>OX031066.1:26167626-36167626 GCA_943736015.1 Tridacna crocea | reverse complement strand
CTGCATATTCTTCTTCCGGAACATATTAAGAGAAAATACCCGGATGTTGATATTAACCTGACAAAGAACACAAAGCGGTTACTTTCTCATTTCGACCTGTACCAGACTATAGTAGACATATTAAACCATAACTTCAAAAATCCTTCCATCCAGTATCATAACGGAGTAAAACGTGGAATAAGTCTGTTTCAGGAAATACAAAGTTCAAGGTCATGTGTAGATGCAAGTATTCCCGCCGATTTTTGTGCTTGTTACCAATCAAAACCTGTAAATATTACGGAAAATCCCGTTGTGATGACAGTTGCGAACGGTATAGTGGATTATGTGAACAATTTAATTTCAAATGAACCAAAATGTAAACGGCTTAAACTTAATCGGATTTTATCGGCCGAAGAAATGTCGCAAGGGTTGAAGTATTTTAATACACAACACAATGGCTATTCGTTATATAGGTTTTTTAGGCCCGAAGAGAGCCGAAAGTCATTTTCTGTGATAGTAGAGACGGTGCCCGGCTTTGCAACATTTGATGCATCGTGTGAACTAAGCCCGAACGGTGAACTGTACAGCGTGAATAACGTGGACAGAACAAACGCATACGGGAACCAGTCGTCATGCATATCTGTACCCCGACTGAAACAGTATTGCTATTGTTGACGGAAAAGAACCCTAACAGTATTAACCATTATCTTGGTACATAACCCATTACCACACGGAAAAATTTTAGACGTATCGAAATTGAAAGCATTTGCAGACGACAATTTCAAAGTGGCTCAAATGGTGCAATTTTACTTTCATAGGGTAGAAAACTTTGTGAGAAAAGGAGAAAATGCTGGTTGAAGGGTTCAGTTTGAACCAATCTAAAATTTTGTCGTTTGGTAATGGGTTAACCGTTAAGTTGACACTTTTGCTGCCCCTCAAGAGAGCTCGCTTTTGTAGCGACGTAGTAGAGGATTTGCTTATGAACCATGCAGGTTGTGGGTTCGATCCTCGCCTGGGTAGGGTTCATAATCATCCCCACCCTTGGCAGGTTAATTATAGACCCATTACAAATGCATTTCCATGACTTTTTTTTTGTAAACTGTAGAAAACATTCCAGGAAAAAGTAACAACCATTTCTCGTAATGTTTTAAAAAGCCTTTTACCTCAACGCCACTAAAGCATGGGTTTGTTTGTTTAACTCTTTACCAAACGACAAAATTAGACTGGTTCAAATTTAAAGCATTTGCAGACGACACAGTGAATGTGACTAAAGAATGGAATTTTGTCATAGAAAGGGAAGAAAACATTGTGGGAAAAGGAGAAAATGCTGTTTACCAGCATTTTCTCCTTTTCCAACAGTGTTTTTAAAAGGCTTCTGTGAAAAGTCGGGATTGTGAGGTGAAGGGTTAAAAAGTTGTAAATTTTCTGTGTCTCGTTTGCATTCATAGTTGTGTGAAGGTGTTTTCGTTAATGCAGGTTACGTGTTATAACCGGAAGAGGTTTTAAATATTATCTTCTAACTCTTTACCAAACTGCAACAAAATTTTAGACTGGTAAAATTTGAAAGCACTTGCAGATGACCGTTGAAAATAAATGTAACTCAAAAATTTAAATTTGTTACCAGAAGAGTAGAAAATATTTTGGGAAAAGGAGAAAATACTGGTTACCAGCATTTTCTTCTTATCCCACGATGTTTTCAAAAGGCTTTTATCTCGGGGTCGTAAAAACCAGGGATTATTTAGTAAAGAGTTATCGTTGTGTATGCGTGAGTGTGTGTTTTTTTTCAATGCAGGCTACGCCTAATAAATCAGAAAACGTTTTAAATATCTTTTTTTTTAATCTCTTTATACCAAACAACAGAATTTTCGACTGGTCCAAACTGAAAGCAATTGCAGTCGACAAATTAAACTAAACTAAAAAAATTGAAATTTGTCTCCAGCAGGGTGGAAAACAGACTGGTAACCAGAATGTTCTCCTTTTCCTACAATGTGTTCAAAGGGTTTCTATCTTAGGTCGTAAAAACCAGGGACTGTTTAGTGAAAGGTTTATTGTTTCTTAGCCTTTAAGATGTACATGTATTATGCAGGTTATTTATTTTGTTACGAGATCTGAGACTAAGCCCTGACTGACGGGACTAGGAATAAACGATCCCAAGAGGAAACATTTGAAATCATTGTGGTAAGAGTGTAAATTGTCGGTAATCGACAGTGTGTCGGTTTCCTCTCACAATGATTTCTAGCCGTTTATAAGAAGCGCCCACCGCTTGAATTGGATCCAATATTTCCTCTATAAATTTATACCATGTATACTGTCAGTTTCCCCTGACATCTCTTCTTCCCTTCACAATGATTTCTAACCTTTTATAAAAATCGTCCACCGCTTGAATTGCATTATGCATGCATATACTATTTCGTCTATAAATACCCTAAATTTCAACATGTCTAAACAGAGTCTCATCTGGCAAAGACATACATACTTCTTCTGGGTTATAAAAATAATAGATTAATTGTTTCACTTTTTACCAAAGTAACCAAACGTTTTCAGCGCATGTCATATTCTTCGAAGATTTAACCTAAGTTCTACGGCGTATCAATACAATACCTTTATTCAGTCTGTTCCTTTTACGGAAAACAAGAGGTAAATGTACATGAAAAAAAACAATTTTACCAATCCCCGTATTCCTGGGAAAAGTAAGGCTTATATAGAAGCTATTAGCACATTACCCTAGCATATAGCGCTGTTTTAATAAATAGCCGATGCATTGGTTACATGCTAGCCGATCATAGCTGAAAGAATCGCACCGGGTAGCATTTTATTGATTAAACGTTTATTTCATTTTGAAATTCAAAGTAATGGTTGTTTTGAAAAGTCCGGTTCTGTAACCAAAATTATTGTAACAAAAACCAAAATACATGCATATGTAGAAATGCAATCTAGTGGGAGACGATGGATTCGACCTGTCTACTTTGACGCATCACCGATCCCATATGCTAGGGAAAAGTAGGGCTTACACCGAAGCTATCATCCAAGACTGTAGAGGCTGTTGTAATAAATGGCCGATGCATAGGTTACACATGCATAGGTTCCATCATAGTTTATCATAGCAGAATGAATCGCACCACTGGGCACCAGGTAGCGTTTTATTAACCCATTACCACTCAATCCCTACTTTTGACGCCCCTGAGAAAGAAGCCTTTTGAAAACCCTGTGGGAAAAGGAGAAAATGCTGGTAACCAGCATTTTCTCCTTTTCCCACAGTGTTTTCTACCCTTCCCAGAACAAATTTCAATTTTTCAGTCACTTTTATTTTGTCGGCTGCAAATGCTTTCAATTTGGACCGGTCTAAATTTTTCTCGTGTGGTAATGGGTTAAGTAAAGGTTTATTTTAGTTTGATACTGAAAGTAACCGTTTGTCGCGTAGAAAAGACGTCAGGTTCTATTCCTAGAATACACAATGGGCGTATTCCTTTCGCTACTCCGAACATATTCTAGGTCAATGAGTATTTCGGAACACTGTGCTGTATTCTTAAAAACACGTCGTCTGACTAAGCTAATTCAATCGAGGTGCAGTGCACCTGCTGAACCTTTGCTAGGAGATACAAGATGGCTGAAAGACAGACAATTCTTCATGGCCAGATTTGCAATTCTTTTTTCCCCGATTTAATTCCATAAATATGGGCATTGTAGATTCGTCTCTACTCCCTCTCCGCAGCTAATCATATCCTCAATTAACACTGCTAAGAAAGTAGATCTTGTAACAGCCATCATGGCAAGATACATTCATTTCGATATGATTTAGAACAATGTTCCATTCAGAACATATCTCCGTATTAGTGTATTGTGTTCTGAAATATTCCTTTCGCACATTCCAGAACAGCATTCCAGAACACAGAACATTGTGCTAGAACAGGTAAAAGGAATACGCCCAATGGGTGTATTCTTTCGCTACTCCGAACAGGTCAGTGGAGTATTTCGGAACACTGTACCGTGTTTTTCAGACATGTTCTGACTGTTCTAAATCAATCGAGGTGCAGTGCACCTGCTAAACGGTTGCTAGGTGATACAAGATGGCTGGAAGGTGTACAATTTTTCATGGCCAAACTTGCAAATGTCTTTTTCACGATATGAACGCCATAAATAGGAGCACTGCAGACTTGTCTCTACTCCCTCTCCGCAGCTAATCATATCCTCCACTAAAACAGGTATGACAGTAGCTCTTGCAACGGCCATCATGGCAATGTACTTTCGTTTTGATATGGTTTGCCACTCTCTTGCACTCCGCTTCATTCACATTCACTTCATTACGTGATACTTTCGTCACATGACCAGAACTCAAAATGGCGACACGAACGCCGGTGAAAGAAAGATCAATATCGATTACTTTGTGTGCTGTTCAAACAGCATACGGCCAATCAGACTGAGTGGTAAGAAATATGAAAAGAACGGATTTTCTGAAAAGCTTAAATGTCTTTTAAAGGACCATAACTTGTATTTTAATCTTATTAACTAAGATTTATCTGTGTGTCAAAACTTTTGTCATCATCCATGGGCGCAGCCATTTTTGTTAAAATTTGCGTAAGATTCTGATTAGTAAAGAGGCTCGAAGAAAATAGTTCCATTGTATACAGGTAAATTCATCAGTTTGAACGTACCTATAATGTATCCAGAATCATATTTCCTTTGTCTACCTAATAATTTTACACATGAAACAGTTAAACAGTAACAAAACATCTTTTCCTCGGATTGATAAGATTCTTGTCATTTAGCCCATCGCAGAGATGTATGGTGAGAGTAACGAACTACAACTCTGCTCGGAGATTGGTGGTTTGCAACAATGTTCCGAAAATGCTCAATTCAGAACATATTTCCAGAACAGTGTATGTGTTCTGAAATATTTATTTCGCACATTCCAGAACAGCATTTCAGAACACAGAACATTGTGCCAAAACAGGTGAAAGTAATACGCCCAATCTGTATTTATAGAATGACATCTAGCGGGAAATAATGTTTACCAAACGACAAAATTTTAGACTGGTCCAGATTGAGAGCACTTGCAGAGGATAAAATAAACATAACTCAAAATTAAAATTTGTTTCCAGATGGGTAGAAAAAATTGCGGGAAAAGGAGAAAATGCTGGTTACAATCATTTTCCTCTTTTCCCGCTGTTTTCGAAAGGGTTCTAGCTCGGGGTCGTAAAAAACAAGGGATTGTTTAATAAAGGGTTAATGCTGTTTTCAACATTGTTTCAGTTATATCGTGGTGGTCAGTGAACCTATCCGTTCTTGTATCTTTTACTAGGACTCGTTAAAATTCTCTTTCTAAGCCAACGGCTGCTTTCACACATAATGTTCGAAACAATACACTTTTAACATCGCCGTGAAAGAATCCTTTTGAAAACATTGTGGGAAAAGGAGAAAATGCTGGTATCCTTTCAACTTGGACCAGTCTAAATTTTTATTGTTTAGTAAAGATTTAATGTCTTGGTCTATGACACTCCAATTTAACCCATTACCACACAATAAAAATTTAGACTGGTCCAAATTCAAAGCATTTGCAGACGACAAAAATTTAATGAAGGTGACTGAAAAATTGAAATTTGCTCTGGGAAGGGTAGAAAACACTGTGGGAAAAGGAGAAAATGCTGGTTACCAGCATTTTCTCCTTTTCCTACAGTGTTTTCAAAAGGTTTCTTTCTCGGGGGCGTCAAAAGTAGGGATTGTGTGGTCATGGGTTAAACCTGATGTGGCTTGTGAGAATCATACTCAGAGGCTCTAGATATAAATAAACTACCTCAAGCACTTAGCCGCCTTGGACCCTAATTCAATCGTTGTAAACATGCTATGCATTTTGAAATAAATATTAAGCTTGTGGCCTGGTTTCACAAAAATATGAAGTCTCTCATTATACTCAGTCTGCTGACAGACCCAAAACTAGAGCTATCCATAAACGTTATTATACCCCCTACCAGCTCCTTGTCACAATGACAGATGTTTGTCCCAGAATGCAGATTGGTTTAAGAGTAAGAGTTGAAAAAGTTCAAGAGGAGATAATTCTGCGACAAATCGCAGCAGGGTCATCAAAATTGCACATGCACAAATTCATATACATACATGTATATGGGAACACTGTGGGTAAGTTTAAGTTCAGTATGTGAAAAATTGTAGGAGTTTTGCTTTGAACAAATTTGTGTCAACGGATGTGTCCCCCTCCCCTCCCCCACCTTCAGGGCATAATAATGGACTTATGTCAGTGGACCCGTAATAGAAAACAGCTGTTTCCACTATAATGTTATCCTACAAAATTTGCTATGATTAAAAATGAGTATTATTGTCCTACTTTAACCAAGCCACTTTTTTCCTTCTTAGAATTATCATTTATAAACTCTAAAACCACTGTATTCTTATTACAAAGGGAGGTAATAATAATTACCTCCCTATCCTAGAAACTAACAAAAGCATAAACAAATAACTTCAAGATAGGCATCAAAGAAATTTCCGGTGTGAAAAGTGCAAAAGAATTATATCTGTATAAATCCATATTTTATCAACTACAGTGGAGCTCCGTTATAACGCTGTCGGTGGGAGCCATGGTTGTCAACAGCGTTATATCCGGGGTTACGCTTATAACGCTGATTCCCCCCCCCCCCAACACACACACACACACTACCCGCAGCCCATCCGCCAATCATTGCCAGACTACAGAACGATGGCTTATTAATTACAGTTTATCGCAAATTTATTCTGACAAAAATGAAATAGCAATGTTCCAAATACTAAAACTAAGACATGCCTATTTACGTTTAAACATTATTAATAGGACATTGAACAATTTAGATTCTTTTCTACGTAACGCCTGAACTATTCCCAGTTAGTTTCTGTCATCAAATAATGTTACAACTATGTAAAAGAGCTTATTTTACCTTTAGGACCGTTTCTTTTAGCATTATTCAGCCGCTGTTTTGCTAAATTACTGCAAGATTCATTCCAAAATTAAATTAAACGGTATCGTTTTGGATTGCAGACGGTGCCGCCGCCATGTTTTTTTAATCATGCTGACGATTGCATAACGAACCCTAATCGGCAATGACGAAAGAAATCTCTCATATAATCAAACGAGATAAGACCCCGTACATGTTGAGAGTCACAGGGGAATTTAACCTACTATCCGTAAAGAAATCACATCAGTCGTTTATCCACACAATTTTTGCAGTAAAGTTTGCATTAGTGGTACATGTATGACGTAACACACCAATAATGCAAAGCGAAAGGGTTGTAAGTGCAATTGTTTGTCATACACACTTAAACCGTTTCGCCTGAAAAATTTACACCTGGCTATGGGCTGACCTCCATTCAAAACTATGCAATCACGCAATAAGCCAGTATCTCTGTTGCTTTATATTTTCTGATACAACCCTTCTGCGTATCGTAATGATAGTTGCAAGAGTACCACAGTCGTGTCACGTGCACGTTGTGTAGTCGGTAGAAAGAGAGTAATTCGGCTATTTTCTGATATCGCCGTTACGATCTACATGCAGACAGACATATTGACGTGAAGTTTGTATAATGCAAGATTGTTTGCAAAGACAATTATGGGACGAGGGCATTTTGTTACCTACTGTGCGTGTATTTGTCAAAGTAATTGTGCAAAGCCATAGGTGATAAATGTAATCAACAAGGTAAAGGTGTGAAAAATTGTCACATTATGTGTACGGTATCGATTTTTTTTTTACCGAGAGGTCTGTTTTTTTTACATCGAAGATTCTTGTGAGAGCAACGGTGGATTCGGATCAGACTCGAAAATGGTCAACCCCTGAAATTTTAGGAGCCAAAGGACACCCGCGTTATAACGGAATCAGCGCTATAGCGCACTTCGTTATAACGGGGTTCCACTGTATCAAGAAATTTTCTTCCATGTTGGACTAGAAGTACTACGGGTCTACTACCTAAACTCTTTACCACATGACAAAATTTCAGACTGGTTCAAATTGAAAGCATTTGCAGACGACAAAATAAAAGTGACTGAAAAATTGAAATTTGTTCTGGGAAGGGTAGAAAACACTGTGGGAAAAGGAGAAAATGCTGGTTACCAGCATTTTCTCCTTTTCCTACAGTGTTTTCAAAAGGCTTCTTTCTCAGGGGCGTCAAAAGTAGGGATTGTGTGGTAATGGGTTAACCCATTACCACACAATCCCTACTTTTGACGACCCTGAGAAATAAGCCTTTAGAAAACATTGTAGGAAAAGGAGAAAATGCTGGTAACCAGCATTTTCTCCTTTTCCCACAATGTTTTCTACTCTTCACAAAACAAATTTCAAAAGTTCAGTCACTTTTATTTTGTCGTCTGCAAATGCTTTCTATTTAGACGAGCCTAAAATATAGTCATCTGGTAATGGGTTAATCTGTGAAAATGATTTATATCTGAAATGCTGTGTTAACTTGGGACTGTAAGTCTGTAAACATAATTGAAATGCGTCTGAAAAACTAACTCAAGTCAAGTCTGAACCTAAGTCAGTTTGAGGACTTAAGCTTAACTCTTTATCAAACGACAAAATTTTAGACTGGTCCACATTGAAAGCACTTGCAGATGACAAAATAAACGTAACTCAAAAATTGAAATTTGTTTCCAGCAGGGTAGAAAACATCGCGTGAAAAGGAGAAAATGCTGGTTACCAGCATTTTCTCCTTTTCCCACAATTTTTTCAAAGGGCTTCTATCTCAGGGTCGTAAAAACCAGGGATTGTTATTGGAAAGGGATAAAAAAGGACTTCAGTTTTTCTTGAAACTTGACCAAAGTCTAACAAACATCAAATAACAAAGTTAACTGAATTTTCTATGCATATATATATCAGCATTATTATTTAATGACATGAAATAAAATCCTCGTGTTATGTTGTTGTGGCCTAAGTATATTTTCGTTTTTTGACCATAGATTTGGCAGAAAGTAGAAATACACGTCAAGGTATTTTACCAATAATTTTACATGTACCTCACAAAAAATTAATTAAGGTATGGGAAAGTTATTGTTCCTCCACACCCAGTGACAAAAAAAGCATATGAGAATTTGGGAAAAAATGTAGGAAAACATTGTTTCAAGTTTATCAATATTTCAACATTTTTTTATGTGGAAATGTTGCTAGACAGTTTCACAAAAGGTCTATTAGTGTTCAGACATTTATTTAATCGCTCTTCTTTACTCTAGATAAATACATTTGATATCAAAAAATAGAAAAAAAGATTTGTTTAACCTTTATTCCTAAGGGCACCAGATCACTTGTCTGCTACATGAGATTCAGTGGTCTAATTGTCATTCATATTAGACATGAGAACCACACAAGTAACTTGGAATCAATATGTGAAAGGGAAAGCAAGCAATTTCAGGTGGTACTACTGGTATCTGGCTTTGAGGTTTAAATCTATTTAATCCTTTATCATAGCCTTGTCCAAACTGACAGCATTTGCAGATGACGATTTCAGTGCGGCTCAAATGGTGCAGTCTTTCTTCAACTTGGTAGAAAACATTGTGGGAAAAGGAGAAAATGCTGGTTGCCAGCATTTTCTCCTTTTCCTGCATTGTTTTCAAAAGCCTTCTTTTTCAGGGTCGTTAAAAGTCGCGACTGTGTGGTAAAGGGTTAATAGTGTATTTGTTTTTATATTTATCGTGCATGTTGTGTAATTTTCTATTTTGTTAATGTTTAAGTCACGGTGCACTAATGCAACTTTAAATGAATGAAAGAAATTCTTCACAGAATAATTTTGTCAAGTAATGATTTTGTAATGTTAGGGAGACCAGAATCAGATTTTATAGGTCAAATTTTTTTCATGGTAAACAGAAGTTTTGATGCTTCGCAAGCCATCTTAAAAAAACAATGTACGTCTATGATTGCTACTATTAAATTTGTCACTAATTTACCAGAAATACTTCCTGTTTATTGTTCGTTGAAAAAAAAATTAACAGCTTCATCCATCACTTATAGATTATCAATCAGTGCAAATAAAGTACAACATGGGATTCTTTTTTTTTAACACTTCACCAAGCGACAATATTTTAGACTTGTCCAAATTGAAAGAATTCACAGACCATAAAATATAATTATCTGACTCAAAACTTTAAACTTGACTTTAGAAGAGTATAAAACATTGTTAGAATAGGAGAAAATTCTGGTTTCTAGCATTTTCTCCTTTTCCCAAAATGTTTTCAAAAGGCATCTTCTTCTAGGTCCTAAAAACCAGGGATTGTTTGGTGAAGGGTGAAAGTAGCTCTCTGGACAATCATTTTCTAATATTACAGTACATATTACACAATTTGCAAGCATATCTGGCACTGCATTACTAATACAAGAAAAACATCTTTGTAGGTGATCGACTTTTCTTCTGATCATTTTAGGCACTACATCACTGCCTTGCATTTTTGTTTTTGTTTCGTCTTTGTACATAATTCCTTTGTGATTGGTCTCTGAAATTGATAGTGATAAAAGTGACAAGCAATTTCGTTGAAATGATATGCCCTGCCGACAAAATTTATGTGACCGCATAACTTAAGATTGCTCCCAGTCTGCCATTTTACATCAAATGAAAAAAAAAAACAAACCAAAAGTACAATATTTGCAGAACAAATTATTGTACGCATGTATACAGTTTCATAAAATTCTGGCCAATGGTATAAGAGATATTCTCCTGGACGGACAGATGGAAAGACAGACAGACAACACTAAAATTATATCTCTTTGCCTTCCGCAGAGGATAATAGAAGTAAAACAGTGATAAAAGACAGTTTCACACACACACACACATGGTGACATGTAACAAACAAAAGCACCACATATGGATGGATGCCAGAGCTACAGTTGCCTTTGTAGTAACAATTTCAAGTTGAAAAAGTGCATAGTTATGTGAAAAAGAGTTTTGGGTTTATTTGGCTGTCAGTACAGGTTCAACAGCTAGCCCAGCTTTAAAGTAAATAGCTTCAGTAATGACTAATGAATTGTCTCTTTACTTAACGACAAAATTTTAGACTTGTGACATTCAAAGCATTTGCAGACAACAAAGTAAGTGTGGCTCAAAAATTGAAATTTGACTTTTGGAAGAACAGACAACATTGTGGGAAAAGAAGAAAAAGAAGAATTACCGGCATTTTCTCCTTTTCTTACAGTGTTTTCAGAAGGCTTCTTCTTCAGGGTTGTTAAAACCAGATATTGTTTGGTAACACTTACAAAATATTTAGTGTTTTCACCAGTCCTATGAGTTTTATCTGTTTTAACTCTTTACTTGTTACATGAAACTATCTTTATTCAATGTTATGTGTATTATCATTTATGTGAAAAATCAAATGTTACTGCACAACGGAGAAAAAGACAGGGCTATGCATTCACAGCAGGAACCCAGCGTTGCTCTGTGGTAAAATGTAGGACTCTTGACCTGGAGGTCCCAGATTTGAGCCACACAGGATGCACTAGGGTTTTTTTTGTGGGTAATACACTTAACCCATTACCTCACAATCCCTACTTTTGGCGACCCTGAGAAAGAAGCCTTTAAAAAGCATTGTGGGAAAAGGAGAAAATGCTGGTAATCAGCATTTTCTCCTTTTCCCCCAATGTTTTCTACCCCTCACGAAACTAATTTTAAATTTTCAGTCACTTTTATTTTGTCATCTGCAAATGCTTCCAGTTTGGACAAGCCTAAAATATTGTCATTTGGTAAAGAGTTGAGAACCCTAGCCTAGCATTGATGAAACCCAAGAAATACATGAATCATGCGAATAGCAGCCTTGATGTGATAATGAAATAATGTTCAAAGTGGCATAAAACATCAATCAATCAATCAATCAATCAATCTTTGACAGCAGCCAAGCCATAAACAGAAAGTCTTGGAGAATGTTTCATTGTGATTCAAAACAGTATGGAAAATTCCACTGTAACAAGCAAATCATCCCTCTTCCCTTTATGACTTAAACTCTTTACTAAACAAGCCTTGGTTTTCACGACCCTGGGAAGGAAAGCTTTTGAAAACCTTGTGGGAAAAGGAGAAAATGCTGGTAACCAGCATTTTCTCCTTTTCCCACCAGGTTTTCTACCCTTTCATAGACAAATTTCATAAATCCAGACACTTTTAATTTGTCGTCTGCAAATGCTTTCAAATTGGACCAGTCTAAAATTTTGTCGTTTGGTAAAGAGTTAAAAACTGAACACCTAAAATTTAATTAGCATGGTAAAAATCAAGCTTGAAAGGAGCTAATGGCTTGAAAACAGTATCTTTCATAGTGTAACAAAAGAGATACCAGAAAACTTGGGCAAGATCACTTGTGAAGAATTTCATTGCCTGCAATTCTAAGCAACAACACCGCCTTGGTGTAAAAAGGATGTTAACCATACCTGATACATTTAGGTGCAATTTTGAGCTCCGAGGGACTTGTTGTAGAAGAAGAATACTCTCCCCTGTATCCACTTTCCCACCGAACCTGTAAATGTAATGCTGTTTTAAAGTCTAATGTCAATTAAAGAGAAACCTTCGCGCTCCACGAAGCAAAACAGACATCTCATGCAGGAGCACTTCATGCAAAATACCAGTCGCTTTAGATCTGTGCTTAGGTTAACAAGAGGGTCATTGGCCCTAAAGTGCACATTCGAGCAGAGTCATCTAGGATTGATACAGTTGAAGAGATCCTGATTGTAATGATGTAAAACACAATAGTGTAAGTAACCTACCTTTAGACCAACCTAACCTAGTTTTGAGCTTTAAAATATATCATCAAGACAAACATTCTGATTATGTTACATCAGTATCAGATTGAAAATGTGGCCTCTAGACTGCACACATGGCCCAGTTTTCTTTTTTAGCTCACCTTAGCACAAAGTGCTAAAGGTAAGCGATTGTGATCGCCCTATGTCTGGTGTCCATTGTCCTCGTCCGTCATCCGTTAACAATTTCTTTAAACATCTTCTTCTCCTAAACCACTGGGCCAATCTTGATGAAACTTGGCAGGGATGTTCCTTGGGTGAAGCTCTACCAACATTGTTCAAAGAATTGAATTCCACCCATAACTCTGGTTGCCATGGCAACAAAAAAGAAAAAAATACAAAATCTTTGAAAATCTTCTCTGAAACTAGAAGGCGTAGATATTTGGTATGTGGCATCTCCTAGTTTGTTCCACGTTTGTTCAAATTATGCCCGTGGGGTCAAAACTGGCCCCACCCCGGGGGTCACAAGTTTGAGCATAGGAACCAAGAAGGAAAACTTTAAAAATCTTCTTCTCTGAAACTAGAAAGCGTAGAGATTTGATATTTGGTCTGTTGGATCTCCTAGTGGACCTCTACCAAGTTTATTCAAATTATGCCCCTGGGGTAAAAACGGGCCCCACCCAAGGGTCACATGTTTGAGCATAGGAACAAAGAAGGAAAACATTAAAAATCTTCTTCTCTGAAACTTGAAGGCATAGAGCTTTGATATTTGGTATGTAGCATCTCCTAGTGAACCTCTACAAAGTTTATTCACATGATGCCCCTGGGGTCAAAACTGGCCCCGCCCCGGAGATTACAAGTTCAAACATAGGAACAAAGAATGAAAACTTTAATATTCATCTTTTCAAAAACTAAAAGGCATAGAGCTTTGATATTTAGTATGTAGCATCTCCTAGTGGACCTCTACCAAGTTTGTTCATATGATGCCCTTGGGGTCAAAACTGGCCCAGCCCCAGAGGTCATAAGTTCAAACACAGGAACAAAGAATGAAAACTTTAGAAATTTTCTTCTCTGAACCTGATGGTGTAGAACTTTGATATTTGGTATGTAGCATCTTCTAGTGGACCTCTACCAAGTTTGTTCATATGATGCCCCTGGGGTCATAACTGGCCCTGCCCAGGGGGTCACAAGTTCGAACATAGGAACAAAGAAAGGAAATTTTAAAATTCTTCTTCTCTAAAACTGGAACTTGATGGTATAGAACTTTGATATTTGGTATGTAGCAATTCCTAGTGGACCTCTACCAAGTTTGTTCATATTATGCCCTTGGGGTCAAAACTGGCCCTGCCTCAGGGGTCACAGGTTCCAACATCACAACAAAGAAGGAAAACTTTAGAAATCTTCTTCTCTGAAACTTGAAGGTGCAAAGCTTTGATATTTGGTATGCAGAATCTTCTAGTGGACCTCTACCAAGTTTGGTCATATGATGTCCCTGGCGTCAAAACTGGCCCTGCCCCGGAGGTCACGGGTTGGAACATAGGAACACAAAGATGGAAAACTTTAAATTTCTTTTTCTCCAACAATGAATGATAGGGATTACTTCAGAACTACTCAAAAAGAGCTCATTCCTCACTTGAATAAAAATAGCAGCTTAGTTATACTTGGAGACTTCAACATTGATGTATCTGATAAAGAAAAAGACTTGATACAAACTTTAAGCAACAAATTTGGCTGCACGTTGTTCTTGGATGAACCAACAACTGACAACCAATCAGCTTTAGATCTTGTTTTTGCTAATACCTATGGCTCAACAGGTACCATAGAAACAGACTGGTCAGATCATAAAATTGTTTACTTCCATAAAAAATACGGAACAAAGCATACCATTATAGAAATGTACTATATTAGTCAAAACTTCGTACCGTTTCAATATTTCCCTAAAAAGAAAATCTCCTTATTTTAATACTGTATTCTGTTATATTTTTCCATAAATAAAGGATTAAGGAAAGGCTAGAGGGAACATCAATTCACATTTTAACAGTAACATTTATCAGTAGCGAAAGAATAAGTGAAACCCGCGAGTTATCCCCCCCCCCCCCCACCCAGGTGAGCAGTCCAGGGCCATGGCCCTCTTGTTTTTATTTGTTGTGACCTAATTTAAAACCTGTCCAAGGCATCATAAAGACAACTTTTTTGACCAGATATCATCAGTAAAAGCAGCCTAAAAATGTGGCTATAATGGTGCACAGAAGATTTTTTTTACTAAGATATTCAAATCATATGCAACCATTTCTTGTGTTCTTTTTTAACTGGTTTTTGACTGTGATAAGAGGGAAGCTAGAGTTTGAGTTAACCTTTACTACAGGATCTTGAGTTCTGAAAACCTTAAGACTGAAAGTAATTGAAAACAACATGGAAAATGACAATACCAAAAGAAATCAGCAGTTCCTTTTCCCTCGCAACACCAAACCGCAGGGAAACTAGGGGTGCAGAACGGTACCATATCTACAATGGTTAAATGTTTGAGGAAAACTGGTTATACCGATGATAGCCAAAGATCAGGACATCCTCGTGTCACTACATGTCAGGAAGACTCTTGTTAAACCGCAGAGCATGTGAAAGGAGTTTGTGTGGGTGCTAGGACGCAAGAAACCGTCTAATGAATTTGGCTTAAATGCTAGGGAACCACACGTTGGGTTGCTCCTACCCTCAGAGAGACCATAGGGGTGCATAGTTTGACTCCTGTCACCCATAGACTAAAACAAGGGATTTAACTGTATGGAGCCTTTTACTCGCCCCGGTTACAAAAAAAATGTATCTTTTCTACACTAACAGGTATTCTCCTTATTCTGTGGACAACTGATAGCTAAATCATTTGTCTACCAGAAAAACATGACTGTTTGTTTGTAACTAATGCAGTCTGGCTGCTACAGTCCTTTGAACTTGTAAACTTGCTCAAAAATCTTCGCCATTGACAAGAGTTTGTACACTTGATACTGACGATAACATATAAAAACCAGTGAAATTTCTCTTACAGAACAGTGTCAGGTGACAAAAGGTGTGAGCAGCTGTAAGAAATTTCATTGGTTGAATGCACGACTGTTAGTACAAATCAACCAATGAAATTTCTTGTTCCAAACAGTGTCACATGACAAGATGGCTGCAGCTGTTCGAAATAAGCTCCTGGAGCACAAATTCAAACAAGAGGGCCAAGATGGCCCTGGTTTGCTCACCTTAGTTTTTGAGAGGACCATAGCCAATTTTTTTCAAAATCTAAAAAGCCATTTCAGAGAAGAAGAATTTTTAAGAATTTCTTCTATGGTGTAAATAGCCCACAGCCATCAGAGCCATGTTTCTTGATGGATCAAAATATTTCGAGCAATTTTTGACAAGGGTCAACTAAGATACATTTCTGTGAAATTATTTCAGAATCTGACCAGCCGTTTCAGAGAAGAATTTTAAAAAAATCCTTCATGGCCATATAGTGCAAGTAGCCCCCATTCAACAGAACCATGCTTATTGACGAATCAAACTTTCATGAACACCTTTTGAAAAGGGTCACCCAAGGAACATTTCTGTGAAATAATTTCAAATCTGACCAGCGGTTTCAGAGAAGAAGAGTTTTTAAGAATTTCTTCATTTCCCTATAGTGCAAGTAGCCCCCATTCACCAGAGCCACATTTTTTGAGGGATCAGAATTTCACAAACAATTTTTGAACAGGGTCATCCAAAGTACATCTCTGTGAAATTATTTCAAATTCTGACCAGCGGTTTCAGAGAAGAAGAGTTTTTAAGAATTTCTTCATTTCCCTATAGTGCAAGAAGCCCCCATTCACCAGAGCCACATTTTTTGACGGATCAAAATTTCGCGATCAATTTTTAATCAGGGTCATCCAAAGTACATCTCTGTGAAATTATTTCAAATTCTGACCAGTGGTTTCAGAGAAGAAGAATTTTGAAGAATTTCTTCATTTCTGTAAAGTGCAAGTAGCCCCCATTCACCAGAGCCATGATTCTTGAAGGATCAAAATTTTGCAAACATTTTTGAAAAGGGTCACTAAAGGAACATCTCTGTGAAATTATTTTAAAATCTGACCAGCCGTTTCAGAGAAGAAGAATTTTTAAGAATTCCTTTATTTCTGTATAGTGCAAGAAGCCCCCGTTCACCAGAGCCATGTTTCTTGACGGATCAAAATTTCACGAACAAGTTTTGAAAAGGGTCACCCAAGGAACATCTCTGTGAAATTATTTTAAAATCTGACCAGCGGTTTCAGAGAAGAAGATTTTTAAAGAATTTCCTAGAAAATTCCATTTGGTTGCTATGGCAACCAGAGTTTTTGACAGAATCGAATTCTGTGAACACTTTTTAAAGAGGACCTCCCAAGGAACATTCCAGCCAAGTTTGGTCCAAATTGGCGCAGCGGTTTAGGAGGAGTTGATGTTTAAAGAATTGTTGACGACGCACGACACACGAAGGACATCCAGTGAGCCTAAGAGCTCCCCTTGAGCACATTGTGCTCAGGTGAGCTAAAAATTCCAAGGCGTTTCATTGTTATTAAAGACAAAGACTATAGGTCCTTTTTTTCAGGGTGTGTGCCATTAATGCTGTGTTTCATTTAATCTAAAGTGCATTTTATATCTTGAAAATGGATGTACAAACCCTTGTTGATTGTGCAGATTTTTTTAGCGAGTTTACATGTTCAAGCGAATGTAGCAGCCAGATTGCATTAGCCACTGACAAACAGTTGTGTTTTTCTGGTAGAAAAATGTTTCAGCTCCCAGTTGTCGAAAAAATTAGGAGAATAACTGATAGGGTAGAAAGGATCTGTTGTTTTTTGTAACCGGGGCGAGTAATGGACTGCATACAGTTAAATCCCTTGTTTATAATATACAGTCTATGGGTGTCAGGAATCAAACTACGGACCCCATGGGAAAGACGATGTTGCCATATGGAATTGCATACTGCCCATTGTCCGGATGTATTTTCTCTTCAGCAATGGAGAGAAGTTGTATTCCCTGACAAGTCCCTTTTTTTGCTGTATTGTTCAGACAGAAAAACTTGTGTCTACCAATGTCAAGGTGAACGTTTCTCAGGCGCTTGTGTGGTGGAATGTGATTGCTTTGGAGGTGGTGGGGTGATGGTGTGGGCAGGCATATCACACGGACAAAAACTCCACTCTCATTTTCATTGATGGATCTTTGACAGCTGTTTGTTTCAAGGACACTGTGCTGCAACCGATCATTGTACCATTCGTTCAACGTCACAACATAACTTTCCAGCATGACAATGTACGGCCACATGTTGCTAGAATATGCCAAGCCTACCTGGCCAACAACAACCTGGGTGTTGGCATTCAGTCCCGATCTTTTACCAACTGAACATCTTTGCGACATTTTAGACAGACATATACATAAACGGAATCCACTGCCAACGACGCACAATGAGTTGATACAAGCACTGATTGAGCAGAGGGAAAACATCACTATTAGACAGGCGAACAGTCTGATTAATTCAATGCACTGTCAGATGGAGGTGCAATGGCTGCCAACAGGGGCAATACTCGGTATTAGACATTCGAATGGCACATTCGCCACCCTTACGTCATGAAAGCTGCCATTTTTCTGGATGTGGGTTTTGGTTCAGGTCAAGAAAAATTATAGTGAAAGAAAGCTTTTTGTGTTGTTATTTCCAGAATGTAATCAATTTATATTGTGAATAAATTTACATTTAGATTCTATGATTAACCTGGAGTTGTGTTTCTTTTTTCCCTTTATATATTTTACTTGTGTTTTTTGAAAAAACTCTAAATTTGTCAGTCTCCTGAAGATCTGTTTATAATTGCAGTGATCTCGCTAAAAATCTTCTGGTTTAATTCCTTGATTAAATCAGAGATAGTCTTGATGATCCATTATTTAATTGTAAGTTTCTGTGATGTTGACATTTCAAACATCAATTCATTTAAAATCTACAATTAGTAAGAATACTTGATGAGTAACTGGTCAATTTTGTAGAAATATACCTACACCTCTATTTTCAAAAGGTAAAATCAGATGGGGATCAAAACAGCCTAGTACTAAAACAGCCCATTACCAAAACAGTAATTCAAACTGTGATTCTGTGAATCCCAAAATCAATAATGATTTACAGGCTGCAAAACATGTCTTTTTTTTTTAAGGCAGTTACCCGTAATATTACTAGTGCAATATGGAATTAATTTTTTTGACAGTTGATAAATATGAATTTCTACAGATATAATACTTTTGCATATTTTTAACCGAACAGAAATTTCTTTGATGTCTATCTTGAAATTATTTGTTGATATTTTTGTAAGTTTCCAAAAAAGGGAAGTAATTATTATCTTCCTTTGTAATGAGAATATAGTTGTTTTAGATTTATAAATAATAATAGAAAGAAAAAAAGGAAAAAGTGGCTCAGTTAAAGTAGTACAATAATACCCATTTTTAATCATAGCAATTTTTTAGGATGCTACTATGGTGGAAATAGCTGCTTTTTATTACGGGTCCACTACGTTAACTGAAGTTTTATAAACACTTCTATAACCAAGTCTGCTCTACAGCATACCTATCTAACCCATGACGGACAAGCTCTTCTCTGATGTGAAACAAGGAAGAGAAATAAGAGCATATGTGATTCAGTATTCAAGGGACGTAAATCACCAATTTGCCAAGGTAGCTTAATGGTTAGCATATTGAACTTGTGACCTGGTGGTTGTGAGTTTGATACCCAGTTGAGCCAAACTTTCTATATGGCAATTGCTTTTCATTCACCTCTGATGCATGTGAGACAATTAGTCAGTGACTTGGAAAAAAAGTTGTTCAGTACTGGCGTGAGAAAACATATACCGGTATATAAGTGTACTGACTGCCGTGATATGACCTAAGCTGTACTAATGGCATTAAACTCCAATTCAACCAATCAACCACAAGTCACTGTGACAATTCAGCACTGGCTTACAGCTATTATCAGTTGGTAAATGTGGTAAATGATAAAAAAACTTTTATGGATATAATCTGAATATGACAGAAGCAAAAAAAAAAACTAGAGCTGTAATTGAATGTGACTTTATACCCCCACCAGTGCTTTGACAGTATTTTGTACACAGACGGACGCACAGATGCACAGACACACAGACACACAGACGGACAGCCACACAGACAGAAAAGCTTATTCCAGTATACCCCCGAAACATTTGTTTTGCAGGATATAAAAAAAAAAACACAGTCAATATAAATTTGCCCTTTAAAAGATAATAACCACAGAAGTACCAAACCAAAGTAAGATATTACCAATCATAAGCAATACTCCAACTGTTTTGGTAGGAACATCACATAGTAAACAAGAGGGACAAGATGGCCCTGGATTGCTCATCTGAATTTTTTTCAAAGTATTGAAACTTTGGAAATAAAATCATTATTTTGTCAAGCAATTTTGAAAACATCACTTGGAAAGTCATTTCAAAATCTGTCACTACCCCTACAATCATCATGACAGCAATGATTTTGATGAATCAGAATTCTGCAAATAAATTTTTGGATAAATCACCCCAGGACAATTTCTTGAAGAAGAGCACATGCTCCATAGTGACTAAAAACATAAGTCGAACAAGGGCACCACATGCAGTTGCCAACAAAATTGGATGTTGTTTTTCGATGGATAAAAATTTCCCTAACAAATTCAGAAAAGAGTCACCCTAGGAATATTTCTGTGAAATTATTTCAAAATCTGACCAGCCGTTCCAGAGAAAAAGAATTAAGAAATTCCTTTTCATGTCCCTGTAGTGCAAATAGCCCACATTTTTCTTGATAAATCACAAATTTGTGAACAATTTTTGAAAAGAGTCACCCAAGGTACATTGCTGTGAAATTATTTCAAAATCTGACCAGTAGTTGCAGAGATGAAGAATTTTTAAGAATTTCTTCATGTCAGTATGGTGCAAGTAGCCCCCAGTCACCAGAGCCATGATTTTCTTGACAGATCAAAATTTCACGGACAGTTTTTGAAAAGGGTCACCCAAGTAACATCTCTGTGAAATTATTTTAAAATCTGACCAGCTGTTTCAGAGAAGAAGAATTTTTAGGAATTTCTTCATTTCTGTATAGTGCAAGTATCCCCCATTGACCAGAGCCATGTTTCTTGAGGGATCAAAATTTCGCAAACAGATTTTAAAGAGGCTCACCCAAGGAACATCTCTAGGATACTATTTCAAAATCTGACCAGCCCTTTCAGAGAAGAAGAATTTTTAAGAATTTCGTTATTTCCATATAGTGCAAGTAGCCATGTTTCTTGAAGGATCAAAATTTCCCAAAGAATTTTTCAAAAGGGTCACCCAAGGAACAACTCTGTGAAATGGTTTCAAAATCTGCATGACCATTGGTTTCAGAGAAGAAGAATTTTTAAGAATTTCTTCATTTCTGTATAGTGCAGGTAGCCCCCATTCACCAGAGCTATGTTCCTTAATGGATGAAAATTTGTGAACACTGTTTGAAAAGGGTAACTTAACCCTTTCCCAAATGACAAATTTTGGACCCTTCCAAACTGACAGAGTTTGCAGACGACAACTTTTGATTTGGAGAAAATGGCAGAAAGTTCTGAAAAAGGGCAGAAAACACTGTGGGAAAAGGAGAAACTGCTCGTTACGAGCAATTTCTCCTTTTCCCACAGTGTTTTCAAAAGACTTTTACTGCAGACACGTAAAAACCAGGGCTTGTTTGGGAAAGGGTTAAGGAACATCTCCGTAAAATTATTTCAAAATCTGACCAGCGGTTTCAGAAGAGAAGATTTTTAAAGAACTTTTTAGAAAATTCCATTTGGTTCCCATGGCAACCAGTTTTTGATGGAATCAAAATTCTGTGAAGAATTTGAGGATCTCCCTAAGAACATTCCAGCCAAGTTTGGTCCAAATTAGCCAAGCCGTTTAGGAGTTGATGTTTAAAGAATTGTTGATGACACATGACGAAACTGGGTGATCCTAAAAGCTCCCCTTGAGCACGTTGTACTCGGGTGAGCTAAAAACATAAATATACTTCACCTGCACTTTTCTTGGTCTAGGCACTCTTATAACAACACCTTCTTCACCTTGTTTGACGTTTCTGAAATCATACTGCCACCCATCTCCTGTAAAACATTACTTTTTCATTTGTATAGATTCTTTGCTGCACGTTTTTTTTTGTTAATTGTAAGGCTCCTACACGATTTTAAACTTGTATTCAACCAGTAATATTAGGTACTAATATTTAATCACAACTAGTGGGTAATGGTATTTAATGGTGAGGAAGGTAACTAGTATTCTATCATAGCAACAGAAAACAAATACTCCATAATGACCACTGTGCACCATCTAAACTAGCTTTGTTCTACATAGCAAATTTCTTTGCGTGATATTCAAGCTAAAACACAACCTGAACCCAGGACTGTGATTCATTTGTTTGTATATTAACCCTTTACCCCATAAGGCATTTCTGTGGTATCTCTAATTGACCCTAAATAACAGCAAGGATGAAGCCATTTCTTATGTGTATATGGCACCTTTTGAAAGCATTGAAAACATTGTGGCAGAAGGTGAAATTGCTCGTGACGAGCAATTTCACCTTTTGCCACAATGTTTTCCAAAGGCCCCTGCAAGCAATGCGTAGAAATGAGTATCTATGGAGTAAAGGGTTAAAACCATAGTTGTATTTGTGGAAAGCTAAGATCAAGTTCTGGCTTAAAAAAAATCTGAGTTCTCAAAAATCAATCTGCTCTCATATTTAACATTTGGCTTGGTCAGCTTTGACTTTTTTCCACTTGTTCTGTTGATTTTGATAAGTTTGATACTAACTTTCTGCAAAAGCAATTACAGTTGTCACAGGCAAACAAATTGGAGACAAATTGTGTCATTTCTTGGACATGTTTAAGTTGGATTATCACAAAAGAAATAGGGAGGAGTAGGACAAAGTCAGATGGCATGTCCTCTGAGGTCTTTCACTGATTAGCATCTAAACTGTCTGCAAAAGCCTAACACCTAAACCATGCAATGCAACATTATGTTTTTGCTAGAATATCATGCAAAGGATGGGACAATCAAAGATAGAAGTCAGATGGTGCCTTCTGTTGAATAGCCATTTACAATGTTTACAAAATAACTTTGATAGACAATCTAAGAGTTGATGACTATTAATCCTAAACCAATGGAGGGGTTTCATTTTATGAATAAGACTAGTAACAGCGATTTCAAGGCTGACCTTGCCAAAAACATTTAAGCAGGTAGTGAAAGATAGGTCTTTGTGTTTTGTGAGAGATCTGATCTATACTGGTAACTAAGGCAAATTAAGTACTGAAAGGTTCAATAGCGGTTGACACGTTACCTGGCTGAACCACACACCCAACTTTTATGTCATCATTCAACCCGACAATTCTTGGCTCGTCAACCGGTAAAATGTCATATCTACCTGCACTTCCATAATGGTAAATGTTCATATGTCCATTGGCATCCCAGTCTACCCATACTCGTAAGTCTGAAAAATTATAACATGTATTTCTTACCCAAAGAAAGAAAGTTCTCGGATGCAGAAATCTGACGATAGTCCTCAACAAAAAGAGTTTGTTCTGATAATGTGATAGTATATGCAAGTAGATGATTGAGTAATCAGAAACTATTTGTAAACCTTTTCTGAAGACATGGATATTCTAGGTAACATTTTAAAACAACTAATTTAAGCAAATTATGCCAAACTGAAATGACTTAGATTTTATTTTCATCTAAAATTACTGTAAAATATTTTTGTACATTCCTTGGGGAGGCTGGTCTTTAGTGGTATTCTCCACTAGAGCAGATATGTTACTGTTTTCCAAAATATGTGCGAAAAAATTAAAGACACTTACATTGTAACTTGAGGATTATAAACTTCAGTTTGTAATATTAAATGAGCTTTGGTGGCAGTCTTGTTCAGCAGAGAGAAAATATTTAAGTAGTTTTGGAATAGGGTTATCTAACAAAAATTCCTGTGAAATTCTTCTGATCTTCCTTAGTGAAATAGGAAAGGAATTCATTTATTTTTTTTTCAATTTCAGTTGCTACAGTGTATCTTGTTCAGCAGAGTGGAAGTCTCTGAGCAATGAGGGTGCAGAGTCACACATGAATACTAGTGTGAAAATGTCTAAAAATCCTCCTATTGGTTTAAAAGAGAAGCAATTTGAAGTTTTTAGCTCCACTGGCTGAAGGCCAGTGAGTTTATGTCATGGCCTGGTGTCCGTTGTGCATCCTTGCGTTCGTCCCTTTAACTTTTATTTCAAACATCTTTTTCTCTGAAACTACCCATCCAATTTTGATGAAACTTCACAAAATGATCCTGCCAAGGTCCTCTTTAGAATTCCTTGAAATAATATGATTCCTTCAAAAACTCTGGTTGCCATGGCAACAAAACTGAAAAATATTGAAAATCTTCTTGTCAGAAATGACAGGGCCTAGAGCTATCATATTCATGTATGATAAATATAAATTTTGGAGTTGCTTGCATTACTGGAAGTTTCACCGGGTTGTAATGTTTATGTGATAATTCAACCAAACAAAGTTTGAAATTGCAATATTTTAAGGATTTAACCCTTTCCCAAACGACAAATTTTGGACTCTTCCTAACCAAAGGAGTTTGCATAGGACAATTTTGGATTTTGAGAAAATGGCAGAAAGTTCTAAAAAAGGGTAGAAAACACTGTGGGAAAAGGAGAAATTGCTCATTACGAGCAATTTCTCCTTTTCCCCCAGTGTTTTCAACAGACTTTTACTGCAGACATGTAAAAACCAGGGCTTGTTAAAGGGCTGCCGGAAATATTCGTTTACATTCTTTCAAACTGAAATCTAATGATTTTCTGTGTTATTAATCCAAAGTTAACTATATGTACTTTACCATTTTTATTATGACCAATAACAGTCCCAGGGCCGAGCTTGTCCTGATTTCCCCAGTCCCAGTCGGGTCCCCTCCTGACCCTTGACCCTATCTTTGGAAGGACCTCACTGTCACTTTCCTCATATATTTTGCTTTCCACTTCATCTATGGACATCCTCCTGATAGATTCCAAAGTCAACTTTTTGCGATCTTCTATAATTTCCTGAATATTTTTCTTTAAAGAAGAGATAACAATGGATGTACTGATTAATCTTAAAGTCGAATCCATCACTAATTCACCACTAAACAGACAGTAGCTTCTGATATTTATTTGTTACATGCAAAAGCTAATTTTTCCACCTTTGCTTCCAATACCATTTAAAAAATTTATTTCATATTTTTCAAGTCTCTCTATTAAATAATTAATGATGGGTTCTAAAACACACATACTATATCTAGTTAACTGATTACTGGTAATACAGTTAATATGTGTATGTGTTTCACCTCTCCCACCCTCACCTCCTTCATTCTATCTAATTATAACTTTTCTGCTTTTTACACTAAGAAAATGAGAATTCATGAACATGAAAAAGGATGGTGTAACAATACTGATCCTATAGCAGACTGGCACTTGTCTTTACTTTATGATTACAACCATAATCAGAAAGGCTCCAGTATGCTTAACCCTTTACCCCATAAGGCATTTCTATGGTATCTCTAAATGACCCTAAATAACAGCAAGGATGAAGCCGTTTCTTATGTCTATATGACACCTTTTGATAGTGTAGAAAACATTGTGGCAAAAGGTGAAATTGCTGGTCACGAGCAATTTCACCTTTTGCCACAATGTTTTCCAAAGGCTCCTACAAGTAATGCGTAGAAATGAGTATCTATGGAGTAAAGGGTTAAATAGAAAATAATAAAATGATTGTAATCATTTTTTCTTAACTTTAAATACAGATCTTAGCATGTAAACCTCAGTTAATAAGTACTGTGGAAATGGTTTGAACTTCTACATGTCTAAATTTTGTCTAGAGAAGAGTCTAGAAAAAAGGTAGACACAGGTTAAGTGAAATATCCATAGAAATACAGTCCTGTCCTTAATGGTTCATTGAACAGTTACCTCCCTTGTCCAAACAAAAAACAATATATTCACTTTTTCAGTTTTATTGTTTTGACATAAAGTTATTTATCTCTAGATTTAAACTCAAGTTAATCAAAGCACTTACCTGATCCTCTGTAGACAGATCAGATAGGTCCATGGTACCTAAAAGTCCACCCGATTCCTATATTATTAGATAAGTAAAAAAAAGTGTAGTTAAACCTGTCATTGTAGTCAGTTCTATAAACCAGTTACCACACCACCCTGAAAAAGAAGCCATTAGAAAACATTGTGGGAATAGGAGAAAATGCTGGTAACCAGCATTTTCTCGTTTTCGCATCATGTTCTACCCATCACAAAACAAATTTCAAGTTTTCAGTCACTTTTATTTTGTTGTCTGCAAATGCTTTCGATTTCGACAAACCTAAAATATTGTTGTTTGGTAATGAGTTAAGCAGGCAACCCTTAGTAAGCATGAATATTTTGCAAGAGGATACATTTATATGGAAATGTATATGTATCTAAGCAAGCACCTGTCAAAATAAAGCATATTTAAAGGGAAAGTTCAGCGCAAAGCTAGTTCTGGATATAAGAGTCCTTAAATGAACACAATACTAAAACTGAATAGCTTACTTCATTGTCTTGCATAAAAAGGGGTTATAAGCGAAAATGTGGCTTGTACACTGGTGCAAGTTTGTGAAATCTTCACTAAACCAGAAATGATGTAGGAAGTGTGACCCACACATTTATTTTGGCTTCAGTGTCCATGTTGATTTTCTCTGATACTAACTTTTATATGTCACAGCCTTATCCTCCCTCATGTCAGGAGAGAGATGATTTTTATAGTCACAAAAATCCCTATTGTATGCTGAGTTTAGGCATTTTCTCGAGCCAGGAGATGATCATTTATTTGTCAGTTAATCATATGGCATAATATTAGAACTACTATTAATGCTCAACTAGTTAAACAAACTTTCATGGCAATTGTAATCAAAGTGCTATCAGCACTGTAATCAGCCAACTATGAAAAACCACAAAAGTTTGAAATCACAAATCAAATTGCAGTTGTCGGAACTATGTATCGGATAGAAATCCTACACATTTTAATGAAGCAATGTAGGAAACTCCCTTTTCTAACTGTACTTTACATATCAGTAGTTTAATGGAATGCTACAGATATCATGTTTGCCAGTTGACAGCAATAGAACATTAAATATACATGTATGTTACAATTCTGATCAGTAGTACCCATTTTCAAGCTTTATATATCACTCATCCTGAATAACAGTACATATCAACCCTTTAAATATGTTTAACAATATACAAATATTCTTTTCTGTAACTTTTGAAACTTTGGTAAATGTATGGTTATATATTGTCAGATAATATCAATAATATCCATACTTTAAAATGGTATGAATAGTTCATATGAAATATGCCTGTATTATAACTATCAAATTGTTTACTTTCCTTTTACTTTTTCCATTTTTCAAAAGCCGTCATGTTTATATCCTACCTACCCTTTTTTTTTGGGCTGACTAAATTGATCTGGGCAAAATCATTTTGTCCAAAACTTTGGATGGCCAGTTTCTCCCACAT
Organism: Tridacna crocea; assembly: GCA_943736015.1. NCBI lineage: Eukaryota > Metazoa > Mollusca > Bivalvia > Cardiida > Cardiidae > Tridacna > Tridacna crocea. The sequence goes on along the minus strand of OX031066.1, from coordinate 36,140,389 downwards.
TTGTTTCAAAGAATGTAATATCTTCCCAACCCTCACCCTTTTCCAAATGATGTAATTTTAGACTTGTCCAAATCAAAACCATTTGCCCATACTAATCAAATGTAGAATAATTGATGATCTGAATTGTCGAAAAAAAAAAAACTCATGGGAAAAGGGGAAAATGATGGTTATCTGCATCTTCCTTTTTCTACAATGTTTTTAAAAGCCATCCTCTTCTGGGTCATCAAAAACTGGATAGTTTGGTTAAGGGTTAAAGCATTCAGTTATAGCCATTCACAGTCAGAAAAACAATATCCAAACATTGCAATTTCATGGTCGTTTTTCTTTTTTTTTTCAAATATATATATCCTACATAAACAGACAATAAAGATCTTAGATATGTATGTTAATTGATCTGCATTTCATTCGAAGGACAGTCTAATCTTGACCTTTTATTGCCTTTAAAGGCAACTTAACTTGTCCTTAGACAACACGTTTTTTTTTTTTTTTGGGGGGGGGGGGTCATTCTAATGAGCAAGAGCATCACTCCAGTAATCCTTGTGCTCTTCACCTGAAACATGGAGGATAAGATTCAACTAAAATGGAGTAGCTAAGGAAACAAATATCTCACTGAATAGATATGTGAAGTGTGGAAAAGCAGCCTAACTATTACTGGACCATTGCTGTTTTGATTAGAACACCTCAGAAAACTGGCCTAATAAACCCATGATCTGATTGCATGTTCTATGCTGTCTGGTCTGAATCTGGGCTGGCTGAAATAAGGCTTTTACCTGGTCAATTGATTCAGACATGGAGAATATGACATTAAGTGAGCTTATTTGTTTTGCACTTTCACTTTTTACCTCTATGAAAATGTTCTATTTAACTCTCTACCCCTGAAATAAACAAGAGGACCATGATGGTCCTATATCGCTCACCTGAGTACTAAGCAGTAACGGTCTACAATGAAGATAAATACCAAATATCAAAGTTCAAGGCCAAATAATTCTGACAGGGTATGTAACAGTGCAAAGAGCATTTTCTTCTTTTCCCAAAATGCTTTCACAGCCCTTCTTATTCAGAGTCATTGAAAGTCAGGATTGTATGGTAAGGGATTGAATTAACTTGGAAGGCCAGGTATTAATTTCCTGGTCAAAATGGTGGTCGAATGACAGATTAAAACATCATTTGCTCATTGGTAAGACACAAATGAGACTCTCAGTAACTTTTGATCAAATATCAAAGGATGTTGGCTGAGACAGTGATCAAGCCAGCGCAAACTGGGAACCCTAGACTAACAGCTCACAACATTACTGACTGATCTATCGGGGCTCAACAAGTCCAGTATGTGAAAGGTAACCCCTTTTTCTGTGACACATCTTACAGAAGAAAATTGTATCAAAAGACTATCCTAAGGAAAACATGTTTGAAGTTTCATAAATGCCAAGGACTTTAGAAGATATCCCTCAAGGTGGATGGATGGGCAAACTGACTGTAATCTGTCCATAAGGAAATTATACATGTAGTCCCCTTTTTTGATAACATGTTGTTTCATGAAATAAAATCAAATAACTATTGTCTGTTGTTTAACAAGATGAAATTTAATTACATTTTGTCCTGTAGTGAAAGAGATATTGGTCCATAGTGAAATTTTACACCAAGCCCCCTTTTTCATTGATGTGACATTTAATGAAAAAAGGTAAAATATTGTTATTGGCAGACTTTCATAAGGAACACACATACGAAGTTTCCATCTCCTTTCAGAACAGAGGAATTTTTCAGCCAGTTTTCAGCCCAGGGGCATCATATGAACAATCTTGGTAAAGATCAACTAGGAGATGCTACATACAAAATATTAAAGCTCTACACCTTCTAGTTTCAGAGTAGAAGAATTTTAAAGTTTGCCGTCTTTGTTCCTATGTTTCAAACTTGTGACCCCCGGGATGGGGCCAGTTTTGTCCCAGGGGCATCATATGAACAATCTTGGTAGAGGTCCACTAGGAGATGCTACATACCAAATATCAAAGCTCTGCACCTTCTAGTTTCAGAGTAGAAGAATTTTAAAGTTTTTCTTCTTTGTTCCTATGTTTCAAACTTGTGACCCCCAGGGCAGGACCAGTTTTGACCCCAGGGGCATCATATGAACAATCTTGGTAGAGGTCCACTAGGAGATGCTACATACCAAATATTAAAGCTCTGCACCATCTAGTTTCAGAGAAGAAGATTTTCAAAGATTTTGCTATTTTTTTTCCTTTTGGTAGCCATGGCAACCAGAGTTATAAGTGGAATTCAATCTCTTCAACAGCTTTGGTAGAGCTTTACCCAAGAAACATGCCTGCCAAATTTCATCAAGATTGGCCCAGTGGTTTAGGAGGAGAAGATGTTTAAAGTAATCAAGGACGGCGCATGACGGACTACGGACATTGGACGATCATAAAAGCTCACCATGAGCACTTGGTGCTCAGGTGAGCTAAAAATGTTGAAATTCTTTGAAATGATGAGGAAAAAGATTTAACATGCTGAATACATGCAGTTTTTCCCACTACATTTTAAGCCCACATCCTTTGTCCCTCACAGCTTCCCACTCCTCGCCTCACTGACAATAAACGATCAACAGCTAAATACTATTTTATACTTACTGCTGTTTCCAGTTGCATGTTCACCAGTCTTCTCTTAACTCATTACTACACAATCCCTACTTTTGATGACCCTGAGAAAGAAGCATTTAGACAAGAGGGCCAAGATGGCCCTGGATCGCTCACCTGAATTTTTGAGATGACCATAGTCTATTTTTTTTGGGGGGGGGGGGGGGGAACGGAAATTGAAACATTGGAACCAAATTTATAATTTTGCCAAGCAATTTTCAAAAGGTCACCTGTAAAAGTCATTTCGAAATCTGACCATCAGTTTCAAAAAGAAGAATTTTTAAGAATTCTTCATTTCTGTATAAGAGCAAGTAGCCCCCATCCACGAGAGCCATGTTTCTTGATGGATCAAAATTTATGAACAAGTTTTGAAAAGGGTCACCCAAGGAACATTTTGGAAAATTTCTTTTAAAATCTGACCAGGGTTTTCAGAGAAAGAGAATTTTCAACAATTTCATCATGTCCGTATAGTGCAAGTAGCCCCCATTCACAAGAGCCATGTTTCTTGACGGATCAAAATTATATGTACAGCTTTTGAAAGGGTCACCCAAGGAACATCTCTGTCAGATTATTTTAAAATCTGACAACGGGTTTCAGAGAAGAAGAATTTTCAAGAATTTCTTCATTTCCATATAGTGCAAGTAGCCCCCATTCACCAGAACCATGTCTCTCGGCCAATCAAAATTTCGCAAACAATTTTAGAAAAGGATCACCCATGGAACATCTCTGTGAAATTATTTCAAAATCTGTCCAGCCATTTCAGAGAAGAAGAATTTTCAAGAATTTCTTCATTTCTGTATAGTGCAAGAAGCCCCCATTCACCAGAGCCATGTTTCTTGATCAATCAAAATTTCGCGAACAATTTTTGAAAAGGGTCACCAAAGGAACAACTCTGTGAAATTATTTCAAAATCTAACCAGCTGTTTCAGAGAAGAAGAATTTTTAAGAATTTCTTCATTTCTGTATAGTGCAAGAAGCCCCCATTCACCAGAGCCATGTTTCTTGACCAATCAAAATTTCGCGAACAATTTTTGAAAAGGGTCACTCAAGGAACAACTCTGTGAAATTATTTCAAAATCTGACCAGTGGTTTCAGAGAAGAAGATTTTTTAAGAATTCCTTCATTTCTGTATAGTGCAAGAAGCCCCCATTCACCAGAGCCACATTTTTTGACGGATCAAAATTTCACGAACAATTTTTGAAAAGGGTCACCCAATGAACATATCTGTGAAATTATTTCAAAATCCGACCAGCGGTTTCAGAGGAGAAGATTTTTAAAGAATTCTTTCATTTCTGTATAGTGCAAGTAGCCCCCATTCACCAGAGCCACATTTTTTGACGGATCAAAATTTCACGAACAATTTTTGAAAAGGGTCACCCAAGGAACATATCTGTGAAATTATTTCAAAATCCGACCAGCGGTTTCAGAGGAGAAGATTTTTAAAGAATTCCTTCATTTCTGTATAGTGCAAGTAGCCCCCATTCACCAGAGCCACATTTTTTGACGGATCAAAATTTCACGGACAATTTTTGAAAAGCGTCACCCAAGGAACATATATGTGAAATTATTTCAAAATCCGACCAGCGGTTTCAGAGGAGAAGATTTTTAAAGAATTTGCTTAAAAAATTCCATTTGGTTGCCATGGCAACCAGAGTTTTTGATGGAATCAAATTCTGTGAACAATTTTTAAAAAGGACCTCCCAAGGAACATTCCTGCCAAGTTTGGTCCAAATCCACCCAGCGGTTTAGGAGGAGTTGATGTTTAAAGAATTGTTGACGACGCACGACGGACGACGGGTGATCCTAAAAGCTCCCCTTGAGCACGTTGTGCTCAGGTGAGCTAAAAACATTGTGGGAAAAGGAGAAAATGCTGGTAACCAGCATTTTCTCCTTTTGCCACATTGTTTTCTACCCTTTAAAAAACAAATTTCAAATGTTCAGTCACTTTTATTTTGTTATCTGCAAATGCTTTCAATTTGGACAAGCCAAAGATTTTGTTGTTTGGTAATGAGTTAAGCTAAACAATCTTTAAATGTCCAAATTATCTTAACTCTTTTTAACAAACGACAAAATTTTAGACTGGTCCAAATTGAAAGCACTTGCAGACGACAAACTAAACGTAACTCAAAAATTTAAATTTGTTTCCAACTGGGTAGGAAACATTGTGGGAAAAGGAGAAAATGCTGGTCAGCAGCATTTTCTCCTTTTCCCACAATGCTTTCAAAAGGCTTCTATCTCGGGTCGTAAAAACCTGGGATTGTTTGGTAAAGAGTTAAAGCAATGTTTCAGTAAAAGCTCCTCTCAAATGCAATTTTTATCTCTGCTCAAGGCCAAATGAAATGACCTATCATCATTTCAACGCCTGCTATGTATACCAACAGCACTCGTCAAAACTCAGCCAAGTCAATAACAGTGCTTAGTGATCGACCTAATTTTTTGTCCAATCAGAGAGGAGTATTTGTGGAAATTTTCTACCTCTTAAAAGTCCATAAAATTTTGTCTGCTTGAAATAAAGACAGCCGTTCCGCACGTATGAATTCTACTGGCTCCTCCCACATCTACATAAAATTAATTCATGCTCCTCCCAACCATTTAACTCTTTACCACACGAGAAAATTGTAGACTTGTCCAAATTGAAAGCATTTGCAGACGACTAAATAAAGGTGACTGAAAAATTGAAATTTGTTCTGGGAAGGGTAGAAAACACTGTGGGAAAAGGAGAAAATGCTGGTCACCAGCATTTTCTCCTTTTCCCACAGTGTTTTCAAAAGGCTTCTTTCTCAGGAGCGTCAAAAGTAGGGATTGTGTGGTAATGGGTTAAAGCACGATTTGAAACTTGTTACAACACAACCTAAACCCTTTACCAAGTAATCCTGTATGTTATCGGTGAAAGTTTGATTTTAGAAAATATTGCAGAAAAAGGGGAAATTGCAATAGAGGAATTGAGTAATAAAACAAAATCTGATTTTTCTTCTCTATATTTTTACCCCAATAAATTTTACACCCAAATGGACGACCCAAGTAGCTTTTGCATACTTTAACGATCAATCTGCAGAGAACGTGTAGTCTGATCATGAACTGAAACATTGTCACGGCGGGGAATCACGTGACATAACAACAACAACAATGACCGTTATTTGAAAAAATTCCCCAACTTCAGGTAAGAAAATCTTCAATAATTCCGTTAATACGTGACCGATTGGAATTTGGTTTGAAGCAGAGAAGGCGGAAGGACTCCGGGGATTTGCTTGATGTGTTAGATTTTTTAAAAAACACCTGATAAAAAAGTTATTGACGAGCAAACAAATTATCCAGGGTAAAAAATTTGTTTGCTCGTCAATAACTTTTTTATCAGGTGTTTTTTAAAAAATCTAACACATCAAGCAAATCCCCGGAGTCCTTCCGCCTTCTCTGCTTCAAACCAAATTCCAATCGGTCATGTATTAACGGAATTATTGAAGATTTTCTTACCTGAAGTCGGGGAATTTTTTCAAATAACGGTCATTGTTGTTGTTGTTGTGTCACGTGATTCCCCGCCGTGCATTGTGCTAAACAGCGCAATGATAAAATTTATGGACTGATTGCACGTTGTCCGTTCTGTATCATGACAAAAAATTGACAACAAAGAAATGACATTTAAAAATCTCGAAAGTAAAAAATATTATCTACAGCAAGACCCAACTGATTAGTTTTTAGAAAAAGTCAACTTGTCCTTTTGTTTTCTTTTAAAAATAACCCTAAAAAAAGATAGTATTTAGCAAGTACAAGTTTAAAGGAAAGTCCGAAAATGCTTGCCATGCACTGTTTACAAGATGCCTAAACTTTAGGCTCTAGCATATTAAAAGCAGCCCAGCCATGTACAATGGTTAGTGTCTCTGACTCGTAACCTGGAGGTCACGGGTTTGATACCTGGTTGCGGCGGACTCTCTTTACGGTAAACTTTTGCATCTCACCTCTGATGCATGTGAGAAAATTAGTCAGTGGCTTTGGAAAGAAAGTTGTGTCAGTACAGGTGGGAAAAAGCAAGGAAACAGAAGCGGTGTAAAATAACAATCATCAATAAATTAACCAATTATTCAATCTTTTGAAATGTCGACCTCATGTCATAACAATTGATAACGAGGAACAACAACAATTGAGATGGTAGATTGTTTACAAATGTCATACCTAGATTATCTTATATATCCAAGGACAACGCATTTATAAATGAAAAGTGGATGCATTTGTGGTACCTAAAATGTTGACATTGAAAAATCAACATATACTAAAATTAATAGTGTTTTGCATGTACCCTAAAGAACGAAATTTACTGATAAACATGTGAACATGTATTTTTGAAAAAAGAAAAAAAAAGGACTGCAATCATAAATCATATCAGTTACCTGTTTTTACAAGTTCTTGTGTGGGCAATTGCAACAATTGCGTACATGATATATCCTTGAAAATTTCGTCTAAGTCATTTCCTAAGAAAAGGTCAAAGTCTGGTTTGGCTTCCGCCATTGTAAAGACAGCAATGCCATGCACTTTTCTTTTGCAAAATTTGGGCTTGGAGACACGCATAACATGAGGGTACTGTGCATGAGGAAATACACGTGATAGTGTTGTTTTCTCGTTTTTCGGGCGTGTCTTTACAATGAAACAAAACAATGAAATTTGATGAAAGTCATGTTTCTTGATATACTTATGTCATGTGGGCCTGTTTTTAGGGTCATGCTGTAATGAAGGCATGTCTTTGCATCATATCTAGGACAAACTTTATAGAGAATGCAGTTTCTATAAAATGATTTATATAAAAACCCAGTCGATCACTAAATTGGTTAGAGCACAAAAAAGAGAATTCTTCGAGAAAATAAAAGCTACGGCGCAGAGTGCCTTCTCTTTTATTTTCTCAAAGAATTCTCTTTTTTGTGCTCTAACCATTACATAATCACTCAAATTTGCCTAATAATGTTGAGAGTAGACAACTACATGATGTGTTTACAAAACCTGATACACTTGATTCACACTTGTTTCATTCACAAACTTAAAGCTTTATCACTGACCCCATTTCTTATAGCCCTTATGAAAATAAAATAAACTGCTACAAAATTTCTAGTCTAGTCTAGGCCCGAGATGCTGATGATATTAGTAGGCCTATTATGACCTAATTCTTCCCTAAACAAACTGTAGCCACCATTCATTACATAAATGAAAAGTGAGGTATGGGATTACTTGAAGGCCTGTTTACTACAAGTTAGTATTCTTGTGCTCATCAGGGTTAAAAGGTCACAACAGCTAGTCTTAATGTAAAAACTAAAAGCCTATAAGTAAAAGCAGTTACGAGTTGAAGTTACATCAGTTTCTCTCAGCAGACTGGTTTCCAAATTTTTTGTTTCTCTAAGCGTCTGGCTCATGCCGACCAACCAAAATCTCTAATATTGCTAATTTTGGAGATAAAAAATCTGCATGTTGGAAAGTGTAGATCCACAGTAATATCATTGTTGTCTCCTTAGGTGCTTGTTCGATATGGGCTGGACTGCAATATCTTGAATCAGTCTGATCAGTTCTGTGGTTTCAGAGATGACAAAGATTTTATACAGAATTGAGAACAAACCCAAACAGAAGTTGTAGAAACTTTTTTAAGGACTTCTAATAATATTGCCATGACATCTCATGTATCTTGGTGGAACAAAAATTCTATGTAAAAAGTTACAAAAAGGACAGTGCAAGAAGCAGTTTCACACGGAGCAGTGTTTGCATGTTTTGGAAACAAGAGGGCCAAGATGGCCCTGGATCGCTCACCTGAATTTTTGAGAGGACCATAGCCTTTTTTTTTTTGAAGGTATTGAAACACTAGAAACAAAATCATCATTTTGACAAGCAATTCTTAAAAGGTCACCTGTAAAAGTCCTTTCAAAATCTGACCAGCAGTTTCAGAGAAGAAGAATTTTCAAGAATTTCTTCATTTCCATATACATGTAGTGCAAGTAGCCCCCATTCACCAGAGCAATGTTTCTCGACGAATCAAACTTTCAGGAACAAGTTTTTAAAAGGGTCACCCAAGGAATATCTCTGTGAAAATTTTCCAAAATCTGACAAGCCGTTTCAGAGAAGAAGAATTTTTAAGAATTTCTTCATTGCCCTATAGTGCAAGTAGCCCCCATTCACCAGAGCCATGTTTCTTGATGAATCAAAATTTCACGAACAATTTTTGAAAAGGGTCACCCAAGGAACATCTCTGTGAAATTATTTCAAAATCTGACCAGCCGTTTGGGAGAAGAAGAATTTTTAAGAATTTCTTCATTTCCCTATAGCCCACGTAGCCCCCATTCCCCATAGCCAGGTTTCTTGACCTATCAAAATTTCACGAACAATTTTTGGAAAGGGTCACCCAAGGAACATCTCTGTGAAATTATTTCAAAATCTGAGCAGCGGTTTCAGAGTAGAAGAATTTTTAAGAATTTCTTATTTCTGTATAGTGCAAGAAGCCCCCATTCACCAGAGCCATGTTTCTTGACGGATCAAAATTTCGCAAACAATTTTTAAAAAGGGTCACCCAAGGAACATCTCTGTAAAATTATTATAAAATCCGGCCAGCGGTTTTAGAGAAGAATATTTTTAAAGATTTTCCTAAAAAATTCCATTTCGTTGCCATGGCAACCATAGTTTTTGACAGAATCAAATTCTGTGTACATTTTTAAAGAGGACCTCCCAAGGAACATTCCAGCCAAGTTTGGTCCAAATTGGCCCAGTGGTTTAGGAGGAGTTGATGTTTGAAGAATTGTTGATTACGCACGACGAACTGACGCACGACGGACACCGGGTGATCCTAAAAGCTCCCCTTGAGCACGTTGTGCTCAGGTGAGCTAAAAAGTGCATAAATGGATTGAAAAAACACACACTTCACCAAAATCTAGCCATTACCTTCATGTGGGGCTAGAGAAGACATACAATTACTTATACCAAGTTTGCAGTTTCAAGCATGCATAGCAACAACTGCACAGAACATGGATTGTGTACTTGAATGACCAGTTGTTGTAAGTCCAAAGTGTCTTAGACCTGTATTTTGTGATATGCTAAAACCCAAAAAACTTTAAAATTAATTTTTTTACTGATTGAAAATTCATGTACATATATCTTACATTTCTTTTAAAATTGCATAATTGATTGATATATAATTTAGGGAACCAATCAATACAATTTCAAATAAGAATGTGGTACGATAATTTTTAAGAACTGAACACTTGAAATTAAGAGGGTATTAACGTGATAAACACTTTCAATCAAAACTTACTATTCTGATGCTGTGTAGCGAAAAAGCTCCATGACCTGACATAGAATTCCCAATTTCCTCTAGACTAGGCAGCAAAATTGAACCTTTTGTCTGTAAATAAAGGTAAGAGCAAAAGTAGATTCTATGGAATAATGATTGTCCTAGATCAGTTTACATCAGATACAAATTGACCCTTTACAAAACAACAAAATTTTAGACTTGCAAAAATTGAAAGCTTTTATAGATGACAAAATAAAACAAGAGGGCCCAGATGGCCCTGGATCGCTCACCTGAATTTTTGAGATGACCATAGCCTATTTTTTGAGGTATTGAAACATTGGAACCAAAATTATTATTTTGCCAAGCAATTTTCAAAAGGTCACCTGTAAATGCCATTTCAAAGTCTGACCATCAGTTTCAGAAAGAATAATTTTTAAGAATTCTTCATTTCCGAATAAGTGCAAGTAGTCCCCATTCACGAGCCATGTTTCTTGATGGATCAAAATTTTACGAACAAATTTGAAAAAGGTCACCCAAGGAACATTGCTTAGAAATTCTTTCAAAATCTGACCTGGGGTTTCAGAGAAATAGAATTTTCAACAATTTCATCATGTCCATATAGTGCAAGTAGCCCCCATTCACACGAGCCACGTTCCTTGACAGATAAAAATTATATAAACAATTTTGAAAAGGGTCACCCAAGGCACATTGCTGTGAAATTATTTTAAAATCTGACCAGGGGTTTCAGAGAAGAAGAATTTTCAAGAATTTCTTCATTTCTGCATAGTGCAAGTAGCCCCCATTCACCAGAGCCATGTTTCTTGACAGATCAAAATTTTGCAACCGATTTTTGAACAGGGTCACCCAAGGAACATCTCTGTGAAATTATTTCAAAATCTGACAAGCCGTTTCAGAGAAGAAGAACTTTTAAGAATTTCTTCATTTCCCTATAGTGCAAGTAGCCCCCATTCACCAGAGCCATGTTTCTTGACCAATCAACAATTTTTAAAAAGGGTCATCCAAGGAACATCTCTGTGAAATTATTTTAAAATCTGGCATGCGGTTTCAGAGAAAATGATTTTTCAGAGAAGAAGGAATTTCTTAGAAAATTCCAATTGGTTGCCATGGCAACCAGAGTTTTTGACGGAATCAAATTCTGTGCACAATTTTTAAAGAGCACCTCCCAAGGAACATTCCAGCCAGGTTTGGTCCACATTGGTCCAGCACTTTTGGAGGAGTTGATGTTTAAAGAATTGTTGACAACCCACGACGGACCACGGACACCACTTGATCCTAAAAGCTCCCCTTGAGCACTTTGTGCTCAGGTGAGCTAAAAAGGGCCTTTGGAAGGGTACAAAACATTGTGGGAAGAGGAAATGATTCTGGTTACTAGCATTATGTCCTTTTCCTACAATGGTTTCAAAAGTAGGGATGGCAACGGTTAGTAAATTTGCTAACCGGTTAACCGTTCAATCTTTCGATCGGTTAACCGGTTAACCGAACGACCATGTAAAAACATTTAAGATGAAGGTACCTGCTCGATATGTCAACATTAACAACCGGTGCGTGAGTAATGCATTCCCGTGATGTTAACTATTTCTGTACTTTAGCGCAAAAGACGGCCAATCTATCGACGATCTCTCAGCCTCTCGGCAATAAAATCATTTTCCCACAATTTTTTCTATAGAGGACTAGAAATTATCAGGCCAATCCAGTGTTTCCACTACGCAAATTACTGCGTAAATCACCTAATAGAACTGAAATTCACGCCATAAAAAAAAAAGTTTGGTTTCACACGAGACCTCACGTTGGAAAGAAAAAAAAAAGTATCTGCTTAACTTGTGTAAAATACCAGGATTTGAAGTTACTTGCTACCCATTTTGATAAATTATTGTCAAATCAGGCGGAAATACCTATCCATAAATTAAAACACATGAAACAAGAGCGGCAAATTGTCGCAAGATACGCCCGTCTTACTCCAAGTTGTAAAGCTGGGGCATGCACCGGACAAAATTCAAGCATGAAAAACAACAAAGGGCAATAACTCAAAAATTAAGCGAGCAAGAGTTATGGTTCCTGTGCACTGCACTCCCCCTTGATGAGATCTATCCACCCATGAAATTTCATAACCCTAGGTAGTATAGTTTTGGAGATATTCACTGGACAAAATTCAACTATAAAAAACGGCAAAGGGCAATAACTCAAAAATTAAGCAAGCAAGAGTTATCATTCCTGTGCACTGCACTCCCCCTTGATGAGATCTATCCACCCATGAAATTTCATAACCCTAGCTAGTATAGTTTTGGAGATATGCTCCAGACAAAATTCAGGTATGAAAAACAACAAAGGGCAATAACTCAAAAATTAAGGAAGCAAGAGTTATGGTTCCTGAGCACTGCACTTCCCCTTGATGAGATCTATCCACCCATGAAATTTCATAACCCTAGCTAGTATAGTTTTGGAGATATGCTCCGGACAAAATTCAGGTATGAAAAAAGACAAAGGGCAATAACTCAAAAATTAAGCAAGCAAGAGTTATGATTCCTGAGCACTGCACTCCCCCTTGATGAGATCTATCCAGCCATGAAATTCCATAACCCTAGCTAGTATAGTTGTGGAGATATTCACCGGACAAAATTGAAGTATGAAAAACGGCAAAGGGCAATAACTCAAAAATAAAGCAAGCAAGAGTTATGGTTCCTGTGCACTGCACTCCCCCTAGATGAGATCTATCCACCCATGAAATTGTGTAACCCTAGCTAGTATAGTTTTGGAGATATGCTCCGGACAAAATTCAAGTATGAAAAACGACAAAGGGCAATAACTCAAAAATTAAGCGAGCAAGAGTTATGGTTCCTGTGCACTGCACTCCCCCTCGATGAGATCTATCCACCCATGAAATTTCGTAACCCTAGCTAGTATAGTTTTGGAGATATGCTCCGGACAAAATTCAAGTATGAAAAACGACAAAGGGCAATAACTCAAAAATTAAGCGAGCAAGAGTTATGGTTCCTGTGCACTGCACTCCCCCTCGATGAGATCTATCCACCCATGAAATTTCGTAACCCTAGCTAGTATAGTTTTGGAGATATGCTCCGGACAAAATTCAAGTATGAAAAACGACAAAGGGCAATAACTCAAAAATTAAGCCAGCAAGAGTTATGGTTCCTGTGCACTGCACTCCCCCTCGATGAGATCTATCCACCCATGAAATTTCGTAACCCTAGCTAGAATAGTTTTGGAGATATGCTCCGGACAAAGAACTGGACGCCGCCCGCCCGCCCGCCCGCCCGCCCGCCTCGGGTGATCCCATAATACGTCCCGTCTACGACGGGCGTATAAAAATGCTCGATCCAAGAAACACGGAAACCCATGACAGAACAAAATGTTCCTTTCGACATTGTCCGATCAGAGTCACTTCAGATCATCTTTTTAGCTTTTTAATCATTTTAAGCAGTAAATTTCCATAGATATATTAATAACAGACTTTAGTGTTGCAACGAAAGAAAAAACTAGTGGGATCACTGCTATTTACAACTTCAAAAAATCTACAAACAGAATCATACAGATGATGGTATGGTTATTGATCGTCAAACGAAGCGGCTATCGCTAAGTGATCGGGTGTTAGCCATCGCCCAAACTACAGGTTTAAATTTTAGACTCTCCCAAATTCAAAGCCTCTGCACTATACTATGATTTTCGAAGATACTTAGCGAAGTGATAATGAACGAACGAAGAGAAACCGTTATGCCTGCTTGAACACAGATTGATTGACTTTATAAATTTCAATCCCTCTTACGCTAATTGGTCAATCCATGCATATATTTGATTAGGGGCGGGTACTTAATTAAATAATCCAAGCAAATCAATTACGATAAGCCAGTGCCTTTGATCCAAAGAGGACACGTGTTAGATTGTTTATTATCGGAGAGAGGTGACTAGTTAGCGAATTAACAATGTTTAATATTGCACAGACATGTCAAACTGTATATCACACCTTCGCCGCGTCTTGGTGACATTGGATGTGCGTATGATGCAGTTTTGGTTGTCAGAACCGGCAAAGTTAACTTTGTATTTTTTTTATTATAATGATTATTTTGGTAAACTTTTGATAATATAGGCCTATATTTGTTTCTGGTTAACCGGTTACCAATTTCCTAACCGGTTAATGGGTCATTCGATCGGTTAACCGGTTAACCGTTGCCATCCCTATTCAAAAGCCTTTTACCTCAGGATTGTTTAAATTTGGGACAATGAGGTAATGTAAAGAGTTGGAGAGTCACTGACAGTGTAAATTATTCCAAAAAGAAGAAAAAGCTGATAAACCATTTTCTCCTTTTCTGACAATGTTTTCAATACTTTTGTTGCACAAGGTCACTGAAACTGGAAAGTGCTTGGGAAGGGAGAATTCATGCTACTTTTAAACCCTACATAACACATTGTCATATATGTCCGATAATTATATCATCAAGACAAACATTCTGATAAAGTTTTATGAGTTTCAGGCTGAAAAAGTGGCCTCTTGAGTGCACACCAGCTTTTTCAAAGGGTTAGCCCAGTGACTTACTGTTTGATCCACATGATCCAATTTCAAACTAGAACTATAATATGCATCATCAATACAAACATTCTGACAGTTTCAAATGTATTCCAATGAAATGTGGCCTCTAGAGTGCACACTAGTGTTTTCTAAGATTCAGCCCTGTGACCTGTTTTTTTGACCTGACATGACCCAATATTGAACCTGTCAGAGACATCATCAACACAAACATTCTGACCATGTTTTATGTATAACTAAATAAGAATAGGCCTCTCGAGTGCACACAAAGTAAATGGTAAGGCCTGGATGACAGATGATGGACACAGCATGATCACAAAAGCTTACCTTGAGCTGTTAGTGCTCTGGTAAGCTAAAATTGCTTGTCCTAAGCATTTTCTCCTTTTCAAACATAGTTTTCAAGATTCTTCTCTGCACCTGTTGTTAAAACTTGGGAAAGGATTATCGCAGAACATTTTCTACTCACCGTTAAATAAAAACGCCGAGCTAATTTTGTGCCTTCAGTGTGAGAGAATCTTTTCCCACATGCTGCTACCTCTAACTGTTCATGAAGTATCTGCAATAAATGCAAAGGATCATTGACTTAATTCATCTATCATTTAAAATAGGCATTGAGATAGGTTGCAACCTGCAAACAAAATAGATGAAGATCAGGCTCAACCTCCAGCTACATATATACAGCATAGCATATCGATAGGTGAGTGCAACACTATTCTAAGTGCCTGTACAATGTACAGGCACTTAGAATAATGTTGCACTCACCTATCGATATGGTAAGGCTAAAATCTTTACCCAACAACAAAATTTTAGATTCCTCCAAATACAAAGCACTTGCAGACTGCAAATTAAATTATTATACATGTATAAGTCTATTAAAGTGTGGAAAACTAACTGATAAGGAGAAAATGTTGGTAATTCTGCACTTTCTCCTTTTCCCTAAATATTTTTAAAAGCTCTCTTACTCCAGGTTGTTAACACATTGGATTGTGTGGTTCAGTTCTAAACAGCCTCCATTTGCAATTTTTCTGTATAAGGGGTTCAAATTCGCTTATTTGGCACTTTTTGTGCCTTTGGGGCATATTGTCAAGCACTACAAGAATGTATGAAATCCTACTGTAAATCTCTCTTGTCAAATATTTTTTGAAATACAGCATGCAAAACTGTGTCAAAACTCCAGTGTAAGAGTAAACTTAGATTTCTACCAGAAAACAAAATTATAGACTCTATTTTATAAGCATTTGTACACAGCAAATTTAGTGTGGCTCAAAGGATCTGATTTATGTTTGATATACATGTAGTAGAATGTAAGGAACTGACAAAATACTAGTTATCAGCATATTGTCTTTTTCCCACAATGTTTTCACTCAAGAATAGTTTAGAAAAGAGTAAAGAGATAAGAATGTCCTTAGAACTTTTTGGACACTTAACCCTTTAGCAGACGACAAAATTTTAGCCCCGTCCAAATTGAAAGCATTTGCAGATGACAATTTCAATGTGGCTCAAATGGTGCAATTGTTTAGTGATAGGGTAGAAAATTTTGTGGGAAAAGCAAAAAATGCTGCATACCAGCATTTTCTCATTTTTCCACAATGTTTTCAAAAGGCTTCTTTCAAAAGGTCATCAAAAGTTGTCATTGTGTTGTAAAGGGTTAAAGGCTTAAACTTTGCAGAAAAACTTGACAATAATGAAGTACATCACTTTGAAAAACTTAAAACTGCCAATACCTATTCTGAAAAAAATAATGCAACTATAAGCAAACCCAACGATTATCTTAATAACATTTCAGAGTTTTAGAACTGAGTATTGATAAGCAAGTGGTATGACTTTTCAATCCTGTTAGAACAAGGGCTGAGGGCTGAGAAACCATATTTCATTAAGTGGCAGATTACAAGTTTTATTAAGAGTAGAAAATTTAGTATTTACAGGAATATACATACTATTTCTGTGTGTGCTAAGCAACAATTGTTGCTGTTTTCAACAGTATTTTAGCCATACATGGTACCATTGCAACACTTTACTTATTCATACCTTTCCAATATTCCATTGTTTCAAAGGGACATAATTTAACTACATGTTTATCCAATATACATGCAATAATAAGAGGGCCATGATGGCCCTGTATCACTCTGGCTACTAAAAGTCAAACATTACAATATTTGGCCAATAAATTTCAAACTAGAAGACATACAAAATTTTTCAGTAAAATCCTCAAGAAAGTTATGACCCCAGAGCAAAGTCATTTTTGACCACAAAGCTATTATTTCTTGAATCCTGGTGTAAGTCCACAAGATAAAGCCCGATACCAAATAAAACAGGTCTAGAATGTTTGGTTATAAACTGGAAGATTTTCAATAAAAGGCCCTGTACAACATGAGACCCCTGAAACAGGGATAAATTTAGTAGCCCTAGGTCTTGAGGTTAGTAACAAGATGATTTATAAAGTTTTTACTATAAAAGCCCATCTAGAACATGTGACCTCTGGTGTGGATACAAGCTTGACCCCAAGGGCTATATTTTGGACCCTCTTGGAAGAGGTCCACTAGATCAGGCTACAAACAAAATTTGGTATCCCTAGGCCTGATGGCTAGGTAAAAGTAATATTTTAGAGTTTTCTCTATATAAGCCCATGTAAAACCTCTGACCCCTGGGCTGGGCCAAATTTGACCAAAGGGCTATACTTCCAGCACCCTTGATAGACATCTATTAGATAAAGCTACATGCCAAATTTGGTAGCCCCAGGCCTTATGGCTAGGTATGTGAAGATTTTTAAAGTATTTCCTATATAACCTAATCCCCAGGGGAGGTGTTGTTGTTAACACACAGGATTGTGTAATATTCTATAAAAATGTGTAATTCATTACTTTATCATGGCATTGAACATTGAAGAGTTGGTAAATCTATTGTAAATAAGTTTAATATGCTAGAAGTAAGTAGAAAATCAGATAACTTATACCCAATAAACTGAGTTTTAAGTTTTCTCTTAAACTTTATGAATTTGTTGGATTTTTTTCCCTAATTATGATACTCAAGAATACAAACTCAGCTAGCATTTGAAATTGGGACTCAGCATCAAATTAGAAAGAAAACATTTGTGAAGTCTTGAATACATGTTTGTTTACATCAGTTTGACAATAAAAGTAGTTCCAGCAGTGTATGATTTTCTTTTCATGAAGCTATGAAAAAAGGTTCTCAGCCAGTCAGAACTTGTCAAATTCACGAAAACAACTAATACTGATTAATTTGTAGATGATAAATTAAAAGTGGTTTAGATGGGAGAATTTGTCCTTGACAATGAAAAAACATGTAGTAAAAAAGAAAAAAATCCTGGTTACTTACATTTTCTCTTCTTCCCATAATGTATTCAAAAGCATCCTTTGTAAGGGTCATGAAAGCTTTGGACTCTGTGGTGGAGTTAATGGCAGTTAAACAAAAGTGACTAAAGAATAGATATACATGTTGTGGTAAAATTGCAAACAGGAGAAAGCATTATTAACCACACATACTTTATTGGTCTCTCCAACTGGAACACATATCAATTCCTTTCCAGAAGGTGGGAGACGCTCAACTATATCTATCAGATGTGCCATAGACTGAAAAGTGTAGAGGAAAAAGAAGCGTAATGATAAAATTACTTGCAAGGCAAAAACAAAATATATGTATGACTCTGGTCACAATACATATGAGAATTGATAAGGTAGGTCAGAAAATTATTTTATCTTTTTTTTTTTCCTCCCAAAACAAGCCATGAGTGTGAGTAGAGGTAAAATAAAATACAATTGTCCAATTTTTTGGGAGGAAGAATTATAACATTACAGTACAGACTCATTCTCACAAACCATAACTAGTGCTCATCTAAAACAAGAGGGCCATGATGGCCCTGAAATCGCTCACCTGAGTTTATTGACCAAACATGCACCATCTAGTTTCCCAGTGACCTAGTTTTTTATCAGACATTACCCATCATCAAACACTTTTGAGATATCAATAAGACAAACATTCTGGCCAAGTTTCATGAGTATTGGACTGAAAATGTGGCCTCTACAGTGTACAAAAGGTTTTTCTAAGATTTCATCAAGTGACCTAGTTTTGGACCCGACAAATACCCATTATCAAACTCTTTTGAGACATCACCAAAACAAACATTCTGACCAAGTCTGAAGAGTATCAGGCAGAAAATGTAGCCTCTGGAGTGTACACAAGGTTTTTCTAATATTTGACCCATTGACCTAGTTTTTGACTCCACATGACCCATTTTCAAACTCATTCAAGGTATCACCAGGACAAATATTATGAACAAGTTTTAGGAGTATCAGACTGAAAATGTGTCCTCCACAGCATACAAAAGGTGTTTATAACATTTGACCTATTGACCCAGTTTTTGACCCAACATGACCCATTTTCAAACTCATCCAAGATATTATAAAGGCAAACATTCTGACTAATTTTCAAGAGTGTTAGACTGAAAATGTGGCATCCAGAGCATATACAAGGTTTTTCTAAGATTTGACCTGGTGACCTAGTTTTTAACCCCCAATGACCCATTTTCAAACATGTCTGAGATATCATCAAGACAAACATTCTGACCAACTTACAAGAGTTTCGGACTGAAAATGTGGCCTCTAGAGCCTACAAAAGGTTTTTCTAACATTTGATCTAGTGACCTAGTTTTTGACCCCAGATGACCCATTTTCGTTTTTGTCCGAGATATCATCCAGGCAAATATCCTGACCAACTTTCATGAGTATCCGACTGAAAATGTGGCCTCTAGAGCGTACAAAAGGTTTTTCTAAGATTTGACCTGGTGACCTAGTTTTTGACCCCACGTGACCCATTTTCGAACTCGTCCGAGATATCATCCAGACAAACATCCTGACCAACTTTCATGAGTATCCGACTGAAAATGTGGCCTCTAGAGCGTACACAAGGTTTTTCTAAGATTTGACCTGGTGACCTAGTTTTTGACCCCACGTGACCCACTTTCGAACTCGTCCGAGATATCATCCAGACAAACATCCTGACCAACTTTCATGAGTATCCGACTGAAAATGTGGCCTCTAGAGCGTACACAAGGTTTTTCTAAGATTTGACCTGGTGACCTAGTTTTTGACCCCACGTGACCCACTTTCGAACTCGTCCGAGATATCATCCAGACAAACATCCTGACCAACTTTCATGAGTATCCGACTCAAAATGCGGCCTCTAGAGCGTACACAAGGTTTTTCTAAGATTTGACCTAGTGACCTAGTTTTTGACCCCACATGACCCATTTTCTAACTCGTCCGAGATATCATCGTGACAAACATCCTGACCAACTTTCATGAGTATCGGACTCAAAATGCGGCCTCTAGAGCGTACAAAAGGTTTTTCTAAGATTTGACCTAGTGACCTAGTTTTTGACCCCACATGACCCATTTTCGAACTCGTCCGAGATTTCATCGAGACAAACATCCTGACCAACTTTCATGAGTATCCGACCAAAACTGTGGCCTGTAGAGCGTACACAAGGTAAAAAGTTGACGACGGACGACGCATGACGGACGACGGACGACGGACACAGCACGATCACAATAGCTCACCATGAGCACTTCGTGCTCAGGTGAGCGAAAAAAACGGAATTTTTTATGCCGTATTTACTGCTTTGCTTCATTTTGCCAGGTAGTTTCATGTTCAAAGCTGTGGAATTTTGAATTTTACCAGCCTTGAACTTATTTTTAGAAATTTTCATCTATGTTTTGGTCTATACGTGCGTTATCAACTCTGCATGATTTTTAAGAACCAGCACTGCACAGAATAGATGACGCTTTCCAAGCTTAATTAGCTTTAGAGAGTTTTGAATGTTTTTGTCGTAATTTTGATAAAAATTTCACGTTGGCTGGTATATAACATGTGCATGTTATCAAATATGCACTATGTTGGGCCTGAAAAATATATTTCTATGAAAATGATGCAGTATATGTTTTTAAACTATTCTATTCTCTTTTTCATAAAATAAGTCAAAGGAGAAAAAATTTTCAAGAATCATACGCTTTCATACAGTAAACATGTTTACTCTTTATAGCCAAAATCTTTATCATTTAACAGCTTCACCTTTTTCCACTGCTGATATGCTGAAATATCATGTTTTCACTACTCTCGGACATTTTTAGATAAATCTTTGGAAGTAAATCTGCGTTATCTTTGTACATTTCAATTATTATTGGTGAAGGAATATTGATCCTGGAGTATATGTAATATGTTTTTAATAAAAAAAGAAATAACCACTTAAATTCTCCATATACACTCACCCTACCCCGACAAATATTGACAAATTTAATTTAAATTAATGTCTGATTTATGATAATCATTTCTAAGAACTAAAGAACAAAAATTGAATAGATGCATACTTGGTATCAATTTAAATGAGCCATATTTGGCATAGGGCAGTTTCATGCATCTCCATAATGTGTTAAATCAATTAAGTCATGATACTGTAATGGATCCATAAAAACCATTTCATCAAATCATGAGGTACAGTGATATTTGACTGCAGAAAGTTTGCACTGGTGGCATTAGTCTACATCAATAATGATTATTTCTTTGTGACATGGCGATTTAAGTGACCATGCTACAAATAATGGGCATTGGACTGCATCACAAAGGCAAGATACTTCTGAATTTCGTCTTTGCATGTAGTAGTTGGTAATTTCACTTACCATAATCCTGTGGAGGTCATGAATCTTTTTATTTTTCATCAAAAGTATGGTGACACTGAATGGTCATGTTTTGTGAGAATGAGTCTAAAATAAAATATTAAACGATCAAAAATGTTTAGGGTCGGGCATGAAAATTTGACACCATCAGGTAACCCTAAACACACACATATTTTGCTTAGATCTTATTTTCTTTAAATATTCTCTGTATGGACTTGCGTTTTTCAAACTTTAATGATTCTTCTAGCTTTATGCCAAAAATTTTCCCTAAAGGTTGCAAGGATGAAGATCAATAGACACTGCAATTTTGATCTTTGTATCATTCAACCTGTTAAATCAAGGATATCCCATGATACTGTTAAAGTGACTGGTTACAACCTTTGCCTTGCCTATCAGTGAGTTAATGAAAAAGGGTTGACATGGCTCTAAACACATGTAGTAATGCTATCCTGAACATTATAGGTCACAAGACACTAGAGTGCAGTAGAATGATTTCAAAGACAACAAAAATGTAAAATCAGTATATGTGCATCAACAATTAACATTCAAATAAAAAAGATCACTGACATAAATAAACAAGAGGACCATGATGGTCCTATATCGCTCACCTGAGTATTAAGCAGTAAAGGTCTAAAATGAAGATAAATACCAAATATCAAAGTTCAAATAATTCTGACAGGGTATGCAACTGTGCAAAAAGCATTTTCTTCTTTTCCCAAAATTCTTTCACAAACCTTCTTGTTCAGGGTCATTGAAAGTCAGGAGTGTATGGTAAGGGATTGAATTAACTTGGAAGGCCAGGTATTAATTTCCTGATCAAAATGGTGGTCGAATGACAGATTAAAACATCATTTGCTCATTGGTAAGACACAAATGAGACTCTCAGTAACTTTTGATCAAATATCAAATGATGTTGGCTGAGACAGTAATCAAGCCAGCGCAAACTGGGAACCCTAGACTAACAGCTTACAACATTACTGACTGATCTATCGGGCCTCAACAAGTCCAGTATGTGAAAGGTAACCCCTTTTTCTGTGACACATCTTACAGAAGACAATGGTATCAAAAGACTATCCTAAGGAAAACATGTTTGAAGTTTCATAAATGCCAATGACTTTAGAAGATATCCGTCAAGGTGGATGGATGAGCAAACTGACTAATTGGTCCATCATGAAATTATACATTTAGTCCCTTTTTTCGATAACATGTCGTTTCATGAAATAAAATAAAATAACTATTGTCTGTCACTTAACAAGATGAAGTCTAGCTACATTTTGTCCTGTAGTGAACGAGATATTGGTCCATAATGAAAATTTACATCAAGCACCCTTTTTCAATGACATGACATTTAATGAAAAAAGGTAAAATATTGTTAATGGATCCCAGGGACATCATTTGAACAAACTTAGTAGAGGTCAACTAGCAGATGCTACATACCAAATGTCAAAGCTCTACTACTTCTTGTTTTAGAGAAGTTTTGACCCAGGGGCATCATAGGAACAATCTTGGTAGAGGTCCACTAGGAGATGCTACACACCAAATATCAAAGCTCTGCACCTTCTAGTTTCAGAGAAGAAGAATTTTAAAGTTTTCCTTCTTTGTTCCTATATTTCGAAATTGTGACCCCCGGGGCGGGGCCAGTTTTGACCCCAGGGGCATCATATGAACAATCTTGGTAGAAGTCTACAAGGAGATGCTACATATCAAATATCAAAGCTCTACACCTTCTAGTTTCAGAGAAGAAGAATTTTAAAGTTTTCCTTCTTTGTTCCTATATTTCAAAATTGTGAAGGAAAGAAGGAAAACTTTAAAATTCTTCTTCTCTGAAACTAGAAGCCATAGAGCTTTGATATTTTGTATGTAGCATATCCTAGTGGACCTCTGCCAAGTTTGTTCATATAATGCCCCTAAGGGTCAATATTGCCCCCCCCCCCCCACGGGTCACAAGTTCGAACATTGGAACAAAGAAGGAAAATTTTAAAATTCTTCTTCTCTGAAACTGGACAGCTTAAAGCTTTGTTATTTGGTATGTAGCATCTCCTAGTGGACCTCTACCAAGTTTGTTCATATGATGCCCCAGGGCTCAAAACTGGCCTCACCCCAGGGGTCACAAGTTTGAAACATAGGAACAAAGAAGGGAAAATTTAAACATCTTCTTCTCTGAAACTGGAAAGAGCTTTGATATTTGGTATGTAGCATATCCTAGTAGACCTCTACCATGTTTCTTCATATGATATCCCTTGGGTCAAAACTGGTCCTGCCCTGGGGGTCACAAGTTTGAACATATGAACAAAGAAGGGAAACTTTAAACATCTCCTTCTCTAAAACTTTAAACCGTAAAACTTTGATATTTGGTATGTAGCATATCCTAGGGGACCTCTGCCAAGTTTCTTCATATGATGCCCCTGGGGTCAATACTGGCCCCGCCTCAGGGGTCACAAGTTCAAACATTGGAACAAAGAAGGAAACTTTAAAATTCTTCTTCTCTGAAACTAGACGGTTTAAAGCTTTGATATTTGGTTTGTAGCATCTCCTAGTCAACCTCTACCAAGTTTGTACATATGATGCTCCTGGGGTCAAAACTGGCCCCGCCCCCAGGGGTCACAAGTTCGAAACATACAGTAGGAACAAAGAAGGGAAACTTTAAACATCTCCTTCTCTGAAACTGGAAGGAATAGAGCTTTGATATTTGGTAAGTAGCATCTCCTAGTAAACCTCTACCAAGTTTGTTCATATGATGCCCCAGGGCTCAAAACTGGCCCCACCGCAGGGGGTCACAAGTTTGAAACATAGGAACAAAGAAGGGAAACTTTAAACATTTTCTTCTCTGAAAATGGAAGGCGTAGAGCTTTGATATTTGGTATGTAGCATCTCCTAGTGGACTTCTACCAAGTTTGTTCATATGATGCTCCTGGGGTTAAAACTGGCCCCGCCCCGGGAATCAAAAGTTTGAAACATAGGAACAAAGAAGGGTAACTTTAAACATCTTCTTCTCTGAAACTGGAAGGAGTAGAGCTTCGATATTTGGTATGTAGCATCTCCTAGTGGACCTCTGCCAAGTTTGTTCATAGGATGCCCCTTGGGTCAAAACTGGCCCTGCCCCGGGGGTCACAAGTTTGAACAAAGGAACAAAGAAGGGAAATTTTAAAATTCTTCTTCTCTGAAAGTAGAAGCCATAGAGCTTTGATATTTTGTATGTAGCATATCCTAGTGGACCTCTGCCAAGTTTGTTCATATGATGCCCTTGGGTCAATATTGGCCCCACCCGGGGGGTCACAAGTTCGAAACATAGGAACAAAGAAGGGAAACTTTAAACATCTTCTCTGAAACTGGAAGGAGTAGAGCTTTGATATTTGGTCTGTAGCATATCCTAGTGGACCTCTACCAAGTTTCTTCATAGGATGCCCCTGGGGTCAAAACTGGCCCTGTCCTGGGGGTCACAAGTTTGAACATAGGAACAAAGAAGGGAAATTTTAAAATTCTTCTTCTCTGAAACTAGAAGCCCTAGAGCTTTGATATTTTATATGTAGCATATCCTAGTGGACCTCTGCTAAGTTTGTTCATAGGATGTCCCTGGGGTCAAAACTGGCCCTGCCCCAGCGGTCACAAGTTGGAACATTGGAACAAAGAAGGAAAATTTTAAAATTCTTCATCTCTGAAATTAGTCGGTTAAGAATTTTGATATTTGGTATGTAGCATCTCCTAGTGGACCTTTACCAAGTCTGTACATATGATGCTGCTGGGGTCAAAACTGGCCATCTTCTTCTCTGAAACTGGAAGGAGTAGAGCTTCGATATTTGGTATGTAGCATCTCCTAGTGGACCTCTGCCAAGTTTGTTCATAGGATGCCCCTGGGGTCAAAACTGGCCCTGCCCCGGGGGTCACAAGTTTGAACATAGGAACAAAGAAGGGAAATTTTAAAATTCTTCTTCTCTGAAAGTAGAAGCCATAGAGCTTTGATATTTTGTATGTAGCATATCCTAGTGGACCTCTGCCAAGTTTGTTCATATGATGCCCTTGGGGTCAATATTGGCCCCACCCGGGGGGTCACAAGTTCGAAACATAGGAACAAAGAAGGGAAACTTTAAACATCTTCTCTGAAACTGGAAGGAGTAGAGCTTTGATATTTGGTATGTAGCATCTCCTAGTAGACCTCTACCAAGTTTGTTCATATGATGCCCCAGGGCTCAAAACTGGCCCCGTCGCAGGGGTCACAAGTTTGAAACAGGAACAAAGAATGAAATCTTTAAAATTCTTTTTCTCTGAAACTGGAAGGCTTAGAGCTTTGATATTTTGTATGTAGCATCTACTAGTGGACCTCTACCAAGTTTGTTCATAAGATGCCCCAGGGGTCAAAAATGACCCCGCCCAGGGGGTCAGAAGTTCTTAACATAGGAACAAAAAAGGAAAACTTTAAAATTCTTCGGAGAGCTTTGATACTTGGTATGTAGAAAACCTGTTTTAAGTTTGTTAGCTCTCCCGAGCACAACATGTTCAGTGAGGTCAAAATTGGGTCACCTTGGGTCATAAACTAGGTCACTATGTTAAATTAAAGAAATACCTGGTGGGCACTCTAGAGGCCACATTTTCTTGCTCAGTTGACTTGAAAATATGTCAGAATGTTTGTTCTGATAAAATCTCTCATGAGACTGCATTTAGTGCTGTCCGTAATATAACTTTGTCATCTCAAGTCATAACGACTTCAGACTTAATATGCATGTTTGTCGCAATATTACTGAGTACTGTGTGCAAGAAGAGTAACTCTACCTAGCACAGATTTTGAGTAATTCCACTTTGATATTTATTTTTACAGTATTTCTTGCTTGTCCAGAATGCAACTTTGAAGTCTCAAATCAAATTGACTTGAGACTTGGTGAATATGTTTGTTGAATTGCCTGCCTTTTGCAACTATTATACCTCCTCCACAACTGCAGGTGGGATGGGCATATCTTGCGACAATTTGCCACTCTTGTTCCATTATTATTTGGCCTTGAACCTCAATATTTGGTATTTATCTTCATTGTAGACCATTACTGCTTAGCACTCAGGTGAGCGATATAGGACCATCATGGTCTTCTCGTTTACTTTATCGTAATATAAAAATGCTTGTAAAAACTATCATGTTAAATGCAAAATAAAGCTGTATGACACCAATACTTTTAACTCTTTACCATTTGAAAAGTTTTCACAGTTTCAAAACATTTGTAGGCAACAAGCTCAAGATTGCTTAACCTATTACCACACAATCTGTACTTTTGACGACCCTGAGAAACAAGCCTTGAGAAAACATTGTGGGAAAAGGAGAAAATGCTGGTAACCAGCATTTTCTCCTTTTCCCACAATGTTTTCTACTCTTCACAAAACACATTTCAAATTTTCAGTCACTTTTATTTTGTCGTCTGCAAATCCTTCAATTTGGACAAGTGTAATATATTGTCGTTGGGTAATGAGTTAAATGATTGATAATTGACTCCATCCCTTAACCCTTTCCCAAACAATCCCTGGTTTTTACTGGTCAGGAATAGAAGCCTTTTGAAATCATTATGGGAAAAGTCCCCTTTTCACAGACAGTGGCTCAATTCTAATTATAAGCCTTTGGGCACAAGGATTGGATTCATTGGTACACTTAACTCATTACCGTAAAAGCTATTTCTAGACCTATCAGAATTGTTAAGTATTATACAAAAAGATATGCACTTGAATGAAAAAAGAATGTTGCTTCCTCACAACACAAATTTTTTAACAAGAGGGCCATTGGCCCTGGAACGCTCACCTTAGACTATAGCTTATGAGTGAAATTCAATTATTTGAGCAACTTTGGTTAAGCTTCACCCAAGGAACATTCCTGCCAAGTTGCATCAAGATTGGCCCAGTGGGTTAGGAGAAGAAGATGTTTAAAGAAATTGTTGACGGGCGACAAACGCCGGACATAGGGCAATCAAATATCATAAAGCTCTACACCTTCCAGTTTCAAAGAAGAATTTTACATTTTCCTTTTTTGTCCTATGTTCGAACTTGTGGTCCCCGGGGCTGGGTCAGTTTTAACCAAAGCAGCATCCTTGGAACAAACTTGGTAGAGGTCCACTCAAAGATGCTACATACCAAGTATCAAGGCTCTACGCCTTCCCGTTTAAGACAAAAAAAAAATTAAAATTTTCCTTCTTTGTTCCTATGTTCGAACCTGTGACCTCCGGGGCAGGGCCGGTTTAAACGCCAGGGACATCATATGACCAAACTTGGTAGAGGTCCACTAGAAGATTCTGCATACCAAATATCAAAGCTCTGCACCTTCAAGTTTCAGAGAAGATTTCTAAAGTTTTCCTTCTTTGTTGCTATGTTCGAACCTGTGACCTCCCGAGGCAGGGCCAGTTTTGACCCTAAGGGCACAATATG
This sequence comes from Tridacna crocea, assembly GCA_943736015.1. Taxonomy (NCBI): domain Eukaryota; kingdom Metazoa; phylum Mollusca; class Bivalvia; order Cardiida; family Cardiidae; genus Tridacna; species Tridacna crocea. The sequence goes on along the minus strand of OX031066.1, from coordinate 36,112,873 downwards.
AACAAACTTGGTAGAGATCCACTAGGAATTGCTACATGCCACATATCATAGCTCTATGCCTTCTAGTTATAGAGAAAAAGAATCTTAAAATTTTCTTTCATTGTTCCTATGTTCGAACTTGTGACCCCCAGGGCAGGGCCAGTTTTGACTCCACGGGCATGATTTGAACAAACTTGGTAGAGGTCCACTAGGAGATGCCACAAACCAAATATCAAAGCTCTATGCAATCTAGTTTCAGAGAAGAAGAAATTTAAAGTTTTTCTTCTTTGTTCCTATGTTCAAACTAGTGACCCCCGGGGTGGGGCCAGGTTTGATCCCAGGGACATTATTTGAATAAATTTGGTAGAGGTCCACTAGGAGATACAACAGACCAAATATCAAAGCTCTATGCTTTCTAGTTTCTGAGGAAAAGAATTTTACAGTTTTCCTTCTTTGTTCCAATGCTCAAACTTGTGATCCCCGGGGTGGGGCCAGTTTTGACCCCAGGGACATAATTTGAACAAACTTGGTAGAGGTCCACTAGGAGATACAACAGACCAAATATCAGAGCTCTACGCCTTCAAGTTTCAGAGGAGAAGATTTTTAAAGTTTTCCTTCTTTGTTCCTATGCTCAAACTTGTGACTCCCAGGGTGGGGCCAGTTTTGACCCCAGGGACATAATTTGAACAAACTTGGTAGAAGTCCACTAGGAGATGTCACATACTAAATATCAAAGCTCTACGCCTTCAAGTTTCAGAGGAGAAGATTTTTAAAGTTTTCCTTCTTTGTTCCTATGCTCAAACTTGTGACCCCTGGGGTGGGGCCAGTTTTGACCCCAGGGACATAATTTGAACAACTTGGTAGAGGTCCACGAGTAGATGCTACATACCAAATATCAAAGCTCTACCCCTCCAGGTTTCAGAGGAGAAGATTTTTAAAGTTTTCCTTCTTTGTTCCTATGCTCAAACGCGCTAAAACGCGTTATCCCCAGTTTTGACCCTATGGGCATAATTTGAACAAACTTGGTAGAGGTCCATTGGGAGATGCTACATACTAAATATCAAAGCTCTACCCCTTCTACTTTTAGAGGAGAAGATTTTCAAAGATTTCGGTTTTGTTGCCATGGCAACCACAGTTATGGGTGGAATTAAATTCTTTGAACAATTTTGGTAGAGCTTCACCCAAGGAACATTCCTGCCAAGTTTCATGAAGATTGGCCCAGTACTGGTTTAGGAGGAGAAGATGTTTAAAGAAATTGTTGACGGACGATGTACGACGGACGCCGGACATTGGGCGATCACAATAGCTCACCTTTAGCACTTTCTGCTAAGGTGAGCTAAAAATATTTTGGGATAAAGTGCAAATTTAATTCTACAAGCAATGGCTCCTCTTTCAACAATATTTGAAACAGTTGTCAGTGGTAAGGTCTGAAGCTGTCAAGCTCATGGGGATGGGTTTGAGAAACAAAAGATTGAGAAAGTTTAAAAAAAATTTTGATGTTGAAATAGGGTTGGCTAAATGGGCCTGAACAACCAAATCAATGCGAATGGTTCATATTCTTTTGATTGTTAAAGATGTTTGAAAAACTGACTTGTGCTATTACCTCATCCTGTTTGTAGGTATTGGTATCCACTTTGTCAGGTCCATGTGACAACCCTGTTTCGGTGAAATGACCATCAGATATAAGGACAATTCTTTTGTGCACCTCTGCTCCTTTCACAATACATCTTTCTACATTGAGAACCAAAAAAATGTACTAAAAACTAGAGCTGTCACTGAATGTAACTTATAATACCCCCACTAGTGCTTTGACAGAAACAGGAATTAAACTAAAAAATTTCTGAATTCCAGGGGAGATTACCCTTGAATTAGTAGATGATTGAAAACTGTGTCTTGCACAACTTCAATATATGAACAATATATGTGTAAAGTTCTAATACAATTGAAGGAAACTGTAGGAGGAGTTTGCGACACAAAATTACTAGCATATTGTACACAAACATACACAAGGATGGACATGCAGATGGACAGACAGGCTAATTCCAGTATTACCCCAAAGACATTCGTTTTGTGGGTGTAAAAAAAATGTCAAGTTCAAGAGGAAATAATTCCTCAACCAGGAGGAGTTGACACTTGAAAATTGCGTCAAAACTGCACAAAAATTGCAAACTTTCAATATATGATTGATATATGTGCAGAGTTTCAAAACAATTGAAGGAAAACCTTAGGAGGAATTTGTGACACAAAATTACTTGTATTTTATAGACTGATGGATGTTAAGAAAAAGAAAAGTGTCAATTTCAAGGGAAGATTATTCCTCAATCAGGGGGATTTGACCCTTGAAAATTACATCTTGCAAACCTTCAATATATGATCAATATATGTGCAAAGTTTCAATACAATTGAAGGAAAACTGTAGGAGTTTGCTACACAAAATTTCCATTATTTTTGTACACAGACAGATGCAAGGACAGACACACAGACAGACGAACAGACAGGCTGATTCTAGTGTACCTCCTAAAACATTAGTTTTGTGGGGGCATAAAGATACAGACAATTCTAATGAACAAGTGGCACAAAAAGCTCACAAGTAAGGGTTTATAAATGCTCACATGTAATAAGCTATAATGCCTAAATGATATTTACTGAAAGACAGAAAATTTTATAGACTTTCCAGCAACAATTCATCCTGCAAATAGACTGGGCCGGAGGCCTTTACTTACAAACTCGATTTAACTTAGATTAAATTGGCCGTTAAAGCTCCGGATTGTTTGGTAAAGAGTTAATCAACACTGTCAGTTGAACATGTCACAGTTATCTTCGATCTGAATGCCCAAAATTTGTTCTTTTTTCTGTAACATAAATACAGGCGAGTCTAAAACTTTCTCGGTAAATTATTATTGTGTCTAATTTCATACTATTTTTTATAGTATATACATGTTTGATATTATTGTATTATGAATTGTTATGTTTCTGTGACGGGGGCCTTTATTTAAAACATTGACTGAACTTTGATAAAATTGGTCATTAAAGCTCTGGATTGTTTGGTAAAGGGTTAATCAACATTGTAAACCAGACCTGTCAAAGATATCTTAGAAATTAATTATTCTTTTTTCCATAAAGCAAAAACAGGCAAGTATAAACTTTTTTTTTCTCTGTAGACTATTTTTTTTGTGAGCATGTCTAACTACATTTACATGTTGGATATTATATGAATATAAATAAATTTCAACATGTCTGTTTCCTGATGGCCTTCATGTACTTCAAATGGATAGATAGATCCTGGTATAATTAGCTTTCAAAAAGGGATTGTTTTGGTTAAGGTTTTTATAAAATTCACCCATAAAAGGATAACTCAAGCAGTATTTGTAATGATTTATTTTGTATGTTAGGCTGGTGGCCTCTATGTACATTGAGATTAAAATGAATTGAATTAAATTGAATATTTCATTACCTTTAACCTTAGTTAATCATCCCAAATTTTCATAGCCTCATAGCTTATCCCTGTACCACTGAACAAACTTTTAGATTCCTCCATTTTAGAAATTTCAGTGGACAGAGAAGGCCAGCATAACATGAATTATTTTCTTGATCCTTTACCACACAAAGTTTTAAAGACACAAAATTTTAAAGACCCTTGAAAACGCTGTGAGGAAAGGAATACATGCTGGTTACCAGTATTGCATTTTACACATCTTTTTCTGATAGTAAATTAAACAAAAAAAACATAAAATAAAGAGGAATATACAAATATACACCAATTTAATGAAAACTCACTCAGATGTACACAAGTTATAGAAGTCTAGTTTTGAGCTATGTCTCCCTTAAAATAGCAAAATCCAGGGGTCAGAGGCTAAATTCCCCATCTCTTCCAATTTCCAGTCAGTATGATAAAACAGTTCTTCACTCACTCCTGAACATTGTTTCGCAGTTATTTACATGGGACAACAGCCAGTGAATATTGTGCACAATAACAGTACAAGAGGGCCAAAATGGCCCTGGATCGCTCACCTGAATTTTTGAGAGGACCATAGCCTTTTTTCTTTTGAAGGTATTGAAACACTGGAAACAAAATCATCATTCTGACAAGCAATTTTTAAAAGGTCACCTGTAAAAGTCCTTTCAAAATCTGACCAGCAGTTTCAAAGAAGAAGAATTTTCAAGAATTTCTTCATTTCCATATACATGTAGTGCAAGTAGCCCCCATTCACCAGAGCAATGTTTCTCGACGAATCAAACTTTCACGAACAGTTTTTGAAAAGGGTCACCCAAGGAATATCTCTGTGAAAATTTTCCAAAATCTGACAAGCCGTTTCAGAGAAGAAGAATTTTTAAGAATTTCTTCATTGACCTATAGTGCAAGTAGCCCCCATTCACCAGAGCCATGTTTCTTGATGAATCAAAATTTCACGAACAGTTTTTGAAAAAGGTCACCCAAGGAACATCTCTGTGAAATTATTTCAAAATCTGACCAGCCGTTCGAGAGAAGAAGAATTTTTAAGAATTTCTTCATTTCCCTATAGCGCAAGTAGCCCCCATTCCCCAGAGCCAGGTTTCTTGACCTATCAAAATTTCACGAACAATTTTTGGAAAGGGTCATCCAAGGAACATCTCTGTGAAATTATTTCAAAATCTGACCAGCGGTTTCAGAGAAGAAGAATTTTTAAGAATTGCTTCATTTCTGTATAGTGCAAGAAGCCCCCATTCACCAGAGCCATGTTTCTTGACGGATCAAAATTTCGCGAAAAATTTTTGAAAAGGGTCACCCAAGGAACATATCTGTGAAATTATTTCAAAATCCGACCAGCAGTTTCAGATAAGAAGATTTTCAAAGAATTCCTTGATTTCTGTATAGTGCAAGTAGCCCCCATTCACCAGAGCCCCAATTTTTGACGGATCAAAATTTCACGAGCACTTTTTGGTAAGGGTCACCCAAGGAACATATCTGTGAAATTATTTCAAAATCCGACCAACGGTTTCAGAGAAGAAGATTTTTAAAGAATTTCCTAAAAAATTCCATTTCGTTGCCATGGCAACCACAGTTTTTGACGGAATAAATTCTGTGAACACTTTTTAAAGAGGACCTCCCAAGGAACATTCCTGCCAAGTTTGGTCCAAATCTGCCCAGTGGTTTAGGAAGAGTTGATGTTTAAAGAATTGTTGACGACGGACGACGCAAGACACACACCCAGTGACCCTAAAAGCTCCCCTTGCGCACGTTGTGCTCAGGTGAGCTAAAAAGAAAATCAGGAAAAAATGGTTAGTTGCACCATCTGCAACAATATTACTGATATAATGTTGAAAATGACATTGAACACTATGCAAGGAAAAAAATCTCCCTAAAAATATTCAACAAGCTTGTGTCTACATATAAATATACAAAGTGCTCACTGTTATTTGACTCTGCAACACCAATGGCTACTAGGATACCACCAAACAAAGGAGACGGTCCACCCAGTGTAATTCCCTCTGAAATGAAATAGCATAAGCAACTTTAACTCTTAACCATTTGACTAAAGTTTACACCTGCCAAAATTCAAAAGCATTTGTAAACGACAAATTATATATAACTAACCAAACAACTGCATGTGAAAATGACCCTTAAGAAAATGCTTTCAAAAATATTCCTGGAAGGGGAGTGAGTGAGTGAGTAAATGCATGAATGAATACATACATACATACATACATACATATATACATACATACATACATATTCATAAATAGGCAAATAAATGTATAAATGTTTAATCTCTCAGGACCAAAATTTTGCACTATTTCAACTTTAGGTATGCTTGTAGATGGTATTGATCAAGCCTTGAAAATGTCTATATTTGATCATTTTTACATGTGGGAAATGAAGATATCAGTAATAAGGTGTGATAAGGATCAATTTACATAATTATGCATACAGTCAGAATTTCCTGATACAGAGTTACCTCTCCTGTTTCTCTCTATATGGTATTATTTTAAAAAATAGCCATCACTTGCCTTTTCTCAGGTCTCTAAAGGGGACAGTGAGCCAATTATTTATACTTTGAAATATTTTTAACCCTTAGGCTACTAAGCAAATCTTAATGCATTTTTGTGGACAATGTAAATTAAGATCACACTGCATAAAGCATTTTGATCTTGAATCCTTACTGTCTGGTATGGTGAGATTTTTCAAGCCAATAAATAACTATCACAAAAGTTTAGTATTTAAATTAATTTGTTTTCTTTTTTTTTTTGCTTGAATTGCAGATTTACTTTGGTTAGCAGTCTAACAATCCATGTTTAATAGATTTAATAATTTCACAAATAAAGCACAAATGCCTAGCAAAGGCATTCAATGCAGACAAACAGACTGAGAAATTCAACTTTGCATCATAAATGCTCATCCTTAGCTAATAATTATACCTACACAATCACTCTAACACTTTTCATTGCCTTTCTTGTATGCATTCAATAAAGGGACCTTTGCTAGCCATAACATACACTTTATAAAGGAATTAAAATTAGGATCTTACATGAATGTTTTATAGAATCATCTTTGTCAAATGAGTGAACTAGAATTATGTGACCAGGGTCATATACTTTTAAAGGTGGCCCTTCAGATTTTGGTACGAAAATTTTACAATAATACAAAAAAATTCATCTTTATGCTCCAAAAGCCTTTTAATTTTCATTTATAAAACCTCAGTATACGTAGTAGAAAACCATCCGGCAACATGAGAAATTAGAGATTTACTATGGCCCAGGTCGACAACTACTGGAAACATGGTCTATTTCTACATGAGCAACTCGCTCATTTACATACCTGAAATACACAGAAGAAGCTTCAAATATAGCGTCCGAAGAAGACATTATGGAAAATAATTACATGTTTGTGATGTTACGGAATTTAAGCATCATTAGTCATCTTCCAGTCATTTGACATTCCCACAATGCTTTTTTTATTTCTGGCACGAAATCTGAAAATACCTCAAGAGGCTACGTAGCCTCTTAAGGGAACACCATAAAAAAATGTAATTTTATGATTCTTAATTATTGATGATTTGTATTGTTTTTTCATGTATCAGTCATATATATTTTTTAATGTGTTGAGATGCGAAAAATCTATATACTCATCTTCAATCTTTGACAAAAATGATAATACATAATCACTTGTGTAAGGTCACTTGTTTATCACACAAACATCTCCTCCAGCACTAAATTTAACTCTTTACCAGACAACAAAATTTTAGCCCTGTCCAAATTGAAAGCATTTGCAGACCACAATTTCAATGTAGCTCATATGGTGCAATTGTTTATTGATAGGGTAGAAAACATTGTTGGCAAAAGTTGTTATTGGGTGGTAAAGGATTAACCCATGACTTATTTTTTATAATACGGTGCATACAATGGTTTTTGTTTGGCCCCCGGTCTGGTTATTTTTGTAGGTATGAGTTTTATCTGATAAAAATGGATCAAATATTTGATAAACTTACCAAAAGTTGTTCTAATTTTAGACAAGTCCTTTGTGAGTCTAACATGAGCTCTTGTCTCATGGCCAAAGGTTACCAAGGCAACATTCTCTTCATTGAAATTCTCCTCTTTGACTAGTTTCTCTAGTCCTGTAAAAAACATAGAAATTTTGTCCGTACATCCATGACCCAATTCAAAATGGCAGTCACATGAACCGATGAAATAAAATAGAAACAGTAAAACCAGACCTAAGTTAGAGTAAGAAAAAAACTAAGGACTGATAATTACTCCAAATCAAGCTGATCAAAAACGTCACAAAAGCTAGCTGCTCAATGATTTTATGATGGGGTTTAACGCATCTTGGCAATACAAAGCTAAGTCAATTATACAGAGCAAGTCAATGCATAATATGGATCCATGTTGTCTCACACTAGATATAATCATAGGATGGAATGATCCTCTGATATAAAAAGAAAACAAACAAAAAGGTTCAACACAAGTCTACCTATGCTGATTGCATAGGCTAATATAAATTAAAGGTTTTTGCAGATGCATTCAGATGGTATTTCACAAAGCATGACACAAATTTTATAGAAACTCTTGTATACATTTTAACCTTCAAAATGGATGATACAGTGTATTGGCAGAGTATGTTTTATTAAATTGGAGCTCAGCACCATTGTTCTCCACCATATAAGTTCATGGCAGTTTGCAGACATTTCCCAGATGATAGAACACTAACACAGGCACTAGGGACATATTATGCCTTAATGTTACTCACCATCTAAATAATCATAAACAAACTCCTGAACATGTGTCCAACAGTCTTTCATACTTTCAGATATATCTACACACAGTATTGTATGAACACCATCCAAAAATTGCTCCTCAGAGTTGGAACCTGTGAATAGTAATTATGTTAAAAAATACCTCCACTCTTAAGCAGACAACAGCATTTTGGACTCATTTAAATTGCACAATTTTTTCAATCTTTTAGGAGGGAAAATTCCATAATTTGCACCACTTTTAATATGTTGTCTGCAAATGCCTTGAGAATGAATAAATTTAAATCTTTTTTTGTCTGGATAAGAGAATGACCAAATCAAGAACATCACATGCAGGTGCCAGCACTTGGCTGCAGTTCACTTTCCAGTGAAATTCTAAATCCAAGAAGAGGCATACCTGTGTCAAAATATTTAGAACACTTCTGGTATTGCTATGCCTTTTGAAAGTTAACAATTATAGTCCAAGTTTGAAGTAAATGTCTTCAGGAATGACAAAAATATGAAAAAACGTTCCAAATGAGATCAACAACAATGAGGCAATACTATGAAAAAACCTAAACTCTTTCTTTGGAAACATTTAAAACAAAAATATAATGAGCCATGCTCTGTGAAAAGGTAAACCTTCTTTTCAGAGCATGGCTCATACATACTTACCTTGAAATCCTTCAAACTTACAGATATCCCACCACCTAGATACAGGTACATAACATTCATCCTCTTCCCTTATAACAAGTGGCTTACCTGGAATGAAATTAGGACTGGAATGAACGATTTAGCACATAATTTGAAGTTAAACAACCATGAAAAAAGATGTTTTTAAGTACAATGCTAGCAGCCAGGATTTTTTCCTTCCCCACACCTACCTTTCATAGATAGATGCAATCATTTGAGCAACACTGATCCTCTGTAAATCCTTTTTAATTGCACAGGTCTAAAATTCTATTGCTTGGTACAGAGATAAGCCTTCGGGGCTTCTGTTAGTTATGAGGTGCATGAACAAACTAATTTGACTATCACCCTCATGGATTATTTATTTATTTTACCTCATAACTCACGACTGTGGTTTATTGAATACTAAACTTTGAAATAAATTTATTTCTGAATTGAAGCACTGGTTTTTTGTGTGTCTCCAGGCAAAATCTATAGAGCCCTAGCCTAATACTTGTGAGACACAAGAAATAGATGAGTATGTCAGCTGTTGCTGCGATATACTTGAAATTGTGCAGAGAGCAGCTTTCAGTACAACATTCAAGAAATCAATGTCTACAATGTTTTCAAAAGCCATCTTCCTCAAGGTCATTAGGGCATGGGATCGTTTGTTAAAAGCATAATATCATGTTAAACCCTTTACCACATAATCCCCAATTTAACAACCCTGAGAAAGAAAGCTTTCAAAAACACTGTTGGAAAAGGAGAAAATGCTGGTGATCATCATTTTCTCCTTTTTCCACAAAGTTTCTTTGCTGTCCATTCACAATCAAATGAGAAGTAATAAATTTTTCAGTTATAAATGCTCTGAACTGGACAAGCCTAAAATTTCTAGCTAGGTATAGGCTAAACCCTTTTCCACACAGCCTTTAGGGCCTTTTGAAAATAGTGGGTGAAAAAAAATTCTTTACAGACTTTCACTGAGGTTTGTTTTTCACCCTGACCAATCATTCTGCAAACAAATCAGACAAAATGAAATCTGTTCTGGACAGTGATTCAATAACAAGTTATACAAGGAAGTACAGAGTGAAAGTGATGGTTTATGTTTTGCCGAGTTTAGTAAAAAGAATTCCTGGAGTAGGAGATACTGCTGGTTACCAGATTTGTCCTTTTCCCATGATGTTTTAAAAGGCCTTCTTCCTGGGTGACACTGGATTATTAGGTAAGTGGTTATACTGCTGGATAAAATTAATGCACTGAAAATTTCCAGCCATTATGGAAGCAATATAAAACTTGTCTTAACTCTTTACCACACGAAAAAATATTAGACTGGTCCAAATTGAGAGCATTTGCAGATGAAAAAATACAGGTGACTCAAAAATAGTAATTTGCTCTGGGAAGGGTAGAAAACACTGTAGGAAAAGGAGAAAATGCTGGTTACCAGCATTTTCTCCTTTTCCTACAGTGTTTTCAAAAGGCTTCTTTCTCAGGGGCGTCAAAAGTAGGGATTGTGTGGTAATGGGTTAAATAGGGTAAAGGCATTAGCATTTTCTTCTTTTCCTAGAGCGTTTTAAAAAATCATTATTTTTTTTTATAAGAATTACATAAACTTAATACAGTCAAGAAAACTTATTTTTGTAATTGTAAAGATTGTATTATTACATTTTGGGAAGATATTGGGTTTAATCTAAATCATATTTGAAGAATGCAGTCTGAAGGACTGAAGAACAGTTAAATTCCCTGCCGCCCCGTCCCTGGTATGATTCCTGCTGGACCTAAACAACACTTCATTGCACTGAGCCTTTTATAATCACCCTCCCATTGTCAAATCATTACTGATTGCTGACAGACAAAACTAGAGCTATCACTAAACGTGATCATACCCCCCACCAGCTCCTTGTCACAAAACATCTCTTTGTAATAGAATGCAGCATGGTTTAGTATAAAAGAAAGATTTAAAAAAAAAAAGACTATTTGGAAAAATTGAGAAACAAAGGGAAACCTGTCAATGGAAAATTATTAAACTGTAAACAAGTTATAATATGCACATACATGTATTTATTTTATAGGGTAACTTCCTTTGAGGTTTGTTAGAAATCTGCTCAGCAGTTATTGTAAAATGGAGTGGACAAAAGAATATAAAAGGGCCATAAGTAATTGGAAAATCATTCAAGCATAAACAAATTGTAATATGCACATCTTGAACTCAGACTGAAAATCATTCAACCATAACACATTATAATAATACATCTTCATTTCATAATGAAATTTCGCATGAAGTTTGACTGGAATCTGTCCAGTAGATACTGAGAAATAGAGCTGACAATTGAAATCTGTTGAATAGTTATTGAGAAATAGAGTGGACATAAAAATTAATGAAAGGGACATAATTGCTTTGAAAACCATTCAACCATAACCAAATAATAATATGCACATCTTAGCTTCATGCTTAAACTTCCCATGAAGTTTAACTGCAACCCATCCTATACATACTGAGAAATTGAGCAGAGAAAAAAAATCATAAAAGGGCTATAACTCCTTTGAAAATCATTCAACTGTAACTAAATTATAATATGCGCATCTTTACCTCATAATAAAACTTCCCATGAAGTTTGGCTGAAATCTGTTCAGCAGTTATTGAGAAACAGAGCAGACAAAAACATTCATGAAAGGGCAGTAACTCCTTTGACAATCATTCAGCTGTAACTAAATTACAATATGCACGTGTTGACTTCATAATGAAACTTCCCATGAAGTTTGACTGAAATCCATCCAGTAGATAATGAGAAATAGAGCAGACAAACAAGAAAATTGTCCAGAATCATCAAAGGGCCATAACTCCATGAAACCTAAATAAACCATAACCATAATAGGATATGCAAATCTCTGCTTGATACTGAGTCTATTGGTGTAGTTTGAACCAAATCTGTCCAATAGTTGATGAGAAAAAGAGCGGACAAGAAATTTCATGAAAGGGCCATAACTCAGTGAAAAATCAATGAACCATAACCAACATTTCATATGCACATCTCTGCTTGATACTGAGTGTACCTGTGAAGTTTGAATAAAATTCGTCCAGTAGTTTATGAGAAATAGAGCGGACAAAAAGCTACAGACCGATGGACGGACGGACGGACCGACAAGCTGACTCCTATATACCCCTCAAACAGAGTTTGGGGGGGGGGGGGGTATAAACACCAAGCCATCCATCCATATCTTTGTTGCACTGATGAATTCAAAGAAAGCCAGTTAATCTGATATAATTTCTTGATGATATGTCTGCAAACAGGAAATCCACAAACAAAGAATTTGCTTACATGAAAGCTGCAAACATGAAATCCTGGCTTCAGACAAAAGACTCATAACTAGGATGTTTGCCTTCGTGGCAGGGAAATAACAAAGAACAGTATCTCCAAAAATATTGAGGACAGAGATTTTACTCTTGTAAACTGCAGTCTTGTCCTTAAGATGTTATCTTTATGTAGGAAGTTTGAAACCCATAACTTTTCAGATTTAGAAAATTATGCTCCAGACAAAAAATTCAAATTTATAAACTAAGGGCAACAAGTTCAAAACTAATGGAGACAAAGTTTTATCACATAACCTCCCTTGTTTTTAGTGTGATATACACATTACAAATTTTCTTATCTTATACACATGTAATATCACAGTTGTGTGACGTCATTTTTTACATCATTTTGAACGTTTTTCGTAGAAGTAAACATGTTTTACAGATATGACTGCGAGTGCATCTACAGATGTTTTTGCATCTTCTGATCTATTATTAGTGAAATATTGTTACGTGATAAAAAGAATCTGACATTAGATGGCATTTAAGATGAAATGTTATTAAACTTGTCAAGAAAAAATGTTATTAAGCTCGCCAAAGGCTCACTTAATTACATTGTCTCTAGACTTGTTTAATAAAATTTTATCTCAAAAGCCAACTCATGTCAGATCTTATATGTCTTGATCTTGTGCACTGCCCTTGCATATAAAGCTTTAAGTCTACAGCTTCATTACTTAGGAGTTTTGCTGCAAACAAAAAAATCCTATTTTGAAAATAAAAGAGGGCAATTTTGCCAATCATAATGAGGACAAAGCCATGGATCTTGTGCATTCACTTGTTCTTAACATGATCCATTTGCATAATGTCTGTAGTTTGTATTTGCTGGAAGTAATGATCCGAACAAAAATCCAATTTGTAAAAATAAAGGAGGGCAGTAATTAGGAGAAAAAATGGAGACAAGTATATGAATCCTGTGCACTGCACTTGACCTGTCATTCTATTTGTATCTATGTGTATTTGTATATCAAGTCTGTAGCAGAAAGCTTTTATACTTTGAAAGTTAAACTCTGTACAAAAATCAAATTTGTAAAATAACTTGGGACCACAACTCTAAAAATAATGATGACAGAGTTATGCACTTGTCCCAAATATGAGCTATCTTTATTTGTACATGTAGTTTGAAGTGTACCTTTCACAGTTTGGAAGTTATGCTCTGGACAAAAGTTCACTCTTTGAAATAGCTAAAGGCGATCACCAAAAAATTAATAGGAACAGAGTTACATGTATGCATCTTCTCCATTACTCTTCACCTCAATGTGATCTATCAGCGTATGAAGTTTGAAGGTGGTAGCTATATCCTGGAAATTATGCTCCACACAAAAAATCAAAGCACAAAATAAATAATGATAACAGCATTATGGATATTGTGCACTGCACTTTTCCTTAATTCCTATCTTCATATGAAGGTTTAATTTGATAGCTTGTATACTTTGGAAGTTATGCCCCAGACAAAAATCAAATATGTAAAGTAAAGGGCAATAGCTCTAAAACTAGTGATAGCAGTATTATGGATCTTGTGCATTGCACTTTTTCATAATGGGATCTTAGAGTTACAATCCTGAGTTTTACACATCATCTTACTTGAATAAACATTTAGTAAAGTTAAATGAAAATCTTTCAAAGGTTTCAGGAGATTTGAAGCTTACAAAGAAGTGTTATGTACGGGCAGATGAACGATAGAAGGATAGACATTAGACAGACCGTCAGAGGCAAGCTATTCCTATTATCCCCTCCTGCTTTGCAACGGTGGATTAAAAATGATAATAAAGCCTATCAAAATGTTTACTTACTATAATTTCTGGCTTGCAGCTCTCGTTCTTTTCGTTTTGTGTCAGGTTTTAGAAGGAAATTAGGTTTCTGTATTTTTCTGCAGAAGAATGTAGTAAGTAGGACTTTTAACCTCCTTAATTGTTTTTTTTTTACAAGCAATTTCTTCTCTTTGGTCTGCTGCAGTTTCTCATACCACCAAACAAGTAGGCCCCTTTCTTTTCACATTTTCCTCTCTATTTCACTTAAAACTTGTACTATTTGTATATCAAAATCATTCATGGGAAAATCTGCTTACCTTTTTACCATATGATCCTGTATTTAAATGACAGTGAGATAAAAGGTTAGTGAAAGCACTCTTGAAACAGCAGAAATTGCTTGTAAACTCAATGCTTTTCAACAATTTCACCTCTTTGTTACTTAAAAACTAGTATCTAGTGTTCTACTAGACTAAATTATTGACGGGTAAATCTGTTTAGCACACAATCCTGTTTTAATGATCCTGAAATAGAAGGCTATTCAAAAACATTGCGGGAAAAGGAGAAAATGCTGGTAACCAGCATTTTCTCCTATTCCCACACAGTTTCAAATTTTTCAAAAACATTTTCAAGCATTTGATCCACATTTTGTTTGTTACCTGCAAATGTTCTGAACTTGAACCACTTTAAAATTCTATTGTTTGGTAAACAGTTAGCATTTCACTAGATGCTAGAAAGGCAAAAGACACATCAATTGTTGTGCAGAAAATAAAGTTAGACAGGGGTAAACATTTTTTATCCCCTTTTCACACACTTGTTTGGCAGCCTACTTCCTCAGGGTCTCTAAAAAGGTTAACCCCTTGCCTTTTAACTCTTTTCCAAACAACAAAATTTTAGAACGGTCCAAACTGAATGAAAGTATTTGCAGATGAAAAAGCAGATGTGACTCCAATTTCAAAGATTGTTTTGGGAAGGGCAGAAAATATTGTGGGAAAAGGAGAAAATGCTGGTTACCAGCAATTTCTCCTTTTCCCATAATGGTTTCAAAAGGTTTCTTTTACAGGGTCTGTAAAAGCCTGGATTGTTTGGTAAAGGGATAGTAACTCTTTACCACACAATCCCGACTTTTAACGACTCTGAGAGAGAAGCCTCCTGAAAACATTGTGGGAAAAGGAGAAAATTCTAATAACCAGCATTTTCTCATTTTCCCACAATGTTTTCTACCCTTCCAAAAACAAGTTTCCATTTTTCAGTCCACAGGATTTCGTCGCCTGCAAGTGCTTTCAATTTGGACCAGTCTAAAATTTTGTCCTTTGGTAAAGAGTTAACCCTTTACCACAAAATCCAACTTTTAACAACTCAGAAACAAAAAGCTTTGGAAAAAATTTAGGAAAAAGGAGAAAATGCTGGTAACCAGCATTTTCTCCTTTTCCCACAATGTTTTCTACCCTTTCCATAATGAATTTAAAAATTTTGAGACCCATTTATTGTGTCAACTGCAAACGCTTTCAATCTGGACAAGTGTTGAATTTTGTTGTGTGGTAAAGAGTTAGGCCTAATGCGTCAGTGTGATGCCTTGCAAGTCAACTTCTTTTCATGAATCCATAAATTCATTTCAATGTCCAATGGCTAACTGAATCATGAAGTCAAATGTTCCTTTGACCTGCAGAAACAAGGGTGACAACCTACATCATAGCAGAGGTGTTGGAATAGCCGCCATTCTGTGCGCAAAGTGCAGATTAATTACTTTAACCCTTTACCTGATATGCCAATTTGAGGTTCTTCCATTTCAGCAGCAAATAAAGATATGATGTTAAAAAGATGGAGAAAAGAGGATACAAATATCTGATTGAGAGGATTACATTGTGGGAAAAGGAGAAGTTGCTCGTTACAAGCAATTTCTCCTTTTCCAACAATGTTTTCAAAAGCTGGCTGTTGTCGATACGTAAAAATGAGTATCTATGGAGTAAAGGGTTAAAAAGACATATGTATCTAAAATTTACTGAGAATACCTACGTTATATGGTGACGGTAAATATATTTGTCCTATTCGTGAAATCAAAATGCCATGAAACAATGTTGTAGCTGTAAACACTTCAACACAATTATTCTTAAGGGCATTGTATATGACATCTATTTTTAAGTCGCACATGTTTCATCGGCTTCAAAAATTGTGCTGAGGTAATCGCAAAATCAACGAAACTAATGAACAAAATATTAAAGTATACTAACGAAGAAAGTTGTCAGGTACCATACGTACTGATTTGTTTGGACAGATCTTCAGTAACAATAATGTACTGTCAAGCTGAAAAACTTACCTTTTTAAAATGAAAATGGCAGATTTAAAATGTCTCCAATGACGTATGCTATGACGTAGGTTGTTACCCCTGAGATAACTGACCATGCATTATCAAAAAGTTTCTACCAAGGTCAGCCTGCTGCTTTACATGTAGTACTTGCAGATGCTTTTGGCTCCCTTTTAACTCTTTACCAATTGACAAAACTTCACACTGATCCAAACTGAAAGCATTTGTTAGCAACAAATTACACATAACTCAAAAATTGAATTTTGTTTCCAGCATGGTAGAAAACATTGTAGGAAAAGGAGAAAATGCTGGTTACCAGCATTTTCTCCTTTTCCCACAATCTTTTAAAAACGCTACCATCTAAACCAGGGATTGTTTGGTAAAGGATTAAAAAGGCATGGCTTGTTTGTTATTTAGTCTGCTTGATTCAAGTTAAAGTTTTCACATACATAATTACTTTTCATTTACCATCTGAAATTTTGATTGGTAAAAAAATTGCACATAACTAATACTGAAATACTTCTTCAGTACAGACCTGGCTTCAGCACTGAAACTTTGCCCTGAAGCTTTGTTAACTTCAACATCTTTTTTATGAGATTGCTTAGTATCAGCAGGTTTTGAGCTTTTGTTTGCAGAAGCACTGCTTTCTTTATTTCTAAGGTTCTGGCTTGTGTTTGTCTTTTGAGTGCTTGCTCCTCCATCTTTGCCAGCCTGATCACTAGAGGCTTGATCCCTTTCAACCCTCTCACTAGAGGCTTGATCACTGATAGTATGTTTATAATTGGCTTCTTTTACATCAGCTTCACTCTGATCACTCTTGGTATAGGATGGCTTGACTATAGGGTTATTTTGTCTTCTGGGTTCACGGACAAGTCTCTCTCGACTAAAACCAGCTGCTGATTCTGATTTCATCAAGTGATGATTAGCAGGCTGATTAAATCTGGAAATTTCTAGGAATGTTTTTCGCTCACTCATTAAATGCAAAAAATGATCACGTTCTTTTTTTAATTGTTCTATTTCTCTTTTAAGAAGATCGACTTCATCCTGTCTCTTTCTATCTCTTTCCTCAAGATCAGCTACTCGTTGACCAAGATCTCTAAGCTCTACAAAGATAAATACAGGTTAACACTTATGCCATGTCAGATAAAAACAAAAGGTGACCTATAGCTTGTATTGTTCTGCTTTTCAACTGGCAGTCTGTCATTGATCTCGGTAATAATGACTACCAATTCAACAGCTGTTTAGTAGATCAATTAACTAAGGTTAACCAACATTATAAAGTTTCTACACAATATTTGCAACTATGATAGACATTTATCTTAATCAAGAAAACAAGATTTAATTAATTCTAATAATGTACATGTATGACATAGGCGAACTTCAATTAAGCACACGATGCACGTGCATAAGGTAAAAAACAAATCGAAAACAGGTCATAGATTGTCTCTTTTCACATATTTTTCAGTTCGGTTGTTTTTTAAAACAGCCATGATTAGAAAACAATATTTCTACCTCAGCAGAGGCTCGAAATCGTTCTATAGCCATCTTGAATATCGAAATTATCTTGGGGGAGACCCACTCTCACGCGTGCGTATAATTTACTTCTTCTTTGTTACGCCTCTGTATGAGCTTTTGGCGGTACAACCGCTTTCTTCTAGTGTGATCCTGTGATACAATGCAGGCATTGTATCACAGGATCACACTAGAAGAAGGAGGTTGTACTGCCAAAAGCTAGTGTACATTATTATAATTAAAAGTTACATTTCTCAAGAAGAGGATATCATGTTTTGTTACGAAAACAAGACATGTATAATAAATAAGACAAATTGATATTAATGGAACGCGATAACCGTGGCCTTTGTTTACAATAATTCAGATCATTCTATTTTTGTATACGGGAAGGACAGGTAAATTATCCGATAATTTTAGTTAAAATGTAAATTGAAAGGCTTAAAACTTTTACAACTTCTCTGTTGTAGTAAGCAAGCAGTGGTGTAATGGATAACATCACTGCCTCTAAAGCCGGCGATCCTCGTTCGAGCTGTCAGACCTAACCTTTTGTTTTTTTTTGAAGGAAGCATGGTGCCTTTTTTTTCGGTTTTCGCTTTACTTTTCTTTTTTTTCCTCTCCATACTTTTCTTTTCCTTGTTTGAATGTCTTTTATTTTCTTTTCTTTATCCTTTTTTCTTCCTTTTTTAGACATGTACATCTTTTTTTTTTTGTCATTGATATTCTTTTGTTACTGTTACATTTTAATCTTGTTCATTTTATTCTTCTTTTTTAAAGCATATTTCTATATGACTGACTCAACAATAAAATGATAAGTGTGCAACTCTCATCCCGTGCTCTGGCAGTATCGAGACTTGCTTCATTTTCACTGGCCTTATCGGTACCCTAACCCTCTTAACATTCAGTATTTGTTGCTTTCTCGTCGCTGAACTGCTCACAGGTTCCTTGAACTGCAATGTCTGCTTTTTGAAAAAAATATTTATTCTGCTAAGACCGCACGTCTTCAGTAACCTTTCCACTCAGGTTGCTTTAGTTCACAAGTGGTTCCGTTCCACTGGTGTTTCAATTTAAATCCTTGTGCAGTCAAGCTTCCGATATGCGCAAGTTCCCAACTGTAGTGAATATATAGACATGCTCTTCTGTCAAAGCCATGAAACAGGAACAAAACTAGTAGCCAGAAATTTGTGGCTTTAGTAATCTTAGAAGTCTAAATCACGAGGCTATTTCTAGCATCAATTCCTGTACAAGAAATGTCTTGGTTCATTTTTCCCAACTTTCGAAGGATCAATGTGCAATCTCGTGTGATGTCAATTAAATATGAATGAAACTACAAGTAAAAGTAAAAATATTCACTATGATGTCAAAAAAATAATGTAACCATTGACTTAGCTTAAAAAAAAAAACAGTTGCTTTACTGAAAAAAAAAAAATTCTCTGTGACTCGAACTCGATCCATTTGGGCGGTAGCAGAGTCCCTTTGACCACTGCACCACAGCATTACTTGCACGTCTTTTTTGAAATATGCCAATAAGTAACTGCTTGGTCCATGATATTCCCTATTTGAATGTTTTGAACTGATCCAGTGTTTGTAAACAAAGGCCACAGTTATCGCGTTTTGATAGTAGCAATAAGTGTGCTGTGGTGTATCAATTTCTCCTACTGTGTATTTCTGGTGTAGGTATATTACAGTACTGGTATATTTAATGTGATAGGCTTTAACTCCTGATATTTACTGGGCACCATTCAGCCTGGTGTGAATCTTAACTCATTACCAAACGACAAAATTTTAAGCTTGTCCAAATCGAAAGCATTCGCAGATGACAAAATAAAAGTGACTGAAAAACCGAAACTTGTTTTGTGAAGAGTTGAAAACATTGTGGGAAAAGCAGAAAATGCTGGTTACCAGCATTTACTCCTTTTCTCACAATGTTTTCTAAAGGCTTCTTTCTGAGGGTCGTCAAAAGTAGGGATTGTGTGGTAATGGGTTAAGCAGATAATGTAAGTGCCTGAGAGACTTAAAAATTCAAGTTGGCACATAATGCTTTCTCAAATATTGTCCTCATTACAATAGTTCTAATTTTTTCTAACTGACATCAATAAACATGTGTTGCCTGTATTCCCAGTGTATATCACAACCAGTAACTGCCATCAACAATTGAACCTTGTTTCCAGCAGGGAAGAAAACATTGTGAGAAGAATAGCGTATGCTAGTGCTAGTATTTTCTGATTTTCCCACAGTGTCTCCATAAGGCTTCTATCTCAGGGCGTAAAAACCAGGGATTGTTTGGGAAAGGGTTTAAAGACCTCAGGTAAGAAGACATTTGAAAACCATATGAAAAAATATAGTTCTTCACCCTTTACCCCACAAGGCATTTCTATGGTATCTCTAACTGACCCTAAATAACAGCAAGGACGAAGCCATTTCTTATGTGTATATGGCACTTTTCGATAGTGTAGAAAACATTGTGGCAAAAGGTGAAATTGCTCGTCATGAGCAATTTCACCTTTTGCCACAATGTTTTCCAAAGGCTCCTACAAGCAATGCGTAAAAATGAGTATCTATGGAGTAAAGGGTTAAATAACTTTTTTTCAACCAAATTATCCAACATGCTTATTTAGCATTCACTAAAAACATATGCAATTATTTCAATAGTGGTCAATATTTATATGGACATACCTGACTGATTAACACGTCCCCTACTATCTCTGCAATAAAGGGAAAAAAAAGTAAAAATTTTTTCCCAATATACAAAACTTATTTACAGTAAGTTGCATTTACATCAACATTCTTCCAATTAAAAACAAAACTGTTTTCAGTGGTCATTATTCTAGAAGACACCTTTGGTTGGTAAAATCATATATAAGTTCTTTATTCTAATTTCTATTATATTTTCTACACTATTTCAGTTACGTTGTTGTGCTCAGTGCACCTATCCATGCTTTCCTGGAGTTTCAGATACAAGTACTGACCAAGTGTGTTGTCCCCATTATGCACAATATACAATATATGCAAGAATTGACCGGGAAGGACAGAGCTGTTACAGTTCCCTTCATTCTAGATTGAGGTTACTCGGAATTCAGGTCTTCAAGTGTCTGTCAAGCAAGGCATCGATAAAGTATTGTTATGATGATGCATGTGTTTACGCACATTATTGACAAATAATTCTACACTGGCTCGAGGCCACTTAACCCTTTACCACACAAAAACATCTAAGACTGGTCCATCTTGGGGCATTTGCAGGCGACAATATTCATTGTGACTCAAAAATTTGAATTTGTTTTTGGAAGGTAGATAACATTGTGGGAAAAGGAGAAAATGCTGGTTACCAGCATTTTCTCCTTTTCCCACAGTGTTTTCAAAAGGCTTCTTTGTCAGGGTCGTAAAAACCAGGGATTGTTTGGGAAAGGGTTAAATGAAAAAACAAAATCCATAGCCAAATTTATAATCACAATATCATATACATGTATTGAATTTTCTCTAGATCTGTGCCTCGACAAAATGAATTAAATTGATGCACCGATGACTTTTGCATTCTTTTATGCTTCACAATGAATTTTGACATTTCTGCTTCTTCCCGTATCAGCACTTTGTGCCGGACTGTCCGTATAAATATTTCAATCCTGGCTACACATATGCTGATTTGCGAGGGAGAATTAATCGTGTCACAGTGACTCACTCTAATAGATCCTTTGGAATTGATCCAGGGATCCCCTGAATCTCAAGTTCTCTATGTTGATGAAAGAGCTATCAGGTTCAGATGTTTATATACTGTTGTATTGTGTTTGTTCGAATGGTGTTTCATGCAGCTTTGGCAAGTCACAAATTTATGTATCAATTTCCTGGGTTTCACCAGTGATAGACTAAAAATACTTTTGTTAAAACACCACTGAGTAATTCATTTGATTAATTCTCTTGTTTGAGAAAGAGTGTTTTGTGTATTTGGCATTTGAATGGGTATATTAATCCATTACCGCACAATCCCTACTTTTGACTACTCTGAGAAAGAAGCCTTTTGAAAACATTGTGGGAAAAGGAGAAAATGCTGGTAACCAGCATTTTCTCCTTTTCCTGCAATGTTTTCTACCCTTCCCAAAGGAAATTCCACCTTTTGAGTCACTTAAATTTTGTGGTCTGCTATTGCTTTCAATTTGGAACAGTCTGAAATTTTGTCGTTTGGTAAAGAATTAAGGCCCAGGCTTCCTGGCTGCCATTTTGCAATGTGGCTGTAGCCACTTATAGATCAGTATAAAAAATGTAAATTTTTTTTTTTTCATACCTGAAAGTATTCACCTCTTCACCAAGAACATCATTAAGTCTTTGCAGAATGCGTCTATTTTCCTCCGTTATCTTTTGTAGTTGTTTTTCAATTTCATCCATCTAGAAAAATGAAAGAAAGATCTAACTCTTTACCACAACAGAAAATTTCAGACTTGTCCAAAACTGCAAGCATATGGTTTGCAGACAACATAATTAACTTTTTACCAAACAAGAAAATTTTGGACTAAAAGAAATTGAGAGCATTTGCAGATGATAAAATAATTGTAGTTTATGAAAACATTGTGCGAAGAGGAAAAAATGTTGATTACCAGCATTTTCTACTTTTCCCACGATGTTTTTAAAAGGCCTCTTCCTTAGCGCCATTAAAAGTCAAAGAATCAATCAAAGTAGATCAAGCTAACAACATAATTAACTGAAATGGTAGGGCAGAGAATGCTGGTTGTCAGAATACTTTTTCCTTTTCTCGCAATGTTTTCAAAAACTTTCCTCCAGAGATTTATTGAAACACCTAGTTGCAAGGCTAACCCTTCACCACACAATCCTGATATTTAACGATCCCGAGAAAGAAGCCTGTTGAAAATGTTATGGGAAAAGGAGAAAAGGCTTGTAACCAGCATCCCCCCCTCCCCTCCCCGATGTTTCCACCCTTCCCAAAACAAATTTTAATTTGTTAGTCACACATGTTTTTGTTTTTTTCATCTGCAAATGCTTCCAGTTTGGACTAGTCTAAAAGTTTACCGTCTCGTAAACAGTTACTGTTTCAACAGTTTAAACATTTTGATTTAGGTTTGAAAAGCTGATGGGTCGGGGTTTTTTGAAAATCAGTTTACAAATATAAATTATAATCAGCATTTCTTGAGGCCAAGTTAGGGAGAACAACAACTTTTCAAAGTAATTGAGGAAGGGGAAAAATGTAGGATTACTTACCTCTTTTTCCTTATGATCATACGAATTTGTTTTTCACAGAAAACAGAGTCAGAGGTCTACATCACTTTTCCTCTTTCCGCGCCGAAATCGAAAGTGGATGTTTGGAATTTCCATTGTCTATTAATAGCCTTATATTTTAATATTGCGTGTATGTTAAGGTAAGACCTGTGCAATGCACTTCCGGTGAAAATTGTAAAGTGATAATGGTTTTAGATTTATAAATGAATGATAATTCAAAGAAGGAAAAAATGAAAAAAATGAAATGGTGAAAGTAGGTCAATAATACTCATTTTTAATTATAGCTAATTTTGCAGGATGTTATTTTAGTGGAAATAGCTGTTTTCCATTACACAGGTCTTACCTAAATATAGGCCTAAGCATGATCGACCCAGTGTGCTGCGAAGCTCTCGTTGTCTGCGCATGTCATATTCTTCGAAGATTCGACCTGTTGCCATTATCTCCCGCTAGGTGGCATTCTATTCTATAAATACTCATCTATCTAATTTGGGCATCCTGGGTACAGAACCGAATCACTCTCCTACGCGACAACCTTTACTTTGAATTTCAAACTAAAATAAAAGTTCACTCAATAAAACGCTACATCGTGCAATTCACTCAGCTATGATGAGCAGTCTAGAGAAATCTGGAGCTAAAGCAGGTATCATTTCTCCTCTAACGTATTGGTAAAAGCTATTTTCTACATTACTACTTTATGATCGTAATATTACAGTCAGCCCGCTTTTGGGGCTAGTGATGCGACATATAAAACAGTCGAATCTTCGAAAAATATGTCATGCGCAGACAACGGACCTTCGATTGAAACTCTCCGCGACAAAGGGTAATTTCAATTACCATGATTAGCAAAATTATTAGGGGGGCTGAGTCCACCCCCTAGCCCCCCACCCCCATTCCTACGGGCCTGGATTGTAAGAGTAATCTTTTTAATTATTAAAGTGATAAGTGCACACTATGCTGCTTTTTAGAGAGTCTAGATCAAGATCAGACTGCAACAGACATGTAGTATGATCTTGTCTGTATTCTGTTTGCTTTATATTGTTGGCTTTGCTGTGTACTTAACACTGAGCAAAGAAAGTAAGATTGGTAAGGCCCTTCTCCTGACTTCAATGTTCTATTTGGGGGGGGGGGGGGGCTACTCGTATTTTTTGGAAAATTTTGCGTCGATTGAAACTTTCAGCGACAATGGGTAATTTCAATTACCATGATTGTCAAAATTATTACGGGGGGGGGGGGGGGGGCTTAGCATCCCCCCCAGCCACCCCCCCCCTACGGGCCTGTTTATGCAGTAATCCACAGGTTAAACCAGCATACATGCAAAATTCCATAGAATGCCAGATGGCAAATTCATTGTGGCTTTCCCAAAAGTCGTGCAAACTCATTATTGCGTGGTAATGTATCAGTCGCTCAGTCACGCAAGTAAGCTGCCATGCAGTTGTGTTGCAAAAATTCTTGTTCAGTTGGTAGGCTAAATTCACGTATTCATAGCTGTCTACTACACATACAGATCGTTTTGACTTACGTTCTGACAAGTGTTAAGAAATGCTCAGTATAGTGCATATTTATAACTGGAGTAGAACTATACCAGCTTCAAAAGTTTGGTAGGTAACTAAATTTCGTTCCTTTTCACATAAAAATGTCAGTTCTTTCGGTCAATTCATCCATCCATCCATCCATCCATGATCATCAAGATAATCATCAAGATAATCATCATCATCATCAAAATGTATGCAGTGCTAAAGGAGATTTTTCATTTTGTGTGCCGTGCTAAGCCTTGGGTTATGTAGGTCTGAATAATGTATTGGAGAAAACATTTGTAAAATACAATCATTATTTCAATGACCCTGTAGGAAAAGTCTTTTAAAACTTCAACGCATCTTATTCACCATTTCAAAAGACAGCTCTAATCGTTTTCACAACATGTCACCTCCAACCATAATCTTTCCAAAGGCTGTCAAAAGCAAGACGAAAAAAGTCTGTAGTTGGTACCAAATGTGTAGCAGTTAAGTTAAGTTAAGTTAACCCTTTTGCTCTTAAATACGTTTTTAAAATGAAACTTTTCAAGTCAACAGTTAATACCCAAGTGTTGCTATGATAAAGTTTACTATTATATTTCTTTTTAAAGAAGAGCGGGGAAAATACCTCCTAATCGGACAATGTAGATCCAAGATCAGACTGCACGTTCTGTGCAGTCTGATCTTGATCTACACTGTCCGCTAAAGGTCTTTGAGTCGTACTTGGCAGCCCAATGGGTTAAGAATAAACCGCAATAATTTCCTCAAAGGAGCATTAAGGGTTGAAATTCTCCATCAAGCATCAAGATTGCAATGCTTGCATCTCTCGTTGGCAAAAACAACGACAGGTAAGTATGTTTGAGGAATGCTTCGTGAAAAGCGGGTTTAATGCATCTGCAGAAAAGTACCGAAGCAGCTCAGCCTGCGCAATCAGTGCAGGCTAACCTGAATCGAACATTTTTGCATGTCAAAGGACTTGTTTGCCTCATTATACAGTTGATTGGTAGAAAAAAATGGATTTTATAGATCCATTAAACCTACTATTTGTTGACTAGCTTGGTACAATGCATCGCGGAAGTGAAGTTAACCCCCTTTTGCCAGATTATAGCTCGTTTGGGAGGGTTTGTTGTTCTTTGTTACCTATGTACGATTTATCTCTGTGTGCACAGTGTCTCTAAAAATGTTACATTTAAGACGGTTGTAGTTATACACTTCAGCTACTGTACAATGCAAAAAAAGATATTCCAGATTCTTTAAAATCTCTCTCTCTCTCTCTCTCTCTCTCTCTCTCTCCCTCTCTCTCTCCTCCCCCCTTTGTCCCTTCCGCTCGTTTGTCTGCCTGCTTGCACATACATCCTCCCATCCATCCAGCCACCCACTCATCCTTCGATCTATCTATCCATCCATCATTTATTTGCCCCTCTCTCCATATTCCACATGTCCTTGCTTTTCTTTCCCCTGTATTTGAATAAGAATACAGGAATACTGAATATGATAACCCAAGGCTGGTATCTGTCTTCGAACCAACACTGTGGTCTTCGAATAAGTAAAATTGTAACAACATGAGATAACTAAAGAGAATCAGGTTTTAAAGGTGGGTATTTAGGTTTTTCACATCTTACCAAATTAAAAAATATATATATCACTGAAATTTGTATGAAAAAACAATACAAATCATCAATATTTAAGAATCATAAAATTACACACACACAAAATTTTGATGGTATTCCCTTAAAAGGCTACGTAGCCTCTTAAGCTGTTTTTAGATTTCGCGCCAAAATTCAAAAAAGCATTGTGGGAATGTTAAGTGACTGGCACGTGACTAATGACGCTTAAATTCCAGAACATAAGAAATATGAAATTATTTTCAATAATGTCTTCTTCGGACGCTATGTTTGAAGCTTCGTCTGCGTATTTCCGGTATGTAAATGAGCGAGTTGCTCATGTAAAAATAGACCGTGTCTCCCATCGGTGTCAACCTGGGCTGTAGTAAATCTCTTGTCATGTTGTCGGATGGTTTTCGACCACTGGGGTTTTATGTATGTAAATTATAAGGCTTTGGGAGTATAAGGATGATATTTTTTTGTATTTTTGCAAAAATTTTCGTCCCAAATTCTGAAGGGCCACCTTTAAGGTATGAATACAATGAAATCTTTTTAGGTCCATAGGATATATTACTATTCTCTTTATGTCACAATGTCTTTAATTATCGTCAGCTGCGAGACTATAATAGTTTCTGCAGGAAGAAATGAATTTAGGAGACTGATAAATAAATAAATAAATAAATAAATAAATAAATAAATAAATAAATGGTTTATGTGTGAGTTGGAAAATATATAGGGACCTTGATAGAAAAAAAATGTGTATTTCAGAATCCTTGATGGGTTCCGAAAAAGTACCAAGCAACATCGGAACTCCAACTGCACGGTTTGAACGTCCAATTACTGCAGCCTTTGATTTTGGTACGTCCACCTCGGGGTACGCCTTTGCGTTCACAGACGACAAAAATGTTATCTTTACAAATTGTTGGCAAATGGACAAAGATGTGCTTACAACGACGGCAAAAGCTCCAACCTCCGTCCTCCTAATGCCAGATAAATCTTTTGACAGCTTTGGATATGATGCCGAGGAAAAATATGCCGAACTTTGCAACGAAGAGGAACAAAATGGGTGGTACTTCTTTCAGCGGTTTAAAACGCTTTTGTATAAGACCAAGGTATTTAAAAAAAAAATCTTATTTTTTATCAGGGTCAAATTTTGCTAGCATATTTTAACTTATTACCACACAATCCCTACTTCTGACGACCCTGAGAAAGAAGCCTTAAGAAAACATTGTGGGAAATGGAGAAAATGCTGGTAACCAGCATTTTCTCCATTTCCCACAATGTTTTCTACCCTTCACAAAACAATTTTTAAGATTTTCAGTCAATTTTATTTTGTTGTCTGCAAATGCTTTCGATTTGGACAAACCTAGAACATTGTCATTTGGTAATGAGCTAAAGCTTTCTCTCTTAGAATTGTGGATTTAGATTAAATCCATTTTGTGTAGCAACTGACTAAAGTATTATGTAGACTTATCCTTTTACATGCATAAAATTTACCAATAACAAAAACTATCAACCCAGGTCAGCCTGCAGACACTAGCTAGGCCGACATGGTCGATACTCTTTTGCGGATATATTAGCGACCCTGAAAAAGACAATCTTTTGAAAACATTTTATGAAAAGGAGAAAATGGTGGTAACCGTGTGACGTATATCTTCGATTAACCTATAGAATACGGTTGTAGCTATTACTACCGAAAATCTCATTAAAAAATCTCAACAAATAAAAAAATGACGCCAACCGTCCCGAAACTTTTCGAACGCCCCTCGTAAAACCGGAAACGATAACAGCGATAGTTGGAGGGCAGCCAAAGCATGAAATGATTTTCTATCCGTCGCAACCTCGGAACCGTCAGGGGCAACATTTGGCATGGAGACACAAGAATTGTTATAGTTTCATAGAATAATGATGAAATTGGTAAAAAGCTGGCTGAAAACGAGTGAAGATGTATCTTTAACTCTTTACCAAACGACAAAATTTTAGACTGGTCCAAATTGAAAGCATTTGCAGACGACAAAAAAAAGGTGACTGAAAAATAGAAATTTGTTCTGGGAAGGGTATAAAACACTGTGGGAAAAGGAGAAAATGCTGGTTACCAGCATTTTCTCCTTTTCCCACAGTGTTTTCAAAAGGCTTCTTTCTCAGGGGCGTCAAAAGCAGGGATTGTGTGGTAATAGGTTAAATGTGTAGGCTATTGGTATTTGCAGATCCAAACTTCGGATCCTGAAGAATATAATCGAAAATTAAAAACGAACTTTCGAGTATCATTTATTAGTTATTTGCTCCCGTTCTCATTTAGAACCCTATCAGTTAATCTAAATATACTGGTATGCTTTTTTTTTTCATTAGTTCTCTATACAACTTTTTTAACTAGAGATTGACCCGAGACACACAAATACTTGATGTTGAGGGAAAACCTATGCCAGCCATAGATGTGTTTGCTATTGTCATACGAGAGTTAAAGGCACGTCTAATGGTCGACATACAGACACAAAAGGGCGAGGTTTCGGACGGCGATATACTTTATGTTATAACTGTACCAGCCATTTGGTCGGATGCTGCAAAACAGTTCATGAGGGAGGCGGCAGTCAAGGTAGATTTGTTAAGTCTTTCGGTACTAAATTTAGAAGCCGTACTCTAGACAGGAGCGGGCGGAGCCTTAACCTGTTACCAAACAATCCCTGGTTTTTACGACCCCGAGGAAGAAACCTTCTGAAAACATTGTGGGAAAAGGAGAAAATGCTGGTAACCAGCATTTTCTCCTTTTTCCACAATGTTTTCCACTCTTCTGAAGTCAAGTTTCAACTTTTGAGTCACGTTAATTGTGTGGTTTGCAAATGCTTTGAATTCGGACAAGTCTAAAATTTTGTTGTTTGGTAAAGGGTTAAGTGTTAACCTGCTAAATAACGAAGATGAAATTTTCAATTCGATATTAAAAATTCAAATATTGCTTTTTCAAAGATATGCTTTGTGGAACAATAATCTCCCTAAACGGACACTGTAGATTCAAGATGAGACTGCAAGTTCTGTGCAGTCTGATCTTGATCCACGCTGTCCTCTAAAGGTCAGTAAGCAAGCCATCACATCATTATACAGTAAATTCATGAAATCTAATTTGCTTGAAAATCCAACTGAATTATCAGGCAGGCAGGTCCTTTGAGATGCAGAAAATTTAAAGATAGCGAAAAGTTTCGGCCCATTTCAGCCGGCTGAATACAATCCACAGAATTTCGAAGGGATTTTTATCTTTCATACTTAACTTAACCCTTATGCTGCTAAGCGCGATTTACGGACCTTTTACAGGCAGTGTAGATCAAGATCAGACTGAACAGAACGTGCAATCTGATCTTGATTTACACCGTCTGATAAGGAGATGAATTATTCCCCCAAAACGTTACTTTGATACTATTTCATTTTTTTTCTATCGAATTGAAAATTTTATTTTAGTAGCAGGATAAAAGTTAATAACTGGACAGTATAGACCCACGATCAGATCATCTATTTAGATTCGTCCCGTATTTAACCAATATTGTAATCGGTCATGCAGTGCCTTACTTTACCTAAAGACAATGACATATGACAAACTTGGTATTCTAGGCAACACTAAAATACATGTAAACTTTACTTAAAACATTTCATATCTTCTTCTTTTAATAAATCCCTTTTTAAGCACGTCTTAGTTATATGAATACATGTATACTTGTGCATTAATTTCAGTAACATTACGTTTGAAACTGATCTTTTGGCTTTTATCCCCTTACAGGCCGGTATAAACACAGGACAGCTACGATTGGCGCTAGAACCGGAAGCTGCCTCTGTATACTGCCGCCAGTATCCATCACGTCGTATAGAATTGGACGGGAAAGTATATTATCAACCGTTTCCGGTAGGCCATCGGTATATTGTTGCTGATTTGGGAGGTATGCATTCTCGGTAGCCTTGGCTCTACAAAGAAAATGTTTATATTAGAGCCATTTTCTGATAAGCTAACACTTTGCTTACGAGACAATTGTCTGGGAAAATTATCAAAATTTAATTTAGATAAATTTTACCAGAGGAATCCTATATTTATGTCCCGGCTTTCGGCAGTAACTGTTAGGCAGCCGGAATCCGGCCTTAAGAGACTGACAATCGCCCCGAACCTTCTACCCCCTACAGCATAGGAGGATTCCAGAGTAAACTTCAGTTAGCATTTATATACTTTTTGAATTACAGTAACTTCCCCCCCCCCCAGTTATCGGTGAATATTTACAAAACAACTTATGAATATACATGTACATGACATACAAAACAGTTATGTCCCAACAAGTTACATCTTATTTTATTGATCCTCTATTCATCCAGGTTTAAAGGATTCAGTAACAGAATCATACCCAATACATGGGTGAATGCTATATTTTTTCAAGACCGCTGAAGTCCTTTTCAAGACCGCTGAAGTCCAACATACTGACCATATTTTCATCATATTTTTGTCTGCAGGGGGAACAGTCGATATTGCTACCCACGAAGTAGTGTCGGACAATCGTCTCCACGAGATCCATAACGCAACCGGTGAAAATATCGGTAGTCTTAGATTCGACGAAGAATTTCTAGCTTTCCTGGAAAATGTTTTCGGTCGAGACGTGTTTACCGTATGGGTGAATAAAGAACCGGGGGATTTTATGCAACTGCAAAGATCAATTGAAGGAGTCAAATGGTCTCTCTCCGCCGTTAAGAAGAAAAAAAGTAGTTCCGATGTCTCTGTGGCTAATATCAGAAGTAGTTCCTCGGATCACATTTTCTTGAATATACCATACACACTTCATTGTCATTACGCAGAGTCCGGTAAAAGCTTAGACGAAGCAATTACACAAGCTGGCTGCCAGGACGAAGTGAAGGTCGTGCGGGGTAAAGCTAGATTAAAATTGTCAACTGAGTTTGTGAGAAGGTTTTTCAAAAAATCAGTTGACGGAATTATATTAGAGCTTCAATCCATTCTGTCATCTACCAAAGATTCCGATCAGCTAGACACCATTGTCATTGTTGGCGGGCTAGGAAAGTCGGAATTTGTCCGGGACAGCATCCTAACAGCCTTTCCTAGCAAACGTGTAATTGTACCATCAGACACGGGCCTTGCGGTACTCAGAGGTGCCGTTCTCTTAGGAAACTGTCCGGAAATTATTGCGGGAAGAATAGCAAGGTATACCTATGGCATCAATGTCGTGGAACCATTTCAAGTCGGAAAACACCGGGAAGATTATATCTTTTATAGAGATGGGGAAGTACTCTGCGGAAATGTTTTAAAGACGCTGATACAAAAAGGACAAGTAATGAAATATGGACAAATATTTGAAACAGTAGGTGCCATCACGCCAAAAGAAGGAGAGAAAAAGAGAAAAATTTATAAAACGTTTCTGTATCAATCAACCATAAAGAACCCCATATATCATACGGACGAGAGTTGTACAAAAATTGGCGGGTTTTTACTGGATCCCCCAGATGAAGGCTGGCCTGATTACTGCGACTGTAAGATACAAATTATTGTCGGGGAGGCAGAATTTAAGTTTGTGGTGGAGATACTTGGTAAAACATACGATGATACTCTAGACTTTCTTATGCAACAATAGAAAAGCTTGTAATTGAGCTTTATAAAAAGCGCCATATTCATATTTAGAAGGGGTCTAATCCTTTACTAGACGAAAAAAATTTAGACTGGTCCAAATTAAAGCACTTGCAGACGACAAATGATACGCCATAAATCCAAAACTGAAATTTCTTTGCAGCAGGCTAGAAAACATTGTGGGATAAGTAGAAAATGCTGGTTACCAGCATTTTCTCTTTTTCCCACAATGTTTTCAAAAGGCCTCCATCTCAGTCACGCTAAACTAGGGATTGTTTGGTAAAGGTTTAAACCCTATGATTGTTGGATTGTATGGTGTTTAACACCATTTTAAATATTATTTCGGTTATATCAGGACAGCCAGTGCACTTATTTATGCTTTCCAGGAGTTTCTATCACCAGTGCTTTGCACGATATTCTTCACAATCCACTGCCTGCTTTCCCACATAACCATCATCGAAACGGTAATCAGCGGTAAGAAATAATCCTGTCGCAAGGATTCTTATCAATCCTCGAAAAGAAAATGGTGGAGCTCGACCTGACCGAATTGAAACCGTTAAGCACTATTAGCAGTCGACAAGTTAAATGTTACTCAAAAGATGATTTTTATCTTTCTATGTAGCATTTTCTTAATTTCTAACAAAGTTTTCAAGAACCTTCTCTTACAGGGCCGATGAAACTCGGTTTTGTATGGAATAGGGTCGACTCGGATGTGACCCTGGTACATGAAATGTCGATGCATTTTCGTACGAACTAGACTGAATTTCTGGAATATTTGGTTGAATACTTCCTTGTTGACCCAGTTTCGATTCATTCCGTTATGCATGAAGAGTAATCCACGGCTATGCAGCTGGTAGCTACATGTAGATAACTGATTCTGTTGGTCTTTGCAGCAAAATCAGAGGTAAACAACAAGAGGGCCAAGATGGCCCTGGATCGCTCACCTGAATTTTTGAGATGACCATAGTCTATTTTTTTTTTTTTTTTTTTTTTTTTTGAGGTATTGAAACATTGGAACCAAATTTATAATTTTGCCAAGCAATTTTCAAAAGGTCACCTGTAAAAGTCATTTCGAAATCTGACCATCAGTTTCAAAAAGCAGAATTTTTAAGAATTCGTCATTTCTGTATAAGAGCAAGTAGCCCCCATCCACGAGAGCCATGTTTCTTGATGGATCAAAATTTACGAACAAGTTTTGAAAAGGGTCACCCAAGGAACATCTCTCTGAAATTATTTCAAAATCTGACCAGGGGTTTCAGAGAAAGAGAATTTTAAAGAATTTCATCATGTCCGTATAGTGCAAGTAGCCCCCATTCACAAGAGCCATGTTTCTTGACGGATCAAAATTATATGTACAGCTTTTGGAAAGGGTCACCCAAGGAACATCTCTGTCAGATTATTTTAAAATCTGACCACGGGTTTCTGAGAAGAAGAATTTTCAAGAATTTCTTCATTTCCATATAGTGCAAGTAGCCCCCATTCACTAGAGCCATGTTTCTTGGCCAATCAAAATTTCGCGAACAATTTTAGAAAAGGGTCACCAAAGGAACATCTCTGTGAAATTATTTCAAAATCTGTCCAGCCATTTCAGAGAAGAAGAATTTTCAAGAATTTCTTCATTTCTGTATAGTGCAAGTAGCCCCCATTCACCAGAGCCATGTTTCTTGACCAATCAAAATTTCGCGAACAATTTTTGAAAGGGTAACCCAAGGAACAAGTCTGTGAAATTATTTCAAAATCTAACCAGCTGTTTCAGAGAAGAAGAATTTTTAAGAATTTCTTCATTTCTGTATAGTGCAAGAAGCCCCCATTCACCAGAGCCATGTTTCTTGACCAATCAAAATTTCGGGAACAATTTTTTAAAAGGGTAACCCAAGGAACAACTCTTTGAAATTATTTCAAAATCTGACCAGCGGTTTCAGAGAAGAAGATTTTTTAAGAATTCCTTCATTTCTGTATAGTGCAAGAAGCCCCCATTCACCAGAGCCACATTTTTTGACGGATCAAAATTTCACGAACAATTTTTGAAAAGGGTCACCCAAGGAACATATCTGTGAAATTATTTCCAAATCCGACCAGCGGTTTCAGAGGAGAAGATTTTTAAAGAATTCCTTCGTGTCTGTATAGTGCAAGAAGCCCCCATTCACCAGAGCCACATTTTTTGACGAATCAAAATTTCACGAACAATTTTTGAAAAGGGTCACCAAAGGAACATATCTGTGAAATTATTTCAAAATCTGACCAGCGGTTTCAGAGGAGAAGATTTTTAAAGAATTTGCTAAAAAATTCAATTTGGTTGCCATGGCAACCAGAGTTTTTGATGGAATCAAATTCTGTGAACAATTTTTAAAGAGGACCTCCCAAGGAACATTCCTGCCAAGTTTGGTCCAAATCCGCCCAGCGGTTTAGGAGGAGTTGATGTTTAAAGAATTGTTGACGACGCACGACGCACGACGGACGACGGACGACGCACGACGGACGACGCACGACGGACGACGCACGACGGACACCGGGTGATCCTAAAAGCTCCCCTTGAGCACGTTGTGCTCAGGTGAGCTAAAAAGGGTTATGAAATCTACACCCAAGCATATTGTGCACAATTTTTCAAGCTTTTGTGAAAGAAAATATCTGCGCCTTGGATATCAAAACAGTGCTTTTGTAAAACGCCATTACAGTTTACTAAAGTTGATGGCCTTTGTGTTGATGACAAAATCATTAACCATCTGGCATAAAGAATAATTATGTTAGAAGGACTGAGTAAAAAGCTTTTCAAAACATCGAGGGAAAAGGAGAATATGTTGTTAACCAGCATTTTATCCTTTGCTCACAGTGCTTTCTATCCTTTTAAATACAGGAATCATCAACTTAGCAATATCTAGTTTTTCGTCTGCAAATGCTGGTCCATTTCACAATCTTTTGTTTGGAAAAGAGTTAACTCTTTACCACACAAGAAAATTTTAGACTGGTCCAAATTGAAAGCATTTGCAGATGACAAAATAAATGCTACTCAAAAATTGAAATTTGTTTCCATCAGGGTAGAAAACATTGTGGGAAAAGGAGAAAATGCTGGTTACCAGCATTTTCTCCTTTTCCCACAATGTTTTCAAAAGGCCATTTTGTTCTGGGTCGTTAAAAGTCGGGATTGTGTGGAAAAGGGTTAACAAAGCAGCTGTCTTTGGTAAATTCATCTTAGAAGAATTTAACTCCTTGCCAAACAACAAAACATTAGACTTGTCCAAACTGAGAACATTTTCAGACGACCAAAAATGTGATTCCGAAAAGCTGAAATTCCTTTTTAATAGGGTGGAAAACATTCGGGGAAAAGGAGAAAATGCTGGAAACAAGCATTCCTCCTTTTTTATACTTTTAAACAATGCTTTCTAAGATCTTCTTAAAGGTGGCCCTTCAGATTTTGGGATTTTTTCAAAATGCAAAAAAATTATCCTTGTACTCTTTAAATTTTCATTCATAAAACCCCAGTAGTCAAAAACCATCCGACAACACGAGAAATTAGAGATTTACTACAGCCCAGGTTGACACCAACAGGAGACACATTCTATTCTTAGGTGATCAATTCGCTTATCTACATACCTACATACAGGAATAAACAGACAAAGTTTCAAACATAGCGCCCGACGAAGGCATTATGGAAATTAATTATAACATGTTTGTTATGTAATGGAATTTAAGCGTTATGAGTCACTTGCCAGTCACTTGACATTCCCACAATGCCTTATTGATTTTAGGCGCGAAATCTAAAAATAACTGAAGAGGCTACGTAGCCTTTTAAGGGAACACCATCAAAAATATTTTTTTTTCGTAATTTTTATGATTATTTGTATTATTTTTTCATATGAATTTAAGCGATATGAATATTTTTTAATTTGATGAGATGTAAAAATTCTAAATACCCACCTTTAAGGGCCATTTAAACTTAAGTTGTTTAGAAACGGCTTTAGGATTGAAAAGATCATAGAAAACAGAGGGTTGTAAGAATTACATGTACATGCAGGCATGTGGACTTGAATACCCTATTGAAAGGCATGTTGGCCTGGCTGAAATCCAAGAACAAAACCAGTAAATTTTAGTCCCAGTGCTCTCACACTTGAGGATATTGGCTCAACTTTAGTCAATGGCCAACTTTTAATATTTAAACCTAGGGCCTTTTTGACTGTGATGTACACCGAGAACATTTACCCTTTACCAAACAATCCCTGGCTTTTGAGACATGGAGAAAAAGCCTTTTGAAAACATTGCAGGAAAAGGACAAAATGCTGGTAACTAGCATTTTCTCCTTTTTCCTCTATGTTTTCTACCCTTCCCAAGAAAAATTCCACTTTTTGAGTCAAATTAATTTTATTGTCTGTAAATGCTTTCAATTTGGATAAAGCAAAAATTTTGTCATTTGGTAGGATTAAAGGAACAGGGTGGGTTTTGTGTGGTATCTGGCATCATCCTTGGTTACATTACTAACAGTCTTCTTAGGCCGTCGCCAGTGTTGGCAACCATTGGCAAACATATTTAACTCTACGAAACGACAAAATTGTTGACTTTTCCAAATTGCAACCATAAATTTTGCAGACACAAAATAAATATGACTCAAAAGTTGAATTGTTTTCGAAAGGGTAAAAAACAATGTGGGAAAAGAAGAATATGCTGGTAACCAGTATTTTCTCCTTTTAACACAATATTTTCTATAGGTTTCTTTCTCAGGGTCTTTAAAAGCTGGGATTGTATGATAAAGAGTTAAACAGAACATCAATCAACCCATCAATCAATAGCACTTGGCCTGGGTGAAAAGACTGAACAACTTCATTTTCATTAACTTCATTGTAATCCTTTATTGGTATCGTTCTACTACATCGGACATGTCTTGTAATACTTAACAATTAACTAAATAATAAAATTTCAGACCTGCCAAAATCTAAATTTGCAGTTCACAAGTTATATGTGGCCAAATGGGATTCATTTTTCAACAGGTATAAGACCACTTAAGAAAAAGCAAAAGTGATTGTATACAGTATTTACTCCTTTTGTCATAATGTTTTCAGAAGTTTTCTGTGCTAGGATTGTTTAATAAAGGTGTGTTTAATGAATTCAATACAACCTGCAATGCGACAGTCTCTCTGTATTCACATACTAAAGTTTAACCCATTACTGCACAAATATGACATGTCATATCCCAGCCGCGGAAAGATTTTGAAACTGAAAGGTGTTATACACCGTTTTCAACCTTACTTCAGTAAAGTTATGGGTTTCGCCAGTTTTTCACCATGACTCTGAAGTGTCTTGCTTAAGGACTCCAACAAATAACCTACCGACTTTGAAAGATGATAAAATGTTAGGAAGTTTTCCTATCTTATACAATCACCACTGAACCGAGCTAACCATGACAAGCAACTGAACATTTTACCATCTTACTTTTCATACCATTGCAAAACTGAAAGGTGGTTTTCTTTCTTTTAAATTTTTTGTCTTTTCATGTATTCTACAAATTTCATCTTGGTTTGAAATTGGCAAACCATAAAGTGTTTGTCTGACAATGTACCAGGCATTTCCGAGTTTTCACAAACAGAAAAATGGCTTTTGAAAAGATTGTGCCAAATGGAGAAAATGATGGTAACCAGCACTTTCCTCTTGTCCAACAGTTTTCCAGCCTTTCAAAGACAAATCTCATCATCAGATTTACATTTCGTTTGCTGTCTGCAAATACTTTTGATTGGCACTTGTCCAAGTTTTTTTCACATAGTAAAGACTTCACATTTTTACCAGTCAAAGAAATTTAGTCTTGTCTGTAATGAAAGTATTAACCCATTACCACACAAGAAAATTTTAGACTGGTCCATATTGAAAGCATTTGCAGACGACAAAATAAAGGTGACTGAAAAATTGAAATGTGTTCTGGGAAGGGTAGAAAACACTGTGGGAAAAGGAGAAAATGCTGGTTGCCAGCATTTTCTCCTTTTCCCACAGTGTTTTCAAAAGGCTTCTTCCTCAGGGGCGTCAAAAGTAGGGATTGTGTGGTAATGGGTTAACATCCAGGGATTGTTTGGTTAAAGGTTTAAGTGGGTTGAAAACAATAAAGGCATTGTAGTCAACAGCACTTCATTCTTCTCCCAAAATGTTTTTCAAAACTTTCTTTCTCAGGATCTCTAAAACTTGTCATTGTGTGGTAATGGGTTAAGCTGAAAAAAAAGGATGGTTCTAGCCAATGTAACTTAAGTCTGTCATCTGTTCACAAATGGACTTGAAGCACCCGAGGCTTTTCTACCCTGCTGAAGACCCTGCAAAATGAAAGGACATAAAAACTGCTTTAGGTCAAAAGTTTTTCATTTTACATACAAAAATACAATAGCAATTTCAAAACTATTCTTTTGTTTTCGACACATGAAAAGGGGTATTCTGACATTTGTGTAAAGTGTCGTCCCTGATCAGCCTGCGCAGTCTAATCCGAGACGGCACTTTATGACTACATTCGGTTTTGTCCAACTGTAGACTCTGGCAAAACATGAAATAACACAAGAACAGAAAAAATCTTCTTGGATTAGTCTATGAAGTCCGTTAAGTCATATCCAGGGCGATACTTTATGGAAATGTCTGAATGAGCTTTTTCGCATGTTGCAGGCCATATGCTTGGTATCATGAGTGACGGAGATGCATCAAAGCCCTTGTTACAGAACAATACTCATAAGTAAACAAAACCCATGTACCAACACAATGAAAAGGGCATTTGGACATTTGGGTAAAGTGTTGTCTCTTATCAGCCTGTGCATTCCGTGCAGGCTTATCCAAAACGACACTTTCCATTTTTTAATTAATTTCCTGTTATGCGCAAGTCCATTTAAGAACAAATTCTACTGTAGTCGTAAAGCACCATCTTCAGGGTTTTCATTTAAAGCCGATTGCCGATCAAAAACATCGGTTGAAATCGGCTTTTAATCGGTTGTTTTTGCTGGATCTTTGAAAAATCGATCGCTCTGTTTATACCGAAAATATTTCACGCGTTGGTAACTGTACTGCGACACCAATTCAATTTTACCGCGAAACCAGAAACAGTTGGTTTATGAATGTTACGCGGTCATTCATTGGATGCTTGCATACAATTATCCAATTGTAGGCCTCGATACGTTGCTCCAATCTCCATTTGGTAATCATGGACGCCAAAGCAAAGAGAAAGAAGTCCGCAAATTGCTGTTTATTTGATTTTGGTTTTAAAAAACGCCAAATTAGACGATGACGCCGGTTAGTAAAGTTGACATAAAATTAACAATAAAGTTTAAAGTGCGTGACTCAGTTTTTTACAGACCGTTTTGCAATTCTAATCCCGAGAAGCGAGTTGTCGTCGAACTATTGTACATCGACAATACATACATTATGTTTCATATTATTTTTGTCTTTGGATATTTACCATAAAAGCAAATGCATTGATCCGAGATATATGAAAGATTATTTAATTTGTTAAATGTTTTAAGGTGAATTGGTTTAAATTTAAGATTTAGAAAGTAAATTTAAATAATAAAAATGAAATGTCCTATCTCCCTTGCTCTTTGTAAAAAATAAAATAGGTATGTGTATGTCTTACTCTTAATTGGCTGTGAAGTAAGACATGTTAATGTTTGTTTTCATATTTTATACGTGTATTTTTCTCAAAACAGTATTTGGACCTCACTTACATACTGTATATGTACAAGTGAGATCCAAATAATGTTTTAAGAGCAAACTCATGACATAATGATAGAGAAAAAAAAACAGATTTACCATCAAGGAGACCTCACAAAATAGGTTTAAAAAAGCTCAGAATCGTTTTCGGCCGGGGGGCTTTGCCCCCCTGGTCCCCCTACCAGGGCGTTGCCCTGGACCCACAAGGGGGCCTAGGCGGCCCCCTTGACCCCCTGCCTGTTGTTTTTGTCAATCGATCTGTTGTTTCATTTCAAAATGAAAACCCTGCATCTTCACTCTTGATTTAGCCTGTGCAGGCTGATCCGAGATTACATCTTATGCAAATGTTTGAACTTACCTGATATTACAGTGTGATTATGTTCATGTACCACAACATAAATATACAACAAAAAGTTTCACAAAAAAATCACCGAGTATTGCAGGCTTAACTGGGAGCCTTAGCATATAAATGCCTTCTTGATAGTCATGTGCCATAACAGCACATTATGTAACATCGAAAATAACAGGTAATGTACATGATCCCACAAAGAACTCTCACACTTTACAACACATTCCCACATTTCCCAAGATCAAGAAAAAAGCTTTTGAAAACATTGTAGGGAAAAGAGAAAATACACAATCATTTTCTCTTTTCCCAACAATGCTTTTCACCCTTCCCAAAATCAAGTATCAAATTGTGAGTCAAACTAAATTTATTTTTCTGTCTGCAGATGCTTTAACTCTTTACTACATGAGAAAATTTTAGAATGGTCCAAATTGAAAGCATTTGAAGATGACTAAATATAGGTGACTGAAAAATTAAAACTTGGTTTGGGAAGGGTATAAAACACTGTGGGAAAAGGAGAAAATGCTGGTTACCAGCATTTTCTCCTGTTCCCGCAGTGTTTTCAAAAGGGTGCTTTCTCAGGGTCGTTAAAAGTCGGGATTGTGTAGTAAAGAGATAAATTTGGACAAGTCCAAAATTTTGTCACATTGTAAAGGGTACTATACCAAACTTGCCAACTTACCAGATAATAGCCTGTGTGGTACCCACTCATGTACCAAGACATTAACATTGAACACAAAGCCTCACTGTCACTCTCTGGCATGTCGCCAAACATTGGAGGCGGTGGTGGTGGGGGGATGTTAGGGATTCTCTGAAATCCATTTAAAGAGTGAATGTCAAGTATTAAGTATTTTGTGTTAACACTGAATGATTTTGTTGCAATTTTAATCACTTCTTTCATTCCATGTTTTCAATTTTTTTCTTAGAAAATATAAGATTCAAGCCTGATACTGGACAAACATAATTATTATTTCATTACCAACTGACAAAATTTAGGTTTGTCCGAATCAAAAGCATTTGCTCACGACAAAATTAAAGTGACTAAAAATTTGAAATTTGTGTTGTGAAGGGTAGAAAACATGTGGGAAAAAGAGAAAATGCTGGTTACCAGCATTTTCTCCTTTTCCCACAATTTTTTTTAAAAGGCTTCTTTCTCAGGGTTGCCAAAATTAAGGACTGTGTGCTAATGGGTTATTCAACAACAATCTATACAAGAGAAGATAATGAATACTCTGCTTCATCCATATCTACTCATTTATATCACAAGCTGACTCTGCCTTTGACATAATTTACCCATTTATATCATCAAGTATTGATATTCACAATTTGGCAAAGATAATTAATCTTTTTTGTGCTTACAAGGGCTGTCCAAAAAAAGCGTAGACAAAGGCTATAACACAATCAGTGTTAACACAATAGATTTAACAAGTTTCCGAAATTCTTTTCAAGAGCTTTGTGTGCATGTGTGTGAAATATAAACTAACTACCTTAAAAATTGCTCAATCTATCATGATTTAAAATAATCTGCTCATACATATCCTACAACATTTTCCAAAATAATGTTGTGTAAGCATCCATCTTTGTAATAATGTCAAATGCAATGACATTAATCAAAGTCAAATGATTACCTGCAGTCATGACCATGTTTGGAATTACAGAGATGTAAAGATGTAGCATGTTCATAAAACCCTGTCACATTTTCCTGTGCTCAGGTTAGGTACCCCATTCATGTTTATATTTTCATAAAATGTACTATTAGCGATCTTGATCTTATCTTATAGAGGGATATGCACAAATGACTATAAAGTTCCATGTAAAATTGTATTGTCTACGACACTTTGGGACAGCCCTCGTAAATGTTTTCTGGCCCTGTTTGAAAATGACATCAGTAACTTATTCTAGGTGCAATCTGGTTATTGATCTATAGCATGGAATAGCATGTTTCCTGACACTGGCTGAAAAAGTTACAAAACGACATCAGTTACTTACAGATGAAGTGAAGGCTGAAGGAGGCGGTGCCATTGATCCAGGAAAAGTTGGAAATCCTGTGGGTGGAGGCATTAAGGTCTCTGGGGGAAACCCTGGCCAACCAGGGAAGGGATGAGCATTGGTAAAGCTTTGACGAGGTTTTGTGTCACTGGATCTCCAACCAGAACTCTCTTTCCATTCCATACCACTGTCACTCTGTTATAAAATTAAAACATTGAACATTTAGAACTTTTATCCTTTTATAACTTCATAAACAGTTCCTGTGATACTCATCTTCTTTTTATCATTTATTGTTCCAATCTTTACTACCATTCTGGACTAGATCAAAGTGAAAGTACATGTATTTGCAGACAACACATTAATTAACCCTTTCCCAAACAATCCCTGGTTTTTACGGGTCTGGAATAGGAGCCTTTTGAAAACATCGTGGGAAAAGGAGAAAATGCTGGTAACCAGCATTTTCTCCATTTCCCACAATGTTTTCTACCCTATCACAGACAGAAATCATCTTTTCAGCAAGAATTGAAATGTCATCTGCGAATGCTTTCAATTTGGTCTTGTCCAAAAGTTTGTCGTTTGGGAAAGGGTTAAATTTTGCAAAAATGAGGAAAAAGTGCTGGTTCTCTGCATTTTCTCCTTTTCCTGCAAGGCCTTCTTTTTCAAGGTTGTTAGAACCTGGATTGTGTGGTAAGGATTTAATACCAATAGGCAACATAGGTATTTTACCTACAATATTTTCCAAAAATCTAAGTACTTTCTCCATTTCACATGTTGTTTTCAAATACCTATTTCCCTAATGTTGAAAAAAAAACCCAACAGAATGTTCTGTAAAGATCATAAGTTGTTGATTTAGTTAACTCTTTACCCAACATCAAAACTTAAGCTTTGTCCAAATCAAAAGGTCTTAAGATAGCAAAATAAATGGTACTGAGATCATGAATTCTGTATTTTAAGAAGGAGAAAACATTGTGGGAAAAGGAGAAAATGCTTAATACCAGCAATTTCTCCTTTTCTTACAAAGTTTTCAAAAGCCTTCTTCTTCTGTCTGGATTAT
This sequence comes from Tridacna crocea, assembly GCA_943736015.1. Classification (NCBI taxonomy): domain Eukaryota; kingdom Metazoa; phylum Mollusca; class Bivalvia; order Cardiida; family Cardiidae; genus Tridacna; species Tridacna crocea. Next base: position 36,070,125 of record OX031066.1, on the reverse strand, counting down.
CTTCCTAAAAGTCTGGACTATGTGGCAATGGGTAAAACTAAGCCCTTTACAGACCTCTGCTTCTGATTCCTTTTTCTTTTTCCGATGCTGTGGTAACAGGCTCTGTAGATCTTGCTCTTCTTCATTCCCATAACCAACATATCTGACACAACATTTACCACTACCTTCATCCAGAGAGATTATCTCAGCCTCATAAATGTATCCATCTTCGCTAAACTTTGCCCGACAGGAGTCTCCCACATGCCACTAGTGATTGAGAAATGAGATAAGGTATACTCTACAAATAACAGAAATGTTACTGCATTTCATTTGTGACTGCATACCCTATTTTTAGATAAAATGAAAAATATTGGAATAAGGACGACGGCAACTTGCGATGATCTGAAATTCATTGTTGCAAAAGAATTTTTTTTATATTTTTGTTACCAGAAACTCTTCCATTTACCAGTGTTTTCAAAAATTAGTAAAAAGGCATGAAGGTTAAAAATGTTTCAGAGGGTAAAAGCACCCTTGAAGAAAATAAAATGTACATACTGGTGTTCATATGAATCTGAAGACAATTTGAGTGCACGCAACAATGGTTTTCAGTAGGAGCATGTAATTATGCATCCTCGGATACCCCGGAGTCTCCCTATTTGCTACGCTACATCGACCCCTGGGACAATTGACTAATAAAACTTTGAATCAGCCGCCGAAAATCGATACGAAATGTCATAGCGTACAGTCCACTCGCCCATCACAAAATGATGATGGAACCAATGAAAAGCCAGCATTCGGCCAGCGGTAAAGCAAGGGAAATTCAATTAATTGTCCCAGGGGTCGATGTAGCGTAGCAAATAGGGAGACCTCGGGGTATCCGAGGATGGTAATTATGGAAAAACACCCCTACCCGCTTTCCTTGACCGCAGAAGTAAATACATACACAGAAAAATTGTTGAGCACTTGCTTCTGTATCAGGATATGCACCATCACTTAATCCTTTACCAAACAATCCTGAAATTCAACAACCCCAAGAAAGAAGCCTTTTGAAAACATTGTTGGAAAAGGACATAATGCTGGTAACCAGCATTTTCTCCTTTTCCTTCAATGTTTCTGCCCTTAGCAAAGCAAGTTTTAATTTTCACAAAGTCACATTTGATTTGTTGTCCGCAAATGCTCTAACATGGGTAGAGTTAAAAAAAAATTGTCGTTTAGTAAAGAGTTAAAGCCCTTTAACTCTTAACCAAACAGCAAAATTCAGGCTTAGACCAAATTCAAAGCATTTGCAGACAACATATTGAATGTAGCTAAACAGACGATTTCGGTATGTGATAGGGTAGAAAACATTGTGGGAAAAGGAGAAAATGCTGTTTTCAAAAGGCTTTTCTTTCAGGGTCGTCAGAAGTAGGGATTGTGCGGTAATCGGTTAAGGGGGGATATATTTTTGTCTAACCATCTCTAATTTTATTGTCTGCACCATATCTACACCTATTTTCTTCTAAATGTAAATTTCTAGCATATATGGAGGGGTTTTTTTCAGTGGGAATATTAATCTTGGATGTCATAACCAAATAATAGGAGTCATGCTCTGGCAAAAGGGGGCTTAATTCATCTCAATCATTAATTTATACGTAACGCATTCGATTATAGATCTATAAAAACCATTTACTCTAAGGAAAGAAGACTGGATCTGGAGGTAGTATGGTCCTCTGATGCATGAAACATTAATTTAACTCTTTACCAAACATCAAAATTGTAGACTTGTCCAAACTGAAAGCACTTGCAAATGACAAAATAAATGTAACTCAAAAATTGAAAGTTGTTTCCAGCAGGTTAGAAAACATTGTGGGAAAAAGAGAAAATGCTGGTTACCAGCATTTTCTCCTTTTTCTACAATGTTTTCAAAAGGCTTCTATCTCAGAGTCGTAAAAACCAGGGATTGTTTGGTAAGGGTTATCAATAGTGATAAAAAGTATCAATCCACATCAGCATGCACGGATTGAACACAGTGTTGCTCAATTATGGTTGCAAAAATTGCTTACTTACCTTCTTCTGCTTCCTCTTAGTTTTTCCTTTTTTCTTCTTTTTCTTTTGATTCTTGTTGCCCTCTGTGTTCTCATTACCTGATTCAGCAAAACCATTTTGTTCAGCAACTTTTGCCTGAGAACCAATGTATTACGTTCATTAACTCTTTACTAAACAACAAAATTAAAGACTAGTACAACTTGAAAGTATTTGCAGGTGACAAAATAGATGTGACTCTAGTTTCAAAGATTATTCTGGGAAGGGTAGAAAACATTCTGGGAAAAGGAGAAAATGCTGGCCACTAGTCGTTAAAAGTCTGGATTGTGACTGTGGTAAAGGGTTAACCCTTTTTAATGCCCCTGAGGAAGAAGCCTTTTGAAAACATCGTGGGAAAAGGAGAAAATGCTGGTAACCAGCATTTTCTTCTTTTCCAACAAAGTTTCCTACCCTATCAAAGCAAAATTGCACCATTTAAGCCACTTTAAAAGTGTCTTCTGCAAATGCTTTTAATTTGGATAGGTCTAAAATTTTGCTGTGTGGTAACGGTTAAGTAGGGATGGAGAAGATTTTCTATCTCTTCCATCAAAGGATTGAGATTTGAATACCATGATGAGGAGACTCAACCTTTGGAATGACCAACATAAAGGTATATGTTCTGCTTTAGCTCTTTACCAAAGGATGAAATTTCAGACTTGATCAAACCAAAAGCATCTGCATATGAAAAGTTAAATTATTTATCATATGCATGTAAAAAAGAATCTTTTATGATAGTGTTGAAAACATGGTGGGAAAAGGATAAAATGCTGGTTACCTCCATCTTTTCAAAATGCTGTTTTAGGGTCATTAATTGTGTAGTAAAGAGTTAAACTCACTGTAAGCAACACATGAGTAAGTTGAGAGAGATTTATTTTTCAGAAAATGTCAAAATTTTAAACTCATCTTCCTTGAAAGCACCTGCAGACAGCCAATAAAATGTGGTTCAAATAATGAAATCAAATCTATGGTTAAAGGGTGGAAAACCTTTAACCAGCATGTTCTCTTGTTCCCACAATGTTTTCAACCCTGCTGGAAACAAGTGTCAATTGTTGAGTTACGTTTATTTTTCCTCTGCAAGTGCTTTTAATTTGGACCTGTCTCAAATTTTGTCTTTGATAACAAGTTAACTGGCTCTTGGAAGAATTCCAAGACTTGATAAGGTAACTTGTGGTAACCAGCATTTTCTCTTTTTCCACAATATTTTCTAACCTTCACATAACAAATTTCAAATTTTCAGTCACTTTTATTTTGTTGTATGCAAATGCTTTCGATTTGGGCAAACCTAAAATTTTGTTGTTTCATATAGAGTTAAAGTCAAGGTGATCATAGATCTTACAGTTTTATGTAGAGATTTGCTATTAGAATCCACTAAAAAGATGATTGTACCTTCATCAATGAGACAGCTTCATCATAGGCTTTTATCAATGCAGTATCATCCCATATGTCTTCATTTTCATCTGAATTCTGGAAGAAAAGAAGTAAAAAAGAAATGACCTAATAATGTTTTTGACAAAGTTATGCTCATTTTTCGACTCAAAATCAATCCTTTTCTAAAAGCAACTGCAGCCTAGGGACATACACTCATGTATGTTCCTGAAATATCAAAATTTTACTGCAATAAAAAAAAGCATGTATCCATATATAATGATTATACATAACACTGACAACTAGTTTACTACATTCATCTTATTTCAGTGTTCCATTTTATAAAAAAAAAAACACACACACACACACACACACACACACACACACCCACCCACACACACTTCAGAATGATCAGCAGTTAAACTGCTTACTATGACTGTCTCATTCTAAATAAAATTCATATGAAATATTTTGGTTCTCTTAGGTTTTTCTAAGATTTGGCCCAGTCAGACCTACTCTTTGACCAGCTGTTACCCTTTTTTATATTTTTATATGACATAATCAAGACAAATATTCAAAGAATGTTTCACAAGTATTGAGTGCACAAAAGGTTTTTCTAAGATTTGGCCTAGTGACCTACTTTTTGACCTAACATGATTCAATTTTGAACCTTGTCTTAGATTTAATCATGACAAACATTCTGACACAGTTTCACGAGTATCCAACTGAGAGTGTGACATCCAGAGTGCACACAAGGTAATAGTTGACACCCAGATGACACATGATGGACAACATTCAATAGAAACAGGATGATCACAAGCTCAGGTGAGCTAGAAATAACATATAAGCAAGCCTCTAAATTTGGATTACTCTTCCACTATCTGCTTTCCACAAAAAAGTTGGGCAATGTGGTCTTATTCAGCTCTTTAGTTTCTTCAGTGTTTCTGGTGTGAACTTACTGTTTGTTTTTAACATTCTCCCAGTCGTATTATGAACAGAACAGAAAATTTCTTCATGAATCAAGACTTAAACATGTAAGGTTCTGCACTGGCTGTTGCCTACGGCTATTAAACAGCCCTACAGCACACTATTAGTTGAAAATCCATAATCATGGGTCCATTACATTTTTTCTTGTACTTGAGTTTCTTCTCTAAATGTAATGAAGGGATTAACTCCATTGATAATTTTCTTTTACTTTGGTTTCGTCTCTAAACAAAATCCTGGACATGACTCATTTGATACTTTACTTTGGTTACTTCTCTAAACCATTTTTCACAGTTATATTTTCAGGTTGACTTTGGTAAAGTTAACTCTTAGACTTTACCAAATGACAAAATGTTAAGCTAGTCCAAATTGAAAGCACTTGCAAACGAAAAAATGTGACTCAAAAATTTAAATTTGTTCTGGGAGGGTAGAAAACATTGTGGTAAAAGCATAGTTTGACTCCTGTCACCCACAGACTTACTATACAGTATAATTTAACTCTATTCAGCCTGTTACTCGACCTTGATTACAAAAGAGCAGCAATGTATCTTTTCTTCACTAACATTTATTCTCCTTATTCTTTTGACAACTGAGAGTTAAAACATTTTTCTACCAGATAAACACAACACATTGTGAGTTGCTACTGGAGTCTGACTGCTACGGTCGCTCAAACTTGTCTGGGCCATTGACAAGGGTTCGTTCATCAGACTTTAAAGATATAAAACAAGAGGGCCATGATGGCCCTGTATCGCTCCACTGGCTTTTTAACCCTTTACCACACAAATTCAAGTGTTCATGACCATGAAAAAGAGGGCCTTCAAAAACAATGAACACTGTCAGGCAGTACAAGCAGGTTAATTCATTAACATGAAAGGCAAAATCCTTGGAAAAATAACCTGAATGATAGAAACCTTACTCTGAATTTATTATTTACCTCATGTGAGCATAACTATTAGCATCAAAATGAATCACACTTGAAAACAGAATATTTTCTATCAAAAAACTTAATGTCTAGCACCAATCATGTATCAATGTAGTTTGACAATCAAGGGAGGTAAATAGTACCAAACTTTATCTTTCATAAAAAGAGTTATTTCCCTTGATTAATGTTTAAATTGAAGTGATTATGTTTTGAAGCCCATGTTAAACTTGTGATCCCTGGATGGAGCCAATTTTGACCCAGACCTACAATATGGAACTAGAATGTGTGGTTATAAACACGAAGATTTTTTAATCTTGCCCAATAAAGAGCCCTGTAAAACAAGTTTGCTCAATAAAAGGCCCTGTAAAACATGTGACCCATGAGACAGGTTTATAAAGCCAATGTAAAACTTGTGACCCCTGGGGTGGGGTCAAACTTGATCCCCAAAGTTAAAATTTGGGCCTTCTTGGTAGCAGCCCGTTAGATAAAGCTACATGCAAAATTTGGTAGCCCTAGGCCTTATGGCTATCTACAAGTAGAATATTTAAAGTTTCCCTATATAAGCCCATGTAAAACTTGTGACCCCTTGTGACCCCCTAAATTTGAGCCCAGGGCTATAATTTGGGCACCCTTGGTAGAGACCCCCTAGATAAAGCTACATGCAAAATTTGATAGCCCTTATAGCTAGGTGCGAGAAGATTTTGAAAGTATTCCCTATATAAGCCTATGTAAAATTTGTTACCCCCCGGGGCGGGGCCAAATTTGGCCCCTGGGCTATAAGTTGAACACCCTTGGTAGAGATCCACTAGATAAAGCTACATGCCAAATTTGGTACCCCTAGGCCCTATGGCTAGGTGGAAGAAGAATTTTAAAGTTCTCCCTATATAAGCCCATGTAAAACTTATGACCCCCGGGGCGGGGCCAATTTTGGCCCCCAGGCTATAATTTAGACACTCTTGGTAGAGGTCCACTAGATAAAACAACATCCCAAATTTTGTAGCCCTAGGCCCTATGCCTAGGTAAAAGAAGAGTTTTAAAGTTCTCCCTAAATAAGCCCATGTAAAACTTGTGACCCCCAGGGCAGGGCCAATTTTGACCCCAGGGCTATAATTTGAAGAAACTTGGTAGAGGTCCACTAGATAAAGCTACATGCCAAATTTGGTAGCCCTAGGCCTTACGGTTTCAGACAAGAAGATTTTTAAAGATTTTCAAAATTTTTCAGTTTTGTTGCCATGGCAACCAGAGTTTTTGAAGGAATTACATTCTTTCAAGAAATTCTGAAGAGGACCATGGCAGGATCATTTCTGTGAAGTTTCATCAAAATTGGATGGGTAGTTTCAGAGAAGAAGATGTTTAAAGAAAAAGTTAACGCACGCACGGACGGACGGACGACGGACAACGGGCCATGACATAAGCCCGCTGGCCTTTGGCCAGTGGAGCTAAAAAACTAAAAGATCCAATGAAACACAGAAAAAGCTGCAAATACCCATTAAATATGTTTCAAAATATCACTGACCTAAAGTCCTTGTGTTCAACAAATTCCAAACACCTCAGTATTCATGGATTTTTTTATCAAGATGCAAATTTCTAACAGCTGCCGACATCTTGTGTTAGGGAACATTGTTTGGAACAAGAGATTTAATTGGTTGATATGTACTGACAGTTGTACAACCAATAAACTGTTGTACAACTGCTCGCACCTTTTGTCATGTGCCACTGTTTGGAACGAGAAATTTCATTGGTTTCTATGCACAACTGGCAATATCGTATATATGAACTCTTGTCAATGAAAAAGATTTTTAAGTGAGTTTACAAGTTCGAAGGACTGTAGGAAACCCAACTATAGTAGCCAGACTGCATTAGACACTGACAAACAGTCATGTTTAACAGTTTTTCTGGAAGACAAATGATTTATCTATCAGTTGTCCAAAGAAGAATACCTGTTAGGAGAGGGGGGAATGGGGGGGGGGGGGGAGTAACAGGCTGCATAGTCTAATCCCTTGATTATACTATGTAGTCTATGGGTGCCTGGAGTCAAACTACTGACCCTTTGGGTAAAAGGAGAAAATGTTTCCATGTGATAATTTTTCCTAGTCCTACAATGTTTTCAAAAGGTTTCTTTTTTAGAGCCATGAAAACCATGAATTGTTTGGAAAAGGGTTAAATGTCGACGTTTATTGCAGGTAACACCTTTTCATCCCTGCAAAAATCAGTAAAGTATCCACTTATATTGATTTGGTTATTTGTGTTTATTTATCGTTGCTACGATTTACAGATGTTTCAGTAACAGACGAGTTTGGTAACATAGACTTATAGAGTAAATCGATTGGATGTTTCGGTAACAAAGCAATCATATAGTGTTTATGTATTGTGACATTCTTTACATACAATGCATGACTTTGTTTTATTCAAACCTTCGTTTTTAAAACCTTAATATGTAATTTCCACTTTGTTTAATAAATAATTTTTTGTTATGAACCTCATTCCATGCTGCATGTATTGACCATGTGGACTGCCAATCTATCAAGGGAAAAGGGTGGAAAGTGAAAAAAATAAAGGATTTGAACCTATCTATCAAGGGATAAATGGGTGAAAAGTGCAAAAGTGAAAGGTTTGAACAAAACAAAGCTATATAAAACAAAAACACAATATAACTGCTTTGTTACCGAAATATCCAATTGATTTACTCTATAAGTCTATGTTACCGAACTCGTCTGTTACCGAAACATGTCACCCGTTGCTACCGATTGCCCATCTGAGCGAAGCCCCAAGAAGACAGTTAGTTGTTACGGATAGTGCAGGGATACAGGTTGAAACTACTGAGAGCTGCGCCTGGTTCTTTAACGTGCTCGGCTTAGCACCGTCACAAGGGACCTCAGTTTAATGTCTCATCTGAAAAACTACTAGTAATTTTACTTGGCCAGTCACCTACATTGCCACTTGGGTTGGCATTTATACTTGGGACGAAAAAGCCCGGACCAATCAGAAATCAGATGGAATGAACAAGCACGGGCGAACAAGCCCAGGGACGAAACACCGCACGTTTCAACGTTTTCATGACATAATGAACTAGCTACATCTGAAATATAAAGGATGGTTAAAATTATTAATTGTTTTTTTCCTTTATGGCTGTTTTTCATTAAAAGTGCAGATATTAGGAATGTTCTATCGAATTTAGATTCAGGTTACCTGCCCTCTTTGAAACAGCACATCACCAGCAGCGGAGTCAGCCATGTTGTATGCTCAGCCAAAATCATTTTGTTAAACAGCCTGAGATTGGCCAAAATTCTTCTAAATTGGGATACTTTAACCAATCAAACTTAATGAGACTTATTTTAGAAAGCGGTTCCCGGCTCGCTCCTCTGACTTGTTCTCTTACTCTTGTTCGCCCCAAGGCTTTTCCCCCTAAAGCCTGTTCGTCCCACACTAGTGCGTACTTAGCTATTGATCAAGCCGGAGAATCACATCATGCTTCAATTTACCGTAAGTGTCATCTTACTATTTTTGATACAACTAACTAATGAATTTTCTTTAAAGTTACTGTAAAATGACAAGTATTCTTCATCGGACGTGTGCATAGAAATACCGGAAAGCATCCATATTTATATAATTATACGATGTCTGGTTAAACTGCGACTATTTCATTTGGAATGCTGAGAAATGAAAGAATTTATAATTGAAATATCTTAAGCTAGGCAATTACATGTAGTGTGAAAAGCGTCACGGCGCAAATCACACTTTAAATACCTTTTTGAAGATATGTCCAGTCCATTTACCATTACCTTAATGAATTTAATGAGTACAATTTACCAAACTTATCTGTTGCCGAAACTACCGTCATTCAGTCCCGAAATATGAATCATTAGTCGCCGCGCAGAAGCGCGCGACTATATTTTTAATAGTTTTTCGAGTTAGGACATGGATAGTGGGAATTTCGTTTTTATAGGGGTGTTAGGTTAACAAGGAATCTTTCTAACGTTACTTCGCCTTAAACTGGCTTTTTAATTCATTCTTAAACTACGAAATTGCAATACGATACTATTTTCGTTCTATTAATACTTACAACATCAAAAAACCGCCTAATTATTTCTTTTATTGTCGCTATTCGTGAGAAATGGACTCGTCCACATAAATGCCTTGTTTCCATTGGTCAAGGCTGTACAGGTTTCCAGTCATTTCGTACCTTGTTAATTTCGTACCTAGGTCATTTCGTACCTACTTATACTTTCAATTTTGGTCATTTCGTACCCAGTTGGTCGTTTCGTACAACCTTCGTACACAGGTTTAATAATCATTTTGATTATTTTGTAGATAGTTTTTCCTACTATTTGTGTTTTTTTGTTGAATGACCACTGCTAAAATTGTGCATTGCTGAAATTGTGCTAAATTCCGCCGAAGAACGGGTATGATGGTTATGATTGTATCTGACTATTATTGGTTACTTATTTCTAAGTTTAGTTTTTACAACAAAGATAGTTTAGAACTCCTTTGTTTATTTCTCAAAGAGCTCTGCATAAATTTAATTTGTGGAAAAAATCTGGAGAGAGGCCACTTTTTCGCTGTGTTGTTCATAATGATAAAGCGCGATGCAAAACCATGATTCTTTATGAACACTGTTCACCAAACACTATAGTCTTAGACTTGTTTAAATTGAAAGCATGCCTTGCAAACTTACGTCCTCTTGAATCATACTTTCCTAGGACAGCAACATTTTAGTAACTTAGCCCTGCTTTCACCACTTTCCCAAACAAACACGGGTTATCACATGTGTGCTATCAAATTCTTTTGTCAAAACATGTTGGATAAGGAGAAATTGCTCGTTATAAGCAATTTCTTCTTTATTAAATACTTTTTCCCCACTACTAGCGAATTTTCCACCATTTTTGCAGCTTTTTAAATTGTCGTCTGCCAACCCTTTGAATTTGGAAGAGTCTGATATTTGTCGTTTGGAAAAGAGCTAAGAGAGCGCTGTGCTAGGGTATTAGATACTGTAACAGAAGACAAGTTTTGATATAGGTTACTATTCACATAATTTCATAATGTGTTAAAAAATCTGCTGATGAAAACTGACATTTACTTACTTGCCCTGGCTTTCTTGAAGCATTAAACAATTTTTTTTGCGGCGACTTTGATGCTTTGCATCAACTTTTTCTTGTACAATAGTTGTAAGGTTTTCATTTAGTAATAGGTAGAGGGAAGTGTGAAAGTCTCTAATTTACTCAGTTCTCTTATCAGAATCTAGAAGAAATATAAAAAGAACGAGATCTTTAACTCCTATGATCCTACCCGGAATTGCCTTTCCGTCATGTGAAGTAGTTTCAAGCTTCTTATTTGCAGATGGAGGCGCAGATTCCCTTTCAGAACGAATGGTCTTTATACATTATATAAATACTCTGTCAGATTCGGGCCATATAGTGAAAACAAGGATTGTATAATATATAACTGATTTATAATCTCTGGTAAAATTGAGTTCCTTTAAAAAACGCATTATCGTTAACATCTGCTTTTGCAATTAATAAATTAATGAAGATTCAATCACACCAGGGACTATGTATATACGATCCCTGATCACACTTAAATATAACTTTTTGTATGCTAATACTGTATCCAAGGTTTTTGTGTTGGTCTAAGGGAGAGAACTCGTAATGAATAGACCTTTACTCGATGTCAACCAAAGATCCTTTGCTAGATGTTTTTTAACAGTTCCAAATTATTAATGGTCTAAGGGAGATAACTCTGTTATGTATAATTTCATTGTAAATGTATAAGTGACTCCCCTTACTGGTGCGTACGCATATCTATATATAGAATGAAAGACGAATCGATAAATGATCTCTATTACCTGGAATCCATAGGACGGTCGGCATGGAAAACAACTTATTTCCGGCAAGATATAATGAATCTAATATTTTTTTAAAGATGTAATCAGTAAATATGTATTCAAGATGACATGCAGTTCTAAGTAGGTGGAGTTCAAGACCACGATATAATTTCATAACAGGAGGGTAGTCTCCCTTGTTATTCGTCAAATTTTTACCAGCAGAACAGCCGCAAAAATTTAAATTTGGAAATAATGGTTTTGTTCGTTTGAAGGTAAGATTTCGTATTAAATACATATTTCCGTTAAAATAAAAACTAGACACTTAAATAGACTGGTGTTGACGCCATGATATTGTTGCGTGATGTTTTTTTTTTTTGCAAGATATCGACATATTTCCGATACCTTCAGTCTGGAGGTTTGTTCCGATGCTATTTTTGTTACTGGTCGATCTCCACATATGCGAAGACCAGTAACAAAAACAGCATCGGAGCAGACCTTCAGACTTCGATGTCATTTTTCTGATTGTGCTTCGGCGGAGACTCGAATAAAAATAATACTGGAGCATTCCGTCGGACTGAATGGATGTCCGGATGCTTTTAGACCTAGATTATGATAAACTAGTTACATAAAAATTGGAAGAGATCTAGAGCCCCATGGATGTAATTTGTCAAACATATCTTTTTTCTCCGGAATGGCATCCAAAATTAAATCTATCAATAATTACATTCACTTCGAACTTTGAATATATAGTCGATGCATAACCAAATGTACGCCAGTTGTTTCTTCCTACGTTGGAAATCATTTCAGTCAAAATTTGTTACAACACTCCTTTGAATGAGCATTAATTATTACTTAGAAACAACTACCTTTTCTAAAGTAATGATAGATTTTAGTTAAAGAACGTTAATTCGTTTAAAACTTTTTTTTTTAAAGTGGGGAGGGTAAATTGAGAAACAAGGGAGATCACTCTTCAAACATAATGAAATAAGCTTGTATGAGTTTTCTCCCTTAGACCATAAATTGAAATGAATTCTTCAACAGTGAAAGATGTATGTAGGTTGCTTATGTTTATACTAAGACCTAAATAGCATGGTAGTAGTGTGAACCCATTAAACAGGATTTTACCAATGTGTCAATATAACTGTGTAATTAACCCATTAAACAGGATTTTGCCAATGTGTCAATATAAAAGTGTAATTAAGGTAAGACCTGTGTAATGCACTTCCGTTGAAAATTCTAATTGGTTGATAAATATGGATAAATAAGGATTTATGCAGAAGTAGTATTTTTGAACATTTCTAACGGATCAGAAAATTCCGTTTATGTCTACTATGGAATTATTTTTTGATATTTTTGTTATTTTTCTGAAAAGGGAGGTAATTATTATATCTTTTTAAATTGAGAATATAGCGGTTTTAGATTTATAAATGATAATTCAAAGACGGAAAAAATGGAAAAAAATGGAAAAAATGAAAAGGTGAAAGTGGTTCAATAATACTCATTTTTAATTATAGTTAATTTTGCAGGATGATATTTTCGTGGAAATAGCTGTTTTCCATTACACAGGTCTTACCTTAACATGTACATAACCAAGTCACTATTTGCATAAGTTATCAAAATAACTTTACTCCAGAGTCTTCAAAATAGCAAAGTAAAACATAAATCCAAATACTTTCAGTCCATCAAAATGTGGATATTACATGTACCTCTTTATGGTACGATGTTTAGAGTTGTCCAATTGAAAGCGTACAGAGATCACTCATATGGTGAGACTTTTTTTTAATAGTATGAAAACTTAGTGGCAAAAAGACAAAATGCAGGTTAGTCATAATTTTCTCCTTTTCCAACAATGTTTTCCAGAGCCCCTTTTTAGCAAGGTCGTCAAAAATGAGAATTATACAGACATACCAGTATTTTTACCATAATCTCAATTCCAATGGAATTCAAAGTCACATTAACCCTTTACCCCATAAGGCATTTCTATGATATCTCTAACTGACCCTAAATAAAAGCAAGGATGAAGCCATTTCTTATGTGTATATGACACCTTTTGATAGTGAAGAAAACATTGTCGCAAAAGGTGAAATTGCTCGTCACGAGTAATTTCACCTTTTGCCACAATGTTTTCCAAAGGCTCCGACAAGCAATGCGTAGAAATGAGTATCTATGGAGTAAAGGGTTAAGTCTCTGATCAACATACCTGACACATTCAGGTATGGCAGTTTTATAATGATGATCAATCACATACAGATCAAGTAAATTTCAAAGAATCTTAAGTGCTCTCATTTATGGATGAATTTTCAATACATGCATGCATCTGGCCCTTCCTTCTAGAGAAGCAGCTTCTTCTAGAAAAGCACTTTCCACAGGATATTCCGTCACATATTCAACTAACTTGTATACATAGTAACAGTGAGCTAACATGGACAGATGGACAGTAACAATGATGTCATTAAAAATAGTTTGAACTAGATAGAGGAACTGCTGAATTTTGAATATGAGTAGAGAGTCTCTACTCAAAATAAAAATTCAGCAGTTCCTCTAGCCGGCCTTTACTCCATAGATACTCGTTCCTACGCATTGCTCATAGGAGCCTTTGGAAAATATTGAGGCAAAACATGAAATTGCTTGTCACGAGCAATTTCATCTTTTGTCACCATGCTTTCTATGCTATAAAAATGTGTCCTTAAAAAAATAAAAATGGCTTCATCCTTGCTGTTATATAGGGTCAGTTAGAGATACCACAGGAAACTAGATTGAAAATGGTTCATGTTTTGTCAATAGACCCAGGTGAGTGATTTCAGGGCCATCAAGGCCCTCTTGTTTTATTTACCGGTAAAATCAATCAGTAGAGTTTAAGCTTTTTATGAGAGTTTCGCAAAATCTGACCACAAATGCAGACTTTATTGTGTAAACAAGAAATTAAACGGCTAATGGTTGGGCAGACAAACAAACTTATCTGTTGCTGAAACTAATGTAAATCAAATAAATAGGAATTTTATGAACAAAAGACTAGTATAAAAGAATTTCGCATTCATTTTTGCTCTGTTATAATATTGTCCAAGAAATTATATGTCTACCCCCCTTTCCCACCCCCCCCCCCCCAAAAAAAAAAAAAAAAAAATCCTACAAATTTGAACAACTATGCAGATGGTATATAAAACAGGATTTATCTTATTTATCTATACACAGCAGAACTAATTTTTCTGCAGTATAAGATGTATGAAATTATACAAGCAATTTCTAGTTACATTTAGTCTTTGAAAAATACAATGAATAAGAAATTATTTATAAAACAAGAACATTCTGAGTCGATTTTTGTAAGGATTGAAATGAATATGAATTTGAAAAAAATACTGATGAAATTAATCTATACATTTATTTTGTTTAATAGTTTGGCGAGTCATTTGACGAAAAAGTCCGGACGATTGAGATCGAGCGAACAAGCATAGGGACGAAAAGGCTAGTTCCAGGACAGGGGAAAGAACTCTGACTTTATGATGGATTCGGCCCCTAACATTTTAGGTAAATTTATATTTTCTGGTCAAAAGTCACAGGCCCGATAATGTTATCCAATGTTGTCATCAAGTATTTCTGTTTTTAAAGGTAGAGAAGAATAACTATTTAAGTTTGAAGCTTTACAGCAGTTAAATTCAATCAGTTGTCAGTACTCGCGTACTCATGAATGAACGTACGACAGCTTACAGTTCGGAAAGGTTCTGTGTTTAGGGGGACCGGCGTACGGAGCCAATAGACTGACTGTACAGTAGAATTGTGTATGTAATGAGGGGTAAAAAAAAAAAAGATTAAAAAATTTCTGCATGTTGAATCGGAAATGAATTGACAGATGGTTTCCAACCTTTTCCTGACCTTAATAAGTTATAGCTCCCTTGAACTCTTTACCACTCAACAAAATTCAAACTTGTCCAACCACAAACCATTTGCAGACAACAAAAATATACATGGACCAAATTTGAGAAATTGTCTTTATATGCTAAAAAACATAATTGGAAAAGAATATCATCAATTTCTCCTTTTCCAGCGATGTTTTAAAAAGTTTGTGTCTCCAGGTCGTGAACAGTCAGATTTGTGTGGTAATGGGTTTAGTATATACCAAACAACAAATTCTTATGTTTGTCTATTTTGAAAGTATTTACAGATGACAGGTGGAACTTGGCTATTAAATCCATTTGGGAGTCGTCTCTGAAGAATAGAAAACAATGTGGGAACAACAGAGTGTACTGTTAACCTGCTTGTTATCCTTCTCCCACAAAGTTTTCAAAAGTCTTCATTTTTCAGCTTTACCACATGATGAAAAATAGACTTGTCCAAATTTAAAGCACTTGCTGACAACAATTTTAAATGATGAAATTTGTCTTTGATAGGGTAGAAAACGTTGTGGGAAAAAGAGAAAATGTTAGTTACCAGCATTTTCTCCTTTTCCCATATTGTTTTCAAGACATCTTTATCAGGGTCATTAAAACTCAGGATTGTGTGGTAAAGAGTTGATAATAATATTTATTTTATAGACTCCAGCTTGACTTGCTGTCTGAAATGTAAAGGGTTGTTTAAGACTTCAGAAGAAGACCATGACAAACATGTGATTACATGTAGTGGAAATCCTTTCAAATCTCCAACGAGTTACTTTGCATGTGAACGGAAAATTTTTCTGCAGGTAATAACAAGTATTTACTAGTACGATCCTTTAACCCATTACCACACAATCCCTACTTTTGATGCCCTTAAGAAAGAAGCCTTTTGAAAACACTGTAGGAAAAGGAGAAAATGCTGGTAACCAGCATTTTCTCCTTTTCCCACAGTGTTTTCTACCCTTCCCAGAACAGTTTTCAATTTTTCAGTCACCTTTATTTTGTCATCTGCAAATGCTTTCTATTTGAGCCAGTCTAGAATTTTGTCGTGTGGTAAAGAGTTAAAGTCACTGACTGGCAATTTTATGCCAAGAATAGTAGCTAAGGGAGTTATGCACAGGACTTGAAACCTAGGGGTTACCAGTTAGATTCCTCAGCCGGGCCAGGTTTTTTCCCAGGATTGGTTATAGTCACTGCAACAGGAATTATCCATGTTTTACTACTAAGTTAGCTCGAGATAAGTGGGAGTGATGGCATTCCAAATCCATTATTTCTCTTTCAAACCCTATGTTACAGGTACTCATTAGATTTGTCATGTTGAGATGATTCTAATGAGTAACCATTACATATGATTTGGTGGAGAATATAAATTCATGTCATGTATTTAATTTCAAAATCAAAATCATTCCCTCTGTCTGGAGCTGTTACTAAACATTCTTGAATCATGCTTATGTAAAAAAAGAAGTCAGTGGCTTGGAAAGCTTTTTTATACTCCGGAAGGTTATACTCCTGGTCGTCCATCCGTTAGCAATTTCCTATGTGCGCAACTCCTCCTACACTTTTCTATTGCAATTATTTGAAACTTGCCACAATGAATCTCCATGATGTCTAGTTGTGCATTTGACTTTTAGAATTTGGATTGCTGTTTGCGTTCTAAAATTATTTGCCCTTGATTTCTAAAATAACCAACCTTTCACTTACAATTTTTGTTCAGGCCATAACTTCCCATAAAAAATATCAACTTGAAACTACATACACTGATAGAACACATTATGGAGAAAAGCAGAGCACAAGAACCATAACTCGATTGCTCTTGTTTTTTGAGTTATTGTCCTTTGTTAAGTTTCAGTTTGAAATTTTGTCCAGGCCATAACTTCCAAACTATAAAAGCTATTAACTTGGAACTTCATACTCTGATAGAACACATTATGGAGAAATGCAGTGCACATTTCAACTCAATTCACTGACAAGCCTCTTTGGGCATATGTGCCGCTCTGCAAAGCTCTTGTTAAGTACAGGTTAAAAAAAAAAGGATTGCATGTGTGGGCACACTGACAGCTGACATATACATGTACCTGTTACTGAAATAGTTATGAAAACTGCTTTATGTACAAAACAAACCAACCCCAAAAAAAGTCAAAGATTATGAACAGAATTGTTTTTTGAGTGTATGGTGTTAAATGCCATTTTCAACATTATTTCTGTTAAATCACATGGCCAGTGCACCTATCCATGCTTTCCTAGACTTTCTTTTTACCAGTACTAAGCATATTCTTTCCAAGCCACCGGCTGCTTTCCCACATAACCATTGTTGAAACAATGATCAGCAGTGAGAATGGAATGAATCCTGTAGCAGTGACTATCATTAATCCTCAGAAAAAAATTGGCTGAGCCCGGGATTATTAACGACCCACTGTTCTTGAGTTCTGTACGCTACCGACTGAGCCACCAAGATTGGTGGTTATGCACAGAAACAAAGGGTTTATTTTCAGAAATATTTGTGTGAAGCATAATTGCACTTAAGAATTAAGTGGCCATACTCATTCATCTTTGCAAAACACCCATGAATGTTTAGTCTAGGCATATTTTCTCTTTGAAATGGTAATGCCACAGAAACTCTTTAGGGATTTATGTGCACCAGTATGGCTCATTTACTTGTAAAGTAGTGTAGCAATACAGGGCACTTTCATTTTTCCTTAACCCATTTCCACACAATCCCTACTTTTGATGCCCCTGAGAAAGAAGCCTTTAGAAAACATGGTGCGAAAAGGAGAAAATGCTGGTAACCAGCATTTTCTCCTTTTCCCACAATGTTTTCTACCCTTCACAAAACAAATTTCAAATTTTCAGTCAAATACTTTCAATTTGGACCAGTCTAAAATATTGTTGTTTGGTAATGGGTTAAGTCTTTTCCAAGCAACAAAAGTTTATACTTCTTTGAATACTCTTACGAATATGAAAGTTTGCTACAGATGCATAGCTGAAATATGACCACATCTGCCAGGATTCAAACACATTCAGACAAGATCCTCATTTTTTTTTTTCCCAAGGTTTAACCCATTACCACACAATCCCTACCTTTGACGCCCCCTGAGAAAGAAGCCTTAATTAAGAAAACATTGTGGGAAAAGGAGAAAATGCTGGTAACCAGCATTTTCTCCTTTTCCCACAATGTTTTGTACGCTACCATATAGAAAAATCTTCTTTTTAGCAACTGTTAATTTGTCATTTGCAAAATGCTTTCAATTTGGTCTGGTCCAAAATTTGCTGTTTGAGAAAGGGTTAAAAGACCAACACCTTAACCACTGAGCTAAAGAGATATCTCCCTAACACAGTTGTTTGGTATTGTATTTAAATCGGGATGAAGCCAAGCACAAATGAGTGCTCCCCAATAACAGTACATAGGCAGATGTACTGATGGAGATGAAAATTGAAATGTGGCTAACCTGCTTAAATTTAGGTACTGTGTCTGTAAGGAGAAAATGATGGCACTTACTACCAGCAATTTCAGCCTTTCGACAATGTTTTCAAATACCTTCTTCCTCAGGTTTGGTTAACCTTTTACCACACTAGCCCCAAGTTTTAACTATCCTGAAGTAGGAGCCTTTATAAAACATTGTGGAAATAGGAGAAAATGCAGGTAACCAGCACTTTCTCCATTTCCCACTATGTTTTCTACCCTACTGGATGCAAATTCCAAATTTTGTATTACGTTTATTTTGTTGTCTGCAAGTGCTTTCAGTTTGGACCAGTCTAAATTTTTGTCTTTTGGTAAAGAGTTAACATGAGATTTTAATGCGATTGTTTGGTAAAGATTATTGTATTGTCCTTGTGCAAGATGCTTCAAGTTATTTTTCCTTCTTTGAACAGCTGTTCCAGCCAGAGGACTTTCAGCTGGATGGGAGTTTTAACTTATTAAACATCTCTAAAGATGACAGCTTCCTCAATCAAGTTGTTAAGATCAGATTGCCGCAGGAGACCATTGATCCACTGTTTTTTCTTAGAAATTACACATCCACAGTTACTGAAACCTTACCAGAGTCTGGTCTAGATCTATTGGATGAGAACATTGCAGACCTAGAAACTGAAGCTGGTAAAGATGCAACTTTAGTGGGTGACCATAAATCAGCATACAATGGAACAAATGAAGATTACCAAATACAAAATATCATTAACAAAAACCTTGACTATTTGAAGCCTGATGGCATCACAAATCTACACCCTACTGATGATAAGGCACCTTTTGTACAGCCCCAAGGTTTTCTTCCAGAATCAAATGTTGGGTATTCAGGAGATGCCTTGAACTATGCATCAAGCCAGCCAGTACCCTTCACTTGTAATTTGTCATCAGATCTCCTCAGTGATCTGAGTGCCTCTCATGACCAGAACCAACCAACTATTGGTGCGTCATGTTCAACTTTACAACATTTAGAACTCCCTAAGAAAGATCCCTTCCTGGGACAAGCCCCAAGTTTGACTCAGTTGAACTCAAAAGATCCTTTTCTGATTAATGCTACAGTGCGATCTGGTAAATCTACGGTGACAGGACCAAAGAATATGCCTCTGTTTTCAAAGAGTATTTATGATATTCAGACAAGTCCAACATTCCAACTACAAGATGGAAATTACTTTGCTTTTCCAAGTATGCTAGATGAACCAACTCAGTTAGACTATCTTGACTTGGCCACTTTAGATTTCTTGACAAATCCGAATTTCAATTATGGTCCAAAAGAGAAAGATGATTTCTGTAGTGAAGAAAATTTAACTTGGTTGGATTCAAACACAACAAGTCTGACTTTAGACAGTTTTGAAAAATTTGATAAGAATGCAACACTTCCTACAAAGACAAGGGATGACTCAGCTGTAGACAGAAAGATGAAAAGAATAAGATTGGACAAAGTCAAAACACAATTTCCTAAAAAATCTAAAATGTATTTCAGTAAACCAAATGTGAAGAGCAAAAGCAATGAAAATTCACCTCGTAATAGAAGACATTCAGCCAGGGAGGGAGACAAAACAGTAACTAAAGCTAGTCCTACAAGGAGCCATACCATAGGTCAATCCAAGGAAGCTCCTGAAAAAATTACAGAGAAACCAAAAAGTTCAACTCGAAAAAGAAAACTCAGTTTGCCATCAACTTTGGAAATTGTGCCAAATGAGGGCCAAACAAAAGTGAAGAATGAGAGAAAATTTTGTGGAAAAAGCAGGCTCTGTCTGTCAGGTGAAATATTTAATGTGAAGGAAACTTTAGCAGGATTCTCAGAGGAAGAGAAAGATTCATTTAAAGCTGTTCTAGGGAAAAATGCTTGTGTGCTTGTAAAGAAACAAAAACTCATGCCTTTTTTCAAGCCTCCAGTAATTGAACAAGTTAATGAGATTATGGCAAACAATTTGAAATCTTTTGATATAGAAAACCTTCAAAAGAGTAAAACTACTGAACAAGAAACATTTATAAAAAGCCAGAGAAAAATTGATAATTTAACTGACTTTCATATTAGATGTCCTACATGTGTCTACAAATGTAATACAGTGAATGAGCTAAAAAAACACCACTGTTCTGAACTCTCGAGTTCATTAAAGAGGCAGTTCATGTTCACATGTTTTCAGTGTGAATTCACATGTGAAAGTGTAACAGTATTGGCAGAACATATGCAAGTACTGCACACCGTTAAAGATATCTACAAACATGTTGAAAAGTCATGTGATAATGTAGAAAACATTAAACATTATGTGACAGATTTTAGCAAAGCCAACCTGACTGACTTAGTAGACCAAGAAGAGACTGCTCAAGTGCCAAAAAGGACTGAGTTAACTATTAATGGCAATCCAGTTGCCTCCACCATTTACAAAACTAGCCAATTTTCTGGAAATAAACAAGATATTTTCAAAGATTGCAAGTTCAGCACAAATCAAGGTTCAAGTCTTACTGATAAACAGGAAGCAGTTCCTGTACTTGAAACTTCTCTTAATGCCCTTCAGAATGTTTGCACAGTTTGCCATAACAAAAATTTGAAGCTTTGTGCCAACACAGAATTTGGTGAATTTTATCAAAAAGAAAAAGAAACTGAGCAATCAGAAAGAGTTGTCTTTAAGGATATCCCTGTTAGGCCATTGCCTGAATGTTTAGTAGAAACATCCTGTCATATGGATAGAAGCAGTATGTTTTATGGCCAAGATATTGAACAGGATTTGAAAATTGACAGTTATAGAGAACAAATCATAAGGAATTCTGTTCCAGAATATCTTAGGAGGCAGGAAAATAGAGACAACTTAAATGAAAAAGGCTGTGTGCAGTATACTGCAATCAAATCTGATACCATTTCAGGAAATATTATTGATCCTGCCTCAGTTGAGAACTGGGTTTATGATACATCAACTGATATGGTGAATTTAAAGGTTCACCTAATAGAGAAGAGTCTAGAAGAAAGTGGAGACAAAGATCACAAGGTTCAAACTGCAATGAAAGAAATTGGTTCTAATGAAAATAGAAATTATGTGACTACTGTAAAAACTGATGAAAATAAAATGTTTCCTTTCACAGACATCACACTAAAATGTGTTGAAAGCACAGTAGATAACAATCAGAGTCTCTGTGATACAATAGAACAGCCAGCTGTTGGCACTATTGAAATATCGACTCCTGGATTAAAGTTGGGTGAAACAAATAGAGAATGCAAAAAGACTGTTACTGAAATTAACACAATATCTTCAAAAAACACTGTTGATCAATGTGTCTTTTCACAAAACAATAATCCGAGAGATTCCTGTAATGCAAAAAAAGTTAAAAACCAACTTTCATGTATTCAAAGCGTATTTTCTGATGTAGAGGACTCCAGTTTTGATATAGCGGCCAGTGAACCTACTTTACAA
This sequence comes from Tridacna crocea, assembly GCA_943736015.1. Lineage (NCBI taxonomy): Eukaryota > Metazoa > Mollusca > Bivalvia > Cardiida > Cardiidae > Tridacna > Tridacna crocea. The sequence goes on along the minus strand of OX031066.1, from coordinate 36,048,254 downwards.
CAGGACTGTGAAAGCAACAGAATGAAAAATGATGCTAGTGATTTAAATACAACTTCAGCAGAATCTGAATTACTGGAAGACCACGTGGGCTCAACTACCATGGACAACTTGATGGTAGATACACAAGAACCTTTGGTAGAGAAACAGAAATCATTAGTTAATATAGCAGTCCAGAAATCAATGCCAACAGGCATAGAAACATGTGAATCTCTCATCAATAAAAGTGATGCGGAATGTATAGAAACAGAATTGAAAGATAACAGCAAAGATGCTATGGATCAAGAAAGATTAGATACTTGCTATACGAAAGATGTTTCAACCGGCTGTTTTCAAAATGAGCACTCATATTGTAAAAACAGCTCCACTGAGCCCAAAGAAGATGTGTTGACTAAAACAAAAGAAGGGATGACTAAGATAACAAAAGATGGTAAGCAGTGCTACATATAGGGGATAAACTTTCATATATGTGTGTGTGTCTGTGTGTCTCTCTCGTGTATGTAGAATTACACCTATAAAATTAAAGCTGCAACCTTTCACACACCCTATAGCTAACAGCTTAGAATGGAAAACATAATGGGAAATGAAGCAATTGCTTGTAATAGCTTGCAATGGCTTTCCCAAATTTTTTTCTATGTCAATATGATGTTAACTGTTTACAAAAAAAAATTGTTTTCTGACAGTGTATGCCTATTGTTTAACTCTTTACCAAATGACAAAATTGTGGGCTTGTCCAAATTGAAAGCAGTTGCAGACGACAAAATAAAAGTGACTGAAAATTTGAAATTTGGTTTGTGAAGGGTAGAGAACATTGTGGGAAAAGGAGAAAATGCTGGTCACCTGCATTTTCTCCTTTTCCCTCATTGTTTTCTAAAGGCTTCTTTCTCAGGGTCGTCAAAAGTAGGGAGTGTGTGGTAATGGGTTAATTTTTGACAGTTTCAGGCATTTCAGTCTAGCCTTTTACCAGATGATAATTTCTTTTAATTCGCACTAGCAATTTAATTTCCAAGGAAATTGCTTCAATATTACCATGCAAGCACTGAATATCTTATGCCATATTGGATTTGTAGATTTTTCAGAACAAGGCAAGAGTCCAATATGGATTTTTCAAAACAAGGGTCGAGTCCTGAATATTGATATTGGGACCGAAAGAGTAGTCTGCCAAAGTCTGTAGTCAAAAAACCAATATAGCGCTTGATATGTTTTGATTTTTTTTTTATTATTTGAATTGAAATGGCCTTATATTTGTCGTTTATATAAAAGTCAGTACAGAAGTGTGAAATAAAGAGGTGATTTAGCATTCAGTTGCCTTGTCCAAAATAATTATGGACTGGTTCTGCAGTATACTCATCCAATAGAATTCAGTATTATACTCAAGCATCTTAACCCATTACCACACAATCCCTACTTTTGACGCCCCTCAGAAAAAAGCCTTTTGAAAACACTGTGGGAAAAGGAGAAAATGCTGGTAACCAGCATTTTCTCCTTTTCCCACAGTGTTTTCTACCCTTCCTAGAACGAATTTCAATTTTTCAGTCACCTTTATTTTGTCGTCTGCAAATGCTTTCAATTTGGACCAGTCTAAATTTTTCTTGTGTGGTAATGGGTTAAATAACCTCATAATATTTATTGGTTCATTGAACAACACACCACAGTGGAAAGAAGATTATTTTGATTCTAACATGGCCATCAAGATAGGTTTTATGGTATGCGAAATTATGCCATACTAAGCAAGCACCGATTATTCGTCCAAATTAAGAACTTTTATAAATGACATTTTCAATTTTATTCAAAAGGCTTTATTTTGAAAAGGAGAAAATGCCTGCTACAAACATTTTTTTTATCATTTTTCCACAGTGTTTTTGAAAACTCTTTCTTAGCGTTGTTGAAACTTGGGATTGTGTTTTGCACAATTTTTTATTTCTAGATGGCTATTGGTACTGTTCAGTCCAGGATTGTGACTTTAGGACCCTGTACAAGAGAAATCTAACAGTCCACAAGATGAAGCATGATGGTGTGAAAAGGTTTCTTTGTGACAAATGTCCGTATTCTACCCCTGATGTAAGTTTTGGATCACAATTACAGTTGGAAAACTTTTGATAATTCTAAAGAGGGATGAGAAAGAAAGTTGAATTTCATATTTTTGCAAAAGTTTGGGTTGTTATGAAAAAGAAATCTGCATTTTGTTATGAATTTACTTCAATATTCATTTCCATAATGAAGATAAAAAGGGTCTAAAAAGACACTGTTTTCTGCTACAAAACTTGACAGCTCAGGTAGAACCCCCTACACCATTTGCCTTAGCTAAGTAAACTTAGGGAAAAGAAAAAGCATTAAAAAACCTGTGAAAGGAGGGCATTTGAGAGCATTCTGGGAAAATTCTGGTTACCAGCATTTTCTCCTTTTCCCACATTGTTTTTTACACTATCAAGGACAACTTTAATAATTTGAGCAATATATAAATTGTAATCTGCAAATACTTTCAGTTTGGACAATTCTAAAATTTTGTTGTATTGTAAAATTTTGAACTCATCCAAATTGAAAGCATTTGCGAAACTCAAAATTGATGTGACTGAAAAACTGTAGTTTGTTTGGGGAAGGATAGAAACATTGTGGAAAAAGGAGAAAATGCTGGTTACCAGCATTTTCTCCTTTTTCCACAATTTTTTCAAAAGGTTTCATCCTTAGGGTTGTGAAAATCAGAGATTATTTGGTAGAGTATTAATATTAAAAGTACCAGTCAAAATTAACCCTTTCCAAACAATCCCTGGTTTTTACGATCCTGAGATAGAAGCCTTTTGAAAATGTGGGAAAAGGAGAAAATGCTGGTAACCAGCATTTTCTCCTTTACACAATGTTTTCTATCCTGCTGGAAACAAATTTCAGTTTTTGAGTTATGTCTATTTTGTTGTCTTTAAGTGCTTTCAATTTGGACGAGTCTAAAATTTTGTTGTTTGGTAAAGGGTTAAAGTTGCCTTTGTAGCCAGTGTAGATGGAAGATCAATGTGCACCATGCAGTCTGATCATTGATTTACTATTTCTACTTTGCAGAAACATTCTTATTAATGGTAACTTTGAAATCAATCTTAGTGGTTTCTTGTTTCTAGAATTAAAAAAATGGCCACTTTATACATGTACTGGTAGTTTCTTCATTCCCCTATGGTTTTAAATTTCTCTTAGCTGTTAATTGTTTAGTAATTATTTAACAAGTTTTAGACTTGATACGTCTCAAAAGTTTAAAGTTGTTTTTGGACGAGTAGAAAACTTGTGAGAAAAGGAGAAAATGCTAGTTACCAGCATTTTCTCCTTTTTCCACTATATGCATGCATTCAGAAGCCATCTTATTCAAGATGGTTAAAGCCTGGGACTGTGTGGTTAAGTGTTGAATTTTTATACGCCCGTCGAAGACGGGACGTATTATGGGATCACCTGTGGCAGGCGGGCGGGTGGGCGGGCGGCGTCCAGTTCTTTGTCCGGAGCATATCTCCAAAACTATACTAGCTAGGGTTATGAAATTTCATGGGTGGATAGATCTCATCAAGGGGGAGTAAAGTGCACAAGAATCATAACTCTTGCTCGCTTAATTTTTGAGTTATTGCCCTTTGTTGTTTTTCATACTTGAATTTTGTCCGGAGCATATCTCCAAAACTATACTAGCTAGGGTTATGAATTTTCATGGGTGGAAAGATCTCATTGACGGGCAGTGCAGTGCACAAGAATCATAACTCTTGCTAGCTTAATTTTTGAGTTATTGCCCTTTGTTGTTTTTCATACTTGAATTTTGTCCGGAGCATATCTCCAAAACTATACTAGCTAGGGTTATGAAATTTCATGGGTGGATAGATCTCATTGACGGGGAGTGCAGTGCACAAGAATCATAACTCTTGCTTGCTTAATTTTTGAGTTATTGTCCTTTGTTTTTTTTTTTCATACTTGAATTTTGTCCGGAGCATATCTTCAAAACTATAGTAGCTAGGGTTATGAAATTTCATGGGTGGATAGATCTCACCGAGGGGGAGTGCAGTGCAGAGGAATCATAACTCTTGCTTGCTTAATGTTTGAGTTATTGCCCTTTGTCGTTTTTCATACTTGAATTTTGTCCGGAGCATATCTCCAAAACTATACTAGCTAGGGTTATGAAATTTTATGGGTGGATAGATCTCATCGAGGGAGAGTGCAGTGCACAGGAATCATAACTCTTGCTCGCTTATTTTTGAGTTATTGCCCATTGTTGTTTTTCATACTTGAATTATGTCCGGAGCATATCTCCAAAACTATACTAGCTAGGGTTATGAAATTTCATGGCTGGATAGATCTTACCGAGGGTGTGTGCAGTGCATAAGAATCATAACTCTTGCTTGCTTAATTTTTGAGTTATTGCCCTTTGTTGTTTTTCATACTTCATTTTTGTACGGAGCATATCTCCAAAACTATAGTAGCTAGGGTTATGAAATTTCATGGGTGGATAGATCTCATCCATGGGGAGTGCTGTGCACAGGAATCATAACTCTTGCTTGCTTTATTTTTGAGTTATTGCCCTTTGTTGTTTTTCATACTTGAATTTTGTCCGGTGCATGCCCCACCTTTACAACTTGGGGTAAGACGGGCGTATCTTGCGACAATTTGCCGCTCTTGTTACCACATAGTGACTGGTTTTATCCACAATAGAAATAAGCCTTTTGCAAACCTTATGGGAAAAGGCTAAAATACTGCTGAGCAGCATTTTCTCCTTTTCCCTCAAAGTTTTTGACACTTTTGCAGGTACATGTAAGTATGTACCATCATTTGAGCTACATTTATTGTCGTCTGCAAATTCTCTCGATTTAGAAAATTTGAAACTTCTGTCGTTCGGTAAAGTATTAATCTATCTCTCTTTTTGCAGGCCACATGTCTTTCCAGCCACCAAAAACACAACCATTCTGATGAAATCAGATTCAAGTGCACAGACTGTGACTTTACCTCGATTATGCGCATCGAAATATTGCGTCATTATAGAAATATACATCTTCAACAAAAAATCTATGCATGTAATCAGTGTGAATATAGAACCGGTTACACATATCTTCTAAAGTTCCACTTGATGTCCCATGCAGGTATTAAACCATTTAAATGTAGCTTATGTGATTATCAAGTTTGTAATAGCACCAAAGTTATGCGACATATTAAAACAGTTCACATTGGACAGAAAGAGGCAAAGTGTATTAAACTTGATTTAACTTTCGAAATTGATGCAAAACAGTTTAAATGTGCGGAGCCTGTTAGTGAAAAAGACATTAAAGTCGTAGAGCTGACAGATGAAGAGATTAAAGTATATTCTGAAAAAAGAAGACGACAGACCAAACTAAAAAAGGAAGAGAAGGAAAGAAAGGAAAAGGCGAGAATAGGAAGAATGCATAATAAGAAAATTGTTAAACCTAAATCAGTAAAGATGGTGAGTTTACTGGGTAATATCATGGATACACGAAAAGAACAAGATGATAATGTGAAAGGGCAACCAGTAGCACATTAATGGCACTTAAATCATTGACTAAACAATCCCAGGATTTTACGACTCAGAGAAAGAAGCCTTTTGAAAACCTTGTGGGAAAAGGAGAAAATGCTGGTAGCCAGCATTTTCTCCTTTTCCCACGATGTTTTCTGCCATATTGGAAGCTAATTTCAATTTACTTTGTCGTCTGCAAGTGCTTTCAATTTGGACCAATCTAAAACTTTGTCATTTGGTAAAGTGTTAACTCCTTACAATGCAGAATTTTAATGACCCTATAGACTTTTGTAGACTGAAGAAGACTTTTGAAAACATGGCAAAAGGAGAAAATGCAGGTAACCTTTAATTTCCCCTTTTTCTTCAATATTTTTCATCCTTCCAAAAACAAATTTTAAATTTTGAGTCACATCGTATTTGTTGTCTGTAAATACATGTACTATTAATTTGTGCAATTCTGAATTTTTGCCATGTGATAAAGAGTTAACTCATTACCACACTACAAAATTTTAAATCATATCCAAATTTTTGTCAAGCATTTGGAAATGACATATTTTATGTTGCCCAGATGTTTATATTGCCAACATAAATGGGACAAAAGGAGAAAATGTTGTCTGTTTGCATTTCCTACATTTCTCTTCAGGATGCCTGTACTTCATAATTATTAACTCTCAGAATTGTGTGGTAAAAGTTAACCCTTTATCTCATACTTTCATAACTCTAAGACTAAAGAAGAAGGCTTTTAAAAACATAGTGATTAACTTTTTACCAAACAATATTTTAGACTGGTCCAAATTTTAAAGCAATTGCAGATGAAAAAATAAATGAAAATGAAAAAAACTGATATTTGTTTCCAGCAGTGTAGAAAACATTGTGGGTAAAGGAGAAAATGCTAGTTAACAGCATTTTCTCCTTTTCCCAGAATGTTTTCAAAAGACATGCTCCTTAAGGGTGTTAAAAGTCGAGATCGTGTGGTAAAGGGTTAATGGAGAAAATGTACAAAAATTTGGGTGCATTTTAACCCTTTACCCCATAAGTCATTTCTATGGTATCTCTAATTGACCCTAAATAACAGCAAGGATGAAGCTGTTACTTACGTGTATATGACACCTTTTGATAGCATAGAAAACATTGTGGCAAAAGGTGAAATTGCTCGTCACGAGCAATTTCACCTTTTGCCACAATGTTTTCCAAAGGCTCCAACAAGCAATGTGTAGAAATGAGTATCTATGGAGTAAAGGGTTAATAAGGTTTGTACGACTATCAGAACTCTAGATAGAGGGAGAGACTTTGATTTCAAAATTAAAGATATTGGCTATTCTCCTATAAACCCTTTGATGTGGGTACTCATTAGAATTGTCTCATTAAGATGATTCTAATGTGTACCCACAACAAAGGGTTTCAAAGAGAAATAATGACTTTAGACTACAATCACTCCGTCTTATCTGGAGCTCTGACTATAAAAATGGTGCTGTGAAATTTTATCCCGTTATTATCATGTTAGAAAGCTTACACCTGTAGATGTGATAGCACAATTGTAAGGTGCACAACTTATATCTGGACACTTCTGGTGTCTACTCACCCAAAATTTTTAGTTGGAGTGCTCTTGGGCAAGAACCTTCATATCCCTAACCCTATGCTGAAAGAACCAAGGATATAAACAATTTGGTGAATATGCGAGTTGTCAGATGAGGTATAACTTATACCAGCTATTACATGCCCTGTGTGATTGATGATATACTCAAGATTTAGGCAACCCTTTGATATTCCTACCCTTTCCTAAGACAATGGGTGGGTGGAGGGGGGGGGCACGCAGCGTTGTCTGTCATTCATATTTCCAGTCAATAATTTGTTTTCTGGGATTGATGATAGTCATTCTGACAGGCCTTATTCATCTCTCACCTATGATAATTGTTTGGACAATGGTTATGTGAAAAAGCAGCCGGTAACTTGGGAAAATACTGTCTAAAGTACTGGTAGAAGAAACTCCAGGAAAAGGTTGGATAGGTGCATTGGCCATTGCAGTATAACTAAAGAAAGTTGAAAATGGTGTTAACCCTTACAGCACAATCCTGAGTTGTTTTCAACTCGGTGACTTTGCTGTGTGGAAAAGAGTATACCCATTACCAAATGATACTGATTTTTTTGCAACTGGGAAAAACAAGCTTTTGAGAATGTGTTGGGAAAAGAAGAAAATGTCATGGAAACCAGCATTTTCTCCTTTTTTTTCTGAGATGTTTTCTATCCTATCACAGTCAAATTTCACCATTAGAAAAATAATAAACATTTCTGAAAATGCTTTCAGTTTTGATCAGTCTAAAAATTTTATTATTTGGTAAAATAATGCAGAATGTTTGAGCAAAGCATAGGGTAACCTCTTGGAATTTACAGTAAGAAGAGAAAAAATTGAAACTATCGATAATTATGATTACAGAACAAAACAAACTGATTAATTTTCTGTTTATTCATTGTTGCCACTGGTTTCCCATATGAGCAACACCTTAGGAAGGCTGTTAGCTATGTTATGGTGGATAGTGTAATATACAGGACAAAACCAATCCTAAGCTATGCTTGGTTCTTTAACCCATTACCACACAATCCCTACTTTTGACAACCTTGAGAAAGAAGCTAATAGAAAACATTGAGGGAAAAGGAGAAAATGCTGGTAACAAGCATTTTCTCCTTTTCCCACAATGTTTTCTACCCTTCACGAAACAAATTTCAAATTTTCAGTCACTTATTTTGTCATCTACAAATGCTTTCGATTTGGACAAGCCTAAAATATTGTGGTTTGGTAATGAGTTAATGGGCTTGGTTTATAGCACTGTCACAAGAGACCACTGAAAGTTTAACCACTTATCTGAAAGGGTGTTTGTAATTTTTCAGTTGGTTGGCCCTTGGGCTCAAACCCATACCTGAAGTGTCCTGACAGAGTATATTTATTGTCTGTTATACAGTTTGGTTTTTTTTGAAAACCTGGTTTTTACTTTGTGATACGAGTTTGTTTTTACATAGATCTATCCCTATGGCAAAATTATCTGTGTTGTATAGAAGGAATTTTTTTTATGTAACCAAATAATAGGGTGGTTCAAGGACCCTGAGAGAAAAAGGATGTTTTTGAAAACATTGCGGGTTAAGAAAAAAATGCTGACAATGAGCATTTTCTTTTTTCCTTCACAATGATTTTTGAAAGCCTTTTTTTTTTCCTACAGAGTTGTTTGAACACAGGATTGTTTGGTAAAGGATCAAAGATTTGGGGTTTGTATTCTCCAATAATTCTTAACCTTGCTTCAGTTCTTGATTTCAGTATTAATCATTAACTTTGATTGATTAAAGCTTTCTGTCATATCCATCAAACTTACTTTCTTGAAATGTATTATGGATGGTGAATTGTTTTTCTAGATAATTCTGCTGAAAATTTGTTGTTGAAAGAAACAAGCTTGTGATTATCTTTTTTTTTTTTTAAAATGCCAGTAGAGAAATTCAGGCTTTTGTAGAGCTCTTGTTATTTTATATATGTTGCTTTAATGTTTTGTTGTTGTTATCAAATAAAAGGGCCAATTCCAATGTTTTTGTTTGTTCTTTTTTTCACAATGTGTTATCATTAACTCTTTCCCACACAATCCCGGCTTTTAACGACCCTGAGAAAGAAGGCTTTTGAAAACATTGTGGGAAGAGGAGAAAATGCTGGTAACCAGCATTTTCTCCTTTTACCACAATGTTTTCAACACTTTACGAATCAAATTTCAATTGTTCAGTCACATTTATTTTGTCATCTGCAAATGCTTTCTATTTGGTCCAGTCCAAAAATTTGTCATTTGGTAGAGTTAATTTCCATGCCCAGCAGAGATGGTCTTGCCAAGATGATGATCAGTGGTAGTATTCCAGGTATTGTGACTGAGAACCAACCCTGACTTGAAATGCGGCATTCTATACCCTTTACAAAATAATTCAGTGTTCCACCATATCAAGCACTAAAGGTGTTCAGAACAGCTTTCAACTGTTTTTCATTCATGTTACAGTAACAGTTCACTTCTTCATGTCCTGCTTTGGGTTTTACAGGTGCTTGTTCTAGGACGGGTCTCCGAGGTGTATTTTTCAAACAATATTCCACAGTAAATTTTTATCGGACTTTTATGTGAGGAACAAACGTTTATCCACTAGACTGCAAATCTAAGACCTTTGCCATAGAGCCTGGCAAGACACCATGTAAGACTTAGTTTTGAAATGAGGTCCCAGTAGCTCGCACATGGAATGTTATTTAAGTTTGACGTCGAGTTCCAGCCGGGCCAACAAGTCCAAGAATATTATGAAAAACAGTGCGACTCTATTCCATCCTCTTGCCACTTCTAGAGATAATTTATTATGTTCATTTCACAGGAAGCATCCAGAGTCTTTGGCAGGATGTTGCATGCAGTACATACTAAGGACATGAAGAACAGATTGACATTTGCATCTTGCCATGTAGTTTTGAAATGAGAGGGGGTTGGGGAAAATGCTTCATAGCAAAATAGCCAAACAGCGCGGTGAATTTCAACAGTATCTACAGCACTTTGATGCAATTGACTGAACCAAAAATGTTCCGTATTGTCGTCGAAGCATTTAAAATCGAGATATAATTATGGAGGTCGCTACCACTTTGTTTGTCTTGTAAGACACGTGATACTTTATGGAAATCGGGACCGATCATGTCGCACTATTTGTAACCTTATCGGCTGCGAAAATTGAAAGAAAGTGAAGTTTAGATCTATAGGCAAATTGGCGAACATTGGAAAGTCGTCGACACACTTCGTTCCACTAATTAAAAAAACAAACAAACAAACAAAACCTACAAGCTACAAATTACTCAAGACAAAACCGCATTTGAAAACAATAAAAAACTTCCATCGCGGTCTTTTGCCTTTAATTAAGATCGGTCTATTTGTAAAATGGTGATTTATTCACACTCCGCGAATATTTCTGCATAACAAAATGGCTGCTCTGTGTGTTCTGATGTCTGAAAATAAATAAACACATCTTGAATACTTAGAGGATATTACCCTTGAAACAATTAATCGCGTAGTTTAGCTTCGGTGTTTGCAAACTAAAAGTACTCGGATAAAAACGACCCACCCCCATCACCTTTCCTATACATATCAAACAAATTATCCTAATGTTCTTCACAAATAAAGGATATGACCATTTATTTTTCAAATATTTCGGTGAGCTTAACACATCGGACAGAGAGCAGTGACTTTGCTATACAGGTATATTCGAGAAGTACGAGAATAAATCCCCGTTTTAGAAATAGACTGACCTTCAATATCCCTCGCTGACATGGTCATGTGACAGTCATTAGGCCTAATGTAGGCAAATCCAGGTGGGAATGTAATTTCTTTCAAACGTGTGAAAGGGTAATATGGCAGACCATATCCCAACCTCATTTTTCTGCAATTTTCGCAGACGACAACATCATTGATAAGTGGTATGACATCATCCACCTCGTTTCGACACAGAATCACGTGACTTATAAGAAAAGCGAAATGGTGGCGAACTTCTATATGTGCAGTCTCTTGCACTACGGATCATTCCCATATGGTGATTCGACGATACAACTTTGTTAAACACGTGTAAAAAGGCAAGTGGAGTTTACTTTTTATCCCGAAGCTTAACATCGCGATTATCACTGTGCCAAGGCTGAGTATTATCCCTGATACATCCAATAACCTTGTTAGAATGTCTTACTGAAAAATGATTTTTGTTCACATCATCAGACCTTTCAGTGCTTTGATATTGACTGGGTTTGTTTATTGGTTCTTAAATCTATATTTCTAACATTTTATAAACTACATTTTATAACCTTTTTATACTTTGAGTATTTTACTCAAAGTATAAAAAGGTTATAAAATGTAGTTTATAAAATTGACAACAATATTAACATGGATAGAGCTATCTTAGAAAAGTCATGTTGTCAATATCCAGGATTATATACTGATTAGAACACTAGGACATGCCTAATTATCGGAATGTTACGGAATGTAAGTGCCTAATTATTGGATTGTAACAAAATGTTACAAAATGTTGTGGAATGTGGATGCCTAATTTACAGAATGTTGCAGAATGTAGTAGCAGCTATACTGGAATGTAACAGAATGTGATTCTATAAGTCTAAATAGTGGAATGTAGGTAAATGAAATCGGTATATGGGTACCAAATACAGGAATATTACAAAATGATCCAAAATGTAGATGCCTCATTCATGGAATGTTATGGGCTGTAAAAGTGGAAACAACAGAATGCAGTTTTAAAAGCTAAATACCCGAGGGTAGCTGAGTGAAATATAAATGTAAACTGAATAACACAAATATCAAGAGCCCAAAATGTGAATTATGGTAAATTTAAAATAGTCTGTGTTCAGGGAGGAAATGTAACTATACAGACATAGACTAGTTATTAAATATGAATTTTTATCAATTTTTATGGAGAGAAAACGTAAGTATGATATATGAGCAATGCTTTGGCAAAAGGAGGCTAAATGCTTCTCTGTGAAGCATGATACTAAGTAAGCGATCACAAAATTATTGATCCAAATTAGCCACATTATCAACAACACACATAATCATATGGTATACTGGTCCTCGAATATACAGAAAATTGATCACTAGAGAAAAAGATTAGGCCTAAGTCAGCCAGCGGATTGCGCAGGTACACTTTCTACTCTTGGAATCAAATAATTTACATCACAACGTTAAGGCTGTACAGGGCTATGAAAAGTCCTGCATAGTCTTATATCCAATTTTCTAATAGTCTCAAAGAAGCATAATATAGTCTCTCCTCCTAGCTTTTAGCATACATGTATTTTTCTGTTCTTGACATCCTGGAATTTACATTCCAGGTCTGTTTTGGTGTGTGTGTGGGTGTTTTGTGAGTGTGATTGATTTACATTTACACATGTAAATTAATTCTTCTGTAATTGCATTCCAGTATTTCTAAAGGTTCTTCAAATCAAAGTGCTATATGGCCTGCAACATGCCAAAAGAGAAAGTCAGACATTTGCCTAAAGTGTCATCTGACATTAGCCTTATAGCATCTACATTTAGTAACATTCCGGTGTTTGAGCTTCAACATTTTGCTAACATTTCATACTATTACATTCTAGTTCTAAGGCTTCACATTTTATTACAATCCAGGATCATCTTATCCTTACATTAGTAAAAGAATTGGTGAAAATTAAATTTTTGGTCTATTTTGTGAGAGTGCTTGCGAATATGCAAGCGTGCGTGCATATGTGTGTGAATGTTTTCTTCATTTATCCTTCAGTTAGCTAAATTCTGGTAGGCCCCTACAAGTTTAGGCTTTTTCGAGTTACATTCCGTAGTATTTTGTTGTCGCCTCGTCCACATCCCATAGCAGTTAGTGAAATAGCGATCTACATTCCGTAACATTTTGTTACATTATGTAGCATTCCGGTATTTAGGTAATTCATTTTGTTACATTCCGGTAATAAGAGTACCCAGAACATTATTCATGCTAATGAGTTCTCTAATAGCAATCAAACAGCCTTGTGCCCCGGCGGTGGTCGCATGTCAACACTTCATAGCAAGATGTCCCTTACAACCACGTTTAGAACAGTGCCTACCAGAAATCTCCTGGCATACAGGGTAAGGATATACTTTCAGTGTGCGCCAACATTCGAAAGATTTAAATTATTTAAGCAGACTGAACGGATAAAAGGAATCAAGCGGCTGGAGGCTGGAATTTGCAAGCTATGATGATAGAGTGGGTGGGGTAGACATTACGCAATATCGTCAACTTATTTCATTACCTTGTTTACCTTGTTTACCTTGTCCTTGAGATCTCGTCTAGGCTTCTGCCTCTAATGATCCTTTTTGATTTCTATTAACTTTATTGTCCACTTCCGGTCCATAACAAGAAGGAGAAAATTTAACTGGGTGATTTTTCCACACTTTATTTAAAAAATTTTTAAAACTATTCACATTGTGACAGTTTTCAATGTCTGCAGGCAGTTTATTCCAATTGTCTACAACACGATGTGTAAAATTAAATTTTTTAGTGTTTGTTTTACACTGTGGCTTGTATAGTTTAAAAACATGTCCTCTAGTTGTCAATCTTGAAGGGTTCATGGGTTTTGGAAATAGCTTCATTTTATCTAGTCTGTCTAATTTCTTATGGATTTTAAAAGTTTGGATGGCATCTGCTCTCAATCGTCGATATTCTAGTGATGGTAGGCCTAATGATCTTAGTTTCTCTGTATATGATTTGTTCTTCATGTCTGGAAGAATTTTTGTTGCTCTTCTCTGTAGATTTTCTAATTTAGTGGAATCCTTTTTATAAGGTGTTGACCAGACGACGCTGCCATATTCCAGATGTGGTCGAACTAAACTTTTATATAACGACAAAAACATGTCTTTATCCATATAGTTGAAGGATCTTTTAATAAGGCCAAACATCTGATTCGCTTTCTTTATTTTAGAATCAATATGTAATTTGAAATTCAATTGACTATCTATATAAATACCTAAATCCTTCTCATTTGATACTTTATGTATTTCCTTATCAAACAGTTTGTACGTTGAATCTGATTTTTTTCCAAGGTGCAAATGTTTACATTTATCCTTGTTAAATTTTAGCAGCCAGCAATTTGACCAGTTTTCCAGTTTATACAGATCTTCTTGTAGTATTTTCTGATCTTCTTGGGTATTAACAGTTGAGTATATCTTAGTATCATCTGCGAATAGTTTGGAAGTGTTGTGCAGACTATCTGGAAGATCGTTTATGTAAATAGTGAATAGGACTGGCCCTAGAACACTTCCTTGCGGGATTCCACTACTTACTTGAGCATGTTTAGAAGAAGATCCATTTAGAAGAACTCTCTGTTCCCTACCTGTCAAAAAGCTATTGATCCATCCAAGAAGTTTTCCCTGAATCCCATAACTTTTTAGTTTTGTTAATAATCTTTGATGAGGGACAGTATCAAAAGCCTTCTGGAAATCTAGATAAATTATATCTGTCTCATTCCCTTTATCTGTATTGTCTGTCCAATCATTAATTGTTTCTAATAATTGAGTAATGCAAGACATTCCTTTCCTAAAGCCGTGCTGATTTGGTGTAAAAAGTTGATTTTCCTCCATATGTTCCATGATTTTATTTCTAATTATTTTCTCCATGATTTTACATAATATTGAAGTCAAACTAATAGGACGATAATTTTTGACATCATTTTTTGGTCCTTTTTTATGTAAAGGGATGACATTTGCCATTTTCCAAATTTGTGGAATTTCCATTTCATCAAAAGATTTTATGAATAATAATGAAATAGGTCTGGAAAGTGATTTTGCAGTTTCTTTAAGAAATTTAGGGTGAAGACCATCCGGTCCAATGGATTTATTTTCATCAAGAGATTCTAGATGTTTTTTTATTGTAGCTTCGTTGAAAGGCACTATATTCAGAACATGATCAGTTCTCATAGGAAAATCAGGAATGTCTTCTATTGTTTCTTCTATAAACACACTTTTAAAGAAGATATTCAGAAGTTCTGCTTTCCTAGAATTATCAGTTACAATTTCTCCTTGGTCATCCTTCAGACTTGGAATTTCTTCTTTTACCTTGATTTTGGTTTGAATAAATTTCCAGAATAACTTTGGATTTGATTTTATATTAATAGCTATTGACTTTTCATATCTTCTTTTGGCTTCTTTCACTTTCATTGATGCAGTGTGCCTAGAAATGTTGTATCTCTGCATATTTAGTGCTGTTTTACAGTACTTATATTTTTTCCATCTTGTTCTTTTATTTTTTATTGCCTTTAGAACATCAGCATTCATCCATGGCGTACTGTTATGCTTGTGCTTGAAGTCGCTCACCGGTATGTTGTCTCTACTAATTTGATAAATTTTGTCGGCTAACTTCTGCCAAGCAGTCTCAATATTGACATGTTTGAATTCTAGTTCCCAGTCGATAATGGTCAATTCTGAATTGATTTTTTCATAATCTCCTTTGAAATAATTCAGTCTTTGTCTTGAGTCGTCTGATTTCGAATACTTGCTGTTTCCAAATGTGGCTTGGAATTCTAAGATCTGATGATCGCTTTTACCTAGTGGTGCATTTAGGTTTACACAGTCTATCATAGTTTCTTCATTGGTAAATATTAGGTCAAGGATGTTAGATTTATTTCCCATTTTCTGTCTTGTTGGGTTCTTTACGTGTTGGTAAAGAAATGACTCTTGCACTAGGTCTAAAAACCTAAAGGTTAAACTTTCCGGAGTAGCATTAGTGGATTGAGTTCTCCAATCAATATCGCCAAAATTGAAATCACCCATATGTAAAACTATATTGTATTTAACATTATCTATATTTCTGACCGTTAATAGGTGTTTCAGTTCGTTGATTACTTCATTGTTTGTTGAGTTTGGACTTCTATATATACAAGATATTAGAATATTGTTTTTGTCACCTTTTATACCAATCTGTATATGTTCAATATGTGTTGTTTCTATATTTTCAATATGAAACGCTCCAATATAGTGTTTGGCATATATAACACATCCTCTGCCAGTGAAAGTTTTCTTATGGGGTGTGAAGACAGTATATCCTTGAATATTCCATAAAGGTGAGTCATAATCAATTGTACAAAGTTGTTTTGTAAAAATTTCCGTTATTGCAATTATATCATAGTCATTTTCTTTAATTAACGTTTTCAGTTCATCCATTTTGTTTAAAAGACTATCTGCATTTGTATACAGAATGTTAAAAATCGTCTTATTTACAGTTTTGTAACCCGAGTTAAAAATAAAACACGCATCCTATTTTGAATAGCTAGACATGTTAATATTGGTTTGCACCCCACCAGCGACAGTTTCTTCCAGTGCAGTTGATGATAATAAGTTTTCCTTGGAGACTGAGGTTCTCAGTAGTAGTTGTGACTGTACAGGACTTGAACTAAGATCTGTCTGATTGGATTGATGATTTTTTCTCGGTTGTTCTAAAATAGTTTTATCCAGAGTTGTTTCCATTGAAATACTGTCCACTAAGGTTTCCACTAAATGCTCCTCAGTAATAATTTTTGGTTCTGTTTCTATGATATTTTTAGGTTTTTTCTTTGTTCTTCGTTTTTTGTTTTCTTCTCGTTGTAAAATAGTAAGGTCCTTTACTATTATACATCTATTTAAATCATTTTCTTCCGGTATAGATTTAATTTTGTATGCATTATCCAGAATGTTTTTTCTTTCTTGTTTATTATTTAAAATTATCTTTAGAGGCCTATCCTTCTGTGGGTTTTTATTTCCTATTCTGAAGAGAACTTTTATGTCTGGTTGTTGAATGCCCAATAACCTGAATAGTTCAGCTATTTTGTTTTCATCATGTCGTTTCCGTAAACTTGGTGTTTGTCGTGTGCTCTCTTTCACATTGAATAGTACCAAATTGAGTGAACGTCTTTTCTGGTCTTCTATTTCCCTTATCTCTTTTCTAATCTTATCTTGTAGGTTGTCAGTAATCTCCTCTTGAATTTCTTGCATTAATATTGGTTTGATAGTTTCCATTTCTCTATTGACCTGTTTATGTACATCTTCTTTGATGTTGTCTAACTTATTTTCTATACTAGATATTCTGATTTCTGTTTTATCTTCAATAGATCTAAGTTGTGCCGAAAGATTAGTCATACTTGGAAAATTCTGCTTACAGTTGTTGCATGTCCATTTAAAATTTTCTGATTTATCTTCTTTAAGTGCCTCTACTAAGACTGCAGAGATTTTTGCACATGGACAGCAAAAGACCAATTCACAAACACTACAAAGAACATAGCTTGTTTCCTGATCTATTTGTCTTTCACACTTAGGACAGCTGTTACTGGCTGTTCTTGGTCTTTTTAATTTTGGCGTTGAGCTGAAAACAGGATATTTAATCCTTTGCTCCAATTCATTTGTTTGGTCAAGATCCGGAGCGGTCGCCATTTTTTTATGTAGATTTAATAACTATCCAATGGAAATCTTACAAACCAGTCATTTTTAGACAAGGCAATCCTTATCTAAGTTTTAATTCTGGCAAATACAATAACAATTTGACAGGTAAGGACGGGTTTTATACAAATCAATTCCCTTCAGAAAATCCTGCTACCCTCTCTCCTTGACAGTAGACTATAAAAAAGCTTGTAAACATCAATCCAGATTCTCTCTACTATAGACATCTATGTTTCAGATCTAATACAGATGGTATAGTACTACTGTAGACAAGGCAATCCTTATCTAATTGAATAATCATCATCCAGATCCAAAGCTGGTTTTAAATATGTATTAGAATATGAAGTAAGACAAGGCAATCCGTATCTAAGTATTAGCTGGAACGTTTTTTTTTTTTTTTTTTTTTTTTTTTTTTTTTTTTTTTTTTAGACAAGGCAATCCTTATCTAATTGAATAATCATCATCCAAATCCAAAGCTGTTCTTAAGTATGTAATAGAATATGAACTAAGACAAGGCAATCCTTATCTAAGTGTTAGCTGGAACCTTTATATTTTTTTTGAATCAATAATAATTTAACAATTAGCAATAGACAAGGCAATCCCTATCTATAGATTGTAATACTATTCAGCTGCTTCCATAAGTTCACATCTATGTTTCAGATCTATTACACGGTAAAGCCACAGAGTTGATAGCTCAGTTCCCGGATGGATTCCATCAATCAGCAAAAGAAAATTTATTTTGTATTTGACTCTTCTACTTCTGGCACTTTTAGATGTCTTTATTAAGTCCAGTTCTAATTGGGGACCTGTAATGTCATTTAAAGCTCTTATTCTTCTATTAAAATAGTCTATAGTTTGATGAAGTATTAAGTCTTGGGCTTCGAACTGAGGTAAATCATGTGAAGGAAATCCTTTGTGTTTGTTCCATTTATAGATAGATAAATATGGACAATTTAAGAATAACACTCTTGTACTGTGATTGTATCTTTGTATAGCCGATCTAAAATACCTGTATTTTACAATTTGTCGATCTACAGTTTCCTCAGGATTTCTCTTTAATGATATATATCTACCGTTTTTGTTGGTAAGTTCGCAGGAGCCAAACCATATTAAAACTAATGGTCTATTTGAACCACCTATTCTCCTGATGCAGTACCTTTGAAATTCCAAGTCATCCACAGTACTTCCGGATTTATATAGAACCGTTAACTCTCCACGACAGTGGTGCGTAATTTGATTAGATAGATATCTTCCTTTGCTGTCCGTAATCAGATAGCAGTCCACACTATTTGGTTGATTTGATTGATTTACACTCCTATGTTCGTAGGTTCTACTTATTAATTTCGCTACCTCCTTTCGGATTTTCGGTACTGACATAACAACTTATTTTTCGAATAGTGAGAACCAAGAATATAAATAAAGTCTAATAAAGTCTAATGTAGACTGTTGTAAATGCAATGTGAGCATAATTCATCAACTTCATAATAATCTGACGTTTCTACCACGTTTCAGCCAGTTACTGTCAATTGTAAGTTAGTCTTCATCAATGACAATATGGAGGACAATAATACATGTGACAATCGCGTGACAATCGCGTGAGGTGGTCAGTTGATTTCAGTTAAGTAAAAAAATTCACAGAATACTTCCCTTAAATAACATCTCTTTAATCATCCTCAGTCTCCTGGAATGGTTTCATCATTAATTTTAGGCTGGATGGTTTATTTAACAACGAGGTTTCCACAGATTTACTTCAAATTATATCGACTCAAGATTTTTCATGACTAGCTGGACCGGAAGCGGAAGTAAACTTGTAATATATCTTATAATAGACTTACTGTCTCTAAATTCTGATATCAGATCCAGAAAACATTTTTAGGAAATGAAAAATATGCCCCCAAATGTTTTCTAAAGGCTTCTTTCTCAGGGTCATCAAAAGAAGGGATTGTGCAGTATGCATACAGACAATTCGCCATTAGGGGATCACTATCGAAAAAGGCTGGAGTTAATTAAACGGCCATTAGCGTTTGACAGCAAAAAAATGGTATCGCTGGAAAGGATTTTCTTTACATTTTCAGATGCATATTGTTTTCTGGGTCTGCTTAAATAATGCGTCGAAAAATAGTGTTGTCGATATAACCCCCGTCTGTGACAATTTTAGTGTTGCCCATATGGTGCAAATTTTGTTTGATAGGGTAGAAAACAGTGTGGAAAAAGGAGAAAATGCTGGTCACTAGCATTTTTCTCTTTTTCTCACAATATTTTCAAAAGGCTTCTTTCCAAGGTCATTAAAAGGCAGTATTGTGGGGTAAAGGGTTACTGGGTAAAACCAAACTGATCTTATTAAAAAATACTTTGGCTACACGGCAGAGTCAATTTCTTTTCAGAGAGTTACTCAACAAAGTGTAAGAACACTATCAACAAACTTCCTCTCACACTGTGGTATATATATCGTTCCTCAACAACAGGCCTGGATAGTTGAATACTTTGGACGATTTAATTCAATACTGGACCCTGTATGTATATACTTTTTCTTTCTGTGATTTTTAACTTCCTGTAACCAAATAAAGCTATCATCAGAGCTGCGGAACCCCAAGCGCGGATCCAGATATTTTTCTCAAGGGGTCAAAGGGGGGGGGGTGTCCCCACCGAAAATGGAAACTCGGGTCCCCACCGAAAATGGAAAGTCATCTTATATGATATCAGGATTGTACTTTACATAAATGCTGTGCAATTTCAAACCAGTCCCAATCCGATAATCACATTTTTATGAGACGATTCTAATCGAGACGATTCAAATGAGTACCCATTACATAGGGTTTTGTGGAGAATAATTGATATTTTCTTTCCTTCCTAAAACAGATTTTCCTAAAATTTTCCTAAAAAATTTTCCTTCTTGAAACAAATTTTAATTCTTTAGGCACATTCATTTTGTCATCTGCAAACACTTTCAATTTGGACCAATGTAAAATTTTTGTTGTATAGTAAAGGGTTAAGGGTTAAATTTTACCAGATGACAAAGTTTTAGACTTGTCCATGTTGAGAAGATCCACAGATGCCAAAATGTACGAAGTATTTTGCTCAGATGGTGAGATTCATAAAAAATTTTCTGTCAGATTACGCCTGAATTTTTACCCAATGTGTCTTGCATAAAATAAATACATGTAATGAAAATGTCCCAAACCAAAAAATTTACTAATGCCTCCCAGAAAATACTGTTATTTGTATTAAAATGTCATTATTGCCAAAGCTGATTGTGTAATGTGTGATTTTCACTAAAGTTAAAGTAACCTCCCATGATAGGGGAAAA
This sequence comes from Tridacna crocea, assembly GCA_943736015.1. Lineage (NCBI taxonomy): Eukaryota > Metazoa > Mollusca > Bivalvia > Cardiida > Cardiidae > Tridacna > Tridacna crocea. The sequence goes on along the minus strand of OX031066.1, from coordinate 36,027,511 downwards.
GTAAGAAATGGCCCACTTCCAAACCTGCCAGGTCCATTACAGGTCTTTTTACCATAATGACTATTAAGTTACGCTCCTGAGACAAACACATATCAGAATATTTCTGAAATAGGTTTGTGCAGCAAGTCTATTGGGACATTTTGCTTGTTCAATGGAACAATGTCGCAGACTCCCAACTGTGGTAAAACATTTATTTGCCCAAAAGAAGATAAATGCAGTAATAATTTAGCCATTCTCTGTGAAAAGGGTTCTTCTCCTTTTCCCACAATGTTTTCTACTCTTCCAAAACCAAATTTCATTTTCCCAGTCACATTAATTTTGTTGTCTGCAAATGCTTTCAATTTAGACCTGTCTATAATTTTGTTGTTTGGTAAAGAGTTAATGCGTCTGCAAAAAGTTTTGACTCTGGTCAGCCTGCACAGTCGAAACTTTTTGTCAATTTTCTGCTTATGGAATGACCAGTCTACCTCATGATTCAGTCTGTTGTAGTGCGAAATGGATTTTATGAATGTGAAGACTTGAATGGTACAATATGTCATGGAGACGTGCCAAACCCCCTTTTTGCAATAGCATGGCTCATTTGTTTCATTGTTGTTGTTTTTTTTTTTTCCAGGGTATTCATTTCAGATTTCCAATTATCTACAAAGTGGGTTATGTACAGTCCTTAAAAGAAAATGCAATAGTGGTAGACATGCAACATGCAATCACATCAGGTGAATGACATTGTGATACTAGTACTTCTTTTTTATTCCTGCTTTGTCTAACACTTAACCCTTTACCAGATGACAAAATTTCAGCCCTGTCCAAATTGGGAGCATTTGCAGACGGCAATTTTAATGTGGCTCAAATGGTGCAATTGTATATTGATAGGGTAGAAAATATTGTGGGAAAAGGAGAAAATGCTGGTTACCAGCATTTTCTCCTTTTGCCACAGTGTTTTCAAAAGGCTTCTTTCCAAGGGGCATCATTGTGTGGGAAAAGGTTAAAATAGGGTCCTGTGTGGCTTAGTGGTAAAGTGTTGTTGGCCCCTCAGTAAACCCTGTTTTTTCATGGGAGTGTCCTGTGGCAAGACACTTTGGAATCCTAACAAAAATCCTGGACAAAAATATGTGAGCTGAAACTGTGATATGACAGTGTTAATGTTATGACACAGTATTAATGTTACAATAATAACTGAGTATTAATGTTATAACTGGCAGAAAACACCATTCGGTAAATCACGCTACTATACAATCCAGTGTTTAATCAACCTAGTAGGAACTTATTTACGTACATCATTATAGTCATTACCAAACACTTGAACAAAGGGTTATGGAGACATTTTCAGCAACCCTGGGGAGGTAAGCTTTTGAAAACATTGTGGGAAATGGAGAAATTGCTTGTCACAATGCTGCAGGCATTGACAAGTGTAGCAGGATCAATTGTGTAGGGTGCTCACCATTTTTTCGAGTAAAAGGTGAGACTGGTAGTTACATAGAGCATGAAAATGGAAACTGCCCTTGACATCATTAACCCATTACCACACAATCCCTACTTTTGATGCCCCTGAGAGAAAAGCCTTTTGAAAACATTGTGGGAAAGGGGGAAAATGCTGGTAACCAGCATTTTCCCCTTTTTCCCACAATGTTTTCTACCCTTCACAAAACAAATTTCAAATTTTCAGTCACTTTATTTTATCGTCTGCAAATGCTTTCAATTTGGACCAGTCTAAAATATTGTCGTTTGGTAATGAATTAATAATTCTATTTGTATTTTTTTTTTTTCCAGACAATGTAACATTGAAAATAAGTGGTGTTCTCTATGTGAAGGTGAAAGATCCCTATAAGGTATAGTACTTAATTTGCTAAGGGCTGTTTTGTCAAGTCATTAGATTTTTAGTCGCTTTGCTGAACAAGAAATTATATAAAGAGGCATTGTTGAAATTGGAAGCATTTTGCCAATAACAGATTTAATATGGTGTAAACTATGGAATTTCTATTTACCAAGCAGACCCAACTTTCATTAACCCTGAGAAATGAGGCTTTTGGAAACATTGTAAAGACTTTAGAAAAGGGGAAAGAGCTAGTAACCAGAATTTTCTTGTTTACTCAGAGTGTTTTCAGTCCTATCTAAGATTAACCTCATCATTTTAACAAAACATGTACTGTATTTACATGTACTTAAGACAATGTTTCTTTAACTCTATACTAAACAAGAAAATTTTGGCATTGTCCAAATTGAAAGCATTTGCAGAAGACAAAATAGACATAGCTCAAAAATTGCAACTTTACTTTAGAAGAGTAGAAAACATTTTGGGGAAAGGAGACCAGCATTTTCTCCTTTTCCCATTATGTTTTTAGATGACTTCTTTCTCTGGGTCACAAAAACTAGGGATGTTTTTGGTAAAAAGTTAATAAAGATGCATCACTGTTTTGTCATCTTTTAGAACTTCATAACTGCTTACTTGAATAAATGCAGGTTGCTTGCTTTATAGTGTGGACTCTATGACAGGATTTACTGTATTATGTATGATTTCTTTTTGAAATTTTCCAGGCAAGTTATGGCGTTGAAGATCCAGAGTTTGCGATTACACAACTGGCACAGACCACCATGAGATCTGAGATCGGTAAAAGGACTCTTGACAATGTGTTTAGAGATAGGGAGTCTCTCAATATGAACATTGTTGGTAAGGCACTTTTCTTTATCTGGATAGGGAACCTCTCAACATGAAATTTATTTGTAAGATACTTATCTACATCTGAGCAAATCCCATGTGTACTATTGTCAGGGTGCAGGAAATAATAACAAGGGTATGGCTGGTTCAGAGCCGCAGCTAAGTGAACTTCTTTCCGAAAATTTGTATTAATCATTTCAATTGGTTTGATTCCTTACTCACTTCCTATCACTTTTCAAGGATGGTAAATATGGGAAAGCAGCCAGTGGTTTGGGAAAATATTATACTGGTAAAAGTAACTCCAGCAAAGCATTGGTAGTTGCACTGGCTGCTATGATATAACTGAAATAATGTTGAAAAATGTGTTAACCCTTTCCCACACCATGACGACTTTTGATGACCATTGGAAAGGAGCCTTTTGAAAACATTGTTGGAATAGGAGAAAATGCTGGTAACCAGCATTTTCTCCTTTCCCACAATGTTTTCCACCCTATCAATAAACAATTGCACCATTTGAACTACACTGAAATTGTCGTCTTCAAATGCTTTCAATTTGGATTGGGCTAAAATTTTGTCATCTGGTAAAGGGTTAAACACCATAGGAATTAACTCATACATTGAAAGGGAATTTCTCAGCATTAATTTAACTCATTACCAAACAACAAAATTTTGGGCTGGATAGCTTGGGGAAAAAGGAAAAAAAAAAAGATACACTAGAAATCTGAAGGTTGAGATTTTCATTGGCATCAGTCTACCGTGATAAGACCACAGTTGTTCTGACATCTTTAAATGAGACTTACTCTCTGAAAAGTGTGCTCAGTGCATTTTGGTGATGCATTATACCAAATAAATTTTCACATAATTGTGGATCCATAAAATCCATTTAGTCTCACAACAGGCTGAATCCTGGGGTAGAATGAACCTTAGACCTGCAGGAAGTTTATGAAAAACTGAGTATTTATGCAGATTGGCCAGGGCAGGCTGACCTTCATTGATACTTTTTTGCAGATCATCAAGCCCCTTTTTTGCATGGCAGGAATCTTTTTTTAGTTTTCCATCATGATGTTAAATATTGCCAGGCAGCTTAAACCAAATACAAGCCAAAGGAATTGCACTATAGCATAACTCTCTTTAAATTGTTAGATTCAGGAGAAATATGTTGTTGTACACAACTTTCCTTCATTGACAGATTCCATAAACAAAGCGGCAGAAGCTTGGGGACTTGATTGTCTAAGATACGAAATCAGTAAGTTTGCAGCTTGATGATATTTTTTTTTTTGACTCATCTGAGTAGGAAGTGCTCAAGGTGAGCTTTTGTTATTGTGCTGTGTCTTGAGGCATCCGTCATGAGTTGTCCAGGCATCTATATTTACATTGTGTGCATTCTAGAGGCCACATTTTCAGCCAGTAACTCATGAAACTTGGTCAGAATGTTAAGGGTGATAAAATCTCGGATAGGTTTGACATTGGGTCAATCGAGTCATAAAGTAGGTCACTGGGCTACATCTTAGAAAAAGCTTGTGTGCACTCCAGAGGCCACACTTTTCAGTCAAATACTATAAAAACATGGTCAGGAAGTTAGTTCTGATGATATATCGCACAAATTTGAAAATGGGTCATGTGAGATCAAAAGGTAGGTCATAGGGCTAAATCCTTGAAAAACTTGTGTGCACTCTGGAGGTAAAATTTTCAGCCTGAAACTCTTGGAACTTTGTCAGAGTATTTTGTGTTGTGATGATACTCCTGAACCTGCTTAAAATTGGGTTATATTGCATCAAAATGTAGGTCACAGGGCTAAAATGTCAAAAATTAGAACATTTGTGTTTATTATATTGCAGACAACTAATCAAATGTGAATGAAAAATTGAAATCAGTTTTGGGAAGGGTAGAAAACTTTATGGGAACAAGAAAAAATGCTGGCTACCAGCATTTACTTCTTTTCCCATAGTGTTTCCAAAAGCTTTCGCTCTCAGGGCAAAGGTCGCGATTGTGTGGTAAAGAGTTAATGATCCTGGGATAAAAAGACTTTGGAAAACATACTTTGTTCTCTCACTTATTAGAGTGTTTTCTACCTTTTCAAAAATGAATTGCATCATTTCAGTGCTGTGTGGCTCAGTTTAAGTGTAGGACAAATGAGCTGGAGGCCCTGGATTCCAGGCTTACCGAATACACTTGGTTTTTCATGGAAGTGTCCTTGGGCAAGGCACTTTAAAACCCTAGACTAGTCCTAGTCCCAGGAAATACATGAATATATGATCTATATCTGTTGACCAAATGACAAAATTTTAGACTGGTCGAAATTGAAAGCATTTGTAAACGACAAAATTAACGTAACTCAGAAATTGAAATTTGTTTCCAGCAGGGTAGAAAACATTGTGGGAAAAGGAGAAAATGCTGGTTACCAGCATTTTCTCCTTTTCCCACAGTGTTTTCAAAAGCTTTCCTTCTCAGGGTCGTTAAAAGCCGGGATTGTGTGGTAAACAGTTAGACCACCTTTCAATCAATCAGTCAGGTATCATTTGAGCCACATTTACTATAGCTCCAACCATTATCAGTTAAAGGGGTGTAAAATTTTGGTCTGGTGAAGAGAAATCTATCAGTGATTAATTATTATTGGTTTCTTTTTTTCTGTGTCTGTGCAGAGGATGTCACTTTACCAGAGAAGGTTCAAGCAGCAATGCAAATGCAGGTGGAGGCTGAGAGAAAGAAAAGAGCAGCAGTGTTGGAATCAGAGGGTATGTCCAATGTCACTATCAGGTCATTTGTTTCATTAAGGTTGTCTTTGGATGAAACAATGCCTTAACTTTTCATGTTAACCCTGGAAGTGCTGAATGAACCAATTGATATTTTTAATCTAGAAATAAGACCCAGGTAAAAGCAATTTCAATTTCATGTTTGTCTATAAAATTATAGCAAGGCCAGTATTGTAGATCAAAGAGGAGACTGCTAATTTTGTGCATTCTGCACAATAAATACATTAGCTTTGAATACTGCCATTGTAATAAAAGATGCTTAGGAGTTATATTATAGATTTTGTAACTTCTATTTTTTCTTAATTTTGTAAGGAACATTTCTATGACATTCCAGGTACCAGAGAGGCAGACATTAATGTGGCAGAAGGCAAGAAACAGGCTAGGATTTTGAATTCAGAGGCCTTCAGGAATGAACAAATCAATAAAGCTCAGGGTAAATTTTTGCTCACCTCTTTTTTTTTTTCCAAGAAAATTTCAAGGTAGAGTTATAGCTTTGTTGTCATCTTTGCTGGAACAACTTCGACATTTTTTCAAATTTATGTTATGATAGCAGATATTTGAGCCATTTTCCAGTAAAAGAGAGCTTAACTCTTTACCAATTAACAAAATTTTGTACTACTCCATATCAAAGCACTTGCAGACAACAAAGTAAATGTGAATCAAAAATTGAATTTTGATTTTTGGAAGGGAAGAAAGCATTGCGGGAAACGGAGAAAATGCTGATAACCAGCACTCTGTCCTTTTCCCCAAAATGTTTTCAGAGGGCTTCCTCCTCTGGGTGTTAAAAACCAGAAATTGTTTCGGTGTTAAAAACCAGGAATTGTTTGGTTAAGGGTTAATGCATTTCTGTGATCAATAATATCAAGCGAGTCCTCGCTTGATCCATTAAATCCATTTTGTCAAACAACCAAATGAATCTTGATGTACATTGGTTCTTTCAACATGCAAGAAATTGACGAAAAAGCAAGTAGTTTCGGCCCAGGTCCACCTGCGCCAACTATTCAGGCTGACACAGACCGAAACTTTTTGCAGATGCATTCAGCCCCCTTTTCACAGTTATGCCACTTTTTAAGTCGCACGTTTGTCAAAACGTTCGACTTTTTGCGATGAGCTCGAGGAGCTCAGGGTGGGTTGGGGGGTGTCTATAGTGGGTTGAAGAATCATGCAAAAAATTGGATCAAAAACGTCGTATATACTTCATAAACGAGGTGCAGTTACTCTGCTTTTAACCCAATCGCTGTAGAACTACTTTTTCTTTGGTATGTCTGGAATTTGTTCTTTATGATGGGACTGGACCCGGTAACTCATATAACTCATATACCTACGCTAGAAAAAGGAGAACGTGACTCAAATTTTAAATTAAAAAAAAATGCGGTTATTTTGTATATCATGTGAAAATTTAACATCTATCTTTGTTTAGATGGGTAAAGAAAACACAATTCAGCTAAGATATCCCCCATCAATGCTTAATGTGAGTTTAAAAGGGATCGCGGATTAATATGACTTATCGAGAGCACCTTACTGTAAATATTCATGTATTATCAAGACCGGTACCTAGAGCTTCGCTTATAAGGGTGGAATTTCGGACTCGAGTGATGTCATTTGAAATCAACTCTTTTAAACCATGCAAACCATGAATTCAGGGTTAAATATCGTAAAACTTGCTCTAAATTTGAAAATTTGTTTCGTTCCGCAGCTTTGACCTAGTTTGTAACGCACGTCTCGGATGAAACACCCCAAACCACTCGAATACCCCAAAACACCCAAAAACTATTCCATTACACATCAAAAAACTTTTGTAACACATAAAACTGCATGCGAAACGCTTACATACACGATTTTATGGAAATCAGACATGAACTTTTGCTATCAATTCTAGTATTTTAGGTCTTTGATTAGCTTAAGTTTGAAGTACAAAATTGTACTTTGATTAAGAAAATGCAAATGGCGGACGGGATAGAAAACAAACGCACATGTATAACGATTAACACCAGTAAAGTTAAAATGTTGATTACTGCATTTGTTCGGACCCCAAAAGAGTGGCGACAAGGATATTTCATCCCCTCCGTATACAGTAAATACAACATGAAATATGAAACGCAAGGTAAAGTACAGCAATTACGACCGTACATTGACAGTTGCACTGTTGAGGGGGTTTACAGTCAAAACGTACTCAAACCAAAAGGTACCCAAGTCAAAACGTACCCGAATGGAGTCAAAACTTACCCAAATGAAGTCTAAACCTACCCAAGTGGAGTCAAAACGTACCCAATGTGTAGTCAAAATGAACACATGATTTTTATAGTATTTCTAACTTCAATTTATGTAAAAATTAATAGAAATTACGTATTCGTCATCAAGACGATTTATAACTCTTGCTTTATTTTAAATTTGCCTTACATGATTAAAACCAATGATGAAACTTATTTAACAATAAACATAGCGAAGTGAATCAAATGCTTAGTTATAAAATCACGTTTTTCTTTCTATTTTTTTTTTTTTAAGGAAGATAAAGTTACTATTAATGAAAAAAAAAAGCATATTGGATACTTTAAAGATATTTATCCATCATTATAAAAATATGTTTTATATATGAAAAAAAAAAAACATAAGCATCAGCACATTTAACTCTTTACCACACAAGAAAATTTGGACTGGTCTAAATTGAAAGCATTTGCAGACGACAAAATAAAGGTGACTGAAAAACTGAAATTTGTACTTGGAAGGATAGAAAACACTGTGGGAAAAGGAGAAAATTCTGGTTACCAGCATTTTCTCCTTTTCCCACAGTGTTTTCAAAAGGCTTCTTTCTCAGGGGCGTCAAAAGTAGGGATTGTGTGGTAATGGGTTAAAGAAATGATATAACAGAAATGTGATACATTAATTACATTGTTTGGATAGCAAAGATACAATTTCAGCACTCAAAAAGAGTGTAACAAATTTAATGTGGTGATTAACCCATTACCACACAATCCCTAATTTCGACTACCCTGAGAAAGAAGCCTATAGAACACATTGTGGGAAAAGGGAAAAAAATGCATTTTCTCCTTTTCCCACAATTTTTTCTAACCTTCACAAAACAAATTTCAAATTTTCTGTCACTTTTATTTTGTCATCTGCAAATGCTTTCAATTTGGACAAGCCTAAAATTGGGCTGGTCTGGTAATGAGTTAAACTCATTATTCACAATGGTCTTTAACCTGTTGTAGATTGCATAGTTATTAATTACTTTGCAAATATTTTTTATAGTTTGAGAGTCAGTTTGGTTGAGATGAAAAACCTTAGGACTGTTTTTTCAGCTAACCTGAGCACAACATGCTCAAGGGAAGCTTTTAGGATCACCTGGTGTCTGTCATCCGTCATGCGTCATCAACAATTCTTTAAACATCAACTCCTCCAAAACCGCTGGGCCAATATGGACCAAACTTGGCTGGAATGTTCCTTGGGAGGTCCTCTTTGAAAATTGTTCACAGAATTTGATTACGTCAAAAGTTTTGGTTGCCATGGCAACCATACAGTTTTCTAAGAAATTCTTTAAAAATCTTCTTCTCTGAAACAGCTGGCCAGATTTTAAAATAATTTCACAGAGTTGTTCCTTAAGTGACCCTTTCCAAAACTTTTTCGTGAAATTTTGATCAGTCAAGAAACATGACTCTGGTGAATGGGGGCTATTTGCACTATGCAGGAATGAAGAAATTCTAAAAAATTCTTCTTCTCTGAAACCACTGGTCAGATTTTGAAATAATTTCTCAGGGATGTTCTATGGGTGACCCTTTTCAAAAATTGTTTGCGAAATTTCAATCCATCAAGAAACATGGCTCTGGTGAATGGGGGCTACTTGTACTTATATGGACATGCAGAAATTCTTGAATATTCTTACTTCTCTGAAACGGCTGATCAGATATTGAAAAAAGTTCACAGAGATGTTCCTTGGGTGACCCTTTTAAAAACTTGTTCGCGAAATTTTGATTTGCCAAGAAACATGGCTCAGGTGAATTGGGGCTACTTCACCTTCTCTGAAACCCATGATCAGATTTTAAAATAATTTCAAAGCAATCTTCCGTGGGTGACCATTTTCAAAAATGTTTTCGAAATTCTGATCCATCAAGAAGCATGGCTCTGGTAAATGGGGTCCACTTGCACTATTCGGACATGAAGAAATTCTTGAAAATTCTTCTTCACTGAAATGGTTGGTCAGATTTTGAAATGATTTCACAGAGATGTCCCTTATGTGTCCCTTTTCAAAAATTGTCAGGTGCTAGCATCGGTATGCAGTGGCACTGTTTCAGTAAGTTCCAAGTAATAGAGGTGACCAATGACATACATTTAATATTGTTTTGGGTATATTATGTCAGGCTATATGCCAACATGGATATATTAAAGAAAAAGAAAAATGAAAAGATCTAACTTGGTGGGAAGCTGCCTATTACAAGTAACTGCATTTGCTCAACTAAACTGCAGACTAATCAAAATCAAAGAATTGCTGAAAACTAATCAAATTTGACTTACGGTAAACCATTAGAGTCTAATTGGAAGAAAACCTTGAGTAAAAAAAAATGAGTTTTTCTTTCTTTCAGCTCTGTTTTCCAAAGCTGTTTGAATTACGTAAAAGCAAGATTGTCCTGTAAAAGGGTGATGACCACCTATCAGTCCCAAAATATCAAAGTTTCACCATTAGTGCGACTTTCAGGACCTTCAGTCCTTTGATTTTAACTCTTTATCAAACAACAAAATGATAGACTGATCCAAATTGAAAGCATTTGCAGTTGACAAAATAAATGTGACTGAAAAATTGAAATTTGGTCAAAGAAGGGTAGGAAACATTGTAGGAAAAGGAGAAAATGGTGGTTACCAGCATGTTTTCAGATGGCTTCTTTCTCAAGGTCGTTAAAGTAGGGACTGGTTGGTAAAGAGTTAAGCTTGAACTTTTCACTGGGAAAGCAAGTGGTTCCCAGTGTCAGCCACTGCATGTGAAGAGTTAGTTTTGTCTTGAGGGTGAATTTTCCTTATAACTTAACCCTTTACTCCATAGATACTCATTTCTACGCATTGCTTGTAGGAGCCTTTGTAAAACATTGTGGCAAAAGGTGAAATTGCTCGTGACGAGCAATTTCACCTTTTGTCACAATATTTTCTATGCTATCAAAAGGTGTCATATACCCACTAATAATGACTTTATCCGTGCTATTATTTAGGGTCATTTAGAGATACCATAGAAATGCCTTATGGGGTAAAGGGTTAAAAGTTGCCCAGCAATGCTTTAGCTGCCAGATCAGATCATACTGACATACAGTCTGATGTTGAATTTATGTCATTTAACTCTTTACCACACGAGAAAATCTTGGACTGGTCCAAATTGAAAGCATTTGCAGACGACAAAATAAAGGTGACTGAAAAATAGAAATTTGTTCTGGGAAGGATAGAAAACACTGTGGGAAAAGGAGAAAATGCTGGTTACCAGCATTTTCTCCTTTTCCTACAGTGTTTTCAAAAGGCTTCTTTCTCAGGGGTGTCAAAAGTAGGGATTGTGTGGTAATGGGTTAACTCTATACCACACTATCCCTACTTTTAACGACCCCGACAAAGAAGCCTCTAGAAAACATTATGGGAAAAGGAGATAATGCTCTTTGAAAGCTAATTTTCAATTTTTGAGTCATGTTGATTTTGTCGTTTGCAAATGCTTGCAGTATGGACAAGTCTAAAATTTTGTCATTTGGTAAAAAGTTCATGTTTATTGTGAGGTACTTAGGACAAAGCAAACCTTCACAATGCAAAGTCTGTGTCATTTTAAAAAGTTGGATTGGATCTCATTTGACAAACTTTAAGGGTATATAGTTAAGTTTAATCACTGTGCAATTTTTGAGATATAGTTAAGATTGATAGGACTTGTCATTGAGAGAGTAGAAAAACATAGTGGGAAAAGGAGAAATGCTGGTTTCCAGTAATTTCTCTTCTGCTTTTTCCATAAAGTTTTCAAAAGATGTTTTTGAGAGCTGCCAGTAACTGAGTTTTCACATAGTACTTGTAAATGTTTATGTTGAAAAAGAATCCCTGGTTTTGAAAGTTTTGCATGCAATTGCAGATGTAGGGGTTTCAGAAACATATGAATAGGAGCACTTGCCACTGTTGTAAATACAAAAATACTGGTGAAATTGCTTTTAATGTCACGGCCCCGTAATAGAAAACAGCTATTTCCACTATAATATTATCTAAGAAAATTTTCCACGATTAAAAATGAGTATTACTGTACTACTTTCACCGAGCCACTTTTTCGTTTTTGTCATTCCTTAAGTTAACATTTATAAATCTAAAACCGCTATATTCTCATAACAAAGGGATATGATAATCACCTCCCGTTTCTGGAAACTAACAAACGTATCAACAAATAATTTTAAGACAGACATCAAAGGAATTTCTGGTCTGTTAAAGATATCCAAAAGTATTTTATCTGTATAAAGCTGTCTTTATCAACTGTTAAGAAATTTTATGCCATACTGCACTAGAAGTATTATGGGTCTGCTACCTTAAATCAAAATAAAAAAGTCTTGATAGTCTGATATGCTGCATTGCAGGAGAAGCACAGGCTGTGATAGCCAAAGCCAAAGCCCAAGCAGTATCCATTCAAACAGTGTCAAGAGCTATATCACAGCAGGTAACTTTGATTCTTTTCCACACGGCAAAATTTTAGACGTGTCCAAATTCAAAGCATTTGCAGACTACAATTTAGATGGGACTCAAATGATAGATCTTGTCTTTGATAGGGTAAAAAACATTGTGGGAAAAGGAGAAAATGACCAACATTTTCTCCTTTTCTTACAATGTTTTCAAAAGGCTTCTTTCTCAATCAAATCAATTAAAAGTCGGGATTGTGTGGTAAATTTTTTCTATTCTTAGATGCTTTTTGTACAGTTTCAGCCTTATGTTGATTATGTTCATTTATATGTAGACAATCAAGTAGGGATTGTGAAGCATCTAACTTACGACATTGTCTCCAATCAAGAGACTGTGAAAATGTCTGTATATTTATAATAATACATAGATTTGAAATCAAACTTTTACACTTACATGTATATTAACAAAACTCCTAATTGTTTTCTTGAAATCTAACCATGACAGGAACAGTGATCTAGGCCTGTACCCACCAACCACTCTCAATGTTCTTCTAAGTTTCATTCTGAATTTAGAAAGTAACACAGCCTCCAATTGGATGAATTAATGGTTTCTAGAGAATTTTTGAGAATAAGGCCAAGAATGTTCAGGCTGGTGAATAGGGGTGCTGGTTTTGTCAAAAAATCTGCAGATCATGATTGTGCTTTGATTCCAGAATCTCAGGCGTGTTGATCACTTTGCTCATAGACGACTTTCTCCCAACCCTTAACCCATTACTACACTATCCCTAATTTTGATGACCCTGAGATAGAAGCCTTTAGAAAACATAGTGGGGAAAGGAGAAAATGCTGGTAACCAGCATTTTCTCCTTTTCCCACGATGTTTTCTACCCATCAGCAAACAAATTTCAAAATTTCAGTCACTTTTATTTTGTCGTCTGCAAATGCTTTCAATTCGGACCAGTCTAAGATTTTGTCATTTGGTAATGAGTTAAGTGCATAAAACATATATTATACCTTTTATTGTACTACTTTGTATGTTTGGTTGGTGTTTAACATCATTTTTAGCATTAGTTCAATCATGTCAAAAGGGCCAGTGCAGGAGTATAGAAAGTTGACTGATTACATTTTTTTTTTATAAGGCCTAAACATTTGTGATCAAGACATCTGTCCATCCCTTTGTGTGCGGGCTAAGTGTATTCCCAAGATAAATGTGAACATGCATGTTATGATGTATTAGGCATGCAAATGTTTTTCAGGCCTTAAAGGTATGAACCCTTTCCCAAACGACAAATTTTAGACTCTTCCAAACTCAAAAGAGTTTGCAGACAACAATTTCAAATTAGATAAAAATGGCAGAAAATTCTCAAAATAGGTAGAAAACACTGGGGGGAAAGAAAAAATTGCTCGTTACGAGCAATTTCTCGTTTTCCCACTGTGTTTACAAAAGACTTTTACTGCAGACACATTTAAACCAGGGCTTGATTCAGAAAGGGTTAATCAACAATAATTGAGAGGAATTTGTTTGGAAGAATTAAGTGGTCAGTTTTTGTATTGCAGAATGGTATGAATGCAGTCTCTTTAAAGATAGCTGAAGAGTATGTGAACGCCTTTGGAAAGCTGGCAAAAACATCAAATACAGTTTTACTACCATCAAATACTGGAGATATAAGTAACATGGTTGCTACAGTAAGTGATTACCTTGTACAAAAGAGAAAAAATTTTTTAGATGAAAGCATCTTGATTTCAACAAATTGGATATGGCTCAAAGGTTGGAACTTGTCTTTGAAAAAATAGAAAATATCATGAAAGGGTAGAAAATGTCATGAAAGGGTAGAAAATGTCATGAAAGGGTAGAAATTGTTACAAATAGGTAGAAAATGTCATGGTAAAGGAGAAAATGTTGGTCAGTAGTATTTTCTCCTTTTCTCACAGTATTTTCAAAAGCCTTCACCTTCTACATCACTACAATGTATGACTATGTTCAACAAACTTTCATTTTAACTCATTACTTTCCGTTACTTTCAATTGAAGAATTCTTGCACTTCGAAGCAAACCAATGTGAAACATTATTGACTATGTAGTGTTTGCTTTTAATGAGGAATGACTCCTTTTACCACTACATCTACAGCTTACCAGCTGTAAACTCTAGAGAACACATTTTCAGTCAGTCATAGTCTTTGTCTTGATATATCTTTGATGAGTTTGAAAAAGGAACATTTTAGGTCAAAAATTGGCAATTCCATCAAATGTTTAAAAAAAGCTTGAGTACCTCTTGAGCTTTGTCCTTCATGAGATTTCAAACAAGTTTGAAAGTAGGTCATATGGGGTCAGAAGATGGATCCTCAGGTCAAGTATTTGAAAATACTTGTGTGTACTCAAAAGAATACTTTTTAGTGGTATGTTTACCCATGAAAGTTGATCAGAATGTTTGGTTTGAGAAAATCTCAGACGGATTGGAAAATGGGTTACCTAGGATTAAAAACTAAGTCACTTGGTCAGATCTTTTAGGAACTTATTTACACTATGTAATTGTTATTTTAATGCCAACGCTGGTGAAAATTGATCAAAATGTTGGTTGAGATGATATCCTAGATAAGTGTGAAAGTGGGAAATGTTGGATAAAAATATGCTGAACTTCCAGTCCAATGCTTTACAAACACTTGCCATACAGACAAGTTGAAAATTGTGTCCTCTGGGAAAAATTTAATAGGTTTAACACTTTACCAAATGACCAGAATTTTAGACTTGTCCAAATTTATAGTATTTGCAGTCAACTAAAAAATATGACTAAAAAATTGAAATATGTTTAGGAAGGGAAGAAAACATTGTGGGAAAAGAAGAAAATGCTGGTTACCAGCATTTTCTCCCCTTCCCTCAATGTTTTCAAAAAGGGTTCATTCACAGGTTTGATAAATGTCAGGATTGTGTGGTAAAAGGTTAAATACTCAATGATAAATCAACACCACAGAGTGGGCATAGTTATCCTCATTGATTTTACAATTTCTAACTGCAGGCTTGCGCCAGATTGCAAAACAATAATAAATGTACACATATTCACATGCTCTGTGAAAAGCGGAGGTTTATTTATCTGCATAAAACAGCTTGTATAAGTTAGCCAGCAAATCCTGCATCTGAAAGCTATATGTTCAATCCCCCAAAAAAGTTTTTTCTGCATGTCAAAGTTGTACCTCATGATTCCATCAGCTGTTGTACTAAAGTAGGAATTTATGGATCCATGGTTATGTGATAACTTGTTTGGTCTTTTGCATCAGAGATTCATTAAATCCCCTTTTGTTAGAGCATGGCCTATTAGCCTGCGGCAAAAGAAAAGGGGCATTCCGACATTTGCGTAAAGTCTGCACAGGCCAATCCGGAACGACACTTTCTGTCTAAATGTAATTTCCTGTTTTGCACAAGTCTACTGTAGCACAAAATCTAGTGAATTTGTAAAGTGTTGTCTCAGATCAGCCTGCGCACTCCGCTTTATGCAAATGTCTGAATGCCTCTTTTATGTGTTGCAAGCCATTTATGAGGTGTGGCATCACTTAACTGATGCTGTAAGTAGCTAAAATAACAGGTCAATCAATCAAGAATGCAATTTACAATCAGAAAAGGAGAAATGGGCTCATTTTTTTTTTATTCTAGATTTTCTCATACTTGGGTCAAGACCCCTTTCAAATGAATAAAAGAATAAAACTGTTTAGATTTGAGGAATTAATGAATTGTTTTGGGGTCTTGTTTCGAAGGCACAGGCTACAAGGTCTAGTTACTAGCAATGGCTCTTTTTATAGTTTAAGTTTTCTTCTGCAGAGACCTAAAAAGTCATACCTGAAGGTCCAGGGTTCGATTCTCATTTGAAGTGCTAGGTTTTTGTGGGACTGACGTTTAATGAGACACCTCATTGCCCTAGCCTAGCACCGGTGAAATATGAACTTGTGACCTGTTGCTATGATATTACTGAAATAATGTTGAAAACAGTAAAAAACACCATTCACCTATTAAAGCACTCGGCTATAAAATCATATTTACTCTACCAAATGACAAAATGCCAGACTAACTGGACAAACTAAATTTGACATAAATTAAGAGACTTTTCTTTGAAAGGGTAGAGAACAATGTGAGAAAAGGAGGAAATAACTGCATTTTTTTCAACCACAGTGTTCTCAAAAGAAAGTTCCTTTTCTAATAGTCGTTAAACCTTGGGTTTGTATGGTAAAGAGTTACACAAATCTAATTTCAGGCCATGAGTATTTACAAGAATGTATCTCAGACTGACCAGGTAGGACCAAAAGATACTGAAGAAGTGGATGTAGATCAGTTACAAAAGGACATTACACAATTATCAAAACAGTTTAGTGATGATATAGTTAAGACATCAAACATAAAGTATGTGGAAGATCAGTCAAAAGAGGAAGATGTAACGGCAGATGAGGATTGGAAGAAGGCTAGCTCCTGAAGTTTTCGATGCACTAGATTTTTTTTTTTGTTTGGACAAAATCTGTATAAGATGGAAAAAGAAGAAAAAAAGCATTGATTCTTTCATGGCCTGCAACAAGCGAAAAAAAGCATTTGGTCATTCGCGTATAGTCATTTCTGATAAAAAGCATTATCTCCCGCTAGATGGCATTCTATAAATACTCATCTATCTGATATTGGCATCCTGGGTACAGAACCGAATTACTTTCCTACGCGATAACCGTTACTTTGAATTTAAAACAAAAAAAGGTTTACCCAATAAAACGCTACCTCGTGCAATTCATTCAACTATGATCACCAGTTAAGAGAAATCAGTTGCTAAAGCAGGTCTCATTTCTCCTCAAACGTATTGATACGTAAAAGCTATTTTCAACATTGCTACTTTATAGAGCGTAATATTTACAGTCAGCCCGCTTTCGGGGCTAGTAGTGATGCGTCATATAAGACAGTCGAATCTTCGAAGAATATGACATGCGCAGACAACAGATAAAAAGCCTGTGCACTCCCCCCAGGCTAATCTCAAATGTTTCTCAGTTTTTATATAATTTTCTGTTTTTGTGAAAGTCTACTATATGACAAAATCTAATGTAGTCATAAAGTACGGTCTTAGATTAGCCTGCGCTGACTGCATAGGCTGATCCAAGACTGCACTTTATGCACATGTCCAAATGCCCTTTTTCGCATGTTGCAGGCATTATGATTTCAATGATTAATTTGAAGTCTTGCTGTGTGTAAAATTTGAAATGTTAGATGTTTGAAGTCAACTTTTTACCCATTACCAAACAACAAAATTTTAGGTTTGTCAAAATTGAAAGAAATTGCAGACGACAAAACAAAAGTGACTGAAAATTTGAAATTTGTTTTGTGAAGGGTAGAAAACATTGTGGGAAAAGGAGAAAATGCTGGTTACCAGCATTTTCTCCTTTTCCCACAATGTTTTCTAAAGGCTCTTTCTCAGGGTAGACAAAAGTAGGGATTGTGTGGTAATGGGTTAATTCAGAGGCAAAATGTTAGACTTGTCTTGTTGAAAGCACTTCCAGACAAAAAGTAAAGTATGGCTCAGATTATAAGAATTGTATTTCAACTCTTTACAACACGACATAATGTAGACTTTTTGAAAGAAACTGAAGACAACAATTTAATGATTTCATCAAGTGACTAGCTGCAAGAATAAAAAAAAATCATTGCGGCAACAGGTTTAGTTAAAGGTTAGTTGCGAAGTAATTTTTGTACCCTTCACAGCAACATTAGGTAAGGAGTGGGTGTCTACTAGAATCATGTCATTATAGTACTTGTCCTGTTTTTCTGTCTTAAGGTTGAGCTTCTTTCTTTTCATCACAGTTATGGATTTTTTTGAAAGTATCCTTAGGAAAAATGCCTCAGACTGTTATCCAATTACTGGTGAAACCCATTGTACACTTGAATATGGGAGCTGTTGCAGTCACTTGACTGGAAAGTTATTGAATTTGTAGTAAAACAACATTCAATCAATAAATCTCCTTCCACAGCATTCCACCAGTTTGGCTGAAGTAAAATGTGAATTTGTGTAACTGTTAATTTCCCTATGGTTGGTTGACTATCAGGTATTGTGGTCCATTCAATTTTTTTTCTACTTTTTTCCTGAATCAGGGACAGGGTGGCAGGGGATTATGATAGGAAAGCTAGTTCTACAGGTCTAGGATTGTTAAGGAATTAGAATTACTGCTACTCTGTTCTGCATGAAGAAAACGATCATGTGTATTTGTGATTTGCTACCCTAAAGATTTGTTTCTGTGTCCTTTAATCCTGTATTAAACAACTCGGAGAAGTCTTTTAAAAACATTGAGTGAGAAGGAGAATATGCAAGTTACATTATCCCATATAGTCTTATTCCCTTTAACTCTTTACCAAATGGCTAAATGTTAGACCGATCTAAATTGAAAGCAGCTGCAGATGAAGATTTCAATTAATTTTATCAGAAAGGGTAGAAAACATTGTAGGAAAAGGAGAAAATGCTGGTTACCAGCATTTTCTCCTTTTCCCACAATTTTTCCAAAGGCTTTCTTCTTCAGGGTCAATAAAACTTGGTACTGTGTGGTAAAGAGCTAAGAGACAGGTTTTAGTTGTGAGATGCACGGAGATTGTCAGCTGCAAATGCTTTGGATTTGGGCAAATTCAAAATTTTGTTGATTGGTTACTAGGAAAGGAAAATTTTAACTCCATACCACATACCGGTAGTTAAGTTCCTACTTATAACTCATTGCCAAATGACGATTGTTTAGGCTTGTCCAAATAGAAAGCATTTGCAGATGACAATATAAAATTGACTGAAAATGTGTTTTGTGAAGGGGAGAAAACATTGTGGGAAAAGGAGAAAATGCTGGTTACCAGCTTACCAGCATTTTGTCCTTTTCCCATAATGTTTTCAAAAGGGTTCTATGTGATGACTAGTTTGGAATAACACATCACGGAAATGTGTTAATCCCCTATTTGCAGAAGTGTGGCCTGAATTAATTGTACAAAAGAAGTTAGAGGAGGTTTAATCAGCGAGTGTCAGGCATGCTTAGCAATTTTTTTTCATGGACAAGTTATATGAAATTTTGAGCACATAACCAAATTTCATGTTTCATAGGTCAGTATTTCAAAAACCATATCCTGACTATATGCGCGGAGAGTTGTTAAAAGACATTATTTATGACATCACGTTATGCTTATTTCAAACGTGTGTGTAAGGTAAAAAAAAATGTTATCACTGAAAACAGGGGCATTAGTGTGAAAAAAAAAAGTTGATTAAAAGATTCTCTAGGATTTATATGTTTGTTTGTTTTGATCCTGTTAAATACCAATCTCAGCACACCAATATTTAGGTAATGTAGCCTGCAACAAGGGAAAAGGGGCATTCCGACATCTGTGTAATATGTCGTTTCAGATCAGCCTGTGCAGTCAGCACAGGCTAATCTGAGACAGCACTTTACGACTACATTAAGTATTGTGCTACAGGAGACTGGCGCAAAACAGGAAATTACATAAAAATGAAAGTGTTGTTTCGGATTAGCCTGCAAATACTTCACAGGCTCATCCAGGACGACACTTTACGAACTTGTCTGAATGACCTTTTTCATGTGCTGCAAGCCATAAAGACAACCTGTGCAGCCATCTACACCTTGTTCTTTTTGCTAAGAATGTTTCAGTTAAAAGAAATGGACGTAGTGTAAATTCAAGATCAAATTCTAGACTGCTTGATCTGAGCAGTTGACTTTGATCTACCGTGTCTGCAAGAAAGTACAGCATTCTTTCAAATCTTCTTTTTCCCAAAATGACTGAGTACAAGGTAAATGCTTCTCTCAAAGGAAAATGGGGGAACTGGACAGACGCATAGACGCACAGAGAAATCTGCCGTCTGATCTTAATCTACATTTACTGCAAATAGGCACCAAATTTAACCACCTGCTTGAAGGTTAATTTATACATCGCTAAACAGATGGAATGTACTTCTCCCTATTCCAAATCCTTGCAATAAAATAGGTGTTTATGTTTTAATATGTCTTAAAAAAGCTGACTTGTGCTGATCTATGATCAGGCTGCATGTTTTGTGCCCTCTATAATCTTGATCGACACTCTCTGAAAACAGCAAACTGAACTTGATCTTACTTTGTCAAAGTGCAAATTATTAGTTTAGTGCAATGTCTTTAGCTCACCTAAGCATGAAGTGCTAAGATGAGGTATTGTGATCGGAATTTCCATCTGACCACAATTCCTTTAAAAATCTTCCTCTCCTAAACCAGTGGGCCAATCTTGTTGAAACTTGGCAGCCATGTTCCTTGGGGGAAGCTCTACCAAATTTGTTAAAAGAATTGAATTAACCCATTAAGTCTGGTTGCCATTGCAACAAAAAAGGGAAAATTAACATCTTCAAAAATCTTCTTGTCTTAAACCAGAAAGCCTAGAGCTTTGATATTTGGTATGTAGTACATGTATCTCCTCGTAGTCCTCTACCAAGTTTGTTCAAATGATGCCCCTGAGGTCAAAAATGGTCCCGCTCCGGGGGATCACAAGTTGAACATTGGAACAAAGAAGGAAAACTTTAAAAGATCTTCTTCTCTGAAACTGGATGGCATGGAGCTTTGATATTTGACATTCTTGCATCTTCTAGTGGACCTCTACCAAGTTTGTTCATAATTGGGTCAAAATTGGCCCCGCCCTGGGAGTCACAAGTTCAAATCTAGGAACGAAGGAGAAAAAGTTTAAAAATTCTCCTCTGAAACTTGAAGGTGTAGAGCTTTGATATTTGGCATCTAGCGTTCACTAGTGGACCTCAACAAATTTTGTTCATATGATGCCCCTGGGGTCAAAACTGTCCACGCCCTAGGGGTCACAAGTTCAAACATAGGAACAAAGGAGGAAAACTTAAAAATTCTTCTACTCTAAACCTGGAATTGTGGAACCTTGATACATGTATTTGGTATGTAGCAATTGGTAGTAAACCTCTACCAAGTTTGTTTAAATGATGCCGCTCTGATCAAACTGGCCCTGCCCGGGGGGGGGGGGGTCACAAGTTCGAACAAAGGAACAAAGAAGGAAAACTGTAAAAATTCTTCTTTTCTAAAACTGGAAGGCATAGAGCTTTGTTATTTGGTATGTAGTGAATCTGTTCTAAGTTTGTTAGCCCACCTGAGTACATGTTCAGTCAGTTCAAAATTTGGTCATCTGGGGTCATAGACTAGGTCTCTAGGTCAAATTTAAGTAATACCTTGTGGGCACTCTAGGGGCCACATTTACTGCTCAAACAACCTAAAATTTCGTCAGTATAATAGTCAGAATAATTGTCATGATAAAATCTCGGATGAGTTTGGATTTGGGTCACCTGGGATCATAAACTAGGTAACTAGATCTAATTAAAGTAATACCTTGTGGGCACTCTAGAGGCCACATATTTTGCTTAATTGCCTTGAAAATCGGTCAGAATGTTTGTATTGATAAAATTCCACATCGAGTCTGAATTTGGGTCATGTGGGGTTTTAAACAAGGTCACTAGGTCAAAAGAAATACCTTGTGGGCACTCTAGAGACCACATTTATTGTTCAATTGATTGGAAAACTGGTTAAAATGTTTGTCTTGATTAATCTTGTATGGGTTCGAAATTGGGTCCCATGGGGTCATAAACTATATCACTAGATCGAATTAAAGAAATACCTTGTGGGCACTGTAGCGGCTACATTTCTTGCTCAATTGACCCAAAAATTCGTCAGAATGTTTGTCTTGATGAAATATAGAATGGATGTAAAATTGGGTAACCTGGGGTCATGAACTAGGTTACTTGGTCAAAGATAAGAAATACCTTTTGGGCACTCTAGAGGCCACGTTTAATGCTCAATTAACTTGTAAACTGTACAGAATGTTTGTCTTCTTAAATTTTTGGTGCCTTCTAAATTGGATCATGTCGGGTGATAAATTAGGTCACGAGGTCAGCTTAAAGAAATTCCTTGTGGACACTCTAGAGGCGATATTTTAAGCTCAATTGACCCGCCAATTTGTTAGAAACTGAATTACGCATGTAGAGTGTATTTCGCCTATTGACTCGGATCAGCGATCCAGTGCCATCGTGGCCCTCTTGTTCTATTATTATTTGGGAAAAAAAAAAGAGCAAAATTAATTTATTTGACGTGAACTTGATATATGTCAAAAGCATGGTGTCACATATGTTTCGTGTAACTGATGGCCGTACGATAGAATTCAAGAGTTTTCTTTATTAACCGTTTCCCAAACAATCCTTGGTTTTCACGACCCTGAGGTAGAAGCCGTTTGAAAACATTGTGGGAAAAGGAGAAAATGCTGGTAACCAGCATTTTCTCCTTTTCCCACAATGTTTTCAAATTTTGAGTTACGTTTATTCTATCGTCAGCAAGTGCTTTCAATTTGGACCAGTCTAAAACTTTGTCATTTAGTAAAGAGTTAACCTTAAGGCTACTAAGCGCGACTCACCGACCTTTTGCAGATAGCGTGGATCAAGATCATACTGCACAGGACGTGCAGTCTGATCGTGGATCTACGCTGTTTGCTACGGAGATATTATTCCCCAAAACACCTTTGAAATAGCAATATTTAGATTTTTACTATCGAATTGTAAATTTCATTTTAGTTATTTAGCAGGATATGGGTTAAAAAGCACAAACAGATGACAAATTGAGTATTGCTCAAATGACGGCTTTAGTTTTCGTCAAGGATTTGTAACATTGTGGGAAAAGGAAAACAAATACTGGTTACATCTTACGCCGAAAAATAAAAGACATCAACAGAGCTTGTATTATTCATTTTTGAAGCCATCAAGACCCCATCTTCGCAAGCCAAGGCTGACGATTCACTACGCTACTCTACCCTTGGCGGATTGAGCTTGATTTTTACATTCCCCCGATACGCTTTTTCATTGGATGCAGCCAGCTCCAACTGCAACGAATGAAATCGCTCGTAGCATTTCATCTTTGATAAGAATAGAATAAGGTCGCTACCTTTCGAATAGAAGGTAAACATGAAAACCCACGTAGATGTCTAGCTGCTTATCGCTTCATGTGTATTCGTAATCGGTTTGTAAAACGATATTTCATTGGCTATTAGAAATATGATTTAAAGGGGGGTAATAACCGGCATCCAATAGAGGGCGCATCGCAGGAATCTCGAGATCGGGCTCAATCAGCCAAGGTAAGATCCACGTAGTTATCGTAACCTTGGCTCGCGAAGATGGGATGAACCGGTCCCATGTCATGTAAAACTCCCGTTAGAAGTAACTATATGATAGATTTGATAAAAATGTACAAAATACAACAAGAAAAATTACTATCAGGTTGATATATCGGAAGAAGTTGGCTCGCCCGGTTTAATAGTTTTATATCCCATTTATATTCAACCCGTAAACTGCTCCATATTGGTGGAATGAATTTAGTTTTCCAGCTTATATACTGGTCATACTTAACCAAATAACTTGTACAGAGTAAGCACTTTGAATTCCAGAAAAAGATAACGTTTTCAAAATTTATTTCAGTTATATCACGGCAGCCAGTGCAGCTGTCAGTACTTTCCTGTAGATTTTCTTACCAGTACTTGGTACAATATTCTTGATACGCCAAGGCTGCTTTTCCACATGAGCATCGTCGAAACATTGATCAGTGAAATGAGAGAGGAGTAAGTCCTGTCTCAAAGAATACCATCAATCATCGGAATGAAATCGGCTGTGCTGTGGGTTCAAACTCGAATTAGCGCTGCCCTGATTATAAGTGCTTCATGCTTCCGTCCGACTGCGTTACAGGTATGCCAATTATACATGTACTCGGCAAGCACTAGCTTATCATAACCAAGGACATTGAATTTATCATAGGTGCTTAAAGGTTAGAATTAAGGCAGTACACCCCTAATAGGCCGACCTCTAGTGCTGCATTGCATGAAGTTTTCTTGATAGTTGATAAATACAGATCTATATAAGTATAGTGCTTTTGCACATTTTTAAACGACCAGAAATTTCTTTAAGCCTATATCTTGTAGATACTTTTGTTAGTTTCCAGAAAAAGGAGATAAATAGTATCTCTCTTTGTAATGAAAATATAGTGGTTTTAGATTTATAAATGATAAATCTAAAAAAGACAAAAAGGAGTACAATAACACTCTTTTTTAATAATAGCAAATTTTGTAGGATAATATTATTGTGGAAATAGCTGTTTTCTATTGAGTCTACTAGTTGCGAAGTTCTTTTACACGTTCTGTACACCCTTATCTTGATTTGCACTGTCCGCAAAACAGCCACCTATGATGCTGCTAGCAGCCTGAGTTTTTAAACCCATTGCAAAACAATCCCTGGTTTTTTACGACCCTGAGATAGAAACCTTTTGAAAACAATATGGGATAAGGAGAAAATGCTGGTGACCAGCATTTTCTCCTTTTCCCACATTGTTTTCTATCCTGCTGGAAACAAATTTCAATTCTTGTGTTACGTTTATTTTTTCGTCTGCAAGTGCTTTCAATTTGAGCCTGTCTTAAACTTTGTTATTTAGTAAAGCGTTAAGCAGCATTTGCTTCAGCAAATCATGAAGCCTTTTTACAGCTTATAAATGGTAGCTAAGAACTTGTGTCTGGACGCGACTTTGAAAGCTCCAATAAAGGTTTGATACATGTATATACATGTAAAAATGCTGTGACAAATGGAACAAGAAATTGTGTTTTACACCGTTTTCAACAGTATTTCAACCATATCCAGGCAACACCCCACTTATTCAAGTATGTTCTTGGTTTTACCATTTCTAGGCTAGGGCTCTAGAATGTCAAAGGTAGGGGTCACAGGTAACGAAGAGTTTACCTACGAAAAACGTAGAAGAAGCCGATTGGAAAAAAAAAGAAAAGGGTAGTGAAAACCCTTGGGTGATGCCGAGGAAGCCGATATGAAATGCAGGGGTATTGATTGATTGTATAATGTTTAACGCCGTTTTCAACATTATTTCAGTTGTATGGTGACGTCTACATTAGATTTTCTTCCTCATTAGAATTCCGCAAAACATAAAAAATCATAAAAACGGAAAGTGCCGTCTCGGATCAGCCTGCGCAGACTGCGCAGGCTGATCCGAGAAGACACTTTTCGCAGATTTCCGAATGTCCCTTTTCGCGTGTTGCAAGCCATATAATATTTTGCAGATATATGTACCAGATGACCGCATTGTAATTATTTTATAAAATGAAATAATTTATCAAAAACAGTGAATTTGTCAGCAGGACAAGCTGTTGGACAGCTTCGGGATTTTTTATTTGAGATTTTTCTTTTTTTTTGTCATTAGTTACTACGGCAACGTAGTTCAAACTGTTTTATTTTGCATCGACATGTAACTAACATTTACAACTTATTTTGGAAATAACTGTTGCTTCCTGGAATTCTTGACCGTTACTCACGCCGTGATGTGTTTCGTTCCAAAGGTAACCTTGTATTTTATGTGATTAAAACCCAGAACATGCAACATGAGAAGATGACACTCTATCCCTACACCTTTGTCCTCCACTCTCAGACGGTAACTCACCGTGGTTGGTTCACGAGTAATATTTAGAAACTATCATCCAAAGCAAAAACGACAACCTACCATGGCTACCAAAGTAGAGACGGAAACCCACCATGGTTGGTTCACAAACTGATTTTTAAAAAACAACAAACCAAAGCAAGAATGATAAAACCCAGACGCCCAATAAAACGATTCCGTATCTGGTAGAATCTCTATTTGACAGGTTATAAGGTATTTTGGGAAATGGAGAAGATACTGTTGACCAGTATTTCTCCTCTTGTCACAGCGTTTTCATCCGTATCCTTCCTCAAAGTCGATTTACATGGACGTGTTCTTTCTTCAGGTTACAACTTGACACCGAAAAAAAAGTTTTTTGTAAGGATGACTCTATTTGACAGATTATAAAGTATTTTGGGAAATGGAGAACATACTGTTGACCAGTATTTCTCCGTTTCATCAGCGTTTTCATCCGTATCCTTCGTTAAAGTCGTTTTACATGGAAGTGTTTTTTTTTCCCTTGTTTTACAGGTTACACCTTTACACTGAAAAAAAAATTGGTGTTTTTCAAGGATGGCCTATTTGATATCCAAGTCGACAAACAACTTTCCCTTTCGAGTTCTTACAATAGCCCTACATTTGAGTCATGCTATGTCCAAAGGGGGTTAATGTATTTACGGAAAATGGTATCGACACATGTCAGTCTGCGCAGTCAGCGCAGGCAAACAAGGATCAAAACGTTTTGCTGTTTATAAATTTTTCTATCTGTCGTAAAATCATTTTATCACAGGATTCACTCGGCTGTCAGATGAAATAGATTTTAAGGATCTGCAACTATGTCATGACATGTTTTATATACCGGTAATTTATTACGGAGACGCATTAATTAACTCTTTACCAAACGACAAAAATTTAGACTTAACCAAATTGAAAGCATTTGCAGATGACAAAATAAATGTACCTCAAAAATTGTAATCTATTTCCGACAGGGAAAAAACATTGTGGGAAAAGGAGAAAATACTGGTTACCAGCATTTTGTCCTTTGCCCACAATGTTTTCAAAAGGCTTCTATCTCAGGGTCGTAAATCAGGGATTGTTTGGTAAAAGGTTAAACCGCATTTTACCAGGAAGTATGACTTACTCCCATTGTAAGTGCAAACATCTTTTAGCATAATGAATACTTTGCGTAAGAGATCTGACATCAACATAATATCACATCAACATAATATGGCCAGCAACACGCAAAAAAAGGGGCATTCGGACATTTGCGTAAAATGTCGTCTCGGACCATTCTAGCCAGTCCGTGCAGACTATTGGTCAATCTTCTGTTTGTCAAAGGATCAGTCTACATCATGATTACGTCGGTTTTTTTAAAAAAAGTGGCTAAAATATGGATCCATAATTATGTAATGAATTTGGTCGGTATCATATATCGCGCTGGTGCATCAACCCTTTACCACACAATGACGACATTTAACGACCCAGGGAAAGAAGCTTTTTGAAAACATTTTGGGAAAAGGAGAAAATGCTGGTAACCAGCATTTTCTCCTTTTCCCAAACATGTTTTCTACTCTATCAAAAACTGCTTGCACTGTTTGAGCCACATTGAACTTGTCATCTGCAAATGCTTTTGATTTGGACAAGGCTTAAAATTTCTCGTCTGGTAAAGGGTTTAGCCCCATTTTGCCAGAGTATTGCTCATTTATGTTTGTCGCTTTGTCACTTCCAAGATGAAGTAATGCGGATTAATGTTAAGAATCGAACCTCTGAATTAGCCTACAACATCGCCTCCTTGACTACCGAACCATGCAAGACTAGATGTCACAGAAATATTTGAAGGACCGACAAGAAGTACAGGACTATGCTGCAGGATACATGAAGCATGCTCTGATGCAATGGAGCTAAATGCATCTGCCCGAGCAGACTGAACTGGGTTCGAAGCTCTTTCTAATTTGGAATATCTTGCATATCCAAGGCCGCGCAGGCTAATCCGAAACGACACATTCCGTTTTTATGTAGTTTTCTGTTTTGCGAAAGTCTACTGTTGCATAATATCTAATGTAGTCGTAAAAGGCGGACTGCGCAGGCTGATCCGACACGACACTTTACGCAAATGTCCGAATGGCCCTTTTCGCGTGCTGCAAGACATATAGAAATGCATCATGGAAAAATGAGTAATTACTCGCAACAAACAGGACAGACAATCCCGCGTATGGTTTTACTAACAGCTGTCTAGCCCGTAGTAATTTACATTGCAATGGATCAAAAACAAAACAAAAAAAAAATAAAAAAGTGATTGGTTGATTACAGCGCCATTTACACCATGTTACTTTACCATTAATTACCAATCGACAAAATGAAGTCCGACTCGTCCAAATTAAATGCGTTTTAATGTGACTTGAGCGTCGAGAATTACCGTTGAAAGCGTTAAACAGCCTTCGATCGGAGGAGACGTACTGGTAACCATGGTTTTTCCCTTTATAAAACTGTTTTAGAAGACTTTCTGTTTCAATTTCGTAGAAAATATGGGATTGTTTTGCAAAGGGTTAAACAGGACATCCGCAAGCTACGGAATATTACATATATAGGTAACATTTAACCGTCATGCAATTATTGCAGCACATTGAAATTTGCATCTGTAACCATGGCAGGGAGCCTTCATACATTCATCTTTGCAGGTAGGTTTTTTTTATTCGTTGTGGCTCAAAGAGTGCTGTGCAAAACTCGCAGCTTTTGCAGACAGTGCACATAGATTGAGATCAGACTGCACAGAACATGCAGTTTGATTACATTTCTTTTGTAGGAAAGAAAAATATCTTTGAAATCACGATGTTCCGCTTTTTAACGATTGGCTGAAGATTTTCCTTTTATTTATTCAGTTTCACTTTTTCAGCGCAAAAATACTTAAAATCGACCCTTTTCGGCGGTTGAAAAACGTGTAGGCCTGAAGGCTTATCTAACAAGTGGGCGGTGCATATCCAAGATCAGACTGCGCGTTCTGTGCATTCTGATTTTGATCCACGCTGTCCGCAAAACCCGCTATTGTCGCCTTTGGCCCAATGCAATAGTAAGAGCATGTAATTATTTTAATACAATTTACACAATTCTGATATAAATGCATTACTACGACCAAATATTGAATCATCATCATCATCATCATCGTAACAACAAAAGATATCAAGAGAACATATGTTACATGTTTCTATCATATTGTTCTGATTGTTTGCCGATCCGTATGCCTGTATTTAGCTCAATCACATATAAAGCATCAAACACGACTTAACGTATAAATACTCTATCATGTAGCTCTAGGGAAAACGGTAAAGAGAAGCGTCATGGGGCTCGAGAATGGACGTGAAAAGATCTTTCGCTCCAAAACCCGCGCAATAAACTTTTCTACAAAGTTTTGGCTCCCACTTTTCTCTAGCGCAAAAGTATGCCGGAAAACCGTAATACTCTCTACAAAGGAGAACGTCCATAAAACGAGAAAGTAAAATTTAGTCGAATTTTGACATAATTGTCGCGTATTTGTGATTTCTTACTTCATGAATGTTACAGATACAAGAAAAAAAACCGATTCGCCTTACTTGTAGAATAAAGAAGACAGGTGGTAATCATGATTAATCGTACAAACAAGACCAAGCTCGAAACAGTTTCTTCGAAACAGCGGGCGGAATCGGGACGAAAACGGCAATGATCTTTAAATAGTAACGGTTAAATAATCAAAGTGCTGCAAGCGCCTTGGTGTTGCGTTAAATTGAAAACTGCTGATCTGCTTGTGCAGTTAACGCCCAATTTTGGCCGGTTCAAGATTTCATTAGAAAACACCAGACTTGGAAACTTAAATGATAATAATTACTATAGATTTGGACACAGAACCAGACGTTATTGTTAAAGATTAAAGTCATTAACCAGTTTGATTAACTGATTTTTTGTCGTTGGAAAACTATCATTCGCGATTGTAGAATTTGTAGTAGATCTACATGTAGATCTAGCCACAGATAGAAAATCGGGGTGGGCTCGGCACATGGTAATTTGTGCTTAAAGATACTATTCTGATGATAAAAATCCAAATATCTGTACATAAGATAGATCTTTTTCGCAGGAATTTGACATTCTATAACCAAAATAAATGATAAAATATGACAAAAAATCTCCCCTGTACAATATAAACAGTACTGTATATAAATGTTTATATTATATAGGGGAGATTACTTTTTCATGTTTTATCATTTATTTTGGTTATAGAATGTCAAATTCCTGTGATCTTTTTATACACAGACATTCGGATTTTTCATCAAAATGTTATCTTTCTAAAATAAAGCTGTTTAAGCATAATATTATATGGCACCGAGCCACTGTGCTGTGGCCTGCCTCTGTTGTATACCGCAGTAGTTTTGGATGGTTACATGGGATACAACCCTTATTAGTTTACTTGATAGACATGATATGAAGATCGACAACACGCCGCCAGTTACATGTTGAAAAAGTCATGCTTTGATCCATGGATCTAGAAAGTAAATTATTAAAGAAGGTATGCTTTGGTCCATGGATCTACAAACTAAAATATTGAAGAAGTCATGCTTTGGTCCATGGATCTATAAACTAAAACATTGAAGAAGTTATGCTTTGGTCCATGGATCTACAATGTAAAATGTTGAAGAAGTTTTGCTTTGGTCCATGGTTTACAAAGTAAAATGTTGAAATTATGCTTTGGTCCATGGATCTATAAAGTAAAATGTTGAAGAAGTTTTGCTTTGGTCCATGGATCTACAAAGTAAAATATTGAAGAAGTTTTGCTTTGGTCCATGATCTACAAAGTAAAATGGTGAAGAAGGTTAGCTTTGGTCCATGGAACATACACACATCTGATTGATCATGTCCTAATTCTGTGCTAAAGACAGGATTTGTATGCATTTGCAGATGGTAAAACCAGTGTAAACTATGTCATATGGTAAAGAATTAACCTTTAACTCTTTATCACCAGTCATGACTTTTAACAACCCTTAGAAAGAAGCCTTTTGAAAACATTGTGGGAAAAGGAGAAAATGCTGGTCAGCATTTTCTCCTTTTCCCACAATGTTTTCTACCTTTTAAAGACCAAGTTTCAATTTTTCAGTCACATTTATTTTGTCGTCTGCAAATGCTTTCAATTTGGCCTGGTCTAAAATTTTCTTCTGTGGTAGTCAGTTAACCTGCTAAATAGGTGAAATGAAACTTAAGGTGTTAGCAAAAACCCCAAGATTTACTTTACATAGATATTTTTTTTGGAGAAGTATGTCCTCAATGTACAGTTTAGGTGCAGTCTGTTTCTGATCTACACTGTCCACTAAAGGTCCTTGAGTCACACTTAGCACCATAAGGGTTAACAATTAAACCATCCTAAAATATATTTCACAGCTGCTGTGCTGATATACATTACCAGTGCTTTAAGAATTGCTCCACCTAAAAGATGTACGAACGGTATCATAGGACCATGCATAAGGGGAAAATGTCCTAAGGGTGGCTATTGCAGGCCCACTAGACCTGGAGGACCAGCATTATGTTGCAGAAGTAAACCAGGTAAGTAGATACCGGTACTTTTACTTTCATTAACTTATTACCAAACAACAATATTTTAGGCTTGTCCAATTTGAAAGTATTTGCAGACCACAAAATAAAAGTGGCTAAAAATTTGAAAATTGTTCTGTGAAGGGTAGAAAACATTGTGGGAAAAGGAGAAAATGCTGGTTACCAGCATTTTCTCCTTTTCTCACAATGCTTTCCAAAGGCATCTTTCTCAGGGTTGTCAAAAGTTGGGATTGTGTGGTAATGGGTTAAGATAGATCCTGCATGGCTCATTGGAAAACTTGTACTTTAGAGACCCAGGTTCGAGCCTTTTTGGAAGCTAAGACCAAAGAGACTTATGAATTTATGATTGTTTCTGTTATAATGGTATAACTAAAATAATATTGACGCTGATGCTAAGCACAATTCACTCAATTTCAGAAAAGAATACACCTGCCACAACCTTGTTTGGGGTGGGATTGAAAACTGGAATCAAGTACTACATCTATCCATTGGTCTTTTCATCTGTCTGTCTCTTAGCCTGGTACTCAGGTCCTGCATTTACATTATTTTAATAAACCAAACACAACTATAGTATACTGACTAGACTCACAGAAATATGTGTAATTATTTGCCCTTCATCTGAAATACACCCATTCAGAACATGGTGTTAGTGTATTTTGTTTTACAGTCTTTTTTGATGATTTTTTTTTTCAATTAAAATTTAATGGACTGACAACAGTCTATCAATCCATCTGTTCATGTAATTTTGTAGCATATTCTCTGAATACAGTTTTATAAAAATTAGCTTAAATTTTAAAACCACCATCATGTGAAAAACACTTGAATTAGTGTCTGTAATTTCCCTTTGACCCTTTGCCAAACAACATTATTTTAGATGTAAAAATGTAAAAATTGGAAGTATGAGCAGATGACAAAATTAATCTGACTTGGAAATGGAAATTTGTTTTGGTAAGGGTAGAAAACATTGTGGGAAAAGGGGAAAATGCTGGTTACCAGCATTTTCTTCTTTTTCCCCAAAGTTTTCAGAAGGCTTCTTTCTCAGAGTCATGAAAACCTGGGATTGTTCGGTAAAGGGTTAATTAGAAAAAATCAAACATTTTGCAGTTTGATAAAGGGTTACTGTAACTCTGTACTTGATGACAAACCATCAATGTGACCCTTCAGACTTCAGGACAAAAATTTTACGGAAATGCAAAACAATCATCCTAATACTCCCAAAGCCTTTTAATTTTCATTCATAAAACCCCAGTAGTCGAAATGCATCCAACAACATGAGAAATTAAAGATTTACTACAGCCCATGTTGACACCAACGGGAGACACATTCTATTTTTAGATGACCCGTATGCTCATTTACATACAGGAATACATAGACGAAGTTTCAAACATAGCGTCTGAAGAAAACATGGAAAATAATTATTGCATGTTTGTTATGTAATGGAATTCAATCATTAAGAGTCACAAGCCTGTCACTTGACATTCCCAAAATGCTTTAATGATTTTTGGCGCGAAATCTAAAAATAGCTTAAGAGGCTACGTAGCCTTTTAAGGGAACACCATCAAATAAATTTTTTTAGTAATTTTGTGAATCTTAAAGGTGGGTTTTTAGAATTTTCACATCACACCAAATTAAAAAGTATATATATATCGTTTAAATTTATATGAAAAAACAATACAAATCATCAATAATTAAGAATCATAAAATTACAAAAAAAAATCTTTTTGATGGTATTCCCTTAAAAGGCTACGTAGCCTCCTAAGTTATTTTTAGATTTTGCGTCAAAAATCAATAAAGCATTGTGGGAATGTCAAGTGACTGGCATGTGACTAATAACGCTGAAATTCCATTGCATAACAAACATGTAATAATTATTTTCCATAATGTCTTCTTCGGACGGATGTTTGAAACTTTGTCTCTGTTTTCCTGTATTTAAATGAGAGAATTGATAATCTAAAAATAGAATGTGTCTCCCGTTGGTGTCAACCTGGA
The DNA here is from genome assembly GCA_943736015.1 of Tridacna crocea. NCBI lineage: Eukaryota > Metazoa > Mollusca > Bivalvia > Cardiida > Cardiidae > Tridacna > Tridacna crocea. The sequence goes on along the minus strand of OX031066.1, from coordinate 35,994,453 downwards.
CCTTAATAAATCTCAAATTTCTCGTGTTATCGGATGGTTTTCGACTACTGGGGTTTTACGAACGCAAATTAAAAGATTATGGGATTATAAGGGTGATTTTTTTGCATTTTCGTCCCAAAATCTGAAGGGCCACCTTTAATTATTGATGATTCGCATTATTTTTTCATATGAATTTCAGTGATATATATATATTTTTTAATTTGGTGAGATGTAAAAATTCTAAATACCCACCTTTAAGACTTGTCCATTTTTAGAGCATTTGCAGAAAACTCATTTACTGTTGCAGACATGATGAGATTTGACCATCATAAGGCTTAGAAAAAAAAATCTGTGTTTAGGGTTTCCCATCCCTACCTAGAAAATTCTGCCGAGCCTATACTTTTTTACCCTTCAACTGACAATTCTTTTTTTTATGGGTGTGATTTACTCACAAACTATGGCCCATGCAAAAAGTTTCTGGAGAAAAAAAGAAATACCTACCTATAGCATCTTGGACCGAAACCCTAAACAACATTTTTGGTTTTTAGCTACACTGGCCGAAGGCCAGTGAGCTATTGTCATGGTGTTGTGTCCCTCGTCCGTGCGTCTGTAAACCTTTTCTTTAATAAAAACTTCTCCTCAGAAACTATAATATTGACTGAATTTTTACCAAATTTCACAGGAATGTTCCTTAGGTGGCCCTCTTTCAAATTCCTTCAAATAATTGTGTTCCATGAATAATTCTGGTTGCCATGGCAACCAAAGTGAAAAACTTTTAAAAATCTTCTCCTCCCAAACCGCTAATTGGATAGCATTATTATTTTGCAGGAATGTTCCTTAGATAGAAAAAATGCTGGTAATCAATATTTTCTCCTTTTCCCTCAGTGTTTTCTACTCTTTCATAGAGAGAAATCATCATTTCATCAATGTTTAATTTGTTGTCTGCAAATGCTTTCAGTTTGGTCACATCCCAAATTTTGTCTTTTGGTAAAGAGTTAAACATGGATGGTTGCTTTGCATAATCTATAATCCTTTTCATATAAAACAAGAGAACCTCTGCACTAATTATTAGTTCTGGTAAAGGTTTGTTGACCTACTGGTGACCTAGTACAAAGAGGGGCAGGGCTTTACTGTTGTGATAAGGCATTTTGTTATCCTAGCTATCAAACTGATCCTACAACTTCAATAAAACAATTGCCACAATACAGTCATATTTTCTATATTTTGATGTTTCCCCACCCAAAATGGTTTGTAACAAGACCCTTTTTAACTACAAACAGAAAACAAAATTTTTATAACTGGTCATAATTGAAAGATGTTGCAGACAACATAATAAATCTTCAAATTTGTAAAACTTGTATTTAAAAGGGTAGAAATTATTGTGTAAAAACTAAGAAAATGCAGGTTACTATTATTTCCTTCTTTTCTCACAATGTTTTTCGTAGCTTTTTTTTTCTTTAGTGACCTAAAATGCAGGAATGAATGGTAATTGTTAAAAACTTCTCTTCACCGTTACAGAAAGATCAGGCCTGTGGAGTGATACAGGTGCTCAAGCACCTCTTGTTTCATCTGCAAATGCTTTGAATGTGGACTACCTGTAGTTAAAAATCTTGTTGTTCGATAAACAGTTACCTCAATACCAAACAGCAATATTTTAGGCCTGTCCAAATCAAAAGCATTTGCAGACGACAATATAAAAGTGACTGAAAAATATGAAATTTGTTTTGTGAAGGGTAGAAAACAATGTGGGAAAAGGAGAAAATGCTGGTTACCAGCATTTTGTCTTTTCCAACAATGTTTACTAGAGGCCGCTTCTTTCTCAGGGTCGTCAAAAGTAAGGATTGTGTGGTAATGAGTTAAAATTGGGATTGTGCAGAAAAGATTTAAGTGACCTCTGTTTTCAGTCTGTAGATATGGAAGCACAGGAGTGTGTGTAAGCAAAAGGGGACCTAAATGTGCACCAGAGTCTAGCTGTACAATTCCAGAAGGTTCCAAAATTGGACAGTGTTGCAGAAAAAAGCCAATCAAGCCACCGTTTCCAAGTAAGATAGTTTGATTGATTGATATAAATTTATCAGATTTACAAGTATAAAAAAAAATGTGTAGTTTACTGTGGATAATTTCATGTGTATAATCATACAGCAGTGACAAAGGAATTTACTTTTTAAAATTGACTAACTGATAAGACAATAACACTTACTTCAAGAATCCTGTAATAGAGTCAGCAGCAGGTCACTTAGTTGTTGAAACTGAACATAAAGAACAAAAGCATTATACAATGAGGTTACAACCAAAGAAAACTTTACCTATAATTGAAGTAATAAATTGTTCATGTCATCCTATCACAAAAATCTAACCTTTAATGACCTAATGTACTTTGTTTCAAGTTTAAACTGTTACCACAAGGCAAAATTTTAGACATATCCAAATTGAAAGCATCTACAGACGGTAATTTCAAAGTGGCTCGAATGGTTTAATTCTGGTTTGATAGGGTGAAACGCTTTGTGGGAAAAGGAGAAAATACTGGTTACCAGCATTTTCTCCTTTTCCAGCAATGTTTTCAAAAGGCTTCTTCCTCAGGGTCATTAAAAGTTGTCATTGTGTGGTAAAAGGTTAAACATATGTACTGATGTTCTACATGGAATTTATGCATTACATTGTAAACAAAGGTGATTTGTAGTTGGTAAACATGCATCTTCACAAGCCAATGCTGACGATTCACTACGCTACTCTACCCTTGGCGGATCGAGCTTGATTTTTACATTGCCCCGATACGATTTTTCATTGGATGCAGCCAGCTCTAACTGCAACGAATGAAATCGCTCGTAGCATTTCATCTTTTTTAAAAATAGAACAAGGTCGCTATCTTTCGAAAAGAAGGTAAACATGGAAATCGACCTGGATGTCTGCTTATCACTTCACGTGTATTTGTAAAGGGTTTGTAAAAAGATATTTCATTTACTTTTATAAATATGATGTAAAGGGGGGTAATAACCAGCTTCCAATAGGGCGCACACCGCAAGAATCTCGAAATCGGGCTCAATCAGCCAAGGTAAGATCCACGTAGTGATTGTAACCTTGGCTCGCGAAGATGGTAAACATGATAAGACCTAAAAAAATCAAAAGAAGGTTCACTCACTAAATAAGACTGAGTTTTACACCAGTATGTTGACTGACAAAATTAAACTTGGGATAAGAAGCTGCTGAAGAAATTAGATGCAAATTTCAAGTCAGCTGTCAAAATTCAAGTATTTGACAGTCATAAACACTTTTTCTATGTTAGTCAGCAGTATGAGTATACATGTAGGTATTAAAAAAAACAGCTACTGATGTTGGGTATAGAAATTACTAAATTGTGTTATTTTAGTTGAAGGTTGTAAATACGGACAAACTGGCCTCTGTGGTAGAGGACTAAAGTGTAAGCCTGGAAGCTCCTGTCAATATTTTAAAGGGCCAGGACCAATAGGGATGGGAAGATGCTGTCGGGACAAACCTATTAGACCTCCTTTCCCCAGTAAGATTTGTATAATATGTATATTTCCAGTGAACAGTCAAAATTCAGGTCTTTCAGTTATGAAGGTTTTTTGTTTGAAAAAAAAAATACTATTCTGGACATTGTGCAGTGAAAATCGGACTGCAAGTTGCTTGCTGACATCTACCAATATTGGGTCTAGAACTCACTAAATTCTGTTATTTATGGTTACATATAAGTTGTAAATATGGACAAACTGGCCTGTGTGATACAAGACTAAAGTGTAAGCCTAGAAGCTCCTGTCAATATTTTAAAGGGCCAGGACCAAAAGGGTTGGGAAGATGCTGTCGGGACAAACCTATTAAACCTCCTTTCCCCAGTAAGATATGTATAATATGTATATTTCCAGTGAACAGTCAAAATTCGGGTCTTTCAGTTATGGAGGTTTTTTGTTTGAAAAAAATAATACAATTCTGGACATTGTGCAGTGAAAATCAGTCTGCAGGTTGTGTACAGACAGCTAATATTGGGTCTAGAACTCACTAAATTCTGTTATTTATGTTTACATATAGGTTGTAAATATGGACAGACAGGATTGTGTGGTAAAGGACGAAAGTGTAGGCCTGGAAGCTCCTGTCAATATTTTAAAGGGCCAGGGCCAAAAGGGATTGGAAGATGCTGTCGGGACAGACCTATCAAACCTCCTTTCCCCAGTAAGATATGTTTAATTTTCTTTTCAAACTGTCTTGCAGGATTTGCTTATAAATGTCCCTGCAAACTTTCCATACAACCTTAATCTTTGCAAAATTTCCCTCATTAGTTTAACCCATTACCACACAATCCCTACTTTTGACGCCCTTGAGAAAGAAGCCTTTTGAAAACACTCCTGAAAAAAGAAAATGCTGGTAACCAGCATTTTCTCCTTTTCCCACGGTGTTTTCTACCCTTCCCAGAACAAATTTCAATTTTTCAGTCACCTTCATTTTTTCGTCTGCAAATGCTTTTAATTTGGAGCAGTCTAAAATTTTCTAGTGTGGTAAAGAGTTAATTTTAAACCTTTCTTCAATTCTCCATGTAAACCTTCCTTTCAAATTGATTTGCAAGCATTATTTGAAGCTGCTTTTTGCTATCTTTCCTCACAAATTTTTCTTGTAAACTTTCTGTGATAGTGTCAATGAAAATTTCACTTTCAATTTTCGTTGTAAAGTTTCCCTATGAGGGACAAATCTCTGTTAGGGCCGGAATAGATTTTTGTTAAAGTATTCTGATTAACCTTTACCACACAAACCAGAGTTTAACAGATATTTGATAACAATGACAGATCCCCACAGACCAAAAGGGATTGTATGCTGTTGTTCTAGTGGCTGCAAAGACAGCTGAAAAGATTACAGAACATAATTGTTTCAATCGTTAAGTCCTTTGGAATAAGCTTACAGACATAAGTTGGTTAGTTAATTCCATTTATTTATCATTGCTACCGGTTGCCCATCTGAGCGACGCCTCCAGAAGATGGTTAGTTGTTTCGGGGGATAATGCCAGGATACAGGTCGAAACTACTGAGAGCTTCACCTGGTTCTTTAATGTGCTTGGCATATAGCATTGTCACAAGGGACCTTGGTTTAATGTCTCATCCGAAAGACTATTAGTAATTTTAGTTGGCCAGGCGGAGATTCAAACCCACAGCCTGTAATGACAGGAAACATTGTGTTCACGAGATCTACACTGTACCTACTGAGCTATATCTGATGGTTTACAGACATTGCATTAACTATCTCGATTATAATCGAAAACAGGATGTCCACATGGATCCATTGGACTCTGTGGATTAAAGGGACTAAAATGTAAACCTGGAAGCACCTGCAAGTATCTCTCCGGACGAAAAGGACTCGGACGGTGTTGCCGCAACAAAAAATGTAAGCCATACTGATTTACTTACTTGCTTCAAAGGTCCTGAAAAAATAACTCTTTCGCAAATGAAACAAAGAAGGCCATGATGGCCCTGTATATCATTACCCTGTATCGCTCCACTGGCTAATAAGTAAAAGCTTACATGCCAAACATTTCATTACTCGGCCAGCTGTTTTCCAACTTGAGGACATACACAGGGCTAAATTTGGTAGCCCTAGACTTTATGGTAAATAGCAAGATTTCTAAACTTTTCACTATATAAGCCAAATAAAACTTGTGACCCCTGAGGCAGGACTAATTTTGACCCCAGGGCCACGACATGGGCCCCGCTTAGATGACGCCCACTAGATAAAGTTACATGAAAAATTTGGTAGCCCCAGACCAAATCGCTAGGTATGAGATGATTTTTTAAAAAAATTCACCACATAAGCCCTTGAGAAACACTTTTGACCCTGGGGCTATAATTTGGGTCCCCTTGGTAGAGGACCACTTTACAAAGCTACATGCCAAATTTGGAAGCCCTTGGCATTTTGGCTAGGTATGAGAAGATTTTTAAAGTTTCCTACTATAAGCCAATGAAAAGCTTATGACCCTTGGGGCAGGGACAAATTTGATGCCAGAGCTATAGTTTTGGCCATCTTTGTGGAATCCCACTTGATAAAGCTATATGCAAAATTTGGTAGCCATAGGTTTTATGGCTATGTATGGGAAGATTTCTAAAGTTTTTGTAATATAAGCTTATGTAAAACTTGTGACCTCCAGGGTGGGGCTAATTTTGACTCCAGGGCTATAATTTTAAGAAACTTGATAGAGGTCAATTAGATAAAGCTACAATCCAAATTTGGAAGCCCTGGGCCTCATGGTTTCTGACAGGAAGATTTTCAAAATTTTTCAGTTTTGTTGCCGTTGCAACCAGTGTTTTTGAAGGAACCAAATTCTTTCAATAAGTTTTGAAGAGGACTACGACAGGATCATTTCTGTGAAGTTCTATCAAAATTGGATGGATAGTTTCAGAGAAGAAGATTTTTGAAATAAGATAACACACATATGGCAGACACCAGGCCATGACATAAGCCCGATGGCCTTTGGCCAGTGGAGCTAAAATCTGTAAACTGGTCCAAATACATAGCATTTGCAGATGACATTATAAATGTTACCATACTAAAAACTTATCGTTGAAATGGTAGAAAACACTGTAGAAAAAGTAGAAAGTGCTGGATAACAACATTTTCACCTTTTCCCACAAAGTCTTCAGTATGATTTCTGGAATGTTGGAAGAGACACTGCCTTTCGCATTTCCTTTTGTAAAAGAATAAGAAAAAATTGTAAGTTCACTTCTGCTGTTGACCAGTAGACTGCTAAGCTAAACTTAAAGCTCTTTTGCAGGCTGTGTAGATTAAGATCAGACTTCACAGACTTTCCAACCTGAATCTAAATACTGTATGTGATGGCCAATATGGTGAGATTTTTAATTGGGGAAAAGACATTCACAGTTGTTAAATATGGGGATTGGTATTTTAAATGATCCAGTAGCTCATATGCAGGACTGTTGCTGTTGAGGCTTTTTCCATACAATCGCAAGTTTTAACCAACTCTAGAAAGAAGTCTTTTGAGAACATTATGGGAAAAGAAGAAAATGCTGGTAATCAGCATTTTTATTCATTTCTCATAAGTTAGTTTTCGTATGCTTTCTAAAAACGTTCAACATTTGTTTCACATTTAATTCATTGTCTGCAAATGCTCTAATATTGAACATGTCGATAAGTTTGTTGCCGGTAGAAACATGGATTATTTTTTAATTTCAGTGCCAGGCTAATATGGTGGAAGGCTCTAAATCAATAAATATCAGTATGCCTATTGTCATCACACTTTGTTATCCTTGGAACCTTTAATAAAAGATAATCAAACCATATTTAAAAATTTTCTTTTGTTTCTTTCACCTGATTGTATATCAGTATTACTAGGGACAGTATCTCTCTCCCTCCCACTATCCCTCCCCCTCTCTGTCTGTCTGTCTGTCTGTCTTAAGGTAAGACCTGTGTAATGGAAAACCGTTATTTCCACTAAAATATCATCCTGCAAAATTAGCTATAATTAAAAATGAGTATTATTGGACTGCTTTCACCTTTTCATTTTTTCCATTTTTTCCTTCTTTGAATTATCATTTATAAATCTAAAACCTCTATATTCTCAATTCAAAAAGCAATAATAATTACCTTCCTTTTTTAGAAAACTAACAAAAATATCAAAAATAATCTTAAGATAGACATAAATGGAATTTCTGATCCGTAAGAAATATGCAAAAATATTATTTCTGCATAAATCCTTATTTATTCTTATTTATCAACCAATTAGAATTTTCACCGGAAGTGCATTACACAGGTCTTACCTTAAGTACACCCTCCCCCACCCCCTCCCACATGCACAGAATTTCTGTCAAAAAAAAGTTTGGGCTTTATTGGTTTGGCCCCTTATTTATTGATTGATTATTTGCACCATGCATTTTAAAAGTATGTTTAGAACGTGTATTTATATAAGCTGCTGTCAGGAAGAGGGAGGTTTATAGCATCTTTGTGAGATAGAATGATCTTGTGACACGCACAAGATATACCATTACAAGAAAGTTCGACCTAGGTTAGCCTTTGCAGACAATTTCAATGACTATTGTCAATCATCTTTTGAAAGGAATTTCTCCCAGCTGGTAATCAAACCAACAAGTATTGACTCCTGGGTTTCAAGCTCTACCTTACCAGCTGTAGTTAAGGATCGCCTACCTTTTGACTCATAGTATTAGAAAATGGGTGAAAAAAAATTAGTCCCACATTTGACATTTAATTTTTGCAAACATCTAATTTTCAACATTTTTTTTTGCAGGCAAAATTGTAAATTACCAATGTTTTGCTACCTTATTTTCTAAATGCATGTAGGTGAAGCAAAAACAAATTTCTAATTGCTTTTACCCTTTACCGTACAATTGCTAAATTTAACGACCCAAAGAAAAACACTTTTGAAAACATTTTTGGAAAAGGTGAGAATATTAGTGACTAGCATTTCCTCCTTTGCTCGCTAAAGTTTTCTACCCTTAGGGCCACAAGCCCTCATTCACTTTGTTGTGTGTAAAATTTTCAATTTCAGCAGGCTAAAATTTTGTCGACTGATCTAGAGCAATAATCTCACTTAATTAACCCTTTACCGTTTAACCATTTACCACATAATTCCGACTTTTAATGACCTAAAGGAAGAAAGCTTTTGAAAACATTGTGGGAAAAGGAGAAAATGCTGGTAAGCAGCATTTTTTCCTATTCCCAAACTTCTTTCTACTCTCTCATTTAAAAACTTCATCATTTGAGGCAAATCTAGTTTTCTTTACATATGCTTTCATTAAAAGCTAGTCGATAGGCTTTTTAATCCTTATCCCGATAAAGAAATAACACTCTAAAATGACAGGTACAGCAAAATACTGCTGTTTGAAAAGTATGTTCGGAGGAAAGATACCAGTATATCCTCATTGGACAGTGGAGATCCAAGATCAGACTGCATGTTCTGTGTGGTCTGATCTTGATCTTCACTATCCGCAAAAGGTCAGTGACTCGCATTTAGCATCCATATGGTTAATTGATTTTTTCCTCCAGTCAAAATGGCTCTTTATACAAACCACAAAATTTTAGACTTGTTGATATTTGAAATACATGTATTTGCAGGGGACAGATAAAATCTAGCCAATTGATAGTTTATGAAGGAGAGAAAACATTGTGGGAAAAGAAGAAAATGCTGGTTACCTGCAACATTTTGAAAGGGTTCATTCCCTTGGTCCTCAATTCACGGTATTGTTTGATGAAAGATTAATTGAGAACGCAAAACGTTTATTGTTTTTAATCTGATCTTTTGTAAAATGTACTAAAAGCATTTTCCCTTGACTTGACTATATTATTCATATACGAGTATACACACAAAAATCCCCACCAGCATTGTATCAGTGAAAGTATCCAGGCAATCGAAAATTATTCTTTATCACACAATCACAAGTTGAAATGTTCGAGAAAGAGAAGGCTTATGAAAACATTGTGACAAAAGGAGATAATGATCAGCTATCAAGCATTTTTCCCTTTTCTCACAATGTTTTCTATCCTGTCAAAGACTGAAACCATCATTCGAGCTACATTCAATTTTTTGTATCCCAATGTTTTCTACCCTGTCAAAAACTGAAAATAATCATTTCAGCTACATGTACATTGAATTTGTAGTATCCCAATGTTTTCTACCCTGTCAAAGACTTAAAATAATCATTTCAGCTACATTGAATTTGTGGTACCCCAATATTTTCTACCCTAGCTGTCAACAAACTGAAAATAATCATTTCAGCTACATTGAATTTGTAGTATCCCGATGTTTTCTACCCTGTCAGACTGAAAATAATAATTTCAGCTACATTGAATTTGTAGCATCCCAATGTTTTATACCCTGTCAGACTGAAAATAATCATTTCAGCTACATTGAATTTGTGGTATCCCAATGTTTTCTACCCTGTCAAGGGACTGAAAATAATAATTTCAGCTACATTGAATTTGTAGCATCCCAATGTTTTATACCCTGTCAGACTGAAAATAGTCATTTCAGCTACATTGAATTTGTGGTATCCCAAGGTTTTCTCCCCTTTCAAAGACAGAAAATAATGATTTCAGCTACAATGAATTTGTGGTATCCTAATGTTTTCTCTCCTCCCTTGTCAAAGACTGAAAAATAATCATTCAAGCTACATTGAATTTGTAGTATCCCAATGTTTTCTCTCTGTCAAAGACTGAAAATCGTCATTCGAGCTGGGTTTAATTTGTCGGATCCCAATCACAATTTTCTCCCCTTTCAGAGACTGAAAATCATAATTCAAGCTACATTGAATTTGTAGCATCCCAATGTTTTCTACCCTGTCAGACTGAAAATAATCATTCAAGCTACATTTAATTTGTGGTATTCCAATGTTTTCTCTCTGTCAAAGACTGATAATAATAATCTCAGCTACATTGAATTTGTGGTATCCTAATGTTTTCTCTCTGTCAGAGACTGAAAGTAATAACTTCAGCTACGTTGAATTTGTAGTATCCCAATGTCTTCTACCTTGTCAGACCGAAAATAATCATTTCAGCTACATTGAATTTGTGGTATCCCAATGTTTTCTCTCTGTCAAAGACTGAATACAAGAAAATATTGATGCAGAACATCAATGGCCCCGCATACCACTTATTTCTGTAAAAGGGCACAATGCATTGGGCCGCCTTAAACCGTTTATGGAAATCACATGATCGTTTGACAGCTCAGTAAGAATCACATTGTTGATCACGTGACTCATTTTGTCACGTTTAACATCCAATATTTGCATATGTGGAGAAAATTGTCGCCCTTCTAAGATTTTGTCTACACAAACAAACATTTGTCGCCAATGAATTACCATACATTAAAGAAAGAAAAAGTCTGTTATTGGATTGTGCTAAATCTGACACTGTAACACATGTATATACATGTATCTGGTATCACCCCCCTTCATAGATATGATAAAGACTTGAATGAAGTTCTTATTATATCTATATAGACTAGATGAGTTGTATGATACCAGTCATGTCAGGCGCTCCAACATTGACCTACTTACACTTAGCTGGTCTTAAAAACACGATCGCGAACGGAAAACAATATTTCTACAATCCATACAATACTAGAACAAAAATATAAGTGGGGTCACAAGTACCTCATAGGGTGCTTTAGGGTCAAAGAGCTTGAAAATACCTCTTAACCTTTTCCAGCGTAAGTTATTTAAAATGGTGGCTTCGAAAATTTGTGACAGATAATATTTTATCCTGTGACTTCTCGAAATGCATCTTTATTATTTTTCGAAAGGAAAGTGTTGATATGTCTGCTATCCAGGTTTTTATCCATCTAACAATGAAAGTACAATATATTATATATGAAAAAAAAAATCCCACAAATAAATAAAAAAAGTTAACATGGACCCCGATCTGGTAATCAAAGTACAGTAGATATAGATGGATCCATGTAAAACAAAGCATGGAACCAGTTCAATATGGCTGCCTCCATAGCCACTTTACAAAACCGAATAAAAATACAGTGCCCCCGCTCAAGCGGCGCCACAATAATGATTTAACCTACATTGAATTTGTGGTATCTCAAAGTTTTCTCCCTGTCAAAGACTGAAAATAATCATTCAAGCTACATTGAATTTTTCATACTCCAATGTTTTCTAGCCTTTTAAAGACTGAAACCATCATTTAAGCTACAAAAAAATTGTTATATCTGCATGTTTCAGCCCGGTCTAATTCTGAACTCCATCATTTGAGCTGTATTTATCTTATCTCAATGTTTCTTCCCTGTCAAAGACTGAAAATCATCATTTGAGCTAAATGTAATGGTCGTCTGTAAATGCGTTCGATTTGGTCCATTCCAGAAGTTTGTCTTAGATTGGTATAGAGTTAACCTTTGTCCTGCTAAATAACTAACATGAAACTTTATTTAAAGGCGGTCGTACAAACTCAAATTTTCCTATTTCAAAGGTATTTCCGGAGGAAAGATATCTCCTTATCGGACAGTGTAGATTCAAGATCAGACTGCACGTTCTGTGCAGTCTGATCTTGATTTGCACTGTCCACAAAAGGTCAGTGACTCGCGCTTAGCAGCCCAAGTGTTAAACAGCTTTTTGAGAAGTTTTGATTTTTCTTTACGCCGCGCTCAACGTTATAGATCATATCACAGCGACAGCTGTTTTATTCATGTTTGTCCTCGGGTTCTTAGCTAGGGCCCTTAAACGTCTTGCAAAAGGGCACTCATGCAAAAAACCTAGTGATTCAGTGAGGTTTACACCCAGGACCCCCTGTTACGAGACCTACACTTTACTACTGAGCCACACTGTACTCTCTTGGCCAAGAAGCTTAATACCACCTGCCTAGCAATGTTGAAACAAAGTGAAGGCATTAATGACTAGACCGTCGTCCTGATATGACTGATATGCTGTTGAAATTGGCATTACTCGCCATTAAAACGAACAAGCAAACAATCAGTTAAAAAAATATATATTTCAAGTTCTGTCGGATTGACCCGAGACATCTACAGGTGTAGTCCAAGTTTTTTTTTTTATTTCTTTCATTTTTGGATTCCGAAATTGAACCAAGTAGGTTGGTTCGAGTCCGAGCTCGGCTAATTTCTGTCCAAGAATTGAAGACAATCATTACAACCGGATTAATTCTTTCTTCCACCGCTGCACTGCGTATTGGAAGAATGTTATTACATAGTGCAAAGTAAAAAGAAAATGAAGATAAAAAGCAAAGATGGGTGAAAATTACTAAAAAGTCTTCTCCTCTGAAACCACCTATCAGATTTCAGTGAAACTTCACAGAAATGATCCTTAGGTGATGCACTTTCAAAATACTTCAAAGATTTGAATTCCATGAAGAACTCTGGTTGCCATGGCAACCGAAAGAAAAAAAATCTTCTTGTCAAAAACCGTAAGGGCTAGAGCTTTCATATTTGGCATGCATCATCTAGTGGCCCTCTACCAAACTACTCCAAATTATGGCCCTAGTGTTGAAAAATGAACCCATGTTGTGGGTTCTTGGATTTCATATAGGGATAAAGAATGAATTTTTTAAAAATCTTCTTGTCCCAAACCTTGCGGGCTAGAACTTTCATATTTGGCAAGTAGCATTATCTAGTGGCCCTCTACTAAAATACTTCAAATTATGGGCCCAGTGTTGAAAATGGCCATATGTTGTGGGGTCTCGGATTTCAAAAAGAGATAAAGAGGGAAATCTTTAAAAATCTACTTGTCCCAAACCGTAAGGGCTAAAGCTTTCATATTTGGCATGTATTATCATTTAGTGGCCCGCTACCAAAATGTTTCAAATTATGGTCCTGATGTAAAAAGTTGGCCCTATGTTTAGGGTCTCAGATTTCACATCGAGATAAAGAAGAAAATCTTTAGAAATTTCTTTGTCCCAAACAGTAATGGCCACAGCTTTCATATTTGGCATTTAGCATCATCTACTGGCCTTCTACCAAAATACCTCAAATTATCAACCTAGTGTTGAAAATGGCCCTATGTTGTGGGTTCTCGGATTTCACATAGCGATACAGAAGGAAATCTTAGAAAATCTTCTCGTCCCAAACTATAAGGGATAGAGCTTTCATATTTGGCATGTAGCATCATCTAGTGGCCTTCTACGAAAATTACTTCAAATTATGGCCCTGGCGTGAAAGTTAGGCCTATGTTGTCGGTCTCAGATTTCACAGATAAGGAGGGAAATCTTTAAAAATCTTCTTATGGGCACTCTAGGGACCACATTTCTTGCTAAGCTGAATTGAAAATTAGAATGTTTGTCTCGATAAAATCACATGAGTCTGCATTTAGTGTTTGTCTGGAATATAACTTTGTCATCTCTTATCAGAACGACTTCAAAATTGGTATGCATGTTTGCTGCAATATTACCGAGTACTGTGTACAAGAGCAATAATTCTATCTAGCACGGATTTTGAATAGTTTTACTTTGATCTTCATTCTTACAGTAGTTTTTGCTTGTCCAGTGTGGAATTTTGAAGTCGCAAGTCAAATTGACTTTAGACTTGGTAAACATGTTTGTTGCCCTTTGCAATTATTATACGTCCTTGACAACTGGCGGTGGGATTGCATATCTTGCAACAATTTACGGCTCTTGTTTCATTATTATTTGCCCTTGAACCTCAATATTTGGTCATTATCTTCATTGTAGACCTTTACTGCTTAGTACTCAGGTGAGCGATATAGGACCATCATGGTCCTCTTGTTTACCACTATTCCGCAGAATATTCTGTTCTAGCCACTAGCTGCTTTTCCATATGACAATCGTCGAAGCAAAAATCACAGATGACAGAGGAGTGAATCCTGTCGCAATGACTCTCATTAATTCTTGGAAAGAAATTAGCTGAGCCAGGAATCGAACCAGTGACCTGTACGCTACCTACTGAGCTACCGCTACTCGCCGTGAGGGAATCGAAAAATGCCTCTCTTTCAAGTGATTATGAAACAAAAAAAAAAAACCCAAAACGATCCATTGCTTGTAACAGGTAATCTCCCTTTTTATTATAGATATGTGCACTGATTTTAAAGCTTTAAAAACTGACTTTAACCCTTTACTACACAATGATTTTTTTTTTGACAAGACCAAACTGACGGCATATATAGTCAACACTTTAAATGTAGGTAAAATAATGATTTCTGACTTTGATAGGGTAGAAAACTGTGGAAAAAGGAGGAAATTGGTTTACCAGCATGTTCTCCTTTTTCCACAATGTTTTCAAACGCCTGCCTTCCAAGAGTCGTGGAACAAGGGAATGTATAGCAAATGGTTAAATCATGAGATGGCGCAAGAAGTGGTATTCTAAAACCATAATGACAATGTAACTTACTGTAAATAATTTATCCTTTATAACAAAATGCAACTCAACGCGTCTTTGATTAAAGTTTAGATCTTCATCAGACGACACTTAACCTGCAGTCTGATCTTGTGTCTAGACTTTCCAGTAAGGTAGGATTCTAAGCTAGTTACCAGCATTTCCCCCCCCCCCCCCCCATTCCATACTACATGTATGTATAGTATTAACTATTTACCAAACGACAATATTTTAGGCTTGCACATATCGAAAGTATTTGCAGACGACAAAAGAAAAGTGACTGAAAATTTGAAATTTGTTTTGCGGAGGGTAGAAAACATTGTGGGAAAAGGAGAAAATGCTGGTAACCAGCATTTTCTCCTTTTCCCACAATGTTTTCAAAAGGCATCTTTCTCAGGGTCGTCAAAAGTAGGGATTGAGTGGTATTGGGTTAAAAAGAGACTTTTTAGGCCTATTTATCAGGATCGTAAAAACTCGGGCCTATTTCGTCAACAGTAAACATTGAAACAATAACTGCAAAGACAGAATAGAGGTTTTCCAGAACAACAGATTTGGAAATAAAAACTGTAGGATTAACACCATTGTATTGTCATGAATAATTGTCTCCCATCTACCACAATGTTTTTCAAACGCTATCGATTGTGACCGGAGGGGAATGGGGGAACTATAACAAGAGGGCCATTGGCCCTGGAACACTCACCTTAGACTATAGCTTATGAGTGAAATTCAATTCTTTGAGCAACTTTAGTAAAACTTCACCCAAGGAACATCCCTGCCAAGTTGCATCAAGATTGGCCCAGAGGGTTAGGAGAAGAAGATGTTTAAAGAAATTGTTGACGAGCGACAGACGCCGGACATAGGGCAATCAAATATCAAAGCTCTACACCTTCCATTTTCAAAGAAGAATTTTACATTTTCCTTCTTAGTCCTATGTTCGAACTTGGGGTCCACGGGGCTGGGTCAGGTTTAAGCAAAGTAGCATCCTTGGAACAAACTTGGTAGAGGTCCACTCAAAGATGCTACATACCAAGTATCAAAGCACTACACCTTCCCGTTTAAGAGAAAAAGAAATTTAAAACTTTCCTTCTTTGTTCCTATGTTCCAACCTGTGACCTCCGGGGCATGGCCAGTTTTGACGCTAGGGTCATCATATGACCAAACTTAGTAGAGGTCCACTAGAAGATTATGCATACCAAATATCAAAGCTCTGCACCTTCAAGTTTCAGAGAAGATTTCTAAAGTTTTCCTTCTTTGTTTCCATGTTCGAACCTGTGACCTCCCGAGGCAGAGCCAGTTTTGAACCCAAGGGCACAATATGAACAAACATGGTAGAGATGCACTAGGAACTGCTACAGGCCAACTATCATAGGTCTATGCCTTCTAGTTTTAGAGAAGAAGAATTTTAAAATTTTCTTTCATTGTTCCTATGTTCAACCTTGTGACCCCCGTGGCGGGGCCAGTTTTAACCCCACGGGCATGGTTTAAACAAACTTAGTAGAGGTCTACTAGGAGATGCCACATACCATATATTAAAGCTCTTTGCCATCTAGTTTCAGAGGAGAAGAATTTTAAAGTTTTCCTTTTTTGTTCCTATGCTCAAACTAGTGACCCCCGGGGTGAGGCCAGTTTTGACCCCAGGGACATCATTTGAATAAACTTGGTAGAGGTCCACTAGGAGATACAACAGACCAAATATCAAAGCTCTATGCTTTCTAGTTTCTGAGGAAAAGAATGTTAAAGTTTTCTTTCTTTGTTCCTATGCTCAAATTTATTATCCCCGGGGTGGGGCAAGTTTTGACCCCAGCGACATAATTTGAACAAACTTGGTAGAGGTCTACTAGGAGATGTCACATACCAAATATCAAAGCTCTACGCCTTCAAGATTCAGAGGAGAAGATTTTTAAAGTTTTCCTTCTTTGTTCCTGTGCTCAAACTTGTGACCCTCGGGATGGGGAAAGTTTTGACCCCAGGGGCATAAGTTGAACAAACTTGGTAGAGGTCCACTAGGAGATGTCACATACTAAATATCAAAGCTCTACGCCTTCAAGTTTCAGAGGAGAAGATTTTTAAAGTTTTCCTTCTTTGTTCCTGTGCTCAAACGGGCTTAAACGCGTTATCCCCCGGGGCAGGGCCAGTTTTGACCCTAAGGGCATATTTGAACAAACCTGGTGGAGGTCCATTAGGAGATGCTACATACCATATATCAAAGTTCTACCCCTTCTAGTTTCAGAGGAGTAGATTTTCAAAGATTTCGGGTTTTTTTCGTTTTGTTGCCATGGCAACCAGAGTTATGGGTGGAATTAAATTCTTTGAACAATTTTAATAGAGCTTCACCCAAGGAACATTCTTGCCAAGTTTCATGAAGATTGGTCCAGTGGTTTAGGAGGAAAAGATGTTTAAAGAAATTGTCAACGGACGACGGACGCCGGACATTGGGCGATCACAATAGCTCACCTTTAGCACTTTGTACTAAGGTGAGCTAAAAAGGTAGAAAATACCCGTAAAGGTGGTATATATACTTATTACCTCAGCATCTCATTCATCAGAACTCGAACGAGTCTATGTCTGAATCTAACACGATCAATGGATCATCCGATCATTCTCGAGAATGCTCAGCGTCTGAGTTAAGGTAAGACCTTTGTAATGGAAAACAGCTATTTCCACTAAAATATCATCCTGCAAAATTGGCTATAATTAAAAATGAGTATTATTGAACTACTTTCACCGATTCATTTTTTCCATTTTTTCCTTCTTTGAATTATCGTTCATAAATCTTTACAGAAAAAGTACAAAAGTTGCAAAAAATAATTTTAAGATAGACATAAACGGAATTTCTGATCCGTTAGAAATGAGCAAAAATATCATTTCTGCATAAATCCTTATTTATCCTTATTTATCAACTAATCAGAATTTTCACCGAAAGTGCATTACACAGGCCTTACCTTAACTCTTTACCAGACGACAAAATGTTACACTGGTCCAAATTGAAAGTATTTGCAGACGACAAAATAAACGAAACCCTACAATTGAAATTTGTTGCGAGCTTTTACGAAAACGTCGATGTTACAAGATATATACCGAGGAGTTAGCGAGTCGCCGAATAGCCTTTACGAAAACGTAGTTATGCATGGTTACCAGCATTTTTTGTTTTCACCCGATGTTTTCAGAAGCTTATTCCTTAAGGCTGTTGAAACTGTTGATTGAGTCGTAAAAGATCAGATCTAAATGTACATTTATTTTGCTACTATTTTCAGAATCACCATGTCTTTGGCAAGATTCATTAAAGACTTCGACACAACGACCAGTTATTCCCAAAGAGCAGGTTGATTCAGTAGAACATCTTGTTAAAAGCTATGTGAGAAAGCTATTAGATAAAGTAGCCGAAACAGATGAAAGATTTCAAACTTCTCCCATCTTATCCGCCGGAAGTTTCTACGAAAATAGCAGAGTTTCTCGAGTTCCGGATGAGTTCGATTTTATGACAACGTTGGTTAAATTGTCCGAAGATGTCATATTCGAGCCCGGATGTGATGGCTATGCCAAAATAAAGGTAAATAAGAATCAAACTTTATGGCAAGAATTTTGTGACGGGGATTTTTTGATGTCCGAGAGTTACCAGGAAGTGGTCGGTGAGGAACAAGCAGGCAACAGGATAATGGATAAGTTTTATAAGCTTGTACTACACGCAGTTCATTCAGGATTGACGAGTTCACGTGAAAAATATGGTACTTTGGAATTAGATAGAATGGAAAGCAGTGCACGAGGGGGCATTGAACTGAACTTACATTATACATACAAGCCAAATGACGTTTCCAAGGCAATATATGACTCTTCCATGACCTCGGGCACAATAAGTGTAGATCTGGTTCCTGTTCTGAGCTTTTCAGACATTCCAAACGTTGAGAAATATATTCACTTGCACCCCAAATGTCATACAGATACAGTTAAACAATACGGATGTTTTTTGGTACCCAAATCTTGTCCTGCACAGGCCTCAAGTCACCAATGCTGGCGGTTTACGTTTAGTCGACCGGAAATGGCTATGATACATGACATGGATGAGAGACATTTATCCTGCTATAGACTGCTTAAAAGTCTGTCTACATTCAAACAAAGAAATATGTGCATACACAGGGTCACCTGTGCTCTTACGTCATCAAAACGGCAATGTTACATCACTACAGTAACTGTTCACACAGGGAATCGATGGCTATTGATGATTGTAACATTGAGGTGCTCAATTATCTGATCTCTTGCTGTCGTGATTACTTTCTGCCCAGTTTCTTTGACAACAATCTCAATATTTTCAAAGTCATAACTATACCACGGTATATAAGTACATGTCATACAGACCGGATGGTGTAAGGTTTGTGGTCCTTATTTGCCGAAGCATATGTAAAACCCCTGTGGTTCATGTCCGATGGGGACCTTTCTTGTCCAAACTGGTAGATCTTGTCAGGGGCTTAATTGTAACTTCTTATTAAGTCTACCCCTCTCGAGCAATATGATTTTAAGACCTTCAGGAGTTGGTTCTCAATAATGAACAAACACGTTCGTACCATGTTCGACGTTAGTGAAGGAGAGACCGACACGGATTTTTTCTATAAACTTAACATCAGGGTAGAAGTTGATATAGAATGTTTACGTGGGTTTTCAGCTGTAGTTGAAACAATCGAAGAAGGTATCGGGAAAAGTATTCCAATAGAAAGGGAAGATTTGAAGAAGCTTCTGGAATATGTCCGCTCACATGACTTGATTACCAGTGCAGCGTAGCCCACCTCTCTGGTTAGCAGTAAACCTCTCCCTTACTCCAGGCTATACTGAAACGACATGGCGGACTTACACACGCTTTCCGAAGAAACGAGACTTTAAAGCAAACATAACACTCGATTAATTTAATCATTCTGATTCAGAAACAGAACCCGAAGTCTACGTTCTAACGACAAGGCTTGTCAAAGCCGGAGAAGCATTATATTTGACTGAGTTTGGCTCGGTCCAAGGGGCGTATAATCACGACCTTCAACCGACTTATATCGGCGATGTCGAACTTTCTAATTTCATTGAAAAACTCAATTCGAGCAACGAACAGAAACTGTCGAGTAATAAGCGAAAACTTGATAAGAGAAAAAGAAGACGCAAGGACGTCAAGGTCGCCCGAAAATGAATTGCTTTTCCATTATTAAACAGAAATATGTAGACAACAGAATTTACCTGACTCAATTTTTTTTTTTCATTTATTTTTCATTTGTGAAAAATTAGATATTGTATTCCAATGAAATTGACATGACAATAGTGACCTACAATGTCGTGAATTTGCCACATGACCAACTGTCAAGATACAGTATGGGTTTTCGGACTGCAAAAACGTTCAAATGCCCGATTTACATTTTATGCTACTTTTATGCCGATTTTCAATTTCGACATCTGAGAATAACTGCATAAGTACAAAAATATTGTATTTAAAACTTCATTTTACAACTTTTATATAGTAACGTTGTACATGTATTTTTATTGCGAAGTTGTTTTTAGAAGGAAATTTTATTATCTGGGTGCTCAATAGGTATGGGGAAAAAGTTTCAATTTATTTAAATCAAGTTATTATCCATTTTAAAACTCAATCTGGACTTTAAAGGTGGGTATTTAGAATTTTCACATCACACCAAATTAAAATATATATATGTCACTGAAATTTATATGAAAAAACAATACAAATCATCAGTAATTAAGAATCATAAAATTCCAAAAATATTTTTTAGTGGTATTCCCTTAAAAGGCTATGTAGTCTCTTAAGCTATTTTTAGATTTCCCGCCAAAATCAGAAAAGCATTGTAGGAATGTTAAGTGACTTGCACGTGACTAATGACTATTAAATTCCATAACAAAAAAAAAAATTGAATTATTTTCCACGATGTCTAGAACTTCGGATGCTATGTTTGAAGCTTCGTCTGTATATTTCTGGTGTGTAAATGAGCGAGCTGCTGATGTAAAAATAGACCGTGTTTCCCTTCAGTGTTGACCTGGGCTGTGGTAAATATCTAATTTATCTAGTTGTCGGATGGTTTTCAACTACTGGGTTTAAATGAATGAAAATTATAAGGCTTTGGGAGTATAAGGATGATTTTTTTTTGTATTTTTGTAAAAATTTCGTCCCAAAAATCTGAAAGGCCACCTTGTCCTCTTTTCAGTGGTATTTCAAGTATTATACAGCGGCAGCTCATACATTTTTTGGCTTATACAAATTATTGGCCGAGGAAGCTGCAGAGCATTTTCCAATGACACTGAAACACAACCGACACCTTCAGCGGGGGTCGATCAAACGTTTCTTCTGGGTTGTACAACTACTGACTTTACAGCGCCACAAAGGTCCTCGAAAACCTTCTTATCCCTTTTTCCCACGAAATGAGGGAAATGAAATTTTCAAACTAATTGTTAAAACTCATTTTTGCTGCTGCAAAGGTGTTTTTCTTTGGGGCGGGGGGGGGGGGTGTTAAAATTTTATGTCGGATAGTGTAGATCCAAGAACAGACTGCCCGATCTGTACGTTTTTCACCTATCCATGCATTCCTGAGTTTCTTTTTCTTGTAATTCGCACAACATTCTTTCCTTTCCACGATATGGAGTGGCGCGGTCGGCAGGCTATATAACTTTTGAACAAAGGGTCGCTGGTCCGAGTTCCCTACTCGGCGAATTTCAAAGATGATTATTTGGGAAACCTATCGGCCAATCAATCCTAAGCCACAAGCTACTATCTACTTTCCCACATATCCATCGTTAAACAATGATCAGCGCTGAGAAAGTAATGAATCCTGTCACAAATCCTATCATCCATTTTCATATAACAAATTCAATGTGCATGCGCAGATCCAGAGGGGGGGACCGGGGATCCGGACCCCCCCCTTGAATTTTGGCAAAAATGTGGTTATCGGATTCGTGAATGGGACTGGTTTGATATTGTATAGCATTTATGTAAAATACAATCATAAATTAAAAAAAAAAAGGTTCTAAATGTGGAGACCTCCTCATAGTTATAACTGGAAACGTTGACTTTTCTTGTAATCGGCTTACATCCACTGAAATCTGGAAATCAAAGTATCATATAATAAGACGTGTGCGTTTTCGGTGGGACCCCCCCCCCCCCCCCCCCCAAGAAAGATCCGCGCCTGGTGTGGTTCATGTTATGAGATTTGTCTGTGCAGGGGTTAACCCGTTACCAAACAATCTCATTTTCCCACAATGTTTTCTACCCTACTAGAAACAAATTTTAATTTTTGACGAGTTTATTTTGTCATCTGCAACTGCTTTGACTTTGGACCAGTCTAAAATTTTGTTGTTTGGAGAAGGGTTAAAGAAAATACTGTAACGCTGTTACCAGCATTTCCTCTTTTCCCACCATGTTTTCAAAAGCTTTAATTTTCAGGGTCGTTAAAAATCGTGAAATGTTCGAGACAGGGCTAAAATGCTGAATGAAATGGCAATTTCTGGCAAACAGTAAAGACAAAAGACATTACTATTTCAAACCTGTTTCTGTTTTCCTGATAAATCTGAAAAATTGTGATCGTGATCTACACATGTAAATAGCTGTGATAACTGATCTGACGCGAAAAGGGACATTGGGACATATGCGTAAATGTTGTTTCGGATCAGCCTGCGCACTCTGCACAGATTGATCCAAACGCCACTTTCCGTTTTATGTAATTTTCGAAAGTGTCATTTCGGAATAGCCTGCGCGGAATGCCGCGGGCTGATCCGAGACGACACTTTACGCAAATATCCAAATGCCCCTTTTCGCCTGTTGCAAGGCAATTATAGTGTAATACGGAGATGCATGAAGTCCCCCTTTTGCTAGAGTGCGGCTCATATGGCCTGTAATACACGAAATGGGACACTCGGACATTTGCGTAAAGTGTCGTTTCGGATCAGCCTGCGCAGTCCGCGCAGGCTAATCCGAAACGACACTTTCCGTTTTTATGTAGTTTTCTGTTTTGCAGAAGTCTACTGTAGCACAATATCTATGTAGTCGTATAGTGCCGTCTCGGATTAGCCGGCGCGGACTGCGCAGGCTGATCCGAGACGACACTTTAATAAAACGCAAATGTCCGAATGGCCCTTTTCGCATTCAGCAAGACATATATAGAAAAGCATCACGGAAAAATGAGTAATTACTCGCAACAAATAGGACAGACAATCCCCCGTGTTTTTTACTAACAGCTGTCTAGCCCCTGGTAATTTTACATGGTAATGGGTCAAAAACAAAACAAAAAAAATACGAAAAAAGTGATTGGTTGATTACAGTGCTATTTACACCTTGTTACTTAACCGTTAATTACCAAACAAAAAAATAAAACTCGACTCGTCCAAATTAAATGCGTTTTAATGTGGCTCGAGGGTAGAGAATTACCGTTGAAAGCGTTAAAAAGCCTTCGATCGGAGGAGACGTACTGGTAACCATAGTTTTCTCCTTTTATTACACTGTTTTTGAAGACTTTCTGTTTCAATTTAGTAGAAATATGGGATTGTTTTGCAAAGGGTTAGACAGGACATCCGCAATCTATGAGAAATTATATATATATATAGGTAACAGTTTACCCTCATGCATTGTACGTATTAAAGCACACCGAAATTTTTATCTGTAACCATGGCGGGAAGCCTTCATACATTCATCTTCGCAGGTAGGGTTTTTTTTTTCTATTCGTTGAGGCTCAAAGACTGTTGTGTAAGACTCGGTGCATTTGCGGACATTATAGATCGAGATCAAACACGCGGTCTGATCTTGATCTACATATAAAGTCCAAGACAGTGCCATTTCTTTTAAATCACGATATTCTGCTTTTTAACGATTGGCTAGAGATTTCCTTTAATTAATTCAGTTTCACTTTTTCAGCGCAAAAATACTTAAATTCGACCTTTTTCGGCGGTTGAAAAACTTGATTTATTTTTTCTTATAGGCCTGAAGGCTTATCTAACAAGCGGGCGGTGCATATTCAAGATCAGACTGCACGTTCTGATTTTGATGCACGTTGTCCGCAAAAGCCGCTGTTGTCACTTTTGGCCCAATGGAATAGAAAGAACATATGATATGTAATATAATTCACACAATTCTGATATAAATGCATTACTAAGACATGATATTGGGTCATCATAATCATCATCATCGTATCAACGAAAGATATCAACAGAACACATGTTATAGGTTTTTTTTTTATATTGTCGTAGATCTAATTGTTTGCGGATCCGTATGTCTGTATTCAGCTCAATCATATATAGAGCATCAAACACGATTTAAGCTTAACGTATAAATATTCTTTCATGTAGAGAAAGAACGGTAAAGAGAAGTGTCATAGGGCTCGAGAATGCACGTGAAAAGATTTTTTTTCTTTAAAACCCGGGCAATAAACTTTTCTAAAAACTTTTGGCTCCCACTTTTTCTCTAGCGCAAAAACATGCCGGAAAACTGTGGTACTCTCTACAAAGGAGAACGTCTATAAAATGAGAAAAGAAAAGTATAGTCTAATTTTGACATAATTCTCGTGTATTTGTGATTTCTTACTTCATGAATGTTACAGAAACAAGAGAAAAACTCATTCGCCCTACTTTAGAATAAAAAAAGACAGGTAGTAATCATGATTAACTGTGCAAGCAAGTCCAAGCTCGGAACAGTCTCTTCGAAACAGCGGGCGGAATCGGTACGAAAACGGCAATGGTCTTTAAATAGTAACGATTCAATAATCAAAGTGCTGCAAGCGCCTTGGTGTTTTGTTAAATTGGAAACTGCTGATCTGCTTATGCAGGTAACACCCTTACAAGTCAGACTTTTTGCCCGATTCAAGATTTCATTAGATAACGCCGGACTTGGAAATTTAAATTATATTATTGCATAAAACGTGCCTTTTCGGGCCGTTATAAGCATGTATTAACGGGTAAAAATCGGGCGGTTAACGGGAGAAAACGTGTATTAATCAGTAAATTCACGCGCCGTTAACGCCCGGGTTTGTACTATCAATATCCTCGATTCGGGCTTACCTTGTAAACAACGTTTGTCCTTGTCAGATTTTCCCTAGACTCCGACCACCAAACTGTAGGAATTCGTACCATATTCGATCCTTTTCATGGCATGTCTTTGATGATATTAGTACACCACAAACAAACCTTTGCACAGAATCTTAGTTTAATCGAGATCTGAACAAAAATTCACCCGTGAAATGTACTCTAAAGCAACTACATCCCACCCACTTTTTAACGTGATCGGTCCGCCTCGCTTGATGTATATCGAACCCTCTGTTACGGGTAGTGTTACCTTCAGTTACAGAAATTTATATCCACGCATTTATCCTAGTTGTGATAGTCCAAATGTGTGCAAGTTTATTCCACATAAGTCCAGTGTGTATTAAAAATCAATAAAAGTGTATTTACAGCGAGAGAATCAAAACTGGCATACAGGACTAACTGCCCTTTCCTAATCGTAACAATAAACTTCTTTGCCGACTTCCGGTTTTGACCCATTTGCGTACAGTACATTTGAAATTCGCTTATTTGCATTTCTATGGAAATATTTTCGCTATCTGTGCAAATTATTGTTAGAATACCTTAACTTTATGCAATAATAGCGTTAATTCACGTTTCTTTCGGTCGTTAACATTCGCAGAGGCCCTCAAAATACTTGAACACCCTCGTGCTTCGCACTCGGGCGTTAAAGCATTTTTCGGGCCTCTGCGAATGTTAACAACCTCAAAAACGTGAATTAACCCTATAATAATTACTATCTAGGCACAGAGCCAGACGTAACTTATTGTCAAAGATTTAATTCCTTTGCCGGTTTGATTAACACAGTTCATCAAACCGGCTAATAACTGGTTGTCGTTCGAAAAAAATATCATTCACGATTACATAGAATTCGCAGCCACAGATAGAAAATTAGGGAGAGCTCGGCACATGATAATTTGCATTTAAAGATAACATTTTGATAATGAAAATCCAAATATTTTTATATGAGATAGATCTATTTATATATAGATATTCTGATCTTTTAAATTACATTATAAATTTGATTATCATGCCCTGAGCCACTGTGGTTTGGCCAGCCTCTGTTGTATACTGCTGTATTATTGGACAGGCATGACAGATATTTCGATAACAGACGAGTTTGGTAACATAGACTCATAGAGTAAATCGATTGGATGTTTCAGTAACAAAGCAATTATGTTGTGTTTATGTTCTGTTCTTTACACCTAATCATGTATGGCTTCGTTTTGTTAAAACTTTTTACTTTTTCACTTTTCACCCATTTATCCTTTGATAGAGAGGTTCAAACTTTTGATTTATTCACTTTCCATCCTTCTTCGCTTGATAGATAGGCAATCCACGTGGTCAATACATGTATACAGCATGGAATAAAGTAGATGTCTATATAACAAAAAATAATTATTCATGAAACAAGGGATCCTATATACGATCCCTGATGAAACATAGTGGATATTACAAATTACGGTTTTAAATAACGAAGGTTCAAACAAAATAAAGCCATGTGTTGGGTTTAAGAATGCCACAATACATATACACTATATACATTGTCATTGCTTTGTTACCGAAATATCCAATCGATTTACTCTATAAGTCTATGTTACCGAACTTGTCTGTTACCGGAACATCTGTAAATCTTGGATGGTTACGGGAGATGCAACCCTTATCAATTTACCTAAAATTGCACTCATTGTAGCTCTGTAACCGTCTTGATAGACTTGATATGAAGATCAACCACAGGCTGCCAGTTAAATGTTGAAGAAGTGATGCTTCTAGATCTACAAAGTAAAATGTTGAAGAGGTTATGCTTTGGTCCATGGATCTACAAAGTAAAATGTTGAACAGGTTATGCTTTGGTCCATGGATCTATAAAGTAAACTTAGAAGAGGTTATGCTTTGGTCTATGGATCCACAAAGTAAAATGTTGAACAGGTTATGCTTTAGTCCATGGACCGACAAAGTAAAATGTTGACAAGGTTTTGCTTTGATCCATGGGTTCACAAATTAAAATTAGAAGAGCTTATGCTTGGTTCATGGATCTACAAAGTAAAATGTTGAAAAATTTTAGCTTTGATTCATGGATACACAAATTAAAATGTGAAGAAGTTTTGCTTTGGTCCATGGATCCACATAGTAAAATGTTGAAGAAGTTTTGCATTGGTCCATGGATCGACAAAGTAAAATTAGAAGAGGTTATGCTATGGTCCATGGATCTATAAAGTAAACTGTTGAAGAAGTTTTGCTTTGGTCCATGGATCCACATAGTAAACTGTTGAAGAAGTTTTGCTTTGGTCCATGGATCGATGAAGTAAAATTAGAAGAGGTTATGCTTTGGTCCATGGATCATACACACACCTGATAGATCATGTCCTAATTCTGTGCTAAAGACAGGATTTGTATGCATTTGCAGATGGTAAAACAAGTGTAAACTGTGTCATATGGTAAAGATTGAACCTTTAACCTGCTAAATGAATGAAATGAAACTTATGGTGATAGTAAAACCCCAAAATTTACTTTACATAGATATTTTTGGGGAGAAGTATGTCCTCAATGTACAATTTAGGTGCAGTCTGATTCTGATCATCTACACTGTCCACGAAAGGTCCTTGAGTCACACTTAGCAGCATAAGGGTTAAGAATTTAATCATTATAAAATATATTTCACAGCTGCTGTGCTGATATACATTACCTGTGCTTTAAGAATTGCTCCACCTAAAAGATGTACGAACGGTATCATAGGACCATGCATAAGGGGAAAATGTCCGAAGGGTGGCTATTGCAGGCCCACTAGACCTGGAGGACCAGCATTATGTTGCAGAAGTAAACCAGGTAAGTAGATACCTTTACTTTCCACAACTCATAACCCGACAACAATATTTTAGGCTTGTCCATTTTGAAAGCATTAATTTTGCAGACCACAAAATAAAAGTGGCTAAAAATTTGAAATTTGTTCTGTGAAGGGTAGAAAACATTTTGGGAAAAGGAGAAAATGCTGGTTACCAGCATTTTCTCCTTTTCTTACAATGCTTTCTAAAGGCATCTTTCTCAGGGTTGTCAAAAGTTGGGATTGTGTGTAACTGTTAATGGGTTAAAATAGATCCTGCATGGCTCATTGGAAAACTTGTACCTTAGAGACCCCAGGTTTGAGCCTTGTTGGAAGCTAAGACCAATTAGACTTATGAATTTATGATTGTTTCTGTTATAATGGTATAGCTAAAATAATATTGACGCTGATGCTAAACACAATCCACTCATTTTCAGAAAAGAATACACCTGCCACATCCATGTTTGGGGTGGGATGGATATCTGGAATCAAGTACTCATTCTGCCCATTGGTCTGCTCATCTGTCTGTCTGTTAGCCTGGCACTCAGGCCCTCCATTTAAATCATTCTAATAAACCATACACAACTATAGTAGACTGACTAGACTCACAGAAATGTGCTGTTATTTGCCCTTCATCTGAAATACACCCATTCAGAACATTATGCTAGTGTATTTTTTACTATCTGTTGATGTAATTTTGTAGCATTTTCTCTTTATACAGTGTTACATGAAATTGCTGAAATTGTAATGGAAACCTGAACCCTTTACCACACAGTCCCCACTTTTAACAACCCCTATAAAAGAACACTTGAAAATGTTTGAAAAGGAAAAACGCTAGTTACAAGTATTGCCTCCTTTTGCTACACTGTTTTCAACTTTATCAATGGCAAAAACCATCATATGCACTACATTTAATTTTGTCAAGTGCACGTTGTATGGTAATTAGTTAAAAGTCCTGATATGGAAACTTGTTGCATTTTACACCGGTAATTTTCAATGTAATTAGTGAACTGGTTGCATGACTACACAGGAGTTATTCGGTTCGAATCCTGGTCTAGTAGGATATTTTTCAGACAATACTTTATTTCTCCCACCCAACAAGAGATGAACTGATTAGAAACCCAGAGGTAGCCTTGCATGTATCAGTGCTTTACACTGAGCTCAGGCCTGCTAGTGAAACCTTTAAAACCTTTAAAAACCTTTAATTTCAGAGCAAACCTTTAAAACCTTTACATTTCCCCAGAAAACCTTTAAAACGCCAAAATAGCATGTAACTCTCACTCAAAACCTTTATATTTGCTCTGACTGGTTGCCGTGCTAGCTTAAAGCAAGTAATGGATTTTGTTCTGCATTTTCCCTTCTATTATGTGTAGTTAAACAATGCTGCTTTTGTTTCTTTCATCTTGAGTTTTTCAGAATGCTGTTGCGTTCACCAGACTACCATGCAGTAGCTGTTTGCAGTAGTGCACTCACCAAACCATGGATGGTGTCATGTTATCAGCATTATGTACCATGGACCTGGATGCTTGAAATGGTAAGTCAGTGATTTTGTACACTGAGGGCCCAGTGAAGGAATCTGAAGGCACAAAGACCAAATAAGATATTGTGTGTGGCTCTAGGTGACAGATTCAAAAAGAATGCATACCGTATATTGGTCCCCTAAACCACACATATATTATTTTTGGTATTATGCTCCTGGCTATCCAGTTGTAGCATAGTATTGACCATATCTGCATTAATTGCTGGTTTCCAGCTTGCAAACAATCAATATTGGAAAACAGGTAACCAAAACCCCCCATCATTTTCTGATTGGTCAATAACTTCTTAAACAAATATCCATGCAAGTTTGTCATATGTGTAACTAACTGCTAGCTATATCAAATCATATTAACTTGCTTTAACCAGTTTGCATGTATATATGTTCATTTGTGTTTGAACTTGGCATTTGTTAAAATACTCAATCATTTTAACCAGAGTTTAGTATTGCCTGCCTCCAGGAATGTCCAAATTCTTAGGTTGGAAAATGATTGGGTGATTATAACAAATGCCAAATTCTACTGATTGTGACAAGTTGAATAAAGAAAGGAAAAAAAAAATTTCAGGTCTGGTGAGATGTTTGCACTACTGTAATGATGGACAAGGTTTGGTGAAGCTACAGCATTCTGAACAAAGGTGATGTAGATCCTACACTGTAAAACAGGAGCTATGTATGATATAAATATGCAGAGAAAATAGGTATACACATTAAATAAGGTATGCATTATATTGCATAATTCAAACAGTATATAACATCAAAAAATGACTTTGGTATGACTGTGGGTTTAATAAAGAAATGAGAACTTCGACGAAAATAGCCTTTATTTACTCTTTATTTTTTCATATTTTACACTAAAAGGCCTTTATAAAAACCTTTATTTTTGTTTTGGCCTGCTAGGAGGCCTGTGAGCTTATAAAAGAACCAAGAAAATCTATTCAAAAAAGAGCTAAGATCTGGTACCAGGATTTCCTTGTTTTTGACTCTTTCTCTCTACTCCAATCTGTGCCTGTCAGATATGCATTTATATAATCACATGTACATAACAGGCACACAAAAGTTTGAAGGTTTAGGGTTGAATACTAGATTACCAAGTCATTGACCCTGTACATACAGGGAAGTCTAACAAAAAAAACCACTTCTCATCTGCGACAAGAATATCCTTCAAAGAAGACACAGTGCAAGTGTTAGGAAATATATGAGATAATAACAACATAATTATGGTAACCAGCATCTCTTCTTTTCCCACACTATTTTTACCCATCCATTCAAAATGTATATTATTGTATTGGCAATACTACTAGAAAAAACATGACTGAATTGATGAACAGAAGCGAATCAATTGATATTTTGCTGATTTTCAACTGCCAATTTTTCTTTTTTGAAAAAAATGATTTGGCAGGATTGTTTAGCTTTTATCAAACAATCCCAGTTTTTAATGATCCTGGAAGAGAAGGCTTTTGAAAGCATTGTTTGAAAAAGGGAAAATGCTGGTAACCAGCATTTTCTCCATCCTCAGATACCCCGGGGTCTCCCTATTTGCTACGCTACATTGACCCCTGGGACAATTGACTAATAAAACTTTGAATCAGCCGTCTAAAATCGATACAAAATGTCATAGCATACAGTCCACTCGCCCATCACAAAATGATGATGGAACCAGTGAAAAGCCAGCATTCGGCCAGCGGTAAAGAGAGGGAAATTCTTTTTTTTTTTTTTTTTTTTTTTTTTTTTTTAAAGCTTTATTTACCACGTCAATAGGTATGCGGGGGTCGTGGTCATCCCCCAGCATACCTTACATAATCTTTTAATATAATAATGAAGAAATGAAGAAAGAAAAAAACATTTTCCTATAAAAACATACAAATATATATATATATATATCTATATATGAGACATTCTCCGGCAAAAAGGTGCCTAATGCTCCTCTGTCGCGCCAAGCAAGCTATCATATACTTTTGAATCTACAACAGCCTTTTTTTCTCGAAATCAACTCAATTACGAGGTAGAATAGTCCTTTGACATACAGAAAACTAGGCTTTAGCGAAATGTTTCGGTCCAGGTTAGTCTGCGCAGAGTGCGCAGGCCAACCTGGGTCGATACCTTCGCGCAGATGTATTAAGCACCCCTCTCACGGAGCACATCTCATATATATTCATCTCTTCAAAAAGGTAACATTATCGGAAAGATTAAATAATTTCAGGCTAATATCTGTGGCAATAAAGCGTGTGTGGGTGTGGGTGTGGGTGTGTGTGATGGGGTGTGGGTGTGCGTGTGTGGAAAAAACAAAAGATATAATGAAACTGATTGGTGTAAAAAAATAGCATCATTGATTGTGTGTTTAACCCATTACCACACAATCCCTTATTTTGACAACTTTGAGAAAGAAGTATTTAGAAAAACAATGTGTGGAAAAGAGAAAATGCTGTTAACCAACATTTTATCTTTTCCCACAATGCTCGCCACTCTTCACAAAACAATTTTCAAATTTTCAGTCGTTTTTATTTTGTAATTTGCGAATATTTTCGATCTGGACAAGCCTAAAATACTGTTGTTTGGTAATGAGATTAAAAAAAAAACTATGCTTATTCTGAAATCGATAGTGATTATGGAAGGTGTTCTAAAATATGTTCTACAATTGTCATGTTATCGTTTCTAAGCGAAGTCGTTTTCGTATTGCTATGGATATTCACAGCGGTTGTAAGAAAATTCTTCATACCAATAAGTGACGGTTTATAAGATTTATTTCTACAAAAGTAAATATATTTTTTAACTTCTAAAAGCAAACAGTCTAACAAAAAGTTTGGTTTATATATACCCAAAAGAAAAATTCTACTATTTATTTGTAAATTGCGGTCTAAATTATTCAATATTGTTGTAATTTTATTTATCAAAGGTGTTATGTACTCACAATTATAAAACAAATGTAAAAGTGTTTCTTCATGTGTTCCACAGAAAGTACATGAATTAGTATCAGTCAAGTTCATTTTGAAAAGTAGTGCATTTGTTGGGAGGATCCTATGAACTATTCTTGTCTGGAACCATTGTGTATATGTATCATGAGTACATTTAAAAACACTTCCGTGAACTAGATTCCAATCAATTTCTAAATCATTGTAAATTGAGTTCCATTTGACTCTACATGACGGAGTCTCTCTGTTCTCAATCAATTTGTTGTAAACATGTTTATTTATTTCTTTTTTAGTTAATATTTGAAAGAAATAACAGTTAATGCTAGGGTTATGGCATTCATTTAGAAATTTCTTTTGAATTAGTATATGATGCTTTGACAAGAAGCTCTTAACCGAGTTTAATAAACTGTAGTACCTTAAGAAATTTATTTTATTATTAGTAAGTTTATTGATTTCATTCCAAATTTTAAAATTACCATTTTCATTCAATAGGTCTTTAATATATCTTATACCTGCAGTGTACATTATTGAATCATAGACATAATTTGACTCAATTATAATATTGTCATTATAAAACAATGGCATATTAATTATATCTACCCAATTTGTAAATTTACATTTCGATATATAGGTAGTAAAAGACTGTAGGACATCAATCCAAAAATCGTTTTTAATAGTTTTCACGATTTGTTTACAATACGAAACACCTAAATTGAATAATTTTTGTGTGTCAAATATTCCATTAATAAATATGTAACAGTCACCATTACCACTAGCTACAAGTTTCTTTAACCATTTAATTTTCATACTCATGTTATAGCTATTTACATCTACCATTTTTAGGCCCCCTTCTATGTGCTTCTTTATAAAAATGCTCTTTTTTATTTTTGCCGTGCCATCCCATACGAATTTATATAGCATATCATTTAAACTTTTCATGTATTCATTCGATGGTGACGGTAAACTAATAAACAGGTTGGTGAGTAAGGAGATTAAAATGCTTTTAACTACAGTTATTTTTCCAATAGGGGTTAATTTTCTCCTATTCCAGTAGGATATACTATTTTTAATGCTTTTTAGTTTTGGTTCAAAATTGCTTTTTATCATTTTTTTCAGATCAACATTGAAATGTATCCCAAGTAATTTAAATTGTATTTCCCCCCAAGATAGTTTCCATTTTGTTTTAATAGATCTTGAACTATATTTCATGCATCCTATCCATATTAGCTTCGTTTTATCGAAATTGACCTTCAAGCCTGAAATATGTGAAAAATTTTCAAGTAACTGTAATGTATTTTTGAGTGACTTTTCTGAACCATCTAAAAAAAGAGTCGTGTCGTCTGCAAATTGTGATATTATGTATTCTCGTTGTTTAATTTTTATTCCTGTGATACTTTTTTCATTTTTTATTTTGATGTTAAGAATTTCTGTACAAAGAATAAAAATGTATGCTGAAATTGGATCTCCTTGTCTGCAGCCCCTTTTAACCATGAAGTAATCCGATAGAAAACCATTAACTTGAACACATACTTCCGTATCATACAAAAATAACTTAATCCATTCTCGAATCATTTCACCAAAGTTAAAAAAAGATAATGTTTTTTCAATAAAGTTAAAGGATAAGGAGTCAAAAGCTTTCTCAAAATCAATTAACATTAACAATCCAGGTATCCTATGTTCTTCACAATATTGCATGATATCATACACTAATCTGGTATTTTCCCCTATGAATCTATCTTGTAAGAAACCTGTTTGATCACTTGAAATTATATCATTTAAAACATTCTTAATTCTTTTAGCAATACTTCCAGATGCAAGTTTATATAGAACATTCAAAAGCGTAATTGGTCTCCAATTTTTTAAAAATTGCCTTTCTTTATTTTCTTTCGGAATACAAGTTATTGTTCCCAGTTTAACATTCCGTGAAGATGATTTAGATATAAACGCGTGGTTTAAAGCTTTTACTACAAAATGACCAATCTTATTCCAAAAAAACTTATAAAAGTTTGAAGTAAATCCGTCATTTCCGGGGCTTTTATCATTTTTCATATTTTTTAGGGTATCTGTGACCTCATTGTATTGTAGCAATCCTTCAATATCTTTTTTCTGATTTTCATTTAATTTTTTTACAGAACACCCTGCTAATTGTTCAGAAAGATCGAAATCAACAACGTTATTTGGTTCAGTATATAAATTTTCATAGAATTGTTTAGTTTCTTTTAAAATTTCTTTTTGATCAAAAATGTGAATTCCATCTTCTTTTTCTATATAATGCATAGTTTTTGAAGCTACATGCTGTTTCTCTAGATTACAAAAATAATTAGTTACTTTTTCCCCGTTATCAATCCAATTTGATCTTGATCTAATGAAAGAACCATTTAGCCTTTCCTTCCTTAAAGTTTCCAGTTCTAATTGTAGTGAACTTAGCCTGTCTTTGTTTGTTTCATTAAGATTATTTTCTATATAGGAAATTTCTTTTTTAATGGAGTCTTCTCTTATGCATTTTGTTTTTGCTTTATAAGTAGAAAATGAAATGGTTTCCCCACGTATTTCCATCAATAATGTTTCCAAAAAAAGTTGATCGTCTATTATTAATTGTAACTGTGATTTATCAATGTTTAGGACATTTTCAGTATTGTATACTGGCAGACAATATTGCAAAATTACGTTATCTATTTTTTTGTTTATACAATCTACATATTCTTTATCTTTTAATAATGAATTATTGAATTTCCAAAACCCTTTTCCATGCTCCTGCTTTGAAAACTGAAGTTCAAGCACTATTATTGAGTGGTCAGATCTGTAACTTATATCGATATCACAGTTTCTAACAAATGAAAGAAGGTTTTGATCAATTAAGAAAAAATCTAACCTTCCTTTTTGTAATGGTGATAACCTTTTCCAAGTATACTTTCTTGTAGCCCCATGTAAATGTCTAAAAGGGTCAACAAGTTCATTATCATTAATTTGCGTTATTAAAAATTTTCTTGATTTTTCATTGTGGTTATTGTACTTGTAATTTTCATAATCTATTGATGGATCTAAAACTAAATTAAAGTCTCCACAAATTATAAAACTATGAACGTTATCAAAAGATTTCATTTTATCAAACACGTATCTAAAAAAATCAGGTTTATCGGAATTAGGTGCATATATATTTGCAAGGATAAATGAGTTGTTTTCATAAGAAATATTAAGCGCAATAAATTGCCCATTATTATCTTTTTTGCATTCCGCTACTTTAATATCTAATCCTTTCCTAAGTAGAATAGCTACGCCTTTCGAGTTAGAAGAACCGTGACAATAAAAGCATACTCCTTCCCACTGTTGATAAATTTTGTGTTCAATTTCTTCAGTAAAGTGTGTTTCCTGCAAGCATAAAACATCAACTTTCTTTTCTTTAAAAAGTGTAAATAAATCAAATCGTTTTTTAGTGCTATTCAAACCACGACAATTGTAGGAACATATCTTCAATTTATCCACAGCCTTTAATAAAAAACAACAATTTTACTAATATATCATTATTTTTAAAACCTTCCAATGAAACAGTATCGATAATTGATGAAATAGTAATAAACACAAAAATACTATTCTTGTTTGATGTGTGCTTTATGTTAAAAAGAATTAGAAAGTAAAAGAAAGGTGTAATGTTGATTGTGCAAGAGAGGATATATATACGTGTTTTGATTATATACAATACATGGTAAAACGCCATGAAAAATCGAAGCAACTGGAGCATGAAATGATTAAAACCGGGCCGCCACCCATTAAATGGGCTTGACCTTCGGTTGTAATTCTTTTTGATATATACACAAATGGGGGTGGAGGGATTTAGGATAAAGGATCAAGTGTGACTCTTCTTGAAGACATATTCTATACATAAAGAGGAAAATAGACAGTATTTACTGAACCGATGTCTGGGAATTATGAGATCCCGCTGCACATGGTGCAGCCCGGTCTCATTCTTCACCTTAATCGGTCTTTAACCCTTTCCCAAACAATCCCTGGTTTTTACGGGTCTGGAACAATAGCCTTTTGAAAACATTGTGGGAAAAGGAGAAAACGCTGGTAACCAGCATTTTCTCCCTTTCCCACAATGCCCTCTACCATATCATAGAAGAAATCATCTTTTCAGCGAAAGTTGAACTGTCGTCTGCAAATGCCCCCAATTCGGCCCAGTCCAAAAGTTTGTCATTTGGGAAAGGGCTAATCGTGGGATAATCGTTCATAGAGTTGAATTGTCGTCTGCAAATGCTTTCAATTTGGTCTAGTCCAAAAGAGAGGGAAATTCAATTAATTGTCCCAGGGGTCGATGTTGCCAAGCAAATAGGGAGACCCCAGGGTATCCGAGGATGCATTTTCTCCTTTTTCCACAATGTGTTCTATCTTTCCCATAGCAAATTTCAACTTTTAGGTCACATTCATTTTTTCATCTGCAAATTATGCGCTGAATTTGGACTAGTCTAAAATTTTGTTCGAGTGACCTCTGTTTTTAGTCTGCAGATATGGAAGCACAGGAGTGTGTGTAAGCAAAAGGGGACCTAAATGTGCACCAGAGTCTAGCTGTACAATTCCAGAAGGTTCCAAAATCGGACAATGTTGCAGAAAAAAGCCAATCAAGCCACCGTTTCCAAGTAAGATAGTTTGACTGATATAAATTTATCAGACTGACAGGTGAAACAAAAATCATGTTGTATACTGTGGATAATTTCATGTGTATGATTATATAGCAGGGATAAAGGAATTTACTTTTAAAATTGTTTAATTGATAGGACAATATCACTAACTGGTACTTCAAGAATCCCGTAACAGAGTCAGCAGCAGGTCACTTAATTGTCACAATTAAAGAAAACTTTACCCTAGTAAAGTACCGGTAATAAATTTTTCATGTCATCCTGTTACCAAAATCTAACCTTTAATTACCTAATATACTTTGTTTCAAGTTTAACCCTTTACCTCACAATGACTATTGACGACCTTGAAGGAGAAGGCTTAAAAAAACATTGTGGGGAAAGGAGAAAATACTGGTAACCAACTTTTTATCCTTTTCCCACAATGTTTTCTACCCTTCCCATAGCAAATACTAACTTTTCAGTCACATTTATTTTGTCATCTGCAAATGCTCTAAATTTTGACCAGTCCAATATTATGTCGTTTGGTAAAGAGTTAAACATGTGTACTGATGACTTCTACATGGAAAACAAAAATGATTGGTGGTTGGTAAACAATTATGATAAGACCCAAAAAAATTAAAAGACATGGTTAACTCACTTATATAAGAGTGAGTAAATTCACACCAGTAACTATGCTATGTATACTAACAAATTAAACTTTGGATTAAAAGCTGCTGGAGAGATTAGATGCAAATTTCAAGTCAGCTGTCAAAATTCTGGTATTTCAGTTATAATTACTTTTTCTATATTGGTCAACAGTATGAGTATAGGGATAAAAGAGCAGAAAACTTCTGATGTTGGGTATAGAAGTTACTAAATTGTGTTATTTTAGTTGAAGGTTGTAAATATGGACAAACTGGCCTATGTGGTAGAGGACTACAGTGTAAGCCTGGAAGCTCCTGTCAATATTTTAAAGAGCCAGGACCAATAGGGATGGGAAAATGCTGTCGGGACAAACCTATCAGACCTCCTTTCCCCAGTAAGATATGCACATGTATAATATGTATATTTCCAGTGAACAGTCAAAATTCAGGTCTTTCAGTTATGGAGGTTTTTTGTTTGAAAAAAAATAATACTATTCTGGACATCATGTAGTGAAAATCAGACTGCAGGTTGCGTGCTGACATCTACCAATATTGAGTCTAGAACTTACTAAATTTCTGTTGTTTATGTTTACATTAGGTTGTAAATACGGACAAACTGGCCTGTGTGATACAAGACTAAAATGTAGGCCTGGAAGTTCCTGTCAATATTTTAAAGGGCCAGGACCAAAAGGGTTGGGAAGATGCTGTCTGGACAAACCTATCAGACCTCCTTTCCCCAGTAAGATATGTATAATATGTATATTTCCAGTGAACAGTCAAAATTCAGGTCTTTCAGTTACGGAAGTTTTTTGTTTGAAAAAAAATAATACTATTCTGGACATCGTGCAGTGAAAATCAGACTGGCTTGCAACAGGCGAAAAGGGGTATTCGGATATTTGCGTAAAGTGTATTCTCAGATCAGCTCGTGGCATTCCGTGCAGGCTATTCGAAATGACACTTTCCGTTTCTATGCAATTTTCTGTTTTGTGCAAGTCTGCTATACCACAAAATCTAAAGCGCAAGCTGATCCGAGACGGCACTTTAAGCAAATGTCTGTATGTCCCTTTTCTCATGTTGCAAGCCAATTATACAAAGTAAGTCATCATATAATTATAAATCTAAAGAAGTATTTTGTCCAACTACCGACTGGTCCGTGGTATGCAGGAAATTTTCCAATTTTTCAAAACTAAAAAAGCTTTGACCTAGTTCAGTCTGCTCAGGCAGATGCATTTAGCTCCATTGCTCCAGAGCATGCTTCATGTATCCTGCAGCATAGATCTGTATTTCTTGTCTGTCCTTCAAATATTTCCGTGACACCTAGTCTTGCAAGGTTCGTTAGTCCAGGGAGGTGATGTTGTAATTCAGAGGTTCGATTCTTCAACATTAACCCATTACTACACAATCCCTACTTTTGACACACCTGAGAAAGAAGCCTTAAGAAAACATTGTGGGAAAAGGAGAAAGTGCTGGTTACCAGCATTTTCTCCTTTTCCCACATTATTTTCTACTCTACACAAAACAAATTTCAAATGTTCAATCACTTTTATTTTGTTGTCTGCAAATACTTTAAATTTGGACTGGTCTAAGATTTTGTCGTTTGGTAACAGGTTAATCAACATGACTCTATCTTGGAAATGTCCTTGGACAAGCCTGGACAGAGTCTTGGCCCAGCACTGTACAAAGCGAAAAATATAAATGAGCAATACTCTGGCTTAACCCTTTACCAGAGGACAAAATTTAAGCCTTGTCCACATTAAAAGCAATTTCAGATGACAATTTCAATGTGGCTCAAACACTGCAAGCAATTTTTCATGGAGTAGAAAAACATTTTGGAAAAAGGAGAAAATGCCGGTTACTATTATTGGGTCTAGAACTTACTAAATTCTGTTATTTATGTTCACATACATGTATAGGTTGTAAATATGGACAGACTGGTTTGTGCAGTAAAGGACGAAAGTGTAGGCCTGGAAGCTCCTGTCAATATTTTAAAGGGCCAGGACCAAAAGGGATTGGAAGATGCTGTCGGGACAGACCTATCAAACCTCCGTTCCCCAGTAAGAGATATTCAATTTCTTTTCAAATTGCCTTGCAGATATATGTTCTGCAAACTTTCCCTACAATTTTAATACCTGCAAAATTTCCCTTTCAAACTTTCCTCATGCTACCTTCCTCATAACTGTCATTTTAAATCTTCAATTCTCCTTATAAACGTTTATTTGAAGCTGCTTTTTGCAACCTCTCCTCACAAATTTTTCTTGTAAACATATCTGTACTGTTGTCAATGAAAATTTGACTTTCAACTTTTATTGTAAAGTTTTTCTACGAGGGACAAATCTCTGTAAGGGTCAGAGTAGATTTTTTCAGGTTTTCTGATTAACCTTTCCTACATAAACCCAAGTTTAAATGACCCCTAGCTTTAAAGGCTTTTGAAATCATTCTGGGAAAAGGAAAAAATGCAGGTAACCTGCATTTTCTCCTTTTCCCAAAATGATTTCTACCAAAATTTATGTTTTATTTGTCACCAATTTGAAAATGTTGAAAATTGTTTCATTTTGTAAAGACTTAATACTGCCATCCATACGCTGTGATTTATAAGAGTTGGTTTTGAATATTTTCTAGACCACAGTGATGGAAAATGTTGACCTGTCAACCTTCAAAGCATTTGAAGAGCACAAATTAAATATGGCTCAAATTCTGGACATTTTCAACATTTTCAAAGTACATTGTGAGAAAAGGAGAAAATATTTGTCAATATTGTCCTCTTTTCTCCAAAATGTTTTCAAAAGTCTTTTGTCTTAAGGTTTGTAAATGTTGGGGCTGTGTGGTAAAGAGTTAACGCATACCACAGGTAAAATGAAATCTAAACTGTTGTCACTTTAATTCTGAAACAATCCCCAGTTTTTACAACCCTGAGGTAGAGGCCTTCTGAAAACATTGTGGGAAAAGAAGAAAATGCAGGTAACCAGCATTTTCTCCATTTCTCACAATTTTTTTGTATGCTTTCCAAAAACATTCACTATTTGTTCCACATTTAATTAATTGTCTGCAAATGCTTTGAAAATGAACAAGTCTATAACTTTGTTGCCGGTAGCAACATGGATTATTTTCTTTTAATTTCAGTGCCAGGTTTTTGCCCTCCACCTTCTCCAAGACCCGGAATATGTGTTTTTAATCCGAAAGTTAATTGCTTAAATGACGCTGCTTGCCCAAAAGGTCAGCTCTGTTGCAAAGAGGGTTGCGGTAAAGTCTGCAAAAAAGCTATCCCGTTCCCTGTGAAACTTCCAGCAGCTTAACTTGAAATCCTTTCTTTGTATGTAATCAGAGTCTACATTCACCAACCATTTTAAATATTGTTTTAGATTCCAAATTTCAAACTAGCTGTCCGATTGGTCGAGATATTTTATCATGACCAATCAGATGGCAGCTTTGAAATTTAGAATCTCAGCCAAGCAGATTGTTAGATTTGTATTTAGAACATTAGCATCCTCGGATACCCCGGGGTCTCCCTATTTGCTACTCTACATAGACCCCTGGGACAATTAATTGAATTTCCCTCGCTTTACCGCTGGCCGAATGCTGGCTTTTCATTGGTTCCATCATCATTTTGTGATGGGCGAGTTGATGTATGCTATGACGTTTCGTATCGATTTTCGGCGGCTGATTAAAAGTTTTATTAGTCAGTTGTCCCAGGGGTCCTTGTAGCGTAGCAAATAGGGAGACCCCAGGGTATCTGAGGATGGAACATTAGCTAATCAGACGGCTACTTTGAAAATTAGAATATCAACCAAACAGAAAATTAGTCTTGTAATTAAGAAATAGAATATCAAGTGTAGCCATCCTTGCTGACACTTGCCAACAATCATATTTTTGGACTAGGAATTAGAAGAAAAGGTGAATTTACAATGGTAGGTAAATATGGTGGAAGGCTCTAATGTCAGTGTGACTACTCTCATCACACTTTGCAATGCTGGGATCTTGTAATAAAAGATAATCAAACCATATTTAACAATTTTTTTTTGTTTCTTTCTCCCGACTATATATCAGTATCGTGTCT
Organism: Tridacna crocea; assembly: GCA_943736015.1. Taxonomy (NCBI): domain Eukaryota; kingdom Metazoa; phylum Mollusca; class Bivalvia; order Cardiida; family Cardiidae; genus Tridacna; species Tridacna crocea. The sequence continues at coordinate 35,953,070 of OX031066.1, read as the reverse complement.
CTGTACTTTAATGGTATACATGTACATGTATATATATGTAATGCTGTGTGAATTTCTGATTTTATGTGGTTTTACTAGGTACTTTCTCCGTCTATTTCCCCCTCCTCCTCCCTGTCTGTCTGTCAGTCCAAGGCTTTTTGTTTGTCTGTCTTTAGTACACCCTCCACTCCTCTCACATACACAGATTTTTCTGTCAAAAAATTGTTTGAACCTTATTGGTTTGGTCCCTTATTTATTGATTGATTATTTGCACCATGCATTTTAAAAATATGTTTAGAACGTGTTTAAGCTGCTTTCAGGAAGAGGGAGGTTTAAAGCATCTTTGTGAGATAGAATGATCTTGTGACATGCAGAAGATAATACCATTACAAGAAAGTTCGACCTAGGTTAGCCTGTGCAGACTATTTCAATGACTATTGTCAATCACAATCATCTGAAAAAGACTTTCTGAAGCTGGTAATCAAATTGACAAGTACTGACTTCTGGGTTTTAATTCATTACCAAACGACGATATTTTAGGGTTGTCCAAATTGAAAGCATTTGCAGATGACAGAATAAAAGTGACTGAAAATTTGATTTGATATTTCATCCCCAACTTTCAGCTGCAGGTCGAGCAAGAGTTACTCTCCTTGGAACTTATCGATTATCTGGTCCGAAAGGATTTCCGATAACGGCCTGTCATATAGGATTCAGAAGGGAAAATTTTTTGATCGACTAAAACACATTTTTCTTCTAAAATGATTAAAATCTATAACGTCGTGAAGTATTCTGTAATATCTCTACTTTACTTCAATATAATTTTAATTCCTGTAGCAAAATGGGAAGTTGCGTCCATTTTGATTTAAAGTTGCTGACCCATTGCGGTCTCCCTAATCAGCGTCAGGAAATGTCAGGAAGCGTCACGAAGCGTCATAAGCACAAATATTCCATTTTTCACGTTGCTTTTGTAATAATAATGGAAGATTTAACACATTCTATCAGAATCTTATATATTAGAGTGTATTTTGACTCAAATATTGGATAAAACCACCTGCCGATTCAGCGTCACGAAATATGGCGGACAACTGTGGAGGCGTCAAGAGGTGTGAAGTCGAGAATAAGCGTCACGAAATATACTAGATAAAATTAACAAATTTAAGAGCTGTAGGTAGATCTAATAGAACAATAACAAAAAAGAAATCAGTATTTTCATGAATAATGACATTAAAAGTGGCAACAACAACAAAAAAAAGGTGATTTTACTTACCATTCCAAATAGTGCTTAATCCATAATCCTCATACAGGCATACTAGATCCAATCACTGTACTACAGCCTAGTAAGACACATAGTTTTCAGCGTCATGCAATCGTATCACTGTATCACGGATCAGCCACTCCTTAGTATGTAGTATGAATTCAGCGTCACGAGAATTGTTGGTACCACTGTATGTCTGTCTATATATGGAATAGCGGCAATAAACATGTATTCAGCGTCACGAGATTCTTAGACTATATTGCGAAGATAATAATACTCAGCCTCAGGAGATTCAAAAAGTCTTTTAGGAGCATTGTGGGAAGAGGATAGATAGCTCGCATTACACAAAGTAGAAGGTCTCCTTTTCCAACACAGAACTGCTATTCAATGGAACATTATTCAATGCAATATTACAAAAGATCACAAGCCTTGGAATACAAGAAATTATCTATAAAAAAAAATGTAATTTGCACTGCAAGACTCAAACAAAAAAAAAATTAAATACGGATAAGCGACATGGTGAACATTTATTTACATTCTCTAAGAACAATCGTTATAAAAATGACCATAGAGGTGGAAAACCATTCATCATGTATCATTCACTATGTTTTCTCTACCCATGGTACTCATCAATGCATAAATTTGAGAAAAGTGGTGTGGTAATGGGACAAAATTGCTCTTTTTCAGCATATATATATGTTTTTCATTTTAGTTCAAATCAATTTCTTCTTTAAGAGATAAAAATAAAACCCGACTCTTCTCCTTCCTGCTATATACATGTAATACACATTAATTTAAATGGATCACCTACAGGTATCAATTAATGCGAGCGTGCTTTTTCACACCTTTTTGATTGGAAAATGACATGCTGATCAAATAGCTAACAAACCAATTAATCATCTAGATTGACGATAATTAAAGTTCACTAGTTTTTATTATTTGCAACCAACAGAAAAGATAATGATGTGTTGAGAACATGTCAAAAATAAAAGTGTATAGACTGTACAGGTGAATCTTCATTTGATAGTTACAAATATCTTGTTCTGCGCTTATTATTAAAAACAAATCCATATCACCATATAGATTATGGATTTACTGTATATGAAATCCGATTTGACGAGTCTGAAGTGGTTAAGCATAGGTGTAAAAAATGCCAAGTTTCGGACGTTTTGAGGGTGACATCTAAAAATACTAATCGTCGTTGGGATTATTAAAATGTTCTGTTCTGTAATGATGTTTTACACGTAGCACATTTAAGAACAAGGCGTACCTTAAGATAGGTTTCATCCCTTATCTTCTACTATTCCTCCTGCAAAACAGCCTTGGTTGGGGCAATTCCAATCACCGTAGGTAACTATACAATAGGCTTCTAAAATTTTAAGCCATTTTGTCTGATAAAGTAACTGAATTCCGAGGCATTTTGGCCAGGCATGCATATTGTCAGTTATATAAAGGCGATCAGTGCTCCTGTTCATGTTTGTCTTGAATTTCTTTCACAAGGACTTCACAGAAATATATGTTCACAAGCAACTGGATTACAATCGAGTATTACAATTGAGGAAATCATGATCAGCAGCGACAAACCTAAACAAAATTGTTACACGGAAAAAACTCTATTTATCACATTCCCACAATGTTTCTATGACAGGCTTCTATTCTCTTGTAGTACCTAACCGAATCTTGTTCTATGGAATGGCGATTCTCTCATGGTAGAGAAAACGTTGTAGGAACAGGAGATCTCATAAGTTATGAAATGCGAGGTATTGAAACACATTGCAACAATGTTTCTGAAAGATTTTGTAGCTCCTGACGCTTAACAATTGACGTTATGTCTTACTAGTAATATTCAATACTAGATCTCATGACGCTGAATATGATACTGTCGGTGTCCGTAATACAGTGATCGGATCTCGTGACGCTGCCAATACTCTGAGTGGCTTTCTAACCTTTAATACAGAGATCGGATCTCGTAACGCTGAATACTTTGTGACACTTCCGTGACGCTGAATACTTTGAGTTGCTTTCTAACCTTTAATACAGAGATCGGATCTCGTGACGCTGAATACTTAGAGTCGGTTTCTAACCCTTAATACAGTCATCGGATCTCATGACTCTGAATACTTAGAGTCGGTTTCTAACCCTTAATACAGTCATCGGATCTCATGACTCTGAATACTTAGAGTCGGTTTCTAACCCTTAATACAGTCATCGGATCTCGTGATGCTGAATATTTAGAGTAGCTTTCTAACCTAACTTTAATACAGTGATCGGATCGCGTGACGCTGCATGAATACTTTGTGTCGCTTTCTAGCCAGTAATACAGTAATTGGATCTCGTGACGCTCAATATTATATGTCTTACCAACCCGTAGTACAGTGATTGGATCTCGTGACGCTAAATATGCCTTCATGGGGATTATGGATTAAGCATTATTTGGAAAGGTAAGTGAAATCATATTTTTTTCTGCTGTTGCCACTTTTAATGTCATTATTCATGGAAATACTCATTCTTTAATTTTGGTAATTGTTTTATTACATACCGCTCTTTAAGTCGTTAAATTTATCTACTACATGTATATTTCGTGACGCTTATTCTCGACTTCACACCTTTTGACGCTTCCACAGTTGTCCGCCATATTTCGTGACGCTGAATCGGCAGGTGGTTTTATCCCATATTTGAGTCAAAATACACTCTAATATATAAGATTCTGATAGAATGTGTTAGATCTTCCATTATTATTACAAAAACAACGTGAAAAATGGAATATTTGTGCTTATGACGCTTCATGACGCTTCGTGACGCTTCCTGACATTTCCTGACGCTGATTAGGGAGACCCACCCATTGTCCTTCTTATTTCTATATAAAGGTTTAAGAAATTTGCTCATGCGCCGTTTTTGACGCTAAATAACATAAAAATGAATTGCAAGCAAAAAATCTATAACGTCTTGAAGTATTCTATGTTTTGTTGTGATTATGATCAAAGTATTCGTTTACATTTGTGAAATTGAGATCTTGCGTCCATTTTAGTTTAAAAACGACACTATCGTTAATTTTTGTATAAAAAATGCAGTATCGAGCAAAGTGAGATTTTAAGACTGGGTGAAAAGATTTAGTAACGGATAAAGGGAAGATAAGAACTGATGACATGATAACCTTGTCTGTATTGTTTTGTTAAACCTGGATCCTGTTTTTACACATTGTCCAAATATATAATGATTGTATTTATCATTTTTTCATTTTTATACATGTACGTGTATATTATTTGCATCAGTGAAAACTTTTAAGAGATTTGTAAAAACCATTATTTTCCCAGTATCGTCTTTTTTAATTCTTTTTGGAAAATAATTTCAATTTAGTTAGCATAAATTTCTTTAAATTGCATTTTTATTTATTGATTTATTCATTTATTTATTTTCTTTATTCTAAAGAAGATTGAATTTGTTGTACTATTGGATCATTATAGTAATTATGCAGTCAATAGACCAGTAACAAACTGTACAAAACAAGCAGTCTGATCCTGGGCCGAATCGGTTTTATCTTATGTGTCGAAATTCTTTTGGCTTAAAAAAATTGACGTATCAATATCAATATGTGACTAAAATCAGCAGAAAACAATTTGCGTTTTGAGAGTATTGATGTGACCCGTACAGCTTACTCCCGAATTTCAAAGGTCCTGCATAAAACCTTTTGAAAACATTGTGAGAAAAGGAGAAATACCAATATCCAGTATTGATTCCTTTTCCTACAATGTTTTCTACTCTTTTAAAGTGAAGAATATCAATTTAGCTACATTTGATTTATTTTCTGAAATTGCTTTTTTTCTAAGTTGGTGAAGTCAAAAAGTTCTCCATATGGGAAAAGATTTTAAATTATTGACTTTTGAAAACACATGAGAGGGAGAAAATACATGTGATCAGATTGAAAATAGCGAGGAAATTTGAATATGTGAGCTGTCGCCATAAAATACTTTTGAAAATGCATTAATCATCACACATTTGCAAGTAAAGAGCTAAAGAGAGAAGGCGGCAAATTGGACTTCCTTTTACAAGATCTTGTTAAACTTGACTTTAAATCCTTACAAATAATCTCATAAAAAAATTATGATTTTAGTTTAAACATTTAGTTTTAATTTATTCAATATACTAACATCATTCATTTACAACAACATGTATTGCGAAAAGGATTGAAACGAAAGCATCTAAGCTTATATAGTTCCTCTCCCTAAAGAAGTCTGATTTTTTTCATGATACATGTACTTTCTTTCCGATTACTAGTCCAGTCAAATTAGCCTTTATACCCCGTATCAATGGCCGACTTCGTTTGGTGCTATAGCCACGGCTAAAGTGACGTCAGAAAACTATAAATAAACGGGAAGTTGTCAAGTACGCATGTCATGAAGCGAACACACTTAGCCTTTGCAACAGCAGTCAACAATATGGCGGCGTCCATGGATACCTATACTGTTGGCGATTGAGATTTTTTTTTATGGATGATGATTTAACCCATTACCACTCAATCCCTACTTTTGACGCCCCTGAGAAAGAAGCCTTTTGAAAACACTGTGGGAAATGGAGAAAAAGAAAATGCTGGTTACCAGCATTTTCTCCTTTTCCCACAGTGTTTTCTACCCTTTCCAGAACAAATTTCTATTTTTCAGTCACCTTTATTTTGTTGTCTGCAAATGCTTTCAATTTGGACCTGGCTAAAATTTTCTCGTGTGGTAATGAGTTAAATGACATGGTTTTTTTTTTGCATTTACCTACAAAAACTGTTTTGCTTGGTCTCTTACTCAGACTCCGTCGACAGCATATTCAGCGGGTGCAGGGTTATTCAGAATATATAATTCCCCAGTTTATAGACTTTGACTTAACCTTTTCCCAAACAATCCCTGGTTTTTACGGGTCTTGAATAGTAGCCTTTTGAAAACATTGTGGAAAAAGGAGAAAATGCTGGTAACCAGCATTTTCTCCTTTTCCTACAATGTTTTCTACCCAATCATAGACAGAAATCTTTTTAGCAAGAGTTGAATTGTCGTCTGCAAATCTTTCAATTTGGTCTAGTCCAAAAGTTTGTCGTTTGGGAAAGGGTTAAGGTACCATTTTCGAATTGTTAAAGGGATGTGTGAGGAGGTTCTAAGGATTATCGGCCTTTTTCTAACAAGCCAGGACCATAGTGGTGGTATTGAGGACACAGATCTGTTTTTCTTCCGAAAAATCGCAAATTTCAATGAAAATGTTTGGTATTTTTCTTTGACCTCAAAAGGTTTTCAAAACTTTTGGAGACAATTAGCTCTACCGTAATTCCAGCTACATTTGATTTCTGCATATGCATTCAATTTCAACCTTTGAAAACACTGTTGGAAAAGGAGAAAATGCTGGTAACCAGCATTTTCTCCATTTCCCACAATGTTTTCTACCCTTTCCAAATCAATTTTCTATTTTTTATTCACATTCATTTTGTCGTCTACAAATGTTTTCAATTTGGACAAGTCCAAAATTTTGCTATTTCCTAAAGAGTTAAATACAAAGATTCCCAGGGCTATGACCAAGACTCATACAGTGTAGGCCTAGTTGTAGTCTTGATAAAAATCCTTTTTTGGTGTAAGGCAGATCAGGAGTTGAATAAGAATTTCTATCTGGCTAAAAATTGTTTAGCCAGATCCTGAATGAGTCCAGACCAATTAAGAATTTTCATCTGTCCTAGTCCTGATAAGATCGAATGCCTATCTGGTCTAGCCAGATTCTGAATCTAGCTGAATTCCTGTCTAGCCTACGACATTTATAACTGTACACCCAAACTTTTACTATAAAGTAGGTCTTACAAAATTGATCATTTGAAGGGTACCAGTATATTTAAGTCATAAAAGCAGAAGTTTGGAAAATAAATGAGATATGCCAACAACAGTTAACATCATTTTAATAAAGTTTGAAAACTTAACATGAAAATCAAAGTGTCAGATAAATCTAACAAGAGGCCCATTATGCCTCTGTACATTGCTCCACTGGCTTTTTAACCATACAATTTGAAGTGATTGAGGTCCATAAGATAAAGCTAGATGCCAAATTTGGTAGCCCTGGGTCTTATGGTTTCAGACAAGAAGATTTTCAAAGACAATCAAAATTTTTCGGTTTTGTTGCTATGGCAACCAGATTTTTAATTCTTTCAAGAATTTCTGGAGAAGACAATAGCAGGATCGTTTCTGTGAGGTTTCATCAAATGGATGGGTAGTTCCAGTGAAGAAGTTTGAAAAAAAAGTTAACACACAGACACATATGTACAACGGGCACCAGGCCATGACATAAGCCTGCTGGCCTTGGGCCAGTGGAGATAAAAATGTCTAAGGTTGTTCATAAAAACTTGTGAAATCAAATGCAGCCACCAAAGTTTCTTTGTATGCTGCTTCAAGTTAAAGCAGAATTAGGGTAAAAGCCTTGTCCTGTTTTAAATTGAGGCAACATTACAACAAAAGCCATATAATATGGGATGAACAGGCATTAGACAATATAACATAATATCCCATCACTTCCTGTGGTAGAGTATAAAGAACTAGTGTCCCTTAACCCATTACCACACAATCCCTACTTTTGACGCCCCTGAGAAAGAGGTTTTTCGAAAACATTGTGAGAAAAGGAGAAAATGCTGGTAACCAGCATTTTCTCATTTTCCCACAATGTTTTCTACCCTTCACAAAACATATTTCAAATTTTCAGTCACTTTTATATTGTGGTCTGCAAATGCTTTCAATTTGGACAAACCTAAAATTTTGTCGTTTGGTAATGAGTTAAGAGTCTGAACTGCTCTACTTGCAGTGTATCTACTTATTTTCTTGCAAACTGTCAAAGTTAAAAAAAAAGAAACATAAAAACAAATGAAATTTTCATCATGTAAACAAGAAATGGAAATTTTCAACTTGAAATGGCTACTTTTCCGATATTGTTTGTTTATTTTTTTTTTTCAAAACCAATAGGGTTAAAGCTATTAATAAAACAAACTTTGCAAGTACACAGAAATCCGACAGATAATGCATTCTTTATCAAGTAAACAAGCAATAGCTATTTTCAAATTAAAGTGGCTACTTTTCCCTTACTGTTTTTTTTTTTTCTAAATCAATCAGCTTGAAGCTGTTGATGAGATAAACAAATTGTGCAAGTTTCACGAAAATACAACCAAAAATGCTGACCAAATCATGTAAATATGAAATGGAAATTTTAAACTTTAACTCGTTACCAAACAACAATATTTAATTTATAGATTTGTCCAAATTGAAAGCATTTGCAGACGACAGAATAAAAGTGACTGAAAATTTGAAATTTGTTTTGTGAAGGGTAGAAAACATTGTGGGAAAATGAGAAAATGCTGGTAACCAGCATTTTCTCCTTTTCCCACAATGTTTTCTAAAGGCTTCTTTCTCAGGGGCATCAAAAGTAGGGATTGTGTGGTAATGGGTTAACTGGCTACTTTTCCCATATTGTTAGGGCATAAATGTGACAAATGTGCAGGTGAAAAATAAATGGAACAAACTTAAAAAGGATTATCGGAAAGCAGTCTTGAGAACAACAGTACAGGGAATAATCCAACTAAATTCAAGTACTTTGAAGATTTCAACAGAATCTATTGAAACAGGGCTTCAACCAAACCTATGGGTGTGTATGACACTGGTAACAGACAGCCACTCTGCCTTTTTAGAGTTATCAAAGAAACAGAAAAAATGATCCTCTGCAAAGAAGCACTCTCAAAAGTCTGAAAATGTTAAAATCATGGAAAAGTTAGACCAGTAAACCAGGACATCATGGCGTTGATTTTTATTAAACTCCTCATCAACTTCTCCTCTCACAGTTATTAGAGCTTTCTCTTCACTTGATGTCCATAGGTGTATAAGCTATAAAAAATAAAAAAAAAAGGGATATATTTGACGACTGTTTTATGCCGCTTCAACATTATTTCAGTCATATCACTGCAGCAGCTGGTATATTCATGTATTTTCTGGGTTTTAGCAGTACTAGGTAAGGGCTTTGAAGTGTCTTGCCAAAGGGCACTCCAATGAAAACTCCAATGAATGCAGTGCAGCTTGAACCCAGAGCCTCCAGCTTATGAGTCCCACACTTTACCAATGAGCCCTGCAGGACTCCTCCTGTGCTGGTCAGGAAAAGATAGCCTATCCTAGTTCTTTTTCAACCACTAAAACCATTCAAAGCCACTGTATCTTGTGATGACAAACATTTCTGCCAAGGAACAGAATTTTGATTTGGCCTGAGCACTTACTTTCACGGCTCTAGAAAAGCAATGATCTTTCCAGTTCTGCTGAGGCCAAATTAAGTTTCAGTTTACTTGCCTATATATAGAAGTCAATATATGATTTCATAAGATTACACAATTATCTCTTTGGAGAAGTGATATAACTCCCATGTTATTACTATTTTAGGTACAGGTCAGGTAAGATTCTTTCTGAAGTAGGCAGATGCCATTATCTGACTTAGTACTGGTTAAAGTTCTGCCTATTCAGTAGAGTCTGGTTAGGATGAGTGTTGATATACATGTATAACTGAAAATTTGCTATTAATATGGCATGAACCCCAATAAGCAATTATCAGTCTTATTTCTCCATCATAGGAGTGTAAAGGGTACTTATAAAGCTTATGAAACTTCAAAAAACCTGCCTGCATGGTACTAATCTGACACAAGCTAGAAGACTGGTGTTTGATACCCCAACCTAGCAACATGTTTTTTTTTTAACATTTCTCCCAAATCATACATACCACAATCTGGTGAGCTGATCATATCAAATAAAGATTGGCTAATTCTTGCCAAGTACATTGTGCCATTTTTGTTCACCATAATCCTGAAAGAAGAAACAAGTGCAAATATCATATTACTGCTCTTCTACAGTACAATAGTGATTTTGAATAGAAATAATTTTAGTTTTTTACTTAAAAAAAAAGTACTTCTATTGGGATGTCAGAAGATTCGGACCCAAGAAGATTCGGCCCAGGGCCTTCCAGCGATTTTCGAGAAGATTCGGACCAGCAGGTGAGAAGATTCGGCCCCGAGGGTGAGAAGATTCGGCCCAAGTTGTATTATATTGTTTGTGCCAGTAAAATTACCCGATTGAACTAATTATTCAAAATGTTTTCAAAATTAGGGCCGAATCTTCCTCTACCTTGGGCCGAATCTTCTCATAGGTGGTCCGAATCTTCCCAAGATTTTGCGTTGGGCCGAATCTTCTTGGGTCCGAATCTTCCTCCACCCCCTTCTATTGAAGTGTATTCTCCCAGGCAGAATATTGTCTTATTTTAAGGGTCTTAAGATGGGATATCTCAGATTTTAAAAAAATGAGACATTCTGAAAATTGATCTGGACTTATGGGCTCAAAAATTAAATTCAATTTGGGGACGGATTCTCAACGGGCCGATTTCTCCATCAATCATAATGAAAAATATCATCGGCTGAAGCCATCGGTTCGTTTGAAATAACACATATACTCCATTTCGATGCATAACTATTGGCTGGCATATAGGTCTGATCAAATAAATAATATGGAACGAATACGGGTTGTACTTTTACCTTTTCAACATAACTTACATTTCATTTCCTTCCACAGTCGCCATCTTGGAACTAAACCGACCGTGGGTGCGAGCGCGGTCCGACAATAGCCGAGGTTAAAGGTCAAATGACATCATTATAGTCCTGGCTTTTGATGTTCGGTTGGAGCCATTGCTACTGTAGCCGTGGCTATAGCCCCAAACGAAGTCAGCCAATGTATCAATGTATACCATTACGTAACACCAATCAAGATACCCGATAGGCGTCTTATCTAACAGTGAGACTCGGTCATCATCGGAGAACTCGGGCACAATGCAAACGATCAGGGAAAAAGAAAGAAAATACAATAGTTGCTTTAAAAGGGTGTAAAAAGGGCTAAAAATGTATTTTCTAAATGACTGAAAACTACGCCATATTAAAGAACCATAAATAAGCTTTCTGACTTCCCTGAAGATAATTTTGATTTTCCAACAATATTGTGCAGGCTGATTTATGTTTACCGTGTGCTCACAAAACCACTGACTTCTTCTAAAAAATGACGAAATTATTTTAAAAAGAACTGACCTATTGAACATAAAGGTAAAAAAATATAATTTGTATATGGTTGGTTTGTTTATGATAGATCAGACAATACCTGTGTGGGCTGATCGGGGTACGGACAAAACCCCCCTAGGACAAAACCCCCCTAGGACAAAACACCCATGGACAAAACACCCCTGGACAAAACCCCCCTACCCTTAACCCCCATGGTTTTAAAATGATTCTTTTTGTACAATCATTTTAAGGTTGAATAAAATTTACTGCTTTAAATACTTGTGGGAGTGTAAAAAATAATGTTTTTGTATAAGTTAATTTGTGCTTTATGATAAAAAATGTGTTGTTTTTTTCTTAAAAATTTGCTTTATGACCAAAATTGTGTTTCTTTCTTAATACATTCATAAATTCATAATAAATTATAAATGCAATCATACAATGAAAAAAATCAGTTATGTATTAATCAAAGGATTCCCTTCTCAACACCTGTCTTGCCCAAGTCTGCATAGGTGTTGATATATCAATAGAAATTATCAACAAACTTGAGGTACAAATTAAAATAAGATAATATTTAAATCACTTTTTGCCTTTCATGTTTGATTTTTTTCCTTAAATCAAACAGACTTGTTTTGAATACTTTAAAACTATTTGCAAATTATGTGTGTTTTCTCAAATTTATATGCTTTTTATAATGATGGGGGTTTTGTCCTAGGGGGGTTTTATCCTAGGGGGGTTTTGTCCTAGGGGGGTTTTGTCCATGGGGGTTTTATCCTAGGGGGGTTTTGTCCTAGGGGGGTTCTGTCCTACACTCGGGCTGATCTACCACCACACTTTCCCCAGCCTAATATACATTTACGTACATGTATTTGTGACGATGCTATGCAAAACAATTACAATAAAATGCAGTCTGTTGACTATGTAATAGCTCTATGCAACAGGTTGGAGATTAATGTTTTCAAAAACATTGTAACAAGAGAAGCCTCTTCATAATATCCTTAACTTTGTTAGCTATATTAGCTATTCAGAAATATATCAAACCGAAGTATTTTTAGTATTGTACCATTTTTGTTGATAAATCAATAAAAATATCAGAGATGGAATTCAAAATTATGATGAAAAAATCAGAGATAAAATTCCAAAGATGCAGTAAACATATGTGCTGTTACATTTCGAGCGTTCGTGTTGCGCTCCTCCCCCGGCTTTAGTCTCATCATAAGAAACTTGTACTGCGGATATTTTTCTTTTTTTTAACTCTTCAGGGACTGGCAATGTATGACTGTCCCAATATTTAAAGCAGTTGTAGACAACACAATAAATATGGCTCAAATTATTCAATTTGTATCAATTAAGGCATGACAATATTGCTTGAAAAAGAGCAAATACTGGTCAAAAGCATTTCTATAGCTGACCATAATTTTTCAAACGCGTGCTTTCGGTAAAATTTGAGGTAGATCATATTGCAAGACCTGAAAAGAAAACAAATCCTACAAATTTTGGTACTCCAGTAATTTACAACCCCAGATATCCCGCAGAGTTGTTTTCCAATAAATTGAAACCCTCTACACTCGAAGCGCGAAATTCGGGTTATAAGTGCAAAGGGTTTGCAGAGATCGCCAGTCAATATATAATTCCGTATGTGATCGATTTCACGGCCAAAAGGGATCAAACTCTCATAATTTAATTGGCTTACATAGCGGTCAAATAACAGTTACCGGGTTTGATTTGCATGATAAAGTTGGCCATGGTTTTGTGAAGGGTAGAAAACATTGTGGGAAAAGGAGAAAATGCTGATTACCAGCATTTTCTCCTTTTCCCACAATGTTTTCTCAAGAGATTATCTCTCAGGGGCGTCAAAAGTAGGGATTGTGTGGTAATGGGTTAAGCTCTGTACCTTATAAACTGTGATAAAGGACTGGCTACCTTAGACTCACAGCAAAAGAAAATGGGAGGGGGGGATTAGTCCCACTTTTGACATTTCATTTTTGCCAACATTTGATTTTCAAGTATTATTTTTTTTACAGGTAAAATTGTAAGTTACCAATGTTTTGCTATTTTTTTTTTTTCTAAGTGCATGTAGGTGAATCAAACACCGATTTCTAATTATTTTTACCCTTTACCGAACAATCACCAAATTCAACGACCCATAGAAAAATCACTTTCGAAACCATTGTTGGAAAAGGAGCCTGAGAATGTTAGTTTCTCCTTTTCCCACTAAGTTTTCTACCGTCTCGACCACAATTTCCATCGAAACTCATTCACTTTGTTCTCTGCAAGAGTTTCAATTTCAGCAGGCCTAAACTTTGTGGACTGGTCAAGAGCAAAAATCTCACTAAATTAACCCTTTACCACAAAATTCTGACTTAACGACCCAGAGAAAGAAGCCATTTGAAAACATTGTGGGAAAAGGAGAAAATGCTGGTAACCAGCATTTTCTCTATTTCCAACAATATTTTCTACCAGATGAAAGACAATGTTCATACTTCAATTAACCTATGTTACTAGTAAACCTATGTCGTCTGCAATCGCTTTCAACTTGGAATAAGTCTAAATTTTTGCTGTTCAGTAAAGAGTTAAACGCAGATGACACGAGGAACTTTGTCATGTAAAAAAAATAACGTTAGTGTCAGAGAGATAAAAATGCAGGATACCAGCATTTCCCCTATTCCACACAATAGTTTTAACTCATTACCAAACGACAATATTTTAGGCTTGTCCATATCGAAAGTATTTGCAGACGACAAAATAAAAGTGACTGAAAATTTGAAATTTATTTTGCGAAGGGTAGAAAACATTGTGGGAAAAGGAGAAAATACTGGATACCGGCATTTTCTTTTTTTTTCCCCACAATGTTTTCAAACGGCATCTTGCTCAGGGTCGTCAAAATTAGGGATTGAGTGGTATTGGGTTAAATAGAGACCTTTTAGGCCTATTTATCAGGATCGTAAAAACTTGGGCTTATTTCGTAAACAGTAAACTTTGAAACAATAATTAACTGCAAAGACAGAAAAGAGCTTTTCCAACAGATTTGGAAATAAAATCTATAGGATTAACACCATTGTATCGTCATGAATAATTGTCCCTCATCTACCTTAATGTTTTTTTCGATTGTTACCGGGGGGGGGGGGCGCTATAAAAAGGTAGAAAATACCCGTAAAAGTAGTATAGATACATATTACCTCGGCATCTCATTCATTACCACTCAACCGAGTCTGTGTCTGAATCTAACACGATCAGTGGATCATCCGAGGTTTGCCGAATGCTCAGCGTCTGAGTAAATGGAAAATCCATCGGCTGTGACTCGGCTCTATAAATATCAAAAGCGGCTGCCATGTTGTATTTCGTGTATTAACAATACACAAGTGAAAATAATTTTCTATATTGGTTGAACATAATATGTTTTATCATAATATATACCTTCATACATCTATGGCCCATGTAAAATTCGGAAGAAGAAATAAGTACAATAATTGTAGGCACTTTAATCAGTTTACCTGGAGAAAATTTTAAGTAGTGCACATGTATACCTGCATTTGGATCAAAGGTAAGTATTTTGTATTCACATAAATTGTTCTTTAAGAAGTACCTACCCAATAAACCCATATTCTTTAGATCTTTACGAAAAAGGGGTCGAAAACATTGTAAGCAGAGGTAAAAATGCTTGTTACTAGCTTTTCCTCGCTTTTCCGGGATGTTTCTCCCCTGTCTAAGCCAAATGTCCTAATTTGAGCCACAATTACTTCGTCGTCTGCATGTGTTCAATTTGGACAGGTCTAAAATCTTACCGTGTGGTGGCTTTACTCTTTCACCGCCAAACATATAAACATAAACTAGACCCTTTTCGTCTGTTGAATATTGATTGATTGTATAGTATTTAACCCTTTAACAAACAATCCCTGATTTTTACGACCCTGAGATAGAAGCCTTCTGAAAAAAATGTGGGAAAAGGAGAAAATGCTGGTAACCAGCATTTTCTCCTTTCCCCACAATGTTTTTCCACCTTGCTCTAAACAAATTTCAGTTTTTGAATTATGTTTATATTGTCGTATGCAGGTGCTTTCAATTTGGACCAGTCTAAAATTTGTCGTTTGGTAAAGAGTTAAAACTGTTTTCAACATTATGTCACTTGTATTGCGGCGGCCAGTGCACCTATCCACGCTTTCATGGAATTTCATTGACCGCACAATATTCTTTTCAAGCCATTGACTGCTTTCCCACATAACCATCAAGATAACGGTAAGCGGTGAGAGAGGAATGAATCCTGTCGCAATGATTATTTTCCGTCTCGAAAGGATTCATTAATTACCCCTCTAAAACAAATCAGCATACTACGATACGACAAAATTTTGGACTGGTCGAAATTTAAAGCATCTGCAGGTGATAAAAAAGATATAGTTGGCAACATTTTCTCCTTTTCTCAGAATGTTTTCATTAGCTTCTTTATTTAGCGCGACTGTGAGGTAAAATATAAGAACATACTACAATTCAGATTTGATACATGAAAACACTGCGACAAAAGCAGAAATGTCTCTTAACGAAATGTTACTTCTTTGACCTGAACATGACCAGCTTTGTCGAAAACGTAGTAATTTCTAGGGTGCAAATTAAAATTTGGCTGCAATGCTAGATGTGATCCGTCTAACAGGAATGAAAAAATACAAAAGAAAAATCTTTCAGTAATGTCATAAAGGGCTACGGTCTTAACTCGCATATTAAAAGACGGAAACTACCGAGATTGGCCGAATAGCCTTTACGAAAACGTCGATATTTACCGATGAGTTACGGGCCGTAGACCTGAAAAATGGTGGTAGCATTTTTTGTTTTCACCCGATGTTTTCAGAAGCTTATTCCTTAAGGCTGTTGAAACTGTTGATTGAGTCGTAAAAGATCAGATCTAAATGTTGCTACTATTTTCAGAATCATCATGTCTTTGGCAAGATTCATTAAAGAGTTCGACACAACAACCAAGTTTGTTATTCCCAAAGAGCAGGTTGATTCAGTAGAACATCTTGTTAAAAGCTATGTGAGAAAGCTATTAGATAAAGTAACCGAGGCGGATGAAAGATTTCAAACGTCTCCCATCTTATCCGCCGGAAGTTTCTACGAAAATAGCAGAGTTACTCGTGTTCCGGATGAGTTCGATTTTATGACATCATTGGTTAAATTGTCCGAAGATGTTATATTCGAGCCCGGATGTGATGGCTATGCCAAAATAAAGGTAAATAAGAATCAAAGTTTATGGCAAGAATTTTGTGACGGGGATTTTTTGATGTCCGAGAGTTACCAGGAAGTCGTCGGTGAGGAACAAGCAGGCAACAGGATAATGGATAAGTTTTATAAGCTTGTACTAGACGCAGTTCATTCAGGATTGACTAGTTCACGCGAAAAATATGGTACTTTGGAATTAGATAGAATGGAAAGCAGTGCACGAGGGGGCATTGAACTGAACTTACATTATACATACAAGCCAAATGACGTTTCCAAGGCAATAAATGACTCTTCCATGACCTCGGGCACAATAAGCGTAGATCTGGTTCCTGTTTTGCGCTTTTCAGACATTTCAAACGTTGAGAAATATATTCACTTGTACCCCAAATGTCATACAGATACAATTATACAATACGGATGTTTTTTGGTACCCAAATCTTGTCCTGCACAGGCCTCAAGTCACCAATGCTGGCGGTTTACTTTTAGTCGACCGGAAATGGCCATGATACATGACATGGATGAGAGACATTTATCCTGCTATAGACTGCTTAAGTCTGTCTACATTCAAACAAAGAAATATGTGCATACACAGGGTCACCTGTGCTCTTACGTCATCAAAACGGCAATGTTACATCACTACAGTAACTGTTCACACAGGGAATCGATGGCTATTGATGATTGTACCATTGAGGTTCTCAATTATCTGATCTCTTGCTGTCGTGATTACTTTCTGCCCAGTTTCTTTGACAACAATCTCAATATTTTCAAAGTCATAACTATACCAGTGGATAATCAAGGCAGACAGTCGGGTGATATTAAGTACATGTCAGACAGACCGGATGGTGTAAGGTTTGTGGCCCTTATTTGCCGAAGCATATGTAAAACCCCTGTGGTTCATGTTCGATGGGGACTTTTCTTGTCCAAACTGGTAGATCTTGTCAGGGGCTTGTTACTTCTTATTAAGTCTACTCCTCTCGAGCAGTATGATTTTAAGATCTTTAGTAGTTGGTTCTCAACAATGAACAAACACATTCGTGCCATGTTCGACGTTAGTGAAGGAGAGACCGACAAGGATTTTTTTCATAAACTTAACATTAGGGTAAAAGCTGACAATGAATGTTTACTTGGGTTTTCAGCTGTAGTTGAAGCGGTCGAAGAAAGTATCAAGAAAAATATTCCTATAGAAAAGGAAGATTTGAAGAACCTTCTGGAATATGTCCGCTCACATGACTTGATACCAGTGCAGAGTATCCCACCCATCTGGTATACTGTAAACCTCTCCCTAACTCCAGGTTATACTGAAACAACATGGCGGACTTACACACGATTTCCGAAGAAACGAGAATTCAAAGCAAACTTAACACTCGATTTCTTTAATCATTCTGATTCAGAAACAGAACACGATGTCTACTGTAGAGCGACAGCAGATGTCGAAGCCGGCGACGAATTTTATATGAAGTTTGGCTCGGTCCAAGGGGCGTATGATCGCGAGCTTCGACCGACTTATATCGGCGATGTCGAACTTTCTGACTTCATTGAAAAGATCATGTCGAGCAACGAACGGAAACTGTCGAGTAGTAAGCGGAAACTTGATACTCTATCTTAGCTCTTTACCAAACGTCAAAACCCTTTTGTCTTATTTGTTTTGTATGTATAAATGTATTCTATGTAAGAATCTGTAAATAATGACAATAAAATACGTTTAAACTAAACTAAATTTTAGACTGGTCCAAATTGTATGCACTTGCAGACAATAAAACAAACATAACTCAAAAATTGAAATTTGTTTCCGGCAGGGTAGAAGACATTGTGGGAAAAAGGAGAAAATGCTGGTAATGCTGGTTACCAGCATTTTCTCCTTTTTCCACGATGTTTTCAAAAGGCTTCTTTTTCGGGGTCGTGAAAGCCAGGGATTGTTTGGGAATAGATTAATAAGACTACTCGTGCTTTTAACTGGCACAGTGAATAGAGTTTTATCTGGTTCATAGACGAATATGTTTCAAACAAGATACTAGTATCATGTTGTTTTCTTCGTGAACCCTCTTATTTTTTAATTTGAGGTAAAATCCACCATGTAACAATGAAGTGGGAGTGAGTTTGCAAACGAGCATGTATACAAGTACATCGTGTCTATAGCTCATGTATTCCATGGCTTATACAAGTTATTGGCCGAAAAAGCATATCCGAAGGATACTGAAACACGGTCAGCGGGGGGTCGATCAAACCTTTTCTCCTGGGTTGCATAACTACTGACTTTACAGCGCCACACAGTTCTCGGAAATTTTCCAAACCTACCCTGACCCTGCTAAATAAGCAAAACGAAATTTTCAAACCGATTGTGTAAACTTAACTTTTCTCCTGCAAAGCTGTTTTTCTCTGGTAGGGCTGGAGAAAGGGGGCGTGTGTGTGTGTGGGGGGGGGTGGTTTAATACATGTATCTCTATATCGGAAAGTGTTGATTCAAGAGCACACTGCACGTTCTATGAAGTTCTTGATCTACACTTTCCGCAAAAGGTTCTATAATCGCACCAATTATATTGCGGCGCTTTCCACCGTTCCATGCTTTCTTGATTACTTTTACTAGGACTTCGCACAACATTCTTTCCAAGGCGCTAAGGAGCCTCAGTAGTGTGTCCGGTGTAATGCAGAGAAATGACCCTCCCCTACAGAATGATCCATGGGTCATTTCACTACCTAGAGAAATGACCCATGGTTTATTTCACTACGTAGAGGAATGACCCGGTTCATTAGTCTACGTCTCTCTGGGGTCATTTCTCTACGTAGAATAATGACCCGGGTCATTCCCATTATCTCCCGCTAGATGGCATTCTATAAATACTCATCTATCTAATTTTGGCATCCTGGATACAGAGCCGAACCACTTTCCTACGCGACAACCGTTACTTTGAATTTCAAAGTAAAATAAACATTTTACTCAATAAAACGCTACCTCGTGCAATTCACTCAGCTATGATCAGCAGTTTAGAGAAATCTGGAGCTAAAGCAGGTCTCATTTCTATTAAACGTATTGATAAAAGCTATTTTCAACATTGCTACTGTATAAAGCATAATATTACAGTCAGCCCGCTTTTGAGGCTTGTGATGCATCATATAAGACAGTCGAATCTTCGAAGAATATGACATGCGCAGACAACGGGGTCATTCCTCTACGTAGTGAAATGACCCATGGATCAGTTTGTAAAGGGGGGGGGGGGGGTCATGGATAATTTCTCCGCATTACACCGGCAGGGCTCGGGACTTTAGAACGGGGGGTCGCTGGTTCGAGTCCGCCGGATCGGTGAATTTCAATGATTATTATTAAGGAAAGCAATCGGTCAATCAGTCCTGAGCCACTGACCGCTTTCTCCTTTCCCACATATCAATCGTTAAACAATGATCAGCACTGAGAAAGTTGTAAATCCTTGTGCAAATCCTATCACCCACTTGTAGATGACAAATGGCCTGCAAAAGGCGTAAACGGGAGCATTCGGATATTTGCGTAAAGCTTGTACAAAACAGAAAATTACATAAAAACGGAAAGTCAGTCGTCTCCGATTAGCCTGCGCGGAACGTGCAGGCTGATCCGAGACGACACTTTTCGTTTTTACGTAATTTTCTGTTTCGCACAAGTTTTCTGTGGCACGGAATATATTGTAGTCGTGAAGTGCCCTCTCGGATCAGCCTGCGTGGACTGCGAAGGCTGATCCGAGACTACACTTTACGCAAATACCTGAATGCCCTTTTCCTGTGCTGCGAGCCAAATTAACATTGCTCATAGTTTGAGATTTGTCAATGCAAGGTTTAGAAAATGCTTTAAGAAAAGTAGGAAATGCTGGCCACTATAGTATTTCCTCTTTTCCCACAGTCTTTTCAAAAGCTTTAAGTTTCGGCGTTGTTTAAAATCATGGACTGTTCGGTACAAGGTTACACCCTTAACTCTTTACCAAACGACAAATTTATAGACTGGTCCAAATTGAAAGCGTTTGCAGACGACAAAATATAAGTAACTGGAAATTTGTTTTGTGAAGAGTAGAAAACATTGTGGGAAAAGGAGAAAATGCTGGTTACCAGCATTTTCTCCTTTTCCCACAATGTTTTCTAAAGGCTTCTTTCTCAGGGTCGTCAAAAGTAGGAATTGTGTGGTAATGGGTCAAATAAAATAGCCATTTCTGGCAAACAGTAAAGACGAAAGACAGTACTATTTCAAACCTGTTTTTTTTCCCTGAAAAATCTCAGCACACCAAACAGTGTAGATTCAAATTCAAACAACACGTGCACAGCCTGATCATGATCTATGCATGCAAGTAGTTGTCATAATTGACATGCAATACGGGAAAGGGAGATTCGCATATTTCCGTAAATGTCGTTCCGGATAAGCCTGTGCACTTCACACACACTGATCCAAACGCCACTTTCCGTTTCATGTAATTTACTGTTTTGTACAAATCTACCCGTAGGACAAAACCTAAATGTAACTGTAAAGTGCTGTCTCGGATTACCTTGCGCAGACTGCGCAGGCTAATCTACGACTGCACTTTACCCAAATGTCCGAATGCCCCTTTTCGTGAGTTGCAAGTAGTTGGATAATTTGGATCCATGTTGTGTAAGAACCGACTATATCTTGAGACGGAATGTTTCTTTGGCATGCAAAAATAATACCGACGGCTATCAGTGTCGACTAAGGTCAGCCTGCACGGACTGCACAGGCTGATATGAGTTGATACTGTTTGCATATGCATTAAACCATCTTATCGTAGCGAACATTGCACATAACATTCGACAAACCTCAGGTGATTTGTTCGGCTAAGCTTTTCAGCTTTATACGCCGTGTAAAATGTACATGTATACACCATACATTTCTACGCCGGTGTAATGCAGAAAAATGACCCCCATTACAAAATGACCCACGGGTCATTGGGTCATTCCTCTACGTCGAAAAATGACCCGTGGGTCATTTTGTAATGGGGGTAATTTCTCTGCATTACACCTATAACAAGCCGTTTTGCTTCTCCTAACATGTGCACAACTCCGCTTACAGTACATGTTATTTTATTTATTTCACGTATTTTATCAAATTCAATGAAAGTTTTAGGTAACATATTGAAAGGAAAAAAAAAAACTTCCCAGTAGTTACTATCATCGTTGATTTTGGGAAATTTATGGGCGCCGCCATGTTTGAGATCAAGACACTGTTAGTATTTCGAACGGAAACTTCCACGATATCAGCAAGGTTTCATGTAGACGGAATTGGCCCAGGAGTCATGATTGGGTATTTTCTTGTGTTACAAGTGTTTTGTTAAAATCAAGTTGAATCGAAAAATCTCCGAGTCTGTATTGGGGTTGCTTTTGGAGAGCTGTCTGAGTGGATGGGTAACTTCGTTTTGGGTGTCAAAGCTTCAACCCATTCGAGCGCTTCTTTCTCTGTCTCTGCTGTCATTTTGACTTTTTTTCTCGAAACGTTTGTGTCGAGCACATTTTCAAGTTCTATATGAATCACCCTCGAATCTAGGCTATCGATTTGTATCTGACAATTTCTTAGACTTATATATCCAAGCTGAATGCAGAAACTGGCATCCGTGTAAATCTGAGCATGCTGCTCGTAATTGTTTCCGAACACCTGCACAAACACTCTCGATGTGAACTCGTGACCATCCCTGTCAACTTCCGCTAAAAGCAAGGACCCGGATCTGATGTCGATGTGGTGAGGCGGCGAGTGGGGTGATATTGGTCGGAGTGTTTGTGAACTCGGAGAATAACATATATCCGGTGATAATTGTTCCGTAGATGAAGAGGCTGTGCTCGCAGAAATCACCAAGACTTCTGAAAATCTTTTTGAAGACTGTGTTTGGTCTTTCGGTGATTTGAAAGAAGCTATGTGTGCAGCACTAGCATCCAAACAATGCTCATCCATCGAAAATCCTTCTAACATTGCTGTAAATTTCGAAAGATCTGACTTGTCGACTTGCCTTTGTACATTGACAGTTGCAAGCATTGTCTGTATATGTCTGTCTCTCTCGCTCTGACAGATCCCCGTGAATAGTAGAATTTATATGCAGATCTGGGAAAAAAAAGGCGGAGCTATTGGGGTCACGTGGTTAATTCCGTATAATATGGGTTCACCAAGGAGATTTTAAAACGCACAATATACGTGCGAGTTCTAACAGGAGGGTTTACTTTCATCGAATGTGAAAATTGGCTTGACGATGCTTCAGAGGAGCGCTATAAACGCAAGACTTGGTAGGAGGATGGCATTTCGAATATTCTTAATTTGTGTTTCCTTGACTACGGTAAAACAACTCATTTTCTTTTTCCTTCAAAAGAAAAAAAAATAGAAATACAACAGACGACTTTGAAAATATCAGCTACCATTTTTTTTATCTGAATAAAGATGAAAGTGATTGTAGCTGTTTCTAGTGCTTTCGCTTTCCCCTGCTAGATAATTAAATGGCTAGATAATTAAATGGCACAGTCAAGCCAATAGTAAAATTTGAAACAGTGTTAATTCAAACGTACTTTGTTTTCGAAAAAAATGATCGCCTTGTCGGACAGTGTAGATCCTAGATCAGACTGCACGTTCTGTGCAGTCTGATCTTCACGGATCTACACTGTCCGCAAAAGGTCAGCGAGTCGCAGTTGGCAGCATAAGAGTTTATTGAAGCCTGTTTCATAGGAAGGCAGATGAAGATGGAAATGGACACTTTCATTGACCAATCAGATTCGTTCAATACATGTATATTCACCTTGATATTCATGTTACGATGGGATGAGAAAAAGAAAATGTTCTCAAAATGTGGACCTTAAGGTCTTCTTAAGTTCTTAAACTCTTTACCACACGACAAAATGTTACACTAGTCCAAACTGAAAGCATTTGCAGACGACAATATAAAACATGCCTCAAATGATAAAATTTGCCTTTGAAAGAATAGAAAACATTGTGGGAAAAGGAGAAAATGCTGGTTAACAGCATTTTCTCCTTTTCCCACAATGTTTTCAAAAGGCTTCTTCCTCAGGGATGTTAAAACTCGGGATTGTGGGTAAAGGGTTAAATCTTGTACTGCTAAATAAACAAAACAAATAATTCCATTCAATAGCAGAAACCAAAAGACTGCGCTTTCAAAGTTGCTTTTATCGACAAGCAACTGCAGTATCGGACAGTCTAGGTGAAAGATCAGACTGCACGTTTTGTGCAGTCTGATCTTGATCTACACAGTCCTCAAAAGACCCCCCCCCCGAGGTGTGCTTAGCAGCCAAAGGACTCATCACATCTTACCAAACGAGAAACTTACAGAGTGGTCCAAATTGAAAGCATTTGCAGACAACAAAATAGGTGTAACTGAAAAATCGAAATTTGATTTGGGAAGGGCAGAAAACATTGTGGGAAAAAGAAAAAATGCTGGTTATTAGCATTTTCTCATTTTCCCACAATGTCTTCAAAAGGCCCTTTTCTCAAGGTCGTAAAAACTTCGGGACTGTGTGGTAAAGTGTTAAAGGTGGGTATTTAGAATTTTCACATCACACCAAATCAAACAATTTATATATCACTGAAATTTATATGAAAAAAAACAATACAGAACATCAATAATTAAGAATCATAAAATCACAAAAGAAATGTTTTTTGATGGAATTCCCTTAAAAGGCTACGTAGCCTCTTAAGCTATTTTTAGATTTCCCGCCAAAAATAAAAAAAAAGGCATTGTGGGAATGTTAAGTGACTGGCATGCCACTAATGACGCTTAAATTTCATTACATAACAAAAGTAATATTATTTTTCATAATATCTTCTTCAGACGTTATGTTTGAAGCTTCGTCTGTGTATTTCCGGTATGTAAATGAGCGGGTTGCTCATGTAAAAATAGAACGTCTTTCCCGTCGATGTCGATCTGGGCCGTAGCTAATCTCTAATTTCTCTTGTTATCGGATGGTTTTCGACTACTGGGGTTTTATGAATGACAATTATAAGGCTTTGGGAGTATAAGGATGATATTTTTGTATTTTTGTAAAATTTTCCTTCCAAATTTTGAAGGGCCACCTTTAATGCAGTTATTTATTGATTTGTTCCAGCCTATGTAGCCAATCGAAGATGAAATACCGCCAAAACGCGATAAAAGTAGCGTCTTATATTTTTCATTTGAGTTTGAAAATCTGTGAAATATATGGACAAATGAGAGGGGTGTCATTTACGGAGGGTAAAACAGTTCGACGCCTTGTCATTCATGGATATATGAAAAGTTCCGGCAAAAGGGCGCTTAATACATCTACGTGATGCTTTGTACCTTGCAAGGCACCACATCATTATTGACCCTTAACCAATGGAATCATTAGGTAGACTCCTCCTTTGGCATGCATGAAACTGACCAATAGCAAACAAGCTATTAAACCCTTTACCACACAAACCCGACTATTGACACTTCTGTGCTAGAAGCCTTTTGAAAACATTGATGGAAAGGTAGCAAATGCAGTTAACCAGCAGTTGCTCCTTTTCCATCAATGTTTTCTTCCACTCCTAAAACAAATTCTAATTCTCTTGTCACATTCATTTTGTCGTCTGCGAACTTTTTCAATTTGGGTCAAGGGTTAAGACCAAGTGATTGGTAACAAGAAGGTAGCACCTATACCAATCGTGTCTTCCCAGTTCGCCCAACTCCATTTCGCCCATTCCCATTTCACCAAACTTTTCTTCCCATTTCGCCCTTTGCCATCTTGTCCCCTACCCATTTTGCCCTTTTTCAATTTGTCCCATTGCCACCTCGCTCAATCATCTTTTCGCCCAATTACCGTTTCGCCCTTTTGCCAATTCACCCTTTGCCAATTCGCCCAATGCTATCTCGCCCCTTTATTATTTCGCCCCTTCACCACTTCACCCAATGCCAACTTTGCCCAGTTATCAGCTCGCCCCATCTCCATTTTGGCCCTTACGTGTTGTAGCCTACGGCCCAGATATCAGAAAAATGGCGTTTGGTCGAAATGGGAAGGGGTCTGGTGGGAAAAGGGCGAAATGGTCTTTGGGCGAAATGGGAAAGTTGGGCGAGATGGCTTCTGGGCAAAATGAAAAGTGGTCGAAAATGAATTTGAGCAAAACAGGAAAAGGACAGGACAGATATTTGGCGAAATGGGAAAAGGGCAAAATTGGAAAAGGCGAAAAAAGAATGGGCCAAAAATGAAAAAATTCTGGCGAAATTGGAAATGGCGAAATGGGATTTGGCGAACTGGGAATAAACCATACCATTACTACAGCACCTAGAGGAGAGGAGACTTCGAGGAAGAACCTCGACAAACTAGACCACCTGATTGGACATTATAACGAAACAAGCGCACCTTTTTTAGGTAACTTGTTATGAAACGTTCAGATCTTTTATTTGACAACAGCAATAATATCAACGGACAAAATAAATGAAACGTCTACAAATGATATACATACAATATTGATCAATAATATATACACACAAACACTTAATTCAAATGTATAATCAACTTAACATTTCAATTTTCTCCTAACATATTTTCAGCTTTAAGGTAAGACTTGTGTAATGGAAAACAGCTATTTCCACTAAAATATCATCCTGCAAAATTAGCTATAATTAAAAATGAGTATTATTGAACTACTTTCACCATTTCAGTTTTTCCATTTTTGCCTTCTTTGAATCATCATTTATAAATCTAAAACCACTATATTCTCAATTCAGAAAGATACAATAATTACCTCCCTTTTCAGAAAACGAACAAAAGTATCAAAAAATAATTTCAAGATAAACATAAACGGAATTTCTGATCCGTTAGAAATGTGCAAAAATATTATTTCTGCATAAATCCTTATTTATCCTTATTTATCAACCAATTAGAATTTTCACCGGAAGTCCATTACACAGGTCATACTTTAACTCACTTCTGAGTTTAATCGCACAAAATAAGTTCCCTACATAACTATATCACATTAGTCGGACTCTGTTCCAAACGAAACAAATTTTTCACCAAACTAAAATTTTCTAGAATCTTCCTAATTAAAAGCATCTGCAGACGACAAATTGAAAAAGTGGTACAAATGAACAAGGTTCTTTGACATGGTAGAAAACATTGTGGAAGAGAAAGTGCTGGTTTACCGACATTTTCTTATTTTCTCACATAGTTTTCAAAAGCCATCTTGTATATGATGGCTGAGACCCGGCACAGCTTGTCAAAGGCTTACATACGTTCGAATTTTACAAAAAAAAAACAACACCTGCAGAAGACTTGTCAAATATGATTTAAGGGAAGAGATTTGTCTCTGAAAGGCTGAAACACTGCAGGAAAAGAAGAAAATGCTGGTTACCCAGCATTTTCTTCTTTACCTACAGTGTTTACTAAAGCTTTACTTGTTCAGTGTGATTTGGCTGGAAGATTTATGGTGCCGCCTTTAACATTTATTGTCAAAGTCACAGTTTATGGTCTACCATTTAAAAAAAAAAGAACATTCAAAATTACTCGTTTATCCGATTCCTACATTGCTCAGCTCAGATTCCGAAATAAAAATGTTAATAACACTAGGGTCCATGTTGAACTGACGCATATTAGACTGTTTAAAGACACGCCAGAGTTATCCCCCTTTACATATAAGGCATCTCCTTCTCCTGTGACACCTGCAAGGTAATAATAAGTATTATAAATATGATTATAATAATAAAAAACAATTCAACTTGTAAGCAAATAATCCTGCATTTTTTCGACCCAAGACAAGTTTTGAAAACATTGTGGGAAAAGAAGATACGGCCTGCATCACGCGAATAGGGGCATTCGGACATTTTCGTAAAGTGTGGTCTCGGATCAGCCTGTGCAGTCAGCGCAGGCTAATCCGGGACGACACCTTAGGTTTACATTAGATTTTGTGAAATAGTAGACCTGTACAAAACAGAAAATTACATAAAAACAGAAAGTTTTGTTTCGGATTAGCGGATTGAGCGGATTGCGCAGGCTAATCCTAGACGACGCCTTACGCAGATGTCCGAATGCCCCTTTTAGTGTGTTGCAAGCCAATTAATATTCTTTTCCCACAATGTTTTTCACGTGTTACATGCCATATTAGACATTATTATCTGTCAACGCTTGTAGATTTCATTCCAATTTCCATGTCGAAATTAAAGCTGATATACAGTAGCTGACTAGATAAACCAATATTGTTTTAACATTGTGAATTGTATTACTTTCAAATTCCAATATTTTAGTAGCATTCAGTATTTAATTTATACCCTTCGGAGAAAAAACAAAAATTGGTAGAAATTGCTTGTTACAAAAAATTCCTCCTTTTGCCACAGTGTTTTAAAAATGGTCAGGAATTAGTTCTGCAGACGATCCGTCATCCTCGGATACCCCGGGGTCTCCCTATTTGCTACGCTACTTCGTCGATGTAGCGTAGCAAATAGGGAGACCCCGGGGTATCCGAGGATGACGATCCGTGATCGATTTCAATGTTTAAATCTTTACTGTATCTCGTAAAATATCGTGGAAAAAAGGAGCAAATAGTGGTAACCCATACTTTCTTCTTATTCCTACAATATTCGTTAGTTAAATTTTGGCCCCACTGCAATAATATTATTGTCATCTGGTGAAAGAATCATAAGTAATTGAAGCATTTCTTTGTGAAGAGTTTCTTTAACTCTTTACTACACAATCCCAACTTTTGATGACCCCGAGAAAGAAAGCCGTTGAAAACATTGTGGGAAAAAGGAGAACATGCTGGTAACCAGCATTTTCTCCTTTTCCCACAATGTTTTCTACCCTTTCCTGATCATTTTTTAAAATTTTATTTCATATCTATTTTGTGGTCTGCAAAAACTTTCAATTTGGACAAGTCCAAACTTTTGTCATCTGGTAAAGATTTCATGCTCCTGTAAAAATTATCGACTATGGTAAATCTGCTCAGGCTGACCTAAGTCGAAACTTTTAGTCAATGCTAAGACCATTCTACCTCATGATTCAGATTGTTGTTTGATAAAATTCATTTAACTCTTTACCAAAACGACAAAATTTTGGACTAGTCCAAATAGAAAGCACTTGCAGACGGCAAAACAAATGTAATTAAAAAAGATGAAATTTGATTTGGAAAGGGTAGAAAACAATGGGGGAAAAAGGAAAAAAAATGCTGGTTACCAGCATTTTCTCCTTTTTCGTACAATGTTTTCAAAAGGCTTCTTACACAGGGGTGTGGGAAAAAGGAAAAAAAATGCTGGTTACCAGCATTTTCTCCTTTTCCTACATTATTTTCAATAGGCTTCTTTCACAGTGGTATTAAAAGTCGGGATTGTATGGTAAAAGGTTAATTAATGGGTTCATGATTTGAATAAATGTGAATCAAAAATTGAAATTTGATTTTGGAAAGGGTAGAAAACATTTTGGGAAAAGGAGAAAATGCTGGTTACCAGCATTTTCTCCTTTTCTCACAATTTTTTCAAAAGGCCTTTTTAACAGTGGTGTTAAAATTCGGGATTGTTTGGTAAAGGGTTAATCAATGGGTTCATGATTTGAATAAATGTGAATCAAAAATTGAAATTTGATTTTGGAAAGGGTAGAAAAAATTGTGGGAAAAGGAGAAAATGCTGGTTACCAGCATTTTCTCCTTTTCCCACAATTTTTTCAAAAGGCCTTTTTAACAGTGGTGTTAAAATTCGGGATTGTATGGTAAAGGGTTAATTAATGGGGTCATGATTTGAATAAATTTTAATCAAAAATTGAAATTTGATTTTGGAAAGGGTAGAAAACATTTTGGGAAAAGGAGAAAATGCTGGCTACCAGCATTTTCTCCTTTTTCCACAATTTTTTCAAAAGGCCTTTTTAACAGTGGTGTTAAAATTCGGGATTGTTTGGTAATGGGTTAATGAGGTTCATGATTATGCGATGACTTTTTGATTATAATTCTTTACGTAGATGCATTAAACCTCCTTTTGTCAGAGTATGGCACATTTATGAGAAATTCTCACCTCTTTTATAATTTTGTTCTTTGCTATCTGGAATAAAAGAAGAGAAAAATTCTTTAAACAAGAGGGCCATGATGGCCCTGTATCGCTCCACTGGCTTTTTAACCCTTTACCACACAAATTGAAGTGTTCATGACCATGAAAAAGAGGGCCTTCAAAAACAATGAACGCTGTTAGGCAGTACAAGCAGGTTAATTCATTAGCATGAAAGGTAAAATCCTTGGAAAAAAAAGCTGAATGATAGAAACCTTACTCTGAATTTATTATTCACCTCATGTGAGCATAACTATTAGCATCAAAAAAATGAATAACACATGAAAACAGAATATTTTCTATCAAAAAACTTTATGTCTAGCACCAATCATGTATCAATGCAGTTTGATAATCAAGGGAGGTAAATAGTACCAAACTTTATCTTTCATAAAAAGAGTTATTTCCCTTGATTAATGTATAAATTAAAGTGACTATATCTTGAGGCCCATGTTAAACTTGTGATCCCTGGATGGAGCCAATTTTGACCCCAGACCTACAATATGAAACTAGAATGTGTGGTTATAAACACGAAGATTTTTTAATCTTGCCCAATAAAAAGCCCTGTACAACAAGTTTGCTCAATAAAAGGCCCTGTAAAATATGTGACCCATGAGACAGGTTTATAAAGCCAATGTAAAACTTGTGACCCCTGGGATGGGGTCAAACTTGACCCCCAAAGTTAAAATTTTGGCCCTCTTGGTAGAAGCCTATTAGATAAAGCTACATGCAAAATTTGGTAGCCCTAGGCCTTATGGCTATGTACAAGTAGATTATTAAAGTTTCCCTATATAAGCCAATGCAAAACTTGTGATCCCCTGTGACGGGGGCTAAATTTGACCCCAGGGCTATACTTTTGGGCACCCTTGGTAGAGACCCCCTAGATAAAGCTACATGCAAAATTTGATAGCCCTAGTCCTTATAGCTAGGTGCGACAAGATTTTGAAAGTTTTCCCTATATAAGTCCATGTAAAATTTGTTACGCCCCCCCTCCCCCCCGGGGCTGGCCAAATTCGACCCCTGGGCTATAAGTTGGAAACCCTTGGTAGAGGTCCACTAGATAAAGCTATGTGCCAAATTTGGTAGCCCTAGGCCCTATGGCTAGGTGGAAGAAGAATTTTGAAGTTCTCCCTATATAACCCCATGTAAAACTTGTTACCCCCGGGGCGGGGCCAATTTTGACCTCAGGGCTATAATTTAGACACTCTTGGTAGAGGTCCACTAAATAAAACAACATCCCAAATTTGGTAGCCCTAGGCCCTATGCCTAGGTAGAAGAGGAGTTTTAAAGTTCTCCCTAAATAAGCCCATGTAAAACTTGTGACCCCCGGGGCGGGAACAATTTTGACCCCAGGGCTATAATTTGAAGAAACTTGGTAGAGGTCCACTACATAAAGCTACATGCGAAATTTGGTAGCTCTAGGCTTTACGATTTCAGACAAGAAGATTTTCGAAGATTTTCAAAATTTTTCAGTTTTGTTGCCATGGCAACCAGAGTTTTTGAAGGAATTAAATTCTTTCAAGAAATTCTGAAGAGGACCATGGCAGGATCATTTCTGTGAAGTTTCATCAAAATTGGATGGGTAGTTTCAGAGAAGAAGATGTTTAAAGAAAAAGTTAACGCACGGACGGACGGACGGACGCACGACGGACGCACGACGGACAACGGGCCATGACATAAGCCCGCTGGTCTTCGGCCAGTGGAGCTAAAAATTCTACAGGAATCTAATCAAAGAGTTAACAGAAATAGAGAGACAGAGAGAGAGAGATAGAGAGACAGACAGAGAGAGACAAAAGGAGAGAGAGAGAGACAGAGAGAGACAAAAGGAGAGAGAGAGAGACAGAGAGAGAAAGGGAGAGGTTGCATAATTCTAAGTAAAAACCAATAAATGTCAAGAAGAACATTTCAAATCAAAACTGAGATAATCGATAATTAGCATAATGACTAAAGCACGTTTGTTTATTATGCCCTCAATGTTCGCCGTATTTGACTTTCTCTTTTACTTCTTGGGTTT
Organism: Tridacna crocea; assembly: GCA_943736015.1. Classification (NCBI taxonomy): domain Eukaryota; kingdom Metazoa; phylum Mollusca; class Bivalvia; order Cardiida; family Cardiidae; genus Tridacna; species Tridacna crocea. The sequence continues at coordinate 35,921,568 of OX031066.1, read as the reverse complement.
CTGAGGCGGAAGAAACTGAAGGTTCGTCTTAGTTTCTGGTGGCCAATCGTATATTGCGTACCTATGGCAAAGGTACCCCAAGGATCGGTTCGGGTCCTAGTGCCCACTTATGTTAGGACTCCTTCGGCGAAAGTAACCGGAGTTTGCTTTTGCCATATGTTTTGACCCGTTCTCGGCATTAAACATAAATAAAAGATATATATTACACAAATAATTATCATCAACTTTATAAAAAATATGCAGGGCAAGTTATAGCTCATACAGTTGTTTACTGTCCTTATTTACCAAACATTCTTAACCCTTATGCTGCTAAGGGTGACTTATTCACCTTCTGCAGACAGTGAAGATCAAGATCAGACTGTACAGAACGTGCAGTCTGATCTTGATCTACATTGTCCGATGAAGTTATCTTTTTCTCCACAAAATAAGTTTGAAGCAGCATAGTTATTCGGCTCTTTGTTATCGACATGAAATTCTCATGTACCATATTTAGCAGGAAAAGTGTTGAGAATATTCTAGGTAAAATTATGGAATTTGAAAGTACCGCAAGTACTGGTTCTGTATTCACCAACCATTCTTAAGAACGTTCTTTGTCTTATTCTCCAGAAACTTCTACATGTGTAAGTAACACAGCTTCTGATTGGCTAAACCATTCGGTTTAGCCAATCAGATGTTGTGTTACTTACAAATTTAGAAAAAAAAAACTTGGAGAATAAGACTAAGAATATTCTTAAGAATGGTTGGTGAACACGCCCCCTGGTCTCGTATTCACTAATTATTCTTAAAGTTCATTGTCATATTCTCCAGAATATTCTGTATTTGAAAGTTATGTTACAAACTTAGAAACTCCTGGAGATTAAGACTACAAATATTCTCAGTACAGGCCCTGGTTCCGTATATCACCACCTATTCTTAATTTCATTTTAACCCTTTCCCAAACAATTCCTGGTTTTTACGACCCAGAAATAGAAGGCTCTTGAAAACATTGTGGAAATAGGAGAAAATGCAGGTTTTTACGACCCTGAAATAGAAGTCTTTTGAAAACATTGTGGGAAAAGGAGAAAATGCTGGTAACCAGCATTTTCTCCTTTTCCCACGATGTTTTCTATCCTTCTGGAAACAAATTTCAATTTTTGAGTTGTGTTTATTTTGTTATCTGCAAGTGGTTTCAATTTGGACCAATCTAAAATGTTGTCGTTTGGTAAAGAGTTAAGACTTATTTATTAAATACCTAGCAGTGAAATCCTGGAATTTCCCAGTGTAATAAATTTTGATATCATCACTAGTGACGTTATCAACTTTCACTTTCACTTCCTGACGTAATTTGGGAAGTACTTTTTGTTTTCGGCTACTTTTTGTTTTCGACTTTCAGACGCAAAATTACAAATAATGATGTTAATAAGGTATATAATAAATAGAATAATCAACTAGTTATTTATGATATGAAAAATATCTCACTCGGACGCGTCGTAAGGCGTTAAAAAAACTCGTGCTGCGCACTCGTTTTTTCAACGCCTAACAACGCATCCTCGTGAGATATTTTTCATATCAAAAACAACCAGTTGATTATCCTCTATTTCATATTCTCGAGAATTGTCTAAATATAACACTAACAAAACTTCTGCCTACCTAACCATATTGTTTGGTCAATCATAAGTTGAGTTACTTTTGAAATTTGTGATCAGACTTAGTCTGAAATTAAAAATAGATCTGTGAATACGAACCCATGCCCTGTTGAACCAAGAAGTTCATTCGGTAATGTGTGCAGGGCTTGAAAACCTGGGCATTGCTGGTTCGATTCCCTGGCTCGACATTTGTTCCGAAAATTGATGACGGTCATTGCAACACAACCCATTCCTCTCTCAAAACTCTTCATTGATTTGAAGACTTTTATGTGGGAAAGTTGCAGATGGCATAAAACGTGTCCCTTGCGAAGTAATACATGTAGTTTGTTTGTCTGGTGTTTGAACCCCGATTTAAACATTCTTTTTAGTTCTATCGCAAAGGCCATTGGACCTATCATGTTTCCTGGAAGACCCCCCTCCCCCTTCCCGTCCCCGTATCCTTCCCAAGCTGGTGGCTGTCTCCCACATAATCTTTGTAAAACAATGATCGATTGTGAGAGAAGAATGAAATTTGTCGCAATTCGCTGAGCGGTTGGTTAGAACCATGGACTCCCCTTCCAGGGCCCGTATTCACAAAATATTCTTAAGACCGTTCTTTGCTTTATTCTCCAGAATTTTCTACATTTGTAAGTAACACAACTTCTGATTGGCTAAACCATTCGGTTTAGCCAATCAGAAGTGGTATTACTTACAAATTTAGAAGACTTTGGAGATTAAGACCAAGAATATTCTCAAGAATGGTTGGTAAATTTTACGGACCCTTGTTCAAAGTAACTGTGCTGTGCCGACTACGCTACCGGGCTCGGCCCGACGTACTTGTACCAAGAACTCATGGAAAGCATGGATAAATGTACTGGCCATCACTAGGATAATGTTGACAATGGCATTTAATATTAAATAAACTGAACTGAATAGCAATCTTAGTCTAATTCAAAATTAACAACAAAATTCTGATCGGCTACATCGAATCGTTTAGCCAATCAGAAATGGTATTACTTTGAGATTTAGTAAATTGAAAAAAAAATCTTGAAAAGTACCCTAAGACGTTGACTTTTTCTAAAATCAGTTAGATCTATATACATTTTTGTAAGCAAAGCTGCTGTATAACGGCAAGATATTAGGTGATCACCAGAAAATTGTACACAAATTGTTTTGTTGTATGTATGTATAGATATTTCAATCTCATGGATAAATCTAGATCTATTGAATGTAATTGATGAAACAACTGAACCTAAAATTCTAAACAAAAATCATAAAAGGGCCTCACCATTTAATATATGTACTTTTATTCCTTTCGCTAATTTTGGTGTTTGTCTGCAGACGTAATTTCCATCGTCCGCCATTGTAGCTCGCTCAATTATGAGTGTACTAATTAATGACCTTCCCGGAAGTGGAATTCTATCGAGTTCTCGTAAGCGTCCGTACCACTGCGGTCGCATCTGGTTTATCAATTGTCCTTCAAAGAACCAGTCTACTTTTTCAGGTGCTCTCTCCGCTCCAGTAGAATTGCAGGTCAGTTTTATTTCCTTTCTTACACTCACAAATTCTGTTCCGTTTATACTCAGTTCTAGAATGAATAACAACAACAAAATGTTATACTTCATTACAAACCTATAAATTTCCTAGCTAACATTTATGCGTCATATAATTTGATAAATTCAGACACAATGGGAAAAGAAATCGTCCAAAATATACATGTAGTGTGATGAAAAGCGCGCGTGCGGACTACTTTCAGTTTTGTTTCCGATCTGACTGGTCAGTGTTACCGTCACATTGGAATATTCATCCGCCATTTATCAAAAGTAGTCATTGTCCTCTTTACCAGTATTTGTTTAAATGTCATTTTCGAATTGAATTTTCAATAATCATAATTTTTTTTTTAAATTTTAGGTCTATATATACTTTATAGAAGGAGTACAAGTTTTATGGTGTCTCTTTTCCTCAAAATATGTGGCCAAGCAAAATTTGTAATTTGTTTAGAATTGTTTCTCAGAAACTTGCAACAAAACCACCACATCCGGGTACCAACTTCGATTGCAGCGATATAGAAATAGCGTTTTTACTATCCAAGTAGAAAATACATCATTGGCTCGAAATGTTTTCATTATTATCTGCCCTTGTTGAATGCATTCCCTTTTGATAGATTACAACTAGTCCTACACTGAAATGAACTTCTAAACGGCCACATTAGTTTCTGCTATAAATCGGAGCAAGTATGAAAAATGTTAATAAAAACAAATTGTGACGTATATCTGGACGTCAACCATAGTACTCGTATTGCGGTGAAAAGATTCCCGATTTTGCCAACAGAAGAACTCCCTTTTCCGGACAAAAGAAAACTAGTAGCTTGCGCATGAGTGGTGTCTACCAGCCAAAAAAGTTTAAAAAAGAGAAGCATAAAATACTGAACTTCTGTAAGCAATAAGAAAAAAACGTGAAAATCATTCTCTGTGAGAGAAATGGTATCCGCAAAAAAACAAGCTTTAAGATTTCAAAAATTGACATTTCAGTTTACAATGTTGAGTGAATGGACGACGAATAAGTTTCTTCCGCAATAAAACTGAATGAATTCTCTTCAGAATTTGGCTCAGGTATGTTTTCAGACCGGGAAATTATTCTGCAAAAAATGAAACCAAATTACCCGTCCCTTTTATAGGCAGCGGACGCAAAAAAGCCGTCAGTTGGAAATTACAGCTTAAAAGTGGCCGTTTAGAAGTCCGTTTCAGTATAGATTGAAGTTAATATCTAGTGAAAGTTTTTGCCCAAAGCTGACGCATCTTCGCGAGCCTAGGTTACGACCACTACCTGGATCGTGTTCAGAGTAGCGGACGGTCACTCTTGGCTTGCGAAGATGCGCTGACGGAGCAAATGACAAAATGGTGATGGCAATGCCTCTCCGTTTTCTTCGAGAATAGCTGCGCCAAGCTCGTTACAATAGTATCATTCTTTGGGGCTAGCATTTGCTCTTCACTACGTGGGAGTACACTGGTATCTCTCAAGCCGAAAGGTTCACACAACGCTCTTTGAAGCAACTAGCTGCTTTCTAAAATAACAGGATTCAACTGTGACGTATGAAAATGAATCTTTACATGGCAACTTTTTATCTCTTTTCGCGTCATAGACGAAAACAATGACTTTTGCCGAACGTGCAGTCTGATCTTTGATCTATGCCGTCCGTTTATGAGGTCAAGCCTATACAATCAAAATCTCCAAAAGGTCGAGTTAACTTATTACGCGCTGAAAGAGTTCACAATACTCGAAGAGATGATGATGATGATGACTTTGTAGGATTAAGGTCCCTCCGGGATCTAGGCATATTGGGTATGGACCATTAGAGAGAAAGAAGCAGATACAAGAAAATCCGGGTACAAGCCCCTAGCTCTTCTTCGAATAGACCTCCTTGGTTCTTTAACGTGCCCGGTGTAAAGCACCGATACATGCGAGGCTACCTCTGGGTTTCAAACCAGTTCACCTTTAGTTGGGTGGGAAACAAGGTTTCTCAGAAAGGTCCTAGTTAGGCCGGGTATCGAACCTCGGGCCTCATTGATAGTCCAGCGCGTTACCACTGCACTACCGGTCTACCCTCATACTCGAAGAGATCACTCAACTTCTAGCATTATAACTGACCGGTCAGGGTTCGGCGCATACGTCCAACATGACGTATAGTACTGCGTCGTAACGAAACAAGCACTAAATCCTTTTATCACATAACTCTCCTTGTTTACAATGGAATATAGCTATTACGAATTTTCTTGTCTCACACACTTGTGAGATAAGAAAATAGTGTTGTATTTGATCGAATCTCTGTAATTATACGCTTCATCTTTAAAACATTGCTGACCTAGGTTCCTGAGGGAAATTAATGGTCGAATGATTCATTATGACAAAGCTGTTAATTCAAATCACTTATAGATTCAAAACAAAATCAACATATGCAAGTTTCTTCGGAACTATTTCTCTTTCGTAACGTACCTGTCAAAGTATGTGCACGGGCGCCATGTAAATTTCACTACACACGATACATGTATGCCTCTCGTTCAACACATTTTGGACTATAATTCTTGTTAATCAGTAATGTGATAAAAAGAATCTGACACTCGTTTGTTTTTAAGGTAACATTTTATTAAACTCGTCCACAAAAAAATGTTATTAAGCTCGCCAAAGGCTCTCTTAATACCATTTTCTGTAGACTCGTTTAATAAAATTTTATCTAAAAAAACATCTCATGTCAGATCATATATTTATTGAATAACCTGCATAACGTGAAAAAGGGCATTTGGACATTTGCGTAAAGTGTCGTCTCGGATTAGCCTGCGCACTCTGCGCAGGCTAATCCAAGACGACACTTTCCGTTTTTAAATAATTTTCTGTTTTGTACATGTCTAATGTTGCACAAAATCTGATGTAGTCGTAAAATGTCGTCTCGAATTAGCCTGTGCGGACAGCGCAGGCTGGTTCGAGACGACAATTTACGCCAATGTCTGACTGCTCCTTTTTCGCGTGTTGGAAGCCAAAAATGGGTTCATCAAACCTATAACCTTTTACCAAACAATCCCATTATTTTTTATTACAAGATACCACGTATATGTATACGTAATAAAGTATGTTTATGTCTATGTCTATTACTTTTGTCTCATCTTCCCGCAATGTTCTATATCCTTTCAAGAAAAATATTTTTCTATGAGCCACATTTGATTTCTTGTCATGTCGGCAAATACTTTCGATATGGCCTAGTCTATAAATTTAGCATCAAGTTAACCCTTTCCCAAACAGCAAATTTTGGACCAGACCAAATTGAAAGCATTTTGCAAATGACAAATTAACAGTTGCTAAAAGATGATATTTCTATATGGTAGGGTAGAAAACATTGTGGGAAAAAGAGGAAAATGCTGGTTACCAGCATTTTCTCCTTTTCCCACAGTGTTTTCAAAATGCTTCTGTTCCTAACCCGTAAAAACTAGGGACTGTTCGGTAAAGGGTTAAAGGGATTAGTCAATTAAATAATATTATTTTTATCTACTCTGCCCACAAAAAGAAGTCTGATCTTGATCTTCATCAATCAAGGGATCAAAAGCTATTATTTTACTTGCTGCTTTAAGGGTTATTTTGCGTCACAAGGCTTTCCTTGCAAAGATAACTTAAAGGAGATTGAACTGTACTGACCTTAGAACGTGTCCATTGCAGTAAACAATAGAGCCATGCTCTGTGAAAAGGGGGCTTAATGCAATTGCGAAAATTATCGACTCAGGTCAGCCTGCGCAGTCCGCGCAGGCTGACCTGTGCCGAAAATTTTCGCTTTTGGTAAATTGTCCTGTATATCCAAGGACCAGTGTACCTTATGATTATGTCGCTTGTTAAAAATATTTTGGCTAATTTCGATTCATGATGGTGTGATTGCTTGCTTGATATCATGCGTAACAGAAATGTATTAAGCCTCCTTTTGCAAGAGCATGGCTAAATTATTAGATGCCCCAGAAAAAAGAAAGCATTTGAAACATTTTTTGAAAAAGGAGAAAATGCTGGTAATTAGCACCTATCTCCTTTTTACCACATTTTTTTTTTAAATTTCATTCACTATGAAAGGTAAATCCCATTATTTTGGAGCCACATTCATTTTGTCGCCAGCGAATGTCGGTGTGCAAAGGCTTTCAATACAGACAGCTTTGAATATTTTCTAAATATTTTCGGGTGAAAGGTTTTTGAAAACATCGTTTGAAAAAGGAGAAAATGCTGATAACCGCAAGTCTTCTGTCCTTTCCATAGAAGGGTTCCACATTGGAGCTTCAGTCACTTTGTGATATACATGTACAGATGAGTTAAGAACTTTGGAGTCTTTAATTCTATCGTGTAGAAAAGCTATCAATTCACTCATTACCAAACGACAAAATTTTAGGTTTATCCAAATCGAAAGCATTTGCAGACGACAAAATAGAAGTGACTGAAAATTTGAAATTTGTTTTGTGAAGGGTAGAAAACATTGTGGGAAAAGGAGAAAATGCTGGTTACCAGCATTTTCTCCTTTTTCCACAATGTTTCTAAAGGCCTCTTTCTCAGGGCTGTCAATAGAAGGGTTGTTTGGTAATGAGTTAATTAATAAAATTCAAACAGAAATGAGGCATGAAATCAGATGATTCGGCGAAAAAAAATGAAGGTAATTTGATGACAGAGTCGATAAACTGGTGCTTGTTTGCACTAGGTGCATCTTTTTCACAGGTGTATATTGCTTTCGTGCGTCAAGCCTTGAAATGAAATGAGCCGTTCTTTATGTACCCTTGATGAAATCGAGCGTGAATTTCATCTTATTTTAAAAAAGATACCTTTTATAATAGAAGCCAATTAAGATTTTTTTTTCTTCTCGTGAATCAGTTTTTCGTTCTTTTCATTTAGACAAAGGGGGTGGGGAAAAAGGAATAAAACCCGAAAAAATATGTATACATTTTTCTTGTTTGTGAGGAAATTGTATGTGAAAATTCAGATGAAAGTGCATATACTATCATACTTTAAAATCCATCCATGATAACTTTACATTTTTTTTCAAACTCAGGGGCTGCTTTCTCATACAAATAGTGAATGTTTGATGATCAAAGAGGAATGGAACTAGTCACTTAGTCCTTAATTTTCTGACTAAAGTACGACGAGCAGGGAATCAAAACAACCAGGTCTGTATTACATGCTATATACTTTACTTGTGCACTTTTGGGGCGCGTGAAAAAAGCAAGCATTATATACAATTTAAGAAAATTACATTTTTTTAGAACATGATAACTTACTGAGAAATCTGTATAACATTTTGAGCGCCAAATGTTCCAAAACAAACATTTTAATCTAGAAAATAGACCGATAGATTTGCCATTACACTTTTGTGTGTGTGTGTGTGTGTGTGTGCAGAATGTCTCAGAAAAGCTAACAGTGTGGATGAGAGATCAGACTGCACTCTCTGTACAGTTTAACCTGGTTCCACATTGGCCGCAAATGCAATTTGGAACTTGTAATAGGCTTTATAACACTTAACCAGACGACAAAATTTTAGCCTTGTCCAAACTGAAAGCATTTGCAGACGACAACTTCAGTGTGGCTCAAATGGTGTAATTTTTCTTTGATAGAGTAGAAAACATTAAGGGAAGAGGAGAAAATGCTGTTTACCAGCATTTTCTCCTTTTCCCACAATGTTTTCAAAAGACTTCTTTTCAAGGAGAGTCAAAAGTCGGTATTGTGTGGTTAAAGGGTTTAGGGTTAAAAAATCATGCTTTGAGAAAAAGGGGGGGGGCTTAATGCATCTGCTAAAAGGATCGACCCCTATCAGCCTGCCCGGTTCGCGCATGCTGACATGGGTTGAAACCTTTTGCTATAGGTCATTTTTTTCTTTATAAAAGAACCAGTGTATTTAACCCTTAGGCTGCTAAGCCCGACTCGCTGACCTTGCGCGGACAGTGTAGATTAAGATCAGACTGCACAGAACGTGCAGTCTGATCTTGGATCTACACTGTTCGATAAGGAGATATTATTGCCTAAAACAAAACTTTAGAAAAGCAATATTTTTTTTTTTACTGTCGACTTGAGAATTTCATTGTAGTTATTTAGCGGGATAAGTTTTAATAATACTGCCGGTTGTTCTAAAAAATGGATTTTAGACTCATAATCAGGTGAATTATCGCTTACTATACATTGAAACGAACTTCTAAATGGCCACTTTTGTTTGTCCTATAAATTGCAGCAGATAAAAGAAATATTAATAAAAACAAATTGTGACATATATCTGGACGTTAACCATGGTATTGTGATGAAGTGAGTTTCAATTTTGTCAATAGAAGGAGTCTTTTTTTTTTTCTCAAAATAAGGAAAAGTAGTTGTTTGCGCATGCTTGGTGTCTATCAGCCAAAACAGTATAATAAGAGATGCATACATTACTGAGTTTTTTTTTGTAAAAAGAAAAAAAAAACATGACAATTCTTTTCTATGAAAAAAAAAATTATCCAAAAAATAAGCATGAACTTTTGAAAAAATTTGATTTTTCAATTTACATCGTTGAGTGAATGAATGACAAATAGTCTCTTCCACGATAAAAACTGAAGGGAATTTTCCTAAGAATTTTGCTCAGGTATCACGGTTTTTAGACCGGTCAATTATTCTGTAAAAAAAATTAAAAAATGAGGCCAGATAAGCTGTCCCTTTCATAGGCAGCAGACGCAAGAAAAGGTCTATGGAAAATTGCAGCTTAAAAGTGGCTGTTTATAGAAGTTCGTTTCAGTGTAACTTATCACGGAGATGCATTAAGCCCCCTCTTTCCAAAGCACATCTTATTTATAATGAAATAAATATAGAGACATACCTGGCGGGTACACAACCGGATCTGCAAAGACAATGGAAACAGCAAAAATAAAATTAATAGGCCAGTTCATTAGTTATTTGATTCATCCAATTGATTTAGTGATTAATTCATCTTATATAACAAAGCACATAATCAAAGGATCTATTCCGTAATCGATTCCGAATTATTGATTGATTCTGCCATTGATTGATTTCAAAACTGATTGGATTATGATTAATTCAATGATTAACCCATTACCACACAATCCCTACTTTTGACGCCCCTGAGACGACTTTGAGAGAGAAGCCTTTAGAAAACATTGTGGGAAAAGGAGAAAATGCTGGTAACAGCATTTTCTCCTTTTCCCACAATGTTTTCTACTCTTCACAAAACAAATTTCAAATTTTCAGTCACTTTTATTATGTCGTCTGCAAATGCTTTTAATTTGAACCAGTCTAAAATTTTGTCGTGTGGTAAAGAGTTAAAAGACTATGATTGTTTAGTCACACAATTATTGATAAATAAAACGAATAACTGATTTTTAAGAAATTAAGTACATTGATTTTTTATTGCATTATTGACTGCATGATTGATTGATTGACTCGAGAAGCTGACTGAATTATCCATCGATTTCGAGATAGCTATATATGTATTTCATGATTAATTGCACAATTTACGGAATAATTGCCATCGATCGATCAATCGATCGGCCAGTCGGTTAGTTAGTTGGTGGGCCGGTGGGTCGGCGGGTTGGTCGCACAATCGATTTACTGCATGATTAATTCCAATTTCCAATTAAATTTTGATGTTTTCTACTCTTCTTAAGCCAAGTTTCAATTTTTGAGTTACATTCATTTAGTCGTCTGCCAATGCCTTCAATTTGGACAAGTCTAAAATTTTGTCGTTTGGTAAAGAGTTAAAAAGGGGTTCGACTGCTTTTTCAAAAAGCACCATATCTGGTCAGCCAGCACAGTCCGTGCAACTGATCAATTTTCTGCATGCACAAGGAACTATTATAAATACCTCCTAATTCAGTTTCTTGTTAAGCAAAATAGATATTTTTGGCCAATTATTATGTGATGATCTGCTCGGTATAATGCAAGGGCGGATCCGGGGAAGGGGGGGGGGGGGAAACCGGGGATCCCGACACCCCCCCCCACCCCCCCTGGAATTTTGGCAAAAACGTGGTTATCGGATTCGTGAATGGGACTGGTTTACTATTGCACAGAATTTATGTAAAATATAGTAATAAATTTAAAAAAAGGTTCTAAATGTGGAGACCTCCTCATGTTTAGAACTGGAAACGTTGGCTTTTCTTGTAAACGGCTTACTCGTACATGCATTGAAATCCGGGAATCAAGGTATCATATAATAAGACGAGTGCGTTTTCGGTGGGACCCCCTTGAGCAAGATATCTAGATCCGCGCATGTAATGAATTATGAAGACGCGTTAACCCCCTTTTTCCTTGATCGCATCTTCTCTTCTACAATATAAGCCATGCTCTGACAAAAGGGGGCTTAATGGATTTCAATAATCCATGGTACCAAGCAAGCTGTCATTATAATAATATGAATCCATAATACCCACTGTTTTAACAGCTGACTATATCATGAAATAGACTGGTCCTTGGGGATACAGACAACTGACCAATAGCGAAAGGTTTCGACCCAGGTCAGCCTGCGCGGACTGCGCAGGCTGATCTGGGCCGAAACTTTTCGCAGATGTATTAAGCCCCCCCCCCTTTTCACAGAGCATGGTTCGTATATAAGCGCTGAAAGATTTAAATCAGCCCAAGATTAATTAACCCTTATCTTGACAGATATGTAAAATGAAACTCTTAACCCTTTACTCCATAGATACTTGTTTTAACACATCAATAACAGACTGCTTTTCAAAACATTGTTGGAAAAGGAGGAATTGCTCGTAACGAGCAATTTCTCCTTTTCCCACAATGTTTTCTACTCAAGCAGATAATTGTATCCCCGTTTGTCCATATTTTTGCCATCATATCTTTATTTGCTGCTGAACTGGAAGAGCCTAAAACTGGCATATCAGGTAAAGGGTTAAGACGAAAGTAAAAAACCTTAATGATGCTGAAAGTAAAAACCTTAATGAAGCTATTTCATTTTATTTGGGGTGGGGGAGAGGCATCTCCTTATTGAACAATGCCGATCAGAGGTCAGAATGCATGTTCTATGCAGTCTGATTTTGATCTACACTATCTGAAAAATGTCAATAAGTCGCGTTGAGGTGCCTGACGATCAACAGAAAAAACGAATTTATTCAGTCAGAAAAACAAGCCAGATATATTTTGTTTCTTTTGAACAAAACACACGCCGCATGCGGTGGTAAAAATTACAGCAGGCTTGCAGATCTTCGAGGAGGGCCCGCTGCAGCGTTTCTCTACAGCAACGAATCTGCCGCACACGAAGAAACCCTGTGCTTGACCCTCCTTACAATTTTCACATATCATTTTGAATGTCAAAGACCCCATTCGTCGACCCTTTACCATAAACATGTAATCCCCTTTTTCGGACTTTTGGGGGCGGGGGGGGGGGGGGGGAAAGACCTTCTAAAACTTTTCGGACAGAAGGGAAAGTGCTGACAAACAGCATCTACTCCTCTTTTCCCAACGATGTTTTCAACCTTTTCAAAGACATGTGCCATTATTTGAATTATATATCTATTTCCGTCTTGAAATGCTTTTACTTTGGCAGAGACTGGTTAGATCGAATCATTCGAAAAAAAACAAAGATAAAGACGTTTTGCGGATTCAATTTTGCAGCCTGAGAGAAAAAAAAAAAAAGACGAATTTTCACTTCAGTTCACAAGATTTGTTGTTTCTGACTGAGATCTGATTGTTAATTCAACTAGAGCTATCACTGAACGTGATTTAAACCCCCCCCCCCTCCCCAGTATCTTGTCACAAAAACAAGTCGTTGTCAGAAAATGCAGAATGGTTTAGTACAAAAGTAAGAGTTGAAAAAAAAATTTAAGGGGAGATAATTCCGTAACGAATCGCAGCTGTGTCATGAATATTGCACATGCACAACTTCATACATGTATATACAGGAACACTGTGAGTAAATTTGAGTTTAGTACCTTAACCCTTTACTAGACAATAACGACTTTTACGACTCTGAGAGAGAAGCCTTTTGAAAACATTGTGGGAAAAGGAGAAAATGCTAGTAACCAGCATTTTCTCCTTTTTCCACAATGTTTTCTACCCTAACAATAAGCAGTTGGAACATTTGGATCATATTAAAATTGTGGTTTGCAAATGCTTTCAATTTTGACAGGGCTGAAATTTATTCGTCTGGTAAAGTGTTAAATAGTGTAAGGGTATTACTCCGGATAAATTTGTGTCTACGCACAGACGGACAGACGGACAAACAACATACGGACGGACAGACAGACGGACAGACAGCCTTGATGATTCCATTTCGTTGTAGGGGGTATAAATATTGGACAAGCAAGAAAGCAGAAGACGATTTGGTGAAAGTATACTGCAAATTGCTTGACAAGAATCCACATAAATTGGTGGATAGTTGTTCTAGGCAACGTTACGAGTATTTGACCCTTTCCTTAACGCGACCCTGGTTTTCACGACCCTGAAAAAGAAGCCTTTTGAAAACATCGTGGGAAAAGGAGAAAATGCCGGTAACCAGCATTTTCTCCTTTTCCACAATGTTTACTACCATATCAAAGAAAACATAATTTCATATGAGCCACATTAAAACTACTCGTATCATCTTCAGTTGCCTTCAATTCAGACAGGTCTAATATTCTGTCGTGTGGTAAAGGGTTAACTGAAATTCTCGGGATGGTTTTGTGTAGGGTTGAGCACGACATATAAGATCATACAATCGAGGAAAACCTCCTAACTTTATTTCTCGGTCATTGATATCCAACAGTGTTCAAAGTAAAGTGCAGAGCTGTTAACCAACAACAAAATCTACTGCCATGAAAGCAGAACTGTAATGCTATTCGCAAAATTCAAAGGAAAATGTGCATTCAAGTTTGTAAATTTATTGTATATGGACACTTTATCAAGCCTCTCAGACTTTCTGCATCTATCTAACTATAATCAAAGTGATGAGAACGCTGAAGTGGTATTTGTCAAGGAACCCATTTTGTGGAATTAATAATTTGACAGAAAAAGATAAATATTATTCATTTTTTGGCTTGAAAGTTAACATACTTGGCAAATTAATGCATCTTTTTTGGTTGAAAGGAGAGTACTTATGCCAAAGTTAGGGTTTTTGTGCATTGGTGGTCTCCCTTTGATCGTTAGGAGAAGTCAGGAGTAACTTTCCTTGACAATCGGATGCATGATGGATAGAGACAGAAACCATGTGAAGATATCGAATAATAATTATGTGTTGTTTGCACATGAAAACTTTGATTTTGAAATATCTTTGGTTGTTAACATTTTATTCCCAACATTAAAATAAATTATTTCGATCTATAAATACGTATGCCCAATCAAATTGAGTAGCTCGCAATCATGGGATAAACAAGCCATGGGACGAACTGGTTTTGGAACGAAAAAGCTTAGGACCAATTGATCTGTAGACAAATTTTGTATTATTGCGCCATTAGAAGGCTACTTCAATAAAAAAAAAATAGTTTTTCCACGATAGATTGCCTAACCCAGTGTATCTTAACATGCCATTTCAAATTACATATCTGAGTGCCACCGAAAAATTCATTTGCCTGAGAAAAACCGAGTTTAATTAGGTTTATTTCCTTCGGCTGTGCACAAAATATGATATATTGGCTTCAAAATTCAATATTGGACTCATAGTGGTATTGTCTTCGATAAATACCACATAAACCATATAATTCTTACGATCAAGTTTCACAAAAAGAAACCTGGAAATCATATTATAGCTGTGCCATGGGCCTACTCTGTGGAAAGAGACTTAATGCATTTGCAAAGATTATCGACTCGGGTCAGCCTGCGCAGTCCGCGCAGGCTGACCCGAGTCGATAATTTTTGTTTTAGTTAATTTTCTGCATGTCAAAGGATCCGAGGACTTCATGATTCAGTTTGTTGTCAGACAAAATAGATTTTCATGATCTTTAATAACGTTATGATATGCTTAATATATTGGATCACGAAGATGTGTTGAATCCCATTTTGCCTTAACATGGTTCTAATGCAATTGTAACTTCGTTCGACCGGAAGTATAAGACCTTTTCTATCACCATGTCATACACTTCCGCCGTGAAAAGTAGTTTTGTAACGTTATTCACAAAATTTGCTATTTATTCTCGTGCTTAAATGTTTTGTAGAAGAACAACTTTGTCTGCAGGTCTACTAGACTTTCTCTATCTGTGGAATGTTTACCCTGATACGGCTTGATAATCATACAGAAGCTTTCAGCCAAGAGTTGACTGTACGTTTTGTGCTTTCTGATCTTATTTTACACTGTCCACATAATGCATAGATTGGCGCTTAAAAGAGTCAAAGAAACACATCCTTGAAGATCGTTGTTATAAGTGACCTGTTAACACGAGAAAATGACATCTGGACATCTGCGTAAGGTGTCGTCTCGGATCAGCCTGCACAATCCACGCAGGTTGATCTGAGACGGCACTCTATGGAATTAGGTTTAGTGATACAGCATACTTTTTCAAAACAGAAAATTACATAAAATCGGAAAATATCGTCTCTGATTAGCCTGCGCGGACTGCGCAGGCTGATCCGAGAGACACTTTACGCAAATGTCAGAATGCCCCTTTCTGCGTGTTGCAAGCGATATAATATATTACAAGAAAAAAACTTTGCTGCTTTTACGGAAGTGGAGAAAGTACTGGAAGAGGAAGGTGTATTGCCGTCGCTAAATCAAGATAACAAACTTTCCTCTATAGCCAATCAGGGATATAGCTAATATTAAGCTTAAGTTATTAACCATGGAAACTGATACCCAAATTTCATTTACTAATACCAGGAAAAATGTTTCATCATAAAAAGAATACCATAAAAATATTAAAACAATGTTTAGTGATGAAGGAAAAATTCCGATGATGCATCAGTCCTCGAAAACAATTAAGGCCGGGTCAGGTTTTAAACTCACAACTCCAAAATTGCCAGCACTTCACTTAACCACTGAGCTACTAAGGCTTGGCACCATGCATTCTAAAATTCGTCATCGTTTTATCTTTTTTATATAAAACTAACAAACACAAAGGGCAAAGAGCACTAATCTAAAAGTAGATAAAACAGTTCTTTTGGATGTTGTGCACTCAAAATAAACAAAGAGAATTTAAAAAGAAAAAAAAATGCCAAAGGGTGAAATCACATGCTATTTCTCGTTTTAACTTGATATTTTGAAAAGTCTTCGGCTGCCAGACGAAAAGATTCGTCTGCAGGAGGGAATGAGTTAAACGGTCACTTTTCTCTTCCGGCAATCGGCAGTAAAAGTCACGTGACGTAAAGAAAAAAAGCAGACAGCCCATTCCTACTTTGATTTATTCCACTCAGAGAACAAATAAATTTTTATTGCAATTGGCAGAATTATGTAGCCTACCTAAATAACGACCCCCTTTTTACGATGATCGTAACTTAGAGGTTTATTTCACCATGTTTTATTTGCACGCACCATGAAGAAAGTGGGCCGCTAAATTTGTTTTGCGTAGCTAGATAAACCAAACCGCTGTGGAAGAAGACAAATTTGGTAATAATGAAGTATCAGGTTCCGGTGTAATGCAGAGAAGTGACCCTCCCCTACAAAATGACCCATGGGTCATTTCTCTACGTACAGGAATGACCGGGGTCATTATTCTACTTGGAGAAATGATCCCAGAGGGTTATTTCTCTACGGAGAATAATGACCCGGGTCATTTCTCTACGTAGTGAAATGACCCATTTGTCATTTCACTACATAGTGAAATGACTCATTGGTCATTTTGTAGGGGAGGGTCATTTATCTGCATTACACCGGTATATTATGTACTCGTTGATACAAGTTCTTACTTAACAGTGCGAGCAGCGTAATCTAAAACTACTCTATTACAACTTGGAAGTTAGCGTTAAAAGGCAGATAAGACAATACAACTGATACGGCATACGCAATCTTGGGTGCTCAATGAAGACGACCGCAAACGTTATTTCTACAGAAAACGTGTTAAATTCAAGCTGTGAATTTGCTTGGTTGGTTATTTCCGTTTATTTACAGTCGCCACCGGTTGCCCATCTGAGCGACACCCCTAGAAGACGGTTAGTTTTTACATAAGATGGTGCAAGGATACAGGTCGAAACTGCTGATTGATTGATTATTTTCGTTTATTTATCGTCGCTACCGGTTAGTTTTTACGTGGGATGGTGCAAGGATACAGGTCGAAACTACTGATTGATTGATTATTTTCGTTTATTCAGTATCGTCGCTACCGGTTGCCCATCTGAGCGACGCCCCCAGAAGACGGTTAGTTGTTACGGGGGATGTTGCAACGATACAGGACGAAACTACTGAGAATTCTGCCTTGTTCCTTAACGTTCTCGGTGTATAGCACCGTCACACGGGACATCGGTTTAATGTCTCATCCGAAAGACTATTAATATTTTTTTTTCTAGTTGGCTAGTCGGGGACTCGAACCCACAACCTGTAGAGACCCGAAACATTGTGTTCACGAGTCCTACGTTCTACCTACTGAGCTAGTCGGCCGCTTCGAAACTACTGAGAGCTTCGCCTGGTTCTTTAACGTGCTCGGCGTATAGCACCGTCACATGGGGCGGAACTTCGGTTTAATGTCTCATCCGAAAGACTAGAAGTAATTTTTTTTTTTTAGTTAGCCAGCCGGGGATTCGAATCCACAACTTGTAACGACCCGAAACATTGTGTTCACGTGTCCTACACTGTAACTACGGAGCTATATCGGCTTGTAGGCTATGAATTTATCCACAAACCCCAAAACAACGACTTGCTATCTTCCTTTGCCTTAATCAAAGGGAAGTAATTATGTGAGCCCTAAATATACGTCTTCTCGAACTACTTTGTCTTCAAAACTGACCATGGATTTGTTGTAAACCTTTGGTTGCTAAGCGCGACCTACTGACCTTTTGCGGACAGCATAGATCAAGATCAGACTGCACGGAACGTGCAGTCTGATCTTGGATCTACACTGTCCGATTAGGAGATAATCTTTCATCCAAGAATAACCCTGAAATAGGAAAATTTGGCATTTCACAATAGTCTTGAAAATTGCAATTCTTTTATTTAGCAGAATAAGAGTTAAGTAGCACTCTAACAGTTGATATTTACTTACATCTAAAAGCATTTTTGCCTTTTCTGCGTGAGAGATAAAAATGCAGCGATTGTGTGGCCTAATGAAAGCTTATAAGCAAAAGGAAATCAATAATGAAACTTTCGTAATTGTGTCACAAATCTTGTTTGCCTAATTTAGAGGCTTTTTGCGCCTTAGACTTCAAAACAGAGACAGAAATCCTGGAATCTGCCTAATGAGAGCAAAAAATATAGGTTTTTAACCCTTTACAAAACAATACCAAGTTTTAATGAGCCTTTAGAAGAAATCTGAAACCATAGTGGGACAAAGAGAAAAAGGTGATATACCACACACTGATTTCTACCCTTCTGTTCAAAAGATTTCTCTGTTTCAGACACGCTTACTTTTGTCGTTTTTGATTGTAAAAATTCTAGACAAACCAAGATTTTGTCGTCTGGTGGGAGATCAAGGAAAAATGTCTTTTGTTAACTAATTGTGAAACAATTAATCGAAGGAAACTTGTCTTTGAAATAGTTTTCTCTTTGTCAGCACTTTAAGAAGAAAAAACAGACGGCAAAGTTTAATGATCCAATTTCATAACAAACTGAATCAGTCTCAAGTGATAAGAATAATTTGTCTTTGATCGGATAGAAAATATTGTGGAAAAAGAAGAAAATGCTGGTTATCAGCATTTTCTCCTTTTCCCGCTAAGTTTTTTGTAAGGGTTGCCTCGTCATGAAATTGTCTGATAATGGGTAAATTGTGTATGCTTATGAATAAAGGGGAGAGAAATCAAGAAAAAAAACGTTTCTCGGTAGAGATATTACGCATTATCCGAGTTTATATACAATGTGGTAACTAGAAATCAGACTAATTAGAGAGTTGAATGTTTTATAACCACATCATACATGGCTAAGAAAGTTCAACCCATTTTAGACGAAATGGCTTGCTACACGCGAAAAGGGACATTCGGACATCTGCGTAAAGTGTCGTCTCGGATCAGCCTGCGCAGTCCGCGCAGGCTAATCCGAGACGGCACTTTCCGTTTATATGATTTTTTTTTTCTGTTCTGCAGAAGTCTACTGAAGGACAAAATCTAATGAAGACGTGAAGTGCCGTCTCGGATTAGCCTGCGCGGACTGCGCAGGCTGATCCGAGACGACAGTTTACGCAAATGTCCAAATGTCCCTTTTCGCAAGTTGCGAGCCATATCGTCTTAACCCTTTACCAAACTATCCCTGGTTTTTACGGCCCTGAAAAAGAAGCCTTTTGAAAACATTGTGGAAAAAGGAGAAAATGCTGGTAACCAGCATTTTCTCCTTTTCCCACAACGTTTTCTACCCTACTGGAAAAAAAAACAAATTTTAATTTTTGAATTGTGTCTATTTTGTATCTGCAACTGCTTTGAATTTTGGACCAGTCTAAAATTTTGTTGTTAGGGAAAGGTTTAATATCTCAATTTTGTTTGGTGTTAAACGTCGACAATATTCAAGTTTTTTTACGACGGCCAGTGCTATTATTTATGCTTTCCTGAGATCAAGATCAAACAGCGCAAACGGTGATGAGACAACAGAATTCTAAATAAAAAATAAAAGATAGATATACTCACCTAGAACATTTAAAGAAATATTTAAGGTATAGTTATCGGTTGCACTAATGGAACATTCATAAATGCCCGCATGTTTGGGCTGGACTTCGCTAATCCATAAATCCCAGTGCGTCTCCATTTCATCTATTTCCTCGTGGAATATAGTTATACTTTTGTCCGGTGTAAAAGTTTCCTCCCCTATCGTTAAAGGCGACTCTTCCGTTGTCCGACGCCAGACAACCTGTAAATAAAGGTATTTCGACGTATTTAACCCTTTCCCAAACGGCAAATTTTGGACCAGACCAAAGTGAAAGCATTTTGCGAATGACAAACTAACAGTTGCTAAGAAGATGATTTTTCTATATGATAGGGTAGAAAACATTGTGGGAAAAGGAGAAAATGCTGGTTACCAGCATTTTCTCCTTTTCCCACAATGTTTTCAAAAGGCTTCTATTCCTGACCCGTAAAAACCAGGGATTGTTTGGGAAAGGGTTAAGTCAGTGTCATATAACAAATTTATGCATTGGTGCTATTGGAACCATGTTCAATTTTGGTGTGATGAGAACATGTCGTACTTTGGTGCCATAAGAACATGTTCCACTTTAGTGCTGTTTCAACCGTGTTCCACTTTGGTGCTATAAGAATCGTTTTCGACTTTAATGCTATAAGATCCATTTTCCACATTGGTGTTATTATCATGTTTTTGGTGCTATAAAACACAATCTACTTTGATGCTATTAGAACCATGTTCAAGTTTGATGCTATTAGAACCATATTCCACTTCGGTGCTACAAGACCATGTTTCACCTTGGGGCTATTAGAACCATGTTCCACTTTGATACTATTAGAACCATGTTCCACTTTGATGCTATTAGAACGAACCACGTTCCACTTTGATGCTATTGGAAACATGTTCCACTTTGGTGCTATAAGAACATGTTCCACTTTGATGTTATTAGAACCATGTTCCACTCTAATGCTGTTAGAACCATGATCCTCTTTGGTGCTTTTGGAACCATGTTCCTTTTTAAGCAATTAGTACCGTGTTCCAATATGGTGCAATTAGAACCACATTCCAGTTTGGTGCTATTTCAACCATAACCTACTTTTTTGTGCTATTAGAACCATGTTCCAATTAGGTGCAATTTGAACATATTCCACTTTGGTGCTATTAGAATCATGTTTCACTCTAATGCTGTAAGAACCATGCTGTACTTTAGTGCAACGTGAATAAATTGATAAAACAATTTGTGACCGGTTTTATACTCTGCTTATCTCTTTTTTCTTGATGGGACTGTAACTACGATGACTATGTAGGATAAAGATCCCTCCGTGCTTTATTCATATATGGTATGTACCATTAGAGACAGAGAATCAGATACAAGGAAATCCGGGTAAAAGCACCTAGCTCTTCTTCGAATAGACCCCCTTGGTTCTTAAACGTGACAGGTGTAAAGCATCGATACACGTGAGGCTACCTCCGTGTTCCAAACCAGTTCACCTCCGGTTGGGTGGGAAACATAAGGTGTTTTAGAAAGGTCCTAGTTGGGCCGGGTATCGACCCTCGGGCCTCAGGATTGATGGTCCAGCGTTTTACCACTGGGCTACCTGTCCACCAACGACCGTTTAAAACTACCACGAACCAACATGGTTATAATAGTAGAACGATGTGCAAGGCTTCAAGCAATTACTCCAGAGCAATTTTTTTTTTCGCCTGTCCATAGTAGAGTAAAAACAGTTTTTCCTTTTGCCACTTTTTTTTTTTTAAATAATATCTGCTTTACGTCTTTACAAAACGGCAATATTTTACATTGGTCGAATTCAAAAGCACTTGCAGACGACAAACATGACACAATAGACAGGACTTGTATCAGATAGTCTAGAAAACATTGAGCGAAAAGGAGAAAATGCTGGTTACCAGCAGCATTTTCTCCTTTTCCCACAATGTTTTCAAAAGGTCTACTTCTTAGGGTCTTTAAAACTCGGGATTGTGTGTTAGAGGGTTAAGGCGAAAAAAAATCGTCTGTATGATATAATAAATTCCTACAGAAACTGGTAAATAAGAACAAGGTAGACAACTAAGAATGCAACTTTTATGGAAAATAAAGGGAGAGAACTACGTACCGGCATAACAAACCATGAGTTGATGGTTTTATTATTTCTTTCTGGCTAACGTTTTTATTGGAGGAGACTGGTCTGAAAATTTTGTTTCTTTTTATGGCCCGCTATTTACATAACTTAGAACTAAAATCGAATCAGTACATATTTTAATCCAACATTATACAAATGTCTATTTTGGGTTTGGCTTACTCTTTTTCTGAAACCCTTTTTTTTGTCTGGTCAAAACCTATTCCCTTTTTTGCGCTCTTTGCGCTTATTAACATGAAATAGTCGATAATAGATAAAACAGAGAAGAGCTGCATTCGTACCTTTTTTGGTTGTATTGATGTTTAACGCCACTTTAACAGCTAAGGTCATATCATGGCGGTCGGTGACACACATGTGTTTCCTGGTTTTCTCACACTGGTACTAACACAACTTTCTTTCCAAAGCCACCGACTACTTTTCTCACATGGTTCAGCAGAGGTGAGAGGCCGGAAAATACGCCGGAAAGAAAGTTCACCTCAACCGGGTATCGAACTCACAACCACCAGATCATGAGTCCAACACGCTCACCACTGAGCCACCCGGACGGGCACCTTTTTTGGTCTAAGGTTGTATGAGATTTGAGTTTGTTTTAAGGGGTTAGTAAAGGGGGCATTTTTGGGCCAATTCCCTTGTCTCTGAAGCTCTCTACGCTGAATGAAACGATATTGTATTTGTACTGATGGATAACGCCATATTAACAGCTTAACCCTTTACCCCATGAGGCATTTCTATGGTATCTCTAATTGACCCTAAATAACAGCAAGGATAAAGCCCTTTCTTATGTGTATATGACACCTTTTGGTAGCATAGAAAACATTGTGACAAAAGATGAAATTGCTCGTCATGAGCAATTTCATCTTTTGCCACAATGTTTTCCAAAGGCTCCTACAAGCAATGTGTAGAAATGAGTATCTATGGAGTAAAGGGTTTACCCATTACCACGCAATCCCTACTTTTGACGCCCCTGAGAAAGAAGCCTCTTGAAAACACTGTGGGAAAAGGAGAAAATGCTGGTAACCAGCATTTTCTCCTTTTCCCACATTGTTTTCTACCCTTCCCAGCACAAATTTCAATTTTTCAGTCACCTTTATTTTGTCGTCTGCAAATGCTTTCAATTTGGACCAGTCTAAAATTTTTTCGTGTGGTAAAGAGTTAACTCGTATGTCGGCGGTCAGTGCACCTATGCATGTGTTTCCTGGCTTTTTCACACCAGTACTGATACAACTTTCTTTCCAAGCCACTTACTACTTTTCTCACATGTATATGCGGTAAAACAGCCGGAGAAAAGCCGGTTTCCCTTCACCGGGTATCGAATTCACAACCACAAGGTCGTGAGTCAGGTAAACTTATTACTGACTCTCCGGACGGGCACTAATTGAAACAAATTACAAATTAACCCTTTGGCTGCTAACGCGATCTCAAGGAAATTTTGAAGACTGCGTAGATTAAGATCAGAGTGCACAAAACGTGCAGTCTGATCTTGAACCTACACTGTCCCATAGGGAGACTTTAATCCCTAAACTAACTTCTAAATAAAGATAAACGGTTTTTGTTATCTATTTTAACCCTTTCCCAAACGACAAACTTTTGGACTAGACCAAATTGAAAGCATTTGCAGACGACAATTCAACTCTTGCTGAAAAGATAATTTCTGTCCATGATAGGTTAGAAAACATTGTGGGAAAAGAAAAAAATGCTGGTTACCAGCTTTTTTCCTTTTACCAGGATGTTTTCAAAACGCTACTATTCCAGATCAGTACAAACCAGTTATTGATTATTTTCGTTTATTTATCGTCGCTACCGGTTGCCCATCTGAGCGACGCCCCCAGAAGACGGTTAGTTGTTACGGGGGATAGTGCAAGGATACAGGACGAAACTACTGAGAATTCCACCTGGTTCTTTAACGTGCTCGGTGTGTAGCACCGTCACACGGGACCTCGGTTTAACGTCTCATCCGAAAGACTATTAGTAATTTTTAGTTGTCCAGCCGGGGATTCGAACCCACAACCTGTAGGACATTGTGTTCACAAGTCCTACGCTCTACCTACTGAGCTATATCGGCTGGTACAAACCAGTTAATGTTTGGGAAAAAGGTTAATAGTCACATTTTACTTATGTCGCAGGGAAAAGTGTTATTACAGTGATACAAATGATAAAGGGAGGTAATTGAATACATACCATTTTTGGTCCAAGATTATAAATATGACATTTGAGTTTGGCTAACTCTCCCTGATGTACGGTTATATTGGTGGGGACTGGTAGAAAATTGGGAATAGCTGACGGATGGTATCGATAATAATCGAGATCTGAATCCGACTCCATGTCTGAAAATAGAAAAATAATATGGTTTGCAACACGCGAAAATGGGACATTCGGACATTTGCGTAAAGTGCCCTCTCGGATCAGCCTGCGCGGTCCGCGCAGGCTGATCCGAGACGGCACTTTTCCGAGACTTGCGAAAAACAGAAAAATACATAAAAACGGAAAATGTCGTTTCAGATAAGTTTGCACGGGGTGTGCAGGTTGATCTGAGACAACACTTCACGCTATAATGTCTGACTGCTCCTTTATATATTATCTCTAATTTGTAATAGACTAATACTCTGTGAAGAGGAGGTTGAACACAATCCCTACTTTTGACACCCCTGAGAAAGACGCCTTTTGAAAACACCGTGGGAAAAAGGAGAAAATGCTGGTAACCAGCATTTTCTCCTTTTCCCACAGTGTTTTCTACCCTTCCCAGAACAAATTTCTATTTTTCAGTCACCTTTATTTTGTCGTCTGCAAATGCTTTCAATTTGGACCAGTCCAAAATTTTCTCGTGTGGTAATGAGTCAATGCAAGTGCAAATGTATCGACCGATCAATCTGCGCTGACTTCGGTCGAAACGTTTTGCTTGTGGTCAATTTTCTGCAGGTTAACGGACCACTCTACCTAATGATTTAGCCAGTTCTGGACAATGTGAATCCATGTTTTGGAACGACTGGCTCTGTTTATAATGCATCTTAAAGATGCATTTAAATCTATTTTATCGGAGGGCTGCTAAATTTTGTTATTTTCACTATGTACCTCAAAGTGTTTGATGGCTAGAAACGGGTTTTACGCCGCTTTCAATACTATTTCAGTCATGTCACGGCGACAGTTCACCTAAACGTGTTCTTATTCATGTATTCACCAAATAGTCTTACTTGCCTTTTTCTTATCCTGATTCTAAATTTAGAAAGTTCTGCGTTCTTTTGATTGGATACCATTTTGATTGGCTATGCCAATAATTGAATTGCACTGCTCCAAATCTAAAAAATGCTGACTCATAAAGATTAAGCAGATCAGGGCAGGACAAAGCAGGGCAGGGCAGGACATGCAGGGCAAAGCAGGCAGGACGAAACAGGGCACAGTGGAGTACAGCAGGAAAGGGCTGGGCAAAGCAGGGAAAAGATGGGCAGGGCAGGGCAGGGCTTAATCCCTTGCAGTTTTCAATGATATTCTTCTCGGTTATTTATTGCTGTCTGCATTTTTGGGGAGGGTGTTAGGCTGCTAAAATGCGATAAACGGCGTAAAGACATTATAAAACCATTAAACTTAAATACATCTGTGCATAAACAGGTGTTCAAACATGTCAGTTTTACTAATGAGGTTGAAAATCACCAAATATCTATTGGTTGATTTAATACCGACTCGATGCGATTTTCCAAACAGTGTAGATGAAGATAGAGACTGTACAAAATATGCAGTCTGATCTTAAATATACAGTCAGACATAAGTTCAGCAACGCAAGAACAAATTCCGTCATAATTTTTTAATGGATAAATTCTATTTAGTATATTTTCAAGCTATGCACGGACCCACTAGACAAGTAACAGGCTGATTTATGAGCCAAATGAAAGGATGGCAACGAGAAAACTTTCCCGAAGCCCAGAAATGGCAAATTGTGATATGAGTAATGCTGGTCTAAGCACATGGGCTATTGCTGGTCAGTTTTGGTGATGCTTAACTTATGTCTGACTGTATATATTCCAGAAATTTTTAGGCGAAAAGAGCTTTAAACTAGATTTTTTTTCACTGTTTAAGGGAAGCGTTTGTTAAATCTATTTTGTAGTTTAACCCTTTAACTACTTGGCGTGATTCAAGGACCTTTTGCGGACAGTGTAGATCAAGATCAGACTGCACAAACGTGCAGTCTGATCTTGGATCTACACTGTCCGATAAGTAGATATATTTCCCCATAAAATACCTTTGAAATAACAAAATCTGGGTTTTACTATCCACTCGAAAGTTTCATTCCACTTATATACCTGGATAAGAGTTAAGCGCTGAATTCTTGCTTTCGAATCAAATCCTTCGACAACATCAAAGTGCAGCAGTGACTGTTACAGTCTGTTCATAACCTAGTGTCAATAGTTCAAACCCATATTTGGCCTTCAACACTCCAAAACGGGCATTTGGACATGTTCGTAAAGTGTCATCTCGGTTCAGCCTGCGCAGTCCGCCCAGGCTAATCCGAGACAGCACTTTACGATTTTATTTTTATTGCAATATCTTATAGAGCCTGTAACACACCAAAAAGGGTATTCGTTCATTTGCGTAAAATGTCGTATCGGGTCAGCCTGCGCACTCTGCTCAGGCTAATCCGAAACCACATTTTCCGTTTTTATGTAATTTTATAATGTGTTCAAGTCTACTGTAGCACGGAATATAATGTAGTCGAAAAGTGTCGTCTCGGGTTAGCCTGCGCAAGCTGCGCAGGCTGATCCGAGACGAACCTTTACGCAGATGTCCGAATGCTCCTTTTCGCGTGTTACTAGCCGTTTTGCATTTTTTTTTATTTTTCCAACAGTAGGGAAAAAACTCGCTGTTCTGAATAGTGCAGGTCAAAGATCAGTCCACACATGCTGTACAGCCTGATCTTTGATCCTACACTCTCTGCAAAGGCTGCATTTTTCATCCTTCATGAGCTAAAGGGATTAACCCAGGCTTCAAGTAAACACGAAAACAAAATGATTGATTCGTCGTAATTGATTGAATGTAAAAAGCAGACGAAAATTACAAGAGACGAGATATTGTTATTTTTTTCCCCTCTTCTTGGCATGTGATGGACCTTTCTGAAGTCAAAACAATACATAATTAACCTGAAAACATAATTCTAGGAGAGTCACTGTTTAACCTTTTACCTGGCAAAAAGATTTTAGAACAGTACTGTCACTACAAGTTGTTTGGTTGATTGATGGATTAGTGCTCTACGCCGCTTTCAGCACTGTTACAGGCATATCACGACCACAGCTCACATAGTTGTGTTTCGTCTCGCAAAAAGGGACCAACTGGGAACTGCGACAAGTGTGTACCCTGTCCAGACTGCGCGGATTGCGCAGGCTGACCAGGATACACGTTTGTCACTCTTATGGTATTTTCTGTTTGAAAAGTGGTCATTCTACCTCACTATACAATCATTTTTTAACTATCAACTTAAATTGACCTGCACTATCTTTGATCTGTTTTCATACTAATTGATGTATGGAATTCCGAGATTGTCCCTTTTTGCGTAGTGAATCACATTTGTGCTTATCCTTGATTTAACCGGTGCTAATCTTGGGCTCTTAAGTGTCTTGCTCAAGGACACTCCCGAAAAAGCCCAGTGCTAAAGTAAGGCTCGAGCTTGGGGACTCCAGCTTGGAAGTCCTATATTTTATCACCCAGCCTTGCAGGAGCATAAAGTACAAATTGAAGGCATTCGCAGTTGACAAATTGAAGTAATTTGTCTTTTGAAGCGTAACACATTCTGGGAAAAAGAAGGAAATGATGTTTACTGGCATTTAAAGAAGGAGGGGAATTCAGAAAGAAGAAGAGAAGAAATTATCTTCGTAGAAGTTAATTAGGTATACCATCAACACGTCGATCTATCAACCCTTTAAGCTTCATTCTAGACTGATACTATCTTTTACCAGCTGGTTACCAGCATTTTCTCCTTTTCCCACAATGTTTTCAAAAGGCTTCTATCTTAGGGTCGTAAAAACTAGGGATTATTTGGTAAAGGGTTTTAAAAAAGCGCCAAATTTTGGAAAATTAGGCCACTGGCTCTCTATACAGCTCAATAAATTTATACAGTACTGATATACAAAGAAGTGTCATACTAAGGCCCCATATCCCACAATTTACACTTTACTTGATCCTCTAACATTAATATCTAGAAAGTTACATCATAAAACATTACAACCTGTGTATGAAAAGAAGTAGCTCACACTGAGTTGTCTGTCCGTCTCACAGAATAGAGTTTCCTCATACATGTAAAACTAAACCGTTATCTGTTTTAACTCATTACCACACAACAATGTCCAAATTAAAAGCCTTTGCAGACGACAAAATAAAAATGACTGAAAAGTTGAGATTTGTATTGTGAAGGGTAGAAAACATTGTGGGAAAAGGAGAAAATGCTGGTTACTAGCATTTTCTCCTTTTCCCACTATGTTTTCTATAGGCTCCTTTCTCAGTGACGTCAAAAGTAGGGACTGTGTGGTAACGGGTTAAGAAACTTAATCCTTTAACCGTTTCCCAAACAAGCCCTTGTTTTTACGTGTCTGCAGTACAAGTCTTTTGAAAACACTGTGGGAAAAGAAGAAATTGCTCGTGACGAGCAATTTATCCTTTTCCCACAGCGTTTTCTGTCCGTTCGGGTAATTTTCTGCCATTGTTAAGAAAGTTAAAACTGTCGTCTGCAAACCCTTTCTGTTTGGAAGACTCTAAAATTTGTCGTTTGGGAAAGGGTTAACAAAAAAAAATCATGTTTCGCCACAAAAGGAACAACAGGGCTTTTTTTTAACTTTGTAGAAAACTGAAAAAAAAAAATGCTGCGGACCAGCATTTTCTCCTTTTCCCACAATGTTTTTCTATTCTTTTAGACAAAAACCCTATCTGTGAGCAGCATTTATTTTGTTTTTCATCTGAAAATTCCAAAGCTTGGAACAAGTCTAAATTTTTTTCTTTCTATCTGGTAAAGAATCAAACGCAGTGCGTGAGAAGGTGGAATTGCATATATCGTGCACAGACACCCTCCCACACAGGCCCTCCTCAAAGAAGAAATCAAATTTACATCGAATTCTCTGCTGCACTTCTTTCAAAAAACAATGTTTTACCCATTACCAAACAACAAAACCTTAGACTGATCCGAATTGAAAGCATTTGTTGACGACAAAAATAAACAGAATTCAATTGAAATTGAAATTCGTTTCCAGCAGGACAGAAAACATTGTGGGAAAAAGGAGAAAATGCTGGTTACCAGCATTTTCTCCTTTTCCCACAATGTTTTAAAAGGCTACAACCTCAAGGTCGTAAAAACCAGGGATTGTTTGGTAAAGGGTTCAGAAGAAAGAATTGAATCGGTTTTGTTAGTTTGGGGTTTTTCTTTCTTTCTTTGTATGGTATTTATTCAAACATCATTTTTTTTTTTGGCAGCGGCAGTTGGTTGGTTGGTTGGTTGGTTGGTTGGTTGTATTGGGGTTTAACGCCACTTTAACAGCTAAGATCATATCATGGCGGTCGGTGACGCACATGTGTTTCCTGGCTTTCTCACACCGGTACTAACACAACTTTCTTTCCAAAGCCACCGACTACTTTTCTCACATGCTTCAGCAGAGGTGAGGGGTGAAAATACGCCGGAAAGAAAGTTCGCCTCAACCGGGTATCGAACTCACAACCACCAGGTCACGAGTCCGACACGCTCACCACTGAGCCACCCGGGCGGGCTTGCAGCGGCAGTTGCACATTTTTTGAGGTTTCTTTTACCAATATTTCGAACAAGGTTCTCAGCAAGCCACTGGCTGCTTTCCTGCATAACTGTGGTCGAAAAAAAAAAACGATCCTCGATGAAAGAGTAACGAGTCCTGTAGTTATGATTATCATCAGTCCTCAGACAGAATTTGGCGGAGATGCAAAATCGAAATTGCAATCATGAAAAAATTCAATAGTTCCGGCATGAAAATTATTATGAAAAGTTGCTACATTGCATTTTCTTGGTAACGAAATAATTATGTAGCTTTAAAATGCATTCAGCTTCATTTTGTAATCGGGGTCATTTCTCTGCATTACACCGGCATGAAAATTATAATGAAAAGTTGCTACATTGCATTTTCTTGGTAACGAAATACGAAGCTTTAAAATGCATTCAGCCTTTAAGAGCCTGTTAGGTGGTTTGTCTGTCTCTTTGTTTACTTTTGTTTGCTTTCCTGCAGCTTCTTTTCACCAGTACTTCGCACAACAATTTTCCCAAATGATTGGCTACTTTCCCACATAATATCGTCAAAACAATTTTCAGTAGAGGTCGGTCGCTGGTTTGCACCGTGTTTGCAAAGCCCAAGGGCGCCACTGACAATGTGCATGGTTTGTAATTCGAGGTAGTATGTTTGAATCCCGCCTTGGTCGTAAATCTTTCTGAGGACTTAAGATATCGTTGTGCGTACAGATAGCCATTTAACCCATTACCACACAATCCCTACTTTTGACGCCCCTGAGAAAGAAGTCTTTTGAAAACACTGTGGGAAAAAGGAGAAAATGCTGGTAACCAGCATTTTCTCCTTTTCCCACAATGTTTTCTACCCTTCACAAAATAAATTTCAAATTTTCATTCACTTTTCTTTTGTCTCCTGCAAATGCTTTCAATTTGGACCAGTCTAAAATTTTCTCGTGTGGTAATGAGTTAACTCTGTCTGTCTGTCTGTCTATCCTTCCGTCCGTCCGTCCGTCTCTCTCTGTGACGCTCTGTCTCTCGCTCTCTCCCTCTCTACCCCCAATATCACCCCTCTCTCCAATATCACCTCTCTCTACAATATCCCATTTATCTATAATTCTGCAACGTTAACTGGATACCATAATATCACCATTATTATCGGGGTTTGTTTTTGCACAAAAAAGCATTACCGCAGTTATTTGCACCGCTAATTATATGGGTTATTGAACTAGACTGTCGAGCTATAATGATAATATTTTATCCCGTTTCTTTTGATGTCGGCAGCTTGCGAGGGAAAAAGATATTCGACAGTCTAAATAGATTGTAAGGAACATTAGAAAAGAGATTTTGTTGCCAGAGTTTTTCAGACATTTAACTCTGTTTCGCTGCCAAATTGGTAAAGCTTTTTAATGTAAATATATTTAATTCAAGTAAAAATCAACCCTTTACTCCGCAAATTCGGACATTTGCCTAAAGTTTCGTCTCGGATCAGCCTGCGCAGTCCACGTAGGCTAATCCGAGACGACACTTTCTGTTTTTATGCAAATTTCTGTTTAGCCGAAGTCTACTCTATCACAAAATCTAATGTAGCTGTTAAGTTTCGTCTCGGATTAACCTGCGCGAACTACACAGGCTGATCCGAGACGACACTTTACGCAGATGTCCTAATGTCTCTTTTCGCGTGTTGCAAGCTGTATATAAACTTAGAATAACGATTAAAACAGCGTTAATCCTTTGCTACACGACAAAATTTTAGACTCGTCTAAATTGAAAGCATCAGTAGAGGAAAGACTGAACTAGACTTAAATTGTGAGATTTCTCTTTGACGAATTAGAAAACATTGTTGGAAAAGGAGAAAATGCTGGTTACCAGCATTTTCTCCTTTTCCAACAATGTTTTCAAAAGCCTCTTTCCTCGGGATCTTCAGACCTTGGAATTGTGGGTTAGTATTTGAACAATTTACAATAAATCAAATCATTAACGTGAATTAATTGATTGAATAGTGTTTTACGCAGTTTTAACATTATTTCAGTCATATGACGGAGACAGCTCACATATTCGTGTAGCTCCTGGGCTTCTCTAGAACTAGGCTGGAGCTCTCAAGCGTCTTGCTCAAGGACACTCCCACAAAAAACCAAAATTTATGGATCCAGTGCAGCTCGAACCTGGGATCTTAAGGTCACGAGTCCTACATTTACCACTGAGCCACAAAGAACCCCTATTGTCGGACGTATTGCAACTTCAGAGAAAATACTCCTTTCATTTGGGCCTTCGACTGATCTATATATTCGAAGTATTGTATGTTTGCAACAATCAAAATAACACTGCAAATATAAAACGTTAAAGAAAGCGCTATCTCTAAACAAAGTTTAACGCCTATACCTCCTGAAAGCTCGATATATTTTCATTATCTCAATACGTCAACGGTTAGTCAATGGAAGCGAGAAAAAAAGCAGTAAAAGAATGCGATGATTGTACAAAAACTGAGTAACACGTATGACAAACTTGATGAAAATGTGTTCATTGGTAGCCCTACAGGTTTTTATCGTTATAGCAGAGATGGAAACCTGAAACAGTTCTATATATGTAATACTGTGTGAGAAGGGACTTATTGCATTTGCAAAAAGTATCAACCCAGATCAGCCTGTGCAGTGCGCGCGTTCAAAAAGGGGGATTTGTACACCTTTGGCATGCATTTTACCCGTCAAGTTGTTGTACATTTGGGATCCTTTTGCCGAGAATCCGGCTGAATAACGTTGAAGAATATTTATATGACATGCAAAATAATTATAGCATTAGTAAAAAATTCCGACTGAGGTCAGACGCGAAAGAAAATGGGCACGGTGACATGAATCGACACTTTTTACAAATGCATTAATCCTTTACTCCATAGATACCCTTTTTGACGTATCAACAACAGATAGCTTCTGAAAACATTGTGGGAAAAGGAGAAATTGCTCGTAACGAGCAATTTCTCCTTTTCCCACAATGTTTTCCATTCAATCAGATATTTGTATCCTCGTTTGTCCATATTTTCGACATCGTGTCTTTATTTGCTGCTGAAATGGAAGAGCCTCAAATTGGTATATCAGGTAAAGGGTTAAACTATCTTTTCAAGAAGCCTCATGTTAAAGAGAGAAGTCCTGCATGGCTCATTGGTGAAGTCTATGTCACGTTACCTAGAGGTCCCGAGTAAGATCATTACTTAACTCTTTAGCACACAAACCCTACTTTCGACGAACCTGCGGAAGAAGAAAACAGTATGGGAAAAGGAGAAAATGCTGTTAACCAGCATTTTCTCCTTTTCCCATAATGTTTTCTACCCTTAACAAAACAAATTTCAAATTTTCACTCACTTTTATTTCGTCGTCTGCAAATGCTTTCGATTTGGTCAAACCTAAAATCGTTTGGCAATGAATTAAAGCACCAGGCTTTTTCTGGGAATGTCAATGAACGAGACACTTTGAAGAGAGCCCTAGCCTAACGATGGTGAAACCCATTACACACTTAAACCTTTTAGCTGTAGCCGTGATGTGACCAGTAAATTGTTTAAAGCTGCGCAAAATACTATTCAATCAATCTGTATAAAAGACAAGAGGAAGCCTCGCATAAACCGGTCAAATGTCATTTATTTGCGTTTTTCGTATTACGCAGAATAAGAGATCTGTCAGGTTTTATTTGCGATCTGAAACTTTACACGCCTATCGTAACGAAAGATAAAACATTTAATTGTTCCTCTAGGAATCCTATCTCGGGGGCCGTGCTCCCAAAGTGTGCATTTTCTGCGATTAAGTTTCTCGATTTTTTTTTCTTACGTGCTATTCTCCGGATAGTTCAGTCAAACCTTTAAATACCCATTCCAACATTGGATGGCTAGAGCGCTTTTCTTGGTCTTGGCTAAATTCCCCGATGATTTAACCCTTTACCAAACGACAAAATTTTAGACAGATCCAAATTCAAAGCACTTGCAGACGACAAAATAAACGTAACTCATGAATGGAAATTTGTTTCCAGCATAGTGGAAAACATTGTGGGAAAAGGAGAAAATGCTGGTTACCAGCATTTTCTCCTTTTCCCACAGTGTTTTCAAAAGGCTTCTACCTCAGGGCCGTAAAAACCAGGAATTGTTTGGACAAGAGTTAAGGGGTTTAATCCTTAAGCTGCTAGGGGCGACTCACTGACCTTTTGCGGACAGTGTAGATCCAAGATCAGACTGCACAAAACGTGCAGTCTGATCTTGGATCTACACTGTCCGTTTAGGAGATATTATTCCCTCCGAAAATAAGTAACTCTTACATAATCATTAATTAGATTTTTACTATTGAATTGAAATTTCCATTTTAGTATTTTAGCAGAGTTAAATTAGCGATGCTATTAAAACGAGTTACCTGGGCAATTTAGTTCAAAAGGTATACTATTTATCACTTTCTATCCACTACGGCTAGCTTGTTACTTGTACGCTATGGATGATTTTTAAAGACGCCCCCTTGCTCCCCCTTCCCCCCCCCCCACACACACATACACCCCCATCCCGTCTCCTCCCCCTAAAGATAAAAGCCCTGAGTAATTCCTGGGGTGTTTTTTGCGTGTATTTCTACCAATGATTGAGTCATACTCCGTGATACAGTTTACCAAAGAAGCCATCAAATAATAATTGATCTCTGACATCTACTCTGTCCAACAGCTACCTGAATCGTGAGGTAGACTGGTCCTTTGACATGTATGACCTATGTCAGTCTGTGTAGACTGCTCAGGCTGCAATGGGCGGACAGTTTTTGCAGATTCATTAAACCCCACCCCCCACCCCCACCCCCTGTTGCCAGAGTTTAATCGTTTTAGTTTTACAGCCATCTTTAAACGCCAAGAAAATTTATGTGTGTTTTTGTTTAAAGATTTTTTCTCGGATAATGAGGGACGAAATCTGGTTGGATTTAACTTTAAGAGCGGCACATGTTTAAAAACGATTAGCGACACTCCGGAAAACGGAGGCTTACTGCATTTCCGTGATGCGTTATAACAATCAAGTCAATATAATAACTGTGGATCCGCGGAACATAAAATACTTACCAATTACCAATTAATTGAGTGGTGAGGTAGATCTCGTCCCTTGACGTGCAGAAAAAATGACCAACAGAAAGAAGTTTCGACTCAAACCAGCCTGCAAAGTCCGAGCAGTTGACCTGATTCGACACTTTTTGTTCAGGTGCATTAACTCATTACCAAACGACAATATTTTAGGCTTGAACAAATCGAAAGCATTTTGCAGACGACAAAATAAAAGTGACAGTAAATTTGAAATTTGTTTTGTGAAGGGCAGAAAACGTTGTGGGAAAAAAGGAGAAAATGCTGGTTACCAGCATTTTCTCCTTTTCCCACTATGTGTTCCAAAGGCTTCTTTCTCAGGGTTGTTAAAAGTAGGGATTACGTGGTAATCGGTTAAAGCCCCTTTTTCACAGAGCATGACTTTAATATTTGTTGCTTAATATTGCATGCAATCTTTCACAGCATCAAATTGGCTTACAACACGCGAAAAGGGACATTCGAACATTTGCGTGAAGTGTCGTCTCGGATCAGCCTGCGCAGTCCGCGCAGGCTAATCCGAGACGGTACTTTACGACTACATTTAGAATTTGTGCTACAGTAGACTTACGCAAAAAAGAAAATTGCATAAAAAAATCGGAATGTATATATCGTTTCGGGCTAGCCTGATGCGCCGACTACACAGGCTGATCCGAGACGACACTTTACGCACATGTTCGAATGCCCCTTTTTCGTGTGTTGCAGGCAAAATAACTCGAAATTAATTACAGAGCCGCATTCAAAGGTAACTCTAGACTTTCTTTATCATTTCACTGATCCTCCTGTTAATTGAGATGTGTCTAAACTTTCGTTATCTGCAGTCCACAAAACGCAGCATGACATAACAGATTATTGTTTTAACGCTGCAAAACTATCTTACCGGGAAAAGATGAACCATTAACCATACAATGCCGTGGTTTAATGACACCCATGATAACAAGCCCGTGGAAAACATTGTCGGAGAACGATTAAATGCCGGTGTAATGCTGAGAAATGACCCTCTCCTACAAAATGACCCATGGGTCATTTCACTACGAAGAGGAATGACCCGGGTCGTTATTCTACGTAGAGAAATGACGTCAGAGTGATATTTCTCGACGTAGAATAATGACCCGAGTACTCGAGGGACGCAAAATTTGAAAACAATGTGGGAATAGGTGAAAATGCTGATAACTATCATGTTCTCCCTTTCGAACCATCTTTTAAATGATTTCAATGAAATAGTCCTCTATTTGAGATAAATCTTACAAGTCCTCTATTTGAGATAAATCTTACATGTCGCCTGCAAGTGTTTTCAAATTTTGACGATTATGTGTTTCTTTTTTCCTTTGGTACAGAGTAGCCGTCGCTCGGAGGATTTAACCCTTTACAATATAAACCCGAGTTTCAACGACTAAAATTGAATTGACTTCTGAAAAACATTGTAGGAATAGGAGAACATACTGGTAACTAGCATATTCTGTTTCCTAACAAGTTGTCTACATTTAGAGACTAATCTTATTATTTACCCTGCACTAGTTCAATTTGTCGTATGCAAATGTCTTTTATTTAGACATGTTTTCATTTTTAACGTCGGATAGAGAGTTAAATGTTAAATGTCAAATGTTACTTATGTTAACTGATTCATAGTGTTTGGAAAACAGAACACATTTAAATAATATAAATAGAAATTCTGAAAACGGGGGGATATTTTCTATTTTCAGAATTTTTTCTTCTATATCTAGAATAACTCCTAGAGCTCAGTTCTTCCTACGCAAAACTTATACATGGATAGAAAGACTGACATCCTTATTAGAATATGGACTACAACACGCGAAAAGGGTCATTCGGACATGTGCGTAATGTGTCGTCTCGAATCAGCCTGTGAAGTCCGCACAGGCTAATCCGAAACGGCACTTTCCTATTTTATGTGATTTTCTGTTTTACACAAGTCTACTGTAGCACAAAATCTAATGTAGTCGTAAAGTGCCGTCTCGGATTAGCCTGCGCGGATTGCGCAGGCTAATCCGAGACGACACTTTACGCAAATGTCCGAATGTACCTTTTCGCGTGTTGCACTCCTTATTATTATTATACCCTTGCGTTGTTCAGCATGATTGATTGATTTCATTCTCGACATCTAACGCGAAAGAAAACTAACAATATTCAATATTATCCTGGGTTTCATTAGCAACCAGGTTAGTGCTCTGAAGTGCCTTACCCAAGGACACTCCAGCGAAAGACCCACTTCTTAGGCTGAAGGTCCACTCCGAGGCCTCAAATTTACTAATCCTTCATTTCACCACTGACCTACGCAGAACTTCTCTAACGCAAACAAGAGCTATCACTCAACGTGATCATACCCCCCACCAGCTCCAAACAGGTCTTTGTCACAGAATGCAGAATGGTTTTGTACAAAAGTAAGAGTTAAACAAGAGCAGCAAATTGTCGCAAGATACGCCCGTCTTACCCCAAGTTGTTAAGCTGGGGCATGCACCGGACCAAATTCAAGTATGAACAACGACAAAGGGCAATAACTCAAAAAGTAAGCGAGCAAGAGTTATGATTCCTGTGTACTGCACTCCCCCTTGATGAGATCTATCCAGCCATGAAATTTCATAACCGTAGATAGTATAGTTTTGGAGATACGCTCCGGACAAAATTCAAGTATGAAAAACAACAAAGGGCAATAACTCAAAAATTAAATGAGCAAGAGTTATGATTCCTGTGCACTGCACTCCCACTTCGTGAGATCTATCCACCAATGAAATTTCATAACCCTACCTAGTATAGTTTTGGAGATACACTCCGGACAAAATTCAAGTATAAAAAACAACAAAGGGCAATAATTCAAAAATTAAGCAAGCAAGAGTTATGATTCCTGTGCACTGCACTCCCACTTCGTGAGATCTATCCAGCCATGAAATTTCATAACCGTAGATAGTATAGTTTTGGAGATATGCTCCGGACCAAATTCAAGTATTAAAAAAAACAAAGGGCAATAACTCAAAAATTAAGGGAGCAAGAGTTATAATTCCTGTGCACTGCACTCCCCCTTGGTAAGATCTATCCACCAATGAAATTTCATAACCCTACCTAGTATAGTTTTGGAGATACACTCCGGACAAAATTCAAGTATAAAAAAACAACAAAGGGCAATAACTCAAAAATTAAGCAAGCAAGAGTTATGATTCCTGTGCACTGCACTCCCCCTCGATGAGATCTATCCACCCATGAAATTTCATAACCCTAGCTAGTATACTTTTGGAGATATGCTCTGGACAAAATTCAAATATGAAAAAGAAATTTGTCCAGAATCATCAAAGGGCCATAACTCCATGAAACCTAAATAAACCATAACCAAAATAGGATATGCACATCTCTGCTTTATACTGAGTCTATTTGTGTAGTTTGAATCAAATCTGTCCAATAGTTGATGAGAAAAAGAGCGGACAAGAAATTTCATGAAAGGGCCATAACTCAGTGAAAAATCAATGAACCATAACCAACATTTCATATGCACATCTCTGCTTGATATTGAATTTACCTGTGAAGTTTGAATAAAATTCCTCCTGTAGTTTATGAGAAATAGACCGGACAAAAAGCTACAGACCGACCGACCGACGGACGGACGGACGGACCGACCGACCGACCGACCGACCAACAAGCTGACTCCTATATACCCCCCAAACAGAGTTTTGGGGGGTATAAAAATGAAGCTCTGATAGGAAAAGAGAGGTGCTTGCATGTAAGCAACAATGAGCATTTGGTCTAGTAGAAAATGCGCTCGTCAAAGCCCGATGGAAACCGACCAATTATCATATCGGTATTCCCAGAACACGTTCTGTCAGACCATCCATTTCAATCAGGGTGTATAGTTATTTCAATCGCGCTCAAATTTGCATAATTGGACAAAATATGGTAGTGGCAGACGAAATATGATTTATAACTCCATAGGTGACCTAACACTGTATTCCTAAACCCTTTACCACAGAAGCTTTCGAAAACACTGGCGGAAAAGGGGAAATGTTGCTAGCCATGCTGGTAGCCAGTTTTTCTCCTTCGATCTAATTGTTTTCTAAACCTATCAACCGGGGAGATAGCAATAAATACTGCCGCAATGACAATCACCATTCCTCGGGAAGAAAGTAGCCGAGTTGGGAATTTGAATAAGTTATTGACTAAGCTAAAGGGCTCGACAGGGCCGAGGTAAAGATCGCTGCAGATTGAAAATGTAAAATCAATAAAATTACGACTGCTAATTAAACCATCCCTTTCTCCTTTTCTCACAGTGTTTTCAAAAACCTCCTAGCCCAGGTAAGAAATTAAAAAGGATTTATCTGCTACAGGGTTAACTTCTTATGAAACGAAAAATTCAAGAACTCGACAAATTTGAAAGCGTATGCAGACAAAACATCAATGTAAATGTAGCGCAAATGATTTCTGTCTGATAGCAGAGCTCCAGATGGAGGGGGAAATTTTTATTTCAAATTTAAAATGTTGATTATTCTCCTCTAAACCCTACGTTGTGGGTACTCATTAGAATCGTCTCACCGAGACGATTCAAATGAGTACACACAACATAGGGCTTCGAAAAGAAGAAATGGTGACATTAGAATACTATAACTCCCTTTTATCTGAGGCTCTGTGATGGGGCAGAAAATATTGTACTGGTTATTAGGATTTCCTCCTTTCCCAACAATGTCTCCAAAAGCCTACTTTCTATGGGTCGATGAAAGTCGGGATTATGTGGTACAAGGTTAAGTGACCAGGGTCAGTTTTACAGTTGACCATCCCTTCATCAGATACGGACAGAGTGATTGACCAGGGCTGGATCAAATCTGTCAGACTGTATTTGTAATGGCGAAGTAAAATAAACACAGCTATTGATTATAGCCGGATGATCTTCGAAAGCACCTTGCTTCTCCCCAAAACTCAAAGGCACCATGCTTCTCTTAAAGATTTTTTATCCCTTTACCAAACGATCCCTGGTTTTCGCGACCCTGATGAAGAATCCCTTTGAAAACATTGTGGGAAAAGGAGAAAATGCTGGTAACCAGCATTTTCTCCTTTTTCCCACAATGTTTTCTACCTTACGGGTAACAAATTTCAATTTTTGAGTTACGTGTATTTTGTCGTCTGCAAGTGCTTTCAGTTTGGACCAGTCTAAAATTTTGTCGTTTGGTAAAGTGTTGTTGAATTGAACCGTGCCAGAACGCTGTCTGAATCATAGTCTGCAATAGATCTTCTACAGCTATCTGTAAATCGCTTTTGTACATATATTATCCTCATTTTTAACAAACGTTCGAATGACAGAAAAAAAAAAAGGAACGGACTGGAACCCAGGGTATTCCTCGTCCAAACCCGATACAGATAGAGTCGTGGTGCGTAACTAACCATTCACCGGATAATCTTGAATTCATGATTTGAAAAAAAAAAATCTGGTATTGACAATAATTATTATAGGTATGGCAATGATGATATAATTTTCTTTTTTCAGAAAAAAATAGTTGTTGTTTAATTGCAATGTAAATATTCTTTAAAAAACCCAACCACAAAGAAAAATATGCTATAAGTTTGTCAAAATAAAATCTGTTTATCGTACACCTTTAGTGAACTTCCGTTTTTATGGTCACTAACTATTATTTCTGAAAAATAAACAGGTTTATCACTAGTACAATATCAATGTCGGTTAACTTTGTATATATTGTTATGAAAAACATAATTTCCTCCCTTTAATGAATGCAAATGAGATAGACTAGGAACAGTGCTGGGATGCTGGTGTAGGAATATAATATGAGTCTGTGGCGGATGTTTTGAAATACGGAGTGCCACAGTTTGTTGGGTTGCTACAGATTCCATTCTAAGCGTTGTCAATAGATTTCTTTTATTTAATTCATTTGTTTGGTGTTGAATGTCGCTCTAATGTTACAGCAGTAACATCCCGGCGGCCAGAGCACCCATAAGAGCTTTTCTAGAGTTTAATTTTACTACCACTTCACATAGTCATCTTTTCAATCCACTGGTTGTCTTCCGACACGATTGAAACAATAATCATTGGTGTGAGAAGAATAATTCCTGACTAGATCAATCCTCCGATACAAATTGGTCGAGCAACGACATGGAACCAGCGGGCCACTGGTATCAAGCCGTTGTAGGACAGATGTTTTGCAAAATACTGGCAGGAAGAAACTCGAGGGAAGCATGGGGATGGATGCATTTGGCGCCGTGATATTTAGGAAATAATCTTGAAAACTGTGTTAAATACGAACACAAATAAAAAACAACAATAAACCACAGCTGGGGTGAAAAGTACAAGAAAAATATAAATCTATCGTCAATAATATCATTGTAACTATAACAGTGATTAAACGGCTGCCAAAAAAATTTATAATGCCGGGAAAACACTTCTTTTGATTATCATAAATAAGTATGGAACTGAAGGCACGAAAATTGTCGTCATAACTGAGAAAAAAATAGTCAGCGGTAGATGAAAGCCTTAACCCTTTCCCAAACAACAAAGTTTTAGACTGGACCAAACTGAAAGCACTTGCTGATGACAAAATAAACACAGGTCAAATATTAAAATTTGTGCCCGGTAGGGTAGAAAACATTGTGGGAAAAGGAGAAAATGCTGTTTACCAGCATTTTCTCCTTTTCCCACAATGTTTTCAAAAGGCTTCTATTCCTGACACGTAAAAACCAAGGATTGTTTGGGAAAGGGTTAATCGCTGGCACAAAGGCTTTCAACAAGGAGGTATCATCACCCCCGCTTTTTTTGTTTTGTTTTCTCTCCCGTTCTTTATGTTTTTGTCTTTTATTCTTTCGCTGCTGATACCAACTAAAAAAGCTTTGCGAACAGTGTAGATCAAGATCAGACTACGCTGAACTCTGACCTTGGATCTACATCGTCCTTTACCGAATGTTAGAATTTTATTGAAACTTAACATAAAGATCTTCAACTGCAATGTGGAAATCTACAAAATTTTACACATCTATACAAAAGTAAGACCAATTTAGTTGAAATTAATACCCTGTGAAACAATTCTTTGAACATTTCGCTAAATATTCATAAACAAGTCATCATGAATGACGTTTATGATACGAAACGATGCAAAAATACGGTCCCAGACAGACCAGTTGCTCGTCATGACTAATTTTCTATTCGTTTACATTAATTTGTTTCATAGTGGTCCTCTTCAAGTTAACCAAAAAATCGTCAGAAGACAAAAACTTGATTGGCGGGAAAACTG
Organism: Tridacna crocea; assembly: GCA_943736015.1. Taxonomy (NCBI): domain Eukaryota; kingdom Metazoa; phylum Mollusca; class Bivalvia; order Cardiida; family Cardiidae; genus Tridacna; species Tridacna crocea. The sequence goes on along the minus strand of OX031066.1, from coordinate 35,879,644 downwards.
TGTCTATGGTTTATCATAAATAATTCTGGAATTGATGGCTCGATAATTACCATCATGTGCGGTATGTAACGTGGTGAGAAATATAGGACATGCTTGATGATAGCTGTAACCGTGTGTATATGGAGTGCAACACGCGAAAAGGTGCATTCGGACATTTGCGTAAAGTGTCGTCCCGGATTAGCCTGCGCAGTCCGCGCAGGCTAATCCGGGACGGCACTTTACGACTACATTAGATTTTGTGCTACAGTAGACTTCCGTAAAACAGTGAATTACATAAAATCGGAAATTGTCGTTTAGGATTAGCCTGTGCGGACTGCACACGCTGATCAGAGACGACACTTTACGCAAAGTCCAAATGACCCTTTTCGCGTGTTGCACTCCATATAGGTGTAGGACAGGGTGAAAAATAGTCATTCTTCCTTTGTCTGCCTGCCTGCCTACCTGCCTGCGTCTCTCTATCTCTCTCTCTCGCTCTCTCTCTCTCTCTCTCTCTCGTTTGTGCATGTGTGTGTACAGAAACTAGGGTCAGTGATCACCAACCATTTTTAAAAATGTTCTTAGCCTTATTCTCCAGAATTTTATAAATTTCAAAGTAACATAACTTCTGATTGGCTAAACCATTTGGGTAATGTTTAGCCAACCAGAGGTTGTGTTACTTTTAAATATTGAAAATCTTGGAGAATAAGACTATGTTCTTAAGAATGTTGGTGAATACGATCCAATTTTTTTTTAGAAAAAGAGTTTTGAACATTTAAACACATTTTTCATTTAGTTTCCAAAGTATGCAGTAGTCCTAATAAAACAAAATTCTTTGAAGGAATTTTTAGGATAAAAAGAGCATAGCTGTGTTATTTCTGTGAAGTTTGGTCAAAATTGGTTCAGACGTTTTACAGGTGCCGTTTGATTGGAAGCAAAAGTTAAGCACGCACGTCCGTTCGAAGAATCGTGTGCTGGAACCATGATAAACAGAGGGATTCAGCCTCAGAAATATTCATTCTATTTCACGAGAAAATCTAAACCGTAATAAGGGATTTATTCAGTCCTGCTCTCAAGTACGGCTTTCGTTTGAAAAAAAAGAAAATGCTTTTTCATTTGTCTGATTAAATTCTCAAAAATTGAATCTTTCATTTAATTCAGTCCTAATAATCCAGCACTACCGGGAAGGAAAATCAAATTCAATCTGTAGTCTTGTTTTAATTGTTCTCCCGCATCTTGCGATGAATCCGATCATTAAACACAGACTGTCTTATTGCGCTGTACCCTTAGGGAGCTTAACGCATATTTAGCTGCTTCAATGGACACTGTAGATACGGATCAGACAGCACAGGTGGCGCAGTTTGGTCTTAGACTTGCTCTGTCCAACATTTTGTAGATATTCCTTCGAGATTTTTTTCCGAAATCGCAATTATCCGCTGCTTTTTCTTTTACTGAAAGTACCCGTTTCATTATATGACGCACAAAGGAATAATGTTGGAATCAATCCTTTTCCATTCGACAAAAAGAAATCCTTGTTTTTTTCCCCATCTCGTTCTTGCAGCCGAAAAAAATTGTTATTAAACCCTTTAGAAAAGTTCCTGTCGCTTATTTTAAGCAGTTGGCAATACGTTTATCTCTATACCAAACGACAAATGTTAGGCAGATTCAAATTGAAAGCAATTTATGACAACTCCTGTCTTTGATAGGGTAGAAAACAATGTGTGAAAAGGAGAAAATGCTGGTCACCAGCATTTTCTCCTTTTCCCACAATGTTTTCAAAAGCCTTCTTCCCTACAGTCGTTAAACCCGGGACTATCTGGTAAAGAGTTAAAGTTCATTTTTTCTCTCTCAAAAAGATATTTATGGAACATCTTTTCATAATTCTGAGAATCAAAGAAATGTATTACTTCAAGTTCATTGCCTTCTGAGTAAAGTTACTGCAAAAAGATTCTGAAAACATTCCAGTAAAGTTAAGGCTCTTCGCCATGGGCTACTTTTTCAAATATCGATGCATTCAAAAATATTGTGACAAAAGGAGATTCCCCAGCAATTTCTCATTTTGCTGAAATGTTTTCATAGGTGGAAATCTATTTGACGAGAGAAGCTATTTGTGCTATTTATAGCAAGTATATCTGCGCGCGTAGTGACAGGTCAAAATGTTGTGGCAAGAGGAGAAATGCTTGTAAGGAGTAATGTCTCCTTTCGCCACAATGCTTTCCGAAATCGTTCCGCAAAATGACAACACCGGTCTCTTCTGAGTAACAGTGCATCAGAGTCATGGAGTGAGTAAGGATTGCTTAAATTCGTCATCCATCGAAACATCCGAAAATATTGTGGCAAAGGCAGTTTATGAGCAATGTCTCTTTTTACAACAATATACTTTAATGGTCTGCTATTATTCGACAAGATGTACGTATGTCTGTTTAACCCTTTCCCAAAACAATCCTTGATTTTTACGGGTCTGGAATAGTAGCCTTTTGAAAACATTGTGGGAAAAGGAGAAAATGCTGGTAACCAGCATTTTCTCCTTTTCCCACAATGTTTTCTACCCTATCATAGACAGAAATCATCTTTTCAGCAAGAGTTGAATTGTCGTCTGCAAATGCTTTCAATTTGGTCTAGTCCAAACGTTTGTTGTTTGGGAAAGGGTTAAAAAAAATAGTCTGATTAAACACCACAAAGAATCATTTTAGGTGACAATGTCGGACAGGAAGCTATAGGATAAAATGAGCTAATTCTTAATAGAAAAATAATCAAAATTCTATTCTGAAAACACTGTAACAAAATGACAAACTGTTTACTGTAATGAAACTGTAATGAGCAATTTCTGCTTTGTCAGTGTTTTCGATACAGCGCAACAAAAGTCGAGGACAATGTGTGGAAGCAGAGTAAGTTTTTATCAAACGACAACATTTGATAGGAATCGAAATAGAAAGCGACCGAAGACGACAAATTTCATTTGACTCAAATGGTGAGATTTCAACCCTTTCGGCACCACATGCAAAAACACTGACTTTTGCGGCCGGCATTGATCAAGATCAGACTGCACAGAACGTGCAGTCTGATCTTTGATCTATACCGTACGTTTGTGTAGTCAAGTCTATATAATCAAAACCTTTGTTAGTTTCAAAAGATTGTATACCCCATTACCACACAATCCCTACTTTTGACGCCCCTGAAAAAGAAAACTTTTGAAAACATTGTGAGAAAAAGGAGAAAATGCTGGTACCAGCATTTTTCTCCTTTTCCCACAATGTTTTCTACCCTTCACAAAACAAATTTCAAATTTTCAGTCACTTTTATTTTGTCGTCTGCAAATACTTTCAATTTGGACCAGTCTTACAATATTGTCGTTTGGTAATGGGCTAAAGAGCCGTCAGTAGAGATCGACTTTATTTATTTGGCACGGAAAGAGACAAACGACAAATTTTGGACCCTTCCAAACCGAAAGAGTTTGCAGACGACAATTTCTGATTTTGAGAAAATGGCAGAAAGTTCTTAAAAAGGGTAGAAAACAGTGTGGGAAAAGGAGAAATTGCTCGTTACGAGCAATTTCTACTTTTCCCACAGTGTTTTCAAAAGACTTTTACTACAGACACGTAAAAACCAGGGCTTGTTTGGAAAAGGGTTAAAGAGAAACGGTAGAAAACATTATGGCACAAGGAGACAATGTTCGCCACAAGCACTTTTCTCCTTTCTGCCACGTTAATACCAAGGACTGTTTGAAAAGGGATAAGGAACAAATCAATGCTCCCCGTACGGGTTAATTTAATCTACTGTTGTCTAAGACCGAGCACAACAGGCTGTAATTCAATAGAAAACAGGACCTCAAATACCGTAACCAACCAATTACAGCATACTGTTGTGGCGGCCAAAAATTGAGGACGAAAAAGTATTTTGTACTTGTGGCGAGAAATAGTGGCTTAAATATGTCTATATGACCAAAAGTTTGGTTACTTGATTTGTAAGAAAACAGTACCACGAATATCGAAAACAACCAATTAAAGCATACCGATGTTGCGGCCGAAAACTAGGTACTAAAAGCTTATGATCTCGTGGCCAAACAGTGGGGATGAAATATATATGGCCTGGTGGCACAAAACGTGGTACCAACAAGTTCTTGAAAACAGGTGGGTAAAAAATATTGTTCTACTTGGGCCAATCAAATGGGTACAGCCAAAACTAGGAACAAGAAGTGTCTGCTATTGTGGCAAAAAATCTTGTATGAGGTAGATCTACAAACACTTGGAAAATACCTTTTGGTAACGAGGGTGAAAAGCAAATGGTAGAAATTTGTTCTGGTGGCCAAAGGTAGAGGAAAGAATTCCTTGCCACTGTGGTCAGAAAAAAGTATGGACAAGCAACATCTGTTGAGACTGTCAAAAATTGGCACAAGAAGCACTCAACCTGTTAGCTAAGAAGAAAGACTAAAAAAATGTCGTGACGGCCAAAACGGGGCCTCGACGTGGTGGCCAAAAATATTGCTCCTCGTTGTAAAGGGCCGAGTAATAAGTATTTAAAACCTGTTGATATGCCAAAGTTGAGGATAAGAACCGACAGTCTTTTTGGCTAGAAATATATAAAAAAAAGAAAATCAGTATCTTCTGGTACCAATACTTCGGAACAAGTGTCTGTCCAGGTGGACAGAAATGGGTACCAAAGAAGTAAGTCGTTCGGACAAAAAAATACGCACAAACACGATTGGTCGTGTTGGCCAAAATTTGCAAGAAATGGTTTGTGTCCAGCAGGGAGCAAGAGAAATTAAGGACCAAAAGCATCTGTCTTGGTTTCTGAGAAAATGGGGCTCTATGGCCAAACACTAGGACTAGATTGTCTACTATGGCAGATGAATGGGTACCCAAAAGCATCTATCTTGGCGGCTGAGAAAATGGGGCTCTATGGCCAAACACTAGGACTAGATTGTCTACTATGGCAGATGAATGGGTACCCGAAAGCATCTGTCGTGATGTCCACAAGTGAGACAAGAACTGCTTATAACTTTGTAAATAGATAAAGGGGCAAAAAAATCTGTCAGTACAAACAAAAAAAGTAGGACAAGAAGTCTTTTCTGAAGAAAAAAGATTACCGATTAAGAACATGCTAGTTACACCTTTTTCGTGATTCTAAAAAATGTATATGAAGCATGTTGTTCTCCTGTTGTCCCACAGTGTTTTCAAACTTCTAATTCCTCTAGACAATATGAAAAGCAGGATGATTTGTAATGTTTGAAACACTAAAGAGACAAACCAACAAACTTCAAGAAGATAAACGTTAATAGCTTGACAGAAATCCTTTAAGTGTCATGTATTTTAGATGTTGTTTATGTCGATTTTGTTTCAAAAGCAATTTTATTGTCGTGCAAATGTCGCGTAAAATGTCGCGTAAAAATGGATCTCCTTGTCATCTCCCCGTCCCCTCCATTAACAATTAACGGCAGTCTGCAAACATTTAATGGCAGACTGCAACATTTAACTCTTTCCACGACTTGTTAGCTCTTTCGGCGCCAAAATAATTACACTCGTCTTTTATCGAAAGCTCAGAATAAAATCCGCTGGAATTCGGAAATATGTTTGTCTTTAGGCTTGACTAAGAACACGGATAGTGAAGGTTCAAGATCTAACAGTAGAAAATGAGCAATCTTATCTTGATTTAGACAAACTGCAAAACCAACTCTTGTCGCCATTTGTAGGGAAAGACTCAACTCATTACCAAACGACAATATTTTAAGCTTGTCCAAATCGAAAGCATTTGCGGACGACAAACAAAAGTGACTGAAAATGAGACATTTGTTTTGTGGAGGGAGAAAACATTGTGGGGAAAGGAGAAAATGCTGGTTACCAGCATTTTCTCCTTTTCCCACAATGTTTTCTAAAGGCTTCTTTCTCCGGGTCGTCAAAAGTAGGCATTGTGTGGTAATGGGTTAACCCTTAAAGCAGTGAAACTTTAAAACAGACATTTCCTTTAGTGGGAAAAGAGCTAATTAGAACTTTTCCTACTTTGAATTGAAGCAGAGAATCCCAGGAAATCGGATGGTATAAATCAAAGTTTGGACTTCGAATTCTCCACCATCTGATCTTGATATACACCGTCTGCAAAACGCCTTCAAATTGTTTCCAGTAATCAGAGATATTAATGACTGACATACACGGCAAACTGATCAATACTTGTTGATGGGGATAATCTTTTTTTTTTCTTTGTTGATGGTGGTGACTCACCCTTGTCCTGGAATTGTCAATTTTTTTGTCATATTTTCTGCTGTTCTATTTTCTGCCTACTCAATGTGCAGGTCTTGAATGTATGGTGTGTTTTTACGCCATCTTTGAAACCATTCCAGGTGGCGGCGGCTAGTACATCTATCTGTGCTTTCCTCGCTCGGAACGCTCGGCTTGAGTTTTTCTTTGATAGCTAAATATCACCAGGGTCCGTATTCACCAACCATTCTTAAGAACGTTCTTTGTCTTAATTCTTCAAGATTTTCTGAGAGTGAAAGTAACGGAACTTCTGATTGGCTAAACCATATGGTTTAGCCAATCAGAAGTTCCGTTACTTTCACACTGATGAAATTCTGCAGAATGTTCTTGAGAATGGTTGGTGAATACGGGCCCCGGTTGCCAAAGAATCCCGAGTTTTAACGACACTAACAAGGTAGGCCTTGTAAAAAAAAACATTGTGGAAAAAGGAGAAAATGCCGGTAACTAGCATTGTCTCCTTTTTCCACAATGTTTTCTAGACTATCTGATACAAAATCTATCATATAAATTTTTTGTCGTCTGTAAGTGCTTTTAAATTGTGCCCGTCTAAACCAATGTGGTTTGGGAAAGGCTTAACCCTTTCCCAGACAATTCCTGGTTTTTACGGGTCTGGAATAGTAGCCTTTTGAAAACATTGTGGGAAAAGGAGAAAATGCTAGTAACCAGCATTTTCTCCTTTTCCCACAATGTTTTCTACTCTATCATAGACAGAAATCATCTTTTTAGCAAGGGTTGAATTGTCGTCTGCAAATGCTTTCATTTTGGTCTAGTCCAAAAATTTGTCGCTTGGGAAAGGGTTAATTCAAAAAAGAGGAGAGTTACTCTGTGAAAGAAGCTTCGAGAGTTATCTGCCCTTCTGTTATAGGTTTTTCTTGGTAAACAACTGGCCCAGAGTTGAAGTAGATTACTTAACCCATATCCACACAATCCCTACTTTTGACGACCCTAAGAAAGAAGCCTTTAGAAAACATTTAGGGAAAATGAGAAAATGCTGGTAACCAGCATTTTCTCCTTTTCCTACAATGTTTTCTACTCTTTACAAAAGAAATTTCAAATTTTCAGCCACTTTTATTTTGTCGTCTGCAAATAGCTTCGATTTGATCAAACCTAAAATTTTGTCGTTTGCTAATGAGTTAAGTAATCACATAGATATATGTATAAGAAAACGTAAAAGTTTTCGCATAACGACGACATAGATGTCAGCAAGCCTTACCAAAATACTTCAACGATTCCTCGAAAACTGACTATCAAAATAACTGGATCATATAAATCTGTTGCGCTGTCAAAGAATGGTACAAAAATGTTATGGCGGCGAAAAATTAGGTCAAAGAAACGTCTGTTTTTAAATTAGAAATAGAAACAGAGACAAAAGTCTGTCATGGCGGCCAAAAGCTGGGACAAATGCCTGTTCTATGGACCAAAAACAGTGAAAAGTAAACAAATTTTGGGAATCAACAACAGGAACTAGAAAATTATGTTCTTGGGACCATATACAGCGACAGAAAGATCTGTGAAGCCGACTGAAAACAGATACAAAAAATCCAAGATGGTGGCCAAAAATGGAGCTGTACTCTCGAGATCAGAAACAAGGACATTAAATTTCTCATGGCGACTGAAAATATAGACAAGAGATGGTATGTTCTGGGGTCAAAACAGGATAAAAAAATCTGTCGTGGAGGCCAAAGAGTTTGTTCTAAAGACCAGAAACAAGTATACAGATATTTTTATGGCGCCTAAGTTAGGGACACAATACGTGGGCCTGTAGTGGCAACCACAAGTTGAGAGAGGGTATCTATGCAACCAAACTCGTGGCACTCACATGGCTTATAGAGGGAAGACTGAAGTTGGGAGAAATAGGTCACCTCATATCACTCACAAATCAGTCATTCCTTAATATTACATAGAGGATATTTGTTTTTTTCGGTGTAAGATCGAAATTTATTTCATCGAGTGAACACCATCGGTAATATTTTCAAGAGTGGCACAAATTTCAATCTTTCATTCTGTTCTGTTCTGATCTTTCAACGAAAAGAAAAACAATTTTTCTATTTATTTCATGCTTTTAACCCTTTCTGGGAGGAGCTTTATCAAAATCCAGTACAGTTTTTTTTTCCGTATTCCCCATGGCGTACCCCTCCATCATAGAAACGCATTACAATATTACGTCAAGTGCGAGAAATGTAAGGTAAATGACGTCATATTTCCATTTGGTTGTGAGGCACACGCTATTAACCTCAGTAACAAGAACATGAAAATCGGTATTTTCACTGGTGGTACCAGTGTAAGATCGAAAAATAGTTTAACTGCTATTTCTCGATATCCTATAGGAAAGCATGAAATAAGCCATTTTTCTTCATTACTAAATTATACATACAATAAATCGCAACGGTTGCCAAAAAATGTCTGACCTTGATCTGCGTCATCCACAAAAACAAGCACAAAGAACACTGTATGGAAACTCTGTACGGGAAATGTCTTCGGTTAATTCAAGATGGGGGACTCGTGTTATTGACAAAGTAAGTGTCGTTTGATTTTGGGCCAAAGTTGTTTCAAATCGCATCCCCTACATCGAGTAAGGTACCAATCTACAGAGCTTTGATTGACGGACAAGAGGCACTCCCGTTTTCTCATAAGCTACTATCGCTTGATTTTTCAATCAAAGCTCTGTAGATTGTTACCTTACTCGATTTAGGGGATGCAATTTGAAACAAGTTTGGACCAAAATTAAACGACGCTTACTTTGTCAATAACACGTGTCCGCCATCTTGAATTCACCGAAGAAATTTCCCTTACAGAGTTTCCATACAGTGAAGAATGTGCTTTGCACTCGAGGGGTTAAATAGTGTGTAAAATGTTATCTTTGTGCATGTTAAAATATCCAAAGTCAAAAGAGCACTGCACGACATTACCACGATGAATGGGTATCATTTTCAAACCAGCATGAGTTTGTGAAATATAATGCACCAGTAATTAAAATGCATATCAGCCTTTTCAAATAATACCTGAGAGAAAAAAAAACATCTAACATTTTCTTTTATTCTAAAGTTACGAAAGCGAGCAGTAACCTGATACACAGCACATCTTACTATTTGAAAAGGAAAAAAAAACTTGGTTAACCCTTTCCCAAACAATCCCTGGGTTTTACGGGTCTGGAATAGTAGCCTTTTGAAAACATTGTGGGAAAAGGAGAAAATGCTGGTAACCAGCATTTTCTCCTTTTCCCACAATATTTTCTATCCTATCATAGACAGAAATCATCTTTTCAGCATGAGTTGAATTGTCGTCTGCAAATGCTTTCAATTTGGTCTAGTCCAAAAGTTTGTCGTTTGGGAAAGGGTTAAAAGCTACCGAATTGTATGGCCTTTCCAGTTTGAAATAACTCAACAATTTATCATCATCATCGTCATAATTCTAAATATTATTATTATTATTATTATTATCTGATCATTACTAGATCTAGTTATTATTATTGTATTATACATTTATATGTTTTTCAAACACCTCATAGGTCTATGGCCTTTTGGTGTCATCAATAAAACATAAAACACTTTTATTATTATTATTATTATTATTATTATAACCCTTAGGGTCCTAAGTAAATTAACCAATTACCAAACAACAAAATTTTAGACTGGTCCAAATTGAGGCATTTGCAGATGCCAAAATAAAAGTGACTGAAAATTTGATATTTGTTTTGTGAAGGATAGAAAACATTGTGGGAAAAGGAGAAAATGCTGGTTACCAGCATTTTCTCCTTTTCCCACAATGTTTTCTAAAGCCTTTATTCTGAGGGGCGTCCAAAGTAGGGATTACGTGGTAAAGAAACTTTACAACCAATAGCTCTAAAAACAAAGAATCAAACAAAATATTGCGAAGTCAGATGTCACCTTTCAGAGACAAAAATTATCACCTACTCGGACTAAAGATCCAAGATTAGACTACAAGCTCTGTGCAGTCTGATCTTAATCTGCACTGGCTGCAATAGCGAATTGCATCACCCTTAAAGAATTTCCAAGTTTCCATTTATACTTAAGAAGTCGATACACTTAATTGGCACTTTACGATATAGCTAGCACTTACAATACATGCCAATGTTTCTGTTATGTTAACTCTTTACCACACGACAAAATTTTAGACTGGTCCGAATTGAAAGCACTTGAGACGACAAAATAAATGTAACCCAAAAATTGAAATTAGTTTTCAGCAGGGTAGAAAACATTGTAGGAAAAAGGAGAAAATGCTGGTTACCAGCATTTTCTCCTTTTTCCTACAATGTTTTCAGAAGGCTTCCATCTCGGGGTTGTAAAAGCAAGGGATTGTTTGGTAAAGGCTTAATCCTTTTTGCGGTAAGCACGATTTTTACCGAACAATATAGGTCAAGATCAGACCGTGGTTTGTGGACAATATAGATCAAGATCAGACTGCACAGAACATGCAGACTGATCTCTGATCTGTCCGCTATTTTCCTCTATTTTTCATTTTTTAATTTACTTTCAAAATTACAAATATTTGGGACTTCTTTCCCGTGCTGGAAAAAAAAAAAAGAATCCAAGTTTTATTCATTTTTTGAGCGCTTCAAGGGTAAAACTGCATCGACTTTTTCACCGTGGTGTATTCATACACCTAATTGCAAGTATAAAGCTTCTTAAATGGAATAAAATGGCATCTATTCACTTGAACACTATGGCGTCGCGGTACAACAATAAACACGTTTCTATACCAATAATGTCACTTCACTTAATTTTAGACGCGATCATATTGGAGAAATTGGTAGAATGAAAAATTAAATTTGGCTGGTTACCAGCACGTTCTCCTTTTTCTTATAATGTTTTCTACCCTTTCCAAACAAATTTCAATTTTTGGTTCACATTTATTTTGTTGTCTTCAAATGCTTTCAATTTGGACCAGTCCAAAATTTGCAGTTTGGTAACAAATTAACCCTATTTCTTCTAAAACTATAATGAGATCTTGAATTCGATAGTAAAATCCAAAATATTACTACCGGTATTTCAAAGTTATCTTTTGGAAAATAATATCTCTTTATCCAACAGTATAGATCCAAGATCAGACTGCACATTCTGTGCAGTCTGATCTTGATCTACACTTTCCGCAAAAGATCATATAGTCGCTCTTAGCAGCCTGAGGGTTAATACCATACTGACAATATCTAGGGTTTTTTTTTTTTTCGAATACAAGGCCATTAAAGTGGGAACTGAATATGCTTTAACTCTTTACTCCATAGATACTCATTTCTACACACTGCTTGTAGGAGTCTTTGGAAAACATTGTGGCAAAAGGTGAAATTGCTCGTGACGAGCAATTTCACCTTTTGTCACAATGTTTTCTATACTATCAAAAGGTGTCATCCGCAAATAAGAAACGGCTTCATCCTTGCTGTTATTTAGGGTCAATTAGAGATGCCATAGAAATGCCTTATGGGGTAAAAGGTTAAAGATAAAAGAAATAAACTTTAAAAAAAAAATTATAGATAAGAAAACAGTATGTCAAATCGGAATATATCCATTCGAGCAATCTCTCGCATTTTTTGTCGCAATATTTTTCAACAAATCAAAACTGACTTACTGAAAAAAAAATGTTTGCATACAGAAAAGGGTTACAGAGGACGCCCCTTGCTAACACTCAAGATCGCTAAAAGGAAATAATCATTACAGGTTAATTACTAAAATGGAAATTAATACAAAAAATCAATATTCCGTTTGATGACGTGCGATAAAAATAAAAGACTCTTTCACACAAAAAAAATCTCAGGATTTGACAACATTGGTGGTAAAAAATCGGTTTGGACACATGGTGGGAAAAAAAAGAAAATGCTGGTAACCAGCATTTTTTTCCTTTTTCCCACAATGCTTTCTTTCCTTAAACGCCCCTTAGTCCTTAAATCAACGTTCTATGCCGCTTAATCTTTATCTAGACGATATGGAAAAGCGAATCGAGTCGCGCGTGGCAGCTCGAGAGGAATGTACAGGTTTTTAAGCCAAACAAAATGAAACATGAATCACGCAAAGAACAAATAACTGCTAGAGAAGGAACCAAAAAGGAACGTTTTTCAATAATGGGGAAAACATTGTGGTGGAAAGAAGCAATGACACATTACAAGCAAAAGATCCTCTCCTGCAACCTTTCTTAAAATCATCAATGGAAAGAAAGTGATTTTTTTTACTATGAACAATTTAAAGACAATCTGCTAAGTAGTTGTGTTTCTATTTTTCCAATACATGTAAATCACGTGACATATTACCTAGGACAATTTTTCATGTTTTGCCAGATATTAAATTCAAGCAAATGCAGTTTTTTTACGCTAGTTGTATGAAACTGGCTGTTCGATGCCATAACCAATGTGTGAATCACACTGCAGCCTTGAAGAAAATGTGGGAAAAAATATATTCTCATTTCAGTTTATACTTTGGTATAAAGAATAATCTCAGACTATCTTTTGTTTCTCCATTCGATTAGTCATTACACTTGGGAAAAAACACACATGTCTCTGATTCATATGTTGAGCACAAATCTACAGGATTTAACCCTTTACCACACAATGGCAGCTTTTAAAAATACTTTTGAAAACATTTTGGGAAAAGGAGAAAATGCTGGTAACCAGCATTTTCTCCTTTTCCCAAAATGTTTTCTACTCCATCGAAATATGCTTGCACTGTTTGGGCCACATTGAAATTGTCGTCTGCAAATGCTTTCAATTTGGACAAGGCTTAAATTTCGTCGTCTGGTACAGGGTTGAATAATTCAGCGATAAAAGCCTTGAATACGAGCATGCTGCAAAAGATTTCTTCTCATTGTAAGCTAAAAAATGGTGAACAAATTTATTCGTCCCTTTGCTTTCTCGATACATACTTTTTTCGTCTCAACAATGTTGTTTGTGGTTTGGAAGAATAGGGAATGTAAAATGAAATTTAAAGAACATGATGATGTAGGTAATAGCAATCGTTAAGGTTGTCGCCATTGCTAGTAATGTGTTTTTTTTTCTTTTATTGTTGTTTTTGTGTGTTTTGCTGGAGTTTGTACTGTTGTTTCCAATTCTACTGTTGTTAATTATGAAGTTATGAGAACGATAGTCAGGTGTGCGACGGTGCAATAGTGTTCGTGTTGCTGCTGCTTTTATTTACAAAACAGACAAAAAGCTCTGGTTGTTGATTGTATTGGGGTTTAACGCCACTTTAACAGCTAAGGTCATATCATAGCGGTGACGCACATGTTTTCCCTGGCTTTCTCACACCGGTACTAACAATACTTTCTTTCCAAAGCCACGGACTACCTTTCTCACATGCTTCAGCAGAGGTAAGAAGCGAAAAACACAACTCTTTGACTAACATTTTATGAAGACAAAGATGCATGGAACGCTAAACATTTCGATAGGATGCTTCGGAAAGGTGTACACCTATAATTGAATCGTGACTACTTAGCATCTCAACGATAAATACAAGTGGCAAAAATTTCACTAATTAGCATTACAAGTAGAATTGTCATTAACAACAAAACTAATTAATATATACTTGATATAATTTGTTTCATTGTTTCTCTTTTTACCTCTTGCAGACGTTATTTGATGCTTATGGGTAGTCGATTACCTCAGAAAGAAGATTTACAAAAAGAGGAAAATGCGTAAGACGACTGCTTAACTCATTAACAAACGACAATATTTTAGGCTTATCCAAACTGAAACCAGTTGCAGACAACAAAATAAAAGTGTCTGAAAAATTGAAATTTATTTTATGAATGGGTAGAAAACATTGTGGGAAAAGGAGAAAATGCTGGTAACCAGCATTTTCTCCTTTTCCCAGAATGTTTTCTAAAGGCTTCTTTCTCAGGGTCGTCAAGAGTAGGGATTGTGTGGTAATGGGTTAGAGACACAGTGGAGGCTAAATCTAAACAAAGCCGGTGTAAAAATGCATAAAGATTTGAATCATTGGTAAAATGACAATCTGCTAAAACTGTAGGAAGAGGCAGACAATGCTGATAACCAGCATTTTCTTCTTTTACCACATTGTATTTGAAATCTTATAAATTCATCCACCATCCATAAAATGAACCAGTATCTGTTTCAGTTTCGTACCTTTTTGGGATATCATTGTCAATAACTAAAATATTTTTGTTCTGAGATTTTCCTACATGGCTCAAAGCAAGATAGCAAACCGTACGTATTTTCTAGGGTCAAAGATGTAATTAAATTTCAACATTTTTTATTTGACATATCGACAAATTTCAACAGTTAAATACACAATCCAAGTGTGCCAGACTGTCTTGAGTAAACAGGAAACTTCAAAACCGATATCTGGATTTCAGGCAGATTGGTATAAAACAAAATGTCAAATGTAATAATTTCAATACGAAAGCTAAAAACCTAGACAGAAATTTTGCTCCTTTGCGAATGTTGTGAATCCAGAGCATTGGGTCTGAATTTTTAGCAATAAATGTTCAATTTTATACACACATCGTAATGAAAATCTAATGCCAGAATTTCAAAATCATGTTTGAATGGTGGAGAGAGAAAATTTATAGATTGCAAAGATTTAGGACTAGACTCCAAAGAGCATGAGATCTGATCTTGGATTTCCAAAACATTGGCTACAAACTCAAACGAAAATTCTCTTACACCCAGAGGCTAAATGATAGGCAGCTCTTGTGGATGGTATAGATTAAGATCAGACATCACAGGGCATACGGACAGGTCCTTAATCTTGAAAACCATAGATACAAAAGCGAGGATATTATTTCTCTATGAGGCAAAAAGAGTAACTTTAGAAAAAGAAGTTCATAAAGGTATTAGGACACGCAGTTCGGTCTTGGCTCTACAAAATGACGAATACAACGTCCAGAAATAACTCTTGAGCTCCTACGTACATGTTGCTGATGGTGCAAACAAGGTCAGACTGCCAAGAGCATGATATCAGATCTAAGATCTACAAGGCCTGCTTCCTAATCAAGACTGATATCTCCAGAAGCACTATTACAATATGTTTACCCCTTGACCACAAACTTCTGGGTTTCACTGTCCATAACCCTTTAAAACAAGGGCTTTTAGGTTTGGCATAGCTCAAGAGCAGACGAAGAGTTAGATAGATATGAGCCGTGCAATTTGAAAAGAGGGCTTAACGCATCTGCGAAAAGTATCGACCCACGTCAGCCTGCGCAATTCGCGCAGGCTGACCTGAGCAGATACTTTTCGCTATTGGTCATTTTTCACCAAATTACACCAAAGTTGACACCCACTCCCGGGTATCAAACTCGGTGTCCGTGGTCGTGAGGTAGAGCGTCGGCCTCGTAACCAAAAGGTCCTGAGTTTGATCCCCGGGAACGCGTGTCAGCTTTGGGAATTTTTCATTGGACCATACATTCGGCGCGAGTACTGGTGTAATTCCAGGAAGCATTCGAGAGAGATTAGTAAAGTTGAAAGAACTTGTTTCTCAATCGACGTAAAATAAATCTGTTTAAACTTAACTCGGGACCTCTTGGTTATATACGACGGACATCACACACGCGGAGCTGAGTGGAAAAGGGTCAAACACTAGGTATTTGTTATTTATAACGAGCTTTAAGAAGTCGCTCATCATTCAGCTTAGAGGCAACTCAACGAAAAATTTTATGATGTGGGAGGTTTTAATAATGATTCATAAATAACTATGCTTCACAAGCCAAGCTTATCATAAAGACTGATTATCGGACAACCACACTCATAATTCATATGTGACGTTATATTTGTCATGATAATACAAGTTGTAATCATATGTGTCACCTAACAAATTAGGATTATATGTATTACTAACCACCTAGATGATGGCCACTAATGAGTTTTAAACCCTAGACTCGCTGACCTTTTGCGGACAGTGTAGATCAAGATCAGACTGCACAGAACGTGCAGTCTGATCTTGAATCTACACTGTCCGACATGAAGATATAATTCCTTAAAACATAACCGTTAAATATTAATATCTGGGTTTTGATATCGAATTGAAAATTTTATTTTAGTTATTTTGCAGGAAAAGAGTTAAACCATTCCCAGACCGATAAATGCAATGCAGTGCAAGGGCGGCCAGGTCGATTTCCAACATGGCCAAATTCTTTCCGAGGATTAATAAAACTTGCTGAGATAGGATTTATTCCTCTCTTTCCACGGCGCTGGACAGTGCTATAATGGTTCAAAGTTGGAAAGTAGCCAGTGATTAGGAAAGAGATCTAGAGCATTTACTTTTAAGATATTTATTGGTGCCTCAAATGTACAATAATTTTTTTTTAAACTAATTCAAACTCCCGACCCTAGATTGCAAGCACTGTGCCTCTCAACTAGTTACTGGCTATAGGCATTAAAAAACGGGACAGAAACATGAAAAAATCCATAAAGATCTACCAAAGATTATCAGCTAACATAATTTTTATCCGTGACTGCTTTCAATAATAACATACTTTCTTACGAACGTAAACTTATAATGGTCATAAAATTGTCTAGTTTATATCGTTATTAGAGCAAAGTTCGTTTAATCCACCATAAATATGTCACATAAAAGTTTCGCTTGGTCTGTTAGGCGACCTTACAAGTTCAACTACAAAGTTAACGAGAGATCAACGGTTTTCTTTCTTTCTTTCTTTCTTTCTTTCTTTCTTTTCCAGAAACAATATCTTATCACAAAGTTACTGAATGTTGAGGGGATAACAAGTTACATGAGTTCCTATCTAAGACAGTTGGCAGTTTGGCCAGACATCTATAGGAAACTTTTGAAAAATCTGCATAGTCAGTTCCCTTTGTGTAAATTAAAAGGTAATATATCGGAGACTAATAATATTATTTTTATGTATTTTGTATTGCAGTATGAATTATTTTTCCATGGAAAAAAAGAACGACCTAACGGAATGAGTGAAGTTTAGTCGGCAGAATTACTATGGCAAAGGACTGACTGGACCGATTTCATCCCTGGAACGAATGTAAATTAGACAGGCTTTGCGAAGGTGTTGCTGTCTTGGGATAAATATATATACTGTAGCTATGTGGTGTTATTTTGTCCGCCTGATTTGGCTCTAGAGGTTTTATAATCTCTCGGGATTTGTAATCTCGGAATACTTGATGGCGAAGGTTTCATTCCCACACCTATCCAACTAAATTTTGAATACTCTAATAGTCTTTTGGAGATTCTAAAAACCTTTTTCCAGTGTGACTGCTATACACCAAGCATGTTATTATAGAACCAATCGTAGCTAACGTAGCTAAGAATGATTAACCCCCTCCACCCTTATTATGAATTGAATAACAACATTCTATGGGTTTGGTCGATACGGGTAACCAGCTGTAGCGACAATTTAGTCCTCTCTGTGTATTTACTTTGTGGTGACTTGACGTAAGATATGGGCTCGTCCCGGATGGTCTCAATTGTGCTAAATACTGAATTGGTTATGCTTTATGGTTAAATGGCTACGTATTGTGCATAAACCCAAAAGTTTTCCTTATAAAAACTCGAAGTCTTGAAATGAAGAGGTGCAGTCTTAAGCCTTGTATGGCTGTTAATGAAATACTGTACATGTACATGGAGTGCAACACGCGAAAAGGTGCATTCGGACATTTGCGTAAAGTGTCGTCCCGGATTAGCCTGCGCAGTCCGCGCAGGCTAATCCGAGACGGCACTTTCCGTTTTAATGCCATTTTCTGTTTTGCGCATGTCTACTGTAGCACAAAATCTAATGTAGTCGTAAAGTGCCGTCTCGGATTAGCCTGCGCGGACTGCGCAGGCTGATCCGAGACGACACTTTACGCAGATGTCCGAATGCACCTTTTCGCGTGTTGCACTCCATATATCACCCAAATCCATGACATTTCAATTGATGCTTCGGTTTGTTTGTCTGCTTCCAGTATCCTTGCTAGAAACTTTCATTTTAGTTTTGCATTCCTTTTGTTGCAAATTGCAGTGACTAGTTGATTGATCGGTATTTTACACCGCTTTCGTTTTCATTTCAGTCATTTTACTGCCACTGCTCACACACTCGCGAATTTCACCAGTACTAGGCCATGGCTCTGAAATGTTTCCCAAAGACACTTCTAACGAAAAGTCCAGTTGATCCAATGAATATCAAATTCGGGACTTCCAAGTAACGAGTTCTACACTTTACGATCAACCCATGCAGGACCCTCATACTATCGATGGTGATCTTTGGACAAAGAATTTTCACACAAAGAACTGATAAATACTGCATTATCGTGCTTTTTGTCAGGTCGCACATTGGGCCATTAGTGAGGAGTCAAACCAACCCATCCTGTATTTCAGCATTCACGAGGAAAGTTACCTAGCGACAAGATTATAGACTTGTCTAAATTGAAAGCATTTGCAGACGACAAATTAGAGGTTGCTCAATAGACCAGATCTATTTCTGATAGAGTAGAAGACATTGGGGGGAGGGGGGGGGGGGAGGATAAAATGCTGGTCACCAGCCTTTTCTCTTTTTCCTACAAGATAATCATAAGCCTGCCTTGCCAGGATCGTTAAAAGTCGGTATACTGTGGTACATGCAAAACGTTAAAACAATGTGAAAATTAGCGAAAATGCCAATTACCAGCATTCCTTCATTTACCCATTATGTATTGTACCTCTTCAAAGGCAAATTCCACTGTGTTTGGCCACATTTGATTTGGTAGCCTGGGAATACACTCAGAATTGACGATCCTAACTTTCATCGTCTAGTAAAGCTTTAACCCTTTACCAAATAATTATGTTTTAACGAATTTAAGCAAAAATGCCTTTTAAAAAAATTGTGGGGGAAAAAGGAGAAAATGCTGGTGACCAGCATTTTCTCCTTTTCCCCACAATGTTTTTGCCCCTTCTAAGAGCAGATTTAGTTTTGAGGTCATACCTGATTTGACGCGTGAAAATGCTTTCAATTTGGACAATTCTAAAATTTTGTTGTTTGACAGAGAGTTTGGTATCTTTATTTTCTACGAGATAATACTGTCCTATATCCGTACATTCTCTCCTCGAAGATTAATGGAATACAAGGTTAAATGAGGGATGAAAGTTATTCCAATAAGATTAATAGGCATGGAATGGAAGGTGATAATAATAAAACCAGACCTGCAAACTTTACCCTTACACCGGTACAAACCGGTACACTATTAACCTTTATCCCGTTGAATAAGTGATAGGAAACTTTCGAGCCGATGGTTATTACTCGAATTTTTCCTATTTCAAAGGTATTTTCGGAGGAAATATATATCCCTATCGGACAGTCCGGATCCAATATCAGACTGCACGTTCTGTGCAGTCTGATCTTGGATCTAAGCTGTCCGCAAAAGGTCAGTGAGTTGCTTTTAGCAGCCAAAGGATTAACCCTTTACCGAAGAATCCCTGGTTTTTACGACCCTGAGATATAAGCCTTTTGAAAACATTGTGGGAAAAGGAGAAAATGCTGGTAACCAGCATTTTCTCCTTTACCCACAATGTTTTCTTCTCTGCTGGAAACAAATTTAAATTTTTGAGTTCCGTTTATTTTGTCGAATTTAAGTGCTTTCAATCTGGACTAGTCTAAATTTTTGTCGTTTGGTAAGGGGTTTAAATGGGGCATCATGCATAGTCAGTCATTATACAACAGCATTCTGTATCAAAGCCGATTCAGGTAAGACGCTCCAAATCCATCAGCTTATCGGATAATGTAGATCAAAGATCAGGCTCCACGGTTTCTGCCGTCTGATCTTGATGGACGCTGTCCTGAATGGTCACATAACGCTGACCACTGCACGCTAAGAGTTAATGGGTATTTAATAGCTAGAAAAACAGCGGCCCTCGGTCCATCAGCCTCTCATAAAATTAGACGGGTTATCGACAGGCCACTGACATGTATTTTCATATCAACACCATGTCTGACTAATCGAGAATCAGTCAGAAGTAGGATGTCTCATGCAAAAAGAGTGGACACAGATTAGCTGGAAGGAAGAGTCCATTTACATTGATTGATTGAATGATTGATTAATTGATTGATTGATTGATTGATAGTATGGTGTTTGACGCCATTTTCAACAGTATTTCAGTATTATCACGTCGACCAGTGCACTTATTTATGTTCTCCTGGAGTCTCATTTACCAGTATTCCGCACAATTTTCTTTCCAAGCAACAGGATGCTGGCTGCTTTCCCAAATAACAACAAGAGACAGCGGGGGCAGAGTAATGAATTCTGTCGCAATGACAGTCCTAGGAAGGCAGCTCCACGGAATCTTTTAATTTCTACATTACCCGTAATGTATTTTTTAGCCTCCCACGGTCATTGACGTTCATTTGATAACCATTGTCAGACTGAGGTCCCAAAGTGTCTAGCTCAAGAATACTTTATCGAAAACCCAGTGCTTCTAGGCAGGCTCGAACTAGGTACCTTCAGGTTACGACTTAAACATTATGCCACTGGGCTACGTTGGTATTTAAAGGAATTTTTAGAACATAATTGTTGAAGGTCTTTTACGATGTCTAATTTCCTTGATTATTCTCCTTTCAATTGGATAAAAATAAGTCTGTTATTGCGTTATAAATGGGCATGCATACGCTGAGTCACTTTAAGTAGACAAGCACCATAAAATGTTACGGATGGAAAAATTCCGAAATATTAATAAAGACCGCGCAGGCTGACCTTGGTCGAAATTTTTCGTATTTTTGCATTAAGCCCCCTTCTGACAGAGCATGGCTCAAATACTAGTATTCTATTTAACGCGTTTCGTTTTGCATTTTGTGTCATGCATACGAATAAAAAATGTTCAATCGCGGTGACAGTATACCTGTACATGTATCCTGGACCGTCCGTCGGTGCCAGTGGCGCAAAAGTGTCTGGCATGTGGAAATTTCTCCCAGCAAAGTTTGTAAAGCTAGATAAGCTTAGATTGTAACCAAATGACATAATTTTAGCCTAGTCTAAACTGAAAGCATTAGCAGACGACAAATTACATGTGAGTCAAAAATTGAAATTTGTTTTGGAAAGCGTAGAAAACCTTGTGGGAAAAGGAGAAAATGCTGGTTACCAGCATTTTCTCCTTTTCCTACAAGGTTTTCAAAAGACTTCTTTCTCGGTGTCGTGAAAACCCGGCGGTTTTTGGTAAATGGATAACACGGTGTAAAGAGTCAAAACATGGCGGTAATATCTTTAGTGGGGATGTTTCGATAACTCTTTCGCATGACAAACGGAAATAAAATTTGTAACTTTGTAAAAAGCTAATTTTCCTATCATGTTAATTCATCACCGTAAAGTATGTCCATTGGAGACGACAATAATATTTCTTCGAATTTGTTTTCTACCAGTTTTAGTCTCTTATGTCCACTTTGAAAGCAAATGTATCTCCCCCTAGATGGCATTCTACAAATACACATCTATCTAACTAGGGCATTCTGGGTATAGAACCGGACTACTTTTCGAAACAACCGTTACTTTAAATTTCAAAATGAAATAAACGTTTACTCAATAAAAACGCTACCTGGTGCGATTCATTCAGCTATGATCGGCTAGCATGTAACCTCAATCTCCGAGCAGAGTTGTCGTTCGTTACCTCACATACATCTCTGCGATGGGCTAAATGACAAGAATCTTGTCAAACCGAGGAAAAGATGTTTTGTTACTGTTTAGCTGTTTCATATGTAAAATTGTAAGTTAGATAAAGGAAATACGATTCTGGATACATTATAGGTGCGTTCAAACTGATGAATTTACCTGTATAAAATGGAACTAATTTTTTCGAGCCTCTTCACTTTTCAGAATCTTACGCCGATTTTAACAAAAATGGCTGCGCCCATGAATGATGACAACTGATTTGACACACCGCTGGATCTAAGTTTGTCCTTTAAAGATATTTAGGCTTTTCAGAAAATCCCTCTTTTCTTCATTTCCAATCACTAAGTCTGATTGGTCCCATGCACACGAAACAATCGATATTGGTCTTTCTTTTACCGGTGTTTGTGTAGCCATTTTGAGTTAAGGTCATGTGACAAAAATATGACATAATGACGGGCTACTTTCTGAGCCCACTACAGAGGTAAATGTAATGATCCGGAGTGCAAGAGAGTGATGTAACCTATGCACCGGCCATTGATCAAAACAGCCCCTACATGCTTGGGTAATAGGCTTATAGCTTCAGTATAAACCCTACTTTACCCAAGTATTCGGGGACAGGTGATGCGTCATATAGCAGATTGGCCTAATCCTCGAAGAATATGACATGCGCAGACAACGCTATGAAGCATACTGGAGTCTACGTTCGCTTCATGTGAATTCATCATCAACGCCTGAGTGTGACAGCACTAGAACAATTCTCTACATGTAAGCGAAAACAACCACAGCTGTGTTGGACCGAACTATGGGGTTGACCGAACTATGGGGTTTCCCATAGTTCGGTCAACCCCATAGTTCGGTCCAACACAGCTGCAAGACTGACTAACTCAAATGTTCCTTCTCCCAGTTAGTATTTTTATAAACATGTACCATATGCGAAATCAATCACAGCTGTGTTGGACCGAACTATTGGATTGACCGAACTATGGGGTTCCCCATAGTTCGGTCAACCCCATAGTTCGGTCCAACATAGCTGCAAGACTGACTAACTCAAATGTTCCTTCTCCCAGTTAGTATTTTTATAAACATGTACCATATGTGTTTAAAAAAATCTTATTTCTAAATGTCATAGGTATCTACTTCTCCACAAATCTGCTTTTCAAGACTTTAAGTTCTTACATTTCCCTTTAAAAAAAAAAAAGACTTCAATTTTACCTTATTTTGACAAAAAAGTGTGGCACCGTGGAAAAAGAGGGTTAACCCATTACCAAAACGACAATATTTTAGACTGGTCCAAACTGAAAGCACTTGCAGACGACAAAATAAAAGTGACTGAAAAATTGAAATTGGTTTTGTGAAGGGTAGAAAACATTGTGGGAAGAGGCTGGTTACCAGCATTTTCTCCTTTTCCCACAATGTTTTCTAAAGGCTTCTTTCTCAGGGGCGTCTTTTCTCTTCTTTTCTAAAAGCTTCTTTTCGTCTTTTCCTGTCTCTTCTTTTCTAAAGGCTTCTTTCTCGGGGGCGTCAAAAGTAGGGATTGTGTCGTAATGGGTTAAGAGGGTTAAAAGCATTGCACTATATAAGTTATAACAAAATTTGAATCCATAAAACTCATTTTTGTTCGCACCTACCTAACTCATCAGTCCTTTGAGATACTAAAATTGACAAATCGACAAAATTTCAACCAAGTTCAACCTGCAAAGACTGACTTTGGTCGATGTTCTTTTTAGTTTAATTAGTTTAAACATATTTATTTTACATCGATTGAGAAACAAGTTCTTACAACTTATACTAATCTTTCTCGATTCTGCTTCCTGGAAACTACACCAGTACTCGCGCCGAATGTGTGGGCCAATGAAAAATCCCGAAGTTGATACCTGCTCCCGGGTGTTGAACTCAGGACCTTTAGGTTATGAGGCCGACGCTCTACCTCACGACCACGGCACCAGATGTTCTTTTTAGATATGCATTGAGGCCCCTTTTTCACAGGACATTGCTCATCATTCTTTTCGTGTAACAAGAGAAACCCCACACCGGAGAATTCACGTTAAATTTGGTCCTCTGTAAATATAAAGCTTCCATAAGAAAAAGCAGAGCCATCAAATTTGATTATGAATCGTACGCTCTTATTGATCTAAAGCATAGATATTAATACATCATTAGTACACTCGAACCCTGCTTCTAGATACAGTAACAACGATTGTACCCAATTTGGATTCTTTACAGAAAAAGCCAGGAGAGATTAGCATCAATGTTTTCAAATAGTTTATTGGCTTTTGATTTCAATATGTGACTTGCAACACGCGTAAAGGGACGTTCGGATATTTGCGTAAAGTGTAGTCTCGGAACAGCCTGTGCAGTCCGCGCAGGCTAATCCGAGACGGCACTTTACGACTACATTAAAATATTTTTCTTTAGTAGACTTGTGCAAAACAGAAAATTACATAAAAACTGAGAGTAAAATTTTGGATAAGACTACGCAAACTGCGCAGGTTGATCCGAGACGACTGTTTACGCAAATGTCCGAATGCCCCTTTTCGCGTGTTGCGAGCCATATATGACTTGCAACACGCGAAAAGGGGCATTCGGATATTTGCGTAAGGTGTCGTCTTGGATTCGCGACAGCACTTTATGACTATTGTTACGAGTCAGGCGTAACTAGAAAGAAGAAGCCAGCAACAAACGATAACAATTAACAGAATTTATTAACAAAAATATCAAATAAACAGTGACAATATTACAATAGTACAAAACAATACCTTAGACGTTAAATTCAGAAGACAAACTATTCCAGTCTTAATTCCAATGTGATCCTGATCCAAACTGAATGTAATCTAAGCACACAAAGTAATCCTCACTTTAGTCTAGTCTGATCCAAATCCAAACTGAATATAATCCAAGTACTAATTATGACACAAACACAATATAATCCCCACTGTAGTCTGGCAATCATGTATTAACTAGTGAACCCTGAGATGTAAAAAGCTTTTCCTTTTATAATAACAGAGAAACTTCCAGAAAATTCATGTTAAAATCAGTTGCATAACTTCTAGTAAACAGATTGTATAAAGGCCTGGAAACTTCCAGCACAATATTCCACAAGAGAGAATCCAGTTCTAAAAATAGCAACAGGGGAAAACCATTCAAAAATAGATACACACATGAACAAAGCTAATAATAACTGGGCATGTACATAACACTTCCCCCCTTGAAAAGAAAAAAAAAGGTTTATGAAATAAATCTTTCTTTTTTGCAATATTATTTGTATACACGTATATGACACTTTAACTGAAGTATTACAGAGGAAATAACAAACACAAATATTAATTATTTAAGACAAATGAAAATAATCAAGGTAATGAAAGTACAATTTAAAAATTCAGTTTGAACATGATTTAGGGAAAATGACTATTTGAATTTCAAACTCTTGAAAGAGCATCTGGTATAATGTTATCTTTCCCTTTTATGTGTCTTATGTCAAGATTAAACTCTTGAAGCAATAAACTCCACCTCAGTAATCTTTGATTCTTATTCTTAAGTTTGTGTAGAAAACTTAAAGGGTTATGATCACTGAATACAACAATTGGTGAAGTTGAAGAGGTTAAATAAACTTCGAACTGCTGGATTGCCAGAATTAAAGCAAGACACTCTTTTTCGATGGTAGAGTAATTTTTCTGATGTTTGTTAAACTTCTTAGAAAAGTAACAAACTGGGTGATCAATACCATTATTATCTTCTTGTAAAAGAACAGCACCAATACCAACATCACTTGCATCAACAGCTAATTTGAAACATTTGTCAAAATCAGGTGCCAAGAGAACTGGTGCGCTCTTTAGTATGGCTTTCAGACGATCAAATGCATCTTGACATTTGTCATTCCATTTGAACTTTGTGCTTTTCTTAAGTAAATTTGTTAAAGGTTCAGCAATACCCGAGAAATTTTTACAGAATTTCCTGTAGTAGCCAGCCATACCAAGAAATCGCATCAGCTGTCTTTTACATTTAGGCACAGGAAACTCAGAGATAGCACTGACTTTAGCTTCTAAAGGTTTAACTTGACCCTGTCCCACAAGATGTCCTAGAAATGTTACAGTAGCATGACAAAATTCAGTTTTTGCAAGATTCACAGTCAGTTTCGCTTTACTGAGTCTGTCGAAGAACTTCCTGATTCTTTGAAGGTGGTCACTCCAACTGTCTGAGTAGATGATGACGTCGTCAATATATGCATCACAGCCATCTAATCCACATATAACATTGTTTATAAGCCGCTGAAACGTTGCAGGAGAATTTTTCATCCCAAACGGCATAACTTTGTATTGGTACAGACCGTTTGGAGTAGCAAAGGCTGATACTTCTTTTGCTCTATCAGTCAGTGGAACTTGCCAGAATCCTTTTAGCAGGTCAAATTTGGTGACATATTTAGAATTTCCAACTTTGTCAATACAGTCATCAATTCTTGGTATTGGAAAAGAGTCTGTTTTTGTCACAGAGTTCACCTTACGATAGTCAGTACACATTCTATAAGTTCCATTTGATTTGGGTACTAATATACATGGTGAACTGTAATTACTCTGGCTAGGTTCAATAAAGTCATTTTCCAGTAAGTATTTTACTTCATCTTGGAGGTATTTCTGTTTCAAAGAATTCATTCTATATGGATGTTGCTTTATTGGTTTAGAATCTTCCACAATGACATCATGATAGATTTTATCTGTTCTTGTGGGGATATCAGGAAATAAATGTTCATATTCATGTATCAACTGTTTCAGCTCTTCCTGCTGTGATGGTTCCAAGTGAGAAAGTTTGTTGTCGAGGTTTCTCAAAATATCAGAATTCTCAAGTTTAGATGGACCAGGATCAGATTTATCAATAAAGTCCGAATTTACTTCAAGATCAGATACATTTGATTCTTGTGGGACAGTGTTTACAACTGTAATTGGTTTTGAAATAGAGCTATCTCTGTCAAAGTATTCCTTTAACATATTTATATGACACATTTGTTTGTTTTTACGCCTTCCTGGAGTATTAATTATATAGTTTAAATCACTTGTTTTCTTGTCAATAGTGTAGGGTCCAAAATATCTTGCCTGTAAAGGTCTGCTAGGTATTGGCAAAAGAGCAAGGACTTTGTCACCTGGTTTAAATTTTCTATCTATAACATGGTTGTCATATTTTGCTTTCATTTTGCCCTGAGACATTTTAAGATTGGACCTAGCAACCTCACATGCCCTAGACAGTCTATTTCTGAAGTCAGAAACATACTGCAGTAAATTCAAAGGTGTTTCATCATTTGAGAGAAATTTCTCCTTCAAAAGTTTTAAAGGTCCACGAACAGAATGGCCAAAAACTAATTCAAAAGGACTGAAACCAAGAGATTCTTGTACAGATTCTCTGGCTGCAAATAGTAACAAATGGATGCCCTCATCCCAATCTTTTTCAGTGTCAAAGCAATATGATCTTATCATATTTTTTAATGTCTGATGAAATCTTTCTAAAGCACCTTGACTTTCAGGGTGATAGGCGGATGACCTATATTGCTTGATTCCTAATTCATGCATAACCTGTTGGAATATACCAGACATAAAATTTGACCCTTGATCAGACTGAACTGATTTTGGAAGACCAACAAATGTGAAAAATTTTATAAGAGCTTTGACTATTGACTTTGTTTTTATGTTCCTTAAAGGAATAGCTTCAGGAAAACGTGTAGAAGTACACATAATTGTTAAGAGATACTCATTTCCTGACTTGGTTCGAGGTAAAGGACCAACACAATCTATAAGTATCCTACTGAAAGGTTCATCAAAAGCAGGAATAGGTTGTAATTGAGCTTTGGGAATGGTTTGGTTGGGTTTACCTACCATTTGACATGTATGGCAAGTTTTACAATATTTAGAGACATCTGATTTGAGACCAGGCCAATAAAAATGATTAATAATTTTGTGATAGGTCTTGTTTATACCTAGATGACCTGACATAGGACTTTCATGGGCTATACTTAGTATTTCATGACGATATGACTTTGGAACCACAATTTGGTGGTAAACAGCCCATTCATCATCAGCTGGGACATCAAATGGTCGCCATTTTCTCATAAGAATCCGATTCTTTATATAGTAACACATTGGGGCCTGTGAAATTTCATCTTCAGGTAAAGCCCTAAAAATTAATTTTGAAATCTCAGGATCAGTTTGCTGTTCCTGGATAAGCTGTGACTTTGACAGCGTGTCGTGACCTTGGTCAATAGACCGTGGTGATGAATGACAAGACATTGACGTGTCTGTCTGAGTATCAGACAAACTGGGATCAAGAGACTTTTTAATCTCATTATTAAAATATTGACCGATAAAAGTATCCGTCAAGTCAATATCAGAGTTTGAGTTTTTCAAAATGGCCTTTTTAGCCATAGCTCGGGTAACTGCACAAGAAGGATACAAGTCAGGAATTTCCTGCTCGATAGGGTCATCTGTTTGACCTATATTTGGTGTGTCAGTTACAAGTGGATTTACCATAACCTTATCTCCAGCTAAGTCATTGCCTAGCAATAAATGGACACCTTTAAACGGTAAGGAAGGTTTAATACCAATAACCACAGGCCCAGTAACCAAATCTGATGACAAATTAACATGATGGAGAGGGATATTAACAGTTCCACACTCTACACCCTGAATAAGGACACTAGTACCGGAAGAAGTCTTCTCAGAAAAAGGCAGTATATCTGCTAAAATAAGAGATTGAGAAGCTCCTGTGTCTCTTAAAATTTTAATAGGGGTAGGTGGGCAATTATCACCTGAAAGTGATACAAAACCATTCAACATAAATGGTTTAAAAATCTCCATAGTAGAATCAGACTTGGGTTTTGTGACTATGTCAATTGTATTGGTTTTAATAGAAAACTGTGGCCTTGGTCTAAGAGTGGTGAGCCCTGTTGGCTTGGCTTCATCACTTTCTAACTTCCTTTTTAATTTCAAACATTCAGAAACAAGGTGACCAGGTTTCTTACAATAGTTACAAGTGGGTCGAGATAAGGGATATTGACTTTTGGTTTCACTAGTAGAATTGGGTTTGGGTGTATTGGATTGACTGGGCATGCCAGATGAATTACCAGACGTAGATTTATTTTGGGGATGTGAGGAAGTAGGTTTTGGTTTATTAATAAAAGAAACTTTATGTGTAAGGTAGTAATTATCAGCCAGACGAGCTGCTTCTTCTAAAGTTTCAACTTGTTTTTCGTCTAAGAATGTCTTAACATCAAATTGAATACAACGTTTGAATTCTTCAACTAACATAAGTTGTCTTAGTTTATCATAATTTTGGTCTATTTTCTTAGAACAGCACCATCTATCAAATAACTGTTCTTTGTTTCTAGCAAATTCAACATGAGTCTGGTTGGAATCTTTTTTACAATTTCTAAATTTTTGTCTATATGCTTCTGGGACCAGCTCATAACCTTTGAGAATAAGTTCTTTAACAGTCTCATAATGATGACATTGTTCAACACCTAGTTGTGTATAAATTTCACGAGCTTTGCCTATCAAAACACTTTGCAGAAGCAAAGTCCAGTGCTCTTTTGGCCAATTTAAGTTTTCTGCAACTTTTTCAAAGTGTAGGAAGTATTTATCAACTTCTTTTTCTTGAAATGGAGGAACAAGCCTAATATGTTTTGTAACATCAAAATTGTATTCAATCTTTTGCTTCGGCTGATTTGCTCTTTCTTGCATTTCTATTTCCCTCATTCTTAATTGAAATTCTCTCTCCTTCTCTCTCTCTTCCCTTTCCCTTTCTCTTTCCTTCTCTCTCTCTTCCCTTTCTCTTTCTTCTCTCTCCCTTTCTCTTTCCCTTTCTCTTTCTTCTCTCTCCCTTTCTCTTTCCCTTTCTCTTTCTTTCTCTCTCTCTTCCCATTCTCTTTCTTTCTCTCTTTCCTGAATTTCTAATTGTCTGATCTGAAGTTTTAATTCAAGTTCTTTCGAACTTGAAACTGACTGAACGTCAACTATCAGGGAAAGAGCATTTTCATTAAAAATTTCCTCATCAACAAAATATTGTACCAAAATGTTCTTAATTTCATGTTTACGCATTGAAGATTTTATTTCAGACAATTTATAGTGCTTAGCAAGATTAAGCAAATCAGTCTTTTTACCCAAATTCAATAACTCCACAGATGGTTCAGCCGTAAATTTATCTAAGTCAAAAGACATGTTTGTTTGTTGCTGGATTCAAGTACAAAATTATTATAATTACTGATTAATACACGAATGCGTTAGTCTTATTTTCCAATCGATGGATAGTCCAAAATGGAAAACAAATACGTTAGTCTATTTTCCAATCCCGGACGAGCCCCCAATTTCTGTTACGAGTCAGGCGTAACTAGAAAGAAGAAGCCAGCAACAAACGATAACAATTAACAGAATTTATTAACAAAAATATCAAATAAACAGTGACAATATTACAATAGTACAAAACAATACCTTAGACGTTAAATTCAGAAGACAAACTATTCCAGTCTTAATTCCAATGTGATCCTGATCCAAACTGAATGTAATCTAAGCACACAAAGTAATCCTCACTTTAGTCTAGTCTGATCCAAATCCAAACTGAATATAATCCAAGTACTAATTATGACACAAACACAATATAATCCCCACTGTAGTCTGGCAATCATGTATTAACTAGTGAACCCTGAGATGTAAAAAGCTTTTCCTTTTATAATAACAGAGAAACTTCCAGAAAATTCATGTTAAAATCAGTTGCATAACTTCTAGTAAACAGATTGTATAAAGGCCTGGAAACTTCCAGCACAATATTCCACAAGAGAGAATCCAGTTCTAAAAATAGCAACAGGGGAAAACCATTCAAAAATAGATACACACATGAACAAAGCTAATAATAACTGGGCATGTACATAACACTATATTACATTTTGTGCTACAGTAGACTTGTGCATAACAGAAAGTTACAAGTTCATAAAAACGGAAAGTGTCGTTTCGGATTAGCCTGCGCAGTCTGCGCAGGCTGATCCGAAACGACACTTTACGCAAATGTCCCAATGCCCATTTACATGTATTTACAGGCCAATTATGAGCACTTCGCACAACATTCTCAATAAACCACTGGCTGCTTTCTCAAAATGACATCGCCAAAACAATTTTCAAAGGTAAGAAAGGAATGAATGTAGTCGCAATGACTATCATCAGTCCTAGGAAAAGAATCTAGTCAAGTCGAGAATCGAAAGAGCGACCCCATGCTTCAATTCCTATACCGTCGGTTTACTTCAAAAACCTCGTAACTACAGCTAGCAACAAGCTATAGTTACGAGGTTACAAGGTAAACTGACGATATGCTACGAACTGTGTTACCGGGCTCAACTTGGTGGGGAGGGATGAGGGAACGGAGTAAATTTGTCAAAGAAGAGCTCCAAATAGTTTTCAAGTAATTGAGACGAAAGGTCATAAATCTTCTCGTATTTCAATGTGACATGCGTTATGTCTCCATGTCGATAACGAAGCTAATGATAAAAATCTCCTAGACGAAACGTAGAAACAAAACAAAAGCCAGGGGACAAAATGACACTAATAAGATAGATCTCACTAGAAAACCCTTTATCAAGTGTTCTACTCTTTAACGACCATGCTGAAGAAAGGTTTTGTGAAAATATTGTAGTAAAAGGAGAAAATGGTGGCTACCTACCAGCATTTTCTCCTTTTTCCAACATTGTCTTCTGATTATTCAGAGACTGAAAAAAAAGTCCATTTGAAAACAGGGTGGGTTAAGGAGAAAATGCTGGAGCTGGTGTCAGCATTTTCTCCGTTTTCCAAGACTATTCCTACCTGTTCAGTGAAATTACAATAGCCAGTATTAAATTTTTTCTCCCTTTTCTTTTGATGTCTTCAATCATTTTCAAAGAAACTCCACAATTAGAGCGCCTTTAAGTTTGTAGCCAAACAATGTTTTCAATATAGTGGAATCTGCAATTTTGATATCTTTTAATCTCAATTGCGTCATTTTCTCACAATATTATCTCTCATTTCAGAGAAATAACATCAGTTGAGTGTCATGAAACTTTCGCTGCAAAACGCTTTCAGTACATTTTAGTTGTTCGGTCAGGTGGCAGGGGACTTGGAAACTTGTTCACGGCTGGGGTGAACCATATCGTCCCCAGAAAATGCTGGTAGGCGAGGTGGCAACATGATTAACCACAGCCGTGAACAAGACTTAGTGTCCAAGTCCCCTGCCACCTGACCGCACAACGAATTTGTTATACTGCAAAGTTTTCCCCTTTCAAAGTGCGTTAAGTGAAATTTTCCTGTTTTATAATTTCACGAATCGACGTAATAGAAATTCCCTTCTGAGTATCCCAATTCAATGAAAACTGACGTCACCAGAAACTATCGACACTAAAACGTGCAGTTTGGTGTATAAATGTGCAGTTTGGTGATCGATCGACGCCGCCATTTTGGATGTTGTATTGCACGTGTAGTGATGTTCACGGGGCACTCAAAAGGGAAACTGGTTTTACGTGGTTTTTGCAAGGGAACATGGTATATACATATGTTCCCGGCATGTTAACCAATCAGATCACGAAAAATTTATTTGCAGTATGATAAAAGAGTCTGAACATTTTCAAATGCATTTCAAATGGAGAAGTCTAAGTTTTTGTAATCAATTAGACAGCTTTCTCATCCCTTTTCCTACAACATTCTCCCTCCTGCCAGGGACACAGAATCATTTAAGTGCCTTTAAATTGCTGTGAATATACAGACGTCTAAATTTTGCCCAAGCAATTTCTTCATTTTCCCACAATGTTTTCTATCTCTTCAGAGGTCAAATCATTTGATCAGGATAGAATTTGTCATCTGAAAATACGTTCAATGTGGTGGTATCTAACATTATTTCGTCTATTGGAGAGATAAACAATACTTGATACATCGATCTGCTGCTCACGAAACTTGACTCTGTCTGTAATTAGTTTATAAACTCGTTAAAATGACATTGCATCCATTCACAATGCGCCATATTGGTAATTGGATCCCTGTTCCTGTCTGTATGCTGTATGTGAAATCAATACAACAAAGCGACGAGCCGGGTTACAACCGGTGTCATTCTGTGGCAGGTACCGAAATAGACCTTTGAAATAAACAAAAATGTTAATTACCTGTCAATCAAGTTAAGGTTGATCCTAACTGTTTCAGCAAACGACCTTAAATTGGTATGAACAGGTAGCACTATTTCACGTATCGTATTTATAAGCTATTCTTTTTCTCCAAAAAACAAAACATCTACGATATTGATTGCACGTGTGCTACATCAAAAACTCTTTGAGTAATTTGTAAACAGCATATCGTCAGTTTACTTCCGAAATCTCGTAACTACAGCTTGTAACAAGCTGTAGTTACGAGCTTTTGGAAGTAAACTGACGATATCCGAATTAGTGACATTTGAAAAACTTTAAATCCCCAAATTGATGCATTCTTTTGTTCCGGGTGTCCGATAAATCCAAGACATTACTTTTGCTTTTGGTGACCAAATGCTGCTTGGCAAGACTGCATTTTTGAGTGCAGAAAGGGCAATAAGAAAACTGTCGCACAAACATACCAGACGACAGCACTATAGGCCGAGCCAGATTGAAAAATACTGCAAAAAACATATTTTTTTATTTTTATTAGAACAGGCTCACTTGATAGGTCTTGCCTCTGAAATAATATAAAGAAAAATTGTTGGACACATATTTTCGACAACCTTCTTTCTTGGGGTCGTCAAAACATAGGATTGTTTGGTAAAGAGTTAAGGTGCAATCTTTCAAAATACGACATATAACGAATAAACTCAAAAATTTCCCATTTTATCTCTTGAAAAATTTAAACAAATTCAAATCACTCCTCTTTCCACATTTATTTTCAATTTCATCTTTGTCGATAAGTTCATGACAGGAACAGGATCGTGTTGACAGCAGTCGGGTTAGGAACTAGCACACCGGGATAGAAATCAAATAAGGTAAAACGCAATACCCAGAATAACGATTCCAGATTTCGATCTAAAGCCAAGTCATTCCTGAGACTAGAAGTGCTCCCAACTCCACAAGAGGAGAGAGGAGAATCTGGTAGGACACCCAGGGGTACCTGCGGGTGTGTCAGTGCTTTGCACTGGGCACATAAAAGAACGAGGGGTCAATTCGAATGAAACCTAGTCCCTGTACTCAGAATTTTCTCTAGACTGTTTTTGTCTAACCAACTGTGTATACAAATGGTGCCAAGAGCACTTAAGGACTGAAGTCCCCCGGGTTTATCCGTTCAAAATACCAAGCTGTTATCAAAATACCATATTTTCACAGCACCAATACAAATGTTCTGCCAACTCTTTTGTAATGCAATAAGTGTTGCATTGCTGTCTTCGTCAGACCTTTGCCATCCGTTTAGAATCAAATAATACATAATTTATGTTCCTTTGAGGTCTAATATCAACCGCTTGAATTCATTTCAATAACAGTATATCTAAAATATATCCGCAATATAAAGAAAAAATAAGCCAGAAATGTTTACAGCGGAATAAGTCACGAGATGAGATCAAAATGTCGCAGTTATCAATGATGTAAATATCTGTCCTGTAAAACTAGATGACAATTGAGGTAAACTGATACCACTATTGGCCTGCAGCATACGGAAAGGGGCACTCCGGCATTTGCGTAACGTTTCGTCTCGGATCAGCCTGCGCGAACTGCGCAGTCTGATCCGAGACAAAACTTTCACATTGTGTGTGATTTTCTGTATCACGCAAGTCTACTGTTGGACAAAATCTAATGTAGTCGTGAAGTGCCGTCTCGGATCAGCCTGCGCGGACTGCGCAGGCTGATCCAGATGGCACTTTACGCAAATGTACGAATGTCCCCTTTCGCGTGTTGCAAGTCAATTATGTTAAAACTGAACTTTCTGAGACAACTTGCGTGAAATATCCTTAATCGGACTAGTCTAACGTATATTTGAACATTTAAGCAAGACTTAGTACAGTCGGAAATCGAGATGGCCAATTTTGAGACCGACTGATTTTCTTCCGACTAATTTCCATAAATATTCAATCGCATAATCCCGGGTTTTCATGAATACAAAACAGGAGGACATCACTACATAAGTAACACATTAGTTTGCATTAGTTGTGACTTTTCCAGACGACATTTTGGAGTTTGTCTGGTCTGTCTGACCAGAAAAATGGAATTGGTATTCACTTCAATCTCATTAAAATAAGTAGATCTACTCTCCCTTTTTTTGTCAGCTTCTTTTCTTTTGTTTGTTGGTTGGTTGGTTGGTTGGTTGGTTGGTTCGTTCGTTGGTTCATTAGTTTATTTATTTTACATCGATTGAGAAACAAGTTGTGACAACTTATACTAATCTCTCTCGATTCTGCTTCCTTGGAACTACACGAGTGCCAGCGCCGAATGTGTAGGCCAATGAATAATCCCAAAGTTGACACCCGCTCGAGGGTGGTTAATTGGTTGGTTGATTCGTTGGTTGGTTGGTCGGTCGGTCGGTCGTTGGCTCGTTGGTTGATTGTTTCGTTCATTCGTTAGTTGTTTCGTTCGTTAGTCCCTTTTTGGGCTAAGTGCACCTAGGTGCAGAACGCATGAACGGGTGCACTGAACGCCGTGATATAAATGGAATAGCGTTGAAAAGAGTATAAGACACCAAACAAACAATTCGACCAAAGATGCTTTTAAAAGTCGTCTCTTTTTTGTCGGCGTACCTGAATTTGCTGGATTTTGATCTGCTTTTTTGTTTCTGATAACAAAAGAATAAGATATTGGTAAATTGTCGTTTGGTAAAAAATCTAAGCATGTTTATTTTAACCCGTTACCACAAAGCAAAATTTTAGACCTATCCAAATTGAAAGCATTTGCAGACAATGTTAAAGTGGCTCAAATGGTGAAATTTTGCTTTAATAGGGTAGAAAACTTTGTGGGAAAAGGAGAAAATGCTGGTTACCAGCATTTTCCCCTTTTCCCACAATGTTTTCAAAAGCCTTCTTCCTCAGAGGCGTTAAAAGGCGTCATTGTGTGGTAAAGGGTTTTGGGGCCGTGCCTATTTGCGGGCAAATTTATGGCGTCTATCTTTATTTTTTTAAAGATATTTCTTGTTTAACCCTTTCCCAAACAATCCCTGGTTTTTACGGGTCAGGAATAGAAGCCTTTTGAAAACATTGTGGGGAAAAGGAGAAAATGCTGGCAACCAGCATTTTCTCCCTTTCCCACAATGTTTTCTACCCTTTCATACAGAAAAATCATCATTTTAGCAACTGTTAATTTGTCATCTGCAAAATGCTTTCTATTTGGTCTGGTCTAAAATTTGGGAAAGGGTTAAGTTGGTAACGAGTAAGCAAACGAAAATATAGTGCTATTCCACTGACAGGAAGTCTCGCGGAGTCTCGACCAGCCTCATCCATCACGATATACAATAAAAGTTCCGCTCGCCATTTATCATTTTCACAAGAACTGTTTGGATTTATTCTGCTATTTCTTCCATTTTATATTGTCCGTCTTTTTCTTGATTAATCCTTTATCATATAACCCCGAGTTTTAACGACCCTGAAGAAAGTAGGCTTTTGAAAACATTGTGGGAAAAGGAGAAAATGCTGGTAATCAGCATTTTCTCCTTTTCCCACAATGTTTTCTACACCATCATTAACGAATTCCATCATTTTAGCAACATTCTGATTGTCGTCTGCAAGGCTTTGAATTTGGAATGGTTTAAAAATTTGTTGTTAGGGAAAGACGTATAAAGCCCAAAGTACTGAGAGTGAGCACTGATTAAATATGATTCAACAGTGTAATGGACTGCGAAAATGAACACAGGATCAAATTGAAAGCAATTGCAGACGACAAACTAACTGTGGCTCTACACATGAGATTTGTATCTAAAAAGAGAAAAAAAATATAAAATCGCAGAAAAAGAACAAAATACTGGCATACTGTCTTTTTCTAATAGTGTTTTTCAAAATCCAAGAGGCTGGCAAATGGTTAGCCCT
Source organism: Tridacna crocea (assembly GCA_943736015.1). Lineage (NCBI taxonomy): Eukaryota > Metazoa > Mollusca > Bivalvia > Cardiida > Cardiidae > Tridacna > Tridacna crocea. Next base: position 35,842,876 of record OX031066.1, on the reverse strand, counting down.
GTGTTTCAACAACGTTAGGGGAGAAATACTAGAGAAATACACTAAAAGAAAGCCGTCGGAAGAAAATCCTGGTTGCACTCTCATCTTTTCCTGCAATGTTTTCCACTCTTAAAAGATAAACACAATTACGTAAGCTATGTTATAGTTTTCGTCAACAACAAGCTTTGAATTTGGACAAACACCTCTTTACCAAACAACAAAAATTCAGACTCGTCAAAATTCAAAGCCCTTGCAGACGACAAAATAAACGTAACTCAAAAATTAAAGTTTATTTCCAGCATGATAGAAAACGTTGTGGAAAAAGGAGAAAATGCTGGTTACCAGCATTTTCTCCTTTTCCCACAATGTTTTCAAAAGCCTTCTGTCTCAGGGTCGTTAAAAGTCGGGATTGTGTTGTAGAGAGATATAGGCTGAACTCAAAAGTTAAAGTTTATTTCCAGCAGGGTAGAAAACGTTGTGGGAAAAGGAGAAAATACTGGTTACCAGCATTTTCTCCTTTTCTCACAATGTTTTCAAAAGCATTCTTTCTCAGGGTGGTTAAAAGTCGGGATTGTGTGGTAGAGAGGTATAGATTGTTGAAGGTGTAAAGGGTCGTGATCTTTTATTACTTTGGATTACAGTGCTCCAGTCTTATTTACTTGAAATTCTGATTAGTCGTATATCTGTCCTAGTATCGCGTTGCATTGATTCCATGGAAACGTATTATAGTTTATGACGGGAAATACATTGATAATAATCTAGAGGAATGTATAACATTTATTTTATTTTTTAATCGGAGAGGAAATTTCATCTAAAAAGTTCTTAAACTTAAATAAAACTTCAAAGATGATAGTAAAAACCCGAAAAATGATATTTGAAACTTAATTTTGAAGAAAAATATCTTCTTATCGGACAGTATAGATCTAAGATCAGACTGAGCGTTCTGTTCAGTCTTATCTTAATCTATAATGTTCGCAAAAAGTCAGTGTGTCGCGCTTAGCAGCTCAATGTTTAATTGAAAGAGAAATCATACTGTTGTCTAATTAAAGCAGAACATTTATTCGTTCGTGCATTCGGTTGTTTTCATTTAGTGTTATATATCGTTTTTAACATTTTATGAGTTTCATCGTCGCAGCATGCTTTCCTGGAATTTCTCTTACAACTACTTCGCACAATATTCTCCCAAAGCGCCCGGCTGCTTTCCCACATAAACACCGGGGATTTGAATCAGCGACCCCGGGTTTCAAGCCCTGTACCGAGGACTAACTGGCTCCTACTGTGGAACAGTTTTTCTTAATCATTTGGCAGCTAAGCGCGACTTGCTGACCTATTGCGGATAGTGTAGATCAAAGATCAGACTGGACAGAACGTACAGTCTGATCTTTGATCTACACTGTCCAATAAGGAGATATCATTTATTTGAACATCGTTTTGCAGGGTGACCCAAAGTGAATGCAACCCGTAAAAGTACCCACAGCTTCTGCAAATAAAAATTGGGTCACCCTGTACATGCAATGAAATTGTTCACAGACCTCAACCCCTTCGGCTGCTACGAGCGTTTTATGGACAGGGTAGGTCAAGATCAGCCTGCACAAATCGTGTAGTCTGGTCTTTGGTTTATACTGTCTGATACAGTATTTTTTTTTTTATGAAATCAAGTTTGAAATAGCAATTCTTTGGTTTTTGCTATTGAGTGGAAATATTCGTTTGATTTATCTAGTAGCTTACGGATCAATCTGAGTTGTTTGTTATTTCGCAATTATCGGATACATATTAGGATCTGAGATAAACTGGCATTTAAGATAAAATTCCATTAACATTATCCTGCTAAATTAGTAAAATGAAACCTTCAAGCCGACAAAATAAAATCTGAATAATGCTTTCTCAAACTTATCATATGGAGAAAAATTACACTTATCCAACAGTGTGTATCAGAGATCAGTCTAATCCTGACCTGTGCTGTCCGCAAAAGGTCAGTGAGTCGAACTTAGTAGCCTAAGAGTTCAACGAGAATAGTAAACGTTCAAGAGCAAGCCTCTAGCCAGACGAGCTTAATGAAATTTCATTACAAAAGCAAACAAACGTCAGATTCGTTCTATCACAAAACAATATCTATTTGACTTCCAGGCCAGAATATGCAAAACCAACCACACCAGGCAGTTTTAATGCCGATTGGCTTTTCTACAGGAAGAATAAAATGACGTCAAAATAACATCACAAACTCTTATCCCAAACGTGAGTAGGATAAGAAAACTCGTAATTGGTATATAACAAAATTTAAACCCGTTTGATTTTTCTACAGGACGTAAAAATGACGTCACAAATAACATCACAAAATCTTATCCCAAACTTGTGTAGGTTAAGAAAACTCGTAATTTGTATGTAGAAATTTTTTAAACAATTTGATTTTTCTACAGGACGTAAAAATGACGTCACAAATAACATCGCAAAATCTTATCCCAAACTTGTGTAGGTTAAGAAAACTCGTAATTCGTAAATAACAATTTTTAAACCCGTTTGATTTTTCTACGGAAAGTAAAAATGACGTCACAAATAACATTACAAAATCCTATCCCAAACGTGTGTAGGATAAGAAAACTCGTAATTGATAAATAACACAAGATTAAGAAGGTTATGCAATTTTTTGTTTTAGAAAAAAAGGGTTTCTCCGTATCGGACAGTGTAGATCAGACAATAGAATGTGCCTTTTACGTAGCAAGATCTTGATTCTTCGCTTTCCGAAAAAATCTAGACAAGTCGCGCTACGCGGTATAAAAGGTTAATATGGGAAAAACCTCGGGCAACAGTTCAAAGCCTGACACGACATATTTACAAATAGTCTAAGCACCTCATCCGTGAAAATATTGAACGGTTTTTCCTCTTGAATCCTGAAACCTTTTCCTGGCATAGAACTACATTTTTTTCCTTTCGCAGACTACTTTTGAAATCATTGTGACAAAAGGAAACATTTTACGTAACAAACTATTTCTCTTTTTGTTATGTAAATGTTTTCGTATTTATTCCGATATTAAGCATTGATTTACATTCGTTCTTTAAATATTATCTGGATGGTTTTGTCTTTTTTTCTTGTAGATCTAGTGGCCGATTGCAAAATTGCTCAATGAGGAAGTGAATCCATTTTCTCCAGACTGAGTTGTACTAATGTTACTGGAATCCTCGATATCCCTGTAGATAAACTTAACTCTTTACCACACAATCCGGACTTTTGACGACCCTGAGAAAGACCGCCTTTGAAAACATTGTGGAAAAAGGAGAAAATGCTGGTTACAAGCGTGGTTACCAGCATTTTCTCCTTTTCCCATAATGTTTCCTACCCTTTCCGAATCAAATTTCAATGTCTGACTCACATTTATTTTGTCGTCTGCAAACGCTTTCAATTTGGACTGGTCCAAAATTTTGTTGTTTGGTAAAGCCTGAGATAACCTGCTGATTAGTTGAAATAAAACCTTCAAGCTGATTGTTAAAAGCACAAAATTTACATTTTCATGGAGAAAAAAATATCTCCTTATCGGACAATGTAGATTCAAGATCAGACTGCACGTTCTGTGCAGTCTGATCTGAATCTACAGTGTCCGCAAAAGGTCAGCTAGCCGCGCTTAGCCACTTAAAGATTATGTAATTCTGTTTCGCACATCTTGGTACTCCAGTCGTAAACATACAAGGCTTGAAACCCGGAGACCATTAGTTTGATTCCCAGCTCTGCGAATTTCTACCAGAGGACTAACGGTAGTCCCTTTGACAGGATTCATGCCCGTTTCGAACTTTATATCGAAGCTGTTTATCAGGGAAAAGCAGCCATCGTTTTGGGGAAAAATATAGTGAAATACTGGTAGTCGAAACACTAGGAGAGCATGGAAAAGTGTAGTCGCAGCCGCAATACAATTGAGATCATATTGAAAATGGCGTAAATGGCGTTGAACACCTTGCATAAAAAGGAAAACAGCGATTCAAAGTTCTGTTTTATTTCAAAAATAAGTCGGACGATCAAAATTATTTCATCATATTTTGACAATGTCACGAAGTTTGCTGATTGATGAGTAAAAAGGGACATTTGGGAGAAAAAACGATTGTCATTTTAGGAAGAGAAAAACCTTTGAAAATGTCCCTTGTGGAATGAAAGAGCACTCTAAAAGTCTGTGGCTGGAAAATCGAAGTGTTCTGATTCGTAACACATCAATGAAGTCAGGCGTAGGACCAGAAATCCGTATATACCCATCAGACATTTTCAGTCTGCGAAATTGGTCTGCAACACGCGAAAAGAGGCGATCGAAAATATGCGTAAAATGATGTCTCGGATCAGCCTGCTCAGTCCGCGCATTTTGGCCCTAGAAGTGGCTTTCTGATTTTGTGTGATTTTCTGTTTTACACAAGTTTACTGCAGACAAAATCTATTATTATATTGCAAAGAAATTTCTCGTGATCTGATTGGTTAACATGCCGGGAATATATATGTCATGTTCCCTGGCAAAAACCACGTAAAGCCAGTTTCCCTTTTGGGTGCCCCGTAAACATCACTACACTTGCAACACAACATCCAAAATGGCGGGGTCGATCGATCACCAGAATGCACGTTTATGCACCAAACTGTACGTTTTAGTGACGTCATTTTCTGGTGACGTCAGTTTTCATTGAATTGGGGCACTCAGAAGGAAATTTCTATTTCGTCAGCATACTCGTTTCGTGAGATTATAAAACTGGAAAATTTCGCTTAACACGCTTTGAAAGGGTAAGACTTTACAGTATAATAAATTCGTTGTACGGTCAGGTGGCAGGGGACAAGTTTCCAAGTCCCCTGCCACCTGAATGTACAACTAATTTCAAATTTTTAGTCATTTTTATTTTGTCGTCTGCAAATTTATGCTTTCAATTTGGACCAGACTAAAATATTGTTGTTTAGTAATGGGTTAGGCAATAGATCAAGATGTTGAATGAGTCAGACACATTTACCTGATCGATTATTCAATAGATCGCTCTGTCCATCCTTAAAATATTTTCAACATAATACAATCTAAACACGACCCTATTCCACCAACCTATTCATAAACAGCTATGGAAATTTTCAAGTATTTTGAAAACGAGAAACTTTCAAAAGCAATGTCTTTCATCCGCAAAACTTTGCATAGCATTTCGAAAACAACTCTCTGATATTGACGCCGGGTAGGGGTCACAGTAGCTAGTTTTGAGGGATATATTGTTGTATAGGGGTTTTAATAGTACTTGTTACTTTTTTCTAAAAATAGCCTATGTGGAGAAGGGTTATCTTTTGAAACGTTATAAAATTCATAATTATAAATTCCCTTTTATCATAAATGTATTAGAGGCAGAGAAATAAACCATAAAACATCAATGAAAATATGAGAACGGTGAAAAAGTTCATTAACGTTAGAATCGTAAAAATCGTAAAATGTACATTCATCTATGAAAGGCAAAAGCACTCGTATGATTAAAAGCGAGTGTGTAATTGAAAGCTTGGAATTCAGCCTTCTTTCCTGTCATGGTCATTTGAGGTCAATTAAGGGACAACTTATGCTGATTTTTGTGGACAGAGTAGATCAAAGAAGTTTCATAAAATATGTAAATAGAAAAATGATAAATGACTTGAACCCAGGTTATGCTAGGAACCCAGGTTAGCTTCCACTTGGATCTGCGGTTAAACCTGAAATTGCCCCCCATCCCAGTTTTGCAAGTAACACAAACCACATCTTACTGGCCTTAGGCAAGGCACTGCAGAGTCCTATTGCAGGTACGGGCGAATACAGGGAAAGATACCGATAGATGGGCTCTCACCGCGTAACAGCTACAATAAAGTTGAAAGCGGTTTAAAAAAACTGACTCTGCACCAATCTATACTTTAGATTCGTCCTTTATTATCAGATTATCATTAAAAGTATTTCAAGACGAAAACTTAAAAAAAAAAAATGATTAAATGATGTGACTTTCAAGCCGTCAGCAAAAACCTGAATAGTGCTATTTCAAACTTATGTTTTGGAGAAAAGTATCCCCTGATCGGACAGTGTAGATCAAGATCAGACTGCACGTTCTGTGCAGTCTGATCTTGATCTACACTGTCCGCAGAAGGTCAGTGAGTCGGTTTTAGCAGCCTAAGGGTTAAAGCAGTGACTTTATCTTTTTTTGCAATGAAATGCAAGTTGTGTTTCAAACTTGTGTTTTGAGAAAGGTATCTCCTGCTCGGACAGTGTAGATCAAGATCAGACTGCACGTTCTGTGCAGTCTGATCTTGATCTACACTGTCCGCAAAAGGTCAGTGAGTCGATTTTAGCAGCCTAAGGGTTAAAGCAGTGACGCTATCTTTTTTTGCGAAGAAATGCAAGGTGTGCATGTAGGTACATGGTTTCACACCACTTGCGTTTTTTGCTTCATTGATTACAGAGTGAAAGTCGGTGTCTGTGACCAACTTGTGACCCTTGGCTTTCCTGCTACGTGTAGTTTCTATCAAATATTATTATATTCATTGGTCTATACTAGAAGCTGAAATAGAGGTATCTCAACCAATTTTGCTTTTTAGTATTCCATCTCAAACACAAATACTCTTGAAACATTCAGTTTCAAAATAGCCCTTCCTAGTGGTAGACCGTGTTCTTTTATGTGGTCTCTAACAAAAATCAGTTCCCAAGAAAATAACGAACTTGCACTATGATTCTACAGAAAACATCATTTCAAAACAGAAACGCATTTATGGTCCGTCTTTTCCATTTTTTTCTAAACCGATTTTGCTTTTTAGTATTCCATCTCAAACACAAATACTATTGAAACATTCAGTTTCAAAATGGCCCTTCCTAGTGGTAGAACGTGTTCTTTTATGTGGTCTCTAACAAAAATCAGTTCCCAAGAAAATAACAAACTTGCACTATGATTCTACAGAAAACATCATTTCAAAACAGAAACGCATTTATGGTCCGTCTTTTCCATTTTTTTCTAAACCGATTTTGCTTTTTAGTATTCCATCTCAAACACAAATACTATTGAAACATTCAGTTTCAAAATGACCCTTCCTAGTGGTAGACCGTGTTCTTTTATGTGGTCTCTAACAAAAATCAGTTCCCAAGAAAATAACAAACTTGCACTATGATTCTACAGAAAACATCATTTCAAAACAGAAACGCATTTATGGTCCGTCTTTTCCATTTTTTTCAGATAAAACTGCAGAGCAAAAGTCTTGCTGTCAAATTTTTAACTACCTTTGAAAACTACAACCCTGGAGCAGTTTGCCGTAGTGCGATACCATATACCAGTATCGTAGATTGTATTTACAGCCACCAGATCACCGGAGGTTTGCCGAACGAACAAAACACCCTAACAAATAATATCATGAATTCTAATTTCGCGGTCTGTGTCCCATAAGTAATTTGCTTCGTAGAGGGTCAAAGTAATACGACCTTTAATAATAGGACGAGCAAAAACCGTCATTCTAAATCACGAAAATCAACAAGTGTGAAAAAAGTTGGTTGTAATGAAATCAGATATAAGACACTTGTGCGACCCTCAGCGAGTTACATGTAGGCACTATACGTAGACTTTGGGGACAGAGTAACAGTATATCTAGGATCAGGACCCGTATTCACCAACCATTCTTGAGAATATTCTTAGTCTTATTCTCCAAGATTTTCTAAATTCGTGAGTAACATAACTTCTGATTGGCTAAACCGTATGGTTTAGCCAATCTGAAGTTGTGTTACTCACAAATGTTGAAATTTCTGGAGAATAAGACAAAGAGCGTTCTCAAGAATGGTTGGTGACTATATACGGGCCCTACACAGACTCAGATCTGGGATATACAATGTCCGAAAAGGACAGTCAGACTCAGTCGCTTAGATTAGCTTATAGCTCTCTTAGACTTTACCCGTAAAATTCTTAGCGTGACGCAAGGACCTTTGCAGACAGCATAGATCAAGATCAGACTACACAGAACGTCCAGTCTGATCTTGAAACTACACTGTCCGATTTGGAGATATTATTTTTTCCTTAAAAAGTTCATTTGAATTAGAATTTGGATTTTTCTTTATTTTGTTTAGGTTGAAAGTGTCATTTAAACTATTTAGCCCTTTACCAAACAATCCCTGGTTTTTACGACCCTGAGATAGAAGCCTTTTGAAAACACTGTGGGAAAAGGAGAAAATGCTGGTAACCAGCATTTTCTCCTTTTCCCACAGTGATTTATACTCTTCACAAAACAATCTTTAAATGTTCAGTGGCTTTTATTTTGTTTTCTGCAAATGCTCTCGATTTGGACAAGCCTAAAATATTGTAGTTTGGTAATGAGTTAAGGATAAATACCGACAAGAATCTTTTGCAAAATTTAGTAAAGACCAAACAGAAGATTTTCTCCAGATAAAACAATTCAACAATAATTATTTTCGTCATATAACTAAGACAGCGCATATATTCAGCACTCTTACTATATATATAATATTCACGTGGTGTGTTTTCTTTTTTTTTCATTTCATTCAAGGGTCTTATCAGTTCAACAATAGAGGAAATAACAAAAAAGTAGTTGTAAATATCTGGGACAAAGGCCTTTTGGGAGCATGTTTGGGAGCTCTTTTTAAAACAAATGAAAATTGATAAATCGGACAAGTCGTGTAGCTTTTTTAACTCTTTACAATACGACAAAAGTTTAGAACTGTCAAAATTGCAATCATTTGCACATGACAACATACATGTAATTCTAGATGAAATGATTAAATTTACTTTAGAAATGGTAGAAAACGCTGTACATAGAATAAGTAGGAAATGCTGGTTACCAGTTAATTTTCCCTGCTGCGCTTTCACTTTAGGTATAAAAAATAATTAGCTTTTCTTTTACAGCAGTCTTTAATATAAGAGTTATTCTAAAGTGTATTTGATATTTCAAAGGGCCCTTCCAGTGCCTTTAACCGTAACTTAATCACAGCACGGCGACGGCTCATGAATTAACTTTATCACAGCACGGCGACGGCTCATGAATAAACTTTATCACAGCACGGCGACGGCTCATTATTTAACTTTCTCACAGCACGGCGACGGCTCATGAATTAACTTTATCACAGCACGGCGACGGCTCATGATTTAACTTTATCACAGCACGGCGACGGTTCACACATTCATGACAGTGTTTTCTGGATTTCATTATTACACGGTTCGGTCTCGACAATGCCTTGTCTAAAGACACTCCGATGCATGCAGCAGCAGCAAGATCTTCCACGCATTTTCTTAAAGCAAAACCATTAAAAACCCCTATTAACCTAGTTTATCGTCTAGTCTGGGCCAGTATTCGCCAACCATTCCAAACTGCATTCTTAGTCTTATTCTAAATTTAGAAAGTAACACAATTTCTGATTGGCTACACCAAATGGTTTAGATTTGGTTTAGCCAATCAGAAATTGCGTTACTTTCAAATTTAGAAAATTCTTCGGAGGAAGAGGGTTCAGGAGAGGTTAAGAGGTTAAAAAGCGTCATTTATTTTACAGAACATAAACTTAAATAACAAAAAAAGGCCTGCATTCTGTTTAAATCCTTAAGCGCATCCCGTCAGGTCTCGCAATTCCAGGAAATGTTGACAGTTATTCCTTTCTAGACATTTTAACTCTTTACCGCACAATACCGAGTTTTAACGACTCTGAGGAAGAAGATTTTTTAAAAACATTGTTGGAATGGGAGAAAATGCTGGTTACCAGCATTTTCTTCTTTTCCCACAATGTTTTCTACTGCAATCCGAGACGGCACTTTACGACAACGTTACATTTTCTGCTGCAGTAGACTTGCATAAAACACAGAGTTACATAAAATGGAAAGTTTCTTTTCAGTTTAGCCTACGCGGACTGCGCGGGCTGATCCGAGACGATACTTTACGCAGATGACTGACTGTCCCTTTTCGCGTGATGCAGTTCATATAAAACATGAGCAACGGCGTATAACGTTACTGTATTCCGTTTGAAGTGATTTAATTACAGACGAAGTACCGTGCTTTGGTAAAACCACTTTCTTTAAGATAAAACGTCAAATTGTAATCTTAAACTATATCGATGAATCTTGAAAGTTTTCTAAAATTTTGAAAATTCTACAGCAATTTGGCGTTTTATTGCAAAAGTAGTATTAACAGAACTTTAATTACATAGAGTGCGTTGTCGTTAAAAGACATAATTTTTAAAGTGCTCTTCGATAAACGAAAATGAACAAATCGCAATATTTTCGACAGAAAAACAAAGCTCCGAGGCACAAAATCGCAACATCTCTGTTCGAGAAAACAATTAAATCAAAGAAAACTGGTTCAACGCCTGTCGCCAAAAAAGTTTATTCTACGAAAATGGCTATAAATCGCAATATTTCTGTCGGAATAAAATTTGCTCGAAGGCAAGAATTGCAATATTACACGCAAAGATAAGATTTTGTATAAAAGAAAGACTTCTTGAGAGCCTGTCGACAAAAATGAAGTTTACTCACAAGTCTGTTTTCTACGACAAATGTAAAACACAAATCGAAATAATTCTGCCGACTATAGACTTAGCTCAGAGGCACGAAAACCTCAATATCTGGTCAAAGACAACGATATAGACAAGAAGTCAATCTGAGCAGTACGATGTACGGTTCAAACCATTTTAAAATAAAGTAGACTCTTTAACCCATTACCACACAATCCCTACTTTTGACGCTCCTGAGAAAGAAGTCTTTTGAAAACACTATGGGAAAAGGAGAAAATGCTGGTTACCAGCATTTTCTCCTTTTCACATAGTGTTTTCTACCCTTCCCACAACAAATGTCAATTTTTCAGTCACCTTTATTTTGTCGTCTGCAAATGCTTTCAATTTGAACCAGTCTAAAATTTTGTCGTGTGATAAAGAGTTAAACGCCAATGGACAAAGCGATACCCATTTGTCTGTTATCTGCGGAAAAATGACTCAAATCGCGGTATTTTTGACAATATAGAATTTGCTGAAAGGCATCAAAACCACAATATCTGAGTAAAAATACAACAGCAAAAACAAAAGAGGTCAACCGAGCAATGCGCCGTATGTTTCATGTAATCCCGAATGTGTTACTTGTCTTTATTAGGAATAGCTGGATCAATCAAGTAGTTCCTGGCGCAAGTCAAACTTGTAAATAACAATTCCACAGAGACATAGGGAAAAGGCCGAGAAAACCAAAATGACATCATATGGTATCAGTCCGCAGCCAACACAGTACATACTAGTACATGTAACTGCTGGAAATTTCTTCTTTAGATACTGCCGCATAAAATAGTTCCTGGTGCAGTTAAAACTTCAATACATAGTCAACATAGTACATACCAGTTAATGAAAGTTCCTTCTCAAAATACTGTAATAAAAGTAGTTCTTGACGAAAGTGGCGGAAATATGATGACTTTATAAAGTGACAATAAATTGGTTACCAGACTTTTCTCATAATTTTTACAAAAACAGGTTTCATGGGATCGAATAAACACTGCATTGTACAGTTTAAATTTCAGAAGACACAAATTCCTATTTTGCAGACGACAAAAAATGCATCTTGTTGATAATTTGATTCTTTCTTTGAAAAGGAGAAAACCTTAGTTGTCAGCATTATCTCCATTCCCTATAATGCTATTTAAAAGCTTTCTCCGTGAGGGTCGCTTTAAAGGTGGGTATTTAGAATTTTTACATCTCACCAAATCAAAAAAAATATATATCACTGAAATTCATATGAAAAAATAATACAAATCATCAATAATTAAGATTCATAAAATCACAAAAAAAAAATTTGTTTTTGATGGTGTTCCCTTAAAAGGCTACGTAGCCTCTTAAGGTATTTTTAGATTTCGTGCCAAAACTAGATAAAGCATTTTGGGAATGCCAAGTGACTGGCACGTGACTCATAACGCTGAAATTCCATTACATAACAAACATGTAATAATTATTTTCCATAATGTCTTCTTCGAACCATATGTTTGAAACTTAATCTGTGTATTCCTGTATGTAGATGAGTGAATTGATCACCAAAAAATAGAACGTGTCTCCCGTCCGTGTCGATCTGGGCTGCAGTAAATCTCTAATTTCTCGTGATGTCGGACGGTGTTCGACTACTGGCGTTTTATGAATGAAAATTAAAAGGCTTTGGGAGTATAAGGATGATTTTTTTGCACTTTTGTACAATTTTCGCCCCAAAATCTGAAGGGCCACCTTTAAGGACGAGGTTGTTAGATAAAGCGTTAAAAAAAAGACAGAATCCTAGATTTTTCCTCTAGGGAACATTTTCGATGATCAAGGAATTGGCGCTACTTTTTTCTGTTAATTTTCAAAGACAGTGATCTTCAAAAGGCAGTGTCAGGATTCGATAATGGCTTCCCGTTTCCCGTAGTTCGATGTCAGCTTTAATCTGTTCTCACTTTTTGACAAGACCTTTTTCCATTTTTTTATTCTGGACAATGAAGTTTACGTGAACATACATGTATATCTCCATGAATATAAACATATTAGTAAAAAAAAAAAATCGTTTTCTGTCGCGTCGATATATATATATGTTGCATATGTACATATACATGGAGGGCTACTAAAGAATTGGCGATTTTTTCTCTGTATTAACCCATGACCACACAATCCCTACTTTTGACGCCCCTGAGAAAGAAGCCTTTAAAAAACATTGTGGGAAAAGGAGAAAATGCTGGTAACCAGCATTTTCTCCTTTTCCCACAATGTTTTCTATCCTTCACAAAACAAATTTCAAATTTTCAGTCACTTTTATTTTGTCGTCTGCAAATGCTTTCAATTTGGACCAGTCCAACAATATTGTCGTTTGGTAATGGGTTAATAACTTTTTCAGGGCCAAATATATTTGAGCTAAGCTCTGTGAAAAAGGGTCTTAATGCATCTGCGAAAAGTAATTTTCATCTTTTTCGGTTATTTTTACGGGGGGCAGTGCGTCTATTTATACTTTTCTAAAGTCTCTATTACGCACAATATTATTTCCCATGCTAATAGCTGCTTTCCCAAACTATGATCGTCGACACGATGGTCCGCGGTGAGAGGAAGGAATCCTATGGCAATGACCACCATTAATCCTCGATGTCTGCGCATGTCATATTCTTCGAAGATTCGACTGTCTTATATGACGCATCACTACTAGCCCCGAAAGCGGGCTGACTGTAATATTACGCTTTATAAAGCACATGTAGCAATGTTGAAAATAGCTTTTACGTATCAATACATTTGAGGAGAAATGAGACCTTACTTTAGCAACAGATTTCTCTTAACTGGTGATCACAGTTGAGTGAATTGCACGAGGTAGCGTTTTATTGGGTAAACCTTTATTTTTGTTTTAAATTCAAAGTAACGGTTGTCGCGTAGGAGAGTGGTTCGGTTCTGTACCCAGGATGCCCATATCAGATAGATGAGTATTTTATAGAATGCCATCTAGCGGGAGATAATGCATTAATCCTCGGAAAGAAAGACAAGCCGGGCAATCGAACCTACCACCCTTTGGTTACAAGCCCTGTACGATAATGACTGAGAACCTGGCATTGGATTTCCAAACGATGCCAAGTTTTAAACCGTATCCTGCTAAATAAAAGACAATAAAGATTTCTTAGCTGATAGCAAAAGTCCGAATATGGCTGCTTGTAAGATATTTTTGGAGAAAACGTATCTCCTTAGCGGACAGTGTAGATCCAAGATCAGACTGCACGTTCTGTGCAGTCTGATCTTGATCTGCACTGTCCTCAAAAGGTCAGCGAGTCGGGCTTAGCTGCCAAAGGGTTAAAAAATAAAGCTTCATAAAAAATTGTTTAAGAAAAAAAAAGTGAAAATGCTGATGACCGTTTGCCCCCACAATGTTTTCCACCCTTTCAAAGATAGAAAGCAGCATCCGAGTCACATTTTCTTTGTTTCCTGCAAAGATTAATGCTTTGGATTTAGTAAAGTCTAAAATTTTGCCGTAAGAGTCATGAAAACAAATTGTTTTCAGCAGAAGCGATTTTTTTCCGTGTACAATTTTGGCTTGCCAAGCATTTCTTTAATTAAAATTTTCTAACATCCCTCTGTTTTGATGTTCTTCAAGTACTTTGAATATTACAACTTTGTTTTTGAACAGAAGTTCTCTTTACTTTTTTTTTTATCAAAGGGACATGAATTTGAAGTACTGAAATTATCATGAAATTGAACCTTTTCATGTTGGCGCCCCCCTTTCCCTCTCCCCACATACACACTGTTTTCTGTAAGAAAGTTAACTTTGCCAAACTGCCAAACGACAAAGTTCAGATGCAATCAAATGTAGGTCACAAGTTTTCATCACAAAAGATTAATTCTGTCTTTGAAGAGGAAGAAAATGGTGAAAGGCTGTCTTCAAGCAATTTCTCCTTTTCATAAAATGTCTTCTTAATCCTTTATCAAAGAATCCCTAGTTTTTACGACCTTGAGATAGGAGCCTTTTGAAATCATTGTGGGAAAAGGAGAAAATGCTGGTAACCAGCATTTTCTCCTTTTCCCACAATGTTTTCTACCCCACCACAACCAAATTTTACTTTTTAAGTCACATTTTCCCACCATGTTTTCTAACCTTCTGGAAACAAATTTCAATTTCTTAGTTACGTTTATTTTGTCGTCTGCAAGTGCTTTCAATTTGGACCAATTTAAAAATTTTGTCCTTTGGTAAAGGGTTAAGCACTCTTCTTAAAGATCGATTAAAACGCCATTCAGTCAAAATGACGTGAAACACAAATAAATAAAACCAAAATAAACAAACGAAAAAAATAAGTAAAGACAATATTCAGAATTTTCCCTGGAAATAAATTTGATGCGTCCCTCGTCAGCCATGAATACATCAATTTATGAAACTTGGAACAGAAACTTACATAGAAAAACTTTCTGTAACTTGCCAAGGTGTGAATACATAATGATTACAGCAGACAATATAATATTTAGTTCGCAGATGATCCTGTATCCACGAAAGCTGGCACCGGAATAAGTTTGATTGTCTCGACCGTAACGTCGATTGTCCCAAACGTTATGGATTCTGTTTCCCTCTGTGAAAAAATCGAAAATTCATCGAAAGACGTAGGTGCATCAGTCCATTACCACACAACCTCTACATTTGACGACCGAGAAAGAAGCATTTGAAAAACATTGTGGGTAAAGGAAAAAATGCTGGTAACCACCATTTTCTCCTTTACCCACAATGTTTGCTACCCTTCACATAACAAATTTCAAATTTTCAGTCACTTTTAATTTGTCGTCTGCAATGCTTTCAGTTTGGGCACACCTAAAATTTTGTTATTTGGTAATGAGTTTTCCAAATCGAAGGCGTTTGCAGACGATAAAATAAAAGTAACTGAAAATGTGAAACATATTTTGTGAAGGATAGAAAACACTGTGGAAAAAGGAGAAAACGCTGGTTGCCAGCATTTTCTGCTTTGTTTCCCACAATTTTTTCTATAGGCTTCTTTCTCAGGGTCGTCAAAAGTAGGGATTGTGTGTAGAGAGAGAGAGAGAGAGAGAGAGCACCTAATTTTGTGTTTCTTGGCTTTCACACACCAGTGCTGACTTTTTTTTCCAATCCGCTGACTATTCTTTTCCCATGCATCAGATTAATTGACTTATTGTATGATGTTTAAACTCGTTTTCAACATTATTTCAGTTATATCGTAGGGGCCAGTACACTGATCGATACTTTCCTGGAGTTTCTTCTATCAGTGCTCCGTGCAATATTCTTTCCAAGCCACTGGCTGCTTTCCCACCTGTCTATCGTCGAGGCAATAGTCAGCGATAAGAGAGGAATGAATTTTGTCAAAAGGAATATCATAAGTCCTGGGATTGGCCGAGCCGCCAATGCATTAGAAGTGAGAGTCGAAAAATCGCCAGAAAAAACATTTTCAGCGACCGAGTATCATACCTGCCACCTCTAGGTCACAAGTAAGATACTCCAACTACTAAGCAACCCAGCTAAGAAGAGAGAGACAGAAAGAGAAATAGAAAGACATAGAAATTAATCAGCCAAGAAAACCTGCTGGGGGAAAAAATTTGCCTCGATAACCTCCGAGTTACAGCAAAATGACATGGCAAAAGAACAACGTTATTGCAGTCTAGGTGAAAAAAAAAGAAAAACGTCATATTTGTTTCGCTTGATTTGACTTTGACTGGTTTACTGTTTTTCTTACATTCTAGACTGATATCTTTGTGGATACGCCTTGCAAAACATATCATTTAGTCGAGATTGGAAACATCGTAAAAAAAAAACCGTTACAGTTCCATTACAGTTGAGTCGTGCTCTCTGTAAAAGGGGTAAAATGCATCCGAAAAAAAGTATCGATCCATCTGCCGCAATCTTTTGTTGTTGGTCAAAATTTTCTGCGTGTCAAAGGACCAGTCTGCCTCATGTTTTAGGTGATTGTTAGACAGTTATGGATTTAACTCATTACCAAACGACAAAATTTTAGATTTGCCCAAATCGAAAGCATTTGCAAACGACAAAATAAAAGTGGCTGAAAAGTTAAAATTTGTGTTGTGAAGGGTAGAAAACATTGTGGGAAAAGGAGAAAATGCTGGTTACCAGCATTTTCTCATTTTCCCACAATGTTTTCTGAAGGCTTCTTTCTCAGGGTCGTCAAAAGTAGGGATTGTGTGGTAATGGGTTAATGGACCATTGATAATGTGTTGTCTTGCTTACAATGCATCACTGAATTTCACAAATCCCCTTTTCACCAGCATTTTCTCCTTTTCTCACAGTGTTTTCTGAAGGCTTCTTTCTCAGGGTCAAAAGAAGGGATTGTGTGGTAATGGGCTAATGAACCATTAATAATTTAATGTCTTGCTAACAATGCATCATTGAATTGCACATAACCCCTTTTTCCGAGAGAACGATACTATTATAATTATGATAAAACTGTGTCTTGAACTCTTTTCCAGACAACAGGATGGGTAAATTCAAGATCAGTATGGACGTTCTGTGTGGATTCAGATCTTATGCCCCTCTGGTGTAGTTTTCGGTTTAACCCTTTACCACACAATCCCTGGTTTTTATGACCAAGGGGACGAGGCCTTCTGAAAACATTGTGGGAAAAGGAGAAAATGCTGGTAACCAGATTTTCTTCTGTCTTTTTATTTCCACAATGTTTTCTACCCTCGAAAAGACAAATTCATTAATTTTGGAAACTTGGAAACATCTTACTACATTTGGAAAAAAAAGAGAAAGATCTGCACTATTGTCTGCGAATGCTTTTTAAAACACAGTAAGAAAATGAGTAAATGTTGGGATCAGCAATTAGTAATAATCTCATAACCAACATCTTTGCGTTAAACGCGCCCCCCCCCCCCCCATCCTCCAATGTTTCGTCCCTATAAAGATTCCATCGTTTGAAAAAAATCTGTACTATCGTCTGCGAATGCTCTTATTTAGACCATTCTACAATTTTCCTTCTCGTCTGGTAAAGTTTCAACACTTTTCCAGACGAAAAATTTTTACACTAATCCATTTCGAAAACGTTTCAGACGACAAATTAAAACGTTTTTTAAACTATGTTGTGTTGTGTTGTTTTTTTTTTTTTTTTTTTAGAAATGGGTAGAAAACATTGTGGAAAAGGAAGAAAACACTGGTTTCCAGCATTTTCTCCTTTTCCCACAATGTTTTCAAAACGCCTTCTCTGTCAGTGTTGTTCAGTGTTGTTTATTTCGTATGATATTTTCATATTTCATTCAGTCTTTATGCTCTTGCCTTATTTTTCATAATATATGTACATATATATTGTTATGGCCAAAAACACATTTTGTGCTGATTTGCCGAATGAATGAATGAATGAATGAATGAATGAATGAATGAATGAATGAATGAATGAATGTTAAAACTAGGGAAAGTTCGGCAAAGGATGAAATCAAATTGTTCCCGGTCATGGAAGTTTTCGTCTGTCTTTAGGTGAAATTTTGAGGTAGATAAATCTACTTTTGATAAAATCTGTTCGTATTCATACGAGACGATGATTGAGGAACTAGATTTCATACAGAAGGTCCTTAACCCATTACCACACAATCCCTACTTTTGGCGCCCCTGAGAAAGAAGCCTTTTGAAAACACTGTTGGAAAAGGAGAAAATGCTGGAAACCAGCATTTTCTCCTTTTCCCACAGTGTTTTCTACCCTTCCCAGAACAAATTTCAATTTTTAAGTCACCTTTATATTGTCGTCTGCAGATGCTTTCAATTTGAACCAGTCTAAAATTTTGTCGTGTGGTAAAGAGTTAACCCTTTACAAAATAATTCCTGGTTTATACGACCCTGAGAAAGAAGCCTTTTGAAAAGATTGTGGGAAAAGGAGAAAATGCTGGTAACTAGATTTTCTCCTTTTCCCACAATGTTTTGTTTTTACCCTGCTGGAAACATATTTCAATTTTGGAGTTACATTTATTGTGTCGTATGCAAGAGCTTTCAATATGGACCAGTCTAAAATTTTGTCGTTTGGTAAAGGGTTAACCCTTTACCCCATAAGGCATTTCTATGGTATCACTAATTGACCCGAAATAACAGCAAGGACGAAGCTGTTTCTTATGTGTATATGACACCTTTTGATAGCATAGAAAACATTGTGGCAAAAGGTGAAATTGCTCGTCACGAGCAATTTCACCTTTTGCCACAATGTTTTCCAAAGGCTCCTACAAGCAATGAGTAGAAATGAGTATCTATGGAGTAAAGGGTTAGTGTTATCCATCTTAATCGAATAAATCTACTCCCAGACTGCATCGTAAATTTATTCGTCGATTCACTCTTCCATTCATTCTTTCATTCGTTCGTTGACAAGTATATTCGTTCAAGCCTCCATTTGAACCTCTCTTAAATCTTTGATTCATTCATTCTTTATTTTCTACCCTTTTTCTCCTTCCTGCAGACATTTTGAACTCGGCGAAACGACAAAAATAATGGCCAAATCAATTATATTTGCAGACGACAAATAAATTGTGCCTCATATTGTGTATTTTGTCGTCAACTATGATTGGGTACAAAACATTGTTGCAAACGGAGAAAAGTCAGATCACACGCATTTTCTTCTTGTCCCAAAATGCTCCCAAAAAAACACCACTGTCTTCAATATCGTTGAAAATTCAGAATTTGTTTGATAAACAGTATAATTTATCAAATGGAATGAAGATTCAATGCATGAATGCATGTGAAAACATTGTGGCAAAAGGAGAAATTGCTCTTAACGAGCAATTTCTCCTTTTTGCCACTATGTTTTCAGAAGTGGCATTCTGCCATGCGTGAAAGAAAAAAAATAAAGGGATAAATTGTCTATAAAAGGTAGTGAGCTTATTTACAACATTGTGGGCTCCTGTTGGCTCCCTATTGGCTTAAATCAAATCTTTCCGGGATTTCAAATCCGCATGATGTATGACTTATTTGTCGCATGGCAACGCAATTAAATCGCTCGAGAAGAAAAGTTAGGATGATATATAACGTATCTTTCAACCCCCATTAGGCGCATCTTCACGGTAAATGGAGTATGAAGGTCTGCCACTTCCTTTTCGAGAAAAGAATTAAACAAGAGCAGCTCTTGGTGGCTGCAGTTGCTTTTTCCGCGTAAATTTTGATGTCTTAGTTAAGTTTAAGCATTTGTGACCTGTCACGCAAAAGGTTGTTTGTGTTGGAGTATAACGCCACTTTAACAGCTAAGGTCATATCATGGCGGTCGGTGACGCACATGTGTTTCCTGGCTTTCTCAGACCAGTACTAACACTACTTTCTTTCCAAAGCCACCGACTACTTTTCTCACTTGCTTCAGCAGAAGTGAGAGGCGAAAATACGCCGGAAAGAAAGTTTGCCTCAACCGGGTATCGAACTCACAACCACTAGATCACGAGTCCAACACGCTCACCACTGAGCCAGCCGGGCGGTCTGTCACGCAAAAGGGACTATCTGGGAACTGCGGAAAGGGTCGACCCTGTTCAGACTGCCCGGATGCGCAGGATGACCTGGGTCCACGTTTTTCGCTTTTATGATATTTTCTGCGTGAAAAGTGGCCATTTTCCTTACTATTTTTCACCTTTATAACTTTCAACTTAGATTGACCTGAACTATCTTTGATTTGTTTTCATCTAATTAATACACGGAATTCCCAATTTGTCCCTGTTTGCGTGATGGGCAACCTATTTATTTTACATCGATTGAGAAACGTGTTCTTACAAGTTATATACTAATCTCTCTCTATTCTGCTTCCTATAGGAATTACACCAGTACTGAATTGTTTAGTACTTGCGCCGAAACTGTGGGTCGGTGAAAAATCCCCAAGTCTCGAACTCGGGACCGTTTGGTTATGAAGCCGACGGTCTACCTCACAACCACAGACAGAGCATTTTTTCATTCAGATTTTTTATGGTTTATACGGAGCTTGACTTAGCTTAAATACGCTCGTATACTATCGGTTATTTTAAATGGTCCATAGCAAAATCTGATTTGCAGAATACCAAATAAATTTGTTTGAGTTTTGAGGGTTTATTAGTTCTTAACAAGCCCAAATTGAAGTTTATACCTTCAGTAATGCCAGGGCTATTAAACCAGAAGACCTGATTATGTGAAAACAAAAAAGAAAATTATTGTTGGTAAACTGCAGCCATTAAGTTGGTATGGGGCTCTTCCAAAGACTAAATTGTTTGGTATTTAAATTCATTGCTAGGTAATTAGGTAACTCTTTTCTAGGCGACGGAAATTTTGGACAAACGCAAACTCAAAGCATGGGAAAAAAAGCCGATGATTGAAATGTAGTTAAAATGCTTGGACTTACATTAGAAAAAGAGTACAGGCATTTTCTCATTTTCCCACAATTTTCACAAATCTTTCTCAATGGGGTCGTGAAAACTTCGATCTCTTTAGAGAGAGAGTTCATCCTTTATGCTGCTAAGTGCAAAAGCGCGACTTACTGAGCTTTTGCAGACAGCGTAGATCAAGATCAGACTGCACAGAACGTGCAGTCTGATCATGAATCTACGCATGTTGTCCGCTCAGGAGATATCATTCCCCAAAACATACCATAGAAAATTCAATATTTGGGTTTTTACTCACGAATTGAAAATTTCATTTTATTTATGGATAAGGGTGAAAAGCATATATCTAAGTTTAACCCTTTACCAAACAATCCCTGGTTTTGGAAAAGAGGGCTTTTGAAAACATTGTGGGAAAAGGAGAAAATGCTGGTTACCAGCATTTTCTCCTTTTCCCACAATGTTTTCTACTCTTCCAAAGTCAAGTTTCAATATTTGGGTCATGTTTACTTCAAATGTCGTCTGCAAATGCTTTTAGTTTTAAGATTTTATTGTTTGGTAAAGAGTTAAAAAAAAAAAACATGGAAAAGCAAATGCACCCATGTGTAATAAAGTCATCAGAAGTGATCATATCGACAGTCGGTAAACCTTGCTAGATAATGATAAATTGTGCATTAAGAGTAAAATTTCGTTTTATATCATTTTTTTCAACCTTTACATAATTCTGTTTTATTGACCCTAATACATACAGCTTACTAAAACCACATATAAAAGGAGAAAATGCTTTTCAGCATTTTCTACATTTTTGCACAATGGTTTATTTCCCCTTAAAGGCAAATTCCGTCATCAGAGCATGGCTCAACTTATCATTGGAGATACTGCACAGATCAGATGTACAGTGTAGGACTCGGAGACTCGGGTTCGAGCCACAGTGGAAGCACTGGACTTTGCATTGGAGTTTCCTTGGATAAGACACTGCAAAGCCCTAACCCAGTACCGGTGAAACCCAGGACAGTTTTGTTTTATTATAATTTGTTTGTTTGTTTGTTTGTATGTATGGTGTTTAACCCTTTTCCAAACAACCCTGGTTTTTACGGGTCTGGAATAGTAGCCTTTTGAAAAAAAATGTGGGAAAAGGAGAAAATGCTGGTTACCAGCATTTTCTCCTTTTCCCACAATGTTTTCTACCCTGTCATAGACAGAAATCACCTTTTCAGCAAGAGTTGAATTGTCGTCTGCAAATGCTTTCAATTTGGTCTATTCCAAAAGTTTGTCGTTTGGGAAAGGGTTAACGTCGTTTCCAAAATCATTTCAACTGTCCATGCCTTCCTTGAGTTTCATTGACCAGTACATTGCACCATATTCTTCCATAGGCAATGGCTACATTCTATTATAACTGTCATCGAAACGACATTATCTCCCGCTAGACGGCATTCTACAAATACTCATATATCTGATATGGGCATCCTGGGTACAGAACCGAACCACTTTCCTACGTGACAACCGTTACTTTGAATTTAAAAGAAAAAAAAAGGTTTACCCAATAAAACGCTACCTCGTGCAATTCACTTGACTATGATCACCAGTTTAGAGAAATCTGTTGCTAAAGCAGGTCTTATTTCTCCTCAAACGTATTGATACGTAAAGGCTATTTTCAACATTGCTACTTTATAGAGCGTAATATTTACAGTCAGCCCGCTTTCGGGGCTAGTAGTGATGCGTCATATAAGAAAGTCGAATCTTCGAAGAATATGACATGCGCAGACAACGTCGAAACGATGATCAGCGGTGAGAAGAGAGGAATGCTTTCTGTCGCACTGATCATGATGAATCCGAGGAAAGATATTTGGCCGATCAGGAACCTCGAACCAATGACCTCCTGATTTACAGCCCTATACGTCACCGACTTCGTTATCGGGTTCGGCTCTCTGGTAAAAAAGTTAAACCTTAGACAGCAGTATGGATATTTTTAGTTCTACAAATAAGACAATTGCGATATCAAGCTTGCTCCTGGCCATCATGTTTCACTGAAACCTTATTAGACAGCCTTATAGATATCTTTAGTTCCAAAAATAAGACAATATGGCCATCATGTTTCACCACAGCGGACAGTGTAGATCAAGATCAGACTGCACGTTCTGTGCAGTCTGATCTTGATCTACACTAACCGCAAACGGCAAACGGCAAACTGAACGCAAACGGCAAATAAATTGTAAAACGCACTCTAAGGGTGTAACGGGTACTTCAAAATATTCTTGAAGGCGGCGAAGGATTAATAACTTCCCGTGGCTAATGATGGATGTTTCGCTAATTGTGCCAGTAAACTATTTTAACAGGATGAATCGGGCCGGCCAATTCATTTAACACTTTACCAAACGTTCCGTATTGTGTCGACGCTGTTTTTGGAGGCTTTTTCGAAACATCATGGAAAAAGGAGAAAATACGGTCATTTAGCATAGCTACCCTCTCTAGGACAAATCCCATTATTCAAACAACATCTATTATGTCGCCTGCAGAGTATTTTAATATAGACGGGTCTAACATTTTGTCATCTTATAAAAAACTTAGTCTTTACCAATGATGGTTCCGTTCTTTAGAAAACATTGTTAGGAAAAAGAGAAAACCCTGGTAACCAGTACTTTCTCCTGTTTTTCCCACATTTGTTTTCCTGCTCTTTCTAAAACAAACCCTTTCATTATAGCCATGATGAATTTGTCGTCTGCGAATGCCTCAAATATGGACAAGTCTGAATTATTTCTCGTCTGGTAAAGAGTTAACAAAATGAATGGGCGGCCTATTCATCTAACATCTAATGGAGACCTGTCAGGTTGTCTACATCGTGTAACACACCTTGGAATTTCTGTCGGGTAAATGCTGGAAAACCTGTCGCTTTGAAGTCAGTCAGAGCCGATCATGGCCATTAATTATCGAAATGTTATCGGTAATTAGGCAAAACAATGATAGTGCCATTCTTACAAATAGATGTTTAACTCATTACCAAACGACCAAATTTTTGGCTTATCCAAATCGAAAGCATTTGCAGATGATAAAATAAAAAAGAGACTGAAAATTTGAACTTTGTTTTGTGAAGGGTAGAAAACATTGTTGGAAAAGGAGAAAATGCTGGTTACCAGCATTTTCTCCTTTTCCAACAATGTTTTCAGCAAAAGTCGGGATTGTGTGGTAATGGGTTAACACATCTCCGTTATGACTGGATCTGCAATGTCCCCAATCGTAGGAGCTTTCGCCTGAAGTATGGTCAATGATCGGTTTGAGAATTCATAATATTTAATATGAATCTAGATCCTACAGATCTTGATATTCTTATCAGCAACAGATCCACATTCTAATGCTTGTACTCAAGTTAAGTCTCAAAAGGTATGTCCTGTGTAAGGATAGGATTTAAGACCTTTTTGTTTTTTCTTGAGCTAGAATTATACATACATAATTCACATTTTTTCCTTAAATTTGAAGGAGAAGGAGAACGAAAAGAGAGTGAGTGAGAAGGCAGGAAAGGAGACACAGATAGGGAGTCCAACTGGGTCGAGATAAAGTAGAAATGAACAAAAACTGTGAAAGATAATGTTATTCAAATAGCCGGTGTAATGCAGAGAAATTAACCCCCCCCCCCCGTTACAAAATGACCCATAGGTCATTTCACTAGAAGAATGACCCGGGTCAGTATTCTACGTATAGAGAAATAACCCCAAAGGATCATTTCTCTACGTAGTGAGATGATCCATGGGTCATTTTGTAGGGGAGGGTCATTCCCCTGCATTGCACCGGCGATATTAATCTGGGGGTCACGATATTGAATATCAGTACGGACAAGTACATTAGTCGCCATGATTTACAGAAATCACGCTGAAAAAAGAGTGAACATCAAACAAAAAAAACTCACAAGGAAAGTATGTATTGTAGAGGAATGGTCAAGATGTCACCAATTAATGATTGACTGAGATCAGATAAGTACACAAGTATCGATCAAGAGTCATGTTTTTTAGCGTACTTATAGTTTTCTTACCCTTAATCAAATAGTTCCACCTTTTAATAATAATTATAATAAAAGGCAAATGTTTGAAAGTATAAAGGACAAGGGGAATGTGCTGGTGACCAGCATTTCTCCTCACTTCTAATCAAAACGTTTTCTACACTTTCTAATATTGATCCCATAGGTTGAGTTGCAAGATTTGATTATTAACCCATTACCACACAATCCCTACTTTTGACGCCCCTAGAAAAGAAGCCATTTGAAAACATTGTGGGAAAAGGAGAAAATGCTGGTAACCAGCATTTTCTCCTTTTCCCACAATATTTTTTACCCTTCACGCAACAAATTTCAAATTTTCAGTCACTTTCATTTTGTCGTCTGCAAATGCTTTCAATTTGGACCAATGTAAAATTTTGTCGTTTGGTAATGGGTTAAGTGTCTTTTCGCCATGGGAGAATTAACTCATTACCACATAATCCCTACCTTTGACGCCCCTGAAAAAGAAGCCTTTTGAAAACATTGTTGGAAAAGGAGAAAATGCTGGTAACCAGTATTTTCTCCTTTTCCCACAATGTTTTCTACTCTTCACACAACAAATTTTTAGTTTTCAGTCAATTTCATTTTGTGGTTTGAAAATGCTTTCAATTTGGACAAACCTATTGTCGTTTGGTAATGAGTTAAGGGTTAGCACATGGCTGGAATCGAAAGTATTGTGACAAAAAAGGGACAAAAAGGTCGTCTGCAGGTGGGCATGGTATTTTGGTGCACTTCTGTTAGTCCATTAGATCTTGTTAGCAAATACACGTAAAACAAATAAAGAAACAGATAGAACAAAGTCTGCCAATTTGTCAATTATCACTGGCACGCAGACTGTTAGCACCTATATGCTAAGTATCTTTATAAATCTGCCAGTCTCCTGCCTAACGTTGCAATTGGGTCCTGCTTGCATCAGAAGTGACGAAATAGGATTCGAAACCTGTACAGGACCTAGCTTTAACCCTTTACTAGACGACAACATTTTAACATTGTCCAAATTGAGGGCGTTGCAGACGACAACTTCCTTCTGGCTCAAAATGATGCAATTCTCTTCGATAGGATAGAAAACATTGTGGGAAAAAGAGCAAATGCTGGTTACCAGTATTTTCTCTTTTTTCCACAATGTTTTTAAAAGACTTCTTTCCCAGGGTCGTTAAAAGGCGGCATTGTGCGGCAAAGAGTTAGGATAATGGCAATGGCCTTAAAGTAAGCAGAATACTAGTATCTAATTTCCTTCAGGAAATGACTTCAAGTTCACTAGTTGGGCCCTGAAAAGGCCTACAGAGGAAAAATACGACCAAACAGCACACAAAAAAAACACCGAAAGTATGGTCATGAAAAGGCGGAATTATACAACATGACAACGCACAGGAAATCTTTAACGTAAGATTATGATCTAAGCGGAGTAATACGACCTAACAACGCACGGGAAATGGCTTCAAGCTCACTTGGAAGAAGAAACGTGGAGTAAGCGTAGTGATACAGTAAATAGCTCAATATTCACCATAAAGGAGAGCAAAGATTTCCTTATTTATTTCTTTGTATTTAATTTTAACACCGTTTTAACAGCATGAGTCCTATCACGGCGGTCAGTGTACCTACCCATATGTTTCCTGGCTTTTTCACACCAGAGACTGACTGAACTTTTCTTGCAAGCCAAAGACTACTTTTCTCACATGTATCAAAGGTAAGAGGAGAAAAATCGCCGAAAAGTAAATACAGCACTGTATGCCTCAAAGACGGCAAAGAAGTAAGTGCAATAATACAGCGAACAGGAAATAAACATAATCTTCTTCGATGTAGGACCATAAAGTAAGAGGACTGAAGCGACCTGACAGCGTACAGGAAATGGCTTTAATCTTTCTATAAAGTAGTCCCACAGAGTTAGCGGAGTGATACCACGTATCAGGGTAGAGTAAATACGACCCGACAGCGTATAGGAAATGTTTCCAAGTCCGCCTTAAATTAGCAGCAATGATGTATACATACCGAAGCTGAATAATACCAGCAAACAGCCTACATGAAATGTCTCCAAAATAGGGTCAGTGGAATTTGTTATTCATACGAAAATACATTTGGAATTACAATAGTTTGATATATCACTGTCTGCAAAATGACAAAAAGAAAATTCTACAGTCGGCCTAAATGTTAAAACTTCGTCTGTGTTTTGACTAGATTTAGGTACAAAAGTCGGACGATGTCGATCCTAGACCATCTCATATTGTCGGTTTACTTCCAAAACCTCGTAACTACAGCTTGTAACAAGCTGTAGTTACGAGGTTTTGGAAGTAAACCGACGATACTGAATGGGGTTTTGCGACGCTATCAACATTAGTTAAGTAATATCATGGCGACGGCTCAAACGGTGCATGTATATCCCGAATTCAAAAAGTACTTGACTACAGCTCTGTAGTGTTGTACCCGATAAAACTCCCACAAAAGAGATTGCAGACTAGACTGCACTGTGCAATCTGATCCTAGCCTACAAAATCTGAAACAGTAAATAACGTTGCTCATATAACTAAGATCAGAAAATAGCGAAAATAGCTCGAAGTTGCTTTTATTATCGTGCAGAAATGTTCATTTAATTTATTGAGCAGTAAAACGGTTAAAGGCTACTGACATGCTGCAAATGAATAATCACAGTGTCCCAACGGTTCTGTTACTACTGATGGATTAAAGTTTATATTGAAATAAGTATTTTCTCGTTTCCGTCAATGTTTCTGAATAAAACAGATGAATTTTCCCTAAATTTCTTCTTTCAAGTCTGCCTTTTATAACTGCAAAATCTGTCTAAAAGTTAACTTCAGTAAAAGGGTTATGCATGTATTGAATTGATGATGATGATGATGATGATGATGATGATGATGATAACGATGACGATGACGACGACGACGATGATGATGATGATGGTTATTCTAGATAAATGTTAAGTTCAAAACCGTCAAAACCAAAATGACCCACAACTTTGCTTGTGAAGGGTGTAAAACTATAAGAAAGAGACAATATCCAATTAAAACTATAAAGAAACCCAAATTACCCCGTAAATCTGTCTCAACTAGGGTTATAGACCATTCTGGACAGAAAAAGGAGCTTTGGCATTGTGCAATATTAGCTGAGAAGTCATTCAGCCCGAGACTGTAATAAAGGGCCCGCCATGAATTATACCGTCTACTGCTATCAATCATGTGATTGGGATGAAAGTCGAGGTTATTCGATGCGATAACAACACGCAATTTTTCGGACCAATAACGGAGATATAGGTTTCTTCGCTGGCTGCTGACGGTAATAATTACGGGCTTGTCGAAATTGAAAGCATTTGCAGACAACAAACAAGGTAAGTTCACACAGTGAAATTTGATTCTAACAAGGGTAGAAAACATCGTGGAAAAAGGAGAAAATGCTGGTAACCAGCATTTTCTCCTTTTTCCACGATGTTTTCAAAAGCCTTCTCCCTACGGATCATTGGCAAAGCGTTAACTTTGTCTTGGCCGGTCTCTTATTCTAACTAGACAATAAGACAATAGAAATCTCAAGAGATTGGGAAAAAAAAATGCGTCACAAGTGGAAAATTGTGATGAAGCAGGCTTCTTTTTTTATTGTATAGAACCAAAGCTCGGCATCAAAAATTGCCTGCGGAATGTAAGCTAGTGCAGACCTTACCCCGGTTACTAGTTCCATAATTTTGGCCCTTTTCCCATAGTGTTTACGACCATGTTACTAGGTCAAAATATTGACTGATTTTGCAACGTTCTTGTCGATCAGAATTCAATATTGTACCTATGCATACTGAATAACGACAAAGTTGTATAAACCATTTTATGTAAACCAAGCAGGCAAATATTTCCTTTTCATACAATTAGATATATTTTCCTCCTATTTTTTTCCATTTCGGAGTTTTATGATGCTCAGTGGTAGATTGTTGAATTACAGATCCTGAGGCCCCTAGTTCGATCCTCGCTCGAGGCACTTGGCCTTTCGCGGGAATTTTATTCGGATACTTTAGAGCCCTTACATAGGATTGGTAAAGCCAAAGTCATATACATGAATGAGTGAGATATCTCTGTCATATGACTGAATAATATTGAAAGCGACTTAAGACAGGCCCGTAGGAACAGGGGGAGGGGGGGGCTAAGGGGGGGGGGGCTGAGCCGCCCCCCCCCCCCCCCAATAATTTTGAAAACCATTGTAACTAAATTATGAGTTCTTAGCGCAATGAAACAACCACGCAAAAAGTCTCAGTATTTCGAAGTTAGCCCCCCCCAATCTTGAAATGTTTCCTACGTCGCTGTTAAAGATAAACATTTAATCAAGCAAGCAACTCTTTTTCTCCATTGCATTCGTGTATAAGGTCAGCTTTATTTCTGTGGTCAATGTATTCTTTGACTGGTTCTTGCTTTGACCGTGTTAAGGTTTTCTTTTCGGAATAGTTTCAGTCACATAATCTCGAACGTGGCGGGGCCCTTGTTTCTAATCAACACCAACAACAACCACAACAAGTAAAGTTATTTATGTTTATCAGTAAGGTTTTTCTGATCGACTTGAAAGTTTCATGTCTTTTATTAAGCAGCATAAGGTTTGGGATTCTAAGACTTACCAGGCGGTCGATTTCCAGGGAAAACATAAGATGGTGATATTGGGTCTGTATTTACCAAACATTCTTAAGAACATTCCTGGTCTTATTCTTCAGAATTTTGTCAATATGAAAGCAACAGAACTTCTGATTGGCTAAACCGAATGGTTTAGCCAATCAGAAGTTCTGTTACTTTCCCAGTTAGAAAATCTTGAAGAGTAAGACAAAGAATGTTCTTAAGAATGGTTGGTGAATACAGACCTAGATCTCTTACTGTAATACAGCCGAGAGATTTGATCAACAGATCACAAGAGGTTTGCCGAATGGGTCGATGCAGTAAATGAAAAAAAAAGATGCAACATCAGCAAGAAAAATCTCAGATATCAAGACAGACAAATAAGATTAAATCTGCAAGTCTATTTTTAGGCGGTAAATGTCGATTTCTGACAGTTAAAGGATCATCGCAAGATCATCGCCGGGGCTTATGGTTAACCTCGATTGACAGAGGAGAAATCCCGTGGGTGATTATCTGCGTCAGACGCTTTTGTGCTCGGATTTCATAATGTACATTTTCTGACTTGAGGGAAAGCCAATTTGACAAATTAAAACAACCTCTGTCATTCTATAGGTTTTTCTGAAAGCCTTCTGTTTTCATTTATACGAGCGGTTTGATAGGTTTTGCTGGTACCGATATTTCGAATAAGCTTTATCGTGCTTTGACTTAATATTGATGTTTTCTACTGGGCTTTACCTTGCTATCGATGTTTTGGTGATATGTTCAATGGTATCGATGTTTTCGAGTATAGGCTTCACCTCGCTTCGACTTATTATTGATGTTTTCTGCGGGGCTTCACCTTGCTATCGATGGTTTGGTGATATGTCTAATGGTATGGATGTTTTCGAGTAGGTTTCACCTTGCTTTGACTTATTATTGATGTTCTCTACGGGGCTTCACCCTGCAATCGATGGTTTGGTGATATGTCTAATGGTATCGATGTTTTCGAATAGGCTTCACCTTGCTTTGACTTATTATTGTTGTTTTTTCTTGGCGTTACCCTGCTATCGATATTTCGGTAAGGCTGTGATCAGCTTTCAATAATTTCGAATAAAGCTAACCCTGTCATCTATCTTTTCAGCTATGCTTTATCCTGTTAAAAAAGCTTTGCTTTGTGCTTAGCTTAACATTATTACCAATGTGACTTGCTTTCAAAGTTTCCAGCTTAATGTATTTACTATCAGTGTTTTCAGTTATACAATAGCCTGCATTCCACTTTTTCAGCTATCAATCAGTCAGGAAATGATTTTCGACAATGTTCTCTCATTTTATCGATGTTTTCGGCCAGGTTTGAGCCTACTAGCCATACTTTCAGATAGGCTTTAGCTGGGGATAAGTGCTCCCGGCTAAAACCTATCAGTTAGATTGTAGTTTTTCATGATGTTCCTTCCTGCTTTCAGTTTACACTGCGCATTCATAGCACTCATATCTTTAGTGGTTGAATTTTCTACTCTCCGTTTGAAAAGTTACAAAGTACACACACAAAAAAAAATCCATTTGAATTTTACCTTCTTTAACCTTCGCCAAACGATCCCTAGAAGTGATATCGATTTTTGAAAACATCGTATTAAAAGGAGACCAAACAGGAGATAATACTAATACTAGTATTTTCTCCTTTTCCCGCGATGTTTACTATCTTTTCTTTTATTAGAAGTTCGCAATCTTTTATGACTTAATTCTTTCAGCATTAAACATAATTATAAAATCTACCCCCTCCTTCGGTTGAAAATATAATCAAACAATCAACCGAAAGTCAAACACATTTTCATCATATAAGCTTCAATGTTTGGATGTTATAGATCCAAGATCAGTCTGCACGTTCTGTGCAGACTGATCTTAATCTATACCATCCGCAAACGCATTTTGTTTTCACCTATGGCACCGAAAAGGTTTATTTAGGTCATCAACTGTAGTATTTTCGTTATGAACAAAGTCTGAAATTCGATTGTCTATAGCAAAGGGATAAAATAGATAAAATGCGATAGAGGTTCCGGAAAGTTCGATTACTTATTGTCTTATATCTTGTGAATTCCCATCTTGGGACCAATACATCTGCTATTGTAATTCTTTTATAGAGTTTTCGACTTCTGTGTTGTTTTACAACATACATTAAATTGAAAGCGCGTTTCTAGGAAACATAAACTTCTTGGAGAGTCGGTACAATACGGGGAAACGATAAACCAATAAATCTTTCGGCTTGTGTCTTATTAGTTGCTCGCATTGATCTGACATTTGACGATCAAGCGCATTTAATTTGAAGACAAAAGACACACCCACCCTTGTCTTTGCGGCAAATCTAAATAAGCCATGTTCTATTAAAAAGGGGCTTAATGCATACCCGTGATCCTTGATACAACGTACACAGAGAGGATGGCCACTTCTTGGTTTCATTCCAAAACACACAATTGTGATGATGTAGGCAGATATCGTGTTCTACTTTCGTGCTTCAGTGAATTCCGTAGGTCACGTGGTAGAGTCCATGTTATTTTATTGTTTGTTTTATCAATGGCAAGTTAAAAAGGCGTAATATTTCTTTTAATTATTCAGAAGCAGGATCGTAAATCTTGGAAACAATATATCTGCTATGTCATACTTGTGTTTTTACTCTCTCTTTGAGTACAAAATAGGTCAGTTGCAATAATGGCGGGTCCCGATGATTCTACACCATTATAATCGCAATCGACTTTTGCGTTGCCCTAACGCTTGGGTTGCTAAAAGCATCTCAAGAACATTTTGGCTACAGTGTAGATCAAAATCAGAGTGCACAAAATGATCATTCTGATCTTGAATCTACATTGTCCAATAAGGAGGTATTTTCCCCCACAAAAATAAATATGTAATAGGAACATTTCGGTTTTTAATATCATCTTGAACGTTTCATTTCACTTATTTAGCAGGTAAAGAGTTAGCTCATTACCAAATGACAATTTTTTAGGTTTGTCCAAATCGGTAGCATTTGCAGACGACAAAATAAAAATGACTGAAAATTTGAAATTTGTTTCGTGAAGGGTAGAAAACATTGTGGGAAAAGGAGAAAATGCTGGTTACCAGCATTTTCTCCCTTTCCCGCAATGATTTCCAAAGGCTTCTTTCAGGATCCCATCAGGGTCGTCAAAGATAGGGATTGTGTGGTAATGGGTTAAGATCATTCAAAGGGCTCTTTTGCAGACAGATTTTTTCTTTTGCGCACTATGCATTCAATAGCTAGAATCCACGGGGATTGTATAGAAACGGAAGAACATTTTGTAAATGGTTTTATGAATTTATTATCTATCTGCATTTTCTGTTTCTATCACCTTTTATCGAACAGTTCCTCGTTTTAAAGACCCCGGGGAGAAGAACCCTTGAAAACGGTGTGTGAAATGAGAAAATCGTGGTTACAAGAACATTCCTCTTTCCATACCAAGTTTTCTACCGTTTCATAATTTAATATCAGTTTTTTTTTCATGATTATTGGTGAGTTCTGACTGACTGAAAAAAAAATTCATAGCTCCATGAAAAAAAAATCACGTTGTGCCGGAACTACTTTTGCTGGAGGTTACTTTTGCGGGTCCTACACACTGCTTTGCTCCTTTACTTTCATTCTGTTGGTTAATTTTCAGTACTGGGAATCTGAAAACTGCTTTCTTTGTTGTATTCTTGCGCCATATAAATATGAGTCGAAGGAACTTTAAAAACTCCAACATTAGATTTAAAACTAAAGAAAATGAATGCAGTTTGAATTATTTCTGGGTGGGGGGGGGGAATGTTTTCCGCTATTTTGAATAGTAAGGAATCAAGAGAATTTTATTTTTTTATGAAGTTATGAAAAAAAAACACCCACTTATCAGACTTTTGTATAAAACCGCTTCGCAGTTTCATACAGTGTGATTAGGCTTTTCTTTTCATACCTCAATGAAAGAAATAAAATTTTCTTCATTCCTTAACCCATTACCACACAATCCCTACTTTTGACGCCCCTGAGAAAGAAGCCTTTTGAAAACACTGTGGGAAAAGGAGAAAATGCTGGTAACCAGCATTTTCTCCTTTTTCCACAATGTTTTCTATCCTTCCCAGAACAAATTTCAAATTTTCAGTCACCATTATTTTCTCGTCTGCAAATGCTTTCAATTTGGACCAGTCTAAAATTTTCTCGTGTGGTAAAGAGTTAAATAACCAAATCCTAGCCATATGGCCTGTTTCATCTGAAAATGCTTTGAAACTGGTGAGGACTATTATTTTTTTGTCTGAAAAACGATTAAAATCTTTTAAAGATTTAATGTGTCTATTTTTAGAAATGTTATGGGTAAAGAAATGTCGTAATTAAAGCTGGGGGGGGGGATTATTTCCCACAGTGAATATTTTCCTCCTACCAAAAATCTTGAATCATTTTTTTTTTTGTTCTACTGTTAAAAGTGTTAAAAGTGGCATTCGTTCACAAAATAATCAGAGGAAATATGATATATAATTTATTTCATCAGCTTGTGGTTAATATGGGGAAATATTTGTCTTACGACACTCGTTGTTTTCGTATACCTTTCCCTTTTTCGGCAAATATTTTCCCATATTAACCACAAGCTGATGAAATAAACTCTATTGATTTTACACCAACACTTTATATTGATTTTAGACCAACACTTTACATTGATTTTTACACCAACACTTTACATTGATTTTACACTAACACTTTATATCAATTTTACACCAACTCTTTATATTGATTTTACATCAACATTTTTACACCAACACTTTATATTAATTTAACACCAACTCTTTAATTTTCTTTTAACCCTTATCCCGCTAAATAACTAAAAGGAAATTTTCTTTTCGGTATCAAAAACCAAAATACTGCTGTTTCAAAACTATGTTTTAGGCAATAATATTTCCTACTCAGACAGTGTAGATCCAAGATCAGACTGCACAGAACGTGCAGTCTGATTTTGATCTACACCGGCCGCAAATGGTCAGCGAATCGCGCTCAGCAGCTAGAGGGTTAATCAAGATAACTTCAATGTGTACATGTGTCAGGCTCTCTGGAAAGCAAGCTGTATGCATTTGCAAAACAGTATCGACCAAGATCGCCCAGCGCATTCCACGCAGGCTGATCTATGTCGAAACTTCTTGCTGTGAGTAAATTCATGATTCATGATTACTAGACAAAAATGGATTTTCTGCGCCATAATTATAATTGGACTGCAAGACGCAAAAAGGGGTATTCGGACATTTGCGTAAAGTATCGTCTCAGATCAGCCTGCGCAGCACGCGCAGGCGGATCAGAGACGGAACTTTACGACTGCATTATATTTTGTGCCACAGTAGACTTGCGCAAAATAGAAAAATACATAAAAAACGGAAAGTGCCATCTCGGATTAGCCTGCGCGGGCGGTGCAGGCTGATCCGAGACGACAGTTTACGCAAATGTCCTAATGCCCCTTTTTGCGTGTTGCAGGTCATATAATGGATGCATTAGGTCCCATTTTAACAGAGCCTAGTTCATTTATATGATTGTTTCAAGAAGAGGAAAAAAAACAAGATAACATGATGTTAGGGCATTTGAATAACGAATAGACGTTACGGCTTGAATAATTGATAACATATACATCTTTAACTCTTTTCTAAACAGCAAACTGTAAGTAAAATTATATCATTACCATATGACGAATCAGCCTGGCTAAGATAGTGAAATTTTTTTTTTATGGGACTAAAAACATTGTGGAAAAAAGGAGAAAATGCTGATAACCAGCATTTTCTCCTTTATTTCTACAATGTTTTCGAAATTTTTCTTTCCCATGGATCGTTAAAACTCAGGATTGTGTGGTACACAGTAAATATTTCATTGGAAACACATTTCGTTTTGAAGGCATTCCCACCTGGGACATATTTGGGATGCATTCGAGTTTTAAAAGATTTCTTCGGTGCTGTATCACAGACGCCTAAACTCTTCTAGGACTTCATAACTGCAACTTTATATTTTTTTCGGGCACACTGTAGACAAAGTCTGTACAGAATATGCAGTTTTATTTTTGACCTGCACTGTCCGATTCGGTGAGAATTTGGTTGGTGAGTAGGTTGGTTATTTGATTAGTTGGTTAGTTGTTTAATTGGTTGGTTGTTTAATTAATTTTTGGTTAGTTGGTTGGTTGATTGATTGATTGATTGATTGATTTATCGAACGAACGAACGAATGAACTATCGATCGAACGAAAGATGATTCGCTTGTCCATTTGTTCGTTAGTTCACTTTACCGCTCCTTGGGCGGTCGGTCTGTTGGTTGGTCGGTCGGTTAGTCTTTCCGCGTGTTTGTTGATTTGTTTATAGGCTAGCGTGCATTACAAGAAAGAAAAAAACGTTCTATTTTCCCACAACATTTTTTCCAGATCCATTGACTGCACGGGCATAAGAAGTCGACGGGTTTTTTTTTTTTCTACAGAAATGGGTTAAACGTTGTCAGAAGATATCAGTGTTTCTGTCAATTACTTTCTGTTTGCGTTGTCAGTCAAAATACAGAATGAGCTCATTCCTGTACCAGCTAATCCCGTGGTTTAACCACCCAGGCGCAAAAAGGCTTTTGAAAACATTATAGAAAAAGGAGAAAATGCTGGTAACCCAGCATTTTCTCCTTTTCGTACAAATGTTTTCTACCTCAACAATAAGTAATCTCTGGGTCATTCAGTCCGTCATCTGCATTTGCTTTCGAAAATAGTTCGCTCTCGTATCGCAAGGGTTTATCTTTACCATACGGCAAAAATTTGAACTTCGACCAAATTCAAAACATTTACAATAAACAAATTTAATTCGGACTTACTGATTTGAAATGTCTTTGAGAAAATGGCAGATACGAGTATTACTGGTAAAGGAAAGTATGCTAGTCACCCCTTTTCCCAAAATGTTTTCAAAAGTCTTTTTCTACAGGGGCGTTAAAACACTGTATGGTGGAGCACAGGGCTAAGCCATGTACACTAATCTTCTGGCACAATACAGACCTTTCGATGTTTTCCGTGTTACAGCGAACTGTACAGGTTGTTACATCGGAATTCGCAATGTTTCGGCATGCTGCCGAAAGGCATGTTTTGCGTAACATCGAATCAAAATGCAAAGTGCAAGTTTTCGTATTTGAAACTTGAAAGACTTATGCCGCACTGTGTTTATGAGATAAGATGGGAAGACATGTTTTACGTTACCGTAAACCATTGATGTATTTTCGAGAAACCGATAGCAGATTTGCATCTTTTGCTACACTGTTTTATGAGGAAAGATCAAAAGACATGCCAGACCACATAATTATACAATCAGAGTCTAAAATCGACTATGTCCCATTCTCACCGAGTTTTTTTCAGGGGCATTTGTGTTTGACGAAGAACAGCAGAATAGTACATTGCTTATAATGCTTTTTCTTCTGCATACTTCGGTCAGTGGACAACTTTTTGTATCATAATTACAGAGCTCCAGATAGAGGGGGGTGATTTTGATTTCAAAGCTGAAAATATGAATTTTTATCTTCCAATCCCTATGTTATGGGTACTCATTAGAATCGTCTCATCGAGAAGATTCTAATGAGTACCCACGACATAGGGTTTGGAAGAGAAATAATGGATTTAGAATACAATCATTCCCTCTTTATTGGAGCTCCGGTTATTTCTCAATATGAAGTATATCCCTTAGTTCGGGATAAAACAGCATACTGGGGGTGATAATACTTTATTTCATGCTTTCCGGTGGGATATCGAGAAATAGCAGTGAAAATATTTTTCGATCTTACACTGGTACCACCAGTGAAAATACCGATTTTCACGTTCTTGTTGCCTAGGTAAATTGCGCGTGCCTAACAACCAGATGGGAAATATGACGTCATATAACCTTACATTTCTCGCACTTGACGTAACGTTGCTATGCAGGTGGGGTACGCCACGGGGAATGAGGGAAAAGAATTGTACTGAATTTTGATAAAGCTCCTCCCAGAAAGGGTTAAAAGCCTAAAATAAATAGAATATTTGTTGTTTTTTTTTTTCGGTGAAAGATCGAAATTTATTTCATTTCGTGAACACCATCAGTAATATTTTCACCCGTGGCTGCGCCACTCGTGAAAATATTACCGATGGTGTCCACTCGATGAAAAAAAAATCGATCTTACACCGAAAAAAACAAATATCCTCTTTATATTCACTCATTTTCATTGGCGATTTGGCAGTGTGACACACCAAAGAGTTACCGGTGTGACACACCCAAATGTTACACGTGTTTTACATCATAAAATTATAGGATATAATACTACAGATTCCATTAATTGACAACAAGGAAAATCCAGGTATTAATTGACAACAAGGAAAATCCAGGTAACTCATCGAGTATCTGTAATCACGTGACAATATACCACCTGCAAATTTAATTCTAAGCATTGGCCCAGTGGTGCACATAGTTTTAGAATTGTGGATTCCGATTGAGTCATTTCTGTTTAAATTTCACAAGTTCTAGCCAACACTGTTATTCTGATGGAGAGATATATTAAAGCGAAAAGAAATTTGGTTTACAGTATCCTATATCGTAAGTTTCAGATGAAGAAACGGTCATTTGGCAATTGCAAAGTTTGGGTTTCTAAGAGACTTTTTAGATTCCTTTCTGCGAATCAAAATTTCTCTTTCAACGTTTATAAAAGATTGCTAAGAAATATATATTTCCGTGTAAGCGTGAAGAAACTAAACGATACATCTAGTGCAAGGTGCAACTTCGGCGTTGAAATAAGGGAATGGTTAGATTGCAATCAGTAACTCTGTTTATCCTACAAAATTTGCTATGATTAAAAATGAATATTATTGTATACTTTAACCAAGCCACTCTTTCCAATTTTTTCTTCTTCTTAGAATTATCATTTATAAATCGAAAACCACAATGTTCTCATTACAAAGGCAGATAACAATTACCTCCCCTTCAAAAAAACTAACAAAGGTATCAACAGATGATTCCAAGACAGACATCAAAGTAATTTTTGGTCCATTAAAAATGTGCAAAAGTATTATATCAGTATAAATCCTTATTATCAACAAACAAGAAATTCAATTCCATGCTGAACTAAAAATGTTAGGGTTTACTACCACTCATCTTCGCAAGCCAAGGGTTACGATCCACTACGCTACTCTACCCTTGGCGGATTGAGCTTGATTTCGACAACCACCCGATACGCATCTTCATTGGTTGCAGCCAGCTCTAACTGCATCAAATCAAATCGCTCGTAGCATTTCATTTTTGATAAAAATAGAACAGGGTCCAGATAAAAATAGAAGGTAAACATGAATACCTCTCTGGATGTGTGCAGGATCTGTAATGATTTATTACCGAAGAAAACATAGACAAATAATATTTACATAAAGTTTCAATCTGACCAATCAATTATCAGATGTTTTGGGCTATATCCCAGCACCTGACCATGGAATGTCGAAGTACGTTTGTGGTAACTGCTTCATGTTGAATTATTGTATTCGTAAGCTGTTAGTAAAACGACATTTCATTGGCTATAAGAAATATGATGTAAAGGGCGATAATAAGCAGCATCCAATAGGGGGGGTGTCGCGGGAATCTCGAAATCGGGCTCGATCCGCCAAGGTAAGATCAACGTAGTGATCGTAACCTTGGCTCGCGAAGATGACTACCGCTATATAGTTATTAAAGAATGTAATCGAAACGCGTACAAGACCTAGTGGGATTATATGATCGATAAAGTAGTCACAGTTTCCCAACAATCAAAAGTCTGTTTACGATTTCCGTAACGTCGGTAGTCCATTGTCAAGTGAAAAAAATAATAAGACACAAGACAATAAAACAGTAATCTTCCTTGCATAAAAAAGTCATTCGAAAGTAATAAAAGTTCCACCATGGCGTTATAACCACAGGTTTTGCTTTTAGCCTTGAGTATCAGATTTCAAGTTACAGACACTTTTCTAGGAAAAATTACTAAATAACATGAAAAGTAATCTACTTTGCTTAAACTAAATATAAGTTTGGCTTTTTTATTGAGTTTTATCCATCTAGACAACCTCTAAAGTGTCTGATAAATATTGTGCCAAAAGGAGAAATGTTGCGGTTGCGGGGTATCAAGTATTTGCAGGTAGAACGTAGCAGTGTTAAAGAGCAGAAAACGCACCGGGTCTTCCTTTCATAAATAAAATGAAAACTATTCCTGTAGGATAAAGGTAAGATTGACTGTTTTCTTATTATTGAGTTTCATAATGCTTACGTTTTGCTGATGACAACTGTTTTAAAAAAATGTGGTAAATGGAAAAAATGGCTCATTGCTGCTGTGTCTGTGAGAACTTGCATGCTCATATGTTTATTTATGACTTAACCCTTTCCCAAACAATCCCTGGTTTTTACGGGTCTGGAATAGTAGCCTTTTGAAAACATTGTGGGAAAAGGAGAAAATGCTGGTAACCAGCATTTTCTCCTTTTCCCACAATGTTTTCCACCATATCATAGACAGAAATTATCTTTTCAGCAAGAGTTGAATTGTCGTCTGCAAATGCTTTCAATTTGGTCTAGTCCAAAAGTTTGTCGTTTGGGAAAGCGTTAAAGTTTTCCATGGTCCATATTCAACAACATTTATAATATTACGCTTAGTCGGAATGTTTTTGAAATTTGAGAGTAACAACGTTTTGATTTGCTAAGCTATTTGGTTAAGCCAATGAAAATGGTTTAGCCAATGAAAAGTCGTGTTATTCTCAAATCTAGAAATTTGAGAATTTGACAAAGGGTATTCTTAAGAATGGTTGGTGTAATCGGACGATGAAAAATCTTAACCCAGGTTAGTCGTTTATCAAATCCACTACCTTATCCCTTTACTAAACAAACCCTGGTTTTTACGACCCTGAGATTGAAAATATTGTAGGAAAATGAGAAAATGCTGGTAACCAGTCTAAAATTTTGTAGTTTGGCAAAGAATTAAAGTGGCATGTACTGAGATTTTGTTTCGCGATGTTTTTTTTTTTTTGGGGGGGGGGGGGGGCGGAGGGGGAAGAGAGAAATTGAAAACTATTAGAATTAAATCGTAACTTTTTTGTACTTTTTCAACTATAAGCCAGGGTTTCAGATTCCCCACCAATAATCCACTAAACAAAAAAAAAGAAAACTAGCTCTACATATTTCAATCTCAATCGAGGTGCCGAGGCTCGGTTCCCAATTTTAAAAACAAATAGCATTTTAACTTACAGATTGTTTCAGACAATTATGCATGTATGGATTTCTCAAAATGTATCCCCCGTGTATATCTTTAACCACTATTCTACTGAGTGCAAGTCAGAAACCTTTTACGCACAATATAGATCAAGATCAGACTGCACAGAACGTGCAGTCTGATATTGAACCTACATTTTCCGAATAGAGTGAAACTTTTTTCAGTGTAAAAAAAAAAAACTTCGAATTGCAATATTTAGGATTTTTTCAATAGACTGGAATATTTATCCCATTTGCATAGATGATCCATGGTAGACTTTATAAATCTTAGAATTATTCATTGAATAATTATTTTTGAATGTCTTTACATGAATAACTAGGGTATAGATTTGAATAAGTTTAGTTCAGTCGTGGAGGAATTCCCACGTGGGATACGGTATGGTAAAATTATTCCGAAAGCAGGGAAAATTTCCATTTCAGAAAAAAGCATTAATAGCGCAGATGGAAAAGGGTCAAGAAATGATTTCGAATAGTCCATATATCTTTATATACAAACTATTAAAAACGTCAATAAATGTAAGAATTGTGTATGTATTTAACTCATTACCAAACAACAATATTTTAGGCTTGTCCAAATCAAAATCATTTGCAGACGACAGTATAAAAGTGAACGAAAATCTGAAATATGCTTTGTGAAGGGTAGAAAACATCGTGGGAAAAGGAGAAAATGCTGGTTACCAGCATTTTCTCCTTTTCCCACGATGTTTTCTATAGGCTTCTATGTCAGGGTCGTCAAAAGTAGAAATTGTGTGTTAATGGATCAATCCTTTCCAAACAATCTCCTGATTTAACGACCTAAGAGAAAAACCCCGCATGCAAACATGTCTGGAAAAGTATTTTCTAAAGAAATCTCAGTATCTGAGTAAATAACATATAACTTGTCGTGGGCCTACGCT
The DNA here is from genome assembly GCA_943736015.1 of Tridacna crocea. Taxonomy (NCBI): domain Eukaryota; kingdom Metazoa; phylum Mollusca; class Bivalvia; order Cardiida; family Cardiidae; genus Tridacna; species Tridacna crocea. Next base: position 35,801,421 of record OX031066.1, on the reverse strand, counting down.
TTCAAATCATACTAATATATAAAGCAAACATTTTGACGTTTTATAAAATGTTAACATGGGTTAGTATTCACTAAGCATTCTTGAGGATAGTTTTAGTCCGATTCTCCAAGATTTTCCAAATTTGTAAGTAACACAACTTCTGATTGGCTAAACCGAATGGTTTAGCCAATCAGAAGTTGTGTTACTTACAAATGTAGAAAATTCTGGAGAATAAGACCAAGAACGTTCTTAAAAATGGTTGGTGAATACAGGCCCTGATACAGTATACGGGCTTTATTGAGACCTAACAAACAAAGATTACACCAACGAAAGAAAATTAAGAATTTTTAATCAGTATGCCAAGCATTGAAGTAAAAGGTAATAATTGCTAGCAATGGAAGTTACCCCGGCGCTGTCCAGTTTTGGTCTCATTTAGAAAGTAACCAAGAAAGCTACCCGCTATCCAGTTTTCGTCTAAATTAGAAAGTAACCAAGAAAGCTACCCACTGTCCAGTTTTCGTCTCATTTAGAAAGTAACGAAGAAAGCTACCCGTTGTCCAGTTTTCGTCTCATTTAGAAAGTAACCAAGACATCTACCCACTGTCCAGTTTTCGTCTCATTTAGAAGGTAACCAAGAAAGCTACCCGTTGTCCAGTTTTCGTCTCATTTAGAAAGTAACCAAAACAGCTACCCGTTGTCCAGTTTTCGTCTCATTTAAAAAGTAACTGATCGGAATTTGTGTATCTTTCAAACTTAAATAAAAAGAATATGATTAGTGAAAGAACGTTATAATGAATGGATTGTAGAAATAGGTTCTAATTTTAGGCCACTTGAAACAAAACCATCTTTTCTGGTCAATTTTATTTTTTTTTTCACTTCTGTTTTTACCAACTTATAAACAGAATGCCATCAAATTGTTGAATACCTATAGGTTCATGAACTCGATATACGAAAGAAGAGAAAAATTATCACAACAAATATTCAACACATGTGGTAAGTTTTATTGGGTGGGCGGGAAACCTCGCATTAACGATCCACCCAGTCTGATATGGATATTCATAGAAACCATATGTATATGGAATCTATTTAACCCATTACCACACAATCCCTACTTTTGACGCCCCTGAGAAAGAAGCCTTAAGAAAACATTGTGGTAAAAGGAGAAAATGCTGGTAACCAGCATTTTCTCCTTTTTCCCACAATGTTTTCTACCCTTCACAAAACAAATTTCAAATTTTTAGTCACTTTTATTTTGTCGTCTGCAAATGCTTTCAATTTGGAACAGTTTACAATATTGTCGTTTGATAGTGGGTTAAAAGACATGTGTAGGATTATGGAACTGTCTGTCTGTCTGTGTGTCTGTCTCTCTGTTTGTCTCTCTGTCTCTGTCTCTGTCTCTCTCTCCCAGCTCTCAGCAGAATTTCCCCCAACATTTCCCCCTTTATATCTCTCACGTATCCGTATTATTGTCCGGATAAACGATATACACATGGCGATTACAAAAAGATCAAAGAGCCATCAATTACTAAATGACTGGCTTATTAACGATTGAATCCTTTGCCAAACAAGACTGTGTTTAACGATCATAAGAAATGAAACCTTTGAAAACATTCTTACATAAGGAGAAAGTGCTACTCACGAATATTTTCTCAAATCCATGTCATTGATAATTTAGCCTGCAACTCACGAAAAGGAGCATTTGGACATTTGCGTAAAAATATCATCTCGGATCCGCCTGCGCAGTCCGCGCAGGCTGATCCGAGACGACACTTTCCGTTCTTGTGTAGTTTCCCGTTTTGTAGAAGTCTACTCCACGGCAAAATTGAACATAGCCGTGAAGTGTCGTCTCGGATCAGTCTGCGCGGATTGCGCAGGCTGATCCGAGACAACACTTCACGCAAGTGTCCAAATGACACTTTTCGAGTGTTGCAGGACATCTTTATCCTCTCATATATATTTACCCTTTAAATCGTTTGTCGTCTACTTCATGTGTTCAACATAGACCAGCCTCAAATGTCTGCATTTCATCAGGCTTACCGCATTTCATTATCATATGGCCAACGAAATCCTTAACTCTTTACCAAACGACAAAAATTCAGGCGGGTCCAAAATTCAAAGCATTTGCAGACGAGAAAATAAACATTGCTCAAAAAATGAAATTTGCTCTGGAAAGGGTAGTAATCATTGCGGGAAAAGGAGAAAATGCTGGTTACCAGCATTCTCTCCTTTTCCCACGATGTTTTTAATGGGCTTTTTGTACAAAGGCGTCAAAACTTGGAATTGTGTTGTAACGAGTCAAAGTTTGTCCGATGAATGAATGTCACGAAATAGGGGAGGGGAGGGGAAAATGCTCGCGGTGAGGAGTTTCTGAGTTTAATCTTTTATTGCTGAAACCAAAATATTGCCTGTAGGTAAAAAATTAACCTGTTGACTTTGACTGAATTATGTTTCAAGCCGCTTTCAACACAATATCATTTTTATACTCAGTTCCATAGATAAGTAAATAATTACACTTTAAGAAAAACCTTACCTTAGTCTTTGAGTACTTTTGCAACTTTGAATTTAGTACTACCTTCATTTAAACTGCAAAAACTTAACTCAAACTTTCTGTTAGTCAAAATCTGATTAGCTTGGCATTTTCTACAGACTCTGAACTAAAATATGATACCAAATTTGTTGGCCTTCAGTAAAACATGCGACGAGAAATAAAAGAAAATTAAGTGCACATTTATTTATGGAACTGAGAATATTACGGCGACAGCTCACATATTAACATGTGTCGTAGGTTTCATCAGTATTATCGTCAAAAAAACAAGAGAACACAAATCAATACTGCAAAATTGATAAAGGAAGCTTTACAAAGAAGAAACTTTTTAATCACGTTGACTAATAACGAATAAACATTTTGGTAATTAATGTTAAATGCATGTGTCTGTGTACTTTATATGTCTGTCATTGCCATATATCCATGTTGTTTTTTGTTAATGGTCAATGGCATATTTGTTTGCCGAATGCCTAATAAAGTTGAGTTGAGTTGAGAGTATTAAGCTACAGTTCTGACGTTTCCTACTGTAGAACAATCTTACGAAAAGCTCAGTGCTTCCAGTAAGGTTCGAATCCATGTCCTCAAGGTAACAAATCCAACACTTTACAATTTAGCCAAAGCACTACAGGGCCCCTGATTTTTATACCGATGAAATTTCGTCTGATCTTTGTCAAATCTCTTCGGAAAAGGGGGGACATCGTAGGTCACGAACAGACTGTTGGTATATAGGCTAATGGGAATACGTCAAAACAGCCAGATGGAGCAAGTATGCGAACATTATGTGGAATGGAAAATAATCTTTATTGGATAATTGCTACCAGTTATTCCAAACAATCACTTCAAACAGATCATTGGTATGTATACACTCTAATCTTTTCTATGAAACCATCAGATGCTTATCGCGACTTGCTGACCTTTTGCGGACAGCGTAGATCAAGATCAGACTGCACAGAACGTGCAGTCTGATCTAAGATCTACACTGTCCGATAAGGAGATTTAAAAAAAAAATGCACTTGAAATAGCATCGTTTGGGTTCTTACTATTGGCTTGAAAAGCTTTATTTCAATTTATACAACAGATGAAGGATTAATACATACTAGCATTTAGAAGCGGCTGCGGTAGAGGCAAAACAATTGACATTCAGTCCAAATGTCCAAGGTTCGATTCCAGGGCTGGGCGCCATGGATTTGTTTGGTTAGTACTGTTATGGGTGGATTACGATTCGGGTTTTTTTATATGCTTGTTTTGTCTGCTTATTTCATGTTTAACGCTGTTCTCCACATCAAAGTCTGATTGCAGAGGTCAGTGCACATATTCGTGCTTTGCTATTTTCGATATTATCATCGTCATCATCATCATCGCCACCCTAAGTGATGGAAGGGACAGTGGAAACGCGATGGCCTTTCCCACAAATGTTCTGGGTTCGAACCGCGTCAAGAGCAGGATTAACTTTGAAACAACCCGGAACAAGAACTACATAAGTTTTCAAGAAAGTTTCCAAGAAAGTTTTCAAGAAATAAATCATTGAGCCTCATTTAATATAAGCTGTAAGAACTTGTTTCACATTTGAATATAGGAAAAAAAAAAGTTCAGCCCTTTACCAAAAGACGAAATTCTAGACTGGTCAAAATTTAAACCACTTGCAGACGTAAATATAAACATAAAAATCGAAATTTTCTTTCCAACAGGGTAGAAAACATTGTGGGAAAAGGAGAAAACGCTGGTAACCAGCATTTTCTCCTTTTTCCACAATGATTTCAAAAATGTTTCTCTCTCAGGATCGTAAAACCAGGGATTGTTTAGTAAAGGGTTAAACTAAAGTAAGTGTCCGTAATTGGAGAGGTCATCAGAGCTCTCCAACAGTGGAGAGTTTAAAAGGTAGACTGTCACAGAATTTGCTGTCTAAATCCATTTTTCTTGCGAAATTTTTCTGACACACAGTCTGTTTCGCCATAGTTTTGTAAAATCCGAAACAGGAAATAGGCGTGGTTTATTTTTATATGACGAATTCCAGAAAAAAAAAATTGTTACATTAATTTGCCATGGCTGCAAATGACCCCTAAAATAATTGTAATTCTTCATTAAGTAAATAAATCTATAAGCAGAATAAAAAATAAGACTAATTTCGTCAGAAAAGAGAAAGAAGACTGCTGGACAAGATCATGCAACTTGAAAACGCAACAAGAAAGCCAAATAACCGTCAAGTAAAGCATATATGACGTTTCTACGCGGCGGCTTTTTCACTTGTTTGTTTACATGTACCAAAATGTATCGAAATTGAAAGTCAATGATCTATTTAAAAACATTAATGCTGACCTCTCCTAGCTTTCTTTTTTAAAAAAGCCAACTTGTAGAAGTACGCCGAACCTGGGAGATTCATTTAGAAAAACACGGCGACCCAATATTTTGAAATTAAGATCGGAATGGATATGAACATGATGTGGGATTGTAAGACATAAAAGCTTTACTCTGACAAAAGGGAGTTTGATGCATTTAGTTAACGCATTTTACCACGCACATCACAAAGATAGAGACCTATAAAATCCATTTTGATTAAAACTCGTGTTAGAATAGTCTTTTGACATGCAAAAACAACAAAAAGTTTCGTCCCGGGTCAGCCTGCGCGAATTGCGCAGGCTGATCTGGGTCGATAGTTTTTGCAGATGCATTAAACCCGTTTTTCTCAGAGCACTGCTCGTATGTAACATAAGTTTTCGCTATGTCTGGTTTCTTATTTACGTCCGGAAATTAAATCCGTGGGAATAAAAATCGAAGTCGCGTCTTATCTCGTCTAATCATAGCTTCAAATCGAATTGAGTACTGTTTTCATACTGCTCCCCCCCCCCTCTCTTTTTGTCGAGCGAGGAACTAGACAGACAAACTATCCTTTAACCCTTAGACTGCTAAGCGTGACTTACTGACCTTATGCGGGCAGTGTAGATCAAGATCAGACTGCACAGAACGTGCAGTCTGATCTTTGATCTACACTGTCCAATAAGGAGATTCCCAAAAGACATAACTTTGACATGGCAATAACTGAGTGTTTAACATCGAATTAAAAAATAATTTTAATTATTTAGCAAGATAAGGGTTTGAAAATTATTCTTTCAGCCTGTGCTTGTAACACCTATCGAAAGCATTGTGGAAAAAAAGGCACGAACCATGATTGATTGTGAAGCATTTTTTTCACACACTTATCGTTATTTTTTTTACATTATTTAAATGATAATTTTCATCTTTCCGTTAGAGGTCTCGAAAACAAACAAAAAATCAGCTTGCGAAAACATTGTAGGTTTCAATAATTAAAGTAGTATTATTGCTCACTGGCTACTTTCCCACATAAATCGGAACAAGGACAAGCGATAAGGAGGCATTCTGTCATGGCTATCGATCCTCGGGAATAAATTGGCTGGTCTGGGGATTTGAACAAGTGGTTCTGTTGGTTACTGGTGAAAGATATTCAAGGAATGTGTGAATAGGTGCACTGTCCTCCATGATATTTCTTACACAAAAATGAAAGCGGCGTAAAACACCATTGAATCAATAAAACATCAGTTCACTTACTCGTGGTATATCTGAAATAATAATGGCTTACCCATTCAAAACATGTTTCTGTTTGTTTAAGTAAAAAACGTAAATTCTTTACCCTGCACTAACAATCTCTTTTGTTACGACCTGAGGGAGAAAGCTTTCGAAAATTTGCAGAAAAAAGGTAGATTGCTGGTTAAAAGCATTTTCTCCTTTTACAAAACATGAATTTAAAGGCAATCCAGTCAATCGCACTATGTTTAATGTATCTTCTTCAAATGCTTTGAATTTGGACGAAGCCAGAATTTTACATAATTTTTTACTTTTCCGATTTGATAGCACGGGCATATGACTACGTATTACTCTCAGATGATAATTTAAGCCTTTGTTGACATACACAACATTACAAAACAAACACATAAAAGGTAAGACAGGTAAAAATACATCGCTTCATTACATAGACAGTAAAGCGGGTATTTAACCCTTTACTCCGTAAGGCATTTCTATGGTATCTCTAATTGACCATAAATAAGAGCAAGGATAACGCCGTTTCTTATGTGTATACGACACCTTTTGGTAGTGTAGAAAACATTGTGGCAAAAGGTGAAATTGCTCGTGACGAGCAATTTCACCTTTTGCCACAATGTTTTCCAAAGGCTCCTACAAGCAATTCGTAGAGATGAGTATCAATGGAGTAAAGGGTTAAACTGGGAGGAATACCTGTTTCCCCTATGATTATGAAGTCAGTCGACCCTAAAAAGACACTGCTATCGTCTGAGAGTAATAACTGTAGCCCCAATGCCGGGATTTGTCTTCGTTAGGATAAAAACATTGTGGTAAAAGGAGAAAATGCTGGTTTCCAGCATTTTCTCCTTTTCCCAGAATGTTGTCAAAAGCATTTGTCTACAGCGTCGTAAAAACACGGAACTGTGTTGTACAGGGTTAATTGGTATAATGGCCATTCCAGAAGACTTGGTGCTACAGGTAAAATGTTATAACAGAAAGAAATCAAAATAGAGTATATATGCATTTCTCATTCGTAATTTACTCTAAGCTTTATGTTTGTAGTTCTGCTACATTACCGCTGGTACTTTGATCTCTAACAAAAAATGGCGGGAGTTTTATTTTCTTTTAAAACGGACGGATTTAGAATATTTAAACAACTCCTTCGCCTATAGTGAAAGAAGAAAGTCTTACTTTTGGTAACAGGCTTGATAGATTAAGATCAGAATATACATTAAGTGTAGTTAGATCTTGAATTTGTACAGCGAACGTCCCGGCTGCAAAACTTGGTTCGCAAAAAAAAATCTTAAACTTTGCACAGAGGCTGAATCAAGTTATAAACGAAACCATGGACATTTTCGATGATCACGTGATAGCAATCAGCGCCGAGGTGAAAACAATCACAATCTTGAATATAGTCAGATAATAAGGCCTATTTGGTCGCAATTAAAATTTAACAGCGAACAATTTTCCTAAATTCTGTAATACCTGGTCATCGCATTTGATAATCAGTAAAAAAAATAATAATCAGAGAAGTGATAAATAATCGAAGTATCTTAGTTTGAAGATAAAGTTTTGTTACACTGATAAAACGTGCAGGAAAAAGAAGCGGACTTTCTAAGTTTTACTTATTGACCAATGAAATTCATTGGATATGGCAGTGGCGAGATTAAACGACGTCATATTTCAGAACTACATGCATTTGGGTGAGTTGATTCAAAGCTATTTGATTGGACCAGAACGCTTCTCATACGGTACAATCATTAGAATCAAACAACATAATAAATACCAAAAAAAAAATAAATATAATAAAAACGAAAAAAATAGTTTAAGTCTCCCAACATCCGGGACATGTGGGCTGCATCCAAATTTTAGTAAAATTGACAAAAAAAAAACATCTGATGAAACATTACATTGATAATATCGGTGCTTTTAGCCCATTACCACACAATCCCTACTTTTGACGACTCTGAGAAATAAGCCTTAAGAAAACGTGGGAAAAGGAGAAAATGCTGGCAACCAGCATTTTCTCCTTTTCCCACATTGTTTTCTGCCCTTCTCAAAGCAAATTCAAAAATTGGTTTTCAGTCACTTATTTTGTCGTCTGCAAATGCTTTCTATTTGGACAAGCCTAAAATATTGTCGTTTTGTAATGAGTTAAACGGAAGGGTGAAAAACATCATTAATGTAATTGTGACCTTAAGGGTTTTAATCCTTCAACAAACAATCTGTTTTCAAGACTCTCAACAAGGAAGTTTTTGAAAACATCATGAAAAAAGGAGAAAATGCTGGTAACCAAAACTTTCTCTTTTTTTTCACGGTGTTTTTTTATCATTTCTGAGACAAATCCAATCATATTTAAGTCACATTTTGTTTGCACGTCTACAAAATACTTTCAATTTGGACTGGTGTTCAATTTTGTTGCGTGGTAAAGAGATAATGACAGTCGTTTTATCGGCGTCTCATTATAGTTGTAAGATAAACGGTTTGGATTATTTTACAGGAGATTTATAGTTTTCTTCACGTACAGACAATTGTCCCGTCTTTCTATGATAAAATTTTGGACCAGTCCAACTGGCTACATCTTAGCAAATGGATACATCTAAGCATGTTGGATACATCTATTTCATCGGTGGTTGCACTATAATTGGTCGACACTGAACAGCTACACTCCTTCAAATCAAAGCGTTGAGAACGCTGAAGTGGTATTTGTCGAATACCACAATATCTGTGTGGAATTAACAATTTTAAAGAAAAAGAGATTGTTAATTCAAATTTTGGCTTGAAAGTCAACCTACTAAGCAAATGGATACCTCTTTAGGTTGAAGGGACAATATTCATGACAAAGTCAGGATTCTTTGTGTATTTGGTGGTCTCCCTTTGATCATAAGAATGAGTCAGGAATAATGTCTCTTGGCAGTAGGATGCATGATAGATAGAGATAAAAAATGTGAATATATCGAATAGAATTACGTTTGTACCTGAAAATATGATTTCAAAATACCTTTGGCCGTTAATACTTTATTCCCAACATCACAACCAATTATTTCGATGTATAAATTTTCATGCCCAATCAAAAGGAGTAGCGTGCAATCATGTATTAACAAGCCATGGGACGAACTGGTTTTGGAACGAAAAGGTCCAGGACCAATAGATCGGTAGACAAAAAAATTGTATCATTGCGCCAATACAAGGCTATGGGTGAGTGAAGCTATTTCCAATAAAAAAAAATATAGTATTTCCATGATCGATGGCTTCACCCAATGTGTTTTAACATGCCATTTCCAATTACATATCTGAGTGTTACCGAAAAACTCATTTGTCTGAGAAAAATTGAATTATATTGGGTTTATTTCCTTCGGCTTTGCACAAAATACAAAACATGGTCTTCAAAATTCAATATTGAACTCATAGTGGTATTGTCTTCGACAAATACCACAAAATCACACAACAAATGGCATTTTTCCATGCTTCACCAAGACTACGCTGGACCCCGACATGTTTTGCTATAAACCTCTCTAACGAAAGACGCAATGCTTCATGTGAGGCTGGGACACGGGGCCACAAGGTTATGAGTCCTACACTGTACCACTGAGCCACGCAGTTACCTAGAAAATATAGTTATTGTCTATACGTGAAGGAAGCTTAATCCTATCCTGCCAAATAATTGACATGAAACATTCAAGCTGATAATAAGCACCTAGATTTTGCTATTTCAAAAGTATTTTTGGGAGAAAGACACTCCTTTATCGGACAGAGTAGATCCAAGATCAGACTGCACGTTCTGTGCAGTCTGATCTTGGATCTACGCTGTCCGCTAAAGGTCAGTAAGTTGCGCTTGGCAGCTTAAGAGTTAATGGGCTTTGTGATCATCTTATCAATGTATCATTCGACTTGTGCAATTAATATTTGAATCATGCGCTGTGAAAAAGTATTCTTTTTTTTTTTGCATCTACAAAAATGTATCGCATTCCGTCAGAATCCGCACAGACTGACGTGGGTCAAATGGTTTGCCAGCGGTAAATTCTTCACATATTAAGGTAGTAGACCTCTTAATGGAAAACAGCTATTTTCCAGTGTACCATTATCCTACAAAATGTGCTGTGATTAAAATTGAGTGTTATTGTATTACTTTTTTATCGAATCAACTTTTTCCTTTTTATTTCTTCCTAGGATTATCATTTATAAATATAAAAACCACAATATTCTCAATACAAAGAGAGATCATAATTACCTCCCTTTTCCGGAAATTAACAGAAGCATCAACAAATAAATTAAAGATAGACATCAATGGAATTTGTGGTCGATGAAAGATATGCAAAATTATTAAATCAGTATTAATCCCGATTGATCAAATAACAAGAATTTCATTCAATGTTGCACTAGAAGCTTTATTGGTCTACTACCTTGACCAATTACCACACAATCCCTACTTTTGACGTCCCTGAGAAAGAAGCCTTTACAAAACATTGTGAGAAATGGAGAAAATGCTGGTAACCAGCATTTTCTCCTTTTCCACAATGTTTTCACAAAACAAATTACAAATTTTCAGTCACTTTTATTTTGTCATCTGCAAATGCTTTCGGTTTGGACAAGCCTACAATATTGTTCTTTGGTACTAGGTTAATTAAGAGAGCGTTCTACCGCGTTCTACCCAGTGTTTCAGTCGGTCTTTAAATATAAAATTGGTCTCTCTTGTGCAATAACTTGCATGGCACAGTGTATTACGTAGACGCATCAAACCTGCCATTATAGAACATGACTCATTGTAATTTTTGTAAAGATTCATCGCTTTTGTCACGAAATAAACATATCTGCCGTGCTCTGACAAAAAAGGAGGCTTACTGCATCTCCGTGATCCATGATACCAATCAAGCCCTTAAGCAAGGCTGACACTTGCACAATTCTGTGACACGCATTGGCACGACTCGAGTCGTGCCAATGCGCAAACTAGTCGTAAACTGGCGTGAAGTATGCGTAAACACGTCGTGACTGCGTGCCATGTCGGGACAAAAAATTTTGAAATGTTCAAAGTTTTGGTCACGACAAAATTTCGCGACCGGGTCGTGAACTATGCGCGAACTGTTCGTGAAATCGTCGGGACGATGCGGGAGGATGCGTGCCAGTGCGCGCCATGCCATGACTGTCACGGATAGCTCACGAACAGCTCACGTCGAGTTCACGCATAGTTCACGACATGTTCACGAGCAGTTCACGACTACTGCACGACAGTGGCGCTCGCGTCGGTGCGGGGGTATATATATGGCTTCCTGAACACTGGTCCAGAGATCGCCAGCGAAGAGACAATTTATATCACAGAGACAAGATGTCTAAAACAAAGCAGACACGAGCCTCCCAGTTCGTGCTCCAAAATGGCACGACTTGCCACGACAGAATCGTGGCCAAAAGTCGTGCGAGTGTCAGCCTTGCTTTACATACATACGGATAAATAATATCTACTTTTCTTAACAACCAACTTAATTATCATACAGACTGGTCCTTTGGCGTACTGAAAATTTTACCAATAGCGAAAAGTTTCGACCCAGGTCAGCCTGCGCGGACTGCGCAGGCTGACCTGGGTCGATATTTTTCGCAGATGCATTAAGTGCCCTTTTCACAGATCAGGACTGGTATAATTATTATTTCATTTCATTCAGTCCCTATAGAACATGTTGGACGCATCCAATTGGGAAACAACTTCAAGAACAGAAAGGAAAAGAAGGCAATTATGACCCAAAGGGATCGTTTTATCAATTCATTCTTGTATTACAAGACGTGTCGTTTAATTAATATTTCTGATTGTTTTACAAGAGATTTATAGAATTCATCACGTATAGACATTTACCTGTTATTTCCTCCTATGAATCTTAGGCAAGTCCAATCCGAAAAAACATTTAGCCTAGAAAGTATACTGCTCAAAATTTGCTAGGGATCACACTGAAAGATTTATCTTTAATATATATGTGGCATGTATCATGTACGGTTTTACAATTTGTTACACTGCCACGCTGATCAATAAATTGGCCTGTGGAAATGGATCTTTAAGCCTTTGCCTCACAATATCGACTGTTAAAAAACTGAGAAAGAAGCCTTTGGAAAACATTGTTGGAAAAGGAAAAAATGCTGGATACCAGCATTTTCTCCTTTTTCAACGATGTTTTCTACCATATGGCAGACAGTATAGTGCACGTTGCATATGGTTTTTGGTCAGCAAATGCTTTCAACTTTCAACAAATCTAGAATTTTACAGTATGGTAAAGAGTTTATGCAAAACTATTGTACCATATAAACCCATACAGCAATATGGAAGTGATCCCTATCAAAGTTTGAGTACTATATTACAGAATCATGAGACTTGTGAAAAATGTCTCTTTTTGTGCAAAACATTGATAAATTCCATCAGGTATATGCAGTTGTGCATCTTTTCATATATCGATATGTAGAAAGATCCAATTCTAAAGAAATACGAAAGCTTTTAGAAAATCAAAATGACGTCCAATCAGCCAATCGAATCTCAGACACACCCCCAGAATCGCCCAATCACAAAGCTTTGAACCATTTAAAATGGCGCCCGAATACCACATAATCCCGAATTAAAACGACTCAGAGCTGAAAATGCTTTAGAAATTATCGCGGAAAAGGAGAAAATACAGGTAACAGGCGTTTTCTCCTTTTCTTTGAATATCTTCTACCCTATATCAAAGAATAAAACTAACGCTTATTCGTATCAATATTGATTTTGTCGACTACGGATATTTCCAGTTTTGAAGAGTCCAAAGAAAATCATTTTGGAATGGGTGATATACCACCACCAACAACAACAACAAGATCATCAAACAAGAAGCTGTTACGAGTAATTTACTTACTACCTAAGGGCGTTATTTTATTAAGCTCTTATGACTATTGTGACATACTAAACGCTTTGGCGCTTTACCAAACGATGGAATCTTAGACTGTGTCTTAAATGGCTGGATTTACCTACCGATGGATAGAAAACATTTCGGGAAAAGCAGAAAATGCTGGTAACCAGCATTTTCTCCTTTTCCCAAAATGTTTTCAAATGTCTTTTTCTTCAGGTTTAGTTAAAACTCAGAATTGTTTGATATAAGGAATATCTCCTGTTGATTATAGGAAATAATCTTTGTTTCAAGTTCTATAAGGGAAATCCCCAAATGCAAGTAGATATCTTTCGATCAAAATTGTACTTTTATCGGTACATATATACTACTTCTATATAGCTAGTTTTGTTCAAAGTGTAGCATCAGGTAGCAGACGATGTTGACCCAAGATCAGACTGCATGTTCTGTACAGTCTGATCTTGTATTTGCGTCGTCTGCAATAGGTATTTAAGTCGCCATTGGCTGGGAAAAGGTAAAAATTATTTTAACTCTTTTAAATGCAGTCATGACTTTTATGAAGACCTTTGAGGAGGTAGGCGTTTGAAAACCGTGGAAAAAGGAGAAAATGCTGGTAACCAGCATTTTCTCCTTTTCCCGCAATGTTTTCCATCCCTTCCAAAATAAGCTGCATTTTTTGTTTCACATTTATTTTGGCTTTTGCAAATAACTTTCAAATGACTAATGATTTTGTTGTTTACTGAAGGAGTTAAACATGAAGTTTATTGCATTCTACACGCAATTTTCGGAATATTTCGTTTGCATAATTTCAATTTATTTTAAACTGCAACAAAACACTTCAAACTTCCGGAGACCTGCTTGGCTTAGTGGTGAAGGTACTTGCGTCGAAATCTGGGGTACAGGGTTCTATCCATATCTTTTATTAATGGATGCGTCGGTTGTATATTGCCGACTGCCTTGCCCCGGTGGCGTAGTGGGTAGCGCACCGTGAGCACTTGTGGGTCTCTGGTTCGAGTTCCAAACACGGCATTTATTTATTTATTTTTGTATTTTTTTCGAGAATAAATGATAGTCATTCCAATAGGATTTATTCCTCTCTCACAGCCGATCACTGTCGACGATAGTTATGCGGGACAACAGCCTGTGTAGAATATTGTTCGAAGCACTGGTATCAGAAATTCTAGTAAAGGTATGGATAGGTGCACTGGTCCCTGCGATATAAATGAAATGATGTTTGAAACTTGTTAAACAATATGAAATAAGTTAATCAATACTGCCTTGTTAATTAATTAGATGAAGTTTCATGCCGTTTTTGTGGTATTTGTCGAAGACAATACCACTATGAGTTCAAGATTGAATTTTGATAACCATGTATCTTATTTTGTGCAAAGCCGAAGGAAATATACCCAGTTAAACTCATTCTTTCTCAGGCATATGAGTTTTTTGGTGGCACACATATGTATTTTGAAATGACATTTTAAAATACATTGGGCAAGGCCATCGATCGTTGAGATACTTATTTTTGATTAAAAATAGCTTCTTTCGCTCATAGCCTTTTATTGGCGCAATGATACAAATTTGCCTACTGGGCTTTGTCGTTCCAAAACCAATTCGTTCCATGGCTTGTTCATCCTATGATTGCACGCTACTCCATTTGATTGCTCATGAATATTTATAGATCGAAATAATTGATTGTAATGTTGGAAATTAAATGTAAAAGGCTAAAGATATTTCAAAATTATAGTTTTAAGGTACATGAGTACTCTCCCTTCTACCGAAAAGGTATTCGTTTACTTTTTACAATATTTGAATAATGTGTCTCTTTTTCTTTCAAACTATTGATTCCACGCAATGGGTTTCCTTGACAAATACCACTTCAGCGTTCTCAACGCTTTGAATATTGATATTTCAGCCATGGAACGGCAACTTATGCCCTGGGTTTCGCTGGTTTTAGGCTAGAACTGTGAAGTCTCTTGTCCAAGGCCACTCCCGCAAAAAAAAAAACAGCACATCGAGTGAGGAACGGATCTGAATCCATAGGTTACCAATATTTCATATTATATTTCATGTGTCTATTTTTAGAAATGCTATGGTTAAAGAAATGACGTAATTTAAGCTGGGGGAATGATTTCCCCGTCACAGTGAATATTTTCCTCCTGCCGAAAATCTGGAACTACTTTTTTGTTCTACTTTGTTTTACTGTTTTAAAAGTGGCATTTGTTGACAAACTAATCAGAGGAAATATATAATTTATTTCATCAGCTTGTGCCCAATATGGGGAAATATTTGCCTCAAAAGGGAAAGGTCCGCGAAAATAAGTTGTGCCTTACGGAACTCGTTATTTTCGAATACATTTCCCTTTTTCGGCAAATATGTATTTTCCCATATTAACAACAAGCTGATGAAATAAACTCTATATATTCACCATTCAGCCATGCTGGACCTACCTTCTGACTTGGTACTCGTGAAACTCAGCTCTTACAAAAGGGGGTTTGATGTAACTCCGTATTGCAGTAT
The DNA here is from genome assembly GCA_943736015.1 of Tridacna crocea. Taxonomy (NCBI): domain Eukaryota; kingdom Metazoa; phylum Mollusca; class Bivalvia; order Cardiida; family Cardiidae; genus Tridacna; species Tridacna crocea. The sequence goes on along the minus strand of OX031066.1, from coordinate 35,785,992 downwards.
ACCGAGTAAGTCATTTGATAATTATTGATCTATAAAATCCATTTCGTCTAACAATCATCTAAATCATGATGTAGACTGTCCTTTGACATGCCATAAAATTGACTGATAAACAAAAGATTTCGGCCCAGGTCAGCCTGCACGCACTGCGCATACTGACCGGAGTCGATACTCTTTCAGAATTCCAGATAGAGGAACAGATTTTGATTTCAAAATTGAAAAGATTAATTATTCTCCACTAAACCCTATGTTGTGGATACTCTTTAGAATCCTCTCATCGAGACGATTCTAATGATAACCAACAACATAGGGTTTGAAAGAGAAATAACTGAGTTAGAACACCATCACTCCCTCTGATCTGGAGCTCTGCTCTTTGCAGGTGCAATTAACCCTCCTTCATTGTTTTTAAAATGCTGAGAGAGACATGAGGATGGGGTTTGCTGATCTTATCCAAAGCATGTTAACCCTTTCTTCCATATATATTCATTTTAACACAGTGACGAAAAAAGCTTTAGGAAAACATTGTGGAAAAAGGTGACATTGCTCAAATGAGCAATGTCACTTTTTTTCACAATGTTTTCTATGGAATATTTATCATAAAATCCCTTAATAGCCACATTTCAGTTGTTGTCTGCAGTTTCTTTGAATTTGGGACAGTCTCAAAATGGTACATTAGGGAATGGGTTAAGTGATTCTAGGTAGAAAAATTCATGACAGTAATACAACTGTACAATAATTTATTTTTCAAGAATTTCTCCATGTGGTCTATGGATTCCCCTTCAGTAACAACGCTTATTTCTTTTCCATGGATGCAAGTTTATGTATTTGTTACTTCTTAATTCAGACAAGGCAAAACATATGAAAGCTTGAAACTTGTATTGTTGATCATAACAGACTGAGGGAGGGGTATGGGGGAGAGAGATAGACAGACAGACAGACAGACAGACATAGATAGATAGATAGATAGATAGATAGATAGATAGATCCTTTTCAGCACTTTGTCTTTTTTTCGTTCACTAGCTCTCTCTGTCTCAGTCTCTTTCGCTCTCTTTCGCTCTCTCTCTCTCTCTCTCTCTCTCTCTCTCTAAAGATCTACAAAAAGGAAAATTGCAAATGTCATGTTTGAAAGATTTTTTTTCTTCATAGCTGCAATTTTGTGACCTTGCTGACAAGAAGTTCGTCGTGTATTTACATGAACCCTTAAACCGCCTTTAGAGTTGCCTCTGCGGCCAGCATTGGTCAATATCAGACGGTACCAAAAGATCTCTACTATCCGCTGAGCTGAAACATTACAGACAAACACAAGTAGGCTATGAAACCGAACTCATTTTGGTCTTTCTTTCCCGACCGAAAATGTTTGTTGGTTTTATCAGTGCTCTAAACTTAAGAGCTTTATCTTTTAACCAAACGACAAAATTGTTGACAGGTTCAAATTGAAAGAACTTACAGAAGACAAAATAAAGGTTACTCAAAAACTGAAATTTGCTGCCAGCAGGGTAGAAAACATTGTGGGAAAAAGAGAAGAAGCTGTTTACCAGCATGTTCTCCTTTTCCCTCAATGCTTTTAAAAGGTTTTTAATTTTTTATCTCCGTGTCGTAAAAACCATGGATTGATAATTAAAGGGTTAACCCACAAAACAAATCCGTATTTTAACGACCGTTGATAAATTGGCTTTTGAAAACATTGTGGATAAAGAAAAAAAAGTGCTGCTCCCTGCATTTTTTTTCTTCATTTTCCACAATGTTTGCGACCCTTTCAAAGGGGGAAAAATATCATTTTTTTGAGCCACAATTAATTATTTGTCGTCTGCAACCGCTTTAAGGGTGGAAGAACATGTCGTCTGAGAAACCAAATTTCACACTTGTCCAAAATTGTTACATTTACAAGAGACATAAGCCTATCTAATTAGACTTAACTGACAGTATTTCGTTCGGAAATGTTACAAAACGTTGTGTTTTTACCACATCGTGCTGAAATATCAATACTCCGGGGGAGTGTAGGGGAGGGGGGGTCGTCATCTTAAATCACGTGATGGTTCGGTAAAGGATCAACTGACTGATTACCAGATGACAAAAATTTGGTACTCGTCCAAATTTAACTCTTTGGCGGCTAAGAGCGACTCACTGACCTTTTGCGGACAGTGTAGATCAAGATCAGACTGCACAGAACGTGCAGTCTTATCTTTGATCTACACCGTCCGATAAGGAGATATTATTCCCCAAAAAGTAACTTTTTACCAACAATATTTGGGTTATTAACATTGTATTGAAAATTTAATTTAGTTACATATAGCTGGATAAGGGTTTTAAAAAAAGAGAGGAGAAAATGCAGACATACTGCAGAGATCAAGTGTGGCTAAATCCAAGGGGTTTTTGTTCTTAGTAGGTTACAAAACATTGTGGGGCAAGGAGAAAATGCTATCTACCAGCAGTTTCTCCTTTTTCCTACTTTTTGTTCATTTTTCCCCCCCCCCCATTACTTAGTCAAACATATTATGTAACAATAATTGTTTGAATATTTTGGTTTGGTGTATAAAAGGAGCTATCCAGATTTTTATGGCCTAATCCTACCAGACTTAAAAACAAAGAAATAAGCTGAATTAACCTGCGGTAGCGGGCCAAAAATAGGTAAAGAAAAATGAAGAAAAATATTTTCAGTAGTAAATCGTTACTATTAAACCTTACGGTATTTCAGAACTCGCGCCAGAGTGTCGCTAAGACTTGTGGTTTTGTTCCATCAATAGCACGCGTCGATTACGAGAATTCCTGTTCAAATCAGTGCAATAACGTCCTATCTGATGTAATAAAAAGAGATACCTGTGGCAAAACGAACACATCGTTATTTAAATCATTAACAAACGACAAATCAGACTTGATGAAATTGAAAGCATTTTGCAGACAACAAATTAAGGTCTACTGCCCCTAACTCTCGAATCAAAACACGGAAACTGCCGAGATTGGCCGAATTGCCTTTACGAAAAGGTCGATGTTACATGATATTAACCGATGAGTTAGCCATAGCGAGTTAGCGAGTCTTTGATGACTGATTCTCATTTTAAAAGACGGAAGCAGTGGAGATTAGTCTGTAAAAAAAGGTCAAAGATCAATGTTTACCGATGAGTAATCTCAAAAAACGAGATTTGACTCTAAATTTCTAGAAAACATTGCTGGAAAAGAAGAAAATGCTGGTTATCAGCTTTTTCTCCTTTTCCTACAATGTTTTCAATAAGCTTTTTTCCAGTGGTCGCTTAAAACTCGGGATTATGTGTTAAAGAATTAAATGTCCAAAACTGCATTTTGTGCAGTATGTAAAAGTACAGTTTCTATTTAACTGTAAAGAAATATGTGTATATATCGTCGTTTTACTTCAAAAACCTCGTAACTACAGCTTGTTTCAAGCTGTAGTTACGAGGTTTTTGAAGTTAACCGACGATATCTAGTTGTATTATCAGTATTCTGCAAGCATTTTGATTTAGGGCATTAAAAAAAACTGAATAGCTCCCCTTTTAAGTAGAGGGTATGATAAAATCAAACTATACAAATGATATTTTGTTAAAACCAACTTACCGACAGATCCGAAATAAATCGAGAAAAAGATCACAAGTCGTAATAAATCCATGAAAGAAACACTCCTTTTTAACAGCCCCATTTTTTTATTTCCGTGTTGAAAATAGGTTACGGTAAAATGATGGAATTATCACACATATTCTTTACATCTTTATCACATCTGTCAATCAAACGCTCTATTTCTTTGATCCTTTCACATTTTTTTCTTCTCTAGATATTTATCAATTTTACCTACATTTCTTTACGAATAAACAATATGTATTGTTTCTGGGTAACAAGAAAAATGTCGTCTTTCTGCAATGAAATGTTTAAGATAATTATCCTCTACTAAAAGTGATAATAACACATCAGAGGCCGTTTCCAAGATAATTTTATTATCCACACAGTCGTTAACATGTTTGTTTCACTTTTAATCTAAAAATACATGTAAAATATATGTACATATACATAAATTGTTTTCTACAATAGAATTATCAACAAAATTATCTCTGCTAGAAGTGATGCGACAGTTTCTAAGACAACGGGTTATCCCTACTGGATGTGTTTAGTTCCGTGCGGTCGCATGTCACGTTTATTGCACTTTTAATCTTAGTATATGTATAAGCTATCTTTCAGATACAAAGAAAAAGGTTTTTTTTTTTCTTTTGAATTATCAAGATTAATATCTTGGTAACAGTGACAATGGCACATGGCAAAGTTTCCAAGGTAACGGTGCGCGTATCCCTCCATAGAATGTTTGTTTCCACGAAGTCGCATGACACATGTTTATTTCACCTTTAATCTAAAAATACCACATGTTATCCAGCGAACTAGAAATACATAGATGTTAATAAACATTAAGTAACGCTAATCTACGTGTACGTGGAGCGCTAATATTCATAATGAAATGACAGCGAGCTGCCTTGCCTATGTAATACCTCTCTCTCTCTCTTTCCTTGCTATCTCTCCGATAAATCTCTCAAATATTGGACTGCAGTTGGAATACTGAATACTGCTACTCGCAAATTAACTTCGATATTGAAAATTATTTCTGGTTCAGTATTCACGAGCCGTTCTCGTTCCTATTCTACTTTTGAATTCCTGGTCGAGGTTTTTGATTGGTTGAGGCAAAACCTATTAGCCAATAAGATCATTTTTCTTTGGATAGAGAATGACCCTTCACACTGTAGCATACAGTTCCTTCGAAAAAAAAGGGAAGGGTCGAAAACATTTAGGCAGAAGGAAAAAAACTCTGGTAACCACCATTTTGTCTTTATTCCACGATGTTTTCTGTGCTCATTAACTCTTTACCACACAATTTTTAACGACCTGCAGAAATAGCCTTTTGAAAACATTGTGGGAAAAGGAGAAAATGCTGGTAACCAGCATTTTCTCCTTTTCCCACAATGTTTTGCAACCTTCCCAAAATAAATTTCATTTTTTTAGTCACATTTATTTTGTGGTCTGCAAATGCTTTGAATTTGGACCAGTCTAAAATTTTGTCGTTTGGTAGAGTTAACAGACAACTTCCATCATCTGAATCTAGTTCATATTTATAGTCTGCAAATGCTTTCAATTTGAACCAATTCTAATTCCGCCGTCTGGTTTGTAACAAGTCTTAATTATTTCTATTTTATTTATTTTTTTAAAGTGCAGATTAAGATCAAACTGTCAGATAATGTGCAGTCTGATCTTAAATCTACACTGTCCGATACTTAGCAACAAATCCATGCAAAAAAAAAACAACTTCGAAATTGCAATCTTTTGGTCCGTTTTCCTGAGTTGGAGGTTAGTTTCATTCGAAATGTGTTGTATGAAAAGGGGGATTAACTGTTTACCACGCGGCAAAATCTTAGACCTATCCAAATTGAAATCATTTGCAGACGACAATTTCAAAGTGGCTCAAATGGTGCAATTTTGCTTTGATAGGGTGGAAAACTTTGTGGGAAAAGGAGAAAATGCTGGTCACCAGCATTTTCTCCTTTTCCCACAATGTTTTCAAAAGGTTTCTTCCTCAGGGTCGTTAAAAGTCGTCATTGTTTGGTAAAGGATTAATACATCTTAAAAAAGTATCGACTGAGATTAGACTGTGAAGCTCCAACAGGCAAAAAAGATGCACGGAGTCGCACTTGGCAGCTTAAGGTACAGGAGAAAAAAAAATAAATAAAAATATACACTCAATCACCTAAATGGACCCAAACAAACCAATGCTGACAGAATGTGCCTATTCATTCGGACCACTTTTGTTCTCAACCACAATGTTATTGCAGTGATTAGGTTAGAAATGAACGATAATTACATTCATTCGAGTGTTCACCCTTCACCATGTAAGCCGGTATTTCAGTCACGGTGAAATAAAAAAAGGTTTTTTTTAACCTATTGCCACAAACCCCAGATTTTTCACGACCATAATCATGAAGTCTTCTTAAAACGTCATAGAAGAAAAAATGCCAGTAACTAGCAGCTTATACTTTTTCCAAAGTCATTTCTACCATTTCAAAACAAAATCATTCATACGAGGCATATTTGAATTTTCTACTGCAACCGTTTTCAATTTAGGTGAGCGTAATTTTTGTGTGCGTTTGGTAGTGTTTTAACACTTTGGGAAAAATCCTTGAAATTAAAATTTTTCCCACAATATTTTCCTTGATTACACTTTGTTTACACATGGTGCCATCCATTAGATTTGAGCCAGGTCTGATTCCTCGTCTGAAATTCAATCCGATATGGACAAAATCAAACCTTTGTCGTTAGAAAAAGCATCAATTCTGAGTACACAGGTTTATAAATCGAAAAATTACAGTCAACGAAAAGAAATAAAAAAAACCCAAATACTGCTATCATAATCCGTTTTTCGTTACATAACAGCGGATAGTGAAGATCAAAGATCAGACTGCACGTTCTGTGCAGTCTGATCTTGATCTTCACTGTCCGCAAAAACAACTTTAGTTGTGCTCGGCACCGCGAAGGATGGACTAAAGTAACAGCTGTCAGCTACTCAACTACGATTTTTTTTCCAACGCTTTCCTTTTCTGTGTATGTGCGTTTCAGCATTACATTGTATGACTTATGTGGTGTTTGATGCCGCTTTCAACAATTTCCAGCGATATCGCGGCGCCCAGTGCATCTATCTATATTTTCCGGGAGTTTCTTTCAGTACTTCGCGTGACATTTTTCCCAAGCCATTGGCTGCTTTCCCACATGAATGACGCTGAAACAATGTTCAGCGATGAGAGAGATACGAGTTCTGTTGCAATGATAATCATCGATCCATGAAAAAAGATTTCGGCCGGGAAAGTGACTCCAACCGCCGACCCCTGGGTTTCAAACCCTACACGTAACCGACTAAGCCATCAGGCTCAGCTTTGAGCATCAGAGTATCTCACGAAATAAAGGATGATTTATATTAAAGATCAGGTGGCACGTTTTATGCAATCTTGATCTCCGGATCGAAATTATCAACATACTAGCGGAAATCAACGGTTGGCAGGCGCTCTTTCACAATTTGACTCTTTTATATCTTAAAAATATATAAAAAAAAAAGCAAATGAAGAAGCGTTGGCCATGTGGTCTCTGTGCAGTCCGATCTATCATTATACACATAGGAGCCATGCTCTGCAAAATGAGGCTTAATGAATCTCTGTGATGCATTATACCAAAAAAGTCCTTTCAATAATTGTGGATCGATAAAATCCATTTCGCATAATAACAGGCTGAACTTTTGGGTAAAACGGTCATTTGGCATACAGAAAATTAACCAATGGCAAAAAGTTTCGACTCAGGTCAGCCTGCGCGGATTGCGCAGGCTGACCTGAGTCGATACTTTTTGCAAATCCACCAAGAACCCTTTTCATAGAGAATGGCTCATATATTTGAAACTCCACGGACCAACAAAGAATGAACAGCTGTCAACCTCTCTTTTACGACTGTTTTTACTAACATTTCCTTTACTTCTTTTTAAAAGCATGTCTGTTGTGAATCAAACGGTTACAGAACTGCATTACAATAAATTACCAGATCAAAGATACACAGGAAGCTGTTAGGAGGAGATTTGGCTTTTAAATGCTTTCTTTTTTTCAATCAAATCAAAGAAATGAGTTTCTATGAATCGTATAAGTGTTGATATGTATATATTTGAAGGATAGTAACATCCAAGTATTGCATTTTTGTCGGCCTAATGTCTGATATCTTTTGAAGAAATTAGTTCCACTGCATTAAAGTTTCTTCTCTCACACACACACACACACTCACACACTCACACCCCCTCTCTCTCTCCCTCTCTCTCTCTCTCGCTCTCGCTCTCTCTCTCTCTCAAATCTAAAATGTACAGCCCACCATTTTTGTACGTTTCTGGCCAATTCTTTGAATCCGTTTAACCCTTTCCCAAACGCCAAATTTTAGACTGGTCCACATTGAAAGCACTTGCAGGCGACAAAATAAACGTTACTCAAAGATTGCGATTTTTTTCCAGCAGAGTAGAAAACATTGTGGGAAAAGGAGAAAATGCTGGTTACCAGCATTTTCTCCTTTTCCCACAATGTTTTGATAAGGCTTCTATCTCAGGGTCGTAAAAACCAAGGATTGTTTGGTAAAGGGTTAAAGTTATTCCACTGCTATCTGAGAGACCGATTCAAAAATATCTTATAAGAATAGTGGGAATTACAGAGTCAAGATCATACCACATGTTCTGTAGGTTATTCTTGATCTGCATAAGCTGTAAGAGGCCACAAAATTTTGCCTTACCTTGCAGTGAAGGGGTTAATAAACAAACAGCCACACAAAGACCCCAAAACTTCTCGATCCCTACTATTGAAAATAACAAAACAACCCAGTTTTCTTCCCCGCCCCTTTTCCTTTTCATTTCTTTTGGTTTGGCATAATCTGAGCCCAAACACACACAATATCCTACTTTTAGTCGACCCCTAAATTTACACTGTATCTTTAACCATGTACAGCATTTGTCGAAGTTTTCCTGTGCCAAAATATCGATAAAACGATTGATTGGTTGGTTGATTGATTGATTGATTGATTGATTGATTGATCGCTAGGTCAGTTTGTTGGTCTGATTGATTGATCGCTAGGTCAGTTTGTTGGTCTGCTTGGCGGCCGGCTGGCCGACTACAGCTGGCTGGCTGACAGATTGATTAATTGATTGATTCAGTGATAGTGCTTAACCGCAATTTTTAACATCATTTCGGTACGCACTAAGCAACAGTTCACTCATTGATGTGTTTCATAAGTTTCACCAGTTTTCGGCTTCGGCTTCAAAGTGTCTCGCTGAACGATGACAAAAAAATGACAGTGGTATAAAATGAGTCATAATGATATCACCGTGTGAGTTATTTACAATATTATTTCTCGCATCCAATAACCAATTCTCCATACACACGCATGATTTTGCGTTCCTATTACACGCTAGAATATCATAAAACCACAATATCCATTCATAAAGTATCTTCAATAGACCCAATCCTGTACTCTGTTGTATCCCCTCTCCTTCATAGCTGCCTTAACTCTTTACCACGTGACAAGATTTTAGACCTGTCCGAATTGAAAGCATTTGCTAATGACAGTTTCAGAGTGGCGCATATGAAATTAGTTTTCTTTGATCGAGCAGAAAACATTGTGGGAAAAGGAGAAAATGCTGTGTAACCAGCATTTTCTCCTTTTCCCACAATGTTTTCTACCCTATCATAGACAGAAATCATCTTCTCAGCAAGAGTTGAATTTTCGTCTGCAAATGCTTTCAATTTGGTCTAGTCCAAAAGTTTGTCGTTTGGGAAAGACTTAAAGCATCTGATCTGTTAGATAGTATCTTGAGCATGATCCCCGTTCTTGCAGGTCATTAAAAGTATTCATAGGCGAGATATTATTTATGGCAGAGTAAACGCACAATCATGTTTGCCTTTTGACAAAATGTATTTCCATTGTATTCAAGCATTGAATCATATTAGATGTTGAACATCACAGCAGGATGCATACCCTTTTCACAGCAGAACATTCTATCCGTGATGTTTTTTTTTTTTTTGAAAAGCAGCCAATGGCTTTTGAGAAGAATTTTGTGCCAAGCATTGTTGGAAAAAAAATCCCACTAAAACCTGTATGGTCGCATTGGCCAAAGTGATAGCACTGAAATAATGTTGAAAACGGCGTTAAGCATAAAACAAATGAAAGTATAAAGATTTGACCAGAGCTCTGTGACATGGTGGTTTAACGCATCTGCAGAAATAACCGACCCAGGACAGCCTGCGCAGTCCAAGCAGGCTAACCTTGGTCGATTTCTTTTGTAACTGGTCACTTTTCTGCGTGTAAAATGACCAGTCTACCTCATGATTCAATTAGTTGTTGTTAGAAAAAATGGTTCTTATGAATCCTTAATATTGTGACGACGTACCGAATTAACACATAGGCTGCAAAGCACGACTTGTTGACGTTTTGTGGACGGTCTGATCTTGGATCTGCACTGTCGGATAAAGACATATTTTCGCCATACAAGTATCTTTGAAATAGTAAAATGTGTTGCTTTCTTTTTATTTAGGTCGGCTCTATAGTTTCATTTCATTTAATAATCCTTTACGCGCAATGCCGCTTTTTGACGCCCCTGGGAAAGAAGCTTTTTGAAAACATTGTGGAAAAAGGAGAAAATGCTGGTAACCAGCATTTTCTCCTTTTCCCACAATGTTTTCTACCCTATCAAAGAAAAGTCGCACCATTTGAGCCACTTTGAAATATACGTCTGCAAATGCTTTCAATTTGGACAAGGCTAGAATTTTGTCGTCTGGTAAAGGGTTTTCGGATTAATGCATTACAGGATCCAAAAAGACTTTTTTTCCAGAGCACAGTGAAATTATTTTTTCTAAACAGTTTGTTTCAATTGTTACTAAATTTACTCATTTCGGCATATAAAGAACGAAAAGTTTAATAAAAGCCAAAAGGGTCTCAGTGCCGTGGAAAAATAGGAACAAACTCGCATAGACACATTTTATATTAATTGACACAATAAAATATATCAGCCAAATACATTTCGTTCCATTACAGTCCTGCCGTTCATTTCCTCTCTTTGTATACGATAACAGTTATTGCTCATTCGTCCCGGCCACTTGGGAAAATAAGTGAAAAGTGTATTTTGGTCTCTCTTTCACACTCATTCACTAATTAACATTCCATGTACACAAAGTTTAAGCCTTTTACGAAGCATAGCTTTAGAATAAATATTGTGGGAAAAGGAGCTCTACGGCTAATATAAGCCCAATTGCTTTCATGCTGTTAAATATGATATACGTACTCCTTTCTCTCCTTTCGGAACCCGATATTCAGCCGTGGCTCAGAGATAGTTCAAAATTATCCCTTGAACTAAGTCGTAACACTGGAAAGTTCAGACGTAGTCACGAAATATTCAGTGGTCGCCACAAAATTTTCAGCCTTTTTCAAGCCATTTTTCAGCCATTTTTGGCTTGTCCAAATCGAAAGCATTTGCAGATGACATAATAAAAGTGACTGAATTTGAAATTTGTTTTGTGAAGGGTAGAAAACATTGGGGGAAAAGGAGAAAATGCTGGTTACCAGCATTTTCTCCTTTTCCCACACTCTTTTCTAAAGGCTTCTTTCTCAGGGTCGTCAAAAGTATATGGGTTAATAATGGGTTAAGTCGTGGCCCAAGGATGTTAAGGTAAGGCCACGAGATAGTCAGAAAGTTAAGTCATGGTCACGAGACACTAAACCAGCCAACAAATAGTAGAGCCCTAGCCTCGAGACAGTTATGTCGTGACCATGAAATAGTTAAGTCGTGGCCACAAGACGGTATTTTTCCCCCATGTTTTCTATACTCCACAATGGAATTCTATTCCGTTTGACCTGTTTGCTTTTACAAGACATCTTTCAGCCTCGTCCTTGAAGCAATGGAAATTTAAGAAACGTTCGTGGGGTGAATTTCTTTTTTGCCATTAACTTTTCCTGCCTGTCATGATTCATGAATTCGATATACCTTCAATCGCCAGTTTTCATTTTTGCAAGCGTCGGAAATTTGCAAATGAGGTATTTGGATCCACCCATGATAATATAACTTGAGACGAGATTTTATGCTGTAGCTGTAGGCTTTGTTTTTTGTACTTTGCATTGATTTTGAAATAATTTCGCTGCAACCATCTATGATTATTTTTAACTCATTACCAAACGACAATATTTTATGCTTGTCTAAGTCGAAAGCATTATTTTTTTGTACTTTGCATTGATTTCGAAATAATTTCGCTGCAACCATCTATGATTATTTTTAACTCATTACCAAACGACAATATTTTATGCTTGTCTAAGTCGAAAGCATTTTTTTTTTACTTTGCATTGATTTCGAAATAATTTCGCTGCAACCATCTATGATTATTTTTAACTCATTACCAAACGACAATATTTTATGCTTGTCTAAGTCGAAAGCATTTTTTTTTTACTTTGCATTGATTTCGAAATAATTTCGCTGCAACCGTCTATGATTATTTTTAACTCATTACCAAACGACAATATTTTATGCTTGTCTAAGTCGAAAGCATTTTTTTTTTTTTTGTACTTTGCATTGATTTCGAAATAATTTCGCTGCAACCATCTATGATTATTTTTAACTCATTACCAAACGACAATATTTTATGCTTGTCTAAGTCGAAAGCATTTTTTTTTTATTTTGCATTGATTTCGAAATAATTTCGCTGCAACCGTCTATGATTATTTTTAACTCATTACCAAACGACAATATTTTATGCTTGTCTAAGTCGAAAGCATTTTTTTTTTTTGTACTTTGCATTGATTTCGAAATAATTTCGCTGCAACCATCTATGATTATTTCTAACTCATTACCAAACGACCATATTTTAAGTTTGTTCAAATCGAAAGCATTTGCAGGCAACAAAATAAAAGTGACTGAAATTTTGTAATTTGTTTTGTGATGGGGAGAAAACATTGTTGGAAAAGGAGAAAATGCTGGTTACCAGCATTTTCTCCTTTTCTAACAATGTTTTTAACGGCTTCTTTCTCAGGCCCGACAAAGTATGAACTGTCGCCGTGATATGACTAAAATACCGTTGAAAGCGGCGTAAAACACCATTCAAACAAACCATTTCTCCACCAGTACTATACAATTTTCTTTCCAAAACCACCGACTACATTTCTCACATGCTTCAGAAGAGGTGAGAGGCGAGAATACGCTGAAGAGAAAGTTCGCCTCAACCAGGTATCAATCTCACAACTGACAGGCCATGAGTCCGACACGCTCACCACTGAGGCACCCGGACGGGCTCGAAAAATGTCGTTGAAAACGGAAAAATTTCCCGTCACAAGACAATTTCCCATTTTCGATTATCGCTTTCTATATGATTCAAAAGATTCCCAATTTCTTTCAAATAATCTAACACGTTTTTCGCAAACAGTATCTACATGATCAGACTGCACAGAAATTGAAGCCTAATTTATCTTCGGTTTACTGTGATATACCCTCCACAAAAGGAATTCTGAATTCGCAAAATATGCGTTTGTACTGTAGACTGGAAACCTTCATTTATTTAATTAAGCCATGTAACCCTTGCAGCGTTTGATAAAAAAACAAATCGATAGTTTTTCAGTTTGAATTAGAAAACAAACACACAAACATTGAAACTCTAAGGACGTTCTACCTCGAGTATTTCATTAGATAACGGACAGTGTAGATTCAAGATCAGACTGCACGTTCCGTGCAGTCTGATCTTGGATCTATACTGTCCGCAAAAAGCATGTGTTTTGCCTATAGCGCTGAGAAAATCCGGCATACCTCGAGTGAAAGCAGCGCTTTTTGTTACATACTGACTTAGGTCGTGGGATGAGGCTTTTTGTTACTTTTGTTAACGGATTGGTGATGAAATGGCTTTAATTTTGTATGTGATAATGGCGCGCTTCTTTTCATTAACCCTTTCCCAAACGACAAAATTTCAGACTGATCTAAATTGAAAGCACTCGCAGGCGACAAAATAAATGTAACTCAAAAAAACTGAAATTTGTTTCCAGCAGGGTAAAAAACATTGTGGGAAAAGGAGAAAATGCTGGTTACCAGCATTTTCTCCTTTTCCCACAATGTTTTCAAAAGGCATCTGTCTCAGGGTCGTAAAAACCAGGGATTGTTTGGTAAAGAGTTAACCCATTACCACACAATCCCAACTTTTGACAACCCTGAGAAAGAAGCCTTTAGAAAACTTTGTGGGAAAAGGAGAAAATGTTGATGACCAGCATTTTCTCCTTTTCCTACAATGTTTTCTACCGTTCACAAGACAAATTTCAATTTTTCAGTCACTTTTATTTTGTCGTCTGCAAATGCTTTCGATTTGGACAATCCTAAAATTTTGTCGTTTGGTAATGAGTTAGAAGCCCTACCAGACGACGATACTTTATACCTGTACAGATTAATTGGAAGTACTTGCAGACGAAAAATTGCGTATGGCTCGACTGACAGGATCTGCTTATTTGAAAAGGGTAGAAACATTGTGGGAAAAAAATAGAAAATTCTGGTAATCAACAATTTCTTGTTTTTCCCAAAACAATGTTATCAAAACTTTTTATTCGGAGTCATTAGACTATGGCATTGTTTGGTAAAGGGTTAAAGCTTTTATACAAATTAAATGTGGACCAAACGAAGGAATTTTTCTTTGATCGAGATGAAATCATTGTTACCGAATAAGGAGAAAATGCTGGTTTCGACAATGTCACATTGTTTTCGAAAAGCCTTTTTACATTTGTACATATAATAATTTGCTTTAGAGTTGAAATTCTAAATCCGATGACTTACTCATTTCCACCATACCAGTGTAATGCAGAGAAATGACCCACCCCTACAAAATGACCCGGGTCATTATTCTACGCAGAGAATTGACCCCAGAAGTCATTTCACTACGTAGAGAAATAATCCGGGTCATTTCTCAGAGGGTCATTTATATATACGTAGAATAATGACCCGGGTCATTCCTCTACGTAGAGAAATGACCCATGGGTCATTTTATAGGGGAGAGTCATTTCTCTACACTACACCGGACCGTATATGTATCATTTCTTATATGTAAAAGAAATTCTTGCAATTTTTGAGATATTTAACAAAATAAATAAAGAGAGGATGTGGATTTACAAATTCATTATTCAAAGCAGACCGCTTGCATTTTGCTTGCTCGAACATTAGAATGTGTTTTTTAAAACTTAAATAAAATCGTGATGCCAAAAAGAGAAAATGCTTTTGACGAGGAAATTCTCCTTTTAGCTACAATATTTTCATGGTTCATTATCGTAAATCCGTGTTGATTTTCTTTTATTTAAGCCGGATATTGTCCACAATTGCCTGCTGTATGTATATTATTGGAAGTCCATGAATTTACTAATAGTCGACTACTGTTCGTTAATTAATTGAAAGGTGTTTAACGCCGATTTTCAACAAAATTTCAGCCAAATCACGTCGACGGCTCAAACAGTCATGCACGTTTCTGGTTTTTACTAGTACCAGGTTAGCGCTCTGAAATGTCTTACTCTAGCTGACACTCCTACGGATAGCCCGTAACATACAGTGAGACTCGAACTCGGGGCCTCCAGGTCAGAGTCAAACACTTTATCACTGACCCACACAGAACTAACAGGGTTGTAAACTCTTTATACAAACAATCCCTGGCTTTTACGACCCCGAAGAAGAAGCTTCTGGAAACATTGAGGGAAAAGGAGAAAATGCTGGTAACCAGCATTTTCTCCTTTTTCCACAATGTTTCCTATTCTTCTATAGTCAAGTTTCAATTTTTGAGTACCACTTATTTTGTCGTCTGCAAATGCTTTCAATTTGGGCGAGTATAAAATTTGTCGTTTGGTAATGAGTTAAAAGACAGGATTAACCCATTACCACACAATCCCTACTTTTGACGCCCCTGAGACAGAAGCCTTTAGAAAACATTGTGGGAAAAGGAGAAAATGCTGTTAAGCAGCATTTTCTCCTTTTCCCACAATGTTTTCTACCCTTCACAAAACAAATTTCAAATTTTCAGTCACTTTTATTTTGTCGTCTGCAAATGCTTTCAATTTGGACAAGCCTAAAATATTGTCGTTTGGTAATGGATTAATTGGTAAAGGATTAACCCTTATTCGGGTGAACAATTGAAATCAATTTTTCAGCAGATAGTAAAATTCCGAATTTTGTTATTTCAAAAGTAGTTTTTGCTGTTGTTGTTTTTTTTTTTGGAGGGGGAAAGGAGGAATATGTTCTTATCGGGCAGTGTAGATCAAAGATCAGACTGCACGTTCTGTGCAGTCTGATCTTTGATCTACACTGTTCGCAAAAAGGTCAGTGGGTCGAACTTAACAGCCTAAAGGGTTTAAAGGAACGAACGTCCCAGAGCGACAGAGGCGGTGTTTATAAAAAAGTTCATTGAGGACGCGGAACCTTTGTAACTGTTTGACGTCGATGACTGATCAAACACTTTTTATTGTATATAAATCAAAGTAAAAATCGATCCTCTTTTTTATTTTTACATGACTTTTAATAGATCAAAATAGTACTTTCCGTCACTTTCAACAATACTTTAATCATAAACTATTTCACCAATTGCTTACTTAAACTGCATAGTTTTTTTGGGGTTTTTTTTTTTGGGGGGGGGGGGTATCTTGAGGCTAGGACACTGTTGTGCTTTGTTGAAGGACGCTCCCTTCTTCACTCCATCCTTTTGCAGGGAGGAGTAATGTAATGGGAGTAAATAAATAAATGAAGTATTCGATATCGCTGTTACAAAGGATACGGGCGATGATGCTAAATCTGTTGCTCTAAGCACTACCACATAACTCTTCCACTTGCAAGCGAAATGAACTTACTTCTATAAAGATATGTAACCCGTCACAGGAAAGGGGACTATCTGGGAGTTACGTACATCATTTAGATGTAAACAGATCAAAGATGGTGCATCGCCAAATTTCAGCTGATAGATCAAAAATCATTGCATAACGAGGTAGAATGACCACTTTTCATACAGAAAATATCCTTAAAGCGAAAAGTGTCAACTCTGGTCAGCCTGCGCTATCCGCGCAGGCTGACCAGGATCGACACTTTTCGCAGTTCCCAGAAGATCCCTTTCTGCATGACGGGTTATATATATATATATGAAACCTACGGCCTGTTACAGCCTGGAAACTATAAAACTAAATTAGACGAAACATCATGTTCGATTTATGTTGCGCGCATTGTTCTTATTAAGGCAGATGTCGATGTAATGCGAGGTCTGTGCTACAGAAGGTGACGCATCACGCCGAAATGCTTCCGGGTCGACGTTGTCCAACAAAAAAAAAAAATCCCACTTGAAACGATATATTATATCGCTTTTTTACAGAACGCTGCTCACTTACATGTATTCCAGCCATCTTTTATCTATCGTCAAGAAATGCTTTAAATATGGACGAGGTCGAGAACTTTATTGTCGAGTATGGAGATAAACCAATATACGGAACTACTTTCTTGGTTGTTGTCTTATTGGAGGTTATGTATGGTTGGTTCACTGTGTTACATTACAGCGGCCAATCTAATAAACGTCGCCCCAGTGGCCCAACACCGTTATCTCAATAAAGAAATACTTATTATGTAGTTATTGGAATAAATTTGCCGTTGGCTCATTCTGCTGACCATCGCTTTCAATTTCGATGTCATGTCTGCTGGTCCTTGGCAAAACCAGACGACAATAATTGACGGTTTTCCCCCCATATTTACAACGCGTTATGTCATGTTTATCCGCTAATTTAACAGAGACGAACTGCCCTATGGAATATTTTCCCTTGGGTCAAGGTCAACTTTTCTGCTTGTCTCCTTAGGAGTAAGTTAATTGGCTGTCAATGGTACAAAATCACGTATGTATACAAATATAGCTAATCTTTATCTAGGTCAAATTCATACTTCCGGCAAATTATTTACAAGAAATGAGTTCTTTCACAGACTGCACAAAGTAGTTTTTTTTTTTCTTCATGAGATTTCAAGAATCTACATCGTCCTACAAGATTCTAAATTGACCTTTTTCAAAATAAGCCCGAGCTCTGACAACTCTGAGAAGGGAGCCCTTTGAAATCATTGTAGGAAAAGGAGAAAATGCTGGTGACCAGCATTTTCCAATTACCCGCAATGTTTTCTACCCTGTCATAGACCAACAGTTCATTTTGAAATTTCCAAGTTAGTTTTCTGCGGATACTACCAAACTGGGAAAACCTTGTGTCTTTTGGGAAAGGGTAAAGCTAGCCGAACAGCCTGTTAGCTCAGTCAGGGGTAGCTGGTCTGAACTCCAGTTGGAGCAGTTCCGCCGGGGAATTGGTTCTTATCATTGTGACAAAATTCATTCCTCTCTAATTGCAGAAAGATATGGTTCCAACAGTAGACCTCCCCATGATGGAAAATCACGTATGGCTTGTGACTAATTTTGTGGAAAGTCTAATTGAAAGAAAACGCCCGTAAAACATTTATAGATGCACTGGTAGGTGCTATACAACTAGATCTAGAGTACTATAGGAAATCTTCCTTAACTCTTTACCAAATAATCCCTGGTTTTCACAACCCTGTAAAAGAAGCCATTTGAAAACATTGTGGGAACGGAAGAAAATGCTGGTAACCAGCATTTTCTCCTTTTCCCACAATGTTTTCTACCCTTCCCGAAACAAATTTCAATTTTTGAGTCACTTTAATTTTGTCGCCTGCGAGTTTTTTTTAACATTGGACCGCTCTAAAATTTCGTAGTTTGGTAAACAGTCAAACATAATCATTGGAAAGAAATTACCCGAGTTGAGCAATCGAACCCATCCTGAACTTTTTTGACTAAGTTATCGGCCTTGAACACTGGATGACAGAAGCATCATTGATAAATTCAATAAGTATATGGTATGTTTCGAGAGAGGCAAAATAGCAGGGAAAATAAATAACAATTTACACGTATTTTCCCCCGAATATAATGGTTTTTTGTTCCCACAGAAAAATAATTCCAGTGGGAAAGACATACAATTACTTATAAACGGTCTCCTGGCGTTAACCTTTTACAACACAATCCCCTGTGTTGACGACTCTTAGATGCAAGGCTTTTGAAAACATGGCGAGAAAAGGAGAAATGCTGGTTAACAGCATTTTCTCCTTTTCTCACCATGTTTTCTGTTCTTAAAAAAGTCAAAGTCTATCAATTGAATCACAGACAATGTGTCGCCTGCAATCTGAAATTATATCGTTTAGTAGAGAGGTAACACTACTAGAAAGAGGTCTGTATTTTTACAATGTTTTGGAAATTTAAAACAAAATTATAAAAACTCTTCTACACTTTGGAACATTTTACGGGTAAAACCTTCCCGCAAAAGGACAATTTCAAGACTTGTTTTTTTTTTTTTTTCACAAGAATATTTCAAGTATGATCTTCTTCAAGACAAAATAAATAACTAAATGAATAACTGAATAAATAAATAAATGAATAAATAAATAAATAAATAAATAAATAAATAAATAAATAAATAAATAAATTTTTTTAAGGTTTGTACGAAATCAAATGGTCGCTTATAGGAGATTAAGGTCCAAACAGTTGTAATTTGCACGGTCGCTGGTCGGAGACACCAAGGGGTCGCTTATTACAGGTCATTTACACGGGAAATTTAGGTAGGAGGAATTTCATGTGGTCATTTACAGCGGGGACTCGCTTATAGCAATTGAGCGTTCGTCCAGGTTCGACTGTATTAACTCTTTACCAAACGACAAAATTTTAGGTTTGTCTAAATTGAAAGCATTTGCAGACGACAAAATAAAAGTGACTTAAATTTTGAAATTTGTCTTGTGAAGGGTAGAAAACATTGTGGGAAAAGGAGAAAATGCTGGTTACCAGCATTTTCTCCATTTCCCACGATGTTTTCTAAAGGCTTCTTTCTCAGGGTCGTGAAAAGTAGGGATTGTGTGGTTATGGGTCAAGAGAAGAATATGCGGATGAATGAAAGATGTTTTCGTGATGACCCAGACAGTAAAAACATTGTGACAAAAGACAGACTGTCTACTTAGATCATTTATCTCAACTGATCACCAAGTTTTCAGGGCTTGTGATATAGATGGAGAGAAACTGGAGATACATAAAAAGGGAAAAAGGATAAAATGGGACTAATATATATGCTTCCATATATAATACAGGGTTTTTTTTTCCCTCGACTCGTTCTCGCGTCTAATTGAAATAGAAACCCGCCAATGCATCAGACGAAATACCATTAATCCTTATCCCGCTGTACTAGTGAAATGAACCTTTCAAGTCGATAGGAAAAACCAAAATTAGCCTATTTCAAATGTATTTTGGGCGAAAAAGGTATTTCCTTAACCCTTTACCACACGACTAAATTTTAGGCCCATCCAAATTGAAAGCATTTGCAGACGATAGGGAAGAAAACATTGTGGGAAAAGGAGAAAATGCTGGTTACCAGGGAAAAGGAGAAAATGCTGGTTACCAGCATTTTCTCATTTTCCCACAACGTTTTCAAAAGGCCTCTTTCCAAAGGTCGTCAAAGGTCATCATTGTGCGGTAAAGGGTGAAGCGCGACTTACTTACCTTTTGCAAGCAGTAAATATTCAAGATCAGACTGCACATTCAGTGCAGTCTGATCTTGGTTCTACACTGTTCGCAAAAGGTCCGTAAGTCGCGCTTGGCAACTTAAGGGTTAACACTTAACCGCGCTAAATACTATTAAGTCAAATATCTTTTCAAAATGATATTTGGAGTTTGATCTCTTTTTATTGATTTATCAACTAAGTTAAATGAACTTTTCAAGCAGATAGTACAACCTCGAATGATGCTGTTTCAAACTTAATTTTTGAAGACAAAATATCTCGTTATCGGACAGTGTAGATTCAAGATCAGACTGAAAATTTGTGCAGTCAAGTTGATCTTGATCTTTACTATCCGCTAAAGGTCAGCGAGTCGCACTTATCAGCATAAATATCAACTTATTGTCTCTTACAGACCTAAATAACGTCTGTTTTGTTCGCATGGTCCTTCGTTTAAAGGTATTAATTTGTAATAATTGATTACGAAAGAATTTGGACGAATGCTAACGAAAGCTTATAAAGTCCCTCTCCGGAGAACAAATTGCTCATACAATAAGTCCACAAATACATTAAAATATATAGACATGATACTTTAAGTGGTTTTCCACGTTATTTCATTTGAATCGCAAAAGCACCAATCCATGCATTCTATGGTTTTCTTTCAACGCTTTACCAAACGACAAAATGTTAGACTGGTCCAATGTCGA
The DNA here is from genome assembly GCA_943736015.1 of Tridacna crocea. Classification (NCBI taxonomy): domain Eukaryota; kingdom Metazoa; phylum Mollusca; class Bivalvia; order Cardiida; family Cardiidae; genus Tridacna; species Tridacna crocea. The sequence continues at coordinate 35,765,181 of OX031066.1, read as the reverse complement.
AAGCAGTTCCAGACGACAACTTCAGTGTGGTTGAAATGGAGAAACTTGTCCAAGAAAGGGTGAGAAAACATGGTGGAAAAAGGAGAAAATGCTGGTTACCAGCATTTTCTCCTTTTCCCAAAATGTTTTCTAAAGGTTTTTTTTTTTTCAAGGTCGTTAAAACTCCGGAAAGAGTTAACCAGTACTTTGCACAATATTTTATCCGAGCCACTGGCAGCTTTTCCACATACCCGTCGAACAAAAAAAAAATCAATGGCGAGAGAGAAATGAATCCTCGTACAAATTTGGCTGAGCCGGGGATTTCAACCAGAGACCCATTGGTTTGAGGCCCTGTCAGTTATCAACTGAACAATAGGACTCGGCGCTTTCTTAACCAGCGGCTAAAGAGAGGGGGAGAGAGAGAGAGAGAGAGAGAGAGCGATAGAGAGAGAGAAAGGCAGGCACACAGACGGACGGACGGACGGACGGGCAGATAGACAGAGACCGAGACAGAGGGACGGACGGACGGACAGACAGACAAATAGACAGACACAGAGAGACCGAGACAGAGCTTTCCAACTTGATTATCTTTTTATGCAATACTTGACAAAAATTCGTAGGGATGGTTGCAATATAATGATGCATTTACCTTGCAATTCATATTTAATCACCTTAAAAATATACTTCATCCTTGTACGTTTGATACGCGTGAGGGACGAAGATAATTTATCTTTATGAGAGCACTCTGAGTGAAAAGTTTTCTCTTAACTCCTTACCAAACGACAAAATTTTAGACTGGTCCAAATTGAAATAATTTACTGACGACAAAATAAACGTGGCTAAAAAATTGAACTTTGTTTTGAGAAGGGTAGAAAACCTTGTGAGAAAAGGAGAAAATGCTGTTTACCAGCATTTTCTCCTTTTCCCACAATGTTTTCAAAAGGCTTCTTTCCCAAGGGTGTGAAAAGTCGGGATTGTGTGGTAAAGAGTTGATAGAAATAATAATATATGAAAATGCAATTTATCCGCCATCTCTGTCTCTCTGTCTCTTTGACACAATTACCCAAACAAGCTAAATATTTTGCTTTTAATGCTTTTAGTAAACATAATTCTGTATAAAAATGCAAGTTTATCTGCAATCTATGTCTGTCTGTCTCTTTGACACAATTACCCAGACAAGTTAAATATTTTACTTTTGTTGCTTTTAGTAAACATAATTCTGTATAAAAATGCAATTTATCCGCCATCTCTTGTCTCTTTGACACAATTACCCAAACAAGTTAAATATTTTGCTTTTAATGCTGTTAGTGAACATAATTCTGTATAAAAACGCAAGTTTATCTGCAATCTCTATCTATCTGTCTCTTACACACAATTACCACAAAAAAAGTTAACTATTTTTCTTACAATTGGTAAATGACGACTTATGTATTAAAGGTGGGTATTTAGAATTTTCACATGACACCAAATTAAAAAATATATATATCATTGAAATTTATACGAAAAAACAATACAAATCATCAATGATTAAGAATCATAAAATTACAACAACAAAAATTATGGTATTCCCTTAAAAGGCTACGTAGTCTCTTAAGCTATTTTTAGATTTCGCGCCAAAGATCAATAAAGCATTGTGGGGATGTAAAGTGACTGGTACATGACTAATAACGCTGAAAATCCATTACAAAACAAACATGTAACAATTATTTTCCATTATGTCTTCTTCGGATGGATGTTTGAAACTTTGTCTGTGTTTTCCTTTATTTAGATAAGAGAATTCATAATCTAAAAATAGAACGTGTCTCCCGTTGGTGTCAACCTGGTCCGAAATAAATCTCTAATTTCTTGTGTTATCGGATGGTTTTCGATTACTGGGGTTTTATGTACGCAAATTAAAAGGCTATGGGAGTATAAGGATGATTTTTTTGCATTTTTGTAAAGTTTTCGTCCCAAAATCTGAAGGGCCACCTTTAACTCATTACCATACACACCCTACTTTTGACGACCCAGAGAAAGAAGCTTTTAGAAAATATTTTTGAAAAAAAGGAGCTTCTTTCACAGAGTCGTGCAAACCGGGGATTGTTTGGTAAAGAGTTAGTGCATTTCTGTGACGTATTTTACCAAGCAAGTTATCACGTAATTTTTAATGAAAGAAAGAAGCATTTTGTTTCACAATAGACAGAATCGTGAGGTAAACTGATCCCTGGACATGCCGTTAACCCTTTACCACTCAAAGACGACTTTTAACACCATTGTTGAAGAAACCATTTGAAAACATTGTGGAAAAAGGAGAAAATGCTGGTAACCAGCATTTTCTCCTTTTCCCACAATGTTTTCTACCCTATCAAGGTCAAATTCTATTATTTAAGTCACAATGAAATTATCGTCTGCAAATGCTCTCAATTTGGACAAGGCTACAATTTTGTTGTCTGGTATAGAGTCAATGACATATACATATAGCCAAAATTTTCTTTCGACTCAGGGCAGCCTACACGCATTACCCGGGCTAACTAGGGCTCATATTCACTAACCATTCTTAGGAACAGTCTTTGTCTTATTCTTCAGTTTAGCCAATCAGAATTTGTGGTACTTACAAATTTAGAACATCTTGGAGAATAAGACTAAGAATATTCTCAAGAATGGTTGGTGAATACGGGCCCTGCTGATCTTGTTTGCAGATACGATTAAGCCCTTTTCACAGGGGCAGTGGCCCAAATACATAATACAGCTAAAACGGTTCGAGTTTCTCTGTAAACGAGTATGAATTATTATAAGAATCAAAGCTTTGAAAACGCTGAAGTGGTATTTGTCGAGGAAGCAATTGTGTGGAATTAACCATTTGAAAGAAAAAGAGAAATATTATTCAAAGACTTGGCTGAAAGTCAACTCCCGTAGCAAATGAATACCTTTTTGGATGAAGGGAGAATAGTACTGGCAAAGTCAGAGTTATTTGTGTATCGGTGGTCTCCCTTTGATCATAAGAAGTCAGGTATAACTTCTCTTGAAAGTAGTACGCATGATGGATAGAGAAAGAAACCATGTGAATATATCAAATAAAATTAAGTTTGTACCTAAAAACTGTGCATTTGAAATATCTTTGGCCATTAACATATACTTCCCAACATTCCAATCAGCTATTTTGATCTGTTAATATTTGTGCCGAATCGAATGGAGTAGCACTCAATCGTGGGATTTACAAGCAAAGGGACGATCTGGTTGTGGAACAAAAAGGCCAGGATCAAACCATCAGTAGACAAATATATTGTAGCATTTTGCCAATAGAAATCTATGATTGAGTTAAGCTATTTTCAATCAGAAATCAGTATTTCCACGATCGATGGCCTCACCCATGCAGTGTATTTCAACATGCCATTTCCAATTACATGTCTGTGTGTGACCGAAAAACTCATTCGTCTGAGAAAAATTGAGTTTAATTGAGTTTATTTCCTTCGGCTTTGCACAAAATATGATACATGGTTTTCAGAATTCAATTTTGAGCTCATAGTGGTATTGTCTTCGACAATTACCACAAACAGGGAAAAACCATCGCGGCTCGTATATTTGTTTTCCTCGGTCGTAAAAAAAATCTAGATTGTGTACTTGAAGGCTTAACAAGCGCGTTAAGGACTTTACGCTCACCTCGAAAAAAGGATTGCCATATCTTTAATTATCTTTGATGATATTTTCATCTCAAGTATTATTATATCACAAACGCTGCATTTCTGTCACGTTCCTTTTCGACGTTTCCACCTGAAAATGTTCCATATTTTACGCTGTAGAGCTGATTTGTTTGTTTTTTTTTTTTAAATAGGTTAGTTTTGAGCTTGACCATGATGATGATGATGATGATGATTATTATTATTATTATTATTATTATTATTGTGATGATTATGATGATGAAAAAGATGGTGATTTCAGGGTTTTTTTTCCCCTTTGTCGCAATGACTCTCGCCAATTCTAGAAAAGAACTGTCAGTTTGGGCAAAGATTTGAACCCGTGACCCTTGAACTACTAACGAGCTTCAAACGGCCTGGAGAACTTCAGAAGGCTTGGCAAACCTCGACCCCACTACAGACCTGCACTTTACCACTGAGCTTAAGGGGCTTGGCGAGCTTAGACGGTCCCAACGAGCTTCGGTTACAATACCGACCTAGAGCAAATGGCAAGCGAAACAACACTTATGAAGCTTTATATCTTCATCAGTGGCGCTCTCTTGAATACAAAGCTATTTATAGATTTTTATGACTGTTTCTTCTGCAAGTAGTGCACAATTAATTGCAACCGTAATCTTCCCAAGCTACAAAAAGATTACTGTTATAAAGCAGAAGAGATCAAGATGCGTTTATAACGCACCATAAAATGTTTAAGTGGTTGTACACAGTTCCCCACCCTGAGCACCCATTAACTCTTTACAAAACAACAGTATTTTAGGCTTGTCCAAATCAAAAGCATTTGCAGAATAAAAGTGACAGCAAAATTATGAATTTGTTTGGCGAAGAGAAGAAAACATCATGGGAAAAGGAGAAAATGCTGGTTACCAGCATTTTCTTCTTTTCCCACAATGTCTTCTAAAGACTTCTTTCTCAGGGTCGTAAAAATTAGGGATTGTGTGGTAATGGGTTAACACTTTGCAAAACAACAAAAGTTTCAGACTGTTCCAAATTGAAAGCGCTAGCAGACGACAAAGTAAACATTACTCAGGAATTCAAATTTGTTTCCAGCAGGGTAGAAAACATTGAGGTGAAAGGAGAAAATGCTGGTCACCAGCATTTTCTCCATTTTCCACAGTGTTTTAAGAAGACTTCTTTCACAGAGTCGTAAAAACCAGGGGCTATTTGGTAAAGAGTTAACTCTTTACTAAACGACGTAATTTCAGACTTATCCGAATTGAAAGCATTTGCAGACGACAAAATACATGCAAACATGCCTCAAAAGTTAAAATTTGTTTTTTTTAAGGTAGAAAACAGGGTGGAAAAAGGAGAAAATTTTCTCCTTTTTTTTACCATGTTTTCAAAAGTCTCCCTTTTCTAGAGTCGTTAAAACGTCAGTTTGATAAGAGTGAAGCACAAAGAACACCTATACCGTGCGACTGCTTAGTGCGACTTCGGACCTTTGTCTCGAGACTTTGAATCAGGCTAGATCAGGCTGATCTTCAGCCCTACAGGCCAAAAAAGAAAATTACACCTTCCATCCCGTACAAAAAGTTAACCTTTTATCACAGAACAATGTTTTCGTCTAGTCCATTCTTTCAGCTGGAATCGGTTTAAAGCCCGTTTGACCTTTAACCTCACAATCCTGAGTTTTCGCAATCCTGATGGGTAAAACTTTTGAAAATATTGTGGCAAAAGGAGAAGATGCTAGTAACCAGCATTTTCTCATTTTTTCACAGTGTTCGCAGCCCTATCAAAGACAATTTTTGCCGTTTCAGCGAATTTCAATTTGTCATCTGCACATGCTTTTGAATTTCATTTGAGTAGGATTGTACCGTCTGAGAATGAGTAAAAGTCGGTATGGTAAGATTGTAATATAAGACCTGGGTCTGTATTCAACAACCATTCCCAAGAACATCCTTGGTCTTCTTCACCAGATTTTTTTTCAAATATGAAAGTAACACACCTTATGATTGGCTACACTATTTGGTTTAGCCTATCATAAGTTGTGTTACTTTCAAATTTTGGAAGTTCAGCAGAATAAGACAGAAAAAAAAAGTTCTTCAGAATGGTTGGTGAATGCAGACCCTGGTGTGTTCAGAAGAACTTTAGTACCATGTAGATCAAGATCAGGCTGCACAGGACCTGTAGTATAATCTTGGGTGTGCATTGCCTAATGTACAAGTTATAAGTGCGTGTTCTTTTTTGTCCTTCAACAACGATTCGACATTGCTATTATTCGAGCTTTTATTCTGTATGTTCTTCACCCATTACCACACAATCCCTACTTTTGACGACCCTGAGAGCGAAGCCTTTGAAAACATTGTGGGAAAAGGAGAAAATGCTGGTAACCAGCCTTTTCTCCTTTTCCCACAATGTTTTCTACCCATCACAAAACAAATTTCAAATTTTCAGTCACTTTTATTTTGTCATCTACAAATGCTTTGGATTTAGACAACCCTAAAAATTCTGTTGTTTGGTTATGAGTTAAATCCAGTTTCTTCCACAATGACATGATAATATGAAACAATGCTTTCCTTGTTCGATTGATGCCATATGTGCACAATATGAACTCCACTGTACACAGACAATAACATCCCATTCATTCACTGATTTCAGATCCCGATAAGCCGCACTGATCATAAATTCTTGTGAAAAAAAGTTTTTCCTCTAAGATGTCAGGCTTTTGTGGTTTCTTTCCAATCTTTTCAGATGTTGTGCCCCAAATCATAATTACAGAAGAAAATGGTTGTAAAGAAACCGTTAGTTCTTGTCTATTTCTTTACCAAACGACAACAAGAGTGCCAAGATGGTTCTGGATCGTTCACCTAAATTTTTGAGAGGATCATAGCCGATTGTTTTTGAGGTAATGAAACTTTGGAAATAAATCCCCCCTCCCCTTTCCCCATCACAGCCATGAAGATTAAGAATTTCTTCATGTCCATATAGTGCAAGTAGCCCCAGTCACTCGAGCCATGTTTCTTGAGGGATCAAAATTTTGCGAACAATTTTTGTATAGGGTCACCCAAGGAACATTGCTCTGAAATTATTTTAAAATCTGACCAGCCGTTTCAAAAAAGAAAAATTTTCAAGAATTTCTTCTTTTCTGTACAGTACAAGTAGCCCCCATGCACCAGAGCCATGCTTCTTGAGGGATCAAAATTTCGCGAACAGTTTTTGAAAAGGGTCACCCAAGGAAGATCTCTGTGAAATAATTTCAAAATGTGACCAGCGGTTTCAGACAAGAAGAATTTTTGTAAGAATTTCTTCATTTCTGTTTATAGTACAACTAGCTCCCATTCACCAGAGCCATGTTTCTTGACGGATCAAAATTTCGCAAACATTTTTTGAAAAGGGTCACCCCGGGATTGAAGAACATCTCAGTGAAATTATTTCAAAATCTGATCAGCCCTTTCAGACGAGAAGAATTTTTAAGAATGTCTTCATTTTGTATAGCCCCCATGCACCAGAGCCATGTTTCTTAACAGATCAAAATATCGCTAAAACTTTTTGAAAAGGGTCACCTAAGGAACAGATCCGTGAAATTATTTCAAAATCTGACCAGTGGTTTCTGAGGAGAAGAGTTTTATAGAATTTATTGGAAAATTCCATTTGGTTGCCATGGCAACAAGAGTTTTCGATGGAATCAAATTCTGTGACCACTTTTAAAGAGATCCTCACAAGGAACATTCCAGCCAAGTTTGGTCCAAATCAGCAGAGCGGTTAAGGAGGAGAAGATGTTTATAGGAGTTGTTGACGCCGCACGACGGACAACGGACGACGCACAACGGACACAGCGTCACCCTAATGGCTCCCCTTGTGCTCGGGTGAGCTAAGAATGTCGACTGGTGGAAACTGAGAGCATTTGCAGGCGACATATTAAATGGTGCTCCTAAGGTGATATTTGTCTCTGAAATGGCAGAAAACATTGCGGGAGAAAGGAGAAAATGCTGGTTACCAATGACTTAACTCTTATACTGCTAAAAAGATGAAATAAAACTTTGAAGATGATAGTGAAAAAACAAATCTGATAATTTCTAATGTGTTTTGGGGTAACGTTTATCTCTTTAACGGACAGTGTAGATCCAAGATCAGACTGCACGTACTGTGCAGTCTGATCTTGCATATACACTCTCCGCAAAAGGTCCTTGAGTCCCGCTCACCAGTTTAAGGGGTTCAATAATTTTATTGCATCCTTGAGATGAAAATTCATAATAAAATAGTGTTCCTTTAATTATCTCTAGCAGTGTACTTGGCAGGTCTAAAAGTAGCCGGTTACATGAATACAGTTGATGGAAATAAAAAGTACACTGGAAAAGGTGGGGGATGGGGTTTAACCTTTTCCCAAACAATCCCTGGTTTTTACGGGTCTGCAATAGTAGCCTTTTGAAAACATTGTGGTAAAAGGAGAAAATGCTGGTAACCAGCATTTTCTCCTTTTCCCACAATGTTTTCTACCCTATCACAGTCAGAAATTATTTTTTCAGAAAGAGTTGAATTGTCATCTGCAAATGGTTTCAATTTGGTCAAGTCCAAAAGTTTGTAGTTTGGGAAAGGGTTAACACATCTTCAAAAAGTATTGACACAGGTCAGCCCGCGCAGTGAATTTTTCCATGTCAAAGGATCAGTCTACCTCATAATTTGGGCAGTTGTTTAGACGAAGTGGATTTTATACATCTAAAATTAGAAGAATTCTTCCGATCATGCATCAATGAGTTGCATTAAACCCCCTTTTGCCAGAGGGTCCCGCTCAAGTGTATTGCACTCGAACTAAAATATTTGGTTTCCAAGAAAAACCATGATCAATGGGAATGATCCGTCACTTAAACTGATTTCTAGTGGTTTTACATAAATCTCGCCACAAACGAGACTTTACGAGACTTCCTCCGAGAAATTTTGAGAGTATAACAAATATACCGAAATATGCACACGACGTTGCAGACATATTTATTGAAGTGAAAACATTGGTTGCAGACGTAAGACACGTTACAAACGTATTTTAATCTTCTTTTTTTTTTTATCTTTGTCTTGACTTTTAACTGAGAATCGATGGAAGTCATTGTGACTGGTATTTTATTCCTTTATTACGACTGAACGTAGTTTTGACGATGTTTATGTAGGAAAGGAGCCAGTTTGGGAGAAATATTGTGCAAAGTTCTACAACAAAGATTGGTTGGTTGGTTGGTTGGTTGGTTGGTTGGTCGGTCGGTCGGTCAGTCGTTTGTTCTTTCGTTCGTCCGTTCGTTCCGGTTCGGTCGGTCGGTCGCTCCTTCCTTTCTCCCTCTCGACATTCCTTCCTTCCTTCCTTCCTTCCTTCCTTCCTTCCATGCTTCCTTCCTGTCTCCTTCCTTCCTTCCTTCCTGTCTCCTTTCTTCCTTCCTGTCTCCTTCCTTCCTTCCTTCTTTCCTTCCTTACTTCCTTCCTTCCCTCCTTCCTTCCTTCTTTCCTTCCTTCCTTCCTTCCTTCCCTCCTTCCTTCCTTCCTTCCTTCCTTCTTTCCCTCCTTCCTTCCCTCCTTCCCTCCTTCCGTCCTTCCTTCCTTCCTTCCCTCCTTCCGTCCTTCCTTCCTTCCTTCCTTCCTTCCTTCCATCCCTCCTTCCCTCCTTCCTTCCTTCCCTCCTTCTTTCCTTCCTTCCTTCCGTCCTTCCTTCCTTCCATCCTTCCTGTCTCCTTCCTTCCGTCCTTCCTTCCTTCCTTCCTTCCTTCCTTCCTCCACTACATTGTCCTTCCTTCCTTCCTTCCTCCACTACATTGTGTTATTATGTTTAATGCTGCTTTCCAATCATTAATTTTGTCAATTCACGGGAACAGCTCACATATATCGTCACGTAACCTGTTTTCGACGGTCACCTATTTTCGACGGTCTCGGAAAATTCCGTATAAACATATAAATTCTCGCGAGATTTCACGCATGACGTCACCGGAGCAGTAAATATTATCGGCTGTCACCCTTCGCTTGCTTTGAACGAAATATGGAAATAAGAAAGGTAAGTTTTGATTTATCAAATAAAAACAACATAAAAACCCGCCATTTTGATAAAGTCATTTTTTGATAGATGTTTAAAAACCTTTTTTTCGCTTAACAGAACAAAAATCCAAAATCTGTCTCTCCGGTTGTGAGAAGCCGACAAGTTGTGACGTCATTATTGGGGATTCCCCTATATCTGAGATTATTTTAAGTTCAAACAGAAATATCAAAAATTTTATGATCCTTACGCTATTTTCCTCCGTTCTTTAATACATTTGCTTATTTTTCAGACCAATCCAGCCAATAGAGGCCGCTATAGAGCATCATACACTGCAGATGATTTAGCAGACGCCTACAGAATGTGTATAGAAGATTCGCTTCCGGTGGAGAGGGTCGCTAAAAAATTTTCTATACCAGTCTCAACCCTGAAGGACAGAGTTCGGGGGAGAGTCGATCTTGATGCAGTTAAATCTGGGCCTTGCACAGTATTTTCAAATGAACAGGAAGCTTTATTTCACAATCACTTAACTGTTATGGCTGAAATAGGTTACGGATATTCAAGAATGGAGACATTGAATCTGGCATCGGACTATGCAATTCACTTGGGTCTTAAACCAGTGGGACATAAATTTAGTTTGAAGTGGCTCTATGGTTATCTAGATCGGTGGCCAGATTTAAAAGTTAAAAAGCCCCGTGCTTTGGAGGTAGCTAGGGCAAAAAGTGCTACAAGGGAAGCTGTTGACAGGTATTTTCATGAGCTGCATGCCATTCTAACTAAGTATAATCTGAAAGACAAACCGTCCAGAATATACAACATTGATGAAAAAGGCCTTTCAATGAACCATAACCCTCCAAAAATTGTTGCAGGTAAACATTATAAAGCTCAGGCCATAACTGCAGGAAAATCTAAAACTGTAACTGTCATTGGAGGTGGAAATGGAGTTGGACACCAGGTTCCCCCATTTTTTGTATTTCCTGGTGTTAGAATGCAACCATCTTTGTTGGATGGTGCTTCACCTGGTGCCTCAGGAACTGTCTCTGCGTCAGGATGGTCAAATACTGACATATTTTTTTATTACATGAAGCATCACTTGCAGCCTATTTTACCATTTCGTGATGCAGATAATCCTATCTTAGTGCTCTATGATGGCCATAAGAGTCATGTTTCTCTAGGATTAATTCAATGGGCAAAAGAAAATCACATCATCTTATTTGTTTTACCACCCCATTGTAGCCACATCCTACAGCCTATGGATGTCTCATGTTATGGGCCTTTTGAGAATGCCTGGAATGCAGCACTTCACCAACATCTTAGGGCCTCTGGTGGTACTACTATCACTCGTTATGATGTTTGTAAAATTGCTTGCAAAGTCTACTCCCAAACACTGACTGCAATGAATATCCAGTCTGCTTTCAAAAGATGTGGAATATTCCCATTCAATAATAAAGTGGTGACTGATTCAGTTATAGCACCTTCTTTGACCTTTAATAGAGCACAACCATCCACGACAACATGCGAACAAAATACCAGAAGTGCATCACTATTTTTAGAAAAGAGGGGCGGGGAAGTTTTAAACAATGTCAGTGTTGCTAAAACTCGTAAAACTCTTAGTAAAGTTGTGGCAGGTAAACCAATAACTGAGGATGATATACTAGACCAGGTAAAGGACCACATAGAAAAGAACAAACCATCAAAGTCCAAAACATCTGAGAAGCATAACAAGAAACTTTTGAAAACACCCAATAAAAAGTCTAATGTTTCAAATAAATCCCCAGCTACATTTGTTCCAAAACCAGGTACTTCAGGTTTGAGTAAAAATGATAGTTCTTTTCACCAGGCTGTATCAGATGATTCTGAAACAGAAATACAAGAATCAGAAAAGTGTTGTATTTGCAACCTATTTACCCCATCTGACTTGAAACATTGTGTAAGCCTAACTCTGGTGAAATGGGGTCAGTGTGACCTCTGTGATAGATGGGTTCATCTAGGATTCTGTTCAAAAGTAAAAACTCTTAGGAGAGGAGATTCTTTTCTGTGTCCAAAGTGTCTAAGTGAGGAATAGAACACAGACCCTGAAATTGCATATCTGAATTGTAAATAGTTGTTGACTTGTTAAATTTATCGTATTGACTAGTTATTTATGAAGATAAAACGTTTAAAATGTACAGTGGTGTGTAACCTTCAAAAATTTATATTGAACGGCCCTCATATTTCACGTTGACCTTGACCGTCGAAAATAGGTGACGTCATCTGAACTGTGTGATCCCGAGTACTGCATAAAAACTTTTATCTTTTATAGAATGGAAATGTAAACAGTGAGGAAATTTAAACTTAAAAAGGTAAGAAAGAAATTATTTTTTCAAAATATTTGATTTTTTAACAAAACTATTTAATTTATTGTGAGAAACAGAGCATCATCTCTTGTACCGTCGAAAACAGGTGACACCGGGATACTATAGTATTCATGTTTGTCTTTGGCTTCATAAGTAACTTTACCTCGCTTGGACTCCGGTGTGTTTTTACCAAGCACATTCTGGCAAAAAAAAAACAGTGTCTGCAGTGATGCTCGAACCCTAAGCTTTGAGGTTACAGGTCCAGAACCCCACTAGTATGAACAAATTCCAGGAAACAATGAATATGTGCCATAAACACCTAATTATGTTGAAATCGGCATTAACCCATTACCACACAATCCCTATTTTTGACGCCCCTGAGAAAGAAGCCTTTAGAAAACATTGTGGGTAAAGGAGAAAATGCTGGTAACCAGCATTTTCTCCTTTTCCCACAACGTTTTCTACTCTTCACAAAACAAATTTCAAATTTTCAGTCACTTTTAATTTTGTTGTCTGCAAATGCTTTCAATTTAGACCAGTCTAAAATATTGTCGTTTGGTAATGGCTTAAAACCCATGCAAAGAAACAAATCTTACGGTTCAACAAAATTTAAGATTTAAGAAGACGGTAAGTAAAGTGTGCCTCGAATCATCAGACTGGTGTTTAAGGGGTTTGAAAAATATGGGAAAGGCTAAAAGATGCCGATTAACAGTATTTTCTCCTTTACCCACAATAATTTCAAAGCGATTTTTCATATAGTTTCTTTAAAGCACAAAGATTGTTTGATGAAGGTTTTTAAAGATAAATATCTAAAGTCATTTTTCATAGCCTAAATAATATTTATTTTGACAACATCCGTTTTGAAATAGATCATTTTTTTCAGCCAGTCGTAAACTTGAGGAAAAAATAATCCCATGTCTCTATCCTCCTCTTTTTCAACCCCAAGTTCTACGAACTATCGTGTTCAACCCCAAAGTTCGGTCCGATGGTGCATAACATGGGGTATCCGACCAAACTATGGGGCTGAAAATTTTCAACCCCAAAGTTCGTACGAACTTTGGGGTTCAACCCCATAGTTCGGTCAACCCCATAGTTCGGTCCAACAGCGCTATAAAGTAGCAATGGAGAAAATAGCTTTTATCAATATGTTTGAGGAAAATTGAGGCCTGTTTTAGCTCCATATTTCTCTAAACTGTTGATCATAGCTAAGTGAATCGCACGAGGTAACGTTTTATTGAGTAAACGTAAACGTATATTTTAGTTTTAAATTCAAAGTAACGGTTGTTGCGTAGGAAAGAGGTTCGGTTCTGTATCCAGGATGCCCAGATTAGATAGATGAGTATTTATAGAATGCCACCTAGCGGGAGATAATGGAGATTCCACAGTACTTGTAGCAACGAATGATGATCTAATGACGTATACACTTTACGTTAAATTACTTGTGAAATATTTTATGCGCGGGTAAACCAATGTCACTTGCTGTAAGTCATGTATTATGGGCGAGTGGCCTTATTAAAAAATAAAGAAACCTCTAGACTCTCAGTTCTAAGCTCTCTCTCTCTCTCAACAAAGTTTCGAATCACCTGTCACTTTCACAAATACATTTTCATTTTTTTCGTGTTTACTCGCAAATCAGGGGAAAAGATATATGCATATCGGTTTAGATGTCGTCGGTTTACACAGCTACAGCTTGTTACAAACTGTACTATTGGTTACGAGGTTTTTTAGGTAAACCGACGATATGTATCAAAAATCCTTGAAGCTGTAAAACCGGTCCACTTTTGTCGTATAATGACTTTCAATTTTGCATTTAACATCTAACAACTCGCGGGTAAAAATAAACTAGGTAAAATTCGACCGTTTAAAACAAAACTTTTTATTTCAATTAAAAGGCTTTTTTTTTCAGTCTATCAAAGCCAGTATCGACAATTATGGAACCAAGATCAGGGTGCACATTCTGTGCAGTCTGATCTTGTATCTACGGTGGCCACTTATGCAATCTAAAATGCTCACGACGTGTAAAGGGTTGACTGTCAAATTTGTTAATCTAATTTTGCATAAAATTACTTAAAAGATTCGTTTCAAACGGAACATAAAACAACCATGCACGTTTACTCTAGGGCTGATAAGAGCGACATTGGGCACTTTTGCGTACAGTACAGATCAAGACCAGACTGCACCAGACATGCAGTCTGATCTTCGATCTACACTGTCCGATCAGGAGATATCCCCGCTGAAAATACCTAAACCCTTTACCAAACAATCCCTGATTTTTACCACCCTGAAATAGAAGCCTATTGAAATCATTGTGGGAAAAGGAGAAAATGCTGGTAACCAGCTTTCTACCCTGCTGGAAACAATTTTTAGTTTTTGAGTTATGTTTATTTTGTCGTCTATAAGTGCTTTCAATTTGGACCAGTCTAAATTTTGTCGTTTGGTGAAAGGTTAATAAAAGCAAAATTTGGGTTTTTCTAATCCCTGCGTTTGTAAAAGTTTTATTTTGCTTATTAACCCATTACCACTCAATCCCTACATTTGACGCCCCTGAGAAAGAAGCCTTTTGAAAACACTGTGGGAAATGGAGAAAATGCTGGTAACCAGCATTTTCTCCTTTTCCCACAGTGTTTTCTACCCTTTTCAGAACAAATTTCTATTTTTCAGTCACTTTTATTTTTTCGTCTGCAAATGCTTTCAATTTGGACCAGTCTAAAATTTTCTCGTGTGGTAATGAGTTAAACAGGAAAAGGGTTAACTTTTTACTGAACGACAAAATTTTAGAATTGTCCAAATTAAAAGCATTTGCAGACGACATAATAAACGAAACTCGAAAATTGAGACTTGTTCACAGCAGGATAGAAAACACTGTTGGAAAAAGGAGAAAATACTAGTTACCAGCATTTTCTCCTTTTTCACACAATGTTTTCAAAAGGCTTCTATCTGAGGGTCGTAAAAACCAGGGATTGTTTGGTAAAAGGTTAATTGTGCACCAGACGACAACAGTCTAAACCAGATCTTATTGAAGGCATTTGCAGACGACAAATTTAACATGGCTAAAATTGCCGCATTAGCGTTTAACCCATCAACATAACTATTCCATTGTTTGACAACCCAGCAAAAATATATATAAAAAAATATATGAAAAAAAAATAAAAAAAAGAGAGAGAGAATGCTGGTAAGCAGCATTACGATGGTTACATGGGAACGCATGTACATGTAATTGCAAACTCCTGGTCAAAGAAAGTCAATAAAAGCTTTAATTAAAGCTGACCCTTCAGACATTGGGGCGAAAGTTTCACAAAAACAACAAAATCATCCTTATACTCCCAAAGCCTTTTAATTTTCATTCATAAAACCCCAGTAGTCGAAAACCATCCGACAACAAGAGAAATTGGGGATTTACTACGACCCAGGTCGACAACGATGGGAAACACAGTCTATTTTTATATGAACAACTCCCTCATTTACATAACGGAAATACAGAGACGAAGCTTCAAACATAGCGTCAGAAGAATACACCATGGAAAATAGTTAAATGTTTGATATGTTATGGAATTCAAGTGTCATTAGTCATGTGCAAGTCACCTGACATTCCCACAATGTCGTTTTGATTTTTGGCGTGAAATCTAAAAATAACTTAAGAGGCTACGTAGTCTTTTAAGGGAATACCATAAAAAATGTAACTTTATGATTCTTAATTATTGATGATTTGTATTGTTTATATATATATATATATATTTTTTTCTTAGTGATATATTTATTTTTTAATTTGGTGAGATGTAAAAAATCTAAATACCCACCTTTAACTGGCGATACGGCGATATGACTGAAATAACGTTGAAAAGAGGTATCAAACACCGATCAAATAATCGTAACATAAAGGGTGTAAATAAACCCTTATCTTGCTTAACCCTTTCCCAAACAACAAATTTTGGACCCTTCCGAACCGAAAGAGTTTGCAGACGACAATTTTAGATTTGGAGAAAATGGCAAAAAGTTTTCAAAAAGGGTAGAAAACACTGTGGGAAAAGGAGAAATTGCTCGTAACGAGCAATTTCTCCTTTTCCCACAGTGTTTTCAAAAGACTTTTACTGCAGACACGTAAAAACCAGGGCTTGTCTGGGAAAGGGTTAAATAAGCGAAATGAAACATTCATACCGGTAGTATTAAAAGGATTTTTCTATTTCAAAGGTATTTTGGAAGGAACAAACATCTCCTTATCGGACAGTGAAGATCATAAAATCGGACTGCACATTCAGTGTAGACTGATCTCGATCTAATCTGCCCGCAAAAGATTCTTGGGTCGCTACTGATGAACCGTTTACTTTCGGATTTTATCCATCGGTTAATAATCAGTACAAATTAATCTTTGATGGCATTTTAATGAACAGGTTTTTTTCCGCATCAAAAATTTTATGAAATTTTGACAAACTATCATATCCTACACTCCTGCCCTTATCAACAAAATCTGTGGCTTGCAACACGTAAAAGGGGCATTCGGACATTTCCGTAAGTGTCGTTTCGGCTCAGCCCGCGCAGACTGATCCGAAACGATACTTTATACGTTTTTATGTAATTTTCTGCTTTGTGCAAGTCTACTGCAGAAGAAAACCTAATGTAGTCGTAAAGTGCCGTCTCGGATCAGCCTGCGCGGACTGCGCAGGCTGATCCGAGACGACACTTCACGCAAATATCCGAATGCCCCTTTTCACGTGATGCAAGTCAACTAATCTACTAAAGCAATAAAAGATACTCCTTATATTGACGCCTATGCCAGACACCCAAAGGTTGAATTGCTTAGAAAAAAGCCTGGAAAACATTGTGAGAAATAGAGAAAATACTGTTAACTAGCATATTCTCCTTTCCTACAATCTTTTGATAAGTGAGCCGAGCACTGCAATGTAACTGAAATTAGAGCTAGTACTAAACGTGATTATATACCCCACCAGCTCTTTGTCGCAAAACAGCTCTTTGCAACATGAATGCAGAATGGTTTCCCCATCGGCACCATGTAAAGTGAAATTGGGTTTGGTCTTTTTTGGTCACAAAAATACACAATGTCTTCGTCCAAAGTGTTAAGAGACTATTACATAGCCAATAAATACTGAAACAAAATAAAGAAACTTTGGGGAGGAACCTGAAATGGGCTCCTCTTCCATTCCCCTTATGATGCAGTGTACTCTGCTCACAAAAATTTCGTCCTGTGTCTGCATTATCTATCATAACAATACTAGCAGTCTTCATGGGCTGTATTGGTAACCGGTGGCGACGATAAATAAACGCAGATTCAATCAAAGCTGACCAGGAACCACAGTTTTTACTATTGGACAATTTTCCGCATGTCCAAGCATCATTCTGCCCCCAGATTCAGTAGGATGTTAACCCATTACCACATAATCTCTACTTTTGACGCCCCTGAGAAAGAAACCTTTAGAAAACATAGTGGGAAAAAGAGAAAATGCTGGTTACCAGCATTTTCTCCTTTTCCCATAATGTTTTCTACCCTTCACAAAACAAATTTCAAATTTTCAGTCACTTTTATTTTGTCGTCTGCAAATGCTTTCGATTAGGGCAAGCCTAAAATATTATCGTTTGGTCACGGAAATGCAGTAAGCCCCTTTTTGTACACGATATGTGACCCATCACGCAAAAATGGACCTTCTGGAAACTGCGAAAAGTATGAACCCTTGTCAGTCTGCTCAAATTGCGCAGGCTGACCAGGGTTGACACTTTTCGCTTTTATGACATTTTCTGTATGAAAAGTGGGCATTGTACCTTGTTACACAATCATTATTTTAACTATCAACTTAAACTGACCTGCACTAACGTTGATCTATTTTCATCTAATTGATGTACAGAATTCCCAGATGGTTCCCTTTTTGCGTGATGGTTTACATATATTTTTTATGGATCCCAATTTGTGATGTCTTGGTTGGTACAACGAATCACAGAAATGCATTAAAGGTGGCCCTTCAGATTTTGGGACGAAAATTTTACAAAAATGCAAAAAATTCATCCTTATACTCCCATAGCCTTTTATTTTGCGTTCATAAAAACCCAGCAATCGAAAACCATCCGATAACACAAGAAATTAAAGATCTATTACGGACCAGGTTGTCACCAACGGGAAACAAGTGCTATTTTTAGATTATCAATTCTCTCATTTAAATACAGGAAAACACAAACAAAGCTTCAAACATCCGTCCGAAGAAGACATTATGGAAAATAATTATTACATGTTTGTTATGTAATGGAATTTAAGCGTTATTAGTCGCGTGCCGGTCACTTGACATTCCTACAATGCTTTATTTTTGGCGCGAAATCTAAAAATAGCTTAAGAGGTTACATAGCCTTTTAAGGAAATACCATCAATTTTTTTTTTTTTGTAATTTTATGATTCTTAATTATTGATGATTCGTATTGTTTTTTTAATATAAGTTTCAATAATATATATACATGTATTTTCTAATTTGGTTTGATGTGAAAATTCTAAATACCCACCTTTTAGCCCCTTTTTGTACAAGATTTGCTCAGATGCAATTTCAGATCTGCGTTGTTTAATTGTAGCCGTCTGCAAATACGTTCATTAAAGGACTAATCTGAAATTGTGTCATCTCTTACAAAAATTAGATAACATAATGACTAAGCGAATTTCGCCTCATAGCGTTGAGAAATCAAATTAGTCTGCCCTTAAATTCGATTCATTTGCCACGCTGAAGTGATTATACGTTGGACTGATTACGATAGCATTACTGCAAAAGGAGCTAATTATCTTTACTGAACACAACACCCAGTATAAACTCTTTACCAAACGATAAAATTTTAGACTATACCAAAATGAAAGCATTTGCAGACGACGAAATAAATGCTTCTAGTAAATTGAAATTTGTTTCGGAAAGGGTAGAAAATATTGTGGAAAAAGCAGAAAATGCTGGTTACCAGCATTTTCTCCTTTTTCCACAATGTTTTCAAAAGGCTTCTTTCCCAGAGTTGTTAAAAGTAGGGATTGTGTGGTTATGGATTAACCTTTCACTACGTGAGCGAGTGTTTTAACGATCTTGAAGAAGACAGCTATACAAAACGTTGTAGGAAATGGAGAAAACCCTAGTAACCCCACATTGCTTTTTGTCTTTCTTTAAAAAAATAAATAAATACCTTTAATTCCGACAATTCGTTTTGAAGCAAATGTTGTCAGAATGGACCAATCTACAAAACTCTCGTCTGGTTAAAAAAAAAGATAAGAAACACTTCAGAAAACATTGTGAGAAAAGGAGAAAATACTAACAACGCTGATGATCGGCGTTTTCTCCGTTTTCTTAGCAATATTTTCAACCCTTTCAAAGAATATCCCATCATTTGCGGTACATTTGATTTGTCTTCTGCAAATGCTTTCGATTTGGAAAGGTCCACCATTTTGTCGTCTCGTAAAAGAGTTAAAATGATTTATTTGATTGACATTTGTTGCCGTGGTAACATAAGATGCCTTAAATCATGAAATGTCATGTAATTCACACAGGTGCGGAGCTAGCCCTCTAGCTCAGTGAGTAAGGTGCAGGGTATGAAGGTGTCACCGGTTCGGATCTCAAGCTAGGTTACATTTCTTTCCGAGGATTGATTCTCTAGTCTCTTGTCTTCTACGTTACAGACTGCACTGCAAGGCTCCCCTAGTCTCATGTTCTGTACGTCACAGACTGCGCAACAAGGCTTCCCTAGTCTCATGTTCTGTACGTTACAGACTGCGCTACAAGGCTTCCCTAGTCTGATGTTCTGTACGTTACAGATTGTGCTACAGGGCTTCCCTAATCTCATGTTCTGTACGTTACAGACTGCGCTAAAGGGTTTCCCTAGTCTCATGTTCTGTAGGTAACAGATTGTGCTACAGGGCTTCCCTAGTCTCGCGTTCTGTTCGTTACAGACTGCGCTAACGGGTTTCTCTAGTCTCATGTTCTGTTCGTTACAGACTGCGCGACGGGGTTTCCCTAGTCTCATGTTCTGTACGTTACAGACTGCGCTACGGGGTTTCCCTGGTTACATGTCCTGTACGTTACAGACTGTACTACAGGACTTCCCTAGTCTTATGTTCTGTACGTTACATACTGCACTACAAGGCTCCTCTAATCTCATGACCTGTATGTTACAGACTGCGTGGCAGGGCTTTCGTAGTCTCATGACCTGTACATTACGACTGTGCTACAGGGCTTCCGTAGTCTCATGTCCTGTACGTCACAGACTGCGCTACGGGGTTTCCCTAGTCCCATGTCCTGTACGTTACAGACTGCGCTACAGGGCTTCCGTAGTCTCATGACCTGTACGTTACAGACTGCGCTACAGGGTTTCCCTAGTCCCATGTCCTGTACGTTACAGACTGCGCTACAAGGCTTTTGTAGTCTCATGTCCTGTACGTCACAGACTGCGCTACAAGGCTTCCCTAGTCCCATGTCCTGTACGTTACAGACTGCGCTACAGGGCTTCCGTAGTCTCATGACCTGTACGTTACAGACTGCGCTACAGGGTTTCCCTAGTCCCATGTCCTGTACGTCACAGACTGCGCTACAGGGCTTCCGTAGTCCCATGTCCTGTACGTCACAGACTGCGCTACAGGGCTTCCCTAGTCCCATGTCCTGTACGTTACAGACTGCGCTACAGGGCTTCCGTAGTCTCATGTCCTGTACGTCACAGACTGCGCTACAGGGTTTCCCTAGTCTCATGTCCCGTACGTTACAGACTGCGCTACATGGCTTCCGTAGTCTCATGACCTGTACGTTACAGACTGCACTACGGGGCTTCCCTAGTTTCATGTCCCGCACATTACAGACTGCTCTACAAGGCTTGGCCTGTTTGTATGGTATTCACCCTTAGGCTGCTAACGGCTACACAAAGACCTTTTTACGGCCAGTGTAGATCATTGTAGATCAAGATCAGACGGCGAAAATGTGCTGTGTGATCTTTGATTTACACTGTCCGATAAATAGATGTTTTTCCCACCAAACCTAACATTGAAATTGTAACACTTTGGGTTTTTGATTATATCTGTAAAGTTTCATTCAAATTATTGTACAGGCAAAGGGTTAAACACCGTTTTTACCCTTTTCTTCATAAATAAAATGACTGGAACTTTCGAGCCGACAGTAAAACATAAAAAGAGCATAGTTCCATTTCAAACTTCCTTTATGGAGACAAAATATCTCTCCATCGGACAGTGTAGATCCAAGATCAGACTGCACGTTCTGTGCAGTCTGACCTTGATCTACTCTGTCCGCATAAAAAGGGCCAGCGAGTCGCGCTTAGCAGTCAAAGGATTCAATCGACTTCGGTAAAGTATAAATCAAGACGGCCCGAGCCAAGAATCTGCAACATAACACTTCATTTTCTTTTCTGATACTGCCTTTTCAATTGAGATAAATGTTCAAAGAAATTCGTTTTAATTGCTCCTTCATCTGCATTACCGCTGGAAACGATAAATCATTAAAATAATAATTAAATGATGATTTACCCTTAGCGTGCATGGCGGAACTTTACGCCGCAAACGGGGAAAGAATTGTCATGATTTGTCCAAGAAGAAAACATCTGCAAACAGCAAATGCGCTATACTCTGGCATCCTCGGATACCCCGGGGTCTCCCTATTCGCTACGCTACATCGACTGGACAATTAATTGAATTTCCCTCGCTTTACCGCTGGCCGATTGCTGGCTTTTCATTGGTTCCATCATCATTTTGTGATGGGCGAGTGGAGTGTACTCTATGACGTTTCGTATCGATTTTCGGTGGCTGATTCAAAGTTTTATTAGTCATTTGTCCCAGGGGTCGATGTAGAGTAGCAAATAGGGAGACCCCGGGGTATCCGAGGATGATACTCTGGCAAAAGGAGGCTAAACCCTGCTGCTAAGCGCGACTTACCGACCTTTTGCGGACAATTTAGATCAAGATCAGACTGCACAGAACGTGCAGTCTGATCTTTGATCTTCATTGTCCGATAAGGAGGTATTGTATATACCCTAAAACATAACTTTGACGTAGCAATATTTTGAGTTACGTTTATTTTGTCGTCTGCAAGTGCTTTCATTTTGGACCAGTCTAAAATTTTGTCGTTCGGTAAAGACTTAAACATCACTAAAATTACTTTTGTTATTACAAATTACTTTATTATACTGCAAAGAAATTTCTCGTGATTTGAATGGTTAACATGCCGGGAACATATTTATCATGTTCCCTGGCAAAAACCATGTTAAGGCAGCTTCCCTTTTGAGTGCCCCGTAAACATCACTACACGTGCAACACAAAATACAAAATGATAGTGACGTCAGTTTCCAGTGACGTCAGTTTTCATTAAATTGGGGCAGTCAGAAGACAATTTCTATTTCGTCAGCATACTCGATTCGTGAGATTATAATAAAGGAAAATTTCGATTAACGCGCTTTAAAAGGGTAAAACTTTGCATTATAATATAGTCCGGTCTGTTAACTCGATTTTTTAGCAAAATGTTTACACTCCGGACGAAAGCAACAAATTTCGCATACAGTTAATAGACATCATTCCGAACCATTTGCGCCTGGTGTGCCCGATTTTAGTGGCCTAGTTCATTAATTACTGCCTATTATATATTCGGATAGATGTAGTGTCCGAATACTCTTCCTTTGTATTATATCAGAACACATATATTAGTATCTCACAATGATTTGATCACTGAGGGTCGATCAAAACGCTTTCAAATTTAAGAGAACTTCATTTTTTTATCGAAAATTTGTTTTTTTATTTACTTTGTAGGTGGATTTTGGTTTATTTTCAGTAATAGAGATATGAATAAATCCGAAATGGTACCCAGAATGGGCATTTTTAGTAATTTTTTCACTCTTATATGAAGTTCCGAAACTTTTGAAAGGTCCAAAAAACCTAAAACGGCTTTACCGGTAGTTTTATTAATCATCTTTTTCGAAGATACACACAAAAAAAGAAATGTCGTTTTATCAATCTTTCGGTAGACTTCAGAGAGTAAAGCAGTACCATAAGCGCTATCTTCTGTCGGGCGTGTTGATAGAACTTTTAGTATGCAGACTGCATTAACCCTTAGGCTGCCAAGCGCGACTTAATGATCTCTTGCAGACAATATAAACTAAGATCAGACTACGAAGAACGTGCAGTCTGATCCTAGATCATCTACACTATCCGATACGGAGATATTTTTCCTCGAGATATTCCTCTGAAATAACATTTGGGATTTTACGATCGGCTCTAAAGTGTCATTTAATTAGTAGGATAAGGTTTAATAATTTGAAAAACAAATCCCCCAGCCCATTCCGAAACAAATAAGTGCAAATATACAGTTAAACTGGGACCGATTAAATCAGGTTACATAATAATGCATTTGAAAACAAAAAAAAAAGATGTTCGGGCAGAAAAATGCATCTTTTAGGTCCAGTAATTAGAACAGACTTATCCCCTGTAACAGATTTTAATCATTCCAAACCTTTACAAGTGATATCAACGTAAGGCTGAACGGGATAAACACTTATAATTATGACACGTGTGTGTTAGTCTGTGCTCTGCTCGAACTTGTTTTTTCTAGAAGAAATGGGAGGTTTGAGATTTGAATTGAATTTTGTTATTACGATAGTTAATTTATAAGGTAGTTCAAACAGGAACATGACAAAAATGCAACTATAGAGACCTTAAATATTATTTCAAAGTCAGGATTTTCGCTGTAAATTGAAAATGTATAATATCCCAGTTTTTGGTAAATAAACTGTCTCTGTCTATTTGCAGAATACTGGAACATACTGGATAGGGTTTTAAATAGTTACGGCGAATGTTTTCACCCGACGACGTCCATATACTTAGTATATGGGCGACGGACAAAAGTCCACTGGACAAAAGCCCACTGGGCAAAAGCTCACCGCTCATTTTGACAGGGAGGACAAATGCCCACTGCTTATAAAAAGAAGTGTATAAAAAATAATTTCTTAATCATTTTTGTAGAAAAAACACAGAGATTTAATGATCAGAATGATCAAATTGCATTTCTTTCTTCTCAATGTTTAATTCTCTGCAACATTCCCACTCTTATAACAACCATGTGAAAGAAGAAGAAAATGCTGCTTATCAGCATGTTCTGCTTTTCACATAACGTTTTCTGCTTTTTGTAGAGACAAGTCACATAATATATACGAAACTTATTAATTCCATACATGATTAGAACTAAAAGTTCTATTGGGCTATTGTCCCAGTGGGTTTTTGTCCTAGTGGGCTTTTGTCCAGTGGGCTTTTGTTCCAATGGATTTTTTTCCTATACCCAGCATATGGAGAAGATAGAGTAAAGGTAGTTCAAATGGTTGTAATTGTCCTTGAAAAAGTAAAACATATTGTTGAAGCTGGGGAAAGATTGCTTTTTTTTCTCAAGATTTTCTCTCACACTTTGAAAATTCATTTTTCACAGATGTTTTTGAACTACTAGTATATATTGATTACTTTTTTTTTGCGGGGGGGGGGGGGTTGGGGGCGGTGTTGAGGTTGGGGATGTGAGACAAAAAATAGAAAGTGGGACAAATCAACACGTCTGTCCCCATTTTTGTTCCGGGTCGCCAAAACACGAAATACATTGGTAAAAGGTTAAATAGCTGTCCAGTGTCTTCAGAGAGACAGGGACAATCCATTTACTGATATAACAGCACTATTATCAAACCGTCTTTGTTGCGTTTTCAGGCATGTTCCTATTGACGAATAACTTCATGCTATAGATCATGAGCAAAAGAAACGTGGCTTCAGATCAAATTTCAAACCTTCCATACCGTTTTCACAAAATATTTATTCAAACTTCATTTTGAGCATTTAAAGATGTGAAAAATGGGTAAATGGTTAACTCGGTGTTCCTTTGATCTCGGTATCGCACTGCAGGGTGGGTGACCTTTAGAAGAGTTGTAATGTACTGTCTTCTTACAGATTTACAAACATGTGTCACATTAAACTGACTCTTCTGTATCTTATGTTTTATATTAGTTTACCCGTGTGGTGATCATTAATGGACGGGATTTTGAATTATACACAGGTTACAGAGGTTTCATTCTTGGTCTCTATATGCTCTTTATTTCAAAACGATCTCATAAAATGCATATTTTGTCTGTTTATGATTTTTTTTTCAAAAGCAATACCACGAAATATTACTAAATTGTGTTAGAATTGATTTCCTCTAGATTTTTTGCTATGTCATTTTCTTTTCAGTTTTGAATATGTCCAAATTTAAAGGGTTTGCGAACGGGACATACAGCATTTGTCACTGAAAAAAAGAAAAAAATGCTTTGGATTAAAAGAAAATATGCGTTATATCAAATGTAATCGGCAAATCGTCTATTGCATTGTATGTGGAAATCTGAAGGCAATTTGATTTGTCCTGCCGATCGACCAAATTCAAAGGAATCCTATACGCGAAATTCAAAGTCAGTTCTTTTTAAGTAGGCTATGTAAAGTGCAAGCAAATGACAGGCAAATGGACGGACAGATAAACACAAAGATACGAAAGACTTACAGAATATTCATCAAATCAATCCCTAAATACAGCTGAAACACCATTTTTTGTCGATTATACATTGTGACTAAACGGGAAACAACCAAATTACTGTTCTACAAAGGAAGAGTATTCGGACAGTACAGTTATCCGAATTTCAAATCGCAATAAAAATTGATCTAGGGCCTTAAAATCGGGCACACCCCTTTTTTTCGTTTTAGAAAAGTATTGTTTACATCATATAAAATTTTCACACTTTCGTCCGGCGAGTAAACATTTTTGAGCTAACAGACCGGACTAATACCGGTATATTCGTTGTACGGTCAGGTGGCAGGGGACTTGGAAACTTGTTCACGGCTGTGGTTAATCATATCGCCCCGAGCCTCTTTAGCTGGGCTGGGCAGGCGAAATCTAAAGACAGGATGCTTAGTGCACTTATGTATTTGGTGCGATTCATTCAGCTATAACCAGCAGTTTAGAGAAATCTGTAGCTAAAACAGGCCTTAGTTTTCCACAAACGTTTCTGATAAAAGCCATTTTCTCCACTGTTGCTTTTTAGCGCGTATTACTACAACCGCCCCCTCCCAATGTTGGGGGATGTAATGCGTCATATAAGACAGGTCGAATCTTTGAAGAATATGACATGCGCAGACAACGGCCTATCCAGAGTAAAATCGGATTCAGTCTGAACTATCACCGTAGACCGATTTTTTGTTGTATTGGCAAGACTGCAAGTTTAAAATATCTAGCGTGGCATGAAACCTACACATTGACTGAGTTTGGATTCAAACTAGCGACCCCGGGTTAAAGGCCTAGAATCAGATTTGAAAGCCGTCCAGGGAATTTGAATAGGCCGTTCATTTGTACTGTTCATTTCTAAAGATCTATTTCATATTTTCTGTAATAGAATAGGGCCAGTCAGTATTCATTACATTCTCTGAAGATTTCGAAAGTTTAAATGCAACGCTATTTCCGATTGGCTAGGTCAGGTGGATTATCCAATCAGAAAATGCGTAACTTAATAATCAGCTACATATGAAAAAACAGTATTTATAATTGGGAAATACGGGCCTATAAAGAAAATCAAAGGACTGAAAGTTCGGAAAACAGGATCTGTGGGACAATGAAGTGGAAGAATGAAAAGAAACTAAGCTTTTTATTCATTGAAATACATTAATTTCAACAGTCTAGAGAGCTTGCCATGAAACTAAGACATATAAAAACGGAAATAAATACCACGCAATATTTTATGCTTTTAGATGGATTAATTGCCAGGTATTGTTGTCTGTACACCACCTATCTACTTGTATATCATTAAATAGAAACTGAAGGTCTTCGAGTCTTTAAGACAATATCGTCAGCCTGCATATTTTAGAACCTTTAGAAACCTTTAGAAATGTCCCATATTTTGTGTTAGTGTTGAAAAAGTTACATTTAACGCCATTTATTGTTAGTTGTGTACAAGTTTATAGAGTCGCTTGGCTATGCTTCTGAAAGTGGCTGATTCAATATCAAACATCAGTAGCTGAAATTTGTGATATTTTTGTGTGCGATTGCACCCCTTTCCCCAATTCCCTCTCTCCCGTATAGAAAAAAAAGAAAGGACTATTATCGGCACGTGCTCAGAAATTTTCCTTAACAAATACTAAATTTAATTAAGTAAACTAAAAATATTTGAAATGTATGTAGGTTTTTTTCTGCTTGTTTGTTTGTTTTTAAATGTATTATATACCTAGCAGTGAAATCCTGGAATTTCCCAGTGTAATAAATTTTGATATCATCACTAGTGACGTTTCAACTTTCACTTTCACTTCCTGACGTAATTTGGGAACTCCTTTTTTTTTTCGGCTACATTTTTTTTCGACTTCCAAATACAAAATTACAAATAATGATGTTAATAAGGTATATAATAAATAGAATAATCAACTGGTTATTTTTGATATGAAAAATATCTCACTCGGATGCGTCGTAAGGCGTTAAAAAAACTCGTGCTGCGCACTCGTTTTTTCAACGCCTAACAACGCATCCTCGTGAAATATTTTTCATATCAAAAATAACCAGTTGATTATTCTCTATTTAATGCAGCCTGAAGTAGTGAGAGCGTTAACTTTTGTTCAGCGTAATGCATGAATTATGATATACTTGTATATATCGAACCTCCAAAACATTTATCTTACAAATATTTTATTCATTCTCTCATTGATCGAATTTTTGTATCATAAATAAAGCACAATCTTCGGCTGCATTTCATCCTTTCAAAACGAATCCGGGATAAACTGACGAATGCGGATTTTTTTTTTTTTGAAAACATGGAGGGGAAAGGGGATAAGCATTTTCGCCTTTTCCCACCATGTTTGGTGACCTTTTTCATTTTCCAGTTAGGTTTTTAGCTGTATCATAGACCCGTGCCATCATTTAACCCTTTACCAAGCAATCCCTGGCTTTTACGATTCTGAGATAGAAGCCCTTTGAAAAACATTGTGGGAAAAGGAGAAAATACTGGTAACCATAAAGCATTAATTTGAAAGCATTGTGATACAAGGGGGGTGGGGGGAGGGGGAGAAGACGTATATAACTAGTATTTGTAGGCAACAAAATCATGAAATAAATGATGGTGGAGAGGGGTTAAACTGTTTTGTAAAGAATTCTTTTGGGTGTCGATAATAGGAGTTGAATGGTGTCGATAATAGGAACCTCATCTGAATTCTACCAAATTGAGTGTAGCTGTTTCAAGGCATTTCATTGGACGAGTTTTCTTCGTATAAACCTTGTCATGGCATAAAATATCCAATGAAATCTTGCTTTATAAACAAGATTATTTTCTGATGGGAAAAACATATTGCGTGCCGAAATTCACGTTCGATTGCTTAATGTGTCGATAATAGGGTACTTTGCTCTAGCAACTTTTTTTTCACAATGATGTTTTCAAAATCGTCTGCCACAAAAAATGTTTTAGGTGTATATTGGGTTGTACCCTTTCACAAACGGCAAATATTAAACTTTTTTAGATTGAAAGCATCTGCATGGGACAGATCTGAATTTCCTATAAATGAGCCAAATTCCTCTGATCGGGCAGAAAACATTGTGGAAAAAGGTGAGACTGCTGGTACCAACATTTTCCTTTTTTCCCACAATGTTTTTTGGAAGCCTATTTCCTTAGGATGGTAATGATAAGGGATGGTTTGGTAAAGGATTAAAACTCTGTTTTAACCCTTAGGCTGCTAAGCTCACTAAATTTTTGCAGACAGTGTAGATCAAGATCAGACTGCACATAACGTGCAGTCTGAGCTTGGATCTACACGGTCCGATAAGGAGGTATTTGTCTAAAAAAATTAAGTTTGAAATAACATTATTGTGGTTTTTTACTCTCATCGGTTTGAAAGTTCTTTTCAACTTAGCAGAATACTGGTTGAAAATTGTTAATATATAGGCAAAGTGAACTTAGCAAAAAATTTGTCTCATATAAATTAGTACGAATATTAAACTTTCATTGCGGTTTTACATTTGGAAAAAAAAAACGTACGATCAATATTGGTGACGAATGGTTTGAATGTTTGTCGTATATTTCTTTTTTACATTGTATTATATTAATTTGCATAAATATTCATTTTACTATACGCCATACATCATGGCTTATTCGCTATTGTTTTTATGGTTTGCTTGAATTTGGAATCCACCTTCCGTTAATATTCAGGCTGCGAGACTCACAGACCTTTTGCGGACGGTGTAGATCAAGATCATACTGCACTGAACGAGCAGAAATGTCACTGCCAATAATAGGATTCTTCATATTCTGAGAACTGGAAATATCGCAGCCAATAATACGGTTCTTCATACTCCGAGAACTGGAAATATCGCAGCCAATAATACGGTTCTTCATACTCCGAGAACTGGAAATATCGCAGCCAATAATACGGTTCTTCATACTCCGAGAACTGGAAATATCGCAGCCAATAATACGGTTCTTCATACTCCGAGAACTGGAAATATCGCAGCCAATAATACGGTTCTTCATACTCCGAGAACTGGAAATATCGCAGGAAAAATACGATTCTTCATACTCTGAGAACTAGAAATATCAATGCCAATAATACGGTTCTTCATACTCTGAGAACTGTAAATATTACAGCCAATAATACGGTTCTTCATATTCTGAGAACTGGAAATATCACAGCCAATAATACGGTTCTTCATACGCTGAGAACTGGAAATATCACAGCCAATAATACGGTTCTTCATACTCTAAGAACTAGAAATATCACTGCCAATAATACGATTCTTCATACTCTGAGAACTAGAAATATCGCAGGCAAAATACGATTCTTCATACTCTGAGAACTGGAAATATCAATGCCAATAATACGGTTCTTCATACTCTGAGAACTGGAAATATCAATGCCAATAATACGATTCTTCATACAATGAGAACTAGAAATACTATAGCCAATAATACGATTCTTCATACACTGAGAACTAGAAATATCAATGCCAATAATACGATTCTTTATACAATGAGAACTAGAAACATCATGGCCCATAATACACTGAAAAGTAGAAATATTATTGTCTATGATACACATTCTTTTTACACTGAGAACTGGAAATATCATTAACCAAAAAACAATTCTTCATACACTGAGAACTAGAAATATCATTGCCTAAAATACAATTCATTGGAAACAACACGCCGAAGACTCGTCCAAGTTGAAAAAAGACATAGACATGTCCATTATTGTATTACAAGATACATGTATTTGTATATGTAATAAAGTATGTCTATGTTGAAAGAAGACATAGACATGTCCATTTAATGTATTATAAGAGACATGTACATGTGTACGTAATAAAGTATGTCTATGTCTATGTTGAAAGAAGACATACACGTGTACATTTATATGTAATAAAGTATGTCTATGTCTATGTTGAAAAAAACTGCACACAAAAAATTCATTGGACCTCAAATCATAACATTTTTCTAAGAGCAGATCTTATTTAGGCTATCATTATCGAAAGAAAAGCTCTTTTCAGGCACTTTTGGTTTTTTATAATATTTTCGAAGCTCTCTTATTCAGGGTTGTAAAATTGCTGGATCGCTTTGTGATGAAGGGCTAAATTGCAGAGCATGTCAAACCTATTTAGTTGTACAATCCATACAGAAATTATTCTGATTGGCAAACTAAGTCAATATAATCTGCATAATTATTCGCTTCTCAATATTTGTTTCACATGTTTTTTTTGCCAAAGAATTCTAATGTTTTAACGATCCTGGGGAGAAAATCTTTTGAAAACATTGCAGGAAAAGTAGAAAATGCTGGATCCCAGCATTTTCTCCTTTTCCTGCAATGTTTTCCATCATTTCAAAGATACGTCTAGTTTGGTGAGGCACATTTATGTTGTCGATTGCAAAATGCTTTAGATTTTTACAATTTAGAAATTTTGTCTTCATGTAAAGGGTTGATTTTGTTTCCCTCGCATCTCAAAAGGATTTTGTTTCCCTTGGCTAAACAAGCGGACTGTATAGATGGACGTTTATACTGCACTATCAGTGCAGTCTGATCCTGGGCAACGCCGTCCGCAAAAATTTGTTGTCGCCCTAGGCACTTACATGGTATTGATTGAAGCATTTATGCCAATCACACTAATTATCCCTTGAAGCGCCCCCACGAACATAGTGTTTTTTATATCTAATCTAGACCGAAATCAAATTGCACAAAGCATGTAGACGAATCTATGATCATCTCTGTCTCCTCTGCTGAAAGTCTATGGACATAACCAACCGCGAAGTTACAATTATTTGAGTTTTAACGTTAGAATTGATATGGTTTGAAAAATAGCAGTCAGTTCAAAAGCCGCTGCCTTTTCTTCTCCTTTACCCACATTGTTTCAAGGTTTTTTTTCTCCTTGTGGTCTTTAAGACTTGAAAAATTCTGGTCAAATGCTAATCAAAGGATCGATAGAGATTTATGTTTTCAATATTAGCACGATAGGTTTTTCACTTGGGACATAAAAACTGATTAGTAAGACACGATACGTGAGAATTGTCTAGCTATCAGCACGTTCCTCACTGTTTTATCCTTTCATGATGAAAGTAATAAAGAAAAAACAATAAACGTACGGTCGTTGATTTATTCGACTTAAGCTCTTTCATTATTGATACCAATCCAATCTATATCTACTAAGAGCTCAACGAATTATCGATCACTCAAATAAGTAGACTATCGAATTTATCAAGCAAACAAAATAGTGAGTGGCAATGTAAAGTGATGAAGATCTGACAAATACATGTAAGTTCAAGTTCAAGCTAAAAGTAGTTTATTGACGAAAAACATTTTACAAGGTTTCATTGCCATCAATAGGCTGAACATATTTTTTATACATTAAACACCTGAAACAAATCAAAGGATAGAATTAAATTCCAACTACAAAAAGTGGATTATGTAGGAAACACATTGTGGCTGTAGTTCCAACTGTATACACGAAGAATAAGAACTGTCTTTATTTTTAGGCCAGGGAATCCCTCTCAAGGGATTCCCTTGCCTATAGGGATCGTAAGCTGCCTATTCAGACAAAAATGTTGGACGGTGTGTCCACTCTATATCGCTGAGTCCGCCAAAACAACTAGTTTCCCAAGTATATACAGAGATTGCTTATCACACGGTGCGAATGCTTTTCTTTCCGCAAAGCTATCATCTGCAAAATGCCATGGAATTGCAAGGGTATTACAATCCTTTAATAACTGACGAGTGTGTGTTTTTTATCCCGTTTTTGTCATTAACACTGACCTAATAAAGGCGTAACCTAATGAACTTGGCTTTATCCGACAGTTGTGTATTCTTACGCGCTATATACGGTTAATATCTATAACGCTCTCTCTTGCACTCCGGATCATTCACATTCAGGTATGGTGAGATTAACGAACGACGACTCTGCTCGGAGTTTGTCTATAAAGTTGTGTTGACATTAATTTTGAACATGTGTCACAAAACAAGTCTCCGCTAAAATGCCATTGTAAATAAAGCAAACTACATATACATGTAGACTATTGGCCCGTGTTATGTTTATCACTTTTTCTTATGTATATCGACTAAATCTAGGGTACTTCAGCGGAATGCTGGAGAAATCGGCCCCTGGAGAAATCGTCCCCAAACAACTTGGCCCGTGTTATGTTTATCACTCCAGAGAAATTGTCCCCTGGAGACGATTTCTTTGGTGAAATCGTCCCCAAATAAAATTTTAGAAAAATCGACCCCACCATCAAATTTCATCCATATCGTTAATCAAGTTGTCTATAAAAATATTTTTGAAATTTCGTTGTCTTTAGTATGTACATTATGTGTATTAGTTACCTTTATCCAAGAGTTATTTGGTAGTTTTGTCATTGTTTATACTGCCTATTTCACACTGATAGGATGTATTTCACACCTTTTACACCTGTCACAAATAGATTACACCTGTGTATGTTTCTTAAAAGTGTCTTTGATTGACTTTGATTTGAAACCAAATAAATGCTTATAATTTTTTTCTGTAGTCGTTCGCTTGTCATTTAATGTATTTTTTTATCTCTCTCTCTCTCTCTCTCTCTCTCTACTAGTGTCATATGACATACCTGTGACCAATACCATTTAGCAGGGGCATCAGTGTCTCTGACACGCATATTTTTAGTGTTCACTAGGGCTTGTGTGCATCCGAATATTTCCGGTCCATACTTCTACAATTGTGGATGGATTTCATCACGGTTAGATGTGCCATTTTAAACATCTATTCAAGTAGGTTCAAGATTAAGGCCACATTGAAGGCCAATTTTTCGTCCGAACCATAACTCCTACATTTTTGGATAGATTCCGATATAAATTAGCATAATGCACTGTTCTCCATCATGAGCAGAAGTTCCCTTTGAAACATTTATTCAGGTCCAGGGTCTAGGTCAAGCTTGAGAGTCAAGTGTTCGCGGGCTTGACACAAGTTGTCCTTGGACAACGATTATGAATTAGGATTAACGTCTTTTTATATTATGTAGATATAAGTATCGAAGCTCAAGTCACTGTGACTTGTCCGTAAAACAGGCAAGTAAAATTGGAAAACCGAGCCTAATCGTTTTCCGAAAACAATCCAACCTTTTCACAGTATTTTATTGAGAAAATATTTTGGCTAAAAAAGAATTTGCTTGTAACAAGCAATTCCTCCCAATTTCCCCAAAATCTTACTTCCAATATACACGAAGAACTACTTTTGATTTTCATCTACAACTTTCTTCAAATATGACCAGTTCAAAATTTCGTCGACTTGTGGAAGGTAGAGACAACATGACCAACTGCCATATCACTCCAATCTTTATTATTCATTACATTTTACCTTGATATCTATCTTACATGTATTTTCATTGAAATCAATAAAAATAAATATGTTCTTGCGTCATAAATGTAAAAAATAACGTCATTCAGGACTACAAGACATCACATGTCTCAGAAAATTTAGATAACCAAAGTTATAACCAATTTTGACTTGGGATTGTTTACAAGCACGACAAATTACTAAGTATTCTAAGCCATTATCAAGCACCCCATAACTGTGAGCACATGCCTAGCTCTGGCTTAATTAGTTTCTGGCTGGTGCTTTCTAGTATCAGTTCAAAATTCCCTGATAAAACCAAGAATTCCAGGGGCTTAGTGGAATCCGCTTGTATCCCTGTCCGTCTACCTGTTTGTATTAATTAAAATTGACCTCATGTGTTGTTTCGTAAACTCAATTTCCTGGCCTTCAGTACTATCAGTACTTTGATTTTCTTTTGTTTGATAGAAAATTTACAAAAATGGTGGTTGACAAATGAATTCGTAATTTACTAGTTGTGATGCAGCGAAATTGTTGATTGTTGCTCATTACTATGAATACAGGGGTGCCATTGACATAAACGTACGAGGCAACTTCCGGTCTGTCCGATTTATCATTTTGACAGGAGGCGCATTGTTCTCTTTGTTCCATATATGAAATCATTATATATTATGTAACAGTAAACAAACCATGGGGGAGCGAGTATCGGGTTTTACAGAATATGCAATTTTCAATCGGTTTGAATAGAACAGAACTTTTTACCATATCGTCGGTTTACTTCCAAAACATCGTTAACTACAGCTTGTAACAAGCTGTAGTTACCAGGTTTTGGAAGTAAATCGGCGATATGGCAAAAAAAAATTGGACTCGCCCATATAGAAAACGTTTGCAGACGAAGCTTTCACATTTGGTTCAAATGTTGGAGTATGTCTTTGAATGGTTAAAAAAAACATTTTTGGAAAAGGAGAAAAGGCTAGTAACCCAGTATTTTCTCCTGTTTCCACTATATTTTCAAAAACCTCCTTTCACAGAGTCGTTACGATACGAAATTGTTTGGTAAGGTTTTTTTTTCCGATAAAATAAAACCTGTTATGGTAGAGAGGTGTGTGGACTTTTTCCTCAAAGCTATGCTTCTAATTGGGTTTTCAAATTTCTATTATCCCTTTACCACATGTTATCAAGTTTTAACGACTCTGGGAAAGAAGCCGTTTAAAAAAAAATATGAAAAATGCTGATATTATTTGAGCTACGTTTATGGTGTCGTCTGCATACTCTTTCAATTTGTTTTCATTTTGATTCAGTTACCTTTTAGTTACCCTTTAGCAAACAATCCCTGGTTTTTACGAACCAGGGGAACAAGCCTTCCGAAAACGTTGTGGGAAAAAGGGAAAAAAACGCTGGTTACCAGCATTTTCTCCTTTTTCCGACAATGTTTTCTACTCTTCTAAAATCAAGTTTCAATTTTTTAGTCAGATTTATTTTGTT
The DNA here is from genome assembly GCA_943736015.1 of Tridacna crocea. NCBI lineage: Eukaryota > Metazoa > Mollusca > Bivalvia > Cardiida > Cardiidae > Tridacna > Tridacna crocea. Next base: position 35,729,945 of record OX031066.1, on the reverse strand, counting down.
GTCTGCAAATGTTTTTAACTTGGACAAGTCAAAAATTTTGTTACTTGGTAAAGAGTTTAACCACATTAGAATGCTAACTGGGGGTTTAACCCTTTACTCCATAGATACTCATTTCTACGTATTGCTTGTAAGAGCCTTTGGAAAACATTGTGGCAAAAGGTGAAATTGCTCGTGACGAGCAATTTCATCTTTTGCCACAATGTTTTCTATGCTATCAAAAGGTGTTATATACACATAAGAAACAGCTTCATCCTGGCTGTTATTTAGGGTCAATTAGAGATACCATAGTATTGCCTTATGGGGTAAAGGGTTAATAGAAACCTAAATAGAAGCATGGCTGTGAGGAAAAAGTCCACAAATCTCTCTGCCTGGGATAGATCAAGATCAGACTGCACCTACTATGCCTTTAGACCTTGGATCTGCCATATCTGATAGCCACTGATATTTTCTCTGGAAATGAAAAGTGGGCATTGTGTGGTAAAGGGTTGGATAAATCATTTCAGGAAAAACGCCCGACTTATTCCGACAAAATACGTATACTGACAGTCGAGTTTTACACATGATTTGAGACAACCAGACGAATAAAAGGGAATCACTGGCGGAAAAAAAATGTAATATCAGACAAAAAAATTCATGTCAGGAAATGAGCATGAAAATGTCAAACGCTCGACAAATTTCAAACATTACAAAAAAACGTTTCCCAACCGAACAAATTAGATAATCCGCATGCGTGCCCCGTTTCCGCATATTAACCAGATACAAACGTGCAGAAAACCCAACAGGAATGTATGAATTAACAATTTATTTTGAAATATTTTATTCTGTCGAAAGAATTTCTCTATAATTTGTGAGGTTTTTTCTTCCGCAAAGCTGAATGCGCTGGTTTTGACCTACTTTTTGTAAGTGATATTTTAGAATGAATAAAAGGTAATTTCTGATTGGTTGAAAATGTGGACCAATTTACTCTGAGGATCCCTTTCGGCCAAAATGAATGCGGGAAAAATTATCTTTCTCTAAAGACATTTCTTCTTCATCATGTTTACTTTTTCGTCACTATACCCTGTCTGTTTACGCTGAAGCACTGATTATGCACGCTCTGTCACAACTTGCATCTTGTTTTCTCTGACGTAAATGTATAAATGCCAATGCACAGCTGGATCTACACGACTCTAAATCCTCTACCAAACAAACCCTGGTTTTAACGACCCTGGGGAAGAAGCCTTCTGAAAACATTGTGGAAAAAGGAGAAAATGCTGGTAACCAGCATTTTCTCCTTTTCCGACAATGCTTTTCTATTCTTCCAAACTCAAGCTTCTATTTTTAGAATCATATTTACATGTCGTCTGCAAATGCTTTCAATTTGGACAAATCTAAAATTGTCGTTTGGTTAAAAGTTAAAAGGTGAAAAATATGTCGAATAGAGGGTTTGACAGTTGTTCCCAACCAGACATGGACCTACAGTAGCGTAGTCGAGGAACGGACAAAAGCCCACTGGGACAAAAGCCTACTAGACAAAAGCCCACTGTACAAAAGCCCACTGCTAATTTTAGGATGGAGGACAAAAGCCCACGGCTAATAAAAGAGTGTTACAAAATCATTCTTTTGTCATTTTTGTAAGAAATCATTTTCTGCTTTTCAAATAAAATTTTCTACTTTTCTAAAGACAATTCACATTATACGATTTTTTTTTTATTAAATATATGATTATAACTTAAACTGGGCTTTTGTCCTAGTGGGCTTTTGTCCCAGTGGGCTTTTGTCCCAATAGGCTTTTGTCCTACACTCGCATAGTCATAGGCTGTATGACTTGAGACCAAGAGGTCCGTGGTTCGAACCCGGCCAATTTCTTTCCGAAGACTAATGATAGTCACGGCGACATGATTCATTTGCTTCTATCAGTGCTTATCACTGTGTTGTCAATGGTTACTGGTAGGAAAGCAGCCAGTGGCCTTGGAAGAATTTTGTGCGATGCACCAGGAAAAGGTAACTTCAGGAAATCAAAACAGGTGCACTTGCCACCGAGGTATAACTATATTAACCCTTTACCCCATAAGGCATTTCTATGGTATCTCTAATTGACCCTAAATAACAGCAACGATGAAGCAGTTTCTTACGTGTATATGACACCTTTTGATAGCATAGAAAACATTGTGACAAAAGGTGAAATTGCTCGTCACGAGCAATTTCACCTTTTGCCACAATGTTTTCCAAAGGCTCTTACAAGCAATGCGTAGAAACGAGTATCTGTGGTGTAAAGTGTTAATGTTTAAAACGGCATGATTCGAAATATTATACAATTCATTCGTCAATCTGTAGACAATTCGAATAAAAATTAGGACGAAATCCTATATTTTTTTTTCTTGATGTAAATAGGGTTTGGAATGGGAATCAGTTGGCCTGTGGGACCCCGTGTGGTTTAATCGGGGGTATAAGAATAAACCACTGCAGTCCCGCGATCGTCACATCTGCCATTTCATCTGGCGGAACAAAAGTGACAGCATGCATGTCGTAAAAGGCGACAAAAGGGGCATCATTTTGTGTTTCATCCATTCCTCATTTATCATGTTTGTCTTATGTTGTTGCACATGTATGTTATTTTCACCTCGCATTATTGTTTACTAAGTAAGTGCGCCCAATATGACCTAAGTTGTCGACGGGCCATAAAACACTATTCATTCATTTATTCATTCATTGCAAGCTATTTCACACGACACTTTGGTTGCGAATATTTTGATGGAAATTGTTCATTGAAAGGATGAGGAAAAAATGTTTGCAAAAGGAAAATACGACGTCCAAACTGTATGTATCAACATTTTCTCCCTTTCTAACATTGTTTTCAAATCTTTCCTCAATGTCGTTGAAAACACGGGTTTGTGAGGGAAAGGGTTAATTTTTAGAGTACATTAGAAAATTATCAACATTTATCGGCAATTAAAGGAAAATCCTCCGATTTTAAAAGCCCAGATATCTCTCAAACCCTTAGCCAATTAATACTAAGCTTTAGTAGCGATCCACGGGAAGAAGGTTTTTCCAGACATTTGGGGGAATGGAGAAAATTTGAATAAGTAGTATTTTAAAAGTGCTTTCCTTCAAATACTCTAAAAAAATATATATATCGTCGGTTTACTTCAAAAATCTCGTAACTACAGCTTGAAACAAGCTGTAGTTACGAGGTTTTTGAAGTAAACCGACGATATACGAGCCATGCTCTGTCAAAAAGGGACTTAACTCTTTCCCAAATAGTCCTGGGTTTAACGTGTCTGCAGTACGAGTCCTTAGAAAACAGTATGGGAAAAGGAGAAATTGCTTTTCCCACAGTGTTTTCTACCTTTTTAAGAACTTTTTGCTATTTTGTCAAAATCTAAAATTGGCGTCTGCAAACTCTTTCGGTTTGGAAGAGCCCAAAATTTGTAGTTTGGGAAATGGCTTAATTCATCTTCGTAATGTATGATACCAGGCAAGTTATCACATGGTAATGGACCCACACAATCCCTTGTATCTAAAAATTGACTGAATCATGAGATAGACTGGTCCTTGCACATACAGAAAACTGATCAATAGCGAAAAGTTTCGGCTCAGGTCAGCCTGCGCGGACTGCGCAGGCTGACCTGGGTCGATACTTTTCGCAGATGCATTAAACCTTCTTTGAACCCATTACCAAACGACAAAGTTTCAGGCTTGTCCCAATCGAAAGCATTTGAAGACGACAAAATAAAAGTGAACGAAAATTTAAAATTTGTTTTGCAAAGAGTAGAAGACGTGTGGGAAAAGGAGAAAATGCTGATTACCAGCATTCTCTCCTTTTCCCACAATGTTTTCTATAGGCTTCTTTCTCAGGGTCGTCAAAAGTAGGGATTGTGTGGTAATGGGTTAACAGAGCTTGGCTCATATCTTATCTTCGCGATTCTAGGTCACTCCCTAACTGACTAATCCTTGACAGAACACTGTAGAAGATGGACAACTTTAACTATTTACCACAAGATCCCGAGTTTTATCCATCCTAAGCCAGAAGGCCTTGTGAAAAACATTGCAGGTAGAGGAGAAAACGTTAGTTACCAGCATTCCTCCTTCTTCCTTTTCATAGAAAGTTTTTCCTATTTTGGCTACATATAATTTGTCGACTACAATGCTCCTGGTTTGAAAAAAAAACCTTTTTTTCCGCTTGGTAAATTGTTAAGGTTATTATCGGATCAACATGTGAGTGTGGTTGTGGGGCGGGATCAGTGCCATAATGTAACATCGGCTTTCATCGCTAAAACATCGTATAGACTCGGAGTACTCCGTATAATCGATCGGCCGACAGACGCTGGATCTCCGTATAGGTTACAGATATCCCGAGTCTCAGCCGAACCCGTACGATTTAGACGGTGAAAAGCGATGTTTCACAAGTTCCCACTATGGTGCAATATCCTTAAAATTAGATGTAGTTAATAAGCCCTTAAAGTGCTACATTAAGGCAGAAAAACTCTACAGCCAATATAGATAGCCAAAATATTGCGAATTGTGATTTCAGATTGAATTTCCGTTTGGGGAAAAATCTCAATATTTTGGATAATGTATATTCAAGATCAGACTGCATGTTCTGCGCAGGTGAATCTTGGATCTATTTTGAAGTTGGCCGATATTGCGTTTTCAACGATAGTTTCCTCGGCAGGGGACATCTTAGCATTTTAGATAATGAAAATTCGAGATCAGACTACATGTTCCTTGTAGATTGATCTCGAATTTATTTTCAAGGTACTCTAGATTTTGAAATTTCAAAGTTATTTTTTGGGGAAAACACTCACCATTTAGGGAAGTGTAGATACAAGATCAGCCAGTCTGATCTGGTATTTACTAGTATACTGTCAGCAAAAAGCAAACAGCAGCGCGCATAGCAGTTTTAGAACCACTTTTGAAATGAAATTCAGTTTTGAAATAAAATCTACTTTTGAAATAAATCCATTTTTAAAATAAAAAATTTCGACCTCGCTGTAATCCTTTATTTCAAAAGTGGTTCTAACATAGCAGCCTGAAGGTAAAGAATAAATAAAACAGTAACTTAGCCCTCAACGCCTTCCCACCAAATCACGAGTTTTCACGACCCTATGGAAGAAGCCTGTTCAAAACATTATGGAAACTAGAGAAAATGCTGGTAACCAGCATTTTCTCCATTTTCCACAATGTTTTCTACCCTTTCAAAATCATATTTTAATTTCTAAGCCTCCATTAATTTCAGGTCTGCAAATGCTATCAATTTGGGCAAATCTAAAATTTTGTCGTTTGGTAAAGAGTTAAGCGGCTTGGCGCGTCTCACCGACCTTTTAGCTGACAGTGTAGATCAAGATCAGAATGCACAGAACGTGCAATCTGATCTTGGATCTACAGTTTCTGATTTATAGATATCCTTCTTGAAGAAGTGAAATCTAAAATAGTGTTATTCGAATTATTCCTATCAACTCGATTTTTTTCAGTTAAATTTCTTTCCCAAACAATCCCTGATTTTTACGACCCTGAGAAAGCAGCCTTCAGAAAACATTGTGGGAAAGGGAGAAAATGCTTGTAATCAGCATTTTCTCCTTTTCCCACAATGTTTTCTACCCTGCTGAAAACAAATTTCCATTTTTGAGTAACATTTACTTTGTTTTCTGCAAGTGCTTTCTATTAGGACCAGTCAGAAATTTTATTGTTAGGTAAAGAGTTAACCTATTATCACACGATCCCTACTTTTGACGCCCCTGAGAAAAAAGCCTTTAGAAAACAGTGTGGGAAAGGGAGAAAATGCTGGTAACCAGCATTTTCTCCCTTTCGCACAATGTTTTCTACCCTTCACAAAACAAATTTCAAATTTTCAGTCACTTTTATTATGTCGTCTGCAAATGCTTTCAATTTGGACCAGTCTAAAATTGTGTCGTTAGGTAAAGAGTTACATGTAACTAATTTAGCAAGATAAGGGTTAAAAAGCAGATGTACTTACAGGAAGATTGATAGTATCCAACAGTCAGTGTCGCCAGCATCACGAAGTTATAAACACGTAATAATTTCACCATTATTTCCATATTTGCTTACACAACCGAACACGTTAACCGTTTGAAAAGCAAATTATTTATGCCCACATTTCATATTTTCACTATCATTATTGTATTCATTTCAAACAGGAATTTTCTATGATGAACATGCACATTTCTGACACAAAATAAAAACACTATAACATATTTCCACAGTTAAACACAACGAAACAAAAATCTAGATCTCCAAATATAGAATACAAAAACACTTTTTCACTTCATTTAGATCGCCCGCTCACTTTAAGTGCATCATTTTACATTCTTTTATCATCTAGTAATTGATACTAACAAAGCTATGAATGCCATCGAGAAGTCTTTTTTGGACATATTTCTATGTACTATTATAAAAATAAAACATCACTTAGTCGCCTCTTAAAACGTCATATGACTAACTTTAACACTGTCATCTAAGGTCGGTGGGCGTATAAATTTTCCCGCCATAATTTTTCTGTGATAAAGGCGTCGAGCCTACATGGCTACATGTCGAAATGTTTCTTCTGGTCTTTGATTCTCTTGATAACTGTACAAAAAGCAAACAATGTGAGTGTTGGGATAACATTCAATTTTAAACCACACCATTTTCGAAGTATGGAGATTATTGTGAAGATGACAGTCTGTATTGGATGGTTGGTCCAGTCTTATGCAGAAAAAAAGTGAATTTAAAACCAGTTAACAAAGTAAACAAAAGATAGAGCGACTCTGCAACTTTTTACTTAGTTGTCTACCATAGACTTACACTTGAATCGACCGTACAAAAACTGATTGTCATCTCCACAATGATTTGCAGTTCTATGTGGTGTTCTTATAACAACTGCATTTTATATAACGCCTCTATGGAAGAAGCCTTTTGAAAACATTGTGTGAAAAGGAGAAAATGCTGGTAACCAGCATTTTCTCCTTTTCCCATAATGTTTTCTACCTTATCAAAGCGAAATTGAACCATTTGAGTCACTTTGAAATTGTCGTCTGCAAAAGCCTTCAATTTGGATAGATCTAAAATTTTCCTGCGTGGTAACGGTTTAACACCCGGATAATTAACAAAGTTATGTCGTCACTAGGCTTTTTACACACGACCTTCTGTAAACAACTTGCAGCACACAAACTTGTTTGAAAGCACCATTGTAAAGTAGGTCTAACTAACATATATCAAGTTTCTCTGACTTTACTGCGAATGCAAACGTATCATGTGTTGCATAAGAAGAAATTGCTTTCGACGAGTTTGTTCTTCTTGACCATTTGCCAAACAAATCATTGCTTAAACAAAACTTAGAGATTGCATTTGAAAAAGTTATACCTGTAACCAGCATTATTTTCTATTCCCAAAATGTTTTCTGCCCTATCAAAGACAAGCCAAGTGCCTGCAAATTCTTCTAATGATAATAAATCGGAAATGTGTCGTCCGACGAGGGGTTAAGCTACTTGTTTTTAAAACATCTGGCGAAATAGGTCAGCTACATGAACTTAATAAATTTGTTGATCACTCGTCACGAGCAATTTCTTCATTTGGCACAATGTTTTCAAAATTTGCTTTCAAGATCTTTTTGTTTGATAAGTAAAGAGTGATGATTTCTGTCTTCAACATGTTTTCAGCGGAAGTTTTCAGCGGAAAGTTTTAACCGGAAGTATTCACCGGAAGTTAGGCTAGAGCACGTGAAGCTGCGAAACAGTCAATGTTGGTTTGCTATTTTGGTAAATGTGGGATTTATACCTGTAACAGAAGGAAAAGTTGGATAATAATATAATATTCTATTGTAAAATATACAACAGAAAGATTCCACTAACCAATTTGAATTTCATTTTAATTCTAATTCGTACTTGAGAAAGTGGATCCACCACATTTTTGAGTCGCCTGTTTACGTAGCAAACAGGCTCTCATTGTTACCGTCCTGATCTGCGCAGGCTGAACAGAGACGACATATTACGCAAATGCCCCTAGTCGCATGTTGCAGGTCATATATGAGCCATTTTCACTGAAAAGACAGACTTACATAGTTCGAAACTTTCTGCTAGTTGTAAATTTTCTGCATGTCAATTGACAACTAACCCCTCCCACCCCCCTCCCAAAATCAAGTCAATAGTAAGACGAAATGGATTTGACGGACCCATAATTATATGATGACTTGCATAGCATAATGTATCACAGAGATCCCTGAAGCCCTTTTTTGTCAGAATACAGCTTATTTTTATGTCTTCAATATAACCTGAGTTGTTGGGTACCAATTACATTTTGTGTCGAAGAAACAAATTTCATCAGTGCCCACGATAAAGTTTTCACCAGAACTGTGCTATTGTTGTTGTTTTTTTTTTTTTTATCTTCAAAAGTTAACTCTATAATATAGACAGCAGTTCAACTATACATGTATTTGAAAATTCTTTGAATTTGGGCCAGTCAAAATTTTATCATCTGGTAGGGAGACTTAATTCTAGACAAACGAAAAAAAATTTAGACTGGTCCGAATAGAAAGAATTTGCAGACGAGAAAAGTGACAGAAAAACTGGAATTTATTTTTTAAAAAAAGTAGAAAACATCATGGGAAATGGAGAAAATGCTGGTCACCAGCATTTTCTCCTTTCCCAACAATGTTTTAAAAAACGGGTTGTTTTTTTTTTTTTCAGAGTCGTTAAATCACGTTATTATTTGATAGGGGAATTTAATTAAACTCCCCCCCTCCCGTTACAAAAAGAATCACCAAAGACAACTCCACTAAAACAGGACTATCAAATATTGTGAACCAATAAATTAAAAAAGATCAACAGGAAAAAAAGAAACATAACTACATAAGTAATACTTACGTCCGAAATTTATTTCGCAACTGACAAATAACAAAATATACACCTTACAGATTTATCCTCGATATTGATGTTTAGCGAGTGAACATAAAAATGATATAAACATATCCTATAAATGACTTTTTTTTTTCGTCGATTTCTTTCCACCAATTACTTCAGCTTTTCTTTTCAACCTTTAATCGGACAGTATTTTATATTTTCTGACTGTCCAAAATAATAGTTATCATAATTTTTACAAGTAAATTTTTAGTTGATTTGTATTCAGAAGTAGGCTAATTTTTATGAATGAAACTATATTTGCTGCACTCGAGATTGATTGATTGATTGGTTGATTGATTTGTGTTTAAAATAAAGCCGTTTTCAGCATTTTTTCTCCAATATAAGAGCCACAGTTCACTTAATCACATGTATTTTCTGGGTTTCACCATAACCACGATACGGCACTGAAATGTCTTGTCCAAGGACACTCCTGCGAATATCATATAGGATCGGATAGTGTGGGACAAGATCAGACTGCACGTAGGTGCAGTCTGATCTTGTCCCACACTATCCGCAAAACACATCCAAGGTTTTCTTTGGCAGGATAAAGGGAAAATTCAAGCCCTTCGTAATCGTCCTTGCTTCACCGATTCAGAGATATCTACGCGTTTCATACATCATAATTTTGTTTTGAATCGCAACTCTTTTCACCCTTCACAAATAACTCCGACTTAAAACCTTTACTCCATAGATACTCATTACATAGGAGACTTTGGAGAACATAGTGACAAAAGGTGAAATTGCTGGTCACGAGCAATTTCACCTTTTGTCACTATGTTTTCTATGCTATCAAAAGGTGTCATATACACATAAGAAACAGCTTCATCCTTGCTGTTATTTAGGGTCAATTAGAGATACCATAGAAATGCCTCATGGGGTAAAGGGTTAAACTCACAAGAATAATCGCCATCTGGGACCGCGTAAAACCAAAGATCAGACTGTACTTTCTGTGCAATCTGATCTTGATCTGCACTGTCTGCAAAAGGCGTATGTGGCTGTGGAAGGGGGTGGGGGTGGGGGAGGGGGAGTTCAGCCTATAGGTTACCTTTTTTGAATTATAGAGCAGTCAAGAGAATATAAAAATGTTACATTTTTATTTAACCTTTTTCCAAACAATGCCGACTTTTAACGACCTTGAGGTAAAAAGGCCTATGACAGAATCGGTGGAAAACATGAAAAAAAAAACGGAATTAAAGCAATCATTTTCTTCTTTTACCACAATGTTTACTACCCTTGCAAAAACAAACGCTTTTTGATCAACCATTTATCTGTTGTCTGCAAAGTTTTCAATTTAAACCGGTCGAAATGTTTGCCGTCTGAAGCGATAACTCTTTTACGATCCAAATTTACGACCAAAATGAACTTAAACTGCTTTTGAGGACGATCTACATCAAAATCAGACTGCACAGGTGGTAAATCTTGGATCTACAAGGTCCACGCCTGATGCTAATCTATCTTTGAACAAACTAATTTCTTTTTTTTCTCTCTTTTTTTTAAATTTCCACCGTCAAAATTAACTCTAACTTAATCCTTTAGCAGAGTTTCAACGACCTTTTCGAATAAGACTTTTGAAAACATGGTGGGACAAGAAGAAAATACTGGGTATCAGCATTTCAACGTTTTATTGCAATCCTTTTGGGAGAGTAGAGAACATTTTGAGTGAATGCTTAAATCGTATTTTATGCCACCTTCAATAATATTAAACATATCTTGGCCACAACTCGATTATTTTTGCATGTTGTGCTTTTACCAAGTAATTGGCTAGGACTCTAATGGGGAAGAAAAAACATTTTTGGATTAAGAGAAAAGGTTGGCTACCAGCATTTTCTTCTTTTTTAACAATATTTTCAAAACAGGCTTTCGTTTCTACGAGTTCTTAACTCACATGTGGGATTGTTTGTCAAACGGTAAAAGCGTTTGATGACACGTGGCCACTCTTGGAGAGTCTTTTAGAAAAATCGATAAATTAATTTTTTCTAATGAATCTCTTTCTACCCACGATGACTCTTTTAAAAATGACTCGCCGTTTTATGCAAATATAGCAGACCTCTTCTGCAGAACAAAAGTTACACTTGTACCATGAGGGTATCCAATGAACAAAAAAGGGAGATCTTGAGTCATTTAACCCATAACCCTACAATTCCTATTTTTTGACGACCTTGAGAAAGAGGCCTTTAGAAAACATTGTGGAAAAAGGAGAAAATGCTGGTTACCAGCATTTTCTCCTTTTCCCACAATGTTTTCTACCCTTACAAAAACAAATTTCAAATTTTCAGTCACTTTTATTTTGTCGTCTGCAAAACATTTCAATTTGGACAGGTCAAAATTTTGTCGTTTGGTATAGACTTAAAGAAGCAAAGCTTTACAGTTTTATAAGATTTTCAATTTGGCTAATTATGTAAAAAACGCCCTCTTTGAAAGAACTTCATACACGCATCAATTGACTGCTGATTAAGAGTTCGTCTCTAAAACCAAACACATAATGTTTCCTTTAAAGCATAATTCAGATTGTGTGTGTGGGTGTGCGAGTAGGTGTGTGTGTGTTTGGATGTGTGTGTGTGAGGATAAATTTCTGTTTCCTATCTCTGTTTTCTTTTGTTTTCTTTTGTTTTCCATAAATTATTATAGACCTTGACGTTTGAAATTTTTCTTTATCATATTTAGAATGTTGCTATGACTATGTACTCTGTGCTTGTCAATAAAATATCTGTATCTGTATCTGTAAATTTATAGCATTTTTCTCTTTTGGAAAGATACGGTGTGTCTTGATATAAGGGTCGTTGTAGATTTAGAACAAATGCACGTAAGGAGGATATTATCACCGGACCCGCCTTTATTTCGTCCTCTGCGAAAGCCTTCTAAATATTTCAAGAGTCGAAAACTGCCGCGTTTGTGAAGAGTAAACCCTTTGCTATTTAATCTAACTTTTTAACCACCGATTGGAAAAATGTTTTCGAAAAGATTTTAGTGAAAAGAGAAAACGATAGAAATCAACATTTTCACCTTCTCCCAAAAACCTCGTTTTTTCTCATTTGAAGTCAAAAATCAAACATCTTAGTATATTTGGTTCATTGTTTGTAAAAGCTTTCAATTTGGACAAGTCTTTGTTGTGTGATAAAGAGTTAACAAGCTTAGAAAAAAACATTTAGTTTCACAGCATTGTCTATTTGTAGAAATTAATGGAATATGCTAATTTGTACCCTTGAAAAGCGGAGGAAAATGGAGCCAGGAATGAAGTGTTTCATTGTTCTGAAATCGATCACAGGATTGCTTCTAGATTGTCCTTCTTTCATAGAGGGCCCCTAAACGTTAAAAAAGGTACGTCAATGCGGGGGTAGGTTCCCTTTCTGACGGATTGGGACCCTACGTTCTTCTCTGTTTGTTCCTGTTAAGTCTTAGGCTGCTAAGTGCCACTCACTGGCCTTTTGCGGACAGTGTAGAACAAGATCAGACTGCACAGAACGTGCAGTCTGATCTTGGATCTACACTGTCCGATATGGAGATGTTATTGTCCCAAAACACAACTTTGAAAAAGCAATAATTAGATTTTTATTATCGAATTGAAAATTTCATGTTAGTTATTTCGTAGGATAAGTGTTATAACATTTCGTGAGTCGAAATTACCGGGGTTAATGACATTTGATCCGGAACTAAAAAAGTGATAATAATGAAAATTCGGACTAAACACGGGATAATTATGACAATTTATGGTTACTATAGAAACGTTTAGGTCAGCCACTTAGGTTTTAGAAACGGTTGAAATAAAGTTACGAGCAGATTTATAAATGATATTAGAGTCATATAGGTCTAACACTTGCTCACAAACAAGCAAAGGAACTTGATACATTAATGACAAAAAAACCTCAGTAATTCTATCTGGTTGCGCTCTGTTCCTTTTCCCACAAGGTTTTCAAAAAAAAGGTCCAAAGAGTTAAAACTATCATGGGATCAATTGGTAACTGTTTTTTTTTAATGTGTGTAAGATGTTTATAGTATTCATAAAACATATATCCGAAAGATACGAGAGACTAGTGGTAATTGACGTATGTTTTTTTCATTTAACTCATTACCACACAATTCCGACTTTCAACGACCCTGAGAGAGAAGCCTTTTGAAAACATTGTAGGAAAAGAAGAAAATGCTGGTTACCAGCATTTTCTCCTTTTCCCACAATGTTTTCTACCCTTCCCAAGTCACGCTTCAGCCACATTCGTTTTGTCGTCTGCAGATTCTTTCAATTTGGACTTGTCTATAATATTGTCGTTTAATAAAGAGTTAAGAGTAAAACTGACCTTTTTTTTTTTAAAGTCGCCCATTATTTTGTTGTCTTTAAGGTCTGACCTCTGTCTGTGTATCTGTCTGTCTCCCTCTCTCTCTCCCTCCCTCCTTCTCTCTCTCTCTCTCTCTCTCTCTCTCTGTCTCTCTCTCCTTGAGCAATATGTTTTATGTCTGTCCCTGTTTGATATGTTATAAGATGTGATGGACGATGTCTTCTCTAACAGCGATAGAGTAATTTTCAAACTACACTATGTAAGCCTTTACGAAATAAGTGTTCAATTGAAGCAACAAGACCGATAGCACTGGAAGCGATAAACCTTCAACCAATTACTGACTGGAATAAATCAATGTAGAATCAAGGCGACGGGAGTCAAAGTGAATTCCTGCCTAGAATGAAGAAAATGAGGAATTTCCTTCTCCTCGTGCAATTATAGAAACGACAACTAGAGGTAATTTATGAGTTCAGCGACTAACTGGATTTTGGCAGAGTGCAGGCTTATATACAGTCTTATTAGAATAAGAGAGACGTATGGGGGAAAAGAGAGGAAGGTCTGACAAGATGACGGGTACTAGACGGAGAAAGAGACAGAGCGAGCGAGAGAAAAAGTGAGAAAGAAAGAAAGAAAGAGAGATAGATAGACAGACAGACAGACAGACAGACAGATAGATAGATAGTAGAACAGCTTGGTCGTGAGGCAAACGCGAGTTAAAATGTAAGCAGGTAAGAAATGTGGAAGGAGGGAGTAAGCGAAGGTACGAGGAGTATGGAAACAAGAATAACATAAAGAGAGAACGACGACAGACAGACAAATAAACAAACATTCAGAGAAAAGAAGCAATGGAGCCAGTAATGACACAAGGAATACTGAAAGAGATTGAAAGTACCTTAGCAATGACGTAAGGAGAAGGAAGTTAACCCTTTACCAAACAATTTCTGGTTTTTACGACCCTGAGGTAGAAGCCTTTTGAAAACATTGTGGAAAAAGGAGAAAATGCTGGTAACCAGCATTTTCCCCTTTTCCCACAATGTTTTCTGCCTTGCTGGAAAAAAATCAATTTTTGAGTTAACAGTTATTTTGTCGTCTGCAAGTGCTCTCAATTTGGACCAGTCTAAAATTTTGTCGTTTGGTAAAGGGTTATTTAAATGGTTACGCTCATTTCCCATTTTACCACGACGGTTTCAATGTTGTTTTTTTTTCCCAGGAGTAAGAAAATTCTAGACTTCCTTTTAGTAAATGACAAATCCATTCGGACAAAGGTTTTGAATAGTGTCAAACTCATGTTTTTATTAACTTTTATATGACCACGAGGAAAATAAACTCTTTACTAGATGAGAAATTTCTTTGCTTGACCAAACTGAAAGCCCATGCATGTGACGATTTGATCAGGCTCAAACGATAGCGTTTATCTTTGATATGGAGGAAAACATCGTGGATACAGGGAAAAATGCCTGTTGCAATGGAAATGCTGCTGACCCTTTTTTTCTCTTTTTTCCACAACGTTTTCACAAGCTTTCATCTCCGGGTTCATTAAAAAAAAAAATTGTGCGGTACATGGTGAAAGTAGGTTTTTCATGTCTACTAGGCTTGTTATTGATAACAAGAAGCGATAATTAAAATCCATGACTTTTGATTTTGAGGACACTGTTGTGGTAAAAGGAGAAAATGCTGGTGATCGGCATTTTCTCCTTTTTCTACAACGTTTTCATAAGCTTTCATCAACAGCGTCGCTAAAGAACCGGATTGTGTGGTAGATGGTGAAATACATTTTCATGTCCACTATAAGAGATAAAGATTAGCGGTCATTAATGTTTATGCTCTTTGATATGGAGGAAAATAATGTGTAAAAAGGAGAAAATGCTGGTAACCAGCATTTTCTCCTTTTTCCACATTATTTTCAAATGCTTTCATCTACAGCGTCGCTAAAGAACCGAATTGCCTGGTAGAGGGTGGAAGTACATTTTCATGTCCACTACGAGTGATAACGATCAGCGGTCATTAACGTTTATGCTCAATTTCGCGGTCACTAAAGGGGTTTTATTGCTAAATGAATAAAAATCAAAGCGAATCAATTCATTTTGTAAATGTCGCAGATAAAAAAAAATTACACGTGTCATTGTTTGGATTAAAGGGAGGTAATTCAGTTTTGTGTCAAATTGTTGGTTGTATTGTATTGGGTGGCTCAGTGGTGAACGTGTCGGACTCATGACCTGGTGGTCGTGAGTTCGATACCCGATTGAGGCAAACTTTCTTTCCGGCGTATTTTCGCCTCTCACCTCTGCTGAAGCATGTAAGAAAAGTAGTCGGTGGCTTTGGAAAGAAAGTTGTATTAGTACCGGTGTGAGAAAGCCAGGAAATACATGTGCGTCACCGACCGCCATGATATGACCTTAGCTGTTAAAGTGGCGTTAAACACAAATACAACCAAATACAACCAGTCTACTTATTAAGCTATGCAGGCTGGTCCCTATTAAAGTCTACGGCCGTTAAGTCGCATGTTAAAATACGGAAGCTGCCGAGATTGACCGAAGAGCCTTAAAAAAACGTCGATGTTACACGACATTTACCGATGAGTTAGGGTGTCGTAATTCTTAAAAGGAATAGAGTCAATTTCTGAGGTATAAGACATTTCACCGGTACATAACCTTCTAAAGTTCCAACTTTTTACGCCAAGGAACCATGCAGGGAACCATTCCGAGACCAACTCTACGAAAAACGTCGATGTTACACGATATTTACCGATGAGTTAGGGTGTCGTAATCCTTAAAAGGACTAGAATCAATTTTTGAGGTATCAGACACATTTCTTCGGTACATAACCTTCAAAAACTCTAATGTTTTACGCCAAGAAACCAAGAAGGGAGCCATTCGGTGACCGACTCTTTACCAGATCAGAAAATCTAAGATTTGTCCAAATTGAAGGTAGTTTCAAACGACAATTTGAATGAGGGTCAAATGAGTGCATTTTTCCATGAAAGGTTAAAAAACGTGGGAAAAGGAGAAAATGCTGGTTACCAGCATTTTCTCCTTTTTCCACAATGTTTATTAAAAGTTTGTTTGTTTTTTTTTTTCTCAAGGTCATTAATGCTCAGGATAGTGTGGTTAACGGTTAACTAGCGTGCTAGTCCCCTTCCAACAATATGAAATTCAGCCCCAACCTGTTTTCGAACCCTTGACCTTGCGCTCAGTTGGATGTATAAAACAAGGCGAACAACTTGGCACGGGTAAACGATACAATTTCAAGAAGCCTTAGGCACAAAAGCCGGTCGTACTTTTAATCTTCTCCATGGAAACCTGCTAACATGTCGTACTCTGCTTTAGTTTCGAATTTATGAGGTTTCTTGAGAACAAAACTAACCCTTTGTGCCTCACAAATACGAATCTAACAGTCGTGTGTTTTAACCCTTATGGCGCTGGGCGGGACTCACTGACTTTTGCGGACAACGTTGATCAAGATCAGACTGCACAAAACGTGCAGTCTGATCTTGGATCTACAGTCTGATAAGAATATTATCTTTCCTCCAAAGAATAAAAAGAAAAACTTTTTTTATTATCGTCTTGAAAAATTTATTTCTTTTATTTTTCAAGATAAGGTAGAACAATTGTAACATTAAGTCATTCGCTAGCAGAATTGATTCCAGATCATAATTATTACTCTGGCGCGCAATATGATCCTGGACCTAAATTCTAGTCTAGCCAAGTTGCTCAATCAGTTGCATAGATGGCTTGACACCAAGAGGTCACTGGTTCGATTCTCATACTCGGCAAACATTCTTAGCCGAGAACTGATAGAAGTCACTGCGAAATTAATCATTCATCACACAACGCTGAACGTTTTTTGACGATGTTTATGAGGGAAAGCAGCCCGGCAATCGCTTTGAAAAATCATTGTGTTAAAGTATTGATAAAACTCCTGGAAAGTATCGATAGGTGCACTTGTCACCACAGTATGACTTAACAAAGTATTGAAAACAGTATTATTTAGACACTAAACAAACAAGCCAATATCATAGGTAGTTTATTTCTGATATTTTTCACCTGGAAAATCCTAAAAAATTAGTCTACTTGGATTTGAAATCTTTACCGAGCGACATAATTTTTCACTCGACCAAACTGACAGCATTTGCAGACGGCACGTAACATGAAGCTTAATCGATTATATCTGTCTAGGAAATAGAAGAAAACATTATTGGAAAAGAAGAAATTGCTGGTTACCAGCAATTTCTTCTTTTCCCAGAATGTTTTCAAAAGAATTCTCCTCCAGGGTCTTTTAAAAACGCGACTGTTCTGTAAAGAGATAGTCATCTAGCGTCTGAAATTGCGCTCTCCTCTGTATCTAGCTTCAACGATATTTGAAATTAAACTGCACTGTATCAATTTCCAGAAATCAGGTCGAACATTTTCGGGATTTTTTATCAGGTGTGCGCAGCCTAGTCAATTGAAAGCCATTCATATTTGACAAATGGGCAGACAAAATAAATATTTACTTCCTGCGATTTAATTGTGCATTGTAGGGAACAAATGCCCATTGTTATTTCTATATTGAATCGAACATTTGGTAAAAATTCTGCTCTGGATACTGGATAAATCGAAAAATGCTTGCCAAAGGGGGGGGGGGTGCATTTATATATATATATATATATCTAACTAACCTTCAAAACTAATTCGTGAAAGAAATAAGTAAAATGATACCCGAAAAAGCATCAATCACTAAAGATGAAAGACGGGTATGATAAATAGAAAATATTTTCGGGTGTATTTCCTAATGAGCTACGTGGTCTTTTTGCAAAGGTGTCTGGGACTATCAGGCCATCAATGACAAGAAGTGATTTGGTTGAATCATTTTAAAAAAGATGTACGATGATGTCATATTTGATATCGGCCGTCACGGGTTGTATAGCGACCACCCCATTATTTGAGAGCAAAGTTTGCGTTTTTCTATACTGCATGTAACCATCCATTTTCTCCACGTGTTCAGAGAAAAGTAATTTTGTAGTATTTAAAAGCGTTTAACAAAAAATATTTGTTTCAAAAACAAAAAAGATTGAAGATGCTACTTTAACTCTTTACCAGTCGGCAAAATTTTAAACCTATATAAATTGAAAGCACTTGCAGACGACCAAAAAACCCGTAACTTAAAAAGTGAAATTTGTTTCCAACAGGGTAGTAAAAAAATGTGGGGAAAGGAGAAAATGCTGGTTTCCAGCATTTTCTCCTTTTCCAACAAAGTTTTCAAAAGGCTTCTATCTCAGGGTCGTAAAATCCAGGGATTGTTTGGCAAAGGGTTAAAGTAGGTTCTGGCTCAAAACTGGTAAGCCTCCTTTTGGGTTTGAAACGTTGGTCTTTAGAGGCGACTGCTTGTTAAAGGTGGTCTCCTTGATTTTTTTTGCCTTTGACATTTTCTCCTATTCTCACAATATTTTCAAGAGCCGCCCCCCTTTTACAGATTTGTTTAAATGCAGATTTATTTGGTGAAGGATTTTTATTCAGGGTAGAATTTGCAAATACGATAAAGTATAGTAAAGTACAGAGCTTCTCGTGAATTCGGCTCCACGCTTATCCAAGATGGCGGTTCATTTCAAGTGTAAAACACACAAAATAGATCCTATATAACAGCTTTATTATTGAATTGTATGTAGCATTTATTTAACTCTTTACCACACGAGAAAATTTTAGACTGGTCCAAATTGAAAGCATTTGCAGACGACAAAATAAAAGTGACTGAAAATTTGAAATTTGTTCTGGGAAGGTTAGAAAACACTGTGGGAAAAGGAGAAAATGCTGGTTACCAGCATTTTCTCCTTTTCCCACAGTGTTTTCAAAAGGCTTCTCAGGGGCGTCAAAAGTAGGGATTGTGTGGTAATGGGTTAAACCCCTACCCTCCTAAATAAATGAAATAAAACTTTCAAACTGATTGAATTAATCCCAAATTTTGCTATTTCAAAGGTGAATATTCAGGAAAGATATCCTCTTATCAGACATTGTAGATCCAAGATCAGACTGCACGTTCTGTGCAGTCTGATCTTAATCTACACTGTCCGAAAAAGGTCAGCGAGTATCGTTTGGCAGTCTAAGGGTTAACTCTTTAACCAACAATCTCCGCTTTTAACTACCCCTGACAAAAAAGATTTCGAAAACCTACAGATAAGAAAAGAAGGCTTAGGAAAGCACCGTGAGAAAAGGGGAAAAAATGCTGGTGACCAGCATTCTCTCCTTTTTTCCCCATATTGTTTGAACAACGGACCCCAACCATCCGAGTCACATCTGATTTGTCGTCTGCAAATGAGCCATGCTCTGGCAAAAGGGGGCTTAATGCATCCCCGCGATACTTGATAAAAAGAAAGTCGTCTTTTGGCCATACATCCATAACTAGTAGCCACTTTTACGACTTAATCATCAGGTAGACTGATATTTGGACCTACAAAAAAAATTGAGAAATATCGAAAAGTGTCGGCTCAGGTCAGCCTGCGCGGAGTGCGCAGGCTGATCTGAGTCGATACTTTTCGCAGATGCACTAAGTCCCCTTTTCACGGAGCTTTTCTCAAATATTTTCGTATTTGGACGAGTATAAGTTTTGTCACGTGGTAAAGAGTCAAACCGTGCTCAATGATATTCACCCTTGCCGAGTTATTAGATCTTCGAGTGCTTAATGCATTCAGCGAACATTTTCAGTTGGCTTAACCCTTTACAAGACTTATCTTAATTGAAAGCTTCAATATGGCTCAGTTAGTGCATTCTTTTATAGGGTAGAAAACATTATGGGAAAGGAGAAAATGCTGGTTACCAGCATTTCTTCCTTTTCCAATGATCTTTTCAAAAGGCTTCTTTCCTATGGCCGTTAAAAGTCGGCATTGTGTGGTGCAAGGTTAAAAGGGCTCAGAAAATACGATGCCAATCAAGCAGTGTGGCAGTAGCGCGTCGGCCTCTCCGATATCAAAGGTTGCCGGTCAGAATCCCAAGACGATTGGGTTCAGTCCTTGGAACTACTAGCCATTATGGCGTCAATATTGGTTAACCCTTGACCAAACAATCCATGGTTTTTACTACTAGGGATTAGAAATAGAATCCTTATGAAAACATGGTGGGAAAAGGAGAAAATGCTGGTAACCAGCATTTTCTTCTTTTCCCACCATGTTTTCTACCCTTCCCTAAACAAATTTCAATTTTTGAGTCAGTTTGATTTTGTCGTCTGCTAATGCTTTCAATATTGGACAAGTCCAAAATTTTGTTGTTTGGTAAAATGTTAAAGCTTTCAGGCAGCTACCATACAAGTTGATTGACATAAGTTGTAAGAAGCTGCTTCAAAATCGACTTTTAATCAGCATGTTTGAACGACTTTCAATATAATTAAAGATTTTTTTTTAAAAAAAGTAACTTAGATGTGAAGATCCACGATCACACTGCACGCTCTATGCAGTCCAATCTTGGATCCACACTGTAAGCAAAAGTAACGTAAGTTCTGGCTGGCAATAGAAGGGTTTAGATCAATAGTGTTTGCTCTACATGGTATGTGCAGATTTAGGTCTTTATTTAATTACCAATAATCGAACTTTTTTCCCTGTTTTTAAGTAACATACGATGTCGGACCGAATAGACTCTTATCTGACTAAATGAATGAATGGAAAAGTCTTCTATCAGTAGAAAGAAAACCAAAAAAAGAAAATGCAGCGGCTGTTATTAACTCCTTACCAAACGACAAAATTATAGACAGGTCCAAATTGAAAGCATTTGCAGACGACAAAATGAATGTGAATCAGAAATTGAAATTCGATTTGGAAAGGGTATAAAACATCATGAGAAACGGAGATAATGATGGTAACAAGCATTTTTTTCCTTTTCCCACAATGTTTTCAAAGGCTTTCTTTCTCAGGGTCGTCTTAAGTCGGGATTGTGTGGTGAAGGTTTAAACCCTCAGTTTTCTCTCCATATATGAGGCATACTCTGTGAAAAGCAGGCTTAACCCTTTACTCCATAGATACTCATTTCTACGCATAGCTTGCGGGAGCCTTTGGCAAACATTGTGGCAAAAGGTGAAATTGCTCGTGACGAGCAATTTCACCTTTTGCCACAATGTTTTCTACACTATCAAAAGGTGTCATATACACACAAGAAACGGCTTCACCCTTGCTGATATTTAGGGTCAGTTAGAGATACCATAGAAATGCCTTATGGGGTAAAGAGTTAATACATAGGGGCGCAAGTAACGATTCATGTCAGCTTGTGTGGTCCGCACAGGCTGCCATCGTTCTAAACTTGAGTGCTATTGGTCAGTTTCTCTGCATGTCCAAGCACCATGCTACCTCTCGATTCAGTCGGTTGTCAGACGACATGGATTTTGTAGATTCATAATCAATACAATGACTCGCTTGTATTTTGCATCACATGTATTAGAACCCCTTTTGTCAGAGCTCGGCTCATTTACGTCATAGGCTCATTTACGATCATTTACGCCAAGGGTAGAAAACATTGTGGGAAAAGGAGAAAATGTTGGTAACCAGCATTTTCTCCTTTTCCCACAATGTTTTCTCTAGGCTTCTTTGTTCGGAGTCTTCAAAATTAGGGATTGTGTGGTAATGGGTTAAGCTGTAACGTCCCCCCCCCCTTTTCTCTCCTACGTGTTGTCTGCGCATATCATATTCTTCGAAGATTCGACCTGTCTTACATGACGCATCACTCTCCCCGATATCGAGTAGACTGTAGTTATACGCACTATAAAGTAGCAATAGAAAAAATGGATTTTATCAATACGTTTGAGGAAAAATCAGGCCTATTTTAGCTCCAGATTTCTCTAAACTGCTGATCATAGCTGAGTGAATCGCACCAAGTAGCGTTTTATCGAGTAAACGTTTACTTTTGTTTGAAATTCAAAGTGACGGTTGTCGCGCAGGAAAATGGCTCGGTTCTGTACCCAGGATGGCCAAATCAGATAGATGGGTATTTATAGAATGCCATCTAGCGGGAGATAATGTCTCAGACGCGGTCCTCTCACTTTCTATTTTGCCGAAACTGTGAAAACTTCAATTTCTTAGACTTTCATTCCACAAGATTTTTTACGACATATACAGTGACAATTTACAATAAAACTCTTCAGACTGTATGTGTAATCATCTTCAAATTCAATTTTCCTGGAATTTTCCAGACAATTTCTTTCTTTACGGCAATTTTTACTTTGTCGATAACACAATAAACTCTTTAACTTGTCAAATATAAATCAGAAGAAACCTCGCTTTTCTTTCTTTTCTATTCCGCTTCAGTTCCCTAATGTTGTTCTTCCACAGAAAGCAGGCGATAAAATAAGCAAACAGAACAGCATCAGTTGTACGGTCAGGTGCCATGGGACTTGGAAATTTGTTCATGGCTGTGGTGAATCATGTCGCCCCGAGCCGAAGGTGATACCATATATACCAACATCATAATACCATACCATGTAAAAGCATACCATATCACATCATACCATATCACAACATATCATATCATAATACCTCATACCATATCACATCATACCATATCACAACATATACCATAATACCTCATACCATATCATAATACCTCATACCACATCACATCATATCATAATACCTCATACCATATCACATCATACCATATCATAATACCTCATACCATATCACATTATACCGTATCACATCTTACGATATAACAATAACTTATACCGTATCACATCATACCATATCACAATACCTCATACCGTAACACATCACAGGTACCATACCACATAATACTATAACACCGCATTATGCCAAACAAGACCACATTGTATCATACCACATCATATCATACCATTTGATCAAAGTCAAAATGGGTCAATAGAAGTGTTTTTTCACACTTTTTAATGTTTACCAGAATCTTTAACTCATTACCAAACGACAATATTTTAGGTTTTTCCTAATCGAAAGCATTTGCAGACAACAGAATAAAAGTGACTGAAAATTTGAAATTTGTTTAGTGAAGGTTAGAAAACATTGTGGGAAAAGGAGAAAATGCTGGTTACCAGCATTTTCTCCTTTTCCCACAATGTTTTCTAAAGGCTTCTTTCTCAGAAGTGTCAAAAGTAGGGATTGTATGGTAATGGGTTAATGTTTATGTCACGAGTCCAATATTACTCGGGTTCTCGTTCTGGGCTGAAATGCAGACGAAACGGCTCTCTGAATAAAGTAATTCTATAGCATAGGCGCAGGATCGAAATGACCTGACAACTGAAAGGTTCAAAAAGGACTGCATTTATTACATAAATTAAACACTCGACAAATAGTGACATATACAAAACAGTAACGTATGACAGACAGAAGGACAAACGGACAGACTTAGTAATAATACAGAACTCAGACATGGTTGACAATTACTAGGGCAGGCTAAATTAGACAGCCTGGCCAATAGACGGACGTACAATGAAATAAATGATGAACAAATGAAAGAAGAATGAATGAAAGAAAAGTGAAATGAATAAGGAGTATAAACGTGAAATGGAAGTTACACATACCTGAAATGCAGACGAAACGGCTCTCTAAATAAAGTAATTCTATGTTATAGCATAGGCGCAGGATCGAAATGACCTGACAACTGAACGGTTCAAAAAGGACTGCGCAGAAGTGGGTAAGCAAAGCCGGGACGTATACAAAACAGGCACGGGGAACTCGTGCATGAAAGAAAAAAATGAGGCCCTTATTTACATAGTTTACAATGATTGAAATGAGGACCTGGAAGGCAAAATGGAATGAAACAAGAAATGACAAATATGAAGGTCTGTTCTAACAAATAGAGAAAAAAAAACATGATGACACATAAACACAAAAACATGACGACACACAAACATAAAAACATGACAACACATTTTATTTAACACATCCTGTGGCATTTACCAGAATACTGCTGGAAAGTAGTTCATTGTGACGTTCGAATCATCAAAATTTCACAGTTAGATACGGTACGTAAAGTTTAAGAATCGATATGTGCAACGTTTTTCATCTAGAATGTTTTGGCGCTGTTCTCTTAACCCTTTATTGTATTAGTCAGTTTCAGACTTTCTCAAAATTGACAAAAAAAAGTAAAATTAAAAAAAATATATCACAGTAAAAGAAAATTTCTTTTTAAAAACGCATCGTGGGAAAAGCAGTAATTCGCCTGTACAATGCACCTTTTCCTTTTCCAAAAATGATTTTCACATATATCAACTTATGGGAGGTTAAAAAGTTGTGTTCGCACAATAGGTTAGCCTCTCTTGACTGTTATATTTATGTTTCTGAAGGTGTTTTGACAGTTTCTAATGGTAGAACATTTACTCGACAACAACATTAACCAGACAAAAATTTCAGGTTTTGGCCGTCTATTTGATCATATCTTTAACACTTGGGCTGCCTTGAGAAACTCTGTCGACTCTTTTAGGACAGATTAGATCAAGATCAGACTGCACAGAATATGCAGTCTGATCTTTGATCTACACTGTCTGATACAAAGAATTTCTTTCCCAATGTGGAAGGGGGGTTGAAAACGCAATAATTTGGGTTTAAAAATAGATAGAAGCATTGGAGAGGAAAACGGTCTTTTGGAAAAAAAATGTAAGAAAAGGGGAGAAAGATATTTTCACAGCTTCGTAAAAGAATTCTTTTGAAAACATTGTATGTAACAGAAATAAAGGAAATGCTGGTAGCCAGCATTTTTCCCTTTCGCTGATTGTTTTCATCGCTGTCAAAGTCAAACCCCATCATGGTCTCTTTTGATGAGCATTGTCCACTTTTTTTCCACAATGTTTTCTATCTATTCGTGGACAAATCCCACACATTCTCAATTTAATCTTTTACCACACATTACCGACTTTTAACACCCTTGTGAAAGAAGCCTTTTGAAAACATTGTGGGAAAAGGAGAAAATGCTGATAACCAGCATTTTTCTCCTTTTCCCACAATGTTTTCTTCCATCTAAAACAAATTTCAATTCTTTAGTCGCATTTATTTGGTCGTCTGCAATCGCTGTCAATTTGGACCGGTCTAAAATTTTGTCGTTTGGTAAAGAGTTAAGAGTAATAATACCATAACACTACATTCCCTTAAAACGAACGACATCATTCCAAATTTCCAGTACTGTCCGAAGATACAGACAGAATATGCCGCACTTTTTTCTGGCACGTTCATTGTGTAACTGTCATTTATATTTGACAGAAGTTATGGTATCTTATTATTACAGGAAACTAGAATAAATGCCAGAATGGTTTAACTACGGAAGCATAGATGCAACATAGTGATAAAGACAAATTATCGCTTGTACCATGAGACAATAATTCGTGGCCACGACTTAACGTTGTCTGCGCATGTCATATTCTTCGAGGATTCGGCCTGTCTTATATGACGCATCACTAGCCCCGAAAGCGGGCAGACTGTAATATTACGCTCTATAAAGTAGCAATGTAGAAAATAGCTTTTATCAATACGTTTGAGGAAAAATAAGGCCTGTTTTAGCTCCAGATTTCTCTAAACTGCTGATCATAGCTGAGTGAATTGCACGAGGTAGCGTTTTATTGAGTAAACGTTTATTTTAGTTTGAGATTCAAAGTAACGGTTGTCGCGTAGGAAAGTGGTTCGGTTCTGTACCCAGGATGCCCAAATTAGATAGATGAGTATTTATAGAATGCCATCTAGCGGGAGATAATGCACGACTTAACGATCACATTTAGGGGTCCCATGCATAGAATTTGTTTTAATTATAAGTGGCCTGCAAGATGCGAAAAGAGATAATCGGGCATTTGCGTAAGTTGTTGACTCGGATCAGTCTGCGCAATCCATGCAGGCTAATCCTGGTTACCAGTATTTTCTCCTTTTCCCACAATGTTTTCAAAAGGCTTCTATCTCAGGGTGGTAAAAACTAGGGTTTGATGGAAAACGGTTACAGCATATGCCTCTGAAACTCCATTGGTCTGTAAAGGGATAAAGAAATTTTCATTATCGGACACTGTTACTATAAATAGAACACTGGGGATTCCCTCTCTATTGTATATAAAAGACAACTTGCCGTATTAAATACAATACAAAGGGAATCACCAATGTACTATTTATAGTAACAGTGTTAATGAAAGTACTGTTTGTAAATATATGCAGTGATATACAGGCGATGCACCAATGTGCTATGAATGTTCGATGATCAACCAAGGACAATTTTACTGTTCTGTGATAGACCAATAGAGCTTCAAAGGCCTGTGGTTAAAGTAACGAGTTAATTTTGTCGGTTCAGGAGTACTATAGTCGATTATGTCAAGGCCAAGAGACGTTAAAGGCCCAGTAGTGACCAAAAAGACAGTTTGAACTTAAATGATACCTTTTAAGAGTATGGAAAATATTGTGATGATGGCAATCTATTTCTGTGTTGTTGGGCCATGTGTTAGTCTCTGGTAGAATAGAATGATTTCTTAATTCAGGCGAAAAGTAAACAAAAGGTACAGTGACTTTGTAACTTTTAGGCTATTTTTGAAATTACTTTCTCTGCCAAGGACTTACTCCTAGACTGAAAGTATATTTACAGACTGTCATCTTCACAGTAGTTCCCGTACTTTTAAATGGTATAATTTGATTTAACCCAGTACCACACAATCACTACTTTTGGCGGCCCTGAGAAAGAAGCCTTTAGAAAACATTTTGGGAAAAGGAGAAAATGCTGGTAACCAGCATTTTCTCCTTTTTCCAAAATGTTTTCAACCTTTCACAAATCAAATTTCAAATTTTCAGTCACTTTTATTTTGTTGTCTGCAAATGCTTTTCGATTTTAACAAAACCTAAAATTTTGTCGTTCGGTAATGAGTAAAAATGCATTTCAAAACCAGATTTGTTTACTTTTTGTAGCTATTGTTACTTTTGCCGCGGGTCCAATACCAGAAACACCATAACTATGCCCCTTCCTCAGGATCGTTATAACTCGAGGTCGTTCTGCAAATGGCTAGAAAGGTTTATAAAGATTACACAGTTGTAGAACATAAAATCAGACGAATCCCATTGTCAGAGCAATCTCCGGTATGGGTAAAAATGAAGAAGGATAATTCATTAGTCTGGTATGGAAATTTTATGGTATCGCAAAGCTGTTACTGCATCTTGTAGGTCGCTTGAAGTTCAAAGCCCTTCGATAAGTTACAGTTCCTTTCATAATAACGAGTCCCGACATGCCCTAAACCCCCCTTCCTTGAAAATCAATAACCCCATTGCATAATTCATAGCCCCATCTTAGTTCATATCTAGCTTCCCCCACCCTGCATAATTCATAGGCTTTGCATAGTTCATAGCCCCCCTATAAATCAATGCCCTGCATAATTTATTTCCCCCTGCATACTTCATAGCACCCGCTTAATTTAAAGCCCACTTGCATAGTTTGTTAGTTCTTGTATAGTTTATATCTTCACATTCCAAAGTTCACAGCCACAGCATAGCTCATTGCCCCGACATAATTCATAGCCCCGGCATAGTTCATAGCCATTTTATGATTAAAAAACAAACAAACAAAGGTCACTGCTCAAGAATAGTTTATTGCCCCCCCCCCCCCCCTTCAAAATTCTTAGGCGAAGCACGGATCAGCCCCCAGCATAGTTCATAGTTTTGCATGGTTTTTAGCCTCCTTCAAAGTCCATTGCTTCCTGCATAATGAATAGCCCTTTGACTAATTCATAGCTTCACCTGCAAAATTCATGGTTCTTTCATAGTTTAAAGAACCCTGCCGAGTTCATAGTACCGGCACAGGTCATCATAGTAGACCCTCGTGTAAATGTAAATCATAGCCACAGCTGAGTTCATAGCCCCTCACCTTTAGTAGATGTCATCGTGTGTCTCATTCGTTAACTCTATCACTCTCTTGCACTCCGGATCATTACATTTACCTCTGTAGTAGGCTCAGAAAGTAGCCCGTCATTACGTCATATTTTTGTCACATGACCATAACTCAAAATGGCTACACAAACGCCGGTAAGAGAAAGACCAATATCGATTTTTTCGTGTGCTGTTCAAACAGCATGGGACCAATCAGACTTAGTGATAGGAAATGAACAAAAGAGGGATTTTCTGAAGAGCCTAAATATCTTTCAAGGACGATAACTTGATTTTTAATCGTACAAACTTAGATCCAGCGGTGTGTCAAATCAGTTGTCATAATTCATGGGCGCAGCCATTTTTGTTAAAATCGGCGTAAGATTCTTAAAAGTGAAGAGGCTCGAAAAAATTAGTTCTATTTTATACAGGTAAATTCATCAGTTTGAACGCACCTATAATGTATCCAGAATCATATTTCCTTTGTCTAACTTACAGTTTTACATATGAAACAGCTAAACAGTAACAAAACATCTTTTCCTCGGTTTGACAAGATTCTTGTCATTTAGCCCATCGCAGAGATGTATGTGAGGTAACGAACGACAACTCTGCTCGGAGATTGTAACTCTATATGGTTTCCAACACGCGAAAGGGGGCATTCGGACATTTGCATAAAGTGTCGTCTCGGATAAGCCTGCGCATTCCGCGCAGGCTAACCCGAGACGGCAATTTACGAGTACATTATTAGTTGTACGGTCAGGTGGCAGGGGACTTGGAAACTTGTTCACGGCTGTGGTTAATCATGTCGCCCCGAGCCGAAGGCGTTTCCAAGTCCCCAGCCACCTGACCGTACAACCAATTTATTATACTGCAAAGTTTTACCCTTTCAAAGCCCGTTAAGTGAAATTTTCCTGTTTTAGAATTTCACGAATCGAGTATGCTGACGAAATATAAATTCCCTTCTGTGTACCCCAATTCAATAAAAACTGACATCACTGGAAACTGACGTCACTAAAACGTGAAGTTTGGTGCTTAAATATGCAGTCTGGCGATCAATCAACGCCGCCATTTTGGATGTTGTGTTTCACGTGTATTGATGTGTACTGGGCACTCAAAAAGGAAACTGGTTTTACGTGATTCTTGCCAGGGAACATGATATATGTTCCCGGCATTTTAACCAATCAGATCACGAAAAATTTCTTTGCAGAATAACGTTTTGTCCCGGCCAATCAAATGGCTTGTCTGAAATTAAAAATTCGACTGAAAATCTAAAATTATTGGCGAATCATTGCAGGGTATCTTAAATACTGTTAGAAATAATGTCATTTGTAACATTTCGCGTAGGCCACAAAATTAACATTTAGGAGGTAGTTCAACTGCACTGTAAACAATTGCTGTCCAAATTGTGCCTTTTATTAGAATTTCGAGTGTCTTTTGAAGATATAGGCAAACAAATCGCGGCATTTTTTTCCGGGGGCTTTTCTGTTTTGTTTTACTTTATCTGTAGACAGATAAAGCGATCCTACTTATATAATACACTCTGATACTCTGAATGTAACCATTCACAACTTTAAGTCTTTACCACACGACAAAATTTTAGACTCGTTCAAATTGAAAGCATTTGCAAATCACAAAATCAAAGTGACTGAAAAATTGAAATTTGATCTGGGAAGGGTAGAAAATACTGTGGGAAAAGGAGAAAATGCTGGTTACCAGCATTTTCTCCTTTTCCTACAGTGTTTTCAAAAGGCTTCTTTCTCAGGGGCGTCAAAAGTGGGGATTGTGTGGTAAAGGGTTAACCGGAATATATAGAGTCCCATAACACGAGAGTTGAACGTGAATTCGTTTCTACCAGAATATGTGTAAACCCTTCCCAAACTACATGTATATATATTTTTTTTTAATCTAAGCATATATTCTCTATTTACGTGTAAGTCTACTTTTTATCGTTGGCCAGAGGCTTTAGTTTTAAAAATATATAGATAAAAGAAGGAAGTTGAAATATGTGGTCAATTCGCCTTTTCCCGTATCCGACCGCTTAAAGGTGGCCCTTCAGATTTTGGGACGAAATTTTTACAAATATACAAAAATTTCATCCTTATACTCCTAAGGCCTTTTAATTTTCATTCATAAAACCCCAGTAGTCGAAAACCATCCGACAACAACAGGAATTAGAGATTTACTACGGCCCAGGTCGACACCGACGGGAACCATGGTCTATTTTTAGATTTTAGATGAGCAACTTGCGTATTTACATGCCGGAAATACACAAGTGATACTTCAAACATAGCGTCCGAAGAAGAAATTATGGGAAAAAAAATTACATGTTTGTTATGTTATGGAATTTAAGCGTCTTTAGTCACGTGCCAGTCACTTTACATTCCCACAATTCTTTTTTTGTATTTTTGGCGCGAAATCTAAAAATACCTTGAGAGGCTACGTAGCCTTTAAAGGGAATACCATCAAAAAAAATTTTCTTGATAATGTTATGATTCTTAATTATTGATGATTTGTATTGTTTTTTCATATAAATTTCAGTGATATATATATTTATTTTTTAATTTGGTGAGATGTGAAAATTCTAAATACCCACCTTTAACACACGTTTGCCTGTAAAAGTCATTTGTTTCGCTCCCGTTTATCTTCGACCATCGGAACCATTTCAGTCTACAAAAGTAGCTGTCCTTTGTATACCTAACTTAATTACAGAAAGAAAATCCTCTGATTTATTTTTTTCATCCAAATTAGATCAGAAGTGGTTTATTCTGGAGATTCGTTTATTTTAGCCCTGTCTGACCTCATCTCGTTGCTCAATATGTTATCGTTAATTGTGTACTCGAGTTGAAACTGAACTATGGCAAAACTGGTGCTATAGCACTAGATTATAGAAAATGGAAAAAGAAACTCAGCCATGCTATGTGAAAAAGAACTTTCATGAATTTGTTAAAAAAAAAGAGTTTTGAGTCAGGTCAGTCTGAGGTTGACCTGTGTCGAAGCCTCTTGCTTAAAGTTTAAATCTTATGCATGTCTAAGGACACTCTACCTCATAATTAGTTGGGTTTTTTTTTAACAAAATGTGACTTTATAGATCCATATTTTTTATATGACAAGGAAATACATTAAACAGCTTTTTGCTTGAGCAAGGCTAAATTGCACGGAAAATGTAAGCTTAACCCATAACCACATAATCCCTTTTAACGACCCTGAGAAAGAAGCCTTTTGAAAACACTGTGGGAAAAGGAGAAAATGCTGGTAACCAGCATTTTCTCCTTTTCCCACAGTGTTTTCTACCATTCCCAGAACGAATTTCAATTTTTCAGTAACCTTTATTTTGTCGTCTGCAAATGCTTTCAATTTGAACCAGTCTAAAATTTTCTCGTTTGGTAAAGAGTTAAATGTCGGATCAGACAAGGTTCTGGTGGTGGTCATCGTGCAATCTCGCTAGTGATCTTTGTTCCTAAATTGAACTCTGTATAGTTGCACTTGGCGGAAGTTGGCGTAACACATTCCCTCTCTCTCTCTCTCTCTCTCTCGCTCTCTCTCTCTCTCTCTCTCTCTCTCTCTCTCTCTCTCTCTCTCTCTCTCTCTTCCGAGACATTTATTTGAAGATAATTTGAGAATCCCAGAACTTATTTGAATGATATGTCTGTTTTCATAAGCTAATTTCACAAGCCTTGTCGTAGAATTTAGAACCCCAATCTAATTTTAGACAATATAATTCATTTAAACAGTATTAGAACGTGAGAGATCGTGTTCAAATAATCTCTTTTTACTTCAAATTCGTCTCCTTCCCTATTTGATGGACTATTTTCTTCAGACAAACCGAGAAATCATCTCGTGGCTATATCGAATATGGCGGAGTAGAAACCCTTTTAAGTTTTCGTGCGGTAAAACTTGACTCTTGATGCCATAAACACATTTTATGTTGATTGTGGGGCTGTTAACCCTTTCCCAAACGACACATTTTAGACTCTTCCAAACTCAAAGAGTTTGCAGACGACAATTTCAAATTTGATAAAAATGGCAGAAAGTTCTCGAGATGGGTAGAAAAGACTGTGGTAAAAGGAGAAATTTGTTGATTGTGGGGCTGTTAACCCTATCCCAAACGACACATTTTAGACTCTTCCAAACTCAAAGAGTTTGCAGACGACAAATTCAAATTTGATAAAAATGGCAGAAAGTTCTCCAAATGGGTAGAAAACACTGTGGGAAAAGGAGAAATTGCTCGTTACGAGCAATTTCTCCTTTTCCCACAGTGTTTTCAAAAGACTTGTACTGCAGACACGCAAAAACAAGGGCTTGTTTGGGGAAGGGTTAAGATCAAGATCACTCGATAAAACGTGCTGTCTGACCATGTATCCAGATCGCCTGTTACCTAGGTTCACCTAGGTTCATTAGATGACATGGTAACGAGTCATTCCATTCGCCTTGCCCTTATTGGTCTTAACTTCACCCTTCACTGACCTCTTGCGGACAGTATAGATCAAAATCAGACTGCACTAAATGTGAAGGCTGGTCTTTGATCTACACTGTCCAATAAGGAGAATATTTTTTTATCAAAAATATAAGTTTCAGATGATAATTATAGCTTGATTCAATCAACCAAAAGAGCTCTCTCTCTCTCTCTCTCTCTCTCTCTCTCTCTCTCTCTCTCTCTCTCTCTCTCTGTAGGAAAGGAGCTCGTGCTGTATTTACTAGCTGATCCAATTAAAAGTATTGAGGGAGTTTTTGTTATTTTGATTTACCACTTTTCAGTATGGACCAACGTACAGTGTCGCAAATCGGAAGCTGCTGCTACTGTACGCCCCTAATCAGTTAGCTGCAGTAAACAAGTTTAACAAAACAGGCTGGCACGCGTAATCTAGCAAACAGAAAATGATTTGGTGTTTTGCATTCGAAAGGTAAGAAGTTTTTCTACAAATACATACTGCGATTGGGTTCATAAACCGTGCGATTTTTGTATAGGAAAGCTGCATCACCAAATTTTGTCGTTGGCGGCTGCCATGATCGCTAAACTTTTGTTTTCTACTCCTTCGGGAAGATCGGAAACCATTTTCTGATACTGCATACAGATAAAGAAATTATTCAGCTTGGCGTATACATGTCTATGGTAGTATTCAGTGCCATATCCATTGAAATAATTCACTTTTTATCAAGGTACCATCAAAACGTTTACTGTACGGCTAGCTGCTAACCCGAATTTTTGTACTGCTCGGTTAGCTGCGATTTTCTTGGTAAAGCATCTTTCACATCAGCCGTGCGATTTTTTCGTCTACATATTGCAAATTTTCAAAGCGATCTCCGTACGTTGTTCGTACAGTTGACTCACGAACTGTACGGTGTCCGCAGGTTGAACATACGAAAAAACAACTTGGCCCTGGAACGCTCACAGACTATAGCTTACGACTGAAATTCAATTCTTTGAGCAACTTTGGTAAAGTTTCACCCAAGGAACATCCCTGCCAAGTTTCATCAAGATTGGCCCAGTGGGTTAGGAGAAGATGTTTTAAGAAATTGTTGATGGGCGACAGACGCCGGACATTGGGCAATCAAATATCAAAGCTATACACCTCCCAGTTTCAAAGAAGAATTTTAAATTTTCCTTCTTTGTCCTATGTTCGGACTTGTGGTCCCCTAGCAGCATCCTAGGAACAAACTTGATAGAGGTCCACTCAAACATGCTACATCCCAAATATCAAAGCTCTACACCTTCCCGTTTAAGAGAAAAATAAATTCAAAATTTTCCTTCTTTGTTCATATGTTCCAACCTGTGACCTCCGGGGCATGGCCAGTTTTGACGCCAGGGACATCATATTACCAATCTTGGTAGAGGTCCACTAGAAGATTCTGCATACCAAATGTCAAAGCTCTGCACCTTCAAGTTTCAGAGAAGATTTCTAAAGTTTTCCTTCTTTGTTGCTATGTTCGAACCTGTTCCCCCCCCCTTCCCGAGGCAGGGCCAGCTTTGAGCCCAAGGGCATAATAGGAACAAACTTGGTAGAGATTCACTGCTACATGCCAAATATCATAGCTCCATGCCTTCTAGTTTTAGAGAAGAAGAATTTTAAAATTTTCTTTCTTTGTTCCTATGTTCGAATTTGTGACCCCCCGGGGCGGGGCCAGTTTTGATCCCACGGGCATGATTTAAAGAAATTTGGTAGAGGTCCGCTAGGAGATGCCACATACCAAATATCAAAGCTCTACGCCATCTAGTTTCAGGGAAGAAGAGTTTAAAAGTTTTCCTCCTTTGTTCCTATGCTCAAACTAGTGACCCCCGGGGTGAGGCCAGTTTTGACTCCAGGGACATCATTTGAATAAAATTGGTAGAGGTCCACTAGGAGATCCGACAGACCAAATATCAAAGCTCTACGCTATCTAGTTTCAGAGGAGAAGATTTTTAAATTTTTCCTTCTTTGTTCCTATGCTCAAACTTGTGACCCCCAGGGTGGGGCCAGTTTTGACCCCAGGGGCATAATTTGAACAAACTTGGCAGAGGTCCACCAGGAGATGTCACATACTAAATGTCAACGCTCTACGCCTTCAAGTTTCAGAGGAGAAGATTTTTACATTTTTCCTTCTTCGTTCCTTTGCTCAAATTTGTGACCCCTGGGATGGAGCCAGTTTTGACCCCAGGGTATAATTTGAACAAACTTGGTAGAGGTCAACTAGGAGATGCTACATACCAAATACCAAAGCTCTACGCCTTCAAGTTTCAGAGGAGAAGATTTTTAAAGTTTTCCTCCTTTGTTCCTATGCTCAAACTCGTTATCCCCCGGGGCGGGGCCAGTTTTGACCCTAAGGGCATGATTTGAACAAACTTGATAGAGGTCCATTAGGAGATACTACATACCAAATATCAAAGCTCTACGCCTTATAGTTCCAGAGAAGAAGATTTTCAAAGATTTGTTGTTGTTGTTGTTGTTGTTGTTGTTGTTGCCATGGCAACCAGAGTTATGGGTGGAATTAAATTCTTTGAACAATTTTGGTAGAGCTTCACCCAAGGAACATTCCTGCCAAGTTTCATGAAGATTAACCCAGTATTTAGGAGGAGAAGATTTTTAAAGAAATTGTTGACGGACGACAGACTACAGACGACGGACATAGGGCGATCACAATAGCTCACCTGTAGCTCTTTGTGCTAAGGTGAGCTAAAAACAAAGCGACGAGTTCGCACGGCTGTCGTGCGGTTAGCTTAAGGCTGCCGCACAAATTCTCAAGGAACCCGCAAGACCGCCGTAAGAATTTTCAAAGTTTCTTACGACCACCGCACGGCAAGCACGATTTTGCAAGACAGCTGTACGGTGTTCGTGCGATCGCCATAAGGAGGAGGAATTATCTCCTCTTGTCCGATTGGATATAATTATATTCACAATGCTACCCCGGCAAATAGGTTGCATATTGAAACAATGGACAGGATACTCGCAGATAAAGACCGGGACGACAATGCTAAG
Source organism: Tridacna crocea (assembly GCA_943736015.1). Taxonomy (NCBI): domain Eukaryota; kingdom Metazoa; phylum Mollusca; class Bivalvia; order Cardiida; family Cardiidae; genus Tridacna; species Tridacna crocea. Next base: position 35,694,550 of record OX031066.1, on the reverse strand, counting down.
GGCATTTTGTCATTCTTGTACAAACACGTGCTTTCTTCATCTAAATCCTGGGTTGGTGGTACCTTGAATGTCTCGGGTTCAATGGGGGTTCAGCAATCGGAACCTACCCCTTTCCATTCTGAGATCTGCGTTTCTGCATGACCTTCTCGTCCTGAAATCTCGATAGCGACTGATGACGAACAAGACATACAAACTTTTTAAAAGAGGACGGATGACGCTAACTTTTCGCATGGCATTTTCGAGGCAGCTGTGCGAATCTCTACGTTGTTCCTACTTTCCGCAGTAGTCTTCAGACAGACTTTCACCAAACGCAAGGCATTCGCAAGGCAGCTGCAAGATGTTCATGCGATCGTCTTTCGGCCTTCGCAGGACAAACGCAAGTAATAAAACCGTATGATAGATGTGCTATGGTCTCAAGGTAGCCGTATGGCTCCCGTGTGGCAACAGTACAGTTGCCGTGCAAACTCAAAAAATCGCAAAGAAATCGCAAGGATAATGAGCGTGTTGAAAAACCAGCTTAATTGCGACGTCTACGGCGTTGCAAATTCGTAAGACAGTCTTGCGGAAACCGCGCAAAGTCCTGCGATTTATGTTCCCGTACGGCTGTCGTAAGGCTGATGTGAAACAGGCTTTTAAAGCTTATAATGAGAATTGTGTACATCTTGGTTAAGAGAGTTGCAATAAATGACATATAGGTCTAGCTCTGAAGATGTGAGGTTGGCAGTGGTGAATGTATAAAGTTCGTATTCGACTTTTTCAGGTTCCATTTCTACCCTTTAAAGACTCGGTGAATCAAGCGGCCGTGAATAGGTCTACCATCGTCTATAAACGATCCAAAGTCAGTATTGAGCACGTTTAGAGGTTAGATGTATTAAAAGAATCGGCTGCCTTTAAGCTATAGTACTTCTGTTTTCACTGAGATTTATAAATTCAAAGGAAAACGCTACCAACTGAACGTCTGCAAATGCTATGGTAAAGACTTAAGACTTGAGGATGGATGTGCGAGATAATACCGTGAATTCAGGTGAAGAACGAAAACCTGAAAACTTTACGTTTAACCCGAACTGAATTCTTTATTTCGTTGAAAAGCTAAAAAAAAAAATTACTGTATAATTCATTGATGTTTATCAGTGAATTAAAATCAATGATTAGGGGTTGCAAAAAATGGCAAACTTTGTACCTATCTGTTGTACAGGAACTAGACCTAAATCAAGAAATAATATCAGCGATGTTTTCCATGTAATAAAAGGATTTAGCAATGGAGCCGGATTTGTGTAATTCATGAAATGTCTTGAAGAAACAACATAAAAGAAGTTTAATTAGAAATTCTGAGTAAGATTAAATTTTGAGTGTTTAGCACTTTCGAGGAAAAAAATGCAACGAGGAAAACGGAGCAATTGAGGGAAAAACAAATAAATTGCTTCAATTAAAAATACGTCTCAATTGTAAACACATAAGAATTAATATGATTAAAAATTTGGAAAAGAATCTATATCTATTTTGGTCTACACTAAAGTATTATTCTAATTTGGTCTAGGCAGATTCCCGGGATATGCCTAGATTCCGATCCGGCATACGACATATATAATTTCGAGCTAAAAAAACGTGTTTTACCATATGGGCTGAACCTTTTTGTTCAGTATTATGATGCATTAATGCAGCTAGGCGTACACATTTTTTATTGTGAAATGCAGCTAATCGTTGCGTACAGATGCAGCTAGCCGTACAGTGAACGTTTTGATGGTACCTTGATAAAAAGTGAATTATTTCAATGGATATGGCACTAAATACAACCATAGAAATGTATACGCAAAGCTGAATGATTTCTTTATCTGTATGCAGTATCAGAAAATGGTTTCCGATCTTCCCGAAGGAGTAGAAAGCAAATGTTTAGCAATCATGGCAGCCGCCAACGACGAAATTTGGTGATGCAGCTTTCCTGTACAAAACTCGCTCGGTTTATGAACCCAATCGCAGTATGTATTTGTAGAAAAACTTCTTACCTTTCAAATGCAAAACACCCGATCATTTTTTGTTTGCTAGATTACGCGTACCAGCCTGTTTTGTTAAACTTGTTTACTGCAGCTAACTGATTTGGGGCGTACTGTAGCAGCAGCTTCCGATTTGCGACACTGTACGTTGGTCCATAGTGCTTTTCATACAAGTACGACTAGGGCATAATCAACAGGTAGTTCTAAACATGACATGTATTTTGGGCCAGTAGCCTATATTTACGGTAATAAAATGTTCTGAGTTCTCTCTCTCTCTCTCTCTCTCTCTCTCTCTCTCTCTCTGTCTCTGTCTGTCTCTCTCTCTCTCTCTCCCCTTATGTAAAAATACTTCAAACAACAAATCCAAACAAATCATTTTGAAGAGTTTCACTGAAGGTAAATAGCAAACTCTTACATATACTCTGATTTACGACTGTGTGTGAACCTAGGCATAATTATAAAACCCTCTATCAGGGTCAGGGTACAACAGGCTTAAGACAATAGATAGTGTAAATATTATTAAATTTGTGGAGAAAATATTTTCGTGATAAATTGTTAGACGTTCGATCACCGTATCGCTTGTATAACTTGGTCATGCCCTGGTAAAATGGGACTTAACCCATTACCAAACAAACCCTACTTTTGACGACCCTGAGAAAGAAGCCTTTAGAAAACATCGTGGGAAAAGGAGAAAATGCTGCTAACCAGAATTTTTTCCTTTTCCCGCATTATTTTCTACCCTTCACAAGACAAATTTCAAATTTTCAGTCAATTTCATTGCACATCACCAAACAAATCCTACTTCTGACGACCCTGAGAAAGAAGCCTTTAGAAAACATTGTGAGAAAAGGAGAAAATGCTGATAACCAGCATTTTCTCCTTTTCTCACAATATTTTCTACCCTCCATATGACAAATTTCAAATTTTCAGTCAATTTCATAACCCATTACCAAACAATCCCTACTTTTGACGACCCTGAGAAAGAAGCGTTTAGAAAACATTGTGAGAAAAGGAGAAAATGCTGGTAACCAGAATTTTCTCCTTTTCTCACAATATTTTCTACCCTCCATATGACAAATTTCAAATTTTCAGTCAATTTCATAACCCATTACCAAACAATCCCTACTTTTGACGACCCTGAGAAAGAAGCGTTTAGAAAACATTGTGAGAAAAGGAGAAAATGCTGGTAACCAGCATTTTCTCCTTTTCTCACAATATTTTCTACCCTCCATATGACAAATTTCAAATTTTCAGTCAATTTCATTACCCATTACCAAACAATCCCTACTTTTGACGACCCTGAGAAAGAAGCGTTTAGAAAACATTGTGGGAAAAAGAGAAAATGCTGCTAACCAGCATTTTTTCCTTTTCCCGCATTATTTTCTACCCTTCACAAGACAAATTTCAAATTTTCAGTCAATTTCATTCAGTGTCGTCTGCAAATGCTGTCAATTTTGTCGTTTGGTAGTGAGTTAGTGCATCTCCGACGAGATCCACTGTACCAGTACCAAGCAATCCATCACATACTTATGGGTCAATGATATCCACCGTTTTCAAAGAACCGACTTAATAATGAGGTAGACTGGTCCATAGACAGACATGAAATTTACCAACAGCGCAAAGTTTCGGCCTAAGTCAGTCTGCCCATTTCGGATCTATACTTTTTTGCAGACGAATTTTACCCCTGTCACAAAGCATGGTTAAGCCTTTACCAAACAATCCCTGCTTTTTTTGACCCTAAGACTTTTGAAAACATTGTGGGAAAAGAAGAAAATGCTGGTAACCAGCATTTTCTCCTTTTCCCACAATTTTTTCTACCCTGCTAGAGGCAAATTCATTTTTTTTTTTTCAGTTATGTTTATTTTGTCGTCTGCAAGTGCTTTCAATTTGGACCTTTCCAGAACTTTTTCGTTTGGTAAAGGGCTAATGACATATATTATTTATACCTACCATATATGTGAGCAACATTAGTTTATTTCGAGAACAAGACAGAACCGAGATCAGACTGCACAAACCGTTCAATCCTATCTTGAACCTAGATTATCCGAAATTTTAGCTTACTAGATAGCGATACTCTGCGTATTCAAATTTAAAATCAGTCTTCCTCCAAAGTAAAAGCTGGTCATAGATATGCATTGTCCCATGTGTTTTATTTTGTTTAGATCTGCAACGATTTTACCTTGAATCTTCAATATTTTTGTATAAGATATTCACTGAAATCAGTATTTTCTTCTTTACTTGACGGATCGCTTAATTTGTCATACTGTCAATCGGCGAAAAAAATAACTTTGAAGAAGGACATCGGAATGAAATTAATGAATTGACGAGCCCTTCACCAAACAACCCCATTTTTACGAGCCTGGGTGGAAATGCTTTTAAAAAACAATGTGGAAAAAGGAGAAAATGCTGGTTATAATTTTTTTTTTTCTAATCTCATTGTATTTTCTATTCTTTCAAAAATAATTCTATCAACGGAACTGTATTTAACTCTTTTCCACACATCAACATTTTTGACTGGTCTAAATTGAAAGCATTTGCAGATGACCAAATTTCGGGGACATTTTTTTTTTGTATTGAAAACATTATGGGAAAAGGAGAAAATGCTGGTTACCAGCATTTTCTCCTTTTCCCATGATGTTTTCACAAGGCTTGCTCTTATTAATCACTCGCCTGCAAATGCTTTCAACAATGACCAACAATAGAGAAATTTTTGACCAACAATAGAGAAATTTTCGTTTGGTAAAAGTGGTAGATTGTTCTGTTAATTTTTCATCGGTACAAGTCTAAACTACTGTATAACACGGACCAAAACGGACCAAAGTTTAGCCCTCTTTCACACAATTACATATTCGTCAATTAGAAATAAAAATAGTTTGAGAATATTACTACCTTCTTTGCTTTTGCCATTAGTTTTTTTTTACTGAAAGGGTATCCAATGACTCCTGTATGGAGAAATATCGTAAATGTCGTATATCAAAAATGTCATGTTTCACAACTATAAATGTCACATTAATCGATGATATAACGAGCCCTTACAATGACGGGACAATATTTTTTCACAAGTCACGAAAAATCTCGTTAATACAGATAATAATTCAGATACAGCGTGAAATCTATGAATGACTTTCGAACCAGGTCTTTCAAAGAAAACAAAGTGTTTATAGTTTCTAACCCTCGCCATCATGGATCTGGGCATAGAACGAATATCTAGGTCTACCCCATTGTGAAAAGCCTTCCTTAATCTCATTATCTCCCGCTAGATGGCATTCTACAAATACACATCTATCTAATTTGGGCATTCTGGGTACAGAACCGGACTACTTTTCTACACGACAACCGTTACGTATTGATAAAAGCCATTACACTCTTGCTACTGTATGGCGCGTATTACTACAATAGCCCCAATATCGGGGAGAGTCATGCATCTTATAGAACAAGTCGAATCTTCGAAGAATGTGACATGCGCAGACAATCTCCTTGATCTTCGTGTCATCGATAAGTTACGATTCGTTCCGAGTCGAAATCGATCCCTGAAAGGTTTTCTAATCAGTCTAAATTTGCTTCTCCAAACTTAGGCTTATATCGTTGTCGAATTCGTCAGTTTGGGCATTTAAGCCTTTACCAAACAATCGCTGGTTTTACAACCCTGAAATAAAAGCCTTTTGAAAACACTGTGGGAAAGGGAGAAAACGCTGGTAACCAGCATTTTCTCCTTTGCCCACAATGTTTTCTACCCTTCTGGGAACAAATTTTAATTTTTGAGTTATATTCTTTTTGTTGTCTGCAAGTGCTTTCAAATTGGACCAGTCTAAAATTTTGCTGTTTCGTAAAGACTTAATATATCGTCGAGATTGTTTGTCTTGTCCAGCTATATCGGTGTAACCGGTGTAACAAAGGTTGTCATTTTGGTTAGATTGTTAACCGATATGTAGTACAGGTTGCTTCAATTTTACCGGAATTCGATTCTGGTTTAAATCGACCAGACTTTTGTATAATCTCTAACCAATAATGTAACACAAACTCTCTCCTAACCAGATTTTTAACCCAGTGGTTATGTTAACCAACTTTTATACAATCGGATGCAGATAACAAAGCTTTAGCTTTGTGCACGTGGAAAGCAATAGCATAGGACAAAATGGATATGCCCCAAATGCTGGAACTTGTCTTTGAAAGTATAGAAAGAACTTTACCAGGATTTTCTCTTATTCCTACTGTCTTATTGAACTGTTTTATTTGTGCTTTCTTAGACAACAATGTTATTTGGTGAAGGGCCCGATAATATCCCTTTCTTTTTATCATTGTAGGATGGAATAATAGCAGCCAAATCAGAGACACAGAGAGAGATTCAGGATCTATGATTCATTAGTATCTGGTCTTGGGTACCTGTCACGTAGCTGCAGGTCAGTAAGTGGGAATAGTGTTGATTTTGGTGCAATACAGACTTCTTTAATCAATCCTCGAAAATGATTTATGGCCAGCCGGGATTTCTAGCTTAGGATTAATCCGAAGAGCTTGTCTTTTATACAAGTATCAGATAACCTGACTGAAGCACGTGCCTGATTAAGGAATGAATAAACCAGGAAATGTCACCAAAAATCATTAATACTAAAATAAACAGTTTTATACACTGTAAACGTAAAGATACGTATCATTCTTTTATCGTTTTTTTCCCTTTTTATCATATGATAATATACCTCTCTCTCTCTCTCTCTCTCTCTCTCTCTCTCTCTCTCTCTCTCTCTCCCATATCTTGCAAATCCATAAAGTTTAAAAAGAATTAAAACAAACACGGACACTATTTGACTTCTCCTTATAGTTTCCCTGCTCAAAAATGTATAAAATATTTATAGAGATTATAAATTATGCAATAAAGATTACGGCACTGTTAAAAACCCTTTATCTCATTACCAAACGACAAAATTTTAGGTTTGTCCAAATGAAGAGCATTTGCAGACGACAAAATATAAGTGACTGAAAATTTGAAAATTGTTCTGAGAAGGGTAGAAAACATTGTGGGAAAAGGAGAAAATGCTGGTTATCAGCATTTTCTCCTTTTCCTACAATGTTTTCTAAAAGCTTCTTTTTTCAGGGTCGTCAAAATTAGGAGTTGTATGGTTAAGGGTTAACTCCTCAGTTTGACTCTATCAGTGCCAAACATATTGACCAGACCTCTTTTGAAAACTACCGTTTAATACAGCCTACTGTAACCCCGAAAGATTTCTATCTTATAGACTCATTGATGTCTTGCTTGGCACAATACATCGTAGAGATGTGTTTAACTCAATTTTTTGCTAGAGTATGGCCCACAACTGGTCCGCAACACACGAGAAGGGAAGTCCGGACATTTGCGTAAAAGAGCCGTCTCGGATTAGCCTGCTTAGTCCGCGCAGGCTAATCCGTAACGACACTATCGTTTTTATGTCATTTTCTGTTTTGAGCAAATCTATTGTAGCACAAAATATATTGTAATCTGAAAGTGTCGTCTCTGATTAGCCTGCGCGGACTGTGCAGGCTGACCCAAGGCGGCACTTTACCCAAATACCCTGAACGCCTATTTTCGCGTGTCAATTGCCATATCGAAAGTTACGGATATTTGCTCATTATCTCCCGCTAGATGACATTCTATAAATACTCATCTATCTAATTTGGGCATCCTGGGTACAGAGCCGAACCACTTTCCTACGCGACAACCGTTACTTTGAATTTCAAACTAAAATAAACGTTTACTCAGTAAAACGCTACCTCGTGCAATTCACTCAGCTATGATCAGCAGTTTAGAGAAGTGTGGAGCTAAAGCAGATCTCATTTCTCCTCAAATGTATTGGTAAAAGCTATTTTCTACATTGCTACTTTATAGAGCGTAATATTACAGTCAGCCCGCTTTCGAGGCTAGTGATGTGTCATATAAAACAGTCGAATCTCCGAAGAATATGACATGCGCAGACAATGGATATTTGCTCGGATTCCTGTAATTCAGTCTGTGACGTACATGTATTGAAACCCGGATGTGGCCGGATGATTCCCAGCGTAGCTTATTTTTTCTATGGACTGGTAATAGTCATTGAGACAGGATTCGCCTTTCTTTATCACGGCTAAACATTGTGGCGACTTGGATTATGTAAAAAACATCCGGTGGAAAGAAAATTGTATCAAGTACCAGTAAGAGAAACTCCAGGACAGCACGGATAAGTGCACTGGGTCTGTATTCACTAACCATTCTTAAAAACATTCTTGGTCTTATTCTTCAAGATTTCCTGACCATGAAAGTAACAGGACTTCTGATTGGCTAACCCAAATGGTTTAGCCAATCAGAAGTTCTGTTACATTCACATTGACAAAATTCTGAAGAATAAGACTAAGAATGTTCTCAAGAATAGTTGGTGAATAGGGACCCTGGTCTCCGTTGTATAACTGAAAAATTAACTGAAGTGGGCTTTAAACAAACAGTTTGATATAGGGATTTTTGTTATCGCCGATCGAATCATCAACAAGTGTTCCTAGTGCGAGCGTATCAAAGTAACAAAATATTACACGAGGAATGTTAGATATCTGTTAATGTTACTTGCCGTTCTTTGCTAATCTGTTTAAAAGCCCCGATAACAGGAATGCGTTAACAAAAATTCCAAAACTGTTTGTTAAACGATTAAAGGATTTTGAATCGGCAGTTTTGTGAAAGAAGTTTAATTTGTTAATTCAGACAGAAACCATTACTCAACATAGATGCGCTCGGGTATAAATTTCCTATGTATATCAAGATCAGATTGCACAGAACGTATTCCGGGAAAAGCAACTTTGAATTTCAGATGTTTTCAGTTTTTCTTGTTATAGATAAATTCCTGAATGCTGATCAATTTGTCAGAATGCCTCGATGCCAAACCCAGTAGGTCAGTGCAGGTCAACCAATCCAGGGGTTGTGAGATCGAACCAAACCTCGGTCAACTATTTTCTGATAATGTAGATAATGGGTTCGATGGTTGATTTAACGGACTGGCTGGCTGACTGGCTGACGGACTGGCTGACTGACTGGCTGGCTAGCTGCCTGACTAGGTGACGGACTAGCTGGCTTGCTGGCTTGCTGGCTTGCTGGCTGGCTGGCTGGCTGGCTGGCTGGCTGGCGGCTTGCTGGCTGACTGACCGACCGACCGAGTGGCTGGCTGGCTGGCTGGCTGGAACAATTGATTGAACTTTTGATACTGATTTAACGATTGATCTTTTGATTTGTCAGCTGTCATTACGGAGGAATCACTCATCATTATCTTGGTTATAATCGTGTACGATATCAGCCAGCCTTTGTGCCAACTACCCGAAAATGAAAATTAAGGGAAGTAAGGATGGTTACACTGCCTGATATAATTTGATTGACATAATACTGAAAACGGCATTAAATTCTTAACAAACAGTCATTATGAGATGATGCTTATGTTCCCAGCTTTACGTTTTACCAAACAGTCCCGGCTTCTCACGGCCCTCAGAAAGTAGTCTTCTGAAATCATTGTGGGAAAAGGAGAAAATACTGGTAACCCATCATTTTTCCTTTTCCTACAATGTTTTCTACCCTTCCCAAAACAAATTTCAATTTTTGACGGTCACTTTTTATTTTGAGCAAATGCTTCCAGTTTTGACTAGTCTAGATTTATGTCGTTTGGTAAAGAGTTAACTCATTGTGGGAAAAGAAGCAAATGTTTTGCCCTTTTCGTCCGCAATGTTTTTAACAGCTGCCTATCGTAACTGCGTCCAAAAAGTACTTTAGAAGTAAAGGATTAACAAGGCCCATTAGTTAACTCTTTACTTAACGACAAAATTCAAGGTTTTTGTTCAAACATAAAGCATTTGCAGACGACAATTTAATCCTTATCAAAATTGTTGGATTTGTATTTGGCTTGGTAAGATACATTGAGAAAAAGGGAGAAAAAACGGCACTTTCTCCTTTTCCAACGATAATTTCAAAAGCCTTTTCTTTATAGGTCGTTTAAACAAAGGATAGTTTGGCATAGGTTCAGACTCGTTAAATATGAAGGCATAATCATAATTGAGCCAGGCTCTGGCAAAACGGGGCTAGGTGCATCTCCGTTAATTGGAGTGCAACATGCGAAAAGGTGCATTCGGACATTTGCGTAAAGAGTCGTCCCGGATTAGCCTGCGCAGTCCGCGCAGGCTAATCCGAGACGGCACTTTACGACTATGATTAGTTTTGTGCTACGGTAGACTTGCGCAAAACAGATAATTACATAAAAACGGAAAGTACCGCCTCAGATCAGCCTGGGCAGATCCAAGACGGCACTTTACGCAAATATCCGAATTTCCCTTTTCGCGTGGTGCAGGCCTTATAGAGTCTACACGATACTAGCCCAAGTCATTATATAATTATGGGTCCACAGGAGCCACTTTTTCCACAACCGAATTAATCATGAGGTAGAATGGTCCTTTGACAAACACAAAATTTACTGATAGCGAAAAGTTTCGACCCAGGTCAGCCTGCGCAGCCCGCGCAGGCTGATCTTGGTCGATACTTTTCGCAGATGCATTAACTCTTTACCAAACGACAAAATCTTGGACGTGATCAAATTGAAAGCATTTGCAGACGACAAATTAAACGTTGCTAAAATGACGATTTCTCACTATGATGGAGTAGAAAAGACTGTGGGAAAAGGGAGAAAATGCTGGTTACCAGCATTTTTTCCTTTTTCCACAGTGTTTTCCGAAGCCATCTTCTTTAGAATCGAAAAAATTCGGGATTGTGTCGAAAAGAGTTAAGCCCCCTTTTACAAAGAGCATCGCTCGATTACAACATTAATTTTTCGTGCTAAACTTCGCCGCTAGATTTAACGCATTTCTGGCCGACGTGAGAAAATAAACAATTATTCGCAACCTACAGGTCTTCGCAACATCATCAATTAAAGCTTCGGAAATTATTTGTAACGAGGGTAATGGATTCATTAGATGTGGGACAACACGTAACGTAGAGTAGATTACGAAACAGAATAGAAAATTTACGAGAGAGATAAGAATAAAAGCCCCAGCCAAAAGCATTACCATAGAAAAGGCATGTCTACATAGACGATTAACAGTAGTTTCGCGGTAATAGCGATGCATAAAATTTGGCTGATTCTACAAACAGATGCTTGTCAAAATGTCTGTTCAATAAGAAATGTATATAGTGTAAAGTTGTATATTCGAATATACTGATCATTGTTGAATTCAAATTAGTCTGTTTGGATGGTCATTGATTTTTTTTTTCTCCCAAATCTTGAATTGGCAGATTATTTAACCCACGAAATCAGCGAAAATTAGTACTCGACGAATTTAACTGGTTTCACAATAACTGAATGAGTGAACATGAATGCTTTATCAAGTCTTGTATACGTCAGTGTTTTATTATATAACATAATAATTATGATACAATACAATGCAAGACAATACCAAACAATTGATTTATCCCCCCTCGTAAAAAGCGAAAATTTAGCGAAATAAACGGGAAAATGAAAACAGAGTGAGTTACGACGTGTTAAGAAATCTATGAACAGTTCAAAGAGAATTTAAATGAAAAAGGGCGGACAGTTAACTAAGTTCTAGACGAAATGCAGACAAACGATATCTTTGCGAGAAATCAGGCGATTTTTAAAATTGTAAGTAGAATCCTGTCTCGTAAAATCTCACTTGTCATAAAACGCACTAAATTCAAAAATCTTATAAAACATCAGAGAGAGAAAACAAAAACTAGCAAAAAGAGTTGAAAACTGTAATTTCATTCGTAACCCTGTACCAAACATTCTAGTATTTAAACGGCCTCATCGAGGTAAGAGGTTTTGGGAAGTATCGCTGGAAAAGGAGAAAGTGTTGGAAAACATTTTTTTTTATACTGTGATCATTCAAAGCGAAGAAACAAACCCCTGATTGTTTTGTCCCCACTCTAGGCCTGAAAAACGTTAAGTTTATGAACATCGTAAGCAGAAATAACGACACAGACTGATCATCGCTCATTCATTTATCATCAATACAGTCATCTTCGCAAGCCAAGGCTGACGATTCATTACGCTACTCTACCCTTGGCAGATCGAGCTTGATTATTATATTCACCCGATACGCTTTTTCATTGGATGCAGCCAGCTCTAGTTGCAACGAATGAAATTGCTCGTAGCATTTCATCTTTGATAAAAATAGAACAAGGTTGCTACCTTTCGAATAGAAGGTAAACATGGAAACCCACGTGGATGTCTGCTTATCGCTTCATGTGTATTAGTAAGCGGTTTGTAAAACGATATTTCATTGGCTTTTAGAAATATGATGTAAAGGGGGTAATAACCAGCATCCAATAGAGGGCGCATCGCAGGAATATCAAAATCGGGCTCAATCAGCCAAGGTAAGATCCACGTAGTGATCGTAACCTTGGCTCGCGAAGATGGTACAGAATGAGCAGTCTTATTCTTCGATAAAGAAGAAAACGCTGATTACCAACATCGCAAATTTCCACCATTACAGCCACATTTGATTTGACGTCTGCAAATAGTTTGAATTTGGACTTGGCTAAAATTTTGTCGTCTGGTAAAGAGAGTGAGTTAAATGGGAGAAAAGGTCCATTCCATTAATCTTTTACCACACAATCCCGGCTTTTAACACCTCTGTAAAAGAAACCTTTTGAAAACATTGTGGGAAAAGGAGAAAATGCTGGTAACCAGCATTTTCTCCTTTTCCCGCAATGTTTTCTTCTCTTCCTAAAACAAATTTTCAATTCTTTAGTCAAATTTATTTTGTTGTCTGCAAATGCTTTCAATTTGGACGAATCTATAATGTTGTCGTTTGGTAAAGAATTAATCCTTAGGGTGCTACGCGCGACTCACTGATCTTTTGCGGATAATGCAGATCACGATCAGACTGCAAGGAAAGTGCAGTCTGATCTAAGATCTACACTGTCCTATACGGACATCCCCTCCCCTCGAAATTGAAAAAAAAAAAACACCTTTGAACAAGTAAAATTTCGGTTTTGACTATCGGCTGAAAAGTTTCATTTCATATCGATAGGTGAGTGAAGCACTATTCTAAGTGCCTGTACAATTTACAGTCACTTAGAATAGTGCTGCACTCACCTATCGCTATATTTAGTAAGATAACGGTTAATATAGTGATTTATGTTTGAACGTACAAACTTGGGAAGATTAAAATGACAATTACGACGAATCGATACAAAAATACATGGTTTTACAATTTAAACAATAGCCGAAATTTGTCATTTAACCATTTGCCATCATTTAACTTTTTACCAAACGACAAAGTAGTAAACCAGTTCATATTGAAAGCATTTGCAGAAGACATCATAAGGATTTGTGTTGGGAAGGGTAGAAAACGTTGTGGGAAAAGGAGGAAATGCTGGTAACCAGCATTTTCTCCTTTACAAACACAGTGTTTTCAAAATGCTTCTTTCTAAGGGTCGTTTAAAATCGGGAGTGTGTGGTAAAGAGTTAACTGATGCCACCTTCTTTAACCCTTTACTCCATAGATACTCATTTCTAAACATTGCTTATAGGAGCCTTTGGAAAACATTGTGGCAAAGGGTGAAATTACTCTTGACGAGCAATTTCACCTTTTGTCACAATGTTTTCTATGTTATCAAAAGGTGTCATTTACACATAAGAAACGGCTTCATCCTTGCTGTCATTAAGAGTCAATTAGAGATACCATAGAAATGCCTTATGGTGTAAAGGGTTAATAGCCCTACTGTAGATTATTTTTGGTACATTATAAAACTTCGAGAGAAAAAGGGATTTCGGTTTAATATAGTTTTGGCGCTTTCTACGAAGTTAACAGACAATAAAATTTTATCTAAATGGATCTTTTCTGATCAAAAGGCTGAATTTTTCCAGGCTTGATAAAAATCGACAGAGTAGGAATTGCATTCTAGTTAACCCGTAACGAGCGATTTCTCCTTTTCGCACAATGTTTTCTAGCCTATCGGAAAACTTCCTGCCATTCTCACCAAATTCAAAATTGTCATCGGCAAACACTTTGAGTCTAAAATTTGTCTTTTGAGAAAGGTTTAAAGGTGGCCCTTCAGAATTTGGGACGAAATTCTTTACAAAAAATATCATCCTTATACTCCCAAAGCCTTATAATTTTCATACATAAAACCCCAGTAGTCGAAAACCATCTGACAACATGAGGAATTAGAGATTTACTACAGCCAAGGTTGACACCGACGGGAAACACGCTCTTTTTTGCCATGAGCAACTCCCTCATTTACATACCGGAAATATACAGACGAAGCTTCAAACATAGCGTCCGAAGAAGATATTATGGAAAATAATTACATGTTTGTTATGTTATAAAAATTTAAGCGTCATTAGTCACGTGCCAGTCACTTAACATTCCCACAATGATTCTTTTTATTTTTGGCGCGAAATCTAAAAATAGCATAAGAGGCTACGTAGCTTTTTAAGGTAATACCATCAAAAAAAATTATGTAATTTTATGATTCTTAATTATTGATGATTTGTATTGTTTTTTCATATATATTTCAATGATATATATTTTCTTTAATTTGGTGAGACGTGCAAAACCTAAATACCCACCTTTAAGCAGGATATGGATTAACTTTCATCCTACCATTTAAGTTAACCCTTTATCACGTGACAAAACTACACTTTCAGCTTCCAGATACAAAGTATTGACCTGAATCGAAAAAACAGACAGACTAAGGATGGACAGACAAAAAGAGATACAGTAAGATAAAAAAGTAGAAAAGACAGGCGCGTAGGCAGGAAGATAAGCGATCGAACGGACGGCTGGGCGAAGGGACTGACTGGCAGGCAGAGGGCGTACGGACAGACTTTCGCAAGGAGGGACTGGCGGATGGACGGACAGGCAGAAAAAGAAAGAAACAAACAGACAGACAAACTAACAAAAAAACAAAGGAAACAGAAAGAAAGAAAGAACGAACGAAATGAATAAACGAACGAAGGGACAAAAGAAAGAAAGAAAGAAAGAAAGAAAGAAAGAAAGAAAGAAAGAAAGAAAGAAGAAGAAAGATATTGATTTCCGGGACTGCAAATACTTTTACGGAAAAGAAAATATAAATCTATTTTATGAGCCTGTAGAATGGCTTTTACGCCGTTGCCCAACTCTTGACGGGTCAAACAAAACTTTGAAATTTAAATCTTATCTAAAATTATAGGAATTACGGGCGACAAAATTAAATATTGCTAAAATGATGAGATCTGTCTGTGAAAGAGTATAAACATTACGTGAAAAGGAGAAAATGCTGGTAATTTGCAAGAAGATTTTTTAAAGACCTTAAGATTTGGATTGTTTGGTGCAGGGGTAGTTCTTTGCTATTTCTATAAAAAAACAGATTTACCAGATATTAGTACTTTTCAATTATTTGCTAAACTAAAGAAATTAGACCAGTCCGATTTAAAAAGAATGTGTAGCTGAAAAAGTTAAATGTAATTCAATTCATGTGTATCTCTTTCAAAGGATAGAAAACATTGTGGAAAAAGGAGAAAATGCTGGTTTACCAGCATTTTCTCCTTTTCCCTCAATGTTTTCAGATTCCTTTGTTCAGGGTCGTTAAAACTCAGGGTTATGCAGAAAAAGATTACATCTCACTCTCAATATTGTTCTCTGGTAAAGCACAATTGTTGTACTTCTTTTTCGAATCATCATTGAATTTAGAAGAACAAGCCTTTTTCCTGATAAATGCATTCCTAAAGCGATTTGTAGGTGACAAAACGGACATTTCGGGGCAGATATCATTTATAAAAGGAACTTCAGTCGTAAATAACTTTTTTTTTTTCTGAAATAGAAGGTGTTAATGAACCATTTTGTCTGGATTAATGTCTTTGAAGAAAAATGTGTTTTTCAGGTTTTTTGGGGGGTGTTATATTTTCCTTTTTCTGTTGAATTCTGATTAATTTCATTCCTTCTTTTGGAAAGAATGCAGTAACCTTGCATTTTGTAAATTTGATGGTTTGTATGTTGTATGACGCCGTTTCAAAGTTATTTCACTGTGAACGTGGCGGCTGCTTTTCATATGGATCCTTTTTACCAGTGTTTCATGCTACATTCTTTCCAAGCAACTGGCTGCTTTCACACTTTTAACTCATTATCAAACAACAATATTTAAGTTTTGTCCTGACAAACCTTGTCATTGGTTTCTATGTTGTATGACGCCGTTTCAAAGTTATTTCACTGTGAACGTGGCGGCTGCTTTTCATATGGATCCTTTTTACCAGTGTTTCATGCTACATTCTTTCCAAGCAACTGGCTGCTTTCACACTTTTAACTCATTACCAAACAACAATATTTTAGGTTTTTCCAAATCGATAGCATTTGCAGATGACATGGTAAAAGTGACTGAAAATTTGAAATTTGTTTTGTGAAGGGTAGAAAACATTGTGGGAAAAGGAGAAAATGCTGGTTACCAGCATTTTCTCCTTTTCCCACAATGTTTTCTAAAGGCTTCTTTCTCAAGGTTGTCAACGGTAGGTACTGTGTGGTAATGGGTTAAGTCATCGAAACAATACGTTATTAAGCGGTGAGAAAGGAATGCACTATCGCCAAAAACTGATGTGAATGAAACGCAAGTTTTCTTTCAGAGAAATCTGAAATCTAACAAAATGTAATATTCTCGTAAATCTAAATGTTAAAACAAGCTATTTGATTGATTGAGCTAATCAGGCGGCTTGTCTTGAAATTTGGAATTAGAATTTACAATCAGAGATCTGGATTTTTCCAGTTTTTGAGTTGAATATTCAAAATTATTTTTTATTTTTTGCCTGTTGGAACTCACATGACAAAATCTACCATTCATTGACTTCTTTGTGTAAAATTTTTATGTTATCAGAACGGTTGGACTGTTTGTCTGTTTGTTTTAAATGGTGTTTAACCCATTACCACACAATCCCTACTTTTGACGCCCCTGAGAAAGAAGCCTTTAGAAAAGATTGTGGGAAAAGGAGAAAATGCTGGTAACAAGCATTTTCTCCGTTTCCCACAATGTTTTCTACCCTTCACAAAACATAATTCAAATTTTCAGTCATTTTTATTTTGTCGTCTGCAAATGCTTTCAATTTGGACCAGTCTAAAATATTGTCGTTTGATAATGGGTTAACGCCGTCTTTCATTTATATCGAGGCGGCAAGAGCAGCTATCCATGATTTCCCGGAGCTTCCTTTACCAGTATTTGAGAAAGATTTCGATAATAGATCGTATTTTATTTTCAAATGATTTTAAGAACGGTAAAGCATTCTAATTCCGGCGAAGAAATGAATTGCGTATCACACACCCTATATATGGTGTCGCACCACTGCGAGACTGCATCTGGGTAGCCCCTTGTGAAATTTTGAAGTAGCACTTTTGTTACACTGTTTCATTGAGCTAAGAGGGCTAAGTGGTATATAAGTTAGGTCTGCTTCAAATATAGGCAGTGCAAGACTATTTAGATGTTTTTATTGTATATTGCGCGGACTATTTTGTGTCACTGGGGTACAAAAAAATAGGGGGAGGGGGTGAGGGGCGGTGAACATATGGTGTTCAGAGGGAAAGTTCCGTGTCTAGTGGGATCCAGCAAAAACGCAGTTGGTTTAGATGTTGATTCTAATGCATTGTTAAAGGACTAAGGTGAACTTTAGACGGAAAAAAGACGAAAAAGCAAAAGGTTTACCATGAAGCGATCTGTAAAGCTTCAAAGACGGTCGATTTCACTCTATTTTCAATTCGACAAAAAAAAAAACAGTGGTGTGACACCCTAATACAGTCCTGGGATTTATCGCCCGAGGTGTACCGGATAGTAGTACAGCGTGTAGTTCCGGTTTAACTTCAAGCACACAATTATCAAGTTTCAACGAGCCTGAAGAAGAAGCATTTTGAATACATTGTGGGAAAAGGAGAGAATGCTGGCAGCCAGGATTTTCTCTTTTTCCCGCAATGTTTTCTACCTATCAAGAAGAAATAACATCATTCTAGCAATATTTAATTTGTCGTCTTCAAACCCTTTCAATTTGGCGAAGTCCAGTATTTGGTCGTTTGGTAACGAGTTAACTCTACCAGACGTTCTAATTCAAGCCTCGAGAAGATTAAAATAATTTACAAACGAGAAATCAAGCATGTTTCAAGTAACGCAAAATTTTCTGTAATAGTGCAGAAAACGTTCTTTAAATTAAAAGAAACAAAAGAAAAATGTTGGTTACTAGCATTTTCGCTTTTATTCAGAACATTTTCAAGTCCTCCTGATCAATATCGTGAAAAAAGTAGGCTTATTGTTTTGCTAATTGAAAAAAAAACAAGCATCCTTTAACATTAGGTGCTGAAACATCGTAGATAATTTTTTCTGGAGTGTTATGTAGCAGACACTGGCATTTAGATATAAAATAATCATGGGAAATTAATAGATTTGGCAACATCGCTCTGTCATATATGTAACACAAAACTTGATCCCAGATAAAACTCCGTGATAAAGCCGATATGAATTTTGTGGTAATTTTTATTTGTTTGTGTGTATGGATTCAACCAACCATTTTCAACATTACTTTGGTTACATCACGTCGGAATGTACGCATCGCTGTGTCTTGTACGAGAAGTTCGCACCATGATTACTTTTTC
The DNA here is from genome assembly GCA_943736015.1 of Tridacna crocea. NCBI lineage: Eukaryota > Metazoa > Mollusca > Bivalvia > Cardiida > Cardiidae > Tridacna > Tridacna crocea. Next base: position 35,675,966 of record OX031066.1, on the reverse strand, counting down.
GCAAATCAACTGACTGCTTTCCCTGATAATCATGTTCTAAATATTGATCAGTGGTGAGAGATAAATGAATATGGTCGTATTTATATCATCAATTCCAGCAGAGAAATAAGGGCAGCTGAATATTCGAACCAGTGACCCCTGATTAGCCCTTTACCACATAAGGCATTTCTATGGTATGTCTAACTGACCCTAAATAAGAGCAAGGATGAAGCTGTTTCTTATGTGTATATGACACCTTTTGTTAGTGTAGAAAACATTGTGGCAAAAGGTGAAATTGCTCGTCACGAGCAATTTCACCTTTTGCAACAATGTTTTCCAAAGGCTCCTACAAGCAATGCGTAGAAATGAGTATCTTTGGAGTAAAGGGTTAAGTCCCGGTACGTTACTATAGGGCTATACGGCTTGCCACACGCGAAAAGGGGCATTCGCACATTTGCGTAAAGTTTCTTCCCGAATCAGCCTGCACAGTCTGTGCAGGCTGATTCGAGACGGCACTTTACGACTACATTAGTTTTTGTGCTATAGAAGACTTGCGCAAAACAGAAAACTACAAAGGTGTACAAAAGTGTCGTTTCAGATAAGCCTGCGCGGTATTTTTCGGGGAGAAATGATCTTCTGATTGGAGAGTGTAGGTCAAAGACCAGACTGAACGTTCTGTGCTGTCTGGTCTTGACCTACATTATCTGCAAAAGGTCATTAAGTGGCGGTTAGTAACCTGGGGTAGAAAATACAGAGCAAGGAAACATTCATGTTAGAATGCAATGGAAATCTTTGGCTTAACCCTTTACCCCATAAGGCATTTCCATGGTATCTCTAATTGACCCTAAATAACAGCAAGGATGAAGCCGTTTTTTATGTGTATATGATACCTTTTGATAGCACAGAAAACATTGTGACAAAAGGTGAAATTGCTCGTGACGAGCAATTTCACCTTTTGCAACAATGTTTTCCAAAGGCTCCTACAAGCAATGCGTCGAAATGAGTATCTATGGAGTAAAGGGTTAACTTTTAACCACAAGTTTGACAACTATTAACAGAAATACTTCTGAAAACAAGTTGGAAATAAGAGAAAATGATGGTTTCCTTTTTCCAGTCATATTTCCAAAAGCCGTGTTCCTCATGGGTCTTTTCCAGCATGTTCTCCTTTTTCCGACACTATTTTTAGCCTACCAAAGACAAAATGTCCTGATCGATACAGCCATCGTCTATTATGTCGTCTGCAAGTGTTTACACGCTGGTTTCAACAACAGTTTAGCTATTTCCCAGCTACCAGTGCAACTGTAAATTAAGCTATGTGCAGTATTGATGAAAAAAAAAACCTTCGAAACACATAGATAGGTGCCCTGGTCGAAATAACGTTATAAAATATATTATCTAGACGGCATGAAAAAAACCTAAGTAACAAACCTGAGAAACATCTACACAATGTCCTGAAGTAAACTCTTTTGAAGCCAGACGACAATCAAAACGTTGAGAACGCTGAAGTGGTACTTGTGAGAAAGCCGTTGTTTGGAATCAATAATTTACAAGAAAAAAATATTATCTAAGTACTGTCTTGAAGGTCAGCCTACTAAGCAAATGGATACTTTTTTTAGGCTGAAGGTAGAATCCTAATGACAAAGTTAGGGTTATATGTGTATTAGTGGTCTCCCTTTGATCGTAACGAGCCAGGAGTAACTTCCCTTTACAGAGAATGCATGATGGATAGAGAGAGACACCATGTGAATATATCGAATAGAATCAAGTTTGTACGTAAAAAATGTGCTTTTGACATATCCTTGGCCGTTAACATTTAATTCCCAACATTACGAGCAATTATTTCGATTTATAAATTTCATGCCCAATCAAGGCATGATTGCAATCATGGCATTAACAATCCATGGGACGAACTGTTTTTGGAACGAAAAAGCCGAGGACCAAGCCATCAGTTGACAAAATATTGTATCATTTCACCAAAAGAAATCTATGAGCGAGTGAAGCTATTTTGAATAAAAAAACAGTATTTCCACGATCGATGGCCTGACCAAATGTATTTTAACATGCATTTCCAATTAAATATCTCAGTGAGACCGAATAACTCATTTGTCTGAGAAAAATTTAATTTAATTGGGTTTATTTATTCTAACATGCATTTCCAATTAAATATGTCAGTGCGACCGAATAACTCGTTTGTCTGAGAAAAATTTAGTTTAATTGGGTTTATTTCCTTCGGCTTTGCACAAAATACGATACACGGTCTTCAAAATACAATTTTGAACTCATAGCGATACTGTTTTCGACAAATACCACAAAAATTATCATTTGTCCAAACTGAAAGTATTTGCAGAAGACAAAATGACTGTGACTCGTACACTAAAGAAAACTTCTAAACGGCCACTTTAAAGCCGAAATTGCCAGAGACCTCTATTAGCATCCGCTGTCCAAAAAGAGGCAGTTCATTTAGTTTGTTGTTTTTGGAGAATAACTGACCAGTGTAAAAGCATACTGCAGACTAAGTTTGAAAAGAATTTGTTGATTTGTTCTCTTGAAATAAAGTGATTAAACATTCATTCACTTGGCATTGAAAATTGAAAAAAAAATTTTTTTAAACTTTAACCCTTTCCCAAACAATCCCTGGTTTTTACTGGTCTGGAATAGCATCCTTTTGAAAACAATGTTTTCTACCCTATCATAGACAGAAATCATACATATGTTATAAGTTTTTACATATATATACCTGTCAGTTACTTTCTGAAATTTAAAGGAGAAACAAAAGTGGACGATTAGAAGTTTTGCTGAGTGTATGATGGGGGTTGTCTTTGAAAGAGTGGAAAATATGGAAAAAGGACAAAAATGCTGTTACCGGCAATTTCTCCTTTTCCTACAATGTTTTCCGAACGCCTTCATCCTCAGGGGCTGTTTAAAGAACTGGATCATTCGGAGGCAGTTTTAACCTCTTCCCAAACAAGCCCTGGTTTTTACGAATCTGAGGTAAAAGTTTTGAAACACTATGGGAAAAGGAGAAATTGCTCGTAATGAGCAATTTCTCCTTTTCCCACAGTGTTTTCTATCCTTTTTGAGAACTTTCTACCATTTTCTCCAAATCAAAAATTGTCGTCTGCAAACTCTTTCGGTTTGGAAGGGTCCAAAATTTGTCGTTTGGGAAAGGATTAATGCCCGAGAATATGCTTTATTCTCTATTATTCAGACAGCGTCCAGGAATGTGTCAAAACGATTTCAGCAAGTGCCAACTTCAGTCTGGGGCCTTTGCAATAATGTACAGTGTTGACTGGGATTGGTGAGAGAAAACTGCAAAACAAAACACTAATGTCATTGTTTTGTTTGTTTGATGATAAGTTTTGTTGGTTTTGTTTTCTGCGCGGTGTAAAACTCTATTTTCAACATTACATCTTTTTAATGCGGCGGCAAGTGCACCTATCCACGCTTTTTTTCTCTCAAGTTTTTTTTTTTCTTCTTCATTACTTCTCACAATATTCTTCCAACACTGCATTTGATGCGCTCCTACATCGCAATGACTTTCAAACACCACCGGAATGAATTTCGGTCGAGCTGATGACTCGAACCATGCACTCTGTGGTTTCAAGCCATGCACGTTACCGACTGAGCTATCGGGCTCAGCCATATAACAAAAATATAGATCTGTAAGCAAATCAAAAGATTATGGAATTATTCGTCTATGTAAATTTTTGTGAGCCATCACGCAAATAGGAACCATCTGCGATTTCTGCACAACAATTAGATGAAAACAGATCAATGTTGGTGTAGGTCATTTGAAGTTGATAATTCAAAAATGATTGTATAACAAGGTGACCACTTTTCATACAGAAAATGTCATTAAAGCGAAAAGTGTCAACCCTGGTCAGCCTGCGCAGTTCGCGCAGTCTGACCAGGGTTGACACTTTTCGCAGTTCCCAGACGGTCCCTTTTTGCGTAATGGGTCACATTTGTATATTCTAAAATCTCTTGGGAAAAGGAACGTTTGGGATATCTGACAATAGCCATCTAAGATAGTATATACAATGTTGCCCGGGACCTAGTGCTAGAAAAAGGATAAATAGAATGCATATATCATTATAATAAATGGTACCCGCGTGCAATGCAAACGATAATGGAATTCTTCCTCTATGTAAATACTTGTATATTCGAAAATCTCTAGGGAGAGAACATTTTGGATAACAAACATATATTATCACAGTATTGTACGGTTTGACATTTCCAATGAAACAGACCTGTTCTATGTCTGTAACAGCATGTTTAACTATTTCCTTCATATACGATTTCCTAACCTTGTTTCAAGACTGCCACGATCCGCTTCTTGAAAAATAGCGATGACAAAGTATGTGCATGCATAGCACCCTCTCTTATGTTATTGCCGGTATTAAACACCGTGACAAATGAAAGTATAATTGCATTTAAGCTTTACGTTTGCTTGTTGCAATGGCTACAAGAATCCATCTATATGCTATCCTTGACAGTAAAGTGGGTTAAGAGTCTCTAAAAGAAGAAATACAATGCTACAAACGCATGATGGGTCAGGTCAGTGGAACTTGAAGTGATAAATGTGACCTAAAATGCTTAATTCATTCATTCAGGAACTCTCTCTCTCTCTCTCTCTCTCTCTCTCTCTCTCTCTCTCTCTCTCTTCCCTTTCCTCTCCCTCCTTCCCTCCTTTTCTCCTTATCTCTCTTCTTTCCCACTCTCTGTCTCTTTCTCTCACAAAGAACATTTAGGTGTTGAAAAACACGTAACGGACTACAATTATTGAGACTTTTGCACTCTTTATCAAACAACTGTTTTAACAATCCGCATGAAGAAGGTTTTGGAAAACAGTGTGAGGCAATGCTGGTAACCAGCATTTCCTCATTTTCCCACAATGTTTCTAACCAGTAAAAAAGTCAAATTCCATTGTTTGAGCCTTACACTGTATTTAATTTTTCGACTGCGAATGTTTTCAATTGGGACAAGTCTAAAGTTGTTTTTTTTTTTAATCTGGTGTAAAGTTAAGCTTGTAAAAGCTTTTTTGATTTATTCGACAGTTTCAAAATTAACGCCTGCGATAAGATTTCAGCAAGCGAAAGCTTTCTTGTCATGGTAGCGGAAGTTACCGAAGTTATACAGTGGTGCATTACTTGACCGAAATGTTTCGATTGCTTTCATTAAACAGAGGACAAAATTCGTGCTCTTTTAAACACTTCCACTACTAAATAAAAATATAAATAAATTGCAAAAATACATTTCCTCCGGAAGATGAAGGGATACCTCTGTCATATAAGCGAGAATATAGCTGTTGACAGTGCAGATCGGAGATCAGACTGCACGTTTTGTGCGGTCTGATCTTCATCTGCACTGAAAACAAAAGCTTCTGTATAATCAGTTGTATAGAAAGAGTAAAGGGTAGTTAAGATAAGCCATTGTTTGGCATCAGCTAAATTCATCATCACTGAAATTTTCTACAGATAGAAAAAAAAAATGCAATTTTAATCTTTTGGCTGCCTATTGCGACTCGCTGACTTTTTACGGACAGCGTAGATCAAGATCAGACTGCACAGAACGTGCAGTCTGATCTTGGATCTACGCGGTCTGATCTTGAGATATTTTCCCCCGAAACATTCCTTTGAAATAACAATTTTGGAGTTTTTATCATCGAATTGAACATTTAATTTTAGTTCCGTAGCAGGATAAGGCCCCAGAAAAAGCCTCCCACTCCCCAACCCTTTTTTTTTTCTCTGCCGAAATTAGGTCTATTTCATTTCACAGTATCGGACACTGTACGTTCTGATCCTGATCGACATTGTTCACAAAAGTACAGTGTAACCCTTTATCCCATAAGGCATTTCTATGGTAGCTCTTAATGACCCTTAATAACAGCAAGGATGAAACCGTTTCTTATGTGTATATGACACCTTTTGATAGCATAGAAAACATTGTGACAAAAGGTGAACTTGCTCGTCACGAGCAATTTCACCTTTTGCCATAATGTTTTCCAAAGGCTCCTACAAGCAATGAGAAGAAAATGGAGTAAAGGGTTAACTCTTTTACCACACATATCCCGACTTTTAACGACCCTGAGAAAGAAAGCTTTTGAAAACAGTGTAGGAAAGGAGGGTAACATGGATTTTATCCTTTTCCAACCGTGAATGTTTTCTATCCTTCCCAAATCAAATTTCAAATTTTGAGTGACTTCTATTCTGCTGTCTGCAAATGATTTCAATTTGGACTAGTCCAAAATTTTGTCGCTTGGTAGAGAATTAACAGCCCATAAATTAATGGGTTGGCAAAGGAATTCATGCTAGCATCAAACCAATATATTGTGCATTGCCTGCGGCAGCTCTTTTACCAAAATATTGCGCTTGCGAATTATTTCCCGCCTTTGTTATTGTCGTAACGCGATCAGGCATCACGAAGACAGCTTCGGGCTTTATCTTGTTGAAAATACGGAGGAAAACAGACGGAAATGTTCTGTACGGGCAAGGGCTTGTTTTCCTTCAATATTTTCCAGAACTAAATTCGATCGATCGATAGGCCAACTTATAAAATAAACACCGGAGCTCTTGATAGAGGGATTGATTTTGATTTCAAAACTAAAAATATTAATTATTATCAACTAAATCCTATGTTATGGGTACTCATTAGAATCGTCTCATTGAGACGATTCTAACGAGTACCCACATCATAGGGTTTTGCAGAGAAATAAAGAATTTATAAAAACCATCACACCCTCTTATCTGGCGCTCTGAATACTACAGAGTCCTTGCTATGATCTTTCTTAACCCTTTTCTTGGTAATTAACTAGCGTGAAACCTTCAAATGGATAGCAAAACCCCCCAAAAATATTTTTCAAATTTATGTTTTAGGCTATAGTATCGCCTCTTCGGACAGTGTGGATCCAAGATCAGACTGCACGTTCTGTGCAGTTTGATCTTGGATCTACACTGTCCGCAAAATGTCAGTGAGCTGCTTTAGAAGCCTAAGGACTAGGTTCAGAGTGTGTTAACTTAAGCTGAGATGCAGAAAATACGGTGTTTTTATCACAAAAAATGTTGTGTTTTTTAACCCTTTACTCCATAGATACTCATTTCTACTCATTGCTTGTAGGAGCCTTTGGAAAACATTGTGGCAAAAGGTAAAATTGCTCGTGTCGAGCAATTTCACCTTTTGTCACAATGTTTTCTATGCTATCAAAAGGCGTCATTTACACATTAGAAATCACATCATCCTTGCTGTTATTTAGAGTCAATTAGAGATGCCATAGAAATGCCTGATGGGGTAAAGGGTTAACTATAGAGCAATACTCACACGAAATCGATGTTTAACCAATTTCTTTTTTATCCAAAAAAAGGTTCCACCATACTTATGTAGAAATTCATTGATATCTATCCTTTTACGGAACAAACCCGATTTAAAACGACTCTAAGATGAAAGATTTCTAAACTTAAATAAAATGGGAAAAATGAGAAAATGCTGGTTACCTCATTTTGTCATATTCCTACCATGCTACCTTTAGTTCCAAACATAAATCCCATTATTTGATCCGGAATTCATTTTTCGTCTGTGCGCGAACGCTTTCTATTAGGTCAAATTTGAATTTTCAGAATTGTTCACACGCAATAGAAACACTAAGGGAAAAAGACATTGGGGAAAAAAAAAAAACATCTTGCTACAAACAGAGTTAGATCTACTTCTACTATATTTTGCAGGTTATAATTCTACGCGTGAATTCAGGGATTGCAAAATACCTTTATATCAGACCTTGGCGTTGTACACACATCTTCGGGAGAATAGCAATGATCAGACTACACCAAAGATGCAGTCTGATCTTTGATTTTTCAGTGACAGTCGTGTTTCTTTTTTTTTAGATTTTTTTTTATCTAAAAAGGGCCTTGGTATTGCAATGTTTGTTTTTTCTATTTTGAGACCGAAAAATCGACTTAACTCTTTACCGAACAACAAAATTTTCGACCGGTCCAGATTAAAAGCACATGCAGACGATATAAATAACTATGACTCAAATATTGAAATTTGTTTCTAACAGTGTAGAAAACACTGTGGGAAAGGGAGAAAATGCTGGTTACCAGCATTTTCTCCTTTTCCTACAATGTTTTCTGAAGGCTTCTTCCTCTGGGTCGTAAATCGTAAAAACTAGGGATTGTCTGGTTAAGGGTTAACTTATTTTGCAGAAAAAGGGTTTGTATAGAGAAGATGTCCCCCCCCCTTCCCCCAGGGTCGTACAAAACCAGAGACTGTTTCTAATTTTTGTCAGATAAGGGTGAGGTATTGCCCAAGTTAGTTTGTATTTCACCCCCTTGTCATAAACTAACGGTACACAACGATACACATGCATCTAAAGATTAAACTATCAGTTTCTCTTAACCCTTAGGCTGCCAACCGCGACTCACTGACCTTTTGCGGACAGTGTAGATCAAGATCAGACTGCACAGAACGTGCAGTCTGATCTTGGATCTACACTGCCCGATAAAGAGATACTATTCCCCCGAAATATAGCTTTGGAATAGCAATATTTTGAGATTTTACCCTCTAACTGAAAATTCAATTTTAGTTATTAAGCAGGATAAGGGTTAACGCTCATTCTGCCACTCGTATTTAGAAATTCAGGATTTATTCTTCGTTTCAGTATTGTACAAAGATGTTTTTACGTATTCACTACCGATTGCAAACGATTTTCTTGTACTTTTTGAGGCAGATATCCGTTGAAAACATCCAGAGAAAAGAAGAAATTGACCGCAACCAGCAATTTATCTTTCTGTCGCAATTTTTTTTACTGTATCGACATACTTTGTAAACTCAATTTATTCCGGTTATTCTTTTTTACAAGATTATTTACCAAGCTATCCCTGTAAAATCTGTTTCAGTCGCCTAAAGGGTAAATATTTGTTTCTTATATTCCCTATCTTTTTCCTTTCTTTTTTTCTGTGAAAGAATTTCACTCCAGGTGAGATAAGATTGTTTTGTGGTTATATATCATTTGCCTCGCTCCACTTTTTTTGCATTTAATTCGCACTGAATAGATTTCTAAGCCAGTTTCAATTACGATGAGGTGATCCCTTCTGACTCAGTTGTCTGACTAACATAAAGTGCTGTTAGGCAAGGGGTATCAATTTGAAACCCAGCGAGAACAAATTTGTTCTTTGGGTTGATTATGCCATAGGTCATAGAGAAACTTCGCTGGTCACTGTTTCAAACTTGTTTATACAGAGAGAGCAGCCGGTGGTTTGGCCTACATGTCCCCTTGGGATTGCAAGTCCCCTTTACCATACAAACCCCATTACCATACATTGCTGTTATGTTACATACCCTTTGCAACATAGTCACGATCCCTCTTCCGTACATTTTCATGATGCACACTTATTATCTGTTACCACACTAGCCTGTTACATCACACATTCCTCTTATCACACTTTTCATTCATGAGTCACTTGCCCTTTTACCGCACAATTTCAGTACCGCACATACCCGTTTATATGCCAATTACAATACGCTCTCGTGAGCACACCTTCTCAGTTACCACGCATTTTAATATATTTGTATTACAACACATATTTGTTACATTTCCATAAGTAGCTACTATACAAATTTTCGTTTCTAATTCACGCTACAAAACATTACACTACCGATATAGCGCATTGCAATTACTAGTACCACACATACCTGTCATCGTATATTCTCGTTACCACACATCCCCATCACCAGATATTATCGAAACAGTACTTTCTCATTACCATTCATACCATCAGCACATTACCAATATCGTACATTCCCAAAACCACACAAATGTTGTTACCACATCCTGTAAAACCACACATTTCATTACCACACATGCTGCCGAGCCCCGGTAACTCAGTCGGTAGCGTGAAGGAATTGAGAACACGGGGTCCAGGGTTCGATCCTTGGCTCCTCCATTTTTTTTCCCGATAATTGATGATAGTCAGTGAGACAGGATTCATTCTTCTCCCACCGCTGACCAGTGTTTCGACGTTGATCATGTGGGAAAGCAGCCAGTGGCTTGGAAGGAAAATTGTGCAAAGTAATAGCAAAAGAATATAACTGAATATAATTGCGATATAACTGAAATAATGTTGAAAAAGACTTTGAACACCATACAATCAATCAATCAACCAGACATGCTCGTCATCATACGTATATGGTTTTGAACAAGCTGGGACTATTACTCTGCATCGACAGGTATAACGTAAATTTCTGTCCAATATATGAGGTTTTGGTCTGGTTTCCCTGCAGGAATATTCATTTAACTTGTTGAAATTGTAACATTTAAGCGAATTGAATAAATACATTACCCCTAATCCTAGTAAATCACTAAAATTGAACCTTTTAAGCCAAAAGTATAGACCCAAATTTTACTATTTTAGAGGTATTTTGGGGAATATATATCTCCTCATCGGACAGCGTAGATCCAAGATCAGACTGCACGTTCTGTGCAGTCTGATCTTGGATCTACACCGTCCGCAAAAGGTCAGCGAGTCGCATTCAGCCGTCTCCGGGCTTACACAAAGTGCTTTACGATACACTAGTTGGTTTCAACAGACCCAGGGAATTTATCGGCGTTTTCTAAATAGAAAGCAGTGATTTGTGGGGGAGGGGGGAATCGCCTCGCTTTCAACTATTTAACGGATGACAGAATCGTAGACTTGTCCTAATAGAATACCTTTGAGCTATGCTCTTTGAAAAGGGGGCTTAGTGGATCTCCGTATTCCATTATAGGGAAAAAGACATCATATAACCTGAAATCAAAAGGAAAATCAACTTTGTCTGTCAACTGACTGAATCGTAAGGTATATTGGTCCTTTGACGTGCAGAAAATTAACCTAGAGCAAAATGTTTCAGCCCAGGTCAGCCTGCGCGGACTGCTCTGGCTGACCCGAGTCGATACTTTTTGCAGATGCATGCATTAAGCTCCCTTTTCATTTTCAGAGAGCATGACCCATTTTCATTCAGACGAGAGAGACAGAAAGACAGAGGGATTACAGAGAGAGAGAGAGAGAGAGACAGACAGACAGACAGACAGACAGACAGAGACAGAGAGACAGAGGGACAGAAAGAGGTAGAGACAGAGGACAGAGAGAGAGAGAGAGAAAGAGAGACAGACAGACAGACAGACAGACAGACAGACACACACACACACAGACAGAGACAGAGAGAGACAGAGACAGAGGCAGAGAGACACAGAGAGAGAGAGGGAGAGAGACAGAGAGAGAGACAGAGAGAGACTGAGAGAGACAGATAGAGAGACAGACAGACAGACAGAAAGAGGGAAAGACAGAGAGAGACTTAATACAAGACCAACGTGCAGACTGTTTTTCATCTCGCATCAGACTATTTATTTTTGAAAACGTTAATAAGATAAATGCCGGTTGACGAGTAACTTTTCCTTTATCCACAATGTTTTCACATGTACTAATTTGACCTGTATTTAAGTTAACTATCCATTTCTTACAAGAATGTTTCTCAAAGTCGCAAGCATTGCTCTTTACCTAACAATCCCGATGTCTAACGACCATGAGGGAGGTTTTTATCCCCTGATTTGCTTCATAACTAAATTAAAACCATTTATTTAGTTCTAAAAAAACCCAAATATTGCTAAATTCAAGGATTTCAAAAGGGGGAGAATCTTTTTATCGGACAATGTAGATCAAAGATCAGACTGCACGTTCTGTGCAGTCTGATCTTGATCTACATTGTCCGCAAAGGGTCAATGAGTCGGGCTTAGCAGCCAACGGGTTAAAAGCATTGTGGCAAAATGAAGTAACCAGTGCCAATCGGGACGAGTGATACATCTCGTCGTTTGATACAGAGAACAGATAGAGCATGTTCTGTGAGAGAGTGGGTTGTAAAATGCCCTCACGTTTTATATGATTGCATGTATTAAAGATACAGATATCTGTGAGAGATCTGATTCACAACATTATATCATAATCGCTGCGGTAAGGCAAGATATGAAAAGATCTTTAACATTTTTTTCATGCCTACCCATGAAACATTGAAAGAATCGTAGGTAGGTACGTAGGTTGGTTGGTTGTATTGGGGTTTAACGCCATTTTAACAGCTAAGGTCATATCATGACGGTCGGTGACGCACATGTTTCCTGGCTTTCTTACACCGGTACTAACACAACTCTCTTTCCAAAGCCACCGACTACTTTTCTCAAATGCTTCAGAGGCGACAATACGCCGGAAAGAAAGTTTGCCTCAACCGAGTATCGAACTCACAACCACCTGGTCATGTGTCCGACACGCTCACCACTGAGCCACCCGGTCGGGAGGTAGGTAGGTAGGAAGGCAGGGAGATGTTGGATGGTACGTAGATGTAAGTAGGTAGGTAGGTAGGTAGGTAGTAGGTAGGTAGGTAGGTGGTAGGAAGGCGGGTGGGTGGGTGGTTAGGTAGGTAGGTAGGTAGGTAAGTGGGTAAGTGGGTAAGTGGGTGGGTGGGTAGGTGGGTAGGTATGTAGGTGGGTAGGTAAGTAGGTTGGTAGATAGGTAGGTATGTAGGTAGGCAGGTAGGGCGATGTTGGATGGTAGATAGGTTGGTAGGTAGGTAGGATGGTAGGGAATAGTTGGATGGTAGGTAGGTAGGTAGGTACGTAGGTACGTAGGTGGGTAGGTTGGTAGGTAGGTGGGTAGGTGGGTGGGTAGGTTGGTGGTTAGGTAGGTAGGTTGGTAATAGGTAGGAAGGTAGGGGTAGGGAGGTGTTGGATGGTAGGTAGGTTGGTAAGTAGGTAGGTACCTAGGTGGGTAGGTAGGTAGTAGGGTAGGTAGGTGGGTGGAGAGGTTGGTAGGTAGGAGATGTTGGATGGTAGGTGGGTAGGTAGGTAGGTAGGTAGGAAGGAAGAAGGTGGGTAGGTAGGTAGGTAGGTGGGTAGGTAGGTAGGTAGGTGGGTAAGTGGGAAATTGGGTGGGTGGGTGGGTGGGTGGTGGTCGGGTAGGTGGATGGGTAAGTGGGTAGGTGGGTAGGTAGATAGGTAGGTGGGTAGGTAAGTAAGTAGGTAGGTAGGTAGGAAGGAGGAAGGTAGGTAGGTAGGTAGGTAGGTAGGTGGGTAGGTAGGTAGGTGGGAAGGTGGGTAGGTAGGTAGGTAGGTAGGTAGGTAGGTGGGAAGGTGGGTAGGTAGGTAGGTAGGTAGGTGGGTAGGTGGATGGGTGGGTGGGTGGTCGGGTAGGTGGGTAGGTAGGTAGGTATGTAGGTAGGTGGGTAGGTGGGTAGATAGGTAGGTAGGTGGGTGGGTAGGTGGGTAGGTAGGTAGGTAGGTGGGTGGGTAGGTGGGTAGGTAGGTAGGTAGGTAGGTAGGTAGGTAGGTAGGTAGGTTGATTGGTGGATGGATAGGTAGGTAGGTTGATTGGTAGGTTGATTGGTAGGTAGGTAATTAGGTAGGTAGGTAGAGAGAGAGAGAGAGAGACAGAGAGACAGAGAGACAGAGATAGAGAGACAGAGGGCGAGATGCTCGCAGTTCTTAAAACTATTTAAGAAAAAAAGAAGTAAACAAGAAAAAAATCATTTGGGCGTATCTGTTTACTCCTGAAAAAAATTGCAAAAGCTAGGATTCGAAAACACTCCTGCAGTTCTATATCTTTAAGTTTTAAAGCAGCTTTAGCAGGCGAATAAACATCATGTTTTGATAAGATTAATTCAAATTATTGCCACACAAAATCTGGTTGCATGCCGCTTTAACTTCCATTTTAACCGAACTCCTCAATAAGTGGGCTTAAATCATCTCAGTGAATCATTAACGCAATCAAAACATCACATGATCATGAATTCACAAAGTGTATTTTTTCCAACGAGCCACTAAATCATGAGGTAGACTGATCCTAAGACACGAAGAAAATTGATCAATAGTCTTACGAACAAAGTCCGTAATAAAGAAACAAATGAATAAATGCACGGCAGAAATAAGGGACCAGGGGGGATTCGAACTAAAGAGAAATCTCTTTAGCTCAGTGGTAAAGGTATTGGCCTTTCGTCCGTGAGTTCGAATCTCGCCCGGTCCCTTATTTTTGCCATGCAGTTATTCATTTGTTTCTTTGCTACGGACTTCGTTCGTAAGAATAGCAAAACGTTTCGGACCAGGTCTAGCCTGAGCGGAATGTGCAGGTTGATCTTGGTCGACGCTTTTCGCAGATGTATGAACCCCTGTTTTGTCATAGCACAGCGCATGTATATAAACGTGTAATTTCGTGCTCAGCTGCATCGAACATCAAAAATGTTGCATAAGCAATGATCCTGGGTAAGCCCCCAGGAATAAAGGAAGACTTGTTAGGGCTTAGTAACTAGAAGTTATTAGTTTAAGCTTTGACTCGAGTAAATATTAATATCGACTTTTAGATAATTGGCCTATAACACGCGAAAAAGGGGCATTCGGACAATTGCGTAAAGTGTCGTCTCGGATCAGCCTGCGCAACAGCGCAGGCTGATCCGAGACGGCACTTTACGACAATACAAGATTTTGTCCCACAACGGAAAAAATACATCAAAACAGGATAACGTCGTTTCGGATTGGTCTAAGCGGAGTGTGCAGGCTGATCCGAGACGTTATTTTACGCAACTGTCCGAATGTCCCTTTTCGCGTGTTGGAGGCCATATGAAAATTGAGCTTCCTAAGGACTGTCCTATATTTGTCTTAATTTCTCTGACACTGTTTAAAAAAAAAAAATAGTGAATAGAAATATACTAAAGACTTAAGAAATGTTTCTGAACTTGTAAAAGAAAGGGGGGGGGCGAAGAGAGGGGGGAATATAAATGGGTGAGAAAAAGAACTACACAAGCCAAGACGAAAAGGATACGTAATACTTAAAATTTCTTCAATTCAATTCTTCTTTGTTTCAGCCTTTGTCTGAAAAGTCTCATGATTCTTTTACGGCCCAGACAAAATGGCTTTTTAAAAAATTGTGGGAAAAGGAAGAAAAAAAAAATGCTGGTATCTGGCATGTTTTCCCTTTTCCCACAACGATCTCAAACATTTCAAAATCAAATCTTACACTTTGAAACACATTCAATTCACCGTTCGCAGATGCTTTCAAGATGGACCAGTCCAAATTTCTGTTGTAAGGTGAAGAATTAAGCCAATGTGTACATCGATCGAAAGCACGGTCAAATATTTGTCACGAAAATTGTAACGAAAACTAACTGGGACGGAAGCTAGGTTTAGGTCACCTTGTTTGAAGTGGTTTCCCGCCCTGTCAACTTTGTTAGCATTTGTTTATAAATAAATAGACTTTGTTTTGCGTCTCACACCGTTTTCAAGGGCTTGGCAAACAGAACTATTTAAACAAACTGTGTGTCCACTTTTATCAAGTTATGGTCATTTTGTCGTTTGGATATTTCAATAATCCCGCGTTAAAATTTACACAAGGATCTTTAAAAGTCCTTCAGTCTATTTTATTAGGTTGGCAGGCTTAATTGTTTACAAAACGAGCCCTGGTATTCACGACCCTAGGAAGAAAAGCTTTTGAAAATCTTGTGGGAAAAGGAGAAAATGCTGGTAACCAGCATTTTCTCCTTTTCCCTCAAGGTTTTCAGTCCTTTCAGAGACAAATTTCATAAAACGAGACACTTTTAATTTGTCGTCTGCAAATGCTTTCAATATGGACCAGTCTAAAGTTTGATGACTTGGTAAACAGTTAATTTGGTATCAATGCTTCACCAGACGACCAATTTTTAGACTGGTCCAAATTGAAAGAATACACAGACGACACACTGAATATACTTTAAACGATGAATATGTCTTAACTCACTACCAAACGGCAATATCTTAGGCTTGTCCAAATCGAAAGCATTTGCAGCCGACAAAATAAAAGTGACGGAAAATTTGAAATTTGATTTGTGAAGAGCAGAAAACACTGAAAGGTAGAAAAGATTTTGGAAAAAGGAGAAAATGCTGGTTACCAGCATTTTCTCCTTTTCCCACAATGTTTTCTAAAGGCTTCTTTCTCAGGGTCGTCAAAAGTAGGGATTGTGTGGTAATGGGTAAAATCTTTTAATTCTTTTACTGACTACCAGAATTTTCTCCTTTTCCCACGATGTATTCTAAAGGCTTCTTTCTCAGGGTCGTCAAAAGTAGGGATTATGTGGTAATGGGTTAAGGGGGGTTTTAAAGCATGGTGGATAATGGGGGGGAGAGCATATGCAGGATACTGGCATTTTCTCCTTTTTCCAACAGTGCTTCCAAAAGCTTTCTTCCTCAAGGTCGTAATAAAACCAACTTGTTTGGTAAAGGGAAACAAGAATTGTCTACTCTTTCCGCGATGTTTTCCTCGAAAGACAAAGCCCAATATCTAAACCACATCTGATTTGGTTTAAGCAAAAAAAAAATGCTTTAAATTTTGACATGCCTATAAAATTCTTTCGTCTGTTAATCCTCGACCACACAATCCAAACTTTTAACAACCTTGTAAAAGAAGCCTTTCGAAAGCATTGCAGGAAAGGGAGAAAATGCTGTTAACCAGCATTTTCTCCTTTTCCTCCACAATGTTTTCTTCCATTCCTAAAAAAAATTTCACTTCTTTAGCCACATTCATTTTGTCGTCTGCAAATGTTGTCATTTTGAACCAGTCTAGAAATTTGTCGTATGGTTTAGCTCTTTCCCAAACAGTTCCTGTTTTTACGGGTCTGGAATAGTAGCCTTTTGAAAACATTGTGGGAAAAGGAGAAAATGCTGGTAACCAGCATTTTCTCCTTTTCCCACAATGTTTTCTACCCTATCATAGACAGAAATAATCTTTTCAGCAAGAGTTGAATTGTCGTTTGCAAATGCTTTCAATTTGGTCCAGTGCAAAAATTTGTCGTTTGGGAAAGGGTAAAGAGTTAACCCTTTACCCCATAAGGCATTTCTATCTCTAATTGACCCTAAATAACAGCAAGGATAAAGCTGTTTCTTATGGGTATATGACACCTTTTGATAGCATAGAAAACATTGTGGCAAAAGGTGAAATTGCTCGTGACGAGCAATTTTACCTTTTGCCACAATGTTTTCCAAAGGCTCCTTCAAACAATGCTTAGAAACGAGTATCTATGGAGTAAAGGGTTAAGGCGTAAACGATCAAAAATATTTGTTCATTAAAAGACCTTCCTGCAGGAACGTATGTATACGGGGTGCCAATTTAAAACCCATAACATATAGTAGATACCCGCTGTAGAACCGGGGCAAATGCATTCGTAAATGAAAATTTATCTGTTTTATAATGAGAACCACGATTTTTAGTTGGAAACCTCCGAGTGAGAATATCTTCCTCATCTACACTATCTCTCAGCCTGAAATCTAGTTTTAGAATTTTTGTGATCATTGTAGATGGTGAATGAATTGTTTATGATGTTTAGCACAGTTTTAAACATTTTATCAGTTATCTCGCGGCGGACGGTGCACCTTTTTTCCCGTGTGTTCCTGGACATCATTCTACCAAAGCCACCGGCTGTAGTTCGTATATGGCTTGCAACACGCGAAAAGGTGCCATCCTGTCAGCACTAACGTTTAAAAATGGCGGTTTCTCGCAAGACAATACAGTTCATGTGCAAGACATGTGTTTAAGGTTGGAGTGAATTAACCTTTTACCAAACAACAAAATTTTAGACTGGTCCAAATCAAAAGCACTTGCAGGCTACAAAATAAACGTAACTCAAAAATTGAAATCTGTTTCAAGTAGGGTAGAAAACATTGTGGGATAAGGAGAAAATGCTGGTCACCAGCATTTCCTCCTTTTCCCACAATTTGTTCAAATGGATTCTTAAGTTCTAACTCAGGGTCTAAAAAACCAGCGATTGTTTGGTAAAGGGTTGACTTTCAACAAACCATCACCAATTCTTACAACTGCTTTCAAAGGTAACCATCATCAAAACAATGATCAGCTGTGGGAGAGAAATAAATCATGTCGCTACGACTATCACCCATCCACGAAAAGAAATAGGCCGAGAATGAGATTCGTACCAGCCAATACCTGTACTCAAGCCTTATATATTACCAACAGCGCCACTGGGGCTCTGTCCAATAAACAAGAATGTATATCAAAAGACAAATATAGACAGTATCTTTCTTTGATTGAAAAATTTGCTTTAATCAACAAATATCACAGCAAGCAAAAGGAATCATAGAAAACAAGAAAAAAATGTCAATTAAAAATGACAAAATATCTCTTACAGAAAATGCTTCTAATTTGGATCAGTCAAAAGTTTTGTTGTCTGATTATGAATTACACTCTTTACCAGACTTTTAACGACCCTGAAAAGGGGACCTTTTGAAAACAATGAGGGAAAAAGGAGAAAATGGTGGTAACCAGCATTTTCTCCTTTTCCCACAATGTTTTCTAACCTGCTGGAATCAAACTGCAATTTTTGAGTTACATTTATTTTGTCATCTGCAACTCCTTTCAATTTGGACCAATCTAAAATGTTGTCGTTTGGTAAAGAGTTAACTACTAGTATTTATTTATGACCAGGGATTCTATATACACATATATATGATCCCAAAGCTTTAGACTTGTCAATACCAATAGTATCTGCAGCCAAAGTAACTGATTGCGGTGGAAGGGGGGGGGGGAAATATTTTTTATGAGAGAATTGGAAACATTGTAGAAAATGGACAAAATGTCTTCTTTCTGCTTTATCCACCGTATGTTCACAAATTGTCTCATACAACAGTTATCACTGATTATTAGATGAAGTCTTAAAACCAAGCTCCTGAAAAGAGGTTAAAACTATTGATTGATGATTTAGCATTCAATCCCTATACAGCACAGAAAATATGGTCTTAACTCTTTACCACACGAGAAAATTTTACACTGGTCCAAATTGAAAGCATTTGCAGATGACAAAATAAAGGTGACTAAAAAATAGAAATTTGTTCTGGGAAGGGTAGAAAACACTGTGGGAAAAGGAGAAAATGCTGGTTACCAGCATTTTCTCCTTTTCCCATAGTGTTTTCAAAAGGCTTCTTTCTCAGGGGCGTCAAAAGTAGGGATTGAGTGGTAATGGGTTAACTTGCATAATTTTATCTTATATATTTTTTTTCAATAAAAATCTCTTTCTCAACTGGGCCAAAGCCGATGCCTTTGCCTGAAGAATTGGGAAAGAGACACTATTAGCCCTTACATCATGGCTAAATTTAGTACACAAACTTTCAAACTTTTATATTTTTTACTCCATAGATACTCGTTTCTATGCATTGCTTGTAGGAGCCTTTGGAAACATTGTAGCGAAAGGTAGCAAAAGGTGAAATTGCTCGTGACAAGCAATTTTATCTTTTGTCACAATGTTTTCTATGCTATCAAAAGGTGTCCGATAAACATAAAAAACAGCTTCATCCTTGCTGTTATCTAGGGTCAATTAGAGATACCATTGAAATGCTTTATGGGTAAAAGGTTAACTCTTTACCAAATGATGAAATTCTATACTTGTCCAAAATTTTTTCATAAGGCTTCTTTTTCAGGGTCGTGAAAACCAGGAATTGTTTGGAAAGGGTTAAAAACCTGATTAATGTTATTTCAAGCTTATTTAGGAGCAGCTTATCCCCTTGTGTGACAGTGTACATTCCAGATCAGACTGCATGACCTGAACTGTCAGATCTTGATCTACACTGTCCACAAAAGGGCAGTGCGTCCTGCTCAGCAGCCTAAGGATTAACAACGAAGTCAACAATACGTTTGAGTTCATGCCCTTTTGGTATCTAATCATCTATGAAAGAAAAGAAGAAACCTAAAAATATCTTCAATGATAAGAGAGGAACAACAATTTGTCCAATGATGACAGTGGCGATGACAGAAGGGCCTCCTTTCATCCACCATTCCAAATTTTATTTTATAAGTCTCATCTCTTTACCAAATGACAAAATTTTAGACTGGTCCAAACAGCAAAATTTTAGATTGGTCCAAATTGAAAGCACTTGCAGACGACAAAATATACGTAACTCAAAAATTGAAATTTGTTTCGAGAAGGGTAGAAAACATTGTGGGAAAAGGAGAAAATGCTGGTTACCAGCATTTTCTCCTTTTCCCACAGTGTTTTCAAAAGGCTTCATTTTCAGGGTCGTAAAAACCAGGTATTGTTTGGGAAAGGGTTAAGCAAACGACAAAATAAACGTAACTCAAAAAATTTAAATTCGTTTACAGCAGGGTAGAAAACATTGTGGGAAAAGGAGAAAATGCTGGCTACTATGTTTTCAAAAGGCTTCTATCTTAGAGTCGTAAAAACCAGGGATTGTTAGGTAAGGGGTTAATGAATACTTAAAACATAATGCAAGCAAAGGAATATTCTTAACTCTTTACCAGACAGCAAAACCGTAGACTGTTCCAAATTGAAAGCACTTGCAGACGACATAATAAATGCAACTCAATAATTGTAATTTGTTTCCAGCAGGGTAGAAAACGTTGTGGGAAAAGGAGAAAATGCTGGTTACCAGCATTTTCTCCTTTTCCCACAATATTTTCTAAAGTTTTGTTTTTTCTGAGGGTCATTAACAGTAGGGATTGTGTGGTAAAGGGTTAAGAGAAGTTGCTGGATTTGGCCCAAGGTCTAAGGCAATACCATGATGTTTTCTGCAAAAACTCTCAAGCTAAAAATGTATTTCAATAGGTATCTAACAAATTCAAAACATAAAGTAGGCAAGAACTCAATGAAACTATGAGTAATAAGTAGCACTTTAAGCACAAAAAAAAAAAACCAACAGAAAAAATACATAGTAATACAACAATAAAAAAAACAGTCCAGTTAGAACAAAATAAACTAAAAATCTTGAAAACTGTAAGGTCTTAGTAGTTGAAGAAAAATGATGTATCAGCAAAAATGGAAAAGAAAAAAAAGAGGAAATAATAAAGATCTAAATTATGCACCTTTACATGTCTGGAAAGAAAAGGTGGGCAACTGAGCAAACACAACATAAAAAACATTATTTGTGGTCTTTGTTTCACAAAGAATTCATTACAATAAAAACTGTGTCCTTACCAGATCACAAAATTTTTCTTTATGTCAAAAGCATTTATAGACTACTGATTAACTCTGCAAAACAACAAAATTTTACAGTTGTCCAAACTGAAAGCACCAGCAGACAACAAAATAACCATAACTCAAAAATTTAAATTTGTTTCAAGCAAGGCAGAAAAAAGTCTGGGAAATGAAGAAAATGCTGGTTACCAGCATTTTCTTCTTTTTCCACAATGTTTTCAAAAGGTTTCTATCTCTGGGTAGTCAAAACCAGGGATTGTTTGGTAAAGGATCACATGTAGCTCAAACCAAAAGATTAGTCTTTGATAGGATAGAAAGCATTGTGGAAAAGTGAGAAAATGCTTGTTTGCACAAATCTAGAATTTTGTCGTCTAGTAAGAAGTTAACTTCCTATTTTAGCTGCTGGCAGACAAAATGGGAAAACAAAATTTGAAACCTTCTTTTTGTTTTATTCAAAGCATAGGAAATTCAGCTTTAACTCTTTACCACATGACAAAATTTTAGGCCAGTCCGAATTGAAAGCATTTGCACACAATCAAATAATTTTGACGCCAAAATGGAAATTTGCATTGGAAAGAGTAGAAAACATTGTGGGAAAAGGAGAAAATGCTGGTTACCAGCATTTTCTCCTTTTCCCACAATGTTTTCAAAGGGCCTTTTTCTCCGGGTCGTTAAAAGTCGGGACTGTGTGGTAAAGTGTTAAACTTTAATGCTTTAAGCATGTTTTTGTTGCTTTTGAAAACTGTTGACAAGGATCAGACTACACATCCTGTTACAGCATGATGGATAGTCTTACTGACAGATTTGAAAATACACTATTTTGGCCTTTTTATCTGACTAAAATGATCCCATTTGATATTTCATTTTTTCCAGAGCTCTGGGATTTCAGTCTTCTTTCAACAAATCATGCCTCTTCAACATCTTCAATCTCATCCTCCGTAAACATGTTTTCAAACATTTCCCCCATATCATCTTCATTTCTGTTCAACATGTAACTATCCATGTCGATCGTTTTACAATGGTTGATGGCGTACCGTAGTTTCTCTGCAAGGGTGTCAATACTGGAATAAACTGGAAGTCGAAGCTGGAAAAAACAGGTCTGGGAAGTTGGCAAACTGTCCTCTCCCTGCAAAAACAAAAATACATGAATGCAATTTAAATAGGTTTGTTTTCTTAACGCTGCTAGGCCATAGCCATATCTAATGCATTCTGTCTGGTATTTAACCCATTACCACACAATCCCTACTTTTGACGCCCCGGAGAAAGAAGCTTTTAGAAAACATTGTGGGAAAAGGAGAAAATGCTGGTAAACAGCATTTTTTCCTTTTCCCACAATGTTTTCTACCCTTCACAAAACAAATTTAAAATTTTCATTTACTTTTATTTTGTCATCTGCAATTCCTTTCAATTTTGACAAACCTAAGATTTTGTCATTTGGTAATGGGTTGACCCTCTTCCAAAAGAATCAGATAATTTTACAACCCTGAGGAAAAAAGCTGTTAAAAGTATCAACTAAATAGGAGAAAATACTGGTTACAAGCATATGAGCCACAGGGAAAAATATTAGCACTCGCCCATGGCAACTAAATAATTGGCTGTGCGAGCCGAAAATGCCCGTCAGGGGCCCAGGTGGCGATAAAAAAAAAAAGGACATTTTTCAAATTCATTAAATTTTTGGACAGAATAGTGACCAAGGTCAAGTTTCTGTCTAGTTTATTATTCAAATTCAACAAGATTCGCGTATTTCTGAACGTAATATTGTATCATTTACGGTATTTCTTTTTTACCGGATGTTTACTTGTATTTGGCTGGTTCTCAATTACTGCATGCGCATCTCACAGAGAATTACGGGCAACTCGTCCAAAGACAACTTGCCCAACAGTTAGAGATCAACTCGCTTAAATTAAAAGTAAAATCGGACTTGCCCATAGATTGGGAAAACATCTCACCCATAATTCTAATGACAACTCGCCAAAGTCCAGAAGTCATCGAAATTCTCACCCCAAACATGTCCGGGCAAATTGTCTTTGGGGTGAATTGTCTTGCACTCCTTGCCGATACCATGAAGCCAGTAAAAATCAAAAATAAAATCGGACTCACCAATAGATTGGGAAAAAATCTCGCCCATTTTATCTTCCCCTATCACTAATCCATTCTGGCTTCGGTAAGTTAGGCCCCTGGATTTTGGGCTGGGCCCCTGGAATTTTTAAGTTAGGGGCCCAGGTGGCGACTAGAGGAAAGAAGTTAGTCTTTTTCCCTGTAGCCATGCTCTGACAAAAGGGAGTGTTAATGCCCTTCAAGGTTGTTAACATACATGTATTAAATGAAACATCGTCTGACAAAAGGGGTTTTAATGTATCGATGTGATGCATGGTATTGAGCAAGTATTTGTGGACTTTGCAGGCTGACCTGAGTTGACAAGTCTTGCAGATACATAAACCCTTTACCCCATAAGGCATTTTTATGGTATCTCTAATTGACCCTAAATGACAGCAAGGATGAAGCTGCTTCTTATGTGTAAATGACACCTTTTGATAGCAAAGAAAACATTGTGACAAAAGGTGAAATTGCTCGTCACGAGCAATTTCACCTTTTGCCACAGTGTTTTCTAGAGGCTCCTACAAGCAATGTGTAGAAAGGAGTATCTATGGAGTGAAGGGTTAAACTCACTTTTCCCTCTGTATGGCCCAAATATTCAATCAAAAATGAAGAATGTATACAGAAAAGTATCAGTGCAACTTACCCTGCCAGAGCTAATAATCTGGAAGCGCTGTGAAATGTCTGCAGGGTTAGCTGGCATTCTGGTCCTACCAGACACAAATCTGAGAAACTGAATCCTCTCATCGTTGGTGAATGTTTCTAGTACTTTCCACAGCCAAATAACCATCTTGTTATTTTCATCAATTCCCCTATACCTGTCACAAAAAGCAGATACATTATATCCATAAAGAAAGCTATTTACTTTTTATGCTGTGAATAAAATTTCATGTAGAACACAGATAGATACAGCTACATGTAGATATGATTTTCTTTGCATGCAGAGAGTATGCTGCTAAAGATCATAAGGAGCAATTTTAGGTAGTGAAATAGAGGATTGGATGTTTTTCAATAGCCGACTCCATCTATTTTCACTGCATCAAATTTGACATCATACTGATTTGAAAAAAAAAAACCCTTGTAATCAAAAGATGCTACTGACCATGTGACATTCAATGGAATCTTTGCAAGACTTAAGTATGGAAGCTAACAAGAGCTATCACTAAACATGTTCACACACCCCATCCCCACCCCCACCAGCACCTTGTCACAAAACAGGTCCTTATCACGGAATGCAGAAGTAAGAGTTGAAAAGAAATAAAAAAATTAAACTTCCGACAAAGCGTATGCACTCATTAAAAGATTAGGTTATTTCGTCACTGTTAAAACACAGAGACCGAAGGTATATAATAAATCTTTAGCAATATACATAGGCAATAATTGCAAACAGGCAACATTACTATTCATATTACGGAACATGTTGTGCATAGAATTGCAGCTGTAATCAAACCGTGGTCACTGTAGTATTTCAGGTTGTGAGTGTTGTTATTCACACAAATTAATCACAAAATTCACATGGTTTTGTACATTAAATATTGTAACAGTATTACACTGGACAAGTTGTAAAATTAAGTGATATAATTTAGTAAAAATTACAAAGTTCAAGGGACGATAATTCTGCAAACACATTGCAGCAGAGTCATGAAAATTGCACATGCACAACTTCATGTATATAAAGGAACATTGTATAAATTTGAGATCTGTACCTGAAAAACTGCAGGTGTTTTTCAGTAAACAAATTTGTGTCTATGGACAGATAGACAGATGGACAGATTATATTTAAAACATGGAATGGTTTAGCCAATCAGATACTATTAGTTTCTAAACCTAGAATAAGCTAATCAGATACTGTTAGTTTCTAAATCTAGAATAAGCTAAAAATGCAATTAGCAATAGCAGTAAGTACCAGGCCTGGACCCATACTCAGTAACCATTCTAAAATGCACTTTACTTTCCAGGACTTCACTTTTTTCTCAATTTCAAAGTAACATAAATTCTAATTAGCAGAACATGGAACAGTTCAGCCTATCAGAAAATTTACCTTTTAGATTAAGATTTGGTTGGTTGGTTGAATTAGGGTTTAACGCCACTTTAACAGCTAAGGTCATATCATGGCGGTTGGTGACACACGTGTTTCCTGGCTTTCTCACAACGGTTCTTACACAACTTTCTTTCCAAAGCCATCAACTACTTTTCTCACATGCTTAAGCAGAAGTGAGAGGCAAAAATACACAGCAAAGAAAGTTCGCCTCAACTGGGTATCGAACTCACAACCACCAGGCCATGAGTCCGACACCCTCACCACTGAGCCACCTGGGCGGCCTTTTGAATTAAGAGATTAACTGAACAGGTGTTTTTCACCCTTTACTCCACAGATACTCATTTCTACGCATTGCTTGTCGGGTCCTTTGGAAAACATTGTGGCAAAAGGTGAAACTGCTCGAGACGAGCAATTTCACCTTTTGTCACAATGTTTTCTATGCTATCAAAAGGTGTCATATACATGTACACATAAGAAACAGCATCATACTTGTTGTCATTTAGGGTCAATTAAAGATACAAAAGACATGCCTTATGGGGTAAAGGGTTAAATACTTGGTGAATACAGGTCCTAATGCTTTTACAATGGAAACTGAATACTAGTATATATGAAAAGTTTCTCTTGTAACATGTGGGAGAGACATCTCCAGTCTCACCTGACTACTTTCTGTAACATATCAACATCTATATGTTCCATTCCACACACCAGCTGTTCCAGGGCACCAGCTGTTAATAGGGACAACAAGGGAACCGGTATAATCCATGACATCCCTTCCCTTATAATGGAGGCCTGAAAAATTTATACCTTGTTTACAAAATAACATTTTAGAGTATTCAGTTGTATGACAGAATTTTTCTAAACTCTTTATTATATAATCCCAACTTTTTCACATTTGAGAGAAATATTGCCTTTGAACAAATTCTGGGAAAAGGAGAAAGTGCTGGTAACCAGCATTTTCTCCTTTTCCCATAATGTTTTCTTCCCTCCATAGAATAAGCTTCAATTTTTGAGTCGCATTTATTTTGTCATCTGCAATTTGTATCAATTTGGACAAGTCCAAAATTTTGCCATTTGGTAAACAGTAAACTTGATCTGAATGAACATCTAACCCCTCAAACCAATAAGTAAAACAGGGACCTCTGAAGCAGTACAGAATACAATACCTACCAATGCTTACCATACCACATACCAGTTAGGCTCAGTGGTCATGACCACTGACAATGTTGACTTTTAAGGTAAAAATCCTGAAGGTCTCATACATGTACACTGGATCAACAAAATTACATTTTTATAGTACAGACTGAAAGTATGTCTGAAGAAAAAAACGGGAACATCTCTACATATAATAAATTTGACTAGAGCCATGGAAACCAGTACCACAGCTCAGCTGCAGTTGCTTTTATTCCAAAACTGGGCACAGCTGTGTCAAAAACATTTTGTTAAACAATATTGAGATATGTTCTGTAAAAAAAGGACTTTTAATGCACCTGATAAGAGTATCAACTCAGGCCATCTACACACCATGCACAGGTTGACCTGGGTAGATCCTTTGAGATACTGGTCAATTTTCTGCACTAAATAGGACCAGTGTACCTTAAGATTCAGTGGGATCTTAACTCTTACAACATAATCCCAAGTTTTAATGACCCTGAGGAAGAAGCCTTTTGAAAACCAGCATTTTCTCCATTTCCTACAATGTTTTCTATCCTATCAAAGACAGAAATTATCATTTGCACTACAGTCAATTTGTAGCCTACATATTATTTTAACTTCGTCAAGTCCTAGATTTTGTCGTTATGAAAAGAGTTAACCCTCTACTCCATAGATACTCATTTCTACCAACTGCTTGTATGAGCCTTTGGAAAATATTGTGGCAAAAGGTGAAATTGCTCCTGACAAGCAAATTCACCTTTTGCCACATTGTTTTCTACACTATCAAAAGGTGTCATATACACATAAGAAACGGCTTCATCCTTGCTGTTAATTAGGGTCAGTTAGAGATACCATAGAAATGCCTCAAGGGGTAAAGGGTTAAATTGGATCTTGTGCATATATAATTATATGATGACTTGCTTGATATAGTGTATCATGGAGATGCACTGCTTTTATCCCCTTAACCCATTACCACACAACCCCTACTTTTGATGCTCCTAGAAAAGAAGCCCTTTGAAAACATTGTAGGAAAAGGAGAAAATGCTGGTAACCAGCATTTTCTCCTTTTCCTGCAATGTTCTCTATCCTTCACAAAACAAATTTTGAAATTTCAGTCACTTCTATTTTGTCATCTGCAAATGCTTTTAATTTGGACAAGTGTAAAATATTGTCGTCTGGTAATGAGTTAACATTACCTGTTTATCCATTTCATGCAGTTTATACTGTAGAACACTTTCCACATAGTCTTGTCTGTTATGAAATGTTAGAGGTATACTCCTGCCCCCAGGGATAACCGGCACCATTCTACCATCTAGGGACTGGCCCTCAAAACAATCCAGTGGTATAAACTAAAGAATACATGAAGAGTTAACTCTTTAACTACATGATGAAGGAATAATACTTTTCAGTGGCAAAAGAAAATGTATAATAACACAGAATGTATAGACTGATTCTATCTACACTGTACACAAATTCTTTTTGTTTTATATACAGCAAGGATTAAGCTGATAAAGATTTTAACCCTTTGCCAAACCTGCTTGACAGTTTAAATCTCTGCCATAAACAAACCCTGAAAAAATTTTTGAGAAAAATGAAAAATACATACATGTAATAGCTCCTTTTCCCACTATGTGTATAACATTGTTTAAAAAAAAAAAAAAAAAAAAAACTTTATCTTTTTTTTATCCTTTGTGTCACTTTTACCAGTTAGTAACATGTCTCAATACAGCACCACATGCAGATGCCAAAGTTCAGCTGACATTGTTCAATGAAAATGTTGAATACAAAAGAAAAACATAACTAAAACCAAAGCAATCAGTCATTACCTGCCCTTCTGATACAGATTGCATTTATGATAGTTAACAATTAACAAGAATTCAAAATAAGTATCTTTAGTAAATAATAGAGATATCACAAAATGTCAAATTTTCATAAGACAGAGATAACCCCAAAGCTATGAAAATCTCTCTTTCAATATTTTCTTTCAATCCATTTCCACGCAATCCCTGAATTTTAACGACCTTGTAGGAGAAGGCTTTTGCAAACATTGTGGGAAAAGGAGAAAATGCTGGTAACCAGCATTTTTTCCATTTCCCACAATGTTTTCTTCCCCATCCAAAACAAAAACCATCATTCAGTTAGATTTGTCATCTGCAAATCCTTTCAATTTGGACCAGTCTAAATTTTTGTCGTCTGGTAAAGATTTAACACAGTCAGGCTGAAATAGGCTAAATCATAGTGTTATTTTATTTGTTTAACTCTTTACCACATGAGAAAATTTTAGACTGGTCCAAATTGACAGCATTTGCAGACGACATAATAAAGGTGACTGAAAATTAAAATTTGGTTTGGGAAGGATAGAAAACACTGTAAGAAAAGGAGAAAATGCTGGTTACCAGCATTTTCTCCTTTTCTCGCAGTGTTTTGAAAAGGCTTCTTTCTCAGGGTCGTCAAAAGTAGGGATTGTGTGGTAATGGGTTAACTCTTTCAGTAACCAATAAATTTGACCTCTTTCAACAAATATAAATACAATCCATTGAAACTAAAAAAGATTTTGATTGTATCACCTTGATTAAACAAGTGGATGGTATACAGCAAAGATCAGATGGAAAGATTAGTCTGATCTTGATCTATAATGTCTGCAAAAGTCAGTGTTTTTGCCCATGGTGCCTAAAGGGTTAAAAGGCATTTACAGTAAATTTTAAATGTAATTTGGTAATAATGCTTAGGAAGTGTATTTATTTATTCATATACCTCTTTGTTGTCACCAATACTAGGGTAGGGTAGGGCTCTAAACTGGCTGGCAGACAACTCCCACATATCAAGCTCTAGGAACAGATTGAGCCTCAAATTCTAGTCACATGTTCAATAGCTCAGACCCTTAACAACTTAATTCTTCACAAAATAGTCCCATGTTTTCATGTTTTGGCTATGTTTAGGACAGGGGCTTATGAAAACAATGAAGGAAAAGAACAAAATGCTGCTTACCTCATGAAAGTTTGTTTCATTTACTCCTTTTTCATGGATTTCTAAGATTCCCTTCAGACTTTGTACATACATCAGATCTATCTAAAATGACAAACAAAATCATTTGAAAATCTATGCGAACCAGTTACTGAAATCTCTACCTGACAACAATAATGTAGGGGCTATGTGCCTGATCATCACAAGAAAAGTTCTTGGATTGAGTTCTGTGATAACCACAATCAACTTTTGAAACTATCTATGTTAGGTCACAAGTTCTGATTAACTCATTACCAAATGACAATATTGTAGACTTGTCCAAATCGAAAGCATTTGCAGACCACAAAATAAAAGTGACTGAAAATTTGAAATTTGCTTTGTGAAGGGTAGAAAACATAGTGGGAAAAGGAGAAAATGCTGGTCACCAGCATTTTCTTCTTTTCCACAATGTTTTCAAAGGGCTTCTTTCTCAGGGTCGTCAAAAGTAGGGAATGTGTGGTAATGGGTTAAGCTTTCCAGGAAGCAGTCACCAAGAGTAATTACTCTTAAACAGACAACAAATTTTCAGACTTGTCAATTTTTAACCCATTTGCTTTTCACAAGTGATTGTTTCTGTCATGGAAATTATGTAAATACTGTGGGAAAAGGAGTAAATATAAACCTTGAGAAGGCTTTTAAAAACATTACAGGAAAAAGGGGAAAATGCAACATTTTCTCCTTTACCTATAATGTTTTTAAAAGCTGTCTTCTCCAGTTTTGTTTGAACATGGGATTGTCGGTTAACCCTTTACTCAATTGAAACTCATTTCTATACATTGCTTCAAGGAGCCTTTGGAAAACATTGTGGCAAATGGTGAAATTGCTCGTGACGAGCAATTTCACCTTTTGCCACAATGTTTTCCATGCTATCAAAAGGTATCGTATAAACATAAGAAACAGCTTCATCCTTGCTGTTATTTAAGGTCAATTAGAGATACCATAGAAATGCCTTATGGGGTAAAGGGTTAACAGGTAAATCAGTTGTAGAGCTTGTTTTGAAAGCAACATAAACTATCGTTATCTAAAATATCTACCTCCTCAATGTCCTCTACTCTCAAAGGTTCACCCACCAAAAGTTTCCACACACAAGGGGCCAGATGAAGATCTAGAGGTTTCTTGGTTCTAATCGCCACGCCAAACAGTATACCTAAAAACTTCAACATGGTTACATGCTCTTCTGACTTGACACCGGGATTCAAAATGTATCTGCAAGAAAATTGACCCATTTTCAAATATGGCCTGCAACACATTAAAAAGGGAATTTGGACAATTGCATAACATGCCGTCTTGGATCAGCCTGTGCAGGCTAATCTGAAATGACACTTTCCGTGTTTATGTGATTTTGTGTTTTGTACAAGTCTACTGTAGCACAAAATCTTATGTAGTTGTAAAGTGTCATCTTGAATTAGCCTATGTGGACTGTGCAAGCTGATCCAAGACAACACTTTAAGCAAATGTCTGGTAATGAGTTAAGCAAATGTCTAAATACCCCTTTTCCCGTATTGAGGGCCAAATGGTATCTTTAGATACAGGGAAGTAGTTCAAAAAAAGAACAGGCCTTTTTTAACTCTTTACCAGACAATCCTGTATTTCGATGACACCAAGGAAAACAATTTTAGAAAATATTTTTGGCACAGGGGAAAATGCTGGTACCTCGAATCTTTTATACCATTATAATGGTAAATTGTGACAATCTTTTCTAACCTATCACAGGCAGAATCCATCACTAGAGCTATAAATAATTCATAGATGCTCTCAATTAGGGAAACTTTATTCTATGGCATGGCAGTAAGTTTATGACCATTGGAAAACATTGTACAAAAGGCTTCATAAAAAATGAAGATCAAATGTACCTAAAAGTAAAGTCTAAATGTAGAGATAGTAAAAGAAAGAAGAAAAAACATTGACATGAATAAGGAAATTACAATAGTGAGCAGCATCTTCAATTATCACAAAGTTTCTCAAATGTCTTATAAATAAAAGGCATCTCATGACTATCTTGATGGGACAGATTGTGTAGAGAGAAGTCAGGGATGGTAAACCTAGTTCATATACCAAATAGGTAAAATACTGACCTATCTCTGTTATTGCCTGTCTCTGTTTGACTGTTTGGTGTTGTAAGCAACAGAGGTATAACTCTGGACTCTAACTCCTGTAACAATACAAGTCAGAGTCAAAACTCATATGTAGGAGATTTTGTTCTTGGCTTGGAAACTTTGTCTGTACACTGATTGTGCTTAACTCATTACCAAACGACAATATTTTAGGCTTGTCCAAATCGAAAGCATTTGCAGACGACAAAATAAAAGTGTCTGAAAATTTAAAAGTTGCGTTGGGAAGAATTGAAATCATTGTGGAAAAAGGAAAAAATGCTGGTTACCAGCATTTTCTCCTTTTCCCACAATGTTTTCCAAAAGGCTTCGTTCACAGGGGCGTCAAATGTAGGGATTGTGTGGTAATGGGTTAACCCTTTTCTTGCTAAATAACTAAGAAGGAATTTTTAATTTGATGGCCTAAACCCAAATATGGCTACTTCAGAGTTATGTTTTAGGAATTATATCTTCATATCGCATAGTGTAGATCTAAGATCAGACTGCATGTTCTGTGCAGTCTGATTGTGATTTACACTGTCTGCAAAAGGTCAGCGAGTTACTCATTGCAGCCAAAGAGTTAATATATTGTTAACATTATTTTAGACATAAAAAGCCAAAGCTTGCTTATTTGTGCTTACTTCATACTGGGCTGGGGCTCTGCAATTCATGAACATTCCCATGAATCACAGATGTATTTGTAGGGTCTGCTAAAGATATCAAGCTCAAGCCAAAGTTCGATTGAACTCTGTAGGGTGGTAAATGAGTCAATATATTTTACCATGCACATTTCTGTAATGGTATCATCAAATACTCCACCCGCATCATCTGCCCCTTCACCTAGAAGCTTCACTTTCCAGGCTCGAGCCGGCAGACGCAGTTCCTCAGGTTTCAATTTTACAACTTGCTGTGATATTTGTGTGAACACAGGCCGACATTTCTTTCCTCTGAAGCAAAAAAGGAAACAGGTAATACAGATATTGTAAATTTAACCCTTTACAAAACAATCCCTGGTTTTAACAACCTTGAGATAGAAGCCTTTTGAAAAAAAATGTGGGAAAAGGAGAAAGTGTTGGTAACAAGCATTTTCTCCTTTTCCCACATTCTTTTTTCTACCCTGGTAGAAACAAATTTCAATTTTGGAGTGAAGTCTATCTTATCCTCTGCAAGTGCTTTCAATTTGGATCAGTCTTAAATATTGTCATTTGGTAAAGGGTTAGTTATAGATGAAAAATGCTCTTTGAAAAGAGGGTTTAACTCTTTTCCAAACGACAAAATTTTAGGCTAGTTATAATTGAAAGCATTTGCAGACAACAAAATAAATGTGAATCAAAAATTGAAATTTGATAAGGAAAGGCTCGAAAACATTGTGGGAAAAGGAGAAAATGCTGGTTACCAACATTTTCTCCTTTTCTTACGATGTTTTCCAAATACTTCTTTCTCAGGCTGGTTAACCCTTTACCCCATAAGGCATTTCTATGGTATCTCTAATTGACCCTAAATAACAGCGAGGATGAAGCCATTTCTTATGTGTATATGACACCTTTGGATAGTGTAGAAAACTTCGTGGCAAAAGGTGAAATTGCTCATCACGAGCAATTTCACCTTTTGCAACAATGTTTTCCAAAGACTCCTACAAACAATGCATAGACATGAGTATCTATGGAGGAAAGGGTTAAAGGTCAGGGCTGTGTGGTAGAGTTAAAGCATTATACCAAGCAAGTTGTCACATGATTATGAAACCATAAAATACATTTTGTTTACCACTAATAACTGACTAATTCATGAGGTATTATGGGCCTTGGCCATGAAGAAAATCACAAATAGCCAAGTTCAGCCCTTGGAAGCCTGTGTGGACGGCTCAGGCTGATATGGGTCAATACTATTTGAAAATGTTATTAACTCCCCTCTACAAGGTTTGGCTTATATGAAGAGTAATATACACAGTCAATCCTGTATATATACACCATTAACTCATTACCAAACAAAAATATTTTAGACTTGCCCAAATCGAAAGCATTTCCATACGACAAAATAAGTGACTGAAAATTTGAAATTTGTTTTGTGAAGGGTAGAAAACATTGTGGGAAAAGGAGAAAATGCTGGTTACCAGCATTTTCTGCTTTTCCCACAATTTTTTTTAAAAGGCTTCTTTCTCAGGGTCATCAAAAGTAGGGATTGTGTGGTAATGGGTTAAAGGTAAATATGAACAGTGGTCTCTTATAGCAGATAGTCATTCTTCCAAATTTAATCGGGTCAATTTAACACTTTACCAAACAACACATTTCCAACACTGGTCCAAATTGAAAAGATTTCCAGATGACATATTAGGAGTAGCTCAAACAATAAAAGTTGTTTGTTAAAAAGTAGAAAGCATCGTGGAAAAAAGACCAGCATGCCATTTACAAGTTTGTTCTCCTCCCCCCCCCCCCCCCCCCCCCCCCCCAATCATTCACCAATGTTTTCAAAAGGCTTCTTTGGTATAGTCGTTAAACTTATGATTGTGTGGTAAAGGATTAAAACCATGTAGAATCAAAACAGTTGGCTCTTAAAGCAGTGGGTTGCTTTACCCCTCACAGATGACAAAAAATTACAAGCATCCATTTTCAAAACATATCCATACAATTAATTAAACATGGCCAAAATGATAGTATTTGTCTTTACAAGGGTAGAAAACATTACGAGTAAAGGAGAAAATGCTGGTTACTGTGATAGCTAAGGAATGCAACTATCCTAATGAGTACCCAATACTTAAAAGATTATTTCAGAGAAAATCAGGACTTAATACCTTGTTGCTATTCTTTTGACTGTAATCTGTGGCCCAAAGTTTTTACCCTGTACCATAGTTTTACCAATAGATCTGACTAGAGGCAATGTATAGACTCGGGGAGCCAGCACTGGTCTGAGTCGACCATCAAACAGTCCTGCAAAATCTGCTTCGAAAGGAGACAGTTCATCCTGAATGTAGACAAATATGACACTTTTAGTCTTTAGATTTACCCTTCTAGTCCACATACATAAATAAAGATGATACAAGAATTGCAATTTTAATGCTGGTTTACTCAGAATATCTAGCATAGTAGTAGAGAATGTAAATCTAAGATCAGACTGCACATGTACTATGCAGTAAGATATCGATCTAAACTATATACAGAAGCAATTAAATTCTTGTTTAGCAATATAAACACAGCTTAAGTAACTTTTACAGGCATTTAAGGAATGAAGACAATTTTTTGTTTTCACTGAGGTATGAGAAAAACAAACTAATCACACTGTATGAAAACTGCAACAAAAGTGTGATTAGTTCTTTTTTTTTTTTTCATACCTCCATGAAAACAAAAAAAAATTCTCTTCATTCCTTATAATTCAATATCATAGACAAAAATATGCACTTGAAAATTACTAATTGCTTTTTTCATTGAAAATCTAACATTACATATTTATATGATGATCATTCATTCACAACTATAGCGCAGTAAAACTGCTGGTTCATGACGTAACAGCGATGTAAATTTGTGACGTCATTATAGTATTGAACATTTGCAGGCTCAGTAGCTTTATTAT
This sequence comes from Tridacna crocea, assembly GCA_943736015.1. Taxonomy (NCBI): domain Eukaryota; kingdom Metazoa; phylum Mollusca; class Bivalvia; order Cardiida; family Cardiidae; genus Tridacna; species Tridacna crocea. The sequence continues at coordinate 35,641,067 of OX031066.1, read as the reverse complement.
TAGAAGTTCAATATGCTATCTGTAACTAAGTTGAAAATAAGACTGTTAGAACCCAGCAAAGTGACAATGGGTTTTCAGCTCTCTCATTGAATTTACTGTTGGATATTTTATCAATATTTAGAGAAAATAAATTCAGCCAGCACTTTGAACTTCGGATTCAATAAAGATCAGAAAGAAGACCATTATGGAATCTCGTATACATGTACATGTTTGTTTACATTACTTTGACTGCAAAAGTAGTCCCGGCACTGATGAAAAAAAATTTTCATGAAGCTATGAAAAATTTTTTTCAGCCAATCAGAACTCGCCAATGTTCATGAAAACAACTAATATTGAATTATTACCATGTGATAAAATTTTAGACATGCCTAAATACAAAGCATTTGCAGAAAACAAAATTAAATAAATGTAACTCAAAAATTGAAATTTGTTTCCAGCAGGTTAGTAAACTGTGGGAAAAGGAAAAAATGATGGTTACCAGCATTTTCTCCTTTTCCAATAATATTTTCAAAAGGCTTCTATCTCAGGGCTGCAAAATCCAGTTTTTGTTTGCTTAGAATAGCAAGCAAAAACTCTACCAACCTTTGATGTATTAAGAGGTAGTAATCTCCAAGAGGAATATATTAGATCTGTGTAGTGGTGTAACAGTTTTAATCTACTTCGAAGATCCTGTATTGAGTATTTAGTCAGTCCTGAGTACTGTTTGGGGATAGACTGAGGAGTTCCCAGTAATAGTGTGGCAGGAATACCAGGCACCCTCTGTGGTGGTAATGGGCAGGTCCAAGCAGCAGAGTGACTTTTCCCAGCAGATATCTGTAGGTGAACAAGGTATGATACAAAACTAAATGACAGACAAATCTAGGCTATGGGAGTGAGACACTTAGACCCCTGACCATTTAGACCCCTTAAAATATTGATTTTTGGGTGACAACTAGACCCCTTTGAGACATTTTGACCCCTTAACATTAGAGACACTTAGACCCCTATTTTTATTTTTGGGACATAGATCATTTTTGTTCTTTTTTTAATCATTGTTGTTTAATTTACCTCTATTTTAAAAAAAAGAATTTGTTTTTCAATTCACATCTTGATGAAATTTAGGTGTATTTTTTTTCATTTACCTGTATTTTCCAATTCACACCTTTATGAAATACTATTGTTTGATTTACCTGTATTTTCCCATTCACACCTTTATGAAAAAGATCATATAAAAATAACAAAGTGGATTTGGGAAAGTTAGCACTGGGAAGAGGAGAAGATCCTGCTTACCAGCATTTTCTCCTATACAAACTATGATTTAACCCATTACCACACAATCCCTACTTTTCACGACCCTGAGAAAGAAGCCTTTACAAAACATTGTGGGAAAAGGAGAAAATGCTGGTAACCAGCATTTTCTCGTTTTCCCACAATGTTTTCTACCCTTCACAAAATTTCAACTTACAAATCTAAAATTTGAAAGCTGTTGTACAATATTAAAATCTTTTCTTTTTGTTTCATGACTGAGTTCTCTTTGTATCCTTTAACGACATATTCCCGACTCCAAAAGATCCAGAGGGTGAGGGCTTTTGAAAACATGAGAAAAGGAGAAAATGCTTGCAGCCAGCATTGTCTCCTTTTCCCACAATGTTTTCAACCCTTTTAGAGGCATATTGTATCATTTTAACCACATTTAACTTATTGTCTGCAAATGCTTTCAATGTGGACAATTCCAAAATTTTATGGTGCTGTGAAGAATTAATGTAAATGGATTGATTTATTAATGATGACTGAAGGATTGAAAAGAGATATAGATAGAAAGAAAGAAGGGTGGATAGATAAATACTAAGGGCATAAATTCAAATGATGAAAAAAGGGATATCCCTTTGTATTAATTTATTGACCTTATCTTATCTATCCCCAGTCAAAGGTGTTAATTGGATCATGAAACATCCTTTCAGAAATCCCTTAACTCTTTACCAGACATTAAAACTTTTGACTTTGTTAAATCCAAAGAATTAGCACACAATAAATAAAGTATGGCTTATATTTGTTGGTTCTGTCTTTTGAAGACTGAAAACACAGTGGGAAAGGAGGAATTTTATTGATTTATGGTGGTCACTGGTCGTGTTGAACAGTTTGAGTGTGTCAGTTATTAATTGAAACTTTATAAATTTTCTCATACCCCTTTGCAATGAAACTGCATATTGTAAATATCCATTCTTGACCACTTTCTGCCTCAACCTTTACTATTATAGCTCATTAACTCTATAATAAACGACAACATTTTAGACTCACTGGTCCAAATATATTAAAAGCATTAAATTTTGCAGAGGTCAAAATAAAAGTGACTGAAAATTCAAAATTTATATGGAAGAGGAGGGAAAACAGTTGGAAAAGGAGAAAATGCTGGTTACCAGCATTTTCTCCTTTTCCCATGATGTTTTCAAAAGGCTTCTTTCTCGTCAAAAGTCGACAATGTGTGGTAAAGGGTTCATACAAATTTATAAAGGTAATTAATCTATGTACTTTATGTCATACATTTACTTTAACTTACCAGACAAAAGTTTGATACCCATATTCTACTAAAATTACCAAACATTATGTGGAATTTTGAAAAACAAAAGTATTTAGCATGCCAAGGAAAAGAACTGAAAATACAGATGCCTGTTTAAATTTTCAGTTGACTGTTAGTAATTCAAAATCAATTCATGAGCTACTGTATTTCTGTATCAATATATGGTCTCAAAAGTCAAAATACTTATTTTATGTTTCAAGACAAGATCTGCAAGTAATACAACCCATAAACATAGTCAATTAATATGTGAATTTTCTTTTGGAAAATAGGGGTCTAAGTGTCTCACTAAAATAGGGGTCTATGTGTCTCAGGGGTCTAATTGTCACCCAAATTTTAAGGGGTCTAAATGGTCAGGGGTCTAAGTGTCTGACATCCCTAGGCTATACATTATTTTCAACTTTTAACAAGAAGAACACTTTTGAGGCAAGTTGGAATAGGTAACATTGGAAGAAAGCTTTGATGCAGTGTTGCATCCAGGATGGAAAGATTGAGCATATTGCAGATGAAACCAATTTAAATTACTATGATTTAGCACACCTTCAAAGCAAGTGTCTTAACCATAAAGATTGTATCAGCACTTATGAAATAAATGTCTTTACATTTTACTTTATCATAGTCCTACTGCCTCTTCAAAGTCAAATGATGCTGTTTGTCCACCCTCAATTTGAATAAGCATCATTTATGAGGGTCATTTAAAAACACTGACAGTTGGTGAATACCTTTGGACTTTGGGAATGTACATGTATAAGACTTTGCATGCAGGGCATATTGCAAACTTTCACCGTCCCCTGCATGTAAAATATATCGTCACAATGTGACGCCATATTTTGTGACATCATTTCAAAATAAGTCATGGCAGATGTCATGTTCACGCTCCAACAGAAGAAATATTGGTGTATATTAAGACTGATAGTTTGCGTTGAAAGAGCGCGTCAGAAAATTTGACTGCTTTACAAGATGTTGATCCAAATTGTTCTTTTGGATTTAGAACAGTTTGCAGGTGGGTTCAGAAATTCAAATCTGTAAGATCCAAACTTTTGCTCAGCACAATTCTGCCAGGCCTAGATCAGTGACTGATGGAATAAACACAAAGAAAGTGGCACAAGTTTTGAATACTCATTAATACTCATTGACAGTTAACTTGTGATAAGGTGGATTATAAAGTTGAACTTAATGGTGCATCAGTTTACAGAATTTTGATGGAGACTTTAAATTTAAGAAAGACTGCGCATTGGATACCCTATTTTCTATTGGAATCTGAGAAACAATGGTGTGTAATAATTAGCAAATAATTACTAGCCAGGTACACAGACGACGGAGAAATCATGCTCAAATGCATGTGTCGATCAACTAAACATGGATTATGTCATTTGAACCTGAATTAAAATGTCAAAGTAGTGAATGGCACACTCCGAAATCTGAACAACCCAAAATTGTTAATGATATTTCCATATGATATCAGCGGAGTTCTCACCTCATGGGGTTCCACAAGGACAGATGGTTAATACAGAATACTATGAGTACTTTTCGAAACACATTGTATGTCCAGCTATATCTCATAAGCAACCAGAACTGCTAGAAACAAATTGGCTCATTCGTCAGGACAATACAACCTGCCAACACAATCTGCCATAAAGCAGGTAATGTGCATTTATATTTATAGAAAACAACTGGGAAGTTCTCCAGCATGTTTCATATTTCCCTGTGACTATGATCTGTTCCCGAAAATCAAAGAACTGTTACATGGAATGTATTATGATTATTTGGATATGAAGTGAATGTTGCCTTAAACAGGGTGGTAAGAGGCATCAATGCCCATCAATGAGATAGGAGTCCACAATATGATCGGCTCGAAATTACATAGAGGAAATGTGACAAGAAATTGTAAGTAATAACTGTAGTGTTTACAATAATCACCAACTCTCACTTTTTGTTAAATGACCCTCGTAGTTTATTGAAACTAAATCATCCTGTCTTGAAATAGTCCATGATGAGTTTGAGTGGCATGAACCTAATGATATTTCAAATCTGACCCACAAATTTAGCAAGTTCACACATACAGATACTTCCACGGCTATTTTTGTGGATTTTTATTTTTGCAAAGGAGGTAATCTATTCATAGTTGGCTTGAATCCCATAAATAACGTTTGCAGTGTTTTTACTGTCAAAATGTAAATTTATTGCACACAGGCTATTCTAGAGCAGGGCATTTTTTTGGTTTCCATGAAAGTTGTCATTCAAGAAAAAAAGACGACAATTAAATGAAAGGTTACAGTGTTAACCATTGAAATATAAAAGTAAAACTTCAAATGTAGAATTGTTCACCTGTCGTATATCCTTTCCTTCTAGTCCTAGAACCATCTGGGGTTCTCTAACAGGTGAGCTGGTGTGTCCTAAGCCTAACTGACCATCAGCATTATTTCCCCAGGCAAATACATCACCCGAGCTGGTGAGGGCTAGACTGTGATCTACTCCCACATCGATATCATCCACAAAGAAACTGCTTAATGCTGGGACAGTCTGCATCTTCATGTGATTTCTTACTCTTGTATCAGGCTGGCCAATTAAACGATCTATGAAATGCATATTATTTCAGAGAATTAACTCTTTACCAAACAACAAAATTTTAGACTTTAGTCCAAATTGAAAGCACTTGCAGTCAACAAAATAAACGTAACCCAAAAATTGAAATTTGTTTCCAGCAGGGTAGAAAACATTGTGGGAAAAGGAGAAAATGCTGGTTACCAGCATTTTCTCCTTTTCCCACAATGTTTTCAAAAGTCTTCCATCTTGGGGTCGTAAAAACCAGGGATTGTTTGGTAAAGGGTTAACTATTTTTTCTTCAAGGTCAAATTTTCTCTTAAAACAGTTTGAAAGCTTTTCCCAAATAAAGATACATCAGTCTAGGATCACTATTCCATTTCGCCCAATAACGATCACTTCGTTCATTAAAATGAGATGCGAGCCGCCCATGCGCAGTCAGTGAGCTTAGCGTTTCCGCCGACATTCCTCATGATCTATTATTGGACTCATGGAATTACAATCAAACTTCACCTTACAGGTAAGCCTCGTTTAATTTTTTAATTATGTGTGGTAACCAGCATTTTCTTCTTTTCTCACAATGTTTTCTAACCTTTCAAAGACAAGTCCCATCTTTTGAGCCACAGTTTAATTGTTGGCTGCCAATGCTTCACATATATTCCATTTTCATTTGTGGAACACCAGAAATTTAAGGTGCATTTCAACCTGGGCTTACTGGGATAAAATTAATAGCATTATGTATGAATTGCAATCAAATGCAACAGTCTACACAAACAGAGGGACATCTACACTGCATAGCCCGCCTTGTCTTGCATTCAGCTCTCATTTCTTTTTCTTGAAATGGGAGGTCAGCACTTCCTCTTCTCTAAGAATTATATTGTATATCCTACAAAAATGGCTCTGTCTTAACTCTTTACCATGCAATTACAACTCTTTAACGACCCTGAGAAGGAGGCCTATAGGAAACATTGTGGGAAAAGGAGAAAATGCTGGTAACCAGCATTTTCTCCTTTATCCACGATATTTTCTACCCTATTAAAGTCAGAAATCATCATTTTTACCAAGATTTAATTTGTCGTCTGCAGATGCACTGAATTTGGTCCAGTCCAAAAATTTGTCGTTTGGTAAAGAGTTAAGAGACTTGTTCGTTTCTGTACCAAAATCGCCCAAGAGTGCTCAAAAAGAGATAGCTCAATTGGACTGGATGATAAAGTATAATATTTTGTCATCTGACAAAGAATCAAATTGGTGAAGCTAGATGTCAACATACCCTGTCCACAAGTATATACCACGCCACTTTTTGTCAGAATGACTGAGAACTGGGCTCCACAGAGTACCTTTCTGACAGTTACCCCCTGTAGAGATTCAATTTTCTGTGGAGCCAGGATCCTGTTGGTGTTACCATGTCCTAGTTTACCATAATCTCCATCACCAAATGACCACACAGAGGCTCCATCCGATGACATACACAAAGTATGGTTTAGACCACATGATACCTGTTGATTAGATAAAATAATGTAAAATATGAAGTATCTCAATAACTCCTGTACATAATCTTTATTTGTTATATTTCCTTCTGAGGCAGAAAACTTTCAGTGTTTGTCAAAATAAATGAAGATGAAGAAATTGCTTATAGTAAGCAATTTTTCCCAGGTATTTTAACTTCATACTATTATTTGCTTAATACTATCATTTGCAGTATTCATTGGAAAGGGACATAGGCAAACACAACATCACGTAGATCCAATGATTCCGGTAAAAGTTCATTCAAATCAAGATATGTTACAAAGCAGAATAGCAGACAAGTCCAAGAGGATAGCCCACAGTGAAGGGCACACAGTGCATAGTGTAAGCCAGGAGCAATCACATAATACATTCTTCCAGAGGAAAAGTGCATATAACTATAACACAAAGCATAGTAACTTACAAAGCCAATCTGACAGCTGTCCAATGCCATCACTCTAGTGGGAATCTTCATGTTTGTGGTTGTTCCCAAACCAAGTCGTCCATAATCACCATTACCAAAAGTAAACAACTTCCCATCTGAGGTGACAACAGCACTGTGTTTAAAGCCACACGACACCTGCAAAGGGTTTAAATCATCGTGGTAACCAGTGAATTTCTTCTCCTTTTATTCTCTGATGATCAATTTTATACAAGTCCACACTGAATGCATTTGCATACTACAACATTTACAAAAGGTAGAGAACAAAGTGGGAAACTTGTTTTCTCCTTTACCTACAATGGTTTCAAAGGCCTTCAACTTCAGGGTTGTGAAAAAATTAAACTATTTATTCAAGGGCTTAAGTCAGAGTGAAGCACCTACAGCCTATAGGTAATGCTCAAAAATAATAAGTAATGTGCTTGAATATCATTTCAAGGCGTTGTGCATTCATAGTTCACTTCTACCAGAACTGTTTAAACCATAGACTACAAAACACAGAGCACAACTCAAAGCATATTTACATGAAGTGTAAATCAAGATCGACTGCGTAGAATGTGCAATCTGATCTGAAAATGAAGTCTCCTATATAAGGAGATTTTTTCATCTTTATGAAAATTGATAAAAAGTCATTGCTATATGGAAAAGCAGCTAGTGGCTTGGAGAAAAAGCTTTGTTTTCCATATATTGATAATCAAATTCTATAAATGAATTCCTGGTTATGTGCAGACACTAGTAATATAACTAAAATATTATTGAGAGAAGAATAAATCTTGTTGCACAGACTATGATCAGTCCTCCGAAAGGCATGGCAACAAGGGCTCCTCGATTTCAAGTCCTCTATATTATTGACAGAGCAACCAGGCTCAGATTTTATGACTGAGAAAAATTTGTTTGAACTATATAGCATTCTAAGGATTGATCACAATAAATACACAAATAAGGAAAAGGCAGTACCTGGGTCACTTCTTCTCCCTGAAGACTCTCAATCTGTCTGGGTCGTCTCTGTCTGTCACTGTTACCATGTCCCAATTTGCCATAGTCTCCATCTCCCCAACTGAACACCTCTCCACTCTCTGTGACAGCAATACTATGTCCATCTGAGCCAACAGATGTGGACAGCTGGGTCACCACAAAACCTGAAATTAACCCTTTACTCCATAGACACTCATTTTGACGTATCAACAAAAGACAGCTTTTGAAAACATTGTAGGAAAAGGAGAAATTGCTCATAACCAGCAATTTCTCCTTTTCCCACAATGTTTTCCACTCAATCAGATATTTGTATCCTCATTTGTCCATATTTCTGAGGTCATATCTTTATTTGCTGCTGAAATGAAAGAGCCTCAAATTGGCATATCAGGTAAAGGCTTAACACTCACTGTATGATTGTTCCAACAGGAGCAGAACTTTTTGAAAAGTATTGGATGGTGTAGATCCAAGATCACACATTCATTGCAATTCTTTGCTATCATTTTATCAATCAAGTCTCTCATGCTATGAACATAAAAGTGTCTAAGAATATATCTTACCTTGCATAGCGGATATTATAGTCAAAGTCTTCAGATCATCTGAGTTTCCTTGACCAAGACGGCCATAGCTCCCCTCTCCACACGCAAGTACTGTACCATTGGCTTGTAATACAAAGGTGCAGTTCTGACCACAGATTATCTAGAAAATGTAATAAAAGTAAAGTAAAGTGTTGCTTGTTCATTATTCCTTTTACCAAACAATCCAGTGTTATAACGACCCTGTGAAAAAAACAAATCCCAATATTTCAACCTTATTCACTTTGTCCTCTGAAACTTCTTTCCAATTTTTAAATTTGGTAAACAGTATCAGACTTTTTAGTGGTTGTGAAAAAACAGTTGTGATCTGATTCATGTGATACCTTTTTGCTGCATAGTTACATTTCCAGTGTTAACCTTTTATGCCTCAGAAACAGGCAGATAGGCACTTTGTACATATTCTTTAACTACCTGGCAGCTCCAAATGGTCATACAAGTATATATACTTATAACACAAGGATTAATAGCAGACCTTCAGCTCCATAGGCAGATGCCTTTACAACTGACAAAAACATTGGTGTCCCTCAAAGAAACTTTCTCACAGTAATAATTATACGCTCATGCAGATTCAATCAATTTACTATTAACCCTTTCCCAAACAACAAACTTTTGGACTAGACCAAATTGAAAGCATTTGCAGACGACAATTCAATTCCTGTTGAAAAGATGATTTCTGTCTATGGTAGGGTAGAAAACATTGTGGGAAAAGGAGAAAATGCTGGTTACCAGCATTTTCTTCTTTTTCCACAATGTTTTCAAAAGGCTACTATTCTAGACCCGTAAAAACCAGGGATTGTTTGGGAAAGGGTTAAACATTTTTCCTTGACAATGTATATGTTTCTATACCATTCATATAATTGCAAAAATCAAAATTCAATGGGACAGTAAAAATAGAAAATTACCATAACCATTCTTACTTGGAGGATGACATAAAATTCACACATGCTTACCTGCTGTGCAAGAGTATAGGATGGTACACATACAGGGGTGAGAACAACCCTGCCCCCTTCACACAGTTGTCCATGCCTCTCATACCCCCACATATACGCCTCACATTTACCCCCAATCTGCCAGTCTTCAGGTTTTTGAGTTGCCCAACTCATTATCTCTGCATCTACACTGTGACCCCATTTACTGTTGTCCTATGTAAAATAACACGACAAATGTGCAACAGAAAATTAAGCAACGAAAGAAATTTTTATAGAGAATAGAAAATACATGTCCCATCCATACAAACATCTCTCTATACAGGCATGTTACAAACGGAACAAGGTTATTTGACTCTTTACTACACAATTTGACTACTCATAGGGATGCTTATAGAAAAATTGTGGGAAAAGGAGATGCTGGTAACAAGCATTTTTACTATTTTAGGTACAAAATTTATTTAATCATATGGGACATACTTTGTCCCTGATTAGTGTGGTTCTTAATTCATCAAGTCAAATCAGCACATTTTCCTTCATGTATGTTTTCTTTCGTTTCTAAAAAACATTCCACTAACAGTGCTACAAACATTTTCTCATTTACAATTTCCACCAAAATTATCACTATGTGAATCATGAGTCAGAATGATCCTTGGCAAAGCTAAAAATTTACCATTAGTAAAATGCTTTGCACCATGTCAGCCTACATAAATTGTAGGCAGACATAAGTCAATACTATTTGCAGAAGCCCTTGACACCCTTTGCAAAGCATGACTCAAATCAAATTTTCTTACCAGAACCTGGTCATCTATTCCCTCCTGACACATGTCTGTACTAAGTACAAGAAAGGATTTAGGGCACATAGTCTGAGAAATAAGGCTCATTGAAGTCTTCAGTGCAGCTGCGTAAGCCATCAACCATTGCCATTCAGGTACCATATTCTGTCCTGGTTCTACGAAAAAAGTAAAAATTCAACCTTCTTTAACCCATTACCACTCAATCCCTACTTTTGACGCCCCTGAGAAGGAAGCCTTTTGAAAACACTGTGGGAAAAGGAGGAAATGCTGGTAACCAGCATTTTCTCCTTTTCCCACAGTGTTTTCTACCCTTTCCAGAACAAATTTCTATTTTTCTGTCACCTTTATTTTGTCTTCTGCAAATGCTTTCTATTTGGACCAGTCCAAAATTTTCTCGTGTGGTAATGAGTTAAGTCTTAACTCTTTACCAAACAACAAAATATTAGACATGTCCAAATTCAAAGCATTCACATAATACAATTTCATAGTGGCTCAAATAGTGCTAGTTTTCCTTGATAGGGTAGAAAACTTGTTGGAAAAGGAGAAAATGCTGGTTACCAGCATTTTCTCCTTTTTCCAAAATGTTTTCAAAAGGCTTCTTTCATAGGGTTGTTAAAGTTGTGTGGTAATGGGTTAACCCTTTACCAAACAACAAAATTTTGGATATGTCCAAACTGAAAACATTTGCTGACAACAAATACAGGGTAGCTCCAATGATGAAAGTAATCCTTGAAAGAGCATAATTATCAGCATTATCAACTTTTTCTCCTTTTCCCATAGTGCTTTTGAAAGGCTTTTTCTCAGGATGTCAAAAGTCATTATTGTGAGGTAAAGGCTTTACCCATTAAGAGACTTAAAAAAAAAAAAAAAAAAAAATAGCCTTGTCCAAATTGCAAAGATTTGCAGAAGACAATTACAATGTGGCTCAAATGGTAACCAGCATTTTCTTCCTTTCCAACAATGTGTTCGTTCGACCCTTCCCAAATCAAATTCCAATATAAAGTCCAATTCATTTTGTCATCTAAGTGGTTTCAATTTGGACCAGTCCATAAATTTGTTGTTTGGTAAAGAGTTGAACCCCGTATGTTACCACCATGGTATCACCTTTGACCACACATGGAAATCATAGACTGGTCCAAATTGAAAGCATTTGCAGACGACAAAATAAAGGTGACTAAAAAATAGAAATTTGATCTGGGAAGGGTAGAAAACACTGTGGGAAAAGGAGAAAATGCTGGTTACCAGCATTTTCTCCTTTTCCCACAGTGTTTTCAAAAGGCTTCTTTCACAGGGGCATCAAAAGTAGGGATTGTGTGGTAATGGGTTAAACAAGGAAGTATGGTTTACTTGCCCTACAGATAACCAATGAGCTATCAACTCTTAGCTGTGGAAAAGAACTTGAGCAAATACAGTCATGTGTTAAACCCTTTACCACACAATCCCAAGCTTTTACCACCCTGAAGGAAAAAGCTTTTAAAAATATTGTAGGAAAAGGAGGAAATGCTGATAAGCAGCATTTTCTCCCTTTCTCACAATGTTTTGTACCCTTTTGAAGACATCACCTCATTTGAGCCAAGCTTTATGTATGGCATATACATGCTTCAAATTTTGACAAGTGTACAATTAGTCATTTGGTAAAGAGTAGTAAACAGTCACCTGGTCTATCACTTTGATGATGTGGTGCAACAGGAAGATAACACAGAATTCTGTCAAGGCTGACTGCTACAGCTAAAGAACACAAAGACTGAAGGTATTCACTGTGCGTCAGCTGCTCTCCAGTCATTACAACAGGCTGAAATACACACAAAGAGTTCCTGACAAACTTATGTGTGAATTAGGTACAGTACATACTTGGTTTTCTTTTCTGGCATGAGATTAATTTTTTTCTTTTCTGGCATAAGATTAATTCAGAAAAAAGAACTTTCAAAAAAGGAGAAATTGCTTATGAAAGGAAAGTTTTACTTCTGTAACAATATTTTCATCATATATCAATACCAAAAACATAATTATTAATTATCCACATTTTACAAAGACCTTTTCAAAGTCAATTTTTTTCTCCTTTTCCTCCAATACTTTTTACTCTTTCAAAACTCATATCCCACTGGGCTACTTTTAATTAGTTGTCTGCAACTGCTGTAGATCTTGATTTTTTTATGTTTGGTTAGCTGGTTTGGTAAAGATTTAACCTTTTCCCAAACAATTCTGGGTTTCCTTGACCTGGAGAAAGAAGCTTTTTTAAAACATTATGGGAAAAGGGGAAAATGCTGGTAACCAGCATTTTCTCCTTTTCTCACAATGTTTCTACCCTTCCCAAAACAAACTGAATTTTTGAGTCCTACTTATTTTGACATCTGCAAATTGCTTTCAATTTGGACAAGTCTACAATTTTGTTGTTTGCTAAAGCGTACACTGTTCATCAAACGTTTTTAAGTTTAAAGACCCTGAAGGAGGAGCAATTTGATAACTTTTACAACAATCAATAGTTGCCCTTTCTGTTTTTTTTTTTTTTTAAAGCTATAAAATGTATACACACTGCAGCAGCAGAAAGAATCATGTTTACAACAACTTATATCACAAGGCACACAGCTTACCTTTTCATAGAGATACTGTTCAAGTAGTATAGTTTGAAAATTTTGTAGGAAAGTTTTCAAACATGGAGCTTGCAGCAAGGTTAGCCCCATTTTTTGTAGAGAATTTCTTGCAGTGGCCAAAGCTTGTTGTTTCATGTGAACATCATTTGGATAATGTAAAACTATCACATCCTGCAAATTTGAAATTGATTATAACCAATTACATGTATTATTATACAATTATACTATCCAAAAATATGCCCATATTGTGCCTTATGTTCACTGGATTCTATTGATCACCATATAATCACATGCATAATCACTTGTCAAGCAAAAAGGGACCTTCTGGGAACTGCTAAAAGTGTCAACCTTGTCCAAATTGCGCAGGCTGACCAGGGTTGACATTTTTTGCTTCTATATTTTCTGTATGAAAAGTGGTCATTCTACCTTGTTATACAATCATTTTTTAACTATCAACTTAACTCATTACCAAACGACAATATTATAGACTTGTCCAAATTGAAAGCATTTGCAGACGACAAAACAAAAGTGACTGAAAATTTGAAATTTGTTTCGTGAAGGGTAGAAAACATTGTAGGAAAAGGAGAAAATGCTGGTTACCAGCATTTTCTCCTTTTCCTACAATGTTTTCTAAAAGCTTCTTTCTCAGGGGCGTCAAAAGTAGGGATTGTGTGGTAATGGGACCTGCACTTTCTTTGGTCTGTTTTCATCTAATTGTTGTCCCTCTTCGCATGACAGGCCAATAGATCTATTTTCATGTCTTGTAAAGAGAAAACTTGAGCATAAGTTGCTGGGCTATATAAGTATACGAAAGTTGTGTTTAGTGGTTTTTTTCTTTTCCCTTCTTCAGATGCAATAAGACTCCTTTTTACAGAGCATGGCTCTTTGAAAGGACATTTTCCTTTTTTTCAACAATATCTACTCTCATAAGCAATTTCACTTCAATGTAGCAATTATATATATATATTTTTTTGATAAGCAGAGCCATTAAATTCTATTTATCAATATTTTCTCGTAAAAAAATCATTTGAAAATTCCATGTGCATTGATAATGAACTGGAAAATTCACATTTTCGCAAGCTCCTTTGTTACACAATATAAAAATCTTTCCAAAGAAAATTTCATTCTGTTTCCAAAGCAGCAATGAAATTATTCAAAACTATCGACAATAACAACATCCATTACAAAGGCACATACCTTTGACCTGTTGAAGCAGGCAGCTAGACCATGATCAGCATACCAGCAAAGACTTCGCAATACACCACTACCTACATAGGTCTGTAGTAAGCTTCCATCCTGTATGAAACAAAAGGAAGCTGAAGATTTCAATAAGATCTTAGCCTATCTTCATACAAAATGAACCTTTACATCTCTGCAACAGACAGCTTTAGAAAAAGTTGTTAACCCTTTACTACATGAGGCATTTCTATGCTATCTCTAACTGACCCTAAATAGCAGCAAGGATGAAGCTGTTTTTTATGTGTATATGACACCTTTTGATAGAATAGAAAACATTGTGACAAAAGGTGAAATTGCTTGTCACGTGCAATTTCATCTTTTGCCACAATGTTTTCCAAAGGCTCCTACTAACAATGCGTAGAAATGAGTATCTATGGGGTAAAGGGTTAAGAGAGCAATTACTTGCTATTGAGCAAATCACTAAGTTGAACAGATATTCCTGACTAAAAGGGGCATATTTGTCTACATGAAAAGCAGCTGGACAGACAGACAGGATGGACAGACAGACAGCACCAAAACAATATCTTGCTGTTTTTAGAAAGGGGTAATGGCAGCCCTTTGTAAAACTGTAGCTTATAATGCTGGTTGAAATTCTACCAGGCAAAGTGCCAGATCAGTATTTGAAAATGATATATATATAAGCAATGCTATGGATTTGAATACCCGATGTAAAATACCAATGGCTTACCTAAAATGAGCATGATTAATTGGTACAATGTTAAGAGTACATGTATTTACCAGTAAAGACCATATTTTCAGCCATCCCTTCATACAGCCTGATGCCAGTAGGAGTCCATTAGAACTAAACGCCAAGGAGGTAACTCCTGATATATGTCCATGGAGAATGAAATGGACCCTGGTCTGGAAGAGTGTGTCACTCTCATCCTACAAGTATAACTAGAGCTATCACTCAACATGATCATACCCCCCACCAGCTCCTTGCCACCAAACAGGTCTTTGTCACAGAATGCAGAATGGTTGAGTACAAAAGTAAGAGTTGAACATGAGCAGCAAATTGTCTCAAGATACGCCCGTCTTTGTTGTTAAGCTGGGGCATGCACCGGACCAAATTCAAGTATGAAAAACGACCAAGGGCAATAAAATTAAGCAAGCAAGAGTTATAATTCCTGTGCACTGCACTCCCCCTTGGTGAGATCTATCCACCCATGAAATTTCATAACCCTAGGTAGTATAGTTTTGGAGATATGCTCTGGACAAAATTCAAGTATGAAAAACGACAAAGGGCAATAACTCAAAAATTAAGCGAGCAGGAGTTATGATTCCTGTGCACTGCACTCCCCCTTGGTGAGATCTATTAACCCATGAAATTTCATAACCCTAGCTAGTATAGTTTTGAGGATACGCTCCGGACAAAATTCAAGTATTAAAAACAACAAAGGGCAATAACTCAAAAATTAAGCAAGCAAGAGTTATAATTCCTGTGCACTGCACTCCCCCTTGGTGAGATCTATCCACCCATAAAATTTCATAACCCTAGGTAGTATAATTTTGGAGATACGCTCCGGACAAAATTCAAGAATAAAAAAAAAAAAAAAAAAAGGGCAATAACTCAAAAATTAAGCTAGCAAGAGTTATGATTCCTGTGCACTGCACTCCCCCTCGATGAGATCTATCCACCCATGAAATTTCATAACCCTAGCTAGTATAGTTTTGGAGATATGCTCCGGACAAAATTCAAGTATGAAAAAGAAATTTGTCCAGAATCATCAAAGGCCCATAACTCCATGAAACCTAAATAAACCATAACCAAAATAGGATATGCACATCTCTGCTTTATACTGAGTCTATTTGTGTAGTTTGAACCAAATCTGTCCAATAGTTGATGAGAAAAAGAGCGGACAAGAAATTTCATGAAAGGGCCATAACTCAGTGAAAAATCAATGAACCATAACCAACATTTCATATGCACATCTCTGCTTGATACTGAGTCTACCTGTGAAGTTTGAATAAAATTCGTCCAGTAGTTTATGAGAAATAGAGCGAACAAAAAGCTACAGACCGACGGACGGACCGACCGACCGACAAGCCGACTCCTATATACCCCCCAAACAGAGTTTTGGGGGGTATAATAAAAAGTAGAACAAGAGAGTATTTTTTTTTGTGTGACTACAATAAAGGATAGAGAAGAATCAAAGGAAAAGGCCACTACTTGAATCACATTTAGTTAACTATCTTCTAATCAATCAATATGTACAAGTCTAAAATAGTAAGATAAGTGTTTCATTTGTTCGGAATATTTCAAGAGAAAACTTGTCTTTTTAGACTATTATGGAAAATCTTGTGAGAAAAGTAGCTTTATTCATTGCACTACTTGCAGGGTAACTGGTGATTTGTTCAAGTAGTGTTTTGTGCACTAAAATATTCTTTCATTCATATCATGGAGACAATCCTGTTTGAATGTTTGTCAGAGTTTCATCAGTTCTAAGCTTGGGCTCTAAAATATCTTTCCCAAGGACAGTCTCACAAAAATTTCAGTGCCTCAGGTGAGGATCAAACCCACTACCAAACGTTAGTGGTAAGAGAGGTCCATGATTCACAAATTAAGGCAACTCACCTGATAGTTGTGGACTGAAGGTAGGGGAGATAACTGTGATTCTAAACTTGTTACTTGAGGCACGCTTTCAACATAAAGACTGCCATCCTCACATCCACTGTAAATGTAACATACAAATGACTCAAAATATAGGAAATTGGGCTTAAATACAGCTGTAAAAGAACTGGCGCATGAGACAAGACTTTTTTCTGCTATTTGTAAATATTCTGCATGTCCAAAGATCATTCTACTCTATGATTCAGTTGGGTGTAAAAAAACATTTTGTAAAATCATAATTAAGTGGTGACTTGATTGGCATCACACATCACAGAGATGCTTTAGCCATTATCCTGCTAAAAAACTAAATTGAAATTTTTAGTTTGGTCGTAAAAATCCTAAAATTTCAAAAATATGTTTTGGGGAATATTATCTCCTTCTCAAAACAGTGTAGAGCCAAGATCAGACTGCACAGAACGTGCAGTCCGATCTTGATCTACACTGTCCACAAAAGGTCAGAGAGTCATGCACTGCAGCTTAACAGTTACAGCCCCTATTGCCAGGGCCCCTCTTTGATATAATACTTTAGTTCAGCATAATACATCCATTTAAAATTTTCCTCTCAAACAGTTGTTTGCAATAAGCATTATTTGACTTCAAGAGTGACACCATTTTAAAGCCTTCTGAAAACAATGTGGGAAAAGGAGAAAATGCTTTTACCAGCATTTTCTCCTTTTCCCACAATGTTTTCAAAATGTTTTTATATTATGGTCATAAAAACACAGGATTTATTTGGGTAAAGGGTTAAGGGTAGTAAAAATGTTTTGTAATAGGCAAGAGACGGCACACAAAGGTGGTATATGAGAGGCATACTTTATTACCTGGCAAGAAGTAGGCGTTTCTTGTCTCCTCTACCAAGCATGTCACACCACTGTATAGACAAGACAGCTGAATTATGGTACAGATCATGGAGCAAAATTAGTCCCTCCCTTCCTGTTGACCAGGCTTTTACGTGTGAGTCCCCGGCAGCACAAGTCAATAAAATATGACCTGTGGGATCCCACTTCATGCAGGCGATTGATGTCTGTAAAACAAACAGTAACATTTTGGTACTTTACAACGAAAAATTCTAGTATCTCAATAATCCAGATAAAACCAGTTTCTGAAAACATTGCATGGAAAAGAAAAGTACTGATAAGGTATCTTCTGTATTTTCCCACTCTGTTTACTGTCCACTCAGGGACAAATCACATCAAGTGGATCACATTTTTTTTTCCAATGGTGCAAATGCTTATAATACTGACAAGTCTAAAATTTTCTTATATGGAATGGTATTCAATGCTGCAAGAGTAAAACCTTCTTTTTCATCCTACAGGTAACTTTAGTGCCTCCTGATAGGGCAAAGACAATGCAAGTAAGGTTTGTTTCCATTTAACTCTATACCAAATAACACAATTTCAGACTGGTGCAATATGAAGCATTTGTAGAAAACATATAGATAAAGCTCAAGTTATGAAATCTATCATTAACCCATTACCAAACAACAAAATTTTAGACTGGTCCAAATCAAAGAAATTTGCAGATGACAAAATAAAAGTGACTGAAAAATTGAAATTTGTTTTGTGAAAGGTATAAAACATTGTGGGAAAAGGAGAAAATGCTGGTTACCAGCATTTTCTCCTTTTCCCACAATGTTTCTAAAGGCTTCTTTCTCAGGGGTGTCAAAAGTAGGGATTGTGTGGTAATGGGTTAAAGAGTTAGATCACTTTGTTGGGAATGAAGAAAAAGGTGGTTAACACCACTTTCTCCACAAACAAAAACATTATTCAAGACCTGTCTAGCAAAGGTTTAAAAGCTTTTCTATTTCCACAAAAATGTTTTTCTTACCTCGTGTGCCTCCGTTCTAACAGGTGGGTCAAATGCCTCGACTGAGCATTGTGTTATTATACCATCACTATAGCCAATAAAAAACTTGCGAGTTTCTTCATACCAGGCCAGCTGACATACTGAAACTGAAATGGTCATAAATAGCTTCAGGAAACGCCTCTCAGCTCATTGCAATTATATGATAGTTGTGTAAAAATAACTGATAATGAAAATCTCAAATGATGAATTTACAAGTCAAAGCTACATAAACCATTCAAAGAAAAATTTGTTGAAGTTTTAATTGTACCCAACATTCAAGCTTTCAAATGGGATATCAACAAAACTTACTCAAAGTTACCAATGCATCACTGCCAGGCCCATGTTGTTTAGGCAATACACTCAGTTAACACATCAGGCCTTAACCCATTACCACACAATCCCTACTTTTGACGCCCCTGAGAAAGAAGCCTTTAGAAAACACTGTGGGAAAAGGAGAAAATGCTGGTAACCAGCATTTTCTCCTTTTCCCACAGTGTTTTCTACCCTTCCCAGGACAAATTTCTAATTTTCAGTCACCTTTATTTTGTCGTGTGCAAATGCATTCAATTTGGACCAGTCTAATATTTTCTCGTGTGGTAATGAGTTAAGTATGAATGCCAGCTCTATCTTAGTTGTTTCTGAGAACTGATGACAGTCATAGGAACAAGATTCATTCTACTGTCACCCCTACAATACTGTTTTGACTTGCATTCTATGAAAAGCAGCCAAAAGCTTTGAAAAAGAAATATGCACATGACTGGCAAAGATATGCAAAAAATGGATGGATTGGTGCACTTAGAACTGAACAAGAACATCTCAAAGCAGTGTATATACACCCCAAAGGGTTTGTCAGTGAAATGGATTAAAATCTAGAATGCCTGCAGATATCCAAATCACATGAACAACTACACATAGGGATTCATTGTGGTAAGTTTGAACTTCTTCCAATCAAAACTTTAGGAGGAGCTGTGTGCATAAGAAATTACAGAAGAATGGATGGACAGACGGACCAACCAATGGACGACCATAACATAATAGGACCCTTTAGGCGTATAAATATTGTCATACCATCCTGTCTATAGCAGTGCTCTAGCTCCTGTCGTCTAAATGTAGAGTTATCCAGAATGTCGATGAAAGCCACAGATCCATCTAATCTCCCTACTAGAAGTCTATCTGTTGTTAAACCTAAACATCCTCCAAAGGCTGTTTTACACTGTGGAAAGGTCAGAGTGGTCACCCACTGGGGCTGAATGTCCAAATGACCCCTTCCACCTGAAGAAAATAAGTGGATTTGCTCACAAAGCTTTCTAGACCTTTTACCAAAAATCCCAACTTTCAATAAGCCTGAGGAGTAGAGCTTTTGAAAACATTGTGGGGGAACAGGGAAATGCTGGTAACCAACATTTTCTACTATTCCTACAATGTTTTCTACCCTATCAATAAGGAAATAAGGTCCACAAAAAGATACCTTTGAAATGGTTAAATTTAGGTTTTTACTATCTGCTAAAGAATTTCATTTCACTGATTCAGGTTTAGAGTGATGTTTAGAATGGTAAGTGAATACAGGCCCACTTGTACAACTGAAATCACTTTTCTCAGCCATAATCCAACAGGCTGACTGATAGACTACAACAAAAAATAGGATAAAAGATGCATGTTGCTTTCCAACATCTTCCAATAGTTTAAAACTCTCCCAAGTTCACAGTAAATATCATATAACAAAATGTGCAAAGTCCTCATACAATGTCCCAAAAGCAGATGTCATCAGGATATCACAATACTTTCACATTTTTTTTAAGATAGCCAAGGTAAAGAATCATTTCATTTTTTTAAAAACAGCTAAGGTAAAAATCATCTTCCATAGTTACAGTGAAAAAAGGTATTTAAAAAATGGCTTTTCTAAGCAATTCATTTTGCTTTCATCAAATTAATCAAACATCACTTTCTCTTTTTCTCTCTCTAGGTTTCCAATAGCCTTCTTCTTCAAATAAATAAAAACATTGGGACGGTTAGTAATGGATTAAAAACAAAAGAATTCCTCTTTTACCTCCAATTGCCCATACATTGACCATATTATCCATGGATCCTGCCAACATTTTTCCAGAACTGCTCCAGCATAGGTTGTCCAACAGTTGACCATCTAGATGTTCCCCTGACATACCTTCTCCACTGTTAAATATACAGGTCTGTTGAAGAAACTGATGAGTTTTGTTGGGTATGTTCCATATCCGTACCACACCATCATATCCACTGTAAAAATATTGAAAGTCCATTGACACTTTATCAAAATAGTCCATTGGTTCAAAGATTGCCATGAAGACAAACACCATAATGTTTCCTACCCTGTCAAGAACGAAGTCAAATATTTCAACCACATTTGATTTTAGTTTTGGAAAATGATTTCAAGATGGGAAAGTCTTAAATTTTGTAGTTTGGTAAAGATTAAGGCATTGCATTTTATTCTTATTGCTATTTAATCCTTTACCACACAATCTCTGGTTTTTACAACCCTGAGAGAGAAGACCTTTGAAAACACTGTGGGGAAAAGGAGAAAATGCTGGTAACCAGCATTTTCTCCTTTTCTCACATTGTTTCCTATCCTGCTGGAAACAAATTTCAATTTTTGAGTTACATTTATTTTGTCCTCTGCAAGTGGTTTCAATTTGGATAAAAATATAAATTTAAAAATAAAATTCAAGTTTAAAGCATTAACACATAAGAAAATATCAAGGCAAAAGGATACACTGCTTACTATAAGCAATTTCTCCTGTCCACAAAAGTGGTGTGAGACAAGACATAAAAAGATGTGGGCTGGTGGAATTATAATAACTTTTTACCAAACCACAAAATTTTACGCTAATCAAATTTGAAAGCACATATATACAAAGGTTGCTGAAATGATGATCCTAAATAGGGAGTAGTGGGAAAAGGAGACATTGGTTACCAGCATTTTCTCTTTTTCCAACACTGTTTCCAAAAGCTTGTTAAATTGCAGGATTGTTTAGTAAAGAGTAAACCTTTTACTAAACATCACAATATTATTACAACCCTGAGGATGAAGGTTTTCCATATAAACAGCTGGTTACCACCATGTTACAACTCTTCAAAGATAAAATCTTTGATTTGCACTACATTTGATGTCTGTAAAAGCTTTTGAAAATTCATGAATCCGAAGTTTTGATTTTTGGTTAGAAATCAGGTAACAGTTAAATTCTTTTCTTACCTTGTGGCAAGAAAACTTTTCTTTTCACACCATATACAATCAGCAAGACGGTTCTGATGAGCTTCTAGTTTCGATATCTTACATGTTGGGAGATCAGTTCCCAGGTCAATAGTTGCTCTGTTGGGTTTTCCAGAAAGAGCTGCTATGGACTTGACCATCTGGATGCCAGCCCACTGTCTCTGGGCAGGGTCAGTTTTTGATGACAGAATACAGGCAGCCAGTGCATCTATGAGTTGTATCAATGTTACTGGTTGTTGATCCTTTACTTGGGTTGCTACACAATTATAGTGATAATAATAAAAAGTTTTGTTGAAGAGATGTTTACTGCTGAAAAAGACCCTTTTAATATAAAGTTTTGTATGTATTCATAACCTTTCTGTTATTGGTCCATGATGAAATTATATATTGAGCCCCCCTTTTTCCATGACATGGCATTAAAAAAAAATCCAAAAAAATTAGATCATCATGAAGAAAAAAAGCAAGCTTGTCAAAAACTCCCACACATACCTGTTTTAGACCCTTGAGTATCCACTTATATCAGATCCTATGCATAGGTGGGGTGTCTTGTCACCAAATTGTCAAATACATCTAATTTATATAAAAATTTGCTGTTTACCTTATCTACTAATTGGTGCTGTGTGCTGCTTTGAGCATAAGTGAAGTTACATACCAGTAACAGACCCCTTTATCATACAATTCCTCAGTCTGGCCAAAGTAAAATGGGGCTCTGGGCATTTTAAGTGTCTTTCCAATGGACATTACTCATGAATACACCACTGCCTTTTTTAAGTTCAAACTCAGGGACCCCCACATCATTAAAACTAAAATACAATACCTTCTGGGGAGGGCAGACTACTTTGTGTATGGTCATTGATCTTTTTCCTACTGCCACATTTAGCAAGGAGGGCAACAAGAGACTTGATCACAGCAAACTTAGAATTATCCCCCTTTAAGCTGGTATGACTGTTTGGCGATTTTTTCGGCACTGCGCTATCACACAATTGTAAAGTACCAAAAGCTGTAATCAAAAGTTCCTGGAAAAAACAACAGATGAAGATAACTTTTACAAATCACGCTGCCCCTTTAGCCAACAAATCTGTGTTTTAACTCTTTACCAGGCCACAAAATTTTAGCCTTGTCCCAATTGAAAGCATTTGCAGACAACAATTGAAATGTGACTCAAATAATGGAATTTAATCTTGACAGGGTTGAAAACCTTGTGGGAAAAGGACAAAATGCTGGTTACCAGCATTTTCTCCTTTTCCCACAATGTTTTCAAAAGGCTTCTTCCTGAATGGTCTTAAAAGTCATCATCGTGTGGTAAAGAGTTAATAACCTTGAGAAATGAGCCTGTTTGAAATCATTGTGCAAAAATGATAAAATGTAGGCAACAGCATTTTCTCATTTTCCCAAATTGTTTCTATCCTTTCTGATACAAATCCCATCAGCTGAGTCAAATTCTTTTATATCGTCTGCAAATACTTGATATCTAAATTTTGTCATTTGAGTTAATACAGACAAACTATACATAAATACTAGTAAATATGTACAAGAGGTTTGCTAAAAATACAATCTATTGTCCAAAAATTGCATGATTTGTTTAACGTTTTCTCATCCTGTATTGAAAGATTTGAGCCAGAATGAATCAACTGACCTGCAAATACTTTCAATTTTAATAGGTCTTGAATCACTGTCACTAGTTTTAAAACTGGCAATCCTTGATAAAATAATCAGAGGAAATATAATATATAATTTATTTGATCAGCTTGTGGTTAATATGGGAAAATATTTGTCTCAAAAGGGAAAGGTCTGCAAAAGTAACTTGTGCCACCTAAGGCACTTGTTATTTTCACATACATTTCCCTTTTTTGGCAAATATTTCCTACTCTAACCCTTTCCCAAACAATCCCTGGTTTTTACGGGTCAGGAATAGAAGCCTTTTGAAAACATTGAGGGGAAAGGAGAAAATGCTGGTAACCAGCATTTTCTCCTTTTCCCACAATGTTTTCTACTATATCATATTGAGAAATCATCTTTTTACCAACTGTTAATTTGTCATCTGCAAAATGCTTTCGATTTGGTCTGGTCCAAAATTTGCTGTTTGGGAAAGGGTTAAACCACAAGCTGATGAAATAAACTCTATTTTTCTCCTTTACAAACAATATTTTCTACCCTTCCAGAGGCAATTTTCAGTTTTTTTGTTACCATCAAATGTCCTCTGCAAATGGTTTGAATTTGGACCAGACTAAAATTTTGTCAACTGGTAAAGAGCTAAGTCTTTATCAGTCTTGTAAAGAGTTAACCCTATACAATACAACAAAATTTTACTCATGTCCAAATTGAAAGCAATTACAGACAACACATTTGATATGGCTCATATGCTGAGAGGTGTGTGTAAAAGGGCAGAAAACATTATGGAAAAAGTAGAAAATGCTGGTAACCAGCTTTTTCTCCTTTTCCAACAATGTTTTCAAAAGGCCCATTTATTTAGGGTCATTAAGACTAGGGATTGTGTTGTAAAGGATCAAATCTTTAATAGGCAACAAAATTTATGACTTATCCACATGAAAGCATCTTCAGACACAAAAAAAACAAAAATTGGCAGTAAAAGGGTAGAAAATATTATGAGAAAATGAGAAATTACTGGTTACCACCATTTTCTCCTTTTTTCACCATATTTCAAAAGCTCAGTCACTCAGGGTCATAAGAACTTGTTATACAACTCTATTGATTCTATAAAAACACATTCTCTTTTACTTGAATCCAATTTCACTTTCTCTCACTTTGTTACGTGATCTCCCTCCACCCTGATATAACACATTACTAACATATCTACCAGACAACTCTTTTTTTTTTTCTTCATCTAAAGCAGACTACTTTTAAGAATATTGTGACACAAGGATAAATTGCTCATAACAAGCAAATTCTCCTTTGACTACAATACATTAAATGTATTTATACCACAATACCTTTATCTTTCTGATCATCTATATCATCTATACTTCATATAAATATAATCTCAAAGTGATCTACCACAATTTCGTTCCATGAAATAAAGAATTCATTCCTTCACAGACAACAAAGTTTAAGATTTTTTCAAAATCAAAAGCAGTTCCATTCAACATATGTGGCTCAAGTGATGGTATTTGTCTCTGAAATGGTAGAAAACATTGTGGGAAAAGGAGAAAATGCCGATTACCAGCCTTTTTGCAGAATGCTTCCAAAAGCCTTCCTTAAGGTCATTCCATCTTTACCAAACAACAAAATCTTAAAAGCATTTGAAGATGACAAAATAAACTCAAAATTTGAAAATTGTCTCAAGCAGGGTAGAAAACATTGTGGGAAAAGGAGAAAATGCTGGTTACCAGCATTTTCTCCTTTTTCCACAATGTTTTTAAAGGGCTTCTATCTCAGGGATATAAAACCTGGGATTGTCAGGTAAAGGGTTAAAAAGTAGGTGTGTTAGCAAAAGGGTGTAGGAAATAAAAAACTTAACAGAACATAACACCTTTCTGAGAAGAAATATCAGTTCCAACCTAGTTAGGTCAGCTGGTGTGACAGAGAGACAAATGAGGATAGACACGGAAAAGCTATAGCCTGTGAGTTTTCAAGAATTTTTTCATCAGTGTCATTTATTTCATAATTATCATTATCATTGTTATTCATCCATCAAGCTATCACCCACACCCATCCATCATCATCATCATCATCACCATCATCAATACATAACCATAGTTGTCATTGTCATCCTTGTTATCATCATCTTCCTCATTACTTTCATTATAATTATGTTAGTCCAGCATTTCATGCCATTTTCAACAGCAATTTAGTTCTATCACAGCAGCCAGTGCCCACAGACATCTCTTTCTAGAGTTACCCTCTTACCAGTGCTGCAAACAACACTGTTTCAAACCCACTGGCTGCAGTTCTATCTAATCAGGGTCAATGAGAGTGAAAACATTTTTGTCTTGATGGCTTTCATTAATACTTAATCCTTTCCCAAATGACAAACTTTAGGACTGGACCAAATTGAAAGCATTTGCAGACAACAATTCAACTCTTGCTGGAAAGATGATTTCTCTCTATGATGGGTAGAAAACATTGTGGGAAAAGGAGAAAATGCTGGTTACCAGCATTTTCTCGTTTTCCCACAATGTTTTTCTAAAAGCTTTTTTATCTGTGTTGTCAAAAGTAGGGATTGTGTGGTAATGGGTTAATAGAAAGTTTGGACAACCTTTTAACAACCTTGGGGAAGGTCTTTAAAAACATTGTGGAAAAAGGAGAAAATGCAGGTTATCAGCATTTTCCCCTGTTTCCACAATGTTTTCCCCCTTTTAACTCTTTACTACACAATCCAAAATTTTAAAATCCCTGACAGAGAAGCCTTCTGAAAACATTGAGGGATGAGAAAATGTTGGTAACCTGCATTTTCTCCTTTTCCCACAGTGTTTTCTACTCTATCAAAGACAGAATTCATAATTGCGGCTACTTTTGAAATCTCATTTGTAAAATGCTTTCAATTTAGTCAAATCCAAATCTTTGTTGTGTGGTAAAGAGTTAATCACAAATCATCTAATTTCAATTTCATATACTTTGCTATCCATAAATACTTTCATTTTGGACAATTTAACCATTTAGTTGGCAGTAAATAATTACAAATCCTTTATGTTATGTCGACTTGCACAAAGTAACATGGAATAAATGACCTCTGTCATCATAATTATATTGGTAACCAGCATTTTCTCCTTTTCCCACAATGTTTTCCATCTGGCATCATATCAGATAACTAAACTCTTAACCACACAATTCCGACTTTTAATGACCCTGAGAAAGAAACCTGTAAAAAACATTGAGGGAAAAGGAGAAAATGCTGGTAACCAGCATTTTCTCCTTTTCCCACATTGTTTTCTACCCTTCATAAAACAAATTTCGAATTTTCAGTCACTTTTATTTTGTTGTCTGCAAGTGCTTTCAATTTGGATGCATCTAAGTTTTTGTTGTTTGGTAAAGAGTTAAGTAAGTTTGTAACAATGTTGAATTTTTCATCTGTATGTGTTTTTAATTTGAACTTCTCCAAAATTTGTTGTGTGGTAAAGGGTTAATGAATATCATAACTTGTTTTTTCAGGTTTCAAGTTTCTCACAAAGCCAGGACAACAAGGTTCATTCCAAAAAAGGAAAGATGAAAGGCTTATTTCTAACCATTCTAATAGGCTGTACAGTTTACAGTTTAGGAATACAATCTAACTCCAGTTTGGAAAACAAAAGCATGGTGGCTTCAATTTTGCCGTCTTATAATAGGAAAGATAACGCTTTGTCCCCATTGAGAAAGTTTAAAACATATACAGATTATTCTGGTCTGGGCTCAAAACCCATAGGTGTTGTTGGGACTAAACATAATATGGATAACATTGCATCATCAACAATGTATGTCTTCAACAATTTCCCATCTGAGTCAGAGCTAGTCAGACTAGAATTCATTAGAAAAGCTATGAGAGTCAGCTTGGGTGAGATAAAACTGTGTGACACAATGACATCAGACAGCTACAGAGTTCAAAGTTCACCATGTTCCCAGGACTGTTCATGTGACATCAGCTGCCACGAGACACATGACTGTTGTCCAGATATTCAACACAAGGTTATGAATATTACAGTTTTATTGAATGAAACAGAACAGTACAAAGTCACTAAAACTAAGCACACAGCTTGTAAACGTCTACATTTGGCCTTCAATGAAAAAACAACACAACAGGCACAAATACCAATGTTCCAAAACCATTCATTCATGTACAATGACTTGCAGCCAGCAGAAGACCTGCACAGCTATCTCCTAATGAATAAAACTGCTGCAAACCTGGATCAGCATGGTCACCTTGTCATCTCCTCATGTCCAAATACATTTACAGACAGACCAATTACTGACAAATGTATTGGTAATGATATCACACTTATACAAGACATGATCCCAGTTGTAGACAAGGAAACAGCACAACTGTACAAAAACAAAAATTGTGCAATTTGTCATGGGATTGTTGATGCATTGTCATGGAAACTAGAGACAGACTGTATTGAACTCTATACCAACAACTGCCCTGTAAAGAAAGTGAAAGACCTAGTCCAAATTATTCAAAAAGATCAATGTAGCATATGGTTCAAACCACCAAAGCAAACTTCAAAAACATCACCACAATGTCGAATGGAAGTAGACAATGTCATATCATCTTGCAATGTCACTGGTCTGTGGACAAAACTAAATCAGACAATTCTTGAACTGTGTACTGAACCAGATACCATTATGCACTTTTACCACAAATCTGGGCCCCAGTTTGTAGCGTATAGGAATGTGTTCTGCTATTTGTGTAACCAAGGCTCACCTCTACCCACTGATGACAGGCAACAATGTATGAAGAAGTTACAACAAAAGAGTACAGATGGTAAGATACAAAAACTTATATAATTCTAATTTTCAATGACCATTATTTCCCACTACAGTTTTAACAGTTTTTAACTCTTCACCATACAACAAAATTTTAGACTCATCCAAACTGAAAGCATTTGCAGAAGACAAATCAATTGTGGCTGAAATGCTGCATACCATCATGTTTCTCTTTTTCACAAGTTTTCATATGCCTCCCAACCCTCACACATATGCACAACTATTAACCCTTTACTCCATATATACTGATTTCTACACATTGCTTGTAGGACCCTTTGGAAAACATTGTGGCAAAAGGTGAAATTGCTCGTGATGAGCAATTTCACCTTTTGCCACAATGTTTTCAACACTATCAAAAGGTGTCATATAAACATATGAAATGGCTTCATCCTTGCTGTTATTTAGGGTCAATTAGAGATACCATAAAAATGCCTTATGGGATAAAGGGTTAAAACAGAGTTGACTGGTAAAAGGTTGATACATTGAGAGACACAGTGAAATTGCTTGTAACATGTCAACTTAGTACAGGGTATAACTTAAACCTACAGAAAGGGAAAACATTGGAACTTAAAAATCTTAACTCTTTACCAAATGACAAAATTTTAGACCGTTCCAGTTTGAAAGCATTAGCAGACAACAAAATTAAAGTGACAAAAATATTGAAATTTGTTTTTGAAAGGGTAGAAAACATTGTGGGAAAAAGAGAAAATGCTGGTTACCAGCATTTTCTCCTCAAAATGTTTTCAAAAAGCTTCTTATAAAGGGTCTTAAAAACCAGGGATTGTTTAGTAAAGGATTAATGAGCCATTATTTCCATTTTCCACAATGTTCTATGAGTGAATTTGAATTGAAGAAGTAAATATTGTGGCGAGTAAAATGGAAGTACATCAGCTTTGGGGAAATGAAATTGTAGTACAATACTTTCTTTAGAAGCATCAGTCCTATTTACTATTGCCGCATCATTAAAGTGCTTTTGTAGACAGTGTAGATCAAGATCAGGCTTCACAGAAGATGAATTCTATCTTGTTTTCTACTCTACTTACTTACTCTGAACATATTCTGACAAGAACATACTCAAAATTACCATGGGTATATGGATTTTTTTTTTCATATTCAGCAAGTCTATGTCATTTATTCAGTAATCTACGGTCTACAATACATCAAAACAATCTAGCTTTGTGCTTCCAGATTCTGAACAACCTACCTTTAAACTTGTGCTGGATATCAAAGCACTGGAAAGCACCAATCAAAATTATGCATCATGTACTGGAACCAACTCTACTTATCATGTAAAGAATTCCCACAAGTCCAAAGACCTTCCAGAATGTGAGCTTGATCAATTCCAGGACCCATATATGGTAAGAATCAATCACATTGACATGAATTATAATTAATTAATCATTTCCAAAAAAACAAATGATAAAGTCAATTAAATCAGTACCACACAAATCTTGACACTAGAATGGTGGATTGAGTTTTGATTCCGACAAGTTCTTTCAACTCAATTCATTTCTCTTTCACTAGTGAAATATTTCAACAAAGATTTGGTAGGAAAGCAGTAAGTAGCAAAAAATGTTAAAAATAAATGTTAATATGGACAACTGTATGGGCAGCCACTATTTAACTGAAATTAACTGCATTAACTCTTTACCACACACGAAAATTTTAGACTGGTCCAAATTGAAAGCATTTGCAGACGACAAATTAAATTTGACTGAAAAATTAAAACTTGGTTTGGAAAGGGTAGAAAACATTTTGGGAAAAGGAGAAAATGCTGGTTACCAGTATTTTCTCCTTTTCCCACAGTGTTTTCAAAAGGCTTCTTTCTCAGGGGTGTCAAAAGTAGGGATGGTGTGGTAATGGGTTAAATACCAAACAAGCAAGCGATTAACCCTTAGGCTGCTAAGCGCAACTCACTGACCTTTTGCAGGCTGTGTAGATTAATCGCTGAAACAATTCTAATGAGTACCCACAACATAGGGACTAGTAGAGAATATTTAATATTTTCAATTTTAATATCAAAATAACTCCTTCTATCTCAAGCTCTGATAATGGAAAAAAATTTTCCCACCATGTTTACAAAAGGTTTCTCCCTTAGGGTTGTTTAGTTGTGAGAATATTTCGTAAAGTGTCCAGAGAAGTCCTTAATTTCTCATGAAGTATCATAAATTGAATCTATATTTTATTGCAGGGTAAGTGTAGACAGTTAACATGTCCAGTTTATCAGCAACCAGATCATCACTTTTGCATCACGAAACAAGCTGTAGTTGAAGGGTTGGTTGTCTCTGCACAACTGATCGTAAAAATGGCAAAGAACAAATTTATATCAACAACCAGGATAAGTTCAAATGATACAAAACATCTGTTTGAAACCATTTACCACACAATAGATGGCTACCTTGGTTTATCTTTCTTTAAGTGTGTTACAAAACATGTTGAAGTTTTGGCAAAAACTGATGAAGGAAACATACATTTTTTTTTCATACAGATGAAAGTTGCCAACACACTGTTTTGTACTATAGAACTTCTGATGAACATGTTCAACATGATTGCTACTCACACAAAAGTTTTACCTAACAATGATGAACTGAGTGCCTACAATATCTCTGATCTGGAAGCTGGAATTGAATATTACAAACTACCACTGAAGTATCTTGACTTCAGATATACAGTATTGACATCAGCTGAAAACAGTTACAAGGAAATTAGTCTCAGACCATTGTTTAATTGTGCAAGCATAAAACTCAGTGTTGATGACTACAATCAATTGATCAATGAAAATGTCATTGAGAAATTGGAAGACCAAAAGTTCAAGCTGCAATTCTCTACAAAGACCCAGACAGTTGAAATCTGTCTGCAAACATATCTTCATAAATATTCTCAGCTAGAAAACCCGAACAGTGACCAACATGTTAGTTCATCTTATGAAAAGCTGCAAGCTAATATATGTTTAGTAGCAACACTGATCTCTATGATATGTACAATCATTGTTCTCATAACATACAGTCTTTTTTCTGAACTTCGGTTTGTGCCTGGTAAACTCATCATGATCCTGTGTTTTAATCTACTGCTTGCTCAGTTTTTCTTTTCTATAGGAAATAATACTGGCTACAGTGTTCTATGGTGTAAAATTATTGGTATTGGAATCCATTTCTTTTGGCTGGCAACATTTTCTGCCATGAGTTCCTCCCTCTTACTCATGGTCCAAAGTATCAGATGTCCCATGAAGCAAACCAACATAGCCCTTATTTGGTCAAAATCTTTCTCAACAGCCACTAAATACATACTCTTCACATATGCAGTGCCAATAATTATTGTGCTGATCTCTCTCTTTATTGGATGGATGAAGGAAATACCCTTCGGAGGATATGGTGGAGATTTTTGCTACATTAGCACTGGTTCAATGCGCTTGTACACATTTGCTGTGCCTGTTCTTGTCCTTATCATTTTAAATTTTACGATGTTTACATGGATCTTCTGCTTGACCTGTCATCTAGGGATTCTTCCAAACAAAAACCATCACTACTTAATCATTTTTCTGAAGCTCTCAACAATAACTGGTGTGTTCTGGACCTTTGGTTTCCTGTACGAGGCTACCAATCTTGTGTACTTTGGTTTTCTGTCCACTGTTTTCAATGCTGGACAAGGGTTCTTTCTCATGTGGTCATTTATCTTCAACAAGCGAGTCCTTAACTTGTACATTTCCCTGGGTAAGAAGCATTTCTACACACTGCGAGGGTAGACAACTTTTGCTGCAAGTTAATTCCTTACATACACTAAATATCAGACCTGTGTTCTATGAAAATATTGGCAAAATGACAAATTAATCCTTTTGAAGTTCTATCTGCCCTGCCAGAGGAGGGGGTTTAAAAAAATTGTACAAAAAGAAGTGAATGCTAGTAAATTTTCCTTTTCCCCCAATACTTTCTATCTTTTCAAAACAAAATTCTATCACTTTAGCTATATGTAATGTGTTGTCTGCAACTGCTTTCTTATAGGACAAATTCAAAATTTTGTCATTTGATACAGGTATAAATGTGGCTCAAAGTAGTAAGACTTTAACCCTTTACCAAACGACAAATTTTAGACCTGTCCCAATTGAAACTGTTTGCAGACGACAAAATAAATGTGACTAAAGAATTGAAATTTATTTTAGGAAGAGAAGAAAACATTGTGGGAAAAAGAGAAAATGCTGGTTACCAGCATTTTCTCCTTTTCCCACCATGTTTTCAAAAGGCTTCTTTCACAAGGGTGTTAAATGTAGGGATTGTGTAGTAAAGGGTTAAGACTGCCAAGAGGCAACATGTCAAGCCCACCATAAGGTATTTTTAACCCATTCCCAAACAACAAAATTGAGACTCTTCCAAGTTGGAAGCGTCTGCTGACAGCAAATCTGAATGTGGTACAAATGAAATGAAGGTTTTTCATCGGGTAGAAAACATCGTGGGAAAAGCAGAAAATGCTGGTTACCAGCATTTTCTGCTTTTCCCACTATGTTTTCAAAAGACCTTTACCCTAGGGTCATTAAAATCTGGGAATGTTTTTTAAAGGGTTAAAAGGCACATCCACTCATGAAGGACAATAATTGTGTCAAACTACATTAGAATCCATCCTAAATGTGCATTCTATGGCTCAAGCATGTTCTTTTTATGACAATTTTATCATTTGACCTATAAGTGTGACCTTGGAACTAATTGAAAAAAGTTTTCAAATGGCACTTCTATTGGAAATGTAGACACTTGTGTAACATTACTATCAAATCCATCCACAAATATAGAAGTTGAAGCTTGGACAAGCTCTATTGAAGACAAGTTTATCAAAATTTTGACCTTTATGTGTGCCCTTAATCCTTTACCACGCTGCAAAATTTTAGACCTATCCAAATTGAAAGAATTTGCAGACAAAAATTTTATAGTAGCTCAAATGACTAAATTTTTCTTTGATAGGGTACAAAACTTTGTGGGAAAAGGAGAAAATGGTGGTTACCAGCATTTTCTCCTTTTCCCTCAATGTTTTCAAAAGGCTTCTTTCTCAGGGCTGTTAAAAGTCGTCATTATGTGGTAAAGGGTTAATCTTGGACCTTACTGAGTAAATTATTCAAACATTATTTTTTCTGGAATAGGAAAATATTTGCATATTTTTTTTTTTTTTTAAGTCAATGCATAAATGTGAAAGTTGTTGCTGGGACAAACTCCACTCATGACAATCTTATCATTTTCCCTTTGCACATCCATGCACATACACTGATATAACATTGTAACAAATATGTCTCACTCATCGCAAACAGACTTGACAAAGAAAGTATCAAGCTTAATCTTCCAAGGATAAATCATAACTTTTTTCTGTAACAAAATTAGTCTCGTTGGTCATTTGATTATTGAACATTTTTTAAAAGTCTGATTTACAACAGTTGTGACTAGATTTAAGAAAATGTTTTGCTAAAATAAAACCTGTTTCTATCAATATTACTTGTTTTTTAGCAGCCAGTGAAAGAATTTAAATTCTTTACCACCTGAGAACAATGCAGACTTGTCCAAATTCAAAGCATTTGTATGCTACAATATAAATGTGATTCAAAAATTGAAATCTGGAAGGGGAAGAAAACATGGGAAAGGAAGGAAATGCTGGTTACCAGCATTTTTCTCCTTTTCCAACAATGCTTTCAATATACTTCTTTCTCTTGTGCATTTAAGTCCAAATTGGTAAAGTGTTTAAAAATATTTATAATGAGGTCAGCTGTTTTGTCAGCTGTTTTGTCACATGTGTGACCAAACTCTAAAATTCCTATCCGCAAGCATTGCAACAAACTTCAAGTTATCCCCATATTTTACCAGGTTGTTTTCAAAGCTTCCTGCTGTTTCTTGGTTTCAGGAGGTGATGATTTTCTACATTTGAAAGTAGCATAACTTGTGATTGGCTAAAGCATTTTGGTTTAGTCAATCAGAAGTTGTGTTACTTTCAAATTTAGAAAATCTTGTAGATTAAGAGTCTTCATTAGAAGGGTTGGAGAATACAGATCATGATGACAAAATGTCAGACTTACCCAAATTCAAAGCATTTTCAGATCACATATTAATGCTTTACCAAAAGACAGAATTTAGATTGTTCCAAGGTGAAAGCTCTCGCAGATGACAAAATAAATGTAAGTCAGAAATTGAAATTTGTTTCCAACAGGGTAGAAAACATTACCAATATTTTCTCCTTTTCCCACAGTGTTTTCAAAAGGCTTCTATCTCAGGGTTGTAAAAACCAGGGATAATTTGGTAAAGGGTTAAATGTTGCTGAAGTGATTGGATTTTTCTTTGTAAGGTTGGAAAAATTTGTGAACCAGTGTTTGGATAAAAATTTGTGAACCAGCATATTACCTTTGTACATAAATGCAAAAGTTGTCTCTGTGCCTTGCTGTTTTCTTCAACAAGAGATCCCACAGCTGACGTCAGATGCTGTAGACCCATACATGCAGCATCTTGATGCCCTGTCAATTTATCCGGGGAGACAATCTTCCCTGATGCACACAGACACATCAGTCGCACAATTAGCATGACATCTGACAGACCCATTTTCTCTAAGGCAACTGAGAGACTGCAAGTTGAACCACTGGTAAACAAGAAAAGTAAAAACATATTAAGGCTTTTAAATACTAATTAACCTTGAGATGACTTTTGAAAACATCAAAGCAGAAAGAGAAAATGCTGAGAAACAATATATTCACTGGTTGGTTGGTTGTATGATGTTTAAGGCTGTTTTCAACATTATTTCAGTTATATCATGGCGGCCAGGTGCACATATCCATGCTTTCCTCAAGTCTCTTTTACCAGTACTAAACACAATTTTCTTTCCTAGCCACTGGCTGCTTTCTCACGTAGCCAACGTGGGACCATTATCTCAATATAATGATACCTATTCTTTAACCTTTCCCTGAAGAAAAACGTCTGTTTCAGCCCATGCCATTGAGAATTTGTCCCCTGCTACCACAAAATCCAGAGTTTCAAGTACTCTGAAGGTGCCACATTTCAGAAAGATTGCAGGAAAAGAAGAAAGTATTAGATAACCAGTACTTTCTTTTCCTACCATGCTTCCTATCCTCTCAGTAAGCTTAAGTCTTTACCACACAATCCCAAATGTTAATGAACCTGAGAAAGAAGTCTTTTGAAAACAATGTAGGAAAAGGAGAAAATGGTAGAAACCAGCACACTACCCTTCCCAAGACAAATTTCAATTTTTGAGCCATACTTAAGTTGTTGTCTGTAAATTCTTTCCATTTGGACCAGTTTACAATTTCGTTGTTTGCTAATCTGTGCAATTTTGAATTTATGACAAGCATCAACATCTTTCCTTTTCCCACAATCTTGTTCATGTATATATGACCTGTCATGCAAAAAGGGACAATCTAGAAATTCTGTACATCAATTAGATGAAAACAGATCAAAGATAGTGCAAGTCAATTTAAGTTGATAGTTCAAAAATGATTGTATAGCAACGTAGAATGATCACTTTTCATACAGAAAATATCATAAAGCTGCCTGCGCAATCTGTACAGGCTGACCACAGGTGACAATTTTTGCAGTTCCTAGATATTCCCTTTTGCAAGATGGGTCAGATATATGTATTTTTTTAATAAGTTCCTTCTATTGTTACTCCTTCATGCTAGTTACAACAGTTTCTGGAATATTTCAAAATAACTTGTAAAGTTAGAACTGTTGCAGGCTTACCCCCTACCACTTGCCTGGTCAAAAAAAATAAATAAAAATGGCTCTCTAAGTCCTTTAATTGACAACCAATCATCATAAAAAATTGTAAGAGCCCAAGTGCCCATGGTAGGATGGTTCCCATACAAATTTCAGCTAAATTAGTTGAAAACTGCAAGATGAGAAGTGGACACATAATGGCACAACAATCTCATTCCAGAGTTACTCATTTCCTTATCTTCCTGACGATCATAATTATGAACGATTACTATTTGCCCATTTGCCATTGCCCCTTTTCTCTGACAGCAATATATATGGCTTGAAATCAGAGTTTCACAAGTTCAAATTCTATCATTTATATCTTTCCGGGGATTGATGATGATGATTGTGACAGAACTCATTCCTCTCTCATCTTCAATTAATGTTTCCATGATGGTTATGTGGAAAAGCAGCCAGTGGATAGGAGGGATTATCGTACAAAAAACTTGTTAACTCTTTACCAAATGACAAAATTTTACCCTTGTCAAAATTGAAAGCATTCGAAGACGACAAAATAAATATGGCTCAAAAATTGAAATCTGTTTTGGGAAGGGTAGAAAACAATGTGGGAAAAGGAGAAAATGCTGGTTACCAGCATTTTCTGCTTTTCTCACTTTGTTTTCTAAAGGCTTCTTTCTCAGGGGCGTCAAAAGTAGGGATTGTGTGGTAATGGGATAAAGAAACACCAGAAAAGAATGGACAGGTGTCTCCCAATGTAGCCAGACCAGAAAAGAATGGACAGGTGTCTCCCAATGTAGCCAGAACAATGTTGAAAACAGTACTACGCAAACCATACTCACCTGCCAGACAACACCGCAAGGGCATTCATCACCATAGTTCGTGCTATAGAGATTTGTGATGCAGAAGTTGTCCTATGTAAGGCTAGCCGTCTCTCTGAACTTGTCTTCAGATTCAAAGCCTGCTCAGCCAAACTGCTACTGTTCTGTATTTCCTCTGACTTTGACTTGGAAGCAGAACCTAGATGAATGGTTAACATTTTACTGCACATTTCCATGTTTATGACTCTAATATAGAAGGCTTTTGAGAACATAGTAGGCAAATAAGAAAATAGTGGCAGCCAGCATTTCCTCCTTTTTCTGCCAATGTTTTCTACACTTTCTCTTTCAAGGACAAATGTTGTTATTTAAGCTAAATTTAAAATTGTTGCTTAGTAATATCTCAGCTTTGGGCAAGTAAAATATGTTTTTGTCATATGAAGGGTATTGGCATAATTTCATAAATTTCATTATATCCAAAAAGTCATGAAAAAAATCAGTCTAATGACTGCTTTGTAAATACAACTAAAAAAAATCATAATTCAAAAATAGCAAATACATTATTGCCATTGATTCATTGCATGATGTTTTACTTTTCTTAAACCCTTCACCACACAGTCCGAGTTTAACCAATCATATATATAAGAGAACATTGTGGAAAGAGGAGAGAATGCTGAAAACAAGCAGTTTCTTCTCTTCCTACCATGGTATCTTTTCCTTCTATGTTATTTATCCTTTCAAAATCAAATAACTGGGATAACATTTAATTTGTTGTCTGCAAATACCTTTAGTCCAATTTCTTCTTTTACTTGTAGAGTTAAAGATTTATTCATTCATATTGCAGCAAAAGCTCATTTATTCATGTTTCTCCTATGTTTTTTATAAGTGCTGGGCTGCGTTTTTCATTTCAAAGAATTAGAAAGGACATTTCAAAGAAAATTAAAAAAGAAAAAATAGGGTACATGTGGAACCCAGGAAACTAAAAATTACACCAGAAACAAGCCACACTGTATAAGCAATAAAAGTAAGATATTAATGGCCCTGTTAACAACCAAAAGTAAGGAATTTGGGGATTAAATTGTAGTTTGATCTAATTCTTACCATTTAAAAGTATATATATTATGTGCCTGACAGTACAGCCTGTTAACTCGTTACCAGATGGCAAAATGTTTTACACACCAAAATTGAAAGCATTTGCAGACAGCAAAAGAAATGCTACTCAAAAATTGAAATATGATTTAAGAAGGGTAGAAAACATTGTGGGAAAAGGAGAAAATGCTGGTTACCAGATTTTCTCCTTTTCCCACAATGTTTTCAAAAGACTTCTTTCTTAAAGTCTAAAAACCAGGGAAAGGGTTAAAGATCAAGCCACTGGTGGAAAAATAAATCATAGAACTAAAATTAAAGTTGGCAACTTTAACCCTTTACCAAACATCCCAGGTTTTCATGACCATGAGAAAGAAACCTTCTGAAAACATTGTGGGAAAAGGAGAAAATGCCGGTAACCAGCACTTTCTCCTTTTCCAACAATGTTTTCTACCCTTTCTAATACAAATTTTGAGTTGCAATAATTTTGTTGTCTGCAAATGCTTTCAATTTGGACTAGTCTTAAATAATGTCATTAGGTAGAGAGTTAGTTCTTATTTCACAGTTCTTTTTTCTAGCAGCAACTAAACTTCGACAGACTGTACTCTCAACACAATGTCAGACTTATAGCAATATCCATACTTTTATACGTTCTTAATTAGACAAACCTACAACATGACTCCCAAATTATTTACTTTTGGCCAATTGTGGGCCTTTGACAATCCTTACAAATGTTTGACAATGAATCTTGTGTTAGCTTAGACACAACTCCTTCTGAACCCAAAGGATCTGGCTTGTAAAAATATACTGGTTCCGGAATTGGTTTCTTTTCTGACAGTCCCAAATAGGTGTATAACTTGTCCATGTTGTCCAAACAAGGCAGCCACCCTTCCATCTCAAGTGAATGGTTGACATCATCTGTGAGAAAATAAACTGTGACAGTTAACCCATTACCACACAATCCCTACTTTTGACGCCCCTGAGAAAGAAGCTTTTTGAAAACACTGTGGGAAAAGGAGAAAATGCTGGTAACCAGCATTTTCTCCTTTTCCCACAGTGTTTTCTACCCTTCCCAGAACAAATTTCAATTTTTCAGTCACCTTTATTTTGTTGTCTGCAAATGCTTTCAATTTGGACCAGTCTAAAATTTTCTCGTCTGGTAAAGAGTTAAAAGGCCAATCTACATTTAGTGTTGTTCAAGAACAGACTGCACAAAATATGAAGTCTGATGTTGGATATGTGCAATTTAAATATGTTGGAAATACAACAAAAAGTGGCATGATTTGTCTTTTTTCTTTTCCATGAGAAAATGTCTTTTTTAACCCTTTACCAAGCCATATCGTGCTTTTACATCTCAAGCAACTGAAAGCATTGTGGTAAAGGGATACATCTAGAAAGCAACAAAAATATTCTTGGTGGACGCCTTTTAAGACCAGTTTATGTGCTTTGTGGTTTTTTATGCTACATTTTTATTCATTTACATGAATATAAACAATGCCTATGTTACCTTTTATAGAATTATATGTCCAACTGTTTAGTCTGGGTCCTTAGTTACATGTGTCTTTAACCCTTTCCTAAACAACAAAATTTTAGAATGGTCCAGACTGAAAGCACTTGCAGATGACAAAATAAACTGAAGTCAAGAACTAAATTTTGTTTCCAGCAAGGTAGAAAACATTGTGGAAAAAGGAGAAAATGCTGGTTACCAGCATTTTCTCCTTTTCTCACAATGTTTTTAAAAGGCTTCCTTTTCTGGGTTGTAAAAATCAGGGATTGTTTGGTAAAAGGTTATGGAAATCTAACACAATGAAATCACAATTTCTTTCCTCTCAGAATGTTAACATGTGATTGAAAAACACAGGGAGAAAGTTCATTTCAATTGGAACTCCCATTTTAAAGATGGTATTACCCATACATATAAATTTGTTCTAGAAATAAAACGTCAGAA
Source organism: Tridacna crocea (assembly GCA_943736015.1). NCBI lineage: Eukaryota > Metazoa > Mollusca > Bivalvia > Cardiida > Cardiidae > Tridacna > Tridacna crocea. The sequence goes on along the minus strand of OX031066.1, from coordinate 35,601,255 downwards.
AAATTGAGATTGAAAATGCCTTGGACTTTTCTATTCCGTAGTTGAACAAACTCTCACAATAGTAATTTGACTTGAAAAAAATGTCATTGACCAATTGCTATTGAGTGCACAGCTATCACAATACATAGATTGGTCGACCTGTTCCTACATCATTAGTAAAGGGAGGCATCACTGGAAAGGCAAGTGAACGGGGAATCATAATTTTTGGCTGAAACAGATCTAAATTTCTGAATTAGTTTATAATGATTCACTGGATGGCAAGCATCACGACAATGCACATTTTGGGGTTTCTTTTTCTAAATAAGTGACAAGTAAAGTACTTAAGTATAAACCAATATAATTTTGGTCAAAATTTACATAGGTATTCTTGCTCTATGCATACTCTTACCGTCATCAGTACATTTCCAACAAAACAAAAACACTTGCAGACATTAATGTAAATCTTGAATGTAACTGAAATTGTATTTTTTGTAAGTTTAATTTAAAGACTGGAGGAAGATATAGATCTGTTATTATTTACCTTCCCTGTTGCTGTTTTTTGTTTTCTTACATGACTTTATGTATGAGTGTAACTTGATAAGGGTTAAACCATATGATTTTTTTGGTAGAAATAGAACAGAGGTATAATGAATAACCTATATTCATAAAAACACACAGTAATTGAAATTAAAAATATCTGTTTTGTGTTGTTAGTTTGGATTTCTGTGTACAGTATGTATACAAGTGACACAATAATGACATTTAAGTTAAAGGGCAGGCACAAGTACCTGTCTTGATTGTACAGTTTGTATTGTACATAATACTGGTGTGAGTGTTTTTTCAGTTACCATATATCATGGCAGCAAATGCACCTATCCATATTTTCCTAGAGAAGAATTGGTGTCATCATTCAACATACCATTAGCAGAAACGCTGTCACCAGAGTCCTGTAGCTCTGACTGATGGTTTAAAGTGTCCTCACCCTCAGCATCACCCTGACAACCTGACCTGTTTAAATAGAACTGACGACAGCTTGGACACATCAGGTAGAAGGGGTTCCCTGTTCCACACAGTCCACCAAACCATCCCTCAACATAGGTACCAATACTTCTATAACCATGATTTTCACAGCTTCCTATGTACACAAAATACAAAAGAAATTAGAGCTGTCACTGAATGTGACTTAATAACCCCGCCAGCACTTTGACTAAAACAAGCAATTACTAGTATTTTGTACACAGACAGACACTCAGACGGACACATGGACAGGCAATCCGAAGGACACACAGATGGACGGACACACTGACAGACAGGCTGATTCCATTATACCCCCAAAAACATTCCTTTTACAGGGGGAAAAAATAATTATTTATAAGGGACAGGACTTATATTTTGTTTAAAAGTAGTGAACACAGATTTTAACAGGCATATCATGGCAACAATTCACCTTTTCATAATTTTCATCAATGTGGGGTTCCAAGTTAATTTCCAACAGGACAATTCTATACAGCCCACACTGACACTGGACCTTAAACCAGCATTTCTTTACCCTTTCCCAAACAGTTCCTAGTTTATATGACCCAGAGGAAGAAGCCTTCTGAAAACATTGTAGGAAACGGAGAAAATAATGGTACCTAGGCTAGCATTTTCTCCTGTTTCCACAGTGTTTTCTTCTCTTCTAAAGTCAAGTTTGATTTTTTCAGTCGCATTTATTTTGCTGTATGCAAATGCTTTCAATTTGGACAAGTCTATAAGTTTGTTATTTGGTAAGGTTAACCAATTATAAAATGCTAAATTCAAACATTTTTTCCCTTTCTCACACAATGTACAACAAATCAACCACAAATCCAATCATAAAACTTACTTTTCATTTGTCACATGTAAATAATGTGGAGATGGACCAGTTTTAATTTTTTCCTGTAAGGTAGTTAGTGTACTATTAACCAAACTAAAACAAAAGTACTGCATGCTATAGCCAAAACTCAGATGTTGTTCCTTTTCAGTGATATTTGAAGTTGAAAAGGGAGCATAACTCTGTCAAAATTGAATTGTTCATAGATAACAACAGCATAACAAAAGAAATGGTTTCACTCCCTCTTATCTGGAGCTCTGATTGATAGATGTGAATAACTTCATTGCAGTTGTGGATATTGTTGCTAATCAATTTTGTTACGGGAGACCACTCCTTCCTGCATGGCATTCTCCCGATTTAAATACAATACCTGGCTACTGCGTCAGGGAGATATCTCTTTGGCTCAGTGGTTAGGGTATTGGTCTTGTGTCCGGGAGTTCCGGAGTTCGAATCCCGCTCCGACCCTTATTTCTGCCATGCATTTATTCATTTGTTTCTTTGTTACGGACTTCGTTCGTAAGATGGGGGCTCGTCCGGGATTGGCCATTGAGCCGTTAATCCCATTTGTTGTCCAAAATCGGACTTCCTGCCTAATAAGGCTTTGAGTCATCAATAAATGATGACTTTAAGAGGGGGTGTGTTACGGGAGACCACTCCTTCCTGCATGGCATTCTCCCGATTTAAATACAATACCTGGCTACTGCGTCAGGGAGATATCTCTTTGGCTCAGTGGTCAGGGTATTGGTCTTGTGTCCGGGAGTTCCGGAGTTCGAATCCCGCTCCGACCCTTATTTCTGCCATGCATTTATTCATTTGTTTCTTTGTTACGGACTTTGTTCGTAAGATGGGGGCTCGTCCGGGATCGGCCATTGAGCCATTAATCCCATTTGTTGTCCAAAATCGGACTTCCTGCCTAATAAGGCTTTGAGTCATCAATAAATGATGACTTTAAGAGGGGGTGTGTTATGGGAGACCACTCCTTCCTGCATGGCATACTCCCGATTTAAATACAATACCTGGCTACTGCGTCAGGGAGATATCTCTTTGGCTCAGTGGTTAGGGTATTGGTCTTGTGTCCGGGAGTTCCGGAGTTCGAATCCCGCTCCGACCCTTATTTCTGCCATGCATTTATTCATTTGTTTCTTTGTTACGGACTTCGTTCGTAAGAATTTACACAGGCACTGCTATTTTTAAGATCATGTGACTGACAATACTTCAAAACTTCCTTGATAGGGATATAGTTAGATGTAGTCACAAACTGTGCATGTGTGACAAAAGCAGCTATCTACTCTCAATATGAGCCAAGCTCTAGAATATGAGCTTTAGAAAAAGGGGCTTTAGTGCATCTTCCTAATGATGTGTCAAGGGTTTGAATAGTCCTCTGACATAGTGAAAAATTATCAAAACAAAAAGTTTACATCCAGGTCACTCTGCAAGGACTTTGCAGGCTGGCATAGTCCAAAACCCTGAGCATTAAGCACCCTTTTCACAAACCATGACTTATATGTACACTACCTCCACATCCAGGATGGTGAAGTCTCATATGTCTGTTAAATACAGGTGTTTTGGAATTACAGAGTTCACAGAGGACTCCAAGGTCTTCTTCTAGGTCTCTTCTCTGAAATTACAACAAAACAGTTCCTTGATTCGAGTTTAATTCTTTGCCAAACAATGTAATTTTAGCCTTGTCCAAACTGCAAGAATTTGCACTGGGCAAATTAAATGTAACCTGAAACATGCATTTTGCCTTTAGTACAGCAAATATTGTGAGAAAAATGCTGGTAACCAGTGCTTTCCTGTTTCCAACAATGATTCCAAAACCCTTCTGCATCAGGGTCATTCAAATGTTGGAATTGTGTTATAAAGGGTCAACTCTACTGGCTTACAATATTTTTTACCCATTCATAGTGAAAATCTTTCTTGACAACAACTCAAATGTAGTTAAAATGATGGGACTTGGCTTTTAAAAGATGAAAATATTGAGAGAAAAGGAAAACAGCCAGGGCGGGGTCATTTAAATAGTGTTTGGTAGAGGGCTACTGCTGTTCTAAACAATATTCAATTATATTGTGGTAGCAACTATCCATGTTTTACTGGAGTTTCTTTTACTAGTACCATCATAACATTGTCTCCAATCTGCTAGCTTCTTGCCCCAATACATATTGTCAAAAAAAAAAAAAAATCAACATTGAGAGGTATGAATACTGTCTCTATGACTATCATCAATCATCAGAGAAATTTTGCCAAGTTTGGAATCAAACCTCTGATTACTGGATAACAAGCCTTACTTGTTGCCTACTCCGGCATCCAGCTCTGTACAACACAGATTCCTTTGTTCTTCAACATACAGAGTATCATGGGAAAAGACCCTTATTTATTATACTATAAATTCTACTGCTCAAAGAGTGCTTGTATTTGCTTTTTGCTGTATTAGAAAGTTTTGATATCTGGCTTGACCTTCTGTCTTTCACATTAACAAACTTTTTTTCAGAGTTCAAAGCAAGTACAAACACCAGGAAAGTTATCATAACATATCATTTTGTATTGGTAGCTATCAGGCCTTAAGCATGACTGAATGAATGAATATTAAATTATTGGGCATCTGGGATCATGACGAGCCTTGAGGAATTGGTTTTTGTTCATTCATTCCTAATTGCCTGAATAGGTGACATCCACAGAATACTGTCTGTTATGTTACAGAAGAGAGTGCTATATACAGGACATAATCCATCCTATCTTACACCTGTTTCTTTCACATACATCATGTATATCACTACTGCAAAGTACCTAGTTATAATATCTCATCAGACAGACTATCAATAGGATTAGTTTGGCCAACCTTGAGATTGGAACCCAAACCCTTCAGTTTTCCCGAGATGAACCATTTTGAGCTGTTTGGGCTTGCCCAGTGGAAATGATCAGCTTAAGCAAGACAAATGAATTTATTAACAAATTATACACTACCAATACAGTAAACAGATCCAAAGTTTCTCTATTTTCAAAACTAAATATATCATCATTAGACATCTCGTTGTATAATTCTTCCTGTAAATCCATCATTTCATCATAAAGTTCCACCAAACTCTGCGTCTCTACCCCAGAGTCTTGCCGGCTGGGGCGTTCTGTCCTCTCAGATCTTCTCTCTTCACCTATTAAGGGAGGTAATTACTAACATTTTATTACAATTACCTTTTTCATCATAATTAGTTCCCTTTGACAGAAAATAAGTTAGTGTTCAAGACTATCTTTCCTAAATATAAATCACAACAATAGCTCTGAATGTAAACACTATGCCAGTCATGGCTCACTTTTTAAGATTAACTCTTCACCACAGTATCTAGTATTTTTATGGCCTTGACGAGGATCGCTCAAGAAAACAATAAATGAAAAAAGAAGAAGTACTGGAAACTAGTACTTCCTCTTTTTTTCACAGTGTTTTCTGCACTTTCACAAACTCCATTCTTTCGTTGTATTTGTACTCTGTAAAGGATAAGTCTAGAAGTCCCCTAAATTTTAAAGAAGATGAAAAATACTTGAGTACAATAAATAAGTAAATAAACTGACCAGCAAACTTGGTAAAAATCAGTTTTACACAGATGGCTTTAATCCTGAATATAACCGGTAGTTCTTTCTGAACCAGTACTTGACCCATAAAGCATCTTTTACAACTTTCCTTGCCTTTGAGACCAATGTAGATCAAGATCAGACTGTATGAAACATTCAGTCTGATCTTTGATCTATACTGTCCACTTTGCTGAAACACTACAGACAATCCCAACCATAAAATTGAAATCATGTATGTTTTCTTTCTTGATTTAAAAAATTAGTTCAGTTAATTTGGCACTGTAAGAGATATTTCATTTGATATTGCCAATTATGCGATTGTACGTCAATTTTAATATTTAAAAACCATACACTTTATTATCTGAATTAATTTCTCACTGACAGGTATTGGATAAAAAATAAAAAACAAGCCACTGACCTAGAGCAGACAAGTAATTTCTGATATCCAAATGTCGGGTCCTAACAAGCCGTCTAGGTCTACGAACAAAGCCAGGATTGTCATCTTCCACCTCCTCTATCATCATCTCTGCCATGCCCTGCTCAGTGCTCTCGTCCCTGAATAATGAATAAAACTTTTTTATGGTACCACAGAGTAAAACAACATTCTGCTTATGTTCATATATGGCATATTATTTATCCTTCATGTTATTCCTGAGTATCTTGATCTACATTGTCCATGTAAGCAATTAAATCCAGATTCAGCATTATAAAGGTTACCTGCTATTACAGGGTAGTATATGTCTAGTAATGGAAAACACAGGATCAAACACAAGAAATAAAAACTTATCCCCACAATGCACGAATTTTATTGACCCTAAAGTAGAGGCTTTTAGAAAACATTGTGGGAAAAGGAAAAAATGCTGGTAACACTTTGAATTTGTCATCTGCAGATGGTTTCAATCCAGCAGAGTCTGGAATTTGTAGTTTGGTAAAGGGTAAAGATTTGCCTACACATTTACAGGTACGTTTTAACCATCAAGTCACAACAAAGAACCATATTAGTGGACAAACTATACAAATACATGCATTTCTCTTTTTCCAATGATATTTTCAAAAGATTTCTCTCTTTAGAGGCATTAAGACCAGAGACTGTATGGTTAAGGATTAATTCATCTGTTTCAGACACAGCCTACAAAATCACCCAAACACTTTGCCTAGCTCATCTCATTCACCAATCTTTTCTAAACAATCCCATGTTTCCTCTACCCACAATTATTTCTACCCTTTCTATATATTCGTATCATTTGTGCCACACTCACTTTTTTGTTGAATTTTAACTAGAATTTTGTAAAGATGGCATGGAAATAGTATGTAACTGTAATCAAATAGCCTACATAAATGTAGTCAAACAGCATGAAAAAAGACAAACTTCTGTAATTTTACCCTGTGACAGGTTTACTAGCAACTGCACCATCAGTTGGAGTCAGGTCTCGGGTGGAGGTTCCTGGTTCAATGCCTTGGGCAGCATCTTCAGTCTGTCTGGGATGTTCTATCATCCATGTTGCAAGATTGTTAACGGCTTGTGATGTCACCTCCCACTGATCAATACCTACATGTTATCAAACATCATAAATTTTAGTTCAACAAAGACTTTTGATCTTCAGTCAGATCATGCAATATCTATGTACGAGAGCTATTCAATATTGTGTGGACCTTCTACACAAAATCTTAATTAACCCTTTACTCCATAGATACTCATTTCTACCCATTACTTGTAGGAGCCTTTGGAAAACTTTGTGGCAAAAGGTGAAGTTGCTCGTCACGAGCAATTTCACCTTTTGTCAGAATGTTTTCTATGCTATCAAAAGGTGTCATATACACATAAGAAATTGTTTAATCAATGCTGTTATTTAGGGTCAATTAGAGATACCATAGAAATGCTAATGGGGTAAAGGGTTAAAATTATTGCGTGACAGTTATCTTTATCCTGAGCCAAAGTTCTTTTATAAATGTTTTCTACCCTTTCAAAAATGAAATCTGTCATTGCAGCCCCTTTTAACCCTTATCCTGCTTAATAACTAAAGTGAAATTTTCAATTCAATAGTAAAAACCCATAAATTATTATTTCAAAAGTATGTTTTAGGGAATAAAATCTCCAGATCGGACAGCATAGATTCAAGATCAGACTGCACATTCTGTGCAGTCTGATCTTCTATGCTGTCCACAAAACATCTGGGAGTCGCAATAAGCAGTCAAAGGGTTAACAATTTATCAAACAACAGAATTTTCGACATATCTGATTTGACAGCACTTGCAGGCGACAAATGTGGCTCAAATGATGGGATATTTCTCTTGAAAGTTAGAAAACATTTTGAGAAAAAATGCTGTTTACTAACATTTCTCCTTTTCCCACTATATTTTTGAAAATCCTCTCTAAGAGAGCAGCTAAGTCCTGAAATTGTAGGGTAAAGGATTCATTTGTTGTCTGTAAACTGCTATACACATGGACCAAACCCAAATTTCGTCCTCTGGTAAAAAGCAAGTAACACAATCATGAGTATAAAACAGAAGTAAAAAAGCTTTTTTATCATACCATAAAAGCCTACCTGTGCTTTCTATTGCTGACTCTATATGCTGCTGGGAAAATCCCATTTCCATCAGGGGTGTATAAATAGGAGGCATGACTGGGGGTGAAGGAGATCTGGGTACCCTTCTTTTGTACTGTCTTGGGTGCTGGGGTAAAAATTCAGGAAGGGCTCTCTGTGGGGGTATTCTGATAACCTCCCTCGTGTTGGATCCTGATAGGTTTGGGCTCAGTCTTGAATTTGGGGTTCCTCCCTCATGTTGAGATCTATTAGCATAGGCGGACAAGCTGCGTAAACGTCCAGATCTGAACAAGTTGCCATCAATGTTGCTAGTAAAAGATACATTTGACATATTTTGAACACTAAGATTCAAAATCTATATTAAGTAGAAAAATAATCTTGCCAAGGACTATGTAGGATATAGGACATCCCTATTAACATTCATTAGTTCTTCCCCGACATATACTAGTATGTTGGTACCCAAGATGAATACCAACAACAACCTGAAATGATGTTGAAAACCTCCCAAAACACCATGTAAATATTCAACTAATACTACAGATTTTGCCATAGGATATATATTGAGTGCAGCCTAATACACTAAATACAGTAAAACCCTTTACCAAACATTCCAAGTTTTAATGATCTTGGGGTAGAAGGCTTTTGAAAACCTTCTGAGACCTGTCCGAATTAAAAGCATTTGCTGATGACAGTTTCAATGTGGCTCATATGAAATGATTTTTCTTTGATAGGGTAGAAAACATCCTGGGAAAAGGAGAAAATGCTGGTAACCAGCATTTTCTCCTTTTCCCACAATGTTTTCAAAAGCCATCTCTTTCAGGGGCGTTAAAAGTAGTCATTGTGTGGTAAAGGGCTAAATATATGTATCCTTCATTTCATTGGCATTGTCAGGGGCATTATGTCATAAGACGTAGTTATAGCAATGCATTGGTCAGGGACATTATATCATAAGACGTAGTTATAGCAATGACATTTCATAGTCTTAACTCTTTACCGAACAACAAAATCTTAGACTGGTCCAAATTTGCAGATGACAAAATAAATGTGACTCAAAAATCCAAACTTGACTTTGGAAGAGTAGAAAACATTGTAAGAAAAGTAGAAAATGCTCCAAATCAGAGCATTTTTAGATTTTCAAGCTATTTTTAGATTTCACTCCAAAAATCAATAAAGCATTGTGGGAATGTCAAGTGACTGGTACGTGACTAATAACGCTTAAATTCCATTACATAACAAACATGTAATAATTATTTTCCACAATGTCTTCTTTGGACAGATGTTTGAAACTTCATCTGTGTTTTCCTGTATTTAAATGAGAGAAATTGATAATCTAAAAATAGAACGTGTCTCCCGTTGGTGTCAACCTGGTCCGTAATATATCTCTAATTTCTCCTGTTATTGGATAGTTTTCGACTACTGGGGTTTTATGAATGCAAATTAAAAGGCTTTGGGAGTATAAGGATGATTTCTTTACATTTTTGAAAAAAACTTTTGTCCCAAAATCTGAAGGGCCACCTTTAACCCATTACCACACAATCCCTACTCTTGACGCCCCTGAGAGAGAAGCCTTTAGAAAAGATTGTGGGAAAAGGAGAAAATGCTGGTAACCAGCATTTTCTCCTTTTCCTACAATGTTTTCTACCCTTCATAGAACAAATTTTCAAATTTTCAGTCACTTTCATTTCGTCGTCTGCAAATGCTTTCAATTTGGACAAGCCTAAAATATTGTCGTTTGGTAATGAGTTAACCATTAGCTTGATAACTTACCTAGATCTCATGTACTGCAGTATGGATGTCTGCTGTAAAGACTGCTGCCTTTGCGTGTCTGACTGGTGAGTCGACTCATTGGATAACTGCTGTCTTGGTTTAGAACTCACTTTTGTCACATTGTTCGAGGTCACAGGAGTAGACACCTTGGATTTTAAGACAGAACTCTCACTCCTTGATACTAGTCCAGCAGCCTTGCATTTCTCTGACGAAAAAAAAAAAATCAAACAAACTAAATACAGCTTTCTCCTCATGTTAAACCTTAACCAAACTCTCCCTTCTTCAAAGGTCCAGTAATTGACAAAAGTAAGCAAAGCATGTTTAAAAATGCATTTAAATTTACATCATACTATTCAGAAGTGTGAAAAGGATAAGAAGGCCAAAACAGACAAGAATTAAGCATAACTGTAATAGTCTCTGGGAAGTCTGAGAACAGCTGATACTATAAAATGAGAATCTCCACAAATTGAATGGTTATTTAAAATAAAAAAAAAAAAAAAAGAGTAAGAACCATGTTTAGACTGGTTACTGAAAACAGCCCAGACTGAGTACTTTACATGTACAGGAATCTAAATGTATGGAAACATGGTAACAGCGACATTACCTTTAAGCTCTGTAAGATTTGTCTCCCTTTCTACCTGTTCCTCAGTAGCAAGTTTCAAAAGCATATCCTGAGTTCTATCCAATTCCATGACGGTCACAACTCTTTTAAAAGCTGAAGGGCTTGTGGCAACACTGATCAGTTTCTTCATAAAATCACATATAATCCTTTTGAACTCCTCATCCTTTCTCACAACTGTACCATCAGCCAAAGCCTTACTGCTGTCTGCTATTAAATCTGTTTTAGGAACCAGGAGCATTTCTCCATATTTCTGGCTACTCAAAACTGTCTGGACAGCTTTTAGAGCTGATAGTTGCAGTGAGGAGAATTTATGGTCTAACATTTCAGAATTAAGACAATTTGTGTTGTCTTCCAACCCACTTTGAAAAACCCTGGGTCTATCTTTTGGTCTACAAACACTGTTGTTATGCACCGTTTTGTTATCATTCACTTCTGACGATCTTTCCTGATCATTTTCCAGGACAGCACTCACAATCTTGCCTATCAGAGAAGATCGTTTAGTAACATCAATCTCATCAGATGTGCCTGTGGGTGCCAGCTCTGCCTGCTGACTTTCCAAGGATGATTCAGCTTCACCCTGTGTCTCAGCATGAAGAGTTAGAGCTTTCTTCAGATACATGTCATAAATATCCTCAACTTCACTGTTAGACTCTGTCTGTTGTCTGTCGTCTTCAGCAGTAGGCGGTTCTATCTTCACACCTCTAACTTCAAGTTTCAAAGCATCGTCAGGATTTGTACTGATAGCCTGAGTGGATTCAGCTCCTTGAAAATGTATAGAAAGGCACAAATGATCAGCAGGGGTAGATAAACTTGGTTACAATAAATATGATTGGTGCATCACGTACAAAAAGTCTCAGTCAAAGGGGAAATAATTCTTTGCCTGTTGGAGTCGGACATTTGAAAAATGTGTCTAGCAAATCTACACTTCCCTGTTCATACATATGCCTAGCTTCACCATGACAGCAAAACTGAGAGAAGGATCTTGCTGTACTATATGTCTAAATTCATGGGAACAGAAAAATGGGCAAACAAACTGCCTGCATTCAGTATACCCTTGAAAAAAATCCATACTACTGCAGTAAAATCCCAATAATTTGAAGTCCCAAGGGGATAGACCAAATATTTACATTGTTGCAGTTTTCCAATCCTCCAAAATGTCCATAACAAAAGAAATTCCATTCATGATTGGCAACTGAAGTACATCTATACATGCTCAAGCAATAATACCGAACTTTTTTCCCTTTTTTTCATAATATCCAAAGAGTACCACATCAGAATGATTATGTCCTCTAAATGCAGTTGTTCTGACTATAAAATTCTTGGAAATAATTCACCTTAATATTCCTTTCAATCTGTAAACTTTTGGAAAGGTCGATGCTCTAGTTTTTCTCTTTTTTTTAAATACATTCAATTTGCTCAGTTGTTTTCGCCCCCATTAACCCATTACCACACAATCCCTACTTTTGACGCCACTGAGAAAGAAGCCTTTAAAAAACATTGTGGGAAAAGGAGAAAATGCTGGTAACCAGCATTCTATCCTTTTCCCACAATGTTTTCTAGCCTTCACAAAACAAATTTCAAATTTTCAGTCACTTTTAATTTGTTGTCTGCGAATGCTTTGGATTTGGACAAGCCTGAAATACTGTCGTTTGGTAATGAGTTAACTGTCACCCCAAGGGAAGTAAGCGCATTATTTTTTTGGGGGGCCTGAGAAAACAGGAGAAGAACAGACATTACATAGTGCTTGCACTATCAAAAAATATAAGGCCTACATGTAAATGAACTTAAGTTCCTCAAACACAAATATTTCAGTGAAATGTCGTTGAATATGGTGATTTGAAAAGTGTTGAAAACGATCAACAAATTACATTAGCAAAAAACCCAAAACTACAAACAGACAGGAAAAATGATATGACACAAGACATCCTTTGATCACAAATGCTTCAGACTATCTTTTTAGCATCAACCATGACATTAAACAGGTACCATATGCATATGCTGCAAATAGTCCAAGGATAAAATTATGTATTCAGTCAGGAATAAAATACTTGAGTGAATTTTAGAAAATAAAATATCAGACAAATAAATCAGATAAGGGGAGATGGTTGTAACCAAACATCTTGAACTTCTCATCATTAACCTTTTATCATCAAATCATTGTCAATTCCTTCTCAAAACCGTATTGTAGCATGAATCTCCTGTAGTTGTCACAGATTGTAAAATTTGCACAACACCTTAATGAGCCAAAGCAGAAAGATGCGAAAACAGTTGACAGGTGAGAATGAACATTTGACTCATCAGATTATAGTTACTCAAAATTATGGATCTGTTCTTGGTGCAATGTAGAGTTTTTGCTGGGACTATGGACAAACAAATAAAAAAAATGGAGATCTAGGATGAGAGAAAGAGAGAGAGAGAGAGAGAGAGAGAGAGAGAGAGAGAGAGAGAGAGAGAGAGAGAGAGAGAGATATCATATTTAAACACGTGAACAGATTCTGAAATAACTTCCTCCTCAAAAACATGGGGTTATTTTGCATCTTTATATTAACAAATGACTGTATTTCAGAGGCACTATTTGTTACCTGTTTGTGATATATCTAATGACTCGATCTCACTAGCAGCACTATGGAAACTAGAGTCTGATATCACTCCAGTTACAACATCTAAACCCCTGTTTGTTAAACTACCACTTGATCTGTTTTCTTGTACACATTCTTTGGAATCTGGAATTTCTGTAACAAATAAACATGAAAATGAGAAAATGATAAATCTATGCCCTCCCCAGCTTTTCTCCCCCCCTCTTCCCTGCACTAGTAAATAAACACTGTAAGACCAGTGCAAATAGTACTATGCGCATTAATAATTCATAGATTGAAAATAACAAGGGCACCTGCTGAAACTTGTAAAACAAGATATAACCATGAAGCTTCATGAAAGTTTGACATAAACTGATAGAGATATTAGTAAAAATTGCAATTTTGCATTAAAGCCCTTTTTCTTGGCATTTTACAAGAAACCCCTTTTTTCCATGACAGATGGTCAAATTGAAAAACACAGATAAAGAAACAAGAGCACATGGTGAAACTTTAAAAAAAAAAAACAATATAACCATGAAGTTTAATGAAATTTTGACCAAAATTGAATGAGATATTAGTAAAAATTGGAATTCTGCAAGAAACCCCCTTTTTCCATGACAGAACGTCAACTTAAAAAACGCCTAGATTAAAAATAGCAAGGGCACACGCTGAAACTTTCCATAAACAATATAACCATGAAGTTTCGTGATATTTTGATAAAAACTGAATGAGATATTAGTAAAAATTGCAATTTTGCATTAAGCCCCTTTTTTCCATGACACGGGGTCAAATTGAAAAACCGAGAAAAGTATGTCGGCACCTTACCCTAAGGAGTTCAGATATGAAGTTTTATCCAATTTGGTCCAAGGGTTCTGGAGAAATGGCTTCAGACGGACGGACGGACGGACGGACGGCCAGAGGGAAGGACGGACAGACGAAGCGGCGACTATATGCTCACCCTTCGGGGAGCATAAAAATATATACTTTCTGTGCCAATACTCTGCTTTTGTCTTGACAGCTAGGAATAAATATAAGTGTTAATAAAACAACAAAATATTGTCCTATTCAACACTGATAGTATTTGCACACTGCTTTGCTTTTGGTGGAGGAAATATTGTGGGAAAAATCCTTCTTACTTGAGGTAAAAAACAAAGACTTAAAAAAAAAAAAACAAAGCTGTCTCATCAAAGGTCAATCATAATAGTACTTCCTGTGTGTAGAAAAACAAGAAGATAAAGCTTACTAGCAGGTATGCAAGATGGTAATGTTATTCCACTACTAGCTGTAGAGGAGACACTCAGAAAACTGTCATTGAGGTCAGGACCAGACTCTGAATCTGTTGTATCTGTTTGGAAATGATAACAAGACTGTTACATCTAGCATAATCACCTTCTTTTAACCCTTTACCACACAGTCCTGACTTTTAAAAACCCTGAACAAAAAGCCTTTTAAAGACGATGTGGGAAAAGCAGAAAATGCTGGTTACAAGCATTTTCTCCTTTTCCAACAATGTCTTCTATTCTTAAAGAGCTTACTTTACCAGATAATATTGCTTTCAGTTTACAAAGTTTAACAGATGAACAGTTAACTGTAGTGGCAGTAAAATATTACAAAAACTGATCAGTTATCTCTGTCCTTAATGCTTTTACAAACAATACCCAGTCATTCAAAACCTGATGAATAAGAATTTTGAAAAACGGTTGGAATAGGAGTAAATACTGGTTACCATGATTTAGTTTTTTTCCCACATATTTTTTTACTGTTTAAAAGACAAATCCTATCCAATGAGCAACATTTAATCATTTACCTGCAAATATTTCCATTTGGGATAGGTCTAAAATTTTGTTATCTAGTGAAGGGTTCGGGATGAACAATTAAAGGACCCATGCACTGCAAAAACCTCGAATATTCATGTCTACAGTCCATTTAGGCTTTAACTTTCCCATGTCATTCTCCGAGTTCAATTAGCATTATCAAAGACAATTGATACAATGACTCCAAAGATTAAGTGTTAAACCTATCTAAATTGACACCGTTAGCAGGTGACAAAACTCAAATCTGTTTCAATGAAGAAATTTGTCTCGAAAGGCTAGAAAACTCTGTGGGAAAAGAAGCAAAAGCTAGTAAACTATTCCCACAGTGTTTTCCAAAGCCTTTTTTCTCAGGGTCATCAAACACAGTTGTCTCATAGAGGGTCAACAAATATTTTCAACACATACATGACTGTTTAACTGCATCTCTTTTATCTGCATTATGATCTTGACAAAACTGCTCTGAGCTTTCCTGATCAAGGACTCTAGCTATGTCTTCATCAAGTTTCTTCATCAAGGCATCAGATTCTGCTTGTGCAGCTTTAGCAAGATCTTCTGTATTTGGCTTGTCATGGGAATTTGACTTTTCTCTCTGAAAAAAAAAAAAAGAAAAAAGAAATTATTTTAATATAAGCCTATCAGCCCTATTTGTCCCTTAAATAGCCCTGAACTGTTTGTTTGATTTGTATCTAGTGCTGTCTTTAACATTATTTCAGTTGTATTGCATTGGCCTAGGCACCTATTCTTGCTTTCTTTAAATTTCATCGACAAGTATGTTGTAAAATATTTTGGAAACTGGCTATCAGTTAACTATTTTACATTTTGAAACAAATACCCTTTTAAACTTTAAAACAGTGACAGAGTAAGTAAAGTCATTTTTGTGCTGTCTTTCAGTGACAGTTTGACCGTCAAATATATATAATACAGACTTGAAACATTCTCTAAAGGAAAAATGTTTCAAAAAGTTTTATTTGTTACTTTCTTTGTCCTTGCTTTCTTCTTTTTTTAAATCTATATAAATCATTTTTTCTACCAGTTACCACTATCTTTTCTTAAAATATGTTCAAAGAATGTGTAATTGTGATCAATATGATACTGAAAGTATTTCCAATCACTCACATGAATTTTTGGAAGAGATTTCTCGGACGAAAGGAATGTCAGCTTCATCAAAGTCTCCAAGTGTTTAGCATGAAACCCAGTCAACAAGGAAATGTCAAACTGAGGGGCTGGTACAGATGTTACTGTTGCTTGTTTTAAGTCACTGCAATTCAATAATACATGTGCTTAATCCTTTACCACATATTCCTGAGTTTTAATGTCCTAGTGAAAGAAGCCTTTGAAAACCTTGTGGGAAAAGGAGACAATGCTGGTAAACAGCATTTTCTTCTTTTCCCACAATGTTTTCTTTTCTTTTCTTTCAAATACAAATCCCATTACTTGTGTGCCACTTTACCTACCATATCCTTTGGAAATGCCTCCAATTCAGATCTGTCTAAAATTTTTTCAAGTGGTAAAGAGTTAAGAGAATATTTGAACATATTATTTTTTTTTTCATTTTTACTTGTATTCATAACTACATCAAATTGAAAACAAAAAAAGTCAAAATGCGATAGATGAACTAATGCCCTTACCACACACAAATAATTGAGGTTTCATTTAACCCTTTAGTTAATGTTCCTATTTTTATGACCATGATAAAAAGGCTTTAAAAAACTATGTGGGATAAACAGAAAATACAGGTAACCAGCAATTACTCCATTTCCCACACTTTTTTGCACCCATTCAAAGACTGAAACCATCAATTAGGGCTACTTTTAATTGGTCATTTGTGGATGCTTACAAATTTGAAGACTGGAATTTTGTCGTCAGGTAAACAACATAAACTTTACCATTCAACTTTTTGTAGGCCATTACATGTATTTTGTTTCAATCCATCAATTGATGTGATAAACATAACTGTCTCCAACTGGAAGTTCTCTAGTTATAATCACACTTCTAGTCTTACTTATGAATAATTCTCAAGATTTGTAAAGCTAACACATGACTGGGAACCAACATTTATTCATTTTACCAGTTATTTTCAGAATTTTAATTTCATGTGATTTTGGTAAACTCTTAATTTTTCTGTGTATGTAATATCTTAGCCCTTAGGCCAATAATCACAACTCAAAGAGCAAAGAGAACAGTGTTGATCAAGATTAGATGTGTACACTGTATATGGTCCGAATAATAACAATACTATCAAATTTTGAGATAAGATCCAACCTGACAGACAAATCCCCGTTGTCCCACTGGATCTTTAAACTGTTAGTTCCATCAATAGTAAAACCTAGCACTGTACCCTGTTTGGATGATACAGTATGTATACATCGACCTCCAACCCTCAAACCAGAGTCTATTCCACCTAGAACTGCTAAGCATGGCCAGATCTTTATAAAGAAAAAAGATTAATTGTATTGTTTGTCAGTGACAGTTTGATAATGAATTACACAATAACAAAATAAATCATCACCAATCTTCATACATATCACAAACCTCCACCCATTCAGTATGAAATCCATGACTAACTTTATTATAATGCTCTATAGTCTTTTGCTGGATATCTATATGTGGCAAGATGAGTAATTATTTGTAACAAGCAACTGCTCCTTTTCCCATTATATTTTCAATGTTGCAAAAAACTCTTTCTTGAGTAGTGATGCTATAGTTTAACCATTTACCACACAATCCCAAACAACCCAGAGAATAGGCCTTTAGAAAACAGCATGGGAGAAGGAAAAAATGCTGGTAACCAGCATTTTCTCCTTTTTCCACAATGTTTTCTTGACTATCTGATTCAAATCTCATAATAAGTGCCATATAAATTTTTGTCTGCAAGTGCTTAAAACTTGGACCCATCTAAAATGTTGTCATTTGGGATAGAGTTAAGAATTTGGTTCACCCACCTCTTTGGACAGTCTATTTATAGCTTCAGGATCTATGGTGCTTTCAGATATGATGGGTTTTGTAGTAGTATCTTCTTTTTCTGAATCGTTCCCCTTATTCACATCTGTATTTTGTAAATAAAAGAATGTACCTTCTTTATGTACCATGCTTTTTTGCCAGCAAAAAGTGATGCTCTTCCTTTCATATCACCCTTGTCTGATAAACTTAATTTTTGTGTTTCAATTCAGGATCAGAGGGCAAAATTTTAGATTCCTCAAAATAACTGTATTTCATACATATGACAGATCATAAATAGCTAAATGATTAAACACATATCTAACGAAAGTAAATGCTGTGGGGCAAGGAGAAAATGCTTGTCACTGGTATTTTCCAATCATTTCCAAAAGGCTCCTTCTTCATGGCCATGAAATAAGTACTTGTTTATAAGGATTTTGTAATAAATATCTTAATTGGATGTAGCTGGTTCTGACTGCAACAGTACAAATTCAGGTAAAAAAAAAATACTTATTTCCAAGACCATGGAAAATATCTTGGTTAAGAAAGTAACTACTGTGTAAGTGGAAATTTTGCAATTTGAAAAATTGTAAAGTTTGCAACCTATTCTGCATGCATACTTTACCACAATGTACAAACAAATAATGAGTGTCATGAATTTGCACACATTTCTGCATGCACGATGCCCTTAATTGGCAATGCACAAATTTTGCAACATTCAGTATCTATCCATGTATACAGTATTCATCTCAGCTTTTGCAAGCAACTGCTAATTTCTCCATAATACTTTAAACTGCAGAAATGAAAAAGTTTTGAATTTTAGGATTCATGCTTATGTTATGGCTTGCTCACTGTATTGCAGCCCTGTGATGCATTAACCTCCTTTTGCCAGAGCATGGCCCATTTTGAAGGTTACCTGCCCTTCATCTATGGCTTCCCAAATTTAATGTATGACAACTTACTCCAAATTTAAATTATGTTTATAATGTTTTCAATGACAGAAATATCAGAAAATGCCATAGTTTTTGTATGATGATGCAGAAAACAACAGGGCTGTGACATGGGCTGTGACATTTGTTCTTTGTTTTCTTTGAAAACAGCCAAACTAAACGAGTAATTTCTCCTAAATAATAAATAATCATTATCATACCTGAATCTTTATCTGAAGGTTGCTTTTCTTTTTCCACTGGATTAACATTAAGCAAATCTGAGTCTTTCACATTGTCAAGTAGCTGAACAATATGCTGACTAATTATGTCAGTCCATGTGGGCTGTGTGTGTAAACTCCGCACCAAATGTATGACAGACTCGCACACTGTTGTACCTGCGGCAGCACATACTGGCTCTCCAATTATCATTTCCTTGTCAATGGCTTGGATTTGCATGTCAATGATCTTAACCTGCAAGAATTTATTAACTCTTAACCATTTACCAAACAATCCCTGGTTTTTAAGACCCAGTGGAAGAAATTATCTGAAAACATTGTGAGAAAAGGAGAAAATGCTGGTAACCAGCATTTTCTCCTTTTCCCACAACATTTTCTACTCTTCTAAAGTCAAGTTTCAATTTTTGAGGCTCATTTATTTTGTTGTCTACAAATGATTTCAATTTGGACCAGACTAAGATTTTGTTGTTTGGTAAAGAGTTAAAAACCAAGCAATCCCATAATTTGATTATCCCAAGAAAAAGGACCTTTGAGAAATTTGTGGAAAAAAGAGAAAACTTCGGTAAATATGTTTTCCCTCTTTGTTATTCAGAACCTGGTTCCAATATGCTGCTAAAACATAGGACTGATTAGTTTTTAAACAAGTATGTTGTATAGTGAGAAGAACAACCCATGACCTCTAACTTGTGTGATACTTCATGTCTTATCAAAAGAAGTCCCATAATTTTAGCGAAGCTGGGTTTGTAACAAAGGGCTTGAAGTCTGGGAGCCACCTTTTCTATTCCAAACTTGGCCAAATTCTTTCCAAAGTCAACAATAATCATTAGGGTTAAATTAAATTCCTCTCTCTCCACTTCAGAACAGCAGCCAGTGGCTTGGGAAGAATGTGGTGTTAAGTACAGGTAAAAGGAATGCAGGAGAGCAGGGATTAGAGCATAAGCAACCTCAATATAACTGAAACCCAACAATTAACTCTTTACCATACGAGAAAATTTTAGACTGGTCCAAACTTAAAAGCATTTACAGAAGACAAAATAAAGATGACTGAAAAATTGAAATTTGTTCTGGGAAGGGTAGAAAACACTGTGGGAAAAGGAGAAAATGCTGGTTACCAGCATTTTCTCCTTTTCCCACAGTGTTTTCAAAGGCTTTTTTCTCACGGGTATCAAAAGTGGGGATTGTGTGGTAATGAGTTAAATAATAAATAAGCTAACACAGATTACCAGTTGGGTTTATAACCAGGGAACACTGTCAAAATGAAGTAAGTCAAAGTTTACCTTTTCCCCTGGATTGTTACTGTAAAATGTAACACAGGGATACAATTCTGCAGCCTCTATGTCCTCAAAGGCAACTTTGGGATCCTGTAATTAGAAAAAAAAATCATGACAGAAGAAAAACAAGAGGGCCATGATGGCCCCGTATCGCTCCACTGGCCAATTCGTAAAAACACTACAAGCCAAACATTACATTATTTGGCCAACTGGTTTCAAACTTGAGGGCATACAATTTTTTTCCATAAAAACCTACAAAAAAGTTGTGACCCCTGGGCAAATCCAATTTTGACCACAAAGCTATAATTACTTGAATCCTGGTGGAAGTCTACAAGATAAAGCCCCATACCAAATAGTACCGGTTTAGAATGTGTGGTTATAAACGAGAAGATTTTCAAAGTTTTCTCAATAAAAGGCCCTGTAAAACATAAAACCCATGAGAGAGGGCTAAATTTAGTGGTCCTAGTCTTTATCATGGTTAGTCACAAGTTGACTTAGAAAGTTTTCACCACAAAAGCCCATGTAAAACATGTGATCCCTGGTGTGGGGACAAACTTGACCCGGAGGCTATAATTTGGGCCCTCCTGGTAGAGGCCCACTAGATAAATCTACATGCAAAATTTGGTAGCCCTAGACCTTATGGCTAGGTACAAGTAGATTTTTAAAAAATTCCCAATATAAGCACATGTAAAACTTGTGACCCCTAGGACAGGACCAAATTTGACCCCAGGGCTACAATTTGGGCACCTCTGGTAGACAACCACTTGATAAAGCTAGATGCAAAATTAAGTAGCCCTAGGCCTTATGGCTTGGTACGAACAGATTTTTATAGTTTTCACTATATAAGCCCATATAAAACTTGTGACCCCCGGGGCCGGGCCAAATTTGACCTCTGGGCTATCATTTGGGCACTCTGGGTAGAGGTCTATTAGATAAAGCTACATGCCAAATTTAGTAGCCCTAGGCCCTGTGGCTAGGTACCAGAAGGATTTTAAAGTTTTCCCTATATAAGCCCATTGTGACCCCTAGGACAGGACCAAATTTGACCCCAGGGCTACAATTTGGGCACCTCTGGTAGACAACCACTTGATAAAGCTAGATGCAAAATTAAGTAGCCCTAGGCCTTATGGCTTGGTACGAACAGATTTTTATAGTTTTCACTATATAAGCCCATATAAAACTTGTGACCCCCGGGGCCGGGCCAAATTTGACCTCTGGGCTATCATTTGGGCACTCTGGGTAGAGGTCTATTAGATAAAGCTACATGCCAAATTTAGTAGCCCTAGGCCCTGTGGCTAGGTACCAGAAGGATTTTAAAGTTTTCCCTATATAAGCCCATATGAAACTTGTGACCCCTGGGGCGGGGCCAATTTTGGCCCCAGGGCTATTATTTGAAGGAACTTGGTAGAGGTCCACTAGATAAAACTACATGCCAAATTTGTTAGCCCTAGGCCTTATGGTTTCAGAGAAGAAGATTTTTAAAAATTTTCAATATTTTTCAGTTTTGTTGCCATGGCAACCAGAGTTTTTGAAGGAATAAAATTCTTTCAAGGAATTCTGAAGAGGACCATGGCACAATCATTTCTGTAAAGTTTCGTCAAAATTGGATGAGTAGTTTCAGAGAAGATGTTTGAAAGAAAAGTTAACGCACACACGGACAACGGACGCACGCACGCACAGACGGACGGACGCACGACGGACACCGGGCTATGACATAAGCCCGCTGGCCTTCGGCCAGTGGAGCTAACTAGAGCTGTCACTTAATGTGACTTTATATCCTCATCAGCACTTTGACAGTATTTTGTACACAGACGGACACACAGACAGACACATGGACACAAAGGCTGATTCCAGTATACCCCCGAGGATTTAATAAGATATGAACAATTCATACTACATACAAGAAAAATTAATGAAATGTAACATGCAGTACACAAAACAGAGGCATTTATCTTTACCAGACAACAAAATTTTAGACTTGTCCAAACTGAAAGCATTTTCAGATGACAAATCTTGAAATGTGATTCAAATAATGACAATCTCTCTAAAAGGATAGAAAACATTATGAGAAAAGGAGAAAATGATGTTAACTTGGAGGCCTGGGGTTTGGTCCTCATTTGAAACATATTTTCCTTGGAAGAGTATGCATAGGCAAGACACTTCAGAGCCTAAACCTAGTGCTTGTGAAATCAAGGATGTACATAACTACATGAGTTATTGTGATTTCATGTTGAAATGTTGAAAGCAGCATAAAATACTATTCAATCAATCATGCGGATCAGAAACAACTGAATCAAACAGTGCTTGATCTGTATTTATGAAACATATGCAATACTGCATGATTTAAATTGAAAATCATTTGTTATTGAATAGATAAAGCATAGAATCTAATTAACAGTGACAGCATAGAAGGTAACAAGAGCTTTGCAGAGTGCCACATATACACCTGCAGGGGCTTGTCAGGGAAATGGATTAAAATCTACAAGCCTTACAGGGATCTAAATTTTAAAAGTCAGATGCACAACTACACATCACAGAGATTCATTGTGGTAAGTTTCAAGATATTCCTTTGGAAACTGTAGGAGAAGTTGCGCACACAAGAAATTGTAAACGTACAGCCAGATGGCCAGTACTGTTACATAACACAACCCTTCAGGCATATAACAATGTAATCAAAGAGCTCACCTCTCCATTTTTACCAAATGAGAGTGTCCTTGTGTCCATATTCAGTATACATGTAATATAGTCTCCTTGAGTAAAACCCGTCAATATTCTTGTCTGTTCACCATTGTGGTACAAATTTCCACTGTATGCTCGGTATAGCCACATGTCTAATGTTGATCTGTGTCCGTAATCTCGAACTGGTAGACGACATACACCAACACAAGTTCCTTCATTGTTTTTGTTCTCTTTCACTATCAAAAACTGAAAATAAAGCAAGTGCTTACATATTTTTTACCAGCCAATATAGCTCAGGAGGTAGAGCGTAGGACTTGTGAACACAATGTTTCGGGTAACTACAGGTTGTGGGTTCGAATCCCTGGCTGGCCAACTAAAATTACTGATAGTCTTTCGGATGAGACATTAAACCGAGGTCCCATGTGATGGTTATATATGACGAGCACGTTAAAGAACCAGGCGAAGCTTTCAGTAGTTTCGACCTGTATCCTTGAACTATCCACCGTAACAACTAACCGTCCTCTGGGGGCGTCGCTCGAATGTGCGACCTGTAGTGAGGATAAATAAATGAATATAACCATCCAATTTTCATATTTGAAATTCATTATTTGGTAAAGTGTCAATTCTTTGACACAGCTGTAGACTTGTCCAAATTTAAAGCATTTGCAAATTACAAACTAAATTGTTATCAAGTAATGGAATTTGTGTATGAAAAGCTAGAAAACATTCAGGAAATGGAGCAAATGCTGGTTACCTTTTTTTCTCACTAATTGTTTAAAAGATTTTTTTTCTTAGGGTCACTATATAACAGTTGAAGGACAACAGGTTAATATCTTTGATAGACAATAGTAAAAATGCATAGATATAATAGTATAAGATGTAGTTATAGTCTTTTTACTTTAATATATAGTAAACACTGAGAAAGAAAAAAAAACATGGTAAAATTGAAAACTGTCCAAAATGCAGTTTTTAATTTTTATCCGTAGTGTCATAAAAACATGTCTGAATACATCTTTGTCTAATCTTCCTCTCTTAACCCTCTCCCAAACAATCCCTGGTTTTTACGGGTCTGGAATAGGAGTCTTTTGAAAACATTGTGGGAAAAGGAGAAAATGCTGGTAACCAGCATTTTCTCCTTTCCCCACAATGTTTTTTAACCTATCACAGACAGAAATCATTTTTTCAGCAAGAGTTGTATAGTCGCCTGCAAATAATTTCAATTTGGTCGAGTCCACAAGTTTGTCGTTTGGGAAAAGGTTAACCTTTTACCAAACAATTCAAGATTTTTAGTGCTTCTGTAAATTATGATCTTTGTCTGCAATGTGTGCAAAATGCAGTCTGACATTGTTCTCATATTACCTCTATTGTTTTCAGAGTAAAATACCCTCTACAATTTTTTTTATCTTACACAATTAAGGTAAGATCTTCTGACATCATATTGGAGCATTATGTGATATCATCTTTGAAACATTGTATTCTTGCCTGTTATTTCCAATAACAAAGATCAACACAAATTTTCCAGTCAATTTATTTGTGAAATTGATGTTGCTAAGATAAGTGTTATTTTCACATTTAATGTCAACTACTTTTTTATAATGTCAGCTTCTTCTACAAAAAAAAAAAAAAAAAAGTTGTGCTTAGGGCTCTCTTAATTAATTAAGGTTCTGCATGTCTGAGAGATGACGAGATCTGACCTTCACTCAAAGTGTTTGGGTTTTTCATGGGAGTAAGACTCTCAAAAGCCCTAGCCAAGTGTTGATGAAACCCAGGATATAAATGCACAAGTGGATTGTCTCTATGAAATTACTAAAACATGCTGCATGTGACACGTACCATCATTCAACCAATCAATCTAAGGTCTTCTTACCTTCCACTGGTAGCATCCTGAAGATATAGCTGTTGTTGCCACACCATAACCTTTCCCTGTTGTGCTGTGTACTAAAGTCTGTTTATTTTCTATGATACAGCTCACACATTTCTCAGTGTCAAAGCTCACTTCCATCATTGTATCTGCATTGCTAGCTGCCAGCACTTCCCCTTCAGAATCAGAATCGTCCATTTCTACACATTTCACTTTATCTGTGTCATTCTCTAAGATAGATGACTCTGCAGTGATGTATACACTTGCCTTATCACTATATGCTGTTTCTTGGTCTCTTTGACTCAAATTATCCACAGATTTACTCTGAGATGACAACTGATTGTTATTACTTGGTTTTGAAATTCTGTCCATTTCAACACGCTCCAGTTTTCTCAATAAATTAAATTCTTCCTGTTTGGCCTCCATTAATGCCTGTTGATAAGGTATTTCCCACATGTTTAAAAACAGGCATTCAAAGAGATCTGTCATCACCTGAAATAAACACCAACACAGTCATTACGTAATTAAAAATTTCTATAAGGAAAATAAAAAAGATGTCTCCCTCCCAAGTGACCTATAAACCCCGGCTGTGATCTTGACTTTAGAGACTAGTTTGTGAAACCTCCAATCTGTACATTATGGACATGTGAATGATATATTTTAGCCATGCTCAGGTAAATGGAAGCTTAACCCATTACCA
Source organism: Tridacna crocea (assembly GCA_943736015.1). Lineage (NCBI taxonomy): Eukaryota > Metazoa > Mollusca > Bivalvia > Cardiida > Cardiidae > Tridacna > Tridacna crocea. The sequence goes on along the minus strand of OX031066.1, from coordinate 35,575,922 downwards.
AACGACAAAATATTAGATTTGTCCGAAACGAAAGCATTTGCTAGTTACCACCATTTTTTCCTTTTCCCACAATGTTTTCTAAAGACTTCTTTCTCAGGGTCATCAAAAGTAAAGATTGTGTGATAATGGGTTTAGTATATATGTGATCTATGGTACACATCACAGTATTGTGGATCCATAACACCCTCTTTTTTTTAAAAACCAGTGTAATCATAAGGTAGAATGGTCCTTGTATATACAAAAAATTGACCTAAAGCAGAAAGTTCCGGCCCAGATCAGCCTGCATGGACTGTGCAGGCTGACCTGAGTCAATACCTTTCACAGATGCATTAAGCCCCCTTTTCACAGAGCATGGCTCATTTCTAAATCTAATTTGGGGTAAGGAGGCATGGAGTAAACATGAAAATGTGAGGCACACAACTATACAGGAAACAAGGTCTCCCCAAAATTAATTTGAATGAAATTAAAATTTACAATACAAATATGATTTTTCAAGCCCCAAAAGATGACAGCTTAGGTATATACAGTGTGACATTAGTGTGGGGATAAAATTTGGCTTTTCTATCTAGATTCTGATTTTCAATTCCCACTAATCATTTTGGCACCGCTGGCAAAACTGTGACTATTGTGGACTATTGTGCAGTCTGGTCTTGGATCGATTAAGTCTGCTTGTTTCGTCATCCCCATGAGACAAAAATATCAGTGGATTCTATTTTCAGGCATCAAAATGAGCAAGTTTTTTCTATATTTTGAATTGAAAGAGTTAATAGCAGGTTCAACTTTTGCAATTATCCATATAACAGCTAAAGAATGGTGACATTTCCAGGATATAAAAAATTGACATTGATTTATACAGGGCGTAAACTTTTGTTATCTATCTTGAATCAGTGGGTTATGAATGTTTTCCCTTTTTTTCAGAAATGCTATAAATCTTTTCTCCTATGAATTTGATAATAATAGAATTGTATGGTAAAGAGGCCACATAACATTAATCTCTTCAGCTCTCCAACAAAACTTATGTTGTAGGCTTTACAAAAATTACCTGGGCCCGTATTCACCAACCATTCTTAAGAACGTTCTTTGTCTTATTCTCTAGAATTTTCTACATTTGTAAGTAACATAACTTCTGATTGGCTAAACCATTCGGTTTAGCCAATCAGAAGTTGTGTTACTTACGAATTTAGAAAACCTTGAAGAATAAGACTAAGAATATTCTTAAGAAGGGTTGGTGAATACGGGCCCAGGGCAATTTTATTCTAATGAGTACTCACAACATAGTCTGTTGTTGTGGAATGACATTTCAAAAATACAATAATTGAAACCCTGTATATCTCTTGTCTATTAGCTCTTTCCAGACATCCAGGTAAAGAAGAAGTAAGGATTAACTAAAAGGATGCAAGAAAGGCAAATATGTAAGATGTTTACCTGTTTCATAAAAGCTGACTGTGTATCAGATCTACAAGCTGGTAGAATCGCTTCAAGAAGATAAATAGATGCCAGTCTAGTTCTCAAATTGTAACCTAAAAATACAGAAAATACATAATATATTTGTGTGCTAATGATTTAACTCTTTACCACACAACAGAATTTTAGACTTGTCTAAATTGAAAGCATTTGTAGTTGATAATTTAACATTATGGTGGCTCAATTGATAAAATTACTAAAATAGTATGTCATAATCTTCTTTAATCTTTAACCAAACAACCTATGATTTTTACGACACAGAGGAAGAAACCTTTTGAAAAAATTGTAGGAAATTTCCTGGTGCTAGTATATGCTCTGAGCAGTGTGAGAAAATTCTAGTTTAGTGAGTCATAATCTTCTTTAACCCTTTACTAAACAATCTCAAAGGAAAGGAAGATGTCCTCTGAAATCATTGTGGGAAAACGAGAAAATACTTTTTCGAAAGGCTTCCCTCACAGGGTTGTGAATACCAGGGATTTTTTGGTAAAGGGTTAAACCAAATGGATTTTATAGATTCATGACGATCCATAATGATTTGCTCTGTATAATGCATCACACAGATGCAAGAAACCCCATTTTGGTGCGGGGCTTCTCATATTATCGCCCTCATGGATTATTCATTGTGTTTCCTAACTAATAACTATGGTTTATTGAATGATAAACCACAATAGAAAGATTATTTCTTAAATAGAACAAATGTCAGAGTTTTGTACAAGAATGCATAATGCAATAGGGCTATGACAATACTTTGACTTTACTTTGCCAGGGTTTTCCCTCCGCTTTGAAAATTGGGGGTCATTGTGACCCCCTCCCTCATTAGTTGAGGGTCATTTCGTTAATTTAGGGGTGGTAAAAAAAATGGATATCTGTCATCAACTTCAAGCACGATTTACAATGCATTTCACCTTTAAACGCCAACTTCCAAGATTGAAAAGTTGGTCAATCATTTCTGACGGAAAGGTCAACTTTTTGACAGACCAAACATTTTCGTCTGAATCGCTGCTTGACGTGGCTTGATCGGCAGTTGTAGGAAGCAGATTATAGAAGAATGCTACAGTTTTCTTCGTCATGACATTATTTTTCCACTAACAGCATAGACCAGTAATGTGTGCATTTATATACCGGAAGTCGTGTAAAATATGTTATGAACTGCAGATAACCCAACCACAACATCAACTTACGACATGTGTCCAATATGCTTAACAGCAATAATGTCTTATTCTATAAATAAATTACAGGAAAACCGCTTTTATCTAAAATAAACCCTGCAGTTAAAAAAGGAACAGTATTCGTCTGAAAGGAAGAACAGCACGTACTTGGAATTAGGATGCTTTATTCAACTTTGTGCATTGCTTAGATTTTGGCAAGTTGCATCACCAATAACGCACTGTCACTATTTTTGGGGTCATTTGAACGTCTATGACGCAGGATTTGTACATCATGGAAAACCCTGCTTTGCAAAAGTGAAAAACTAAAATATGCAGTAGCAAAAGAACGAAGCAGTTTATCTACAGTTACAAAATAAAATCTCATTTGTACCTGATTTAGGATTGCCAACAATAGACAGAAGAATATCCATCCATTTTTTGTTTGTCATGTGCTCTCTCACTCCAGAAGATACCACAATGCGCCGTATAAACACCAAAAAGTTGGTAAGCACAGCATGCATTGTGGGGATTTCCTTATATTTCTTTACTTGACCAAGTACCATGTCTAACACAGTCTGAACAATACCACCACTTAACTCGTCTGTATGCAGACTGAAAGATAAATAAATGAAATTATTATTGTAAACCAGAACAAAAGACTTAAGTCCTTCAGTTTGTGGATGTTAAGGCCAGAATAGATCCTCTGGCAAATGGGATTTAACCCTTTACCAAATAATCCCTGGTTTTCATGACCCTGAGATAGAAACCTCTTGAAAACATTATGGGAAAAGGAGAAAATCCTGGTAAATAGAATTTTCTCCTTTTCCTACAATGTTTTCTACCCTGCTGGAAATAAATTTCAATTTTTGAGTTATGTTTAAGTTGTCGTTTGCGAGTCCTTTCAATTTGGACCAGCCTAAAATTTTGTCATTTGGAAAAGAGTTACTACAAACTTTGATACATTATAACAAGTAAGTCCTCATCTAACTATGGAACCATGAAATTCCTTTTTATTGACGACAAACTGAATCATTATGCAAACTGGTTCTTTGACATGCATATGACATACCATCAGCAAAAAAGTTCAATTCATGTCAGCCTGAGCAGGCTGGCCCTATTTGATACTTTTTGCAGTTGCATTAAATTCCCTTTTCAAAGAGCATGACTCATATTGAAAAAAAGAATTATGCTCAAACACTAATTTGTACTAAATTGCATTTCTATAATTAATCTCAACTTTTCTAAATTTCAAAGAATTTCAATTTATAGTTACAAGCACTTGCTCTTTTTACCACAATGCTTTTTACCATCTCAAGGACAAATCTCATCATTTGGAACAAATTTAATATGTTGTCAGAAAATTTTCTCCACAGCTATAAATTTTGTCAATAGGTACATTCAAATCTACATGGTTTAATACCTAGCATTAAGAAAACCCCTACTATGGAAACAGTTTTGTTCCAGATAAAGTAACAGTTAGTCTAGCAGGCCTCTGCCAACCCTGAGAAATTGGGGAGAAGTGACTTCTCCCTAGTCTGAGAATTGGGAGAAGTTTTTCAAAATGGGGAGAAGTGGTCAGACTTTGGGGAGAAGTTCGGATGGATATCAAAAGATAGATGTGGGCCGAAATATAGAGGGAATTCACAACTTAACAATATAACAAATTAATAAAATTGAAAATCATGTGAATCTAAATGGAATAAAATCATTCTATGCTTTGTATCTTTTTCATGGTCATGAAACTACTCAAAACATATTTATTCATAGTTTGCCTTGCTAAATTCATGTACATGTGTCTTTAGGATTAAAATATTATGGAAAGATATGTTAATGGAAAGAGAAAGTAGTGCTAGTTTGAGTATTAAATAGTTTCTCCTGGCACATTTTTCTTTTCAAAATCTTCCAAACACTAGACTATTTGTTTCCAAAGTCCTGAATATGGTCATTCTCATTACCAAATTCAATAGACATTATAAATATAAAAGTAACATATATACCTATCAAATTGACAGCATTTGCAGCAGGCAAATACCAATACAGCTCAAAGGCTGTAACTAATGTTTATAGATATATAAAAAATATAGTCTGTCAAATGTAGAACAGCTTACTTCCAGCATTTTCTCATATTGCCACAATGTTTTCAACTTTCTATTGGTAAGTTAGACCCAGTTTCTGAGAGAGAGAGACATTGAAAATATAGCTGTCTGATTACCATTTGTCTTTGATTAATATCGGATAAATCGTAAGTAAAACCATCGTTCAACAACTAACACCTAATTTACTATCAAAGCCTTGTAGATTGGCGGTTCGCTGCCCAACCAAGGAAATACTATAAAATCAACGGAATACCTAGATGTATCTAGAATCAAAGACAATAACATTTTTTTTAAAATTTTATCTTTTAGTTAGCATCATAGAATATATTTGATTTTTCCAAACGCTGTTGCGGTGACGAGCTACCATTTTGAACTTGAATAATGTGACTTCGCTAAAATACTATATTGGTGCCAAATTGTAGTCATGATTTGAAAATATTGCCACATGATCTAGGAGGTGATCTAAGTACGTCATCATTATCTGTTCGTTTGGAAAAATGTGAGTAATAACAAATTTTACAGGATGGGGTAAATGGTGATAAGCAAGTAGGTACTGATTCCATAGTTTTCAAAAGTGGAATATTTTAATCCATTTAAAACTTTGGAAACAAGAGCCGTCAGAGACGGGTTATGCTCCCCGAACAAGTGCTTGTCATAAAATATAAGAAATTGATATAAATTCACTTCTTTTATGCTAGAAGAACCTGTTCATGCCCCCCAAAATCTGAAGTGAAAAGGCAATTACTATCTTAGAGATAGCCAACAAAAACTTGTAGAGGACAATAAGCCCAATAAGCCCCCTTTTCCCATAGGACAATATTGGATCATTGCAATAAATACAACGGGTGTGTGGTTTGTGGCATTTTTGAATAATAATTCAAAATTCGAAATTTCATAAAATTTTGAGCAGTCATGTATTAAATATTACATAACACAATTTTTTACATGAAGCCCCCTTTTTCCGAGACGCAGCCTGAAATTGAGAAAAAGGAAGAGAGGTACCTGGGTCCCCTTTTTCCGTGATGCAGCCTTAATTTGAGAAACCAGGAAAGACGTATTTGCGCATTAATAATTCATAGATTGCAAAAACAAAGGGCACATGTTGAAACTTGTAAAACAAGATATAACCATGAAATGTTGACAAAAACTGAACAAGATATTAGTAAAAATTGCAATTTTGCATTAGGGCCCCTTTTTCATTTTACAAGAAACCACCTTTTTCCATGACAGAGGGTCAAATTGAAAAACACATAGATAAAGAAACAAGAGCACATGGTGAAACTTTGAAAAAACAATGTAACCATGAAGTTTAATGAAATTTTGACCAAAACTGAATGAAATATTAGTAAAAATTGGAATTTTGCAAGAAGCCCCCTTTTTCCATGACAGAACGTCAACTTAAAAAATGCCCAGATTAAAAATAGCAAGGGCACATGCTAAAACTTTCCATAAACAATATAACCATGAAGTTTCTTGATATTCTGACAAAAACTGAATGAGATATTGGTAAAAATTGCAATTTGCATTAAGCCCCTTTTTTCAATGACACAGGGTCAAATCGAAAATCCAGGAAAAGAATATTGGCGCCTTACCCTAAGGAGTTCATATATGAAGTTTTATCCAATTTGGTCCAAGAGTTGCAGAGAAATCGCTTCGGACGGACAGACAGACGGACGGACGGACGAAAGGACAGATGGACGGAAGGAAGGACGGCGACTATATGCTCGCCCTTCGGGGAGCATAATAAAAGCTGACGAAGAAAGACCGATATCCGGGGTAGGACTTTCACTTTCATATAGTTACTAAATTTAGCAAACACCAATAGGCGGCGCTGATATTTGTCAATAATAGGGGATTATCCCATGGTGTCGTAAAGTTAATTACAATGACTTGTCAATCAGACTCTCGGTATGTTGTAAACTAATTAAACTCACTGATTGGGCACTAATTGTAAATCGGGTACGGCACAAACTGATTTGGTAGATAAGAAACAGGATGCTTTGTCAATATGTATACGTGAGGCGACTTCCCAATTTTTTCAGGCGACTTGGACTTTGCTTTTCTTGGCGAAATGAGAGAAGTTTTTTGAAATCAGGCTACTTCTTTGCCAAAGTCGCCCACTCAGCCGAGGCCTGGTCTAGTCTAGACTGTTTGATGAGAACAAGGCAATGTTGTCTCAGGTATAAAAACTAGAAATGTTGCTGGCCAACAAATACTTCCTACCAGATTCCTTGTCACTTGATCAGGAACATTTCAAGGGCAAAAACTCCTGATACCAGTCAACCGATTATACTAAAAACTACAGGTGCAAAAGTTTCCTCTGTATGAGCACTTCTATTAAAAATTTCTGTCAAACTGGTTTCAAATCTATAACAGGAGATGCGTTAACTTGCATAATACACAGAAAGGCAGACACAGAGACTGAGAAAGAAAGAGAGATGGGGGAAGTGAGGAAAGGGAGATAGGGAGAGTGACAAGGAGAGAGAGAGGACAGAGAAGACTGATGGACAAACCCTCCCCTTCTTCAACTTCATGGAGATTGGGGCTGTAAAATAATGCCACTACATAACATAGCTGACCTACCTTGTTGCTAGTGAGATAGTCTGGACTAGTCGAAAACTTCCTATTCTCATAATGGATGCCAGCTGAGATGGTAGAAGTTTACCGTTCATGGGCTGTACTATACATGAAATCAATGGGACATCCCCCATCATGTCATAGAGGACAGGTAACAGCCCACAGGCAACTAACAGAGATATATCTACGGCCTGGAAGTTACCACTTAAACAAAACATGGAGTAGAGCAGAAGTCTCTGTTTGCAAGCTGCAATAATATGAAATCACTGTAAAACCACATAATCCCAAATTTTAATACCTCCGACAGAGAAGGCTGTTGAAATAATTTAGCTAAATAAACAAGGAAGAAGTCACTATCTCTGCAATATCAACAATACTGAAGGACAACTTGATGATAATGAGGAGGAGTTTTTACCTGTACCCAGAAAAAACTATATTTCCACAACTGACTGCATAAACTTTGCTTTTGAGTGTCAGTCAAACATGACAAAAACCATGCAGCAAATTTCAAAACAAAGACAAATATAGCAGACTCTTTTCAGTGCTAAATAATTTATTGACTCAATATTGAATGTATTATATAACTACTGCATTATTTGTATTTGTATGATATACTGCCTGGTCATGCACTATCAATTTAGTAAATTATGCTTACAGCCAATTATATCTAGCAGTCCCTCGGAAGTTTACAAAATCAAAGTTTTACTGACACAAGCAGATGATATAGGCTCAAGATCAGACTGCTGAAACATGCAGTCTGATCTTGATCTTTGCTGTCAGCAAAAGCCCCAATGTCACTGAAAAATTCAACCATATCTTAATCACCAAGCTTCTGAGGATCTAAATCATTAACCTATTTTTTGCAAGCATGTATCATACTTAATATTGTCTACTTCAATTAACCTGACCCTGACCTTTATGCTGAATTTATAAGTAGGTATGTTAACCCATTAACATACGACAATATTTTAGACTGGTCCAAATTGAAAGCATTTGCAGACAACAAAATAAAAGTGACTGAAAATTAGAAATTTCTTTTGTGAAGGGTAGAAAATATTGTGGAAAAAGGAGAAAATGCTGGTTACCAGCATTTTCTCCTTTTCCCACAATGTTTTCTAAAGGCTTCTTTCTCAGAGGCGTCAAAAGTAGGGATTGTGTGGTAATGGGTTAAAAGAACTCTAACAATTATACCGGAAGATATACACACACGGAAAGGTACAGGTAAGCAACTTAACCATTTCGGCTAAAACCAAAGACAGCCCTATGTGATGCCGAGGGTAGATAAAGAATTTTAATTTATGTCAGGTTCATGAAATAAGTAATACTTCAATACAAACCTCTTTCCTGCGAGTCTGTTCTGTAAGCATCTATCAAACCAGATATCAATGATTCATAAATCTGATGCATGGCTACCTGGATCTCTCTCTGTGTCTCTGACTTTGCTGCTGTTATTCCATCCTACAACCATATAAAAGAAAATCATAAGACTATTCACCAAACAACATGGTGTTCTAACAAAGCACAAGAAAAGAGTTCTAGAAAAAAGTTTGAAAAGGGGAAAATGCTGGTAATTCCAAAGTTTTTTCTAACCTTTCAGAGATAAATTACATCATTTCAGCCATCTCTAATATGTCCTCTGCAATTGCTTTCCACATTGGATAAGTCTAAAACTTTGTCCTCAGGTAGAAAATACACACAGCTGCAGATATGAGGCATATTTCCTCATTCAAAGAAAGATGTTTAAGTTCTTTACAAAACAGGTCGGTTGTTGGCACTTACTAAAACTGTCTCATTGAGAAAGTTCCCATGAGTACCCACAAGCTACATGTAGGATATGATGACAGGCAAAAACTCCAATATTTTACATGGATCACTGAATTTATCTTATTCATGGTTTCTGTTTTATCAAAAAGATACAAACAATAAGCACCTATAATTCTATTACACACTAGGTCTAAAAGTTTGTCATGTGGTAAGTAAAATATTTCAATCAATATCTGGGTTCCTCTTTCATCAAACAGATGAAAATTTTCCTGTATAACCAAAAAAAAAAAAAAATGGAATAAATCTGATTTTTTATCAAATGATCTCATGTTTTTATGATCCTCAGGATGAAGAATCTTTGAAAACATTAAGGGAGGGGAGAAAAATGCCTGAAACCAGCATTTTCTACCTTTCCGAAAACAGATCCCACTATTTAGCATGGTCAAATAAAATGGTGTGATAAATGTTACCCATGTTACCTGATAATGATTAAGATGGTGTATCTTAAAACCATGTAATGATATTCCTAGGTTGAAACAACCAGCCAATAAGAGTAAATGAGCAGAACACAACAAAGTCGTTTGTGTCTCCAAGTAGTCATTAACAGTGTCCTGTGATTTCTCTTTTTTCGTTGACAAGACCTCCCGTATTTGATTCAAAGCATACAATCGAGACTGAAAAAAAAAAAGATATGAAAATTGCCGAGGCAGATTTCAACTATTTCGAAAACAATCTTGTGTTTTTATAATCCTGAGACAAAAGGCTTTCGAACACTGGAAAATATGCTGCTAACCAATATTTTTACCCTTTTCCTACAATGTTTTTTACTCTTTCAAAGAAAAATTCAATGATTTGATTTGCAATATGGAAATGCTTTCAATATGAATAAGCCTATAATTCTGAAGAGTTAATGAACCTGAAGTATCAACAAACAGAAGTGTAAAGTGACTGACCAGACTTAAAGAAACTGTAATAACAGGAGCCATCAGAGATGGGGGGAATGTGTTTTGTCATTAAGAAAAAGCTGTTGCAGTAAGATGTTATCTTTCTAAATTGGTTACCATTCAACCATTCAAATAAAGAAAACATTTCAAAAGGCCTGAACCCAAAGAAAAATCAGTAAACCTTTCCAGTCTACAGGGAAGCTTCCAGTGAAGTTATAATTTATATTACATCCAAATTTTGAGAAAAAACGTGGGCATTTTGAAAGTCGGACAGCTTTTTTAAATCCAGATTTTGACAAAAACACCCCAGAATTTCAACCTGGGCATTTTTTTCAAGAAACTGCAAATAGGGTTTGGCACAACATCATGTGGAAAACTTCCATATCGTCTCTTCAGTGTAACGAAACCATTTTAAAAAAGTCTCTAGATCATGTTAACCCTTTACCCCAAGAGGCATTTCTATGGTATCTATAATTGACCCTAAATAACATCAAGGATGAAGCTGTTTCTTATGTGTATATGACACCTTTTGATAGTGTAGAAAACATTGTGGCAAAAGGTGAAATTGCTCGTCACGAGCAATTTCACCTTTTGCCACAATGTTTTCCAAAGGCTCCTACAAGCAATGCGTAGAAATGAGTATCTGTGGAGTAAAGGGTTAAAGCATTTTGGTGATCCATATCATGGTGTGCAGATGACAATTACACACATGTGATTGTTTATCCAATTATGACCGGATTATGGTAAGTGTTTTATTGGTCGGTTAGTTTCACAGTTTCACAGAAATGGGCCCAGTAGTGAGGATTAAGTCATTTAATGGCTGCTTTTTTCAAACTATATAATTTTGTTTCAGATTATTGATGATGTAAAGAAACTGTGCAAGTTTCACAAAAACCTGACAAGTACTATCTTTATGGCATAACCAGGAACAAGACTATCAGACCAACACATTTACAGACAATGGAAATCATGCTTTGACACACGTCAGCAGAGCTTACAAATGAAAACATCCATTTTTTCAACTTACAACAGCTCTATCCTGATGTTTTTTCAGGGCATGAGACATCTTAATATGCGACAAAGTCTTTCTGTGTACATGGGAACTCAGTATTGGATCAGCCTTGTGACAATCTCCTCTGACAAATAAACAAATATCAGAAACGATACTATCTAGACTGGTCCTAGAATTGTCAGCCTTCATATCACCAGACTGTGTCCTATGCCATCGCAATCTCCTTAGTGTTTCTTTCACTTTTTGAAGAGATCCAACTGTGTTTACAGCATCATCTATATTTAAAAAAGGAAGAAGAATGTTTCATTTTAACTGAAAAGTCAAATCTTTGTTTCTTAATACATGTATCTTATCTACCAGAGGACAAGCCACAATCTCAATTATGAGACATTCTTGTGTGGCATCTTGACTTCCTGAATCCCTACTTGTTCTATGTCAAGGAAAGTCAGAGGTAAGCAATTCATGTCAAGGAAAGTCATAGGTAAGCAATTCATGTCAGGGAAAGTCATAGGTAAGCAATTCATGTCAAGGAAAGTCAGATGTAAGCAATTCATGTCAAGGAAAGTCACAGGTAAGCAATCTTGGTTCCAGTCTGACCAGCTGGCAGCACAGCAGCCAGCCGTATCAAAATGATTCCTGTCCCTAGGGAGATTCAACCTTTCAACCACCCACTCCAAAGGCTGATATATTAACCAGTAGGCCACAAAGATTGTTGGTTAAACATGTATGACCTTGGAGACTATTCATTAGCAATTTTTCTTATTCTTTGGGTAATGTTATCAACTATCCCTGTTGTCTGTATTTTTCTACCTTAAGTGAGGACAGATGTATTGAGTGAATTCTGCTCCAATTTCTTAAATCTTTGGAAAACAATCCCATAATTTAACAAACCTCAGCAAGACGGCTGTTCCTGAATCTGCACAATGTTTTCTAACCCTTCAAAGACAAATCCCATTACTTGAGTTGTATTACTAGTAACTCTTTACCACACCAGAAAATTTTAGACTAGTCCAAATTGAAAGCATTTGCAGACGACAAATAAAAGTGATTGAAAAATTGAAATTTGTTCTGGGAAGGGTAGAAAACACTGTGGGAAAAGGAGAAAATGCTGGTTACCAGCATTTTCTCCTTTTCCAATAGTGTTTTCAAAAGGCTTCTTTCTCAGGGGCGTCAAAAGTATGAATTGTGTAGTAATGGGTTAAATGTTTTGGATACAAACACTTTCAAGCTGGTTGGGTATAAAATTCTGTACTCTTTACCAGTAACAAAATTTTAAACATGTCAAAGTTGAAAGGATTTGCACACAAATTATCTGAATGTAACTCGTAAACTGTGCTCCGTCTTTAGAATGGTGGAAAACATCCTGGGAGTAGAAACTGTTGACCAACATGTTCTTCTTCCTCGATGTTTTCAAAAGTCTTCTTCAAGGCTGTTAAAACATGGGACATGGGATTGTGCAATGCAATACTGATAAGGTAACAAGTCAAAATTAATCATATTTCATAAGTTTATTGTACTGATGAAATAACCTTGTCTATAGAGGCCTGGACTAGCTCTACCATTCCTGGAGTTCAACAACTGGTGTACTCCGAGATATGTTGATAGATCTGGATAACTTCCCCTGTGTCCCTGAATCTGTATCTCTGCTGCGGGGGATGTTAGAGTTTCTGAAAGGCTTTCTGGAGCTGAAACATAATACATTAAAGTTTATATATTTTATCTACCCTTTTTTGTCATAGCTGTATGAACTGGCTTTGACCTATCCCTTGGTTTAACCCATTACCACACAATCCCTACTTTTAACGCACTTGAGAAAGAAGCCTTAAGAAAACATTGTGGGAAAAGGAGAAAATGCTGGTAAACAGCATATTCTCCTTTTCTCACAATGTTTTCTACCCTTCACAAAACAAAATTCGAATTTTCAGTCACTTTTATTTTGTCGTCTGCAAATGCTTTCGATTTGGACAAGCCTAAAATATTGTCGTGTGGTAATGGGATAAGTGTCAAACGAATAAACAGTAATTTGTAATTGGTGAAAAGCGTAGGTCTATGCATTTATTTTGCCACATCCTTTCCTACTGCTAAATAGAGCAAGTTCAATCTTTAGGCTGCTAAGCGTGACTCGGTGACCTTTTGTGGACAGTGCTGATCAAGATCAGAATGCACAGAACATGCAGTCTGATCTTGATTCTACACTATCCCGTATGAAAATATCATTCCCCAAAACAGAACTTTGAGTTAGCAATATAAGGATTTTTACTATTGAATTGAAAACTTCATATTAGTTTTCTTACAGCAGGATAAGGTTTAATATTTTTTTAATGATACCCAATGACCCATTACCATAAATTACTGCAAAAGCAATGTTTATTGTAGGTTCTACAATAATTCCTAAGAGGGCCATGCTGCTGTATTGCTTCAATGGGTAATAAGTAAAAACCCTACACACCAAACAATGAAAAATTTCTACAGTTTTAATAGATTAGCCCATGTAAAACTTGTGATCCCCCAGGCAGGGCTAATCTGACCCCAGGGCTATAATTTGAAAGAACTTGTTAGATGTCTGTTAGAACCCTGTTGGATAAAGCTACATGTAAAACTTGATACCCCTGGGCCTAATGGTTTTGGACAAAACTTTTCAATATTTTTCAGATTTGTTGCCATGGCAACCAAAATTTTTTAAGGCATAAAATTCTCCAAGGAAATTCTGCAGAGGACCATGGCTGGATCATTTCTGTGAAGTTTCAGAGAAGAAAATGTATGACACAAAAGTTAACACTCACAGCAGCATGCACAATAGACACCATGACATAAGCCTGCTGACCTTCAGCCAAAAACTGAGATTAGCAGGGGGCAATATGTCAAACCAGCTATGGGGTTTTCAAATGGCATATCTTGTCATGAAGGAGAGTGACTACCAAACTACACTGAAATCTAACCAATGCCTTACTAAAGACAATTTTATCATTTGACCTTTCAGCATGACCTTGAGCTTGGACCTAACTGAACAAATGATTCAAATGACACGTCTACCTGTATCCATGGATAAATGTAGACATAGCTCTATTTGTGACAATTTTATCATGACTTTTATGTGTGACCTTGGACCTACCTGAATAAGTGATTGATATGACACTTCTACCTGTATCCATGGATAAATATAGACATACCTCTATTTAAGACAATTTTATCACTCAACTTTTAAGCGTGACCTTGACTTTGGACCTACCTGAATAAGTGATTGATATGGCACTTCTAACCGTAAATAAGACACTCTGCATAAAATTATTTTTAAATCCATCAATAAATGTAGGGATTGTTGCTCAGACAAGCTCTGTTTAAGACAATTCTGGCAATTGAACTTTAAGTGTGACATTGTCCCTTAACCTACATGGAAAAAATTATTCAAATGACACTTCTACTGGTAAAGGAAACTAGTTGTGTAAAATAATTTTGGAATCAAACCATTAATGTAGAAGGTGTAGCTCTGACAAGCTCCATTCAATTTAATCATTTGACCTTCAAATATGACCTTGTCCTCAAACCTACCTGAGCAAATGTTTCAAATGGCACCCTCTATTCATGACGGAGAAAAACTGGGCCAAACAATTCTAAAATCCATCTGCAAATGTAGAAGTTCTGGTCAAGCCAAATTTGGACAGACAGCGGCATGTACAGACAGACACATACCAAGGCAAAATTGTGACAACTATGTCTTGCACATGGCAAGTGGGCTTCCCAAAACAGAGAGTAAAAACATATTCATAAAATAGCAACAAAAGAAAAATCCACTTCAGATAAAAATGTGAAAATCTCTACCATCTTCTGACTTCCTTTTTCCATTGCCTTCCTCTGTAGATTCTATGGGTGAAACTGAAAAATGAAAAGAAAACAAACAATTTCATTAAAATGATACTCCTGGTGAAAAAGACATTTTTTGAGACAAACTATTAGAGGTATTGGATTTTAGAATTATTTGGCCCAGTTTTTTGCATGTGGCCTTTTTGTTATTGGTCCATGATGAAATTATACATTATGCTCCCTTTTTCCATGGCACATCATTTCATTACATGAAACAATATGAAAGAGGTCCATAACAGGATTACACATTAAGTCTCCTTTTTGCAGAACATGGCATTTCATTAAATAAAAACAAATAAAGAAAACATACATCAAGCCCCCCTTTTCCATGACACATCATTAAATACATAGAAAAAAATTGTATCAATGGACGATCCAATAGAAGATATGAAGACTTCATCTTTATATTGTTTATCACTAGCTACAGACACATCCTCAGATACCCCCGGGTCTCCCTATTTGCTACGCTACATCGACCCCTGGGACAATTAATTGAATTTCCCTCGCTTTACCGCTGGCCGAATGCTGGCTTTTCATTGGTTCCATCATCATTTTGTTATGGGCGAGTGGACTGTACGCTATGACGTTTCGTATCGATTTTCGGCGGCTGATTCAGTTTTATTAGTCAATTGTCCCAGGGGTCTATGTAGCGTAGCAAATAGGGGGACCCCGGGGTATCCGAGGATGCTACAGACAATAGTTATTTGTTTTTACTTCATGAAATGCCATGTCATGAAAAAAGAGGGCTATATGTATAATTTCATTATGGAACAATATCACTTGTTCGCCCATCCGTCCACCCAGAGGGACATCTCCTACAGTCTTTGATGAAAATTGATGAAACTTCATGAATGTCTTCCACTGAAATGTCTGTGGTTTGTGATAAGCAACATAAAGATGAAGTTTCATAACATTTTAACCTGAAGTTAAAGAGATATTGGTCCATAATGAAAATATATGTCAAGCCACCTTTTTCCATGACACAGCATTACAAAAATCATGTGTATATAACTGTGGTGTTGCAAGTTCAATGTGGGTGATTTTTTTCCCCTGGATTTCGTAACAGTGGTCGATAGATGAGACAAACATCATATAGCAAGTTCAGAGCAATCTGATCTTGATCTTTGGTATCTGCAAAAGCCTGCTTTTGTCTATTGTTTTGAACTAGTTAAAGACAATTTGTTATCAATACTACTTTGGTATGGAAATAATACAAAACAAACCTTTCCAGTAAGGTCTAACAGCTATAAGGACAAACAAAGCCCTTTTCAGATAGTCAGCACAAAGATCTTCAAAAGAATTCTGTATATGGTTGCTGCTATTGGTTTTGCTTGGCGTTTCATCTGAAAGAAAAGAAAACAAACATATTCTGACAACATTTTGAAAATGCCCCTTTTTTTTGTTAGTGCCAACAATATAGCAAGCAAAAGATAATTCAGCTTTTGAAATTTCAAATTTTATACCTGTTATCATTAAAATAGGTGCATAATTATTTCAAAAACATTTTGAGAGTTGCCTGCCATTCTGGTATTGGTTCCATTCCTGATAATAACAATTAGCCCGAAATTGAAGTTGTGACAGATGTACAAAATAGAGGCTAATTGCCTGTTTCTTTCAACGAGTGAAAAAAAAGCTATATTTTCAGGAGTGGCAAAGCAAGTAAAAATATGGCTTTTGCTTTTAACAAGATCAAAAGATATTTCAATACTTAAATTAAACACTGAAACAATTATCCTATTTCCTTTTTGCTCTTCACATTTACTTTTCTTTTCTGTCCAGTCCAGTCAGCCTGGGCAGTCCGCGCAGCGGATCTGAAACGACACTTTCCGTTTTCATGTAATATTCTGTGTTGCGCCACAAGTCATCTGTAGCAGAAAATCTAATGTAGTCATAAGGTGCTGTCTCGGATTAGCCTGCTCGGACTGCACAGGCTAATCCAAGATGACACTGTACGCAAATGTCCAAATGTCCCTTTATGCGTATTGCAAGCCATATAGAGTAGCCATAATAATGTCACGAGTGATGTTGACTGCTGTCATATGTTCACCTGTAAGAAATACATTTATATTCAATAAACAACTGCAGTATGTCAAAAATAAAAGTTATAAAATTTGTTGCTGAACAATAAGGATATGATTCTCTGTTGGATTTCTATAAACTACTGGAAAGCATTAAAGAAACTGTTACAGATTTTGTACAAAGAAGACAGAGATAACACACTTTCTCAAAATACCCTTATAAATAGCCTGGCTAATGGAAAATTTGGTATCTTACCATCGTTTTCCTCATCAGATTCTGTTTGCCTTTCTCTAGACTTCTCTCCTGTGTCCAGGTCCTCAGTATGGGAGGGAGACTGGTTGGCACTGTTGCTCATTTTGGCCTGAAAGGCTTTAGCATTCATTAAATGTAATCTTAGTCTGTAAACCTCAGTAGCCAGACAGGTAAAATCTCCATCCATCCTACAATCATACGAAAGATGAAATTAAGACACAAACATTGTTACGAGAGACCACTCCTTCCTGCATGGCATACTCCCGATTTAAATACAATACCTGGCTACTGCGTCAGGGAGATATCTCTTTGGCTCAGTGGTTAGGGTATTGGCTTTGCGTCCGGGAGTTCGGAGTTCGAATCCCGCTCCGATCCTTATTTCTGCCATGCATTTATTCATTTGTTTCTTTGTTACGGACTTCGTTCGTAAGAACATATACATGGCAAAATAATTCAACTTAAAAGAAAGTTGGTTGAAAAGGGTTTTATCCTCTTTGAACAGTATTTTCTACCACTTTCAGTAATATTTCAAACGCATCATGACAATAAGTTATTGATAAAGTTGATGTGTTTCGATGCAGTACAAGGAATAAGGTGAAACATGTCTTTCTGCAACAGTTACATGTCATGGGTTCACAGATGTGATGCTTTGAACATGACATTATAACAACATTGGAATAATCTTAAGATAACTATCTTCATAAAGCATCTAATTTCTGCACATGATTGTATCCAATTAGTTGTAATTTTGTGTATACACTTGTAATTCCTTGTAATTACAAAATGTGACAAGAAAATGAATTTCATCTAAAAATTAAAAAAAGTAGCAACATATTTATTGAACAGCCTCATACTTACACACAGATATTGTACACTGCTTTTAGAAGATTGGTATGTTTCAGCATGACTGCAACAACAAATCTTGTGACAATGTCCAACAGCGGTTCATCCATTACATCCCACGTGTCCCAGTCTTAAAAAAGAAAACAAAAGAAAAATAGAGAGACTTAAATGAGCATTTATGTGTTAACATTTTTATCAAACAAGTTGACTAGAATTATATGACAAAAGCCTTGGCATCACGAAAAATGGGTTTGATAAAAATTAAAAAACACAAAGGTGAGATTTCAACGGATGCTGTTGTTAGTTTTGCCCTCTTCACAACCTCAACAAGTAATTAACCAGACCTGAGAAACATAAAACAATTATATGCTAGTGAGTTATCAAAATTGCATGGGTCTGATACTCTACTGATTGAGATTTTATGAGATAAATACATTAACTCTTTACCATTAAATAGTTTAAGACATGTCAATATTGACACCATCTGCACATAACAAGGTACATAATTATAATTTTGTTTATTGATGGTTTTCAACGTTATTGCAAGACAAATTCAGTAAAATAAAAATGTTCAAAATCTGGTATGATATTGAGAATCTGAGTAGCACCCTTTGGCCTTTTATCACACAATCACCTGATAAACTCATTACCAGGCGAGAATATTTTAGGCTTGTCAAAATCAAAAGCAATTGCAGATGACAAAATAAAGTGACTGAAAATTAGAAAATGTTCTGTGAAGGGAAGAAAACATTGTGGGAAAAGGAGAAAATGCTGGTAACCAGCATTTTCTCCTTTTCCCACAGTGTTTTCTACAGGCTTCTTTCTCAGGGTTGTCAAAAGTAGGGATTGTGCGGTAATGGGTTGAAGACTTTTGGAAACAATGTGGGTCAAAGTTCCAACAATGTTTTTTACCCTTTCCAGACATATCCCACAAACAGACTCCATTTATTTCATTTTGTTCTCTGCTAATGCATTGAATACATACAGATTGACAACTTTGTTGCCTGGTAAAGGATACAAAATAGACAGGAATGAGCCAAAACATCCCTTAAATTTTTTATTATATACCTAGCAGTGAAATCCTGGAATTTCCCAGTGTAATAAATTTTGATATCATCACTAGTGACGTTATCAACTTTCACTTTCACTTCCTGACGTAATTTGGGAACTAATTTTATTTTCGACTACATTTTGTTCGACTTTCAAACGCAAAATTACAAATAATGATGTTAATAAGGTATATAATAAACAGAATAATCAACTGGTTATTTTTAATATGAAAAATATCTCACTCGGACGCGTCGTAAGGCGTTAAAAAAACTCGTGCTGTGCACTCGTTTTTTCAACACCTAACAACGCATCCTCATGAGATATTTTTCATATCAAAAACAACCAGTTGATTATCCTCTATATAATACACAGGAGACTTTATAAACAATGTAAATCAAATATACCATGCATCTCCGCCATATCATTGAGAACTTGCAGTATATGAAGCACCATGTCGGTCTGAACCCCAAATCCTAGTTGTAACAATCTGTCTGTATCATCATCTATAATGGTATCATCTCCAAGTGACAGGTTATTGTAGAGTGTGAACACTTCATTTGGACAGTCTAGAATGTTCTGCACTATCACCTCAATCTTGTTGTGGAAGTCATCTACAACATTCAAGAAACCAAATTCTAGTCTGCACAAGATGACCTGGGTTTGCTATTGGTCATGTTTTGCATGTCAAATGACCAGTCTAGCTGATGATTCAATTGTTTTTTAGACAATTTTTTTTCATAGTTCCATAATTATGTGATTAATCCATTACCACACAATCCCTACTTATGACAACTCTGAGAAAGAAGCCTTTAGAAAACATTGTGGGAAAAGGAGAAAATGCTGGTTACCAGCATTTTCTCCTTTTCCCACAGTGTTTTCTACTCTTCACAAAACATGTTTCAAATTTTCAGTCACTTCTATTTTGTCGTCTGCAAATGCTTTCCATTTGGACAAGCCTAAAATATTGTCATTTGATAATGAGTTAATTGCTTTGTATACTGGATCACAGAGATGCATTAACCCTTTCCCATACAATACTATAATGTTATTAATCAAGTGATTTCGTATTGGCCCAGTTACAGGTCCGAGGTCAGCAGTATTGGCCCGAGGCCGAAGGCCGAGGGTCAATACGGCTGACCGAGGACCTGTAACTGGGCCAATACGAAATCACTTGATTAATGACAATTTTATTAATTAACCCTTTACCAAACAATCTCTGGTTTTTACGACCCTGAAAAAGAAGCCTTTTGAAAACATTGTGAGAAAAGGAGAAAATGCTGGTAACCAGCATTTTCTCCTTTTTCCCACAATGTTTTCTACCCTGCTGGAAACAAATTTCAATTTTTCGGTTTCGTTTACTTTGCCGCCTCCTTGAACGTGATTGGCTAAAAGTAAGCGCAGACGCTCACGCCACTGAACTTTTGACCAATCACGTTCAAGGATTTCTGTATTGGTCGCGGGTCATCAATATTGATACGAGGTCAACTGTATTGATCGGAGGTCAAGCCGTATTAAGCCGGGGTCACGACCTGTGTACTATACAAAACCAGAAATGTGACTGGTATCGCGTGGACCGGTTCCCATGTATAACTTCTATATATCCAACAGTTAATTAATAACCAATTTTAATGATTATGAAGGCTTTGGAAAACATGGTGTCACCAGCATTTTCTCCTGTTTCCACAATGCTCTCTACCCATTCAAAGACAGAGTTGGTTCATCGTTCAAGCTACATTTATCATCTTCAAATGCTTTCAGTTTGGTTGCACCCAAAGTTTCGTTGTGAGGTAAAAAGTTAAATCCCTCTTGCATGGTACAAGTACTTTAGGGATACAATATAGTATAGTGGCAAAGGTGTATCATGTTGCAAGTATTAAACTAAATGATTTAGTTTTGGTAGAATTATACAAAATATAAGTCAAATAGATTTTATACACGAAAGACTTCATTCCTACACAATCATACAATGATTTCAAAATTTTGAATATCAGTTCTGTGTTGTTTTTTTTTTATTATTTTTGTGTATGTACTGTATAAGTGAACATTTTTGCATTATGGAATTTTTTGCCATTTCGCAAATTTAAAAGAAATTGTAAACTTTTCTGTCTGCATATTTTACCACAAGTTTACCAACAAAATAACACATACTAAGAAATCGCAAACATTTTTGTTCATGAAATGTCCATATTCGGTAGTTTGATATTTTTTCAACACATCTATATATCCACGTATACAGTTCAACCCTCACTAGAATCAATTTGCAGTAAAAAATATAAGGTAGACTGTGCTCCATCTATTATGAATTTAGGCATCTACCTACCTTTAGTTTGCCTTAAAGGCAATCATTAAAAACCAAAGTTTCAACAGTATTTGAATGTATTCAACTTGTAATATTATTGTGAACTTTCCCTAGTGATGAAACAAAAAGTAAAACTGGGTGGAACTAAAACTGCAGTTATGTATTTTATTTCAGTCAAATGACACTAAAGTAATCTACCAGTAATTTCTAAATCTAAAGTCTCCTTCGATTTCTTCAATGTGGCTCAGTATCGCAATGCTTTCTGCAGGATGTTATAAGCAATTTTGCAGCAGACTCCTGTTGAAAAAATTTGCGGTAGAAGGAAGAAATGCTTGTAAAAAACAATTTCTCTTTCTATTATATTTGGCATTATCTATATAACCCCTTCATTTATATTGAGTTAATTATTTCACAAGTATGTTTTCAGAGAATTGTGATGACAATTGTTCCCATAGGTTAAGGTTTAGTCCTTTCAACACATCAATTTTGTTCAAACTTTAACTCTTTACCACACAACAAAATTTTAGACTGGTCAAAATTGCAAGAATCTGCAGATGGCAAAATAAATGTGACTGAAATTTTGAAATTTGTTTTGGGAAGGATAGAAACATTGTGGGAAAAAGGAGAAAATGCTGGTTACCAGCATTTTCTCCTTTTTCCTAAATGTTTTCTAAAGGCTTCTTTCTCAACGTCATTAAAAGTTGGGATTGTGTGGTAAACGGTTAAAAAAAAGTTCAAATGATAAAAATAAATACCATTGCAACAAAATGCAAGCCCATTACTAAACAGTCTTCTTTCTAGCCATTTCCCTAGCTCTTTCTCTTCCTGTGTTATAGAACATCCAAGAAGCATGTCTCCGAGACACTGACCAACCAGGAAGGAGCATGTTCTTTCCAGATCAACGAGCCAAAGTGTAGATACACTGGAGTTGAAACCTGTCAAACCAAAACAGAAAGTGTATATTCTCAATTCATAAATAACAATGTATGCAGCATTTTTACACTTTATCCTGTCAAAATGGGACTTTGGGAACACTTTGACAAGAGTATAAAGCTAAGAATGATCGCTGAGTTGGCAATGCACAGGATTTGAAACCTAGCACTTCCTGGTATGATTCCAAGCAAGACTAACTTTTTTTCCAAGAATTTAAAATTGACACAGCTTTAGGAAATCATTCCGTTCTTACAGGAGAACATTCAAGGATATTTATGAAGTACACTGGCTGCTGAGATATGACTGAAATAATTTTGAAAAATCAACAACTACAATCCCACACATACACAAAAAAAACAAATAAAATTAAGAGACACTTATCAGAGTTTTCTTCAAATCCCACATTGTTTTCAAACTTCCTTCTCAGGGTCGGTAGAAGTCGGGATTGTGTGATAATTGGTTAAACCTTTATCACACAAACATATCTTTAACCCTTATCCTGCTAATTAAATCAAATGAGTTTTTTAAGCCCTACTGATGCTTATTCAAATTTACTAAAGTAAATTTGAATAGGCATCAGTAGGGCTTAAAAGTCTCAGAAGAAAAATAGCTCCTTACCAGTGTAGATCATAGATCAGACTGCTCATTCTGTGCAGTCTGATCTTGATCTACACTGTCTGCATATGGTCAGTGAGTTGCAATTAGTAGCTTAAGGGTTAACAACTCTGAGGAAAAAGGCTTAAAACAACATAGTGGGAAAAGTACAAAATGTTGATAACCAGCATTTTCCTCTTTTCCCACTATGTTTTCTAAATCATTCAAATAATGAATTTCTATCTTTGAGTCCCATCTATTATTCTGTAATATGCAAAAGCTTCGATATGGGCAAGTCTTAAATTTTTTTTTATCTAGTACATGATTAATATCTGAAAATTGTGAATTCACAAATCTATTCACAACAGTGGCAGGTTTACTTACATTGTTCCAATTCCCTCTTTTCATATCTGTCTATGTTAGACAACAATTTACAGATCTGATCCAAATCTGACAACAAAGACAGAAGACTGTTTAAAAGGGGGATAACTCTGTACGGTGGAATCAGGAGTAGAGAATGCAATGTATGGAATAACATTGCCCCAGCTGGTGACTCATACAGTATATCTGAAGTAAAGAGAAAAAACTGTGTAAAACATGGTATTAACTTAACTTATATACTGGTTTATACAGAACATCTAGAAGTCACTTTGGTGATTTCAACTGAAGCAGTTTGCAACTGTCTTAAAATTACAAATGAAAAATAACTGCTGAAATACCTGTACCAACAAATGAAAATGGCTGTCTGAAGTTCGAGGATGGGCCCCAATTCTCAAAATTTAGACCAATCATTAAGTTCTCAAAATAAGAAGGATTCCATTAAATTTTTGAATAAGGAAGGAAAAGTTGACACAAACTGTGTCCAATGACTGACTAACACAAAAATGAAAAGCCAGACAATCTAGTTCAAGTATACATCTCCATTTTTATTGTGGTGGGGTATAATGATAACACAGGGATCAGACTTGTTAAACTGTTCTACTTACTTATGATATTTTCCTGCACATTCAATCTTTTTTGTTGACTGGATTTGAGTAAAGTGGTTGCCTGGTGTAGAAGTTCTGAACACAGTGGCAACATTAGGTTTAGATGTTGCTGTGCTATATAGATCATATCTTCATACTGAAATATACATGCAGTTTAACCCATTACCACTCAATCCCTACTTTTGACGCCCCTGAGAAAGAAGCCTGTTGAAAACACTGTGCGAAAAGGAGAAAATGCTGGTAACCAGCATTTTCTCCTTTTCCCACAGTGTTTTCTACCCTACCCAGAACAAAATTCAATTCTTTAGTCACATTTATTTTGTCGTCTGCAAATGCTTTCAATTTGGACCAGTCTAAAATTTTCTTGTGTGGTAAAGAGTTAAAGCACAACCTTTATACTTTACAAAAGAGCAAAGCATAATTTGTGCTGTTTTTGCAGACACTGTAGATCAATACCAAGACTTTTTTCAAACTTCATTTCTTCATTCTGTAGTATTTCAACTCTTTACCACATAATCCCGACTGAACGACCCTGATAAAGAAAGCTTTTGAAAACATTCTGGGAAAAGCAGAAAATGCTGGTAACCAGCATTTTCTCCATTTCCCATAATATTTTCTATCCTTTCCAAATCAAACCATGATATATCCTCTTCTTGAGATATGTAACATTTAATTATAAAATGAACACAAGCTTTCAGCAGTACAACCGCCTTCATTTTGGTCGCATCTAGTTTGCTGTCGGTAATTGATTTAAATTAGGCAAAG
This sequence comes from Tridacna crocea, assembly GCA_943736015.1. NCBI lineage: Eukaryota > Metazoa > Mollusca > Bivalvia > Cardiida > Cardiidae > Tridacna > Tridacna crocea. Next base: position 35,551,315 of record OX031066.1, on the reverse strand, counting down.
TCTACAATTTTGTGATTTGGTAATGAAGTAAGAAAAATATTCAATGCTGTATAAAATTGATGGTTGTTTTAGAAAAAAAAAAATTACTGCAGGCATTCTATCACAGGATCACACTTGAAGGCGGTTGTACCCCCGAAAGCTTGTGTTCATTTTATAATTAAGCTTTCCAAATCAAATAGCAATTTTTGATTCACATTTATTTTGTTGTCTGCAAATGTTTTCTATTTGGACTGGTCCAAAATTTTGTCGTTTGGTAAATACTTAGGACGCTTTTGTCCACATTTTTCTGGCAATATCACAGAGGCCTCACATCTACATGTTCTGGGCCATCTTATACAACATAGCAATTAAATAATCATGACTTGCAACCGGGAAACTTAGCAATTAAATAATCATGACTTGCAACAGGAAAAGGATTAACCATTGATCATTGATCAAACAAAGAAACCACACTTACAACAGGTATCTCATTACTGGACCTTGCACAAAAAGTAAACACATGTTTGTGTATGGATGATAACAGGGTATGTAACTGTGGGCAGCAAGTCTCAGCCTGCATTCCTCCAACAAGTTTGTCCTGGTTTTTCTCCACTTCATTCAGTGATCTCTCCTGTGGACAGAAAACACACAGTCAAAACTGTGTTAATCCATTACCATACAATCCCTACTTCTGACGACCTTGAGAAAGAAGCCTTTAGAAAACATTGAGGGAAAAGGAGAAAGTACTGGTGACCAGCGTTTTTCGCCTTTTCCCACGTTTTCTACCCTTCACAAAACAAATTTCAAATTTTCAGTCACTTTTATTTTATTGTCTGCAAATGCTTTCGATACAGGCAAACCTAAAATTTTGTCGTACGGTAATGAGTTAAGAAATGGTCTAGTGATGTAATAAAGCACTTCTTTTACAACGAGTGGTCAGTCACTGAAAGTTCAGCTAATTTACGGAAGGTATCTTAAGTAAAAAATTAATTTTGTACAGCATAGAGTTGCCATATATATTTACAAGATAATTTCCAACTTTGTCTGTCAGAATGGTTTTTATGCCACTTTCAGCATTATTTCACTCATGTCACAACTGCAGCGCAAATTTCAATGCATGTCCTGTATTTTATCAGTATTAGGCTTGGGTTCTGAAGTATCTCATCTTAAAGACTCCCACGAAGAACCCAGCAATTTGAGGCAAGATCAAACCCTAGACATCAAGGTTTAAAGTCCTGCGCTTTACCACTTAGGCATTCATGACCCCTACTCCTATTTCCAATTAACCCATTACCACACAATGCCTACTTTTGACGACCCCGAGAAAGAAGCCTTTGGAAAGCATTGTGGGTAAAGGAGAAAATGCTGGTAACCAGCATTTTCTCCTTTTCCCACAATGATTTCCACCCTTCACAAAACAAATTTCAAATTTTCATTTACTTTTATTTTGTCGTCTACAAATACATTCGATTTGGGCAAACCTTAAATTTGGTCATTTGGAAATGAGTTAAACAAAGGCATGATGTCTCAGCCACTCAGATGACTACTTTTGGAATTCAAAATTAGAACAATTGCTATACAGCCCTTGCTTGTAAGTTGTAAAATATCAGTGGCTATAAAAACAAAGCAAGACTGAGATGTTAGGTCAATCATAATTGATTACTATCATAACTCAAATCTTCAATATACTTTATAGAATGGATACTGGTCAATACAGTCATACACACATAATTGATTTTTCTCTAGGAAAAAGTGAAAGACTCTGACACTTCAGAACTTTTGCTGAATCCTTATTCAATAAGAATTCTTCTTTCATAGTTCCGAAAGACTACACCAAATTTTATACCAGTGTAACTTTACATGTAATGCAGGAGACAGCTTCGGAGGACATTGTGGAAAATGGAGAAATCATTTGTTCCTTTACTAGGTGTTTTCTATAGCGTCTATACAGTTTTTGTTCCCTTTCACTGTTAAAAGCAATTGCTTCTTTTCCTTTTCATTTTTAATATTGCAATGTTAATGGTTAAACTGATTTTTGCCACAGAGAAGTTAAATACAGTTACAAATCCATAATAGATAAAAAAAGATAGCAAACATTCTAAAAGTCCTTACTGTTTCAAAAGCCAAGTTCCTTAAGATATTTTTCATTAGGACTTCAGCTAGGTGTAAATCTGGGGTAAATTTGTATGTGACTCTATGGTCAGTTGATGGACTGAGACCTAGAAATGTTGAAATGTGACTGTTGTTCTGTAGACTAGTAAGGATCATATTCAGCTGCATCCTCTAAAATAAAGAAAAAAAAATCACAATATAATTAGATGCACTTGTCAAAAAAGAGGATCATGATGGTCCTGGGCTATAAATAAGGCATACCCTGGGGTTTATCACAAGAAGATGTTTACCGATTTTCTTCTTTGTCTTTGGCCAGTGGTGCTAAAAACTGCTGCTTATCATCAATTTTTCTCTTCACAGTGTCTTGGTCCCTTTTTGACTTGTGGTTTAATCCATTACCACATAACAAAATTTTAGACTGGTCCAAACAGAAACAAATAGCAGAATAACTCACCCAGAGCACATAACGGTCACCGGATGATGTTACATGCAAAAAATGAATGCTCTAGCCCTATTGGTTTGTCACAAGTAGATTTTAAAAGATTTCCTTCTTTGTTTCTATGTAAAATAGGATGCGTCCGGGCAGAGCCCAAATATGACCACAGAAAGATAATTTTAGCAATTTTGGTAGAGGATCATCAGATAATGCTACACACCAAATATGAATGCTCTAGCCATTACGGAACATTACTGCCAAGTTTTATCAAGATTGGCCATCTAGTTTTGGAAGAGAAGATTTTTGAAGAAATTGTTAATGGACGGAAAGATGGACAGATGACGGACGATTACTGTTCACAATATCTCATCCAGAGCACTTTGTGCTCAGGTGAGCTAAAAAGGGCCCATACCTATCATCCATACAAAATTACATTTAAGCCACATTCTGACAAAAGCGGGCTTTAGGCATCTCCGTAATCCATGCTACCAAGTCAGTCATCACAAATTATGGATCTATCATATCCATCAATTTCAACAATCAACTTTATCATGAGATAGACTGGTCCTTGGATGTACAGAAAATTGACCAATAGCTGAAAGCTTTGGCTAGGGTCAGCCTGCACTGACTTCACAGACTGACTTGGGTGGATATTTTCCGCAAATGCATTAAGCCCCTCTCATTTTTATTGTAAAGAATTTTCATAACTATAAAGTAAAACAGCTTCTGATATCTGGTTTTGCTAATCAGACATTGTGTTACTTCCAAATCCAGAAAGAGACTAACTCTATGCCAAACGACAGTATTTCAGACTTGACCAAATATAAAGTATGTGCAGATGGCAAATTAAACATGGCTCATAAACTGAAATTTGCCTTCAACCCTTTACCAAATAATCCCTGTTGTAACCCTGATGAAGAAGTTTTGAATACATTGTCGGAAAAACAATATTCAATTCTTGAGTCACATAAATTTTGTTATCTGCAAATAGTTTGAATTTGGACAAGTCTAAAATTTTATTGTTTGGTAAAGAAATGAAGTGAAGAAAACATTGTGGAAAATGAAGAAACTGCTATTGAGTAGCATTACCAGCATTTTCTTCTTTTTCCTCTTTTTCAAAAGGCTTATTCCCTGGGGACGTGAAAACTGCAGATGGCTTGGTGAAGGATTATTTCTTCAGTTTGACCTAGACTATGGGAAGTGGCTGACCTTAGAACATATTATCTGAAATCTTTGCTCTGTAAGGTTATAGAGGGGAGATGACTGTAAGAAAAATTTTTAATACTTGACCATGCATGGATTTCAAGAAATTTCAAGACACAAGAAAACAGAAATGTAACTAGTGTCCACACTAAACAACCATTCCTAAAAACATTCTTTTACTAATTCTAGGGAATTTTATTAATTTCAACACAGCAGAATTTCTCACTGGCAATACAAAATGTTTTATCAAATCAGAAATTTGTAACTTTCTAATTTTAGAAAAGGATAGAATATACAATCTAGAGTAATTTGAGAAGGTGGACACAGGTCAAGATTTCTTTGTTTGAATTCTTCTCTTCCACTTTGTCACTTAACCATTTACCTCACAATCAAAAGTTTAACCAACTTGAAGGTCAACGTTTTGAAAACAATGTGGGAAAAGAAAAATTCCTGGTTCAAGGCATCTTCTCCTTTTTCAACAATATTTTCTATATTTCCTCATACAACATTTCCAATTTGACCATCATGGAAGATGTGGTCCACAAATGCTGTCAACTTGGACAAGTCACACATTAGGCATATCACAGCAACAGCCCACTCATTCATGATTGTGTCCAGTACAAGGCTGCAGCTCTGAAGCATCTACTAAGTCAACTGAATCAACTGAGTTATGAGGCAGACTGGTCCTTTGACATGCAGAAAATTAACCTGTAGCAGAAACTTTCAGCCTAGGTCAGCCTGCACTGACTGCGCATGCTGACCTAGGGTCGATACTTTTTGCAGATACAACTCCCAAATGGTAAATGTAGTGACTGACTTACCTGCCCTTTTGACAATATATGCCAATACTCTGGTGACTGGGGTAACAGAGAGTGCAAAAGTTCCATCCTATCAGCTAGACAAGGCAGTAGTAACTGAGCTCCCACTGACAGACTCTCAGATACAGCCTGTTTTGTAACAAAATCAAGAAAAAATTAACAACTTATTAATTGAATCTTATGCACAGCCAATACATATCTGCTTAAGCAGAAAGTGTAGATCAAAATCGGACTGCATAGAACATGCATCCTGATCTTGAATCTACACTGCCCACTGTGATGATTTTTTTTTCCCAATCAAAAAACAGAAATTTTGAAATCCCAGTATTTCATATGCTTAGTATTGTCTGTAAATTTAATTCTTAACTTTTTCTTTTGATCAGATAAGCATAATGAAGGTTAGCATACAAATGACCTTTCTGTGACATTGGAAAATACTCCTTTTTCTAATAATATTGTTTAACATGTTTTGAAATCATTGTGGGTACTGAACCTCCTGTGGGTTGACCCTGCTTATCATAGGATATGAACCCAGAATCTCTATTGTTAAAGGCTTATACTACTATATGTGAAAACATTGTACTCATTAGGATTAATTTCTCCTTTAGCCACTATCTTTTCAAAAGTCATTTGCTGCATGATGCATAATTTGCTGCATGAATTTATCTGCTCGGCATATTTTATACATAATGTGTATTTGTATGTACGATGACCATAGAAATTAGGTGCAAGAAATTTACCTGTTGAATGGAATCTGGTGTTTTTGTGTCGATTAGTTTAAACAGTATATTTCTGAGTGGTTTTGCCTGATTGCCTAACAAGTTTTTCGACACACTGCTGTTTAGAGCCAGTGACATATGGATACATAACACCCTCAGACACAGCAGCACAAAATGTTGATGTTCTCTGAAAAAAATACAACAAATAAGGACAGAGGCAAGGTATGGAAACAATTTCACATTAGAGAACTCTTTACCAAACAACAAGATGTTTGACTAGCCAAAATTGAAAGCATTTGCACAGGAAAAATTTAATGTTGCTGAGATACCAATTTCTGTCTCTGATAGGGTAAAAACAATGTAGAAATGGAGAAAATGCTGATTACCTGCATTTTATCCTTTTCCCAAAATGTTTTCTAAAGCCTTCTCTTTCAGGTTCGTTAACAGTCTGGATTGTGTGGTAAACAGTAAAAAAGAATAACCATATGACTCTTTTCAAAATCAAGTTATTGTTGTAAGGCAGCACAGTTTGCCTGAAAAAGCTAATTTTGGTAGGGCATTGCCTTGAAACAGCAACAGGGTCTCAAGCTAGGACAGAAGACGCAACAACTCCAATGCCAGAGCTACAGCAATAGCTCTTCCTGGACTATCCAAGAAACTTCTCTTATCTTGACCTTTTGATATAGTTGAATGAAACTGTGAACCTTTATCGATCCCCATACTAGTTTTGAACCAAACATGACCCAATTTCAAACAAGTCAGATCATTTTGTCAAATTTTCTTAACAATTGGCCTACTGAAAAAGTGTCTTCTAGAGCATACACAAAGATTCTTTTAAAAAAAAACAAGCAATTTCGTTGAAATGATATCCCCCGCCAAAAAAGACCTTTTTTGATACAAACGTATAAGAGGTATTGTGTTTTGCATGTACATGTGGCCTTTTTGTTATTGGTTCATGATAAAATTATACATTAAGCTCCCTTGTTCCATGGCACAGGATTTCATTACATAATAACTCAAAAATCATAAGAAGCAGATTTATCATTCTTGTACAATGCAGTCCCCCACAATAAAATCTATCCACGTATGAAGAAACATGTCAGTAACTGAAATAAATTTTGAGTTATGTCCTGGACAAAAATTGAGCCTGAAAAATAACAAAGGGCAATAATTCAAAAATCATATTGCCAGAGTTATCGTTCTTGTACACTGCACTCCTCACAGTAAGATCCATCCACCGATTAAGTTACATGTTCATATCTGAAATAGTTTTTCAATTATGTTCTGGACAAAAGTTAAGCCTGAAAAATAATAAGGGGTAATAACTCAAAAATTATGAAAGTTAATTAGAGTTATTATTCTTCTGCACTGCACTTCTCCTTATTGAAATCTAGACACATACAAATTTTCAAGTTGATATGTGAAACAATTTTCAAGTTAGGTGCTAGAGAAAAAAAATTAAGCCTGAAAAATAACGAAGGGCAATAACTCCAAAAATATGAAGGACAGAGTTGTCATTCATGTACACTGCACTCCTCCTTAACGAGATCTATCCACTTACGAAGTTTGAAGTTGGTATCTGAAATACTGGTTAAGTTATCTTCCAACTAAAAATCGGGGACGGAAGGAGGGACTGACAGAGACTATTACCATATCCCCCCCCACCACCAGGGGGATAATAAGTATGAAAAATAAACTAGCACTTGTTCCAGAACAGGATAAATTCATCAAAGGGTAATCAGTCAAAAAAAGCCTGTGAATCTAAATAGAAATGTGCGAACATAAATTCAAAGTAAAAATTTACAAAGGGCAATAACTCCAAAAATACTTAAGATAGAGTTATAGTTCTTGTGCACTGCACTTCTCCTCAATTAGTTCTATATGTGTGTGAAGTTTCAAATTCCTAGCTTTTATACTTTTGGAGATATGCTCCGGACAAAAATCCTAAGTGAAAATTTACAAAGGGCAATAACTCCAAAAATACTTCAGATAGAGTTATGGTTGTTGTGCACTGCACTTCTCCTTAATGAGTTCTATATGTGTGTGAACTTTCAAGTTCCTAGCTTTTATACTTTTGGAGATATGCTCCGGACAAAAATCCTAAGTGAAAATTTACAAAGGGCAATAACTCCAAAAATACTTCAGATACAGTTATGGTTCTTGTGCACTGCACTACTCCTCAATGAGTTCTATATATGTGTGAAGTTTCAATTTCCTAGCTGAAATACTTTTGGAGATATGCTCCGGACAAAAATCCAAAGTTAAAATTTACAAAGGGCAATAACTCCAAAAATACTGAAGACAGAGTTATGGTTTTGTGCAGTGCACTTCTCCTCAATTAGTTCCATATGTGTGTGAAGTTTCAAGTTCCTAGCTTTTATACCTTTGGAGATATGCACCGGACATAAATCCAAAGTTAAAATTTACAAAGTGCAGTAACTCCAAAAATACAAAAGACAGAGTTATGGTTCTTGTGCACTGCACTTCCCAATGTGTATTATATATGTGTGAAGTTTCAAGTTCCTAGCTTTTATACTTTTGGAGATATGCTTCGGACAAAAATCCAAAGTAAAAATAACAAAGGGCAATAACTCCAAAAATACTTCAGATACAGTTATGGTTCTTGTGCACTGCACTTCTCCCCAATGAGTTCTATATGTGTGTGAAGTTTCAAGTTCCTAGCTTTTTTACTTTTGGAGATATGCTCCGGACAAAAATTCCTGGAAAAAAGTGTACAAAGGGCAATAACTCCGAAAATACTGAAGATAGAGTTATGGTTCTTGTGCACTGCACTTTTCCTCAATGAAATCTATACACTTGTGAAGTTTGAAGATGATATCTCAAATACTTTTGGAGATTATGCTCCGAGCAAAAATCCAAAGTAAAAATTTGCAAAGGGCAATAACTAAAAAAATACTGAAGATAGAGTTATGGTTCTTGTGCACTGCACTTCTCCTCAATGAGTTCTATATATGTGTGTGAAGTTTCAAGTTCCTAGCTTTTATACTTTTGGAGATATGCTCCGGACACAAATCCAAAGTTAAAATTTACAAAGGGCAATAACTCCAAAAATGCTGAAGACAGAGTTATGGTTTTGTGCAATGCACTTCTCCTCAATTAGTTCTATATGTGTGTGAAGTTTCAAGTTCCTAGCTTTTATACCTTTGGAGATATGCACCGGACAAAAATCCAAAGTAAAAATTTACAAAGGGCAATAACTCCAAAAATACTAAAGATAGAGTTATGGTTCTTGTGCACTGCACTTCTCCTCAATTAGTTCTATATGTGTGTTAAGTTTCAAGTTCCTAGCTTTTATACCTTTGGAGATATGCTCCGGACAAAAATCCAAAGTTAAAATTTACAATGGGCAATAACTCCAAAAATACTTCAGATAGAGTTATGGTTCTTGTGCACTGCACTTCTCCTCAATGTGTTTAATATATGTGTGAAGTTTCAAGTTCCTAGCTTTTATACTTTTAGTTTAAACATATTTATTTTACATCAATTGAGAAACAAGTTCTTACAACTTATACTAATCTCTCTCGATTCTCTCTCGAAGTTGGTTATTGAAAAAAGTGGCTTGTATGGACCCATGATTTTGTGATGACTTGGGCTGTTATTGTGCATAATGGAAATGTGTTAAGTACTCTTTTGCCAGAGAGCTGCTCATTTATGTATGAAGTGTCTTGCACATGTCCAGTGCACTGCTTACAGTGAGACTCCAACTCTGGGCCTCCAGGTAACATGTCCTATGCCTTACCACTGAGCCATGCAGGAACGCTTTTTTTTTTGTGTAAAAAGCACTTATTTTCTTGTTCCTGATTATTATCAAAAGCTTTGCATTGCAGGGGTTCAAAAATTTTACTTTAAGAGAACCTGGTTAAACTTACTGATGGTTCTTGAATGGAGATGGTGTATCTTTCTCATCAAAACTCTGACAATACTTCTCCAGAAATACACGTAAAACACCAAATGTGCTCTCTTGTACATCTACACAGAAAGGTCTGTGCCATGACAGTACTTGCCTGCAATCAAAGAAATTTGTTTGTTTGGATTTATGGTATTATATTAGTACATGTCCTTGACACAATACTCTTTCCAATCAAACAACTTTTTGTTTTCTCACACAATCAAAACAGTGCTCATCATTGAGAAAGGAAGAAATCCTGTGACACTGACCATTATTGGTTTTCAGACAGAATTCAGCTGGGAATCAAACCTGCAAATTCAAGACCTTTATCTTAACTCATCACCATACAACAAAATTTTAGGTTTGTCCAAATCGAAAGTATTTGGGGATGACAAAATAAAAGTGACTGAAAATTTGAAATTTGTTTTGTGAAGGGTAGAAAACATTGTGGGAAAAGGAGAAAATGCTGGTAACCAGCATTTTCTCCGTTTCCAACAATGTTTTCTAAAGGCTTCTTTCTCAGGGTCGTCAAAAGTAGGGATTGTGTGGTAATGGGTTGACGAGTTAACAGGCTTTGTATCAGCTAAAATACAAAACAAAGTTTCTAACTATACATACCTATCTACAGGGGTTGCAGTCCAGGCCACACTGTGAGATGTTCCTGCTGATATCTGGTGTATGGGCACTTTATCTAAACCTAGGACTTTCTTAGGCCTTGTAATTGGGCTTTGTATGTGACCTTGCCCACACTGACCCATTGCATTATTGCCCCATGCATAAACTATATTATCTGTAAGATAGATGTTAATGGTGTTTAAAAGGAGAAAAAAAAGTTTCAAACAAAAAGTTCTCAAACCATACAGCGACCCATTGCATATTCCCAGGCATAAACATTACTATCTATAAATTTTGTGCAGAGAAACTGACATTTTACAACTACCACTATGTGCTTTTGATGGACTATCAAGATTAACATAAAAATGTAAAACATAAACCATCTGATCATAATCCACACTGTCAAGATGTGATGAGGGTTTTCTTGTCAAGAATCTTCAAAATGAAAAAGTTGGGTTATTTCCAATGATTTATAGCATACTTCTGCAATGTATGAGTCCAACTGATTTAGTGTTGTACCTGAATATGTTTAACCCTTTCCCAAATGACAGATTTAGGACTCTTCCAAACTGAAAGAATTTGCAGACGGCAATTTTAGATTTTGAGAAAAATGGCAGAAAGTTCTCAAAAAGGGTAGAAAACACTGTGGGAAAAGGAGGAATTGCTTGTTATGAGCAATTTCTCCTTTTCCCACAGTGTTTTCAAAAGACTTTTACTGCAGACACGTAAAAACCAGGGCTTGTTTGGGAAAGGGTTAATGACCACTTTATTTCAAACCTAGGCATTTAGTTTAAACATCCAAGCTATTTCATTTTCACTTATCTAAAATTTATAACGATACAAAGAAAGGCTTCAAACAAAAATGATTTATGTGACTTAAGAAAACTGCTCTTCTTAACTTCTTGAATGGACATCATTTTGCTTTTACAGAAGATGGGTTAAGATAAGGGAGACTTTTCTTTCATGTTAACTTTTATAATCAAGACCCTAGCCTTATCTTTAAAAAAATTCTGTAACAGGGACTATGAAATGAGATAGTTTGTACTCATATGATAGAATCCAACTCTGGGACAAATAACGAAAATTTATACATGTCCAATTGATACATGTTCAATTGAAAAGATGATGCAAATGTCATATCAGATATGGTTGATAAGGTAAATCCTGAAATGACTGAAAAGATTGTGTGAAAAGGAGCAAATGCTTGTCATCCTAAGTGTTTAGAAATTCTTTACCAGGGTCTATAACAACTATGAATTGTGTGATAACAGGGTGCAAACACTTAGCTGTATTTGCTTTATTCTCATTGAAAATTCTAAATGGAAAAAAAGGAGCATCGCTGTGTCAAAAGTTTTTTGATAGTTACCTGCCCGTTTTGTACAGGTGTCTGTTTATCTCTTTATTAAACAACAAAATTTTGGACTTGCCCAAATTGAAAGCATAATAAATGTAATCAAAATTGAATTTTGACTTTGGAAACGTAGAAAATATTGTGGGAAAAGGAGAAAATGCTGGTTACCAGCATTTTCTCCTTTTCCCACAATGTTTTCAAAAGGCTTCTTTCTCAGGGTCATTAAAAGAAGGATTGTCTGGTAAAGGGTTAAATAATTAATAACTAGTCCAAGTAAGAAGTACATAACCTCAGTGATGACTTAGATATGATAAAATGTGAAAGTTTTTACACAACCACAATTAAGATGACAACAGCACTAACAGTGCCATGACAGTATCTCAACATTTTCTTTTATAATAGCGGAGATTAAAAACATGTACTTATACTAAAACAATAAGGACAGGAATATTTACCATGTGTAAGGGCTAGACAATGATTATCACCACAAGCAACATCCATTATTCTGACAGTCTGAAGATCCTCCAACAATCTCGGCTTTAGGGCCGTAGCCTCCAGTGACCCGGAGGCAATTCCTGATCCACCGCCCCACACATACAACTGAAACATATCAAAATGTGCTTCATAATAAACTAAACTTTCCAGAGATATACAGGCCAAGATAAAAAGTATACTAGTTAAAAAAGGATTGTTATATAAGAGAATTTGTCCAGCTTGGAGTTGAACGAGTGACAACTGGGTTTCAAGCACTCTACCTTATCTGTTTTACTGAGATTGGCGCACTATAAGGCCAAAAATGTTGTAAAAGATCAGTCAAAAATAAGACAATCACAATTTCTTACCCCACTTAGCAGTCAAACACATAGCATGTTACAACTCATATTAGGATATATATATGAGAAATAAGTCCAACGCTTGTTTAATATTCTTGTTGAGGTATAATTCAATTTTTGTAGCATCATAAGAAATACAAGCTGTTACAACATTACAGTGACAACATAAGAAAATGTTATGGAAAAAAAGAGCAATTGCAATAGTAAGCAAACTCCCTTCCCCACAATGTTTTCTATAATTTTGGAAAGACAATATTTAACTTAAAATTCAAGTACTTGTCAATTATGTAACTTAGAAGTATTCTTGGTTTTACCTTAACCCATTACCACACAATCCCTACTTTTGACGCCCTTGAGAAAGAAGCCTTTTGAAAACACTGTGGGAAAAGGAGAAAATGCTGGTATCCAGCATTTTCTCCTTTTCCCACAGTGTTTTCTACCCTTCCCAGAACAGATTTCAATTTTTCAGTCACCTTTATTTTGTCGTCTGCAAATGCTTTCAAATTGGACCAGTCTAAAATTTTCTCGTGTGGTAAAGGATTAAACACAGACGCAGCTGTGATAAGTAAAAGTAAGGAGTGTGGTTACCTACTAGAATGATCACTCACCTGGCCAGTGGTAGCTAAAGCTAGAGAGAAATTACATCCACAAGCTACTTTTCTGATCATAATTCCTGCCAAACTGTCCACCATTTTGGGTTTATACTGTCTGCTGGCATCCCCATGCCCTAGCTTACCTGAAAAATATATGTAAAACTGAAAATTATTTGATTTACAAAACAGGATAGTTCTTTTTTTAAGACAATGTTTAACTTAGTGAATACCAGAATGATATTTTCAGGATCCGATTGGAGGTACAGTTTCAGAAATGAGTCTGAAAATATCCTCGTAAAGTTGGGATAACCAACTGCAATCAAGGTAACATGGATACATAGTTAACCATGATAGATAGATATGGCTCACGACAAGCAATTTCTCCTTCAGCCAATATGCTTCTAAAAGTAGTTTGCTTAGCTCTTTACAAATCAACAAAATTTTAGACTGGTCTAAACTGAAAGCACTTGCAGACAACAAATTAAATAACTAAAAAACTGAAATTGATTTCCCAAGGGGTAGAAAACATTGAGGGAAAAGGAGAAAATGCTGGTTAACAGCATTTTCTCCTTTTCCCACAATGTTTTCAAAAGGCTTCTATCTCATTGCTTAGTAAAGGGTTAGCCCATTACCACTAAATGCCTACTTTTGACAGCCCTGAGAAAGAAGCCTTTAGAAAACATCGTGGGAAACGGAGAAAATGCTGGTAACCAGCATTTTTTTCCTTTTCCCACAATGTTTTCTACCCTTCCCACAACAAATTTCAATTATTCAGTTGCGTTTAGTTTTGTCGTCTGCAAATGCTTTCGATTTCAAGAAACCTAAAATTTTGTCATTTGGTAATGATTTAAAAGAAACATCTGCAGTGTTGATATGCTAAAATCTTACCGTTGTCTCCACTTCCAAACGACCAGACTGTTTTACCATCTCTGGACACTATCAATGTGTGTGAACTGCCACAGGCCACTTGTCCAATAGGGGGTAGATCTTTCACTTTGGTGGGTAAATTTTTGCTGCTACTGTCCCCATGGCCTGTAACACATGTTAACCCATTACCACTCAATCCCTACTTTTGACGCTCCTGAGAAAGAAGCCTTTAGAAAACATTGTGGGAAAAGGAGAAAATGCTGGTAACCAGCATTTTCTCCTTTTCCCACAATTTTTTCTACCCTTCACGAAACAAATTTCAAATTTTCAGTCACTTTTATTTTGTCATCTGCAAATGCTTTCAATTTGGACCAGTCTAAAATATTGTCGTTTGGTAATGGGTTAAACATGAACATGTTAAACATGTGCAAAAGAAAAATTTTGCACATTGATTGCAAATCCCCCCAAATGTGACAGTAAGAAATTCAAGTTAAATTCAGTGTTCTAACATGGATGTAATTCCATGCCAGCAGCTAAAAAAAAAGTTCATACAGTTAATAAAGTATGATAGAAATAAGCCCTAAAGGGATAGTTGTCACATATTGAAAAATATATGTGTGACAGTGTTCAATCTAGCTTTCGATCACAGGGGGCCCATCGGGCCCATTGCCTCTAAAGTAGGGGGCCATTTGAAAAAAATAGGGGCCATCAACAAAATAAGAATTAGTAAGTTTTTACCCTTTTATCGGACTGATGAAAAATAAAGTCAATATACTAGTAAAACTATTGTATATTAGAATGGATGCTGTCCAAGTTTAAAAGAAACAATAACAGAACAGTAACAGTCATATTATTGAATAGAATGTTTAAAGACTAGTTTGGTTTGACATCATGGCCACTGTGGGAACACACACGTCTAACTAAAGGGATATATACCTTAATGCACAAATAATAGCCTGCTCTTTTTTATCATACAATGAGTGGACTGTACTCTTTAATTTGTCAGCTTGTTTTCTATTGAGTAAGGAATTCAAGTGATCTGCCAAGGACATGTGTCGATCAAGGGTTGATGTTTTAAAATTTTGACACCCAGTGACAAATGGATTTCATTTTCCAGTAGATATGCATGACATTTTTCTCATCGTAATATGCTAGCCAGTTTTTGAAACGCGAGTCGTCTTACCACTTACGATGAAAGTCGCGTTTTTTAGCCTACACCAATCGTATTTCTCCTCTCGTGGATGCTGATGCGAATTTGTTTAGGGTCACGGAGGTATCAAGCGATGCTTTCTCGGCAGGTTTAGTTATTTTCGGCGCACTGGCGCCTCCAAAACATTCAGAAATTCATTTCATTTTTTGTCAACACAGCCAATGGAGGCTGAAAAGATTCCACATCTCTATGGCAACTGACGGAGTTCGTATTTTTTCGTAATGAGCGGTAAGGAAAGAATGGATAAACTAACCCAATGGATTTATACTACCGGAATGTAATTTTCGGGATCGAGTGTCGAGTGTGTAAATTCTATTGCGCCCAACGTGATTTTAGGGGGCCAATGGTGCAATGGCGCGCTCTAGATTGAACACTGTGTGTGTGATTCTATGGAGTTCTCCACCGGTTGACTATATAATAACAATAAAGCAACAATTATACATGCAGTGCCTTTTTTGTGTGCAAGATCTTTCAAGTGGACAAAAATATGGCCTAAATCAATTTGTTTACAACCAATGTCTTGTTTGAAAAAATGTGATCTTCTAGCTTGAAATCAGAAACTTTATTTAATTTCATGTTTTGTCTTTTTTATTTTCTTTTTTTTTTGTTTAATTTTTTAAAACTACCATAAATTATAAAAGTGCTTCTAGAGTATTCACTGCATCTTTGAATGCCTTTTTCCTTTTTCCAATTTAATTACAACTTATGTTTAATAGAATCCTTTTAAAAGGTACACATTTTACGGAAGTGAACATTGCCACAATGAAAAATAAATCTGTTACATGAACTTCAGACTATTTCTTGATTTGATGGAAGATTTTTCATGTGAACAATTGTTTCACTGAAAATATATTTAAAAACATGTACCCAATCTCCCATAATCCCCTTCTCCCCAGGTATAAAGATCTCCCTCCTGTGTGATGGCTGCACTGTGACGAAAACCTGCTGACACCTGTATAACCACCTGTAAAAATAGTTAAGAAAAATTGTATTAAGGAAGATACTATTTCATTTGTTCAGATACAACCCTACAATACTAGTATTTTCTGACAGTATGTATCACTGGAATCTGTCGAAGTTCAAGTTGCTAGCAGAGGAATATATTGTAATACTAAAGCAAAAGTTGCTAACTTCCTTTTTCTTTAGTTTTACAATACATTTTTCTGCCAGCAACTGTAATCTAGACAGATTGCATTGTAACACACAATCAGACTCATATTAAATAATTCATATTTCTAAAACAGTGTGCATTAACTATGTCCGCATTTTGACTTTGTCCCCTTGTACGCCCTCCAGAAAACACAATCTGATTTAACTCTTAACCGAACAAAAAACTTTTGGGTCTATCCAAATTAAAAACATTTGCAGGCCACAATGCTGGTTAACAGCATTTCTCCTTTTCCAATAATGTTTTCAAAAGCCTTCTTTTTCAAGATTCGTTTAAACTCAGGACTGTGTGGTAAAGGGTTAAGTATGAAATACTTTGTATTTACAAATAATCTTTAACTCTTTACCGAACGACGAAATTACAGACTGGTCCAAATGAAAGCATTTGCAGACGACAAAATTAATCTGAATGAATGTCTGAAATTTGTTTTTGAAAGGGTAGAAAACATTGTGGGAAAAGGAGAAAATGCTGGTTACCAGCATTTTCTCCTTTTCCCACAATGTTTTCAAAAGGTTTCTTTCCAAGGGTCCTTAAAAGTCGGGATTGTGTGGTAAAGAGTTAAAGAAAATCTAATTTGTATCTTTTGAGAGTAGGTCAAAATCATGTAGAAACAACTGGTAAATGTATGGACAAATTTACTTACAATGCCACTTAAGGCAGTAATAAGCTTGGGGAACTTCTGTGTTGAGCTATTTCCATGTCCTAACTTTCCATAGTCACCTGGAGGTACAGGTCAATTACAGATCAATATACAAAATAGAAACAAATTATAGATCAATACATTTACACAAAGGAACATGAAAGAATCATCAGGAAAAAAATACTAGTTTTATTTCTCAAGGAGACATTATATCCATGCTGCATGACTAAGTGCATAAAAACAACAAATACACAAAACATAATGGTTCTTGATTCATAGTAAAAATTGGATTTTAGTTATGAATCTTTATAAAGAATCTAAATCCCGAATTTTTTTTCCATTTTTACTTATTACCCACGCCATGGGATTTTTTTTTCCATTGTCAACGGTCTGAAGTCAAACAAGCTTAATCAAACTTTAACGACACAGTTGCCAGTTTTAATGATCAAGAAGAAAACACCTTGGCAAAGGAGAAAATGCTGGTAACCAGATGTTTATCCTTTTTCCACAATGTTTTCCCACTCCCTTAGACACAGTACCAATACCTGAACCAAATTAATCCTTTGTGTATGTTTATAACATGGACAAATCTAAAATTTTTTTGTTTGGTAAACAATACACTAGACAGAAATCTTTCGTTAAGCCTTTACCAAACAATCTATGGTTTTTACGACCCTGAGATAGAGGCCTATTGAAAAGATAGTGGGAAAAGGAGAAAATGCTGGTTTCCTTTTCCCACAATGTTTTCTACCCTGCTGGAAACAAATTTCAGTTTTAGAGTTAAGTTTATTTTGTCGTCTGCAAGTGCTCTCAATTTGGACCAGTCAAAATTTTGTCATCTGGTAAAGGGTTTAGCTTAAAACAGTAATGAGAATTTAGGACTACCATCTCCCCAGCTGTAGACTTCTCCAGATCTGCCTAATGCTAGGGTATGTCCGTCAGACCCTTTCGAAGAAGAGATTGTTTTGATACATTTATCCATTGGGAACATCAACTTCTTTGGAACAGGTTGGTTGGTGGAGTCTCCAAGTCCCAAACGTCCATAGCTACCTTTGCCACATGCATTCACATGGCCCTCTTTAGTGATCACAAAAGTGCAGAACTGACCAGCTTCAATCTACAATAAACACAGGGATCCAATCCTGAAGCAAGGAATTTTGACCATAATTGTAGGAGAGACAACTGTTGAACAGAACCACATGCTTGACTGTTGTTCTTTTTTTCAGTGGAAAGTTTACATTCCTACATAGGCCAACAAAGTTTTCAAACCTTTTACATCAAGATTTCAAAAAGTCCATACCTATTTTAAAACTATAGTTTGAATTAAAAAATACAAATTTACCAAGGGACAATCTCTGAAAGCCATGGATAATTTTGGAGTAAGTATTTTCTCCTGGTTCCCTTCAGCCAGTTGGTGTGTACTGTTACTTCCCCACGAGTAAACATCACAACAATCCAGTATCAAGGATGATGATGAGGAAGATGAAGTGGTTGTTGACGATGAAGTCACTAACGACCCATAACTGGATGATTTATCCACAGTCACTCGTTGTTCTGATTGAGAAGTTGGAACAGTTGAATAGGTAGAGCTGTATTCGGTTGCAAGGTGAAGAAGCTTTAAGAAAGATCATAACTCGAATCAAAATGTAGCAGGAAGCAATATAAACTTTTTACAAAACAACAAAATTTTAGTCTCATAAAATTTTTTGCCTGTCAACGGTTTCAATTTGGACCAATTCAAAATTTTGTCTACTGGTAAGAAGTAACGAATTACCAATAAGTTGACTCTTTACCAAAGACAAAAGTTTAGAATGGTCCAAATTGAAAGCACTTGCAGATGACAAAATAATTCCAACTCCAAAAACTGAAATTTGTTTCGCGCAGGGCAAGAAACACTGTGGGAAACAAGAGAAAATGCTGGTTTTCAGCATTTTCTCCTTTTCCCACATTGTTTTCAAAAGGCTTCCATCTCAGGGTCGTATAAACCAGGGATTGTGTGGTAAAGAATTAGAATGAAATAATTTGCCTGCCACAGACCGCAGTTCAGTCAGTATTGTAAAGGGCTTAAAACCATTTGGTTAGAGTTTCAAAACCTCAGGCGCTGCCAACTTCTTTCCCATAATTGACAATTAGCATTGCTACAGGATTCATTCTTCTCATCAATGATCATAGTTTTGACAATGATTATGTGGGAAAGCAGCCAATGGCTTGGAAAGATTATAGTGCAAAGTACTGGAAAAGGGAACACCAGGAAAGCAAAGATATGTGCACTGGCTACAGAAATACAATTGTAATAAAGCTAAAAGTGGTAAAAACACCATACAGACAAACAAACAATTAACCTGTTCTAATAAGCATGTGGCTATTTGATAGGAAGGGGCTGCCCCAGACTCATCCACCTCAACACCATTTTCTTTTGAGCCTGTCAATTCTGTAAAACCCTGAAACAAAATACAAAATAGATTTTTTAACATTATTATTATGAATAAAAAGAATATATACTAGTATGTCAATGGCAATCTCCCTTGCTCTCAGACCATTTCAAATTGTCAACTGATATTTATTGTACATTCCACTGAAAATCTAATCTTCTCTGATCCCTGTGTTTCTTCCAGTTTTTAACCACAAGGCCCCCCCCCCCTATTAACACACACAAATTTTCTAAATGTTCCTCAAAACTCAAATATTTGCTTTAATTTATTCATTAATTCCCACAAGACAAAGCCCAAAGAAACATTGGGAAAAATGGAAAATCTGCTTATGAAGCAATTTCCTGAAAAGTTACCAAAGAAGTAATGTTTGACCAGTCTGCCTGTGCCTATTGTTCAGACTCACAAAGTCAATTCTTTTCGCAGATGTAATCCACAGAGCATGACTTTTCATATTTTATATCTTCATTTATATATATAATGCATACAGGGTGATCCAGAAAGTATGGTACCATTTTAACCTCTAATTACTTTTGCTAATGATGTCTTATCTTAAAAATGAAATAGTTTTACGAACTACAGATCTTAAAGTTTTATTAAGGACATACACATTTGAATTTAAACAATGCAACTTAACCAGCAAAAGTTACGAGGAATTGTCAACAAGATGTCCTTTTTGTTTTATTTGATGTCTGTTTTTTAAAGTTTTAAATCACAACCATACATATTTCAGGCAATTTTTTTTCTCCTTTCTGAAGGAACGGCTGATTTCACAACACAAGGCTGGTGTCACAAAACTTTGTCTGCTGTAAATGAATCAATTTGACATAATTTGGCTTTAAAACATCAACATTGTATTCATATTATCCTGTACTTTTGAGTTCATGAAAAATGTGTATTTTTTCAGCACTATGCTGATATTCCGCAATTCTTTAACCCATTACCACACAATCCCTACTTTTTACGCCCCTGAGAAGAAGCCTTTTGAAAACCCTGTGGGAAAAGGAGAAAATGCTGGTAACCAGCATTTTCTCCTTTTCCCACAGTGTTTTCTACCCTTCCCAGAACAAATTTCAATTTTTCAGTCACATTTATTTTGTCGTCTGCAAATGCTTTGAATTTGGACCAGTCTAAATTTTCCTCGTGTAGTAATGGGTTAACAGATCAAAGTAGTATCAAAAATTCTGAATCACCCTGTATATGGATACCAGGTTGCAAGACAACTTACAGCTGATTTCATCATTTGAGTTATGATGTCCTTAAACAGAATCCAGCTGATCCTATTTTCCTGTTCCTCTCCAGAGCTAGCGGAGGTAAGCATTGCAAGCTCAATCCACTGAAACAGAGATTTTAGGGATCCTCTTTGAGCTGCCAATGTCAACATCAACTCTGAACAAAGCTTCTTGCCCTCTAAATCTGCCCCAACATTTGTATGAAAGACACTCTTTAAAAAATCTGTAGTGTGATTCAAGGATTTTATTCCGAGAGCAGTCAGTTTGGATTCGTTGGCTAGAGTCAATGGTGGAAGAGATTTAACAATACCCAGAGCTGTGACAAGAACATCATTGCACACACCAGATGTGCCAAGACTAGCTGCCAGCTGCCAATTCTGTCTCAAAAGTGAAAACAGTAAAGTGAGTCCACTCTGTACTCCAATTTCTATCAAGGCTTCATTCCCACTCTGGACCTGTCGGTCTCCGTCTGATGCTGAGTCAGTTGGATTTTCATCTGGACTTTTATTGAATGATAACAATGCAGGGGGAGAGTGATAGGTCTTTGCTGTTGCATAGTAAATTCTCTGAAGAACAGCAAGCCTTTTACGCAAGTTATGGGCAAACGGTGAACTTGAAACTACAACTTGGGCTAAGGAAGCCTGGCATTTCAGCAACGCTGCAACTAAATGTTCTTGCTCCTCTCTTGATGGGCTCTCTGCTTCAAAGTCAGGAATATTGGGGCCTAAAAGAGAGACAACATCCCCTGAGACAAGGCTAATGCTAGAAGCCCTAGGTCATTTATAAGAATTTGTTTCTCAACAGATGTAAAATAAATATGTTTTAACTAATAATTTTGAAAGTTGTGTACCAAGTTGCATTTGTATAAAGTCATTTTACATCAGAGTCCACAGTTGATTCTAGGCATTCTTTGTTTGTTTCAATGAATGCCAAACTCCCTATTGTGTCTTTTTTTTCCCACCTTCATCCTATTTCAAGCTCTTTAGATTTTGCAAGAGTCAAGAAAATGAATACCTTTATATGGTAAAATCATAAAAAAATGAAGTATCTACATACATTTTGAAGAGGGCAGACAACAAATGAAAATTTCATGAAACTCTTGAATCTGAAAATCATACCTTTCAAATGAATTGTCTGTGGCTGGTTAGGGCTGACTTCCTTGTTTGTAAGTAACCGTGAATAAAGTGCCTCCAGCCCAGTTGAAGTAGCAATCTGATTACAGTTTTCTGTCACCCATTTTGAATTCAAATGATTTGAAAATCTGTAGTTGTTTCCCTCTATTTGTGCCATTTCTCTCTCTTATCTATAAAAGAAACACTTGTCAACCAAGAAGGATACCCATTTCACTTCCAAATCCATTGTGCTATGGGTAATATTAATCCTTTGGAAAACAATCCGTTAGTTTAAACATTATGAAAAGCTTTAGAAGCATAATGAGGATAGGAGAAAATGTTTTTTAACTAGAATTTTTTTCATTTCCTACAATGTTTTATATTTGTTAAAAAAAGTTGCACAATTTCAGTGTCCTCTATTTCGTCTTCAAATCAATCAATCACTGTTCACAGGTTAAAGCAAAGATCTTGTTTATTCATCTCCCAGACATTTAACTTCCTAACTTCCAGATAGGAGGGTAAAAATGACCAGAACCACTACATCTAGAGAGAGCACTAACAATGAAATGGGTTCAACCAAAATTTTATGTTCAAACCCTAGTACAGATAACTGTCCCCAAATGCGATGTTACCTTTTGACTGGTCGCCTCTGGGTACAGAGACAATCTGGACAAAATCAGTTGAGAGTTCCGCACAGATTTTGTGCGCAAGTTTGAACTCCTATAATTTTGCAAATAGAGCACAAATCTAGGATTTAAACATATATGTTGCTTTTGTATTCAATATTCCTTCATTTGAAATACAAATACTTTCAATTTAAACGCTGAACGTGAGAAAAAAAACGTGTATTTCATTACTCCAGTTGTTTATGTTCCCTAAAATATACAAAATGGCCGCCACAACCTACAAATTTCGTCAATGATTTTACGGACATAAACATGTTATAAACAACTTCTACAAGCTCTTTATGTAATTAATGGTTAAACAATTTATTTTGTCATGTTTATTAGGATGGTCCTCGATGGTACCGCGGTACTTAATTTTGCCGAAAATTACTACAAGATAGGAAACTCACATGTATTATTTTCTAATACTGTAATAAACTGTTGCATGTAAAGTCACAATAACTGAACTATCAAAGCTTCAGTCGTGTTTTTCAGACAAAAATATCTAGGTCAAGCAAATATGTTGACTACAAGTGCTCCGAAAGTAGTCCGCTATGATACCGCGTTAACACCTGAAATTTGGAAAATCATGAAAAATATGAGATTTATATTCAAAATATGACTTAAGTACCTTTTTTTTTGTTTCCGGCGAGGACTATGACACCAAAGCAGATGACCTTTATTCGTCAAAAATAAATTGTCGGTTTTTTGAAGAGTTGTGAGTAATTAATTTTAAAACATGGAGGAACATTGTGCTTTATCATTGCAATTTGTGAATATTAAAAGTAACTTATCATTAATGAAAAAATATCTATTATTTTTGACCGATGCGATACAAAGAAAACTTCTGCTCTCGATTTGAAAGAGTAAACAGTGGTTAGGTGGAGCTACATATGCAAATTAGGCATTTTCCAGATTACCGCGGTATCATAGATGACGCGGTACCAGCGAGGACGACTATACTAAAAGTTAATTGCATTTTGCTGCAATACAGATTAAACTGACAAAACAGAAAGTCAGTATAGCGCTCTATATTTGCCATCGGAAATTTTACAATGGACTTGATACGGTACGGTGTACATTAAATGTCCAAATAAAAAAAAGATCACCGGAGCGTCTCATTATTGAGACTCGTTCAAACCCCAAATCTGTCTTGGGCAATTTATCATTCATGTAGTATGTGAAAATTGAAGCGAGACATCATACACATATAACTGAAATACATAAGACTTGATCAATAACTTTCCTCAGTGGCCTCAGCTAAAGGGACCGTAAGCTAAATGTTTAAACTTTACCTGGTACGAATTAACCATGGTACGAACAACTGAACCAAAATTTCTGCTGTGCTCTATGAAAATCTTCTCCGGTATCAAGCATCCTCCTTTTCAATCAGTTTCGCAGATGAAAAAGTATTCAAATCTTTTATTCCTAAACTATAGTGCAAATATGTTATCAAAGCCGGGAAAAAAAATCGCAAGTTAAGGCGGACTCGTCTGCAAATCCGTCAAAAATTCCAAAATAGAGCTTACTTGTTTTGTGGCTTGGTGTCCTCCTTATAAATCGATAACTAATCGAACAACAAATCTCTCAAAGTAAGAAAAGCTGCATTGAAATATTATTGAGAACAAACCGAATTTTAATTATCTTTAGAATGAAATACAAGTAAAGAAAAAGATAAACATTTGGAGAAAAGAAAGAGTCTGTAATAAACTTATCGGTTCAAAACATTGTGAGATAGATCTACTAACAATGCTTTCATCTTTTCCAACAATGTTTTCAAAAACTGTATATAGCTTGGCAGCAAAAAGTCATAAATCCATAATTCTGTACCCAACCTCTAACTTTATTTAAGTCTACATATGTAAATACCAGAGCCACGGATACTCTACATGCGCGGATCCAGATATCTTTCTCAGGGGGGGGTCCCACCGAAAACGCACGATCGTTATTATATGATACTTTGTTTTCCGGATTTCAGTGGATGTAAGCCGTTTACAAGCAAAGTCACCGTTTCCAGTTCTAACCATGAGGATGTCTCCACATTTAGAACTTTTTTTTTTTAATTTATGACTGTATTCTACATAAATTCTGTGCAATATCAAACCAGTACCATTTCATGAATCCGATAACCAAACTTTTGCCAAAATTCCAGGAGGAGGGGGGGGGGGGGTCCGGACCCCCAGTCCCCCCCTCTGGATCCGCCCATGCTCTACATGATTCTGTTTGACCCTGATTTTTTTTTAAAAGCCTCTTTCCTCTGGGTCATTAACTCTTTACGAATTTTAACCCATTACCAAACAACAATATTTTAGACTGGTCCAAATTGAGAGCATTTGCAGACGACAAAATAAAAGTAACTGAAAATTTGAAATTTGTTTGGTAAAGGGTGGAAAACATTGTGGGAAAAGGAGAAAATGCTGGTCACCAGCATTTTCTCCTTTTCCCACAATGTTTTCTAAGGGCTTATTTCTCAAGGGCGTCGAAAGTAGGGATTGTGTGGTAATGGGTTAAACTACAAAATTTGCGACTTTTCCAAATTGAACTCATTTGCAGACAACAAAATAAATGTGACTCTAAAATAAAGCTTGACATTAGATGAGTAGAAAACATTGTGGGAAAAGGAGAAAATGCTGGTTATCAGCATTTTCTCCTGTTCCCAAAAAGTTTTCAGATTGGCTTCTTTCTCTGGGTCATAAAAACTAGAAATTGTCTAGTAAGAGTTAAAACATGGGATTGTGTGGGATAGGGTTTTCTGTCTATCAGACAACAAGTTTCTAAATATGTCCATCATAAAATTATTTACAAATGACAAATACTAATTTGACAGTTCAATCAGTCTTTGAATGGGTGACATGATAGCAACAAATATTTCCACCTTTTCATTTGATGTTTAACTAATTACCACACAATCTTTACTTTTGACGACCCTGAGAAAGAAGCCTTTAGAAAACATAGTGGGAAAAGAAGAAAATGCTGGTAACCAGCATTTTCTCCTTTTCCCACTGTTATGTCCAAGGGACAAAATAATGAGAGACACGTATTCTAGATACTACAATGTATTGCTGTCTACTCTCTAACTAACAACTCTCTGAGAATACATATGGTACATGGCTATATAGATAGTAATATGATATACATAGTTTACTCCATACACTACATATCCTCCCCTATTTAGACAAAATTTACTTTTTCCACAATGTTTCCTTTTGGTGTAAAACTCTGCTAAGAAATAGACTTTATCTGTCCTTTTTAATCATGAAGGAAATGAGTCACACCAAATTTATTTGTTTCACCCACATGTCCCACATTTTTCAGGTAATCAGATCCCAAAGTAATTTACTTATCAGTACTCTAGGTTACAAACTTTGGCAACACCCAAATTGCATTCATAACCAGACCCGTATAAATGATAATAGAATTATAAAAACAATAATGTGTCCAATTATCCAATTAACTAGTTCATAACATAGTCTTGGTATCTGACAGGTGGTTTAATGTTTCTCTCTGGCCTAGTTCTTGGCTGGGAAATGTCCTGTGGAGGAATTTCATCTATGAGTTTATCACTCTTTTCACACACAGCACTTTTTCCACTATTTTCTTCACAAGAAATTCTCGTATCTGAGTGTACCTGAGGCAAAGCTGTAAACTTTTCATTTTCACTATTTCGTTCCAAATATGGTTTTACATGTGTGACATTTCTATCGTATCTCACGCCATCTTGAGACTCAATTGTTACTTTATTACCATATTTTTCTACAACCTTATGCGGTAAAGGATTGAATTGTGTTTGCATTTTGTTCTCACGCTTTTGTTTCAAGAAAACTTTGTCCCCTTTTTGAATGTCGCTATAACTTGCTAGCCTTTTCCTGTCTGCGTACTCTTTACCCTTTCCTTTTTCCTCAGAGTCACGGTCTCTTGTTTCTAAATCATTGTGCTCAAATCTATGATATGTTAATTCTGGTAATTTTGTTCTGATCGGTCTCCCGTAAAGCATTTCGGCAGGCGATTTTCCCGTGACAGAATGAGGCGTAGACCTGTACATTATTAAATAGTCATTTAAATCTGATTTCCAATTTCGACCTTCTGCTTGCGAAATTCTTATTCTTTTCATAATTGACAGATTTTGCCTTTCCACCTCCCCATTTGCCTGTGGATATAATGGTGTGGTTCTCTTGTGCACAATACCATTATTTTGTAAATAACTGGTAAATACCTCACTGGTAAAGTTTCTTGCATTGTCTGTTTTAAGAGTTAAAGGTAACCCATGTGTAACAAAAAACTTTTGAAGTATATTGATGATATTTTCAGAGGTAATAGATTTTGTGACTTTCAATTCAAAGAACCTCGAATAGTAATCAATCAACACCAAAATATAATCCCCTGATGGAAGTGGACCTAACAAATCAAGAGCTAAATCTTGCCAAGGACCTGTAGGCAATTGTGTTCTAATCATTGGTTCAGGTCGTAAAGGGTTTGATACCAGTTGGCATCCATAGCAAGATTTGCAAAACTTTTCTGCATCCTTATCAATACCTGGCCACCAAACTTTTGTCCTTAAATTACGTTTCATGACAACAATTCCAGGATGACCTAAATGTGCTATTTCTAAAACACGATTTCTCAAATTAGTTGGTATGACAATCCTTGTTCCCCTTAACACTAGATGACCAACTGCACATAATTCGTGTTTAATTGGTAAGTATGCTTTATTTTCAAGCAAATACCATTTTCCTGATAACAAACATTCCTTGATTGAACAAAGATCTTTATCTTTTTCCGACTCGGATTCAATATCCTGAGTTGACATGGAAGAAGGGGTGGAATCTGAAGCAATCAAGCTAATTTCATCTACTTCATCAAATGAATTTTGATTGTTCCCCTTATTTGTCA
Source organism: Tridacna crocea (assembly GCA_943736015.1). Taxonomy (NCBI): domain Eukaryota; kingdom Metazoa; phylum Mollusca; class Bivalvia; order Cardiida; family Cardiidae; genus Tridacna; species Tridacna crocea. Next base: position 35,524,533 of record OX031066.1, on the reverse strand, counting down.
GTAACCTTGATAAAGAGTCTGCAATGTTATCTTTACCTTTCAAATACTTAACTTTGAAAGAATACGGCTGCAATCTCAAAACCCAACGTTCAATGCGTGCACACGGTTTTGATTTCTTGGAATAGATGTATTCCAAGGGTTTATGGTCAGTGTAAAGGTCAAAATCTATCCCATAAAGATATGCATTGAAATGTTCAAGACCCCATACAACCGCCAGAGCTTCGCGCTCGGTTTGAGAATATCTACGTTCCACGTCTGTTAAGCTCCTACTTGCATAGCTTATTACGCGTGATTCCCTATTTTGATCTTGCAACAAAATTGCACCTAGCCCAACCGGACTTGCATCAACAACGACTTTTGTTGGTGCATTTATATCAAAATATGCTAAGGCATCAGACAATTTATCTTTCAACTTTTTGAAAGCATTTCTATGCGACGAGTTCCAACGGAATTTAGCATTTTTCTTGGTCAGTTCACGCAATGGAGCTGATATTGTTGAATAATCAGGTATGTACCTTGCATTATAATTGACAAGACCTAGAAAACTCCTTACCTCACTCGCATTTTTCGGATTGCGTGCATTTTTCACAGATTCTATCTTTGCTTTTGAGGGTTTGATGCCTTGCTCAGATAACTCATGACCCATATATTCTAGCTTTGACATATAGAACTGACACTTTTCTTTATTCAGAGTTAACCCTTTTTCCTGTAAAACACTTAGCACCTTTTTCAAGTGAACTTCATGCTCTTCTCTTGTTTTGGAATGAACGATGATGTCATCCATCACATTTCGTACTCCCTCGCATCCCTGTAGTAATTGTTGAAGTATGTTTTGGTACATTTCTGGAGCACAAGAAATTCCAAATAATAACCTTTTGTAGCGATATAACCCTTTATGTGTTGTGAAGGTTGTTATATCACGTGATTCTGGTGACAGTTCAATTTGATGATAGGCATTCGAAATGTCCAATTTGCTGAACACTTTGCTACCATTCATATCATTTAAGACATCGTCTAGGGTAGGGATCGGATGTCGAACCCTTTTTACAGCTGAATTGGCTTGTCTCATGTCCACACATAGCCTAATATCCTTATTTTTCTTGGAAATACAAACAATAGGTGATACCCAGGAAGTAGGACCGTCAACTTTCTCTATAATATCCATTTTCTCTAGCTGATCAAGTTTCTTCTCCAGTTTATCACGTAAATTGTAAGGAATTCTCCTTGTTTGTTGAACTATAGGAATTATAGTGTCATCGATTGGAATTCTGAGTTGATAATCCTTCAATTTACCAATTTCATCCCTGAATAAATTTGGAAACTGCTTTGAGATTGGCATTTCTGTGTTTTCAACATTGTTGACTAACTGCAATACTCCAAGATCAACTGCAGTTTTACACGATAAGAGGGGTTGTCCAGTCCCTTTAAGAACCAGAAAATCTGTATCTAGGCATTTGTCATTCTTTGATATTTGTGCTTTAAACATTCCAGCTAATGGTAGTGCTTTCTTAGAGCCATAAGGAAATATTTTCTTCTCTGTTTTACTTTTGGAAATGAATTTGAAATCTTTCTGCTTATTGAGATTGTTCCAAGTTCTCAGATCGATCACATTACAAGAAGCTCCTGAATCAATTATCATAGAAAGGGGAATGTTACCTACTTTGACTGATGTTTTGGAAAGTTTATCTAGTACTGAAAATGTTACCTCTTCGTTTTCGCTATCAGATTTATCATCTATCGATCGAACATGCTTTTTCTTCTTCTTTCCTTTTGATTTAGATCTACATTTCTTTGCAAAATGTCCTACTTTATGACACTTTCTGCATTCTTCAGATATTGCTGGGCATTTTGGATCACTAGATATATGTCCTAATCTTCCACATCTGTAGCATTCTATCTTCTTTTTACTAGGTTTTCTCTGTACTTTAGGATTTTGGCTTTTAATCTGGCATGTCTCTTCGGATTTAACCTTTTCTATTGTGGACGCGCAAGCATCAGCTCTTTCATATGCAGAAGCTATTTCAATGACTTTGTTTAGCGTAAGCTCAGATTCTCTCAAGAATCTCCTTCTTAACGATGTTGAAATGCATTTTTCAACAATGTGGTCACGGATCCTATCTTCTGTGTCGGTGAAATCACAATTCATTGCTAGTTTCCTTAAGCGTGTACAAAAGTCTTGTACTGTTTCGTTTGACTTCTGTAACTCCGAATTAAATCTATGTCTTTCAAAAGAAACATTCTTCCTTGGCTGGAAGTATTCCGACAGTTTCTCCACAGCACGGTCATAATCAGTGGCTTCCCCCGTGTCTTGAAGAGTTTCAAATATTTGTTGCACTTCTTGACCTACTAGATGTAACAACAAAGCTCTTTTCTGTGTTCTGTCAGTTATTCCAGAACCCACAACATAGTAGTTAAAGGATTTTAACCATCTGTCCCACCTACTGGCTAAATTAGTACTATCTCCATCCAAACTAAATTGTTCTACACTCGCAACTGGCAAAGCTTTAGCCATTGCTAATCGAATTTAATCACAGAACAATTTAATAAGGTCCGGCTTTAGAGGTTGAAAATAGTCAGTTCCCCACGGAATTGAATCCAATTAATTATACTAATTAATGAAAGTGACTATTGTCCAGTATAAACTGTCCCATATTATCCTCTTTCCAATTGGAAAAAAAAAAAAGAACAATATCCTCGTCGCCAAAATATGTTATGTCCAAGGGACAAAATAATGAGAGACACGTATTCTAGATACTACAATGTATTGCTGTCTACTCTCTAACTAACAACTCTCTGAGAATACATATGGTACATGGCTATATAGATAGTAATATGATATACATAGTTTACTCCATACACTACACCCACAATGTTTTCTACCCTTCACAAAACAAATTTCAAATTTTCAGTCACTTTTTATTTTTTCGTATGCAAATGCTTTCGATTTGAACAAACCTTAAGTTTTGTCTTTTGGTAAATAGTTAAATAGGTCTAATCACCTACTGGAGTCCTATGAAGATGGAATTGTCTGGCAAGGTGTTTTATATGGCCTGTAACAAGCAAAAAGGGGCATTTAGGACATTTGCTTAACTCTTTACCGTTAACGACAACATTTGGACAAGTCCAAATTGAAAGCATTTGCAGACAACAAAATCAATGTGAATCAAAAATTAAAATGTGATTTGGAAAGGGTACAAAACATTGTGAGAAAAGGAGAAAATGCTGTTAAACAGCATTTTCTCCTTTTCCCACAATGTTTTCAAAAGGCTTTATTCACAGCGTTGTTAAAAGTCGGGATTGTGTAGTGATGGATTAAAGTGTCGTCTCGGATCAATCTACACAGTTCATGCAGGCTGATCCAAGACAATACTTTCCATTTTATAGGTTACATACTGTTTTGAGCAAGTCTACTGTAGTACAAACTCTAAGTGCTATCTTGGATTAGCCTGCGTGGACTGCGCAGGCTGATCAGGCACGACATTTTATGCAAATGTCCAAATGCCCCTTTTTGCATGTTGAAGGTCATGATAAAAAGATGAAAGCGTTATCTATACTGTTGACCAGTGCCAACCTCATTTCATTGACCTAAAGGCCATTTCTTTGTTTTCAACACAAATAACACTTACGAGTGTACCAGATTTTATTTGGTTTGGCAAATGTAGATCAAAATCAGGCTGCACAGAACATACAGTCTGATCTTGGATCTACATAGTTTGCTTCCTTGGCAAATGTTCAAAAAGAAAACAGCTTTGAAACTGAAATAGCTGCAGCTTTCACAAACTGACTTTAAATATCTGTCATTTATTTAGCTACAAGGGTGTAACTGTATCCAGAGGGTCATTGACACAGAAACAGAATTAACTCTTTACCAAACGACAAAATTTTAAGCCGATCCAAATTCAAAGCACTTGCAGACAACAACATAAATGTGACTCAAAAATTGAAATTTGTCTCCACAAGGGCAGAAATCATTTTGGGAAAAGGAGAAAATGCTGGTTACCAGCATTTTCTCACATTCCCACAATGTTTTCTAGAGGCTTCTTTCTCAAGGTCGTCAAAAGTAGTAATTGTGTAGCAGAGTTAAGCTTTTACCACACAATCCCTTCTTTTGATGACCCTGAGAAAGAAGCCTTTAGAAAACATTATGGAAAAAGGAGAAAATGCTGGTAACCAATTTTCAATCTTTTTCATTTTGTCGTCTGCAAATGCTTTCGATTTGGACAAGCCGAAAATACTGTTGTTTGGTAATGAGATAACCCTTATCCTGCTAAATAAGCCAAAATAGACTTTTTCAAACTGAAAATAAAACCAATAATTTTTGCTATTTCAAATGTATTTTTGAAAGAAAATATCTGCTTATTGGACAATGCAGATGCAAGATCAGACTGCATGTTCTGTACAGTCTGATCTTCATCTATACTCTCCACAAAAGGTCAGTGAGCTGCACTCAGTAGCCTTTGGGTTAACCCTTTACCAAACAACATAATTTTAGACTGGTCCAAATTGAAAGCATTTGCAGATGACAAAATATAAGTTACTGAAAATTTGAATTTTTTTTTGTGAAGGGTAGAAAACATTGTGGGAACAGGAGAAAATGCTGATTACCAGCATTTTCTCCTTTTTTTCCACATTGTTTTTTCAAAGCTTCTTTTTCAGGTTTGTCAAAATTAGGGATTGTGTGGTAATGGGTTAACCCTTTACTCTCTATCAAATGACACAATTTTTCAATTGTCCAAATTGAAAGTTTTTTTAAAGACAACAAACATTTTGATAAATATGAAACTGAAACTGGCTAATAGAAAGCTGGAAAAAGAAGGTAGAAAAAGAAGAAAATGATGGTTTCAAGCATTTTCTTGTTTTTTCCACAAAGATTATCAAAGCTTTTCTCTCTTAGGGTCCTTGTAAGTCCAAATTGTGTTGTAAACACTTAGAGTACCTTTTACAAATACATGTATTGTTCACTTTGTGACAACAATAGATCAGGATTAGGCTGCACCAAATATGCAGCCTGATCTTTGATTTACACTGTCTGCTCTGCTAAAACACATCAGACAAAAGCCACCTTTACATTGTAATAATTTGGGTCTTCTTTCAGAACTGCAAATGTCCTTTGGGTTCATTTGGGACTCTGGGGTTAAAAAATTTTCCTACCTGATCCTCTACCGCACAGTGCCATCTTTTAACAACCCATGGAGAGAAGTCTGTAGAAAAGATTGTGGGAAAAGGAGGAAATGCTGGTAACCACCATTTATGAAGTGGTAAAAAGACAAGTATGAAATACATAGCTTCATGTATGAAGCATTTGAATGTTGTTGAAAGTCAGTTTCAACATTATTTTATTTACTGGTATATCACTGAAGTCAGTGCACCTATCATTGCTGTCATAGTATTTCCTACTTTTTTTTTTCAAGTTACCCTTTTCAGGAATTTTGCACACAGTTTCTTCCAAAGCCACTGAATGCTTTTCTATCTGGCCTGCAACATGCAAAAAAGGGGCTTTCCGGCATTTGCATAATGTGTCATCTCGGATCAGCCTGCGCAGTCAGCACAGGCTAATCCAAGACAGCACTTTATGATTACATTTGGTTTTGTCCTTTAGTAGATATGCCCAATACAGAAAACTACATAAAATGGAAAGTGTCGTCATAAAAATGGAAAGTGTCAGCCTGCGCAGTCAGCACAGGCTAATCCATACAGCAATTCTATGACTACTTTAGGTTTTGTCCTATAATAGACATGTGCAATACAGAAGATTACATAAAAATGGAAAGTGCTGTCTCAGATTAGCCTGTGTGGACTGTGCGCAGGCTGATCCGAGATGACACTTTATGCAAATGTCCGAATGCCCTTTTTCACATGTTAATTTAACCATTGTTGGAAATTATCAGCACTAAGAAACTATCATCAATTCTTTGAAAGAAATGGGCCAGGCAGAGGATACCAGCTAGCAATTTCCTAGTTCAAGTGCTGTACATAATCCACTGAGCTAATGGCTTCAGCAATGGGAGAGAAGTATGAGGTTATCAGAATCTTCTACACATTTTCCAGCAATTTAATCTTCAACTGTTTGCTAAATGACAAAATTTTAGAACAGTCAAATTAAAAAGCATTTGTAGAAGACAAACTGAATGTTGCGTAAATTAGTAAGAAAGTTTTCTGAAAAGAGTATACAAGACAGTGTGGGAAAAGGAGAAAATGCTTGTTACTAGCATTTTCTCCTTTTCTCATAATGTTTGCAATTTTTGTTTTACCTTTGAGTCATTAAAATCTGGATACAGAAGGAAGTAACGGGTTAAAACATAACAAAGTTTTGGACTGATCAAAACTCAATGCATTTGCCAATGAGCAAAATGGCTTACATCTAATGGTCAAGCTATTTTTCTATTAACAGGCACAAAACTATGGAAAAATGAAAAAATACTTGCTGTCAACATTTTCTCCTTTTCCTATAATATTAGAGTTGAACAATACCTCCATGATAGAATTGAACAAGTGATGGGTTGGATTTGTCTCCATTTTATAGTCGAAGGGAGGAAACTCGTATAACTTTAATGTTAAATTTGCGAAGAGTGATCTCCCTTATAATAACCTAAATCGGCCCTCACGTCCCACCGAAAAAATGTTGCACAAAGCCGGATTTTATTTGAGAATCAGTAATCAATATAACATTTCTGTTTTCTTTAATTCTTTACCAGCATTTCACAAGGGTTTCGATCTTCGGCAATGTCAATTTCAATTTACGATTGAAGATTGAATCTAGCTAAACCGGGCGTGACCAGACTTACACTTGCTCCTTATTCTGAATACGCATTCTCATATTGCAGGGGACGATTTGATCCAAGACCTAGATTTAAGATAAACAGGTACCTGGACCCAATTGTTCTGGATTCTCAACCAGTCAAATGTAATTACTAAATTTGAAAGGATAATTCGGCAAATTTGACGAAATTTGTGATAAGGGAAACCACAAATTCAAATAATATGGATATTGTATTATAGATCTAGATCTATATACATTTCAAAGTATACGAGTAGTAATCCATCCAATCAATTTTCTAATATCGGTTAAATGTTTCATTGGTCAGATCTAGGTTTTGGATTCTTTGTTTAACCATGCCATGATGAGCAAATCGTTACCTACAACTTTGAATATTGGCGATTGTTGTAGGTTGAACTAAAAACCCACCGAGTTTGAGTACGCTGTCTCGGTGTAGACTCGGTATAGATTCTAAAGAGTTTGGGTGCGCTATAACAAAATGGATATGCTAGAATATGTAGAAATATGTATCAAATAGAAGGTCTGCAAATCAAAATTCAAATTTACATGTCGACCTAGATAGCTGTGATTTATGAAGAAAATGGCAATATTCGTGTTATTAAATTGAACTACTTTATGCCAATTTTTATATTCTTGCGCTAAAGCCCGGGACCTTTCGTAGGTAGACTAATTTATCAGTGTCGTCGACAGCCAAGTTCTGCTTTTGAAATTTTTTTTTTTTCAGCCCGTCTGGGGTTTTGTTTTTGCGATAAAAGAGCATTTATAATAATCATTGCTTTTCTGTTTGTATGTGGTTAGTACATAGAACGTAGTAATAATATATCGGCCAACGTGTTAAGGTATCTAGAAAGCAGTATGAACTCTATTTATCATTAAAGCATTTAGGAACATAAACAAAAGCAGGTTTAAAATTTTAAAAAAATGCTTCTTTCCCTTTTGACAGCCACAACAATAAACGGCTAAAGCTTAATTGATTGTGTCCGTGGTTGCGAGGAAGAGTGTCTGCCACATAACCAAAGGGATCCGAGTTCAAGACCCAGGAGCGGGTTTCAACTTTGGAATCTGTCATTGACCAACACATCCAGCTCGAGTACTGGTGTAGTTCCCAGGAAGCAGAATCAAGAGAGATTTGTATAAAAAATTGTTTTTCAATCGATGTTAAATAAATGTGTTTAAACTTAATTGATATTGAGATGTTTTTAACCGAAATATGCTCAACAGACGCTTTAAACCATTATCACACAATCCCTACTTCTGACGACCCTGAGAATGAAGCCTTAGGAAACATTGTGGAAAAAGGAAAAATGGTGGTAAACAGCATTTTCTCTTTTTCCCCACAATGTTTTCTACCCTTCACAAAACACATTTTCGGTCACTTTTATTTCGTTGTATGCAAATATTTTCGATTTGGACACTCCTAATGAGTGATGAGTGAAATTCTGATCCCACATTAATTTACTTAGCTATCCGTCAAATACTCGTACAATTAATCAATTTTTAAGCACCATTGAAAGCGTGATTAGAGTAGGTACATAGATAACAGGAATGAGGACTCAAGAGAGATAAGGTACCGAGATAAATTTGATTTGGTTGGTTGGTTGGTTGTATTGGGGTTTAACGACGTTTGGTATAAATGTTTACGCGCATCCATACTGCGCATGTGTATTTCTCACAGATAGTAAAACTATCAGCGCTATTGTGTATTTTTCGCACAAATGACAATAGTAACAGCGGACCGACGGTGCACTTTTACAAGAAGAACATTCTACGGATGGTAATAGTACGGTTAAACTAGCCATGGTATTCTATGGTTGAAATAAAAAGGGGAAGTTTTCACCAAAACGAATGCTTATTTGTCGTTGAAAAGGGAATTTTTTACGTAATGTAAGCCATCCAACGATGAAAATGATACAGCTTCTGAAGTTTTCCTGAAACTGGCAGGCCAGTTGTCATGCTATCCTTTCCGGAGAAGGTGATAGCATTAAAACTGGCCTGCCAGTGTAAGGAATGGTAAAGAATTAACTGGAAAAAAGTCCAGTTACACAGCAAACAATGAAACAGACAGAAAATTGAAGCTGTTGAAGTATACCTATTTCTTGAAGTATAGTCATTCCTCTTTGAAAAATACTGTGGGAAAAGGGTAAATTTCTTCCACTGAATAATTTTTCCCTTTTCCATCATGTCAACCGAGCTTTTATCCCTTTCCTTGGAAAAAATTAACTTCAAATGTGACCTTCATCCCTTTTTCCTGGGGAAAGAAGCACGGGTAGGTGTCATTTTTATTTTTTCTTACTGTCAAGATTTATAAGTACTATGATTGTGGAAATTTTAAAAAAAATCTGTCCGTTAGAAAGTATGTTTTTATTGATAATTATCCCTTAACCCGGTCAAATTATCTCCCCTTTTAACTCAATGGTCTATATATAAAATGCATATTGGTACATTTGCCATGCTCAGAACCAGGCTTTTATATGTTTTTTGTGCAAAACTGAATTATTTTTCTTTAAAGTGATGTATATTTGTATATTCTTCTGGTAATTTTCCTGTTTAATTGACTATTCAAGGAAGGTGTGTTAAATCCAGTATATGCTGAATTTTGTAACTGTATATACCTTTTTCAAAAGCGAATTTCTCGGAAACGAGCACGGGGACCCCCATTTTTTTTCATTGTAATCTACAAGAGACATGATGAGCTTTGTATGTGCAAAGTTTAAAAAAAATCTGTCCGTTGGAAGAATTTGTCATAAACGTCTTTAACGCCACTTTAACTGCTAAGGTCATATCATGGCAGTCGGTGACGCACATGTGTTTCCTGGTTTTCTCAGTACTAACCAACTTTCTTTCCAAAGCCACTGACTACTTTTCTCACATGCTTCAGCAGAGGTGAGGGGCGAAAATACGCCGGGAAGAAAGTTCGCCTCAACCTATGACATTTTTACCTATGACATTTTCTCCTCTGTCATTTTTACCTCTGACATTTTTTACCTACAGTCGATTAGGTACATAGACAACAATGATTTCTTGCCCTTCTGATTCAAATTTGAATCAATTTTGACAAATTTAACTTTGCGAATTTGGTAACTTGTATTTTAAGGCTTGCCTTTATTGAAGTTTTTGTAATGTTTTTATGTTTGTCGGACGCAAAATCTTCGATTTATAACTTAACCAAACAACAAAATTTTGGCTTCGACCAAATTGAAAGCTTTTGCAGACGACAAACTGAATGTTGTTCGAAGATTATTTTATCTCTAATTCGGGGAAAAACTTGTGTGAAAAGGAGAAAATGCTGGTTACTATATGTTTTCAAATCCCTTCTTCAGCAGGGTCATTAAAACTCAGGATTGTATGGTAACGGGTTGATTAATAATTTTTGCAACAAATTTCAGGTTGACAACTTAAACAAATTCACATGAAATGAGAAAGAGTTACTAGTTAAGGTTTTATGTTATTGATACATGTAAAGACATCTTTGAAAATAAAGAAATTATCCTCTAGAAAAAAAAACACATGTATTTCCTTTCCAGTCAAAGTGTTTTCAAGATCCACCTCCAGCTAACAAGAAAACTGTCTGCGGAAGCTATTTAGTTATAGTAACGTTTCAATTTGGCCCAATATGATTCTTTACCAAACAAGTCTTAGTTTCTGAGTTCTGATACGTAAGAGAAAGAAGCAAGTACATGTATTTCAAACTCACTGCGGGAAAAGAAGACAATGCTGCAGGTAAACAGCAGTTTTTTCTTTTTGGAAGGCGAGATTTTCATTCTCGCCTTCATTTGTCAACGCTCAGCAGCTTGCTGAAAATGCCTCTGAGCAGCATTATCAAAACGCCTTTCAAATAGTTCGATATTTCTCGAGTACATTAGAACAAAATAATGTCGAGACCATTGTAAATTTAATCAGAACAGCAAGAAGAATCTTCAAGTTTCTAGAAGGAATGAAATCGAATTCGTAAAAGGCATCGTTTTTGACAAATGCAAAATACTTTGGATCAGTTCATTGATACAATCATGTTGCTACAGCAACAAATAAACCGTAGCTATATTATAAGCCAATCGAAAGCTACTAACATGACGTCATTCGCACCTACTTCAACTTCACAACGCATAAACAACTAACCAGTGTAATCGTATATGTAAATTTACGATCCCAGAACTAACCAATCAGACAGCTTCTTTGAATGACGAATCGCTGATAGACCCCTTTCCTCTGTTGACAACCTTATTCTGTCTTTGTGAGAAGTAAAATTTCAATGAAATAAATTCCTTTGAATCATCAAATGTTTAAAGAAAATGCTCTCTTTCAAAGAAATATAATTGTCTTTTATCAAAGTTGTGCTTGACTTTATAATCAATGACTACGTTATTGTTACGCGTCGGCGTGGCCGAGTTTTGATTCCGGAGACCCGTGAAAAGAAAAAGGTAAATCAGTTGAAATCACAATTCTGATCAGTACAATGTACCGAAGTATATATAGCCTGGGTTCCAGTCTCATCGCTTTTTTCCTTATATACGAGTATGATCGAATTTCACTGCGTCAAAAATGACAATAACATGATCTGTAACCGTTTTAACACGCAAAAAGTTTTAACGTCTTCTTTTGGTCGTCACGTTGCTTAAAGTTCAGCAAGAATTCATAAATATTTAACCCTTTACCCATCACTTGAAACGACTCAAGCTTTTAACAACATCGAGAGGAGAGGAGAAATTGCAAGCGGAAACCGGCACTGTTTTCATTTTACCTCAATGTTTCTACCCTATCAAGAACAAATTTCGTCGCTTATTTGGGCCACCCTGAATTTGTCATCTGCATGAATCAGTGCTTTCAACTTAGTCTGGAATTTTTTTGTCAGGTAAAGAATAAACGCTTATCGCAATGAATTGTTATCATAATCACTTACCTACCATCTTTACGCTAAAATATCCCATTTATTTTCCTCGAAAGAATTTCCTTCAACTATACACTTTTTTCCAAAACTGAATAACACAATGATCTTGACACGGAGAATCCCACTGTCCTAGAGTGCATCGGACGTGTTCATGATTTTCTAAGAACACGGAATAAGGGCCTGTATCTGTGTAACTGTACACGATATATTTCTGTCGAACAAAGGAATTGGGTGCATCTCAATATTGACGAGTTGACAGTCATTTTGCTTTTATGTTCGCCGACATGCTGGACGTACATTTCGGTAACGCGGGATTAATCAAAGACAGGCGTTAATGTCGATGAACCCTTAATTCGCTTATTACGTATTTCTCTTTTGAAGACAAGGCTGATGATTCTATAGTCTACACAGAATATGCAATCTTATGTCTGATTAGCTATATTTTAATCAATGAGACATGTAAAGCATTTTTTCCCCTTTTCTTACAGTGTTATGAAAAGCCATTTTCAGAAGGATTGTTGATACTATAGATATTGTAATTAAATAGCAGAACAGAACAGAACATAATACAATCAAGTCGTAAACAACAATTCCCGAAAGTTTTTAAACAAAGAGCAATAGATTGTTTTATTCAAGATTGGCTGAGTACCGTACAAAATAGCGCAGCTTTAAAAGATTATTCATTAATTAAACACACATTTGGTTACGAACCATATTTAGATATTTTATCAAGAGATATGAGAATTATTTTTCAAGACTAAGATTTTCATCACTCAACTTGCGAATTGAAACTGGGAGATACAGCAACCCCACTGTACCCCGCTCTGAAAGATTTTGTCCTTATTGTAACGCTACAGATATTGAAGACTCATATCACTTTTTATTTTTATGCTCATGTTATAACGAAGTTAGACAGAGATTTTTTCCCTTTTACCTGTATATTTTCGAAATCGCCCATCTGAAATTTACTGAAGTGCTAAAACCCCAAAACAAAAACATTGTTATAAAAACCGCGGTCTACGTCAAATATGCGATCGAAAAACGACTCGAAATATTATAACTCTTAGATCTTAACTAGCATTCTCCCTAAGAATCATGCAGATGGTGATAAGTGACTAGTCACAGAATTCATTGGTTTTACCCTCATTCCATCAGACTTGTTGAAAAACTTTCCCAAAACAAAGCATTCCCATTTTCTGACAGTGGTTACCATGGAAACTAGAAATAAAAATTTCACGGAAATTGGTCGAAAGTTGTCAGTCAAAAAATTGAAAAATGACACTTTTAAGGGTGGTTTTTGACAAATCATTATTATTTAGATTATCTAAACTACTTCTTATATTACAAAAAGGACATGAGTAGTACTCAAAATTATATTGTAAAATGGAAAATGTTACTAGCATTGTGCTGCATAGCAACATAAGTTTAGACATAGAAACCAGTTTTTCAAACTTCCAATTTTGAACATTTTCAAACCAAATTATCTTCTAACAGCAAAGGTGCATATGAAAAATACATATAGGGCCTAAATAAGCAACATCTGATTTTTCACGGCCAACAATAAAAAAACTCAAAATGTTTATAATTTTTGTTACCATGGCAACAAAAGTATTGATCTGTCAGTGATTTTGTTAAAAAGTATCAATTTCAAAGCAAATTATCTCCTTTCTGCAAAGAGAAATATTAACAGTGTATTTACATGTTAAATGATCCACATCTGTTCAACCAATAAAGAAAAAAAAAAGTTCTGCAACAATCCAAACATAAGTTACCATGGCAACCAAACTATCCAACAGTTTGCGACTTTAACAAAAATCAGCACATTCAAAGTAAACTACTGCCCATTTAGATAATCTATACTACTACTTAAAAAATATGTTAAAAGGAAGACATGAGTAGTACTAGAAATTACACAGAAAAATAAAAAATGTCACTTGCATTGTGTTGCATAGCAACATAAGTTTAGACATAGAAACCAGTTTTTCAAACTTCCAATTTTGAACATTTTCAAACCAAATTATCTTCTAACAGCAAAGGTGTGTATGAAAAATACATATAGTACCCAAACGAGCAACATCTGATTTTTCAAAGCCAACAATAAAAAAAACTCAAAATATCTATAATTTTTGTAACCATAGCAACAAAACTATTGACCCGTCATTGATTTTGCAAAAAAGTGGCAATTTCAACGCAAATTATTTCCCTTCTGCAAAGAGAAATATTTACAGCGTATTCATGTATTAAATGATATACATCTGTTCAACCAATAAAGACAAAATTAAGTTCTGCAACAATCCAAATATTACTTACCACGGCAACCAAACTAACCAACAGTTCGCGATTTTAGCAAAAATCAGCACATTCAAAGAAAACTACTGCCGTTTTAGATTATCTATACTACTACTTATGTCAAAAGGACGGCATGAGTAGTACTCGAAATTACATAGGAAAATATAGAAAAATACAAAATGTCACTTGCATTGTGTGGCATAGCAACAAAGTTTAGCCATAGAAACCAATTTTTCAAACTTCAAATTTTGAAGATTTTCAAGCCAAATTATCTTCTGACAGCAAAGGTGCATATGAAATATATATTTAGTGCCTAAACGAGCCGCATCTGATTTTTCACAGCCAACAATGAAAAAACTCAAGATGTTAATAATTGTTGTAACCGTGCCAACAAAACTATTGACCCGTCAGTGTTTCTTCAAAAAAGTGGCAATTTTAGAGCAAATTATCTCCCTTCTGCTAGGAAAAATATTTACAGTGTATTTACGTATTGAATGGATCCACATCTGTTCAACCAATACAGAAAAATCTAAGTTCTGCAACAATCCAAATATTAGTTTCCATGGCAACAAAACTTTCCAACATTTTGCGATTTTAACAAAAATCAGCACGTTCAAATTAAACTACCGCCCATTAACAAAGGATTACATTGATAAGTAATACGTACTTAAATTACCCACATCTGTTTGTCAATATTAAAATGTAAAAGAAAAAAATGATGGCCTAGTCATGTTACCATGGCAACCAAATCAATGAATCATAACAAATAACAGCTTGTTCAAAGCAAATTTACCCCTTCCAGCTAAGAAGCATCTGAATAAATTAAACCTACTTTAAATGACTAATATATGTTATGCACATACAAAAGATAAAAAGTATTCAACACCTCAGAAAAAAAAAATGTTACCATGGCAACAGAACAGTAAACTCATCCCATAAAAGTATGGAAAATAACAAAATATCAAAGGGTAATAATTCTTGAATTATGGAATCAAGAGCTATGGTTCTTATGCACCACATTTCTCTTTGATGAGATCTATCCATCTGTGAAGTTTCATGTTTATCCCTCAAATAATTTTTGTGTTATGCTCTAGACAAAATTTAAGTGAGAAAATAAAGGGTATAAACCCTTAAAATATGCAATCAAGAGTTATGGTTCTTATGCACTGCACTTCTCTTTTATGAGATCTATCCATCTGTAGTTTCATTTTTATATCTCGAATAGTTTTTGAGTTGTGCTCCATACAAGAAATTGGGATGCGAAGAGGGATAGATAGAATGGAGGAAGAATGGATAGACAGACAGACAGACAGACAGACAGACGGATGGCTACTATTACCATATACATAGCCGCCTTTTTGGCGGGAGATAATTAGCATGTATGCTACTTTATGAATGAAAACTAACATGCCAGGAACTATGTATAGAGGGGTATGAACATTTTAAATTGTTGGTCATTCTATTTGATAGATAATTGTATTTTCTCAATTTTACCGATATGTTGCCACTTTGGCTGCCATGGTAACCTGGAGTATGATATGATATGCTCATTGTTATTTTTTTCATGGACAACACATTAGATTAATAGCTATTTCTAAAAGCAAAGTTATTCAGTTTCCTTACTCGTCTCTACAATTATTCCTTGAAAATAAGCAAACATTGCAGTTTTATGCCAGTATCGAGATTCAGGTTGCCATAGAAATCAGGTTTTTTTAAGGAATAAAATTCTTTCTAAAAAATTCTGAAGAGGATCATGACAGGATCATTTCTGTAAATTTTTATCAAATTTGGATGGGTGGTTTCAGAGAAGAAGATGTTTGAAATAAAATTTAACGTATGCACACACGTACCACGCACGTGTACGCACACACGGACAGACACACAGACGCAAGAGTGATACCTGGCCATTACATAAGCCCGCTGGCCTTCTGCCAGTGGAGCTAATGAAACTGACATGCCATGAACCATATACAGAGGGGTATGAAGATTCTAAATTGTTCATTATATTCGACAGATAATGGTATTTTCTCAATTTTACCGATACATTGCCACTTTGGCTGCCATGGTTACCTAGAGTATGATATGATATGCCCATTCTTATTTTTTCATAGACAACATGTTAGATCAATAGCTATTTCTAAAACCAAAGTTATTCAATTTACTTACTCTACTCTCTACAATTTTGCCATGAAAATAAGCAAAAATTGCAATTTTATGCCATTGTCGACATTCAGGTTGCCATGGAAACCAAATTAAGACACAAAACCAAATTATCTTGTTTGCATCTTTTCAAATTTGTACTAATACTTCATATGTCATATAAACTGACATTCAAATACTTGTGTTTAGTGGTCTATTGTTTTGCATAAAATACAGCATTTTCCAAATTTTACAAATCTGTTGTCACTTTGGTTGCCATGGTAACCTGACCTAAAAACATTTTGACCTTTTTTATTTTTTTATTTGTGACCCAATACATTAGTCTTTATGCCCAACATTGTAACCTTAAATCCTAGCTTTGCTGTTAGGAGATAATTGAGATAGAAATTTGTCAATTCAAGCCACCAGCAGAAATGCGAAATACAGCCTTTGTTCGTTGCCATAGAAACACATTCTGCAAGCTTCTTTTTGCTATTGCATTCTTGATATTGTAAGCCAATACATGGGTGATTATGTTATAATAACACAACTGACTGGCCTTTTCGTGACAAATATATTGTATTAACTTCAAAGTGCTTAATTTTTGAAGTTTTAAAAAGCAAAAAATAAGCCTCTTGGGGCAAAAACTTTCTGTGGCTGTTGCCATGGTAACAGCATGACAATAAAAGTTTCCCTTTGGCTTTTGAACTTTTGTGACTAAAGGAATCAATTGCACTAACTTTTTTTGGTATTCTGAAAAAGTCACTTATCACCATTTCTACAGGGCCTGCATGATTCTTAGGGAGAATGCTAGTTAAATGTTCACTCTCTACTGTTTGTTTATTATTTATTTCTAATCATGATACTTTTCAATTTACTTTTGTCCTATGTGTCTTTTTTGTAATATAAAATTATGTCCTGTTCTGTAACAGCCCTGGGTGGAGTTGCGATAATTAAGCATTTTTCCCGAGATGTAAAATGCCATTTTCATCAATCCAGCGCTCTAGTATAAGGGTTAACAGATCCACAGATTACAAGAATCGTATAAACGAAGAACACCTTCCGACGTTCCTTATAGGACCTAAGAAGTCAACCGTCAAATGATGTTGGTTGGTTATCCTTAATAGGATGGTAAACATTGCGTAAAACGGAGAAAATGTTCGTTGCCAGTATTTTCTCATGTTCCTGCATACTTTCAAAGTACCCTTCCCTTTCTAAAAAGCCCCATTCTTTAAGGTCATTAAAACTCAGCACTTGACTGTGTATTGTAATCTAAAGTTAAATCTCCGTTTTGAACATTGAAAGTCGTTTGTTTTGAAACTCTTTTTCAGTCTTGATAAAATATATTTCAAATAAAATTGTAAACAAATAAAAGAAGCCTTTTAAATGAATGACAAAATTTTGACAACCTCAAGGGAAAAAAAGTTTCAAAATACTTTTGGAAAAGGAGAAAACGCTAGTCGCCAGTATTTTCTCTTTTTACCACTATGTTTTGTACTTTTTCCCAGCCAAACGACACATTTTCAGCTGCTCTTAACTTATTGTCTGCTAATTGCTTTAATGTAGACGGCCCTAATTTTTCGTTATTTTCTGAAGGGTCTTGTAAAAGGTTACTAAGATGGAAAACATTGTGGGAAAGTCAAACAAAAAGTTGATTATTATTATTTGCTACTTTTCCAACAATGCTTTGAAAAGCCTCTTCTTCAAGATTGTTGAAAGTCAGTGGTGTGATCTAAAAGGCTGGATCTCAGTTTCTGTACTCTAAAATGTACCTTTCTAGAAACTCTTTGCTCTCATAATAAAATTGTCCATGGAATAAAATGTTAAAGACTTTCAAGAAATTAATCATCTCATTACAGAGTTACAGTTTTAGAACAAAATTGATTGCATTTTCAAGAAAAAACTATTCTTTAATCCTTTACCATAGCCTATCAAGTACAGTTTTAACAATCTTGAGAAAAGACTAAATTTTGAACAGGAGAAACTTTCTTGACTCTTTACACGAAGAAAAAAAAAATTCAGACTTTCCAAAATTGAATGCATTTTCTGGTAGCAACTTTTTGATCTGGCACCATTAATGGAACCTGTATGAAATAGGATGGAAGACATTTTAGGAAAAGGAAAAAATGTCAATTTGCATCGTATTCTCCTTTTCAGACCAAAAGTTCTCAAGCCTTCTTCCTAGACCTTTTAAACACATTATTGGGGTAATAGAGGGTTACATCTAAGTTTCTATACAACGTAAAAACATACGGGTAACGGTAAATCAAAACTCTTTGCTATTACATAAAACTTTTCCTTCAAATGAAATGGAAAGGAGTTTCAGAAAAGTCCATTCGTTTTAATTTTTTTCAACTTATTTTCACAAGCCTTCTTCAAGTTCGTTAAAACTCAGGATGGTAAACTGGTCTTCATTGCACAGGAACATTGCACAACTCTATAGACTTTGCTGTATCAGGAGAGGCCATTTAAGTACAGGAAAATGTATTTCAATATGTTATGCCTGTATTCTAAACTCGCCTTCCAACAGTACTTTCAGTACTTCGATCTATAATGTTCACTACACTTCCCAAGACAATCCTGTCCTTTGATTTACATTTTATCATAATTTGTCATCTGCAAATGCTTTCAGTATAGACAAATTATATAAAATGTGACCACCAGGTAAATAATTATTTCTCTACAAAATGACAAAATTTTAAGACATGTCGATATTGGAAGCAATTTGCAGATTACATAATGAAATGTTATTCAAAACATTAATTTGTCTTTCAAAAGGTAGAAAATATTGTGGGAAAAGAAGAAAATGCTGGTTACCAGCAATATTTTCAAAAGCCCTCCTTTTCAGGATGGTTAAGAGTCGGTATTGTTTTGTAAAGAGTTAGAAAAACTTGTTGGCAATGACTTTAAATATAGATCTACATGTCCCTTCTATGCCCATATAGTGAAAAGTATAAGAACACTTTTAACTCTATACCAAACGACAAAATTTTAGACTGGTCCAATTTGAAAGGATTTGCAGACGACAAACCAAATGTTAATAAAATGTTGAAATTAGTTTTTGGAGGGGTAGAAAACATTATCGGAAAAGAAGAAAATGCTGGTTACCAGCATTTTCTTCTTTTCCCAAAATGTTTTCAAAAGGCTTCCCGCTCAGGGTCGTTAAAAGTCGGGATTTGTGGTAAAGAGTTAAAAGCATGCATGTATAGACTACTGATTTTGAAATCCAACGACTTAAAAAAACTTAGAAAATGATATTTGCTACATTTCGGATTTTTACTATTTTTGTATTAGAGCTAACTCTTTAGCAAACAATTTCGAGTTTTAGTACTGCGCAAACTGAGCCCAAACTGAGGAAAAAGTCTGTCTGAAAACGTTGTGAGAAAAGGAGAAAATGCAAGAAAACAGTAATGTCTCCTGTTCCCACTGTTTTCTGGCCTATCATACAAATTCTGTCATTTCAGCCTTAAATTGTCGTCTGCAAATCCTTTCGATTTAGACAAGCCTAGCGGTTTCGTGTCAGTTGAATTAAAATTCCAAAGCGTTCAAGAGGCATTTTCAAGCTGCAAACAGGCGAGGTATTCCGGCACAATTTACGCCGGAACTACTTTAACCCAAACACTTTCTACCGCATTCAACCTTAACGCTGTAGAGTTTTTGATTCACGGTTTACAAACGTGATGGATTCAAGGGAGACTACTGGCTCGTCAGAAAATGTTATTCTAATTCTTCAACTGCTCTTTTAACATCTGTTTGTTGTAGTTATAACTCTAAAACGTAAATATTTTAAACATAACATTAAAAACATTTAATAATCTTTTTTCGATCCCGCGAATGAAAGTTTTAAATACCGGTCGTCTCAAGAGATTTTATTCGTCTTTGGTTTTAGGTTGTTCACAAATATAGGGGACGCGACTCTGATATTACTGTGAGGCCGAAATTAAGTACGAGTTTTCTCCCTTTGACCATTAATTGTTCTCGGTTTCGCCGGTGCGGCCGTGTCATGAAATGGAAATTTAATTAAAGATTTATCTAGATGAAAAGAGGAAAGGAAATTAAAAAGCGTTGGAAAACAAGTAAAAAGTGAAACAAATGAATGATTAAACATGTCAATAAATGGATGTATTTTGCTTCAAGTGGCCAGGGATTGTAAATGTATATACGATCCTCCCGGGTGGCTGATCAATTTGGGTTTCAATTCACAACTAGAAATCAAAACTACAGAAACAACGGAGATAGCTATCAGCATTATAAAAAGTATTAAGAAACCATCAAATATATGCCAATTAAAATCGTTCCCAAGTTATAATCAAATGCAAGGAGTAAAGATTTGGCTGCCTATCTAAAGTCTAATGCAAGGAGTAAAGATTGGCCACCCTAGAACATGAACTTTGTATACACGACGATGAAAACAGATGGAATGTAAAGGACAAATACGAACTGTAAAGGAGGAAAAAACAAATTTCGACCCAAAGTGGAGATAGGGTCATTATTTTCATTCAGATGCAAAGATGACTTGCAAATAATGACAGAGATAGAAACAAATATGGAAACATGAAAACACAAAACAAGAAATAGCAGACTTTTGATATAGTTCCTATTCCTCTAGTAACTACATGACCATTATAAGGGATAAGTCTTTCTAATGTATTAAACCTTTCCATGATATTGGTTTTTACGGCTCTGAGGTTGAAGGCGTTGGAGAACACTGTGGAAAAAGGAGAAAATGCTCGTTATAAGCATGCTTATAACGAGCATTTTCTCCTTTTTCCAGTGTTTTCTTCCCTAACAGACAAAAATACCACCATTTTGGCCACTCTGAATTTGAAGTCTGCTGATTTTTCAATTTCTTCTGGTAAAGAGTTAACATACATGTATCGGTTGTCCTCGTAGGTCAGATGGTAAAGTGGCTGACTACAGTTTTGAAGGGCACTGGTATAATTTCTTTTTGTCTTTAATGAAGGGCCGTCCTTATCCCTTTCTCAAACAACAAGTTTTAAGACTTTTTTTAGAATTAAGAACCTGCAAGTAACAAATCTGAAAGTGGTGCAAATGAACTTTTTTTCTTTTAAAGGGTAGAAAACATTGTAGGAAATGGAGAAAATGCTGGTCACCAGCATTTTCTCCTTTTCCTACGATGTTTTCAAAGGTTTACTCCCTTTGGATCGTTATAAGTCAGGATTGTGTGGTAAAGGGTTGACTCTGAAATATATAAACTTTCAACTAGCTAAATAAATGAAATGAAACTTCCAAGTCAATAATAAAAGAGAGGGAGGGTATGTCCAAACTTACGGTGTAGATTCAATATCAAGACTGCACATTCAGTGCAGCATGGTCTGGATTTATACTGTTTGCAAAAGGTCCTAGAGTAGTGCTTAGCAGATCATGGGTTAAGACAAAAGTAAATACAAACAAGCAAAGTTTTGAATTTTTTATTTCCATGTTATGACATATTCACTTTATTTCTTTTTCTTTTTCATTTAGTTTAACTAAAACTAATCAGTACAGAGCACAAAGAAATGCTGTGACCTTTAGAATATGAAAAAAGAGGAACAAATGGATGGATGGATGGATCGACAGAAAGATTTTTTTCTGTTATTTCCACATTGCTTTAAAGCTACAACTATAGACATTTACTGAGCTTAGGATAATGATATCAAACAAATATTCCACTTTAACTGTTTACCACACAATACCAACCTTTAACAACCCAGAGAGGAAGCCTTTGAAAACATTGTGGAAAAAGGAGAAAATGCTGGTAACCAGCATTTTCTCCTTTTCCCACAATGTTTTCTACCTTTCCGTATCAAATTTCAATTTTTAATTCACATTTATTTTATCATCTGCAAATACTTTCAATTTGGACTAGTCCAAAATCTTGATGTTTGGTAAAGAGTTATCTAAAATATATCCAAAAGTATTCATGAGGTATTTAAATATAGTTGCAAAGTACACGTAATTGTATTCTTATAAAAATATCTGCATAAAACAAATGTGCCATGTTGACACTGTACAGCTCCTATGGCTAATAAATACATACCATATATGGCCTGCAACATGCAAAAAGAGGCATTCTGACTTTTGCATAACATGTCGTCTCAGATAAGCCTGCAAAATATTAGTTGTACAGTCAAGTGGCAGGGGACTTGGAAACTTGTTCACGGCTGTGGTTAATCATGTCCCCACGAGCCAAAGGAGAGGAAGCAACATGATTCACCACAGCTGTGAATAAGTTTCCAAGTCCCCTGCCACCTGACCGTACAACAAATTTATTATACTGCAAACTTATACCCTTTCAAAGCGTATTAAGCAAAATTTTCCTGTTTTATAGTCTCACAAATCGAGTACGCAGGCGAAATAGAAATTCCCTTCCGAGTGCCCCAATTCATTGAAAATTGACGTCACTGGAGACTGACATCACTAAAACGTGCAGTTTGGTGCATAAATGTGCAGTCTGGTAATCGATTGACGCCACCATTTTGGATGTTGTGTTGCACATGTAGTGATGTTTATGGGGCACTCAAAAGGGAAACTGGCTTTACGTGATTTTTACCAGGGAACATGATATATATGTTCTGGGTATGTTAACCAATCAGATCATGAGAATTTTTTTGCAGTATAATAATATGTGAAGGCTTTACGAGACAGCACATAATGGACTATGTTACATTCTGTCCTACATTAAACTTGCCCAAAGGGCAAGTGTGCCTGCGCAGACTGCAAAAGCTGATCCGGGACAACACTTTATGCAAATTTTTTAATGCCCCTTTTTGCATGATATTTTACTTTCAAGTTTAGAAAATCTTGGAGAATAAAACAAAGAATTATCTTAAGAATGGTTGGTGAATATGGACTCTGGTAGAGATCCACCAGATAAAGCTGCATGTATTAAAGGTCTAGGGACCAAAGATTATAAGAAAAATTATTCAAATTTCCTCATTATTAAGCCCCTGTAAAACATGAGACCCCCCCAGGGTGGCCAACCTCTATCTCAGGGTTGAATTTTTAACAAATTCCCAAGTAACCAGCTAGATGAAGCTACGTGTCATATATGATTGCCCTAGAATTTAATGTTTAGAGCAACACAATTTTGAATTTTCACTCTAAAAGTACATGTTACATTTATGACCTATTGTGATACCTGACGTTCCATATATCCAACCAGATGGTAAAACTCCAAAATATTACAGTTGCAGCTAACAAACAGTAACAAGAAGTTTTTAGAAGTTTCACTGTAGAAAACCTATGTAAAACTTGTGAAATGTGGGGGTGGAGTAAATTTTGACCCCAGGGTATAATTTGCACACTCTTGGTAGAGGTCTATAAGATCTATATACATGTAAAATTTGGTAGCATTTTGGTCCTCATTGTTTTTCAATTTTGTTGCCATGGAAACTAGCCTTTTTCAGTAATCTATTCTTTTTTTTGAAAAAAGTCTTTAAAGGACCGTGACAGGATCATTTCTATGAAGTTTGGTCAGATTTGGTTTGGTAATTTAAAAGAAGATGTTTGATATAAAAGTTCATGCACGCATAGAGGGACAGACTCAAACATGCATGCATGGCAGACACAGGGCTATGAAACAAGCTTGCTGGCCCTTGCCCAATGGATGTAAATTGCAATAGTATTCTGTACCGTGAAACTACAACGTACTTGAGCTATGCTCTGGCAAAAGGGGGCTTAATGCATCTCTGTGATTAATGGCATGAAGCAAACCATCTCATAATAATGGATCCATAACAGATACATTTTTTTTATAGCCGATTTAATCATGATGTACACTGGTCCGTGTACATCAAGAACTAGAGGCGCTTGAGCGCCTGTATCGCTCCACAGGCCTGATTTTTCTGTAACGGCGAAGAGAAGTTTTTAACAATTACCATTCATTCCTGCATTTTAGGTCACTAAAGAAAAAAAAGCTATGAAAATCATTGTGAGAAAAGAAGAAAATAAAAGTTACCTGCATTTTCTTAGTTTTACACAATAATTTCTACCCTTTTTGATACAAGTTTTACTAATTTGAAGATTTATCCTGTTGTCTGCAACATCTTTCAATTATGGCCAGTTATAAAAATTTTGTCTTCTGGTTATAGTTAACTCATTACCAAACGACAACATTTTAGGGTTGTCCAAATGGAAAGCATTTGTAGATGAAAAAATAAAAGTTACTGAAAATTTGAAAGTTGTTTTGTGAAGGGTAGATAACATTGTGGGAAAAGGCTACCAGCATTTTCTCTTTTTCCCACAATGTTTTCTAAAGTCTTCTTTGTCAGGGATCAGTTTGATTTGATAACAAAATGCCTATCACAACAGTAAAGCCCTGTCCCTCTTTGTACCAGGTCACCAGTAGGTCAACAAACCTTTACCAGAACTTATCAAAGTGCAGAGTTTCCCTTGTTTTATATGAAAAGGATTATAGATTATGTAAAGCAACCATCTTTAACTCTTTACCAAACGACAAAATTTGGGATGTGACCAAACTGAAAGCATTTGCAGATAACAAATTAAACATTGATGAAATGATTTCTCTCTTTGATAGAGTAGAAAACACTGAGGGAAAAGGAGAAAATGCTGATTACCAGCATTTTCTCCTTTTCCAAGAGTGTTTTCCAAAGACTTCTTCTTTAGGGTCCTTAAAAGTCAGGATTGTATGGTAAAGACTTACCACCATTGGAACTTACCTTCAATACAACAATGAAATCAAAACAAGTAGTTTGAGAGAAGGAATTTTTCAAAAATTTTACTTTATACCATAAAAGGAAAATGAGTCTCCCATAAAAGCCATGTTTTTTGACGGATCTTTTTTTTTTAAAGGAATTCTGTAGACCTCTACCTAAGGAACATTCCTGCAAAAAAACAATGCTATCCAATCAGCGGTTTGGGAGGAGAAGATTTTTAAAGGTTTTTTACTTTGGTTGCCATGGCAACCAGAATTATTCATGGAACAGAATTATTTGAAGGAATTTGAAAGAGGACCACCTAAGGAACATTCCTATGAAATTTGGTAAAAATCCAGTCAATAGTTTCTGAGGAGAAGTTTTTTAAAGAAAAAGTTTACGGACGCACGCACGGACGAACGGACGAACGGACGGACGGACGGACGGACGCACGACGGACACAACGCCATGACAATAGCTCGCTGGCCTTCGGCCAGTGGAGCTAAAAATTGACCAAATAGCAAAAAGTTTCGGTCCAGGTTAGCCTGTGCAGTCCTTGTAGGCTGACCTGGGTCAATAATTTCCCAGAGGCATTAAACAGCCTTTTCATAGAACATGGCTCATTTGTATTTGAACACTTCTGACCATTATGACATATTCAACCCCATGTCTTAACCAGCGCCTGTTCTATTCTTTTTTTTTTCCACAATCGCCACCATTTTCTGAAATGGCGCAAGACGGATTACAACAGGTTGGACTTAACCTGTATTGCACCATCAACTCCAAGGATAGATATAAAGAGATCCATCATGAGGTCCAACATATCCTATTGCTATTAATATCACATCAACTAATGTCCACACTCCCAGCCCTCCAAAACTGAACAGTTTTCCAATACCCTCTCTCCACAACCCAAGGTAGAATCTGTCCACGCCAAAACCTCCAAGTGTCACACTGAAAACAGAGACATCAATGGTTAACTCTTTACCAAACAATTCTGAATTTAAATGACCCTGAGAAAGAAACCTAAAGAAAACATTGTGGGAAACAGAGAAAATGCTGATAACCAGCATTTTCTCCTTTTCCCACAATATTTTCTACCCTATCAAAGTCAGGAATCATTATACTAACATGCTTTAATTTGCTGTCTGCAGATGCTTTGAATTTGGTCCAGTCTAAATAATTTGTCATTTAGTCAAGAGTTAACTCTTTACCATACAATAAAATTATGCACTGGACAAAATTCGAAGTATTTGCAGATGACAAATCAAAGGTTAAGTTAAATGATAAAACTTGATTTCAGTACAAAACATTGTAGGAAAAGGAGAAAAAGCTGGTTAGCAGCATTTTCTCCTTTTCCAAAAATGTTTTCAAAAGCTTTCTTTTTCAGGGTCATTAAAAGTCCAGATTGTAAATGGTAAAGGATTCATAAAATCTAAAGATCCATAGTGCAATCTCTACAGAATTATTCTTGTGTGAAGTTTGTAGTCAAATTACATGTACCAAAAGATTTAATTTTCATGGAACTGTTGATGTTGTTTCTTTGGTATCACGCCAATTAAAACAAAAATATTATTTCTACACCCCTGCAGAAAACATTGCCGGAAGAGAAGCCATTGCTTCAATTAAAATACAAAATGAAACATCTCTCAATATGACTGCTTTTTTTTTCTATTGTCTGCTATTTTTTTCTGTTTTCAACAATGTTTAGAAATGAAAAGCCCCTTCTTTGGTTGTTAAAAAACTGAATGTTAGGTGAAGATGTTGAATGATTTGATACTTCTATGTAGTTTTTACCTCAGAACAAGAGCTGTTGACCATTTGTATCCTTTGGTCCAGTTACATGGAAACTTCTTTTGAAATGTTCTATTACCTAGAAAAGAATTAAAAGCCACACTTGAATTTTTTACCAGACATAAAATCTTTAATCTTGTCCTTGTCCAGATTGAAAGCAGTTGTGGATGAAAATTTAACCCTTATCCTGCTGAAAAACTGAAATTTTTGAAAAACTAAATCTTCATTCTAGTTGTAAAAATCTAAACACTGCTATTTCAAAATTATGTTTTTGAAAATAATATCTCTTTATTGGACAGTGTAATTTAAATCTGAATCAAACCATTTAACCCTTTACCCCATATGGCATTTCTATGGTATCTGTAACTGTCCCTAAATAACAGCAAGGATGAAACCTTTTCTTAGATGTATATGACAACTTTTGATAGCATAGAAAACATTGTGGCAAAAGGTGAAATTGCTCGTCACGAGCAATTTCACCTTTTGTCACAATATTTTCCAAAGGCTCCTACAAGCAATGCGTAGAAATGAGTATCTATGGAGTAAAGGGTTAAAAGTATTGAAGTTATTGTGAAGATGACAATCTATAATTTGCTGGATGATGTAAGAGTTAGTCATTGGCATGAAAATGAACTAGATCCAAAGTTGCCAGGTCTATTTTTTTTCTTTAAATTTTTACCTGGTTTTAAAATTAATTTTCATGCCCAAACCTAATACTTGGGCCAATTACTGAATAGTAGAATTACAGGTTATGATCTTCAAAAAAAATTCATAATAATTTACATAGTTTTCAATAGTTAAGATGGTTAATGATCCCTTTGTTTACTTTTGGCTGCCACCAGGACTTTAAGGTTGTTAAAAAACATGTTACCATATAACAGGTTTTTTTTTATGTGCTGCCAATTTTTACTAATTTTTATGCATCAAAAAGATTCGTAAAAATTGGATGCGTACATAATTACAGCGTAAAACCGTAGTATTGTATCGTTATGAAATAAAGGGTTATTATCAGTATGTAATACCTGTGCACTAAATACACGCAATATAAGAATTTTTTCACTTGTGTTCTGATTACGTGTGATATGCCTTCTCTCAATCAGTCATCTCTATTTGGATATCTTAAGCCACGGCTTCAGTGCCCAAATGGAAAACTAACAGAGAATTCCAATCCATACTATACATGAATTGAATATTCAGGTTAAAAATGCTTTGACACCACGTAAACGAGGCACCTTCATGATACTCGACAAGTTGATTATGGTGGTGATGAGAATTTGACTCGGCACTGGGCCGCTCCAAAAATGTCACAAATTGGTCATATGAAAAGACGTGGCTGTACAACTGCAAAACCCGAGGTTTTAAAATTTCGATGAGCTAAAGGAGGGCTTTCTAAACAGAGTGAAAAAAGTAATGACAGATGACAATGTGCCTCCACAGTTAGTTATCAATTATGACAGTTATTCAAAACAATTACCACTATTCGCACGCCAAACAAAGAGCTACACTTTTCTTTCAACCTGTATTTAAAACAAACAATACACTTATAATCTTAAATGAAAGAGTGGACAATGCACTGATATTTTTAATGCTGTAATTTTTACGCATATTTAGAATTAGTAAAAAATAAAATCGTAAAAATTTAAATCACTTGTTTTTAGCTCAAATTCGTAAACTTTTACAGCAGTAAAAAAACTACCTGTTATACGGTATTATTTGGTAGAAAGCTCAACTCTTTCCAAAACAACAAAATTTTACTCTCTTTAACCAGAGCAGGCTCATGTACATGTACTTTGTTTCGACTGATGTTCTATTAATCAAATGTCTGGCCATTTAGCCGAGTAATTAACACATAAGGCTTGAAGCAAGGAGTTTAATTGATTGATTGATTGATTGATTGATTGTATGGTGTTTAATGCTGTGTTATGCATTATTTCAGTTATACCACAGCAGCCAGTGCACTCATCCACACTTTCCTGGCGTCTCTTTTACCATTACTCCACACAATTTTCTTTCAAAGCCACTGGCTGCCTTCCAACTTAACAATGGAAGAAACAATAGTCAGTGCTGAAAGAGGAATGAATCCTCTTGCAATAACTATCATTAATAGTCGGTAAGAAATTGGCCGACCCTGTGATCAAATCCAGGACAATCCCGCTCCCTTAGGAAAAACCTTAGTACCAGTCCAAGAAACTCCAGGAAAGTATGGATCGGTGCAGCCACAATATAACTGAATTAATGTTGAAAATGAAGTTATGACAAACATTCATATGACCAAGACTTAGTGTTTTCCTATATGAACTCACCTAGACATAATACATCATCCCTGACATAACATTCTGCAAAATATGTTTCTGGAGGTGCTTTCTTCATAGTGCAAGTTGCTGACGCCCTGCTACAATAATAGAGACTTTTGTCCAGCTGGTACCCGTATCTACAGTGATACTGCCTTGTAAATATCTTTTCACCCTGAAAAACAATCAGAAAACTCTTTCCCACATGGCAAAGTTTTAATTCTTTACCACACAATTCCAACTTTTAACAACCCTGAGATAGAAGCCTTTGAAAACATTGTGGTAAAAAGCAGAAAATGCTGGTAAACAGCATTTTCTCCTTTTCCCACAATGTTTTCTATCCAGCTGGAAACAAATTTCAATTCTTGAGTTACGTCTATTTTGTTGTCTGCATGTGCTTTCAGTTTGGACCACTCCAAAATTTTGTTGTTTGGTAACAAGTTAAACTAGTCCAAATTGAAAGCATTTGTAGATGACAAAATAAATATAACTAGAAAATAGAATTTGTTTTGGAAAAGACAGAAAACAAAGTAGGAAAAAATGAAAATGCTGGTTACCAGAATTGTTTTCCTTTTCCCATATTATTTTCAAACAGCTTCATTCTCAGGGTCGATAAAAGTCAGGATTGAATGGTGAAAAATTAAGCCACACTATACAAATGATTCACATTGATCTTTACCTCTATAGATATTATAGATCAAAGTCAACCTGTACAAAATATGCAGTCCTATTGTGGATCAACTTTGATCCATTTTTCATATTTTCTGGTAGAAACAGATGTGTTTTTGGTCATTTTTGTTTACTTGCAGTGAAAATCACTTGATTTACTGGGTGCTTTAACTCATTACCAAACAACAGAATTTTCGGTTTGTCCAACTCAAAAGCATTTGCAAAAGACAGAAGAAAAGTGACTGAAAATTTGAAATTTATTTTGTGAAGGGTATAAAACATTGTGGGAAAAAGGAGAAAACGCTGGTTACCAGCATTTTTTCCTTTTCTCACAATGTTTTCTAATGGCTTCTTTCTCGGGAGGGGGGGGGGTCAAAAGTAGGGATTGCTTGGTAATGGGTTAACATTTAAAAAAGACAAAAAGGAACACTTTCTTTCGGTGTTTTTGAAATCTTCCTTCATGGACCTAAAAACACTGATAAATATTTAATCTTTGACTAAACTTCACTACAACTAAGGATAAAGGCTAATGGATTTCACCAATCCACCATTATGTGATGAATAATTGTCTAGTATAATCCATCAGGGCTCCAAATAGAGGAATTTATTTTGATTTCATAATTGAACATATTAATCATTTTTCAATAAAATCTATCTTATGGGTACTCATTAGAATCGTCTCATAGAGACGATTCCAATGAGTACCCACAACATAGGGTTTGGAGGAGAAATAATTGATATAGAATACCATCACTCACTCTTATCTGGAATTCTGATGCATCCTGGAGATATATCAAAGTCCCTTTTACCGAAGCATTGTGAAATAAGTTAGGACAAAATGCTTCTCTCTTTCCCTTTTCTCCTTCTCCCACATTGTTAACTTCTATTTCAAAGACAAGTCCTGCATTTGAGCCACCATGAATTTGTCTTTGCAAATGCTTTAACCCTTTACCACACAATCCCGACTTTTAACGACCCTGAGAGAGAAGCCTTCTGAAAACATTGTGGGAAAAGGAGAAAATGCTGGTAACCAGCATTTTCTCCTTTTCCCACAATGTTTTCTACCGTTCCTTAAAGAAATTTCAAATTTTCAGTCACTTTTATTTTGTCGTCTGCAAATGCTCTCAATTTGGACCAGTCTAAAATTTTGTCATTTGGTAAAGAGTTAACTCTTTAACCAAGCAACATAATTCTAGACCTAATTGGAAGCATTTGCAGAAGACAAAGTTACTGTGACTCAAAAATTGAAATTTGTTTTGGGCAGGGTAGAAAACATTGTGGGAAAAGAAAAAAAATGCTGGTTACCAGCATTTTCTCCTTTTCCCACAATATTTTCAGAAGGCCCCTTTCTCAGGGTCATAAAAACCCGTGATTATTTTGTAAACGGTTAAAATTAACTCATTACCAAACGTCAATATTTTCGGCTGGTTCAAATCGAAAACATTTGCAGACGACAAAATAAAAATGGCTGAAAATTTGAAATTTGTTATGTGAAGGGTAGAAAACGTTGTGGGAAAAAGAGAAGAGCATTTTCTCCTTTTCCAATAATGTTTTCTAAATGCTTCATTCAGTAGGGATTGTGTGGTGATGGGGTAATCCCTCAAAAACTTTATTAAGCAGTAATTGGCCGACTGATACAAAGTTACTTACTATGCATGTTATATTTGGTTTCACTGTACATTCTGCTGTTGACTCTTCACCATAAACACAATAATGATTCAGCCTGCAGCTAATGCAGTCTGCACCAAGATCAGAACATGATGCGTTGTACGGACACTTCAGTAAATAAGTAACGTCAGTGAACAGTTGTTTAGTACTGATTGGTGTTGTGATCACTGAGGAAACTTCACTACTTTCATTTGTATTCTCAGTTATGTTTCTTGGATTTGTTGAGGGTACAACTGTAGAACTAATGTGTGGCGTTTCAGAAATATCTGAAATCAGAAGAAAAAAATTAATTTTAGCGAAAAAAAATTCATCCATACCTGTAAAATGTTTTAAAAATACACTCTATACCTTAATCAAAGCTCCAGATAGATGGGGTGATTTTGATTTCAAAATTGGAATTATTAATTATTCTCCACTGAACCTATGTTGTGGGTACTCATTAGAATAGTCTTATTGAGACGATTATAATGAGTACCCACAATATAGGGTTTGGAAAATAAGTGCCATCACTCCCTCTTCTCTGGAGCTCTGCTTAATTACATTCAATGTCTGATTCTTCAAAGATGTACAGTTTGAAGGTTACAACAATATATATAATAATTATGATTTCCTTTTAATATTTGCCCATCACAAAACTGTTACCAATGAAAGTTTAATGTTTTAAACTTGTTAAAACAGCATATTACGAAAATTCAAACAACAGCTTTCAAGTTTAACTCTTTACCACACAATCCTGACTTTTAACGACCTTGAAAAAGAAGCCTTTTGAAAACATTGTGGGAAAAGGAGAAAATGCTGGTAACCAATGAATGAAAATTAAAAGGCTTTGGGAGTATAAGGATGATTTTTTTTAATTTTTGTAAAATTTTCATCCCAAAATCTGAAGGGCCTCCTTTAAAACAAGCAGTTTGAGCTTGTATCTACACTGCCTGATAGGAGGTAGGATAAATTGCTCACAAAAATAACTTTGAAAATCAACATTTGCAAAAATGACTCTTTCAAATATAGAAAAGAAGGCAAACATTGAAATTTTGGGGGTCATAAAGAAAATTCAAGGTCAGAATTCTAAGAAATAGGGATCATAGAAAACCCTGGGTTTGAAAGTTTGTTTGAACTTTTAGAGTAAATTAAGGATTAAAGAATAGGGAAGAGAGATGAACTGATCCTGTAGCAACGCCTTTATTCAATTACCAGAGAGAGAATTATCACGGCGGGGAATCACGTGACACAACAACAACAACAATGACCGTTATTTGAAAAAATTCCCCTACTTCAGGTTAGAAAATCTTCAATAATTCCGTTAATACATGACCGATTGGAATTTGGTTTGAAGCAGAGAAGGCGGAAGGACTCCGGGAGTTTGCTTGATGTGTTAGATTTTTTAAACAACACCTGATAAAAAAGTTATTGACGAGCAAACAAATTTTTTACCCTGGATAATTTGTTTGCTCGTCAATAACTTTTTTATCAGGTGTTGTTTAAGAAATCTAACACATCAAGCAAATCCCCGGAGTCCTTCCGCCTTCTCTGCTTCAAACCAAATTCCAATCGGTCACGTATTAACGGAATTATTGAAGATTTTCTTACCTGAAGTTGTGGAATTTTTTCAAATAACGGTCATTGTTGTTGTTGTTGTGTCACGTGATTCCCCGCCGTGATTATCAAGCTTGAGACTCAAACCAGTAACACTCCTATTTCAAGCCCTGTATGATACTGAAGCGCTAAACACTCTCAGTAAGTGAGGTTCAAAGTTTTTCGGAGGCCTGCTAAAGAGTTAGTTTTAAAGGCTTTTCAAACCAATCCTGAGTTTTAATAGCCCAGAGCATTACTTGCTTTTGAAAACAATTTGAGTATAGGAAAAAATGCTTATAACCACCATCTTCTCCTTTTCCCACAATCTAAGTAGTATACTGGTCTATTCCATAGATAGATGTATTAAAGGTATAATGTAGCTGGGTACAGGTATTTGGTGATATATTGTGCGGCCGTAAACATGGGGTGCCAATGTAACAGGTGGTGAAAAATTTATCACAGCTTGACTGGTATTCGAACCCAGGGCCTCAGGAATACCATACCTGCACTCTAACCAACTGAGCTACCGAACCACATGTCTATACAGCCGCTCGATATATCACCATATACCTGTAGCCAGCTACATTACCTTTACATCTATTTATAGGATAGACCAGTGTACTACATCTTTTTTACCCTTTCTGAAAAAAAATCCATTATTCTGACCACCTTAACTTTGACACAAATTTGACCAAGTCTAAAATGTTGTCATTCGGTACAGAATTAAACATTTTTTGAAATTGTATATTTGCAATATGAATATGATCTAGTCTAGTGACAGAGCTTTGAAAAAGTTAT
Organism: Tridacna crocea; assembly: GCA_943736015.1. Lineage (NCBI taxonomy): Eukaryota > Metazoa > Mollusca > Bivalvia > Cardiida > Cardiidae > Tridacna > Tridacna crocea. Next base: position 35,490,993 of record OX031066.1, on the reverse strand, counting down.
TTTGTTTATCACTTCACCACTTAATCTCAAATTTTAAGGATCTTGAGGAAGAATCTTATAAAGACATCAAGGGAAGGGGACAAAATACGGCTGGACAGCATTTTCTCCTTTTCAACAAATAATCCATCTTTCTAGTCAACAAATAATCCATCTTTCTAGTGACTAGAAAGATGGATTATTGAGACTAAGTCTCATTAAAATTGTCATTTTCAAACACTTTCAATACCAAGGGTCTGAAGTTTAGTCTTAGGGTAAAGGGTTACAGTTCTAACTTCTATAAGCAGTCTTGGGGAAAATGATGTGTTGGGAATTGACTTTGTCTGCTGCACCTGTGAAGTCTGTCATCACCACTGCACATTGAGGGGCATGGAAGTGACATGAACTTGAACCACTTCGACATATTATGGTGCAAGACAGTAGTGGTGAAACTGTTTACCGATATACCGATTAACCGCGGTCTGTTAAAAGAAAAACCGAAACCGGTACGAATTTTACCGTATCGGTATTTCTCCAGTATGTCAACTTCTCGTAATTGCATTAGAAAGTCCAGCTTTCCCAAAGTTCGGTCAGAAATCGATTGTTTTTCAACAATCTGAAAGATTTACGAAAGCTAAAAGTATTTATTTTTTCTACAGACAGTGTCACCAGTGTTAGGGTAAAATTATGACCACCTCAAATTCGCCGCGGACATGAACTCCAAATAACCGTCGACCGTATTACTGATTTTTTACCAACAGAGTTTGTTATTCATTTCCTACAACTTTGCTCACACTTATTTCGCGTTTTTTCCCCCGGTAGGAAAGTATTTGTTTTTAACAGAGTAAGTTAGTGCATTGCACTGATTCTCTGTTGAGCTCCCAAAGTTCGGTATAGTAGTCCTGACTGGTTTCTACATAAACAAGTGCGCCCTCTGAGCGAGTGTCCAGTACTGCTGGTGTCTTTTTCTCAGCACAGAGGGTGCTGACAAGGTTGACATGCTAATATTTTTGAAAAAGAACATGACTTGAAATGTCACTGAGTCATTTACTTGTTTCTATGGATAATTCTTAATTTCTTTGTCATTTCAGTCTAGTCTGTGTTAAAGACTAGTCAATTTTTTTAGCATATGCAAGCCTAACAGTGACTACAAGTGGTCAGATATGCTAAATGTCAGCATATAGAGCATATTGCAATACGTATTGCAATACGGGTCAGCCGAATTGCAATATATTCCAATACGTTTTTACCGTATTGTTTCGCCCCTACAAGACAGTAGTTTTAAAATTTGTTGATGACATTTCTATTGCAGTACACCTTTGTTTGACTAACTACTAGGCTTATCATATAAATGCAATCATACCCCTCCCAGTATCTAAATACTCTGGGAAAAATGTTTTAATTGAATGAAACAACTCCTGTTTTATTAATAATTTGGAAAAAAAAAAAAGCAAAATGGTTCGGGCTGTGGCAGCTAGATATTTTTCCGAAAGGGATGTCGAGTTACTTTTTAATCAGGTTTCCACAATAAACTTCAGTATATGGATCACGTAAAGTGGTTTGTTTACGCTTCAAACGGAAGCAGTTCAATATAACGGCGAAACCGTGTCTCTGTGTATTGTGTCCGTTAATATGCATATCCGGTAACACTTTCAGTGTGGAATATGAAATATTTCATCAACCATGAGTTGCTGAACTAATCTTAAAATAGCCATATGATTTTACCAGTTGCAGCATAGACAGGTACAAGTATTTGAAGAAAAAAACAAAAGGTGTACAGGCTGATACAATATTTCACAGAGTTTCTTGACAGATCCATAACAAAGTGCAACTTCCTGTTTCAAGTCTTGCTTACATCAATAAAATTAAATGAAATAATATGACTGTTTTATTTTCAGAAAACTCAAATTGGTGATCGAAATATTATCTAATAAGCAAAAATTCACGTGCTGAATCCTATTTTGTAAGCAGATGAGCTGTAATGTTTTTTTTCTTTGCCTATTCATTGTTGTTTTATTGTTAATGGCACAAGCGGCATAAACAAGAAAATTAGTATTTGGGTCAGGCGAAAAACAAATATTTGACTGTTTTTTTCTTCTGTTTTTAGAATAAAGATCTCAGGAACAGTGAATCTTTTTATGTAAGTTCATTGCATATAAGATAGTTCTACTTTTTCAACCTTGATCTTTTTTAATTGTCTTTCCCCTGACTTCAGTTTATTCGTTGAGCTTTAAGCGAACGGTCGGTCAAGTTTGGATTGCCAAGTTCCAGATTGGTCAATGTGGTCTTAGGCTTAGATTTATTGGTTCCGGTCTTGTTCATCCTGAAACCAGTTAACTCTTTACCACACAGTCCCGACTTTTAACGGGATGCGGTCAAAACGTACCCAAACCAAAACGTACCCAAAAAATAAGTCAAAACGTACCCAAAAGTTAAGTCAAAACGTACCCAAAATTTAAGTCAAAACGTACCCAAAGTAAAATTTTTATTGAAATAATTTCAGTGTGAGTTATAGATTAAAAACTTCATGTACTTACATTTTAAAAGGCTGTTTTAACTCCTGACTTATCCTTTTAATTCTTTACAAATGATGTATGGTTTTAATCCTATGTTACATTCAATTCTGGGTGATGTGTTTATGTCAGGACTAATCAGATGTAACAAACTAGTTTCATAAACAGTTTTATTTTCATAAAAGATGATTTACAAACATTTGTACACTATGCTTCATAGTATATTAATTATATTCACCACACAGCCCCTTTTCAAAGATAACAAAAAATAAGTTAGATCTAGTCAATTTAAGTTTAAAATGAAAATGTTCAATGATATTTAGTCGAACATTTTTTTTTTCACCCACAAAAAGCACGGGCTACCTTTAATTACACAATCTGTAGTATTTACAATCCTTCTGAAAAATAGTTTTTTACAACATTGTTACAACTTCGTCCCGTTTCTCACAATGTTTTTTACCCTTCGAGGCCTTATATTATAACGTTTTTTTTTTTGTTTTTTTTGCAAATGTCTTCAATCTGGAAGAGTCCAAGATTTTATTGATTGGTAAAGAGTTAAGTTTACCAATTTTTTCAGTGCATAATATTCGCCCTCTAATTGTTAAAGTTTTGATTAACTGAAAAATTGTGTAAATATTCATACTTGTAATGATAAGAAGGTGTAACCGTGTCACCACTCATAGACAACAAAATCTTTTACTTATGCATATTTAGGGAATTTCCTGATGATAAAAATGATACAAAGAAGAACTTTCAAAGGGAAGAAAAGGAAAATATAAGAAAATTTCCATCAGAGCATTTAATGAATTTTAAAAAAAAATCAACCCTTCAGTTTTTCATCTAAAATAAACTGTCTCTCAAATCATCAATATTTACAAAGCATTCAAATATATAATCAGCCAATATACAGCAGCTTTAATACCACTGTGAATAATTAATTTATTCGCCACATAATTATAGTTTATTACACACTATTTGGGTGTGAAAATTGCGCCTTTTGTTATCCAAACAATGTAATTAACGTATCTCATTTTTATAAAAGTGCTAATTCTTATGAAGTTTTTTTTTTTTTTTTCCGTTTTTTTTTTTGTTTGTTTTGTTTTGTTTTTTTAATGGATAAAATATATATTAATAATAATGGATAATGATATCAAGGTATGTGATGCTTTTTCCCTAATGTTAATTGTAATTGCCAAAAAAAAAAGAGAGATACAAACAGTGTAATTTTATCATGAAGCGTTTGATAGACTTAGCTACATATTCTGTGATATGCTTCATTGTTTGTTTTAATCATGTAAGGCAAATTTGAAATAAAGCAGAATGAAAAATTATCATCATCAAGATGATAAAGCAATATCTATTAATGTGTGGAAAGATGGAAGATAAAAAACACTATGAAAATCATGGGTACATTTTCACTTCACATTGGGTACGTTTTGACTCCACTTGGGTACGTTTTGACTTCAGTTAGGTACGTTTTGACTCCACTTGGGTACGTTTTGACTTGGGTACGTTTTGGTTTGGGTACGTTTTGACTGTAAACCCTTTTAACGACCTTGAGAAGGAAAGCTTTTGAAAACATTGTGGGAAAAGGAGAAAATGCTGATAACTAGCATTTTCTCCTTTTTCCACAATGTTTTCCACCCTTCCAAAATTAAAATTTAATTTTTTAGTCGCATAAATCTTGTCATCTGCAAATGCTTTCAATTTTGACCAGTCTGAAATTTTGTCGTTTGGTAAAGAGTTCAACTCTGGGCTTGTTTGTCCCTGGGCTTATTGGCAAGGGCTCGTTCATCCAGGCTTGTTAATCCCATGCCACCCTTTTGATCTTATTGGAACTTATTAACTATGTGCCTTCTAAAATGTATTGTTATTTTACGCGTAAAAGAACTTTGAATAAAACTTAATTATGCTTTGTTTTTGCCTCTCTCACAGTCGTTTTTTAAGCAAACATAAACTTTATTAATGATTCAGACTTTAACACACCTCCTCTTGCCTATGCTAGTGGCCCTACAACACAATATAACTTGAAAATCCATATACATGTAGATGGATCTACAGATTTGTAATTTAATTCCTTTCCTAAATACCATGATGGGGAGGACTTCATTGACATTTTTTATTTACTTTAGTTTCTTTTCTCTCAAGAAATCTGCATAATTATGCTTCATGATATCCGAAAGAAATCAAAACTCTAATCTGGCAATTTTTAAAAAGAGTTGGACAAATAATTGATATTAGATCCACTTGATTATTTGTATTTCTTTCATGTTGCATTTTTGCAAACAAACAACATTCCCCATCTTCGATTGCATGCTTCATTAATTGTAATTATCCATTAATTTCTACCGCTGCAGTCAAATTAAAGATGATTGATTACCTAGCAATCATAATTGATGGACCGATTAAACACGTACCATAATCCTGTCATAAATTGGATATAATAATATGATTGCATATGTGTCATCTGTGCAATGTAATCTTACCGTAATCATTAAAATGCTTTAACCTGATTTTAGAGACACTATGTTCAGATGCTATTCTAACTCATTTCTATTGCAGTAATCCAAGTTATAGTGAGCATGAATTTTGTTGGATGTTTGGTGTCCCTGAATTGTGGGGATGTTCTAGGTACATATCAAGGCCAGGTGAAGAAGGTTGACAACTCCTCACAGTCTCTGACTATCTCTCAGCCATTCAGAAATGGTGTGAAGTGTGAGGTACCAGAAGTTACTATTAGGTAAGACAATGCTTACCTTTGCTTGTTATGGTTAGCATGATTACCTCCCTTTTATTTGTACAAATGAAACAAGTCATGCAAATGGGATTGTATGCATCCCTATGATCTGTTATGTCTCACAAATTCACCTCAAATCTTGATTCATAAAGTCAATTTTGTCTTACAACCAATTGAATTCAAATGGTCCTTTGGTCATGCACAAAAGCAAAATGCTTCAACCCAGGGCCAGTATTCACCAACCATTTTTAAGAACATTCTTTGTCTTATTCTCCAAAATTTTCTACATTTGTAAGTAACAAAACTTCTGAATTGGCTAAACCGAATGGTTTAGCCAATCAGAACTTGTGTTACTTACGAATTTAGAAAACGTTAAAGAATAAGACTAAGAATATTCTCAAGAATGGTTAGTGAATACGGGCCCAGGTCAGCCTGCTCAGACTAGAAACTTGTGTAGATTTTCAGGTTGAGGCTGAATCAAACCTAGTGCATATCAGGTGCCATTTTTAGGTGCATCAGCTTGATATCATCACTGTATTTGATTTGCTTGTATCATTTTAGCATTAATCTGACTTGCGGGCATTGTAACACTTAAGTTAACTGTTTGCCAGACAACAAAAATTTAGTTTATTCCAAATTAAAAGAGAAAAAAAAAAAACCTCTCCTGCAAAAACTGATTGGTTGTGGCTAAAACTTTTAATTTGTCTTTAGAAGACTAGCGAGTGTAGTGGAAAAGAGAGACAGCTCTCATCACAAAGCTTTGTAGTAAAATCTATGAGAAGATTTCTTACTATTGATATTTTACTTTTCATATTTGCACAGTGCAAGCGATATCAAGGAACTTAAGATTGTTAAATCTGCGGCAGAAGCCAGCAAGGTCCTTCCGAAAAATGCAACTCCTTCGAAGCTGTCCAAAGAAACAGCAGAAGATCTAGACCATGTGGCATCCCCGGGCCGTGTGGTAGAACCAAAAGTTGATGTTGTGAGCTTGAACTCTAAACATTATTCTAATGGTCAGAAAACAAATGGACAGATAAGAGATAAATACAGTGATGTTAGGTACTACGAGTGTAATACACCCACTAAAGATAGACTTGGCTATGATGAGGCTTTAAAAAGTAATTCATGTCGAAGCCCACATCGTTATACTCCAACAAGGGATACGAATGGAACTGGTCATCGACATAATTTGAATAGGTTTGTAGCTCCTTTTGATACGGAACTTTGTGTCTTTGCTTGTAGGTTAACTCTTTACCAAACAACAAAATTTTAGCTCTGCCCAAATTGAAAGCGTTTGCAGACCATAATTTCAGCGTGGCTCAAAAGGTGCAATTATTTATTGATAGGGTAGAAAACATTGTGGGAAAAGGAGAAAATGCTGGTTACCAGCATTTTCTCCTTTTCCCACAATGTTTTCAAAAGGCTTCTTTCTCAGGGTCGTCTGCAGAATGCATGTTAGTTAGTATGCTTTTGTAACCTGCATTCTCTTTTTTGCGATACTGTTCTCTACTGTTTGAAAAGGATCATTTGAGCCATATTTGAGTGGTAGTCTGTGAATACTCTATGTACTACAATTAGTTTAACATAAAGAGTCAACACTTTTCCCTACAACAAAGTGTTGACTGTTTAAAGTTAAATGTAACAGTAGACTTAAAACTGGAAATTGGAACAAATGAGCTTTGGTTGTCAAAAAGGGTAGAAGACAGTTCGAAAAATGGAGAAAATGCTGTTTATAAGTGTTTTCTGCCCCTTTTTATATGCCCGAAGGGTTGTATTATGTTATACCCCTGGTCGTCCGTCCGTCTGTCTGTCTGTCTGTCCGTCCATCCGTTAGCAATTTCTTGTGTGTGCAACTCCTCCCACAGTTTTCATCGGAATTATTTGAAACTTGCCACAATGAATCTCCATGATGTCTAGTTGTGCACCTGGGTCTTAGAATTTTTATCGCTGTTTGCGTTCCAAAATTATCTGCCCTTGATTTCTGAAATAACCAACTTTTCACTTTGAAGTTTCGTTCAGGCCATAACTTCCATACCATAAAAGGTATCAAATTGAAACTACATACACTGATAGAACACATTATGGAGAAGTGCAGTGCACATGAAACATAACTCTGCCACTTTTATTTTTTAAGTTATTGCCCTTTGTTAATTTTCAGTTTGAATTTTTGTCCAGGCCATAACTTCCATACCATAAAAAGTATCAAATTGAAACTACATACACTGATAGAACACATTATGGAGAAGTGTAGTGCACATGAGCCATAACTCTACCACCATTATTTTTTGAGTTACAGCCCTTTGTTAATTTTCGGTTTGAATTTTTGTCCAGGCCATAACTTCTAAACTGTAAAAGCTTTTAACTTGGAACTTCATACACTGATAGAACACATTGAAGAGAAGTGCATCGCACATGAACCATAACTCTGCCACTTTTATTTTTTGGGTTATTGCCCTTTGTTAATTTTCAGTTTGAATTTTTGACCAGGCCATAACTTCCAAACTATAAAAGTTAATAACTTGCAACTTCATACACTGATAGAACCCATTATGGAGAAGTGCATGGCACATGAACTATAAATCTGCGACCTTTATTTTCTTAGTTATTGCCCTTTGTTAATTTTCGGTTTGAATTTTTGTCCAGGCCATAACTCCCAAACTTTAAAACCTATCATCTTGAAACTTCAAAGACTAATAGAACCAATTATGAAGAAGTGCTCTGCACAAGAACCATAACTCTGCCATCCTTCTTTTTTAGGTATTGCCCTTTGTTAGTTTTCTCTTTGAATTTTCGTCTGGGCCATAATTTCTAAAATATAAAAGCTATGATCTTGAACCTTTCAGGACTGATATAACACCTTGTGTAGAACAGCAATTCACAAAATTTGTAACTGTGCCACCCTTCTTTTTTTAGCTATTGCCCTTTAATATTTTTCACATATCATGGAGATTAACTACTCTTCATTCATGGCCCTTCCGTCATTTCAACTCATTTCACTGACAAGCCCCTTCGGGCGTATATGCGCCGCTTTGCGAAGCTCTTGTCTTACAGTGTTTTCAAGAGCCTTCCTCCAGGGCATTAAAGTTTTTGACTGCCTGGTAAATTGTTAAATTTTGGTACAGGGCAATTTTTTATTCAAAGCTCTGATGAAGATTTACAAACTTATTTAAAGGTATGATGAAACAAATGGAAGATGTGCTAGACTCACACCAACTAAAGATGAAGAAATGAGAATTCGAAGGAATTCAGGTGAAATGTTTGTTGTAATGTAATGTATGCATAAAAACATTTGTTTCCTAGTTGAGTGTTCGTTGATGCTGTGGACAGTTTTTTCCAGTTATATCATGGTAGCTATTGCACATGATAATATTATGAATGCATTCCTAAAGATTTTGCACCAGAATCACCCTTTGCTACATTGTTATTTATTGAATCATGTATGAAACTTTGCTTTTTAGCTCACCTTAGCACAAAGAGCTAAAGGTGAGCTATTGTGATCGCCCTATGTCCGGCGTCTGTCATCCGTCTTCTGTCGTCCGTCAACAATTTCTTTAAACAATTTCTCCTCCTAAACCACTGGGCCAATCTTCATGAAACTTGGCAGGAATGTTTCTTTGGTAAAGCTCTACCAAAATTGTTCAAAGAATTTAATTCCACCCATAACTCTGATTGCCATGGCAACAAAAAAATTAAAAAAAAAAAAAATGAAATCTTTGGAAATCTTCTTCTCTGAAATTATGCCCATAGGGTCAAAACTGGCCCGCCCCGGGGGATAACAAGTTTGAGCAAAGGAAAAAAGAAGGAAACTTTAAAAATCTTCTCCTCTGAAACTTGAAGGTGTAGAGCTTTGATATTTGGTATGTAGCATATCCTAATGGACCTCTACCAAGTTTATTCAAATTATGTCCTTGGGGTCAAAACTGCCCCCACCCTGTGGGTCACAATTTTGAGCATAGGAACAAAGACGGAAATTTTATAATTCTTTTCCTCAGAAACTAGAAAGCGTAGAGCTTTGATATTTGGTCTGTTGCATCTCCTAGTGGACCTCTACCAAGTTTATTCAAATGATGCCCCTGGGGTCAAAACTGGCCCCACCCCGGGAGTCAATAGTTTGAGCATAGGAACAAAGAAGGAAAACTTTAAAATTCTTCTTCTCTGAAACTAGATGGCGTAGAGCTTTGATATTTGGTATGTAGCATCTCCTAGTGGACCTCTACCAAGTTTGTTTAAATCACGCCTTTGGGGCCAAAACAGGCCCCACCCCGGAGGTCACAAGTTCGAACATAGGAACAAAGAAGAAAACTTTAAAATTCCTCTTCTCTAAAACTAGGGCATAGAGCTATGATATTTGGCATGTAGCAATTCCTAGAGGACCTCTACAAAGTTTGTTCATATCATGCCCTTGGGATCAAAACTGTCCCAGCTACGGGGACCACAAGTTCAAACATAGTACAAAGAAGGAAAATTTAAAATTCTTCTTTGAAACTGGAAGGTTTAGAGCTTTGATATTTGATTGCCCTATGTCCCGCGTCTGTTGCCCGTCAACAATTTCTTTAAACATCTTTTCCTAACCCACTGATCCAATCTTGATGAAACTTGGCAGGGATGTTCCTTGGGTGAAGCTTTACCAAAGTTGCTCAAAGAATTGAATTTCACTCATAAGATATAGTCTAAGGTGAGCGTTCCAGGGCCAATGGCCCTCTTGTTATGTTAATTATTTGTACTTTATAAGGAACTAGGATGTATTTCGTGTAAAATTCATCTTTTTCAACATTCATCATTCTACTGAGTGGCTCATTTCTTTCAAAGAGTAGAGATGAAGATAGGCTCTTCTAAAGTGAAAACATTTGCTGAAGACAAAGTAAATTCAAAGGTAGTGTATGTACAATTTATGATCTGAATTTCTCTGGTTGCTTATAAAACATTGTAGATAAAAGAGATTTGAGCATAACACGCAATTTCTGTTTTTCCACCAGTGTTTTGAAATAGCTTCCTTTGTCAACATATTTAAACCGGTTTTTATTCAATAAAGGGTATCCAGTATAATTATATAGATTGCTGTGCGAGTTAAATGATGTAGATATTATGTGATCTATTTTTCTTCTTTTTGTTTCAGCATCAGGGCCTGACAGTAAAAACTGCCAAAAGTCAAGTGTGCCTCGTAAAATAGAATTTAGAAAGAAATCCCAGTCAAGACAAGACTGTTTTAGTGCTCCGGTTGATTCCATTCTGGATGATTTTGACTTTGAGAAAAATCTTGCATTGTTTGATAAGAAAGCAGTGTTTGAAGAGATTGAGAACTGTAATCCAGATATTGTTAAAGTGTCAGACAAAAAACCCACCAAATATCGTTGTGATGAAAATGTGCTTCAATCAGGACCTGTGATATTACAGCAAATCAAAGTGCCGAACCAGACAGAAAAAACTTTTGTAACAGGTAAGGAACCTTTAAGATTTTGTCTCCATGTTATCCCAGATCAGAGGACTGATGGATATTGCATGGTATTCGCTGTACAGCTGTCTTTCCATCTGTTTATCCAGTCTTTTTTTTTTTTAAATTTTGGTTTGCCAAGGCACAAAATGCGCAAGTTGAGCTTTTAGCATCATGCTGTGTCCATTGTCCAGGCATCTACAATGATCTTGTATGCACTGTTGATGCCACATTTTCGGTTTGGTATTTATGAAAATTGGTCCAAGTGTTTGTCTTGGTATTACCCCTGACAAGTAATATCTAGGGCCAGTTCAAAATCGGTCATGTCTGGTCAAAAAGTATGTCATTGGGTCTTAAAAAAACATTGTGTACATTCTAGAGGCTACATTTTTGGTAGTGTACTCATGAAACTTAGAATGTTTATCTTGGACATATGTGAAAGAGGGTTGTGTTGGGTCATAAAGTAGGTCACATGGACAAACCTTAGAAAAGCCTTGTGTGCATGCTAGAGGCAACATTTTTAGTCTGATACTCATGAAATATGGTCAGAATATTTGTCATGATATCTCTGACAAGTTCTAAAATAGATCTTATTGATCAAAAAGTAGGTCAGTAACACTCACATGTTTTATTATCTTCCTCATTTCATCTGCTCCTTACTATTGTTTTGACTTTTCTCTGGGGAAAGTTATATATAGACAGGAAAGTACAGGTAAGCAATTTTCTTGAATACCGTACAAAAGACTATTTTGGGACATATGGCGAAGGCAATCTTGTGTGACGCTGAGGATAAAAATAGAGTTTTAATTTATGTAAAAGATGTTGACCTGGGTCAGGTTAACTCTTTCCAAAACAACAAAATTTTAGACTGGTTCAAATTGAAAGCACTTGCAGGCAACAAAATAAACATACATGTAATTAAAAACTTGAAATTTGCTTCCAGCACAGTAGAAAACATTGTGGGAAAAGGAGAAAATGCTGGTAACCAGCATTTTCTCCTTTTCCCACAATGTTTTCAAAAAGGCTTCTATATGGGGTCGTAAAAACCAGCAATTGTTTGGTAAAGGGTTAAATGAAGTTGGCAGTACATCATTACAACCAGGATTTCTTCAGCTTTATCAGTCTTAAATGATTTTACTCGGGTAACTGCTTTAGGCCCAATTGCCCTCATGTCTAAAGAAAAGTACATATGTATGTCGTCCATAGAAGAAGTTCGAAGCAGCGACTTGTTTTATGATCTAGTTATTGAAAAACATTTAAATAAAATAGTTGCATGATTTTGTGAGTTGTAACAACCATTAGTTTTGCTAAATTCTGCAGTTTTGCTAAATTCTGCAGTTTTGATTCATGTTCAGAGTTGATATCTGACAATAATTAGTTATAAATACTTACTGACAATATTTAGTTATATTGTGCTAACTCTGAATTTTAAAGCAAAGCATCTAATTGACTGAGATGCTCTCTCTTATCAAATCAGATGGCTTTGCTAAGAATTTACAACTAAGAATAAATTAAGAATGGTTTCTGCATTCTATCCTTTGAAAATTTGAAAATGGTATGTAAATGATCCACCAGGCTGTGGCTGTGCTTAAGATCGGGAAATATCGTTATTCTTATAAAATCTCAGAGCAATGATAAGCATTTTAGCAATACTTTAGCAAAATGGGGCCTAATGCTTGTCCCTGATGCATGATGCTAAGTAGGCCATCAGAGTATAGTTGATTCATAAAACCTATTTTATGTGTAACAACTGACTTAATTATGAGGTGGACTGGTCCTTTGAGCTGTAAATAATTAACAGATAGAAAAAGTTTTGGTCCAGATCACCCTGAGTGCACTTGGTCCAGGTCACCCTGAGTGCACCATGCAGGCTGACCTGGCTCAATGCTTTTTACTGATGCTTCAGCCTTCTTTTCACAGAGCATGGCTAATTTATTTTTGAAATGCTGTCTTGTATTCATTATTCATTATTTCAGCATGTTTATTGAAACTAGGTGGGATAAGCATAAACAGAAACTAAAACAAATATGGTAACCACTTTAGATTTCACATATTGACTTGAACTTTAATCCATTTTCAAAACAAGGTTTATTTTTCATAGATTGATCATTCAAATGTCAATGATTATTCAAATGTCTTAACTCTTTTCCAAACTAAAAATGTTTAGACTTTTGCAATAGAAAGTATTAATGCAGACGACAAAATAAATGTTGCTCAAAAGTTGAAATTTGTTTAGGGAAGGGTAGAAAATATTGTGGGAAAAGGAGAAAATGCTGCTTACCAGCATTTTCTCCTTTTTCCACAATGTTTTCAAAGGGCTTCCTTCTGAGAGTCGCAAAAACTCGTGATTGTGTGGTAACGAGTTAAACAAGTTAGGATAAACAAATGTAGAGTGTAAAACAAATTTCTTGACCATTGTAGATTCTGGTTTAGTTGTCCCATGTATCGACTATGACCTTAGAAACCGGTTGTTTGATATGGCAGAGGCATGTGGGTATACTGTGGAAAGAAGATTAGAGATGATAGGCCGATCTTCAAGTGAGATGATACTTCAGTTACTGGGCGGCAGCAGTAGGTAGGTGTCATTACACTGTGACTGTATGGCTTGTAACATGTATAAAGGGGCATTTGGACATTTGTGTGAAGTGTAGCTTTGGATCAGCCTCCACAGTCCCCATAGGCTGATCCGAGACGGCACTCCACAACTACCGGTACATTAGATTTTGTGGTACAGTAGACTTGCTCAGAACAGAAAATTACATAAAAAAGGAAGTTGTCATTTCGGATTACCCTGCATAGGCTGATCTAAGAGAAGACTCTACGCAATTTACTTCACACGAAGATTACCCGGTTCAGGTAATTAGCAGATCTTCAAGTGAGAATATGCTTCAGATCCTCAAAAGCAGCAGTATGTGTGTTATGTTGTTCTGCAACTATTTAACCCCCCAACCCCCAACCCCCAACCCCCACCCCATAGGCCTGTTTAATGATGAAAGGGCTGAGGAGTTATACTGTAGAACATAGATTAGAGATAGTAATTAGATAATTAACCCTTTACCAAACAATCCCTGGTTTTTACAGCCCTGTCATAGAAGCCTTTTGAAAACATTGTGGGAAAAGGAAAAAATGCTGGTAACAAGCATTTTCTCCTTCAACCCTGCTGGAAACAAATTTAAATTTTTGAGTTACGTTCATTTTGTTGTCTGCAAGTGCTTTCAGTGTAGGCCAGTCTAAAGTGGAATGATAATTCAGTTATTGGGAGGCAGCAGCAGATCAAGGTTTGATTGCTACATTCTTACTTTTTACAACCTCCTTCCCCTTCTTTCCCCCCCCCCCATCCCCCCCTTCCACACGCACTTGCAGACGACAAAATAAACCTAACTCAAAAACTGAAATTTGTTCCAGCAGGATAGAAAGGAGAAAAGGCTGGCTACCAGTATTTTCACCTTTGCCCACAGTGTTTTCAAAAGGCTTCTATGTAAGGGTCACAAAAAACAGGGATTGTGTGGTAAAGGGTTAATATTCAATTGAGATACTCTAGTAATCGACAGGCAACCATATGCAGTTATTGAAAAACTGTAACTATATTTACACCATTTACCTGTACATGTTCTGTGCAGTGATATCTTGATCCTTTGCTTTCAACAAAGTAACTGAATTTATGTTGCCACTATTGGTGCAAGATTTGATAAGTTCAAACGAATGTCAGTTTGTTTGTTTACTGCAGATTAAATCCACAGAATGGTCACCAGTTACCAACCGTTGTTGTGCTGTGTGGGCCTCATATTCAGGGTGCCCAGGGTTTAAACTGTGCTAGACATCTAGTCAACCATGGGGTAAAAACCTATGTGTTCCTACCTAACTTTTTACGGATGATCCCGTGTGTAGAGCAGGAGTTAAAAATGTATGAAATGTGCAATGGGAAGCGTTACAGTGCTGTACAAGGTAATGATATTATTACAGAGCTCCAGATAAAGGGACTGATTTTGATTTCAAAATGCAAAATATAAATTATTCTCCTCAAAACCCTAAGTTGTGGGTATTCATTAGAATCGTCTCGATACTCATTAGAATCGTCTTATCGAGACGATTCTAATGAGTACCCACAACATAGGGTTTTGAAAAGAAATAGCGACCTTAGATTACCATCACTCTCTGGAGCTCTGATTATTAGCTTTGACAAAAAGTTAGGTTGGTTGAATTTTAAAATAACTGCAAACAACAGTTTCCATGTGTTTTAGATGATGGGTTTTGTAATTGATAGGGAAAAATTTACATACGGAATGTTCATAGCTGTCATACCAGTAAGAGTATAAACTCTAATATTGGAATTTACCTCGGAAAGGGTAGAAAATACTGTAGGAAAAGAAGAAAAGCCAGGTGATTAGTATTTTCCTTATCCAGCTATGTTTGCAAAAGTCTTTTCTTTCTCAAGTTGGTGGAAACTCAGGTGTTTGAGAAAAGGTTAATCCATTACTATACAATCTCTGTGGAGGACAGCTTTTGAAAACATTGTGGAATAAGGAGTTATTATTTCATTTTATCCCTAGCGTTTTTAAACTAATATGACAATCATGGAATGCATTATGTATATTCTGATCCAAAATGAAATCTGATAATCCTTCAGATTGAAATGACTGTCAGAGAAAACAAGACATTAAGTCTTGACCAAACAATAAAATTTCAGACTGGTCCAAATTGAAAGCATTTGCAGACAACAAAATAAACATGACTCAAAATTGAAATTTGTTCTATGAGGATAGAAAATATTGTGGGAAGAGGAGAAAATGCTGGTAACCAGCATTTTCTCCTCTTCCAGCAATGTTTTCAAAAGCCTTCTTTTTCAGGGCCTTGAAAACCAGGGAATATTTGGGAAGCCATTATTGAAGTATTTGCACACTTTTTGTGTTGCATTTTGTTTCCTACTTGGAACAAAATGGATCTGTTCACAGTTGCTTTTTTGACAAGTGTAGATCTAATATCAGACTCCACAAAACATGTAGTCTTATCTTGTAAGGACAGTATGGACCACTTTGAGATATTGTGGCTGAAAATAGTTTTAAATTATCATAGTAAGAGACCACTCCATCATGCCTGGGTTCCTCTGGATCAAATGCAATACCTAACAACTGTGTTGGGGAGATATTTCCTTTGCTCTGTGGTTAACCCTTTACTCCATAGATACTTATTTCTACGCATTACTTGTAGGAGCCTTTGGAAAACATTGTGGTAAAAGGTGAAATTGCTTGTGACAAGCAATTTCACCTTTTCTCACAATCTTTTCTATGCTTTCAAAAGGTGTCATATACACATAAGAAATGGCTTCATCCTTGCTGTTATTTAGGGTCAATTAGAGATACTTATGGGGTAAAGGGTTAAGGTATTGGCCTTTTGTGTGGGCGTTCTAGGGTTCAATTCCTCCACAGTGATGAATTTGTTCATTTGTTTTTTGTTTTGTGTTACAGACTTTGATAGAATAGTATATTGCCTAAAAAGACCAATTAGACCTGTCATCTGTCTTACATGTAGGTGCCCTAATTTTTAAAACTGTGTGCTTCTTTTGGTTACTTGCTTGAGAGTTTTCCCACGTTTTATTTGTTTATTGATAACTAATGTATTTGACTTTTTATTTACAGACATTCCATCCAGTTCAATTGACATGATTATTAATTGTATGGACAGTCATGAAAATTCATTTCTAAGAGATCAAGCTTGGTACCAAGCCCATGTGAAGTGGGTCAGCCAGTGCAGGGCACCAGTCTTCACTATTGACCCACCAATCGAAACTGTTGATATAGTTCCTAAATGGTGTTTGTATCCTGTTCTTCCACTGGCTGCAATGGACATGCCTGCACAGATGTACTTGTGTGATCTTGGGTTACCGAGAAAAGTGTACAAAGATGTAGGAATTACCTACAGATCTCCATTTAGCCATAAATTCATAACTGCTCTTCATCCTAGATCATAGCTATTGGTCATTAGAATTGATCAGTTATCATTGGATAGGATTTTTTTACAATTATAAATTTGATAGATTTTTAGCTTGGCTGTTTTCCAAGAAAACAACAGAGTATTCTCTTAGCCCTTTTGGCAACAAGGTTATCACCGTCGCCTCATGAAAGCTTCAAAATTTTCTTGTATCTCTGTAATTACATCGTATATGAAGATATTGACTTAAGCCTTGGGATGGTTGTTCTTTCTCAAAAGGTAACTCATACAGAAGGACAGCTAGCTCAAAGTATTTTTGACACAGTTGTGCCTCCTGTTTGGAAAGGTCTGGAATTTTCTCTGATTAACTCATTACCAAACAACAAAATTTTAGACTGGTTCAAATTTAAAGTGTTTGCAGACGACAAAATAAAGGTGACTGAAAAAATTGAAATTTGTTCTTGGAAGGGTAGAAAACAATGTGGGATTAGGAGAAAATGCTGGTTACCAGCATTTTCTCCTTTTCCTACAGTGTTTTCAAAAGGCTTCTTTCTCAGGAGCGTCAAAAGTAGGAATTGTGTGGTAAAGGGTTAAGCAACTGCAGCTGAACTTTTTTACTCCTGTGTGGTACACTTATGAAGAGAATGTTGAAGAAAGGAGCCATTCTGGTGTTCCAAGCAAGCACTGTTTTTCCTTAGGTTAAAATCATTTTAATTATTCAAGTATAGGCTTTTTTGTCTTTTCATGAAATAAGTCTCCATGTTATTGATTAGAGATATGTCAAAAAATTACCTGTGTTGTAAGACATATTAATGTTTAAGCATTTTGCAAAATTTCAACCTTTTCAGATTGGAAGCATTTACAGATGACAAAACTAAATGTTGCTCAATTGATGGAATGTTACTTTTGAAATGGTTGAAAACATTGTTGGAAATTTAGAAATTGCTAGAAAAGAAAATATACCAAATGACAATATTGTAGGCTTGTACAAATCGAAAGCAATTGCAGACTACGAAGTAAGAGCGACTGAAAATTTCAAATTTATTTTGTGAAGGGTAGAAAACCATGTGGGAAAAGGAGAAAATGCTGGTTGGTAACCAGCATTTTCTCCTTTTCCCACAATGTTTTCTAGAGGCTTTTTTCTCAGGATTGTCAAAGGTAGGGATTATGTGGTAATGGGTTATAAGACAAATTCCATTTTTTTGTTGTAAATTTCATGGAAAAGCATTCTTTTCAAGCTCCCTAATTGAATTTAAGCAGAACAGAAAGTTGTGGGATCGTCCAACTCTCGATCTGTCCATCTGCCTGTGTAGCCATGCTTTTGTTTCTGCTAACAAAATCTCATGCATGGGGAGTATCCATCTGTTTTAACAATACTTTTGTTTTAACTGAGGCACAATTTCCTAAAGGTTTTAGCAAAATATTGTCTCTTTTTTATAAGCTTATTCACTGTAAAATACACATGCATTTTGGAAATGTTTTGAGTTAATGTGTTGCTCAAGTTTTGATTATTACCTTATGAATGCATGGCTGTCATTTAATGCATTGTAAAATGCTGATCAGGAATCTATATTCTTACACATATCCATTAAGGCCCATATTCACCAACCATTTTAAGTAAAATTCTTTGTTTATTTCTAAATTAATAATGTAATATATTCTGATTCACTTTACCATTCAGGCCCGTAGGAACAGGGGAGGCAAGGAAGGGGGGGGTGAGCCCCCCCGCAATAATTTTGAAAATCATAGTGACTAGAATATGAGTTTTTAGCGCAATGCAACAACCACGCAAAAAATCTCATTATTTCGAAGTTAGCCCCCCCAATCTTGAAATGCTTCCTACGTGGCTGCCATTTGGCTTATCCAAAATCAAGAAAATTATTGGGAAGAAGACTAAATGCAAGTTAGGAGCAGAATATCTATCAATACCGAAGGTACGATAAAAAGCTCTAAATAAGTCAGGATCATCCAATCTGAAAAACTTTAATGGCTACTTTTTTCAAGGTTTTGCCAATGAATATCCAATGTAAAGGTTTTAGTGAGGAATCCTAACTCCTTACCAAACAACAATATTTTAGGCTTGTCCTAATTGAAAGCATTTGCAAACGACAAAACAAAAGTGACTGAAAATTTGAAATTTGTTACATGACGGGTAGAAAACATTGTGGGAAAAGGAGAAAATGCTGGTGACCAGCATTTTCTCCTTTTCCCACAATGTATTCTAAAGGCTTCCTTCTGGGGGTCGTAAAAAGTAGGGATTGAGTAGTATTTTTTACCACTAAACAAATAGAACCTCAACCCTTGTTTCTGGACCAGTGACTACATAGATGTAATTGAAACTAGAGTGAGACATTCAAGGTAATGGAGCTATTGTGTGAAACATAATTTAGATGTGAAACTATGTTGTGGGTACTAATTTGGATTGTCACTTGTCTCAACAGGACAATTCCTTGGATTGAATACATCATAGGTTTAACCCTTTACCCCATAAGGCATTTCTATGGTATCTCTAATTGACCCTAAATAACAGCAAGGATGAAGCCATTTCTTATGTGTATATGACACCTTTTAATAGTGTAGAAAACATTGTGGCAAAAGGTGAAATTGCTCACCACAAGCAATTTCACCTTTTGCCACAATTTTTTCCAAAGGCTCCTACAAGGAGAAAATACTGGTTACTACAATTTGTCTGATAGCTTCTTTCCTCAGAGTCATAAAGTCTTTTGATTTTTGGGTAAAGGGTCAATGCTGTGATGGTATTTTAATGATTTGGTCATGCACTGTTGTGTTGCATAATAGTTATCAACCCATGGATTAGTTTGTTCTTTATGTATAAGGATATTAGGTGCATTTTTAATAATGATTATTAAGATAAAAAATCATTTCATGACTTGCTATCTTAATCTGTTTAACTATTTTAAATGCAATTTATTTAGAACTCATTTGAAATTATTGTTTTGTTTTATTTTCATTTTTTTTTTTTAATTGAAAAACATGTTTTGAAAAATTGTCACATAAGTTTGTATATACATATAAATAGTTCATTTGTAATATTTGTACAGAAAATTACATAGTATGTAAATTCTGGGCATTAGAGATATGGATTGCCTATTAAAGTATTAACCCTTGTGATTCTGACCAGTGCTTTTGTTGCTTTTAGGAGCTGTCTGGATAAAGATCATACTGCATACAACATGCAGTCTTATCTTGAGTTTTTAGCACCACTGGTCAAGGTTCAGCAAGCTTATGTCATGGCCCTGTGTCTTATGTGTCTCCATGTGTGTGTGTGTGTGTATGCATTAATCTGTATGTGCATTAACTCTTTACCAAACGACAATTTTTTGAACCATACCAAATTGAAGCAACAAAACAGAAAAATATCAGAAAGTCTTCTCTTCCAAAACCACAGGGCCAGGGCTGCCAAATTTGGCAATTAGCATCATTTAATAGACCTCTACTAATATGAGGCCAAATCCCAGGGGTCACAAGTTTTACATGGGCTTGGAAAAAACTTCAAAAATCTTTTTGATCCTTATTGTTGGGCTTAAGGCCACCAAATTTTGCATTTATAGCCTTTTTAATTAGCTCATGGGTCAAAATTAGCCTTACCCTGGGGGTCACAGCTCTTCATATGATTAATTATGGGTATTCACTTTTGTTTTGTTGAGAAAATATTCAGTTTGCAGTGAGGGTATTTTTGTGCACGATATATCTATGTGAAAGGCAGTGGAGCAATGCAGGACCATAATGGACCTTTTTCATTGAAAAAGTCCATTTTCTTCATGTAGTGGTCTAAGGGTTGATAAGTGGCAAAAGATAAATGATTTTTATACATATTCCGCATCTGTGGGCAGTCTTCACAGACATTGGGGGCAAAAGAGGAATTGTTTGTAAAAAAGTACATGTATTTGTATTCTTTTCCTTCATTGTTTTATTGACAGTAAGTTCCCAGATATAAAGAGGGTAACTTTCAGTTTTACTCTTAACCAAATGACTCTGGACCAAACTCAAAGCATCTGCAGATAATAAATTAAATCTTGTTCATATGATGATTTCCGACTTTGATAGGGTAGTGAATATTGTGGGAATAAGAAAAAAAGCTGGTAAACAGCAGTATCTCCTTTTCCCCACAATGTTTTCTATAGGCTTCTTTCTCATGGTTGTTTAAAGTTAGGATTGTGTGGTAAAAAGTTATAGGAGAACTTTTCCATAACCCTTAACCAAACAATCCCAAAATTTAAACGACCGATGAATACATGGCTTTTAAAAACGCTGCAGAGGCGTAAAATTAGGAAACTAGCATTTCCTGGTTTGCCTACATTGTTTTCTAATTTCTCTAAATCAAGGTCTGTCATTTGTGCCAAAGTTAATTTTTGTCTGCAAAAAGTTTTAACTTGCATTTGCATAAAATTTTATGGTGTGGAAAAAGTTTAAGGTCTCCATTATCTCTATACCAAACAACAAATTTATAGACTGGTCCAAATTGAAAGCATTAGCAGACGACAAAACAAATGTGACTGAAAAATTTAATTTGATTTAGGAAGGGTAGAAAACATCGTTGAAAAAGGAGAAAATGCTGATTACCAATATTTTCTCCTTTTCCCAAAATGCTTTCTAAAGTCTTCTTTCTTAGGGGCATCAAAAGTAGGGATTGTGTGGTAATGGGTTAACACTTTACTAATTGAAATTGAAAGCATTTGCAGATGACAAATTTGAATTTTATTTAGATTTTGTGATTTGCCTTTCAAAGAGTAGAAAATATTGTGAGAAAAGGGAGAAAATTATAGTAACTAACATTTTCTTCTTTTCTCACATTATTTTCAAATACTCTCTTCGAAAAGGTTGTTAAAACTCAGGATGGTGTTGGAAAGGGTTAAGACTCTTAAAGGCCCAGTGAAGGCCAAAATATGGAAGTAGGTGTCGTAATACATTCAAATTTAAATCAGAATGTTTAAAAGTATGGAAAATGTTGTGGAGATGACAGTGTGTTATTGCCTGGTTGGGCTATTGTTAGCCCATGTCAGGAAATAAGAAATCTTAACCCTTTCCCAAACAATCCCTGGTCTTTACGGGTCTGGAATAGAAGCCTTTTGAAAACATTGTGGGAAAAGGAGAAAATGCTGGTAACCAGCATTTTCTCCTTTTTCCACAATGTTTTCTATCCTATCATATAGAAAAATCATCTTTTTAGCAACTGTTAATTTGTCATCTGCAAAATGCTTTGAATTTGGTCTGGTCCAAAATTTGCTGTTTGGGAAAGGGTTAAAATCTGTCAAAAAGTAAACAAAAGAAACCGCTACCTGACTAACTTGAACCTAGTTTTGAAATTGATTTCTCTGTCAACAACTAACACTTGGATCAACCATACAGTGACGGATTGTTGTCTTCATGACTATTTCTATACTTATAAACGGTATGATATAAATTCAAATGAATTTAGACACCCACTTTGTTTACATTTGGTCTTTATTGTTACTTTAGTTTTACTTATTTGTATATACCAGTAGCATCGGATGTAGTTATTATGATTTTGTGATATGGCAGCAATGGTTTTATGTGTAGTATTATTCTTATGAGCCTGACAGGATTTGTAGAAAGCATCAAGATATTTTCATAGCCCTGTCATTGTCTGCATTGTCATTGTAGTGCAAAAGCGTCAATAAGTTTTGATATCTCAGCCATCAACTCTTTACCAAATGACAAAATTTTAGACTGGTCCAAATTGAAAGCATTTTCTTCTTATCTCACAATCTTTTTCTTAGCTTTTTCTCTTAAGTTGGTGGCTAAAATGCAGGATTGAATGGTAATTGTTAAAAACTTCTCTTCACTGTTACAGAAAAATCAGGCCTGTGGAGCGATACAGGCGCTCAAGCGACTCTAGTTGTTTGATAGGCTAAAAAACATTGGGAGAAAAGGAGAAAATGCTGGTTACCAGCATTTTCTCCTTTTCCCATAATGTTTTTAAAAGACTTCTTCAGGGTTGTTAAAAGTCGGGATTGTTTGGTAAAGGGTTAAGTTTGGTGATTTTAAGGTTTTTGTTTACCTTTCTTAGTGTATTGAAAAGTGCTGTTGCAATAATTTTTATCAAGTTTTTTTTATTGTGTTACGCTTCTTTCATCTTTCCTCAGCTAATTTTGCTCTACTAAATGATCTTTTAAGCAATACAAAGGAAATATATTCAAGAACAGGAAAATGTCTTCTGTAAATTATATGGAAAACATTGTGGGAAAGTAACAAATCATTGCTTCTCTTCCCACACTTTTAAAAACTTTTCCATTTGTCTATTTTTGTCAAAAATTGTATTTGTAAATGGTTTAACACTTTACTACACTATATGGGGTTTTAAAATCAGAAAAAAAAAAATGAAAATCTTGTAGAAAAATAAGGCAGTGCTCGTAACCAGCATTTTGACCTTTTCTTCCCACTATGATCTCCAATGTTTCGCAGGCAATTACCAATTTCTCTGCCTCACTTACTGTGTCATCTGCAAATAATTCAAACTTGGAACTGCCTTAAGTTCCATCACGTAGTGAAAGCTAAAATTATTACTATGTTTATGCAAAATACTTCACATTATTACTCAGATGTAAGGTCAGATGTAGGGCCTGTAGAAACGCAAATCTGTACAAATCAAATTGGATCAAAGTTGTGTTAACCCTTTACCTCATAAGGCATTTCTATGGTATCTCTAATTGACCCTGAATTACAGCAAGGAAGAAGCCATTTCTTATGCATATAAGACACCTTTTGATAGCATAGAAAACATTGTGACAAAAGGTGAAATTGCTCGTCACGAGCAATTTCACCTTTTGCCACAATGTTTTCCAAAAGCTTCAGCAAGCAAAGCATAGAAATGAGTATCTATGGAGTAAAGGGTTAACTCCTTACTAAACTACAAATTTTTGGACCAGACCAAATTCAAAGCATCTGAAGACAACGAATTAAATCTTGTTAATATGATGATTTTGGACTTCCATAGGGTATGAAATATTGTGGGCTACCAGCATTTTCTCCTTTTTCCACAATGTTTTTTATAGGCTTCTTTCTCAGAGTCTGGGATTGTGTGGTAAAGAGTTTAACTCTTTTACCATATGACAAAGCATTTGCAAAAGACAAATCAAATATGACTCACTTTCAAAAATTTGACTTTGGAAGGGTAGAAAAAAGTCGTTGAAAAGCATTTTCTCCTTTTCACAAAACATTTTCTTAAGCTATTCTGTGAGGGTTGTTAAAACCCCAGATTGTGTGGTAAAAGCTTAAAAGGTGTTGTACAGAAAAGATAAAATGCTGGTAACCATGATTTTCTAATATTTCCTCAATGTTTCTAAAGCTTACCTTAGACTTGTTAAAAAGAAAATTGTAAAAGGTTAATGCAGGTTTGACCATATTTTCAGTACTTGTACCTTTTTGTAAAAAGCTACACCAAGTACAAACTGCTTAACTCTTTACCAAATGAGAAAAAAAAAACAGACTTTTCCTAATTGAAACTACATGTATTAACAGACTACCCATTGTGTGTAACTGAAATGATTTGTAATTGTATATGAAAGTTTTGAAAACTATGTGGGAATAGGAGAAAATGCTGGTTACCTGCATTTTGTCCTTCTCCCACAAGGTTTTTGAAAGGCTGTTTCCTCAGGGTTGTTATGAGTCAGGATTGTGCTGTTAGGATGATGGTAAAGTTAAGGTGAGCTGTTATGTATTGTGATCATCTCTTTGTTCATCACGGTGTTCAAGCCCAAATTTTGCTCAAATTTGAAGAATTTTGTCTTTCGTTAACCCATTACCACACAATCCCTACTTTTGACGCCCCTGAGAAAGAAGCCTTTTGAAAACACTGTAGGAAAAGGAGAAAATGCTGGTAACCAGCATTTTCTCCTTTTCCCACAGTGTTTTCTACCCATCCCGGAACAAATTTCAAATTTTCAATCACCTTTATTTTGTCGTCTGCAATTGCTTTCAATTTTGACAAGTCTATAATATTGTCGTTTGGTAATGAGTTAACCCATTACCACACAATCCCTACTTTTGACGCCCCTGGGAAAAAGGCCTTTTGAAAACACTGTAGGAAATGGAGAAAATGCTGGTTACCAGCATTTTCTCCTTTTCCCACAGTGTTTTCTACCCTTTCCAGAACAAATTTCAATTTTTCAGTCACCTTTATTTTGTTGTCTGCAAATGCTTTCAATTCGAACCAGTCTAAAATTTTGTCGTGTGGTAAAGAGTTAAAGAGATAAAAATGTTGCTTTGTATGAGCTGTTTTGGCCAGATTTTCTTATGTAATGGTGAATAGTGTGGATCCAAGATCAGACTTGGAACCATGTGCAGTTTCATCTTGATCTACACTGTACACTAAGGTACCACAAGTCGTGTCTAGAAGGCTTCAATATGAGCCAATATTTTGGTTGTATCACGGCGTTTTATATGTTTTTCACCAGTTTTATTACTTTTGTGTCCCAGCCAGAAAAAAAAAGAACAGCTCTAAAACGCATTGTGGGAATAAGAGAAATTGCTGGTAAACAGCTTTTTATTCTTTTCCCACGATGACTTCTACTTGTTTAAGCACAAACTCCATGTTTAGAACAGCAATTTATGTGCAAATGGTTTCAGTTTTGATAAGGTTGAAATTTTGTCATCTAATAATGGTGGATTATTTAGTAATGGAAGAGAGTGTTTATCAAAGATCAAACTTGGCATTCTGTATGGTCTTATCTTGATCCACTATAGCAATGGAAGTAAATGAGAGAGAGAGAGAGAGAGAGAGAGAGAGAGAGAGGGAGAGAGAGAGAGAGAGAGAGAGAGAGAGAGATGCATAGATTAGAAATATAGGGGAAGTTGGCAAAATAAGGAGACAGAGAGGGAGAGAGAGAGAGCAAGTGAGAGCAACATGCAGAGATGCCCAAGTAAGAAATATAGGGAAAGTTTCACAAAATAAGGAGAGTGGGGATATAAGAAAAGATGACTTAGAAAATGTGAGGGAAGGAGGGAGAGAGATTATAGCATCAGAGTGGAGAGAGAAGGAAGTGAGGGAAACAGGGAAAGAATTACATGATAATGACTTTCAAACTGTATATTGTATGGTGAAAAGATAAACAAGACAGTGTGAGAAACTTTTAAGTGCAAAATCAGACCAACCAGTTGACAGAGAATGACAGACTTACAGACTATGATTTTACATTGATTACTTCATATTGATCTTTGACAAATGTTGTAATATACTGAGCGACTTTAAAAGCACACCAAAATAAATTTTGAATTCAAATATGAAAATGATGTCTATTACCATGGAACTTGCCAATGCTATCTTTGTAATGATAACCATTTTATACAGACTCAATAATGTCTCAATTTTGGACTCTGGTCAGCGCGAGCAGTCCAATTTAATGTTTAACCCTTTATCCCATAAGGCATTTCTGTGGTATCTCTAATTGATCCTAGATAACAGCAGTTTCTTAAGTGTATATGACACCTTTTGATAGTGTAGAAAACATTGTGGCAAAAGGTGAAATTGCTTGTCACGAGCAATTTCACATTTTGCCACAATGTTTTCCAAAGGCTTCTACAAGCAATGCATAGAAATGAGTATCTGTGGAGTAAAGGGTTAATATTGTGGGACTGCATTTTCATGGTTGGCTGGATTCATTTGGTTACATGTTTATCATCTGCCAGACAATAGCCTTACTGAAAACAGGTAGAAAAATCAGAATTGCCAAACTGGTTTGGAAATGCCGAGGCTTTCAAATGAACAGCGTAACCATGCAAAAGGGATGTTTATCTTGTCTTTTCAGTGAGATGTTTTACCGCCATGATAGAGGCAAGGTGTGGTCATACGTATTATTGATTAAATGCTGAAAATGCTTTTTAGGGGTTTCTTAAATGTTGAACAATAAATCCCAAAATATGAAATGTTTTTCAGTTATTTTTTTAAAGTCCTCCCTGAGCTAATTTTATTATGTGTTGCGTTTTTAATTTCGCTCATTATACTTGTGTTATGTTTTTGAGTGTGAATGTTTCAGAACTTATGTTCATTTGTAAAATTACTGAGTCGGCATGCAACTTTAGTGGCTTGCTTTGTTTTATGACCTTGGACTCTTTCTTATGAAAATATACATTAATTGACATACTTACATACAATTCTTTACCTGTTTATTGCTTGATAAAATGTAAGGGTTTAACTCTTTATCAGACAATCCCGACTTATAAGAAAGCCTTTGAAAACATTGTAAGAAAAGGAGAAAATGCTGGTAACCAGCATTTTCTCCTTTTCTCACAATTTTTCTACCCTGCTGGAAACAAATTTCAATTTCTGCAAGTGCTTTCAATTTCAACCGGTCTAAAATTTTATCGCTTGATAAAAGGTTAAGCATTTTTCAGTGAGAAAGAAGGATCCAAAATTCATATTCACTATATTTGGCCACAAACTTCCAAACTATGGGATGTGGTTATAATAAACGAGCCATGCTCGGTGAAAAGGGGGCTTCGTGCACTTGTGAAAAGTATCCACCCAGGTCAGCCTTTGCATTCTGCACAGACTTACCTGGACCGAAACTTTTCGCTACTGGTCAATTTTATGTATGTCTCAGGACCAGTCTACCCCATGATTAAATTGGTTTGAAAAAAAAAAAGGCTGGTATGGATCCATAATTATGTTATGGTTTGCTTGGTATGATGGATTGCAGAGATGCATTAACCCTTTACCAAATAATCCCTGCTTTTTACGACTGTGGGATAGAAGCCTTTTAAAAACATTGTGGGAAAAGGAGAAAATGCTGGTAGCCAGCATTTTCTCCTTTTCCCACAATGTTTTCTACCCTGCTGGAAACAAATTTGATTTTTTGAATTATGTTTATTTTGTCGTCTGCAAGTGCTTTCAGTTTGGACCAGTCTAAAATTTCGTCGTTTGGTAAAGGGTTAATAGTTAAATCCAATTTCAGAGTACAAGGATAAGATTGTTTATTTCATGCGTGTCAGTGGTTTACTGAGAAATAATGGTGAAATACAATTTGATATTTCATGGTTATGATCAATGCAAAATACTGATCTTACTTTTTTGACTCTTCACTTGTAGACGGAA
Organism: Tridacna crocea; assembly: GCA_943736015.1. Classification (NCBI taxonomy): domain Eukaryota; kingdom Metazoa; phylum Mollusca; class Bivalvia; order Cardiida; family Cardiidae; genus Tridacna; species Tridacna crocea. The sequence continues at coordinate 35,463,334 of OX031066.1, read as the reverse complement.
ACACCAGTTAGTGTTTTTTTGCAGTGAATGATCACAAATTATTTTATCTCGTGAACATCATTGGTAATATTTTCACAGCCACTCTTGAAATATGACGAATGATGTTCACAAGATGAAATAACTTTTGATCTTTCACCACAAAAAAAAATAATCAACTATTCCCTATATATTGAAAAAATATCCTGTTCTCCTGTTTGCTGTGGAACATTGTGGCTGATTAGCCGCACATTGACCATATGATTTATGTCGGTCTTTTCTTCTCACTGAAAATGGTTACTTATTATGCAAAAAATAAGTTGGGGACAAAATAAAGAAAATTTGTGGAGATATGACTCGAAATGAAATAAAAGCTTTAAAGTCTTCTTCAGTGTTTTCCACTATCATTTCTAACCTGATGTATTTGCTTAACTCTTTCATGAACGGCAAATTTTGGACCAGACCAGATTGAAAGCATTTTGCAGATGACAAATTAACATTTGCTAAAAAGATGATTTTTCTATATGATAGGGTAGAAAACATTGTGGGAAAAGGAGAAAATGCTGGTTACCAGCATTTTTTCTGTTTCCCACAATGTTTTCAAAAGGCTTCTATTTATGAACAGTACAATGGGGGATTGTTTGAGAAAGAGTTAACTCTTTACCAATCAACAAAATTTTAGACTTAAACAATTGAAAGCATTTGCAGTCGACACGGTAAATGCGACACAAAAATTGAAACTTGAATTTTGAAAAGTGGAAAACATTGTAGGAAAAGGAGAAAATGCTGGTAACCAGCATTTTCTCCTTTTCCCACAATGTTTTCAAAAGGCTTCCTCCTCTGGGTCGAAAAAACCAGGTGAATGGTCCGAGCTACCTGAGCATCATGTATATTCCAAGTTTTTGTGATCCTTCATACATGGCTTCGTCCTGAATGCAATACCTAAGAATTGAGTTCGGGAAATATCTCTTTGGCTCAGTGGTTATTGTATTGGTCTTTTAAACGTCATAAAACAAAGGGACAAATCTTAGAACTAGAGGCGCTTGAGCGCCTGTATCGCTCCACAGGCCTGATTTTTCTGTACCGGTGAAGAGAAGTTTCTTACAATTACCATTCATTCCTGCATTTTAGGTCACTACAGAAAAAAAAGCTATGAAAATCATTGTGAGAAAAGAAGAAAATAAAAGTTATCTGCATTTTCTTAGTTTGACACAATAATTTCTACCCTTTTTGATACAAGTTTTACTAATTTGAAGATTTATTATGTTGTCTGCAACATCTTTCAATTATAGCCAGTTATAAAAATTTTGTCTTCTAGTTTAGTTAACTCATTACCAAATCACAACATTCTATGGTTGTCCAAATGGAAAGCTTTTGTAGATGAAAAAATAAAAGTTACTGAAAATTTGAAAGTTGTTTTGTGAAGGGTAGATAACATTGTGGGAAAAGGTTACCAGCATTTTCTCTTTTTCCCACAATATTTTCTAAACTCTTCTTTGTCAGTGATCAGTTTGATTGGAGAACAAAATGCCTTATCACAACAGTAAAGCCCTGTCCCTCTCTGTACCAGGTCACCAGTAGGTCAACAAACCTTTACCAGAACTAATCAAAGTGCAGAGTTTTATATGAAAAGGATTATAGATTATGTAAAGCAACCATCTTTAACTCTTTACCAAACGACAAAACTTGGGATGTGACCAAACTGAGAGCATTTGCAGACAACAAATTAAACATTGATGAAATGATGATTTCTCTCTTTCATAGAGTAGAAAACACTGAGGTAAAAAGAGAAAATGCTGATTACCAGCATTTTCTCCTTTTCCAAGAGTGTTTTCCAAAGACTTCTTCTTTAGGGTCCTTAAAAGTCAGGATTGTATGGTAAAGACTTACCACCATTGGAACTAACCTTCAATACAACAATGAAATCAAAACAAGTAGTTTGAGAGAAGAAATTTTTCAAAGATTTTACTTTATACCATAAAAGGAAAATGAGTCTCCCATAAAAGCCATGTTTTTTGATGGATCTTTTTTTTTTTAAGGAATTCTGTAGACCTATATCTAAGGAACATTCCTGCAAAAAAAATAATGCTATCCAATTAGCGGTTTGGGAGGAGAAGATTTTTAAAGGTTTTTTACTTTTGTTGCCATTGCAACCAGAATTATTCATGGAACACAATTATTTGAAGGAATTTGAAAGAGGACCACCTAAGGAACATTCCTGTGAAATTTGGTAAAAATCCAGTCAACAGTTTCTGAGGAGAAGTTTTTTAAAGAAAAAGTGTATGGACGCACGCACGCACGCACGACAGACACAACGCCATGACAATAGCTCGCTGGCCTTTGGCCAGTGGAGCTAAAAAACCTTTAGCGCACTGTAGAGGCCACATTTTTGGTCAGATACTCATGAGTTGTGAAAGTTGGTTAGAATGTTTGTCTTGATGCTAACTTGTCGAGATGTCAAGGTCCCAAAGTAGGTAATTGGATTATCTTGCAAAAATACTGTTTGCATTCTAGAGGCCTCATTTTCATCCTCACTAAATTTAGTATCAAGTTCAAGATTTGGTTCCGTCTTAAATATTTTTAGTTGTACATGTTGCCCCGAGCCGAAGGCAAAGTGGCGACATGATTCCGTCAAAGCCGTGAACAAGTTTTAAAGTCCCATGCCACCTGACCATACAACAAATTTATTATACTGCAAAGTTTTACTCTTTCAAAGCGTGTTAAGTCAAATTCTCCTGTTTCATAATCTCACAAATTGAGTATGCTGATATAACAGAAATTTCTGTCTGAGTGCAAAAATTCAATGAAAACTGACGTCACTGGAAACTGATGTAACTAAGACATGCAGTTTGGTGCATAAACATGCAGTCTGGTGATTGATCGATGCCACGGTTTTGGATGTTGTGTTGCAAGTGTAGTGAGGTGTATGGGGCACTCAAAAAGGAAACTGGCTTTACATGATATATATGTTCCCAGCTGGTTAACCAATCAGATTGTTAGAAATTTCTTTGCAGTATAATACCGTAATAGAGTATGTCCATGAGACAAATCTTTGGAAAAAAACTTTCTGTGTACTGAAGAGGCCATTTTTGTTCAGTCAGTGACTCATTAAATGTGCTCAGTATGTCTGCCTTGATAATATCTTGCACAAATTTGAAATTTGGTCATGTTGGATCAAAAGATAGGTCACTATCACTTATGTGTTTTTTATCATCACCAGGAACAAAATTTTAGACTCGACAAAATTTAAAGCATTTGCTGACGACAAATTAAACACGACTCAAAAATTGAAACTTGACTTTAGAACAGTAGAACACACTGTGGGAAAAGGAGAAAATGCTGGTTACCAGCATTTTCTCCTTTTCCCACAATGTTTTCAGAAAGCTTCTTCCCATGGGTGGTAAAAACCAGAGATTATTTGGTAAACAATTAATAATCTTAGGTGACTTTATTCAGGTGAGCGCTATTTGATTGACAGGTTTTTTGTGCCTAATTTTATTATTTCAGTCATATCACAGCAACACCTTGCACACTCATTTTTGAATTTCATACACTGTTGAGCTGAGAGGACATCACTACGTGCACATATCAATGTTAAGAAATATTGTATAATGTTATGTCTGCTTTTATTTTTCATATTTTTTACAGTATAAATGGTTTATCAACAAAATATCACATTAAAAGATTTCATAAATAAATCAAGTACAAAGTCTTACATAGAGGAAACATACAACACAAGAAAGCATGGAAATGTATCAAAAACGGTAAGACTTCAAAAAATTGTTTTTCATGGAAAAAAATGTCTACAGGTATTTGTTTTCCTTATCTTTATCAAACACAAGGCAATTCAGTAATTTCAAAAACAGACAACAGTCTCATATTTGTATGAAATTAAGTCATGTACTAAACAGCTTTTTCTTTCACCTCTACCAGACCACATTTTAGCCATATTTATATTGAAAGAATTTGCAGTTGACAAATGTAGTTCAACAAGATTTACCAATGCAAGCGACAAAAATATTTTTACAAAAGGAAAAGTGCCATTTCAAGCATTTTCTTCCTATCCCACATGTTTTTAACTCTTTACCGAACATCAAAATTTTATGCTGGTCCAAACTAGAAGCATTATGCAAACAACAAAGTTAATGCGATTCAAAAATTGAAATTTGTTCTGGGAAAGTAGAAAACATTGTGGGAAAAGGAGTAAAATACTGGTTACCAGGATTTTTTTCCCACAATGCTTTCAAAAAGCTTCTATCCCAGGATCATACAAATCAGGGATTGTTTGGTACAGGGTTAAAAAGCTCACTTTAAGAGGATTGGTATAATTTCCATTGTGTATTTAGAGACTAAATTATCATCTTCTCCCTTTAACCCAAAGTAGAAAACATTTTGGGAAAAGGAGACAATGCTGGTTACCAACATTGTCTCCTTTTCTCACAATTTTTTCAAAAGGCTTCTATCTCAGGGTCGTAAAAACCAGGGATTGTTTGGTAAAGGGTTAATATTTTACCAGACAGCAAATTTAGCCTTGTTTGACTTTGAACATTTGCCGATGACAATTTTAATTTCGCTAAAAGCTGTGCAATTTTTCTTGATAGGATTGAAAATGTGGTGGGAAAAGGAGAAAATGCTGGTTAGCAGCATTTTCTCCTTTTCTCACCATGTTTTCAAAAAGCTTTGTTCCAAGGGTTGCTTTAAGGCTGCATAGTGCATTAAAGGGTTAAATAATTTTAGACTATATTATTCACATGTGGTGATATTTTACCTGGTATCACCTATCTTTGAATAATGAATGATCCAGATGGATATAAAAGTTGAATCAGCATATAGTTTATACTATAATTAATTTAGTAAAAAACAATACTGCAATGATTGACCATCCTTTTTTTCTAACATTTGTAAATAATTAGACACATTCATCATGGATAATACCAATTTTCCAAACATTGTCTAGATTACATTGAATGACATGCATCAGGAAGAAAGTGCATACAGATACAAAGCTAACAAATTTCAAATGGTTACAAAAGTTAACTACAAACACTACTTCTTCTCTTGGGTAGAAAATGTGAACATAATAATAATTTCAAATATCAAGCTCTTAGCTAAACAGTGCTGTTTTAACAACCCTGAAGAAGACGCCCTTGTACACAAAATTTTTCCTTTTTCCACATTGTTTTCTACTCATTCAAAGGCAAATGCCTAAATTTGAGCTACAGTTCTGAATTTTACTTGGAAATATCTCCAGCTTTATTCTGTGATAAAGAGTTTACAAATGAAAAAAAAAATGGAAAAAAAAAAAATTAATAGTCCCAAAAACAATTACCGAGCTCAAACCATGGTATTTATCTTTGAAAGAGAAGGAAGCATAGTGGAAAAAGGAGAAATGCTGGTTACCAGTATTTCTCCTTTTCCGAGAATGTTTTCAAAAGTCTTCTTCTGTAGGGTCGTTAAAACATGGCATTGTTTTTGTAAAAGGTCAAACAGTTTTTACACAGGCTAATTTAAGAACAACTCTAAATTCATACTGGATACACTCAAAGCAAGAGAAAGTGTTTTTCTACAAATCTTTGGAAACTATTAACAGCAAAAGAGCTTGGTACAGGAAACTGCTTTTTTCCCTACATATTGACCATTATCGGTTATAAAGAACAGGCCATGTTTTGACCAATGCATGAGCAATTTTGTCTATGCATTCAAAATTTTAGGGCTATGATCCTGAATGCATTTCTTGCATTAAAACATCAATTTCTATTTAACTCTTTACCACACAATCCTGACTTTTAATATCCCTGAGAAAAATGCCTTCAGAAAACACTGGGAAAATGAGAAAATCCTGGTAACCAGCATTTTCTCACAATGTTTTCTACCCTTCACAAAACAAATTTCAAATTTCCGTCACTTTTATTCAGTCATCTGCAAATGCTTTCAATTTGGACAAACCTAAAATTTTGTTGTTTGGTAATGAGTTACAAGCTAAATCCTATTCTTTGAACCATGTTTGATTCATAGCTACAAACTAATTTATACCAAGCAACATAAATCTAGACTAAGTCTAGTCCAAATTCAAACAATTTGCAGAAGTCTAAATAAAAATGTTTCAAAATTGGAATTTACTTCAAGAAGGATAAAAAACTTTGTAGGAAAAGGAAAAAATGCTATTTAGCTACATCTCCCCCTTTTCCAACTATGTTTTCAAACTGCTTCTTTCCTAGAGTCTTTACAATTCAGGATTGTGTGGCAAAGAGTTAATCTGGCCAAGACCAAATTCTTATCATGCTAAGGCCTAAAACATTTTTTTCAAATAAAAGATTTCGAAGTTTAAGTTGATAGACTTTCAAGTTTTAAGCACAGAAAAGCTTAAACAAATAGTAAACCCTTTACCAAACAGTTCCTGGTTTTTACGACCCTGTGATAGAAGCCTTTCGAAAACATTGTGGTACAAGGAGAAAATGCTGGTAACCAGCATTTTCTCCTTTTCCCAAAATGTTTTCTACCCTACTGAAAACAAATTTACTTTTTTTGAGTTACTTTTATTGTGTTGTCTGCAAGTGCGCTCAACTGGACCAGTCTAAAATTTTGTCGTTTGGTACAGGGTTAAAAATCACATTGTACAGATGTGAAGGCTGATTTTCTGATTTGCAAGGGACATCATAAATCACTGTACAGATATTAGTTGATAATTCATACAGATGAAGGATTGAATAAACATGATGGCTGTAAGATGTATGTTACGAATTTAAATCAGAATCATAATACATCAACCCTTTAATAAACGACACTGTCTTAAAACCATACTGAAAAAAAAAAATAACACCTTTAAGGACAATGTGAGAAATGGAGAAAATGCTGGTAACCAGAATTTTCTCCTATCGCACAGTTTCCTGATCTTTCCAAAGAGAAAAGGATGCACCATTTGAGCTATAATCACTGTCATTTACTAATGCGTTTAATATTGGTAATAAAAAAATTTTGTCATCTGGTAAAGGGTTAACCAAATGTTAATATCAAAAGATAAACAAATCACTAACACTTAAAACAAAAGTCCACCTATGGTGTTCCTTCTAATGGAAAGCAACCAGTAAGCATATTGAGCAGTTGTACATACTTTGTGTTCCACATACTTTTTTCAGCCAACATAATTGTGCCAGAATTTGTAATTTTTTGCCTTTCTATTTCCTATAATCTTACTTTTTTATTGCTCCACCTTAGCCAGAAAAAGCTTCATTAAGTCTTTACCACACAATCCTGATTTTTAATGACCCTGAAAAGAACAGCATTTGAAAACTGTGGGAAAAGGAGAAAATGCTGGTAACCACATAATCCCGATTTTTAACGACCCCGAGAAAGACAGCCTTTGAAAACATTGTGGAAAAAAAAGGAAATGCTGGTAACCAGTATTTTCTCCTTTTCCCATAATGTTTTCTACCATTTCGAAACCAAATTTCAGTTTTTGATTAACATTTATTTTGTCATCTGCAAATGATTTCAATTTGGACTAGTCTAAAATTTTTTAGTTTGGTAAAGGTTAATTACAGGGCACAATTTTGTATAAGACCAAATGTGATGACATCTAGACTACAAAACAGTTATGATGTTGTGATTGGCCAGAAGTAAGTTGAACACTAAATAAATAGACAATGATGAAGCATTCTACAGGATCAATATATACCACATTGGAGCATGTTACTCCTCTGGCATTATTATTCATGTAAAATTCTCCATTTTGCCTCCAATTTATGCATTATAACAACAATAAGATAATTTGATCAACACTCTCAGAGTGTGCATACCATGATACAAAACAACAACATATTTTAATGCTTAGTCCGTACCCCACACGTTAGAGAATTAAAAGATAATAAATTTAATTTTTTATGCTGATGAAAACTTTGAACTGTGGCAGGTAAACAGATACCCCATAGTGGTTGCCTTGTCATTCTATCAGGAAAACAAAGGAGGGATTCTAACTCTTGTAAAACACAACCTATTTCATCATAGGAATGCTAGTCTGATGGTAGGGAAGATTCCTGTAAAATTTTAGCTCCATCCAGTGATATTGTACGAGCACAAGTGGAAATAAAACTGCATCCACAGACAGACAACCTGAGTCCAGTTAACCATCTCACTCAATTGTACAAGGGGTTAAGCTGATAATTTCTAAGGAATATTATATAATTTCAATAGTTAGTTTGAAATAATGTGATTCTAACTGTAGAGTTACAAAATTCAAAATTGCACCAAATGACAAAGCATATAAGACAGCTAGTCTTAACAATCAATCATTATTCAAAGCATCAATGGATTCTCGGTTTTCAGCATAATATAATATACCCAGATATGTCATGCCTTTTGTTTACTTAACCTTTTACCAAACAATCCCTGGTTTTTACAACCCTCAGATAAAAGTCTGTTGAAAACATAGTTGGAAAAGGAGAAAATGCTGGTGACCAGCATTTTCTCCTTTTCTGACAATGTTTTCTATCCTGCTGGAAACAATTTTCAATTTTTGAGTTATTTGTATTTGTTGTCTGCTACTGCTTTCAATTCGGAAGAGTGTAAAATTTTGTCGTTCAGTAAAGAGTTAATCCTTTATTAAATGACAAACTTTTTAACTCTCCTTTATTGAAATCATTTGCGGGCAACAAATTGACATTGGCAGAAATGAGGGATTTGTCTCTATAAGGACAGAAACCTCTGTATAAAGGGTTAACTTGCATTATATATTTGTTTTTGAAATTGAATGCAGTCTTAACAAATATCTACATGGTAACACAACACTGCAGCGGACATCAATCACTAACAACATGGTCAACTCCTTCCAACTCAGTCAACTCCCTCGAAGCCTTGTGCATTCTCAATGGCTGTAATCAACTTCTTCCTCAGATCATAATAACTATCATACGGTGGCAAATCTATCCTGTTAAAACTGAAAATAAGGGAGGATAACTTTAAAAACTAGATACACAAATCTTGAAAAAATTGACAGAATGTAATACAACTTTTAACTCTTTACCACGCGAGAAAAATTTAGACTGGCCCAAATCGAAAGCATTGCAGACGACAAAATAAAGGTGACTGAAAAATTGAAATTTGTTCTGGGAAGGGTAGAAAACATTGTGGGAAAAGGATAAAAATGCTGGTTACCAGCATTTTCTCCTTTTACCACACTGTTTTCAAATGGCTTCTTTTCCAGGGGCGTCAAAAGTAGGGATTGAGTGGTAATGGGTTAATAATCAAGATACACTGTTCAAATTTTCAGGTGCTGCAAATCTCATGATCAGACTGCATGTTTTTTGCCATCTGATCTTTGTCTAAAATGTCTGACATTTAAGTGATATTCAGGCCAGTCTCTCTTCACCCTACTGGCTGAAAATAACCATTGATCAAAGGGAAAAAATGGAGACTCCGCTATTCAGAAAATGTTGGTAGATGACAAATTAGCTATGGCAAAAAAAAAAGCATTTGTGTGAGATAAATATGACATAGAATTTCAAAGCCTGAATCTCAAAAATATCATACATGTTGCATGATAAACAAAATCGGATATAAGCATCTTGGTGTAACATTTTTCTTTTAACCCTTTCCCAAACGATAAATTTTGGACCCGTCCAAACCGAAAGAGTTTGCAGACAACAAGTTTAGATTTGGAAAAAATGGCAGAAAGTTCCCAAAATGGGTAGAAAACACTGTGGGAAAAGGAGAAATTGCTGATTACGAGCAATTTCTCCTTTTCCCACAGTGTTTTTAAAAGACTTTTACAGCAGACACATAAAAACCAGGGCTTGTATGGGAAATGGTAAAGTAGGCAGGAAGATGTCATGACTTGACAAGTTGTGCAATTATGAATTCTCTCTACCTCATAAGAGAAGTGAAATTTTCTAACACTTAACCCTTAACAAAACGTTAATATTTTAGGCTTATCCAAATCCAAACCATTTGCAGACGACAAAATAAAACCGACTGAAAATAAAAGATTTGTTTTTTGAAGAGTAGAAAGCATTGTGGGAAAAGGAGAAAATGCTGGTTACCAGCATTTTCTCCTTTTCACCCAATGTTTTCTAAAGGCTTCTTTCTCAGGGTCGTCAAAAGGAGGGAATGTGTGGTAATGGGTTAAACAACTTTTCTGACAATAATTGAGTCGAAGGCCAGCTTTAATGACAATCAGACTGCCCAAACCTGTCAGTCTGATCTTTGATCCACACTGTCTGCTTTGCTTGGACATTTTGGACCATTTTGGCTAGAAGTTGCTACTATTTGTGGTTATTACTTGAATGAAAAAGTCCGTAAGATTTCTTAGCGCTTTAGGGGTGACCATAATATTTCAATTATTACTCTTTGTTTCTTACCATGTATGAGCTCTGGGCAGTTGTTCAGGGTTGCCCCATCTTTCAATGGTGAACAACTGAGGTCCATTACTACCCTGTAGTTCTTTAAATCCATTCATAGGCACTCTCGATGTTCCTGTGACAAACTGTAGTAGCCTGGATCTTGTCTCATTGTTGAACGAATAGATTGCCTAAAAATAAATCAAAAAAGGAAAATAGTCATTTACGAAACATAACCCTGTACCAAATGATAAAATTTTGTATTCATCAAAATCGAAAGTGTTTGTAGAAGACGAATGAAATGAGACTCACATGATAGGGTAGTCTTTGAAAGGGTTGAAAAGATTGTGGGAAAATGAGAAAATGCTGGCTACCAGCATTTTCTCCTTTTCCCACAATGTTTTAAAGTTTTGTATTGCAGGAACATTAAGATATGTGCCTGTGTGGAAAAAGGTTTCAAAAGACTCTTTTAACCTATTACCACACAATCCCTACTTTTGAAAACCCTAAGAAAGAAGCCTTTAGAAAACATTGTGGGAAAAGCAGAAAATGCTGGTAACCAGCATTTTCTCCTTTTCCCACAATGTTTTTTACCCTTCACAAAACAAATTTCCAATTTTCAGTCACGTTTATTTTGTCGTCTGCAAATGCTTTTGATTTAGACAAGCATAAAATATTGTTGATTGGTAATGAGTTAACTCAAAAACATTCAAGAACAAATTTTATGTGGATGGGTTACATCCCAGCCCATATAATCAGTCATTGCAAAAAGAACTTGTGACATTTGTGTGGTAAACACTAAACAATGTTAACTATCATGCTGAAACTGCCAGATAAGTTTCTATGCTATCCTGTGACTTGCGACCTCACAATTTTAGACTTAAAACATTTAGAGCTGACATTGAATGCAGTACAATTCAAAATGAAAGGGTACAATACCTGGGAAAAGGATCCAAAATTGTTTTCATGAATTTCATTTCTCAGCTTAAATATAAACTGATTGATCAAATAGTGTTTTACACATGGTTTTCAACATTATTTTTGTCATACCCTCGTGACAGCTCTTTATCAATGTATGTCCTTGGTTTCAACAATGATATGCAAGGACTCACACAAAAAATCCATTGTCTTGAATGAGGATTGAACCAAACATCATCAGGTTATGATTCCTACACCTTCATCTTTGCTTATAGCCAGGGTTCTACTCCGTTCATTTCTTTCTCTATCATTCGCTTGTTACTTTATCAAAAATGACAGCCTTGGAACATTCCAAAATAGATCCCAGCAACATCTAGTTTGCCCATCTCACAGCAGGGTGAACCAGACGTTGCTGCAATCATTTTCGAATGTAAATTACTAAAAACAGGTAAAGAAATTCCAAGTCTCCATATGGTCACTATGTGGCTAAGAGTTAACTCTTTACCACAGAATCCTGACTTTTAATAACCTTGAAAAAGAAAGATTTTGAAAACATTGTAGGAAAAGGAGAAAAAGCTGGTAACCAGCATTTTCTCCTTTACCACAGAATCCAGACTTTTATCAACCTTGAAAAAGGAAGATTTTGAAAACATTGTAGGAAAAGGAGAAAATGCTGGTAACCAGCATTTTCTCCTTTTCCCACAATGTTTTCTACCCTTCCCAAATTAGATTTAAATTTTTGAGTAACATTTATTTTGACGTCTGCAAGCCCTTTCAATTTGGACAAGTCCAAAATTCTGTCGTTTGGTAAAGAGTTAAGTACACATGACACAGCATCATACAAAGAAGGATGTGTCAACATACCTTCCAAAAGTTGATGATAACTGGATGATTTGGATTGTACTCTCCTTTATATGCTGTATTAGCTTTCCAGTCATTTACATCTATATCCTGTAGTCCGCACATCAGTAACTGGAACACAGAGAAACAAAAGACAAATTTACTATTACTGTCACAGGCCAAGGAATACCCCTTTCTCTTTTGTCTTTTCATTAGATCAGGAAAAATTTCAAAACGCTACAAGTTCTTAAGTAGTAATTATTATGAAATTTCGAGGTGCACCAGTCCCCATGATACAAAAGCTTCTACCAAGTTGGTTAGCCAAATTATTTGAAAAATTTATAAGTAGAAGAGGACACAATATTTGCATCTTTAAAAGGACCATTAGATGAACAAATCCAACTTCAAAATATCCCCCAACTTCATTGTTCCAGGTGAGGTATCATTTAACTCATTACCAAACGACAATATTTTAGGTTTGTCCGAATTGAAAGCATTTGCAGCCGACAAAATGAAAGTGACTGAAAATCTGAAATTTGTTTTGTGAAGGGTAGAAAACATTGTGGGAAAAGGAGAAAATGCTGGTTACCAACATTTTCTCCTTTACCCACAATGTTTTCTAAAGGCTTCTTTCTCAGGGGCGTCAAAGGTAGGAATTGTGTAGTAATGGGTTAAGTAGTAATTATTATGAAATTTTGAGGTGCACAAGCCCCCAAGATACAATGGCTTCTATTTTTGCCAAATTATTTGAAAAATTTATAAGTAGAAGAGGACACAATATTTGCACCTTAAGAAGGACCAATAGATGAACAAATCCATCTTCAAAATATCCCCTAACTTCGTTGTACCAGGTGAGGTATCATTTAACAAATTTCTAATGCTAATGAAACAGATTCTGTCTTGGCAAATTTTGAAAATAGTCTTCACAACATCGATAACCTATATTCATCTGCAAAGAAGGTCTTTCGTCCTTTATCAAATAATCTCATGTTTCTAGGAAGAAGATGAGGGAAAAGGAGAAAATCTCTTATTCCCAAAGTGTTTTCAAGCCTTTCAAAGACAACTCTTATTAACTATGTAACATTGAATTTGTTATCATCAGATTCTTTAACCCATTACCACACAACCCCTACTTTTGACGCCCCTGAGAAAGAAACCTATAGAAAACATTGTGGGAAAAGGAGAAAATGCTGGTAACCAGCATTTTCTCCCTTTCCCACAATGTTCTCTAACCTTCACAAAACAAATTTCAAATTTTCAGTCACTTTTATTTTGTCGCCTGCAAGTGCTTTCAATTTGGACAAGCCTAAAATATTGTTGTTTGGTAATGAGTTAAACATGGAGCTGTATAAAATCTTAGCCAGTAATGAATTAAGCAAATGTATTGAGAAAATCTTGACTTACCTCCAGCTCATTTTCGTCAAATATTGCCAGCAGACCTTTTGGTATGAGCTCATTAAAGCCCTTCATAAACTGCTTCATCTGGTGCTCTACCCTTGATACAAAACGCCAGTTCACAACCAAACTGTATAGAAAGAATGTTTGAAAAAAATAAACTGGAATATAACTGCACTAATTACGGCCAAAATATTTTGTTTAAAATGACACAGAAAAGGACTGAAGAAATTGGTCATACTGGGAAATTTCTGCAGTCAGACATTATAAAGCATTTTGATACATTTCACTCTCTGCGCTAACCAAGAATCTTAATCCTTTACCAAACAATCCGTTTAAACAACCCTGGGGTAGAAGCCCTCTGAAAACATATCGGGAATAAAAGAAAATGCTGGTAACCAGCATTTTCTCCTTTTCCCACAATGTTTTCTACCCTGCTCGAAACAAATTTCAATTTCTGAGCTATGTTCATTTTGTCGTCTGCAAGTGCTTTCACTTTGGACAAGTCTAAAATTTTGTTGTTTGGTTAAGACTTAAATGAAAGTGCCTTAAAACCACAATAGTAACAAGTGTCCAACAGCCAAAGTGAATTCATTGAGCTGTTGTTCCTTGAGTCGTATCTTTGACTGAACTTACTGATTAACAATATGACAAACTTCTAGACCTGCCCAAATGGAAAGCACATGCAAGCTACATATTAAATTTGGCCCAAATATTGGGATTTGTCTTTGACAGGACTGAAAATATTGTGGGGAAAGGAGAAAATGTTGGTTACCAGGATGGTATGGTAAAAGATTAATCATTAAAGCACACTGAAGTTTCTTCAAAAGGTAAACAATAAGAACTTGAAATATTCATCAATAAACATCATTTGTAATTTATTCAACATACATCATTTCTAATTTATTCTACACAATTACAACACAATTGTGGGATAACGACCCTGAGGATAAAGGCTTTTAAAATCATTGTTGGGAGAGGAGAAAACACTGGTAACCAGCATTTTCTCAATTTCCAACCATGTTTCTACCCTACTATTAAGGAGAAAAATTGTTATTTCAGGACCTTTTTATTTCTTGTCTGCACATGCTTTCAATTTGAACAAGTCTATAATTCTGTTGTTTGGTAAAGAGTTAACCTTAGTTGATTTACTCACTTCAAATATTCAAGTTTGTTCCTATTAGTCACTAGAATCTCATTTCCACCTGGCTTCAGTTCTCTCTCTGTAACCTAAATAGAAATAGGTTTGATACTAAGAGCACAAAATAAATGATAACGCTCTGTGAAGAACTGATTAACTACAAAGACAAAAGATATCCCATTCACATGCTGTTTTGTTTCAAAACTATTTGCCATCTGCAAATTTTCTGCATTTGAATCGACCGCTCTACTTTATCATACAGCTCAGTTTTCAAGAAAATAGATCAATATTATGTAACCACTTGTTTGATATCATGCATTACCTAGATGCATTACACATGTATTTTCGAAGAGCACAAATGACATGGGCAAATCAGTAAGACAAAAGGAGGTTTGAACCTTGATACAACAACTTAACTCTTCACCACATGATTAAAGTTTGTACTTCTTTGAATTCAATACCTTTGCAGAAGACAAATTTATCATAGCTAAAATTATTTATGAAAGTACAGAAAACATTGTGGGAAAAGGAGAAAATACTCGTAACCAGCATTTTCTCCTATTACCACAGTATTTTTTATAGTCTTCTCTCCCTGGGTCATTAAAAGTCCTGATTGTGAGGTAAAGAGTTAAAGACTATTGTTAGGTATTGTCAAACAGAGTATGGCAAAAATGACATAGCTTGTTTTGCGAAGCCTGATCTTAAACTGTCCATAAATATCCCTGAAACTCTGAAAGCAAAGATATTTGGAATCAATGGATGAATTTCAGCTGCACAAACTGAAGCTGACCAAATATGTAATAATATTCAGATATATTCTTAACAACCTTTTTTAGTGATGAAAAAATAGAAACAAATTTAAAAGTCATGAAGCAAAAGTAAGTTCAGGTGATAAGTTTAAAAACTTAGTTATACAAAATGAAGTCAGTAAAATATCTATTTATCTTCAAGAAAATACAATAACTTTTTCTTTGGATGAGAGAATAAAAAAATGATTGTAAAAGTCATAGCATTCTTACCTCACCAAAATAGTCCTCTTCAATTGAGAAATACAAGTCTAGTGGTTCAGGGTCATTGTCCCTTATGTAACACATTGAATTATAGTACTCGGAATCCTGCAGAAAAAAAAACATACAGATAAGATATATACATTTTGACTGTACTTATTGAATACGGTACTTGGAATCCTGCGGGAAAAAAAACATACAGGTAAGATATACACGTTGACTGTACTTATTGAATATGTGTGTATCATATATATTATTTTTGTTGTAAAAACATCCAAGTCCCATCATTTGACAGATGACAAAATTCTGATTTTGTACAAATTGAAAGCATGCGCAGACAAATCTGAATTGTCTCCAATCATGAACCTTAATTAACAATGCTCACACTTGTCTATGAAAAGTTGAAAACATTTTCAAAATACTTCTTTCCCCATGGTTGTTAAAACATGGGCTTATATGGTACAAGTCTAACCCTAAGGCTGCTAAGTATGACTCGCTGTCCTTTTGCATACAGTGTAGATCAAGATCAGACTGCACAGAATGTGATAAAGAGATGTTCTTCTCTCAAAAATTAATTTTGAAATAGCTTAACTTTGGAGTTTTACTATTGCCTTGAAGTTACATTTCACTTATTTAGCAGGCTACAGGTTAAGCAACAGGTTTATGTTTTTATGACCATGAGGATGAAGACTCGAAAACTGAAGGAAAATAAGAAAATCAATGAGACAGAGTTGATTTCTATCCCACTGCTAAGTATTTTCTGATGACGTTTAGATGAAATAACAGCCACTGACCTGGATAGAATGTTGTACTAATTACTGATAAAAGAAACACCAGATCAAAATGCGAGGATGCACTGGACATTGAAGTTAACCCATTACCACACAATCCCTACTTTTGATGCCCCTGAGAAAGAAGCCTTTTGAAAACACTGTGGGAAAAGGAGAAAATGCTGGTAACCAGCATTTTCTCCTTTTCCCACAATGTTTTCTACCCTTCCCAGAACAAATTTCTATTTTTCAGTCACCTTTATTTTGTCATCTGCAAATGCTTTCAATTTGGACAAGTCTAAAATATTGTCGTTTGGTAATGGGTTAATGGCTGCTTTCCCACATAATGATTGTTGAAACAATAGTCTGCAGTGAGAGAAATTAATCCTGTTGCAATTACAATTATCAATCTTCAGATAGAAATCGGCCAAGCCGGGAATCAAAGCAGCCATCCTCTGCTCTAAAGTCCTGTGCGCTCTTTTGAAAAAGGGATTTAACACAAAACAAACAAAAATGAAGACATATCATACCACTGACTCCATGTCGTCTAGGATAATTTTCTTGTCCAACATCATCTTGTAAAATGGACGAATGAAAAATGCTGCCAAAAAATAAAGATGTGTAAGTAGGCACACTATCAAAACAGTTATGAGATGTTTTAGCAAACTATAATCCCTAAAGTTTTCATCCTTAACAAACAATCTCCACTTTTAACTAGTGATCTTTAGGAAAAAGGCTTTTGAAAACACTGTGGGAAGTGGAGAAAATGTTGGTAACCAGCATTTACTTGAACTGTTTTCTTACATTTCATGAACAAACTAGAAGGCCCTGAAGGGCCTGAATATGCTCTACTGGCAGAAGGTTTGCTTTTAAATAAAGCATACATAGGAATTCATTACGCAAAAAGTCAAAAAAGTTGACATTTTCAACTCAAAATGGCTACTTTTCCATTACTGTTTGTTGAATTTTTTCAACTTCAAAAGGGTTAAAAAGCTATTGATGGGATAAACAAGCTGAAAAATTCATAAAAATCTGATCACAAATAAATACTTTATCATGTAAACAGGTAATAAAATTGTTCAATTTGAAATGGCTACTTTTCCCATACTGTTTGTCGGATTTTTTTCAAAATCGAAAGGGTTAAAGCTATTGATGAGATAAACAAACTGTGTAAGTTTCACAGAAATCTGACCAAAAATTAACACTTTATCGCGTAAACAAGAAATGAAAATTTTCAACTTGAAACGGCTACTTTTCCCATACTGTTTGTTGGATTTTTTTCAAAATCAATAGGGTTGAAGCTATTGATAAGATAAACAAACTCTGCAAGTTTCATGGAAATCTGACCAAAAATACAGACTTAATCGCGTAATCGAGAAATGGAAATTTTAAACTTGAAAGGGCCACTTTTCCCATACTGTTTGTTGGATTTTTTTCAAAATAAATAGGGTTAAAGTTATCGATGAGATAAAGGAATTGTGTAAGTTTCACAGAAATCTGACCAAAAATGAAGACTTTATCGCATAAACAAGAAATGAAAGTTTTCAACTTGAAATGGCTACTTTTCCCATACTGTTTGTTGGATTTTTTTCAAAATCAATAGGGTTGAAGCTATTGATAAAATAAATAAACTCTGCAAGTTTCATGGAAATCTTACCAAAAATACAGACTTAATCGCGTAAACAAGAAATGGAAATTTTAAACTTGAAATGGCTACTTTTCCTATACTGTTTGTCAGATTTTTTTCAAAATCAATAGGGTTAAAGCTATCAATGAGATAAAGGAACTGTGTAAGTTTCACAAAAATCTGACCAGAAATGAAGACTTTATCGCGTAAACAAGAAAAAGACTAACGGACGGACGGACAGACCGACGGAAACCATGCCATGACATAAGCTCTGCTGGCTGAAAGCCAGTAGAGCTAAAAATCAAATCTTTAGAGTCACATTATTTTGTTGTCTGCTGATGCTTTCACTTTTGATAAGTCCTAAAATTATGTTATCCAGTTAGGAATTAAATAAGTAACTTCTAGTTTTTAATTATATCATTGGAGCATCTTCCCATATATTCTCTAACTTCAGTTTCAAAAGATTTACTCTTTCCATGCCACTGGCTGCTTGCCCACATAAAATGGCTGCTTTTACACATTGAAAGTCAAAAGAATGTTCATCAATCTGGGGGAAAGTATTCCTATCAAAATGAATACCATCATTCCTTAACGCTTTACCAAACAATCCCTGGTTTTTACGAACCTGAAAAAGATGCCTTATGAAAACATTGTGGGAAAAGGAAAAAATGCTGGTAACCAGCATTTTCTCCATTTCCCACAATTTTTTCTACCCTGCTGGAAACGAATTTCAATTCTTGTGTTATGTTAATTTTATCGTCAGCAAGTGCTTTCAATTTCGAGCAGTCTACAATTTTGCCATTTGGTAAAGGGCTAAAAGGTTTCTGAATTGATATTCAAATCCCAGATTCCTTGGCTATTGGCCCTATGTGTATCCAAGCTATTAGTGCTAGAGTTAAAGTTACATTGGTTTGAAAAGCAATGTATCAAAAAATAAAACTTTTAAAATCTAAGATGTAACTACTGGTCATCTGATGGATTCATAAACTAACCATCTAACAATTTGCCATGGTAAACAGCCATTCCTGCTATACGGCCAACAAAGTAGAAATAACTCAGGTGCTCCTCATTCAACACCCCTGATAGAGGATTTATCTGCAATGTGTAGTTGTCTCTGAAAGTGAATAAAAACAGTATTAATCCTTTACCAAACAACCATAGGTTTATACCACATCATGAGGTAAAATGCTTTTGAAAACACTGTGGGGATAGAAGAAAATGTTTGTAAACAGTATTTCCTCTCTTTCCCTGGCGTTTTGTTATAAACTGTTCAAAGACTGAATCATTCATATGTGCCACATTTAATTTTTGATGTGCAAATACTTTCATCAAGAGCTTCGCAAAGCGGCGCATATAAGCCCGAAGGGGCTTGTCAGTGAAATGAGTTGAAATGACGGAAGGGCCATGAATGAAGAGTAGTTAATCTCCATGATATGTGAAAAATATTAAAGGGCAATAGCTAAAAAAAGAAGGGTGGCACAGTTACAAATTTTGTGAATTGCTGTTCTCCACAAGGTCTTCTATCAGTCTTGAAAGGTTCAAGATCATAGCTTCTATATTTTAGAAATTATGGCCCAGACGAAAATTCAAAGAGAAAACTAACAAAGGGCAATAACTAAAAAAGAAGGATGGCAGAGTTAAGGTTCTTGTGCAGTGCACTTCTTCATAATGTGTTCTATTAGTCTTTGAAGTTTCAAGATGATAGGTTTTAAAGTTTGGGAGTTATGGCCTGGACAAAAATTCAAACTGAAAATTAACAAAGGGCAATAACTCAAAAAATAAAGGTCGCAGAGTTATGGTTCATGTGCACTGCACTTCTCCATAATGGATTCTATCAGTGTATGAAGTTCCAAGTTAATAGCTTTTATAGTTTGGAAGTTATGGCCTGGACAAAAATTCAAACTGAAAATTAACAAAGGGCAATAACTCAAAAAATAAAAGTGGCAGAGTTATGGTTCATGTGCGATGCACTTCTTCACAATGTGTTCTATCAGTGTATGAAGTTCCAAGTTAATCGCTTTAATAGTTTAGAAGTTATGGCCTGGACAAAAATTCAAAGTGAAAATTAACAAAGGACTGTAACTAAAAAAATAACAGTGGAAGAGTTATGGTTCATGTGCACTGCACTTCTCCATAATGTGTTCTATCAGTGTATGAAGTTGCAAGTTATTAGCTTTTACAGTTTGGAAGTTATGGCCTGGACAAAAATTCAAACTGAAAATTAACAAAGGGCAATAACTCAAAAAATAAAAGTGGCAGAGTTATGTTTCATGTGCATTGCACTTCTCCATAATGTGTTCTATCAGTGTATGTAGTTTCAATTTGACACCTTTTATGGTATGGAAGTTATGGCCTGAACAAAAATTCTAAGTGAAAAGTTGGGTTATTTCAGAAATCAAGGGCAGATAATTTTGGAACACAACCAGCGATCAAAATTCTAAGACCCAGGTGCACAACTAGATATCATGGAGATTCATTGTGGCAAGTTTCAAATAATTCCGATGAAAACTGTAGGAGGAGTTGCACACACAAGAAATTGCTAACGGACGGACGGATGGACAGACAGACGGACGGACGGACGACCGGGGGTATAACATAATACGACCCTTCTGGCATATAAAAAGGACAAGTTTGAAATTTTGAATTTTGGTAAGGTGTAAGGTCAACAATATGACAAATCCATCAAAAAAAAATCATCAACTAGCTGTGCATTTTACCTGGTCTGTGTATTTCCAGTATGTAAATGAGCTACTTGCTCATGTAAAAATAGAACGTTTTCCCTTCTCTAATTTTTCTTGCTATTGGATGGTTTTCGACTACTGGAGTTTTATGAATGAAAAGTAAAAGGCTTTGTGAGTATAAGGATGACTTTTTTGTATTTTTGTAAAATTTTCATCCCAAAATCTGAAGGGCCACCTTTAAATAGTTGTCTTCCACATTTTCAGGCACATATCATACCTAGCACAAATTTCTGTATCAGTCCATCTACTTCATGTTTACTCTTTTATGCATCTGTATTTTCTCACTTTTTGTTTTCTACTGTTTTAAGGCCCAAATAATATAGAGCAATACCTGTACATATCATTCAAGTAAAAAACTTTTGTAGGAAGGTACTCAAAAAGCCCAGTTTATTCAAGATAATTTTAAGCTGTAAGTTTGCAAAGTCAAGTACTAAAAACAGCTTTCCCCCTAAACAGTCCTGCCCCCATCCTCAATAAATTCTGGCTTGAAGCTTAAAGCTTGCTTAATAACTCAAACAGTCCATCTGCCCATACTTATCTTCTTACCAAATGACAACATTTAACCCATTACCAAACGACAATATTTTAGACTGGTCCAAATTGAAAGCATTTGCAGACAACAAAAAAAATGTGACCCAAAATTTGAAAATTGTTTTGTGAATGGTAGAAAACACTGAAGGAAAAGGAGAAAATGCTGGTTACCAGCATTTTCTCCTTTCCCCACAATGTTTTCTAAAGGCTTCTTTCACAGGGGCGTCAAAAGAGCGGATTGTGTGGTAATGGGTTAAGACTTGTCCAAATTGAAAGTTTATATAGGTATATAAAAATATATTTTGCAGATGACAAAAATGTGACTCAAAAGTTGAAATCTATATTTGGAAGGTTAGAAAAAATTTTGAAAAAAGAATTTCTTTTCCCACAATTATTTAAAAAGTATTTTTCCTCGCGTTTGTTAAAAGTCAGGACTGTGATACAGGGTTAATTTAACATAGCTCCAGAGCTCTAGATAAGAGGGATTGATGGTATTCTAAATCCATTATTTCTTTATGGAACCTTATGTTGTGGGTACTCATCAGAATCATATCAATGAGTATCCACAACATAGGGTTTAGTGGAGAATTATTAATATTTTCAATTTTGAAATCAAAGTCACTCCCTCTAGTAAGAGCTCTGAGCTCCACATGAATTTACAAACAAGATAAATTCAATAAAACAACTTACGTAGCAGAGTACTCAAACAGCCCATAGTATGGATTAAACATTTCCTTAGATAACAAATAAAACCACTCTCTGGCCACACCACCATAATCTAGTCCCACTTCTCCATCAAACTCTATCCATAGCCGAGTTTTGAGTAAATCTGACCGTTTCACACTGGTGATGCTTCTATAAGAGTCTTCAAACACATTCTTTCTTGTCACTTTAATATCTATTTTATTTGGTACATTGGTCTGTAACAGGAAAATTGCATTTTATTATCTATCTTATTTGCCTTACAAAAAAATCAAACCTTAACTCTTTACCACCTAATCCCTACTTTTAACAACCCTGAGAAAGAAGCTTTAGAAAATATTGTAGGAAAAGGAGAAAATGCTGGAAACCTGCATTTTCTCCTTTTCCCACAATGTTTTCTACCCTTCCCAAAACAATTTTTAATTTCTGAGCTACATTTGTTTTGTCATCTGAAAATGCTTTCATTCTGAACAAGTCTACATTTTTGTTGTTTGGTAAGGAGTCAAACTCACAAATTGGTGACTATCAAGACCAGCCTACACTTTCTTAACAGTCTGATCTTCAACTACATGATCTTCAAAAACTATTAAAATTTTGCCTAGTACCCCAAACAGTAACTGAAAATTGTAAAAATAGTCTTGTCCTTAACTCTTTACCTAACAATAATGACTGTGATTCATCAAGAGTGATTAACATAAATTGTGAAAATTTGTTTTTTTCCACAACCAATGTAAGACGAATACATGTATATTGAAACTACTCTTATGATATGAAAAAGACGAGACTAAGATATTGTCAGCTAGCAAAGGGTTAAGTTTTTATCTATGCACATAGATTTGTCTGTAACCCTTTCAATGCCAAACATATAACCTGAACCTCTTTCAATGGCTGAAAATAGAATCCACTGATGCTTACATTAGATTTGTATCTCATAGGCTTAACTCTTTACCAAACAATCCCTGGTTTTCATGACTCTGGGAAGAAAGGCCTTTGAAAACATAGTGGAAAAGGAGAAAATGCTGGCCTGTTGCACGAGATAAAAACTTTTACTTACTGGCTTTCTAAGTTTGGATCTGAAATAATCATATTTTCTCTTGAAGTCTCTTGAATATGGTACAGCCTGTAAAATCACATAAAATACATGCAAAATGTTAACACAGCAAACTATCATTATTTACTACATTTTGACATATGGCTTGCAACATGGGAAAAGGAGCATTCGGACATTTGCGTAAAGTGTCATCTCAGATCAGCCTGCGCAGTCCGCGCAGGCTAATCCGAGATGACACTTTCCGTTTTGATGCATTTTTCTGTATTGCACATGTCTATTGAAGGACAAAATCTAATGTAGCCATAAAGTGCCGTCTCAGATTACCCTGCGCGGACTGCGCAGGCTGATCCGAGACTACACTTAACGCAGATGTCCAAATGCCCTTTTTCGCTTGTTACAACCCATATGTTTTCTGGCTCCTGAAGGTATGCTCTACTTTTTCGGGACAAACTGAATGCTATGAAACTGATTGGACTTTTTCTTGAAAAGATAGACAAAACTTGGGGAAAGAGGAGCAAAATGTTTTTTACTTCGAGCAGCCTTATTTGCATGTTGTTTTCTCAAAATTGTTTAAAATGTGCATTTTTTTCTTTTTTAAAGTCATTTACGAAATTACATATATGTTGCTTTCTAAGAAAGGGGTGTTTGATGCATTCTACCAAGCAAGTCATCACATGCCAATCGATAAAACAGATCCATAAAACCCAGTTTGTCTAACAATCAACTAGATCTGTAGGTAGAATGGTCCTTCTGTGAGTAGACCCAGATCAGCCTGTCCTGACTGCACAGACTGATCTGGGTCAAAACTTTTTCCAAATACATTAAGTCCCGTTGTCACTAAGCATTGATCATATTTAACCCCTTACCATACAATGCTGACTTTAAATGATCCTGGAAAAGAAGTCTTTTGAAAACATTGTGAAGGAAGGAGAAAATGATAGTAACCAGCATCTTCTCCCATGAACACAATCTTTTCTAGCTTATCACAGAAAAATTGGACAATTTAACCCATTACCACACAATCCCTACTTTTGACGCCCCTGAGGAAGAAGCCTTTTGAAAACACTTGTGGGAAAAGGAGAAAATGCTGGTAACCAGCATTTTCTCCTTTTCCCACAGTGTTTTCTACCCTACCATTACAGATTTCTATGTTTGAGTCACCTTTATTTTGTTGTCTGCAAATGCTTACAATTTGGACCAGTCTAAAATTTTCTCATGTGGTAACAATTTGGACCAGTCTAAAATTTTCTCATGTGGTAATGTGTTAAGTAAAACTGAAATTGTGGTCTGCAAGGGTTTTGAATTTGGACAACACTTAAACTCTGTCGTCTGGTAAAGGATGAAGTCATCTACTGCAGCTTTGTTTCAGGTTGTTCTGGGCTAACATATTCAATGATGCTGTGGTTTAGCACTTATCTTTTGTCTCTATACTCAGCATTCTATTTCATTATTTCTTTACCAAACAGTAAAATTTGAACATATCATAACTGAAAGCATTTGCGGATGACAAAAACTGAACTGGCTTATATGCTGAGACTCTTCTTGAAAGTATAGAAAGAATTGTAGGAAAAGGAGAAAGTACTGGTTACCAGTATCTTCTCCTTTTCCCACAATGTTTTCAAAAGCACTCTCAATCAGGGTTATTAAATCTTAGAACTGTGAGATACAATGAGCTTGAAAAGAAAACTTACCGGTCCTCCTAATTTCTGAAGTCTGGGATCTTCCCATTGCGTTT
The DNA here is from genome assembly GCA_943736015.1 of Tridacna crocea. NCBI lineage: Eukaryota > Metazoa > Mollusca > Bivalvia > Cardiida > Cardiidae > Tridacna > Tridacna crocea. The sequence goes on along the minus strand of OX031066.1, from coordinate 35,438,569 downwards.
TCCTTGCCTCTGTAAAAAAACACAAAAGTATTAAATATAGAGTCAACCAAATTAGAGGACTAGTTAATGTCTTTGGTACCCTGAGAAAGAAAGCCTTAGAAAAGATTGTGTTATCTTTTTCTGCAATATTTTCTACTCTTATAAAGGGTGTAATTTAGATTCACTTAATCTCATTTAACTTGGATTTATCACTGACTAAAGTAGGGCAGTAGCTGGCAAATCATCACTTAACTCATTACCACATGGCAAAATTTTAGACCTATCCAAGTTTAAATCATTTGCAGACGACAATTTCAAAGTGGCTCAAATGGTGTAATTTGCTCTTATATGACTGAAAACTTTGTGGAAAAAGGAGAAAATGCTGGCGACCAGCATTTTCTCCTTTTTCTGCAGTGTTTTCAAAAGGCTTCTTTCTCCTGCAGGGGCGTTAAAAGTCGTCGTTGTTTGGTAAAGGGTTAAGATGAAATTTAAAAAGTAAAAATACCTTTGTCCAATGGTATTTCCTGAATGGGCTATGTAGCCTCATTCAGCATTTCTAGATTTTTTGCAAGAGTATGCAAATATATGTGGGTTGTCGTATGATCAATAAACTGCATGATAAAAGATTGGTACTAAAATCAGCATGATGATGACACATCTGATACAATAAAAATAGGTTTACAGTTAGGAAAATATCCAGCCCATCATTTAAATGCCAAAAGTTGCATCTTTTTATTGAATGGAGCAATACAGTTTACACGATTGCAAAGAAACATATGGTATATCTAGTTATTTTTATATGCATCTTACAAAAATTATTGGTTTACTGCATAAACTTAAAAAACTTTACACACATTTATACCATTATTTGCACCCAATTTTGTGTGTTGTTTGACAATGCTTTCAGTATTGACGAATCTAAACTTTGTAGCTGGGTAAAGACCTAGTATAGATTACAGTTATATACTGAGATAAAAAAGATCTTTCCTCTATTGATGTTGTAATATACAGGTGAAGTTAAATTTAGCACCTGTCAAGTAACAAGGAATAATTATTGTGTAGTCTTCAGATTCTAGAAAATACAACAAAGAAGAAAATAAAAATAAAAAATTGACAATGAAGCAGCATGTAGATTATATACATCACAAGAACAAGTTGTCAATGAAAGCAAACTTTCTGGTAAGAAATAAAAACACATTTTACAGCTTATTTCTTTTCTTCTTTATTGAATTTGGACTGGAAATTCTCTCTCTGTCTCTCTCTCTCTCTCTCTATGAGTAAAATGGGCAAAATTACGGTAAGGACTTTTCTCGCTATTTACTTCAAGCTGTGCAAAGAGAATAACATTGTCTTTGGATAATAGTGAATACAAGAGACATAAAACAGAATTAAACTTACTGTGGTTAATATAAAACACTCGCCCATCTGTATGAATCCTCTCTTCCCAGCCATCCTGTAAGTTGTAAAATAACAAATCAATGGAAAATTCAAAGAAAGTAGAAAAATATAGTTGTATTAGGCATTAAATAAACTAACAAACATGTCAAAATTCACAGCATTAGCAAATGACAATTTCAAGGCGACTTTAGTCAAACTAAAAATATCTGTTGTGCTTTATCTTGTTGACATTCACTCAGTCTCTACCAGCACAGTTAAGTGCATAACATGTTCTGAGCCTTTCAACCATAGTATATAATTTTGTGAAAAGAGCAATAAATAAAAAACATTTTTTTTTCTTGGGGAGAAGAGCAAGAAGTGTAAATAAACTGAAAATCAGTATTTTTAACCACTTTCTTCGTCCTTTTTTCTCAGATGATATTGCTATAGTCATATTTATTCACACTTACAGGTAGTGGGCCAAGATTTCTCAATAAATCTTCATTTGATGAAGGTCGATACAGTCCTTCTGAAGGGGATGCTTCACCTTGGCTGCGTCGTACACTGGCTGAATTTCTTGGTTTTCTAGGATCCTCCTATGGATATACAAAAAAATGCTATCATAAAGCCCAAAATAACGTGGGATAAGTTAATTCTTGAAACACAATCTCATGAATTAACAACCCTGTGGAAGACATGGAGGTGAAAGGTGAAACTGCTGCTAACCATCCTTTTTTCTTATTTCCTCCACAATGATTTCTACCCTTTAAAAGACGATTAAATTTTCATCATATCAGCTATTTTTAATGTCATCTGCAAACAGGTTTGAATTTGAAAGGTCTAACATTTTGTTATTTGGTGAAGACTGTATCTTAGCCCTTTACCAATCAATACTATAATGTTATTAATCAAGTGATTTCGTATTGGCCCAGTTACAGGTCCAAGGTCAAACGTATTGGCCCGAGGCCGAAGGCCGAGGGTCAATATGGCTGAGCCAGGACCTGTAACTGGGCCAATACGAAATCACTTGATTAATGACAATTTTATTAATCAACCCTTTACCAAACAATCTCTGGTTTTTACGACCCTGAAAAGGAGGCCTTCTGAAAACATTGTGGGAAAAGGAGAAAATGCTGGTAACCAGCATTTTCTCCTTTTTCCACAGTGTTTTCTACCCTGCTGGAAACAAATATCAATTTTTGGGTTACGTTTACTTTGTCGCCTCCTGGAACGTGATTGGCTAAAAGTAAGCGCAGACGCTTACGCCACTGAACTTTTGACCAATCACGTTCAAGGATTTCTGTATTGGTCACGGGTCATCAATTTTGATACGAGGTCAACTGTATTGATCGGAGGTCAAGTCGTATTAAGCCGGGGTCAAGACCTGTGTACTATACAAAATTAGAAATGTGACTGGTATCGCGTGGACTGGTTTCCTTGTATAACTTCTATATATCCAATAGTTAATTAATAATGGGTTTTACAACCCTGTATAAGAGGCCTTTTGAAAGCATTGTGGGAAAAGAAGAAAATGCTGGTAACCAGCATTTTCTCCTTTTCCTAAAATGTTTTCTGTCCTATCAATGCAAGATTGCACCATCTGAGCAACACTGAAATTGTTTCAAATGCTTTCATTTTGGACAAGTCTACAATCTTGTCATCTAGTAAAGGATTAATGAGTTTACTTACCCAAGTAGTCACTCCATTGTTATGGTCTATAAAGAAGATTCTGCCATTAGGGGCTGTCCCCATGGCCCAACCAACAGGTAAGGGTTCTTCGTCTGCAGTTGACTGTTGCTGTGGATCAAAAACCAGACATTAAGCTTTTACCTACTATGATTCAAATTACTTTTAAGCCAAATAAAATGTATCACAAAATCCACAATGAAAAAAAAAAAAAGCTCCACCAGGATCTTTTAAACTCTTACCTTTTTAAACCAGAGAACAAATCTTGGACTAGATAAAAATGAAAGCCTTAGCAGACAACAAATTAAATGTTGGTATAATGACAAGTTCTGTCTTTGAAAGGGTAGAAAAAAGAGTGGAAAAAGGAGAAAATGCTGGTTATCAGCATCTCTCCATTTCCCATAATGTTTTCAGAAGTCTTCTCTTTCAGATTTGAAAAGGGTCACATTTGTCTAATGAAAGATGAAGAAGTTTTGATACATTGTAAGAAAAGAAGTAATAGTTTGCTTATTACAGGCACACGCCTCTTATCCCACAGTGTTATAAAAACCTATCCGTGTCTACTACAGTGAAGTAAAATGTAGGACACACTGTTTTGTAATTCCAAAGGAAACCAGAATGTGATAGGGGATACCTATATATCAGCATGTAACTGAGTAGAGTGTGCCAAATTTGCAAAGAAATGGTTTTGGGATATTTGTCCTTAACTCTTTACTAAACCACAAAATTTTGGCCAGTCTGAATTTAAAGCATTTGCAGATGACAAAATAAATGTGACTCAATAATTGGAATTCGTGTTTCGAAGGGTAGAAAACACAGTGGGAAAAAAGGAGAAAATACTGGTCACTTCCCATTTCCTGTACATCCCACAATGTTAACATCAGGCTTTTTTCTTCAGGGTTGTTAAATATTTGGGAATGCATGGTAAAGTAAAGACGCCTTTTTAACTTTTATATTTCAAATCTAAATCACTGTTTCTGTATCAATTAGATTCAAAATCTCAACATTACAATCTACTACTTTTTAGACACACCTGCACATGTAATTTATTCCAGCAAAATTTAAGATTCTCTAATCAAAGCTTGTTAGTCAACTAAACACCCAACATCAAAACCAGATTAACACTTTATAAAACAGACCTGTGTTCTTATGACAGAGTACCAAAGCTTTTGGAAACACTGTGGGAGAAGGAGAAAATACTGGTAGCCAGCATTTTCTCATTTTCCCATAATGTTTTCTACCCTATGATACATTCAATCATTTTAGCTACTTTTAATTAGTGGTCTATAAAAACTTCCGACTTAGGACTTGTCTAAGACTGGTTTATCTGGTACAGGGATTAAACATGAAAAAACATTAAAATGCTGAAAAAAAAAAAACCATGTAAAAACATGTATGCTGCTGCTGATGATACTATGAACATACACAAACCAAACTCAAAGTACTGCACAAAGAAAACAAACTATAAAGAAGGAAGCCAGGTACCCTTACCATCATGAATAGGTTTATTTTTTGTGTATCACTGCCTTTAAAAAGAGAGGATAATTTTTTGAGTCAATACTGATGGCCCTTGAGGGCCTGAATTCTGTACTGGTGGTGATTTTGCTTATTCTATAGCATACATCATTATCTAGGCATGGTGAATTGAACAAGCACTGAAATAACTGAAGTACAATTTCTCTATACCAATTTTCTAGCATCCATCCAAATTTGATTTGCTTTCAGTACTAATTGTACAATGCAATCCCAATGCAGAAAGTTTCAATGAAATGTGACCAGTAATGTGGAATGTGTTCAGTTATAGTACTAAGACATCAAATGGCTGCTACCCCTAAACAGACTACTGAATTTTCTTCATTTTGATAGAATTAAATCCTTGGATCATACACCAGAGATCGTGCAAGTTTTAAAAGAATCAGATAAAATGTGAACTTTGCAAAAACAAAAAAGGTCAATTTTCAACTTTATATGGCTAGTTTTCACTTACAAAAAGTACGATATTTTTCAAAATTAATAGGATTGAAGCTATTGATAATATAAACTTTATTGTAGAGTATCTGTGCCAGCTTCCTGAAAATCTGACAACAAATGTGGACTTTATCGCATAAACAAGAAAAAAACTTATGCATGGACAAACAGATGGACAGATAAAGGAAACCCCATGACATAAGCTCTGCTGGCTTTCAGCCAGTGTAGCTAAAAATAAAGATTGCAATCCTCGTTTTAGTTGTTTAGCAGATGACAAAAGTCTGGATATGTCCTGATTAAAAATATATGAAGAGACAAAATAAATGTGCATCAAATGATGGGATCTTTCCTTGATAGGATATATAACACTCTGCAAAAAGGAGAAAATGCTGCATACCGGTTTTTTCTTCTGTAAGCATTGTTTTCAAAAGCCTTTTTTTTCCAGTTTTATTAAAACAAGGATTTGGCTTTGTCTAAATCTAAAGCATTTGCAGATGACAAATCATATTAAGGTCATAATATTATGATTTTTGTCTTTGAAAAGGTAAAAAAAAATTGTGGTTCCAACATTTCCTCTTTTTCCCAAAGTGTCTCAAGAATCATTAACCCTTTACCACACGAGAAAATTTTAGACTGGTCCAAATTGAAAGCATTTGCAGACGACAAAATAAAGGTGACTGAAAAATTGAAAATTGTTCTGGGAAGGGTAGAAAACACTGTGGGAAAAGGAGAAAATGCTGGTTACCAGCATTTTCTCCTTTTCCCACAGTGTTTTCAAAAGACTTCTTTCTCAGGGGCGTCAAAAGTAGGGATTGAGTGGTAATGGGTTAAGGTCATAATATTATGATTTTTGTCTTTGAAAAGGTAAAAAAAAATTGTGGTTCCAACATTTCCTCTTTTTCCCAAAGTGTCTCAAGAATCATTAAATTACAAGATTATGAGGGACAAGGTTAATATACATAAAGTGTGTTACTACAGTGTGTTTCTTTGTTGTGCATGTAATGAATGTAGAAGTGCACTGCAAAAAAGACAATGTCAACACTCCAGTTTTATTGTGCAAAAATGAAAACTGTCACCGATCCAAGGTAAAAAATGCTCAACTTCATGCATATCCATCAAACAGTGGTTCTTAAAAACCTTGACTTAACTCTTTACCAAATGACAAAATTTTAGACTTGTCAAAATTGAAAGCATTAAATTTTGTAGATGACAAAAAAAAACATGACTCAAGAATTGAAAATTAACTTTAGAAGAGTAGAAAACATTGTAGGAAAAGGAGAAAATGCTGTTTACCAGCATTTTCTCCTTATCCGACAATATTTTCAGAAGGCTTCTTACTTTTGGTTGTAAAAACCAGGGAATGTTTGGTAAAGGTTTATACAACATTAGCATTCATGTCATCGCAAAATCTAAACTCAATAATCAATCAAATTGCATAAAGAAGCTTCAACATTGTTACAGAGGCACACCAGTGACACTTACATCTGTTATATAGTATGAACGGGATCTGCCCTGAAACACAACCTTTTTAAATACATTTCATGTTTAACTCTTTACAAAACAACAAACTTTTAGACTGGTCTACATTAGAGGCATTTTGCAGACGACAAAATTAATGTGGCTTAACCCTTTACCACACAATGACGACTTTTAACACCCGTGAGGAAGAAGCCTTTTGAAAACTTTGTGGGAAAAGGATAAAATGCTGGTAAACAGCATTTTCTCCTTTTCCCACAAATTTTTCTACCTTATCAAAGCAAAATTGCACCATCTGAGCCACTTTGAAATTGTCGTCTGCAAATGCTTTCTAATTTCGATAAGTCTAAAATTTTGCTATGTGATAACAGGTTAAGAATTAAAGTAAAATTTTGAGAAAGGAAGACAAGAGGGCCATGATGGCCCTGAAATCGCTCACCTGAGTTTATTGACCAAACATGCACCATCTAGTTTCCCAGTGACCTAGTTTTTTATCAGACATTACCCATCATCAAACACTTTTGAGATATCAATAAGACAAACATTCTGGCCAAGTTTCATGAGTATTGGACTGAAAATGTGGCCTCTACAGTGTACAAAAGGTTTTTCTAAGATTTCATCAAGTGACCTAGTTTTGGACCCGACAATTACCCATTATCAAACTCTTTTGAGACATCACCAAAACAAACATTCTGACCAAGTCTGAAGAATATCAGGCAGAAAATGTAGCCTCTAGAGTGTACAAAAGGTTTTTCTAATATTTGACCCATTGACCTAGTTTTTGACTCCACATGACCCATTTTCAATCTCATTCAAGGTATCACCAGGACAAATATGATGAACAAGTTTTAGGAGTATCAGACTGAAAATGTGTCCTCCAGAGCATACAAAAGGTGTTTATAACATTTGACCTATTGACCCAGTTTTTGACCCAACATAACCCATTTTCAAACTCATCCAAGATATTATAAAGGCAAACATTCTGACTAATTTTCAAGAGTGTTGGACTGAAAATGTGGCATCCAGAGCATATACAAGGTTTTTCTAAGATTTGACCTGGTGACCTAGTTCTTAACCCCCAATGACCCATTTTCAAACCTGTCTGAGATATCATCAAGACAAACATTCTGACCAACTTACAAGAGTTTCGGACTGAAAATGTGGCCTTTAGAGCCTACAAAAGGTTTTTCTAACATTTGACCTAGTGACCTAGTTTTTGACCCCACATGACCCATTTTCGATCTTGTCCGAGATATCATCCAGACAAACATCCTGACCAACTTTCATGAGTATCCAACTGAAAATGTGGCCTCTAGAGCGTACAAAAGGTTTTTCTAAGATTTGACCTGGTGACCTAGTTTTTGACCCCACGTGACCCATTTTCGAACTCGTCCGAGATATCATCCAGACAAACATCCTGACCAACTTTCATGAGTATCCGACTGAAAATGTGGCCTCTAGAGCGTACAAAAGGTTTTTCTAAGATTTGACCTGGTGACCTAGTTTTTGACCCCACGTGACCCATTTTCGAACTCGTCCGAGATATCATCCAGACAAACATCCTGACCAACTTTCATGAGTATCCAACTGAAAATGTGGCCTCTAGAGCGTACAAAAGGTTTTTCTAAGATTTGACCTGGTGACCTAGTTTTTGACCCCACGTGACCCATTTTCGAACTCGTCCGAGATATCATCCAGACAAACATCCTGACCAACTTTCATGAGTATCCGACTGAAAATGTGGCCTCTAGAGCGTACAAAAGGTTTTTCTAAGATTTGACCTGGTGACCTAGTTTTTGACCCCACGTGACCCATTTTCGAACTCATCCGAGATATCATCCAGACAAACATCCTGACCAACTTTCATGAGTATCCGACTGAAAATGTGGCCTCTAGAGCGTACAAAAGGTTTTTCTAAGATTTGACCTGGTGACCTAGTTTTTGACCCCACGTGACCCATTTTCGAACTCGTCCGAGATATCATCCAGACAAACATCCTGACCAACTTTCATGAGTATCCGACTGAAAATGTGGCCTCTAGAGCGTACAAAAGGTTTTTCTAAGATTTGACCTGGTGACCTAGTTTTTGACCCCACGTGACCCATTTTCGAACTCGTCCGAGATATCATCCAGACAAACATCCTGACCAACTTTCATGAGTATCCGACTGAAAATGTGGCCTCTAGAGCGTACAAAAGGTTTTTCTAAGATTTGACCTGGTGACCTAGTTTTTGACCCCACGTGACCCATTTTCGAACTCATCCGAGATATCATCCAGACAAACATCCTGACCAACTTTCATGAGTATCCGACTGAAAATGTGGCCTCTAGAGCGTACAAAAGGTTTTTCTAAGATTTGACCTGGTGACCTAGTTTTTGACCCCACGTGACCCATTTTCGAACTCGTCCGAGATATCATCCAGACAAACATCCTGACCAACTTTCATGAGTATCCGACTGAAAATGTGGCCTCTAGAGCGTACACAAGGTTTTTCTAAGATTTGACCTGGTGACCTAGTTTTTGACCCCACGTGACCCATTTTCGAACTCGTCCGAGATATCATCCAGACAAACATCCTGACCAACTTTCATGAGTATCCGACTCAAAATGTGGCCTCTAGAGCGTACACAAGGTTTTTCTAAGATTTGACCTAGTGACCTAGTTTTTGACCCCACATGACCCATTTTCGAACTCGTCCGAGATTTCATCGAGACAAACATCCTGACCAATTTTCATGAGTATCCGACTAAAACTGTGGCCTCTAGAGCGTACACAAGGTAAAAAGTTGACGACGGACGACGGACGACGCACGACGGACGACGGACGACGGACACAGCACGATCACAATAGCTCACCATGAGCACTTCGTGCTCAGGTGAGCTAAAAACAGCATTTTCTTCTCATCCCACAATGTTTACAGGAGGTTTTTTTCTCAGTTAACAATTTTGCACATGACAAAATTGTGGACTTGTCTAAATTAGAAGTATATGAAATTAAAAAAGAACCACTGGAGTCAAAATGATGAGAATTTGCCTTCAAAGGATAGAAAACATTGTGGGAAAAAGAATCTGGACCACTAATATTTTTCTCCTTTCCAAATGTTCTATAATGCTCTTTTCTTTAAGGTTGGATTTTTTCAGTAAAACATGAGCTCTCTCTGGACATAATATCATGCCTAGTCAAATATTGATATACCTGAAAATGATGAAAATAGCCTAACTGATTTTCTTTGAAAGAGTAGAAAAGATTCTGAGACAGAGAGAAATGGTAACTACAAGCGTTTGCTCCTTTTTTCTCCATTTTGCACAATGTTTTCAAATGCTCTCTTCCTTGGAATCATCCAATCACCAATAATAATTATTTATTACAAACACAATCATGAAACAGGCAAAGCTACTGGTGAGGCCTGAAGACAAGAGAATGAACTCCTGCTGCCACATTGTTTTCAAAAGTGATCTGTTGAAATCCTATAGCAGTCCAGTAGACAAATCACTTCTTGTCTCAAGGACTGCACTCTTAGCAAGTTTGAAATTTAATAATGCCAATAAAATAAGAAGGTAATTGTTGACTCCTGGACAATGCATGATGCACGAAGGACACAGCACAATTTCAAAAGCTAACCTTAATTCTTTACCACATAATCCCGACTTTTAACACCCCTGTGAAAGAAGCCTTTAGAAAACATTGCAGGAAAAGAATAAAATGCTGGTAACCAGCATTTTCTCCGTTTCCCACAATGTTTTCTATCCTTCACAAAACAAATTTCAAATTTTCAGTCACTTTTATTTTGTCGTCTGCAAATGCTTTCGATTTGGACAAGCCTAAAATATTGTAGTTTGGTAATGAGTTAAGCACTTTGTGGTCAGGTGGGCAAATAATGCTGAAGCTGAGGAAAGAGAAAATTACAGATAAATAAATCAGTAAATGCTCTGTGAAAAGTTGGTTTAACCCATTACCAAACGACAATATTTTAGACTGGTCCAAATTGAAAGCATTTGCAGACGACAAAATAAAAGTGACTGAAAATTTGAAATCTGTTCTGGGAAGGGTAGAAAATACTGTGGGAAAAGGAGAAAATGCTGGTAACCAGCATTTTCTCCTTTTCCCACAGTGTTTTCAAAAGGCTTCTTCCTCAGGGGCGTCAAAAGTAGGGATTGTGTGGTAATGGGTTAATGCATCTGCAAAACACATTAACTATGCTCTAACTCTTTACCAAACGACAAATTTTTAGACTGGTCCAAATTGAAAGCATTTGCAGACGACAAAATAAATGCGACTGAAAAATGGAAATTTGATTTGGGAAGCGTAGAAAAGGCTGGAGAAAACCAGCATTTTCTCCTTTTCCCACAATGTTTTCAAAAAGCTTCTATCTCAGGGTTGTCAAAAGTCATCATTGTGTGGTAAAAGTGTTAATACAATCAGCCAGCACAACCCAACTAGGCTCACCTAGGTAGGTCCCAAAATTTTCCTACCAGTAAATTTTCTAAAATTTAAAGGACAATACTACATCATAGCTGAGCTAACTTTTTAATCTTTACCACACAATCCCAAATTTTGACGACCCTGTGAAAGTAGCCTTTTGAAAATGTTGTTGGAAACAGAGAAAATGCTGGAAAACAGCATTTTCTCCTTTTCCCATAATATTTTCCACCCCCCCCAATCAGATTTTAATTTTTCAGTCACATTCATTTTGTCGTCTGCAAATGCTTTGAATTTGGACCAGTCTAAAACATGCCAATAGCATACATAATGACATCAAGGTTGAGTTAAGAATGCACACGAGACAGATAGAGTTCCTAGATACTCTAGTGAAGATAGAGGATGGTAAGATCTATACGGACCTATACGTCAAACCAACTGATAAACAACTTTATTTAAATAGCAAATCTTGCCATCCTCCATCAACAAAGAAAGGTCTGGCATTTGGATTGGGTTTACGGCTAAAAAGAATATGTGAAAAACCACAAGACCTCGAATATCAAAGGAGAATCCTGATAAAGAAATTAAGACAGCGTGGTTATAGTGGCAAAACAATAAATTCACAAATGGCGAAAGTAGACAAACTAGATAGGGGCGAACTATTAAAGAAGCGAAAACGTAGAAAAGAATCGAACAGAGTGCCGATGACTGTAACCTATTCAAACCTCCTCCCAGACTTGAACCATATCATCCGTAAACACACGAGAGTACTATATAAGTCAGAGAGAATGACGAAAGTGTTTCAAGAACCTCCTATGGTTGCATACAGAAGGGACAGAAATCTTGGCGACTCTTTAGTTCATGGAAAGACGAATAGACAGGTTAAAAAATCAAGCAAACCATGCAAATTAGATTGCGACAAATGTGCCCACATTTCCGACAGCGATAAAATTATTAGTACAACAGGAGAAGGGTTCAAAATCCCGAATTACAACAATTGTAGACAGCACAGCGTAGTCTACTCAATAAGCTGTAAGAAGTGTGAAACGGTGGTATATGTTGGAGAGACTGAACGACAGTTAAATGAGAGGATGACGGAGCACTTACGTGACATCAAGCTGCAGAGAGACAAGCCAATTAACGGTCATTTTTCAAAGAAAGACCATTCAGAAGAGGATGCTGTTTTTTCTATATTACAACAAATAAAATCAGGCTGCAAGACAGAGAGATTGATGTACGAATCAACTTGGATACAGAAATTACGGACTCACCGGCCGGCGGGGTGTAACGTCAAAGATTCCCGCTATCAATTAACTTTAATTTGATTAGCGCGGGATCAAACGTTGTGTATTTCACAGTGACGTCACATCCTGTATACAAGAATGGCATACGACGTGCATCTACAAAGTAGATAAATTTACGTTTCTTTTCTTGAGAAAGGCCGCTGGCCGAAATATTGAAAAACTGAGTGACTATATTTATTTATTTAAGTGCTGAATTCCCTACGGAATTATTTGTATTGATATTTTTACCCACTCCTTACAAAAGGAACATGGATTTATCAAAAAAATTACACCGTGCCATTAGGAAACGAATACGATACCAAAGCCATGGTGAGTTTTTGAAACAGTGTCTGGAGATGTCATTAATACCGAACGGCTTTAGAATCAAATGGAATTTGCAGCTTGATGTTGACAAAAAATTCATTGACAGAAATAACAGCATTAAGGAGGATGTCTCTCTCAGATTCATGGACATAGCTTCAGAGGCATGTGAACAGAAAATTAGGGACTTAGATATCGAGATCGAAGATATGAAACAGGAGCTGAATGAGGTTCCAGGAAGCAAAGATGAATGGGTTATAGACTATATTAGACAGGTTAGTGAAACAAAACATAAAAAGCTTATGAAACTCAAGAAGCAACAAAGACAACGCACACACAGTTTCTCAGTAGTAAGCATAGTTAAAGATGGCAACTGTTTTTATAGATGTCTGAGCCAAAATCTGCATGGTACGCAAATGCGACATAGAGTGATAAGAGACAAAGTTGTTCAACACATGTCATTAAATAAACAAAAATATGCACCGCTTATTGACGGAGATATAGAAATGCATTTATGACTTCAAAGGTTTAGTGACGGTCGAATCTCATCATGGGCAACAGAGGCTGAGATTCAAGCAGCAGCTGATACATATCAAGTTAATATACTAGTTGCGATCGATGAGTCATTTCATACATGGAATACGTTTCAAGGTAATCATGATTTGGAAACAGACACCATTGATGCAAACATATATTTGCTGTGCAAAAACTCCCATTTTTCATTGGTGAAAAAAGCCAAGAATAACCCTGGAAATGATGATTTGCTTTTGCGCTCCATACCTGACTGGTTCGAACCTGAAGAAACAGAACTCACATACCCAAAATGTGTCGATACACATGAAAATATGCCAACCAAAGCGACCCATAGCTCATTTCGCAAAATTAAAACCTACAAAGCAAATACAGATAAGAAAAATAATAATCTTAGAAGTGGAAATATTCAGTGCAATGCTAACCGGAAATATGGTTGCACGAATGAACATACATATCAAGAACCAAGATGTTCAGTTGTTAATCTTTCAAAACATAAATTAACTGACGCACAAATTTCTCTTCTTGAAAAAGGACTCAAATTCATTCCAACAAGTGGCAAGATAAATAAGATAAAACTTCTATCGGATTTAGCTGAGTGGGAACGTAGAATGAGACTGAAGGAATTTTTTTATGACAAAGAAGGAAATCTGAATGGTGCATGTAATGTGCAAACGAAATTCCAATCGAAGCAGAAAAGTTATTTTACGCCCAATCCTGGGAGAGATGCGCACCTTGACCTATATATAGAACTTGTAAAGACAGATATAATAGAAAATTTGAAAAAGAAAGGAAATTTCAACGTAACGAAGGAAGAAAAGGCGGCTTTTTTTTGAGCTTCTAAACAACCCAGATATTGTGATTCGCCCAGCCGATAAAGGATCGGGTATAGTCGTAGTAGATAAGAATAAATACATAAGCGAACTATTAACCGAAATGGATAGAAGTGATATATATGAGAGGACGGAGCAGAAGCAGATTGAGGACAGTTATAAAGAAATAAAAAAACTGGTAGATAAGATGCATAAGGAAGGGGTGATCACAAAGGAAATGAAACAATATCTAATGCCAAAATATGCAACTGCTGGAAGACTTAAAGGGAACCCAAAAATACACAAAAAGGACATACCGTACAGGACAATTGTCAGTGGTATAAACACACCTACTGAGAGAATAGCAGAACTAGTTGAACATGAACTAAATCAGTACGTCGAATCTTCACCAAGCTATATACAAGACACAAATGACTTTATCAATAAACTTGCAGATTTTAATGACAGAATACCAAAAGATAGTATTTTATTCTGCTTTGATGTTTGCAAGCTTTACCCATCAGTTCCTAGGAAAGAGGGATTGGCTGCATGCAAAGAAGCTTTAGAAACCCGCTCAACAAAATTAATTGACACCGAAAATGCTATGAAACTGATCGAGGCTGTACTTGACAACAACATATTCGAATTTGGCGACAACTATTTTATTCAAAGAAAAGGGGTGGCTATTGGTTCCAAATTAGGAAAAAACTTTGCATGTTCCTACATGCGAAAATGGGATGAGGAACTTCTGAAATATTCAAAACAGCCACTCTTCTACAAGAGATTCATTGACGATGGTTTTGGTATTTGGTGTGGGAGTGTAGAAGAACTTCAGGGGTTTGCAAAACATGCCAATAGCATACATAATGACATCAAGGTTGAGTTAAGAATGCACACGAGACAGATAGAGTTCCTAGATACTCTAGTGAAGATAGAGGATGGTAAGATCTATACGGACCTATACGTCAAACCAACTGATAAACAACTTTATTTAAATAGCAAATCTTGCCATCCTCCATCAACAAAGAAAGGTCTGGCATTTGGATTGGGTTTACGGCTAAAAAGAATATGTGAAAAACCACAAGACTTCGAATATCAAAGGAGAATCCTGATAAAGAAATTAAGACAGCGTGGTTATAGTGGCAAAACAATAAATTCACAAATGGCGAAAGTAGACAAACTAGATAGGGGCGAACTATTAAAGAAGCGAAAACGTAGAAAAGAATCGAACAGAGTGCCGATGACTGTAACCTATTCAAACCTCCTCCCAGACTTGAACCATATCATCCGTAAACACACGAGAGTACTATATAAGTCAGAGAGAATGACGAAAGTGTTTCAAGAACCTCCTATGGTTGCATACAGAAGGGACAGAAATCTTGGCGACTCTTTAGTTCATGGAAAGACGAATAGACAGGTTAAAAAATCAAGCAAACCATGCAAATTAGATTGCGACAAATGTGCCCACATTTCCGACAGCGATAAAATTATTAGTACAACAGGAGAAGGGTTCAAAATCCCGAATTACAACAATTGTAGACAGCACAGCGTAGTCTACTCAATAAGCTGTAAGAAGTGTGAAACGGTGGTATATGTTGGAGAGACTGAACGACAGTTAAATGAGAGGATGACGGAGCACTTACGTGACATCAAGCTGCAGAGAGACAAGCCAATTAACGGTCATTTTTCAAAGAAAGACCATTCAGAAGAGGATGCTGTTTTTTCTATATTACAACAAATAAAATCAGGCTGCAAGACAGAGAGATTGATGTACGAATCAACTTGGATACAGAAATTACGGACTCACCGGCCGGCGGGGTGTAACGTCAAAGATTCCCGCTATCAATTAACTTTAATTTGATTAGCGCGGGATCAAACGTTGTGTATTTCACAGTGACGTCACATCCTGTATACAAGAATGGCATACGACGTGCATCTACAAAGTAGATAAATTTACGTTTCTTTTCTTGAGAAAGGCCGCTGGCCGAAATATTGAAAAACTGAGTGACTATATTTATTTATTTAAGTGCTGAATTCCCTACGGAATTATTTGTATTGATAAAATTTTGTTGTTTGGTTAAGAGATAAACAAAACCCATCCACACAATGGGAGGAATACTGACTGGTATAATGTGTTATGAAGATGCATAAAGCCCTCTTTTCCCAGAGTGCTAATCCTATATTGAATTACTGTTATATTTTTGTGTAAATTGTGCATATATGCATGTACCACTATGCGAGAGTCATTATGCATTAGTGAGTTTTATATTTTATTTCCAGACACATTTCAGTAATCATTAAAACTATCCTAATGAAGCAAGGTCTTTAAAAAAAGATTGTGAAAAAGAGGGAAAATGGTGGTCACCAACATTTTCTCCTATTATTTGAGGGGCAATTCTTTTTGCCATTTCAAATTAAAATACCCCGTCAAATTAACCCTTTACCCAATAAGGCATTTATAAGGTACCTCAAACTGACCCTGAATAAAAGCAAGGATGAAGCCATTACTAATGTGTATATGACACCTTTTGATAGCATGCTAAACATTTGGACAAAAGGTGAAATTGCTCGTCACGAGCAATTTCACCTTTTGCCACAATGTTTCCAAAAGGCTCCTACAAGCAATGCGTAGAAATGAGTATCTATGGAGTAAAGGGTTAAAAAGAAAAACATCATTTTGGCCCACTAAATCTTTTGTTTGCAAATGCTTTTAATATGGATGAGAGTAGAAAGGCTACTTCAGTTCTTTATCAGTATGTCTATCTATCAATGTTTCAATCCGGCTAATGTACATTTTTTAACTGAACAAACCTTACCTAACCTAATGAGGAGAGCCATAACTAAGTTTTTGAATATGGGGCTCAGCCCATTTGCTCATTTGTAACTAACAATTGTACAATGCATATAAATTATAGCAATAAAATATGTATAAACTAAGTGAACAAAGCAAGTTTGCTTATTCCAATACTCAAAAACAGCCCCCACATTACAAATGAAAGAATATGATGAAAGAAATATTTTCAAACAGAGCCAATGCAAAAGGTAGTAGTTAATCTTTAATATTGGTGTTTTGAAAGATTAACCCTTTACCACACTGGCTTTTACTTTTTTGACATCCAGGTTAACCCATTACCACAAAATCCCTACTTTTGATGACCCTGAGAAAGAAGCCATTAGAAAACATTGTGGGAAAAGGAGAAAATGCTGGTAACCAGCATTTTCTCCTTTTCCATTAATGTTTTGTAACCTTCACAAAACAAATTTCAAATTTGCAGTCACTTTTATTTTGTCGTCTGCAAATGCTTTCCATTTGGACAAACCTAAAATTTTGTTGTTTGGTAATGAGTTAATGGTTTAATCATTTGTTTAGTGTTAAATGACATTTTCAACAGCCAGTGAACCTATCAATACTTTCCTGGTAAAAATATTACCAGTACTTTCCACAAAATTCTTCCCAATCAACTTGCTGATTTCCTGCAAAACCATTCTTGCTCCATGTAAAGATACAAAAGAAAAATATTACACTTTTATAGCAAAATACAAAAACATTGTGGAGAGATGGAACAACTGCCTGATCCAGTTCTCAGAATATTATTACCTGTCAGGTGTTCAAAGTCTTAATAGTATGGGAAAGGGTTAATGAAGCAAAGGAAAAAAGAACAGTAAGCAAAGATCTAGCCACTGCAAACCTGAACTTACACTTGATAAAGAGCTGGTTGATTGTGTGCGTCTTTCCTGAAGAGGGATCACAATGTAATTTTACCCAATGGTAAAAAATGACACAAGCAATTCATACTCTAGCAGGAGTACCACTTACGATAGATTTTACTAGGATTTACCAGGACAACCACAACACGACACTTTAATGACCTTGCAGATAAAACTTTTTACCCCTTTACCTACCTGGTAAAAGAAGGCTTTAGCTCTTTACCAAACAACAAAATTTTAGACTGGTCCAAATTGAAAGCACTTGCAGACGACAAAATAATCGTAACTCAGAAACTGAAATTTGTTTCGACCAGGGTAGAAAACATTTCAGGAAAAGGAGAAAATGCTGGTTATCAGCATTTTCTGCTTTTACCATAAATATTTTCAAAAGGCTTCTATCTCAGGGCTGTAAAAACTAGGAATTGCTTGGTAAATGGTTAAGTAATGCTATAAGCATTTAACTCTTTACCACACAATCCCTACTTTTAACAACCCTGAAAAAGAAACCATTTGAAAACATTGTGGGAAAAGGCGAAAATGCTGGTAACCAGCATTTTCTCCCTTTCCCACAATGTTTTCTACCCTTCCCAAACAAAATTTCAATTTTTCAGTCACATTTATTTTGTCGTCTGCACATGCTTTCAATTTGAACCAGTCTAAAATTTTGTCGTTTGGTAATGAGTCAAACAATACTGTAAACATAGCCGAAAATGCTGGTAACCAGCATATTCACCTATTCCCAGGAAATATTCCAACCTTTACCATACAGTCCCATCTATTATGGACCATGGAATAGAAGGCTTTGGAAAACACTGGTGTTACTTTTCACCTTTACAGAGACATGTCCTATCACCTAGCAATATTTGATTTGTAGTCTTTAACTCTATACCTCATATGCCAATTTGAAGCTCTTACGTTTTAGCAGCAAATAAAGATATGATGTCAGAAATATGGACAAATGAGGATACAAATATCTGATTGAGTGGAAAACATTGTGGGAAAAGGAGAAATTGCCCGTTACGAGCAATTTCTCCTTTTCCCACAATGTTTTCAAGAGCTGTCTGTTGTTGATACGTCAAAATGAGTATCTATGGAGTAAAGGGTTAACTCTATACCAACCAATAAAATCTTATAATGGGCCAAATTGAAAGTATTTGCAGACAACAAAATTAATTAATGTGAATGAAAAATGTAAATTTCTTCTAGGAAGGGTGAAAAACATTGTGGGAAAAGGAGAAAATGCTGTATACCAGCATTTTCTCCTTTTTCCACAATGTTTTCAACTGGCTGCTCCCTCAGGGTCATGAAAAACAAGAATTGTTTGGTATAGCATTAAATGCTTTTAATTCGGGCATGTCTCTGTTGGAGATAAAAATACACTGATCTGCAAGACAACTCCACTTGTACAAGACACTACACTGGTTATAATTCAAAAGTTCTAGAATGTAACCTTAACAGACCTTTCATTACCCTTGCCTCATGAGTCACAACCAGATTTTAGGCAAAGATAAAATTAGTATTAAGGAGAAGCTTTGCTCATTATTAGATTTGATCAAAGATCCTTTCAATGTAAGTGGGTACAATTTGTTCTCCTGTTTATTTTATACCAGAAGCAGCATTCACTGACTAATCTAAACTGCATTTTCAGTCTCGGTAAAAAAAACCCCTCAATTTTCAAATTTCACAAACAGTGAAACTTATTATTCAGTCTATTTTTATACCAAATTGATGTTATGAATCTGTACTGATGCAATGACTTGCTTATTACAATGGATTAACCCAAACAATCCCTGGATTTTACGACCCTGAGATAGAATCCTTTTGGAAACATTGTGGGAAAAGGAGAAAATGCTGGTGACCAGCATTTTCTCCTTTTCCCACAATGTTTTCTACCCTTCACAAAATATATTTCAAAATTTCTGTCACTTTTAATATGTTGTCTGCAAATGCTTTCGTTTTGGACAAGCCTAAAATATTGCCATTTGGTAACAAGTTATGGAGATGCATTAACTCTTTCCCAACTGACATAATTTTAGACTGGTCCAAATTAAAAGCACTTGCAGATGACAGAAAAAAGAAGGAAACTCAAAAATTGAAATTGTTTCCAGCAGGATAGAAAACATTGTAGGAAAAGGAGAAAATGCTGGTTACCAGCATTTTCTCCTTTTCCTTCGATGTTTTCAAAAGGCTTTTCTGTCAGGGTCGTTAAAAGTCCGGATTGTGTGATAAACAGTGAACCCCCCAGCATGCAAGAGAAAAGCTTGAATATCAATTTTCACAACACAGTAAATCTCTATAAACATTTATGTACACAACAAAGTAAACATTAATGTAAAAATTGATCCCTATACTAAATTACCTGTTGAGCAAAATTCTGGCGTCTTGCCGCATGTGGAGAGTTCTGGTCTGGGCCTAAACTGATTGTATCTTCTACGCTTATATGTCGACGCTGTCTATATATGGCTGCTGCTCTCGTTCTAGCATCCTCAGAAGGTGATGATTCAGAAGCACTGGAAATATTCATTCTAAATACATATATTGTGAACTGTAGGTCCATATTCATGAACCATTCCAAATGCTATCATAATTCTCAAGAACTTTCCAAAAATTTAATGGTATCACAATATCTATAAATGGTTTAGCCATACAGAAGATGCTACCTATAGTTTAAGTTCTTTTACAAAACTATTATAATTGCCACACAATCCCAACTTTAAACAACCCTGAAAAAGAACCTTTTTGGAAACATTGCGGGAAAAGGAGAAAATGCTAGTATGCAGCATTTTCTCTTTTCCCAGTGTTTTTTTACCCTTCCCAAATCGAATTTCAATTTTTCAGTCACTTTTACTTTATCGTCTGCAAATGCTTTCAATTTCGACCAGTCTTAAATTTTCTCACGTGGTAAAGCGTTATTCCATTACCACACAATCCCTGTTTTTGACGCCCCCAAGAAAGAAGCCTTTAGAAAACATTGTGGGAAAAGGAGAAAATGCTGGAAACCAGCATTTTCTCCTTTTCCCACAATGTTTTCTATCCTTTACAAAAAAAAATTCAATTACTTTTATTTTGTCGTCTGCAAATGCTTTCGATTTGGACAAGCCTAAAATTTTGTCGTTTGGTAATGAGTTAAATAGCAACTTGAGTCATTTGCTTACTCATGGCAAAAGCTAATCCTATACTCTTTAGTTCAATGGAATATGATAATCTGAGTTTTGGTACTTTTAGAAGTTGAAAATAATTACTTTCTTTCAAAATGGTGTTTCTACTCTTGTATGAAAAACAAGCTGGTACATGTTTTTGCAACGACTAGTAAACATTAAGCACCCCTGAAGGTGAGGAAGCTGAGTTTAGTTTCAAAGCATGATCTTTGTCCTCAGTCATGAACACTGCCAATGCTCAAAGGCAGCTGCCTATAGTGAAAATTTCAAATCGGAAAATGAATGTGACCCTTTACCAAACAATCCCTGGTTTTTACAACCCTGACAGAGAAGCCTTTGGAAAACATAGTGGGAAAAGGAGAAAATGCTGGTAACCAGCATTTTCTCCTTTTCCCACATTGTTTTCTTCCCTGCTTCAATCAAATTTCAATTTTTGAGTTACATTTACTTTGTTGTCTGTAACTGCTTTCAATTTGGACCAGTGTAAAAATCTTGTCTTTTATTTTGTCTTAAATATTTTCATGGTAACCTGAGACTGTAGTATGGTTTTCATTTCAGCAGTGAACAAGTTTGATGTAAATACCTGCAGTAATGACAGAGATACTGTATGTCGTAAGTTTTTCAACAACGATGATGACTACACAGCTGCAACAAGACGTCAATTTTTTCTTTGAAAACTGCCAAGCTAAACATTTTATGATAATCATGCTAATATAATCCATTAGAGATGCTGCTTTACCATTTTATTTTTTTTTAACACAGCCATTCAATCTTACAGTTAATAATAGGGATGGGAACAAGTACTCGATTAATCGAGTACTCGATCAAACGTCCGATTACCGATCAGCAATTTCAATAATCGAATACTCGGAAAAAAATGAAATCTTCAAAAAATGTTTGCTTTTTGAATTTAGAGATTGATAAAGTGACCGAGGGAATGTGAAGAATCACTTATCTCTGACCACCTGACGACAACTTATCAGCCATAAATTGGTAGAGTCTGGTCTGTTTGCAATCACAGCATGTGATTTCCTCAATTTGCAATTTGGTGACAAACCGTGATTGTGACCCCTGAACCGTGCAATAGTTTGCTTATCAAAGCATGTTAATTGGACGTCCGCAAGATTTACACGCTTGTGGATTGGTTAATCCGTCAACTAATATTGACAGACAATAAAAAATGCGAGATAATCCATCATTCTTTTCTGATCACTGAACGAGGTAACTTCAATATTCAGAGTAAAACACCTTGACATAATCAAAATTGATCGTCGGCTATGTTACTGAGTTTTGAAAATTCGTCTCCTTCTTAGGCACGCAAAATTGTCAGTACCGGGACTGTAAATTATAGAAATAGAATGTGCTCTCATTTTATAAATGTGCTCATCTATTTTATGGCATAATGTGCGAATCAGGGCGCGTTTTTTTAAACGGTACACAAGGATAACGTCAATGTACTGATTATTGAATGCAGCCTGTTTGTATTTAATAGAGTATGTAAATATTACGGACACCTATTGCAAAGTAAAAAAGACGTATGCAGAGAATCAAAGTTAATTGTGTTACGGGAGACCACTCCTTCCTGCATGGCATACTCCCGATTTAAATACAATACCTGGCTACTGCGTCAGGGAGATATCTCTTTGGCTCAGTGGTTAGGGTATTGGCTTTGCGTCCGGGAGTTCGGAGTTCGAATCCCGCTCCGACCCTTATTTCTGCCATGCATTTATTCATTTGTTTCTTTGTTACGGACTTCGTTCGTAAGATGGGGGCTCGTCCGGTATCGGCCATTGAGCCATTAATCCCATTTGTTGTCCAAAATCGGACTTCCTGCCTAATAAGGCTTTGAGTCATCAATAAATGATGACTTTAAGAGGGGGTGTGTTACGGGAGACCACTCCTTCCTGCATGGCATACTCCCGATTTAAATACAATACCTGGCTACTGCGTCAGGGAGATATCTCTTTGGCTCAGTGGTTAGGGTATTGGCTTTGCGTCCGGGAGTTCGGAGTTCGAATCCCGCTCCGACCCTTATTTCTGCCATGCATTTATTCATTTGTTTCTTTGTTACGGACTTCGTTCGTAAGAATTGGTTATGAAATATAACAACTTTTTATTGTTTCTTTTTTATTATTTTAAAATAAATTCTAATATCCACTTGTATATAACCTCTCTGCATGTTCAGCATCCAGATTGTCGAGATGCATGCATGTAATAGCTTACTTTGAACAACGATGATTTTCAGTTTGAAAACATTTCGACCACAGTCGACAAGTTCTTTCGAGTACTCGAGTACTCGATCGAAAAGGTGACCGAGTAATCGATTACTAAAATGAGTGGCAGATCCCATCCCTAGTTAATAAGTATCACAGAGAGATGAGAATTTAGTACTCACTCTGTAGGACGTTCCCACTGTGTTATCCGACTTGTATGATTTACATAATAACTTCTACCATTTGCATCCACTCTCTCCTCCCATCCTGCAGGCAAGCTTTGTGACACAGGTGACTCCTCTACTTGTGGGGTAAACACAGAGGAGGTGCCCCTTGAGTCTGGGCGTGCATCCGAGTTTGTATTTCTGAAATAATTGTGACATATACATTGTAACTACTGCCAAACAAACATTTTCATAATAATTTAAAAAACAATCTGGTGTATTACAGACCCTGAGTTAGAAAGTATTAAATTGCTGAAAGGAATTTTGCTAAGTACAAATGTTGAAATCGTTTTGGAAAAGGGGAAATTATAAGGTACAACAAGCCATTGTTTTTCCTCCTAGTGTACCTCTAATTTGTCGTCTGTAAATGCTTTCAATCTGGACCAGTCTTTTGTTGTTTGGAAAAGAAATAGGAAACAATGAATCCTTCTGTTATAACTATCGTGTGTACCATGCTCTGGCCAAAGGTGATTTAACCCTTTACCACACAATCATGCCCTGAAAAAGAATGCTTTTGAAAACATTGTGGGAAAAGAAGAATGCTGGTTACCAGCATTTTCTCCTTTTCCCAGTTTTTCTGCCTATTCATTGGTAAGTATCATTATTTGACAACATGTCAATGTTCTTTTGTGAATTTCCTCAAAAGATGACTATGAAATTTTGCTGCGTGGTGAAGGGTTATAATATCTCCCTGATGCATTATACCAAGCAAGTCGCCCAATAAATATGGGTACATGAAAGCCATTTTGTGCCAAAATTGGCTGAATCCCGAGGTAAACTGGTAATTAGACATGGAAATTCTTGTGAAGATAACGGTCAAAGTGGTCTTTTTACCCCATTTTAAAATTAATGTTCCCACTAACAACTAACAGTTGGACTGTCCATACAATAACAGATTGTCATCTTCAATATGATTTTGATACTTTTTAATGATTTATCATTTATTGGTATTTAAATGAACTATAACACCCTTATTGCTTATATTTTGTAACTATAGGGTCTTGACAGGATATTTGTCTTTGAAAAGGTAGAAATCAATCTGAAACAAGAGCTTCACAGAGCGGTGCATATACGCCCGAAGGGGTTTGTCAGTGAAATGAGTTGCATCGGCAGATGGGCCATGAGTGAAGAGTATTTATTCTCCATGATATGTGAAAAATATCAAAGGGCAATAACTAAAAAAATAAGGGTGGCAAAGTTACAAATTTTGTGATTTGCTCTTATCCACAAGGTGTTCTATCAGTCTTTGAAGGTCCAAGATCATATCTTCTATATATTTGAGAAATAATGGCCCAGTCAAAATTTCAAAGAGGAAACCAACAAAGGGCAATAACTCAAAAAGAAGGATGGCAGAGTTATGGTTCTTGTGCAATGCACTTCTTCATAATGTGTTCTATTAGTCTTTGAAGTTTCAAGATGATGGATTTTGAAGTTTGGAAGTTACGGTCTTTACAAAAATCCAAATTGAAAATTAACAATGGGCAATAACTCAAAAAATAAAGGTGGCAGAATTATGATTCATATGCAATGCACTTCTCCATAATGGGTTCTATCAGTGTATGAAGTTCCAAGTTAATAGCTTTTATAGTTTGGAAGTTATGGCCTAGACAAAAATTCAAACTGAAAATTAACAAAGGACAATAACTCAAAAAATAAAGGTTGTAGAGTTATGATTCATGTGCATTGCACTTCTCCATTATGTGTTCTATCAGTGTATGAAGTTCCAAGTTAATAGCTTTTATAGTTTGAAAGTTATGGCCTGTACAAAAATTCATACTGAAAATTAACAAAGGGCAGTAACTCAAAATATAACTGTGGCAGAGTTATGGTTCATGTGCAGTGCACTTCTCCATTATGTGTTCTATCAGTGTATGAAGTTCCAAGTTAATAGCTTTTATAGTTTGGAAGTTATGTCCTGGACAAAAATTCAAACTAAAAATTAAGAAAGGGCAGTTACTCAAAAACTAACGGTGGCAGAGTTATGGTTCATGTGCACTGCACTTCTCCATAATGTTTTCTATCAGTGTATGTAGTTTCAAGTTGATACTTTTATAGTATGGAAGTTATGGCCTGGACAAAAATTTAAAGTGAAAAGTTGATTATTTCAGAAATCAGGGGCAGCTAATTTTAGAACGCAAACAGTGATCCAAATTCCAAGACCGAGGTGCACAACTAGACATCATGGAGATTCATTGTGGCAAGTTTCAAATAATTCCGATGGAAACTGTAGGAGGAGTTGCACAGACAAGAAATTGCTAACGGATGGACAGATGGACGGACGGATGGATGGACGGACAACCAGGGATATAACATAATACGACCCTTTGGGCGTATAGAAAGGAGAAATACAACCATTTCATTCTTCCTCAAAAGTTCTTAAAAGACAGCTTCCACAGGGTCATAGAATGACAGAATGATACCGTTAAGGGCTCAGAACTACAGAAACAGTCTTACACAGTTGGACGTTGCCACTGAGTTGTTCTTCTATTGTGGTTTACATAGTATTTTCTCCCATTTGAATCACTTTTTTCTTCCCAGCCTGGGGGCAGAGGTTCCAGTGGGCTGGTTTCTGGTTCTGTCAAAATGGATCCAGATGCCCCTATTTCACTTGCGGAACCATTTGCTGCCTCACTCTCATTTTCATTTTCAGCACTTTGGTTCCTAGTGTCTAATGCTGAAAATCCATCTAAAAGCTCCCATCCAGGCTGTAAACACAAAAGCAAGAGAGTCATTGACTTTTTACAAAATGACAAATTTTTAGACTGGTCCAAACTGAAAGCATTTGCAGACAACAAAATAGATGTGGCTGAAAAATTGAACTTTGTTTTGGGATTGGTAGAAACATTATGGGAAAAATTATCGGGATTGTGTTGTAAAAAGTTTTACTGAAGATATACAAACTAAATTTTCGTAAGTCTATTGAAAACTATAATATGGTAGCATATTTCTACCACAAGGTAGAAGATAACTATCATGGTTATTTTACAATACTATTACAATAAGTCAGTTTCAATGAAAATCTTTACCCTTATCATTTTGGACACTCTCCCAAAACAAGTTAAAACTTCTTACTTCAGCTACCCTGAATACTTCAAAATGTTATTTTCCAGAACAAGTGGAAAATTGCCATTTCATTTTTGGCCAAATATATCGGCAAATGACAGTAATGAATTAATGCCATAGTTCTGGCACTGGTCGGTGAATTAGACATGGTAGTGTATGTGAGTTATACTTTTCAAACTGGATAAAATGCTGTTGGCTCCCGACCACAGCATTACAGTGAAGTTAATGTTTTGTGGCGCACCAACAGCTTTAGTCATTTAGACAGTGGGGTTAAATGTATATTCTGAGCATATAATCCCATCAGATCACGAGAAATTTCTTTGCAGTTTATAATGATAGGTCATAATGCACTTGCAACCTAAGTAAAGAGTGTGTGTCTTGCAAATGAAAATGAAATAATTGCATGCACTTAGGCTACCATTCCTATGCTTTATGTTTTCTGATACATTAGCTGCTCCTAAACCTAAAATACACAGCACAAACATGTATTACATTACGATCATCAACTAGCTGTGTGTGATTAACCCATTACCACATGGAAAAATTTTAGACCTGTGGAAATTGCAGACATTTGCAGACGACAATTTCAATTGGCTCAAATGGTGCAATTTTACTTTCAAAAGGTAGAAAAATTTGTGGGAAAAGGAGAAAATGCTGGTTACCAGCATTTTCTCCTTTTCCCACAATGTTTTCTAAAGGTTTCTTTCTCAGGGGCATCAAAAGTAGGGATTGTGTGGTAATGGGTTAAAAAAAACCTTTCACTCACAAGAGGTGTGACGAGTTGAAACAATCCATCCTTCTGACTTGTTTTTTGACTGCATCACACCTTATCATAACAGATTTTTTAAATCACTCACATTAAGTCAAATATCCTCTTTCTATAGCACAACAAGCATGGCAAAACAAAAACTTTCTATCAGAAGGTAAAATTTTATGCATGTCTCAAATGAAAATGTTTTGAATATGACATATAAAATGAGGCTAATATTCATGAGTTTGTCTTTGTTTAGAGATAGAGGGAAAATGAAAATACAGGGTTCCAGCATTTTCCCCCACAATTTACCTACAATTTTCCAATAAGCCTTTTCTCTTCAAGGTCTTAAGAATTACGTCTTAAATCCTTACCTCTTGTGCAGGAGCCTCCTCTTCCTGTGTGTCATCTGATCCCTCGGCCAGACAGTATGCCAGATACAACCACAACTGACCTTTTACTCGAGACCTTGTACTGAAATTGATAGACCGAAAGATTGTTAACTCTTTTCCAAATGATAAAATTTTAGACTGATCCATTTAAGTCTTTACCAAACGACAAAACTTTGGATTTGTCCAAATTGAAAGCATTTGCAGACAACAAAATAAATGGGAATTAAAAACTGAAATTTGATTTGGAAAGGGTAGAAAACATTGTGGGAAAAGGAGAAAATGCTGGTTATCAGCATTTTCTCCTTTTCCTACAATGTTTTCAAAGGCTATTTTTCTCAGGGTCGTTAAAAGACGGGATTGTGTGGTAAAGAGTTAACCCTTTACCAAACAACAAAATTTTAGACTTGTCCAAACTGAAAGCACTTGCAGAACCCGAAACAAACCTAACTCAAAAACTGAAATTTGTTTCCAGCGGGGTATAAACATAGCGGGAAAAGGAGAAAATGCTGGGTACCAGCATTTTTCTCCTTTTCCAACAATGTTTTCAAAAGACTTCTATCTAAGGGTTGTAAAAACCAGGGAGTGTTTGTAAAAGGTTAAAGTACTTGCAAAACAAAGGTAACTGAAAGAATGAAACTTGTTTTGGGAATAGCAGAAAGCATTGTGGGAAAAGGAGAAAATGCTGGTTACCAGCATTTTCTCCTTTTCCCACAATGTTTTCAAAAGGCTTCTTTCACTGGGTCATTAAAATACAGGATTGTGTGATAAAGGTAAAATCATTACTCCATTCATGTTTGTCTAAGGAGCAGAAATCTGCTCGTCTAAGGAGCAGAAATCTGCTCCTTTGGCACATAGACAAGACAGAAACATTGTGACCAGTAATGTGACCACATTGGTCACATTTCCAAGTCTTACATAGGAAACTAAAGGCATTTGCTTTGGGGCAAAGATTTTTATTGAATGTTCTGAAAAGTATCCAACAGAAGTCATTCATATTTTTCATCTAGTTACAATAACTGCCTGGAGATTGGCTAGGGAAACTTCTGCAGTATCAAACCAAATTTTTTACATGTATTTGAAGAACAAAAAAAAAAAAACTTTTTGAAGGTACAAGAATGTAGGTGTTTTCAGAGCTACAGTGTATATAAACTCTCATGTATATCTGAACTGTAATATTCAACCTTTGACCAAACAAAACTGTGTTTTAACAACCCTACAAAAGACGACCTTTAAAAATATTGTGGCAAAAGGATAAAATGGACAAATCTGGAGAAAAATTTCAACTGATAAATAGTTAACTCTTTACCAAACGATAAACTTTTTAGACAGGTCCAAATTGAAAGCATTTTCAAACAACGGACTTAACTTGACTGAAAGTTTGAAATTTGTTTTGGTTTTGGGAATGGAAGAAAACATTTTGGGAAAAGGAGAAAATGCTGGTTACCAGCAATTTCTCCTTTCCCCTCAATGTTATCAGGGTTGTGGAAAGTCGAGATTGTGTGGTAAAGAGTAAACCCATTACCACACAATCCCTACTTTTGAAGCCCCTGAGAAAAAAGCCTTTTGAAAATACTGTGGGAAAAGGAGAAAATGCTGGTAACCTGCATTTTCTCCTTTTCCCACAGTGTTTTCTACCCTTCCTAGAACAAATTTCAATTTTTCAGTCACCTTCATTTTGTCGTCTGCAAATGCTTTCAATTTGGACCAGTCTAAATTTTTCTCGAGTGGTAATGGGTTAAGAGAAGAAAACACAAGAGTGCCATGATGGTCCTGTATTGCTCCACTAGCTTTTTATACTTTACCACACAAGTTGAAGTGTAAATGGCCTTTATTTAAATAGAAGGTTTTTGAAAACAGTGTGGATAAAAGGAAAACATTTTGTCAGCAAATATTTTCTCCTTTTCCATCAATGTTTCCTTCCCTATCAAAGACTGAAATAATCATCCAAGCTACTTTCAAGTTGTCTTTTGCAATGGCTTTTAATTTGTTCTAGTAAAAAAATTATTGTTTCATTGAGAGCGAAATTAACGTATCATGCACTTTATTGGCATTGACAGAAACATACAGCATAAAAAGTCTGTATGGTGATAAACTTACTTGGAAAAAAAAACCTCCCTCCTGCCCAACAACAAAGAAAGTCATGTTAAAGGGTGCAAAGATTATGTCAGTGAATACAAGCAGGTTTATTAAGTTTCTTGAAAAAAAGAAAGACTGAATGATAGAAACCTTACTTTAAATATTCCAATCATGTGAGCATGACTACTAGCATCAAAATAAATTATTCTCCCTGAAAACAGAACAAGTCCTATCCAAAAAACTTGAATACCTATATTCAATCATGTATTACTACAGTTTCATAATCAATGATGTTAAATGTTAAGAAACTTTATCTCATACAACAGAAGTTATTTTCCTTGCTTACTATTTAACTTCATTATCACTATATAAGCCCATGCTAAAATTTGTGATTCCTGGTACAGGGACAATTTTAACCCCAGGGCTATAATATGAAAATCTTCTTAGAAGTCCATTAGACAAAGCTACAGGCCAAATTTGGTAACCCAGGGCTTTATTGTTTCAGACAAGAAGTATTTCTTAAAGATTTTCAATATTTTTCGCTTTTGTTGCCATTGCAACCAGAGTACTCAAAAGAATCAAATTCTTGTAAGTAATTCTGAAGAGGAACATGGGAGGATCACTTCTATGAAGTTTCATCAAATTTAAATGGTTAGTTTCAGAGATATTTGAAATAAAAGACAACGCAAAAATGCATGATCGGACGCACATACAAAGGAAACACCACAGACACTGGGCCATGATGTTAGCCTACGGCCAAAGGAGTTAACAAGAGGGCCAAGATGGCCCTGGATCGCTCACCTGAATTTTTGAGATGACCATAATCTATTTTTTTTTTTTTTTTTTTTGAGGTACTGAAACATTGGAACCAAATTTATAATTTTGCCAAGCAATTTTCAAAAGGTCACCTGTAAAAGTCATTTCGAAATCTGACCATCAGTTTCAAAAAAAAGAATTTTTAAGAATTCTTCATTTCTGTATAAGAGCAAGTAGCCCCCATCCACGAGAGCCATGTTTCTTGATGGATCAAAATTTACAAACAAGTTTTGAAAAGGGTCACTCAAGGAACATCTCTCTGAAATTATTTCAAAATCTGACCACGGGTTTCAGAGAAGAGAGAATTTTAAAGAATTTCATCATGTCCGTATAGTGCAAGTAGCCCCCATTCACAAGAGCCATGTTTCTTGACGGATCAAAATTATATGTACAGCTTTTGGAAAGGGTCACCCAAAGAACATCTCTGTCAGATTATTTTAAAATCTGACCACGGGTTTCAGAGAAGAGAGAATTTTCAAGAATTTCTTCATTTCCATATAGTGCAAGTAGCCCCCATTCACTAGAGCTATGTTTCTTGGCCAATCAAAATTTCGCGAACAATTTTAGAAAAGGGTCACCCAAGGAACATCTCTGTAAAATTTTTTCAAAATCTGTCCAGCCATTTCAGAGAAGAAGAATTTTCAAGAATTTCCTCATTTCTGTATAGTGCAAGTAGCCCCCATTCACCAGAGCCATGTTTCTTGACCAATCAAAATTTCACGAACAATTTTTGAAAAGGGTAACCCAAGGAACCAGTCTGTGAATTTATTTCAAAATCTAACCAGCTGTTTCAGAGAAGAAGAATTTTTAAGAATTTCTTCATTTCTGTATTGTGCAAGAGGCCCCCATTCACCAGAGCCATGTTTCTTGACCAATCAAAATTTCGCGAACAATTTTTGAAAAGGGTCACCCATGGATCAACTCTGTGAAATTTTTTCAAAATCTGACCAGCGGTTTCAGAGAAGAAGATTTTTTAAGAATTCCTTCATTTCTGTATAGTGCAAGAAGCCCCCATTCACCAGAGCCACATTTTTTGACGGATCAAAATTTCACGAACAATTTTTGAAAAGGGTCACCCAAGGAACATATCTGTGAAATCATTTCAAAATCCGACCAGCGGTTTCAGAGGAGAAGATTTTTAAAGAATTCCTTCATTTCTGTATAGTGCAAGAAGCCCCCATTCACCAGAGCCACAATTTTTGACGAATCAAAATTTCACGAACAATTTTTGAAAAGGGTCACCCAAGGAACATATCTGTGAAATTATTTCAAAATCCGACCAGCGGTTTCAGAGGAGAAGATTTTTAAAGAATTTGCTAAAAAATTCCATTTGGTTGCCATGGCAACCAGAGTTTTTGATGGAATCAAATTCTGTG
Source organism: Tridacna crocea (assembly GCA_943736015.1). Classification (NCBI taxonomy): domain Eukaryota; kingdom Metazoa; phylum Mollusca; class Bivalvia; order Cardiida; family Cardiidae; genus Tridacna; species Tridacna crocea. The sequence goes on along the minus strand of OX031066.1, from coordinate 35,406,939 downwards.
AACAATTTTTAAAGAGGACCTCCCAAGGATCATTTCTGCCAAGTTTGGTCCAAATCCGCCCAGCGGTTTAGGAGGAGTTGATGTTTAAAGAATTGTTGACGACGGACGACGGACGACGCACGACGGACACCGGGTGATCCTAAAAGCTCCCATTGAGCACGTTGTGCTCAGGTGAGCTAAAAATGAAATGAAGAAATTCGCAGACCTTGATATGACCATGCCAAAAGGTATAAAATGTTAGTAGAAAAATGGTCTTCTTCATCGACATTTAATAATCAAAAAGGAAAAAAATTAATTTCTGACCTGGTGAGCAAGTGAATTTTCCATTTTGCTCATTTCAATAGCAGTTATACACAAATGAGTTTCAGTCTTGACAAAATTTCAAAAGCAGGCTCAATCTACTTTCAACTTAACTGTGTTCATGCAACTTTTTATTTTTGCCTGCTAGTTAACCCATTACCACAAAATCCCTACTTTTCACAACACTGAGAAAGAAGCCATTGGAAAACGTTGTCAGAAAAGGAGGAAATGCTGGTAACCAGCATTTTCTCCTTTTCCCACAATATTTTCTATTCTTCACAAAATAAATTTCAAATTTCAAGTCACTTTCATTTTGTCGTGTGCAAATGCTTTCGATTTGGACAAGCCTAAAATATTGTCATTTGGTAATGAGTTTAATTAACCAGAGTTTTCCAGCCAGTGGTGGAATCCCATACACTTGTGCTGTATTGCATTTCCAAAGTTCTTTTAGTCAAGTATATGTATATCTAACCTTATAAGTCAGGGTATCCCAGATCTAAAAGCCCACTAAGTTACAATTATCAGCCTAAGAGTTGAGAAAAAAAAAAATATGCAAACTGAAAATCTATATTCATCTATAAACAACAACTTAAAACTCAAATACCAAAAGAAAAGCTATGAGATATGTTACTCTTTTTATTAAATTTTTGTAAATTTCTTAGCCAGTTAGTCAGCAGAGCAACAAATGCAGTCCAACCTTTAACTCATTACCGAACGACAAATTTTCTGGCTAGTCCAAATTGAAAGCATTTGCAGACGACAAAATAAAGTGACTGAAAATTTGAAATTTGTTTTGTAAAGGGTAGCAGAAAACATCGTGGGAAAAGGAGAAAAATGCTAGTTACCAGCATTTTCTCCTTTTCCCACAATTTTTTGTGAAGGCTTCTTTCTCAATGGTGTGTGGTAAAGGGTTAAAGATATAACTTTACTGTTGGAGAGAAAAAAATGCAGAGAAGAATAGCTGTGTTCATGTATCCTTTTTGTGACTCCATTATATCATTTTATGTTTGGTTACTATGAGATTCAGTGAGTAATCTTAATCTGTAGTATGTCATAAGCCTTTTGAAAATGTGGAAATGACAGATGAAGACGAATACATGTAATTGGAGATTCATAAATGACAGATATCCTTCAACCTGAAATACTTTTTGTCAATAACACTCCTAAATGCACCTTATCTCTTTAAAATCAGAACTTGACAAACCTCTTTTTGATGGTTTTACCGATACTAGCGAGTACTATTTCTATGCAAAATTCTAAAAAAACATATCCCCCGAAAATTCATTTATACCCAAAAAATGATCAGAAAAATTCACTTTACTTTTTTGCCTTGATTGGACATTTCCATTTGCTACAGTGATTTGTCTGGTGCCTTAACCTTTTACCACACAATCCTTTTTTTTTTAAACAACCTTGAAGATGAAGGTTTTTAAAAACATTGTGGGGAAAAGGGGAAAATGCTGGTAACCAGCACTTTCTCCTCTTTCCACAAAGTTTTCTATACTTTGAAAGACATAGTTCATCATATGATCCATATTTCTTTCATTGTCTTCAAATGTATTCAAGTAGGACAAGTATAATTTTTTGTTGTGGGGTAAAGGGTTAATTCTTTAACTCATTACCACACAATATTTTAGACTTGTCCAAATCGAAAGTATTTGCAGATGACAAAATAAAAGTGACTGAAAAATTGAAATTTGTTCTGGGAAGGGTAGAAAACACTGTGGGAAAAGGAGAAAATGCTGGTTACCAGCATTTTCTCCTTTTCCCACAGTGTTTTCAAAAGGCTTCTTCCTTAGGGGTGTCGAAAGTAGGGATTGTGTGGTAATGGGTTAAATCATCTTTAGTGTTATTGGCAAATATTACATTTGACAGAATAATTATTTATTTGAGAAATATTTTTTACTTTAAGAATATTTCATTTGGTTTGAAATTAAAGTATTTTTCTTGTTATTCTGATATAAGTTATCTCTTTAATGAACTGTTTTCTATTGATTTACAGCAACAACTTACGTTTTTTCTTTTCATTCTTTTACTCAAATCTCTGTTTATTACCCCTCAAATATCACAAACACTTTCAAAATCAGGGACACACAAATTAGCAAATATCTGCATTTACCCTTTACTACACAACCCTGAGAAAGGAGGCTTTTCAAAACATTACAAGAAAAGAAGAAAATGCTGGTAACCAGACTTTTCTTCTCTTATCCTCACAATGATCTTTATCATTACAAAGACAGAGATCAGATAGGTTAACAAGCAAATTGCTAAGGCACAGTTGAGATAGAAATTTATACAAACCAACCGGATCCTACAATTTAAGTGGGAAAAAAAAAGCTTGAAACAAATAATTTTTGTTTATAAGCAAATCTATACTCATTACATTTAAAAACACACACCTTGGTTTTGAATTAAAATCTTTAACAGAAATGAATCCACAACAATGAAAATTCACCATGTCAAATGTCCAGGCTCAGTGCCCCAACACTTCATAAATATCAAATGCATAAATCATCTCAAATCAAAAGCTTGAGCTTGTATGGTCAAAAATAGAAATTTACAAAGTGTGACTTCATCAACCTCCAGCTGAGATTAAACTCCTGTTAGGCATTGATTCATGAGTGGAACAATATTCAACAGAAGTGTACAGCAGTTCAGGAGTGGTCTATGTGTAGTTTATGTCAATATTCAATTGAAGTTTGTGGTGGTTACACTACATACTTTGTGCATTTGATTTTTTGCCCACACAAATACAAGCTGTTGAGATGAATTATTCATTTTATTTTTTATGAAATTTTGGGCAATGAGCCATCAAATATGGCCATTCAAAATGGCAAATTTTCATTGTCATTGGTTCATTATTGTCCAAGATATTAATTTAAAACCAAGGTGTTCATTTTTAAATGTACTCGCTATAGATCAGACATAAAAGATTGCAGCTTGATCCCAAACTTATATAAGTTCCTTCTTGATTTTAAATATGACGCTAATTGACTTGTGCCTTTTAACCCTTTACAAGTCTACAATATTTTAGAATGGTTCACATTGAAAACATTTGCAGATGGCAAAATACAGACAACTCCAAAGTCAAAAATTGTTCTTGAAAGAAAAGAAACCATTGTGGGAAAAAGAGAAAAAGCTGGTTACCAGCATTTTCTCCTTTTTCCCCACAATGTTTTATAGCTTTCTTCATCAGGGTTGTTAAAAGGCGGTATTGTGTGGCAAAGACTTAAGTCACTTGCAACATTATTTCAGTTATACCATAGCAGAAGCTCATTTATCAATATTATTCACAAGGACTCTTAAGACCCTTAACCCTTTACTCCATAGATACTCATTTTGAAGCATCAACAAAAGACAGCTTTTGAAAACATTGTGGGAAAAGGAGAAATTGCTCGTAACGAGCAATTTCTCCTTTTCCCACAATGTTTTCCACTCAATCAGGTATTTGTATCCTCATTTGTCCATATTTCTGAAATCATATCTTTATTTGCTGCTGAAATAGAAGAGCCTCACATTGGCATATCAGGTAAAGGGTTAAGAGCTCATAAGTGTTTTTTTAAAAGACTCTTTCCAAAACAAGAAAAACAACAACAACAACAACAACAATCATCTTGAGCAAGGATTGGATCCAAAATCTGGTTTCGAATCCTACTACATGTACTTTATTCTTAGGCTACACAGGACTGCAAAATATGACTAACCACATCTTTCATTTTCACAGAAAGGATACCCTAACCCTTTACTATAATTATAATCCCAACAAAAGAAGAATGCTGGCAACCAGCATTTCCTCCTTTTTAAACAATGTCCTTGTCTCTTTCATAGACAGATTTCATAATTTTATCTGTTGTTGGCAAATGCTTTCAACTTTGACAAGTCTTAAGTTTTGTTGCGTGGTAAAGAGTGAAGCTTGTGCAAAGGACAAATCTGCATGTATGTGTAGTTGTTTAGCAAAGATAGGTCTGAACAGTGTCTACACTGTCATCTTAATTATGTTTTGAATTTAAAATCTCATTAAGATCAAGCGCTTGATGAACATAAGTAGTACAAAAATGTACCTCTATCTATTTCATATTCCAAAACAAGCTCAATAACTTAACCCATTACCACACAATCCCTACTTTTGACGCCCCTGAGAAAGAAGCCTTTTGAAAACACTGTGGGAAAAGGAAAAAATGCTGGTGACCAGCATTTTTTCCTTTTCCCACAGTGTTTTCTGCCCTTCCCAGAACAAATTTCAATTTTTTAGTCATCTTTATTTTGTCGTCTGCAAATGCTTTCAATTTGGACCAGTCTAAAATTTTCTTGTGTGGTAAAGAGTTAAATGAATCACTCTCAATGTCCACTCCCTTCAAATCTAGAAGACAGTACTTGTATCATAATGTGGGTAGCTCCAAAGGTTGATTGATTTATTTACTCTTTACCAAACAACAAAATTATAGACTGGTCTTAACTGAAAGCATTTGCAGACAATAAATGCAATAAATGTGAATGAAAAATTGAAATTTTGTTTAAGAAGGGTAGAAAACATTATGGGAAAAGGAGAAAATGCTGGCTTCCAGCATTTTCTCCTTTTCCCACAATGTTTTCAAAAGGCTTCTTTCTTAAGATTGTTAAAAGTGGGGATTGTTTAGTAAAGGGTTAGCTAGCATTTTATGTTGTTTTGTAGCATTTTTTTTTCAGTCATATCAAAGCAACAGCAAGCAATTCATATTATGTCTTAGTTTTCAATGGCACTAATATCAATGGTCAACTCATCGGGATTCAAAAGCAGAACCTCTGATGTGCCAGGTCCACATTCCATCCTATACCACTGACAAAATAAACAAAAATCACCTTCTTGGCCTGAGAATGTAGCCTTTGCTTTCTATCGATTGTCCTTCCCTCTCTGTGGCTATCTGGGTGTGATTCAATGGGATCTCCACCAAACCCAGAAAATCATCTCTTGTCTGTTCCAAAAGAAACTAGAGCTGTCACTAATGTGACTTAATACCCCTGCCAGCGCTTTGACAGAAACAGGCATTTGCTAATATTTTGTACACAGACGGGCACAAACACAAGGACACATACACAGACAGACATGCTGATTCCGGTATACCCCCGAAAACATTTATTTTGCGGGGTATAAGTATGACTACCACATGACATTGTAGGAGCCAACACTGTATCACAGTTGCTTTTTTGCCATAACTTCTGAGTTAAAGCTTTACTAAACAACAGAATTTTAGACTTGTTCAAATCTAAAGCATATGCAGACCACATAATAAATGTGATTGAAAAATTGAAACTTGACTTTAGAAGCGTAGAAAACATTGTGGAAAAAGGAGAAAATGCTGATTAACAGCATTTTCTCCTTTTTGCACACTGTTTTCAAAAGGCTTCTATCTCGGGGTCATAAAAACCAGGGACTGTCTGCTAAAGGATTAAGGAGGTGCATAACTAAGTCTAAAATATTTCAAAAGTTACCTGCCCTTTGCATATAGGTTCTTCATTGAAAAGTTTACAATTATTCCAAGTTTGAAGCTAGTATCTTCAGTAATGTTAGAGTTAGAGATATTAGAAAATCATGCTAAACGTTTAGCACCCTAATGACATCTTGGACAAAGAAGATGACAAGGATATGACAGTAGCTTAATATTTTCTCCGAAAGCAGCTGAGCAATCATAGTTAAACTCATGTTTGATTTTATGGCATTCAATGCCATTATTTCATTTATATTGCAGTGGCCAGTGCAGCTATCTATGCCATTTCTGTTACCAGTACTTGGTCCAATATATTCTTCCCAAGCCACCGACTGCTTTCTCACATAGACATATTCAAAACAAAGCTCAGTGATTACCTACCTTTAACTCTTTTCCAAAAGACAAGAATAAGTATGATTCAAACAGAAAAAAAATGTCTTAGAAAGGGAAGAATATGTTTCAGAACAAGAGCTGTCAGAGACGGGTTATGCTCCCCGAACAAGTGCTTGTCATAAAATATAAGAAATTGATATAAATTCACTTCTTTTATCCTAGAAGAACCTGTTCATGCCCCCCAAAATTTGAACTGAAAAGGCAATTACTATCTTAGAGATAGCCAACACAAACTTGTAGAGGACAATAAGCCCCCTTTAAGCCCCCTTTTCCCATAAGACAATATTGGATCATTGCAATAAATACAACGTGTGTGTGGTTTGTAGCATTTTTGAATAATAATTCAAAATTCGAAATTTCATAAAATTTTGAGCAGTCATGTATTAAATATTACATAAAATAATTTTTTACATGAAGCCCCCTTTTTCCGAGACGCAGCCTGATATTGAGAAAAAGGAAGAGGGGTACCTGGGCAACGTTCCAACAAGTTCAGATTTGAAATTTCACAAAGTTTTAAACACTGATAAAGGAAAACCTAGTGAAAAAAATTTTTTCCATGAAGTCCCCTTTTTCCTTTGATGCAGCCTTAATTTGAGAAACAGGAAAGACATATTTGCGCATTAACAATTCATAGACTGCAAAAACAAAGGGCACATGTTGAAACTTGTAAAACAAGATATAACCATGAAATGTTGACAAAAACTGAACAAGATATTAGTAAAAATTGCAATTTTGCATTAGGGCCCCTTTTTCATTTTACAAGAAACCCCCTTTTTCCATGACAGAGGGTCAAAATGAAAAACACATAGATAAAGAAACAAGAGCACATGGTGAAACTTTGAAAAAACAATATAACCATGAAGTTTAATGAAATTTTGACCAAAACTGAATGAAATATTAGTAAAAATTGGAATTTTGCAAGAAGCCCCCTTTTTCCATGATAGAATGTCAACTTAAAAAACGCCCAGATTAAAAATAGCAAGGGTAAACATGCTAAAACTTTCCATAAACAATATAACCATTAAGTTTCATGATATTCTGACAAAAACTGAATGAGATATTGGTAAAAATTGCAATTTTGCATTAAGCCCCCTTTTTCCATGACAAGGGGTCAAATTGAAAATCCAGCAAAACTATATCGGCACCTTACCCTAAGAAGTTCATATATGAAGTTTTATCCAATTTGGTCCAAGGGTTGTGGAGAAATCGCTTCGGACGGACGGACGGACAGACGGACAGAAGAAGCGGCGACTATATGCTCGCCCTTTGGGGAGCATAAAAGGGAGGAATATTGGTTACCAGCATTTTGTCCTTTTCCCAAAATATTTTCAAAAGCCTTCTTCCTCTGGGTTGATGAAACTTGGGGTTTGTGCACTGAAGGGTTAATCTATCTGAAAGTCTAGAATTTTATCTTGTGCTAAAGAGGTTGACTATTCACAAAACATTCCCAAATTTCATGACCTTAGAAAGGAAGGATTTAGAAACATCTCTGAAAAGGACAAGATGCTGGCTAACAGCGTTTTCCATACTTTTAAAAATGTTTTCTATCCTGTCAAAACGAATCTTGTTGTTTGAGCAATACTTGATTTGTCATCTGCAGATGCTCTCACATTAAAGTAGCACTGTCATCTGCCCCTGAAAAGTTGTACAGTCATGGCATTCCTCTAGAGTTTCTTTGACGAAAAAAAAAAAGAGATGACTTTGTGATGGTTCTGTTTCAAGAAACCCTTCTAGTGCATTTTCAGTCAATTTTTGCAAGCAGTATGGTCAACACAATATTTGGACAGAACAAGTTGTCTAGCCATGGCCACTGACAACAGCCCAAGAGAGTGGCCTAGGATTTTTTTCTTTTAGTAAAGAATTTGACGAAGGCATGTCCTTACCAATCTGTTGGAGTCAAACACTTCAAATAAGATTACATTATCTCTTGGATTGACCTGTAAACATAAAACAAAAGTTAAATTCATCTGTTCAAAAAAACATAATAAGAACATTATTCTTCCATAATTTACTCTCTGTCACACAACATTTTAGGCTCATCCAACCTAAAAGTGTTTGAAGTCAACACAAAATAAGATGATAAGCTTCTTTGTGATTAGGTATAAAGAAAAACATATAGAGCTGATTTCATCAGCTTGTGGTTAATATGGGAAATATTTGCCAAAAAAGGGAAAGGTATGCGAAAATAACGAGTGCAGAAAGGCACGAGTTATTTCTGTGGACCTTTCCCTTTTGAGGCAAATATTTCCCCATATCAACCACACGCTGACGAAATAAATTATATATTATATTTCCTCTGATTATTTTGTCAACGAATGCCATTTTTAAAACTAGTAATCTCAAATAGAACAAAAAAAGTAGTTCCAGATTTTAGGCAGGAGGAAAATATTCACTGACGGGGAAATAATTCCCCCCAGCTTAAATTACGACATTTCTTTACCCACAACATTTCTAAAAATAGACACATGAAATATAATATTATGGGAATAAAGAGCTCCAGATAGAGGGAGTAATGTTATTTATCGAGACAATTCTAATGAATACCCAAAATATCAGGTTTGGGTGAGAAATAATGGATTCAGAATATCATCACTTCTTGTTATCTAGAGCTATGGGAAAAAGCAAAATTGCTGGTTTTTAGCATTCTCTCCTTTTTATAATGATTAATAAGCTTCTTTCTTTACAGTTGCTTAAACTAAGGACTGTTTGGTAAAGAGTCCAAAAAGTTTCAAAGGCTATTTCAGCCAACATTTTTTTTGCTCAGTCAGAAGAGATGACAGTCATTGCAACAGGAATCATATCTCTCTTACAACTTAAAATTGTCTTGAAAATATATTTATGTGGGAAAGGGGGTGAGTTGCTTTGAGTTTGTAAAACTTGTTGTGCAAAGAACTGATATATGAAACTCAAAGAGAGCAAACCCTGTAAACCCTGTAAATCACCAGTCACTGGGATAAGACTGAAATTATATTGAAAACAGCACGAACTTCATCACAAATCTTTATCACACGAAATTTTAGACTTGCCCAAATATCAAAGTATTTGCAGACAACAAATCAAAGATAGCTCAAATGATAAAACTTGTGTGTAATTCAACATTAACCCTTTACCACACAATGCCGTTTTTTTAACACTCCAGGAAAAGAAGCCTTTGGAAAACATTGTAGGAAAAGAAGAAAATGCTGGTAACCAGCATTTTCTTCTTTTCCCACAAAGTTTCCTACTCTATTAAAGAAAAATTACAGCATTTGAGCCATGCTGAAATTGCCGTCTGCAAATGCTTTCAATTTGGACCAGGCTAAAATTTGGTCATCTGATAAAGGGGGAACAATGTGGAAAAATGGAATCAAGAGTATCACATGCAGGTCAATGCTTGATTGCTCTAGTGCTTGATCGAATAAGGGCATACATGTAACTGCATCAATAAATATCTTGATGGTTACCTATTTCTTCCCTCCCCACCCTTGAGTACATTAAGCAAATTTGTAGGATCCGTCTTGAAAGAAAACTGTTGGTCAGAGGAGACAAGAGATTCTATGTCTACAAATAAAGAGGTCTGATACTTACTCTAAATATGAACTCTTCATCCCATTTTGGATTCAAACTCTAGAAAAAAAAACAACATAATATTATGAAAAAATTATACCGTGGAAGGAAAGGTTTTATCAAATCATTAGAATTTGTTGAGCTATTTCTTGTTAGATATTTAATGTTTTTTTAATGTAATGTCATTTATATCACAGTGACCAGTCCACCTATCTATGCTTTTCAGACGTTGTATCATTACTGCACGTATTCTCTTTTAGCCATTGGCTCCTTGCCCCAAAAGACATCAATGACATGATGTTCCATGATGAGGGTGGAATTAATCCTTTAACAATGACTATAATCAATCCTCCAAAAGAAAGTGGCTAAGCCAGGGCATAGAACCTACAATTCCCAAGTGTCAAGCCATGTATGTTTCAGATTGAGCTTCAGGGCTCTACATGCACAACTCTGCAGTCTTTTACATCCTTAGAAGATGAAGTTAAGTCCATACATAAAGCACCTGCAATAATGATCTTGATGCTGGACAGTCTTATCTGATTGGTTGTATTGGGGTTTAATGCCATTTTAACAGCTATGGTCATATCATGGCGGTCGGTGACCACGTGTTTCCTGGCTTTCTCATACCAGTACCAACACAACTTTCTTTCCAAAGCCACCGACTACTTTCTTCACATGCTTCAGCAGAGTTGAGAGCCGAAAATACGCCGGAAAGAAAGTTTGCCTCAACCGGGTATCGAACTCCCAGCCACCAGGTCATGAGTCCGACACGCTCACCACTGAGCCATCCGAGCCGGCAGTCTTATCTGAATCCATACTGTTCAAAAAATACTGTAAGTTGTCTTGAGTATGCTAAAAAAGTGCTTTAACTCTTTCCCACACCACCCAGACTTTTGACGACCCTGAGAAAGAAAGCCTTTGAAAAAATTGTGAGAAAAGGAGAAAAGGCTGGTAACCAGCATTTTCTCCTTTTCCCACAATGTTTTCTACCCTTCCCAAACCAAATTTCAATTTTTGAGTCACAGTTATAGTGTGGTATGCAAGTGCTTTCAATTTGGACAAGTCAACAATTTTGTCGTTTGGTAGAGAGCTAAAGCCCCTGTAAACTGGCCTTTTTACATTTTGACTTTACTGAGACTTTAAGAGCATATTTTGGCCTTGATGATGCTGTTTACTAACAATCCTCCTTTACCCACAAAAAATTTCAGGAGCCTTCTTTCCTTATTGCACAGAATTGTTAAAGTACCCCAATGTGAGGTAAATGTGTTTCATTCCTTTAACCCATTACCACTCAATCCCTACTTTTGACAACCCTGTAAAAGAAGCCTTTAGAAAACATTGTGGGAAATGGAGAAAATGCTGGTAACCAGCATTTTCTCCTTTTCCACCAATTTTTTCTACACTTCACAAAAAAATTTTCAAATTTTCAGTCACTTTTATTTTGCTGTCTGCAGATGCTTTCTATTTGGACAAGCCGAAAATTTTGTTGTTTGGTAATGAGTTAAATGTAAATGATAGCCAAAACCAAAATACTGGTACATGTACTATTAATTAGCTCATTACCACACAATCCCTACTTTTGACGCCCCTGAGAAAGAAGCCTTTTGAAAACAATAAGGGAAAAGGAGAAATTACTGGTAACCAGCATTTTCTCCTCTTCCTACAGTGTTTTCTACCCTTCCAAGAACAAATTTCAACTTTTCAGTCACCTTTATTTTGTTGTCTGCAAATGCTTTCAATTTGGACCTGTCTAAAATTTTCTCGTGTGTTAAAGAGTTAAACCTACTGACTAATAATTAAAGACACTTAATTAACCTCCTTACCTTTTTAATTGTGCTAGTATAGACAAAGTCTATAAGCCCCGATTCTCTATCCCCTCTGAACAGCGAAACCCGTACATATGGATCGCTGTAATAAAAAAGTTAAAGAATTTATAGGTTGCTGATCTGTGAAGCAACGTGAAGAAATGTGTGAAGAAATGTGAAGCATTACCTCTTTTCCACATAATCCTGACTTTCAATGACCCTAAGTAAGAAGCCTTTTGAAAGCACTGTAGGAAAAGGAGAAAATACTGGTGACCAGCATTTTCTCCTTTTCCTACAATGTTTTCTACCCTTCCAAAAATAAGTTTTAATTTTTCAACCATGTTTATTTTGTCATCTGCAAATACTTTCAATTTAGATCAGTCTAAAATCTTGTTGTTCGGTAAAGAGTTAAGAAATCAAGTGCTTACACTTAGATCTTGAGTAATATAATCTTGGGTATATAAACTTGATCAGAAGAAAACATGTAACTTATCCATGTCCATTTAACTACAGAAGAATACTTGTATTAATAAATGAAAAGGAAACAATATATACCTTGCACCAAATATGTCTTTTTTTGCAAGATTATTTCCAGATTCAACTTTTATTTTAAGAAGCCGTGTAGTTCCAGGCTGGTCTACCTGCAAATAAAATACAAAAAGAAAACAGATGAGAGAAGTTTTTATCGAAGTAATAATTTAATGGTGGAAATGTCCTGATGATTCACTTATAGGAGAATTCAAAGAAAGTTTTAATTATAAATTTTTCACCAGACAACAATGCTATCCACTCATTCCAACTGGAAGTGTGTACAGACAACTTAGATATAGCTTAACTCAATACCAAACGGCAATATTTTTGGCTTGTCCAAATCGAAAAAAATTTGCTGACGACAAAATAAAAGCGACTGAAAATTTCAAATTTGTTTTGTGAAGGGTAAAAAACATTGTGGGAAAAAGAGAAAATGCTGGTAACCAGCATTTTCTCCTTTTCCCGCAATGTTTTCTAAAGGCTTCTTTCTTAGGGTCGTCAAAAGTAGGGATTGTGTGGTAAAGAGTTAAATGATTGGAATGAAGAAAAGTTTGGAAAAATGAAACTGCTGTTCTCGCTATTTTCTCCTTTTCACACAATGCTTTTAAAAGATCCTCTTCTTCTTTGCTTATACAAGTAAGAGGAAGAAAACAAAGGATTATGTGAAACAAGAGGGCCAAGATGGCCCTGGATCGCTTATCTGAAATTTTTTTTTAGGTATTGAAACTTTGGAAACAATATCATTATTTTGCCAAGCAATTTTGACAGTTGTATAAAGTGGAGCATCAGCTATGACACCATCTGATAGACCCTTACATGTTCAGCCTTTGCTGATTGGTCGATTGCGAAGGTGTGGCTGTCCACTTCCTTGCTGGTTCCCAACATTTCAGAGTAGTATCCTAGCAATGCAATATGTCCGCAATTATCATTTCCCCGCAAAAATTTAAAATGGTTTGGGACACAAGAAAGAGTTGATGCAGTTTTTTCATCATTCAAAACCGTAACTTTTTGGACTGAATGATATCTGTAGGAGTAAGTTAAATGAAATAGTTGTTACATCTGCATCTGCATTTTCAGTGCATTACACCATACTGTATTTAAGACTAAACATAAATATCCCAATCATATAGTGTCTGGCCTGATGCTTTGCATTATTTTTAGTTTTTCCTGTATACAAATCCAAAGCAATCTGTAAAATTCGAAAGTGACATTATGTTACCACAACCCTACTTCAGAATTTTAGGCTGTATATTTTGGCCCCTAATGCAGAATAGTAGATGAATTGCAAAAGGAAAATCACAAATGATACCTTGTCAATGCAGAAAATGCTGTTGAAGTTGAGTACCTATTATCTATTAGATACCCAAATGTGTGAAAAAAAAAATTTCTAAGATGAATCATGAGTCACTTTTTTATTGAAATACAGTTTTTACATATTAACCTGGGCTGCATATTCTTCACTTTTTATTTCTATTTTTTTTTAGGTGGGGGGGAGGGAGGCTGGGAGGTTTAAAGGAATGAGACAAATTACCAAAAGTGGGCCGAAGCACTGCATCTTTTACTTTTGCTTTTAATTGTGAATAATAGTCTCAATTATGAGACGCTACGGAGATGATTTTCATATTTGGACATTTATATTTGCACCATACCGTCTTCAGTTAAAATGTTTAAATCCTAGTTTAGTGATCTATTTTCGAAATTATGAGAGTTCAAACTTGTACACAAAATCTGTGCTGAGCTTTAAACTGATTTTGTCTAGATCATCTCTGTACCCAGAGGCGACAAGTGAAAAAGTAACACTGCCTTTGGGGACAGTTATCTGTAATACTGTGAACAGCTACTCATGAGTTTGAAGTAAATAATCTTGAATATGACAGCCATAAAATGTTCAGGTTTTTGCATGACAGCATGGGCAATGGTATCTTCAGTCTGTTTTGATGCTACTTTTGTTTCTGGTCTTCGCAGGCCTTCATATCAGCCCTCTTTAAACACGTCTGGAATTAATACCATTTTACCCATATCTTTTCAAACAGTTCTATGCAACAAAATTTCCAATGACAGCTAATACAATGGGCATGGATCGTTAGATAAATTATTAATCTTTAACGGCACACAAAATGCGCTGCAAATACCAATTAAATCAATGGAAATTAACTTGTTTTTCCCAATGTAAATAAATCCAGTGTAATCTGTAAACAACTAACATGGCGACTTCTGTTAAACAGGCATGCGCACTCCATGGAATCTGAATTTTGTAGTCTGGTTCCCTAACCATGACAACCATTTTCGCTCAAGGTGCCTTTGTCAACAACGAAATTTGCAACTAAACCATCCTGTAGCATGTCAGAGATACTGTGATTTTTGCTAAGACATGCGCATTGATGATATCCCCATGTTTTGATTTCTGGTGAAGTAGGTCAACGGTTATTTACTTTGAAAAGTATAGATTTGCACGAAGGTAAGATTTAGATATTAAATAACAACAGTTTTTTTGTAAAGATTAGTCATTTATCTAACGATCCATGCCCATCTTATTAGTTGTAATTGGAAATTTTGTCGCATAGATCCGTTTGAAAAAATGTCAGTAAAATCATATTACTTCCAGATACTTTTAATGAGAGCTGATATGAAAGTGTATGCAGAGAACAGTAACGAAAATAGCATCAGAGCAGACACTTTCAGACTAAAGGTAGGGCAACTGCAACTACAATGCAGAGGATGCCAGGGCTTAGAGACAATACCTTGGTGTATTCTTTCAACCCAGCTAAATAAAATCAAAATGCCTTTTCTGTCCAGCCTGATCTTAATCTATTAGTTGCATATGCCTATCTGGTCTGATCTTCATTTTCCACAAAAGCCAAAGTTATGCAAAACGCTTTTAAAACTTTAAATGAGGAATAAACAATAAAGCTGACTTACTAATTCTAGTTTTTAAAGGTTCAAACTTGCCTTGAAAAGGAAACGAGTTCAGTTGCCAAAATTATGTCATTGGACGAATGAGGAACACTTCGCTTCAGTATGCGGTTAGTTGGGATTAAGTGCTCTTTAAAGAGGAGAATACGGTGTAAAATAAGTAACATACCGATATTGCCGGTAGACCATGAATGTCACTATTCATTTGTCTCGTATTTACTTGTAAATCAACAAAATGTTACTTCAAAATCTTTTCCTTTAATTTTCCGGAAGTTGATTTTTTGGATTCTATCACCTCTTATCGGTGGAAACCGACAATACGCCGATAAAAACCGAGTACCTTCGTCAAACTTTTTCTGCCACGCCTACCTCTGTCACATTACAAAATGTCAACAAAAATACCGTTTCGCAATTCTAATAAGCGTAAAAGATGTTTCGAAAGTTGTTATTACTTTACAAAGTACGACTGACCTCTCACTATGCATCATGGAGAACACTTGAAGCAACTTTGTGTTCTATGGGCCTACATTGGTGCAACTTGTCTACGGGGTATAGGCCCTAGGGGTTAACCGTTTTCAACAGGCCTATCGAATTCATGAGATTTATGGCTTTTTAGTACATTTAGAAATTACCTCTCATGACTATAGTACAGAGTGTAACTTTTATTTCTTGTGTGTTAATTATTTATTTCCCCCCCCCTTCTTTTCCCCTCGGGCTTCCTTCTTTTCAAGGCGTGAAGACCTGTGCCAACGAAGATGTATGTCATTTCTACAATTAATGTTTACTTTATTTTGTAGACATTCTTACCAAAGCAGGCTTTGAATTGGATTGAAGGCTCTTTAACTCATTACCACACGAGAAAATTTTAGACTGGTCCAAATTGAAAGCATTTGCAGACGAAAAAATAAAGGTGACTGAAAAATAGAAATTTGTTCTGAAAAGGGTAGAAAACACTGTGGGAAAAGGAGAAAATGCTGGTTACCAGCATTTTCTCCTTTTCCCACAGTGTTTTCAAAAGGCTTCTTTCTCAGGGGCGTCAAAAGTAGGGATTGAGTGGTAATGGGTTAATTCTATACCTGCAATATTAGGTCTAATCTGCTTCGCTTCTTTAATATTGAAACAGAAACTGACAACAGAAAGGTTTCCAAACAGACAACAGAAAGGTTTCCATATTCGAAAAGTATAGAAAGCAGACTTGAACGCTGAGATGTGCAAGCTTGTCTATCAAAATACCACCTGATTAAAAAAAAAAACAGTGGAAGGGGAGAAAATTGGCCTACGGTGTACTGTAATCTCAAAATTAAATAACGACACTGAAAACACTACATGGCATACTCAGCAACTGCGTTTTAACCCTTTACCAAACGACAATATTTTGGACTAGACCAAATTGAAAGCATTTGCAGACGACAATTCATTTCTTGTTGAAAAGATGATTTCTGTCTATGATAGGGTAGAAAACATTGTGGGAAAAGGAGAAAATGCTGGTTACCAGCACTTTCTCCTTTTCCTACAATGTTTTCAAAAGGCTACTATTCCAGACCCGTAAAAACCAGGGATTGTTTGGGAAAGGGTTAAAAAAAAACCTTGTCAACTGTTGTCTTTCTAAAATTACGTACTAGAAGGCCAATTGCATTTAACTTTAAAAAGAAGATCACAAACCTGGTTCTGTTCCCACAGTTTGATCTGCCTCTGTATCGTTCTTCTTGACAAGTTCTTTTCTTGACCCACGAAGATTGGGGGTGCGCTATCAGCCAATCTCGATCGTATTCCGTGGATAACACTTCTATCACAGAACGAAACCATTCTTTCGATCAGTACATAATCAGATCAACATGTAAAAATCTTCCGTATCTTTTCTTCCTACTTTAGGATGTGCGTCGCGTCATTTGCTAATAATTATACCTATACAATTATACCCTAACTGGTAGAGAAAATGGACTTATTCGTGAACGTATAGAGTCCAAAAGGGGATACTCTATATATACATATACGATCCCTGGTCCAAATAAGGCAATTTTCAAGGTTTGCCGGAATATTTTTTGGAAAAGACATGTATGGTAGATCCAAGATCACACTGCCTACGTTCTATGCAAGCTAAATTTGATCTGCACTATTGAAATACAGTAGCAAAATTTTCCCCAAAAAAGAAAATGTTATCGAACTTCCGGTTTCCATCTGCATCCCCTGACAGCACATTCGCAGAGCCTTTGCCGGCGGCATAGATGAAGATCAGACGAAACAGAAAGTGTGGTCTGATCTTTGATATATACCTTCCTCTTAACTAGCAAACTTTCATCAGCTTATATTGGCCTGCAACACGCGAAAAGGGGTATTCGGACATTAGCGTAAAGTGTCCTCTCGGATCAGCCTACGCAATCAAAAGTAACAACAGTACAGTCGAACATGCTTTCATGTGGTCGTTTACAGTGGGGGGTTGCTTATAGCAAGTGGGCGTTAGTGCAGGTTCGACTGTATCTACAAATAATTTCAACATAGGTATAAAGAAATTTCTGATCGGTTAGAAATGTGCAAAAGTATTATACCTGCATAAATCCGTATTTATCAACTATCACGAAAACTTTATTCACTGCTGCTCTAGAGTTATTAGGGGTCTTCTCCCTATAGTGAGTATACGGAAGATCTGAATGAGTGAAATTACGAACAGTCTGGATCAAGGACCAGACTGCCAGCTTTTTTTTTTTCTATGAAAGCTTGATCTTCTATTGGTATACATGTTCCCTCTTTTTCTAAAGTCCTCTCTCTCTCTCCCCAATCTACCCTCCACCTTCCTTCCAGTATCTTTATTTCCCTTCCATATGTTTTTTTCTATCTCGCCCCTCCGTACCCCTCTCTTCATCCTCTCTCCTTGTCTGCTGGAAGGTAAGAAAACACTGCGGAAAAGTGGTAAATGCTCGTAACTAGCATTTGAAAGAAAACCAAATACTTTTCCCACAATGTTATCAACACTTCAAGGTCGTTAAGTTGTGTTTGCTTAGTTCAGGGTTAAGTATTTGAACTTTTACCAATTAACCCTTTACCAAACAATCCCTGGTTTTACGACGCTGAGAAAAAAAGCTTTTTGAAAATATTGTGGGAAAAGGAGAAAATGCTGGTAACCAGCATTTTCTCCTTTACCCACAATGTTTTCTACCCTGCCGGAAACAAATTTCAAATTTTGAGCTACGATTTTTTTTTTTTGTCATCTGCAAATGCTATCAATTTGGACCACTCTAAAATTTTGTCATTTGGTCGAGATTTAATCCAAGGATTCAACCAGCATTTCCTCCTTTTCTCACATTTTTTTTCTATTCCATCGAAGAACTTCAGATTCATTGGTGCCAAGTTTAAATTTTGCACCCTTCGGGTTCTTTGAATATGAAGTATTTAATTTGCAGTTTGGGAATGGGATAAAGGACACTTTCAACTGCTTATACCTACAAGTCATACTGTTGCATTGACAAAAAAATAATTTATGCCTGAGTTTTTCAGCGCTAAGAATAAAAGATGTGATAACTCCGTAAAAGTCTACCTCACAACCCCGAATTTAAACGACCCTACGGGAAAATAACTTTTGAAAATAGTATGGGAAAAGGACAACATGCTGGTAACCAATATTATTTCGTTTTCCACTCTGTCAATGATAACTCCTATCATTTTGACCACAAGTAACAGTAGTTTGTCGTCTGCTACTGCTTTATAATTGGACAACCAAAACTTTTATCGTGTGGCAAAGAGGTAAGTAGAGCGCACGAATCTTAGTTGTGCAGCGCGCTGCTCTAGTCAGCATTTTCTCCTACTGGTATTCCGAAAAATTTTTTTATATCCATTCAATGTCAACTCTTATGAAGATATGCCTTGCAATACGAGAAAAGGGACATTCGGACATTTGCGTAAACTACCGTTCCGGGATTAGCCTGCGCAATTCACACTTGCTGGTCCAAAACTACACTTTCAGTTCCTTTGTACCGTTCCGCTTTGCGCAAGTCTAAAGACATTATCTCCCGCTAGATGGCTTTCTATAAATACTCATCTATCTAACTTGGACATTCTGGGTACAGATCCGAACCACTTCCTACGCGACAACCGTTACTTTGAATTTCAAACTAAAATAAACGTTTACTCAATAAAACGCTACCTCGTACAATTCACTCAGCTATGATCAACAGTTTAGAGAAATCTGGAGCTAAAGCAGGTCTCATTTGTCCTCAAACGTATTGATAAAAGCTATTTTCTACATTACTACTTTATAGAGCGTAATATTACAGTCAGCCCGCTTTCGGGGCTAGTGATGCGTCATATAAGACAGTCGAATCTTCGAAGAATATGACATGCGCATACAACGGTCTACAGAAGGACAAAATCTAAATTATAGACATAGTGACGTTTCGGATTAGCCTGCGCGGACAGCGCGGGCTAACCCGTGACGATATAATAATCAAATGTTCGATTGCCCCTTTTTGCGTGTTGCAGACCGTTTAGTTTGTGGTCTGAAAAACGTTTAACCCGTTACCACACAGCAAAACTTAAGACATATACAAAATAAAAGCATTTGTAGACGACGATGTGAAAGTGGTTCAAATGGTGCAATTTTGCTTTGATAGCGTAGAAAACTTTGCAGGAATAGGAGAAAACGCTGGTTACCAGCATTTTCTCCTTTTCCCACAATGTTTTCAAAGGGCTTCTTCCTCAGGGGCGTTAAACTGAGTCGTCATTGTCTTGTAAAGGGTTGATTTGGACAAGCCCATGTTTTTCTTTCCTTACATTGTTTATTTTGTTGTGCAACCAGTAGCTCTTGAAAAACAAGAGGAATTGCCTATCGTGAGCAATCTGATCTTTGCTCATGCGTCCGTGTTTAATACAAATGATTTAATGTAGACCTTTACTTTACAGGGTTATTTTCTTCTACTTACAAATGACGTATTTTGCACACACGAAAAATGCGTCAAGTTGTTCGAATATTTTGTATAGGCAGCTCTAGTTAACCCTTTACCCCATAAGGCATTTCTATGGTATCTCTAATTGTCCTTAAATAACAGCAAGGATGAAGCCGTTTCTTATGTGCATATGACACTTTTTGATAGTATAGAAAACATTGTGACAAAAGGTGAAATTGCTCGTCACGAGCAATTTCACCTTTTGCCACAATGTTTTCCAAAGGCTCCCACAAGCAATGCGTAGAAATGAGTATCTGTGGAGTAAAGGGTTAATAGCCTCCTACCTTCTGTAGACATCCTTTCTAATTGTTTAATCGACCGCTTTTGAATCAAGTTTGCAGAGGTTGTGCTTTGTGGTCAATTCGCTCCTCGGAAGCTACCGGGATCATGTGTGAGCCCTACGTAGAGTTTCGTTCAAAAGCTTCAGTGTAATCAGGGTCGATTTCAGGTCAATCTAACAGATGTTGTCAATGTACATAGCGACAGGATTTATCCTGTAAGTGCCCTAGCAAATTTCAGGTCTTTTGCAAAGAGTACAGTTTGATCTGATATCTATAAGATGCCCTTATTTAGACAAGTGAATAAAAGTCCCGCTGGAAGTGTAAATTTCCGGGCTACATGACCAGTCTGTGCTGTAGGCAGTTTCAATAAACTTCGTCCTCGATAATCTAAAATACGTTAGGTATTTGTAATAAGCGTGCTAAGCTTATGAAGTATGCTATTTTTCCGTGGTCTGTGCGGTAGGAATCGGTACTTAAACCGTAGAGCATTTCATCTGTTTACTTAAAAAACCTCGTAATTACAGCTTGAAACAAGCTGTGGTTGCGAGTTTTTAGAAGTAAACCGACGATTTATTCTACTTTAAAACTCAAGTCAATTTCGAATTATTCTTCATGCAGTTTCAAATCTAAATTACAATTCTTGCTACCTGATTGGTTGAGATAGGACGTATCGGCCAATCACAAAGCAAGAAGTGGAATAAGACACAGACCTTTTTTATAAGGCCGTTCATGCCAAACGATTTTGCAGTAGTTTTCAGGGATCCAGGTTAAGTGTTCATTAATCCTTTACCAAACAATCCCTGGTTTTTACGACCCCGAGAGAGAATTCCTCTGAAAACATTGTGGGAAAAGGAAAATGCTGGTAAGCAGCATTTTCTCCTTTTCCCACAATGTTTTCTACCAAATCCACAACATTTAACGTCAGTTCAGTTGCATTTAGTGTCTTCTGACTGTAAATCCTTTCTTTTGGGACTAGTCCTATTTCTGTTTGCTTGATAAAGAATTAAAGGACAAGTTTGAAACCTGTCGAAATTGAAAGTATTTGCATGCTTTCAATTTTGACAGGTCTATATCTGTTGTTTGATTGATATTAAACGTGGCTCAAATTGACGCATCAGTGGGTCGGAAGGGAAGAAAACATCGTAGGAAACAGGAGAAAATATTCATTACTGGTCATCCGCATTTTCTCCTTTTCCCATGATGTTTTAAAAAACCAGTTTCAAACGTGCTGTTAAAATTCAGAATAATGTGGTAACGGGTTGTCATTCTTTTTCTGCAAGCTTACTGAGAGTACCAATATTGATTGTCTGGAACAGACATCCATTACGAATACCCACAACACAGGCCGACTTGAACATTGCAGGACAATGAGAAAATAGCGGATCTTAACATTTTCTCTTTTATGAACGATATTTTCAAACAGACCGACGTACTCGGGGTTCACAAATCAACTAAGAAACAAATTCAATGTACGAATATTTGTATTTACGGATTAAATGACAATCTATTGCCAATTAACCGCACTACAAACTCAGAAATCTCATATATATAGCGCACTCACAGAGTGCAAACAAATAAAATGACGTCATTTAAAAAATATAAATAATGTAGCTATGAAAATAATGATATAAGAAAATGGATAATGAGCATGCGTGACTGATTCTATTTACAGAGTCAATGATGATGATCGAAGATTGAAATAATCCTAAATGTTAGCACTTCGGTATACCTCTATTATCTCAATTACCTCACGAAACAATTTTGCAGCAATATTTGTAGAAATTCTTGCAAATTATAAGTTCTGTACCCTGCCATGTACATAAAGAGATCTACACGAACAAGTGAAAATATTGCGGGAGACAGGCAAATCGTTTATTACAAACAACCTCATTACCCCCGCAACGATTTTCAATCAAATTTACAACTCTTTGAAACAATTTCTTGAAAATTTACAGTAAAAGGAGAAATTGCTCGTTTTGAGAAACTTCTCTTCTTTCTCAAATTTCTTCGAAACTGCTTTATTGCAAGGGAGAAAAGTCCAATAATAGAGGTAACAGGTTAAATCACTAGACCTGCGGCAGGCACAGCTTCCACCCCTTCCACGAGATACGTTCAACGCTCTACAAAGTCCCTCACATTCCGGATTAACACAAAACTTCAGCTGCCTCGAGAGAACGAAGTCCATGTAGAAATATTTACAGATTAATGAGTTTATACAGTCTATATACAGTTTCTTCACTTGTTCACTTCTTTGCTGCCTTCTTCGCGGGTTTCTTCGGCGATTTTGCTTTCTTTGCTGCTTTCTTGGCTGGTGACTTTTTCGGTTTCGGAGCTTTCTTCGCTGGAGATTTCTTCGGTTTTGCGGCAGCTTTTTTCTTTGGAGACTTTGGCTTCTTAGCTTTTGGTTTCTTCTCTCCGGCCGGTTTCTTTGCCTTGGGTTTCTTAGCTTTTGGTTTGGTAGCGCTGGTCTTCTTGGCCTTCGGTTTCGTTTTTTCAGCTTCTCCGAGACGGAATGACCCTGATGCTCCGCTTCCTTTAGACTGTTTAAGAGTTCCTTTCTTGACGCCTGCTTTAAGTGCGAGCTTCAAATGGCTGTTGACAGCTTTTTCGTCGCTTCCGACTTTGAAGTTCTTCAAAATGTACTTCAGAATGGCTTGTCTGGACGAGCCCCCTCTTTCCTTCAGGCTAGCAATAGATTGTTTAATCATGTCGATGTACTTCGGATGACTAGGAGCCTTCTTTGGCTTCGCCACCTTCTTCGGTTTTGCAGGAGCTGCATCAGACATTATTACTGATTACGTCTTACAACCGCAGTTAAGTATGTCTCGAGTGGTGTGAAATGTTTTACAACCCATAATAGTTCGACGCGATATTTATAACTCGAGCGCGGACCTTACCGAGAGCACCGACAAGTGCGCCGGAGTTATCTGTCGAAATGATGATTATTTCTTAAAATTGTGTTTGTAAGCTGAATTGAAATTCAAAATTTGGGTATTTAAAACACCAATTAACGCATCTTTTGGTCTTAACATCTACATTATATATTAAGATTAATTCCAAAGAATAAAAAAACCTGTGACAAACTTTGCTTTTAAAGTATTTTGTATATAAAGTTGATATTTAAGAGTAAGAAAACATTAATTGGAAACTTTAATTCATTCATAATCATGAAAACAGAATTTAACATAACAGTTTATGTTACAGAATAAAAAATAATTTATTTGATAACGTTTCTGTCATAAAAGAAACAGTGCCAAAGCTGATATGAAGTCCTCCGACTTTTTTACTTTTTTGCTATGAAACACAAAACTATCTCGGGCGCCATTGTTATGTGTCAAATGTTTGCCTAAATCCTCTTGTTTCACTACAAAATAAATTTCTGAAAAAGATGTTCCTGCATGATTTTAGATGTAACTGGTTAACTGTGAATGTCAGCCTTGTACCAAATGTAAAGAAAATTACAATTTCCAGTGAAAAATAAGAGCAAAACCGAATGAAAAACAGAATCATAGATCCGTCAGACTAGTCATGTCATATCGAACGGGTCAAATTCTCTGCCCAGAAACACTGATCAAAACAAGGCTTTGTTTTCTATATCTATTTTGTATATTTAGAAAATAACCATCCTTGAATAAAAAGACGATCATCGGCTATCTATTACTTATTTCAAGGGCATTTAAATATGTCACATTGTGTTGTTTTTTTGTTATTCAAACATATTCTCTGTACAGTAGGATAACAGATTCAAAATGGCGCCACTGTGTTGGTTTGTCCAAATTCTTTTTTCACGATATTCTTCTTTTGAAGAATGGGACATTTGTTCAACTGTACATATATTAAGCTTGATTATTCGTGTTTATTATACTTTCATCTGTATTTTGGAACTCTTAGGGGATGGCGGAAGATAAACTGAATTAAAACCGACAATGCCTACATGACACTTGTTTCAGGACAAAAAAAAAACTAACGTTACCAAACTCAACAGATTAAGAAACAGATTGTGCTTTTATTCAAATTAATTCTACGTATATTTGAAACCATCTTTTCAATCAGTTTGACTGAAGGAAAATTATCAGACTTTTTCCATCACTGACAATTTAGCAGCAACCATTGAACTCGACTGTGTGCAGCAATATTGCAGATCAAATAAATACCATTATACATGACCTGTAACGTATTATACACAAACGAAAAACTCAATTTTGGCGCGTTGCATTAACCCAATACCACACAATCCCTACTTTTTGAGAAAGAAGCCTTTATGACATATTGTGGGAAAAGGAGAAAATGCTGGTAACCAGCATTTTCTGCTTTTCCCACAATGTTTTCTACCCTTCACAAAACAAATTTGAAATTTTCAGTCACTTGTATTTTGTCATCTGCAAATAATTTCGATTTGGACAATCCTAAAATTTTGTCGTTTGGTAAAGTGTTAACGTCGTATTTTCATACTGAAGATTATTTTTATGAAAAGAAGTAGATCTACCAACCAATAACCTTTGAAGGTATTTTTTTTAAACCCTAACCCAAACAATCCTAGTTTTCAGGACCTCGAGGATGAAGATATCTTCTTCACGATCCAAGACAAGAAAGCTCTTGAAAACACTGTGGAAAAAGTAAAAAAAAAAATATTGGTAACCAGCATTTTCTCTCTTTCTCACAATATTCTCTACCCTTTGAAAGACTTGGGCCTGATTGATCACGTCGTCTGTAAATGCTTTTCATTTGGACCAGGCTAAAACTCAGCAGCCCGTAAAGGCTTCGATCGCCCATTACCACACAATTCCTACTCGACGACCATGAGAAAGAATCCTTTAGAAAACATCGTGGAAAAAGGAGAAAATGCTGGTGACCAGCATTTTCTCCTTTTCCCACAATGTTTTCTACCCTTCCTGAAACAAATTTCAAATTTTCAGTCACTTTTATTTTATCGTCTGCAATTGCTTTCGATTTGGACAAACGTAGAATTTTCACGGTCGTAATGACCTATAATATAACCAGTGCTTTCAGACTTACCCGTAATGAAACATAATATTATTAAGCAAGTGACAAGGAAAGTGCAGACAACACGCAGCAGGGGCTTACCTTCGAAAGGGTAGAAATTATTATGAGAAAAGAGAACATATTCTGGTTACACTAAGATAACCAGTATTTTTTTTTTTCCTCCAGATTATCCAGAACTCGCTTGAAGCACACATTGAACAAGCATGTCCTACAAGTTCTCGAGTCAGCTGAGAGAGAGAGAGAGAGAGAGAGGACCATCATTATGAACATAACGAAAATCTTGATCACAGAGATGAAGTCCTGCTCTAATCCAAGTCTTTGCCTACATCGCTTAAAGGTGGGTATTTAGATTTTTCACATCAAACCAAATTAAAAAATATATGTACATCAATGACATTTGTATGAAAAATTAATACAAATCATCAATAATTAAGAAAGATAATGTAACAAAAAAATTCTTTTGGGGTGGTATTCCCTTAAAAAGCTACGTAGCCCCTTAAGCTATTTTTAGATTTCGCGCCAAAAATCAAAACAAGCATTATGGGAATGTTAAGTGACTGGCACGTGACTAATGACGCTTAAATACCGTGAAATAACAAATATTTAATTATTTTCCATAATGTCATCTTCGTAGGCTATGTGTGAAGCTTTGTCTGTGTATTTCCAGTATGTAAATGAGCAAGTTGCCCATGTAAAAAAAGATCGTGTTTCCCTTCGGCGTCGACCTGGGCTGTAGTAAATCTCTAATTTCTCTTGTTGTTGGATGGTTTTCGACTACTGGGGTTTTATGAATGAAAATTATGACGTTTTGGGAGTATAAAGGTTATTTTTTGTATTTTTGTAAAGTTTTTGTCCCAAAATCTGAAGGGCCACCTTTAAGCTTTACTGCAATATTGCGACCGATTATCACACGTGCGTAAGCTACATGTACAAGTGGTGGTGTGATGAATACAAACATTTTTCTTCAGGATTATTGAAAACAGGACTATTCAGCAAAGTTTAACATTGTGTAAAAGAGAGCACTGCTTTCTCTTGACTTATTACCAAACGACAAAATTTTAGGTTTGTCCAAATCGAAAGCATTTGCAGACGTCAAAAGAAAACTGACTGAAAATTTGAAGTTTGTTTTGTGAAGGATAGAAAACATTGTGGGAAAAGGAGAAAATGCTGGTTACCAGCATTTTCTCCTTTACCCACAGTGTTTTCAGAAGGCTTCTTTCTCAGAGTCGTCAAAAGTAGGGTAATGGGTTAATGTTGTTTTATCCGTTCAAAGACAATCGTCCATTTTTAAGCCATTTAGTTCGTCGTCTGCAAATGATTTGAATTTGGTCGGCCTAAAATTGTGTCGTTTGGTAAAGAGTTAGATTATCTCCCATGACTTTGAGAAATAGACAGAACTTGATCAGTCTTCAGGTCCATGCATTCTGATCCTCATTTACCTCTCTTCGTTACGAGACTAACTGACCGGCACAAGTAACTTTTTTCAAAAGGATATATAAAGTATATAATACTAATGTAACAAAAGATGCAGATTCTTGGGAAATGGAAACTTTGGTCTTTTAACCCTTTATCGAACGACAGATACCTAGACTTGTACAGGTAAGTACGATATAGTTTACATTTGCTGACAAATTATAATCGACTTGGAACACGCTTATAAAAAAAGGGTATTCGGACATTTTGCGTAAACTGTCGTCTCGGATCAGCCTGCGCACTCCGCGCTGGCTAATCCGAGACGGCACTTTCCGTTTGCATGTAACTGTCTGTTTTTTGCAAGTCCTGGAACACGCTAATTAAAAAAAGGGCATTCGGACATTTGCGTACAGTGTCGTCTCGGATCAGCCTGCGCACTTCGCGCAGGCTAATCCGAAACGGCACTTTTCTTTTGCATGTAACTGTCTGTTTTTTGCAAGTCCTGGAAAAGGGCATTCGGACATTTGCGTACAGTGTCGTCTCGGATCAGCCTGCGCACTTCGCGCAGGCTAATCCGAAACGGCACTTTTCTTTTGCATGTAACTGTCTGTTTTTTGCAAGTCCACTGAAGAACAAACTCTAATGTAGACGTACAGGGCCTTCTGGGATTTGGCAGTACGGACTGCGCAGGTTTATCCGAGATGACACTTTTCGCAAATGTCCAAATGCCCCTTTCAGTGTATTGCAAGTCATGTATATGGCTCAAATGATAGGGCCTGTTAAGCGTTTGTTGAAAGGTGGACAAAATAAATAACAAATTGTTTGAAAAAGAGCAAATGCTCTTTTTAAAAGCCTTCTTCTTTAGTCTAGTTAACCCTTTCCCAAACGACAAAAGTTTGGACTAGACCAAATTGAAAGCATTTGCAGACGACAATTCATCTCTTGTTGAAAAGATGATTTCTGTCGATGACAGGGTAGAAAACATTGTGGGAAAAGGAGAAAATGCTGGTTACCAGCATTTTCTCCTTTTTCCACAATGTTTTCAAAAGGTTACTTCTCCAGACCCGTAAAAACCAGGGATTGTTTGGGAAAGGAATAAAAGAATTCACATCAAGGATAACAGTATTTGACCTATAGATCTACAAGAAGAGCGTAGGCTATATAGATCTACCTGTATGTACGTAAAAACGCAAGTGCATAAACTTTGCAAAAAAAAGAGAGACCAATTTTGCCAAAAAACGTCACCAGAGGCATCTTACGAACAAAGTGGAGTTAGTATCCTTGCGAAGATGCACCAGAGGTGACCTAATAGCTTCTACATTGAAAACTTTGCAAAGGAACGTCCTCCTGGCCTGCATGGAAAACCCCCTTTCGCCTTCTCGGCACTTCTCGCCTCTAAAAGATAATTAATACGGATAGAACTTACAGTGCGTCCCGCTACACGACCATGTTTTTTTTTAATAATGCCGCCTCCATTTTTACTGATTACAGTGATAGTATCTTCAAAAGCCACATTTTTGAGATCTTTATAAAACGGGATTGAGTGGTGAGAATCACGGTTGTCATGGTTATTTCTAAAAACATTGTCTTCTTGTTCTTGGATGAATTAACATCATGCTTGCAGTAGGTCTGAAAAGAATGACGAAAAAGGAGCAAAAATTTAGCGGAAAAACTATACCAAGTGCTATTTTACAGGCAGAGCTCTATGAAAACTTCAATGATGTTACGCTATCTCGGAACCATCTTCGCGAGCCAAGGTTACTATCACTACGTGGATCTTACCTTGGCTGATTGAGCCCGATTTCGAGATTTCTGCGATGCGCCTTCTACTGGATGCTGGTTATTAAACCCCCCCCCCCCGCTTTACATCATATTCCTAAAAGCCAATGAAATATCGTTTTACAAACCGCTAACGAATACACATGAAGCGATAAGCAAACATCCACGTGAGTTTCCATGTTTACCTTCTATTCGAAAGATAGCGATCGACCATATTCTATTTTTATCAAAGATGAAATGCTACGAGCAATTTCATTCGTTGCAGTTACAACTGGCTGCATCCAATGAAAAGGCGTATCGGGGAATGTAAAAATCAAGCTCGATCCGCCAAGGGTAGAGTAGCGTAGTGAATCGTCAGCCTTGGCTTGCGAAGAGCCTCGGAACACTTATAATGTCGCTTTCGCTTCCGCAACCTCGCTTTCTACCTGCATTTTTCTTTATGATCACATTATCTGAGACAGCATTGATGTAGGTTTGTTGTGTCACTAAAGAAATGCATGTTCTGTAAGTCAGTGGTAATTTGAAATCTGATTTTAAATATATACATGTAGATCCGTACGTGGCCACAGTACGTTTGAGGCTTTACAAGTAACGGCTTGTCGCAAATAGTATGCTACCACCATTTCCTAAAGATAGCCGCCTAGATATGTTGGACCTAACACCAACTACGTTTGTAGGAGGTTCTTCTTATACGGTCGAAGGGTTGTCATGTTATGGCCCGGCCATATGTCCTTTCGTCTGTCTGTCGGTCCGTCAGCAATTTCTTGCGCGCGCAATTCCTACATTTATAATCGGAATAAGTTCAAACTTACCACAATGAATCTCTGTGATGTACAATTGTGTATGTGACTTTTAAAATCTGGATATCTGCAGGTGTTCAAGACTTTAAGTTACTTTACTGACAAGCCCATTCAGGCTTTGCAAAGCTCTTGTTTACCTTTTCACTATCCCGAGCTGATCAACTGGTCTACGAGATCACCTTTGACTGATCTCGTTCTAGATATATATATTTTCCAGGGGCTGGCTACTGGGTGGCGTTAAAAAGATATCTTGTAAACATAATTAAACTGATATTAAAAAAAGCGTGTAATACGGTTCATAAGTTACAAATTCTCAATTGTGGGAGGAGCATCCTTCCAGAAGGAGTGCCACTGTGCTGGTGAGGGAATCTAGATCGACTTGAAAATAAGAACAACATGTCTAGATCTATTCGATCTTCGTGCAGGACTCTCAATGTGCAAAGATAAACGTAAGAAAAGGATAGCTCAAGATAAGTCAATAAAATGTACAGAAAATCAGTCAGGGATTTTCCACCCATTTTCATGGGATCCAGAAAGTTACGTATATATGTCGTCTGCTTCGCTTGTGATGTTACATGTACATTGAACACAAGGAACAGGACGAAACAGGATGTTGCAACCAGGAAGAAACTAATGTAAACAAAATTTGATATCTCAACGCTGTTTGTTAGTTGATAGCTTATTTTATAAAACTGTCCGACATTTTTTTGTGTAACTTAGCTTAGTTTTATTAGGAAGTCATTAAAACTTTCTGTTTCAAAGGAGGAAATGACCAGCACTTTTTTGTTGTTATTCCTACTATTCAGTGTTCGCTACTGTATAGCCGGCGACTATTGAAACGTATGTATGTATATCATATTTCATTTCTTAAGTCTTTAAAACCAAACGACAAAATTTTAGACTGGTCCAAAGTGAAAGCAGTTGCAGACGACAAAACAAATGCAACAAAAAAATAAATAAAATTTGTTTCCAGCAGGGTAGAAAACATTGTGGGCAAAGGAGAAATTGCTGGTTACCAGCAATTTCTCCTTTTCCCACAATGTTTTCAAAAGGCTTTTATCTCAAGGTCGTGAAAACCAGGGATTGTTTGGGAAAGGGTTAAATAGTTTGGAAATATAGCATACAGCGAATCGTGTAAATTACATTCGTTGCAAGCTTCTTAACCCTAATCCAGACAATGTTTAAAAACGTTTTGAAGGTGGAAGGCTTTTGAAAACATAGTGGGGAAAGAAGGAAATGATGGCTACTTGTAATTTTCTCCTTTTCATGCAATGTTTTCTACTTTTTCAAAGTTAAATTAGGTCACATGAGTCAATTGTTTTCCAAAAAGGCTTTTAGGCTTATTTGACAAATTATATAACTTCTTTGTTTTCTGGCAAAGGGTTAAAAAAACCAACTTTGCATGCTCTGTTCCACCAGAGTCCTTTTGCATAAAAAAACAATGAATTAAGGGACTAAAGATTTTTTTTCAAAGGACAATTGTTTGAAATAAATATGAATTTGTTTTTCTTTTTAGTGGCTGATGGGAATTGGTGCTTCCCTTGAAGAAAAAGCCATAGAGAAAACATCACAAAAAATGGATAACTCGAAAGAGGATATTTCATCACAAAATGACGAAGGTCCTGGTGATCTTCCAGTTATCAAGAAGAAGAAAACACTTGGAAGGCGCCCATCTGAAATGGTTAGATCAGTTTTGTCTCTGGAGAAAGAACAATTTGAGGAATTAGAGAAGAAAACAGTGCGGGCAAATCCAAAACTGAGAAAAATTTTTCAAGGTATTAAACATAATTAGTATTTCCAAGTACTCGACATACATGTATGTTTTTTTGTCCTGCATTTCTTTTTCTAGCTCCACTGGCCAAAGGTCAGCAGGCTTATGTCATGTTGTGCGTCCGTCCATCTGTCTGACTGTCCGTATCTCCAACCATGCATTAACTTATATTCTGAACATCTTCTTCTCTGAAACTACCCATCCAATTTTGATGAAACTTCACCAAAATGATCCTGCCATGGTCTTCCTCAGAATTCCTTGAAAGAATTTTATTCCTTCAAAAACTGTCATTGCCATGGCAACAAAACTGAAAAATATTGAAAACTTTTAAAAATCTTCTTCTCTGAAATCATAAGGTCTAGGGCTACCAAACTTGGCATGTAGCTTTATCTAGTGGACCTCTACCAAGTTCTCCCAAATAATAGCCCTGGGGACAGAATTGGCCCTGTCCAGGGATTCACAAGTTTTATATGGACTTATATAGGGAAAAATTTAAAATACTTTTAGTAACTAGCCATAGGGCCCAGGGGCTACCAAATTTGGCATGTAGCTTTATCAAGTGGACTTCTGCTAAGAGTGTCCAAATGACAGCCCAGGGGTCACAAGCTTTATATGGGCTTATATAGGGAAAACTTAAAAAAAAATTGTATCAAGCTATAAGGCCTAGGGCTACTCAATTTTGCATCCAGCTTTATCAAGTGGTTGTCTACCACAGGTGCCCAAATTATAGCCCTACTGAATTTGGCCCCATCCTGGGAGTCACAAGTTTACATTGGCTCATATTAGGAATTTTTTAAAACTCTGCTTGTACACAGCAACATTTTCAAAGATTTTGACATTATACAATATACAGAGGTCCAGATAAAGGGAAGTGATCACATTCTAAATCCATTATTTCTCTTCCAAACCCAATATTGTGGGTACTCATCAGAATCGTCTCGATGAGATGATTCTAATGAAAACCCATAACATAGACTTTAGTGGAGAATAATGAATATTTTTAATTATAAAATCAAAATCATACCTTCTATCTGGAGCTATGATTTATTATCCCTGTCATTGCTGAAGATACTTACTTGAATTTGGACAAGTTGATCACTATCAAAAGGGGAATCCATGCTATCAGTAAGGGAATCCATACAGCAAGGGCAGGTATGCATTAAAGTATTTTGGATACAGTTATAATCCTTTTTTGACTGAGTTTTCACTGAAACTCAAAAAAAAAGCAGCCAAGCATTCACACATGCATGCAGTGCTCTTTTATCCTTTTGCTCTAATATGTCCAAAATATGTGCTGCAAGACTGGAAATGTCACTAACTGATTGAAATGTGATAACAAGCAAACACTTAACTGAGCTTTCTCATTGTAGGTTTTGAAGAGGTGGTAGGTTTCCTTGCTGATGATAAAATGAAAAACGAACCAGGGGATGAACATTATGCCAAGTTACACAAACTACTGACAGACAATGTGATTGAGGCATTTGGTCAAAACTCCACAGATGATGAAAGAACAGTTATGGGGAATAAATTAGCAGAAATGGGGTAAACTACTGGTATTTCCAAAATCTGTAAGGCATCCTCTGTGAAAAGGGGGCTTAATGCATCTCTGCGATATATGATACTATGCAAGTCATCATCTTACAAAATCCATTTTGTGGAACAACCCTCTGAATACAGAGGTAAACTGGTCCTCTAACATAGAGAAAATTGACCAATAGCAGGCAGACCTGGAACAAAACTATTTGGGGATGCATTAACTCATTACCATACAATCCCTGATTTTGACGACCCTGAGAAAGAAGCCTTTTGAAAACATTGTGGGAAAAGTAGAAAATGCTGTTTACCAGCATTTTCTCCTTTTCCCACAATGTTTTCTACCCAGCTGGAAAGAAATTTAACTTTTTGAATTTCGTTTGTTTTGTCGTCTGCAAATTGGACCAGTCTATAATTTTGTTGTTTGTCAAAGAGTTAGGCCCCCTTTTTATACGCCCGAAGGGTCATATTATGTTATACTCCCGGTCGTCCGTCCTTCTGTCTGTCTGTCTGTCCGTCTTTCCATTAGCAATTTCTTGTGTGAGCAAATCCTCCTACAGTTTCCATCAGAATTATTTGAAACTTGCCACAATGAATCTTCATCATGTCTAGTTGTGCACCTGGGTCTTAGAATTTGGATCGCTGTTTGTATTCTAAAATTATCTGCCCCTGATTTCTGAAATATCCAACTTTTCACTTTGAATATTTATCCAGGCCATAACTTCCATACTATAAAAGATATCAACTTGAAACTACATACACTGATAGAACACATTATGGAGAAGTGCAGTGCACATGAATCTTAACTCTACCACCGATATTTTTTGAGTTACTGCCCTTTGTTAATTTTCCGTTTGAATTTTTGTCCAGGCCATAACTTCTAAATTATTAACTTGGAACTTCATACACTGATAGAACCCATTGTGGAGAAGTGCAGTGCCCATGAACCATAACTCTGCCACCTTTATTTTTTATGTTACTGTTCTGTGTTAATTTTTAGTTTGAATTTTTGTCCAGGCCATAACTTCCAAACTATAAAAGCTATTAATTTGGAACTTCATACACTGATAGAACCCATTATGGAGAAGTGCATTGCATATGAATCATAACTCTGCCACTTTTATTTTTTGAGTTATTGCCAGTTGTTAATTTTCAGTTTGAATTTTTGTAAAGACCATAACTTCCACACTTAGAATCCATCATCTTGAAACTTTAAAGACTAATAGAACACATTATGAAGAAGTGCATTGCACAAGAACCATAACTCTGCCTCCTTCTTTTTGAGTTATTGCCCTTTTCACTTTGAATTTTCGTCTGGGCCATAATCTCTAAAATATTAAAGGTATGATCTTAGACCTTCAAAGACTGATAGAACACCTTGTGGATAAGAGCAATTTACAAAATTTTTGAATTTGCCACCATTATGTTTTTAGTTATTGCCCTTCAATATTTTTCATATATCATGAAGAATAACTACTATACATTCATGACCCATCCATCAATGCAACTCATTTCACTGACAAGCCCCTTCGGGCGTATATGCGCCGCTTTGAAGCTCTTTTTACAAATACATGTACATTTTATGCCAATGAAACCACCAGATTTGAAATCACTTGGAGAAAAGGGCATTACTTGGGACAACTACGTGGTATAGGCAAGTACTGCTTTTGCCCAATAGCTTTGTTTCATTTCCATAAGATATTTTCCTTTCCCCAAAATGCCTCTCCCGCCGTGAATATATATCAGTATTGTCTGAAAATTTAATCAGTATGAAAAGTTATATGTGCATGTTCTTGTATTTCATATAATTCTTGTAATTTACCAAACCGTCCCTGGTTTTTATGACCTTTAGATAGAAAATATGGTGGGAAAAGGAGAAAATGCCGGTAAGCAACATTTTCTCCTTTCCCTTAATGTTTTCTGCCCATGCTGAATCCAAATTTCAATTTTAGAGTTAGGTTTAATTCGCTATCTGCAAGTGCTTGTAATTGGGACCAGTCTAAAAATTTTTCGTTTGGTAAAGAGTTAAGCATCCTCACGACACATGGAACTATTTCCAGCTCCTGTTACATCATTATGGCAAGTGAATCATTTTTAGGTTGGCCCAATCTGAAGAAGATACCACTCAGTATCTGCATTGTCTTTGTTGCTCCCATTATTCAAATACATGTACTTGGAATTTTTTTCATGTCTCTTGTATTGATAAAAATATTTAGTCAGACTTGGTTGTTAAAGGTGGCTATTTAGGTTTTTCACATCTCACCAAATTAAAAAATATGTATATATCCCTGAAATTTATATGGAAAAACAATACAAATCATCATAAATAAAATCACAATTTTTTTTTTTGATGGTGTTCCCCTAAATGGCTATGTAGCCTCTTAAGGTATTTTTAGATTTCGCGCCAGAAACCAAAAAATCATTGTGGGAATTTAAAGTGACTGGCATGTGACTAATGATGCTTGAATTCCATAACATAACAAACATGTGATTATTTTCCATTATGTCTTCTTCGGATGCTATTTTTGAGGCTTTGTCTGTGTATGTCTGGTATGTAAATGAGCGTTGATCATCTAAAAATAGAACATGTTTCCCATCTGTGTCGATCTAGATCGTAGTAAATCTCTAATTTCTCTTGTTGTTGGATGGTTTTCGACTGCTTGGGTTTTATGAATGAAAATTAAAAGGCTCTGGGAGTATAAGGATGATTTTTTTTTGTATTTTTGTAAAATTTTTGTCTCGAAATCTGAAGGGCCACCTTTTACTATCAACATGGGAACTCATATCAGAAGAGTAATTTTATAAAGCAAGTCATTCAATAATTATAAGCGCATAAAATCCATTTTGTTTCATACCCTACTGAAACTGGAGGTAGAATGCTTCTAGGACATGTACACAATTTAGAAAATAGCAAAATGTATCATCCTAGCTCAGCCTGTCCTTTTCGCACAGCATGGCCCAAATATTTTGACAATCTTATGCCACTTTTTAAACATTTTAACCCTTTCCCAAACAACAAATTTTGGACCATTCCAAACCGAAAGAGTTTGCAGACAACAATTTTAGATTTGGAGAAAATTCCAGAAAGTTCTCAAAAAGGGTAGAAAACACTGTGGGAAAAGGAGAAATTGCTCGTTACGAGCAATTTCTCCTTTTCCAAGAGAGTTTTCAAAAGACTTGTTTTGCAGACATGTAAAAACCAGGGATTTTTTTGGTAAAGGGTTAACAGATATTTCATGAAAAAGTTTATGCAGGGGAGAGTCTAGACCTTCAAGTATGCCCTTGTTTATTTTAGATTTGTAAAAAGCCTGGTAGATTATTACAATTTTATTGTGGAGGAGTTTGCGATTGAAGGAATTACAGATGGATTTGTGGAAGGAGCACAAATAGGAGGAGATGCAGCTGATCAGGTTATTCTTAAAGCTCGAGAGATCCTTTGGAATTTCTCAGATAGCAGCCTTAGGTTTGGAGAGAAAATTGCAGAGACAAATATGTTCAAAAAGCTTGTAGATGACTTGAAAATGATTATTGAAGAAGGCCTAGAACAGATAGAGGTAATCACATTTCTTTAACTTACCTAAGCATAACATGTTTAGTATTTGTTACAAGATCTTATTTTCTAACTCTTTACCAAATAACAAAATTTTAGACTTAACCAAATAAAAGCTTTTGCCGATGATAAATCTGACCTAGGAATTGAGATCTGTGTGTAAGAAGGGTAGAAAATATTGTTGAAAGAGGAGAAAATGCGGGTTACCGGTATTTTTTCTTTTTTTCATGTTTAGGGTCCTTGTAAGTTGGAATTATGTGCTATAGGGTTAAAAGAATTGGTAAAAGATAACACTTTGCTAGACAATCAAATTCAGGCTTGCGTAAATTCAAAGTGTTTGCTGAGGACCAATTTATTGGTGCTGAAACACGGAGATTTGGCTTTTATTGGGTCGGAAACATTGTCGAAAAAAATAAATTGCTTGTAACCAGTATTTTCTCCTTTCCAACTACCTTTTTTTATAATCGTGTTTCTCAGAGGGGTTAGAACTTACGGTTGTTTGATAAAGAGTTAAATTTACTTTCTATACATTTTCAGATGCAAGGTGGAGGATTTGCCTTCAGTTCTAGTGTTGGAATATTACACAATTGTGCTAGGAACCCAAATATAGACAAGGAAAAATTCAGGTCCATTGGTACTGTGGAGATACTTGAAAATTTTGTGAAGGCAGACAATGTCTGTAAGTATAGACCTTCCTGAACCAGGGTCAGTTAGTCACAGAAACTTTTGTAGATGTTCAGATGCAAGAAGGGGAATTTGCTTTTAGTTCCAGTGATGGAATATTGCACAGTTAAACAAAAATTATGTCAGAAACACCCAGTAACTCTTTACCATACACTATGATTTTAGACTTGAAAACATTTGCAGTTGAGAAATCAAATGTTGCTTATTTGACAGTATTTGTCTATGAAAAAGTAAAATTGATGTGGGAAACGGAAAAAAATGCTTGTTAAGCGCATTTCTCCCTTTCCTGCAGTGTTTTCAGGGGGGTTCTTCTTAAGGATCATGAAATCATGGGGTTCTGTGGTAAAGAGTTAATTCACTGTCACAGATATTTATACCCCTACAAGGAAGTGGAGGGGGTATAATGGAATGGCCATGGCTGTCCGTCTGTCTGTCCGTCCGCTCGTCTGTCTGTCTGTAGACACAATTTTGTCCGGAGCGTTTTTCCTACAGTTTTTCAAGTACTGCACTGAAATTTGCACATAATGTTTTGGTATATATGAAATTGTGCATATGCAATTTTCATGACCTTGCTCCATTGGTTGTGGAATTATCTCCCCTTGAACTTATTGCTCTTTACAAATTTTAACTTTGGATTTTTGTCCAGAGCATAACTTTCTAGTTGTTCTAGGTTTATTTTAAACATATTTACTATAATTTACACACAAACTTATACTAATCTTCTTTGATTATACTTCATGGGAACTACACCAGTAATCATGGCAAATGTGTGGGCCAATGAAAAATCACAAAGTTGATACCCACTCCTTGGTATCGAACTTGGGACCTAATGGTTCAAGTTTTCTAGGTTTACAGAAATGTCTATTATATGATGGTGACAGGTACCTTTTTGCTAGTTACTGTGGTGCCTGGGATATTAACAAAGTTCTACTAGAGAACATAGAGGATGAAGTTTGTGTCATAGAAAATAATTTAATTTGTTCAGGTGTGTGTAAAAAAAACAACCTAAATCTATATCACTATCCAGCTACTACATGTATCATTAAAATTGTGCCTTGTGATCTTTTGGATATTTTTAAAAGATAGTGTAATTTATTTGTGGGGGCAGCCATTTGTTGTCAGATAGTTAACCCATTACCACACAATCCCTACTTTTGACGACCACGAAAAAGATGCCTTTAGAAAACATTGTGGGAAGAGTAGAAAATGATGGTACTAATATTTGGTCATCTGGTTAAGTCAATTGATTTTAGTATTAGCCCCAACCAAATTGAATACATTTACAAATTATGAATATGATAAATGGAACTTGCCTGAAAAGTGATACAAAACATTGTGTGGTTTCTTTTTCATTTTGTTTCTAAAGGCTTTTTTTTTCTATTTAGTTCTTAAAATGTTGGATTGTTTGGTTAAGGGTTTAAAAAAGGCTCAGGATGAATTGTGGACAATTTAATTTCAGATGTCAAAACAATTACCCTTCTTGCCCTGGGCAACATGATTACGGAAAATGAGGTGGACAGAATACATGCAGGCACACACGTCCTTGAATTTCTCATGGATGCTGTGAAAGAGGCGCTAAACTCACAAGACCGCAAGGAATATGGTTTCCACTTGTCCGAACTTGTAGATGGGTTGGCAGCCTTGGCTCAAAGTGAGCAAAATAAGAGGCTGATTATGAAAGATATTCCAATGAAGATTCTGAAAAAGATAATGAATTCACAAGACAGCCATGAAGTCCAAGCAGTCATTAGACTAGCCTGGGAGCTTGCTTTTTTGGAAGAAAACAAAACGAAAATTAATGTAAGTGTTTATTTGCCAAGCTATCTAGCTCAGTGGTTAGCGTATCTGACTCTTGTCTTAGTGGTCTAGGGTTTAACACCTGATTTAGACAAACTTTCTTCAGGACAATCTTTTGCCATTCGGCTCTGTTCCATGTGAGAAATGTAGTCATTGGCTAGGAAAGAAAGTTGTGTTAGTATTGGTGTTGGAAAGCCTGGAAATGCATGCATATGTAGATGTCACTTAACCCTTTCCCAAACAATCCCTGCTTTTTATGGGTCTTGAATAGTAACCTTTTGAAAACACTGTGGGAAAAGGAGAAAATGCTGGTAACCAGCATTTTCTCCTTTTCCCACAATGTTTTCCACCCTATCATAGACAGAAATCATCTTTTCAGCAAGAGTTGAATTGTTGTCTGCAAATACTTTCAATTTGGTCTAGTCCAAAAGTTTGTCATTTGGGAAAGGGTTAAGCTGTTACAATTGCATTAAACTCCAATCCAGATCAATCAAACCAAGTGTGTCCTGAGGAAAAAACCCAATAGAAGACTGTGGCAAAAGAGAACTAGGTAATCAGTATTTCATCTTTTTACCACAATTTTTTTCTCACTCTTTCAAAGAAAGGAGTCATAATTTTGGCTACATTTAATATGTTGTATGCAATTACTTTCAATTCGGGCAAGTGCATGAATTTGTCATCACATAGAGATTTAAATCTTCTGGACATGCATCAGATGTTTAACACTGTTATGACAGGGATGATGTGCCGTTGTGATTCCTAAAACATTGAATTTGAAAATATATGTTATGTACATGATAGGATGCTAGTTGTAATAAGTAGTTTCATGTTAATTTGAGTATTTCCCCATCTCCTCGATGTCAATCCAGATAGAATGACCAACAGACAGTAACTCATGGTATATCTATTGATGAAAAATACAAATTAACAGACAGCAAATTAACCTTTTAACAATTGTTAATTGTTAAAGTACTCTTCAGACACTGATTTGTTTGGAAAAAATCTAGTGATTGGCTGACAGAAAAATCAAAACATATTTTAGATGGAGTGGTTGACTCTGGTCTTTAGGGTCTTAGGTTGGAGTCCTCTGCAGGCATTTTTTATTGCCAGTTTCTTTTTTTTCATCAAAGTGTAAATAGTTACTTCCTTATGATTTTTCCTTACAAAATATCAACTTTCTACCATGATGCCTCTAATTCTCCAAAATATTTTCAAAAGGCTTTTCTCTCTGGTTCATTGAAATTCAGGTTAGTGTTTTAAAAGAATAAATGATCACTGTAATGGTACGCAAGTATAGTATTACCAAACAATCATGGCCTTGAAGAGAAAAAATAGTATTTTGTCCTTTTTCCACAGTGTACGAGTTCTACCTTTCCAAAAACTAGTTTCAGTTTGTTTGAGTTACATTTGTCTGCAGGTGCTTTCAGTTAGGTAAGTCTAAAATTGTATTGCTTGGCAAAGAGTTAAGATTGCCTGATTGGGATTAGAAAGCTGGACAACATAGAATGTGATCTCAAATTACAGGGAGATAAAGAGTTCATGGAGATGCTCAAGAAACGAACAAATGACAGGGACAAGGATGTATGTGACGCTGCAAAGGGCGCTTTGTTTGTGATAGAGGGAATGCAAAAACGGACAATGAGACAGGATGAAGGTACTATCCTTGAATTATGGCACAGGTTGTTATGATTTGCGTTTGGTTCGAAGTACAGCAAAGTGACACAATTCAGAAAAAAAGGCTTTATATCAACTGAATGTAGACTTCTTCAAAGAGGGGGGATGGTAGATGACTAGCACAGTTACCTCCCTTAAATTTTTACTACACAATCCTGCGTTTAAACAACCTTGAGAAAGAAGGCTTATGAAAACATTGTGAGAAAAATAGAAAATATTGGTAACCAGCATTTTCTCCTTGTCTAGGTTTATCAGCTGAAGCTTAAGCAGCTCTGCTGAAATGTTGGATACCTTGGTCTGTCTGCAGCAGAGCAACTAGCTAAGTGCCTTTACCATACGTATTTGTCAAAACTTGTCTCAAATACTGTTTTTTGCAACAAAGCATTTTAGCCATTCTCTGTGAATAGAGGGCTTAACTCATTACCACACAATCCCTACTTTTGACCCCCCTGAGAAAGGAGCCCTTAGAAAACATTGTGGGAAAAGGAGAAAATGCTGGTAACCAGCATTTTCTCCTTTTCCCACAATGTTTTCTACCCTTCACAAAACAAATTTCACATTTTCAGTCACTTTTATTTTGTCGTCTGCAAATGCTTTCAATTTGGGCAAGCCTAAAATATTGTCGTTTGGTAAAGAGTTAAAGCATTTGCAAAAAGTATCAACCCATGTCAAGCTGTGTAGTATTGAATCCTTTGGCTTTTAGTAAGTTTTCTGCATGTCCATGGACCAGTTTTTCTCATTGCTATTCATTTGGTATTGACTTAAATCAAGTTGTTCTCTGATCTGATTATTTGTAGCTGCAGCAATAGCAGGAATGGTTTCAGGAGCCTCACGACCAGATGGTAAACATATCATGTTCAGTTATTGCTGGGGTGACAAAGAAATGGTCTATAAGGTATTTGGAATTTTTAAATCTCCTACACTAAACCTTAACCTCACAATCCCAACTTTTAATGACCCTGAAAATAGATGTCTGTTGAAAACATTTCGGAAAAGAGGAAATGTTGCCAATATTTTGTTCTTTTTTCCACAATGTTTTCAGCCCTATCAGGGATAGACATCATTATTACATGTATTTTCATCTGCACAGACTTTCAATTGAGACAAGTCTGAAATTCTATTTTTGTTAAGGAGTTAAACCAAACAATTGCAGATCTTTTTGGAAGATCTTGAATGGAAGGCTTTTGGGAACATAGATGAAATAGAAGAAATGCTGGTTTGATTGATTAAAAGATTTTTTTTCCCAAATACAAACAAATCCACCATCTTTTAAGCTTTATTTTATAGTTAATCTGCAGTTGCTTTCAAAATGAACAAGTCCAACAAAATTCAACAAAATTTTAGTTTCACCTTAATTATCAAATAGCCTTGAACTCAAAATTCATTAATCCTTTACCAAACAGGCCCTGGTTTTTATGATCATGAGGAAGAATCCTTCTGAAAACATTGTGGTAGAAGGAGAAAATGCTGTAACCACAATGCTTTCTTCTTCTAAGGTCAAGTTTCAATTTTCTAGTCATGTTTATTTTGTCGTCTGAAAATGTTTTTAATTTCGACAAGTCTTAAATTTTGTCGTTT
Source organism: Tridacna crocea (assembly GCA_943736015.1). Lineage (NCBI taxonomy): Eukaryota > Metazoa > Mollusca > Bivalvia > Cardiida > Cardiidae > Tridacna > Tridacna crocea. The sequence goes on along the minus strand of OX031066.1, from coordinate 35,365,185 downwards.
GGTAAAGAGTTAATTGTCCTTGTAAGATTAAAAAACTTTTTTAGGTTAAGAAAAAACACTTGTTGCATCCATAGCTAATGGATTTCGAAAGCAAAACGACAAAGGGTAAGGATTTAATGCCTTTTATGCTCTACCAAACAACCAAGTGTTTTAATAATCCTAAAGAAGAAGGCTTTTGAAAGTATTGTAGGGATAAGAAAAATTTTCATATCCAGAATTTTCCACCTTTTCATACAATGTTTTCTTCCATGCCAAGGATTGAAAACATCATTTAACCCATTACCAAACAATCCCGACTTTTAACAACCCTGGGAAAGAAGCCTTTTGAAAACATTTTGGGAAAAGGAGAAAATGCTGGTAACCAGCATTTTCTCCTTTTCCCACAATGTTTACTACTCTTCCCAAAACAAATTTCAATTTTCAAATCATATTTATTATGTTGTCTCCAAATCTTTTGAATTTGGACCTGTCTAAATTTTTGTGGTTTGGTAAAGAGTGAAATTATGGTGTTAACCCTTTACCACACTATGATGACTTTTAACACCCCTGAGGAAGATGTCATTGAAAACTTTGTGGGCAAAGGAGAAAGTGCTGGTAACCAGCATTTTCTCCTTTGCCCACAAAGTTTCTACTCTATCAAAGAAGAATTGCATCATTTGAGCCTCTATGGAATTGTTGTCTACCGACGCTCTCGATTTGGATAGGTCAAAAATTCTGCTGTGCGGTAAAAGGTTAATTCGCTGTCTGTTAATTTGTATTTTTCATCAATAGATATACCATGAGTTACTGTCTGCTGGTCATTCTATCTGGATTGACATCGAGGAGATGGGGAAATACTCAAATTTGTTGGAGGGCATGGCACAGGCTGTTGAACAGGCACATACAATTCTTGTGTGCTTCTCAGAGAAATACAAAAACAGTCAAAACTGCAGAACAGGTAATTCATTGATTCTTAACCCTTTCCCAAACGACAAAATTTTGGACTAGACCAAATAAATGTAATGTTAATGAATATTTTTTCTGTCTATGACAGGGTAAAAAACATTGTGAGAAAATGAGAAAGTGCTGGTTTCCAGCATTTTCTCCTTTTCCTACAGTGTTTTCAAAAGCCTTTTTTCCCAGGGATTATTTGGGAAAGGGCTAAATGTAAAGGATAGTTGTTGGAGATAGTGGGGACAGCAAAAATATCATGGGTAAAAATTGCAGTTGCTTTTTTCACAATACTTAAATATATTCATTAACTCATTTTAGCCAAATGTAGAAATGTGTTTAAAGCAATAAATTAGCAATATCTTTAGCCCAAAAGAATGAAGAGAAATTTCAGAATTGTTATTTGAAATGGATTTTGGTTTGGGAGAAAATTACCTTGGATCTGAATTGTAAACAATGTGGGAGTGTATCACTACTGTCATTTACACAGCCCCACTTAAAAATAGAAAGCTAGACTACTTTTTTTTTTCAACACAGGAAATGGCACACTCATCTATTTGTAGGATTGTGGGTAAATTCCTGTTTGGTTCTTGTGACATAGATTGTTGATGTTGAGGCAGTAAACCTGCGTTGTGTATCTCAGCACCTTTAACTTGTCATTTATATTTATGCAAGGTGAAGGTGGTACACTGTCACATGACAAGTTGCTTGATATCCTCGACTGAACAACTGAATAGGAGCCAAGTCAAAAATTACATTTTCTATCCATCTTAATCTATGCAATCTTGCAACTGCCAGGTGTAATATTTGTCATGAAGCTACAAGTACATGTATGACTATAGTTTGATAAAATGTCTTAAGAAATTGGTTATATTTGGGTTAAAATGAGTATAGATAATGGCTATCATTAATATTTTTATGTTAAAATTCAATTTTAGAAGCTCTAAATTAAGCCTGTAAAGGGAAGTCGATGAAGTGACCCAGCACTCCATATACATGTACCCGTTCAGTGAGATGACCAAAAGTGAGCTCTTAACCTGTAAATAGCCTATCAATCTGAAGTTGCTTTGCGGCTATTTGTAGATCAAGAGCAGATTGCTATATATAATACAGTCTGATCTTGAGTTTACACTGTCCATTGTGCCAGTACATTCTTGCCACTTGAGGTACTGGCAGTTGTTATTATGCTTTTTTCCTAACTGGAAATTTCATTTTTCTGACATTGCACTCTGAAGGTTTAAGGCGGTACAACATGCCTCACAGCAGCTGGTCTCTGTTTCATGTGATGTAATCAGCAATTTTTGAAAATAAACTGAGCCTCTCTTTATTCACCAAATGTCAAAAATTTAACTTTCTCCACATTCAAAGCATTTGCAGATGACAAGTTGAATATGACTGAAATGATGGACTGTGTCATTTAACAGATAGAACATATCTTCGGAAAAGGAGAAAACCCTGATTTATCAACAATGTTTTCATAAGCTCTCTTTCTCAAAGTTGTTAAAACTCAAGGGCCTGTATTCACCAACCATTCTTAAGAACATTCTTTGTCTTACTCTACAGAATGTTCTCCATTTGTATGTAACACAACTTCTGATTGGCTAAACCATTTGATTTAGCCAATCAGAAGTTGTGTTACTTGCAAATTTTGAAAACGCTGGAGAATAAGACTAAGAATATTCTCAAGAATGGTTGGTGAATACAGGCCCAGGTCTGTTTAGTAATAAATTTATCCAATTTACTTTTTTCTTCAGAGGCGGAATATGCATTTAAACTTCAGAAGAATTTTATTCCATTGAAAATGCAGAGAGACTATGTGGCAGATGGTTGGTTAGGAGCCTTCATAGGGGCTCGACTATTTATAGAATTCACAGACAAATATCCTTTTGACAAGAAAATGAAAGAATTGAAGGAACAGCTGGTAAGAGGTCAACCATTTTACTGAAACAGATGCATTTTTGATTCATTTGTTTTTGATCCACATTATTCTCATAACCCTGTCATCATCTGTGACTTCCTTGTCTTTGTCATTGTTGTGTGCGAAAACTTTGATAGATGTATAATCCTGATATGTATTTGATACAGCTATGCCTTTTTGGGCTACAAGCTTTCAAAACAAGAAATGACAGGGTAATGATAGCCCTGAGTCATTTACGAGAGCCGTTTTGACCCAGCAAGACCCACTTCCTATCTCTTAACTCATTACAAAACGACAAAATTTTAGGTTTGTCCAAATCCAAAGCATTTGTTGATGACAAAATGAAAAGTGACGGAAATTTGAAATTTGTTTTGTGAATGGTAGAAAACATTGTGGGAAAAGAAGATTTTAGGTTTGTCCAAATCAAAAGCATTTGCTGATGACAAAATAAAAAGTGACTGAAAATTTGAAATTTGTTTTGTGAATAGTAGAAAACATTGTGGGAAAAGAAGAAAATGCTGGTTACCAGCATTTTCTCCTTTTCCTACAATGTTTTCAACAGCCTTCTTTCCTAGAGGCATTAAAAGTCGGCATTGTGTGGTAAAGGGTTAAAGAACACTGGTATCAAACAAATATTTATACAAATTGTCATGAGTATTGGACTGAAAATGTGGCCTCTAGCCTGAACAAAGGCTTTTTCAAGGATTTGTCTCATTGACCTTTTTTTTTTGTCTAATATCGTCATTTTCAGACTTCACGTAGATATTATCCAAACGGTCTTCACAAATTTTCGTAAATTTGGACTGAAAATGTGTCCTCAAGATTGTACACCATGTTTTTCTAAGATTGGGCCCAGTGACCTACGGTACCTACCAAAACTGAAACCTATTTGAGATACATGTAAATGTATTATTAAGAAAACATTCTGACCAGCTCTTATGAGTATTTGACTAAATATGTGTCTGCTAGAGTGTACATAAGTTTTTGTTTTGCAACGACCTGTGGTAGTGACATAGTTTTTGAGTCATCTTGACCCATTTTTAAACGCATCTTAAATATGAATGTTAAAGTCAAAATGGAGCCTGTAGAGTGTACACATCATTTTTTTTTTTTATGTATTTCATATTTCATATTACCATGATGTTATACATCTTAAAAAAAAGTATGGAAACTATTAAACACCCCCCTCCCCCTTCCAAAGAATTAAGTTTGAGGGATACTGTTTTATATCCGTTTTTAGAAAAAGTATTGTGCTCTCTTCTCCTCCCACAATTTTCAGGCATTTTGGCTGAAATTTTGATGGAAGCATTTGCAACTGAAATTTTCATGAATGATGGACTGTTGTAGGAGTTAAGGCCCTTTGAGTTTTATCTGATTCCCATGACAAGAAAATTGAGAGGCTATGCGTTGCCTAGAAAGACTTCTAGTTATGTTATATCTTTCAGCCATCATCTGGTGGGCTACCTAGACAACAATCATGGCCGTCTACCTCCAACACTACCTCTATACCACCATCAGTTGTGAGGCAACCATCTGTACATGAGCAAAGACCTAAAGTGGCTGCCTTAAGAAGTATTGAAGATTGGGGAAAAAATGAAATAGAGCAATGGATAGTGGAAAGCAACATGAAGTAAGGATTGACTGCAGTCTTTTTTTACATTTTGACATATGAATTAGATGCTTAGACCATACATTGCCCGACAAAGCATTTCTTTAGAAAGGCTGGACATTACCAGAAACTTAAAGTCTTTGCATGTGTGTAGTCTCAGTCATTTTCCAGTTCTTGTGTTTTTCCCTCTTATGAATATATCTTTTAATAGAGTTTTGGGGAAAAAGGAAGAGTGCTTAGTTACCACCATTTGCTCATTTTCCCTCAAGGTTTTCTGAAGTCTTTTCTGCCAGTCATTAAAAGTTGGGATATGAAGTAAAGGGTTAACTCATTACCACACGAGAAAATTTAGGACTGGTCCAAATTGAAAGCATTTGCAGACGACAAAATAAAGGTGACTGAAAAATAGAAATTTGTTCAGGAAAGGGTAGAAAACACTGTGGGAAAAGGAGAAAATGCTGGTTACCAGCATTTTCTCCTTTTCCCACAGTGTTTTCAAAAGGCTTCTTTCTCAGGGGCGTCAAAAGTAGGGATTGAGTGGTAATGGGTTAACTGGCATATTTCATAATTATGATGATTTTGCCAATATAAAATACCATAGAAAAGTCTGTATTCACAAATACATGTAATTCGATTTTGGACTGAAATAAACAAGACAGAGTTTTTATTGCTTAAGAATCTTATTTCTGAGGGATAATTACACTGCGTTAGGCAATTCTAGTGCAACATATCAAGAATTCTGCAATAGATATCGCTCCGGAAACATATTTCTATAGCATGGAGAACTTTTTTTTCAGAGGTGGCAATTTCCGACAGGTAAAGCAGTTGACAGGGACCCAGCTGAGATTTTTGTGTACAGTCTACATGAGGGTAAACATTCCTCTATAAGAACAATTTTTTTATTAACATTACCTCCAGTTGACAAGACTTAGTGCTGGTTTATAATCAGTATTTTTGTGGTATTTGTCGAAGACAATACCTCTATGAGTTCAAGATTGAATTTTGATAACCATGTATCTTAATTTGTGCAAAGCTGAAGGAAACAAACCCAGTTATACTCATTCTTTCTCAGACAAATGAGTTTTTTGGTGGCACACAGATACGTAATTTGAAATGGCATTTTAAAATACATTGGGCGAGGCCATCGATCGTTGAGATACTTATTTTTGATTGAAAATAGCTCCTCTGGCTCATAGCCTTTTATTGGCGCAATGATACAAATTTGTCTACTGGGCTTTTCGTTCCAAAACCAATGCGTTCCATGGCTTGTTCGTCCTATGATTGCACGCTACTCCATTTGATTGCTCATGAATATTTATAGATCGAAGTAATTGATTGTAATGTTGGAAATTCAATGTAAAAGGCTAAAGATATTTGAAAATTATATTTTCAATGTACACAAGTACTCTCCCTTCTACTGAAAAGGTATTCATTTGCTTTTTAGCCAATATTGGAACAATATGTCTCTTTTTCTTTCAAACTATTGATTCCAGGCAATGATTTTCCTTGACAAATACCACTTCAGCATTCTCAACGCTTTGATTGTAGAGCAGTTTCAAAGTTGACTGCTGCGTCTGTAACTCTTTACCAAACACCAAAATTTTGGACCAGTCCAAATTGAAAGCATTTGCAGACGACAAAATAAATGTGAATCAAAAATTGAAATTTGATTTGGAAAGGGTAGAAAACATCGTGGGAAAAGTGAGAAAATGCTGGTCACCAGCATTTTCTCCTTTTCCCCCATAATGTTTTCAAAGGCTCTCTTTCTCCGGGTCGTTAAAGATGGGATTGTGTGGTAAAGGGTTAAGTCTTTACCAAACAGCAAAATTTTAAACTTGTCCAGATTCAAAGGGCGTTGATGGGCATTGTGTGAAAGTGTAGATAACATTGTCAGAAAATCAGAATTTGCTGGTTTACAAAATTCTTGCATTAAATACTCAAGCTTGACTTCTGATGATTTATTTTGCAGAGGGGATATTTAACTCATTACCAAACCACAATATTTTAGACTGGTCCAAATTCAAAGCATTTGCAGACGACAAAATAAAGGTGACTAAAAATTTGAAATTTGTTTTGTGAAGGGTAGAAAACATTGTGGGAAAAGGAGAAAATGCTCATTACCAGCATTTTCACCTTTTCCCACAATGTTTTCTAAAAGCGTCTTTCTCTGGGCCGTCAAAAGTAGGGATTGTGTGGTAATGGGTTAAGGGCAGTCAGCCAAGTCATTTAACCCTTTACTCCATAGATACTCATTTTTACGCATTGCTTGTAGGAGCCTTTGGAAAACATTGTGGCAAAAGGTGAAATTGCTCGTGACGAGCAATTTCACCTTTTGTCACAATGTTTTCTATGCTATCTAAAGGTGTCATATACCCATTAAAAAAGGCTTCATCCTTGCTGTTATTTAGGGTCAATTAGAGATATCATAGAAATGCCCTATGGGGTAAAGGGTTAAGCAGAAATATGTACATTCAGCCATGTACAAAAGTATAGGAAAAAGTAGATGTAAGATCAAATGGATTGATTTATTGTAAAGTGTTTAACACCATTCCATTATTAATTTCAGTTATATCACAGCAATTGGTGCTCATATCCATACTTAACTGTTTACAACAAGAGGTAATTTTGGTCTGCTGAAATTGAAAGAATTTGATGACGACATATTTAAATGGCTGAAAAGGTCGTATTAACATATATGTATAGGGGAAGAAAACACTGTGGAAAATGCGCATTATGAGCATTTTCTGCCTTTTCCACTGTGTTTACCAACACCTTCAACCTCAGAGCCTAAAAAACCAGGGCTTATCTGGGAGAGGGTTACATACTCATACTTAGAACAACATTTTTTGCAATCCAATCCCTGCTTTCCCACACACATAACTGTTTTTGAAAACAAAGATCAGCAGTGAAAGCGGAATGATTGCTGTCACACAGACTCTCATTTGTTATCAGAAAGAAATTTGGCAAGCTGGGGATTCAACTTCTGTTCTCAAGTACTGTTTACTACTGAGTGCACTACCAGGGCTTGCAATGTAAGATCAGACTGCACTCACTTGAGCTGCACTGTTTATAAAATGATTTAACATTAGCTTGTCACTATAAAATAACCTTTTACCAAACACTTCTTTGTTTTAATGGCTATTTTCCTTTTTTTAATGAAAAGGCGCCAGATACTTTCTACAGATGGTGTGAAGACAAACTGAAACTCAAAAACCTAGAAGATCTGATGATGTTCAGCGATGCCATAGAAAAACTCCACATCTAATCTGAGGATGTAGAACTTCTTTATTCAAAGAGACTGTGATAGCTTACACTTTGCCAAACAATCATGTTTGTCAATCACACTAAGGAAGAATACCTTTTGAAAATATCGTGGGAAAAGGAGATTCAAAGAAATTTTCTGTCCTTTCAAAGACAAGTCCCATCATCTTTGCCACATTACATGTTGTCTGTAGATGCTTTTATAACTGATAAGTCTAGAAATTGTCATATTGCAGAGGTTAACCCATTACCACACAATCCCTATTTTTGACACCCCTGAGAAAGAAGCCTTTAGAAAAAATCGTGGGAAAAGGAGAAAATGCTGGTTACCAGCATTTTCTCTTTTTCCCATGATGTTTTCTACCCTTCACAGAACAAATTTCAAATTTTCAGTCACTTTTATTTTGTCGTCTGCAAATGCTTTCGATTTGGACAAGCCTAAAATTTTGTCATTTGGTAGTAAGTTAAGGGTTTATGATGGAAATTGTAGGGTAAAAGTTTTGTCAGAGATGGTCTATGCCAGTATTATAGTAATTCTACTGTTAATCCAAATTCCTCTTTTTCTTATTATAGTTACTGTTTAACAGGGTATAACCCTTCTAGGGCAAACTTACTCTGAAGTTATTTTTCATGGACAATGCAGATCAAGATCAAACTATGTCTACTTTTCCAAGGCAAGTCTGATCTTGAATCTACACCTTTCTGCATTTTTTTTTTCTTTTTATAATCTGGTAAAATACTTTTGAAACAAAGATGTTTTTTGTCTTAGAAGGTCATTCTCATTAATTCATCATTTCAAGGATAATGACTCCATTTGATGGTGTATTTTAAGTTAAGTCTTGGTTTATTTATTAGACTTTTCATTATTCACAATTTTTAACAGTATTTCAGTCCTGTCATTGTAACTGCTCACTATTGTTAGCTGGGTCTCTGCAGTGCCGCGATGAGGGGATTTTCTCTTTCTTTTCATGATAATAATCCTTTACCAAACAATCCTTGGTTTTTAGGACCTGAGATAGAAGTCTGTTGAAAACATTGTTGGAAAAGAAAAAAATGTCGGTAACCAGCATTTTCTCCCTTTTCCACAATGTTTTCTTCTCTGTTAGAAACAAATTTCAATTTTTGAGTTATAATTATTTTGTTGTCTGCAAGTGCTTTCAATTTGGACCAGTCTAAAATTTTGATGTTTGGTAAAGGGTTAAGTCTTTGCCACACAACAATTTTTTTTAATTTGTAGGTTGAAAGCATTTGCAGATGCTTCCAAAATGATAGAATGTGCTTTTAAAAGGATAGACAACATTGTTGGAAAAGGAGAAAATGCTGGTAACAGCATTTTCTTTTTTTTTCTCACAGTGTTTTTAAAAGGTTCTTGCCTTTAGGGCTGTTAAAACACAGGATTTTGTTGTAAAAGGTTTAAAAAGTGCCATGAGCTAAATGCCATAGATCTTTTTAAGTGATAAAGGGAAGAAAGTAGCAATAGATTAGTGCATGCTTAACTCTTTACCACACAATCCCGACTTTTAACAACCCTGAGAAAGAAAGATTTTGAAAACATTGTGTGAAAAGGAGAAAATGCTGGAAACCAGCATTTTCTCCTTTTTTTTCACTGTGTTTTCTACCTTTCCTGACCCAATTTTAATTTTTTCAGTCACATGTATTTTGTCATCTGCAAATGCTTTCAGTTTGGAACAGTCAAAAATTTTGTCATTTTGTAAAGAGTTAAATAAGGACATATATCAGAAAATACGCAAGCCTGTGATATTTATATGCATAATACAATGTATACAAATTGAATGTGATCTTATTTTGCTGTTATTGTATTTCATTATTACTATTAACTACTTGCTAAGCAGTAGTGTTCAGTGTATGCTTGATATCCTGTTATTATACATGTATATCAATAAATGATCTTTCTAAAATGAGAGTGTTATCTGAAGCACATTAGTCTGCACTTCTGTGTGGTTAGATCAGGTTCTGTATTCACCAACCATTTATAAGTATGTTCTTGGTCTTATTCTCCTGATTTTCTTTATTGGAAAGTAACATGACTTCTGATTGGCTAAACCAAATGGTTTGGCCAATCAGGAGTCATGTTACTTTCAAATTTTGAAGATGCTGGAGAATGAGACTAAAAATATTCTTAAGAATGGTTGGTGAATACAGACCCAGGTCGTCTTGCTTGTTTAAAGAGGTTTGTATCTGATTCAACCTTCTGTTTCATGATACGTAACTCTCTCAGCACACAAATCAGTATGATCCTACCAACAGAAATGCTAATCTGTTTTATGTTATATGTTGTTTTTAATATATAAAGGAAGAGCCATGAGCTACAAGCCATAGATTTTTAATGATTCATTCGAGAAAATACGCAAGTGTATATTACACATGTATATGTAAGTAGTATAGCCCGTTTGCTTAACTCTTTAACAAATGACAAAGTTTTAGACATGTCCAAATAGGAAGCATTTGCAGACGAAAAAATAAATGTGACTAAAGAATTGAAACTTGTTTCTAGCAGGGTAGGAAACATTGTGGGAAAATGAGAAAATGCTGGTTACCAGCATTTTCTTTTTTCCCCACAATGTTTTCAAAAGGCTTCTTTCTCAGGGTCATACAAACCAGGGATTGTTTGGTAAAGGGTTTAAGTATTGTCATTCTGTAATAGAGTATTAGTTTCTTTTCACTTAGTTGCCATTATTAGCTTGTTAGAATTTTTCAAAATCTTTGTGACAAAAGGTGAAATTACTTAACTCATTACCAAACGACAAAATTTTAGGTTTGTCCAAATCAAAAGCATTTGCAGACAACAAAAAAAAAAGTGACTGAGAATTTGAAATTTGTTTTGTGAAGGGTAGAAAACATTGTGGGAAAAGGAGAAAATGCTGGTTACCTGCATTTTCTCCTTTTCCCATGTTTTCTAAAGGCTTCTATCTCAGGGTCGTCAAAAGTAGAGATTATGTGGTAATAGGTTAAGATGAGCAATTTCTTCTTTAATTTTTTTTCTACCGGCCAACGAATCACAGAGGCATTAAAATATGATAAAGGGATAACTTTCTGAAATAATTTGGTGGAATGAAAATGTGCGTGTTGACTTCGTTTTGTTACTCTATTAATAACAAATGAACTTTGCTCTGGTGAAAGGGGTTTTAATGCATTTCTGGGATGCATTATACCAAGTAAATTATCACATCATTATTTATGTGTAAAATCCATTTTGTCTACATTGGTGTAAGTTCTCATTGTTATTCCAGGTTTTTAGATTTTTGAGGCATCAAACAGCCCCTTTTTCTTTATCTTCCTCAATGAAATTTCTGAATTTGTAGGATTTTCGAAAGTCTTCCTTTCACTCATATGTCTTACAACTAAATGAATCTTTTGAGAATTGTGCTACCAGACCTGGGTCAATACCATAAGCACATGTATTAACCCTTTACCACACAATGACGCCTTTTAACGACCCTGAGGAAGGAGCCTTTTGAAAACATGGTGGGAAAAGGAGAAAATGCTGGTAACCAGCATTTTCTCCTTTTCCCACCATGTTTTCTATCCTTTCCTAACCCAATTTAAATTTTTCAGTCACATTTATTTTGTTGTCTACAACTCCTTCAATTTGGACCAGCCTAAAATTTTCTCGTGTGGTAAAGAGTTAACTCTTCACACACAATCCCAAGTTTTCACAACCCCAGTTTTTCAAAACTTTGAGGAAAATGGAAAACAAGTTTGCAACCAGCATCTCCTTATTTTCCTTCGCTGGTTGCCACCCTTCTCTGAACAAAATTTGATTTTAGATCCACATTGAATTTGTCGTCTGCAAATTTTTTCATTTTTGACTAGTCTAGAAGTGCTGTTTGGTAAATAGTAAACTGTTTACCAAACAATCCCGACTTTTAACAACCCTGAGAAAGAAGCCTATAGAAAAGGAGGAGAAAATGCTGGCAAGCAGTATTTTCTCTTCTTCCCACAATATTTTCTACTCTGTCAAAGTCAGAAGTCATCATATTACTAAGATTTAATTTGTTGGCAGCAGATGCTTTAAATTTGATCCAGTCCAAAAATTTGTTGTTTGGTTAACCCATTACCACACAATCCCTACTTTTGATGCCCCTGAGAAAGAAGCCTTTTGAAAACATTGTGGGAAAAGGAGAAAATGCTGGTAACCAGCATTTTTTCCTGTTCATACAATGTTTTCTACCCTTCACAAAACAAATTTCAAATTTTCAGTCACTTATATTTTGTCGTCTGCAAATGCTTTCAATTTGGACAAGCCTAAAATTTCGTTGTTTGGTAATGAGTTAAGAGTAAACCCCCCTTTTCACAGAGCATAGCTTGATGTACTTTGTGTAATTTGATGCGCAGTGCCTTTAAAATTTATCATAGAATAACCGTCCATGTACATTTGATAATATATTATTTATTTTTTGACACTTTTATTTTTAAAATGAACTTTATACAATTCATATAATACATTATTACACTTCTACAATGCATTTTTATTACGTTATTTACAGGTGTGATAACATTTATAGATGTCTTTTGAATCCTGTGTTTAACTATACTGGTACAAATTGAAAGCAATTGCAGACAACAAAATAAATGTAACTCATAGATATTGAAATTTGTTTCCAGTAGGGTTGAAAACATTGTCAGAAAAGAAGAAAAAACTGGTTACCAGCATTTTCTCCTTTTCCCACAATGTTTTCAAAAGCTTCCTTGCATAGGGTCGTCAGAAGTTGGGATTGTGTGGTAAAGGGTTAAATGACCCGGTGGAAGAGGGCTTTTGAAAACATCAGGGAAGAAACAGAAAATACTTGTAACCAGCATTTTCTGCTTTTCCCATAATGTTCAGTGAACTTTCATAGACAAATACTATCATTTGACACATACTAAATTAGTCATCATAAAGTGGTTTTATTTTTGACAAGTGGAACATTTCCAAGTTTGTTAAGTTTGATAAAAAGTTGATATCTAAAGAATGACTATTTTATTTAAACATTGTTTATTGCTGTGAGATATTGTTTTATGCTAGTTATTCTTAGTATTATTTTTAGCTTGGTTGTTTGCAAAGCAAATCATGAAGTGTAGTCATAGCTCTACCTTGTCTGTGTCATCTTTTTCATGCTACAAAACTGTAACCCTTTCTTTTGGTATCTCTACCTTTACTGAAAATTTACTACTTCAAACTTGGTCTACTTGTTATTCCCCGCCGAAGGCGAAGGGATATAGTTAAAACATTGTTCTTCCGTCCATCCATCCTTCCACATGCTGTGGACAATATCTCTTACACCATTGGACAGATTTCTTGAACTGTTTACAATAACCTTTTCTGCTGATATACTTTTTTTTTTGTACTTGATGCAAAATTGCCGACTCGGAGTGATTTTGAGTTACGCAGTAGGGCAAATTTTGGAAAAAGTCATTCTAGGCGGGGGATATCATTTCAATGAAATTGTTTGTTCATTATTGAAAGGGAACCCATGCCAAAAGGTCAGGTGACCATCACAATGTTTTTGACATTTTTGCCTCTTTTCTATTGGCAGGAGTTTTTGCTGTAAAAGCAGCTGCAGCTGAGTAATGCAACCTGCATCTGGTGCTCTTGTTAAATCTTTACAACACAAACCCTACTTTTGACGACCCTGAGAAGGAAGCCTGTAGAAAACATTGTGGGAAAAGGAGAAAATGCTGGTAACCAGCATTTTCTCATTTTCCCACAATGTTTTCTACCCTTCACAAAACAAATTTCAAATTTTCAGTCACTTTTATTTTGTCATCTGCAAATGCTTTGAATTTGGACCAGTCTACAATTTTGTCGTTTGGTAGAGTTAAAACTCTTTACCACATGACAAATTTCTAGATTAGTCCAGATTGAAAGCACTGGCAGAAAACAAAGTAAGTACGAATAAAATGATACAGTTCACTTCTGAAAATAAGGAAAACATTGTGGGAAAGTAGAAAATGATGATTTGTCCTTTTTTCTCAATAAAAGACTTCTTTCTTAGGATTGTTAACACTTGTAGAGATTTAGTAGTATAGGAGTAACATCTGTTTTACAGTGAAATATAATCAAAATAATAATCAAAGTTTGAAAAAAATGTAGTTGTGTCTTTAGTAACCTTTTGCAATGGAGTAGTAATATATACTAGTCAACTTTTGTTTGGGATCAAAACCAAAATATTGTTTATTTTTTTGAATGGGAAAATCTGTTTTTTTCGCCTTCCACAATGCTTGAAAGAACTTTATTCTGTTTATTTGATATTGATTTCCTTTACTATGACCATACATGAAATGAACTTGTTTTAGTTTGAATCAATTTAATTTAGAAAAAATTATTCATTTTTTGTTTTGTTCCCTAGCAAAAGTTGAGTAGTATATATACTAATAATGATCTTGATCTACACTGTGCACAAAACCTTTGTCAGTAAGGAACGAGTTTTTGTGACTCAAATGGCAAAAATTTGAATTAGATAGATTTGAAAACATCATAAGAAAAGGAGAAAATAGCATTTGCTGACAAAAAATAAATTTGGCTCAAATGAGAATTGATCTTCAAAAATGTAGAAATCATGTGGGAAATGGAAACAGGAGGGCCATTGGCCCTCGAACACTCAGCTTAGACTACAGCTTATGAGTGAAATTCAATTCTTTGAACAACTTTGGTAGACCTTCACCAAAGGAACATCCCTGCCAAGTTTCATCAAGATTGGCCCGTGGCTTGGGAGAAGATGTTTAAAGAAGTTGTTGATGGACGCTGGACGACAGACTCCGGACATAGGGCGATCACAATAGCTCACCTTTAGTACTTTGTGCTAAGGTGAGCTACCGAATATCATAGCTCTACACCTTCCAGTTTCAAAGAAGAATCTCAATTTTTCCTTCTTTGTCCTATGTTTGAACTTGGGGTCCCCGGGGCTGTGTCAGTTTTGACCAAAGCAGCATCCTTGGAACAAACTTGGTAGAGGTCCACTCAAAGATGCTACAAACCAAGTATCAAAGCTCTACACCTTCCCGTTTAAGAGAAAAGGAAATTTAAAATTTTCCATCTTTGTTCCTATGTTCCAACCAGTGACCTCCGGGGCATGGCCAGTTTTGACGCCAGGGACAGCATTATGACCAAACTTGGTAGAGGTCCACTAGAAGATTATGCATACCAAATATCAAACCTCTATACGATCAAGTTCCAGAGAACACTTTTAAAGTTTTCCTTCTTTGCTGCAATGTTCGAACCTGTGACCCCTGGGGCAGACCCAGTTTTGACCCCAAGGGCATAATATGAACAAACTTTGTATAGATCCACAAGGAATTGCTACATGCCAAATATCAAAGCTCTATGCCCTCTTGTTTTAGAGAATAAGAATTTTAAAATTTTCTCTCTTTGTTCCTGTTTGAACTTGTGACCCATGGGGCGGGGCCAGTTTTGACCCCAGGGACATCATATGAATAAACTTGGTAGAGGTCCCCTAGGAGATGTTACATACCAAATATCAAAGCTCTATGCCTTTAACTTTTTGAGAAGAGGAATATCAAAGTTTTCATTCTTTGTACCGATGTTTGAACTTGTAACCCCTGTGGTAGGGCTAGTTTTGACCCCAGGGGCATCATGTGAACAAACTTGATAGAGGTCCACTAGGAGAGCTACATACCAATTATCAAAGCTCTACACCATCTAGTTTCAGAAGAGAAAATTTTTAAATTTTTCCTTCTTTGTTCCTATGCTCCTATGACCCCAGGGGCATCATGTGAACAAACTTGGTAGAGGTCCACTAGGAGATGCTACATACCAATTATCAAAGCTCTACTCCTTCAAGTTTCAGTAGAGAAGATTTTTAAAGTTTTCCTTCTTTGTTCTTTTGTTCAAAGTTGTGTCTCCCTGGATGGGGTCAGATTTGACCCCAGGGACATCATTTGAACAAACTTGGTAGAGGTCAACAAGGAGATGCCACAGACAAAATATCAAAGTTCTATGCTTTCTAGTTTCAGAGAAGAAGATTTTTAAAGTTTTCCTTCTTTGTTCCTATGCTCAACTTTGTGCAAAGAAGGAAAACTTCAAAAATCTTCTTCTCTGAAACTAGAAAACGTAGACCTTTGATATTTGGTCTGTGACATCTCCTTGGGATGGTGCCAGTTTTGACCCCAGGGGCATCATTTGAACCAATTTGGTAGAGGTCCACTAAGAGATGCTACATATCAAATATCAAAGCTCTATGCTTTCTAGTTTAAGAGAAGGTTTTTTATTAAAGTTTTCCTTCTTTGTTCCTATGCTCATACTTGTGACCCCCGAGGTGGAGCCAGCTTTGACCCAAGGATCATCATTTGAAAAAAACTTGGTAGAGGTCCATTAGGAGATGTCACATACCAAATATCGAAGCTCTAAGCCTTCTAGTTTCTGAGAAGAATATTTTTAAAGATTTTGTATTTTTTTAGCCCACCTGAGCACAAAGTGCTCAAGGTGAGCTATTGTGATTGATCAATGTCCGTCGTCCGTCCTTTCACAATTACAAAAAAATCTTCTTCTCCTAAACTAACAATCAGATTTCAGTCAAACTTCACAGAAATTATCCCTAGGTGATGCACTTTCAAAATACTTCAAAGATTTGAATTCCATGAAGAACTCTGGTTGCCATGGCAACCGAGTGAAAAAACTTCAAAAATCTTCTAATCCAAAACTTTAAGGGCTACAGCTTTCATATTTGGCATGCATCATCATCTAGTAGCCCTCTACCAAAATACTTCAAATCATGGTTCTAGTGTTGAAATTGTCCCTGTGTTGTGGGTTCTCAGATTTTGCTTAGAGATAAAGAAGGAAATCTTAGAAAATCTTCTTGTCCCAAACCACAAGGGCTAGAGCTCTCATATTTGGCATGTAGCATCATCTAGTGGCCCTCTACTAAAATGCTTCAGATTATCGCCCTAGTGCAGAAATTGGCCCTATATTGTGGGGTCTCCGATTTCAAAAAGAGATAAAGAAGGAAATCTTAGGAAATTTTTTTGTCCCAAACTGTAAGGGCTAGAGCTTTCATATTTGGCATGCAGCATTATCTATTGGCCCTCTACCAAAATACTTCAAATTATGGCCCTGGTGTGACAGTTAGCCCTATGTTGTTGGTCTTGGATTTCACATAGAGACAAGGAAGGAAATCTTCAAAAACATTCCTGTCCAAATGGTGATGGCCAAAACTTTCATATTTGGCATGTAGCATCATCTGGTGGCCCTCTACCAAAATACTTCAAATTATGTCCCTGATGTAAAGAATTGGTCCTATGCTGTGGGTCTTGGATTTCACATAGTAATAAAGAAGGAAATCTTTAAAAATCTCTTTGTCCCAAACAATAATGGCCAGAGCTTTCATATTTGGCATGTAGCATCATCTGGTGGCCCTCTACCAACATACCTCAAATTATGGCCCTAGTGTTGAAAATGGCCCTATGTTGTGGGTTCTCAGATTTCACATAGCAATAAAGAAGGAAATCTTAGAAAATCTTCTTCTCCCAAACCATAAGGGTAGAGCTTTCATATATGGCATGTAGCATCATCTGGTGGCCCTCTACCAAAATACTTCAAATTATGGTCCTGGTGTGAAAGTTAGCCTTATGTTGTTGGTCTTGGATTTCAAATAGAGACAAAGAGGGAAATCTTTAAAAGTCTTCTTGTGAGCACTTCTTGAGACCACATTTCATGCTAAGCTGAATTGGAAATTGGTTAGAATGTCTGTCTCAATAAAATCTCACATGAGCCTGCACTGAATGCTTTTTCGGAATATAACTTTGTCATGTCAAGTAAGAACGACTTCAAAGTTAGTATGCATGTTTGTTGTGATATTACAGAGTACTGTGTTCAAGAACAATAACTCTACCTAGCACGGATTTTGAGTAATTCCACTTTGATCTTTATTTTAATAGTATTGTTTGCTTGTCCAGAGTGAAATTTTGAAGTCTCAAGTCAAATTGTTTGTCGCATTGCCTGCCCTTTGCCACTCTTGTTTCATCATCATTAGCCCTTGAACCTCAATATTTGGTAATTATAATCTTTGTTGTAGACCTTTGCTGCTTGGTATTCAGGTGAGTGATATAGGATCATCATGGTCCTCTTGTTCCCTTTTTGTTGCCATGGAAACCAGAGTTATGGTTGGAATTAAATTCTTTGAACAAGTTTCGTAGAGCTTCACCAAAGGAACATCCCTGCCAAGTGTCATCAAGATTGGCCCAGTGGTTTAGGAGAAGAAGATATTTAAAGAAATTGTTGACAGACGCCGGACACAGGGCGATCACAACGGCTCACCTTTAGCATTTTATGCTAAGGTGAGCTAAAAAAAAAGTGCCAGTGACCAGTATTCGCTCCATTTCCAATCATGCTTTCAAAAGCATCCTCCCAAAGTTCATAGAGTCATAAGAAATTGTTCCATATAGGGTTAGTACAGAAAACTCAATACATGTTTTGGACAATTTTTAATTTGTCTAACAAAGTGAAATGAAAAACACTCAAGTCCAGTAAATTTAGGACTGATATCATCTATAAATAGTACATTTAATATATTAATATCAACATATTAAGCTATCCCTCCTCCACCTGGCTTTCTTCAAGTTTTGAAAATGTCAAGGAAATAAAGTACAGTATTGTGAAGTTCTGTTGAATGTTTAGTACTACATTACTCTTTGCTATAATTTGTTTTACTCAAAACTAGTCTACAAAATTTTCAGACTTTTTGGAAAAAAAAAGAGCACTTGCAGGCAGCCAAGGAAGTTCAAAATGGTGCAATTCATCCTTGAAGAAAAAATTACCCTATGGGGGAGGATGTGTTGGTTACCAACATTTTCTTCTTTTCGCAGAATATTTTCAAAAGCCTTCTTTTTTAGATTAAAAACTTGGATTGTTTGGTAAAGAGTTACAATATTACTTGATTAAATTGGCTTGCAGTAGATGACTTCAAAATTATGATTTTGAAACTTTAGACAATCAACATGAAGTAAAGCTGAATAAATGAGAAAACGGAGCCAATTTTAGACATTTTTAAGGAAAACGTTGCCTGCATCATGTTATGTGATATTGCTGCATGAAATTAGATCATATATATGCACAGACAAATATTTCAAACAATAAATGAAAATAAACATTAAATGCATGTCATCTAAAACATACGCAAAATTGATACTTTGAAGTCTTAATTTCTTTAAATCATGAAGCTTTACCGCATTTCTTTAGCTTTCGTTAAATTGGCTGACCCCATTCCATATGCTGGTTACTAAATACATCCATGGAGAAAAAATAGTTTGGTGTTTCTTCAAAACTGAAAATCCTCTTAGTTAAATTGGCACTTGAAGGATAGAAAGCAAGAATAGAGAAAGTCATATTTGTCCAAAATTTGGCACATTTACCATTAAACATTCACCACATAACAAACTTATACACAATTCTTTCTTCAAGATGAAAAAGTAGTTGGCTAGTCCAGATTAAGACCAATTAGAAATGACAAC
Organism: Tridacna crocea; assembly: GCA_943736015.1. Lineage (NCBI taxonomy): Eukaryota > Metazoa > Mollusca > Bivalvia > Cardiida > Cardiidae > Tridacna > Tridacna crocea. Next base: position 35,346,001 of record OX031066.1, on the reverse strand, counting down.
TGATGGGGGTTTGTCTTTAAAAGGGTAGAAAACATTGTGGTGAAAGGAGATAATGCTGGTTACTGGCAATTTCAACCTTTCCTATAGTGTTTTCAAAGCTTTACTCCTCAGGGTTGTTAAATCATCGGATTGTGTGGTAAAGGGTTAATCATATTTAACTGTTTACCAACAATCCCGAGTTTTTAGACCATAGGTAATATGCCTTTTGAAAAGATTGTGGGAAAAGGAGAAAATGCTGGTAACCAGCATTTTCTCCTTTTCCAACAATCTTTTCTACCCTTTCCAAAACAGTTTTCAACTTCTGAGTCACATTTATTTTGTTGTCTGCAAAATGCTTTCAATTCGGTCATTTCTAAAATTTTGTTGTTTGGTAAAGAGTTAAAAGTGTTTACAGGTGACAAAATGGTGCAAATAATCTAACTTGTTATAGATGGGCACAAAATATTGTATATTTAATGGTTGAATATTACACATCCACCACCTCTCTACTCCATATGTGCACAAAGGGGAGTAACTCTACCCGACTGTCCTCCCCCATCTTTGTTCTGCTGGGATGTACTGACCAAAGTCTTCAGTCTTTCAAGATGAACCATGGCTCTGCAGTAAAAGAAAAATATCACTTAAATCATTTTGAACAGTAAAACTGACGTTAAATTTCAATAAGGCAAAGACCAGCCCTGACTTGTCTCTAGATAATAAAATTTTAGATTTCCCCAAAATGAGAGCATTGGCAGACGAATGACAAATGTGGTTAAAATGTTTGATTGTCTTGAAAAAGGTTGAAAACATTGTGAGGAAAAATAAAAGAAACTGGACACCAGCATTTTTTTTTTTTCACAAAAAACCTTCCACATCTGGGTTTTGCAAACTCAGTATGGCATGGTAAAGGGTTAAATGCCAATTCCCATTACTTCAGCCACTTTTATTTTGTAGGTGTACAGTTTTCCTTTCATTTCGCTTTGTAACTGTTTTGTTCCAGTCTGATACATTCCATATTTTCTCATACAAACTCAATATAATTATGTATGCTTGGTGTTTAACCCTTTACCCCATAAGGCATTTCTATGGTATCTCAAATTGACCCTAAATAACAGCAAGGATAAAGCTGTTTCTTATGTGTATATGACACCTTTTGATAGCATAGAAAACATAGTGGCAAAAGGTGAAATTGCTTGTCATGAGCAATTTCACTTATTGCCACAATGTTTTCAAAAGGGTCCTACAAGCAATGCATAGAAATGACTATCTATGGAGTAAAGGGTTAATGCCTTTTTCAGCACTGTTTCAGCTGCCATGTTGCAGGCCAGAGCACCTTTGTATGGTATTTCAGTTTCTCTTGCAAGAAAATGTAATTGATAAAAGTACAATATGCTGGCAACCAGCATTTTCTCCTTTACCCACGATCTTCTCTACACTTTCTGAGACGATCTGTCCTTTCAAAACCAGCCTCATAATTTGAGCCATGTCTAATTCTTTGTCTTCAAGTGCTTTCATTGCAAATGAGTCCAAAACTGTGTCACCTGAGATTAATAAGTAGTGAGATACTAAAATTACATCGGAGGCAAATAGGTAACAATCGCTACAATGACCTGTCTAGTATTTCCACACACTCAATAAGCCTGTTACAATTATATCTCAGCATAAGTTACGCATGGCAACCTACTTTTCCAAAGAGTGGCCTCCAGGCTCTCCTTTATAATCATAGTCTTTCAGTGCAGGAACATCAGCAGAAACGCCCTCCTCTGTCTTTGGCACAGGAACTCCTAAACTGGCAGCTTCTGCTCTCAGCTTATAGACCTGTAAGAGAGAACAGCAAACTTAACTGAATTTAACCAAAGGATAGTTTAAAACTCCACTCAAAAGTGCAGTTCATTTAATGAGGATAGAACAGCTCCGGGCGACATGATTCACCACAGCCATGAACAAGTTTCCAAGTCCCCTGCCACCTAAACGTACAACTAGTATTATTATACTGCAAAGAAATTTGTCGTGATTTGATTGGTTAACATGCAGGCAACATATAAAGCCAGTTTCCCTTTTGAGTGCCCAGTACATCACTACATGTGCAACACAACATCCAAAGCGGCGGCGTCGATCGATCACCAGACTGCACATTTATGCTCCAAATTGCAAGTTTTAGTGACGTCAATTTCCAGTGATGTCAGTTTTCATTAAATTGAGGGTCTCAGAAGGAAATTTTTATCTCCTCAACACACTCGATTCGTCAGATTATAATACAGGAAAATTTCACTTAACACATGTTGAAAGGGTAAAACTTTGCAGTATAATAAATTTGTTGTACGGTCAGGTGGCAGGGGACTTAGAAACTTGATCAGGGCTGTGTAGAATCATGTTGCCACCTTGCCTTCGGCTCGGGGCGACATGATTCACCACAGCAGTCACCCTGCCACCTGACCGTACAACTAGAAATGTTTCCTGGGTGTCTTATACCAGTATTGACACAACTAATGCCACCCTGCCTTCGGCTCGGGGCGACATGATTCACCACAGCCGTGAACAAGTTTCCAAGTCCCCTGCCACCTGACCATACAACTAGTAATGTTTCCTGGCTGCCTTACACCAGTACTGACACAACTTTCTTTCCAAGTCACTGACTGCTTTAACTCATTACCAAACGACAAAATTTTCGGCTTGTCCAAATCGAAAGCATTTGCAGACGACAAATAAAAAAAAGTGACTGAAAATTTGAAATTTGTTTTGTGAAGGGTAGAAAACATTGTGGGAAAAGGAGAAAACGCTGGTTACCAGCATTTTCTCCTTTTCCCACAATGTTTTCTAAAGGCTTCTTTCTAAGGGGCGTCAAAAGTAGGGATTGTGTGGTAATGGATTAACTTTTCCCACATGCATCAGAGGTGATAGGCAAAAATTGCTGGAAAGAGAGCTTGCCTCTAAAGGGTATTGAACCTGCAACCATCAGATTACAAGTTAGATACGCTTCTACCTCAGGACTCGTCTGGTCGTTAGTCAAAATGGATTGCATGGATTCATTGACTTGGTTGTTAAAATAGGAATCCATGGAAATAACTGAACAGTGTTCCTCAATTTTTTACCCTTTATCTGATGATAAAATTTTGATTTGTCAAAATTCAAAACATGCAGACGACAACTTAAACATGGTTCATATGCTAAGTTTTGTCTCTGAAAGGGCAAAAACCGTTGTAGCAAATAGGTTTTTCACCTTTTCCCACAGTGTTTTCTAAGGCCTTCTTGCTCAGGGTACTTAAAACTCAAAAATGTGGTTAATGGGGTTGGTATAAGGTCCCAAGTTTGATACCTGCAAGCGGGTGTCAACTTTGGGATTTTTAACAACTTGTTTCCCAATCCATGTAAAATAAATGTATGTTTAAAACTCAACACTGTTTGATATAGGTCAACTCACTCTTTCCGACAGCTTTTGGCGACTTCCCTCGTCCTCACTGTCTGTATGCACAGCCTCCTGTTGAAGTTTAAATATCATGTTCTTTAACTGCTCTAAACTTCCATGCTGAGGACCTCCAGAAAATGTCTTCTGTAAAACACAGGAAAAAACAAGAAACTTCATGCGGGTGCCATAGCTCAGCTGCAAGTGCTTGATTTTCAGTGAAAACTTTAAAATGAAAAAGAGGTATAATTGTGCCAAAAAACACTGAAATTGTTACTTGCCCTTGTTTTATTGGGCCTCCCTTATGATTGTAAACAACTTGTGCAAGTTTGAAGTAAAAGTCTTCAGTAATAAGTTAACCCTTTCCCAAACGACAAATTATAGACTCTTCTAAACTCAAAGAGTTTGCAGACGGCAATTTTAAATTTGATAATAAAAATGGCAGAAAGTTCTCCAAATGAGTAGAAAACACTGGTAAAAGGAGAAATTGCTCGTTACGAGCAATTTCTCCTTTTCCCACTGTGTTTTCAAAAGACTTGTACTACTGACATGTAAAAACAAGGGCCTGTTTGGGAAAGAGTTAACTCTTATCCTACTAAATAAATGAAACATTCAAACTGAAAGTAAAAGCCCAAATTTTGACACTAAAAACTCAAATTTTACGATTTCAAAACAATTTTGGAGAAAAGTTATCTTCTTATCAGACAGTGTGGATCCAAGATCAGACTGCACATTTTGTGCAGTCTGATCTTGATCTGCACTGTCCGAAAAAGGTCAGTGGGTCACGCTTAGCAGCCTAAGGGTTAATGGCTAAACACTACCTCATCATCTGAGCTCCTTTTACTGGCATCTTCCATTGACACTGGTGGTTTACTGAAATGAATAATTTAGAATAATTTAACTCTTCAATATGAACACCTTCTGCAGGGGTTGGTATATACTTGAAAACTCTTTATAACATGACAACATTGTAGACTTGTCCAAGCTGAAAGTATTTGCACAGAGCAAATTATATAGGACTCAAATCACGGGATTTGTCTGTAAAAGGATGGAAAACATTGTGGGAAAAGAGAAAACACTCTTTACAAGCAGCTTTTTTTGTTTTCCTACAATGTTTCCAAAAACCTGCTCCAAATAGAGTATAACCATCATTTTTTCCTTTTCCGTATTTTTCTTTTAATGAATTTTATCCTCTGGTTTATAAACAGCTGGGTTCATTTGGTAAATGAATTCACCTGAAAGGCACCCAATAACCGAACTGTATATTTATAGCCTCAAATCAGAATTTTTGTTTTTGGCCACCTTTAACCACCATACACTTATCTTCACATTGTAGACAGAATAGATGAAGATCAGACCTCAGTTTTGTGCAGTCAAATCTAGATCTACACCAGTCAAAAAAGCAACTGCAAAACACACTCAATGGACACCATATCTCTGCATAGTGGACAATGTAGATTACAGATCAGATTGCACATTTTGTGAAGTCTTGTCATATCGATCCCACAAAACCAAATACATGTATAGCAGAGAAAGCATAATACTGGTTAACCCATTACCATACAATCCCTACTTTTGACGACACTGAGAAAGAAGCCTTTAGAAAACATTGTGGGAAAGGGAGAAAATGCTGGTAACCAGCATTTTCTCCTTTTCCTACAATGTTTTCTACCCTATACAAAACAAATTTGAAATTTTCAGTCACTTATATTTTGTAGTCTGCAAATGCTTTCGATTTGGACCAGTCTAAAATTTTGTTGTTTGGTAAAGAGTTAACCTTTCATCAGACAACAATATAATTTTTTAGAGCTGTCCAAATTGAAAGCATTTACAGACAACAATTTCAATGTGACTATGTTGGTGCAAATTTTTAGCTTGCCTGAGCACAAAGTGCTCAAAATGAGCTATTGTGATCCTAAAATCTTTTCAAAAGGCATCTCAATTAGGGTCATGGAAAATCGTCATTGTCACACAATTTGTGTAGTAAAAGTATAAGGAAAACTCACTATGAGGCCGTCTTTTCCCAGGGCCTATCACCGTCCAGAATCATATCTGTATCTGGTGTTTTAGGTCTCAGAGCTTTACCTGGACTTCCTCCAACAGTAATTATATCGTCATGGTTACCTGACATACAGTATTTAAAATCATGAAAATTACATGTTCTGTATTGCTAGTTTAACCCTTTACCAGAAATTTCTGCATTTGACGACCCTGAAAGAGAAGGCTTTAAGTGACTTTTGAGGGAAAAGGAGAAAATGCTGATAACCAGCATTTCCTCCTTTCTACCCTAGTGTTTTCTAACCTATGAAAGACAGGGATCATCACTTAAGCAACATTTCATTTATCATCTGATTATGCTTTGAAATAGGTTCGGTCCAAAGTTTTATCTTCTGGTAAAGGATTAACCCATTACCACACAATCCCTACTTTGGACGACCCTGAGAAAGACACCCTTAGAAAACACTGTGGGAAAAGCAGAAAATGCCGGTAACCAGCATTTTCTCCTTTTCGCACAATGTTTCCTACCCTTTACAAAACAAATTTAAAAGTCTCTGTCACTTTTATTTTGTTGTCTGTAAATGCTTTCAATTTGCACAAACCTCAAATTTTGTCGTTTGGTAAAAAGTCAAAGCCTGGAATAAACCAAATGGATAATAATTAAATTTTCAGTCCACAATAAGATCAAGATAATCACAAGTTTGTGGTTACTTTTTTATGTCGTGTTTCTGCAGCTTGGAAAGAGTAGATCAAAAATCTGATTGCATGCTTTATGCAGTCTGATCTAAATCTACAGTGGTAAATAAGGCAGCTAAATTAGTGAAAGGTTCTTAAACCCATTACCACACAATCCTGACTTTTCACCACTGTGAGATAGAGGCCTTTTGAAAACATTGTGGGAAAAGGAGAAAATGCTGGTCACCAGCATTTTCTCCTTTTCCCATGTTTTCTTCCCTTCCCATAGCAAATTTCAAGTTTTTGGTCACATTAAATTTGTCATCTACAAATGCTTCCAATTTGGACTGGTAAAAAATTATGTCATGTGGTAAAGAGTTAAGGGCTAACATCAAAAAGTTACCTTCAGTTAGTTAAAGGTAATTTCCGTGAAATTTCTAATTGGTTGATAAATAAGGATAAATATGGATTTATGCAGAAATAGTATTTTTGCACATTTCCAACGGATCAGAAATTCTGTTTATGTCCCTCTTGAAATTGTTTTTTGATATTTTTGTTAGTTTTTTGAAAAGGGGGGTAATCATTATCTCTTTTTTAGTTGAGAATATAGTCGCTTTAGATTTATAAATGATAATTCAAAGAAGGGAAAAACGAAAAAAATGAATCGGTGAACGTAGTTCAATAATACTCATTTTAAATTATAGCTAATTTTGCAGGATGGTATTTTAGTGGAAATAACTGTTTTCCATTACACAGGTCGTACCTTAAACACTTTGATAACAGGTTAAACTTAACAAAGTTAATATTTTGTTTTTAGCCCTGAAAGCGCCTTTAGCTATTATAGTTGTCTTTTTGACCAATGTAGATTAACCCTTTACCGAACGACAAAATTTTGGAATGGTCTAAGTTGAAAGCATTTTCAGACGACAAAATGAATGTGACTAAAAAGTTTAAATTTGTTTAACCCTTTACTACACAATCCCGACTTTTAACGACCCTGAGAAAGAAGCCTTTTGAAAACAATGTGGGAATGGAGAGAATGCTGGTAACCAGCATTTTCTCCTTTTCCCACAATGTTTTCTACCCTTCTCAATACAAATTTTGTAATGTTCAGTCACGTTTGACATCTGTAAAAGCTTTCAGTCTAGAATCTAAATTCTTGTTGTTTGGTAAAGAGTTAAGGAAGGGAATGAAGCATTGTGAGAAAAGGAGAAAATGCTGGTTACCAGCATTTTCTCCTTTTCCAACAATGTTTTCAAAAGGATTCTTACACAGGGATGTTAAAAGTCTGGATTGTGTGGTAAAGGGTTAAGGTACATTATCTTAGTGGAGAAATTTTTTACTCCAAGTTTGCAAGAAATCTCATGGCAATTATCTTACAAAAACCTGAATCTGTCGAATAATTGGCTTTGTTCTATTCACTCTAAGATGAATGACAGAATCATAAAATTACCTGCAATTATCGGTGATGCCCCAGTTATACTTGAACCCCCAGGAGGTTGGATACCCTTCGTCATGGCTGCCAAGTCAAAACTTGAACATTTAGGATTACCTCCTTTTAATGGAGTACTTCCCTTGAATGGTGAATCAAAGTCCATTTGAGCACGCTCTTGATATCTCTCTAGAGCCGAGGTGGTTTTAACTTTTAAGTCCTTTAGCTTGTCAGACAGGGTTGGGGAGGCTGGTGGATTGGAAAACTGAGTATTTCCAGTATGTACTTGTAGTTTAGAGGTGTTGCTGACCAGATCTCTATAAGTCAGACCTGGGCCTGGCAAAGTGTCCTGTATATCACTATTATTCAGGGAATTGTCCTGTTGAGTATTAATTATCGGAAGAGGTCTTAATAGATCATTGTACTGGAGTTTCTTGGCAGGTTTAGACGGTGACACAACACTTGTTATATCCGAGGTATCCATATCGTTTACCCAGCTTGGAGGCGGGCGCGACGTCGTAAAGTCTCTTTTCTTCCAATCAGAATCAGAAACATCTGACGTATTCATAGTGTCAACCCAGCTTGGTGTTTTATGATTCGATGTGTTAAATTCCATGTAAAAGTCAGGTATTGGTTTATCCCTGAGGCCAGACTCAAACAATTTTCTCTCTCTTTTCAAAATAGAAGGAGACACAGATCGACTGCGTTCATGAATCTTTTTGTTGGGTGACCTTGACAGTCGAGTATTATCTGAAGATTCTCCAAGAAGAAGGGAAACATCATCATCATAATTTCCAGCTATTTTCAGATCTGGACTTGTGGCTTTGATTTCATCTTCACTAAATTTTACATGCTGGGTTGTCTTATCTGGAAAATAAGAAAGGTACGAACACATTTGCTTAACTTTTAAAAAGCAACAAAATTTCAGATTGGTCCAAACTCGAAGTTTTTGCAGACAACAGTCCCATTTTTGGTTCAGCCAATCACACATTGTGTTCCTTTGAAATTTAAAAAAAAAAAAAATAATGAAAAGCAGACTAAGAACCTAACAATAAATCTTTAACCCTTCACTAAGAAACCAAGGAAGAACGGCTTTGACAGACATTAACTCTTTACCAAATGACAAATTTTTGGACTGGTCCAAATTGAAAGCATTTGCAGACGACAAAATTAAAGTGACTCAAAATTTGAAATTTGATTTTGGAAGGGTAAAAAAGACTGTGGGAAACTGAGAAAATACTGGTTACCAGAATTTTCTCCTTTTCCCACCATGTTTTCAAAAGGCTTCTTTCACAGAGTTTAGAAAACCAGAGATTGTTTAGTAAAGAGTAAATGAAGAAATCCCGTTTAATATCTCTTCTGTAAATGCTTTCAAATGAACAAGTTTGAAATTTTACGGTCAGGTGACAAGTAAACTAATCAAGCTTGGTGGAAAACCTATGATTCAAGAATTTGATACCTGTGGGTTGTGCAGTAAAACTCTGAGCTGGCTGATCCGAGGTTAAACCCATCATGTCATGGCTGATCTGTATACTGCTTAGGGTCTTTGACCTTCGAGCCCGGGGCCGCTTGTACCCATACACATGTTTACTTTTCCAGTTCGATCCGTTTACACTTGTCGGGTTTGCTGGGTCCACAGAGAGGAGTACATCTGTATTCAGGCTGCCTACATCACTAGGACATTCCGTTGTTTTAGGGAAGTCATCTGAATTGATCTGTTTCAGGAGTTCTTGAGACTTGTTCAAGGCCTCATCAACTGTGAAAGAAACCAGTTAACCTTCTAGATCTATACTTCAGTCAGTTATTATTTTCTATTGCTCTTAACTCATTACCAAACGACAATATTTTAGGCTTGTAGAAATCAAAAGCATTTGCAGACAACAAGATGAAAGCGACTGAAAATTACAAATATGTTTTGTGAAGAGTAGAAAACATAGTGGGACAAGAGCTTCGCAAAGCGGCGCATATACGCCCTAAGGGGCTTGCCAGTGAAATGAGTTGAAATGACAGAAGGGCCATGAATGAAGAGTAGTTAATCTCCATGATATGTGAAAAGTAGTAAAGGGCAATAGCTAAAAAAAGAAGGGTGGCACAGTTACAAATTTTGTGAATTGCTGTTCTCAACAAGAAGTTCTATCAGTTTTGAAAGGTTCAGGATCATAGCTTTTATATTTTAGAAATTATGGCCCAGACCAAAATTCAGAGAGAAAAACTAACAAAGGGCAATAACTAAAAAAGTAGGATGGCAGAGTTATGGTTCTTGCACAGTGCACTTCTTCCTAATGTGTTCTATTAGTCTTTGAAGTTTCAAGATGATAGGTTTTAAAGTTTGGGAGTTATGGCCTTGACAAAAATTCAAACTGAAAATTAACAAAGGGCTATAACTCAAAAAATAAAGGTTATAGAGTTATGGTTCTTGTGCAATGCACTTCTCCATAATGTGTTCTATCAGTGTATGAAGTTGCAAGGTATTAGCTTTTATAGTTTAAAAGTTATGGCCTGGACAAAAATTCAAACTGAAAATTAACAAAGGGCAATAACTCAAAAAATAAAAGTGGCAGAGTTATGGTTCATATGCGACGCACTTCTCCACAATGTGTTCTATCAGTGTATGAAGTTGCAAGTTATTAGCTTTTATAGTTTTGAAGTTATGGCCTGGACAAAAATTCAAACTGAAAATTAACAAAGGGCAATAAGTAAAAAAATAAAAGTTGCAGAGTTATGGTTCTTGTGCAAAGCACTTCTCCAAAATGTGTTCTATCAGTGTATGAAGTTGCAAGTTATTAGCTTTTATAGTTTGGAAGTTATGGCCTGAACAAAAATTCAAACTGAAAATTAACAAAGGGCAATAACTCAAAAAATAAAAGTGGCAGAGTTATGTTTCATGAGCACTGCACTTCTCCATAATGTATTCTATCAGTGTATGTAGTTTCAATTTGATACCTTTTATGGTATGAAAGTTATGGCCTGAACAAAAATTCAAAGTGAAAAGTTGGTTATTTCAGAAATCAAGGGCAGATAATTTTGGAACGCAAACTGCGATCAAAATTCTAAGACCCAGGTGCACAACTAGACATGATGGAGATTCATTGTGGCAAGTTTCAAATAATTCCGATGAAAACTGTAGGAGGAGTTGCGCACACAAGAAATTGCTAACGGACGGACGGACAGACGACCGGGGGTATAACATAGTATGACCCTTCGGGCGTATAAAAAGGAGGAAATGCTGGTTACCAGCATTTTCTCCATTTCCCACAAAGTTTTGTAAAGGCTTAATTCTTTCTCACGGTCGTCAGAAGTAGGGATTGTATGGTTATGGGTTTTATTCTAATATCAAAAGTCTTCTTTCTGAGGGGCTTTACCACACCATCCCTACTTTTGACGTCCCTCAGAAAGACAACTTGAAAACGTTGAAGGAAAAGAACAAATTGCTGGTACCAGCATTTTCTCTTTTCCCCACAAAGTTTTCTACCCTGCTGGAAACAAATTTCTATTTCTGAGTCACATTAATTTTGTCATCCGCAAGTGCTTTCAATTCGGTCAGAGTTAAAATTTTGTCATCTGGTAAAGAGTTAATGCATTTTTGTGATGCACAGTTCTAAGCACGTCATCAAAATGTAATGGATAAAGAAATTCATTTCTCTCTAACAAAATACTGAATCATGTGGTAGAACTTGTCCTTTGACCTGCACAAAACTTACATATAGTAAAATGTTTCAAGACATGCCAGACTGTGCAAACTGCACAGGCTGTCCTGTATTTCTGCATTGATGCTTTTTCCTTTTTCACTATAAAGCTTTAGCACGATAAAATTTTGTACGTGAAAAAATAGAAAGTATTTGCAGACAAAAACTAGACAGTAGCTCAAATGATAATTTCTGTCTTTAGGATAGTAAACATGGCAGGAATAGGAGAAAATGCTGGTAACCAGCATTTTCTCTTTTTCCTACCATGTTTTGAAATGCCTTCTTCTTTTGGGTTGTTAAAAACTCCAGATTTCGTGGTAATGGGTTCATTCCTTCAGCACTACTGACTCAACCTACTGATACTATGTATTTCCTACAGGATTTCTGTATATCTTACAAGATTTCTGCATATCTTATAGGATTTTTCTGTATATCTTATAGGATTTCTGTACATCTGATAGGATTTCTATATATCTTAAAGAATTCAGGGTATAGATTGAAGATCAAACTGCATGTATTGTGCAGTCTGATGTTGACCTATGTTATTTGCAAGAGCCCTTGTTTTTGCCTGTTGCACTGGAAGGTTTGGGGTCCTATGTGGCTCAGTAGTGAAGTATAGGTCTCACTTACTGGAGGCTCCAGATTTAAGTCTCACTGAAACACTACTTTTTATGTACCAGTGGCTTTGGTTAACACACTTCGGAGCCCAATCCTAGGGCTACTGAAACCTATGACATGCATGAATATGTGAGCTGTTGCTGTGATATGACTGAAATACTGGTGTAAAACACTATTCAATCAATCAATCAATCAATCAATCTGAAATAGTTTACTTATTTGAACTTGTAATAAAAGACCGTCTGTTAATAGAGACCATTTTCCCTACTCACTTTGGCTGGTCCTTGAACACACGTTTGACAACATTTGCACAGAACTATCTTTAACTCTTTACCACACAATCCCGATTTTTAACGACCTTGAGAAAGAAAGCCTTTGAAAACATTGTGGGAAAAGGAGGAAATGCTGGTAACCAGCATTTTCTCCTTTTCCCACAATGTTTTCTACCCTTTCCAAATCAATTTTCAATTTTTCAGTCACATTGATATTGTCATCTGCAAATGCTTTCAATTTGGACAAGTCCAAAATTTTGTTGTGTGGTAAAGAGTTAAACAAATCAAACAAAATCCAGACTTTTATCAACCCTCAAAGAAAAGCCTTTCTTAATTTTTTTTTATCTGTCCTGCAGTGTTTTCTATCCTTTTCACAGACAAACTCCATCATTTGAGCCATTCTAGTCTTCTACAAATACTCTGAGTTACGGACAAGTCTAACACACTGTTGTCTTTTAGGGGTCAAACAGTGTCCACCTGTACCAGTGTGTCAAAAAATAAGTCATCTAGCATGGAAATATTACAACTACCATTTCCCAAAAAATACTGTGAATTACATTTAATACCACTCATGACAGTTACAAACAGTGGCTCTTCACCAAACAACAAAATATTGCACTCCACCAAAATGAAAGCATGTGCAGAAGAAAAAATAATTGAAATTCAACAGATGAGTTCTTTCTTTGAAAGGATAGAAAACATGCTGGTTCGTAACATTTTCTCCTTTTCCAACGTTTTCAAAAACTCTCTTTCTTCAGGGTCATTAAAACTCTGAATTGTTTGGTAAAGCAACACTGTGTACTTTTAATACATAGTGTTGCTTAGATTATTGTACAAATAATTTCAAAATACCTTACCTTGTATAGGGTTAAGCTATTACCAAACTATAGATACCCTTTTAGATACCCTTCGAAGAAAAGCTTTCTAAAACATTGCAGAAAAAGGATAAAACATTTGTGACAGAAATTACCAAGTTAGCAACACTTAACTCTTTACCAAACAACAAAATTTTAGACTGGTCCAAATTGAAAGCACTTGCAGACGACAATAAAAATGTACTTCAAAAATTGAAATTTGTTTCCAGCAGGGAAGAAAACATTGTGGTTACCAGCATTTTCTCCTTTTCCCACAATGTTTTCAAAAGGCTTCTATCTCAGGGTCGTAAAAAAACAGGGATTGTTTGGGAAACTTGGGTTAATGTGTGGTCTGCAAAATTGAATGCTTTTTAAATTGGTCCAGTCAAAAATTTTGTCATGTGGTAAAGAGTTACCAGTAACTAAGTAAAAGTAAGTTCATCCATCCAGCTGGTTGAAAGTGCACCAATCACAAGCCTCGTCTTGAAAATTCAAATTACAATAGTGTTAAACCTGTGAGCATATTGAACCAGCAGTTAACCCAAGATACAACAAAACCATTCATACAACATTCTACCCCTCTTATACACACACACACATGTTCTTACCACGTTTCTTCTGTCTCCTATAATAGTTCTTCTTTGCTTTAATGTGAAGAAAGGGAACTTAATTAGCTCAAGGATGCGTGTACAGTCTTAAGTGCTTTTCTTGGCAATGTAGGCCAAGATCAGATCAGATCTGCTCTGATTGTCATTTTTCTGATATATCCTGATCAAAACAGATTGCAAGATAGGTCTATGCAATATTCACGATTTTGTATTTCCCAAGCAATTCTCATTTTGATAAGTTTCAGAATTTCACTTGCTGCTAAACAAAAACAATTGTTTATTCCATTACCACAAAATCCCTACTTTTGATGATCCTGAGAAAGAAGCCTTTATAAAACGTTGTGGGAAAAGGAGAAAATGCTGGTTACCAGCATTTTCACCTTTTCCCACAATGTTTTCTACCCTTTACAAAACAAATTTCAAACTTTCAGTCACTTTTATTTTATCCTCTATAAATGCTTTCAATTTAAACCAGTCTAAAAAATTGTCGTTCGGTAATGAGTTAACAGTTAACCCTTTAATTTTTAGACAGGTCAAAACTGAAAGCATTAAATTTTGCAGACAACAAAATCAATGTGACTCAAAGATTTAAAATTTGTTCTGGGTAGAAAACATTGTGGGAAAAGGAGAAAATGCTGGTTTCCAGCGTTTTCTCCTTTTCCCACTATGTTTTTTAAAAGACTTGTTTTTCAGGGCCATGAAAACCAGGGATTGTATATGTTTGGGAAAGGGTTAACACACAATCCAAAGTTTTAACTATCCTGAGAGAGAAAACTTTGGAAACTTTTCCAAAGAAGGCTGATAACCAGTATTTTCTCCTTTTCTCACAATGTTCTTTACCCTATGGAAGATAGTAATAATAATATCTGCTGCATTCAAATTGTCTGAAATTTTGACAAGCACAAATTTTTGCCATTTGGTTGAGCTAACCAGCTGGTAATATTTTAATTCTTTACAAAACAACATAATGTCTAATTCTAGACTCTCACAAACATAAGCATAAGCAGACCTTACATGTGACTAACTTAGTGGGACTAGAAATTAATGTGGAAAGGGGACAATACAGGCAACCAGCTTTTCTCCCTTTTCTAAAATTTCAAAGGGGTTCTTTCTCAGGGTCACCAAATTATGGGATAGTTGTTGGATCAGTAAAGAATGTCTTGGCTGGAGTCTTACCTTCTGCCTTCAAAGACACGGTTTTCTTCATTTTTAATAGAGATTCATTTATACTGTCTTTTGTGTCTGCCAGTTTGAGCTCTTTTTCTGTATCTCTCACACCAGTTGCCAGTGACCTTTCTGCTGTCATATGAAGGGCAGATTTAGGGTTCAGTAGGTCATTAACTGTCCTCTGATACAAGCCTGACCTATTGGATAGGAGCCCTTGTCTTTCATACTGACTGATGTATGCCTCCAAAGCTTCAGTGGCAGATAAGTACTCTTCTCCACCAATCAGAATGGTTGAACCTTTGCACTGAATTTTGTACTGTGAGGTCGCTGCACCAATTGACCTTTCTAGTGTTGCCATGGTGACAAATTCTTAATGTCTTCCAGATAGGTTATACATGTAGTAGTGTTATACAGCCTACATGATCTGAAAAAAACAAAGAAATCGATCAGTTTATTACATGTATATGATAAAAAAAATTCTGCCCTTCAAATTCTTAATAGTTTTAACTCTACCACAAAACATTTTAGACTAGTCTAAACTCAAAGCATTTTTCAGAATACAAGCTAAATACCGGCATGGCTCATAGTCACCCTCACACTAACCATGGCACCAAATCCTGTCTGGCACAGCTATTCAGCTACAAAAGTACAGTTTGGCTTTAATGACCAAAGCATATCATACTTAGGCACAAACATCTTTCCTTTCCAAGATGACCTGATTTACGGGCCATTACAAATATAAGATATGATACAGTATTAGTTCTATAGTCAGGTGGCAGGGGACTTGTAAACTTGTTCATGGCTGTCGTTAATCATGTCACCCCCCCCTCCCCCGCGCTGAAGGCAAGGTGGCAACATGATTCACAACAGCCATGTACAAGTTTTCAAGTCCCCAGCCACTTGACCGTACAATAAATTTATTATACTGCAAAGTTTTACCATTCCAATGTTTGTTAAGTGAATTTTATGTGATTTGGTTTAAATAATTGATTACGCAGACAAAGCAGAATTTCCTTCTATATGCCCCAATTCAATGAAAACTGACGTCACCGGGAATTGAGATCACTGAAACCCAGGTAGTATGTGCTAAAACATGCAGCTTGGTGCATAATCTTGATGTTAATCTTGATCGATGCCGCCACTTTGGATGTTGTGTTGATAGTGTAGTCATTTCTAAGGGGCTTTTACGTTGGTTTTGCCTGTGCACATGATATATAATGTTCGGGAATATTATCAAATCAGATCACGAGAAATTTCTTTGCAATATAATAATAACAATAGTTATAATTACGATATTGGTAAGTTCAGAAGACCAGCCTCACCATAATAGGCTCATGGAATATGCATGCACCTCTTGTCAGATAATAGTATTTATTCTTTATCAAATAACCATGACTAACTAAATGTGGCTAAAATGACGAAATTTTCTTTTAAAAAAGGTAGAAAAAAAATAGTGGTTTAAGAAGAAAATGCTTGTTATCAGCTTTTAATTAGTTCTGAACAATGCTATCAAAACCTGTAAACATGAAAATAAAGTTTAACAATTCTGTTTGTTTATATGACGCTCCCTCTTTTTACAATCTATCTATGAAATACCACTTGGTTGATAAAAATAGACATAGGGATTTGTAAATTCTTTACCCCTCGACAATATAGACTGATCAATATTAGTAGCATTTGCTATCGACATAGCTCAATTGGTGGAATTTCTCTTTGAAAGGTTTAAAAACATTGTGGTGCCAGGATTTTCTTCACTTCCCACAATGTTTTTAAAACGTCTCCTACATCACAGTTGATTAATCCTTTACCATGTAATCCGACTTTAAACAACCTTGTAAGAGAAGCCTTTTGAAATCATTTTGGGAAAAAGAGAAAAAGCTGGTAACCAGCATTTTCTCGTTATCCCACAATAATTTCTACTTATTTAAGAATGAATACTATCATTCTAAAAATATTTGATTCATTGTCTGTAAATTCCTTCAATATAGATAAGTCTGAAATTTTGCTGTGTGATAAAACTGGTAACCAAAGGGAATGCTTGGTAAAGGGTTTAGCTAAACGTCCAAATAATTTAGGGTTAAATAAAGACCTTCGCTTCAGAACTACTAATCCCAACTCAAATAAGAGTGGAAAATGAACATCAATGACCATGTTTACACTTGAAGCATAGGATTTAGAAACAAGAAAATATTTATTCAGTTGACAAATGTTAAGGTAATTTTCAACTCAGACTGAGCCTATAGATTTCAACTTTACCAGCTAAATACTGGTAACTGAACAGAAAATTTCCACTGAAATATTGGGATTTCAAAGTTGATTTCACAGAGAAAAAAAATACTGTATCAGACCCTGCTGATCCAAGATTGGACTGCTAAATATGTAACATTTAAAATGTGGCCCAAATTTTTACTTGTGACTGTACAAGGGTAGAAAACACTCAGTCTGGGGGAAAAAGGATAATTTGCTGGTCACCAACATCCTCTCCTTGTCTTAGCACTTTCTAATTTTCCCCAAGGGGCAGTTCGAGAATTTTGCTGTATGGTAAGGAAAACATGGAATTGTATTGACTTATTACACATAGGATTTTAAAACAAGTTTTAATCAATTCATCCCTTAAATATAGTCTAATCCCCCCCCCCCCCCCCTTTTTTTTTTATCATATATACCTAAAACAATCCAAAAAAAAAAGACTTTGAAAATCATAATTAAAAAAACAATTTTGTATGAAAGCTGCATGCAAACAAACAAGCTGATGTATTTTTTTACCGGATGAAAATATGTTTATACCTGTAAAACAGCAGGCTTATTTCACAACAATAACATAAGCTTTAAAACTTTCATTGATCTTACAGAAACAGCTTAGACCTTTTGAAGTCTAAAAGAAATGTCTTAACTCTCTACTATAGGACAAAATTTTAAACTCCTCCAAATTGAAAGCATTTGCAGATGGCAAAATATAAGTTGCTGAAAATTCGAAATTTGTTAAGTAATGGGTAGAAAACATTGTGGGAGAAGGAGAAAATGCTGGTTACCAGCATTTTCTCCTTCTCCCATAATGTTTTCAAAAGGCTTCTATCTCAGGGTCGTAAAAACCAGGGATTGTTCGGCAAAGGGATAATCAAATAAAAGGATAGGGATTAATTTGAAGATAATTGCTAAGTTTCAAAAGGTCAAGTGTGGAAGGTATGAAATCCACAAGCTAATAGAAAAATCTCATTTATCTCACTCTAATATCACCACCGGTCTGTCTAAGCCGGTTGACTTCTCTCTATCATCATCATGACAAAAATTTTTAACTTGTCAATCACTCTCTCACCTCTGGTTACTGTTGTCAATTGGTATTTCTCTTGAGAGGGTAGAAAACATTGTGGGAAATGAAAAAAATGCTGGTTACTCTTCTTTTCCCACTTCCAACACAATTTCTTCGTCTGGGTCATTAAAACAGTCTGTGTTTTAACTCTTTACCAAACAACAAAATTTTGAACTAGTCCAAACTGAAAAAATTGGCAGACGACAAAAACATGATTAAAAAATTGAAATTTAATTTGAAATGGGTAGAAAACACGCTGGGAAATGGAGATGCATAACCACTTAAATGACAAATAGCATGATTGTAAAATGTATCTCATCTAAATATCCGAGTGATTGCACAGGTATTTAAAGAAATCGTAAAAAACTGCCATTTGTCACACCAGTTAGAATGTTGATTCAAACTCACACCAATCACAATTACTTATGCAACATCCACTGCTAAAATATATGATCATATGCACCGGCATTGTGAATCTTTGTGCTTCTACTTGCTCATGTTGAATGCATGACTTCTACTGCATTTGTGTAAGCACTTTCAAACCCTTTGTGAGAGTATCTCTTTTAACCCTTTACTCCATAGATACTCGTTTCTACACATTGCTTGTAGGAGCCTTAAGAAAACATTGTGGCAAATGGTGAAATTGCTTGTGACAAGCAATTTCACCTTTTGCCACAATGTTTTCTACGCTATCAAAAGGTGTCACATACCCATAAAAACGGCTTAATCCTTGCTGTTATCTAGGGTCAATTAGAGATACCATAGAAATGCATTATGAGGTAAAGGGTTAAGTCCATGATACAATAAAAGTGCTACTATTAATCACACTCCAATCATGAAACAGACTAATCCTTAACTAACCACAAAATTTGCAGACGACAAAATAAATGCAACTCAAAAAAATTGAAATTTAACTTTGCATGGGTAGAAAACATTGTGGAAAGAGGAGAAAATGCTGGTTACCAGCATTTTCTACTTTTTCCACAAAAAGACAATGTTTTCAGAAAATTTGTTTCTCAGGGTCATGAAAACCTAGGATTGTTTGGTAATGGGTTAAATACAATATACAGCCTCTTGGCCACTTTTAACCAACCATACAATAAGAGATCGTCATCTTTACAATCATTTGCATACTTTTAAATGGTTAATTTAACTCTTTACCACACAACAAAATTTTACACCAGTCCAGATTGAAAGCATTTGCAGCCAAACGACAAAATAAATGTGTCTCAAGAATTTAAACATGACTTTGGAAGAGTAGAAAACATTGTGGGAAAAGGAGAAAATGCTGGTTACCAGCATTTTCTCCTTTTCCTACATTGTTTTCAGAAGGCTTCTATCTCAAGGACGTTAAAACCAGGCATGCTAAGTATAGAGTTGAATCTAAATGCATTATAACACATTGTTTACTTTTGGAAGCTCTTTTCTAACAGATCTACTCTTTCATCTGATGTTTCCTACACATTTGTAATGCAAACAAACTGTTTCCTTTTAAAATTTATCACATTTAAAATTCTTTTTTATATCACTTCATGTATCGTCAGAGGCATTATCTCCCGCTAGATGGCATTCTATAAATTCTCATCTATCTAATTTGGGCATCCTGGGTACAGAACCGAACTCCTATTCTAAACATCAACCGTTTCTTTGAATTTTAAACTGAAATAAACGTTTACTCAATAAAACACTACCTTGCTATTCACTCAGCTATGATCAGCAGTTTAAGAGAAATCTGGAGCTAAAGCAGGTCTCATTTCTCCTCAAATGTTTTGATAAAAGCCCATTTTCTACATTGCTACTTTATAGAGAGTAATACTACAGTTTCCTGTTATCGGGACTAGTGATGCATCATAAGAAGAATATGACATGCACAGATGTCGTCGGAAGTCATTGAATCGTTATGGTCTTTGAGTCGTTATGTTTTTATTTTTGTCATGTTCTTTGCGCAAGCTCTGTGAAAGAGGGTTTAATGTTTTTGCATACAGGAGTGAGGACAATCCAAAAATTGGAATATTTGGCTATTTGTTAACTTCATGCATGTTTAAAGACTATTCTACCTTCAGATTCTGTTAAACTTTTACCTAACAATATTTCAGACATGTCTAAATAGAAGGCATTTGCAAATGACAAAAAAAAAAATCTGACCCAAAAATTGATATTTTTCTGTTATTGTTGTAATTATTGGGATTTAATGCCACTTTAACAGCTAAGGTCATATCATGGCGGTCAGTGATGCACATGTGTTTCCTGGCTTTCTCACACCAGTACTAACATAACTTTCTTTCCAAAGCCATCAACTGCTTTTCTCACATGCTTCAGCAGAGGTGAGAGATTTTTTTCTGGAAAGGGTAGAAAACAATATGGGGAAAGGAGAAAATGCTGGTAACCAGTATTTCCTTCTTTTCCCATAATGTTTTCTGAAGCTTTCTCTCTCAGGGATTGAGTGGTAAAGGGTCAATAATCAGACTACCAGACTTTACAGATCCCAAATTATGTTATGGCTTGCTTGATGTGATGAATCATAGAGATGTATTAACCCATTACCACACAATCCCTACTTTTGACGCCCCTGAGAAAGAAGCCTTTTGAAAACACTGTAGGAAAAGGAGAAAATGCTGGTAACCAGCATTTTCTCCTTTTCCCACAGTGTTTTCTACCCTTCCCAGAACAAATTTCAATTTTTCAGTCACCTTTATTTTGTCGTCTGCAAATACTTTCAATTTGAACCAGTCTAAAATTTTCTTGTGTGGTAATGAGTTAATGAAGCAGACTTTTTCAAGTAAAGTTTAACTCTTTGCTAAACGACAGAATTTTAAATTGGGCCGAATTGAAAGTATTTGCAAAGAACAAAATAAATGTAACTAAAAATTTTGAAACTGGTTTTCAGCAGGGTAGGAAACTTTGTGAGAAAAGGAGAAAATGCTGGTTGCTCCTTTTCTCACAATGTTTTTAAAAGGCTTCTTTCTCAGGGTCGTTAAAAATTGGCATTATATGGTAGACTTAAACCAGATTGTGCAGCCTGATCTTGGATTTAAATAGTTATAACTTGGATTTACGTTGAATTTATGTTAAAAGATATTTTGTTTTGGCAAAATTGACCTAAACAATAGCAATGTTTCAGCAATTTATGGTAACTGAAAGTGTTCATTCATTTAACACTGTAAAGGTTAGGACATGGTGAGATTTTTTTCTCTTATCAGTCGTTTATGGATACATAATTTCTAGAAACTCTTCATACAAAACTATCAGCCTAAGTAAACATAGTTGAGTTATAAGGCAGTAAACACCCATAATCGAAAACAGCATTTAACAAAATTTATGGCAGTCATTTATGAAGCAGCACTTGATGTTTCTTTTTCAAATTTTTAACCCTTTACCACACAATCCTGACTTTTAACACCTCTGTGACAGAAGCCTTTTGAAAACATTGTAGGAAAAGAAGAAAATGCTGGTAACCAGCATTTTCTCCTTTCCCCACAATGTTTTCTTCCCTTCCTGAAACAATATCAATTCTTTAGTCAGTCTGCAAATGCTTCCAATTTGGACCAATCTAAAATTTTGTTGTTTGGTAAAGAGTCAAGAGTAATAAAATGTTGTAGTATTTTAATGCTCTTTTGCGAAAGTTTGAATATAATGCTGTTTACATTATTAACCCTGGATAAGGACAATCTTTAGGATAGAAGAAAGAGAGAAATACATACAAATACAGGGTCCAAAAAATTTCAGAATTCTTACTAAGTCTTGGCCTCCTGCCATTTTGTACTTGTCTTTTATTTAGACAAAAAAGGATAATCCACTTGCTCTCACCAAATTTTACTAGTAAGGACGAGCAGATGAGTGGATGCTTTGGACCCTGCTTGAGGTAGTAGAAATATTGGAGGGGAAATCATGAATCACCTGAACCGAAAAAAAAAAATTATACAAGCATAAAAAGATGCGACCACAAATGAACAATTACTTTCTATAAATTATGTTCTGTCTTTGACAAAGGTCTAGGTTAAACTATAAGAAGGTATCATTTACCTCTTTTCTCAAGATTATTAAAACTAGGAACTGTATGGAAGACAGTTTAACTCTCTATGGAAAACAGTTTACTCTAAAAGAATGAGAGACAAAACATGACAAATGAGGACAGAAAAAAATGAACTGTCTTTTTCTCTTCTATCAATAAAGTTTGCTTTCTCATTCTTAACCAATAATGGGCATCTATAGATGTACACATTAAGTTTTGTTCACGATTATGATACAACCTTGGCAGTAAGTCAGAATCTGGGGCCGAACAAACTTAAGTTTATTTCCCGCTGTTTTCACCCAATTCTTTCCATAATATCATCGTATGAACCATCGGCGTCAGTAACAGATCCAATGAAAGTCTTTAACATGTTTCCTTTCGGCGGAATACATGACTAATCGCAAGTTTAAAATCGCCGGGTTCTTCAATCTGTCAGCACTATGAATGAAAACATTCAATGCTCATGCGTAGATACAGTAAAATCTCGATAATTCGAGGTCGCAGGGGGATGAACAAAATGTTCGAATTATCGCGGTGCTCGAAATAGCCAAACTGGACATTCACGAAAAAGTACATGGACATGTACATGTATTTGCTTATCTGAAAACTTACAAACTGCCTATCGGAAATGTTTAACTATAATGACAGAGAGATATTCTTTGTCAATACCTTAAAGGTCCACATTAAAAATTCTTAAACGAAGATCTATATCTGCATGTAAGTCTTTCCATGATATTCTTTCTCAATTTGTTTTTGTCTAACGACAAGACCGACTTATGCATTTTACTTTATCGTAAGATGTACCCAGTTCACTCGTCCCTATAACATGTCGCCTGGCAGAAAATACCCGACGCGTAATAAGTAAAATGCTTTTATGTGAGGCCAGCCATTGACTTGCAATGAATATTGTATGTCTTTCTGTTCGAGAGAAAAGTCATTTACGTGTGGACTGGTACGTTACATTCTCTGGATTTCGATATCTTACAAAAATTCAGGATTTGTTGAAACGGCGTGTATGACTGAGATACTGTAGAGTACGGTCGAAGAAAGAAAGAGAGATTGTCTAAAGTTATGAGACGGCAAAGATAATGTGGATTACATTGGCCCAGGGATGCACGGACTGCTTCTTTTGATGCCGATACGTGTAACTGAAAACTGTTGAAAACGGTGTCGTGAGACTAAGCGTTTTTGATATCGGGCAAAGAAGGAAAGAAAGATGCCTAAAGTTAGGCAAGAGGCTGAAAAAAAAGAGAAACGTGTAACAAAACCTAACGTTTTCTACATCTTTATTTTTGACTAATAAAACTCAGATATGAAAATAAATCTTATCATCCACAAATGTACAAAATCCGTCCAGACGACAAAATTTAAGACTTGTTCATTTTGAGAGCATTATGCAAACGACTAGGTAGGGAGGACTGAATGATTTTTTGCATTTTAAACGGTAGAAAACCTTGTGGGAAGAGGACAAAATGAAGGCAACCCACATCTTTTCCTTTTCCAAAAAGTGCTTTCTACGTTCTTTTTGATTGTCAGGGTTGTAAAGCAATACGATTGTGTTGAGCAGTGTTTTAAAGCCTCGTGATTTAATCTATAAGCTATCAAAGTTGTAGACTTGTCATTCGAAAATGTGCAGACGACAATTGAAATGTGAACAAGCAAAGTGCTCGTCTTCCAAAGAGAAAGAAAACTTACGGAACTAGGAAGAAAATGTTTTTTCTTGACACTGTTTTCCCAAAATGTTTTCAAACGCGGTCATACACCCCCCCCCCCCCAAAAAAAAAAAAAAAAAATAAATAAATAAAAAAGGATAGCTTAGCCTGTGACGCAAAGCCATACATGCACATGTAAAATCAACGACATTTTGAAATTTTTAGACTCGTCCATTTTGAAACCGTTTGCAGACAACAAATTCTGTGAGCGATAAGGTTTGCTTAGTCAATTAAATGATACAAAACATTGTAGGAAAAGGAAAAACCTACCATGTAGCCTGGTCACATGCATTTTCTCCTTTTCCCAAAATGTTTTAAACAAGTCTCGCCCTGCGTGATAAACGGTTTTAACGCCTGGCAATGTAATCCATCATCGAACACTGTTTAAACATGCTAACATTTTGAAACTTGTTCCTAGTTGCACGACGTGATAGCGAACACAACATTTTGCTTTCATCCTCTGTGTTATCTAGACTTTCGAAGTACACTTGCACTTTTCTGAGATATTCCAACACTTCGTCATGTGACGGAATTTCCTCACAGTGGTCGTTGTCTTCGTCCGAATCGCATTCTACTTCTTCTTGTGAAGAGTGTTTATCCATAATTTCTTGAACAATATCGGAGTCAGACAAAACGTCTGATGTTGGCGCGCACTCGTCGCTAAACTGCATGAATTCGTTAAGCTGATTGTGGTCAGTTCCCATTTTTGCTAGGCCAGCTAGCAGTATGTCATCCAATTCGTCGAAATCCTCAGACACATTTTCATCCAAAAACTCAGATCTCTGCGTAAATCCAGCGTGATGGAAACAGTTCGATATTGTTTTTTCGGAAACACACTGCCACGATTCCTTTAACATTCGCAAGGCGTCTAAAACATTCAGTGCGTACTCTTCTTTTCTCTCAATGGCTCTCAACTGTCTAAAAACAACTCTCTTCCTATAATGAACTTTCCAATTTTGTATCACTCCCTGATCCATCAGTTGTGTTTTGCAGGTTGTGTTTGCTGGCAAGAAAACCAATTCTATGTTAGATAAGTCTCTCAGTTTGGGGTGGCACGGGGCATTGTCAAGTACGAGGGCAACTTTCCAGGATTGTCGTTTCATTTCTCTATTAAGATTTTTCACCCAGTTCGTAAACAATTCACCAGTCATCCAAGATTTCTTATTAAATGTGTATTCCGTTGGCAGAGTTTTCACGTTTTTAAAACATCTAGGTTTCCCTGATTTTCCGATAACTAGCAGTGAACGTTTGTCAGAACCAGTCATATTTGAACAAACTAGGACAGTTAATCGTTCCTTGCTACGTTTACCACCATTGCAGTCTGTTCCTTTCATGGAAAGAGTTTTTTCCGGCAACATTTTATAAAACAACCCAGTTTCATCCGCGTTAAAGATATCATCTGGATGGTAACGGTTTAGTAGTTGTCCAAGTCGATTATTCCAGTCTTTCATCGAGTTGGAGGTCTGGTCAACACTGTTCGATTCTCCACTAATGGAACGAAAAGCAATTCCGTGACGATCTTTAAACCTCTCCATCCAACCATGAGTACCCTTAAAGTCGTCAATTCCGAGATCCTTTGCAAATTGCTCGGCTTTGGCGATAAGAACTGGACCCGAGATAACGGCGTCTTGATCACGGGCAAACGCGAACCATTTCAAAACTGCGTCTTCAAGTTCTTCCCATTTTCCCTTCCTCATGTTTCGTCGCTTGGGAACAAATTTTTCGTATCCTTGCTTGATCGAATCACTTTGCTTTACCCACGTTGACAAAGTGCTACTGTTTAATCCTAGATCACGGGCAATCTGTGCCTTACTCTTAACACCTTTTTCGACTTCCATTATTGCAGCGTACTTAAATTCAATTGTCTTATTGTCATGTTTCCTTTTTGTACCTTGTTTTCCAAAAGCAGATGGCAATGGTTTACTTAAGTCTTTATTTTCCATTTTTTTGCGAACAAGAAATTCTCAGTGCACAAACATAAATCAACAATTGACAAATGACTCCGGCCGTCGTGCTCAAGCATCTCAAAAAACTTCTCGTAATTAATGTCTCATCATTAATTTCTCCTAATTAATTGCTTATCATTAAATCGGCCAATACTTTATCAAAGATTAAATCTCGGGGTCTATGTACAATCAGTCTATGTGTATTTGTCACGGTTTGTAAAACTAACGCCTCGCCGCCAGCCTGCATGAAATCTGCACAGAAAGGTGTGAAAATCGCCCGAGAGGTGAGAAACCCATGTGTTTGGATTAAACAATCAACTTAAAGAAGAAATATGGTGTTCGGGACTGATACACGTGTTCGAATTTTCAAATTTTCGAGATTTGAAATTACCGAACTCATTTTGGTGCAATTCAGTTGACTTTTTGCCGGGACTTTGGAAATTGCTCGAAAAAAACGGGGTTCTCGAATAGTCCGGACTCGAAATAATGAGATTTTACTGTATATTGTTTCCCCGCTTCTTCAGAAACTTCACGAAATCGGAAACCACCAGGAAAAGTTTACATGTTAGGAAGCATTGCTGGATTTCCGATTATTTCCTTGAAATGACTTGAAACCGGACCCGACTTTTTTAATTTCTCTTTTATGTACAAAGTTGTTCATTCTTTTTGTGGGAATTACACCGATATTGCGCAATTGCTCCCCCATCACATTCACGGAATTGCGCGATGGCAAAAAATACAGGGTGAATCCTGCAATCACGGGACCTAGATGCAACACTGGACCAGTCTAAAAATTTGTAGTTTGGTAAAAGGTTAAGCGAAATAGCAGCAACATACAGCAGCTTCTGCAAAACATTCCATGTAGGTGTGATTGACAGAATTTGAACAACTTACACCTTTGCATTCCCCTGACAAGCAGATCATTTTCACATTTTGACACCTGAATGCCCCTCAGAGCATCAAAATTTAAAGCAAGAAAAATTGCTTTAAGAATACCTAGCTTTCTTTGCCAAACTGTTAAAATAATCTATGATTTATTCACTTAAAAATTCCGTTTCTCATTTTCCTATCAAAAACTGATTATTCTCAAAGCTGACAAATTTCTGGTAGATCTTATAATAGGCCTTATGTTCCACTTTATTGGTAACAATATACCCCACCCGCTATGAATGCATGCCGCAACAGGTTTATTGATAATCAATGGTAGCATTATTTTGAAAGTAAAAAAAAATGAACAAATGTCAGACAAATGGGATCAGTACAGTAGGATTAAACAAAATATATCAAGATTCATACTTACTGCTCTTTATCCGGAGCTGCACGTTACTAATGTAAACAACTTCAGAGACTATTCGCGCTACGCGCCAGTTAGAAGCACTAGTCACATTTTCGTCCCAATTTTTTTCGCACACATTAATTCATTGAAACAAAACGTTATAGCAGACTAAGACCAAAAATTCATGGCTAGCCCTTCAATTCACCAGATACTTTGATCTAATCTTTCTGATATATTATGGGAAATCGACCAATTTAGTCAGGTGAGGACGTTTCCCCGCTTCATCGGATCGAGTGGGAACTCGTAGTTATACGAAACCCCAGACACCCAACATGGTCAAAGGGAGACAAACCTTGTCATATTGCATTTCCTAGAGGAGTTATTTCCCCTATACTGTATATTTATCGATAATTTAAACTTGTACATACAGTCTCCTTTTCCCACATAGTTTTCTAAAGGCTTCTTTCTCAGGGTCGACAAAAGTAGAGATTGTGTGGTAAAGGACGACAGTGATGTAAACTTGTCCAAATTTAAAGTGTCTGCAGACGATAATATGAATGTGGTTCAAATGATAGAAATTGACTTAAAAGGTTGGAAAACATTGTGGTAAAAGGAGAAAATGCCGGTTTCCAGTATTTTCTCCATTTCCAAGCATGTTTTCAAAAGGCTTCCATTCTTTTTTATTTTGCTTTTTTTTCCAAACTCAGGATTGTGTGGTAAGAAAAACTGAAATACTGTCATAGAAGGATCACTTCTGTAAAGTTTAGTCAAAATAGACCCATGGGTAGTTTCAGAGATGTTTGAAATAATATTTAGTGCATGGACCGACGCACGAGATACAAAAGCATGCTGGCCAGTGGGACTAAAAGTTGACCAAAATTTCAATTATTATTTCAGCATCAGGGCAGGTTTAGAAACCATCAAACAATATGCGGCTATAATTCTTTTTTTCTCCAAAATGTTTTCATTACAACTGAAAAGTGATGATTTTTCTTTATGCCACATTTATGGCACTGATCTTGGATATTTATGATCTACAAGTCTGACAAAGGGTTTAATAGTTTTGTCTTATATTTTAATAAGTTTGTTAACAATTAACAATCATTATAGAGCAAAATTAACATGAAAATAGATAACCAAGTTTTAAAACATGTGATAGATCTACAATAGTTTTGCTACTTTCTGTGAACTCTTTACCAACAAAGACAAATTGGACTAATACAATTTTAAAGCATATTTGCAAACAACAAATAATAAAATGTGTTCAAGTGATGGTGTTTGTTTTTGAAAGGGCAGCAAAGAAAAAGGCAGAAAATGCTAGTTACCAGCACTACCTCCTCTTCCCACAATGCTTTCAAATGCTTTAAAACAAGCGATCAATAAAACTAAGGATCGACTGTTTCATGAAAGGTAAGCCCTTAACCACATAATTCATGTTCCTAATGACCCTGAGGTAGACGGTACATTGTATTTGAAACACATGGGAAAAGGAGAAAATCCTGGTAACCAGCATTTCCTCCTGTACCCACAGTGTTTTTTTACCCTATTTATGATAAATTCCATCATTTGAGACATTCTCCAATTGTTGTCTGTAAGTTCTTTCAGTATGTGCAAGTCAACATCTTTGTCATTAGGTAAAGATTGAAGGAAGACGCATTTATTGTATTGTCAAGAGAGAGACTAGCATGTACTTTACATGGCGTAAATTATTAACAATTTGCTTCGTATGAAGCATTTCAGCTGTCCTTTTTTGACAAAGGAATACTGAAGAAGAAGACATTGTGACATCCTGGTCAATTTTTAAAGATTTTACAATGGTTTTGAAATCTACTGGATCTCCACTGCATGAGAAAAAGTTATTTTTTTCTCAAACAGTAACAACCTTTTGTATATACAACCATTATACATAAACTTGCCTCTCACGTGAACGAACCATCCTTTTTTAACCCTTTCCCAAACAATCCCTGGTTTTTACAGGTCAGAAATAGAAGCCTTTTGAAAACATTATGGGAAAAAGAGAAAATGCTGGTAACCAGCATTTTCTCCTTTTCCAACAATGTTTTCTACCCTATCATATAGAAAAATCATCATTTTAGCAACTGCTAATTTGTAATCTGCAAAATGCTTTCAATTTGGTCTGGTCCAAATTTTGCTGTTTGGGAAAGGGTTAAAAGAAAATTCATGTCCTTGTGATGGATTACTTTCTGAAAAAATAGGCGAGAAGCAAATCTTTAAAAGCAATCATTTGCCCCTATTAATACATGTACATGAAAATATTGTCACAATAAGAAATTGCTCATGACAAGCAAACTTCTCCTTAAACTGCATATTTTCAAGAGTTGTTGGCTGCAAAATAAAAAAAAAGTTACCTGCACATGACTAAGATAAGATGGTTCGGCAGATAAAGTCAGATGATACGAATAAACGAACTACATGTACATGTACATGTTTTTGTCTTTAACCCTTTACCACACAAACCTGAGTTTTAATCAGCCCCCAAGAAAAATGCCTATTGAGAATGTTATGGAAAAGGAAAAAATGCTGGTAACCAGCATTTTCTTTTTTTCCACAATGTTTTTTACCCTTCCCAAAACAAATTTTAATTCTTAAGTTACTTCGTCGTCTGCAAATACTTTCAATTTGGAACAGTCTAAAATTTTGTCATCTGGTAAAGAATAAACTCATAACGAAACGACAAAATTTTAGGTTTGTCCAAATCAAAAGCATTTGCAGACAACAAAATAAAAGTGACTTAAAATTTGAAATTTCTTTTGTCTTGTGAAGGATTGAAAAGATTGTGGGAAAAGGAGAAAATGCTAAAGGCCTCTTCTCAGGGTTGTCAAGAGTAGAGATTGTGTGGAAATGGGTTAAATCATAATGGAGCTTTCCTGATCCTGGATCTACATTGTCCACAAATAGTAGTTGAGTCGCAATAAGCTGTCTAAGGGTTAAATAAAAGGTTAACCCATTACCACATAATCCTTACTTTTGACAATTGAGAAAGACGCTAGCCTTTAGAAAACATAGGAAGAAAAGGAGAAAATGTTTGTATTAAACCAGTATTTTCTCCTTTTCCCACAATGTTTTCTGCCCTTCACAAAACATAGTTCAAATTTAGCCAGTCACTTTTATTGTGTCCTCTGCAATTGCCTGGGATAAGGACAAACCTAAAATCTTGTCGTTTGGTAATAATCAGAAGAGGTGTGTTTGAGTTTTCCTTAACCCATTACCACACAATCCTTACTTTTGACGCCCCTGAGAAAGAAGCCTTTAGAAAACATTGTGGGAAAAGGAGAAAATGCTGGTTACCAGCATTTTCTCCTTTTCCCACAATGTTTTCTACCCTTCACAAAACAAATTTCAATTTTTCAGTCTCTTTCATTTTGTCGTCTGCAAATGCTTTCAATTTGGACCAGTCTAAAATATTGTCGTTTGGTAATGGGTTAACAGCAACACTTTCTCAACGCTCAAAAGAGCTGCTGTATTGGAGTTCTTGTAAAAGTGGTGCTATATAATTTCGTGCAGCGTACATGAAGTAAATTTCATCCCCCATCAAACGCAAATGTCTTCCGCATGTTCGACAGTACTGTTCATCACCCATGATTCTTAAAATTGCACCAATCACAGAAATACACCTAGCCGGGCAATGTGGGTTGGCATTGTTCCTTTCATTATTTGACTGATTACTTGAATCAGCATTGTTCGTGACATCCTGGTTTTGTGCACCACTGTTTTCATTCAAATCTCCATTGTGGTCACTCTGGTTTTTCATATGTGTCTCACTTCCATTTGAATTCATATTTGAGCTGTTGCTACTAAAGTCGACATTGTTCACATTTCTCTTCAATAAGTCTTCAAAGTTGGCATTGTTATTCTCTTGATGATCTTCATTATCATTCTGCATTTTTCTCCAAGTACTGTATCTAACTGGAAGTAAAGAAATGTTATATTTACCAATCAGCACTAAGAGCAACTGAACTCTTTACCAAACGACCAAATTTTTGACTAGTCCAAATTGGAAGCATTTGCAGACTACAAAATTAATGTGAGTCAAAAATTGAAATATGAATTTATACACATAGAAACATTGTGGGAAAAGTAGAAAATGCTGATATCCAGGGTTTTCTACTTTTCCCACAATGTTTTCAAAAGGTTTCTATCCTTGGGTCGTGAAAACCTGGGATTGTGTGGTAGAGAGTTAACTCTTTACAAGACTAAAAAATTTTAAACTTATCCAAATTCAAACTATTTGTAGACTACAATTTGACAAAGTAGTGGGATTTGTTTCTGATTACCATACATATTTTTCTCCCTATAAAAAGTACCTGAGAGGGGCCTACTATTAGAGAGGGTGCTTTTATCAGGAGAAAATGTTAATGCAGTTTGTAAAAACATTGAGAAAAAGTATTTTCTCACTATGTTTCCAAAAACCTTCACCTTCTAGTCATTGAAACACAGGATTGTTTGATTACAGGTTAAGCTGTAATAACAGACAGTGTGTAGATCAAGATTGGGCAGCACATAACAATCAATTTGATCTGTGAGCATCTGTACTGTCTGCTATTTTGATAAATATTCTAGCAAAAAAAAAAAACAAGAGGGCCATGATGGCCCTGTATCGCTCCCTGGTTAATAAGTAAAAACACTACAAGCCAAACATTGCAATATTTTGCTAACTGGTTTCAAACTTGTAGGACATACAATTTTTTTTTATAAAATCCTGTGACCCCAAGGCAAATCCAATTTTGACCAAAATGCTATAATTACTTGAATCCTGGTGGAGGTCCACAAGATAAAGCCCCATACAATACAGGTCTAGAATATATGGATATAAACAAGAATATTTTCAAAATTCTCAATAAAAGGCCTGTAAAACATGAAACCCATGAGACAGGGCTAATTTAGTAGCCCTAGTCTTTAATATGGTTAGTAACAAGATGACTTAGAAAATTTTCACCACAAAAACCCATGTAAACTTGTGGCTCTTGGTGTGGGAACAAACTTGACCCCATATAGTTTGGGCCTTCTGGTAGAGGCCCACTAGATAAAGCTACATGCGAAATTTGGTAGCCCAAGGCCTTATGGCTAGGTACAAGTAGATTTTAAAAAAAATTCCAATATGAGCCCATGTAAAACTCATAACCCCCAGGACTGGGCCAAATTTAATCCCAGGGCTATGATTCGGGCACCTTTTGGCAGACAACCACTTGATAAAGCTAGATGCAAAACTGAGTAGCACTAGGCCTTATGGCTTGGTACAAGAAGATTTTTAAAGTTTTCCCTATATAAGCCCATATAAAACTTGTGACCGCTGTTTATCATTTGGGCACTCTTGGTAGACGACCACTTGATAAAGATACATGTCAGATTTGGTAGCCCTTGGTCCTATGGCTAGGTGCACTAGACATAGGCGTAACTTCTATTACACACACCAACGCATGTGCGTAATGTAAAAAAAAAAATTGAGAATAAGTCGTAGGTTGCCTCTTTTTCAGTTTGACAGTTTTCTATAACAGCCAAGATTAGAAAACCAAGTTTCTTCCTCAGAAGAGGCTCAAAATCGTTCTACAGCCATCTTGTAAAACTACATGTACATGCCAAATGTGGCAGCCCTACGCATTATGGTAAGGCACAGCAGATCTCCATACTTTCATAAACAGTAACTTTAACCCTTTACCAAACAATCCCTGGTTTTTAGGACCCAGAGGAAAAAGCCTTGTGAAAACCTGTGGGAAAAGGAGGAAATGCTGGTTACCAGCATTTTCTCCTTTTCCCACAAGGTTTTCTTCCATTTTAAAATCAAGTTCCAACTTTTGAGTCACATTTATTTTGTCGTCTAGATCTACAAATACTTTGAGTTTGGACATGTCCAGATTTTATTCGAATGGTAAAGAGTTAAGATCAGTTGATAGCTCTACTAGATCTAGACTACTTCTTTTTGAGCCTGATCTTGGATCTACGTTTCTCAGATCTAGGTAGATCTAGATCTATATAAAACTTTGTAAAGAAGACTGGAACACACATCAAAATAAAACATCTGCGAAATTGAATATAAAAAAATGTACGACCCCAAAATGAACTTCTTTTTTTAGTTTGTATGATAGGCTTCATTTTGATAGAAATTTTCTGCAGAATTCGATTTTTCTGAAGATCTAACACATAGACTATACAATACATTATACACCAATACAGTAGATCTATCATGACAGACGTTCTATTCTAAATATCTCACCGAAACTCGATGTAATGCTTCAGCCGATCTGGATCGTGGCTAATTCAGGGAAATTACTTCAGTTTAGATCTCGACTTGTATCCAGTGCTTTCGTTTGTCGTATGACAGGAAACCTCGTTAATTTTGTGGGGAATTTCGGTTTTGACGTCTAGATCAACGAATCTCCACTCCCTGTATTGAACCAACCAATCAAACGTTCACATTTTCAATATTTCCAAGATTTAGAATGACGACAAAGGTTAAAAATAGAAAAAAGGGTCATTTCAAACTATGCAAAAACAAAAAAAATTTTGATTTGACTGGAACATCCTAAAATTCTCATACCTAAATTCTTTAAAATACTATTTCATACATATTTGTAATTAAGGAAAGGGCAGAACACACATGTAATTTTTTTTCAACACTAAACATCTATGTATTTTGACATCTTCCCCAAATTGTTCAAGTTTATTTTTAGAAAGTAGGAAACACAACTCCTACGCTGTATATTTGACAGTTAGCTTGAGTCGACGCCATCTTTCTTCCAGTCGAAATCGAAAACGGGCCCAAAAAGTTTAGCCTTTTTGGCTGTGTAGGCCTTGATATATAGGTATCTGATGGGTTTGAAATGAGTTCAAACAGTCCAACGTTCGGAGGCATGAAGACTTTAACAGGTGGAAACCCAGTTTTAACGAAAAATTCACACAATCTGTTCGCCGAAATCCACAAACAATGGGGCTTGTTACCGGTAAGTCAAGGCTTGAACAACATCGACCAAGGGACACAGACCATTGGCCATCCAGCTACCCCTCTCGAAAATGTTAGAAAAGAAGCTGAAATTATAGCCTCCGACGTAGTAGTCAATTATGGATGCGAAACCGACAAGAAAAGCCCGAATCGATACTGTAAAACAATGCGGAAAATGGTACAGGAAGTGTCTGAAAGACATGACATCGCTTTAAAATCCATGGTGAATAAACTCAACCTTAGTGACAGTAACACATTTGAAACATTTATACATGTAGCTGATGAAATCTTTGAAGACGGACAAGTGAACTGGGGGCGTGTAATTGTGGTGTATGCTTTTGCAGCAAGATTGACTCAACATTTCAGAAAAAATAGACCAGACTATGAAGAAAAAATTGCCCTTTATGTTGGGAAATATGTAGGAAACAAGCTAGGAAGATGGATAGTCGACAACGGAGGATGGGTAAGTCAACAAGACAAAATCTGCAGTGTTTGTGCGGCTAATCAGCATTGTCCGGGAAAGCAGCAAAAAGTGGTTCTGGCAGCATATTGCATTTGCCGAAAGACATGGCACCAATTACTACACATGTCATGTATACAGCAATTTTGTGCTCCACTGATAATTTTGTCTTAGCCATGTCTAGTGTTGCTGAGAAAGCTCAAAGGAGTATTGACCCAGGTCAGCCGACATGGACTCTGACCTGGACCAAAGCTTTCCACTCTTGTTCTTTATTCTGTATGTCCCAGGATCACTCTACCTCATGATTAAGTAAGTTGTTAAAAAAGTTTTATATTGACTCTTTTAATTGGTACATGTATCATGCATCACAGAGAAGCATTAAGCCCCCCCCCCCCCTTTTTTTTTCCCTAGACATGTCTTTTTATTTTTTGTCACAACTTCTCTTTCTTTTGTCATTTTA
Source organism: Tridacna crocea (assembly GCA_943736015.1). Taxonomy (NCBI): domain Eukaryota; kingdom Metazoa; phylum Mollusca; class Bivalvia; order Cardiida; family Cardiidae; genus Tridacna; species Tridacna crocea. Next base: position 35,311,175 of record OX031066.1, on the reverse strand, counting down.
GGAAGCATTTGGGGATTTCTTCTCAGATGAAAATGCAGTAGAAGACAAAGTATGGAAGGGCCTCCTCTTTACAGCAACTCTTGGAGGTTTGGGAGCTTTGGCAGCTGTGATGTCCAGATGAAAATGATTCATTATTTGAATAAATCTTTGTGCAATCAACTTGCATTGCCACTCCTTAATTAGCTCACCTGAGCAGGAAGTGCTCAAGGTGAGTTTTTATGATTGTGCTGTGTCCATCATATGTTGTCCGTCTTTATCTTTTAAGTTTGTATACATGCTAGAGGCCAAATTTTCAGTCCAATAAATATAATTATGAAAGCCTAGTAGATTGTTGTCATGATGTCTTAAAAGAGATTTAAAATGGATCATGTTTGATCAAAAGACTTAGGTGGGCAACTTCAGGGCCATCATGGCCCTCTTGTAATTTTTATATGACAATTTTTGAAGCTGAAACATGCTAGGCCTTAACGCTTTAAAGAAATCTACATGAGTCTATATAGAAAATATTGTAAATCTCAGCAATTCACAGGCTTATGTGGAATGTATGAACTCTATATATAGTATTAACTCTTTACCAAACAACAAAATTTTAGACTTGTCCAAATTGAAAGCATTTCAGCTGATGATAGCATAAACGTAACTCATTAATTGAAATTTGTTTCCAACAGGGTGGAAAGCATTGTGGGAAAAGGAGAAAATGCTGGTAACCAGCATTTTCTCCGTTTTCCACAATGATTTCAAAAGGCTTCTATCTCGGGGTCGTAAAAACCAGGGATTGTTTGGCATAGGGTTATGGATCACTTTTCTTGGAGAAGAATAAACCAGATTACATTGTATTATTTTTTTTAACTAGTATTGTAAATGATTTTTGTATAGATATTGATGTGGTCCTTATGAGAATCCTTGTGGGATCTTCAGTGAAGGGAGTTGGCGGGTACGAGGGTTCTTGGGTAAGATGCTGATGAATTCCAGCCTGGTACATTAAAATTTTGAAAGCTAAGGAATGAAATTTGTGAGGAAGTGTGCTGATACAGTTATTTGACATGAATCCTGTTGGAAGTAGTATACATTTATATTTTATATTTAAGTTTAACTCTTTACTTCATGATAAAAATGTGGTCTTGTTCAAATGTATTGAATGTATTTGCAGACAATTGAAACATGGCTTGAATGATAGGTAAATGGATTGTAATAGGGTAGAAAACATTGTGAGAAAAGGAGAAAATGGTGGCTACCAGCATTTTCTATTTTACTTAGAATGTTTTCAAAAGGCCTGTTAAAACTAGGGATTGTGTTAAAAAGGGTTCAAAATCGGCATGGATGTCAGTTATTTTGAAGCAAATTAACAATAATAGCCATATTCATGTTTTCTTTGGCAGCCTTTATTTGTGTTTTTAACTGTATCAATATGTTTATTAATCCTAATTATAATGCCAAACACATTTTAAGTTGCTTTAGCAACAGTGGCGATTAAGATCAGACTGTACAGAACATGCATTCTGATCTGTCATCTACCCTGTCCAGGATCTCAAAATATTGTAATAACAACAACATTGAAATTTGAATTTCTTTTTTTTTTTTTTTTAATGAAATTAAAAATTTAATTTACTTCAATCGTTAACCATAAAATTTAGTCAATGACCCAGATGGCAGAAGGAAAATGACCTTTGACAAAATAGTAGGAAAAGTAGAAAATGCTGGTAAAATAAACAGCATTTTCCCTTTTAACCGTAATGTTTCCTTCCTAAAGTCTTTCAAAGGCATGTTCCAATATATTAGCCAGATCTACCGTTTGCACATGCTTACAATGGAAAAGTAAAAATTTTATTGAATGGAAAACCCTTTACCACACCACAATTTTTTTTCATTCAACTTATATAAAAGCATTTGTAGAGGAGATTCTAAACATAATTCACATGACGAGACTTGTTACTGGTAGGGTAGTAAACATTTTGGGAAAAGTAGAAAATGCTGGTTACCAGCATTTTCTCCTTTTCCCAAAATGTTTTCAAAAGTCTCCTTCCCAAGGGTTCTTGAAAGTTGGGATTGAGGTAATGAGTTTACAAAAAAAAATGTGCTTGGTACATGTAATTTCAGATGTTAGTATAGATTTTATGTCTATGATTTTTCCTATGTTTCTATGTAAATCTATTTTGTTTGAATACTGGAATTGTCTTATGTCATGTCTTTGAGACAATTCCACCAAGATACAGCAATATATGTAATTTAGAATTTGCTATTCCCCTTTTTTCTCCAATTTATTTTTTATTTTGCTGCGGACAGATAACTTCGTGTACTTACATTAGTTCACTCTTTACTAAATAATCTTAAATTTGTACAGCCCTGAGGAAGAAGGCTTTTGGAAACATTGAGGGAAATGGAGAAATACTGGTAACCAGCAGTTACTTATTTTACCACATTGTTTTCTTTTCTTCGAAAGACAAGTTTTACTTTTTGAGTAACATTTGAAAATGTCATCTGTAAATCCTTTCAATTTAGACATGTCTTGACTCATTACCACCCAATTCTTGACTTCTAACTGCCCTGAGAAAGAAGCCTTTTGAAGACATTATGGGAAGACATTATGGGAAAAGGAGAAAATGCTGGTAACCAGCGTTTACTCCTTATCCCATAATGTTTTCCACATTTCTGAAATCAAATTTCATTTTTCTTTTCTCATTAAATTTTGTCGTCTGCAAATGCTTTCAGTCTGGACAAATTTAAGATTTCATAGTTTGATAAAGAGTTAATTCTTGCTGTTTGGTAAAGAGTTAACCATGTCACTGTCAAATAAAGTAAAATTGTGGGCAAACTGACTTACACAGTGTTCGGACAAACTGGACATATTAGTAACCTTGTACGATCTGTTAAACAAACTTAATGGACAGGTTAGGACCGGAAGGGTGCTCCAGTACTTTGAACCTGCTCCAAATTTGTTGCAATTCATCCCATCCTATAATTAGGCCGAGTGATAACATACTTCAAATGAGATGTACATACATGTACTTCAAACAGAACTGCAGTACTTCGATCCTAATAGAGACATGGTGCAGTCAGGCATTAATTGGCAAAGTGTTTGCATTTTACCGACCAAAGTTGCACATCCTTTCTTGACTACAGCCCATTTTATGATTTTGTTGACCAGTGTAGGACTTTCTAAGGACAGGTATGATGGGATAGGGGCTTCAGATATCAGGTCAAAATTACACATTCTTATCTGACTGCAACCCGTTTCCTGATCATGTTTGGATGGGCAAGACATTCTTAGAACTAGTTTGGTGTGACAGGGGCTTTACACGTACATAGGTCAGATAATAGAAAATTGTCTTGCATTTGTCAATCAACTTCTGTGTTAACTCTATGCCAGATGACAACATTTTAGAATTGTCCATTTTAACCCATTGCCACAGAATCCCTACTTTTGACACCCCCGAGATAAAAGCCTTTAGAAAACATAGTTGGAAAAGGAGAAAATGCTGGTAACCAGCATTTTCTCCTTTTCCCACAATGTTTTCGACCCTTCACAAACAAATTTCAAATTTTCAGTCACTTTTATTTTGTCGTCTGCAAATGCTTTCAATTGGAACCAGTCTAAAATATTGTCGTTTGGTAATGGGTTAAAAGCATTTGCAGATGACAAATTATATGCATGCAAGATGATGAAATTTACCTTTGAAAGGGTTAAAAGCATTGTGGCAAGTTACCAGCATTTTTCTTGCGTACAATGTTGATAAACATCAACGACATCTTTAAAACACATGAATGTTTTGTAAAGGGTTAACTCTTTACACCTTAGATACTCATTTCTACGCATTGCTTGTAGGACCCTTTGGAAAACAATGTGGCAAATGGTGAAATTGCTCGTGATGAGCAATTTCACCTTTTGTCACAATTTTTTCTATGCTATCAAAAGGTGTCATATACACATAAGAAATGGTTTCATCCTTGCTGTTATTTAGGGTCAATTAGAGATACCATAGAAATGCCTTATGGGGTAAAGGGTTAAATAAGATTGTTTCTGATTTACACAATATTTCGATTTTGTAGTACATGCAAGAAGGTGCACTGATTATAACCATACTATGGTTACTTGATCATTGGAATATTTCTTTTTCACATAATAGCCTTGTTTTCACCCCACTAGAGTTGGTGTTGTTTTTTTTTTTGTTTTAAAAAATAAAATCATAGATAATAAATTTCATTTAGTGTTTCTTACTATATTACTTTGTAATGTTTTATTTTCTGAACTGTCAAGAAAAAGTTACCAGTATCATCATTCCTGGAAAATCTTTTTCTTTCATTTTTCACATTTTGATAGGTTTCCTTAACCCTTTCCCAAACAACAAACTTTTGGACTAGACCAAATTGAAAGCATTTGCAGATGACAATTCAACTCTTGCTGAAAAGACGATTTCTGTCTATGATAGGGTAGAAAACATTGAGGGAAAAGGAGAAAATGCTGGTTACCAGCATTTTCTCCTTTTCCCACAATGTTTTCAAAAGGCTACTATTCCAGACCTGTAAAAACCAGGGATTATTTGGGAAAGGGTTAAGTTCACACACTGAAGAGAAGATGACACAGTGGGAAAAGGAGAAAGTGTTGGTTACCAGCATTTTCTCCTTTTCTCACAATGCTTTCAAAAGCCTTTCTTCTATAATATCATTAACCCTTTCCCAAACAATCCCTGGTTTTTACGGGTCTGGAATAGTTGCCTTTTGAAAACGCTGGTAACCAGCATTTTCTCCTCTTCCCACAACGTTTTCTACTCTATCTTAGACAGAAATCATCTTTTCAGCAAGAATTGTATCGTCATCTGTGAATGCTTTGAATTTGGTCTTGTCCAAAAGTTAGTCGTTTGGGAAAGGGTTAAACTTCGGGACTGTGTGGTTAAGGGTTAAAGGGAGCTATTCAGATTTTTATAACTTTGCGAAACCTGAGCTAAAATTGGCAATCAGGCAAATATCCCCACCTTGTGCTTTGTCACTGAATGACTTGTCCGTGCCAAAACCAAAACAACATGGGGTAAATAATTTGAGCACAACATTTGCCATCAATCTGTTTGCAAGGTGGAGTCAATAGGTTTTATCCTTAGTAAAATATGCTCTTGACAAAGAAAAATCTGAGGGCAGTAACTTCAAACATGATGAAGATAGAGTTATGGATCCCAAGTACTGCTATTCCCCTTGATGCTATCTATTTGTATTTGAAGTTTGAAGTCAACAGCTCATAAACTTTGAAAGTATTTCTTGAAACAAAATCAAATTTGTAAAATAACTGAGGGCAGTTACTCCAAAAACAATAGAGCTTGATCTTATGCATTACACTTGTCTTTTTTTGTGATCTACTTGTATAATTATGAAGTTTGAAGTCAATGGGCTTATACTTTGAAATTTGACTCTAGGCGTAACCTCTATTTTACAAAAATTTGGCTTCAGATGTCGTAAAATAACAATGGGCAATAGTTTTAAAATTGATAAGGACAGAGTTATTGATCTTAAGCATGCTCTTGCTTTTGATGTGCTCTGTCTGCATATGAAGTTTGAAGTCAATAGCTTGTATACACGGGAAGTTATGCTCCAGAGAGATATCCACTTTGTAAAGTCTATGTACATGTACTTTACAATGGCTGGGCATGCATATGCATAGTGTTTTTCATACATACCAGGGCCCATATTCACCAACCATTCTTGAGAATATTCTTAGTCTTATTCTCCAAGGTTTTTAAGTCGCACGTTTGTCAAAACGTTCGACTTTTTGCGATGAGCTCGAGGAGCTCAGGGTGGGTTGGGGGGTGTCTATAGTGGGTTGAAGAATCATGCAAAAAATTGGATCAAAAACGTCGTATATACTTCATAAACGAGGTGCAGTTACTCTGCTTTTAACCCAATCGCTGTAGAACTACTTTTTCTTTGGTATGTCTGGAATTTGTTCTTTATGATGGGACTGGACCCGGTAACTCATATAACTCATATACCTACGCTAGAAAAAGGAGAACGTGACTCAAATTTTAAATTAAAAAAAATGCGGTTATTTTGTATATCATGTGAAAATTTAACATCTATCTTTGTTTAGATGGGTAAAGAAAACACAATTCAGCTAATATATCCCCCATCAATGCTTAATGTGAGTTTAAAAGGGATCGCGGATTAATATGGCTTATCGAGAGCACCTTACTGTAAATATTCATGTATTATCGAGACCGGTAGAGCTTCGCTTATAAGAGTGGAATTTCGGACTCGAGTGATGTCATTTGAAATCAACTCTTTTAAACCATGCAAACCATGAATTCAGGGTTAAATATCGTAAAACTCGCTCTAAATTTGAAAATTTGTTTCGTTCCGCAGCTTTGACCTAGTTTGTAACGCACGTCTCGGATGAAACACCCCAAACCACTCGAATACCCCAAAACACCCAAAAACTATTCCATTACACATCAAAAAACTTTTGTAACACATAAAACTGCATGCGAAACGTTTACATACACGATTTTATGGAAATCAGACATGAACTTTTGCTATCAATTCTAGTATTTTAGGTCTTTGATTAGCTTAAGTTTGAAGTACAAAATTGTACTTTGATTAAGAAAATGCAAATGGCGGACGGGATAGAAAACAAACGCACATGTATAACGATTAACACCAGTAAAGTTAAAATGTTGATTACTGCATTTGTTCGGACCCCAAAAGAGTGGCGACAAGGATATTTCATCCCCTCCGTATACAGTAAATACAACATGAAATATGAAACGCAAGGTAAAGTACAGCAATTACGACCGTACATTGACAGTTGCACTGTTGAGGGGGTTTACAGTCAAAACGTACTCAAACCAAAACGTACCCAAGTCAAAACGTACCCGAATGGAGGCAAAACTTACCCAAATGAAGTCTAAACCTACCCAAGTGGAGTCAAAACGTACCCAATGTGTAGTCAAAATGAACACATGATTTTTATAGTATTTCTAACTTCAATTTATGTAAAAATTAATAGAAATTACGTATTCGTCATCAAGACGATTAATAACTCTTGCTTTATTTTAAATTTGCCTTACATGATTAAAACCAATGATGAAACTTATTTAACAATAAACATAGCGAAGTGAATCAAATGCTTAGTGATAAAATCAGGTTTTTCTTTCTATTTTTTTTTTTTTAAGGAAGATAAAGTTACTATTAATTAAAAAAAAAAAAAAGCATATTGGATACTTTAAAAATATTTATCCATCATTATAAAAATATGTTTTATATATGAAAAAAAAAAAACATAAGCATCAGCACATTTAACTCTTTACCACACAAGAAAATTTGGACTGGTCTAAATTGAAAGCATTTGCAGACGACAAAATAAAGGTGACTGAAAAACTGAAATTTGTACTGGGAAGGATAGAAAACACTGTGGGAAAAGGAGAAAATTCTGGTTACCAGCATTTTCTCCTTTTCCCACAGTGTTTTCATAAAGCTTCTTTCTCAGGGGTGTCAAAAAAGTAGGGATTGTGTGGTAATGGGTTAAAGAAATGATATAACAGAAATGTGATACATTAATTACATTGTTTGGATAGCAAAGATACAATTTCAGCACTCAAAAAGAGTGATACAAATTTAATGTGGTGATTAACCCATTACCACACAATCCCTAATTTCGACTACCCTGAGAAAGAAGCCTTTAGAACACATTGTGGGAAAAGGGAAAAAAATGCATTTTCTCCTTTTCCCACAATTTTTTCTAACCTTCACAAAACAAATTTCAAATTTTCTGTCACTTTTATTTCGTCGTCTGCAAATGCTTTCAATTTGGACAAGCCTAAAATTGGGCTGGTCTGGTAATGAGTTAAACTAATTATTCACAATGGTCTTTAACCTGTTGTAGATTGCATAGTTATTAATTACTTTGCAAATATTTTTTATAGTTTGAGAGTCAGTTTGGTTGAGATGAAAAACCTTAGGACTGTTTTTTCAGCTAACCTGAGCACAACATGCTCAAGGGAAGCTTTTAGGATCACCTGGTGTCTGTCATCCGTCATGCGTCATCAACAATTCTTTAAACATCAACTCCTCCAAAACCGCTGGGCCAATATGGACCAAACTTGGCTGGAATGTTCCTTGGGAGGTCCTCTTTGAAAATTGTTCACAGAATTTGATTACGTCAAAAGTTTTGGTTGCCATGGCAACCAAACAGTTTTCTAAGAAATTCTTTAAAAATCTTCTTCTCTGAAACAGCTGGCCAGATTTTAAAATAATTTCACAGAGTTGTTCCTTAACGTAGTGGACCCGTAATAGAACACAGCTATTTCCACTATAATATTACCCTAGAAAATTTGCTAAGATTAAAATTGAGCACTATTGTACTACTTTCACCGAGCCACTTTTTCTTTTTTGTCCTTCCTAGAATTATCATTTATAAATCTATAACTACTATAATTTCATTACAAATGGATATGATAATTACCTCCCTTTTCTGGAAACTAACAAAATTATCAACAAATAATTTCAAGACGGACCCCGAAGGAATTTCTGTTCGGTCAAAAATGTGCAACAGTATCATATCTGTACAAAATATGTCTTATCAACTGTCCAGAAATTTTATGCCATGCTGCACTATGCTTATTACGGGTCCACTACCTTAAGTGACCCTTTCCAAAACTTTTTCGTGAAATTTTGATCAGTCAAGAAACATGACTCTGGTGAATGGGGGCTATTTGCACTATACAGGAATGAAGAAATTCTAAAAAATTCTTCTTCTCTGAAACCACTGGTCAGATTTTGAAATAATTTCTCAGGGATGTTCTATGGGTGACCCTTTTCAAAAATTGTTTGCGAAATTTCAATCCATCAAGAAACATGGCTCTGGTGAATGGGGGCTACTTGTACTTATATGGACATGCAGAAATTCTTGAATATTCTTACTTCTCTGAAATGGCTGATCAGATATTGAAAAAAGTTCACAGAGATGTTCCTTGGGTGACCCTTTTAAAAACTTGTTCGCGAAATTTTGATTTGCCAAGAAACATGGCTCAGGTGAATTGGGGCTACAATATGGAAATGAAGAATTTCTTGAAAATTCACCTTCTCTGAAACCCATGATCAGATTTTAAAATAATTTCAAAGCAATCTTCCTTGGGTGACCATTTTCAAAAATGTTTTCGAAATTCTGATCCATCAAGAAGCATGGCTCTGGTAAATGGGGTCCACTTGCACTATTCGGACATGAAGAAATTCTTGAAAATTCTTCTTCACTGAAATGGTTGGTCAGATTTTGAAATGATTTCACAGAGATGTCCCTTATGTGTCCCTTTTCAAAAATTGTCAGGTGCTAGCATCGGTATGCAGTGGCACTGTTTCAGTAAGTTCCAAGTAATAGAGGTGACCAATGACATACATTTAATATTGTTTTGGGTATATTATGTCAGGCTATATGCCAACATGGATATATTAAAGAAAAAGAAAAATGAAAAGATCTAACTTGGTGGGAAGCTGCCTATTACAAGTAACTGCATTTGCTCAACTAAATTGCAGACTAGTCAAAATCGAAGAATTGCTGAAAACTAATCAAATTTGACTTACGGTAAACCATTAAATTTGAGTCTAATTGGAAGAAAACCTTGTGTAAAAAAAAATGAGTTTTTCTTTCTTTCAGCTCTGTTTTCCAAAGCTGTTTGAATTACGTAAAAGCAAGATTGTCCTGTAAAAGGGTGATGACCACCTATCAGTCCAAAAATATCAAGGTTTCACCATTAGTGCGACTTTCAGGACCTTCAGTCCTTTGATTTTATATTTGTAAGTAACACAACTTCTGATTGGCTAAACCGAATGGTTTAGCCAATCAGAAGTTGTGTTACTTACAAATGTAGAACATTCTGGGGAATAAGACGAAGAACGTTCTTAAGAATGGTTGGTGAATACGAGCCCAGTACTTTAGCTGGCTATTGACCAGGTAGGAATCAACAATATCAACAAAGCAACACATAGTACTTGAAGTGAACTTCTATTATAGAAACTTCTATTATATACTTAAAAGGAATATAACAACTTTTCACATCGTTTATAGACTTACAAGGAATATAACAACTTTTCACTTCTATTATAGACTTACAAGGAATATAACAACTTTTCATATATGCTAGTCAGTGAAATTTCTCAACAAATAGTTATCTCATAATTTCTCTTTTGAAGGTGAAACTTCACAGTAAAATTATACAGATGTAAATTCATTGTTCTGCATCCATTCTGTGTAGAATGGTAAATATTGGCTGAACCAGTTATCAATAACATGTTGTCATCACAAACATAATATATGGGACTTGCACCTCAAGCATTCAACTCATTACCAGATGACAAAGTTCCAAACACTGAGCATTTGTAACAGACAAATTCAATGTTGCTTGCATAGTGGAAATTGTCCTTAAAATAAATCTAGAATGCTGAAGAAGGAGAACATGCTGGTAAACAAAATTTTCTCCTGCTTTAGCAATGTTTTGAAAAAAACCCACTTCCTTAATCTTATGTCTTGTAACTCTATACCAACCGACAAAATTTTAGACTGGTCTAACTTAATCCATTACCACACAATCCCCACTTTTGACAACCCTGAAAAAGAAGGCTTTAGAAAACATTGTGGGAAAAGGAGAGAATGCTGATAACCAGCATTTTCTCCTTTTCCCACAATGTTTTCTACCCTTCACAAAACAAATTTCAAATTCTCAGTCACTTTAATTTTGTCGTCTGCAAAATTAATGCTTTCAGTTTGGACAAACCTTAAATTTCGTTGTTTGGTAATGAAATAACCCATTACCACACAATCCCTACTTTTAACGACCCCGAGAAAGAAGCCTTTACAAAACATTGCAGGAAAAGGAGAAAATTCTAATAACCAGCATTTTCACCTTTTCCCACAATGTTTTCTACCCTTCACAAAACAAATTTCAAATTCTCAGTCACTTTAATTTTGTCGTCTGCAAATGCTTTAGATTTGGACAAGCCTAAAATATTGTCTGTTAATGAATTCAATGCATTTGCAGGCAACAAAACAAAATTAATGTGCCTCAAAATAAAACTTGACTGGATGTTTTCCGAGACAGAAATCATCATATACATATAGGCCACTTTCACACTATAGGTAAAAGCACAGGCTTTTATATAAAGTATAGATCCCGTTTTTAAGCAAAGTCTATGCAATGAACAATTTTCTGAGTCAGTGGATTGTATTTTTACCGAATGGAGTCAAGTTAACTCTTTACCAAACAAACCTTGGTTTACATGACTGTAAAAGAAGCCTTCTGAAAACAATGTTAAAAGAGTTCTCCTTTTCCCACAATGTTTTCTACCCTTCCAAAAAACAAATTTCAGTTTTTAAGTCACTTTAATTTTGTCATCTGCTTAGGCTTTCAGTATGGAACAGTCTAATATTTGGTCGTCTGGTAACTCTGCATATGCTTTTAACCCATTACCACACAATCCCTACTTTTGACGCCCCTGAGAAAGAAGCCTTTAGAAAACATTGTGGGAAAAGGAGAAAACGCTGGTAACCAGCATTTTCTCCTTTTCCCACAATGTTTTCTACCCTTCTCAAAAACAAATTTCAAATTTTCAATCACTTTTAATTTGTCGTCTGCAAGTGCTTTCAATTTGGACAGGTCGAAAATATTGTCGTTTGGTAAAGGGTTAACTCGGACTAGTTTAGAATTTTGTTCTTTGGATAAGGGTTGAATCTGCAACAAGTTTGATTATGGACATGCCCTGACTGTCTACTGGTAAAGGGTTAAAACATAATGATAGCCAGGGAAGTTGACAAAGTATAGATCTGTTTAAAATTGAAAGCATTTGCAGACTGCAAATGAAATGTTACCTATCATGTAATTTTCTTGACATGGTTAGAAAACTTGGTGGGATACGGAGAACATGCTTGTTACCATTATTTACCGTATTGAAGCTTAAACTCTTTACCAAATAAAAAACAAGAGGGCCATGATGGCCCTGTATCGCTCCACTGGCTTTTTAACCCTTTACCACAAAAATCAAAGTGTTCATGACCCAGAAAAAGAGGGCCTTTGAAAACAGTGAACACTGTCAGGCAATACAAGCAGGTTAATTCATTGGCATGAAAGGTAAAGTTCTTGGAAAAAACCTAAGTGATAGAAACCTTACTTTGGTTTAATATCGCATAATGCGAGGATGTCTTAAAATAAATTAAGAGGACCATGATAACCATGAAGTCGTTCACATGAGCTGTCTGGCTAGATATGACCCATTTCCAATCTCTTCTGAGATATTAACCCTTTACCACACAATGATGCCTTTTAACACCCCAGAGAAAGAAGCCTTTACAAAACAGTGGATAAAGATGAAAATGCTGGTAACCAGCATTTTCTCCTTTTCCCACAAAGTTTTCTACCCTTTCAAAGCAAAATTGCACCATTTCAGCCACTTTGAAATTGTCGTCTGCAAATGCTTTCAATTTGGATAGGTCTAAAATTATGTGTAGTAAAGGGTTAACAAACATTTAACCTTGCAACCCTGCTTTTGACCTGACGTGGATCATTTTTGAACTTGCTTGAGAGGGCATCAAGACATTCTGAGGACTTGACTGAAAATATGGCCTCTAGATTGTACACAATCTTTTTCTACAGTTTGGCCTCATCATTTTTTTTTTTTCATTCGACATCCATTTTTAGCTCACCTGAGGATGAAATGGTCATGGTGAGCTTTTGTGATCTTGCTGTGTCTGTCATTTGTTGTCCATCGTCAACTTTTACCTTGTGTACATTCTAGAGGCCACATTTTCAGTTCGATCCTTGCGCAACTTGTCAGAATGTTTGTCTTGCTGATATCTCGGACGAGTTTGAAAATGGGCCGTGTTTGGTTAAAAACTAGATCACTGGGGCAAATCTTTGAAATACCTTGTGTGCACTCTAGAGGCCATATTTTCCAATACTCCTGAAAGTCAGTCAGAATGTTTGTCTTGATAATTTCTGAGATTTGTATGAAAATGGGTCATGGTGGATAAAAAGGTCACAAGGTCAAATCTCAGAAAAACTTTTTGTTCTGTAATTACAATCCAATATTCTTTAAAATTTTGTGAGATGTTTTTCTTGATGATATTTTGCACATGTCTGAAAATGGGTCACACGGAACAAAGACTAGGGCACCAAGTTTCATCCTTGAAAAACAAAGTGTACACTTTAGAGGCCAAATGTTTAGTTCAATAATCTTCAAATTTGCATAGAATGTTTGTCTTAATAGTATCAAAGAATAGTATGTTTATGAGTTATGTTGGATAAAAAACTAGGTCACAAGGTCAAATCTTGGAAAAACCTTTTATACACCCTACAGGACACATTTTGTCTTAAAGGTGGGTATTTATAATTTTTACATCTCACCAAATTAAGAAATATACATGTATATATCAATGAAATTCATATGAAAAAAATAATACAAATCATCAATAATGAAGATTAATGAAATTACAAAAAAAAATTTTTTTGATGGTAATCCCTAAAAGGCTACGTAGCCTCTTAACTCTTTTCCACACGAGAAAATTTTAGACTGGTCCAAATTGAAAGCATTTGCAGACGACAAAATAAAAGTGACTGAAAAATTGAAATTTGTTTTTGGACGGGTAGAAAACACTGTGGGAAAAGGAGAAAATGCTGGTTACCAGCATTTTCTCCTTTTCCCACAGTGTTTTCAAAAGGCTTCTTTCTCAGGGGCGTCATAAGTAGGGATTGTGTGGTAATGGGTTAAGGCATTTTTAGATTTCGCGCCAAAAATCAATAAAGCATTGTGGGAATGTCAAGTGACTGATAACTCTTAAATTCCATTACATAACAAACATGTAATAATTATTTTCCATAATGTCTTCTTCGGACACTATGTTTGAAGCTTCTTCTGTGTATTCCTGTAAGTAAATGAGCAAATTGATCATCTAAAAATAGAACGCGTTTCCCGTTGGTGTCAACCTGGGCCGTAGTAAATCTCTAATTTCTCGTGCTGACGGTTTTTGACTACTGGGGTTAAATGAATGGAAATCAAAAGGCGTTGGGAGTATAAAGATGATTTTTTTGCATTTCTGTAAAATTTTTGTCCCAAAATCTGAAAGGCCACCTTTAAGTTCTCATAAAAGTTTGTCGGAATGTCAAGTAGTCTGCTGAGACAAATTCTAGAAAAAGCTTATGTGCACTCTAGAGGCCATAATATTTGTAAGCCCAATACTAATGAGTGTTTGTCAGAGTGTTTGTGTTATTATTTCTGAAGAAATTGGAAATGGGTCATGTTCGATCAAATGGTTTAGGTGAGTGACTTCAGGGCCATCATGACCCTCTTGTTTTTCTTGTCTCTGAGTTATTATCAAGACAAATATGACTGGTTATATACTAGTAAACATTAGCCAAATGTTAATATGTCTATAGTGTGATCAGAATACAAAAGGGGTATGACATGTATATTTAACAAGAAATATTCTGTATCATAAGAATGATACAGAACAAGAAAAAATAATCTTTTTACAAATGAAGAATTTTAGACTTGTAAAAAAAAACTTATAACATTTGCATTCTCTAAAAATACAGCCCGAAAAGAAGGGTTTCCTTTTTGAAAGGAGAGAAAATATTTTGGGTAAAGGAGAAAATACTGTTTATCAGTTTTAAAAAGGCTTCCTCCACAGAGTTGTTTAACTCTTTACCACACAACTCTCGACTTTTAAACAACCCTGAGTAAGAAGCCTGTTGAAAACATTGTAGGAATAGGAGAAAATGCTGATAACCAGCATTTTCTCCTTTTCCTACAATGCTTTCTACCCTTCACAAAACAAATTTCAAATTTTCGGTCTCTCTTATTTTGTCGTCTGCAAATGCTTTCACTTTTGGCAAACCTAAAATTTTGTTGTTTGGTAATGAGTTAAATGTAAGGTTGGCTAACTGACTCTTAACCAGAGCACAAAATTTTAGACTTCTGCATTGCAGCAATTGTTGACAATTGTGAAGTGTTTCAACTCTTTACCAAATGACAAAATTGAAGACCAGTCCAAAGTGAAAGCATTTGCAGACGGCAACACAGGTATACCTCAAAAATTGAAATTTGTTTTGGGAAGATTAAAAACATTGGGGGAAAAGGAGAAAATGCTGGTGACCAGCATTTTCTCCTATTCCTACAATGTTTTCCAAAGGCTTCTTTCTCAGGGTCGTTAAAAGTCGGCATTGTGTGGTAATGGATCAACTAAAATTTTCTCCTTTAGGATAACTTCCATAAAAACCTTCTTCCTCATCATGGTCAAATCATAGGTAAAGAATCAAATATGTGTACTAGTAAAACTTGGGTACTGTAACTATTTAACCCATTCCCAAATGACACACTTTTGGACTAGACCAAATTGAAAGCATTTCCAGATGACAATTCAACTCCTGCTGAAAAGATGATTTCTTTCCATGATAGGGAAGAAAACATTGTGGGAAAAGGAGAAAATGCTGGTTACCAGCATTTTCTCCTTTTCCCACAATGTTTTCAAAAGCCTACTATTCCAGACCCGTAAAAACCAGGAATTGTTTTGGAAAGGGTTAAAGATAGCAGATCTAGTAAAATCTGATTATATCTATGCCTGTGTAACATGCTTCTGGTTACATGACATTACACGCTAATTCTACCAGACAATGAAGCTATAGCCCTGTCCAAACTAAAACCTCTATGAAACAACAAATAGGGCCTCTATAATGCTTATTTTCTTCGATATCTTCAGAAACCGCATGGAAGGAGGTTATTACCATTTCTCTTTTGTCCTACATTTCGACATGGAAGAAGGAGATAACTGGAATTTCTCTTTTGTCCTAGATTTATTCAAGAAACCTTAAGACTTGTAAAAAGATGGAACTGTTTGAAAAATATTCAAGCATACATGCTATTTACACACAAACCATAAAATAATACAAGTATCACAGTGGAGACATTTTTTGGGGGGATAAATTACATGTATATATAAAATGTAAGAAAACTGTGGCACCCTTTTTTTGCATTTTTCCAGTAGATCTGTTTACTGCTTTGGTAGGTTTTAACCCTTTGCCAAACAACAAAATTTTAGCCTGGTCCAAATTGAAAGCATGGACAGAAGACAACTTCAGTGTGGCTCAAATGGTGTAATTTTTCTTTGATAGAGTAGAAAGCATTGTGGGAAAAGGAGAAAATGCTGGTTATCAGCATTTTCTTCTTTTCCCACAATGTTTTCAAAAGGCTTCTTTTTCAGGAGCGTCAAAAGTCGGCATTGTGTGGTAAGGTTTAAACCATCTTTGGGTTATAAAATAATGCTTACATTATGCTATTCAATAATATATAGCTAATTAAAAACAATTATACATCAATAACATTAAATTTACAACAACAATGTAAGGACTGGTCTATATATTGAAAGCACGTGCAGATGAAAAATGTGGATAATTTGACAAGATTTGTTTTGAAGAAGGTAAAATGAATAAAACCAGGGAAAAAATGCTGTAATACTAAAATTTTCACCCTGACCTACATTTTTTTCCTATCCTGTCAAAGATATATACCGTGGTTTCAGTCACATTTAACTATATTGGGATGTTTCATTAAATTTCATCATAAAAAGTTAAGTGCATCTGTTAATTTTTCACCAAGCTATCATGCTTTCAGGACTCTGAAGAAGAGGGCCTTAGAAAATGCAGTGAGGATAGGAGAACAGTCTACCCTTTACCAAACCATTCCTGGTTTTCATAACCCTGGGAAAGAAAGGTTATGAAAACATTGTGGGAAAAGGAGAAAATGCTGGTAACTAGCATTTTCTCCTTTTTCCACAATACTTTCTACCCTATCAAAGACAAATTTCATCATACTTTTAAATTGTCATCTCCAGATGCTTTTGATTTGGGTAAGTCTACATTTTTGTTGTGTAAAAGAAGGTTAACCCTTTACCACACGACAAATTTCTAGACCTGTCTGAATTCAAAGCATTTGCTGATGACAGTCTCAATGTAGACTCATTTAAAATCATTTTTCTTATATAGGGTAGAAAACATTGTGGGTTGGTTGGTTGTATTGGGGTTTGATACCACTTTAACAGCTAAACTCATATCATGGCGGTCGGTGACACACATTGTGTTTCCTGGCTTTCTCACACCGGTACTTATACAACTTTCTTTCCAAAGCCACCGACTACTTTTCTCACATGCTTCAGCAGAGGTAGAAAACATTGTGGGAAGAGGAGAAAATGCTGTAACCAGCATTTTCTCCTTTTCCCACAATGTTTTCAAAGGCCTTCTCTTTCAGGCGCTTTAAAAGTCGTCATTGTGTAGTAAAGGGTTAAAGACAAATCCCATAGTTGGAGTAACATTTTTTTTCATCTGCAAAAACATGCATGTTCAATATGGATGTATTTACTATCTAATGGTCCAGTAAACAGTTACATTCAGCCCTGTGACACCACAAGTAAACCATCACAACACCACTAACCATTCACTCATATGGCACTTCAGCACAATGTAATATCAACAATTATTAATTAACTATTGGATATATAGAAGTTATACATGGAAACCGGTCTACGCAATACCAGTCACATTTCTGATTTCGTATAGTACAAAGGTTGTGACCCCGGCTTAATATGACTTGACCTCCGATCAATACAGGTAACCTCGTATCAATATTGATGACCCGCTACCAATACAGAAATCCTTGAACGTGATTGGTAAAAAGTTCAGTTGCGTGAGCGTCTGCGCTTACTTCTAGCCAATCACGTTCAAGGAGGCGGCAAAGTAAAAATAACCCAAAAATTGATATTTGTTTCCAGCACAGTAGAAAACATTGTGGGGAAAAAGGAGAAAATGCTGGTTACCAGCATTTTCTCCTTTTCTCACAATGTTGTCAGAAGGCTTCTTTTTCAGGGTCGTAAAAACCAGAAATTGTTTGGTAAAGGGTTAATTAATAAAATTGTCATTAATCAAGTGATTTCGTAGTGGCCCAGTTACAGTTCCTTGGTCAGCCGTATTGGCTATGTTTCCACAGTAGAAAAGAAATTGCTAAAGAAAATAAGCACTAATGAGCCCCACCAAGGGGAGCAGTTGGATATACATGTATATATGCTTAACCCATTACCACACAATCGTTACTTTTGACAACTCAGAGAAAGAAGCCTTTAAAAAACATTGTAAGAAAACGAGAAAATGCTGGTATCCAGCATTTTCTCCTTTTCCCACAAAGTTTTCTACTCTACACAAAACAAATTTCCAATTTTCAGTCACTTATTTTGCTGTCTACAAATGCTTTCGATTTGGACAAGCCTAAAATACTGTTGTTTGGTAATGAGTTAAACCCAGCTAGAGCTAGCTTTTGTGCTGTTTGGTACATGTATCTAAGCAATATGCATTAAGGTTAGTGCTTAGATCAATGTTGCATGTTAACCCTTTGCCAAAGAATCCCAAGTTTTAAAGACCCTTAGGAAGAAGTCTTTTAGAAAACATGGTGAGAAAAGGAGAAAATGCTGGTAACCAGCAAATTTTAAATTTACAAAACAAATTTCAAATTTTCAGTCATTTTTACTTTGTCGTCTGCAAACACTTTTGATTTGGATAAGCTAAAAGTGTTGTCATTTGGTAATGAGTTAAATCTTGAAAGTATCGGAGTTGTTTGGCACATGAATGTAACAAAAATCTACAAAAATTGACAGTGTTGTGACACTAAAAATTGTTTCAGTCTGGCTTTCCTGGAAAAAACTATTCAGCAAAAAAAATAATATACCCAGTAAAATATTATTAAAAATTATACTGTTGCTTCTCAAAATTTGATAACAATTCTATATGAAAAAATTTTTGCTTGTCTTTCCAATTTGGAAGTGTTTGCAGACAACATAAAAATGAGGCTAAAATATTGTAGGTTGTGTTTCAACCCTCTATCAAACAATCCTGGTTTTTCAAGACCCTGAGGAAGAAGCCATCTGAAAAGATTGTGGAAAAAGGAGAAAATGCTGGTAACTAGCATTTTCTTCTTTTTAAAAAATATTTTCTACTCATCCAAAAGCAAATTTCAATTTTAGAGCCATCTTAATTATGTTAATACTTTCGATTTTGACTAGTCTAAAATTATGTTGTTTGGTAAAGAGTTAAATGACAGAAAACATCGTGGGGATAGGAGAAAATGTTGAATACCAGCATTTTCTCCTTATCCCACAGTTTTTTCAAAAGCATTCCCAAAACTCAGATTTGTGTGGTAAAGGATTAAGTTATACTGCTATTAACTCATTACCAAAATAACAAAATTTTAGACTTGTTCATATTGAACCTATATGCTAATCACAAAGTGAAGCTTGAACGAATATCTTTGACAGGGTAGAAAGGAGGAAATACTGCTTATTAGCACTTTCTAATTTCCTGACCATGCCAATTACTAAAAGCTATCTCCTCAGATTTGTCAAATCAAAGAATTACTACATAATCCATTTCACCGCAAAACATTCCGGTTAAAAAAAATTGATGTTGCAAAGAGTTTACATATCTTGTCTACATATTAACACTAACATATATTCAAACAATAAGTTTTTTATGCAAAAAAAACAGTATTTGCCTCTCTCCTGTATGTGGACATAAATCATGTATGTATCAAACATAATGGTATACAAATAATTTAAGGCAGGAAATAGCATACAATATAAACCCTTAAGAGTATAATGTTTAATTATTTACCAAACGACAAAATTGTATGCAGGTTCAAATTGAAAGCATTTGCAGACGACAATTTCAATGTGACTCAAATGGCGCAATTGTTTATTAACAAGGTAGAAAACACTGTGGGAAAAGTAGAAAATGCTGGTTACCAGCATTTTCTCCTTTTCCAACAATGTTTTCTACAGGCCTCTTTCTCAGGGTCGTCAAAAGTAGGGACTGTGTGGTAATGGGTAAACTTTGTCTGGTTTTCCAGACTGTGTAGATTAAGTTCAACTTGCTCAAAATAAAGCCTAAATTGATCCCGCCAACTTAGCCTCAGACTAAAACTGTCCTATTCATTTCCGCAGCAATCAAGGTTAATCATGTTTAAAATTGTTTAAATAAACCGAATCAAGAGCAAACATACATTGCAAATAACCGGCTGCAGCTATTTATTTAGTTAATTCTTTAACCCCTAGGCACTAAAGGTGATTTACTGACCTTTACCAGACAGTGTAGGTCAAGATCAGAATGCACAGAACGTGCAGTCTGATCTTGGATCTACACTGTCTGATAAGATTTCATTCTTCAAAAAAAAAACATTTGAAACTGCAGAAGATAGGTTTTTACTATCGAAATGAAAATTTCAATTTAGTTATTTCACAGGACAAGGGTTAACACAGAAGTCGAATAAGGGACATAACCATCCAAAATATTGTTGGTTTACCTTCCCTTCTGGTATGAATTTCACATTTGACAGTTGAAAGCTGTTGTGATGGTTAAGCCTGAGTATAGGGTAATTTTAACCCTTTACCACACAACAAAATTTTAGACCTATCCAAA
Source organism: Tridacna crocea (assembly GCA_943736015.1). Taxonomy (NCBI): domain Eukaryota; kingdom Metazoa; phylum Mollusca; class Bivalvia; order Cardiida; family Cardiidae; genus Tridacna; species Tridacna crocea. The sequence goes on along the minus strand of OX031066.1, from coordinate 35,290,698 downwards.
ATTAAAGCATTTGCAGACGACAATTTCAATAATGTGATTTTTGTTTGATAGGATAGATAACATAGTAGGAAAAGGAGAAAATGCTGGGTACCAGCATTTTCTCCTTTTCCCACAATGTTTTCAAAAGGCTTCTTCTTCAGGGTTGTTAAAAAATGGGACTGCTTGGTAAAGGGTTAATAATAAATATCTTCAGCTGTAAAATAGATATGGGATGTCAAAGATATCCTATAAAACCACAGACATAGACAACAAAAAGATCAATAAGAATCCTTGTACATTTTCTTTGATCCTGGAATAGATCCTTTATATAAAAAAAAAGAACGAAAAAAAAAAATGAATAATACCTAGAAAAAGGCTGAATAGTATCACATTATAAAAGTACAAAACACACAAAGATAATATCTTAATATTAACCCATTACCACACAATCCCTACTTTTGACGCCCCTGAGAAAGAAGCCTTTTGAAAACACTGTTGGAAAAGGAGAAAATGCTGGCAACCAGCATTTTCTCCTTTTCCCACAGTGTTTTCTACCCTTCTCAGAACAAATTTCAATTTTTCAGTAACCTTTATTTTGTCGTCTGCAAATGCTTTGAATTTGGACCAGTCTAAAATTTTCTTGTGTGGTAAAGAGTTAAGCTACAGATCCTTACCAAACAATACAATTTTAGACCAGTCCATATTAAGAGCATTTACACAAGATATACATGTAATTATAAACTGCTATTTGAAACATAAAATTTGTCTTCCGAAGGGTAGAAAACATTGTGGGAAAGAAGAAAATTCAGGTGACCAGAATTTTCTTCTTTTCCGACAGAGTTTTGAAAGTCTTCTTCCTCATGCTTATTATAGGTCAGGATTGTATGGTAAAGAGATAGTAGTGATATTATCAATAGTATGACTAACCAATTACCGAATAAAACAATTGCACAAAAGAAATTACAATACATGTACTTCAACACAGAATATTGAATAGAAAAGGTAGATTGCATATGGATAGCTAAATTTATATGTTTAAAGAAACCCATTTACTCAATTTGGTCAAATGTAGAAAAGTGTTTAAATCAATAAATTAGCAATATCTATAGCCCAAAAGAATGAAGAGAAAATTTACGCTTGTTATTTTGAAATGGATTTTGGTAGGGGAAAAGTTATGGCAGGTCAAAATTGTAAACAATAGGGGAAGTGTACTACTGGTTATTTACACAACTCCATTTAAAAATATTGGGCCATAGGCCCCCCTAAAATCCCAGATGTAATTTCTAAAAAATCTAGAACAATCTCTGGCATGTTGGGCTAACTCAAGCGTAAAGTCACATTTAAAGAATTTGGGTCCTTTTCATTGGTTTCTGGTCTTTGCTCTCAATAAACAATATGCCATTCTTTCCAGTGAGACTTTATAGATGCTATGACCAATATAAAACTGGTAGCCTTTTATCAATCTTTGTGTCATACGGTTTTGGCAGTAACATGAGTACCTGAGGTTACAATTCTTTAAGCTTTAAGCTTATCATTCAACATCGCTTTGAAGCAATCTTTTTAGTATTTTGGAAGCCTAAAAAATGGGCTCAAAAAAGGCAAAAGCTGATGAACATATTATTTCAGAAAGCAAGATCTGGCCAGTAAACCCAGTTTACCCTTGACAGACATATTTTGTCCCCCTTTTTTTTTAGATAATTTAATGGTTGAAGGAATTTTAGTTAGCATCATCAAAAGGTAAGATATTTACAGACATTAGCAACATTACATGGAATGGATAAAAGGTCTTCAAAAAGTTTGGTTCTGGACAATTTGCGTCTCATTCAAGGAATATAAAAATTCATACAAAGTATTCAGAGATCATAATAACAACATAAGTGATTTGTGCTATACAAATATAGATCATAATTTATTACTGTACACATAAGTCTATGCTAAATTTCATGATTTTCGGATGTAAAATTTGAAGCCTGATTTAACATTGCCAAAATCGCTACCCTGACTCCTTCTGCTAGTTCGCTGACACTGTAAGGTTTATCTAGTTGAGGCACATGTATAAAGGCAGTTCTCCTCCGGTCCCTATGCAGAGATGTGTAATAGGTGTAATCACAGAGGTACCTGCAAGAATAACTAATATTTAAATCATTTTCTAATATCTGAATCTGTCTGTCAGTCTGTGTGTCTGTCTATGTGTCTGCTGTCTGTCTCTTTATCTGTCTCTATGTCTATCCATTTCTCTAAGAAGGCATATACATGTATATGTATGGTATTTATACACATACAAATAACTCTGTTTCAAATTGCCAGTAATTATGTAGTTAAAACTTTGTACGATTATCAGCTGGAATCTGCTGACATGCAAAGACTTAATGATAAAGTTTTACATTCTGCATTTGACTATTTAAGGATGATCTTCCCTCAAACAGTTTCACACAGAAACGGTTAAAATACAGCTATTTGAACAGCTGTCAACTCTATCGAGTGATGTCCCTGAGATAAAAGCCTTCAGAAAACATTGTGGGAAAAGGAGAAAATGCTGGCAACCAGCATTTTCTCCTTTTCCACAATGTTTTCTACCCTTCACAAACAAATTTCAGATTTTCGGTCACTTTTATTTTGTCGTGTGCAAATGCTTTCGATTTGGACAAACCTAAAATATTGTCGTTTGGAAATGATTTAACCCATTACCACACAGTCCCTACTTTGGATGACCGTGAGAAAGAAGCCCTTTGAAAACATTATGGAAAAAGGAGAAAATGCTGGTAACCATCATTTTCTCCTTTTTCCCAAAATGTTTTCTACCCTTCACAAAACAAATTTCAAATTCTCAGTCACTTTTATTTTGTTGTCTGCAAATGCTTTCCATTTGGACAAGCCTAAATTATTGTCGTTTGGTAATGAGTTAACCCATTACCACACAGTCTCTACTTTTGACGACCCTGACAAAGAAGCCCTTTGAAAACATTGTGGGAAAAGGGGAAAATGCTGGTAACCATCATTTTCTCCTTTTCCAACAATGTTTTCTACCCTTCACAAAACAAATTTCAAATTCTCAGTCATTTTTATTTTGTCGTCTGCAAATGCTTTCGATTTGGACAAGCAGAAAATATTGTCATTTGGTAATGAGTTAACCCATTACCATACAGTCTCTACTTTTGACTCCCCTGAGATAAAAGCCTTTAGAAAACATTGTGGGAAAAGGACAATATGCTGGTAACCAGCATTTTCTTCTTTTCCCACAATGTCTTCTACCCTTCACAAAACAAATTTCAAATTTTCAGTCACTTTTATTTTGTCATCTGCAAATGCTGTCAATTTGGACAAGCCAAAACTTTAGTCGTTTGGTAATGAGTTAAGACATTCATGCTGGCTCAGTTGATAAAATTTATTGTTGAAAAAATAGAAAGCATTGTGTTGAAAGGAAAAGTGCTGGTAACTGCCATTCAATCAAATTCTATCTTCCATCATTATGTGATATAACAGATCCAATTAAAATTAACTCTTTACCAAACAACAACATTTTAGACTTGTCTTTTTTGAAAGAATTTGCAGATGGCAAAATAAACTAGACTGAAAAATCAAATTTTTATTTGGAAGGGCTGAAAACACATGGTAACATAAAGAAAGAATTTGATGTTTTCAATAGGCTTCTTCCTCAGGGTCGTTAAAACTCAGGATTGTGTGATACAGGGTTAAATCTTTCCTTCCTTCATCATTTGATATCATAGATCCAATCATGTGTTATAAAAAGATTTGATCACAATCTACCTTCCGTCATCATTTGATATTATAAATCCAATCAAGTCTTACGTTCCTTCCTTCATCATTTGATATTATAGATCCAATCAAGTCTTACCTTCCAGCATCCAATCAGATAACTTCTTAACCCTTTGCCAAACTACAAACATTTGGACTAGACCAAATTGAAAACATTTGCAGACGACAATTCAACTCTTGCTGAAAAGATGATTTCGGTCTATGATAGGGTAGAAAACATTGTGGGAAAAGGAGAAAATGCTGGTTACCAGCATTTTCTCTTTTTCCTACATTGTTTTCAAAAGGCTATTATTCTTGACCCGTAAAAACCAGGGACTGTTTGGGAAAGGTTTAAACCATGTAATGTAAAAGATCCAATCAAATATTACCTTCCACCATCATGTGACATAACAGATCCAATCAGATCCTACCCTCTTAAATCATGTAATGCAAAAAGATCCAATCAAATCTTACCTTCCACCATCAAGTGACATAACAGATCCAATCAGATCCTACCCTCTTAAATCATGTAATTTAAAAAAATCCAATTAAATCTTACCTTCCTGCATCATGAGATATAACAGCCTTGGCTTTGATCCCTGACTCATTGACAACCTTACACACACTGGCCATATCCAGATCAGAAACAATCACATTGTCAGCTCCATTCACACAGCAAAAGTCGCTGGCTTTGCACCCTTTTACATCATCTTTGTCGTAACCATCGTTGTGACCTTGTTGCTCCAAGGTAATTTTCTTTGCAATACCAGACACTCCAATGTGCACCATCAACTAGTACAAAAATATTTTGAATTTATACCTAGGTTTGAAACTGCTCCAATTTGAAAACAACCATAGTTCGAAAATGATGTAAGGCTAAAAAGATGGGACTTTACTTCAACCCTTTTTTACATAATCCTTTGCGACCTTCAGATAAGTGCCTTTAGAAAACATTGTGGGAAAGTGAGAAAATGTTGGTTACAAGCGTTTTCTCCTCTAACCACAATGTTTTCTACCCTACTGGAAACAAATTTCAATTTTGGATTTTGTTTATTTTGTCGTCTACAAGACTTTAGGGCTTTCAATTTTGACCTGTCTGAAACTTTGTCATTTGATAGAACTTGGTCATTTGTCTGCCAGACGACAAAATTTTAGACTGGTCCAAACTGAAAGCATTTGCAGAGAACAAAATTTATACAGTTTTACTCAAACTATCAAATTTGACCTTGAAAAGGTAGAAAACACCTTTGGAAAAGGTGAAAAGTGCAACTTTTAAAAGTCTTGTATTGATGTACCAACTCTATACCACAAGACAAAATTTATGACACGAGCAAATTAAACACATATAGACAACAAAATAAGTGTCATTAAAATAATACATGTACTTACTTTTTTTTAGGAGAGAAAACATTGTGGTAAAAGGAGAAAATTCCTCCTTTTCTCCCATTTTCAAAAGTTTTCTGTCTTCAGGGTCTTTAAAACGCAGGAATAAGTAATAAAGAATTAATCCAAGATTGATGTTGATTGTCCCAATTTGACATGGTGTTTTAACCCATTTAATGGGTTGGCGCCAGCCAAAAATTTTTAGTAGCCAAAAGTTTTGTCCATCAAAACCCGGGATCAGTCTCCGAGCCTTATCACTTTTAAAGTTTTACTTAGTGTCAATTTCTGAGTATTTCATGGCAATGAGTCCTGTATGGTAAATATAAATCTAGATCTACAGCTTTGCATCACTGATATAACATTTAAGTCGTTGTTCTTTTAAGATGTTTTTGATGGTCTCATCACATACATGAGAGAGCCAAGTATTGAAAGTCAGCTACAAATTCCTGTGCTTATAGGCTGGTGAATGATCAAAAAGTTCCATAAAAGAAAATAAAATGCATATTTTAATCGGGCTTGACCTTTCACCACACCAGGAATCGCATATCCTCAGTTTGAACAATCCTGAGGAAGAAGGCTATTATTAATTCTAGGAAAAAGGTGAAAATGGTGGAAACCAGCATTTTTTTTTTCCAACAATGTTTTCTACCTTTGAAAAGGCAGCTCAACAGCTCTTTCAATTTCTGCATACCAGTCATTAATTCATGCATTGCTAGAGATATTTATACTTATGATTTATTTATGATTTTGATTAAATGCAATGCGAAATATCTGTTTTGTCTTGCAAATGATCTAAGAAATACCCTTTCACACTTTGCCTTTCTTGAAGATGCCGATCTCCGAAAATTATCAGATAACAGGTTACATCTATAACTCATTTGGCGAAATATAGACCCAGCATTCATTATTACAAACGGGACTTCATTAGAAAAGAATCTTATAAGGCCACACAAACCTTAAAAGGTTAAGTATTTGAGAAAAATCGCCATTGATGCTGTCAAATTTACTAGATAAACGAAAGTAAAACTTCACTTTCATGTACATAATTCATTCAGCACCACAGTGTCCAAAAAATTGCGATTGTTCATGAATGTATTCTATTTATAGAACAAGCGCACTCGGTAACTGGCAGAGCGCAACTCTTATCCGGTCTTGGTCTATCGGATAGTTAAGGGAGATACAAGGGTTTAAGAGCTTAGGATAGCCGGTATATATGATAATCAAGTTGGCGTAGGCCGATTTCACAGCTTGGAAAGTGTTCAATATACAAACCTGATAACAATTTGACAGTCGGCCATTTTCTCTGATCACATTTTTTACAATCGCCAATATCGGCACTTTCCTTGTTTTTAGTCGCCAGCAATAAGATTTAATCGCCAATGGCGATTTTGGCGATCGGTAACGCCAACCTAGCATGATTACCGAACGACAATATTTTAGACTGGTCCAGATTGAAAGCATTTGCAGACGACAAAATAAAAGTGACTGAAAATTTGAAATTTGTTTTGTGAAGGGTAGAAAACATTGTGGGAAAAGGAGAAAATGCTGGTTACCAGCATTTTCTCCTTTTCCCACAATGTTTTCTAAAGGCTTCTTTCTCAGGGGCGTCAAAAGTAGGGATTGTGTGGTGATAGGTTAAACAATGTTTGGTCAGAACTCAATGGATACCAGGTATCTCTTTTGATTAATTTCCAGTTGGTGCAAAAAGATATCATTACTTCTTTTAGTAAATATACAAAACTCCAGTCGATTTTTCTTTTTTTTTTAAATATCTTTAAATATCCATTAATAAATGTTATTCACAGTAATAATTGCTAATCTGTACTTAACATCAGTGGTTTCACACATTCTTTTCTATGAATTTTATAAGGCAGAAAACGACTACTTATCACTTTATATTCACTCAACACTGCTCCAAGAATATACATGTACCCTTTATTGGAAGAATGTAAAGGATTAACCATTTACCAAACAATCCCTGGTTTAAACAAGCCAGAGCAAGAAGCCTTCTAAAAACATTGAGGGAAAATGATTAAATGTTGGTGACCAGTATTTTTTCCTTTTCCACACTATGTTTTCTCCACTTCTAAAGTCAAGTTTCAATTTTTGAGTCGTGTTTATTTTGTCGTGTGCAAATGCTTTCAATTTGGACAAGTCTAAAACTCTGTCGTTTGGTAGAGTTAAAAAAATTTTCATACTGACAATAACCTGGACTTATCACATGCAAGTGAACAGACTTATAACTCCATGGTTCTTTTTGCTTTAACTCTTTACCACACAATCTCGACTTTTAACGACCTGAGAAAGAAACCTTTAGAAAACATAGTGGGAAAAGGAGAAAATGCTGGTATCCAGCATTTTCTCCTTTTCCCACAATGTTTTCTACCCTTCAAAAAACAAATTTCAAATTTTCAGTCACTTTCATTTTGTCGTCTGCAAATGCTTTTGATTTGGACCCACTTTCATTTTGTCGTCTGCAAATGCTTTTGATTTGGACCAGTCTTAAATTTTGTCGTTAAGTAAAGAGTTAAAATCGTTCAAAGCTCTCTGTTGCTGAATATTATAAAGTCTTACTTGTCCAATCTGATCTTGATGTTCTGTTCCCAATATGAAATAGAAGTTGTACACTTTGAGAAATTACAAAAGACACTTACATCAGGTCTGTGTTTCTGCCATAGATCAGGTATTTCTTTCTTTACTGTTTCATATTCAACTGGGATTTCATATACAATTAGCTCAACAGTCTCATCCAATCCCATTTTCTGTAATTCTTTTGCACACTCCCAACTAGCATTCACAGGATGATTGGCAAAGGGTCCAAACCCTAGTATTTTAACAAATTATAAACAAATTTTAACTCAACTGACACTCTCATTGGATAAACTTCCAAGTCTTTACCACAAATCCGGAGTTTGAACAACCATGAAGACTGTTTGAATGGTTTTTTACGCTGCTTTCAACATTATTTCAGTCATAGCAACAGTCCACATATTCATGTTTCCTTGATTTCATCAGTACTATGCTAGGCTCTGAAGGGTCTTGCCCAAGGACACTCCTGTGAAAAAACCCAGTGGAAACAGTGAGGCTCAAACCCAGGACCTCCAGGTCATGAGTCCTACACTTTACCACTGAGCCTCACAGGACCCCCAACCATGAAGAAAAAGGCTTTTAAATACCTTGTTGGAAAAGGAGAAAATACTGGTCCTCAGCATTTTCTCCTTGCCCAACCATGTTTTCTACTCTGTCAGAGACAAAACTCATCATATGAGATAGATTTTTTTGGTCATTTTCAATTGCTTTCAAAATGGTCTCGTCCAAAACTTTTTTTTTTTTTGGAAAAGAAAAAAAATGATCCTATATTTTTGCAGCCATGTTAAGACAACAATTGTACACACCCTACAAAAAGTGTGAAAATGCTGGTAACAAGCAATCTATCTTTTTCTCAGATCCTTTCCACCATTTCCAAGACATTCCAGTCACTGCAGCCACATTTATCGTATTATCTTTCTAAAACTCCAAGAAAGATTTCATGAAAAACATTGTAGGAAAAGGAGGAAATGCTGCTAACCAGCATTTTATTTCTGCTTTTACACACAAAACTCTCATTATCTGAGCCAAATCTAAATTCCCATCTGCAAATGCTTTCAATTTATACAAGCCTAAAAATAGTTGATTGTGTAAAATAAAAGTGACAGAAATTTTCTTAGCATTTTCTAAATTAGTTCTAGAATTAGTATGTAATTAATGCTGACCAAGCTTACTAGCTCAGTTATTAACCCTGTCCCAAATAATCCCTTGTTTTTACAGGTCAGGAATAGAAGCCTTTTGAAAACATTGTGGAAAAAGGAGAAATGCTGGTAGACAGCATTTTCTCCTTTTCCCACAATGTTTTCTACCCTATCATACAGAAAAATAATCTTTTTAGCAACTGTTAATTTGTCATCTGCAAAATGCTTTCAAATTGGTCTGGTCCAAAATTTGCCGTTTGGGAAAGGGTTAATATACAGGGCAGGCAATTCTGAGGTCCTAAGATCAAACCCCAGCACAGCCAAACCTTTTTCAAGTAGTGATTACAATCCTCGGGACAGACTATCTCGAACATTCTTTTGATGTATAATGTGGGAAAGTTACCAGTACCTTGAAAAGAGTATTACTGAAAAGAAATTGTTAAAAAAAGTGAAAGAGCACATGGATACTTGGACTAGCCAAAGCTATATGAATGAAATACTTTAGAAAACAGTCTAACTATCTTCAACATCCAGACACACAAAAAAAATGAACATAGGGTAATGATCTTTCATTTATAAAGCCTGATTCATTGTAGGGCAATAGGGAAAAAAATTTAATACTGTTTTAACTCTTTATCATACCACAAATTTTTGGAAGCATTTGTAGACAGCATGATAATGCTGCTTAAATGGTGATTTCTGCCTTTGATAAGGTTCAAAACATTGCAGGAAAAAGAGAAAATGCTGGTATTTTCTCCTTTTGTTACATTTTTTTTAAAAGCCTCCTCTTTCAGAGTGTTAAAAGTCTGGCTTATGTTGCAGCTGTTTGTAGACTCTTGTGATACATCAATTTCTTCATCAAATGCTTCTGTGCTGAGGTGTATTCTTTCATGATTTAAGCCATTAAGAACAAAATATTTTTGGCTCCTTCATCTTGAAAGCATTTATCAATGTCAAAATGTGGCTCCAATAATTTGATTTGTCTCTGAAAGGGTAAAATCATTGTTGACAAAGGAGAAAAATGCATGTTGCAAGCAATTCCTTTTTCTCCCCAAAATGTTTTTTAAAAAACTTTCTTCCGCGAGGTTGTGAATACACTGGTTCGTTTGTTAACCCATTACCAAACAATCCCGACTTTTAACCACCCTGAGAAAGAAGCCTTATGAAAACATTTTGGAAAAAGGAGAAAATGCTGGTAACCAGCAATTTCTCCTTTTCCCCCAATGTTTTCTACCTTACCAAAGTCAAAATTCAGTTTTGATTTACACTTATTTTGTCGTCTGCAAATGCCTTCAATTTGGACAAGTCCAAAATTTTGTTGTTTGGTAAAGAGTTAAAGGGCTGACCCCTCTCTTTTAAAGTATTTGGGTGTCTGAAACAGTCTAAATAATTGCTTTGGGACTCCTAGGCTTTTGCAAGAGCTGAGCTGTGACAAACTTACCTGTTACCACCACTTTCTGTTTCATCTCTTGACAGATGAATGATTCTCAAAGGACTGTCTGATAATCAGCTGAGACAATAATGTCAGTATAAGTGTTCTTGAGGACAATGTCTTGCTTCTCTCTGTAAGAAGAAAGGGGACAAAATAATCTATACTCATGGAAAATACCAGTATTCATTATCTTTGTAAAAGTAACCCTTTATCACATAACATAAAGTTTAAAAAAACTCTAGCAGAAAAAGGAAACAAAATGCTGGTATCATGCATTTTCTTCCATTCCCACCATTTTTTCTACTCTATAAAATTAAATTCAACCATTAACATCATCTATAACCCTTTACCACATAACAAAATTTTACCCTTGTCCAAATTGAAAGCATTTGCTGACAACAAAATGAAAGTGACAGAAAATTTGAAATTTGTTAAGTGAAGTGTAGAAAACATTGTGGGAAAAGTAGAAAATGCTGGTTACCAGCATTTTCTCCATTTCCCACAATGTTTTCAAAAGGCTTCTACCTCGGGGTCGTCAAAAGTTGTGATTGTGTGGTAAAGGGTTAACTCATTACCACACGAGAAAATTTTGGACTGGTCCAAATTGAAAGCATTTGCAGACGACAAAGTAAAGGTGACTGAAAAATAGAAATGTGTTCTGGGAAGTGTAGAAAGCATTGTGGGAAAAGCAGAAAATGCTGGTTACCAGCATTTTCTCCATTTCCCACAATGTTTTCAAAAGGCTTCTACCTCGGGGTCGTCAGAAGTCGTCATTGTGCGATAAAGGGTTAACTTGTCATCTGCAAGTACTTTTGAATTGGGTTTAGTACAAACAAGAGAGCACTACAAACTGTACTACATACTGTACATTAGATTCAGAAGCATGCTCTGTTGTTTCTTTAAATTTTCTTTGTGTCACTGCAACCACCCATGTCAACCATTCTTCAAGAGTCCTTAGAATGAATTTGAACATACAGGCATATCTCCTAACGACTCATGTGGTACTATTTCTCCTAACGACTCATGTGGTACTATTTCTGTTCACTACCCATAGCATATGGGCGCAGAACATTAGATGAAAATGATGTTTGTACAACTTTAAATATCTTTACTTTTCAATTGTAAGTATACTGAACGATAATAAGAATTTTGTAGGGCCTTAAAAAAAAAAAATTATTATGGGTTTCCCTGAGTCTACCTAGAAGACGCTACCAACCCTGGACTTTTTACCCTATGGTTGAAGAAACAATTTTTTCCGGTGGGATTTCAGTACATGGTCAATGTAAACAAAAATCTGAAAAGAAATCCCTACCTAGCCTACCGGCAGCATCTCGTACAAAAACCATAAATACTGATAACTTTTTGTTAGGCCTAACCACATCGTTTCCACACTTTTTGTGTTAACTTGTATTATAGGAAGATAGTGGAGGAAGGTAACTCTAAAGAACATTTGATCCTGTTGCCACTTTAATCTTTTGTCTGAGGACAATACAGTATACAAAGAAATGACTCAATGCTAATCAATGGCAAATATCCTAAGAATTTAAAAATACCACATCTTCAAGAAATCAATGCATCATACAATCATAGCATCATTGAGATTGCATCTAACTAGCAACACAGAGTATTCCTGTCTTTCAATATCAAATTTCTACAAGAAAAAACGTAAGATTTCTTTGCTATACTTCAATACATTATATATGACATATTCATAAGATAACTAAACACAAATATATATATAAAATTTTAAATGTGCTATCACATGTCAGTTTCTCCTGTAACATACCTGTAGCCTAGATTAGTCTTGTGCTGTCTTTTAGTGTGATCCTTTCCTATAATGACAGATGTCAAAAAAATTACACACTATGACAACTAGCTTCAGTCTGAAGGTCTGCTCCGATGCTATTTTTGTTTCTGGTCTCCGCAGGCCTTCGTATCAGCCCTCTTTAAACACGGCTGGAATTAATATGGTTTTACCCACATCTTTTCGAACGGCTCTATGCGACAAAGTTTCCAGTGACAGCTAATAAAATGGGCATTGATTGTTAGATAAATGATTAATCTTTAACAGCACACAAAATGTGCTGCAAAATACCAATTAAATCAATGGGAATTTACCTTTTTTCCCCTACGTAAATAAATCCAGTGTAATTTGTAAGCAACTTACACGGCGACTTCTGTTAAAAAGGCATGCACACTCAACAGAATATGCATTTTGTACAGTCTGGTTCCCTAACCCCAAACAGCCAAGTTCGATCAAGGTGCGTTTGTTTATGGCAGAATTCGCAACTAAACCGTCCTGTCGCTTGTCAGAGATACTGCGATTTCTGTCGAGGCATGCGCATTGATAAGATCACCATGTTTTGATTTCTGGTGAAGTAGGTCAATGGTTATTTAGGTTGAAAAGTACAGATTTGCACAAAGGTAAGAGTTGATTATTAACTAACACCAGTATTTTTGTAAAGATTAATCATTTATCTAACGATCCATGCCCATTTTATTAGCTGTCATTGGAAATTTTGTCGCATAGAACCGTTCGAAAAGATGCGGGTAAAATCTTATTTATTCCAGATACTTTAAATGAAGGTTGGTCTGAAGGTGTATGCGAAGAAAAGTAACAAAAATAGCATCGGTGCAGACACCTTCAGACTGAAGGTATATGACAACAACAGGGCTATGACTCGTTGGCTTTATGGACAAAGCTGCCATGCTAGAATAACTGTTTTATTTACTGCTTTAGCAGAGGTATGAACATATTCGATCAGCTAACTCGGATTTTGACATAAATCTCGGACTAATCGTAAATGATTCGAATTACATTATACATAGACACCGGCTACAGAATTACAACTAAATTAAGCTATTTTTTCTCGGTAAGAAAGCAATGTCTGTCTGCAAGTTAACCAGAAAATGATTAAGCTAATCACTTCTTCGCAAAATAAAAGTTGTACTACTGCTTTAAGTGAAAGATTTACTATTTTCCTAGACTAGCGCATCCAACGGAATCCCTGATCAGCTGAAATCGAAACAGGAAGTAAGTAACTTTGGTCGTGAGGTTAAAATAACAAATACACCGGTTGCGAAAATCAAAGTACAAGCCTTCACATGTTTTTCAAGAAATAGAATCTTGAATCTTTTTTACATCAAAGGTAGAGTTATCATTTTGCGCTCAGAGGCAATGATGGGTTTAGCAAACACCCCTATTGTATTTCTTGTATTTGTAACATCGTTCTTGGCAGCCCCTCTTATCTACACACTTGACAAATTGGTCATGATGCAGGATCAGAAATGGATTTTTGCGGCTGGAGTCGTAACGTTGCCTCTGTTTGGTATGTTGGCAGCTATGTTTGTCAAAGAATCGCCAGCAAAGAAAGAACCACTTTTCTATGGTAACTATGAATTTATCACCTATGGTCTAAGAGCTATGCTGATAAGTGATAGGTATTCAAGTGATAAGGTAAAACATCAAAGCACGGGAATTTGACTTTTTATAACCAAAATAAATGATCAAATATGAAAGAAAAATCTCCGCTATATAACATTATTACAAGGAATGCAACGTCTCGATTGCCGGCACAAGACAGCCTTTCCCACCCAAAATTACCCTCGAAACAAACATTGATCATAATTTCCTTTAGTCTAAGGATAGACAACAGAAAAATGTACCTGCGACATTTGGTGATTCCTCAGTAGACACCTCTTAACCAGAGATATCAGTCATGTTTTACAATTTTTTTTAAAAATTTCTATTCATTGAGGAGGCCATTCGCTGACGTCACGGGAAGAGCCTAGAATTGTATTTTGGTATGTTGTATTACTATTATTTTTTTTGTCTTTAGATATATTTATGGACATCACATGATACTTAAGATTTTTCTAGAAGTAACTAATGAAAGTATTTGACTGTATTCTCTTTTAAAGAAAAGATATTTGACTATATAAGTAATCGGAAAATACACTTCCTGGCTCTTCCTATGACGTCAGCAAATGGCCTCCTCGATTGGGAGGAATGTTGTAGTTGATGCTGGATGGACTCATAACCAGATGCCTGGGTAGCTCAGTTGGTAGAGCTGCGGTTCTGAATTTCTAGGGATGTTGGGTTCTAGTACCATGTCTGGCACACTTTTCTCCCTTGATTTACTTCATATGAAAGAACTTGAGGTAGCAATAAGCATTCTAACAATTATAAAGCTTTGAACCCCGATTCTTTACCACACAACAAGAGATCAGCCATGTACAAATTTAAAGCATTTGCAGATAACATTCAATACACATGGATTTTTTCTTCCATAGAGTAGAAAGCCTTTTGGCTGGTTACCAACATTTTCTCATCTTCCATCAAAGTTTTAACCCTTTACTCCATAGATACTCATTTCTATGTATTGCTTGTAGGAACCTTTGGAAAACATTCTGACAAAAGGTGAAATTGCTGGTGAGCAGTTTCACCTTTTGTCTTTGTGTTTTCTATAGTTTCCAAAGGTCTCTGATACACATAAGACACAGCTTCATCCTTGCTGTTGTATAGGGTCAGTTAGAGATACCATAGAAATGCCTTATGGGGTAAAGGGTTAATGTAAGTTACAGGGTTAACCCTTTTAGCCCATAAGGCATTTCTATGGTATCTCTAATTGACCCCAAACACCTTATGTGTGTATGACACCTTTTGATAGCATAGAAAACATTGTGGCAAAAGGTGAAATTGCTTGTTTTCCATAGCTCCTACAAGCAGTGCGTAGAAATGGGTATCTATGGAGTAAAGGGTTAAAGTTTTATTGGTAATTCTTCTTATATGCAATAGAATATATATCTATCATTTCAGTATGGAGCATTTTTTCTTTTACTGCTGTAGTAGATTTGTTTATTGGACTGGAGCTAGATGGTTACGTCCGTGGTTTTATGGAGTTTTATTTGAGAGAAGGGGAACCTTACCTTCGGAGCTCGTACGGTACCATGATCAACTGGTATGATGGGACTGCACACTTCTCTATGTATATAACAATGATCTGGCTGCTTTGTTCAGGGTAAGAATTTTGTTGGTAGTATTGAGGTTTAATTTTAACAGCTAAGGTCATATCATGGCAGTTGGTGACGCACATGTGTTTCCTGGCTTTCTCATACCAGTACTGACACAACTTTCTATCCAAAGCCATCGACTACTTTTGTCACATGCTTCAGCAGAGATGAGAGGCAAAAATACGCTGGAAAGAAAGTTCGCCTCATCCGGGTATCAAACTTACAACCACCAGGTCATGAGTTGGACAACTCACCACTGAGCCACCCAGGTGGGCTCAGGGTAAGAAGTAAGCAACAATAGCCTGAAACTTACTAGATTTTTTTTTTGTGTGCTTGTAAAAATTCTCATTTACCAGCCCAACAGGCTTGTGCAATGTAGATCTTTGAAAATGATTCTATTTTCATTTTCACTTTGTAAACAAAATTTTTGAGCATCAAACAATGTTAACCCTTTATCATACAATCCCGACTTTTAATGGAGAAAATGCTGGTAACCAGTTATACTGAATTCGTCATCTTCAAATGCCTTCAATTTGGTCTAGTCTAAGATATTGTCACTTGGTAAAGAGTTAATTCTTGTCGGCTGTATCCTAAACTTGTCAATAATTTAACGAGTTTGTTTTGCTGTGCTAGCAATGTACACGAAGTTCTATAATAGAATTTTATAAGCTGGGCAAAGGGGTAAACTCTGTTTAAAATGTGGTTTACTTTGATTTCCACCTTTGAACGGCTTGTGTATTCGTTCACTTTCACCATCTAGCTTAACCCATTACCACACAATCCCTACTTTTGACGCCCCTTAGAAAAAAGCCTTTTGAAAACACTATGGGAAAAGGAGAAAATGCTGGTAACCAGCATTTTCTCCTTTTCCCACAGTGTTTTCTACCCTTCCCAGAACAAATTTCTATTTTTTAATTCACCTCTATTTTGTCGTCTGCAAATGCTTTCAATCCGGACCAGTCTAAAATTTTCTCGTGTGGTAAAGAGTTAAACCTAGATGAGTGTGCAAAAGTGAGTGTTTATAGCACACTTGTGCAAATTGAATTTAGAAAATTTAGAAAATTGTTACATACCAACCTTAGTGATGGTAAATATCCCAAGTTCGTGATCAGCTGAAGCCTTTGTGGGCCATTTGTAACAAATCAAGTACACCCATGAAGGAACTAGTGTCATTGAGTCTGAAGTATATTCTCTCTTTAAAAGTCAAAACCAGCCAGTAGAAAACATTGTGGGAAAAGAAGAAAATTCTGGTATTGCGATTAACAATTTTTCTAAGGCAATTTTCTCCATTTCAGCCACAATAACCTTTTACCAAACAATATGTGGTTTTTAGCACCCAGGGGAAGAAGCCTTCTGAAAAATTGTGGGTAAAGGAGAAAATGCTGGTTTCCATCATTTTCTCCTTTTCCCACCATGTTTTTTACCCTTACAGAGATAAATTCTAACATCGAAACAAAATTTATTTTCTTCAAGTGCCCTCAGTTTGGAAATATTTTGTGTTATGTAAAGGATTAAGGGTAAAAGGCTCTTCCCTAATTTCTTTAACCCATTACTACACAATCCCTACTTTTGACGACCCTGAGATAGAAGCCTTTTGAAAACATTTCGGGAAAAGCAGAAAATGCTGGTAGGTCACAATACAAGTTTAACCCATTACCACACAATCCCTACTTTTGATGATCCTGAGAAATTCAAAATTTCAGTCACTTTTATTTTATCATCTGCAAATGCTTTCAATTTGGACCTTCCTAAAACAAACCTAAAATACATGTATTGTCGTTCTGTAAAGAGTCAAGGGTTAAAGGCTCTTCCCTAATTTCTTTATTGAATATTTTTTTCATAAACAGACTTGATTACAGACAAGTTGGACTGTACTGGGTGGGTTCTATAATGAACAGTATGATAGTTTTTATGCCAGGTAACTTTACTGGTAAGTATTTGTTACTTTGTCCATTATCCCCTGCTGAAGGCAGAGGGAAATAGTTTAACACTGTCTGTCTGTCCATCCATCTGTCCTTCCAACTGTCCTTCGCTCCTTTCATCCATTAGTCTGTGTGTCTGTCAGGGTAAAGATCTCCAATACCATTGGAAGGAATTTCTTTAACCCATTACAACACAATCCCTACCTTTGGTGCCCCTGAGAAAGAAGCCTTTTGAAAACACTGTACACAGGAAAAGGAGAAAATGCTGGTAACCAGCATTTTCTCCTTTTCCCACTGTGTTTTCTACCCCTCCCAGAACAAATTTCTATTTTTTAGTCACCTTTATTTTGTTGTCTGCAAATGCTTTCAATTTTGACCAGTCTAAAATTTCTCATGTGGTAAAGGGTTAAACTTAATTAGTTTGTACAATAACCTTTTCTGGCTATTTACTTTTTAGCTCACCTGAGCACATAGTGCTCAGGGTGAGCTATTGTGATCGATCGTTGTCAGGCGTCCGTCTGTCTGTCCGTCCGTCTGTCCGTGAACAATTACTTAAAAATTCTTCTCCTCTGAAACCGCCCAACAGATTTCAGTGAAACTTCACAGAAATGATCCTTAGGTGATGCACTTTCAAAATACTTCAAAGATTTGAATTCCATGGAGAACTCTGGTTGCCATGGCAACCGAGAGAAAAAACTTTAAAAATCTTCTTGTCCCAAACCGTAAGGGCTAGAGCCCTCATATTTTGCATGTAGCATCATCTAGTGACCCTCTACCAAAATACTTCAAATTATGGCCCTAGTGTTGAAAATGGCCCTATGTTGTGGGTTCTTGGATTTCACATGGAGATAAAGAAGGAAATCTTTAAAAATCTTCTTGTCCCAAACCATAAAGGCTAGAGCTCTCATATATGGCATGTAGTATCATCTAGTGGCCCTCTATTAAAATACTTCAAATAATGGCCCTAGTGTAGAAATTGGCCCTATGTTGTGGGTTCTCGGATTTCACATAGAGATAAAGAAGGAAATCTTTAAAAATCTTCTTGTCCCAAACCGTAAGGGCTAGAGCTTTCATATTTGGCATGTAGCATCATCTAGTGACCCTCTACCAAAATACTTCAAATTATGGCCCTAGTGTTGAAAATGGCCCTATGTTGTGGGTTCTCGGATTTCACATAGAGATAAAGAAGGAAATCTTTAAAAATCTTCTTGTCCCAAACCATAAGGGCTAGAGCTCTCATATATGGCATGTAGTATCATCTAGTGGCCCTCTACCAAAATACTTCAAATAATGGCCCTAGTGTGGAAATTGGCCCTATGTTGTGGGTTCTCCGATTCCACATAGAGATAAAGAAGGAAATCTATAAAAAACTTTATGTCCCAAACCTTAAGGGCTAGAGCTTTCATATTTGGCATGCAGCATCATCTAGTGGCCCTCTACCAAAATACTTCAAATTATGGCCCTAGTGTTGAAAATGGCCCTATGTTGTGGGTTCTTGGATTTCACACAGAGATAAAGAGGGAAATCTTTAAAAATCTTCTTGTCCCAAACCATAAAGGCTAGAGCTCTCATATATGGCATGTAGTATCATCTAGTGGCCCCCTATTAAGATACTTCAAATAATGGCCCTAGTATGGAAATTGGCCCTATGTTGTGGGTTCTCGGATTTCAGATAGAGATAAAGAAGGAAATCTTCAAAAATCTTCTTGTCCCAAACCTTAAGGGCTAGAGCTTTCATATTTGGCATGTAGCATCATCTAGTGGCCCTCTACCAAAATACTTCAATTATGGCCCTAGTGTTGAAAATAGCCCTATGTTGTGGGTTCTTGGATTTCACATAGAGATAAAGAAGGAAATCTTTAAAAATCTTCTTGTCCCAAACCATAAAGGCTAGAGCTCTCATATATGGCATGTAGTATCATCTAGTGGCCCTCTACCAAAAGACTTCAAATAATGGCCCTAGTGTAGAAATTGGCCCTATGCTGTAGGTTCTTGGATTTCACATAGAGATAAAGAAGGAAATCTTTAAAAATCTTCTTGTCCCAAACCGTAAGGGCTAGAGCTTTCATATTTGGCATGTAGCATCATCTAGTGGCCCTCTACCAAAAGACTTCAAATTATGGCCCTAGTTTGAAAATGGCCCCATGTTGTGGGTTCTCGGATTTCACATAGAGATAAAGAATGAAATCTTTAAAAATCTTCTTGTCCCAAACCATAAGGGCTAGAGCTCTCATATATGGCATGTAGTATCATCTAGTGGCCCTCTACCAAAATACTTCAAATAATGGCCCTAGTGTGGAAATTGGCCCTATGTTATGGGTTCTCGGATTTCACATAGAGATAAAGAAGGAAATCTGTAAAAAACTTCTTGTCCCAAACCTTAAGGGCTAGAGCTTTCATATTTGGCATGTAGCATCATCTAGTGACCCTCTACCAAAATACTTCAAATTATGGCCTTAGCGTTGAAAATGGCCTTATGTTGTGGGTCCTCAGATTTCACATAATGATAAAGAAGGAAATCTGTAAAAAACTTCTTGTCCCAAACCTTAAGGGCTAGAGCTTTCATATTTGGCATGTAGCATCATCTATTGACCCTCTACCAAAATACTTCAAATTATGGCCCTAGCGTTGAAAATGGCCTTATGTTGTGGGTCCTCAGATTTCACATAATGATAAAGAAGGAAATCTGTAAAAATCTTCTTGTCCCAAACCTTAAGGGCTAGAGCTTTCATATTTGGCATGTAGCATCATCTAGTGACCCTCTACCAAAATACGTCAAATTATGGCCCTAGTGTGGAAAATGGTCCTATGTTGTGGGTTCTCAGATTTCACATAGAGATAAAGAAGGAAATCTTTAAATATCTTCTTGTC
The DNA here is from genome assembly GCA_943736015.1 of Tridacna crocea. Classification (NCBI taxonomy): domain Eukaryota; kingdom Metazoa; phylum Mollusca; class Bivalvia; order Cardiida; family Cardiidae; genus Tridacna; species Tridacna crocea. Next base: position 35,270,614 of record OX031066.1, on the reverse strand, counting down.
CCAAACCATAAGGGCTAGAGTTCTCATATATGGCATGTAGTATCAAATTTTAGAGAGACTCGGTGCCAAGCAAGAATGTGCATATTATATTTTGGTGACGGTTCATTGAATTTTTACAAAGTCATTTTCCTTTGATGAAATTTCTTGTTCTCCCTATTTTTCAACAACTATTGGACAAATATCATTCAAACTTCTCTAAAATATTTATATAACCGGGTTTGGTTAAGAAAGATTATCTTCTTATCTAAACCAAGAAGACCTAAAGCTTTGGCCTTGCACTTCGATATTTGGTATTTATCTTCATTGTAAATCTTTACTGCTTGGTACTCAGGTGAGCGATATAGGACCATCATGGTCCTCTTGTTTGTTTTTTGGATCCAATGCAAAATGGTTGACTGGGAGCGATTTTGAGTTACACAGTTGTTTAAATTTTTGAAAAGGTCTTTTTCTGTGGGGGATATCATTTCAGTGATATTGCTTGTTCGAAGTTGACCTATCTCTACATGTACTTTGATTTCATTCATGCATCAATTACTACTAACTCGTTACCTTTAGAGCAAACCCCCATACCTTAGCTGGTAACTTACAAGGCTTGAAACAAGGTGATAGTTGGTTGGATTTCCTAACTACGCTAACTTTCTTCAGTGGATTGATGATTGTCATAATGTTACTTTCTCTATAAATCTCTGAAAATGTGAATGTGGGAAAGCAGCCTGTGGGTTGGGAAGAATATTGTTCAAAGCAGTGTTAAAAGAGACTCCAGGATTGTTTGGATGGGTGCACTGACCGCTGCAATATAACTTCAGTAATGTTGAAAATGGGTTCGAATACCATGCAAACAATAAGTGCATCCTGAAACAAACTAACTCATTATATATTGCATGAAGGCAGCAGTGAAGGAGTAGATACCAGGCCTCCCACAGCAGATTTTTATACACCCAACAGGTTATGGCCCTGGTTGTCTGTCTATTCTTTGTGCGCAACTCCTTCTACAGTTCCCACAATATTTTCTCCTGTTCCAACAATGTTCTCTACCCCGTCAAGACAAATTTCATCTTTATGGCTACCTTTAATTTGTCAACTGCAGATGCTTTCAGTTTGGATTAGTCTAAAAATTTGATTTGTCTTGTGGTAAAGAGTTAAATTTTCTCCTAAACAACTAAAAACTTCACAGCATACAAGTTAGAAAAGGTAACTTTCTTTTGGAAATGAAGAGAAAATGTCCAAAAACAAAACTGTACTTTTCATTTATTTTTTTCATTTTTTGCAGGTAACAAGGGTATTAAATGGTCCTATTTGCTTAATGTTCCCTATGTTTGGTACCCTGTCTATTCTGGTATCCGCTTTATAAGAGAAGGCATGAAAATCAAGCATAAACAGGTAAACAATCACCCTTTTCAGTATAGACTGTGTCTTGTAAGCTTTAACCCATTACCACACAATCCCTACTTATTACAACCCTTGAAAGAAACCTTTAGAAAAACATTGTGGGAAAAGAAGAAAATGCTGGTAACCAGCATTTTCTCCTTTTCACACAATGTTTTCTTGTCCTCTCAAAACAAATTTCAAAATTTCAGTCTCTTTTATTTTGTTGTCTGCAAATGCTTTCGATTTGGACAAACCTACAGTTTTGTTGTATGGTTGTGAGTTAAGGAAAACCAGAGTTTTCTTAGATGGGAGTTGGCATTAAAGATAGAAGAGAGAAGCCTTGAGAAAACATTGAAGGAAAAGGAGAAAATGTGGGTAACCAGCATTTTCTCTTTTCCCAGTTGTGGATTAAAATATTTGCATGCTTAGGGCTTGTTACGGAATTTTTACAGCCAGTGAGCTTCAACAGAGACTTTGTTATTATTTACCTCCTTTTGTTTTGTTTTGTTTTTCAGCCCAAAGAAACAAAGACATGGCAAAGGATAGCTGAATGGATCTTTGGGGTCTGGTTTGTGTTTGCTATGGCTGTTGCAGGGTTTAGAATGATTGTAAGCACTTTTTTTTTTTTTTAAAATATATCGATAGGAGAGTGCAACACTATTCTAAGTGCCTGTACATTGTACAGGCACTTAGAATAGTGTAACACTCACCTATCTATATGTACACCCCAGAAAAACGAATGAGCAATGTTTTGTGAAAGGCTGTTTAACTCTTTACCACATGACAAAATTCTACACATGTCCAAATTTAAAGCACCTACAGAAAACAAAATAAATTGGGCTCAAAAAATAAATTTGTTTTTGAAAAGGTAAAAAAACATTGTGGGAAATGGAGAAAAATGCATGTTACCAGTATTTTCTCCTTTTCCCACAATGTTTTCAAAATGCTTCTTTCTTTTCTTACGAACGAAGTCCGTAACAAAGAAACGAATGAATAAATGCATGGCAGAAATAAGGATCGGAGCGGGATTCGAACTCCGAACTCCCGGACGCAAAGCCAATACCCTAACCACTGAGCCAAAGAGATATCTCCCTGACGCAGTAGCCAGGTATTGTATTTAAATCGGGAGTAGGCCATGCAGGAAGGAGTGGTCTCCCGTAACACACCCCCTCTTAAGTCATCATTTATTGATGACTCAAAGCCTTATTAGGCAGGAAGTCCGATTTTGGACAACAAATGGGATTAATGGCTCAATGGCCAATCCCGGACGAGCCCCCATCTTACGAACGAAGTCCGCAACAAAGAAACAAATGAATAAATGCATGGCAGAAATAAGGATCGGAGCGGGATTCGAACTCCGAACTCCCGGACGCAAAGCCAATACCCTAACCACTGAGCCAAAGAGATATCTCCCTGACGCAGTAGCCAGGTATTGTATTTAAATCGGGAGTAGGCCATGCAGGAAGGAGTGGTCTCCCGTAACACTTTGGGTCGTTAAAAGTAGGGATTGTGTTGTAATGAGTAAATACATTTGGAAAGAAAGGTGCACACCGAATTGGAACTGTTCAAATTTTCTGCATGCCCAAGAAACAGTCTACCTCATAATTCAGAAGGTTGTTAGGTAGATTTCATAGATCCTTTATGATGTGATGTCTTGCTTGGTACAATGGATTATGTAGGTGCTTTAACTCTTTACCACATGATCCCGACTTTTAACGACTCTGAGAAAGACGCCTTTTGAAAACATTGTTGGAAAAGGAGAAAATGCTGGTAACCAGCATTTTCTCCTTTTCCCACAATGTTTTCTTCCGTTCCCAAAAGAAATTTCGAATTTTCAGTCACTTTTTATTGTGTCGTCTTCAAATGCTTTCAATTTGGACCAGTCTAAAATTTTGTCCTGTGGTAAAGAGTTAAGTGACCTTACAAAGGAAGGCTTTTGAAAATATTGAGGGTAAAGGAGACATGTTGATCTCACAACAGCCAAAAGAGGTAAAAGTCACTTTAATGATGTTAGGTTTAACCCATTACCATACAGTCCCTACTTTTGATGACCCTGAGAACGAAACCTTGACAAAACATTAAAGGAAAAGGAGAAAATGTGGGTAACCAGCATTTTCTCCTTTTCCCACAATGTTTTCTACCCTTCACAAAACAAATTTCAAATTTTCAGTCACTTTTATTTTTTTCGTCTGCAAAGCTTTCAATTTGGACAGACCTAAAAATTTTGTCATTTGATAAAGAGTTAAACATCTGTCAAGCAACTCACCTAGTGTTTCAGGGTGAGGGTAGCAAGTCGTTTTAGGTATTCACCATATGGCAACATAGGCTGATTTTACACCAGCCAAAGAGAGTAAAGGTCAGATTATCTATTTACCACATTGGCAAAATGTAGACTTGTCGAAATTGGAAGGATTTGTAGATGAAAATATAAATGCAGCTGAAATAGTGCAATTTGACTTTGATAAGATAGAACACATTATGGAAAAAAGAGAAAATGCTGATTACTAGCATTTTCTCCATTTCACACAATGCTTTCAATGTTGATAAAATCTGGCTTGTGTGTTAAAGGGTTAAGAAAATTAATTTACAAACAAAAACTACAATGTACCAATATTTTGATAAATTCTTTACCTATTAAACAAACCCAAGCTTGTGGTGTCTGTGGTCATGTGGCGCCCATGGTCATGAGAGGCCTCGTAACCATAAGTTCCTGAGTTCGATACCTGGGAGCGGGTGTTAACTTTCGGATTTTTCATTGGTGACACATTCAACGTGAGTACTGGTGTAGTTCCCAGGAAGCAGAATCGAGAGAGATTAGTATAAGTTGTAAGAACTTGTTTCTCAATCGATTTAAAATAAATATGTTAAAGCTAAGCTTTGATTATGCAGACAAGGACTTTTTTAAGTACTGTTGGAAAAGTAGAAAATACTGGTTACAGACATATTTTCTTTACCCTCAAGTGTTTTCTACCAATGTAACAATATGTTTCTGAAATATTTTTAGAAGTATGTGAATTTCTTAATTTTTTTTTTTTTTTTTTTCAGTCTTGTATGGGTTGTAAGGACTATATTTCACAGTACTATGTTACCAAGATTGAGCCATATCTGTTGGACCCAACACAATATGGAAGGACACAGGTGAGCAAGTTGTACTTTTGTAAATGGTACAAATGTAAAGATCTGATTGTTTATTATGGTGTTTGATGCCATTTTTAATAGTATTTCAGTTAAATAGCAGTGGCAGCCAGATCTGAAGAGATCTGTGTCTAAATTAGTGAGTTTTCACAACCCTGAAAGAGAAAAGAGAAGGCTTTTGAAAACTTGTGAGATCCAGCATTTTCCCCCTTTGTCCAATATACCCAGTCACAGACAGAAATCATCATTTCAGTTGCATTAACTCTTTACCACACAAGAAAATTTTAGACCTGTTCAAATTGAAAGCATTTGCAGAGAACAAAATAAATGTGACTGAAAAATTGAAATTTAGTTTGAAAACACTGTGGGAAAAGGAGAAAATGCTGGTAACCAGCATTTTCTCCTTTTCCCACAATGCTTTCTACACTTCCAAAACCAAATTTCATTTTTCAGTCACATTTATTTTGTCATCTGCAAATGCTTTCAATTTGGACAAGTCTACAATTTTGTCGTTTGGTAAACAGTTAAAAGATTAACTTTCACTGTTTTTTTTTTTTCAGGCTCTATGTTACTTTTACTACTATGTGCCATTCTATGTGGGAGCAGTGTGCAGCCTTATATACCCTGGTCAGTTCTGGGTCAAGGATTGGTCACTTGTTCATGCTGGTGCGTCAATGCAAGGGCAGTTTGTTTTCATTTGTTCTTCGTTGAAATGGAGAACTGCTGCTGAACACATAGTACCAGACACCATGCTGGCAAGATCTATATTTTGGAGTGTAAACCTTAGTTTACTTATTATGCCACATCTATTTGCCTGGTATTGTAATAGGGAGGATATTGCAACAGTTTTAAAGCAGTTATTTTCTAGATTAGGGCTAGTAGAAAATCAGCAAGGGGGATTAACAAAGAACAGACTTGGTTCAAAAGTTAAAGAGCCGTCATATTCAACCCAACAGGGTCCTGTTACTAGACAGAAGAAAAATCTCTGATTGTGTGAAAATATTTCTTTTTTTTAATAGGGCTTTTGTGACATAATCTCATATTGAACAATCAGAGAATGTGTTTTTTTTTTAAATCTTAGGCATAATATATACCAGTATTGTCAGGGTCTAATCTAGAGCGCAGGATTGCAAAAATCGCTCAAAAAATCATAATTCTTGTGCATTTTCAAAACCAGTGTGTTACAGTGGTGTGCAAAAATATAATAAGCCAATTAATGTTTGATCACTTGTTACCACTCAAACATAGATGTAAAAATCTCATTCACAGGCAGCACAGCTGCATCAGATCATTTTGTATGAATCAAGAGTGGCTTTCCTTTCCTACCTCACAGAATTTTATCTTTCGGAAAAAAAAAATGTCAGCTGTTCTTTTTGTCTTCTCCATTTAATTATCCCCCAAGGTGGAGAGATACAGTTTTAGCGTTGTCGGTCCATCCTTCTGTCCAGCTGTGTGTCCATTCCGGTGAATATCTCTAATACCATTGGATGGAATTTCGTGAAAATTTATATGTGTGTATAGTAACCCATTCTGCCGAGATTTTTTTTTTTTGCATTCGATGGAAAATGGCTGACCGGGAGCAATTTTAAGTTACACATTTTTTTTTCGGTGGGGGATATCATTCAACAAAATTGCTTGTTATTTTGTTTTTTGTCATGTTCTGCCACTTGCATTTTGTAGTTAATTTTGATCCCCCATACTTTCTTTTAGAAATCCAACATGCTTTTGTAGAGTGACGGAGACAAGCCCCCACTCTTTTCAAATCCTTGATCAGATACACAATGTCTGGATCAGATACTGCATGTAGAACTTAGCTCATTACCAAACAACAAAATTTAAGGTTTGTCCACATCAAAAGAATTTGCAGAAGACAAAATAAAAGTAACTGAAAATTTGAAATTTGTTTTGTGAAGGGTGGAAAATACTGTGGGAAAAGGGGAAAATGCTGGTTACCAGCAAATTCTCCTTTTCCCACAATGTTTTCAAAAGACTTCTTTCTCAGGGGCGTAAAAGTAGGGATTGTGTGGTAATGGGTTAACATGATATATGATGTATATTGTGAAAATAAATATTGTAGTCTTAACTGTTTACCACACAGTCTCTTCTTTTAACGATCCTAATGAAGAAGCCTTGTGAAAACATTGTAGGAAAAGGAGAAAATGCTGGTAACCAGCATTTTCTCCTTTTCCTGCAATGTTTTCTTCCATCCCCAAATCAAATTTAAGTTTTTGAGTATGTTTATTTTGTTGTCTACAACTCAAGGCCATTAACACTTGTGATTGTATGATAGAGGCCAAAGCCACATTAAATTTGTGGTCTGCAGCTTCCTTCAGTCTGGACCAGTTTAACCCTTTAAGGCATTTCTATGGTATCTCTAATTGACCCTAAATAATACCAAGGATGAAGCCGTTTCTTATGTGTATATGACACTTTTTGTTAGTGTAGAAAACATTGTGGCAAAAGGTGAAATTGCTCGTGACAAGCAATTTCACCTTTTGCCATAATGTTTTCCAAGGCTCCTACAAGCAATGCGTAAAAATGAGTATCTAAAAATGAGTAAAGGGTTAAAAATCTAATTGCCAGTTGAAAAAAAAAGCAGGGGGTAGCTTGATACAGGTCAATCCTACTTATCTACACCTGTTGGACTGTATTCAAATTCTCCAGTTTTTTTTTTATTTTCAGGGACATATGAATAATTTACTTATAGGTTTATGTTTGAAAATGATATACATATATTACTTTTCGTTTACTACCTGTGAGTATAGATTTTCTTTGTTTTTCCTGTTTAGAAAGATGAATTCTGCATCAGACAAAATTTTAGACTGGACCAAATTGAAAGCATTTGCAGACAACAGTCTAAATGTGGCTAAAATGATGATTTTTATACGCCAGAAGGGTCGTATTATGTTATACCCCCGGACGTCCGTCCGTTAGCAATTTCTTGTGTGCGCAACTCCTCCTACAGTTTCCATCAGAATTCTTTGAAACTTACCACAATGAATCTCCATGTCTAGTTATTATGATTTACAAAAATAACTAATATAATATTCTTGTTGAAAAATTTCTTGGGCCAATTTATTTTGATAGATTGATTGAATGGCTTTCTTTTGTCCTTTGGACATTATCTCAGCCATATTATGGCAACAGCTCATATATTCATGTTTTATATGGGCTTATATAGGGAAAACTAAAAAATCCTTCTGTTACCTAGCCACATGGCCTAGGGCTACCAAATTTGGCATGTAGCTTTATCAAGTGGACCTCTACTAAGAGTGCCAAAATAATAGCCCAGGGGTCAAATTTGGCCCGGCCCAGGGGGTCACAAGTTTTATATGGGCTTATATAGGAAAAACTTTAAAAATCTTCTTGTACCAAGCAATAAGGCCTAGGGCTTTTCAATTTTGCATCTAGCTTTATCAAGTGGTTGTCTACTAAGGGTGCCCAAATTATAGCCCTAGGATTAAATTTGGCCCTGCCCTGGGGGTCACAAGTTTTACATAGGCTCGTATCGGGAATTTTTTTAAAACCTACTTGTACCTAGCCATAAGGCCTAGGGCTACCAAATTTTGCATGTAGCTTTATTTAATCTACTAGGAGGGCCCATATTGTAGCCTTAGGGTCAACTTTGTCCCCACACCAGGGGTAACAAGTATTGCATAGGCTTTTGTGGTGAAACTTTCTAAGTCATCTCGTTACTAACCATAATAAAGACTAAGGCCACTAAATTTAGCCCTTCCTCAGGGAGTCACAACTTTCTTGTAGAAATTTATAGAAAAAAAATTGTATGTATGTCCTCAAGTTTAAAACCAGTTGGCCAAGTAATGTAATATTTGGTTTGTAGTGTTTTTACTTATTAGCCAGTGCAGCGATACAGGGCCATGAGCCCATGATGGCCCTCTTGTTTTTTGTTTGCCTAAAGGAAATTCCATTTTTACAACATAAACTTTTGTGTTTTATTTTTACACTAAAACTTTTTTCATAATACTTTTACATTAGGATACTTTTTTTAAATCTTTATCTTTATTTGTATAATATTTTGTGTAGTTTTTTTTTAAATGTATATTTTTCTGATTAAATGTAAATTGTATAATAATTGGTTGCAGTTTTTATTTTTCCTTTTCCCACAATATTTTTAAAAGGCTTCTACCACAGGGTCATCAAAAGCCGTCATTGAGTAATGAAGGGTTAACCCTTTGTTACATGATCCTGACAGAGAACTGGTAACCAGCTATTTTCTCCTTTTCCCACAATGTTTTCCATTCTGTCTCAGACAATTAATTGGATAGCCTTTGAATTATGATTTACAAAAATAACTAATATAATATTCTTGTTGAAAAATTTCTTGGGCCAATTTATTTTGATAGATTGATTGAATGGCTTTCTTTTGTACTTTTGACATTATCTCAGCCATATTATGGCAACAGCTTATATATTCATGCATGTTCTGGCTTCCATCAGTCCTTAGGCTAGGACTCTTATTAGTAATGGAGTTTTTATGCCATTTTAATAGTGCAGGTCATATGGTGGTAAGTGCACTTATGCATGTGATTCCTGGCTTTCTGATACCAGTGCCAACTCAACTTTCTTTCCAAGTCATTGACTACTTGTCTCACATGCAACAGAGGTGAGAGGAGAATAATCTCCATAAAGAAAGTTTGCCGTAACTAGGTACATGTAATGAGCCCTTATCGACCAGGTTACTTGTCAGATACGCTACCAACTGAGCTACTCGGACAGGCAGTAGATTTATTGCTGGTATGCTGTTGAAGATATTTTGACAATATTTCAGTTATAGCATGGCGCCTAGTGTGCCTGTCCATGCTGTTCTAGATATTCCAGTACCGCTACTCTACACGATGGTCTTTCAAGCCACTGGTTGCTTTCCCACATAACCATTGTCAAAACAATTATGAGCATAGAAGAGAAATTAATTTGGAAGAGCAGGCTAGGACTCTGAATGGTGTTGCCAAAGGCACTCACTAAAAAAAAAAAAAAAATACTTCCAGAGAAAGTGGAGCCTCTACGTTATCTGGGAGTCCTACACTTTACCACTGAGTCGAGCAGGGCCCTACCAAAAAGTAACTCTACCAAATGACAAAACTATAGACTGGTCCAAATTGAAAGAATTTGCAGACGACAAAATAAATGTTACTGAAAACTGGAAATTTAGTTTGGGAAGGGTAGAAACCATTGTGGGAAAAGGAGAAAATGCTGGTTACCAGCATTTTCTCCTTTTCCCACAATGTTTTCAAAAGCCTTCTTTCTCAGGGTTGTTAAAAGTTGGGACTGTGTGGTAACTACTTAACCCGGAGTATGGATGAAGTGTAAACACAATATAAAATCTATTCAAAGCTTTATTCAGAGCTTTATAATTTTAAGTATATTTACTACAAAGTTAATGTCGATTGTGCATAGATTAGTAAATCATCAGACATTCTTCCTTTCTTTGGCATTCTTTCTATCATTCATTCACATATGCTTTTACAAAAATGGAAGCGAACATCTCTCAATCACAATTTGTCCGTATTTTAACAATTCCTTTGGTCAGTGTTAAACACTCTTCAAGTAGATGACAAATTTCAAAATCCTACATATTCAAAGTGCTTGCAGATAGAAAATTGTTGCTTAAATTAAGTGATTTAGCCTTGAAAAGGAACCAAACTTTGGTATTTAAAAAGAAGAAAATGATTTTTTCCACTGAATCCTCCCTTTTCCAATTCTTTTGTTTAATAGTTGTCTTCCTCAGCGTTGTAGAATCTAATGGACTATTTTTAACTCTTTACCAAACGACAATTTTAGACTGGTCCAAATTCAAAGTACTTCCAGATAACAAAATAAATGTAACTCAAAAATTGAAATATGTTTCCAGCAGGGTAGAAAATATTGTGGAAAAAGGAAAAAATGCTGGTTACCATCATTTTGTCCTTTTCAACCGTGTTTTCAAAACATATCACTGGCTGCTTTCCCACACAAACAAAATCAAAGTTAATGGTTTGCCATGGGGGAGGATGCTTAAGTGTACATTTCAGGAATTACAAACCTCCCAATAATGCACCGAGTCCATCACTCACAAACAAGCACATGGTTAAACAATCCTATCGAAGAAGGCTGATGGATAACAGAAAATGCTGGTAACCTGGTTTTCTCATTGTCCCATGATGTTTTGTACCTGTTTAACCCTTTCCCGAACAATCCCTGGTTTTTACGGGTCTAGAATGTTAGCCTTTTGAAAACATTGTGGGAAAAGGAGAAAATGCTGGTAACCAGCATTTTCTCCTTTTCCTACAATGTTTTCTACCCTATAATAGACAGAAATAATCTTTTCAGCAAGAGTTGAATTGTCGACTGCAAATGCTTTCAATTTGGTCTAGTCCAAAAGTTTGTTGTTTGGGAAAGGGTTAAAGCCAAATCCCATCATACAAGCTACAATCAATATTTTACCTGCAAATGCTTGTGGTTTAGTCAGCTTTGTCTAATCAGGCTTTGTTGTATATATACTCAGCTGAAGGCTTCCCATTCTTGATAGAGGTGTTTCTTTTATTTCATTTAGTTCAATAGACATTGGTAAGGTAAAACCATCGGAAAATGTCTGAAACAATTTCACTGAAGGACAAATAATATGTTGAACACACGTGGAAAAATTTTGAGTTGTCTAATTCAGAAACACACATGCATAGCACATTGCTTCAACATCATTTTACAAAAAAAAAAAAAGTTTTCAAATGCACGTAATTTCAATAAAAATCTGCTATCTTTTATCCTTTCCTAAACAATCCCTGGTTTGTAAGGGTCTGGAATAGTAGCCTTTTGAAAACATTGTGGGAAAAGGAGAAAATGCTGGTAACCAGCATTTTCTCCTTTTCCCACAGTGATTTCTACCCTATCATAGAAGGAAATCATCTTTTCAGAAAGAGTTGAATTGTCGTCTGCAAATGCTTTCAATCTGGTCTCGTCCAAATATTTGTCGTTTGGGAAAGGGTCAAATCTAAAAGAAAAATCAGCACATTCTGACCTACGATCAAATCATCTTTTACTGATTCATGCTTGACTATTAACTTTTAACTTTCAAAGAAAACTAGAGCATAAAACAAAATCTGAATTTCTATCCACCTGCTATACCCTTGTCAAAAATTACAAATTTGGTAGTCTTCCAAACTTAAAGCATCTTCAGCCATGAATTCTAAATTTGTACAAATGAATTCAAAATCCCTGATAAGTGCAAAATATTAATGAATGTAGGGAAAATGCTGTTTTTTTTCCCATCATTTTCTCCCTTTCCCACATTTTCTTCTTTTCACAGATAAATTTTATCAGTTCAGCTGCATTTAATGTGTCATGTTTAAATGCACAAATTTGGATATGTCTAATATTTAATTATTTGCAGGGTTGAAAAAAGGTAAGACAACTTGGTAATGAGTTAGGATAAATTGTTTTATCCCCTCCTTTCTTCTGTTACTCTGGTATGGTGAAATTGTTTCAGGGACTTAAATATTCAGTAAGTCTACTCTGGGGAGTTTGCCTTTTCGACAGGAAATGGTTCTTCAACCTTTTCCGCCCAGGATTTTGATATTTTCACTTCCTGTACTGGTCTGTCACTCTTTGTCTTGACTTTCTCGATCTGCCTTACCACATTCTGGAAAGATTTTGATAAATAATAAATAAGCCATGCTCTGTCAAAACAGGACTTAACCCTTTACTAAACAGTCCCTGGTTTTTATGACCCTTACACTGAAGCCTTTTGAAAACACTATGGGAAAAGGAGACAATGCTGAATGAATGAATGAATGTTGTTTTATGGCGCATCGACAACTTTGGTCATTTAGCGCGCATATCTATGTTAAAAGATAGATAAACATGGAGTTGTTTGAACTGAATAAAGTTTGAATGACAATAAAAGAATTGAATTAAGAAAATTTAATGCATAAAGGGCATCATCGAGTTACAGGGCAATCCCTATATACTCAAATGTTTTAAATGATAAGAACTGAACTAAGAAGAATGCATAAAGGGCATTATCGAGTTACAGGGCAATCCCTATATACTCAAAAGTTTTAAATGATAAGATTTAAGAATGTGATAAAAAGGTTTAAACTCAATGCTGGTTTGATAAAAAGAAGTTTTTTAAATGAAAAAAATATGTGTCATTTATAATGTGCATAAAATATGATATTGAGTGGCTGGGTGTCCCTGCCTACTCCAAAGCTTTAGGTTAAAAGGTAAGATTGATAATATTGTTTTTCCTTGGAAATGAGGTTAAAACTGATAAAGATTGGGGCCTCCAATGGGATAAGATACGAGACAATGCTGGTTAACCAGCATTGTCTCCTTTTCCCACAATGTTTTCAACCCTGCAGGAAGCAAACTTCAACTTTTGATTTACTTTTATTTTGTCTTCTGCAATCGCTTTCAATCTGGACCTGTCTAAAATTTGTTTGGGAAAGGGTTAACCCATTCCCACACAATCCCTACTTTTGACAACCCTGAGAAAGAAGCCTTCAGAAAACATTGCGGGAAAAGGAGAAAATGCTGGTAACCAGCATTTTCTCCTTTCCCACAATGTTTTCTACCCTTCACAAAAAAGAAATTTCAAATTTTCAGTCACTTCTACTTTGACATCTGCAAATACTTTTGATTTGGGCAAGTCTAAAATACTGTTGTTTGGTAATGAGTTAATGTATATGCACGAAGTCTGCGCAGGCTGACACAGGTCAGAATTTTATTCCATTTGTAAATTTTCTGCATGGTAAAGGACTATTCTACTTTCAGATCCAGTCCATTGTTAGACTAGATAGATTTTATGGATCCTTATTTACATGATGATTTGCTTTCTAGAATGCTATCACACAAACCAGGGTTTTAACAAAACTGAATGAGAAGGCTTTTGAAAACATTGCTGGAAATGGAGAAAATGCTGTTAATTAGCATTTTCTTCATTTCTAACTATGTTTCCTACCTACCAACATGAGTTTTAACAATTCCACTTTCATTATATTTTAACACAGATATGCATGCTAAATGACCAAAGCTGTCGCTGTGCCATAAAACAGCATTCATTCATTCATTCATTCCCCCCTCCCCCATACATACACACAACTGCTGGGGTGGGGTGTAACTACATAGAGCCTTAGTTAGCGCTTGCTTACAGGGACTTTAAGTAGATTCAGCTAAAGATGTTCATGCAGACAGCATAAATCAAGTTTAGACAGCAGGCAAATGAAGTCTGATAATGAATCTTTGATCGAATGATGTACCGGTATGTTGTCTGCAAATTCTTTAAATTTGTCTAAAATTTGCCTTCTCGTAAAGAGTTAAAAAGGGCTCATTTCAGAGCTTTTGGGTTTAACCCTTTCCCAAATGACAAACTTTTCGACTAGACTAAATTGAAAGCATTTGCAGACGATGATTCAACTCTTGCTGAAAAGATGATTTCTTTCTATGATAGGGTAGAAAACATAGTGGGAAAAGGAGAAAATGCTGGTTACCAGCATTTTCTCCTTTTCCCTCAATGTTTTCAAAACTGAAAAGGCTACTTTTCCAGACCCATAAAAACCAGGGATTGTTTGGGAAAGGGTTAACTACTAATTATATCCGTCCCACAAAAAAATTTTAGACTCATTCAAATTGGAAAGCACCAAAATCATTTCTGCAGACCAAACATTAAGTGTAATTGATGAAAAATACTGGTTATCTGTGAAGGATTCAAAATTTATTTTAAGTACATGTACGTAGATACCAGATTAGGAAATGCAACTGATGGGATAAGAATATAACCATTAAAAACATTTCCCTTTCTCCTACAATACATTTAGAGGTCTCCCTTCACAGGTAGTTGAAAACATAAAATTGTATGTAAACCCTTTACCAAACGGAAAAATTGTAGACTTGTTCAAATTGAAAGCATTTGCAGATGACAAAATAAACATGGCTCAAAAAATGATTTTTTTTGAGAAGGGTAAAAAATTGTGGGAAAAGGAGAAAATGCTGGTTACCAGCATTTTCTCCTTTTCCCACAATGTTTTCAAAAGGCCTCTTTCTCAAGGTTATTGAAAGTCGGGATTGTGTGATATAAGAGTTAAAGGGCTAAAATAAAAAATCTTACCATGCCTGACAGGACCTTTCCAAAAACAACATGCTTGCCATCTAACCATGCAGTTTTTGCTGTGGTAATAAAAAACTGTGATCCGTTTGTATCTTTACCAGCATTAGCCATGCTCAACCATCCAGAACCATAATGCTTCAACTTGAAGTTTTCATCGGCAAACTTTTTCCCGTAAATACTCTCACCTGTCAGAAAAAAAAATTGAACCTCTACCCTAGTAACTCTCCACCAAATGGCAAAATTTTGGACTTGTCCAAATTGAAAGTATTTGCAGACGACAAAATAAAATTTAATGTGAATCAAAAATAGAAAACTGATTTGGAACGGATAGAAAACATTGTGGGAAAAGGAGAAAATGCTGGGTACCAGCATTTTCTCCTTTTCTCTCAATGCTTTCAAGAGGCTTCTTTCCCAGGATCATCAAAAGTTGAATTAAAAAAGTGATAAAAGATTTGAGTCTTGCTCTTTGATAAGGGGGCTTAACTCTTTATCAAACAATAAAATTTTGTAACGAGCAATTTCGCCTTTTGCCACAATGTTTTCTACACTATCAAAAGGTGTCATATACACATAAGAAATGGCTTCATCCTTGCTGTTATTAAGGGTCAATTAGAGATACCATAAAAATGCCTTATGGGGTAAAGTGTTAACTCTGGTAATTTACCAGACAACATTTTTAACATGTACAAAATCCAATTCATTTCCCGATGACAAATATAATGTAATTCAAACCTTGAAATTTCACTTGGAAAGAGAAAAACATTGTGAGAAAAGGAGACAGTGCCAGTCACATTCTTCCTTGCTGTCTTTAATTATGATTGTGTGGGAAGAAGTCTACTATATCTAAGTCAGCAACTAAGATCACTGTGACAATGAAGAAGGCTTTTAAAAATATTGTTGGAAAAGGAGAAAATGCTGGAAAGCAGCATCTTATTCTTTTTTCAGTGTTTTCTGCCCAATAAAAGACCGAAATCATTGTTTGGGATACTTTTATTTTGTAATCGGTAAATGATTTCCATTTGGTCCATTCCAATTTTGTGCCATCTAGTGAAGAGTTTACTCATTACCAAACAACAATATTTTACGCTTGTCACAATCAAAAGCATTTGCAGGCGAAAAAATAAAAGAGACTGAAAATTTGAAATTGGTTTTGTGAAAAGTGGAAAACATTGTGGGAAAAGGAGAACATGCTGGTTACCAGCATTTTCTCCTTTTCCCACAATGTTTTCTAAAGGCTTCTTTCTCAGGGTCATAAAAAGCAGGGATTGTGTGATAATGGGTTAAATAGGTTCAACAAAGAAATAACATCAACAGCAAGAAGAGCACCAGTACCTCCTGTTCCGTCTCTATTTGTGAAATCACCACCTTGGATCATAAAGTCTTTAATCACTCTGTGAAATATACTGTTTCTGTAACCTTTACCCTGGAGGAAAAAAAAAAAGGAAGTAATCTACAATTATCTGTTTACTTCATATTAAACATTTACTATAAGTACCTTTCACAACTATACCTGCCTATGTAGAGAGAGAAGATCAAGATCAAATTCTGTTCAGTCTTAGCAAACGGTGTTTTACATGACTTTCAACAAAATTTCAGTCAAATCATGGCAACAGCTCATATATATTCATTTAATCCCAAGTTTCACCAGCACTAAACTAGAACTCTAAGTTGTTTTTCTTTATTACATTCATTGATCATTTTAAACACTTAAAACAGAGAAATTCTTGTCTTTATTCAATACAACTTTTTTCCACGGGTAAACATTTTAAATAAACAGTTTTTCATCTTTATTAATAGTTAAATAGATGCCAATATGCATGTTTCATTGAGCCAGATATTCAACTGAGTATGTAATGTATTACAAATGACAAGAAGGATAAATAGAATATATAGTTTTACTTTGGGTTGTGGAATTTAATAGGGCTCCGTTCCCCTGGCTCAACGGATAAAACTCGTAAAAGCACTGGCCTATAGGCACCATACCTTACCTGATAAACTTTTCCTATCCAAGAAATCAACAATCCATTCTCTATTTCTCATGCCTGTGCTGGTTTTGCAATTCAGTAATTTCCTGTCGTTCTGAAGAGTTGTCTGCTAACGACTGACTGACTAATTCAGCCATTTTTTTTTAATGGATGTTTTGAGAATATTATTTTACAAGCGAGTGTTCTGTTGCTATAGATGTACATGTAGAACAAATATCTTGTCAATGGGCAGGATATCAGATATCAGCCCCTTGCCCTGCTATATCAGCCCTTGCATGACATTGATATTACACCATTTATATTAGAAAATATTACTATTATATACCAGAATGTAATAAGGTGTTTAATGCCACTTTCAACATTACATTAGTCATTCAATAGGTCCCTTATTTCTGCATGTCCTGAGTTTCACAGTCTTGGGCTGACTGAAAGGTCATTTTAACATTATTTTACAGCCCCCGTCATGTGCTGGTTGCTCCTACAAAAACTTCACAGCCTCATGTGATTATCACAACAGACACAGCCAGATTGTGTTTCCTCCATCTTACTACAGAGCTAAACAAATGTGAACGATGAAAGACTGACAAGGAAACAAGCTCTTACCTCCTCTTCCCTTGCAGCTAGTTCTTTGAAATTTGCTGCTGTTTTGGGGACTGTTTTACCAAATAATCCAATCTCTATTGTTCCTATCACTTTCTCAGCTATTGAAATTTCAAAGAAAACCTGTAGTAAAATATAGAGATTTTGCAAACACATGTATATAACTGAAAAAGCCAATTACAATTTTTTGTGAGGATTCCCAAAATAAATTTTCTGGTTCTTGGCTCCAGTCAATTGAACATAAAGTGTCATGAAGTATGAAAACCACATAATCCTCAAGCAACTGTTAAAGAAATCATTACTGCTTATGATGTCCAAAAAGTTCAGCAACTTATTTCACAAAATCTGAATCCACACTGGTTAACCCATTACCACACAATGCTAACTTTTAACGACCCTGAGGATAAAGCCTTTTGAAAGCATGGGAAAAGGAGAAAATGCTGGTAACCAGCATTTTCTATGTTTTCTACCATATCAAACAAAAATCACATTATTAAAGCCACATTGATATTGTCATCTGTAAATTGCACCATTTGAGACCTCTCTGTTGAAAATATGTTTGAGTCGACAATACAGGGTGTTTCATAATACATGAACACCTTCAACTTTGCCTTACCAGTAGTAAGAAGTAATGAAGCAAAATCTCTACCCTTGTGGGCTGAAATGGCTCCACTAGCAGTCATGAATTAACTCTGTACCAAATGACTAAGTTTAGACTGGTCCAAATTAAAAGTATTTGAGGACAACAAAACTAAAGTGACTCAAAAATTGAAATTTGTTCTAGGAAGGGTGGAAAACATTGTGGGAAAAGGAGAAAATACTGGTTACCAGCATTTTCTCCTTCTCCTACAATGTTTTCGAAAGGTTTTTTCCCAGAGTCGCAAAAACCTGGGATTATTTGGTAAAAAGTTAAAGGAATTAACATTACATAATAATTTATTATAGTATAGTTGGTCACTTAGTACACTTATTAAACTTGTTTACATGACATGGTATACTTCTTTTTGATTTGCTGATATGACTTGTCAATCAAAATTGACAGAAAGGTATAATCTGTACAAGTTTCCTTGGACAAAACAGATATCTGCATCATCAGCTTTTAATTATAAATTCTTTTAATGGTGATTGTAAAAAGGTTGGTATCATAAAAATCGAATTTCTTTTAAGTTTTAACCCATTACCACACAATTTATACTTTTGTTGACCCTGAGAAAGATGCCTTTAGAAAACACTGTGGGAAATGGAGTATTGTAGTAATCAGCATTTTCTCCTTTTCCCACAATGTTTTCTACCCCTTAACAAAACAGGTTTCAAGTTTTCAGTCACTTCTATTTTGTCGTCTGCAATTGCTTTCGATTTAGACAAACCTAAAATTTTGTTTTTGGTAACGAGTTTTAAAATACCATTACCTATATTGCCTTCATTTAAAATAGGTTGCCATAGGCATAGTCATAGGCGCTCGGTTTCCTTGGTTTTCATTTTTATAGATTAGCTCTTCTATTTCTGCATTTCTTTTGAAGTACTCTAAGGAATAGAAGAGCTAAGATACAAAAATAAAAGAAAGGGAAACCGAGCGCCTATGAGCAAAGTCAGTGAACTTATTTAGACACGTGTGCTGTCCGATTTACCTACCTTGTCAGTAACTTTGGGACCTTTAGGTTTGTCTCCAGCAAGTATTAAGCCAGGTAGCACTAGAAGTGCAAGAACTGTTAGACCTGCCATAGCAATGACAACCCTTTTCTTATTCCGTCTAAATAAAATTGAATTTATCTTGATGCCGGTGATAGGTCGTTGCGAGGAATAAAAGGGAGGAATAGGTGTAGTGATCTGATTGGATAACGCGACAGCTTCCGTTTTAGCTTCGCCATCAATTTCATTCGAAACAACGAATTATTTGGTCAGCCCTAATAAAACTTTTCTGCTCTTTCAGCGTCGTTAAAAGAAAAAAATCGTCAGTCCCACTTACCAGAATTAATTTCTGTGATTGTGTTACAACTTTTTCTATTTATTTTGTCAGCTAACCGGTTTTATTCAGCATTAATTGTAACCTTTTTACTTTTTTAAGAATACGTCCTAATATCACTACATTATCACGTTTCTTCAAATTTCTGCCTGGGAAACAATGACGAACAAATACAGCGAATGATACACTGTGATTTATATTCAAAGAACCAATACTTTATGCAAAATATTAGCATAGCAGAAAATGGAAGAACAACAAGGGAGAGAAATCGTTTAGAAATTACCAGGTGTTGTAGATCGTTGCTCTCTCTTTGATTGCGGCTACTTCAAATTAATCGTAGTCACATTCCTAGTATCCAGACAAGCACTTGAATTCAGTAGATATCTGTAGGTGCAACAGCATCTACGTTTGATCCATGCTCTGACAAAAAGAGGGCTTAATGCATCTTCGTGATCAATGGTACCAAGCAAGCAATAACATACTTTATGTTATACTTTATAATATCCTTTTTTTGACGACCAACTTAATCGTGAGATAGACTGGTCCTTGGGTATACAGAAAATTAAATAATAGCGTAGAGCTTCGGTCCAGGTTAGCCTGACAACATAGGATGACCTGAATCGATACTTGTCGCTGACTACGTAGGCTGACCTGCCTCGATACTTTTCGCAAAGGCATTAACCCTTTACCACACAACAATATTTTAGACATATCCAAATCGAAAGCATTTGCAGAGAACAAAATAAAAGTGACTGAAAATTTGAAATTTGTTTTGCGAAGGTTAGAAAACATTTTGGAATAAGGAGAAAATGCTGGTGACCGGCATTTTCTCCTTTTTTCACAATGTTTTCTTAAGGCTCCTTTCTCAGGGTCGTCAAAAGGAGGGATTGAGTGGTAATGGGTTCAGGTTTCTTTCCAGAGAGCATGACTCATTTATAAATAAATGTTTCTGCCCACGACGAGGTACAGGTTCGGAATCCGAATCGGGATTCCCTTATAAGTCCTTTATCCAGCTAACTTTCGATTCAATAGTAAAACCGCTGAATAATGCTATTCTAAAATTACTTTTGAAGAAAAAAAAAAAAGAAATATGTTTTCGACAGTGTAGATTCAAGATCAGACAGCACGTCAGTCTGCATCTTCCGTCCAATTTGGTAAACTTTATTCATCTAAATAAGCCTCAAATTTGAAATTATAATATGTGGCTTTGGCTCAAAATCTCCATTGTATCCTCCTAGCAGTTTGATAGTTGATCGTGTACCAGTTGACAAATTTTAGGCTCGTCTATATTGAGTACATTTGCAGAGGAACGCTTTTAAAAATTTGAAATGTTTTACAAGATATGGCCTGCAATACTTGAAAAAGGGCACTCGAACATTTGTGTAAATTGTCGTCCAGGATAAGCCTGCACTGTCCGTGCCCCTGGGGCAGGCTGATCCGAGACAACACTTTCCGATAGTGTGTGATTTTCTGTTTCACGCAAGTAAGAACTATGACTGTTGGACAAAATCTAATGTTGATGTAAAGTCCTGTCACGGATTAGACTGCTCGAAATGTACAGGCTAATCCGGGACGACACTTTGCACCAATGCTTGAATGTCTCTTTTTGTTGCAGGCTATTTAGGAATAGTCAAAGATTCGAAGTGCCGTGTCCAAGGACATCCCAACAGAAAAGCAAGCCCCTGGTGAAGATCGAGTCGGAGCGTTCAGGTTGCGAATCTTACAGTTTTTACCTTCGAACCATGCAGGACTCTCTTAATCCCAAGGGTTGATGACAGTGTAAAATGAGTAGTTTTATCACAGACTAGAAAATTATTCCGGCAAAGTGGCCCGAGGGTTACCGGCGATTGAATTAAGAGCGACTGGATCGTAAAGTATTTTGCTACATAAATTTAATCTTAACAGACCCTGTGGCTGTCACTGAAAAATCAAATTAATCCTTTGCCAAACGTTCCCACGTTTTAATGACCTTGATGAAGAAGGCTTTTGTTACACGGTGGGAAAAGGAGAAAATACCGGTAACTAGCTAATGTTTCTTTTCCCACAATGTTTTCTTGTCTTTCCAAGAAAAACCTCATTACTTGAGACTTGTCCATCATGTCGTCTGCAAATGCTCTGATTTGGAAAAATCTAAAATGTTTTGTCTTGTAAAGATTTAACTACATGTACTTCGTTTTTTTTTTAACATCGTACCAATTAACTGAGCCATACTCTGTGAAAAGGGTGCTTAATGCATCTGCGAAAAGTATCGGACCCAATTGCGCAGGCTGACCTGGGTCCAAACTTTTCGCTATTTGTCAATTTTCTGTATGTCCAAGGACCAGTCTATCTCATGATTAAGTCGATCTTTAAAAAAACTGGATATAATGGCTCCTTAAGTGTTTGATGGCTTACTTGGTCTCATGGATCACGGAGATGCACTAAGCCTCCTTTTTGTCAGAGCATGGTTCAGTTCCTTTAGAGCAAAATATATTTCGGCCATGCTCTGTGAAAAAGGAACGTAACCCTGTACCAAACAATCCCTACTTTTGACCACCCTGAGAAAGAAACCTTTAGAAAACATTGTGGGAAAAGGAGAAAATGCTGGTAACCAGCATTTTCTCCCTTTCCCACAATGTTTTCTACCTTTCACAAAACAAATTTCAAATTTTCAGTCACTTTTATTTTGTCGTCTGCAAATGCTTTCGATTTGGACAAACCCAAAATTTTGTCGTTTGGTAATGAATTAATGCACGTCCATGCATTACACCATGTAAATAACAACATGATTATGAAACCAGGAAATCTGCCATCTTGTAACAACCCACAGAATCATGAGATACAGTGGTCCTTGTACATACAAAAAAATCTAACGATAACGAAAATGTTTCATTCGGATCAGCCCGAGAGGACCCAGACTGGTATCAGTCCGTCAAATAAAACATTTTCATTAAAACAAAATCATCAAGTATATAAAACTACTAAACGAATACTCTGTGTTCTCAATGTTCAGAATGTCTGATTAACTGTTTTTCAAAAGAAGGGCAAATAAAACACATACTTCTGTGAGTTTGATGTAGTTGTGTACTATGTTTATTAGAATGACTTAAATTCAGGCACTCGTCACAACTCGGTCGAATCCGTACTTACGGATTTAATGGCTCCCATCACCCAAGGTATGCCAAATGAAATGCAGGGCCTGAATGCCAGGCTAGCGAGGACAGAACAGGCTGACATATAACGCAGTACTTATTGCGGGTCTATTAGACTCCCTTTTCACGGTGTAAAGCTCATATTAATTCGACCTCGTTCGACAGCTGAATTAAGAATTTTTACATGAACTCTTTACCAAACGGCAAAATGTTAGATTGGTCAAAATTGAAAGCATTTGCAGAGGACAAAATAGATTTGACAAAAGAATTGAAATTTGTTCTAGTAAGGGAAGAAAACGTTGTGGGAAAAGGAGAAAATGCTGGTTACCAGCATTTTCTCCTTTTCCCACAATGTTTTCAAAAGGCTTCTTTCACAGAGGTGTTAAAAGTCGGGATTGTGGCTTAAAAACTAATTATCAATCAGACAGTATGATCGAAGATCGTATGTGCAATCTGATCTTGATCTTTGCTGTCCGCAAAAATCCACTGTCATTAGAATTTCCTATTTATGCCTAGGGTGATTACAAGGTTAACGGAATACTAGTAGATTATTTTCTTTGTGCCATTTAAATGTCATTTTTCCGTTACATTTATCCATTTACAAATTCTTTCTGTGTTTTAAATCCCAGAATAAGAATGAATTGAGAAAATATCTTTTGAAAAGGAGGAAATACTCATTTACCACCATTTAAAAAAACAAAACAAAACAAACAAACAAAAAAAAAAAAAAAACAGAGTTTATGTACCAATTGAGCTAGATTTATGTTGGGAAGTCAAGACGGACGGACGGATAGAGCAAGCAATTTGATATCTACCGATTCCGTTGTCGTCAGGATAGAATAGAAAAGAACTTTTCATTGACATAACACATTGCCACAAAATCCCTACTTTTGACGATCCTGAGAAAGAAGCCATTAGAAAACATTGCGGGAAAAGGAGAAAATGCTGGTAACCAGCATTTTCTCCTTTTCCCACAATGTTTTCTACCATTCACACAACAAATTTCAAATGTTCAGTCACTTTTATGTTGACGTCTGCAATTGCTTTCAATTTGAACAAACCTAAAACTTTGTCGTTTGGTAATGAGTTAACCTGTACAGGTCATCATCACATAATACATTTACCGTCATCAAGCTATTACAGCCGCAACGTAAATTATGCAAAAGGCAAATGAAATCTTAAATGTGATAAGGATAATGTAGGAGAAACGAAGAAAAATGGAAAGTGAAGAGTACGTGTATATAGTGATAGAGGTTAAGACTGCAATACTAGAACAAATTAAGCACCATTTAGATCATTACGTGTGATAGCTTCAACCCAATACACACAACCCCTACTTTTGACACCCACGAGAGAGAAGCTTTTTGAAAACACTGTGGGTAAAGGAGAAAATGCTGGTAACCAGCATTTTCTCCTTTTCCCACAGTGTTTTCTATCCTTCGCAGAACAAATTTCAATTTTTCAGTCACTTTTATTTTGTCGGCTGCAAATGCTTTCAATTTGGACCAGTAGGTAAAGAGTAAAGATGCTTGTAAAAGTGTTTACCATAAGACTTGAGTACACGGGGTCGCTGCCTGGAATTCCAGAAGCTCGACCAGTTTCTTTCCATGGATTGCAATTGATGAGGTATATACAGTCCCAAAATTCAGCTTATATTTGATTCATAGCATTTCAGTATTCTTTAACTCATTACCAAACGATATATATAATTTTAGACTACCTCAACTTCGAAGCATTTGCAGACGACAAAATTAATGTGACTCAAATATTGAAATTTGGTTTGGAAAGGGTAGAAAACATTGTGGAAAAAGGAGAAAATGCTGGTTACCAGCATTTTCTCCTTTTCCCACTATGTTTTCAAAGGGTTTCTTTCACATGGGTGTTAAAAGTCGGGATTTGTGTGGTAAAGTGTTAATAGTCAATTAAACACTAAAATTACAGGAAAAATATACAAATCTACATCTTTTATGAAAACTCATATAAATTTGCACAAAAAACATATGAAAGCTTGCTTTTGATCCTGATAAATGAACAAATACGCGTGTTATATAAAGACCATTGAGTTAAAAAGGGAAATAATTTGACATATCATGAAAACATTATGACAAGAAGGGAAAACTTTTGTCAAAAGCAATTTCACCTTTCTATCACAATGTTTTTTTTTTTTTTCCCAAGTTAAGAAGTCTGTCGCAGAAACTAAATAGACGCATGCCGGAGGTAACGTGATAGAATTTGTTCACTGTGTATTTTATAGATTATATTACAGCGAAGACCGGTATCCTCCAGGGACCCCGTGTAAATGGCAATTACTTTGCAGGTAATTTCGATATTGTTTCACAATTAAACCACGGCAAAACTAATTAACTAAATACATCCCGACAAACGCGCATCAAATTCCATGAGCTGATAAACCCTGCCCATTAAGGAAGTGGCATCGTGCTTAGAATTCTATGATTATCGATTCGTATTACCTCAAAGCACTTTATTTTGTTGACTATCTAAACGAAAACTTAGTTTATTGTATTGCTGCATCATAAGGTTTTTCCCCCGTAAAAATACCTTAAAGGCAGAAATGATGCAGGTACTTCACTAATTTCCAAAGGCACATACAATTATCCTGAGATATTATCCGAACTGACCTTGTCGAACAGCACCACGTTCTACAGTTATTGCGATTTCGATGAAATTAACCCTTATTTTGTTAGATAACTAAATTGATTTAAAAAAAAAATCGATGGTTAAAAACCCAGATGTTGCTATTTCAATGTTATAATTTCAGTAACAATAGCTCTTTATCGGGCAGCATAGATTCAAGATCAGACCTCACGTTCTGTGCAGTCTGATCTTAATCTATACTGTCCGCGAAAGATCAGTGACCCACGCTTAGCCGATTAAGGATTGAAAATAAAGTTCGATGGCTTTACCAACTAAGTTTGAAGGTATATACTGCCAAACGTCGTTGCGCTTCCATAAATCGGTTGTCGTACAGTAGAATTATTAAAGTTCAATTCGACGGGTGGGTGCAATACTATTCTAAGTGCCTTTACAAGGTACAGGCACTTAGAATAGTATTGCACTTACCCACTGAATTGTTATTGAAAATAAACAGTAATATTATAGCGATGGTCATAGGAAACATTTCCTGGGCCGATCAAGGAATTATTCGAACACAGTATTTTTTAACTCTCATAGACATGATTAAGTATATATTGGAACTTATCTGTATATTATGCTCGAATTACATATTTTTTGAATTGAAATAAGCTTTACTGTAATAAGTTACTTGCAACGTTTGAAAAGGGGTATTCGGACATCTGGTTAAAGTGCCGTCTCGGATCAGCCTACCGCGGCAGTCCGCGCAGGCGAGACGGCACTTTACGACTACATTAGATTTTATTTCTTCAGTACGCTTGCGCAAAACAAAAAAAAAAAAACACACATAAAAATGGAGAGTGTGGTTTCGGATTAGCCTGTACGGACTGCACATGCTGATCCGAGACGACACTTTACGCAAATTTCCGAATGGCCGTTGTTATGTACATACCCAGTTATTCCTAGCTTTGTTCATGTGTGTATCTATTTTTGAATGGTTTTCCCCTGTTGCTATTTTTAGAACTGAACTCTCTCTTGTACAATATTGTGCTGGAAGTTTCCAGGCCTTTATACAATCTGATTACTAGAAGTTATGCAACTCATTTTTACATGAATTTTCTGGAAGTTTCCCTGTTATTATAAAAGGAAAAGCTTTTACATCTCAGTGTTCACTAGTTAATACATGATTGCCAGACTACAGTGGGGATTATCTTGTGTTTGTGTCATATAATTAGTGCTTGGATTACATTCAGTTGGATTCGGATCAGACTAGACTAAAGTGAGGATTATTTCGTGTGCTTGGATTACATTCAGTTTGGATCAGGATCAGATTGGAATTAAGACTGGAATAGTTTGTCTTCTGAATTTAACGTCTAAGGTATTGTTTTGTACTATTGTAATATTGTCACTGTTTATTTGATATTTTTGTTAATAAATTCTGTTAATTGTTATCGTTTGTTGCTGGCTTCTTCTTTCTAGTTACGCCTGACTCGTAACAGAAATTGGGGGCTCGTCCGGGATTGGAAACTAGACTAACGCATTCGTTTTCCTTTTGGGATTAACCATCGATTGGAAAATAAGACTAACGCATTCGTTTACTAATCAGTAATTATAATACAATTTTGTACTTGAATCCAGCAACAAACAAATATGTCTTTTGACTTAGATAAATTTACGGCTGAACCGTCTGTGGAGTTATTGAATTTGGGTAAAAAGACTGATTTGCTTAATCTTGCGAAGCACTATAAATTGTCTGAAATAAAATCTTCAATGCGTAAACATGAAATTAAGAACATTTTGGTACAATATTTTGTTGATGAGGAGATTTTCAATGAAAATGCTCTTTCCCTGATAGTTGACGTTCAGTCAGTTTCAAGTTCGAAAGAACTTGAATTAAAACTTCAGATCAGACAGTTAGAAATAGAAAGAGAAAGGGAAAGAGAAGAAAGAGAAAGGGAAAGACAGAGAGAAGAAAGAGTAGAGAGAGAGAAGGAAATAGAAAGAGAAAGGGAAAGAGAAGAAAGAGAAAGGGAAAGACAGAGAGAAGAAAGAGTAGAGAGAGAGAAGGAAAGAGAAAGAGAAAGGGAGAGAGAAGAAAGAGAAAGGGAAAGAGAAAGGGAGAGAGAAGAAAGGGAAAGGGAAGAGAGAGAGAAGGAGAGAGAATTTCAATTAAGAATGAGGGAAATAGAAATGCAAGAAAGAGCAAATCAGCCCAAGCAAAAGATTGAATACAATTTCGATGTTACAAAACATATTAGGCTTGTTCCTCCATTTCAAGAAAAAGAAGTTGATAAATACTTCCTACACTTTGAAAAAGTTGCAGAAAACTTAAATTGGCCAAGAGAGCACTGGACTTTGCTTCTGCAAAGTGTTTTGATAGGCAAAGCTCGTGAAATTTATACACAACTAGGTGTTGAACAATGTCATCATTATGAGACTGTTAAAGAACTTATTCTCAAAGGTTATGAGCTGGTCCCAGAAGCATATAGACAAAAATTTAGAAATTGTAAAAAAGATTCTAACCAGACTCATGTTGAATTTGCTAGGAACAAAGAACAGTTATTTGATAGATGGTGCTGTTCTAAGAAAGTAGACCAAAATTATGATAAACTAAGACAACTTGTGTTAGTTGAGGAATTCAAACGTTGTATTCAATTTGATGTTAAGACATTCTTAGACGAAAAACAAGTTGAAACTTTAGAAGAAGCAGCTCGTCTGGCTGATAATTACTATCTTACACATAAAGTTTCTTTTATTGCTAAACCAAAACCTACTTCCTCACATCCCCAAAATAAATCTATGTCTGGTAATACATCTGGCATGTCCAGTCAATCCAATACACCCAAACCCAATTCTACTAGTGAAACCAAAAGTCAATATCCCTTATCTCGACCCACTTGTAACTATTGTAAGAAACCTGGTCACCTTGTTTCGGAATGTTTGAAATTAAAAAGGAAGTTAGAAAGTGATGAAGCCAAACCAACAGGGCTCACCACTCTTAGACCAAGGCCACAGTCTTCTACTAAAACCAATACAATTGACATAGTCACAAAACCAAAGTCTGATTCTACTATGGAGATTTTTGAACCATTTATGTTGAATGGTTTTGTATCACTTTCAGGTGATAATTGCCCACCTACCCCTATTAAAATTTTAAGAGACACAGGAGCTTCTCAATCTCTTATTTTAGCAGATATACTGCCTTTTTCTGAGAAGACTTCTTCCGGTACTAGTGTCCTTATTCAGGGTGTAGAGTGTGGAACTGTTAATATCCCTCTCCATCATGTTAATTTGTCATCAGATTTGGTTACTGGGCCTGTGGTTATTGGTATTAAACCTTCCTTACCATTTAAAGGTGTCCATTTACTGCTAGGCAATGACTTAGCTGGAGATAAGGTTGTGGTTAATCCACTTGTAACTGACACACCAAATATAGGTCAAACAGATGACCCTATCGAGCAGGAAATTCCTGACTTGTATCCTTCTTGTGCAGTTACCCGAGCTATGGCTAAAAAGGCCATTTTGAAAAACTCAAACTCTGACATTGACTTGACGGATACTTTTATCGGTCAATATTTTAATAATGAGATTAAAAAGTCTCTTGATCCCAGTTTGTCTGATACTCAGACAGACTCGTCAATGTCTTGTCATTTACCACCACGGTCTATTGACCAAGGTCATGACACGCTGTCAAAGTCACAGCTTATCCAGGAACAGCAGACTGATCCTGAGATTTCAAAATTAATTTTTAGGGCTTTACCTGAAGATGAAATTTCACAGGTCCCAATGTGTTACTATATAAAGAATGGGATTCTTATGAGAAAATGGCGACCATTTGATGTCCCAGCTGATGATGAATGGGCTGTTTACCACCAAATTGTGGTTCCAAAGTCATATCGTCATGAAATACTAAGTATAGCCCATGAAAGTCCTATGTCAGGTCACCTAGGTATAAACAAGACCTATCACAAAATTATTAATCATTTTTATTGGCCTGGTCTCAAATCAGATGTCTCTAAATATTGTAAAACTTGCCATACATGTCAAATGGTAGGTAAACCCAACCAAACCATTCCCAAAGCTCAATTACAACCTATTCCTGCTTTTGATGAACCTTTCAGTAGGATACTTATAGATTGTGTTGGTCCTTTACCTCGAACCAAGTCAGGAAATGAGTATCTCTTAACAATTATGTGTACTTCTACACGTTTTCCTGAAGCTATTCCTTTAAGGAACATCAAAACAAAGTCAATAGTCAAAGCTCTTATAAAATTTTTCACATTTGTTGGTCTTCCAAAATCAGTTCAGTCTGATCAGGGGTCAAATTTTATGTCTGGTATTTTCCAACAGGTTATGCATGAATTAGGGATCAAGCAATACAGGTCATCCGCTTATCACCCTGAAAGTCAAGGTGCTTTAGAAAGATTTCACCAGACATTAAAAAATATGATAAGATCATATTGCTTTGACACTGAAAAAGATTGGGATGAGGGCATCCATATGTTACTATTTGCAGTCAGAGAATCTGTACAAGAATCTCTTGGTTTCAATCCTTTTGAATTAGTTTTTGGCCATTCTGTTCGTGGACCTTTAAAACTTTTGAAAGAGAAATTTCTCTCAAATGATGAAACACCATTGAATTTACTACAGTATGTTTCTGACTTCAGAAATAGACTGTCTAGGGCATGTGAGGTTGCTAGGTCTAATCTTAAAACGTCTCAGGGCAAAATGAAAGCAAGATATGACAACCATGTTATTGATAGAAAATTTAAACCAGGTGACAAAGTCCTTGCTCTTTTACCAATACCTGGCAGACCTCTACAGGCAAGATATTTTGGACCCTACACTATTGACAAGAAAACAAGTGATTTAAACTATATAATTAATACTCCAGGAGGGCGTAAAAACAAACAAATGTGTCATGTAAATATGTTAAAGGAATACTTTGACAGAGATAGCTCTATTTCAAAACCAATTACAGTTGTAAACACTGTCCCACAAGAATCAAATGTATCTGAACTTGAAGTAAATTCTGACTTTATTGATAAATCTGATCCTGGTCCATCTAAACTTGAGAATTCCGATATTTTGAGAAACCTCGACAACAAACTTTCTCACTTGGAACCATCACAACAGGAAGAGCTGAAACAGTTGATACATGAATATGAACATTTATTTCCTGATATCCCCACAAGAACAGATAAAATCTATCATGATGTCATTGTGGAAGATTCTAAACCAATAAAGCAACATCCATATAGGATGAATCCTTTGAAACAGAAATACCTCAAAGATGAAGTAAAATACTTACTGGAAAATGACTTTATTGAACCTAGCCAGAGTAATTATAGTTCACCATGTATATTAGTACCTAAATCAAATGGAACTTATAGAATGTGTACTGACTATCGTAAAGTGAACTCTGTGACAAAAACAGACTCTTTTCCAATACCAAGAATTGATGACTGTATTGACAAAGTTGGAAATTCTAAATATGTCACCAAATTTGACCTGCTAAAAGGATTCTGGCAAGTTCCACTGACAGACAGAGCAAAAGAAGTATCAGCCTTTGCTACTCCAAACGGTCTGTACCAATACAAAGTTATGCCGTTTGGGATGAAAAATTCTCCTGCAACGTTTCAGCGACTTGTAAACAACGTTATATGTGGATTAGATGGTTGTGATGCATATATTGACGATGTCATCATCTACTCAGACAGTTGGAGTGACCACCTTCAAAGAATCAGGAAGTTCTTCGACAGACTCAGTAAAGCGAAACTGACTGTGAATCTTGCAAAAACTGAATTTTGTCATGCTACTGTAACATTTCTAGGACATCTTGTGGGACAGGGTCAAGTTAAACCTTTAGAAGCTAAAATCAATGCTATCTCTGAGTTTCCTGTGCCTAAATGTAAAAGACAGCTGATGCGATTTCTTGGTATGGCTGGCTACTACAGGAAATTCTGTAAAAATTTCTCGGGTATTGCTGAACCTTTAACAAATTTACTTAAGAAAAGCACAAAGTTCAAATGGAATGACAAATGTCAAGATGCATTCGATCGTCTGAAAGCCATACTAAAGAGCGCACCAGTTCTCTTGGCACCTGATTTTGACAAATGTTTCAAATTAGCTGTTGATGCAAGTGATGTTGGTATTGGTGCTGTTCTTTTACAAGAAGATAATAATGGTATTGATCACCCAGTTTGTTACTTTTCTAAGAAATTTAACAAACATCAGAAAAATTACTCTACCATAGAAAAAGAGTGTCTTGCCTTAATTCTGGCAATCCAGCAGTTTGAAGTTTATTTAACCTCTTCAACTTCACCAATTGTTGTTTTCAGTGATCATAACCCTTTAAGTTTTCTACACAAACTTAAGAATAAGAATCAAAGATTACTGAGGTGGAGTTTATTGCTTCAAGAGTTTAATCTTGACATAAGACACATAAAAGGGAAAGATAACATTATACCAGATGCTCTTTCAAGAGTTTGAAATCATTTTTCCCTAAATCAAGTTTAAACTGTTTTTTTCTTTTAAATTGTACTTTCATTACCTTGACTATTTTCATTAGTCTTAAATAATTAATATTTAAGTTTGTCATTTTTTCCTATGTAATACTTCAGTTAAAGTGTTATATACATGTATATAAATAATATTGCAAAAAAGAAAGATTTATTTCATAAACCTTTCTTTTTCTTTCAAGGAGGGAAGTGTTATGTACATACCCAGTTATTCCTAGCTTTGTTCATGTGTGTATCTATTTTTGAATGGTTTTCCCCTGTTGCTATTTTTAGAACTGAACTCTCTCTTGTACAATATTGTGCTGGAAGTTTCCAGGCCTTTATACAATCTGATTACTAGAAGTTATGCAACTCATTTTTACATGAATTTTCTGGAAGTTTCCCTGTTATTATAAAAGGAAAAGCTTTTACATCTCAGTGTTCACTAGTTAATACATGATTGCCAGACTACAGTGGGGATTATCTTGTGTTTGTGTCATATAATTAGTGCTTGGATTACATTCAGTTGGATTCGGATCAGACTAGACTAAAGTGAGGATTATTTCGTGTGCTTGGATTACATTCAGTTTGGATCAGGATCAGATTGGAATTAAGACTGGAATAGTTTGTCTTCTGAATTTAACGTCTAAGGTATTGTTTTGTACTATTGTAATATTGTCACTGTTTATTTGATATTTTTGTTAATAAATTCTGTTAATTGTTATCGTTTGTTGCTGGCTTCTTCTTTCTAGTTACGCCTGACTCGTAACACCGTTTTCGCGTGTTTCAAGCCACACAGCAATATGACGTAAAGTTTAAAAAAAAAAACAGATTCCTTTCGTCGTAGAGAAATATAAAAACTAAATATTCGAACGTTCTAAATTAAAACATTCTCGACTTATCTAAAATTTGAGGCACGATATTTCACAGTAAATGAAAATGAGCTTAAAGTTGCGGGATGATGACAAACGCTCTGATTTCACTACAGAGACTCATTTCTACGCATTGCTTTTAGGAGCCTTTGGAAAATATTGTGGCAAAAGGTGAAATTGCTCGTCACGAGCAATTTCACCTTTTGTCACAATGTTTTCTACACCATCAAAAGGTGTCATATACACATAAGAAACGGCTTCATCATTGCTAACAACAACAACAACAACAACAACAACATCATCTTTATTCACCTAGTAATGTTATAACATTAAACATGGGGTTAGGTATACATATAAACATAGTATACAGTTTGGTATAAAGGTTCTATAGTTTGATGGGAATTTCAAAATAAAGTAAAACTCTATCTTATGTTCCGTCTCTCATTAGTTGCTGTTATCTAGGGTCAATTAGAAATACCATAGAAATGCCTTAAGGGGTAAAGGGTTAGCTTAGTAAAGATTCGAACCAAATGTTCGAACTTTCTGATATTCGAATTTTACAAGTTCTTATATTCGAATCGGTGTATTCTCGACTTATTTTAAATCGCATCATGAGATTTTACTGTAATTGAAAATAAGCTTCACTAGAGATGTTTCGTGATGGTGACAAGCGTTCTCATGTCACAAGAGACCATCCCTACTTTGACTTGTGTTTTTGATCGGCAAAAATCCACGATTTGTTCTGAGTTTACGATTCCACAGAGACGCTCTTCCATTTAGTTTGATTTTTAATCTTTAGACTTTCTATCACAACTGTAGTTCATTTAACGGACAGTGTAGATCAAGATCAGAAATCACAGAAAATGCAGTCTGATCTTTGAACGACACCGTCTGGTTTAAGAGAGACACTCAAAACAACATAGTGTGGAAATTCCAAAATTTTGCTCTTTTGTATAGGCATACATTGTTAAGTACTTTAAGGGTTGTGTAACTCTGCCATAATTCTCATTCTAATAATACTAAAATGGCTATCACATTAATTAGTTTTCTAAGCGTTAAACATTGACCCTTAACACAGAAGTTCATGGTTTTTTTTTTCTTACAGCAATGAGCCATTTGAAAACACTGTGGGAAAGCAGATAATGTTGATTACAGTACATATATTTTTATTTCTTTTCCAGAAATGTTTTCTAACCTTAACTTACCCGATGACAA
Source organism: Tridacna crocea (assembly GCA_943736015.1). Taxonomy (NCBI): domain Eukaryota; kingdom Metazoa; phylum Mollusca; class Bivalvia; order Cardiida; family Cardiidae; genus Tridacna; species Tridacna crocea. The sequence continues at coordinate 35,237,154 of OX031066.1, read as the reverse complement.
CAACTTAGACTTTTCCAGATTTAATCATTTTTAGACAAATCTTATGTGGATTAGGCAATTTGATTTGGTTCTGAAAGGGTAGAAACCAATATGGTAAAAAGAAGGGGGGAGAAAACACCGGTAACAAGCATAGGCATAGTTTTTCCCATTTCCCACAATGCTTTTAAAAGTATACTAAATCAGGGTCTTTTAAGCCCGTGATTGTTCGGTAAAGGGTTAATTTGTTTTCTAAGCGTTCACCCTTTCCCAAACAATCCCTGGTTTTTACGGGTCTGGAATAGTAGCCTTTTGAAAACATTGTGGGAAAAGGAGAAAATGCTGGTAACCAGCATTTTCTCCTTTTCCCACAATGTTTTCTACCCTATCATCGACAGAAAAGATCTTTTCAGCTAGAGTTGAATTGTCGTCTGCAAATGCTTTCAATTTGGTCTAGTCCAAAAGCTTGTCGTTTGGGAAAGGGGTAAACATTAATGCTGAACATTTTACAGGAAATCGCGATTTTATTGGTATCCATAGGTAGGAAAACTGATATCTCCGGTGAGAAATTCACTTTGTTACATTGATTCGTTTTCGCTGTTGAATTGCAACTAGCCTGTTGCAGGCATAAAATGCTTTCCCTTTTCCGGCATTGACCCTTCACCAAATAAACCCTTTCCTAAAGGACAAATATGAAAGTCTTTAAAATCCAACCATCTGGAGACGATGAATTGAAAAAAAAAAAAAATGATACAAATAAGAAAGGGTGGAAAACATTAGGAAAAAGAGAAAATATTGGTTACCGGCATTTTTTCTTTTTCCCTCAATGTTTCAAAAGCTTTTTCCGTTGGGTTCGTTAAAACCTTGGAATGTTTGGTAAAGAGTTAGCAGTCTCGATTTTTACCTCTTTACCATTCCACAAGATGTTTGATTTGTCCAAATTGAAAGCGCATGAAGATGACTTGTTCAGTCTCTCTATAAATTATTTCGGTTTTCCACGAGATGTTAGAAAATACAGAGAGGAAAAAGAAGGAAATGCTAGGAACCAGCATGTGTCCCTTTTCCAGAAATTTTCATCTAGGAAAAACGTAAATCATCTCGACTAAGAAAGAAAATTGTGGAAAAAAATGCTCATGGCGAGCTACATTTATTTCATAACGATATTTTCATAGGAATTTATGTCACATGATTACTTGTTTACGAAAGAATCCAGAGCCCGTATCCACTAACCATTCTTATGATTTTTCTTGGTCTCATTCTCGAGAATGTCCTAAATTTGAAATTAACACAAGTTCTGAATGGCTGAAGCATTTGGTCTAGCCAATCAGAATTTGTGTTACTTTCAAATTTAGAAAATCTTGAAGAATAAGACTAAAATATTAAAGATTAAGAATAGTTTGTGAATAGGGGCTCCGTCCTTTAGGCCTATCGGACCCTAGGGAAGGGACCACTTGAAAACAATATGATGCAAGATAAGCGGAAGGGCAATCTCATTCTATTTCAATGTGCCAAAGAAGCAGTGGTCATGGTGACACAAGCCTAAATCCTTCTCCATCAACCACTCTTGATTTCATTCTAAGTTTTAGTCTAGATTTAGAAAGTTTTGACCTGCTAAGCCATTGCGTTTCGTCAGACAGAAGTTATCTCACTTTTGAATTCAGAGAATTGTTGAGAAGGAGACTGAGGATGCACCTTAATATGACTGATACGGACCCATGACGACAGTAAACATAATCCCAATTTCGTTGTCATTGAAACTAACAACAAATCCATTTGACACCTGTCATGCATTACTAAATACTATATGATCTTTAATTAGTTAAGTGGGTTTGTAATTAGCTTCCGTTTTTGATGTAATTTACGTGGAATATTCATCGACTAAATAACCGCGAGTTCTTTTTTGTTTTGTCGTGATTTTATGCGGGACCTGCTGCATATATATTACGTGATTAAATTCTAAAATCGCGCATGCGCCCTGATAGTTTTAGATCGTAGCGATATCACATGATATCTTAAAAGCTACCATAGTTAGAAAGTCCGGTTATCTGACTGGAAGCAGGTACAGAAAATATCTACTTCATGCGCGGATCCAGATATCTTTCTCAGGGGGGGGGTCCCACCGAAAACGTACTCGTCTTATTACATGATACCTTGATTTCCTGATTTCAGTGGGTACAAGCCGTTCACAAGAAAAGTCAACATTTCTAGTTCTAATCATGAGGAGGTCTTCACATTTAGAACCCTTTTTTTTTAAATTTATGACTGTATTGTACATAAATGCTGTGCAATATCAAACCAGTACCATTTCACGAATCCGATAACCACATTTTTGCCAAAATTCCAGGGGGGGTCCGGACCCCCGGTCCCCCCCTCTGGATCCGCCCATGTACTTAAAGTTGAGACCGATTTTGTGTCGTAATTTTTGCTGTGAAAAAAAAAAAAAACCAAACCGTTCTTAAACCATAGATATATACTGCGAGGACAGAATCTGAAAATGGTAATAAAGAACCATCACACAAAATGATTTATGTTACACACAGGTTAGCTCTATTCTAAAAAAACAACAACTACAAATGTTCAAATTTATTCTTTTAATATATAGGGTTAGTTTAACATATGGATTCAGCGACGGATTCACATTTGTTGTCTTACGAGCACCTCCTATTTTTCCTTGAAATTTCAAAATGTGCTGGAAAACAGGAATTAATTAACCCATAACCACACAATCCCTACTTTTGATGACCCTGAGAAAGAAGCCTTCAGAAAACATTTTGGAAAAAGAAGAAAATGCTGGTAACCAGCATTTTCTCCTTTTCCCAAAATGTTTTCTACCCTTCACAAAACAAATTTTAAATTTTCAGTTACTTTTGTGTTGTCGTCTGCAAATGCTTTCACTTTGGGCAAGCCTAAAATATTGTCGTTTGGTACTGAGTTAAAGGCATCTTTTTTCTTCGTTCCTTTTCTATGGCTAAATTTGTTTATATTGCTTTTGATCTACGTCAGACCATAAATTGATTTATTTAACATATTTGTAATAATACAATTACCTTTTCTCTTCTTTTTCCAAATGTTCATTATACTTTTCTCTTAATTGATAATATACCACGCATATTCATGTTCTGCCTTTGCATAAGGCAATAAAACACAATGTTTTTCGCCAAATAAAGGATTTGACTTGACTTGACTTTTCTATGAGTGATATTCCGGTAATACTATTACAGTATCAGGAGCAAGTTTTTTATCCCGGGTTTTATCAAGCCGTACATAAACCAAATCAAACGCCACAAAGACCCCGGCACTAATGGATTTGAAACGTTCAGATGACTTGAAAGATTAAAGTAACATATTAACGGTTTAATAATTTACACTGTTAAATGGAATGTTTACATGGCGCTGGAGTCTGAATAATTGACTCGGACTTTCATTAACTGCTTGTTTGTATCCAGATTGGGATCTGAGCGTTTGTAATTAAATTGGAAACGATAACAAACCTCGTCACCGATTATCATCGAACTTTGCGTTCATTCAATCTTTGAAACAATTATTTTTTTCTTTTTCTTGAGAAAATCTGGTCTTAAATATGGTAATTGTACGTTGTTCGAAGACAGAATTTTCTTTGAAAATTAATGACGGTTCTATATTCATAACTCTAGAATGTTTTCTGTTACATTAGACAATTTTCTAAGGAAAAAAAAATAGTTTTAGATAATATTGTTGCAAAACTTTACCCTTTATCAGGCTCATAAATCGGATATATTCCAGGACCATAGATAATGCAAAGAACACAAACTTGCAATTAAAAAGGATACATACTACAATATGGGGAGTCAAAAAAGGTGTTTTTAAATCATTCATGTATATGACAAAACTCTGAATTTTTCATGAATGAGTGCAATTGCAGACGAAATGTTAAAATGTTGTTCAAACAATGGAGTTGTCTTTGCAATGGTATAAAAAAACATTGTGGAAAAATGAAGAAATGCTGATTACCTCCATTTTCCTTTCCTTTCCATTTCCCCAAGAATGCGGGATCTTTAGAACTGTGGATTGTTTGATATAACGTGTAATTTCAATAGTGTTTCTAATTTCACTTTTCTCACGGCAGCCAGTCCACTCATTCATGGAGTTTCTCTATCAAGCACATTGTACGGCACCTTTTCCAAGGGACTGGCTGAATTTTCATATAATGGAAGACTGAACTGATGACGAGAGAGGGTTTCATCCTTTCGCAATGACTTTCACCTATTCTTGGATAGAGTTTTACTCTAAACATGTATGTATTTTATTTGTAACATTTTACATACGTAAGAATATCAAAAGACAATTACAAAGAAAAAAATATATACTTATAATATGCTACAAACTGTATTAGAAAGGAAGTGTAAGCTTTCTTTTCCATGGATTTTTGATGGTATCTTAAATTTTCGATGATTTGGCGATGTATTCGATGATTTTACTCGGATAGAGTTTTGGCTTGATTGGGAGTCAGACTTGCACCCATAGAACATTAATTCTTTGACTGTAAACAAAATAATTCTTAAACGACATCTGAAGAAGCAGCATTTGAAAGGGGGAAAAAAAAATAAATAAATTAAAAAAATTCTAGTTATTAGCATTTTTGTAACCCTAAGTCTTTTTTAACAGTGTTCTGGTCGAGCCGAAAAATTCTCGTTTGGTAAAAAATTAAAATCGCCAAGGAAGACTGGTTCAGAATTGGCTCTATTCACATTTTAAATCCCTTCTCAAGGGTGTGTAGTTCGATCCTCACACAAAGTACTGGGTTTTTCTTGCTAATGTTTTCCTGCTGGCAAGGCATCTCACTGCCCCAGTAAAAAAAAAAAAACGTGAAATCGACGAAATGTGCGAAGTAGAGAGCTGTCGTTTGGTAATGAGTAAAATGATGTTAACCCTTATTCTGTTAAGTGATTACCAAACGACAGAATTTTAGACTGGTCCAAATTGAAAGCATTTGCAGACAACAAAATAAAAGTGACTGAAAATTTGAAATTTGTTTTGTGAAGGTTAGAAAACATTGTGGGAAATGGAGAAAATGCCGGAAACCAGCATTTTTTACTTTTCCCACAATGTTTTCAAAAGTTTGCTACATCAGGATCGTAAAAACAAGGGATTATTTGGTAAAGGGTTAAATGAATAAAACGAAATTGTCAATTCGATAGTAAGAAACGCAAATATTTCTATTTCGATGTTCTGTTATGGGGAATGATGTCTCTTTATCGAACAGTGTAGATTAATCCAATACTGCACAATCCCTACTTTTGACGCCCCTGAGAAAGAAGCATTTTGAAAACATTGTGGGAAAAGGTGAAAATGCTGGTTTCCAGCAATTTTTCCTTTTCCCACAATGTTTTCTACCCTTCACGAAACAAATTTCAAATTTTCAGTCACTTTTATTTTGTGTCTGCAAATGCTTTCAATTTGGACTAGTCTAAAATATTGTCGTTTGGTATTGGGTTAACCCAAATTAGAAAAGTTCAGGGAAAGCTGAATGAGGCTAGACGCCGGTCTCTTAATTCTTTACAAAACGCGAAAATTTCAGACTTGTCTGAATTGAAAGAATTTGCAGACGACAAATAAAACATGACTCAAAAATTAAATTTTGTTTTGGGAAGGAGAGAAAACATTGAGAGAAAGGAGAAAATGCTGGTTACCAGCATTTTCTCCTTTTCCCACAATGTTTTTCGAAAGGTTTCTTTCACACAGGGGTGTCAAAAAGTAGGAATTGTGTGGTAATGTGTTAAAAAGACCAACAAAAATTTCCATCGCGACAACAACATGTATTTGTGTCAGTCTACTGATTGCGTCCCCTTCTCCCGGAACGGGAAATAGTTTGTAATTCGGAACACTCGATTAATATTCAGATTTGGTTAATAACGAGATTACCGTATAATCATTCGATTTCCCTTCATATAAGTTCTATAATTGAATTCATCCTCACCCAAAACCTTATGCCTGACGACAAAATTTTAGACTGATTCAAAGCATTTCTAGGCGACACTTCAGAGTGTGGCCCAAATGTGGTCAAATGGGTCTCTGGGAGGATATGAAACATTATGGGAAAAAAAGAGAAAATGCTGTTTTGCAATGTTGTCTACCCCACCCCCCGTGTTCTAACCATAAGGCTGCAAAGCGCAACTTACTGACCTTTTGCGGACAGTGAAGATTAAGATCAGACTGCACGTTCCGTGCAGTCTGATCTTAGATCTACACTGTCCGATTAGGAGATAACGTTTCGCAAAACATAACTTTGAAATATCAATACATGTATTTGGATTTTTACTATCGAATCGAAAATTTTGCTTTAGTTAGCTAATTAACCGGGCAAGAGATAAGGAATTTTTGTCAGGGATGTTGAAAGACTGGATTGCTTAGTAAAAAGATTAATCCATTATGTAGAGAGGTCGAGGAAAATATTTTTAACCCTGTACCAAACAATCCCTGGTTTTTACGACCCAGAGATAGAAGCCTTTTGAAAACATTGTGTTACGTTTATTTTGTGGTCTGCATGTGCTTTTAATTTGGACCAGTCTAAAAATATGTCGTTTGGTAAAGGGTTAAACAGTTATAGATTACTGTAAGGATTTTTTCCCCAGTATGTCTTATATCAGTTTTAGACCAAAAGCCTTGTTGTAGCAACCTATCTGAACTGTCATATCTTTCAGAGATCCAGATAAGCCAAGAAATGGACATTTTCAGCTCATATACAATGCCTAAATCATAATATATAGCATTTTGAAAAATGGTTTTTGTTAGGAATGTCTTATCGAAGCTAACTGTGTAGATTTAAGATCAGAACATACGTTCTGTACAGTCTGATCTTGATCTTAATTTGCAGCTAAGGCAACTGTAATTGTGATGGACGCTCTAAGGATTAACTGTAATTAGATAGCATCCGAAAGGCACGTTTGAGCCGACCGAATGGAAATTATCCTATAAAAGCAAGGGACGTGGGGAGAATTTCATTACGACGCCGTTTCCATAATATTTTGGTTACACTTTATGTTCTACATTTTCATGGTTGTCCTTTTATAATGGACAAATTCAACCTCTATCACGATACAGTTTTTTTTTTTGTCAACATCATGCATTAAACACCGTTTTGCAAGAACGTAATTCAATTATAATGTAGTCATGTTTACTAGTTATTCCTTTACTCCATAGATATCGTTTCTACGCATTGCTTATAGGAGCCTTTGGAAAACATTGTGGCAAAAGGTGAAATTGCTCGTGACGAGCAATTTCACCTTTTGTCACAATGTTTTCTATGCTATGAAAAGGTGTCATATACACATAAAAATCGGCTTCATCCTCGCTGTTATTTAGGGTCAATTAGAGATACCATAGATATGCCCTATGGGTAAAGGGTTATATTGTACGTTCACAATCATATGACCTGCAACACGCAAAAAGGGGCATTCGAACATTTGCGTAAAGTGTCGTCTCGGATCAGCCTACGCAATCCGCGCAGGCTAATCCGAGACGATACTTTCCATTTCTATGTGATTTTCTTCTTTGTGCATATCTACTGAAGGACGAAATGCAATGCATGCAGTCGTAAAGTGCCGTCTCGGATCAGCCTGCGCGGACTGCGCAGGCTGATCCGAGACGACACTTTACGCAAATGTCCTATGTAATGCCCCTTTTGGCGTGTTGCAAGCCGATTATTTTCGATAGTAATTTTTAAAAGAAAATTAGATTAAAGTAAAGAAGAAAAAAAACTTCCATTCGCAAGTTGACAGCAATTGCTGCATTTCCCCACGAATTTCTTGCTAGAATACTTATAAAGCTCTCACATGCAGGGTCTTTCACCCTTTAACCCGAAGAGCAACTCAAGGACCTTTATGCGGGCTGAGTAAAGTCAAGATCAGACCACACAAAATGTGTAATCTGATCTTGGATCTACACCTTCCGATGAGGAGATGTGTTTTCTCAAAAAAATGCTTTTGAAATGCCATAATTTGGGGGTTTTACTATTACGTCTAGTTTGAAAGTTTCACTTATTTAGCAAGATAACGATTAACTCATTACCAAACGACAAAATTTTAGGCTTGTCCACATCGAAAGCATTTGTAGGCGACAAAATAAAAGTGACTGAAAATTTTAAATTTGTTTTTTGAAGGGTAGAAAACATTGTGGGAAAAGGAGAAAATGCTGGTTATCCTTTACCCACAATGTTTTCTAAAGGCTTCTTTCTGTGGAACAAAGACTAAATGCTGGTAACCAGCTTTTTACTTTATTTCAATAATGTTTTCTTCTGCATCAAAAAATAATTTTTACTAGAACCACGTTTTATTTGTCATCTGCTTGCGAGCGCTTTCAAATGGACTCGTCTAAAATCTGTCATTTGGTAAAGGATTTTATTTCCATTTTCAATAGAATATCTGTCATATCTGCGAGTACAGTTTTCTTATTCAAATACCCTGGCTCATCAGCCAATGGTACCTGAGAGGAGAAAATGCACTTGATAAGGACACTTGAAAAACCATCGATTCCATTAGAAGCGGGGCTTCGAACAAAACATTTTGTGCAATCTTATCTTGATCCTCATTGTCCACCATAGTACCTAAAAGTTTTCACTTTTATTCCAAGGGACAATAACACAATCTGAAGTAGCCAGAGCTCAAAATAAGAGGGAGTGATGTTCTTTTCTAAATTTATTATTTGTTTTCCAAACCCTATGTTGTGGGTACTCATTAGAATCGTCTCAACGAGACGATTCTAATGAGTACCCATAACATAGGGTTTAGAGGAAAATTACTGATATTTTTAATTTTGAAATCAAAATCACTCCCTCTATATGAGCGCTGAGTAGCATAAACAATGGGATATACGACCCAACGAGTCCAGTTTCACCAGATGTCCACGATTTTCTACCGATCAGATTTATCTCTGTTTATATTATTGCATTACCAGATTACTTTGTTTAATACCAAGTTTCGTATGTAAGTTAACATTAAACCTTTACCACAATATCTCGAATTTATCAACTCTGAGGGAGAAAGCCCTCCAAAGCACTGGGGGAAAGGAAAATAAAAACTGGAGAGAAAAAAAAACCCACAGCATTTTCTGCATTTTCCACAATTGTTGTAGGACCGGAATTATCCATTGTAGGTTATGTAACTTGTTGAGTCTGTACAGTGACGGTCTGTCACTTGGTGTTAAAAATAGTGTTCAGACGGTAAGTCAAGCGGGTGCTTTTTCATTTCTTTTACAATTATTATGAAATCGCCATATCCAGTTATTAGTTTGCTATGTATGGACTACATTAGGAACAAGTTTGGAACACAGTAGGAGCTCCTGGATCATTTGACCTAGCTAACGATACAAATGTTTGTTTTCCCAAAACAATTTCGTTTTCATTCGATAACTTAGTGTGAAAATAGTATTTTCTAAAAGGAAATTGTGTAAAGAGTTTCTTTATTAATATTTTCGTGAAAACATTTCAAGGTTTGATAAAATAGTCAGTCGACTACAATCTTCCTTATGCTTCGTCTAAACGAAGCAATTTAAACGAAGGATTAGGAGAAACGTGGTCGATTTTATCACAAACCTTGCCATATATCCAAAAATTATGTGAAAAAGAGCCTAGGTCTATATATAAATTTTTCGTTGAGAATTTCGAATAAAACGGCACTGTTCTGAGCAAAAAACAACAACAACAAAACTGAGTCGACAATACAGGCTGTTTTATAATATTATGTTACACCTTCAACTACGGGTGGTTAGAGGTAATGAGGCAAAATCTCTACCGTTTAAAAAAATTAAAAAATAAAGTTTAATGACATGCACTGTATGTGAGATTACATAAACTGATGTATGTTTTGAAAGGTGCTAGCCGCCTGTATTGTTCGATTTACCTTAAATGCTGTGCATACCAAAAAACTTTATTCATAAACTTGTTAAATGTTATTCATTATATTGTACCACTTTCATCAACAATTAATATACCTGAGACATATGTGTTGAAAGTGTGACATGTAATGAAACATCCTGTATTTCGATATATGACTAATGGCAGGAAATTGCCAATTATTCATCAGCTTCTCCTGTTCTTACAATGTTTTCGAAAATTTACAGTGCATGAATGTCGTGTTTGAAAAGTAATTATTAAAGGATATCTATCAATATAAAGAAGCAACACAAACTTTGATGTATTCATTTTATTGTTTTTCTTCCTACATTATCTAGCATGTTTAACCAGGGATCATATATACATATCGTATATACATACTATCCCTGGTTTAACTGGGCAAAAAACCACACATGTCAAGCAGTTTAGATAATAGTAAAATAAGAAATGCTAAACTTATTTCATTAAGCTAATCAAATTACACATTTCAACTATGATTTTTGTCATTTCTTTTAGTTATTGTATTCTTGGAAAAAAAAAAAAACACACACTTAGCAAAACCTCAGTGTTTTTACCCTATCATATCTATTTATGTTAGAACTGCCTGAATGTTGTCTTAGCTAAAGAAATGGCCCAGCTCACGGTTAACATTACTATAAAGTCAATGAATACGTAATGAATGAAAAATAAACAGATGTACAGTCTAAAGCCATTTGGACAAGGGGGGAAAATAACTATCCAGTTACACATCATCTTGGCAAAACTGTCGGCCCGCCTGGTATGGTGTAGTCATTACACTGTCGACTCGTGAGGAGGTTACAGGAAAAGTTGTGTAGATTCTGTTGTGCTTCTAAAAGGGTAAAAAATAAAGAAAAAAATACAATTGATTTATAATACAAATCATAGATAAAAGTATCAGGGCACATACTCACCAACCATTCTTGAGAATATTCTCAGTCTTATTCTCCAACGTTTTCTTTTGTAAGTAACACAACCTCTGATTGGCTAAACCGAATGGTTTAGCCAATCAGAAGTTGTGTTACATACAAATGCAGAAAATTGTGGAGAATAAGACAAAGAAAGTTCTTAGGAATGGTTGGTGAATACAGGACCTGATCTTTGAACAATTCTGAGGAAGTATGTCATTGAAAAAAATAGTTACCAGTATTTTTTCTTTTTACCCACAATGCGTCCAATCTGTTAAATGCAAATTTCATTGTTTGAGAAACACTGAATTTGTTGGCCACAAAAGGTTTCAAAATTGCTATCATTTCATCATCCAATAAAGGTTTAAACTGAACTCCAAGTATTGTCATCTACCTTTTAACTTACTGTTTTGCAAGAACACCTTAAAAATATTGTGGTGGAATAAGAAATCATTCCCTTTTTCACAGTGTTTTCTATACCATGAAAGGATATCTTCTTCTCTGAAAAAATGAAATGAAAAAAAAAAAAACAATTTCCTTGCACAGGCTGTTAACCCTTAACATGCTAAAGCAGTGAAACAAAGCTTTCAAGCCGAAAGTAAAAACCAAATGTTGATATATCAAAGGCTTAGTTTGGGGAAAATATTCCCATATTGGATAGAGTAGATCTAAGATCAGACTGCACATTCTATGCAGTGTGACCTTAATCTACACTGTTCGCAGAAGGCCCTCGTGTCACGCTTAGCAGCCTCAGGGCTACCTGATGATTCAGAACTTTTTTTTATTTAAAGCAGTCTTGCAGAATAATGTAGAAATCAAAATAAAGAGGTCTGAAAACTGGTGTTAACTTTACCTTTTAACTTTTGCTGCATCGAAAGTCGAATTTTTCTCTCATGTTCGAGCTCACTACATAAAATATCTGTAAGAAGAATAAGTAAAGTTATTATGAGTGACTCAACTCTTTCCCAAACAACAAAATGTTGGACTAGACCAAATTGAAAGCATTTGCAGACGACAAATCAAATATAATTTAAATGATGATTTTTGTCTATGAAAGAGTGTAAAATATTGTGGGAAAAGGAGAAAATGCTGGTTCTCATTTTTCTACAGTGTTTTCAAAAGCCTCCTTTCCAAGCACTGTAAAAACCAGGGATTGTTTGGGAAAGGGTTAAGTGACTGTTTGGTGTTTTACTCTTTGCTAGATAACAGAAAACTTAGCTTTGTGTATTGATAGCATTCAAAAGCAAAAAATCAAATGATGATATAAGTCTCTGAAAGGATAGAAAACATTGTGGAATTGGAAAAACTGCTGGTTGCCAACATTTTCTCTCAGACACCTTTTCCCACAAAGTTATCAAAAGGCTTTCTTCTCAACATCAGTTTGTGATTGTGATAAGAAATTGTTAACCTGAACAATGACTAAGTTATGTGAAAGCAGCCAAACCAGTCAGTGCACTTTTTTTATCCTTCATTTCTTTATAGCTCTATAGTTAAGTTATTGCAATTTCAGGACTGTATTTGTCAAGAAAGTCTCTGCAATGTTGACAGTAGTTCAAAGATCAGACTGCACTCCCTGTGCAGTTTGGTCTTAATCTGCCAGGTCACAAAGGCAAATTTAATCCTGAAAGGATTTGCGTGTTGAGTGAGTTTTACTAGAACAATACATAGAACTTTAGTCACTGGCTGCTTTTCCACCGACCAGAACACTAAGTAAAATCAGTGTGTAAAATTTGAAAAGGAACCAATCCTGCTGCAATGGTTTTCAGTTCAGGGTCCTGGGTAATGATTTTGACTTGTCAGTTTTTTATTGGATCTTATTTTGAAGGCTGCTTATGAAATAAGAACTTAGAGTTGAAAATTATTGACAATTCAGTTCCACAACAAAAATAACCATTTGTTGATATCTGTCTTCTGCTAGATCTTAGATGTTTGAATATTTAAACTACAACTATTAACATTATGGTGAGTGTTCTGGTTGGTAACACAAGTGTGTGTATTCCTCATCTTGAATTTTGAAAAAAAGAAAATTGAAATTTGTCCACTCTGAAGAAAAAGGTGTCTGAAGAAAGCATGAACAATTAAATAAACCAATCTTAGATACTAGACTGCATCTCTTTTGAAGAAAAAAAAATAAATAAGAATGTACCTGTGCTGGTAACTGAGTGTGCAGGACCTTTGTTATTTGATTCTAGACTTGATGATGTTGAGTCTCTCTGTTGTTTTTGTTTAGAAAGTTGGTCCTCAAGCTTCTCCTTTATCTTGTTTATGTCGCTCTCAACCTGTCTTCGCAAGTCCATCTCTTTCTGAAGTAACCTCTGAAGATCCTCTGTAAATGAAAATTCAAATCAAGTCACTGTTACAGGCTCTACTTTTTATACTTGAACTTAAGAAAAGCCTCAGAAGTTTGCTCAAACGAAAATATTAAACTATAAAATTGCCTTTCACCACAAAAAAAGTGCAATGACTGTGGCTGTTGAACCAGATATGTATGAGTGCATATCCTGATTTTGATCAGCAAATTCAACCAAAATGCAGCCTAGAGACAACCTTTAAATGACAAATTTTTAGAACTGAATTTTAAAACAAAAACATCATGGGTCATTTAATTTATAATTCTACTTATCATCACCAATAGAAATTAATTTTTAGTTCATTGCAAGACACGCATTATTAGATCCGTTAAAAACCAGTAAGTCGGCTATGAAGACTTTGCAGCTCAACCGTTGACGACCAAAGTTACTAGATACCAAAGTGCTTTGATTATTAATGTCATTTCGCCGCCTATTTCGCTCCGTTGTTTTTAACATGAGACTGTTTCGAACTCAACTGATTGGCAGAATTTGATATGCCTACCAACTATTTATTCTGAGTCGACGAGAAAGGCGAATAAAATTGCCTTCTATTTCTGTAACGTTTGTATACAATTATTGACCAGAAGATAAGAAATCCTTCATTATTTACGTCAAAACTCGGGCAGAAATCACAATCGTAAATTTACGTCGTTCTCCTTTGTAGAGAGTACAACAGATTTCCGGCTTATATTTGCGTGGGTACCAAAACCGGGCCCAGATCTAAGAAAGGTTCATTTTGCGGGTTGGTGAGCAAATAAGCGACGAAAGCTTATCCCGCAACTATGTAAGGCTATTTCAGACCTTAACGCGTGTTTCTCCTCTACAAGAAACAGTAGAAATAGCAAATAAATAAGAGAAATGTGTTACCTCAGTATTATACAGAGAAAAATTAATCGTGGTTTCTACTTAAGAAGGTTGAATCTCAGAATCCTAGAACGAGCTAAACCATTAAATAACAAAACAGCAACAGCAACAAAATCTGCAATGAATATTCTGCTGATATTTTCTTTCACATTTTTCGTAATTAATTTTGCTAGGGTTTATTAGAGGCGAAGGTCGCCTTCTGACTTGACATTCTGTGTATGTTATGTGGCATAAATTCTCAATCAGATTAAGTACATTTTATTCAGCCGTGGCTAGGTATAGGTTTCAGACATCGCATAACTCATATTTTTACAGAGGACCCCTTGTCTCCAACCCCTACTTTTATTTCTCATACCTTCCACGGGTAGAATGGGTAGAAAACATTACCAGGAATATTTTTTCCTGTGTAATCGCTTTTAGACGCCTTCTATATCAAAATCATTAAAACTTATATAGTTTGGTAAAGGGTTAAAAAAAAAGAAAATATAACAGAAAGTATAATCGAGACACGCACTGGCTAACAAGGCTTCATACATCTCCGTGATTTTTTATAGAAAGCAGCTCATCATGAAATTATGGATCCATATCAACCCTTTTGTCTAATAACCTATTGAATCTTGTGGTAGACTGGTCCACTGACATGCAGAAAGATTGAACAATCGCAAAAAAGTTTCGACCCAGGTCAGCCTGCGCAATCCGCGCAGGCTGACCTGGGTCGTTACTTTTTGCAGACGTATTTAGCCCCTTTTCACAGAGCATGGCTCAAGTACAGATGTACCAACCTTTCGACATCTGGCTGATATCCTCAAAGTTGACGCAGGGCTCTTTGTTACAGTTGATATCTCTCTCTGGAAAATCGGAGAAGTAATCCAAAAATTAGCATATGAGATATTACTGACATACGAGAGTAGTATATTTTATTTTACAAGAGATGATTTTAATGGTAAAAGCAAGAATTTGAATGTTTGATTCTATTCTTGTTCATTCAAATTTAACCCAATTTGCAAATATGTGAATGGGTGACAGACTTGGTGAATAAATGCCTGAATTACTGACTGAATGACTTAACGAATGAAATATTTTACTGAAAAAAATAAAACGTTGGTAATGGCGGCCTCAGGCTACAGATGATCTATGTAGACTAGGAGAGAGAGAAAGAGAGAGAAAGAGACTCACTCACTCACTCACTCACTCACTCACTCACTCACTCACTCACTCACTCACTCACCTTCTGTTATTTCACTAGAACCCCCGTCTTGCTCCACCTGCAAAGAAAGAAGACAATTCTTTACCATATATAGTAACGCTTTCTGCATGTAAAGTCCACATGCAATCATTAGAACATTAACAAGTCAAAACACTATTTTTATCAAATACAGCAAATTTTGTCTAAGTGCCAATCTTTTGTTACTAAGAAACTCATATAAACCCTATATCAAATTTTAGACTGGTCCAAATTCAAAGCACTTCAAGACGATAAAATAGACGCAACTCAAAAACTGAAATTTGTTTCCAGCAGGATAGAAAACATAGTGGGAAAAGGAGAAAATGCTGGTTACCAGCATTTTCTCCTTTTCCCACAATGTTTTCAAAAGGCTTCCATCTCATGGTCGTAAAAATCAGGGATTGTTTGGGAAAGGGTTAATTAACCAAGGATAAAATGAAATTAAAATAAAGGTAACCTTTTCTAAACAGATGCATGAACCCTTAGGCTGCTCAACGCAAGTCAATGACCCTTTTCCAGACAGTATAGATTAAGACCAGGTTGCTCAGAATTTTGCAAAAGCAATTTGGATCGTTAAAACACAGGATTGTGTGGTACGGAGTCAAAGGGTAATGATATTCATTGCATGGGTACAGATAAAAGGCGAGCACCCATATTATCGTTTTCGTCCTGGAAGTATTTTAATATAACGGGTCAATTAGGGCATAGTTTATGTCCCGTAAAAACGGCCCTATTTGGATGTTTTAATTCAAGCAACAGAACTCTTCCAAGATCGCGTGCAGATTTTCAATTATTAACTTTACACAATCAGTTTTAACACTATTTATCTTTAACGCTCATAAATATGAATACGGCTTCAACCCTTTGATCTTTCAGCGAAAGTTTGCAGTTAAGTATGACTTGCCGCTGATGCAATTTACAGATCAGATTGCATGAGGACCAGCAGTCTGATCTTAGTTCTATGCTGGCTGATGTTTCAATTCCTTACATGCCGGCTAAAATGTGTTTGAAAGTGCAATAATTCTATTGTCAAGAAATTTTCGATTCCAAACTAATTAACTGATTAGCGTTAGTTTTCTGTGCGCGGTCACACAATATTGTCGTCGTATAATGTAAAATTTTACGAAAATAACCTTAAAATGATAAAATCTAGTCAAAATTGTTTGGGAAATGGTGAAAATGTGTTTTTTTTTTCTAATTTGTGCGTGAACTTTTAAGAAACGAGTTTCATCCCGAAACATCCTTGGTTGGTATAAAGCTTAATAATAATACTAATAATAATAAAAGGCGTTTGAAACCTGGTTAAACCCTTCACCACACGATCCCGACATTTAACACCCCTGTGAAAGAAGCCTTTTGAAAACATCGTGCAAAAAGGAGAAAATGCTTGTAACCAGCATTTTCTCCTTTTCCCACAATGTTTTCTTCCTTTCCTTAAACAAATTTCAATTCTTTAGTCACATTTATTCTGCTGTCTGCAAATGCTTTCAATTTGGACTATTCCAAAATTTTGTCGTTTGGTAAAGAGTTGAAAAGTGCTGGTAACCAAAATTTTCTCCTCTTCCAACACTATTTTCTACTCTTTCAAAAATAATTTGCGATCTACTATTGCTTGAATATGAACGAGTTTATTTATTTTTTTTGTAATCTCCAACAGAGTTAATCGTGAATGTTGTCCATGCGTCTAACTGGCTGAAAATTAAAAGGGATTTCTTTCTGCCTGATTTTAACTGAATGCCTAATGATATTAATTTACAACCGGCGTCCTTTTGAAAATCGTCTCCTTTATTCCACGTTTATTACTTTGTTATCGTGTTCCGATTCTTCATTTAACCCTTTACCCCATAAGGGATTTCTATGGTATCTCTAACTGACCCTAAATAACAGCAAGGATGAAGCCATTTCTTATGCGTATATGACACCTTTAGATAGCATAGAAAACATTGTGACAAAAGGTGAAATTGCTCGTCACGAGCAATTTCACCTTTTGCCACAATGTTTTCAAAAGGCTCTTACAAGCAATGCGTAGAAATGAGTATCTGTGGAGTAAAGGGTTAAGAGTTAATTGCAACCCGGCATTTTCAGGCTTACTGTTATATCAATAATAAATTAAGCCTGTGTGCAATATTGCGATAGGAAAAGCATTCTCTGTTACGTTGTTTTAACGCTTTAACTCCTACTAAATAGATTAGATTGAAATTTTCTGTGAATTGTAAAATTCCAAAATGTTTCAATTAAAAACGTCTTTCTCTCTCCAAGAAAAAAGCATACCCCATCAAAAAAAAAAAAGAGACTACACGTTCAGTGAAACCTGATCTTAGTCTACAGTGTCCATCAGTGCCAGCGTACAAACTTGAAGGTTATGTAAACATAAAAGTGAGTCAAAATACCATGCTCTAAATCGCAGAGAACATTCAGAACCCACTTAGTTGCTGCCCAAATACGAGCGGGAAAGTCCATAGCAGGTGTATATAAATAATTTAAAACCTAAACTCTTTACCAGACGACAAATTTTTGTGCCAGTCAAATTGGAAAGCTTTTAGAGACGACCAATAAAATGTGGATCAGTTTGATAGAATTTGTCTTTGAAAGCGCAAAAAAGAAAAAATGAAAAGAGAAGTTACGTCGAAACTCGGGACTTTTTGAAGGGTTCCCTTTTTACCACTGAAAGTACCTGCATAAGATTATTGAGATAGTTATAGATCTAATGAAGAGAAATTGTCTTCAAAAACTCACAGTTGAAAACATCATGAGAAAAAGGAAGAGATGTTGATCAACACCTTTTTCTCATTTTCAAGTTTCAAAAGGGTTGTTGAAATTTGTAAGATAAAAAGGTCGAAATTACAGGAGGTATTCTTCCCTATTTCATATACATCTATGAGATTTCTTAAGTCTCGAAAAATTTTTTCGAAATTAAAAGAGAGCAAAAATCCTTGCAAAATATAAACAAATAAAAGGTCGGTGAAATTGCATGTAACGATGGCTAACTGAAGATTGCTTCTTTTTTTTTGTCGGAACTAATGGTGTCCTTATCTTTGTAGTACTGTCATGAATTTGTGAATTTTGTTTTATACTGAAAGGACAAAGAAACGCAAGGTAAACTTTGTAGGCAATTCCCGTAAGATGTCGGGTAAAAATTTTAATATTTTCAGGTAAAAATTAAGAACGATCCTTACTGAACGAACAACATAAGGGCAATCTGTATCTGGTAAGTGACTGAGGAATGATTAAATGGAATAGAAGGGTGACCGTGTAATTGAAATTGTGCTGAAATGTGAGAGTTTTTTCTGCAATAAGGGGACAACATGGGGTAGGAGGATATTATCCATATATACCGATATACCTAACAGCAGGAGAATCAACTCGTGTAAGGTTGCTCGTCACGCCATGACTGATCCACCCCTGAGACCTTATGGGAGCCATCAAATCCCTCGACTGTATCTGCTAGCTTGATGTGCACTTACTCGGTACATTTCATCGCCAGAAATAGACCGAATTACCGATCAAAACTTTAGTCTCAATTTTCTATCGAAATCTGTCTAACTATATTTCTGTTGACAAACATTGCATTCATTCATTTTTGAACGTGATTTATCAATTCCGATTGAAGTTTTCACCGACAGATAGCTGATTGTGAGTAACTTCATCTAAGTTGTTTATGTCGTTGCTAAACAACTTACAGTGGCGCCACCATGTATAAGATCACGTGATTGTCAGTTAAAATGAAAACGACCTTTATAGAGACGAGGCTAGATGTAGGTACGAATTGTGACCAGTGCCCCACACCTATCCCTCTTTACAGCCCAAATGGCAGTAAAACTTATCCCACGACATCGATATACAGACAAGGTTAGATATAGGTACGAGTTGTGACGAGTGCCCTACACCTATCCCTCTTTACAGCTCAACAGGCAGTAAACCTTTTCCCACGACGTCGGTGTATACGACGTTAACCGTCTGCTCGAAACAGGAGAATCAACACTCATCAGTAAACATGACCTCCATTGCTTCAACAGATATATTGATACATGTGCAGCCACCCAAGCCATACGAAGCAGGCGACTGGCAGCGTGAATGGGTGGACTAAAGTACGTGCGACGAGCCCGCAAACTAAGTTTTCGCAATCGAGTCCTTACAATTTGAGCATGGATGGGATGGTTATGAATACCTACTATATTCAGTGGCAGTTAGATGACGACTGCATAGTTGCGCAAGACGAATAATATGTCCTGACTTTGTGACTGAGGTCTGCCAGTTACCCTTCCAGTTTGTTCGTTTTATAGTGCAAACATTGACACCAGAATGCCTGGCACTTTGTGTGTGCCATTGACCTTGCATTGACCTTACAGTGGCTGGACCATTCTAAACATCTGCCAGCCGTGTCGTTGTTTAACCCTTTACCAGACGACAAATATATAGCCTTGTCCAAATTGAAAGCACTTGCAGACGACAATTTCAGTGTGGCTCAAAAGGTGCAAATTTTCTTTGATAGGGTAGAAAACATTGTGGGAAAAGGAGAAAATGCTGCTTACCAGCATTTTCTCCTTTTTCCACAATGTTTTCAAAAGGCTTCCACCTCAGGGCCGGAAAAACCAGCGATTGTTTGGGAAAGGGTTAACTCTAGAGACAAAATATCAGAAAAAGATGCGTCTGAATGTAGACAATCTTACAATATGCTCTATGTGACTCAATGTGACAGTACCGCTTGCAAGCGTCAGTTTCTCACGTTTTGTGCTCTCCATGGCAGACAGCGTTACGTTATTTCGTTACATCGCCTTCGAGACAGGACATGGTGTTCCGTGATGTGTACAGTACTTAACTTAACTGAGTGTGTCACTGTTTTTTTTTAACAGCCCATTTACATGGCATTGCAAATAATGTTTCTGTGTTTCTTTATCCTTCCAGTTTATATGTTTTAAGCTTTGTTTCAGGAAGGAAGGAAGGAAGGAAGAAAGAAAGAAAGAAAGAAAGAAAGAAAGAAAGAAAGAAAGATGGGCTTCAGTTCAGGTGTTATTATCCTATTTCCTTATAACAATACAAGGCCATATCGTTTCTGGTTACAGAAAACGCACAGTATCTTTTTTACAGAAAAGGTATACAGCAACAAGCTCAACAACAACAAAAAGCAGATGGGTATTCACGAGTCTGTTTACAGAGTGATTGTCACAGGGAGTATGTATACAACATTTAACCCTTTTCCAAACAATCCCTGGTTTTTACGACCCTGTGATAGAAGCCTTTTGAAAACATTGTGGGAAAAGGAGAAAATGCTGGCAAGCTGCATTTTCTCCTTTTTCCACAATGTTTTCTACCCTTAAAAAAAAAAATCAAATTTTCAGTCACTTTTATGTTGTCGTCTGCAAATGCTTTCAATTTGTATCAGTCTGAAATTTTGTCGTTTGGTAAGCAGTTAATAAATAATTTGTATGATAGGAGTGTAGTGTTTCATTTTCGTTCTTGAAAAATTTAGAATGTTCAAACTTATGAAATATATACGTATAGCGAAGATTAAAACTAATCTTTAAGAACAATACATTTAATCAAGACTAGTGGTCCGCGGGAGAGGCAGATATTAAATCATATTTCACATTTCTAATTCACATTCGACATTTTCAGGGTGACAAACCGTATTTCAATCTCGTTCTAGAAAATAGTAATTAATTTCACAGGAAATTAACTTTAATGAAACAAATCTCCATTTCAGTTTGAATGCATTTTTTTTCTGAAATTTGACTCCGCCATTAAACACAGAACAGAAAATTAAACTGTTGGATCTGACTGCAATAAATGCAGAAATACAAATATAGAAAATGTACGTTTCACGTCTTGGCAGAAACACTACTAAAAGACAGTCTTAACCATTTACTCCATAGATACTCATTTCTACGCATTGCTTGTATGAGCCTTTGGAAAACATTGTGGCAAAAGGTGAAATTGCTCGTGACGAGCAATTTCACCTTTTGTCACAATGTTTTCTATGCTATCAAAAGGTGTCCTATACACATAAAAAACGGCTTCATCCTTGCTGTTATTTAGGGTCAATTAGAGATACCGTAGAAATGCTTTATGGGTAAAGGGTCAAATCAATCCCATCATTCACGCAAATCCGTGTGTTAACGACCCGAGAGAGAGAGAGAGAGAGAGAGAGAGAAAACGCCTTTGAGAATACTGTTGGAAAAAGAAAAAAATGCTGTCTGCCACTATTTTCTCCCTTTCCGACAATGTTTTATATCTTTTCGAAGACACCTTCCATTATTCGAACAAAAAACGCTTGGAATTTTTCATCTGGTACAGTAATCTCCTGATTAAACTTTATGGCCAAACTGTAGAAGCCAGGTTTCACTATTTCAATTAAAGATCTTTGAGGTTAGCAAGAAAATTGTCCGTAAATGGAACAGTGGACGACTCTGTGGAAGAAGGCCTTAACTTATTACCAAACGATAAAATTTTAGGCTTGTCCAAATCGAAAGCATTTGCAGACGACAAAATGAAAGGGACTGGAAATTTGAAATTAGTTTTGTGAAGGGTAGAAAACATTGTGGAAAAAAGGAGAAAATGCTGGTTACCAGCATTTTCTCCGTTTCCCACAATGTTTTTAAAAGGCCTCTTTTCCAGGGGTGTCAAAAGTAGGAATTGTGTGGTAATGGGTTAAAAAAAACATTTTCGAAGAAGGAGAAAATGCTGATAACAAGCTTTTTTCCTATTTTTACGTGAATTTCTATGTGCTGTCAAAGATAAACTCTGTCATTTGTACCTAATTCATTTTGTTGTCTACAAAATATTTTCACTTGGCACAAGTCTAAGATTTCACCATTTGGTGAAGAGTTTGAGTCATATACATTTTCGCTAGCATTGTAGTTTGCCACAAAATCATTTTCAAGAAATAACATATCTACTTTTTACAGAAGACAAAATTTTACACTTGTCCATATTGAAAGCATTTGCAGACGACACCTAAAGATATTTCTCCAAACGTGATTTGTTTCTTTGAAAAAGTTAAGATTGAAAAAAAGGGAGATGGGAAAATGAGAAAATGCTGGCTACCATCATTTCTTATTTTTTCTATGATTTTAAAAAGGCTTCCAGCATTTCTTATTTTTTTCTATGGTGTTTTTAAACGCTTTATCATCAAAGGTCTTCAAAAGACGGGATTGTGTTGCAAAGGCAGATGACAAGGAGCTCATGTAAGATTGAATGTTTACCTGATACATGGGATAAGCTCTGGCAATGAGGGGTTTTAAGCATCTCCTTGATTCATGGTACCAAGCAAGCTATCATATGCTTGTTGATCCTTAGTATCCACTTTTTATAACAAGCGACTTAACCACGAGTAAACTCCTCCTAAGATATATAGAAAAATAACCAAATAGCGAAAAGTGTCGGCCTAGCTCAGCCTGCGCGGACTGCGCAGGCTGACCTGAGTCGATACTTTTCGCAGATGTATTATGCCCATTTTTAACCGTTTCCCAAACAAGCCCTTGTTTTTACGTGTCTGCAGTACAAGCTTTTTGAAAGCACTGTGGGAAAAGGAGAAATTGCTCGTCACGAGCAATTTCTCCTTTTCCCACAGTGTTTTCTACCCATTTGGAGAACTTTATGCCATTTTTATCAAATTTGAAATTGTCGTCTGCAAACTCTTTGAATTTGGAAGAGTCTAAAATATGTCGTTTGGGAAAGGGTTAACAGTGTATGGCTCGTATGGCTCGTATGCATACTTACCATCTTTATCTCGTCTTGTTTTGCCATTTTAAAAGCACATGGAACGTCATTAATATTGTCCTTGTCAATTTTAGCACAACTTTCATTGGTAGAGACAGTGCTTGTGTCGGGAGAGCATTCCCCGTCATGTGTTTCACCAACACACTCAGTTGGCTTAGCAGACTTTGCGATATACTCCTCGTTTATACCAACATCCAGATCATCATTGTCAAGTTCAATATCTTTTACAGCACTACTGCACTCAGGTTTACAATCAGATGAGTCAGTTCTGCACTTATCGCTGTATTTGAAAACTGGTTTAAAAGCAGACAGTCTTTGCCCACTTGATTTTAAAGAGTCCGTTGGAACATTCAGAGGCGAGAGATTTTCTTCGTCCTCCGAAGAGTTCATGTTCTCTGAGGGTGTTTTTCGGTCGCTTTCCGATATTGAGAGATCCTTTACAGGGGACGATGAAGCCGGGAAAAAGTTCGGTCGAAAATGTTGAAGCCCATTCGGTCTGGCACCGAACTGATTGGTCCACAAAAAGTCATAAGTTGGGATGATGAAATCTGATGCAGGTCTCCAAGGGACGGGTAAGTTTTGGGGCTTCCTTTCGTCTCGAATTTCAGTCTTGCCCAGATGATAGGATAGAGCTAGCGGGTTTGGAGTGGCAAGCGGACTGAAGGGGTAGGTATTCCCAGGCATTGTAAAGATAGGATAGTTCTGGTACGGAGGCCTGAAATTAGGTTTCGTTAACATGTTATCTTCTATTTGCATTTTCTGTTTCTTTACTTCCGCGGGCTCAGTTTGTTGATGCCTGCTGTCGGGAAATGGTGGAGAAGAAACCATTCTTTTCCTGCTTCCGCCATTAAACATCGCTTTCACATCTTCCCAGGCGTGAATTGTGTCTTCCAAGTCTGATCCCGACACGAGATGGAGATGACGACGCCACGAATTGAAGTTGGCGGCATCCGGGTGATTATATTTAGATTCTGGTGTCCTGTGAAAATGAAATATGAACTTGTTTGGAGAGAAGTACAGGTTACAAAAAGAGCACTTGATACACTTGGCTCTGGAACTGTTATAGCGAGCCGGTTCGAATTTTCCTCGACATCCCCATCCGCATTGATGATGAACTTCAAAGTAAAAATTTTCAGGTAGTTTTGGTGGCTTATTGTCCTCTAGAAATGACTTGACGAGTCGCTCTGCCTCTCTTTTGGTGATCATTCCACAGCGTCTGGATGATATTGGCATAGCTCCGGCTCGTCGGAGGATCTCCAACTGTACCGGTGTACATTGAACGCAGGTAATACCCAATGCAACGCGTCGGTTATGGATCTCATTATAGCTAAACTGTTTGAGTAACGTGTTCGATATCTGAGCAAGGCATAATCTTTCCTTTCCATCGATATGTAGCGACACAATGTGCACGCCCCCTAGCATGACGTGAGAGACATGGTTCTGACGATAAGTGTACACTGGAGTGTCAGCAGCAGTACTGTCATAGGATTTCGTGTCACCCAACTTTAGCGATGACGTATTGATGACGTCACCTTCCAGACTGGTACTTGAGGTAATATCCAAGTCCATCGCACTGAAAATAGGAGAATAAAATGTTAACAGTGTTTCTGGAAGTCTTCTAAGTTGCGCTTCCTAGTGCGCAAGGGAACGACCTTTCGTCCCAAGACTTGGTTCATTTTTTTTTGTCGTTTGAAAAGCTAAAAAATGAAATAATTAAAAATGAATAAATATGGAGAACTGCTTATTTAAAACGCCCTCATACTTTCTAAATAGCTGCTGTAATGACGTCATTAATGATGGATGATTACATCTTGAACGTGGCGCTTACTCGCAAAAATATGAGGACAAAAATTCTTGTTTTTGAACTTGTTTCCCTTTCATGTAAGAATCAATCGAAATGGTTCTCTTTCTATCGTGGTTTTTCATTCAATAAACCACGGTTGTTAGTAATGAAACATATGTATTTTTGCAATTCCCATCCAAATTAAAACTAGATCTAAAACCAATAACTAAATAAGGATTTTTAGTTTTCAAAAGATCTAAATTGGTGTCATTGCAAAACGAGCTTCACTCATTACTTGCTGTGGCTCATTAACGTAGTAGACCCCTAATAGAAAAAAGCTATTTCCACAATAATACTATCCTGCAAATTCTGCCATAATTAAAAAAGGGTGTTAATGTACTGCTTTAACCAAGCCACTTTTCCCTTTTTGTCTTTTCTAGACTTATCATTTATAAATCTAAAACCTCTATATTTTCATTACAAAGAAAGATAGTAATTACCTCCCTTTTCTGAAAACTAACAACAGTATCTACAAATAATTTCAAGATAGGCATAAAGAAATTTCTGGTCCGTTAAAAATGTGCAAAAGTATTATACCTGCATAAATCCGTATTTATCAACTATTAAGAAAACTTTATGCAATTTTGCACTAATGGAATCAGTGGAACTACTACCTTAAATCATTTAGCTGCGATTAATGCTGTGGTTTCTATACCAAATTTTGACTATCTAAACATAACATCGAAATTCTTGATAGGCTTTTCTGGTTGCAAAACTGTTCCCGGTGATCATTGGGTCTGTTTTTATATGGAGTGCAACACGCGAAAAGGGTCATTCGGACATTTGCGTAAAGTGTCGTCTCTGATTAGCGTGTGCAGTCCGCACAGGCTAATCCGAAACGACACTTTCCGAATTTATGTGATTTTCTGTGTTACGCAAGTCTACTGTAGCACAAAATCTAATGTAGTCGTAAAGTGCCGTCTCGGATTAGCCTGCGCGGACTGCGCAGGCTTATCCGAGACGACACTTTACGCAAATGTCCGAATGCACCTTTTCGCGTGTTGCACTCCATATCATGGTTAGTCTTCTGATATAATTTGCCGAATTCGAAATTCGTTTGACGAAATGTTTCTTTCAAAAGGAGCTGTTGGGAAAAAATATATAAATACATTGCATATGCAGATTAACGGAATTTAGAGTTTGATACATGAAAAGAAAGTACAAGACTTAATACAGTAGTACCTTCTTTCAATTAAGAGTAATTGATTAATTAACTAATTACCTTTTGTTATTCATTTATAAACAGTATTCTTTTATTCATTTATCTTTATTATTTATTTATCTATTTATTTATTTATTTATCTATACATCTATCTATTTATTTAATCATTGTTTATTGACAGTACCCATTTATTTACTTACATGTATACAGTAGTTGTGTGCATTTATTTGCAAAAGGGGTCGGTTGCAAAACCCAAAATTTTTTAATGAATGAAAAAAAAAATGATCCCGTAGACACAGACAACATGCGTAGGTCAGAACGCCATTGGAATCGACTGACAAAGGTCACATAAAGCAAGTCTCGTGTGACAAAAACAACAATATCTCGTCATATCAGACAAAATTCTTCTTTTAATTTTAATTTATTGGGTCAAAAACCGTTTTATCCCGCGAGTCATGGGTATAATAACCTTTGCACAGCGCAATGATTACAGAGAATAACTGATTGATTAACTTTATATAGACTTCGATTAATTTCTCCACTGGAACAAATTACATCTCAATCGAATTCTCCGAAACAAACACATTAGATACAAAATGGCGTCTCAATAAATTTTATTGCTCATTTATTCACAGTTCGTATCACGGAACATTGAACATTAATGCATTTTTTGTTGATGACTGGGTATGTAGCTTATAAACCTGTGATGATAAACTGACAAATCATTTCAACCTCTGTACAATTCACATTGCCTCTCTTGGTGTACTTTGTCATCATACTTTTATTCATTTCTAGCATACGACAAAATTTTAGACTCTGAAACTTTGAAATCCCTAAAAAAATACTTTTGTCTTTGAGAAGGACAGAAAACATTTTGAGAAAGGAGAGATTGTTGGTGATCAGCATTTTCCTGCATCCACAATGTCTCCGAATCCTTTTCGGGGTCTTTAAACACGTTATCATTTGGTAAAGAGTTAAATCAGCCACAAGAGGTAACAGTGAATAGCTGGCTTGAATTAATGGTTATGTGAGGGTTTTGGGTATATAGAAATAAGTGAGAAAAAAAAAAAAACAGAACAGTTAATTAATTGTCTGTTGATTTATCGGTGCTCTACACTTTTATCACTATGACAACTCGCCTAGTAATATGCTTCTTTAGCCTTGCTACTGCTACACTGGTGCTTTGCAGTACATTGTGCAAGTACAATCACCCTATTACTGGGCCGGTGGAGAAGCATTACTCCTAAACCAAAGCAATCACTAGAGTTAAAGATCCCGGAAAAAAAAAGGCAATTGACAATGTTGTTGGGGGAAAAAATGGTGGAAAACAGCTTTATCTATTTTTTTACGATGTTTTCTGCGAAAAGATGAATTTCAATTTTTTAATCACAATAACGCTGCCTTCTGCAAATCCTTTAAATTTGGACTATCCTAACATTTTGTCGTTTGGTAAAGCGTCAACCCTTTACCTCATAATGACGACTTTTGACGACCCTGACAGAGAAGGCTTTAGAAAACATTGTGTGAGAAGCAGAGGTAGCATTCTGAAGACACTGATTTCTACCAACCATTTCATGTGTGGTCCTCAATGAGGGCCATTCTTCAGTTATTTGAACTTATTTCCCTTGATTCTTCT
The DNA here is from genome assembly GCA_943736015.1 of Tridacna crocea. Taxonomy (NCBI): domain Eukaryota; kingdom Metazoa; phylum Mollusca; class Bivalvia; order Cardiida; family Cardiidae; genus Tridacna; species Tridacna crocea. Next base: position 35,209,584 of record OX031066.1, on the reverse strand, counting down.
CCAGTATAACATTGGTCCTGATAAGACATTTACTTGGATTTTATCCTTGATTTTCTTGCACTGAACAGCTTTCTTCTTGTGATAATATCACAAGTACATTTAGTTAGATTGTTTTACATATCAATGTATGCATAGCTTCTGATGATTTAGAACAGAATTCGTATTGAATTATATACATGCCGACTTTACACAAACATAATAAATCATTGTTATATTTATCGCAACATCCCCAAGGAAACCAAGGATAAAAACAAAAGAATACAGGTAAAAGGGCCGATCAGTTATTTGGATACCTTCAGTGTTTATCTGGCAAGGGAGATAATGTATTTTCCAAGAATGGCCCCCATTGTTTAGCTTTGAATTCGGCAAGGTGTAAGATTTTGTCATTTAGTCAAGACTTTATCATGCCTGAAAGTTTTGGAATTCAAGCTCACAGCCATTGGATTTCTAGCCTTCAGCACCACCTCTGAACTATCAGAGTTCGGCAGCACATGGACTACCTGTTGAGTTAATTAAATCCTTTGTCACAGCTAGGTATTCAATGATCTCTTTAATAATTCATCAAGATCGCTGTATATCGCAAAGCTGATCGTTTCGTTTGACGGATTACAATCTCAATTAAAAGCTAAATAACAGTTTAAATACATGTACAAGGTACAAGTCCGGGTTTTGAATTCAGGGAATAGTTTGTTCCCGCACAATTAACACAAAGATGTATTTAATTATTCACACAACTCGGATGGAAATCAAGATGACGCAGACAAAAATTATCGACGCATCATTAATCTTTCTGCGCTCCCTTGCCTTTTGACTATGGACTAAGTTAACCCGGTAAATAGTTCGAATTTCGCTACATGGGAAAGCAGTCAGGGGTTGAAAACGAGTCCAAGGTTCGTATTCACCAACCATTCTTAAGAACGTTCTTTGTCTTATTTGCCAGAATTTTCAACATTTGTAAGTAACACAACTTCTGATTTGCTAAACCATTCGGTTGATATTCTACGTTTGATTGCCGAAATTTGTTTTCGTCAATATTCATAAACTGTGTTTAACCAAAACTCCTTATTCAAAAAGGGTTTACCTATTATGACATAAAACTCCCTTTTTAAAAATCTACTTTGTTCAAACTAAGTTGCTTAGTCAGTGATTAGTTTAAACATGTTTTATTGCCATAGTTTGAGAGTACACACAATACATGATAACAAATAATCAAAAACGGCTAATGGGTTGAGCCACAAGTTCAAAAACTTAGTTACAGCCCTCCCCATAGATCAAGAAATAACAATCTTTACTAAAAGGCGGAGAACTGTTTATGGCAATATTACTAAGATGAAAAGCAATAATAATAATAATAATAATAATAATAATAATTGTAAGTCAAAGAGTAGACTGGTGATTGGTGTCGCTGGTGCCGCAATTGTTTAACCCTTTACTCCATAGATACTCATTTCTACGCATTGCTTGTTTGAGCCTTTGGAAAACATTGTGGCAAAAGGTGAAATTGCTCGTGATGAGCAATTTCACCTTGTGCCACAATGTTTTCTATGTTATCAATTGGCATCATTTACACATAAGAAACAGCTTCATCTTTTGCTGTTATTTAGGGTCAATTAGAGATGTCATAGAAATGACTTATGGGGTAAAGGGTTAAGATATCAACTGCCGTTGTTAAAGCTTATCAGTTCTCGCCCAGTATGTTAAATATATGCGATATTTATCATTCTGGTTTGTAGAAGAGCAATGAGAAAAAAACATGTTATTTTGCTTACAATAATCTTGTCTACCTTTCGTCACTATTTCTACACCTGAGGTTGGCCGAAGCTTCTATATGTTTACGTCAACTGAACAGGAATTTGCGTGAATTTGCAAGAAATTTGGGTCAGTGATTGAAGTAGTTTCGTTAACGTGGTAACGCTACAGGGCGATCTCATTCTGACACAGTCTCAGTCGAACACATTCACGATTGTATACCTTCAATGAGAACTATCCTTAATTGGAAACGGTTAGAAAGATGTCAGAAGATGACAATCAGGATTATTTAGCAGTTGATATTTGCGATAGTCTCTCTATAAATACTGACAGGACCATATGGCGATGCCAGTGATTACCCGTATTGTACCCAGGTCACCTTTCAGTTTCACACTGGCTAATTACGTCTTCTGAAAAAATGTAATCCGCATTTTTGAATACAAGTTTGCACTCACTCTTTACAAGACGACAACAAATTTTAGCCATAAATGTTGTAGGTATTTCTAGGTTATAATTACATGTCTCTCAACAGTGAGACTTTTCTTTAAAATATACCGTGTGTAAGGGAGAAAACGATTATAACTTGTATTTTTCGTGCTTTTTATTAGCAATGTAATCAAAAGTCTTCTTCATCGGGATGTTTTAAACAAGGGATAGTTTGGTAAAGAGTTAAAAATCTCTAGTTTAATCCGTGCCATATGCTTACGGGTTTCAACTACTAGAAATGTTAATCGCGATTTTCTGCTTTTGCACCATAATACCTAAAAACTGTTGACTTGATAAACGCGTCCCACTGATGCTGTATTAATGCGCGATGTGGGGATCACAACGAGGTTCTATTGTTGCACCCGGTAGGATCCTAAGCGGAACATGGATTCCATATGGTAAACTATTAGATATCATGTCTAGTGCTGAACAGTGATTAATTTCAAATAATGCGAGAAATTAATTATCTGCGTAAACTTTCACCCTTACGATGTTAGAAACGCCGGGACACTATTTCAATTTGCTACCTCATAAAACGAATTTGCAGAGGGCGAGTATGACAACGTCCGTGTAAAATACGGGGCAGAATTTTATGTATAAATGTACGTGGAAAACTTGTGGAGGAGAGAGAATTGGCTTGTTAAGAATCTTTTACTGAAATAGATACAAGCTTTAAAAAGACAAATATCACTTGAAAAGGTTTAGAGCTATACTTTGAAAGATTCAAGAAAAAAAGTGCCACATTCAGTGTTGATTTTTTTGTCTTATAAACTACTCTGAAGACAATATAGATATAATACTAATAATAATGATGATGATAAAAATAATAATAATAATAAAAATAATAATAATAACAACAACAATAATAATGATGACGATGGTGATGATGATGATGATGATGATATTAATAATAATAATGATAATAATAAGAACTTTATTCAGAGAAGGTAAAATGTTAAGATAAAGACTTATTTTCTATTTATGTTTGTAACACATAATCTTATTTTCTACATAGATGTGACACTCCCTCTTTTCCGCAATCTGAGTTTCGGGTGCTATATCGATTTTTTTTCTGTTGATTATCCGTATTTTCTATGAAAATGTCTTTAACTTTTTACCACACAATCCCAACTTTTAACGAACCTGAGAAAGACGCCTTTTAAAAACATTGTGGGAAAAGGAGAAAATGCTGGTAACCAGCATTTTCTCCTTTTATCACAATGTTTTCTAACCTTCCCAAACCAAATTTTAATTTTTCAGTCACGTTTATTTTGTGGTCTGCAAATGCTTTCAATTTGGATCAGTCTATAATTTTGTTGTTTGGTAAAGAGTTAAAAAAAAAAAAGTTTATGCAAGAGGTTATGGGTTGAAGTACAAATTACCGAAATAACAAATAAAAAAACATTTACTCCGTGAGTAGGTATAAATGTTTAAAGGTATATAAATATTGCCCTAGAAAATTGTAGTGTGTTCAAAGTTTGCGTCGTGCACACGAAACAGTTTTCAAAAAATTCTTAAAAAAAATGATTTCTAAAAAGCGTTTGACTGAGATTTCTGCATACATCGACCTACACGCCCTGTATTTTCTGCGATATATCATGTTAACCTTCAGCCTGCTAGGCACGACTCACTGACCTTTTGCGGCGGACAGTGTAGATCAAGATCAGACTGCACAGAACGTGCAGTCTGATCTTGGATCTACACTGTCCGATAAGAAGATATTATTCCCCAAAACACAATTTTGAAACAGCAGTTTTTGGATTCTTTTGGATATTGAATTTAAAATTTTATCATATTTCTTTAGCTGAGTAACTGTTAATATGTACTCTATTTTCTAGACACAACATCTGTGAAAACTGAAGAAAAGTGTTACGAGAGACCACTCCTTCCTGCATGGCATACTCCCGATTTAAATACAATACCTGGCTACTGCGTCAGGGAGATATCTCTTTGGCTCAGTGGTTAGGGTATTGGCTTTGCGTCCGGGAGTTCGGAGTTCGAATCCCGCTCCGATCCTTATTTCTGCCATGCATTTATTCATTTGTTTCTTTGTTACGGACTTCGTTCGTAAGAAAAGGTTTAACTGTTTACTAAACGACAAAATTTTGGACTGGTCCAAATTGAAAGCATTTGCAGACGACAAAGTAAACGTGAATCAAAAATTGAATTTTGACTTTGGAAGGCTAGAAAACATTGTGGAAAAAAGGAGAAAATGCTGGTTACCAGCATTTTCTCCTTTTCCCACAATGTTTACAAAAGGGTTCTATCTCAGAGTCGTAAAAACCAGGGATTGTTTGGTAAAGGGTTAATGCATCGGCTCAAGTGTCGACCCAAGCCAGCCGCGCAGGATAACACGGATCGAAACTTTTTTTTATTCTTAGATTTTCTGCGTGTCCAAGGACCATTTTACCCTATGATTACTCCAGTCGGTTGTTGGACAAACTGGGTTTTATGGATCCATGATTAGGTGTAAAAATACTTGGCTTTCATACATCACGAAGATGCGTTAACTCATTACCAGACGACAAAATTTTAGACTTGTCCAAATTGAAAGCATTTGCAGACGACAAAATAAAAGAGACTGAAAATTTGAAATTTGTTTTGTGAAGGGTAGAAAACATTGTGGGAAAAGGAGAAAATGCTGGTTACCAGCATTTTCTCCTTTTCCCACAATGTTTTCTAAAGGCTTCTTCCTCAGGGGCGTCAAAAGTAGGGATTGTGTGGTAATGGGTTAAACACTCTGTTGCCAGTCCTCTTAACCCTTTACGAAACAATCCCTGATTTTTGAAAATGTGTTTAAAAAGGTTTATACAAGAGGTTACGGGTTGAAGTGCAAGTTACCGAAATAACCAAAAGATAGAAGCCTTTTTGTAAACACTATAGAAAAAGGAGAAAATGCTGATAACCAGCATTTTCTCCTTTTTCGTACAACGTTTTCTATCCTGCTGGATACAGATTTCAGTTCTTTAATTTGTCGTCTGCAGCAGCAAATGTTTTCAATTTGGACAAGTCTAAAATTTTGTTGTTTTGTAAAGAGTTAAAGTTTTCTATTTTTTTTTTTCATTTGGACTAATATCTTTTTGTATTACACTTTTTCACTATAATGTTTTAGCTTAATGTACAGTATACGCCTTTTCTTTAACGTTTGAAATTCAGTCTCTTTTTTTTTTTCATTTGTTTTTACTGTATGGTTCCATATCTTTGCATTTCTCTACTGATAGGTATATATATTTTTTTGTAGTTTTATATCGGTCAAATTGGAGATAAACTTAGGAATAGAATTACAATAAATTATCAACAGATTAGGGACCCTTCAACAAGACAAATATCATTGAGTTCTCATTTAAATAGATGTTTTAAAACAGATCCAAAATTATCAATTTTTACATCTTTTAAATGCACATCACCCTACGTTTCAGCTAGATTAAACAAAGGAAAAGTATTTCATTAAGTGTATGGTCCAAAATTGAACTGTTTAGTACGATGCCCTGATAAGCGAAAGCGAAACCGGTTGGCACCGGTCAAAATACTATTTGTAGTATCATTTCTCTTTTAATTATATTTCTTTTTTATACTACTAGTATATTTTAACATTCAATGCTTACAATTATGAGACCGTTTGTATTTCACTTTTTTCCCCTACAATTTCTATATTCAGATGTAGATTAAGTTATTTTTTTACGTGTATATGCTATATTTCAAAGTTTTCCTTTTCATTTGGTACTTTTTTGCATTTGTTTTTTATCTTGCAATATTCTGAAGTACAGACATAAAATCTGTTCACATGTACTTTATGTTGTTGTCTTGATATTTCTTCTTCTTCTTTTCTTCTTTTTTTTCTATCTTTGTTTTCATTTATACCATACCATTCCATTTCCCCAAAAGAAATATATTTTTTAACAATTGGTCTATTGTGCGAAGTTTGATTTTTTTAGTTATAAACTTTGTCCTAAACAACTTACCGTTTTCATCTATTTTGAGTCATCTACAGTTAGTAGAGGATTTAACTCTTTACCACATGAGAATATTTTAGACTGGTCCAAATTGAAAGCATTTGCAGACGACAAAATAAAGGTGACTAAAAAATAGAAATTTGTTTTGGGAAGGGTAGAAAACACTGTGGGAAAAGGAGAAAATGCTGGTGACCTTTTCCCATAGTGTTTTCAAAAGGCTTTTTTCTCAGGGGCATCAAAAGTAGGGACTGTGTGGTATAAATGGGTTAAAGCATTTGAAAAAAAGTGTTGACCCATATCAGCGTACACAATTTGCCCAAGCTGAGTTGTGTTACAACAGTTTTTGCTGTTTGAAAATTGTCTGCATGTCGGAGGACAATTATTATACTGCCTTATGATCCATCCATTCGATTGTTAGACAAAATGGATTCTATGAATCCCCAATCCTGTAACGACGTACCGGTATAATGCATCACGGTGATGTATTAAGTCTCCTTTTCCTACAGCAAGGCTCGTTTAATTACCTCATTCAAATAATTCTTAATCATTAGAGCAACTTTTCAAAATAATCGACTCGATCATGAGGTAGAATGATCCTTTGACAAACAGAATTTTAACCGATAGCGAAAAGCTTCGGTCCAGGTCAGCCTGCGCGGTCCGCGCAGGCTGACCTGGGTCGATACTTTTCGCAGATGCATTAAGCCCCCTTTTCACAGAGCATAACTAAATATTTGAGCGAAAATTTATGTTTATAGGTAGTATTTACCCCTAAATATTATGAGAGGAAAGCATGTGGATATATGGATTCTTTTTTCTCTATAGTGTTACTGTTTGTAACATTAGCTGGAGAAACCAATTTATTCATTTATTTTTTTTTCTTTCTTCCTGACGTATATTTTTCAATTTGCATTAGATTAACTGAAAAAAAAATATCCACAAAGTAATTACAATTCTACCGGATATGAATTTCTGTTTTTAAAACTCAGATTATTTCCAAATTTTGATTTCATCTTATGTCATAAGTGAAATTTCAATGTGTTAAAAATTCGAAATTTTAAAACATAAAATGCAATCGTACTTGTGCTACCTGCAGTGTATTCACATGCAGCCAAAAAGAATGTCTGTCTAGAGAAAATATCCGTATCCCACTCGCCCCCGTCCCCGTCCCCGTCCCCGTCCCCGCCACCCCCCGCCCCCGTCCCCGTCCCCGTCCCCGTTCCCCCCCCCCCCCGGGGGCACAGATCTCGCAGTCTGATCATGGATTTAAAATGTCCGATACGGAGATAATGTAAACAACTTAACGAAAATTACATTAAAATAGCAACATTTAGGGATATTTTTACTCCCTGCTTCAGTGTTTCATTAATTCTTTACCAAATGACAAAATTTCACAGTAACCTACACTGAAAGCGTTCTTAAAATCTAATGTGGATCAAAATATGGAATTTGTGGAAACATCGTGGGAAAAGGAGGAAATGCTGGCTACCAGCATTTTCTCCTTTTCCCATAATGTTTTTAAAAGCCGCTAAGTTCGTTAAAATTCTGGATTATTTGGTAAAGGGTGAAACTTATTTAACTTAGTAAGGATTAACACGAAAAGTTTTCGGGAAATAATTCAGTGCCAGCAGGTCTAAATCACGTTACATGTTCTTATAACTGATTTTGGGTAAGTCCCCACAGTGCATAAGACACATTCATTCTCCTGGTTTTACCATGCTAAAGAATATGGCATTCGAAAACATTGTGCCAGAGAAAAAGGGAAAATGTCGATGCCGCAGTTTTCTCATTTTTTCAGCAATAGCAGTTTTTGCTTACATCTCAAAAATAAGTTCGATCATTTGATTCGTGTATTTCATTTGTAATATGTTTTTCCGAGAGTGTTTTCTACACTTTGAAAATCAAATTTAAAATTTAGACTAGCATTCATCATTTAAAATTTTGTCGTCTGCAAATGCTTTCATTTGGGAAAAATCTTTCATTTTGTCGTTAGATAAAGAGTTAATTGATATGAGGAAATCTTTGATTTTGAATACCTGGGCCCGTATTCACCCACCATTCTTGAGAGTCTTAATGTTATTCTCCAAGGTTTTCTATGTTTGTAAGTAACACAACTTCTGATTGGCTAAACCGAATGGTTCAGCCAATCAGAAGTTATGTAACTTACAAAAGTAGAAAATTCTGGAGAATAAGACAGAACGTTGTTAAGAATGGTTGGTGAATACGGGCCCTGGTTACCAGCATTTTCTCCTTTTCCAACAATGTTTTCTAAAGACTTCCTTCTCAGGGTCGTCAAAAGTAGGGATTGTGTGCTGATGTGTTAAAGTTCACACAAAACAACCAAGTGTTTTACCAATCCTGTGGAAGGAGGCAATAAATAAACATTGTTGACAAAAGACAGATTTCTGTCATCAGCATTTTCGTTTCTTTCCACAAAGGTTTACCCTGCCGAAGATTAATCTCGCCATTTTAGGCTCATGTAACTTGTCGTCTGAAAATGATGTCAATCGTGAGAAGTCTTAAGTTTTGTCTTCTGTTATAGAGCTTTAGTCACTGACAGTAAATTGGATCCCTTACTCTGATCTTTAAGGGACATAGCATTGGTTGTAATTGTATATACGTTTATTATATATATATCGGCTGTATGTCATACATACAGACGATGTGGCCAAACTATCACATTATTGTTCATTTGCACTGCACTATGTATATTTTGTTTGTTTGTTCATATGTATTCTTTTGCAATCTTCATTCATGGAGGAAATAAAGACTATATATCTTTGGTTTTCTTTTTACCAGGATTTGTAATTCATTTTTTGTTCGCCACCGTCAAACACTGATATCAAAAGGGCTGGACCGTACAATAACAGCTTCATAGTAATTTCCGTACTCTTGAAAGGAATATTTTAAATTCAAAAGCATTTTACAGCCGCTTTAATTTCTCTTTGCAGCTACTGGGGCTTTAACTCTTTACTACACAATCCCGACTTTTGACGACCCTGAGAAAAAAGTCTTCTTCTTCTGAAAACATTGTGGGAAAAGGAGAAAATGCTGGTAACCAGCATTTTCTCCTTTTTCCCATAATGTTTTCTACCCTCCTCAAAACAAATTTCAAATTTTCAGTCACTTTTATTTCGTCGTCTGCAGATGCGTTCGATTTGGACAAACCTATAATATTGTCGTTTGGTAATAAGTTAATACGTCGTCTGCAAATCCTTTAAATAATAAACACATGTAAAATTTTCTTGTCTGGTAGGGAATTAAGTTATTGTAATATATCTCTTATAATGTGTCAGGATGGGATTTGTTATAGGAAGGTATATACATGGTTCGCAGCAATGAATGAGTAAAAGAAATAACAACGAAATACCCACGAGAAAAATTTAAAGGAAAAAAATAAGCCTTTACAAAACAATCCCTGGTTTTTACGACCCTGAGTTAGAAGCCAATTGAAAACATTGTATAAAAGGAGAAAATGTTGGTAACCACAATATTTTCTGCCTTGCTGAAAACAAATTTCAATTTTTGAGTTGGGTTTATTTTGTGGTCTGCGAGTGCTTCCAATTTGGACCAGTCTAAAATTTTGTCGTTTGGTGAGGAGTTAAGTAATTCTGAGTGCTGTCATGAACAATAAGATTGCAGCTACACTTTTTTCCTCCTTTTCTACCTAATCAAAGATAATTAAATCATGCAAATGTTAAGATTTAAGCTTTGTCATCAAATAAAAACATGTTCAAAATCAGAAAAAAAGCACATCATATAAAATATATTAATTTAAACGTTGACGCTTTAACTCTTACCTGTCGCCAGGTCGGTTACATAGGGGTACCTTCAACATGTGAATAAATTTTTACTCGGACCGCCACTGATTTCTCACTTTGCAGACGATATCCGTAAATGTCCCTTGTAAATAGATGATATAATGATCAATTCTGACTAATAAAGATAAGGAATTAAAAAGTATATCTTTAATACGTCATAAACTGCCGTGTAACTTCGCACTTGTTTTTTTTTCGTGAAAAATAAGTTCGTTAAAGACATGACATGGTACCCGAAACAAATTGTTGATGAAAAACAGTTGGAAGACTATTTATAGCAACACCCAATCCGGGATAATTAATACACTGAAGGGCGGCCCCCCATATGGTAAACAGGTTGCTTTATTTAAAATTATGCGTTTGGAATAGTTAACGGTAAAAATCTATTGTTATTACCAATGAATAAGGAAAATATTATGATTTCAAATGAAACGAACCCATAAAATTGCCTCCGGGGCGTGTTGCCGGAGTGAGACGGACGCAGATTCCCAAAAAGAAGACATTCATTGGCCAATCATTGAACTGACACTGTGTCAATCAGTCTGCCCATGCGCAATGGATGGTGTTCATGGTCACGTGTCATGAATCGATAAACTTTTGCGACAAGGAGACTGGTTTATGGTAAAAATCGATTGAATAGAGCTCCAGGATCTTCAGGAGATATTTTCTTTCATTTTGCACCAGACGATAAGATTTTAGGCCAGTCGAAATTCAAAGCGTTTTGAGACGAAGACAAATGGCTCCAACGATGAGAAGTGGCATACAAAATGAAGAAACATAATTGGAAACATTTTGCTTATCACCATTTTCTTCCTTTTTCATAAAGTTTTCAAAGCCTTCTACGTCATGGACGTAAATGCACGAGTGTTTTTGGTATATGGCAGTGCAACATTTCATATCTGATAACTTTGATTGGAAAACTAGCATTTTACACTCTACTGTACATATCAGAAAAAGCAGCAAATGTTCATTTTCCCGCAGAGCCTTTTCACGTCATACAATAATTTCTGAATATATTTTTCGTTGTTTTTTCGCACCCACTGGTCTAAGAAATTGAGTTTTTCTTTTTTAAATGGCTTGCACGTCCAATGGGTTAACGTGAGCTGCTGTGATCAAGCGCGTGAAATATATAATCATAAAATCGACAAAAGGACATGTTTAATTTATAGACAGCAAATCGTTTTTTAATAGTGATAAACGCCGGTTGCCTATGTACCATGTACTATTTGACCCTATTTAACGGCGTTTTTACGGATTAACCCTCTATCACAGAATCCTCGGTTTTAAACTACCCCGTTTGAGAAGGCTTTTTGAAAACATTGTGGGAAAAGGAGAAAATGCTGGTAACCAGCATTTTCTCCTTTCCCCACAATGTTTTCTACCCTTTTACAGGTAAAATCTATACCATTTGACCAACAATAGATTTGTCACCCGTAAAATGTTTTGATTCTGGACAACTGTATTTTTCTTTCTTTTTGTATAGAGTAAACCCTGTAGCAGACGACAAAAAAAATTGAAAGCATTTGCAGACGAAAAATAAAGTATAGCCCAGATGATTGGGGATTCCATGAAAGGGAAGGACCGAAACATTATTTAGAAAAATAGGAGAAAATGCTGGTGACCAGAATTATCTCCTTTTGCCATACTGTTTTCAAATGCCTTTCTACCCCAGGGTCGTTAAACCAAGGATTGTTTGGTAAAGGGTTGAAACGCCTTTTAATCGAAAAACTGAAAATAATATACCGAGATGTCTTCAAAATTCCGATCAGAAAAAAATAAAGTTAATTAATAAACAGATTCAGGTCTATAAACGAGAGAAAATCTGAATTTTAAGGTCTTAATTCGAAGATCAAAGAGAATTGTACAAAATTATACGGTTTTAAGTATACGCCTGTAAATGTGTGCTGTTTAATTTGTTATTTATGGCTTGTTTCTTGAGTGAATGAATCTATATTTATTAATTAGAAATAGAGGTCGTCAGAAATGAAAAATAAAGTCAATTTATTTGTGACAGAGTTCAGCAAATACTATTTTTTACGTTTAGTCCTCAACCCTTTCCCAAACAAGCCCTTGTTTTTACGTGTCTGCATTGCAAGTCTTTTGAAAACACTGTGGGAAAAGGAGAAATTGCTCGTAACGAGCAATTTCTCCTTTTCCCACAGTGTTTTCTACCCATTTAGAGAACTTTCTGCCATTTTTATCAATTTTGAAATTGTGGTCTGCAAACTCTTTGAGTTTGGAAGAGTCTAAAATTTATCGTTTGGGAAAGGGTTAAGCGGCTATATAAGCGTGATACACTGACCTTTTGCGGATGGTGTAGATTAAGATCAGATTGCACATAACGTGCAGTCTGATCTTGTATCTACACTGTCTGATAAGGAGATATTATTCAGTGAAACATTACTTTTAAATAGCAATATTTGGGGTTTTACCATGGAGTTGAAAAATTCATGCTGGTTATTTACCGGTATACGGGTTAACTCTTTACCAAATGACAAAAATTTAGACTGGTCCAAATTGAAAGCATTTGCAGACGACAAAATAAAGGTGACTTAAAAATTGAAATTTGTTCCGGGAAGGGTAGAAAACACTGTGGGAAATGGAGAAAATGCTGGTTACCAGCATTTTCTCCTTTTCCCACAGTGTTTTCAAAAGGCTTCTTTCTCAGGGGCGTCAAAAGTAGGGATTGTGTGGTAATGGGTTAACCCGTTACCAAACAATTCCTGGTATTACGACCCTGAGATAGAAGCCTTTTGAAAACTTTGTGGGAAAAGGAGAAAATACTGGAAACCAGCATTTTCTCCTTTTCCCACAATGTTTTCTACCCTACCGGAAACAAATTTCAATTTTTGAGTTACGTTTAATTTGTCTTCTGCAAGTGCTTTCAATTTGGACCAGTCTAAAAATTTTTTTCGTTTGGTAAAGGATTAACTTTCTCTTTACACATCACACATTTTACTAAAACTATCCTACATCGACCTCAAGGACGATGACTTCTGAAAAAAACTGTGTGAGAAAAGGATGAAATGCACGCAATCACATTTTCTTTTGACCCACAGGAGGAAGGTTTCTGAATAGAATTGAATAAAAAAAATCTTTCATTTTCTACTTTTCTGACAATGTCTTCTACTCTTTCAGTGACACATTCCGTCATTTTTCCGGGACAAATTTAATTTGTTGTCTGCCAATACTTATATGGGCAATCATAAAGAATTACGTTTTTCAGTTTTGAAACTTACGGATGTCAAGCAGGACCTTTTTGCCCCTAAAACATGGATTTCATTTTGTATATATTTGTATCTTTCATTATGCTCTGTGAAAAGAGGATTTAATGCATCTGCGAAAACTGTCGACCCAAGTCAGCCTGCGCAGGTCGCACAGGTTGACCTGGGTCGAAACGTCTTGGTTCTGGTCAATATTCTGCGTTGCAAAGGACCAGTCTGCTTGATTATTCCGTCAGTGGTCAGCCAAACTGGATTTTATAGATCCACGGATAATAATACGATGATTTACTCGATATGTATCACAGAGATGCAATTAAACCCCTTTTCTCAGAGCACCGCTCACGTTAACTCTTTGCCACACGAGAAAAATTTTAGACTGGTCCACATTGAAAGCATTTGCAGACGACAACATGAAGGTGACTGAAAAATTGAAATTTGTTCTGGGAAGGGTAGAAAACGCTGTGGGAAAAGGAGAAAATGCTGGTTACCAGCATTTTCTCCTTTTCCCACAGTGTTTTTGAAAAGGCTTCTGTCTCAGGGGCGTCAAAAGTAGGGATTGTGCGGTAATGGGTTAACCCTTTACCAAACGACAACATTTTAGACTGGTCCAAATTGAAAGCATTTGCAGACGACGAAATGAAGGTGACTGAAAAATTGAAATTTGTTCTGGGAAGGGTAGAAAACGCTGTGGGAAAAGGAGAAAATGCTGGTTACCAGCATTTTCTCCTTTTCCCACAGTGTTTTCAAAAGGCTTCTTTCTCAGGGGCGTCAAAAGTAGGGATTGTGTGGTAATGGGTTAAATCTCTGAGAGACAGATCCCTGATATTGCAGAGGCAAAATAACTCAAGATTCGGGTTTCAGTTCATTTCTTCATTTTCTTTTTTCGAAATTTTATCAGCCGTGCTCTGTGAAAAGAGAGGTTGATGCATCTGCGAAAAGTATCGACCTAAATCAGACTGCGCAATTTGCAAAACTTTTCGCTATTTGTCACTTTTTGTTTGTTTGTGCAAGGATCAGTTTACCTCATGCTTGAGTCGGTTCTTTAACCCTTTACCCCATAAGGCATTTCTATGGTATCTCTAACTGACCCTAAATAAGAGCAAGGATAAAGCAGTTTCTTATGTGTATATGACACCTTTTCATAGCATAGAAAACATTGTGGCCAAAGGTGAAATTGCTCGTCACGAGTAATTTCACCTTTTGCCACAATGTTTTCCATTCATAATCAGTGATGACTTGGGCTGGTATTCATTAAGCCCCCTTTTGACCAGAGCATTACTCTATTGTACTTGTGTGATTTATTTTTCCTGCACTAACATTTCTTAGGCCATCATTTGTTGCATTCTAATTCACAAGAATTTTCTTAATTTTAGAAGAACGCTTTTCTTAATCTTAGAAGTACGCAATAACTGACTGGATGAACCTGTTGTTTCCTACTGTCTTGTATGTGTACAATAATGGTCTAAAACACACATGAGGAGCATACCCACAAAACATTGTGGGGAAAAAAGAAACTGCTGGTAACATTCATTTTCTTTTACTCCACAATGTCCTCTACCCATCTTTACAGAGGTAATATTATTTTAACAGTATTTAATTGGCCGTCTGCAAATGCTTTTGATTTCGACCAGCTTAAAGAAAAGCGTATATAAGTTTAACATGTAGTATAGGATTGGGATCTGGGGAAAAAAAAAAGTCGAATTCACTGAGTTGGCATCGACAGAATTAAGGTATGGTCCAATAGCCTAACCGGCAAATCAACTTACGTCGCCTCTACGTTCACTCTAATCATAGCTTCATAAATATTGCTCTTGTCCCCCCCTTTTCCTTGACTTAGCGACAACATTTAATTGTGAGGATGATTATACATTTTTCCTCATAAAGGAGATTTTCAGAAGATTTCTAGCAGAATATCGTCGGTTTAATTCCAAAACCTCGTAACTACAGCTTGAAACAAGCTGTAGTTACGAGGTTTTCGAAGTAAACCGACGATATTTTGTTTACGTAAACTACAAAGTTCATGGTTTGTCATCAACAAAACAGAGAAGCCATGCTCTGAAAAAAGGGGGCTTATTGCATCTGCGTGTTGCATGATACCAAGCAAGTTATCGCATTACTATAGGTCAATAGATCCCATGCTCTGACAAAAGGGGGCTCTATGTATCTCCATGATTCATAACACCGAGCAGTTTATCGCATTATGAATCTCTATAATTCTCTATACCAATCAATTTATCACATATGTCTCCGTGATTCTCGATACCGAGCAATTTATCACATTATGCATCTCCGTGATTCTCTATACCAATCAATTTATCACATTATGAATCTCCGTGATTCGCGATACCGAGCAATTCATCACATTATGCATCTCCGTGATTCGCGATACCGAGCAATTCATCACATTATGCATCTCCGTGTTTCGCGATACCTAGCACTTCATCACATTATGCATCTCCGTGTTTCGCGATACCGAGCAATTCATCACATTATGCATCTCCGTGTTTCGCGATACCGAGCAATTCATCACATTATGCATCTCCGTGTTTCGTGATACCTAGCAACATATCACATTATGCGTCTCCATGATTTACAACGACAAGCAATTTATCACATAATGGATCTCCATGATTCGTGATACCAATCAATTCATCACATTATTCATCTCCATGTTATATAACACTCAAGCAATTTATCACATTATTCATCTCCATGACTGAATAAACCAAGCAATTTATCACACTATGCATCTCCATGATTCATAATACCAAGCAATTCATCACATTATGCATCTCTATGTTCTATGAAACCAAATTGCCACACTAAAATGGGTGCATAAAATCTGTGCTCTGACAAAAGCAGAGTTCCAGATAAAGGGAGTGATTTTGATTTCAAAATTGAAAATCTTGATTATGCTCCACTAAACCCTATGTAGTGGGTACTCATTAGAATCGTCTCGTCGAGACGATTCTAATGAGTACCCACAACATAGAGTTCCAAAGAGAAATAGTGGATTTAGAAAAACCATCATTCCGTCTTATCTGGATCTCTGCAAAAGGACACTTAATGCATCTCTATCTGGCCAAAGCATGTGATCACACTAATGTGGAGTCCTTAAAATCAATGCTTTGACAAAAGGGGACTTAATGTTTATCCGATCCTTTTTGCAGATGCGTTGAGCCCCCTTTTCACAGAGCAAGGCTCATATCTATACATGATTGGAAATGATACAGGCCAGTGACACAGAGTGGGTAAATTGCGAGTAAAATTTAGAATTAAAATTTAGAGGAAAACGGAGAAATCTTCTTAATTCTTTACCAAACGACAACCCCCCCCCCCCCCCCCCCAAAAAAAAAAACAGCAGAATCTGCACACAATAAAATAAACGTTACTCAAAAATTGAAAATTGACTTTAAAAGAGTATACATGTAGTTTTCAGAAAATACTTTTAATAAACCGTCATTCAAGGATTCGATTTTCTCTCTCTCAAATAACCGAATTTTTTCTTCAATGGTTTGTTGTAGCAAAACAAACCCCGAAAGGTTTTCTTTGTGTCAGCCGTAAATATATGTGTGTGAATAAACCTAAAATAGAACTACAGTTTCTCGAAAAGATCTTTGTTAACAAAAACAATAGGTCGATTATTAAAATATAAACATATCGTAGTTTTATAAAATAATAACCATGTCTTCAGCAAGCCGAAAGTAATAAAACTTCAGAATTATACCTCTTTACTAAGCCTAAAATGATCTTCAAGTTCTATATAAAAAAGTCTTCTCTAAGCCAAAAATCTCATTCCAGACAGAGGGGTTAAATTTATTACAGTGCCAAATTGGTGATAACACATTCATTTAATTACCGCTCGGATACATCGCTCAGGGCAAGTTGGTCGTTGTAATAATAGAATAAATCAGTCCAATTATACGTGGCTTGAAACCGACATGGTACAGCCGCTGTTTATCTGTAAAACTGATCAGCAGATTCCTGATTGAATTCAATAATGTCACACCGTGATTCGATTTGATAAATCGGTAGAATCGTTTAGCACTAACCGTTTGGAGTTGTGCCTTTATTTGACATACTAATGAAATTGACCAAGCTTCTACAGAGTATTGAAGACCATCGCTTGGTCTTTTGAGAGCTTTATAGCTCTGGCACGTGCACATTTTATTTTCATTTTCAATAAGCCTCTAGGCTACTGCGTCCGAATTGCTCTTCGAGCTTGAACCGTAGGGATGACAAAATGTTGCTGAAAAAATCAAAGTTGGCCTAAGACACAACAAACGGTCCAGTGGATGAGAAATAAAATACATTTTACTAAATGGCTATAGAAAGCAATACCGATCATCATAATATAATTCGACGTTGGAAAAAATAAAAGCTTGAAAATTACAGAAATCAAATGACAGAATCCCAACTATGAAGCATAAATCTCATACAACATTTGATTGGTCGACTCAATCGCGCGAAATTCAAAACGTATCAGCCAGTCAGATGGCTTACTTTGAAATAAATATTTAGAACCGAATTAAGGATTGTTTTCGGCACTGCTCCATGGGGTTAACCTTTACGCGCTTTAGGTTGTAAACACCAAACAAGTAATTTAAAGTGTATTCAAAATATAAAATTATGCAATTCCCGTGTTGCTTTGCCATTTAGCAGATGAGTTACTTTCGAACTTTGAAAATCTTTGAGAAATGAGATTGAGAATGTTATTGAGAAAAGTTGGTGAATACGGGTTCTGGTGTTTCAGAAATAAGGCCACATGCATGATATATGTTCCACTAACCGTTCTAACCAGAAACTACTCACCAAACTGCAAAATTTTGGACTTGTCAAAGTAAAAAGCTTTTGCAGAAGGCAAATTTAGCAGAGCTAATAAGATTTCACTTTCCATGTCTTTTTCAAAAAGCATCCTTCCGCAGGGCCATTGAAACATGGGATTGTTTGGTAATGTTTGATAAAGTTCTTCCACCATTACCATCGAATAGACCTATTTCACATCTACACACGATGGATAAGACTTTAGAACAAATATTTTTAAACACATATTGACTTATCTACAAGAATAAAACTTCTTTAGCACTATAGCCAACAGGAATTTTAACTAAACCTTCAATCAGTTATTTATAACAGAATTTATAAAGCCTTAGACGACGGTCTTGAATTTCGTGTAATTTCCTCTGACATTTATAAGCATGTCACTTGACAAAGTCTGGCATTTGATGGAGTCTTCTTTTCAACTTGAAACATTTTGGCATAGAAGAAAAACTACTTGATTGCTTAATAAATTATCTTTGTAATCGTTCTCTAAGGTTTGTGCTTCCCAGGTCTTCTTCCGACCTGTGTACCATCAATGCATGCAGGAGTTCTCCAGGGCTCAATTTTGGGTACAATTTTATTTTCAGTTTATCTTAATAACATATATACATGTAGTTGAAGACATAAACTATAGCATAATATTTTTTTTGTAGATGACAGATGTAAGTCTGTTGCTTGTTGTACACGATCCAGTTCTGGCTGCTTCCAAACCTTTGGCAGATATAGGTAAGATTGAAGATTGGCCAAGTAAACGGCTGATTAAGTGCAATCTAACAAAATCTGAATCCTATCGATGAAACTATCAAAATTTGCTGTTGAGCCATTTTGTGTGGTAAGAATGTAAGCTGATGGTTTTCAGAGCACAAGAACTGAGTGTTTAGCAAAGTGAAAGATTTTAATTTCAGCATTTGTGTGATCCTTTAATTTTTTTGAGCAGTATATTTGCTTAACCCTTTACCAAACAATCCCTGAGATAGAGGCCTTATGAAAACTTTGTGGGAACAGGAGAAAATGCTGGTTACCATATTTGAGCCACATTTATTTTGTCGCCTGCAAATGCTTTGAATTTGGACCTGTCTAAAATTTTGTCGTTTGGTAAAGAGTTAAAAGTATTTTGCCTTTCGCGATGCCTATGTATAACAACAGTGATAGTGATATTACTAGCTGGACAAAAATATTAGTACATGTTTATTTCACGCCTTCCGGTAGGATATCGAGAAATAGCAATGAAGATATTTTTCGTTATTTCATGCTTTCCGGTAGGATATCGAGAAATAGCTATGAAAATATTTTTCGATCTTACACTGGTACCACCAGTGAAAATACCGATTTTCACGTTCTTGTTGCCTAGGTAAATTGCGCGTGACTAACAACCAGATGCACACTGATCAACGTGAGCCGCGGACACCATGTGTTCTCGGTACACCAGATCGGATTTTTCCATGGAAGAACCGGAGGTGGTGTAAGTATTTTCATTTTTATGGACCCGATTTACATAGATAGAAATGTTGATTTACAGCAATGTCAAGACGAGTGATTGATCTGTTCACACACATACTAGGGAATAACAATACCATCATCTAAGCGAGCTGTAGCTTTATGAGCAACGTGGATCTTATTGTTTTGAAGTTTATTTCCGAATTTTGGACAAAATCCCAAACCATTGTTCATTTTACAAGTTTGTATGATAAGATAAATGTATTCCCAGAATGAACACAAAATTTCACTGAGAAATGTCCATCCAAAGCGAAGATATACGCTTTTGAATGGACCTGGGTAGAGGAAAATATGCTAACAAGACACCAATTTTATTTTCAATGTATGCACATGGACACCAGATCAGAAAACGCTTGCGGTAACTAGACACCAACCTTTTAATCATCAATATTTCTACCTGAAACTCGATGCATGGGCTGTATACGAAGACTATTTTTGTAAACATAATATCACTGTGGTCCATTACCTGATAAAGAGCATGTTCAACCCAATTTCATTACTTCTAGCACTTGCTTTTTTGAAATATTTGCAATATTACGGCAATTTACGAAGTAGACCTACGATGCTTGATCACAATTGACCGGTCATTGCCTCAAGTGTTGGTGCAAGACATGTTCCTTGTTTACAGCGTTTCAGTTTTATGAATGTCGTATTAACCCATTACCAGGCAATTACGAGCTTTAATGTCCTTGGGAAAGATGGCTTAGAAAAACATTGTCCCTATTAACTAATCCAAAGGATTTGTAATTCGTGTTCATTACTTTGAGTGCAAGAATTGGTCAAGTATGTATACGCTGATTGCCGGCTTTGACGTTAGATTGTACATACACCGAAAATGTTGAGTTCTTTCATTCTTGATGGTATTAAAAACTTTTTTGTAGAACACGCTACATGCCGAATGGGACTATGAAAATTAATTATCTTCAAGGTAATGCATAACACATATAGACATACACGTTTTTGTAAACATTCGAGTACTGATAAAGAGGTGAGTTTGTTTTTGAAATTTCTCAGCAACTTGATTACTGACATTTTTTTCACTTGCACAATTTTCACTTTGAGTTTGATACTATCTCTTGATGCTCTAGAACCAACTAAAAATTTCTGCATGGATAAAAAGAGGGAACAGCAACAAGTTAAATTTATATTGCTCAAAGGTACGTAGTGTGCTAGGAAATTATTAGATGGGTTAATTGCAACCATGGCAAATTACTAAATTAAATCTTTTCTGAAATTCGTCATTTATAGAAATAAACCACGTCTATATCCCATTCGATTTTTTTTATTTCGCTTTATTTACAAAACTATGACGAAACAGACTATGTATCAGAACAATTACGTTCAAAGATATTAGCAAATTCTATGGCAGTCTGAATTTTAAAACCACCACTGTTGGAGGGTCTGATGACCTCTCCAATAAATTTCAGTGATACGAAATACAGTAAAACCTGGCATGTTGGCCACCTATATTAAGCAAGCAACCTAAATAAACGAGCATACATGTAGTTCCCAACAAATAGCAATGCACAGACATTCATCTATATCAAGCAAGCACCTGCCTTTGGCAAGCTCTTTTGAACGTCCCTTTGGTAATTGATTAATATAGGTTTAACTGTAACTATCTGAGCACTGTAATGCTGCATTTCCAAGAACTATGTAAGTTTGTCACAATAAAGATTAATATCTCATATATCATGATCACCCAGCATATTGGATAAAATGAAACATTATCAGAGATCATCTGTGTTATTAAATACATGTACATACATTTATTATCAATGAATTTAAAGAGCTGCAAGTATTTCTGCTTTATGACACAAAGAGAAAATAAGTCCCACCAACAAAAGCCATGTTTTTCAACAGATCAAAATTTATTGAAGGAATGTGATAGAAAACTACCCAATGCCAATCTCGTGATTGAATTCTTTAGAGAGGACAAATTTTACAATTTTCATAACGCGCCGTACACGGAAAATAAGCTCCTTCCACACAAGCCATGTTTTTTAAAGGATCGAAGTATCTCGAAAGAAATTTATGGAATCATCCACGTTGATTTTTGTTGATGTCCACTTGGTGGTTTCTGAAGAGAAGTCTATTAAATAAAAATTTTAGAAATAAACACGTAGACGAACAAACGCATGTGCATGTAAATGTATGCAGGGTACAAAGCCGTTCTAACAGTTGGCCAAACGGATTTGAAAACTATTTAAGCTAAGAATCAGGACAAATGTGGTAAATAATGTACACACTGTATTAGTTAATAGGGTTTTTCTTTATGGACAATGTTTTTCTAAGCCATCTGTCCCAGGGACATTAAAGCTCGTGATTGCGTGGTAATGGGTTAATACGCCATTCATTCAACTGAAACGCTGTAAACAAGGAACATGTCTTGCACCAACATTGGAGGCAATGACCGGTCAATTGTGATCAAGCATCGTAGGTCTACTTCGTAAATTGCCGTAATATTGCAAATATTTCAAAAAAGCAAGTGCTAGAAGTAATGAAATTGGGTTGAACATGCTCCTTATCAGGTAATGGACCGTAGTGACGTAGTGTTTACAAAAATAGTCTTCGTATACAGCCCATGCATCGAATTTCAGGCAGAAATATTGATGATTTAAAGGTTGGTGTCTAGTTACCGCAAGCGTTTTCTGATCTGGTGTCCATGTGCATACATTGAAAATAAAATTGGTGTCTTGTTAGCATATTTTCCTCTACCCAGGTCCATTCAAAAGCGTGTATCTTCGCTTTGGATGGACATTTTTCAGTGAAATTTTGTGTTCATTTAGGGAATACATTTATCTTATCATACAAACTTGTAAAATGAACAATGGTTTGGGATTTTGTCCAAAATTCGGAAATAAACTTCAAAACAATAAGATCCACGTTGCTCATAAAGCTACAGCTCGCTTAGATGATGGTATTGTTATTCCCTAGTATGTGTGTGAACAGATCAATCACTCGTCTTGACATTGCTGTAAATCAACATTTCTATCTATGTAAATCGGATCCAAAAAAATGAAAATACTTACACCACCTCCGGTTCTTCCAAGGAAAATCCGATCTGGTGTACCGAGAACACATGGTGTCCGTGGCTCACGTTGATCAGTGTGAGATGGGTAATATGAGGTCATATACCTTACATTTCTCGCGCTTGACGTAACGTTGCTATGCTGGAGGGGTACGCCACGGGGAATAAGGGAAAAGAACTGTATTGAATTTTGATAAAGCTCCTCCCAGAAAGGGTTAAAAGCATGAAATAAATAGAAAATTTGTTTTTTTCGGTGAAAGATCGAAATTTATTTCATCTCGTGAACAGCATCGGTAATATTTTCACTCGTGGCTGCGCCACTCTTGAAAATATTACCGATGGTGTCCACTCGATGAAATAAATTTCGATCTTTCACCGAAAAAAAACCCCAAATATCCTCTTTATCTTACAATGGTACCACCAGTGAAAATACCGATTTTCACGTTCTTGTTACCTAGGTAAATTGCGCGTGTCTCACAACCAGATGGGAAATATGACGTCATATACCTTACATTTCTCGCGCTTGACGTAATATTGTAATGCGTTGCTATGCCGGAGGGGTGCGCCACGGGGAATAAGGGAAAAGAAGTGTACTGGATTTTGATAAAGGTCCTCCTAGAAAGGGTCAAAAGCATGAAGTAAATAGAATATTTGCTTTTCTCGGTGAAAGATCGAAATTTGTTTCATCGAATGAACACCATCAGTAATATTTTCACGAGTGGCGCAGCAAGAACGTGAAAATCGATATTTTCACGGATGGTACCAGTGTAAGATCGAAAAAATATTTTCACTGCTATTTTTCGATATCCTACCGGAAAGCATGAAATAAATTTCGATCTTTAAAAAAAAAAAAACCCAAATATTCCTCTATGAGTTCAAATAAAATACGTTTCCACTTAATGTTTATAAAAAGCAAAAGCAAAATAACTATACGCTGGGAAAATGGCGCTACAATTACACGCTATCACACAAAAATTGATGAACCATCCCAGTTGGCTGGTCAGATTTTGAGTCATACTCTGGAAAACGGGGGCTTGATTAATTCCCGTGCTACCTTATACCATGCCAGTCAATTTTGAATCGATAAAACCTGTTTTGTCTAACTACCAACTAAATCCTGAAATAGAATGGCCCTTTGACATGCAGAAAATTGAGACTGAAAGCACAAAGTATCGACCCAGTTCACCCTGTGCAGGCTTGTAGGTCGATACTTTTTGTAGATGCATGACATCCCCGTTTCACAGGGAATGAAGGCGCATTGGTATAATAGGTGGCGAAACTGTGAAGGTAAGAAGAGAACAGAACAAAACATTTTATTGACAACCTGTACAGGTCATCATCACAAATTACATTTATAGGACTTCATCAAACTACATTACGTGAATCATGCCATAGACAAATAAAATTCTAATGTGATAAGGCATGGATAGTTAGACTAGCATAGTTTTGAAAGAAAAATAAAAAAAAGATTTGTTTAACCCTTTACCAAACAATCCCTGGTGTTCACTGCCCTGGGAGAGCAGGCTTTTGAAAACATTGTGGGAAAAGGAGAAAATGCTGGTTACCAGCATTTTCTCCTTTTCCCACAATGTTTTCTACCCTATCAGAGACTTCACTGTCAGTTGTTCCAATTTTGAAGTTGTCGTCCACAGATTTTTAAAACTTGAAAGTCAAAATTTTGTCGTTTGGGAAAGGGTTAAAAGATGAACAGAAAAAAGCATTTGTATTTTTCATATTTTCACCGTTCATTTTTTTCCCTTATGAAATATCATTTCAGGTAATTATTCTAACGGGTTTTTTGTATATTTTCACCAAGTTTATTCCTTACTACCTTTGCAATGAAAATATAGTGGTGATTTACTTAGAAACAATTATAGTTGAAAAGAAAAGCATTCTAAAAATATGGTTTGGATAAGTCAATGTAATTGATAAAAGATTTCATAATAATGATGAATTTTTGAAGATGCCATAATGACAGACTTGTTGTTTGTTCCTCATTAACCATACCTTACTTTAGCACTTTACGAAATGACAAAAAATTTAACTAGTCCAAATTGAAAGTATTTGCAGACGGCACAAATTTGGCAGTTTTTTCTATGAAAGGATGGCAAACATTGTGGGAAAAGGAGAAAATGCTGGTAACCAGCATTTTCTTCTTTTCCCGTAATGATTGCAAATTCATTTTACCTTGGGTGGTTAATACTCGGAATTGTTTGGTAAAACATAAAAGGAACGAGGAAGAAGATTAGCAGAGAGAAGTTCTATGAAAGGGTGGAAAACATTTGGGAAAAGAAGAAAACGCTGATGACCAGCATTTTTTTCTTTTCCCACACTATTTGCAAAGCCACTTTACTTCGGGTGGTTGATACTCGAAGATGTTTGGTATTTTGACTTAAATTCCTTACCACACAACAAAATCTTCGACTATACCAAATTGAAAGCATCTGCAGATGACTAAACAAATGTGACTCAAAAATTGAAATTTGGTTTGGGAAAAGAAGAAACTTTGTAGTAAAAGGACAAATTGCTGGTTACCAGCTTTCTTCCTCAGGGTCGTTAAAAGTCGGGATAGTGTGGTAAAGAGTTAAAGGAAAAAAGGCAAAAAGATTAACGGAGAGGGATCATCCGTAATTTGTACATGTTAAGCTCGGTTAGAAACAATCACCGGCTAGACCAACAATCACTGACAGATTCATCGGAAGCAATTCTCCCCAACCAACATCAAAAGGGATAACGACGGGAAATGGACACGTCGTCGAAGACAGCGAAACTTCTAATTAAATCGACCACATCACAATTTACTGCTGAGGAAAAACTAAGCCGGATTGTCGCGCATTAATTCGCCATGATCCCCCCATTGAATACATTATTCCATCCATCAATGTAATTTTGATCACGGTATAATTTGAGACTAAACATTATTTTTTCCTTTTTGCCGTGATTGATTTACAGGATAGTTTGAAAAGACGGAGCAGGGGATAGTTTCAAGATGATTGCAGTTTACTTGTCATGGCGGCATCTCTTAATCAACTTTCATAAGCTGACAGATATAAACCGCTGAAGGAAATCGAAGTCCGTTCATTACTTTCATTAGGTGAGGTTGTCGACAGGGAAAGTGCGTTGTCTTTTATATACACATGAAAAGCTTTAAGGATCCGTCATAGACGGCAGACAATCAAAGAAAAGGAAAAGTATAGAAAACTCAGATAGAAAAATCTTACAGGTAAAAACAACATGTTGAAGAACGATGTTACTCAGAGGAAGCGCCATTTATAAATATACATTGTCTTGAAAGGTGGCACAAGAAACCGTGAAAGACATTTTTAAGTAAGGATGTGGGTTTTAGATAGCACCGAAAATGAACGTGTTATACAAAGACGTGGGCATAAGTGTTAACTCTGAGACATGCGTTTTCAACACAAAGGGCACAGGTAAGAATCACCGTTGAGTATGCAGTTATAAGAAAAGGTATACTAGTAAGCATCACTAATACATGAGTTCCTATGAAAGGACGTAAAAGTGAGCGTTAAAGGTGGGCATTTAGGCTTTTTACACCACACCAAATTAAAAAATATATATATCACTGAAATTGAGATGAAAAAAACTTTACAAATCATCATTAATTAAGAATCACAAACTTTTTTTATGGTATTCCCTTAAAAGGCTACATAACCTCTTAAAGTATTTTAGATTTCCCGCCAAAGATAAAAGAAAAAAAGGAATGTTACGTAACTGGCACGTGACTAATTACACTTAAATTCCATAACATAAACATGTAAATATATTCCATAATGTGTTCTTCGGATGCTATGTTTGAAGCTTCGTATATGTATTTCCGGTATGTAAATGAGTGAGTTGCTCAGGTAAAAATAGACCGTGTTTTCCGTCGGTGTCGACCTGGGCTGTAGAAAATCTATAATTTCTCGTGTGTGTTGTCGGATGGTTTTCGATCACTGGGGTTTTATGAATGAAAATTAAAAGGCTTTGGGAGTATAAGGATGATTTCTTTGGTATTTTTGTCAAATTTTCCATTAACAGTTTACCATAAGGTGCTCTTGAAAGCGAGCATCGCCACCCGACAAGAATTTACGAGGTAAGGTGTACAAGCAAGCTTCACTAAAAGACACAAATTTACGAGGTAAGGTACACAAGCGAGAATCACTGAAAACAAGAATTTACGAAGTAAAGTGCACAAGCGAGCATCAGTGAAAGATAAGAATTTACGAAGTAAGGTGTACAAGCGAGCATCACCGACCGACAAGAATTTACGAAGTAAGGTGTACAAGCGAGCATCACCGACCGACAAGAATTTACAAGGTAAGGTGTACAATCGTGCATCACCGACCGACAAGAATTTACGAAGTAAGGTGTACAAGCGAGCATCACAGAAAGACAAGAATTTACGAAGTAAGGTGTACAAGCGAGCATCACTAAAAGACAAGAATTTACGAGGTAAGGTGTACAAGCGAGCATCACTGACAGACAAGAATTTACGAAGTAAAGTGTACAATCGTGCATCACAGTAAGACAAGAATTTACGAAGTAAGGTGTACAATCGTGCATCACAGAAAGACAAGTATTTACAAGGTAAGGTGTACAAGCGAGCATCACCGACCGACAAGTATTTACAAGGTAAGGTGTACAAGCGAGCATCACTAAAAGACAAGAATTTATAAGGTAAGTTGTACAAGCGAGCATCACTGAAAGACAAGCATTTACAAGGTAAGGTGAGCAAGCAAGCATCAGCGATCGACAAGAATTTTTAAGGTAAGGTGTACAAGCAAGCATCACTGACATACAAGAATTAAAAAGATAACGTGTACAAGCAAGCATCACTAACAGAAAAGAATTTACAAGGTAAGGTGTACAAACGAGCATCATTGAAAGACAAGAATTTACAAGGTAAGGTTTACACGCGAGCAACAATGAAAGACAAGAATTTATACGGTAAGGTGCACAAGCAAGCAACACTGAAAGACAAGAATTTACAAGGTAAGTTGTACAAACGAGCATCACTAAAAGACAAGAGTTAACAAGGTAAGGTGTACAAGCAAGCATCACACAAAGACAAGAATTTACAAGGTAAGTTGTACAAACGAGCATCACTAAAAGACAAGAGTTAACAAGGTAAGGTGTACAAGCAAGCATCACAGAAAGACAAGAATTTACAAGGTAAGGTGAGCAAGCAAGCATCACACAAAGACAAGAGTTAACAAGGTAAGGTGTACAAGCAAGCATCACACAAAGACAAGAATTTACAAGGTAAGGTGAGCAAGCAAGCATCACAGAAAGACAAGATTTAACAAGGTAAGGTGTACAAGCAAGCATCACAGAAAGACAAGAATTTACAAGGTAAGGTGTACAAGCAAGCATCACACAAAGACAAGAATTTACAAGGTAAGGTGAGCAAGCAAGCATCACTGACAGACAAGATTTATAATTTAAGGTGTACAAGTAAGCAACACTGAAAAACAAGAATTTTACAAAGTAAGATGTACTAGCAAGCATCACCGACCGACAAAGAAATTACAAGGTAATGTGTAAAATCAAGCATCATCGACCGAAAAAAATTTACAAGGCAATGTGTACAAGCAAGCATCACTGAGAGACATGAATTTACAACGTAAGGTGTACATGGGAGCGAGCATCAGCGACCGACAAGAATTTACAAGGTAAGGCAAGCATCATCGCCCGACAAAAATTTATAAGCCAAGGCGTACAAGCAAGCATCTCCGACCGACAAAAATTTCATCATAATCTATGTCGAGCACATCTATGGAAGTAAAGGGACCCTTTCCTCATCTGTATTATACTTGTGTTGAGTCCTGAAATAAGTGATCTCTATTTTTCTTTGCGAAGAGAGAGAAAATCAAGATCAGTTTGTATATCCGCGCAGTCCGATCTTGATCTTGATCTTCTTTCATACCCGATTAATTGTCAAAAGTTTATAATATACCGACTAAATATCAGGAAGGGTAGTGGGCTCCACTTTTTCATCGTCTGATTATGTGCAGTTTATCTTAGCGGCAACAATTTCAAATTTTCGTCTGTCTAAATTACTTGTATAAGAATATAGAGTCCGGCCTAATTGAAGAAAACGAAGAAATACATGTATACATTACAAACAAGAACCTCCTCCCAAAATATAGAAATGAATGGAAACAGATGCATTGGAAACTTACAAGGTCCCCTTTTATCCCCAATAGATACCCCAATAATAAATCGACTAGAAGATTTTCCATGTTGAGTGATGACAGATGAAAATGGCGGGGATTTTCCGAGAACCATTGACTTAATTAATTCTCGTCTGCCAGTATTTCATATCGCTTCCATCGTCATCAAATACAATTAATCGATTGTTTATATTGTTGAAGTTATAAGCGGCTGTAAAACGTGCCAATAACGGAGTTATTTCATTTCCTCCTTGATCTAAACCGTTAGAGGCAGATAAAAGTAGAAAAACACACTTATATACACTGCAACGGTATCAGTATCTGTGCCTTTTGCAGTTTTCTCCTCCTCCTCCTTCTTCTTCTTCTTCTACAAACGCCAACAAAGAAAATGCACAAAAAAGGCAAAAAAGTTTTACGTCGTAACCTATTTTGAACACTGTGAGCACAAAGAAATATGAACGTCTTTTCTTACCTTTAAAGACATAAAAAGATGTCAGCTCTTTGAAAAATAAAAACAAAAAGGAAAGCCAATTTGAAGAAAAAATGGTCGGGAGATGCCGAGAAATCTTTTAATTTTTTTAATATTTATTATTCTTAAAATTGTTTTGGTAAAAAAATTAATCAAAAACTGTGTATAAGGATTAACATTGAGGGCCGAGGATAAACTCGTTCATACACATAAATCGTAAATGATGAAAGGATCAAAACGGAAAATTATTTTCCCAAAACGGTTAAATATATCCCTTAAGCTAAATGCGTTTTTCATTTGCTTTGTTTTAATTGAAACAATTAAAGGGAAACTGCATCATAAAAAATACGATATATCAGTTTAACTAACCGTAGAGAAATTAAATCTAGGAACTCTTAATTGATTCTACAGAACATTGAAAAAAGTCAGAGTCGTGCCTAGAGGCCCTTTTCTCTCCAAAAACGACAGATATTCGCCTATTACAGGGGTCACAAAATGGCGTAAATTAATTTGTTGTCGTTGGGGTTTATAAACAATAATTGACTGGAAATGCGGAGAAATCAAACTTTTGCGCGCTCACCGAGAGAGAAAAATTGGATTAATAAATTTCAATTACAGGGTGATAGTTCTCAAAAATTACTAATTCTTCAGAAGACGGCAAATTTTGGACTTGTCCAATTTCAAAGCAATTGTAGACGACAAAATAACCAAGAACTCAAGAACCAAAATTTGTCTTTTATAGGTGAGAAAATGTTTGTAAAGGGGGAAAATCGTTCGTTTCCAGCATTTTCTCTTTTTCTCGCAATATTTTCAAAAGCCTTTTTCTTCAAGATCATAGGAGCTTGGCATTGTCTGGTAAAATTTTGAATTCAATTGAAAAAGAAAAGTTAATGAAATTAATTATCTTAATTGTAGAGCAAAAAATCTTTTTAATATTTTGCCAAGCTTTTTATTGGATCAAACACGGAGCAAGGGCTCACTGGTTGTCGTTTCAAAAAGACATTCGTTAGTAGCAAATTCGGTCGTTGACCTGAGTGCATCAGAATTCATAGTAACCCATTGGTGAAGGTACTTTTCTTTTAACCCATTACCACACAATCCCTACTTTTGACGACCCTGAGAAAGAAGCCTTTAGAAAACATTGTGGGAAAAGGAGAAAATGCTGGTAACCAGCATTTTCTCCTTTTCCTACATTTTTTTTTACCCTTTACAAAACAAATTTCAAATTTTCAGTCACTTTTATTTTGTCCTCTGCAAATGCTTTTGATTTGGACAAGCTTAAAATATTGTAGTTTGGTAATGAATTAAGTGTAAGAAAATTACATCAAGAAGCAGATCAAATTATATACGTTACTCTATAAATACGAACTTCAGCACACCATTTCACTCCATGCAGTTTCAACTTTACCTACCAGAACTGCACTTTACATGCAGTTTGATCTTAGTCTAGAGCTGCCGCAATATTTAGCCATGGACATGACTTACAGTATAAGGTTTAGTATTGCTCGTGGAATGTCAAAGGTTAGGTTTACAACCCGAAAGGTTGCCAGGTCATGAATATGCATTCAATTTATTGAGGTACACACTGTAGCCAAGACCCAACTGGGGAGTGATTAAATTTGATCTATTTGTACCGTACTGTCACTCGCAATGTTAGCTATTTTGTCTACCCTTCGTTTTATAAATATATATTAAGAACGACACATTTTGGGTCATATTCATTAACCATTCTAGATTAAGAAAGTAGGGAAGTATCTGACTTCTTTTATGTTTTCGGGTTATTTAAGCAGAAATTGCGTTATTGCAGAACGCTGAAAATAAATGCATGGAGTCTTCAAGAATAAGATTTAGAATGTTATTAGAAACAATTGATGGATATGTGGACCAGAGTTTTTATTCGACCCGGTTCAGATTTCTAAGTGTTTGGAATTTGCGTTTGCGCCGTGCCTTTCACAGAGTCCAAACTATATCATTTTCGTGTAATGAAATACGTGTAGACATACAGGCTAACAATACGTCAAAGGTTTTGTTTTAATGTTTCATTTTCTTTTGAAAATTGTTGACGTTGTGAGTCGTATTGTTTGAAGGATAAAGGATAAAGTAAACTTAAACCAATGGTGGTAATAAACAAATGTCAGGAACTACGAACGTGCACTACTCGGAAAATGTCGGAACTCTCCGTGGAAATCGGCCCTACAATAAAGCGACAATAATATCTCGTATAATCTAATTTGTTATAATTAATACACCACCAGGCCAATTCCTCTGGGCTTGAGAATTAGTTAAAGTTATTAAATATTATGCATAAAAATGAGTCGGAAAATATCACGTGAAATGTCATCCGCGCGTTTGACAGTCTGCTTGGCATTTAATTATTGGTATCTGTACAGCAAAACCTTTGATGACGTCATCGCTTATGGTCGTCCTTATATGTCCCATATGACCGTTGTACTTAATTCTCATTTTTTCGCTTTAATTCACCCCGATGTTCAATGGATGGATTTATGATAGATGTTTGGTTTTTTCGTTTGTAATTATTTATCATCGTGCTTTACTTGCTGTTCAAAAACCTTATTAGAATATGGAATGGTTTCCGAAAAGGCGACTTTTACTAGATAAAGTCGTTGTCTGCGCATGTCATGTTCTTGGAACATTCGACCTTTCTGATATGACGCATCATCGACCCCATATACTATAGAAAAGTAGGGTTCAGACCGAAACTAAAATCCAAGCCTGTAGGCGCTATTCTAATAAATGGTCCATGCATATAGGTTACATGCTAGCTGATCGTAGATGAATGAATCGCACCAGGTAGCGTTTTATTGAATAAACGTTTATACTTGATTTTGAAATTCAAAGTCACAGTTGTCGTTAAGAAAAAATAGTCCGGTTTTATACCAAGAATAGACAGCCATCTAGCGGGAGATAATGAAAATAAAGTTACCCAGTCTGATGGGTTGTTTGTTTGTTTATTTTTGAAGTTTACTCCTCATCTACGAAAGGGTGGTAAGTTAAATGTTTACCAGACTACTCTGAACAATGAAATAACCTATTACAATTGAAAATCTCCTGAAAACATTATTCTTGAAACGGGAACAACACTTGTAACGAACGGTTGGTTTCTGTCCAAAACTCTTTCCCAAAACGTCCAAAACTAGAATCGACATTTTACGGTATTACACCAAGCCGAAGGCGGAGATATAGAGAGTATATGTTTTTTTTTTTCCGGTGAAAGACCGAAATTCATTTCATCGAATGGACACCATCGGTAATATTTTCACGAGTGGCGCAGCCACGAGTGAAAATATTACCGATGGTGTTCCCGAGATGAAATAAATTTTGATCTTTCACCCAAAACAAAAATATTCTATTTATTTCATGCTTTTAACCCTTTCTGGGAGGAGCTTTATCAAAGTCTAGTACAGTTATTTTCAGTGGCTTACCCCTCCCGCATAGCAACGCATTACAATATTACGTCAAGCGCGAGAAATGTAAGGTAAATGACGTCATATTTCCATGTGGTTGTGAGGCACGCGTAATTTACCTAGGCAACAAGAACATGAAAATCGGTATTTTCACTGGTGGTACCAGTGTAAGGTCGAAAGTTATTTCATGCTTTCCAGTAGGATATCGAGAAATAGCAGTGAAAATATTTTTCGATCTTACACAGGTTATTAATGGATCAACTGTGGTGACCAGTGTTTTCTCCTTTTCCCAATATGTTTTCGAAAGTCTTCCTTCCTGGGAGTCGTTTAAACCCAGGATTGTTTGGTAAAAGACTCAAAGATATGGGAATCGGAAAGGAACATGAGTATGACAAATTCTCTGTCAACATGTAATCACTGATACAATGATATTGTATTCAACAACACGTTTCTGCATACTAGTATGAATCAATAAATGAATGAAAAATTATATGACCTGTAAATTTTGACCATAGTGACTTTCGATCGAGAGATGCAATAGTTCCCATGTGAAACATTTCTCTCTCTATCTCTCTCATTCTCTCTGTCCTTGTCTCTCTCTGTCCCTATTCTTTTTTATCCTTTAGTCTACCTTCGAAGGTATACATTATGTATATCACACAATATCAAAGTACACTCTCTTTCTGTCTGTCCGTCCGTCCGTCAATCTTTCTGTCTGTCTGTGTCTTTCTCTCTTCACAGGTGTATATGACCTTTGACCTCATCATAATCAGCCCATTCATGAAGAAATAATAATAAAAAAAAATCTTTAGTGGTCTTTCTTTATCTTTTGTTAAGAAATGCCGAAGGACGCTACGATTTTCATCTCGGAACAAACCAAAAGGTTTTTGTATACTTTAACAGGTATAGATATTATTTTTTGTTTCATGCTTTCCGGTAGGATATCAACAAATAGCAGTGGAAATATTTTTCGATCTTACACAGGTACCAACAGTGAAAATACCGATTTTCATGTTTTTGTTGCCTAGGTTAATTGAGCGTGCCTCACAACCAGATGAAAATATGACGTCATTTATCTTACATTACTCGCGCTTGACGTAATATTGTAATGCGTTGCTATGCAGAAGGGGTACTCCATGGGGAATAACGGAAAAGAACTGTACTGGATTTTGGTAAAGCTCCTCCCAGAACGGGTTAAAAGCATGAAATAAATAGAATATTTGGTGTTTTTTTTCGGTAAAAGATCGAAATTTATTTCATCTCGTGAACACCATCGTAATATTTTCACGAGTGGCTGCGCCACTCGTGAAAATATTACCGATGGTGTCCACTCGATGAAATAAATTTCGATCTTTCACCGAAAAAAACAAATATCCTCTATTTATTATATTCCTAACAGTGAATGATGGGATTTCACAGGGAATAACGCCACTAGTTATGATAAATAAGGCATACTAGTTTTAGATTGTTTGCTAGACCTACTTTGTTTCCTACATTACTCATGATGGACCATTCTTGATAATTATTAGAATAATATAGGATGGATAAGGAATATAATACTAGTAAATTGGATAATCAGCGAGTCGTTTGTGATATTAAAAACCTGTCACTAGAATGGGGTTTGATACGTTTAAAGAACTCGTCCTTTGGACTCGTTTTTCAAACCGATTCACTCCCCATTCTATTGACAGATTTTTAAGATCACCCACAACCACCTGGTTATCCTCTATGTATTTGTTTCCATGTTATGTATTATAGGCCGGAGGCCTTAACCCTTTGCCACACAATCCCGACTTTTAACAACTCTTGGAAAGAAGCCTTTTGAAAAAACATTGTAGTAAAAGAAAAAAAAAAAAAAAAAAAAAAAATGGGAACCAGCATTTTCTTCATTTCCCACAATTTTTTTTACCCTGTTAAAGAAAGATTGCATCATTTGAGCCACACTGAAATTATCATCTGCAAATGCTTTTAGTTTGGAAAGACCTAAAATTTTGTCGTCTGGTAAGGGGTTCAATTGAAACTTGATATAATTAAGAAATAATTAAATGTTCAAATGATTAATGTTCTCTTGAACATAGTGGATAACCCTCGAAAAGATTGTTTGAGAAAATGAGAAAATGCTTTTTGTATGCTATGATTCCGTTTTCTCCTTTGTTTTCTATGATAAGTAACGTTTTGCTTACCATAGATGACACAAGAAGCTTTGCGGACAGTGTTAATCAAGTTTTCTCAGAGAGCTATAGAGAATATTTGGTTTTTTTTTTTCGGTGAAAGGTCGAAATTTATTTCATCGAGTGAACACCATCGGTAATATTTTCACGAGCTGCGCAACTCGTGAAAATATTACCGATGGTTTTCACGAGATGAAATAAATTTCGATCTTTCACCAAAAAAAAACAAATATTCTATTTATTTCATGCTTTTAACCCGTTCTAGAAGGAGCTTTATCAAAATCCAGTACAGGTCTTTTCCGTTATTCCCTGTGGCGTACCCCTCCCGCATAGCAACGCATTACAATATTACGTCAAGCGCGAGAAATGTAAGGTATATGACTTCATATTTCCCATCTGGTTGTTAGGCACGCGCAATTTACCTAGGCAAAAAAACGTGAAAATCGGTATTTTCACTGGTGGTACCAGTGTAAGATCGAAAAATATTTTCACTGCTATTTCTCGATATCCTACCGGAAAACATGAAATAATTGGAGTTCCTTTGGCAGTGTTTCATTTTTTTTTTGTCGCTCATTTACTTATGTCCCAGCATAATTGCTATTGGTGTCGGGTACATATATTGTAATAATGGAATTGCCAGGGACACAAAAATGACAGGAATTTTGCAAAGTAATAGCTTTATGTCGAGTTATGGCATTATTTATGAGTCATGTTGAAAAGAGCAGAGTTGAAGCTTTAATACGTAATAAAACATATCAAAATTCTAGATGCGTTGTTAGATAATTAAAGTGCATCATACAAAATGTCTGGCTCGGAAGTGTTACAACGGAAAAAAAGGTGATTTTATCCATTGCCAAACCGACTATTTACAGACGGCCGGTGTAATGCTTAGAAATGACCCTCCCCTACAAAATGACTCGGGTCACTCCTCTACCTAGAGAAATGACCCATGGGTCATTCCTCTGTACGTAGAGAAATGACCAATGGGTCATTTTGTAGGAGAGGATCATTTCCCTGCATTTCATCGGCAAAGTTATGGACTAGAAAAAAACATGAAAGATAAAAAAACAAGTTGGCCTCTTTAAAAAAGAAGCCAGGAGAGATCAGCATCAATGTTTTCAAATAGTTTGTTGGCTTTTAATTTCAATATATTTTGGTAAATGTAAACAAACGAGTAAAAAAAAGACCGTCGCGTAGAAACCTCATATGCTTTACATGACGGTAATTTGACCTTCTTGTCGCGTTTCCAAGTTACATGTTCTTGTCCAGCGGTCTTCTTTCTCTTTTTTTTTTAACGCAATTCTTCTTATTTTTTCTTCTGCTTTGAATATTTGCTTAATAAAAAGAAATACAGTTATTAGAGAGGTTATTTGCAGCCATGGCAAATTATTAGATCAAATCGTTTCTGTATTTCGCCATTTCCTGTTTCGTTTTTCTTTTTCTATTTCGCTTTATTTACAAAACCATGACGAAACAGACTATGTATCAGAACAATTACGCAAGAAGAAATAGAATTAGCAAATTCTGTGACAGTCTGCCTTTTAAACTCACCACTGTTGGAGAGGTCTGTCTGATGACCTCTCCAATGATTTTATTTTTGAGATGATTTTCGCATCAGTGAATTAAAGGGATACAATTTATACTAATCAGTTGATGATTATATACATTTTACGTATATGAACATTACATATTCTAACTCTTTATCAAACGACAAAATGTACAAATTGAAAGCATTTGCAGAAGACAAAATAAAAGGGACTAATAAAAGGGACTAAAAGTTTGAAATTTATTCCCAGGAGAGTTGAAAACATTGTGGGAAAAGGAGAAAATGCTGGTTACCAGCATTTTCTCCTTTTCCCACATTGTTTTCAAAAGGTTTCTTTCTCAGGGTCGTCAAAAGTCGGGATTGTGTTGTAAGGAGTTAACAGTGGCATGTAGACCTACTTTTATAAAGAAAGAAAGCAAGTACGTATAGTGAGAGAAAAATATCGTGAGTAGATGTTTTCCCTGAAATGCTGATTCCGTTCTCGTCACAAAACTGAATGATGTTAATTTTAGTAAACGGTTCTCTCGCTTTTACGACATTCGGGAAGACCGTTTATGAAAACATCATGGGAAAATGAGAAAAGGCTGTTGACAACAAATAAGGCCTTCTCTATATCAAAAGGGGTTTTAATGGATATTTGTGATGCATTATGTCCGGCGACTCATCACATGAAAAGAGATCTATTAAACCGAGTTTGCCTAACAGAGGACTGAATCAAGCGGTAGAATGATCCCTTGACATGTACAAAATTTATAAATAGCAAAAACAAATCAACCCATGTCAGCCTGCGCGGACTGCGCAGGCTTACATGGGTTGAAAGTTTTTGCAGATGTATTAGACAGCTTTTTCACAGAGCATTGCTCAAATATCTTTAAAAATGGACAAGTCTAAAATTTTGTCGTTTAGTTAATTAACCCTTTACCAAACAGTGGTTACGACCCTAAGATAGAAGTCTCTTGAAAAAAATTGAGGGAAAAGGAAAAAAAAAGAAAAAAACGGTGGTAACCGCATTTTCTCCTTTTCCCAACGTGTTTTCTACCCCTGGTGGAAACTAATTCCAATTTTTGAGTTACGTTTATTTTTATGTCTGCAAATGCTTTTAATTGGGACGAATCTAAAATTTTGTCGTTTGGTATAGGCTTAAGAGTAAGAGCCGATCAAGTTGTTACAGGATAGGCTGTGTTTTATTTCATGATATTTTTCCCTGATTGATACAGAAAATCAGAATGAAAGGGCACATTTCCAATTTTAATGTTGCACTGGTCATCTGATATTACTTCTTTGAAAGGATGGTAAAATAATGCATGCAAAGCTGGAATTGGAGAAAGGTTTGGGAATATTTACGTTGCAATTACTTGTGTATATCTTCTGTTTACTCTAGGACACGTAGTCACCTGTCATTTTAACCCTTTCCCACACAAAGACGATTTTTGATGACCCTAAGGCAGAAGCCTTTTGAAAACATTGCGGGAAATGGAGAAAATTCGGGTAACCAGCATTTTCTCCCTTTTCCAAAATATTTCCTTACTTTCCCAAACTAAATTTCGATTTTTTAATATCTATTCTATTTTGTCTATAAATTTGTGGTTTAGTAAAGAGTTAAATGATATTTACAGCGTACCTCCACTGACAGCTTTAGAAAGTAAAACAAAAATTTGATTGGCTGAACCATTCGGAATAGCCAATCACAAATTGTACTAAATCAACTTCTAGAAAGTTCATTTGAATAATGATTAGAAATTTATAAGTTTTAAAGGTGGGTATTTAGAATTTTCACATCACACCAAATAAAAGAATATATATATCACTGAAATTTATGTGAAAAAACAATACAAATCATCATTAATTAAGAATCATAAAATTACCCCCAAAATTTTTTTTGGTGGTATTCCCTTAAAAGGCTACGTAGCCTCTTAAGCTATTTTTAGATTTCCCGCCAAAATCAGAAGAGCATTGTGGGAATGTTAAGTGACTTGCACGTGACTAATGACTATTGAATCTCATAACAAACATGTAATTATTTTCCATTATATCTAGAACTTCGGAAGCTATGTTTAAAGCTTCGTCTGTGTATTTCCGGTATGTACATGAGCGAGCTGCGGATGTAAAAATAGACCGTATTTCCCTTCAGTGTTGACCTGGGCTGTGGTAAATATCTAATTTATCTAGTTGTCGGGTGGTTTTCGACTACTGGGGTTTAATTAATGAAAATTATAAGGCTTTGGGAGTATAAGGATGGTTTTTTTTTTGGTATTTTTGTAAAGTTTTCGTCCCAAAATCTGAAGGGCCACCTTTAAACTGACACGAGAAAGTAAAAAATTATTTTTGATTGACTTAACTAAAATGGTTTAGCCGACCCGATCAGAAATGTGCATTAAAATAAAAAAAAATCTTGAGACTTATTGTGGCGCCGCCTGAGCGGCGGCACTATATCTTTATTCGCTTTTGAAAAGTACCTATGGAGGCAACCATATTGTTTACT
Organism: Tridacna crocea; assembly: GCA_943736015.1. Classification (NCBI taxonomy): domain Eukaryota; kingdom Metazoa; phylum Mollusca; class Bivalvia; order Cardiida; family Cardiidae; genus Tridacna; species Tridacna crocea. The sequence goes on along the minus strand of OX031066.1, from coordinate 35,170,742 downwards.
CGGCTTCACGTCATTTCGTAATAAGATCATTTCGTACCTAGGCTATTTCGTACAATTTTGGTCATTTCGTACTCACTTTCATCATTTCTTACATCTGGTCATTTTATACCCAGTTTTTAATACAAACTTGGTAATGTAGAAACTAGTTTTACTACTATTTTCTTTTGATGTTTGCCGAATGACAACTGCTTTTGAGCATAGTTCCAATTGAACTTATGTTGAATTTTGCCGCAGAATGGCTTAACATTATTGCCTCTTTCTTTTTTAAGTTTTTAGTTGGATTTTCAGGATTGTTTAGGGCTTCTTAGTTTATTTCTCACCGATTTCTGCATAAATTTTACTTTGGACAAATTGAAATGCTATCATGTACCTTATTTCATAAAAAACTGATTTGCGGTGCCATTGATGTTATGTATCAAAATTTTCTTGTACTCAAAATATAATTAAGAATGGTTGGTGAACATGGGCCCCGAACGACGATGGTTATGTGGGAAAGCAGCCAATGGCTTGCAAAGAATATTGTGCTGTGTGCTGGTAAATGAAACTCCAGGCAAGCATGGATAGGTGCACTAGCCTTGCGAAGTAATAATATAACTGAAATACGGTTGAAAACGGCACCTTAAACACCATACAATCAATCAATTAACGGGCCTGGAAACTTAACTCTTTACCACACAATCCTGACTTTTAACGATCCTGAGTAAGAAAGTCCTTGAAAACATTGTGGGAAAAGGAGAAAATGCTGGTAACCAGCATTTTCTCCTTTTCCCACAATGTTTTCTGCACTTCCCAAAACAAATTTCAATTTTTGAGCCACATTTATTTTGTCGTCTGCAAACGCTTTTAATTTGGACTAATCCAAAATTTGGTCGTTTTGTGAAGAGTTAAGTGGTAGATTGTTGAATTGAAAAAAAAAAAAGCTTAAAAAACAACTACTACGCAGACAATGTGATGATAATAATCAAGATAAGAATCCAAATATGTAAGGATAATAGCGCCGTCTGCTTCTGTTTTATGATGACTGTCTCTATTTTACTTCGATGTTTTTCAAGAGCATCCCTTGCTATTCTGTAGATTAACTCTTTACCAAACGACAAAAGTTTAAACTTGTTCAAATTGAAAGCATTTACGGACGACAAAATAAACGTGACTCAAAAGTTGAAATTTAAATTTAGAAGAGTAGAAAATATTGTGGGAAAAGGAGAAAATCCTGGTTACCAGCATTTTCTCCTTTTCCCACAATGTTTTCTAGAGGCTTCTTTCCACGGGTCGTAAAAACCAGGGATTGTTAGGTAAAGAGGTAACCTATTACCACACAATCCCTACTTTTGACGACCCTGAGAAAGAAACCTCTAAAACATTGTGGGAAAAGGAGAAAATGCTGGTAACCTGCATTTTCTCCTTTTCCCACAACGTTTTCTACACGTCACAAAACAAATTTCAAATTTTCCGTCACTTTTATTTAGTCGTCTGCAAATGCTATCGACTTGGACAAACTTTCCAAAATTTTGTCGTTTGGTACTGAGTTAAGGGGATCACGGGTAAAGTTAAAAGTTCTGAGACGGCAATAAAATTCAAATAAACTCAAAACTAGTATTTTGAATCCTTTACGATACACACCCTGGTTTTAACGTCCCTGGACGGAGAGGTCCTTGTGAAACATATACTGTAGTAGGAAACGGAGAGAATGCCACCGATTTTTCCTTTTCCCACAAATTTTCTACACTTTCAGAAGAAATCCAATCATTTAAACCACATTTAATTTGTCGTCTGCAAACACTTTCAATTTGGATATGTATACAATTTTGTCGTCTGATAAAGAACTAAGTGATCGCCATGAATAGTCAAGAGATCACTTAACTCTGCCGACGCTAAATATAGAAATTCGATGACTATCGAAATCCTCAAAATGGTCCACTGAAAATCAGACAGAAATTTCTCTGGTTGACTTTATCAAACAAGCGGATGGCATAGATCAAGATCAGAATGCACGTTCTGTGCAGTCTGATCTTCATCTATACCGTCCGCAAAAGTCCTTGGGTTCGCCTACGACGCCGAAAGGGTTAAAGAACGGTCGCTCTTTGTGACGATTTAATTCTAAACCAATGAAAATATTTTTAAGAAATAGGTATCTATGGAGAATGAAGCACGCGCGGTTTTTTTTTTTGACAATTTAATTTTAAACCAATGAAAAAAATAATGAATATGTATGGTAAATTGAACTGAAATACGAGAACTTGATACGCTTTTATGACTTAAATATATAAAAAATGAAAGTGCCTTAAGTATTGAAAGTCTATCAATTTGAAACGAATGATATGATATTCTATACTGACCAAGACTATGGAATGACCGCCATGTTGTTTTACTATGGAATCAGCTTATACCAGATAGACTTATTTTTTTCCAATAAATTTCTTTTGTCCAAGTACGGATAGAATTTAATTCCGCTATTTATCAAGAAAATCGTAACCTTCTTTAACTCTTTACCAGATGACAAATTTATAGACTGGTCGAAATTAAAAGCATTTGTACACGACAAAAATAAATGTATCGGAAAAATCGAAACTTGATTCGGAAAGGTTAGAAAACATTGTGGGAAAAGGAGATAATGCTGGTTACTTGCATTTTCTCCTTTTCACACAGTGTTTTCAGAATGCTTCTACCTCAGGGTCGTCAAAAGTCGTCATTGTGTAGTCAAGGATTAAGTTTTTCGTCTGTTCATCTTTGAATTTGCGGACAGTACAAACTCAAGACCAGACAGCACTCTGATCTTAGATCTATACATTCCGGTACCTGATTACAAGATAATAATAATAATGATGATGATGATGATAATGATGATGATAGTGATAATAATAATGATGATAATAATAAAAATGTTCTATATTACAGTTTTTTTTTCAGCCACCAGGAAAAGAAGCTATTTATCCTAAGGCGAAAGTGTTAACCCTTTACTAAGACTACTAAATTTTAAGTATTTAACAGACCACCTAGTAACAGTGTCTCAAATGGCGAAAACTTCGATTGTTTCAAAGACATCATGAGAAAACCTGCATTTTTCCCACTTCCCGTGATGCTTTAGAAAGTACCTCCATATTCAGGGAAGTGCTGAACACGTGATAGTTTTGTTCTTAACCCTTTACCACACAATCCCGATTTTAAAGACCTTGAGAAAGAAGCCTTCTGAAAACATTGTAGAAAAAGGAGAAAATGCTGGTAACCAGCATTTTCACCTTTTCCCACAATGTTTTCTACCCTTTCCACATCAAATTTCAGTATTTGAGTCATATTCATGTTGTCTTCTTCAGATCCTTTTTATTTGGACTAGTCCAAACTTTTGTCATCTGGTCAAGAGTTAAAGGGTTAAATATCATTTTTCAAGAATGAAATAACTGTCATTTCATTCCGCCATACTTTATCATTTTCTAAAGTATCAGCTTTCATAGAATAAAAACGATATTATTTTTCGTACTACTTTGTATTTGTTTGGAACTGGCATGGGGTGGGGTAATAGTAGCGTCACTTGTTGGATGTAAGTGCTATTTACGTATTACAGAACATATTAGCATGTGTATTTCTTTATTGTAAGGCTGTATAACAAATTATACATTTAGCAAGTCAAATGATTGTTATGAACATATTCAATCGATTAACCCCCCCTTTTTTTTCGCAGTTTTTGGCCCCCAATATTTCACAAATATTACACAATAATGGAATATACACGAAGCATCCCCTTTCTGTGTTGACTGGTTATGATCAATGTTGAAAGCAATTTAAGCACCAAAGATGTGCTTGGTAAACAACATGGTCAAAGTACAGACACAGAATGCCGTGGACAGTTTTTCAGATATGCAGATCATTCAAAAATGCGATCTAGGGCAAAACCCATCTTCAGCAATCAAACTTCATGGACAAAAAACTGCAGCCAATAACATTATCAATGACGACAGCGAAGACGACGACCACCAAGATCATAATAGTGTTTTCGTGGTGGTCGTCGTTTTCATTGTAGTCATCGACGGTCTTCCGATCGTGTGGGAATTTCTGTTTTACACAAGTCTACTATAGGACGAAATCTAATGTTGACATAAAGTGCCGTCTCGGATTAGCCTGCGCAGACAGCGCAGGCTAATCCGAGACGTCACTTTAAGCAAATGTCCCAAAGCCCCTTTTTACGCCTTGTAGACCAGTTATAACCCTATTATCGTGAATGAAATGAAACTGCCTACAAATTATTGCACCATGCTCTGGAAACAGCAGATCTAAAACTTCTCCATGATGTATGATTATACCAAGCGAGTCATTACATAATCGTGCTTCCACAAAGTCGATTTTGTCGATTAAAGGTGGATATTTAGAATTTTTTCATCTCACCAAATTAAAAGATATATGTATCACTGAAATTCATATGAAAAAATAATACAAATTATCAATAACTAAGATTCATAAAATTACAAAAAAAAAGAATTTTGATGGTATTCCCTTACAAGGCTACGTAGCCTGTTAAGTTATTTTTAGCTTTCGCGCCAAAAATCAATAAAGCATTTTGGGAATGTCAAGTGACTGGCACATGACTCATAACGCTTAAATTCCATTACATAACAAACATGCATTAATTATTTTCCATAATGTCTTCTTTGGACGCTATATTTGAAACTTCGTCTGTGTATTCCTGTATGAAAATGAGCGAATCGATCATCTAGAAATATAACGTGTCTCCGGTTGGTGTCAACCTGTGCCGTAGTAAATTTCTAATTTCTCGTGTTGTCGGACGGTTTTCGACCACTGGGGTTTTATGAATGAAAATTAAAAGGCTTTGGGAGTATAAGGATGATTTTTTTTGCATTTTTGTAAAATTTTCATCCCAAAAACTGAAGGGCCACCTTTAACCGACTGGTACCTGAGGATACCATTGCCCTCGGGCATACAGAAAAGTCACCAAATCAAAAAAAGTTTACACGTACATGTAAGTCAGCCTGCTTTGTCCGCAGACTGACATCAGACGATACTTTTTGTGGAACATAGCACTTATATAAGACCATCGGTAACACTCTGCGTCCATTCAAATAAACAAAACATCATCTATTACAATAAAACGCCTTTGTTCATTATACAACCAAAAACACCCTGTAAATATAATTTCGAACACCATCTGAATCAAACAAAAACGAAGCCATCGAAAATATCAAAATACGCGAGTACCAGAAATTTATTTTGTGATAAACCAACTAGCGTTACACAGTTGCTAATTGGTCCTATATGTCCTAGTGGTGGAGGTGCAGCACTAACAATGTATAGGCCCTATATAGTGTTCGTTCCATACTCTAGACGCTGGGTTTCTCTCACGAAAAAACACACACCAGGCCTCGTATTCACCAGCCGTTCTTAAGAACTGTCTTTGTCTTATTCTTCAGAATTTTCTATATGTATTTGTAAGTAACACAAATTCTGATTGGCTAAACCATTCGGTTTAGCCAATCAGAATTTGTGTTACTTACAAATTCAGAAAATCTTGGAGAATAAGACTACGAATATTCTCAGGAATGGTTGGTGAATACGGGCCTTGATTCCTAGACTGGTGAACACGAGTTATTTTGTGGGCCGTCACTGTGATATGACTGAGATAACGGTGGATAAAGCGTATAACATCGCTCAATCAACCTAATGCAAATAGTAATATCAAAAGCCGCCATAGCAAATAACAATAACACAACTGCGAACAACAACACAAAGAATCATGCATGTCTGAAACCTGATCCCGATCGTTGTCTTAACCCTTACCAAACTATCCTGTGATTTACGAACATGGCCAGGACATTTGAAAACATTCGGGCAGAGGAGAGAATGATATTTACCAGCATTCTCAACTTCTCGGATCAAGCTGTTAACCACATTTCACTGACGAATTCCAATCATTTTTGTCTCATCAAATATATCTTTGTTAACGCTTTTAATATAAACGAACCTATAAATTCATTTCAGCAAAGAGCTAATCGCCCTGCTCAGATTGACACGTGATTATGTTCTATCCTCTAATTGACGTGAATAGTGAATTACCTAGATTATCTGTTTAAATTAGAGAATGAACCGTCTGTTATTACAATCTGCGGAAATTGTCAGATAGTTTTAATTTTCTGTAGCAGATCAAGGCTTTTCAGGACCCCTGTTCGTCAACCATTTTAAATTACGTTCTTAGTATTTTTCTCATGAATTTTCAAAATTCTAAAGTAATACAATTCCTGATTGGATTAGCTTAACCATGGTTTAGCCAATCAGGAATTGTTTTACTTTTCTAAATTTAGAGTAAGACTTTACACTTAAAAAATGCAACTGAAAATGGCTGGTGAATACGGGCTTCAATCTGACTGTTTTCACTAGTTTACCATTTACAGTTTTTGCCGTTTTAATGGTTGTTTTCAAACATGAAAAAAAAAAAGATTAAATATTATATCAAACTATGCTAAAATATGATGATAATAATAATAATAATAATAATAATAATAATAATAATAATGATGATAATGATAGTAATGGTGATGATGACGATGATGTCTTTTCAAATACTTCTGTACCTCTGCGTTATAAGACTTATATTTGCTTTCTTTCTGACTTAGTACTTAGGAGTTCTATCAAAATATTACTCCTAAAGTAATAAAAAATATCTAGCAGCGAAAACGAAAAGAATAAAAGAGAAATCGTAATAAATGCCACAATAGAATTGATTTAATTCAGTAATCTGGCGCCATTTTGAAACCTAAAACACCATATCCGAAATCTCCCGAGTGAGACATCGTCCATTTTCGGCTTTTGTCCAGATAAACTAATTACAGAGATTTCCCGTTAAACAGGAAGTCGTCAAGACCTCTCCGTTTACCTTTCAGAGAAATATGTATTGATGACAACAAATAAACATAAAAAGTGGTCTGAAATAAATGGCCAAACTTTGAAGAAGGGGTCGCAAGATTTATACTATTTTAATATATTATCTTTATCACATTATTTTAATATATTATCTTTATCACATTGAAAAATAACAAACTTTTGAGTCTCTGTAAAAGGGAGGGCAACATTTTCTTTTTTTTTTTACAGCAATTTTAAAACCATTTTATTTTTGGCATGGCAGCCATAGAATCATTGAATGTATCCATACGTGCTTGGATTCGCTGTGTGTCTTTAACCAGTTGTACACACACTAGCTTTTCCTAGCCAATGGCTGCTTTTCCATAAGAAGTTAAATAGAATAAGAAATAAAAACAAAAAACGATGTTCAGTGATCAGAGAAGATGGAATCCGGAAAAAAAGGGTAACAAAAGGTGTAGAATTACGGATATTTCCATAAAATCGCGTTTCCTTAGATTAAACGGGACCGGATAACACTGTGTTGGTTTTAACCCATCACTTCCGGAAAAAAAATATATTACAGCTTACGGCTCTGGTAAATATGTGCTAATAACATAAATAAACAGTGAAAATGTTGTGACAAATGGAGAAATTGCTCGTTATGAGCAATTTCTCCTTTTGCCATAACGAGTTCACAAGTCTTCTGCTCCAGAGACCAAAAAATTCGTCTGCAAGGAGGCAGTGTGTTAAATTGATGGGTTGGGTTTCATTATCCGCGCGTGAAACGCATTTCAACAGATTACAAATCAAACTTAAATGTCATTTATCAACATGACCGAGAGGACAATGGGGAAATTCGCGGTAATCAGCCTGCTCCCCGCCAAACAAGGCGGTTACATTTGTTAGAATTTGTTAAGTTTACTGCCATACCAACTACGCAGGTTGAAAAGCCGGAGAATGTTTTATTTGTAAACGATGGACCGTTGAGGATGCGCCCGTTCGCCTTTCGATTATTGCAACCCTTTCTTGAAGGGTATATCAATTTATGTCTTTCTCTTTCACAGGGTTGTAAACAAAATGTTTATCAGAAAAGCAAGGCTAAATTAAAATGTTTGTTTCTTTTAAATACCACTTCAATTTTTTTGACAATGTTTCTTTACAAATTTAGATATCAAATATTTTTATTATTAATCAAAAATGAATTTACAGAAGTGAAAGGAATGGCATTATTTTGTTAGCGGTATAAAAAGTTAAGCTAAAGTTTCAAAACTTATCGGGCAGCGCAAATCTGTGGTCAGACTCTGAGTTCTGAACTGCCTGATCCTGATCTGTACCGATCACACATGTAAGCTAAGACCGGGCATTGCATTTATTGCAGTTTAATCTGCATAATTGGTGCTCTCAAAAAAATAAGCGAAGCGTTCAAACAGAAATTCGAGGAAAAGTAGTTCTAAGATGGTAAAGGTTATACAATGGCGAAATATTAATTTTGGTATTCTTCTGAGTAGTTAATGTCTGACGGTGGTTTATTCAACTGAAGACATTGTCGAGAATCCGAGAGGATTCTGGGAAATTAGAACTTTGTACCCAGGACAATTTGTACATAGATCAAACTCAGACGTTTTTGGCAGTGTATTCATTGAGTGAGATAATTTTCTCTTTTTTTTTTCTTCCGTCAGATAATATTAGACATGGTTTATCTAATAAGGTTTTAGCTTTGGTAGTTTGTTGAGTAGTACAACAATTCATACTATATGATCAAATTACTTTACAGAACACACAGATAGATAGATAGATAGATAGATAGATAGATAGAGAGAGAGAGAGACAGAGAGAAAGAGAGAGACAGACAGACAGAGAGAGGCGAGCGGAAGAACGGACAGAGGGACGGACAGAGAGTAACAACGACAGACGGACATAAATAGTTAAAACGAGAGGGGGAAGAAATGGGAGGGAGCATACATATATGAATCGCTTAACCCATTACCACACAATCCCTACTTTTGACACCCCTGAGAAAGAAGCCTTTGGAAAACATTGTGGGAAAAGGAGAAAATGCTGGTAACCAGCATTTTCTGCTTTTCCCACAATGTTTTCTACTCTTTCCAAATCAAATTTCAATTTTTGATTCACCTTTTTTTGTCGTCTGCAAATGCTTTCAATTTTGACAAACCTAAAATTTTGTCGTTTGGTAATGGGTTAATGAAAGATATTTTAATGACACAGAAGTAACGATAATGAACGGGAAAAAGAGAAGAGGGCTCCCAACAAAGGATTTTAAACTGTTTACAAAAGATTCTTTGTTGAAGCAATCTCGAAGAAGAAGGTTCTTGAAAACATTTGGGGAAAAGAGAAAATACTTAAAATCAGCATTTTCTTCTTTTCCCAACATGTTTTCTACCCTCTCAAAATACAAATGCTGTCATTTAAACAACACTAAATTTTTCGTCTGCACATACTTTGAATTTGGACCACCCTAATTTTTTTGTCCTCGGGTATATATTAAAGAATTAACCCAGTACCACACAATCCCTACTTTTGAAGACCCTGCGAAAGAAGCCTTTAGAAAACATCTTGGGAAAAAGAGAAAATGGTAACCAGCATTTTCTCCCTTTCCCACGATGTTTTCAACTCTTCACTAATCCCATATCAAATTTTCACATTTATTTTGTCGTGGGCAAATGCTTTTAATTTGGACTAGTCTAAAATTTTGTCGTTTGGTAAAGAGTTAACCAGTCACCAATCCTTGAATATCGGGAGTTAAAGACGACGCCCTTTCAGTTCTTCATTGAAAAAAAAAACCGACTGCTAATTATATGATAGATTAGCAACAAAACACGGCGAATGGTAATAAAAGTTAACAGAACAATGAAAATAATCATTCACTGGAAATACTGTTGGCTTTAATTTGATTCCAATGTTTAAATGAGTCCAACTTTTAATTCAATTTAGTGTAATTTCAGCAAATAAGACTCGGGCGAAGAACGCCGAGGTCTTTGAATCGTCTATTTACCATCATTACATCCACAATACCCGAGATTGCGCGTGTGTAAAGGCACGTGGCGTGACGTCAGTCACCCATCTGTTAGCAGGCGGAATCTTACTTCGTTGAGCAGACGACTTCGGTCTCCCATCTGTCACATGACTTGGTTACTACAGAAACCTCCTTTTCTCGATTAATTGCTCATTAAATGGATCGATTGTTTGTTTCTAGAAATAATTTCATTTTTCATTCCCTAGTTGAAAACATTTTGAATCAAAGACGGAACTTTAACATTTGAGCTATATTCCTGAAAATCTGTTTGCTTGAATGATAGTTACACTACAAATTTTTACCAAACAACAAAATTTTAGACTGGTTCAAATTGAAAGCATTTGCAGACGACAAAATAAAGGCAACTCAAAAATTGAAATTTATTCTGGGAAGGGTTGAAAACACTGTGGGAAAAGGAGAAAATGCTGGTTACCAGCATTTTCTCCTTTTCTTACAGTGCTTTTCAAAAGGCTTCTTTCTCAGGGGCGTCAAAAGTAGGGATTTTATGGTAATGGGTTAAAAAAAATTAAATATCAGTCAGATCATGGAGACAATGGTGTGGTGATAGAGTGTTGGCTTGTCACATTTAAGGTACCCGGCTCGATTTATGGGATGAGCGGTTAAAGCCGATCGAGCCCGGTCAGCCCCACTGGCTGACCTGAGTCAAAACTGTTTGTATGTCAAAGAACCAGTGCACCTCGTGATTCATTCGATTGTTAAACAGTAATAGATTATTTGTGATAGATTGCTTAGTAGCATTTGAATTTATAAGCCCAGCCCAATGCCGGTACATATATCAAAATAATATTTGTGTAATAGTGAACAATTTTTATTTGACAGGGTAAGAGTTAGATTAAGAACATTCTCAGTCATGTTCTCCAGAGTATCAACATTTGAAAGTAACACAACTTCTGATTGGCTAAACCAATTGGTTTAGCCAATCAGAAGTTGTGTTATTTTCAATTTTAGAAAATCCTGGAGAATAAGACAAAGAATATTCTTAGGAATGGTTGGTGAATACGCACCCAGAGTTTATAGGAGATGTGGTTCGATCCCGATTTACGCTGTTTGTTTGGTTTTTTGCGTGAACTAAACAAAGTTCATGTAATCGCAACATTTCGGTGATACTTTCAATGCACGAATGAAATGTAATTATTTGGCTTATTCTGCGCACATTTTCTGTTGCATCTCCAAATAGGGTGTAGATCAAGATCGGACTGTGAAGTCAGGACAGTTTTCCACTGGTTCAGAAATAATACCACCGCAAAATTAAAAATTATTTCAGTCGCTCAATGAAATACTCTGATACACGTCGCCAATTTTACGTTTAAAGTGCCCTGAGGAATAAAGGGAATGAGAAAAGGTTAATTTACAACAAAAATGAAAATAAGACCCATTGGAGGTTGGTATTGGGAATTGAAAAAAAAAATGAAAACCTTTCAACGGATATAAATTAAACTGAAAAGGACGATAAAACGTGATAATTATTTTAGCTTCAGTTGTTCCTGAACCTTGTCGGGTGGCAGGCGAATTTTTGTTTCCCGCTAACGCGCTTTCGATCTGCTCCTGAATTGTTTCAGCTTATCGCGCCGAGTCATCAAATAATTAATCGCATGCAAGAAAACTGAGCACTCTTTATTGAAAAAAAAAAATGACAAAAGATAGTAATTTTAATTGTCGTTTGAACTGTCGCCTGCAATCGCCATGAATCTACAGAGTCACGTGTTTGCATACTTCCGGTCCAACTGTTGTCTGTTACATTGAATAGAATGAAAACGGATACTCCAGTTCCTTGGGGGTAATTTCTTTTTGTGTCATTTTTACAACATTTTCCCTCATAGATTTCGATTTCAAAGTGAAAACTAAGGGGTTGAATCATCTATGAGAAAAAAAGGGAGGGAAAATTAAAACATTGACAAACTACAAATGGTTTGAAAGGTAATGGTTTAAATGTGGTTTGGTTTAACCACACGAGAAAATTTTAGGCCGGTCCAAATTGAAAAGCATTTGCAGACGACAAATTAAATGTGACTGAAAAATCTAAATTTGATTTGGGAAAGGGTAGGAAACATTGTGGGAAAAGGAGAAAATGCTGGTTACCAGCATTTTCTCCTTTTCCCACAAATGTTTTCTACAGGCTTCTTTCTCAAGGTCTTTAAAAGTCCGGAATGTGTGGTTAAGAGTTTTAACCCGTTCCCAAACAATCCCTGGTTTTTAGGGGTCTGGAGTAGTAACCTTTTGAAAACATTGTGGGAAAAGGAGAAAATGCTGGTAACCAGCATTTTCTCCTTTTCCAACAATGCTTTCTACCCTATCATAGACAGAAATAATCTTTTCAGCAATAATTGTATTGTCGTCTGCAAATGCTTTCAATTTAGTCTAGCCCAAAAATTTGTCGTTTGGGAAAGGGTTAAAAGAAAATTTACGTCTGCATCTTTCTTTATATGTGCTCTGACAAAAGGGGGCTTGATGCATCTACGTGTTGCATGATACTGAGCAAGTCATGAAATAATTATAAATCCATAATAATCCAATTTCTACTATGACGGAATAATTCAAGTCTATATAATTTGATGATGAAAGAATGAACTATTTTAATGTAACATCTATCTACAATGGTTTATTTACATCCTCACTCACCTGAAAGCATCTAAGAAAGAAAAGAACATCACTTTCACAAATCATTTTTAGAGGAACCTATATTGAGTCTTTGTAGCAAATTGAAAAAAGTATATATGGTTTGCAACCATCTTCGCGAGCCAAAGTTAAGATCACTACGTGGATCTTACCTGGGTAGGGTAGCGTAGTGAATCGTCAGCCTTGGCTTGCGAAGATGGGCTTGCAACATGCGAAAAGGTGTATTCGGACACTTTGCGTAATGTGTCGTCTCGGATCAGCCTGCGTAGTCTGAGCAGGCTAATCCGAAATGACATTTTCCGTTTTTATGTTATTTTCCGTTTTGCGAAAGTCTACTGCAGCACAAGATCTAATGCAGTCGTAAAGTGACGTCTCGGATCAGCCTGCGCGGACTGCGCAGGCTGATCCGAGACGACACTTTACGCAAATGTCCGAATGCCCCCTTTTCGCGTGTTGAAGGCCAATTATTATGATAAAAACGTTAACGTTGTAGTGGATGAAAACAACTATATGAACCATGCTCTGTGAAGGGGGTGCCAAATGCATCGACAAAACAGTTTCGACCTAGTTCAGTATTTGCAGTCGGACCTTTTTGCTATCTGCCAGTTTTCTGTTTGTCAAATGGCAAGTCTACCTCATGATTAATCCAATCAGTTAACTCTTTACCAAACGACATAATTTTGGACTAGTCCAAATTGAAAGGATTTCCAGACGACAAAATAAAGGTGACTGAAAAATAGAAATTTGTTCTGGGAAGAGTTGAAAACACTGTGGGAAAAGGAGAAAATGCTGGTTACCAGCATTTTCTCCTTTTCCCACAGTTTTTTCAAAAGGCTTCTTTCTCAGCGGCGTCAAAAGTAGGGATTGTGTGGTAATGGTATAAACCAAATACATTTTATGGGTCCAGAATTATGTGATTACTTGCTTGGTATCACACATCACAGATCACAGAGAGACATTGAACGCATTTTTCACAGAGATGGCTTGTATAATTATGTAATAATGATCTTTTTTTTTATGAATAGTAAGTAAGAACACTTTGTTGGTTTCCACGCAGGAGTAAAATGTTGGGCATTCCCTTGGTGAGGATCTCCAGCCATCCCATATATAGGCCCGCGGGACAGGAAGTCTTTCTGGGCACAGGGAGGGTCCTACAACATGTGATAAATATGATTATATAGAGGATTATTAAATGGCTGTGTGTGATACTTACCGTTTGGCTGCTAAGCGCGACTAGAAGACAAATTTTGCTGAAATTACGAAAGTCCTCTTTAAAAAAGTAGAAACCAGTGTGAGCTAGGAGAAAAATGCTGGTATGTGTCAATATTTCTTTTCCTTTTTCATAAAGTTTTAAAGAGATGCCTTTGACAGGGTCATTAAATTGATAAACCCACTTTATCAAGCGACCCCGGGACTTGACGACCCCAGTTTCCGAAAACAAACTGAGAAAAGCATAAAATGCCGGAAAGCAGCATTTTCTCCCACTGCTATTTTTTCCATCGAACCTATTTATCCGAGTCATTGCTACAGTCATAACGGCGCATACAAATCAGCAATGCTCTGGGGCAAAAGGGGGGGCTTATTACATCTCCGTGACATGTGTTACCCAGCAAGTCACCAGATAAATATGGATCTATAAAATCCAATTTATCTCACAACCAACTTAATCATGAGATAAACTGGTAACAGACATACAGAAAATTGATTGACAGCGACAAGTTTCGGCCAAGGTCAGCCTGCGCGGATTGCGCAGGCTGACCTGGGTCGATACTTGTTGTAGATGCGTTGAGCCCCCTTTTCACAGAGCAAAGCAGATATTTGTGAATCTCAGTTGATATATCTACATAAGTCCCCAAACACTATATACCTAACCTGTCTATTTTGCTTCAATTAGAGAGAAGTAATTATGCTAAATAAAACAAATGATTAGAAGGAATCAAGGGGAATAACTGCTAATATACTTACATGACGATGAGGTTCGCTTCACCTGAGTGTTCCAGTAACTTCTCTCTAATACGTAAGTGCCGGTAGGTCTGTAAATTATAACAGAAGACATAGGTAGGTAGGTAGGTAGGTAGGTAGGTAGGTAGGTAGGTAGGTGGGCAGGAGTTGGACAGGTGGGTAGGTGGGTAGGCAAATAGGTAGGCAGATAGATAGATAGATAGATAGATAGATAGATAGATAGATAGATAGAGAGCCGTGGGCAAGAAAAATGAAGGGAAAATTTAAAGTTTTTGTTGGTTAGTTTAAATAAAGACCAGACTTTCAGTAGAAGGCGTCTGATCTGGGATCTACATTTATCTTGTGACCGATGTGACCCATTGAACAATTTTGTTTTTCATTTAGCAACGTATGGGTGAGAAATAAGTTCAGTATGGGTACACTATAATGTTATTACTTTATAATCTAAATGTTTATCGTCTGCTTACCTTCTGTTTATGGGCCAAGAGATCCGCGTCTGCAATTTTCCATAAATATTCCTCCTGGACTTCACCGGGTTTTAGCCGCCATTGGTGAATCAGACTTTCGAATTCCCGGTACCTGCCGTAAAAGTATACTCATAAATGTCAGACATTAAGAATATATTAGCAAGTATTATTTTATGGTTCTCACATTGATACATAGTTGTATCGACATTCTTTACGTTTACTTTTTGTCTGAAACTTAGTTTACATCGGATTATAAGTGCCATTTGGTCAATCAGAATTTCAAATTTCAGGTATCTGCGCCAAACGATGCGCATAAATGTAGAACATACCATACATGTGGTTGAATTTTTAACTAGATATACTCAAGATAAAAGTTTGAAGATCCTGCGTAGAATGTGGTGAATGTGTACATTTCCATGATAGGCCCGAGTTCTGGGGTTCGATCCTCACTCGAGGCCCTTGGCCGGTTTTTACGCGTGAGTATCCTTGGGTTAGAAAATTCAGAGTAACCTAGTACCGGTAAAAACCCAGGGGAAATGAGTAAGTCAGCCATCGCCTTGATATGACGGAAATAATTTTGAAAGCGGCGTAAAAACCCATTTCATCACATACAAAAGTGATATAAACGTAAGTTCTATATCTCCCCTATGACGTATTTAACCCTGTTTTATCAAATGAGCCAATATGACCACTTACGTTGAGAGCTGAGGCTTTTTTGTCAAGTCTGTTATTACCGTGAGAGCCGAGTAGTCGATACGAAATTTGGAGAGAAGCGTCGCCATCCTGTAAAACAATAATAGAACCATGGGATACTTAACTCATAACCACACAATCCCTACTTTTGACGCCCCTAGAAAAGAAGCCTTTTGAAAACATTGTGGGAAAAGGAGAAAATGCTGGTAACCAGCATTTTCTCCTTTTCCCACAATGTTTTCCGCCCTTCACAAAATTAATTTCAAATTTTCAGTCACTTTCATTTTGTCGTCTGCAAATGCTTTCGATTTGGACAAGCCTAAAGTATTGTCGTTTGGTAATGGGTTAAACACGTAAGTTGTTTCGGTACAGACTGCCTTTAGTGGACAATGTAGATTAAGGTCAGACTACACAGAGTCTGGAGCTATCATATTTGCTATCACTGCATTGATGATATTCTTGCAAAAACTTCCTTGACATTGTACAATGTTTTGTGTTCGGTTTGACCTGACTAGGAAAGTTTATTTGATTTACATGTATTTAACGCTCAAAAGCTCAAAGAAAATATATTGTATATTAAATTGAACGTATAATTGCTCTACAAGCAAGTTTGACTTGCAAAAACTCTGAATATGTCCATCTTTTTCCCCTATACCACAAAATCCCGAGTTTCAACGACCCTGAGTTTCAAAGTTTTGAATGCATTGTGGAAAACGGAGAAAATGCTGGTAATCAGCAGTTTCTGTTTTTGTCACAATTTCCTTTCACAAAATAAATTCTATTTTAACAACAGTTAATTTGTCGTCCGGATTCAACTTGTTTAATCAACCCATTACCACTCAATCCCTACTTTTAACGCTCCTGAGAAAGAAGGAAGCCTTTTGAAAACACCATGGGAAAAGGAGAAAATGCTGGTAACCAGCATTTTCTCCTTTTCCCACTGTGTTTTCTACCCTTTCCAGAACAAATTTCTATTTTTCAGTCACCTTTTTTTTTGTCGTCTGCAAAAGCTTTCAATTTGGACCAGTTCAAAATTTTCTTGTGTGGTAATGAGTTAAGTCTACCATTCTATAGTTAAGTATAAGGAGTTGGAAAAAAAGGACTGCAATTTAGAATAGTTTATGAATATCAGCCAGGTAATCAAGCATAATAAATATGTAAGCTGGCAGCCGTGACACAATTGAAATATTGTTAAAAAACAACGACTAACACCAGTGCATTTACCCTTTACCAGACGAAAAAAAAAGGAAAGAGACTTGCAGACAACAATATAAATATGCCTAAAGGAATGGGACTTTTCTCTGAAAGAGAGAACATGATGGGAAACAGAAGAAATAATTGGTTATTCAAAACTAATATTTCCCTTTTCTTAGAAACTTTTCTATGGCTATCTATTTTCAAGGTCATGAAAAGTCTGAAATTGTGTGGTGAAAGGTACAAACATACAAATCATATCCACAAAACCACTGTGTGTTTGTGTGTGTGTGTGGGGGGGGGGGGGGAAGGGGCATGGAAGGGAGTGAACTACTAAAGTTACCATACCTGACTTGGTCTCGAGTGATGTCCCCTTTCTTGGTACCGATACAAAACACTCGTAGTTTACAGTTTTTCCACTGTTTCCGCTGTGACAGTATGTAGGGAATCAACAATGTCAGTCCTAAAATAATAGATCTCACAAGTTTTAATACCCTTATGCAATAAAAAGGAAGTTTCCGAAAACACTGCGGGAGAAGGAGAAAATTCTGGCCACCACCAATATTTCTACATTGCCTGGAATGCTTCCTATTATTTCAAACAGTGTATAAAAGGGTAATACAAACTTATTACAAGATGGGGGATTACACAGTGGTTACGGTCTGATTAGAGCATAAGTGTAGGCTTAGAGTTCAATCCCTACTGATGGCACTGGTTTTCGCGGAGTGCCATTGTGCAAGGAAAAACAAAATCCAATTTTCAATCCTATATGGCGGCCAACACTTTCCCCTTTTCCCACAATGTTCTCTACCCTGCTGAAAACAAATTTCATATTTCTCTGAGCTGTATTTATTTTGTGGTCTGCAGGTGCTTTCAACTTGGACCAGTGTAAAATTTTGTCATTTGGTAAAGGGTTTCTCAAACAACGTAGTGGTTCACCTACCCCCGTCATCGTAGAGCCACCAAACATCTATCGTGCCGTACTGGGGTTGCCTGAAGGTTCTGCTCTGGGCATCGAACCCGATCGAAGCAATGTGACTCAATGTTGTCTTTGTTTGGTCGCCTTCTTCTTCTTAAAATAAAACAAGAATCGACAAAATAATTAGGTATCAATATTTAGGAATTTAACTCTCTACCACACGAGAAAATTTTAGACTGGTCCAAATTGAAAGCATTTGCAGAAATTTGAAATTTGTCCTGGGAAGGGTAGAAAACACTGTGGGAAAAGGAGAAAATGCTGGTTACCAGCATTTTCTCCTTTTCCCACAGTGTTTTCAAAAGGCTTCTTTCTCAGGGGCGTCAAAAGTAGGGATTGTGTGGTAATGGGTTAAGATAACAGAAGTTTTATGTACATGTATTTGTGTGTGTGTGTGTGAGAGAGAGAGAGAGAGAGAGAGAGAGAGAGAGAGAGAGAGAGCGGACGGATAGACGAACGGACGCAGGGACAGACAGACAGACAAACAGACAGATAAATAGAAAGGGAAAAAACACTAATACTATACATGTACTTACTTTCAAAGCCCTCGTTTTCAGCACCTTCTACCAGTGTATTTAACCGTTTTACTCTGTGATGGTCTCCCGTAGGTGATATATGATAAACAGCGTCCTTTCTTTGTTTTGGTGTTGTTGTTATCGTTGAAGGGTTACTGTTCTCTTCTGCTTTCGTGTCGCTCTTGTGTTTGTCTGTGGTACCAGTCTTTTCTGTTCCTTCGTCTTCTACAAATAGTAAATTGCTTCGAGGTTCATCTAAATTTTTTATTTTACCTAATGAAATAAAGACAACTTTGAAATCATGCTTGTAGAGCACGATTTGTGGTTACATGTGCTAACATTGTTTTAACCCTTTCCCAAACGACAAACTTTTGGACTAGACTAAATTGAAAGCATTTGCAGACGAAAATTCAACTCTTGCTGAAAAGATGATTTATGTCTATGATAGGGTAGAAAACATTGTGGGAAAAGGAGAAAATGCTGGTTACCAGCATTTTCTCCTTTTCCCACAATGTTTTCAAAAGGCTACTATTCCAGACCCGTAAAAACCAGGGATTGCTTAGGAAAGGTTAAAGAGATATTGCTAGTTTAGAGTAAACTCTCCTCTATGCTTTCAAAGATGTCTGAATTTTGTGGAAATATACTTTTCTTACAAAGTAAAAAAAGCGACAGATAGAAATATAGAGGTTTTCTTTTCTTAATAAATCTCATTTTTGCTATAGATATATCATAGGTAACACATGAAATTTATTTCTTATCTTTGAATGAATCATCTAATTAAGACAACCATGAACAAACCAATATCGTCCACGAATTCGTCCGAATCATACGCAGTGGGACTGTCAAGGTCAAGAAAATCGTCAGGAACTTTGTTTCGGTCGAAGCCGCCCGGTACTCGTAAAATACCTAGACCGTAATGTAGATCGAAGGCGTCCCTGTCGAAATAAAAAAGGTTCCAAATAAAACGTAGCTTGCTATGGACAATGTCTGGCGACTTTACGAACGGTATACATGAAGATCACAACCACTACCAATCACCTGGTAATTAGACCACATATTTAAATGGAGTGTGATAATAATATGGCTTGCAAGACGCGAAAAGGGGCATTCGGACATGTGCGTAAAGTGTCGTCTCGGATTAGCCTGCGCAGTCTGCGCAGGCTAATCCGAGACGGCACTTTACGACTACATTAGATTTTGTGCTACAGTAGACTTGTGCAAGACAGAAAATTTCATAAAAATGGAAAGTGTCGATTCGGATTATCTTGCGCGGACTGCGCAGGCTAATCAGAGACGTCCGTGGCTTTACACAAATGTCCGAATGCCCCCTTTCTCGTGTTCCAAGTCATTTATAAGGGCGACTTTCTGGTTAAAGGGAAGTTATTGCGTCCTAGTAATGCATTTTAGATCTACCACACAATTCGTCACATGATATGGACCCATTAAATCTATTTGTCATACATCTGACTGCAATATGAGGTAAGATGCAGAAAATTTAAGTGCTAAAAGTTTTGACCCGTGTCAGCCTGCACGGACCGCAGAAGCTGTAACGGGTTGGCATTTTCACACAGCATGACTTTCCGTTTTCCTCCTTTTTCAGATGCTTCCTAAGTTTCCCTCAACTTGTAAAGACGATAATTGAGGACTGACTTACTGTATAACATTATAATAGTCTAACACGTCAAGCGGATCTGCTTTCTGCCAGTCAGTTTTGTAACCTAACAACACAGTATTAGGTCTAAGCTTGCCGATACCCAGAGCCTGAAACGGCAAAAACAGTTCATGGTCAGCGTTAAACATAAAAACACAATACTAGTTCTATACTTGGTTTTATCCCTGTACAATTATATTCAGTAGCCTAAGACATAATTATGTTAAGCGTCACACGAACAAATTTAGTCATATCTTTTTTAAAGGATAACTCTTTATTTGGTATATTTTCAAGCTATGCACACACCCAATAAACAAGTAACAGGCTGCTTTATGAGCCAAATGAAATAGTGGCTACGAGAAAACTTTCCGAAGTCCAGAAATGGCAAATTGTGGGCATGCGTAATGCTGGTCTAAGCACATGGGCTATTGCTTGTCAGTTTCTGGTGATGCCTAACTTATGTCTGACTATATATAACGTTCGATCGTTTGTTTTTAAGGTGTATGAGGCCGTTTTTTTCGGCTTATATTGTAGCGGCCTATGTATCTCTCTGTAGTTTCCTTGGTTTCTTGGCTTTCTCTTACTAGTTTTAAGCAAATAGCCTTCCCGTGGTGCTGGCCTCACAGACATCGTAGGAACAATATTAAAACCCTTTACCACACAATCCCGACTTTTAACGACCCTCAGAAAGAAGCCTTTTGAAAACATGGGAAAAGGAGAAAATGTTGGTAACCAGCATTTTCTCCTTTCCCAACAATGTTTTCTTCCCTTCCTAAAACAAATTTCAAAATTTCAGTCACTTTCTTTTTGTCGTTTGCAAATGCTTTGAATTTGGACCAGTCTAAAATTTTGTCGTTTGGTGTAGAGTTAATCGGCAAGGAGGGAATCAATCCCATTGCAATGACTTTCATTTGTCCTCGGAAAGAATTTGGGAATCAAACCAGCAACCCATGGTTTTAAGTTTGGTAGCTTATGTTACCCAGCGGGCAACCGGGCTAGGCCAAAAGATAAGCTAGCCCCTGAATCTGAATGTCCAGACTTAGACCAACCAAACGCCAATACAAGTGTAACCCTTATCCTTCTATATAACTAAGAGTAAATATTCAATGAGATATTAATAACCCAAATATTGCAGTCACATAGTTATATTTCGGGGAATACTGTCTCCTTATCGGGCAGTGTAGATCACAGATCCCCAAAACACCCTTGTGGTGTGCAAATTATCTCAGTTAATCCTTTCCCAAACGATAAATTTTAGACTCTCCCAAACTGAAAGAGTTTGCAGACGACAACTTTAACTTCCTTAACAATGGCAGAAAATTATCCGAAGGGGCAGAAAACACTGTGGGAAAAGGAGAAATTGCTCGTTACGAGCAATTTCTCCTTTCCCCACAGTGTTTTCAAAAGCATTTTACTGCAGACACGTAAAAACCAGGGCTTGTTTGGGAAAGGGTTAAGTCGATGGTGTTTTAGTATTTATGGCTTGGGTTCCTATGCCCAATTTTACCCTCAAAGAGAGCATGGGACTTTAAGTAGTTTTCACACATTCTCTTTACCTGTAGAAGAACCTGTACACCAATTCTAAACGTTGGAGCTGTCACACTGTTATAGAAAGCTTTAATTCGCCTGCTGTTGAACCATTTATAGGCAGACATCGACCTAAGCCGGTTCAGGTGTTCCGAAAACTCGCCCTGGAAACGGTAAAGAGGCATACGTGATACCAGCAGGGTCCATATTCACTAACCATTTATAAGAACATTCTTGGTCTTGTTCTTCGGAATTTCGTCAATGTGAAAGTACCAGAACTTCTGATTGGTTAAACCATTTGGTTTAGCCAATCAGATGTTCTGTTACTTTCACAGTCAGAAGATCTTGAGGAGTAGGACAAAGAATGCTCTTGATAATGGTTGGTGAATACAGACCCAGGAAGAAAGAAGATCGCACGAAGTTTCTTGTTGGCTTTAGAGGTTACTCCATCACCAATCCTGTGTTATAACGACCCAGATAGGAAAACTCTTTTTTTAAAGATGGCCCTTCAGATCTTGGGACGAAAATTTTTAAAAAATGCAAAAAAATCATCCTTATACTCCCCAAGCCTTTTAATTTGCCTTCATAAAACCCCAGTAGTCGAAAACCATCCGACAGCACGAGAAATTAGAGATTTATTACGGCCCAGGTTGACACCAACGGGAGACACGTTCTATTTTTAGATGATCAATTCGCTCATTTATATACAGGAATACATAGACAAAGTTTCAAATATAGGGTCCGAAGAAGACTTTATGGAAAATAATTATTACATGTTTGTTATGTAATGGAATTTAAGCATTATAAGTCACGTGCCAGTGACTTGACATTCCCAAAATGCTTTATTGATTTTTGGCGGGAAATCTAAAAATACCTTAAGAGGCTACGTAGCCTTTAAAGGGAACACCATCAGAATTTTTTTTTTTTGTAATTTTATGAGTCTTACTTATTGATGATTTGTATTATTTTTTCATATAAATTTTAGTGATATATATATATATGTTTTTTAATTTGGTGAGATGAAAAAATTCTAAATACCCACCTTTAAGACGTCGTGTGAACAGAAGAAAATGCCGCTGTTCAGCATTTCCTTCTATTCATACGACGTTTTCTGTCCATTCAAAGATAAATCACATCATATTGGTCGTACTTTAATTTGTCACCTGCAACTGTTTTCGATTTGGTCAAGTTTAAGATTTTTGGGTTTTTGTAAAGAATTAAAAATCAACAGCGAAAATTTTGTGCTAAATAAAAGACAAAGGTCTACCGACTGAAAGCACAGATGTTTTCTTTTTGTGGAAGTGACCTTGACCTTTGCTACTGGAGGAAGGTCTGTGCATAATTTGCATATCCAATTTTAACAGTTGAATTTTTACACTGAGATGGCAGCAGTCATGTCATTTGAAGATGATCATTTAAATTGTAAAAATTTTAATCTGTCGTGTTTGCCATGGTTTATGACTATAACCCTTAACTTCCGCCGTGACTTAATGCTGAGAAAAAAAAATACTAATCAACCAATCTATGTCAGCCTTCTCATTGAATAAATCCCATACAAGGTCCACTAACTCACCTGAAACACGTGACCTGTGATCAACAAACTCTGCTTCTTTGTGATGACGGAGGCGAATTCAACAAGATTTGCCCTGTTTCTAGGGTAACCAGACAACACAAGAATTTGTGGTCTGTAATTCTTGACATGTTCCTCGACACCGACCAACTTCAGGGAACTTCTAAGCGCCTCTCTGTAGGCGTTCGCTTGAGCTGACGACCCCCAGTTTACTTCTGTAAAACGTAATGATACTTTCGAATGATACTGTAAACTGGGGACTTTACGGACAACATAGATCAATATCAGACTGCACATAATGTGCAGTCTGATCAAGGATCTATGCTGTCCGCTTGTTTAGTCATGTTTATCAGATAAATGTTTTACCTTGTGTCAACAGTTTCTATTTTCAGCCTTTAAATTAATATGAGCCACGCTCTGACAAAAGGGGGCTTAATGCATCTCCGTTATACAGGGTACTAGCCCAAGTCATCACATAATTATGGATCCACTCTTTTCAATAACAGAATTAAATCATGAGGTAGATTGGCCCTTTGAAAAACAGAAAATCGATCAATAGCGAAAAGTTTCGGCCCAGACCAGCCTGCGCGGACTGCGCAGGCTGATCTGGGTCGATACTTTTCGCAGATGCATTTAGCTTCCTTTTCAAAGAGCATGGCTCATATATTTTGCCCTGGAAAAGTTTAAACACTTTATTATGTGTCGATTGTGGAACGAGTGCCATGGCTTCTGCAGGTCTCTCTCGATGATTCCCAGCTAAAAAGTTAATCAGAACTTATAAATAATGTAAGCCCAGGTCATGAAATTCAAACCTACACCCTCGAGCATGAAAACTATGCGCTACACACAATCTTGATGTACAATAAGTTCTGTGTGAGGCATAAATCAAAGCACTGAAGGTATTAACAACATTTTCGGTGTCCTGTACTAAAGGAAAGTCTTCAACATTTTATTCGAGTGGTTTTCCGTAGATGTGTGGTAAAAGCTCACACTAAGGTAAATTTGCATCAATGACATTTTAACAGATCCCGTTTGAGGGCACTGGTCACACGTTCCCGATTGTCCATGGGCAACGGTTTGTATAGCCCTGAGCTAGTACTGATGAAAGACAGAGGTGTCGTCGTGATGTTACTGCAATTAATGTTGAGCCCCAATCTTACGACCAAAGTCCGTAACATACAAAAAAATGAACAAATGCATGACAGAAATACAACCTGCACCTGGCGGCATTCGAACTAATGACGGGCAAATATCCTCGTTTTTCGAGGTTTAAAAGACCAGTACCATAACCAGTGAGCCACAGAAATATCTCTCCAACGGAGTGATCAGGTATTGTATTTAAATCGGGACGAAGTTAAGTATGAAGGAGTGGTCTCCCGTAACAAACACCCCAAATATACGAAAGAATCTAATGTTCACTTACCCGGTTTCTTTACTTTCACATAGCAGTATAAACCAGAACAGATGACAAATGTGACTAGAGCGGCCCACCAGTTAATTAGGAACATTACAGCGATACACAGCAACGAGCCAATCAGACTGATCCATTTATTGTAATATTTGAACGCCGGTCTGAAGCCAGGAGAGTCTGCGACTGAGGCGTCGAAGCACGAAAAGTTTATCATGGCGTAGGCCATCAAGAAGAAATTAGAAATAATCGGTGCGATCACATCCAGAGATCCTGGAAAAAGAACGGAAACATTCAGTGACTTGAGTGCCTTACTGTCCAGGGAACATCTTATGGTGCAATGAAAACTGTAAAATATTATAGAAATGAAAAATCTTTTGAAGTAGAATTATTTAAATTCACGACATAATGGAAAAACTTTGGATGAAAGGAGCATTTCACTTGCCATTGCACTGGTTTCATCCTGCTATAGTGACGGTGCTCAACTCTTTACCAAACGACAAAATTTTAGACCTGTCCAAATTGAAACCACTAGCAGACGACAAAATAGAAGTGACTGAAAAAAGGAAATTACAAATGGAAAGGGAAGAAAACATAGTGGGAAAAGGAGAAATGCTGGTTACTAGCATTTTCTCCTTTTCCCACAATGTTTTCAAAAGCCTTCACTCTCAGGGTCGTTAAAAGTAGGGACTGAGTGGTAAAGAGTTAAGCACATGACCCATTATCATTACGATAAAATGTAGTGCCCCATATGCATACCCAGTAGAGCCGCAATCAAAAGTAGTGCCGCTTTCTCCAGTATTAAATAATATTATTGCGTCTATGAAATATTCAGAAACCTCAACACAATGTTAAAGAAAGGCATGAGTGTGTAATTCTATCTACCATTTCTTACCTACACAAGTCATTGCTACACATATAGCAAAACACAGGAAGTATCCTCTTCTTGGTTCCCGGTTTGGCCCAAATTCCTTTCCAAACACATGTATGAAGGGAAACAGCTTATCCTTTGCAAGAGCCTATGAAAGAAAAATTTCCAGTTGGTTAGCATATCAATAGTTTGAATTCTGTTCCGAAAAAGTTAGACAAAGAGTATTAATCAACATCTTAGTAATTGCAAGAGTTAAAGACCGATTTCTTTTTCCCTAGAGATGAAAGGGTAAAATAAAAACACAAGACTTACCTGAAACACTTTTGGAGCACCAACCATACTAGCTAGGGCAGAGGACAGAGTTGCCGAAAATATTCCCGCGAGAATGAGAGGTCGCCAACCAGACACGATACCAACCATCTGCTCGAATATAGAGGAAAAAAGTTCTCTTTGTATACTCATAGCGTTGTATAATATCTGCACCGAAAAAAATAACAACATAAGGAACAGTATATAGTGTATTTTTGAGATGCGTAAGAATTGCTCTACTTCAGCAGATTTTTTTTTTCATGTAACACCGGTCTTTTTTGTATTGAACTTTCGAGAATAGAACAAAACTCAAAACATCCTGTAATACGGCGTTGTTGTCTGCGCATGTCATATTCTTGAATTTGAACACATGAACGTAGATTCGACCTGCCTTATATGACGCATCACCCTCCCCGATATTGGGGAGATTGTAGTAATACGCACTATAAAGTAGCCTGGGAGAAAATGGCTTTCATCAATACTTTGAGGAAAAATCAGACCTGTTTTAGCTCCACATTTCTCTAAACTGCTGATCATAGCTGAATGAATCGCAACAGGTAGCGTTTTATTGAGTAAACGTTCATTCTAGTTTAAAATTCAAAGTAACGGTTGTCACGTAGAAAAGTAGTCCGGTTCTGTTCCCAGGATGCCCAAATTAGATAGATGGGTATTTGTAGAATGCCATCTAGCGGGAGATAATGTGTTACGCCGTCTGGTTGGTGCATACTAGTATATTATCCAATAGCTGGCGTCCATACATTATGTTTTGCCGATTTCGTCTCGCCAAGTTAAGACAGATATACAGAGGACGCCTTTGAACCGAAATGTAAGTGATATTAATCAGGCTGCTAAGCGCGACTCACTGACCTTTTGCGGATAGTGTCGATCAAGATCAGACTGCACAGAACGTGCAGTCTGATCTTGGCTCTACACTATCCGATAAGGAGATATAATTCCCCAACACCTTACTTTGAAATATCAATAATTGAGCATTTACCATCGAATTGAAAATTGTATTTTAGTTATTTAGCAGGATAAGGGTTAAATGCACAATACATGCTGTATTTGAACACAAGGGGCTCTAATAAGGCATTCTTCGCGTTAAGAGCTACTTGCCAAACATTCTTCTGTTAAGAAAATAGGCCTCATTCAGTTTTTCAACATGGGAAGAAATTGTAACCGAAGTTTCAATTTCTCATTTGCCAACCTGTCATAAATCTGTATGTAATGTCTTCGTGAGTTATAAATTTATCTCCACCAAAACTACAAAATTTTAGATTTGTCCAAATTAAAGTGATCTGTACCTACCCCATTGTCATTAAGTAGCCCATATTCACACGAAGTTTGATTAAACCTGCTGCAGTCTTGGATGAGTGCTGTTGTAGGTGTTACGGTGCTATTTGTATTAGGGTCAATCAACATGGAAGCCACTTCCGGTCCAATTGCATTCAACATCATACAACTTCCGGCCGACCATGCAATACCGATATAAATCAAGGTTGTCAACAATATGGCGAGGAATGTTCCCTTTGGTATGGCTGTCTGTGCGTTCTGAAAAAAAATGCAGGAAATTTGGAATGACACAAAAAATGTTTGTTATTCTCTAGATTTTATTTGGGATACATGTATAATTAGAACTATTACTTTCTTTACCATCTTACCTTTTCAAACAAGACTTTTGAGTCAGTGAATTGAAAAAAAAAAATGTGCAGTCGACAAAATAAGTTTGAGAACAAAATGATAGGATGTGCTTTTGAAAAGGTGGAAACTTTGTCGGAAAGTGAGAGAATACTAGTTACAAGTACTTTCTTCTCTGTTCATGTTAAAAATCCTTTAGGGTCGTAAAAACTAGGGATCGATTGGTTAAGGCGCAAATAATAGAATTGTTTTTCACAAGGTATAAAACACTGTGGGAAAAGGAGAAAATGCTGGTAACCAGCATTTTCTCCTTTTCCCACAATTTTTTCTACAGCTTTCTTCCTCAATGTCGTTAAAACTTAGCATCAACATGTCATGACAAGGTGGCAAGAGCCATGGTTTCTTCTGTCTTGTGTGATCTTAGTTTACACGGTCTGAAAAAGGAATGAATCCTTCGTAAATAATCGCACGTTTTAATGATCATGAGAAAAAAGGTTTATTAAATAGCATGAAAAGAAGTAAAAAAAATCATCAGCACTTTCTCTTTTTCTGTCATTTTACTGCTTTAAAAAAAAAAACAGAACCAGTTAGTCGAATCTGAGTTATTCTTTTCGTTTGCAAATGCTCTGAATTTGGACCAGTCTCAAGTTTTGTCCTTTGGTAAAATGCAACTATGCATATTAGGGTTTTATCCAACAGATTAAAGGGGAAAAAAAGTACTTTAAGATCTCCAGAAATATTGGCCCCTGCTAGAACACCAGTTGCCGCTGGAAAAAATATTGCAAACACCGAGAAGAAACTGTTGTCTTCAGTAAAGTTTGGACCAAAGTTTGTGTTGAATGTCTCGCCTGAAAATAACGAGTTAAGAAAATGATACTATAGTACATAATGAATTGTCCTGAAAACTGAAAATATCTTTATCATATAACCTCCCTTGTTTTCAGAGTAATATACATATTAGGAATTTTCTTATCTCATACACGTTTAATGTCAGTATTGTGTGACATCATTTTTCACGTAAGTTTGTACGTATTACATACAAGTGAATGGGTCTTATGGATTATATCATAGGTGCATTTATTCATTTTGCATCATGTGATCTATATTTTGTGAAATATCGTTACGAGATAAAAAGAATCTGACATTCGAGGGCGTTTGAGATAATTTTTTTGTTAACATTTTTATTAACATTTCCTTAGACTCGTTTAATAAAATCTTATCTCAAAAACCTAATCCTATATTTCTCCAATTCTTCAGAGGAAGACCACGGTACAGTCACTTTCTGATTGAATAAAAAAATAGATTTCGTTAAGAACACCCATCCATTAAACCCACGCAGCCACCCATTTTTCCATCTATCCATGCATACATTGCAAAACTAAAGCATACACATATATACATACCTTGATAACCCACCACACCTTTCCATTTTTTCTCGTCATCTGCAGGTAAAAACGTTCCCACGAAGAAGTTGATGATAGCAATTACTAGAATGCATAATAAACCGATTTGTGCCTGAAAGATGAAAGCAAAATACTTGCAAAATAAAAAAAACTTGCAGACGGCAAATTAAATGTAGCTCAAACTATATGTTTCTGGGTAGAAAACATTGTAGGAAAAGGAGAAAATGCTGGGAACCAGCATTTATTCCTTTTCTGGCAATTTTTTCAAAAGTCGTCCTCTGTGAGCATCTAAAATCGATCTTCTGAGAATTATCTACAAAGATAAAGAAAAAGTAAGCACATATCTACATAAAGTACTTAACATTGTATATCAAACAAAACTGTAATTATTGTTCAGTATTGTGATATGAATTATAACAATGTATGTGCTGACAGAAAAAAAAAATACATGGGATTGAAACGATCAGATATTATGAATCACCCTATATATGCAAATGCATAGATGTATGTGTGAGCAATTATATCTATTTAATATGTGAAAAATTCTAAAAGCAAAACTTTATAATTTCAACATCATTTATTATTAATTTTGTCAATCATTGAAAAATTACAAATGTAACATATGTACACCGGCCTACATGTATAATTACTGAAATAAAATACAATGTATGTTATACTAGGTTAGCTTATACAGTCGTTGTTCATGAGATAGTATTGTCAAAAAGGTTCGACCTCGGTCAGCATACGTAGACTGGCTGACATGAACCGACACTTTTTCAGTTGCATTAACCCTTTACCCCATAAGACATTTATAAGGTATCTGTAATTGACCCTAAATAACAGAAAGGATGAAGCAGTTTCTAATGTGTATATGACACCTTTTGATAGCATAGAAAACATTGTGGCAAAAGGTGAAATTGCTCGTCACGAGCAATTTCATCTTTTGCCACAATGTTTTCCAAAGTCTTCTACAAGCAATGCGTAGAAATGAGTATCTGTGGAGTAAAGGGTTAAAGTCGCCTTTTCAAATAGATCTAGCACGAGTCATCTTATATTGGCATAAGGATACAGTACACAATCATGCTAAAATGTTGATATACCTTCGCCTCCCACTCCATTCCTATCAGAATGATGGCCAAACATAAACAACAAGTGATGGTGCCGATTATACGAACTTCGTGTATCTTGTCCCCAGTTATATATGTGTCGTATTCCTAAAAATAAAAAAGGTTGAAAAATAAATTTGTAAACGGATTTGGACAGCCAAATTGAGAAATTGAGAACAGGAGGTCGCTGGTTCTATCTTCGGCTAGGATTATCTTTCCGAGGATTGATGTGAGTCGTTGCTACAGGGTTCATTCCTCTTTTATCACTGGGCATCATTTCGACTATGGGTATGTGGGAAAGCAGCAAGTGGCTTGGAAAGAGTAATGCAAGAGCACTGGTATCAGACACTTCAGGAAAGCATGGATAGCTGCACTGGTCGTCGTTATATAAATAAAATAGTGTTGAAAAAGGCGTTAAATACTATAAAAACACTCAATAAATCATCCCTGGAAAAAAAAAACAGAGGTAAACTTTGAGAAGAGAGGGGAGAAAGACAATTAGACGTCGATGCAAAATAGAATGGAATACGGCATTATTAGATAGAATGGAATACGGTATTATTAGAGACATTGGTAAAACGTATGAGAGAGAGGGAGACAGACAGAAAGACAGACAGACATGTAGCACTTACCCACATTAAATCACGTACAGTTTCCGCAAAACCAACTACATACATTGCAGCAGCAATGGCGTTCGCAAGAGAAAACACTACACCAATAGATCCGCCGAACTCGGGTCCAAGACTTCTCGAAATCATATAATACGCCCCGCCTGCAGTATATGTAAGTCATTCTCATATCAGCACGTTACTATACATGCTTTATCTAACCCTATGTAAAGAACTATGCAAATACGAATGAGCGCTTGCTTCAAGAAAATGGGAAACTGTTGTTTGAAACTAATGAATAGTTGATATATTCTTATACATGTAAATCATTTAACGTTCTAAACCTATGAAGCTACATATACTTTTTTGCTGCGCGGAGTGAGTTTTCAATCTGCCGATCAAACTCCATTTGGATGGGCTTATAAATCTATGGACACACATATACATTTTGTCTATTCACATTTTTTTAATCAAAAAAAAAAAAAAAAAACCTGCTGAAATGTTTTAGGCCTACGGCCCCCTACTCTGATATCATTTTCTTGATTCACATGATCATTAACATATATCGATTTTGTAGAATTATAATAATAAAAGCATGGGGACGTCATTTTTAATGAAAATAGACAAAGTTACAGATTGCATCACAACTTGATTCATAAGTAGCCCAAATGTCTGGTGTTTTATGGCAGATGACACCTATGATCATTTACCAGCCATGCTAGTCAGAACTAGAGCTATCACTCAACGTGATCATACCCCCCACCAGCTCCTTGCCACAAAACAGGTCTTTGTCACAGAATGCAGAATGGTTGAGTACAAAAGTAAGAGTTGAACATGAGCGGCAAATTGTCACAAGATACGCCTGTCTTACCCCAAGTTGTTAAGCTGGGGCATACACCAGACCAAATTCAAGTATGAAAAACGACAAAGGGCAATAACTCAAAAATTAAGCGAGCAAAAGTTATGATTCCTGTGCACTGCACTCCCCCTTGATGAGATCTATCCATCCATGAAATTTCATAACCCTAGCTAGTATAGTTTTGGAGATACGCTCCGGACAAAATTCAAGTATGAAAAACAACAAAGGGCAATAACTAAAAAATTAAGGGAGCAGGAGTTATGATTCCTATGCACTGCACCCCCCCCACTTGATGAGATCTATCCACCCATGAAATTTCATAACCCTAGCTAGTATAGTTTTGGAGATATTCACCGGACCAAATTCAAGTATTAGAAACGACAAAGGGCAACAACTCAAAAATTAAGCGAGCAGTAGTTATGATTCCTGTGCACTGCTATCCCCCTTGGTGAGATCTATCCAGCCATGAAATTTTATAACCCTAGGTAGTATGGTTTTGGAGATACGCTCTAGACCAAATTCAAGTATTAGAATCGACAAAGTGCAATAAGTCAAAAATTAAGCGAGCAAGAGTTAGAATTCCTGTGCACTGCACTCCCCCTTGGTGAGATCTATCCACCCATGAAATTTCATAACCCTAGCTAGTATAGTTTTGGAGATACGCTCCGGACAAAATTCAAGTATTAAAAAAAACAACAAAGGGAAATAACTCAAAAATTAAGCTAGCGTGAGTTATGATTCCTGTGCACTGCTATCCCCCTTGATGAGATGTATCCAGCCATGAAATTTCATAACCCTAGCTAGTATGGTTTTGGAGATACGCTCCGGACCAAATTCAAATATTAAAAATGACAAAGGGCAATAACTAAAAAATTAAGCAAGCAAGAGTTATGATTCCTGTGCACTGCTATCCCCCTTGGTGAGATCTATCCACCCATGAAATTCCATAACCCTAGCTAGTATAGTTTTGGAGATACGCTCCGGAAAAAATTCAAGTATAAAAAAAACAACAAAGGGCAATAAATTAAGCGAGCAAGAGTTATGATTCCTGTGCACTGCACTCCCCCTTGATGAGATCTATCCACCCATGAAATTTCATAACCCTAGCTAGTATAGTTTTGGAGATATGCTCCGGACAAAATTAAAGTATGAAAAAGAAATATGTCCAGAATCATCAAAGGGCCATAACTCCATGAAACCTATATAAACCATAACCAAAATATGATATGCACATGTCTGCTTTATACTGAGTCTATCTGTGTAATTTGAACCAAATCTGTCCAATAGTTGATGAGAAAAAGAGCGGACAAGAAATTTCATGAAAGGGCCATAACTCAGTGAAAAATCAATGAACCATAACCAACATTTCATATGCACATTTCTGCTTGATACTGAGTTTACCTGTGAAGTTTGAATAAAATTCGTCCAGTAGTTTATGAGAAATAGAGCGGACAAAAAGCTACAGACCGACCGACGGACGGACGGACGGACGGACGGACGGACCGACCGACCGACCGACCGACCGACAAGCTGACTCCTATATACCCCCCAAACAGAGTTTTGGGGGGTATAATAATTGGCGAGCACAGTTAAAGACCTTTACATACCCCCTTTAACCTCGCCGTTTGTACAAATGGCTGACATTGACATGGTTGTGATGGAGGTCACGATGGACGACAGGGCTATGATGACGGTTGTGAGTCCGATACCCGCCTGACCAGTGATCCATGTTAACCGTAAAAATAGCATCACACCAAATATACTCAGCAGACATCGTACCTGTTGAAAAAAATGGATCAAATTATTAGAACAGGATGGATGGAAGGATGGATGGATGGATGGATGGATGGATGGATGGACGGATGGATTGATGGATCGATGGATCGATGGATCGATGGATACAGATCGGAAATGGGTTGTTTCTCTTGGTCAAAACATATTCAGCTATACCTCACTATTGCTCAAAAGTCTAAATAGAAATGGCGAAGTTCTGTAAACAATAATGTATTGCTATAAATATGGATTACTCTTTAGACTCTTTAGACCACGTTGAGATATCTTAAACTAGTGATGTATTGCAAGGCGATGCGATTTTGAAAAAAAATAAGCTATCTCACTACGGCGAGGTATTTCAACACAGTAAGGTATTCAAAACGGCGAAGCATTTCCAAACAGTACGGTACTGCAAAACAGAAATAAAGTTTGTATTCCTTTCTCCTGTTCTGGAACAATATTTTGTGTTCTGAAGTGCTGTTCTGGAAAGTGTGCAAGGAATATTTCAGAACACATACACTGTTCCGGAAGTATGTTCTGAATGGAGCATTTCGGAACATTGTTCTAAACCATATC
The DNA here is from genome assembly GCA_943736015.1 of Tridacna crocea. Lineage (NCBI taxonomy): Eukaryota > Metazoa > Mollusca > Bivalvia > Cardiida > Cardiidae > Tridacna > Tridacna crocea. Next base: position 35,137,122 of record OX031066.1, on the reverse strand, counting down.
AAAATGAAAGTACAATACATTGCCATGATGGCTGTTCCAAGAGCTACTGTCTTAGCTGTGATAGTGTGGATACGATTAGCTGCGGAGAGGGAGTAGAGATAAGTCTACAATGCACCTATTTTTGGCGTTCATATCATAAAAAAGACAATTGCAAGTTTGGCCATAAAGAATTGTCCACCTTTCAGCCATCTTGTATCACCTAGCAACCGTTCCGCAGGTGCGCTGCACCTCGATTGATTTAGAACAATCAGAACATGTTCTGAAGAACACCGCACAGTACTCCGAAATACTTCATTGACCTAGAACATGTCCGGAGTGTTCAGACCAGCGAAAGGAATACACCCATAGGATCTCCCATGAATTTGATCTTGAGACCAAATTTTGCTGAACAATCACAGTAAATGTTATTGAATGAGCCTCCTCTAGTAAGCTCAAGCCCTTTTTTGAATGAGTTTATACAGCGAATGTCAGATTCTTTTAGTCATACAATACTATCTCGCCAATCTTTTTCCCAGAATACGCAAACCATACATAACTGAAATGAGAGAGGAACCACAACATTGAGGTGCTCACAGCCGGCGAGATATTGCAAAGTATGAATAAAGTGTTGTACTGCATTGAGGTATTACAAAATGACAAGGCAACCATTTTAAAAAATCCGTTCCTATAATATTCTACTCAAGTTAATGAATTTATGAACAGAACAGAGAACTTACTAAAACTCCCTGTATCCATCCGAATTTCAGTCCAGCTATTTGTTCAACTTTCGGTCTGCCTTTCTCTTCGTCTTTATCGTCACTAAGCTCGTCGGCGAATAATTCTGTCGGTTCGCTTGTTGGCGAAAGAGGCTCGGAAAGCTAGACAAACATAATAATGATTTCTTTTAAAATAAAAAAATATCTGATATTAAAAGATACTTTGTTATGCCGAATCATCGTTTTTTATTTGTTCTCCCACTCCCTCAACCCAAATTAAATGAAGTTCACAGGATTGATTTTTATTTGTGACAGAGTACAGAGCATTGTGGGAAAGGGAGAAAATGCTGGTAGCATGTATTTCCCTTTTTCTCATTATTTCTTTCAAAAGCTTCTTTTATCAAGGTATTTAACCCTTACGACTCAAGGACAATTAGCAAACATTGTAGACAAAGATCAGACTGCACAGAATGTGTAGTCTGATGTCCGAAAAGGATATATTTTCCATCTAAATATATCTTTGACATAGTAACGTTTGTCTTTTTTCTGTAGGTTTGAAAGTTTCAATTAACTTATTTAGCAGGTTAAGGAATAAAATACGGGACTGCTTAGCAAAGGGTTATGTCCTCAGATAAAGACTTAAATAAATGCAACTTCAAGTTCCTTTTTGTTGAGAATGTTTCAATAAACGGAAATTGGAGATCAAAGAGTTCTGGCAGTTCGATCTTGACCTACTCTGGCAGCAAAAACAACTGGTGTTTTGAAAAGCGCGTAAAGGATTTACACATTTATTACGACATTCATTGGGGCATGATACGCTTTTCGGTAGAGATATTTTTGTCGTTACTGCCATAAATTTCCCTTGCATGACATTTGTGCGACAATAATAAACACTTTCTGTCTGAATTATTTACAATTGATTCCAAATGGCGACATTCTTTTCATTCCGTTTACTGTGGCTAAAATCCGCTGCTTAAGAAAGGTTGTAAAACGTCCAATATGGCATTGAAAAAGGATTTCATCTACAGCTACAGTATTCAATCAAGACATTGGTTCAAAGCAATAGCAGTAGTGGAAAAGGGAGAAGAAAATATGGACGAGAAAAATAAGACATGAAAAAGTAAGAAAAGAAAATGAGAGAGAGCTTCTTTGTACGGAATACCGTTAGGGCCATCGCCTATGAGTATGCTAATTTGAAACACGATACTCGATAGTACGATGACGATTACGCGAAACAACGAAAGTACGATGGTGAAAATGCGAAGTATGATGACGATAATACGATACTACGATGGTGAAATGGGATAGTAAGATGATAATAATGCAATATAGTATCGTGTTTTCACCATCGTACTGTCGCGAGTTCACTATCGTAGTATCGTATTTTCGTGTTTTGGCATAAGTCCAAATTATTTTAGAGCTGATTTCAACTGCTTTTGCACAATACTTTTAAGAGATGTTTAAAGTTGTCCCCTTGTGCATTACATAATGAACGATCAGCTCTATGAAAGGAGGTAACTTAAGTGTTTAGGGTAAAAAGTTGTTTTGTTATGGTCAGAATATCATACCTTCTCGTCCTCTCTCAGCTGATAGAGTGTGGGTCTTTGTCTCATGTCAAAAACATTCACCATATCCCGGTAATGATCGACACAAGGAAGCGACTCGAGAGTATCTGCTTGCAGGGTTCCGGTGTCCGAAGAATTACCCATGGAAATTACAGAAACTTTACCATGCTGTAAATCAAGCTGATTTCCTAAACTGAACACGGAAATTTTTCCGTGGTGTTGAGAAATTCTTGACGCCGGATGAGGGTAGTAGAAAGCCTCCATCGAGGTTTTACGACTAGACGGTCTGGCCACATCCGGTACAAATCCACCCGAGTTTGTGGAGACCTTACGACTTCCGGGTGGAGTGTAGGGCATATACACGGGCAAGTAGGCCATATGACCACCATCTTGGTGAAACTGACCTTGGGATCCATCTTGCGTGAAAAATGATACCTTCCGACTGTTTGGTTGGCCACCTGTATCTATGATTTTAATGAAAGGAACACCAGTACTGTCTGATAAACCGGCTATACTTTCTGGATCATTGATAGTTGAATCGACCGGTATTGTTGTATTAGCGTCTGAGTGTTCTGCTGTTTTCATGTTGTCTTCAGTCATTTCAATGTTGTTTTCACTTATTTCATTGTTCATAGTTGAGTCCTTGCCGCGTTGATCTGTGTTCGTCATTTCTATAGTTTCTGGTGTTGAATCCATGTCTTTTATTGCACTTTATTAGATTATCGCTTTGATATCATTGATAACTTACAGGTGTCAGTTTGGTTTATGTTAAATATATATGTGCATTTTTAAAAGCTATATTTTGCTTGGACAGTCCTTCATCAGTTTTATTGTTGACTTGTTGATATTCTTATAATTCTTTTTACTGAAAATACATAAAAGTGATACTTGAATATTTGATATTGTTTGAATAAAGCCACCTGGCTCAATATTCACCAACCGTTCTCAAGAACGTTCTTAATCTTATTCTTCAAGATTTTCTGACAGTGAAAGTAACAGAACATCTGATTGGCAAAACCATTCGGTTTAGCCAATCAAATGTTCTGTTACTTTGACAATGACGAAATTCCGAAGACTAAGAAAGTTCTTGAGAATGGTTGGTGAATACGGACCCTGAACTTGTACATATACCTACCGGTGTCTAACAAGGGATCACTTGTATATACTGCATATACAGCCCCTGGGCCCGTATTCACCAACCATTCTTAAGAATATTCTTTGTCTTATTCTTCAAATATTTCTGACTGTGAAAGTAACAGAATTTCTGATTGGCTAAACCAAATGGTTTAGCCAATTAGAAGTTCTATTACTTTCACATGGACAAAATTCTGAAGAATAAGAACAAGAATGTTCTTAAGAATGGTTGGAAAATAGCGCCCCTGGTCTCACTGAATCCGAAATTGCATTTATTTGAGATGTAGAAAGTTGTTATAAACTAGAGGTACCATGACACTTGAAAAAAGAAAAAAGGAAAAACTGTAAATGTTTATTTCAAATCTATGGCTTATTCTGTCGCAAAATCCAGAATAGAAAATAAGTATACTTATCGCAAATCAGCATAGAAAAATAGATGCAATTCCATTGAGAAGAAAATCCTACATAGAAAATAAATGCAATTTTACTGCAAAATTCTGCACAGAAAATAAATAAAATTTTTGCAAAATCCTGCATAAAAAAAAACAGAAGTGCGTCTTTGCCAAATCCTGTGTAAATATATAATTACATTGCAGAATGACAATCCTTACGTAATAGTTCCACCGCCATATTCCTGTCAAAGATCTTGCAGATTCCTAGTGTATCTAGTCAAAAATCACGTTGATGTTAAAACTTCAAGAAAATATTGCATTGATCTTATGTCAGAATCTATGTTACCGGTATGAACCACTACATCAGTTGTGTTTTATGACATTTAACTCCAAAACTATCACCCTGCCTGAACGTCAACGCTCACCGTTAAACACCTTACGTCGTTAAATCCAAACGTCGACTGCTATGTAATATTTACCGTCATCAACACGGGCCGGAACAACCGCAACGTGATTTATGGTCAGCATCCCCTCAAACCTTTCACTCATTTAACTCATTACCAAACGACAAAATCTTAGGTTTGTCCAAATCGAAAGAATTTGCAGACGACAAAACAAGAGTAACTGAAAATTTGAAATTTGTTTTGTGAAGGTTAGAAAACATTGTGGGAAAAGGAGAAAATGCTGGTTACCAGCATTTTCTCCTTTTCTCACAATGTTTTCCTAAAGGCTTCTATCTCAGGGTCGTAAAAAAGGGGGATTGTTTGGTAAAAGCTTAATTAATTTATTTAGATCTGTGTAGTATTTGTAGATGATTGTATGTTTCTTTTTTTAGCGGGGGGGGGGGGCTAAAAAAAATAAACAGTTTCTCCGTTTTCCATAATGCTTCTATGCTGTTTATGTTTTTTATGATTTCTTATGAAAACATATATATTTTGCTTTCCCTCAATGACTTGCTGGTGCTTCTCTCTTTTTTTTATTTAATGAGTAACTTTAACAAAAAAGGAGATGTTGAAGTGCTGCTTGTTTGAGAGTTTGTTTGTTTGTTTGTTTGGTATTCAACGCAGTTTTGAACAAAATTCCAGACATATCAGGGCGTAAAGCGTACATAGGCGTATGTTCCTGAAGAATTTCTAACAATTATTACGTGCAACATTTTATGCAAGCTATCTGTAGATATTCCCTGCCTAGTCCGGTAGCACAGTTGGCAACGTATATCGATTGAGACCGGTATAGTTGGGGTGCTGGTTAAAACCCAAAACTCGGCTAATTTCTATTCGAGAATTGATGAGAAGCATTATATGATAGAATTCATTCTTATTCAGCTGCTGATCATTGTTACGTCGATGATTATATAGGAAAGAAATCGGTGCTTTGGATAGAATATTTTGCAAAAACTGATAAAGGTAAACATAGCCATTCCACTGGCCACAGCTCTACGATTGAAATAATGTTAAAAATAGCATAGAAACCAAATTGGTAAATAAAAAGTCAAAAGAAATATAAACTTCATGTTTCAATGGCAACGAAAAGATTAAAAAAAAAAAGAAGGGAATATTCCTTTTTATTATTAAATGCTTCTTTTCCCATTAAATTGTCTAAATCTGTGGAAAATAAAATCGCTAACTAAGTCATATTTACATTTTAAATGGGTAATTCTTTACCTAAAAATCACCATTTTTAACGAGCATACGGACGAATAGTTTTGAAATTGGTAAAGGAGAAATACTGGTAAACAACATTTTCTCCCTTTTCCACAATGTTTTCTTCCCTTCAAAAAGCGATTTGAGACTCGTCTATTTTGAGATCATCGTAGGCAACAGATAAATTTTGGCTGAACCCATTACCACACAATCCCTTCTTTTGACAACCCTGAGAAAGAAAGCCTTTTGAAAATATTGTGGGAAAAGGAGAAAATGCTGGTAACCAGCATTTTCTCCTTTTCCCACAATGTTTTCTACCCTTTCCAAATCAAATTTCAATTTTTGACTCGCATTTATTTTGTCGTCTGCAAATGCTTTCAATTTGGGCCAGTCCAAAATTTTGTCTTTTGGTAGTGAGTTAAACGATGAAATTTGTGTTTGAAACACTTGAAAACATGGTTGAAAAAGGAGAAAATCCTGGTAACTATCATGAAAACAAAAAACATTTGGAAAGGGTTAAAATGCCGGTAACCAGCTAGAAGACAAGGGTGAAAATGCCGGTAACCAGCAAAGAAGACAATCATGAAGGAAAGGGTAGAAAATAATGGTAAATATAATTGAAAACATGATGGAAAAAAAGGAGAAAATGCTGGTAAACAGCATTTTCTCCTTTTTCCACCATGTTTTCTGCGATTTACCGACAATTTTTCATTTTCCCACAGTGTTTTCAATAGTCAACTTGTTGAAAGCAGGTAAAACTTTGGACTGTTTGGTAAAGGGGTAAAGTTAATTATTTTACATTTTCACGTTTTTTTATGTTACCTGTATGTCATGCCACGTATGTGTGTTTCTTTACGTTGAGCTGTCAACTATTTGACACCCTGGTGAAGAGTTTCTGTGCAAGAAAACAGATAAAAAGTGCATTTACGTCACTCATCATCACTGCAGACGACAATTAAAAACGCCATTACAAAATAGTCGGGACCTTTTTGGAAATGGGCAAATTTTCTCTGAACAAATTTCTGTCCGGTAGCAAACAGGACTTGGGGAAAATGGGGGTCACTGTTTGAATCTTCAGCTCGGCGAGGACTGATTATAAACATTGCGAAGTGAGGATGGTGACTTTGTGGGTTTAGGGTTCCTCCGTGCTCTAGGCATATATGGTATGGACCGTTAGGGAGAAAAAATCGAAATTCTCATCGAGGACTAATGATAAACATTTCGAATTGATGATGACGACTTTGTATGTTCAAGATCCCTCCGCGCTGTAGGCATATATGGTATGGACCATTAGGGAGAAAGAATCGAAATTCTCATCGAGGACTAATGATAAACATTTCGAATTGATGATGACGACTTTGTATGTTCAAGATCCCTCCGAGCTCTAGGCATATATGGTATGGATCAGTAGAGAGAAAGAATCGGATACAAGGAGATCTGAGTACAAGTCCCTACCTCTTCTTCGAATAGACCCCCTTTGCTCTTTAACGTTCCCGGTGTAAAGCACAAATTCACACGAGGCTTCTCTCAGTATTCCAAATCAGTTCACCTCTAGTTGGGTGGAAAACACAAGGGTTCAGTAAGGTCTCGGTTTGGCTAGGTATCGAACCTCAGGCCTATCGGTCCACATTGTGAATTTCTTGCCGAGGATTAATGATAAACATTGCGACAGGATTCGTTCCTGTCTCGTCGCTGATCATAGTTCGGATGGTTATGTGTGTTAGCAGCCAATGGCTTGGGTAGAATATTGTGCTAATTACTGACAAAAGAAACTCAAGAAAAGAATGGATAGGCCGCCACGATATCACTGAAATAATGTGAGAAAAGGAGGAATTGCTATAGTTACCTGCATGTTCCCCCTTTTTAGATGTTCGAAGGGTCGACTTATGTTATGGCCCCGGTCGTCCGTTAGTCCGACTGTCTGTCCGTCCGTTATTCCATTGGAAGAAGTCCAAATTTACTTGCGCAGTTAACCTGCATGATGTATATTTGTACTTGTGACAATAAAGATTTGAATCTCTCTGATCCATTTGATTGACAAGCCATGTTGGGCCATATGCGTCGCTTTGCGCACTTCTTCTTCCACAATGTACCAAAAGCCATTTACTTCGGGGCAGTGAAAACCCTGGATTGTTCGGTGAAGGGTCATCTGTACTCGATATTCCGAGACTGGAAGCCCAGTCCAACACATTCATGACTTAACACAAACGGGGGGGGGGGGGGGGGGGGGGGGTTCGCCGGTCCAAGCCCCCTACGAAGCCAGTCTCTTTCAGGGAGTCAATTTTCCCATCAGCATTTTTTTTTTGTCTTCAATGACTTCCTCTTTTTATCTCTTGCTGCATTGTTCAAAGATTTTGTTTCCATTGTCATGAATAATGCAGCAAGCGCCTCATGGACAATCGTTTGTTTGTTAGTTTCCTCAAGCAAACCATCTACTCATATGGAACAAATATTTACAATAGAGTTCTTTAAACGTTTGAATTACATTGTGTACTCTATCTATTAATTCAACCCTTTACCACACAATCCCTACTTTTGTCGCCCCTGAGAAAGAAGCTTTTAGAAAACATTGTGGGAAAAGGAGAAAATGCTGGTAACCAGCATTTTCTCCTTTTCCCACAATGTTTTCTAATCCTTCACAAAACAAATTTAAGATTGTCAGTCACGTTTATTTTGTCGTCTGCAAATGCTTTCGATTTGGTAAAATCTACAATTCTGTCGTTTGGTGATGAGTTAACCCTTGGAACGCCGAACCTGAATTTTATAGCCACTGCGGACAGCGTAGATCATGATCAGGCTGCGAAAAACGTGCAGTCTGATCTTGGATCTACATTGGGCGCTTCTTTATCAGGTATTCCGAGGAAAAAAAATATATTAGTATCTTAAGTACATATTAACCCATTACCACACAATCCCCACTTTGACGCCCCTGAGAAAGAAGCCTTTAGAAAGCATTGTGGGAAAAGGAGAAAATGCTGGTAACCAGCATTTTCTCCTTTTCCCACAATGTTTTCTACCCTTCACAAAATAAATTTCAAATTTTCAATCACGTTTGTCGTCTGCAAATACTTTCAATTTGGAAAAACCTAAAATTCTGTCGTTTGGTGATGAGTTAACCCTTGGAACACCGAACCTGAATTTTATAGCCAGTGCGGACAGCGTAGACAAAGATCAGGCTGCGCAAAACGTGCAGTCTGATCTTGGATCTACATTGGGCGCTTCTTTATCAGGTATTCTGAGGAAAAAAAATATAATATTAGTATCTTAAGTACATATTAAACCATTACCACACAATCCCTACTTTGACGCCCCTGAGAAAGAAGCCTTTAGAAAACATTGTAGGAAAAGGAGAAAATGCTGGTAACCAGCATTTTCTCCTTTTCCAACAATGTTTTCTACCCTTCATGAAACAAATTTCAAATTTTCAGTCACTTTTATTTTGCCGTCTGCAAATGCTTTCAATTTAGACCATGATATTGTCGTTTGGTAATAATGAGTAAGTGACTATTTCATTTATTTAGCACTAACCACAGCTAACCTTTAATATTAGAGAGGCATTTTAGAGCAAATCCAATATCGGCTATTTATAAACTATTTTTAAACGGAGATAAATGTATTGGCAATATCAAACAATTCTTTCATGTAGTGCCACTTAGGTGAATGATTCAAAAATATTGTGAAAATGCAGATAATGCTCACAATCAGTAATTTCTTTATTTTGTTCTAAATTTTATTCTTTGCGGGAGGTCATGCTGTCTAAACTGGACTTATACATTTTAAAAGGGTCTATAATTAACATAGGATATCAAAGTTTAACAACTATGTGAGGATAATCGATTGTTTATAAAGACAGGCGTAAAGGATAGTCTTAAAACAACGCTTTAACTCATTACCAAAAGACAAATTTTTTGGTTTGTCCAGAATGAAAGCATTTGCAGACGACAAAATAAATGTGGCTGAAAATTTGAAATTTGTTTTGTGAAGGGTAGTAAACATTGTGGGAAAAGGAGAAAATGCTGGTTACCAGCATTTTCTCCTTTTCCCTCAATGTTTTCAAAAGGATTCTATCTAAGGGTCGTAAAACCAGGGATTATTTGGGAAAGGGTTAATTAAACAATGGAGCTTTAAACTTTGTGTTTTAAAGGTATAAATTGGTAATGCAAAATGGAAACATAATTCATGAATGTGATATTGAAGTGTACTTGTTTATGCAGTACCACATGGGAAAGGTTACATGTAAACTTTTTTTTCTTCGTCTTCTTGTGGTAAAATTATGGAAATATTAAAGTAAAAGGCGAAATTACTCATAATGTGCATTTCTCCTTTTGTTATAATATTTTTTTTTTTACATGTGACGTCATAAAGCAATCCGCACCAAGTACATAAACTCGATGGCTTTCTACCGGACTGAAAAATAGAATCCACTGATACTGAGAAAGGATTTTTTTTTATTTATCTTTTAAAAATGTTTGACTGAACAAGCGTAGGTATAGATCCAAGATCAAACTACACGTTCAGTGCAGTCTGATCTTGATCTATACCGTCCGCAAAAGTCCACGAGTTCGTCATTGGCGCCGAAAAAGTGACCGAGCTAAAGCCTAATGAATGTTGATAGTTGATTTATTTTAAGATATGTTTTACGAGTCAAATTTCAAAGTCACAAACTACTTTACTTTTAAGAACTTGTACAAGGTGGATGGGTTTGCAAATTGTAGTGAACAATTTCTTTCCTAAACCCTTTACCACACAATGTCGACTTTTGACGACCCTGAGGAAGAAGCCTTTTGAAAACATTATTCGTATACCTTTTTTAATGCTGGTCACCAGCATTTTCTCCTTCTCCCACAAAGTATTTTTCCGTCAAAGAAAAAATAGTTTTATTTGAGTCACTATAAAATTGTTGTCTAGAAATGGTTTCAATTTGGATGGGTCTACAATTTTGACATGTAGTAAAGGGTTAAAACTCTTTTAAGTTTTTTTTTAATCTTAGGCGACTATATAATTAATTTTTTTGCTACACAAACCCAAGTAATATTGATTGTAAAGAGGTTGAAAACTATTTAAAAATTGGCCAATTTTCTGTGGGTCTAAAGACCGGTTTACATTATGATTATGTGGGTTGTTAAAGAAAGATGCTATTATGGATCCGTAACTATGTGATGGCTTGCTTAGTACAATGTATCATGAATCTCCCTTTTGCCAGAGCTTGGCTCAAATGAACGGCGCTTTTGATGGTTAATTGACAGTTAACTTTTACACAGCAATCGTGAACGTGGATCAATTTGAAAGGGCAAAAGAGATAATCATTTTTCTATTACAAAAAGTAATCTAATTCCGAACGATTAAACGTTGGTGTTGTATTAAATACTTTATATATAAGATCAAGGCGGATTAACCTGAATGTGTGCCAGTAAACTTAACACCGTCCTTGGTGGTCAGTAATTAGACCCCTCCTAGTTTCAACTTGTATCTCAATTGAATTAGGACTTGATTTGCTTATATTTATAATAGGTTTTTCGCGTCGTTTAACCCATTACCAGACGACAATATTTTAGACTGGTCCAAATTGAAAGCATTTGCAGACGACAAAATAAAAGTGACTGAAAAATTGAAATTTGTTTTCTGAAGGGTAGAGAACATTGTGGGAAAAGGAGAAAATGCTGGTTACCAGCATTTTCTCATTTTCCCACAATGTTTTCAAAAGGCTTTTCTCTCAGGGGCGTCAAAAGTAGGGATTGTTCGGTAATGGATTAATTAAACAATATTTCAATTAAATAAGATTTCGAGCTGGAACATAGATCAGCCTGTATGTCTATGCAGCCTAATTTTTAGTCTTTCAAAAACAGTCATCAAAAGTAAAGGTTATTTTCACACAGGTCAATATTTTTTGTTGTTGTCGTTTTATCCAACGCATTATTAGCTTGTTGTCTGCGCATGTCATATTTTTCGAAGATTCGACATTATTTGACGCATCACTAGCCCCGATACCGGGAAACTGTAATATTACGCCCTATAAAGTAGCAATGTAGAAAATAGCTTTTATCAGTACGTTTGAAGAGAAATGAGACCTGGGTTAGCTCCAGATTTCTGTAAACTGTTGATCATAGCTGAGTGAATTGCACGAGGTAGCGTTTTATTGAGTAAACGTTTATTTTAGTTTGAAATTCAAAGTAACGGTTGTCGCGTAGGAAAGTAGTTCGGTTCTGTACCCAGAATGCCCAAATTAGATAAATGAGTATTTATAGAATGCCATCTAGCGGGAGATAATGTAATCAGAACACGCGAAAAGGAGTATTCGGACATTTGCGTAAAGTGTCGTCTCGGATCAGCCTGTGCGGTCCACACAGGCTAATCCGAGACGGCACTTTACGACTACATTTTGATTTTGTGATACAATAGACTTGAGCGATACAGAGCGATACAGAAAATTAAAATAAAAACGGAAAGTGTTGTTTCGGACCAGCTTGCGCAGACCGTACAGGCTGATCCGAGATGACACTTTACGCAAATGTCCGATTTTCCCTTTTAGCTTGCTGCAGGCCATATATGGTATAACTTAGATAATTAGACCTTATAGTTTATATTCTGTTCTTTTCCACTTTGGAATACAACATAGGCCTAATGAGTCGAGTTCTTTAAAGATAATCATATATTAGTGATCTTATGGTTTTCTTTCTTTCACACTAAAATGACTTATTGAAGCTCAGATTATTTATTCGCCTCCTTAACTCTTTACTACACAATGAAGACTTTTGACGACCCTGTGGGAGAAGCCTTTTGAAAACATTGTGGGAAAAGGAGAAAATGCTGGTAACCAGCATTTTCTCCTTTTCCCACAATGTTTTCTACCCTCCCCATAGCAAATTTTAACTTTTCAGTCACATTTATTTTGTCGTCTGCAGGTGCTTTCGATTTGGACCGGTCTAAAAATTTGTCGTTTGGTAAAGAATTTAAATATCATAAATTGACCTTTACGATATATCCCATTGCAACGTAGCAGCATGTTGGCAATTAATAGCTGGCAATATTCAACCGGAAACATGAAAGCACAAAGTGCATAGGTGCAGAAAAAATCATGATCTGTCTCTGTGTTTTGAAAACTTAAGCTTTATCTAAATAAATCTTGAAGCTTTATCTAAATAAATCTTAAAGATTTTTCTTTCATAACTTAAGAATTTGTCCATAAGTGAATTTAAAGGATAATTGAAATGATGTTGGGAGAAACGTAAACTGACACAATTCAATCAGCCAATCAACCGATTTAAAGGGATAGATTAAATTTACGGAAGTGTTCACGTTGATCCCGGATTACCATACTATGCGGACTTACAAGGACATAACCAGCTAAAATGGATTTATCAAAGACAAAACTATTTAAGGCAATCTTTGACCCCAAGGTCAAAGAATTTGACCTTCTAAAACTGTGTCACGACTACATTGACTCGAAAAAGAACGTCAACCTAACTGATGACGTCACTGGGCAGACCTTTTTGCACGTGATGTGTGGCCATGGCGGGAAAATGAGGACGCCATGGGGCGTGCCTGTAATATATCTGATGGCTAGCAGTGGCTTGAACCTGGACGCTCGGGACATGGAGGGAGATACTTGCCTTCATAAAGCTGTAAAGACGCCAGGATCTTTCAGGATTGTTATAGCTCTGATGCGGTAAGTTACTGTATCCCGATTTTAAAAAAAATCGCGTTTTGCAAACATGTAAGAGTCTAATATTTTTTTTAAAAAAGGCTAAGAAACAAAACTCAGGGTCCATATTTAGGCCTACCAGTCATTTTCTTTTAAATCTTACCCTCATGAATTTTGTACATTAGAAGGTGACACAACCTCTTATTGGCTGAACCAAATGGGTCAGCGAATCAGAAGTTGCGTTGCAATCTAAATCAAGAGTTAGACTGAAAATAAAATTAAAGATGGTTGGTCAATTCGGATTATGGCCATCTTATTGGCTGAAGACAGATTGTCTTGCACGCAATCAGAAGATTGGATTGAAAGTTTGAACCAGAGCAAGATTTTGGATAACCGATAGATGCAGTACCTGCTTATAGCAGTCACCAGTTTGTGAACACCTAACTCTATCACCTGCAAGAATAATGTTCAAGAAAAATTAGTTTCCGGAAAGGAAATAGAGCTATGATCTTCGAAAAAGGGACTCAATGCATTTGCGAAAAGTATCGACCCAGGTCAGCCTGCGCAGTCCGCGCAGGCTGACCTGGGCGGATACTTTTCGCTTTTGATCGATTTTCTGTATGCCCAGTGATCCGTCTATCTTTTGACTAACCTACTTGTTAAAAATGTGGATATTATTGGTCAATAAGTATGTAATGACTTGCCTGTCTGGAACCATGGATCACTGAGATGCATTAAGCACCCTTTTGTCAGAGCATGGCTTAAATATATTTATATACATGTATTTATCACATAACCTCTTTTGTTTTCAGAGTTGTATATGTATGTCCGATTTTACGAATTTTCTATACCATCACACGTTTTAGATATGCAGAGTGTGACGCCATGTCAGATATGACGTCATTAATACTTCTTTCAGAAAAGACACCCTGCGTGACTCTATCAATAGTAAAGTGTGGTACTTGCAATCCGGAGACCCTGGGTTTGAACCTCGCCGGAAGCACCGGGTCTTCCATGGGAACCTCCTTATACAAGACACTTCTTAGCTACAGCAAAATAGTGTTGGAACCCAGGACACATAATGAATATGTGAGCTGTCGGCATGATAATGATTTTGAAAGCGACATAAAAGACTATTCAATCAATCAATTAATCAATCAATCAATCAATCAATCCTTCAAAGAACCGAATCTTTTTTTTTTTCAATGCCACGTGTGCTTTCATGATTTTGCATATTCTGACCAATAATTCGTATAGTAACTTCATACGATTGAAAGAATCTGACATTCGTTGGCTTTTGAGATAACATTTTTTTTTCAAACTTGTCTACAACAATGTTATTTATGTGTTCAATTTATAATATTGTTCAAGATTCATTTTTAAAAAATATTGTCTCAAATGCCACCTCATTTTAGATCTTACCTGATATTTCTCCTTTTGTGTAAAAGGAGCAATTGCTTGAAGCATACACACAGCTACTTTTTCTCACATGCTTATGATGACAGTTTCATTCTTTGGACGTTTATATATTTGTACTGGTTTATGTTACCATTATTTACTCGTACTAGTTTACCCAAGTATAACATGAACCTTTTAAACAAACTTCGAATAATTCAATAACTTCATGTTTAGTAACCTAACACTAAGATCTGTATCAATATATGGATAATATGGCCGCCATTAGTACTCAAAACTATATCTTATTCATTGTTTAACGTTTGTCAATCTTCAGATAGATTCTTATCTATTTGTATAATGTTTTTGCCATTAACCCAAAATTCTTCTTCTTCTACACCTTCTTCTTCTACACCTTCTTCTTCTTCTTCTTCTCTTTTTTTCTTCTTCTTCTTTCTCCAGAGAGAGAGAGAGAGAGAGAGAGAGAGAGAGAGAGAGGGCGAGACGGAGAGAGAGACAGACAGACAGACAGACACAGAGGGACACAGAGAGAGACAGACAGAGACAAAGACAGACAGACAGACAGACAAAGAGAGATAACGACAGACAGAGACGATTAGAAAGACAGCGAGAGAGAGTTTGAAAAAGCAAACGGGGACGGTTTGTTTTTGTTTACTCTTTACCAGACGACAACACTTTTAAATTAGTAAAGACATATAATTGTGAAGCCTTCGCAGAGGAAAATTAAAAATATGACTTAAATAATGAGGTTTGAACTCGGAAGGGTGGAAAACATTTGGGAAAAGGAGAAAATGCTGATTTCCAGCATTTTCTCCTTTCCCTCCAATATTTTCAAAGACCCGATAATTCTGCATTGTTTAGTAAAGGGCACAAGATAAATTGCCGTCACCAGATCTATTGAAAACGCACCGTAACAGTTTAATAAAATATCATTCAATAATGCAGTTTGAAACATTATGTAAACATTAAAGTATTTATACAAAGCTTTTTGCATACACAATGCACTTACGGCAAACTACATTAGCATTTGCATATCAGTTGATATTTTCGGTGCACTGTGAAAAATGATACTTCAGTTTTGCCATAAGAGATTTGAATAATAGCATAGAAAGTGGACGTGTCATGGTAAACTGGGCTATCGTTTGATGTTCAGATTTGCATTCTTTATGTCGAGCCAGATAGCTTAGTTTGGTAGTGCCGAGCCCCGGTAGCTCCTTCGGTAGCGTGCAGGACTTCAGACCACGGGGTCAAGGGTTCAATCCCTGGCTACGACCCCTTGCTTGGCCAATTTCTTTCCGAGGATTGATGGTAGTCAGTGCGACAGGATTGATTCCTTTCACACATGGGACCATTGTTTCGACCATGATTATGTGGGAAAGCAGTCACTGGCTTGTTCGGAGTACTGGTGAAAGAGACTCCAAGAAAGCATGGATATGTGCACTTGCCGCCGTGATATAACTGAAATAATGTTGAAAACGGCGTTAAACACAATCAATCAGTCATTAGTTTGGTTTAACTCTCTGTACCGATTTACCATTTCATCCGAGTTCTTAAAATGTCATTCCTTTCTAGCGGTCGATCATTATTTCAACGATATCAATTTGGAAAAGCAGCCAGTGGATTAGAAAAGATGTAGAGTGTTGCAATGGTAACTGAGCACCCTGGCCGCCGCGATACTGCTGATTTGTTTTTGAAAACGACGTAAAACACGGAACAAAGTAATAAATCATTTTCAATACGCGCTCCTGTGCCTCGTTCTATACTTTCTGTATTCTGGGTCAGTATTCACCAAGCATTCTTAATAACATTCTTGAAAGAAACACTACTTTTGATTGGCTAAACCATTTGGTTTAGCCAATCAAAAGTTATGTTTCTTTCAAATTTAGAAAATCTTGGCGAATAAAATTACTAACATTCTTAAGAACGGTTGATGAATTGCACTACGGTGTTTAAGGCAACCAGATATCTCCCTAATTTACGGAACATTTTAGGTCAACTAAATATATATCTTGCTTTCTGATCTTGATCTACTTTGATCTTGGACTACATTGTTCGTAAAAGCACCTAAAGCCACCATTAGCACAAAAACAGTTGACACAGAACAGCTTTTTGTCGTGTACCAATACAACTACAGTCATTTCTACTCAGAAGGCGAACCTCTTTTTAATACGGAATAACTCTCAAAACCTTTACCATTTTGCTCTTCAAGCTTTAAATACAGCAAAGCTATGACACGTTTATTTTCCCAAAGAAAATAAAAAAGATTAACTTGGCCAAGTCCAAGCTAGTTGCCGGCGACATACCAAATATCAATCATTTTTTATACGGTACCAGATTCAGTCTAATTTTCAGGATATTTTATTTTTGTTGAATTTCAAAGTGACACAATTTCTGACGGATTAAACGAACTGTTTCAACAATTTCGTTTAAGGCTAGTCAGAAGTCATGTTACATTCCAAACCTTTGGGCTGCTATCCTCCAGAATTTTCTACATTTGAAAGCAACATGGCTTCTGATTGGCTAAACCATTTGGTTTAGCCAATCAGAAGCCGTGTTACTTTCAAATGTAGAAAATCTTGTAGGATAATACAAAGAATATTCTTAAGAATGGTTGGTGAATACGGACCCGGGGCTCACTGACCTTTTGCAGATAGAGTATACTAAGATGAGACTGCTCAGAACATGCAGTCTGGGTTTGAATCTCCACAAGGGAATATTTTTCTCTTTCTCCAAATAAAAAGTTTTACTCTTTACCAAACGACTGAGTTTTACACAGGTCGTCTGGAAGTGCTTTCAGTTTGAACCAGTCTAAAATTTTATCGTTTGGTAAAGGGTTAAGCGTGAATTAAGGTTTGATATAAACAAAACTAATAAAATATTTTGACTGAAGGAGACACAGTCCGATACAATGTTTTCACGACATGCTATCTGTGATCGAAAGGAGGAAAAGGACAAATGCGAAGGGTGACCGAAAGCTATAAAAAATCCTATCACCTATATTTTGTAGGATAACAATAAACGGTTTTGCGTAAAATAATTTGTTCAATTTATTTACCTGTCAAAAGAAAATAGATAAAATCGAAACGCCGTTTTCATTGGTGTCGTCACATAGGGCTTTTCGTTTTTTTTTTTTAAACCTTTATCATTCCCAGTTTTATCCTTTACCTGATATGCCAATTTGAGGCTTTTAAATTTCAGCAGCAAATAAAGATATGATGTCAAAAATATGGACAAATGAGGATACAAATATCTGATTGAGTGGAAAGCATTGTGGGAAAAGAAGAAATTGCTCGTTACGAGAAATTTCTCCTTTTCCTACAATGTTTCAGAAGCTGTCTGTTGTTCATACGTCAAAATGAGTATCTATTGAGTAAAGGGTTAAACAATCTGGAATTTGACAGTCTTTGAAAACATTGTGAAGAAAAAAATAAGTTTCCTTCCTCCACAGTAATGTCAATCCTGTTATGAACAAATCCCTTCATCGGTGCTCCTCTACATTTGTCGACTACAAATGATTTTGAAATTAGGCAAGTCTAAAGTGATGTCTGTGAGTGAAGAGTGAAAATCCAAGGTTCGTTTCTTCACTCGTCGATAGGAAGGTATTGATAAAGGTAGTACGTATTGTGTTATGGCTACCAACATTTCCTTCTTTTCCAACAATGTTTCCAAAAGCCTTCTTCTTCAGGATCTTTAACACTTTCTGACTTTAACTCCTTACAGAACGACAAAATTTGGACTAGCCCAAGTTGAAAGCATTTTGCAGACGACAAAATAAATGTGAATCAAATACTGAAATTTCATTTAGAAAAGGTAGAAAACATTGTGGGAAAAGGAGAAAATGCTGGTTACCAGCATTTTCTCCTTTTCCCACAATGTTTTCCAAGGCTTTCTTTTTCAGGGTCGTTAAAAGTCGGGATTGTGTAGTAATGAGTTAAGACCAAAAAAAAAATCAAACACAGATAATTGTACATAGCTAGTCATTGTACTGGGATTTAATGCGCAATCTGATCTTAGATTCCTGTCGGTGACTTACTTGTTAATCCCCAGCGCAACTCGTTCTCTTTTTGCGGACAGTTTAGATCAAGATCACACCGAACAGAACGTGCGGTCTGACGTAGGATCTATACTGTAACTTTTTCATTCTGTCGAATTATTGTATAAATTGTCGCAAAACCTATACAAATGTTGCAAATTTCATTGCCAATTATTAGGGACTAAAAGAATAATCAACTGTTAACGAATGTCAGTCTTCACGTGTACCTTCTGATCAGATCTTGGTGTTCACTGTCAAAAGACAGCCCAAGTCGTGTATAGTAGGCTAAGAATTAAAGGTGGGTATTTAGAATTTTTACATCTCACCAAATTAAAAATTATATATATGACTGAAATTCATATGAAAAAATAATACAAATTATCAATAATTAAGATTCATAAAATTACAAACAAAAAAAAAATTCTTTGATGGTATTCCCTTAAAAGGCTACGTAGCCTCTTAAGGTATTTTTAGATTTCGCACCAAAAATCAATAAAGCATTTCGGGAATGCCTAGTGACTGGTACGTGACTCATAACGCCTAAATTCCATTACATAACAAACATGTAATAATTATTTTCCATAATGTCTTCTTCGGACGCTATGTTTGAAACTTCGTGTATGTATTCCTGTATGTAAATGAGCGAATTAATAATCTAAAAATAGACTGTGTCTCCCGTCGGTGTCGACCTGGGCTGTAGTAAATCTCTAAATTCTCGTGTTGTTGGACGGTGTTCGATTCCTGGGGTTTTATGAAAAGGCTTTGGGTGTATAAGGATGATTTTTTTTTCATTTTTGTACAATTTTCGCCCCAAAATCTGAAGGGCCACCTTTAGATAACAACGTTCTCTATTCAGGTGCGGTGTTGATCCATTGATCAGAAACAATTCAGGAAAAACAGCGCAGGACATTTTACGAGATGAAAAGCCAGAACAGTGGAAGCAGACACTACATTGGTTAAATAAATTTCATCCTGGTAAGCGCCATTCTTTGTGAAAAGGGGGTTTAATACATCTGTTAATTCATTACCAAATGACAATATTGTAGCCTTCTCCAAATCGAAAGCAAGCGTCAGATAAGTTAAAATCGGAAGGTATCGATGTTCAAGATTTTTGTAATACGTTCAGGTAGACTATTAGGAAATACTATTCGTTGACTGCATACTGAATGTTGCTTGTAATTTTATCTTGATCTACTTCGTTTTCAATGGGCAGGTTGATTTTCATTTTTGAAAGCTTTCCCAATGTTCCTCTGATCTTGATCTACTTTGTCTAAAGAGTCAGTTTGACTATGATTAGAATACAAGAGAATTTTTGCGGTCTAAGGGAGATTACTCAATTTTACATGAAAACATGCTATGCAATTGAGTTGTTCCCCTTGGAATAGTAAACTGAAGAGTGTGATACTCTCCGATATCAGAGGCGGAAAAAAAGAATAATGGAGAGGCACGTTTAAATTCCAGAAGCGACTTTGTACTTATTTGTTCTGTTGAAATAAAATAGTTGCCAAAGAAAATCATTCATTAACTGTGAAATCATCACAGCACATAGATGTAATGTTTTCTTGAAGCGGTAGCGAGTCAGTTTACGTTAGTTTGAGTTACCATAATTTTGTCGTCTGCAAATGCTTCCAATTTGAACTAGTCTAGAATTATGCCATTTGGTAAAGAGTTAATTGTTCATATTTTTCTAGTCTGACTTAAAAATCAACATAAACTTAGTTACAGTAGCCTGACAATGGTACTAGATTACTAATATCATGTTTTCTGTTTGCTTTAGGTTTATATCATACCTTAACAAAAGATGAGATTGACTTGAAATTTACCGAACGACTCCTTCGAGGATGGTGTCGTACACGCCTGACTCGTCAGGATGGTCAAGAGGTGGATATTGTCCATGTAGTGGACTTACCTGGAGAAATCCAAACTTTGCTGCATACATATTCAACTACAAATGAATTTGTTATTCGAATGCTGTCTGGGAAATTTGCTCAAAACGGTACTTCTTTTTCTTTTTGCAATGTTCAGCAAGTAATATTTAGTGTCCAGCACCCTAGCCAAACAATGGTTTCTCCATATTTGTCTATGAATTTATTTTGAGACGACCGGCAACAGAGATCACCCATCACGTAGGTACATATAGATTAATGAAAACACTCTTGTATTTTTGAGTGGTTACAGGCATGTAATTCCTATTTGACTCTTTACCACACAAGCCGACTTTTAACAACCCTGAGAAAGAAACCTCGAGGAAACATTTTGGGAAAAGGAGAAAATACTGGTCACCAGCATTTTCTCCTTTTCCCACAATATTTTCTATCCTATCAAATTAAGAAAACATCATATTAACAAGATTTTATTTGTTGTCAGCAGATGCTTTGAATTTGGTCTAGTCCAAAAATTTGTCATTTGGTAAAGAGTTAAGTTAACTGAGCAAGGTATATTTTTGTAATGTCAACAATACATGTATATGCTTTTATATGGTTTACCATTATTACTGCATTCTCCAACTCTGAATCTCCTCATTTTTATTATTTTTGTTATTTTCATCATGAAACATTATAGTCTAGCTCATGATTTATATCTCACAGGTTTGAACAGAGCCCTTATTGATGTCAGCACTCGAGACTTTATGAACGAGGGTGATGGGCCCCAGCCCCTGGATGTACCCAAACCTTTGTTGATGTCTGTATGGGAAACCAGATATGAAGATGCTGTAGATGCCCTGCTATCTCTGGGTGTGGACTCTTCTGCACTGCACTCAAGTACAGGCATCAGAAAGGATGCCCAACCTCTAGTTTTTCATGTAATATACCAATATCTTAATTCTTTACCAAACCACAAAATTTTAGACTCCTCCAAATTGAAAGCATTTGCAGACAACAAAATTAAGGTGACTGAAAATTTAAAATTTGTTTTGTGAAGGGTTGAAAACATTGTTGGAATAGGAGAAAATGCTGGCTACCAGCATTTTCTCCTTTTCCCACAATGTTTTCAGAATATTGCTTCCTCTGGGTTGTATAAATTAGGAATTGTTGGGTAAAGGGTTAATTTTTTTTTTTTTTAGAAGAGTATAAATTCTAGACTTGGTGTGTACTTTAAAAGCAACAGCTTATGACTTTTTTGGAAAGCAGTGTGGTGGAAGTCTGTTTGTGCAAACAATAAGTATTTATAATAATGGCTGGGTCTTTTTTACATTTGATTTATTGAAATTTAAATGTATTAGAACTTTTGAAGAGAGAAGGAAGAGGCGGGAATGGGGGTAGCCATAATCACAATCGCTTTTAGATTAATTATTACCTCTGTTTCAGCTCATTGGAAAAACAAAACATGTACCACAAACCATTGTTCACAAAATATTATCAGCAGCAGACATGAACCTTCGAGATCAGAAAGGACAAACTTTGCTCTTTAAGGCAATTGCTAATGACTATTCCCACCAGTTCATCAAAGCTTTATTCAAATATGGTGTCAATATCACGTCACGTGACTGTCGCGGGAGGACAGCTAGAGATTATGCAGAAGCAATGAAAAAGCCAAACTACTTTAATGTTATCGATGAGGAAATAGTTAGTGTAGTGGGATCAGGTGATCTAGAGAAACTTCAACAGTTAGTCTTGCAAGGATACGACCATATTTTGGACATTACAGATAAACAAGGTTTTAATATGTTAAGTATTATACGTCGACTTCCCTTAAAAGATAATAAACAAGAGGTCCTTGGTTTTCTGGAGAAAATTCCCTCAATACGGGTAAGTTTTTAACTTTTGTTACACAAGAAGAAAAATATGAACCCTTTACCAAACAATCCTGACCCTTAAGAGGAAGGCTTCTGAAAACATTGAGCCACCTTTAACTCATTACCAAACGACAAAATTTTACACTGGTCCAAATTGAAAGCATTTGCAGATAACAACATCAATGTGACTGAAAAATTGAAATTTGGTTTGGGAAGGGTAGACAACATTGTGGGAAAAGGAGAAAATGCTGGTTACCAGCATTTTCTCCTTTTCTCACAATGATTTCAAAAGGTTTCCTTCTCAAGGTAGGCAAAAAGTCGGGATTGTATGGTTCATAAATGTTTTGCGATGGAAAGTCTAAAACTTTATTGTCCAGTAAAGGGTATTGTATGTTGACAGCAATTCCTCTGTCAAGTAGGTAAAAATATGAACCCAATCGAAATAAAGGCATATTTCTATCCATGTAGAGGTGAAACAGAAAATTTGTAGTTGGAATATGCACTGTTTAACATTTAGCTTGATTCCTGCAATTGATTGCTTTACAAGTTATGGAATGATAAGGATGATCAACTGTATTTTCCTATAAATTAAAATAGATGTGGACGCTAGATGGTTAAAAGGCTTGTTTCTAAAACTGGTTTCTCATTTGGCAAACAACCTGTATTATCTCTTTACCAAACGACAGAATTTTAGATTGGTCCAAATTGAATGCGCTTGTAGACAACGAAATAAAAGTTACTGAAATTTTGAAATTTGTTTTGTGAAGGGTACAAAATATTGTGGCAAAAGGAGAAAATGCTGGTTACCTTCATTTTCTCCTGTTCCCACAATGTTTTCTGTAGGCCTCTTTCTCTGGGTCATCAAAAGTAGGGATTGTGTGGTAAAGGGTTAAGGACCTATTTTCTTTACAGTGCACAACTGCAGTTGATTTTGTAAATCATAGAGAAGCATGCACCTCAGGTATTATAAGTTGATACTTCTGCTGTCCAGTCACCCAAGTTTTACTTCATTTTGCATCACAACAATCGGTTATTCAATATCTCTATATCTTTATCTGATCCTCTGCAGTACCACCTTTCACTGATGTTCCGAGCCACTGATACTGGTGACACTGATGAACTCAGGCAATATACGAGCCGGAAGTTTGCCACTGCACAGGACAAATGCGGGCGAACAGTACTGCACAGAGCCATACTGAACAAGAAAAAGGAGATGATCAAATTTATTGTGAACAATTACCATCACATTATAGACATGCAAGATAATGTAAGTATATACATGTATGTGTATTACTAAAGTCAATGGTGTTTTTTTTTGTTGAATGCTGTTTCATGCCTTTTTCAACATGATATTGGTTTTATTGAAGGGGGCCAGTGCACCTATACATGCTTTCCTGGAATTTCTTATATGAGTACTTTGCACAATATTTTTCTAAAGCGACAAGCTGTTTTCCTTCATTTCTATCATGGAAACAAAGATCAGCAATGTCAGACAAAATTCAGGAATGAATAATGTGGCAGTTATTATATTCAGTTCTTGAACAGAAATTCTTAGAGATTTGGATTTAAACCAGTGACGCCTAGTTTCAAGTCCTGGCTGCCACTGACTGCGCAACTGGGTTCAGCAGTCTGTGCTGTAATCTTTATGGATAGTTTATCATATTGATAAAAGAATAATTAATTGATTAATATATAAAGTATTCCAGTGAGAGCATTCACACTACCTTTGGTTTTTTATTAATTTGTTTAGATATCTGCTTATTTTTTTTATGTTGCAACCCTTTTTGCGATCTATCCTTTTGCCGCAGTATTTGCAAATGAATGTACATATGTACTGAACCTTAATTCACCTAGATTATAAAATGTTTCAAAGATGCTTTACTCTATATGACATTTGAAAAGAAGAGAATACAGATAAGTATTAGGCTGCATGAATGCACTTGCAGATTTTGATCTGCACCCTGTTAGGTAATATTGATGTTTGTATATACCAGACTGAGGGTTAGTTTTTAGTTTATTGCTTCAATATCTTTCAGCTTGGTAGGACTGCACTTCATTACGCACATCTGATTACAGAGGATATCAGTCTTGTCAACTATCTTATTCACAATGGGATTTCCACCGAAATAAGAGATTATGTATGTAATTTATACTCAGATATTTACATTTCAACAAACTGAAATAGGTTACTTATTAAATAATTATACCTCTACATCAAATGAGTTTCTATTTGGGTACAAGCCCACAAAATATTCATTAAGTATAAACCTGATACGGCATGTCATGTAAACTGTATTCTTAACTCCTTACCAAACAACAAAATTTCAGACTGGTCCAATTAAAAGCACTTGTAGACAACAAAAAAAAAGAAACATTATTCAAAACTTAAAATTTGTTTCAAGCAGGGTTGAAAACATTGTGGGAAAAGGAGAAAATGCTGGATTGTTTGTTAAAGGGATTGTTTGGTAAAGGGTTAAATGTTTTAATTTTCTAAGTGACAGCAGATTTCATTATAATTGTTGTGGCCACAACATCATTGTCGTCCTCAAAGTGCTTATATCATTACCAGTGTAATAATCCTCAGCATCATTGTCGTCCTCAATGTGCTTATGTCATTACTGATGTAATAATTATCAGCATCAAGGTCGTCCTCAATGTGTTCATGTCATTACTGATGTAATAATTATCAGCATCATGGTCGTCCTCAATGTGCTTATGTAATTACTGATGTAATAATTATCAGCATCATGGTCGTCCTCAATGTGCTTATGTTATTACCAAATTAATAATCATCCGCAACATTGTCATCCCCAATGTGCTTATGTCATTACCAATGTAATAATCCTCAGCATCATTGTCGTCCTCAATATGCTTATGTCATTACTAAAGTAATAATCATCAGAGCTTCAGCAGCATCAGCATCAGTTGCAGGATTAGGAGCAGTAGCAAAAACATTCTTCATCGATTTATTTCCTATCATTATCACCATTTTGTTCCTTATCAACATGTCATTTATCTATTTATTTATTCATTTATTTATTTATTTATTTATTTCTTATTTAACAGTTTTAGTACACAATCCTCAGATTTTATTTATTGTATTTATTTAATCCTTCTGTTTAACTTTTTAACACACATTCCTGAATTTTAAAGACCCAAAGGAAGAAGCGTTTGAAAACATGGTGGAAAATGGAGAAAATGCTGGTAAAGAACATTTTCTCTTTTTGCCGCTAGATTTTCAACCCTATCAAAGACATATCCCTTTACCAGAGCAATATTTTACTCAATGTCTACACAGATGCTTTCAAATTTGACAAGAGAAAAATATTGTTGTATGGTTAAGATTTAATTGTTTATTTATTCGTTTAATAACTTATTTATTTATCACTACTTTACACAGTCAGGGCGAGCTGCAGTGGAGTATAGCATCAAGAGATGTGGGAAAGAAGAATATCTCAGGCTTCAATTGGCGATGAAAAGTTTTAGTATGGATGTTTATTTGACAGAAACCAACTTTGAACAGGCTTTAAAAAGAGCAGTTAAGGTTAGGACTGTTGTGGAGGGTGTTGGTTGGTTGATTGTGATTGATTGGTTGGTTGGTTGATTGATTGATTGATTTGGAGTCGATTTTGATAGATTTCATTGATCTATTTATTGATTGGTTGATTGATTGATTGTGCCCTGTGATGGCATCAGTCCACATTTTCATGCAGGTTAGTAGAATTCATCAGTACTAAGCTAGGGCTCTGAAGTGTCTTGCCCAAGAACATCCCACTAAAAGGGAGAATATGCTGCTGGCAACTTGTATTTTCTCATCTTCTGCAACATTTTAGACATTTCAAAAATCAAATTTCAGTTTTTTGTTATACCTATTTTATCCTATGTTGTAAAGAGTTAGGTGCCTTCTTTTTGAGATAAATTTCTTTAAATGTTCTGTACTGTCTAAACTTTACTCTACAGTATTCACGGGACACCATTTAACCCTTTACCAAACAATCCCTGTTTTTTATGACCCTGAGATAGAAGCCTTTTGAAAACATTGTGGGAAAAGGAGAAAATGCTGGTAACCCGCATTTTCTCCTTTTCTCACAATATTTTCTAACCTACTGGAAACATATTTCAATTTTTGAGTAACATTCATTTTGTCATCTGCAAGTGCTTTCAATGTGCACCAGTCTAAAATTTTGTCGTTTGGTAATGGGTTAAGGAGAAAGAAGGACATGGTCTATTATCCTTTAGATTCTTAACTTTCAAACTGTTAACCCTTTCAGTACCATAGGCAAAACAGAGCTTTGCATAATGGCCAGGATCAAGATCAGACTTCACAAAATGTACAGTCTGATGTTGGATCTACACAGTCTGTTTATTTAGTCAGTCCTACAAAATATATAGGATCTGACATGAATTGGTGTTTGAGATAAAATTGTATGAAAGGAGTCTTGTGAAATTGTTACAAAGCAAGCCTTTGGCAAGCTTGATAACATTTTTTCTTGACCAGCTCAATCAAATCAAATTTAATCTCAAATGCCAACGAATGTCATATCTTTTAATCACATATTGATATTTCACAAATTATAGATTACAAAATGCAAAACCATCTATAGATGCACCGCTGCAATATCCATATAATCCCATTCACTTTTATGAAATATGTCAAAAATGATGTCACACAATTGTGATTTCAAATGTGTATAACGTACATAAGGATATTCATGATGGGTATATTAAACTTAAAACAGGGGATGTTATTTGATACAAAAATCTTTTTGATGGACAAAGAAGTCAAGATTGTATATTTAGTGCTGAAAGAGTAAAGGAAAAATTGCAGCCTTTTGTGCAAACCAATATACTTTTCACAGGGCGAATCTTCCTGTGTACCTCAAGGATCAAACTGCACATTTTGTGTAGACTGATCTTGATCTAAACCTTCTACATAAAAGGCATCGAGATGCACAAAGCAATCTAGAGGGTAATTTTGGTAGAGACTAAGTTATCTCTGTGTTACTGTACAAGTTTTTTTTATGTGTTTGCATTTTGCTAGAAAGGAGAATTGTCACTTGTAGAGGAGCTGGTTCTTGGTCTGTCTGATAAAGGTGACTTGAGCCGTTATGCCAACATACTGTTTAAATGTGTGGATGACGGGAAACAGGACATAGCAATCTATTTGATAAAACAAGGAATGAGAACAGATATCTATAAACAAGTGAGTACACAATCACAATTTAGAAATTTTGGAGGGGGGAGTGGATATTTTTTTCTCCCCACTTTCATCAGATTTTCATTCATATCATGATGACAGCTCATTTATACACACTGTTTCTGGATTTAACTCTTTAATAAAATATGAAATAGTCATGTCCAATTTGAAAGATGGTACCGTTAGTACAGATAACTGTCCCCAAAGGCGTTGTTACCTTTTGACTGGTTGCCTCTGTACAGCATACAGTAAATGTCCGAAAATGAAAAAGATCATTTCAAATGGCAATTACAGTGTGACTCAAATCTGTCTTTAACTCTTTACCACACGACAAAATCTTAGACTAGTTCAAATTGAAAGCATTTGCAGACAACAAAATAAAGGTGACTGAAAAATTGAAATTTGTTCTGGGAAGGATAGAAAACACTATGGGAAAAGGAGAAAATGCTGGTTACTAGCATTTTCTCCTTTTCCCACAGTGTTTTCAAAAGCTACTTTCTCAGCAGTGTCAAAAGTAGGGATTGTGTGGTAATGGGTTAATAGGGTAAAAAAATTGTGGGAAAAAGGAGAAAATGCTGGTTACCAGCATTTTCTCCTTTTCCAACAATAAATCCAAAAGGCTTCATTCCCAGGGTCGTTAAGAGTCAGCACAGTGTGGTAAAGAGCTAATCCTTTACTGAACAATTCCATATTTTCACCTTCCTAAAGGAAAAAGCTTGTATTGAAAAGAATAATGCTGATAACCAGCATTTTCTCTTTCTACACAATGTTTTGCAAAGCCTTCAAAGACAACAAAAAATTAAAGTTCTATTTTTCAAGCCACAGTTGACATGTCATCTGCAAATGCTTTCAATTTTGAAGTCTTAAATCTTTACCAAACGAGAAAATTTTAGACCAGTTCAAATTGAAAGCATTTGCAGATGACCAAAATGAAAGTGATTGAAAGTTTGAAATTTCCTTTGTGAAGGGTAGAAAACATTGTTGAAAAAGGAGAAAAAGGTGGTAACTAGCATTTTCTCCTTTTCCAACAACATTTTCTAAAGTCATCTCCCTGAGGATGGTCAAAAGTAGGGAATGTGTAATAATGGGTTAACTCATTACCAAACGAGAAAATTTTAGGTTTGTCCAAATTGAAAGCATTTGCAGACGACAAAATAAAGGTGACTGAAAAATAGAAATATGTTCTGGAAAGGGTAGAAAACACTGTGGGAAAAGGAGAAAATGCTGGTTACCAGCATTTTCTCCTTTTCCCACAGTGTTTTCAAAAGGCTTCTTTCTCAGGGGCGTCAAAAGTAGGGATTGAGTGGTAATGGGTTAAGCCACTTTTAACCTGTCATCTGCATATGCTTAAATTTGGAAAAGTCCAAAATTCTGTGCCTTGGGGACTTGGTTAGCCTAAAAACAAATATGGAAAATGCTCCAGACTATTTTGTGTTAAATTTGAAAAAAAAAAATCATTTTGCCATGTTTAATAACCACAAAACACAAACAAATCTACAATAACAAGATCACAATTAAGACCTTATGACGTATGTTTATGAATTACATGTGGTTAATTCCTTACCAAATGGGAAAATATTAGACTCAACCAAATTCATAGAATTCTACGGACAACATAATTATTGAATATTGCTCAAATGATGGTTTCCGTCTTTGATGGTGTAGAAAACATTGTAAGTAAAGGAGAAAGTGCTAGCTACCAGCATTTTTTCCTTTTCCCCTAGTGTTTCAAAAGCTTTCTCTCACGGGATAGTGTGGTATAGGATTAAATAATTAATACAGAGATAATGTGGTCATAAATTAGGATTTCATACAGGCCTGTGTGTTACACACTCACATTGAAAAGATACTGATACAAACCTGAGATAGAAGCCTTTTGAAAACATTGTGGGAAAAGCAGAAAATGCTGGTAACCAGTATTTTCTCTTTTTCCCCACAATGTTTTCTTCTCTGCTGGAATTTTTCAGTTACATTTATTTTGTCGTCAGCAAGTGCTTTCAATTTGAACCAGTCTAAAATTTTGTTGTTTGCAAAAAAGTTAACTCAGTTCTGTACAGGGTTCTATAATCCTATACCAAACAATCCAGAATTTTCACGACCCTGATAGAATAGGTTTTCTGAAACATTGTAAGAAAAGGAGTAAATCAGCATTTGCTCCTTTTTTCCCACAGCCTTTCTGCCCTATATTACAGACAATGCCCATTATTTCAGCTAGAATTGATTTCGTCTGTAATTTTTTTTTCAATTTTGTGCAAACTAAAATTTTGTTTACACTTTGCCAAACAATAGAAAAGAAATAGATTAACCTTGTACCACATTATTCAGTGTTTTAACATTTCTGACAAGGAAGGCTTATGACAACAATGTGGGACACAGAGGAAATGCTCGTCCTTTTCCCACAATGTTTTCTTCTCTTTAACTCTTTATAGGCATATTCCAGAATTTGAGCCATATAAAGCCTAATTTGTTGCTTACAGATTTGGACAAGTCTTAAATTCTGTCATCTGGTTAACCCTATACCACACAATTCTAATTTTTCATGATTCTGAGAAAAAAAAACTTTTGAAAACCTTGTAAGAAAAGAGGAAGATACAGGTAACCAGCACTTTTTCCCACAATGGTTTCTTCTGTATCAAATATGAAAATCATTGTTTTAGTCAAATTAAGTTGGGATCAGCAAATAGTCTGAATTTGGTCTAATTCACAATTTTCTGGTTTGGTTAAGGATTAACCCATTACCAGACGACAATATTTTAGACTGGTCCAAATTGAAAGCATTTGCAGACGACTAAATAAAAGTGACTGAAAATTTGAAATTTGTTTTGGGAGGGGTAGAAAACATTGTGGGAAAAGGAGAAAATGCTGGTTATCAGCATTTTCTCCTTTTCCCACAATGTTTTCAAAAG
Source organism: Tridacna crocea (assembly GCA_943736015.1). Taxonomy (NCBI): domain Eukaryota; kingdom Metazoa; phylum Mollusca; class Bivalvia; order Cardiida; family Cardiidae; genus Tridacna; species Tridacna crocea. The sequence continues at coordinate 35,106,763 of OX031066.1, read as the reverse complement.
GCTTTTCTCTCAGGGGTGTCAAAAGTAGGGATTGTGTGGTAATGGGTTAACCCATTACCACTCAATCCCTACTTTTGACGCCCCTGAGAAAGAAGCCTTTTGAAAACCCTGTGTGAAAAGGAGAAAATGCTGGTAACCAGCATTTTCTCCTTTTCCCACAGTGTTTTCTACCCTTCCCAGAACAAATTTCAATTTTTCAGTCACTTTGATTTTGTCGTCTGCAAACGCTTTCAATTTGGACCAGTCTAAATTTTTCTCGTGTGGTAATGGGTTAAAGGTTAATTATGGCAATGGCTGTAAATAACCTGGTGTAAATGATTGTAGCGAAAACATAAATCTTTGACGTCAGATTGATGTCATCCTAGGCTTTAAATACGTAACTTCAGAAAAAAAAATTGACAAAAAAATTAATTTGTATCTTCCAAGAAAAATGTTCGAAGAACCCTTTGATTCTAAATGCACATAATTTTGTGTGAGGATAATGCATATCAGGATCAGACTGAAGCATAGCCCTTTACCACATGGCAAATTTTAGACCTATCCAAATTGAAAGCATTTGCAGACGACAATTTCATAGTGACTCACATGACGCAATTTTCCTTTGATAGGGTAGAAAACTTTGTGGGAAAAGGAGAAAATGCTGGTTGCCAGCATTTTCTCCTTTACCCACAATGTTTTCCAGAGGCTTCTTCCTCAGCATCATCAAAATTTATCATTGTGTGGTAAAGGGTTAAGGGTTATGCTGAATATTTATCTGTGTTTTAGGGTTCCTTGATGGTGCATCTTCACCACACATTTCTAAGTTACAAAAGCCTTGAGGAAGAAAGCTTAATTTTGAAAATATTATGGAGAAGTGAGAGAATGGTGGTGACAAGCTCCTTTTTTTTAGTTTCTCTCTGTTTAAAGATAAAACCCTGCCATTTAAGCCACATGTAATTTGTTATCTGTAATCACTTTCAATTTTAAAAGATTGTTTGTGGTATGGTGTTAAAAGCCCAGTAGCAGCAAACAGTAAACCATTGTTTACTTTTGTTTACTTTTGGCTGTAATTGGGTCAAGAGATTTGGCTTTGTGAACTGAACCTGGCATGTGGTGTCCGTGGTCGTGAGGTAGAGCATCGGCCTCATAACCTAAAGGTCCTTATTTTGTTGTCTGCTAATGCTTTCAATTTTGACTAGTCTAAGTTTCGTTGTTTGGTAAAGAGTTAATAGTGAAACTGAGGACAGACCCAGGTATATGAGTTTTTTCAGTTTCCTTCATGACACAACTCTAGACATGTCATCTTCGCAAGCCAAGATTGATGATTCACTACGCTACTCTATCCTTGGCTGATCGAACTTGATTTTTACATTCCCTGACACGCTTTTTTCATTGGATGCAGCCAGCTGTAACTGCAATGAATGAAATCGTTTGTAGCATTTCATCTTTGATAAGAATAGAATAAGATTGCGACCTTTTGAATAGAAGGTAAACATGGAATCCCACTGGATGTCTGCTTAATAATGTTGGATAATATAATTATTCATAGGCGGTTTGTAAAACGATATTTCATAGGCTTTCAGAAATATGAGGTAAAGGGGGGTAATAACCAGCATCCAATAGAGGGCTTATCACAGGAATCTCGTAATCGGCTCAATCAGCCAAGGTAAGATCCATGTAGTGATTATAACCTTGCATGGCTTGCGAAGATGTAGACATGTTGAAATTGAATGGATTTGGAGGTCTACAACAATTCATTTACACATGACAGAAATGATGCAATTTCACTTTGAAAAGGTAGAAAACATTGTAGATATTCAGACCTTAAGTAATAATATGTACATGGCTAAAATTGTGGAAGTTTTCCTTGAAAAGGTAGAAAATTTAACATTTGCTTCCATCATTTTCTCCTTTCTCCACAATGTGTCTTACAGTTTGATTTACAAATCTGTATCTGATCCATGTTAATTTGTTGTCTAAAAATAATTCTATCAAGAACAAGTTGAAAAATTGTTGTTTTCTGAGCTCTTTATTTCATTTCAGTATGACTTATGCAGTGCTAACAGTTCTGCCTGCTCCAATTACACATGTGACCACAGATTGACATCATTTTATGCAAGGGCGAAACAACAACAATGTGTGGATGTGGTGGCGGCAATAAACGAAGTCTCAGGGAACAAAGTACATTTTAACTCTTTACCAGATGACAAAATTTTAGACTGGTCCAAATTGAAAGCTCTTAAAGATAACAAAACAAATGCAAGTCAAAAATTGAAATTTGTTTCCAGCAGGATAGAAGACATCATGGGAAAAGGAGACAATGGAAAAAGGGAAAAGGAGAAAATGCTGATAACCAGCATTTTCTCCTTTTCCCACAATATTTTCAAAAGCCTTCTATTTCAGGGTTGTAAACTCCAAGGACTGTCTGGTAAAGTTTTAACTATTTATTGAGTCCTTTGTTGTCTCTATTTTTGTTCCTGTTTTCAATAAGGAACACAAGGAACACTTGCTGTCTAGAAGCACATTTACATTAAAATGAATTGACACACCACATGCCAGTGCTGGCATGCACTGAAGTGTTTAGCTCATCATTTTGAGTTTACAGAAGTATGTTTCGGAAGGCCATTGTTTGCTCAGTTCTTAAAATTTTTTTGATGTACATGTATACCATCAAACAGCCCATGGGCAGCCATTTGAAGAATCAATTCAAATGATTTGTTCTTCCTCAGTTTGACATCTGTTCATTACCTCTACATTGCTATGGCATTCATCCAATCAAATTCTTTACCAAATGCCAACATATTAAAAACAAATTACAGCAAGGCTACAGGGTACTTTATACTGAGGCCTAAAAAAAATCTGTGTTTAGGTTTCAGTCTAAGATACTGTAGGTAGGGTAGGAAAGGATTAATTTTTTTTTCCAAAAACTTTTTACATGGAACATATAGTGAAATCACACCCACCAGATATATATTTTTTTAAATTATGGCAAAAAAATTTCTGAGTTGGCAGCATTTTCTAGATAGGGTAGGGAGACACAGATATATATATTTTTTGGGCTGATTGGGCATATTCCATGCACCAGTCCCGGCACAATTTACACTGTGCTGGATTGCTCCCCTGAAATGGGTGAAAGGAATATTTCAGCACATGAGCACTGTTGTCGAATGATGTTCTGAAAAGAGCATTTTCGGAACATTGATCTCATCAATATCAAAGAAGGTAATATAAGTTAAAAGCATGGCACAGATGAATTCTACACTACAGAGCAAGTCAACTCTTATCTTGGGACTATACTGTCTGCTACTATATTCTACGATTTGATCACACAGTTTCTCTATGTACAGTGTTATGGCTCAAAAGAGATGGGCATGCAGACAAAGAGTAAAATATTTACTGATTCAACAAAAAAACTTTATGTAACTTAATTCTATCAAAATTATTACCAGAACATAAAGTTGAGTCTATGTTATGTTGTCAAACAATTTATTCTGATTTTATTTCAGAAATCAGCGGAAGTAGATGGCAGGCCACCAGTCACCAAACCTTCCACCATGGATCAGCTCTCTCTGCTTGGTTTACTGTAATACTGGCCGACCCTCTACCACGACTCTCAGGCGATGCAGACCTCTTTCAAAAAAGCAAAAGAGAAAGTTACTTATTGCCATTTTGAGAGCTCATTTTGGACTACTCTTTTTGCGCAGGACCAGGTTGCACTATGCGTAAATAACTTTGATACGAGTAAAACTTACACAGAAAAGGAAAAAAAGTTTAGACGGTATGGAGAACATTGTGCAACCAGAAGCCATTTACAGATTTAAATTTCCGAGCCATGCAGAACCTCCAGTATACAGGCAAACAGGAAAGCCATAGGATCTGAAATGAGTTGGTGTTAATGAATCTACAAAAATGTTATTAAGCAAGCCTTTGGCAAGCTTTAACATTTTGTTTGGACAAGTTTAAAAAATTCTTACCATCAAAGCCAACAAATGTCAGATTCTTTTTATCAAATAACTATAAAACAAGAATTTTAGGCCATAATGTGTTAAAACATAGGCATACATGTATAATGTGTAACAAAATTTAAATGAAGCCTAGTCCCTTTTTGACAGATATATTATGAATGAAAAATAGTTCCTATGAAACTTGCATATATTGATTTTTCTTTACCCCATGAGGTATTCTAAGGCATTTCTATTGTATCTCTAATTGACCCTAAATAATGGCAAAGATGAAGCCGTTTCTTATGTGTATGTGATGCCGTTGATAGCATTGAAAACATTGTGACAAAAAGTGAAATTGCTCGTCACGAGCAATTTCACCTTTTGCCACAATGTTTTCCAAAGGCTCCTACAAGCAATGCGTGGAAATGAGTATCTATGGAGTAAAGGGTTAAATTAAAACCTTTATCGGGATTGCAAATATTGACTGTTAAATTTACTCAGGAACCTAAATTTGCAGGTTAGCAATGTCTTGAAAATGGGGTGTATAATACAGAGTGTTAACCAAATACAGCACTATTTTCTTATCTAACACATGCGTGAAACATGAAATTTCGTAATGGCTGTATTACGCTGAAAACAGGAGGAATTATGTGATAAAACACTTCATAAAAACAATTGTCCTGCTTGAATCCTCAATGACAGTTAAAACATTATCTTGATCACCAACCCACCTAATAAAACTATTTGCGCATTAGTTATGTAAATCATTTGTATATGTATATTATATCATAGAAACTTACTAAGGTTTTCCTCCTGTATCATTAAATGCATTTAATAATTGTTTATGCTTTTATTTTAATAGACATTTTGACATTGTACAGATAAAATACATAATACACTCCATTTGCTATTGTATTTGAATTGTGCTTTACTCTCAAATTTAAACAATCCACAAGTTTATTTTACCAGTGTCTGACTATTACTAACACACTCCAAAATGATTTTTTTTGGCTCAGTTTTACGTGTAATAAGATTATTTCAGTTGTACCATGGCAATCAGAGTCCCAGCCTATATATAATCCTTGTACAAGTTCTCCAGAGTATGAGTTCTCCAGGGTGCAAGTTCTCTTGCAACCGTTTATGAGTATCTCAAAACCTTGTTTTGTGTTAGATAGCCGCCAGTACCTTGTATAGAGTGATGGGTATGACTCAAAATCAGATAACCAACGTGGTCTCATCCCTATATTTTCTTACCTTTTCAAACACAAAATATAAACAGCACATGAGAAAATACATTATTTATGTCTTTTCAACACATGTACAAAATAAAACAACTATTTTTCATCAAATCTACATCACAATAACAGCATTAAAATACAAGTTGACAGCATGGTGGTAAAGTACATGTATCATTACATGAACTAGTGGGGGTATGACTTCTCTTGAGAACTGGCACCCTTGAGATTGGAGTACAAGTTCTCCAGGGTACAAGTTCTCCATGGTACAAGTTCTCCTAATACCATTTCAACCACTTACAGTAGATCTAGATCTATGTAACTCAGCAAGTATTTATTGAAAAAAAAATCTATCCTATTTATTTGAGTTTCAATGGCACAACTGGTCTCAAAATGCATCTTAGTTGCTGTAAATTTGAATTTTTCTAGGTGGTAGGTCTCATAATCCCATTTGATACAGGGTTAACCCATTACCACACAATTCCTACTTTTGAAACCCCTGAGAAAGAAGCCTTTGGAAAACATTGTGGGGAAAGGAGAAAATGCTGGTAACCAGCATTTTCTCCTTTTCCCACAGTGTTTTCTACCCGTCACAAAACAAATTTCAAATTTTCAGTCACTTTTATTTTGTTGTCTACAAATGCTTTCAATTTGGATAAACCTAGAATTTTGTCATTTGGTAATGGGTAAACAAATCCCTCACCACATTCAAAGCAAAGAGTAAGCAGATGCCCTAGCAGGGCTAGACAGTGGCGCTTCAGACAAAGCCACAATAATAACAACAGAACTACCCTCCAAATTCAAGTTAGGCTTCGTGTCCTAACCAACTACATGTAATAAGAAAGTTAGATTTTAATCAATCTACATCTACAGCAAAATTGCAAATAAAGATAGTAGGCAATAGATCTATGGGAGGAAATGGATGTCTTAACCCTTTACCCCATAAGGCATTTCTATGGTATCTCTAACTGACCCTAAATAACAGCATGGATTAAGCTGTTTCTTATGTGTACATATATGTCACCTTTTGATAGTGTAGAAAACATTGTGGCAAAAGGTGAAATTGCTCGTCATGAGCAATTTCACCTTTTGCCACAATGTTTTCAAAAGGATCCGACAAGCAATACGTAGAAATGAGTATCTATGGAGTAAAGGGTTAATAGATCAAAAGTGGACTATAATAAAAACTAGAGGTCCTTTAAGGCTTGAAATTGCTCAACTGGCAGTGAATTTGCTTTTGTGCTAAAATACATTATGAATTCATGATGTATAAATATATAAAAAAAAAAAAAAACCCACAAAAGTGTGTTCTTGCAACTGGGCTTCGACCCACTAAGACAGCATAAGTAGGTATGGTGAACTGAAAAAACAGTGAATAAAATGAAGTGCAATTTTTCAAAACTAAATGTTTGGAATCCAAGCCAAGTTCGAAAGTACGCCTAGTATTACACAATCCTAGCAAAGTTATGGAAATGTGACTAATAATGTGGACTTTATTGAGTAAACAATACTAAGTCATCAAATGGCTGCTTTTTCTGAATGGTTTACTAGATTTTCTTCACGTTTGAAAGAGTTCAATTCCTTGATGAACCAAACAATCTTTGCAAGTTTTAACAGGATTGGATCAACACTGTGAACTTCATTTCCCAAACAAGAAATGGAAATTTCAAACTTCGAAAGGCTACTTTTCCCAGAGTGATTGTCAGTTTTTTTTTTAATAGGGTTCAAACTGTTTATGATACAAAGTAAATGTGCAAGTTTAATGAAAATTCGGCCCCAAATGCTGACTTCATCGCATAAATAAGAAATTGATATTTTTAACATTAAATGGCTTCTTTTCCCATACTGATTGTCGGATTTTTTTTTTCAAAATCGGTAAGGTTTTTAAAAGCTGTTGATAAGACAAAGCAACTGTGCAGATTCCATGAAAATCCGACCCCAAATGCTGACTTCATTGCATAACCTGAAAAATGAAAATTTTCATCTGCAAAAGGCTACTTTTCCCATACTGTTTGTTTACTTTTTTTTTTTCAAATTCAATAGGGTTCAAGCTACCGGTATCTATGAGATTAACAAACAATGCAAGTTTTACAAAAATCTGTTTACAAATGCAGACTTTATCGCATTTACAAGAAATGGAAATTCATAACTTGAAATGGGTACTTTTCCCATATTGTTGGTTGGATTTTTTTAAAATCAATTGGGCTGAAGCTATTGATAAGATAAAAAAAACAACTAAGTTTTATTGAAATCTGACCACAAATATAGACTTCATGGCATAAACAAGAAAAGGAAATTCCAAACTTGAAATGGCCACTTTTCCCATACTATTTGTTGGAATTTTGTCAAAATCTATAGGTTTCAAGCTATTGATGAGATAAACAAACTGCGTAAGTTTCACAAAAATCTGATGAGAAATGCAGACTTTATCGCGTAAAGAAAAAAAATCACGGATGGACAGACAGACAGACGGACGGACGGGCAGGCTGGCGGACGAACGGCGGAAACCCCACCATGACATAGACAGTAGAGTTAAAAACAAGAGAAAGCTCCTAAATAGCTGTAGATCGGTCTCTGGTCTGTCTCAGATACGTTCACCGTTAGATTCCGTTGTGATTTTAATGGTCAAAGGGAGAAAACTCGAAGAATCTGGTATCTATTACTTACGAAGAGTACTCTCCCTTATCATCCCCCCCCCACTCCACGGAATAGTCTTTTTTTCATCCATTACAAACAGTCACACCGAAACTTTAAGAGCCGGTGCAGGGTTAATTAATACCCATGCGGTCTATTGAAAACCCCGAACTCTCTGTTGACACTTATTCTGCTAAATAAGTAAATGAGACTTTCAAGCCGATTTCGTAACCCAATCTTTGCTATTTCAAAGGAGTTTTCTTTTGGAAAAATGTTCTGAATGGACTGTATAGATTCAAGATCAGTCTGTAAATTCATTTATCAGTACACCCGAGTTAAATCTGTTGACAGTTTCTCCGCTTGATTTTTTTCAGTCAAATGCAGGATGCTGTGGCGCTATATTAATTAAACCACTTTATTGTCTCAGGGTTTAAGTGTTCAAATTAATAGAGAGCAAATTCCTCTCTTACAACCCCCTTCCACTAAAAAATAAAGGGGGGGGGGGTCTAAACTGGGATCAACATTAATAAAATCTGGAAAAATCATGGCTTTCATCTCTATTTATTAGCTTGGAAGATTCAGACCTGTATGTTTTCACGATATGTCCTCCTGTTCCTTATGGTCAATGATCAAAGAAATTATTGAAATATGACAATTTAGCCCATATTAACGATATTTATTAATAACCTCGAAAACCTTATTGAACGAAAACATGTCGTTGGTTCATAAGTTTAAATATTGTAACATCATAAAGCTTATTTATCGTATACATTCAATAGCTGTTAAATACAATTGTAAAACTTACTTTTAGATTCTGCGTGAGCTATTTTTTTGATAACTGAATTGTTACTTCCAAGTTTAAGTTTCGGCGGTCGCCTTGTTTACAAATGTGACGAAATACAAGGGAGGCTACCACCTGTTTACAAAATAGTATCCAAGTCTGCAATTGTTTTTTCTTTCTTTTGTCTTCTGTCATGATATTTTCAGAAGTGGCAGCATCTGCTACGCTGTCTTAAACTTTACCAGAAATAATGACAGCTCTACGAACATTTTTTTTCCGATACAGTTCGTCTTCACAAGCTGCAATGATGTTTATTCGTCTTTGGGTTTACGCGGTCTACAAATGTAAGGGAAGTAACTCTGTCCTAAAGACTAATGGCAGCAAATACGAGTTTTCTCCCATTGACCATAAAATTAATCCTAATTTTAGCCGGTATTTGGTTCGTGCCGCACACAACTTCCAACTGACGTAAATCCGTGTAAACTGAGTGGAGAGAAAGTAAAAAAGTTCATGGAATACAGGAACTTCTAAAAGTCGCACAAATCATTATGAAAATAGGCAAAGCCTAGAGATAGGCAAAAGATACTTTTTTCTAAGACATATACAACCATAATCCGTACAACAACGAATATGTGAAAATATGTTTATTCAAGACACTGCCTAGCAGATTTTTGATGGCAGTAGATGCATGCATACTGCTTTAACTACCAGTCTACAAATTCTATTCTTTTCTATATTGAAAACTTCTGCAAGAAACATTGGAAAGTGAGACAAATGAAACAATAGCCCTCAACAGGGTCAAAAACATTGTGGAAAATGAAAAAAAAACACTGGTTACCAGAATGGCACTGATGTGACATGTGCATTTTTTTTATTTGTCTTGTTCCCATGAGATAATAATTTCATTTTTGTTTTCTCGAGGTTTTTAACCCTTTCCCAAACAATCCCTGGTTTTTACGGGTCTGGAATAGTAGCCTTTTGAAAACATTGTGGGAAAAGGAGAAAATGCTGGTAAACAGCATTTTCTCCTTTTCCCGCAATGTTTACTACCCTATCATATACAGAAATCATCTTTTCAGCAAGAGTTGAATTGTCGTCTGCAAATGCTTTCAATTTGGCTTAGTCCAAAAGTTTGTTGTTTGGGAAAGGGTTAAATTAAATATCATTCATTCCTATGAGATAATAATTCGTCTTCGCAAGTTTTTTCATAAATAAAAAAATGGGGAAAAAAAATCAAAATATCATCTGCTTCCTATGAGATAATCAGCCAATCCAAGCCATCCACTGAATCAATTAAAATAAGGCCTAGCTGTGCTGTCCGTCCGTCTGCCTGATGAATCCCTGTTCTACACCTGCCAAACTGACAAATGGATGTTAAAGATACTGTTTGCAGGGCAATTAAGCCCCTTTTTCACTGAGCAGAAAATGTGCATTCTAGACTAACAGTTGTTTGACAAGGTGGATGTTATAGATCCACAATTAGGCGATGTCCTCCTTGATATCATAGATTACGGAGATGCATTAAGCCCCCTTTACACAGACATCACCTACTGTTGGATCTCTATATCATCCATCGTGTCAAACAACTGCTAGAGCTTTGATGTAGAATGGTCCTTTGACATGCAGAAAATTTAAAGATAGCAAAAAGTCTTGGCCCATGTCAGCCTGTGCAGACTGTGCAGGCTGACATGAGTCGATACTTTTTGTAAATGCATTGAGCCCCCTTTTCACACAGCATGGCTCATATTTACTTCCAATTTGGCAGGTGTAAACAGAGAACATCCAGACGATTCATTAGACAGACGGACATCTGTGCCTAATTTCAACTCCTCCTCAACAACTGGCGGGGGGATGGACATATCCTGCGACATTTTGCCGCTCTTCTTTAGTTATCATTTGGCCTTGAACCTCATTATTTGATATTTGTCTTCATTGTAGACCTTTCCTGCTTAGTACTCAGGTGAGTGATATATAGGACCATCATGGTCCTCTTGTCTTATTTTTGTCCCACTGACCTACTTTAACCCTTTACCTGATATGCCAATTTGAGGCTCTTCCATTTCAGCAGCAAATAAAGATATGATGTCAAAAATGTGGTCAAATGAGGATACAAATATCCGACTGAGCGGAAAAAATTGTCGGAAAAGGAGAAATTGCTCATTACGAGCAATTTCTCCTTTTCCCACAATATTTTAAGACCCAGTTTGACCCAATTTAAAATTTGAGTGAGATATCATTTTGACAAATACTACATTCTAACATTTTTTTGAGTATTCGACAAAAAATGTGGCCTCAAGAGTGTGCAGAAGGTTTTTCCAAGATTTGTCCCAGTGACATGTTTTTTAACTGATCAATGTGACCTGATTTCAAACTTGCCCAAAATATCATTAAGACAAACATACCTACCATTTCTTCAGGAGCACTGGCTGAAAATGTGGCCAGTAGAGTGCAAACAAGGTACTTACTGACGCCTGGATGATAGACAATGAAAAATGCATGTTGGATAACAGACAAAGAAAAATCACAAAAGCTCAGCTTGAGCATTTTTGTGCTGAGGTGAGCTAGAAATACAAAAGTTTTTAAGTACAGCCATGTAAAAGTGTCTTGATACAAGCTGAATTTCATTTTTTTACAAAGTTGCTACATCTTTTGTACACTTTTCTTATGACAGAATAAGTTTTGCAAAAATGATCAGATCAGTATTGTGAAAATAACTTGAAGGAATTGAAAAAAAAAATGCTCTAGGTATTTAACCCTTAACCCTTTCCCAAACGACAGATTTTTGACTAGACCAAATTGAAAGCATTTGCAGACGACAATTCAACTCTTTCAAAAAGGATGATTTCTGTCCATGATATGGTAGTAAAACATTGTCGGAAAAGGAGAAAATGCTGGTTACCAGCATTATCTCCTTTTCCCACAATGTTTTCAAAAGGCTCCAATTCCAGACCCGTAAAAACCAGGGATTGTTTGGGAAAGAGTTAAACAAACAATCCCTGGCATTTTATGACCCTGAGATAGAGGCCCTCTGAAAACATTGTGCGAAAAGGAGAAAATGCTGGTTACCAGCATTTTCTCCTTTTCCCACAATGATTTCAAAAGGCTTCTATCTTAGGGTCGTAAAAACCAGGGATCGTTTGGGAAAGGGTTAAATCTCAATGAATTTTTTAGTTAGAAAACAACTTCTACTTGTGCTCAATTTTCCTAAATACCAACACATGTAATATTGCATATGTATGCATTATATTTCTTTACAACTGTTAAAATAAAGTTTACTTTTGTTTGAAAGATATTGGTAAGATCACAGATTTTTAAAAATTTTTTTCATTTCCTCATTGCTTTAACTCTGTACTGAATGACAGATTTAGGCCTGAACCAATTCGGAAGCATTTGCAGATGAAAAATTAGATGTAACTTAAAGCAACGATAGCTGCGAAAAATAAACAAATAGGTGTTAAACTGCATTTCAATTTAAATTACACCATTTAACCCATTACCACACAATCCCTACTTTTGACGCCCCTGGGAAAAGTGCCTTTTGAAAACACTGTGGGAAAAGGAGAAAATGCTGGTAACCAGCATTTTCTCCCTTTCCCACAGTGTTTTCTACCCTTCCCAGAGCAAATTTTAATTTTTCAGTCACCTTTATTTTGTCGTCTGCAAATGCTTTCAATTTGGGCCAGTCTAAAATTTTCTCGTGTGGTAAAGAGTTAAAAGAGTGGAAAGTATCGTGAAAATGACAGTCTGTTATTGTGTGCTCACTCAATCTTTTGTTTACTTTTTGCCTGATTTTAAAAATTTATTCTTCTGTCAGTGACTAATGCTTAGACCAAACACACAATAATACTGTATCATCTTAGCAATATCTTCCATACTTTTAAATGGTATGATTGGCCACTATTGGGCCTTTAACTCTTTACTGAACAACAGAATCTTAGAGTGGCCCAAATTGACAGCATTAATTTTGCAGATTACAAGTCAAAGACAAGACAATATAAGAATGAATAGTATTGATGGGTTAGAAAACATTGTGGGAAAAGGGGGAAAATGCTGGTTACCAGCATTAAATTTTTCTCCTTTTCCCACAATGTTTCCATAAGCCTTCTTCCTAAGGGTCGTTAAAAGTGGGGAATGTGTGGTAATGGGTTAAATGATATTTTTTTTATTTGATAGGGAAGAAAAAAGTTGAGAAAAAAGAAAAGAAATGCTGTTCTCCTTTTATAACTTTCCAAAAGTCTTTTTCCTTAGGGTTGTTGAAACTTGGGATTGTGTGGTAAGGGGTTAACTCATTACCAAACGATAAGATTTCAGGTTTGTCTGAATCAAAAGCATTTACAGACGACAAAATGAAAGTGATTGAAAATTTGAAATTTGTTTTTTGAAGGGTAGAAAACATTGTGGGAAAAGGAGAAAATGCTGGTTACCAGCATTTTCTCCTTTTCCCACAATGTTTTCTAAAGGCTTCTTTCTCAGGGGCGTCAAAAGTAGGGATTGTGTGGTAATGGGTTAAGACATGCCTACAGTGAAAGCACTTATATTTGCTAAAATGATCAGATCAGTATTGTGAAAAATAAATTGACAGAATTGAAATAAAAAATGCTCTAGGAATCTAACCCTTAACCAAACAATCCCTAGCATTTTACGACCCTGAGATAGAAGCCTTCTGAAAACATTGTGGAAAAGGAGAAAATGCTGGTTACCAGCATTTTCTCTTTTTCCCATAATGTTTTTTACCATGCTGGAAACAATTTTCAATATTTCAGTTATATTTATTTTGTCATCTGCAAATGCTTTCAATTTGGACAAGGCTAGCATATTTTTGTTAGGTAAAAAAATTAAAAAGACACTAAAACCAGATCTAGATTCAATTTTTTTGGAGGTGAGGATGGAATTGGTATTTTGCCTAGAGGGGGAGGATAAAAAGAAAACCTCTCATTGGACTATAGCACATGACATGACCTTAGAACAGTTAATTGGCCTCTCTACCTCTGAGCTTATATGTTACCATTTTAAAAATATATTTATGCTCTATAAAACAGTAACTGCTAGCAAAGGAATTGGAAAGTTTACAATTACAATTAGAAAAATATCAGTTATTCCTTGTGGTTTCTACATGTATTTCTATCTCTGTTCTTTTATTCTAGAGTTGTATTTACACACAAATTTGAGCAATTTCTTATTTTGCTATGAAAATAATATGATAAGTAGATATCAGTCTCTTGTTTTAGGTGTATTAATGATAGAATGGATTTCACTTTTACTAAACATAAGGGTAAGTGAGCGTCGACACTCTTTCATAATTTTTTATGGTCTAAGGGAGACAACTCGTAAAATCTTAAAGTAAAAAGTTATCAAGATTGATCTCCCTTGTCGTAGCTATTTTTTTTTTAAGTGGCCAGGTGAAAAGTACGATATCGACTGAACAAAAGCTTGGAAGCAACACATAGATTTCGCCTTATTCTCGTATCCCTTCTAGTTAAAAGGTCGATCACGGAAATTTTGATATTTGTGGATAACGCTGAGTGAAGGAACCGTGACCTTGATTAAAAATATTCTGGTTGAACTAAAAGGGTAAAGCGGTTAAAATATTTTTTTCTATGTACCGATATCCGGAGACTCTGGTATCACCATATATACACCGGTACATTTCAGCGGCCGGAACTACCTCACTGCCATCTACAGTTAAAAGTGTCCTGCCATTTTAGTTCTACCGATCTTGGCAAGACCTAGGTCTATAGATCTACATATTGTTGACTTTTATAGGATTGTTTTTTGATTTATGTGGACACATAATGCCCACTAATTAACTAATTTTCACATTTTTACCTTTCTTTTGTTTGTTGGATCTTATGTCTGTACATAAACAAACCCGCTCTTTTCTACTTTGAATTTTGGTGGATGTTGTGTTTACAAGTACAACTGCAATGAACTGCAAGGGAGACTACCACTGGATAACAACGGATCATTCCTGTTATTCCGCTACTTTTCTCTTTTCTCTGATGTCAAAATTTCATCGGAACTTGAGATATTCATAGAATGATTGTTAAGAACTAACAACTCATAAAAACTAGCAGAAGACAAAGCTTTTATACCGGTCGTCTCTGCAGCCATTAATTTTTATTCGTCACTTTATTCGTCGTTGGTTTTAGACTGTATCTATTTACAGGGGAGGCGACTCTTGAATAACTTTTTTTACAATGTAAGTAAGAGTTTTCTTCCTTAGACCGTTAATCGTTTGCAATTTCGCCGTTTTTTTAGCTCTACTGGCTTTCAGCCAGCAGAGCTTATGTCATGGCGTGGTTTCCGTCGTCCGTCTGTCCGTCCGTTAGTCTTTTTCTTGTTTACGCGATAAAGTCTGTATTTGTTGCCCGATTTTCATGAAACTTGCAGTTTGTTTACCTCATCAATAGCTTCAACCCTATTGATTTTGAGAAAAATCCAACATACAGTATGGGAAAAATAGCCATTTCAAGTTGAAAATTTCAAATTCTTGTATACGCGATAAAGTCTGCATTTGTGGTTAGATTTTCGTGAAACTTGCACAGTTTGTTTATCTCATCAATAGCTTCAACCCTATGGATATTGAGAAAAATCCAACATACAGTATGGGAAAAGTAGCCATTTCAAGTTGAAAATTTCTAATTCTTGTTTACGCGATAAAGTCTGTATTTGTGGTCAGTTTTTTGTGAAACTTGCACAGTTTGTTTATCTCATAAATAGCTTCAACCCTATTGATTTTGAGAAAAATCCAACAAACAGTATGGGAAAAGTAGCCATTTCAAGTTGAAAATTTCTTATTCTTGTTTACGCGATAAAGTCTGCAATTGTTGCCCGATTTTTGTGAAACTTGCACAGTTTGTTTATCTCATCAATAGCTTCAACCCTATTGATTTAGAAAAAAATCCAACAAACGGTATTGGAAAAGTAGCCCGTTCAAGTTGAATATTTCTAATTCATGTTTACACAATAAAGTCGGTCTTTCTTGTCAGATTTTCATGAAAATCACATTTTTTTTTATCTTATCAGTAGCTTCAACCCAATTTATTTTGAGAAAAATCCAACCAACAGTATGGGAAAAGTAGCCATTTCAAGTTGAAAATTTCAAATTCTTGTTTACGGGATAAAATGTGCATTTGTTATTAGATTTTTGTGAAACTTGCACGGTTTGTTTATCTCGCCAAAAGCTTCAACAGTATCGATTTTGAAATAAATCCAACAAACAGTATGGGAAAAGTAGCCATTTAAAGTTAAAAATTACCAATTCTTGTTTATGCATTAAAATTTGCATTTCTTGTTTATTTCTTGTGTACGTGATAAAGTCTGTATTTGTTATCAGATTTTTGTGAAACTTGCAGTTTGTTTATCTTATCAATAGTTTCAACCCTATCGATTTTGAAAAAAATCCAACAGTATGGGAAAAGAAGCCATTTCAAGTTGAAAATTTTGATTTCTTATTTAATCTGTTGAAGTCAGCATTTCTGGTTTTAATCATTGTATTTTTTTTTCTTCTTGCATCATGAATTCATAGTGTATGCTAGAATAAAAGCAAAATCTCTGCCAGTAGAGCGATATCAGGCCCTTCAGGGCCTTCTAGTTTTTTTTTTATTATATGAAGTATTCAGCTTTTTGGTTTTCTTTCTTTCTTAATTGAAATCAATGTACAGTGGTTAGAAAAGCAATGGAATGTACAAGATTATGAACAAAATAATGTATGGATGGGAAAAACGAAAGATAGCTAGATAAATAGATAGATAAATAGAAACGAAAGATAGATAGATAAGATAGATAGATAGATAGATAGATAGATAGATAGATAGATAGATGTTTTATGGAACTATTGCTTAAAAATGCAGCTGCTAGATCTACTACTGGAGTTGCGTATGATCATTTCATGGAAATATGCTTTTTCTATTGAAATGATTTCGTAAGTATTCTAATAAAGTATTTAAGTACAGTTGCAAAGTACATGGCCTTGTTATTTGACAATATATTTATGATTTTGTAGTGGTATTCTGTATCCTTCACCTTTTACGCCATAAGGCATTTCTATGGTATCTCTAATTGACCCTAAATAACAGCAAGGATGAAGCCGTTTCTTATGTGTATATAACACCTTTTGATAGTGAAGAAAAGATTGTGGCAAAAGGTGAAATTGCCACAATGTTTTCCAAAGGTTCCTACAAGCAATGCATAGAAATGAGTATTTATGGAGTAAAGGGTTAAACTAGATATACCAAGCACATGAGTTTGAGTCAGGGTCTGTCAGAGGGTGATTGAACACATTTGCAAAGAGTCGACTTTGGTCAGTCTGTGCAGCCTGACCTGGGTCCAGACCTCTGCTGTTGGTCTGTTTTCTGTATTTCAGAGGAGCTATTGGTGTCATAGTGTCAGACTAGATGATCTGGAGTCAGCAACAGGCAGAATATATTTGACTCAAATGATCTGCTCTTTGTATTTGACTCAGCATCACTGAGGACCATGTCTAGGTTTGTTTTCAATGCCATAATCATGACAGATCAAGTGCAGGATTTTGATTAAAGCCTTTTGTATTTGTTCATATTGGATTTTATTGCCATTTTAACCCATTACAACACTATCCCGACTTTTGACGACCCTGGGAAAGAAGCCTTTTGAAAACATCGAGGGAAAAGGAGAAAATGCTGGTTACCAGCATTTGCTCCTTTTCCCACAGTGTTTTCTACCCTTCACAAAACAAATTTCATATTTTCACTCACTTTTATCTTGTCGTCTGCAAATGTTTTCGATTTGGACCAGTTTAAAATTTTGTCATTTGGAAATGAGTTAACAGCTTAGGTCATATCATTATTGTCAGTGACACATGCATGTATTTCCTGGCTTTCTCACACCAGTACTGACACAACTTTCTTCCCAAAGCCACTGACAACTTTTATCACATATTGTATTAGAAGTGAGAGGTGAAAAATTGCCGCAAAGAAAGATTGCCACAACCAAGTATCAAACCCGCAACCTCCCAGTCACAAGTCAGATATGATAACCACTCAGCCAGCCAGGCCCAGATTAAAGCCTATATTAC
Source organism: Tridacna crocea (assembly GCA_943736015.1). Classification (NCBI taxonomy): domain Eukaryota; kingdom Metazoa; phylum Mollusca; class Bivalvia; order Cardiida; family Cardiidae; genus Tridacna; species Tridacna crocea. The sequence goes on along the minus strand of OX031066.1, from coordinate 35,089,135 downwards.
CGATTCCTGCATTTGCATGACATCCGTATTTCGGTATATCATCCCCAAAATGGTAGATTGTTTGGAGTGAAGGCCAATTATTGAGCATGACCAATATGGTGGCAGTTCAGTAAAATTCAGGGTTTTTGACTGCAGTGGCAACCCTTCCGAATAGCCAGCACAGGCGTTGGTATTTTGAAGAACATCGTCGCTTGTATATTGTGTTCATGTATGACATAATATAGGTGGCAAAGTTCACCAAATCACAAATGCCTGTGGTACCTAGCACTCCATCATTCACAAAACTCAAGATCTTTGCCCTGCCACTACACGTTGTCACAGTTCACATATCTGTGAAGTATCTTAACTGTTATCAAATGACAAAATTACAGACTGGTCCAATTTCAAAGCATGTGCAGGCGACAAAATTAATGTGTCTGAAAAATTAAAATTTGGTGTAGATAAAGTAGAAAACATTGTGGGAAAAGGAGAAAATGCTGGTTACCAGCATTTTCTCCTTTTCCCACAATGGCTTCTTTCTAAGGGTTGTTAAAGGTCGGGATTGTGTGGTAAAGAGCTAATATTTGGGCAATGGGTTCACAGAAAAAGATGGAATTTATGAGCATCTGACACTTGCCTCTCTGTAATGACCTTTATCTTGCAACATGGCATCTGAAACCCCCACTCTGCACAGTACACATTACCTCTTCAAAGTGCACACATGTTTGATGTATTTTAAAATTCAGGCCATTTCCATTCCACTGCTTGTATTCCATTCCACTTTTATTCCTTGAATCCCTTCATCTGATTTTGTGAATACTTTTAGTTTAGTCTAGTCTAACATTTCTCACTTGGTTAGTTTATTAAAGGTCCAAATTATTGGCATGTGGGATTTGGGCATGTCCAAGTTACCTATCCAAGCCCTCAAACACTAAGCTGCAGAGTACAGCATATGTAACTATGATGTGGAACAGTTACCTACCTAAAGCCAACAACCACTAGGCTGCAGTGTAAATATGTAACTGACGTGGAACAGGTACCTACCTAAAACCCACAACCACTAGGCTGCAGTGTACATGGTAGGCAACTAGGATGTGGAACAGTTACCTACCCAAAGCCCACAACCACTAGACTGCAGTGTGCATGATATGCAACTATGACGTGGAACAGGACTGGAATCCTACTTAAAGCCATCAAGCACTAGACTGCAGTGCACATGATATGCAACTATGACGTGGAACAGGTACCTACCTTAAGCCCACAACCACTAGGCTGCAGTATACATGATATGTAACTATAATGAGGAACAGTTACCCATCTAAAGCCCACAACCACTAGGCTGCAGTGTACATGTACATGATATGTAACTATAATCATTAATGAGGACTTTGTTACCTATCTAAAGCCAACAACCACTAGGCTACAGTGTACATGATTTGGAACTATAATGTGGAAAAGTTACCTATCTAAAGCCAACAACCACTAGGCTACAGTGTACATGGTATGTAACTATAATGTGGAAAAGTTACCTATCTAAAGCCAGTAACAATTAGGCTGCAGTGTACATGATATGTAACTATAATGTGGAAAAGTTACCTATCTAAAGCCCACAACCACTAGGTTACAGTGTACATGATATGTAACTACAATGTGGAACTAAAAGAGGAAGCTTTAGAGATAGAGCAATCATTTTTATTCATCTCAAAAATAAGCTTTAATACACAAAACAACATTTGAACATAGTTCATTTAAAAATTTGTCAACAGATCTGTACTTAAATATTATAATAAAAGACAGGTCACTTTCTAATATCCTGCAAAAAGATAGTGGTGTTTTCTGTGATTTCTTTAACTCTTGGTGCCACGTGTACTTGAATAAACTAACCTCTACCTGACAGAGCTGAAAAAACAATTCACTTCAACAGAAAGATTCTTATCTTACAGGCCTGACCTAATATGCAGACTAGATGGAACATAGATCAGGTCTCATATTTGCCAAGCATTCCTGAGAAGATTCTTAACCCTTATCCTGCTAAATAACTAAAATGATTTTTTGAATTTGATTGCAAATACCCACATTTCGCTATTTCAAAGGTATTTTTTGTGGGATAATATCTTCTTATCAGACAGTGTAGATCCAAGATCAGACTGCATGTTTTGTGCAGTCTGATCTTGATCTACACAGTCCACAAAAGGTCAGAAAGTCGCAGTAAGCAGTATAAGTGTTAATCTTATTCCAAAGATTTTCTAAAATGTGACAGTTTTTGAAATAATTCCTGATTGGCTAAAATCAACTGATTCAGCCAGTCAGATTTAGCCACCTGGTTTTTAGCCAATCAGAAGAGATACTTCCACAATCAGAAAATCCTGGAGAATTAAATTTAGAACATTATTTAGAATGGTTGAGTATCAACCTAGATTGCATTCTGTAGTCTGATCTTTTTGCTGCCCGGCAGCGTTTTGTCTATGACCTTGAAAAGGTCAACAAAGCTAAGCTGCTGCCATACATATTTCCAAAAACTCTGACTGCCTATCTGAACAGAAGATTCCTTACACTGAAGCCATAGGTTTCAAACTTACTAGCGGCTTTCACACACGGCTTTCACACAAGCACTTGGGTAAGATACATCAGAGTCACTGACTAGAGCTGGCAAAACTATGCCTCATGCTGTTGTTCTAATGACAGAAATGATGTTGTAATGGCAAAAACAGACTTAAATCAATATCCTGTTCAATCGATATCCTTTTCAAGCTCATCAGTCAATCACATTTTTAACTCATTACCACACAATCCCTACTTTTGACGACCCTGAGAGAGAAGCCTTTAGAAAACATTGTGGGAAAAGGAGAAAATACTGGTTTCGATTTGGACCAATCTAAGATTTTGTCGTTTGGTAATGAGTTAAGCCATTTATGTAAAAGCTACTGAAGTCAATGCAAGGAATGGAGCAATTGCTTGTTTAGAGAAATTGTTCCTTTTTTCCAAATTGTTTTCCATACTATTTCATTTTTTTTTTTCAACAAAAAAAATTGGCCGAGCCAGGGGTCATAGCAAGGGATCGAACCCTGGACCCCATGTTCTCAAGTCCTGCATGATACCGACTGAGCTACTGGGGCTCGACCTCCCACCATTACAAATCCCAACATGTTTACCCTTTATCAGATGACAATATTTTTGACTTGCCAATGTTGAGAGATTGTGTCAACAACAGATTAAATGCGACAAATTCATCCCTAACAAATTTATAGAATATGTCTTTAATTAGGCAGAAAGTATTGTGTGAAAACAGGAAAATTCTGGTTACCAGCATTTTCTCCTTTTCACGCAATGTTTTCAAAAACTTTGTCTGTAAGGGTTGTTAAAATGCCATATGGTGTGGTAAACGGTTCACCAGTGCGCTATGGAGGGCCTCCATCAATCTTGCAGTGGAGCTCACAGGGAACCTATAGGCCACTGTTATCAGCCTTCTCTAGGAGACTGCTGTTAAATGCATGTTTGAATGCAAAGTGTAACAAATTCACCAATAGGATCGAGGAGGAGGTGGAGGGGGTGGAGGCTGATGAATTGTGTTCTTATTGTCTCTATTGTATTGTACATAAGATGTGGTGAAAGCTGGCGTGCCTCGACCTTCTAAAATCTCCTTGTTTGAATGAATGTCATGCCGAATTGCCCTAGTTTCTTCTGCAGCAGGAGGAGGGGGTGGAGGCTGCAAATATGACGGTGTTTGATAGGTGCTTGGCTGTTGTGGAGCTGAGGTGATGAATGAATTAGAGTTCGGTACTGTGTATGGACTGAAAGATGGAGAAATGCTAGTTTGTACATAACCACTGGGTGGCGGCTGACTGGACACTGCAAAAGAAAAAGGAAAATGATGAAAATAAATTAGGGCACTACTAGTATGACCTAAAATTTGTGAAAACCTGAAAATCTTAACTCTTTACCAAACATTTAAACTTGCCCAGGTTTAAAGCACTTGCACAAGAAAAAATAAATGTCTCAAAACTTGGAAGTTGTGTTGTGTTTGAAAAAGTAGAAAACATTGTCGAAAATGAAGAAAACGCTAATTAACAGTTTTTTCTCCTTTTCTCACCCTATTTTCCAAAGCCTTTAACCTCAAAAGTTTTTTAAAGTTGTGATTGCTATGTAAGTTGTTAAAGAAGACAAGAGGGCCATGATGGACCTGAAATCACTCACCAGAGTTTTTTAACCAAACATGACCCACCTTCAGGATTTCCCTGCAAATCTTTATTTGTATGTCATGCGCCATCAAATTCTCTCATAAAAACTGGGACCAGTAGGATCAAACTGAGAGTGCCACATGGTAAGTGAAAATATTACACATTTCAGGTCATAGGCTCATGTTATTGCTACCAAATGCAAACTTATCATATACCCTGCCACCCCCTTTTTATTTATCAGTGCTCCTTATGGGTATGTTGGCTTCAGCATTTAAAACATCACATTTTTTCTAAAATTGTAGGTACCAACTACAAATGTCACAATCAACCATTTCTATTTAGTATCACCAACAAAAGATAACCCAGTCTGGAGAGAAATTGGCAAAATTTAAATATGAAAATGCCTCAAATATCTTATATACAGACTTGTTGAAATGAAGCAGCTAACTTGCAGCCTTAACTCATTATGAATACATGAATATGAAAAAAAACTTTTTAATATCTTCCAAATAACAAAATTATGGGTGAATAACTTAATGAGTACCTCACAGAAAATGTGGCCTCTTGAGCATACACAATGTTTTTCAGAGATTTGACCAAGTGACCCAGTTTTTGATGCTATTTTGACCTATTTTCAGTATTGTAAAAATATGGTATGCCTGTGCAAATATATATATGCATAAAGAGAAGGACAGACAGGATGATTTTAAAACTCTTGGTTCTGTTGGAGTATAAACATAGAGTGATGAAACAATGAACTTGCCTATATACACACTGTGTGAGCTTGTCTGTTGTACAGGCTGGAACTGGGAGTATGTTTGATATTGTATATACTGGGTGCCATTCTCAGTCTGGTACCCTGTCATAACAGGTTGTTCTGCAGGAGGAGGAGGTGCTTGAGGCTGAGGGCCAGGAACCATATGAACTTGAGCTGGCTGTATCCCAGCACTCTGTTCAGGTACAACACTAGGGGGAGCCGGCTGAACATTGATCTGTTCAAATGTCTGTGAGGAAGGCTCTGGACTTTGATAAAGCTGTGCATTGCTAGAATATTGATTATATGAATATTTCTTGAATTCTTTCACTTGACTAGCTAGTGAGGAGGGCACTTTTGTTTCTTCTTCTTCCTCCTCTTGAGAAACTTTCTGTTTCTTCCTGTCTGACCCAGGCTGAGGTGATACACTGGGAGATTGCCTCTTGACTGCTGTTGCAGAGGGTGGATCAGGTGGGGGCATCAAGATCTTGTCCCCATTTGTAGCTGGTTGTTGTCCATAACCTAAATGAGGCCCTGGCGAGGTTGACACTGTCCCTCCTTGAGCTCTTTCCTCCATATCAAGCCTATAATTAAACATTTACTGTAAAAATATGGGGCATTGCATGGTTCTGGGTTAAACAACTTTTAACAAAATATATCTGCAGGTAACTTGCACTTTTTCCAGCCCTGCTTTTCATAGTGTTAAGAAAGGATAATCTTTCCTTCTGTTTATCTTTCAGAAAAAAAAAAATTCAAGACTCTGAAAAATTGAAAAGCTTCACAGACAACAATTTCAACTTTGATACAGATAAGTTGTGTCTGATTGGATACAAAACATTGAAGAACAAGTAGAAAATGCTGGTTTCTGCTACAGGATTAATAAGCTCAACAATCTCTGTCATGTACCAAGTGGATCTGCTGTTTTGGTTTCGAACTATTGATCGTTCATTCACAAACTTAAATTGGAATCTCTGTATTCTTGGTATAAATGTATCAAGGTGTTTGTCTTTAAAAATGAGTCAACCCTAATCACACAATTCTGGATATTACTCTTTACCAAACGACAAAGTTTTAGACGGATCCAAATTGAAAGCACTTGCAGACGAAAAAATTAACAAAGGATTTGTTGCAAAAAGGGTAGAAAAAACATTGTGGGAAAAGGAGAAAATGCTGGTTACCAGCATTTTCTCCTTTTCCCACAATGTTTTCAAAAGGCTTCTATCTCAGGGTCTTAAAAACCAGTGATTGCTTGGGAAAGGGTTAACTATCTCGACAAAGAGGGCCTTTTGAAAACATTGTGGAAAAAGAACAAAATGCTGGTAACCAGCATTTTCTCCTTTTTCCACAATATTTTCTACTATTTCAGACCCAAATTCCGTCATTTTGGCCAGGTTTATTTTGTAGTTTCTTTGATATTGCTTTCATTATGGACTAGTCCACCATTTTTTTGTATGGAGAAAGGTTAAAGATTAAAACAAATTCATTCACCTTTGTTGCTCAGCATGCTGTTGTTGTGGACCCACAGCTAGGTGTTGCGCTACCACCTGTCCACTGTAACCTAGTGGTAACTGACCTGTCTCATACTGCTGACCTGGAACTGCCAGGTTATTGTCCTGAAGTCCAATAATCTGTGTTGTGGAGCCCCCTGGGGACTGCTGTTGCAACTGATGTTGTTGTTGTTGTTGCTGCTGTGAGGGCTGACCTGGCTGTACTACAAGGTTTGCCAAATGAGGAGGACCATGCTAAAATGAATTTATATGTAGTTGATTGACTTCAGGTTTGTATTACTGTCAACAATATTTGATTGGTTGGTTGTATTGGTGTTTAACGCCACTTTAACAGCTAAGGTCATATCATGGCGGTCAGTGACGCACATGTGTTTCCTGGCTTTCTCACAGATTTACCGTACTCATTTTGCTGATCCCTGTGGCTAAGTTATAAGCCCTTTACCACATAAATTCTGACCCTGCGAACAAGCCTATTTAACTCTTTACCATACGACAAAATTTTAGCCTTGTCCAAATCGAAAACATTTTCAGACAACAATTTCAGTGTGGCTCAAATGGTGTGATTTTTCTTTGATAGAGTAGAAAGCATTGTGGGAAAAGGAGAAAATGCTGGTTACCAGCATTTCTTCTTCTCTCACAATGTTTCCAAAAGGCTTCTTTTCCAGGAGAGTCAAAAGTCAGAACTGTGTGGTAAAGAGTGAAACATTGTAGTAAAGGAGAAAATGCTGGAAACCAGCATTTTCTCCTTTTCCAACAAAGTTTTTTACCTTGTCAAAGACAATAATTTATTGGGTTTGTCTTGGAGTTTAACACTATTTTAAAACCTTAGGTCATATCATGGTGGTCAGTGATGCACTTTTGTGTTTCCTTGCTTTCTCACAACAGTACTGACACAACTTTCTTTCCAAAGCCACCGATAATTTTTCTCAAAACATCAGAAGCCAGAGGCAAAAAGCTGCCAGAGAGAAAGTTTGCCACAACCAAGTGTTGAACCCGTCAGAAACACTGATTTCGAAAGGATTCTTCACAAGGATCATAAAAACTTTGGAGAACAGTTTTTACCAAACTACAAAATTTTTAGACTTGCCAAAATTGAAAGCATTTGCAGACGACGGAAATAAATGTGACTCAAAAACTGAAATTAGATTTTTGGAAAAGTAGAAAACATTTTTGGAAAAGGAGAAAATGCTGGTTACCAGCATTTTCTCCTTTTCCCACTATGTTTTCAGAGGGCTTCTTCCTCTGGAATGTAAAAACCAGAAATTGTTTGGTAAAGAGTCAATATTACCTCATATCCCAAGAGATTCTCTGGAACTTTGTCTTCTTGCTTGATTTCCTGAAATCTACGCTTGGGCTCCTCTTTTGGGCCTGACGAGTAAACATAGGACGTAGGCGTGGATGACACAGGCGCTGAGCATGACGGGGTAGTTGATACAGACAGCTGGGGCTGGGCTGAGCTCATTATCATACTTTGTGCACTCTGAAATAAGAAAGAAAGACAACAAATAAAACTAGAGCTGTCACTGAATGTGACTTAATAGCCCCACCAGCACTTTGACAGAAGAAAGTGTCAAGTTCAAGGGGAGATACTTCCTCAACCAGGAAAAGTTGACACTTATAAAATTGTGTCTTGCAAATTTTCAATATATGGTCAGTATATGTGCAAAGTTTCAATACAATTGAAGGAAAACTGTAGGAGTTTGCAACATAAAATTACTAGTATTTTGTACACAGATGGACACACACTGACAGACAGGGTGACTCCAGTATACCCCTGAAAACATTTGTTTTGCGTGGGTATAATTAAAATCAAGGACTTGCTTGTACAATTAAATCTTCAATAAATGACCTTGTCAGTCATCATCCCCTAAAGACTATTTTGTTTTGTACAACTTTTAAAAAGTTTTATGGTAAGAGGAAAATAGATTTACAAGCAATTCCATGTCTTCCTACTGTATATTTAGGATAGGACAGTACAGATCAAGATAAGTCTGCACGTGTCAAGTTTCCCAAAACATAGGAGTTAACGCTTTACCACACAATCCCGACCTTTAACGACCCTGACAAAAAGACTTTTGAAAACAGCATTTTCTCCTTTTCCCACAATGTTTTCTACCCTTCACAGAACAAATTTCAAATTTTCAGTCCCTTTTATTTTGTTGTCTGCAAATGCTTTTGACTTGGACAAGCCTAAAATTTTTTGCATTTGGTAATGAGTTATATTGCAGGATAAATTAAATACTCAACAATATTCGTGTGTTAAAACAATTTCGAGTCAAAACATGAGTACACCAAACAAACCTGATGTTGTTGAAAATGGTTATGTGATGCTTGAGGCTGTCCTTGAGAGATAGCATACACAGGCTGAAAGGATGATGCTGAGGGTCCCCAAGACACAGGGGCCAGAACCCCAGTAGGGGCCAGCTGTTGTGTGATTGTTTGTTGCTGAACTTGGGGTGCAGGAGGTGGAGGAAGTTGTTGTTGTAACTGTGGTAAACCTGGGGGTAAATGCTGTATACCAGACTGCATGGATGTGGGCAGCTGTTGTAGACTAGTCTGAAATGTTGATGTGAGCTGACTGGTCGCCTGCTGATGTGGCTGGGTTAAAATTTGTTGCTGGACTGACATAGTTGGCTGATGCTGAAGTAAATGGGTATAAGGTGAAGACAACATAATAAAGTTCAAAATATTGGAAATTAACCCTATTGCTTAGAACAAACAATGACTGCCTTTCACAAAAGTTTCAAGACCTTTGTCCTGATGTGGGATAAAAAGTTGCATTTGGGTGATAAATTAGATTGAACCAAGACTTGTACAAAAGATGCTCAATATACTTCTACTGATCATTAGCACCTCCTTAAATTTAAACTATTGAAAACATTCTGACAGAGGAAGTTTATATTTTCAACCCTACATTCTATTCATGTAAATACCTACTAAAACAAAATTGCATCATATTTAGAGCTTACAAATTAAAGTATTACTGGTGAAATATAGAAAAACAAGAGCGGCAAACTGTCGCAAGATACGCCCGTCTTACCCCAAGTTGTAAAGCTGGGGCATGCATCGGACAAAATTCAATTATGAAAAACAACAAAGGGCAATAACTAAAAAATTAAGCCACCAACAGTTATGATTCCTGTGCACTGCACTCACCCTTGATGAGATCTATCCACCCATGAAATTTCATAACCCTAGCTAGTATAGTTTTGGAGATATGCTGCGGACAAAATTCAAGTATGAAAAACAACAAAGGGCAATAACTCAAAAATTAAGCAAGCAAGAGTTATGATTCCTATGCACTGCACTCCAACTCAGTGAGAACTATCCACCAAGGAAATTTCATAACCCTAGCTAGTATAGTTTTGGAGATATGCTCCGGACAAAATTCAAGTATGAAAAACAACAAAGGGCAATAACTAAAAAATTAAGCAAGCAAGAGTTATGATTCCTGCGCACTGCACTCCCCCTCCATGAGATCTATCCACCCATGAAATTTCATAACCGTAGCTAGTATAATTTTGGAGATATTCACCTGACAAAATTCAAGTATGAAAAACAACAAAGGGCAATAACTCAAAAATTAAGCAAGCAAGAGTTATGATTCCTGTGCACTGCACTCCCCCTCAATGAGATCTATCCACCCATGAAATTTCATAACCCTTGCTAGTATAGTTTTGGAGATATGCTCCGGACAAAATTCAAGTATGAAAAATGACAAAGGGCAATAACTCAAAAATTAAGCAAGCAAGAGTTATGATTCCTGTGCACTGCACTCCCCCTTGATGAGATCTATCCACCAATGAAATTTCATAACCCTAGCTAGTATAGTTTTGGAGATATGCTCCGGACAAAATTCAAGTATGGAAAACAACAAAGGGCAATAATTCAAAAATTAGGCAAGCAAGAGTTATGATTTCTACGCACTGCACTCCCCCTCCATGAGATCTATCCACCCATGAAATTTCATCACCCTAGCTAGTACCGTTTTGGAGATATGCCCCAGACAAAATTCAAGTATGAAAAACAACAAAGGGCAATAACTCAAAAATTAAGCAAGCAAGAGTTATGATTCCTGTGCACTGCACTCCCTGTCTATGAGATCTATCCACCCATGAAATTTCATAACCCTAGCTAGAATAATTTTGGAGATATGCCCCGGACAAAATTCAAGTATGAAAAACAACAAAGGGCAATAACTCAAAAATTAAGCAAGCAAGAGTTATGATTCCTGTGCACTGCACTCCCCGTCTATGAGATCTATCCACCCATGAAATTTCATAACCCTAGCTAGAATAGTTTTGGAGATATGCCCCGGACAAAATTCAAGTATGAAAAACAACAAAGGGCAATAACTGAAAAGTTAAGCAAGCAAGAGTTACGATTCCTGCGCACTGCACTCCCCCTCCATGAGATCTATCCACCCATGAAATTTCATAACCCTAGCTAGAATAGTTTTGGAGATATGCTCCGGACAAAGAACTGGACGCCGCCCGCCCGCCCGGACGCCAGCCCGCTACGGGTGATCCCATAATACGTCCCGTCTTCGACGGGTGTATAAAAATTGAAGAGGAAAAAGTTCATACTTGTAACACAGTTTGCTGTACAGTTGGTGGTTGTTGCAGACCTATTTGCTGCTGTTGTAAACCAGTCTGCTGTTGAATTGGTAAACCAGTCTGCTGGACCCCTGGTTGTGATAAAATCTGTTGATGCTGGGCTACAGCCGGTGGTTGTTGTGGCTGTTGTATTGGGAGGGAACCAGGCGGTGGCAGCTGGTGCTGCATCTAGTCAATAAAGTAGTCATCAAAGTGATTTTTTTCAAATTATTTCTGGTATTTCATTAACAAAAGACAGAGAGCCATGATGGCCCTTAAGTCGCTCACCTGAGCCTTTTGACCAAACATGATCCATTTTGAATTTCATTTGAAATATCATGACAGACATTCTAAAAAGCTTTCATAATTATTGGACTGAAAATGTGGCCTCTAGCTTGTACACAAGCTTTTTCAAAACACATCCAACATGTCATTAAGACAAACATTTTGACCCACTTTCTTGAGTGTTGAAATTAAATTCTTGATTGTACATGAGGTTTTTCTAAGATTTGACTTGGTGACATAGTTTTTCACCCACCTGACCCATTTACCAGCTTGTTTGAGATGTCATCAACACAAACACTCGAACCAAGTTTCATGAGAACTGAACTGAAATGTGGCCTGCACAAGGTTTTTCAAAGATTTGACAAAGTGACCTAGTAACTGATCTGACATAGCTCGTTTTCAATCTCATCCAAGATGTTATCAAGAAAAACATTCTGACCGGGTTTCATGCGTATTGGACAGAAAATGTGGTCTCTAAAGCATACACAAGCTCTTACATAGATTGGGCCCAGCGACCTAGTTTTTGACCTGATGTAAACCTCTGGACAGGGTTTTCCATGACGCACAAATCCTGCGTCATTGACGCAATTTTAATTCAAATGACCCCAAAATAAATGACAGTGCGTCATTGGTGACGCAACTTTCCAAAATCTAAATAATGTACGAAGTTGAATAAAGCGTCATAATTCCAAGTCTGTTTTTGCTTCAAAAAACACTGTTCTTTTTTTAACTACAGGGTTTATTTTAGATAAAAGTGGTTTTCCGGAAATTTATTTATAGAATAATACTGGTTTACGCATTATTGCCGAAATGTATATTGGACATGTGTCGTAAATATGGGCCCAGTCAAAGTCGTGGTTGGGTTCTCTGTATTTCATAGCATATTTTACACCACTTCCGGTATATAAAAGTACACATTACCGGTCTGTGCTGTTAGCGGAAAAATAATGTCATGACGGAGAAAACTGTAGCATTCTTCTACTGTCTGCTTCCTAAAACTGCCTATCAAGCCACGTCAAGCAGCGATTCAGACGAAAATGTTTGGTCTGTCAAAAAATAACATCATCCTTTCCATCAGAAATGATCGACCGACTTTTCAATCTTGGAAGTTGGCGTTTAAAAGGTAAAATGCATTATAAATCGTGTTCAAAGTTGATGATGAGGAAATCCATATTTTTGACCCCCAAAATTAATGAAATGACCCGCAACTAATGAGGAAGGGGGTCACAATGACCCCCAATTTTCAAAGCCGAGGGAAAACCCTGCTCTGGAGTATACACAGTCGATATTATGCAGTAAAGACTTAATGTTTTAGCACTAATGATAGACTATGTCTTGAAAAAGAAGAAAAATTGTGATAAAAGGAGAAAAAATGCTGGTTACCAGCTCGATTGATTGATAGAATGGTAATTTACGCCATGTTCAACATTACTTCAGTCATATCACTCCGACAGCTCATATATTTATACATGCCCTGAATTTAAATAGCACTAGGCTAGGGGCCCATGGTGTCTTGCCCAAGAACACTCCCTGGAAAAACCCTGGTTACCACCATCATCTTCTTTCCCAATGTGTTTTAAGTTAAAAAACTTTTAACCCATTACCACAACTCAAAATTTAAGACCAAATTGAAAGCATTTGCAGAAGACAATTTCAAAGTGGCTCAAATAGTATGACATTGCTTTGATAGAATAGAAAATATTGTGGGAAAAGGAGAAAATGCTGGTTACCAGCATTTTCTCCTTTTCCCACAATATTTTCGAAAGGTTTCTTCCTCAGGGTCATTAAAAATCATCGTTGTGTGGTAAGGAGTTAAAAGCCCTCATCCTCTGGGTCATTAGAAGATAGGATTATGTGGAAAAAGATAAAAAGAATGTCACATTCTATTCTTACAATTTGCTGTACGGCAGGTGTCTGTAAGGGGGGTTGTGCTCCCATAGTTGAGATGACCACCTGACCTGGCTGCTGGTTGGTTGCCATGCTGACCATCATAGGGGGTGGCTGGCTTACTGGTACACCTGTAAAATATAATGAAAATGAATAGTGTTCTGAAAAAAATGAAGTCAAGATATAACTAGAACTGTCACTGAATGTGACTTGATACCCCCACCAGCGCTTTAAAAGAAACAGACAACTGCTTTTGTACAAAGACGGACACACAGATAGACACACACACACATGAACAGACAGGCTGATTCCAGTATACCCCCGAAACATTTGTTTTGCGCGGATATAATTCTGGATCCATCATGTCCATTTTGTGTAACAACTGTATCATGTGGTAGAATAGGCCTGAATCAAGAGTTTCAATTCTGGCTTGTTGATATTATCTCAAATGTGTTAGACACCCTTTTCAAGAAGCATGACTCATTTGAATGTGTAGTGTACCAGTGACCCTCCCCCGCCAATGTTTTGAACCCTTGAAACTATCAACAGTCCCACTGGGTTCAACCACGACATCTGCACAAAGTCACTAGTTTGTTTCTAAGGAATAAATCCAATTGATAAAATTACCTCCTAGAATTTGTTTCAAAGCCACGTAAAGTAAAGAACTGGTTAACCCTTAGGGCAAACAACAATATTTTAGGCTTGTCCAAATCGAAAGCATTTTCAGACGACAAAATAAAAGTGACTAAAAATTTGAAATTAGTTTTGTGAAGAGTAGAAAACATAGTGGGAAAAGGAGAAAATGCTGGTTACCCGCATTTTCTCTTTTTCCCACAATGGTTTTTTAAAGGCCTCTTTCTTAGGGTCGTCAAGAGTAGGGATTGTCTTATAATGGCTTAACCCTTACGCAAATAATGCCAAGTTTTTACAACCCCATAGAAAAATGGCACTTGAAAATATCGTGGGAAAAAAATGAAATGTTAATAAAAACATTCTTTTATTTTTCACAATGCTTTTCACCCTTTCAGAGAAAAATCCTCATCATTTGAGCCACATTTAGTTTGCCTACTGCTGCTGCTTTGATTTTGGACGAGTCTAGAATTTCGCCATGAGGTTAAAAGTTGAAAACATTCATCCCTACATCTTTTGACTCAAGCATTTACTTCAATAATAAAAAGTTTATTTCAGCCATGCTCTGGTTGATCAATTTTTTTGGTATTTAAAGGTGTTTTGTCATTATTTCAGTTAACCTTTTACCAAACGACAAAATTTTACACTGGTCCATATCGAGTGCACTTGCAGATGGCAAAATAAACATAATTCAAAAATTGAAAAAAATGTTTCCAGTAGGAAACATTATAGCATTATAGGAAAAGGAAAATAATTTGAGAAAAGGAGAAAATGCAGGTTACCAGCAATTTTCTCGTTTTCCCACTATGTTTTCAAAAGGCTTCTATCTCAGGGCCGTAAAAACCAGGGATTGTTTGGTAAAGGGGTTAAATCATGGCGGCCAGTGCACTTATCTATGCTTTCCTGGAAACGCTTTTACCAGTACTCCGCACAATTTTCTTTCCAAGCAACCAGCTGCTTTCCCACACAATCATTGTCAAGACAATGGTCAGCAGTGGGAGATGAATGAATCCTGTCGCAATGACTATCATCAATCCTTGGAAAGAATTTGGCCAATGATCGAACCCATGACCCTGTTCTCAAGTCCTGCACACTACCAATTGAGCTACATGGGCTTGGCATGAGCCATGCCCTCAGAAAAGGGTGCTTAATGCATTTTCAAAAAGTGACTTCATTCAGGTCAGCCTGCCCTGTCCACACAGGCTGACCCGAGCTGAAACTTTTTGCTACCAGTCAATTTCCTGTATGTCCATAGACCACATTTACTCCAGATTCAGACATTAACCTTTTACCCCATAAGTCATTTCTATGGTATCTCTAACTGACTCCAAATAACAGCAAGGATGAAGCTGTTTCTTATGTGTATATGACATCTTTTGATAGCATAGAAAACATTGACAAAAGGTGAAATTGCTCGTCACAAGCAATTTCACCTTTTGCCACAATGTTTTCCAAAGGCTCCTACAAGCAATGTGTAGAAATGAGTATCTATGGAGTAAAAAGTTAATTAAACTAGGTGGATTTTATGGATCCCTGATTATGTGATGACTTGCACTGTATAATTGATCACAGAATGCAATAAGCCCAAGTTTGCAAGAGCAAGTCTCATTTCTTACTTATTAACTGCTGATCTGAGGACTGCACAAACTGGTGTACAGGTTGTCCAACTGAGGCAGGCGGGGCATATGTCTGTATAGGCTGTGTCTGAATCACTTGTCCTTGTACCCCTGAAAGACAAGAAAAAGACAAAACTTTTTCACGGCGGGGAATCACGTGACACAACAATAACAACAATGACCGTTATTTGAAAAAATTCCCCAACTTCAGGTAAGAAAATCTTCAATAATTCCGTTAATACGTGACCGATTGGAATTTGGTTTGAAGCAGAGAAGGCGGAAGGACTCCGGGGATTTGTTTGATGTGTTAGATTTTTTAAAAAACACCTGATAAAAAAGTTATTGACGAGCAAACAAATTATCCAGGGTAAAAAATTTGTTTGCTCGTCAATAACTTTTTTATCAGGTGTTGTTTAAAAAATCTAACACATCAAGCAAATCCCTGTAGTCCTTCCGCCTTCTCTGCTTCAAACCAAATTCCAATCGGTCATGTATTAACGGAATTATTGAAGATTTTCTTACCTGAAGTCGGGGAATTTTTTCTAATAACGGTCATTGTTGTTGTTGTTGTGTCACGTGATTCCCCGCCGTGTTTTTCTTAACCCTTAACTCTTTACCAAAATTCTCAACTGACCCAAATTGAAAACATTTGCAGACAACAAATTAACTGTAGCTCAAATTATGATTTCTGTATATGATAGGGTGGAAATTGTTGCGGAAATAGGAGAAAATGCTGGTTACAGGCATTTTCACCTTCTCCCACAATGATTTCGAAAGGCCTCCTCCACTGCCTACAATAGAATGGATTGTGTTGTAAAAAGTTAACCAAACAGTTTTAAAGTCCATAATAAGCTTTTGAAACCATTGTTACAAAAATGTTAGTAACCCTATTCTTTTAATGTTTTATACCTTTAAAACCTTTTACCAAAGAACAAAATTTCATAATTCGCAGATGACAAAGTACTGGTGACTTACAAATAGAAAAGGGCATAAGCTTTTTGTGGTAATAGGAGAATATGTTGATTACAATGTTTTCAAAAGGCTTCTTCCATAGTGTTGTAAAAAGTCAGGATTATGTGGTAAAAAGATCGAGACAAAACCACATCATTTTGCCTAATAATCTCTGGTCTATGAATGCTTTCAATTTGAACAAGTCTTAAATTTTTGTCTTGTGAATGATTAACTCTTTCCCAAACAATCTCTGGTTTTTATGACCCTGAGATAGAAGTCTTTTGAAAACATTGTGGGAAAGGGAGAAAATGCTGGTAACCAGCATTTTCTCCTTTTCCAACAATGTTTTCTATCCTGCTGAAAACACATTCCAATTTTTGAGTTACATGTATTTCTATTTTGTCACCTGCAAGTGCTTTCAATTTGGACCAGTCTAAAATTTTGTCATTTGGTAAAGAGCTAACATTTCAACCTCCAGCACACAAGTTAAATGTTAATTTGTCATGATTAGCAAATCATTTACAAGATGGTCTCAAAGTAGTCTGCTTCCAATTCATCATGAAAAATACAATGAATGAATTAGAAACAATACCTTTTAGCTGCCTGAACTCTCGTTTTTTATCAGTTGATAAAATTTTGGAAGCTTTTGCACTCTATAGACAACAAAATTTCATTTGGTTCAAATTATTGAATTACTGAATGTTGTGCGGCGATCCACATCTCTGGACATTTAGCACACATGCATGTATAAAAATATGTAATGAATTTGTCCTTGAAAGGGTAGATACCATTTTGAAGTCATAAATCTTCTTTCTGTCCTATTTATATGATACGTGTCATCTGCAAATGCTTTCAAACTGATGGAGCCCAAAATTTTGTAGTTCAGTATAGAGTTAATGGAAACCTTACCTGGTGGTGGTGTCATGAAATTATTCTGTGGAGGAGGTTGTAACATCGGCACAGGTGGGGTCATCGACACTGAGACAACTGGTTGCCCTATAATATGAACAGGAGAGCTATTCATAGCCCTGAATCACTCAATTAAGATTTCTGCATCTGTCATTTAACATTTTTACCTTTTTACCAGACAAAATAATTTAAGACTCATCCACAATGAAAGCACTTTCAGCCCACAGACATAGATCAAGTGAAAGGATCTATCTTTGAATCTGTAGAAGATAAACCAAAATTTCTCAGTCACATGACCATTCCAATATTTACATGTACAAAGACTAAACAATCGTTACACCTTGCATCAGCATGCCATGCAGTAGCTTGCAAAAACATAACTATGTGTACTTAGATTTATTTCATTAACCCTTTACCACACAAGCCCGACTTTTAACAAATCTGAGAAAGAAGCCTTTTGAAAACATTGTGGGAAAAGGAGAAAATGCTGGTAACCAGCATTTTCTCCTTTTCCCACAATCTTTTCTATCCTCCCTAATACAAATTTAAGACTCAGTCACTTCTATTTCAACGTCTGCAAATGCTGTAAATTTGGACCAGTCTGAAATTTTGCCGTTTGGCAAAGAGTTAAAACTGGAACCATATTTGATTCATGGATAACAACAAAAAATCAGCAGAAAATACAGAAATGGGTCAATCCTGGGCAGACGGATGGATGGACAACATTAAAATTATATCCCTCCGCCTTCAGCAAGGGGTAAAAAGCTTTTGAAAAATATTGTCAGAAAAGGAGAAAATGCTGGTAACCAGCATTTTCTCCTTTTCCAACAATGTGCACTACCCATTCCAAAACAAATCTAGTTTTTTAGCCATATTATATGGCAATCTGCAAATACATGGACCTTCAATTTGGACTAGTCTAAATTTTGTCGTTTGGTAAAAGAGTTAAACTGTCCATAATAGAGTAAATAATATTGCTTTCATGAGATTGTTCTGGTAAAGGTGAAGAAAAACCAATTTGGTAATAGGCTAAGAAATTAACCCTTTACCAAATAATTCCTGGTTTTTACGACTCCGAGTTAGAAGCCTTAAGAAAACATTGTGGGAAAAGGAGAAAATGCTGGTAACCAGCATTTTCCCCTTTTCCCACAACGTTTTTTACCATGCTGGAAACAAATTTCAATATTTGAGTTACATCTATTTTGTCGTTTGCAAGTTTTTTCAATTAGGACCAGTCTAAGATTTCATTGTCCAGTCAAGGCTTAAATGAGCAAATTTCTGATCCAAAAAAAGGGGCTGATCCAGGACCAGCACTCACCTGGTAACAGTGGAGGGGGTGGCTTTGCTATGCTCACTAGTTGTGGTGGAGGAATCACTACAATAAATCAAAATAAATACCATAGGAATCTGTTTTACAGAACTTATCTAACTCTGCTTCATTATAATTAATAAATGAATATATTGTTGATCATGTGTGTGAATTATTTTCTGGTCTCTTGAAAAGTGCTTAAACCTTTAAAAATAGTCAATAGTTTTTTTACAACACTGAGATAGAAGCCTTTGAAAAGATTTTGGGGAAAGGAGAAAATGCTGGTAACCAGCATTTTCTCTGTTTCCTACAATGTTTTCTACCATGCAGGAAACAAATTTCATTTTGAGTTACATTTATTTTGTCTGCAAGTGCTTTCAATGTGGACAATCTAAAATTTTGTCATTTGGTACAGATTTAAGGGGCATTTCTGACTGCCAATGAGAGCAATAAAATTATTGTTTTCAAAATGTATATCCATCCCAGCAAACACTCCATGCAACAAATACACGGCATAATCCCATGTTCGAATAAGCTTAAAGTTTTTGACATAACTTTTTCACATGTATTCAATCACGCTTAGCTGATGTTACTACATGTACCTCTACAGTACTTTCCAAGTCATCTATTTCAACTTGATTTCTTAAAAATCTATAGTTCTCTGCCTGCAAAAAACTCTAGTCTACTTTTTTGTAACAAGAGGGCCAAGATGGCCCTGGATCGCTCACCTGAATTTTTGAGATGACCATAGCCTATTTTTTTTTGAGGTATTGAAACATTGGAACCAAATTTATAATTTTGCTAAGCAATTTTCAAAAGGTCACCTGTAAAAGTCATTTCGAAATCTCACCATCAGTTTCAAAAAGAAGAATTTTTAAGAATTCTTCATTTCTGTATAAGAGCAAGTATCCCCCAGCCACGAGAGCCATGTTTCTTGATGGATCAAAATTTATGAACAAGTTTTGAAAAGGGTCACCCAAGGAAATTTTCGAAAAATTTCTTTTAAAATCTGACCAGGGGTTTCAGAGAAAGAGAATTTTCAAGAATTTCATCATGTCCATATAGAGCAAGTAGCCCAAATTCACAAGAGCAAGGGTCACCCAAGGAACATCTCTGTCAAATTATTTTAAAATCTGACAAGAGGTTTCAGAGAAGAAGAATTTTCAAGAATTTCTTCATTTCCGTATAGTGCAAGTAGCCCCCATTCACCAGAGCCATGTTTCTTGACGGATCAAAATTTAGTGAACAATTTTTGAAAAGGGTCACCCAAGGATCATCTCTGTGAAATCATTTCAAAATCTGTCCAGCCGTTTCAGAGAAGAAGAATTTTCAAGAATTTCTTCATTTCCGTATAGTGCAAGTAGCCCCCATTCACCAGAGCCATGTTTCTTGACGGATCAAAATTTTGTGAACAGTTTTTGAAAAGGGTCACCCAAGGATCATCTCTGTGAAATCATTTCAAAATCTGTCCAGCCGTTTCAGAGAAGAAGAATTTTCAAGAATTTCTTCATTTCCCTATAGTGCAAGTAGTCCCCATTCACCAGAGCCATGTTTCTTGACCAATCAAAATTTTGCGAACACTTTTTGAAAAGGGTCACCCAAGGAACATCCCTGAGAAATTATTTCAAAATCTGACCAGTGGTAATTCAGAGAAGAAAAATGTTTAAGAATTTCCTCATTTCCCTATAGTGCAAGGAGCCACCATTCACCAGAGCCATGTTTCTTGACCAATCAAAATTTCGCGTACAATTTTTTAAAAGGGTCACCCAAGGAACATCTCTGTGAAATTATTTCAAAATCTGACCAGCGGTTTCATAGAAGAAGAATTTTTAAGAATTTCTTCATTTCCCTATAGTGCAAGTAGCCCCCATTCACCAGAGCCATGTTTCTTGACCTATCATAATTTTGTGAACAGTTTTTGAAAAGGATTATCCAAGGAACATCTCTGTGAAATTATTTCAAAATCTGACCAGCGGTTTCAGAGAAGAAGAATTTTTAAGAATTTCTTCATTTCTGTTTAGTGCAAGTAGCCCCCATTCACCAGAGCCACATTTTTTGATGGATCAAAATTTTGCGAACAGTTTTTGAAAAGGGTCACCCAAGGAACATATCTGTGAAATTATTCTAAAATCCGACCAGCGGTTTCAGAGGAGAAGATTTTTAAAGAATTCTTTGATTTCTGTTTAGTGCAAGTAGCCCCCATTCACCAGAGCCACATTTTTTGAAGGATTAAAATTTCACGAACAATTTTTGAAAAGGGTCACCCGAGGAAAATATCTGTGAAATAATTTCAAAATCCAACCAGCTGTTTCAGAGGAGAAGATTTTTAACTCTTTACCACACGAGAAAATTTTAGACTGGCCCGAATTGAAAGCTTTTGTAGATGACAAAATAAAGGTGATTAAAAAACTGAAATTTGGTCTGGGAAGGGTAGAAAACACAGTGGGAAAAGGAGAAAATGCTGGTTACCAGCATTTTCTCCTTTCCCAACAGTGTTTTCAAAAGGCTTCTTTCTCAAGGGTGTTAAAAGTCGGGATTGTGTGGTAAAGAGTTAAAGAATTTGCTGAAAAATTCCATTTAGTTGCTATGGCAACCAGAGTTTTTGATGGAATCGAATTCTGTGAACAATTTTTAAAGAGGACCTCCCAAGGAACATTCCTGCCAAGTTTGGTCCAAATTAGCCCAGCGGTTTAGGAGGAGTTGATGTTTAAAGAATTGTTGACGACGCACGACGCGCGACGGACAACGCACGACGGACACCCCGTGATCCTAAAAGCTCCCCTTGAGCACGTTGTGCTCAGGTGAGCTAAAAACAGACTAAAAATGTCTGAAGAGAAGAAAACTTAAAATAAAAAAAAAATCAAAATGTCATTATGTGTGTTGAATGCACTGTAAGTCATATTTGTCAGTATATAAACACTCCAAACCGCTCTACCAGTAAAGCTCCAAAGAAATGTAAGTTGTCTGAGACAGCTCTTGGAACATATTAGCCCTGTATTTGAAGCGAAACTAAATTATTGTTATAAACGTTTATACTGCTAAATAATTGTAAATTGGTAACTCGGCTCCCTTAAATTCTCAGTGCAGATTCAGAATTGTTTCTAGTAAAAGACTAGTGATGGTATTGTAGACCCAAGGTCAGACTACACAAAGCATGTAGTCTCATCTCATCACCGCCTGCAAGAATTATTTTGGTCATTTTCAAATTATCCTTAGTTATATGGTTAATCATTACATGTAGCTGCAAAGTTTGGGTTATCAAGATTAACTCGTGCCTCCTGAAAAAAAGTATTATTAAATAGACAATACCTTCTTATTAAGGAAAATCAAAATGAATTTATGGGCAGAATCCACTTTTGCCACAAAATCTGTTATAAAATACAGGAAACATTGTGTGCATGGGGTACTTCTTTCCATCACTTCAGCTGCACACAAACATTTAAACTTGCATTCAATACTATGGAAGTATAAGCCATTTCAAAACATTTATCCACAATTAGAAATTGCTAAAAGAGAAACATTTATCAACATTGGTCTAAATTTCCTCCAAATTTTGATTCCAAAATAAGCAAGTAGAGTCCATCATTTTCCTGCAGCCTTCAAAGCAGGGCAGTTCTGAAAATGCATCATGGGTACAAGCTAATTCGTTCTAACAAATAATATCAAGATTTTAGTACAGGCTTTTATATGGCCTGTAACACGAGAAAAGGTTTTTTTTTATATTTGTGGAAAGTGTCCTCTCTGATCAGCCAGTGCAGTCCACACAGGCTTATCCAAGAGGGCAGTTTACGTCAAATTTAGAATTTGTCTTCCAGCACACTTGCGTGAAATAAAAAATCACATACAATTAGAAAAAGTAATCTCAGATCAGTCTGCATGGACTGTGCAGGCTGATCTGAGATGACACTTCACCCTAATGTCCCACAGCCACCTTTTGCGTTTTGCAGACCATAATCAGAATTTGTCATATTCACTTTCTAGCAAAAGGAGAAACTGATTTCTAAAAAACGTTGTTGTTTTTTTTATCAATAAGTTTTACAAATGGCCTTCTGCTGTAAAATAAGTCTACTTATATTATTCACATCTATAGGTCTATCCATGGTTCATCCAAAGCTAACAGCTGCAAAAATAAAAACAATGACAAAAAGGTATATATGAGCCACACTCTGGCAATAGGTGATATAACACTTATCTGTGATACTTTATACCAAGCAAGTCATCACATAATTAGGGATCCATAAAATCCATTTTCTTAACTCATTACCAAACAACAAAATTTTAGGTTTGTCCAAATCAACAGCATTTGCAGACAACAAAATAAAAGTGACTGAAAATTTGAAATTTGTTTTGTAAAGAGAAGAAAACTTTGTGGGAAAAGGAGAAAATGCTGTTTACCAGCATTTTCTCCTTTTCCCACAATGTTTTCTAGAGGCTTCTTTCTCAGAGGCGTCAAAAGCAAGGATTGTGTGGTAATGGGTTAACCATTTACCAAACAATCCCCTGGTTTCATACAAACCTGCGATGGAAGCCTTTTCAAAACATTGTGGGAAAAGGAGAAAATGCTGGTAACCAGCATCTTCTCTTTTTCCCACAATGCTTTCTATCCTGCTGGAAACAAATTTCAATTTTTGAGTTACATTTATCTTGTTGTCTGCAAGTGCTTTCAATTTGGACCAGTCTAAAGTTTTGTTGTTTGGTACAGAGCTAACCACACAATCCCGACTTAACTCTTTACCAAACGACAAAATTTTAGACTTGTCTAAATTGAAAGCAGCTGCAGACGACAAAAAAAATTTGGCTCAAAAATTGAAATTTGTTTTGAGAAGGGTAGAAAAAATTGTGGGAAAGGAGAAAATGCTGGTTACCAGCATTTTCTCCTTTTCCTACAATGTTTTCAAAAGGCTTCTTTCTCAGGGTCGTTAAAAGTCGGGATTGTGTGGTAAAGAGTTAAACGACCAGAAAAAAGCCTTTTGAAAACATTGTGGGAAAAGGAGAAAATGCTGGTAACCAGCATTTTCTCCTTTTCCCACAATGTTTTCTACCCTTTACAAAACAAATTTCAAATTTTCAGTCACTTTTACTCTGTCGTCTGCAAATGCTTTCAATTTGGACCAGTCTAAAGTTCTGTTGTTAAATGACTTACTGGATCTGGTTATGGATTAGTCCTTTGAGATGCAGAAAATTTATAAATAGGAATAGATTTTGCGCATGTCAGCCTGCACAGACTGTGCAAACTGATATGGATCGATACTTTCACAGATGGATTCAAACCCCTTTTAACTCTTTTTCAAACGACAAAATTTTTGACTGGTCCAAATTGAAACCATTTGCAGACGACAAATTAAACATATCTGAAAAACTGAAATTTGACGTGGGAAGGGTAGAAATCATTGTGGGAAAAGGAGAAAATGCTGATTACCAGCATCTTTTTCTGACAATGTTTTCAAAAAGCTTCTTTCTTAGGGTCATTAAAAGTCCGAATTGAGTGGCAAAGAGTTAGGATGCAGAAAGACATAAAAATAGCTAGAGGTTTTGCACCTTGTCAGCCTGCATGGACTGTACACACTGACATGGTCGATGTTTTTCACAGATGCTTTCAAACCCCCTTTCAAAAGACATGGCTCATATACATAATATAACCTCTCTCTTATACCATCATAAAAATTGAGCTTGTTTTAGTGTACATCTTCAGTGAACAGATTTTGAAAATATTGAGGGAAAAGAAGGAAGTTTTCCCTTTACTGGCAATGTTTTCATTTGTTTCGTACAGTAGGAAATACATGTACTTATTTATCTGCTATGTTTCTCCTCTCTAGCAGCTTTACATATCAGGTTTTGGTGATTCTAAACTGAAACAAACCAAGTAATGATAAACTGCTGCAATCCTACTGCTGTGTAAATACTAAATAGGATACTACATGTACATAATCAAACAGACATTCATGTAAGAACAATGTTACCAAATACATTTAGTCGCCTGTTTTCATCTTAATAAATCCAGAAAGTGTACAGCATGAAATATTCAATTAATTGTTTGAGTGGATTGGAGTTAAACACCATTTTAACAGCTCAAGTCATTATCATGGTGGTCAGTGCACCTAGGCCTGTGTTTCCCGGCTTTCTCACACCTGTAGTGACACAACTTTCTAAGTGACAGGCTACTTTTCTCAACAGAGGTGAGAAAGTTGGATTTTGACCAAAAGATAGAGTTTGGATACATGGTTAACTAGAAAAAACATACACAAGAGGGCCATTGGCCCTGGAACGCTCACCTTAGAATATGGCTTATGAGTGAAATTCAATTCTTTGAACAAGTTTGGTAAAGCTTCACCCAAGGAACATCCCTGCCAAATGTCATCAAGATTGGCCCATTAGGTTAGGAAAAGATGTTTAAAGAAATTGTTGACAGATGCCAGACATAGGGCAATCAAATATCAAAGCTCTACACCTTCCAGTTTCAAAGAAGAATTTCAAATTTTCCTTCTTTGTCCAATGTTCGAACTTGTGGTTCCCTGGGCTGGGCCAGTTTTGACCAAAGCAGCATCCTTGGAGCAAAATTGGTAGAGGTCCACTCAAAGATGCTAAATACCAAATATCAAAGCTCTACACCTTCCCGTTTAAGAGAAAAAGAAATTTAAAATTTTCCTTCTTTGTTCCTATGTTCCAAACAGTGACCTCCAGGGCAGGGTGAGTTTTGACGCCAGGGACATCATATGACCAAACTTGGTAGAGGTCCACTAAAAGATTCTGCATACCAAATATCAAAGCTCTGCACCTTCAAATTTCAGAGAAGAAGATTCCTAAAGTTTTCCTTCTTTGTTGCTATGTTCGAACCTGTGACCCCTGGGGCAGGGCCAGTTTTGACCCCAAGGGCATAATATGATCAAACTTGGTAGAGGTCCACTTGGAACTGCTACATGCCAAATATCATAGCTCTATGCCTTCTAGTTTTAGAGAAAAAATTTTAAAATTTTCTTTCTCTATTCCTAAGTTCAATCTTGTGACCCCCTCGGGGCAGGACCAGTTTTGACCCCAAGGACATCATATGAACAAACTAGGTAGAGGTCCCAATAAACTTCACCTGAATAAAGGATACAACTTTCAAATTTAATCTAAACACTGCTATAAATATTTTTGCTTCATTTGACAACTCATAACCTAAACAAGAGGGCCAAGATGGCCCTGGATCGCTCACCCTAATTTCTGAGAGAACCATAGCCATTTTTTTCAAAATCTAATCAGCCATTTTAGACAAAAAGAATTTTCAAGAATTTCTTCATGTCTGTATAGTGTAAATAGCCCACAGCTATCAGAGCCATGTTTCTTGATGGATCAAAATTTCTTGAGCAATTTTTGTTCAGAGAAAAAGAATTTTAAAGACCAAATAGTGCAAGTAGCCCCCATTCACTAGATCCATGTTTCTGGACAAATCAGCATTTTGCAAACAATTTTTGAAAAGGGTTACCAAAGGAACATTTCTGTGAGATTATTACAAAATCTGATCAGGCATTTCAGAGAAGAAGAATTTTAAAGAATTTCTTCATGGCCATAATTATAGTGAAAGAAGCCCCCACTCACCAGAGCCATGTTTCTTGATGGATCAAAATTTCGCAAACAATTTTTGAAAAGGGTCATCCAAGGAACATTTCTGTGAAATTATTTTGAAATCTGACAAGCAGTTTCTGAGAAGAAGAATTTTTAAGAATTTCTTCATTTCCCTATAGTGCAAGTAGCCCCCATTCACCAGAGCCGTGTTTCTTGATGGCCCAAAATTTCCAAAGGAACATTTCTGTGAGATTACTTCAAAATCTGATAAGCCGTTTCAGAGAAGAAGAATTTTACAGAATTTCTTCATGGCCATATAGTGCAAGAAGCCCCCATTCACCAGAGCCATGTTTTTTGATAGATCAAAATTTCGCAAACAAATTTTGAAAAGGGTCATCCAAGGAACATTTCTGTGAAATTATTTTGAAATCTGACTAGCCGTGTTTCTTGATGGCTCAAAATTTCACAAACAATTTTTGGAAAGGGCCATCAAAGGAACATTTCTGTGAAATTATTTCAAATTCTGACCAACAGTTTCAGAGAAGAAGAATTTTTAAGAATTTCTTTATTTCCGTATCGTGCAAGTAGCCCCCATTCACCAGAGCCGTGTATCTTAACAGAACAAAATTTCGCGCACAAATTTTGGAAAGGGTAACCCAAAGAACATCTCTGTGAAATTATTTCAAAATCTGACCAGCGATTTCAGAGAAAAAGAATTTTTTAAGAATTCCTTCATTTCTGTATAGTGCAAGTAGCCCCCATTCACCAGAGCCACATTTTTTGATGGATCAAAATTTCATTAACAATTTTTGAAAAGGGTAACACAAGAAACATATCTGTGAAATTATTTCAAAATCCGACCAGCCGTTTCTGAGGAGAAGATTTTTAAAGAATTTGCTAAAAAATTCCACTTGGTTGCCATGGCAACCAGAGTTGTAGATGGAATCAAATTCTGTGAACAATTTTTTAAAGTTTTAAAGAGGACCTCCTAGCGGTTTAGGAGGAGTTGTTTAAAGAATTGCTGACGATGCACGACGGACACCTGGTGATCCTAAGAGCTCCCCTTGAGCATGTTGTGCTCAGGTGAGCTAAAAAAAAACAGAAAAGACTACTAGCACAACTCAATGAAGTTAGGAGAATCATAGTTCTGTTTCATCAAAGTTTTTAGTGAGTTTTATTCTTCATTTCTCCTGTGAAATACAGAATCGGTGTACAAGTACAATCTAGAATCCTGAAAAATAAAAGTCAAGATTACAAATCTTATATATCTTCTTAGATGAACATGTCACCTCACCTCCTTTATTTTACCTCACAAACAGCAAACACCTTTTGAAAATATTGAAAGAGAAAGGAATCCTATTGCAGCTTTTCTCTGGGATCTATGATACAGACAGTGTATTGTCCATTGTGACTGCTTTAAGTGCAAAAAGACATGTATTACATTATTTCAGCAGTGTCTAACACTAAAACTAACTACAGTTCTCTTGAGCAGATCCTGGCATATAGCATGTTACACATATCTACAGATATTTGCACAGCCTTTTAAAACAGGAATCCAACATCAATATCCACCAATAATCAAATGATGTACCACAAATATCAGCAACACTCACTGTTAACTATAGCCAAGACATCCAGAACAATACACATTTATTGATTGAACAATACACATTTATTGATCAGGTAAATCTTGCATGAAAAAAAGAGAAAGTGAAAAGGTTAAAGATCTATATATGCTATGCCAATAACTTACAATATGGTGACTGTGGCAGCATGTTAGGCGGTGGCACCGTCACAAAGGACTGCTGAAAGGCTGCGTACTCTTGCTGTACCTAAAATGTACACATGTGTAAATATGCCGCACATTTACATATAAATGTTTAACATAGATCCTTGCTTTGCTCTCTTTCTTTATTGGGGGATCATTATGTGCTATTCTCTCAATCTGCACCTTGTGAGAAAACGGGAATGCTAGATAACGTGTCAACACACCAAACGTACAGTCATGTCGATTGAAAATCTAATATGAATGCAAAATAGATGAGCTTGTTTAGTCCAAGGTGTTAGTACATCTATCTGTATTAGCAATAGCTGGAGTTCTGAGTCCTACATTCAGTGAAGATACTTTCTCTCAATTCTATACCATACAACAAAATTTCACACTGGTCCAAATTTGCAGCATTTACAGATGACAACATAAATGTGACACAAAAACTGGAAAGAAAAACATTGTTGGGAAATGAGAAAATGCATTTTTTCCTTGTCCTACTATCTTTTCAAAAGTGTTTTGTCTTAGGGTCATTAAAATGCTCTGGGTGAAGAAGACATGCTGATAACCTGTACATGCTTTCAAATTGGACAAGTCATAAACTTTGTGGTCTGGTATAGAGATGAACAAAGCACCTATTGCAGTAAATAGCCCTATAATCTTGATCCATTATCACAACAAGAGGGCCTTGATAGCCCTGAAGTCACTCACCTGAGCTTTTTGACAAAACATAATCCATCTTAAATCTCTTTCAAAAGTATGCATGTTGATCTAAGATTTGACATTGTTTCCTAGTTTTTGACCCAACATGCCTCAATTTAAAAATCATAGAAGAAATCATCAAGACAAACGTTCTAACCAATTTTCAAAAGAACTGGACTAAAAATGTAACCTCTAGAGCTTACACAAGGTTCTTCTAAGATTTGACATTGTGACCTAGTTTTGACCTGACATAACCCATTTTCAAGGTTGTCCAAGATACCAGCAAGACAACCATTCTGAATAATTTTAAGAGAATTGGACTAAAAATGTGGCCTCATGAGCATAAAAAAGGTTTTTCTAAGATCTGACATAGTGACATAGTTCCGATCCAACATGACCCTTTTTCAAACCGGTCCGAGATATCAGTAAGACAAACATTCTAGCCAATATTCAGGAATATTGGACTGAAAATGTGTCCTCTACACAAGGTATTTCCAAGATCTGATCTAGTGACCATGTTTTTGACCCAACATGACTCAATTTACTTTAACCCATCCCAGATATCAAGACAAACATTCTGACAAACTTTCAAGAGTATTAATGTGGCCCCCAGAGCATACACAAGGCTTTTCAAGGATATGACCTAATGACCTAGTTTTTTACCCGACATGACACATTTTAAAACTCGCCTAAGATATAATCAAGACAAACATTGTGACCAAGTTTCATGATATTCAAACTGAAAATGTGGCCTCTAAAGCCTACACAAGGTACCAGCTGATGACAGGCTATGCATGATGCATGACAGACACACCACAATAACAAAAGCTCATCTCAGGCACTTTGTGCACAGGAGAGCTAAAAATACCTCTTATTTAATTTGATCACATAGACAGCCCTTGAGAACATGGACGAGAAAGAAAAATATCAAGTTCTCCACTTCATACAATGCATCAACTAACAAAACAACTTCTTTCTTTTCCTTTCACTTTATAATCAGAGATAACAAACTGTAGACTCTTCCATATTTAAAGCGGTTGCACACGACAAATTTTTGGGCAAACTTGATGGACTTTGGTGTGAACCGAAGAAAAAAAAAATGCAGTTTTTGTATGCCTTCTGTCTTTAAGCTTTCCCAAACAAACCAATGTTTTCACATGTCTGAAGTACAACTCTTTCAAAAACTTTTAAAGTATAGGAGAAATTGCCCGTAATATGCAATATCTGCTTTTCTCACAATGTTTTCTACCCTAATGGAGAACTTTCTACCATTTTTATAGAATTAAACATTGTGGTCTGCAAACTCTTTCAGTATGGAAAAGTCTAAAATTTGTCATATGGAAAACGGTTAAGTTGATGAAACAGGATTTTTTGAGAAAGGGGATTAAATGGTTATCTTTGTGTTAGTTGTACATGTGCTAGTTTGTCATTTAGTCTAAATAGCCCAAGCACAATGCATTATAACCCATAACCTACCCAGACAAACTTGCTAAAGTCAACTTTCAAAACTTCACTGAAATGGGGAAGGCTTACTCAACAGGTTACTGGTAAACACATACACATACTCATTCTATTATATTTTTGAAAACCCATGCTTGGATCACAAAAAATCTCAATATTTTTGACGTCGTCAGTTTTTCTTTAATCACTTTTTTCTGTTATGAGTCCCTGAAAATTTGTATAATTGTATAACTTTAACAGTTATTGTGCAATGCTTTTTTTAACTCTTTACCACACAATCCTGACTTTTAACAACCCTGAGAAAGAAAGCCTTTGAAAACATTGTGGGAAAAGGAGCAAATGCTGGTAACCAGCATTTTCTCCATATCCCACAAAGTTTTCTACCCTCTCCATACCAAATTTCAATTTTTAATTCACATTTATTTTGTCGTCTGCAAATGCTTTCAATTTGAGAAAGTCTAAAATTTTGTCATTTGGTAAAGAGTTAAATATAGTCTGCAAAGCTCATCAGATGGTGATTCACTACACTAATACAACAACATATGCCCAAGGAGATAGCATGCAACCCTTTACCACACAATCCCTAGATTTAATGACAAGAAAGAAGCAGATTGTTTGGAAACATTGTGGGAAAAGAGAAAAATTGTGTTAACTCTTTACCAAACGACAAAATTTTGGAGTAGCCCAAATTGAAAGCATTTGCAGACGACAAAATAAATATTATTACAAAAATTGAAATTTGTTTCTAGTAGGGTAGAAAACATTGTTGGAAAAGGAGAAAATGCTGGTTACCAGCATTTTCTCCTTTTCCTACAATGTTTTCAAAAGGCTTCTTTTTCAGGGTCGTGAAAACCAGGAATTGTTTGGGAAAGGGTTAAACACAATTTTCTCCTTTTCCTGAAATGTTTTCTATCAATTCAAGGGCAAATTTCATTCTTTAACCCTTTACCAAACAATCCCTGCTTTTCAAGACCCTTAGATGGAACCCTTTTTAAAACATTGCAGGAAATAAAGTATATGATGGTAACCAGCATTTTTTCCATTTCCTACAATTTTTTCTACCCTGCTGGAAACAAAATTAAATTTTGAGTTATGTTTATTTTGTCATCTGCAAGTGCTTTCAATTCTGGACGAGTCTAAAATTTGTACATTTGATAAAGTCACATTTATTTTGTACTCTGTGAGCCCTTTAAATGTGAACAGGTATGAAATGTTGTTGTTGGTTAAAGAGCTGAAACATTGTGTAAAATGGAATGAATTCTTGTTGCAAGCAGCTTCTTTATACCCATTCAAATCCAGTTCAAACCATTTTCTTTCCTTAGAATATTCCTCCTTGGTGTTTGCCATGTAGCTCCTGTCTCTATTGGATAAAGGTTAGTATATTTCAGGAACAAGATGGTGGAAACAAAGCTTATAAAAGATGCAGTCTACATGTTGTTGTCTCTATTACATGCAATAACTAATGCCTGTATCTAGATTAAAAATTTGAAAATGAAAATCCAGTTGTTTATGAAATAAAAATTTTCCAGACTGGTCTTCCTTGGTGATTACTTGATCCGCTTAGCCTTTAGGAGGAAAACAAGTCAAATATACACAAACTAAACTTATTCCTTCTTTAACAAGAGCAGTACATACAGATGCCAACCCTCAGCTGCAGGTGGGTTTTTGTTTTTTTCAAAGGTACAAAGGGCCTAACTGTGCCTGAAACATTTTGAAGGTTGGTTTGGGGATCCCTTTTCATAGTTTAAAAACCAGCATAAGTTTTTAGTTATCACCTTCAGTTATGACAGATATCAGAAAATGTTGAAGTTTTTGAATGATAATGACAAAGGCAATGACAGGACTATAGCCTTGCTTCAACCTTTGTTTTCCAAAGTCAGCCAGGCTGAAATTTGTTATGCATCAATCTTCAAAAGTACATCAAGACAACGATTTTCAAAGATTTGACATTGTAAAGTCTTTCAAAAGATGAAAAAAACACATTAATACAAGTGTTGTAATACAAAAATAAATCTAAATAATGAACGTAACAAGCAACTGTTTTGAAAATCTGTTCTTCAAGCAACCCTCAGAAAAAATGAAAACTCAGTTAAAGTATCTCAAATAATTAGTTGTTAAAACTCAAAGTATCTCAAACAGTCAGTTGTGGTAAAGAAATGGTCTTGCCTGCATCTTCAGTACATGTAATTTTCACCTAAGGACAGCATAACCAAACGTCTTACAAAATCATTGGGATAAAGCTATAATTTCCTGAAAAGTGTCTAATATTTGAAAGCAATTAATTAGACACTAAAATATGCCAGACATTGCTATTGGTAAACATATGTTGTTCTTTACTGTGTTTTGCAGAGGTCCATA
Organism: Tridacna crocea; assembly: GCA_943736015.1. Lineage (NCBI taxonomy): Eukaryota > Metazoa > Mollusca > Bivalvia > Cardiida > Cardiidae > Tridacna > Tridacna crocea. The sequence goes on along the minus strand of OX031066.1, from coordinate 35,056,700 downwards.
TTCCCGATAACTTTATCTATCATGCAAATTCAACATCAATGCTAAATCTGTTTCACAATGAGCCAGTTTGAATTTTGCTATAGTCTTTCAATGTATAACCTTTACAGAGGACATTTCTAGAAACCCATGTAATCAATAATTAATAATGAACTATCCCATAGCTCTGAAAATCTTAGTGAAATCTTCGGAAATGTACTTATTTTGTCAAAACAACCTTCCTTGCCTTTACAACAATTCAACCACTCATACTGAACTCCACATATTTGGATCCCTGAAACATCTCTAAAATTCCTACAAAAGTTTTTTCAGTGGTTTATTGGCAAAAGAGTCTAATAATATAATCCTAGCTATCAGCAGGCAAAAGAATATCTTGACACGAAAATATGTTTTAATGTGCGTGATCATCCAATCCCTGAGTATGAGCAGTCAGTTCTTGGTCTACATTATCTGTAAATGTACATTAACTTCTCAGCTGCTATGTGCGACTCAATAGCTTTATGCATGAGTGTAGATCAAGATCAGACCGCTCAGAATATGGAGTCTGATATTTGAACTTACTTATGTATGATTACTTGGGGGTTTTTTTTGGCCAAGAGAACTTAAGAATCTCAATATAATGGACTTCTAGAATTGTTTGAAAAAGTCAGTTCAAATTCTTCAGCCTATTTAGAGTTAAGCTGTCATCTATTTCCAAAGGATATACTCAGTTTTCTGTCATGATATAAAATTCACAGATGCACAATCTACAATACACTATCAGTTGTGAAGTTAATTTAATTTCCCTCTGAAATTCTTCTTCATTGTTAGTTGTTTCAACGAAATAATAACATTGAGAGAACATACAAATCTACAATTACACACGACACCTTTGGAATTAAATCAGTTAATTTATCTATTTTTTCACAGGATTTCCACCAAATTTATTCATCATTTAATGAAATATTTGATCTAAACCTTTGATCAATTATTATAAAACTGATATGGTTAGTCATGGACAATGAAAATTAACAACTCAATGAAAGTTAACAACTCAATCATTCATGTGTGTCCTGGGTTTCACCTGAACCAAAAGGGCATAACCCTATGCTAAAGAATCAACCCTTTAACTCTTAACCACACGAAAAAATTTTAGACTGGTCCAAATTGAAAGCATTTGCAGACGACAAAATAAAGGTGACTGAAAAATTGAAATTTGTTCTGGGATGGGTAGAAAACTCTAAGGGAAAAGGAGAAAATGCTGGTTACCAGCATTTTCTCCTTATCCCACAGTGTTTTCAAAAGGCTTCTTTCTCAGGGGCGTCAAAAGAAGGGCTTGTGTGGTAATGGGTTAAGGACCCTGAAAGAGGAGGCTTTTGAAATCAGTGCGGGAAAAGGAGAAAATGCTGGTTACCAGTGTTTCTCCTTTACCCACAATTTTTTCAACTTTTCAAAAGGGAAATTTCAGTTTCTCTGTCACATCTAATCTGACGTCTGACCAGTTAAAAATTTTGTTGTTTGATCAAGGGTTCAAATCAACAAGCTCAAGGATGATCTCAAGAAGAACCTAGAGCCTAAAATGATGATCAAATCTGAATCTGAATTCTACCCTTTAATAACAGAGTCATATAGAATCCCGAGAGATTGAAGAAATATATAAAGAGTGAAGAAATCAAACTTGGAAATGAAAAAATGGCAAAAAATTGAAATATCGTTATTATTCAGAATTTTCAAAAATCAACAACAAGCCACTCTTACATAATGAATATAAATTGTAAGAGAATATTACTTGTTTCGTGTTTTGTTTTTTATTCTACTTTGAACAGTATTTCAGTTTAATCCTGTACAAAACAATCCTTAGTTTTAGACACACAAAGACTTACAGCTCTCAAAAATATTGTGAGAGAAAGATAAAATGCTGATAACCAGCATTTTCTCTGTTTCCCATAATGTTTCCTACCTTGTTTGGTGTAAACTTTTTCACACAAAAGTTTTAACCACCTTTAAGCCGAGGGCTTTTGAAAAGATTGTGAGAAAATGAGAAAATGCTGGAAACCAGCATTTTCTCCTTTCCCCACAATATTTTCTACCCTTTCAAAAGCAAATGCCAGTCTAGGATTCACATTTGCCATCTACAACAGCTTCATATTTTGACCAGTCTAACTAAAATTTTGTCATTTGGTAAAGAGTTAATACTATAAAATATTTTGAGAGATCATGAAGCTAACATATTTTTATTACTATTTCCCTGGGTATTCTTAGGCATTCTAAGAAGTAAGTATTGTATGATGGTTAAGTTTAGTTTACATATATGTGACCCATCAAGCAAAAAGGAACTATATGGGAACTGCGCATATCGTCAACCCAGGCCAGACTCTGCAAATTGCGCAGGCTGACCAGGGTTGACGCTTTTCCCTTTAATGACATTTTCTATTTGAAAAGTGGTCACTGTATAATGACCTGCATTGTTTTCATCTAAGTGATGTATAGAATTCCAAGACGGTCCCTTTTTGTATTAAAGGTCACATATATATTTTACTTTGATTGAGAAACAAGTTCTTATAGCTTATACTTATGGGTGAATAGGGAATCTTATGATGTAGTAACTTTTCTGTTGCCTGTATGCTTCAAGCTGTGCGATTTTATAATCTTAAGATTAATCATGGATGATAGAAAATTAGGAAACTTGAGCCTGACTATGATGAACAAAAATTAATCATAAGTAATATATACAAACTTGATTAAAGTTCAACTGAAATTCCTGTGAAAGAATCACAAGTATGATTATCCATTATCAAAATGGTCCTTTTTGAACTGTCAGCTGACCCTGTATATAAACTGGTAACAGAAATGATCATTAAATCAAGAATATGACACTGAACTTAATCTGTATTCTACTTACAGTCTGTATCAAATTGGTTGCCAAACCTTTAGCCTGCTGCAAACCATCGCTAGTAACATGTCTGTAAAATAAACATGGCTTCTAAAGCACTTTTTGCCTCAGTTAGAGGTGAGCTTATAAATAGCTGAATGGATCCATAATTCAAACAAACTTCAAAATAGTCATCAAACAAGTTAAAATGTATTATGATTGCATCTTCATTGCTGTTTCATCAATTCCATTCATTACGAAGACAATGGTTTAACCCATTACCACACAATCACTACTTTCGAGAAAGTAGAGAAAGACGACTTTAGAAAACATTGTGGGAAAATGGGAAAATGCTGGTAATCAGCATTTTCTCCTTTTCCCACAATGTTTTCTACCCTTCACAAAACAAATTTCAAATTTTCAGTCACTTTTATTTTATTGTCTGCAAACGCTTTCGATTTAGACAAACCTAAAATCTTCTCGTTTGGTAATGATTTAACGACATGAACACTTGAAAGAGGACTTTAAGAGAAATTTCTGAATTGAAAAAGAAGCAAAACTGTGTCAAAATTCTTTGGAGGTTACCTGCCGTTGTTGTAAAAGTTTCCCTTCTGATAGCCAACTACTTCTCTAAATTTTAAGTACATATCATTTGTAGTAAAATAGATATGAAATAAGTTTGTGCATGATGACGTTACAGATGACAGCAGAGCTGTGGCCATAATTAACCCTTTACTCCATAGATACTCATTTCTACGTATTGCTTGTAGGAGCCTTTGGAAAACATCGTGGCAAAAGGTGAAATTGCTCATGACGAGCAATTTCACCTTCTGTCACAATGTTTTCTATGCTATCAAAAGGTGTCATATACACCTAAGAAGCAGTTTCATCCTTGCTGCTATTTTGGGTCAGTTAGAGATACTATAGAAATGCCTTATGGGGTAAAGGGTTAAATGTTTTCTCTGAAACTAGTATAACTAAAAATAAAGAAATTGCAATTTTTCCATATTATGATTTTTTTTTTGATCAGTTTTTGTTTCACACTGAAAAAAATAAATTTCTGCAAGGAGTGATTTGTCATGTGAATACTTACTGTAGATGTATATGCATAGGTTCTAAAGCCTCAGTGCCATTGGCTTCAATAAAACCTGATCCTTTACCCCGAAGTGTAACTTTACACCCTGTCTCACCTTGAATGTGTTGTAAGAATGTACCCTGCAAAGGAAAAGATGGACATATTGTTGGTTGATTATTTCAGTTTATTTATCGTCGCTACCTGTTGCCCATCGGAGCGACGCCCCTAGAAGATGGTTAGTTGTTATGGGGGATAGTGCAAGGATACAGGTCGAAACTACTGAGAGCTTTGTCTGGTTCTTTAATGAGCTCGGCGTACAGCACGGTCAAACAGGACCTCGGTTTAAAGTCTCATCCACAAAGACTATTAGTAATTTTAGTTGACCAACAGTGGATTCGAACCCACAACCTATAGTGGCCCAAAACATTGTGTTCAAGAGTCCTATGCCCTACCTACTGAGCTATATCGGCTGGTCAGACCTATTGTAAAATACATCTGTGCAAGACTATAATGCAGAAGCTGCACATCCCTAAACTCTTTACCACATGACAAAATTTTAGATCAGTCCAAATTGAAAACATTTGCAGACGACAAAATAAATATGACTGAAAAATTGAAATTTGGTTTGGGGAGGGTAGAAAACATTGTGGTTACCAGCATTTTCTCCTTATCCCACAATATTTTCAAAAGGTTTCTTTGTCAGGGACGTTAAAAGTTCGGATTGTGTGGTAAAGAGTTAAGCAAAGGTAGGGGCTGCTTAACTCTTTACTAGAGAACACAATTGTTGACCTAAACCAATAGAAAGTATTTGCAAAACAAGAAGTCTTGATATCAACAGTTTCTTTTCTTTCTTTTCCGATGTTTTTGAATACTTTCTTCATAAGGGTCGTTTATACACAGAACATACACTGTAGTTCCATACTGGTTGTTATGAAATTTTCACTTCACTGGTCGTAATCATGATTTATCAAACATTACAATCTGCCATTACTTCCTAATAAATACTGAAAAGCATGAATTCATCTAAAAAAAATTCTGAGCCTTAATTTCTTTACCAGATGAAACAATATTAGACTAGTCGAAAATAAAGTCATTTGCACAGGACAAATGATACACAAACTATAAAGTTAGTCTTTGTAAGGGTATAAAAATGCTCGTGACCAGCATTTCCTCTTTTCCTACAATGTTTTCAATAGTTTTTCCCTTTGGGTTGTTAAGAGTCAGGATTGTGTAGTAAAGGATTAAAACAAAAAAATTATTACATACCCCTGGCCCAAAAACTTTGTCCTTCACATTGAAATTAGGAGGTGCATGCTCCAAACCAATAATCAATTTTTCCTGATACAAGGTGATATTCTGTAAAGCAAAGACAAGTTTAAGCCTTTCACAATTGGCAAAAAAGAAAACTGAGAGGAAACTTGAATTAGAACTGTCCAAAGAGGTGCTTTAACTCTTTATCAATCAACAAAATTTCAGAGTTTCTCAAAGTGAAAGCTTTTACAGGTGACAAAAACCCCAATTCAGCTTTGAAATTTGTGTATAAAACAGTGGAAAACTTTGTGGGAAATGGAGAAAATGCTGTTACCAGCATTTTCTCCTTTTCTTACAATGTTTTAAATACCGTATTTCAAAGGGTCGGTAAAAGTCGGGATTGTGTGGTTAAGGGTTAAACCTTGCATCTCCGAATCCTGAATTAATTGCTTCTGTGGACAATGTTTTTTTTTTTAATCTTAAATCTACTAGCAGTGGGAAAGCAGTGAGAAATTAAGAGATTTACTACGGCTCAGGTTGACACCAACGGGAGACACCTTCTATTTTTTAGATGATCAGTTCTCTCATTTACATACAGGAATACACAGACAAAGTTTCAAAACTGGCGTTCAAAGAAGACATTATGGAAAATAATCACTACATATATGTTATGTAATGGAACATAAGAGTTATTAGTTACATGCCAGTCGCTTGACGTTCCCACAATGCTTTATTGATTTTTGGTGCAAAATCTAAAAATACCCGAAGAGGCTACGTAGCCTTTTAAGGGAACACCACCAAAAAAATTTTTTTTGGTATTTTATTGAGTCTTAATTATTGATGATTTGTATTATTTTTTTATATGAATTTCAGTGATATATATATTTTTTTAATTTGGTGAGATGTAAAAATTCTAATTACCCACCTTTAAAGACAGTTAACTTTTTAGCACACAACAAAATTTTAAAGAGTTGTCCAATTTAAATGCAGCCAACAATTCAATAATTCAATATAGACATCACAAGATGAGGTATATTTTTAAACTGGTAAAAAACATTGTGGAAAATGAGGAAAATGCTGGTAACAAGAGTTTTTCCCTTTTCTCATGATGTTTTCTACTATTCCAACAACAGACTTCAATTTTTGAGTCACATTTATTGTATGATTGGCAATTGCTTAAAATGGTAGAGTTTTGTTATTTGGTGAGGAGTTCATAAAGGGGTCTTAATGTGCTACAATAAGTAAAAATTTTACCTGAACTGGAGGCATAATAACTGGTTGTGGAGGGCCAGGGGGGCCAGGAGGTCCAGGAGGGGGTAGGGGTTCTGGAACAAACCCTGGCTGGGGTGCTCTGGGTGGGGCAGGTGGACGAACCCCTGTTGGAGTAAATTTTCCCATTTTGGCTCCCTGCCGAGCAATTCCGTTCGCAATGATTTCATTGATTCTACCAACTGCCACTGTTGACACAAAAGTAAACGATTTTTAACATGAATTTCACATGACGGGAAATCACACCACAAAATATCAATTAATTTCTGTTAAACCCTTAGGTCTGCTAAGGGTGACTCACTGACTTTTTGCAGACAGTGTAGATCAAGATCAGACTGCACAGAACATGCAGTCTGATCTTAGATCTACACTTTCTGACAATGAGTTATTACTCCCCAAAACCTGAATTTAAAAATATCAATATTTAAGTTTTTACTATCAAATTTAATGTGTCATTATAACCCATTACCACACAATACCTACTTTTGACGACCCTGGGAAAAAAGCCTTTAGAAAACATTGTGGAAAAAGGAGAAAATACTAGTAACCAGCATTTTCTCCTTTTCCCACAATGTTTTGTAACCTTCACAAAACAGATTTCAAATTTTCAGTCACTTTCATTTTGTCATCTGCGAATGCTTTCAATTTGGACCAGGCCACAATTTTGTCGTATGGTAATGAGATAATTACTTCGCAGGATGAGGGTTCAAAATTGAAAGACAAAGCAACAGACTGGCTGTTGAGAAATTATAAAGGAATATGTCTCATTTACTGTAAAATCCTTCATGAAGACTTCAAAATTGTTAAATTTGAAAACATTTGCAGGCTAAAAGTTCAATGCGGCTAAAATGATGGAATTCACTTTAGAAAGATAAGAAAATAAGAAAACAGTAAGAGAAGTTATTGCCCATTGTCAGGATTTTCTCCATTTACCACATTTTTTTCCAAATGCCATCTTCTTCAAGGTGTTAAAAACAATCTATACTTGTGTTCAGAAATTTCTGCAGCTAACTTATAAACTGATTGTACAATAATAGGTAGACATCTTTACCCTTATTCCATTGCTTTTAACCCTTTACCACACAATGACGACTTTTGACAACCCTGAGAAAGATGCCCTCTGAAAAACATTGTAGGAAAAGGAGAAAATGCTGGTACCCAGCATTTTCTCCTTCTCCCTTAATGTTTTCTACCATATCAATAAACAACTGCTACCATATCAATAAACAACTGCAACATTTAAGCCACACACTGAAATAGTCATCTGCAAATGCTTTCAATTTGGACAGGGCTAAAATTTTGTCGTCTGGTAATGAGTTAAACAGTATGACTTGAATTCAAACCATTTTCACACCTGCCTTGATTACTTTTGGCAGTTGTTGGGGCTTTAAAGTAAATAGCTTTCATACAAGTGTGTGTGATATTTTTCCCTTGAACAACGGTACAGCAAGGTCTGTATTTTTCATACAAAATTTAGCGATATTTTCTCTTGAAAAATAATACAGCAAATTTACTGCCATGTTTTTGAAAGCTAGCCAACACTTGGAAGTGAAATGTTTATAGAGATCATGATATGATAGAATGATCTCAACTTTTGTAAAAATAATTTATTTGTACTTACAGCCAACTGCCTCCTTGGTTGTGGCTTGTACGCTAAGGTATAAGGCTCTTTCACTGAAAGACAAAATATGAAATGATCGGAGATAAAACTTACAAGATATGGGTGAAAGAATATGGAAGGTATTGCATTACACTGATTACAGCCATGTGTTAAATGATGAGGTAGAAACGATATAAAATGTTGAGTTGAGAGATAAGGGAGAAAGAACTAAAGCTATCACTAAACATGATTACACCGCCCACCAGCTCCTTGTCACAAAAACAAGTCTCAAGACTCTGTCACAGAATGCAGTATGGCTTAGTACAATAGTAAAAGTTGAAAAGAATTCAAGGGGAGATAATTCTGTAACAATTCTCTAACAAATCGCAGCAGGGCCATGGAAATTGCACATGCACAAATTCATATGTATAGGAACCCGAGTGTAAATATTTGAGTTCAGTGAGGGAAGAACTGTATGCGTACTGCTCCGGACAAATTTGTGTCTACGGACAGACGGACGGACAGACAGCCATGGTGATTCCATTATACCCCCTTCCACTATGATGTGGGGGGGGGGGGGGGTATAAAAACTTTCCATCTATGTTGAAAGGTCAGGTAAAAATATTAATTCAGAATTTCAGACCCAGCAGAAAGAAGATGAAGTTTTATGATGGATTACTATCAAAATAAAAATGCTGGCATGACAAGTATAACAGGGAAATTTACATCTTTCCTCCTGCCCCCTCAAAAATGTATTACACCCATTACCACACAATCCCTACTTTTGATGCCCCTGAGAAAGAAGCCTTTAGAAAACATTGTGGGAAAAAGAGAAAATGCTGGTAACCAGCATTTTCTCCTTTTCCCACAATGTTTTCTACCCGTAACAAAACAAATTTCAAATTTTCAGTCACTTTTATTTTGTCGTCTGCAAATGCTTTCGATTCGGACAAGCCTAAAATTTTGTCATTTGGTAATGAGTTAATAAAAATGTTTTACCATGAATTTATCATGATGCATAAATGTAAAATAAAATATTCATTTATCCCTTTACCAGACAGTATCCTGTTTTTACATCCCTGTGTCCCTGTGGAGAAATCAACACATCTTGAGTGAAATTTCACTACCCTATGTCAAATGGTTGTTACTATAGAATACAAGAATAAAGTTCCACAACGACCTTGACATTTAACCTATGTTGAAGCCTGGATCCATAAAACACAGATGTCTGTCATAATACAGAAAACTTTCAACCATGACTTTTCACCTTTCTTTCCCACTTTAAATGCAAATATATATTTTCCATTTTCCAATAAAAAATTGGGATAGTTGGGCTCTCTCAAAAGCCTGTAAATCATAAATGGACATGGTGCAGTTATCAGTGAGTACTTGGATAGATCAGAGGTTGGATCTAAACTAAGTGAAAGTTAAAAGACAGGTATCCCTGGTAGTGAAGTACAGCTTTGGACTAGTAACCATTTAGTCCAGAGTTTGATACCCTGGGAAGAATGTCTACTTTGGAATCTTTACACACATTTGGCACAATTACAAGTGTAATTCCCCTGAAGCAGATTCCAGAGAGATTAGCATAGTTTGTAAGCACTTGTTTCTAAATCGATGTGAAATAAATATTCTTAAACTTTTGCAGCAGTTTTGTATAAAAAATAAAAGAAGTGCTTTAACAATATAGCTCTAAGTTATTTTTGAATTGCCCTTGTATCAACCACTCTGGATGATTGATTCCTGGAAAAATTAAAGGTTGATTACCTTGGGTTGTTGGCTCTTTCCTCCGGTGTCATGTACCTTCCTCGAGTTGCCACTGCAGCCCCACTCAGTTTGGATATCTTGGTAAATAAAATTGCTAAATTACACTATATCAACAACTCAGGTGAAAATAACAAATTTGTTGGTCGGAAAACACCAACAGTGCACATGTATCATTTTCCTGTATTCTATTCATGAAAGCATGGAAAAAAATTGCAGCACCCTTTTGACCCAATCTTATGATTTTACTACTTTAAGCTGATGTGAACTCTACCATTTAACCCTTTCCCAAACAAGCCCTTCTTTTTACGTGACTGCAGTACAAGTCTTTTGAAAACACTGTGGGAAAAGAAGGAAATGCTCGTAAGGCGCAATTTGTCCTTTTTCCACAGTGTTTTCTACCCATTTTGAGAACTTTCTGCCAATTTCATCAAATCTGAAATTGCCGTCTGCAAACTCTTTGAGTTTGGAAGAGTCTAAAATTTGTTGTTTGGGAAAGGGTTAACTCATTACCAAACGACAATATTTTTAGGTTGTCCAAATCGAAAACATTTTCAGACGACAAAATAAAAGTGACTGAAAATTTGAAATTTGTTTTGTGAAGGGTAGAAAACATTGTGGGAAAAGGAGAAAATGCTGGTAACCATCATTTTCTCCTTTTCCTACAATGTTTTCTAAAGGGTTCTTTCTCAGAGTCATCAAAAGTAGGGATTGTGTGGTAATGGGTTAAAAGCCTTATGTCGCAAAATTTCTGTCACACCAAAATCACAATACAATGGCTTTTGAACTGTACCAACAACATCGTTTAGCCCCAAGGGAAGAGTGGATATGCCAGCCGCAGATAGTCGGAGAAAAACTTACAATAGAGAAAGGCAAGGTTTGCTTCAAAAAGGTTTTAAGTCACTTTGAACCCTTTTTCAGTAGTAGCACTGTGCTAGCTAACATTTACCATGTCTTTTCCATGTGATACCAGTATTAAGCTTGGTCATTCAGTCCTTTACCGTAAGACATTATGAGAATATGATATTAGTTGTAAGCAGAGCTAAAACCTTGAGTTTTCAACATCCTAATCACTATGACAGGGGTACACAAAGGATAGGTTTTGTAGGAACAATGTTAGCTTACCTCTTCCTGTGTTGAGCCTCTCGTTAACATATTTCTACATCCGATTGGAACATCGTTAATTTCTACCTCTGTCGTCATCAGGTTACTTTGAGGTCCAGTCTGTATGAAAAAAAAAGATCATAGATTCTTTAGGCACCTTTCACTACTATAAATCCCTTAGTGTAGATCAAAATCAAACATGCATTCTGATCTTTGATCTACACCATTACATCAGCAGCAACAATATACACAAAAGTAACTTTGAACCTGTATATGAGTCTTGCTGGGATTTAACCCTTTACCACACAAGAACATTATAGACTTGTCCAAATTAAAAGCATATGATGGGGACAATTTACTTATGGTAAAAAAGACAATTGCTGTCAATGAAATGGAAAAAAACATTGTGGGAAAAGAAGAAAATGCTGGTTACCAGCATTTTCTCCTTTTCCCATTATGTTTTCAAAAAGCTTCTTTTTCAGAGTTGTTAAGTCGGGATTGTGTGGTAAAGGGTTAATGCATCTGTAAAAAGTACAGACCCAAGTCAGCCTACACAGTCTGCACAGGCTGACAAGGGTCAGAACTATTTGCTGTAGATAAATTTTCAACATGTCTTAACTCTTTACCACACAATCCCGACTTTTAACGACCCTGGAAAAGAAGCCTTTTGAAAGCATTGTAGGAAAAGGAGAAAATGCTGGTAACCAGCATTTTCTCCTTTTCCCACAATGTTTTCTACCCTGTTGGAAACAAATTTTAATGTTTTGAGCTACATTAATTTTGTCGTCTGCAAATGCTTTCAATTTGGACCAGTCTAAAATTTTGTCGTGTGGTAAAGAGTTAAGACAATTCCGTCTCAAGATTCAGCCAGTTGTTACGCAAAATGGCTTTTACAGTTACATAGTTATGTGATGACCGGCTTTATATAATGTATATAATGCTATGAACTTCAATATCAAGGGGTAAGTGTAATACAATAGTACTGTATTACAGAAACACGAGTTTTAACCCAACTTCTACCACTTGTTCATGTTCAGAAAGTCCAATTTTATTATTACAGGATGTCAGAATCTTCAAATGACTATTGCCTATCACTAAAAAACACTTTTCACCTATTCTTTTTTAACCCTTTCCCAAACGATAAACGTAAGGACTAGACCAAATTGAAAGCATTTGCAGACAACAATTCAACTCTTGCTGAAAAGATGATTTCTGTCTATGTTAGGGTAGAAAACATTGTGGGAAAAGGAGAAAATGCTAGTTACCAGCATTTTCTCCTTTTCCCACAATGTTTTCAAAAAGGCTACTATTCCAGACCCATAAAAACCAGGGATGGTTTGGGAAAGGGTTAAGGTTTAGATTAAAATGGCATAACCAAGTTTGCATCAATAACAATGATAATTTCTGCAGTGTTGCAGTTTTATTCAAATAGTATTCATGGTCATGGATAATGAATAAACTTGTTAAACAAAAGGGTTAACCTAGGGGTGAAATATAATTTTTTACAAGTGGCCCCAAGTTTTCCCAAATGTAGCCCTATCCCAATGTCTGTGGGGCTGATGAGCCCTCTTATAAGCAAAGCTAGATTGAACACCAGAAAAAGGGGTTAAAAAATGACACTCAAATGACAAATAGAGGAACCAATGCAAGTGTAATTAACCCTTTCCCAAACAAGCCCTGGTTTTTACATGTCTGCAGTAAAAGTCTTTTGAAAACACTGTAGGAAACAAAAAACGAGCAATTTCTCTTTTTTTTTTGTTTTCTACCCTTTTTGAGAACTTCTGCCATTTTCTCCACATCAAAAATTGTTGTCTGCAAACTCTTTCGGTTTGGAAGACTCCAAAATTTGTCATTTGGGAAAGATGAAATAACCTATTTTTTACTTTATTTCATGTACATGTATTACCTTTTTACCACCTGGATTTGAGTTCAACTGGGATGGTTTTAGCTTTCCTTTGGCAATAAGCATAGCATTTACTTTTGCAATAGCCTCTGTTGCTGCCTCAATACTGCTTTTTCCATCAGTTCTGGAATTTGGAGTTGAGGCCATTCTTGTGAGACAATCTGCAAATTATAAACCTATTAACCCTTCACTTAATGACAAAATTTTAGACTTGTCCAAATTTAAAGCATTAACAGATGACAAAACAAGAGGGCCCTGTATCGCTCCACTGGCTTTATAACCTTTTACCACAAAAATGAAAGTGCTCATGACCCTGAAAAAGAGGGCCTTTGAAAACAGTGAACATTGTCAGGTAATACAAGCAGGTTAATTCACGGGCATGAAAGGTAAAGTTCTTGGAAAAAACCTAAATAATAGAAACCTTACTCTAAATTTAATATTCCAATCTTGTGAGCATACTATTAGCATAAAAATCAATCACTCTCCCTGAAAACAGACTATTTTCTACAAAAAAAAAAAACAACTTAATATCTAGCAACAATCATGCAACACTGCAGTTTGATCATCAACAGAGGTAAATAGTAACAAACTTTATCCTTTAGAAAAAGAGTTATTTCCCTTGATTAATGTTTTTATGGTAAATTGAAATGACTCTATTTTGAGCCCATGTTTAACTTCTGAACCCTGGAATGGAGCCAATTTTGATCCCAGGCCTATAATATGAAGAAACTTGTTTAACGTCCATTAGATAAAGCTACATACCAAATTCAGTAGCCCTGGGCCTTGTAGTTTCAGAGAAGAAGATTTTAAAAATGTTATTTTTTTTTAGTTTTGCTGCCATGGCAACCAGAGTTTTTGAAGGAATCAACTTCTTCCAATAAATTCTTAAGAGGTCCATGGCAGGATCATTTCTGTGAAGTTTCTTCAATTTTGGATGGGTAGTTTCAGAGAAGATGTTTGAAAAAAATGTTTGACACATGGACAGACACACAACTGACACCAGGCCATGACATAACTAAGCCCGCTGGCCTTCGACCCGTGAAGCTAATAAGTGCAACTCAAATTGATACTTGACTTTAGGAGATTAGAAAATATTGTGGAGAAAGGAGAAAATGCCGGTTACTTGCATTTTCTCCATTTCCCAAAAAGTTTTCAGAAGGCCTCTTCCTCTGGATCTTAAAAACAAGGGATTGTTTGGTAAAGGATTAACCCTTTACTCCATAGATACTCATTTCTACACATTGCTTGTAGGAGCCTTTAGAAAACATTGTGGCAAAAGGTGAAATTGCTCATGATGAGCAATTTCACCTTTTGCCACAATGTTTTCTACACTTTCAAAAGGTGTCATATACACATAAAAAATGGCTTCATCCTTGCTGTTATATAGGGTCAATTAGAGATACCATAGAAATGCCTTATGGGGTAAAGGGTTAAAATACAAACTAAGACACATTTCATTATGCATGTGCAACTGACAGCCGAAATACCCAGTGTTTATTCCAGACAGGGACAATTGCATGATTCACCCTGATCTTTCTAAATATGGAAACAAAGAATATCTGTATACAAAATCATAATGAATTCAGTACTGAATCAAAATTGCCCACTTCGAAAACAACCTAGTCACTGTTTAATTCATTAGCAAACAACAAAATTGGTTCAAATAAAAAGCATTTACAGAAAACATTTATATATATATAGCACAGAGTATGGACACTGAAGGCTAACTCTAGCAAACAACAGAATTTGACAATGGTTCGAATTAAAACATTTGCAGACAACAAAATGATTTTGACTCAAAATCATATTGGCTTTTGACGGGGAAGAAAAATTATTGGAAAAGGAAAAAAATACTGGTTATTTGCAATTTAGGAGAAAGGAGGCATTCCAAACCCAAGTGAAAAATTCCTTTAAAATGTCAGGTCGACATTTTTTGAGTACGCTTGCCCCATTTCTGATTGAATTACATGACCTCTACCTTCCGCCATATATATTGCAATTTTGCAGAAGGCGTAAAAACAACATTTATTTCAAGTTTAACTACATACTAATGCCTTAAAATATCAGCAAGAATGTCATAAATAACAATCTGCTGCCACGACCCCTTGATGAACTTCACTTCCGGTAAACAAGTTATTGTTGTTGTTGAGGGTGGATGATTCGGACCGAGGAAGATTCGGCCAAACACAAATTCTTGAGAAGATTCAACCCGAAGAAGATTCGGACCACCTACGAGAAGATTCGGCCCAAGGTAAAGTAAGATTCGGCTTTAAGTTTGAGAACAGTACAACAAAGGCGATTTCCATAGCTCGCAATTATAATTAATTTTTGTCCCCTCGGACCATTCACCCCCCCTCGAGGGGTCCTACTAAAACACGCCGTACCAGAAAAATACGCCGTCGTACCATAGGGTATGACTAGATACCGAAAATAGCCTATTTTCGCGAAAATAGCTTTCCCTGTACGAAAATAGCTTCCATCAATTGCTGTCTGGGTGTATGTTTGAATATATTGCTTTTATTTGTTATTTTTATATACTGTCTTTCATAATAGATATTGCTGACGTGTTGAAAAAAGTGTGAATTGAAATTAATTGATCTTAATAGAGGTTTTAGACAACTGGACTTTATGCATATGCACAGCCCATTTTCGCAAACATAACTTTCCCTCTACAAAAAATAGAATACATTAAATGAGGCATAAATATATTGTTGAATACATCGTTTTTATTTCTCTTTTTATACATTATCTTTCATTACATATCAGAAACCTATTTGAAGTAAAGCATCAAATAGAATACCGAAAACAATTATCGCAAGTGTGACATTGATAACACATCATTAACAGAGGTGTTTTAATCCAATCAAACTATTTTCGTACGTTCGTCATACAGAACTATTTTCGTGGTAACTCCCTTTAAACAGAATCTATTTTCGTTAGGTTCCTATTTTTGTATCCAAAGGGAAGAGTTATTTTCGTACATTAAATGGTATATAAATATATGGTTGAATACATTGCTTTTATTTCTCTTTTTCTTGTACATTATCTTTCATTACATACCAGAAACGTGTAAATTTAAAAAGCGTGAATTGTAGAACAATAGGTCTCAAAAGAGTTGTTATATGACCGGAATGTACATGAATAGATGTGTATCCTTTTTTTCTTTATACCTTCAAAAACAATTGATTTTTCTACCTAATTTTTATACAATAAATTTTCATCCTAAGGTCTTTGTATTTATTCAAATAGAAGTCCGAAAACGATTATCGCAAGTATGATATTGATAACACATAATTAACAGAGGTATTTTAATCCAATCAAACTATTTTCGTACGTTCTTCTTACAAAACTATTCTCGTTGTAACTCCCTGACGAACCTATTTTCGTCAGGTTCCTATTTTTGTATCGAAAAGGGAGAGTTATTTTCGTACGCTATATGATATATTTATAAATATATGGTTTAATGCATTGCTTTCATTTCTCTATATTTCTTATACATTATCTTTTATTGCATACTAGAAACGTATTTAAAACCGTGAATTGTAGAACAGTAGGTCTCAAAAGAGTTGTTATTTGACTGGAATGTACATGAATACGTGCAGATACATGTATGTATCAAATGTTTTCTTTTTTTTTTTAATATCTTCGAAAACAATTGATTAAGGCCTTTTCTCCCCAATATAGAATATATTTTCATCTTGCGTTCTTTGTATTTGTTCAAATAGAAGACAGAAAACGATTATCGCAAGTGTGACATTGATAACACTTTATTAATAGAGGTGTTAATTTAATCTAATCAAAACTGTTTTCGTTGTAACTCCCTGGCGAAGCTATTTTCGTCAGGTTCCTAATTTTGTATCGAAAGGGAAGAGTTATTTTCGTACGTTGTATGATATATTTATGAATATGTGGTTGAATACATTGCTTTTATTTCTTTTTTTCTTATGCATTATCTTTTATTACATACCAGAAACGTATTTAAAACGTGAATTGTAGGACAAAAGAGTTGTTATATGACTGGAATGTACATGAATACATGTAGATATATGTATCAAATGTTTTCTTTTTTTTTTTTTTTTTATATATATTCGAAAACGATTAACGCCTCTTTTTTCCTAATATATACTATAAGTTATCATCTTACGTTCTCTACATTTGTTCAAATAGAAGACCGAAAACGATTATCGCAAGTGAGACATTGATAACACATCATAAATAGAGGTGTTTTAATCCAATCAAACTATCTTCGTACGTTCGTTGTGACCCCTTTTAAACAGAAGCCATTTTCGTTAGGTTCTTATTGTTGTATCGAAAGGGAAGTGTTATTTTCGTACATTAAATGATGTATGAATATATCGTTGAATACATTGCCTTTATTTCTCTTTTTATACATTATCTTTCATTACATACCAGAAACCTATTTGAAGTAAAGCATCAAATAGAAGACCGAAAACGATTATCGCAAGTGTTACATTCATCGATAACACATCAAAAACTGCTGGAGTTGTTTTAATCCAATGTAACTATTTTCGTACGATCGTACTACAAAACTATTTTCGTTGTGAATCCCTTTAAAGTTAAACAAATGCTATTTTCGCTAGGTTCCTATTTTTTGTATCGAAAGGGGAGAGTTATTTTCAGAGTCGGAAAAAATCTATGGGGAGGCGAGAATTTCACACAAATTCCAACGGACTTTTTAAGTTAAGATGCGAAATGTGAAATGTAGATTTTTAAATTGCATGTTTGAAGGAGATTGAAAAGTGCCTCAAAAAGGTTTCTTCTTTTCGTTAAAATATTCATTCATATCAATACAAGAATTCTAGACCGGTGCCTAGTCAGTCGCGGCCACACACACACAAAAAAAAAACAAGGCATACGTTGCTAACTTTTAATATGCATATACAGTTACTTACAGACAAAATAGTGTCCGCGAAAAGTATTGAACGGGGTCGACCCGTACGGACTGTACAGTGCAACCCAGGTCTATAATTTTGTGCCAGTATATGGAGTTCCCTTTCCCATTCTCCGACTAAGTTAAGAAAAAAAAAAAGAGATCTTTTGACAATTCTAATTATGATCATTGAATACTGCATAAACTCTTACTACGCATAATTTATTCATATAGAGAATAAAAACATTGTGGGAGAAGAAGAAAATGCTGGTAATCAACATTTCTCTCTCATCCTTTAATGATGACCAAATAAACCCCCGTTTTAAGAAAATTGCTTATGTAATTTTGTGTGAAAATTTTTAAATGCGGGTAACCTGAACTTGATACTTATTCTTCTTTCCACAATGTTTTGCACCCTTGCAGAAACCAGCCCTATTATCTTATTTGCAGCTTGAGGATTCAATATGCAAAGAAATATTTTCATTGCAGGAAAATGAGAAAAATCTCTGTAATAGTAATGCCTACTGAAGATGGAGGTTTTGCATGGCTTAGTGGTTAAGTATATGCGACTAATAACTTGGAGACCCGGGTTCGAGCCACTTCAACTGCCATATTTGCGAGCTTTTCATGGAAGTATCTGTGGGCAAGACGCTTCAGAGTTCCAGCATGGGGCTGGTAAAATCCAGACAATGTGTATAATTTAGCTGTCTTCGTTATAAGATTGAAATAATGTTGATAGCACATGAACTTTTCACGGTACCCTTTTCACCTGGCTGAGCCTCTGTAAAATATTGCTCTGTAATAGAAAATAACGTGCTTGCAGCTACTTTCCACAAGTTTATTTTCCTCTCTTAAAAAAATTAACTTATCCCATTCGATACAAGAATAGAAACAAAAAGTCGCAATAAATCCATTTGGTTTTTTATGAGGGTGTCCGTGGACAACACACTTCAGAACCTGAAGCTAGTGCCTCTACGAAAATATTTCTCGTTCATATACAAATCAGTGTCTAAATATATTGTTTTCATCTGTCTTTTTTTATGTACTACCTGGAATTATATACAGCCAACAGGAATTGTTCAGTATTTGTAAACATTGATTTTTTTCAGTTACCGAACATTAAAGATAGATGTATTCCACGACAAAATTAGCATAATTTACATTTACGAAAAAAGGCCAGGAACTAGAATTTCCACCCGACGATCATAACTATCCTTTTCTATTTCATTTTAACTGGTGAGTACATGTATATCCTAATCGGACAGTATATATTAAAGGTCATACTGGAGATTCTGTACAGTCTGATGTTGACCTACACTGTCAAAGAAATCTGTGGTTACCAGCCTAAAGGTTAACCTAATCTATTTTCGTTCGAAGATTGCTATTTCGGTATCGAATAAGAAAGCTACGAAAATAACCCTCCCTTTCGATACAAAAATAGGAAACTGACGAAAATAGCTTCGCCAGGGAGTTACAACGAAAACAGTTTTAAAAGACGAACGTACGAAAATAGTTTGATTGGATTAAAACACCTCTATTTATGATGTGTTACCAATGTCACACTTGCGATAATCGTTTTCCGTCTTCTATTTGAACAAATGTAAAGAACGTAAGATGAAAATTTATAGTGTATAATAGGAAAAAAGAGGCGTTAATCAATAGTTTTCGAAGATATTAAAAAAAAAAAAAAAAAAGAAAGAAAGCATTTGATACATATATCTACATGTATTCATGTACATTCCAGTCATATAACAACTCTTTTGAGAATATTGTTCTACAATTCACGTTTTTAAATACTTTTCTGGTATGTAATAAAAGATAATGCATAAGAAAAAGAAATAAAAGCAATGTATTCAACCACATATTTATAAATATATCATTTAATGTACGAAAATAACTCTTCCCTTTCGACACAAAATTAGGAACCTGACGAAAATAGGTTCGTCAGGGAGTTACAACAAAAATAGTTTTGTAAGACGAAAATAGTTTTGTAAGACGAACGTACGAAAATAGTTTGATTAGATTAAATTAACACCTCTATTAATGAAGTGTTATCAATGTTACACTTGCGATAATCGTTTTTAGTCTTCTATTTGAACAAATACAAAGAACATAAGATGAAAATATATTGTATATGGGGGGGGGGGGGGGGGGAAGAAAGGCGTTAATCAATTGTTTTCGAATATATTAAAAAAAAAAGAGAGAAAACATTTGATCCATAACTGCATGTATTCATGTACATTCCAGTCAAATAACAACTCTTTTGAGACCTACTGTTCTACAATTCACGTTTTTAAATACGTTTCTAGTATGCAATAAAGGATAATGTATAAGAAATATGGAGACATGAAAGCAATGCATTAAACCATATATTTATAAATATATCATATAACGTACGAAAATAACTCTTCCTTTTCGATACAAAAATAGGAACCTGACGAAAATAGCTTCGTCAGGGAGTTACAACAAAATAGTTTTGTAAGACGAACGTACGAAAATAATTTGATTTGATTAAAATACCTCTGTTAATTATGTGTTATCAATATCACACTTGCGATAATCGTTTTCGGGCTTCTATTTGAATAAATACAAAGAACTTAGGATGAAAATATATTGTATAAAAATTAGGAAGAAAAATCAGTTGTTTTTGAAGGTATAAAAAAGAAAAAAAAAAAGGATACATATCTTTTTATGTACATTCCGGTCATATAACAACTCTTTTGAGACCTATTGTTCTACAATTCACGCTTTTTAAATTTATATGTTTCTGGTATGTAATGAAAGATAATGTATAAGAAAAATAGAAATAAAAGCAATGTATTCAACCATATATTTATATACCATTTAATGTACGAAAATAACTCTTCCCTTTCGATACAAAAATAGAAACCTAACGAAAATAGATTCTGTTTAAAGGGAGTTACCACGAAAATAGTTCTGTATGACGAACGTGCGAAAATAGTTTGATTGGATTAAAACACCTCTGTTAATGATGTGTTAACAATGTCACACTTGCGATAATCGTTTTCGGTATTCTATTTGATGCTTTTCTTCAAATAGGTTTCTGATATGTAATGAAAGATAATGTATAAAAAGAGAAATAAAAACGATGTATTCAACAATATATTTATGCCTCATTTAATGTATTCTATTTTCGTAGAGGGAAAGTTATGTTTGCGAAAATGGGCTGTGCATATGCATAAAGTCCAGTTGTCTAAAACCTCTATTAAGATCAATTAATTTCAATTCGCACTTTTTTCAACAAGTCAGCAATATCTATTATGAAAGACAGTATATAAAAATAACAAATAAAAGCAATATATCCAAACATACATCCAGGCAGCATGGTGGAAGCTATTTTCGTACAGGGAAAGCTATTTTCGCGAAAATAGGCTATTTTCGGTATCTAGTCATACCGGTACCATACGCCGTACGGATTAAAACACGCCGTACCAAAATGTGAATTATATTGAATTTTTTTTGGTATTTTTATATTGAAAAACATATAATCTAACCCAAGCAGCGATATTACTGCCCAATTTTTCACATTTGTCAAGTTATTGGTAATAGGGTCCGAAAGTCTCGTCACGTGACCGCGAGAGTTTATCACTTCCGGGATCCACCGTAAATTTATTGCCTTTACATCACAGTATGTTGCGAGATACACGAAGCAATTACGAATGATGAAGTAAGATTTAAGAAGTCCGAGCAATTTGAAAATTTCGGTAGTCGATCAGAGAACGATATGTGACTATGAATAAACCACAGTAAAAAAGAGATCGTGTTCAGCGCAGGTAAACAGGTTGATGGTTCAACCTACTTTCGGTTTCGTATTCAATAGAATCATGCTTTTTTGACAGAGTTAAATCAAAAAAGGTGAATCACGTTTCTTTCACAAAACTACAGCTGTGTGAAGGCATAAAATGAAAGCAAAAGTACGACACAAGACGTTTTAAAGCAGATATTTATAGATCTATTTGTAATCCCCAATTTGCCGAGGGTGATCGTGCAGCGAGATCTACGTTGAGCCGCTGTTAATTTCAGCCTTAGGTAATATTCAAGTATTTTCGAGACAGCCACTCCAGTATTATGTCTTTAAATATCAAATATAAGAGAGATCAAATTCAAGATCAGACTGCATGTTCATTGCAGTCTGATCTAGATCGACACTTTGTTGAAAAGTATGTAATTATCTTCTTAGCACAAGACAGAATCTTTGACTGATCCAAATTAAAAGGATTTGCAGATGACAATTAATGCCGTATAAAATAAAGATCTAGTACTCAAATGATGGAAATTTATTTGAGAGGGTAGAAAATATTATTGGAAAAGGAAAAAAATGCTGGTTACCAGCATTTAATCCTTTTCCTACAATGTTTTCATAAGGCTTCCTCCGGGTCTTTAAAAATCAGGATTGTGTTGTAAAGGATTAATTGTGCTTCAAAAGCCAAGGGTCATTTAAGAAAAATGCAGTATGCTTGTTCACCATGCACACTGAATATTACCTTTGTGCATAGTACTTTGGAAAGATACCCATGACCAATTGCACTAATTGGCACATGAATGAAATGTTTAACCCTTTCTGTACAGAAAACAGTTTATGAAAACAATATGGAAATAAGTGAAAATGCTGGTAACCAGACCAGCATGTCTTCTTTTTCTTAGGGTATTATCAACCGTTCCATAAATAAATTTCAACTTTATAGCCACTCTTACATTTTTGTCTGCTAGTGCTTTCAATTTGTACAAGTCATTTACCCAAGTGCTTTCAAGGAAGAAGCCTTTTGATAAAATTGTTGGTAAAGGAGAAAATGCTGGTAACCATCATTTCCTCCCTTTTCCACAATGTTTTCTACTCATTCAAAGACAAATTCCATTCTTCCAGCCCCATTTAAATTGTTGTTTCCTAATGTTTTCAATTGGAAAAGTTTAGGATCTGTCCTGTGATAAAGAATTAAGCAATTTTTGCTCTAGTTAGCTGAAAACTTGTATTAAGAAATACTATACATGTATTTACAAACGTCTCTTCCTAATATACTTTCAGAGCTTTCTCCTGCTAGAAGAATGACACTAAAAAGGAACCATGATTCCAAGACAACTGCACCTTACAGGGACCACATGTTATGCAATATGGTTCTCATATATGTATAATTGGACATGCAGTCATTTAAACATTTAATTAAAGAAAAATAGTGCTGTATAGTATTAATTTTCTATGTTTACCATCTTTGCACGGCAAAGAAGTTCATGCTAGTATTTACCAGTACTGCTCAATAGTGAAAAGGGTATTAAAATCGTAACCGAGAAATGACACTAAATTAAAATAGCATTGCAGTAGACTGCTTTTGAAAATATTGTGATCAAATATGTTGCTCACAGTCAGCAATATCTATTTGCCATAATGTTTTCATCTCATTCTTTCAATTATTTTTCTCCATTTGCCTCAGATTTTATCTAGTGTTAAAAGTAAAGTAAGGTTTCATGACTTTGTTAAATAAAGGACAAGCAATATTCTTGTTTATGTTTAGAACAAAATCCTTAATGCTCCTTGAAGAGTGAAAGCAATATACATGTAGTAAAATTCAGTCATTGACATTGTGTGGAAAAAGAAATTTCGTTACATACAAGTCTTATTAGCTGCACAAAATTAATAGTCCTTTGAAAACATTGTGAGAAATGGCAAATTAAGAAACAATTTTGCATTTTTTAACAATATTTTTTTCTGAAGCAGAAATTTGCTTCATCAAGGGACCCAAATAACATGAGAATAATGCAAAAGTGTTTTGTTACTACAAATGTAATAAAGATAAATATCTACAAAACTTTTAAGATTTCTCATGTTTATTTTGTTTAATCTTTACCAACTGATAAAACTCTGCACTTCTTCAAATTCAAAGCATTTGCAGACAATTGATTGATTTTGACTCACATTTTGCAATTTACCTATTAAAAGGTAGAAAACATTGTGTTGAAAGTAAAAATTATTAGTTGTCTTTTCACACAATGTCTCCTAAAGTATTTTTCTGCAGGGTTGTTAAAACTCAGGACTTTTTGGTAAAGACTTACAAGTCACCAAAAATAATAAAATTGCTTCTGAAACATATTTGGAGCACAAAACTTCAGAAGCATCCTTGTGAATGTGAAAAAAGTTAATCAAGGAGTAAAGCTTGAGTATTCGTTAAATCATGTCAAAATCAGACATTACTTATTTTGACCAATTTGTCCTTAGGTAAAAATGTTTTCAAAATTGGTCTGCTGCAAGACATAAAAAGTTATCTACAGGAGACAGACCACTGACCCCTTTATCTACTGGTATAAAATTACTGGGCTGTCTCTGGTCCAACAACACTTGCAAGGATGAATTAAACAAGGCTATATAAGAAGACATGCAACCATTTTAATCTTTTAACATTTAACAAAATTTTCATCATGTCTATTTTGAAAGCAAAGTTGGAGGATGAAAAATTTTAGCCTAAATGAAAGGAAACGTGAGAAATGTATAAAAAGCTGATGACCAGCTTTTTTCTCATCTTCCTTCAATGTTTTCAAAAGCCCTCTGCTTCAGGGTAATGAGGAACAAAATTGTTTGGTAAAGGGTTAACTCACAGAACAAAATTTTGAGTGGGTCAAGCCGAGAGGATTAGCAGGTGATATGCAAATGAACTGTTGAAATTTGTTTTTGAATGGGTGCAAAACACCGCAGAAAAAATGATTTCCAATATTTTCTCTTTTTCTCATATTTATTGTCCTGGCTTCCCTCCCCCTGGCTGTTTTGACACAAGCTTTTTTGATAAAGAGCCAACAAGATGCCTATTCTAAGTAGAAGAAAATGGTCTGCAAATCATAACTTGTGTAGTACATCCTGTTGCATCTGCTGTCATTTGGACAGTCATGAATTAATCTTCTGTTTTATTGGTTTGGCATTTCCAATGAGTCTAAAGTAGGTGATGTTTCATGTGGCACTGTACAGATGTTTTGGACAGTTATTGTGTTTGTTAGGATTTCATGGCCTATTTGCCCTCCTGCAAAAAAAAAACAGGCTAAAGCAATGTATTCAAAAAGACTTTCTGCAGAATATTTCATCATTAGAAACATTACACTTGTAAAGGCTACATCAAAATAGGCAAGCACAAGTACTGATTCTGAGTATTCAAATAGTCCACAATTCTTTGTTATAACCCTCTAAGTGCCTTTGACCACTTTAGTTGCTTTTGTGATCAATCATACAATCATGACTAGACTGTAGATAGTCTGCAGTCTGGTCTCTGATCTACATTGATCGCTTTACTAAGACTGTCCAGACGAGGGCAACTTCAACATTATTCTCACGATCTTATTTATAGAATGTTCACGCGTCTTTGATTTAAAGGGTTAAGCTCATATATACCTAGTTTTGAACTAGAAATGATGAATTTAACTGAAAATAATTCCAGATAAGATGCCAAAATAGGTTTTGAAGCCAATAATTCACGACCAGTTTAGAATGGCTGCCTAAGGCAATTCAATGAATAAAATGAGGCCGAATAATTCCAACTGTCATTACCGGCAACATTCAATATGGTGCAAAGGAGACTTGGGTGCGAAACTGCAGTGGTGCGAAACGTATCAAAAACGCTTTATGTTTCTAAACGCCCCTGAAGACGCGATATGAGTGCATTTCTAGAATGAAATGCTAAAAAAACATTATTTTATTGCCATAACTAGGTTAGTTTGATCAGAAATCGACCGAGTACATGTCCATTGCAATGATGTACGAAAACTGGGTTACGGATTTTCGCTTATTTCCACGGCCTGTATTTAAATCACAAAATTATTTCTAAACAATATTTTAACCCTTACCAACATCTATCATCTCCAGTTTTTCCTCTCCAAACCCATTTTTGAGAATTTGAATAATATACACATCGGTGTTGCGTCACGAATGTCGGTACATGCATAAGCAAAATAGTGGAAAAAATCTCGATATAGCGACCAGTGCCCCCGGAAGTGCATTTCATCCAAACGAGACTTGCAGACCCTATTATAGACATTCTTGTAGGGGACCAACAGGTGCCCGTTACGCCGTACCAATTACATGAGGGCCGTACGAATTTTGAGGCACAAAACAACCGAATTAATAAGAATGTATGGTACAATATGCAATTATCTACTTATTTACGAGTTCATGTTGTTCTATTTCATGTCTTACAGTGGTTGCAGGTACATGTCGAGCATCAAGCAGATATTTACAGAAGGGAAATAACTCTGTGGTACTGATGAAGTTTATACAGAGAACTCTATTACGTTTCATTACTTTAATGAAACCTTGTGAAAAAATAAGAAATTGCTGGTCTTGAAAAACAAGGTTATTGAAAAAATTTAGGGAAAAGAAGAAAATGTTGGTAACCCTCCCGTAACAAATTTCATTTGTGTCGTCAGCAAGTTTGGACCATTTGAAAATTGTCGTTTGGTTAAGATTAAATGGTTGTACATAGAACTTTTTGCCCTTAAAATGTTTCCAGACTCAACGACGTGGATGTAATTGTTCTACCATGAGTCCCTTTGTTTTTAGTCTATTTCACTGTTATTATTTTAAACTAGATACTATTTTATGAATTTGTAATATTAAAACTCAGTTATATTTTTTCATTCATTAATTAATCCATTTTTACATTACTAGTTCTGGTGTTTTACAGTCAGTATCGTTGCCCACTGCGAATAAATTAACACTTTCCCAAACAACAAATTTTAGACTCTTCCAAACTGAACTAGTTTGCAGACGACAATTTAAAACTTGGTGAAAATGGTGGGAAGTTCTCCAAAAGGTTAGAACACAAGGGCAATTTCTTGTCTTCACAGTATTTTCAAAAAGATTTATACTGCAGACACTTAAAAAAAGGGTTGTCTGGGAAATGTTTAGATGACCAAAATAGATAAGACCAAAAGGAATTGAATACTGCTCTGAAGGCACTACATTACAAGCCTACGAACACATAAAAGAAGGCTTGAGGACAATGAATCGCCAGTACATTCACTTCGCCGCTTCCAAGACCCTACTGAAGAAGGCTCGCAAGTCATCATCACACTTAATGTGAAGAAATATCTCCAAGAAGGGATTAAGCTGTTCCGCTTGGCAGATCGAAACATCGCTGCATGTGGAAACAGATCGGGTATAATAAAGCCATGTTTCCTTAAATGTGTGACTGTAAGAACATGAATGGCCCTTCTAAGGGCCAACCCACAATGACCCTTCCAAACACCAACGGCCCTTGCTAAGGCCACCAATTTCACAGAAATCTATCTTTGCGAAAAAATGTCTTTAAAACGGCCCTTCTCAGTGCCAACACATTGAAGTAAACAGGAAAAGACATTACCCTCATCATCCCCTTCCTCAATAAATAAAAATGATGCGAAAATGGGTTCTGTCTCAGGTATTTCCTGGGGCCAGAAAATTCAGGGCCCTTGCCTAGTACTGGTAAAAACAGGAAGTACATGAATATGTGAGCTTCTGCAGTGAAATAATGTACTTAAAGTGGCGTAAATCACCATAAAATCAATCAATCAACATTTGCCAGTCAAATTTCTTTACATTGTTTATTGGTAAAAAAAATCACAAAAGAAAAAGAACACGTGTTTGTGAAACACTAATGCCCCCGTTTATGCAGACGGACATGCGGACAAGGGTAAAGCTATATGGCCCAAAT
Source organism: Tridacna crocea (assembly GCA_943736015.1). Taxonomy (NCBI): domain Eukaryota; kingdom Metazoa; phylum Mollusca; class Bivalvia; order Cardiida; family Cardiidae; genus Tridacna; species Tridacna crocea. The sequence goes on along the minus strand of OX031066.1, from coordinate 35,029,312 downwards.
CTTCCAATGCCGGGACATAAAAAATAGAATAGATCTATCTCAATATTAATTTACAGTTTATTGATTGCAAGAGTTGTGATGACAATTTTCGGAAGATATCATTCAAATCGGCACATGTAAAGGTTGAGAAAGTGTTACTTAGGGCACACAAATTGGATGTATCTAAGTTCACCTATTCTTATTTTTCCATACCGTGTTTTCTACCCTTTTGGAGAACTCTCCGCCATTTTCATCAACTTTAAAATTTTCGTCTGCAATCTGTTTCAGTTTGGATGGGTCTAAAATTTGACGTGTGGATAAAAGTCAATTTTTTTCACAGTGCGCAACGATACAGTATGGAAAAAACCAGCACTAAATGGAAAAATTGATTAAAGAATGAAAAAATACAGTCCACGTTCTACAATCATTAACTTTTTACCAAACGACAAAATTGTAGACTGTTCTAAATTTGCAGACGACACAATTGAAATTTGTTCTTGGAGGGTAGAAAACATTATATGAAAAGGAGAAAATACTGGTTACTAGTGTTTTGTCCTTTTCCCAACATATTTTCAAAAGCCTTATTTTTCCGGATCAGAAAAGAAGAGAAACGGTCATAAGCAATTTTTCGTTCTTCCACAAGGTTTCGTTGAACTGATGTTAAACGTTAAGTTCTCTGTATAAACTTCAGAGTTATTTCCCTTCTGTAAACATCTGCTGGATAAATGCTTGACATGTAGTTGCAACCTCTGTAAAACATGAAATAGAACAACATGAACTCGTAAATAAGTACATAATTGCATATTGTGCCATACATTCTTATTAATTTGGTTGTTTTGTGCCTCAAATTTCGTACGGCCCTCATGTAATTGGTACGGCGTAACGGGCACCTGTTGGTCTCGTGCAGAAATGTCTAAAATTGGCAAATAACGTGACAAATATGAAAAATTGGCAAGTAATATCGCTACTTAGGTTAGATTATATGTTTTTCAATATAAAAATACCAAAAAAAGCATTCAATATAATTCACATTTTGGTACGGCGTGTTTTAATCCGTACGGCGTATGGTACGGCGTATTTTTCTGGTACGGCGTGTTTTAGTATGACCGCCCTCGAGTAGAATCCCCCCGACTATTCCCCCCGAGGACACCCCCCCTCCCTGACTATTGCTCCCCACCCCTAGGACAATTCCTTGTCCTCCGGGGGGGGGGGGCAATGGTCCGGGGAGAATTGTTCTCTGGGGGCAATAGTCCGGGGGAATTGTCCTGGGGGGGGGGGGACAATGGTCGGGGGGCATTATCCGGGGGGAGGGGGAGGGGGGAATTGTCCTGATACGGTTAGAATAAGGGATAAAAGTATTGTAAATGCAATTTTCACAGTTTGAAGATGTTTTTGCAGTACTTGTCATAAATAAGCGATTTGTAATTGTTTTGTAATTGAATGGTATGTATTGTTTTAATAATTGTTGATATTGTCCTTCTTTAAATATGTTCTCATATGAGAGGGTAGATAAATTTGATGGTTAGTATTGTCTAATGATTGTGCATCAGATTCATTATTACTATATGACCTGCTGGAGTGTGATCAGATAACCCAGAACCAAAAATTTGATAACTGAATGCACAGATATATTACTCTTTTTTTTTACTGCTATGTGTGATCTCATTATGTTCACGAAAATATTAGCAAAAAAGGTTTGTATGTAGTTAGGACAAATACCGTCCGATATCACGAATGTATCAATTTCCAGACTGTTTGACCTTTAACCTGACAACTCCGACTCTTAACCCTTCATTCCATAGATACTCGTTTCTACGCATTGCTTGTAGGAGCCTTTGGAAAGCATTGTGGCAAAAGATGAAATTGCTCGTGACGAGCAATTTCACCTTTTGCCACAATGTTTTCTATGCTATCAAAAGATGTCATATTCACATAAGAAAAAGCTTAATCCTTGCTGTTATTTAGGGTCAATTAGAGATAGCATAGAAATGCCTTATGGGGTAAAGGGTTAAGGAAACTGTGAAAAAAGGGTTTTGAAAAGAAATTGGAAAAATGAAAAATTGTTTGTTTAATTTTTTTTTCCTCTCTTCTTTATTTACATGGTTTTCGTATGTTTTTGGAGGTCTTTAAGCATGATACAATTTTCTGCAAATGCTATTTTCATGATCATAATTTGGGACGGATAAGAAAGGGTGCATTCTGATCTAGTATTTATATCACCTTGACGGGATCGCCAAATTACTACTTGGTCTGTCAGAAAAATCCTAATCTAGTTATTGTTTTTAAATAATTACATCCTCTCGGGATTGTGACGCTAGATCAGACTGCAGTATTGATATGTCTATGCATTACTGCTTGGTTTGTTAGAATGTATACCATCATTATTTCCTGCTAGATGGCATTCTATAAATACTCGTCTACCTCATTTGGGCATCCTAGGTACAGAACCGAACCACTTTCCTATGTGACAACCATTACTTTGAATTTCAAACTAAAATAAACGTTTACTCAAAATTCACTCAGCTATGATCAGCAGTTTAGAGAAATCTATGGCTAAAATAGGCCTGATTTTTCTTCAAACGTATTGATAATCAAAGGACTGAAGGTCCTGAAAGTCGCACTAATGGTGAAACCTTGATATTTTGGGACTGACAGGTGGTCATCACCCTTTTACAGGACAATCTTGCTTTTACGTAATTCAAACAGCTTTGGAAAACAGAGCTGAAAGAAAGAAAAACTCATTTTTTTTTACTCAAGGTTTTCTTCCAATTAGACTCAAATTTAATGGTTTACCGTAAGTCAAATTTGATTAGTTTTCAGCAATTCTTCGATTTTGACTAGTCTGCAATTTAGTTGAGCAAATGCAGTTACTTGTAATAGGCAGCTTCCCACCAAGTTAGATCTTTTCATTTTTCTTTTTCTTTAATATATCCATGTTGGCATATAGCCTGACATAATATACCCAAAACAATATTAAATGTATGTCATTGGTCACCTCTATTACTTGGAACTTACTGAAACAGTGCCACTGCATACCGATGCTAGCACCTGACAATTTTTGAAAAGGGACACATAAGGGACATCTCTGTGAAATCATTTCAAAATCTGACCAACCATTTCAGTGAAGAAGAATTTTCAAGAATTTCTTCATGTCCGAATAGTGCAAGTGGACCCCATTTACCAGAGCCATGCTTCTTGATGGATCAGAATTTCGAAAACATTTTTGAAAATGGTCACCCAAGGAAGATTGCTTTGAAATTATTTTAAAATCTGATCATGGGTTTCAGAGAAGGTGAATTTTCAAGAAATTCTTCATTTCCATATTGTAGCCCCAATTCACCTGAGCCATGTTTCTTGGCAAATCAAAATTTCGCGAACAAGTTTTTAAAAGGGTCACCCAAGGAACATCTCTGTGAACTTTTTTCAATATCTGATCAGCCGTTTCAGAGAAGTAAGAATATTCAAGAATTTCTGCATGTCCATATAAGTACAAGTAGCCCCCATTCACCAGAGCCATGTTCTTGATGGACTGAAATTTCGCAAACAATTTTTGAAAAGGGTCACCCATAGAACATCCCTGAGAAATTATTTCAAAATCTGACCAGTGGTTTCTGAGAAGAAGAATTTCTTAGAATTTCTTCATTCCTGTATAGTGCAAATAGCCCCCATTCACCAGAGTCATGTTTCTTGACTGATCAAAATTTCACGAAAAAGTTTTGGAAAGGGTCACTTAAGGTAGTGGACCCGTAATAAGCATAGTGCAGCATGGCATAAAATTTCTGGACAGTTGATAAGACATATTTTGTACAGATATGATACTGTTGCACATTTTTGACCGAACAGAAATTCCTTCGGGGTCCGTCTTGAAATTATTTGTTGATAATTTTGTTAGTTTCCAGAAAAGGGAGGTAATTATCATATCCATTTGTAATGAAATTATAGTAGTTATAGATTTATAAATGATAATTCTAGGAAGGACAAAAAAGAAAAAGTGGCTCGGTGAAAGTAGTACAATAGTGCTCAATTTTAATCTTAGCAAATTTTCTAGGGTAATATTATAGTGGAAATAGCTGTGTTCTATTACGGGTCCACTACGTTAAGGAACAACTCTGTGAAATTATTTTAAAATCTGGCCAGCTGTTTCAGAGAAGAAGATTTTTAACCCATTACCACTCAATCCCTACTTTTGACGCCCCTGAGAAAGAAGCCTTTTGAAAACACTGTGGGAAAAGGAGAAAATGCTGGTAACCAGCATTTTCTCCTTTTCCCACAGTGTTTTCTACGCTTTCCAGAACAAATTTCTATTTTTCAGTCACCTTTATTTTGTCGTCTGCAAATACTTTCAATTTGGGCCAGTCCAAAATTTTCTCGTGTGGTAATGAGTTAAAGAATTTCTTAGAAAACTGTTTGGTTGCCATGGCAACCAAAACTTTTGACGTATTCAAATTCTGTGAACAATTTTCAAAGAGGACCTCCCAAGGAACATTCCAGCCAAGTTTGGTCCATATTGGCCCAGCGGTTTTGGAGGAGTTGATGTTTAAAGAATTGCTGATGACGCATGACGGATGACAGACAGCAGGTGATCCTAAAAGCTTCCCTTGAGCATGTTGTGCTCAGGTTAGCTGAAAAAACAGTCCTAAGGTTTTTCATCTCAACCAAACTGACTCTCAAACTATAAAAAATATTTGCAAAGTAATTAATAACTATGCAATCTACAACAGGTTAAAGACCATTGTGAATAATTAGTTTAACTCATTACCAGACCAGCCCAATTTTAGGCTTGTCCAAATTGAAAGCATTTGCAGACGACAAAATAAAAGTGACAGAAAATTTGAAATTTGTTTTGTGAAGGTTAGAAAAAATTGTGGGAAAAGGAGAAAATGCATTTTTTTCCCTTTTCCCACAATGTGTTCTAAAGGCTTCTTTCTCAGGGTAGTCGAAATTAGGGATTGTGTGGTAATGGGTTAATCACCACATTAAATTTGTTACACTCTTTTTGAGTGCTGAAATTGTATCTTTGCTATCCAAACAATGTAATTAATGTATCACATTTCTGTTATATCATTTCTTTAACCCATTACCACACAATCCCTACTTTTGACGCCCCTGTGAAAGAAGCCTTTTGAAAACACTGTGGGAAAAGGAGAAAATGCTGGTAACCAGAATTTTCTCCTTTTCCCACAGTGTTTTCTATCCTTCCCAGTACAAATTTCAGTTTTTCAGTCACCTTTATTTTGTCGTCTGCAAATGCTTTCAATTTAGACCAGTCCAAATTTTCTTGTGTGGTAAAGAGTTAAATGTGCTGATGCTTATGTTTTTTTTTTTTCATATATAAAACATATTTTTATAATGATGGATAAATATTTTTAAAGTATCCAATATGCTTTTTTTTTTCATTAATAGTAACTTTATCTTCCTTAAAAAAAAAAATAGAAAGAAAAACGTGATTTTATCACCAAGCATTTGATTCACTTCGCTATGTTTATTGTTAAATAAGTTTCATCATTGGTTTTAATCATGTAAGGCAAATTTAAAATAAAGCAAGAGTTATAAATCGTCTTGATGACGAATACGTAATTTCTATTAATTTTTACATAAATTGAAGTTAGAAATACTATAAAAATCATGTGCACATTTTGACTACACATTGGGTACGTTTTGACTCCACTTGGGTAGGTTTAGACTTCATTTGGGTAAGTTTTGACTCCATTCGGGTACGTTTTGACTTGGGTACGTTTTGGTTTAAGTACGTTTTGACTGTAAACCCCCTCAACAGTGCAACTGTCAATGTACGGTCGTAATTGCTGTACTTTACCTTGCGTTTCATATTTCATGTTGTATTTACTGTATACGGAGGGGATGAAATATCCTTGTCGCCACTCTTTTGGGGTCCGAACAAATGCAGTAATCAACATTTTAACTTTACTGGTGTTAATCGTTATACATGTGCGTTTGTTTTCTATCCCGTCCGCCATTTGCATTTTCTTAATCAAAGTACAATTTTGTACTTCAAACTTAAGCTAATCAAAGACCTAAAATACTAGAATTGATAGCAAAAGTTCATGTCTGATTTCCATAAAATCGTGTATGTAAGCGTTTCGCATGCAGTTTTATGTGTTACAAAAGTTTTTTGATGTGTAATGGAATAGTTTTTGGGTGTTTTGGGGTATTGGAATGGTTTGGGGTGTTTCATCCGAGACGTGCGTTACAAACTAGGTCAAAGCTGCGGAACGAAACAAATTTTCAAATTTAGAGCGAGTTTTACGATATTTAACCCTGAATTCATGGTTTGCATGGTTTAAAAGAGTTGATTTCAAATAACATCACTCGAGTCCGAAATTCCACCCTTATAAGCGAAGCTCTACCGGTCTCGATAATACATGAATATTTACAGTAAGGTGCTCTCGATAAGCCATATTAATCCGCGATCCCTTTCAAACTCACATTAAGCATTGATGGGGGATATCTTAGCTGAATTGTGTTTTCTTTACCCATCTAAACAAAGATAGATGTTAAATTTTCACATGATATACAAAATAACCGCATTTTTTTTTAATTTAAAATTTGAGTCACGTTCTCCTTTTTCTAGCGTAGGTATATGAGTTATATGAGTTACTGGGTCCAGTCCCATCATAAAGAACAAATTCCAGACATACCAAAGAAAAAGTAGTTCTACAGCGATTGGGTTAAAAGCAGAGTAACTGCACCTCGTTTATGAAGTATATACGACGTTTTTGATCCAATTTTTTGCATGATTCTTCAACCCACTATAGACACCCCCCAACCCACCCTGAGCTCCTCGAGCTCATCGCAAAAAGTCGAACGTTTTGACAAACGTGCGACTTAAAAATCTCCTCTGCTACTTTATAGCGCGTATTACTAGTCTGGCCAATACTGGTGATAGTGATGCGTCATATAAGACAGGTCGAATCTACAACGAATACGACATGCGCAGACATCGGCTATACCACATGATGAGAACCAAAGTTTGACTGGGTTGCAGAAAAAAAAATCTATGGTTGGGTATGGGGAAAGAAACCTATGGGTAAATAAGTGTGTGTAAGTCTCTGATCGTCCAAAATCAGTTAAGTCGCGCCATTTACACTGTAATTTCGGCCATAATATTTGGAACACAAAATTTAATTCAACCTCGTTTTTTGTATGCTTTCAACCTTTTGATATACAGGTTCGATACTTAAAGTGTTTGCATTGGATTTTTTAAGCACAAAAATCGGATCCTGTAGAAGTGGGTCAAAAACAGCCGTGAATTACGTTACAAAACCGCAACTGGATAAAATGGATATGTACTATGAACATGATACTATATATTGCTTTCATTTGTAAATCTGAACACTGCATATGTGTCTTTAAAATGAACAAGCGTCAAATTTCGGTCATATATTGCATAATGAGAAAGCAGTACCTCTTTGATTTGAACATGTGATGAAATTTTTGGTTGCAAATCTTAATTGCATCAAATTCTAAGAAATAAGGTAATTGTCGTGGATCTGTGTGGAAGAAATTGACGATAATTTATAGCTTATTAGGAATCTATGTTATCCTGCATTATATGAATGCTTACTTGGTATGGATGAAAGCAACTATTTTACTGTGGTCGGCTTGTACTATGGAGTGGTAACTTGCAACGTAATTCACATATAGAAGAAAATTAAAATGAACTAATATTTAGGAAATGTTTCTCCTTTCATTAAATTTAAAATCAAATCCTCTTAGAATATTGTAGCAAACTGAAAATAAATGGATCTTTGAAAATGTAAGAAATGAATAATAACACTTTTGAGATTCAACAGCAGCAATTTGTGTAAGTTTTAGATACAACTTTACAAACACTACTAAATGTATTATATGCAGTGCATAAAAAGCGAATAAAATGCAAAAGTCTACTATTTCCTAATAGGCTATAGAATGTTCCAGTCATAAATTATAACCAAACATGAGTACAGACTGTTGACTATATGATGAAAATGTTGTAATGTAATTCAAGTCAAAGCTGTAACGTAATTCACTTGTACTTCATTGACTTATTTATTTGGAAAATAAATCCAATTACTTTCAACCCTTTCCCAAAGAACAAATTTTAGACTCCTCCAAACTGAAAGAGTTTGCAGACGATAATTTCAAATTTGATAAAAATGGCAGAATGATCTATAAAAGGGTAGAAAACACTACGGGAGAAGGAGAGATTGCTCGTTACAAGCAATTTCTCCTTTTCCAACAGTGTTTTCAAAATACTTGTACTGCAGACACATAAAAACCAGGGCTTGTTTGGGAAAGGGTTAACTCTTTACCAAACAACAAAATTTACGACTAGTCCAATTTGAAAGACTTTGCAGACGACAAAATGAATCTGACTTATAAAATGAATTCGGTTATGGGAAAGTTGAAAACAGCGTGGGAAAAGGAGAAAATGCTGGTTACCAGCATAGTCTGCTTTTCCCTGACTGTGTTCAAAAAGCCTCTGTCAGGGCCGTTAAAAGTCGGGATTGTGTGGTAAAGAATTAAAGAAACTCGGTGTAACACAAACTGTCTCTCATCCGGTATTGTTTACTTTTTATAGGCCAAACAACTGCTCAATGGTGTTAATTTCTTCCTGTTGGAATTTGAACATGTTTCTTGTTTTTCCAATGCGAATTGGTTCGCTTACAGCCACTAATATAGATATAGATAGCTGTTATCCAGACTGTGTCTGGCTTACCGGGCCACTTGAAGAATTTTTTTGCATCAACCATGGACGATTCAAAGAATTCTTGAACACTAGGGTCATAGTGAAAGAAAGTGAATTACGTTACAGTTTTTGTGAATTACGTTATCACGTAATTCATACATCACATTCAAATATATCTCTTTTAATTTCTTTAATTCAGACAAGATAGAAGAATACAAATGTCAATGTGAAAAATCGAACATCACACATGTTATGAGCAGGGATACAGACTAAATAAATGATATAAACCAATACTCCTTACTGTGCAATTTAAAGTATTCACATCCACCAAGGTCAAAAAAAGATAAACAGCACCAGTAAATGACGTTTACATAATGACGTAACTATGAGATCAGTATTTACACTGAAAATAACTCGTGTATTTGAACAGTTTGGTGTTTCGTGCAGATAATCCTACATTCAGTGTATCGTAATTCACTGTAACGTAATTCATCCCAGCATCTAAAATGCAATTTTAATCCTTATTATTTAACACAGGTAAATGATATCTTGATATATCAGAGAGGCGGACATGGTCTACCCATATTGGTGTTTAATTTCCTTTCCCACGTTTAGTATCTTAGAAAACATGTGTAACGTAATTCACCATAAAATGTGAAAAATTGAAAATTCTAATTTGAATAAAGTGCGGTTTATTTTTTTCAAAGGTAAACCCGAAAGATTATTTTAGCTGTTAAATATGATGCTTATAGAAAGAGAAAAAATAAGTTTTGTGCACTATCTTTCATATTTCATTTCAATGCAGTGGTGTTACTTTGTGTAACGTAATTCACTATGATTTAAGGGACAGTAAACAGACAAAAATATCAAAAGAAATAACAAATAACAAGCTTTATTTCGACTTTGTGAATCATTGTTTGGCATTTACGAATAAAATAAACTGTACCTTATTCATACTATGTGGTTTATGTTTGTGCGATATTTTCCATTAATATAACCTTTGGTTTGTGACATGGCTTTTTGTTAGTATATGTCTACAATCAGCTTCAAATTTTCAAATTCAAATTGTTCAGATCTTGGATTTGTGCATTTATATTTTTGGAAATATCATTTGGACTATGTGTAACATACAAAAGTAGACTGAAGGGCCTTAATTATCTTTTCATTTGGCTGTGACTGGAAATTAAGTCATTGGCGCAACTTAACTGATTTTGGACGTGATACTTAGTTGTTAAATTCAAACCCTTAAACCTCAAAAGTTGATGTTTTGCTATTCAAACAATAATGAACCACAGTTACAGTACTTGCATGAAGAGTGTTTTCTTAACCCTTTACGGAACAACAAAATTTTAGACTAGTCCAAACTGAAAGCATTTGCAGATGACAAAAGGAAATTGACTGAAAATTTAAAATTAGTTTTGGGAACAGAGGAAAACATTGTGGGAAAAGGAGAAAATGGTCGCCAGCATTTTCTCCTTTTCCCACAATGTTTTCAGAAGGCTTCTTTTTCAGGGTCGTTAAAAGTTAGGATTGTTTGGTAAAGGGTTAAACAGGTAAACCTTTAACTCAGAATAGTGTTTAATGCTCACACCATTTTTTTAACTGTTTCGTTCATGCATTTTAACATTTCATTGAATGCAAAAACAGTCAAATTAAATGGTCACAAAATTCTGAAAATTTCATCCAGAGTTGGTAATGACCACTGCAAATTTTCAGTGCAATAACTACAGCACTGAAGCATTTTTTAAGAAATTTCAAAACACAGGGGATCCCTGTGAACTTCAAACTACACATACATCAATTTATATAACTTAAGTACAAACCTATGTTTCTTTACTTCTTACCCCTCCCCACTTACCCCCCCCCTTCCCGCTCCTGAAAAAAGGGTTTCTTAACACATTGTTTGAAAAGCAGGAAATGCAGTGCAGGTATACAAGCGTGCAAATGCGAATGCATAAAATGCATTTTCATTTATTTTTTCCATAATAATTCTTATCCTATTGAAGACAAATCCTTTTTCCACAATGTTTTCTACACATTCAACTGCATGCACAAATGTCAATATAATTATGAGTCTATTGTAATGCCTGCAAATGCTTTTAACATGGACCAGTATAAAATTCCGTCAACTAGTAGAGTTCACAAGAAATTTTTCCATAAGCTTTGTCTTCAATACTGATGGCTGCAAAAGAGGCATTTGCGCAAGGTAATATATAAAACACAAACATATTGAATTCTGACTGGTTTACCAATTTGTTTAGTGTGTTTAATGTTCAAACACTGTAGCAGCTGGCATTGTTGTTGACAACAGAGACTACCACAAAGTGAAAATCAATAAGTTTAAATGTGACACCTGTTTCTTTGACGAATGGGAATCGCGTGTCCAAAGCGCTGTAGCACATGATAAAGGGATGACAGTGATATTGCTGAGTAGATGAAGAGGTGAACTCTATACCAGAAGACAAAGTATTTGACACATCCTAATGAAGGGTTGAAAATATTTTGAGAAAGGAAGAAAATACCGGATACTAGCAATTCTACTTTTCTCCCAATTATTTCCAGGTCATTTTCCTTTGTTACATGTAAACTTAGGATGATTTGATAAACAGTTAACCCATTACCACACAATCCCTACTTCTGACGCCCCTGAGAAAGAAGCCTTTTGAAAACACTGTAGGAAAAGGAGAAAATGCTGGTAACCAGCATTTTCTCCTTTTCCCACAGTGTTTTCTACCCTTTCCAGGACAAATTTCAATTTTTCAGTCACCTTTATTTTGTCATCTGCAAATGCTTTCAATTTGGACCAGTCTAAACTATTGTCGTGTGGTAAAAAGTTAATTCCTTTGGTCTGCTGGAATGGTATTGTAAGCTGCTTCAAAGAGTATTATGGAAACAACTTTGAACCAGTTCCCTTACTATGTACATGTACTTCATTATTTTTGCCAGTACATACATGTAGCAGGGATACTCCAAAGTGATCAGTTTCACCACAAGGCACCTAGCCAAGTTTTTCTGATAAGATGAATGTCTGTCACTGAGCTACACAGGTTTCCCTGGTGAGAATTGGATCAACTGATTCTAAATTAAAGTCTAACATTTTTGCTGCCATTTAGATGGTGCCAACATTTCTTGAGGCCCATAATTATCTATTTCGTCTCAATTAAACTTGTTTTTTGGTTAACCTATTACCACACAATCCCACATTTAAATGACCCTTCGAATGAAGCCTTTAGAAAACATTGTGGGAAAGGAGAAAATATTGGTAACCAGCATTTTCTTTTTGTTTTCTCTTCTATTAAAGACAAATTTATTCATTTGAGCAAATTTTAATTAGTCAACTGCCATTACTTCGAATTTGCACTTCCTAAAATATTGTCATGTGGTAAACAAAGATTAGCATCAGATTACAGATGGTGTAGATTTAAGATCAGTTAGCACATCTTTTGCAGTCTGATCTTGATCTCTGCTGTCCACTAAAGCTATCAAAGGTGATATTGGCAGTGAAAAGGTTCATTCTCTTTTTCCAAAATAGAAGCTGAGAATGAAAGGCTCAGTTAATGAAATGACTAATCTCTGAACTAAGCACCATGACTGAATCTAGAATGGTTAATAAATAAAAAACCCTTGATCCCTAAACAAAGAAATGGACTCTGAAAAAATTACAAAGAGAATTTCCTTTTTTTATTAATCTTTTTATTATCCCTCAATTCAATTTTCATCATTTTGAAAAAAATAAACTGCAATCACATGTATGTGTAGGTTCCTTCTGTCACATTAAACATTGAGTGGACCATATTTTCCTTCCTTGGCTATTTACCAAACAATCCCTGGTTTTGACAACTCAGATGAAGAAGCCTCCTGAAAACATTGTGGAAAAACATGGCAACCAGCATTTTCTCCTTTTCCCACAGTGAATTCCAAACTCCTAAAGTCAACTTTTAATGTCTGAGTCACCGTTATTTTGTCGTCTGCAAATACTTTTATTTTGGACAAGTCTACATTTTTGTTGCTTAGTAAAGAGTTAACTATTTTAGACAGTTTCCAAACTGACAATCATATCACATGTCTACAAAGACATCAGTTAACTCATTACCAGATGACAATATTGTAGGCTTGTCCAAATTGAAAGCATTAGCAGACGACAAAATGAAAGTGACTGAAAATTTGAAATTAGTTTTGTTAAGGGTAGAAAACACTGTGGGAAAAGGAGAAAATGCTGGTTACCAGCATTTTCTCCTTTTCCTACAGTGTTTTCAAAAGGCTTCTTTCTTAAGGGCATCAAAAGTAGGGATTGTATGGTAATGAGTTAATTAAAGTGTGAGTCACCGGTAGAAAAACAAACAAGTGACCTGGCAACTCTGTACCTACTTTTGAAACTAATTTTTTCTTCCAGCAACAACAACTTGGACTAAAAGTACAACAGAGATCCCCATCTTTACAAAAGTTTCAATACTAATAATTGGTATGACCTAAACTCGATTGCATTCTTACACCAACACTGTTTACTATGGCCACTATTGGGGCTTTAAATTATCAGTTTTTTTTTTTTACATACTAGTACTTCATAAAGACAGCTTACAAAAAACAGTTGAGGGTAAACAGGAACAAGTTACTGGAATTCACTCCTTTTCTCTTTTTATTCCAAGTGTTTTTCCTCCCCTGTAAATCTCTTTATGTTACTCAATGTTTAACGCAGCAGTCCTGTCTAGTAAAAACCTTTAACTCTTTACCACACATTCCTGACTTTTAATGACCCTGAGAAAGAGGCCCCCCCCCCCCCCCCCATTGAATTTTCAGTCACTTTTATTGTGTTGTCTGCAAGTACCGGTACTTTCAATTTGGATCAGTCTAAAATTTTGTCATTTGGTAAAGAGTTAAGAAAAGACCTTTTGCAAATGTTGAGGATAAGAAGAAAATGCTGGTAACCAGCATTATTTCCCTTTCTTACCATATTCTCTACTCTGTCACTGAAGTCAAAGCGTTAAAATTTTGCCCTTCAAAAAAGGCTTACAGTAGTAATAGTAGTAGTAACGGTTGGTTATTTTTCAACCATTAAAGAAATGGTATCACAAATATCTACATGTCCTTGACAGTTCATCTTTATCAAAATGATGGAAATTAAAAAAAAACTCTTCATTTGTTAAGTATGAGTTGTTCAAAGAGTACAGTACAAAACAACACATTTAAACATTAAATTGACATACATTTTCATTTTCAGTAAGTTATAATCCTGACCAATTCTGTCAATCCTTTCCCAAACAAATCCCGGTTTAAACCTTTTTAAGAAAGCTTTTAAAAACATTGTGGGAAAAGGAGAGAATGCTAGTAACCAGCATTATCTCCACTTCCCACAGTGTTTTCTCCCATGTCAAAGAAATACAGTTTATTTGATGCACTTTCGAATCTGTCATCTGCAGTTCCATTTGGAAGTAAAATATTTGTCCTTTGGGAAAGAGTTGGAGAAAAGGTTGGATAAATTTCATTAAATCATCTGTGACGGAAACTGAGATGTGACAGTTTGTATGTCATTTGACTTTAGTCAAACATTACTATCCACAGATAAATATAATGGAAAAAGGTACGTAACCTAAAAAAATTGATGATCATATGGAATGTTGAAAATAGATACCATTAAACTTATCATCATTTACCTGTTACCAAACAATTTAGAGTTTTAACACCTTGCAAAAGGTCATCCTTCAAAACACTATGGGAAAACAAAGAAATACTGGCCACCAGCATTTTCTCTTTTTTCCTAAAATGCTTTCTACCTTCGTGTTTGGCAATGTTTTCTAAAAGACAGATAAGGTTTAAACAAGATATTTGAACGAGCGGTCAACCACAAGACAAAGTAGTCATCTGCATGAGTTAACCCTTTCCAAAACGACAAATTTTGGACTCTTCCAAACTGAACGAGTTTGCAGACGACAATTTTAGATTTTGAGAAAATGGCAGAGAGTTCTCAAGAAGGGTAGAAGACACTGTGGGAATAGGAGAAATTGCTCATTATGAGCAATTTCTCCTTTTCCCCCAGTGTTTTCAAAAGACTTTTACTGCGGACATGTAAAAACCAGGGCTTGTTTTGGAAAGGGTTAAAAAGCTAAAATGAAATCTATCAGACAGTAGATATAAATATACTTATATAAAGATGTCTATTATATTACAGGATTTCAGTATTTCTTAAGCATCACAACACTAAATGAGAAAAAAAACTTCTATTATACATAAATAAAACTTTCTCTACTACATGTATTTTAACAGCCATTCCATCTACACACCTTTATCACACCACAATAAATCCTAGAATGCCAAGTAACTCTATTGATGCAGTGGTGGGAAATGAAGATCAAGATCAGACCCCACAAAACATGCTGTCTGATCTTGGATTTACACATATCATGATTCCGTTTCAATATTATGAGCTCATCTTTTTTAAGCAAAAAAGTCCCTTTTATTTTTTGGCACTCTATGGTTAATGACCATTTACAGCCATAAAACTTTCTGTATATTGCAAGACTTTCTTGTGAGTGTAATCTGTTAAATAAATTCCTTTTCTGTAAACTATATGTAGAAGAGGGCTGAAAAAATCACAATCACAATCTGGGAAATTGCTCAAAATGAACATCCCAATTTTTCTTTCTGTCATCTTAATCTCATCAATTAACTAACCCTTAACCAAAGAGACCCCAGTTTAAACAGCTCTTGGAAAGATGGCTTTTGAAAACATAGTGGGAAATTGAGAAAATGCTGGTAACACCAGCCTTTTCTCCCTTTCCAACAACATTTTCTAGCCTATCAAATTTCATAATTTAAGCCACAATGATATTGTACTCTGAAAATGCTTTCAATTTGGACAAGTCTATATTTTTGTAGTGGTATTAATCTCTTCATCAGGCAGCCTTTTCTCCAGCAATGTTTTCAAGCTCAGATAGCTAGCTACAAAAGTAAAAAGTCCTCTATCAACAACATACCATCTGAAAGTTTGTTCTGTAATAAACATGAAATGAATAAACTGTATAAAAAGATCAGTAAAAGTCAAACAGAAAACAGAGTAACATTATTTGTATCTATTGCACAGAAAATTATGTACTATATTAAATTTGTTCAAAAGTTTGTAAGATTCAACAGGGATCCCATTTTTTTTCTTTTTTAAATCAGGAGGTAATGAAGTAAACCCGTTACTACACAAGCATTACTTTTGAGGACATTGAGAGAGAGGCCTTTAAAAAACATTGTGGGAAAAGAAGAAAATGCTGGTAACCAGTATTTTCTCCTTTTCCCACAATGTTTTCTACCCTTTGCAAAACAAATTTCGAATTTTCAGTCACACATACTTTGTTGTCTGCAAACGCTTTCGATTTGGACAAACCTGAAATTTTTTGTTTGGTAATGAGTTAACTCTTCAGCAGACGACAAAATTTCAGACTGGTTCAAACTGAAAGTATTAAAAGACGACAAAAGAAAGGTGAATCAAAAATTGAAATTTGATTTGGAAAGGCTAGAAAACATTGTGGGAAAAGGAGAAAATGCTGATAACCAGCATTTCCTCCTTTTCCCACAAAGTTTTCTACCCTATCAAAGAAACACAGTACTGCACCATTTGAGCTGCTATTAAATTGTTGTCTGCAGATACTTTAAATTTGGATGGGTCTAAATTTTTCCAGTGTGGTAAGGGGTTAAACCTCCATCTGCTAGACTGCCCCTCATTGTCATTCTAAGTATAAGAATTGACAATTCTAACCATCTCTTTTATCATAGTGAATGAACTGGATCAAAACAAAACTTTAGCAGAAAACAACACCTCTTGAAAATGAACAATCTCAATTTGACTTAACCCTTTACTCCATAGATACTCATTTCTACGCATTGCTTGTAGGAGCCTTTGAAAAACATTGTGGCAAAAGGTGAAATTGCTCGAGACGAGCAATTTCACCTTTTCCCACAATGTTTTCTATGCTATCAAACTGTTTCATGTACACATAAGAAACAGCTTCATCCTTGCAGTTATTTAGGGCCAAATAGAGATACCATAGAAATGCCTTATGGGGTAAAGGGATAAACTTTCAACCATTTGAGGGAAAAAGATGAAAAACTAAACACATGCACAAAGAGAAACAAAAAATCTTCAGATATATTGAGTAGATTGTGTCTATAAAATCTACACTATGGAATGTGGTACATTGATATAAAAGACATAAAATGCATAGCGGCACATTCATCATAGAAACAACAGATTGTTTAATCCCTTCCCATACCAGGAAAATTTTGACTTGTCCTAATTCAAAAGCATTTGGGGATGACAATATGATGGGATTTGCCTCTGATAGGATAGAAAACATTGTGGGAAAAGGAGAAAATGCTGGTTACCAGCATATTCTTCTTTTGCCACAATGTTTTCAAACACCCTCCTTTTCAGGGTCAAATAAAAATAAAATTTCGAATTGCATGGTGAAGGGTTAAACATCAAGGAGAACAAACAAAAAGTAGAAATTAACCCTTTCCCAAACAACCCCTTGTTTTTACGGGTCAGGAATAGAAGCCTTTTGAAAACATTGTGGGAAAAGGAGAAAATGCTGGTTACCAGCATTTTCTCCTTTTCCCACCATGTTTTCAACCCTATCATATAGAAAAATCAACTGTTTAGCAACTGTTAATTTATCATCTGCAAAATGCTTTCAGATTGGTCTGGTCCAGAATTTGCCGTTTGGGAAAGGGTTAACATTTATGCATAAAAAAAAATTGGTCATTATTCTCTACAGTTCCCTGTGTTGCGACTTACACAAAACAAACCTGTAAAGGTCAACCTAAACCACAATTTTTTGTTTTTATGACAGTAGATTTCAAGCCTTTATTAACCCATTACCACACAGCAAAATTTAAGACACATGAAAATTGTAAGCACTTGCAGACTACTATTTCATAGTGGCTAATATGACGCAACTTTTCTTTGGAAGGGTTGAAAACTTTGTGGGTAAAGAAAATACTGGTTACAAGCATTTTCTCATTTTCCCACAATGTTTTCAAAAGACTTCTTCTACAGGGTCATAAAAAGGTATCATTGTGTGGTAAAGTAGAAATCAAGCCCTTATATGGCAGACATTAGCTCTTATGTCCACCACTACTCGCCATCTCTGTCTACTATTTCTGTGCTAAAGAGTTTTTGAAAACATTGTGTGAAAAGATGAAAATGGTGGTAACCAGCATTTTCTCTTTTTTCCCACTATGGTTTTTGCACAACCGAAGAGAAATTTGAGTTTTTTCAATTATAATTCAATTTGTTGTCCACAGGTGCTTTCAATTTGGACAGGTCTAAGATTTGGTCAATTGGTAGTAAAGATTTAAGATGAAATCATTGGTTTAACTTGATCAGGTAGGATAAAATAATAAATACATCCTAATTATTATGCAAAAATTATGCTCTGAAAACTGTGTTTCTCAAGTACTTTACCTGACCATTCCATCAAAAAACTTCCAAAACCCTACATTTCATGATTTACAAAAATCTATTCAACCCATTTCATTAAACACAGATTAAAGAATAAATGTTTATCCCCTTTATTTACAAAAGCAACTAAACTATATGAGCCATGCCCAGTGAAAATGGGGCCTAATACATCAGAGAAAAAGGATGGACCTATTATCAGCCTGCTCATCGGCGCAAGTTGACGTAGGCCAAACTTTTCGTTATCTTCAAATTTCCTGCTTGACAAAGGATAATTCCATCCCATGATTCAGTCCTTTGTTGGACAAAAAGGACCTTATAGATCCGTAATTAGGTGATAACCTGCTGAGTAAGGTAAAATGCATCAGAGAGATACATTAAGTCCCCTTTTTCAGAGCATGATTCATTTGTAATTGATATTACAAAAGCCCTTCGTTGCAAGAACTGATATTCAACACAGTAAAAAAGCAAATCTTTGCCAGTCAAAGGAATAAATCCTCTACAACCCTCTGATCAACTTTTGCTGACATTGCCTTTGTTTCTAGTTCCCACAGTATGTCGTCTATAAAATTTAAGTTATTAACTATTTACCAAACAATCCCTTGT
The DNA here is from genome assembly GCA_943736015.1 of Tridacna crocea. Taxonomy (NCBI): domain Eukaryota; kingdom Metazoa; phylum Mollusca; class Bivalvia; order Cardiida; family Cardiidae; genus Tridacna; species Tridacna crocea. The sequence goes on along the minus strand of OX031066.1, from coordinate 35,010,599 downwards.
TTTTACGACCCAGGGGAAGAAGCCTTTTGAAAACATTGTGATAAAAGGAGAAAATGCTGGTAACCAGCATTTTCTCCTTTCCCCACAATGTTTTCTACTCTTCTGAAGCCTAGTTTCAATTTTTGAGTTATGTTTAAGATGTCATTTGCAAGTGCTTTCAATTTGGACCAGTCTACAATTTTGTAGTTTGGTAAAGAATTAACACCCTTCCAGTCACAACACTAGAAAGCAATCAATAGTTGCATTTCACTTATTTTATCCATAAGATACCGATTCATTAACGCGGAAGCTGGAGTAATATTTTACAAATCACTATGTTGATAACATGGCAAATTTTATTAGATATATGGTAAATTTGAGCATTTCAATAACCTTTTCCTACACAGACCACAACTTGTAACAATCATTAAAAAGAAGACTTTGAACATTTTAGGAAGTAGATAATATGCTACCAAACAGCATTTTTGTCCATTACCCAAACTATTTTCTACCCTTCCAAATACAATTTCCACAACTTGAGCCATATTTAGTTTTGTTGCTTGCAATTGCTTTGAATTAGGGCAAGTCTGAAATTCTGTTGTATAGTAATGAATTAATGAAAGGAATGAGTCATGGGTGATAAGAGAAGTGAAGCAGAGTTTATCCCTTGATTGGCAAAGATGAAAAAGTGGGAATGGATGCTTAGAAAGATTTAATCACAGGAAGCTTGGTCATGTCTTTAAGATATGATCCTTGTGCTCCATTTATTGATGCATCTCTTCTACATTATCTTTCTTTGGATCATTGTCTGTGACCTGCAACATAGAAGTAATCAGCGATTAGAGTTGTTAAGGCATATAATTACACAGATCGATAATTCATGCATTTGCAGCCATTTTTAACCCTTTACTCCATAAGGCATTTCTATGGTATCTCTAATTGACCCTAAATAACAGCAAGGATGAAACTGTTTCTTATGTGTATATGAGACCTTTTGATAGCATAGAAAACATTGTGACAAAAGGTGAAATTGCTCGTCATGAGCAATTTCACCTTTTGCCACAATGTTTTCCAAAGGCTCCTACAAACAATGCTTAGAAATGAGTATCTATGAAGGAAAGGATTAAATAACTTTTCCCAAATGATCCAATGTTTTAACAACACTGAGGAAAAGTCTTTTGAAAAGATTCTGAGAAAATACCTTTATTTCTTTACCAAACAACAAAATTTGAGACTGGTCCGAATTGAAAGCATTTGCAGATGATAAAAATAATGTGATTCCGAAACTTAAATTTGTTCTTGGAACTGTGGAAAACCTTGTGGAAAAAGGAGAAAATGCTGGTTGCCAGCATTTTCTCCTTTTCCCACAAGGTTTTCAAAAGGCTTTTTTCTCAGTCATGTAAATCCAGGATTGCTGATAAAGAGTTAATCAACATCTTTTCCCTACCGCACACTGTTTCTTCCCTTCTAAATATACATATCCCTACTTAAGCCACATTTACTTTTCCTTTAGGGAATACTTTCTGTCTTACCAAGCACTATGTAGGCTGAATAGTAATAAACAAGAAACTATGATTTTTCCACAACATAAAGCCCCTGTAAATTGTGTGCTACCCATTTCTGACCAATTTTGACCCCCACGCAAATTTTTGAACAAACTTTTTAAGCAAAGCTACAAGACAAATTTAGTAGCAAAGAGATGAATAGTAAGAAATAAAGTTTTTTAAGTTTACATCATTTGAGCAAATGTTAAATTCTAATGACTGGTGCAATAACTTTTTACTCAAGGGCCATAATTTGATCAAGTTTTGCTTTGCACTGGCATACTGGCTGATATCATGCAAAAGATTAAGGCTTTACCAAACAACATATTGGAAGCATTTGCAAACAACAAATTCAATGTGACTCTGACTTTGAAATATGTTTGGGAAGGCTAGAAAAACATTGTGGGAATAGGAGAAAATACTGTTTACCAACATTTTCTCATTTTCCTACAGTGTCTTTTAAAAAGATTGTGAAAACCTAGTATTGTTTGGTAAAGGGATAAGCCCTTACAGTCATGGACAATATTGCGGCTACACTGCCAAACATGACTGATACAGAGTAGCATCCGGTGATATTAACACTTTTATCCTTTACCCCATAAGACATTTCTATGGTATCTCTAATTGACCCTAAATAACAGCAAGGATGAAGCTGTTTCTTATGTGTATATGACACCTTTTAATAGCATAGAAAACGTTGTTGCAAAAGGTGAAATTGGTCGTCATAAGCAATTTCACTTGCCACCATGTTTTCCAAAGGCTCCCACAAGCAATGCGTAGAAATGAGTATCTATGGAGTAAAGGGTTAAGAAATACGACAGCACTATGTCGATGACAGCCTCTACAAATACAAATGAGTTTATTTAGAGGATACACAATTGATCCGAGGGTATCAGATAATGCTTTGAAATTGTGTACGGTAAAAATAGAGCTGTCACAGAATGTGACTTAAAATTAAATCCAGTGCTTTGGCAGAAACAGGCAACTTTTTGTACACAGACAGACACACGAACGGACAAATGGACAAACAGACAGACAGGCTGATTCCAGTATATCCCCAAAAACATTCATTTTGCAGGGGTATAAATAACACTCATTTTATATAAGTTTATGTCTGGTGTTATCAACAGGCTTTGTCTGTTTTTGACATAATAATCAATTTTTTATTAACCCATTACCACACAATCCCTACTTTTGATGTCCCTGAGAAAGAAGCCTTTAGAAAACATTGTGGGAAAAGGGGGAAAATGCTGGTAAACAGCATTTTCTCCTTTTCCCACAATGTTTTCTACTCTTCAGAAAACAAATTTCAAATTTTAGTCAGTTTTATTTTGTCGTCTGCAAATGCTTTGGACCAGTCTAAAATATTGTCGTTTGGTAATGAGTTAAACAAGCATCTGTCTTCATCTACTAATCTCTAGTTGACACGTAAATTACATTGAAACAAGCAATTTCGTTGAAATGATATCCCCCGCCGAAAAAGACCTTTTTTGATACAAACGTATAGGAGGTATTCTGTTTTGCATGTACATGTGGCCTTTTTGTTATTGGTCCATGAAAAAATTATACATTAAGCTCCCTTGTTCCATGGCACAGGATTTCATTAGATAAAACAAGAGCCGTCAGAGACGGGTTATGCTCCCCGAACGAGTGCTTGTCATAAAATATATGAAATTGATAAAAATTCACTTCGTTTATCCTAAAAGAACCTGTTCATGGCCCCCAAAATTTGAAGTGAAAAGGCAATTACTATCTTAGAGATAGCCAACACAAACTTGTAGAGGACAATAAGCCCCCTTTTCCCATAAGACAATATTGGATCATTGAAATAAAAACAACGGGTGTGTGATTTGTGGCATTTTTAAATAATAATTCAAAATTCGAAATTTGATAAAATTTTGAGCAGTCATGTAGTAAATATTACATAAAACAATTTTTTACATGAAGCCCCCTTTTCCCCGAGACGCAGCCTGAAATTGAGAAACAGGAAGAGAGGTACCTGGGCAACGTTCCAACAAGTTCAGATTTGAAATTTAACAAAGTTTTGAGCACCGATAAAGGAGATATTAGTGAAAAACAATTTTTTCCATGAAGTCGCCTTTTTCCGTGATGCAGCCTCAATTTGAGAAAGCAGGAAAGACATATTTGCGCATTAATAATTAATAGATTGAAAAAAACAAAGGGCACATGTTGAAACTTGTAGAAAAAGATAGAACCATGAAATTTCATGAAATTTTGACAGAAACTGAACAAGATGTTAGTAAAAATTGCAATTTTGCATTAGGGCCCCTTTTTCCCTGTCATTATACAAGAAACCCCCTTTTTCCATGACAGAGGGTCAAATTGAAAAACACATAGATAAAGAAACAAGAGCACATGGTGAAACTTTGAAAAAACAATATAACCATGCAGTTTAATGAAATTTTGACCAAAACTGAACGAAATATTAGTAAAAATTGGAATTTTGCAAGAAACCCCCTTTTTCCATGACAGAACGTCAACTTAAAAAACGCCCAGATTAAAAATAGCAAGGGCACATGCTAAAACTTTCCATAAACAATATAACCATGAAGTTTCATGATATTCTGACAAAAACTGAATGAGATATTGGTAAAAATTGCAATTTTGCATTAAGCCCCTTTTTTCCATGACACGGGGTCAAATTGAAAATCCGGGAAAGATACGTCGGCGCCTTACCCCAAGGAGTTCATATATGAAGTTTTATCCAATTTGGTCCAGGGGTTGTGGAGAAATCGAGTTTTGAAGAGAAGACTCCAAACATTAAAAGTGTACTTAAGTGTAACTTAAGTGAAACTTAAAATCGCTCTCAGTCGGCCATTTTGCATCAAATCAAAAAAACAAAAAAAGTGTCTCGGGAGAATGGGTCATTGTATATGTATATAAAGTTTCACGAAATTCCGTCCAATGGTATTGGAGATATTTGCCGGGACGGACACACGGACGGACGGACGGACAACGCTAAAACTATATCCCTCCGCCTACGGCTGGGGATAATAAAACAACATGTACAGGTCTATGGTAGAGAATAACATGATAAAGACTGAGTAAGTAGCTTGTATTACGGACCCTGATGATACAGTAAGTTTTTTAGTAAATCTTGAAGCTATGCACAGTTAACACCATGGTAAGGATAGTAAACTGTTCTTAACTCTTTACCAAACGACAATATTTAAGGCTTGTCCAAATCGAAAGAATTTGCAGACGACAAAATATAAGTAACTGAAAATTTGAAATTGTTTTTGTGAAGGGCAGAAAACATTGTCGGAAAAAGAGAAAATGCTGTTTACCAGCATTTCCTCCTTTCCCAAAATGTTTTCTATAGGCTTCTTTATCAGGGTAATCAAAAGTAGGGATTGTGTGGTAATGGGTTAACTTGTCAAATAGGTTATTTAGTATTAGCACATCACCTCTATGGCTCAAGTGCCACGCAAAACAGAGATTAGTAGTTAGACAATGCAAATTATGATTTCTGTCATCATATTTCAACATGATGATAACTGCAGATCACCTGAATTATAGAATCAGCAGCTCTTATTGATACATCCATAAAGTGCATTATGACAGACAAAACACACCCAATTTTGTGATGAAAACAATATTCGTTATCCTATGCTTTTAATGACGTTTGAATTTTCTATATCCATCAATCACATTAAATATGTGTTACATGGGGAAAAAAAAAATATTAAATCAAAATTCTGGAATTGGCACATAAATGGAATCAACTGAGATGGATACCAGTAGACAGACCTTATAGGCATAAGCCATTGACTAGGGCACATTGACTGCCCAGCAGTTTAGAGATGAGATTTCGGTTCTGCTGATGCTGTCAGGAATGGCCTTATTCTATGCTGTTCAAGAGTGCCTCCAATAATAGGTTTTGTACATGTCTAGACTGTAATATCCCCCAACAATAGTCCCATACAGCAATTATCTGAGGTATAAGCTGCAGCCTTAATTTGTTGCCTGCCCTTATCCAGGAGCTATTCACTAAGGTTGCCCAAAACTGGGCAACATTCCAAAAAGATTTTTGACAGCCTGACAGAGTGAGATTATATCAAGCTATAATTAACATCAACGGGTCACATAGTTATGTACTTGATTTTAATCCTATTCTGGCTTGCATAGACAGCTAAAATTTGGGGCAAGTTATGAAATTACACATCCTCTATTTCTTATAGTCATCTTACACAAATTAAATTGAATGTCAAACAAACAAACAAACAGAGGAAAAAAATATCTACATCACTAAAGAAATCATCCATTTAATTGTGTAAAAAACAAATCAAAACAATATTGCAAATGTCTAAACAACGCACTTAAACATTCTTGGTGCTCAATAAATACAAAATAAGTTGATTGAAATAAAGAATTACATTCAAATATGTCCCAGGAAAAGTTTGGAGTTTTCACAAGTAATCATAAACTTTTTGAAGTTTTTGTTTTCATATCTGACCAAATCTAAAAGTATAAGAGCCTCATCCCTGACAAGGAGAGAAGTAGCATTAATGACATAGAGCTCTGGGCCGGTATTCACCAACCATCCTCAAGAACATTCTTAACCTTATTCTCCATGATTTTTTAAATTTGAAAGAAACACAACTTCTGATGGTTTAGCCAATCAGAAGTTGTGTTAGTTTCAAATTTGGAAAATTCTGGAGACTGAGACCAATAACATTCTTAGTCTTATTCTCCACAAATTTCTAAATTCTGGAGACTGAGACCAATAACATTCTTAGTCTTATTCTCCACAAATTTCTAAATTTGAAAGAAATGCAACTTCTGATTGGCTAAACCAAATGGTTTAGCCAATCAGAAGTTGCCTTACTTTCAAATTTGGAAAATTCTGGAGACTGAGACCAATAACATTCTTAAGAATGGTTGGTGAATACAGGCCCTGATCTCACTGTGACTAACAAAAAAAGGTCAAGGTCAACAAGGCTGCAAGTTAGTATCACACTCCATCTCAACTCTTGACTTAAACATTGTAAAGTGTCATACACCTCCCTTCATCCTGTCAATATCATATATACCAATAAGTGACTTCAGAGTTGGTGCTTTCAAACCTTCTTGCAGAATGAACAAGCATCATAAGCACTGATTGATTACACTTCTACTTCTCTCTTTGGCATTACCACGGCGGGGAATCACTTGACACAACAACAACAACAATGACCGTTATTTGAAAAAATTCCCCGACTTCAGGTAAGAAAATCTTCAATAATTCCGTTAATACATGACCGATTGGAATTTGGTTTGAAGCAGAGAAGGCGGAAGGACTCCAGGGATTTGCTTGATGTGTTAGATTTTTTAAACAACACCTGATAAAAAAGTTATTGACGAGCAAACAAATTTTTTACCCTGGATAATTTGTTTGCTCGTCAATAACTTTTTTATCAGGTGTTGTTTAAAAAATCTAACACATCAAGCAAATCCCCAGAGTCCTTCCGCCTTCTCTGCTTCAAACCAAATTCCAATCGGTCACGTATAAACGGAATTATTGAAGATTTTCTTACCTGAAGTTTGGGAATTTTTTCAAATAACGGTCATTGTTGTTGTTGTTGTGTCACGTGATTCCCCGCCGTGATTACTGAGCTACAAAATTTTACACTTGTCCAAATTGAAATCATTTGCAGACTACAAAATCAATGTGACTAAAAAATGAAACTTGACTTTAGAACAGTAGAAAAAGGAGAAAATACTTTGTGTGGGAAAGGGTTAAGTGAATGAATATCCATTGCAACTTCAAAAGGAAGATATCTGCATTGTAGTCTTAGAGCTGAGATCACATCAAATAACCCCACCTACCTTTATTATGTATGCAGACAAAACAAAATCCTTAACCCATTGCCCCATAATACATTTCTATGCTATCTCTAATTGACCCTAAATAACAGCAAGGATGAGGCTGTTTCTTATGTGTATATGGCACCTTTTCATAGCATAGAAAACATTGTGGCAAAAGGTGAAATTGCTCGTCACGAGCAATTTCACCTTTTGCCACAATGTTTTCCAAAGGCTCCTACAAGCAATGCGTAGAAATGAGTATCTATGGAGTAAAGGGTTAAGGTAAGACCTGTGTAATAGAAAACAGCTATATCCACTAAAATATCATTACACAGGTCTTACCTTAACGCAGCTTACTGTATCAAAAAATGACAACCTTTGCATGGTAGTATTAATCAGCACAATTTGGCACACATTCTAGCCCCCAGAAAGGCCCTTATGGACACCCATCAGCTATTAAAAACTGTAGGAGAAAGAGAGAACACACACTTGTGTCAACTAAGGACTGGACGGACAGATGGTTGGACAGACTGATTCCAGTGTACCCCACCTAACCTTGTGGTGGGTTATGTTATACTATACACTAAATAAGATAAATAGTTCCATTATACAGAGCCTGTAAAGAAATGCTACAGAAATTATTATATTAGAAAAGGGTGTATGAATTCTAGAAAATACTGTGAAATAGACCCAGATAAAAGATACCCAGCTTCTCCGTCATAAGTTGAAATATTACACAGAGGAATAAACCTGCAATACTACAGCTATGTATTAAATAGTTGCTTACTTTCACATACCAACAGTTCGAAAGAAATCCACAGTCGTTAATGCAAAATATTAGTGACTATGCTACCAGTTTCTTTGGTTTCAAAAAGGGTTCATAAATAGAGATATTTTGAAAACATTGTGGGAAAAGGAGAAAATGCTGGTATCCAGCATTTTCTCCTTTTCCAACAAGGTTTTCTACCTTATCAATAAACTATTGCACCATTCGAGCCAAATTGAAATTGTCCTGTGTAAATACTTTAAATTTGGATGGCTAAAATTTTGGCAAGGGGTTAATTCTTTACTACTAAGCACAAGTTATGACACCTCTGATAGAAATTTAAAAACACTATGGGAAAAGCTGGTAACCAGCATTTTCATCTTTCCCACTATGTTTTCTACTAATTTGAAGACAGATAATCATGTGAGCTTGACTGAATTAGTCTTCCTTGAAACAGCATTTTCTCCTTTTTCCACAATCTTCCAAAATCTTAATCCAATTTCTGATTCACCTTATTGCCATGTTGTTTTCCAGTATTCTTTTTCCTTTTTTTTTTTAAAACATCAACAAAAATTTTCACTTCCAATCAGACCCTAAAGTTTTAAAATTTCAAATCAAAATATCTTGAAAATAATATTGTGAATGTCAAGGGAAACTTAATGTCCTTTTCTTTGGAAACACCCTGTATTTTCTCAATATTCTGAACTGATCTCATTAATATTTCCCTGAAATGAAGTCAACCACTCCAAAAATGCAAACTTGTAATGCTCACACTTTGCAACCATACCAGTATTTTAGTATGTGAAAATACGCAACACAGAAACAAATCATGGGATGTTAGAAAGAGGCCCAAAGTTATTTAACAGCATGGTCTGACAAATTCAGTGTTTATCAGAGACTGATCTCTATCTCTCTCCTGTATAGTAAGAGTTCTACCCAAAAAGTGAATAAACATATCCTCTTTAATCATCTGCCACTGCTAAATGTGATTTTGCCACTGGCTTGGACAGAATGTTGTATAAAAAGCAGGAATGCATAAATACATGTAGATGCACTGGTTGCCTTGAGATTAAAAATATTCTTTATTCCTTTAACCCTTTACTTCATAGATACTCATTTTGACATATCAACAGACAGACAGCTTTTAAAAACATTGCGGGAAAAGGTGAAATTGCTCGTAAAGAGCAATTTCTCCTTTTCCCACAATGTTTTCCACTCAATCAGATATTTGTATCCTCATTTGTCCATATTTTTGACATCATATCTTTATTTGCTGCTGAAATGGTACAGCCTCAAATTGGCATATCAGGTAAAGGGTTAAACACTGATATTCATTCATTTTAAAACTTTCTTACTTTGTATCAATTGTATCAGAAACACTTACTAGTATGACTAATGTCAGGGCCATGATGGCCCTGTTTTGCTCACCTGATCAGAAGGAAATGCTCAATATAAAAAAGGTATGCTCTGAGGCAGCCACCTTGCTAAGATAAAGGTATACATTTAGGAAGAAGTTCATACCTAATTTTTTTTCAAAATCCTCCATCTGTTTAGGACAGGGCACAGAGACATCTTTGACTTTTTTTTATCTTCTAGAAAACATTGTGGGAAAAGAGGAAAATGCCGAGTACCAACATTTTCTCCTTTTCCCACAATGTTTTCAAAAGCCTTCTTCTACAGGGTCATTAAAACCTGGGATTGTGTGGTAAAGAAATGGACATTTCATATAGTCAAGGTCATCTGAAGGTTAATGTGATTTTTTTTTTTTTCAAAATCTAGCATAGGTTTTCAGAAGTTGTTAAACGAAAAAGTTTATGACTGGCAGACAGACAGACAGACCATGGACAAAGACTGATCACAACAGCTTAACTTGAGAACTTTGTGCTTAACTGTTTACAACACAATGCTACATTTAACACTCCTAGAAAAGACGCCTTTAAAAAACATTGTGGAAAAGAAGAAAATGTTGGTAACCAGCTTTTTCTCCTTTTCCTACAGTGCTCTTTTTGTCCTATCAAAGAAAAATTGCACCATTTTAGCCACATTGAATCTGTCGTTAGCAAATGCTTTCAATCTGGACAAGGCTAAAATTGTTTCTTCTGTTAAAGGGTTAAAAGTAAGCTAAAATTGGCACATATGATAGCGAAACTAACAATTCAAAAGAAAATTTTAAAGCAAGTGCACCTTGGACAACCAATTCCTGCATATGTTATATGCAATGGTCAGGTGTTGTTCATGTACATCAGTGGCAAAAGCACCTGTGTATATATTTCTGGTGTTTTTTTTTTCAATCAGTACTGAACATGTAGCACTCTGTACAAGCCATTGACTACATTCACATCTTCTCAGATCCAGTCAGCATTTGACAAGCAGAGAAATTAATTCTGGTTCAATGCTTTTCACAAGTTATTTGAAAGAGCTTTCCTTGGCAAGGCAGAGATTCAAACAACTTCCAAATGACCTGGCCTAGTGCATTACCGAGTTATTTGCCAAACCATGCAGTTAATTGTAAACTACTAGAAGAATGCTACGATTCAAAACAACTATATATCGCAGGCATTTAACCTACTTCCTCTTCCTCATCATAATCATCATTTTCATCATAATTATTGACATCATCATCATCCTTTCCATCATCATAATCGTAATTGTCTTCATCCTATAATATAACAGTTTCCTTGAAAAAAAGCATTATTCTCGAATCAACCAGACACCAAGTTTTGGAAATATGAAACACTGGGTAGGATTTTACTAGATATTGTGTCTTTTTCACAAGCCAAGATGGTGTCAGTAAGTTCCAGCTTGTCTGATTAGTGTCAACTGAATATCATTACACTTTGACAGTACTTTACCATGAAGATTCCTAAAACTGGGCAGAAAAAGAAATTGCTATGGCATTTCTGTTGTAAAGTTTGGAAAATAAAGAATAAACCAAACCTACACATTACATTGTTCAATGTTGAACTCTTCCAATCATAACCATTACCCTGACACCAAACTATTTATTTTTTTCCAAACAATCCCTAGTTTTCATGACTGTGTGAAAGAAGCCTTTTGAAACCAGGATTTTCTCCTTTTCCAACAGAGTTTTCTACCCTTCCCAAAACAAGTTTCAATTTTTGAGTCACTTTCATTTTGTCATCTCCAAATGGTTTCGTTTTGGAACAGTCTAAAATTTTGTTGTCTGGGAAAGAGTTAAAATGGAATAAAGTTCTATCTGAAAAAAAGCAGAATACGAAATACCAGCATGCTGTAGTTTAGTTTGATAATCAAAGGAGATAAATGGTGACAGAACAATTCATCTGTAAAAAGTAAAACATGAGTTATTTCAGTGTTTAACTCATTACCAAACGACAAACTTTTAGGTTTGTCAATATCGACAGCAGACAACAAAATAAAAGTGACTGAAAATTTGGAATTTGTTTTGTGAAGGGTAGAAAACATTGTGGGAATAGGAGAAAATGCTGGTTAACAGCATTTTCTCCTTTTCCCGCAATGTTTTCTAAAGGCTTCTTTCTCAGGGTCATTAAAAGTAGGGATTGTTTGGTAATGGGTTAATTAGCTTATCTATAGTTTCTTGTAAACTGTACTTGTCATGGAAGGCTTATTTCTATTTACTGGTAGTTTGATCAAAATTAGAGATTTTCTAGAGAAGATGTTTAACTCTTTACCAAACGACAAAACTTTGAAATTGCTTATATTGAAAGCATTTGCAGACGACAAAATAAAAGTGACTGAAAATTTGAAATTTGTTTTGTGAAGGGTAGAAAACGTTGTGGAAAAAGGAGAAAATGCTGCTTCTTAACAGCATTTTCTCCTTTTCCCACAATGTTTTCAAAAGCTTATTTCTTAGAGTTGTTAAAAGTCAGGAATGTGTGGTAAAGAATTAAAGAGCGGACACATGCATACATGCAAACATGACATGCACAGCAAAGCGATGTAAGCTTGCTGGCTTTTGGCCAGTACAGCTAAAGATCAAGGGAAAGAAAATATAGCTTTCTGAAGCAATGAGTTGTGAGGGGTTTGGGAGTTGTAATCAAACAGTGAGTGATCTGTAAGCTCTAATAATTGACACAATAGTAACTTAAACTTTTCACCTCCTCCAACCAACTTTTTCTGTAAATTTATTTTAAAATACTAAAAAAAAAACTGCGCAGATTCCTTAACCCTCTGGATACCCACCCTTTACCAGATAATTCCGTTTTTTTTGTGCATGTGGGCTTTTGAATCATTATATGAAATGAATAAAATGCTGGTAAGCAGCAATTTCTCCTTCTGTTCATTGCTCTCTTTTCACTCAAAAAACAAAATGGAAAAGGTTGTCTCGAATCACTCACTTGAGCCTGTGCTAAATGACCCACTTTTTTAACCCATCACCACACAATCCCTAGTTTTGACATCCCAGAGAAAGAAGCCTTTTGAAAACACTATGGGAAAAGGAGAAAATGCTGGTAACCAGCATTTTCTCCTTTTCCCACAGTGTTTTCTACCCTTCCCAGAACAAATTTCTATTTTCTAGTCACCTTTATTTCATCGTCTGCAAATGCTTTCAATTTGGACCAGTCTAAAATTTTGTTGTGTGGTAAAGAGTTAAATGTGGTGACATATTCCAAAACTCATTCTAGATATACCGTAACATTCTGGGTATGTTTCAATGAGAGTATAGGTAAAGAAGGACAAATGAGGAGCTTTCAGCTAATCATACTACCATACACTTCTTGCAGCCAACTTTTTACATCATGCATCAGATCTCTTTTGAAAAACATTGTAGCAACAGGCAAAAATGCCCTTCATGAGCAGTTTCTTCTTCAGCCACAATGTTTCCACTTACCAAATCAAACTCCATTATCTTAATGTTTTTCTGTTTTGTTCTCATCTGTAAGTTTGCTGCAAGAGGCAACAATTTAAAACCCCACAGAATGTTTAAACCGCCAAGCATTTGAAGCTTTTAAAACCATTGCATACAAAGCAGAAAATGCTGCCAACCTGCACTATTTCCTTTCTCAACACTGTTTTCTATCTTTTCTATCACAGATCCCATCGTTTGAGCCTTATTGAATTATGTTGTCTGTCAACAGTTCCAAAATCGACTAGTCTTAGATTTTGTTTACCTTTTACCACACAATCCAAAGTTTACATGACCCTAAGAAGAAGGCCATATGAAAACATTGTTGGAGAAGAAGAAATTGCTGGTAACCAGCACTTTCTTCTTTCCCCACAATGCTTTCTCGACTAATTGATTAAGATCCCATCATTTTGTCTTATAAATGTTGTTGTTTGTAAGTGCTTTCATATTGGGCCCGTCTTAAATATTGACGTTTGGGAAAGAGTCAACTCATTACCAAACAACAATTATTTAGGCTAGTCCAAATCTGGAGCATTTACAGATGACAAAATAAAAGAGACTGAAAATTCGAAATTTGTTTTGTGAAGTGCAGAAAACATCTTGGGAAAAGGAGAAAATTCTGGTTACCAGCATTTTCTCCTTTTCCCACAATATTTTCTATAGGCTTCGTTCTCAAGGTTGTCAAAAGTATGGATTATGTGGTAAAGGGTTAAAGCAGTATTGAATCGAGAGGTAAAGGCATATTTTGCTTTATTCATACCTCAATCTGCTTTATTCCAACATTATTATGTTTTATTCCTATCTCATTCTGCTTTATTCCTACCTTATTATGTTTCATTCCTACCTTATTATGTTTTATTCCTACCTTATTGTGATTTATTCCTACCTCATTCTTATTCATTGCATCATCATGTGGATCAGCATCAGCATCATAGTCTTCATCTTTCAAGTCTTCATCATCTTTATCATCTGGAAGATTCACATCTTCATCTGGATCCACATCAGCATCTGCATCTGGATCTACATCTGCACCTGGATCTGCGGCAGGATTATCATCAATATCCTTATTCTCACCCTCATCGGCTTTAGGCTCCTCTTTTCCATCATCTAATTTATCATCCTCAGGTTTCGCTTCATCTTTCTTTGTTTCAGATTGGGGTTGGGGAATTTGATTCGTCTCAACTTTGTCAGAACCTGTTGGCTCATCACCCTGCTCATCTGAAAGAGGCGTACATCATAACTTGCTAAAGTGCATTTCACAACTAAAGTCTCCTTTGTGGCCAGTGTAGATCAAGATCAGACTGCACAAAACGTGCAGTCTGATCTTTGATCTGCACGGTCCATTTCACCGAGACATTCTGGATCAGAGTGACCTTAACAATTCAATTATATGGGTCTTATTTCTAAGATTGTCATCTAAATGTCATAAGCATTTATGCTACTAAAGTGAGGGTTAAAAGACACAAGATTTGTTTAACCTCTTCCAACAAAATGCCAATATTTAACAACCCTAGCAAAGAAGCCTTTTGAAAACATTGTTGAAAATGGAGAAAATGCTAGTAACCAGCATTTTCTCCTTTTCTCACAATGTTGTCTACCCTATCAAAGAGAAATTGCATTATTTGAGACACACTGATATTGTCCCCTGCAAATGCTTTCAATTCGGACAAGGCTAGAATTTTGTCATCTGGTAAAGGGTTAACTCTATACCAAACGACAAAATTTTAAACTGGTCCTAAATTGAAACTATTGAATATTTGCAGAGGACAAATTCAATTTTACTCAAAATTTGAAATTTATTTAGGAAGGGAAGAAAACATTGTGTGAAGAGGAGAAAATGCTGGCTACCAGCGTTTTCTCCTTTTCCCGCCATGTTTTCAGATGGCATCTTTCTCAGGGTTGTGAAAACCAGGGACTGTTTGAGAAAGTCCCTTGCTATAAATGCATGACAAAAAAATGCCTAGAAGGTTATGAATATTTTTCTAATTCATCTGAATTTAACCCATTACCAAACAATCCCGGATTTTAACCGCCCTGAAAAAGAAGCCTTTTGAAAACATTGTGGGAAAAGAAGAAAATGCTGGTAACCAGCATTTTCTCCTTTTCCCACAATGTTTTCTACCCTACCAGAAACAAATTTTAATATTTGACCTGCATTTATTTTGTCATCAGTAAGTGCTTTCAATTTGGACCAGTCTAAAATTTTGCTGTTTGGGAAAGGGTTAACACAAAACCTGATATTTAACAACCCTGAAGAAAAAAGAAATCATTGTGGGAAAAGGAGAAAGTGCTAGTAACCAGCATTTTCTCCATTTCCCACATTGTTCACTACACTTCTGGAGACCTATCTGAACCATGTTTAATTTTTTCACTGCAAATGATTTGGACAAGTCTGAAATTTTCTTGTCTGGAAAAGGATTAACTCTTTACCAAACAAGAAAATTTTAGACCAGTCCAAATTGAAAACATTTACAGACGGCAAAATAAACGTGACTGAAAATTTGAAGTTTGTTTTGTGAAGGATGGAAAACATTGTGGGAAAGAAGAAAATGCTGGTTACCAGCATTTTCTCCTTTTCCCACAATGTTTTCTAAAGGCTTCTTTCTCAGGGGTGTCGAAAGTAGGGATTGTGTGGTAATGGATTAAAGCACTTGAAGTCCATTTCAACTGGCTCATAGATACTTAAGTTAAGCTATTTTACAGATACTAAAATACATGTATTTCTGATTTTCAAAATTTCCAAGTCCCATGACTGATTTGGGATTTTCCTCCCTTTTTCTACCAGGGGCCTAAGGTCCTTGAGATATGGAAAATAAACACACTTATGCAAACAACTGAGAAAAAAAAAGAAATAGCTGGAACCTAGAAAACCCAAAAGCAAGATTTTTAAATAATATTTAACCCTTTACTCCATAGATGCTCATTTCTATGCATTGCTTGAGGGAGCCTTTAGAAAACATTGTGGCAAAAGCTGAAATCGCTTGCGACGAGCAAATTCACTTTTTGCCACAATGTTTTCTATGCTATCAAAAGGTGTCATATACACATAAGAAACAGCTTCATCCTTGGTGTTATTTTGGGTCAATTAGAGATACCATAGAAATGCCTTATGGGGTAGGGTTAAGAGCATTTGATATAATACAGACAGCAGCTCGATTAGATCTGATTTAACCTTACAACATACTCCAGATTTTTAATGACGCTGAATAGGAAAGCTTTTGAAAACATGGTGGAAATAGGAGAAAATGCTGGTAACCAGCACTTTCTTCTTTTCTCCTCAACACTTTCTACCCTTCTGAAGACAACTTCCATCATTTGACCACATTTAATCTGTCATCTGCAAAAACTTTGAGTTTGAACAAATCTTAACCTTTGTTGCTCATTAACAAAGTTAGGCTGGCTAGTTCTAAAAGTGTTTAACTTGTTAAACTGTCACAAAAAAACTATTTAACCCTGAACTAACAGCCCTCAGGATTGTGTCATAAAGGTTTAACCTTTACCACACAATCCCAACTTTTAAAGACCCTAACAAAGAGGCCTTTAGAAAACATTGTGGGAAAAGGAGAAAATGCTGGTGACCAGCATTTTCTCCTTTTCCCACAATGTTTTCAACCCTTTCCAAGACAAACTTCAATTGTTCAGTTATTATTATTTTCTCATCGGCAAGTTCTTTTAATTTGGACAAGTCTGAATTTTTTGTAAGGGTCAGTAAAAAATCAGGATTTTGTGGTAGAGGGATAAAAATAAAATAGCATTTCAATCTAATGCAATCCTACTGTACAATAAACATATTCAGGTCCTTACTCTAATATCCAATTGGTGGCAACCATTGTAGGCTGAAATAATGAACTGAGATATAGCCTCATCAATATCTTAGGAAAGCTGACATATGATATTTGGTGAAAAAAATAAGTATCCAGAAATTTGTGGGGCCCACCGGAGTCCATATTAGTCCAGAGAAAACTCTTGCTAGGATATATCAATAGATTTTAACAACTGGCTAACTCATAAAGTATCTAAAAAATAGAAAGCCATTCACAGAACTTGGTTTTTTAGTTTGTTAACTCATTACCAAATGACAATATTTTAGGCTTGTCCAAATCGAAAGCATTTGCAGATGACAAAATAAAAGGGACTGAAAATTTGTTTTATGAAGGGTAGAAAATGTTGTGGGAAAAGGAGAAAATGCTGGTAACCAGCATTTTCTCCTTTTCCCACAATGTTTTCTAAAGGCTTCTTTCTCAGGGTCATCAAAAGTAGGGATTGTGTGGTACAGGGTTAACAGATAATCTTTGGCTCAGATAGAGATTACCTGGCTTTTCATGGTATCAAGATCTCATTGCACTTGTAAATTTTAAAAAAGATTTTGACATATTCTTTTTCTTTGTATGGAAAATAAAACAAGCTATGCATAAAAATCAAATGAAAATCTCCTGGTAGTTATTCATAGTAATTATGAAAAAATCCAATTCACATGACTCCATGTCCCTTACTTCTCTTACTAAATTAAGGTTAGACTTGATCACTGAAGTTAAATAATGCAAAGCTAAAATATCTGATCTTTACAATTCCAAGGTCTGGTAAATTTTTCTAAACAACATTAGATTTTCACTAGAGATCAACCTTAACTCTTTACCACATGACAAACTTTTAGACAGATCCACATTAGAAGCATTTGCAATGGACATAGTATATAAGGAACAAGTTATTGGATTTGTCTGTGAAAGTTAAGTTAACATTGTTGGATAAGAAAACAAGATGGCCATGATGGCCCTGGATCGCTCACCTGAATCAATAGGTGAAATCTCACTCCATGTGCATAATTCAATTTCTGACCAGCTGTTAAGTCAACTGAGCTGAAATGTTGCCTCCAGAATGTCCACAAAAAATTTTGTTCAGTTGACCTAGTGATCTACTTTATCACCATGTGTGACCCAATTTAGAACTCATAAAAAATTCGTCTAGACAAACTTTCTGAATAGTTCTCAAGTACACGTTAACTGAGCAATATAAATATGTGGCCTCTAGAGTGCCTGCAAGGTATTTTTTTAATTTGACTTAGTGATCTAGCCTATGACCCCAGGTGACCCAATTTCAAGCTCATGCAATATTGCAATATTGCCGGACCAATTTTCAAGTCAACTGAGCAAGAAATGTGGCCTCCAGAGTGTCCACGAGGTATTTCTTTCATTTGTCCAACTGACCTAGATTATGACTCCAAGTGACCCAGATTTGAACTCATTTTTCTTTAAGAGAAACATTTTAACCAATTTTCAAATCAACTGACCTATAATTGTGGCCTCTAGAGTGCCCCAGAGATATTTCTATAATCTGACCTACTGACCTAATTCATGACCCCAGGTGACCAAATCATTTACTCACTGAACATTTTGTGTTCAGGTGGGCTAACAACCTTATAACAGGTTCACTACAAACCAAATATCAAAGCTGTATGCCTCCCAGTTTCAGAGAACAAGAATTATAAAGTTTACTTTCTTTGTTCTAAGATCAAACTTGTGACCCCTGGGTGGGGCCAGTTTTGACCCCAGGGGCATCGTGCAACAAAACTTGGTATATGTCCACCAGGAGATGCTAAATAACAACTATCAAAGCTCTACGCCTTACAGTTTCATAAAAGAAGAATTTTTGACCTCAGGGACATCATATGAACTTACTTAATAGATGTCTACAAGGTCATGCTACATACCAGGTTTCATAGAAGATTTTCAAGGATTTTTTCCTTTTGGTTGCCCTGGCAACCAAGGTTATGGGTGGAATTCAATCTCTTGGACAATTTTGGTAGAGCTTTACCTAAGGTACATCCCTGCCAAGTTTCATCAAGATTGGACCGGTGGTTTCAGAATGAAGATGTTTAAAGAATTGTGGACGACACATAATGGACGACAGACACTGGGCAATCACAAAAGCTAACCTTGAGCACTTTGTACTCCGTTGAGCTAAAAATGTATGATCACTTCATTAATTTAGGGGGGAAAAAATATAAGAAAATTGTGAGTGTAAAGATATTCAAGATATTTTCCTGAAGTGATACTGAGATAATAATTTTTAATTCACAGCAAAAAACTAGAATAGGCCCCTTTATGGTTTGTTCAATAAGTGATTTGCAAACAGTTTCTGTAAAAATGAATTTTAAACTCTTTTCTTAGTCTGGTAAAGAGTTTAAAGTAAGCAACAGGGCTGTGGATTGGGGAACAGGAAAAAGGATTTTAAGTCCACAATGGTTTAGCATCGTCTTTTTAAGCCATTTGTATTTGCAAGGTTCCAGGATTGACCTCAAGTTTGGAAAGGGTTTCCAAGAATTAACTCTTTACCACACATTACTGAGTTTTAATTTAAGAAAAAAAGTCTTTCAAAAACATTTTGAGTAAAAGAGAAAATGCTGGAAACCACTATTTTCTCCTTTTCTCAAAATATTTTCCATCCTATCAATGACAAATTCCATCGTTTGACCATGTTCAAGCTGGTCTAAAAATGCTTTCAATTTGGACACCTCCAGTATTTTGTGGTTTGGTAAAGAGTTAAATAGATGCATATTTTATTATGTACATATATTACCTATTGCTGATAAAGTTCGTAGAAAGTTACCTATATATTTCCCTGTAGATATATAAATTAATATCAGTAGAAAGATTCAGTATCAAAGGGGTGTTACATAATATAAGTAAGAATTGCAAATATCCCATATGCATCATACACTGTTAACATAGACATTGAAACATCAAATGCTTAAACTGATGCCAATTCAAGTGCTGGCAAAGTGCATTCTATCTTTTATTCAGGCCTCTTCCAAGTGGGTGACTTGTTTGAAAAAGTCCCCTGATTTCATAACACTTTGTCCATTGGCCAAGAAAATCAAAATCAAAGTTGCCTAAAAAAAACAGGAAGTTGCCTCTCATATATTGACTATGCGTCTGGTGTCTAAGGAAAAAACCCAATAGCTAGATCTACATAATCAGCATGTGTCAAAACCATTTTTACAGCTGGTGTCTTAGCAGAAAGTTCAATTAGTTTAAAACATATCAACAGCCTGATTTAGGAAGTAGTTGTTAATTAGTTTTCCCATACCAATGGGATAATTCCTTACTTAATTAATAACGAACATTGGCCCTATCTAGCAGCTTGTAAATGGGCTTTTCTTCTTTAAATACAGAAATGCAAACATTGCAACAATTACACAGAACGATATTTGAAGCTTTTAATTAGAATCTAAAGTTTATGCCAGCACTTTGGGGTAAGTTATCAAGTTCTAAAGAAATGCAATTTCAGTATGACAGTTTAACACCATATGCAAACCATAGCATAACGAAATGTTTGGAGATCAAGTTTGATTTACAGATGATCTTGAGTACAGAGCAGCCATAACTCCATCACTGACAGTACATAAGTTCAATTGACTTTTTCGGCAAAGTTTTGTTATGGATATTAAGCACAAAGTTTAGCTTATAATAAGGCTGGTCACAACCTAGATAATATGCCAATAAATGAAAACTAATTTCATCAACAACGAAATTGACATTAACTTGAATATCTGATGTAAATAAATGTATGCTTTTAAAAATGATAGCAGATTTATTTCAATTTTACCTTACATACAGTGCATGTCATAAAACTGTATTCTAAAAATTGTTCAAAATAATGATATACATAATAATATACATGTGATATCTGCATAAACAATATACCTTAAGCATGTATGTATTTGAAAGCGAAATATATTATGAAACACCCTGTAGCAGTAATTTAACATAAACTTATAAGTAAGAGGTACACACAAGCCATTACAAACCAATCCTAAAAACATTAGGTTATCACCAACACTTATGCTGTGGGTTGTCTCAATTGTATTTATGTAACAAGTTCATGTAGATCTGATAATCTGTGACAGTGATGGAATGGTGTTTTACACCACTTTCATCAATATTTCCAATCATATCAGGGCCACAGCTCACATATTTATTCATGGCCTACATCTATTATCTGGACCTCGTAATCTAAACTTTAGAGTGCAAAATACATCAATTGGGCATTTGCAGTTACAATACATGTAATTCAGTCTTTTCTAGAAGACAAAATTTTGAACTCATTTTCGACAAACAAGCCTGAAGAAGAAAGTTATTGAGAACATTTGGGAGGCTGAACATAATGATGGTAAATAGCATTTACATGACTCTGTGTGATACAGAAAACCTACAGACAGCTGTAGACTGCATGAGTGATACAGAAACCTGTACTCTGGTCTGCTGAATGTGTTTTAGATGGTGTCTGTATCAACCCATTACCAAACAACAATATTTTAGACTGGTCCAAATTGGAAGCATTTGCAGACGACAAAAATAAAAGTGACTGAAAATTTGGAATTTGTTTTGTGAAGGGTAGAAAACAATATGGGAAAAGGAGAAAATGCTGGTTACCAGCATTTTCTCCTTTTCTCACAATGTTTTCAAAAGGCTTCTTTCTCAAGGTCGTAAAAACCAGGGATTGTTTGGGAAAGGGTTAAGGCCATTTAATTTTTTAATCAAAGTAAGAAATGAGTATAATTAAAATCAGAACAATATCTATAACATAACCTTAAGCTAACGGATTATCTGATAAATATACAAACTAGAATTACATCAATACTTGATAGCATCTGGAAATGCTGTGGAGCAATGATCAACAACTTGTGACCATTACTCGTACAAAATATAACTTTTTCTGTCTCTCTTTTTCTCTCGCTCTCTGTCTCCCACTTTCTCCCGCTCTTTTTTGTCTCTTTCTGAAGGAAGACAAGTCTGTAAATTGAAAAGCCTGCAATTTGTAAATCAAGCAGAAATCTAAAATGATAATAAAAAAGTTTAGCTCAATGATTGGTGAAAAAATACATATGCTATATAATGTTAACCCACTTACCTGGATTTTGTTCTTTGACCATATCTGCTTGTTGACCTGTTTCAGTTTTGTCTCCAACTATTGGTGCAGCTACCTGAGCATTTGGTTGCTGTGGCAGCTGATTGCCTATTAATTGTTGATCACCGCCTGCTAACTGCTGGTTAGAGTCTCCAGGCTGCTGTTGGGCATTGCTATCTATACCATTTTCTTTGAATTCATTTAGGGGCTGATCATGTCTATTCATTTGCAAACCTGCCTCTGGTCTGGCTCCAAGTTGTCCAGCTTGCTTCTGTATGTCATTGTTATATTGCTGGGCTGCAAAAGGATTTGGCTGCATTGCTGGTTGCTGTCCTGGCTGCTGTCCTGGCTGCTGTATGTACCCATCACCCATCTGACCTGCATTGGCTTGTTCTTTCAGGGGTTCATTTACCACAATCCTTAAAAATAAAATGAACAGTATTTATTAACAATTAAAGTAAAGAAAACCTCTTTCTTGTGATAAAACTTTACCCTCCTCCAGACAGCTCTTTAACTCATTACCACACATTCCCTACTTTTGACGACCCTGAGGAAGAAGCCTTTGGAAAACAATGTGGGAAAGGGAGAAAATGCTGGTAACCAGCATTTTCTCCTTTTCCCACAATGTTTTCAACCCTTAACAAAACAAGTTTCAAATTTTCAGTCACTTTTATCATGTTATCTGCAAATGCCTTTGATTTTGACAAATCTAAAACTTTGTCACTTGGTAATGAGTTAACTGGTTTTGCATCGAACCACTTATGAAGATCGTATGGGAAAAAGAAATAGTGCTTATAAACAGCAATAATATCTGCTTGAGCTACAATACGTAGAGTCTCAGTAGTGTCAACTGAAGAAACAAAATGTCTATAAAATAAAAGTAAATTTCATTTTTACCATATCAGCATATGAAGATTATTATGACTTTCACGATATGTAAAGGTACAGTTCCCAAAGTTCCAGTCAGTGGCAGAAAGAATAATTTTGAAACTAGAACAGATCCTACCATGCCGCATTATCTTTTTGTTTACATCGATGATCGCCAACCATTAGCCGACTTATCATCGTAAATGTTCGCAGTGACATGTTAGTGACGTAAACTCCACAAAATGTGTATTAATATGTTTAAGACTGACAACAAATGATAATATATGTAACCAGGCCTCGGCCGAGTGGGCGACTTGGGCGAAGAAGTCGCCTGATTTAAAAAAACTTTGCTCATTTCGCCAAGTAAAGCGAAGTCCAAGTCCCCTGAAAAAATCGCGAAGTCGCCTCGCGTATATTGACAAAACGTCCTGTGTCTAATCTACCAAATCAGCGTGTGCCGTACCAGATTTACAGTTACTGCCCAATCAGCGAGTTTAATTAGTTTACAACATACCGAGAGTCTGATTGACAAGTCATTGTTAATTAACTTTACGACACCATGGGATAATCCCCTATTATTGACAAATATCAGCGCCGCCTATCGGTGTTTGTCGGACCTCTATTTTTGAAACACGGTTTGCTAAATTTAGTAACTATATGGAAGTGAAAGTCCTACCCCGGATATAGGTCTTTCGTCGTCAACTTTTATTTCCAAAGTTTTAAATGGATTGAAATATTCCAGTTTTGAAAACGATGGAATCGGTACCTACTTGCTTTTCACCATTTACCCCCAACCTTTAAAATTTGTTATTACTCGCAGTTTTCCAAACGAACAGATATTTAGAGGTTATGACGTACTTAGATCATCTCCTAGATCATGTAGCACTATATTTTCAAATCATGTGACTGTAATTTGGCGCCAATATAGTATTTTAGCGAAGTCACATGATTCAACTTCAAAATGGTAGCTCGTCACCGCAACAGCATTCGGATAAAATCGAATATATTCTATGACGCTAACTAAAAGATAAAATTTAAAAAAAAAATGTTATTGTCTTTGGTTCTAGATAGATTTAAGTATTCCGTTGATTTATAGTATTTCCTTGATCGGGCCACGAACCACCGATCTACAAGGCTTTGATAGTAAATTAATTAGGTGTTAGTTGTTGAACGATGGTTTTATTTACGAACGGTAATCAGACAGCTATATTTTCGATGTCTCTCGCACTCTGAAACTGCGTCTAACTTACTAACAGAAAGGTGAAAACATCGTGGCAAAATGAGAAAATGCTGGAAGTAAGCTTTTCTACATTTGACAGACTATATTTTTTCACATTAGTTACAGCCTTTGAGCGGTTATCTACCAATATTTGCCTGCTGCAAATGCTGTCAAT
Source organism: Tridacna crocea (assembly GCA_943736015.1). Classification (NCBI taxonomy): domain Eukaryota; kingdom Metazoa; phylum Mollusca; class Bivalvia; order Cardiida; family Cardiidae; genus Tridacna; species Tridacna crocea. Next base: position 34,986,488 of record OX031066.1, on the reverse strand, counting down.
TTGATAGGTATATATGTTACATTTATATTATAATGTAGATCTATGTTAAAATTGATAATGAGATTGATTTTTAGCAAAAAACTATATTCAGGACTTTGGAAACAAATAGTCTAGTGTTTGGAAGATTTTGAAAAGAAGAATGTGTCAGGAGAAACTATTTAATACTCAAACTAGCACTGCTTTCTCTTTCCATTATCATTTCTTTCCATAATATTTTAATCCTAAAGGTACATGTACATGAATTTAGCAAACTATGAATAATATGTTTTGAGTAGTTTCCAAAAGGAATAATTATGTATACTGATCATGAAAAAGATAAAAAGCATAAAATAATTTTATTCCATTTAGATTCACATGATTTTCAATTTTATTAATTTGTTATATTGTTAAGGTGTTGTGAATTCCCTCTATATTTCGGCCCACATCTATTTTTTGATGTCCGTCTGAACTTCTCCCCAAAGTCTGACCACTTCTCCCCAAAGTCTGACCACTTCTCCCCATTTTGAAAAACTTCTCCCCATTCTCAGACTAGGGAGAAGTCACTTCTCCCCATTTTCTGAGGGTTGGCAGAGGCCTGGTAACTATATTCATTTACTTAAAATCTAATCCATTTTCTCTTGTATAATGATGGCCATGTTAAAGGAAACTAGTGATAAAATGGTGCACGCTTTTCAGTATGTTTGTCTTGTGGATGACTCATATCAATTGACGCCGCAATTTTGGATGTGTTGAAAGTGAAGTTGTTTATATGTGGCTCCCAAAGTAAAACTGCTTTAATGTGGGTTTTGTCAGTGTTCAAGAATATATTATGTTCATGGTATATCATCCAATCAGATCGCACGAAACTTCTTTGCAATTTGAGTAGTGTAAATAATACATTTTGTGATCCTCAAGGGACATATATTTGTCATGTCCTGGGCCATTCATCTGTCCATTTAATTGGCTGTCTGTTAGCAATCTTTTGTCAATATCTCCAGAACCCCTTCACAGGGATCACTTACCCTTTCAGCTGGTCAGCAAATCTTCCAACATTTCCACCAGCCTTATATAAACTGACCAGGGCAGATGAACCTGACACTTTAATAATATCCTCTAGGGTTTTGTCTCTTGTTTCAGTAATAAAGGTGGCACATTCACTGAAAGTAAAAATAAAAAATCCTTCTCACTGGAGATCAACTGAAGAATATTGTTCAGCAAACACAAGAAAACATGCATAATTGTCATAACAATACTAAACCCATTACCACACAATCCCTCCTTTTGATGACCCTGAGAAGGAAGCCTTCAAAAAAAATTGTGGGAAGGAGAAAATGCTGGTAACCAGCATTTTCTCCTTTTCCCACAATGTTTTCTACCCTTCTCGGAACAAATTTCAAATTTTCAGTCACTTTTATTTTGTTCGCTGCAAATGCTTTCGATTTGGACAAACTTTAAATTTTGTCGAATGGCACTGAGTTAAGTATATCAGCCATGCTTTGTGAAAAGGGGGCTTTATGCATCTACCAAAAATATTGAGATCCATGTCAGCCTATGCAGTTGATGCAGGTAACCTGTGTCATTCTTTTTTGGTGATTGGTCAATTTACTGTATGCAAACGGACCAGTCTATATCAGTTACCCTTTACCACATAATCCCGATTTATAACGACCCCCGAAAAAGAACCTTTGTGAAAACATCATGGAAAAAGGAAAACTTGATGGTAACCAGCATTTTCTCCTTTTTTGCATAATGTTTTCAAAAGCTTTCTATCTCAGGGTCATAAAAACCAAGGATTGTTTGGTAAAGGGTTTAATCATGTCTCCATAACTATATTTTTTATCCAGTTACCTAGCACGCCTGCAAACAAATGACTAATCCTGATCTTGCACATCTATCATCAATGTTATATTTCACAAAAAAGGGAGAGCAAGTGAAAACTTTACACCCCTTAGGGTCTTTGCAGATCAGGGTTGTATTGTACAGTGATAGAAATGTCTGAATAAATACATGTATGTGACTGTTATCTTATAGACTGCCTTTTAACTCCTTACCAAACGATAATATTTTAGGCTTGTCCAAATCGAAAGTATTTGCAGACGACAAAATACAAGTGACTGTAAATTTGAAATTTGTTTTGTGAAGGGTATAAAACATTGTGGGAAAAGGAGAAAATGCTGGTAACCAGCATTTTCTCCTTTTCCCACAATGTTTTCTAAATACTTCTTTCTCAGGGGCGTCAAAAGTAGGGATTGTGTGGTAATGGGTTAACATAACTATTTTTATCTTGGAGGATCAGAGATGTAAACAGCAACTGGTGGGTATTCACAATACTGGATTTATTCATGAACTTGGTTAATTACTGTTTGACTGATTGACCGCCCCGGTTATCAGTGTCTGTCACGTATAACAATTGGAACTTATAAATCTGTGCTAACCAAACATTTGACATTCCCTAAATCTGAACAGAACAATGACTGGTGCATACAGCTATATTCAAGAACTCCATGCAATTAGAAAGAATAGATGTACCTAACTTCTTTTTATTTGGACTTTTTCTGTTTTCAAATCTGTTTCAATAATCAATAGCCTTCATTGCATTGTGTCAAACAGTGTTTGTTTGAAGGATTTACTTTACAAGTAATTTATTTTCAGCCCTATAAATAATAAATAAAATTTCAGCCTACCTTTCTCCACATGTCTGGACTTTTGTGGGCTCATTCTGCAAATTCTGAAGTTCAGCTAAAAGACAAAAGAAAATTTTATGAAATACCACTACATGTGTGTACACAAGAATTTACAGTCTGAAGGACAGGTCCCTTGCCTAAAAATGACAGTGTAAGCATAGATAGGGCAAACACAAAATCAGAGGTTCAATCTTATGACCTGAAATGTTTCCCCGTCTCTTTTTTCAGTAGATTGCTTCTTTAACTCTTAACCACATAATCCCGACTTTCAACGACCCTGAGAAAGAAAGCTTTCAAAAACATTGTGGGAAAAGGAGAAAATGCTGGTAACCAGCATTTTTTCCTTTTCCCACAATGTTTTCTCCCCTTCCCAATGCACATTTCAATTTTTTTGAGTCACATTAATTTTGGTGTCTGCACAGTGCACATGCTTTCAAATTGAACAGGTCTAAAATTTTCTCGTTTGGTAAAGGAGTTGAAATGGCACAAGAAATCTCTGGAAGGGTATGAGTCTATCAAAGACAATTCCAGGTGCCATCATGAAACTATCATTACACTTCATGACACTATCATTGCGCCTTTCGAGAATACTTTCAAAACTGCAAACACGTTTTTAGATAATATGTAAAATCTTCCATTCTTAGCCCTTTACCAAACAACAAATCCTACACTGGTTCAAACTGAAAGCATCTGTAGGCAACATTAAATTTGACCAAAGTGATGGGTTTTGTTTGGGAAAGGGCTAAAAAGATGGTGGGAAAAAGAAAAAGTGATTTTGTACATGGATATAGATATATACTTTTTGTCATGAAATAGAAAAAGTATAGTCTAGGTATTTCTCGTGAAAACCACTTATTCATTCCTCTTGTCTTTGAGCTCCATTTTTCCACAACCAATCATTTGAAATTGTTAATCTAAAGGAACTAAACTGTACCACCCATCACAAAACTTTTTCTAGATTTTTGCAATTATTATTGTAAGCTGCTTTGAACTCATTACAAAACAACAATATTTTAGAACTGTCCAAATCGAAAGCATTTGCAGATGACACAAGAAAAGTGACTGAAAATTTGAAATTTGTTCAGTGAAGGGCATAAAACATTGTGGGAAAAGGAGAAAATGCTGGTAACCAGCATTTTCTCCTTTTCCCTCAATGTTTTTTGAAGGCGTCTTTCTCAGGGTCGTCAAAATTAGGGGTTGAATAGTAATGGGTTAACCCATTACCACACAATCCCGACTTTTGACACCCTTGAGAGAGAAGCCTTTAGAAAACATTGTGGGAAAAGGAAAAAATGCTGATAACCAGCATTTTCTCCATTTCCCTCAATATTTTCTACCCTTCAAAACACAAATTTCAAATTTTCAGTCACTTTTATTATGTCATCTGCAAATGCTTTCAATTTGGACCAGTCTAAAATATTGTCGTTTGGTAATGAGTTAAGAGGAAGCTATGGGTATAATCTATACACTATCATCATTCCACCATGGAAAACAAAAATTAATTTACCTTTAGTTGCTTCCAGCCTCTCCTTTAAGTCACTTACTTCTTTTTCACATAAAGGCTGAAAACAGAAAAGCAGAACATGTCAAACATAAAAATTAAAAATAACATTCAAATTACCTGCAGACTGTGTAGCAAACACATCAATCCATCTTCTACACTACCTTCTTTCATCTGTTTTCTAATTTCATTTTAAGTTCAATATTCTAGATTTAGAAAGAACTGGTAACACAATTTCTGACTAGCTGAACCACATGATTTAGCTAATCAGGGGTTGAATTACTTTCTCACTGCAAAAATTCTTCTGAAATGAATTAACCCTTTACTCCATAGATACTCATTTCTACACATTGCTTGTAGGAGCTTTTGAAAACATTGTGGCAAAAGGTGAAATTGCTCGTGAAGAGCAATTTCACCTTTGGCCACATTGTTTTCTACACTATCAAAAGGTGTCATATACACATAAGAAACGGCTTCATCCTTGCTGTTATTTAGGATCAATTAGATAGACCATAGAAATGCCTTATGGGGTAAAGGGTTAAATAATTTTGTTCGGAATGGTTTATGAATACAGCAGTAAAACACAAGACACTACTTGCAGCAAACATCTCATAATTGCTACATGTTTGTGCATGAAGTAATCCATTAACCCTTTTCTACACAATCCTGAGTTTTAACGAACCTGAGAAAAAAGCCTTTTGAAAAAAAATATGGGAGGAGGAGGTATGATGGTAACTGGCATTTTCTCCTTTTCCCATCATGCTTTCTTTTCTTTTACAAATCCAATTACTTGTGGCAAAGTTTATAATACCCTTTGGAAATGATCCTCATTTGAATTGATTTTCCTAATATTTTGTTACATGGTAAAGAATTGAATACATGTATTACTAGTAACTCATGCCAATTACATGTATTACTATTTTCCAAAAGTGATTACATGGTTACGATCACTAAGTGGATCTTACCTTGGCAGATCGAGCCGATTTTGAGATTCCCACGATACACCCCCATCAGATACTAGTTATTATCCCCTTTTACATCCTATCTCTGATAGCCTATGAAATATCGTTTTACAAACTGCTTTCGAATACAATAATTCAACATGAAGGAATAACCACAAACATACTTCGACATTCCATCCTCAGGTGCTGGAATATAGTCTAAAATCTGTGATAAATGATTGATTACACTGAAACTTTCTGTAAATATTTTTCATCTATGTTTTTTCGGTAATAAATCATTACAGATCCTGCACACATCAACGAAGGTATCCACATGTTTACCTTCTATTTTTATCGAAAGGTTGCCACCTTGTTCTATTTTTATCAAAGATGAAATGCTACGAGCAATTTGATTACATGCAGTTCGAACTAGCAGCAACCAATGAAATGCGTATCACAGGAATGTCGAAATCAAGCTTGATCCGCCAAGGGTAGAGTAGCGCAGTGGATCATCACCCTTGGCTTGCCAAGATGACGTAACCACAGCGATCAGTTTTTTAACTTACTTGGAATATCTATGGGACAAACATTTTAACTCTTTACCAAAAGACAAAATTTTGGACAAGTCCAAATTCAAAGCATTTGCAGACAACACAATAAATGTGAATCAAAAATTTAATTTTGAATTGGAAAGGGTAGAAAACATTGTGGGAAAAGGCAAAAATGCTGGCTACCAGCATTTTCTCCCTTTCCCACAATGTTTTCAAAGGCTTTCTTTCCCAGGGTCGTTAAATGTCATCCTCGGATACCCCGGGGTCTCCCTATTTGCTACGCTACATCGACCCCTGGGACAATTAGTTGAATTTCCTTCGCTTTACCGCTGGCCGAATGCTGGCTTTTCATTGGTTCCATCATCATTTTGTGATGGGCGAGTGTACTGTACGCTATGACGTTTCGTATCGATTTTCGGCGGCTGATTCAAAGTTTTATTAGTCAATTGTCCCAGGGTCGATGTAGCGTAGCAAATAGGGAGACCCTGGGGTATCCGAGGATGGTTAAATGTCAGGATCGTGTGAAAATGTTTCTTTGAAAAGGAGAATGGACGGCTTTTAAGCCTTTTCTTCTTTTGTACAAGCAAAAGTTTCTATCTTTTAATCGGCATATCCCATTAATCGAGTCATCTTTAATTTATCATCTGCAATGTGTTACAGAGACCTATGAGAAAGAACAAAATCATTTATGAAAGTGATAATGTACCAGGGACTCATCCACAAATGTTAACACATCTTTACGACAGGCGATTAATGTCGTCTGTAACTCTTCATTTTCTTCTGTAGCAATAGTTAAGTCTCTCTGTTTATCAACAACAATGCTTTTATACTCTGCTGACTGTTTCTGCAACTGTTCGATATTATCCATGCACAGATATGACTTTTTCTCTATCTGATCTTTCATCGATTTAAAGTAATTTATTTCAGCTTGCATCAGTCTTTCTTTCTGTTTTGCGTTTTCATAAAAACTCCAAAATCCAAAGAGAATTAAAGTAGCAATAACAACTAGTGATGCCGTAAGTACGGGAGACCACTTCAAATAACTTCGTCCAGGTGAACGATTACTAGCAGTCATGTTTTTTTTTACTCTCTCAAAAATCAGAATACACAAAATCCAATTTCAGCAGTATCTCCCAAGACAAATTTGCAACTGACAGCTTTCAAATTAGCTTGATAAAACAAGATCATCTTTTATTATGTGAAAACATATTGAAAAATGTAGCAAAAGGAAAAATGACTTGTTACAAGCAATTTCTCTCTCTGTTACAATGATTATCAAGTAAAATGTGCAACAAGACACAAAACTAAAGTGGTCTTAAGGAGGTATTCAGTGAACACAAGAAAAAAGGGAATGAATAAATATACAGCAGTCTCAAGAATTGACACATCACAAGTTTAAAACCTGTTACAAAGAAAAACAAGAAACATTTGTCCTTTAACTCTTTACCACACGAGAAAATTTTAGACTGGTCCAAATTGAAAGCATTTGCAGACAACAAAATAAAAGTGACTGAAAAATTGAAATTTGTTTTAGGAAGGGGAGAAAACATTGAGGGAAAAGGAGAAAATGCTGGTTACCAGCATTTTCCAGCATTCTCTCCTTTTCCCCACAATGTTTTCAAAAGGCTTCTTTCACAGAGGTGTTAAAAGTCGGGATTGCGTGATAAACTGTTAAAAGCATTTGCAGACGACAAATAAATGCGACCTAAAGATTGAAATCTGCATTGGTAAGGTAGAAAATGTTTTGGGAAAAGAAGAAAATGCTGGTTACCAGCATTTTTCTTCTATTTCCAGAGTGTTTCTAAACAGCTGTTTCCCATGGTTGATAAAAGTCTGGACTGCTTGGTAAAGGTTTAACTCTTTACAACACAATCCAAAGTTTTATCAACCCTGAGAGAGGAAGCTAAATAGTATTGTGAGAATAAAAGTAAATGCTGACCTAACCATACTGTTTCCTTTTCTGACAATGTTTCTACTCTATCAAACAAGAAATCATCATTTAAGTTACACTAAACTTCTCAGCTGCAAAATTTGGCTCTGTGTTAACCCATTACCACACAATGCCTACTTTTGACGCCCCTGAGAAAGAAGCCTTCAGAAAACATTGTGGGAAAAGGAGAAAATGCTGTAAAATTTGGCTCTGTGTTAACCCAGTACTACACAATGCCTACTTTTGACGCCCCTGAGAAAGAAGCCTTCAGAAAACATTGTGGGAAAAGGAGAAAATGCTGGTAACCAGCATTTTCTCCTTTTCCCACAATATTTTCTACCCTTCACAAAACAATTTTCAAATTTTCAGTCACTTTTATTTTGACGTCTGCAAATGCTTTCAATTTGGACTAGTCTAAAATATTGTCGTTTGGTAATGAGTTAAGGTTTAATCCATTAACCCTATCCAAAATAAACTTTTAAACACTTTACCTCAAAATGACGACTTTTAATGACCCCGAGGAAGAAGCCATTAAAAAACTTTGTGACAAAAAGGAGAAAATGCTGGTAACCAGCATTTTCTCCTTTTCCCACAGTTTTCTACCCTATCAAAGCAAAATTGCATTATTTGAGCCACTTTGAAATTGCCGTTTGCAAATTCTTTCAATTTGAGTTAGGTTTAAAATTTTACTGTGTGGTAACGGTTTAACCACTTAAAAACTACCTTTCAAAACTGTAATGTATAGCTTATCAGCACCATTGTTGGAAAAGGAGCAGTTACTAATTATTTCTCTTTTCAAGAACTGTTTGTATGAAATTAAAAAAGGTATTTTTAATTCCTTTCAATATCTCTTTCAGCCAATGTCACAGGTATTTGGTTGGCCAGATCAAACTGTTACTAGTAATTATACAAAGTTAATGACCCTGAGGAAAAAATAATTTTGAAAACATTGTGAGAAATGGTTATCATGTAAACCAGCATTTTCTCCTTTACCCAAAATGTTTTTCACTCTTTGAAAGACAACTTCCACGTTTTGATCAAAATTTCATTAGTTGTCATATAAACTACATTGAAAATGTAGCCTTGAAACGCATGCAATGTAATTGGTAATACCAAAACACATGTAATACACAACAGATGATGTATGCCAGAAACAGGCAAATCACAAAGTTCTCCAAGAGCACTTTTTGCCGGGTCCGAAATACTGAAATATCCCAATTCTTTTTAAAATAATTAAGCTCAAATGACATAAGATGTGGTTTTTAACATAACTTATGATCATATTGATGAAGCAGGGTTGGTTTAAATGCTATAGTCAAAATAAAAACATGCTGTTTAGGCTCTCTGTGAAGAATGTGCACATAACAGCCGAAAATATTGCACTGAATTTGTCCACCGAAATACCTGCTTCGGTTGATTCAGGAAACCCAAATTCTGTAATCCCACTAAAGTACTTTTTGAAGGAGGTTGGTGTCTCTAATTTTTTACCATAACTATGAAGAAATAGTTTTCATTTTCTATATTGAGGGTATGAGGTTAAAACAATGCCAACTACAAGCCAGCAGCCATTTCAATTGCATAGTTAACCCTTTCCCAAACGGCAAATTTTGGATCAGACCAAATTGAAAGCATTTTGCAGGTGACACATAAACAGTTGCTAAAAAGATGATTTTTTCTATATGACAGGGTAGAAAACATTGTGGGAAAAGGAGAAAATGCTGGTAACCAGCATTTTCTTCTTTTCCCACAATGTTTTCAAAAGGCTACTATTCCTGACCCGTAAAAACCAGGGATTGTTTGAGAAAGGGTTAACGCAATACTGTACCAAAGGTTAATTGATAAGACAATTATAATTCAACCAAATAATAATGGTAACACCTTTGAAAGTTTTCTCTTTCAATATTTCGGCTTTTGCCTTTGTCTAGAAACTACACTTGAAAATGATGCCTTCTATATTTTGTGACCGTTATAACACCACCCATCTTCGCAAGCCAAGGGTGATGATCCACTGCGCTACTCTACCCTTGGTGGATCGAGCTTGATTTCAACATTCCTCGACACACGTTTTCATTGCTTGCAGCTAGTGTAACCGGGAGGGGAATTCTACATTACTACTTCTCCACCATTTTATCACTGGGAGGGGAATAATAGAATAGGTCAAAAAGACAAATGTTTTGTTTCCAAATTTTCAATTTCTAATTTCATTTATCCAAATATTCTGATTACTGGAGAAATTACAAGGGGTAGAAAAAACAGAAAGACAGTTGAAAGAAGGAATATGGATCCAGAAATTGGCCTAAAGTTCACCTGAATGTTTGTAAAGTAATGTACCTTCACTTCAGTTCAGGATGTACGAGGAGAGCTTTTAGGACTAGAAACTGGACATATGAATCAACCCTATCGACTACTCCAATAGACCACCAATCAATCACTATTGACCAATGACCAGTTTTAACCGATTAAAACTATCAGCCCAGTCACTGCTCATACTGAACGGCTTTTTGCCAACCTTGTATCAATGATAACATCATTAACATCATTTATATTTTAATGGTGGTGCTCATCTTCGCGACTTAAGATTACGATCACTCTGTGGATCTTACCTTGGCTGATTGAGCCCGATTTCCAGATTCCAGTAATACGCCCCCTACTGGATGCTGTTTATTATTTCCCTTTACATCATATTTGAATTATTTCTTACAGCCAGTGAAATATCGTTTTACAAACTGCTTACGAATGCAATAATTCAGCATGAAGCAATAACCACAAACATACTTTGACATTCTATGGTCAGGTGCTTGGATACAGCCTAAAACCTCTGATGATTGATTGGTCATACTGAAACTTTCTGTAAATATTGTTTGTCTATGTTTTTTTCAGTAATAAATCATTACAGATCCTGCACGCATCCACAGAGGTATTAATATTTACCTTTATTTTTATCAAGCGATTTGATTTGATGCAGTTAGAGCTAGTGTCGCCCAAGGCATATTTCAGTCATTGTTTGTTAAAATATTAGATTAATAATTAACAGTTAAAATGAGTTGTATAATCAATCTATTTATATTCAAGTTTTACTAAGTAATCTGTCTGTATGAAGGGTTTGCTATTCGTTTATTATACAACAAAGTGTTAAGTTTGTCCAAATCGAAAACATTTGCAGATGACAAAATAAAAGTGACTGAAAATTTGAAATTTGTTTTTTGAAGGGTAGAAATCATTGTCGGAAAAGGAGAAAATGTTGGTTACCAGCATTTTCTCCTTTTCCCACAATGTTTTCTACAGGCTTCTTCCTCAGGGCGTCAAAAGTAGGGATTGTGTGGTAATGGGTTCACAAAGTCACTCTGCCCAATAATAAGTAATACATGTCCTTAGATAAAGAGTTTTCTGTAAAAAAATATATATTGAAGAAAAATCCTGCACACTCATCAGTTCTCTGAACTGTTACTAGACTTTTTTCACTTTTAATCCCTTGATAAACCAAACAATCTTTGCAAGTTTCAAAAGAATTTAAACAACTTCATTGCCTAAACAAGAAATGGAAGTTTTAAAATTTTGAATGGCTGCTTTCCCCATGCTGAATGTCAGATTTTTTTCAAAATCAATAGGGTTTCATCTGTTTATAATACAAAGCTACTGTGCAAGTTTCATGAAAATCAAACCACAAATGCTGAATTAATTGCCCAAACAAGAAATCGATATTTTCAACTTTGACAAGAGGGCCATGATGGCCCTGAACTCGCTCACCTAGGTCTATTGACCAAACATGAACCATTTTCAATCTAGAGACCCAAGGACCTAATTTTTAATCAGACATTACCCATTACCAAACACTTTTGAGATATCAATAAGACCAAGTTTCATGAGTATTGGACTGAAAATGTGTACAAAAGGGTTTCTAAGATTTGACCAGGTGACCTAGTTTTTGACCCGACATTACCTATTATCAAACTCTTTTGGGACATCACAAAACAAACATTCTGACCAAGTCTGAAGTGTATCAGGCTGAAAATGTGGCCTCTAGAGTGAACACAATGTTTGACCCTGTGACCCAATTTGAACCCCACATGACCCATTTTCAATATCATCCAAATTATCAGCAAGATAAATATTCTGAACTAGTTTCAGGAGTATCAGACTGAAAATGTGTCCTCCAGTGCATACACAAGGTTTTTATAAAATTCAACCTATTGGCCTAGTTTTTGACCTGACATGACCTATTTTCAAAATCTTCCAAGATATCATCAAGACAAACATTCTGACCAATTTTCAAAGAGTTTTGGACTGAAAATGGGGCCTCTAGTGCATACACAAGGTTTTTCTACAATTTGACCCGACCAAGTTTCATGAGTATCGGACTGAAAGTGTGGCCTCTAGAGTGTACACAACTTCAAAGTAAAAGTTGACAATGTATGATGGACGCCGGACACAGCACGATCACAACAGCTCACCATGAGCACTTTGTGCTCAGGTGAGCTAAAAAGGCTACGTTTCTCATACCGACGGTCAGATTTGATGAGGTGGTTATGATGAGACAAAGCAATTGTGCAAGTTTCATGAAATTCCAATCACAAATGCTGACTTCATCGCTGAACAAGAAATTGAAATTCTTAACTTTAAATGACTACTTTCCCCATGCTGTGACTTCATCGCATAAACACAAGATGGAAATTTTCAACTTGAAATGGCTACTTTTCCCATACTGTTTGTCAGATTCGATCAAAATCAAACAGGTTGAAACTACTGATGAAATAAACAATCTGCGCAAGTTTAACAAAAATCACAAAAGCGGACTTAATCTTGTACACAAGAAATTGAAGTTTTTACTTGACAATGGGTACTTGTCCCATATTATTTATTGGAATTTTTTTTTTAAAAATCAATAGAGTTGAAACTATTGATGAGAAAAACAAAATGTGCAAATCTGACCACAAATGTAGACTCAGTTATCACGTAAACAAGAAAAAGACTAATGGACAAGCAGATGGACAGACAGACAGACAGACTGACGGACAGACAACAGAAACCACACCACGACATAGGCTCTTCTGGCTTTCGGACTAAGCTAAACATAGAAGTATTTCAGTGTTTAGGTGGTATTTTTTAAGGCTGTCGGGAACTTTTTAGTCTCCTGCCAGCCGGCTGTCAGGAGACACTTCCCTTTTTTTATTTTGGTGATCCACAAAATTTTGCCTAGGTGAGCCAAAAAAAAAACAATTTCGCACTACAGAAAATCATATTGTAAACAACACACATTTGTTGAACTATTTTCTTATTGAGATATGCCATACATCAGACAATACACAGTGTTTGCATGTGTCTGGCATTTTCAAAGATTTGATAATAAACTGAAACTAAATAAAAATATATTATGCTTCTCTCATTAATTAACAGATGATATTCTTGATAAGGGACCTTATCCATAATACCGGTATTAAGGACTGTGTGTGTAATATTTTAAAGTAGTTTTCAACTACCAGATATTTTTCAATAATTAATGATAAGTATAGGATATTGACTGAGTACGAGGTCTTTCCGTATAAGAACGACCTGGGCACGAGCTTCACGAAACACCGAGAGCGCGAAGCGCTCGAGGTGTTTTGTGAAGCTCGTGCCCTGGACGTTCTTATACGGAAAGACCGATGTACGAGGTCGATATCCGACTTACATACCGGCCACCATCAGTATTGAGCAGACGAATTGACAGCCATTTCGAAAAGAACAGATACGTTTGATGACAAAAGGAAGCGTAAAACATGTTTTATAGTTTTTTTAACTTTTGGGTATTTCTTTTTCATTTACTTATCAGTTTTATTTACTCGCTCGAACGTCAATTAATCTTTTACGCGAGCATCAACCTCAATTGTTTTTAACTTGGGTAGGTTTGTTAATGCTGCATCCTCGTATACCCCGGGGTCTCCCTATTTGCTACGCTACATCGACCCCTGGGACAATTAATTGAATTTCCCTCGTTTTACGGCAGGCCGAATGCTGGCTTTTCATTGGTTCCATCATCATTTTGTGATGGGCGAGTGGACTGTACGCTATGACGTTTCGTATCGATTTTCGGCGGCTGATTTAAAGTTTTATTAGTCAATTGTCCCAGGGGTCGATGTAGCGTAGCAAATAGGGAGACCCCGGGGTATCCGAGGATGTTGATGCTGCATGAGTGAGTTCATTGCTCAGTTTAGGTTCCAATTGATTGAATTATTTATGGATTTCAGCTTTTGCCGGTAACACTTGTGTTTTCATTTCTACGGTCTGCCCATTTGCACTGATTCATCCAGTTCTGTAAGGCCATAGGTCAATAACCATTGATTGATTGAATGAATGGCGTTTCCCACCCCTTTCAGTCATACAAAGTCACTTCCAAAGAGGCTCAAGCCTGGGACCTAGGGTCGAGGTTCTAGGACACTGGTCTCAAAGCGATTCTGATCATTCGACTATGGGAGTGATCGGGCCCCTTAAATTGCTTTCTTGAAGCTAGCTGTGCCGAGTCAGTCATAGAAGGACAGTGCTCCTGTGTCAGTTTTTCTTTCTCACAATAAGAAAAATAACACAAGAGGGCTTTTTCGCTCCAGAGGCTGTATAAACTGCGCTAATACGGACAAATCAATAGTCGGTCTCACAGGAAGTAGGGTGCATAAGAACCAGAAGACAACAATATTGTAGACATGTTTTAGTACATGCGACCGTCATTAACTTTTTGTCACTTTTGCGATTTAACTTAGATGTAAACTAGAAGAAAAAAAATAAGTTGGGTTTAGATATGAGAGAATGACATGTATGTAACACAACCTAAGGATGAGGCACTTTATCTACAATGTTTTAAATGTTGGCATTAATGTGACCACAGATTTTGTAAATAGGGGGTGGTAGGTTTTTTAATAATCGCTTTGAAAAAAGATTATCAAAGAATTGCTGAGATGGTCACTAATCAAAAATAGATTAAAAATCTGTCTTACCAGAAAGAAGTATTTTTACAAGATTTTTTCTGTTATTTACAAATTCATAACAAGAGGGCCATTGGCCCTGGAACGCTCACCTTAGACTATATAGCTTATGAGTGAAATTCAATTCTTGGAGCAACTTTGGTAAAGCTTCACCCAAAGAACATCCTTGCCAAGTTGCATCAAGAAGATTCTGCATACCAAATATCAAAGCTCTGCACCTTCAAGTTTCAGAGAAAATTTCTAAAGTTTTCCTTTGTTGCTTTGTTCGAACCTGTGACCTCCCGAGGCAGGGCCAGTTTTGACCCCAAGGGCATAATATGAACAAACCTGGTAGAGATCCACTAGGAATTGCTATATGCCAAATATCATAGCTCTATGCCTTCTAGTTATAGAGAAGAAGAATCTTAAAATTTTCTTTCATTGTTCCTATGTTCGAACTTGTGACCCCTGGGGCAGGGCCAGTTTTGACCCCTAGGCCATGATTTGAACAAACTTGGTAGAGGTCCACTTGGAGATGCTACATACCAAATATCAAAGCTCTACGCCATCTAGTTTCAGAGAAGAAGAAATTTAAAGTTTTCCTTCTTTGTTCCTATGCTCAAACTAGTGACCCCCGGGGTGGGGCCAGATTTGACCCCAGGGACATTATTTGAATAAACTTGGTAGAGGTCCACTAGGAGATGTCACATACTAAATATCAAAGCTCTATGCTTTCTAGTTTCTGAGAAAAAGAATTTTAAAGTTTTCCTTCTTTGTTCCCATGCTCAAATTTGTGATCCCCGGGGTGGGGCCAGTTTTGACCCCAGGGACATAATTTGAACATGCTTGGTAGAGGTCCACTAGGAAATGCCACATATTAAATATCAAAGCTCTACGCCTTCAAGTTTCAGAGGAGAAGATTTTTAAAGTTTTCCTTCTTTGTTCCTATGCTCAAACTTGTGACCCCCGGGGTGGGGCCAGTTTTGACCCCAGGGGCATAATTTGAACAAACTTGGTAGAGGTCCACTAGGAGATGTCACATACTAAATATCAAATCTCTACGCCTTCAAGTTTCAGAGGAGAAGATTTTTAAAGTTTTCCTTCTTTGTTCCTATGCTAAAACTTGTGACCCCAGGGGTGGGGCCAGTTTTGACCCCAGGGACATAATTTGAACAAACTTGGTAGAGGTCCACTAGGAGATGTCACATACTAAATATCAAAGCTCTACGCCTTCAAGTTTCAGAGGAGAAGATTTTTAAAGTTTTCCGTCTTTGTTCCTATGCTAAAACTTGTGACCCCTGGGGTGGGGCCAGTTTTGACCCCAGGGACATAATTTGAACAAACTTGGTAGAGGTCCACTAGGAGATGCTACATACCAAATATCAAAGCTCTACCCCTTCAGGTTTCAGAGGAGAAGATTTTTAAAGTTTTCCTTCTTTGTTCCTATGCTCAAACGCGCTAAAACGCGTTATCCCCCGGGGCGGGGCCAGTTTTGACCCTAGGGGCATAATTTGAACAAACTTGGTAGAGGTCCATTGGGAGATGCTACATACCAAATATCAAAGCTCTACCCCTTCTAGTTTCAGAGGAGAAGATTTTCAAAGATTTCATTTTTATTTTTGTTTTGTTGCCATGGCAACCAGAGTTATGGGTGGAATTAAATTCTTTGAACAATTTTGGTAGAGCTTCACCCAAGGAACATTCCTGCCAAGTTTCATGAAGATTGGCCCAGTGGTTTAGGAGAAGAAGATGTTTAAAGAAATTGTTGACGGACGACGGACGATGGACGACGTACGACGGACGCCGGACATTGGGCGATCACAATAGCTCACCTTTAGCACTTTGTGCTAAGGTGAGCTAAAAACCAGTATCACCCAGTACCAATGTCCTTCACGAACCTGTCTGCATGCACGACTCGAGATCCATCAATTGCACGTGGACAGGTCTTTCTCGCACGCGAGCAGGTCTTTCCAGCACGTGGGCAGGTTTTCTATCTACGGAACAACTGCGCACGTGCAGGGATAGACCTGCTCTCGTGCATTCTATTGTTAAAACTGGTCGTTCTGAAAAATATAGACCTGGTCCAAACAAAGGAGCCGGTATGTAATAACAGATCATGATTTGTGTCTCAACAAACTTCTCCGTGACAAAATATTCTGGGAGAAATCCTTGCATGACCCCATTCTGATAATAGTGAATTCTTGGGAAGAAACAATAAGCACACTATTGCCATGACATAAGAAATATTTGATATTGTTGAAAGATGCATTATAAACACCTCTCACACAAACATACTCATCAAATTTAACTAATTTGAGTAAAGTACCGGTACCAAGGAGCCGTTCATAAGCTTGGCAACATCTTCTTTGCACACAACCAGGTTTCTCTCCAACTGCATATTGTCTTCTTTAATCAAAGTCATATCTTGTGTTTTATCAGCAAGAAAACTCTTATATTCAATTAAATGTTTCTGTAATTGATCTATATTGTCCAAGCAAATATAGGACTTTTTTTCTACCCTGTCTTTCATTGATTTCAGGTAAATAATTTCACCCTGTAATAGGCTTTCTCTTTGTTGGGAACTTTCATACAACCTCCAGTATGCAACAGCAAGTAAACCACTCAACACACCCCAAAATACAGTCAACACAGGTGACCAACGAAATATGTTGCGTCCTGTAGTCCGGTTATTAGCAGCCATTCTTTCTATACATACACCAATTAATCTATGAAGTCTAAAAAGCAATGGTAATTCCAATATGTTCAGAAAAACTTTATTTCCAACTGTTAAAAATGGTAGTTGTGTAGAATGTCAGTAAACTGGCAATGGTTTACTCAAATATGCAAAAACAGATGACACCAACAGAAAACCTGTTGCTAAACAACATGAACATCCTTGAATATTCTGTCTTGTTTAAACATTTTAAAAACCCTTAACCCACTATTGATACTTCTAACAGATTTGTAATTCATCTTTGAAATCCTGAAAATTGTTTTACCAATTCAGTTTTAATTTACCCCTTTACCAAACAATCCCTGGTTTATACGACCCTGAGAAAGAAGCAGGCATGAGAATGAGGCTAAAAGAAAAAAGTATGAAAATGGATCGCCTTTTCCACACTCTGCAAAACTGGACGCTGCCGTTTTGAAGGAAGAGTTTTGGAGGAAAAAGCTTTTCTCAATAATGGTACTATTTATACACAATAGCCATGCATTTTTCACTAAAGCCTGAGTCTTATCATTTTAGAACACCCCCTGAGCGCCCCTCCCAATTTTCTCATCAGATCTGCACAAATCACAAGATCCCAGTTAGCGATTGAAAAAATCGGAAAGTCACAGAAAATCAGAAAAATCTCTTTGAAAACATTGTTGAGAGGAGATAATGCTAGTAACTTCTTAATGTTTTTATCCATATGGCAGCAACATAATGTTGAGGCTTTTGTCAAATTCAGAAAACACCACATCAGCCACTTTGTTGCGGTGAAATAATACTGTTTAACCCATTACCACACAATCCCTACTTTTGACGCCCCTGAGAAAGAAGCCTTTTGAAAACACTGTGGGAAAAGGAGAAAATGCTGATAACCAGCATTTTCTCCTTTTCCCACAGTGTTTTCTACCCTTATCAGAACAAATTTCTATATTTGAGTCACTTTTACTTTGTCGTCTGCAAATGCTTACAATTTGGACCAGTCTAAAATTTTCTTGTGTGGTAAAGAGTTAAATACATGTCAAAAACATCTAGGTCAAGCTCTGAAGTGAGACCACTATGGTACTATGTTAACTCTTGTTATATGGAAAAAGGTAAAAAAAAAATTATACATTTTTATGTTAAGAAAAGGATTTAACCCTTTCCCAAACAAACCCTGGTTTTTACATGTCTGCAGTATAAGTCTTTTGAAAACACTGTGGGAAAAAGGAGATATAGCTCGTAACAACCAATTTCTCCATTTCCAACAGTGTTTTCTACCCTTTTTTTGAGAACCTTCTGCCATTTTCTCAAAATCTAAAATTGTTGTCTGCAAGTTCTTTCAGTTTGGAAGAGTCCAAATTTTGTCGTTTGGGAAAGGATTAATTACTGTAGTTTTTGTTTCCAGCCAGGGCTATGACACCACAGTAGATGTCCTTCACTTCTCAAGCATGAATCATCAATTGTAAGAAGACTGGGAGAGTAATTTTATTTTCAAATACTAAAGGAAACTTGTACATTATTATTATATTTTGTGAAAACTGAAAGTAATTTATCACAAATGAAGATTTACTATTTTTAACCAGTATCAAGAAAAAACATTCCTGTTTTCAATTTGACAGTGGATAGGTTGCACTACATATGGCCTGCAACACATGAAAAGGGGCATTCAGACATTTGTGTAAAGTGTCGTCTAGGATCAGCCTGCATGGACTACGTAGGCTAATCCGAAACAACACTATACGCAAATGTCTGAATGCCCCTTTTCGCGTATTGCAGGCCATATGCATATAATGATATTAGTTATTTTTTTATTGACCCATACTATTGATGATGTGGTGCCAGCAACTATACATGTGTAGTTGTTTAACTTGGAGGGCTACACAATTTGAGGTAAGAAGTATTATCACTAACTCATTACCAAACGACAAAATTTTAGGTTTTTCCAAATTGAAAACATTTGCAGATGACAAAATAAAAGTGACTGAAAATTTGAAATTTGTTTTGTGAAGAGTAGAAAACATTGTGGGAAAAGGAGAAAATGCTGGTTACCAGCATTTTCTCCTTTTCCCACAATGTTTTCTAAAGGTTTCTTTTTCAGGGGCGTCAAAAGTAGGGATTGTGTGGTAATGGGTTAACATACATGCACTTGTTATAACCTAGAATCTTATATCATCTTTTGTAAACCATACTCTGGGATTACAAAAGCCAAATTAGTGGCTAAGAACATGCACTTTTTAACTCTTAACGAAATGACAAAATTTTAGACCAGTCCAAATTGAAAGCCTTTGCAGATGACAAAATTGATGTCACTCAAAAATTTGTTTTGGTAAGGGGAAGAAAGCCTTGTTGGAAAATAAGAAAATGCTGGTTACCCACAATGTTGTTAAAAGGCTTCTTTCTTATGTCTAGTAAATACCTGGGATTGTTTTAGAATAGGTTAATAGAAAACTTTGTTGGAAAAGGAGAAAAAGGCTAATTAACAGCAGTTTCTCTAGTAACCTTTTTAGAAAATGCATCTTCATAAAAGTTTTAGAAAATCAGGATTATGTCATACTGGGTTAAATAGCATACCACTTTTTCCTTCAACGCGTCATATTCTCCTTGTAACTCGGCCTTCCCCTGTACCACAACCTCTTTCTCATTTTGGGTGGCAGCAAGAGCAGCAGATTTTTCTGCGACGAAACCCTTTTGTTTGTTCAGTTCATCTTCAAGATATTTCACTTTATCTTGTATAGCTTCGGCCCGTTTTTCTATTGCAGTTTTCTTTGCGCTAACAATCTTAAGTTCTCTCTCCATTACCGAAATTTCGTTGAATTGTTCGCCATTTTTAACGGACAAGTTCCAGTAATTAAAACCCAAGATAACAAGGGCTACAAACAAACCAATTGCTAAAAATGGAGGTGAACGTGATGTTGGGCGCATGTTTCCCCTGTTATTCGCTGCCATTTCAACAAATAATGCACTAGAAAAAGGCAAAGGATCTTGAAGTGACTTGTCAACAGACCTAGGTGTCAGTGCTGTAGTTACTTCCTGTGCATAAATATCGATTGTTTGTAAAATATACCATAACATAATTATGCTGTCGGAGACATTGCAATTTCGTTTTATTTATTTCATACAAACAGCTTTTAAAAGATGCAACATACACCCAAACCCATTTAACCCATTACCATTCCCTACTTTTGACTACTCTGAGTAAGAAGCCTTTAAAAAACATTGTGCGAAAAGGAGAAAATACTGCTAACCAGCATTTTTCTCCCCACAACGTTTTCTACTCTTCACAAAGCAAATTTCAAATTTTCAGTCACTTTTACTTTGTCGTCTGCAAATGCTTTCGATTTAAACAAGCCAAAAATTTTGTAGTTTGGTAATGAATTAATTGTAGTTCCTAAAGGTTCTAAGTAGGCCAACTTCTCAGTGGTTCTAAGTAGTCCATAATGCCTCTTAGTGGTTCTAAGTAGTCCTTATATACTCATTACCAAACGACAATATTTTAGGTTTGTCCAAATCGAAAGCATTTGCAGACAACAAAATAAAAGAGACAGAAAATTTGAAATTTGTTTTGTGAAGGGTAGAAGACATTGTGGGAAAAGGAGAAAATGCTTGTAACTAGCATTTTCTCCTTTTCCCACAATGTTTTCTAAAGGCCTCTTTTTCAGGGTCGTCAAAAGTAGGGATCGTGAAGTAATGGGTTAATTGTTCTTAGAGGTTCATAGTAGTTCTTTGTGGTATTTACCCTGACTCTCCATCCACTCAACGATGGTGTTTTATTTGTTTCTGGTTCTGAATAGGGGGCATTTCTCGTTTTCCCGCTTTATTTTCCAAAACTGCCACCAGCAGCCCTCCCCCAGGGCTTTAAAGTTACTAAGATTTGTACAGTTATGGCGTTATTTAGGCATTGTGTCGGAAAAAAAAACATACTTTTTTTTTAAAGGAACCAAAGTATTGACAGTTGCATAGCTATCAACTTAGAAAGGACGTGTAAATTTTTATATCAGATTGTAGTCTCTGTAGACTGTCTGATCTTCTTCTACAACAATTTGAATTTTCGTCATGAGAATTACAAGATTTTCGAAGACTAGGACTAATAGATACACTTCCAGATTTTCGACAATAAAAAGTCTAACCGGTCGCATTTGAAAGGACCTTCAGGTATCAGAATGTGTTAACTTCAATTTTGGATCGTCGTGTTGTTCTTTCTGTAGAGTCTGATCTTGATCTTCATCAACATTATGCTATAAGGTAGAGGATAGAGAGCGTTGGGAGATAAATGAATTATGTATTTTCCAAACCACTTACTCAAAGACAGAAAGTGTCGTGTTCGGATTTGTAAAGATATCGAGCTTCTCCATTAAGGACGTTTTCGGTAGTAATTTCTGCACATCACTTTGGCGATTTCAAGGGAGACAATTACAGACAGAAGGTACTTGTATATCGTTCGGACAATACCTTGAATTTCCGATAAGTACGTTTCGAAGCAAAGAACGAGTCTACAATATCGACTTAACTGACATTTTGCAAAATGATCTAAAGGGGAATTGATCAGAAGAATAAAGGAATGTTTTCGGCGATATCGACTTTCTCAGAGACTCAAGTGTACTTAACATGATCGGTCTGAGCGCCTAAACGGTTACTATGGAAACGGCCATTTTACAAAAAAACTAACACGGCAACATATCTTTTTCTTTTCATTTTTATACTTACCAATAAATTTTACTATGTGTACCAAAAAATTAGAAAATTCTATGAAAGGCATTTTTCAAAATTTTGAATTAATTGAAAACTACATGTTGATTTTGTTTATATTTTGGCGAGTCAAGAAATAGGAAAAATAATTTTTTAAAAAGAAAATGAATTCAGATTTTTATTTCATTCATACAGAATCAAGAAAAAAATATATAATATGGAAAATAATATTTGCAATGTATTCAGAAAATAAACTTTCTATCACTGTATTACTGTCTTTTATGAAGATATAGTCATTTTAGGTCTTTTGATACAAACGGTTACCACAGAAACAACCATTTTGCAGAAAATCTAATTGGCAACATACCTTTTTCTTTTTACTTTTGAGTTTGCCATTGAATTTTACCCAACATATGAAATACTTAGAAAATTCTATGAAAGGATTAAATTTTCAACATCTTTAACACTTTACCAAAACGACAAAATCTAGACTGGTCCAAATCGAAAGGATTTGCAGATGACAAAGAAAACGTGACTCAAGAATCGAAACCTGACTTTGGAAGAGCGGAAAACATTGTTAGAAAAGGCTGTTTCCCTTGGGTCGTTAAGACCACGGATTGTTTGAATTGTTGTCTGCAAATGTTTTCAGTTTGGACAAGTCTAAAATTTGTGTCGTTTGGTAAAAGGGTTAACTCATTACCAAACAACACTATTTTAGGCTTGTCCAAATGGAAAGCATTTGCAGACGACAAAATAAAAGTGGCTGAAAATTTGAAATTTGTTTTGTGAAGGGTAGAAAACATTGTGGGAAAAGGAGAAAATGCTGGTTACCAGCATTTTCTCCTTTTCCCACAATGTTTTCTAATGGCCTCTTTCTCAGGGGCGTCAAAAGTAGGGATTGAGTGGTAATGGGTTAAGATTGCTAAAATCAGGAATATACAAACGGCTTGAAAGTTCCAGTATATTCCTGTAGCAGGTTAAGGGTGAATATAACGATACACATAAATACAGCATATCTTCGGTTTGCTTCCAAAACCTCGTAACTACAGCTTGTAACAAGCTGTAGTTATGAGGTTTTGGAATCAGACCGACGATATACAGGTATCGACTGATAAAGAACTCTTGTTTCACCAAACAACAAAATGTTAGACTGGTCCAGATTGAAAGCACCTATAGACTAAAATAAACGTAACTAAAAAATGAAATTTTGTTTCCAGCAGGGTAGAAAACATTGTGGGAAAAGGAGAAAATGCTGGTTATCAGCATTTTCTCCTTTTCCCACAATGTTTTCAAAAGGCTTCTATCGCAGGGTCGTAAAAACCATGGATTGTTTGGTAAAGGGTTAAACAACAATATTTTGGACGTGTCCAATTTGAAAGAATTCGCAGACGATAAATCAAACCTGCCTCAAATGATGAGACTGTTTTTGAAATGGTAAAGAAAGAACACAGTAGGAAAAGAATAACAACGCAGGTTACCAGCGTTTTCTCCTTTTCCAGCAATGTTTTCAAAACCTGTTTATACCAAATGGTCGCTCGAACTTTGGATCATCGGGTAATAGTCAAATGCTAATAGTAAAGGTACATGTACACAAAACCGGCCGATTTTGTTCTTTAACTCTTTACCAAACGACAATATTTTAGGCTTGTCTAAATCGAAAGCATTTGCAGAAGACAAAATAAAAGTGACTAAAAATTTGAATCTGTTTTGTGAAGGGCAGAAAACACTGTGGGAAAAGGAGAAAATGCTGGTTACCAGCATTTTCTCCTTTTCCCACGATGTTTTCTGAAGGCTTCTTTCACAGGGTCGTTAAATGTAGGGATTACATGTGTGGTAATGGGTTAACTCCCTACCAAACGACAAAATTTTTGACTAAAACGTAACAAAATGACGACAAAATACATGTGAATCATAGAAAACATTGTGGGAAAAGGAGAAAACGCTGGTTACCAGCATTTTCTCACTTTCCCACAGTGCCTTCAAAGGCTTTTTTCCTCGGAGTCGTTAAAAGTCGGGATTGTGTGGTAAAGAGTTAATTAAGGTTTTTTTTTAGAGACTGCTATTTTTCATTCGTGTGCAGTATGAATTTAATATAATAACACAGACAGAAACACACACTTTTTGAAAAGGGCGCTTAATGCATCTGCAAAGAATATCGACTCAGATCAGCCTGCGCAGTCTGTGCAGGCTGACCTGGGTCAATTTCATTTGCTTTTGATATGAGTGATGCATGTCGAAGCACCAGTGTTTCTCAGGATACAGTCGAGTTTTAGATGACATAGACTTTATTAGTCTGCAGTCATATGGTAACTTGGTAATTATCATGGATCACGAAGATGCATTAAACCATTACCAAACAATCCCTACTTTTGACAACCCTGAGAAAGAAGCCTTTAGAAAACATTGTGGGAAAGAGAAAATGCTCGTAACCAGCATTTTCTCCTTTTCCCACAATGTTTTCTACTCTTTTCAAAAAAAAAAAAAAAAATGCAAATTTTCAGTTACTTTTATTTTGTCGTCTGCAAAAGCTTTCAATTTGGACCACTCTATAAATTTGTCGTTTGGTAATAGTCTTTAAAGAGTTAACGAGTTCTTTATATTCGAACTGTAAAATCTGATTCCGTAATAAGCCCTTATCCTGGGAAATAACTAAAATTAAATTTTTAATTCGAAATCAAAAACCCAAATATCGCTGTTTCAAAGTCGTGCTTGGAAGAATAATATCTTCTTATCGGACAGTGTAGATCAGAGATCAGACTGCACGTTTTATGCAGTCTGATCTTTATCTACATTGTCCTCAAATGGTCAGCGAGTGGCACTGCATTTTCTTCTTCCAAAAATGTTTTTCAAAGGTGTCTTTTTTACAACGGATTGTGTAGTAAAGGGTTGATTTACTTTAGAAAAAAGCTTCGAAACATAGTGGGAAAAGGACGAAATTTAGTAGAACCAACATTTATCCTATCCCAACACCGTTTTCTATCTCTGTGAGAACAAAATCCTAGTATGTGATCCATATATTTGTAGTCCACAAATATTTTCAATTTGGACTGGTCTAAAATACATGTAATTGTCTTCTTTGCTAAATAGATGATAATCATGGTGTCAGGATTCACCCTTCTTTCACTTTTGAACATTACTTTGAAGATGTTTATGTGGAAAAGCACCCAGTGGCTTTTGCATAAAGTTTTGCAAACTACATACAAGAGAAAGTCGTGGAAATCATGATCAGCTGCAGTAGAACTTGCAAAATAAGTACGTAGAATTATTTGTAACTATTCTCAAAAAAATTGGTTGAACAAGGAATGAAGCCAGTGATCCCAGGGTTTCAAACAGTATAGCTACCCACTTAGCCACCACATTCAGCTCTTTTTTTTTTGATTGGTAGAAGAGGTTGCTTCATTATTAATCCATTCATTTTTTTCTTGTATAAAAGTGAAAAAGGTTGAGCCATGCCTTGTGGAAAGGACACATTTATCTGCAAAAAGTATTTACCCTAGCCTGTGCAGGCTGACATGGGCCAATCCTTTTGTTATCTTTTATCTTTAAATATGGTACAACCATTATCTCCCGCTAGATGGCATTCTATAAATACTCATCTATCTTATTTGGGCATCCTGGGTACAGAACCGAACCACTTTCCTACGCGACAACCGTTACTTTGAATTTCAAAGTAAAATAAACGTTTACTCAATAAAACGCTACCTCGAGCAATTCACTCAGCAATGATCGGCAGTTTAGAGAAATCTGGAGCTTAAACAGGTCTCATTTCTCCTCAAATGTATTGATAAAAGCTATTTGCTACATTGCTACTTTATAGAGCGTAATATTACTGTCATCCCGCTCTCGGGGCTAGTGATGCGTCATAAAAGACAGTCGAATCTTCGAAGAATATGACATGCTCAGACAACGATGGTACATCAATACAACACGCTGAATCATTCCACCAAATTGACCATGCTGAAACGTTATCTTAGGCAATCAAGTATTGTGAGCAAAATAGTTTTAAAATAGCTGCCAGTTAACCCTTTAACAAACAATGCCTGGTTTTTTCACGACCCTGAGATAGAAGCCTTTGGAAAACATTGTGGGTAAAAGGAGAAAATGCTGTTAAGCAGCATTTTCTCCTCCCTCCCCACTCCACAATGTTTTCTAACCTGTTTGAAACAAATTTCAATTTTTGAGTCAAGTTTATTTTGTCGTCTGCAAGTGCTTTCAATTTGGACCAGTCTAAAATTTTGCCGTTCGGTTAAGAGTTCAATGATTAATGACCCTGAGAAAGAGAGTGTTTGAAAACATTGAGGGAAAAGGAGAAAATGCTGGTAACCAGCGTTTTTCTCCTTTTTCCAAAATGTTTACTGCCCTTCCAAATACAGATTTCAATTTTTGAGTCACATTTACTTTGTCGTCTGCAAAGGCGACTGCAAATGCTTTCAATCTGGGCAGGTCTAAAATTTTGCCGTTTGTTTAAAGATTTGAGGTGCACGGTCGATCTTATACGTTATTGTAATTTGTGTACTAGTATATTATAGAGAAATAAATGAGGCCCTCTCTGACAGGACCTAAAAAAAGAAAGAGTTCAATGATCATTTTTTTATTCAATACAGAACAACAGAATTTTATTGCTATAAGTTACCTAACAATATTTTTAGCAAACATAAATGAGAAATAAAGTCGTGAAAAAATAACAATGATAAAATATTTTGTACGTAATTGATGCTTTGAAAATATTTTTCATGCTCTGGTCATATCATGTCTGAGAGACTGGAAAAGGCCTTCAATTTGACTATGGATTCGAGTTTCTGTTACAAGTCATGGGCTAAAGTAAATAATTATACACCTATTGGCCCATTAGTACATTTTTTACCGAATGGAATATTTCTATGGTGAACTCAATCCGAAAACATAAATCTAATCTATATCTTAAATGGAAATTGAGTTGTTTCTCTTTTTAATCATCTTGAAATGACATGTCGAAAGAGATTTACACACACACACATACAAAAACGATTAATACAAAAAGCAAAAAAAAAAACTAGTGAAAAGAAACCTAATTAAAGATCAAAAAGCATTCGAAAACAAGAAGTAGTTACGTCACAAAATGCACGCAACTGTAAAATAGATATATACGCCTATCAGCAACAAGTATAGAATAATAATTTACTATTATTTGACTGTAATTTATATGCAAGATAATTCATTTATATTCATGGGTCTTTTTTATTTGATTTGTGTGAAATGTAATTACCTCCCTTTAATTAATGCAAATAAAGCGGGATCAAAGCAAAAATGTTTGGGTGCTTGGTAGATATATAAGCTGAAACTAAAGCGAAACCTATTGTTGACCAGCCTGCATACCTCAGTTGGTAGAGCCTAAGACTCATAATCATGAGGGTGTGGGTTCAATTCCCACGGCTGGACATCTAGAATAACAACAGTAAACCGAGGTCCCGTGTGGCGGTGCTATACACCGAGCACGTTAAAGAACCAGGTGAAACTTAAGATGAGTTTCGTCCTGTATCTGCACTATCCCCACTAACAAAACTAACAGCCTTCAGGGGGCGTCGCCCATATTGGAAACCGGTGGTGACGATAAATAAACGCAAATTCAATCAGTCAAACCTATTGAAAATATGCCCAAATATTCAGTAGTTGTACTACCCAGCTGCCCTGGCATTAATAGTGTAGCTTTTCTCAAGTGATCCCAGGTGTGATGAACTAGTCTTAACAATTGTCTTTTAACAACATACATGTACTACAAGAGTCCTGTCCGAGTCGCGAGAAGACCGTAAGAAGACACGAATCAGCTGTTCCTGTAATATGGCTGAAAACTGTCAAAAAAAGGGGCAAAACCCATCAAAACAAATGAGTCATATGCCATAATACTTCACAAGCTTCCAACTGGAGAGACAACTAAAAAGTTGTACAGGTACATGAAATCTTTTTAACCCACACGAAGCCTGAGAAAGCACGTGTTTGACAATCTTTTTTGTACTTTACGATAATATATCAACATTACAAAAGAGCGAAACGTTTGGTTTTACCATCTCTACCTTTGACTTTGACCTCAACAGGTTGTTTCAATTACGTTGATGCACATTACATACTATTTCATTTGTTAACTGTATATGTGACCTTTGAAATTACATTCCTTACGAGTCAATGAGGCAATTTCTAAGATTTCTATGAAAATAATATTAATAAAAAAAATCAAGATCTTTTGCCTCCAACGAACGACTTTTTGTGTCCTGTAGCAGACTACTCCGAGGACATTAAGACAACATTAATTAATACAATTGGGTGCAGATAGGTAAATAAAAGATACCAGCAAGCAAGAAAAACAAAGTAATATTTGATGAGTTCATGATGTTTTTAAATGCTTTTAACACTGAGGATGCTTAACTCGACCCAAGGACCTTCTTCAGAGAGTGTAAATCAAGATCAGACTGCACTGGTAGTACAGTCTGATCTTGAATCTACATTGTTCGATAGGGAAATCCTCCAAATACTTTTGAAATAGCAACCTTTAGATTTTTACTATCGGCTCACAGTTTCATTTAACCCTTTACCACAAAATGACGACTTTTGACGACCTTGAGGTAGAAGCCTTTTGAAAACATTGAAGGAAAAGGAGAAAATGCTGGTAACCAGCATTTTCTCCTTTTCCCACAATGTTTTCTACCCTTCCCAAATCAAATTACGGTTTTTCAGTCACATTTATTTTGTCGTCTGCAAATGCTTTCGACTTAGACGACTCTATGAATTTGTCGTTTGGTAAAGAGTTAACTTCTTAAGCAGGTTAAGGGTAACCCTTATCCTTCTAAATAACTAAAATAGAATTTTCAATTCGAAATTAAAACCCTAAATATTGCTATTTCAAAGTTATGGGTGGAGAAAAAAATCTCCTGATCGGACAGTGTAGATTAAAGATCAGACTGCACGTTCTGTGCAGTCTGATCTTTAATCTACACTGTCCGCAAAAGCTCAGCGAGTCGCAATCAGTAACCAAAGGGTTAACAGATTGAAAACTTTGAATGTTAACGAAGTTTAAATGACATTGTCGATCATTTGTATGTGTCAATACAATTTAACCTTCAAAAATTATCCTTGTGATCTGAACATTAAAAGAAATTTCACGGTTTCCGCAATTTTATTACCTCACCTGAGATACTTATTATGAAAAAAAAAACCAGATTCAGACGCAGTATCGTTAGTTGGATCGTTTGAAAATCACGTGAAGCTTTGTTATTTGTAAATATAAATGCACCTGAACCATGCACTGGCAAAAGGGGGCTTTATGTATTTCCGTGATACACTGTACCAAGTCAGCCATCACATAGCTATGGATCCATAATAGCCACTTTTCTTAATACAACTGACTTTATCACGAGGTAGACTGGTCCTTGGATATACGGAAAATTGACCAATAGCGAAAAGTATCGGCTCAGGTCAGCCTGCGCGCACTGCGCAGGCTGACATAGGTCGATACTTTTCGCAAATGCATTAAGCCGTCTTTTCATTGAATATAGCTCAAACATTTTTCATGTTCCCTTGGAACAGAGATTAGAGAAACACTGCGCAGTAATTCTGATAGATCTTAAAGGCATTGCAGAGATGCTGTTAAACTATGTCCTTTATATATCGGACTTATTTATATTTGTGGTATTTGTCGAAGACATTACCCCTATGGGTTCACTATTGAGTTCTGAAGACCATGCATCGTATTTTGTGCAAAGCCTAAGGAAATAAACCCATTTAAACTCAATTTTTCCCAGACAAATGAGCTTTTTGGTTGTGCTTCGATATGTAATTGGAAATAACATGTTAAAATACACTGGGTGAGGTCATCGATCATGGAAATACTAATTTTTGATTGAGAAAAGCTTCACCGCTCATAGTCTTGTATTGGCGCAATGATATACATAAAAATGTGCTTACTGATCGCTTGGTCCTTGGCTTTTTCGTTCCAAAACCAGTTTGCACATTGGCTTGTTCGTCCCTTGATTGCGCGCTACTCCATTTGATTGTGCAGTAAAGTTTATCGATCGAAATAACTTGATTGTAATGATGTGAATTGAATCTTCACGACCAAAGATATCTCAAAATCATATTTTTCAGGTACAAACTTAATTTATTCGCTATATTTACATTGTTTCTCTTTCTCTATCCATCATGCATTCTACTGTCAAGGGACCTTACTCTGGACTCCTCCTAGTGATCAAAGGGATACTAAAATACACAAACAATCCTAACCTTGTCAAGAGTCCTCTCCCTTCAACCGAAAATGCATTCATTTAATTGCGTAGTAGTTTAACTTTCGTGCAGATATTTGAATAACATTTCTCTTTTTCTTTCAAATTGTTAACTTCACACAGCAGCTCACGTGACACATACCACTCCAGCGTTTTGAATGCTTTGATTCTTTATGGAGCCGAGGGCTGTGTATCAACATCCATCCAGAACGATGCATGTCGGTCGCCAGGGGCGTCTGAATCCTTCATTGGCTGAATAAGTGAAAAGAAATTTTGAAGTCGATAGTAAGGAGCTGACTTTCCCTATCGCAAATGTTTTTCATTAAGGGCGAGCGGGGGGCTGAAAAATATATTTCTTTTTGACGGTTAGTTTAAACATGTTTTATTGCCATGTTAAGTTACAAGAAAAAAAAATTCAGAACAATATACATAATCAAATGACTAGGCAAAAGGGTTTGACCACAAGTTATCGCAACTTATATTTGGTCATTCCCCCTTTTTGACGGTGTAGATCAAAGATCAGACTGCTGGTTCTGTCAAGTCTGATCTTGATCTACGCTGTCAGATGAAGATCGTTAAGTTGCACTAAGGGGTATTCGGATATTTGCGTAAAGTGTCGTCTGCGCTTTACGACTACAGCTGATTTTATTCTTCAGTAGCTTTGCACGAGACAGAAAATTATAGAAAAAACAGAAAGTGTCGTTTCGCATTAGCTTAAGCGGATTGCGTAGGCTGATCCGTGACGACACTCCATCCACGCAAATGTCGTAATGCTCCTTTTCGCACGTTGCATGCCATTATGATGTGTTTCCTGGTACAATGCAATACGGAGATACATAAATGCCCATTTTTTTAGAGCACGACTCTAATTCTATTATACGCCACACCATTTGTCGATATAGTAGTATATTTATACATCTGTGTTTTTGCGTAGTAATATCAACCCTTAGACTGCTAAGCGCGACTCACTGACCTTATGCGGACGGTGTAGATCAAGATCAGACTGCACAGAACGTGCAGTCTGATCTTGGATCTACACTGTCCGATACGGAGATGTTATTTCTTCACAAAATATATTTGAAATGGCATAATTCTGTTCTTTTTTTCATTTTTGAACGTTTCGTTTAAGTTATGTAGATAAGTGAGATGAGGGTTAACCAATATTAATACGCATGAATGACGGAAGTAGTACCAGTCACTGACATTTGAATTTAGAATAACTCACAGCTTCCTCTATGACGTAAAACTTAATCCGCCGTATGAGAAAATATCCGTCAAAGGTTTAAATGTTCACGTTCCTAAACACTTGCGTGTCTTTTTTTTTTTCAATCGTAAATTTTAAAGACTATAAATAATTTTGGCTTGCAACTCGGGAAAAGGGACATCGGACATTTGCGTAAGGTGTCGTTTCGGATCAGCCTGCGCAGTCCGTGCAGACTAATCCGAAACGAAAGTTCCCGCCTACTGTAAGACTAAACCAAATGCAGTCGTTAAGTGCCGTCTCGGATTAGCCTGCGCGCACTGCGCAGGCTGATCCGAGAAGACACTTTACGCAAATGTTCGAATGCCCATTTTCGCATGTTGCACACCATACGAGTATATAGTGTCACCTGTATGTATTAGGGAAGTTCAATACTTTGCACGATAGATTGGCTGTTATTTATTTCCAAATATTTGGAAACGAATATTTCAGAGTGTAATTAAATCGTTAACATATTTAATTGATGAGTATTACTGTACTTTTGCTCTTGAATCCTAAGTCCAAATGATTTAACCTTATCAAATTGATACGTTGCGGCAGTTAAACTGTACCAAACCTTAAAGGTGGGTATTTAGATTTTTCACATCACACCAAAGTAGAAATATATATGTATCACTGAAATTCATATGAAAAAAAAAACTTTACAAATCATCAATAATCAAGAATCACAAAATTACAAAAAAAAAAAAATTTTTTTGACGGTTTTAATACGTAGCCTCATACGCTAATTTTAGATTTCGCACCAAAAATCAAAAATAGCATTGTGGGAATGTCAAGTGAGTGGCATGTGACTAATGACGCTTGAATTCCATAACATACCAAACGTGTAATTATTTTCCATAATGTCTTCTTCGGACGCTATGTTTGAAGCTTCGTCTATGTATTTCCGGTATGTAAATGAGCGAGTTGCTCATGAAAGAACAGACTGTGTTTCCCGTCATTGTCGACCTGGGCTGTAGTAAATCTCTAATTTCTGTTGTTGTCGGATGGTTTTCGACTACTGGGATTTTATAAATGAAAATCATAAGGCTTTGGAAATATAAGATGATTTTTTTGTCTTTTTGTAAAATTTTGTCCCAAAATCTGAAGGGCCACATTTATGCTGCTCAGCGCGACTGACTTTTTGCGGACAGTGTAGATCAAGATCAGACTGCACAGAATGTGAAGTCTGATCTTGGATCTACACTGTCCGATAAGGAGCTATTATCCCCCCTCCAGGCTTAACCAGGTGACATTTGATAAAAATGTGACCCATCACACAAAAAAGGGACCTTACCAGCCGATAGGACTCATGAACACAATGTTTCGGGTCACTACAGGTTGTGGGTTGGAATCCCTGGCTGGCCAACTAAGAATTACTAATAGTCTTTCGGATGAGACATTAACCCGAGGTCCAGAGTTACGGTGCTATACGCCGAGCCCGTTAAAGAACCAGGCAAAGCTCTCAGTAGTTTCGACCTTTATCCTTGCACTATCCCCTGTAACAACTAACCGTCTTCTGGGCGTGTCGCTCAGATGGGCAACCAGTTGTGACGATAAATAAATGGAAATAAACAAATAGGGACCATCTGGGAATTCTGCACATCAATTAGATGAAAACACATCAAAGATAGTGCAGGTCAGTTTAGGGTGATTATTCAAAAATGATTGTATAACAAGGTACAATGACCGCTTTTCATACAGAAAATGTCATCTTTAGAAGCGTTCTAAGCGAAAAGTGTCAACCCTGGTCAGCCTGCGCAATTCGCGCAGTCTGACCAGGGTTGACACTTTTCGCAGTTCCCAGAAGGTCCCTTTTTTGCTTGATGGGTCACAAATATTCTTACAAGCCTAGTGAAAACAAAATGGCGAACACGATTTTATTGGACACCCTTTGAAAAACAATATGTCCACCTCATACCACAAAATGACAAGACGTGCTGAAATAAATCCTGGATTTGAGAAATGGTTGTGGTTTTACAATGAATTTCAAGTTTATTTTTAAAACACTGACTAAAATAAAGTTTTGACCTGCGAAAGGGAAAATTATATCAATACGTCACACGTAATGTTCGTTTTATCTTTCAGCATGTGTGAATTTTAAACTTTATGGGTCTGTTAATTCAGGCTAAGTTCATCAATTTTATATCCATAATCTGAGATTTTCATCCATTCAAAACACAACGTATGAGTAGTCTATCTAATCTATAGACGTGACGGAAAGATCAGAGGACAAGCAAATTTCCTTTTAAGTGTTTAACTCATGACCAAACGACAAAATTTTAAGTTTATCCAAATTGAAAGCATTTGCAGACGACAAAATAAAAGTGACTGGAAATTTGAACTTTGTTTTGGGAAGGGTAGAAAAGATTGTGGGAAAAGCCTGAGAAAATGCTGCTTACCAGCATTTTCTCCATTTCCACAATGTTTTCTAAAGGCTTCTTTCTGAGGGGTGACAAAAGTAGGGATTGTGTGCTAATGGGTTAAAAAAGAGTGGAAAAGGAGTGATAACAAGTCTTTGCACCTATTTGTATAATTATGCATTAACGCCCTGCTTACAGAAAATGACTCATTTAACTCTTTACAAAATGACAGAATTTTAGACTGATCCAAATTGAAAGCTCTTACAGACGACAAATTAAATGTTGCTTAAATGATGGGATTTGTTTCTGAAAGGTTAGAAAACCAGCATTTTCTCCTTTTCTGACAATGTTTTCAAAAGGCTTCTTTCTCAGGGTCGTAAAAACCAGGGATTGTTTGATAATGGGTTAAGAAAGCTTTTGGTACGATTACGTCGATTTCTATAAATTGTGCAGCGATCGTATTTGGTACAAAACTATTTTGGTTTATGCTCTTAAGTGTACACGTCGTAAAGAGCCCTGCTACCATTCGGAACACCTCGGTCAATTCTACGAATCAAGCTGGATCGACAGATTGGCCTAGGTGTACCGAATGTCCTGCTACGTCTGCCATTTTGAATATTTTACCATGGAGAAATCTTAAATAGTTTTGTTCGTGTACCCTTTCAAAGGTACGCTTAATAGCATTTTTTTTTTTGAAAGAGATTCTTTTAATGGAATTTCAGATAAAGTGCCAACTCATATAAGGCCCATATATCTCTCAAAGTATTATAGGTTATTGCACTTGTATGGGAATACATTGTGTTGAACGAGTTCTTTTGGCAGAGTTGCCCGAGCTTGCGAAGGCAATTACGCCAAAAGATCGAGTTCAACACAATATATTCCCATACAAGTGCAATTTAACATTTTTATTATATACTTTGACATTGTTTACGTAATTTACCGCGGTTTAACAATAAAAACATTATCGAATTCGTTGATTTATCTTTTTAAAAACAGTCTTATTTATTAAAAAAGCAACGAGAAATTTGTTTTGTCGCCACACCGCACTTTTTCAATTTTTGCTTTTGACGTCACCGTTGCTAACTGTATGTAAACAAACAAGATGGAGTCCAGGATACTTTTTTATCGCTTGAAAATTTCATCGTCGATATGTATGTTCGATAGACAAATTTTTCATACCTTGGCAGTGACTGTCATTCGCGAAACAAATACTCTGTTTATTTTTCATGATTTTAATAAAAAAAATTCTTTGAAAATTTTGTAAATCTTGATATCTAACGTTGAATTTTTTTATAATGGCGGCCGTTCATATTTTGATTTTTAGAGAAATGGCGGTTTTTGAAATAGTTCCGTACTTAGCAACCCACGTGAAAAAAGCTATAAAGTATGTAATATGAAAGTGTGCAATCACTCGTCACAACTCGGCCGATTCCGTACCTACATCTAATGGCTCCCATCACCCGGGGTATGCCGAATGAGTGCGCAATATGGAAAAATATTGCATACTTTCGTCCAGTGCAAATACATGGGGACAATATCGAAGTATATAATAACTCCAATTCTGAGTATCAAGACAAACGAGTCACATACTACATATTTTTTTTTATTTGAACTATGACCCACGTATACAAAAAAGGGTGTATGGATAGTTGAAAATGCGGTTACATTTATCTGTATGATTTATGGGATATGCACTTTTTCGTGCATTTCAGTGGTAATTTATGAATGGCGTCAAATGTTACATGATCTATCATCTGAGTATCACCTCTCCGCTGCAACGTTCGTGTTTCTTAAAATTACCTTTTTTTTTCCCTTTATATTTTCGCGCAAAGGGGGAGATTTGTCTATAGCGGCACAAGGGGAACAAACAAAAATAATTACCTTGTCTCCACAACATATCGTTGCCAAGAAATACTGTAGCTGTTATCCATATTATCAAAAGAACACCGTGATTTCATGCAGTGTCTCATTTTCACTTGATATTTACCCAGGAGAATAAAGGTATCGTGTGGGAACTCCTTGTCATGGTATCGGAACAAACCACTAAACTTTTCTGCGATGGACATAATTGGCCGTGCCGTTGGAATGCGATATCATGTCGTGAGAGCTAGATGTCGTGTCGTAGGAAAGAGATGTGACCGGGTTGTTTCGTGCATATATATTTTAGAACTGTATAAAATGTAGTCGGATCGAGATATCGTGGCGTGAAGGTGAAATACAACTAAATGTATTTTATGTTGTGGGAACGTTTTTCCCGTTTACTGGATCGTCTTCTCTGTGTTTCCTCTGTCACACAGATTTCATCATATCCTTAGTTTCGCTCACTTGTTTTTTCCGCCGAATACTGCTCATTACCCTCTGATACGAATTTGAAGCGTTAGCCATTGAAAGCATCCTATTAAACTCATGTTGATATCGGTGAATCAAGGATTGATGCATAATTGGCCTGCAACACGCGAAAAGGGGCATTCGGGCGTCTGCGTAAAGTATCGTCACGGATCAGCCTGGGCTGTCCAGCACAGGCTAATCCGAAACGACACTTTCCGTTCTAATGTGATTTTCTATTTCGCAAAAGTCTACTGTAGCACAAAATCTAACGTAGTCGTAAAGTGCCGACTCGGATTAGCCTGCGCGGACTGCGCAGGCTGATCCGAGACGACACTTTACGCAAATGTCCCAATGCCCCCTTTTCCCGTGTTGCAAGCCATATATGCAAACCCTCATTACCTAACACTGTGCTCAACTTTCTTTTCTGAATTTTCAATGCCACAGTCCCTGTTGAACCCCCACTGCCGTTTTCTCACTCGTTGATGAATTCTCACTGCTGAAATACTTCCTGTCGACCTTTCTGCTGAACTCGCGTTGCAGAACTACCAAATAGGCTCTCACTGTCGAATTCTCTTCTAAACTCTCAACGCCAATTTCTCTCTCGTTGCCTATGCTTGTCATATTCTTGGTTTGGTTATTTCCATTTGTTTATCGTCGCTACCAGTTGCCCATCTGAATGACGCCCCCAGAAGACAGTTAGTTGTTACGGGGGATAGTGCAAGGATACAGGTCGAAACTACTGAGAGCTTCGCCTGGTTCTTTAACGTGCTCGGCGTATAGCACCGTCACACGGGACCTCGGTTTAATGTCTCATCCGAAAGACTATTAGTAATTTTTAGTTGGCCAGCCGGGGATACGAGCCCACAACCTGTAGGACATTGTGTTCACAAGTCCTACGCTCTACCTACTGAGCTATATCGGCTAGTCATATTCTTCGAAGATTCGACCTGTTTTATATGACACATCACCCATCTCCCCAATACCTGGGAAAAGTAGGCTTATACCAAAGCTATTAGTCTATAACCGAAGCATGTAGAGCCTGTTTTAACTCTTTTAACACACAACAAAATTGTAGACTGGTTCAAATTGAAAGCATCTGCAAATGACAAAATAAAGGTGACTGAAAAATTGAAATTTGTTCCGGGAAGGGTAGAAAACACTGTGGGAAAAGGAGAAAATGCTGGTTACCAGCATTTTCTCCTTTTCCTACAGTTTTTTCAAAAGGATTCTTTCTCAGAGGCGTCAAAAGTAGGGATTGTGTGGTAATGGGTTAATGGATGGCCGATGCATAATTATGTTACATGCTAGCCGATCATATAGCAGAATGAATCGCACCAAGTAGCGTTTTATTTCAGTAAACGTTTATTTCATATCGAAATTCAAAGTAACGGTTATTGTTTTGAAAAATTACTCCGCTACTGTATCCAGCATGCCCAAATTATATAGATGTGAAGGCCTATTTGTACCATGCCATCTAGCGGGAGATAATGATTTCTCTCTCAGTTTATCCATTTTGAAACTCTGCTAAACTTTCGCCCCTGAATTTCTCACTGCCCACCACTCTCCCAACCTCTCTGCTGAAGTCTTCCTTACTGCTGAACTTTCACTGTAGATCTCTTGTTATGGAATTTTCACCGCAGAGCTCTCTGTTGAATTCTGAGAAATGACCGCAGAGGGTTATTTCTCTACGTAGGATAATGACCCGGCTCATTCCCGTACGTAGTGAAATGACCCATTGGTCATTTTGTAGGGAAAGTCATTTCTCTGCATTACACCGGCTATAATCTCTTTTATTTTTCTCCTGTGTTAGGATTTATCTGGTCAAAATTCGGTAGCAAAATCCGAATTCTATGAAAAAAGAATCTGTTTTACTTCATACATAGACACTATGATGAAGAGATTTTAATTGGTTGTCTGAAAAATCACTTTTCAAGATCACTGATTTAACCCATTACCATACAGTCCCTACTTTTGACGACCCTGAGAAAGCAGCCTTTAGAAAACATTGTGGAAAAAGAAGAAAATGCTGGTAACCAGCATTTTCTCCTTTTCCCACCATGTTTTCTACCCTATGGAAGAAAATTTACACCACTTGAGCCACACTGAAATTGTCGTCTGCAAATGCTTTCAATTTGGGCAAGGCTAAAAATTTGTTGTATGGTAAAGAGTTGAAAGCCGCTCTGACTAAGGCAGATTTAATGCATATTCGTGATGTATTATACTATGCAACTAAATCACATGGTAGTATGGTCCTTGGATCATCTTCGCAAGCCAAGGCTGACGATTCACTACGCTACTCCACCCTTGGCGGATCGGGCTTGATTTTTACATTCCTCCGATACACTTTTTCATTGGATGCAGCCAGCTCTAACTGCAACGAATGAAATCGCTCGAAGCATTTCATCTTTGATAAAAATAGAATAAGGTCGCGACCTTTCGAATAGAAGGTAAACATGGAAACGCACGTGGATGTCTGCTTATCGCTTCATGCAGAATTATTGTATTCGTAAGCGATTTGTAAAACGATATTTCATTGGCTTTCAGAAATATGATGTAAAATGGGGGGGGGGGGGGTAAAAATCAGCATCCAATAGAGGGCGCATCACAGGAATCTCAAAATCGGGCTCAATCAGCCAAGGTAAGATCCACGTACTGATCGTAACCTTGGCTCGCGAAGATGTCCTTGGATATGAGCAAAATTTACATAATTATAGCAAAGAGCAAATAACATCCTGCCCGGACTGTGTGCAAACACATAAATTAATCCTTTACCGAACAATCCCTGGTTTTTACGAACCTTAGATAGAAGACTTTTGAAAACATTGTGGGAAAAGGAGAAAATACTGGTTACCAGCATTAATTTTTCTCCCACAACGTTTTCTGACTTGCTGGAAACAAATTTCAATTTTTGAGTTGCGTTATTTTGTCGTCTGCAAGTGCTTTCAATTTGGACCAGTCTACAATTTTGTTGTTTGGTGACCATCATGAATTTTTCTCCTTTTTCCACAATATTTTCTAATTTGCTTGAAATAAATTACAATTTTTGAGTTACTTTTCCTTTGTCGTCTGCAAGTGCTTTGAATTTGGACCAGTCTACAATGTTGTCGTTTGGTAAAGATTTAAGCCTCCCTTTGTATGCAGCATGACGTATTAATTCATGAAAACGAGGTTTCAGTTATGACGTCTACCTAGACTTGCAATGGAGAGTACACGGGGAAATGTTGTTTCAATTACAGAGGGCCCGCCCGGGTGGCCCAGTGGTGAGAGTGTCGGACTCATGACCTGGTGGTTGTGAGTTCGATACCCGGTTTAGGCGAAATTTATTTCCGGCGTATTTTTGCCTCTCACCTCTGCTGAAGTATGGGAGAAAGTAGTCGGTGGCTTTGGAGAGAAAGTGGTGTAAGTATACCGGTGTGAGAAAGCCAGGAAACACATGTGCGTCACCGACCGCCATGATAATTATGACCTTAGCTGTTAAAGTGGCGTTAAACCCCAATACAACCAATCAATCTATTACAGAGGGATTTAGATGGCCAAGATTGGCTTCCGTACATTACGCATTCCTAGACATGTCCGTAATAAGGAAACGTCACACAGTGCCTTACTGAAAAATTAAAAAAAAAATACAAGGAAAACATCCAATGAAACGGAGAATCTTGAACGAAAAAGGCAATTTATCCTTTGTCACAGTTTTTTTTTTTTTGTAACTAAGTAATACAGATAACATGAAATTTCTGCTTGCGTTCGTGCAATATTTGCTTCATCCCGGAAACAGATATTTGCCTAGTGGCTTAAAATCCTGTGGTATGCCCAAAGTTAACCCTTAGGCTGATAAGCGCGACTCATTGACCTTTGCGGATAGTGTAGATCAAGATCAGACTGCACAGAACGTGCAGTCTGATGTTGGATCTACACTATCCGATTAGGAGATATATTTCCCCGAAATACAACTTTGAAATAGCATTTTTTTTTAACTTTCGAATTGAAAATTTTATTGTAGTTAATTTTATTGTGGAATAAGGGTTGAAATGATATCACAGGGTTGGAAATAAACTGAGAACCACAGACAATGGATAGACGTGTCGTCAGTCTCAAATATTAACCACAAATGTTCAGTTTAAAAGCTCATTTGACAGCAAAATTATACAAATACGGGATGCGGTAAATTCAAGATTAGACTACGCTTTGTTAAGTCCAATCCTGATCTATACTGTCCACAAAAGACGTGCGAGACGTGCTTTTCGTCTTAAATTTTCAATTCAGTTATCGTCGGTTTACTTCAAAAACCTCGTAACTACAGCTTGAAACAAGCTGTAGTTACGAGGTTTTTGAAGTAAACTGACGTCACATTCCCTGAGGCAATGTTTTTTAGGTTTACGTTCGGTTTATATATATATGCTCGTATATAAAGGGAAGCCGAACAGTCGATCACTCGTTCAACAAGGCGGCAGTACTCGCGTCAGTGCGTTTTAAAACGTTACGTATACATCCGTTAAATTAACTTTAGTTAACAATTCTTATAGATTTAAGAGCAGAAATCTTCACATCGATATAAAACGTAACATATAATTTTGGACTTCGAAGTACATTTTGAGAGAAGAATATTTATTAGTAAACGTCGCAGAATTTTGGAAACTTAGCATACCGTATTGACAACATAATTGGTTCATCACGACGCGCAAATATGGACGAACATATGGTTAGTATCTATACCATCTTGATATTAACATTTTTCTTGTCTTCTGGATTACATGCTCAAAGCTGCCATTCAACCTGCCAGCCGCCAGATTGCTCGTGCCCTCGGCTCGACTACCCGATGCCGACTCGAGATATTCCGCAGATGGTGTACTTTGGCTTCGACGACGCAGTCAACGTCGTAATGTCGTCTTTGTACGAACGAATCTTCACTAGAAAGCGAAAAAACCCAAACGGATGCCGAATGAAAATGTCGCTTTTTGTTTCCCACCAATATACCGACTACAGAAAAGTGAAGAAATTCTACGATCAAGGGCATGAAATTGGTGTTCACAGTGTTACCCATACTGCTATACATACCCCTGAATCTCTTAGGAAAGAGGCGAAACAACAGAAAGAGAACATCGTTAGGGCCGGTGTCCCAGCGGAGGAAATAATTGGGTGGAGAAGTCCTTTCCTGAAAACGGCTGGTACTGAACAACCATATATTTTACAAGAACTAGGCTACGAGTATGACATATCGCTCACATACACAAGGTCTAGCATGGCCGACGCCAAACCTTGGCCATTTACAATGGACCACGGCTGGCCCTATCCATGTGGCGTCGAGCCATGCCCAGTGACAGCTAGTGTGGAAAAATTTTGGGCCGTGCCCGTTGTTAGTTTAATGGACCACAAGGACAAATATCCCTGCCCTTTTGTGGATGGCTGTGCAGTTCCGGCCCTCAACCAACGACAAGCGTACGATTTTCTGTGGAAGAACTTTATGTCTTACTACAACACAACAAGAGCGCCGTTTGGACTGAACATGCACGCGGCATGGTTCTATCGGCGTCACAATCTGAAGGCGATGATGCGGTTTTTGGACGATCTCATGAATCTGGACGATGTCTATGTGGTGACTGTCAAACAGATGTTAGACTGGATGAAACGACCGACATCACTTCGTCACCTAGACACACTACAGTCTTGGCAGTGTGCCGAATCAAAACTTCGTAGGCCAAGAAAGCAAAGTAAGTGATCACAACTACTAGTATATAATTTGTAATATTTTCTCTTGCTGATTTTTCCATGTACTATACAAATAGAATTTTTTTTTAAATGTAAGGCGAAGCCTTTGGAGAACATCGTAGAAACAGAAATATTTACTTGTACAAAGCAAATGGTCCATTTCCACAGCTTTGCACAATGTTGAAAACTATATTATCTTATTCTATGAATGGCTGTCCATGGAATAACTTGTTAAACTTCATTAACACTTCACCGAACAATCCCTGTTTTTTTACGGACCCTTAGAAAGTAGCCCCCTGAAAACATTGTCGAAAAAGGATAAAATGCTGGTAACCAGCATTTTCTCCTTTCCCTAAATGTTTTCTACCCTGCTGGAAACGTCTAATTTTCTACTTACGTTTACTTTGTCGTCTGCAAGTGCTTACAATTTGGACCTGTCTAGAATTTTGTCGTTTGGAAAAGAGTTAAGCCAAAATTTTCTGTATAATACAATGATTAAAAAAATCATTTTAGCCCTACACCAGCCAGTTCTGTGTTTTACAACGCTAAAGAAGAAGACTGTGGAAAACATTGTAGAAAAGGGTGGAAATGCCAACAAAATAGCATGTTATGATTTTCCTGCACTGTTTTATACACTTCCGGAAACAATATAAGTTTTTAGTCATACTCATCTTGTCACCTGCAAATGCTTTCGTACGGACAAGGCTAAGTTTTTGTCATTTGGTACAAAGTTTATCAGCAATCTATTTTCTAGTTAACACGCTACGTTCACACTGTTGTGGTGAAAAGTGTACTTGATGTCTAGCAATGGCTACTTTTGCCACAAGTTTTCACATGTAACCGTATATGAAACCTTACTCGTATATGGCGCTATCCTGAGTTTTTAAGGACCTCAGGGTAAAAGCTTTTTGTAAAAAGGAGAAAACTCTGGTAACCATGTGATGCCTTGCTTGTACAATGCATCACGGAACTGCATATTAAAAGCCTCGTACCAGAGCGCTGCATATGT
Organism: Tridacna crocea; assembly: GCA_943736015.1. Taxonomy (NCBI): domain Eukaryota; kingdom Metazoa; phylum Mollusca; class Bivalvia; order Cardiida; family Cardiidae; genus Tridacna; species Tridacna crocea. The sequence continues at coordinate 34,943,697 of OX031066.1, read as the reverse complement.
AAGCTATACATTTTTAATTTGTGCAGACGTAACTATGAGTGATTTGTACGACTAACGTAGGGATCCAACCCTGCCAAGACTCAAAATAGAATACGTAGAGCGCACGCGTATGCGAGTGTTTGGTTCCAGTTAGAACGGTGACACTAAACTAAATCGACAAAGTAAATAACCTAAAACAAGTTAACATCTTTAAAAGACGGCGTTAATTTGACAACAAACAGGCAGGGGTCCTTCAAATAAACACACCTACATTTTTAATCAATCACGAATTTCTATTTATTCATTTGTTATCAGAACCAAAAAGTAGGCCAGAAGCTGGTACTTTCAGCTACGCCGAAAAAATGGTGACAGTAAGCAAATTCACATTTTTACTAAATCAGATGAAAAGACAGTTTGACAAAAAGAAAAAAAGCTGCCTCTATCTTACAGATGACGGTCTTGGAATCAATCATTCTAAATATAGAACTAAAACAAGTATTTAGACGCCAGAAAGACAAATTTTGTTGAGTTCGTGGTCTAGGCCTGTAGAAAAAATCCTATGATTGGCTTGCAACATGTGAAAAGGGGCATTCGGACATTTGCTTAAAATGTCGTCTAGGATCAGCCTGTACAGTCCGTGCAGGCTAATTCGAGACGTCACCCTCCGTTTCCATGACATTTTCTGTTTTGCGCAAGTCTACTGTAGCACAAAATCTAATGTGGTCGTAAACTGTCGTCTCGGATCCGAGACAAACCTTCACGTAAATGTCCGAATGGCCGTTTTCGCGTGTCGCAAGCCACACAGCCCTTGACAGCTATTAGTTTAAGCCTTTGATACTCATTTCAACAAAATTGCTTGTAGGAACCTTTGGAAAACATTGTGGCAAAAGGTGAAATTGCTCGTGACGAGCAATTTCACCTTTTGTCACAATGTTTTCTATGCTATCAAAAGGTGTCATATACACATAAGAAATTGCTTCGTCCTTGCGGTTATTTAGGGTCAATTACAGATACCACAGAAATGCCTTATGGGGTAAAGGATTAAGGAAACGGTTCTCCGTGAGAGCTAACCGCAGCGTTAGTCATGGTTTCTGTTGAATTTTGATTTGTTGGGCATTGTATGACAAGTTTTAAAATTTATGAACGGTTTTAATTTTTTATATTTCCTTGAACTTTATACCCATTATCTATGAAAAGATGAAAATCTAACGTATTCGAAAACCGTTATAAGTTTCGCTTCCCCCAATGCTTCACTGCAGTTCACCTACTCTTGTTGCCTCTGTAGGTAAACCGACTTAAGGTATTACCATTCGAACGCTTCTAGCGCAACATGGAATAAAATTTCTTAGTAGTTGATATTAAGGTTTTATTCTGATCTAATATTTTTGCACATTTCTAACCGATCAGAAATTCCTTTGATGGCCATCTTGAAATTATTTGTTAATATTTTTGTTAGTTTTCAGAAACAGGAGGTAATTAGTATCTCCCTTTGTAATGAGAATCGCGTAGCTCTAGATTTATAAATGATAATTCTAAGAAGGAAAAAATGGAAAAAAAAATGGCTCGCTCAAAGTAGTACAATAATACTCATTTTCGATCAAAGCAACTTTTTTATGATAATTATAATGATAGTGGAATAGTTGTTTTCCATTAGAATGGTTTTACCTTAAAAACGCTTGCCTACTTTATTTTTTTTAAATCTTAGCAATCATTAAGCAGCCATACATAAAATCGATGTAAAAAGGCCTTTAACGACGGAAATGAAAAAAAAAAAAATCAGTCAGTTTCATAATTCAAGATCTGAAAGAGAGAGAGAGAGAGAAAAGCAATTTTAATGGATATGCAATTCTACATGGCTGCATTAGAGGAAGAGTAAGACGGTTGGAGAGACAGAGAGAGGCAGGAGACAGAAGATCGAGAGAGAGAGAAAGAGAAAGATTTTTTTAAGTTTAATTATTAGACTGCTTCACCGTAGAGGAATTGAAATACCTTTCCAGCACCGACACATGCAGAAAAGAACACCTTTGCTTCTCATTCATGAAAACGCCCCCGTAAAATTTAAGAGCTGACACGATTATAGACGGGGCGTGACGCGGCCCTGTCATCTCTCTGAATTACCATCTGGGCTGAAAAAGAATATTTGTTGGCCTGTATCCCGCTGAACCCTGATAATAGACTCAGCCCATGTCCACGATCCAGTCACTGATTCTACATGGGTAATCTAAACCTTAACTCATTACCAAACGACAAATTTATAGACTGGTCCAAATTGAAAGCATTTGCAGACGACAAAATAAACGTCACTGTAGAATCTAAATTTGATTTGGGAAGGGTAGAAAACATTGTGGGAAAAGGAGAAAATGCTGGTTACCAGCATTTTCTCCTTTTCCCACAATGTTTTCTAAAGGCTTCTTTAAAAGTAAAGGCTTCGTCAAAAGTAAGGTAATGTGTTAACATGAAGACAACTGTAGATGATTTTTCTAGCAATGGAAATGTAGGGCGTACTGGTAAAGGAAACTCTAGGAGTGCATGGATAGGCGCACTCACCGCCTAGATAATTATAAGGGAAATTATGAGAAGGCGAACGTAATGGATTTCGCAGTCTCTGAGCAGAGTTGTCGTTCGTTACTCTCACCATACATCTCTGCAACAGGCTAACTGACAAGAATCTTGTCAAACCGAGGAAAACATGTTTTGTTTCTGTTTAACTTTTTCATGTGTAACATTATAAAGTAGACAAAAGAAATATGATTCCAGATACATTATAGATGCATTCAAACTAACGAATTTACCTGTATACACTGGAACTATTTTTTCAAGCTTCTTTACAGATCAGAATCTTACGCCAACTATAAAAAGAAATGGGTGGGCCCATGAATGATGACACATTGATGGATCTAAGTTTGTAAGATTAAAACACAAGTTATCGCCCTTTAAAAGACATTTAAGCTTTCTAGAAAATCTGCTCTTTCATATTTCCTACCACTAGGTCTGATTGGCCGTATGCTGTTTCAACAGCACACAAAACAATCGATTGGTCTTTCTTTCACCGGCGTTTGTGTCGCCATTTTGAGTTATGGTCATGTGACGAAAATATCACGTGATGACGGACTACTTTCTGAGCCAACTACAGAGGTGAATGGGAATGATCTGTAGTGCAAGAGAGTGTGGATTTCGTTGCGTTTTCTGTAGCAACTGACTGAGTGTCAAAAGCATATGAACCTTGAAAAAAAGCCTGCATAAATGTTTCGTGAAAAGGGGTTTTAAAGAATCTGCAAAGGTATCGATACTTGTCATAGATGCTTTAAGCACCTTTGTTCATAGAGCATGGCTCATTTACAAATGCCATCTATTGTAGTGAAGTGAAAGACAACCTTTCATTCTTTTCGAAACTGTCAACGTCGGTCATGAAAGTTATCTTTAGAAAAATATGACGTGTTCATTTCTTTTTACAGACAAGATTTCTTTTTGTCGACAGGCTACAAATTAACATAGGTATATTTACAAACTGTCCTGTTGTTAAGACTGGCCGTCTCAAAGCGAGCTTCTCCCTATCATGCTTTATAGGGGTTCGGTTACGCGTAAATGTCATGCATTCCATATTCGAAAACGTGATAAAAGCTGAAGTTTCTGAAGATGAACATTTATCTTTTGTTACAGTATTTTCAAAAGTAAAAGGGAAAAAAGCCCCCATATTAAAGCCTTCGGTTGCTAAGCGCGACTTACTGACCTTTTGCGGAGAGTGTAGATCAAGATCAGACTGCACAGAACGTAATAGAGAGATACTATTTAAAAAAAAAAAAAGAAAACCTTTGAAATAGCAATGTTTAACTCATTACCAAACGACAATATTTTAGGACTGTCCAAATCCAAAAGCATTTGCAGACGACAAAATAAAAGTGACTGAAAATTTGAAATTTGTTTTGTCAAGGGTAGAAAACAATGTGGGAAAAGGAGAAAATGCTGGTTACCAGCATTTTCTCCTTTTCTCACAATGTTTTCTAAAGGCTTCTTTCTCAGGGACGTCAAAAGTAGGGATTGTGTGGTAATGGGTTAAGTCTTTTTATTTATAGAATTGAAAATTTCATTTTAGTTATTTAGCTGGATAAGGGTTAATAAACGGAAATGATTTGGTTCCGAACATAATTGAGCTATTGTCTGAGAAAAGGAGTTTAAATGCATATGCAACAAGTATCGACCCATGTCAGCTTTCGCAGTCCGTGCAGGGTGACCGTGGGTCGATTCATTTTGCTATAGGTCAATTTTCTGCATGTTAAAGGTAGCCCTTCAGATTTTGGGACGAAAATTTTACAAGAATACAAAAAAAAAAATCATCCTTATACATGTACTCCCAAAGCCTTTTAATTTTCATATATAAAACCCCAGTGGTCGAAAACCATCCGACAACAACAGAAATTAGGGATTTACTACAGACCAAGTCGACAACGACGGGAAGCACGGTCTATTTTTATTTGAGCAACTCTCTCATCTACATTCCGGAAATATACAGACGAAGCTTCAAACATAGCGTCCGAAGAAGACATTATGAAAAATGATTACATGTTTGTTATTTTATTAAATCTAAGCGTTATTAGTTATGTGCCAGTCACTTAACATTCCCACAATGCTTTTTTTTTTTTTGGCGGGAAATCTAAAAATAGCCTAAGAGGCTATGTTGCCTTTTAAGGGAATACCGTCAAAAAAAAAAAATTTTTTTTTGCAATTTTTATGGTTCTTAATTATTGATGATTTCTATTTTTTTTATAAATAAATTTCAGTGATATATGTTTTATTTTGATGGGATTTGAAAATTCTAAATACCCACATTAAAGATCCATTCTACCACGACATTCAGTCGATCGATAGACAAACTGGATTTTTATTGGTCCATAATAAAGTGATGATTAACGTGATCATACAGATCTGCCATTACAATTTGATAACATCCTAAATGTACAATGTAATACATGACAGGACGCGTTCAGACAATTTACGATAGGCACAGTTGAGCACTTTGATGAACATTGACGTAATGGTTATAAAAATAGACTTTGTTAGCATGTTAATCGTCTTTAATTAAGGATATGACTGATTGATGATGAAAGAAAAACAAAGCTTTATATTCAAGAACGGACGGTTGAACTGACGAATGAAAAACTTACAATTTTTGTCGCAAAAGTATATAACTGGCAGGCGTAGATTTACTCTTATCCTGCTATAAACATATACAGTATAACTAAAATGAAACTTTCAGATCGGTTGTAAAACGCTAATTTTGCTCTTTCAAAAAATATGTTTTGGGGAATGATATCTCCTTCTCGGACAGTGTAGATCAAGATCAGACTGCACGTTCTGTGCAGTTTGATCTTATCTACACTGTCCGCAAAAGGTCAGCAAGTCGTGCTTTGCAGCTTAAGAGTTAAGAAAGGGTGCGTGGTGATAGAAGAACAACCCAAAAACCAAGTTTGTACATTTCTGTTTTTTTAAAGCCGTTTTCAACATTATTTTAGCTGTATTTTCCATGAAAAGAGGACCTGTCTATGTCTCCACGGAGTTCTTTTTATCTTTTTCTTTGCAAAACTTTTTTTTTTTCCAAGCCATTGGCTTCTTTCCCATATAATCATCGTCAAAACAATCATCAGCCGTGAGCTGAGAGGAATGAACTCTGTCGCAAAAACTATCCTTAGAATGACATCGGCCTCGCTTCGAACCCAGGACCCTCTGCTTTCAAGTCTTGTACGCTACTGATAAAGGTCGATGCTTTTTGCAGGTGCATTGCGTGTTCGTAAGCCCCCTTTTTCACAGAGCATGTTTCAAATATAATGAGCATGTTTAGTCAATAATAAACCATGTGACCCATCACGCAAAAAGGGACTCTCTGGGAACTGCGAAAAGTGTCAACCCTGGTCAGACTGCGCGAATTGCGCAGGCTGACCAGGGTTGACATTTTTCCCTTTAATGACATTTTCTGTATGAAAAGTGGTCATTATACCTTGTTTTACAATCACTTTTGAATTATCAACTTAAACTGACCTGCACTATCGTTGATCTGTTTTCACCTGATTGATGTACAGAATTCGCAGATGGTCCCTTTTTGCGTGATGGGTCACAAATAAGAACCCAAAACGCACATTTCACCATATAAGGCTTGTTACGATATCTCGCAACAAATGAGGCTTTACTTAATGTGCAACCTGATCTCAGTTCTGCGCTGTTCGAAAAAGCAACGAAATAATCCCAGGTATTTTGACAGTTAAAAAATCAAAGGAGATCAACTGTCATTTTGTATCATGCAATTCAGTCATGCGTGACATCGATATGTCATTAATTCATGGGCCTATTTGTTTTTAAACAGGAAACGAAACCAAACGAGCAATTGTGATATATGAGGTTTTGCTGAAATGCATATTGCGAAATTTATACAGATATATCAGTTTGTGTGAGATAATATGCTTTCGTGACAAACACTACAAATTATACGTAAAAACACAAAAGTTCAACAGTCCTTTTTGTGTTTTCTTTTACAGCAGTAAAAACAATGAAACCGCAGTAACCTCCGTAAATAGAGGATAAAATTTTCCTCTGATGACAAAATAGAGTTTTAATTCTTTACCAAACGACAAAATTGTAGACTGGTCCGAATTCGAAATTTGAAATTCGTTCCCAGCCGGGTTGAAAACATTGTGGAAAAAGGAGAAAATGCTGGTTACCAGCATTTTCTCCTTTTGCCCAGTGATTTTTTTTAAAGGCTTCTGTCTAAGGGTCGTAAAAACCAGGGATTGTTTGGTATAGGGTTAAACACTTTTTTCTAAAATTCCAAGAATGTTGCAAGAGATCGCGGAAACACATTTTGATGGCGGTGATTTGTCCTGCACTTCCGGTTGAACACAGTGCGAGCTGCAGTCTGTTTAGAATTTAAAACAAAAAAAAAAGAACAGACTGTCCCTTTATGACAAAGGCACATAATTTGCCTTCCGTCATTTTGGTTTGGTAATGTTAAATGCGTTTATTTTATTTTTTTGTATATACATTTAAATGTCAGTTACGTCAATGTTTCATTTGGTCTAGCCATGCAGGAGTTGTGTAACTTTCAAATCCATAAAATTCTTAGTAATAAGCCAAAGAACGTTCCTAAGAATAGTTGGTAAATACAAACCCAGATACCACATATTCTAGTTTCCACGGCGTTAAACACTGAGGGCCGGTTGCATAACGGCAGTTTAAAATTAAACCTAGGTTAAGCCATGACTTTGTCATGGCTTAACCTAGGTTTAACTTTAAATAAGGTAAGACCTGTGTAATGGAAAACAGCTATTTCTACTAAAATATCATCCTGCAAAATTAGCTATAATTAAAAATGAGTATTATTGAACTACTTTTACATTTTCGTTTTTTCCATTTTTTCCTTCTTTGAATTATCATTTATAAATCTAAAACCGCTATATTCTTAATTGAAAAAGAGATAATAATTACCTCCCTTTTTAGAAAACAAACAAGAGTATCCAAAAAAAAAGTTTCAAAATAGACATAAACGGAATTTCTGATCCGTTAGAAATGTGCAAAAATATTATTTCTGCATAAATCCTTATTTATCCTTATTTAACAACCAATTAGATTTTTTGCCAAATATTCACCGGAAGTGCATTACACAGGTCTTAGTTTAAACTGCCGTTATGCAACCGGCCCTTAGTGTTCAACGCCGTGGCAACAGTGTTTCAGTTATTTCGTGGCAGCCATACATGTAATCATGCCTACGTTGAGGTTATTTTGTAAACAAACCACAAACACAGACATACATGCATAAATAAACCTAGATAACAGATATTTGTAAGGTTTTCATTGCAAAAATCGAACTCATGATATGCTTAACCCATTACTCCATAGATACTCATTTCTACGCATTGCTTGTATGACATTGTGGCAAAAGGTGAAATTGCTCGTGACGAGCAATTTCACCTTTTGTCACAATGTTTTCTATGCTATCAAAAGGTGTCATGTACACGTAAGAAACAGCTTCATCCTTGCTGTTATTTAGGGTCAATTAGAGATACCATAGAAATGCCTTATGAAGTAAAGGGTTAACTCTTTACCAAACAACAAATTTATAGACTGGTTCAACTCGAAAGAATTTGCAGATGACAAACTAAATGTGACTGAAAAATTAATATTTGATTTGGGAAGGTAAGAAAACATTGTGGGGAAAGGAGAAAATGCTGGTTACCAGCATTTTTTCCTTTTCCTACAATGTTTTCAATAAGCTTCTTTCTCAGGGTCGTAAAAAGTCAGGTAGTGTGGTAAAGAGTTAAGGACACTAAGTTATCGTTGCAATTGATTGCTTAAAGTCCCAGTAAAGGCCAGATCATCAAAGTATGTGTTGCAAATACATTTAAATTCAAATTATACCATTTAAAGATATGAAAAATATTGTGGAAATGACAGCATGTTATCATGTGGTCGAGTCATACGTTAGAAAGAAAATATAAAGAAAAAATAATGAAAAAAGAAGAAAAAATAAAATCAGGCGAAACTAAACAAAAGACGTACTTAACCGGCAGGTTTAACCCTTTTCCCAAACAATCCCTGGTTTTTACGGTTCTGGAATAGTAGCCTTTTGAAAACATTGTGGGAAAAGGAGAAAATGCTGGTAACCAGCATTTTCTCCTTTTCCCACTATGTTTTCTACCCTATCATACACAGAAATCATCTTTTCAGCAAGAGTTGAATTGTCGTCTTCAAATGCTTTCAATTTGGTCTAGTCCAAAAGTTTGTCGTTTGGGAAAGGGTTAAACCTGGTTTTGAAAGTAATTTGTTGAAGATAAAGACTAAGAATATTCTTAAGGCTGGATGGGGAATACCAACCAAGGGGCTAGGCAAATATCGTTTAATCGCTATAACAGATGACAAAAATAATGTAAGAATTGGCTATATTGTAGCGCTTGCAGACGACAAATTAAATGCTGCTTTAATCAATGGATTTCCGTTTCAAAGCGCAGAAAATTGTGTGGGGAAAGCAGAAACATCTGGTTACCAGGGGTGTGTCCAAAAAGGTGAAAAATACTAAACATGAATAATGTATATTGTAAATGTCTTTGGCCTCTGATGATTTTATGACTAGTTCATAACTAGGTCCATTTTTTAATTAACGTGTGTAGGTGGCATTTAATTATTGCAAATATATTTCGTCTCGTAAACAGAGAAAACACTAACTTTACAAAAATAAAATGTTGAAACTCCTAGATTCTAGTTGGCTTGCATCGCCCCTACTATGCCCTTATTTCCGTTTCCGTGCAGCCTCGAAGGTAGACGGCAGCCATAAATTATCTGAAGGGTTCACGGACGCTGCACACCTCTTCGAGTTTGTTTAACTGCTTCCAGTAAGACATCTTTAACTAATCGTAAGCCCTTAGCAAGTAGACAAGTAGTGGTTAATATCATACATAACAATGCGGACACCGTACATGCAGAGGTAGCGCACAGATCGAGCGTACAACACAGAATTTTCGATGGTAATTTTGTCAAGATAATCTTTGAATAATCATAGGGCAACATACAGAGTAGCCAGTAACTGTAATATCTACGATACCTGGCATCTAGGAAAATCGAAGGCAAACCACAGGCCTGCGAAGGTCTATTGGTCTTTCACGGATCTCTAAAATTTTCCTTGGTTTAACATCATTGGACAAACACCTTGTCATACTATATACGATAAACAGGAAAACACCAATCTGCTATTTATAGCAACGGTGTCAGATAATGAAAATTTCGCTATCCGTTGAAAGACTTATAGAGTTTCAAAGACCTATTGGCAAACAAACCAATAAAATACGTCTTATACGTCTAACCCACGGGCATTCGATGACGAAGTTCGCCACCTATAATGTAATATATAAGCCTTATGTCTTATATATTTCATTATATGTGGCGAACTCCGTCATAATACGATTGCCTGTGCTCCTGAAACAGTCGCAGCATACCTCTTAATCGTTTACAGGCGACAAAATTTAGAACTTATCAAATTTCAAAGCAATTGCAGACGATAAATATCATACGTCTCAAACCTTTTAATTTATCTTTAAAAAGTTCAGGAAACATTGCGGGAAAAGAAGAAAATGCTGGTTACCAGCATTTTCTCCTTTTCCCACAATATTTTCAAAAGTCTCATTCAACAGGAGCGTTAAAACTCGACGATGTTTGATAAAGGCTTAAATACAATGTACTGCGACTTTTAGGCTCTTTCAATTCGCAACAAAGGATGTAATTCAGCAATTATTGATTTATTATCTTATTTTGATAACCACTGATTTATTATCTAATTTTGTTTTCCAATGATGAAGTTGAATTATATGATTATATACGAGATGCGGCATCACTTGCATATACATGTATAGTATCATGTATGTACCGTTTGCAAAGAGTTGGTCCCATGTTACTGTGATAACGTTAGTTAAGGTAGCGGACCCATAATAGTAAACAGCTATTTCCACTATAATATTTTCCGTCAAAATTTGCTTTGATTAAAATTAAAAATGATTACTATTAAACTTCCCTAACCGTGTCACTTTTATCTTTTTTCCCCTCTCTTTTCTGAGAACTATCATTTATAAATCTAAAACCACTACATTCCCCTTACGAAGAGAGTAATAATTACCTCCCTTGTGTGGAAGCTAACAGAAGTATCAACAAATAATTTTATGAGGGACATCAAAGGAATTTCTGGTCGGTTAGAAATGTGCAAAGGAATGATGTCTGTATAAATCCGTATTTTTTACTATCAAGAAATTTCATTCCATGCTGTACTATAGAATTGTTAACACTACTACCTTTAAAGGTGGGTATTTAGAATTTTCACATCACACCAAATTAAAAAATATATATATCATTGAAATTTATATGAAGAAACAATACAAATCATCATCAATAATTAAGAATCATAAAATTACAAAAAAAAAAAAAAAAAAAAATTGATGGTATTCCCTTAAAAGGCTACGTAGCCTCTTAAGTTATTTTTTTTATTTTGCGCCAAAAATCAATAAAGCATTGTGGGAATTTCAAGTGACTGGCACGTGAGTAATAACGCTTAAATCCATTACATAACAAACATGTAATAATTATTTTCCGTAATATCTTCTTCGGATGGATGTTTGAAACTTTGTCTGTGTTTTCCTGTATTTAAATGAGAGAATTGATAATCTAAAAATAGAACGTGTCTCCCGTTGGTGTCAATTTGGTCCGTAATAAATCTCTAATTTCTCGTGTTATCGGATGGTTTTCGACTACACTGGGGTTTTATGAACGCAAATTAAAAAGCTTTGGGAGTATAAGGATGATTTTTTTTGCATTTTTGTAAAATTTCCGTCCCAAAATCTGAAGGGCCACCCTTAAGCACACAATTTTCGTAAGTTTTACCTAACTACGTATAGTATGGAGGCACATTTCTGCCACGAGATAATTATAGTGACTATTTTAGAAAACAATTGCAATAAAACAAAAGTTTCCTGTAAATTTATGTTAGATCTAAATCCCGAATAACGAACGAACGAACATTTTATTATGGTGACATATGTTGCATATTTATACAAACGCAGTAATAATGAATTACAAGAAGATTTGAAACGCCCGTCCGCGTTGGGCCTACATGTCACTTTAAACATAGTTATTGAATGTAAGATGAGCACATCCGTGTACAGTTTTTTTTTTGTGAGAAGAATATCTCATTACCAGGCTGACCTGGGTTGAAAAGTTTTGCTATTCGTCCATTTTCTGAGTGTCAAAGGACCAATCTACCTCATGAGTCAGTCATTTATTAGACAATGTGATTTTTATGGATCCACGATTATTATGACTGGCTTTGTATAATACAATATGGGATGCATTAAGTCTTCGCCAAACAATTCCTGGTTTTTACGACCCAGAGAAAGAAGCCTTCTGAAAACATTGTGGGAAAAGGAGAAAATGCTGGTAACCAGCATTTTCTCCTTTTCCCACAATGTTTTCAACTCTTCCAGAATCAAATTTTAACTTTTGAGTAACGTTTATTTTGTCGTCTGCAATTGCTTTCAGTTTGGGCAAGTCTAAAATTTTGTCGTTTGGTAAAGAGTCAAACTGCCCTTCTGCCATTGCGTCGCTTAACCCATTACCACACAATCCATACTTTTGACGACCCTAAGAAAGAAGCCTTAAAAATAAAAAAAAGAAAAAAAAAAATGAGAAAATGCTGGTAACCGGCATTTTCTCCTTTTCTCACAATGTTTTCTATCATTCACAAAACAAATTTCAAATTTTCAGTCACTTATATTTCGTGGTCTGCAAATGCTTTCAGTTTGGACAAGTCTAATTTTTTTTTTCGTTTGGTAGAGACAAAAGTGCCCTTCTGCCAAAGCGTCACTTAAGATTTAATGAAGGACATGGAAAACTTTTTTTATTTATCAATGCTATGTCTTGTGCTTCATGTACTTTTTAAAGTTTCCCATCAAATATCACACCAATCCAACAATAAATGTCGTCATTATCTAATAAATTACAATGTCAGGTTTAAACCTTTACCAAATGATCCTGGGTTGTTATGACCCAGTGCAAAAAGGGTTTGTGGGAAAATGAGATAATGCTGGTAAATTGTAATCTTATCTTTTCTCACAATGATTTTTATCCAACAAATCTCACCATTTCAGTAACTTTTGATTTGTTAGTCTGCATGCTATGGATTTGGAAATGTCTAAAATACCGGTATTGTTGTTTGATATAAGGTTCGTCTAAAGACAAGGTCATGAAATAATGTTTAAAAATTCTAATGTGAATATTTATACAACTGTCCTATATAATAGTTCATTTGTTATTCCATCACATTACCCTGGCCAGGTGACATACTGCTCCATGTAGTAGACCGAGTTAGAAAACATCTGACCAAAAAAGATAAATTGCTCAAACGAGACAGTGCAGGCTACGTTCTGCCTGCATGATTAACTTTTTACCCAATGGCAAAATAGTCGACCGTTCTAATTGTTCAAAGTATTTGCAGACGAAAGAAAAAGACGTTGCAGTGATAACAGAAACCTCCCAGTCATATTTTTTTAAAAAAAATCAAACATTCAAACAATTGCCCTTTTCTTTTATAGGAACCACGAAATCACCACCTACACCAAAGCGTCGGGCAATAAACTTCTTTGATCTGGTATTTTCCAACAGAAATCCTACTGTTGTGACCCGCAAAAGATACTTGTCAACAACACGGCGGCCATGGACACCACGGCCATGGGGTAGAAGACTAATAAGGACCACGGCGACAACAACCACATCAACACCACGACCATGGTTTAGACGAGTTAGGACAACAAGCACTACAACACCGAGGACAACTACAACTTCAACCACAACCACAACAACTCCTACAACAACTACAACTAGATCAACAACAACTAAATCAACCACAACCAAGCCAACAACTACAACATCCCCCACAACCAGGCAAACAACAATCTCATCCACTACAACCACACCCAAAACAACAGAAACGTCCACAACAACCACACCAAAATCAACCACAACCACGTCCACAACTACCATATATAGATCAACCACACCCACAAAAACCAGGTTCAAAACAACTTCACACACAACAAGCACACCGACGACAATTTCCACTACAACCACACATATGCCCACAACAACTGCTTCCACCAAAACTACAATCACGCCTACAACTACTACAGCTTCTACAACGCCAACGACTACCACTATGACGACTCAAACTATGCCAACTACAATAACGACTACGATAAAGACTACGACAAGGCCCATTACAACCAGTCCTATGTCAAGCACAAAGACAACACCAACAACTAAACCGGCACCAACATCGGCAACTGCATCCGAATCGACAGCTGCTACAAATCCAACTAAAACAATTACAGATTATAGCGAAGCCAGCACGACAACACAAGCAGCGCGTCGGAAGACAAGTCTAAAATTTGACATCGCTAATTCGGAACTTAAGAGTAATGATCCACCAACTAACGATCTTCTCGATTCTGTACTAAAACGTGGTTTGTCATTGTTACGTAAAATGAACCCTTTTGCTGATATATTCGTGGATTTAGAACAAAAACAGGCCCCTAGTAACAAAAATGATCACGACCATGGAAGTAACAATCATGGACACTCACATTCTCATTCACATGACATGAATAGAACTGGAGTACAAAATAAAGTACTCGCATCACAAAGTACTACAAAGTCCGCTCCACAACATCATAGCCAATTCAAACATTGCGTTCAGGGTATAAACTGTGTTTTACCAACGTGTTTCTGCCAGGGTAGAGATATACCGGACGGATTAAAATTGCATGAAACGCCACAGATGATTTTTATCACAGTTGACGGTGGTGTGAACCCACGAATGTATCGCCGTTACAAACAAATATTCAATGGAAGACGAAATCCAAACAACTGTAGAGCCAGGGGTACCGTGTTCGCCACAGAATCTGGATCAAATCCGGAAGTAGTGAGGCGAATCGTATCTGCTGGAGCTGAAATAGCGATGCAAGGTTTACATGAACATCATTATGACACGGTGGAACATATGGAACAAGAAATCCAACATCAAAAGACATCATTACAACAGAGTGGCGTGGTTGGAACTAAAGGATGGAAAACCCCTGAGCTTAAGGCAATGGGAAATGAACAGTTTCGATTACTTCAACAGTATGGGTTTTTGTATGACGCAACCTTATCGATGACTTTTCCAAAGGATGGAAACAGCAATCCCTGGCCTTTCACCTTAGACTTTGGTTTCCAAGGTGACTGCGTAATCCCAGAATGTCCAACTGAGCGATTTCCGGGAATATGGGAGATTCCTTCAATTCCTGTTTTAGACTACAAAGGGATGTATGGGTGTGCATATGTAGACGGTTGTATGTTCAATCCTCCAACGGCCAATGATACGGAAACTTTTTTGTGGAATAACTTTATGTCTCATTATAGGTCAAACAAAGCACCGTTTGGTTTACATCTTAGAGAACTCTGGTTTAGTCACAGTGCATACAAACCTAATCTACAAGGCCTAAAGGACTTTTTAAACAGAGTGCAAAAAATGAAAGACGTCTATCTAGTTTCAGCATCTGATATAATTGAATGGATACAAAACCCAACACCGCTTGACTCAATTACAAACACGAGACCATGGAATTGTTCATAGACAGTTTCATATCGTACATATTTATTAATTTCAAACATTCTGCTAGGGAAAACAAAGATTGTGACAATTTGTAATGGAATAACAGAAGTGTAGTCTAAATACGATACTACCCTCAGCGTAGAGACTCGACGTGCCTCCGTGGCTAACTGGCCACCTCCACCAGAACTATATACTCGTTAGCCACGATTGGTTTAATGTAATTGATGTACTTTTAGAAGGAATATTGCGCCTAGTCAAAGTGAAATGAGTCTGATGAGTGTACGTGACAGACTTTAAACCAGTCGCCTAATAATATACTTCCCTTCAGTGGCAGTATTTATGCATCAGCCTGATGGACCGAGTTGACCCATCAAATATTGTATCAAGTTGGGCCCACGTGATGGAGATTTTGTCATTTCATTTGTCAGTTATTATTATACAATAGTAAAACGTTCGTATTGTTAACAAAGTTTGTAAACACCATCGCTTTTGCCATTTTAGACCATCGACTAATAGGCTTATTGATTAAGCAATCAAACAGGAGACATATAGATCATCACCCTGTTCTTGGTTTTCAGATTCCCATCCTGTTTTTCTTACCTGTCATCGAGATCACAGATAAGGCAGTGGCCAAAAAGACTCTCGGACAGAATTTAGCAGAAAAAATTTCCTTGCGTACAATACATTACTACTTAAATGACGAAATCGAAATCAAAATGGCAAGTGAAACTCCTGCAAATATGATTGATCAAATCATCCCATGATTTCAATGTCTTTTGACAAATCATGTTAGTTGTAAATGTTTGACATGATTTATTTTTTTCAAAGATATTTGCTGCTAACATGTTTTCCTTGAGGGAATGAGTTTTCCTTCATTGTACAGTCAAAGTAATGCGAAATTACCTAAACTTTGCAAATAACTAGAAATAGACAATCAAAATGTCTTTTAAGCAATTGGACATCGTACGTAGGGCACAATGTTTGTTTTAATATTTTGGTCGTATCGACCACGCCATGTAGAGTACATGCTCATTTACCCATTTGTAAAACATACTCTTATCCAGTTATGAGACGTAGATCTAATTTTGATTTTCATTTAATTAAACCTAAGTACTAGGTAATATTGAAAGTAAATACATTTACCGTATTCACTCAATGGCATTTGATTTAGTAGAGTTAATTTGTTTGCATCCCCTGATTCATTCTGTTTTTGTTAGGTTCCCACTCTTTTTGTTAATCTTTCACTGACACAGTGCATTTTGTATATATAAAAAGATTTTATAGTTACTAGTTACTAGTATTATAATAAGACCTATTTAATACATGTAATTAAAGTAAGAGAGAGTGGCGTGTTATTTTATTAACTTATCGGTATTTCAAGGAATCTTATCAGAACTATTTGGTTTTACGTGTTTAGCCATAACTGTGAGACATTTTTATACTGCGTCAAAAAACAAATTCTGCACTTCATCGGAAAAGAACAATGCAATGATAGCATTAATAGCCAAAAATTAAACAGAAAGGATTAAATTTAACAGGACGGAGGTACCTGCTTTTGATAATACATGTATAACAAATATTTTTAACACTTTCTGTAGGGGTTTAAACCTTGTTTTTGCATAGTAAGATCGTCAATCAGAATAAGCTGGATTTTTATAAATTATCCTACAAAGTGCCATGTGAAGTTGTACTCAAATCATATGGTAATTTCAAATAAAATTTTGACAATTTGAATTCCATTTGGAGTACATTTGCCTTAATATTCTATTGTTTATATCAAAAAGTAAAACCAAATCAAATTACAGCATCAATGGCCGAACTTTTACACAAAAAACTTTATCATTTACAAAGTTATGACAAAGTTTTCTAGAGTAAGCTACTTTTCGAATACCTCTCTTATCTTCCAGATGTTATAGCTCATCTTTTTAGCTTTAAACTTGTTCTTTAATTGTTAAATTATCATACATGTAAGTTATGCTTTATTAAAGTGTAAAAAATATATATTTTTATTGATTTTGTTCATGTTAGACTGAAATGACTTATTTCATATTTTGTTAATTTGTTGGTAAATTTCATGTGCTTTCAGTTATCAGTGAAATGTGTGATTTTTTTAGGTGAAATAAATCGGTAAAACCATCTTCTAATTGCTTACTGTCGTTCCTAAAATAGTCTCCCTCGACCAGCAGTGTCCGGATTCGCCAGCCATTCTTAAGAAAATTCTTAGTCTTATTCTTCAAAATTTTGTCACTGTGAAAGTAACAGAACTTCTGATTGGCTAAACCATTTGGTTTCACAGTTTGAAAATCTTGAAGAACAAGACAAAGAATGCTTTTAAGAATGGTTGGTGAATGCGGACCCAGCTGGTGTTTTAAGCCCATTCAACAGCTTTCGGTCAGATCAAGGCTACGGTTTACATACATGTATTTTCCTGGAAATCAACAGTGGTAACTATGGCTAAGCAGGACCTCGCCCAAGGGCGCTTATTAGTAAACAGCAGTTTGTAGGTGAGATTGAACGAGCATTTCCTGAATACTGATAAAACGCGACATGTTTTTATTTTGATCACGCTGCAAAAAGCAAAATATAACCGATGAACAACCAAACCCTCTGCGCAGGCTGATCCAAGACGACACTTTCCGCAAACGACCGAATATCCCTTTTAGCATGTTGCAAGCCAGTCATATCAGCATGCTCTGGCAAAAGTGGGTTAATGCTAGACGATACCTACTCGTCACAACTCGGTCGATTTAGTACCTACATCTAACCTCGTCCGTATAATGGCGTTGTCTGCGCATGTCATATTCTTCGAAGATTCGACTGTCTTATATGACGCATCACTACTAGCTCCGAAAGCGGGCTGACTGTAATGTTACGCTCTATAAAGTAGCACTGTTGAAAATAGCTTTTACGTATCAGTACGTTTGAGGAGAAATGAGACCTGCTTTAGAATCAGATTTCTCTAAACTGGTGATCATAGTTGAGTGAATTGCACGAGGTAGCGTTTTATAGGGTAAACCTTTTTTTTTTTTTGTTTTAAATTCAAAGCAACGGTTGTTGCGTAGGAAAGTGGTTCGGTTCTGTACCCAGATGTACCCAGATTGCCCATATCAGATAGATGAGTATTTATAGAATGCCATCTAGCGGGAGATAATGTTCGACCTCGTTGTCTGTGTATGCCATATTCTTCGAAGATTCGACCTGTCTTATCATGATGACGCATCACTCTCCCAGCTATCGGGGATACTATAATATCATGCGCTATAAAGTGGCAATGAAGAAAATGGCTTTTGTCAATACGTTTCAGGAAAAATCAGACCTGCTTTAGCTCCAGATTTCTCTAAACTGCTGATCATGGCTGAGTGAATCGCACCAGGTAGCGTTTTATTGAGTATACGTTTATTTTAGTTTGAAATTCAAAGTAACGGTTGTCGCTTAGGAAAGTGGTCCAGTCCTGTGTACCAAGGATGCCCAAATTAGATAGATGAGAATTTGTAAAATGCCATCTAGTGGGAGATAATGGTATAACAGTCGTTTCCATTTGAACTGCAAATCACGCGATCTTATACATGGCGCGCCAATGTCAGTCGTTTAGCAACGACATAAACAACCTCGATTAAGTTATTCTCATCTGTCTATTGTGGGTTAAAACTTCAATCGGAATTGATGAACCACGTTAAAAAATGAATGCGCGAACTGAAATATAGTTATAATGATTCCGATAGAAAATTGAAACTCAAGTTTTCTTTTGTAAGAAGAGCCTGACAATTTTCAGAACTGTAAACCGGCGTATTTTCGGGCGATGAATGTACCGATCTGCTGCATATCAATCCACCAGATTCAACCGATGGATATGATGGCTCCCATCATCCGAGGTATGCCGAATGACACGATACCAAGACAGTTTTCACTAGATAACATCTTCGCAAGCCAAGGGTTACGATCCACTACGCTACTCTCCCCTTTGCGGATTGAGCTTGATTTTGACAATCACCCGATACACATTTTCATTGGTTGCAGCTAGCTCTAACTGCATCAAATCAAATAGCTTGTAGCGTTTCGTCTTTGATAAAAATAGAACAGGATCGATATAAAATTAGAAGGTAAACATGAATACCTCCGTGGGTCATGTGTGCAGGATCTGTAATGATTTCTTACCGAAGAAAACGTACACGAACAATATTTACATAAGGTTTCAATGTGACCAATCAATTATCAGATATTTTAGGCTATATCCCAGCACCTGACCATGGAATGTCGAAGTACGTTTGTGGTTATTGTTTCATGTTGAATTATTGTATTCGTAAGCGGTTTGTAAAACGACATTTCATTGGCTATAAAAAATATGATGTAAAAGGAGATAATAAGCAGCTTCCAAAAGGGGGCGTGTGGCGGGAATGTCGAAATCGGGCTTGATCCGCCAAGATAAGATCCACGTCCACGTAGTGACTTTGGCTCGCGAAGATGCTAGATAATGGATCCATAAAATTCATGTTGTCCACTAACCGACTAAATCGTGAATAAGATTAACGTGAGGCCTTTGACATGCTCAAAATTGGCAAAAAGTTTCGACCTAGGTCAGCTTGGTAAAAACCTCTGCGATTTTCTGTATAAATTTGCTTGTCCTGGTGCTAGTTTGGCGCTGTATATTCGACAGTTTTTGGATCTGAGATTACTTATGTGAAACAATTACACGAAACGTATTTATAACATACAATTCATGATTACTTAATTCGAGTGTCCCATTCGACATACCTCGGGCGATCCGGTGGAAAAAGTCCCTCGGCTGTTTCTGGTAGTTCAAGTTCATTTGGCATATATCCCGTGATGGGAGCCATCGTAGGTCACAATGTTTGTTTTAATATTTTGGTCGTATCGACAACGCCATGTAGAGTACATGCTCATTTACCCATTTGTAAAACATACTCTTATCCAGTTATGAGACGTAGATCTAATTTTGATTTTCATTGAATTAAACCTAAGTACTAGGTAATATTGAAAGTAAATACATTTACCGTATTCACTCAATGGCATTTGATTTAGTAGAGTTAATTTGTTTGCATCCCCTGATTCATTCTGTTTTTGTTAGGTTCCCACTCTTTTTGTTAATCTTTCACTGACACTGTGCATTTTGTATATATAAAAAGATTTCATAGTTACTAGTTATTATAATAAGACCTATTTAGTACATGTAATTAAAGTAAGAGAGAGTGGCTTGTTATTTTATTAACGTATCGTTATTTCAAGGAATCTTATCAGAACTATGTGGTTTTACGTGTTTAGCCATGACTGTGAGCTATTTTTATACTGCGTCAAAAAACAAATTCTGCACTTCACCGGAAAAAAACAATGCAATGATAGCATTAATAGCCAAAAATTAAACAGAAAGGATTAAATTCAACAGGACGGAGGTACCTGCTTTTGATAATACATGTATAACAAATATTTTTAGCACTGTCTGTAGGGATTTAAACCTTGTTTTTGCATAGTGAGATCGGCAATCAGAATAAGCTGGATTTTTATAAATTATCCTACAAAGTGCAATGTGAAGTTGTACTCAAATCATATGATAATTTCAAATAAAATTTTGACAATTTGAATTCCATTTGGAGTACATTTGCCTTAATATTCTATTGTTTATATCAAAAAGTAAAACCAAATCAAATTACAGCATCAATGGCCGAACTTTTACGCAAAAAGCTTTATCATTTAAAAAGTTATGACAAAGTTTTCTAGCGCAAGCTACTTTTCGAATATCTCTCGTATCTTCCAGATGTTATAGCTCATCTTTTTAGCTTTAAACTTGTTCTTTAATTGTTAAATTATCATACATGTAAGTTATGCTTTATTAAAGTGTAAAAAATATATATTTTTATTGATTTTGTTCATGTTAGACTGAAATGACTTATTTCATATTTTGTTAATTTGTTGGTAAATTTCATGTGCTTTCAGTTATCAGTGAAATGTGTGATTTTTTTAGGTGAAATAAATCGGTAAAACCATCTCCCTATTGCTTGCTGTCGTTCCTAAAATAGTCTCCCTCGACCAGCAGTGTCCGGATTCGCCAGCCATTCTTAAGAAAATTCTTAGTCTTATTCTTCAGAATTTTGTCACTGTGAAAGTAACAGAACTTCTGATTGGCTAAACCATTTGGCTTCACAGTTAGAAAATCTTGAAGAACAAGACAATGAATGCTTTTAAAAATGGTTGGTGAATGCGGCCCCAGCTGGTGTTTTAAGCCCAATCAACAGCTTTTGGTCCGATTAAGGCTACGGTTTACATACATGTATTTTCCTGGAAATCACCAGCGGTAACTATGGCTAAGCAGGAGCTCGCCCAAGGGCGCTTATTCGTAAACAGCAGTTTGTAGGTGAGATTGAACGAGCATTTCCTGAATACTGATAAAACGCGACATGTTTTTATTTTGATCACCTTGCAAAAAGTAAAATATAACCGATGAACAATCAAACCCACTTCGCAGGCTGATCCAAGACGAACTTTCCGCAAACGCCCGAATATCCCTTTCAGCATGTTGCAAGCCAGTCATATCAGCATGCTCTCGCAAAAGTGGGTTAATGCTACACGATACCCACTCGTCACAACTCGGCCGATTCCGTACCTACATCTGACGTCGTCCGTATAACGGCGTTGTCTGCGCATGTCATATTCTTCGAAGATACGACCTGTCTTATATGACGCATCACTCTCCCTGCTATCAGGGATACTATAATATGCGCTATAACGTGGCAATGAAGACAATGGCTTTTATCAATACGTTTCAGGAAAAATCAGGCCTGTTTTAGCTCCAGGTTTCTCTAAACTGCTGATCATGGCTGAGTGAATCGCACCAGGTAGCGTTTTATTGAGTATACGTTTATTTTAGTTTGAAATTCAAAGTAACGGTTGTCGCGTAGGAAAGTGGTCCGGTCCTGTGTACCCAGGATGCCCAAATTAGCATGATAGATGAGAATTTGTAAAATGCCATCTAGCGGGAGATAATGGTATAACGGTCGTTTCATGAATGTACCGATCGGCTGCATATCAATCCATCAGATTCATCCGATGGATATGATGGCTCCCATCTTCCGAGGTATGCCGAATGACACGATACCAAGATAGTTTTCACTAGATAACATCTTCGCAAGCCAAGGGTTACGATCCAGTACGCTACTCTACCCTTTGCGGATTGAGCTTGATTTTGACAATCACCCGATACGCATTTTCATTGGTTGCAGCTAGCTCTAACTGCATCAAATCAAATCGCTTGTAGCGTTTCGTCTTTGATAAAAATAGAACAGGGTCGATATAAAAATAGAAGGTAAACATGAATGCCTCCGTGGGTCAAGTGTGCAGGATCAGAAAACGTACACGAACAATATTTACATAAGGTTTCAATGTGACCAATCAATTATCAGATGTTTTAGGCTATATCCCAGCACCTGACCATGGAATGTCGAAGTACGTTTGTAGTTATTGCTTCAAGGTGATTTGTTGTATTCGTAAGCGGTTTGTAAAACGACATTTCATTGGATATAAGAAATATGATGTAAAGGGAGATAATAAGCAGCATCCAAAAGGGGGGCGTGTCGCGGGAATCTCGAAATAGGCCGCTTGATCCGCCAAGATAAGATCCACGTCCACGTAGTGATCGTAACTTTGGCTCGCGAAGATGCTAGATAATGGATTCATAAAATTCATTTTGTCCACTAACCGACTTAATCGTGAAGAAGACTAACGTTAGGCCTTTGACATGCTCAAAATTGGCATTCACCAAAAAGTTTCGACCTAGGTCAGCGTGGTAAAAACCTCTGCGATTTTCTGTAAAAAATTGCTTGTCCTGGTGCTAGTTGGCGCTGTATATTCGACAGTTTTTGGATCTGAGTGTACTCGTGTGAAACAATTACACGATACGTATTTATAACATACAATTTATGATTACGTAATTCGAGTGTCCCATTCGACATACCTCGGGCGATCCGGTGGAAAAAGTCCCTGGGGTGTTTCTGGTAGTTCAAGTTCATTCGGCATATATCCCGCGATGGGAGCCAATCAAGTCCCTAAGCTGTATCTGCTAGCTTGATATACACCTAGACGGTATATTTCTTCTCCGGAAATACGTCGGTTTACTGCGAAAAGTATCGAACAGGTCAGCCTGCGCAGGCTAATCTGAACTGAAACTTTTCGCTATTGATCAATTTTCTGCATGTACAAGGACCAGTGTGCGTCATTATTAACTCTTTACCAAACAATCCCTACGTTTGACGACCCTGAGAAAGAAGCCTTTAGAAAACATTGTAGGAAAAGGAGAAAATGCTGGTAACCAGCATTTTCTCCTTTTCCCACAATGTTTTCCTTCACATAACATATTTCAAATTTTCAGTCACTTTTATTTTGTCGTCTGCAATTGCTTTCGATTTGGACAGACATAAACTTTTGTCGTGTGGTAATGAGTTAACTTGGTTGTTATATAAAATGAGTTCTATGTTTCCTAACTATATGTTGATTTGCTTGACATTGTTCATCACGGAAATGCATTAGGTCCCCTTTTACCACGGCGTGGCTAATGTGTATCTGTTGATTTCTGACGTAGTTACTAAAATTTGCATCATCATCGTCTGCTTTCAACCCATAACCAAACTTGGCACGACCCAGAATACATCATTGCAAAATTTGAATTATTTACATAAAGTACATGTAGTTAAATGAACGAATAGCCCTACATGCTAAAGATACGGTAGCAAAGGGAGACGTTGGTCGATGACCACATTTTCAAAGATGTTTTCAAAACTGTTATTCGGGGGCAGGACGAGAAAAGTCGTTTATAGGAGAAAAATTGGTTAGAATTCAAATAACCTTTAAAAACCGGAATCTTACTTGGTAATTCGTCACCAAAAATGATCTATCAGTAATTTGCGGTCGGTTTACACGCTAAATCTCTTTCATATGGCGCCGATAAAGTGTTCCGGGCACATCCAGTTTGAAAATTGACATAGTATTCACGTATTTCTTCATCCTATAAATGTTACTGGGGACGTATTCCTTTCGCTACTCCGAACAATCCGAACATGTTCTGGGTCAATGGAGTATTTCGGAACACCATGCCGTGTTCTTCAGAACATGTTCTGACTGTTCTAATTCAATCGAGGTGCAGCGCACCTGCTGAACGGTTGCTAGGTGATACAAGATGGCTGAAAGACGGACAATATTCTTCATGGCCAAATTTGCAATGGTCTTTTTTTACGATATGAATGCCATAAATTTAGGGGCATTGTAGACTCGTCTCTACTCCCTCTCGGAAGCTAATCATTTCCTCATATAACACAGCTAAGACAGTAGCTCTTACAACAGCCATTATGACAATGTACTTCCATTTCGATATGGTTTAGAACAATGTTCCGAACATGCTCCATTTAGAACACACTTCCGGAACAATGCATAATAATTGTGTTCTGAAATATTCCTTTCGCACATTCTAGAACAGCATTCCAAAACACAGAAAATTGTGCCAGAACATGTGAAAGGAATGCGCCCTGGGTATCATACCAGTTGTTTCGACAACTTACGACGACTTTAGAGTATATCCGACCAATCTCTCGATCGTTTTTCAGTTTCTGCTTAACTCTTTATTACTGTTTCGAGGACCATAGGCCTTTTGTCTCATTACTTATACATTTTTTAACCGTGGTGAAAGTCATAAAACAGTTAAACAGGTTCGATAGGAGGATGTGGATGAGCTAGCTGCATAAAGGGAGGCTTAAAGGATGCCAGTGTCCGACGTAAGTGGAAACGAGAGAATTCATTGTAGTGTCGGATCGCAGCGCTCTCTGCTGACACGACCTGTCATCGATCAGAATGAGAGGCAGGTGCAATATACATGTTATGGAAGACAAACTTAGGTTGTAGCATTTCCAGTGGGTTTGTTCAGGTTTAAACCTCTACCACACGACAAACTTTCAGCATTGTCCAAATTAAAAGCATTTGCAGACTACAATCATGTTCAACGTGGCTCAAATTTTATGCGATCATACTTGAATAGAGTAGAAACGTTGCAGGAAAAGGGGTAAATGCTGGTTATCGATATTTTCTCCTTTTCCCACAATGTTTTCAAAGGCCTTTTCTTCAGAGTGGTTCACCAAGAAGTCGGCGTTAAACCAGACCTCGTCCCAGTGTTTTTGGCGGGTGGGGTGAGGAAAATGATTTTTCACTATACGTATATACATTCATGGACATGTACCTACATACATTCATAACTATATGAACATACATACATGCTGGTTACCAGCTATCTTGTTTTCCACGATGTTTTGAAAGCTGCCTCTTTCAGGGCTGTTGTTACTCAAGATTTATTCGATAAACTCTCCCGAATATTACATAAACTAACAGTTGTTTGTTACATTAGCATATCTTTATTCCCTTCTCCTGTGCATACATGTATGTATGTGTGTATGTATATATGTATGTATGTATGTATGTATGTCCACGAAACTTAATATATGTGCTTCATGCAACCTTGAGAAAAACAACTGTTGCTCTGATTTTCTATTCTGTTTTAGTAGTACAAATCATTTAGAGTATGTCTAGAATTACAAATGAGCGGGATTTGGATAAACTTACGTCATACGACTGAAAAATATCGTTTGTTTGATCATATTGGCTTAACGCTTTATTTAACCCATAACCATACAATCCCTACCATTGACGCCCCTGACAAAGAAGCCTTTAGAAAACATTATGGGAAAAGGAGAAAATGCTGGTAACCAGCATTTTCTCCTTTTCCCACAATGTTTTCTATCCTTTACAAAAGAAATTTCAAATTTTCAGTCACTTTTATTTTGTCGTCTGCAATTCCTTTCAATTTTGACAAACCTAAGATTTTTTTTCGTTTGGTAATGGGTTAAATGAATAATCCTAAAAAATACCTTTGAACCTAAACTCGGTGGTGTTTGGTAATCGTTTAAACATTTGCCACACCGCAACATTAGTTTGATTGGTTGATGATAAAAGTTGAACCCGACCTCAAACAGTCTTAAAATTATTAGATAATAACTCTTACGTTTTGTTATTGACGGCTTTGAGCCCATAAATTGATTATTCTAATCTGTTAGCAAGTTTTTACAGCACGTTAATTTTTATGTAGATAAACTATCTCCAAAACAGTAAAATACGTTCGTAAATTGTGCTCTATGTATATATGGCAATGCGTTCCTATACTTTATGAGGTTTTTGATACGCTACAGGCTTTAAGGTGGCCCTTCAGATTTTGGGACGAAAATTTTACAAAAATGCAAAAAAGTCATCCTTATACTCCCATAACCTTTTAATTTGCGTAGATAAAACCCCAGTAGCCGAAAACCATCCGATAATACGAGAAATTAAGAGATTTATTACGGACTAGGTTGACACCAACAGGAGACACGTTCTATTTTTAGATTATCAATTCTCTCATTTAGATACAGGAAATCACAGACAAAGTTTCAAACATCCGTCCGAAGAAGACATTATGGAAAATAAATATTACATGTTTATGTAATGGAATTTAAGCGTTATTAGTCACGTGCCAGTCACTTGACATTCCCACAATGCTTTATTGATTTTTGGCACGAAATCTAAAAATAGCTTAAGAGGTTACGTAGCCTTTTAAGGGAATACCATCAAAAAAAAATTTTTTTTTGTAATTTTATAATTCTTAATTATGGATGGTTTGTATTGTTTTTTCATATAAATTTTAATGATATATATATATATTTTTAATTTGGTGTGATGTGAAAATTCTAAATACCCACCATAACTTTTATCCTTCTAAATAGCTAAAATAAAGTTTCCAGTTTGATAGTAGAGACCCAAATGTTGCTATTTCAAAGTTAAATTTTTAGGGGATAGTATCTCCTTATCGGACAGTGTAGATCCAAGATCAGACTGCACGTTCCGTGCAGTCTGATCTTGATCTACACTGTCCGCACAAGGTCAGTGAGTCGCGCTTAGCAGCCTAAGGGTTAATTCTTGACCGGACCAAAACATTTTAGAATGGTTCAAATTCAAAACATTTGGAAGCGACAATCTAGATATTGCTCAAAACACTGGATACGTCTGTATCAAACATAATAGGGCAGAAACGAAAGAAGCGGAGAAAATGCTGTTTGAAAACAATTTCTCCTTCTGATGTTTTCGGAGGCTTTCTTTATCAGGGTTGTTAAAACCAGCTATTGTGTTAACAGTTATAAACAACTCTTGAACACGCTGTCAATAAACCAACGGGAAGAATGAGAAAGCCCCGTTTCGCTCCTCTTGCTTACATCGTGATTTGAGGCTGGCATACATGTACTGCCCATTACAAGTCTGCAGTCCATGCAAGATTTTACATGAAGAGTATCGCAACACATTGCTATGATAATATATCACCTATGATAATATATCACCTGCAGAAACAGTTGACTACTTATTTTAAAGACAGATATCAGTGAAATACACGTATAAACGAATATTTTTGATAGGTCGATAGTCATGTACCGCGTTACGTCATAAGCGTAGTCTGCACATGTCACATTCTTCGAAGATACGAAATGTCTCCTATGACGCATCACCCATCTCATATACTGGGGCAAAGTAGGGCTTATACCAAAACTTACCCAAGTTTGTAGGGGCTGTTTTAATAAAAGAAAAAAACACTATCCAGAGGATAGGTTGCATGCTGGTTGATCATATAGCCGAATGAATCGGATCGCACCAGGTAGGTTCTATGGAGTAAATGGTTATTTTGAAATACAAAGTAACGGTTGCCGTTTTGAAAAATAATCCGGTTCTGTACTCACGGTGCATAAATTATATACAAGATCCCTGATTATATAGATGTGTATTTGTAGAAGGCCATGTAGCAGAAGATAATGCGTCATACGAGGTAATAAAAAAATTGATTTTTACACAAAATTTTGTCATCACCAGATTATCAAAAGATATGCCCAAAGCTCAGCCCCGTCAAATATCGATGAACGCTGGTGAACAGCATTTCACGTAAACACTCTAGAAAATAGTGTGGCTAAAACACTTTCCTGTTGCACCGATAATCTTGTTTTATGTGTTTATGGTCAAGTAAATATACTCCAACTCAAACCAGCGAGGGTGATTGAGCTCAGTTGAAAGGCGTTGTTTCGCAACCGGTTAAAAATAGCAGGTTAAAATAACTATACATGTATATATAAATAGATAATCTGGAATAAAAAAAAAATGTTGGTTTTCCAGACAGGGAACCAAAGGGAATTAAATAGCCGTCAATTTAGGTCAAGAACAAGACAAGTTGCATACCTTTGGCCACCGTACATCCGATAATAGCAGGTTCATTTCTTGAAGATGTGAACTTAATTTGTACAGGGATCTTACATACACTCTGACTTGTATCACAGGTGGAATTTAAAACATACATGATACTAAGACATAAACGTATTATGGATTTTTTCAAGACGGCGTCCTGACAAATTATGAAATTATTCCCATGGCATTCCACAACATTTTCTACATTTTATACCCCTTCCCATTCAATTTCGTAAGTCTCTATCATATGAGCATTTCCAAACTATTTCAGTCCTAGTTTTAAATCATTACCAAATGACAATATTTTCGGCTTGTCCAAATCGAAATCAGAAAATAAAAGTGACTGTAAATTTGAAATTTGTTTGCATGGTAGAAAACTTTGTGGGGAAAAAGAGAAAATGCTGGTTACCAGCATTTTCTCCTTTTCCCACACTGTTTTCTGAAGGTTTCTTCCTCAGGGTCATCAAAAGTAGGGATTATGTGGTAATGGATTAAACATAGTATGAAAAAGAAAAAAGATCATTCCCAATATAAAGTTGTTCCTGTTTGCTTTCCCAAAATACACTAGAGTAAAAATTTGTACTGGAAAATGGCACTCATACTCGTATGCAATCTAAAATACCAGGAAGAGCATGTATGAATGAATGAACGAATGAATGAATGAATAGCGTTTTAAGCCCGTCGACAACTTAGGTCATATTGGGCGCACTTACTTAGTAAACAATAATGTGAGGTGAAAATAACATACATGTGCAACAAGATAAGACAAACATGATAAATGAGGAATGGACAAAACACAAAATGATGCCCCTTTTGTCGCCTTTTACGACATGCATGCTGCCATGTTTGTTCCGCCAGATGAAATGGCAGGTGTGACAATCGCACCAGAAACAGCAAATACATGTAGTTTATTCAAATTTATTTCAGAATGGATATAACAAAATTTAATAACTGTGTTTTAATACACAAGACAATATCGAATAAAAAATATCAAACTAACACTTTCGTTATTTCTTTTTTTCTGTTATTCCTTTTCCTTAACCCATTACCAAACAACATCATTTTAGACTGGTCCAAAATGAAAGCATTTGCAGACAACAAAATAAAAAGTGACTGAAAACTTGAAATTTGTCTCGTGAAGGTAGGAGACATTGTGGGAAATGGAGAAAATACTGGTTACCAGCATTTTCTCCTTTTCCCACAATGTTTTCTAAAGGCTTCTTTCTCAGGGACATCAAAAGTAGGGATTGTGTGGTAATTGGTTAAATATATCAATAAAAAAAAATATTATAAATTTCATTTTATTGTTACTTGTACCCGATATCTGTTTTACTCCTAGAAACAAAATTTTGCACTTGTCCAAGTCTAAAGCATCTGACAGACTAACAGAATGAATGTGGCCGACAATGGTAAATTGTTTTTGAAAAGGTAGATTACACTTGCACTGCGACAGGGAGGAATATTTCCAACTTTCACCACAATGTTTTTAAAAGCCTTCTTCCTCATAGTCATGAAAACAGTACACTATTTGATCATCTTTTCACTACTTATGAGAAAACAGAATTTTAGACTGGTCCAAATATTAACCCATTACTACAAAATCCATACTTTTGACACCCCTGAGAAAGAAGCCTTTAGAAAACATTGTGGGAAAAGGAGAAAATGCTGGTAACCAGCATTTTCTCCTTTTTCCATAATGTTTTCTACTCTTCACAAAACAAATTTTAAATTTTCTGTCACTTTTACTTTGTCATCTGCAAATGCTTTCGATTCAGACAAACCTTAAATTTTGTCGTTTGGTAATGAGTTAAAAACAATTACAAGATTCAAAATAAAATGTAGCATAAGTGATGAGATTTGTATTTTAAATGGTGTAAATGATGTCAGATAATTTTATACTTTTCCCACAATGTTTTCATGAAGATGTTTCCTCATGGTCGTTAAATCTTGGGATTGTAGAATAAAGGATTAACCCTTTACCAAATGACAAAATTTTAGACTGGTCCAAATTGAAAGCATTTGTAGACGACAAAATAAAAGTGACTGAAAAAATGAAACTTGTACTGAAGAGGAGAGAAAACATTGTTGGAAAAGGAGAAAATGCTGTTTAGAAAGGAGAAAATGCTAGTTACCAGCATTTCCTCCTTTTCCCACAATATTTTCTAAAGGCTTCTTTCTCAGGGTTGTCTAGAACAGGGATTGTGTGGTAATGGGTTAAGTCTAACTTGTGTGACATTACCATACACATTCTTTACAGTAATAACATTGACTAGTACAAGCAACACAAGGAAGAAATAGTTTAACCCATTACCACACAATCCCTACTTTTGACGACCCTGAGAAGGAAGCCTTTGGAAAACAATGTTGGAAAAGGAGAAAATGCTGGTAAACAGCATTTTCTCCTTTTCCCACAATGTTTTCTTCCCTGTCAAAGAAAAATTGCACCAACAGAGCCAAACTGAAATTGTCGTCTGCAAATGCTTTCAATTTGGACCAGTCTAAAATTTTGTCGTTTGGTAAAGAGTTAAGTAAATAACAATGTTTTTTAACATAGAAAACATTGATGGAAAAGGATTGATAGCACGTAACAAAGTATTGCCCCATTTTTCACAATGTATTCAAATACTATATACATGCAGTGTTTAAACCTTCACCACACAGTAACAACTCTGAGAAAGAAGCCTTTTGAAAACATTGTGGGAAAAGGTGAACAAGCTGCTAAACAGCATTTTCTTTTTTACCCAAAATGTTTTTCTACCCTTGAAAGAAACATTGCACCATGTGAACCATGCTGAAAATGTTGCCTGCTAATGCGTTCAGTTGTGACAAGGCTAAAAATTTTGTCAACTGGTACAGGGTTAACCTTTTACCATTTAATTTAACCCTTTACTCCACAGATACTCATTTCTACGCATTGCTTGTAAGAGCCTTTGGAAAACATTGTGGCAAAAGGTGAAATTGCTCGTCACGAGCAATTTCACCTTTTGTCACAAGGTTTTCTATGCTATCTAAAGGTGTCATATACACATAAGAAATGGCTTCATCCTTGCTGTTATTTAGGGTCAGTTAGAGATACCATAGAAATCCCTTATGGGGTAAAGGGTTAACAAATTTTACACTACTCTAAACTGAAAGCTGTTGCAGATAACAAAATGCCTCGAATGATGTAATCTGCTGTTGGTGGGGTAGAAACCTTGTAGGAAAAAGGAGAAAATACTAACTACCATCATTTTCCTACAATGTTTTCAAAATGGCATTTTTCTACGGCTCCTTAGACCTCAAGATTGTGTGGTAAAAGATCAAGATCATAACTGTATGAAATAGTTACGCACAACGATGAAATAAAAACTCCTGGTATAAACACAAAGCTGCAGCAACTCGTGTGGAAAAAAAAAAAATAAATAAAATTTTGTGGAAAAAAACCTTTCTATCTGATTTCCTAAAGGACTGGTGCATACACAAACACAAACTGTACACAACAATACCTCCTTTTATACCATATTTTGAAGCTAACACCTTATAAAAGAAAATCATTTTGAAATATGGATAACATTATATTGTAATATGAACAACATTCTATCAAAAGTAAAAGTGTCTCTTTAACCCTTTACCAAACAGTCCCTGGCCTTAACAACCCTGAGGAAGAAGCCTTCATAAAATATTGTGGGAAAAGGAGAAAATGCTGGTAACCAGCATTTTCTCCTTTTCCCACAATATTTTCCCACAGTATTTTCTTCTCTTCCAAGGACAAGTTTCCATATTTTGAATCACGTTTATTTTGTTGTCTGCAAATACGTCCAATTTGGACTAGTCCAAAATTTGTCATTGGTAAGGAGTTGAAGCAATTTTCACTATGGCAACACTATCTTCAAAAGTGTTCTGCTTGAAGACAGAACAGGTTCACATGCCTGTATACTTCTACTATCTGAAACTGGCCTATGCTTTACTGCAGGCACTTTCTTGTGAAATTCAACTCACTACCACATGTCAAATTGAAAGCACTTACATATGATAAAATAAATATTGACTCCAAACATTGAAATTTCTTTTGGAAGGATAGCAAACACTGTGGGAAAAGGTGAAAATGTTGGTTAGCAACATTTTCTCCTTTCCCACAATGTTTTCACAGGGTTTCCATGGGCGGATCCAGAGTGGGGACCGGGGGTCCAGACCCCCCCTGGAATTTTGGCAAAAATGTGGCCGTTTCGTGTTCGTGAAATGGTACTGGTTTGATATTGCACAGCATTTATGTAAAATACAGTTATCAATTTTAAAAAAAGGTTCTAAATGTGGAGACCTCCTTATGGTTTGAACGGAAACGTTAACTTTTCTTGTAAACGCCTTACATCCACTGAAATCCGGAAATTAAAGAATCATATAATAAGACGAGCGCGTTTTTTGGTGGGACCCCCCCCCCCCCCCCCCCCCCCCCCGAGAAAGATATCTGGATCTGCGCATGGTTTCTTTCTAAGGATTGTAATCACTTGGGGTGTTGTGATAAAGAGTTAAGTAGCAGAAGTGAAATGTACAGAGTCACCCTTCCTCCTAATATGTGTTCTACATTTGACTGAAAAAATGTAGCCAAAGACTTCAGTTAATATGTGCAGGGGGTAATGGTAAAAGCATGATACAAATTGACATTATCACAAAACATTACACATTTACATTGGTCAAATTGAAATAGTATAATATGAAAGAATACAAATAGGTGGGGCGAACTTAACCGGTATATAGGTTGACTAGGCTGTACATTTATATGAATTACTGGTATATCCACAAGCGTAAGACTATTCTATAAATTTTGTCTTGATATAATAATGTGATGATTTAACTCTTTACCACACAATCCCAACTTTCAACGACCCCCGAGAAAAAAGCCTTTTGAAAACACCATGGGAAAAGGAGAAAATGCTGGTAACCAGCATTTTCTCTTTTTCCCACAATGTTTTCTTCCCTTCTCAAAACAAATTTCAATTCTTTAGTCACATTCATTTTGTCGTCTGCAAATGTTTTCAATTTGGACCAGTCTAAAATTTTGTTGTTTGGTAAAGAGTTAAACCTTTACAACACAACAACATGTTACACTCATCCATGTCAAAGGAATTTACAGTCAACTAAATTCTTTGAAAAAAATGATAAAGTTGTGGGAAACGGAAAACATGCTGGTTACCAGCATTTTCTCCTTTTCCAGCAAGGTTTTTAGTAGCTTTCTTTTTCATAGTTGTTAGTTGTGAAAGGTAAGATCATTATTTTCTACAGAAAAATTATTTCATGTTGCAGCAAACGTCTTACACAATCATTGTGACAAAGGAAGAAATTGTTTTACAGAGTAATTTCTTCATTGATCACCTTGTTTTATATGAATGCTTGTATTAACCCAGTCCATTTCAGTTGTCCCAATATTTTCTAATTTCGTATTCTTCCGCAAGAAAATTTGTTTATTCTTCACCCAACAATCCTGAGACCCTGAGACTGATGAAACCATTGTGGGAAAATGAGAGAATGCCGGTAACCAGTGTTCTCTACTTTTATCACTATGCTTTCGGTCTCTTTACAGAAAAATCTCATCTTTTCAGCTTTATTAACCCTTTACCAAACAATCCCTGGTTTTTACGACCCTGAGATAGAAGCCCTTTGAAAATATTGTGGGAAAAGGAAAAAATGCTGGTAAACACCATTTTCTCCTTTTCCCACAATGTTTTCTACCGTGATAGAAAGAAATATCAATTTCTGAGTAAAATTCATTTTATCGTCTGCAAGTGCCTTCGATTTGGATCAGTCTAAAACCAGCATTTTCTCCTTTTCCCACAATGTTTTATCATTTGGTAAAGGGTTAAAGTTTTCCTCTGCAAATGCTTTCAACTTGGGCATGTCTAAAAATTTTGTCATCTTGTCACAAGTTGAAGTACATAATTATTTTTGTCCATTCAGTTCAGAATGGTATTCTTGCACTCACTGTTTTCTGTTACACAACAACTGTACACCTAACGGGTAATAAAATATCAGAGCTTAACAACAGATATAAATAACACTGACCACTCATATTTGTCTGCTAACAGTACAATCCAATCCATCAATACATCGCAATTTTTTGTATTGATGTTAAATTAATAAAAACAACAGAAAGATTTACACGTAAACATGGAATAAAAGTTGCTAAAAATATTGAACAATGGAATATAAGTCAATCACAGTCACAACAACATTTGATAGAGTGTTTCACATTCATTTACAGAAGATTGGGTGCTATAGATTGTGTAAGAAAATCAAGACTGCTAAATGATATGTGAAAAAATGTAGCGCTAAAATATGTCTCTTTTTTTTAAAACTTTTTACAAAAAAATCCTATCTTTGTACAATTCTGAGAAAGCTGAACACAATGTTCTAAGAAACAGACAAAATGCGGATAACATTCACTTTTTCTTCAGCAGCGAAGTTATGTCTAAATGTCTACTCTTTACAAAAGGACAAAATAATTGACATATTCACCTCCAAAGCATTTGCTTATATTTACCTTTACCAAACAATCCCTGGTTTTAACGACCCTGATATAAAAGGCTTTAGAAAACATTGTGGGAAAAGAAGAAAATGCTGGTAACCAGCATTTTCTCCTTTTTCCACAATGTTTTTTACTCTGCTTGAAACAGATTTCAATTTTTGAGCTGTGTTTACTTTGTCGTCTGCAAGTACTATCTAAAATTTAGAAATTGGCAAAGAGTTAACTATTACTCATATGATGGAAATTTTCCTTGAACGGGTAGAAAACATTGCGGGAAAAGAAAAAAATACTGGTTACAAGCATTCTTCTGTTTTTCCACAATATTTTCAAAAGCCTTCTTCATGGACCTCAAAATCCCAGAACTGTACTGTACAGAGTCCTGAGCCTTTAACTCTTTCCCAAAGAACAATTTCTAGCTGGTCCAAATTGAAAGCATTTGCAGACAACAAAATAAATGTGACTCGAATACTGAAATGTGTTTTGGGAAGTATTGAAAACATGAAGGGAAATGGAGAAAGTGCTGATCACCAGCATTTTCCCACAATGATTTCAATAGACTTCTGCCTTGGGTAGTTAAAAGCTGTCATTATGTGGTTATGAGTTAACCCATTATCACACAATTGCTACTTTCGACGACCCTAAGAAAGAAGCATTTAGAAAACGTTTTGGGAAAAGGAGAAAATGCTGGTAACCAGCATTTTCCTCTTTTCCCACAATGTTTTCTACTCTATCAAAGAAAAATTACATCATTTGAGCCAAACTGACATTGTTGTCTGCAAATGCTTTCAATTTGGTCAAGGCTAAAATTTGGTCGTTTGGTAATGGGTTAATCTTTATCAACCCTAGATCAAGGAAATCCATTTGTTTATGACCCTAAGGAAGATAGCTTTTGAAAACAGGAAGAACTGCTTCAATGAGCCCCATCTTAATGTCTCCCTAAAATGCTTGCAGATGAGAAATTAAACGATACTCAAATAATGTATTTTGTATTCTATACTGTAAAAGACCTTGTGGGAACGGGAGAAAACGCCACAACATTTTCGAAAGGCCTTTTTGTCTTAGGCATCTACGACAGAAACGTGTGGGCTACACAGCTGATAAAACTCACGTCTTTAAAAGAGCATACCAGTCTGTATGTGATTTTCTTTTATTTGATTGATTGTAAAGGTAGGAAGAAAATTAATGCACATTCTAGAATAATCATAAGTTACTCACAGGTACATCTAAAACTTTAAAAAAAATCCATTAGTTTATCTAGGTATGCCAATATCGTACTATGCTCTCCCTTTCAGGAAGTGCTCGGAATTTCATCGACCCATCATTACCACAGGAAAACAAGTGATGCTTTGGTCCAATGGCAACTTGTGTGACGCCAGATGCAGATGCCATATTGCGAAAGAAAGCATTACTCCTGGTGTGCTCCCCTTGAAATGCCACTACAAGTTGGTGTACATCCAGTCCCCATACCTGGAATATCAAACAAAAAAATGTTGATTCCCCGACTTAACTCTTTACCACACGACAAAATTTTAGACTGGTTCAAATTGAAAGCATTTGCAGACGATAAAATAAAAGTGACTGAAAAATTGAAATTTGTTCTGGAAAGGGTAGAAAACACTGTGGGAAAAGGAGAAAATGCTGGTTACCAGCATTTTCTCCTTTTCCTACAGTGTTTTCAAAAGGCTTCTTTCTCAGGGGCGTCAAAAGTAGGTATTGTGTGGTAATGGGTTAACTCTTTACCAAACAACAAATTTTAGACTGGTCTTCATTGACAGCATATAGAGACCACAAAAGTGACTGAAAATTAAAAATATATATTGGGAAGGGCAGAAAACATTGTAGGAATAGGAGAAAATGCTGGTAACCAGCATTTTCTCCTCTTCCCACAAGGTTTCCAGAGGGCTTCTTTCTCATGGTTGTTAAAAGTCGGGATTGTGTGGTTAACCCCTACTGAACTTTTTACCACACAATCCTAACTTTTCTCCCGAGAAGGAAGCCTTTTGAAAACACTGAGGGAAAAGGAGAAAATGCTATTAACCAGCATTTTCTCCTTTTCCCACAGTGTTTTCTACCCTTCCCACACCAAATTTCCATTTTTCAGTCAACTTTACTTTGTCGTCTGCAAATGCTTTGAACTTGAACAAGTCTAAAATTTTCTTGTGCGGTAATGAGTTTAGCCTTTACCAATTGACAAAGAATTAGACTGGTCCAAATTCAAAGCATTTGCAGACCAAAAAATTAAGGTCACTCAAAAGACTGAAATTTGCTCTAGGATATAGAAAACATTGTTTCAAAAAGAGACAATGCTTGTTACCACCAATTTCTCCTTTTCCCACAATGTTTTCAAAAGGCTTCTTTTTCACAGCCATAAAAACCAAAGATTTTTCTTGGAAAGGATCAAACCTTTATCACACAAATTTGACATTTAATGACACCCAGGAAGAAGGCTTTGGAAACATTCTGGATACAAAAAAAAAGTTGGAAACTGGCATTTACTATTTTTCCAAAACGTTTTTTTGCTCTCCCCCCCAATGTTTTATATGCCTTTTCAAGCTTTTAAAGGTAATCTGCATTGTGCTAGTTGGAATTCATCATAAAAAAATTAGCAGTTTATTCATATCAAACAGAATTAACAGATACATTTCACAAGAACTGAAGCTTATTGTTCCTAACATTATCCCTTCATTGATTTTAAAGGGCATAAAATAAGTTTCAACAAAAAGCACTGCCATTTCATTCAATCTGTTGACCAAGTGATACAAAAGCCAAACCTTGACATCTCCATCAGCTGACCCTGTAACAAAATATTCCTCTTCGGGATCCATTGCAAGGCATCGTATGAGAGATTCATGGGCTTGGAATGTATGTCGCATTTGTCTCTGTCTAATATCAAATATACCTTTGTCCAAGTTAAGGGTAAACATTCTAATCAGTTATACAAAAGAACAAAATCCACTTGCCTCCTACTGCATTGATTTATCTCCTTTTTGAAAACATGTAAACTTTGGAGCAAATTACAGGTGAAAACTATCAGTTACAGCTTTTAACCCATTACCACTCAATCCCTACTTTTGACGCCCCTGAGAAAGAAGCCTTTTAAAAACACTGTGGGAAAAGGAGAAAATGCTGGTAACCAGCATTTTCTCCTTTTCCCACAGTGTTTTCTACCCTTCCCAGAACAAATTTCTATTTTTCATTCACCTTTTTTTTTGTCATCTGCAAATGCTTTTAATTTAGACCAGTGTAAACTTTTCTCGTGTGGTAAAGAGTTAATTACAGCCACTAAACATTTTGCCACTGTTTTCTTTGCTCAAAACTCTTTATCAAACAACAAAATATAAGAGTGGTCCAAATTCAAAACTTTTGCTGACAACAAAATAAACATGGCTCCAAAAATAAATTTGTTTTGGGAAGGGTAGAAAACACTGTGGAAAAAGGAGAAAATGCTGGTGACCAGCATCCTTTTCCTTCAATGTTTTCCAAAGTTTTTTTTCCTTCAAGGTCATTAAAACTGGGATTGTGTGGTAAGAGTTAAATGTTCATTACTATACATTTTTGCTGACAAAAATGCTCAGAAATTGTTAAATTAGGTTCTACATATCAATCTTTAGCCCAGTGGTACAGTTGGAAGCATACAGACTGGAAACCAGGGGGTCATTAGTCTCGAAATCCAAGCTTGCCCAGTTTTTTTCAGAGGAATGATGGTTAGTCACTGCAACCAATTCATTTATCTCTCATTATTCATCCATGTTTCTATGATATTTATTTGGACAAAAAGCCAGTGTCTTCAGAAGAATATTTGACAAAATAGTGGTAAAAGAAATTGCAGGACAGCACAGATATGTGCACTGGCTACCACAATATAAATGAAATAATACTGACTGTATAGTTAACAAACAAACATGTCTATAAAGGATACAAATCTCTCCTTTGCGTCCACCACTGATCAGTTGTTGATGATGAGGCGCATAAACAACAGCAGGGCTTCCATGCTCGTGACAGGTGAATGCTGAAAAAAAAAAGAAACATTATTCGAAAGGCTTTCTTTTTATCCTTAACCAAGGAAGGCCCAAGGCATTGGAAGATATTATGGAAAAAGGGGAAAGTGTTTCCCAGCTGGTTACCAGCATTTCTTCCTGTACCCACCATGCTCACTCTCTCTTAACTCTTAAACAAACAATCCACTGTTTGAAAAAAACTTTTGGAAAACATTGATGGAAAAAGAGAGAGTAATGATAACCAGTGTGTCAAAGAAATTTTCAGTATTTTAACCCTTTACCACACAATAATGACTTATAATGACTCCTATAAAGAAGCCTTTTGAAAACATTATGGTAACCAGCATTTTCTTCTTTTCCCACAATGTTTTCTACTTTATCAAAGAACAATAGCACCGGTTGAGCCACAATGCAATTTTCATCTACAAATGCTTTCAAATTGAACGAGGCTAAAATTTTGTCATCTGGTAAAGTGTTAAGTAACGTCCTACTTTTATACGAGATTCACTGACACTGATATACATACCTCTCGAATTACAAAAGAATCATTTATTTACAGGCTAAATTAAGACGACTGCCAACATGTTAAAATGAACTGCACCTTTTTCCACAACCTTTCCAAAACCAAACTAAATTGTAAGAACTGTTTTTGTCACAGTATCTCACAAAATTATGGATAGAATAAACCACTATCAGACTACATAATCTGTGTAGTCTGATCCTGATCTTAACTCTTCACAAAAGGTATTTGCTAATATCCCAATACTGAGGAGTATTCTGTGTCCCAATTTTGAAGAATAACCGAGTGTGGTGTTTTTATTTATCATGAAGATATGCCAGTAAGAATGCATCAAAACAAAAATTATGGTTTTATCCTTAACCCTTTACCACACAATTCCTACTTTTGACGCCCCTGAGAAAGAAGCCTTTTGAAAACACTGTCGGAAAAGGAGAAAATGCTGGTAACCAGCATTTTCTCCTTTTCCAACAGTGTTTTCTACCCTTCCCAGAACAAGTTTCAATTTTTCAGTCATCCTTTATTTTGTCGTCTGCAAATGTTTTCAATTTGAACCAGTCTAAAATTTTGTCGAGTGGTAAAGAGTTAATCAAATGACAATATAACTGACTTGTCGAAATCCCCAATCTTTTGTAGACAAAGAATGAATCTCAGATGGTAAGATTTATCTCTGAAAGGATAGAAAACATTGTGGGAAAAGGAGAACATGCTGTTTACCAGCATGTTCTCCTTTTCCCACAATGTTTTCTGAAACCTTTTATGCCTCCATCATTGAACCTGAGATTGTGTGGTAAAAAAGTTAGCAAAGCACTATTTACCATGAACACATGCACTTCGAGGAGGTAGTAAGGTATCCCATAAACACACATTTCGGCTTTCTGAGGAATGTCCAGCAGTTGCAATCAGACTTGACGAGCCAACAAACACAAAATCACTGGTTGTCTTGTTGTGGCAGGCTAGGCTCTGTAAACGATTGGTTACAATTCTTGTAAATCACAGGCTGTCTTGCCAAGTTTCAGATTGGCCTTACTAATTGCAAAAATGATCTCAAACTGCATCAGCAAGGTTTCTCGAGATATTTCAAATTCCCCTAACCCCTTCGTTTCAAGTCTAATCTTCTTCACTGTAGAAATGTAATTGCCATATCACTTTTTAAAAGTAAATGATGACCCTGGATATAGATGGTAATAATAGAGGGTATTTCACTATTTAACCCTTTACCAAAACAATCCCTGGTTTTTACCACCCTGAGGTAGAAGCCTTTTGAAAATATTGTGGGAAAAGGAGAAAATGCTGGTAACCAGCATTTTCTCCTTTTCCCACAATGTTTTCTCCCCCGCTAAAAGCAAATTTCAATTTTTGAGTTACGTTTATTTTGTCCTCTGCACATGCTTTCAGTTTGGACCAGTCTAAATCTTTATCGTTTGGTAAAGGGTTAAAAGGGAACAAAACATGGAGAAATCTTGCTCCAGTTTGTCAAGGATCAATTTGACTGGGTACTTATACTTTTGTACTTAAATATAATACTTTAAAAAGACACTAGTTTGTACCATATGCAATGAAACATTGGTAGAACAAGAAAAAAAGGATTATATACCATGATAGGTTTGTTAAAGTTGTTACCATGGCCCACTTGCCACAAACATATATGGCCCTCTGAATCACTGACACAACACTGAAAAAAGAACACAGATTACTTCAATCAAAATGTCTTCATGTATCAAAGTCCTCATTCAAAAAACACAACTACCTACAGAGGTTAGGTTTTTGAAAACTAATGGGATTAAGAAGGTGAATGTCTGCTTTTCACAATGTTCCACCCTTTCAAAGATAATCCTATTGTTTGAGTCACATTTAAAATGCACCAGTAGTAAGTTCCAGTCAATTATAGTCCATCTCATCTATACTTCATTAAACTATGATCATTCCAAATATACCCCTGCCAGACAGGAAGAATGTGACTAAGAGAATATTCTTGACGTTCAGTCTCCAGATTTATTCAATTGTTGTAAGCAGTTGTTCAAAGTGATAATTTCTGTCATAGTGTTTAACGCCATGTTCGACATTATTTCAGCTATATCATGAATTTCTGTCATCCCTCTGCATATCTCATACAATATTATCACAATGGCTATCAATAAAAATTCACAAATTATTCTTTTGAAAACAATGTGGGGAAAAGGAGAAAATGCTGGTAACCAGCATTTTCTCCTTTTCCCACAATGTTTTCTACCCTATCAATTAACAATTACACCATTTGGGCCACACTGAAATTGTCATCTGCAAATGCTTTCGATTTGGATAGGTCTAAAATTTTGCTATGTGATAAAGGGTTTAAGTCCTACTGTTACAATGTTACATTTTTTTCATTTGGTAGGCTATGGGTCAAAAGTAAGTTGTACAATGTCTTTCTCCTTATTCAAAATGAAAGAGTCTGGCAATACCTTATTTCCATGGTCATTGAAAAGAACTTTGGTGACCTTGGGGAATGACCCTGGTTGTCTAAGAGTGGCTAGTGGATGTATATGTCCCCATTCCCACAGGCGTACTGACCCATCACTGTTTCCGGTTAAATCTGAAATAGAACAAATTTTTTGTAACTTCCCATGTGAAACATGGAAAACTGTTTTCCAAACAAGAGGTTCATGAGAGTCTGAATCTCTCTACTGGCATTTAACTCTTTACCACACGACAAAATTTTAGACTGGTCCAAATTGAAAGCATTTGCAGACGACAAAATAAAGGTGACTGAAAAATTGAAATTTGTTCTGGAAAAGGTAGAAAACACTGTGGGAAAAGGAGAAAATGCTGGTTACCAGCATTTTCTCCTTTTCCCACAGTGTTTTCAAAAGGCTTCTTTCTCAAGGGTGTCAAAAGTAGGGATTGTGTGGTAATGGGTTAAATTAATGACCATTACATCATAATAAGAGGGAGACAGAATCACTCATAAACATATCCTTGAACTATCAGCTCTAAACCATGAATAAAAATGTCTCCTATAAAAGTGTGTCCCCAACTCTTCGAAAAATGATTTTTAAATGTGATACAATTTCAAACTTGTCTGAGATATCACTGAGACAAACTTCCTGATAAACTCTCATGGGTATTAGACAAATGACAGAAGATGTGTGACAGACGTCTGAAACAGCATGATCACAAAAGCTCATCTAAAGCATTTTGTGCTCCAAGGAGCTAAAAATGCTGACAATAGAAATGGAAATTTCAGCTTTCACCACTATTTTTACCCAAATGATTGTCAGATTTTATCTATTTTGATTCAAATTCAAGTTATCCAATTTTCATGAAAATTTCACTACAAGTGCAGATTTTAGAAAAGGACTACCAGGCAGCAATATGGATGATAGAAACTATGCATTGACATAACCTTTTCTGGCCTTTGGCCAATAGAGTTACAAACACAAAATAATAAACAATTTCCCTTCAGTACATACTACAAAGTTTCATTAGAG
This sequence comes from Tridacna crocea, assembly GCA_943736015.1. Classification (NCBI taxonomy): domain Eukaryota; kingdom Metazoa; phylum Mollusca; class Bivalvia; order Cardiida; family Cardiidae; genus Tridacna; species Tridacna crocea. Next base: position 34,900,763 of record OX031066.1, on the reverse strand, counting down.
CTGCATAAATTCATGATCAAACTGCATACTCTGAGCTCCCTAATCTTGATTTAATTCATTACCAAATGACAAAATTTTAGGTTGGTCCAAATTGAAAGCATTTGCAGACGACAAAATAAAAGTGACAGAAAATCTGAAATGTTTTGTGAAAGGTAGAAAACATTGTGGGAAAAGGAGAAAATGCTGGTTACCAGCATTTTCTCCTTTTTTCAAAATGTTTTCAAAAGGCTTCTTTTTCAGGTTCGTGAAAATTGGTGATTGTTTGGAAAAAGGTTAAAACAAATTCATAGTGCAAGGTTTTACGATGCAAAAACTCCTGAACTTTTGGACACTATTATGTAGAGATATGTATAAATCCACTTTGTTGTATATGCTTATATGATATACTTACAATGTGGGAGAGTGGGGTGTGCACTGATTCTTCTGACACCTGACAACGGTCTTTTGCAAACCTGTAATACAAACATATAAATATCTTGGGTCTCCTGTGAGTATTTTCTTCTTGAAACTAGCTATGTCAAAGACAGATAAATGACTGATGTTACAAAACTTTATTCGTGATGCTATTTTCAGAACATGAAACAACTTCCATGTTCCTCAAACAAACTATTTGTGAACAATGGCAAATAAAAATCTTCTAATGCACCGGTAATTAACTCTATACCACACAATCCCGACTTGTAAAGACCCTGAGAAAGAAAGCTTTTGAAAACATTGTGGGAAAAGGAGAAAATGCTGGTTATTTTCTCCTTTTTCCCCCACAATGTTTTCTACCTTTTCATGCACAAACTTCAATTTTTGGGTCACATTTATTTTGTCTTATGCAAATGCTTTCAATTTGGACCAGTCTATGATTATGTGGTAAAGGGTTAAAAGAGAAGTCACAACATGCACCATAGGGTTTTGTCAGATATTCATAAATGTAAACAAGAAAACTGTGATGCATAACATCAATGGCGCTGCAAATCAGTTGTTTCTGAAATAAGGCACATTACAGCATTTCAAATTATCCAAAGTATATTTATGCAGAAATCAATGAGAAATAACCGAGAAGCCCGAGCTGATCCCTAGAATTAAAATTTGAAAAAGAAGGAGGCAATAATGGTAAGATACAATCATAGTCATTCTTCGGCAAAATTTAACACAAGTTCAATTGGAACTATGCACAAAAGTAGTTATCATTCAACCAACATCACAAGAAAATAGTAGTAAAACAAGAGCCGTCAGGGACGGGTTATGCTCCCTGAACAAGTGCTTGTCATAAAATATATGAAATTGATATAAATTCACTTCTTTTATCTTAAAAGAACCTGTTCATGCCCCCCCAAAATTTGAAGTGAAAAGGCAATTACTATCTTAGAGATAGCCAAAACAAACTTGTAGAGGACAATTAGCCCGATAAGCCCCCTCTAAGCCCCCTTTTCCCATAAGACAATATTGGATCATTGAAATAAATACAACGGGTGTGCGGTTTGTGGCATTTTTGAATAATAATTCAAAATTCGAAATTTCATAAAATTTTGAGCAGTCATGTAGTAAATATTACATAAAACTATTTTTTACATGAAGCCCCCTTTTTCCGTGATGCAGCCTGAAATTGAGAAACCGGAAGAGAGGTACCTGGGCAACATTACAACAAGTTCAGATTTGAAATTTCACAAAGTTTTGAGCACCGATGTAGGAGAGACTAGAGAAAAACATTTTTTTCCATGAAGTCCCCTTTTTCTGTGATGCAGCCTCAATTTGAGAAACCAGGAAAGAGGTATTTGCGCATTAATAATTCATAGATTGAAAATAACAGGGGCACATGTTGAAACTTGTAAAACAATATATAACCATGAAGTTTCATGAAATTTTGACAAAAACTGAACAAGATATTAATAAAAATTCCAATTCTGCATTAGGGCCCCTTTTCCCTTATCATTTTACAAGAAACCCCCTTTTTCCATGACAGAGGGTCAATTTGAAAAACACATAGATAAAGAAACAAGAGCACATGTTGAAACTTTGAAAAAACAATATAACAATGAAATTTAATGAAATTTTTACCAAAACTGAATGAAATATTAGTAAAAATAGGAATTTTGCAAGAAGCCCCCTTTTTCCATGACAGAACATCAATTAAAAAATGCCCAGATTAAAAATAGCAAATACACATGCTAAAACTTTCCATAAACAATATAACCATGAAGTTTCATGATATTCTGACAAAAACTGAATGAGATATTGGTAAAAATTGCAATTTTGCATTAAGCCCCTTTTCTCCATGACACGGGGTCAAATACAAAATCCGGGAAAGAAACGTCGGCACCTTACCCTAAGGAGTTCATATATGAAGTTTTATCCAATTTGGTCCTGGGTTGTGGAGAAATCGCTTCGGACGGACGGACAGACGGAAGGACGGACGGAAGGACGGACAGACAGATAGACGAAGCGGCGACTATATGCTCGCCCTTCGGGGAGCATAACAAGGTTCTACATTACCAAATTCATATTAAACACTGGGTATGAAATGACCAAAGTTGGTATGAAATGATCATTGTGAGCACGAAATTGCCAAAATTGTACGAAATGGTCTAGGTTCGAAATGATCTTATCACAAAATTACTGGAAGCCTAGTAATCAATATGGCTGCCTCCATAGGTACTTTTCAAAAGCGAATAAAAATATAGTGCCACTGCACATGGGGCGCCACAAGAAAGAAGAGATCAGCTGAATGGAATTGGAATTCTTTAACCAAGCCTCCTGAAACCATACTAACTGAAATATAAATAGATGAGATTGAGAATAAAAGTGCCTAAAACTCTATACTGGCTGAGAGAAATGTTATTTTCTATAAATGCATGCATAAATGTAAATTATTCCCTTCTATTCTTCATTTACACATATCTCCTGTGGATGATTTTTTTTAACTTTGTAAGAGACCACACAATCCCTATTTTTGACAACCAAGAAAGAAGCCTTTAGAAAACATTGTGGGAAAAGGTGAAAATGCTGGCAACCAGCCTTTTCTCCTTTTCCTACAATGTTTTCTACTCTTCAAAAAGCAAATTTCAAATTTTCAATTACTGTTATTTTGTTGTCTGCAAATGCTTTTGGTATGGACAAGCCTAAAATATTGTCATTTGGTAATGAGTTAATAAATCATTGTTGTAAATAGTCGTTTTGCTACATTTTTTTCGTTTTACACTTTGACTAATGCAATAAGCAAACAATAAATTTGTACATTTGTCCAAATTGAAAGCATTTTCAGACAACAAATGTAAACTAAAAGATAACCCTGCTGGTTACCTCAGTGGTTATCTGACATGTGACCTGGTGGTTGCAAGTTCAATAACTACCGGTACATGTGGTAAACTTTCTTGCACGCCCTTTTTTTGTCTCCAATCTCTGATGTGAGAAAATACTCATTGGCATGGAAACAATGTTGTGTCTACTGATATGAGAAAGCCAGAAAACACATGAATACATGTAGATGACCGCAGTGATATGACCTAAGCCACAGAAAAGGTATTGAACTCCACTAAAAACCAACAAATAGACTCAAAATTTAAAATTTACCAAATTGAAAGGACAGAAAAAAGCTATAGTGTTGGAAGGACAGAAAACAGCATGTCTCTATTTCCAAGAATTAAAATTAACAATGTTGGAAGGACAGAAAACAGCATTTCCCTTTTTCCAACAATGCTGTTAAAAGTCAGAATTGTGTGGTAAACAGTTAACCCATTACCACACAATCCCTACTTTTGACGCCCCTTGGAAAGAAGCCTTTTGAAAACACTGTGGGAAAAGGAGAAAATGCTGGTAACCAGCATTTTCTCCTTTTCCCACAGTGTTTTCTATCCTTCCCAGAACAAATTTCAATTTTTCAGTCACCTTTATTTTGTCGTCTGCAAATGCTTTCAATTTGAACCAGCGTAAAATTTTGTCGTGTGGTAATGAGTTAAGCAACGTAAATAATCTAGCAGGGTTTTTTTTGACATATCTTAATGTACATTCAACTAGCTTCACCCTTTACCAAGCGATCTGGCTTTTATGATTTGGGAGGAATGCTTTTGAAAACATGGTAGGAAAAAAAGACTATGCTGGAAACCACCATTTTCTCCTTTTCTCACATTGTTTTCTACTTTTCAAAGATATTTCCCTTCTGCTCAGTAACATTCAGCATGTCACGAGAATATGCTTTCAAAAAGGGCAAGTCTTAGACATTATAAAGTAGTAAAGGATGAACTCTTCACCACAAAATCCTATGATCTTATAACATTAAGAAGAAGTGCTTTTGAAAACAACGTGAGAAAGGGAGGAAATGCTGGTAACCAGCATTTTCTCCTTTTCCCACAATGTTTTCAACCTTTCACAAAACAAACTTAAATTTTCAGTCACTTCTAATTTGTTGTCTGCAAACACTTTTGCTTTGGACAAGCCTAAAATTTTGTCATTTGGTAAAGAGTTCAGTTGGACCAGTGTATTTTGTTGTTTGCAAAAGTGGTAATAGATCATAGAGGACAAATATAACACACATGTTTGACATTAATTTACAATCACAAAATTTTGTGTAAAAACATTTGAAACATTCACAAGCTATTCTGAACAATTGAAGAGAATGTTAAATGAAAGGTTAAATTTATCTGTGTTCACAGATGACAAGTAAATATATTAGGTTTTAAACCCATTACAGTATAAAAACTACATTTTATTTCCCTGCACCTGTCAATCTTTTTTTTTTACAAAATGTGGAAAAAGACGCATTTTGTACAATGGATAATACTCATGTTCCCAAAGCATGTTCCATTAAAAAAAAAAATGTTCTACTTCTTTACATTTTCCTGCTTTGCAGCACTTTCCTCTTTCGCAAACATCAAAATATCAGACTAAACCAAATTGAAAGCATTTGCAGATAATGTCATTTCTGTCTTTAAAATGAAACAAAACATCATGGCTGGTTACCAGCATTTTCTTTTTCTCACACAATGTTTTCAAACACATTCTTCTCTGTGCCTATTAAAACTCAGGACTGTGTTACTGTACAGGTTTTATTTGGTTTTTATTCTAAAACAACTGACTGTATAGCAATGGGTGTCAAGTATTCCGCAGCCTTAAAGATCATTATCTTAACTCTTTACCAAAGAAAAATTTTTAGTCTTGTCCAAATCAAAAGCATTTGCAGACAACAATAAATGTACCTCAAAAATTGAAATTTGCTTCCAGCAGGGTAGAAAACATTGTGGGAAAAATGGAAAATGCTGGTTACCAGCATCTCCTTTTCCAACCATGTTTTCAAAAGGCTTCTATCTCAGGGTTGCAAAACCAGGGATAGCTTGATAAAGGATTAAATGTCAGGATATCAGAATACGCATAGAGAAGCGCAACAAAGGAAAACTTGACAAAATGAATTCTTAAAATATGGTCAGAAGAGTTCTGCATGCCTGTGCTAACTTTCTGCTGCATTTGCTGTAAGAAATAGATTGATTTCAGAGAAAAATTGTAAGTTGAGAAAGGGTTGTGACTGTGTTAACCCATTACCACACAATCCCTTCTTTTGACGCCTCTGAGAGAGAGAAGCATTTAGAAAACATTGTGGGAAAAGGAGAAAATGCTGGAACCAGCATTTTCTCCTTTTCCCACGTTTTCTACCCTTCACAGAACAAATTTCAAATTTTTAGTCACTTTTATTTTGTGGTCTGCAAATGCTTTCAATCTGGACAAACCTAAAATTTTGTCATTTGGTAATAAGTTAACCCTTTACCAAACGACAAATTTATAGACTGGTCCAAATTGAAAGCACTTGCAGATGACAAAATAAATGTGGCTCAAAAATTAAAATTTGGTTTGGGAAGGGAAGAAAACATTGTGGGAAAAGGAGAAAATGCTGGTTACCAGCATTTTCTCCTTTTCCCATAATGTTTTCGAAAGGCTTCTCCCTCAGGGTCGTTAAAAGTCGGGATTGTGTGGTAAAGAGTTAAAGACATTTTGATGGTTTACTGCCATACTTTTATGGGTTCCTTTTAAAAGCCAACAAGTGTTCAGAAATTGGAGTATGGTGAGTCTCTTCATTAATGACAGATAACTTATAAAATATTGAAGTTTTCTGCAGGACAGCGCAGACAACGAGGCAGATAATAGCAATGACATCTTGATGTTTTCTTCAAAAATAGCCAAGCTATAAAAAAAATAGCATTTGAAACCTTACAGTTATCTGTGTACAATGTAGCAGCCTTATACTGGCATTGAAATGAGAAGCAAGCTATGTTAAAGGAAAGGAGGAATGTGGAAATGTCAGACCACGCTTTAACCCTTCACAAAATAATCCCTGTTTTTACGACCCGGAGGAAGACGCCGTCTGAAAATATTGTGGGAAAAAGAGAAAATGCTGGTGACCAGCATTTTCTCCTTTTCTCACAATGTTTTCTACTCTTCAAAGGTCAAAGTTTAATTTTGAGTCGTGTTTATTTCAATGTCTGCAAATGCTTTCAATTTGGACATGTCTAAAATTGTGTTGTTTGGTAAAGAATTAGAATCAATACGCAGAAAGACAGATTGTTTGTATGGTATTTAATACCATCTTCAGCATTATTTCAGTTATATCATGGCAGTTTATGCACTCATTCATACTTTCCTAAGTTTTTTTCATCAGTGCCTAGCACAATATTCTTCCTATGCAAATGGCTTCTTTCCCACATTAGCATCATAAAAAGTAGAATGATGCCTGTCGCAATAACTACCATCAATCCTTAGAAAAAAACAAATTTCAAACCAAATATCCCCATGGCCTCAAATTCTTGCTATAATTAAGCTACCGACTAAGCTTGTACACTATGAAAAATAAAACACTATTGTTCAATATTTACGCCATTGCCTTTTTCAAGAGTTAGAAACACTTTATCCTTCTAGTACATTTCTTTAGCGTGTATCATGCAGCCATATTGAACAATATGGCTGCATGATACATGCAAAAGGAATGTTCTAGAAGGATAAAGTGTTTCAATATGGCTGCATCATTCACGCTAAAGAACTGTTCTAGAAGGAAAAAGTGTTTCAATGTGGCTGCATGACACACGCCGAAGAAATGTTCTAGAAGGAAAAAGTGTTTCAATGTGGCTGCATGACACACGCCGAAGAAATGGTCTAGAAGGATAAAGTGTTTCAATGTGGCTGCATGACACACGCCGAAGAAATGGTCTAGAAGGATAAAGTGTTTCAATGTGGCTGCATGAAACACGCCGAAGAAATGTTCCAGAAGGAAAAAGTGTTTCAATGTGGCTGCATGACACACGGCGAAGAAATGTTCCAGAAGGAAAAAGTGTTTCAATGTGGCTACATGATACTCGCAAAAGGAATGTTCCAGAAGGATAAAGTGTGGCTACATGATACTCGCAAAAGGAATGTTCCAGAAGGATAAAGTGTGGCTACATGATACTCGCAAAAGGAATGTTCCAGAAGGATAAAGTGTGGCTACATGATACTCGCAAAAGGAGTGTTCCAGAAGGATTAAGTGTTTCAATGTGGCTGCATGATACACGCCGAAGAAGTGTTCCAGAGGGATAAAGTGTTTCAATGTGGCTGCATGATACACGCAAAAGAAATGTTCCAGAAGGATAAAGTGTTTCAATGTGGCTGCATGATACACGCAAAAGAAATGTTCCAGAAGGATAAAGTGTTTCAATGTGGCTGCATGATACACGCTGAAGAAATGTTCCAGAAGGATAAAGTGTTTCAATGTGGCTGCATGATACACGCTGAAGAAATGTTCCAGAAGGATAAAGTGTTTCAATATGGCTACATCATTCATGCTAAAGAAATGTTCTAGAAGGTTAAAGTGTTTCTAATTCTTGAACAAGAGCTTCACAGAGTGGTGTATGTATGCCCAAAGGGGCTTGTCAGTGAAATGAATTGAAATGAAGGATGGGCCGTGATGAAGTTCCAAGTAAATAGCTTTATAATTTGCAAGTTATGGCCTGGACAAAAATTCAAACTGAAAATTAAAAATGGGCAAAAACTAAAAAAAACAGGAGCAGCAGAGTTATGGTTCTTGGGCACTGCTTTTTTCCACAATGTGTTCTATCAGTGTATGTAGTTTCAAGTTGATACCTTTTATGGCATGAAAGTTATGGCCTGAACAAAAATTCAAAGTGAAAAGTTGGTTATTTCAGAAATCAACTGCAGATAATTTTAGAACGCAAAACATCAATACAAATTTTAAGAGTCAGGTGCACAACTAGATATCATGGAGATTCATTGTGGCAAGTTTCTAATAATTCCCATGGAAACTATAGGAGGAGTTGCGCACTCAAGAAATTGCTAACAGACGGTCGGACAGACAGACAAACAGAGGTATAACATAAAATGATCCTTTGGGCGTATAGAAAGACAATAGCCAAAATATTGAACATTAGAGTGTTACTTTTTCAAAGTGTTTTAATTATTCCCTAGAGAATTCAAAGTGTTATTGTAAGCTTCTACAATTTGGCTACATTGGCAGATAGAAAACCAAATACATGTACCTATGTCACACCTACTTGCTAAAGCAGATGCGAATACAGTTCACACACATTATACACACAACATGTATCGATACACATACAAGTACATGTCTACAACATATCCTTTACCGTTTTAATCAAGCGTCTACTTCTATCTATGATAAGATAGGAGTGAAGAGGGTTCGAGATGCCATGAATATGAAAACCTTTCACCTGTCAGGGTTGGTTAAATAAATCCAGGCCGCAAGGAGAAAAAAGTGAACAAATTGTGGTAAAAAAAACATAAAACAGTTATTGCTATTCTTAATTCATTACCAGACGACAAAATTTTAGAGTTCTCCAAATCGAAAGCATTAATTTTGCAGATGATAAAATAAAGGTGACTGAAAATTTGAAATTGATTTTGTGAAGGGTAGAAAACATTGTGGGAAAAGGAGGAAATGCTTGTTACCAGCATTCTTTCCTTTTCTCACAATGTTTTCTAAAAGCTTCTTTCTCAGGGTCGTCAAAAATAGGGATTGTGTGGTAATGGGTGAGAATCAACAACATAATTGCAACAGAGCCATGTCATAGTAAAAGGGGTTTGTTTTGATGCATTTCCGTTTTGTATCATCTCTTTCACACACAAACCTGACTTTTAACAGCCCTGAGAAAGAAGCCTGTAGAAAACATTGCGGGAAAAGGAGAAAATACTGGTAACCAGCATTTTCTCCTTTTTCCACAATATTTTCTACCCTATCACAGTCAGAAATCATCATATTACCAAGATTTAATTTGTTAACTGCAGATGCTCTGAATTTGGTCCAGTCCAAAAATTTGCCCTTTAGTAAAGAATTAAACCCAAGCAAGTCGAAACATAATTTAGGATCTGGTAAATGACTAAATCTTTCCCAAATAATCCCTGGTTTTTACGGTCCTGAAAAAGAAGCCTTTTGAAAACATTGTGGGAAATGGAGAACACGCTGGTAACCAGCATGTTCTCCATTTCCCACAATGTTTTCTAACCTGTTAGAAGCAAATTTCAATTTTTGAGTTACATTTATTTTGTTGTCTGTAATTATGTGTTTTTAATTTGGACCTGTCTAAAATTTTGTTGTTTGGTAATGAGTTAAAGCAATTGTTTTTACCAAGCTATTTTTTTTTTACTTTTCCTATAATATTTTCCACACAATACAACAAGAAGGCAATGTTGGCCCTGTACTGCTGCAATGCCTTTCAAATAGCATGTCTCATTCACAAAGTCTAATTTCTTCCACAGACCCTCTTCCTTTGAGTTGAAAAAGAAAGAAAGAAAGAAACAAACAAAGAATTGTCTGTTACAGGATTATGGAAAAATCTTAAAACACAAATGAGTAAGCCAAACCCATCACCGCATGGATAAAAATGAATTAATGAATGAATGGATATTGTTTTATGGAGCATCCACAACTTTGGTCATTTAGCACGCATATCTGTGTTAAAAGATATTAAAAGTGGAGTTGTTTAAACCGAATAAAGTCTGAATACATTAATGACAATAAAAAAATTGAATTAAGAAGTATGCATAAATGGCATGGATAAAAAGCAATGTAACAAGTACAAAAAAAAAAAATCAAAACAATTTTATCGTTATCATGCAATCACGGAATCTAATAACCTTGGAGAAAAAGCCTTTAGAAAAACACAAAATGTACGTAACCAGCATTTTCTCCAATTCTATAAATATTTTTCTACCCTTAGGAAAACAAATTTCAATCTTTTATTGAAGCAGATTTTGCCATCCACAAAATGCTTTCAATTTAGACAATTTTTTTGTAAAGTATAGAGCTAATTTGGAGTAGTGATAAAAAATATGTTCCATGAACTGAACTATTTCCTTTATTTGATGACCTTAACTCTTTACCACGCAGTCCAGATTTTTAACGACCCTGAGAAAGAAGCCTTTTGAAAACACAGTGGGAAAAGGAGAAAATGCTGGTAACCAGCATTTTCTCCTTTTCCCATAGTGTTTTCTACCCTTCCTGAACCAAATATTAATTTTTCAGTCAACTTTATTTTGTCGTCTGCAAATACTTTCAATTTGGACCACTCTAAAATTTTCTTGTGTGGTAAAGAGTTAAAGCTTTAAAGTCATTTGCTACCACATGTTGTTGTAATCATCAAATTAACCTTTAATTCCAGTCAGATACCTTAGCTATTTTGATTGTAAAGGAAGATTTTTTTTTTTCAAAATCACTTGTCAATTTTCTGCTTCCTTTTCAGAATTTTTGTATATGGGGTTCCCTTCCCTAACTTTGGCTTCTACACAGGGGTTTCTTTACTGAGTCTGTCAATGTTTTATTTTCTTTCTAATGCTTATCAGGCTGCACTGTATCTTCATCCTATATTCTTAAAGCCTATTCCTCAGAGCAAACGAAAACCTGAATTGTTTGGTAAGGGGTTACCTACTCTCTTATGCCCATTTCATGACAAACTAGGGGATTGTCTAAATGATTGGAAATCTCGTAATTTGCTTAAATATGTACAGTCGTGTACAAAGACCCTTAAATCAAAGTTCCAAGCACTGGAAACTAGCTATACAGTTTATAGTGTTTGCCAGTCTAAGTAATCAGGTAAGACAGGGAGTTGCTTAATTCAGTGCTGACTGTACTTACAACTGAGGAACCACGCCCAGACTGGCTCATCAAGCTAATTTGTCCAGGTGCCAGGTTGACAGTAGGTGTGGAAGATGTTGATGACTGATTCGTCATTGGTGTGTTCGACCCACTTCCAGCCAAGTTACCAGGAACATCAGAGGGAGTCTGTACAACCAGAAAGTCTACATTTTCCATCGGGTTACTAGGGGTGGGGCTTGAAGAGAAAATTGAAAAAACATGACTGTGGATCTATGAGAATATGGAAATATTTCTTAGTCCTAACCCTTTACCAAACAATCCCAAGCTTTATTGAACCTGATGACAAGCTTTTGTAAACATTGTGGAAACCAGCACTTTTTCCTCAGGGTCATTAAAAATCGGGATAGCATGATTAAGGGTTACATGGCAAGATTCAGTAGGAACATTACGGTATAATGAATAAAGTTTATTTCATCAGCTTGTGGTTAATATGGGGAAATATTTGCTGAAAAAAGGGAAATGTATCCGAAAATAACGAGTGCCGTAAGGCACTAGCAGGCCTCCTAGCAGGCCAAAACAAAAATAAAGGTTTTTATAAAGGCTCCAATGTATGAAAATAAAGGCCTTTTAGTGTAAAATATGAAAAAATAAAGAGTAAATAAAGGCTATTTTCGTCGAAGTTCTCATTTCTTTATTAAACCCACAGTCATACCAAAGTCATTTTTTGATGTTATATGCCGTTTGAATTATGCAATATAATATATACCTTATTTAATGTGTATACCTATTTTCTCTGCATATTTATATCATACATAGCTCCTGTTTTACAGTGTAGGATCTACATCACCTTTGTTCAGAATGCTGTAGCTTCACCAAACCTTGTCCATCATTACAGTAGTGCATACATCTCACCAGACCTGAATTTTTTTTTCTTTCTTTATTCAACTTGTCACAATCAGTAGAACTTGGCATTTGTTATAATCACCCAATCATTTTCCAACCTAACCCTAGGGTCCATGGTACATAATGCTGATAACATGACACCATCCATGGTTTGGTGAGTGCACTACTGCAAACAGCTACTGCATAGTAGTCTGGTGAACACAACAGCATTCTGAAAAACTCAAGATGAAAGAAACAAAAGCAGCATTGTTTAACTACACATAAAAGAAGGGAAAATGCAGAACAAAATCCATTACTTGCTTTAAGCTAGCACGGCAACCAGTCAGAGCAAATATAAAGGTTTTGAGGGAGAATTACAGGTTATTTTGGCGTTTTAAAGGTTTTCTGGGGAAATGTAAAGGTTTTAAAGGTTTGCTCTGAAATTAAAGGTTTTTAAAGGTTTTAAAGGTTTCACTAGGAGGCCTGCACTAGTTATTTTCGCGGACCTTTCCCTTTTGAGGCAAATATTTGTTAAATCATATATTATATCTTCTCCGATTATTTTGTCAACGAATGCCACTTTTAAAACTAGTGATCTCAAGTCAATTAACCAGATTTTCGATAGGAGGAAAATATTCACTGTGACGGGGAAATAATTCCCCTCAATTAACATTACGTCATTTCTTTACCCAAAATGTTTCTCAAAATAGACACATGAAATATAATATAAAACATTAAAAACCTTCTAAAATATTTTGCTGCAAATGACTTTATACATGTCATCTCCTAATATTAAAAGTAACACTATTCATTTTCATTTTTACATTGTATAATTTAATAACTCTTACCAGGCCTTACCAGCATTTTCTTTCCCCTTCTCTTTGCCACACAGTTCTGATTTTTAATGAACTTGAGGAAGAAGACTTTTGTAAACATGGTGAGAAAAGGAGAGAATACTAGTAACCATCATTTTCTCCTTTTCCCACGAAGTTTTCTGCTGTATCAAGGGAAAATGGTGTCATTTTTGCTACCTTTACCTTGTCATCTGCAATGGCTTTCAATTAAAGCAAGTCCAAAATGTTGTCGTTTAGTAAAGAGTTTAATATTTTGTAATATGGAAAAGAGTCATTAAAGTTGTAATAGAGAGAAGAATAGATTGCTTCATTACTTGTTAAACTGTTCTATGTCCATCTCATTCTCATCATCCAGCCAAACAGGAGGCTGCAGCATATTGTGTATATCCAGTTCTATCAGCTCTTTCTGGGTAGCCAATGTAAGACAGCTGGCGTTTGCCTGTTCAAAAATAATTTCAGAAATAAATAAAGCCCAAAATAACTCAAGCTATCAACACGCCTTAAAAAAAACCTTGTACAAATTGGATATAAAGGGGAAATATTCTTATTTACAGACAATGTTAAGTGCAGAAAATCCATTGCTTTTGACAACCTTCTCTTTTTCAATATGTTTTCAAAAAGGGAAATGCTGGTAGCCAGTTTTCTGTCATTTACCAAAAATGTTATCTACTGTTTAACCCTTTCCCAAACAAGCCCCAGTTTTTACGTGTCTGCAGGAAAAGTCTTTTGAAAACACTGTGGGAAAAGCAGAAATTGCTCGTAAACAGCAATTTCTCCTTTTCCCACAGTGTATACTACCCTTTTTGAGAACATTCTGGCATTTTCTCCGAATCTAAAATTGTCGTCTGCAAACTCTTTCGGTTTAGAAAGGTCCAAAATTCATCTTTTGGGAAAGGGTTAAAAGACACATCCATCATTTCAACATCATACAAGTTGTCATTGGCAGATGCTTTCAAATTTGGATCAGAGTTGGACCGTAATTCATACAGGTCATTACATAGTCTTTATTGACCTTTCTGCCGATTTTTCCAACGTCTTATCGTCCAATGAAAACGCAGCCTTGGGTGTCATGTAAACAAAAAATGTCACAATTTTTTAGAGGCATGCTATAAATTGATTGTGACTTTAATTATCAAAACTTCCAAAACTATTCAAATTGAGAAGAAAGTTTGGGAAAAAATTGTTGTAATTAACCTAGAGCGAAATATCAGCTAGAATAAAACTGAAATAAACATCCAAATTGAAAGCATTTACAGACAACAATGCTCTTTCTCTTTGTATTCTACGCCATTTTCTGGTTAGCTTGTCAGGCTTGACAACTGCGCTACTAAGGGGGGGCGTGCCAAACTCCCATTTACAGGAAGGTCAATCATTATCTGCTTTTAAAAATGCTGTGTCAAAATGTTTCAAACAACTCCTTGCATTAGATAAATGTACAGTGCAAAGACTGTGTTTGCTCTTAACCCTTTACCAAACGACAAATTTGTAGACTGGTCGAAATTAAAAGCATTTGCAGACGACTAAATCAATGTGACTGAAGAATCGAAATTTGATTTTGGTAGGGTAGAAAACATTCTGGGGAAAGGAGAAAATGCTGGTTATCAGCATTTTCTCCTTTTCCCATAATGTTTTCAAAGGGCTTTTACCTCAGGGTCGCCAAAAGTCGTCACTGTGTGGTAAAGGGTTAAGCAAACAATAAAATGTTAGGCTCATCCAAATTGAAAGCATTTACAGACAACAATTCCAAGTGGATGACATGATTAGACTTATCTATGAAAGACTAGACAACACAGTGGAAAAAGGAAAAAGTGCTGGTTACACAGCATTTCTCCTTTTCTAACAATGCTTTTAAAGGCTTTCTTTCTCAGGGTCGTAAAAGCATGGGATTATGTGTCAGAGGGTTAATTATTTCAATTCAACATTCAAAGCCTAGACTTAACTTGAAATTAGAGTGCTTGGTGTTGTATGGTATCTAATCTATAAGAGGTGCTACTAATGTACTTCTTTTAGCAACTAGAACTCTATCTAAAGACACGCTACCCTATGAGGATGGTTGATATTTAGTAAGAAAAAGTCATAGAAGCAAATAAAGCAGGTAAACCAACTCTTTACCAAACAATCCCTTGTTTTTACAAACCAGAGGAAGAAGCCTTTTGAAAACATGGTAGGAAAAGGAGAAAATGCTGGTAAGTAGCATTTTCTCCTTTTCCCACAATGATTTCTCCATTTACATGCACTGAAAGCATTACCAGGTGACAAATTTCCAAATGTGATCAAAAGGGCAAATTTGTCCTAAAAAGGGTAGGAAAACATTTTGGGAGAAGGAGAAAATGATGGCTACCACCAATTTCTCCCTTTCTGTAATGTTTTCAAAAGCCTTATTCCTAAGGGTCATTAAAACCCAGGAATGTGTGGTAAAGTAAGGGTTAAAATCTTTACATATGGAATAATTTGCACTGCGCAATCTAAAGGCATCAAGTTTAGTTAACTCATTACCAAACGACAATATTTAAGCCTTGTCCAAATCAATAGCATTTGTAGGTGACAAAATTAAAGTGACTGAAAATTTGAAATTTGTTCTGTGAGGGGTGGAAAATATTGTGGGAAAAGGAGAAAATGCTGGTTACCAGCATTTTCTCCTTTTCCCACAATGTTTTCTAAAGGCTTTTTTCTCAGGGTCGTCAAAAGTAGGGATTGTGTGGTAATGGGTTAAACATGCGTTTTTATTTACATACAACACTTCCACAGACTAACTACATGGACACAGTGTTAGACAAAGTCAATACTAAATTTTTCCAAATGAATCTGTTTCCTATGTCTCCTGTCAATCTTCCCATACATTCCTGAGTTTAACTGACAACAAGGCAGATGCTTTTGAAGCATTGTGGGAAAGAAGAAAATGCTGGTAATTATCATTTTCTCCATTTCTAACAATATTGTCTACCCTATCAAGGACAAGCTCTATCAATTGTTCATCATTTACCTGGTCGACCGGAAATGCTTTCAGTTTTGAAAATTTTAAGATTTCATTGCGTGGTAAAGAGTTAAAGATTTCTGACTTGACTGACCCTGGTCACCTTTAATACTTTACCAAACAATCCCTGGTTTTTATGACTCTGAGATAGAGGCCTTTTGAAAACATTGTGGGAAAAGGAGAAAATGCTGGTACCCAGCATTTTCTCCTTTTCCCACAATGTTTTCTACCCTGCTGGAAATAAATTTCAATTTTTGAGTTATATTTATTTTGTTGTCTGCAAGTGCTTTCAATTTGGACCAGTCTAAAATTTTGTCGTTTGGTAAAGGGTTAAGCCAACACCATTACATAACTTCCTTTGTTGAGACTGTTCATCAAGATCAGGATTCATATTTACTAACCATTCTCAAGAGCATTGTTAGACAGTAAGTCTTTTCCAGATTTCTCTAAATATGAAAGTAACACATCTTCTGATTGGCTAAACCATTTGGTTTAGCCAATCAGAAGTTGTGTTACTTTCAAACTTGGAAGGTTTTGCAGAATAAGACAAAGAACGTTTTTAAGAATGATTGGTGAATATTAACCCAGAATGCATAGTACATAGGGCCTGCTTGCAGGTCCAAACTATCTGTCCGAACTGTGAGGTACAGAGTACATGTATTTCCACAAAACTAGCCTTGAAAAATGAAGTGTTTTTAAGCAAGTTGCCATATAATAACTCTTTGCCTGCTTCTGGTACCATTAGAGGCTTTTTCCAGTTAGTGTATGGTATCAAAGTGCAGTTCCTTAAATGTTTAACAAAACATTTGTGAAAAACTGGCAAAGACTTACAATTCTGACCTGGATCATAATTTAACACAACATAATTTGTCATGAGGTAAAGAAAGATTTTTCAGATATCGTACAGTTTTGGCAGTTTTTGTCAGCTAGATCAGGAACAAGAGAGCCAATTGCCCTTAAGCGCTCATCTGAGTAAAGTCATCTACAGTAGATAAAGCTGAAGAGATCACAGATTTACTGATGTAACAAAGATATGTGTGAGAGTGGCCTCCTTTCTTGACCAACTTGACCTGCTTTTGAACATAGCACAGATATTATCCACATAATGTTTAATGACTGTCTGAAAATGAGGTCTCTAAACTGTTAATAACTTTTTTCTAAGATTTGGCCCTTAAAACTTGTCTGAAATTAGATACAATTTTTTACCTAATTTTATGAGTTTCAGGCTGAAAATATGGCCCCAGGCTGCACACTAGGTTTTTCTAAGATTTAGCCATGTGACCTACCTTTTAACCTAAAGAGTCCCAATTTAGATCATGCCTAAGATATTATCAAGACAAACATTCCAATTAAGTTAAATGAGTTTTAGTTTGAAAATTCAGCCTCTAGAGTCGATACTAGGGTTTTAGATTTAGCCAAGTGATCTACTTGTTGCATCACATGATCCAATTTTCATCTTGTTCACGATATCAGCAAGACAAATATTTTGACCCAGTTTCAAAAATATCTGACTGAAAATGTGGTCTTAAGAGTGCACACAAGATTTATCTATGATTTAGCCTATTTACCTACTTTCTGACCCAGTATGACCCAATATAACACTTGTCCGAGATATTATCAAGATCTACATTCTGACCAAATTTCATGAGTATCACACTGAAAATGTGGCCTCTAGAGTGCAGACAAGTTTTTTCTAAGATTTTGTTCAGTTACTGAAATCAGGAATAATCTTCAAAACTTTAAACCTTTGTTTAGTCCTGTATCACCAAATTCTGTATTCTTAACAACCCTTATAGATGTTTTTTTGACAATATTGTAGCTTCTCCATTTCCCACAATGATTCTGTTCCGTAACTCCGAACGTTTAATGACCCTGTGGAAGGAGGCTGTAGAAAACATTGTGGGAAAAGGAGAAAATGTTGGTAACTGGGATTTTCTCCTTTTCTCACAATATTTTCTGCCCTATCACAGTCAGAAAATCATCTTATTAACAAGATATCATTTGTAAACTACAGGCGCTTTGAATTTGGTCCAGCCCAAAAATTTTGTCATTTGGTAAACATGTGAATTGCATCATTTTATATAGGTTCAATTCAGCTGCAAAAGCTTTTGCTTTGAAAGGTAAACCATATACAGGGGTAACAACCTACGTCTTAGTATACGTCATCGGAGACATTTTAAATCCGCCATTTTCGTTTTAAAAAGGTAAGTTTTTCAGCTTGTACATTATTGTTGTTGAAGATCTGTCCAGACAAAGCAGTGCATATGGTAGCTGATGACTTTCTTCATTACTATATATTAATATTTTGTTCATTAGTTTCGTTGATTTTGTAATTACCTCCGCACAATCTTCGAAGCTGGTGACACATGTGCGATTTACAAATAGATGTTGTATACAATACCGTTAAGAATAATTGTGTTGAAGTGTTTAGAGCTACAACATTTTTCATGGCATTTTGATTTCACGAATAGGACAAATACATTTACCGTCACCAGATGAAGTAGGTATTCTACATAAATTCTAGATACATGTATCTTTTTAAAGTAATTAATCTGCACTTTGCACGCGAAATGGCGGCTATTCCAACACCTCTTCTTTGATGTAGGTTGTCATCCTTGATATAATCATTTGGTAAAGAGCAACCTTTGTAAATTAAGTTTGGTGTAAATATATCATTTTTTCTATCCTAGGAAAAAATTTGATGGACTAGAAATGCTACCAGAAAATGCAAAAGAAATAAGCTTGCTGACCTTTGGCCAGTGCAGCAAAACATAAACTAAAACACAGCATCACACATTTCTAGGCAGACTATTCAGGAAATAGACATACTATAAATACACAACTATGACAATACAAAAAAACACACCTAAGTAAATGAAAATAC
The DNA here is from genome assembly GCA_943736015.1 of Tridacna crocea. Taxonomy (NCBI): domain Eukaryota; kingdom Metazoa; phylum Mollusca; class Bivalvia; order Cardiida; family Cardiidae; genus Tridacna; species Tridacna crocea. Next base: position 34,882,095 of record OX031066.1, on the reverse strand, counting down.
AGCTTCAGAAAAATGTTTTTTCAGCCATCAGCAGATGAAAAGAAAATGGCTTGACATGATGGGTAATTTGTATCAAAAATACAGAAAGAGGAAAAATAGTCCATATTTGTCGAAATAGTTTCCGTAGGATTTATGACTTCAAGGTGATGACAAAATCTCTGACATCAACCTCTTAACTCTTTACCAAACAACAAAATTTTAGACTGGTCCAAATTGAAAGCATTTACAGACGACAAAATAAATGTGACCAAAGAATTGAAATTTGTTTTAGGACAGGAAGAAAACATTGTGGGAAAAGGAGAATGCTGGTTTCCGGCATTTTCTCCTTTTCCCACAATATTTTCTAAAGGCCTCTTTCTCAGGGACGTCAAAAGTAGGGATTGTGTGGTAATGGGTTAAACAGAAAATAAAGTTTTTCAAATTAACTCCCAAATATGGTGCTTTTCTATGCAAAAATTTCCTTTTTCCCCAATTTTCAAAGCCCCAAACCTGATACTTGTACACCACAAAACCACACAAAGACACCAAGTGCAGACTTTCAACCAAACAACAGAGAACATTGTACCACTTTTATGTAATTATTTGTAATAAGCCATGTTATGGAGAAGGCAGCTGGTATTTTGAAAAAAATAAAAATTGTTTCCAGAACAATTTTTGAAAACTATCTCTTGTATACTTTCTAATCAGTATTACAAAAAAATGATTTCATACTGTCAAAAAAAAAATGTTTGTTACAGTAAATTGATTTCTGAATGGTTGTTTGTTGCAACCAAAATGGCATCTTGTTCTGGAAACATGTTTTCTAAGAAATAGAGCAGGTCTGTCCAAAACTCACCTCATTAAAAACTATCACCTTAAATTCATAAAAAGACAAACATCATACAAGTTATTATGTTTCCATAGAAATCCACAAGGTTACACAAGACAGTATACAGAACTGTTTTTTTTCTTTGCCTTTTGTCCAAGCTTTTCTATTTTACAAAATGAGAAGCATCTGCAGATGACTTATTTAACTCTATACCAAATGACAAAATTTTAGACTGGTCAAAGTTGAAAGCACATGCAGATCACTAAATAATCATAACACAAAAATTGAAATATGTTTCCAGCAGGGTTGAAAACATTGTGGGAAAAGGAGAAAATAATGGTAACCAGCATTTTCTCCTTTTCACACAATGTTTTCAAAAGGCTTCTTTTTCAGGGTTGTGAAAATCAGGGATTTTAGCTTTAGGATTAAATTTGGTAGAAAAGAGCTGAAATTCTCTGATAAGGTAGAAACATTATACTATTTACTATTATTAACTAAAGCTACTACATATATCTCCAAAATAGTTTTGCAGTCTGCCAACTTCTCTTTTCACCTCTCTGGTGTTGACCTTGAATTTATTTCCTCATTACCAAATGACAAAATTTTAGGTTTGTCCCAATCGAAAGCATTTGCAGAAAACAAAATAAAAGTGAGTGAAAATTTGTTATGTGAAGGGAAGAAAAAAATTGCGGGAAAAGGAAAAAATGATGGTTACCTGCATTTTCTCCTTTTCCTTTAATGTTTTCAGAGGGCTACTTTCTCAGGGTTGTTAAAGTTAGGATTGTGTGGTAATGGATTAATCATGGATGCACACTATTATGCTGCAACAGTGCACATGATACAGGGGTCGACATTAACATTTTTTTCGACTAGACCAGTGGACCAGTAATTTGAAATTTTTACTAGACCACCTCAGATTTCTACAAGATCATTTTTGCAAAATGAAGAAAGTATGAAATAGATCTAAATCTGTTATTTTTCTTGCTCATATACCAAAATTGTAAACAAGAGCGCCAAACTGTCGCAAGATACGCCCGTCTTACCCCAAGTTGTAAAGCTGGGGCATGCATCGGACAAAATTCAATTATGAAAAACAACAAAGGGCAATAACTAAAAAATTAAGCCACCAACAGTTATGATCTGTGCACTGCACTCACCCTTGATAAGATATATCCACCCATGAAATTACATAACGCTAGCTTGTATAGTTTTGGAGATATGCTCCGGACAAAATTCAAGTATGAAAAACAACAAAGGGCAATAACTAAAAAATTAAGCGAGCAAGAGTTATGATTCCTGTGCACTGCACTCCCACTCAGTGAGAACTATCCACCAATGAAATTTCATAACCCTAGCTAGTATAGTTTTGGAGATATGCTCCGGACAAAATTCAAGTATGAAAAACAACAAAGGGCAATAACTCAAAAATTAAGCAAGCAAGAGTTATGATTCCTGCACACTGCACTCCCCCTCTATGAGATCTATCAACCAATAAAATTTCATAACCGTAGCTAGTATAATTTTGGAGATATTCACCTGACAAAATTCAAGTATGAAAAACAACAAAGGTGACTAACTCAAAATTTAAGCAAGCAAGAGTTAGGATTCCTGTGCACTGCACTCCCACTCAATGAGATCTATCCACCCATGAAATTTCATAACCCTTGCCAGAATACTTCTGGAGATATGCTCCGGACTAAATTCAAGTATGAAAAACAACAAAGGGCAATAACTAAAAAATTAAGCAAGCAAGAGTTATGATTCCTGTGCACTGCACTCCCCCTCCATGAGATCTATCCACCCATAAAATTTCATAACCCTAGCTAGTATAGTTATGGAGATATGCTCCGGACAAAATTCTAGTATGGAAAACAACAAAGGGCAATAACTCAAAAATTAAGCAAGCAAGAGTTATGATTCCTGCACAATGCACTCCCCCTCCATGAGATCTATCCACCCATGAAATTTCATAACCCTAGCTAGTATAGTTTTGGAGATATGCCCCGGACAAAATTCAAGTATGAAAAACAATAAAGGGCAATAACTCAAAAGTTAAGCAAGCAAGAGTTATGATTCCTGCGCACTGCACTCCCCCTCCATGAGATCTATCCACCCATGAAATTTCATAACCCTAGCTAGAATAGTTTTGGAGATATGCCCCGGACAAAGAACTGGACGCCGCCCGCCCGTCCACCCGCCCGTCCACCCGCCCGCCACAAGTGATCCCATAATACGTCCCGTCTTCGACGGGCGTATAAAAAGGACAATGTCATGTTAAGTAATGATCAATGAATGTTTCTCTGTTACTTATATCAATTGCAATATCTTTCCCAGAGGAAAAAAAAATAGACTTACCCATTTTGAAAGCAGTATCAGACCCACATTTCAGTCTAACTTACGCTCAAATAACATTTTTTGAGTTTAAAAGGACAAAACAATTGTAATATCTTATCAGATCCTTCAACAGATCTTCAGTTTATTGAACTGACATTTTTCTCCGGATCAAACAGAAACCATCCACTCCATTGTCTATGTCATTTGGCATACCTCAGGCAATGGGAGCCATCATATCCCGCGCCTGTGACTGGTGGACTGATATGTGTCAGATCAATGCATTCATCACCCCAAAATACACCAGTTTACCATTCTGAAAATTGTAAGGCTCCTCTTACAAAAGAAAACTTGAGTGTCAATTTACTGTGCAGGCTAACATGAAGCAATACTTTTTGCAAATGGATTAAGCCCCCTTTTCACTGCACATGGTTCACATGTTTTCAGTCAGTAGATAAAATCCACTTGAATCAAAACCAAGGCAGTTTTAACAGAAATATCTTTCAAACTGCCAGAGAATGTCTAGTCTGATTTTATCTTTATTGTATGCATGTTATCTTGATTTCATTATGCTTAAAATTATCTGAGAACCATATGACTTTGTCAAAGATAGGCAAAAAGCGTTCTAGCAGTAAAGCATTGGTAAAAGCTTTCCTGCAAAACCAGTTTGAAGAGTTGGTGGAAATTTATGAAAGCTTGAAACAGAGGGCAAGAAATTGGTTTCTAGATCCTAAACACCAAATAAAAATTTCTAATAACCAGTTAGTAACACATCCCATCTGCAAATATAAATACATGCAATATCAACCCAGTACTGAACAATTATAATTTCTTCTACCACTGTACAGTGGATAGCTTACAAAAGCAACAAGGGCTGTGAAGGTAAATACTTGTAACAAGCAGTTACTCCATTACCCCCTATGTTTTCAGCGTCAAAAAGAATCAAAGCTTTCTTAAGTGCTTCTTCCTTTGAGTCAAAGGTACTAATTACTGGTTTAGCCCTTTACCAAACAGTCCCTACTTTTTACGACCCTGAGACAGAAACCTTTTGAAAACATCGTGGGAAAAGGAGAAAATGCTGGTAACCAGCATTTTCTCCTTTTTCCCAAAATGTTTTCCTCCCTGCTGGAAACAAATTTCAAATTTTTAGTTAAATTTATTTTGTCATCTGCAAGTGCTTTCAATTTGGACCACTCTCAAATTTTGTCATTTGGTAAATGGGGAAAAAAAAAAATCAAATGATAAAGGGTTAATCCAACCTTTGAGTACAATTCAATGAGGTGAAAAAGATTTAAAAATTGAATTTCAAAGCCATTACGGCATTAGGTTTACACAGTAGCCTACCAAGTAGAGCCCAGATCAAATTCTGTGGAGTAACTGAAGTTATTCTCATCACAGCTAGTACTAGTATTATAGAGAAGCTGCATAACCAATAAATCTTTAACAAATAGCAAAATCTCAAACTAGTCCAAATTATCTATGGAGTAACTGACGTTATTTTCAACACAGCAAGTACTATAGAGAAACTGCCTAACCAATGAAATCTTCAACAAATCACAAAATTTCGAACTAGTCCAAATTCAAATTAGTAGCTATCAACAAATTAACTCTGGCTCAAGTGGTGGGACTAGTCTTTGAAATGGTGGAAAATTTTGTTGGAAAAGGAAGACATAATAGATACCAGGATCTTATCCATTTCCCACAATGGTAAAGGATTAATATCATGACAAAGAGATGAGTTTATAAAATCAGAGTGAAGAAATTATTAACAACCCTCTAAAAGTTATATAAAAATATGTAGAAAACTAGTCTGTGACGTACCACAAAAATGCACTGATAAATTATAACACAAATTTATTAACGATTACAGGCATACATTAAACATTCCAGTAAATGCCAGTATCTAACAGTATCTAACAAATTCTATGGATTTAAAAAGTAACAGCATGGTTGTTGCCCTACAGCACTCTTTAAACTGAAGGCTTTTTTTTGCTTTTCCAAAGCTAAAAAGAGCAAGCTGTGTTTGAGAAACGCCTGCAAATACTAGCTATTCATTTATGTGTATCAGATTTCCTGAAAGATCTAATTATTTCCTTCAATCATTCGATTTAGAGCTGTTTACCAAAGTTGATTTTAATTTTCTGATAATAACTCCTGAAGTTAATTGACAGAAACCGAAAAATTTCTATTTCCACTGTTCGAAAGTCCCATAGCTCTGGTAAATGTTTGTAGACTCTGATCACTGCCTAACAAATGTGACATCCTACACTAAGGCAATATAAAACTTGGTTTGAATTTCTTTCTGAATAGCTACAGATTTCACATTTTCAAGATCCCATAACCTCTTTAAAGTTTTAAACAGATTTAGGCTTCAGGTTGATTAGAATATTGATACAGCTATGCATAGAGTTTTAATTAACATTTGCTAACAGATAAAGAACAGCTTTAGAAATTTGGAAAAAATAAAATAACTGACATGTCTTCAGGTTCCATATCTTTTTAAAACTGCATCAGATTTTCATTAACAAATCACTCATCTTACATCCTCTTTACATGATAACAAATATTGACTATGGACTAAATCTGACACAAAACTTTGCTGTTGATTTATGGAAACCAGAAATTCTTTAACTTTCACCATTTCAAAGTTCTGTAACTCTTCCAAACTCTTTTATTTTGCTGTCTGCAGAAGCTTCCAATTTGAACCAGTCTAAAACTTTGTCCTTGGGTAGAGGATAAAGGGAAACCGTTCAATTTCATCCAAAAATTTTTTGTCAATAAAGTATTGAGAACCTGTGTGTCAGAGCATGAAATCAGGTATCTCGAGAAACTTTGATATTCTAATTTGTAAACAATACAAGTAATAAACATGTTTATAAACTGCCACAATTTATTTAATATTTTTCAAGTTTCTCATATCAACTCTTTACCACACAATCCCCACTTTTAACAACCCTGAGAGAGAAGCCTTTTGAAAACATTGTGGGAAAAGGAGAAAATGCTGGTAATCAGTATTTTCTCCTTTTCCCACAATGTTTCCTACCCTATCAAAGACAAAAAATATCATTTGAGGTACATTTATTGTGTCGTCTGCAAATGCTTTCAAATTAGACTGGTCTAAAATTTCCTTGTGTGGTAAAGAGTTAAGCTACAAATAATTAGTAGGTGGGGTGCACAATTATTCAGGATGAGCAACATTATCTTGATATATGCAACCAATGACCTATGTCACACAACTAATTCACAGTACATACTAGCCATGTTAAACCAGTCTACTATATATCTATACAGAGGAATACTTCTTGGTGGTCTTTTTTTTGCTTATCTTTTAACTAACCTTTTTTGCAGTCAGACTTCCAAGCTATAAGTTAGTAAATAAGGAATAAAGAATTCTTTGTAAACATAACTCAACAATGTTGTTTGTGTTGTATGATGTTAAAAATGCATTTGAAACATCTAAATTGCTCATTTCTTTGAATAAACTATTTGAAATTTTAGGATCAATGAAAATGATATACAGATATAATAATAGATCATGAAAAAAGGTTTCTGGTGATATATTGGGAGAAAAGAAATCAAATTTACATAATGTTCAAATTTAACACTTTATAAGTGTGAAATAATTTATTACATTACAACATATTTCTTGACAAAAATGAAGCCTGTCTTTTTGAAAACGTGGTTTGACATTTTGCAAATGTAAGTAAATCACTTAAGAACACAGTATATCCTGAAACAAACTAATTTGCAACAGGCAACAGTAAAAAAAATTCTTTCAAGATAAAGACAATCTACGTGAAAGTTTGATAAATGACCACATGTGAAACGTTTTCCTGAAATGAGGAATGGCTTCTTAACAGCAACTCCTTGTTTTATCATAATGATTCTTTAACCCATTCCCACACAATCCCTACTTTTGACGACCTTGAGAAAGAAGCCTTTAGAACCCTGTGAGAAAAGTCTTTAGAAAACATTGTGGGAAAAGGAGAAAATGCTTGTAACCAGCATTTTCTCCTTTTCCCACAATGTTTTCTACCCTTCACAATACAAATTTCAACTTTTCAGTCACTTTTGTTTTGTAGCCTGCAAATGCTTTTGATTTGGACAAGCCTAAAATATCATTGTTTGGTAATGAGTTAAAGCAATCTTCTACCATGCAAAAAAAAAATCCTCTAGGGGAAGGTAACCTGTTTAACTCTTTACCACACGGTCCGACTTTAAATGACCTTGGAAAAGAAAGCTTTTGAAAATATTGTGGGAAAACAAGAAAATGCTAGTTCATTGCCTACAATGTTTTCTACCCTCACCAAACCAAATTTCAAATTTTCAGTCACTTTATTAAGGTCGCCTGCAAATGCTTTCAATTTGGGCCATTCCAAAATTTTGTTGTTTGGTAAAGAGTTAACATTTTAATGATAAGGTTTATTAACCCATTACCACACAATCCCTACTTTTGACGCCCTTGATAAAGAAGCCTTTTGAAAACACTAGGAAAAGGAGAAAATGCTGGTAACCAGCATTTTCTCCTTTTCCAACAGTGTTTTCTACCCTTCTCAGAACAATTTTCAATTTTTCAGTCACCTTTATCGTCTGCAAATGCTTTCAATTTGAACCAGTCTAAAATATTGTCATTTGGTAATGAGTTAATATCACTTTTTGTCCGTGTTATAACCAAATAACATAGAAAACTACCAGATGTATAAAGCATAGTTGGTTAATTTTGTTGGTATCTGATAGCACTTTCTGCATCTTGCTCTTGCAGCTTACACTAAATGCTGCCACATATCACATGTGATATCCAATACTGAGAATTAAAAGAACTATAAATTTTATATATATGTATTATAAATTATTATGAATATATATATATATATATATAAATACCTTTACCAAACAATCCCAACTTTTAACTCTCTATCAAATGACAAAATTTTAATTGACCAAATTGAAAGCACTTGTAGATAATAAAATAAAGGTAACTTAAAAATGGAAGTGGTTTCCAGCTGGGTAGAAAGCACTGTGGAAGAAAGAGAAAATGCTGGTTACACCAGCATTTTCTCCTTTTCCCAAGTTGTTTTTAAAAAAGGTATCTATCTCAGGATCGTAAAAACCAGATTAAGTTGGTTAAGGGTTAACAACCCTGAGGAAACTGTCTTCTGAAAAGCATTGTGAGCAAAGGAGAAAATGCTGGTATTAAGCCAGCCTTCTCTCCTTTTCTCTACAATGTTTTCTACCCTTCCACGGACAAATTCTATCCTTTCAGCCATACAAAATACCATTTGTCTGCAAGAGCTCTCAATGTGGACAAGTCTAAAATTCTATATTTTGGTAAAGAGTTGCAAAAATTTTCCAGCAACTTTTTTAAAAATTATTTTCAACACATGCAAAATTTAGAGCTTAGGTTGATACCTCTTGAAAAAAGAAAATGCTATGCAGGATTTGGTGAACATCCTCTTTAACTCTTTTGCAGAACGACAAAATTTTGGACAGGTTCAAACTGAACACATTGTGGCTCAGATAGAGCAATTTTTCTTTGAAAGGGAAGAAAACATTGTGGGAAAAGGAGAAAATGCTGGTTACCAGCATTTTTTCCTTTTCTCACAATGTTTTCAAAAGGCTTCTTAACCAGGGGTGTTAATGGTCAGTTTTGTGTTGTGAAGAGTTAATTAGTGTATCATGAATAAAAACATGAAAAAAAAGCACATTTCTCCGTTATCACTAGATTTCTATTTTGTCACTAGATTTTTAAAACTTAACTGTTGCAAGGTGAAAGAACTCTGTGAAACTGTGTTAAGGACAAGGCATTATACAATAACAAATCTAACGATTAAGCAAAAAGTACATACCTGATTGATTGCAAAAGCTGTGATGATATCTTGTTCTTTGTGGATTATTTTCATAGGCTCTGGTACCTTCATACTGTCTGTCCCATCTACTGAGGAATCCTGTAGTACAATTTAACCCGTATATGCCATTACCACGCAATCCCTACTTTTGACGACCCTGAGAAAGAAGCCTTTAGAAAACATTGAGGGAAAAGGAGAAAATGCTGGTTATCAGCATTTTCTCCTCCCACAATGTTTTCTACCCTTCATAGAAAATTCAAATTTTCAGTCCCTTTCATTTTGTCGTCTGCAAATGCTTTTCATTTGGAAAAACCTGAAATTTTGTCGTTTGGTAATGAGTTAAATGACGTTTTAACTCTTTACCACACAATCCCGACATTCGAAGACCCTGAAATGGAAGCCTTCTGAAAACACTGTGGGAAAAGGGAGAAAATGCTGGTAACTAGCATTTTCTCCTTTTCCCACAATGTTTTCCACCCTTTCCAGAACAATCTTAAGAATTTTTGTCACATTAAATTTGTCGTCTGTAAATGCTTTCAATTTGGACTAGTATTAAATTTTGTCCTCTGGTAAAGAGTTCATGACCTTGAATTGCTCACCTGACTTTATCTTTGAAAGAACAGTAGTAAATTTATTTAACCCTTTCCCAAACGACAAATTTTGGACTCTTCCAACCCAAAAGAGTTTGCAGCCGACAATTTTAGATTTTGAGAAAATGGCAGAAAGTTTTCAAAAAGGGTAGAAAACACTGTGGGAAAAGGAGAAATTGCTCGTTACGAGCAATTTCTCCTTTTCCCACAGTGTTTTCAAAAGACTTTAACTACAGACACGTAAAAACCAGGGCTTGTTTGGGAAAGGGTTAAAAACAAGATTATATCCAGACAAATATTCTGAATAAGTTTCGAAAACATTCTACTGAAAATATAATCATTACATGCCCAAAAAGGTTACTTTCATCTTACCTGTGCGACCTACGGCAAAGGCTGACCAAGATCAATATTTTATGTAATGCAAGGAACTGAATTTTCACCAAGCATTCTCATATTTAAAATCATAAAAACAGTATAGGAACAGAAAGATTACTATCAGTCAGCATTATCCTATAAAACCCATGCTTTTGCCATACAGACAACTAAGATTAACAACTAACAGTTTGCAAAAATCAGTGTAAATATTTTTGAAATCTTTTGCAATACACATACAGATACTCTTCATCTAACCCACTACTTTTGATGACCCTGAGAAAGAAGCCTTAAGAAAATATTGTGGGAAAAGCAGAAATTGCTGGTAACCAGCATTTTCTCCTATTGCAACAATGTTTCCTACTCTTCACAAGTTTCAAATTTTCAGTCACTTTTATTTTGTCGTCTGCAAATGCTTTCGATTTTGACAAACAAAAAATTTCTTTTTTTTTGGAAGGAAGAACATTTTTTGCTATAAAAACAAACAAACCTCTTGATCATGAAGGTCTAGTTTTTGTTTTCTGAAGACATATCTCACAAACAAGTCTCTTAACTGGGCTTGTTTCACCAAATGAAACCATAGTCTTTTTATTGGCAGAGTGGCATGGCTGTCACTGCAAATAATTCAAAACAGAGTGTATGAAAAAATACATTTTAAACAAATCTTTTTAACTCTACAATTTGTTTGTTTCATGCCCAATGTCATTTTCAACATTATTTCAATTACATTGCAGCCACCAGTGAACCTCTACATGCTTTCATAGAATTTCTTTTACCAATACTTGCATAATCTATATTCCCAGTGGTTGCTTTCCCACATAAACAATGTTCGCACAATCTTCAGATAGACAATTGAAAACCCAGTCACAATGACTCATCAGGCGCGAGGAAGAACATGACCAAGGTGGGGAATAGAACAAATGACCCCATCGGTTTCAAACCTGTATGTTAACTGGCCTGGCAACTCTGCAACCAAGCACATGTTCTACCAAATTTTACACTTGTCCATGTAGAAAGCTTAAGTTCTTAAGATGAAAAATCAAATATGTAATTAAAACATCATAACAAAAGGATAAGTTACTCATCATGAGCAATATCCTCTTCCATCACACTGATTTCAAAGGTTTTGTTGTGTATGGTACAGAAATAATACACTGATCAAAATCAACGTTCACAAATGTCCGGTACAGTGAAAGGAAAATCAAAACTATTATTAAACCCTGAAGCACCTTTCATAACTATAGATGTTGTTGCATCCATTGTAGATAAAAATCAGACTACACAAAACATGCAATCTGATCTTTGATTTACATTGTTGAATCAGTACAGGCATAAAACATACATGGCATTCAATTATCTGTCTCAATCTTCACTGAAAATGTGCATAAATTTATTCAGCACTCTAATTAAGGGTTAAGTTGATATCTTTGAGTATTGTGTGTTAACATAAACACTTACATGAATGGACTGTTCACCTTATTCAGCAAGGCCCTGTATTTGGAACTGGGCACACCAGAAACTATATCCAACTCTACACCGGGTATATAATTGTCTGGGGGTGCAGCAAACATGTCAAGTTTCTCATGTAGAATTTCTTCCCACTGTTCCATAGTCCGTATAACAGCATGAAGAAGAGGGGAGCAGACAGGTAACTCTAAAAATATGCAATGTTTAGCGGTTTAATCCTTAACCAAAAAAAATCTTCAAGGAATAAATATTGCAAGTACTAATAGACAATAAAGAAAAAAGCAGCTAAAATGATAAAATTCATCTCCTAGGGAGCAGAAAACAAGAGCTTAGGAGCTTGTCAGTGAAATGGGTAAAAATCTAGAATGCCCCCAGATACCAAAATCTTAAGAGTCACATGCACAACTACACATAGAAATTCCTTGTGGTAAGTTTCAACTTATTCTAATGAAAAATACAGAGCAGTGCACATAAGGAATTGCTTACAGTAGGACAGATGGACGGACAGATGCTCGATCAGACGACTGGAGCCATAACATAATATGATCCTTCGGGCCTTTAAAAAGTAGAAAATGCTGGCTGCTGATGCTCTTAAATCTATATTATAAATGTTCTTTGGGTTAACTTGACACTCTTAATTCTAAATTACAAATGTACACTGGACTTACTCAGCACTCTTCATTTTGAATTATAAATGTAATTGGGTTTAATCAGTGGACCTAGAGTTAATTCAAGTGTTCTTTCAGATATATTTCTATAATGACTGTTTCCTTTTTTTACCTTGCATTTCAATTCCAATCTGTGGCAGGAATGTAGTAAGATTATGTAGAACAAGTTTGGCTATAGCATAGCGAATGAGACACCAGGAATATGAACTGGGGTCTGTATGCTGATTCACATTGCTGAGTGGTCTGGAAGTAAACCATAATGTAATTAAAAATCAGGAGCGCTCTGAGAAAAGGCATGGACTAAATCTCTGTAATATATTAGACTATGCAACTTATCATCAAACAATTATGGATTAACTCTATACCACACAATCCCAACTTTTAACGACCCTGAGAAAGAACCCATTTGAAAACATTGTTGGAAAAGGAGAAAATGCTGGTAACCAGCATTTTCTCCTTTTCCAACAATATTTTCTACTCTTCACAAAACAAATTTCAATTTTTGAGTCACTTTTATTTTGTCATCTAAAAGTGCTTTCAATTTTGACCCGTCTAAATTTTTTTTCAAATTTGGTGAAGAGTTAATAAAACTAGTTTTGCTTAAAATTGACTAACTCTTTTTTACTGTGGTTAGAATAGTCCTAGCACAGATAGAAAATTTACAAATAACAAAAGGATTTGACCCAGGTCAGACATGCTAACATATATCAATACTTTTCTCAAATTTAATAAACTACTTTTTCACAAAGCATGACTCAAAGTATGTTTACACGATCCTTCATATTCGCTTGCAACATGCGAAAAGGGGCATTCAGACATTTGCAAAAGTGTAATCTCAGATGACAAGTCCAGATTTTTGACAACCCTTGGAAAGACACCTTTCAAAATCATTGTGGGAAAAGGAGAAAATGCTGGTAACCGAGATAGAAGCCTTTTGAAAACATTGTGGGGAAAAGGAGAAAATGCTGGTAACCAGCATTTTCTCCTGTTCCCACAATGTTTTCTACCTGTACGTAGAACAATTGCACTGTTTTAGCCACATCAAAATTGTTGTCTGCAAATGCCTTCAATCTTGACAAGGCTAACATTTTGTCGTCTGGTAATTAAGGGTTAAGAGGGTAATAGTAAATCACTCCATTATTCATACTTACAGAGTTACAGGTCTATTAAAATCCCCGTCAATTTCGTCATCGCTATCCTCCTCCTCTGATGACAGGGAATCATCAGAATCGTAACTAAACATGACATCTGGTTGACTCTCAACAAAAGGCTTGGTCAGGAAATAGGATATCATACTGAGTTCTGGTGGAACAAACTTCTCCTTAAATGTCTTTCTACTCCCCGCACCAGTCTGGCCCATCACCTTCATGTTTAGAGTCATTCTCTTGCTGTACATGTCATCTCCCGAGGCCTTTTCTGAAAAAAAGAAAGATACCAATTGTCCAAATATGAAGACATCGTCTACTTTAACACTTTACCAAAGGACAAAATTTTATACTGATCCGAATTCAAAGCACTTGCACACGAAAATTTAAACATAACTCAAAAAATGAAATTTGTTCCTTGCAGGACAGAAAACACTGTGGGAAAAGGAGAAAATGCTGGTTATCAGCATTTTCTCCTTTTCCCACAATGTTTTCAAAAGGCACCTATCTGAGGGTCGTAAAAACCAGAGATTGTTTGGTAAAGGGTTTATCCATTATCACACAATCCCTACTTTTGACAACCTTGAGAAGGGAGCCTTTTGAAAACATTGCGGGAAAAGGAGAAAATGCTGGTAAATCCTTTTCCTACAATGTTTTCTCCTCTTCACAAAAGAACTTTCAAATTTTCAGTCACTTTTATTTTGTCATCTGCAAATGCTTTCGATTTGGACAAACCTTAAATTGTATTTTTTGGTGATGAGTTAAGCGCTCAATGCAGAAAATATACAGGTTGTTTGGCCTGCCAAACACTGATCAGTTAACCCTTTACCCCATAAGGTATTTCTATGACATATCTAATTGGCCCTAAATAACAGCAAAGATGAAGCCGTTTCTTATGTGTATATGACACCTTGTGGTAGCATAGGAAACATTTTGACAAAAGGTGAAACTGCTCGTCACGAGCAATTTCACCTTTTGCTACAATATTTTCCAAAGGCTCCTTCTATGCAATGTGTAGAAACCAGCATCTATGGAGTAAAGGGCTATACAACATCAGCCATATATTTATTTATTCCTTGAGTTTCTTTTCCTCACTTCGATTACTAGTTCTGTATGTTACTGACATACTGACAGAGTAATCTAGCATTTAACATGAATACAACATTAGAAATGCCTCAACCTCAATATATTCTACATCAAATAATCCACCATAACTTGTTACCAAACAACAAAATTTTAGGTTTGTCCAAATTGAAAGCATTTGCAGACAACAAAATAAAAGTGACTGAAAATTTGAAATTTGTTTTGTGACGGGTAGAAAACATTGTGGGAAAAGAAGAAAATGCTGGTAACCAGCATTTTCTCCTTTTTCCTTTTTTTCCCAAGTATTTTCAAAGGCATTCTTTATCAGGGTTGTTAAAAGTAGGGATTGTGTGGTAAAGAGTTAAAGCATCTGATGAATTTGAGCCATCTTCTGGCAACATCTCTGTAATACATTATACCAAGCCAGTAACTACTGATCCACGCACAACATTTTTTGATATGGTAGTAACTCTTTACAACACAATCCCTACTTTTAAGACCCTGAGAAAAAAGCCATTTGAAAACATTGTGGGAAAAGGAAAAAATGCTGATAACCAGCATTTTCTCCTTTTTCCACAATGTTTTCTAACCTGGTGGAAACATTTTCAATTTTTGAGTTACACTTATTTTGTTGTCTGCAAATGCTTTCAATTTGGACCAATCTAAAATTCTGTTGTTTGGTAAAGAGTTAAGGAATTGC
Organism: Tridacna crocea; assembly: GCA_943736015.1. NCBI lineage: Eukaryota > Metazoa > Mollusca > Bivalvia > Cardiida > Cardiidae > Tridacna > Tridacna crocea. The sequence goes on along the minus strand of OX031066.1, from coordinate 34,867,085 downwards.
TTATTTTCAGCAAATATTACATATCAGACTATGGCATTTTCAAGGAAAGAGGTGCAGAAGATATTGGATATTTATATTTAAGAAAAAGCTTTAGATACAGTTTTGTTTAATCTCTAATACCTATTCCTCAGCAGCCTTTTGGCTCTCAGATCAATCCATTGTCTACTATAGCATATAAAAGATGTTTCTAGGACTTACGATTCATGTGAGGTGATCCGCCTCCTATTTTTATCACAGATTTAACTCCTCCTCCAAACAGACACGACCAGGTCTGCTGATCAAAGCGATGCGCTGAGAGTCTGTACAACAGGAAACAGTCATAGGTGGCAAGGGCGTTGATGAGCAAGCTCACATACACTGACACAAGCGTTTCCGTCAATAGAATATTCAACTTTGGAGCATCTTCATCTTTTTCTCTTGCTAACAACATTCTTAAGGAATTTACACCTAGAAGAAATCACATCACTTCTATTATTTTATCATATAACCTCCTCCTTCCAATATTTTATCGCATAATCTCCCTTGTTTGCAGTATAACAAACTAATTACAACTCTTTCTTCCTAACATATGTTTGAGGTTACAGTTTACTACATTATAATTTAAATTATGTAAAATCATTATAAACTTCTTTCAAAGAGGTGTACTGGATATTATTCAAGGAAATAGTATGTGCCTGTTTAAATTTGCATAATTATGATTTGCAAGATATTTTTTCATGTAATTAACTCTATCATCTCTTTACAAAATGACAAAACTTTGGACATGTCCAAGAAGAAAAGATTTGCAGACGACAAATTAAAGACAATTCAAATAATGAAAGTAGTCCTTGATAGGATATAAGACAATGTGGGAATGGGAGAAAATGCTGGTTATAGGCCATGATAAATTATGGAAGGGTCATCGTCTGTTCAGGTTTCTAACCTTATACCAAACATCTCATGTTTTAACCCATTACCACACAAGCCCTACTTCTGACGCCTCTGAGAAAGAAGCCTTTAGAAAACATTGTGGGAAAAGAATACAATGCTGGTAACCAGCATTTTCTCCTTTTCCCACAATGTTTTCTACCCTTCACAAAACAAATTTCAAATTTTCAGTCACTTTTATTTTGTTGTCTGCAAATGCTTTCAATTTGGACAAGTCTAAAATATTGTTGTCTGGTAATGAGTTAACACCCTGTCGAGAAAAAATAAAAGGTGTCTAAAATGATGAATATAGACCTTGATAGCGTAGAAGACGATGAAGGATAGGTAGAAATTGCTGGTTATTGGCCACGATATATTACTGAAAGGTCCTTTGTGACCTTTGCAAACTGTGATGGCTGATCCTGGGTGACACTTTCCAATCATGTGTGATTTTCTTTTTCACACAAGTCTACTTTTGCACAAAATCTAAAAATAACGTAATGTGCCACCTTAGATTAACCTGCTCTGACTGTGCAGGCTGACTGAGATGAGACTTTACACAGATATCCAAAAGTTCCTTTTTGCATGTTGCCGACCAAATTCCTTTACCACACAATTCAAAGGTTTGAAGTCCTGAAGAAAAAGTCTTTTGAAGACAGTAACAAGCATTTCCTTTTTTTCCCACAATGTTTTCCATCCTATCCAAAAACCAGTTTCAATTTAAGAGCAATATGCATTAGTCATCTAAAAATACCAGTACGTACAATTTGGACAAGTCTAAGATTCTGTCATCTAACACAGGATAACTAAATTACTCTTGAAAATGACACGAAACACCATTCTAATAAACAATTCCATCTAACTGTAACCATGTTACCTGGCCATTTTCCTGGCGGTGTATTTATGATGTCATCAGTGGAGGTTACAGATCGTGTGCGGTGTTTTCTGACGCCAGCCATCAGATGACTAGCATCGCATACAAAATTTTGACTGCAAATGAAACAAAAAATATTATACATTTTCAAAAAAAACCTGAAGTTACACTTTGGTCTCACCTGCTCAGGCTGACCTGGGTCGAAACTTTTCTCTTTTTGTCAAGGTATGATGCATGACAGAAATGCATTAATTAACCCTTTACCAAATGACAATTTACACTTAGTCCAAATTAAAAGCATTTGCAGATTTAAAGATTGCTCAAACAGCAGAATTTGCTTTTGATAGAGAAGGAAATGTTGTGGAAAAAGGAGAAAATGCTGGTAACCAGCATTTTCTCCTTTTCCCACAATGTTTTCAAAAGGCTTCTCTCCAAGGGCCATTAAAACCCGAGATTGTTTGCCAGAAGGCAGCTCAAATAAATATGCCTAGAAGGCTGATATCCTAGATCTTAATGCTAGAAGGTTCACAAGTACATGCCCCATGCTCTGTGAAAAGGGGGCTTGATGTATCAGCAAAATGTATTGTTTCAGGTCTGGAACAAAACTTTTTGATATTGGTCAATTTTCTGTATGTACAAGAACCAGTCTAAGTCAGTTATTAAAAGAAATGGCTATTATGAATCTATAAGTATATAACTGTTAGCTTTTTACCATGAATCATGGCAATGCATTAAGCCCCCTTTTGTCAGAGCATGGCTCATATCTATTTGAGTTCTAAGAAAATCAAGTATACAATAAAAGATACTTATTTCATTCTTTCCGGTAGAGCATCGAGAAATAGCAGTGAAAATATTTTTCGATCTTACACAGGTACCACCGGTGAAAATACCGTAAATTGCCCTTGCCTCACAACTAGATGGGAAATATGGTGTCATTTACCTAACATTTCATGTGCTTGACATAATATTGTAATGCCTTGCTATGCAGGAGGGGTAGGTCATGGGGAATAGAGGAAAAGAACTGAAAAGGATTTTGATAAAGCTGCTCCCAGAAAGGGTTTAAAGCTGTGCCACTCGTGAAAATATTATATTACCGATGGTGTTCACTCGATGAAATAAATTTTGATCTTTCCCCCAAAAAACAAATATCCTCTACTTCTTTTTAGACAAACACTTTTTGGCAAAATAATTCAGTTGTACCCACCTGTTAAAGAAACCTTCAAATCCTATATCAGTATTCTCACTATGGGACACAACAAAACTGTCACTATCACAGAGACACTGGTAAACACAAGACGCAAGTGCAATACTTAAATTTCGCATCACAAGGACAGTCTGGAGCTGGCTCGACTGGCTTGGCGGAGATGTAAACTCTATCACAGAATGAAGAAGATCCTGACACAAACACTGTATATGCTGAATGGGATCTGCTGTAACAGTCTTTGAACTAGCAATAGCTGCTGACAGTAACGGTAAAGTTGTTGGAAATGGTAGCGGGGATAATAACTGTTGTTGAGGTTTCTCCTGTTGCAATTCTTGTAACAAAAGCAGCAGCTCCATCTGCACTGAGGCTACTCCACCTCCTCCTGCACCTTGCAACACACAATATGCCACCAGAGTTCTTAACAATTGCTGGTTTTGACGAAGCCATTGCTTACGACGACCCATCCTTTCCATTTTGGCATCTAGATCCAGTTTTTCAGCCATGATAACTTCATGAAGAGTTGGTTTATTGAAAGACGAGTCAGATCGCATGGAAGGTTTTCTATGCATGATGGGCAAGTCTTCTTCTTCCTTGTATTGACCTACAAGTTAAAAAATATTGGGTGTTTTTAATCCTTTATCTATCCCAATCTTTAACAACCCAAGCACAGAACACTTTCAAAAACATTCCACGAAAAGAAGAGAATGGCAAAAATCAGCATTTTTTTCTTTTCCTGTTCCCAAAATCCTCTCTTCTCTTTTAACTAGAAATTGCACCATTTCAGCAACATATACTTGTCAATTGAAGTGCTTAAGTTTAGGATGAGTCCAGAATTTTGTCATTTGGTTAACGGTTATCTCTTTGTATGCATTGCATCAGTTCATTAATATCTTCTTTAAACAACATTTTTCATTGGGTAGAAAAGTACTATCCAAAACATTAAGGCAAGAAAAGTCAGTTTTTTTTCTCCAAGCAACAGTTTCTTTACACTAGAGCAGTTGGTTTGCCTATGCTTGCATTCCTGGAGTTTCCCTATTTGTAGTTAACCCTTTACCTGATATGCCAATTTGAGGCTCTTCCATTTCAGCAGCAAATAAAGATATGATGTCAAAAATGTGGATAAATGAGGATACAAATATCTGATTGAGTGGAAAATATTGTGGGAAAAGGAGAAATTGCTTGTTACGAGCAATTTCTCCTTTTCCCACAATGTTTTCAAAAGCTACCTCTTGTTGATGTGTCAAAATGAGTATCTATGGAGTAAAGGGTTAACACATTAGTCTATCACAGTCACTAGAAAGTAAAAATAAACAAGGTTAAACCTTAACCAAACAATCCTGATTTTCAATAAACAAGAGCAACAAGGCTTTGCAAAACAGTGGTGAAAGGAGAAAGTGCTGGCCAACAGCATTATCTCCTTTTCTTGAAATGTTTTCTACTCTTCTTAAAAGATTTTTACCGGTTCAGTCAAATTGCAGCTATTGTCTGCAAAACTATTGGAGACAAGTCTCAAAGTCACTGGTTAGTTCAACTATTTGCAAAAATTGCTATAAATCTTAAAAACTATTTTACCCTTTACCATTCAAACTACAGTTTTTACGACCGAGATAGAAGCCTGATGAAAACATTTTTAGAAAAGGAGAAAAACTAGCATTTTCTCCTTTTCCCACAATGTTTTCTACCCTGCTGGAAACAGATTTCAATTTTTGAGTTATGTTTATTATGTCATCTGCAACTGCTTTCAATCTGGACCTGTCTAAAATTTTGTTGTTTGGTAAAGAGTCAATACAAGAAAGGAAAAATAAATACCATCATTTATTATGGTTTTGTCCTCTTCTGTACTATTCTCTTCTTCACAATAGTTACATAACATTCTGAGAGCCTCTACTTCTCTCTCAAGCCAGATATAAACCTATAAAATGACAAAATAATCATTGACCAAATGAATCTATCATTTTACTTTTTAACCCTTTACCACACAATCCAGAGTTTAACTCTGAGGAAGGCAACCTTTTAGAACAAGTTGGAAAGGGGAGAAAATGCTAAGATTTATTTTTTTATTTTCCAACAATGTTTGCTGGTCTTTCAATGACTAATCCAATCATTTTAACCCTTTACTCCATAGATACTCATTTCTACACATTGCTTGTAGGAGCCTTTGGAAAACGTGGCAAAAGGTGAAATTGCTCGTCACGACGAGCAATTTCACCTTTTGCCACAATGTTTTCTATGCTATCAAAAGGGGTCATATACACATAAGAAACAGCTTTATCCTTGCTGTTATTTAGGGTCAGTTAGAAATACCATAGAAATGCCTTATGGGGTAAAGGGTTAACTTACACCGATATTTATCTTTTTAAGTTTTTTTTTCTTTTTTTTTTCCAAAATGTTCTTCAAATCCAATATATCTCAGAGTCGTAGTAGGAGGTGATCGATATTGAAGAGGTCAAACCGGAAATTGTGGATCAGGATCTGAATGAATTTTTGCTCATTCTCATGCTGTTTTGCAATATTCGCATAACCAACAAAACGGTATATATTAACTCTTTATCACACAAACCCAAATTTTAATGACCCTGACAAAGAGAGTTTTTGAAAACATTGAGGGAAAAGGAGAAAATGCTGTAACCAGCGTTTTCTCCTTTTTCTAAAATGTTTACTGCCCTTTCAAATACAAATTTCAATTTTTGAGTCACATTTACTTTGTCTACTGCAAAGGCAACTGCAAATGTTTTCAGTTTGGGCAGGCCTAAAATTTTGCCGTTTGTTACAGATTTAAGGTGCACGATCGATCTTATACATTATTATAATTTGTGTACTATATTATAGAGAAATAAACGAGGCCCTCTCTGACAGGACCTGAAAAAAAGAAAAAAAAACTTACACCGACTGCAAGTGGTTTTTATTTTGGCAAGCCCTCTAATTCAGTCATCTGGTTTAAGAGTTAAAAAGGTGAGGTGCTCATAGGGACAGTGGATCAAGATCACATAAAATGAATAATCTCATCTTGCATGTACTCAGTGTATTATTTTGCAAAATTTGTTAGACATACCTACATGACTATTCTGTACACAAAGTTAAATGCTTTAATTTAAACCCTGAATAAAAACAACCCTGTGGTTTAAATAATCCTGTGAAAACAGGCTTTTGAAAACTTTGTTGAAAAAAGAATAAAACTTGGTAAACAGCATTTTCTCCTTTTCCTGAAATCTTATCTAGGTCAGTGAGTTGCACTTAGCAGGGTAAGGGTTAAAATTCAGAATTGTATGGCAAAAGATCATCAATTGACCAAACACTCTTACATCTATGTAACCATGGGGACGACAACTTTTGAAAACATCATTGAAAAAACTAAACGGTAATAATCAGCAGTCTGCATTTTCTCCCTTTCCCACAAGGATTAAGACCCTTTCTGATACATATACTATCATTTGAACCATACACATTTGTATTTGGAAATGTTGTCAGTTTGGAAGTGTCCAAAACTGCTGACATCTGGTATAGAAAATAAATTATTCACCTGATATCTCAACTGACCACCATCCACTTCAAATCCTGTAGCAAGCGTCTGCATTTCCTCCATCATTACTTTTAAACATGCAATAAATTTGTACTGCTGTGCAAAAATATCAACTTCATGCAACTTGGATTTCTTTTCACCATTTTGTCCCTCAGGTATTTCTACAGCATTCTCACTTTTATTTGAATCATCAACAACAATACTGGGCACCCCATTTGTCAAACCTCCAAAAGGAGGTTTGATCTTTTCCTCCTCTTCCTCACTTTCTGATGAGCTAAATTCTAACTTAAGTTCCTCATCTTGAAATCTGGTTACTGGTTGACCCCAGTCAAAAGACTGAGCAGTATCTGTTTTAGATAGAGGTTGGCTCCAATCAAATGCATCAGCTGTCTGTTTGGTTTGATTTGAGACAAGTTGGCTCCAGTCTGTTGTAGAATTTGTTTTGTTATTTTGCACATTGCCCGAATCACTAAAGTCAGATATGTTTCCTGTACTTATACAAGCGTCACTTTCACTTTTAGACACAACTGTGTCATTCTCTAAATCTTCATTGGAGTCTGTCACAACTGGAAGCTTTGAAAGCACCTCAAGTGCCAACACAGGACAGCCATTTTTGTAATGGGCATGGGCTGTTGCAAAGAAAAGTCGACGCTCCATTGGTGTGACCCTGTCCACAAAAGTTGCAATTTCATCCTCTGGAGCTCCGACTATAGTCTGTTGTTTTGTAAATCCCGTAATAACATGCTTATTTTTTAACTCGGGTGCAGCTGAAGCTATCCTATGTCGTATAAGTAAAGGATGAGTTCTAAGATAGTTGTAGAAATTGAACACATTAGATATTGCGAATGTTTCAGAATCCCCAGGCCTCTCTCTTGAGTCTCCAACATCGGTCAATAACAATGTCTGTAAAGCAGCCCTGTAAACAACAACACACAATTTCATGTATTCAAAGTGCATGACAGAACTATTTATCCATACAAGAGGGCCAAGATGGCCCTGGATCGCTCACCTGAATTTTTGAGAAGACCATAGACATTTTCTCTTTAAGGCATTGAAACACTGTATTCTTAGTGCATGAAAGAACTATTTATCCATAAAAGCCCAATGGCTGCAAATTGTACACAATACAGGTGTTAACCCATTACCACAAAATCCCTACTTTTGGCGACCCTGAGAAAGAAACCTTCTGAAAACATTGTTGGAAAAGGAGAAAATGCTGGTAACCAGCATTTTCTCCTTTTGCCACAATGTTTTCTTCCCTTCCCAAAAACAATTTTTAATTTTCCTGTCACTTTTATTTTGTCGCTGCAAATGCTTTCAGTTTGGACCAGTCTAAAATTTTGTCGTTTGGTAAAGAGTTAAAATGTTTCAATGCAAATCATACCATTTATAAGCACATACATATAATTATTGTGAGATGATAATATGTTACAGTGACCGTCTTTCTTAACTCTTTACCAAACAACAAAATTTTAGACCGGTCCAAATTGAAAGCATTTGCAGACGACACTCTAAATTTACCTAAAATGATTATAAATGCCTGTAAAAGTGTAGAAAACCTTGTTGGAAAAGGAGAAAATGATGCATAAATCACAATTAGGCACAGCCAATCTTTTCAATTTGGACTTGTGCGATTTTTTTCTCTTGACAAGGATTACTGAGTTTCATACCTATAGTCTTTGAACAACCAGTATGTCATACTTCTAAGGAATGGATCAGGGTGGGCTCTCTGTGGGTTATGTGCTGACCCATCTGGTCCACAGCCCAGAATGTGCTTGAAGAGAATTTTTTTGACTGGTTCACAAATCATGTCTTCTCCATCATACAGTCTACACACCACCAGGGCTAACTGTAAGTCATGCAGTTTATCCAGGATTACCTACAATTGAATTGATACATGGTACATCTAGCTGCCATATGCCCGTGTTTTCTGTTGTTTCAAAGATAATATTGCTATCTGAGCATCAGTCAAACCTTTACCACACAATCACGACTTTTAACAACCTTGGAAATGGGACATTAGAAAATATTGTGGGAAAAAGGAAAAATGCTGGTAACCAGCATTTTTTCCTTTTCCCACAATGTTTTCTAGCCTTTCAGAATCAAAGTCATTCATTATGAGTCACACTGAAATTGTTGTCTGCAAATACTTTTAATTTTAACTTGTCAAAAGTACTGTCGTTTGGTAAAGAGTTAACCCATTACTACACAATCCCTACTTTTGACGCCCCTGAGAGAGAAGCCGTTAGAAAACATTGTGGGAAAAGGAGAAAATGTTAATAACCAGCATTTTCTCCGTTTCCCACAATGCTTTCTACCTTTCACAAAACAAATCTCAACTTTTCAGACACTTTTATTTTGTCGTCTGCAAATGGTTTCAATTTGGACAAGTCTATAATATTGTCCTTTGGTAATGGATTAATAAAACAAGAGCAGTGTATGTTGGTATCAACATTCACCTGCAGTTCCTTGGCATGAATGACACCAAAATACTTTGATAGTTACATGCCTTTGTTGTATGGGTTCCTATTTTAATAGTGAAAAACTGTCCAAGTTTGAAGTAAACATCTTCAGTAATGACATAGATATTGTAAAATGTCAAAGTTTTTGAAAATGTCGAGATTTTCACACCTTGACTACACAGACAACAACACCAAGGGTATGGTGGTACCTCGACATTTTCTTCCAAAATAGCAGGGCTAATATCAATAAATAAAGCCAAGAGGACCAGGATGGTTGCTTATTTATGGGACTTTACATTTCTGAGAGTTCAAACATTTACCTAAAAATAACACATAGTATGAGTATAACCTGAATAGAGAGACCCAAGTTTCAATTACATAGCTCATAGAATATTGAAGCTGGTACAAATTTTTTTTTCTTCCACAATTAAGTAAGAGATGCTACAAACTAACTATGCTGGTTACCAGTGTTTTCTCCATTTCCCGTAATGTTTTCATAAGCAATCTGTCTTCAAGCTCGATAAAAACTCCAGATTGTGTGATAATATGTTAAACCAAAAATCCTGGTTATACATGCAAAGTTTCAATGCTATTTGCCAATTGGTTGTGGAGATTTTGTTAAAGGTTTCACTTATCCATAATGGTAAAATAACCCAAAAAATTTTAACATTAATCTTTATCCCTCATCCAAAAGGCAGTATGTAAAATTTTTTCAAAACCCTGTGATCCTACTAATTCATCCCTTTTTAGGCAGGAAAAATATGAAACAATAGCAATTTTTTGGCGTTCTAAAGTTCCTAGCTTCAGGAAAATTCCTGAAAACTTTCACTCCTGTCATCCTTAGAGGACATATATAAAATTCATATTGATCTAGCAGTCCCTGAGAATATCTTTTTTCCGCAGTACAGAGTATAGCGGAAAAGCTTTGTCTTCTTGATACCCACCTACAACAAAGTTGTTATGACATGATTGTTTACAAAGGATTGACCAATCAGATGAGAGCATAAATAAACTACAGGTAGATAGATCGAGAAGGAGCCAGTTCTAGTGAGTATGCCTATATGACAGGTCCACTTTGTTCAGCTATGTAATAATATTGTTTCTATTATGGTAGTTCATATGAAATCCCACGTATGCCATAGAGTCAATCGCTTGACTGTTCAGAGTAACTTCTCTGTTTTTTGGTTGGATGTCACGGTTCTGGCCATGGTGGATGGTATGTTTTTGTTTTAAGAGATTTATATTAATGTTTCTGGTGTAACATTGTAAGGTTGAATCAACAATTAAATCCATAGCATTTGCTTCTTGTTATTGGTAGCATTTGCGTCTCGCTATCAGCAAAAGAATCAGAGTATTATGCTCTTTTTTTATGATAAAATGTGTATGTGAGTAAAGAGAAGACGCCATTTTAGTAAATATAAAGGGACAGACAGACATCAGATGGTGAGCGAGCTAAAATAAAAATCGTAACTCATACCTCTATGGCATCATTCAAAGACCCAGCTAGGAGGAAAAATCCTGCAGCATGGTCAAATCTCTGTTTACCAAGCAGATCAAAGGCATTCTTCAGGGCAGCTTTTCTCCATCTGTCTGTTGAGAAGTCGTTTCTGAAGAAATCCGACATCCTCTTGTTTTCAACAGATCTGTAGAAAATAAAGGAAACAAAAGATTTCACAAATAACAAATCCAAAGTTTGTATTAACCCATTACCACACAATCCCTACTTTTGACACCCCTGAGAAAGAAGCCTTTAGAAAACATTGTGGGAAAAGGAGAAAATGCTGGTAACCAGCATTTTCTCCTTTTCCCACAATGTTTTCTACCCTTCACAAAACAAATTTCAAATTTTCAGTCACTTTTATTTTGTCGTCTGCAAATGCTTTCAATTTGAACCAGTCTAAAATTTTGTCGTGTGGTAAAGAGTTAAGCCCTTGACCAAACATTTTTTAACCCTTTCAAAGGTACACTCTTTGTTTAGATGTATCTATTTTGCTATTTCATCAATTCTTGATATGTCTAAATTGTTGTTGTCAGGTGCAAGTTAACCCATTACCACTAAATCTCTACTTTTGACGACCTTGAGAAAGAAGCCTTTTAAAACCTTGTGGAAAAGGAGAAAATGCTGGTAACCAGCATTTTCTCCTTTTTCCACAATGTTTTCCACCCTTCCTACACCGAAATTCAATTTTTCAGTCACATTTATTTTGTTGTTCGCAAATGTTTTCAATTTGGTCCAGTCTATAATTCTCCTGTTTGGTAAAGAGTTAATTAAGACCAGTTCTACCTGAAAATATTCTCATTATTACCCTACACTGTACATGAGCACTTTGAGAGACAGTGATGTAGTGGTAGAATATCAGCCTCTCAAAGCACAGGTTCTAGGTTTGAATCTTATGATAAGTGTGGTCAATCTTTGGGACCCTCCTCATTATGGTGTGAGTGTTGGGTAAGGTTTCTAGGAAGTAATCATCAAGAATAAATGTAAGCTATAAGAGCTTGTTTAACCCTTTACCATGCAATCCCAACTTTTAACGATCCTGTAAAAGAAGCTTTTTGAAAATATTGTGGGAAAAATGTTTTCTTCCCTTCACAAAATAAATTTGAAATTTTCAGTCACTTTTATTTTGTTGGCTACAAATGCTTTCAATTTGGACAAACCTAAAATTTTGTCATTTGGTAATAAGTTAATTGTGTTGAAAACATTCTGATGGTAACCTTCCCTTCCTGTATTTGGTTCCCCTTTTTTATACTTGTTAACTGATCCATGTTGGAAATAAATGTATTCAGTTATGACAGAGAAATGATAAAAATTCAAAATTTTTTCTCAATCACACACATATGCCAGGGCTCCAGATAAGGGAGTGATGGTATTCTAAAACTATTTCATTTCTCTTCCAAACCCTATGTTGTGGGTACTCATTAGAATCGTCTCTATGAGACAATTCTAATGAGTACCCATAACATAGGGATTAGTGGACAATAATTAATATTTTCATTTTTGAAATCAAAATCACTCCCTCTATCTGGAGCCCTGCAGGACAACAACAGCACCTTGACATTTTTGTCAAAAACAGACAAGCTAAATATTCAAGGAAAGAGGAATATCAATCTACAAGAGATATGAACACTCCTATAGAAGTGATTTCTTGTAACAACTACATGCAGCTTTTTTCAAGCTATTCTGAACAGCTGTCAACCTCAGAGATAAAAATTCTTATTTATACTGCAACAGATTATACCAAAGCCTACCTGAACAAACCCCAGAGAACATTTTTCTTTTTCATTGCAAGATAAAAGAGGGCTGCATCCATTGGATCTTTCCTGGCCTGAAATGCCCCCTTAGCAATTTTCTCTATGGTCCTCTTCAATATGTTAATATTGTTGACCCACCAGCCTGCACCATTTATTTTCATATCTTGCCAAGTTAACTCTCCTTTAGTTGGTATAAGGGAAAGTAACTCCTGCAAAGGAAAAACGAAATGTTAAATGAAAATCTTACAAAATGACGAATATCTGAACCTCTCCAAATCTAAAGTATTTGCAAATGACAAAGTTAGTGCACTTTACGTGGTTAAGTTTTTCTTCAAAAAGATAGAAAAGACTGCAGGGAAAGGTGAATGCTTCAGCCTGACATCTGAACACTAAGAGTTGTTAGTAAATAGTTGTAGAATGGAAGTAAAACTGAGAGTGTTCATGACACAAACTTGCCACAATGCCTGTATGCATACCAACCCTGATTCATAATTTGTTAGTTTTTATCATATTTGAAACACCATTTCAGTTATACAGTAGAGGCCAATGCACCTATTCATACTTTCCTGGAGCTTCTTTTACTCTGGCCTAACACAATATTCTTCTAAAGCCACTGGTTGCTTTCCCACACCACCATCATCACTAATCAGTGGTGAGACAGAAATAGACCCTGTTGCAATGACTTTGAAACAAAATGGCCAACCTGGCGATTCAAACCAGCAACCCCTAGTCTCATGTCTACTTCAAGGACTGCACTACCCCTATATAGTTTAAAAACAGACCTCCAGATACAGGAGGTGATTTTGATTTCAAAATTGAAAATATTAATTATTCTCAGGTTAACCCATATGTTGTGTGTACTCATTAGAATAGTCTCATCAAGGTGATTCTAATGAGTACCCACAACATAGGGTTTTAAGGGGACATAAAGAATTTAGAATACTGTCACTCCATCCAATCTGGAACTCTATTAAAAAGCATTCATTTTCAAAAGGCTTTACTATACCTACCTCTGTAGCCTCAGAGTGGAAAGCCCAGACAAGATTAAATGACTTGAGGCCCTGTTTTGCCAACTGGATTCTCTGGGCTGGGGGCAGGGATCTCATCAAGTAGTAATGGTGTCTCATGGCCAACAAGAATCTTAAACCGCAATCATCAAGGGACTCTGCTGGCTGGTTTGACACTCCTTCCTTCACAGATCTCCCACCTTTAAGGGGAAAATGAAATGGGATAAAATTTAAAAGTATTCAAAATAATTTTTTTTTTTTACACATTCACTCGACAAAAAATATTTCCTGTAACATATATTGAATACAGAAAAAGGTGAAATTCTCTTAACCCATTTAAACAAACAACAAAATTTGGGATGTGACCAAATTGAAAGCATTTGCAGACAACAATTCAAACATTGATGAAATGATGATTTATCTCTTTGATAGAGTAGAAAACACTGAGGGAAAAGGAGAAAATGCTGATTACCATCCTTTTCTCCTATTCCCATAGTGTTTTCCAAAGACTTCTTTTTTAGGATCATTAAAGTTCGAAATTGTGTGGTAAAGACTTAAACCACACTTTTCCATTTCCCACAAAGGTTCATTCATCTGGTATAAATACGAATAAATTGAAGAAAACATAGGTCTTACCTATTGGATCAAAACTGTCTGCAAAGTCAGTTTTGGTTTGAGAGACTGTATCTGCCAATGCAAGCAAGTACATCTGATCCAATCCTGAAAGACCTGGTAAGTGCATGTGTGTAAGATGTTTGCCTAGGAGCTGAGCTTGACTAGAACCAAAATGGTACAGGTTGACTTGGCCCCCAGCAACACTAGAGGAAATAGTGCGATTTAGATGTGGTTTATTTTCTGCTGATGATGACAATACATTAATGTCCAGTTCCTCATCATCAAAAACATTGGATTGAAATAGATCATTATAATCAGTTTTACTAACTGTTCCCGACTGATTTGAATGCATGGTAATATCAGCCTGCGATGTTTCATCATCAGCTGCGAGAAGTGCATACAATGGCAACAATGGAATGGAAGTAATTTCAACATAGTCAAGCGGTGGCTCTTCGTTCAATCTTGGGGCTTCTCCTGGACTGGTTGCCATAGAAACAGTTCTTTGCCGATATAGGTGAGCATCGTCTAGTGTCATTTCATCAACATTAGTGACTCTAGAGACCTCTTTTCCAGCAATACATCTCACAAGGTGGGCCAGAATTGCTTTCACTCTCTTAACTTTTCCAAAATTGAGTAACTCCATAAGAGATTTGGGATGGTATTGAGGCAGAACTGGATTAGCTTGTCGAGCTGCCTCAAATAGCCCTAATTCATGTATCACTGTCAAACTTACACTGCTCTCACTCCTTTCTAATGATGACCTACTTTTTTCATTCCTTCTTAAATTTGCAGATGTTTTTGCTTTTGATTCCCTTCTAAATACATTTGTAGCAAATCTTTTAAAGTTTGGCACTGAGAATGAGGATTTGAGGGAAGAGAAACTTTTGTTTTTCTGAAATACAGAATCTTTTTGAAGATCAATGGTCATTAAGTTCATGTCCTCCAGATCTCGTATATCACTGTCCTCTGGTTTTTCTACACTGACCATGTCAGAATTACCTTGTGCCCACCTCCACTGTGAGTAAACATGCATCTCATTGTCCATACCGACCACTAAAATCCCACCACGAACCCATGATATATGCATAGGAAGAGGTGGCAACCCATCTGCAGAAGTAAGTTCAATACAGCGTAACCTCATCCATTGCAATACCTCCTGATACTCCTCCACAACCATGGATTTTGATTTTTGTAGTCTTGCTCTCCTACTTAATCTATCTCCGACTTGTTCATTGACAGAAACCTTTCCTTTCGATACAATTTCTGACTGTTTCCCAGTCTGAGACTCTTGTACCATTTCATTGGAGACTTGAGCATACATCATTATTTTGGAACCAACTCCGACTGTAAGAATGTGAGAACCATCCTCTGTGGATACCCAGTCTAGTTGCACTAAGTGTTTCTGGCAAAGAATATCAGTCTACAACAGACACATAAAAAATAAATTATAACTGTTTTTTCTCTTTCAACAAAGTCCAATTTTTTCTGACAAATCTGTCAGGATTTACTACAAAACTAAACCATTTCTACAAATAAACACTGCAGGAAATTTCTAATAATGCAGCTGACTACTTTTCGAAACATTATGACAGTGGAGTAATTGTTTATAAACAATTCTGTTTTCTCTTTGTCACAATGATTTCAAATGTACCAACATATCTGTAACTCGTGTTGAAAATCCCAATCTTACTCAGATAATCTTCATTCTTTACAAAACCGCAAAATCTAGACTGGTCCAACTTAACCCTTTACCAAACAATCCCTAGTTTTTACGACTCTGAGAAAGAAGCCTTTTGAAAACATTGTGGGAAAAGGAGAAAATGCTGGTAGCCCGCATTTTCTCCTTTTCCTACAATGTTTTCTTCCCTGCTGGAAACAAATTTCAATTTTTGAGTTGTCATCTGCAAGTGCTTTCAATTTGGACCAGTTTAAAATCTTATCGTTTGGGAAAGGGTTAAGAGGCATTTGCAAACAAGTTATCAAGTATGGCTTAAAAGTGATGAAACTTGTTTTAGAAAGAAAAAGAAAATATATTTTGGCAAAAGGAGGAAAAGTTGGCAACCAGCATTTTCTCCTGTTATCATAATGTGATATAGCCTTCAAAAACAACTCTTAACCATTTGAAATGCGATTCATTCATTGTATGCAAATGCTGTCTGTATGAATCATTCTATTACATTATTGCCTGATAAAGAATCATAGGCAGACAACATAAGAAAAGTGTAGCAATGCACTTTCTCTTATTTTTGTTTCCATTCTTTTAACAACCTTCTTTTTTTGGATACTAGAAATATGTGGTAATTTCATATAGGAGTAATTAATTTTGAAATTTTGTATTCAACCCTTTACCAAATAATCATAACTTCTACAATTCCGGGGAAGGCAGCTTTGAAAACATAGTGGGAAGAGGAGAAAATGCTGGTAATCAGCATTTTCATCTTTTCCACAATGTTTTCTTCCCCTTGAAAGACAAAGTAGCATTTAGTTGCTTTCAATATGAATCAGGTTAAAACTTTGATGCAAGGTAAAGAGTTAACTCTACCAAACAACAAATTTTTGGATGGGACCAAATTTAAAGCATCTGCAGAAAACAAATTAAATCTTAGTAAATGATGATTTATGATTTTCATAGAGTAGAAAACATTGTGGGAAATGGAGAAAATGCTAGCTTCTCCTTTTCCCACAATATTTTCCATAGGCTTCTTTCTCAGGGTTGTTAAAAGTCTGAATTGTGTGGTAAAGAGTTAACCCATTCCCAAACAAGCCCTGGTTTTTACGACCCTGAGATATAAGCCTTTTGAAAACATTGTGGGAAAAGGTGAAAATGCTGGTAACCAGCATTTTCTCCTTTTCCCGCAATGTTTTCTACCCTGCTGGAAACAAATTTCAATTTTGGGGGTACGTTTTTTTGTTGTTTGCAAGTGCATTCAATTTGGACCAGTGTAAAGTTTGTCGTTTGGTAAAGAGTTAAGTCACAGACAGAAGACAAACAAACCTTATCTTCTGTGTCCTCTAGCTCCTTTTTAGCACAATAGAGAGCTGACAAACTTGGTACAGATTTTGTTCGCCCCATACTGATAAGGTTTGATGCTGGCGTCAAATTTTGTGAGTTCTCTGCGTCACTCTGGACCATGCTTTGATCTGGGCTAAGATCAAGGTCGATCTCCACATGAGTGTCTGGTATCTGTATATTTTTCAACTCTATGGTGTCTTCTTTTAGCCACTCACATCCACCTGAGGAGAAAATTCAGACATGTAAACAACTGTAAGCTTTGCTGACGACCAAATTAATGTGACTCAAACATTGAAATTTGTTCTGGAAAGGTTGTAAAAACCAGTGATTGTTTGAGAAAAGGTTAATTCTTTACACCATGACAAAAATGTAGTCCAAATTGAAAGCATTTGCAGACAACAATTTCAATGCGACTCAAATGCTGGAATTTGTCTTTGATAGGGTAGGAACATTGTGGAACAAGAGCAGCAAATTGTCGCAAGATACGCCCGTCTTACCCCAAGTTGTAAAGCTGGGGCATGCACCAGACAAAATTCAAGTATGAAAAACAACAAAGGGCAATAACTCAAAAATTAAGCAAGCAAGAGTTGTGATTTCGGTGCACTGCACTCCCCCTTGATGAGATCTATCCACCAATGAAATTTCATAACCCTAGCTAGTATAGTTTTAGAGATATGCTTCTGACAAAAATCAAGTATGAAAAACGACAAAGGGCAATAACTCAAAAATTAAGCAAGCAAGAGTTATGATTCCTGTGCACTGCACTCTGCCTCGGTGAGATCTATCCACCCATGAAATTTCATAACCCTAGCTAGTATAGTTTTGGAGATATTCACCGGACAAAATTCAAGTATAAAAAATGACAAAGGGCAATAACTGAAAAATTAAGAAAGCAAGAGTTATGATTCTTGTGCACTGCACTCCCCCTCAGTGAGATCTATCCACCCATGAAATTTCATAACCCTAGCTACTATAGTTTTGGAGATATGCTCCGGACAAAATTCAAGAATGAAAAACAACAAAGGGCAATAACTCAAAAATTAAGCAAGCAAGAGTTGTGATTTAAGTGCACTGCACCCCCAATCCATGAGATCTATCCACCCATGAAATTTCATAACCCTAGGTAGTATAGTATTGGTGATATGCTTCGGACAAAAATCAAGTATGAAAAACGACAAAGGGCAATAACTCAAAAATTAAGCAAGCAAGAGTTATGATTCCTGTGCAATGCACTCTGCCTCGGTGAGATCTATCCACCCATGAAATTTCATAACCCTAGCTAGTATAGTTTTGGAGATATTCACCGGACAAAATTCAAGTATAAAAAACGACAAAGGGCAATAACTCAAAAATTAAGCGAGCAAGAGTTATGATTCTTGTGCACTGCACTCCCCGTCAGTGAGATCTATCCACCCATGAAATTTCATAACCCTAGCTAGTATAGTTTTGGAGATATGCTCCGGACAAAATTCAAGTATGAAAAACAACAAAGGGCAATAACTCAAAAATTAAGCAAGCAAGAGTTATGATTCTTGTGCACTGCACTCCCCCTGAATGAGATCTATCCACCCATGAAATTTCATAACCCTAGCTACTATAGTTTTGGAGATATGCTCCGGACAAAATTCAAGTATGAAAAACAACAAAGGGCAATAACTCAAAAATTAAGCAAGCAAGAGTTATGATTCTTGTGCACTGCACTCCCCCTCGATGAGATCTATCCACCCATGAAATTTCATAACCCTAGCTAGTATAGTTTTGGAGATATGCTTCGGACAAAATTCAAGTATGAAAAACAACAAAGGGCAATAACTCAAAAATTAAGCGAGCAAGAGTTATGATTCCTGTGCACTGCACTCCGCCTCCATGAGATCTATCCACCCATGAAATTTCATAACCCTAGCTTGTATAGTTTTGGAGATATGCTCCGGACAAAGAACTGGACGCTGCCCGCCCGCCCGGACGCCCACCCACCCGCCTGCCCGCCCGCCACGGGTGATCCCATAATACGTCCCGTCTTCGACGGGCGTATAAAAAGGACAAAATGCTGGTTCTCTCTTTCCCACAATGTTTTAAAAAGGTTTCTTTCTTACGGTCATTAAAGCTTGGAATCCATTGGTAAAGTCTTAAACATGGGATTACTTGGTACCTGCATAAGTGAAATTATCACCTTTTGATTCACAATTGAAAATAGTTACATGAGTGAAATTCTCACCTGTTGATTCACATTCAAAAATAGCCACACACAAGTTGAAGAATTTACTGTTTGTAGTTGATGAGTAGGGCCTCTTCCCTTTACTCCTATATGCTACAGCAATACGTCCTGTATAGGCACAGGCCACTGCAATTGGTTTACCTGAAAATAGAAAGTTACCTGTAGCTTTTTCTCCATCAAATCATGAAATCAGATCTTGAATCTACACTGCCTGTTTTTCTCACACATTCTAGACAAAAGCTTCTTTGAAAATTGTTATTATTTTGGCTTTTTCTAGGTTAACTTTGAGCTCCAAGGTTTAATTTGTGCCCATGTTACACACTGATGGTCTGAACTTTTCACCTGAAACTTGAGATTTGCAAGTAAGAAATTTCTTTTTCTTTTATTCATCTTTTCCTGGTAAATTTGGACTTATTCTAATGAAAACTGTAGGAGGAATTGCACACACAAGAAATTGCTAATGGACTGACAGACAGACAAATGGACAGACTGACAACCCAGGGCATAAGATAGTATGACCCTTTGGGTTTATAAACACAAACAAAACTTTACCTGGTATATGTATCCTATCTGATTTAATCTCCTGATACAGGGCATTCCACTCCTCCCAGGTGTATGAGGTATCTTGGGGAGGGTTGAAGACAGAATGACGCCGTCGGGGCTTTTTCACTCCATCTTCCTCCTCTATGCCATATTCAAAACTCTTTGTCAAAAACTCTGGACCTCTGTTGACATTAGTGCTTGCTACTGGTGCCACATTGCACTTCCACAACCTGTGGAGAGATTTAACATCAATTGTTGACTACATACTGTACAAATACAACTGGTAACAATAAGCACTTTTGCAGGTAAAACTGGAAAAAGGAAAGGGGCAAATGCTAGTTAGCAGTATTTTCTCTTTTCCCTCATTGTTTTCCATGCTATCAGAGACAAATTCCATTACTTGAACCAAATCAATTTTGTTGGCTGCAAAATGCTTACAGTTTGGACGAGTCTGGAACTCTAGTTGATTGGCAAAGAGTTAATGTTTTACCACACTTTCAACAGTATTTCAGTTATATTAATTCTTCCAATTGACTTATTCATGTGTATCCTGGGTTACATACTTACAAGACTTAGACTACAGACTACATTGTCCATAGGCAGCAGTACACGACAAGCACCTCAAGATAGAACCGTTCAGCCTGCAACATGCAAAAAGGGACATTTGAACATTTGCATAAATTATCATCTCAGATCAGCCTATGCAGTCCGCACAGGCTAATCTGAAACAACACCTTCTGTTTTAATGTCATTTTCTGTTTGCACAAGTCTACTGCAGCACAAAATCTAATGTAGTTGTAAAGTGCCATCTTGGATTGACCTGCACGGACTGCACAGGCTAATCCACAACAACACTTTACGTAAATTTAAAAATGCCCCTTTTCAAGTGCCATATAGGTTTTCCTGACTGCAAGTCCAGCACCTAAACTACATAATGACAGAGTAGAACCCCTTTTGGTACTTACCTGGTGTATCCATCAGAACACGTGGTGACAAGCAGATACGGAGCGAGGCATGCTGGGTAGATAGACGCTGAACTTAGGTGTCCAGCTGCCACATTGGCACTCTGTACTTCTACACCTTCTGGCAAGGGCAACTTCTGACATGAAACCTTTCAGAAAAATAGTGCATGATTAGCAACTTTTGTTTTTTCTTTCTTTTGTTTTTTCTTTGTTTATTTCTTAATCACATCATCCGATGCATTAACTAACCTGAGAGAGTGGGCATTTAAAAACATTCTGAAAAAAGGAGAAAATGCTGGTGACCAGTGTTTACTCCTTTACCAAAAATGTTTTCTACACAATACAGATAAAATATTTAATAAGAACAGATAAAACGATCAGAGCCAGATTTAATTCTTTAACAAACAACAAAATTCTAGAGTGGTCCAAATTGAAAGCATTTGCAGACGACAAAATAAATGTGACTAAAAAATTGAAATTTGGTTTGGGAAGGGTAGAAAAAATTGTGGGAACAAGCATTTTCTCTTTTTCCCACAATGTTTTCAAAAGGCTCCTATTTCAGGGTCATTAAAAGTCGGGATTGTGTGGTAAAGAGTTAACTAGTATTCTGCAAAAGCTGTCAATTTGGACAAGTGTAAAATTTTGTCATTTTGTAAAGTGTTTAACAAAACTGGCCACTGTGTGGTAGAGGGTTAATGAGGTAATTTTGAAAATTTTGGCTTAAATGATCTGGCTTCCTTTTGTAGATTTGTCCTTCTATTTACACTTTAAACAAAATATGTCTCAACCTTTTTTTTTCTTCTCTATCATGTCACTTATACAAAATCTATTTGAGGTTAAATTACAGCCATATCAAGGCTTGGGAGAAAAAATTGGATAAAAACCTTGGTTGTTGATACTAATAATTTAGCCATAGTGGTTGCACGTCCTGCCTCTGGATCTGGGGAACCGCTCCTAGACGGGGGACTTGACCCGTCCTCATCTACAATGTTATAATCCATCATGTATCTTCTATCAGTCGTCATATCTGCAACAAAACCAAAATGCAAATTCTCTATATATTGTCCAAGTGTAATTCAAACTCTACGTATATTGCTCTCATACTTTCTGGTGAAATGTACATGACATAAAGATATTTGTATATAACCAAACACTCACCATTGCTCCCACCAGACTGTGATGAGGATATTGTTATTTTCCACATATGCAATGTTGAAACACCATCTGCGTTCTTCTCCAGCACCACAAGATAAAAAACTTCTTCAAATGACCCTAAACTACGCAAGTCCACAATAGGGTCCATGTTACTGTCTCCCTTGTGACTACTTTTCCCAGTCACAAGCTGTTCTTGGAACACATGAAGAATCTGGGTCTGTTGCCACATCTACAAGAGAAAAATTCTTTATTCTGCCAATAAAGACTATGAAGGATATTGTATAATAATGCATTCACAGGAACCATGCTCTGGCAAAATTGAGTTGTATGGGATCTGACATGAGTTGGCTTTTGAGATAAGATTTTATTAAAGGAGTCTAGGGAAACGTTATTAAGCAAGCCTTTGGTGAGCTTAATAACATTTTCCTTGATGAGTTTAACAAAATTTTATCTCAAACTCACACGAATGTCAGATTCTTTTTATCACATGATGATATTTCACAAAATATAGATCAGATGATGCAAAAACATTCATAAATGCGCCCGCGGATTTTACATGAGACCCATGAACTTGTATGAAATATGTACAAAATGACGTCAAAAATGACATCACACAAATGTGATATCAAATGTGATAATAAACAATATGTCCCTTAATAAATGTTTGAAATAACCAAAACTGCTCGGGATTAAAATATCTTTACGATAAAGGTATTTGGAGTTTGATCTCTTTTTATTCATTTATATCAAATGTAAGATAAAAACATTAGTAATGGGTATATTACACTGAAAACAAGGGAGGTTATGTGATTAAAAAACATCTCCTTGAAACACTATACCAAGTTGGTTGTCACATAACTATGTATCTATGAAATCTATTTAGTATGATAACCAACTGAATCAAAAAGTAGGATGGTCCCTTTGGCATGCAGAAAATTTGAAAACAGCAAAATGTTTCATGTCAGCCTGAGTAGATACTTTTTGGCATGGGTCTATACTTTTTACAGATGCATCATACGACCTTTTCACACAGCATGACTTAACCCTTTACCAAACAATCCCTGGTTTTTATGACCCTGAAATAGAAGCCTTTTGAAAACACTGTGGGAAAAGGAGAAAATGCTATTAACCAGCATTTTCTCCTTTTCCCACAATGTTTTCTACCTTGCTAGAAACAAATTTCACTTTTATAGTTAAGTTTATTTTGTTGTCTGAAAGTGCTTTCAATTCAGACCAGTCTAAAATTTTGTTGTTTAGTTAAGAAATAATCTTCTTTCTATCGTGGTATATCGTTCAATAAACCACAGTTGTGAGTTATGAGGCACAATAAATAATCCACGAGGGCGATAGAGTAAAAACACGGATGAAGATTATGTTCCATTGAATAACTCACTCAATGAATGACGTCACTCGATACAGAATGACGTCACTCTACATAGATTGTCGCAGATTTTACCACGCTTTCCTTGCACTGTGTTTATAGAGCCTAATTCGCGTGTCATGTTAGAATTAAGATTTAAATATTTAGACAATGGCTGAAAACCAAGAAGGGACATAAATTAGTATAGGATGCTGCAGGTGACATTTGTTTCAGTTCAAAGTTGATTCAAACAAGAAGATAGCAACTACAAAGCTTCAGAAAACAGAAAAGAATTACAGGTTGTTTTTGATAAGCTGCAGTTGTTTTTCAGTGGCAAAAAAAAAAATTCCTGTCTGTACTTTAGTAATATGAAAATCAACAGTTCAAACAGAAATAAATCAAGAGTTCAAACAGAAATAAATCACTAATTCGTGCAATTCTAAATAAAAACAAAATTTAGCTTTCCCATGTTCACTAATCTTTACAATAAAAGATGCCGTGAAATTGTGCCTGTTGTATTTTAGATAGAGAGTAAATATAATTCCCTGATGATATTGCAAATACTTATCTAAGCCATGCGTATGATATGGAAAAAATGTAATGGTTATATCACACAGAAAAAAGGTGCTCATATCACAGAATTTCAATCCATTTCCTTGTTTCTTAGAAATCAGAAACTAGTAACAAAACAAGTTGTACTCCAGACAGTACAGCAAAAGAAAGGTTTACCTGCTGTGCATCTGTGAAGGCCTCCAGCTCTATTATACAGCCTGGTCTAGCAGAGGACTGAACACTGATAATATTAAACAACTCAGCTGGAACTTGCTGAACATCTGCACTGTACCCTGAACTTGTCATACTGGCAAAACTCATAGACTGAAATTATAATGATTTTCTTTAGCTATAGAGATTAAATATTGTTTAACCCATTACCACACAATCCCTACTTTTGACAACCCTAAGAAAGAAACCTTTAGAAAACATTGTGAGAAAAAGAGAAAATGCTGGTAACCAGCATTTTCTCCTTTTCCAACAAAGTTTTCTACCCTTCACAAAAGAAATTTCAAATTTTTAGTCACTTTTTTTTGTTGTCTGCAAATGCTTTCAATTTGGACAAACCTAAAATTTTGTCGTTTGGTAATGAGTTAACTCTCTACCTAACAACAAAATTTTAGACTCCAAGTAATCAAAGCATTTCAGATGACAAATGTAACTCAAAAGAATGATATCTGTCTTTGTCATTGTAGAAAAATTATCGCAAAAAAGATCAAATGCTGGTAACCTTTTCTCTGTTTCCCACAATTTTTCAGATGCTTTCTCCTAAAGCTTCATTAAAACTAGGGTTTGTGTAGTAAAAGATTAAATATGGAGAAAAAGTCTCTGCATTTCTAGTACTAAAAGCATCATGACACAAGTTCACAACCTCTGTTTTACAGCAGCTGCTGATCTAAAAATACTTTTATGTTAAAAGCACAGACTCTCATATACCTAAATAGTAAGATCTTTAGTCTTGTTCATCATCAAATGTGTATTTTTCTTTTTCCTTGAAATTCAGTAGAGCAGCAATTCTGAAGGTTGATAAGAATAACTGGAACTTCTGCTACAGTAGGCAAGCCTGTCCCAGCCAATACTCATATGTTAATTCCTAACACCATTACAAAACTGCAGACTTTAACCCTTTCCCAAACGGCAAATTTTGGACCAGACCAAATTGAAAGCATTTTGCAGATGACAAAATTAACAGTTTCTAAAAAGATAATTTTTCTATATAGGGTAGAAAACATTGTGGGAAAAGGAGAAAATGCTGGTTACCAGCATTTTCTCCTTTTCCCACAATGTTTTCAAAAGGCTTCTATTCCTGACCCCTTAAAAGCAGGGATTGTTTGGGAAAGGGTTAAATTCCAAACAGAAAGCACTAAACATGATTCAAAGTATAAGATTTTGTCTCACTAGGGCTAGAAACAATGTCTGAAATGCTGGTTAACTACCTCTTCTCAATTTCCCAAAGTATTTTCAAAAACCTTCCCGACAAATCTCTCAACTCTATACCTCTTTCTTTGTATTCATCTCCATGAGCAAGGACCTGGCATCAATCACCGCCTGATATAACCTCAAACATTCACCATCTGATGCCACAAACAGGGTGCTAGGAGAGTTACTGTATGGTCCCAACATAGTACTGCAAAAATAGACTTAACTCTTTACCACACAAGAAAATTTTAGACTGATTCAAAATGAAAGCACTTGCAGACGACAAAATAAAAGTGACTGAAAAATTGAAATCTGTTCTGGGAAGGCAAGAAAACACTGTAGGAAAAGGAGAAAATGCTGGTTAACAGCATTTTCTCCTTTTCCCACAGTGTTTTTAAAAGGCTTCTTTCTGAGGGGCGTCAAAAGTAGAGATTGTGTGGTAATGGGTTAAATAGTTAACAACTGAAAACAATCTCAATTTCACCATAGGAAGCCAAAATAAGAATGCCGTAGAGTTACATATATTTTACCAATACACAACAGTAGCTTGCCTCATCTTTGTACCACACACAAAATTTCTCCTTGTAAATATTGAAAATATTGGGGTATGGGAAAAAAAAAAGAACCATCGTTGAGAAAATCTACCCAGATTTTCCTAAATCTTTTATTGTTCAATCCCTTGATGATACAAAGTTTAACTCTTTACCACACGAGAAAATTTTAGACTGATCCAAATTGAAAGCATTTGCAGATGACAAAATAAAGGTGGCTGAAAAGTTGAAATTTGTTCTGGGAAGGGTAGAAAACACCGTGAGAAAAGGAGAAAATGCTGGTCACTAGCATTTTCACCTTTTCCCAGTGTTTTCTAAAGGCTTCTTTCTAAGGGTCGTCAAAAGTAGGGATCATGTGGTAATGGGTTAATGATTTGTTCAAGTTTCAAAAGAAATGGGTCAAAAATGCAGATTCAAATGTGGAAATTCCTTTAAAACTTATTGTTAGGCCCCTTCAAATTGAAAGCATTAGCAGGCAACATATCAATTTTCTCCTTTTCCAACCATGTTTCAAGTTCTTTTTTTTTTGGGGGGGGGGGGGGGCCCGTCGAATTCCAATACTGGGTGATCTAAACCGTAAACAAGAGGGCCAAGATGGGCCTTGATCGCTCACCTGAATTTCGAGAGAACCACAGCCATTTCTTTCAAAATGTAATCAGCCCTTTCAGAGAAGAAGAATTTTCAAGAATTCCTTCATTTCTATATGGTGCGGGAAGCCCCCATTCACCAGAGCCACATTTGACGGATCAAAATTTTACAAACAATTTTTGAAAAGGGTCACCCAAGGAACATATCTGTAAAATTATTTTAAAATCTGACCAGCGGTTTCAGAGGAGAAGATTTTTAAAGAATTCCCTAGAAAATTCCATTTGGTTGCCATAGCAACCAGAGTTTTTGATGGAATCAAATTCTGTGAACAATTTTTAAAGAGGACCTCCCAAGGACCATTCCAGCCAAGTTTGGTCCAAATCCGCCCAGCGGTTTAGGAGGAGTTGATGTTTAAAGAATTGTTGACGACGCACGACGCACTGACGCACGACGGACACCGGGTGATCCTAAAAGCTCCCCTTGAGCACAACACCTTGAGCATGTTGTGCTCAGGTGAGCTAAAAAGCCAGTTGCGGCCAAAAGAAAACACTGGGGATATTAAAATGCATTTGAATTCAAAATATACTGTTTAACCCTTTCCAAAACAATCCCTGGATTTTACGGGTCTGGAATAGTAGGCTTTTGAAAACATTGTGGAAAAAGGAAAAAATGTTGGTAACCAGCATTTTCTCCTTTTCCCATGATGTTTTTTACCCTATCATAGACAGAAATCATCTTTTCAACAAGAGATGAATTGTCGTCTGCAAATGCTTTCAATTTGGGTTTAGTTCTTAAGTTTGTCGTTTGGGAAAGGGTTAAAGTATATAAATTAATTTGAAGATTACAATCTGTTATTGTAGGATGGACCCAGTGTTTGTTACAGCCACGAAAATGAATTTTACAACCAATTAAAATTTTTCAAAGTTACTCTGACTTTTGTTTACTCTTTTTCCTAGTTTAAACCTTTACCAATTGATAAAATTTTAGACTGGTCAAAACTGGAAGCAAATGCAGACATACAAAACTGGAATTTTGTTTCCAGTAGGATAGAAAACATTATGGGAAAAGGAGAAAATGCTGGTACTAGCATTTTCTCCTTTTCCAACAATGTTTTCAAAAGGCTTCTTTCTCAGGGTCGTTAAAAGTCGGGATTGTGTGGTAAATAGTTAAAGATCATTTTTCTGCCATACAGCAAACCAGTTACAGATGCCACAAGGGCTATGACAATATCTTTGCCAGTTCTTTGAAAACAGCCAAACTAAAATGAAAGTTTAGAAATATATAAAATTGACTTACCTTGGGAGTAGAGTGGGTACCCAGGCCACATTTCTAAATGCATTCCGGCTGTTTGAATTAATCTTTGCAAGCTCTACAATACCCCCAGACTTGGACAGGGGTCCAACTGGATCTACTCTCCAAAGAATTAACTCACTACAGTGCACAAACCCATATTTATCAATGTATTTCTCTGTTTCTTCATCCTCCTCCTGTGTTTGGAAATTTTTCTGTATATTATGTTGAGAGGTTGTAATTAATAATGGCAACGCTGGATGGCAAGTCGCTAGAGTTGTCCTAAACCTGTGACCACATGCACGTGAAACATGAGCAACACTGACGACGTTTCTGAACTTGGAATTTTCATTAAAACTAATCTGCCACTGATTCAATGAACCATTATCATGCTTGGAAATCATTAAAACATTTGGTATCAACATGTCATCATTCCTACCCGGAGAAGATTTTCCAGTGGCTGCAGAGGATTGTTTAAATTTCAAGTCCAGCTTGTGGTCACTTTCCCACATTTTCATGGCAGATTTCACATCCATTTTGCTGTAGTTACAGTACATGAGAAGGTTTGTTGCAGCTGAGCGAGCATCAGGGACTGGGAATGCATGGGGAAGCCTGGAGGAGAAGCTTACTTGTGCTTGTCTAAAACTGTAAGGTGTATATTCATCTAGCCAGTCCACATGCCTGGGAAATATACAAGTTATAACAGAAACATGAATTAAACGTATTATGCCCCCTAAAGGGACAAGTTTTGTACACTGTTTGGCACAAAGTCATTACATCTATCAAGCAATAGCTTCTTATCAATGAACAAAAGAGGAGCATTTACATATGTCAAATAACAGGTAGCTCAACAGATGATCTCTGTCTATAACAGGAAGAAAACTAAGAGAAAAGTAGAAAATGGTGCAGAGCTGCAGATAAGTGGGAGTGATGGTATTCTAAATCCATTATTTCTCTTTCAAACCCTATGTTGTGGGTACTCAATAGAATTGTCTCAATGAGACGATTCTAATGAGTACCCACAACATGAGGTTTAGTGTAGAATAATTAATACTTTCAATTTCAAAATCAAAATCACTCCCTCTATCTGGAGCTCTGATGGTGTGTACCGTAATTTTCTCCTTTTTGCACAATGTTTTCAAAAGCATTTTTAATCAGGGTTGTTAAACACAGGATTGTTTGGTAACAGATTATTTATCATACTTTTTTTCTTTTTGATGGCAATTTTACCGCAATTCAAGAATAGGCCTACTAGTATTTCCTTTTCTCTAAAAATTTCTCCTGTTCACTTATCAGTTTTAGGTCACATATACATATGAAAAAGCACTGGACAGCTTTCAAAACCCCTTGCAAAAAAAAAAATGATCATCATGAATACATGCTCAATACATTCATACACATATGAAAATACTGCTGCAAAAAAAAAAAATCTTTATCAGGAATTTCTCTTCTAGTCACATTGTTTGCAAAGCTGGTCTGCTTGAAGACAAACAAAAACATATGATGCAGCTCTCATGTCATCATGTCATTTGAGCCATTTTATATCTGTTGTCTATAAATACTCATCTTGGATAGGTTTCATCTAGTACTAGTGGAAATCAGAACATACATTAATATGTGAGGAGTCACTATGGAATTACAAATAATGTTGAAAGACGTGTAAAAAATATTCAATCAATCAATCAATCAATCAATCAGTTTTTTAGTGATATTTATTAAACTTCAGTACAGGTTCCAACCTGCATCCAACCTTTATTATTCCCCTTCAAAGGCTGTTTTACACAATTTCAAAGTGTATCAAAGTCTACCTACCAGACCAGAAAACTACCATCAACAGGATGTATGCTGAACAACATGTCAGCATTTTGATGCCAATCTTTCAGTAAATCTTCTATTTTCCTGTCAAGGGAATCTAAAAATGGACCCTGAAATGAAAAGCAATTAAATCTTTAACAACAGACAAAATTATAGACTAGTCTAAATTGAAAGCAGTTGCAGATGACAAAATAAATATGACTGATAAATTGAAATTTGGTAAGGGAAAGGTAGAAAACCACGTAGTAAAAGGAGAAAATGCTGGTTATCAGCATTTTCTCCTTTTACCACAATGTTTTCAAAAGGCTTCTTTCTCAGAGTCGTTAAAAGTCAGGATTGTGAGGTAAAGTGTTAAAAAAAGATTAGGGAATAGTTGAATATAAAACTGGACATTGCTTTTTATTAACTCCTAAGCTCCTGAAATAAATTTGCAGGTGAGGAATTGGAAAATATTAATACCAATTTAAGCTACTGATTAATACATGAGTGTGTGTCAAACACTGTGAATAAAGGGAGAGGATGTGATTTTCTCCTATTCCATAACACTTTTAGTGTTCTGCTGGAAGATCATCTGATTGTCTGAAGGTAGTAAGTACACTGGAGATAACAAAAAGGCAGTCTGAAGGACAGCTATAGCCCCAATGCTCCCTTCCTGGATATGAATCCTGCAGGACCTTAAAAATGAGTTTTTAAGCAAAAGCTTTCATACTTTGAACTGAGGAAGTTATACTTACAGGAATTTCTGGAGAGACTGGTGAACTCATTGATGTTGGATTGGAATGATCTGATTGGATACTGGAATTACTATCAGAATGATAACCATGGAGATCACTAGTCACATGACTGGCCATATGACCTCTAGATTTTTCCTTTCGGGATTTCTTCTTCAGTTTCTCTGGTAAATCACCTGTAGGTGTGTAAATATTAAAGTTATCTATGTGTCAAGTCATACACTCCCCTTTTTTACTCTCCCATAAGCCTAACTCTTTACCAAATGACAAAATCTTAGACCAGCTCAAACTCAAAAGCATTTGCAGCCAACAAAATTAATCTGACTGAAAAAATAAAATTTGGTTTTGAAAAGGTTGAAATTACCTCAAGTAAAAATGTTTTGGTATGGGTACAAAACATTGTGAAGAAAGAGAAAATGCTGGTTACCAGCATTTTCTCATATTAATGTTTTTAAAAGGCTTCCCTCTTAGAATCTTTATAATTCAAGATTTTTCTGTAAAATGTTGAACAAAATTTAAATATGCTCATGTGATTTGTATACAACTCTAGTGACTGTTTCCTATCAGCAAGTCACAGTAAAAGACATGCAAAATAACTACTATGTGGTCATTTTCACCGTAGCAAAGGATTTGTGAGTAAGCTTAAAAAATTGAAACTTTAAGTGTGAATGCACTCTCAAAATGTTGCAACTGAGATAAAGAACAAAGTTAATTTTGAGCCATGATAAAGTAATGTAAAGTTACCAGTATATCATTTAAACTTAAGATAAATTTGCACGGTTTATATTTCACTGGAAACAGTAGTAGTTCTACCATTTAATCAACATCTATCTGCACATATTTAACACTCACCATTCATCTTGGGCCCTTCATCATAATCATTGTAATTATCACTATCAAAATCTGACTGACTGTCTGTCTGGTTGTCTGTTGTGTCATGCTGGTCATCATAGACACCAAATTTGTGCATTTCTTGAAGAATTTTCTCTGACTCCATGGTAAACTGCAACTCTTTGTTGTTTAACCAATGAAGCTGGAAGTTGTATTCGAGACCAGATCTATGTCCCACTACAGGCAGTAATGGAATATCTGTGAAAAAAAATGATAAGTCTGATGGATATTCTACTAATTCTGTATAAAACAACAAGGCAATGATGTCATATCTGTAATGTCTGCTCACCAGATCTGTGTCAAACTACAGCTAGTAGAGGACCATCTGTTAACTCATTACAAATCAACAAAATGTTGGACTAGTCGAAATTGAAACATTTGCAGAGAACCAAATAAATGTGAATCAAACATTTAATTTTGATTTTGGAAGGGTAAATGGAAGGGTAGAAAACATTGTGGGAAAAGGAGAAAATGCTGGTTACCAGCATTTTCTCCTTTTCCTTCAATGTTTTCAAAAGGCTTCTTTCCAAGGGCCGTTAAAAGTCGGGATTGTATGGTAAAGAGTTAACTCTTTCCCAAACAATCCCTGGTTTTTATGGGTCTGGAATAGTGGCCTTTAGAAAACATGGTGGGAAAAGGAGAAAATGCTGGTAACCAGCATTTTTTCCTTTTCCCACCATGTTTTCTACCCTATCATAGACAGAAATCATCTTTTCAGCACGAGTTGAATTGTTGTCTGCAGATGCTTTCAATTTGGTCTTATCCAAAAGTTTGTTGTTTGGGAAAGGGTTAAAGCAATAAAAAGCTTCCTGATCCATTTGTACTGTGATGCAAACAATAACAAAAACTAGCATGAAAAACAAACTGCCTTTGTCTGTGTTTTACCAGTAAATTTTACACATGGGACAAGGTTTTGAAGACTAGAAGTGCAAAAGTCTCTCTGAAAATATTCATTTTAAAATGACATACAGATGCTGGGCATGATTAGCTCGTACAGTGCTGAATTAATACAAGAGGCATTTCTAAATAGAAAAAAACATCTGAAATATTACTGTAACAAAGTATTTTTGGCCAGAGTATATAATAAAATGGTGGACAGCGCAGATCCAAGATCAGACTCCACATTCTGTGCAGTCTGATCTTGATCTACACTGTCCACAAAAACAAGTTAAGTTGGTTCCATCACTTTAAGGGTTAGTTATACTGATGACTCTAGTAGAATTTTAGAAAAATAAGACTTTTAACTCATTACCAAACAGGCTTATCCAAATCAAAAGCATTAAATTTTGCAGGCACACAAAATAAAAGTGACTGAAAATTCGAAATTTATTTTGTAAAGAGTAGAAAACATCGTGGGGAAAAGGACAAAATGCTGGTTACCAGCTCCTTTTCCCACAATGTTTATAAAGGCTTCTCTCTAAGGGTCGTCAAAAGTAGGGATTGTTTGGTAATATGTTAAACAATTTTTTCTTCTTCTCAATGTTTTTCACCCTTAAAAAAAATCCCATCATTTGACATTTAGTCTGTGGTCTATAGTTGCTTTCAATACAGACACGTCCGAAATTTTGTCATTAAATTTCTGTCTCACCTGTTTCTGGGTTAACGCTAGCTGCTAGATGAAAGTGGAGAGATGGAACTACACCGTTTTGATGTATGGAAAATTTGTGGAAATCATGTACACTCATTATATTGGACATGTTCGGCATGCTCATCAGGGTATCTGGACCAAATTTGGAATGTTTCTTTCTCTTGTGAATGGCATGTCTGAAGTAAAGTACAATCAAGATCATGTTCAATGTAGTGTATCACAAGTTCACAGGTTCCAGAAATACTAAAACTGCCCATTTCTTTACCTGACAGTAGAATTTAGAATTGACTAAAATGAAATCATGAAGATGACAAGTTAAATGCAGCACAAAACTATCTGCAAACAACAGTTACTGTTCTCATCATTCAGCAAAGAAGTAAAAGCCTTTGTGGCAGAAAGATAAATCATTCTTAACTCTTTACCAAACAACATAATTTGAGACTGGTCCAAATTTGAAGCATTTGCCGGCAACAAAATCAAAAGTTGAAATTTCTTTTTGTTTTTGGGAAGGGTAGAAAACATTGGGGTAAAAGGAGAAAATGCTGGTTACCAGCATTTTCTCCTTTTCCCACAATGTTTTCTAAAGGCTTCTTTCCTCCGGGTTGTCAA
Source organism: Tridacna crocea (assembly GCA_943736015.1). Classification (NCBI taxonomy): domain Eukaryota; kingdom Metazoa; phylum Mollusca; class Bivalvia; order Cardiida; family Cardiidae; genus Tridacna; species Tridacna crocea. Next base: position 34,833,963 of record OX031066.1, on the reverse strand, counting down.
AAGTAGGGATTGTGTGGTAATGGGTTAGTGAGCTGTTGATGCTTTTGCCGCTATGTTTCACAATGTATCAAATTCAGGTTGATTATCCATGTCTTACAAAGGTGTTTTCACAGTCATAAGCTACAATTTGGTTTAACCCCACACAATCCCGACTTTTAACGATCCTGAGAAAGAAGCCTTTGAAAACATTGTAGGAAAGGAAGAAAATGCTGGTCACCAGAATTTTCTCCTTTTCCAACAATGTTTTCATGTTTTCTACTCTTTCCAAAGCAAATATCAATTTTTGAGTCAAATTCATTGCTGTCTGCAAATGCTTCCAATTTGGACCAGTCCAAAATTTTGTTGTTTGGAAAAGAGTCAAGACAGTATTCAAAAGGTAAATGAAAAGGAAACTCTCTGTCACACAAGTATTCTATCACATATTACTGTTTTGGACAGAATATATCATTTTCTTCAAGAGTCAGTAACACACCTAACAAACAACAGGATGAAACCTTGGGTTATCCTTGTTCAACAACACAGATTCATTTTGTCTAAAGACTGTATTAATCACAATGTAGAAGGGTCCTTTGACATACAAAATCTTTTCAAAAGGCTTCTTCCTGGATCAGATTTATTTTTGATGGGATAGAAAGCATTGTGGTACAAGGAGAAAATACTGGTTTCCTTTTCAAACAATCTCTTCAAAAAGCTTCTTCCTCTGGGTCATTAAAACTTGGGATTGACTGCTTAACTCTTTCCCAAATGACAAATTTTAGACTCTCCCAAACTCAAAAAGTTTGCAGATGACAATTTTAAATTTGATGAGAACGACAGAAAGTTTTCCTATAGGCTAGAAAACACTTTAGGAAAAGGAGAAATTGCTTGTTATGAGCAATTTCATCTTTTCCCATGGTGTTTTCTAAAGACTTGTACTGCAGAACACGTTAAAATCAGGGATTGTTTGGGAAAGAGTTAAAGATTAATACCTGTACCATTTGAAAAGAAAAGCATGAAATTTATTTTTATATGGGAAGAGGAAATTTATTTTTATATGGGAAGAGAAAATTATGTGAGAAGGATAAAATGCTGATAAACAGTACTTTCTCCTCTTCACGAAAATATTTCAAAAAGATTTCTTTCTCAGGGTTGTTAAAACCAAGGATTGTATGCAAGATGGTTAAAGATTGGTTCCAAAGTAATCACATTTCTAGGAATAAATTGTCACATAAATCGGACTAGAAATCTATCAAATGTGAAACTTGATCACTCTAATCATTCTCTAAGGAAAAGCATGTTACAGAGTTACTGTATCAATAGAACATTTTATGCCCTTGAAATCAATAGCTTAGCTCTTTACCTAACGACAAATTTTGAACCAAACCAAAATGCATTTGCAGACAACAAACTATATGTTGCCAAAATGACAGTTTCTGTCTATCATAGGTTAGAAAATATTGTGGGAAAAGGAGAAAATGCTTGTTACCAGCATTTTGTCCTTTCCTACAATGTTGTCAACAGCATTCTCTTTCAAGGTCGTGAAAACCTGCAATCAATTTGTAAAGGATTAACTCTTTACCGAACGACAAAATTGTAGACTTGTCCAAATTGGAAGGATTTGCAGACGAAAAAATAAATGTGGATTAAAAATATATGTTTTTTTGGAAAGGGTGAAAAAAAGTAGGTAAAAAAGAAGAAAATGCTGGTTACCAGCATTTTCTCCCTTTCCCACAATGTTTTCAAAAGCATTCTTTTTTCAGGGTCCTGAAAACCTGTGATTGTTTGGTAAAGGTTTAACTCTTTACCAAACAACAAAAATTTAGACTTGTCCATATTGAAAGCACTTGCAGACGACAAAATAAATGTAAATCTAAAATAGCTATTTTTTTCATGCAGGGTAGAAAACATTGTGGGAAAAGGAGGAAATGCTGGTTAACCCTTTACCACACAATCCCTACTTTTGACGACTCTGAAAAAAAAAGCCTTTGGAAAACATTGTGGGAAAAGGAGAAAATGCTGGTAACCAGCATTTTCTCCTTTTCCCACAATGATTTCTACCTTTCCCAAACCAAATTTTAATTTTTCAGTCATCTTTATTTTGTCGTCTGTAAATGCTTTCAATTTGGACCAGTCTAAAGTGTTCTCGTGTGGTAATGGGTTAACCAGCATTTTCTCCTTTTTTCACAATGTTTTCAAAAGGCTTCCATCTTGGGGGTCGTAAAAAGTCCGGATTGTTTTGTGAGGGGTTAACTCTCTACCAGACAAAGTTTTGTACTCATCCTGATTCAAAACATTTGTAGATGAACATTAAATGTGGCTAAAAAATTTTTAATGTCTCTTAGGACAAAAAATATTGAAGAGAAAATGTTGGTTCCCATTATTTATAGTCTCTTTCCCACAAAGTTTTCTACATCTTTTGACCCACATTTATTTTTGTCCTCTGCAAATAATTTTGATAATAAAAATTTCTAAAATTTGTCATGCAGTATTTAGTTACATTTGTTTGGTCAAAAATCAGAGGGTAAAAATTTGGGTATATTCATCCATATGGCAGAACTAAGATTTAAAGGAATATTAAACCAGATCTAGAATCAAAAGTGTTAAACCCATTTCCAAATGACAAGATTTTAGACCAGTCCAAATTGAGAGCGCTTGCAGACGACAAAATAAACATAACTCAAAAGTTGAAATTTGTTTCCAGCAGGGTAGAAAACGTTGTGGGAAAAGGAGAAAATGCTGGTTCCCAGTATTTTCTGCTTTTCCCACAATGTTTTCAAAAGCCTTCTATCTCAGGGTCGTAAAAACCAGGGATTGTTTGGTAAAGGGTTAAGAAACCTTTACAGAAAATTTTCAATTACATGCAAAACCGATGCATCCTTGTGATTTTATCCATTTAACAATATCATTTTCTATCCTGCCCCCCCCCCCCCCAAAAAAAAATAGGTCATAATCTGGTTTATGCCCCTTTAAATATCCCTTCATGCAACCAAACTGGTTTATGCCCCTTTAAATATCCCTTCATGCAACCAAACTTTTACTACAACTGTCTTGCATTATAGTGCAATAGGGGCATGCTTTTTGGCAAAACACTCCACCCATACATTCCCTAAAAAGCATAATACAGTACCATACATTAACCTTTTAATCCCTTATCAAAAATCCAAAATATGAAGAAAAAGACCCCTGAAAACATTTAAAGGAAAGGAAAAAAAATGCTTGCAGTTTCTCCTTTACCCACAATGGTTTCTACCTTTCCAAAACCCAATTTCAATTTCTGGGTCGTATTTACTATGTCACAAGCAAGTGCTTTCGATTTGAACAAGTCTAAAATTCTTTCATGAGGTAAAGAGTTAATTCTTCAACAGATGACAAACTTTAGACTATTCCAAATTGAAAGCCATAGCAGACGACAAAATAAAAATGACGGAAAAATTGAATTTTGTTTCACAAAGATAAGAGAAAAGGTGGTAAAAGGAGAAAATGCCGTTTACCAGCATTTTCTCTTTTCCCACAATATTTTCAAAAGCCTCTATCTCAGGGTTGTAAAAACCAGGGATTGTTTGGTAAAGGGTTAACTCTTTACCCAACGACAAAGTTTTTGACTGGTCTAAAGTGAAAGCACTTGCAGATGACAAAATAAATGTGACTCAAAAAATGAAATTAGATTTTTGAAGGATAGAAAACATTGTGGGTTACCCGCATTTTCTCCTTTTCCCACAATGTTTTCAAAAGCCTTCTACCTCTGGGTCATTAAAACCAGGGATTGTTTGGTAAAGAGTTAACCCTTTACCAAACAATCCCTGATTTTTACGACCCTGAGATAGAAGCCTTTCGAAAACATTATGGGAAAAGGAGAAAATGCTGGTAACCAGCATTTTCTCCTTTTCCAACAATGTTTTCTTCCGTTGGAAACAAATTTCAATTTTTCAGTTACGTTTATTTTGTCATCTGCGAGTGCTTTTAATTAGGACAAGTCTAAAATTTTGTCGTTTGGTAAAGAGTTAATCAATACCTGACAATGTTAGACTTGTCTACAACGAAAGCATCTGCTGTTGACATGATCACATGTGCTTCAATTCATTGCCCCTTTGTTTGTCTCTGATATGATAGAAAACACTGATGACCAGCATTTTCTCCTTATCCAACAATGTTTTCAAAACCGTTCTTTTGCAGTTTCATTGTTAAAAAGAGATTCACCAACTTAAAAGTCAAATAAATGAAAAGAAGATTTTTATGCAATAAAATCTGACTCTAATCAAAGTGTTCCATGGCACACAGGGATCAGAATGCAAATTTCATGTGGTCCGATTTCAGTCAACATTGTCCTCAAACTCAACCAAAGTTAACCCATTACCAAACAACAATATTTTAGACTGGTCCAAATTGAAAGCATTTGCAGACAACAAAACAAAAGTGACTGAAAATTTGCAATTTGTTTTGTGAAGGGTAGAAAACATTGAGGGAAAAGGAGAAAATGCTGGTTACCAGCATTTTCTCCTTTTCCCACAATGTTTTCTAAAGGCTTCTTTCTCAGGGGCGTCAAACGTAGGGATTGTGTGGTAATGGGTTTAATGTTGGTACAGCGAGTCACTGTAAGTGTAAATGGATCCCACTCTAAAGCATGAAACTGTTAGTTATATCAAATAAAGTACTTTATGACAGCAGATGTCACGGGTTTTTTAGAAACTCTTGATTGCAGACAATTCAGAATGCATTTGCACATAAGAATGCAAATATGGCTCGAGTGAATGAAATTGTCTTTGTGAGGGTAGAAAGCATAATGTGAAAAGAAGAAAAATGTTCATTTTTATCATTTTCTCCTTTTCCCACAATGTTTGGACCCAATAGTCAATTAATATTTGTGATTGTGTGATAAATGGTCAAGGCCTTATTATACATTTATGACATTGTGCAGTAATCCAGACTATGAAAACACTTGTCATAAAATAATTTTCTACCAGTATTTTTGCAGCCTTTTCAACATTTCCCTTTTCTCTATTTCATTTCCATTAACCCATTACCACATGGCAATTAAGACCTATCCAAAATAAAAGCATTTGCAGCCTACAATTTCTAAGTTGCTCAAATGGTGCAATTTTGCTTTGATAGGGTAGAAAACTTTGTGGGGAAAGGAGAAAATGCTGGTTACCAGCATTTTCTCCTTTTCCCACAATGTTTTCAAAATGTGTTCCTCTGGGGTGTTAAAAGTCGTCATTGTGTGGTAAAGGTTTAAGTTGCCTTTCTCTTGGAAAAGATCTGTGTTTTCAAAAGTACTCGTAAATGGGAAGGTATTTGGAACAATCGCAAGAAAAAGAGGCCTATCTATCACTTATAAGACTTAAAGGTCGGTACTTAGAATTTTCACATCACACCAAATCAAAAAATATATACATCACTCAAATTTATATGAAAAAACAATATAAATCATCAATAATAAAGAATCATAAAATTACCAAAAACATTTTTTTGATGGTATTCCCTTAAAAGGGTACGTAGCCTCTTAAGTTATTTTTAGATTTCGCGCCAAATATAAAAAATGCATTGTGGGAATGTTAAGTGACAGCCACGTGACTAATGACGCTTAAATTCCATTACATAATACTGTAAACATGTAATTATTTTTCATAATATCTTCTTTGGATGCTATGTTTGAAGCTTCGTCTATGTGTTTCTGGTATGTAAATGAGCGAGTTGTTCATGTAAAAATAGAACGTGTTTCCCGTCGATGTCGACCTTGGCCGTAGTAAATCTCTAATTTCTCGTGTTATCGGATGGTTTTCGACAACTGGAGTTTTATGAATGACGATTATAAGGCTTTGGGAGTATAAGGATGATATTTTTTTCATTTTTGTAAAATTTTCGTCCCAAATTCTGAAGGGCCACCTTTAACGCTATACCACACAATCCCAACTTTTAAGGACCCTGAGAAAGAAACCTATAGAAGTCTCTAGAAAACATTGTGGGAAAAGGAGAGAATGCTGGTAATCAGCATTTTCTCCTTTTCCCACAAAATCTTCTACCATGTCAAAGTCAGAAATCATCACGTTACCAAGATTTAATTTGTTGTCTGCAGATGCTTTGAATTTGGTTCGGTCCAAAAATGTGTTGTTTGGTAAAGAGTTAACTCTCTACCACACAATTCAGACTTTTAACGACCCTGAGAATGAAGCCTTTTGAAAACATTGTAGGAAAATGAGAAAATGCTGGTAACCAGCATTTTCTCCTTTTCCCACTATGTTTTCTACTCTATCAAAGAAAGGTTGCGCCATTTGAGCAATAACTTATTGCAGAAATTATCGTCTGCAAATGCTTTCAAGTTGGACAAGTCCAAAAATTTGTTGTTTGGTAAAGAGTTAACCCTTTACCACATGGCAAAATTTTAGACCTAACCAAATTGAGAGCATCTGCAGATGACAATTTCAAAGTGGCTCAAATGATGCAATTTTGCTTTCACAGGGTAGAAAACATTGTGGGAAAAGGAGAAAATGCTGGTTACCAGCATTTTCTCCTTTTCCCACAATGTTTTCAAAAGGCTTCTTCCTCAGGGGTGTCAAAAGTTGTCATTGTGTGGTAATGGGTTAAGCAGCCTGACTTTGTGTCATGTGTTAGGATACATGTATAGGGCACATAAAAATGTAATCGACTCAGAAAACATTCCCACCCTCCTTAAAAAAATTGCATATTAGAGTTAACTCATTACCAAACGACAAAATTTTAGGTTTGTCCAAATCGAAAGCATTTGCAGACGTCGAAATAAAGGTGACTGAAAAATTGAAATCTGTTCTGGAAAGGGTAGAAAACACTGTGGGAAAAGGAGAAAATGCTGGTTATCAGCATTTTCTCCTTTTCCTACAGTGTTTTCAAAAGGCTTCTTTCTCAGGGCGTCAAAAGTAGGGATTTTGTGGTAATGGGTTAAAGTTGAATTTCAACAAAATTCTAGAAAATTTAACGTGAGTAAAGATTGAATGATTTCACACAAATATACACCTGAAATATAGTATATAATACATGTATCATTCCCATGTTAGTAAATCTGTCGCAAGTTGTAAACCTGCCGCCCTCTTATTAAGTGCATTCCATTGACTACAAGGAACTAGTAAATGCATATTATCTGATGCATATTTATTAGTTTAAATCATTGTATTTAAAAGGCATAACTCAAGTTGCCAAAATAAAAGAAAAATACTTCTGCAAATGAACAAGATTACAAAGGTGAGAAAAATTCCAGTTTTGATGGTTTTGCAAGCACAAGTTGTAAGGGCTTTTCTTTTTCTTCAGCCTTTGTGAAAGTCTGATGAACTATTTTTTCTCCTTTTCATTGCAAAGCTTTCTGTCAACTCCTTACCACACAATCCCCAATTAAGAACTGATAAAGAAGCTTTCTGAATACATTGTAGGAAAAGGAGAAAATGTTGTTAATCCTACTTTTCCTTTTCATTGAAATGAATAGATCCTTTGTCTCATGAGGCCCACTGACAGAGGTAGAACGAGAAGAAATGTGTCCCATTTTCTAATACTGTTGATATGAATCTCATTACCAAACAACAAAATTTTAGGTTTGACCAAATTGAAAGCATTTGAAGAGCACAAAATAAGCAACTGAAATTAGTTTTGTGAAGGGTATAAAACATTGTAGGAAAAGGAGAAAATGCTGGTTACCTGCATTTTCTCCTATCCCAGGATGTTTTCAAAAGGCTTCTATCTCAGGGTTATCAAAAGTAGGGACTGTTTCGTGAAGGGTTAAATGTGATAATCTTCATACAATAGATAAACTACATTTCAAAATTAAATATGCATCAGACAAAGCAAGCAAATGCTATTTTTCCGCAAAAAAATCCCAATGGCACACCAATGCAGTTTCATAACAGGCATATGTAAATCTATCTTATTTTATATCAAACATTAAAATGCAAAAGGAAAACATAATACATTGATGGGTCTTCATCCATCTTGGAACTCCAGTATGCTTCATTTATTATGCTGAAAAGAAACAGATGTTTTTCTACATATAAACTCCATATACGTTTGCACATTATCACTTGTATAGGACCCTTTTGTCCAACAGAACACTCAATAATTATACACTTTGTTTGCCAAAATAATAAGAGGACCTGTGAGGACTTGAATTACCCAACTTGCCATCCACCAACCCATGATTATGTTCAGCTGTTTCTATCAAACAACATACCCATCAAATCCAGTTTTCATCAAATGAACGACAAAATGAAGTTAAAGATAGACAAAGAAAATGAAAAGGAACATTCCCATGATGATTTATCCCTGCTGCATCCTTCACTCTAAATCTGACTGTCTCAGTTATCTGTGTATGTGTTTGTGTGTGTCCCTGTCTATCTCTGTCTCTATGCCCACATACATTATTTTCCCTTTTCTTTTACTGTAATATCTAGTGGCTAGGCTAAATAATTACTAGCTATACAACATAATCCAACTTCTTACAATAAAACAAGCCACAAAGTAAACACTCTTCAAAGGTACAAATTCATCCCATTGTGACCTCTGTGGTGCAACAATAAATACATATACATGTATTACAGTTTACTGTAACTGGCAAATTAACTTTTACCACATAAAAATACTGTAGCCTCTTGAAACTGAACACACAAGCAGACAAAATATTCCAAGTAAAAACGACTTGCCTATGAAAGGGTAAAAAACATTGTGGGAAAAGGATAAAATTGTGATTAACAGCATTTTCTTCCTTCTCAGTCCTGTTTTCAGTCTTGCTAAATCCAAGGAGTGTCTGGCAATTTTAATAACCTCCAACTATCAACCCTTTACCAAACAACAAAAAATTAGACTGGTCCTAATTGGAAGCATTTGCAAATGACAAAATCAATGTGACCAAAAATTTGAAATTAGTTTCGAGAAGGGAAGAGAACATTGTGGGAGAAGGAGAAAATGCTGGTTACAAGCATTTTCTCCTTTTCCCACAGTGTTTTCAGAAGGCTTCTTTCTCAGCGTCATGAAAACCAGGGATTGTTTGGGAAAGGGTTAAGTTACCCTATCACTGGATCAGAAAAAAAATTCAAATGCCTATTACTTGGGACTGTCAACCCAAGCATAATGATACCTGCAGGTGCACAATCTCATAATACAATTTCAGAAAAAAATTGTTTAAGAACTGTTGAACACACAATATTTTATCTGCGGACAGACAAGGAAAGGAATAGCCCCAAGAACTATCTCCCGATTTAGCTGTTGAAGACACCATAAAGCTAGCATTTATATCATCTACTAAGTGATTCCCTGTTTTAACTCTTTACCACATAATCCTGAGGTTTCACAACCCTGATAATATAGCCTTTGGAAAACCGCGTGGGAAAAGGAGAAAATGCTGGTAACCCGAATTTTCTCCTTTTCCCACAAGGTTTTTTACACTTTCACAGACAATTATAATCATTTCAAATAAATTTTAAGTGTCGTCTGCAAATGCTTCAATTTTGGACCAGTCTAAAATTTTGTCATTTGGTAAAGAGTTCAGAACGCTGTGATAGAAAAAAAAAAACAATTTGAAAAACAGCATTTTTGACACAAGAGGGACTCTGGTGACCCTGTATAGCTCCTCTTTATTCCTAACAAATGTGCCATTCACACACTTGGTATCCACAGAGATTTTTACTCTTTACTAAAATGACAAAATTTTGGACTAGTACGAATTGAAAGCATTTGCAGACGACAAAATAGATGTGACACAAAAATTGACATTTGATTTTGAGAGAGTAGAATACATTGTTGGAAAAGGAGAAAATGTTGGTTACCAGCATTTCTCCTTTTCCTACAATGTTTTCAAAAGCTTTCTTTCTCATGGTAGTTGAAAGTCATGATTGTGTGGTAATGAGTAAAAAACTATATGTCACTATGGCAACTACAATTTTTAATGGTACTGAATTCTTAGAACATGTTATGAAAAGGGCTATGGCAGGGTAATTTCTGTGGTCTTTGGCATGTTGAGCTATAAATGCTGGTAACAAGAATACTTTCTCTTTTTCTAGGTTGTTTTCTTTCCTTTAAAAAAAATTATATATTTTTCTTCTTTTCTGGTAACCAGTCTTTCCTTCTTTGCCAAATGTTTCCTACCCTTTCAAAAAAGCATTTTTTCTCTGTTCCAAATCACATCATTTCAGCCACATTTGACTGTAAATTACTTTCAATATGGGCAAGAATTCAGCTCAATTTACCCAAAATATCAATTATTTCAAGACAAGGATAATTAAATACTAGTAAACAATCTGATGGTGAATATTTGCTGAGGTGTCATTCCTCTTAAAATGGGAAACAGCAGCCCTGATATAGATCCTGTAAGAACTGCTGATGGTATACAGATGATGTACATGTACTTGAAACATTTTGTAGCCACTAGTTCTCCAGCTAATTACAATACAACACAAGACAACAAACACACTATTAACATAAATAGTCATATAACATTTATATGGGACATCTGAATAGATACAACGGTATTTTATGTGTTTATAAAAGTCCTTCAAAACAATTAACCACTTTAAAAATTGTCTGTTAAATATATTGCCTCATTCAAAAAAAATATACAAGTGATTCTCCTTTAACCCATTACCACACAATCCCTACTTTTGACGCCCCTGAGAAAGAAGCCTATAGAAAACATTGTGGGAAAAGGAGAAAATGCTGGATACCAGCATTTTCTCCTTTTCCCACAATGTTTTCTACCCTTCACAAAACAAATTTCAAATTTTCTGTCACTTTCATTTTGTCGTCTGCAAATGCTTTCAATTTGGACCAGTCTAAAATTTTGTTGTTTGGTAATGGGTTAAATAAAAAAAAAAAAAAAATCTTTCCATTAAAAAATCCCTGACAGCAACATATAAAGAAACATAATAGAAAAACATTCAAATGATAGAGAGAAAATCTGCTTAAAAAGCATTTATGACCCTGAACCCTTTACCACAAAAAAAAAAACATTTAGACTGGTCAAAATTGAAAGAACTTGCAGATGACAAAATAAAAATAAACTCAAAAATTGAAATTTGTTCCCAGTAGGATAGAAAACATAGCGGGAAAGGGAGAAAATGCTAATTGCCATTTTCTCCTTTTCCCATTGTTTTTTCCAGAGGCTCTATCTCAGGGTCATGAAAACCAGTAATTGTTTGGTAAAAGGTTAAAAGACCTCCTGATGGAGGGAGACATAAATCAGGAAAGAATTCCTTATATTTTAGAGTAAAAGGTTAAAAGACCTCCTGATGGAGGGAGACATAAATCAGGAAAGAATTCCTTATATTTTAGAAAAATAGAAGTAAAAAAAGCTTCAATGAATATTAACGTGCTGAGAGATGCTGTGCAAACTTAGTTAAAGATATACACCATCATACATTAGGGAGCAGCATTAAGGATGGAACAAGAGAAGAATAGCTCTTTTAGAAAAAGTTGTAAAGATAAAAATTCTTATCACTTATTAGAAATCGGTAAATTCAATTGGGAAAAGTTTGGTAACACCATAAATCTGACACCAGTTTCAGACAATATGTCTGCCAAAAAAAAAAAACACGCTGGGACAACAGGGAGAAAGCTCTAGTGGATTAATTTCACTGTATATCATTATTCTCAACCTCTACCTATTTAACAGCATTTGACCTTTGCTGTTTAACTCTCTATTAGACAACAAGATTAAAGATTACTTCTACCTGAAGAGATTGATTTTGTTAATGAAAATACTTGATACCAGCCGTTACTCCTTTTCCAAAATGTTTTCAAAAACCTTCTTTCTAAGAGCAATCAAAAAAAGAGGTTATTCTGTAAACGGCTCACAAGCCTTGACAAGAGGGCCAGGATGGCCCTAAAACACTCACCTGAGTCTATTGCCCAAACATGAACCATTTTCAATCTAGTTTCCAAGTGACCTAGTTTTTTATCAGACATTACTCATTATCAAACACTTTTGAGATATCAATAAGACAAACATTCTGACCAAGTTTCATGAGTATTGGACTAAAATTGTGGCCTCTACAGCGTACAAAAGGTTTTTCTAAGATTTGACCAAGTGACCTAGTTTTGGACCCAACAAGTACCCATTATCAAACTCTTTTAAGACATCACCAAAACAAACATTCTGACCAAGTTTAAACAGTATCAGGCAGAAAATGTGGCCTCAAGAGTGTACACAAGGTTTTTGACCCAGTGACCTAGTTTTTGACTCCACATGACCCATTTTCACAGTCATTCAAGGTATCACCAAGACAAATATTATGAACAAGTTTCAGGAGTATCAGACTGAAAATGTGTCCTCCAGAGCATACACAAGGTTTTTATAACATTTGACCTTTTGACCTAGTTTTTGACCCAACATGACCCATTTTTAGACTCATCCAAGATATTATCAAGGCAAACATTCTGACCCATTTTCAAGAGTGTTAGACTGAAAATGTGGCATCCAGATCATAGACATGGTTTTTCTAAGATTTTACCTGGTAACCTGGTTTTTGACCCAACATGACCCATTTTCAAACTCGTCCGAGATATCTTATTAAGACAAACATTCTGACCAACTTACAAGATTTTTGGACTGAAACTGTGGCCTCTAGAGCGTACAAAAGGTTTTTCTAACATTTGATCTAGTGACCTAGTTTTTGACCTGACATGATTTATTTTTGAACTCATCTAAGATATATCAAGACAAACATTCTGACCAACTTTCAAGAGTTTTGGACTGAAAATAAGGCATCCAGAGCTGACAAAGGTTTTTCTAACATTTGACCTAGTGACCTAGTTTTTGAAGCGACATGACCCATTTTCACTCATCTGAGATATCATCAAGGCAAACATTCTGACCAATTTTCATGAGTATCAGACTGAAAATGTTGCCTCTAGAGCTTACACAAGGTCTTTCTAAGATTTGACCAAATGGCCTAGCTTTGACCTGACATGACCCATTTTCGAACTCGTCGGAGATATAATCGAGGCAAACATTCTGACTAACTTTCATGAGTATCAGACTGAAAATGTGGCCTCTAGGGCGTACACAAGGTTTTTCTAAGATTTGACCTAGTGACCTAGTTTTTGACCTGACATGACCATTTTCCAAGTCATCCGAGATTACATTGAGGCAAACATTCTGACCAAGTTTCATGGGGATCGGACTGAAAATGTGGCCTCTAGAGCGTACACAAGGTAATAATTGATGACAGACGATGGACACAGCTCTATCACAATAGCTCACTCTGAGCACTCTGTGCTTAGGTGCGCTAAGTGAGTATTGAAATCGATACTCGTTGCCATCCCTAGCTAAAAATAAACTGCATATTTCATAAATGGTTTACCTATTTACATAACGCAGCGTTTTTTCACATATGTGAAATAAACAGCTTCAAAAAAAGAACTGAAAAGGACTAAAACTGTAACAAAGGATTGCATTTTTTTCCAAACTGCTTTCCATGTTCTTGACAACATCTTCCTTTTCTTCAAAATTTCCCTTTTCTCTCATAAAACTAAGTTCAACTCGTCAACAAGCAGTAAAATGTTGAACATGTAAACACCATAGTATTTGTATTATGACAAAATGTGTCTCAGGCCATAAATACTGTCTTTGAAAGGACAGAAAACACCATGGGAAAGGAGGAAAATGAAAATGCAGGTTTCCAGCATTTTCTCATTTTCCTCTAATGTTTTCAGAAGCCTTCTAGCATAGGGTTTCGAGATTGTTTGGTATAGGAATAATACTGTTAAACTAAATATAGCCAGAATAGTGGTGGATCAAGCATTAAAAAATTAAAAGAAAGCAGGAAAATTGTTTTGAAGCCTTTTTTTACAATTTAATTACCAACACTTCACCAAACTATCAAATGCTTTTAAAACCCTGGGGACAGCAGGTTTAAAAAAATGTGAGATGTGGGGTGAAAATGCCTGTGATAGGCATTTGTTTTCCTTTCCCACATTTTACTTTTGAAAGCCTTGTCCAGTGGGTTGTTAAAACACATTAATTTTTCAATGAAGTGTTCCCTCACCTCTCAAACTGATGGAGATGTAACCTGGCAGACAATAGAAAGGATAGTTTAACAAACATACCGTCACCAAGGTCAGTAATCATAAAACTTTCTTAATTTTAATCCAAGTTTACTTCTAGATTTAGAAATTAACACAACTTCTGAATGCAGTTTACTTCTAGATTTAGAAATTAACACAACTTCTGAATGACAGAACTACATGCTTCAGCTAACCATAAAATATGTTATTTTGAAATTCAGAAAATTCATGCAAATATAACTTGAAGAATGATCTTAACCCATTACCACACAATCCCGACTTTTGATAACCCTGAGAAAGAAGCCTTTAGAAAACAATGTTGGAAAAGGAGGAAATGCTTGTAACCAGTATTTTCTCCTTTTCCCACCATCTTTTCTACTCTTTACAAAGCAAATTTCAAATTTTCAATCACTTTTGTCATCTGCAAATCTGGACCAAATTGTTTACTGCTCACCTAGACTGAATTCTGCATTCATCGTCCATTCTTAACCTTTGACCAAACGATCCCTGGTTTTTACAACGCAGAGGAAGAAGCCTTCTGAAAACATTGTGGGAAAAGGAGAAAATGCTGGTAAGCAGCATTTTCGCCTTTTCCCACGATGTTTTTTACTCTTCTGAAGTCAAGTTTCAATTTTTGAGTCATGTTTATTTTGTTGTCTGCAAATGCTCTCAATTTAGACAAATATGAAATTCTGTTGTTTGGTAAAGAGATAAGTCATTATCAAATGCTTCCCACAATCTTTTCTATAAAAAAATAATGTGTAGCCTTAAGGTTATTATCATATCTTTCAACTTTATTCTTCCTTTCAAGTGTTCCGAGTTAAAATGTCTGAAAATAACAAAGTACTTTGAAAAGGGATATATTCTGTATCATATTAGTCTTATTTTGAACTCTGAGTTACTTTATTCTTCGTCTGTCAGTCACTTTGTTAGCTATCATCTTTTATAGGATAAATAGATTTCAATCAATATCATCTTCCCTAAAAGTGTTGGTGGTCCCAAACTACCATGCTTCTCTGACAGAAAAAAAGTGAGTTCAGTGCAACATCACTATGTAACTTGCTCATGATAACTTGGTGTTCAAACATTGTACTTGGAATTGAACTAGAGCACCATATGTATGTGCCAACACTCAGCTGCAACTTTATACCTCCATTACCAAACAAACTGGCAGCTGATCAGGAAATTTTCATTGAAAGATTTGGACATGAATTAACCCTTTTCCACTCAAACATAATTTTAGGCATGTCAAGGTCAACGCATTTGAAGACAACAAATCCAGTATGGCTCTTGTGCTGCGATATAGCTGTACAGGAGAAGAAACCGGTTCGAAAAGGAGAAAATGTTGATAACCATCATTTTTTCCTATTCATGTACTGTTTTGAAGAACCTCTCCCTTTGTTAAACATGGACTTTTTTTTGTAAGTGATTAAGTTTAAGTAAAGGAATATAATAAATATGCTGCAGTTAGATAAACAATCAAAAGGGTCACCTGTAGGAGGTAATTTGTTTATAAAACAATTATTAATTCTAATTCAATCATTCATTTTTTGAGAACATTTCTGGACATTATGCTGACACCCTGTTGTCAATTTAACTCTTTACCACACAATCCCGACTTTTAATGACCCTGATAAAGAAGCCTTTGAAAACCTTGTGGGAAAAGGAGAAAATGCTGGTAACCAGCATTTTCTCCTTTTCCCACAATGTTTTCTACCCTGCTGGAAACAAATTTCACTTTTCGAGTTTCATTTACTTTGTCCTCTGCAAATGATTTCAATTTGGACCTGTCTAAAATTTTGTCATTTGGTAAAGAGTTAAACCATTTCTGTGTTCACAGTTATCATGAGCCAAAACCAGTGCTAAGGAATAAAATACTTCACACAGGTCTCATAGAAACCTGGAGATTACCTGATGGTTTTAAGACGTTGCATGAAGCGTTTTTTGTGCCTATGGGTGTGAAATTTGGGGTCGAATGAGGCATTTG
Source organism: Tridacna crocea (assembly GCA_943736015.1). NCBI lineage: Eukaryota > Metazoa > Mollusca > Bivalvia > Cardiida > Cardiidae > Tridacna > Tridacna crocea. The sequence goes on along the minus strand of OX031066.1, from coordinate 34,817,984 downwards.
GGTCAAACTGCTCCAGATCTACCAGTCCATCGTCAGGAAGTATGGTTTCCGACCAAATACGACACACATTGTCTTTACAAGACGTTATCAACATGTTAGCTACTGAACCTCTGAAATGGGAGAAAAAAATCATTGTAAAATGACAGTGATTCACAAGCCTTTTCTGAAAGTAATGTAAACAAATTGGTTTGTTTTTTTAATGGTGTTTTACGCAGCTTTCAACAGTATTTCAGTCATATCACAGCAACAGTTCACATATTCATGTTTCCTGGGTTTCACCAGTACTAGGCTAGGCTCTGAAGTGTCTTGCCCAAGGACACTCCTGTGAAAAAAACCCAATGGAGCAAGTGAGGCTTGAACCTGGGACCTCCAGGTCACGAGTCCTACACTTTACCACTGAGCCACACAGGACCCACAAAACGGTTATTAGACTCTAAAATGGAATCATGAATGATTGGTGAAGATGAGCCATGGTCTAAAGATTCTATAAATTGGACACCGAGCTTAATCATGTTTATTTATTGGTAATCTATGATAAAAATTAAAAATAAAAAGTTTTTACCCAGGTCAGCCTGTGCAGTTTGCGCAGGCAGAATTGGGCAAAAATCTTTTACTATTGGTAAATTTTCTATATGTTAAAGGACCAGTTCTCCTCATGATTTTTTTTTGTATTATAAAATTGATTTCATGAATCTCTATTTATGAGATGTCTTGGCAGTGCAGAGATCCATAAGCTCCCTTTTGCCAAAGCATGGCTCAATTATGAATTAAATGGTTGGACTATGGTAGAAAACAATGATTAATTGATTACTTTGAACATTTTCTACCTTCTGTAACCTCCTTCTTCTGAATCTTTCAGACAAGTTTAGTCTTAACTCATTACCAAACGACAAAATTTTAGGTATGTCCAAATTGAAAGCATTTGCAGATGTCAAAATAAAAGTGACTGAAAATTTGAAATTTGTCTTGCGAAGGGTAGAAAACATTGTGGAAAAAGGAGAAAATGCTGGTTACCAGCATTTTCTCCTCTTCCCACAAGGTTTTCTACAGGCTTCTTTTTTTTCAGAATCATCAAAAGTAGGTTTTGTGTGGTAATGGGTTAAACAAAGTCATTCTTTACAATTACAGCACTACTCTGGTTCCCAATTACCTGGGCATGTATTTGCTGGTTCTCCTCCATGAAAACCCAGTTACAGCTCTTGGGTGGGATATATATACAAAGGAATAGTGAAGATCCTCTTTCTTGGGACTGATAATACTGTCTGCATGGGACAAGGGTAGCTGGACTGAAATAGGGAAAGTGAATTGTTTATTTTGTATGGACGGTCCGTCCATTAATGTGACTTGTCGTGGTCTATTTGTTATCTCCCTATATTAAGGGCACCCTTATTGACACCACTTTACAACACAACCCCACAGATGGTGGCTTTTAACAACATTGCGGGAAAATGAGAAAATGTTGATGACCAGTATTTTCTCCTTTTCACACAATGTTTTCTACCATTTCAAAGACCAGTTCTATCATTAACTCTTTACCACACTAGGAAATTTTAGACTGGTCCAAATTGAAAGCATTTGCAGACGACAACATAAAGGTGACTGAAAAATTTAAATTTGGTATGGGAAGGGTAGAAAACACTGTGGGAAAAGGAGAAAATGCTGGTTACCAGCATTTTCTCCTTTTTCCACAGTGTTTTCAAAAGGCCTCTTTCTGAGGGTCGTTAAAAGTCGGGATTGTGTGGTAAAGAGTTAAAGAATGATTTAAAATGTTTGTCCTCAAATGCATTCATTTTGATCAAGTCTAAAATTTTGCTGTGTGGTACAATAACCCTTTTCCAAACAAGCCCTGGTTTTTACGTGTCTGCAGCAAAAGTCTTTTGAAAACACTATGGAAAAAGGAGAAATTGCTCATAACGAGCAATTTCTCTTTTTCCCACAATGTTTTCTACCCTTTATGAGAACTTTCTGCCATTTTCTCCAAATCTGAAATTGTCTTCTGCAAACTCTTTTGGTTTGGAAGAGTCCAAAATTTGTCGTTCAGGAAAGGGTTAACAGATGAACTCAACCAGAATAGATTGATTTTGTATTTTTAAGAGGGGAAAATATGAGACTGAGGCATGTATGTAGCAATAACTTGTGTCATCATCATACGTGATTGATTGTTTTATTCAGTTATTGCAGTCAATTGTTGAAAGACATTTCAGCTGACTCATTACCAAACAACAATATTTTAGGCATGTCCAAACTGAAAGCATTTGCAGACAACAAAATAAAAGTGATTGAAAATTTGAACTTTGTTTTGTGAAGGGTAGAAAACATTGAGGGAAAAGGACAAAATGCTGGTTATCAGCATTTTCTCCTTTTCCGACAATGTTTTCTAAAGGCTTCTTTCTCCAGGCGTCAAAAGTAGTGATTGTGTGGTAATGGGTTAAGCAGAAATTTCTCCTGTTTCAACAACATTTTCTACCAGCCAAGACAGATTTCAACTTGGAGCTTTGCTATTTGCAAGCGTTCAATTTTAGCAAGTCCTAAATTTTCTCATTCTAGAAGGTTAAGACACATTGATTAACTACCCACCATATGCCAGGATTCTGATCTATCTAATTGGTGGATTTAGTTTATGAATACAGCTCAAAGCTTTTATTTGTCTGAAGTATAACAGCTGTACTTTAATTTTATGGTAGCATTCATCTTCTGGACTCTTTAACAAATTCTAACATTTGTATTACTAGCAAATCAAAAGTTTTCTTTCAACATTCTTCGTAAGAATTGATCCACAGCAAACATAGAACATTTAACATGCTACACTTTTGTTTGAAGCTCGTTGAACTTCCTGGAGGTTTGTTTTGTATGTACTCTAGTTTGAAATTAAGCCATTACTCACAAGGTCTGGTTTCAAATCTGTTGGCAGTTCAAAAGTTCATTATCATTTCTCCCTGGTGAACAAACTAGTCATTGTACATATTTATGCAGTTTTTCACTGCAAGTTCCCACAATCGGATGCAGGCTTAAGGCACATTGACCAAACCACAAGTTTTTTAACTATCCCGACAAATAAATTTTGAATAAATAGACAGAAAATTTGTGATTGATGATATGGTGCTTAATGCTACTTTCGACATTATTTCAGTTACATTGCATAGGCCAGTGCACCAATCTATGCTTTCCTGGAGTTTCTTCTACTAGTACTTGACATATTGTTCTTTCTTAGCCACAGGCTGCTTTTCCACATATCCATCACTGAGAAAAGAAGAGAATCCTGTAACTATTTACTCTTTTTCTCTAAATACTTCCCACTCTTTCACAAACAAATGTTATCATTTGAACAATGCTTTTTGTCAATGCTTTCAATACAGCATAGATAAGTCTTAACTTGTATGGTGAAAACCTGAATATGTAAAATAGATGTGTACTTACTTTTTCTATCTTCATACCAAATCTTTACCAATCTATCATTCTGAAAGGAAACAAGTTAGTAATGAAGGTTTACATCCACTCTGATCTATTATCTGACATTCTGTGAGCTAGTTTGACCATAACAGCTTCAAAACTGCAATAAACACAGATCGTCTAAATACATGTACTCCATCATGTTTTTCCACAAAATCATACAAAATTTGCACTGACTTTTATATTTTCCACCAACTCACAGAAAATACCCAAAACAATAGATCCAATATCGGAATGAAAGCTTTCTGCAATATGGTCTTGATCGCCAATGACCTCTACAGCACCTTCACCTTTTAAGCCTTTCCCAAACAAGCCTTGGTTTTTACGTGTCTACAGTACAAGTCTTTTGAAAACACTGTGGGAAAACGAGAAATTGCTCGTAACAAGCAATTTCTCCTTTTCCCACAGTGTTTGCTACCCTATGGGTGAACTTTCTACCATTTTCATCAAATTAAAAATTTTTTGCCTGCACACTCTTTCAGTTTGGATGAGTCTAAAATTTGTCAATTTTAATCAAATTGTCCTGTGTTTCAACCTTTAACAAAAGGACAAAACTTTAGACTTCAGAGAAATCTAAAAAAGTCTTTATTTATTTCTTGTAAAAATCGTCCAAACAATTTGAACATAAGGTAAAGAACAGATATAAAACTTACTGTTCCCACAGAAGCAAACAATAGACTGTCTGGAGAAAACTGTAAGTGGTGAACTGGGGTAGCTGGTCTGAAAAGAGAAAAACAAATTGAAATTTGAAACAAACTTTAACCCTTTGATTGCTTTTGTAAATATTGTCACAAGAATGATTATACAGATAATCGTTTTTATTCTAAAGATGTGCTGTACTTGGTCTACACATTTTTGCGTTTAACCCATTACCACACAATCCCTACTTTTGACGCCCCTGAGAAAGAGGCCTTATGAAAACACTATGGGAAAAGGAGAAAATGCTGATAACCAGCACTTTCTCCTTTTCCCACAATGTTTTCTACACTTCCCAGAACAAATTTCTATTTTATAGTCACTTTTATCTTGTCGTCTGCAAATGCTTTCGATTTGGACCAGTCTAAAATTTTCTCGTGTGCTAAAGGGTTAAGGCTCTTTTCAAGTGTACTTCAGTTCAGAATGGCAGCAGTGCATCGCCCTCAATGCTTCAGTATACCTTCTGCAAACCTTTGCGCCTCCTCCATATCACCAAAGGTGAAACACTGTATGGCCCTTTACAACACAATCCTGACTTTTTCCATGACCAGGAGCAAGAAAAGAGGCCTTCTGAAAACATTGTGAGAAAAGGAGAAAATGTTGGAAACCACCATTTTCCCGTCTATCTACCATGTTTTCTATCCCTTTACAAGACGGTTTCATAATTTGTGCCACAACTAATAATATATTCTGCAAACATTTTGAATACAGACCATTCCACAATTTTGTGTTTTGATAAGAAAGTAGCTGATCAGACAGGGACTTAAATCTTTCAGGAGTCAAGTTGCCTTTGAATTTACTGTACGTATAAAAAAGACAGCTAAAAATTTATCGTATTATCTTCAACCTATCTATTGTATTGTGACATTCTCAATAGGAAAAACTTAACTCCCAACATGCATTTGCACATGAGTATGACAAATTTGTGATGCAACATAGAATGGTTGAATTGACTGAATCATGGTGTTTCATGCCACTTTAACCAATTACCAAACGACAATATCTTAGACTGGTCCAAATTGAAAGCATTTGCACACAACAAAATAAAAGTGACTGAAAATTTGAAATTTGTTTTGTGAAGGGTAGAAAACATTGTGGGAAAAGGAGAAAATGCTGGTTATCAGCATTTTCTCCTTTTCCCACAATTTTTTCTCAAAGCTTCATTCTCAGGGTCGTCAAAAGTAGGGATTGTGTGGCAATGGGTTAAACATTATTTCAGTCATATTACATTGACAGATCACATATTCATACATTTCTTTAGTTTCACCAGTACCAGGCTAGGGCTCAGAAGTGTCTTGCTCAAGGAAATTCCCATAAAAGACCAAGTGGATCTAGAGAGGCTCTAACCCCCAGCCTCCAGGTCACAAGTCCTACACTTTACAAGTGAGCCATACAGGACACCTAAAGGCATCATGGAAGTCGAAATACTTTGGTGGACATTTGCAGAAATGTGTTTTAAAAAAAAGTGTTACAATATTTTTGTCTTCATTGATTAAATATATCCTGGTAAAAATTCATTCCAAATACTGCTGCAAAGCCCATGAATATTATCGCTGTCTACTATTAAATAACGAATAAGTTAACATACAGGCATCTTGCATTGATAGCTTCATCCAACATCATTATCTTTATGACCATGCATTATTACTTAAAAAACATGTAACATGCTTTGGATTAATCAATTTTACATTTTAAAATATTCGATAACTTTGAAAATGGAGAATCAGCATACATAAATTGAGCATTGCTCTAATTTTATGAATAACTTCAAAAAGCAAATGGTTATTAAAGAGTTTTATAGATAAACAAATAGTTATAACACAGTAGTGTTCAGATTATAGTTGTAACAGTTCTGTGATCTTATCTTTGAACTTCATAATGTGTTTTTTCCTGCATTCAAGTGGCTTCCAATAAATCATGTCCTCATTACCTGCATTTCCAGATAGTCTCCCACAGATTAGTAGGTACATGCTCTGGTTGGGTCACGTGACCTTTTCCATGCCCAAGGTCACTCTGACCCAGAGAGAATTTAACACTTCTTTCAGGACCATCTTCAGCTTGTGTCTCCTGGGAAACAGACCACAGTTGTATGACCTCTCCCCCTGTCAACAGCTTTGTTCCTAAATACAAACACAAAACATTCATCATAAAGGGCTAATCATCTTTAAATTTTGTTGCAACAGATTACAATGTACTTTTAAAGACACCAAAGCAAAAGGAGATATTGCTTGTGAGATATAATTCATCAGTTATTTCATACCTCACCTGTTACTTTCTCCACTCAAATTTACAACAGAAAACTTTGAGAACATTCTTCCAACATAAAATGATTGCTGTTTCTGCATGTTATACTCATCAAATATAGATCTTTATTTCATGCCGGTAGGATATCGAGAAATAGCAGTGAAAATATTTTTCGATCTTACACTGGTACCACCAGTGAAAATACCGATTTTCACGTTCTTGTTGCCTAGGTTAATTGCACGTGCCTAACAACCAGATGGGAAATATGACGTCATATACCTTACATTTCTCGCGCTTTACGTAACGTTGCTATGCAGGAGGGGTACGCCACGGGGAATAAGGGAAAAGAACTGTACTGAATTTTGATAAAGCTCCTCCCAGAAAGGGTAAAAAGCATGAAATAAATAGAATATTTGTTTTTTTCGGTGAAAGATCGAAATTTATTTTCATCTCGTGAACACCATCGATAATATTTTCACTCGTGGCTGCACCGATTACCGATGATGTCCACTCAATGAAATAAAGTTCGATCTTACACCGAAAAAACAAATATTCTCTATGTCTCTGCTATGACACATCAACATCCTGTACAGCCTAAATGATAATACACAGTATAAATTCCTGCTAATAAATAGCTAGCAGAAAATGGCTATAAATAATATATCTGTGGAAAAGGGGTAGATCTATTATCAGCTGTATCTATGAGATATGCAAATTCATAAAATAGGAGCCATCAAAACTACTCATTGAGCAGACTTAAACTGTGAAATGAATGTAATAATCCTGTTGTACAGAAAAGTAACAGAGTCTGAGTTTTGCAGGATTTACTCTACTGACACCACTTTTGTTCTGACTTAGCAACATAATTGTTTATTTCATTTTTTCATTAGGAAATAATTTAATAGCAATTGTTTTCATGCAAATTGGCGAGTTCTGATTGGCTGAAATTTTTTTTTCATAGCTCCATGAAAAAAAAATTTATGCAGAGCCGGAACTACTTCTGCTGAAGGTTACTTTTGCGGGTCCTACACACTGCTTTGCTCCTTTAATTTTTAGTATTTGGGATCTGAAAACTGCTTCCTTGTTACATTCTTGTGCTATACAAATATGATGGAAGGAACTTTAAAAACTCCAGCATTAAATTTAAAATCAAAGAAAATGAATGCAGTTTGAATTATATCTGCAGAGGGATGTTGTCTGCAATATCAAATTATAAGGAATGAAGAGAATTTTATATATTTCATGGAGGTATGAAAAAAAAAAACCTAATCACACTTTTGTGCTACGCGGTTTCATACAGTGTGATTAGGTTTTTTTTTTTCATACCTCCATGAAAAAAATAAAATTCTCTCCATTCCTTAAATACTATCAACATGAAAAGTTATGGATATTGATGACACCTCTCTACTCTATAAACAATTCTTCTTGAAAACGATTAATACAGAAAAAGCTCTCATTTCTTTATCTGTCACAGTCTTTAACCCTGTACCAAATAATCCCTGGTTTTTACGCCCTCGAGATAGATGCCTTTTTAAAACATCATGGGAAAAGGAGAAAATGCTGGTTTCCAGCATTTTCTCCTTTTCCCACAATGTTTTATTATCCTTCTGGACATAAATTTCAACTTTTGAGTTGCGTTTATTTTGTTGTAGACCTCCAACTGCATTCAATTTGGACCAGTCTAAAATTTTGTTGTTTGGTAAATAGTTTTAATTTTCATTATTGTTCTTTAGAACCACAGACAGTATTTGGCTTTCCATAGAGCATAATTCTACTTTTTCTTGGAACTCTTTATAGGATGAAAAAAATTTTGACTGGACCAAATTGAAAGAATTTGCAGACAAAAACAAAGTAAATAAATTATGACTCAAAAGCTGAAATTTGTTTCTGGAAGGGTAGAAAAACACAGTCTAAGGTTTAGCAACTTGGGTCATTTGGCAGCATTCAGTGCACCATCACACATGTGTTTCCTGGCTTTCTCACAACAGTAGTGACACAACTTTCTTGTGAAAGCAATTGCAGAGGACAAAATAAAAGATTCAAAAATTGAAATTTGTTTTGGACGGATAGAAAATATTGCAGCTAATGTAAAAAATGCTGGTTACAACTTTTTCAAAAGCCTTCTTCCTCAATGTTGTTACGGTCGGAATTGTTTGGTTCATGCTTAAAATTGACTTTAGCAAGGAATATCAGCAGATAAAAGGAAAAAAAAACCAACCCACAGCTAATTACAGTAGCACCATTAGCAAACAGCAGATAGCATATTTTATTGACAAAGACTCATTAAAATTGTATCAGCGAGATAGCTAAACTCTTTATTCATGTACCCATTTCAACACAAATATGACAGTATAATTATGTCCCTGTAGTTAACTCTTCATTAAACGACAGAATTTTAGACTGGTCCAAAGTGAAAGCACCTGCAGACAACAAAATAAACACAATTCAAAAATTGAAATTTGTTTCCAGAAGGGTAGAAAACATAGTGGGAAAAGGAGAAAATGCTGTAACCAGCATTTTCTCCTTTTCCAACAATGTTTTCAAAAGGCTTCTATCTCCGGGTAGTAAAAACCAAGGATTGTTTGGTAAAGAATTCAGAATGTTGGCAATAGTGTTGGAAAAGAAGTGACAGCCTGTAACAGGTCAAGCGGACTGGCAAAAAGCAGCTTTTGTCTTAACCCTTTACTCCATAAATACTCATTTTAACACATTGCTTGCAGGAGCCTTTGGAAAACATTGTGGCAAAAGGTGAAATTGCTCGTGACGAGCAATTTCACCTTTTGTCACCATGTCTTCTATGCTATCAAAGGTGTCATTTACACATAAGAAACGGCTTCATCTTTGCTGTTATTTAGTGTCAATTAGAGATACCATAGAAATGCCTTATGGGGTAAAGGGTTAAACATTTAACAAAGTACCCCAGGTTTTAACAATTCCCAAAGAGATGGACTTTTGAAAACATCACAGGAAAAGACAAGAAATGCTAGTAACAAGCATTTTCTCCTTTCCCCAAAATGTTTTCTACCTTCTGACAGATATATTTCATATTTTGAGAGGTCTTTGAAAACATTGTTAGGAAAGAAGTAAATTAAGGTAATCAGCATTTTCTCCTTTTCACCAGTAGGTTTCCCAACCTATCCAAGAGAAATCCTATCTTACTGGGCATTGTCAGTCCAATATACATGTATCACAATGGATGTATTGCAATTTTATGCAGATATTGCAAGTAGCTACTAAAACCTAGGTAAAAGAGTAGACCCTTGACTACATGTACATGTAGATCATATTACAGTCTCTGAACTATACTAGTCTGATCTTGCTCTACATTAAATGCATCAAAAAACTTTCACTCAGCAAGATAAAGGGCATACATCATGTTTACAAAGAATTTCCAAAAACTCAAAATTTAACTCATTACACAATCCCTACTTTTGATGACACTAAGAAGCCTTTAGAAAACATTGAGGGAAAAGGGGAAAATACTGGTAACCAGCATTTTCTTCTTTTCCCACAATGTTTTCTACCCGTCTCTAAACAAATTTCAAATTTTAAGTCACATTTTTTTTGTTGTCTGCAAAATGCTTTCAATTTGGACAAGCCTAAAATACTGTCATTTGGTAATGAGTTTAATTCGGTATCAGGACATTTGCCCCCTGGACATCTGCCCCCGGACATCTGCCCCCGGACTTTTGCCCCTGTAGGACATCTGCCCCCTTAGGACATCTGCTCCCTGGACATCTGCCACCCGGGCATTTGCCCCCGTATGACATCTGCCCCCTTAGGACATCTGCCCCCTGGACATCTGCCACCCGGACATTTGCCCCCGTAGGACATTTGCCCCCCGGACATTTGCCCCCTGGACATCTGTCCCCAGGACATTCACCCCCTTAGGACATACCCTCCTGGACATTAGCCCTGGTAGGACATCTGCCCCTGGATATTTGCTCCCGTAGGACAACTGCCTCCTGGGAAACAATAAGCCTCTTGTAGATGATATTGAAGAACCTGCCAGATGAGTAACTGACTCTATAGTTATAATACTGGAAGTTTGATATTAAAACTGAAATCAATTAATCAGCCGAAGATTTTAAACAAAATAGCACTTAACAATACAACAGCTGAGAGGTCTTTTTCATAGTGCCAGTCAAAATTACCATGTACAATATACGTGTATATCTCAAAGTTGCTTTTTTGAGATTGTCCATTAAAAGAGCTAGACGTCCAAGTTGTAAACAAACTGAGGGGGCAGATGTCCAGGGGGAAGATGTCTGGAGGGCAAACATCCAGGTGGCAGGTGTCCTAAGGGGGCGGAAGTCCGGGGGCAGAAGTCCAGGGGGCAAATGTCCTAGACCCGTTTAAATCACAGTTTTTTCCTAACAAATGCAAATGAGCATCATTCTATACATGTGGCCCATCATGCAAAAAGGGACTATCTGGGAATTCCCTACATCGATTAGATGAAAGCAGGTCAAAGACAGTGCAGGTCAAGTTAAGGCTGATTGATCAAAAATGGTTGTATGGTAAAATAGAATGGCCACTTTTCATGTACAAAATATCATAAATGCGAAAAGTGTTGACCTTTCTCAGCCTGTGAAATCCGCATAGTCTGAACAGGGTTGACACTTTTTTTAGTTCCCAGATGGTCCCTTTTTGCATGACACATATGTATAGATCAGATTTTTGCATTTCACATCAACAGATAAATGTGTTGCCAATCCAAACAGTCGCTTTTTATCTACACAGTGATTTAAAATGATTTGATATAGTTATTCATATTACTTTTTTTCATTTTATCAAATATCAATCTTCTTCCATCTGTCATTCCCTTGTGCACTGAATTATTCATTATGCCATAGAATTTATCTCTGAAACATGCCCATTTTTTACCCCCAACTTGTAAAAGATACTGGTTTACATTTTTTGTCAAAGTAAAACCTTAAACCCAAAAAACTTATGAAAACATTGTGGTAACCAGCATTTTCTCCTTTTCCCACAGTGTTTTCTAACCTTTCAAGAAGAAACCCAATCAATTTGGATATATATAAATTGTCGTCTGCAAATCCCAAAGGGCTAAAACTGTATCCCTCTGCCTTTGATGGGGATAATAACTCTGACAGAAAGCATTTTGAAAAAAAAAATTTAAAAAGTAAACAAGCATTTTCTCCCCTCTGTTGAATGTTTCTACATTTTAACTCTTTTCCAAACGACAAAGATTTAGACAAGTCCAATTTGAAAGGATTTGCAGACGACAAATTAAATGTGACTGAAATGATGATTTCTGTCTTGCACTGGGTAAAAAACATTGTTAGGAAAGGAGAAGATGCTGGTTACCAGCATTTTCTCCTTTTCCAACAATGTTTTCAAAAGGCTTCTATCTCAGGGTTGTAAAAACCAGGGATTGTTTGGTAAAGGATTAAGAGCAAATTCACATCATTTGAGCCACATTTAATTTGTGACAGACAGGAATGTTTTAATTTTGACAAGTCTAAATTTGTTAAGTCTGGTAAAGAGTTAACTCATTACCATACCTTGTCCCTTAGTAAAGAAGGCTTTTGATAATATTACAGGAAAAAAAGAAAACTCTATCAACTCTTTACCACACAATCACGACTTCTAACGACCCTAAAAAAAAACAAAGCTTTTTGAAGACATTGTAGGAAAAGGAGAAAATGCTGATAAACAGCATTTTTTTCCTTTTCCCAGTGTTTTTTACCCTTCCCAAATCCAGTTTAAATTTTTGAGCCACAATGATTTAGTCGTCTGCAAATGCTTTCAATTTGGACACATCCAAAGTTTTGTTGTTTGGTAAAGAGTTAACCCATTACCAAACGACAATATTTTAGGTTTGTCAAAATTTAAAGGAATTGCAGACAACAAAATAAAAGGATTTGAAAATTTGAAATTTGTTTTGTGAAGGGTAGAAAACATTGTGGGAAAAGGAAAAAATGCTGGTTACCTGCATTTTCTCCTTTTCCCACAATGTTTTCATAATGCTTCTTTCTCAGGGGCGTCAAAAGTAGGGATTGTGTGGTAATGGTTTGAATAACTTTTTTTTCCTTTTACCACTTTTTTTTCACTATCAAGGGACAAATCTCACTATTCGCATCAGTAAATTTGTCATCAGCAACTGATTTCAATTTTGACAAGTCTGAGATTTTGGCTTACCATTTACCAAACAATCTCTGGTTTTTACAACACTGAGATACAATCCTTTTGAAAACATTGTGGGAAAGAAAGAAAATGCTGTTAACTAGTATTTTCTTCTTTTCCCACATTGTTTTCTACCCTGCTGGAAACAAGTGTCAAATTCGGAGTTAAGTTTATTTTGTAGTCTGCAAGTGTTTTCAATTTGGACTAGTTTAGTAAAGAGTTAAAGACTTGAACTAATCAATACTAAATCTGTAGAACAGATGCTATTTATATGCTCATTTGTAAATGAAGTTTTCTCAGTACAGAAAGATCTTGTAATAATGGTGTTTTTCAGGTGAAAAAGCTTGTATCATTTCCAATAGTTTTGTAAGTAAAGCAAACAAGAGGGCTATATGGCCCTGTATAGCTCCGCAGCCAAATAAATCGCCATACACATAATTGATGTATATAGTCATCAATCTGTTAGACATTCATGTATATTTATTGCAATACTGTATACATGAATATATACATGTATCTAAAAACTTACTACATGTTATTACTGATTAAGGACATTTTTGCAGCAGTGAGAGTGGAATAAATCCTGTCACAATGACTGTCATAAATCCTTGGAAAGAAATTGGCTGGACCCAAGATCAAACTAGCAACCTCTTGTTCTCAAGTTCTATAAGCTACCGACTGAGCTACCAGAGCTCTGTGGGTATTTCTAGAGAAGAAAATGTTGGAAAAAAAAAAGTTCACCAAGGCATAGATGGATGGACAAATGGAATCACAGACTCAAGATGGACAAGGCCATGGCATGGCTTTTCTAGTCTTTGGTCAGGGGAGCTTAAACCACAGTGACAGTGCACCTAGTCATGACTAAGGCATACACTCTGGCAAAATGTGACCTGCATATTTTCAATAATTATGTTCAACTGAATTAAGCCAAACTAAATCAAGCCCCATCAAATGACCCTTATATAACCCTATCAGTGTTCCCATTGGCTTTTTTTTTTAAGGGTACACTTTCCCCCCCAAGCTGTAAATCAGGGGGTAAGATTTCATATCAGAGTGTATGACAATAATGGTTCCAAACTAGAAGTAAAATAATCAATAATGATGTTTTGCTCCACAAAAGTATGTTATATTAAGATATCTGTGGAAATTTGCTGTTTAAAGTCATTATAAAGCTGATAAGACGGTTTGAAGTGACTCTGATCGCATAATGTCAAAAAAAAAAAGAACATTGTGTTGTGTCATGGGTTTCTGTGCTTGTTGCATCAAGCGTTTTTTCATGTGTGTTAATTTATGGATAGGTTTTTTCCGCTTGATTAGATAAAAAACTTATCAAAAAGGGTAGCAAGTAACTTCAAATCCTGTCATTATGCACAAGTTGAGCATTTAATGGATTCTTTTACCTTTTTTTCCTTACATGAGGTCCAGTGTGCAACCAAAGTTGTTACATGAATTTCATTTCTATGATGTGATTTACAAACAATATGCGTGAGTGGGAACACTGCCCTTTACAAGACAATACCTAGTCCTAACAATCTTTTCCAAAAATGTTATCTATACCCTCCTTCCTCAGGGTTATTTGTGGTAAAAGGTTGAAGAAAATCAACCATGAAATTTTAACCATGGGATGATCATTGCTATTTTTCAAAGTTATAGCTTGGTAAAGGAAAAATTCTGAAACTATTTTAGCTAGCAGTACTGGGAACGGTCCAGGGCCCGTATTCACCAACCATTCTTAAGAACGTTCTTTGTCTTATTCTCCAGAATTTTCTACATTTGTAAGTAACACAACTTCTGATTGGCTAAACCATTCGGTTTAGCCAATCAGAGGTTGTGTTACTTACAAACTTAGAAAACTTTGGAGAATAGGACCAAGAATATTCTAAAGAATGGTTGGTGAATACGGGTCCTGATGTCAAAAGTACCGAATACATGTATGCATGATTTATATCTCATAAAGCAGGGATATGCCTGTCTGAATAAAGCTATGAGAGAAAAAACCTGTATAATTTTTTTCAATGAGAGTTTTTCAAAAATGAGATAATTGTTGTCAATGCCAAATAAGTTTATAAGAAGGGCTACAAAACAGCTCAAAAACTGAACTGAAGTAAATATAAAGTCATCCTCTCATTCTACTACCGGATTTTACACATTCTCTTAACTCTAAGATCTATCATGGCCTATGACAAACATAAACTGAGGGTATAAGAAGAAATTAACTTTGTAAAATTCTGAAACAAAGTTTAATCCTACTATACTTTAAATACAAAGCAATATCCTCTACATACAACCAAACAACATGTTTCATGTATGTTGACCCTTTCCCAAACAATCCCTGGTTTTTACAACCCCAAGATAGAGGCCATTTTGAAAACATTGTGGGAAAAGGAGAAAAATGATGGTGACCAGCATTTTCTCCTTTTCCCACAATGTTTTCTACCCTTTCCAAACCAAATATCATTTTTCAGTTAAATTTATTTTGTCGTCTGCAGGTGCTTTCAATTTGGACCAGCCTAAAATTTTGTCGTTTGTTAAAGAGTTAATCTTTCTGCCAATTGCATACCAAAGAGCCTACTTTTCTGACAGCAGTTCCAAAATCCAACCACAATTTAGAGGTAGCCACAATGTCTTTATGCTCCTTACTTTCAAGATGTTTTAAAATTCATTTAAGAATCTTACTAGCTTATGCACATAACTGTGCATTTGGCCTCGACATACTTTATGAATCGATAGGGTTTTAGAATGTGCAGTTCTCAACAGGGATGGTGGTAGATGATGTTTTTCTGTTCACTGTACCACAACTAGTGGTGGTTTTGAAGCGGTTTTTATACAGAGTCCTGGAATTAGGGCTTTATCATTTGGAGAATCTTTTGTTGCCCTCTGTGGGCTTACATTTTTTATTTGGTAGCATTTTTATTTTGTAAACTCAGTCTGTGAACTTTAACACAAAAAATATTTTGAGGAATTAAAACAAGTGATGCCTGAAACGATTATTAAAAACACATAATGCAGTCTAGATTCGAGAATCTATATGATATTGATTTAAAGCCAGTCTGAGTGATTTATGTCTCTTGCTAACTTCAAACAAGAGGGCCATGATGGCCCTGAAATCGCTCACCTGAGTTTATTGACCAAACATGCACCATCTAGTTTCCCAGTGACCTAGTTTTTTATCAGACATTACCCATCATCAAACACTTTTGAGATATCAATAAGACAAACATTCTGGCCAAGTTTCATGAGTATTGGACTGAAAATGTGGCCTCTACAGTGTACAAAAGGTTTTTCTAAGATTTCACCAAGTGACCTAGTTTTGGACCCGACAAATACCCATTATCAAACTCTTTTGAGACATCACCAAAACAAACATTCTGACCAAGTCTGAAGAGTATCAGGCAGAAAATGTAGCCTCTGGAGTGTACACAAGGTTTTTCTAATATTTGACCCATTGACCTAGTTTTTGACTCCACATGACCCATTTTCAAACTCATTCAAGGTATCACCAGGACAAATATTATGAACAAGTTTTAGGAGTATCAGACTGAAAATGTGTCCTCCAGAGCATACAAAAGGTGTTTATAACATTTGACCTATTGACCCAGTTTTTGACCCAACATGACCCATTTTCAAACTCATCCAAGATATTATAAAGGCAAACATTCTGACTAATTTTCAAGAGTGTTGGACTGAAAATGTGGCATCCAGAGCATATACAAGGTTTTTCTAAGATTTAACCTGGTGACCTAGTTTTTGACCCCACATGACCTATTTTCGTTCTTGTCCGAGATATCATCCAGGCAAACATCCTGACCAACTTTCATGAGTATCCAACTGAAAATGTGGCCTCTAGAGCGTACAAAAGGTTTTTCTAAGATTTGACCTAGTGACCTAGTTTTTGACCCCACGTGACCCATTTTCAAACTCATCCGAGATATCATCCAGACAAACATCCTGACCACCTTTCATGAGTATCCAACTGAAAATGTGGCCTCTGGAGCGTACAAAAGGTTTTTCTAAGATTTGACCTAGTGACCTAGTTTTTGACCCCACGTGACCCATTTTCGAACTCGTCCGAGATATCATCCAGACAAACATCCTGACAACTTTCATGAGTATCCGACTGAAAATGTGGCCTCTAGAGTGTACAAAAGGTTTTTCTAAGATTTGACCTGGTGACCTAGTTTTTGACCCCACGTGACCCATTTTCGAACTCCTCTGAGATATCATCCAGACAAACATCCTGACTAAGTTTCATGAGTATCCGACTCAAAATGTGGCCTCTAGAGCGTAAAAAAGGTTTTTCTAAGATTTGACCTGGTGACCTAGTTTTTGACCCCACGTAACCCACTTTCGAACTCCTCCGAGATATCATCCAGACAAACATTCTGACCATTTTTCATGAGTATCCAACTGAAAATGTGGCCTCTAGAGCGTAAAAAAGGTTTTTCTAAGATTTGACCTGGTGACCTAGTTTTTGACCCACGTGACCCACTTTCGAACTCGTTCGAGATATCATCCACACAAACATCCTGACCAACTTTCATGAGTATCCGACTGAAAATGTGGCCTCTAGAGCGTACACAAGGTTTTTCTAAGATTTGACCTGGTGACCTAGTTTTGACCCAAAGTGACGCATTTTCGAACTCGTCTGAGATATCATCCAGACAAACAACTTGACCAACTTTCATGAGTATCCGACTGAAAATGCGGCCTCTAGAGCGTACACAAGGTTTTTCTAAGATTTGACCTGGTGACCTAGTTTTTGACCCCACGTGACCCATTTTCGAACTCGTCCGAGATATCATCCAGACAAACATCCTGACCAACTTTCATGAGTATCCGACTGAAAATGCGGCCTCTAGAGCGTACACAAGGTTTTTCTAAGATTTGACCTGGTGACCTAGTTTTGACCCCATGTGACCCATTTTCGAACTCGTCCGAGATATCATCCAGACAAACATCATGACCAACTTTCATGAGTATCCGACTGAAAATGTGGCCTCTAGAGCGTACACAAGGTTTTTCTAACATTTTACCTGGTGACCTAGTTTTTGACCCCACGTGACCCATTTTCGAACTCGTCCAAGATATCATCGAGACTAACATCCTGACCAACTTTCATGAGTATCCGACTCAAAATGCGGCCTCTAGAGCGTACACAAGGTTTTTCTAAGATTTGACCTAGTGACCTAGTTTTTGACCCCACATGACCCATTTTCGAACTCGTCCGAGATATCATCGAGACAAACATCCTGACCAACTTTCATGAGTATCCGACTCAAAATGCGGCCTCTAGAGCGTACACAAGGTTTTTCTAAGATTTGACCTAGTGACCTAGTTTTTGACCCCACATGACCCATTTTCGAACTCGTCCGAGATTTCATCGAGACAAACATCCTGACCAACTTTCATGAGTATCCGACCAAGACTGTGGCCTCTAGAGTGTACACAAGGTAAAAAGTTGACGACGGACGACGCACGACGGACTACGGACACAGCACGATCACAATAGCTCACCATGAGCACTACGTGCTCAGGTGAGCTAAAAACAATAGTTCTTTTTTCACATGATCATCGATATTTTATTTGGAAGCAATTTTTTCTCTCGTTCAGAGGTTTTTGATGGCCCTTTTCTCATTTTTCCGCAATGATATCGCTGAACTGCAATGTTGGCATATCCCTGATAAAGGTATTATTAAGGCAAAAATTGTAATAATCATACAAAAAACATACTGTACACAGGTCTGATATTGTGACAAAACGTTTTTACTTTTTATGTCATAACCAAACGTCACCATTTCAGCTTTGCTCAAACTGCAAACATTTGCAGACAACTAACAAAATGTTTCTAAGAATTTGTTTTTGAGGTGGTTTAAAACGTGGGAAAAGAAGAGCATGCTGCTTACCAGCATGTCTTCTTTTCCAACAATGTTTTAGAGGCTTTCTTTCTTAGGGTCATTAACACTCTTGTAAGTGTGGTAAAAGGCAAAAACTTCCCTTTGCTTGCAGCTGAGAAACAATCTAATTCATGTAGCTTTCACAAGATAATTATAAACAACTTACCTTCCAAGTTCCATGTCAAGCAGTGTACAATACAGTCGGCTTCAAATACAGCAGTCTGGTACCAATGGTAATCCAATTTCTGAAAATATCACAAACAAAAACCAAATTAGGACTGTAAGCAGCATTTCATCAGAAAAGGATTTTAAGTTAATATAGATATAGCGGAAAATGAGATGTCTGCTGGAGGTGTTTTTTAATTCTTTACCAAACTACAAAATTTTAGAACCATCCACACTGCAAAGCATTTGCAGACGACGAATTAAATTACTCAAATGACTGAAAATGAAGTTTGAAAACTTTTTCCTACAATTTTTCCAAAAGATTTCCATTGCAGTGTGCTTAAAACTCTGAACTGTGTGGTAAAGGAATTTTATAAATCTTTATCAAAAATATTTTCATTATAACAAGGCAACAGTCAACTTCCTCAATTCACATCTGTGGCAGATAAAGGCATGGAAGAAACTGAGCTACAAAACTATTCAATCTATTATTACTTGGTCTCATTCAACATCTTGATAAAAGCATAATGAGAGTCAACCCTGGTATAAACCTGAATCATCTGACCAAACATTTAGACTTGTCGAAATCCAAAACAATGAATAGCTGAGGATAATTCAAACATAGTTGAATAGAATGATTTTTTTAGGCAAGACAGAATACATTTTGGAAAAGAAGAAATTAGTGGCTACTTGCATTTTCTCCTTTTCCCACATTGTGTCTAAAGCCTTTTTCTCTCTAAAGGCAGTTGCAGACCAAAAAAAAAAAATCATTTTTATACACGAGTATATGATGCAATTTGGTGGGGTAGAAAACATTGTTCGAAAAGGAGAAATTGCCTGTTACAAGCAACATCTCATTTTGCCTAATCTCGTTCAAAATGTTTCTTACTTAGGGTCATCAAAACTTTGGATTGTGTGGTAAAGGGATACAGTCTGTGGTGGTGTCCGTGGTTGTGAGGTAGAGCGTCGGCCTCATAACCTAAAGGTCCCGAGTTTGATACCCGGGAGCGGGTGTCAACTTTCGGATTTTTCATTGGCCCACGCATTCGGCGTGAGTACCAGTGTAGTTCCCAGGAAGCAGAATCGAGAGAGATTAGTATGTATTAGTTGTAAGAACTTGTTTCTCAATCGATGTAAAAAAATATGATTAAACCACAGGGATACAGCAGTGTGCAGGAAAAACATTATCTTCTGTATAACTATGTACACAAAGTGTTTATGAGTTTTATGTCTTTAAATAATGCCTTACTTTTTTTTTTACAATTGCTTCATTTATATCACAGCTCACTTGTTCATATCTTTAAAATACAAAACTGAGTTTTAATGACCCTGTGGAAGGACTTTTGAAAAAATTGTGGGAAAACTGGCTACTGGCAATGCATATTTGTACCTCAATGAGCCTTCATCTTGTAACAATATGGGATGATTTTGAAAAAAGTGATTAGTGTTTTATGGTATTTTTACTATCATTTCAGTCATATCACGGTCACAGTTCCCTTATCCTGGAACTAGAATAATAGAGGATCAGCACTAGAATAGGGCTCAGAAGTGTCTTGCCCAAGAAAACTCCTACAAAAAAATTCAGTGCTTCCAGAAAGACTTAGACCAAGGCCTCCAAGTTATTAGTCCTATGCTTTAACAATAAGCCACAGAGGACCCTGAGGCTTGTTTGGTAAAGGATTAACCCCTTACTCCATAGATACTCATTTCTACGCATTGCTTGTAGGAGCCTTTGGAAAACATTGTGGCAAAAGGTGAAATTGCTCGTCACAAGCAATTTCACCTTTTGCCACAATGTTTTCAATGCTATCAAAAGGTGCCATATACACATAAGAAATGGCTTCACCATTGCTGTTATTTAGGGTCAATTAGAGATACCATAGAAATGCTTTATGGGGTAAAGGGTTCAGGACACATGCATATCTATCAGCATATAAACTGTACGTGGACTTACATGAGTGCTATCATGTTGCACTAGAGGTGCCGGCTCAAAAATGTACACTTTCTTCAAGTACGAGGCCACGATCTGTTTAAAAAAACAACAAAGAAAAATGCATACAGAGCCACACAAGAAAAATTTAGTTTAGTCCAAATTATAAGTATTTGCAGACAACAATTCAAATGTGTCTCAAATGATGCATTTATTTTTGAACAGGTAGAAAACATTGTGGCAAAAAGAGTAAATTCTTAACATAAAGGACATTTCCTTTTCCTTTACATATTTCTCCTGTGTGTTGCGTATAAATGTCTCAAAGCAGTATACTTTAAAGATGCATTTATTTGCATTGATCCAGTTTTGCAACCAATTTTATCTTTATTCTATAAAAATATAATCATTCTTGTACCTTTGTTCTAAATGCTGCCCCTGACGATTGCAAGATTGCACAGATTACGATGGATAGAAAACGCATTTCATTCTACTGCCGCCACCCATAGACATAACAAACATAGTTTCCTGTTTAAATCAAAAACAGATCCCTGGCTTCTCTTTATCACATACACTTTATGTAGATTTTTTATTTGCATTTTCACGGCCGTCTAAATTCTACACATTGTTTAGTTGTAACAGCGTTTGTTTACTCTCTGGCTGTAAGGGTACATCTTTAACCCTTTTGCTACACAATGACAACTTTTAAATCTCCTGAGGAAGAAGCCTTTTGAAAACATTGTGGGAAAAGCAGAAAATGCTGGTTAACCAGCATTTTCTCCTTTTCCCACAAAGTTTTCTACCCTATCAAAGCAAAATTGCACCATGTGAGCTACTCTGAAATTGTCGTCTGCAAATGCCTTCAACTTGGATAGGTCTAGAGTTTCGCTGTGTGGTACCTGGTTAAGGTTCATTTCACTTCCTGTGTCTCGTCAAAAGTAACACTTTTCAACATTCTTAACGAAGATAACAATTTTTTTGTATCGAAATTTTTGCCCTTCCTACAGTAGTTCTCTCCAGATGGCAGCTTTTCATATTTTGACATACAGTTCATGATTTTTCCAAGATTAAACCAATACTTGGCAGAGCGTCTGAAGTGCCTTGCCAAAGGACACTCCAACAAGTCTGCACAAATTCAACCAGGATTTTCTAATTACACATAGATAGATGATTTTTTTTGGCACCTACCTTGCCCGAGTCTGTGGAGGCATCAATACAGCTGACCTTGACATTACCATGGGTTACACCCGGAATTATCTGAACTCGTTGAAAGTCACTGGCCAAAATTACAATATCACATCCTGCTGCATACACCTGAAATATTGTATAAATGAGTTGAACCCTTTACCACACAATCTCGAGTGAATGACCCTGAGAAATAGGTCTTTTGAAAGCACTGAGGGAAAAGGAATAAAATGCATTTTAATGCTGGTAACCAGCATTTTACTTTTAAACAATGTTTTCTAGAATGTCTGACTCAAATCTCATATTAATTATGTGCCACATAAATATTGTTCTCTGCAAGTGCTTCCAACTTGGGTATGTCTAAAATATTGTAAGTACACATTTAATACTTATTTCAAGTCTTTTACCGGTAATTAATAGATGACAAAATTTTAGACTTTTCTAATTTGAAAGAGATTGCAGATGAGAAATTAAATACAAGAACACTGCATGTAATGTCATATGTAAAGTTATGCTTTATAAAAATGAATTCATGATAGAGATATTTTTAATACCAGTATGTACTGAAAGTAGAGTAGCAGATGATATTTTGACATTATATGTGTCACTGAAATTCTAGCTTAGAGGTGACATTTAAAAGTTTCGGTGTCATACGAATGATTAATTTTCATCTCATGTTTGTTTTTTTTCTAAGTATTAAATTGTATGTGCCATACACATTAACTGGTATTGCTTTCTAATCATCAATCTGTATGAAATCTGTATTGCAATGATATCTCCAAAACAGTCATGTCTTTTTCTCATGATTTTTCTGTAATAAAAGATCCCAAGGACTCAATCTTATTTTTTGATGTGCAAACTAGAGCAAATTGGAAATACTTTGTACCCTTTAAACCTCAACCACACAATCTCAAGTCTTAATGGTCCTGAGAATGATGATTTTTGAAAACATTGTCAGAAAAGGTAAAAAATGCTACTTACCAGCATTTTCTCCTTTTCCCAATATATTTTCTACCCTTCCACAAACAAATTTCCGATTTTCAGACTTATGTTGTTGTCTGCAAATGCTTTCAATTTTAGACAAGACTTGCTTGTTTGGCAAAGGGTGAATAATCAGGTAGAGTCCTTCTGGTAACCAGCTTTTTTTCATTTTCCCGCAATGATACTAACTCTTTAACCCCTTAAGCGCTGGAACCAAATTGACTTGTTTTAGTGGATAGTGTAGATCAAGATCAGACTGCACAGAATGTGCAGTCTGATCTTGGATCTACACTGTCCACTATTTTGTTTCATCTTCTGGCCAAAAAAGACTTCGTACAGTAATATTCCAGATGTTTTTCCTATTTAAAAATGTCAGAATCAGTCTCTTGTATTAATTCAGCACTTTAACCCTTTACCACACGACAAAATTTTAGACTGGTCTAAATTGAAAGCATTTGCAGACAAAGAAATAGATGCAAGTCAAAAATTGAAATTAGTTTTCAGCAGACTCGAAAACACTGGTTACTAGCATTTTCTCCTTTTCCCACAATGTTTTCAAAAGCTTCTTTCTCAGGGTCATTAAAAGTCGGTATTGTGTGGTAAAGAGTTAAGGGTTAAAACTCTGATTCCTCCATCTGAGCTTTTAAGGTAATGTCATCTGCAAATGCTTTCAATGTGAACCAATACAAAATTTTGTTGTTTGGTAAAGAGCTGTCCCATTGAATGTGTTTAGTTTAGTGAATGGGCAAATGGTATTTTACGCCGCTTTCAACATTATTTCTGTTATATCATGGCAACAGTTCACATTAGTGGTGAAACGGTTTGTCGATATACTGATTAACCGCGGTCTGTTCAAAGAAAAAACCGAAACTAGTCTGATTTTTACTGTATCAGTATTTCTGCAATATGTCAACTTCTCTTAATTACATTAGAAAGTCCGGTTTTCCAAAACTTTTGATAGAAATTGATCGTTTTTCAACTAACTGAAAGATTTACGAAAGCGAAAGTTGTTTATTTTTTCCACAGGCGGTGTTAAGATAAAATTATGACCATGTCAAATTCGCACCACAAACTCCAAATAACCGTCGACCGTATTAATGATTTTGGACCAACAGAGTTTGTTATTCCTTTCCTATAACTTTCCTCACACTTATTTTGCAGTTTTTTTTCGCGGTAGATAAGCGGGAAAGTATGAGTGTTAGTAACAGAGTAAGTTAGTGCATCGCGCTGTCTTCTCTGTTGAGCTCCCAAAGTTCGTAATAGTAGGACAGCTGGTTTCTACATAAACAAGTGCACCCTCTGAGCAAGTGTTCAGTACTGCTGGTGACTTTTTATCAGCACAGAGGGCTTCTCTGGGTGCTGACAAGGTTAACATGCTAATATAGTTGAAAAAGAACATGACTTGACATGTCACAGTCATTTACTTGTTTCTATGGACAATTCTTAATTTCTTTGTCATTTCAGTCTAGTCTGTGTTAAAGACTAGTCACATTTTTTAGCATATGCTACTCTAACAGTGACTACAAGTGGTCAGATAATGAGATATGCCATATATCAGCATATACAGCATATTGCAATACGGGTCAGCTGTATTGCAATATATTGTAATATGCTTTATACCGTATTATTTCACCCCTAGTTCACATAGTCATGCTTCCTGGGTTTCACCAGTACTAGGCCAGGCTGTGAAGTGTCTTGCCCAAGAACACTCCTGTGAAAAACCCAGTGAAGCTTGTAAGGCTTGAACACAGGACCTCCAGGTCACAAGTTAGTCTTTATTCTAGAGCGGAATAGCACGGCACGCCACCCTGCCCCTTTTTCACTCTGCCCTTCTGCCCTCGAATCTGTGAACACCCGCCCTGTTGCCCTTATCAAATACATACAAAACTTGTTTGTGTATTGTTCTGGTTTCAGAACTAAAACCACCGGGCTACATGGGCAAAAAACTCATCTTCAGTGTCTCGGCTCCGTCTCGTCAAGCTTGCACAGTCACAAAAAGTCGCCATAAATTTCTTCCGACCTGACTATATTCATGAAATACAGCCAATCTAAGACTAAGGGTGACACTAATTATCCTTTATCAACTTGATCAGTTAAGACAGGACAGCAGGGTGTTATAATCCTTCTCCGTCATTAACTTGCTAAACCATCCCTTTATCCCTCGGAAACCCTGACTTTTTTCCCCCACAGGTACTTTAACGTCTGCTAATTTCTTTAAATGACGTCACACAATTGAAGTGAAATTTATGAATACTTGAATAGTTTTAAAATAAAGCTGAATTAACTCTTATTGCAGCTGGAGATTATCATTTTGTATATCTTTTGCATAAATTACAGGTATGGATGGTAAACCAAAGTTGCCAACTATCTTGAAAATACTCGATCTTTGCTATTCAAGCATCGGCAATTTTTTTAAAGCAAAATCTACATTGCAGTGTTCTATTTTTAGCAGTCTATTTATAGAATGGCTATGCAGTAGTACACTACTCCATCAGTAGGCCTGCCTACACATTTTGTAATTCTTTCTATGTAATAACTAAGTTTTTTTAATTTTTTTTTTTCAATCAAAATTATTGTCATTTCTTAAAACAGCTGAGACAAAGGTTTTTTTTTTATAATTACTCTGGACATTTTTTGTTATCTGACAAGAAGTTAGGTAGTGGACCTGTAATAGAAAACAGCTATTTCCACAATATTATTATCCTACAAAATTTGCTAAAATGAGTATTATTGTACTACTTTAACCGAGCCAATTTTTCCTTTTTTTCCTTCCTACAATTATTATCTATAAATCCAAAACCATTGTATTCTCATTACAAAGCAAATTAATAATTACCTCCCTTTTCTGAAAACTAACAAAAGCATCAACAATTGTTTTTAGAGACATCAAAGGCATTTCTAGTCGGTCAAAAATATGCATTAGTATTTTATCTGTATAATCCGTATTTACCAACTATCAAGAACTTTTATTCCATGCTACACTAGAAGTGTTACTGGTCTACTACATTAAAGCTAAGTGTGACAGTGCATCATGGGATCATAAATTACATGGCAATCAAAACCTGTATCGTCAGATTGTGTTGCTTTGAGTCTATGAGTTGATAAGAATCTTTTTTATTCTTTTCTTTAATATGCAATTCATATCCAAAGTTATAGTTAGAACTTGTTTCGAAAAGAGTGATTCAACAAGGCAATGTTTCTCCCTGCCCCTTTTTCCTGCCTCCCTGCCCCTTTTTCCTGCCTCCCTGCCCTTTTGCCTGGTCTAGAATAATCACTACAAGTCCTACACCTTACCACTAAGCCACACAAAACTGTCATGTTAAGTTTAGAAAGAAGTCTCAAAAAAGTCTCCATCTAGTATGGCACTAAATTAGTACAGATAACTGTCCCCAAAGGCGATGTTACCTTTTGACTGGTCACCTCTGTGTACAGAGATGGTCAAGAGAAAAACAGTTGAACTTTCTGCACAGATTTTGTGCGCAAATTTGAACTCTCATAATTTCAAAAATAGAGCACAAAACTTGGATTTGAGCATACATATACCTGTTGCTTGCCTATTCAATAATCCTTGGTTTAAAATACAAACATTACTTGTGTTAAAAGCACAAAAAAAGACAAATCTTTTATACCTGTATTACTAAATATAGAAAAAAAATTGGGGTAGTTTGGTGTTTCGGTGGAACATCAGTATCTTAGGTGATACATTGCACGACGACAAAACACCGTCAGTTAAGCACTCTATATTTGCTACTGCAAGGTTTCCGCTGGACTTGAAACTGTACAGTGCACAATAAATATCCAAATATGAAAAAAAAATCACTGTAGCATCTCGTTATTGAGACTAGGTACTAAGTCTATGACAGCTCTTCACAATCAATGGAAAAAAAAATCATCGATGGTTTAGACTGGCATACATCAACAAATATTGCAGTTTTCACTGCTTGTAGAAGACAATGGATACATAAAATATAAACGAAAAAAATGTACACACTGGTGCACATCTGTTCTTGTAATTTATCACAGTGATGGCCCAGTAAACATCCACGTATCTTATTCCACAGAAGATTTTTGGGGATATTATGTTGCACTTTGCAGTTATCAGAAACCTGGGAAAAAATTGAAAGTAGGGCACGATCACACGTCTACATGAAATAAACTAAACAATTACCATTATCTCATTATGTAAATAAATTATCGAACAAAAGCTGATATGATCCTGTCATCGAGACTGTCATCAGAATAAATAAATATTGTGGATAACTAATTATTTTGAGTCTCACCGTAAAATGTATGCCTTCTACGCTTCCAACAGCGTGACACTTTTCCCCAAAATTGCAGGCACCGGTTAGCACTTGATGTCTATTCATCGTTCACGTTTATTCTTTTAACAAATCATTGTTTTCATCTGTGAATACACCCAATATTGTCAAATGTCAAATGACATCTACCATATTGGTTTTTCGGGTGACGAGATCTCGCACGGGTCACGAGAAGATCGAACGGTGTTTCCTGATACCACTCATTCATAATAAATACACTTTGACAAAATCAAAGTGCTGAAAGTACTGATGTACTGAGTAAACGATTCTCAGGACAGAAACCATATACACAAGTAGTCAAATATGCGAATAAAGTGATAAAAGAATGTATAACCTAGAACGTTTATTCATTGCTCAAGACCAAACTGTTCAGCACATGCAGTTTGATCTGGAATGTAGATCTAGACCACAATATATCTAAACTAATGTTGCGAAAAAGTATACAATTGTTGTCTTGTGGTACCTTTCACTAAACTGCATAGATTTACGCCTTTATTTGCGGGGGAGGGGGTCGAATATGCACGCATACAATCTCTGCTTTACCCAAATGTATGAACTGACATAAAGTTATGCGAATATTGACTCAAATTGTAAAGCTGCGCAGCCAAATGGAACTCGTTTTCAGACTTGAAAAAAAAAAAAAAAAAAAAGCGTACATCGTGACAAATTTCGTGCGTACACAGTTTAGTGGGAGGTATCTTAAGTCTTATTGGCCACTAACTAAAAATATAATTTCAAAAGTATGTTATATTAATACATATTATCATCATACTAAGGGTTAACATGTAGTTTTAGTGCTTTTCTGCATGATACTTTCAGATATTTGACAATTGAGGTACAAAGTCACACTGCATGTTCTGTGCACTCTGATCTGATCAACGCTGTTCGTGAATATTACAGATGTCGCCACTGGCGACCTCAAAATCCCCATAAGTACAATGTTGCCAATGTTTTATGGTCGACTAAAAAAAATTTAGTTGATTGACCAACTCACTAACCGATATGCGATCTTTTATGCTTTGATGTAATAACATTTACCTTTTTATCTCACAAGGAGCGACAGAAACACTTATTTGACTGTGCGACAAATGTTATCTCAAAGTGCTGAAATATTTTTTGAGCTGTAGGTATGAGTACTTATGCTTTGTTAAAGTGGTTTACAAATTCTTTGATTAACATACATGAAGAGGTAACCCTCATTTTGAAAAATAGGAATGCAGTTTTACAGCCTGCTCTTATTTGAACTGATTGATTGAACCTAATGTTGGGCGAATGGATGGCAAAATATAGCTGAAATGTAAATCATATTTCTATATAACCAGACCTCGATTTACGTACCGGTAATCTGAGGAAGCCTACTTATATTTCCTACGGAGGTAAATGGGTAAAGATCCGGGATACATAGGCCAACAAACGGGGTAAATATGGGGACATGATAAGACTACACAGACTGAGCTTATTGTCCAGATGACCTCAGATGATACACTGACCGATCATTTGTTAATGAATCTATACTTTGGATATAAACGTTTAAAGGTGGGTATTTCGAATTTTTACATCTCACCAAATTAACTAACATATATGTCACTGAAATTTATATGAAAAAAATAATACAAATCATCAATAATTAAGACTCATAAAATTTAATTTTTCTTTATAGTATTCCCTTAAAAGGCTACGTAGCCTCTTAAGCTATTTTTAGATTTCGCGCCAAAAATCAACGAAGCATTATGTGAATGTCAAGTGACTAGCATGTGACTAATAACGCTTAAATTCCATTACATAACAGACATGTAATAATTATTTTCCATAATGTCTTCTTCGGACGCTATGTTTGAAACTTCATCTGTGTATTCCTATATGTAAATGAGAGAATTGATCATCTAAAAATAGAACGTGTCTCCCGTTGGTGTCAAGCTGGGCCGTAGTAAATCTTTAATTTCTCGTGTTGTCGGAGGGTTTTCGACTACTGGTGTTTTATGAACACAAGTAAAAGCCTATGGGAATATAAGGATGATTTTATATTTGCATTTTTGTTAAATTTTCGTCCCAAAATCTGAGGGGGCCACCTTTAAGCTGTTTCCCATATGGTTTTATGAAATATAGTTTTATGAAGTCTATGAAAGGGTAGAAAACATTGAGGGAGCAGAAGAAAATACTAGTCATCTGTAACTTGTTTAACTAGAATGCAAAACAGAATCTTAGTTTTCAAGTAGTCCTTGCGATACAATGTACATACGACGCTCAGATTTATCGTACTTGAAATGGGTTTGATATATATGCATATACACATATTCCTTTCAGAAATAGAGCAGACATTCAATGTGACCACAAGCATTACTCTTCACTAATGTGTAACTAAATGATCAGTGCTGCTAAATTATAATAGTTCAAAGAAATCTGGAGCTAAAACAGGTCCGATTTCTACTCAAACGGCGTACTGATAATATATTTAGGCATTTTCTCCATTGCTACTTCATTTATAGCGCGGTTTTCTCCCCCCCTCTCCCCCCCCCTCCCCCGATATTGGGGGAAGTGATGCTTCATAGCAGACAGGTCGAACCTTCGAAGAATATGACATGGGCAGACAACGGGTCGAACCATCGAAGAATACATGACGTGCGCAGACAACGCAAATAGAACAGCACTCTTTTCCCATTATATCATGCTACAAGGCAATACAAAGTTACTGCAAAAGAAACTCAATTTTTATTTCTAGCCCCGATTAATAATCAGATGATCAAAGGCATATGGGCGATGATGTTTGCAAATACTTGTTGATAGTAATGTCCATACTCTGCGAGACTGATCTGGTCATTTCCTGAAAAGATACAAAGAATATTGTTTTTAGTTTATCACATAACTAGTCTAGTTTCTAATCTAAGATATAGCCATAATAAATTTTCTTTATTTATTTTGCACACATTTGCGGCTAGCAAATAATAGCGTCATTAGTCTAAGCTCTGTAATTAGAAGTCTTTAAACTGCTAAAATAATGCTGACCTAGATTTTCATGGTTATTCAACTGTCAAAAATGATGATTGTGACCAAGCTGCGAACTTTTACATTTTTAGATTTAAAATCAAAGCGAAACATCTTTGGAACCAGTGTTCGTCCGTGTCCTAAACATGTATAAGAAGCGAATATGTCTTTACACATCGCTTACATGGAGGCCTATGCATGTTTTCATACATTACGTGCTATAACTCTTGCTACACAGTAAAGTTGGCATTTGAAGGTAAATTAAAAGAGTCGATAACAAGAAGGCCATGATGGCCCTGTATCGCTCAGCTTCTGAAAACTGCAAGTTTTCACCGACATATAGATCTGCAGATAGATGTGATTAACTTCATCAAGGTTCTTTATGACCTTGCTAAACGGTTTACTGTATACATAGCGCCGCCAGTGGTAAGATCACATGATTGACAGTTTACACATATATGACTTTTATACAGATGAGATTAGATATAGGTATTCATTGAATCGTTGTCTGCGCATGTCATATTCTTCGAAAGTTCGACCTGTCTGCTATGACACATCACTCATCCCCGTACACCTGGGAAAAGTAGGTATTGATCAGCGATTAAGGTACTGAACTATATAGGATTAAACATAGCCGACAAAAAAGATCATCGACAGTGTAAATATGTTCGGATAGCAACACGAATTTGGCTTACCATCTGTATCAATCTTCCTGAATTTAGAAGCCATTTCCAATGACGTCAGACAATCGTCTAAGTCCGTGTCGAGTTCGTTGAATACAGGTTTGGCAACAAAGCCGGGCATTCCAGTGTGACTGGTGTACTCGATACTACTCGTACAGTAGTCACCTACAAGGTTGTTGAAAACAGTGATACTGTGGCAACCTCTCTAACCAACTTATTGTTGATTTTTCATCTCTGAATACCAGGAGACAAACTTTTAGAGTGGTCAGAATTGAAGGAATTTGCAGACGTCAAAATAAATGTGACTGAAAATTTGAAATGTGGTTTGGGAAGGGTATAAAACATTGCAGGAAAAAGAGAAAATGCTGGTTACCAGCATTTTCTCCTTTTCCAATAATGTTTTCAAAAGGCTTCTTTCCCAGGGTCGTTAAAAGTCGGGAATGTATGGTAAAGAGTTTATTTACTCTTTGACTAAATTTAAATCATTTGAAAGCGACAAGTCAACGATGGCCCAAAAGATGAAAGGGTTGAAAACATTGTGCGAAATTGGTAATCAGCCGAATTTCTCTTTTTTATAAGTATATTCCAAAACCACAAAATATGACTGGGTTTGGTAAAAGATGAAAGAGACACAAAACATGACAAATGTTTCACAAATCGTTTACCGAAAATCTTAAGAAAGACGTGTGATTTTCAGTCAGGTGCAACTATGGCTTTAAAAATCAAAACAAAGATAGAAATCCAGGTAAAAAAAAACAACACACAAGGTATTACCAAGTGAGCCAATGCTCTGCAAAAGGGGCCTTAATGCAACTTCATGATGCATAAAACCAAGCAAGTCATCACAGAGTTATGGCTCCATGAAATCCACTTTGTCTAAAAATAGATTGGATCTGAAAATGGAATGGTCCTCTGACATGTAGAAAATCTACACATAGGAAAAAGTTTCGCGGACAGCGCAGGCTGACATGGGTCGAAACTTTCTGCAGATGCAGATGTATTAAAGCTGGGTATTTAGAATTTTTACATTACACCAAATTAAAAGAAAAATACATCATTGAAATTTATATGAAAAAAAAAAAAAAAATACAAATCATCAATAATTAAGAATCATGAAAATACAAAAAAAATTTTTGGTGGTATTCCCTTAAAAGGCTACGTAGCCTCTTAAGCTATTTTAAGATTTCGCGCCAAAAATCAATAAAGCATTGTGGGAATGTCAAGTGACTGGCACGTGACTAATAACGCTTAAATTCTATTGCATAACCAACATGTAATAATTATTTTCCATTATGTCTTCTTCGGACGGATGTTTGAAACTTTGTCTGTGATTTCCTGTATTCAAATGAGAGAATTGATACTCTAAAAATAGAACGTGTCTCCCGTTGGTGTCAACGTGGTCCGTAATAAATCTCTAATTTCTCGTGTTATCAGATGGTTTTCGACTACTGGGATTTTATGTACGCAAATTAAAAGGCTATGGGAGTATAAGGAAGATTCTTTTGCATTTTTGTAAAATTTTCGTCCCAAAATCTGAAGAGCCACCTTTAAGGAACTTTGTATCAGAATATTATACATTAGTATTTTTGTATTTCTCCATTAAATTTTTAGAAACGGTGAAGCCGTTATTGCAAAACAAGGGATTTTAGGATCTTTATATACACACACAGAAACCAGCTGGCCCCATAGGACAATTGGTAGAGTCGCTGACCCTTGGTTTCAAGGCTGTTCAAGTTCCAGTTCCACCAAAGGCATTTTGTCCTTAGCACCTTTTTCTTTTTTGTTTGTATATTTGTTTTCCCCATCTAACATGCCCTTTCGATTTTTCGATAAAAATATTACCTTTCCACCCACAAAAAATCATTGGATAAAAATCTGGTGTAACACTTTGGCTGCTTAGTGCGACTCGAGAACCCTTTGTGGACAGTGTAGATTAAGATCAGGCTGCACAAAACGTGCAGTCTAATTTGGTTCTAAAATGTCCGATTAGGAGACATGTATACGTAGAAATGGCAAAATTTCACCTCCTGGAACAAATTCGCAGCAGTCAACTTTGCAAAATAAAAAAAGTCTCTTAAAATATGAACAATTAGTATAATTAAGCTTCGAAAGGTGAAAAATGTACACAACATGATGATGTAATGACTTACTATAGCAATAGAAATTGCGTCTCATGTATGAACCACATTTGTATATAAAAAATGGACCGCGCATATATGTAATATGTAAATTGTGAGGTGCCAAAAATTTCAGATATACTGTAGAGATAGAGGGGATGATCTTGATTTCAAAATCAAAACTATTAATTATTCTTCTCTAAACCCTATGTTGTGGGTACACATTAGAATCGTCTCGTTGAGACGATTCTAATGAGTACCCACAACGTAGGGTTTCAATGAGAAATAATGGATTTAGAATACCATCACTCCCTCTTAGCTGGAGCTTTGTATAATACTGTATTCCAGTCTCTCAGAAGGAAGACATAATCTAGAGATATAGTTCTAAGATACATGTACATGTAAAACAGTTTCAAAAACGCTTGACTTTATAATATCTCAGCGGCTTTTAACCACTTTAACTAATTAGCTGACTGCGGGTTTTTTTCCATTTGTATGATGAAAACCGTTCGTTCAATACCAAATGGCAATCTCGTCCAGTACTTGTATCAGAAAACTCGGCCAAACAAAAAAAAAAGAGATGGGCAAAAGCGAAAAAACAAAAAAACCTCGGCCAGTTTGACTCGACCAATCAAAATGAAAATAAATAACAGATCTCGGCCATTGATATATGTATATGAAATTTTCGTTAATCAAGTACAATCTAATTGGCCACTAAATTATCGCCATTTCGAAATTATATTGAAATCCAAGTGACCCTTTTTGCTTAATTTTAAGTATTCATATCTCCTCTCCCTCTCAATTGATAAATACCATTTGAGTTGTAAATGTCCAACATGGTGTCCCACTCACTCTCAGACAGTGCGCCATCCTTCGGCGAGGTGTCCAGTAACATGAATGATCCCGCTGTTAACGCTTGAATATCAAAGTGTGGGCCTCCCGGAGGATGGTGGGTACCCTGTCTAGAGAAATATGATGGTTGTGACTACAATGATGATGGGGAAGATCTGGTAGATTCCTGTGGGAAAATTTGAATATCAGGACCCTCCAATCCCTCTTCTCCCCCAATTTTCTCCCCCCCCCCTTTTCACACACACATTTAAAGTACTAGAATGGTGAAAATGGGAGGAAAATTGACTTTTTAATGATTTTGAATTATTTTTTTTAGCTTCCGAGATTCAAAGTCGTTTGGGCCACATTCGAATTGACGATCTGATCACACGCAGACGGCGAACAAATCTTTGAATCAAGGCCGGTCCGAGTTTTTGTAGTTCCTCCTGTAAAATAATGATAATTGAAAATCCCAAACAAATCTTTAACGACAAGGGTAGAGACAACAAAAGAAATACTAATATCAAATCAAGGTAATCGACAGACATTCATAACTGAACCATAGCAATATAGGAAGTCAAATGTCCCCTAGCAGACAGTATCCGGCGTAAGCATGAAGAGACCTTCCTTTTCCGAATGCTGAATACCCGACTATAGGGTTGGTTATGGTAGAAGGTTCGCTTGTAAAGGCAGTCGCCCCAATTTCTAGTTGATATAGATCGAGGAACGAGGAAGCATGGACAAGTGTAGGCCTACTGTTGCTGCAAATTGACTAAAACAAGTGTTTATGGCGGAGTTAAATACCAAAAAATACATTGTCAGAACTACCGTCATCTTTCAGCTAGAAAAAGTGACTATCGAGTTATTAAATCCTTTCCCAAAGGCCAAAATTTTGACTTTCAAATTTTAGAAAATCTGTGGACGACAAATTCAAAGTGGATACAACTGACACTGAAGGCTCTGATAGAGTTGAAAACATTGTGGGAAAAGGAGAAAATGCTGGTTACCAGCATTTTCTCCTTTTCCCACAATGTTTTCAAAAGCCTGTTTTCCCAGGGTCGTGAAAACCAGGGATTATTTGGTAAAGGGTTAAAGCCCCCGTAATGTCCAAACACAGCTAGTTTTCGCCGTTTATCATTCGAAAATACATCGAATAACTGACACTTTATAAGCAATGCTGGTTACCAGTATTTATTTCTTTCCCACAATATTACTAGAGGTTTTCCTCCCCAGGGTCGATAGAATTCGTGTTTGTGTGATAAAGGGTTATTATACTTCATTAAAAAAGTTAGATTGTGGAACAAGTTCTACAACTTGTATTTAATGAAGTTTTCGTCTGCACAGACGCTGAATATGAGCAAGTCTCTTTTTTTTCATTTTTAAATAAACGACATTAGATTTTGTTGAACTCATTACCAAACGACAAAATTTTCGGTTTGTCCAAATCGAAAGCATTTGAAGACGACAAAGTGACTGTGTTTGAAAATGTGAAATTTGTTTTGTAAAGGGTAGAAAACATTGTTGGAAAATGAGAAAATGCTGGTTACCAGCATTTTCTCCTTTTTTTCCACAATGCTTTCTAAAACGCGGCTTCTTTCTCTGGGTGATCAAAAGAAGGGATTGCGAGGTAATTGGTTAAAGAATGAAATTTGTCTTTGAAAGCGTAATTTCTCTATTCCCCACAATAATTTCAGAAGCTTTTTCCTGGGTTGTCGTTAAAATTAGGAGCTGTTTTGTAAAGGGTTAAACAAACCATAGACCTACTATCGTGTTTTCAAGAAAGCAAGTAAATGTCAACAAGTACATACCCTCGCACACTGACAGTAATACATACGGCAAGGATACTAATGATCATGTTGTCGTCCATTTGCATGTTAGCCTTATATTGCTGAGAATTTTGACAGCTTGTCTTGCGATACTCTACATATAGTTTTCAGTTATCTGTTCCTTTTTTAGACCCCTTTTCCTCTTAACCCCTTATCAAACAATCCCTGGTTTTTACGTCCTGAGATAGAAGCCTTTTGAAGACAATGTAGGAAAAGGAGAAAATGCTGGTAACAAGCATTTTCTCCTTTTCCCACAATGTTCCTACCCTGCTGGAAACAAATCTTAGTTTTTGAGTTTCGTTTATTTTGTCGTCTGCAAGTGCTTTCAATATGGACGTGTCTACACTTTTGTCGTTTGGAAAAGGGTTAACTCATTACCAATGACAAAATGTTTGGCTTGTCCAAACCGAAAGCATTTGCAGACGACAAAATAAAAGTGACTGAAAATTTGATAATTGTAATTTGTTTGTGAAGGATAGAAAACATTGTGGGGAAAAAGGAGAAAATGCTGGTAACCAGCATTTTCTCCTTTTCCCACAATGTTTCCAAAAGGCTTCTATCTCAGGGTCGTCAAAGGTAGGGATTGTGTGGTAATGGGTTAAATCGGAGTGATAGCATTTTGAAATAATATCAAGCTTCGATGGTGTTTTATAACTGAATTTTGTAGGGCAGTATTTTGCAATCCGTACAAGAAATGAGACGAAAAGTTTGACAAGATTAAATGAGCCATGCTCTGTGAAATGGGGCTTAATGCATTTGCGACAACTTTCGACCCATGCCTGCCTGCACAGATTGTGCAGGCTGGCATGGGTCGAAACTTTTTGTAATCTTCAATTTATATTCATGTCCAAGGTCCATTCTACCTCATGATTTAGTCGGTTGTTTGGCTAAAAGGGTTTTATGGGTCCGTAAAATTTTGAGAATTGTACCTGGAAGTTGCAGTCACATGAATTGACTCTTTACCCCACAATCCCATTTTACGATCCTTAGATATAAGTTTTTTTTAACCCTTTAACAAACGACGTTTTTTCAGACTGGTTCAAATTGAAAGCACTTGCAGACAACAAAATAAACGTAACTCAAAAATTGAAATTCGTTTCCAGCAGATTAGAAAACATGGTGGGAAATGGAGAAAATGCTGGTTACCACGATTTTCTCCTTTTTCCCCACTATGTTTTCAAAAGGCTTCGATCTCAGGGTCGTAAAAAACAGGGATTGTTTGGAAAAAGGGTTGATAAGGTTAGTTTTGTGGGAAAGAGAGCTAAACTGATACCTGCCTTTTCTTTAACTCATTACCAAACGACAGTATTTTTAGGTTTGTCCAAATTGAAAGCATTTGCAGACGACAAAATAAAGTGACCGATAATTTGAAATTTGTTTTGAAAAGGGTAAAAAACATTATGGGAAAAGGAGAAAATGCTGGTAACCAGCATTTTCTCCTTTTCGCATAATGTTTTCTAAGGCTTCTTTCTCAGGGTCGTCAAAAGTAGGGATTGTGTGGTAATGGGTTAAATAGTGTTTACTACGTATGCTTTTGAAGACAATTCCATCAATCATTAGAACCACAAGGCAGCGGCGATTAACTAAGACTTTTAATGGGCTTTTTAAACGGACATGTCCAAAATATTTTGTCTAGTAGGCCTAATGGGTTAAACTATGCGAAAAATGTCAAGTTTACAAGATTTGGTGCTCAAAGGTAAAAAAATCGCTTGTCAACATCCAGGCTTACACGTCAAAATGATCTTGACCTACATATGACACGGAAAACGTTACTTAAGGACATTCAATCGATTCTCTCTCTCGAATATATATACTTCGCTCACCAGATCTACCTACCAACATGTATAATTACCATATTCAAGTGTCATGGAACATTCGGGGAAGGTAACAAACTTGGCTTCTCTGCGTTAAATCGCAGATTTTCGTCCCTTCGCAAAAAATAGACTATAACCTACTTTTTCGACAACAGGCTGAACTAAAAAAAAAACTGGTATTAATCTACATTCTGCTGCGAGAATCCAGCTGTGTTGTGTATTGGACCATTACACAGTCACATCCCCGCAGTCTCACAGTGCTTCTGGACATAAAATACTAACGTTGTTCACACTTGTTTACACCTTTGGACGGCATGGCTTCACTTCCTCCGCCCTTCAGAAATCCAGAAATAAAATATACACAGGTATGTTTTTTTTTTATAAACATATTTTTTTGTAAGTTAGATCTAATTCTTAATAGATCTAGTTGTAAGTTGTTGCATATTCCGATCATTAGGTACATGTAGATCTACATGTAGATCTACATCTACATGTATACTGATCTATACAGATGTGTAACATTATGAGCTAAAACTCAGATACCAAGAACTCTTGACTGACCGAGGAGGCGTGGTTTTAGAGAATCTAATTTTCTCAGATTTTGGCTGTTGATGCCTTATTTGCCTGGTTGGCAATATGAATATCGATATTGAGAGTGGGAGTGTTTTGGCCTCCTATATATGTGGTGTAGGATGCTTGATCTGGGGGAGAGATGTGAGGACAGAGTGAATTAAGGTCTCTGTAGAGAGAAGGTTAAGATCAGGACAGAATGTGTTGCCATCTAAATGAAGTGATAAGATCTGGAATGAGAGAATAATTGGCTTTAACAACTAAGAAGAGTTTTACTGAGTAACTGATTCATGTTTGAATAT
Source organism: Tridacna crocea (assembly GCA_943736015.1). Lineage (NCBI taxonomy): Eukaryota > Metazoa > Mollusca > Bivalvia > Cardiida > Cardiidae > Tridacna > Tridacna crocea. The sequence continues at coordinate 34,779,848 of OX031066.1, read as the reverse complement.
CATGTTTGAGTAGTTTATTTGTGTCGTAATTAATAAACACGTAGAATAGCAGATTCGTGTTCATCTTATATTTAACAAACTAAAATCCACTATACGATCAAGACATAAGACGCATTATGTTACATGGTCACCCATTTATTTTGGTGCTGTGACCAGGATTGGTGATCCACCAAGTAACGAACAGGGGACTATCGTTTTCAGTGAAAGAAAAAATTCGATTTAATTACCATAAGCACAAATGGAGAAGAAAACCCCGCAGTCCAAAAGTACGGACAGAAAATTGGGACAGTGACAAACATATGGTTAAACAAGAGTCGACAAACAATTCAGACTCGGCATTCAAAAACATTAAGGTAACGTGGGTTGCCTGTTCCTTTTGCCAAAGTTTATGTCATGGGCAAAATTGCTACCGCTCAGTATTCGATTAACATCGGTACATCTTTGTTCCGTCGCTAGTGAAGCCGATGTGTGGACCAGAAGCCGGAGCTCTCGACCCAACAACCGAAGCCAAAATTATTTGGATTTCAATGGAACGTTTATCTAGGAACTTTTATCTAGGGTAGATCTAATTTGTTTTAAGACTGTGAAAGATATGCCCATGCATTAAGACCTGCAAACATATTCTAGAGTTTTGCTGCAAATGGGACAATTCCTGAGAAACACAAGAATCCTTACCTGGCAAAGCTGAATGTGTTCTAGTAAAGTTGGACTGATAACCATTTATTTTCACGAAGTGACAGAAACAGGAAAAAAAGAAACAGTGTTATTGTGTCAACTATTTTAACGGCAACTGTGAGTAACCATCATTTTCTTTGTTTGAAACTTGCAATACAAAAGAAAATTACCAGTCAGCCTGATTTTTATACAACTTTTGAAAATTTAAGGGATCTTAAAGATATAATTCAAGAAATATTGTCATTTTTGCATATTAGAGCAATTGAAAAATATACTATGTTGGCTAGGTTGCAATCAAAGCAAAGAGAAAAAATATAATAACAACTACAGAAATCAGTAGAAATGGTTGCCGATGTTTTGCAGCTCTTTTGGGGTTGAATTAAAATTTTAGATAGCAACAGGTAAAAGCCAAGTTAAGTTCTCAATTTGTGTTAGAAGCAGATTACATAAAAATTGTATGCTTTAAATTTGGTTGCCCTAAATAATACAAGGCAAAAGGGAAAATATTCCGGTATTTGCAGACAGGGCGTTAAATCTATTTGTTCAGGGTTTTAAACATCCTTGACTTAATTGCCCATAATTAGAATTTTTGGGGTGCCTTTCAAATCGTACAAAAAAGAAAAAAATAGGAAAGAGAGTCCAGCAAAATTTCACGACGCCGCTAGAAGTGCCATAACTGAGCAAAATAGTAATTGATAAGGCATATCATTAGAATCAATGTTCAGTTGTAGTGAGGAAAAGTCGGAAAAGAGTTTCATTGGGGAAATGGGTTAAAGATTAGATGAATATCGGATAGTCGAATCAGATTCCGATAGTAATATTCCCTTGTATGTGCAGAAACAAAGATTATTGGATAGGAAAATTATAAAGAGCGTGTTCGGAATCACCTTCCAGTATCGGAAAACTCTTAAGACTACCATTTGATAGTTGTCTTTGTCCTTGAAGAGAAATGATGAGACAAACTGGATCAAAAGTGACCATTAAGACATATATGTGGGTTTTATATGACATCTAACCAGTCTTTATCATTTGAAAAAGATGAAATTTGGACTAGAATCGTAATATTGTTTTTTTCACGTAAAAGGAAGCTACATGTAGGTACACAGATAAAGGTTTCGTATATATGGTGTAGGTATTAAGGGAAAACATTGTTAAATGTTGCTATAGGTTTTATTTCACAGAGGTAGAAGGACGAAACTGTGAAATTTTGTATAAATGTTGTACTGTTAGGTTGCATTGTTTCCAGTCAAAGTAAAATGTTAGAGTTGAAGTGTGTGTGCTGTTGACTTAGAAATATCTCTGATTCATCCTAACTGAAATATATGCACCTCCTTAAAGGTCGCGAAGTCAAGTTAGCCATAAATTCCTGAGAAGATAAATTTATGCTAATAAGCAACAAAACATCTAGCCAATATCTTAGTCCACTTATAAAGTACTGCGAGACAGAAATCCAATCTATATTTTTGGCACTAGCTAGGCACGTAGGTTGATTGTAAAGAAAATAGTGTCAGAACGACGTTCCAAAATGATCAATGTAAATGTCATATTTCTGTTTTATCCAAGAAACTAATCGCAAAGCCAGGATGGTATTTACAAAGATTCCTATTCAATTCACATTTCTTTTTTTTATCAAAAGGAAAACAATTATGTGCGGAATACCAATAAGGCGACCCATAGGAGAAGTTAATCTGGAGTTTGATTACTCTGATCACAGGATCACAAAAGGAATATGATTTATGATATTGCACGCAGCAAACATAGAAGAAAAATGACTTTCTAAACAAAACACGTGAATTGATAACAAAGTTAATCTTACGATTTGGAAGCAAAAATATTAACCGAGAAATCTATTGCCAAGTTGAAGATTGACAAATTTATACCAGGACTTTTTATCAATAAATGAGTTCATGGGAATTTCATGAATGAGTGTCATTGTAGTAAATTTGTAATAGTATTATACTTGTCAAGCTTAGAGAAAAAATGATATGTATAGCTGGCTGGAAAATTGCAAGGTTCAACAAGGAAAACATGGTTCATTTGACTTGGAGCTACCTAACAGTAGGGGTGCCGTAGTGCTGCATTCGAGGACCGGAGTCGTGTCACCTCCAAAGTAGTCGACGAACCAGAAGGCAGTGTTGCCAAAACAGAACTACACAATGGACTTTGTTGGTTCTGAAGAAAGTTTAGATACTAGACTTTTATTGTATTGTGTATTGTTATTTAAGATGTTGTTTGTACCTTATAGTTTTATGGTTAAAGCAGTAGGTACCTTTAAAATAAGGAGCTTGACGACCATAAAGGTTTTTGTTCGATGAGATAGCAGATTAATCTGGGGAAAAGGATTAATGATATCTCAAGGTTTTTATTGTTAAGGCAGTATTTTTCCTTTAACATAGGAAGCTTTAACAATTAGTCATAAAGGATTGGGTATTTTTTTCGATGAGGCTCTGAATCGTTCTTGTTGAAGATAATTGATTTAACCTCATGGTTTTGTTAAAGCAGTATTGTCCTTGGAAACAAGGAGCTTTAACAAGTTGCCCTAGCAGCCTGTGACGAGTTAGACTAGAAACTAGTAAATCAATCTGGATGTGGATGATTAATTGTACTTTGTTGAAGAGTAGAGGTTTCTGATGATGATTTTTTTTTAAGTAATTAATATTAAGTATTGTGAGGTGTTACTTGTATCGTCTTTTCTCATGTTTTATCGTATTAGAAATCATTTTGACCATTGGATAAAAACATCATAATGTTACTGTTTTTGTGTGATATTATGTCTAGGTAGACAAAATATCTTGAGAAAGGGAGATGTGTAACATTATGAGCTAAAACTCAGATACCAAGAACTCTTGACTGACCGAGGAGGCGTGGTTTTAGAGAATCTAATTTTCTCAGATTTTGGCTGTTGATGCCTTATTTGCCTGGTTGGCAATATGAATATCGATATTGAGAGTGGGAGTGTTTTGGCCTCCTATATATGTGGTGTAGGATGCTTGATCTGGGGGAGAGATGTGAGGACAAAGAGTGAATTAAGGTCTCTGTAGAGAGAAGGTTAAGATCAGGACAGAATGTGTTGCCATCTAAATGAAGTGATAAGATCTGGAATGAGAGAATAATTGGCTTTAACAACTAAGAAGAGTTTTACTGAGTAACTGATTCATGTTTGAATATCATGTTTGAGTAGTTTATTTGTGTCGTAATTAATAAACACGTAGAATAGCAGATTCGTGTTCATCTTATATTTAACAAACTAAAATCCACTATACGATCAAGACATAAGACGCATTATGTTACAGATGGATCTAGATCTAATGTAGAACTAGATCTAGATCTACTTCAAGTACTTGAGCTTCATGCAAACCTGGGGTGAGAGTGTTACGTAACTGAACCCTATTTATGTCGTCTTGCAGCTGAAGATTTTTCTTTGTCCACTTTGCTGTCATACGAGTCTTGATCTCTTGACTCGATAAATTGAGGTGATTATTTACTAGTGTATTCTAAAGGGATGTAGATCTAGATCTACTTAAAACTACTATAGTCTAGTCTCAACAATGAGACGCCCCGGTGATCTTTTTCATATTTGGACATTTACTGTACACCGTACAGAGGCGACCAGTCAAAAAGTAACATCGCGGGAGAAACGAACAGACGATGACGTTGTTTTTCGAATGAGACTGTTTTATTTAAGAAATAATCTTCTTTCTATCGTGGTATATCGTTCAATAAACCACAGTTGTGAGTTATGAGGCGCAATAAATAATCCACGAGGGCGATAGCCCGAGTGGGTTATTCATTGCGCCTCATCACTCACAACGTGGTTTATTGAACGATATACCACGATAGAAAGAAGATTATTTCGATTCTAACATGGCCAATTCTCAGTGAAAGGAAAACAGGTCCAAACTTAGAGTAAAACACGTATGAAGATTATGTTCCATTGAATAACTCACTCAATGAATGACGTCACTCGATACAGAATGACGTCACTCTACATGGATTGTCGCAGATTTTACCACGTTTTCCTTTGCACTGTGTTTATAGAGCCAAATTCGCGTGTCATGTTAGAATTGTTATTAAACAATTCATACGGAAATGACGAATCATAGCAACCTGCATAAACAACGTCATCGTCTGTTCGTCTCTCCCGCCAACGTCTAGTCGTTCACGCCAAAGTCACGAGATAATGGCCAAAGTCACGCTCGTGGTTCCCGCCGACGTCCGCACGACATCCTCCCGGACGCGAATAAGTACCTGTCTCCAGGGGGTATAGCTTTACAATCGGTCTCGTACTAGATTGTCCATTCCTGATGCGTACCAACGCTGATCGTGTTAAACCATTTCTTCCCGTCATTAGTTGCTCGATTGTACCCATTTTCCATTTTGCTCGGTGTGTCTCGTCGTGTATAAGTACCACATCCCGAATTTTAACTGATTTATCGTTTTGTCCCGTAGTTTTGTGGTACTGGCGTAAAGACGTTAGGTATTCGTGTCGCCATCTATTTCGAAAGTGGTTGATGAGTGTAGTTTGTACTCTCGCTTGTTTGGTGACTGTATCGTGAGTGAAGCTAGGGTTTTGGTTCTGGCAATTTATCATCGTAGGGTAGGGTAGCTACCCGTCTTCCGTGTAACAGATATGCTGGCGTAAGGGGTTCTGGGTCTGCTGCTTCTGACGTCACATACGTGAACGGACGATTATTCATGACGCATTCTATCTCGGTAACTATTGTTTGAAGGGTATCGTAAGTGACGTATGCCTTCCCAAGAACTTTCTTAACAGTTGTTTTGGTAAGTCCTATGAGTCTCTTCCACCAACCACCGAACCATGGAGCGCGCTTGGTCATAAACTTCCACTCTGTACCCTGGTTGTGTAATGTATCTTGGACAGAGGTAGACTCCATTAGCTGACGTATTGTGTTGGCTGCAGCATGAAACGTAGTTCCGTTGTCAGACACCAAAATTTTCGGCAGGGATTTTCTACTAATAAATCTCCAGAACGACTGTAGAAATGTAGTTTCTGTCAAATAGCGAACGACCTCTAAATGAACAGCTCGAGTAGTAGCACATGTGAAAAGACATATGTAAGCTTTCTCATCCCCCGTTTTGCTACGCATGTGTAGAACTCCGGTAAAATCAACCCCGGTCACTGTAAATGGACGCGTGTCTTGAACTCGCATCTTAAGTAAAGGTGGTGGGTCAGGCGCGGCATACGGTCTTCCAGTCACTCGGAGGCACGTGTTGAGTCTACTTAGAATCTTCTGGATGCACTGGCGTATTGTATATTGGGTTCTTCTTAACGTGACATTATAATTATCGGGTAGCTCTGGGTGATCCGGTTTCCAGGGCAACGAAGCAGTATATCGTCCATCATTGAAGCTAATGCAGTTTGTCTTGTATGATTCGCTAAACACTTGTTCTTCCTTCGAAGGTTGAATTCCTGTAGATTCTAGTTTCAAAAAACGCTCCGAATATTTTCACTGTTGGGCTGGGTCGAAATGACGTTCATAATGTAATCTATTGTTGTTGTTGTGCAATCCGGAAGTGTTAACGAAGAAGACCAAAATTATCTAACTGAGGAAAACGACCATGAAAAAGGACCTATAGAAGCACCTTGCTTAAATGCACTAGGAATCCTAGTGTATTTGGTCTCTACATCTATATGAACTATATGAACTAACGTCATCGTCTGTTCGTCTCTCCCGCCAACGTCTAGTCGTTCCCGCCAAAGTCACGCTCGTAGTTCCCGCCGACGTCCGCACGACAACTATAATGTATCCATAATCATATTTCCTTTGTCTACTTTATAATGATACATTTGAAACAGATAAATATTAACAAGACATCTTTTCCTCGGTTTGACAAGATTCTTGTCATTTAGCCTATATTGCAGAGATGTTTTGTGAGAGTAACGAACGACAACTCTGCTCGGAGATTGTCACGGAGCGTCTGCATTCTTCTGGCTACACTCGTTTGTGCTTTCTAGGTGGAAAAAAGATAGCAAACTGGGAGCAAATAAACAATCTGGTTGAGTATTTATGTATTATCTTCCACTTGCCAAAGGCCAGCGAGATGACAGCAAGGCCTTGTGTGACCAGTGGCAGTGGCGTGTTATCTTAATTTTTTATCATCAGCGCTGAAATCTAAAAATACCTGAAGAGGCTACAAAGGCTTTTAAGGGAATAGATCTACCATCATTTTTTTTTTCTAAATTTATGAGTCTTAGTTATTGATGATTTATATTGTTTTTTTTTTTCATGTAGATTTCAATGATATATATATTTTTTTTAAAAACTAAAGTATCCACGTTTTAAATTCAGGATTGTGTGGTAAAATGATGCCTACATAGAATTGAGGTGACAAAGCTGAAACCTGAAGTAAAGAATGAGCTCTCGTACATAGTGCACATGAGCACATTTGCTTCTGGTCAGGAATTGGATTTGCTTTACTGCCTTTCGCTCAACATGGACCAGTAATTTTCACCTGTTCAGTGTAATTTATAAGTAATTCTGTTTTTTTTTTTCCCAGATATTCATCAACAATGAGTTTGTGGATTCTGTTTCTGGTCGGACTTTTCCAACAATTAATCCAGCAACAGGTGACAAAATCATAGACATACAGGAGGGTGACAAGGTATAGAGGATCCTGCTTGAATGATTGTTTTATGTAATGGATTTATTAAACCAGTTACATGTATTTACAGTTATTAAACCCTTTACCAAACTGGTAACCAGCATTTTTTCCTTTTCCCACAATGTTTCACAAAATAAATCTCAAATTTTCAGTCACTTTCATTTTGTCATCTGCAAATGCTTTCGATTTGGGCAAGCCTAAAATACTGTCATTTGGGTAAAGAATTAAGATGTCTTGAGAAATCGAAAAATCTTTGTTCCAGAAAGAACTTTATTTTGCATGGCAGCATGTTCCAGAAAGAACTTTATTTTGCATGGCGGCAGGTCAAGCGAAAAAAAGTTGAAAAATGTAAAAAAGAAAGAAAAACCTGCTTTCTAAATCTGAATGCTGTATCGTTTTGCTGTTTGGCTTGAATGATCCTTTGGTAGACCTCCAATAGTTTTCATGAGTTATCTTGATAGAGTTTTGATCTAAAAAAAGAATGGCAACTTACCTTCAATTATATTATAATGTAAGCCTATATAAACTGCAGCCCATTCACAATTTTATTAGCAAGCAGAGCAATAAATAGGATCATCATGACCCTCTGGTTGAACTCTTTTGTCACCCAGTTCAGACTTATAACAACCCTGAGAAAGAAGCCTTCTGAAAACATTGTGGGAAAAGGAGAAAATGCTGGTAACCATGCTTTCTTCCCTTCCCAAAACAAATTGCAAATTTTCAGTCACTTTTATTTTGTCTTCTGCAAATGCTTTCAATTTGGACCAGTTTTAAAATGTTGTTGTTTGGTAAAGACCATGATATATCCTCTTCTTGAGAAATGTAACTTTTCATTATAAAATGTACGCAAGCTTTTGGCGTTACGACCGCCTTCTTCAAGTGTGATCCTGTGATAGAATGCCTGCAGTAATGTTCAGTTGTTTACACCATTACACCCGCTGAACATTACTGCAGGCATTCTATCACAGGATCACACTTGAAGAAAGTGGTTGTACCGCCAAAAGCTTGTGTACATTTTATAATTAAAAGTTTGGTAAAGAGTTAAAAGAATTGTGGCAAAAGGAGAAATTGAATGTCACATGCAATTTTCCCTTTGCCACAATGTTTTTATATTATTTCATGCTTTCTGGTAGGATATAGAGAATTGGCAGTGAAAATATTTTTCGATCTTACACCGGTACCACCAGTGAAAATACCGATTTTCACGTTCTTGTTGCCTAGGTAAATTGCGCGTGCCTAACAACTAGATGGGAAATATGACGTCACATACCTTACATTTCACGTGCTTGACGTAACGTTGCTATGCGGGAGGGGTACGCCACGGGTAATAAGGGAAAAGAACTGTACTGAATTTTGATAAAGCTCCTCGCAGAAAGGGTTAAAAGCATTAAATAAATAGAATATTTGTTTTTTTTTTTCGGTGTAAGATCGAATTTCATTTCATCTCATGGACACCATCGGTATATTTTCACTCGTGGCTGCGCCACTCATGAAAATATAACCGATGGTGTCCACTTGATGAAATAAATTTCAATCTTACACCGAAAAAAGAACAAAAAAAAAAAAAAAAAAATATCCTCTATGAATTTCATCTCGTGAACACCATCGGTAATATTTTCACTCGTGGCTGCACCACTCATGAAAATATTACCAATGGTGTCCTCTCGATGAAATAAATTTCGATCTTACACGGAAAAACACAAATATCTCTATGTATTTGTAATGCCATAGGGCTTCATTTATGCAGATCTAGGTTATCCATGGTATAATTCAACTTGTGTCTTAGATGGGCCATTTATTGGTCAAGAAATCACAGATGTTAATACTCATCAAACAATGTACAATATCAAGATCAGACTGCCAAGCACATGTTACATTATGCTTGGCAGTCTGATCTTGATCTACACTGTCAGCAAAAGCTCTTTGAGTGGGCTTAGCTGCTTTAGGGTTATAACCCTTTACCAGTCGACAAAATTTTAGACTGATCCAAACTGAAAGCACTTGTAGACGATAAAATAAACATGACTCAAACATTTAAATTTGTTTCTAGCAGGACAGAAAATATTGTGGGAAAAGGAGAAAATGCTGGTTACAAGCATTTTCTTCTTTTCCCACAATGTTTTCTAAAGGCTTGTTTCTAAGGGTGTAAAAAGTAGGGATTGTGTGGTAATGGGTTAACGAGTTATGTATGGATTTTTAAATGGTAATTTTGGTTTATTTCTCAATGTAGGCAGACATCGATAAAGCTGTCACAGCTGCAAAAGAAGCCTTCAGACGTAATTCCCCATGGAGACAATTGGATGCAAGTAAACGAGGTCTTCTCCTGCACAAATTAGCAGATTTGTTGGAACAAAATCTGGCTTACCTTGCAGTGAGTATTTCTGTTTTCTTTATATGCACCAAACCCTCTCTTACTTTTACAGTTCAGTGTAGAGCTGTTTATACCTCAACCTATAAGGTTTTTGATCTTTTTGAAATACATGTAAGTTGAAGTCATCAGATAAGGCTGAAAAAAAATCTGTATTTAGGGTTTCCCAACCCTACCTAGAAAATATTGAGGACCCTAAACTTTTTTCGCTTTGATTGAAAAAAAAAAAACAAATCAGTTGGGTGTGATTTCACTACACGTTACATGTAAAAAAGAATCCCTACCTACCTTATCTATAGTATCTTGGACTGAGATCTTAACCCATTACTACACAATCCCTACTTTTGACAACCCTGAGAAAGAAGCCTTTTGAAAACATTGTAGGAAAAGGAGAAAATGCTGGTAACCAGTATTTTCTCCTTTTCCCACAATGTTTTCTTCCCTTCACAAAACAAATATCAATTTTTCAGTCACTTTTGTTTTGTCACCAACAAATACTTTCAATTCTAAAAAATTGTCGTTTGGTAATGAGTTAACCCATTACCACACAATCCCTACTTTTGACGCCCCTGAGAAAGAAGCCTTTAGAAAACACTGTGGGAAAAGGAGAAAATGCTGGTAACCAGCATTTTCTCCTTTTCCCACAATGTTTTCTACCCTTCACAAAACAACTTTTAAATTTTAAGTCACTTTTATTTTGTCGTCTGCAAATGCTTTCAATTTGGACCAGTCTAAAAATTTGTCGTTTGGTAATGAGTTAAACACAGATATATTTTTTGTAGGCTTAATTGTGGATCCAAATATTTTGTTTTTGTCTATCAACCAATCAAATATTGAGGTAGAATTGTCCTTGGACATGCAGAAATTTGACCAATGGCAAAAGAATTTAGCTCAGGTGTGCCTTTATCTAACCTAGGGCTACCAAATATTGCATGTAGTTTTATCTGGTGGGTGCCTTCCAAGAGGGCCAACAATATAGCCCTGGGATGATGTTTGGCCCCACCCCAGGGGTCACAAGCTTTTCATTTACAACTTTTGGAATCATCTTGGTGCTTACCATAGGACCTAGGTATGGGTATAGGGCTTCATCTTGGAGACCTGCACCAGGATTGAAGTAATTATAGCTTTGTGTTCAACAGCTGCTTTGCCTACGGGCTATAACTTTCTTGTGGGATTTCATAGATAAAATTTTGTCTGTCTCCTAGTTTGAAACCAGTCTGCCAAGTATTGTAATGTTTGGCGTGTAGGGTTTTTGCTGATTAATCAGTGGAGTAATACAGGGCCATCATTGCCCTCTTGTTATTAAATGATTTGACTTGAATAATGTCATATGAATAATATTGTGCAACCTGTAGCAAGCATCATATACATTTTAGTCCAAGAATAAAATGATAAAACATGAACATGAACCTAAGATTCTGTTTATCACATAAAACAAATGGCATGCAAACAAGTATCCTACATCATCTTGTTCAGGCTATCTAGTATTTATGGATCACATGTCCATGATTACAACTGTTATAATTTGGTTTTAACCCTTTCCCAAATGACAAATTTTAGACTGTCCCAAACTCAAAGTGTTTGCAGATGACAATTTTGAATTTGATGAGAATGGCAGAAAGTTTTCCAATGGGCTAGAAAGCACTGTGGGAAAAGGAGAAATTGCTCATTACGAGCAATATCTCCTTTTCCCACAGTGTTTTCTAAAGACTTGTACTGCAGACACATAAAAACCAGGGCTTGTTTGGGAAAGAGTTAAATGTGTATATGTACACAAGATGATAGATCCCTGACTTTTAGTCGTAATTAAACATTAGCATAAAAAATTTTCCTCTCCTATGCATCTGAGCAACAATGACATAATTTTCTGCAAAATGGCAAAATAGTACAAACTCAGCCACATGCTGTGCTTAGTTATCTTAGGCTACACACACTTGTGAATGAAAAATAACCAGAGGCGGGAATAAAAAAAAAAACACAATATGCTTGTGTATTATGAAAAATAAGTCATTGGTTTGATACTATTCCAGAGGAGGTCTTATGTGATAAATACATTCTGTAAATCTTATTTCTATTCATACTTTCATTTTCTTGTAAACCAGAGTTTAGAGACACTAGATAATGGTAAACCATACCACAAGTCAGTTGGAGACATACGCTTCAGCATTAGGGTGATGCGATATTATGCTGGCTGGGCCGACAAGGTTCACGGGAAAACTATTCCAATAGGTAAATGAATTTCTTATTGGTAGATACATTCCTCGAGCAAATGAATCCCTTAACCTTTTACCCCATAAGGCATTTCTATGGTATCTCTAATTGATCCTAAATAACAACAAGGATGAAGCCGTTTCTTATGTGTATATGACACCTTTTGATAGCATAGAAAACATTGTGACAAAAGGTGAAATTGCTCGTCAAGAGCAATTTCACCTTTTGTCACAATGTTTTCCAAAGGCTTCTACAAGCAATGCGTATAAATGAGTATCTATGGAGTAAAGGGTTGTGCCTTTCACTACTGTAGTTGCCTTTGTGGCTGATTTAGATCAAGATCAGACAGCACAAAATGTGCAATCTTATCTTTGATTTACATTGTCCACTTTGCTGAAACTCTAATGACAATAGGCAACCATGAAATTGCACTTGTCTGGATCTTTTTCAAGACTGAAAATTTCTCTTGGGTTTATCAGGCTTTTTCAGAGATAATTGTCCACATAGCAAACAGAATCTTGTTATGCATGTTCTTGTCTGAAGACATGAAAAGGTGATCTGTTTTTGTGATACACATTATATAGTGCTAGAAGAAGCTTAAAATACTTTAGAAAAGACCGGGACCAAAAAGTGAATTCGGAACCACAAAGTCCTAAGTTTTAATGACATTTGACCCATTACCTTACAATCCCATGTCTTAACAACCCTGAAAAAGACTTTTGAAATCATTGTTGAGAAAGAGAAAAATGCTGATAACCAGGAATAATTCCCTTTTCCCCAATGTTTTCTATCAAAGATAGCAATCATTTGAGCTACCGGCATGTGCAATGTGTTATCTACAAATGTTTTCAATTTGGTAAAATACAGAATTTTGTCATTTGATAAATAGTTACAAAGAAGGCTTTTGAAAAGGTCAAGGGAAAAGAAGTGAATGCATTTTCTCCTTTTCCTATTCAGTTTCGTACTCTTCCAAAAGACAATTTCTACTAATTAAATATGTTATTTCTTCGCAGCATCATGGTAAGTGCCAAGCTACAGTGGCTCAGTCAGTTGCAAATAGGACTTGAGAACAGGAGGGTTGTGGGTTTAAATCCCTGGCTCGGCCATTTTCTTTCCAAAAATTGATAATAGTCTCCCACAGCTGACCATTATTTTGGATGATGGTTATGTATGAAAGCAGCCCGTGGCTTTGAAAGAAAATTGTGCAAGTACTGGTAAAAGAGACTCCAGGAAAGCATGGATAGGTGCACTGGCCACTGCGATAATACTGAAATAATGTTGAAAAAGGTGTTAAGCACCATACAATCAATCAGTGCATCGCTGTAGTGCCGTTAGTAACATACAAAAGGAGAGGACAAGGGCTTGCTAGTTTGAACCCCCAGCTGGGCCAATTTCTTTAGTCATTGCCATCAGGACTTATCAATGATCATTGTTTTGAGGACTTATCAATGATCATTGTTTTGAAGATGTTTATATTGGAAACTAGCCAGTGGCTTGAGAAGAGTATTTAGGGAAGTACTGGTAAAGGAAACTCAATGAAAACTTGGATAGGTGCATTTGCATGTGCAATATTACGACAGTACTGTTGAAAATAATATTAAACACAATACATGTACAAATGTAATTATAATCATTCGATACAACCAACTTATAATCTCCTCATTTGTATCTGCTTTAAATTTGGAGGAATCCAAAATTTGTCATTTTGTAAAAGGTATCGGTAAATTACCATAAGATTACCTTGTAATTACTATTTCAGATGGTGAATATTTTTGTTACACTCGCCATGAACCAGTGGGTATCTGTGGTCAGATTATTCCTGTAAGTATCAGTGAACAGTGATGGGTGAAATATCCACAGTTTTCTTCATGTGTAATGTTTTCAACTCTTTTAAAAAGTCACTTTAACTCATTACCAAAAGACAATTTTTAGGTTTGTCCGAATCAAAAGCTTTTGCAGACAACAAAATAAAAGTGACTGAAAATTTGAAATTTGTTTTATGAAGGGTAGAAAACGTTATGGGAAAAAGAGAAAATGCTGGTTACCAGCATTTTCTCTTTTTCCCACAATGTTTTCTAAAGGCTTCTTTATCAGGGTCATCAAAGGTGGTAACGGGTTAAGCCATTTTTAGCTCCACTGGCCTTCAAGCTTGACTAGCTGAAGCCATAATGTTTTAGCCAATCAGAAGTCTGTTTATTTCACAACGATGAAATTCTGATGAATATGACTAAGAGCATTCTTAAGAATGGTTGGTGAATACAGACCCTGGGGTCCGTCCTGTGTGTGTTAACTTTTATTTCAAACATCTCCGAAATTTCTCATCCAATTTTGATGAAACCCACTGAAATGATCCTTCTATGGTCCTCTTCAGAATTGGTGTGTATGTCAACCACCATAAATTACAGATCAAGCTCATGATTTGTTCCGGTCCACTGATTTTTGAGAAAAAAATTACAGGCCTTGGACTTAAAAAATTTGACTAAGAAAATAGTTACCCCTACTTTTTTTTCTAAATGCTGGCAAAAATTTGACTAAGAAAATAGTTACCCCAACTTTTTTTCTAAATGCTGGCAGATATTGAGCTATGTTTTGGTAAGTGAATCTACCACCATTGCATGCACACTTATATATAATCATGCTTGAGTTTTGTTACAGTCCACTGATTTTCGAAGAAATTACTGGCCTTGAAAATTTGCTTTCACAGAGCATCTGTTTCACAAACGATGAATTTGCATTAACAAGGAAAAATGTTCATTTATGGCTGTATTGTATTGGGGTTTAACGCCACTTTAACAGCTAAGGTTATATCATGGAGGTCAGTGACGCACATGTGTTTCCTGGTGTCCTCATACCAGTACTAACACTACTTTCTTTCCAAAGCCACCGACTACTTTTTTCACACGCTTCAGCAGAGGTGAGAGGCAAAAATACGCCGGAAAGGACGTTCGCCACTCAACAGGCGGGCGGCTCGGTTGTGAGCATGTCAGACTTGTGACCTGGTGGTTGTGAGTTCGAGCCACCCAGGCGGGTGGTTCAGTGGTGAGCATGTTGGACTCGTGACCTGGTGGTTGTGAGTTCAATAATGTTTATTTATGTGACTTTCATTAAAGCATTGCATATAGAGACAGACCCAATTCTTATAATTCTGAAAGGGTTCAAATACATTCTTTCTCCTCTACAGAGTTTCACAAACTATATGTGCCAGTGATATAAATGGCCGGTAGGGGACTGGGTATTTCTATGCAATACTATCAGAATAGTTGTTCAGCATTGTTCATACAAGAACTCTTCTTTGGGTTTGTTAAAACTTGTGAATGTAGAAAAGGAGAAAATAATGGTAACTAGCAATGTTTACCACACAATGACAACTTTTGATGATCCTGAGGGAGAAGCCTTCTGAAACATTGTGGGAAAAGGAAAAAATGCAGGCAACCAACATTTTCTCCTTTTACCACAAAGTTTTCTTCCATATCTAAGAAAAATTGTGTCATGTGAACCACAATGAAATTGTCATCTGCAAATGCCTTCAATTTGGATAGGTATAAAATTTTACCATGTGGTAAAGGGTTAAGCCACATTTACATGTATATCCTCATCTGCAAATGATTCCAATTAGGTTAAGTCTTAGATTTTGTTGTTGGCTCAGATTGAACGTAAATTTATTACACATTTAACGGCTGCAACAATTTCTCTTTGTATTTATACCTTTACAGTGGAACTATCCAATGGCCATGTTCACTTGGAAGATTGCACCAGCAGTTGCCCTTGGTAATGTTGTGATTATCAAGCCAGCAGAACAAACTCCGCTGACAGCCTTGTATACAGCCTCTCTAGTAAAGGAGGTAAAAATGTTCTTGTTTATTAATTGAATCTTTTGATCATATCAAAATAATTAGGTGGACTAGTAGCATATAACTCTACCAAATGACAACATCTTAGTTGATTTATTGTATGGTTTTAAATGCTGTTTTCAACATTATTTCAGTTACATTGCAGCAGCCTGTGCACCTAATCATTATCCTGGAGTTTCTTTTACCAGTAATCTGCACAATTTTCTTTCAAAGCCACTGGCTGCTCTCCCACTTAGCCATTGTTGAAGCAATGAGCAGCAGTGAGAGAGGCATGAATTCTGTCATAATAACAGTCATCAATTCTTGGAAAGAAATTGGCTGAGCCAGGGATCGAACCCATGATTCAAGTCCTGTACACTATCTACTGAGCTACCAGGGCTCAACAACAACATTTTAGACTTGGAATTATTTGCACAAGTCAGATGAAGGATAGCTCAAAAGAATAAGAATGGTAAGAAAACAGTTTGAGAAAAGGAGAAAATGCTGGTCATCATCTTTCTCAGGGGTCATCAAAATTTGGGATTGTGTTGTAAATGGTTTATACTCTTTACAAACACTTTTTATACGCCCATCGAAGACAGGACGTATTATGGGATCACCCATGGCGGGCGGGCGGGCGGGCGGGCGGCGTCCAGTTCTTTGTCCGGAGCATATCTCCAAAACTATACATGTACTAGCTAGGGTTATGAAATTTCATGGGTGGATAGATCTCATCGAGGGGGAGTGCAGTGCACAGGAATCATAACTCTTGCTTACTTAATTTTTGAGTTATTGCCCTTTGTTGTTTTTTCATACTTGAATTTTGTCCGGAGCATATCTCCAAAACTATTCTAGCTAGGGTTATGAAATTCCATGGGTGAATAGATCTCACCAAGGGGGAGTGCAGTGCACAGGTATCATAACTCATGCTTGCTTAAATTTTGAGTTATTGCCCTTTGTTGTTTTTCATACTTGAGCTTTGTCCAGAGCATATCTCCAAAACTATACTAGCTAGGGTTATGAAATTTCATGGGTGGATAGATCTCATCGAGGGGGAGTGCAGTGCACAGGAACCATAACTCTTGCTCACTTAATTTTTGAGTTAGTGCCCTTTGTCGTTTTTCATATTTGAATTTTGTTCGGAGCATATCTCCAAAACTATACTAGGTAGGGTTATGAAATTTCATGAGTGAATAGATCTCATCAAGGGGGAGTGCAGTGCTTAGGAATCATAACTCTTGCTTGCTTAAATTTTGAGTAAGTGCCCTTTGTCGTTTTTCATACCTGAATTTTGTCCGGTGCATGCCCCAGCGTGGGGTAAGACGGGCGTATCTTGCGACAATTTGCCGCTCTTGTTCATGTAATGTAGTCTAGTGTGATCTGCTATAATTTTTTAAAATCTAGGTAAAGCCTTTTCAACAATAATATATCCTTTCCTTATCAGTTGACAGTTTGTAAGACCGTTAAACTCATTTTCAGACAGTAAAGTTCGCTAAATCAAATAAGCCCCATATGATACAAAAGATAAGGTAACTTCATGGTTGTTAGTCCTTCATCAAACCATTCCATGTGTCTTTAGACCCATAATAAGGAGGCTTATGGATACATTGTGGGAAATAGAGAAACGCTAATAACTAGCATTTTCTGATCTACACTCGCCACTACTCTATTTTTGATTAACCCTTTCCCAAACAATCCCTGGTTTTTATGACCCCGTGATTGAAGCCTTTTGAAAACATTGTGGGAAAAGGAGAAAATGCTGGTAACCAGCATTTTCTCCTTTTCCCACAATGTTTTCTACCCTTCTGGAAACAAATTTTAATTTTTGAGTCTTGTTAATTTTGTCGTCTGCAAATGCTTTCAATTTGGACCAGTCTAAAATTTTGTCGTTTGGTAAAGAGTTAAGGCTGTCTCTTTATCTTGCAGTGGAACTATAGTTTATATCCAGTGAAAAGGTGTAAATTATTGACTCGGTAATGAAAGAGTCAATACTAGTCTCTTTGTCCTTTTTGTTGAAGTTCTCAGTACATATGTACCTACCATTCTTAAAATTGTTCTTTTTTTTGTTCTTCAGAATTTTCCAAATTTGAAAGTATCACAACTTCTGATTGGCTCAACTATTGGTTGAGCCACTCAAAAGTTGTGTTACTTTCAAATTAAGGAAATTTCAGTTATAAAGACTAACGATGTTCTTATGAATGGTCGGTAAACCTGGACCCTTCAGATTTTAAAATTTTAAAATATGAATCTTCTTATATTAAATATGAGCTTTTGATAACATTGTAGATAAAGTTGCAATGCTGGTAATCAGTATTTCTTCTTTTCCCACAGTGTTTTTTACCCATCCAATAAAAGATTTCATTATGTGACCCTCATGTTTGTTTGCAAACCCCATCAGGTTGTATCAGTGCAGGATTTTGCCACAAGGTAAAGAGTATTGTATTTTAACATTTTGCTACATATACTTATAGGCTGGTTTCCCTCCTGGAGTTGTAAACATTGTGCCAGGATACGGCCCTACAGCAGGAGCAGCTCTCTCTGGTCATCCAGATGTGAATAAAGTAGCGTTTACTGGGTCTACAGAGGTGACAAAATCTTACCTATTAAAAAAAATTTACACTTTACCAAACAATTCCTGGTTTTTACGATTGATGAAAATCACTGTGATTCATTCCTCCCCCCACCACTTATCATTGTTTGATTACATTTATGTGGAAAAGTGGCCAGTGGTTTGGGAACAAAATTGTGTAAAGGACTGGTAAGATATAGAATTTATTTCATCAGCTTGTGGTTAATATGGGGAAATTATTTGCCTCAAAAGGGAAAGGTATGCGAAAATAACGAGTGGCGTAAGGCGCAAGTTATTTTCATGGACCTTTCCCTTTTGAGGCAAATATTTCTCCATATAAACCACAAGCTGATGAAATAAATTATATATTATATTTCACCTGATTATTTTGTCAATGAATGCCACTTTTAAAACTAGTGATCACAAGTCAATACACCAGATTTTTGGTAGAAGGAAATTAGTCACTTCGGCGGGGAAATAATTCCCCCAGCTTAAATTACGTCATTTTTTTACCCATAAAATTTCTAAAAATAGACTAAAAATATAAGATAAATGGATAAGTGCTGTGGCCAGAGTGATATTGAAAGTAGTTGAAAAGGACACTTAATACCATATAACAGAGAAGCTTTTACCAAAATAGTCACATTTTTTTCTGTTTCTATGAAATCAGGTTTTTGAAAATGCCATTCAGAAAAAGAGAAAATGTTAGTAAGCTGCTTTTTCTCTATTTCCTCACTATCATCATTATGGATTCATAAAATCCATTTTGCTTGAAAAACTGGCTGAATCTCGAGGTAGGATAGTCCTTGGATATGCAGAAATTACCAAAATCAAAAAGTTTTGGCATGGGTCAAACCTGGTGAACTGTGCAGGCTGAACTGTGTTGATACTTTTTACAGATAAATAAAGCCCCCTTTTCACAGAGCATGGCTGATATAGTTGGCAAGGATATTTTCAAAGCCACCAAGGGGAAAGATGCTTCATAGTTTAATGGCATGCTATGTTGCTCTTAATTTCTGTATGCTGAAAATTAATTTCTATTGTATTATTAAACTATTTTACTCGCTTTTATGCAATCCTTTGTTTCATAAACTAAAAGAAGGCTTTTGAAATATTTTTGGAAATGGAGAAGATGTTGGTATCTATCAATTTCTCCTTTGCTGACATTGTTTCATAGCCTTAAGTGAGGTAATTATTACCTTGTTCACTTCATAGGTTGGACAAATTATTATGCAAGCATCTGGGGCCTCAAATCTGAAAAGAACAACTCTGGAATTAGGCGGAAAGTCGCCTCTTCTCATCTTTCCAGATTGTGACTGTAAGTAAATTAGGGTCTGTGTTTGTTGCTTGTTGTTGTTGTATTGGGGGTTTAACGCCATTTTAACAGCTAAGGTCATATCATGTCTCAACTGGGTACCAAACTCAAACCACCAGGACATGAATCCAACACGCTCACCACTGAGCCGTTCGGGCAGGGTAGGTCTATATACACTAGGGTAGATAAATGGTGAGTGTGTCGGACTCTTGACCTGGTGGTTGTGAGTCTGTATTTACTAACAATCCATAATTCCAATCTTAGTGTATTCTGGATTTAAAAAGTATTTCAACTTGATTTGGCAAATCCAAGATTTGTTGTTTGTTAAGATTTTGTTGCGGAGATTGTAGAACATGTTTCTAAAAGATTGTGAAAAGCTTTAGACTGACTTATACAGATGTATTGCAGTGGACAAGGCAGCAGCTGCAGCTGTGGATGGTGCGATGACTAACATGGGACAGTGTTGTGTGGCAGCATCCAGGACATTTGTTCATGAAGATATCTATGATGAGTTTGTCAAGAAATGTGTTGAGATTGCTAAAAATAGAAAGGTTGGGGATCCCTGGGAAATCAATGATAATGGACCGCAGGTAAGATGATTACCGTTGTGATTTTTTTCATTATAATTGATAGGGACTTGTGGTTTACTGCACAGGTTGCCAGTCCATTTTCAGACACAATTTTGTATCACTTTCTTCTCCTTCACTGTTCAACTAATTCAGCGAAAAGATAAAGGGAAGACTGACTACCATGGGAACTTGTGCACATGCTGTTTTCATAATGATTTGTGGACTATTACAGGAGTAACAGCCCTTTGAATTTTTCCCTGATCCAGTAACAAGGCAATTGCTTTGAGTATACAACATCTTGTTACAGTTCTAGCCAAGTCTGTCACATCTCATGCAGTAGATTATGAGATTTGAATTCTTGAGACTCATTTTGGTATAAAGAGGCCTTCATTCACTGGTAAACATTATAACCAAGTTCACTTTTTCCGGAAATGTCTTCTGTAATTGAACCATCTACCACACAATCATGTGCACATGATTTTCCGAAGCGGGGAAAAATGACGAAAACACTGATAATTAGTATTTTCTCCTTTTCCAACTTTTTTTTTGTGTCATCTAACAAGCTTCTTTCTCATTGTTTAGGCCAAACTAATTTCATCATTTGTAAATTCTTTCAAAATGGACTAGTCTTTAAATTTTGCTGTTTGGTATAGAGTCAAAAAAATTAACTCTTTACCACACAATGACGCCTTTTAACGACCTTAGGAAAGAAGCCTAATGAAAACATTGTGGGAAAAGGAGAAAATGCTGATAACCAGCATTTTCTCCTTTTGCCACAATGTTTTTTACCCTATCAATGAACAATTGTACCATATGAACCACATTGAATTTGTCCTCTGCAAATACTTTCAATTTGGTCGGGCTAAAATTTTGTCCTCTGGTAAAGGGTTAACTTACTTATTGATGAAAATTTTTCTCTTTGGTGTCATGCATACTAGTTCTGTGTTATTTCTAAAATAGGTTGTAGGAAGACTATATAACACTTTTGATATTATCGTTTAGGTCGATGATGAACAATTTAAGAAGATTCTTGGTCTCATTTCCTCTGGGAAAGAGCAAGGTGCTAAGTTAGAGTGTGGTGGAGGTCGCCTCGGTGAAAAGGGCTATTTCATACAGCCTACAGTGTTCAGCGGGGTCACGGATGATATGAAAATAGCACGAGAAGAGGTATTTTAGCTATTAACCCTTTACCACACAATCCCCAGTTTTTGAAACCTTGAAGAAGGACACTTTTGATAACATTGTAGAAAAAGGAGAAAGTGCTGGTAACCATCATTTTCTCCTTTTACCACAATCTTTTCCATCCTGTCAAAGATAGCAATCATTGTTTCAGCTAGATTCATTTTGTCATATGCAAATACCCTAATTTTGGTAGAGTATAAAACTTTGTTGTTTGGTAAAGAGTTAACCCTCTACCGGTCGATAAAATTTTAGCTCTGTCTAAATTGAAAGCATTTGCAGACGAAAATTTCAGTGTGGCTCAAGTGATGCAATTGTTAATTGATTAGGTAAAAAACATTGTGGGAAAAGGAGAAAATGCTGGTTACCAGCATTTTCTCCTTTCCCCACAATGTTTTCAAAAGGCTTCTTTTCCAGGGGCGTCAAAAGTAGGGATTGAGTGGTAATGGGTTAAATCCCAGTTTGTTATATCATGATTACATTTGTGGCTGGCATTGGTTAAGATGCTGGACCTATAGTTGCCCATACCTAAGTTTTATCAGTTACCAAGCGGTCTCTTTTTCTAGATAAAATTTTAGACTTGTCCAAATTGAAAACATCGGCAGATGACAGTTGATATATATTAAATGAGACAGATGATCATTTCAGTGTCAGCAACTGCTACTTTTCTTAGCTTATTTTTAAAACTGACAATGTCAAGTGTACTTGTAATTTGTTAGTACAATTAAATCTGAGTTAGCGGTCATACCTGAACAGTGGCTGATCTATCCACAATGGCCACTCGAAGCCCCCCGTGCAATTTCCTTCTTTAATTTCACTTTGTATTGCTTGATATTGTAAAATGCAGCCAGCGGTCACATTATTTGGTCTGGATCAACAGTATATCACACCTTAACAAAGGTCAGCTGACACAACACATGACCTAATTTGTCAGATATAGAAAATCGATAATTAACACTGTAGTTATCGACAAAAGATAGGTATTTGGCCTTCTTCAACTAAGTTGGGTTCGGCTTTCATTAATAACATACATGCTGATGCCAACGTTAAAATGTACACACTCTCTATAGTACAGAAAGTTATTTACACCTTAGCCTTAACTTCTTTTCCTTTTCTGTTATCCTGGTGACGACACGCTTCAAGTCAAATAATCCATGTTGATTTTATACTATTGCATTTTGGCTGGGAGGATTTTTTTTTGCAATCAGCCAAACTAATTTTCTGCTGACTACACAAAACATGTGACACAGCTGCCCAATTGTTTTTAAAACAGCCATTTCTAAACGCAATGTGACCATGGATTTCGTGGGGTAAAACAGTCGTAAATTGGTACAACATTTACATGTATTACAACCTTCTTGCTTGAGTGACCTACAAGTTATGTCATAGATCTACCCCAATCAGAATTTTACTGCAAACGCATGTGTACCTGCAACAGGCATAAAACCATGTTTACGGATGGCCTGTTTTATATTTCGATTGTTTTAATATTGAATTTTGTGATGATAAGATGACGGATTTCAACGTGTTAGATTTGTCAGACTAAACAGAACTTGCAGTCTGATCTTTGTTTTCCTAAGTGTACATGATTCAGATACACTTAGCATGTAAAATTCTTCATCTGTTCCTATTCATTCACATATTTGTAGATTTTTGGCCCTGTACAAAGCATACTTAAATTCAAGACCATGGATGAGGCCCTGGACAGAGCCAATGATACAACATATGGACTGGCTGCAGCAATTTTCTCCAATGATGTAAATACAATCATGACCTTCACACAGGGCATACAGGCTGGTTCAGTGTGGTACAGTATTGTTTTCATCATTCACAGTGTTTTATACACTTTTAACTCTTTTCCACACAATTCCAAGTTTTCACATTACCTTGACAAAGAAAGCTTTCAAAGACATGTAGAATACGGTTGTATCTATTACTACTGAAAAACTCACTAAAAAGTATCAAAATATAGTAGAATGGCAGCACTTGTCCCGAAACTTTTCGTAATATTAGAAAGGCTTTTTGATGGTTAACCGTTTACTCCATAGATACTCATTTCTACGCATTGCTTGTAGGCGCCTTTGGAAAACATTGTGACAAAAGGTGAAATTGCTCGTGACGAGCAATTTCACCTTTTGTCACAGTGTTTTCTATACTATCAAGAGGTGTCATATACACATAAGAAACAGCTTCATCCTTGCTGTTATTTAGGGTCAGTTAGAGATACCATAGAAATGTCTTATGGGGTAAAGGGTTAAGATTTAGTACATGATATTATACACTTTGGCAGACGGAAAGATTGCTTTTCACAGTCAATATGTACTTTTGCTTCACTGTCTCCAAAAGTTTTAAACAGAAAATGTAGTCAGGAGGTAGTATTTTATATTGTTCTCATTGATTAGTCTCAGTGGCTTCACCTCACATGCTCTATTTATTTTCAAATACTATTTTTTATAACTTGTTTTCGCCAGGGTTAACTGTTATGAGGTTGTGAATGCACAGTCACCATTTGGAGGCTTTAAGATGTCAGGTGTTGGGCGTGAACTGTAAGTACCTACACAAGCCTTCCATGTGTACTCAAAGTGACTTTACATCTATTAAATGTCTGTCTATCTTTTTAGTCCTCCATTAATTTTATCAATATGTTCCAAAAATCTGCAAGAACCTGATACATTAATTTAATCTGTCCATCTATCTGTCCATCCACCCATCCTGTATTCATTTTGAAGATTGAATAGAAAAAAATCAGTCTTCTACTTTTCTGTATTTCTTCAGTTAAAGAATTGTTTTAGCCCTTTACCACACAATGACGACTTTTAACTACCCTGAGGTAGAAGCATTTTGAAAACGTTGTGAGAAAAGGGGAAAATGCTGGTCCCACAATGTTTCTACCCTTCCCAAATCAAATTTCGATTCTTCAGTGACATTTATTTTGACTGGAAAACAGTCTCTTTCAGCAGATTTTCTCTCCTTTAGAAAACAATCAGTAGGTTTACACAAGTAGATCTTTTGATGGTACTGTATTAGGAGTCACAACGATTTCTCTGCATGCATGTTTTATCTCTATTGGAAAGCATCTAGTTGCTTCATACAGATACATGTATTGCCAGTTACAACAATCTCTCATGCAAGTTTTGTCTCTCTTGGAAAGCAGCCTGTAACTTTGTACAGATGATGTGGGTATTACGAGTTGCAGAAATACCAGGAATATGTGGATAGGTATACTAGGCTCTTTGAAGTAAAGTGAGATCTTGAAAACCTAAATTAAATACCTAATCTTAAACCTTGAGCAGCGATTGTTCTTAAACAAACTTTTTGATATCCTGAAAGATGTGGGAGCTGTACCATCAACAATTCTGATTTAGGTCTGACCACTTTATATACATGTACCAGGCAATCCAATGTCTTAAACGTTCAGAAGACACCCTTGAAAAAGGAGAAAGTGTTAGTAAACAACATTTTCTCCTTTTCCCAAATGTTTTTTTTTTATTTCTTACACAGATTCTAGCATATGAGTGGTATTTGATGTGTTGTGGGCAAATGCTGTCACTTTGACCTGTCCAGATATTTGTCACTTGGTAAAAACTTAACTCAAGGACTTGTTATACCAATGGCGAGAATAGTCAGAGCTCCCTATAAGCGGGAGTGATGGTATTCTAAATCCATTCCAGTATTTCTCTTTCAAACCCTATGTTGTGGGTACTCATTAAAATCATCTCAATGAGAAGATTCTAATGAGTACCCATAACATAGGGTTTAGTTCAGAATAATTTACATTTTCAATTTTGAGATCAGAATAACTTTCTCTGTCTAGAGCTGTGATAGCTGTCTTGGGAAGTAGAGTATGAACAAATACTTCATTATTATACCCTTGCAAAACGAATGTTTTTGGGGGTATACTGGAATCAGCCTGTTTGTCTGTGTGTCCATCTGTCCGTCCGTCCTTGTGTCTGTCTGTATGTGTACAAAATTCTAGCAATATTGTGTCGCAAACTCCTCCCACAGTTTTCCTTCAATTGTATTGAAACTTTGCACATATATTGATCATGTATTGAAGATTTGCAGGACGCAATTTTCATGTGCCAACTCCACCCTGGTTGAGGAATTATCTCCCTTTGAATTTGACACTTTTTTCTGTCAAAGTGCTGGTGGGGGTATTAACCCATTACCACACAATCCTACTTTTGACGACCCTGAGAAAGAAGCCTTTAGAAAACATTGTGGGAAAAGGAGAAAATGCTGGTAACCAGCATTTTCTCCTTTTCCCACAATGTTTTCTTCCTTTTACAAAACAAATTTCAAATTTTCTGTCACTTTTATTTTGTCGCCTGCAAATGCTTTCGGTTTGGACAAATCCTAAGATTTCGTCTTTTGGTAATGAGTTAAGTCACATTCAGTGACAGCTTTAGTTTAGTCTGCTGTCTGACAAAAGGATTTTATGGATCCATAATTATGTGATGACTTGCTTGGTATCATGTATCACTGAATTATGTGATGTCTTGCTTGCGTCGCTGAGATGCATTAGACTCCCTCTCGCCAGAGCATGGCTCATTTGTATATGGATGTGATACCAGAACAATTTATGTTTATTTTAGGGGTGAATATGGTTTACACCAGTATACAGAAGTGAAAAATGTAAGTCCATTTGAATTCCTAATAGTCAGCATTTGGCCCTTGGCAATTAAGTCCTTACCACACAATGCCAGTTTTTAATGACTATGAGTAAGAGGCCTTTTTAAAACACTGTGGGAAAGGGAGAAAATGCTGGTAATCAGCATTTTCTCCTTTCCCACGATATTTTCTAAGCTATTGTCAACAAACCCCACCAAATAAGTCATATTTTGATTGTGATCTGGGAAGGCTTTCAATTCGGACAGGTCTAAAATACAAGTATTGTTTTTTAGCGTTTATATATTTTTAAACATTGTGTGGAAAAATGTAAAATAGATGATTTGTGAAGTAAGAAATTTTTGATTTGAATAATTATTATTGTTGTGTTTTGATGCAATCAAATGGATTATGTTAACACTTTACCACACAATCCCTGGTTTTACGACCCTTGGAAAGAAGCCTTCTGAAATCGTTGTGGGAATAGGAGAAAATACTGGTAACCTGCATTTTCTCCTTTTCCCACAATGTTTTCTTCCCTTCATAAAAGAAATTTCAAATTTCAAATTTTCAGTCACTTGTATTTTGTTGTCTGCAAATGCTTTCAATTTGGATAAGTCTACAATTTTGTCGTTTGGTAAAGAGTTAAACATTGTGTGGAAAAATTTAAAATAGATGATTTGTGAAGCAAGAAATATTTTTGACAAGAAAGCAATAAATGTGTTTCTGTTCAATTTGAGTAGAATATCATGTTGTGTTATGATGCAATCAAATGGATTATGTTAACCCATTACCAAACGACAATAAATTAGACTGGTCCAAATTGAAAGCATTTGCAGACGACAAAATAGAGGTGACTGAAAAATTGAAATTTGTTCTGGGAAGGGTAGAAAACACTGTGGGAAAAGGAGAAAATGCTGGTTACCAGCATTTTCTCCTTTTCCCACAGTGTTTTCAAAAGGCTTCTTTCTCAGGGGCATCAAAAGTAGGGATTGAGTGGCAATGGGTTAATGTATTCTTTTTAATGCCAAAAATACTTTTCTCCACAAGTCATCAAGTCTGCAATAGCACCCATGTTTTCAACATTTCATAATCATTATGGTCCCTATAGTAATGCTATTTTTCATGTTTGGAACTATTTACATATCAGGTGTGAGAGTTGACATGCAAACTCTGTAGCAGATGACAAAACTTAGTACTTGTCATCACAATCCTTAGTTAACTCTTTACCACACAAAGCAGACTTTAAGCAACCCTAATATAGAACCCTTTTAAAAACATTGTGGGAAAAGGAGAAAATGCTGGTAACCAGCATTTTCTCCTTTTCCCACAATGTTTTCTACCCTGTCAAAGAAAACTTGCACCATTTGAGCTACACAAATATTGTCACCTGCAAATGCTTTCAGTTTGGACAAGGGTAAAATTCTGTCATCTGGTAAAGTTTTAAAATGACTTTGAGAAAGAAGGTTCCTTTTGAATCACATTTGATTTTTCATCTGCAAATACTGAGGATAATGTCATCCGGCAAATTTATCAAGAAGTAGGAGGGTATCTTCTATATCAAATCTGTTAAAAGGAGAAAATGCTGGTAGCCAGCATTTTCTCATATTGATAACATTTTTTGTCTCCATTTACCACAATGTTTGGACTCTTTGAAAGATGATGGTATCATTGAAACCCAATGTCTTGACTTCAGTCTCGACCAGACTTTAGTTTTTTTTATTTGAGATAAATATGCCAACTTGAGAGTTGAATAGGAAAAGTGAGTTGGTCATTTGGCAAATTTGTTTTTTCTGTTCGTTGAAAGAAAAATACAAGTATGAATTTTTTAACATTATAAATGTATGATGTATCAAGCTACAGCACGTAACTGAAAAAATTTACTTGTACATATATCTAGATGCAAAGATATATGAAAATAAAATGAGCTGAAAAGACAAAACAGAAATTTCAAGGAATGAGAAAACTTTACAGATAATTTTATATGTATTTATTTCTATTGGCTTGATCTGTTTCAGGTTGTCATGAAGATTCCTGTGAAGAACTCGTAGACTATGAGATACATAACGATGAGTCTAATACCTTACAGTATTGTGGTGTTTATCAGAATAAGAAAACATGTAATCTGGAAAACAAACCAATTTGTATATGGCTTGCTACATGCGAAAATGGGCATTTGGACATTTGCGTAAAGTATCGTCTCGGATCAGCCTGTGCAATCTGTTCAGGCTTATCGGAAACAACATTAGCCCTTTTTTTCTAATTTTCTGTTTTGCGAAAGTTTATTAAAGGACAAAATCTAATGTAGTCGTAAAGTGCCGCAAATGCCCCAATGTCCCTTTTTACGTGTTGCAGGCCATAGTTAGAACTAATAATTAGTCCTGTATTGTTGCACTTATTCTGAACTTTCAAGTGGCCTACCTATCAGCATTCAAGATTTTTATAGTGTATAAACCTTTTATTATTTTTATCAAACAACTCAAAGTTTTAATAACTGTGAATGAGACGGCTTTTGAAAACATAGTGGAAAAGGAAAAAATTGCAGTTAACTCTTTACCAAACAACAAATTTTTGGACTGGACCATATTCAAAGCGTCTGCAGACATCAAATTAAATCTTGTTAATACGATGATTTCTGACCTTGTTTTCTATAGGCTTCTCTGTCATGGTTGTTAAAAGTCAGGATTGTTTGATAAAAGAGTTAAGCAGCATTTTGTCCTTGTTCCACAATGTTTTTTTTTTAACCAGTGTGACACAAGATGGATTTATCATCTGCAAATGCTTTCAGTTTGGACTAGTCTAAAATTGTATCATTTGGAAAAGTGTCAAATGTTGTTCAAACTGTATGATTTGTCTTTGAAGGATAGAAGGCATTTGTTTTAGAGTTCTGTATTCACTATTTTTACCATGCAATCCTGAGTTTTAACAACCCCAATACAGAAAGCTTTTGAAAAATTTGGGGGAGAAAAGGACGGTAACCAGCATTTTTTTCCTTTTCTCACAATGTTTTCTGCCTGTGTTAATGATACTGATCATCATTTGAGCTACCCTATAAAGTCAAATCTTAGTTAGCGGTCATACATGCATAGCGGCCAATCTGTGATTAACGGTCAGTTCAGGCCCGCCTATGCAAATTAACTCTTTAAAGTCCTTTAATTAATGGTAAACTGTGATATGTGGTCAGCGGTCACATTTGAAGATCTTAATTGCACTTAAAGCATATCCCATAAAGTGGTCACGTGACCCGACTAATTGCTAGCAAGTGGTGTGAAAAAAATAAATAACCCGCTATACCAATCAACATGTGTGATAAATACTTAAACTTCATAGTGTAGGTGTACACTTTGCATAAACGGTGTTATTGCGGGCTATTCTTTGCTATTCGATCGGCAGATAGACTCTGCATCCCCGCAATGCTTTACATTGCTATTGAAAACGAGGTTACCAATAATTTCCAAAATGGCGTCGAGTACCGTAATTTGCTTAGATTTTGGGACTGTAAAAATAATTATCCTTTTTTGTGTCCCAATACTTTGGTTTTCAAAAAATAATTATTTTTGTCACATAATGGACTTGTCCAACTTGAAAGCTTTTGCAGTCAACAATGTAAATGTGATTGAAAATTTTAAATTTGTTGTGAAAGAATGGAAAATATTTTTGCTAATCTGATCTGTGTTAAGCAGCCAACTGTTGTATGCAGCCACTATTGGCTTGTCCCTTGGTTGGCTGCTTAAGACAGTTTTAACTACTTTTAATTCAGCTGTATCTAAAATATTGTCTTTTGGCAAAGAGTTAACTTTTTTCCACACAATGCTGAGTTTTAACGACCCTGAAGAAGAATGCTTCAGAAAACATTTAGAGAAAAGGAGAAAATGCTGGTAACCACCATTTTCTCCTTTTCCCTAAATGTTTTCTCCTCCAACAAAGACGTAATTCATTCCTTCACATACATGTATTTTGTTGTCTGCAAATGCTGTCAATATGGTTGAGTTTAAAATTTTGTTGTTTGGTAAAGCGTGAAGCTCTATACTAGATAATGAAAAATTTAAACTAGCATATATCAAAAGCTTTGATAGAGGACAAATTAAGTGCAGTTCTAATGTTAAGAATTGTCTTTGAAGGGCAAGAAGCATTTACTGTAGAGGTTTTTTACTAACCGTATTAAGTTTTTATACATCTTTTATGACAAGAACAATGGCTTTACTTTTATCTGTTTACCACAAAATCCTGAGTTTTAATGACCTTGAAAAAGAAGGCTTTCAAAAACATTGTTACAGTAACTAGCATTTTTTTCTTTTTCCCATGTTTCCTACCCTATCAAAGTAAAATAAGCATACAAGCTACATTTGTCAACTGCCTTGGCTTTTACTTTGGTCCAGTTAACCCATTACCACACAATCCCTACTTTTGACGACCCTGAGGAAGAAGCCTTTAGAAAATATTGTGGGTAAAGGAGAAAATGCTGGTAACCAGCATTTTCTCCTTTTCCCACAATGTTTTCTACCCTTCACAAAACAAATTTTAAATTTTCATTCACTTTTATTTTGTCATTTGCAAATGCTTTGGATTTGGACAAGCCCAAAATATTGTCATTTGGTAATAAGTTAAAAAATTGCCATTGGTATTGAGTTTAAAAGTAAGGAGTTACAGCAGTATATCTTTTAGCAGCACATTGATTTCTTTATTGTGTGTGTCTTGTCTATTGTGGAACACATTTGAACAAGTATAGAAGTAAGCATTCTGTCAAATAAACAAGTTTTAATATTTTTCTTTTTTTTGTTCTATTAGCTCCATTGGCCAAAGGCCAGAGGGCTTAATGTCATGGCCTGGTGTCCATCATGCATCAAGATATCCATTCATGCATGAGTTAACTTCTATTTCGTTCATCTTCATCTCTGAAACTACCCATCCAATATTGATGAAAGTTAACAGAAATGATCCTGCCATGTTCCTCTTTGGAATTTGTAGGAAAAATTTGATTCCTTCAAACAAAAACTGTGGTTGCCATGACAACAGAACTGAAAAATTTCGAAAATCTTTGAAAATCTTCTTGTCTGAAACTGTAAGACCTAGGCCTATCAAATTTGGCATATAGCTTTATCGAGTGAACCTCTAGCAAGTTTCTTCAAATTATAGCCATGGGACCAAACTCGGCTGACAGTTTTTCTTGGTTTACAGAAAACAATTGGGGGCTTAATGAATGTCTGTTATCTATTTGACCAAGCAAGACATCACATTATTCTTGAACCATAAAATCAATTTTGCCTAACAACCAACCAAATCATGTGATAAAATAGTCCTTTGAAATGCAAAATATTTGCAGTTACATAAAGGTATTGACAAAGGTCATGGACTGCTCAGGCTCACCTGGTCAATATTTTTTGCAGATGCACTTAACCTCCTTTTCACAGAGCATTGGTCACATGTATAACCTAACAATAAACAAGGAATTGCTCATGAAGTGTATTTTTTGCCACACTGTTTTACAGCATGGTAAACAGCATTTTGTGCTTTTCCTACAATGTTTTTCTCTCTACCAGAGATAAAACCCATCATTTGCACAACATTCAATATGCTGCCTGTAAGAGCTTTCAACTCACATGCCACAAAATTTTTGTTGTGGGAGGAAGTGTTCATTCCTACCAAACGACAAAATTTTAGACTCGTCGAAATTTGAAGCATTTGCAGAAGACAAAATTAATGGGACTCAAAAGTTGAAATTTGGGTTGTGGTTGTAAAGGGTAGAAAATCTTGTGGGAAAAGGAGAAAATGATGGTAACTAGTATTTTCTCCTTTTCCCACAATGTTTTCAGAAGGCTTCTTTCTCAGAGTTGTTAAGCCAGGGATTGTTTGGTAAAAGGTTAACTCATTACCAAACGACAATATTTTAGGCTTGTCCAAATTGAAAGCATTGCAGACGACAAAATAAAACCGACTGAAAATTTGAAATTTGTTTTGTGCAGGGTAGAAAATATTGTGGGAAAAGGAGAAAATGTTGGTTACCAGCATTTTGTCCTTTTCCCACAATGTTTTCTAAAGGCTTCTTTCTCAGGGTCGTCAAAAGTAGGGAATTGTGCAGTAATGGGTTAAGACAACAGGTCAACTATTATAAAACTAGCATTATGATAAGATATAGAGTTCAAGGTGAACACTGCACTATATTATTTATCACAAGTAAAATTGTACAAAGTCTCCAACCTGAATCCAGGCCTCTATCATTTTTAAAACTCTTCACTACACAAACCTGAGTTTAACCGTTTTGATGCTATAGGCAAAAACAGCAACTCTTGCAGATGTACAGATCAGATCAGACTGTAAGAGCTTGCAGTCTGATCTTTGATCTATACCATCCTCTTGTGTAGTCGAGCCTGTTTAATCAAAATCTTTGTACACTTGCTGAAACCTAACAAATATAACAGCTTAGAATTGACCCATTACCTCTAGAGTACCAGAACATGTATTTAGATGTTCAAATTTCAGACACTGATTCAAAGTTATATAAATAAATATTATATTCCTTTTATATAGAAGATTATTTAATATCAGTTTCTGTTTTTGTTCGCATTCCTATTACAAACAAAGTCTATCTTCGAATTTCAATACTAGATCAAGGCTCTACCCTAACATGCCCCAAACCCATCCGGAATGACACTTGCTATTATTGTAAGACAAGAAAGGGACTGGGAAATATGACAACCTTACTTGGCTGGGGTTTTGAGTGCAGATAATTTATTCAAGTTTCTGAAATTCAAAAAATGTGTTTGTCTTTAACCAGATAATCCCATTTCTTTTGTACTGGGGTTGTTGGCATTTGAAAACATAGTAGAAAATAGAGAAAAATGCAGATAAACAGCAATTTCTTCTTTCTTTCTATGTTTTTTTTTCTTTTTTCAAAGACAAATCATAATCATTTCAAACACCATTCCCTTCCCACCAAAGGGATATTGTAATGGAATTGATCATATCTCAATTTTAAGTATCTGTCTTTCTGAATTTGTCTTTCTATACAACTGTCCTGCCCTTCTGAGCATCCCAAATTTGACTATCCTGTACAACTAACTTGTACAGTTAGCCTAAACTCTTAAGCATCAGTCTGTCCCATCCCTGCATCTGTCCCTTCCTGTGCATTTGTCTCATCCTTTTGCCCATTCTTGTGTATATCTGGCTTCTACAGTTGGCCTGTTCTCTTGTGCATCGGTCTCTCCAATCCTTGTGCACATCTGTCCCTCTTTGTGCATCTGTCTCATCCTTCTGTAATCTATCCATCCTTCTGTACATCTGGCTTGCTCTGTTAGCCTATCCTCCTGCAGACCAGTCTGACCCATTCTTCTGTGCATCTGTCCCTCTCTGTGCATCTGTTAACTTATCCGTTCATCT
This sequence comes from Tridacna crocea, assembly GCA_943736015.1. NCBI lineage: Eukaryota > Metazoa > Mollusca > Bivalvia > Cardiida > Cardiidae > Tridacna > Tridacna crocea. Next base: position 34,746,523 of record OX031066.1, on the reverse strand, counting down.
GTACATCTGTCTGCTGTCTGTGCATCTGTCCCTCTCTCTGCGTCTGTTTCATCCTTCTGTTAACTTGTCCATTCTTGTGTACATATGGCTTTTACAGTTAGCATATCCTCTTGTGCATAAGTCTGTCCCGTCCTGTGCATCTGACTCTACCTGTACATCTCTCAGAATTTTGTAAATCTTTCTATCGAGTGAACATCTGGATTTAACAGTTGGTCTATTCTCTTGTGCATCAGTATGTCCCATACTTCTGTGAACTCATTACTTAACAGCAATATTTAAGGCTTGTCCAAATCGAAAGCATTTGCAGACGACAAAATAAAAGCGACTGAAAATTTGAAATTTGTTTTGTAAAGAGTAGAAAAAATTGCGGGTAAAGGAGAAAATGCTGGTTACCAGCATTTTCTCCTTTTCCCACAATGTTTTCTAAAGGCTTCTTTCTCAGGGTCGCCAAAAGTAAGGATTGTGTGGTAATGGGTTAATCTGTCCCATCCTTCTGTACATCATGTCCAACCACACTGTGTATAATGAAATTGTCCCATTCCATACATAACATCTATCCTTCTGTTTGTCTTTCATTTGTCTGTGCATCTGTCTGTCCATTTGCACATTTATCCTTTACAATTATTTTGCATCTGTCCACCTGTCCTTTATTACATCTGTCCTGCCTTCTACACACATCCTTCCTTCTGTTTATTTGCCCTGCCTTTTAACACTTTAGCACACAATGACTACTTTTAATGCCCCCTGAAAGAAAAGGCTTTTGAAAACATGGTGGGAAAAGAAGAAAGTGCTGGTTTTTCTCACAATGTTTTCTACCCTATCAAAGAAAAATCATTTCATGTGAGCCACGATAAAACTGTTAACTACATATGCTTTTAATTTCAACAGATCTAGAATTTTGTCATGTGGTTAAGGATTAATACAGTTGTCCCATCCCTCTGTACATCTATCTTTTTCCTCCTGTGCATCAATCTTGTCTGTTAGATTTAGTAGGAAATATTAGCCCATTGCCTTTACTTGCATTTACTTTATCTTTTGCACATGCTACTTATATGTTCATCTAAAATTTTGTTCATGCTTCAAGGAGTGAATTGCACTGTATTCCCATAAAATATAGATATTTTATAACTGGGTGATTTCATTTGCTTACAAATGTTGTAAACTTTTACCACAAAATCCCGACCTTTGACAGCCCCGAGAAAGAAGCCTTTTGAAATCTTTGTGGGAAAAGGAGAAAATGCTGGTAACCAGCATTTTCTCCTGTTCCCACAATGTTTTCTCTCCTCTTCGATACAATTTGCTAATTGTCAGTCACTTTTATTTTGATGTCTGCAAATGCCTCTTATTTGAACTAGTCTTAAATTTTGTTATTTGACAAAGAGTTAACTCTACAACTGATTAACACATTAAGATTTTGGCAACCAAAAACTCGGAAACAATTTTCAGAGCAAAAATGGATATCAAAAGTGAATAGAAATATATATTGTGATTATGCTGGTGAAAACATTGCGCCTTATTTCAAACAATTTTTCCATTTGCCACAGTATAAGTCTTTCATAAGACACAACTAAGGGAATGAGATTAGATCTGAAGTTAATTTTATCTGTTTAACAGCTGATACAAATAGTTTCCAGCTTGAAGGTGGTAGAGTTTGGTTTTATCTGTCTCCAAACATATAGCTATCTTTAACCCTTTCTGAAACGAACCCTGGTTTTCACAATCCTGAAAAAGAAGCCTTTTGAAAACATCATGGGAAAAGAGAAAATGCTGGTAACCAGCATTTTCTCTTTTTCCCACAATATTTTCTACCCTCCCAGAACAAGTTTCATTTCTTAAGGCACATTGAATTTTGTCGTCTGCAAATGCTTTCAATTTCAACCAGTCTAAAATGTTCTTGTGTGGTAAAGAATTAACTCTTTCATCTTTACCAGACAGTCCTGACTTTTAACAACCCTGAGGAAGAAGCCTTTTGAAAACATTGTGAGACAAGGAGAAAATGCTGGTCACCATTAATTTCTCCTTTTACCAAGTTTTTTTTCCATCTTTGAACCCACATTTTTCATTTACAATTTTTTCAAAGCTTTCAAATCACATGAATGTAAACTTTTGTCATCTGTTACACAGTTAAACCTCTGATCCTCAACGTCCCTTCACAGCTAAATCCATAGTTACTTTTGTGGCTGATGATCAAGATCAGACAAATAATACATATTATCTTTACTCTACAATATCCTGTTAACTTAAACACTCTTAGAAAAAGTATCCATCAAATTTTAATAATTTGGGTCTTATTTAGCCAGAACATGTCCATTGGGTTTATCTCTATACCACACAATCCTGATTACCAACGAACCTGAGAAAATAAGCCTTTGAAAACATTGTTGGAAAACGAGAAAAATGCTGAGTGTTTTCTCCTTTTCCTACAATGTTTTTTACCTACCCCAATTCAAAGTTCAATTTTTGATTCACATTTATTTTGTCATCTGCAAATGCTTTCAATTTGGACTAGCCCAAAATTTTGTTGTTCGGTAAAGAGTTATTTGGATTCAAATTTTTTAATGCTGTGGCTTGCATTATGGATCAAGATCAAATTGCACAATTTATCCAAAGTGCAGTCTAATCTTGTACCAACAAAGTCAGCCTCACTGTGACATAATTATAGCAGGAAGCAAACATACAATATTTGTCTTTTCTTACTGAAAATGTTCTGTTTGTTGATTTTATACTGTTAGGGTTAACCCATTACCGCACATTCCCTGCTTTTGACTACCCTGAGGAAGAAGCCTTTAGAAAACAGTGTGGGAAAAGGAGAAAATGCTGGAAACCAGCATTTTCTCCTTTTCCCACAATGTTTTCTACCCTTCACAAAACAAATTTCAAATTTTCAGTTCCTTTTATTTTGTTTTCTTCAGATGCTTTGAATTTGGACCATTCTATAATTTTGTAGTTTGATAAAGAATTAACTCATAATAAAACATCAAAATCTGAGACCAGTCCAGATTAAAAGCTCTTGAATAAGCCAAATATTGCTTCACATGGTGGATATGCCCCAAAAAGCAATCAGAACATTGAGGGAAAAGGAAGAAAACTGCTTTACCAGCGTTTTCTCTTTTTTTTTTTAGAAAATACTTGAATCCTCTTTGGGTTTGTAAAGACACGTTCTTGCTTGGTAAAGGATCGGCGTAGATAGTAACTGCAAGTTCATACGGTTGGTCGGCAGTTTGTGATATAAAATAGAACATTAAGGAACATGGCTAGTCTACCACCTCCGTTTAAAAATCCAGAAATTAAATATACCCAGGTAAGATTTTGATATTTGCATGGTTTTTAAGATTTCCTTTATGCTTTAAATATGGTTTTAATATATAACTTACAGAATTTCATTAACTCATTACCAAACGACAATATTTTAGTCTTGTCCAAATTGAAAGCATTTGCAGACAACACAATAAAAGAGACTTAAAATTTGAAATTTGTTTTGTGAAGGGTAGAAAACATTATGGGAAAGGAGAAAATGCTGGTTACCAGCATTTTTTTCCTTTTCCCACAATGTTTTTAAAGGTTTCTTTCTCAGGGGCGTCAAAAGTAGGGATTGTGTGGTAATGGGTTAATATAATGAAAGTAAGTCCACACACCAAAGTACTCCTGGCCAAACAATCTCAAATCTAACTTAAAACAGGTAAAATTTGATATTTCTTATGATCAGTTTTGCTTCTTTATTTTTTTAGTTGTTCAAACGTTGTTCAAAAAAGTATCTGAGGTTTTATCTGCAGTGCAGACAGGTCAGTTCACCTGTTTATGTATTCCTATGGAGGCATTGTAAGTGTCATTAGTAAGGTAGGGCTGAAGTTGGTTCAGCAAACTAAATGTATTGTAGATTAACCCTTTACCAAATGACAATATTTTAGACCGGTCCAGATTGAGAGCACTTGCAGACGACAGAATAAACGTAACTCAAAAATTGAAATTTGTTCCCAGCAAGGTAGAAAACATTGTGGGGAAAAGGAGAAAATGCTGGTTACCAGCATTTTCTCCTTTTTCCACAGTATGTTTTCAAAAGGCTTCTTCCTCAGGGTTATAAAAACCAGGGCCAATATTCACCAACCATTCTTTGCCTTACTTTCCAGAATTTTCTATATTTGTAAGTAACACAACTTCTGATTGGCTAAAACATTCGGTTTAGCCAATCAGAAGTTGTGTTACCTACACATTTATAAAACCTTGGAGAATAAGACTGAGAATATTCTCCTGAATGGTTGGTGAATACGGGCCCAGGGATTTTGTCGTTTGGTAATGAATTAGCCCTTTCCCAAATAATCCCTGGTTTTTACGACCTAGAAGAAGAGTCCCTTTCAAAACATGGTGGGAAAAGGAGAAAATGCTGGTAAACAGCATTTTCTCCTTTTCCCACTATGTTTTCTATCCAATCAAAAACAGAAATTGTAATGAGTGGTACATTTAATTTCTGTTCTGCAGACCTTCTCAATTTAGTTTAGTCTCAAATTTTGTTGTTTTGGAAAGGGTTAACAACTGACCTAATCACTAGGTATACTGGTCCTTACATAGACATAGAGACATTACAGCTATATCCCAAGTTGTATGGCACCTAAAGAAGATGGTGATTGAAAATGTTGTTGGAAATGGAGAAAATGCTGATTTTCTCCTTTTTCTACAATGTTATCTACCCTTTGAAAGGCAGAAATAGTCACCGGACAAATTTAATTTGTCGTCTGCATTTGATTTTGTCAAAATTAATTTTTTCACTTGATAGAGTTAAATCAAGCCGACACTGTAAACTATGGATAACTAGGATGGTATGCCTTGCAACACGCAAAAAGGAGCATTTAGACGTTTGGACGTATTTGATCAGTCTGCGCAGGCTAATTCGAGACAGCACTTTATGACAATATTTGATTTTGTGCAACATGAGACTTGTGCAAAACAGAAAAATTACATAAAAACGGAAAGTATCGTCTCTGATTAGCCTCTGAGACAACACTTTAAGCAAATGTCCGAATGTCCCTTTTCTTGTGTTGCCGTCCATATAAGGTTCCACAAATACAGGTAAAGACCATGGTGGTAAATTAAGAAAATTTCTTCCCTTTGTCTTAATGGGTTCAAAGTGGTCTGATGCATGACAAATAAGATTCTCTGCTTTATATAATGCATTTAATTAGCATGAATTGTAACGAATTTATTGCTGGCAGGCAGGGGCAGTTATTCCTGTCACACATTTATGATCAGCTTAACCCATTACCACACAAACCCTACTTTTGACGCTCCTGAGAAAGAAGCCTTTAGAAAACAGTGTGGAAAAAGGAGAAAATGCTGGTAACCAGCATTTTCTCCTTTTCCCACAATGTTTTCTACCCTTCACAAAACAAATTTCAAATTTTTAGTCACTTTTATTTTGTCGTCTGCAAATGCTTTCAATTTGGACCAGTGTAAAATATTGCCGTTTGGTAATGGGTTAAACCCTTTACTACACAACAAAATTTTAGCCTTGACTAAAATGACTTCATTTGCAGACGACAAATACACCTTACTGGTAATACATAAAATGTGTCAAAAGTAGAAAATACTCTGGAAAAAGGAGAAATTGCTGGTTACCAGCATTTTCTCCATTTCCCTAGTTTTTTCAAAAACCTTCTCTCTCAGGGTCATTAAAATGTATTTTAAAAGGGGTAATATAGCTGCCTTTATCACAACAAAACAAGTTTGCCATCTTCCAGTATCTTAAGCCCCTTTCACAATTGGCGCACAAGCACTTTACAGCACTTTGCGATCGGAGATTTTAGGCCTTGCACGAGCTTTCGCATACGTTGTACAATGTCTCGCATTCATTGCAGGCGTTTTAGTGGTCGCATCAAGTCTCTTCAAAATAGCTTCATTTTACCATGCTTTGCCACTAATATATATACCCTGTATAAGCATTTCTGTTTCAGACCACAATTGACCATGGATGCTGCTGCGCCAATAACTCCTCGCTGTCTGCTGAGTTTGCAGCATCTTCTCTTGCATTCAACTATGTAAATTGAAGAGCATCAGAAATGGGCGGTATATAAACCCCCTCAGATTCGCACAAGCATTCCTACCATTGAACGCATGATCGCAGTATCGCCCCTCGTCCAATCGCATTGACGCATGTCCAATCACCCGATCAATTGCACAATCCTATCACATTATCTTACAACACTCGCTTTCATGGTTCAATAGTCGTATATGGACGCAATATGTATCGCAACGTATGTATTGCATAACGGTCACTTTAGATCGTGCGAATTTCGTACGAATATTTTTTCATAAGTGATAATTTCGGCAACAGTTAACGATTCAAACCAAAATTTATCGGTCGCACGAATATTTTGTCGCTTCTGCTCGAGCTCCAATTGTGAAAACCCTTTTAGATAAATGGTAACTCGAGATCTCTCAAATAATTTTGCTGAAGATGACTTAATAAACATTCTTTTGAGAAATGAATACCAACATAAACAAAGGTTTAACCCTTTCCCACAAGGCAATATTTCCAAAATGAAATCAAACAATCCCTGGCTTTTACGACCCTGAGACAGAATGCTTTTAAAAAAAATTGTGGGAAAAGGAGAAAATGCTGGTTACCAGCATTTACTTCTTTTCAGGCAGTGTTTTCTACCCTCCTGGAAACAAATTTCAGTTTTTTAGTTACACTTACTGGTTGTCTGCAAGTGCTTACAATTTGGACTGGTCTGATATTTTGTTGTTTGGGAAAGATTTAAATTATGCAGACAACAAATTAAATGTCAAACATATGAAGGATTTTCATTCTGAAACAATACAATAAATTGTGGAAAAAGGAGAGAATGCTTGTTAGCAGCATTTCTCCCTGTTCCCTCTATTTTTTCAAGTTCTCTTTCCTTCAGGGTGCTTAAAACTGGAAATTGTGTGATAAGAAGTTAAATCTGTACCAAACATTAGATATTTGAACATATCAAAATTGAAAGCAGAAAAATAAAATGTGTTAGCAATACAATGGTACAAAACATGGTGAAAAGGTGCTTGTTATCAGCTTTTTATCCTTTTCCCTCAATGTTTTCAAAACTTTCTTTCCGTTAAAACTTGGGACAGCAGCAAAGGGTTAACCTTTAGAGTGCAAATAAAACCTCTTTGGTATTTTCATTTTAAAAAAAAATGGACCTAATAACATCATTTTCAATGTTGTATTTGTACAGGATGTCTTAGGATTTTGAAGCAGCCATTGTACAGTAAAGATCAGATTACACATTCTGTGCAGGCTGATCTTCATGTTCACTGGACACCAGGCCAACTTGAGCTGTGAAAGCTGGTTTAGCATCTTAACAATTGGACAAAATTTTGGACTTGTGCAAATTGAATGCACTAGCTTGCAGACGACAAAATTAATGCTACCCAAAAAATGAAATTTTGTATTCCATATGGTATAAAAAAGGTTTGGAAAACATTCTGGGAAAAAGAAAAAATGCTGGTTACCAGCTTTTTCTTCTTTTCCCTGGATGATTTCAAAAGCTTATTTTTCTCCAGGTCATTATAATTAAGGATTGTGTGGTGCAGAGTTAAGAGTTAACTTTCCTCAACAATCCCGGGTTTAAACGACCCTGAGACAGAAGCTTTTTGAAAACATTGTGGGAAAAGGAGAAAATGTTATCCAGCATTTTCTCCTTTTGCCACAAAGTTTTCTTCCCTATCAAAGCCAAATATTGCACCATTTAAACCACCTTGAAATTGACATCTGCAAATACTTTCAATTTGAATAGGTCTAAAATTTTGCAGTGTGATAACAGGTTAAAGGTTATCAGTGGAATATAGAATCTATTTCAAAATATTTCGGCAAGTGGAGAAATTTCTCATCATAAATGTGTTATCTATTGGAGGTTATTTTATAATTTGTTTACATAGCTTGGCACTTTGCCATAATATGCATACTTCAGGCTGATAAACCAACATCCTTTCTGCATTTTATTGCCTTCTTACAGCAGTAAACAGCAGATATCAATCTACATCTTGAAGTAGACCTTCAATAAAAGAGCATAATTACTATATAACAAATTACATGTAGCCAGTAATTTCTCCTTTCCCACTCTTTCAGCTCATCTGAGCACAAAGTGCTCAATGTGAAATTTCGTTCTGTGTCTGTTGTCCATCATCTGTTTTGCCCTCATTAACTCATTATCAAACAACAAAATTTTAGGTTTGTCTAAATCGAAAGCATTTGCAGACGACAAAATAAAAGTGACTGAAAATTTGAAATTTGTCTTGGGAAGGCTAGAAAACATTGTGGGAAAAGGACAAAATGCTTTTCTCCTTTTCCAACAATGTTTTCTGAGGGTTTTTTTCTCAGGGTCATCAAAAGTAGGGATTGTGTGGTAATGGGTTAACATTTACCTTTTGTGAACTCTAGTGATCAGACTGATTGTCTTGATGGTATCTTGGAATAGTTCGAAACTGGTTCAAATTCGGTAAAAACCAAGATCACAGGGCCAAATCTAAGAAAAACCAAGTGTGTGCACTGTACATAGAGGCCTCTGGTTTCCAGCATTTTCTCCTTATCCCACAATGTTTTCAAAAGGCTTCTTTCTCATGGTCATTGAAAGTTGGCATTGCCTGGTAAATATTTAGGCCCTAGCTATGTTTTCTAAAATAAGGTGGTAAACTGTACTATTTAACCCATTACCACACAATCTCTACTTTTGACGCCCCTGAGAAAAAAGCCTTCGGAAAACATTGTGGGAAAAGGAGAAAATGCTGGTAACCAGCATTTTCTCCTTTTACTACAATGTTTTCTAAAAGCTTCTTTCTCATGGTCATCAAAAGTAGGGGTTGTGTGGTAATGGGTTAAAAGTAGGGATTGCATGGTAAAGCGTCATGTGATGACTTGGATGGTACAGTGGTACAAGGGTCATCAAAAGTAGGGATTGTGTGGTAATGGGTTAAAAGTAGGGATTGCATGGTAAAGGGTCATGTGATGAATTTGATGGAACAGTGGTACAAGGGTCATCATAAGTAGGGATTGTGTGGTAATGGGTTAAAAGTAGGGATTGCATGGTAAAGCGTCATGTGATGACTTGGATAGTACAGTGGTACAAGGGTCATCAAAAGTAGGGATTGTGTGGTAATGGGTTAAAAGTAGGGATTGCATGGTAAAGGGTCATGTGATGAATTTGATGGAACAGTGGTACAAGGGTCATCATAAGTAGGGATTGTGTGGTAATGGGTTAAAAGTAGGGATTGCATGGTAAAGCGTCATGTGATGACTTGGATAGTACAGTGGTACAAGGGTCATCAAAAGTAGGGATTGTGTGGTAATGGGTTAAAAGTAGGGATTGCGTGGTAAAGGGTCATGTGATGACTTGGATGGTACAGTGGTACAATGTAATCCATCATGAAGATGCATTTTGCCCCTTTTGCCAGAGAACCATAATCTTATTGGTTTGTATTTTCAGCTGTTTATCAACAATGAATTTGTGGATGCAGCATCTGGTAAAACCTTTCCCACCATAAACCCAGCAACAGGGGAGAAAATTATAGATGTGCAGGAGGGAGACAAGGTATAGAGTTGTGATCTTTCCTTTTCTTATTCATAAGTGTTTTCAACTGTGGTATGCTGGAAGAAAGAAAACATTGTCAGTAAATGGTTATGTGATAAGCATTCCAAAATTGTGAAGGTCCACCACTGTACAATAACTGCATTCATTTTCTTTACAATTTTGTTAACAGGAAAACTGTTACTGCTGGAGTTACTTTTACAGACTGTGAAGATTAACTCTACCAGTTGACAAAATTTTAGACGGGTCCTAATCGAAAGCATTTTGCAGATGGCAAATGACTAATGATTCTAAAATTGAAATATGTTTGGGAGGGGTAGAAAATATTGTGTGAAAAGGAGAATATGCAGGTCTTCTTTTCCCTCAATGTTTTAAAAGGCTTTTATTATGAAAACTCTGGAATGTGTGGTAAAGGTAAGACTGATGATCTAGGTCTGCTGTTGTGTTGATACTTTCTAGCCCAACACAGCCATGAAACTATATCATGACATTTTGGGCTAGTTTTTTCTGTCCCGCAAAATTTCCATGTTATGCATAATGCATTTGGCGCTCCGCCATTAAACATGGCCTCTGGCCAAATTTGAATATCAAGTTGTATATTGTATCAAGTTTTAAATGTCAGCTGGGATATTTTTTCCCAACAATTCATTGTAAATACCATCAAAGTCATGGAGTCGCAGTAGATGTCTACATTATGATGGTGAGGCCAATGTGTAACTTTTTGGGTTCAAAAATCAAAGCTGCTCTATGTGGAACAATTGTAAAAAAGACATGAGTACAGGAACCACCAACCCAAATTTTTGGAGGGTGTTACAGGTCTGTGGTGTTAGCCCTACCCGAGGGCAAAGTTAAACAGCTCTGGCATTTGTCATACATTTTGTATTTGATATTGAGTTAATCATATTGGCCAATTGAGTTACCATAGTCATGTTGGACAAGCTTTTCTGACATTGGCTGGATTTAACTCTTTACCAAACAACAAAATTTTAGACTAGTCCAAATTGAAAGCATTTGCAGATGACAACATAAATGCAACTCAAAAATAAATCTGTTTTGGAAAAGATAGAAAACATTGTTGGAAAAGGAGAAAATGTGGTTACCATTTGCTGCATTTTCTCCTTTTTCCAATAATGTTTTCTAATGCATTCTTTCTTAGGATGGTTAAAGGCAGGATTGCATGGTAAAAAGTTAATGATGTTGGCTGCATGAGTTTGCCTCTTGGTATTGACAGGACCAGTTCTGCATAAAAATGCTATAACACAAAATGTTAATTAATTACTATTATATGTCTTTTTTCAGGCTGACATTGACAAAGCTGTGGCTGCAGCTAAAACAGCCTTCACCCTCAATTCACCATGGCGACAAATGGATGCCAGTAAGCGAGGGATGTTACTGCTTAAATTGGCTGACTTGATGGAACAGAACATTGCCTATCTTGCTGTATGTAGATTGATTAGTGTATTTTAGAAATAGCTCTGGCTACAAATCTATATTATCAGAAAATAATTAAAAACAGCTACCCTACTGAGCTCCTGTTTGTTTCAAAATTACCAGGAAAGGCTAATCACTTGTGTTAACTTTTAGACTTATTTATATTAAAAGCATTTGAAGGCTAGTCTACATAATAATAGTAGCCTCAAGTGATGGTATATCTATGCTTGATGGGATAGAAAAAATTATGGAAAAATGAGAGCATGCTGGCTACTACTACCTCCTGACTTCCTTATAATGTTTTCAAAAACCATCTTTCTTGAAATTGTGAAATATTTGTCTTGTAAAGGGTTGATGTCAATAACATGTTGCTCAAGGAGCCTGCACCATGATGCCATGCTGAGCCCAGTAGCACAGTCACAGTGTATAGTACTTGAAACCAGAGGGTCAGTGGCTCCACTTGCTAGCTCTGCCAATTTTTTTCAGAGAATTGATGATGGTCATTATGACAAAATGCATTTCTCTTTCAATGCTGATCATTATTTCCAAAGATACTTATGTGGGAAATTAGTTTCAATCCCACAAACCATCATCAAAAGAATGATCCACTTGTTTTAGCATTTGCAATTGCTTTCAATGTGGACAAGTCTTAAGTCTTGTTGCTTGGTAAAGAGTTAATGCACAGACATGAGGATACAGAGTACAAAGACAATGAGGTTATGGTGTAGCATAATTAGCACTGTACCCTTGACCAAACAGTCCTGTCATTTAAATATAACTGTGGAAGAAGGTATTTGAAAGCATTGTGGACAAAAAGAGATACTACTGGAACTTGTAAACAGCATTTTCTCCAATTCTCACAATGCTTTTTGCCTTTTAACCCTTTACTCAATAGATACTCATTTCTACACATTGCTTGTAGGAGCCTTGAGAAAAAATATTGGCAAAAGGTGAAATTGCTCGTGACAAGCTATTACACCTTCTGTCACAATATTTTGTATGCTATCAAAAGGTGTCATTTACACATAAGAAATGGCCTCATCCTTGCTGTTATTTAGGGTCAATTAGCGATGCCATAGAAATGCCTTGTGGGGTAATGGGTTAAAAGCCAAACTTGGGACATTTTAGTCACTTTCAACTTATCATTCTGTAAATGGTTTTACTTAAGGCAAGAATTAAACTCTGTTGCCTGTGAAAGTATGAATAGTTGTACTATCATTATCCCTTTACCATACAGTACCGTAAGTTCTTTTAATGACCTTTAGAGAGAAGCCTGTTGAAAACATTGTGGCATAATGAGAATAATGGTAACCAGCATTTTCTCCTTTTCCCACAAAATTTTCTACCCTGACAAAGGAAAATTACATCATCTGAGCCACTATGAAATTGTTGTCTGCAAATGCTTTCAATTAGTATAGGTCTAAAATTTTATCATGTGGTAAACAAATCTCAAAAATCGAAATTTGTTTCCAGCAGGGTAGAAAACATTGTGGGAAAAAGAGAAAATGCTGGTTACCAGCATTTTCTTCTTTTCCCACAATTTTTTCAAAAGACCTCTTTCTCAGGGTGGTAAATATCAGGTATTGTTTGGTAAAGGGTTAACTTCCTAACCCCTTATCATATAACCCTTAGTTTCAACTAACTTGAGGGGCGAAAGTTTTTGAAAATATTGTAGGAGCAGGTTACTAGCATATTTTTTACTTTTTCACATATTGTCCTCTAGATATCTTTTTTTTTGGGGGGGGGGGGGTAAATTTTATTATTTGAGACAAATCGGAGAGCCCACCATAAAGGTTTGAGAGTGTCTCTTGGAAGGAAAATTTCACATTTCAGGTCAAAATTGATGATAAATTACAGTATCAGCAGATCTTAATAATGCTGGGCCACCTATCTGAAATACGTAATAACCTTGTTAGTCTGGCCATAGCTGTATATGCTAATTTTAGGAAAACCAAATAAAGTATTGAGCTGAAACAATGCAAATGTAAAGTATTGGGGGAGAGCAAGGAGAATTTTGGTAGTTTGTGGAACCAATTTGATATAACTCAGTAAGGCTGGATACTGCTTGTAAAGGAGCAAAAGTTGAAGATCTATCTATCTATTGCTGGGTACAGACTATCACAGCCTAGTGACCTTGGTAAGGTCAAAAATGGTGATAATATACAATTGATAGAGAGACTTTGATAAACCCATTTAAAGGTGGGTATTTAGAATTTTTACATCTCACGAAATGAGAAAATATGTATATCACTGAAATTCATATGAAAAAATGATACAAATCATCAATAATTAAGATTCATAAAATTACAAAAAAAAATTTTTTTGATGGTGTTCCCTTAAAGGCTATGCCTCTTAAGATATCTTTAGATTTCGCGCCAAAAATCAATAAAGCATTTTGGGAATGCTAGGTGACTGGCACATGACTCATAACGCTTAAATTCCATTACATAACAAACATGTAATAATTATTTTCCATCATGTCTTCTTCGGACGCTATGCTTGAAACTTCATCTGTGTATTCCTGCATGTAAATGGGTGAATTGATCATCTAAAAATAGAATGTGTTCCGTCGGTGTCAACCTGGGCTGTAGTAAATCTCTAATTTCTCGTGTTGTCGGACGGTGTTCGACTACTGGGGTTTTATGAATGAAAATGAAAAGGATTTGGGAGTATAAGGATGATTGTTTTGCACTTTCATACAATTTTTGTCCCAAATTCTGAAGGGCCACCTTTAATCCTTTACCAAACAATTCCAGGTTTTAGGAACGCTGACATGGAATGCTTTTGAAAAGATTGTGGAAAGAGGAGACAATATGCTATAGTCACTAGCATTTTCTTCTTTTCCAACAATATTTTCTACCCCTTTGAAAGACACCAGTCAGCCTTATACATGTAGATCCAACCACATTTTGTCTACAGAGATATTAGTCTGTGTCAGACTGTCCATCTGTTACTCTTATCAGATTCCTTCAAAAACTCAAACATGTTAGGGCAACATTTATCTGCATGAAAGTTCAGATCGGAACAAATCCCAACATGCATTATATTATGCTTCTCTTTTATCTTGTTTTTTTTTCCTGATAAGTTTATAAATTTCACATAGGGATAGATCTTGATATTCAGATTTTTCACATACCAGTAATTTACCGCTCCTGAAAGTAAAGGTTTAGTTTACTGTGACTGAAAAAAGTAAAAGAAAGATCCAGGCCCTAAACATTTTGAAGCATGCATTTTGTTGTGTCAAAAAAAACTGTTACTTGTTATGACTCATTTATGAAGTATTTCATGTTTATTTAAAATACGGTAAATATTTTTTTCCATTCCTTCAGTTACTCCTCTTTGGTACCACTAGAGTATCTTATAACTTGTAAGCACATTGTCTGAAAATAGTCCCTGTAGGAATAGCTCAAGGAATCTAGCAATCTTTAACTGTCTGAAACAAGCCACTTATGTTGCTTATAGCATGCTTAACTCTTTACCAAATGAGAAAATTGTAGACCAGTCCAAATTGAAAGCATTTGCAGACGACAATCTAAGCATGGCTCAAAAATTGAAATATATCTTGGGAAGGACAGAAAACATTGTGGGAAAAGGAGAAAATGCTGGTTACCAGCATTTTCTCCTTTTCCTACAATGTTTTCAAAAGGCTTCTTTTTCAGGGTTGTTAAAAGTTGGGATTGTGTGGTAAAGAGTTGAATGTTGTCAAAACTACAGAGACTGTATTTACCAAACATTCTGAATAGTATTGAAAATCTTACTCAAGATTTCGGAAGTAACACAATGTCTGATTGGCTTAATTGAATCCATGGTTTAACCAGTTAGAAATTGTTTAACTTTTAAATCAAGAATAGTTTTGTAAATGATTTATGATTGGAGGTCCAGGGTCCATAATCATGCACTCAAAGTTTTAAAAGGTAACATAAGTTCTGATTGGCTAAACCAAATGGTTTAGCCAACCAGAACCTATGTTATTATGAAATTTAGAAAATTCTGGAGAATAAGACAAAGTATGTTCTTGACAACTGTGGGTGAATACAGATCCAGACCTATTTTTCCAACTTTTCTTACAGAGTTTAGAGACACTGGACAATGGGAAACCTTACCACAGAGCGCTGGGTGACATGATGTTCTCTATTAAAGTGATCCGTTATTATGCTGGATGGTCAGATAAAGTCCATGGTAAAACAATACCTGTGGGTAAGATATCCATGTCTTTTTCTTTTCAAAGAAGCTGTAAGCAAAACCCTTATTCTAACATGACACATGAATTCGGCTCTCTAAACACAGTGCAACGAAAGCGTGATAAAATCTATGTTATTCCATTCAGAGTGACGTCATTCTATATGGCGAAAAGGGGCATTTGTACATCTGAGTAAAGTGTAGTCTCGGATCAGCCTACGCAGTCTGCGCAGGTTAATCCGAGATGGCACTTTCCGTTTTAATGCAATTTTCTGATTTGCGCATGTCTACTGTAGCACAAAATATAATATAATCGTAAAGTGCTGTCTCGGATTAGCCTGCGCAGGCTGATCCGAGACAACACTTTACGCAGATGTCCGAATGTCCCTTTCGTGTGTTACACACCATATAGAGTGATATCATTCTGTATAAATTCAGTAAGTTGTTCAATGGAATTCAAATCTGCATCTGTGTTTTTACTGTTAGTATGAACTTGTTTTCCTTTGATTAAGAGTTGGTCATGTTAGAATCAAAATAATCTTCTTTTTATTGTGTTTTATCGTTCAATAAACCATGTTGTGAGTTATGAGGTGCAATGAATAATTAACCCACTGGGACTATCACCCTTGTGGATTATTTATTGTGCCTCATAACTCACAACTGTGGTTTATTGAACAATAAACCATGACAGAAAGAAGATTATTTCTTATACCTCACAGTTCTGAGTTTTAATGGTCCTGGTAAAAGTGTTTTTTTAACACATTGCAAGTGAACAAGCATATTTTCCTTTTGCCACTATGCTTTCTAGTCTTTCAAGGACAAAATCATATCATTGAGCTACTTTTAATGTGATTTCTGCAAACACTTTCAAATTTGATACATGTAAAAATTTGTCATTTATTACTTATTTGGTAAATATTTCCACTTACACAAATAAAAAAGTTATGCTGTCCATTCTGAAAGCAGAAACCATTACTGTTAACTCTTTACCAAATGACAAAATTCTAGACTCCCCCAAATTTAAAGCATTTGCAGACGACAAAATAAATGTGTCTGAAAATTTTAAATTTGGTTTGGGAAGGGTAGAAAACATTGTTGGATAATGAGAAAATGCTGGTTACCAACATTTTCTCCTTTTCCCACAATGCTTTCAAAAGTGGGGACTGTGTGGTAAAGAGTTAAAGATACAAAACAGTGCTGGAAAAGATAAAAATTGTGGGCAAAGGGAAAAATGCTATTCACTAGCTTTTTGCCTTTTCCAAAAATGTTGTCAGATGCATTCTTTGTCAGGATCTTTAAAACTCAGGATTGTGTTTTAAATGGTTAAGGGATATATATTGATGTGAGAAGTTTTAAAGTGCAAAATTAATGTGCTTTGACCTATACCTTTTGGTACTAGGCTTGTTTCTCCCTTTAAGTTCTAGAAACCTAACTTTACAAACCAAGACGTCCTAGGAGAGACAATACTTTTCTCAAGGCACCATTCTAACCTATGTTTTTTAGTTGGGGCTTTCATATCCTATGAATGTAGTTTTGTCACTTAGTCAGGACTTTCATATCCTATGAATGTAGTTTTGTCACTTAGTCGGGACTTTCATATCCTATGAATGTAGTTTTGTTACTTAGTCGGGACTTTCATATCCTATGAATGAGTTTTGTCACTTAGTCGGGACTTTCATATCCTATGAATGTAGTTTTGTCACTTAGTCGGGACTTTCATATCCTATGAATGAGTTTTGTAGTAGTTTTCATGCAATTTACTCTTTTGATCACTAATCCTGACTTTTAACGACCCTGAGAAAGAAGCCTTTTGAAAATATAGTAGGAAAAGGAGAAAATGCTTGTTACTAGCATTTTCTCCTTTTCCCACAATGTTTTCTACCCTTCCCAAAACAAAATTCAATTTTTTGCTACATCAATTTTGTTGTCTGCAAGTGCTTTCAATTTTGGAACAGTCTACAGTTTTGTCATTTGGTAAAGAGTTAAGGAGATTGCCTTTTTGTTTTGTGTCACATTTGCTAGCTCCAGATACAGGTTTGAAAGTAATGAAAGCATAATGGTGTTAAGCATTTTTCTATTACATTCTTTTCACAGATGGAGACTTTTTCTGTTACACCCGACATGAACCAGTTGGTATTTGTGGCCAAATTATTCCTGTAAGTACAGAGAATGAAAAGTATGCATAGCTTCCCTCCCTTAAGTATTTCAAATTTAAGCCTCCATTTGTTCATTTGTTTCTTCATCACAGACTTTGTTCGTAAGACCTGGTCCTGGTCATTTTTTCCCTAGTATCATTATGCCTCCCACAAACTGAACATGCGTCTAAAAATCTTGTCCTGAGCATAACTTCCAAAGTAAAATAGCTACTTAGTGACTTCAAACTTCATATACAGATAGGTCACATTGAGGAGTAGTGCAGTGTACAAGAACCATAACTCTATTCCAACAATTTTTCAAGTTGTTACCCTTTGTAAATTTTAATTTTGGATTTTTGTCCAGGGCATATCTTCCAAAGTATAAAAGCTAGTAACTTGAAACTTCACACACAACTAGTTAACCTAAAGGAGAAGTACAGTGTCCAAATACCATAACTATATTCCAACCTTTTTATGGATATTGCCCTTTGTAAATTTTAACTTTGGATTTTTGTGTGGGGCATAACTTTCAGAGTATAAAAGCTAGTATATTTTCAAATTTCGTAGCGAGATATGCAATATACATGAACCATTTATCTGTTCCCACTAGTTATTTCCCTTTATGAATTTTATCTTTAGATTTTATCTGGGGCATAATTTGCAAAGTACCAAAACTACTTACTCCAAACTTCATGTACAATTAGATCACCATAAAGCAAACTACACTTTAGAAGAACCGTAACTTTATACCCACTATTTTTACAGTTATTTCCCTTTGTAAATTATAAATATAGATTTTTGTCTGGGGCATAACTTCCACAGCAAAAAAGCTAGTGATTTCAAACTACATACATGTATGTAGTTAGACCACGCTAACCTGAATTGCAGAGTACAAGAAACTGAAATACCATGAGTCTATTCCCACCACTTTTTTTTTAAAACTCTTTCTTTTGTACTAAACCATTCTGCATTCTGTTACAAAGAGCTGTTCTGTGACAAGAAGCTGGTGGGGAAATGATCATGTATTGTGATAAATCTAATTTGAACCTGTTTTTAGCAAAACTTACAGATATGTTCTTTTCACTGGTATGTCAAAGAATTTCATTCCATCTGAGGAACTTCAATTGCTTTCACAATAAATCTGAAACAAAATGGATCATTTCAAAAATCTTTGTCTCTAAAGTCGCAGATGTAATTCCAAGTGAGTTCTAATGTCTCCAAAGTGGACCTCTTTCTTATTCCTCGATTGAAATGTTTAATCTGTCAAATATGCCTCAATGGTTGTGGATTATTTCTCTTAACACTTTACCACACAGTCCCAACTTTTGATGACCCTGAGAAAGAAAACCTTTGGAAACATTGTGGGAAAAGGAGAAAATGCTGGTAACCAGCATTTTCTCCTTTTCCCACAGTGTTTTCTACCCCTTTCCAATTCAAATTTCAATTTTTGATTCACACTAATTTTATCGTCTGCAAATGTTTTCAATTTTTACTAATCCAAAATTTTGTCGTTTGGTAAAGAGTTAAGGAAATCTGTCTATCACCAAATCTTTAGCATGATCCCTCACATAGTCATTAAGATTTTAGTTCAGATGCAAGCATTCACTGGATACAGGCATAAATACTGGTCATTGTAAGATCCCATCTTTACTTAAAACTTAATGACCGCTTAAAGGATGATGATCATAATGATATCATGGATGGGTTACCTTAACCCATTACCACACGAGAAAAATTTAGACTGGTCCAAATTGAAAGCATTTGCAGACGACAAAATAAAGGTGACTGAAAAATTGAAAATTGTTCTGGAAAAGTTAGGAAACACTGTGGAAAAAGGAGAAAATGCTGGTTACCAGCATTTTCTCCTTTTCCCACAGCGTTTTCAAAAGGCTTCTTTCTCAGGGGCGTCAAAAGTAGGGATTGTGTGGGAATGGGTTAACTCTTTACCAAATGACAAAATTTTACACTTCTCCACATTGCAAGCATTTACAGGCATTAAATGAAAGGTTACTCAGATCTTGAACTTTGTCTTTCAGAGGGTAGAAAAATTTTTGGAAAAGGTCTTCTTCCTTAGGGTCATAAAACTCAGGATTTTGCAGTAAAAGGTTAAGCACAAGCAATCTGCATTTAACTCATTACATGTACCTTCTGCCGACAATTTTCTTGGTTTTACAGTCGAGACATCTCACAAGTAATTCATGCATTTGTCTCAACATTTTCATATATATTCACTATTTGATCCTGTTTATGATTTATATTTTCATATGTGTCGGCAAAGTTTCCTGCGACAAACAATTTTATAGAAGGCAAACAAATTTTTTCCTGATGCATGTTGTAACCATTTATCTTCCTTTGACTTCAGTGCATTTTGTCCAATTTAGTATTCAATTTTTTGAGCTTGAACAAGAAACAATCCTTAAGCTTTTTTCTATTATGATAACTAGTATTGATGTTAACAATTATTTTTGGGTTTGTTTTCTCTACACAAAAAACAAATCTTAAATCATTTTATTTTTCATGTAATGTTTTTTCATGTAGTCATATTTACAAAAGCTATTATACATGTATTTCATGCCAAAAAAAACATTTTTGAAGCCACAAAATTCTATGATTTTTTTTGTCAAAAACACTTACTGCTCACAAGAGTTGATTGACATTTACATAGACCTCTTTCAGCTTCCTTGAAGGCCTCCCCTTTGGCTTTCTAAAAAAGACTGATGGCTTATTTACATTCTAAAATATTTTGCTGGCTACAGAGATCTGACAGACAAATGTCACCATTTAACTCTTTACCAAATGACGAAATTTTAGACAGGTCCAAATTGAAAGCATTTTTAGATGACAATTTCAGTGTCATTTCAGTGTTAAACTGGTTACCAGCATTTTCTCCTTTTCCTTCAATAATTTCAAAAGGCTTCTTTCCAAAGGTAGTCAAAAGTCATTATTGTGTGGTAAAAGGTTAAGTGGTTACACTTCAGTTATTTTAATAACCTGTAGTGCAATATAAGGCCATTCTGGCTCTCTTTTTTTCTGTCTTATTTTAGTGGAATTATCCAATGGCCATGTTTTCCTGGAAACTAGCACCTGCTGTTGCTCTGGGAAATGTTGTTGTCATCAAACCAGCAGAACAGACACCATTAACAGCTCTGTATGTGGCAAGTCTGGTGAAGGAGGTATGATTTATTTCTAAATATATGTACTGTATAATTATTATGATTATGATTGTGTTCATATAGTTTTATTAAACCTTTACCAAACGACAAAATTTCAGGCTTGTCCAAATTAAAAGCATTTGCAGACAACAAAATAAAAGTGACTGAAAATTTGAAATTTGTATCGAAGAGGAGAGACAACATTGTGGAAAAGGGAGAAAATGCTGGTCACCAGCATTTTCTCCTTTTCCTACAATGTTTTCAAAGGCTTTCTTTCACAGGGTCACAAAAAGTCAGGATTGTGTGGTAAAGAGTTAAACCTTTACTGCATGATCCTGACTTTTGGTGACCTTATGAAAGAAGTCCTTGTGAAACGTTCTGGGACGCATTTACTTTGTTGGCTACGAAAGTTTACAATTTGGTTTGAAATTTTGTTGTTTGGTAAAGACTTAAAAGATGTTATATATGATTTAATTCATAAAGTTTTTATAAACTCGTATAAGCTCTTTACTGCACACAATTAATTTTACAAGCCTAAAATTAATTTTACAAGACTTTTAGAAATAGTTTGCAAGACGTAATTTCTGTTTTTAATATGATGCTTTTGCTGGTTACAAAGATGACTTACGTTGTCTCCAATTTTTTAACAATATGGTAGAGTTTTCTTAAGTTTCATATGATTCCATCAGGTTCAGTTAACCATGGTCTAGTTCTGTAATGAGTGAATTTGTTATTTTGTTTAGTTAAATTATGACTTTAATGCTCATTTAGTAATATTTCAGATACAGAAGAGAAACGTAGGTTACATTTCTGGCACTTAATATAATATTTTAATGCGTTGCGATGCGGAGGAATACACCATGGGGAATAAATGAAAAGAACTGTACTGGATCTTGATAAGTTCCCCCTAGAAAGGGTTAAAGCATGAAATAACAAGAATATTTGGGGTTTTTTGGTGACAGGTCATCGTGAACACCATCAGTGATAATTTCACTTGTGGCTGCACCACTCGTGAAAATATTACCGATGATGTTCACTCACTGAAATAAATTTCAATCTTTCACTGTAAAAAACAAATGTCCTTATCAATTATTGTTCTTAAATCAGGTTGGATTTCCACCGGGGGTTGTAAACATTGTGCCAGGATACGGTCCTACAGCAGGAGCAGCTCTCTCGGGTCATCCAGATGTGAACAAAGTAGCATTTACAGGATCTACAGAGGTAAGCTGCATTTTCTATTAATTTTTTTCCACATAACAAAATGTAGGCTTGTCCAAATTAAAAATATTTAAAGTTGATAATTAACCCTTTACTCCATAGATACTCATTTCTACACATTGCTTGTAAGAGCCTTTGGAAAACATTGTGGCAAAAGGTGAAATTGCTCGTAACGAGCAAGTTCACCATTTGTCACAATGTTTTCTATGCTATCAAAAGGTGTCATATACCCATTAAAAACAGCTTCATCCTTGCTGTTATTTAGGGTCAATTAGAGATAACACAGAAATGCCTTATGGGGTAAAGGGTTAAGATGATAAAATCTGTCTTTGTATGGGTAGAAAACATTGTTGTTACCCGCATTCTTTCCTCATTCACAATGTTTTTTTAAAAGCCTTCTCTATAAATGTCTATAAGGGTTATTAAAACTATTTATCATGTGGTAAAGGGTTTACCATGACTAAACAACACAGTTTTAGAGGTTTGCATCTACATTATCTGTTAGTCTCATTTGATGAAAACCACTTTACAAGCTCAAATTAATCTACCTGTAACTCAACCACACAGAAATGCGGACGATTGTGGTACATGTATTCCATTTCATCAGTAAATTGTTGTGAATAAAAGAGATTGATACTTTTATTCCAGGTTGGACAAATTATCATGCAAGCAGCAGGGAACACCAACTTGAAACGGGTCACCCTGGAGTTAGGTGGAAAAAGTCCACTTTTAATATTTCCTGACTGTGATCGTAAGTTCTGTTTTATATTGTACTGATATCAAGTAGATTTATGTTCCATCCTGTAATGCACAATGCCGACTTTAATGACCCTGGAAAAGAAGCCTTTCAAAAACATTGTGGGAAAAGGAGAAAATGCCGGTACACAATGTTTTCATAAAAACGTGATGCATTTGCAAGGTTACCAACATTTTCTTCATTTCCAAAAAGAATTTTAACCCATTACCATACAATCCCTACTTTTGACGCCCCTGAGAAAGAAGCCTTTAGAAAATAATGTGGGAAAAGGAGAAAATGCTGGTAACCAGCATTTTCTCCTTTTCCCACAATGTTTTCTACCCTTCACAAAACAAATTTAAAATTTTCATGCACTTTTATTTTGTTGTCCGCAAATGCTTTCGATTTGGACAAACCGAAAATTTTGTTGTTTGGTAATGAGTTAAAGCCTTCTTCCTCAAGGCTTTGAAAGATTATTTGGTAAAGAGTTAACATATAGACATCCACCTAGAGATAGTCCATGCCCCATCTATAACAGTTTTTGATGACTCTGAAAGAGCAGGCTTTTGTAAGTATTATAAGAGGAGGAGAAAATGCTGGTAGCTATCAATTTCTCCTTTTTTCTCAATGTTTTTTATCCTTTTGAGGACAAATCTATAGCTTGCCAATGCTTTCAATTGGAATATGTCTTACACTTTGCTGTATAGTTACAGTTAACCCTTTACCACACGAGAAAATCTTAGACTGGTCCAAATTGAAAGCAATTGCAGACGATAAAATAAATGTGACTAAAAGATAGAAATTTGTTCTGGGAAGGATAGAAAACACTATGGGAAAAGGAGAAAATGCTGGTTACCAGCATTTTCTCCTTTTCCCATAGTGTTTTCAAAAGGCTTCTTTCTCAGGGGCGTCAAAAGTAGGGATTGAGTGGTAATGGGTTAATTTACATTCCAGTGGACAGGGCAGCAGCAGTGGCTGTAGAGGGAGTGATGACCAATATGGGACAGTGTTGTGTGGCAGCCTCTAGGACATTTGTCCATGAAGATATCTATGATGATTTTGTCAAGAAATGTGTGGAGATTGCTAAAAATAGAAAGGTTGGGGATCCCTGGGAAATGAATGATAATGGACCACAGGTCTGAATTTTCATTTTGTAATCTTGTCATGATTTGAAGCTTTGTTAATTTTCTGTTTAACTCATTACTAAACAACGAAATTTCAGACTGGTCCAAATCCAAAGGACTTTCAGACGACAGATGAAATCTGCTTCATATGATGGGATTTGTATGAGAATGGATAGAAAACATTGCGGGAAAGGAAGAAAATACTGATCACTAGAATTTTCTTCCTTTCCCATGTTTTTGAGAGCCATCTTCAGGAGCCTTCTTTCAAGAGGCTTCTTTCTCAGGGTTGTTCAAACCCAGGATTGTATGGTAAAGAGTTAATTTGTGAGATCCTGAAACAAATTTTGGAGTAAACAACCTTGAAACTATCCATGAAAAAATAAGGAAATGTTATCAGTATGTCTCTAGACATGTTCCAATAAGCTATGTTTGGTTCAGTTTCATCTGTTGGTGATGCTTAACCCATTACCACAAAATCCCTACTTTTGATGCCCCTGAGAAAGAAACTTTTAGAAAACATTGTGAGAAAAGGAGAAAATGCTTGTAACCAGCATTTTCTCCTTTTCACACAATGTTTTCTACTCATCCCAAAACAAATCAAAATTTTTCAGTCACAATTATTTTGTCGTCTGCAAATGTTTTCAATTTGGACAAACCTAAAATTTTGTCGTTTGGTAATGAGTTAACCCTTTTTGAATAAACCATAATAGGACCAAGCACAATAATGCTATAGGATTTTATAGGACTTGAAACTTGTTCAAATTCTCATCTTGGACAATATTTCTCTCTGAGGATTGATGATTGCTGTTGCTATACAAACTTCATGACTCTTTCAACGCTGATAATTTTTTTTTAACGATGGTTATGTTGGAAAGCAGCTAGTGGCTTTCGAAAAATATTATGCAATGTTTAAAATTTAAAGATAAAGATAAAATGAAACACCTGGGGAACATAGGCAGGTGCACTGACCACCTAAATATAAATGTAATAATGTTGAAACAGCGTTCAACACTGTACAAACAAACAAGCCTTCTTGCAGAAAATTTCATACGGGTATATTGACCCACATTTTGTTGTCCTCAAATGCTTACAATATGGATACGTCTAATTTTTTTTCATTTGGTAAAGAGTTAATTTTATCACATAACTTCCCTTGTTTTCAGTGTAATATACCCACGTCATTTTTGACGTCATTTTGTAAGTACATAATTTTTTCATAGAAGTGAATGGATCTTATGGATATTACCACGGGGTGCATTTATGAAATGTTTTTACATCATTTAATCTATATTTTGTGAAATGGTTCTTATGTGATAAAAGGAATCTGATATTTGTGGACGTTAAGAGATAAGATTTTATTAAGCACGTCAAAGAAAAATGTTACTAAGCTCGCCAAAGGCTTGCTTAATAACATTTCCCTTGACTTGTTTAATGAAATCTTATCTAAAAAAAAACACCCATGTCAGATCCTATATTTGTGCACATAATTATTAGAACTTGTGGTAGTCATTAGTTGTATTACACAGCTATCTTTGTTATGCAATCATAATTCTAGGGGTACCCTAACTGAATTTGGAATGTTATGGTCCCTGTTTACAGATGTTCATCCATTTTCAAATGAAGTCAGTATCATTTATATCCTTGTGATATTGCTTATTTGCTTTAAAATATTATATTTGTCTGTGATAAAAAAAAAAATTGAAGATAATAAGTAGACTGCGGGTCACATGATGTGATTGGTCAAAGATATGATAAAATACAGTTTGGGAAAGGGAGAGCATACAGCTGACCAACACATTCCTCTTTTCATACAATGTTTTGAAAAAGCATTCCTTATCACAGGTCATAAAACATTATTACATTCTTTATGTGGTAAAAGGTAAACTTAATTTTTTACCACATGGGGAAATTTTTGAACTGTTCAAATTGGAAGCATTTGAAGACAACAAAATTAATAAATGTGACTGAAAAATCAAAATTTGGTTTTGGAAGGGTAGAAAACATTGTGGGAAAAGGAGAAAATGCTGGTTACCAGCATTTTCTCCTTTTCCCACAAAGTTTTCAAAAGGCTTCTTTCTCAGGGTCGTTAAAAGTCGGGATTGTGTGGTAAAGAGTTAGGATGTAATGCATGATTTGATATACATGTATGTATATATATTGTGAACCCACAGGTGGATGAGGAACAATTCAATAAAGTGCTTTCACTGATCAAGGCCGGACAGGAAGAAGGCGCCAAGTTGGAATGTGGGGGAGGACGTGTTGGGGACAAAGGATATTTTGTTCAGCCAACTGTATTTAGTGGAGTCACTGATGAAATGAGAATAGCTAAAGAGGAGGTAAAATGTACCACAAGTATCAGCTGTTGCTTTGATACTAGAGGTAGTTTTCAGCAATATGTCATGTCAACCAGTACTGATTTTGATGAGTTTTTTTTTTCGAAAGCGAGTGTTTTTGTTGTTGCATCTAAATGACTTCCTAGTGACCTGTAATAATCAGATAATCTAACTCTTTACCAAATCACAAAATGTTGGACTAATCCAAATTAAAAGAATTTGCAGACATCAAAATAAACCTGAATCAAAAATTGAAATTCAATTTTGTAAGGATAGAAAACATTGTGGGAAAAGGAGAATATGCTGGTTACCAGCAATTTCTCCTTGTCCCAGAAAGTGTTTAAATGCTTTCTTAGTGTTGTTGAAAGCCAGGAGTGTGTAGTAAAGGCTTAATTTTACTTTATTTCACAGATCTTTGGCCCTGTACAAAGCATTTTCAAATTCAAAAACATGGAAGAGGCCCTTGAGAGAGCAAACAACACAACTTATGGCTTAGCGGCAGCAGTCTTCTCCAACAATGTGAACACAATTATGCAATTTACACAGGGAATTCTGGCAGGATCTGTCTGGTAATTCTTATTATTATACTACTAAGAAACTTCTTGTGATCTGATTGGATAATTTGCCTTGAACATATATATCATGTACACTGGCAAAACCAATGTAGTAGCAGTTTCCCTTTCGAATGGTTGACAAAACCATTTAAGAATGGTTTGTGTAATACTTTTGGTGCAGAAAAAATTTAAATTCACAGTTAAATATCAATTTAAAAAGCTCAAAGAATGAAATAAAATTGACCATATTTCTATTTGTAGGGTGAATTGTTATGAGGCTGTAAATGCCCAGTCACCATTTGGAGGATTCAAAATGTCGGGTCTTGGTCGAGAACTGTGAGTACTTTCAATTCTAGTGCTAACCAGTCTTTCAGTCAAATAGACATTTTTTAAAAACACAATCATATAATTATGTGAAGAACTGGTAGGGAGGTACAGATGAGGCATAACTGCCATATGTGGGATTAAAGGTGGCCCTTCAGATTTTGGGACAATTTTTTTTTTTTTAAAAATACAAAAAAAACATCCTTATACACCCAAAGCCTTATAATTTTCATTCATAAAGGCTCAGTAGTCGAAAACCATCCGACAACAAGAGAAATTAGAAATTTACCACAGCCCGGGTTGACACCGACGGAAAACACGGTCTATTTTTAATGAGTAACTCGCTCATTTACATACCAGAAATACACAGATGAAGCTTCAAACCTAGCGTCTGAAGAAGACGTTATGGAAAATAATTACATGCTTGTTATGTTAAGTGTCGTTAGTCACGTGCCAGTAACTTAACATTCCCACAATGCTTTTTTGTATTTTTGGCGGGAAATCTAAAAATAGCTTATGAGGCTACGTAGCCTTTTAAGGAAATACCATAAAAAAAATTATTTTTCACAATTTTATTATTTTTAGTTATTGATGATTTGTATTTGTTTTTTCATATAAACTTCAGATTCATATATATTTTTTTTCAATTTGGTGTGATGTGAAAAACATAAATACCCACCTTTAACTTTTTCAGTGAATTTATCAGTGAAATGCTAGCAATTTTGGATAAAATGATTAGCAAAGAATAGTACGTAATCCTTTACCAAATAACTCCAAGTTTCCAAGAATACAGGGTTTTGAAAACATGGTGGGAAAAGATGAACATGCTAATTTCCAGCATTTGTTTGCATTTCCCACTATGTTTTTTCTTTCTTTTCTTGGATAAATAACAGCATTTTGGCTACACTTGATTTTTTGTCTGAGAATGCTTTTGATTTATACAAGGAAAAGTTTTTGTTGTTTTGTAAAAAACTGAATCAAAGATACATTTCTACAACTAGAGAGGAAAAATTGTATAAAAACTTGAAAGTGTGTAAAAAGAATCAGCCATGTATATAAAGATCGATTACCAATATGATTATGTAGCCCAAGGAATGGAAAAACTGAAGGGATTTGTCCTCTTAACACTTTACCAAACAACAGAATTTTGGACAATTCCAAAATCAAAGCATTTGCAGACAAAATAAATGTGAATCAAAAATTATAATTTGATTTGGAAAGGGTCAAAAACATGGTGAGAAAAGGAGAAAATTCTGGTTTTCAGCATTCTCTCCTTTTCCCAAAATGTTTTCAAGAGGCTTCTTCCTCAGGGGCAGTAAAAGTCATCATTGTGTGGTAAAGGACTAAAACATAATTACTGTGAATGCCTCCAAGACATGAAAGTATTTTTATTGGTTGTAATTTGACTGCAACCTTTCAGCCATCGTTTGGCATGAAGATATGGGAATGATTATAGATGGATAGACAGATAAATCCTTTATTTAAAATTTGATCTTTACAGATCTTCATCATCACACATTCACAATCATATATTGTTTAAGTGTTAGTACAGAAGGAATAAGCATCGGTTAGGGTTAAGTGAGTAGATCGGAAAAAAAGTAAAGAAAAATGTTACGCTATCATTTACTGTTATTGGATGTGACAAAAAGGGAAAATTTCCATATAAAAACATTTTCACCATCTGTCACAGCCTTCAACATATTCATGTACTGATTAGGACCAGTTATTCTTTAAAGTAATATGTAGATAGATAGATTGATATAAATGTATATGGAGGATGAACCCAAAAATACAAAGATTTCTACCAGAATATTGCTATATGATAATAACAATAATACAAATGATAAAATAACATTATCAGTTTAAAGAACTTCTGCACTTGAGGGCTTCTAAGACAAACTTACTAAGGTTCTTTAATCACGGCGGGGAATCACGTGACACAACAACAACAACAATGACCGTTATTTGAAAAAATTCCCCAACTTCAGGTAAGAAAATCTTCAATAATTCCGTTAATACATGACCGATTGGAATTTGGTTTGAAGCAGAGAAGGCGGAAGGACTCCGGGGATTTGGTTGATGTGTTAGATTTTTTAAACAACACCTGATAAAAAAGTTATTGACGAGCAAACAAATTATCCAGGGTAAAAAAATTGTTTGCTCGTCAATAACTTTTTTATCAGGTGTTGTTTAAAAAGTCTAACACATCAACCAAATCCCCGGAGTCCTTCCGCCTTCTCTGCTTCAAACCAAATTCCAATCGGTCATGTATTAACTGAATTATTGAAGATTTTCTTACCTGAAATCGGGGAATTTTTTCAAATAACGGTCATTGTTGTTGTTGTTGTGTCACGTGATTCCCCGCCGTGTTAATATTGAGTTATTTTTTGTACTCATCAGTTCAATGAATTTATGCACACTTCGCTTCTTATAGAAATATTTCTTAATGTATTTTTTCCTTAAATCAGCGTATACTGGACAAACTAATACAAAATGGTACTCGTCTTCTAGGTCATTCATGTCGCAAAATGTACATTTACGTTCATTTTGTTCTAATCTTCTGTTTGTGTATCACCCGGTTTCAATCAATAACTTATGCGATGAAAGACGTAAACGTGATAAAGCAGCACGTTTGTTAATGGGAAGAATATCTAGATACTTTTCAAACTGAATGTCGTTTTTATATCGCAAAAAGAGATTTAAACTACTTTTCGATTTAACACCATTAAACCATGTTTGTTATAACACATCGATGACCCTTTCTTTAAAAATAATATGAAAAGTTTCAAGATTGATACTATATGGGTTACTGAAAACATGGGAAAAGCCGTAACTATCCAAAAGAAATTTAACATTAATAAGCCAGTTTATAGTTTCCCAAAATAAGGATGAGATAGGTTAAAAACTCGCTGAAAACTGGCTAAAAACAAGTATAGATGTATCTTTTTTAAAATACTTGAAAAAAAAAAAATGCCAACAAGAATTATGATGAAAACATGGTTGTTGGCATCATGATATTACATGTGCCTTAATTCATAACCAAATGACAATATTTCAGGCTTGTCCAAATCAAAAGCATTTACTAACGACAAAATAGAAGCGGCTGAAAATTTGAAATTTGTTTTGTGAAGGGTGGAAAACGTTGTGGGAAAGGAGAAAATGCTGGTTACCAGCATTTGCCCCCTTTCCCACAATGTTTTTTAAAGGCTTCTTTCTCAGGGTCGTCAAAAGTAGGGATTGTGTGATAATGTGTTAATACAATTCATAATTTCAACACATTTTATAGGTGTCTAAAGAGTTGGGTTGATTAACCTTTTACCAAATAAGAAAGTTTTAGACTTGTCCAAATCCAAAGCAATTGCAAACAACAAATTACATGTGACTAAAAAACAAAGATTTACATTTTGAAATTTTAAAAACCTTTTAGGAAAAGGAGAAAAATGCTGGTTACCAGCATTTGCTCCTTTTACTACAATGATTTCAAGAGGCTTCCTCTTCAGGTCTTTAAAATCCAGCACTGCTAGTAAAAAGTTGAATGGCTTTAACATCTACAACATTTTATGACATTCAGAAGTTTGATTTGTACGAGGAACTTTCACTTGTTTGTGTTTTGCAGGGGAGAATATGGACTTCACCAGTATACAGAAGTGAAAAATGTAAGTAAAGGAGAAAATATCACAAGTTTTGACAACTTTTGTAGCCTTAGAGTGCCAATTAATACCTGTTTACCAAACAAACCCATGCTACCATGTTATATTGATATTTGAGATGGTTTTGGAAAATGTTAGGGGAAAAGTGGAATATTTTGGTAACAAGCATTATTTTCTTTTCCTATAATGTTTTCTTTCCTTTCAGAGACATCATTCATCTTTTGAACCACATTGAATTTGTTGTCTGGTAATGCCTTGAATTTAGATAGGTGTAAAATTTTGTCATTAGTAGATAGATATATTCAAGTGATAAATTTGTCCTATATGGTGCCATGACAAAGCTGTTTTGTCATGAAATCTAACAGGTTATGAGACAGTGTATACTCATGATAAGAATGCATATTCTATACAGTCTTGTCTTGATCTATATTGTAAAGCAATAAAAGCTTTAAAAGGCATTTTAACTCATTACCTAACGACAAAATTTTAGGTTTGTCCAAATTGAAAGCATTTGCAGACGACAAAATAAAAGTGGCTGAAAATTTGAAATTTGTTTTGAGAAGGGTAGAAAACATTGTGAGAAAAGGAGAAAATGCTGGTCACCAGCATTTTCTCCTTTCCCCACAATGTTTTCAGAAGGCTTCTTTCTCAGGGTCGTCAAAAGTAGGGATTGTGCGGTAATGGGTTAATGGTTAAAATCTGATCTCTTATCAACATGTAGCCAAGTTTATCTTGTTATCCACATCTTCTCTGAAACTACCCATGCAATTTTGATGAAACTTCACAGAAATGATCCTACCATGGTCCTCTTTAGAATTCATTGAAAGAATTTGATTCCTTCAAAATCTCTGGTTGCCATGGCAACAAAACTGAAAAATATTAAAAACCTTTAAAAATATTCATGTCTGAAACCATAAGGACTATGGCTTCCAAATTTTGCATGTAGCTTTATCTAGTGGACCTCTACCAAAGTAATAGCCCTGGGGTCAAATTTGGCCCCACCCCAGGGGTCATAAGTTTTATATGGGCTTATATAGAGAAAACTTTAAAATTCGTCTTGTACCTAGCCATAGGGACTAGGGCTACTAAATTTGGCATTCATCTTTATCAAGTGAGCGTATACCAAGTATACCCAAACTATGCACTGGGGTTAAATTTGGCTTGGCCACGGAGGTCACAAGTTTTATATAGGCTTGTATAGGGAAATTTGTAAAAATCTTCTATTATCTAGCGATAAGGCTTAGAGCTACCAAATTTGGTATGTAGCTTTATCTAGTGTGTTTCTACAAAAAAGTGCCCAAATTGTTGCCCTTGGGTCAAATTTGGCCCCTTCCCATGGGGTCACAAGTTTTAAATGGGCTTATATTTGGACAACTTAAAGAATCTACTAGTACCTAGCCATAAGGCCTAGTAACAACTATAATAAGACCTAGGGCAACTAAATTTAGCTCTGTCTCATGGGTCTGATGTTTTACAGGGCTTTTTATTGAGGAAACTTTGAAAATCTTCTTGTTCATAACCACACATTCTAGACTTATATCATTTGGTATGGGGCCTATTTCATGTGGACTGCCACCAGGATTCAAGTAATCATAGCTTTGTGGAGAAAATGGCTTTGCTTGGGAGGGTCACAACTTTCTTGGATTTTATAGAAAAAATTTAATATGTCTTCAAGTTTGAAACAAATTGGCCAAGTATTGTAATGTTTGGCATGTAGTGTTATTACTTATTAGCCAGTGGAGCGATACATGGCCATCATGGCCCTCTTGTTTTATTTTTGTTGTCTGCAACAGTAATGGATATGGATCTGTCCAAAATCTAGTTGTTTAGCTCCTTACCAAACAGCAAATTTTAAACTGGTCCAAATTGGAAGCATTTACAGACAACAAATTTTAGACTGGTCTAAATTGGAAGCATTTACAGACAACAAATATAACATGACTCAACAATTGAAATTTGTTCTAGGAGGGTAGAAAACATTGTGGGAAAAGGAGAAAATGCTGGTAACCAGCATTTGCTTCTTTTTCCTGATGTTTTCAAAAGACTTCTTTTTCAAAGTCTTGAGAACTAGGGATTGTTTGGGAAACAGTTAGTAGAAATTAACAAATACAAAAGGTCTACACTTCCTGAAAGTCTTTGCAAATTGTAACAAAAACTGTTCAAGCATTCTTTCAGCGTCTAAATATATGCCATCAATTTTTTATTCACATTTATTTTGTGGGCTGCAAATGCTTTCACTTTGGACAAGCCCAAAATTTTGTCTTGTGGTAAAGAGTTAAAGTAGAACTTTCAGTGAAATGTTAACTTTCTACCACAAAACCACAAGTTTTCAACACCCAAAAGGAAGGAAGCTTTTGAAAATATCGTGGAGAAAAGATAAATTGTTGGTAACCAGATTGTTACAGGAGACCACTCCTCCATGCGTAGCTTCGTGCCGATTTAAGTACAATACCTGACAACTGCATCGGAGATACATGTATCTCTTTGGCTCAGTGGTTATGGTCTTTTAAGCCTCAAAAAATGAGGATATTATTTTGTCCTTCGTGGGTTCGAATCCCACCAGATGCGACTTGTTCTTAAGCTATGCATTTATTTGTTATCGACTTTGTTTGTAAGAAGATAACTTCAACACTATCCTTCATACATGTCCATTTCAAAGAGTGGTGTTTAGGTTTCCAGTGCCTTATTTAATACTAATCCCCCATTCCTCCCTCCTTCCTGGTGTTTTTTTGTAAGCTTCTCTTACCTTTCTGATTTCAGGTTGTGATCAAAATTCCTGGAAAGAACTCATAAAGATTGACTTGGTGACGTTGGTGTGTGACAGAAAGCTTTCTTCAATTATGCCTGATTTAAAAAGACATCATTTCTAATTGATCTTTGGTACACAGATATCTTTTAACTCTTTCCCACACAATCCCAACTTTTAACGGCCCTAAGAAAGAAGCCTTTTGAAAACAGTGTGGGAAAAGAAGAAAATGCTGCTTACCAGCATTTTCTTCTTTTCCCACACTGTTTTCAACTCTTCCTACAGCAAGTTTTAATTTTTCAGTCCCATTTATTTTGTCGTCTGCAAATGCTTTCATTTTAGACTAGCCTAAAATTTTGTCGTTTGGTAAAGAGTTAAAAGAAATGAGTCATCCTCTGTGAAAAGTGGGCTCAATTAACCCTTTACTCCATAGATACTCATTTCTACACATTGCTTGAAGGAGCCTTTGGAAAACATTGTGGCAAAAGGTGAAATTGCTCGTCACGAGCAATTTCACCTTTTGTCACAATGTTTTCTATGCTACAAAAATGTGTCATTTACACATAAGAAACTGCTTCATCCTTACTGTTATTTGGGGGTCAATTAGAGATGCCATAGAAATGCCTTATGGAGTAAAGGGTTAAGGCACTATTTGCTAAAGGTAAGCAACCCATGTCAGCCTGGACAGACTTCACATGGGCTGACATGCTCGAGATTAAGTTGAATTTTTTCACACATTGACTTTTATGGATCATGTAACGATTTTGTTAAAATCAATAAAGAGATGTATTAACCTTTCATCACACAATCCCAACTTTTAACGATCTTCTGAAAGAATCCTTTTAAAAAACATTGTTGAAAAAGAAGAAAATGCTGGTTACCAGTATTTTCTCCATTTCAAAAAATGTTTTTCTATCTTTCTCATAACAAGTTTCAGTTTTTTGAATAATATTCTTTTTTTTTTGTCTGCAATTGCTTTGAATTTGGACCAGTCTAAAATTTCATTGTTTGGTAAAGAGTTAAACCCCCTTTTCCCCCAAGTGTGTTTAACTCAAAAGGCATTTCTATGGCATCTCTAATTGACCCTAAATAACAGCAAGGATGAAGCCTTTTCTTACGTGTATGTGACACCTTTTGATAGTATAGAAAACATTGTTGCAAAAGGTGAAATTGCTTGTCGCAAGCAATTTCACCTTTTGCCTCAATGTTTTCCAAAGGCTCCTACAAGCAATGCATAGATATGAGTATCTATGGAGTAAAGGGTTAACCCTTTTCCAAACAACAAAATTTTTGACGCTTCCATATTGAAAGCATTTGCAGACGGCTAGATATATGCGAATCAAAAATTGGATTTTAATTTTAGAAGGGCAGAGAACATTGTGGGAAAAGGAGAAAATGCTGGTTACCAGCATTTTCCCCTTTTCCACAATGTTTCTTGACATTCATTATATCACAAATCTAGTAAGCAAAGAATATTGCTGGTTACAATCATTTTCTCCTTCTCCTACAATGTTTTCAAAAGCTTTCTTTCTGAGAATCTCAGGGTCATTAAAAGTCGGGCTTGTGTGGCAGAGTTAAAACCCCCTTTTCCCAAAAGATGTTTAACCCTTTTCCAAATGACAAAATTTTGGATTCTTCCATATTGAAAGCACTTGCAGACGACAAAACAAATGTGAATCAAAAAATGAAATTTGATTTTGGGTAGAAAACATTGTGGGAAGAGGAGAAAATGCTGGTTACCAGCATTTTCCCCTTTTCTACAATGTTTCTTGACGTTCATTATATCACAAATCTAATAAGCAAAGAATATTGCAGCAGCATCACCTGAAAATACTGCAGCAGTGTCACGTCATTATTTGAATAAATATTCGGAAACTGCATGTATCTTTACTTTTTCATCGTGACATTTACTAGGAACGTGATGTGGATAAGTCTTTCAATCCTTTACTAGTCAGTAAAATTTTTATTTCAGACCTGTCCATAATGGAAGCACATGCAGACAACAACTCAAACCTTAACCAAACGACAAATTTTAGTGCCAAATTAAAAAAAATCTGAAGACAATAAAATCAAAATTGGTACCAATGAACTTAAGCTCTGTGATAAGATAGGAAACATTGTGGGAAAAGGAGAAAATGCTGGTTACCAGCATTTTCTCCTTTTTCCATAAAGTTTTAAAAAGCTTATTTCCATTGTTGTGAAAGCCAGGGATTGTTTCGTAAAGGGTTACATGAGGCTCAAATAATAATCTTTGATGGGTTACAAACATTATTGAAAACAAGAGGACCATGATGGTCCTATATCGCTCACCTGAGTACTAAGCAGTAAAGGTCTACAATGAAGATAAATACCAAATATTGAGGTTCAAGGCCAAATGATAATGAAACAAGAGTGGCAAATTGTTGCATCATATGCCCATCCCACCGGCAATTGTCGAGGAGGTATAATAGTTGGAAAGGCTAGGCAATACAACAAACATGTTCGCCAAGTCTCAAGTCAATATTGTTCATATGTTTAGAACTTGTGACCCCCTGGGCGGGGCCAGTTTTGACCCCTGGGGCATCTTGTGAACAAACTTGGTAGAGGTCCACTCTTTTTAGTAGATGCTACATACCAAATATCAAAGCTCCACACCTAGTTTCAGAGAAGAAGAATTTTAATTTTTTCCTACTTAGTTCCCATGTTAAAACTTGTGATCCCCGGGGCTGGGCCAATTATGACCCCAGGGGCATCATATGAATAAACTTGGCAAAGGTCCACAAGGAGATGCTTTATACAACATATCAAAGATCAACACCTTCTGGTTTCAAAGAAGAAGAATTTTAAAGTTTTCTTTTTTTTCCCCAAGTTCAAACTTGTAACCCCCAGGGCAGGGCCAGTTTGGATCCCAGGGGCATCATATGATCAAATTTGGAAGAGGTTTACAAGGAGATGCTTCATACAAAATATCAAAGCTCTAAGCCTTCCAGTTTCAGAGAAGAAGAACTTTAAAGTTTTCCTTCTTTGTTCCTATGTTCAAACTTGTGACCCCCAGGGCTGAGCCAGTTTTGACCCCAGGGGCATCATATGAACAAACTTGGTAGAGGTCCACTAGAAGATGCTACATACCAAATATCAAAGCTCTACTCCTTCCAGTTTCAGAGAAGAAGATTTTTAAAGTTTTCCTTCTTTGTTCCTATGTTTCGTACTTGTGACCCATGGGGCAGGGCAAGTTTTGACCCCAGGGACATCATATGAACAAACATTGTAGAAGTCCACTAGGAGATCTTACTTACCAAATATCAAAGCTCTACATCTTCTAGTTTCAGAGAAGAAAAATTTTAAAATTTTCCTTCTTTACTTCTATGTTTCAAACTTGTGACCCCCGGGGCGGGCCAGTTTTGACCCCAAGGACATCATATGACAATCTTTGTAGTCGACTAGGAGATGCCACATACCAAATATCAAAGCTCTGCACCATCTAGCTTCAGAGAAGAAGAATTTTAAAGTTTTCCTTTTTTGTTCCTATTTTTCAAACTTGTGACCCCCCGGGGCGGGGCCAGTTTTGACCCTAGAGGCATCATATGAACAATCTTGGTAGAGGATCACTAGGAGATGCTACATACCAAATATCAAAGCTCTACATCTTCTAGTTTCAGAGAAGATTTTCAAAGATTTTGCTATTTTTTTTTCCTTCTGGTTGCCATGGCAACCAGAATTATGGGTGGAATTCAATCTCTTGGACAATTTTGGTAGAGCTTCACCCAAGGAACATCCCTGCCAAGTTTCATCAAGATTGGCCCATTGGTTTAGGAGAAGAAGATGTTTAAAGAAATTGCGGACAACGCACGGCGGACATTGGGCGATCACAAAAGCTCACCATGAGCACTTTGTGCTCAGGTGAGCTAAAAAGACAAAATCCAGGGTACAAAAAACATCTCCTTTTCCCACAATACTTTCAAAAGCATTTGTTTTCGATGTTGCTGCAACTGGAGATGGTGGAGTCGAGGGTTAAATTTGAAGTTAGAAAAAGCTTGTTTGTTGTATTGGGGTTTAACGCCACTTTAACAGCTAAGGTCATATCATGGCGTTCGGTGATGCACAAATACGCCGGAAAGAAAGTTCGCCTCAACCCGGTATCAAACTCACAACCACCAGGTCATGAATCTGACATGTTAACCACTGAGCTTTTGGCCCACCCGGTAAACACATGTGTGTCACTGACCACCATGCTATGACCTTAGCTGTTAAAGTGGCATTAAACCCCAATACAACAAGCAACAGAAAAAGCTTCTTCTGTCCCTGCTGGCTTCTCTGATTAGGTAGATCTAATTATGTCCGTTTGCAGCCATAACAGGCCTCAAAAGCCTCTTTGTAAAGTCAGGTAAGACATGGTACCTAATGCAAGCTGTGACAGTTGCATAAGTTGTACTAGTATTCTGCATAACACAATGAAAAACATTCCCTCCAAACAGAAGCACACTATCCAACAGAAAATTTTATCATAAGAAAAAATTTCTAAAGACTGGCTCAAGTAAATTAACCCTTTACTTCATAGATACTCATTTCTATGCATTGCTTGTAGGAGCCTTTGGAAATCATTGTGGTAAAAGGTGAAATTGCTCGTGATGAGCAATTTCACCTTTTGCCACAATGTTTTCTAAGCTATCAAAAGATGTCATATACACATAAGAAACGGCTTCATCCTTGCTGTTATTTAGGGTCAATTAGAGATGCCATAGAAATGCCTTATGGGGTAAAGGGTTGATGAAAGCATTTGCAGCCGAGATATTAAATGTGGCTCTAATAATGAAATTTGTCTCTGATTTGCATGTAGTATTGGTGTGAGATAAATGTTCATCAGCATTTTCTTCTTCTTTTCCAACAATGTTTTCAAAGACCTTTTCAGTCGGGGTGGATAAAACTCAGGAATGTTTGTAAACCCATTACCACACAATCCCTACTTTTGACGCCCCTGTGATAGAAGCCTTTTGAAAACCCTGTGGGAAAAGGAGAAAATGCTGGAAACCAGCATTTTCTCCTTTTCCCACAGTGTTTTCTACCCTTCCCAGAACAAATTTCAAATTTTCAGTCACATTTATTTTGTCGTCTGCAAATGCTTTCAATTTGGACCAGTCTAAATTTTTCTTGTGTGGTAATGGGTTAAAGGGTTAGAAATCAACATCTGTCGAAATCCCATTAATATTTTTCTCAATGTGATTATGTAATGTAATTAACTATATAATACAGGCGACAGACTGCCTATCATAGGCAGAGCAAAGGTTAAACAAGAGGGCCATAATGGCCCTGTATCATTCCACTGGCTACTAGGTAAAAACAGTACAAGCCAAACATTACAATACTTGGTCAATTGGTTTTAAACAGAGTTTTCTTCCATAAAATCCTACGAGAAAGTTATGATCCCAGGGCAAAGCAATTTTTGGCCACAAAGCTACAATTACTTGAATGCTTGTGGAGGTCCACAAGATACAGGCCCATACCAAATAAAACAGTACTGGTCTAGAATGTGTGGTTATAAAAAAGAAGATTTTTTAATCTTGCTTAATAAATAGCCCTGTAAAACAAGTTTGCTCTGTAAAAGGACCTGTAGAATATGTGACCATGAGACAGGTTTATCAAGTTCTCACAATAAAAGCCAATGTAAAACTTGTGACCCCTGGGGTGCGGTCAAACTTGACCCCCAAAGTTAAAATTTGGGCCCTCTTGGTAGGGGCCCATTAGATAAAGCTACATGCAAAATTTGGCAGCCCTAGGCCTTATGGCTATGTACAAGTAGATTATCAAAGTTTCCCTATGTAAGCCCATGTCAAACTTGTGACCCCCGGGACAGGGCTAAATTTGACCCCAGGGCTATAATTTGGGCAACCTCGGTAGAGAACCACTAGATAAAGCTACATGCCAAATTTGGTAGCCCTAGGCCCTATGCCTAGGTAGAAGAGGAATTTTAAAGTTCTCCCTAAATAAGCCCATGTAAAACTTTTGACCCCCGGGGCGGGGCTTGAGAGAGGTGCTTGATGCATGGATTTGTGTTGACCCAAGTCGTTTATTACCTCTACTGGCTGAAAGCCAGCAGAGCCATGGTAGGGTTTCCGTCGTCCGTCTGTCCGTTAGTGTTTCCTTGCTTACGCAATAAAGTCTGCATTCGTGGCAAGATTTTCATGAAACTTAAACAGATCGTTTATTTTAACGATAGCTTGAACCCTAATGATTTAAAAAAAAAAAAACAGTATGGGAAGTGTAGCCATTTCAAGCTAAAAAAATTATATTTCTTGTTTGGATGATAAAGCTGCATTTATCATCAGATTTTTGTGGAACTTGCAGTTTTTTTTTAATTTCATCAACAGCTTGAACCCTGCTGATTCTGAAAAAAAGTCCAACAAACAGTGTGGGAAAAGTAACCAGTTAAAGTTGAAAATGTCCATTTCTAGTTGCAATGTCTGCATTTGCGGGCAGATTCTCATGAAACCTGCACAGTCGCTATGTGTCATCAACAGCTTGAACCCTATTAACGCATTACCAAATGACAAAATTTTAGACAGGTCCAACTTAACTCAAAAACTAAAATTTGTTTCCAGCAGGGTAGAAAACATTGTGGGAAAAGGAGAAAATGCTGGTCACCAGCATTTTCTCCTTTTCTCACAATGTTTTCAAAAGGTGTCTATCTCAGGGTCATAAAAACCAGGGATTGTTTGGTAAAGGATTAATTTGGGAAAAATCCAACCATCAGTATGAGAAAAGTAGCCATTTAAATTTGAAAGTTTCCATTTCTTGTAAATGTTTATGCAATGAAGTCTACTGTTTTGATCCAATTCTCTTGAAACTTGCAAAGATTATTTGGTGCATCAAGGGATTGAACTCTGTTAAAAGTGAAGTAGATCTAGTAATCCATCTAGGGAAAGCAGCCACTTGATCAATGTGTATTGTTTACTCAGCAAAGTCCACATTATTAGTCACATTTCTTTTTGAAATTTGCTAGGCTTGTTTTATACAAAGCATACTGAAACCCTACCAAATCTGGCCAGATTCCATGTTTTTTTTGTCTTTTTTCTTTTTGCATCATGAATTCATACTGTATGCTAGCAAAAAAGAAAAATTCAGGCCAGTAGAGCAATTTCAGGCCCTCAAGGGCCTCTACTTAGATTAACCCATTAACGTACAATCCCTACTTTTGACAACCCTGAGAAAGAAGCCTTCAGAAAACATTGTTGGAAAAGGAGAAAATGCTTGTAACCAGCATTTTCACCTTTTCCCACAATGTTTTCTACCCTTCACAAAACAAATTTTAAATTATCAGTTACTTTTATCTTGTCGTCTGTAAATGCTTTTAATTTGGACAAGCCTAAAATTTTGTTGTTTGGTAATGAGTTAATGGAATGAGGGGTGGATGTATGATTTTATGATGTTTAATGCTGTTTTCAACATTGTGTCAATTACACCAGTAATTTTAGGACGAATTCAAATGTTTTCTGCAGAAGATTTCAGTTTATTCTAGATTGTAGAATTTGTCATTTGGTAGAGTTGAGGCCGATATCTACTGTCATCAAAAATTTGCTGGACAGTGTCAAATAAATATTTATCACATAACCTCCCTTGTTTTCAGCGTAATATACCCATTACAAATTCTCGTATCATGTACATGTTTGATATCACATTTGTATGTCATTTTTGACGTCATTTTGTACGCATTACATAGATATGAATGGGTCTTATGGATAATACCGCGGTGCATTTATGAATGTTTTTGCATCATCTGATCTATATTTTGTGAAATGCCGTTATGTGATAAAAAAAATCTGACATTCATGGACATTTAACCCTTTACTCCATAGATACTCATTTCTACGCATTGCTTGTAGGAGCCTTTGGAAAACATTGTGGCAAAAGGTGAAATTGCTCGTGACGAGCAATTTCACCGTTTGCCACAATGTTTTCTACATTATCAAAAGGTGTCATATACACATAAGAAACGGCTTCATCCTTGCTGTTATTTAGGGTCAATTAGAGATACTATAGAAATGCCTTATGGGGTAAAGGGTTAAGATAAAATATTTATCAAACGCATCAAGGAAAACGTTATTAAGCTTGCCAAAGGCTCCCTTAATAACATTTCCCTTGACTCGTTTAATAAAATCTTAGCTCAAAAGCCCACTCATGTCATGTAGCCCCAAGGCGAAGGTGGCAACATGATTAACCACAGCTGTGAACAAGTTTCCAAGTCCCCTTTCACCTGACCGTACAATAAATTAATCATACTGCAAAGTTTTACCCTTTCAAAGCGCGTTAAATGAAATTTTCCTGTTTTATAATTTCATGAATCAAGCATGCTCACGAAATAGAAAATCTCCCCGGAGTACCCCAATTCAATGAAAACTGACATCACTGGAAACTAAAACGTGCGGTTTGGTGCATGAATGTGCAGTCTGGTGATTGATCGACGCAGCCATTTTGGATGTTGTGTTGCACACGTAGTGATGTTTACGGGGCATCAAAAGGGAAACTGTTTTTACGTGGTTTTTGCCAGGGAACATGATACAATGTTCCCGGCATGTTAACTAATCAGATCACGAGAAATTTCTTTGCAGTATAATAATTTAAAATGAACAGTACAAAAGGTGTGGACATCACATAGGACTTCAATGATAAAAATATATATTCTATATTCTGTATCCTCCTTTTCCCACAATGTTTCCTAAAGGCTTCTTTCTCAGGGTCGTTAAAAGTCTGGATTGTGTGGTAAAGAGTTAATTAACACCATCAGTAAATGGTAGATCTTGCATACACATAAATGGCAAAAGTCACTTGAAATATGTACAATGAAATTGTGACAAAAATCAACCATAAAAGTACATGTATCATTATTCTTAGTGTTGGTGCACATCAATTTTTAGTTTATATTCTTTCTTAACTCTTTCCCGAACGACAAATTTTGGACCCTTCCAAACGGAAAGAGTTTGCAGACAACAATTTTAGATTTTGAGAAATCAGCAGAAAGTTGCAAGGGTAGAAAACACTGTGGAAAAAGGAGAAATTGCTTGTTATGAGCAATTTCTCCTTTTCCCACAGTGTTTTCAAATGATTTTTACTGCAGACACGTAAAAACCAGGGCTTGTTTGGGAAAGGGTTAAGAGATAAGATCAATATGAGGAATGAAAGTACCAGACACTTCACAAGAGACTACGTGTTTCGAATAGATGAAAATACAGTCGTGACACAACAATGAAAGGGGGGGGGGGTGTGGCCTGCAGCTTTAGAAAGAGAATTTTGCAAACAAAAACTTAAATTTTAAACATTAAATGATATTTTGGTAAATGTTTAGGAATAGCTATCTCAAAAAATATTAAATAATATTCTGTGAGTAATGCAACTTTCCAAAATACCAAGCAACTCTGACATGATAATGTGAAATGCTCTTGGTCAAGAGTTTGAGAATGAGTGTTTTTTCACAATTTTTCCCTTTAAACTCATTTACAAATGACAAAATTTTAGGTTTGTCCAAATTGAAAACATTTGCAGACAACAAAATAAAAGTGACTGAAAATTTGAAAATTGTTTTGTGAAGGGTAGAAAACATTGTGGGAAAAGGAGAAAATGCTGGTTACCAGCATTTTCTCCTTTTCCCACAATGCTTTCTAAAGGCTTCTTTTTCAGGAGCGTCAAAAGTAGGGATTGTGTGGTAATAGGTTAAGTTGTCAGACTCAGAACTATATGGTAAAAATTAACTCTCGATCAAATGACAGAATTTTATAGTTGTCCATATTACCACTTTACCACACAATCCTGACTTTCCTCAACCCTGAGAAAGAAGCCATCTGAGAACATTGTGGGAAAAGGAGAAAATGCTGGTAACCAGCATTTTTTCCTTTTCCCACAATATTTTTTTCCTCCCCTAAACAAATTTCAAATTTTTAGTCACTTTTATTTTGTCATCTGCAAATGCTTCCAATTTGGATTAGACTAATATTTTTTTTGTTTGGTAAAAAGTTAAAAGCTTTTGCAGAAAACAGATGATATGTGGCAAAAATGATGCTTTTGACTCTAAAAGAGAATAAAATATTGAGGAAAAAGGAGAAAATCCTTGTAATTGGGGTGGTCTTAGGATTAATTTGAACACGGCAATACTTTCAACTTCCTTTATTGTTAAAACATGAATGCTGTCTATATGAAAAAGGGCTTTAACTTATCAGCCTGTGATAAATCACGCC
Organism: Tridacna crocea; assembly: GCA_943736015.1. NCBI lineage: Eukaryota > Metazoa > Mollusca > Bivalvia > Cardiida > Cardiidae > Tridacna > Tridacna crocea. The sequence goes on along the minus strand of OX031066.1, from coordinate 34,703,182 downwards.
TTCTATAAACATTGGTATTCTTCTGTAACCATGAAAGTGTTGCAGAAGATTTCAGTTTTGTAGATGCTTCTTCATCATGGGAAAATCCAAGTGAGTTAAATAAATTTTTCACGTATTCAAACGGTCTATTATTGACATGTGATAGTCCACCTTGTCCAGGCACTGCCCAACTCAAAACCACACCCTCTCTTGCATGTCGTACAATGTTGTCAATGTATATACTTTCATACTGAGCTGGGATATGTTCTGCAACTTCTAAACTCAGTATCCAGTCATAGAGTGGGAGTCCATACTGTGGTAATGTCAGGTCTAAAAACTGAACTCGACCTTCACTGGTGGTGTCACAAAATGGGGCCCCATCATAAGCATCATAACCTTTGACTTTGCCGCTGTCCAGAAGTAGCTGCTTGTATCTCCCGGGACCATCTCCAAAACTTGCGATAGATTTACCTGCCAAATACACAAGACATGTCTCTTAGGAAAACTAGAGCTGTCACTGAATGTGGCTTAACTCTTTACCAAACAACAAAATTTCGACTAGTCAAAATTAAAAGCATTTGCAGACGACAAAATAAATGTCACTCAAAAATTGAAATTTGATAAAGGAAGGGTAGAAAACATTGTGGGAAAAGGAGAAAATGCTGGTTTCCAGCATATCTTCTTTTCCTACAAGGTTTTCAAAAGCTTTCTTTTTCTGGGTTGTTTAAAGTCAGGATTGTGTTGTTCAATATAATTATGTTCAGTGTATGTGCAAAGTTTCAATACAATTGAAGGAAAACTGTAGGAAGAGTTTGCGGCACAAAATTACTTGTATTTTGTACACAGACAGACACACGGACAGGCAGACCCACGGACAGACAGGCTGATTCCAGTAAACTCCCGAAAACATTTGTTTTGGGAGGATATAATAAAAGATGGATAAGAAATACTGCCATTGATGTAAGTAATGAAACTATTTTGTTGAATAAGAAAAACAATGAAGGCAAATAGCAACATAAACCAATAGTGATTTGAGATGGAACAGAGGTTTTTTGGCTAGTTTTTAAGCCTTAACCCTTTATCACAACGTCCTAACTATTGACAACCCTGACGAAGACACTTTAAAAAAAAACATTGTGGAAAAAAAAGAAAAAGCTGGAAACCAGCATTTTCTTTTTTTCCAATGATGTTTTTTAGCCCTTTATATTTAAATTTCTGTTTTTATTGTTGGCATCTGCAAAAGCTTTGAATTTGGGCAAGTTTAAAACTTTGCCATGTGGCAAAGGGTTAAAGCACCTTCAATGATTTTTGTTGCCTTTCTGGCAAAAATAGATCAAGATCAAATAGGGAAAAATGAGCAGTCTGATCTATAATCTGCTCTCTCAGCTTTGCCCAATCACTACAGACAACAGCAACTATTAAAGGTGGCCCTTTAGATTTTGGGACGAAGATTTTACAAAAGTACAAAAAAGTCATCCATATACTCCCAGAGCCTTTTGATTTTCACTCATAAAACCCCAATAGTGGAAAATCATCTGACAACATGAGAATTTTGAGATTTACTACAGTCCAGGTATGCGGGAAACACAGACTAATTTTACATGAGCAACTTGCTCATTTACATACTGAAAATACAAAGACGAAGCTTCAAACATAGCATCCCAAGACGACATTATGGAAAATAATTACATGTTTGTTATGTTATGGAATTTAAGCGTCATTATCATATGCTAGTCACTTGACATTCCCACAATGCTTTCTTGATTTCTGGCCTGAAAGAGTAAAGAGTAAAATGGCTACGTAGGCTTTTAATCCCTCAACACACAATCCCAACTTTTAAGACGCCTGTAAAAGAAGCCGTTTGAAAACATTGTGGGAAAAAGGAAAAAATGATGGTAACCAGCAGCATTTTCTCCTTTTCCCTCAATGTTTTCTTCTCTTCCAAAACAAATTTCATTTCTTCCGTCACATTCATTTTGTTGTCTTCAAATACTTTCAATTTGGACTAGTCTAAAATTTTGTCGTTTAGTAAAGAGTTAAGGGAACACAATCCAAGAATTTTTTCTTGTAATTTCATGATTCTCATTCATAAATGATTTGTATTGTTTTTTTTTTATAAATTTCAGTGATATATAATATTACATACATTTGGAGTTGTATATTCAGCTGAAAACATTTATTGGGTTTCTTTGGGCTCCAGGGGTTAATAATGACCCTTTACCACACAATTCAAAATTTTAATGACCCTTAGAATGAAGCCTTTTGAAATCATTATGGGAAAATGAGAACAAGAAGGCCAAGATGGCCCTGGAACACTCACCTGAATTTTTGAGAGGACTATAGGCAATTGTTTTCAAAATCTAATCAGCCATTTCAGAGAAGAAGACTTTTAAAGAATTTCTTCATGTCTGTATAGTGTAAATAGCCAACAGCCATCAGAGTCATGTTTCATGATGCGGTTCAAAATTGCTCGAGTAAATTTTTTAAATGGGTCATCAAAAGAACATTTCTATGAAATTATATCAAAATCTGACCAGCCCTTTCAGAGAAGAAGAATTTTAAAGAATTTCTTCATGGCCACACTATTGCAAGTAGCCCCCATTCACCAGAGCCATGTTTATTGACGGATCAAAATTTCGCTAAACAATTTTTGAAAAGGGTAATCCAAGGAACATCTCTGAAATTATTTCAAAATCTGACCAGTGGTTTCTGAGAAGAAGAGTTTTTAAGAATTTCTTCATTTCCGTATAGTGCAAGTAGCCCCCATTCACCAGAGCAATGATTCTTGACTGATCAAAATTTCGCTAACAAGGAACATCTCTGTGAAATTATTCCAAATTTTGACCAGCGGTTTCAGAGAAGAATTTTTAAGAATTTCTTCATTTCTGTATAGTGCAAGTAACCCCCTTTCACCAGAGCCATGTTTCTTGACGGATCAAAATTCTGCGAACAATTTTTGAAAAGGGTCACCAAATTTTTAAAGAGGACCTCCCAAGGAACATTCCTGCCAAGTTTGGTCCAAATTGGCCCAGCGGTTTAGGAGGAGTTGATGTTTAAAGAATTGTTGATGACGCACGACGAATGACGGACACCGGGTGATCCTAAAAGCTCCCCTTGAGCACGTTGTGCTCAGGTGAGCTAAAAAGGCCAGAAACCAGCATTTTCTACCATTCACACAATTTTTTTGAATCCTTTCTAAACTACATTTAATTTTTGAATCATATTTACAGTAAATCATTTTCTGCAAAATATATATGCTTTCAATTCTAAACTTGTTGTTTGGTAAACAGTTAACAATCTTCTAAATTCTAGATCAAGTGCAATCCAAAGGGGTCCTTAGTTTGACTCCTGTCACCCACAGACTATATATTATAATATCTAGTCTACTGGTGCCAGGAATCAAACTATGGACCCCTATGGTACAATCAGCCTGTACAGAGGAGACTTTTTAATGATTTCCTTACCATACCATGAAAATGGGTATCTCTATTTGTGAAGATTAAGCTCTGGTACGAGGTGTGATCACAATGTTCTTGGCCTGATACGATTCAAGGCATTGCATTGGACAAAAATCTTGTTCAGTCTGTCATTCTGTCTAATTGAAAGTCATTTGGAGAGTAAAATGCATTTGGTCACGCTTGATTGCTTTTGTATTTAGAGAGGACAGTGCGTCTAACTTGCAAAATTGACTTGAGGTGTTCTGCTCTTGCAGGACAATGCGCCTTCTCACACGTCTCAAGTTGCCGCGACTGAAATGCAGATTCGAAGTCCTTCCTCATCCCCCATATTCTTCTGATATGGCCCCTTCTGACTTCTATCTGTTCCCAAAATTGAAATCAAACCTTCGTGGAACACAGTTTGGAAATAATGAATGCGTCATAGAGGCAGTGAACAGATACTTGTGGGACCAGGAAAAAGACTTCTATTTGGAAGGGATAAGCAAGCTCGAACAGAGATGGACTAAGTGCATTGCCTTGAAGGGGGATTATATTGAAAAGTAATGTTTAGCTTTTCATTCCCTGGTAATCAGAAGCACTTGGCTGAGAACTTTTTGATCACACCTCGTACAAGGGACCAATAATATCTAAAACAATGAAAGGTTCACTATACAAATCTTTTTTGAATGGATGTTTCAGGTGTTTTTTTTTTCAAAGCTCACAACAGTGACATGGTTTCAGAAGGTACTGAATTTGAAATATATCAAGCTATTTAAGTAGTTTCATAAATTATGACTAAACATTTGTTGACACAACAATCACTGTAACAATAAAGAAATAAATTTATTGATAAATCATTGCTGTTTTGAGTGTATAACATTCTTCTTTACTTTGTTATCATCGAATTGACATTTTATATTTATTTACTTAAAAACATTACATACTATGCAATCAATTTTTGAGGATGTATTAAATTTACAATTCCGGGTCATGAACTTTAATAAACTAGAAAATTTACCTTTTTCAAAAAGAAATTAATTAGATCTTCATCTTAATAACCCTTCACTCTATCTATACTCATTTCTATGCATTGCTTGTATAAGCCTTTAGAAAACATTGTGGCAAAAGGTGAAATAGCTTGTGACGAGCAATTTCACCTTTTGCAACAATGTTTTCTATGCTATCAAAAGGTGTCATATACATATAAGAAACAGCTTCATCCTTGCTGTTATTTAGGGTCAATTAGAGATACCACAGAAATGCCTTAAGGGGTAAAGGGTTAAGGCTGCAAAATTCGACTCGAGGACCTTTTAAAGACAGTGTAGGCAGAGATAAGACCATAAAGAATGTACAGCCTGATTGTGATCTTCACTGTATGATAAGGAGAGATTTTTTTAACAAGGAAAACCTTGAAATACCATTGCAACATTTGGGCCTTAGCAGTAATGTTGGAAATTTCATTTAACACCCCTTACCACACAATGCCGACTTTAGACACCCCTAGAAACGAAGCCATTTGAAAACATTGTGGGAAAAGAAAAAAATGCTGGAAAGCAGCATTTTCCCATTTTCACACAATGTTTTCTACCCTGTCACAGACAAATTTCATTATCTAAGTCACAATCACTTTGTCATCTGCAAAAGCTTTCATGAAAATTTGGGCAAGTCTAAAATTTTGTCATTTGGTAAAGAATTAACATGGAGGTTAATGGTTAAGAACTGTCATGTCATGAACTAAGCCCCTGTGGCTGACAGTGGTTACATGCAGGGCTTAAAATGTAATGTTTGTGAGTTGTAATGAAGAAACAATCTTCTTTCTATTGTTGTGTGTCACTCAATAAACCATATTTATGAATTGTGAGGCACAAAAAAAAAACATGAGGGCTATAGCCCTGGTCATTTATTTATTCATTGCACCTTATAACTCGTAACCATGGTTTATTATACAACCAACCAAAGAAGAGTATTTAGATTCTAATATGATCAACACTTGACCAAACGAAAAAAGTTAAAAAACAAAAAAAAACTGTCTTCATTTGACACAACTTTTTCCGATGGGTGAACATCACATTTATGAATTAATCATACATCATTATGATGCCATTGGTACAGCTACATGTATAAAACAAGAGCCGTCAGAGACGGGTTATGCTCCCCGAACAAGTGCTTGTCATAAAATATAAGAAATTGATATAAATTCACTTCTTTTATCCTAGAAGAACCTGTTCATGCCCCCCAAAATTTGAAGTGAAAATACTATCTTAGGGATAGCCAACACAAACTTGTAGAGGACAATCAGCCCAATAAGCCCCCTTTAAGCCCCCTTTTCCCATAAGACAATATTGGATCATTGCAATAAATACAACGGGTGTGTGGTTTGTGGCATTTTTTAATAATAATTCAAAATTTGAAATTTCATAAAATTTTGAGGAGTCATGTATTAAATATTACATAAAACAATTTTTTACATGAAGCTCCTTTTCTCCAAGACGCAGCCTGAAATTGAGAAAAAGGAAGAGAGGTACCTGGGCAACGTTCCAACAAGTTCAGATTTGAAATTTCACAAAGTTTTGAGCGCTGATAAAGGAGAACCTAGTGAAAAACAATTTTTTCCATGAAGTCCCCTTTTTCCATGATGCAGCCTTAATTTGAGAATCCAGGAAAGACGTATTTGCGCATTAATAATTCATAGATTGCAAAGACAAAGGGCACATGTTGAAACTTGTAAAACAAGATATAACCATGAAATTTTGACAAAGATTGAACAAGATATTAGTAAAAATTGCAATTTTGCATTAGGGCCCCTTTTTCATTTTACAAGAAACCCCCTTTTTCCATGACAGAGGGTCAAATTGAAAAACACATAGATAAAGAAACAAGAGCACATGGTGAAACTTTGAAAAAACAATATAACCACAAAGTTTAATGAAATTTTGACCAAAACTGAATGAAATATTAGTAAAAATTGGAATTTTGCAAGAAGCCCCCTTTTTCCATGACAGAATGTCAACTTAAAAAACGCCCAGATTAAAAATAGCAAGGGCACATTCTAAAACTTTCCATAAACAATATAACCATGAAGTTTCATGATATTCTGACAAAAACTGAATGAGATATTGGTAAAAATTGCAAATTTGCATTAAGCCCCTTTTTTCCATGACACAGGGTCAAATTGAAAATCTGGGAAAACTATATCGGCGCCTTACCCTAAGGAGTTCATATATGAAGTTTTATTCAATTTGGTCCAAGGGTTGTGGAGAAATCGCTTTTGACGGACGGAAGGACGGACGGACAGATGAAGCGGCGACTATATGCTCGCCCTTCAGGGAGCATAAAAAGTAAAAGGACATTTTAAATATACAGGTCTTGATCTTTGTCAATAATTAGTTTTTGTATTTTCTCACTTTCAGATGAAAGAGAAGACTGAATCTAGATGTATATCATGCTACAAATTATTTCATTAATTCATTACCAAACGACAAAATTTTAGACTGGTCCAAATTGAAAGCATTTGCAGACGACAAAATAAAGGTGACTAAAAAATTCAAATTTGTTCTGGGAAGGGTAAAAAACACTGTGGGAAAAAGAAAAAATGCTGGTTACCAGCATTTTCTCCTTTTCCCACAGTGTTTTCAAAAGGCTTCTTTCTCAAGGGGTCAAAAGTAGGGATTGTGTGGTAATGGGTTACATGAAATATCCAAGGGTTGAGACATTGAACACCGATGTGCGACCTACATGTAGATGACTTTTATCTAATATGACGCTGATGTTACCACGCTCTTGCTGCATTGTCCCAAATTCAAGTGTTGATCATTGTTAGAATCTTGGTTTCACCAATACTAGATGTCTGTTAGTGATTAATTCCTTGCTCAACTCTGAATATACTTTATCACAGTCTGGGTTGACAGCCAAGGGAAATGGAATTGTGAAAGACGCCAAAAATAAGAGTAAACTTCATGGAGTCAAGTAAATTCTAACAGCACCTCCCCTTAAGTATTTAATAATTCAAACACGCTTATAAATGTTCTAATCCATCAATGAAAACATACTGCCTACAAACAGGCAGGGGCCCTCAGAGAAACATGATTTTGTATACATTTTTGACGAGACGCAAATTCCTGTTTATTTGGTTTTACCAAAAAGTAGGTATAAAGCCAACACATTCAGCCATTCAGCCATGCTGAAAAAAAAGCAATACCCAATGCAAGCCTATAATGTCCTATGGGCTTTTAAACACATTGTGTTTAGGACAGAAAAATTCTGTTTCATGTAATTACCTGTAAAAAAGTCTGCAAGTGCAGTTGCTAGGGGACGATCAGTCATGTGATTGCCATTGTTTTCTTTACTTTGTTTTTGACACCAGCCCCCAGTTTCACTGGTAAGTTTATTCTGAGCTGCAGCTTTCTGTAAAAAAAAAGATTCAGGATACAAAAACATACTGAACCTGGTTAAAATTACTAGACTTGTTCACAATGAAAGCGTAACATAAATTGTTTCTCTGCTGATAAGAAATGTCTTAGATAGGGAAGTAAGTATTTTCTCTTATTCCCACCACAATTTCACAAGCCGTCCTCGTCAGGGTTGCACAATGGAAGGAATGTTTCATTTAAGGAATGAAGATTTTGAAGATTTTTTTTTTGTTTTTTATGGCGGTATGAAAAAAAAACAACAAAAAAACCCTAGAGTACTCTAATTACACTGTATGAAACCGCTTCATACAAAACTGTGATTAGGTTTTTTTTCATACCTCCATGAAAACAAAACAAAACAAAAAAATCTCTTTATTCATTATAATTCAATATCAAAGACTACAAAATTAATATGAACTTGAAAATTACTAACTGCTTTTTTCATTGAAAATGTAACATTGCGTATTTATATAATGTCCATTTCATTCATAATTCACTGCTGGTTAATGAAGTAACAATGACGTAAATTCATGACGACACTACATAGTATTAAACATTTGCAGGTTCAGAAGCTTATTATTAGAAGTTCAATTCGCTAGAACTGAGCTGAAAATAAGTGTGTTAGAGCCCAGGGAAGTGAAAATAAGTTTTCAGCTCTCTCTTTGAATTTGCTGTTGGATATTTTTATCAATATTTAGAGAAAACTTCGGACTCGATAAAGATCAGAAAGAAGACCATTATGAAAACTCGTATACTTGTTTGTTTACATTACTTTGACTGCAAAAAGTAGTCCTGGCACTGCTGAAAAAAATTTTCATGGAGCTATGAAAAAATTATTTCAGCCAATCAGAACTCGCCAATGTTAATGAAAACAACTATTATTGAATTATTCAAGCTTGGAGTAAGTTTTCAGACATAAACAGATTTGTGAAACAAGTTGTAACAGTATCATGTATTTACTGGATGCCAATTTTGGACCAGTTGATATTAAAGCATTTATTATATGAAACCTCCTCCCCCAGCCTATTAAACCCATGACCTTTTTTTGATAAAACACTGGTGTATTATCATTTCTTGGGTCTCAGTGCTGATAAATTTTCAGTCATAAATGCTTGAAGCCAGAGAACCAACTATAGTAAATGCTGGAAATGGTACTACAGCGCCTATTCACAGAAAAATGATATCATGCTGTTAGGCCTATGTGCATGGACAGTTTTTGATTTTCACGTTGAACAAAAAGCAAGAAATGTGGTGAAAGCTTTTCCTTTTTCAAAACAACAGTCTTACAGAGTTTAGTTGCACTTATCCCCTCTAGAGACTGCTTTATTCTACATTCAGTGTAAATGCATCTTCGTGAGCCAAGGTTACAATCACCACGTGGATCTTACCTTGGCTAATTGAGCCTGATTTTGAGATTCTTGCGATGTGCCCTCTATTGGATGCTGGTTATCTCCCTTTACATCATACTTCTAAAAGCCAATTAAGTATCGTTTTACAAACCTCTTACGAATACACATGAAGCGATAAGCAGACCTCCACGTGGGTTTCCTTGTTTACCTTCAATTCAGAGGGTAGAGACTCTATTCTATTTTTATTAAAGATGAAATGCTACAAGCGATTTCATTCATTGCAGTTACAGCTGGCTGCAACCAATGAAAAAGTGTATCTATAGGGGGAATGTAAAAATAAAACCTGATCCGCCAAGGGTAGGGTTGCTTAGTGAATTGTGAGCCTTGGCTTGCGAAGATCGTGTAAATGTCAATGGGCCATCTCCTGGTGTATTTTCACATTTGAAACCCAACTACAGTGTTATAAACATGAACCTGTGAATGGTTTATAGGCAAAAGGTGATGAGGCAGGATATTTTTTGTCTGTCATGCAATAAATGGTATCTCAAAATCATGCTTTTGTATTAACATTTTTATCAAAGTGGTTGACAAGAATGTATCTGACACTTGCCAAGGCTCGCATCATACAATCAAAGTGTTGAGAATGCTGAAGTGGTATTTGTTTAACTCTTTACCGAATGACAAAATTTGAGACTGGTCCAAATTGAAAGCACTTCCAGATCTATTGCAAAATAAAAGTAACTCAAAACTTGATATTTTTTCTGACAGGTAAGAAAACATTGCGGGAAAAGGAGAAAATGCTGGTTACCAGCATTTTCTCCTTTTCCAACAATGTCTTCAAAAAGCTTCTATCTCAGGGCCGATAAAACAAGGGATTGCTTGGTAAAGGCTTAAGTTTAGCCATATTTATTTTACAATGATTGAGAAAAAAGTTCTAACAACTTATACTAATCTCTCTCGATTCTGCTTCCTGGAAACTACACTAGTACTTGCGCCAAATGTGTGGGCCAATGAAAAATCCCAAAGTTGACACCCACTCCAGGGTATCGAACTCAGGACCTTATGATTTCAGAGAAGAAGATGTTTGAAATAAAAGTTAACGCACGGACGGATGCACAGATGGACGTAAGACAGACGCCGGGCCATGACATAAGCCCCCTGGCCTTGGGCCAGTGGAGCTAAAAACCATAAGAATAAGTGCCTGAAAACTATGATTTTGAAATATCTTTAGCCGTTAACATTCCTGAATTTACAACCAATGATTTTGATCTATAAATATTCACGTGAGATCAGCGGGAGTAGCATGCTATCATAGAATGGACAAGAGGACCATGATGGTCCTATATCGCTCACCTGAGTACCAAGCAGCAAAGGTCTACCATAAAGATAAATACCAAACATCAAAGTTCAAGGCCATATGACAATGAAACAAGAGCAGCAAATTGTCGCAATTTGACTTGAGACTTCGAAGTTGAGTTCCAGACAAGCAAGAAATACTATAGAAATGAAGATCAAAGTCGAATTACTCAAAATTCATGCAAGGTAGAGTTATTGCTCTTGCGCACTGTACTCCGTAATATTGAAACAAACATGTATACCAAGTTTGAAGTCCTTGTGACCTGAGATGACAAAGTTATACTCCGGACAGGCACTGAATGGTGTAAAAATGACATTCAAAGGGAAATAACTCAAAAACAGCACAAGGTAGAGTTACAACTCTTGTGCACTGCTCTTTCAAATATTGCCATAAATAAGCATACCAAATTTCAAGTCATTCCTACCTAAGATAACAAAGTATTGCTCCAGACAAGCAAGAAATGCTATAAAAATGAAGGTCAAATGGGAATAACTCAAAATTCATGATAGAAAGAGTTATGTTTCTTGTGCACTGCAGTCCATAAATTTTCAACAATCATGTATGTCAAATTTAAAGATTTTCAGGCTGTTATATTGAGCAGAAAATGCTGTAAAAAAAGGACAATCAAAGGGAAATAACTCATAGATAGTTTGAGGTAGAGTTATGGTTCTTTCTCACTGCAATCTGCTTTTTTTGCAACTAATACAAATGCCAAGTTTCACGTCAATCAGACTGGAGATGGCAAAGTTATACCCCAGATTAAAAACTATACTAAACAACTTTCTAACTCAAGGGCAAATAACTCCAGTTGTTCTGATCCAATTACATCCATAATCAAACTCATCCGAGATCTTATGGTCATGTATATTTTGATCAAGTTTAGTACCCATTGGTTAAAAATTGTAGATGCTACAGTGTAAACAAAGTCAAATATAGCAATTTTTCTACTTCAAGGGCAAATAACTCCGGTCATTCTGGTCCGATTAGACCCATAGTTGACCTCATCCAAGATCTTATGGTTATATATATATTTTGGCCAAGTTTACAGCTGATTAGTTAAAAATTGTAGATGCTAAAGAGTAAACAAAGTAAAATGTAGCAATTTTTCTAATTCAAGGGCAAATAACTCCAATCATTCTAGTCAGACTAGACCCATATTAAAACTCATCTGAGATCTTATAGTCATATATATTTTGACCAAGTTTGGTGCTGATTCTTTGAAATTTGTAGACGCTAGAGTGTAAACAAAGTGAAATGTAGCAATTTTTCTAATTCAAGGGCAAATAATTCCAGATTTTCGGGTCTGATTAGACCCATAATCGAACTCATCCGAGATCTTATGGTCATATATACTTTGACCAAGTTTAGTGCTGATTGGTTGATATTTGTAGATGCTAGAGTGTTAACAAGAAAATGTGAACGGACGGATGGACGCCGGACGGACGGACGCCGACGGACGGTGAGTGATCACAATAGCTCACTCTGAGCACTTCGTGCTTAGGTGAGCTAATAAGCCATGGTTTTGGAACAAAGAAGCCCTGGGTCGGCAGACAAATTTTGTATCATTGCCCCAAGGGAAAAAGCTACGAGTGAGTGAAGTTATTTTCAATCAAAAATTAGTATTTCCATGATCGATGGCCCCACCCAATGTATTTTTCTATGCCATTCCTAATATCATATCTGAGTGCTACTGAAAAACTCATTTGCTTAAGAAAAATTTAGTTTAACTCTTTACCACACAATTCCGTCTTTCGACGACCCTGAGAAAGAAAGCCTTTGAAAACATTGTGGAATCAAAGCGTTGAAAACGCTGAAGTGGTATTTGTCAAGGAAACCCATTGTGTGAAATTAATAGTTTGAAAGAAACAGAGACATATTGTTCAGATATTGGCTTAAAAGTCAACCCACTAAGCAAAAGAATACCTTTTCGGTTGAAGGGAGAGTATTCATGACAAAGTTTGGTTTATTTTTGTATAGGTGGTCTCCTTTTGATCATGAGAAAGAAGCAGGAGTAACGCCCCTTGACAGTAGGATGCATGACGAATAGAAAGAAACATCCTGTTGATAAATCGAACAAAATTAAGTTTGTTCCTGAAAACTATAATTGTGAAATATCTCTAGCCTTTTACATTCAATTTCCAACAATACAATCAATAGACGATAAGCGATACCTATTTCCATTTTATCGTAAGCGGCGCACCAGTAGTATCACTTGATACCGGACAATCAAAGTATTATTTCAGTAACAAATGCCGTATGTCCCGTTCGCAGATTCTTTAAATTTGGACAAATTCATAAATGAAAAGAAAATGACATAGCAAGAAATCTATGGAAATCAATTCTAACACAATTCAAACATATTTCATGATATTGCCTTTGAAAAAGAGAATCACAAACAGACAAAATATGCATTTTATAAAATCGTATTTAAATAAAGAGCATGTAGAGACTAAGAATGGACTTAGCCTCTGAAACCTGTATAAAATTTATAATCCTAACCATTAATGATCACCAAAGGGGTAAATTAATATGAAACAAGCAATTTCGTTGAAATGACATCCCCCGCCGAAAAAGACCTTTTTTGATACAAAAGTATAAGAGGTATTGTGTTTTACATGTACATGTGGCCTTTTTGTTATTGGTCCATGATGAAATTATACATTAAGCTCCCTTGTTCCATGGCACAGGATTTCATTACATAAAAAAATATAAAAAGAGATCCATTACAGGATTACACATTAAGTACCCTTTTTACAGAACTTGGCATTTCATAAAATGAAAACAAACAAAGGAAATATACATAAAAACCCCTTTTCCATGACATGTCATATATAATGACATGTCATGGAAAGAGGGAATTTTATGTATATTTCCTTTATTTGTTTTCATTTCAGGATTTCATATATGTGGTGGAAAAAGATGTATCAACAGACTATGTAATGGAAAAGAAAACATGCATGAAGTTTCATCAATTTTCGTCAAGGACTTTAGAAGATATCCCTCTCACAATATAAGCCGCCACACTGCGGCCATTTCAAGCAGGTAACTAGAGACTAAAGTGTTGAAATTTGTAGCACCTGCCTGGGTAGATGAATGGATATATGGTATTACTTGTGATCTAAAAGGTTTACGAACAGACAGATGCATGGAGAGACGAATGCACAATTGACTCATTGGTCACTGGCTTTGATCAACCAATAAAAATATGAAAATAATGTGCAAAAGTTATAGATACACTGATAAAAAATTAAATTTGACATGAAGTCCCCTTTTTCCATGATACAGTGATAAATTGCAAAATCCTGACAACATGTGCTAGGTTGCATGATCTGTGAAAATCTCGTCCAAATCTGTTGAGAGATGTCAAGTAATTAAAGAGATACAGGTGAAAGATTAAATTAGAACATGAAGCCCCCTTATTCCATGATGCTGCTACAAATCCCAAAACCTTGACAATATGCCATAGGTCACATGATCATCCAAATCTGCCAAGAAATGTGGGAGGCATTGTGTTAGGTCACATGATAATGTAAAAATTCCATTCAAATCTGCCAAATGTGGGAGGAGTTGCCTTCACAAGAAATAGAATGAAATAAAACATGAAGCCCCCTTTTTTCATGAAGCAGCCACAAACTGCAAAACGTTGAGAATATGTGATAGGTCAGATGATAAGAAACATTCTGTGAAAATTCTATTCATTTCTGTCAAGAAATATGGGATGAGTTGCATTCACAAGATATAAAAATGATAAAACATGAAGCCCCCTTTTTTCATGACGCAGCTACAAATAGTAAAACTTTGAGAATATGCGATAGGTCAAATGATGAGAAACAATCTGTGAAAATTCATTTCAATTCTGTCAAGAAATATAGGACGAGTTGCATTCACAAGAAATAAAATGAAATAAAACATGAAGCCCCCTTTTTTCATGACGCAGCTACAAATCGTAAAATGTTGACAATATGCAATAGGTCACATGACAAAAAATATTCTGTCAAAATTGCAGTCAATTCCTTCAAGAAATGTGGAAGGAGTTGCCTTCAAAAGAAATGGAATGAAATATAACATGAAACCCCCTTTTTCCATGATACCTTATTACAAAAAACAAGGGCAAATGACTGTGGTATTGCACGGTCAACGTAGGTGAAACTTCTTTTCCTGCATTACCTAATGGAGGTTGACAGATGTGACAAGTTCAATCTAAAAACTTTGTATAGTTTTGAAGAGAAGACTCCAAACATCAAAAGTGTACTTAAGTGTTACTTAAGTGAAACTTAAAATCGCTCTCAGACGGCCATTTTGCATCGAATCAAAAAAACAAAAAAAGTGTCTCGGGAGAATGGGTCATTGTACATGTGTATAAAGTTTCGCAAAATTCCGTCCAATGGTATTGGAGATATTTGCCGGGACGGACACACGGACGGACGGACGGACGGACAACGCTAAAACTATATCCCTCCGCCTACGGCGGGGGATAACAAAAGATAAGAAAAGTCAATTTAATGTGACACGTGTGTGCTAATCCGTAAGAAGCAAGTACATTACAGCTGTTCTAAAGCAGGGCGATACCGAGATCAAAGGAACACCGATTTAACCCTTCACCCATTTTTTCTTTTTAGTAAGACTTCATTAGATACATATTTTTTATACTCAAAATGAAGCTTAAAAGAAGTTATGGAAGGTCTGAAATTTGATCTGAAGCCACGTTTCTTTTGTTCATGATCTATAACATGAAATCATTCGTAAATAGGTACATGCCTGAAAGTGCAACAAGGATGTTTGATAATAGTACTTTATAATCACTAAATGGACTGCCCCTGTCTTTCTGAAGACACTAAACAGCTAATCAACCTTTTACCAAAGTATTTCGAGCGACCCGTGTAAAAAGGGGGCAGACGTGCTGATTTGCCCCACTGTCTGTTATTTGTCTCACTTTCTCAACCTTAACAGATTTCCCCCCCCCCCCACACACACACACACACTTTCAAAAAACCGAAAAAACAATATGTAGTTCATAAACATCTGTGAAAAAACGAATTTTCAAAGTGTGAGAGAAAATATTTGAGGAAAAAAGGAAGGGCTTGCAACATGCATTTTCTCCTGTTTCAACAATAGTTTTTTTCTTACTTTTTCAAAGACAATTGCAACCATTTGACCTAATTTTATTCAATCGTCTCAATATGCTAAGTATCTGGACGAGTCCAAAGTTCTGTCGTCGGGTGAAAACATTCACAGTAACTATTTAAAACCCTATGCCACATAACCCAAGTTTTTTACGACCCCTAGAAATATATATATATTTTTTTAAAAATGTTGTTGAAAAGGGTTAAAGTTCTAGTAACCAACCTTTTCTCCTTTTCCCTTGCTATCCTTCCTAAAGAAAATTTCATTTTTAAGCCACATTCAAATTGTTATCTGCAAAGACTTCCAATTTGGACAAGTCTCAATTTTTTTTCCGTAAAGAGTTGGTGAAAGATTCAGTGTTATAAAAAATGTGGTGTGGGGGGATAACATCAATATACCTGAAATAGACCTTTCCTTATTTTATGTCTGATTGTTCAACCAATGTTTGAGTAATTCTGTAGCTAAGTACAGGCTCGAAGTCCAGGAATCTGTGGTTTGATTTATTTAAACTATTAATGTGATAATTTTTCCAAAAAATCGTTCCAGTATCTGCTAAAAGATAGAGACAGTCTACTAACAAAAAACTGGGACATCAAACATTTTGAATTTATAGCAAAAATATTAACTTTGAAATAACATTTTTAAAAATCTGTATAGTTGCATGTTTGCCATGTTCTTGTTTGAACTACCTTATAAGTTGACTATCGTAATAACAAAGTTTAATTCAAATTTCAAATCTTCCATTCCCTCTAGAAGAAAAGATGTTAGAGATTCACTTTCAGGAAGCGAATACGTGCTATACTTGTTTTCATTGAAAAGCTAGTCAAGGGTTAGCTGGGTGTACGTTTGATCTCGGTGTTTCACCGTCAAAGTGGTTGATCTATATGAAAAGCTGTTGTGTTCTTTTTGGGCACCGACTAGTTAACACACACGTGTCATAATTAAGTATTTATCCCGTTTAGTCTTACGTTGATCACTTGTAAAGGCTTGAAATGGTTAAAAGCTGTGGAGGGTAAGTCTGTTCTAATTACTGGCGCCAAAAGATGCATTTTTCTGCCCGAACATTTTTTTTTTCAAATGCATTATTATGTAATCTGGGTTAACAGGTCCCACTTTAAACGGTATATTTGCAATAATTTCTTTAGGAATGGAGGGGGTATTTGTTTATTTTAAGTTAAACCTTATCTTACTAAATAAATTAAATGCCACTTTTAAAGCCGATAGTAAAACCTCAAAAGTTATTTCAAAGGAATATCTCGAGGAAAAACATCTCTGTATCGGATAGTGTAGATCTAGGATCAGACTGCACGTTCTTCCTGGTGTAATCTGAATCTATATTGTCTGCAAAAGGTCATTGAGTCGCACTTGGTAGCCAAAGGGTTAATGCAGTCTACATACAAAATGCTAGATATCAATACGCCCAGCAGGAGACATCGCTTATGATACCGCTTTACTCTCTGAAGTCTACCGAAAAATTGATAAAACAACAGTTCTCTTTTGTGTGTGTCTTCGAAAAAGATAATTGATTAAAGTAACGGCACGGCCATTTTAGGTTGTTTATTTATCGCTTTTAGGGTGTAATCCATTTAAAAAATATGACACTTTCACTATTCGGGTATATACAGGATTGGGAAAAAATGTCGGGTGGAAAGGGAAGTAACACGTGGTGACGCGTCAGTAACGGTATTTGGCAAATGGTCTATTACCTCGATCTATAAATATTCATGAGCAATCAAATGGTATAGCGTGCAATCATAGGATGAACAAGCCATGGAACGAATTGGTTTTGTAACGAAAAAGCCCAAGGTCATGCAGTTGGCAAATTTGTATCATTTTGCTATGAGCGCGAGAAGCTAGTTTCAATCAAAAATAAGTATCTCAACGATCGATGGCCTCGCCCAATGTATTTTAATATGCCATTTCAAATTACATATTTGAGTGCCACCGTAAAAGTCATTTCCCTGAAAAAAAAAATGAGTTTAACTCGGTTTATTTCTTTAGGCTTTGCATAAAATGGTTGAACTAAACCTCTACAAAGTTTGGGTACGCTGTCTCGATATAGACTCGGTATAGACTCTAAAGAGTTTGGGTACGCTATGACAAAATGGATAGGCTGGCATATGTAGAAATATGTATCATATACAAGATCTGCATCCTCGGATACCCCAGGGTCTCCCTATTTGCTACGCTACATCGACCCTGGGACAATTGACTAATAAAACTTTGAATCAGCCGCCGAAAATCGATACGAAACGTCATACCGTACAGTCCACTCGCCCATCACAAAATGATGATAGAACCAATGAAAAGCCAGCATTCGGCCAGCGGTAAAGCGAGCCGCCGAAAATCGATACGAAACGTCATAGCGTACAGTACACTCGCCCATCACAAAATGATGATGGAACCAATGAAAAGCCAGCATTCGGCCAGCGGTAAAGCGAAGGAAATTCAACTAATTGTCCCAGGGGTCGATGTAGCGTAGCAAATAGGGAGACCCCGGGGTATCCGAGGATGCAAGATCTGCATATAAAGATTTGAATTGAAATGTCGTCCTAGATAGCTGCAAATTATGAAGAAAATGGCAATATCCATGTACTTAAATTGAACTACTTTATGCCAAGTTTTATATTCTTGCGCTAAAGCCCGGGACCTTTCGGAGGTTGATTAATTTATCAGTGTCATAATTGACGGCCGACTTATTTTGAAAAGGGCTGAGTTATTAGACTTGAAATTACGATTTTCAGCCCGTCTGGCCTTTTTTGCGATAAAAGAGCATATAATCATTGCTTTGTCTGTTTGTATGTGGTTAGGACAGAGAACGTAGTAATGATATTCCAAAGCGTTTGAAGCATTTTCAAGCTACAAACATCCAAGATATTCCGGCAAAATTTAAGCCGGAACTACTTGAATTCAATCTCTTTCTACTGCTGTGTACCTAAACACGATGGAGTATTAGATTCACGGTAAAAAATAAGATACATGGTTATCAAAATTCAATCTTGAACTCATAGTGGTATTGTCTTCGACAAATACCACAAAAATGCTGGTAACCAGAATTTACTCCTTATCCAACAATGTTTTCTAGCCTTTCTGTATCAAATTTTAAATTTTGACTCACGGTTTTTTTTGTCATCTGCAAAATAATGTTTTCAACTTGGACTAGTCAGCTAAAGAGTTAACTGGGTTTATTTCCTTCGGCTTTGCACAAAATACATGGTCTTCAAAATTCAACATTGAACTCGTAGTGGTATTGACAAATACCACAAAAATAATTAAAACGAAATTGGACTGTTAACTCTCGTATAATTCTACAATAAACTTTTGGAATCTTACAAATCCAAGCATTAGCAGATGGCAAGGTAAATGTGGCTGAAAATTTGGGATTTGTCTCTGATGGGATAGACAATATAGTGGATAAAGAACAAAATACTTGTTACCGGCATTTCCTCCTTTTTCCACTAAGTTTTCAAAAGGCCCACTTCCCCAGGGCCATTTAAACTCAGGATTGTGTAGTAAAGGGATTCATTCAGATATATATATAATTAAAATCAATATTGAAAGTCTAGAGCTTAAAGGTGGCCCTGCAGACTTTAGGACGACAATTTTACAAAAATGCAAAAAATCATCCTAATACTCCCAAACCCTTTTATTTTGTGTTCATAAAACCTCAGTGGTCCAAAACCATCCTAGAACAAGAGAAATGAGAGATTTACAAAGGCCCAGGTCGACACCAACGGGAGACACATTCTATTTTTACATCGGCAATTCCCTCATTCACATACAGGAAATACACAGACGAGGCTTCAAACATAGCGTCCGAAGAAGACATTATGGAAAATAATCATTTCATGTTTGTTATGAAATGGAATTTAAACGTTAGTAGTCACGTGCAAGTCACTTGACATTCCCACAATGCTTTTTTGATTTTTGGCGCGAAATCTAAAAATACCTTAAGAGGCTACATAGCCTTTTAAGGGAATACCATCAAAACATTTTTTTTTGTAATTTTATCAGTGTTAAGTATTGATGATTTTTATTGTTTTTTAATTAAATACCAGTGATATATATTTTTTTTAATTTGGTGACATGTTAAAAACCCGAATACCCACCTTTAAGAAAAAATTCGAAATAGAAAAGGTGATCGCTGATAACATTTCAACTGGTCGTCATAAATTTGCTTTGCTGTCCTGAAGGTTTCATTTTGTCTGTCTGGCTTGAAAAATGTACATGTATACACACTTCAATACTTTTTAGCCCTACTTCTTGAACAGAGTTATAAAAACTTTACTTCGGGAGAAGATGGTTATAATGCACTAAACTAAGTAAGCTATCATATTATGAATTCATAAAATCAAGTTTGTATAACAAAACAATGAGTTATGAAGAAGACATAATTGACGAATAAGAATAATTTTCTAACCAGGGCTCGTAATCACCAACCATTCTTAAGAACATTCTTTGTCTTATTCTCCAGAAGTTTCTACATTTGTAAGTAACACAACTTCTGATTGGCTAAACCATTCGGTTTAGCCAATCAGAAGTTGTGTAACTTAGAAATTTAGAACACATTGGAGAATAAGACTAAGAATATTCTCAAGAATGCTTGCTGAATACGGGCCCAGCTCTGCCTTTGGCATCTGAGCAAGCTGACAAGGGTTGATATTTTGGCAGAAGTAGTTTAAGCCTCTTTCCACAGAGCATGGCTCATATTTTTAATAATTTCAAAACGTTATAACAGCTAAATCAGTAAATATAAGCAACGTATTTTGGTACAGTTGTAAAAATATGGCATTTCCACGCCGAGCAAGGTACATTCTTTTATCATTAGCTTTCTATTCGATGAAATAAAGCCAGTTTTCTTCCGGTCTCCCGCTTAGTTTTTCAACTTCATCAAAACATGTTCAGCTACGGATTACGGACAAGAGGCACTCCCGTTTTCTCGATCAGCTACTATCGCTTGATTTTTCAATCAAAGATCTTTAGATTGCACCCGGGGTTACCTGATTTAGCACACTCGGAGGGTCCGGGAACTCGGAGGTAAACAAAGATAGTCACGGTAGATCAGGGTCTGAGTGATATCTTTTATAATATGATGTTAAAGCAACATCGGATATTATTAGTGTTGTAGGTTATTGGCCAACATAATAATGAAACAGTTTATGAACATTTTTTCTTATTATGTGATCATTTAAAGATAATATACTATTTTAAACTCGGAATTATGTTAATGCAGCGAGATTGTTCGTATTCACTGTTTAATATTTAACGAATATACCATTTTCGCAACAATCTGCCATCTTTAAATAAAGATTCAGTAATTCTACTACATATCTTAGGTGTCACGGTGCACTCATGTATAAGGATAAACTCTATATGCATAAAAAAAATTAACGACGTATCACAAAATTTGATCCGGGAATTCTCGGAGTAATTTCTAAATGTAATTTTGTGAACTCGGAGGTATGGGTTTGGGAAGTCGGAGGTTTTAACTTTTCGAAGAGCTGATTGTTTTCGAAAATGTTAATGTGAGATTATATGAATGTGTCGGTAGGTAGGTAGGCAGAGGTTAGGTATTAAGGGGAGGTAAGTTTTCAATGTATGCAATGAAAGTAGATGAGTAATCAACAGGATATTTCGTCTTTTGTATCTAGACAGGCTCGCATCCCACCTTTTTTAAACTGGAATGTACATTACTATTTCATATTTTAGCTCTTAATTGCGGCTTTGTGTACTTGTTAGAACCACTCATAGATGCTGTTCTAGCCTACACGCTAAAACTTCATTCGTGAATAAAAGTCAACTGAAAATTTGTCACTTTTAGAGCCGTAAAATCGTTGTATATTGCATAGACGTCTTATTGTAATGTACATTTGTACTAGTTTGTCCTAGTAAGAGGTACAAATCTGGTTTCCATTGATAAAATTTTACACGAGATTCAACCAAATCCTGTGTTATTGGTACCCATTAAAATAATCTTGACGAGACGATTATAGTGAGTACCAAAACAAAGATTGAAGCTTCTTATAAAACGATTTTTCAGCGACAACAATTTTTGTCGAGCCCGCTTGCGGTGAGCGAGACATAGATGTCACAATCACAGTTCGGTGTATGTGCGTGCGTGCGGCAAACCGTCCAAACCGTAACTTCTACTATTGTGGATTGATTTCAAAATAATTTGACATAATTGTTCTCCATTACGTGTAGATGTGATATTTGAAACATTCGTACAAGTAGGCCTAAGGTCAAACTTGAAGGTCAATTTTTTGTCCGGACCATAACTCATACAATTTTGAATGGGATTCAGTATAAATTTGCACAATTGTTCTCCATCATGAGTGTCCATGATGTGCCATTTGAAACATTTTTTTAACGTAGGCCCAAGGTCAAGGTCAAGGTCACGCGGGCTCGACATGTTTTTCCTGAACAACCTTCTAGTTAGCTAAGATTTTCATGAATAGAAGAAGAAGAATAATTTATTGAATACTTCTGAATACACATGCATTTCGTACATACAAATACACATTTGACATCTAATAGGTCACTTAAAAAAATTGCCATAACAATACATGAGAGAGAAAAAACAGAAAAAAAGCCAGAAAAGTGGAGAATGAGCACGGACGATTATGGTATTTAACATAGTGTACATTTCCTTTATAGGTGGCAAACGATAGATTTGCATCTGCATTGATCATATACTCAATTAGAAAAAAAATCAAAGTACTGATAGTACTGAAGGCCAGCAAATTGAGGATACGAAACAATACAAGAGGTCAATTTTAATTAATACAAACAGGTAGACGGACATGGATACAAGCGGATTCCACTAAGCCCCTGGAATTCTTGGTTTTAACAGGAAACTTTGAACTGATACAAGAAAGCACCATCCAGAAACTAATTAAGCCAGAGCTAGGCATGTGCTCACAGTTATGGGGTGCTTGATAATGGCTTAGAATACTTAGTAATTTGTCGTGCTTGTAAACAATCTCAAGTCAAATTTGAACTATTCAATTGGTGCAATACCAACTTTTCTGAAAACATGTGAAGTCCTGAATGACGTTATTTTTCACATTTATAAGTCGTCTATTAACAGTAGCATATTCTTCACCAAAATTTATCGTAATCAAATGACAAGTTTCTTTAATGTCAATTACGTCACACGGTAGATTGCATAAATGTATTAAAATGTTTTATCACTATTTTAATTGCCAAATCAACTACCTCTATTTAATTTCCATTGATGACCCACATGAAATTAGTAACCACTTCATGAGAGATTATAGGACCAACATATAATTACAATTAAAAACTGAGATTTATAAGCAACTTTTACAGATGATAAATTAAGGTGCTTCATCAGAAGCAAAATATAACATGGTGTTAGCCGAAAGAGCCTTGAAAAACATTGTGGTTTTGTCTCAAAATCAGGATGCTCTGTGGACAACACGCTTTTTAAATCTGCCTGGCTGGTGTAACGTAATTTTGAGAGAGAGAGAAAATAGGCTGTTTGAAAGATATTTGTAGCTTACACTAGTCAGTATGCCTCCAATCCCCAGATTTTCAGAATTATCAACATTGAAAGTACCTTGCAGACAACTGAAGTGTTGCTAAAATGATGGTTTTATCAGTGGAATATAGTTCAGTTGGTAGCGAAGTACACCTTAAGAGTCCACAAGCTCGGTCAATTTCCTATTGAGGATTGATGATAGGTATTCTGATAGGGTACAATTCTCTCTCATCACATACTAAACATACAGGTCTCTGAAATCTAAGTCCTTTGAATCTCTGTAAATAAGTGTTGTTTTTCTTTTTTTCAAAAATCTCCCTTAACCAAAAGACATTATTTTTTCTGGAAAAAAAGTTGAAAGCAGTTGCAGAAGACAAATCAAATGTTAATAAAAAAGTAACATTCGTCTTTCAAATGCTAGATAATATTATGGGAAAAGGAGGAAATGCTTTTGTGGAAAAGGGTTTCAATATACAGTAACCAGAGATGTGATTCAATAACACACTTTATGGGATCGAACTGGTGACTTCACGATCGACGGCTGGACATGAATATCGTATTGGGTGATGGAAAATGTACAAGTAGGAAAGGGCAGGAAAATATACGAGAGAGAGAGAGAGAGAGAGAATGAAAAAAAAAATCTTCATAGAATAAATCAAAATAATGGGCATATATGAATACAAAAAAATACATTAAATGACAAGCGAACCACTACAGAAAAAAAAATATATAAGCATTTATTTGGTTTCAAATCAAAGTCAATCAAATAGATATTTTAAGAATCACACAGGTGTAATCTATTTGTGACAGGTATAAAAGATGTGAAATACATCCTATCAGTGTGAAATAGGCAGTTATATAAGCAATGGCAAAACTACCAAATAACTCTTGGATAAAGGTAACTAATACACATAATGTACGTACTTAAGACAACGAAGTTTCAAAAATAATTTTTATAGATAACTTGAATAACGATATGGATGGAATTTGATGTTGGGGTCGATTTCTCTAAAATTTTATTTGGGGACGATTTCACCAGATTTCTCCGGAGAAATCGTCTCCAAGCAGTTTGGGGACGATTTTTCCATGGGCCGATTTCTCCAGCAGTCGGATATTGCTATCACAACAGCGGGTGTTATGCAGAGAAGTGGACACACTAGTGGGAAATAGTTGATTTTTATCGGTGTAGAAAGCAGCACAGTCAAAGTACCCTAGATTTAGTCGACATACATAAGAAAAAGTGATAAACGTAACACGGACCAATATTCTATCTGTAGTTTGCTTTATTTACAATCGCATTTTAGCGGAGACGCGTTCTGAGACACATATGTTCAAATGTCAACACAACGTTATAGATATTAACCGTATAGCGGGTAGGAATACACAACTGCCGGATAAATCTAAGTTTATTAGGTTACCCTTTTATTAGGTCAATGTTAATGACAAAACGGGATAAAAAATACACATTCGTCAGTTATTTAAGGGTCGTAATACCCTTGCAATTCCGTGGCACTTTGCAGATAAAAGCTTTGAGGGAAACTAGTTGTTTTGGCGGGCTCAGCGATATCGAGTGGACACACCGTTCAACATTTTGTCTGAAAGTAGTCCGGAAAAGGCAGCTTACGATCCCTATAGGCAAGGGAATCCCTTGAGAGGGATTCCCTGGCCTAAAAATTAATCGACTAGCCATAGTACTATATAACTATTTAGTGTGGAAATGTTTCGTTAACTCTTTACCAAACGGCAAAATTTTGCACAGGTCCAAATTGAAAGCACTTGCAGACGACAATATAAGCACATTTCAAAAATTGAAAGTAGTTTCCAGCATGGTAAAAATATGATTTTGAAAGGGGAAATTTCCATAATCCAAAGGTAACCCTAGACTGACAGAAAATCAAATCGCTGACGCACTGAAGGCAGCGGGTTTTTGCCAGTTACAGATCTTATATGTATTATTTTCTTTGCACAGCTTTCCTTTATACTTGACTATAAAAAATCTAAAAAAAGTAAAAGGGTGCCTTAATCGATCTGCAAATAGTATAGACCTAGGTCAGCCTGTGCAGACAGTCAGTCTATGCAGTCTGCACAGGCAGACCTGGGCTGAAACTTTTCGCCATAGGTCAATTTTCTGTACATCGAAGGATCGGTCTACCCAAAAACGAAGCGGGTTGTTAAAAGAATAGCTTATTATGGACCAATAATCATTTATGTCTTGCTTGTTTTAATCCATCATGAGGATGCAAGAAATCCCCTTTTGCCAAAGCACGGCTCGTTTATTTGTGGCTTAAACAGATATACAGGAGCACAAGCAGAAAACAAGAGGGCCAAGATGGCCCTGGATCGCTCACCTGAGTTTTTGAGAGGACCATAGCCTTTTTTTTTTAAAGGTATTGAAACACTGGAAACAAAATCATTATTTTGCCAAGCAATTCTTAAAAGGTCACCTGTAAAAGTCCTTTCAAAATCTGACTAGCAGTTTCAGAAAAGAAGAATTTTTAGGAGTTTCTTAATTTCCGTACAGTGCAAGTAGCCCCCATTCACCAGAGCCATGTTTCTTGACCTATCAAGTTTTCGCGAACAAATTTTGAAACAGGTCATTCAAGAAATATTTCTGTGAAATAAATTTCAAATCTGACCAGCCGTTTCAGAGAAGAAGAATTTTCAAGAAATTCTTCATTTCCATATAGTGCAAGTAGCCCCCATTCACCAGAGCCATGTTTCTTGACGGATCAAAATTTCGCGAACACTTTTTTAAAAGGGTCACCCGAGGAACATCTCTGTGAAATTACTTTTAAAATCTGGCCAGCGGTTTCGGAGAAGAAGAATTTTTAAGAATTCCTTCATTTCTGTATAGTGCAAGAAGCCCAAATTCACCAGAGCCATGTTTCTTGACAGATCAAATTTTCATGAACAATTTTTGAAAAGGGTCACCCAAGGAACATCTCTGTGAAATTATTTCAAAATCTGACCAGCGGTTTCAGAGAAGAAGAATTTTAAAGAATTCCCTCATTTCTGTATAGTGCAAGAAGCCCCCATTCACCAGAGCCATGTTTCTTGACCGATCAAAATTTCGCGAACTTTTTTTGAAAAGGGCCACCCAAGGAACATCTCTGTGGAATTATTTTAAAATCTGGCCAGCGGTTTCGGAGAAGAAGAATTTTTAAGAATTTCTTCATTTCTGTATAGTGCAAGAAGCCCCCATTCACCAGAGCCATGTTTCTTGACGGATCAAAATTTCATGAACAATTTTTGAAAAGGGTCACCCAAGGAACATCTCTGTAAAATTATTTTAAAATCTGGCCAGCGGTTTCAGAGAAGAAGAATTTTTAAGAATTCCTTCATTTCTGTTTAGTGCAAGAAGCCCCCATTCACCAGAGCCATGTTTCTTGACGGATCAAAATTTCATGAACAATTTTTGAAAAGGGTCACCCAAGGAACATCTCTGTGAAATTATTTTAAAATCTGACCAGCGGTTTCAGAGGAGAAGATTTTTAAAGAATTTCATAAAAAATTCCATTTTGTTGCCATGGCAACCAGAGTTTTTGATGGAATCAAATTCTGTGAACAATTTTTAAAGAAGACCTCCCAAGGAACATTCCAGCCAAGTTTGGTCCAAATCCGCCCAGCGGTTTAGGAGGAGTTGATGTTTAAAGAATTGTTGACGACGGACGACGCACGACGGACGACGACCGACGGACACCGGGTGATCCTAAAAGCTCCCCTTGAGCACGTTGTGCTCAGGTGAGCTAACAAGAACTTGAATAAATGATCCCTTTCCAAAACAATCCCAAGTTTTTATGACCCTGTGGAAGAGGGCTTTAAAGACACTTGTGGAAATGGAGAAAGTGCATCTAACCAATGTTTTCTATCTTATTAATCTGTAACAATAATGCAATTGTTCAAAGGCATCTTAGAGTACTGAAAACCAGTTTTAGTATAGATTTGAGGTTTTACAGCTCAAAATCTTTGTAGGCTAAATAATATGCTTTATAAAAGTTTTGCCGATCCCTTTAACGGAGTTGGTAGCTCAAAAACTTGAAATCAGGGTCGCTGGTTTAAATTTCCAGCATGGTCTTCTTTCTGATCCACTTGTCATTTATGCCATATTATTATTCAGTGCATGACTTAAAGGAAACTTGTTAGAATGTCCAAAATCATGAACAGCAACAGCTGAAGTAGAAACAACAACTTTTTCAACAATGTTTTCAGAAGGCCTCACTAGAGGGTCGTTAAGTCTTCATTGTGTGGCAAAAATACCCTGTTCAGCAAACTTCCTTTTCTGTGATTTATTGCCTTTTACCTCTGATGCCTGGTTTGGAAAGAAAGTTGTGTCAGTACTGGTCACTGATATGACCCAAGCTGTTTAAATCGCATTAAATGCTGATAAATTATACTAAAAGAAGCCATTTGCAGACAAAAATTTAAACATGTCTCAAATAACAACGTACATCTTTGATAGAGTAGAAAACATCGTTGGAAAAGGAGAAAATGCTGCTTACCAGCATTTTCTCCCATTTCTACAATGTTTGTAAAAAGTTCTAAGGGTCGTTAAAATTTGGGATTGTGTTGTACAAGTAAATGTATAACATAATCAGCATTTATCACTACTTTTAACGCTTTTCCACCGAATGCCGACTTCTAACAGCCATGAGAAAGAAACAATGTAGGAATGGAGAAATTGCTGGGAACCAGCAATTTCTCCATTTTCCACAAAGTTTTCTACCCTATAAGATAACAAGAGGGCCATGATGGCCCTGAAATCGCTCACCTGAGTTTATTGACCAAACATGCACCATCTAGTTTCCCAGTGACCTAGTTTTTTATCAGACATTACCCATCATCAAACACTTTTGAGATATCAATAAGACAAACATTCTGGCCAAGTTTCATGAGTATTGGACTGAAAATGTGGCCTCTACAGTATACAAAAGGTTTTTCTAAGATTTCATCAAGTGACCTAGTTTTGGAACCGACAAATACCCATTATCAAACTCTTTTGAGACATCACCAAAACAAACATTCTGACCAAGTCTGAAGAGTATCAGGCAGAAAATGTAGCCTCTGGAGTGTACACAAGGTTTTTCTAATATTTGACCCATTGACCTAGTTTTTGACTCCACATGACCCATTTTCAAATTCATTCAAGGTATCACCAGGACAAATATTATGAACAAGTTTTAGGAGTATCAGACTGAAAATATGTCCTCCAAAGCATACAAAAGGTGTTTATAACATTTGACCTATTGACCCAGTTTTTGACCCAACATGACCCAATTTCAAACTCATCCAAGATATTATAAAGGCAAACATTCTGACTAATTTTCAAGAGTGTTGGACTGAAAATGTGGCATCCAGAGCATATACACGGTTTTTCTAAGATTTGACCTGGTGACCTAGTTTTTAACCCCCAATGACCCATTTTCAAACCTGTCTGAGATATCATCCAGACAAACATCCTGACCAACTTTCATGAGTATCCGACTGAAAATGTGGCCTCTAGAGCCTACAAAAGGTTTTTCTAAGATTTGACCTAGTGACCTAGTTTTTGACCCCACGTGACCCATTTTCAAACTCGTCCGAGATATCATCCAGACAAACATCCTGACCAACTTTCATGAGTATCCGACTGAAAATGTGGCCTCTAGAGCCTACAAAAGGTTTTTCTAAGATTTGACCTGGTGACCTAGTTTTTGACCCCACGTGACCCACTTTCGAACTCGTCCGAGATATCATCCAGACAAACATCCTGACCAACTTGCATGAGTATCCGACTGAAAATGTGGCCTCTAGAGCCTACAAAAGGTTTTTCTAAGATTTGACCTGGTGACCTAGTTTTTGACCCCACGTGACCCACTTTCGAACTCGTCCGAGATATCATCCAGACAAACATCCTGACCAACTTGCATGAGTATCCGACTGAAAATGTGGCCTCTAGAGCCTACAAAAGGTTTTTCTAAGATTTGACCTGGTGACCTAGTTTTTGACCCCACGTGACCCACTTTCGAACTCGTCCGAGATATCATCCAGACAAACATTCTGACCAACTTTCATGAGTATCCGACTGAAAATGTGGCCTCTAGAGCGTACACAAGGTTTTTCTAAGATTTGACCTGGTGACCTAGTTTTTGACCCCACGTGACCCATTTTCGAACTCGTTCGAGATATCATCGAGACAAACATCCTGACCAACTTTCATGAGTATCCGACTCAAAATGCGGCCTCTAGAGCGTACACAAGGTTTTTCTAAGATTTGACCTAGTGACCTAGTTTTTGACCCCACATGACCCATTTTCGAACTCGTCCGAGATTTCATCGAGACAAACATCCTGACCAAATTTCATGAGTATCCGACCAAAACTGTAGTCTCTAGAGCGTACACAAGGTAAAAAGTTGACGACGGACGACGCACGACGCACGACGGACGACGGACGCCGGACACAGCACGATCACAATAGCTCACCATGAGCACTTCGTGCTCAGGTGAGCTAAAAATTGTGCCATTTGAGCCACAATTAAATTGTCGTCTGCAAACGCTTTCAATTTGAACACAGTTGAAATTTCATCGTCTGTTAAGGACTTAATCCTACTGTAGGTGACTTTTCGTTTAACACCACCTTTCATAGCCGAATCCGTACGGCTTTGGTGATAAAAGGCGATGAACTACATGAATCCCATTAAGGTGCCCTATGCTCAATATTCATCATGCTTGCAAACAAACACCGATAAAAACGTTTGCTCTGAAAATATTTTGTTTTGCACTTTCTCGGTCTATGTAGATACCGATACCCTCTTTCCATTTCTATTCTACATTGTAAATTTACGGATGAACTCGTAAGGTACATGTATAAAGCGGTTTTGAAGGGTGTCGTCTGCGCGAGTAGCGCGCATTTATGCATGATCGTTTGGGTATTCATGGAGGAACTATTTAGTTACACGTAGGAATCAAGTTTTGTTTACCTCACGTATCCAGGAAAATGCTGCCGGATGCAAGAATTCTCGACCTAGATAAATATCGTAGGCGTTGAAAATCAGTAACTCATACCTGGGGACAATGACAGCAGGTTTCACCCGCTGCCAAAAATGGCTATTTTATCTAACAATTTTTTGATGTAACACTTCCCAAACAAACCCTTCTTTTTATGTGTCTGTAGTACGAACATTTTGAAAACACCGTAAGGATAGGGGAAATTGCTCGTAACAAGCAATTTGTCCTTTTCCCCAAGTGTATTCTATGTGTTTGGAGAACGTTCCGTCATATTCATCTAGTTTAGATTATCGTCTACAAACTTGTTCAGTTTGGACGATTCTAAAATTTGTTGTTTGGAATAGTGTTAACTCATACGCTACCTTGACGAGATATTTGCTTAAAGGTTGTTTTACACGATATATTTTCAGAGGCTTATAATGAACAGGACACTATTTCGTAGAATTAAAGCCTGGTAAGGTTCAGAGACAAACGAGCACATTCTGCAGTATATAAATCCCATGAGTTCACCCATATCATGAATATGATGATACTCCGAGTTAACAATATTACACCTCCGAGATTTACCATACCCAAAAATTTGATACCTCCCACTTTCATCTGGTTTAAAACACATGATTTTTTACATACTGGAGACTGAAAATGTGTTAGATCCTAAAAAGAGACCCTATTTTTTAAGACACCAATATAGAGGTATTGCGACAAATCACCCCTTAACCTACAACGAGACGGTTAGAGTTGAAATTGATTTTCAAAACAGTAAAATTTCCAGTTTAGATGATTTTTTTCATTGTTAGATGGCCTGTAAGCTAACACCAAAAACTGTTATAGATCATTTGGCTTCTAAACTTAACATGTACGTTTATTTAATGAAAGTGACTATTTACCCGACCGTCGTGTACGCACTAAGAAAATTCATATTGCGAGCACGACTGTCGTGTACTCAATGAAGGAAAACTTCTTGGGTGCCCGACTGTCGTATACTCAATGAAGGAAAACTCGTTGGGTGCCCGACGGTCGTGCCCGGAGTGATGAAATTTCGTCTTGGGGGCACGATTACGTGCCCGCTGTTTCCAATTTCTTCATTCAGTACACGATGCGGTCGTGTACGCACTGAAGAAACGGGATCTTACGTACACGTGTTAATGGGTTGGACCAAAACGCAGACTTGTATGTGAACCGGCACGGCATAAACCGTCTCAGTGGAGCAATAGTCATCTATACAGGGTGCCATTCCCGAAGGGTCGTATTATGTTATACACCCGGTCGTCCGTCCGTCAGCAATTATTTGTGTGCGCAACTCCTCCTACAATTTCCATCGGAATTAGATGTACTTCAAACCTGCCACAATGAATCCCCATGATGTCTAGTTGTGCATGTGACTCTCAAAATTCGGATTGCTGTTTGTATTCTGAAATTATCTACCCTTTACTTCTGAAATAGCCAACTTTTGACTTGAATTTCTGTTCATGCCATAACTTCCAAGCTATCAAAATCAAAGGACTGATAGTCCTGAGAGTGGCGTGGTGGGTGATGTGTTAGGAATTTTCACCATTACTTAGCTTTCAAAGGTAATCTATTAATAGTTAATAGTTTTTTTAGTTAGTAAGTTATAGCCTGGGCATTTAAACATAAAATGAACAAAGGGCAGTAACTCAAACAAGAGTAGTAGAGTTATGGTTCATATGCATCGCACTTTTCCATATTTTTTTCTATCAGTGTATATAGTTTCTAGTTGATACCTTTAACTGCTTGGAAGTTACGGCTTGAACAAAAATCCAAAGTGAAAAGTTGGCTCTTTCAGATATCAAGTGCAGGTAATTTTAGAACGCAAACAGTGACCCAAATTTTGAGAGTCACATGCACAACTAGACATCATAAAGATTCATTGTGGTGAATGAGTCATTTCGACTACCGGTCATTTCGACACCCGATAATTTTGACACTTTTAGGTCGTTTCGACCGCCGGTGAATTTTTCTTTTGCAATATTTGGTCGTTTCGACAACCGATCAGTGCTTTCCTAGACAGTTTAACTGCTGTGTTTATAAATGTTCTACTTTCTGTATCCATATTTGCTGAACCAGTGCACCTGTCCATGCCTTTCTAGTCATCCTTTTACCAGTGCTCCGCCAAGCGTAGCTGGCATCCTTTTTATATGCCCGAAAGCTCGTGTTACCTTATACTGTACACCCGGTCGTCCGTCCGTCCGTTTGCAATTTCATATGTGCGCAACTCCTCCTACAGTTTCCATCGGAATTAGATCTATTTGAAATTTGTCACAAAGATATCCAGTCGTTTCGGCACCCGGTCATTTCTACACCCAGTCAGTTCGACACTTTTTTATGTAAATGAAGGTCGGACTGCACAAACGTGAGGTCTGATATTGGATTCACTTTTACCGATAGAGAAATATCTTTCCCCCAAAATACCTTTGAAATATCAAACATTAGGATTTTAGCTTTGGTTTTGAATTTACATATCAATTATTTAGCGGGATACGGGGTTAACTCGATAAGTACAATTAATGGTAAGACACGCTTTTCCACTGAAACTATGAAGGCGGTTGATTGTCTAAGAGTACACAACAAAGGACAAGAATTCTGACTCGATCACAACATTTGACGACGTGTGCGTGTACTTCTTGAAATCATTTGCAGACAACAAATTCAATGAGACTCAATGTGATGGAATTTTTCTTTGATCATATGGTCAAAATCATTGTGTGAAAAGGATAAAATGTGTGTTTTTTACAATATGTCCAAAAGGCTTGTAACTGAAGGTCATTACAACTTGGGATTGTGTGGTAAAGGGTAAGGGAGATAATTTGTGCAGTAGATGAAAGATCGGACGGTATGGTTCGTGTAGTCAGATATTGATTTCTGTAGTTTATTTCAGTGGAGGGAAAAAATAAAAATTTCTACAAAGTAATTTTTTATCGACCTGTGTCACATGTTGGATGCTGCCATCTCATACATGTATCGCACGAAAGCGCCTGTTTTCTCCTCCCTACCACACCCCTACTTCCTTTAAAAACTCCAAATTATTCATTAAACTTCAAAAACAAACACACACAAAACAGCTATTAACATATTCTGTTGTCACTGCAAATTTAAGTAGTCTATATAGTTATTTCCAACAGCACATATAGTAGATCTATACGAGGGTTTTTTTTATATTCGTAGACTTTTTCTCCTGTATTTTTATTTCTCACTTAATCCAATATCAAATGTGGAAAAAATTAAACGGTCATGTCTTCTTGTTTTAACAATGGTCCATTTTTAATGATTTTTATCAAAACGTGCATAAAAATGGTCTCCCATGTTGCGCTACCCGGGGTGCGCCATATTTTGAAATATGGCGAAGTCACAAGGGTTTGCAAAAACAGCTTACAGTTATCGTTATACAGATCAGAATTGGCGCGAAATCACACAACGTCGTTGTGATGTAATAATGTCATCTCCGTTAAAATTTTAGAACGTTACTTTGAAAACTTTCCAAGTTACATAGAAACTAGCACTGTGCATTGCGTTTCGTTTTAAGGAAAAATGGTGTAGACTGACGACGTCGAAACCAGGGCGGTGATAAAATTTTGTGTCGGACTCGGGAAAACGCCAACAGAAACATTCAATTTAATAAGAAGCTTAAGTTCAAGGTCAAAATGCAGTCGTGCCCTAGTGTTCAACTGGCACGGCCGGTTTAGAGAAGGACGGGTGTCAGTTGAGGACGATGAAAGGTGCGGACGAAGACCATCTGTAGGGCCGACAAACGGAGTAAAGTGAAACCCATGCTTGATAGAGACAGACGCTTAACGGTAAGAGCTATTTCCGAGGATTTAGGTATTTCCGCTTCCACAGTGTACAAAATACTAACAGATGATTTGAACATGATATGTTAAAAAGAATAAAACGTGCCGTGCAGGTGAGTCAAAGTTAGTTGTGACATGGTTTCTGTTGATGCCGTTTTGATGTCGCGCTGACGTCGTTTTATGTCGTGACGTGCCCCGGGTGACGTAAGGTGGCATGCTTGTTATTTGGAAACTATTAGCTCTAAAATTTTGTTGAAAAGATCATCTGAATGAAAAAAGAATACAGTGTCTAGTGATGTTAATTTCACTTATCTATCAATGGGTGAAAAGTGCAAAAGTAAAAGGTGTGAACAAAACAAAGCCATTCATTAGGTGTAAAGAACGTCACAGAACATAAATACAATATAATTGCTTTGTTACCGAAACATCCAATCGATTTACTCTATAAGTCTATGTTACCGAACTCGTCTGTTACCGAAACGTCTGTCACCCGAAACGACCATTTGTTGCAATAAAAAAAATGTGGGTCGAATTGACCAAAATATGGGTCGATACGACCAAAAAGTTTCGAACTGACTGGGTGTAGAAATGACTGGGTGCCGAAACGACTGGATACCATTGTGGGAAATTTCAAATAGATCTAATTCCGACGGAAACTGTAAAAGGAGTTGCACACAGAAGAAATTCCAAACGGACGGACGGACGGACGACCGGGTGTACAGTATAAGGTAATTCGAGCCTTCGGACGTATAAAAAGGATGCCAGCTACGCTTGTGCATGTGTTCTGTAACACGCTGTATAAATGACTATTGCCGTGTGCTCCAATGAGACTGTCTACGCCGTGCCGATTCACGTAAGAGTCTGCGTTTTGGTCCAACCCATTTACGCGTGTATGTAAGATCCCATTTCTTTAGTGCGTACACGACCGCATCGTGTACGGAATGAAGAAATTGGAAATAGCGGGCACGTAATCGTGCCCCTAAGACGAAATTTCATCAGTCTGGGCACGACCGTGGGGCACCCAACGAGTTTTCCTTCATTGAGTACACGACAGTCGGACTCGCAGTATGAAATTTCTTCAGTGTGTACACGACTGTCGGGTAAATATCATCGGCCTTATTTAATATTCGAAAAGGTTTGTCTTTTAAAGATAAATCAGGATAAACATCGACCCTAGTCTAGCGTGACTGTCTTTGTTTACCTCCGAGTTCCCCAACCCTCCGAGTGTGCTAAATCAGGTAACCCCGGGTGGATTGGTACCTTACTCGTTGTAGGGGATGCAATTTGAAACAAGATTGGACCAAAATTAAACGACACTTACTTCGTCAATAACACGTGTCGGCCATCTTGAATTCACCGAAGAAATTTCTCGTACAGAGTTTCCATACAGTGTTTGACATTCTTAAAAATACTTCTTGGTCTTAAAAAATGTATATTCTAACATGACATTCAAATTTGGCTCTATAAACACAGTGCAAGGAAAGTGTAGTAAAATCTGTGACAATCCATGTAGAGTTGACGTCATTCTATATCAGGTGACGTCATTCAATGACATAGAGGATATTTGTTTTTTTTTTGGTGTAAGATCGAAATTTATTTCATCGAGTGGACACCATCGGTAATATTTTCACGAGTGGCGCGGCCACGAATGAAAATATTACCGATGGTGTTCACGAGATGAAATAAATTTCGATCTTTCACCGAAAAAAACAACAACAAATATTCGATTTATTTCATGCTTTTAACCCTTTCTGGGAGGATCTTTATCAAAATTCAGTACAGTTCTTTTTCTTTATTCCCCGTGGCGTACCCCTCCCGCATAGCAACGTTACGTCAAGCGCGTGAACTGTAAGGTATATGACGTCATATTTCCCATCTGGTTGTTAGGCACGCGCAATTTACCTAGGCAACAAGAACGTGAAAATCGATATTTTCACTGGTGGTACCAGTGTAAGATCGAAAAATATTTTCACTGTCTTTTCTTGATATCCTACCGCAAAGCATGAAATAATAGGTTATTAATTGAAACACAATCTTCATCTTCGTTTTTGAGTCGCCTGTTTGTTTCTGTTGTAAATAATTTTCAATTGTGCCTTTATGATAATGAATATGTCTATAAAGACTGAGCTGTTCAACGGTTCAAACCTTTGAAAAAGTCATTTCGTCCGCAAGGGTACACATTAGCCTGATGTCTGTGTAAGACATCATCTCTAAAAATAGCGCATTACGTATACATGTATATGTAAAAATAGCTGCCGTGAACAAAAAAAAGTCTGCGGACACGCTGAGAAATCTTCAACTACAAGCATCTTTTCTGCTTCTATTGCGGACAATTCCCAGTGAAAATTGTTTGATAACTACCTATTAGAAGTACACTCTTACTCAAGATTACAGTATTACGATCCTAATGCAAGCCTTATTTCAATTCAACGCTCAACCTATGATTGGAAAGAAAAAGGCAATGCCGAGTTAACCTGGAAGCTTAATTTCTATTCAGCTTTTTTTCTCAACAGTAGGCTAATTTTTTTAACAAATTTATAACGACTCGAAATGGTTGCATTGCCTTCTCAGACATTCTTACACGTTGCTTCTTCCCAGCTTTTTAATCTAAACTTTAGATACTTTGCACACCCATATTCTAGGTGCACCAGAGATCGTACATAGCGTATGCAATGTACACGGTTCTAAGCTGTACAAAGTTATCGCTTTGCAGGTGCTTTCTGGAATGTAGCTTTGCCATGCCCAGACAACGGTAGCTTTGCGACAAATATAGATCTTATAATCACGTGACGTATAAACGTCATTTGCACCACGGAAATCTTTATAAATTTACATATTTCAGTAGCTGAATTGGCCTTTACTTTCAGCGTACACGGACCCATGCAGAGAGAGTGCTTTGAGGTTTACTATGTTTAACTGTTTTTCGTTCATTAAAAGACGGGCAAATTTTTAAAGTCTGCTGTTTTTTTTTTTTCAATGAGCGATTAACCTAGATCTAGTATTTATTAAACAACAAATTTATTAGTGCGGGTGTTAGAACACAAGGTGCTTTTGTAACTGCCAAAATCTGAATTTACGCAACGCAGTTCTAACAACCAGCAATCTGCGAAATTGACTTTTTACTCCGCTATAATTCAAATATAATAGAACAGACCAGTGTTTACCCGCTCGAACAACAAGTTCTTTATTGGAGTGTTTGTAATCTTGTGAAAGGTTTTTGTAAGGAGTAATAAAGCGAATCGTAAACATTTAATTTACACCAAAGCAATATACATGACAATTTTCGATAGGTGTGGAAGCAGTATTAATCCCTGGGACGTTATAAAACGCATACAAATATTAAAGGCTGATGATCATACTGTTGGGTATTTATAGTTGGAGAGGTCATCAGACCTCTCCAACAGTGTTGAGTTTAAAAGGCAGACTGCCTCAGAAATTGCTGTCTAAATCCAATCTTTGGGAATTGTTCCGATACACAGTCTGTTTCGTCATGATTTTATAAAGAAATCGAAGTCTAAAAACTGAAATAGGAAATAGACGTGGTTTGTTTCTATATCGCGAATTTCAACAAAATTGTAAGGATTTATTTGCATATTCCCTTTCCAACAATTTTAATTTTGCATTACAATCTTAAATCTAAACAAAAAGAAGAAAAAGAAAAAAGAATTTCGTTAAAAATAGAAACGAACACAGCGGAAAAAATCACGTGACCTTAAAACGCGGAAAGAAGGTCATGTGACTTACATAAATTACAAGGACGGATGATACGGAATCCAGTTTTTGCCATCCACTTTGATGAATGTGTATTTACAACTGAACAGATTTCAACTACCCGTTTATTGTCTTGCTTGTTTCTTTACATGTACCTAGATATATTTAACCTAAAAGCATAAAAAGTATTAGAAAATAATGATGTCGACCTCTCCTGGCTTCTTTTTTAAAGAAGCCACTTGTAGAATCCAATGCTGGTCAAAACCTCAACCTGGACAACAACAAAAACAAATTATTTCCAAAGGACGAGTAGATTACTGAGTCAAATATTTGTTTGTGCCCCAAAGGCTACAGTTCAGTCCAATGATCATGAAATTGCCCGGCTGTTTGTCTCAATAATATTTTTGATAAAACTGAATATAGGTCACCTGGGGTGTCATTAGGTCAAAAGGTTGTCATTAAGTGAAATCAGACGACACCGTAATAGAGCTGTAGAATCCATTTATGTTCAGTCTAATACTTATGAAACTTTGTCAGACTGCTAAGATTAGATATGAGCGAGTTGCAAAAGGGCATTTTTGGTCTGAAAGTATGTCACTAGATCCTATACCAGACGATAATCTGATCTTTATTTGTAAAGGGTTGTTGTCTGTTGACGTTGAACTGATTAAAGCTGGTCCTGGTGTCTAAATTTTAATTTCCACCACATTTTTTTAAATGTAAATTTTAATCCGGATATTTTGAATTTTAGGATGACAACCTGAAGAAATATGCTTGCATATAATACTGTCTTGTGGTTAAGTTATTTTGTATCTCGAATGCTTTTAATATATTTGAACAAAAAAAGGTGAAAACGTCTAACCCGTTACCCTCCAGGCGACTCTCAGGACTATCAGTCCTTTGATTACTCTAAGTTTGAACTTGTTTTCCTTTCATTAAGAATTGGCCATGTTAGAATCAAAGTAATCTTCTTTCTATCGTGGTTTATCATTCAATAAACACATTGTGAATTATGAGGTGCACTGAATAAACCACTTGGGCTATCATCCTCGTGGATTATTTATTGTGCCTCATAACTCACAACTGTGGTTTATTGAATGATAAAGAACGATAGGAAGAAAATCATTTCTTAAAGGTGGGTATTTAGAATTTTCACATCACACCAAATTAAAAAAATATATATATCATTGAAATTTATATGAAATAACAATAAAAATCATCAATAATTGAGAATCATAAAATTACAAAAAAATTTTTTTTGATGGCATTCCCTTAAAAGGCTACGTAGCCTCTTAAGCTATATTTAGATTTCGCGCCAAAAATCAATAAAGCATTGTGGGAATGTCAAGTGGCTGGCACGTGACTAATAACACTTAAATTCCATTACATAACAAACATGTAATAATTATTTTCCATGATGTTTTCTTTGGACTGATGTTTGAAACTGTGTCTGTGTTTTCCTGTATTTAACACAATCTAAAAATAGAACGTGTCTCCCGTTGGTGTCAACCTGGTCCGTAATAAATCTCTAATTTCTAGTGTTATCGGATGGTTTTCGACTACTGGGGTTTTATGAACGCAAATTAAAAGGCTATGGGAGTGTAAGGATGATTTTTTTTGCATTTTTGTAAATTTTTCGTCCCAAAATCTGAAGGGCCACCTTTAAGTAGAATAGCATGCCTTTATCCAACAGAACAAGTTATTGCTTCTGTTTGTAAAAATAAGTGAATGTTTTTTATCATAAAACAGAATTGATTCATTTTGTAAAACAAGAGGACCACGATGTTCCTATATCGCTCACCTGAGTACTAAGCTGTAAAATCAAAGATGTGGCCCCGTAGGCGGGGCCAGTTTGGACCAGAGGGGCAGGCTAAGAAAAAACTTGGTAGAGGTCCACTAGGAGATGCTACTTACAAAATATCAAACTCTAGGGGTAGAGGTTTACAAGGAGATGCTACATACCAAAACTTAAAGCTCTGCACCTTCTAGTTTCAGAGAAGAATAATTTTCAAATTTTCCTTCTTTATTTCTCTGTTTTAAACTGGTGACCCCCCCCTCCCCCGGGCCGGGGCCAGTTTTGACCCCAAGGACATCATATGAACAATCTTAGTAGAAGTCTACTAGGAGATTCTACCTACCAAATATCATAGCTCTGCACCTTCTAGTTTCAGAGAAGAACAATTTTAAAGTTTTCCTTCTTTGTTCCTATGTTTCAAACTAGTGACCCCCGGGACGGGGCCAGTTTTGACCCCAGGGGCATCAAATGAACAATATTGGTAGAGGTCCACTAGGAGATGCTACATACCAAATATCAAAGCTCAACGCCTTCTAGTTTCAGAGAAGAAGAATTTTATTTAAAGTTTTCCTTCTTTGTTCCTATGTTTCAAACTTGTGACCCCCGGGGAGGGGCAAGTTTTGGCCCCGGGGACATAATATGAACAATCTTGGTAGAAGTCCACTAGGAGATGCTACATACCAAATATCAAAGCTCAACGCCTTCTAGTTTCAGAGAAAAAGAATTTTAAAGTTTTCCTTCTTTCTTCCTGTGTTTCAAACTTGTGACCTTTGGGGTAGGAACAGTATTGACCCCAGGGGCATCATATGAACAATCTTGGGAGAGGTCTACTAGGAGATGCTACATACCAAATTTCAAAGCTCTACGCCTTCTAGTTTCAGAGAAGAAGATTTTCAAAGATTTTGCTACCTTTTTCCTTTTGGTTGCCATGGCAACCAGAGTTATGGGTGGAATTCAATTTATTGAACAACCTTGGTAGAACTTCACCCAAGAAACATCCCTGCAAAGTTTAATCAAGATTGGCCCAGTGGTTTAGGAGGAGGAGATGTTTAAAGAAATTGTGGATGACGGACGACACACGACGGACATTGGGCGATCACAAAAGCTCACCATGAGCACTTTGTGCTCAGGTGGGCTAAAAATGAAATCTTTGACACATTCCTACCCTTGTTGTCAGTGTAAAATACAACTATTACAAATTAGCTTGTCTTGTGTTATAATTTTATAGATAAAAGCACAGTTTTCTTGCACTGTTATTTCAAAAATTGGCTTACCTACATCTCCCTGTCAAAAAGATTTTCAACATCAAATTAATTGAGGCAAAGCTGACATTTGATTTATTGGTAACAAGCCTACTCTCACAATGTTTTTTATCCTTTGAAAGACAATTGCCACAATTTGAGCCAAATTAAGTTTATAATTTGCAAATGCTTTCAATCTTGACAAGTCTTAACCCTTTACAAGACAATCCCTGGTTTTTACGACACTGTGATAGAAGCCTTTTGAAAACAAAGTCGGAGAAGGAAAACAAGAGGGCCAAGATGGCCCTGGATCGCTCACCTGAATTTTTGAGATGACCATAGCCTATTTTTTAGAGGTATTGAAACATTGGAACCAAATTTATAATTTTGCTAAGCAATTTTCAAAAGGTCACCTGTGAAATTCATTTCGAAATCTGACCATCAGTTTCAAAAAGAAGAATTTTTAAGAAATCTTCATTTCTGTATAAGAGCAAGTATCCCCCATCCACGAGAGCCATGTTTCTTGATGGATCAAAATTTACAAACAATTTTTTGAAAAGGGTCACCCAAGGAACATTTCCGAAAATTTCTTTTAAAATCTGACCAGGGGTGTCAGAGAAAGAGAATTTTCAAGAATTTCATCATGTCCATATAGTGCAAGTAGCCCCCATTCACAAGAGCAAGGATCACCCAAAGAACATCTCTGTCAAATTATTTTAAAATCTGACTAGGGTTTCAGAGAAAGAGAATTTTCAAGAATTTCTTCATTTCCATATAGTGCAAGTAGCCCCCATTCACCAGAGCCATGTTTCTTGACGGATCAAAATTTTGTGAACAATTTTTGAAAAGGGTCACCCAAGGATCATCTCTGTGAAATTATTTCAAAATCTGTCTAGCCGTTTCAGAGAAGAAGAATTTTTAAGAACTTCTTCATTTCCCTTATAGTGCAAGTAGCCCCCATTCACCAGAGCCATGTTTCTTGACCAAACAAAATTTCGCGACCACTTTTTGAAAAGGGTCACCCAAGGAACATCCCTGAGAAATTATTTCAAAATCTGACCAGCGGTTTCAGAGAAGAACATTTTTTAAGAATTTCTTCATTTCCCTATAGTGCAAGTAGCCCCCATTCACCAGAGCCATGTTTCTTGATCAATCAAAATTTCGCGAACAGTTTTTTTGAAAAGGGTCACCCAAGGAACAACTCTGTGATATTATTTCAAAATCGGACCAGCGGTTTCAGAGAAGAAGATTTTTAAAGAATTTCTTGATTTCTGTATAGTGCAAGTAGCCCCCATTCACCAGAGCCACAATTTTTGACGGATCAAAATTTTACGAACAATTTTTGAAAAGGGTCACCCAAGGAACATATCTGTGAAATAATTTCAAAATCCAACCAGCGGTTTCAGAGGAGAAGATTTTTTAAGAATTTGCTAAAAAATTCCATTTGGTTGCCATGGCAACCAGAGTTTTTTGACGGAATCAAATTCTATGAACAATTTTTAAAGAGGACCTCCCAAGGAACATTCCTGCCAAGTTTGGTCCAAATTGGCCCAGTGATTTAGGAGGAGTTGATGTTTAAAGAATTGTTGACGAGGCACGACGGACGACGGACACCCAGTGACCCTAAAAGCTCCCCTTGAGCACGTTGTGCTCAGGTGAGCTAAAAAGGCTGGTAACCAGTATTTTCTCCTTTTCCCGCAATGCTTTCTAGATGTCTAGAGGCTTCTCTCTCAGAGTCATCAAAAGTAGAGATTGTGTGGTAATGGGTTAATGTGTTGTCTAGTCTAGAAATCAGGATACAGTATACAGGAGATCTTTGCAAACAACGGATTTATGAATTAACCCATTACAACATAATCCCTACTTTTGACGACCCTGAGAAAGTAGCCTTTAGAAAACATTGTGGGAAAAGGAGAAAATGCTGTAACCAGCATTTTCTTCTTTTCCCACAACGTTTTCTACCCTTTAAAAAACAAATTTCAATTTTCAGTCACTTTTCTTTTGTCTTCTGCAAATGCTTTCGATTTGGGTAAGCCTGAAATATTGTCGTTTGGTAATGAGTTAACAATGAATTTTTCA
Source organism: Tridacna crocea (assembly GCA_943736015.1). Lineage (NCBI taxonomy): Eukaryota > Metazoa > Mollusca > Bivalvia > Cardiida > Cardiidae > Tridacna > Tridacna crocea. Next base: position 34,660,406 of record OX031066.1, on the reverse strand, counting down.
GGATTGCCTCATTGCGGCCATTTATAAGCTTTCATAATATATAGTTTGTAATCTGGTAGCTTTCTATACACACTTAAAAATCAAGAAATGCAGGGTAAACAATCTCAACTTTCAATAAATCATTTCAAGGAGCTCATTTTGCGGAAGACAGCAGCTGTTGACAATAATCTTGGGGGTATGAAGATTATTGATCATGCAAGGTATTACCAAGGGTGTGTACTCATCCATTAAATCTTGGTCGACCATTTTTCTCATTATATCTGCTGCAATTTTATTCAACTATTTAAAAAAAAAACAAACATTTAGACATGTCATAATATTAAACTGATCTGTGGGCATGGCTATTTCTGATTCGCAGAAAATGATTAAAATAATGTGGATAAATGACACCCAAACAATGCTTTCAACACCTCCAGACTCAGACAGGAGGTAATGAGAGCCAGCAGTCAGCTCCACCTACACCTTTTGTTGACTCCCCTGCCAACATACTAGAGGTGCGTTCAACATCGCGAGCGCTTCGAGCGCTCTCAAGCGCTTTTGTTCTGAATGCGGGCGCTCAGCTGCGCACATGCACACTTGATAGGAGTTTTGCATGTATTTCCAAGATGGCATCCAATAGCAGAAGCGTTATCCAAATGAGAGAGTCTAATGAGAATCTAAACAGTGAAGCGACTGGACAAAATTATACCATGCACGCCCCTTTGGATGTTTACTACAGATGTTCTGAAGACAAGTTCAATGTTTTATTCGTTTTTTTTTTCTTTTGTATGAAAATGGAGAATTAACAGATCTGTGATCGGAACAAAGAGATTCAGCATACCGGTCGCTGTTTTCTTTGTTTATGCTTTTTTTATCATTAAATAGTTTACTGAATTTTACAGAGAACTCCGTAATGATGGCTAGTCTTATATTCCAGAAAGATCTTTTTAGACGCCATTTTGAAAAATAAGCGAGGGCTCGCTTGCGTTCTATTAACGAGGTGCATTCTCGCTGTGTGAAGCACCCATGATGTGGAACACACCTCAGAGTCAGGAGTAGCTTAAAAGCCCTATTACAGCAATGGCCTCGTCTCTCTGGAGCTCTAACCATCTGGCGCAAACTGCAAATGCTTTATCTCAAACAATATGACCCAAGTATGACCTGACGATCTGGTCAAGTGAAGATTTGGCAGAGATCGAACAGAGGGCGAGTTGGTTTAGAAAGAATTGTGTAAGAATTGAGTATGGGTTTTGATGATGGAACAGAGATAAAAGTAGTCATTGGATTGACTCATTACCAAACGACAGACTTTTAGGCATGTCCAAATTGAAAGCATTTGCAGACGAGTCGACAATATGAAAATGACTGAAAATTTGAAATTTGTTTTGTGAAGGGTAGAAAATTTGTGGAAAATGAAGAAAATGCTGGTTACCAGCATTTTCTCCTTTTCCCACAATGTTTTCTAAAGGCTTCTTTCTCAGGGTCGTAAAAAGTAGGGGCTGTGTGGTAATGGGTTAACAATGTGGAGGAGCCATGAAAAATTGCGTGGGGGTTGTGGATGATGGAGCGGAGGTTGGGAAGAGATTGTGAACATGTCTTCAGCCAGGCTTGGTCTGGGACTTCAGGTGATCAAGTCAATCTACTGGCAGTTGGAACCTAGCATTATCTTCAGAGCATCTTCAGAAGTGTAGATGAAACCACGGAGAACAAAATTAAACTTAACAGAATGTGCTCTCTGATCTTTGGTCTACACTGTCCAAGACTTTATGAATGTTTATTTTTAAAGCCAGAAAATGTGTTATCTACAATTATTTTACAGACTGGTAATTACAGATTTTTTTTTTCGTGGTCTAAGGGTGAAATTAGATAGAAAACCGATCGAGCATCATCTAAATACCCCTGTATCTAAGTTATTGAAAAGTCCCTTGAGGTTATATCACCGCAACAATTGAGTGGACAAACAGTAACATCTTATTCAATGCTTTGCAGTATCACTTTGTGTCTATACAGTATAGAAATTATAGTGAGAGAAAGAGCAATTGTTTGCAACAAAAATATCATTGCTCTTTTTCTGTAATACATTCCATACTTCTAAAAAACAAGAGGGCCAAGATGGCCCTGGATCGCTCACCTGAATTTTTGAGAGGACCATAGCCATTTTTTTCACAATCTAAACAACCATTTCAGAGAAGAAGAATTTTTAAGAATTTCTTCATGTAGACAGCCCACAGCCATGTTTCTTGATGGATCAAAATATTTCGAGCAATTTTTGAAAAGGGTCAACTAAGATACATTTCTGTGAAATTATTTCAGAAGCTGATCAGCAGTTTCAGAGAAGAATTTCAAAAAAATTCTTCACGGTCATATACTGTAGTGCAAGTAGCGCCTATTCACCAGAGCCATGTTTATTGACAAATCAAACTTTCATGAACACCTTTTGAAAAGGGTCACCTAAGGAACATCTCTGTGAAATAATTTCAAAATCTGACCAGCGGTTTCAGAGAAGAAGTTTTTTAAGAATTTCTTCATTTCCCTATAGTGCAAGTAGCCCCAATTCACCAGAGCCCCATTTTTTGACGAATCAAAATTTCGCGAACAGTTTTTGAAAAGGGTCATCCAAGGAACATCTCTGTGAAATTATTTCAAATTCTGACCAGCGGTTTCAGAGAAGAAGAATTTTAAAGAAGTTCTGTACTGTGCAAGTAGCCCCACTTCACCAGAGCCATGATTCTTGACGGATCAAAATTTCGCGAACACTTTTTAAAAAGGGTCATCCAAGGAACATCTCTGTGAAATTATTTCAAAATCTGACCAGCCGTTTCAGAGAAGAAGAATTTTTAAGAATTCCTTTATTTCAGTATAGTGCAAGAAGCCCCCATTCACCAGAGCCATGTTTCTTGACGTATCAAAATTTCACGAACAATATTTTCAAAAAGGGTCACCCAAAGAACATGTCTGTGAAATTATTTCAAAATCTGACAAGCGGTTTCAGGGGAGAAGATTTTTAAAGAATTTCCAAGACATATCCATTTGGTTGCCATGGCCACCAGAGTTTTAGAATGAATCAAATTATGTGAACAATTTTCAAAGAGGACCTCCAAAGGACCCTTTTCAAAAATTGTTAACAAAATGCTGATTTGTCTCTGATGAGTGGGGGTTACTTGCACCATATGGCAATGAAGAAATTCTTTAAAATTCTTTTTCACTGAAACAGCTGATCAGTATTTATAGAATGCCATCTAGAGGGAGATAATGAAGTTTTTAAAAAATCTGTCTGTAAAAAGAAAGTGTCATACTAGTAACATGATGTTAATCCGAGGTAGAAATTAACTTGTAGAGTGCCAAAACAACCAACATAATAATTACATAGACTAGGAATAAGACCCAATTAATTGAAATTCGATGATTGCTTTTGTCTATAAAGTGTTAAAGTTGTAGACCCCTTATACTTCTAGTACTGAAATGCATTAAGTGTTCTTGATAGTTGATGAATACAAACTTATACAGGTATAATACTTTTGCACATTTTTAACAGACCAGAAATATTTTTATGCCTATCTTGGAATTATTTGTAGATACTTTTGTTAGTTTCCAGAAAAGGGAGGTAATTACTATCTCTCTTTGTAATCAAAATAGAGTGGTTTTAGATTTATTAACTAGAATAACTATCACTAAAGGTGATAAATACCCCCGCCCCTATATTTCATGTCACAGGGGCAATAACTCATTAATTCTTCATAGAATTTTCACAAAAATTGCGTCTTGCACATCTACAACTCCTAATGAACACTTCTGCCAAGTTTAAAGTGAATCAGACAAAAAACGAGGAGTTGTCCAGACAGGCATTTTTAAGTCAAATCAGGGGCAATAACTCAGTAATTCTCGATGGAATTTTCACAAAATTTGCATCTTGCACATCGTCAGCTCAAATGAACACTTCTGCCAAGTATCAAGCGAATAGGACTGAAATTGTAGGAGTTGTCCAGACAAGCATTTTAAATGTGAATCAGGGGCAATAACTCATTGATTCTTCATAGAATTTTCACGAAAGTTTCGTCTTGCACATCTACAATTGCTAGTGAACACTTTTGCCAAGTTTAAAGTGAATCAGACAGAAAATGTAGGAGTTGTCCAGACAAGCACTTTAAAGTCAAATCAGGGGCAATAACTCAGTAATTCTCGATGGAATTTTCACAAAATTTGCATCTTGCACATCTTCAGCTCAAATGAACACTTCTGCCAAGTATCAAGCAAATTGGACTGAAACTGTAGGAGGAGTTGTCCGGACAAGATTTTGCAGACAGACCGACCGCCCGACAGACAGGCTAGTTCCAGTATACCCCCACGAACTTCGTTTGCGGGGGTATAATGATAATTCTAGAAAAGACAAAAAGGAAAAAGTGGCTTGGTTAAAGCAGTACAATAACACTCTGTTTTAATCACAGCAAATTTTTGTAAGATAATATTATTGTGGAAATAGCTGTTTTCTATTAGGGTTCTACTACGTTAAAGCTAGGCTAAAGCTATGGTGAAGATCAAATATCAGACTGCATGTTTTGTGTAGTCTAATCTTAGGCTACACTGGCCACAAAAAAACAACAACCATAGTTGTGAAAAGCTCTTTTAGAGTTAAGACGGGTTGATAATAAACCCTTCAATATGAAAACCTGACTTTAAACTACCCTGAGAATGAAGACTTTTGAAAACATTGTGGGAAAAGGAGAAAATGCTGGTAACCGGCATTTTCTCATGTTCTCAAAATGGTTTCAATCTATTCAGAGAAAAATTACTATCTTTTGAAAACTATGTGAATTTCAGTCTGTAGATTTCTACCACTCAGGTACATGTAAGTCTAAAATTTTGCATTTGTTAACCCATTACCACACAATCGCTACTTTTGACGCCCCTGAGAAAGAAGCCTTCAGAAAACATTGTGGGAGAAGGAGAAAATGCTGGTAACCAGCATTTTCTCCTTTTCCCACAATGTTTTCTACCCTTCACAAAACAAATTTCAAATTTTCAGTCACTTTTATTTTGTTGTCGGCAAATGTTTTCAATTTGGACCAGTCTAAAATATTGTCGTTTGGTAATGGGTTAAAGGGTTCATTGGGACTAACAATGGATAGATTTCAGTCTGTTGATTTACAGTCTGTCTTTGAGCCATTCATCAAAAGAAATAGTTGTCAGCATTTCTCTGCTTTTTTAACAATGTTTTCAAATGTCTTTTACACACACTTTGGGTTTTTTTAAAACACAGGATTGTTTAACCGTTCAACACAATCCCGACTTTTAATGACCCTGAGAAAGAAGCCTTCTTGAAACATTGTGGGAAAAGGAGAAAATACTGGTAACCAGCATTTTCCCCTTTTCCTACAATGTTTTCTTCCCTTCCCAAAAGAGATTTCAAATTTTCAGTCACTTTTATTTTGTTGTCTGCAAATGCTTTCAATTTGAAACAGTCTAAAATTTTGTTGTTTGGTAAAGAGGTAACTAAGGGTTAAGTCATCTGTATGTAAACAAAAGGGAGACATTATTACCACTGAAATCAAACATCCGTTATCTTTCTAATATACATGTACACAAATCAGGCACAAAGGTTAACTTTTTACCATCTTTGCGAGCCAAGGTTACGAACTCTACGTGGATCTTACCTTGGCTGATTGAGCCCGATTTTGAGATTCCTGCAATGCACCCTCTATTGGATGTTGGCTATTACCCCCCCCCCCCCCCCCCTTTTCATCATATTTCTGAAAACCAATGAAATATCGTTTTACAAATCGCTTACGAATACACATGAAGCCATAAGCAGACATCCACATGGGTTTCCATGTTTACCTTCTATTCAGAAGGTAGCGACCTTGTTCTATTTTTATCAAAGGTGAAATGCTAAGAGTGATTTCATTCGTTGCAGTTAGAGCTGGCTGTATCCAATGAAAAAGCATTTCGGGGGAATGAAAATATCAAGCTAGATTGGCCAAGGGTAGAGTAGCGTAGTGAATTGTCAGCCTTGGCTTGTAAAGGAGGGTAATAACCAGCATCCAATAGAATCGAAATCGGGCTCAATCAGCTTAGGTTAGATCCACGTAGAGATCGTAACCTTGGCTCGCGAAGATGAATATAAGACAATCCATTATAAAATTGAACTACACATTCTATTAAGCCTGATAGTTATCAACCCTGTTTACATATACAAACAGTCTAAAGGCTAACTTTTGTTTACTTTCATGTCATTATTACATGGAGTAAATTGAAGTATCCTCCCCTTTAACCCATTACACACAATCCCTACTTTTAACGACCCTGAGAAAGAAGCCTTTAGAAGACATAGTGGGAAAAGGAGAAATATAAATAGGGTTGCTGGATAGGAAGGAACCAGCATTTTCTCCTTTTCCCACAATGTTTTGTAGCTTTTCGAAAACAAATTTCAAATTTTCAGTAATTTTCATGTTGCCGTCTACAAATGCTTTAAATTTGGAATTGTCCAAAGTTTTGTTGTTTGGTAAGGAGTTAATGACGTTTGGTATAAATGTTCACGCGCATCCATACTGCACATGTTTATTTCTCACAGATAGTAAAACTATCAGCGCTATTGCATATTTTTCACTCAAATGGCAACAGTAACAGCGGACCGACGGTGCACTTTTACAAGTCGAACATTCTATGTATGGTACTTGTACGGTTGCACCAGCCATGGTATTCTATGGTCGAAATAAAATAGGGAAGTTTTCATCAAAACGAACGCCTAATTGTCGTAGGAAAAGGAAATTGTCAGCCATCCAACGGGGAAAACGATACAGCTTCTGACGTTTTCCTGACAATGGCAGGCCAGTTGTCATGCTATCCTTTCAGGAATAAGGTGATAGCATCAAAACTGGCCTGCCAGTGTAAAGATGATATGACTGGTAAAGAACCAGCTGGAAAAAAAGTCCAGTTACACAGCAAACAATGAAACAGGCAGAAAATTGAAGCTGTTGAAGTATATCTATTTCTTGAAGTATAGCTATTTCCTCTTTGAAAAATACTGTAGGAAAAGGAGAAATTTCTTCTAATGAATAATTTTTCCTTTTTCCATTATGTCTGCCGAGCTTTTATTCCATTTTTTTATCACAGACATTTCTTTTTTGTATTTCTATGAGCCATATGGCCATAATCATGTATGCAAATTTATAAACAAGAAGGCCAAGATGGCCCTGGATCGCTCACCTGAATTTTTGAGATGACCATAGCCTTTTTTTTTGTAGTATTGAAACATTGGAACCAAATTTATAATTTTGCTAAGCAATCTTCAAAAGGTCACCTGTAAAATTCATTTCGAAATCTGACCATCAGTTTCAAAAAGAAGAATTTTTAAGAATTCTTCAGTTCTGTATAAGAGCAAGTATCCCCCATCCACGAGAGCCATGTTTCTAGATGGATCAAAATTTACGAACAAGTTTTCAAAAGGGTCACCCAAGGAACATTTCGGATTTTTTTTTTTTTAAATCTGACTAGGGATTTCAGAGAAAGAGAATTTTCAAGAATTTCATCATGTCCATATAGTGCAAGTAGCTCCCATTCACAAGAGCAAGGATCACCCAAGGAACATCTCTGTCAAATTATTTTAAAATCTGACTAGGGGTTTCAGAGAAGTAGAATTTTCAAGAATTTCTTCATTTCCATATAGTGCAAGTAGCCCCCATTCATCAGAGCCATGTTTCTTGACAGATCAAAATTTTGTGAACAATTTTTGAAAAGGGTCACCCAATGATCATCTTTGTGAAACCATTTCAAAATCTGTCTAGCCGTTTCAGAGAAGAAGAATTTTTAAGAATTTCTTCATTTCCCTATAGTGCAAGTAGCCCCCATTCACCAGGGCCATGTTTCTTGACCAATCAAAATTTCACGAACAATTCTTAAGAATTCCTTCATTTCTGTATAGTGCAAGTACCCCCCATTCACCAGAGCCATGTTTCTTGACCAATCAAAATTTCGCGAACAATTTTTGAAAAGGGTCACCCAAGAAACATATCTGTGAAATTATTTCAAAATCCGACCAGCGGTTTCAGAGGAGAAGATTTTTAAAGAATCCTTTGATTTCTGTATAGTGCAAGTAGCCCCCATTCACCAGAGCCACATTTCTTGACGAATCAAAATTTCACGAACAATTTTTGAAAAGGGTCACCCAAGGAACATATCTGTGAAATTATTTCAAAATCCGACCAGCGGTTTCAGAGGAGAAGATTTTTAAATAATTCCTTGATTTCTGTATATAGTGCAAGTAGCCCCCATTCACCAGAGCCACAATTTTTGACGGATCAAAATTTCACGAACAATTTTTGAAAAGGGTCACCCAAGGAACATATCTGTGAAATAATTTCAAAATCTGACCAGCTGTTTCAGAGGAGAAGATTTTTAAAGAATTTGCTAAAAAATTCCATTTGGTTGCCATGGCAACCACAGTTTTTGACGGAATCAAATTCTGTGAACAATTTTTAAAGGGACCTCCCAAGGAACATTCCTGCCAAGTTTGGTCCAAATTGGCTAAGTGGTTTAGGAGGAGTTGATGTTTAAAGAATTGTTGACGACGCACGACGGACGACACACGACGGACGACGGACACCCAGTGACCCTAAAAGCTCCCCTTGAGCAGTTGTGCTCAGGTGAGCTAAAAAAAGAACAACATGTAGATAATGAAGGGTTTGATATGAATTTGAGATATATAGGCAATTTTCATTTTTTGAAGGAGTATAGGATCCAAAATTAATGTGGGAAAAGGAAAAATCGCTTTTAATGAGCATGAGAAATTTCTTCTTTCCCTCTATATCTGCTGAGCTTCTACTACATAGTTTTCCAACTTCCAACGTGACCTTCATCCCTGTTTCCTGGGGAAAGAAGCACAGGTAGGTGCCAGTTTTATTTTTTTCTTATTGTCAAGATTTATAAGAACTATGATTGTGGAAATTTAAAAAAAAATCTGTCCGTAAGAAAGTATGTTTTTATTGAAGATTAACCCTTAACCCGGTCAAATTATCTCCCTTTTTCACTCAATGGTCTATATATAAAATGCATATTGGTACATTTACCATGCTCAGTACCAGGCTTTTTCTTGTTTTTTGTGCAAAACTGAATTATTTTTCTTTAAAGGTGGCCCTTCATTTTGGACGTAAATTTTACAAAAATACAAAAACATAATCCTTATACTCTCAAAACCTTATAATTGTCATTCATAAAACCATGTTTAGTAGTCGAAAACCATCCGACAACAATAGAAATTAGAGATTTACTACGGCCAAGGTGACATCGACTGGTAACATGTTCTATTTTTACATGAACAACTCGCTCATACACATACCGGAAATACACAGACGAAACTTCAAACATAGTGTCCGAGAAAGATATTATGAAAAATAATTACATGTTTGTTATGTAATGGAATTTACACGTCATTAGTCACTTGCCAGTTACTTAACATTCCCAAAATGCTTTTTTTTTTTTTTATTTCTGGCGTGAAATCTAAAAATAGCTTAAGGGGCTACGTAGCCTTTTAAGGGAATACCGTCAAAAAAAATTTTTTTTTTTTCGTAATTTTGTGATTCTTAACTATTGATAATTTGTATTGTTTTTTCATATAAATTTCATTGATATATATATTTTTTTGATTTGATGTGATGTGAAAATTCTAAATACCCACCTTTAAAGTGATGTATATTTGTATATTCTTCTGGTAATTTTCCTGCTTAATTGACTATTAAAGGAAAGTGTGTTAAATCCAGTATATGCTGAATTTTGGAACTGTATATACCTTTTTCAAAAGCGAATTTCTCAGAAACGAGCACGGGGACCCCCCTTTTTTCCATTGTAATCTACAAGAGACATGATGAACTTTGTATATGCAAAGTTTGAAAAAAAATCTGTCCGTTGGAAGAATTTGTCATAAACGTCTTTAAATTAAACAAATACCCCCCCCCCTTCCATTCCTAAAGAAATTAGTGCAAATATACCGTTTAAAGTGGAACCTGTTAATCCAGGTTATATAATGCATTTGAAAAAAAAATGTTCAGGCAGAAAAATGCATCTTTTGGCACCAGTAATGATATTCAAGTCACGTGATTTGGTGGTCAGACATGTTTTACAGACGGGATAGAAAATCTTCAGTATCTCTGATAAAATGGATTCTTTCGCAAATGTTTTTGGATTTTTGAGTGTTTAAAGGGATATTGCAAATGTCTAGCGGTGGTTCTTCGCAAAAGTCGTCCCCGAAAACGAAAAAAAAGGAGAAAGAAAAACGCAAGGCATCCTCACCATTAAGCGAAATATCGGTCCCGATATGCACGAGCGCACCGAGTAGTGATACGTGTTCAGGTCAAAATAAAGGATGGGCCAAAAAATCGAAACAAAAACAGATACACACAGGAAACAACACCGGGAAAGAGACTGATCCTGTAAGTAAATTACACGAACAAACAAATCAAAATAGAGCTGAAGTATATTTTCCACTATCCAATATGGCGTTCCAAAACCAAGCGCCTTACGGCATGACGCAACCCTTTGTACAAAGCCCACAGGTCTGCTTCTCCATATACAGGAAGTCCCTTCAGTTTCCAAACCTCCCAACCAACATGGGCGACAGAGATACTCAACGAAATTAAGCAGATAAAAAGCAAGTTACAAACAGTTGATGAGACAAAGAAAACAGTCAATTCTATTAACTTTAAAATGTCTGAGCTAGAGGTCAAAGTAAAAACTCTAGATGTCAGGGTAACTGAAACAGAAAAGAGCTGCGAGTTCGTGACAAATGTAAATGATGAGAATCAAAAAGACGTTAAAACGCTATAAGAAGAATTAAATAAAACTTCAGAAAAATGTAAAAGGTTGGAGAAAGAATCGTTAGACATTGAAAAGAGTAAAGAGAAACTAGAGACAAAACTGATCGATCTAGAGTCACGATCCACGAAGGAAAATCTGATGTTTTACGGAATAACAGAAGGTGGTGAACAGGAAGATTGTGAAGCCTTGGTGAAAGATGTATGTAGAGAAACTCTGAAATTTAACGATATCACTAAGATAGAAATTGACAGAGCACATAGGGTGGGGGCTAAATCCTCAAAACCACGCCCAATAGTGGCAAAATTTCACCACTACAATGATAGAGAAGATTAGAAAAAGGTCCTTTACCTATTCAGCAGAGTTAAATAAGGCGAATTTGGGAATTGGTATCCAATTACCCAAGGAGATACGGGATGCAAGAAAGCCCCCTATATCAACCGATGAAGAGAGCCAAAGAACAAGGAAAAGACGTGAGATTTGCAGGAAAGAAGCTTTACATAGATGGTCAAGAATACATCCCACCTGCAGGGTCATAGGGACGTCAGAAAGGTCGACAGGACTTACAGATTATTTCCTGGAATGTCAATGGGTTAAAACGAAAAATTGATGACTTTGACTTCATAGACAGTTTAGCATCAAGTGATTTGGTGTTTTTGACTGAAACATGGTTATCAGGTAAAGATAACTATGACTATAATATAAACAGTTTCAGTTCATATCACATTTATGGCAACAAATCAAGAAATTCAGATAGGGGTCGTTATAGTGGTGGTATTTCTCTTTATTATAAAGACAATATCAAAAAATTTGTGACAGTCGTTGAAAGTATTCAATATGGTATGTTATGGGTTAAGATTACTCTAGGTTTACTCAGTTATACTGAAGTTGTCTATTTGTGCTGTATATATGTACCCCCGAAAGATTCTCGTATTGTAGACCAAGACTTCGATTTCCTAGAACAGCTCGAAAATCGAATAATAAAATACAGTGAGAAAGGCAAGGTTTTTGTTTGTGGCGACTTTAATGGTCGAACATCCTCATGCGATGATTTTATCTTATTGGATAATTGCATGGATGAGGATGCGCGATCAAATAGTGATCGAGATAAGCCTTTACGCTTTAACCAAGATCACGTTGTAGACAGAAACGGGCGGCGTCTGTTGGAACTGTGTCAGAAAAGTGACATGTCAATAGTAAATGGTCGCATCCATGATGATGCAGGCAAGGGTAAATTTACATTTTGCTCTCATCAGGGTATGAGTACAGTTGATTATATTTTAACAAATCACATACACTTTAGAATGATCACAGACTTTAAAGTATTCGATTTTAATGAACACTCTGATCATGCACCGATCCTCTTAACGCTAAAATGATTGAGTGCATCCAAGTTTGCAAGAAGCGAAAGGCGAAATGAAAAGATCAGCCAGCCTTTTGAAAACATTGTTTGGGACGACGCAAAGGTACTTTTTAGATACACTCATGAGCAACAGTGAACAAATACACCAGTTAACCGATGTAACGAGCACGGGCAATATAGACCACGTGGTTCATGAATTCACGTGCTTTTTGGCTGAATGCGATGAGAGTTTTTGGAAAAACCCGTCGTAAACGAAAGCATAATACATGTAAGAGAGGAAACAAATGGTTCAATACAGAATGCTACAATGGCAAGCTCGCCTTTAAACGGGAGAGAAACAGCTTCTACAAAGAAAAATCAGACGAAAATAGGGAAAGGTTTATCCGTGCAAGAACATCTTATAATAATATAAAAAAAAAGAGCAAAAGCGAATTTTAAAATAAAGGAAGGGAAAAGGATTAGCTCTTTATCCACATTATCTCCCGCTAGATGGCATTCTATAAATACTCATCTATCTGATATGGGCATCCTGGGTACAGAACCGAACCACTTTCCTATGCGACAACCGTTACTTTGAATTTAAAACAAAAAAAGGTTTACCCAATAAAACGCTACCTCGTGCAATTCACTCAACTATGATCACCAGTTTAGAGATATCGGTTGCTAAAGCAGGTCTCATTTCTCCTCAAACGTATTGATACGTAAAAGCTATTTTCAACATTGCTACTTTATAGAGCGTAATATTATATATATAATATACTGTGTCAGTCCGCTTTCGGGGCTAGTAGTGATGCGTCATATAAGACAGTCGAATCTTCGAAGAATATGACATGCGCAGACAACGCTTTATCCAAGTCTGACCCACGCATTTCCTGGAAAAACATTAAAACAAACTACAATAAAGGGGCGGTAACTGCGGATTCACTATCTGTAGATGAGCTGTTTCAGCACTTTAAAGGCGTGTTTGGTATTGAAGCGAATGATACAAATAATACTAGTGGATGGTTTCCACATGACGTCCAACATGACGATAACTTCGATTCAAATATAACAGCACAGGAGGTACGTAAAGCCGTTTTTATGCAAAAAAACGGGAAAAGCTAAGGAATAGACGAATCACCTTGCGAAATTATCAAGTCTGCATATGAAATCATTTCACCATTTCTTGTTAATCTATACAATAGAATGTTTGAAAAGAGTGTATACCCAGTTGAGTGGGGGAAGGGAATAATAGCACCCATCTTTAAAAAGGGAGACCCAAACAAAGCCGAAAACTATCGTGGTATAACGCTTATAAATGTGCTATCAAAAATCTATTCGCAGATTCTCCTTAATCATCTTAGAGAATGGAACGACATTAATGAGCATCTGTGCAAGAGTCAATTTAGATTTCAAAAGGACAAGTCTATTGTTCATTGTATATTCGTTTTTAATGCTGTGATATCAAAGGTACTGTCATCGGGAGGGAAATTATATTGTGCTTTTATTGACTACGAAAAATGCATCGACAGTATAAATCGATCTTTACTTTGGCAGAAACTCTTTCATGATAATGTTAGCAGTAAATTTGTACATGCGCTTCAGTCTATGTGACATCTGTCCGTGCTTTTGTTCGTTATGAATCGGAACTTTCTAACTTTTTAGACTCCCACGTGGGCTTGAAACAAGGAGATCCAAGTTCTCCTTTGATCTTTATGATGTACGTTAATGATCTATTAGACAACATAAACTCGGATCTAGAAGATATCTTCACGCTAAATGAGCTCAAACTTTTCCTTATCCTTTACGCTGATGACCAGGTTGTTTTTGCAAAATCAGCAGCGGCTCTCCAATCCATGTTACATGACATTGAAACATATTGCAAACTTTGGAAACTTTAAATAAATACATCCAAAAATGAGGCGATGATCTTTGAAAAGGGACGCCACACACATCACACATTTTCGATTTGTAATACAGATATAAAAACAGTTACTTGCTTTAAGTACTTGGGATTAACATTTTACAAAAACGGAAGTTGGTTCCGTACACAGAAAGATATAGCAAGACGTGCGTCCGTTTCACAGTACAATCCGTTCAAAATTTTCTCAAATATTTGTTTACCCTTATCGCAAAAATGTTCTCTTTTTGATTCCCTAGTAGGCTCTGTTCTTAGTTTTGCATCAGAAATATGGGGAAGCCACGATGCAAAAGACATGGAATTTTATTCGTAGAATCTTGAATGTTCGAAGATCTACATCTCTAGTAACCCTATATGGTGAAACGGGTCGAATGCCACTTATTATAAGTAGAAAAATCAACATGTTAAGGCAATGGACCCATATTCTAAAACAACCAGAAAACTCCCTTGTAAAAACGGTCTACTTCTCACTGGTAAATGATTGTGAAAATAGTGATACGTATAGTGGGAGTAACTGGGCTTACATAATTAAAGATATCTTGCAAAGAAACGATTTAGGTTATATGTGGTTCTATCAAAACAACATAAATATCAATTTACAAGAAATAAAACGGCGACTGTTTGACTCTTATATACAGTCTTGGTCGACTAATCTAAACTCCTCTTCAAGGTTAAAAACATACAAAATTTTTAAAGATACATTACAGCTAGAACCCTATCTTGAACTACAATACGAGCCTAAATATAAATTTGCACTTACCAGATTCAGAACATCGTCCCATGATCTAAATATTGAAAGGGGTAGGTTCGATAATATTCCATGTGAAGAACGTCTTTGTACGAATTGTAACATGGGAATGATCGAAAACGAGTACCATTTTATATAAGTCTGCCCAAAGTACATTCAAATACGTCGAAAATATCTTAGTAAAAAATACTGCAGATGGCCTTCTATAGGAAAGTTCTATTCGTTAATGATGTCTTAATCGAAAAAAGCCATCATAAGCCTTTCTAAGTTTATATATTCCGTAAATAAATTAGAAGCAGTTCGTAGTTCTATGAAATGCTCTGGTTTAACTTTCATTATTGTTATTTATTTAGCGGTACGCTGTTAAGCGCTACCATGTACATACATGTGGGCAGTACGGATCAAAATTAGACTGCACAGAACATGCGGTCCGATTTTGAACCTGCACTATCCATCAAGGAAACAAGTCCGTTAATCTTTTGGCTGCTAAGCGTGACTCACTGACCTTTAACGGACGATGTAGATCAATATCAGACTGCAGAAAGTGTGCTGTCTGATCTCTGATCTACACTGTCCGCGAAGGAGGTATTTCTCCCATAAAAATTAATTTTGAAATAGCAACTCTGGAGTTTCTATTCTCCACTTTAAGATATCGTTTAACTTACACAGCAGGATAAGGGTTAAACATATAAACATATCTGGGATGATTGTAGTATGTCTGATATTAATTTCAAACTATATGATTTTTTTTTGTATCGACCTTTGTAAAATATGTCTGTTACATCATGTATATATTGTTACGGCTAGAAACGCTGTAAGTGTTTAAAGCTTCAATAAAGAGTATAGTATAGTATAGTAATTAGAACAGACTTACCCTCCGTCACGGCATTTAACAATTCCAAACCTTTACAAGTGATCAACGTAAGACTAAACGGGATAAACACTTAATTATGACACGTGTGTGTTAACTAGTCGGTGCCTAAAAAGAACACAACAGCTTTTCAAATAGATCATCCACTTTGACGGTGAAACACCGAGATCAAACGTAAACCCAGCTAACCTTTGACTAGATTTTCAATGAAAATAAGTATAGCACGTATTCGCTTCCTGAAAATGAATCTGTAACATCTTTTCATCTAGAGGGAATGGAGGGTTTGAAATTTGAATTAAACTTTGTCATCACGATAGTCAACTTATAAGGTAGTTCAAACAGGAACATGGCAAACATGCAACTATACAGATTTTTAAAAATGTTATTTCAAATTTAAGATTTTTGCTATAAATTCGAAATGTTTGATGTCCCAGTTTTTTGTTAGTAGACTGTCTCTATCTTTTAGCAGATACTGGAACGATTTTTTGGAAAAATTATCACATTAATAGTTAAATAAATCAAACCACAGATTCCTGGACTTCGAGCCTGTGAGTTACAAACTTAGCTACAGAATTACGGAAACATTGGTTGAATAATCAGACATAAAATTAGGAAAGGTCTATTGCAGGTATATTGATGTTATCCCCCCACACCCCGTTTTTTATAACACTGAATCTTTCACCAACTCTTTACGAAACAAAAATTTGAGACTTGCCCAAATTGGAAGTCTTTGCAAATAACAATTTGAATGTGGCTTAAAAATGAAATTTTCTTTAGGAAGGATAGCAAGGGAAAAGGACAAAAGGTTGGTTACTAGAACGTTAACCCTTTTCAACAACATTTTTCTAAGGGTCGTAAAAAAACTTGGGTTATGTGGCATAGCGTTACTGCGAATGTTTTCACCCTAAGACAACACTTTGGAGTCGTCCAGACACTTAGCATATGGAGACGATTGAATAAACGTGGGTCAAATGGTTGTAATTGTCTTTTAAAAAGTAAAAAAAAACCTATTGTTGAAACGGGAGAAAATGCATGTTGCAAAACTTTCCTTTTTTCCTCACATATTTTCGCTCACACTTTGAAAATTCGTTTTTTTTCACAAATGTTTATGAACTACATATTGATTACTTTCAGCAGAGACATACAATACTTATTTTTTGTCTCTGCTTTCAGTTTTCGGTTTTTTGAAAGTGTGTGTGTGTGGGGGGGGGGGGGGGGGGGGGAAATGTGTTAAGGTTGAGAAAGTGAGATAAATAACAGACAGGCGGACAAATCAGCACGTCTGCCCCCTTTTTACACGGGTCGCTCGAAATACTTTGGTAAAAGGTTGATTAGCTGTTTAGTGTCTTCAGAAAGACAGGGACAGTCCATTTAGTGATTTTAAAGTACTATCATCGAACATCCTTGTTGCACTTTCAGGCATGTACCTATTGACTAAAAAAACCTATGTTATCAATCATGAACAAAAGAAACGTGGCTTCAGATCAAAATTCAGACCTTCCATAACTTCTTTGAAGCTTCATTTTGAGTATAAAAAATATGTATCTAATGAAGTCTTACCGCCCCCCCCCCCCCAAAAAAAAAAATGGGTGAAGGGTTAAATTGGTGTTCCTTTGATCTCGGTATCGCACTGCAGAGCGGGTGACCTTTAGAACAGCTGTAATGTACTTGCTTCTTACAGATTAGCACACACGTGTCACATTAAATTGACTCTTCTTATCTTTTGTTTCATATTAATTTACCCCTTTGGTTATCATTAATGGTCAGGATTATGAATTTTATACAGGTTTCAGAGGCTAAGACCGTTCTTAGTCTCTACATGCTCTTTATTTAAATACGATTTTATAAAATGCATATTTTGTCTGTTTGTGATTTTCTTTTTCAAAGGCAATATCATGAAATATGTTTGAAATGTGTTAGGATTGATTTCCATAGATTTCTTGCTGTGTCATTTTCTTTTCAATTATGAATTTGTCCAAATTTAAAGGATTTGCGAACGGGACATACGGCATTTGTTACTGAAACAAGAGATGTTTGTAAAACATGTATGCCCCCCTAAATGGCATCCAATGTGATTATAAACTCTTACGTTCAAAGTGTAAAAACGAACAAAGGGTAATTACTCAGAAATTATTAATGATAAATTAACAATTCTTGGACACTGTACTTTCCATTTATGTGAACTATCAACTTTTAAAGTTTAATGATTTTACCCCACATACTTTTTGAGTTATGCTTCGGAGAAAAAATAAGTACGAAAATCAACAAAGGGCAGTAATTGCAAAAATATAATGGGCAGAGTTATGGTTCTTGTGCAATGCACTTCTCCTAAATAAGATCTATCCACATATAAAGTTTCAAGATGATACCTGAAAAACCTTTTGAGTTATGCTCTGGACAAAAATTAAGTATGAAAATCAACAAAGGGCAAAAGCTCCAAAAATATAATGGGCACAGTTATGGTTCTTGTGCACTGCACTTCTCCTTAATAAGGTTAATCCACTATGAGGTTTCAAGGTGATACCTGAAATACTTTTTGAGTTATGCTCCAGACGAAAATTAACTATGAAAATCAACAAAGGGCAATAACTCCAAAAATATGATGGGCAGAGTTATGGTACTTGTGCACTGCACTTCTCCTTAGTAAGATCTATCCACCTATGAGGTTTTAAGATAATACCTGAAATACTTTTAGAGTTATGCTCCGGACAAAAATTAAGTATGAAAATCAACAAAGGGCAATAGCTCCATCAATATGATGGGCAGAGTTGTTGTTCTTGTGCACTGCACTTCTCCTTAATGAGATCTATCCACCTATGAAGTTTCAAGATGATACCTGAAATACTTTTTGAGTTATGCTCCAGACAAAAATTAAGTCTGAAAATCAACAAAGAGCAATAACTCCAAAAATATGATAGGCAGAGTTATGGTTCTTGTGCACTGCACTTCTCCTTAATAAGATCTTTTCACATATAAGATTTCAAGGTGATACCTGAAATACTTTTTGAGTTATGCTACGGACAAAAATTAAGTATGAAAATCAATAAAAGGCAATAACTCCAAAAATATGATGGGCAGAGTTATGGTACTTGTGCACTGCACTTCTCCTTAATGAGATCTATCCACCTATGAAGTTTCAAGGTGATACCTAAAATACTTTTTGAGTTATGCTCTGGACAAAAATTAAGTATGAAAATCAACAAAGGGCAATAACTCCAAAAATATGATGGGCAGAGTTATAGTTCTTGTACACTGCACTTTTCCTTAATGAGATCAATCCACCTATCTAGTTTCAAGATGATACCTGAAATAGTTTTTGAGTTATACTCCGGACAAAAATTAAGTATGAAAATCAACAAAGGGCAATAACTCCAAAAATATGATGGGCAGAGTTATGGTACTTGTGCACTGCACTTCTTCTTAATGAGATCTATCTACCTATGTAGTTTCAAGATGATACCTGAAATAGTTTTTGAGTTATGCTCCGGACAAAAATTAAGTATGAAAATCAACAAAGGGCAATAACTCCAAAAATATGATGGGCAGAGTTATAGTTCTTGTGCACTGCACTTCTCCTTAATGAGATCTATCCACCTATGAAGTTTCAAGATGATACCTGAAATAGTTTTTGAGTTATGCTCCGGACAAACTTGGTCTACGGACCAACCGACGGACCGACGGACTGACCGACATGTGCAATGCAATATACCCCCATTTCTTCGAAAGGCACTGTGTTGTAAGCTGTACGGTACGAAATGTGTAGTCACTTCCAAGATGGCGGACTGTTTAAATGGAGAAAGGTGGGTGTCACATTTTATCATCAATAACTTTTTTTCTTGAAACGTTCGAGTAATGATACTTATAATATATTGTGGGGGAATGATGTGGTAAGCCTCGGTGTTATATAGCAAAGAGCCAGTGCCATTATTCGATACGTTATATCGGCGTAAACATTGCCATTCGGTAAAATTTAAATTTGAAGTGAGGAACTTGCATCATTTTTAGTTACAGAATGGAAAATCAGCCAATGCAGTGGACGACAGTTGTTGTTTCTGTAGGTATTCAGCACGTGCATTCCTATGATAACGGTAATTTCTGTGAAATATGTCTAGAAAGACCCGAAAACATGTGTTTTGTACATTGCTAATGCAGCGGTGTAGTCCACATCAACAATTTCACACACAGCGGTGTAGACACGTTGTTTTCTGAACGGTTTAGACACAGACATAAGCTTTATATTCTGTACGGTTTAGACATAAAATTTTGACTGCATCTGTGGTCTAGACATGAACTGGAAAGACTTTCCTGCTTTAAAAAAAACTTTGTCTATCTTATATTTCAGTTGCACGACATTTGCGTGCTGCCAATGCCCATTTGGAGGAGATTTCAAAAGTGTTGTTCGACACTTCATGGAACAAAAATAGCAGCAGGGCTTTTGGATATACAGTATTATTGCTCTCCTGTATATTCTAAAAGACAAACTTATATCAAATAAGATGCCATGGGAATTATTCATGTTTTGAAAGTGTTTCACTAATCATCGACTGTCTTTCTATCAAAATATGGGAAATTAAAATTTCTTTGGTACTTCGCGAACTGGCCTGCCTATTCACCAACCAGATGTAGTCCGAGGCCGAAAGAAACATTCGAAAAACGATAAGAATAAATAAAAAAATAATTACGAGATAACTTATCTTAATGGGTAACATTCGATTTTATCAATATAAATCCATGACCCTTATATTATGAAATCAAACTGTACAATGGTAAATGAAAATTGTGAATATCGATCACACGGAATTCCTTCTTAAGATTTTTCCTTTTAGGGTAAAAACAACGATTACGTAATTTTTACTCCAGTCCATCCCCTTTTAACCTACCGGTCATATTTTAATCGAACAGTGGCATAGAAAGTAAAAACTTTAAAGAGGCCTTTATATTCATTTTAAAGGTGGCCCTTCAGATTTTGGGACGAAAATTTTACAAAAATGCGAAAAGGACCATCCTTATACACCTCAAGCCTTTTAATTTTCATTCATAAAACCCCAGTAGTCAAAAACCGTCCGACAACACGAGAAATTAGCCATTTACTACAGCCCAGGTTGACACAAACGGGAGACACGTTCTATTCTTAGATGATCAATTCGCTCATTTACATACAGGAATACACAGACGAAGTTTCAAACATAGCGTCCGAAGAAGACATTATGGAAATAATTATTACATGTTTGTTATGTGATGGAATTTAAGCGTTATGAGTCACGTGCCAGTCACTTGACTTTCCCAAAATGCTATACTGAAATTGGGCGCGAAATCTAAAAATACTTTAAGAGGCTACGTAGCCTTTTAAGGGAACACCATCAAAAAAAATTGTGTAATTTTATGAATTGTAATTATTGATGATTTGTATTATTTTTTTCATATGAATTTCAGTGATATATATTTTTAATTTGGTGAGATGTAAAAATTCTAAATACCCACCTTTAAGCCAATTTTAACTCATTTTGATTTTATCATAATACAGTCATTCTTATATCTTCATACCAAATATTGCGCCTGATGGTTGATTACAATTGATAGAAAATACATTTCGCTGAGTTGCGACCTTCCATCTAAACAGACTCGTCGTTTCCGTTTTTTGAATAGAAGATTTTTGATATCCGTTATTTACTCGGGTAGATTCGTATAATGATCATGCATTCTGTCTCGTGACTGTATTTGACCTTCGCCCTGCGTATACTGAGGAAAACAAAAGAAAATGTAGGCTTCTCTGTTGCAGCCTTGATTTTCAGACGGAGGTCGCGGCTTATATACAAGTTACACCGTATCCAACTCTAGGCGGAAAGCAACGATAAATTTCTATGACGCACCGCCATTGTTTACAGCTTCGATCGTCAGCCAGTTTTCTTCCAGCCAATGTTCAGATACCGAAGAAACCAGAGAAACACAAACCTCTGCGTTTCTTTTTTTCAGTTACACCATACATTTTGACCAGTAATTTATCCTTGTGTACACAAAAGACCGATTTTCTGTACCATGCTATTTTTTTTTTATTGAAATTTAACAGCGTTTCTGCTCACCGGCTGTAGACGGGCATCTTTAACTATATATTAAACAAACAGATACCAAGATACCAATCAGCGAAAGTATTTCAAACGACTCCGAAATAAAAATGATTGGCAAGTCCGGGCTGGTTAGTCATACTAAGTAAATGTTTGAAATTATGGCTGCCAGCATGCTGGCATTGATTTATAATTGCACAAACATTCATTAATAATTTCATAATTTATTTTTTCGTGATATAATACTGATTATTACATAAATAATATCGTAAATAATCTCTTGGTGCACTCTTTTGTTCCCAACTATCTCTTTTCGTTCCACGATGATCCCTTGTCGGTTCCATACGGTTCCTTTGGTGGGTGTCGGTGATAAAGGAGACTGTCTCGAACTATTGGTGCCAATTGTCAGGATTCTGAATTAACGCCAAGTTACGTTATATTCAGGAAAGAATACATTCATTTCAAGACCAAGCCAATTGTATCTAAACCGTAC
This sequence comes from Tridacna crocea, assembly GCA_943736015.1. Lineage (NCBI taxonomy): Eukaryota > Metazoa > Mollusca > Bivalvia > Cardiida > Cardiidae > Tridacna > Tridacna crocea. The sequence continues at coordinate 34,638,187 of OX031066.1, read as the reverse complement.
ATACATTGTGCTTTAAACCGTGTCTAAACCGTTCAAAAAATATCGTGTCTACACCGCTGTGTGTGAAATTGTTGATGTGGACTACACCGCTGCATTAGCGATATACAAAACACATGTTTTCGGGTCTTTCTAGACATATTTCACAGAAATTACCGTTATCATTGGAATGCACGTGCTGAATACCTACAGAAACAACAACTGTCGTCCACCGCATTGGCTGATTTTCCATTCTATAACTAAAAATGGTGCAAGTTCCTCACTTCAAATTTAAATTTTACCGAATGGCAATGTTTACGCCGATATAACGTATCGAATAATGGCACTGGCTCTTTGCTATATAACACCGAGGCTTACCACATCATTCCCCCACAATATATTATAATTATCATGACTCGAAGGTTTCAAGAAAAAAAGTTATTGATGATAAAATGTGACACCTACCTTTCTTCATGTAAACAGTCCGCCATCTTGGACGTGACTACACATTTCGTACCGTACAGCTTACAACACAGTAATAATGATTTGATTGTCCGGTGCCACGTGATACTACTGATGCGCCGCTTACGATAAAATGGAAATATCGTTTACCGTCTATTGATTGTAATTTTGGAAACTGAATGTAAAAGGCTAGAGGTATTTCACAATTATAGCTTTCAGGAACAAACTTATGTTTTTTCTATATATCAACAGGATTTTTCTCTCTATTCGTCATGCATCCTACTGTCAAAGGGCATTAATCCTGCTCCTTCCTCATGATCAAAAGGAGACCACTTATACAAAAATAAACCAAACTTTGTCATGAATACTCTTCCTTCAACCGAAAAGGTATTCATTTGCTTAGTGGGATGACTTTTAACCCATTACCACACAATCCCTACTTTTGACGCCCCTAAGAAAGAAGCCTTTTGAAAACACTGTGGGAAAAGGAGAAAATGCTGGTAACCAGCATTTTCTCCTTTTCCCACAGTGTTTTCTACCCTTCCCAGAACAAATTTCAATTTTTCAGTCACTTTTATTTTGTCATCTGCTAATGCTTTCAATTTGGACCAGTCTGAAATTTTGCCGTGTGGTAAAGAGTTAAGCCAATATCTGAAGAATATGCCTCTGTTTCTTTCAAACTATTAATTCCACACATGGATTTCCTTGACAAATACCACTTCAGCGTTTTCAACGCTTTGATTTCTTATTGTCACGATTTATAAGTGCTATGATTGTGGAAATTTTTTTAAAAAATCTGTCCGTTAGAAAGTATGTTTTTACTGAAGATTAACCCTTAACCCGGTCAAATTATCTCCCTTTTTAACTCAATGGTCTATATATAAAATGCATATTGGTAATTTTACAATGCTCAGAACCAGGCTTGTTCTTGGTTTTTTTTGTGCAAAACTGAATTATTTTTCTTTAAAGAGATGTATATTTGTATATTCTTCTGGTAATTTTCCTGTTTAACCCATTACCACACAATCCCTACTTTTGACGCCCCCGAGAAAGAAGCCTTTTGAAAACACTGGGAAAAGCAGAAAATGCTGGTAACCAGCATTTTCTCCTTTTCCCCCAGTGTTTTCTGTTCTTCCCAGAACAAATTTCTATCTTTCAGTCACCTTTATTTTGTCGTCTGCAAATGCTTTCAATTTTGACCAGTCTAACATTTTCTCGTGTGGTGAAGAGTTAATTGACTGTTAAAGGAAAGTGTGTTAAATCCAATACATGTATATGCTTAATTTTGGAACTGTATATACCTTTTTCAAAAGTGAATTTCTCGGAAACGAGCACGGGGACCCCCGTTGTTTTTCATTGTAATCTACAAGAGACATGATGAACTTTGTATGTGCAAAGTTTTAAAAAATCTGTCCGTTGGAAGAATTTGTCATAAACGTCCTTAACAGATTAATCTTTTTTTGTCATTAACCCTTTACCAAACAATTCCAACTTTTAACCAGCCTTGGAAAGAGGCATTTTGAAAACATTTTGGGAAAAGGAGAAAATGCTCAGGTAACCAGCATTTTCTCCTTTCCCACGATGTTTTCTACACGATCAAAAAAAAAAATATATATATTTTCATTCTACTCTGTTCTATTGATTTATAACATAATTTAAATTACAACATAAAGGAGTGTTGCAACCTGTTCTGTTTAGTGTACAAGTTAAAAGCAAACAATTTGTTAAATTATTGATTTCCCCTGACTTTCAGTTTGCAGGTGACGTGGCTGTTGTGTATTACCTGCTTGCTGCAGAAACAGTATACTAAGAACCAAATTTCCACTTTGTTGTTGTATTCAGTTGCTTGATTTTCCCAATTCAGAACAGTTTTAAGCCTTTACCACACAATCTTACCTTCTAATGAGCTAATTGAGGTAACTAACATTTTCTCCTTTTCCATTTTCTCCGTTTCCTTTTCAACATTTTCCTCTAATGTTTTCTACGCTTCCCAAAACAAATTTCAATTCATCAGTCACCTCTGTCATTCGCTAATGCTCTCAATTTTGACTAGTCTAAAATTCTGCTGTTTTGTATAGATGTAAAAAGGTGCTGTAGGTTTTGTAGAATTTTGTCTTGAAGTTGGATCTGCCTTGGTTGTCATCCTGCAAAATTAGCTATAATTAAAAATGAGTATCATTGAACTACTTTCATCGATTCATTTTTTCCATTTTTTCCTTGTTTGAATTATCAATTATAAATCTAAAACCACCATATTCTCAATTCAAAAACAGATAGTAATTACCTCCCTTTTCGGAACACTAACAAAAGTATAAAAAAAAAAATAATTTCAAAATAGACATAAACGGAATTTCTGATCTGTTAGAAATGTGCAAAAATATTATTTTTGCATAAATCCTTATTTATCCTTATTAATCAACCGATTAGAATTTTTGCCCCATGTTCACCGGAAGTGCAATTTACACAGCTCTCACCTAAAAATAAGTTTTAGCTAGTCAAATACATGTACATAGAAATAAATCTGTCAGTAAGGTATAATAGACAATTAACCAATAGATATCAATTAGCCAGTCAATTTATACTGAGAGATGGATATTTAGCCCATATATATTAAGACAGACAGAAAGTGAGTCACCATGACAGACATTATAAACCATTGGTTGCTCAACTAGATGGAGAGATAGAACTTAGCCTGGTTGAGTCAAAGAAGCAGATCAACTGAACCCTGGATAGTTACCCTATCTATCAGATAGTCAGACAGTCAGTTACCAGTCAAATCAACAGAAAGATAAACCATTCGCCAGTCAACTAGATATAAAGAAGTAAAGTACATATACAAAATGAAGTCAAAGAAATAGACTGATAGTTAGCAAGATGGACAGACTGGGCGCTTGTCAACTACACAGATAGATAGCCAGTCAACTAGATGAACTGGCCACCGTTGTATACCGTGTATTACGTAGTAGTATCAGGGCCGTAACCAGTCTATCAATTTAGCCAGTCAACTAGACATATTGATAAGCAGCAAGCTGATTAATTAGTCAACTAAATAGAATGACAGTCATCCATCCAGTCATATCGACAGACAAATAGCCAGATGGCCAGTGATATAACTTAAACACTTGGTCCAACAGATAGCCTCAACTTTAACTCTTTTCCACACAATCCCAACTTTTAATGGCCCTGAAAGAGAAGGCCTTGGAAAACATTGGGGGAAGAGGAGAAAATGCTGGTAAACAGCATTTTTTTCTCCCTTTTCCTATAATGTTTTCTACTCTATCAAAGGCAGATATCACAACTCTATTTTTCATCTACAAACGGTTTCAAATTGGAAAAGCCCAGAATTTTGTCATGCGGTCAAGGGTAAACTCATTACCAAACAACAAAATTTTAGGATTGTCCAAATAGAAAGTATTCGCAGAGGACAAAACAAAAGTGATGGAAAAATTTAAATTTGTCTTGTGAAAGATAGAAAAAATCGTGGGAAAATGAGAAAATGCTGGTTACCAGCATTTTCTCCTTTTTCCACAAGGTTTTCTGAAGGATTCTTTCTCTGGGTCGTTAAAAGTCAGGATTGTGTGGTAAAGAGTTAACTAGTCAACAGAAGACCATTCTAGTTTTGTCCTTCAAAATGAGCTAGTCATATAGGGTGTCTTTGGGCAGGTACTAGTCACAGCCTTGTACTATTGGAACTAAAGCTAGGTCACATTTACTGCTACTACGGTCAACTATGTTGAAGTTTGTTCAAAGTAGGTTCAAACTTGGCAATACAGAAAGTGCAAAGTGGCTGGGGCTAACTAGGGTATTACTTCGTCTAACTACGATTAACTACACTACACTAAACTACGCATAAACAACATCGTTAGTATGCACAACTGAGGTAAATTAAGGTCAACTGTGTAAAGCTATGGTAAAATGTTGTGTTTGTGTTGGTCAGTACGGGTAGGCTGCAGTCTTTGTACTTTAAACTACTGTCACATTATTACCATATGACCATATTAGGAAATTGCCATAGTTGACCCTATTTAATACATTACAGTTAAGTACGGTTGACTATGTTCAAACTACGGTCACAGTGCAGTCACAAAAACTTAGTTAACCTTTTTTTTTTAACATGTTTGAAAATTTTGCGCTTAGTATGCGCAAACCGTATGTTCAAACTATGTTCATTACTACATTTAAATACAGTTAACTACATGTAACTATGTTCAACCATGTTCGATATGTTTATCTACGGCCGTCTACGGTCATCCCCCACTAGGCTCAACTACGTAAGGTGTGACCATAGCTTCAATTTCAAGCATAGTCTGCCGTACTGCTTATACAGTCAACTATGTTGAAAGTATGTTCAAAGATGGTTCAAATTTGGCAATATGAAGTGTAAGTACATTGAACTATGTGTAAGCACAGTCAACTATGTTAAAACTACGGCCAGAGTATGGCTACAACAAGGTAGTTAACTGAAACAAAATTTTGAACATGTTCAAAAATTTTGCGCTTAGTATGGGCAAACCTTAAGTTCAAACTACATTCATTACTATGTTGAATTATGGTTAGCTGCATGTAATTACATTGAACTATGTTCCCTACTTTTAACTATGGCCATCTACAGTCATTCCCCTCTACAGTCAACTGCGTAAGGTGTGACCATAGCTTAACCCTTTCCCAAACAAGCCCTGGTTTTTTATGTGTCTGCAGTAAAAGTCTTTTGAAAACATTGTGGGAAAAGAAGGAATTGCTCATAACAAGCAATTTCTCCTTTTCCAACAGTGTTTTCTACCCGTTTTGAGAACATTCTGCCATTTTCTCCATATCTAAAATTGTCGTCTGCAAAGTCTTTCGTTTGAAAGGGTCCAAAATTTATCGTTTGGGAAAGGGTTAAGAAAAGGCTGTAAGTACAAGTGTGCAGCCACACACTGCAACCTAACCAAAATAATGTTGAAAATGGTGCTATCCTGCATGAAAACAAGATAGAAAGAAAGGCAGACAATGGTGGACAATTTTCTAAACTCTCTACCAACAACAAAATTTTAGACCTGTCCAAATTGAAAGCATTTGCAGATGTAAAAATAAACTCTAAAATTGCAGCTCAACTGTAGAAGAGTAGTAAACATTGTGGGAAAAGGAGAAAATGCTGGTTACCAGCTCTGTTTTGTAAAAAACAAGGATTGTTTGGTAAAGAGTTAAAGCAGTCCATAAAGTGATCAAAAAAGACGGATGGATGTCACACACAAAAAAAAATTAGTATAACTTACAAACTTATCATCATCATTAACTAAGAGAGAGAGAAAGAAACAGAAAGAAAGAGACAGACAGAGAATGGTAGTAAGGTAAGGAGAGATTGAGTAAACTAGCAGTGTGAGGGAAAAAGGGAGTGAGAGTTGCTACAGACTATGTTGATGAGACTGTAGGAAGAGTATCTTCGCAAGCTAAGGCTGATGATTCACTACACTACTCTACCCTTGGCGGATCAAGCTAGATTTTTACGAGGGTTGTTCGGGAAGTTCGTAGAATTTTGCTCTAAAATCCATATTATTTGTAATTTATAGGTAAATATCAAGGTATAAGTACTTAAACATACCGTGACTACATTTCCAAAAGATTATTCGAAAATATCAACAATAACCGAAAATAGCGGTAACCCTAGCAACACAATATCGGGATACCGGAGCAGTCCATTTCTTAACAATGTATAACATAGTATAACAGATTTTACATTGTATCTTTTATACTTTCTATTGGCATCAAAATGGCGCGAAAACGTCAATCGTTAACACAACGTCATGACGTCATTTCCTGCAAATTTCATAACGTTTTCGGTTCTTTCAAACGAGCTACACGATTTTGAAGGAGATATCAAAAAGTCGCTGACCGGAAGAGATGACGTCTACCGGCGACGTCGAATTGCGAAGTGTTGTGAAATTTTGTGTCGCGCTGGAAAAATCACCAACAGAAACGCTGAACATGATCAAATCTACAGGAAAATATAAAAAATGCAGCCCAGCTACTGTATATAAGTGGCATGCGCGTTTTAGAAGCGGACGTGATTCTATTGAGGACGATCCTAGATCTGGTCGGCCGGCCGTCGTAGTGTGTTCAGTTAGGGATCGAGTGAAAGACATGGTAAATTGTGATAGGAGAATTACTGTCAGGTCGATTGCAGATGAACTCGATGTTTCGGTATCCACGGTGCATGGGATATTAACAGATGAACTGGGCATGTCTAAAGTTAGTGCGCGTTGGGTGCCCCGATTGCTCAAGGAAAGTGAAAAAGAATGCCGGGTGCGATGTTCACAGGAGTTTCTCACCCGCTACGAAACAGAGGGAGACGCATTTTTAGACAGGATTATCACCACGGATGAGACCTGGCTGCACCACTTTGACCCGGAAACTAAGCGCATGTCATCGGTGTGGAAAACCCCGCGTACCCCTCCACCAAAAAAGGCTCGGGTCCAAAAAAGCGCAGGAAAACAGATGTTTGTTTACTTCATGGACCGGCACGGGATGCTATTACAGCACCGAATTCCAGAGGGCCAAACAGTCACAGCGGCATACTATTCTAAGGTAAATGATAAATAAATAAATAAATAAATAAATAAATAAATCTAAATAAATAAATCAAATAAATAACAAAAAATGAGATATTGATTTACGCAAACTTAATGAACCGTGCATTTCTTTCTTTAGGTTCTGAGGCGGGATCTCGTTAACGCGATACGGAAGAAACGGCCCCACTTGAACCATGACCAAGTAATACTACACCAGGATAATGCACCGGGACACCGAGCGGAATCTACACAGCTAGAGATCACTCTGCTGGGTTTTGAGGTCTTGAAGCACCCACCATACAGTCCTGACCTCGCCCCCATGGATTTTCGCGTGTTCCCGGAGCTCAAGGCACAGTTACGCTGAATACGGTTTGATTCAGCTGACGACCTTACTAAACAAGCCCAAGCAGTTGTGTCGTCATTTTCTGAAGAGTGGTATGTAGAAACGTACACTAAGTGGATAAGCAGGCATCGGAAATGCATGGATCTTGTGGGTGACTATGTGGAGAAAGTGCGACGTTCGTTGGACTTAAATGACGCTTGACGTTACTTATGACGTCAGCGTGCTCCGGGTATGACTTACATGCTGTTTTATTTCTGTTAGGAAAATTTTGCTATTTAAGATACTAGAAAAATACACAGGGAATGGATAGAATAAAATCTGAAATTTGTGCCCGTATATTCTATTTTATTAAACTGCGATTATAACTTGTCCTATAAAAAAATTCTACGAACTTCCAGAACAACCCTCGTACATTCCCCACAATAAGCTTTTTCATTGGATGCAGCCAGTTCTAACTGCAACGAATGAAATCACTCGTAGCATTTCATCTTTGATAAAAATAGAATAAGGTCGCGACCTTTGGAACGGAAGGTAAACATAGAAACCCCTCATGGATGTCTGCTTATAGCTCCATGTTGAACAATTGTATTCGTAAGCGGTTTGTAATTTCATTGGCTTTCAGATATATGATGTAAAGGGGGTTAATAACCAGCATCCAATAGAGGGCAAATCGAAGGAATCTCGAAATCGGGCTCAATCAGCCAAGGTAAGATCCACATAGTGATTGTAACCTTGGCTTGCGAAGATGAGGAAAGAGGGACAGAAAAACAAACAAAATTTATCATACCTCACACTCCATTTGTCCAACTTTTTGCTGTTTTAAATTCAACCTTTTTGTATTGTTATTGCGCTGCTCGATAAGCTTATATGTTATTTCATACAAATCGGTGTCTTTTTTCCATTTTTCTTGTAATCGTATCTTAACGGACGGAGAAGACCCAGAATATATTAGCACAACACAAACAATAAAAGTTCCTGCAGCCATAATGCTCAACAAAATATTTCTAGACACCATGGCTATTATCTTTAATGCATGTAATAACACTTTAATATTAATTATAGGAAACTATTACAGTGTTACTTCTTTCCTGTCCACTGATATGTTCAAAGTAGAAATATCCCAGATCTAGTGAACTCTTTACCACACAATAAAATTTTAGACTTGTCATAAATATGAGCATTTTGCAGACTAAAAAGTTAAATGTACAGTATTCAAATCAATGGCAGTGAACTTCGATAGGATAGAAAAAAAAAAGGTGGAAAAAGGTGAAAATGCTGGTTACCAGCATTTTCTCCTTTTCCCACATTTTTTTTTTTCAAAAGCCTTCTAACTTGTTAAAACTTGTGATTGAGCAGTAAAGCATACAAGATCATGTGACAGATAATCAACCCTTATGCAAATAGAACTCGGCTAGGGTGTCTGCCTATTACACTTCACTATCCACATCATCCTATCAGTATTTCACAATTATCTACCTGTACATCACCAACAGAAACAAAAGTAGATAATAATTAGCTGATGAAAAGAGTTGCAGATCAAGATCAGATGGCACAAAATGAACAGTCTGTTCTTTTTATTTAGATCCATACTGCTTAATTGACCCTTAACCCTTTACTGCTTAGGAAATTTTTATGGTATCTCTAATTGACCCTAAATAACAGCAAGGATGTCAAAACTGTTTCTTATGTGTATATGACACCTTTTTAATAGCATAGAAAACATTGTGGCAAAAGGTGAAATTGCTCATCACGAGCAATTTCACCTTTTGCCACAATGTTTTCCAAAGGCTCCAACAAGCAATAACTTTTTACTGAACAACAAAATATTAGACAGATCCAAATTGAAAGCATTTGCAGATGACTAAATAAATGTAAGTCAAAAATTGAAATTTGTTTCCACCAGGGTGGAAAACTGATTGAGACCACTGAGTTTATCTTGTTGTCTGGAGTAAAACTGTTTTTCATGCCAAAGGCAGTAAAAGTAAGATTTATGAACCTTCAACCTTTAGAGTGCAAAATAACAGCAAACCCAAAAGGATAATTTGCAGTTTTAAGGGTTTTTTTTTGCCTAAGCCAAGTAGACAGTGTAGATCAAAGATCAGAACTGCAAGTCTTGTGCATTCTGGTCATAATCTGCACTGGCCACAAAGTCAGTTATAGTGAAACAGGGGTTAGCCCTTTCCCAAACAATCCCTGGTTTTTATGACCCCGAGATGAAAGCCTTTTGAAAATATTGTCGGAAAAGGAGAAAATGCTGGTAACCAACATTTTCTCCTTTTCCCACAATGTTTTCTACCCTGTTGGAAACAAATTTCAATGTTGGAGTTAGGTTTATTTTGTTGTCTGCAAGTGCTTTCAATTTGGACCAGTCTAAAATTTGCTGTTTGGTAAAGGGTTAAGACTGTTTTAGACAATCTGCAGTTATGACAGTCCTGAGTATGAAAGGCTTTTGAAACATTGTGGGAAAAGGAGAAAATGCTGGTAACCAGCATTTTCAGCATTTTGTCCAAATGTTTTTACTACTCTTTCAAAGACATCTCCCATCATTTTGGGCCAATAAAATTTTTCTTCAAAATGCTTTCACTTCGGACATTTCTAAAAGTTTGTTGTTTGGTAAAGATTTAGAATACCAGCCACATTTGTATTGGCATCTGCAGTTAGTGTACTTAGTTCAGATCAGACTCCACATGATGGGACCCAAATGTTCACTGTTAGCCAGCTGTGACATTCTTGCTATTTAAAGGTGGCCCTTCAGATTTTGGGATGGAAATTTTACAAAAATACAAAAAATCATCCTTATACTCCCAAAGCCTTTCAATTGTCATTCATAAAACCCCAGTAGTCGAAATCATCTGACAACAAGAGAAATTAGAGAAATACTACAGCCCAGGGTGACACCGATGGAAAATGTGGTCCGTTTTTACATGAGCAACTCGCTCAATTACATACAGGAAATACACAGACGAAGCTTAAAACAAAGCGTCCTAGGAAGACATTATGGAAAATAATTACATGTTTGTTAAGTTATGGAATTTAAGCGTCATTAGTCACATGCCAGTCACTTAACATTCCCACGATGCTTTTTTTATTTTTGTCATGAAATCTAAATATAGCTGAAGCAGCTACCAGCCTTTTAACCCTTTTCCCCATTAGTCATTTCTATGCTATCTCTAATTGACCCTAAATAACAGCAAAGGATAAAGCTGTTTCTTATGTGTATATGACACCTTTTGATAGCATAGAAACATTGTGGCAAAAGGTGAAATTGTTTTCCAAAGGCTCCTACAAGCAATGCGTAGAAATGATTATCTATGGAGTAAAGAGTTAAGGGAATACCATAAAAAAAAATTGTTTTTCGTAATTTTATGATTCTTAATTATGGTTGATTTGTATGGTTTGTTGAATTTCAATGAAATATATATTTTTTAATTTGGTAAGATGTGAAAAATCTAAATACCCACCTTTAAAAGTAACCTGTAAACTACTGTAAATGATTTTATGCAAGTTTTCTCAGACTTTTTCAAAGATTTTCTTCAATACTAGTAGTATTTGGGCTTGTTACTCTTTATCAAACAACAAAATTTTATACTTGTTCAAATTGAAATCATCAGTTGTTAACAACAAAATAAATGAGACTCAAAAATTGAAAATTGTTTATGGAGAGGTAGAAAACATTGCGAAAAAAGGGGAAAAAGCTTGTTACGAGCATTTTCTCCTTTTCCAATAATACTTTAACTCATTACCAAACAACAAAATTTTAGGTTTGTCCAAATCGAAAGCATTTGTAGACGACAAAATAAAGTGACTGAAAATTTGAAATTTGTCTAGTGAAGGGTAGAAAAAATTGTGGGAAAAGGAGAAAATGCTGGTTACCAGCATTTTCTCTTTTTCCTACAATGGTTTCTACAGGCTTTTTTCTCAGGGTTCTCAAAATTAGGGATTGTGTGGTAACGGGTTAAAATCCTCTTCTATCAGGGTCCTAGGACTCGGGATTGTGAGACAAAGGGTTAAGTCTTATATATCCAATTGTAAATGAAGCTGAATTATTCCACTGCAAGATAAAAGAAGGGCATGGCCTGTCTCTAGAAATTATTGCAAATGTTTTCGACATGACCTGTGAAAAACTTTTGTAGGACAAGGAGCACCTCACCACAATAATTTCAAAACTTATTTATAGTTCTGTTGAACTGTTTACCAAACAACTTAATTTCAGACTGGTCCAAACTGAAAGCACTTGCAAAAGACAAAATAAATATAACTCAAAAATTGAAAAATAAAATGTTTCCATCAGGGTAGAAAACATTGTGGGAAAAGGAGAAAATGCTGGTTACCACACCTCACCACAATAATTTCGAAACTTATTCATAGTTCTGTTGAACTGTTTACCAAACAACTTAATTTCCTACTGGTCCAAACTGAAATCACTTGCAGAAGACAAAATAAATATAACTCAAAAATTGAAAAATGTTTCCATCAGGCTAGAAAACATTGTGGGAAAAGGAGAAAATGCTGGTTACAAGCATTTTCTCCTTTTCTTTCAATGTTTTCTATCCTCCCAGAACGAATTTCAATTTTTGTGTCACATTAATTTTGGCTTCTATTTTAGGGTTGTAAAAATCAGGGATTATTTCATATAGGGTTAAAAACTGTATGGAAACCAGTTGGAAGCTTCTTTCTCCCCAGAATTTACCAAATGATCCCAAGTTTTCAGCTACCCCAACAGAGAAGATTTCTAACAACATTGTCTGAAAAGGAATATGTGCTCTTTACTAGCATTTTCTTCATTTCACATAATGTTTTTTTTTATTCTATCACAGAAAAATTCAATCCCTTTGTGTCTCATTTCCTTTCTTTGTCTGCAGACTGATGCCTTCAGTTTGAAAAATGGAAGATTTTGTCATGTGGTAAAGAGTCAAAGCCTAAGACACCTGAAAAATCCATACACAATGCAAACAAGTGGACCATGATGGTCCTATATTGCTTACCTGAGTATCAAGCAGTATTTAAGGTCTAATGTACATATAAATACCAAATATCAAGGTTCAAGGCCAATTGATAATGAAACAAGAGCGGCATATGTCACAAGAAATGCCTGTCTCACCACCAGTTGTCATGGATGTATAATAATTGCAAAGGGCAGGTAATTAAAAAAAAAAAATTGTTTACCAAGTCTCAAGTAAATTTGACCCGAGACTTCAAAGTTCCGTTCTGGACAAGCAAGAAGTACTGTAAAGAAGATCAAAGTGGAATAATTGTTCTTGAGCACTGTACTCTGTAATATTGCAACAAACATGCACACCAAGTTTGAAGTCTTTCTGACTTGAGATGACAAAGTTATATTGCGGACAAGCACTAAATGCTGTAAAAATGACATTTAAAAGGAAATAATTCAAAGACAGCATGGGGTAGATTTACAATTCTTGTGCACTGCACTTCCAAATATTACAACAAATCATTATACTAAATTTCAAGTCATTCCAACATTAAGATAACAAAGTTTTGCTCCAGATAAGCAAGAAATGCTATGAAAAAAAGAAGGTAAAAGGGGGAATAAATCAAAATCCATGCTAGCAATATTTATGATTTTTGTGCACTGCACTCTGTCATTTTTCAACAATCAGGAATACCAAATTTGAAGATGTTCAGGCTGGAGATGACAATCTTACATACCAGACAAGCATAAAATGACAATCAAAGGAGAATAACTCATAGAACAGTTATGGTTCTTTCACACTGCACTCCATATTATTGCAACAAACATAAAGGCCAAGTTTCAAGTCAATTGGACTGGAGATGACAAAGTTATGCTCTGGACAAAGAACAATTCTAAGGAACTTTCTAATTCAAGGGCAAATAACTCCAGTTGTTCTGGTCCTATCAGACACATAATCTAACTCTTCCAAGATCTTATGGTCATATACATTCTGACCAAGTTTGGTGCTGATTGGTTAATATTTGTAGATCCTAGAATGTAAACAAAGCCAAATATCACATTTTTTCTAATTCAAGGACAAATACAATGTAACTCCAGTTGTTCTGGTATGATTAGACCCAAGGGCGGATCCAGAGGGGGGGACCGGGGGTCCAAACCCCCCCTGGAATTTTGGCAAAAAAGTGGTTATCAGATTCGTGAATGGGACTGGTTTGATTATTGCACAGAATTTATGTAAAATACAGTCATAAATTATAAAGAAAAGGGGGTTCTAAATGTGGAGACCTCCTCATGTTTAGAACTGGAAACGTTGACTTTTCTTGTAAACAGCTTACTCGTACATCCGCTGAAATCCGGAAATCAAGGTATCATATAATAAGACGAGTGCGTTTTCGCATGAGACCCATAATTGAACTCATCTGAGATCCTATGGTCATATATATTATGACCAAATTTAGTACTGATTTGTTCATATTTGTAGATGCTAGAGTGTACACAAAGAAATGTGAACAGACAGACAGACCCACAGATGCCAAACAGATGCTGACAGACGGTGAGTGACCACAATAGCTCATCCTGAGCACTTTGTGCTCAGCTGACCTAAAAATATGGAAACAAAGCAACAGGAGAACTTGTTATAATAATGAGCAATTTCTCTCTTAGCCCTGAGCAATGTTTTAAAATCAAAGTTGTAAGCTGCAAACCACAGAAAGTCATCTGCCTGAGGTAATGAAGTATGGCTTAGTCAATTCATTTCAGTTGACATCCATTAAATCATCTTCTGACAAAAATAAATGGCCTTAATTAAAACTTATCCCTGGTCTAGGAATATCTAATTCTGTACCAGATGCAAAATATTTAGACCATCAATGTTTAACCTATTACCACACAATCCCTACTTTTGACAACCCTGAAAAAGAAGCCTGTAGAAAACATTGACGAAAAAAAAGAGAAAATGCTGGTAATCAGCATTTTTTCCTTTTCCCACAATGTTTTCTACCTTTCACAAAACAAACTTCAAATTTTCAGTCACTTTTATTTTGTTGTCTGCAAATGCTTTCGATTCCAAGAAGCCTAAAATACTGTCATTTGGTAATGAGTTAAGGCAATCACAGAACGATAATTAAAAATTGGTAAGGGATAAACGGGAGGGGAATTCTACATTACTATTTCTCCGCTATTTTATCACTGGGAGGGGAATAACGGAATAAGTCAACAAGACAAATGTTTTGTTTCCAAAATTTCAATTTCTAATTTCATTAATCCAAAGATTCTAAAGTATGTCTAAAGTCATCAAAGCCAAACTAATTTCTGTTTTATCCAAATATTCCAAATAGGTCTAAATTCTTCAAAGCTAAAGTAATTTCTGTCCCTCTCATCATAAAATCTTTCTCCCCAAATCTCATATTTCCCATGAGCCTCATCCATCCTACATCCAATCAAAATCATTCTTACACTCACTCATCTTAATTTATTTGTTTGTTTCTCTCTCTCTCATTGGTCAATCGCTCACTCACTCATTTTCCCCCCTTTTTTTACAGTATCATCAACATCAAAGGAGTATAGCACAGGTCTACTTGAAATTTATAACCAACATAGATAACCATTTGGGGTCTAATACAATAGTTCCACAAGATTACTGCAATGACTTTCTGATCAATAAGGTTCCAAATGCTACCAAATGTTGCATATATCCATATGTTCAATAGCAAACCCTTCATATAGACAGATTAATTATAGTAAAACTTGAAAATAGATTAATCAAATATTCTAACAAACAATGACTGCAATATGCCTTGGGTGACAAAGGCTCAAATGTGAAATATGTAATGAGTGTGCAGTAAAAATGTCTGGGTCAAAATAGAAAATATGGCAAATCTATTAGGAATATGTATTTTATATACGGTATGTGGGGAAAACAGTAGTAGTCATTTGGGTCAGCTCAGTTGCAGCTTCGATACCTGGTTGCAGCAGTGAGAAACAATTGTTTCTGACCTCCCACCAGATTGTCATCACCTCATAGATATACTAATATTTGTAGATTTGGTGATATTCAGATTGTTCCATACATAATTTATTATATTCATCATTTATTTCCTCTAGAGGTGAAACTGTACAAACTGTGTCTCCTATATAGACTGACCTATCTTGGTTCAAATTACAGTGACTGCGACCACAGGAATCTAACATTCTATAACCAAAATAAATGATAGAATATGGAAAAAAAAATCCCCCCCCTATATATTAAAAATATCATATGGGGGGGGATTTTTTCCCCATATTTTATCAATTATTTTGGTTATAGAATGTCAGATTCCTGTGCTGTGACGTAAGTGATTCTCTGAAGAAAACCTCTATTTTTTTCTTGATTCTGGACTGAAAATTTGGATTTTTCTTTTTTTGCAGTGGGTAGATGCTCTATAAAAACAAACGTAATATCAAAACATCATTAATTTAATGAAAGAATTTATCCTTGTTTATCCATGGCTGCGTTTTTCATTATGTAAGCTAGAAGTAGTATGTAATTAGGCCTACTTATAGCGATAAAATTCAGTTCTTTTCTGTATTATGCTATACTATAGGTAGGTTAATAAAGTACTTTTCTCCTCTGTTCTGTTCAGTCAATGATTAAAAAAAAGTAACAATAAAATATAAAATAATAGATCAAGATTGCATGATGCAGCTTATTACTTTAATCAAAGTGCTGTAAGCACTGTAGTCGGTCGTCACTGAATGATTATTGGTTAGTTGGTTGTATTAGAGTTTAACGCCACTTTAACAGCTAAGATCATATCATGGCGATTGATGATGCACATGCGTTTCCTGACTTTCTCACACAAGTACTAGTAAACACAACTTTTCTTTCCAAAGCCACCGACTACTTTTCTCACATGCTTCTGCAGAGGTGAGAGGCGAAAATACACCGGAAAGAAAGTTCGCCTAAACCTAGGATAGAACTCACAACAACCAGGTCATGAGTCCGACAACGCTCACCACTGAGCCACCCGGGCGAAGCCACTGAATGATTAAGCAATGTGAATATTTTCAAGGGTATAATTGTTGTCACAGCAACCAGAGGTTTTTAATGAAAATTACTTTTAAAGTTAGTTCAAAATTTGACTCGAGAAAAGCATTTCACCAATTACTAGTGGACATATATAATACTTGCCGTGAGTACTACTTCTTGGAGGGGAGTTAGAGTTCGTTCAAAATTTTCTGGTCATTTTTGAAAATAGATCGATCTACTGCTGACATAGGCAATGTCAATAAATGTCTGAGACAGTCAAATAGTAAGCTTAAAAGGATCTTTGAAGCTTTCTGTCCTTATTTTTAACCTTATATGAGCATCACATTGTATGATTGAAAAAAAATTCTCTGCACCTCCTCTTAATTTAACCAATGAAAACCGTAAAAAACATAAAATGTCATTTTTAGAGTTTTAAACCAAAAATGGCTTTCTTGGCAAAATGATCTATGAAACTGAAAATATTAAACTTCTATTTTTCAGGGTTGTATTTTGTTAAATCTATTGAACGCACATAAAGGTTTCTTTTATAGATTTTGAATAGCTGAGTATTCGATTCTGAATGGGAAGAAATATTTCTATCCCGTCAAAAATATACATGAACCCATGCTATTAAATCTAAATTGTCAAATGACTGGTTACAACTTGTTACTAGTTAAAAAAGTAAGCAAGGAGTACTAACTCTAACAAAACATTAAAATAGTACAGAGAGATATCAAATAGAGTACTGGTATACAAACTTCTCAAAAATCAGCTCTATACACATGAAGTTAAATAATTGATAACTTTCCTTACATGACTAGCTCTAAATGGCAGTCCCCCATTTCCCCATTTCTAGACAGAATGGTTCTCTTTTCAACAAATCTACAAACTTATACTTTTGTGGGTTTGAACACATTGCCGATTGATGCACAACTTATATCCGTGCAAACGAAGATGCTTCCTTGATCACACACATCAAACCTTGCCGTCTACTTAACTTTAAAAATAGTAGAGGGGGATACAGCATAAACGAAAACGATCCATGGGAATGCGAAGCAAGCCCAAAGTGTACAAGTTCTGTCTCTTAAAAATTCAAAGGAATCAATCCAAATAAAGTACTTGCATACAAGAATTACATGAAAACTTGAATTTCAGTTGTTGTTGCTTCTTATTTAGACTTTATCTCTCTCTCTCTCTCTCTCTCTCTCTCTGCAACCTCTTTAAAAATGACGACTGTAGTGGACTTCAAAGCGTCGGTAATCGATCACGTGATACACACAGAATAATTTGATTCGTTCTCTGCTCAGTTCTCACTTATATCATGTGACTTCTATTTCGCCAGAAACTTCTACCTAAATATATCACGTGACTATTTCTTCCCTTTACGTCGGAAATTTTCAATTTGTTCACCAGTATCTGTAATCTATGCAATAACATGCTGGTATTTAGAAGACGAGTGTCATAATCCATTATTGTACGCATTGATAATAAATCAAAAGCATCTGCAGACGACAAATTAAATGTAGCTAAAATGTGTTAATTGTCCGTGAAAGTAAAGAAAACCTTATGTGTAAATGGAGAAAATGCTGCAAGGTTCTCAAAAGGATATTTCCTCCAGGTCTTTATTAAGACTTGGGTGTGTGTAGTAAATAGTTAATCCATTACCAAATGCCAAAATTATTATAAGACTGGTCCAAATTGAAAGCGCTTGCAGACAACAAAATAAATGTAACTAAAAAATTGAAGTTTGTTTCCAGCATAGAAAACATTGTGGGAAAAGGAGAAAATGCTGGTCACTCAGGGTCGTAAAAACCAGGGATTATTTGGTAGTAAAGGGTTAATAGTGTAGAAGACATCATTGGAAAAGCACAAAGTGCTAGTAGCCAGAGTATACTCAGGTAAAAAGTGACTCCAGGAAAGCATGGATGCAGAGTTTGGCCATCGCAATGCACATGTCACTGATATAATGTTGAAAGCAGTGTTAAACACTATACAATCAAGCAACCAATCAAATTTGCATATACCTATCCTAACATTATAGAAACAGAGATATGGCAACAAACACAGTAAAGAATGAATACAGAATAAATAATGAATGAGGTCCATTTGGAAATCATTCACTTGAACTGCATACTAGTATCATGTTTTGGTTAGTTTAACTCAATACCAAACGACAAAATTTTAGGTTTGTCCGAACATTTGCAGATGACAACATAAAAGTAATTGAAAATTTGAAATTTGTTTTGTGAAGTGTAGAAAACATTGTGGGAAAAGGAGAAAATGCTGGTTACCAGCATTTTCTCCTTTTCCCACAATGTTTTCTAAAGCCTTCTTTCTCAGGAACATCAAAAGTAGGGATTGTTTGGTAATGGGTTAAATATTATAGAGTATTATTAAGTCAACGAATGAGACTATCTAATGTGAAAATAAGACAAAGGGAAATAATCCAGTATACAACAGCTGCTAACATTCTATAAGAATAGCCTCTCCTGTTCATTAATGATACAGTCCCTTGTAGTCATCTTTGCCAGCCAAGTTTACGATCACTACGTGGATCTTACCTTGGTGGATTGAGCTTGATTTTTACAACCCTCCCCGATACGCCTTTTCATTGGATGCAGCCAGCTCTAGCTGCATCGAATAAAATCACTCGTAGCATTTCATCTTTGATAAAAATAGAACACGGTCTCTACCTTTCGAATAACAGATAAAACATGGAAACCCACATGGTTGTCTTCTTATCGCTTCATGTGTATTCGTAAGCGGTTTGTAAAACGATATTTCATTTGCTTTTAGAAACATGATGTAAAGGGGAGTAATAACCAGCATCCAATAGAGGGCGCATGACAGGAATCTCGAAATCGAGCTCAATCAGCCAAGGTAAGATCCACGTAGTGATCGTAAACTTGGCTCGCGAAGATGCTTGTAGTAGGCATATAATCAGATTTCACCAGAGTCCTTCAAAGACTTGTACATAAAATACATGTACAGTTACTTACTCTAATCAAATAAAGTACTACATTTATTCTAATGTGAGTAAACAAAGAAAAGTAATCAACAAAAAATCTAAAATACCCTTTCTAAAACTACATTAGAAACATTGTGGAAATATGTAAAAATGCCTGCAGTAAGCAACTGTTGACCCTAAACCCCATGCTTGTGGTTAGCAATTGCTCCCGAAACCCCTTGCTTGTGGCAAGCAATTGTTCTCGAAACCCCTTGCTTGTGGCAAGCAATTTGCTTTTAAACCCCTTGCTTGTGGCAAGCAATTGTTCTCGAAACCCCTTACTTGTGGCAAGCAATTGCTCTCAAAATCCCTTGCTTGTGGCAAGCAATTGCAATTGCCCTATGGCTAGGTACTAGAAGGATTTTAAAGTTTTCCCTATATAAGCCCATATAAAACTTGTGACCCCCGGGGTGGGGCCAATTTTGACTCCAGGGCTATTATTTGAAGGAACTTGGTAGAGGTCCACTAGATAAAGCTACATGCCAAATTTGGTAGCCCTAGGCCTTATGGTTTCAGAGAAGAAGATTTTTAAAAATTTTCAATATTTTTCAGTTTTGTTGCCATGGCAACCAGAGTTTTTGAAGGAATAAAATTCTTTCAAGGAATTCTGAAGAGGACCATGGCAGGATCATTTCTGTGAAGTTTCATCAAAATTGGATGGGTAGTTTCAGAGAAGAAGATGTTTGAAATAAAAGTTAACGCACGCACGCACGCACGCACAGACGGACGGACGGACGGACGCACGCACGACGGACAACGGGCCATGACATAAGCCCGCTGGCCTTCGGCCAGTGGAGCTAAAAATCCTTGCTTGTGGCAAGCAATTGCACTAAAAACCCCTTGCTTGTGGCAAAAATGATCCCTGGAAAGAAGCCTTTTGAAAACATTGTGGGAAAAGGAGAAAATGCTGGATTATCAGCATTTTTTCCTTTCCCACAGTGTTGACATAAGTAATTCTTCTGAGTGTCTTTAAAACTTGAAATGGTGTGTTAAAGAGTTAAACAAAATAGTCTTGATTGCAAATTGTGCCATTTATTTAACTCATTACAAAACAACAAAATTTTAGATTGGTCCAAATTGAAAGCAGTTGCAGACGACAAAACAAATGTAACAAAAAAATTGCAATTTGTTTCCAGCAGGGTAGAAAACATGGTGAGCAAAGGAGAAAATCGCAGCTGGTTACCAGCATTTTCTCCTTTTCCCACAATGTTTTCAAAAGTCTTTTATCTCAGGGTCGTAAAAACCAGGGTTTGTTTGGGAAAGGGTTAAAAGATCTCTTCTTGAGCTTATTGTGTTTTATAAACTGATAAATTCATTCCCAAGACAATCTGACTTCTCAATATATTCAATTAAATTCTAAAAGAACAACAACACTTGGTTGGAATGTAATTAAGATTACCCTGTGAGTTATTGTTTTATTTCCCATTAATGATTTTCCTTTTGTTCTTTCCCAGTGGAATATAGAAGTATCAAAACCAAGCCATATTTAGATAATCATTTGACAAGAATTTTCCAAGGGTAAAGAATCTAAATATTTTTACTCTTTATTTTTTTTTCATAGCTTTGTGTTTTGATATCCTTGTGGACTTGTGGAAACATTGTGCACTGTATGTTCAAATTCTAAGTTTCATCATCATGAATCATTGTGCACTCTATGCTCAAATTCTAGTTTTGCCATCATGAAATATTGTACACTGTATGTTCAATGTCTGGTTTTGTCATCTTGAGTCAAATGTGCACTTTATGTTTAAATTCTAGTTTTGTCATCATTATATAATTTGCACTGTATGTTCAAATTCTAGGTTGGTGATCAATTTGTGAAAATGTAGGTTTAACCCATTACCACTCAATCCCTACTTTTGACAACCCTGAGAAAGAAGCCTTCAGAAAACATTGTGGAAAAGGGAGGAAATGCTGCTTAAATACCAGCATTTTCTCCCTTTTCCCACAATATTTTTTACTCTTCAGAAAACAAATTTCTAATTTTCAGTCACTTTTATTTTCTGCCCTGGTGGCTCAGTGGTGAGCATGTTGAACTCATGACCTGGTGGTTGTGAGTTCGATACCCCGTTGAGGCGAACTTTCTTTCCGGCGTATTTTCGCTGAAGCATGTGAGAAAAGTAGCTGGTGGCTTTGGAAAGAAAGTAGTGTAAGTACCGGTATGAGAAAGCTGGGAAACACATGTGCATCACCGACTGCCATGATAATGACCTTAGCTGTTGAAGTGGTGTTAAACCCCAAAACAAACAACCAACCAACTTTTGTCATTTGCAAATGCTTTCGCTTTGGACAAGCCTAGAATTTTGTTGTTTGATAATGAGTTAAAGTTGCATACAAAATCTGTGCCGAGATTTTTTTCGCAATCATCTAAGAGACTGCATACTATATTTGGTTGCCCAAGGCCATAAAGGTAAGATTACGTAGATTTGTAAAGTTTTTACCATATAAAATAAAAAACCTTTTTAAACTTGAAACTCCTGGAACAAGGACTCTAGGGTTTTAGTTTGAATAATCTTAGTAGGGGCAGCTGGATAAAGCTGTTTGTCACTGTATGTAGCCCTATGCCTTACGGTTAGGAAAAGGGTGATTTTCAAAACTTTTACGGTATAAACCCCTGTAAAACTTAGGACTAACAGGGAGGGCTTTTATTTGATATATTTTGGTAGAAGTTAATTAGATAAAGCTACATGCAAAAAATTTGGTAGCCTTTGGCCATATGGTTTTTGACAAGAAGATTTCTGAGGATTTTTCAATATTTTTCAGTTTTGTCACCATGCAGTCAGCAAGCTGGATTTTTTAAAGGTGGGTATTTAGAATTTTCACATCACACCAAATTAAACATTATATATGTCACTGAAATTTATATCAAAAAACAATACAACTTATCAGTAATTAAGAATCATAAAATTACAAAAAAAATTTTTTTGGGGTGATATTCCCTTAAAAGGCTACGTAGCCTCTTAAGCTATTTTTAGATTCCCACAAAAGTATTGTGGGAATGTTAAGTGACTTGCACGTGACTAGTGACTATTAAATTCCATAACACAACAAACATGTAATTATTTTCCATAATGTCTAGAACTTCATATGCTATCTTTGAAGCTTCGACTGTATATTTCCGGTATGTAAATGAGCGAGTTGCTCATGTAAAAATAGACCGTGTTTCCCTAAGCATCGACCTGGGCTGCAGTAAATCTCTAATTTATCTAGCTGTCGGATGGTTTTCGACTACTGGGGTTTAATGAATGAAAATTATCAGGTTTTGGGAGTATAAGGATGATTTTATTGTATTTTTGTAAAATTTCCGTCCCAATATCTGAAGGGCCACCTTTAACCCTTTCCCAAACAATCCCTGGTTTTTACGGGTCTGGAATAGTAGCCTTTGAAAACATTGTGGGAAAAGGTGAAAATGTTGGTAACACAATATTTTTCACCATGCTGGCAACAAATTTCAATTACTGAGTAACGTTTATTTTGTCGTCTGCATATGCTTTCAATTTGGACATGTCTAAAATTTTGTCGTTTCGTGAAGGCTTAACTCTTTACCACACAATGCCGACTTTTTAACGACCCTAAGAAAGAAAGCTTTTAAAACATTGTTGAAAAAGGAGAAAAGACTGGTAACCAGCATTTTCTGCTTTTCCCACAATGTTTTCTAACCTTCCCAAATAAAATTTCAATTTCTGATTCACATTAAATTTTGTCTTCTGCAAATACTTTCTTACGAACAAAGTCCGTAACAAAGAAACAAATGAATAAATGCATGGCAGAAATAAGGTACCGAGCGGGATTCGAACCCCGAACTCCCGGACGCAAGGCCAATACCATAACCACTGAGCCAAAGAGATATCTCTCTGACGCAGTAGCCAGGTATTGTATTTAAATCGGGAGTATGCCATGCAGGAAGGAGTGGTCTCCCGTAACACACCCCCTCTTAAAGTCATCATTTATTGATGACTCAAAGCCTTATTAGGCAGGAAGTCCAATTTTGGACAACAATTTTGTAGTTTGGTAAAGAGTTAAGAGAAAAAAATGTTTGAAATAAAGTTAACTCTTTCCCATACAAGTCCTGG
The DNA here is from genome assembly GCA_943736015.1 of Tridacna crocea. Lineage (NCBI taxonomy): Eukaryota > Metazoa > Mollusca > Bivalvia > Cardiida > Cardiidae > Tridacna > Tridacna crocea. Next base: position 34,614,839 of record OX031066.1, on the reverse strand, counting down.
TTTTTATGTGTCTGCAGTACAAGTGTTTAGAAAACACTGTGGGAAAAGGAGAAATTGCTCGTAACGAGCAATTTCTCCTTTTCCCACAGTGTTTTCTAGTCTATCGGAAGACTTTCTGCCATTCTCATCAAATTCAAAATTGTCATCTGCAAACACTTTCAGTTTGGGACATTCTAAAATTTGTTATTTGGGAAACGGATAAAGCACACATGCATGACAGGCACAGGGCCATGACATAAGCAAGCTAGCCTTTGGCCTGTGATGCTAATTGTTTTCCCCTTTTTCTAGTTGTATCTCTGAGAGCCAAGTTCTACGAGTTAGTAAAAATAAAGAAATACTTGATGAATGATTAGCTTTATGAGAGACAAAAATATCAAATTTTTATCATGCCCTTGGGTCATCTTTAAAGGTGGCCCTTCAGATTTTGGGAAGAAAATTTTACAAAAATGCAAAAAAAAAATCCTTATACTACCAAAACCTTTTAATTTTCATTCATAAAACCCCAGTACTGTATAAGGGTCAAAATGAACTATAAGGAAAAAAACTAAAAACACGTTATAACGCGAAAAAAGTCACTCTAACGCGAAAATTTGCGTTATAACGTAAATATAAAACAAGTTATAACGCGAAAAAAGTTGCATTAATGCGAACATTCGCATTATAACGTGAATATAAAACATGTTATAACGCGAAAAAAAGTCGCACTAACGCAAAAATCCTCGTTATTACGTGAATTTAAAACATGTTATAACGCGAAAAAAGTCGCACTAACGCAAATTCATGAAACTATATCAGTGAATTCATCAGTACAATGGTAGGGCTTTGAAGTGCCTTGTCTAAGGCCATTCACACGATAAACCCAGTGCGTCATGCCCGGGCCTCTAGTTTACCGATGATTTTATCAATTGGTCTTTTCGCCAGTACATTGAAATTAATTGTAAAGTCGCAATGATCCTTATGAGGCACCATAGATATGAAGAAGTTAATCTGGGTGCGATACTAGATGAACACCATTATTACAGGGCTATAATCTGATATTTTTGAGTACGGTCCGGTAGTTCTGACTCGTGACCTGAAGTTTGTGGGTTCATAGCTGGTTGCAGCGAACTTCCTTTTCGGCGATTTTTAACCTCTCATCTCTGATGCATAAGAGAAAGTAGTAAGTGGCTTGGGGAAAAAATGTTGTGTAAGTACTGGTGTGAGAATACAAACACATGCGTCAGTGCATTGGGCGCCATAATGTGACCTAAGCTGTTTAAATGGCGTTAAAACTCCAATACTCATGAACAAACAAAATCAAATGAGCCCTGCTCTAGAAAAAGGGGACTTATTACATCCCCGTGATGTACGATACCAAGTTAGTTATCACACGATAATAGATAGGTCTTACTAGAATTTTTGCCATACTGAGACTTTTGTTTTGCGTTATTACGTGTTTTAAAAACACGTTATTACGAGAATTTTCGCGTTACTGCGACTTTTGTTTTGCATTATTACGTGTTTTAAAACACATTATTACGAGAATTTTCGCGTTACTGTGACTTTTGTTTTGTGTTATTACGTGTTTGTATACACGTTATTACGAGAATTTTCGCGTTAGTTCGACTTTTTTTGCGTTATAACGTGTTTGAAATTCACGTTATAATGTGTTTAAAGAAAAAAAAATCACCTTCATTCCGACACTTGTAGGCTTTCGTAGTACTCAAAAACCGTCCAGCAAACACAAAAAATTAGAGATTTACTACGGCCCAGGCTGACACCAATGGGAGAGACATTCTATTTTTAGATGATCAATTCACTCATTTACTTACAGGAATACACAGAAAAAGCTTCAAACATAGCGTCCGAAGAAGACATTATGGAAAATAATTATTACATGTTTGTTATGATAGGGAATTTAAGCGTTATGAGTCACGTGTCAGTCACTTGACATTCCCACAATGCTTTATTGATTTCTGGCACGAAATCTAAAAATACCTTAAGAGGCTACATATAGCCTTTTAAGGGAATACCATCAATTTTTTTTTTTTTGTAATTTTATGAATCTTAATTGTTGATGATTTGTATTATTTTATCATATATATATTTTATAATTTGGTGAGATGTAGAAATTCTAAATACCCACTTTTGAAGGGTCTTCAAGTACAGTAACTGTTGTTTCACATGTGCTTAACCCTTTACCAGAAGACAAAATTTAAACCTTGTCCAAATTGAAAGTATTTGTCAATGTGGCTCAAACAGTGCAATCATTTTTTGATGGAGTAGAAAACATTTCGGGAAAAGGAGAAAATGCTGGTTACCAGCATTTTCTCCTTTTCCCAAAATGTTTTCAAAAGGCTTCTTTCCCAGGGTCCTTAAAAGTCGTCATTGGGTGGTAAAGGGTTAAATGCATTTCCAGGCATCTGAAATTAAAAGCTTAAAAAACATATTAATCCACAGAAAAATTGCTAATTTCTTGGTATTCTCAAACTCTCTCTGGGTTTTTGGTTGCATTCTTCTTCCCATTAGGCTGATGTGTCTATTTACATCTTATACTCAATTTTCAGAAATTTGTCAAAACTTTGCTTTTGTCAAAACCTTGCTCTTGTCAATGAGTTACAAAAGCAACAGTTTCTGTGTATTAGACAGCCAATGCTTGTGTTTAAGAGAAAACTCTTCAACATGGAACTTATATATGGCTTCAGTTGAAAATTTTGAAATAAAAATTTGGGATTTTGTTACAGGAGCTGGGGATTCTATTACTAAAATTGGGGATTTTGTCAATAAAAATTGGGGAATTTCTTACTAAAAAATTGTAGAATACATAATAGTACATGATTGTAGTAGCAGGAATTTATATTTTATTAAAACTAGGGATTGTATTATCAAAACTGAGGATTTTGACACAAGAATTGGGGAATCTTTTACTATAATTTGGATTATTTAGACTGAATTTGTGGATTTTTCATTAAAAATTATTGTTGTAAACATGATTTTTAAGGTTTTTTATAGGCCGTTTCCTTATTGGTGGTTACAGCTGTGATACAGTTTCTGCCACATCTAAAAAGCTATTTTAGAAAATTTGCATTCTTCCACTACAGAACAAAAATTATTTCATATGCCCTTGCCACCAACAAATTTTGAAAATTAGAAATTGTTTGTGATTAAACTGCATAACCATACAGGCATGACTTGGAAAAAAAGTCAATTCCCACAATTTTTGTCTTACTTGTTGTCTGATTCAGAACCTGAGTTTTGAGCTTCTGAGAGAAAAAATCTTCCACTTGTATGAACCTGTTTGCTTTTGTCATGATTAAAATCTTTAAAATCTTCAAATCAATGTTCCCTCTATACTCATTTAATCCTTTACTGCACAACAACATCTTAATTTTAGACTCCATTTAATTCATGCCGACTACAATTTTAGTGTTGCCAAAACGATGCATTTTTTCTTTGATAGAGTAGAAAACATTCTTACGAACATGAAAGTTGGCAAACAAAAAATGAAACCATGCATGAAGGAGTGGTTTCCTGTTAATACACCCCCTCTGAAAAGTCATCATTAATTTTATTGATGACTCAAAGCCTTATATTAGGCAGAAAGTCCGTTTTCGGACAACGAAAGGGATTAATGGCTCAATGGCCAATCCAAGATGAGCCCCTATCTTACGAACATGAAAGTTCCCGCAAAATGCATGGCTAAAATACAAACTACATCTGGCGGGATTTGAACCAATGACATGCAGATATCCTCTTTTTTCGAGGTTTAAAAGGCCAAATTACGATAACCACTAAGCCAAAGAGATATCTCCCTGACGCAGTTGTGAGGTATTGTATTTAAGTCGTGACAAAGCCATGCATGAAGGAGTGGTTACTGGCATTTTCTCCTTTTGCCATAGTGTTTTCATAAGGCTTCTTCCTCCAGTTCATTAAAAGTCAGCATTGTGTGGTAAAGGATTAACCCATTACCACACAATCCCTATTTTTGACGCCCCTGAGAAAGGAGCCTTTAGAAAACATTGTGGGAAAAGGAGAAAATGCTGGTAACCACAATATTTTTTACACTTCACAAAACAAATTTCAAATTTTTTAGTCCCTTGTATTTTGTCGTCTGCACATGCTTTCGATTTGGACAAGCCTACAATATTGTCATTTGGTAATGAGTTCAACATCTGAAAATGAAACAAGTTGACAGCTGGAGAATTTGTATTTGTTACCAAACAACAAAATTCCAGGCCAGTCCAATTCGAAAGTATCTTCAGATGATATAATAAAATATGACTCAAAAATAGGAATTAATTCTTGGAGGGGTGGGCAAGATTGTCAACACAGAAGAAACATGCTGATTATCAGCATTCTCACCTTTTTCCAATTTGTTTTCTGGATCTCCTTTATTAGGGCTGTCATATAGCAGAAACTATTTGAAAGCATTTGGCCAAAGAAGAAATTGCTTTATAATGACCTTCCCTGTTCTATGAGTAAGTATAGGTTCTGTGTCAGATTTCTTTCAGGACATACTGACAGTCACTGTTAATAAGCAGTAGAAATTTATCCATTTGTGACTCCATTACCGGTCTAGGAACCCCAAGTTATCTATTATTCAGATTTCCACAGAGAACTGGACAGAAACTGTCAACTCTAAAAATACCTTGGGAACACATTTAGTACTCTAAGCTATCTCAATGGTTTCCTTGCATGCATATCAATATTGAGTTTAACTCTTTACAAGATATATATTATATATAGGATTTGACATGAGTTGGTTTTTGAGATAAAAAATTATTAAATGAGTCTCCAAAATTTTATTAAGCGAGCCTTTGGTGAGCATAGTAACATTTTTTTGTGGACTAGTTTAATAATTTTTTACCTCAAAAATCAACAAGAATCAGATTCTTTTTATCACATTATTGTATAAGAAGAATTATAGCCCAAAATGTGTTAAACCAGAGGCGTACATCATCTATACTATACTGTTCCAAATTGAAAGCACTTGCAGACAACAAAATAAACTTAACTTAAATTTGTTTCCAGCAGGGAAGAAAACATTGTGGATTTTTACATTGATTTAGGTGGTAATAGTAAAGGAATTTTGGATCAGTCTTGCTGACAGTAAGTGTCTGTTGGTGGTTGTAATACCCCCATTCCACTAGGCTGCGATCCACGGCGCTCTCACAGAGCACCGTAGATTGCCATGCAGAGCGCCAAGAACACCAAAATGCTAACAGATCTATTACAGATTGCCAAGATCGCAACCAGTCTACTCCCTTGCATAAAGATCTGTGGTCTCTGTTCAGAACGCTGTCACATTGCTATTTAATCGCTATCAAAACGCAACTTGAATGTAAACATCGTAAATAGAGCTATAGGATCACTCAAGAGCGCAAATGTACCTCCGGTGTGCCTGTCATTGTGGTCCTACGTGATTCGATAGTGACCATCGGAGAAGCAATAGTGCTCTGTTGCGATCAAGTGGTGATATGATCGTACAAATTCATCATATCATTTTGCATTTTGGAGACCACCTGGTGTAGGTACAATAAATTCTTTAGTCAACTTCAATATGCCACCCAGGGGAAAGAGCCAAAGGAGGATCAAAGCCTCCGGTCGGTAACAGAGCGAAAACAGGTCGTATAAGATTGCAACTCCTAGTGAGACTATGATAGTGACAATGTACAGTTCAATCACTATAGGATCTCAATGGTTGTTACTTGATCGCCAGCAGAGCGTCATCTGGTTGTTATCTGAGTGGGAGTGTCCTCATAATCACCAATACGAGCGCACAGAGCGTGGTAGATCGTGGCCTAGTGGAATGGTCACCAGTATTTTCTCCTTTTCCAACAGAATTTTCAAAAGGCCTCTTTGTCATGGGTGTTAGAAAGTTGTCATTGTGTTGTTAAGGCTTAACATCCTCAGGAAAACTACAGCAACTGGAAAATATAGATCAAGGTACCGCAAAGAGCATGAAGTGTCAGATCACGGTTTATACTCTCAAAATATTTGACCCAAATAACGTCCCTTTGAATTAAAATATAATTTGCTCACATGCTTCCCAGAACTGCTGGTACATTATTTTCAAATTGAATGTTCATCCCAACAAATGTCCAATTAAGCATACTTGTTAAATGCTGTATTATATTTCTTGAAAACTTTTGCTTGATATAAAGACAGTACAAGAGCCTTCTACCAATCTCTGTAATCAATACAATTTACCAGCACTGTCAACAGAACCTGAGAGGATTTATAAATAACAGCTTAAAGACAAGTTGATGTTTGAAGAAGTGCTTTACAGCCTGTTATTGAAAATATGAAAACCCTTTGGCAGTGCATCTTGTGGTAACAGAAAGGGAAATTTTGTCTTGAATGTTGTACTAGTTGTGGATTTTCTTTTGCCTTTGGTAAGCTCTGTAATAAAATAATAATAATTATAGTTCTTTGCATTCTGAAAGTGAATTGAACCCAAGATTTCTGTGTTTTAACTCTTTAGCAAGCAACAAAATTTTGGACTTGTCCAAATTCAGAAAGCATTAATTTTGCCGATGACAAAATAAAAGTGACAGAAAATTTTAAATTTGTTTTGTGAAGAGTAGAAAATATTGTGAGAATAGGAAAAAATGCTGGTTACCAGCATTTTCTCCTTTTCCCACATTGTTTTCAAAAGGCTTCTTTCTCAGGGTCGTTAAAAGTCAGAATTGTTAATGTTTTCCCAGCAGGACAAAATTTCGAACTTGTCCAAATTGAAAGCATTTGCAGACGAAATTTTCTACGTGGCTCAAAAAGTGCAATTATTCTTTGATAGAGTAGAAAACATTGTGAGAAAAAGAGAAAATGCTGGTTACCAACATTTTCTCCTTTTCTTACAATGGTTTCGAAAAGCTTCTAAATTTCCCCGGGTCATTAAAAGTCGGCATTGTGTGGTAAAGGGTTAATGAGCCTAAGGAAGGAAGCTTTTTACCAAACGACAAATTTGTAGATTTCTCCAAATTAAAAGCATTTGCATATGACAAAATACACATGGCTCAAAAATTGAAAATTGTTTTGGGAAGGGTAGAAAACAGGAAAAGGAGAAAATGCTGGTGACCAGTATATTCTTCTTGTCGTACAATGTTTTCCTAAGTTTTTTTTTCTCAGGGTCATTAAAAGTCAGGATTGTGTGGTAAAGAGTTGAAAAAAAAAAAACATTATAATGTGGATACCACAGCAAGTTGTAAGTTAACCATAGTGATTCAACCTTTTTCACAATCATTTCTGCCATTTCCGAGTCAAATTCACCTCAGCTACATTTGCTTTTTCATCTGAAAATACTTTCATTGTAGTTAAAATTAAAAAAAAAATGTGCTTAACCCTTCACCAAACAATCTCTGGTTTTTAGGACCCTGAGATAGAGACCTTTTGAAAACATTGTGGGAAAAGGAGAAAATGCTGGTAACCAGCATTTTCTCCTTTTCCCACAATGTTTTCTACCCTTTTCAAATCAAATTTCAAATTTTGATTCAGATTTACTTTGTCGTTTGCAAACGCTTTCAATTTGAACCAATCTAAAATTTTGTTGTGTGGTAAAGAGTTAAAGTCTTTATCAGACAACACGATTTTATACATGTCCAAATCGGAAGCATTTGTAGACAACAAAAAAACAATTGACTCATAAATTGAAAGTTGACATTGGAAGAGTAGAAAACATTGAGGGAAGAAGAGAAAATGCTAGTTACTAGCATACCAGCATTTTTTCTTTCTCCTATAATATTTAAGATGGTTTCTTCCTTAGGGTTGTTAAAACCAGGAATTGTTTAGTAAAGGATTGATGAGCTGGGAGGAAAGGCTTTTCAAACTGCATGTACATGTGATGGTGAAACTGGAGAAAATAGTTGTAGCCATTATTTCTCCTTGTCTCAGAATCTTTCTTGCTATTTTCAAGTCAAATTAATATACTTTTAATTTTTTGTCAGCCGATGCAAAACATGGTTAACTCTTTACCACACAAGAAAATTTTAAATTGAAAGCATTTCGCAGGCGACAAAATAGATAAGATTGAAATATTGAAATCTGGTCTCGGAAGGGCATGAAACACTATGGGAAAAGGAAAAATGCTAGTAATCATCATTTCCTCCTTTTTCCACAATGTTTTCAAAAGGTTTCTTTCTCAAAGTGGTTAAAAGTCAGGATTGTGCAAGTTAAGCAGATAATTTTATCATCTGTTGTAGAGCTTTTATTTAGTGCATTGATCAAGATCAGGCTGTTCAAAAAGAGCACAGATTTTTTTTTCTAATTGTCTGCTTCACTGTCTATTATTTTGTGAAAACTTTCTTTAAACAAGATTATCATGAATTTGCCGTACTTTTGCGCTTTTGAGACACAGAAGAGACAAACTTATATGGGAAATTTTATGCCTAGGTGCCAAACGACAAAATTTTAGACTTGTCTAAATTGAAAACATTTGCAGATGACAAAATAGAAATGGCTTCAAAGTTTAAACTTGACTTAAGAAAAGTAGAAAACATTGTGGGAAAAGGAGAAAATGCTGGTAACCAGCATTTTCTCCTTTTCCCACAATGTTTTCAGAAGGCTTAGGACTATTTCTTGGTCGTAAAAACCAGGGATTGTTTGGTAAAGGGTTAAATAATTTTATGGTGCACAGAGTTTAAACAGTCATTTCCTTTTATATTAGAACAGGTTATTTTTTCAATTATCAACAGATACTGCAAATGAATGACTATTGGCTTGTCTATAAGCAGACCATCAAATGTAATTCTATGTAAACAAGAGATGTTTGTAAAACATGTATGCCCCCCTAATGGCATCCAATGTGATTATAAACTCTTATGTTCAAAGTGTAAAAACGAACAAAGGGTAATTACTCAAAAATCATTAATGATAAATTAACAATTCTTGGGCACTGCACTTCCCATTTATTTGAACTATCAACTTTTAAAGTTTCATGATTTTACCTCACATACTTTTTGAGTTATGCTCCGGAAAAAAAATAAGTACAAAAATTAACAAAGGGCAGTAATAGCAAAAATATAATGGGCAGAGTTATGGTTCTTGTGCAATGTACTTCTCCTGAATAAGATCTATCCACATATAAAGTTTCAAGATGATACCTGAAAAACCTCTTGAGTTATGCACTGGACAAAAATTAAGTATGAAAATCAACAAAGGGCAAAAACTCCAAAAATATAATGGGCAGAGTTATGGTTCTTGTGCACTGCACTTCACCTTAATAAGGTTAATCCACCTATGAGGTTTCAAGGTGATACCTGAAATACTTTTTGAGTTATGCTCCAGACAAAAATTAACTATGAAAATCAACAAAGGGCAATAACTCCAAAAATATGATGGGCACAGTTATGGTACTTGTGCAATGCACTTCTCCTTAGTAAGGTCTATCCACCTATGAGGTTTTAAGATAATACCTGAAATACTTTTAGAGTTATGCTCCGGACAAAAATTAAGTATGAAAATCAACAAAGGGCAATAACTCCATAAATATGATGGGCAGAGTTGATGTTCTTGTGCACTGCACTTCTCCTTAATAAGATCTATCCACCTATGTAGTTTCAAGATGATACCTGAAATACTTTTTGAGTTATGCTCCGGACAAAAATTAAGTCTGAAAATCAACAAAGAGCAATAACTCCAAAAATATGATAGGTAGAGTTATGGTTCTTGTGCACTGCACTTCTCCTTAATAAGATCTATTCACATATGAGGCTTCAAGGTGATACCTGAAATACTTTTAGAGTTATGCTCCGGACAAAAATTAACTATGAAAATCAACAAAGGGCAATAACTCCAAAAATATGATGGGCAGAGTTATGGTACTTGTGCACTGCACTTCTCCTTAATAAGATCTATTCACATATGAGGCTTCAAGGCGATACCTGAAATACTTTTAGAGTTATGCTCCGTACAAAAATTAACTATGAAAATCAACAAAGGGCAATAACTCCAACAATATGATGGGCAGAGTTATGGTACTTGTGCACTGCACTTCTCCTTAGTGAGATCTATCGACCTATGAAGTTTCAAGGTGATACCTAAAATAGTTTTTGAGTTATGCTCCGGACAAAAATTAAGTATGAAAATCAACAAAGGGCAATAACTCCAAAAATATGATAGGCAGAGTTATGGTTCTTGTACACTGCACTTCTCCTTAATGAGATCTATCCACCTATGTAGTTTGAAGATGATACCTGAAATAGTTTTTGAATTATGCTCCGTACAAAAATTAAGTATGAAAATCAACAAAGGGCAACAACTCCACAAATATGATGTGCAGAGTTATGGTTCTTGTGCACTGCACTTCTCCTTAATGAGATCTATCCACCTATGAAGTTGCAAGATGATACCTGGAATACTTTTTGAGTTATGCTCCGGACAAACATGTGGTCTACGGACCGACCGACCGACCGACCGACCGACCAACAAGTGCAAAGCAATATACCCCCATTTCTTCGAAAGGGAGGCATAAAAATGTAAAATTTGCTTGATTAATGATTGCTTCTTGCGCCACAGTTTTTCAGATGTTCATGTTTTTGCAGATAAAATAGACCAGTCTGCATAGTGTATTGTTTTACATTTGGTTTATATACATGTAGTAAAATTTATAAAGAATCCTCCAAATTCTAACCATAAGACCTAGTGCTTATCAATATAGCAGGTCACTTTATCTAGAAGATCTCTACAGAAAGTTCAAATCAATGTCCTACAATTAAAATTGGCCACAATTCCAGAGTGACAAGTTTTACATGGGCTTATCGTCCGAGCCTGTTCAAATTTTGGTTCTATATTTGGTTTATAGATGGAATAAAAATTTTGAAGAATTCTCTAAATTTTAACCAAAAGACCTAGTGCTTATCAATATAGCAGGACTGGTGGCTTCATCTAGAAGATCTCTTCAGAAAGTTCAAATCAATGTCCTACAATTAAAATAGTTTTACATTTGATTTATATAATAAAAATTTTAAAGAATCCTCTAAATTTCAACCATAATACCTAGTGCTTATCAATATAGCAGGTCGCTTTATCTAGAAGATCTCTACAGAAAGCTCAAATCAATGTCCTACAATTAGAATTGGCCACAATTCCAGGGTGACAAGCTTTACATGGGCTTACCTTCTGAGCATGTCCAAATTATAGTTTTACATTTGGTTTATATACTATGAATTTTAAAATCATCTCAATTCTAACCATAAGACCTAGGGCTACCGATAAAGCAGGTCGCTTTATGTAGAAGATCTCTTCAAAAAGTTCCAGTTAAAGTCCTTCCATTGAAATTGGCCACAATCCAAGTTTGAGAAGTTTTACATGGGCTTATCAAATGAAAACTTTAAAAATCTCCCCCTTCCTAAATATTTAGGACTACAAAATTTTGCATAAAGGTTTATAATATATGTTACCTTTTCTAACATTGTTTAAACTATAGCCCTGGGGTAAAAATTTGCCCAGTCCCACAAATCCCTAGTTTTAAATAGGTTTAAAGTAAATTCTTAATAATTTTCGAATTCCTGTCTGTCAGCCACTGCTCTAATAGTTTGTATTGGCTTCTTCCAATAATTGCCATATTCTTATCTAGAGAAAATGTTTCAGGTTCTGCTTGTTGGTCACAATGACTTAATTCTGAAGAAAAAATGAATAAAGAAATGGTTGGATGGCTTTATATCTTACCCATGTAATTTGAATGTCAGTTGTAAATACAAATTTTCTAGATGAACATAACAGAGTACAAAACATAATGGAAATAGTATTCATAAGGGAATATACATCAAACTTTATCAGAGACATTCATTCTTTGGTTTTATTAATTTTTTCCATAACCTTTCACCACACTAAATTTTGACAAACTTTAAAATCACAACATATTGTACTGAGGAGAAAATGCTGGTGATCAGCATTTCCTCTTTTTTGAACAATATTAGTTGTACGGTCAGGTAGCAGGGGACTTGGAAACTTATTTAAGCTATGGTGAATTATGTCGCCCCGAGCCAAAGTACATGTATAATGTTAAATTTCAGGAATGTGTTGTTTGGAGTAACGTTGTTGTACTCCTCTGATCTTTGATGGCTGTACTATTTTTCTTTGGGCATGCAAGCATTGCATACAGAGCCTCAGGAAACATGAAATAAAGTGCTATCGCCCTTATTAACTGAGGTAATGCTGAAAGATCAGGAGATATCATTCAATCAATTCTAGAAATGCTGTTTAACTACAAAGTAATTGGTCACAAGTTTTCCTACGGATGTAATAATTTATCACTGAGGATCTTTGAAAATGGTTGTAACAAACTAATTGGAAAAACTAGGAGAAAATGGGCCAAAACTTGATGATGATAGAATTTTTGACTTTCATCAGTTAATGTAACATGACAGAAAAATTGGATATTTTTAATGATTTCCATGTGATTTTCTATCAATATCCCTGTCAACTGGTCATCTTTGCTGGGGATAAAATTTATCAATGTCTGTAAATGTCTGTCACTGAATTAATTTTAGCACAAGACATTAACAGTTAAACATTTGAAGAGAATTCCAACCCAACATTTCAGAGAGATTTCTAATATTTTTTCTAAGTATTTTTCAGGGTTTTTTTTTTGTTGCCCATACAATCAGCTTTCTTCAAAGGAATTGAATTCTTTGAAGGTAATTTTTCAGAGAATCCACCTGGCGGGATAGCTCAGATGTCACAATAGTATATAGATCTGACTTTTGACCTGTAGGTAGCAGATTTAATACCTGGTTGTGGCAAACTTTCTTTCAGTTGATTTTCCACCTCTCACCTCTGATGCATGGGAGAAATAGTAATCAGTGACTTTCGAGAGATAGTTGTGTCAGTACTGGTGTGAGAAAGCCAGGAAACACATGGGTGTGTCAATGCCCACTATGATATGACCTAAGCTGTTAAAATGGTATTAAACTCCAATACAAACCAACCAACAAAACCAATTGAAGAGCACCATTGCTGGATCATTTCTATTAAGTATGAGCAAAAGCAGTTCAGAAGTTATAGAGAAGAAAATGTTTGAAATAAAAGTTAATGCACACATGGCAGATATAGGGCCATGAAAAAAAACTAGCTTGCCTTTGGGCATTGGAGCTACCTAAAATAGAAAAAAAAAGTTACCAGTCTATAAATAAGACAGAGCACTGCCTTTTTTTGAGAGATGTATGTACATGATGTGAAATATTTACAGTGCTCATATTTATTCATATGCTGATAACATGGCACGCCAAGTATAGAGAATTCCCAGATATTCTTTATCAAATATAGAAGTCTGAAGATGACACAGTGATTGACATTTATCTTCTATCTGACTCTATGTTTCTGTACCCAGCAGACAGAAGGGGGCTCTATATGCAACACCATTTCACTGTAAACTCTTTATTAATATAAACAATCCTGACTTTTAACAACCCAGGTGGGAAAGAGGCCTTTTGAAAACATTGTGGGAAAAGGAGAAAATGCTGGTAACCAGCATTTTCTCCTTTTTCCACAATGTTTCTACCCATTGAAAAAAAGAAATCAGCATTTTAACAACATTTAATTTGTCATCTGCAAATGCTTTCAAATCAGACCAGTCAAAAATTTTGTCATTTGGTAAAGCGTTAACTCTTTACTAAACAATCCTGTGTTTCAACTACCCTGAGAAAAAGACCTTTTGAAAACATTATGTGAAAAGGTCAAAATGCTGGTAAACACCCTTTTTTTCCCCTTTTTCCTACAATTTTTTTTTTACCATATCAAGAACAAATATTGTTATTTACATGAGAAATAATTTGTCAAATGCAAATGCTATTTCAGATCAGTCTAAAATTTTGTTGTCAGGTAAAGAGTTAACTGTTACGACAAATCCAAACTGTAGACTTTTCCAAATTAAAAGTATTTGAACAGGACATTTTAACTGGGGCTCTAATAATGGAACCTCTCTTTGATAGGGTGGGAAACATTGTTGGAAAAATGTTTTTACAAGGCTAATATTCTTCAGGGTCATTGGAAGCCGCTAGAAAGCTGCTTCCAGTAGGAGTATACCTAAACTATTCACCTTGTAGTTGATAAGTAATTATTGGTTATTATCTTTGGAATTTTTCCATAAATATCATGTTAGTGTTACAAAATTACTCCACATGTCTCTTTCTTAAATATTCAACCAGACCTACATTAACATCAAGTATGGTTAAAATTTGGTTTGTGTGATGCAGGATTAATCTTCTCAGCACCGAAGTCAAAAACTAGTCCAAACTGAAAGCATTTGCAGATGACAAAATAAACATGAATCAAAAATTGAAATTTCATTACGATAGGTGAGTGCAACACTATTTTAAGTGCCTGTACATTAGGCACTTAGAATAGTGTTGCACTTATCTATCAATTTCAAAAGGGTAGAAAACATTGTTGGAAAAGGAGTAAATGCTGGTTACCAGCATTTTCTCCTTTTCTCACAAGGTTTTCAAAGGCTTTCTTTTTTCAGGGTCATTAAAAGTCGGGATTGTTTTGTAAAGAAATAAATGCTTTTTATCATAATCTCTTGTTCTATCAGCAAGTCACAGAAATATACCTTATCCATCTGAGAAAGCATATAAGGCAGTTTTCTAAAATTAGCATGAATGAATAGTATAGCGTTTTAAGGCCCGTCGACAACTTAGGTCATATTGGGCGCAATTATTCAGTAAACAATAATGCGAGGTGAAAAAAACATACATGTGCAACAATATAAGACAAACATGATAAATGAGGAATGGACAAAACACAAAATGATGCCCCTTTTGTTGCCTTTTACGACATGCATGCTGTCATGTTTGTTCCTCTAGATGAAATGGCAGATGTGATGATCACGGGACTGCAGTGGTTTATTCTCATACCCCCGATTACCACACGTGGTCCAACTGGCCTATTGATTCCCATTCCAAACCCTATTTACATCGAGAAAAAATATAGGATTTGGATCAAGAACTACCCAGCCTGCTGCAATCCTACGAATTACAAGGAAAGCAGCCGTTTGTCTCTAATTTTAGTCGCCTTCTCTAAAATTAGTATCATTATGAAGATTATATAGGAATTCTTAAGAAAAAGTGATATGGGAGCATAACCATCCTCAAAATGTGACTGCATTATAAGACTAAAATAATAACAATACTTAAAATCTTTATATCCTCTGACAAGAAATTGTAATTTACAAACTCAAGAAATTGTGTTTATAAAGATGTTCAAATCACCTTACACACTCTCTGCAGATGTTTTATGAGGACCCCAAAGTGGACATGGATATAACATTTGCCCCCAAATTCCAATGTGTTTAAAAGTTTGACACACAGGGTTGATGATTTAAAATGACTGGCTGTAAAGAGGAAAGAAAGCTTCCAAGTGTTAAGAGAAAGGAAAGGGTAGAATTAAAGAACATACCACAGACATGCCATGTTATCTCCATATTGCAAATTCTCCTGTCAGTGATACCGAGGGCTTATCAGTTATCCAATATAATGCAACTTTGAACACCTCCATTCTGAAAACCTGAACAGAAAAAAAAGAGAACAAAACCTTATGCAAAAGTTAGATCTACATAAACTTGTGTGAAAAATTTGGCTATGGTTGTGGTGGTGTATCTTTTTATTATGGTTACTTTCATCTTCTAAAACTTGTTACATAAACCTGTACTTCAAACACTGGCCTAGTATCATACCTTTCGAAGGGAAAGATATACTAAATACATCTAATAAACCACAGTTCAGAGTTATGAGACACAATAAATAATCCACCAGGGCAAAAGCCCTAGTGGTTTATTTATTGTGCCTCATAACTCACAACATTGTATATTTAAGAAATAATCTTCTTTCTATCGTGGTATATCGTTCAATAAACCACAGTTGTGAGTTATGAGGCACAATAAATAATCCACGAGGGCGATAGCCCGAGTGGGTTATTCATTGCACCTCATAACTCACAACGTGGTTTATTGAACGATATACCACAATAGAAAGAAGATTATTTCGATTCTAACATAGCCAATTCTGAATGAAAGGAAAACAAGTTCAAACTAACAGTAAAAACGCTGATGAAGATTATGTTCCATTGAATAACTCACTCATTGAATGACGTCAATCGATATAGGATGACGTCACTCTACATGAATTGTCGCAGATTTTACCACGTTTTCCTTGCACTGTGTTTATAGAGCCAAAGTCGCGTGTCATGTTAGAATGAATGATAAACCACAAAAGAAAGAAGATTAATTTAATTCTAACATTACCAACTCTTAAAGGTGGTTATTTAGAATTTTCACATCTTGCCAAATTAAAAAATATACATGTATATCACTGAAATTTATATGAAAAAAAAAATACAAAGCATCAATAATTAAGAATCATAAAATTACCAAAAAAAAGTTTTTGATGGTATTCCCTCAAAAGACTACGTAGCCTCTTAAGGTATTTTTAGATTTCGCGTCAAAAATTAAAAAAAAAGCATTGTGGGAATGTAAAGTGACTGGCACGTGACTAATAATGCTTAAATTCCATAACATAACAAACATGTTATTATTTTCCATAATTTTTTCTTCTGACACTATTTTTGAAGCGTCACTTGTGTATTTCTGGTGTGTAAATGAGCAAGTTGCTCATCTAAAAATAGACCGTGGTTCCCATGGGTGTCGACCTGGGCCGTAATAAATCTCTTATTTCTCTTGTTGTTGGATGGTTTCGACTACTGGGGTTTTATGAATGAAATTTAAAAGGCCTTGGGAGTATAAGGATGAATTTTTTGTATTTTTGTAAAAATTTCGTCCCAAAATCTGAAGGGCCACCTTTAATGAAAGGAAAACAAGTTCATGCTACTTAAAGAGTAAAAACATGGATGGAGATTATATTCCATTGAATAACTTACTTACTTTATACAGTATGACGTCACTCTATGACGTCACTCTATGACTTCACTCTATATGGCTTGCTACATGCAAAAAGGGCATTCAGACATTTGCGTAAAGAGTCGTCTCGGATATGTCTGCGCAGGCTAATCTGGGAAGGCACTTTAGGACATTAGTATTTTTTGCTACAGCAGACTTGGGCAAAACAGATTAGCCTGTGTGGACCGTAAAGGCTGATCTGAGATGACACTTTTCGCAAATGTCCGAATGCCCCTTTTTGCGTGTTGCAGGCGATTTAGAATAATTGTATAGATTTCAGCAATTGCTTTCATTGCACTCTATTCATAATTCCAAATTCATGTGTCATGTTAGAATATATACTTTAACTCATTACCAAACAACAAAATTTAAGACCGGTTCAAAATGAAAGCATTTGCAGACGACAAAATAAAGGTGACTGAAGAATTGAAATTTGTTCTGGGAAGGGTAGAAAACACTGTGGGAAAAGGAGAAAATGCTGGTTACCAGCATTTTCTCCTTTTCCTACAGTGTTTTCAAAAGGCTTCTTCCTCATGGGCGTCAAAAGTAGGGATTGTGTGGTAATGGGTTGATATATTCCATGACCTAAATGTGGAGGCTGTTCTCTCGTGGAAACCTAAGAAAGACATGGTTTGATAGAATAAATCTAGTACATCTTTCCTCTCAAAAAGTATTTTTCATGTTGTAAAAGAAATTGTTATTTAAAAGAAAATTGTACTCAAATTACATCATTATATTTCATGATATGACATGTTTCCAGACAAAAAAGCATAATATAAGCCCATGTATTAATCAATTGTAAAAATCGAAGAGAGATCATGTTAGATGATACAAGCATACTTTGTACTTTGTGTTCATTGACCTAAATTTAGTTTTAACTCCTTACCAAATAACAAAATTTTAGACCAGTCCAAATTGAAATCATCTTCAGATAAGAAAAGAAAAATGTGTCAAAAATTGAAAATTGTTTTGAGAAGAGTAGATAACATTGCAGAAAATGGAGAAAATGCTGGTTACCAGCATTTTCTCCTTTTCCAAGATGTTTTCAGATGGCTTCTTCCTCTGGGTCATGAAAACCTGGGACTGTCTGGTAAAGAGTTAATTGGAATGACATTTTCGATGCAGCAATAAATTGGATCTAGAAATGGAAAGAGGATTTGCATCTGGGTGAATTTTAATCTGTCATGTCATTGTTGATGATTTCAGCTGCTGTCAGAATTTTGATGCATTAATCCAAAGATACCATCTTTAATACCAAACATTTTCCATTCAGGAGATGTAAAGTATTTTCTGGGTCAATTTTTCTAATACTAGTTCACTTGTAACAGTTTTGAAAATAAACATCTTTTACACTCACATGAGTTAGAAATATAGGGCTCTGATCTCACAAATGGATAACTATGACCTGAAGTCGTCTGCCAAAAAGCACGCACACAATAACTTCAAACCATTACCACACAATCCCTACATATGACGACCATGAGAAAGATGTGACTCTAGAGAAGATGCTGGTAACCAGCATTTTCTCCTTTTCCCACAATGTTTTCAATCTTCACAAAACAAATTTTCACTCATTTTTATTTTGTCGTCTGCAAATACTTTTGATTTGGACAAACCTAAAATATTGTAGTTTGGTAATGAGTTAAACCAAATATTCATATTGAGAGGGGAAAGAAAACAGTGTGACAAATGCAGTAATTGCTCACAATTTGCAATTTATCTGTATATCACAATATATTTTCACAAGACTTTGATCAGAATTTCCCAAATGAGGATTTTAGACTCATCAAAATTGGAAGCATCACCTAGAGTGGAAAATTTTAAAATGATAGAGAGAAATAGAAGCTTTCTGGCAGGCTAAAAACACTGTGGGAAAAGGAGAAAATGCTGGTAACCAGCATTTTCTCCTTTTCTAACAAAGTTTTCAGAAGTCTTTATCTTCCATGTCATTAAAAGTTGGGTTTGTTTGGCATAGAGTGAACCTTTAGAACATCCAAAAAAACAAACATACATATTTAGATTAGAAGTAGAGCCCAAAATAACTGCAATTTCATGGTTGCTCTTGTCTATAGTAATCCAATAATGTGAACAATGTAGACGAAGGTCAAACTGCATGTTTTATGCAGACTGATCTTGGTCTACAGAGACTGTAAAGGTTATTACACCTGTGAAAGGTGCTTTAATCACTTTAGAAGATAAGGGCCTCAGCTGGAAGTGCCTGATGGGATATAGCATGTGACCATAATCCTATTATTCATATTTCTGATACAATTTCATATAATTTGAGATATGATTGGCTGCACTTGATTGCAGGCACTTGATTATTAGAATTGCGCAGAATGTTTGGTTTATGAATCAATAATTCTCCCGTGGCAGAGAATTTAATCGCTCTCTAAGCCTCTTTCATAAACATATTTACTGCACACACTAATTTTAGACTAATGATAAAATTAAAGTCAGAGATACAAAGAACAAGAATTAGCAGGACAGGAAAATTGTTGAAGCCCTTGGAAAATATTGACAGAAATGGAGCATTTTGTCTGCAACAACAAATCATTTGTTTTCTCTCAGTATTTCTCATAGCATTCTTCAGACTATAATTATGTAGGTACATGTATGTCAAGCAGCATTATCTTTCGTTCCAATGGGTTTACAAAATACTCTGTCACACTTTTATACTTTAATCTGCTTTAACCTTTTACCACTAAATGACGACTTTTCATGACCCTGAGGCTGTTGGTTGGTTGTATTAGGGTTTAATGCCACTTTAACAGCTAAGGTCATATCATGGGGGTAGGTAACAAAATGTGTTTCCTGGCTTTCTCACACCAGTACTAACACAACTTTCTTTCCAAAGCCACCGACTACTTTTCTCACATGCTTCAGCAGAGGTGAGAGGCGAAAATTTGCCGGAAAGAAACTTTGCCTCAACCGGGTATCGAACTCACAACCACCAGGTCATGAGTCTGACATGCTCACCACTGAGCCACCCAGGCGGGCATGACCCCGAGGTAGAAGCCTTTTGAAAATATTGTGGGAATAGGAGAAAATGCTGGTAATCAGCATTTTCTCCTTTTCCCACAACATTTTCTACCCTTCCCAAATCATATTTCGATTCTTCAGTCATTTATTTTGTAGTCTGCAAATGCGTTCAAGTTGGACCAGTCCATGAATTTTTTGTTGGTAAAGATCGAGTTAATCCATACTATATGATAAATTTTAGAGTGGTCCATAATTAAAGCTTTTGCAGATCTAGTTCCACTAATGGTTACAACTAGAGCTATCACTAAACATGATAATACCCCCATCAGCTGCTTGTCACAAAAACAGATCTTTGGCACAGAATGCAGAATGGCTTAGTACAAAAGTAAGAGTTGAAAAAAGTTCAAGGGGAGATAATTTCATGACAAATTGCAGCAGGGTCATGACAATGGCATATGCACAACTTCATAATTATATGTAGGAACCCTATGTGTAAATTTGAGTTCAGTATGTGAAAAACTGTAGGAGTATTGTTGCGGACAAATTCGCATCTACAGACAGACAGACAAACAGACAGCCATGGCGATTCCAGTACACCCCATTCCACTACGTTGTGGGGGGTATAAAAAGGAAGACATTGTAAGAAATGGAAAAAAAATTAATGCTGTTTAAAAAAGGGTAGAAAATATCGTGAGAAAACACTAGCATGGTTACTAGCGTTTTATCCTTTTCTCATAATTTCAACAGCTGTCTACCTCAGGGTTGTCAAAGTATTACCATTATTTACTTGCAGCTGAGTAGTCATCTGCAGCTTCCTTCAATTTTGGCAAATTTTGATTGTTTCTATTTTATAAACCATTAATCCTTCACCACACAATCCCACGTTTTCATGACCCTGAGGAAGAAGACTTTTGACAGTTTTGTGGGAAAAGGAGAAAATGCTGGTAGCAAGCAATTTCTCCTTTTTCCACAATATTTTCTATCTTTTCACAGCCAAAAAGCATAACTCTATCCATATTTGAACTGTCATCTGCAAATACTTTCAGTTTGGATGACTGTCAAAACATGTGTTGTTGGAAATGGATTAACTCTACCAAATGACAATATGTTAGACCAGCTCATTTTGAAAGCATTTGCAGACAACGAAATAAATTTGATTCAAGAATCTAAAATTTTGGGAACAGTAGAAAACGTTGCAGGAAAAGAAGAAAATGCTGGTTACCAGCATTTTCTTCTTTTCCCACAATGTTTCAAAAGCTCTCTTCTCCAGGTTCATTAAAACTCGGGATTGCATGGTAAATGGTTAACTACCATTATCTTTCAGACGATTGAAGATGTGATGGAGCCAGCAACAGAGTCTTGTGACGTGGAGGTCCCTCATGGGAGTTCATTTGAGGAGCCATTAAGTCGTGACACGACAAATTTATACAGAAACTTTACAGACTCAATAGCAGAGGAGAAGTCAGTTGAAAAAAAATATGTAAATAAACAAGCTTGTAGAATGACAGATGATGGACTACCAGGTACGTTTGCTATCTTACATGGATTTTGGAAATACTGTTGAAGCTAGACAAATTGCTTGTAACAAGGAGTATCTCTGTTAGTTGCAATATTTGCTAAACTCCCTCAAAACCACTACCATCATTATGACTGAGTTTCTTTTATTAATCTTTTAACTTGAGAGAAGTTGCAGCAGGCACTTTTAAAAAACAAGTTTATAAAAATTTGTATGCTTCCTGTAATAAACATGAAATAAGTTCTAATGCATGAACTTACATACATTTGCAAAATATTGCTGCAATTTATCAAAATTATTTGTTAAACAGAATCTCTCCTCTACTCAGTGTTCTCAGTGGTTTTCTGTTGCAAAAATAGAAATTTTCATCATTTTACAAAATTAATATCTCTTGTAAGAATGACAGGATTACGTTAATTTTTTTTCTTTTAAAAAACCAAATATGGTGATAGTATAAACATATTTATCTTACATCTATTAAGAAACAAGTTCTTACAACTTATACTAATCTTTCTCGATTCTGCTTCCTGGGAACTACACCAGTACTCACGCCAAATGTGTGGGCCTATGAAAAATCCCAAAGTTGACACCTGCTCCCGAGTATCAATATCAGAACCTTTAGGTTATGAGGCCGACGCTCTACCTCATTACCACAGACACCAAACATGGCGATAGATTAATTACCTTGGCGAATACAAAATGCATAATGTCTTGTTGGGCAATTCAAAACAGATGCCAGTAGCGTTTGCAAGCCTGTCAATATTTGCCATTCTAGGAATATGTTTGAAATTGTCTGCAGCAGTTTGTTTCAGGAGCCAAAAAGGTAACCTCGTTTATCTAACAATCAGGAGAAAGAAGGCTCTTTAAAACTTTGTGGAAAAAGTAGAAAATTTTCTACTTTTCCCACAATATTTTTTACCCTTTTGCAAAAGAAATTACTACTTCACCTGATGGTTGCTTGTTATTTCAAGTCTAAATTTGCCTGTATGTTAAACAGTTAAGTAGTGGTAAAACTGTGTCACTTTGGGAAACCTTACAAATAGCCTTAATTTGACATCGAATCTCTGTATCAGTTAACTAGATTAGCTGAAAGGCAATTTCTGAGAAATTCCTTCTTTTCGTGTCTCTGGTAAATCCTTTACCCCATCATGAATAACATCTATAGCTTTTGCCACTGCAATAGATCCAGGTAAGACAACATAAAAACTGCAACAGGATCATAAACTAATATTTTATGCTTTCCAATGCTATCTTTACACTGTGACTAAAAAGGAATCAGATTTGTCTGTGAATATTATTATTCTTATTTCCCCGTCTGAAAAAAGGTCAAATTACTTACTTGTGGCAACAAGAGTTGATTACATGCATTCCTATTAAATCATCTCAGAAATGTTTATATTCAACAGGCCTTCTCAGACTGTCCTAAATGACCCTTTACAGCAAAGACCCATGTTTTCACGAAGTAGTACTGTGGGGAGAGATTGATTGATTAACCTATACCACACAGTCTCATTTTTAATGACCTTGAAAACATTGTAGGAAAATGAGAAAATGCTGGTAGACAGCATTTGCTCCTTTTCCCACAATGTTTTCTACTCTATCAAACACAGAAGTCAACTTTTGAGCTACATTTACATTTATGTCCACAAGTGCTTTTGAATTGGTCTTGTCCAAAATTTTGTCATTTGGTAAAGAGTTAGATATTAATTTACACCGCTTTCAACTTTATTTCATTCATCACAGTTAGAGCTCAATAGTCATGTATGGCCTGGGTTTCAATAGAAGAAGGCAAGGGCTCTTGAAAGTGTCTAAGTCAAGGATACCCAGCATTAGAGAGCAAGGTTCTTGAAAACACTATAGGTAAAAGAGAAAACACTTGTAACCAGCAGTATCTCCCATTTGCACCATGTTTTCTATCCTTCCAAATTTGTTTGGTAAAGAGCCCTTCAGCAAAACAATTCCAAGTTTTGAATACTCTAAGGAAAAAGAACCTTTTGAAAACATAGTGGTAAAAAGCAAAATTGCTTGTAACCAGAATATTTTCCATTTCCCAGTATGTTTTTACGAATTCAAAAGCAGAACCCTTTATTACAGCCATACTTATATGCCATCAGTGCAAGTGCCAAGTGCCCTCAATTTGTATAAATCTAATTTTTTGTTGCCAATGATAAAGAGCCAGGGATATAACATTAAATTAAGGTACTCTTTACCAAACAACAAAAATTCACATCTGTCCAAATTGAAAGTATTTGCAGACTTCAGACAAGATGAATGTGACTCAAAAATTGAGATTTTCCTTTGGATGGGTCAGAAAAAGTAGTGGGAAAAGGAGAAATACTGGTTACCAGCATTTCCTCATTTTTCCCGCGGTGTTTTCAAAAGCCTTCTTCTTTAAATTTGAGATTGAGCAGTAAAAGGTTAAGGAAGACATTAATTGGACATCTTACCAAATTTTGACAAAAGCATTTATCCTACAATGTCTGAAGGCTTGATTACTTCACAAGTCTATCAGGAAATGAGAGGCTTCCTCACTGATTAACTCTTTTAACCCTTAACAAAGGACAAAATATTAAATTTTCCAAATTGAAAGCGATTGCAGACAAAATATAAATGTTATGTAAAACTGCAGTTTCTCTTTGGGAGTGTAGAAAACATTGTGGGAAAAGGAAAAAGTGCTGGTTACCCAAAATTTTCCCAAAAAGCTTCTTACTGAGGGTTAAGAAAAGCGGGATATTGTGGTAAAGGGTAACTTTCAATGGCTACTTTACCATTAGAGCACTGTGTAAGAAATCCCAAATGCATTTTCAGTACAGAAATAAGACCATTTTAAGTGCAATTTAGTGTCTGTTTTTTGTCTGTTGTCTTTCAAGAAAAGCAGATGTTGTAGATCAAAGATCAGACTGCACATTTTGTGCAGCCTGATCTTGATCTATGCTGGCTGTAAAGCCAACTTTAGATTTGAATGGTGCTTTAAGGTTTAAATACCTTTTGAGGATGATGTAGATCAAGATCAGGCTGCACAGATGGTGAAGTCTGTTCTTTGATCTACTCCATCCACATTTTGATGCCAAGATTGTTTTTCAGTTGCAACAGGTATTGAAAGACCATAACCCTTTACTACACAATCCAAACAAAAACAACCCCAAGAAAGAAGCATTTTGAAAACATTGCGGGGAAAAGAAACAAGAGGGCCATGATGGCCCTGTATCACCCCACTGGCTGATAAGTAAAACACTACAAGCTAAACATTACAATATTTTGCCAATTGGTTTCAAACTTGAGGACATACAAAAATTTTCAATAAAATCCTATGATAAAGTTATGACCCCTTAGCAAAGCCAATTTTGAACGCAAAGCTAAAATTACTTGAATCCTGGTGGACGGTCCACATGATAAAGCCCCATACTAAATAATACAGGTCTAGAATATGTGGTTATACAAAAGAAGATTTTCAAAGTTTTCTCAATAAAAGGTCTTGTAAAACATGAGACCAAGGGGAATATTCAGTAGCCTAGTCTTTATTATTGTTAGTAACAAGATGACTTATTTAGTTTTCACAACAAAAGCCCATGTAAAACTTGCGACCCCTGGTATGGGGACAAACTTGACACCAAGGCTATAATTTGGGCCCTCCTGGTAGAGGCCCACTAGATAGAGCTACATGCAAAATTTGATTGTCCTTAGCCTTATGCCTAAGTACAAGAAGATTTTTAAAGATTTCCTAATATGAGCCCATGTAAAACGTGACCCCCAGGACGGAGCCAAATTTAAAATCCCTGGGCTATAATTTGGGTACCTTTGGTAGACAATCACTTGATAAAGCTGGATGCCAAATTGAGTAGCCCTATAGGCCTTATGGCTTGGTGCAAGAAGATTGTTAAAGTTTTCCCTATATAAATCCACTATAAAACTTGTGACCCCCAGTGTTGGGCCAAATTTGACCCCAGGGCTACAATGTTGGCGCTCTTGGTAGATGCCAACTTGACAAAGATACATGCAAAATTTAGTACCCCCAGGCCCTATGGCTAGGTACCAGAAGGATTTAAAGTTTTCCCTATATAAGCCCATATAAAACCTATGGCCCCCGGGGCGGGGCCAAATTTGAACCCAGGGCTATTATTTGAAGGAACTTGGTAGAGGTCTACTATATAAAGCTACATACCAAATTTGATAGCTCTAAGCCTTATGGTTTCAGAGAAGAAGATTTCTAAACATTTTCAAAAT
Organism: Tridacna crocea; assembly: GCA_943736015.1. NCBI lineage: Eukaryota > Metazoa > Mollusca > Bivalvia > Cardiida > Cardiidae > Tridacna > Tridacna crocea. Next base: position 34,589,250 of record OX031066.1, on the reverse strand, counting down.
TTTTCAGTTTTGTTCCCATGGAACCAGAGTTTTTGAAAGAATCAAATTCTTTCAAGGAATTCCAAAGAGGACTGTGGCAGGATAATTTCTGTGAAGTTTCATCAAAATTGGATGGGTAGTTTTAGAGAAGAAGAAGTTAGAAATAAAAGTTAACACATGCACGATGGACACCAGGCCATGACATAAGCCCGCTGGCCTATGGCCAGTGGAGCTAAAAATGGTGGTAACCAGCATTTTCTCCTTTTTCTGTAATCTTTTCTACCCTTCCCGAAATTTCAAAATTTCATCCACCTTTATTCTGTCGTCTGCAAAACTTTCAGTTTGGACAGTCTATAATTTTGTCGTTTGGTAAACAGTTAAACAAAAGCCATATTTTTTCTGTTTGCAGCATTAAAGGAATTAAGCCTTTACCAAACAACCAAATTTTGGACACGTCCAAATTGAGCTCACCTGCATAATTATGACAAATTTCACTTCATTGTTGCATTTATCTTTTTCTTATCTTAGAAAACATTGTGTACAAAGTAGAAAGGCTGGTTACCCATCAAAATCTGAGAGGTTTTTTTTTTTGTTGTTGATGCTCATGTGAGAAAGCAGCCAGTTGATTTTTAAATGTTTTTCTAATTGCTGGTTAAATGGATCCAGCACCGATATTCACCAACTATTCTTAAGAATATTCTGAGGCTTACTGTCAAAGATTTTCTAAATTTGAATGTAACAAAACTTCTGATTAGCTATTTGGTTTAGCCAATCAGGAGTTGTGTTATTTTCAAATTTAGAAAATTCTGGAGACTGAGACCAAGAATGTTCTGAAGAATGGCTAGATGAATACAGGCCCTGTTCAATTACATGTATCTATCATCTCTAATATCCTGTGAGATATCCTTACATATTTTCTACAAATTGGTATTGTCTACTGACCAGAATACAAAGAGATCTAAAGATCTAGGAAGTTGTCTATCTAGATCCTGTGTGAAATATTGTCTTGACATTTGTATTTTCTTGTGTGAATTAATATAACCTGTATTGTCTTGAGAGTGTCCGGAATTATTGACCCTCACATCATTTATTGCAAAATGCAAGACAGCTTTAGAATATTAATAGAAGTGTTTCTGTTTTGATTCTTGGCCTTTTTTCTCACTGAATATAAACTAGTTACCTCACAGTTTATGAGGTTTTAAGCTCATTTTAACGAACAGAAATACATATATATATGATCAGTAATATCAAGTGCCATATTATATATTACTATTTTTTAATTCCAGTTATCATATGAATAGGATCCTGCTACTACATGTATTTAGATATGAATTTTACCCCCCAACATGTTACTCTAAAAACCTGATTTTTACTGCATTTTGTGACTTGGCGGTTTTGAGTTTGATACATGGTTGAGGCAAATTTTCTCTCTGGCATATTTTTGCCTCTCACCTCTGCTAATGCATGTGAGAAAAGTAGTAGGTGGCTTTGGAAAGAAGGTTATGTTAGTACTGGCATGAGAAAGCCAGGAAACACATGTGCATCACCGACCACCATAACATGACCTTAGCTGTTAAAGGGGTGTTAAAATTAAACCCCAATACAATCAACCAACCAACCAACAAATTTAGCTTTAACATACTTACCCTGTTACCTTTCAAGTATAATTTCTTGTGTTCATACCATAAAAAGTCCCTGCTGGCAAGTATTACGGCTGCTCTATGTTTGAAAAGTGTATCTTCTATCTGATTTTCATCCTTGTATAAAATATTCATGACCTCTTTAGCCTTCATTCAGTTCACAGGAAGGTCAAAGGTCAAAATGTAAATTGATTTTTCATTGGTTTCTGTACAATCCTGTGGGAACTGAAGCAAACATGTGTTTTGTTTCATGGACAAAAGATAGAAAGAATTTGTTGTTCGAATACTACTTGAAGAAAAAAATGACAGTTATGTTATTAAGGGTTTTTTATTTCATTAATCAGTCAATGGATCATCCGACCTACCAAACACTGAATCAATCAATCAACCAACCAACCAACCATCCAACCAACCAATTGACTAACCAATCAACCAACCAACCAATCAATCAATCGCTTTCCTGAACAACCAATGAGTAGCCAATAGATTACAGTAAATTAGAAATTTGATAAATATAAAATTTGTTATCAATACCAATATTTTCTTGGAAACTTGAGAAACAAAACTTTGTTGTATGCCACTTTAACTCTTTACCACACAATCCCAACTTTTAACGACCCTGAGAAAAAAGCCTTTGAAAACATTGTGGGAAAAGGAGAAAATGCTGGCAACCAGCATTTTCTCCTTTTCCCACAATATTTTCTATCCTTTCCAAATCAAGTTTCATTTTTTGATTCACATTTATTTTGTAATCTGCAAATGCTCTCGATTTCGACTTGTCAAAAATTTTGTCGTTTGGTAAAGAGTTAAACAGACAGGCTCGAAATCTAAGAATACAAGCTGAAGCCGAATTTATTTTGTTGAAATGGTTCCAGTGAAAGCTTGAAGGATTCATTCTCCTCTCATCTTTACAAGTTGTACTTTACATATGCTAGAAATATGGGAAAACAGTCGGTGGTTTGTGCATAGTGTGCAAAAAATGCAATAATACATAGAAAGGTGCACTGGTCATCTTAATTTAACTGAAAGCATGTTGAAAACGGCATTAATTCTCTACCAAGCAACAAAATTTTAGTCCAAACAGAAAGCACTCGAAGATGACAAAATAAACGTAACTCAACAATTGAAATTTGTTTCCAGCAGGGTTGAAAACAATGTGGGAAAAGGAGAAAATGCTGGTTACCAGCATTTCCTCCTTTTCCCACAATGTTTTCAAAAGACTTCTATCTCAGGGCCATAAAAAACCTGGGATTGTTTGGAAATGGGTCAAACAAAACAAACAAACCAAAATAAGACAGCCCATATAGTAATGGGTAATCTAAATTGAAAGCCCTTTATGGAAAATGTCAAAACAGATTACCGATTTTATGACACAATTACAGAATAAAGGCTCCCCTGAGAATGCTATATAACGATCTGGTAGGTGTTGCACGCAATCATACTGACCAACATTTAGCACTTCCAGTGCCAGGGGGCAAAAAGTGGAACTATAGTGTGCAACATAGATCAAGATCAGACTGCACAGAACATTCAGTCTGATCTTGGATGTACCTATTGTACATGATTGTATTATCCACCTAAAGTCAGGCTCGAAACATGGAAAATCTCTCTGATTTTCAGTGGATTGTACTTTTAGTGATCAAAAGAGACAGAATTTATAAGTTTGGTGCTGAATGAGTTCGCATGGCAATTCCATCATTGAACCACACTTTGTGAAACATGGATTTAACTCTTTACCATACAGTACCAACTTTTGACAACTCTGAGGAAGAATCCTTTTGAAAACATTGTGGGAAAAGGAGAAAATGCTGGTAACCAGTTTTTCTACCCAATCAAAGTAAAATTACACTATTTTTAGCCATTTTGACTAAAGTCTTGTTGTCTGCAAATGCTGTCAATCTTGATAGGTCTAAAATTTTGCTGTGTGGTAACAGGTTAAAAGACATCTTTGATAATAATTTTAGCTGGTTTAAGCATTTTTTTTTTTAATCTTCACAGTATTTCCAATACCCATCTTTCTCAGGAGCCCAATGAAAACATGGCATAGTTTGGTACAGGGTAACCTATTGTTTTGTGTTGTATTTCTAGAAGACAATGAGGTGATCACATCAAGGCCATTGCTCCACAAAACAACAGCATCAAGTACAGATGAAGGTAGGAGATTTGATCTTACGCCATACAGGGTAATTTTCAGTGACAAGGAAACATGGAATATCATTTTGTAGTAACTTTTTTTGCAAGGCTTGCATATGTAATTGCTTTTAACTGATGGGAAAATATGACTCTAAAAATTTGCAAGACTGAAGGTTGATCAAGGGAGATGTCAAATTCTTCTTACACTTCCTGACACAAAGACAGGCCTAAGAAAGTTAAGCACTGCAATATGTTTTTCTTCTTGCTATTTTGCCACAGATTTTTTTGAAGATTACTCTCGACAATTCAATTCCAAAATTTAAGAAACAAGTGGGCCATGATGGCCCTGAAATCGCTTACCCGAGTCTACCAAACATGAACCATTTTCAATCTAGTTTCCCAGTGACCTAGTTTTTTATCAGACATTACCCATTATCAAACACTTTTGAGATATCAATAAGACAAACATTCTGACCAAGTTTCATTAGTATTGGACTGAAAATGTGGCCTCTACAGCATACAAAAGGTTTTTCTAAGATTTGACCAAGTGACCTGGTTTTGGACCAGACAATTAACCATTATCAAACTCTTTTTAGACATCACCGAAACAAACATTCTGACCAAGTTTGAAGAGTATCAGGCAGAAAATGTGGCCTCTAGAGTGTATACAAGGTTTCTTCTAATATTTGACTCAGTGACCTAGTTTTTGACCTCACATGACCTATTTTCAAACTCATTCAAGGTATCACAAAGACAAATATTATGAACAAGTTTCAGGAGTATCAGACTTAAAATGTGTCCTCAAGAGCATACACAAGGTTTTTATAACATTTGACATTTTGATCTAGTTTTTTACCCAAAATGACCCATATTAAAACTCATCCAAGATATTATCAAGGCAAACATTGTGACCAATTTTCAAGTGTTAGCCTAAAAACGTGGCATCAAGAGCGTATGCAAGGTTTTTCTTCTAAGATTTGACATGGTAAGCTAGTTTTTGATCCAACATGACCCATTTTCAAACTTGTCCTAGATATCATCAAGACAAACAACCTGACCAACTTTCAAGAGTTTTGGACTGAAAATGTGGCCTCTATAGTGTACAAAAGGTTTGTCTAACATTTGACCTGGTGACCTAGTTTTTGACCCGATATGACCCATTTTCAAACATATCCATAATATCATCAAGGCAAACATTCTGACCAATTTTCAAGAGTTTTGGACAGAAAATGTGGCCTCTAGAGTGTATACAAGGTCTTTTCTAAGATTTGACGTAGTGACCTAGTTTTTGACCCAACATTACCCATTTTCGAACTTGTCCTAGATATTATCGAGGCAAACATTCTGACCAAGTTTCATGAGTATCGGACTGAAAATGTGGCCTCTAGACTAACACAAGGTCTTTTCTAAGATATGACCTAGTGACCAAGTTTCTGACCTGACCTGACCTGACCCATTTTCGAAGTCGTCCGAGATATTATCAAGGCAAACATTCAGACCAACTTCATAAGTATTGGACTGAAAATGTGGCCTCAGAGCGTACACAAGGTTTTTCTAAGATTTGACCTCGCATCCTGAGTTTTGACCAGACATGACCCATTTCCAAACTCATCCGAGATTTTATCAAGGAAAATATTCTGAGCAACTTTCATGAGTATCGGACTGAAAATGTGGCCTCTAGAGCACAGACAAGGTTTTTCTAAGATTTGACGTAGTGACCTAGTTTTTGACTGACATGACCCAATTTCGATCTTGCACAAGATTTCATGGAAGCAAACATTCTGACAAAGTTTCATGAGTATCGGACGAAAAATGTGGCCTCTAGAGCATACACAAGGTAAAAATTTGACGACATACGAGTTGACGGACCCAGCACTATCACGATAGCTAACTCTGAGCACTTCGTGCTCAGGTGAGCTAATAAAAAGAACTTTCCTTTTGCGGTTCAGTGTGTCAAATCATTATTTAGGTCACCTGAGTGCATAGTGTTCAAGTTCAGCTTTGGTAATTATGCTGTATCCATGTCTGCCATGCATGGTGAATCATCTTTCTTCAACTTTAATAATCCTTTGTACGCTCAGGCAGCCATTTTTTCTGTCAAATGCTCTAGAAACTTTGTCAGTGTGTTAATCCCAAAAATATCTGTACAGGCTTGAAAATGCTTTTTTTTTTCAATCAAAAATAGGAAAAAATCTGAGAAATGAAATCATTATAAGCATTTTCTGATTTTCCCAAATTTAAAAAAAAAAAAAGTTATAGTTGATTTTGATTAAATAAGTAATGATTTCATCAATAAAAATAGACTAAAAAAGTTAACACTTGCAAAGTAACCAATCTTTAATTTATTTGTGTACCAAACAATCTCTGGTTTTAACAGCCAGGGAAAAGAAGCCTTGTGAAATATTATGCGAAAAGGAGAAAAAGCTGGTAACAAGCATTATCTCCTTTTCTTTGTTTTCTACTGTACCAAGAGACAAAATCTTCAGTTTGAACCGCCAGTAATTTGTTTTCTGCATTTAGTTTCAATTTAGACAAGTCTAAAGGCTTATATGCCAATCACTTTTTTCACTCCTTGTAAGTACATCTTGTTTCATCACCAGTATATTTCCTGTACTTATCTAGAAATAGCTATTTATGTGCATTATGGGTTTTGTATACTGAGAGATCCGAAGAAGCTGTCTCTGAATAAGTTAAGGAACCAAGCTGGAATCAAAGGCATGTAGCAAGACATAAGATAAATGAATAGATAGCTTGAGAGATCATGTGCCTGCAAATTATAACTCTTTACCAGGAAAAAGGTTTCAGACTTGTCAATATTGTATCAGCTTGTATAGCAAAAGCTAAGAATGACTCAAACAACAGAGATTTACTTTGGAAGTTGATCTATAGAACAGTTGTGGAAAAAGGAGAAAAAAACTGGCAACCAGCTTGAATTCTTTTTCCCACAATGTTTACAAAACTGTTTCCCCAATGGGCTATAAAATAGTGAGAAGGTAACATAAAGGACTGACCATGTGAATACATGTACTCATATCAATTACCGTTTTGGTCCGTCAATACAGTACAGAACTTATAAACCTATTACCACACATTCCCTACTTTTGACGACCCTGAGAAAGAAGGCTTTTGAAAACATTGTGGGAAAAGGAGAAAATGCTGGTAACCAGCATTTTCTCCTTTTCCCACAATGTTTTCTCCTCTATTGGAAACAAATTCCAATTTCTTTGTTACGTTTAATTTGTATTCTGCAAGTGCTTTCAATATTACTGCACAATCCCTACTTTTGATGACCCTGAGAAAGAAGGCTTTTGAAAACATAGTGGGAAAAGGAGAAAATGCTGGTAACCAGCATTTTCTCCTTTTCCCTCAATGTTTTCTCCCCTATTGGAAACAAATTTCAATTTCTGTTTTACGTTTAATTTGTATTCTGCAAGTGCTTTCAGTTTAAACTTGTCTAAAATTTTGTCAATTGGTAAAGGGTTAAGAAAATATTATGAGCCATACTCTCACAAAAAAGGGTGTAATAGCCATCTTAAGAAGCTGTCTCTGAATAAGTTAAGGAACCAGGCATAGAAAAGGTCACCACAAGAAAAACACATAGGCTAACCTGGTTCAGAACATCTTGCTATTGGTTTATCTGCCACATACTGAAGGACCATTCTACCTCACTATCCAGTGGGTTGTGAGACAAAACAGGTTTTATGGATCCCCTTTTGCAAGAGCAGGGCTCAAATGAAAGGGACACTTATCTGCACATGTTATAGTCTTTGAAGTTCGATCTGTCTCATATGATACATCACTCCCCCCAATATTGGGGGGGATTGTAGTAATGTGCTCTAAAGAGTAGAAATGGAGAAAATGGCTTTTATCAATATGTTTGAGGAAAAATCAGGCCTGTTTTAGCTCCAGATTTCTCTAAACTGCTGATCATAACTGAATGAAGCACACCAGGTAGCGTTTTATTGAGTAACCTTTTATTTTAGTTTGAAATTCAGAGTAACAGTTGTCGCGTAGAAAAGTGGTCTGGTTCTGAACCCAGGATGCCCAAAGCAGATAGATGTGTATTTGTAGAATGCCATCTAGGGGGAGATGATAATGGAAAGGGTCATTTTATTCAGTAACAAAATACATGAGTATATATATGTACATGTATCGGACTACACATGCGCAGATCCAGAGAGGGGAACCGGGGTCCAGACCCCTGGAAGGCTCACCTTAGACTATAGCTTATGAGTGAAATTCAATTCAGCCCAATACTGTTTGTTTCTGTTATAAGTTTCCTTTATCAAGGTTTTATGCTGCAACTTTCTTAAACTCACTATAGTAAGAGATAAAAACCAGTATATTGGATTTTTATTTTTTTGGTTGTTTGTTTGGAAATATTAACATCTGCATTTTGATGAATTTTCTTTTTTTGTTTCTGCTATGTCTATAATTATAGAGATATTTTAAATTACACATTCTTCATGTAATTGACATTATATGGTAAGAAATTGAACAGAAGAAACTTTATCCATATCTATGAATTTTTATTCTCAGAAACTCATACAAGTAAGGATGTTTCCAATTCAAGATCTGCTTCAACGACAGTTCGTTTTGATGGAATTATATTGGATGTTTTAAACTCAACAACCATTCACGTAGACTGGTGCCCAATACATGTGTCAACCAATGAAACACTTTGTGGATACAAAATACGCTATGCAGCTCTGGACAATTCATCATATAATGAGATTTTTGTCCCACATGGAATATCAAGTTACACAATTACTGGACTGCGTCCAAACACAGAATATGATATATCAGTGAATGCAGTTGACAGACGAGAAAATGTCATACAAACCTGCGGCTGGGTTAGACAGAAAACATATGAATTAGAAGGTAATGAATTTATTTGATATATTAATTATTTTATGAATAATCATCTTTCACAACTGCTACATTTTTTTTGTAATAATGATAAAACCTCTGTACGAGTTTCTGATGTATCATGAGTTACTGTCAACTTATCTCATCCAGACTACTTAAGAAAATGTTTTTGAAAAATGTAAATTTCTTAAATTGATGAATACATCCTTTCAGTATATTTTTACTCCTATTCATGTACTCCATCTTTAATCATGTCAATTATCTACATGTATGTTTTGGAACAGATGATTTTTCAAAGTCAAATTTGTGAGTAATGTCTTTGTATTTTCCTGTGATAATTTCCTTAACCCTTTACCAGGCGACAGATTTTTACCCTGTCCAAATTGAAAGCATTTGCAGATGAAAATTTCAGTGTAACTCAAATGGTGCATTTTTTTATTGATAGGGTAGAAAACACTGTGGGAAAACGAGAAAATGCTGGTTACCAGCATTTTCTCCTCTTCCCACAATGTTTTAAAAGGCCTCTTTCCAAGGGTCGTCAAAAGTCGTCATTGTGTGGTAAAGGGTTAATCATAACTAACAAACAAACAAAAAAAAAAATGAATGGGTATCCTGAAATGAATGAAATCTGAATTCAGAAATAACAAAAAAAAAACAGAGGGTTGTTTTCTATCCTTGGTTAAGTTTTATGACTAAGAGTTTGCTGCAGATATACCGGTAGTTCATTTTACAAAACAAAGTCAAGGTCTCAGAGCTAAAATTGCCAAAGCACCATGTATCCTTAACCATCAAACCTTTATAACAACATAGTTGATTAAATAGAGAAAATGCTGATTGATACTCTGCAAGTGCTTTCAACAAAGATAAGTGTAAAATCTTTTGTATAACAAAGACGTAATCCCTTTTAAACAAGAGCCATCAGAGACGGGTTATGCTCCCCGAACAAGTGCTTGTCATAAAATATAAGACACTGATATAAATTTACTTCTTTTATCCCAGAAGAACCTGTTCATGCCCCCAAAAATTTGAAGTGAAAAGGCAAATACTATCTTAGAGATAGCCAACACAAACTTGTAGAGGACAATAAGCCCCCTTTAAGCCCCCTTTTCCCATAAGACAATATTGGATCATTGCAATAAATACAATGGGTGTGTGGTTTGTGGCATTTTTTAATAATAATTCAAAATTCGAAATTTCATAAAATTTTGAGCAGTCATGTATTAAATATTACATGAAACAATTTTTTACATGAAGCCCCCTTTTTCCGAGACGCAGCCTGAAATTGAGAAAAAGGAAGAGAGGTACCTGGGCAACATTCCAACAAGTTCAGATTTGAAATTTCACAAAGTTTTGAGCACTGATAAAGGAGAACCTAGTGAAAAACAATTTTTTCCATGAAGTCCCCTTTTTCCGTGACGCAGCCTTAATTTGAGAAACCAGGAAAGACGTATTTGCGTATTAATAATTCATAGATTGCAAAAACAAAGGGCACTTGTTGAAACTTGTAAAACAAGATATAACCATGAAATGTTGATAAAAACTGAACAAGTATTAGTAAAAATTGCAATTTTGCATTAGGGCCCCTTTTTTTTTTTACAAGAAACCCCCTTTTTCCATGACAGAGGGTCAAATTGAAAAAACACATAGATAAGAAACAAGAGCACATGGTGAAACTTTGAAAAAACAATATAACCATGAAGTTTAATGAAATTTTGACCAAAACTGAATGAAATATTAGTAAAAATTGGAATTTTGCAAGAAGCCCCCTTTTTCCATGACAGAACGTCAACTTTAAAAATGCCCAGATTAAAAATAGCAAGGGCACATGCTAAAACTTTCCATAAACAATATAACCATGAAGTTTCATGATATTCTGACAAAAACTGAATGAGATATTGGTAAAAATTGCAATTTTGCATTAAGCCCCTTTTTTCCATGACACAGGGTCAAATTGAAAATCCGGGAAAAGTATATCGGCGCATTACCCTAAGGAGTTCATATATGAAGTTTCATCCAATTTGGTCCAAGGGTTGTGGAGAAATGGCTTCGGACGGACGGACGGACAGACGGACGGAAGGACGGACGGACAGACGGACGGACAGACGAAGCGGCGACTATATGCTCGCCCTTCGGGGAGCATAAAAAATCCCAAGTTGTTACAACCCAGAGGTTGAAGATTTTTGAAAAAGCTGTAGAAAAAAGTTGCCAATATTTCCTCCTCTTTAATTTTTTCTTTCAAAATAAAGACTCAGCCACAGATTTGAGCCAAATTGAAGTGTCGACTGCAATAACCACTGTCAATATTCTAAAATTTTGTCATCTGGTAAAGGATTGACATTTTACCTCACTGTCCCAAGTTTTAATAAATCTGATGGAAAAAGGCTTTGAAACATTATTGAAAAAAAGGGAAGAAAATACTTGTAACCAGCATATTTTCTATCTTACCCACAATATTTCCTACCCTTTCAAAGACAAATCCCATTGATTCAGTCACATTCACTTTGTTGTCTGCATGTGTTTTCGATTAACCCATTACCACACGAGAAAAGTTTAGACTGGTCCAAATTGAAAGCATTTGCAGACGACAATATAAAGGTGACTGAAAAATTGAAATTTGTTCTTGGAAGGGTAGAAAACACTGTGGGAAAAGGAGAAAATGCTGGTTGCCAGCATTTTCTCCTTTTCCCACGGTGTTTTTAAAAGGCTTCTTTCTCAGGGGCGTCAAAAGTAGGGATTGTGTGGTAATGGGTTAATAGAAATCTAAAATACTGCTATTTGGTAAAGGGTCAGATACAGCAGTGGTTTAGATATCTACCGGTATTTTATTGTGCATTCTTACAGAGAGAGAACTATCTAAGGCACCATATGTTGGAATTGTTGTTGCTGCAATATTACTGACGGTGGCGGTAGTTGTGCCCTTAACAGTTTTATTCACAACGTAACTTCGCTGTTGTAGGTCATAGACCAACAAAACTGTTTAGCTTTTTATCCTTTTTTTTGTAGAATCCCTTTATTATTACCTTGGTTTGACTTTGAAGATTGGCATAGCACATTGGTATTCCATCTTGGAAAGAAATCCAACCCATTTTAGTGCATTTTTTAAAATCCTTTTGTCCCTTTTTTCTACATCTTCGCGAGCCAAGTTTACGATCACTACGTGGATCTTACCTTGGCGGATTGAGCCCGATTTTGAGATTCCTGTGATGCGCCCTCTATTTGATGCTGGTTATTACCCCCCTTTACATCATATTTCTAAAAGCAAATGAAATATCGTTTTACAAACCGCTTACGAATACACATGAAGCACAGACATCCAGGTGCATTTCAATGTTTACCTTCTATATGAAAGGTAGCGACCTTGTTCTATTTTTATCAAAGATGAAATGCTACGAGCAATTCCATTCATTGCAGCTAGAGCTGGCTGCATCCAATGAAAAATCGTATCGGGTGAATGTAAAAATCAAGCTTGATCCGCCAAGGGTAGAGTAGCGTTGTGAATCGTCAGCCTTGGCTTGCAAAGATGTTTTTTCTAAGGCATATAATATCTTGTGTATAACCTGCTTTCTTCAAGAACTTTGTTCATGAAATGTCATAAAGAAAAAAGGGTATACATATCAAACATTTCAAAAAATGGAGGGACATAGGTATTTAAATCTATACGTTGCATACCAGCCTTTTTTTAACATTTGTTTCTGCAAGCAGACCACGTGGAACGTGTGACAACTCTCCAGTTTTCTGTGTGTCTGTGAACAATTCACATCAACATTTCTTATAAGTCAGTTTTATTGAATTGTATTGTAGGTTTACTCAATTTTTCAAAGCCAGATATGGCTAAAACGGATAGTCCATATTGCAAGAACCATAAACATACTATTTACAGTTATGAAGCTGTCGATATTGTCTTCTTTACCATATGTTATGTATTTTTGTAGCAGTAAAAAATGCATATCCAAACGCAGGGCCTATATATAGATACGACTTACTTTATTGAGCCCACACAACACAATGGGCTGCAAGCAGATATCTAGTTTTTTTTCCTTTTGTTCAAAATGGTGAAGAATAAACAGAAAAAGCCCTGTTTTATTAACCACACAGATGATTCTTTCTTCCAGATGGGCAACATAAGAAATTTGATGCGCCATATTTAACTGCAGTTGCTGCCATTGCCTTGTTATTGGTGGCTCTGGTAGTACCTGTTACCTTTTTATTTGTACGAAATTGTGGTCAGTGCTCCTCACCAGGTCAAACAGAAAAAACAGCTTTAGGCAACAAGCAGGTTGGTTTAGATTGCTTAATGACTTGTGGAACAGTGAAAATATTTGTCTCATGTGATGTCTGTTGAAATAAAAAGTGGTACCATTAGCTCGTATAGTGGCACATCTTATTTTGACTATCAAATGGGACAACTGGGGCAGGCATGATATATTTTCTTCTATTGTTTGTGAAAATTTGAGAAGGGTACAGGTAACATGTACAGTGGTTGTCCATGTTAGTGAAACTAGACTGTGGTACCGTTGAAATGTACAGTAAAAGCATAGCACTTGTAAGCAACATGTAGAGTGCTGCAATGTCATGTTTGTTCATGTCGATCAGAGTAAAGTTACCCAATATGTTACATAAGTTTTAGGAAAATCAAGACTGATCAATTGTACTTAAACACCTGTGGGAAAACAGTTCTTGAAAACATTGTTAGGAGAGCAGAAAATGCAGGTAAAGAGTAACGCTGCCATAAATTGCAGAACAGTTTACATGCACAGAAGCAAAACATCAAATTTGTTCATCTGCTGTACTTAGTTATCCATAGTTATCATTTGAAGTAGCAAACTACTCCATGCAACATGAATAAGATGCAAATATATTTATCTCAAACTCCTTGATAATATTGAAAGTGTGGCTCAGATTTTGAGATAAATACGATCAAGATTGTTCATGCATGCAACTGCCAAAATTAAGTGTAGCATTGATCAGTCACGGTATTATATTCAGTATTTGCCCAGGTTCATAAAAGTATAATATACTGTGGGTGGTTACATGCTTGTCTGGAATCTCTGAAATTCAAATGTTATACTTATACCTTGTACAGAGACACTTCTGTTTTTAGCCACCATTTAATTTGTGATCGTGCAGCATCTGGCTTCCATTGTGCCTTGCTTGTAGTGCGTTTTGTGGTTGTCAAATCTCGGTAAAATTCGCTTTATGACTAAGTACTGGAAAATGTCTAAGTTTTCTCCATATTAGCCCTCGTAAAACCTGTGATCCCTGGAATGGGCTCAATTTTGACCCTCGGGCAACAATATGGGCACTCTTGGTAGAGGTTCACCAGATAAAACTATATGGATAATTTGGTAACCCTAGGTTTTATGACGAAGTATAGGAAGATTTCTAAAGTTTTCTGTTCATAAGCTTATGTAAAACTTGTGACCTATAGAGTAGGATCAAATTTGAATCTAGGGCAATACTTTGAGCACACTTTGTAGAGGCCCACTGGGTAAAGCCACATGCAATATTTGGTGATCCTAGGCCTTATGGCTAGGTACAGGGAGATTCCTAAAAGATTTCTTTATATATATAGGCCAATGAAAAACTTTTCCATGTCTACAAATTAAGAGTATGGTACAATAAACATCGTCAGTGGCATATTGCAGTGTTTGTCATTGCAAAATTAGTGGCATTTAATTCAAAGTTATGGTCACATATTCTTGTTAACATTTCGCTTTTGAAAACATTTTTTGTTTACAAAATTTTAATATTTTCTATTCAATGTAATCCTTTTAACTTTTAAAACAAATTGTGGTGGCTTGGTATTAGAATTCGATATATCCTTTTTTTCGTTTATCTATAGTTTCTTTTTTGTTTGCATGCATGTCACACATTTGTCTGTAGTATTTTGGCCAATATGTTATACATGTACAGCATTAATGTTGTTTATTCAGTTTTCAGGTAACAATTAATTGATTTTTACAGCAAGGACTATGAAATACCACTAAAAATTATGTTTATTTGTTGTCAGTATTTTCTTTTTAGCGACGCTATCATTTTGACGTAGGATTTGATATTTCTTCTAACTCATTACCAAAAGACAAAATCTTAGACTGGTCCAAATTGAAAGCATTTGCAGACGACAAAATAAAAGCGACTTAACTTTTGAAATTTCTTTAGTGAAGAGTAGAAAACATTGTGGGAAAAGGAGAAAATGCTGGTAGAAAACATTGTGGGAAAAGGAGAAAATGCTGGTTACCAGCATTTTCTCCTTTTCCCACAATGTTTTCTAAAGGCTTCTTTCTCAGGGGCGTCAAAAGTAGGGACTGTGTGGTAATGGGTTAAAGTATGTGTTTGATGGAACACCATGAATTTTATAGATGATATCATAAACTAGATCTAGTTTTGGATATCAATATTCAATACTCCCATAACGTATTGTTTGATTTACTGGTTGCCAAAGCATAATATTTCACTTAGCTTTCAGTCATTATTGAATTGTTTTCTTTCATTTACAAAATTTGCTAATGAACCATCTTATAAATCACCTTTAAATCAGTTTCTGTTTATTTACAAATTAGTCATTTTCTTTTCAAAGAAAAGGTAAAAACAAGAAAGAAGTCATGCTTATTACTGGGTAATTTGCTGTAACCCTGTGCCAAACAGTCCTGGGTTTTAACAACCCTGAAGAAGAAAGAATCAGTATTTTCTCTTTTTCCCAATATATTTCTAAGGCCTCCACCCCACACACACACAAATCGTATTTTTAGTCCTATCCATAGTTCAAATGTGGTCTACAAATGCTTGCAATTTGGTTTAGTCTGAAATTCTTCAGTTTGGAATAGGATTCATTCATTTTCCCCTGAAAGAAATTTATAGACGACCACTTTGAAAATAACCTGGTAATCTGTTAATGAAATGTACATGAAATACATAAAGGTACCTGTATAATATACCCATGCGTCTAAAGCTCAAGACAATAATTTCACTTTTTTGCAATAAATTGTTTTCAAAAGTCGTTTACTGTGGAACAAAATGAAATTCTTTTATGTTATTTCCAGGAAGAACTAGACAATGGGTACAAAGAAACATCATTTCAACATCGAAGAACATTGTTCAACAGATACAAATCAACAAATGATTCAAGGACAAAATGGCCAAGAAAATACAGACACTACAAACTCCAATTTTACGTTGCTCAAAAAAATGTTTCAACAGAGTCATGAAAAGATCAAGTTAACCATTTACCAGACAAACAGTCCAGAGGATTAAGGTTCTTGAAGACATTTCAGGCAAAGGAAAGATGCTGATGATCAGGATCTCTCCTTTTCCCACTATTTCTACCCTGCCAAAGACTTGAATTATATTTGTCATTGAAATTATTTTGATTATGGAAAAGTATAAGAAGTTGTTGTACCGCAAAAAGTTAAACGTATTTAGCAGAATGAGGTGGGTAGCATCATTGAATGAACCAGTACCAAGAGTGTTGAAATTATAACATGGGTCAAATTAAACCTGCCCTGAGGGCCACAAGTTAAACATAATTACATACATGTACATGGTGAAAATTTAATTTTCTTGTTCCCTATCACTAACCATTTATCAAGGGCTACTAAATCTGGCAAGTACGAGGGTTGATCAATAAATTCGTGGACACCGCCCTCAAATACTTTCATTGTATCTAAAAACAAAGCGAAAATTGTATATCTCTGATCTTTTATAAATATATTGTATAAATTTTACTTAAAAATTACAGTAAGTTTATACAAAAACAAGAATTTGCTACGCCCATATCAGTCAGATCACCGTAGATCAAGCACAAAATAGCATCAAAAACAGCGTCAACCTTATATATTCTCAAAGTAACAACCAATAGCGTCCACACAGCGTTCAAGTCTATGCACCCACTGGGTGAATATGTTTGCATAAAATGACTTGTCGAAAGATCTCAATACAGCAAATGCTTTGCTCTGTAGGTTGTCAAAGCCTGTAACCCTTCAACTCAGCCTTTAACCTGACAAAAATTAATAGGCAAAATTGCAGGGCGTAAGGTCAGATGAGTATGATAAGTATTCATAGATTTAGGCCCCTAACTGGATGGTGATGGTTGTCCTTTCCAGAAACCTTCTCAATATTCTTTTTAGTCTATTGTGGCGTCATACCTAATTTCACAAAAATAAAATTATCAAAACTCTTTGCCCTTATGATGTTGCATGTCGCTCTGGCGCACACACTCCTGTCTCCATTGGCATCGTTAACAAAACAAGATAACAATTTTCGCCGCTTGAAGACATTATGCAATGCTGTTGACGTCATTTCCATATGTCTGAATGTGCGCAAAAATTAGTCTTTAATTCTGATGAAGTGCCATTCTCAAGAATTACGATTATGAGCTGTGGTGGTCTTATTGCACTGGGTTTCCACGGTAATTCGTAGCGTCTATATACCAGATAAAGTTTTGTTAAAATTTGCACACATCTATTGTCATTTAATGGTTCTACAAAATGGTAAAATTCAATAGCAGTTCACTTATTTGTAACGGAGATATCGACAGTGTCCATGAATTTATTGATCAACCCTCGTATCTTCATCCTGGATCTCCATCAACTTTGTTGAAATTTAATCTGGGGTCAAAGTTGGCCCAATCAGCCGTTTTACAAGGACTTTACATCATGGAAACTTCAAATAAATGTATTTTCTTGCTTATAACCATTTGGCCTAAACCTTTATTATTTGGTTGTGGTTTCATTGTACTGTATCATACATAGCCAACCCAGGGACTCTTCTGTTATTAATAACACCAATGTTTTTTACCGGATAACTTTATTTGTAAAGTTAATGGTTAAGTATTCCATAAAAAAATGAAATATACAAATAAATTCAATGTACTATGTGTTTTCATGTCTTATTCTTTCCCAAAGACAATGTTTTCTCCAAATCTATGGAAAAGCATTTTGGCAAATGCACCAATTGCTCTGAATAAGCAACCGTCTCATTTGCCACAATGTATTTCTAATTCTATACAATAATATTCAAATGTTTTCAACATCATACATGTACTTCCAGTTAAAAGTGCAATTAATTGTGACAGCCTAAAATTCTAATGAAATAAAAAGGTTAAATATTGCAACAAAGTATGAAACTCCTCAGGCTATAGCAGAGCTAAGCCTAGGACTACACTAATCTTGAGACTAATCTGTATGTGCAGCAAGAAGCATACAACAACTTGATGCACATGAACCAATTGAAATAAAGTGACTCATGCACAAAAGTCACTTGCTCCACAATGTTAATTCATATATTAAGTCCCTAAACATGACTCACTGCCCTTAGCAAACACTGTAGATCAAGATCAGACTGCACAGAACATGCATTCTGATCCTAGATTCACAACTTCTTTGATCAGGACCTATCTTTTCCCAAAAGAGTTTTGGAAATTGCAAAACCTAGGTCTCTGCTGTATGTTTGAAATTTTAAACAGAAGTTATTTGACAGGATAAGGGTTAAAACTCTATTTACGACTTATAAACTCAAGCTTTGACAGAAAATAGTGGGATTTCTACATCAATTCCCTCCAAGCAGTTTGAACAAAATGACGTCATCATAAACTTAAATACTCCAAAATTCACCTATTCATGTCCAACAGCAAAATATGACAAACTGAATGAAATATAGAAGCGTTTAACACACAAAAATGACAATAATTACCCTGTGCACCACTATAATCTACACATTCTTGACTACTGAACAGGAATTTACTCTTCCCTGCTGCATCCATATTAGACTTCACGTGCAAAAAGAGAGCTTCAGTAAAGGCGTATAACTCTCGCAATACTGAAATGCAAATCCATAGTCTAAGAGAAGTAACTCTATCAAGTTGATCAACTGATCATCAAAAAGAGTTACGTCCCTTGACACCTGATGCCAGTTCCAAATCTGACAAATAACAACTAACAACGGAAAGCCATCGGAAAGAATTAAACTTATAAAAATATGATCCATTACATTCATCTAATTGGTTTCTTAAACGATTGCCAAAAATGGCACCGCCCTTTGAGTAACAACTTTCAGTTAGATAGGCTTTCATAGGTTTACAGTCAAAACGTACCCAAACCAAAACGTACCCAAGTCAAAACGTACCCAAGTGGAGTCAAAACGTACCCAACTGAAGTCAAAACGTACCCAAGTGGAGTTAAAACGTACCCAATATGAAGTCAAAATGTACCCATTATTTTTATAGTGTTTTTATCTTCCATCTTTCCACAGATTAATAGAAATATTGTTTTCACAATCCTGATGATGATAATTTTTAATTCTGCTTTATTTCAAATTTGCCTTACATGATTCAAACAAATAATGAAACATATCACAGAACATGTAGCAAAGTCTATTAAACGCTTCATGATAAAATTACAGAGTGTGTATCTCTCTTTTTAGACAAATACAATTGACATTAGGGAAAAGGCATCAGATACCTTGATATCGTCAAGGATCATTATTAATATATAATTTATCCATAACAAAAATTCGGAAAAAGTATCTTCATAAGAATGAGCACTTTTATAAAAATGAGATACATTAATTACATTGTTTGGATAACAAAAGGTGCAATTTTCACACCCAAAAAGGGTGTAATAAACTATAATTCTGTGGTTAACAAATCAATTATTAACAGTGGTATTAAAGCTGCTGTATATTTCCTGATCATATATTTGAATGCTTTGTAAATATTGATGATGACACAGTTTGCTTCAGATGAAGAACTGAAGGGTTAATTTTTTTTAAATTCATTACATGCTCTAATGGAAATTTTTCTCATATTTTCCGTTTCTTCTTTGGAAGTTCTTCTTTGTGACATTTTTATCACCAGGAAATTCCCTAAACATGGATAAGTAAAAGATTTTGTTGTCTATGAGTGGTGACTCGGTTACTCCTTCTTATCATCACAAGTATAAATATTTAAACAATTTTTCAGTTAATTAAAAATATTAACAATTTTTTAGAGGGCGAATATTATAAGATATATATTCTGCACTGAAAATATTGTAAACTTAAGCTTTTACCAATCAATAAAATCTTGGACTCTTCCAGATTGAAAACATTTGCAAACAACCGTTATAAGGCTTCGAAGGGTAAAAACATTGCGAGAAAGGAGAGGAAGTTGTTACAAGGTTGTAAAAAGCTATTTTTCATTAGGATTGTAAATACTATAGATTGTATAATTAAAGGTAACCTGTGCTTTTTGTGGGTGAAAAAATAACATGTTAACTAAATATCATTGAAAATTTGTATTTTACTCGTAAACTTAAATTGACTAGATCTAACTTATTTTTGTTAACTTTGAAAAGGGGCTGGGGGATATAATTAATGCGATGTAGCATTGTGTACAAATGTTTGTAAATCATTTTTTATGAAAATAAAAATATGTTAGTGACAACTAGTTTGTTACACCTGATTAGGCCTGACATAAACACATCACCCACAATTGAATGTAAGGTAGGATTGAAATCATTGGTCGTTTTTTAGCTCACCTGAGCAGGAAGTGCTCATGGTGAGCTTTTGTGATCACCCAATGTCCGTCGTCCGTTGTGCGTCGTGCGTCGTGCGTTGTCCGTCGTCCACAATTTCTTTAAACATCTTCTCCTCCTAAACCACCGGGCCAATCTTGATGAAACTTGGCAGGGATGTTCCTTTGGTGAAGCTCCACCAAAGTTGTTCAAGAGATTAAATTCCAGCCATAATTCTGGTTGCCATGGCAACCAAAAAGAAAAAAATAGCAAAATCTTTGAAAATCTTCTTCTCTGAAACTAGAAGGCGTAGAGCTTTGATATTTGGTTTGTAGCATCTCCTAGTGGACCTCTACCAAGATTGTTCATATGATGCCCCTGGGGTCAAAACTGGCCCCGCCCCGGGGGTCACAAGTTTGAAACTTAGGAACAAAGGAGGAAAACTTTAAAAATCTTCTTCTCTGAAACTAGAAAGTGCAGAGCTTTGATATTTGGTATGTAGCATCTCCTAGTGAACCTCTACCAAGATTGTATATATGATGCCCCTAGGATCAAAACTGGCCCCGCCCCAGGGGTCACAAGTTTGAAACTTAGGAACAAAGAAGGAAAACTTAAAAAATCTTCTTCTCTGAAACTAGAAAGTGCAGAGCTTTGATATTTAGTATGTTGCATCTCCTAGTGGACCTCTACCAAGATTGTTCATATGATGCCCCTGGAGTCAAAACTGGTCCCGCCCCGGGGGTCACAAGTTTGAAACTTAGGAACAAAGAAGAAAAACTTTAAAAATCTTCTTCTCTGAAACTAGAAGGCGCAGAGCTTTGATATTTAGTATGTAGCATCTCCTAGTGGACCTCTACCAAGCTTGTTCATATGATGTCACTGGGGTCAAAACTGGCCTTGCCCTGGGGGTCACAAGTTTGAAACATAGGAACAAAGAAGGAAAACTTCAAATTTCTTTTCTCTGAACCTAGAAGGCGTAGAGCTTTGATATTTTGTATGTAGCATCTCCTAGTGGACCTCTACCAAAATTGTTCATATGATGCCCCTGGGGTCAAAATTGGCCCTGCGCGGGGGTCACAAGTTTGAAACATAGGAACAAAGAAGGAAAACTTTAAAAATCTTCTTCTCTGAAACTAGAAAGTGCAGAGCTTTGATATTTGGTATGTAGCATCTCCTAGTGAACTTCTACCAAGATTGTTCATATGATGTCCTTGGGGTCAAAACTGGCCCCGTCCCTGGGGTCACAAGTTTGAAACTTCGGAACAAAGAAGGAAAATTTTAAAATTTCTGTTTGAATATTTGAGAAAAAGCCACGTGGAGTAATTCTGTCTCAACAAATGACATTATTAGAAATTTTCCACAAATTATGACCAATCGAATAATTACTGATCATCTACATGGTAAATAGTTTAGTGCATTCCTAATGGAAGCCGCAATCTAGCGGCTTCCAATAATACCGGAGAATCTAGAGCAATCAAGATCGTTGCAGTTATTTCCCTTACGTAAAAACTGATCTGGAGTTTTTTTCAATAAACGGTTTGCAAATATTTATCTTAACTCCTTGATAATATTGAAAGTGTGGCTCAGGTTCTGGGATATATAAAGTCAAGATTCTTCATGCATGCAACTGCTGAAATTAAGAGTAGCATAGATCTAGTTATTATATTCAGTGTTTGCTTAGGTCCATAAAAGTAAAGTGTTATATAATGTAGAGTGTTATATAATTATTTAGAATCTCTGAAATTCTGTTATACACTTACCTTGTACAGAGACACTTCTGTTTTTAGCTTACCATTTGTGATTGTGCAGAGGCTGGCTTCCATTGTGCCTTGTGCGTTATGTGGTTGTCAACAATTACCTTAACGTCCAAAATCAGTTAAGTTGCGCCAATGACTTAATTTCCAGTCACAGTCAAATGAAAAGATAATTTAGGCCCTTCAGTCTACTTTTGTATGTTACACATAGTCCAAATGATATTGCCAAAAATATAAATGTACAAATCCAAGATCTGAACACTTTGAATTTGAAAATTTGAAGCTGATTGTAGACATATACTAGCAAAAAGCCATGTCACAAACAAAAGGTTATATTAACGGAAAATATCGCACAAACATAAACCACATAGTATGAATAAGGTCCAGTTCATTTTATTCGTAAATGCCAAACAATGAGGCACAAAGTCTAAATAAAGCTTGTAATTTGTTAGTTCTTTTGATATTTTTGTCTGTTTACTGTCCCTTAAATCATAGTGAATTGCGTTATACAAAGTAACACCACTGCATTAAAATGAAATACGAAAGGTAGAGCACAAAACATATTTTTTCTCTTTCTATAAGCATCATATTTAACAGCTAAAATAATGTTTCGGGTTTACCCGTAAAAAAAAAAATAAACTGCACTTTATTCAAAGTAGAATTTTCAATTTTTCACATTTTTAGTGAATTACGTTACACATGTTTTCTAAGATACTAAACGTGGGAAGGGAAATTAAACACCAATATGGGTAGACCATGTCTGCCTTTCTGATATATCAAGATATCATTTATCTGTGTTAAGTAATAAGGACTCAAATTGCATTTTAGACGCTGGGGTGAATTACGTTACAGTGAATTACGATACACTGAATGTAGGATTATCTGAACAAAACACCAAACTGTTCAAATACACGAGTTAATTTCAGTGTAAAAACTGACCTCATAGTTACGTCATATGTTAACGTCATTTACAGGTGCCGTTTATCTTTTTTGACCTTGGTGGACGTGAATACTTTATTGCACAGTAAGGATTATTGGTTTATATCATTTATTTAGTGTGTATCTCTGCTCATAACATGTGTGATGTTCGATTTTTAAGATTGACATTTGTATTCTTCTATCTTGTCTGAATTAAAGAAATTAAAAGAGATATATTTGAATGTGATGTATGAATTATATGATAACGTAATTCACAAAAACTGTAATGTAATTAACTTTCTTTAACTAAGACCGTAGTGACCAATAATACTTTGTATCGTCCATAGTTGATGCAAAAAAAAAAAACCTTCAAGTGGCCCGGTAAGCCAGACACAGTCTGGATAACAGCCGACGCTATATTAATGGCTGTAAACGAACCTATTCGCATTGGAAAAACATATTCAAATTCCGACAGGAAAAAATTAACACCATTGAGCAGTTGTTTGGCCTATAAAAAGTAAACAATATTTGATGAGAGACAGTTTGTGTTACACTGAGTTTCTTTAATTCTTTACCACACAATCCCGACTTTTAACGACCCTGACAAAGAGGCTTTTTGAACACAGTCCGGGAAAAGGAGAAAATGCTGGTAACCAGCATTTTCTCCTTTTCCCACGCTGTTTTCTACTCTTCCCATAACCAAATTCGTTTTATAAGTCAGATTCATTTTGTCGTCTGCAAAGTCTTTCAAATTGGACTGGTCTTAAATTTTGTTGTTTGGTAAAGAGTTAACCCTTTTCCAAACAAGCCCTGGTTTTTAAGTGTCTGCAGTACAAGTATTTTGAAAACATTGTTGGAAAAGGAGAAATTGCTCGTAACGAGCAATTTCTCCTTCTCCCATAGTGTTTTCTACCCTTTTATAGACCATTCTGCAACTTTTATCAAATTTGAAATTATCGTCTGCAAACGCTTTCAATTTGGAGGAGTCTAAAATTTGTTCTTTTGGAAAGGGTTAAAAGTAATTTGATTAATTTTCCGAATAAATAAGTCACTGAAGTACAAGTGAATTACGTTATAGCTTTGACTTGAATTACGTTACAACATTTTCATCATATAGTGAACAGTCTGTACTCATGTTTGGTTACAATTATGACTGGAACATTCTATAGCCTATTAGGAAATAGTAGACTTTTGCATTTTATTTGCTTTTTATTCCCTGCACATAGTACATTTAGTAGTGTTTGTAAAGTTGTATCTAAAACTGACGCAAATTGCTGCTGTTGAATATCAAAAGTGTTATTATTCATTTCTTACAGTTTTAAAGGTCCATTTATTTTCAGTTTGCTACAGTATTCTTACAGGATTTGATTTTTTTTAGTTTAATAAAAGGAGGTACATTTCTTAAATATGAGTTCATTTTAATTTTCTTCTATATGTGAATTACGTTGCACGTTACCACTCCATAGTACAAGCCGACCACAGTAAAAAAGTTGCTTTCATCCATACCAAGTAAGCATTCATATAATGCAGGATAACATAGCTTCCTAATAAGCTATAAATGATCGTCGATTTCTTTCACACAGATCCACGACAATTACCTTATTTCTTAGAATTCGATGCGATTAAGATTTGCCACCAAAAATTTCATCACATGTTCAAATCAAAGAGATACTGCTTTCTCATTATGCAATATATGACCAAAATTTGACGCTTGTTCATTTTAAAGACACATATGCAGTGTTCAGATTTACACATGAAAGCAATATATCATATCATGTTCATAGTAGATATTCATTTTATCAAGTCACGGTTTTGTAACGTAATTCACGGCTGTTTTTGACCCACTTCTATAGGGTCTGATTTTTGTGCTTAAAAAATCCAATGCAAACACTTTAAGTATCGAATCTGTATATCAAAAGGTTGAAAGCTTATAAAAAACGAGGTTGAATTAAATTTTGTGTTCCAAATATTATGGCCGAAATTACAGTGTAAATGGCGCAACTTAACTGATTTTGGACGTTAAGTGTGCAATCTAGAAAGAGGCCAAATTTTCATTGTAATTGTCTGGATGAAAATCTCAGATATGTTGGGATCAAACCAGACCAAAAAAGTAGGTCATTTGGTTCGAAATGCCTTGTGTGCACTCCAGAAGCCATATTTCCAGTCTGATACTCATGAAACTTGAGGAAGATGCTTTTTTTGGACGGTATCTCGGACACGTCTGAAATTTGGTTGCTTTGGGTTGAATTGTAGATCTTTGGGACAAAACTTGTGTGTATTAAAAAGGCTACATTTTCGGTATGATGTACACGAAATTTGATGAGAATGTTTGTCTTGATTATATCTCTGACATATTTGAATTTAGGCAACATGTGGTGAAAAAGGTTGGTCACTGGACAAATCTTACAAAAATATATACACTCTACACGTCATTTGTTTTTCAGTCTGAGTTCATAGAACTTGGCCAAAAATATTTATCGTGGTGTAACTGTGAAGTTAGGTCATGCCGAGACGAAAAGAAGGTCACCGGAAAAAAAAAGTATGGTGTGCTCTCTAGAGGCCACAAATTTAGTCTGATACTTATGAAACTTTTCCAGAATATTTATCTTGATCATATTGTATCTAGGCCCTATGTTTAAGATTTGGACACGTTTGATAAAATGTGAAAAGAAAAGATGAAAGATTACATTTTCTGTCAGATGCTCATTAGACTTCAGTGTAGTGCTTATAACACTTGGTTTGAATGTTTTTCTTGATGATATCTCCGAAAACTTTGAAATTGGGAAACGCTGGATGAAAAAAGTGGGTAACTGGGACAAATCTCCTTACAAGAGGGCCATTTTGGCCTTGTATAAATTGACCATCTAATAAGTGAAAACCCTATATGCCAAACACTATAAGTTTTGGCCAAATGGCTTTGAACATAAGACCCCTGAGACAGGACTAAACTTAGTAGCACTAGTTTTCACTGTTAGTAACAAGAATATTTCCAAAGTTTTAACTATATAAGCACATGTAAGACTTCTGACCCCTGGGGTGGGATCAAATTTGACCCTAGGGCAATAATTTGGGCACTCTTGGTAGAGGCCAACTAGATAAAGCTATATGCAAAACTCGGTAAAACTTGCTTTATGACAAATTATAGGAAAATTTCTAAAGTTTTCACTATATAAGCTCCCGTAAAAGTTGTGATCCCTGGAGTGGGGTCAATTTTGACCTAGTGCAACAATCTGGGCACTCTTGGTAGATGCCTGTTAGATCAAAATTAATGGAAAATTTGGTAACCCTAGGCTTTATGACGAACTATAGGAAGATTTCTAATTTTTTCTTTATATAAGCTCATGTAAAACATGTGACCTACGGAGTAGGATCAAATCTGAATTTAGGGCAATGATTTGAGCACACTTTGGAAAGGCGCACTAGATAAATCCACATGCAAAATTTGGTAGCCCAAGGCCTTATGGCTGGGTACAGGGAGTTTCCTAGAAGACTTCTTTATATTGGCCAATTCGGTAGCCCAAGGCCTTATGATTTCAAGCATGAATATTTTGAAAGATTTTCATTATTTTCAAGTTTTGTTGCTATGGCAACCACAGTTTTATGGGGAATCAAATTCTCTCAAGAAAATCTGAAGAGGACCATGACAGGATCATTCCTGTGACATTTCATCAAAATTGGATGAGTAGTTTCAGAGAAGATGTTTAAAAGTTAATGGACAGACGCACGCACGCAAAATGGACACAGGGCCATGACATAAGCCCACAGACCTTCGGCAAGTAGAGCTAAAAATCTTGCGTTCCCTCTAGAGGCAATATTTTCAGTCTGATACTCAGGAATCGTGGTTAGGATTAAAAGGCAAAATTGCAGGGCGTAAGGTCAGATGAGTATGATAAGTATTCATAGATTTAGGCCCCTAACTGGATGGTGATGGTTGTCCTTTCCAGAAACCTTCTCAATACTCTTTTTAGTCTATTGTGGCGTCACACCTAATTTCACAAAAATAAAATTATCAAAACTCTTTGCCCTTATGACGTTGCATATGTCGCTCTGGCGCACACACTCCTGTCTCCATTGGCATCGTTAACAAAACAAGATAACAGTTTTGGCCGCTTGAAGACATTATGCAATGCTGTTGACGTCATTTCCATATGTCCGGACGTGCGCCAAAATTAGTCTTTAATTCTGATTATGTGCCATTCTCAAGAATTACAATTATGAGCTGCGGTGGTCTTATTGCACTGGGTTTCCACGGTAATTCGTAGCGTCCATATACCAGATAAAGTTTTGTTAAAATTTGCACACATGTGTTGTCATTTAATAGTTCTGCAAAATGGTAAAATTCAATAGCAGTGCAATTATTTGTAACGTAGATATCGACAGTGTCCACGAATTTATTGATCAACCCTCGTATCTCCATCAACTTTTTTGAAATTTAATCCGGGGTCAAAATTGGCTCAATCAGCCGTTTTACAAGGACTTTACATCATGGAAACTTCAAATACATGTAAAATTTTCTTGTTTATAACCATTTGGCCTAAACCTTTATTATTTGGTTGTGGTTTCATCTAATTGGTTTCTTAAACGAGTGTCAAAAATGGCAACGCCCTTTGAGTAACAACTTTCAGTTAGATAGGCTTTCATAGACAAGACCTTTAAAAGTCTGTTATTCCAAACCTTTTGGCCTAGTATTGTAATGTTTTGAATGTACTGTAATATATAATATCGGAGAACCTAGAGCAATCAAGATCGTTGCAGTTATTTCCCTTGCGTAAAAAAATTTGTCTGAAGTTATTTTCAATAAATGGTATGAAACTTGGTTATATTTTACAGTCTGACACCCCTAAAACTTGGTTAAAACGTCTTGATGGTATCTTAAACAAGTTTCAAATTGGGCCAAGTCCGGGCCAAAAAGATGGTTATTGGGCCAAATCATAGAAAAAACTTATATTCATTTTAGAGGTTACCTTTCAGTCTGATACTCATGAAACTTCGTCAGAATTATTGCAGTGATGATTTCTCGGACCAAAAGTAGGTCACTTACACTCATGTGTTTTACATCATCACACCCAAGATCTTCTCACCTTTATCACTTCATGGTGACTTTACTCAGGTAAACCTTCCTGATTCTTTTTCCCATTATGTTTCCAAATGCCTTCTCCACCACGGTGGTAAAATGCTAAGACTCTCCTAGAGTGGATTTTGCACACAGGAAAAAAATATTGCTGAAACAGTATGACTTTACTCTTGACGAACATGGAGTCGTGCAGACAGGGTCGTGATGGACACTGGTACTCGCACGATACTGGTTTTCTGGAATTTGTTTAATAACAGGAAGAATCTTGCAAATATATGCTTCTTTCTGGAAAGACAGTTTATAATCAGATTTTTATTGGTGACCAACTCGGTAATTCTATGATAATTTCTTTAGATAAGGTCATTAAAAAACTGTACCCTCCTAAGTGTTTAAAAAAAAAAGTGCTATCACACTGAGGCCAATATTTAAAACATTGTTGATAAAATGCGTTTTCCTTAGTTTTATTGTGACATTCATTTAACTCGTTCATCGAAACCCAACTCGTTTTCTAGTTTTCCTTTAAGTTAAGAGCAAAAGTGAGAAAAACTTAATGACGGACGCGTGTTTTAAATATGTCTACAACATTGTTATTTTTTGGTTCTCATACACTTCATTTCCTATGAGACTGTTGATTTGTCACAGTTTAACCTATGGGGCGAAAAGACCCTTTTTTCGTATTGTGAGAAAGCAACACTAACATGGGAACATTCACCTTAGAAGTATGGCTGACCCAGCACAGCTAGCCTCAAGAGATAAAACGAAATGCAAATTGAGGGCCCTGATCACTCCCATAGTCGAATAATCAGAATTGCTTTGAGACAAACTGTCCTAAGCTCGACCCCAAGGTCCCGGGCTTGAGCCTTGCTGGAGGTGTCGTCGTAATATGACCTGTCATGTTCCTGGACACAGGCATCGACGAAACTTCTCACCCGAACGTCTCCAAGCGCTTATGCGGGCATCACAGGAAGCCAGGGTAAACCGGGACTCGTCTGTGAAGAGTACCTTGGACCACTGATGTCTGTTCCAATGCAGATCGTCATCCTGGCCCGGCGAAGGTGTGATGAGAGGGGCATACGGACGACAGTTTGAGTTCAGGCGCACCTCACGCAGACGACGGGTCACAGTCATGTGATTAAATTGAAGTTGGAACATATACCTAGCTGCCCTGAGCTTGCCTATTGATCAACGCCCTGCGGATGATGGTTCAGTTAAAGGCATGAGTTGGCGGTAGCGATCGTCTCTTCAATTTGTACATCTTGGTCGCACAGACCGAGATCGCTCATCAGAACTTCCGGTAGTCTGGAAGCGTTTGTGGAGCCGCTGAAGAACAGAGTTGTTCACAAAGGAAAGGAGGAGTAAAACTACTCTTATAAAAATCTTATAAAATAAAATTGGTCCACACAGTAAGATTAATCTCGGAGATATTTGCCGCTGAGACAAATCTTATTGTCTGTGTATCCTAAATACATGTATTACAAGATTTTCTAGATAGAGTTTCCTGAAACTGTAATAGGTTTACAGCAACGCTCTATCTCCCAAGATGTGTATTACAATATACATATAAGCCAATTACAACTAAGCAGTCTATGGTAAGTTAACTACCTGCAAATTTGTTGATGCTGTATTTTTATGAAGTGTATACACATTGAATTCCTGATGCACAAAAATTGAAGACAATTAATGAATGAATGAATGAATGAATGAATATTGTGTTGTGCTGCATCTACAGCTTTTGCCATTTAGCGTGAATATCTGTGTTAGGCAGACAATGTAACGTTACATGTATTTTCCAGCAAGAACCTTGGAAGGCTTAAAAACTATATATATATAAGTTTTCCAACACTATAGCAATACTAATCATGCATAATCCCATCATCGTTTCGTCTTGAACTGCAAGCACCATTTTGACTCTAGATCGACATTTCAGCAGAATATTCTGGTGGGGAAACCCAATAGTTAAGAAGAGTATCATAGACCTGTATAAAATAGACGCTTTGCCAATTACATATGATAAAAGCGACATTTCCTTGTTATCGTAAACGGCGCACCGGAAGTATTTCGTGACACCGGACAAACAAAGCATCATTTCAATGATTAATACCGTATGTCCCGTTTGCAAATCCTTGAATTTGGACAAATTCGCTGCTGAAAAGAAAATGACATAGCACGAAATCTAGAGGAAATTAAGTCTAACACAATTTAAACATACCTTATTGCATTCGAAAAAAAAAAATCATGGATGGACAAAATATGAATTTTATGAGGTCGTTTTGAAATAAAGAGCCTATACATGTAGAGACTTAGAATGAACTTACCCTCTGTAACTTGTATAAAATTCATTATCCCGTCCACTGATGGTCAACAAAAGGGTCTACAAATTAATATGGAACAAAAGATAAGAAGAGTCAGTTTTATGTGACACGTGTGTGTTAATCTGCACGAAGCAAGTACATTACAGTTCTTCTAGGGTCACCCAACCTGCAGTCACAGCAGTGCGATACCGAGATCAAAGGAACGTCGAGTTAACCCTTCACCCATGTTTTTTCCGTGTGTAAAACTTCATTGGACACATATTTTTAAATACTCAAAATGAAGCTTGAATAAATAATTTGTGAAGAAGGTATGGAAGGTTTGAAATTTGATCTGAAGCCACGTTTCTTTTGTACATGATCTTTATCATGAAGTTATTCGTCAATACGAACATATGCCTGAAAATGCAACAAAGACGGTATGATAATACTTTCAGTAAATAAATTGTCCCTGTTTCTTTGAAGACGCTGTACAGCTATTTAATCTTTTACCAAAGTATTTTGGGTTTAACTTAGAGGAGGGTGCAATGTTGTTATTAAAGATGACCCTAAATCTGGCTGTCCATCATCGGTCACAGAAAAATCATCACGGATGTATATAGCAGCATGTAAGACAAGATCGCCGAGATACCGTCAGAAAAATAGTTGACACATTTAACCTTTCACGTGTATAGAATTTCTCGACATCTTTTGACTGACAATCTTAGAATGTTACGTGTTTGCTTAAGGTGGGTACCTCGACTATTGACGCCCGAACCAATGGAGGTTTAGATCGAAATCAATATCCGAGCAGAGTCGTCGTTCGTTACTCTCACCATACATTTCTGCAATGGTCTAAATGACTAGAATCTTGTCAAACCGAAGAAAACATGTTTTGTTACTGTTTAGCTGTTTCATGTGTAACATAATAAAGTAGACAAAGGAAATATGATTCTGGGCATATTATCATTTACCTGTTGGGCCCACAATAGAACTATTTTTTCAACCTTCCTTACTGGTCAGAATCGTACGCCAATTATAAAAAAAAGTGGCTGCGCTCATGAATGATGCCAACAGTTTCGACACACCGATGGATCTTAGTTTGTAAGATTAAAAAAAAAAAAGTTAATCGTCCTTCAAAAGACATTTAAGCTTTTCAGAACATCCCTCTTTTTCACATTTCCTACCACTAAGTCTGATTAGCCTTATGCTGTTTGAACAGCACACAAAACAATCCACATTGGTCTTTCTTTCACCGGCGTTTGTGTCGCCATTTTGAGTTATGGTCAAGTGACGACAATATCACTTGATGACGGACTACTTTCTAAGCCAACAACATAGGTGAATGGGAATGGCCCGTGGTGCAAGAGAATGGGTCGAAATCTGTTAAAAATTTCAGAATGTGTCAGTGTAGAGGGGTCAAACTCGGCTTGTAGTACTGTAACATACAGGTATGCTTTAAATAAAGAGGCAATCTAAACGAAGCACTGGTCCAAGTTCCTTCTGACCACCACTCGTATGTCTCACATGGTCCATAAATTTAAGATTGTGTCATAAAGACTTAATTCATTGCCCCCTAATGCAGCAAGATCTCATGATGACACTGAGAAGACTTTTGAAAACATTTTAGGAAAAGTGAATAGCCTAATTCCTAAGGTCCTAAAACACAAAGATTTTTGTTTGAGGGTTATACACAGTAGACAAATGTTCTAATACATGGATTCGGCTAAAGTGTGTCTTTTTTAAAGCTCTTTTCTGGACGACAAATTTTAGACTCTTCCAAATTAGAAGCATCTAAAAACAGCAAATAAGAAGTGGTAAGAATAAAATTTTATTTTAAAACTTTTTTTTTTTGTTTAGCAGCAATACAGGTTAAATTGACGAACAGAAAGTAGGTACAGCACTGCACATAGTTTGCTACTGGAAAATTTACGATGGACTTGAGACTGTGAGGTGCACAGTAATATCAAAAGAATTACCGTAACTGGCTAATTATTGTTGAGGCCCGAGATCAATCCAGCTTCTTCCTAGGAACACCGAATAATTGCGGTAGGGCGAATGATCCCTGTAGCTAGCAGATTTATATTGGTCTGGTGTAGATCGGGTTAGGACTTTTAATTTGGGGGTCCCAGGCTTGAGCCTGACCATACATACTAGATTTTTTGTGGGATTGTCTTTAGGCATCACCCGTCAGAGCCCTAGCTTAGTAGTGGTGAAACCCAGGACATAGCCTTCATTAATATGTGATTAACCCCTTACCACACAAGTTTTAACGCCCTTGGGAAAGAAGACTTTTTAAAACTTTGTGGGAAAAGGAGAAATGCTGGTTACCAGCATTTTCTCCTTTTTCCACGGCGTTTTCTACCCTACCAAGGAAAGATTGCACCATTTTAGCAGCATTGAAATTTTCGTCTGCAAATGCTTTCAATTTGGACAAGGCTAAATTGTTTTCGTCTGGTAAAGGATTAACACCATTCAACGAATCACTTATTGATACACAGTTACTTTGCCATGACATTCTAGACAACACTGATCTTGCTATTGCATTTATTTCGGTTTCATTTCAAGTTTTTAAATGTCTGTTGAAGCCTGGCTGCATTCAGGGCTTGATTGCTGTCATAAGGAGCAATTTCCCTTTGTATATATTGTTTCAAATAATGATGATAAAAAAAAAAAAAATGCGTTGTCTTTTCCTGGACTGGATGTGGTTGGATTAGGAAGATCTGTCTTGGTAATTCGGAAAGTAGGTTTTTAAAAGCATTTAGGGAAAAGTAGAGTATAAAGGCTAGATTTTGTCCTTAAGTTCGCACTAAGTTCTCTGTCGTTTGGTCAATATTGGATGTTGCATGTATGTCGTAGACCAGATTGGAATCTAGGCAGATCCGGAATCTGCCTAGACCAAAGTAGAAAATTTTGTCTTCTAGACCAAAATAGATTTCTATTTTTTTTTTAATCATATTAATCCATAGATCTTTATGTTTAAAACTGAGAGGTAATTTTAATTATTTAAGTCAATTTATATATTTTTTCCCACAACTGCTCCGTTTTCCACTCCTAAAGCGCAAAACATTCAAAGATACCGCATCAATTTTCTCCTTTTTATAGCTCAAACCGACTTTGCAGAGTCCAATCACATGCCAAACTGTGTATTACTATCTGCCTTTTTGACTTCCGGATCGCGTTGTGACATTCTGTAGAAATAAACAATCAACGCGTGCGACATATAAACACAAAATGGTGATGTTTTTACTATTCAAATAAGAAAAAATTAATTGATTTTTTTGGAAAAAATGTAAAAACTAGTAACTTTGAATTATAAAGGATAATAAACTCATGGCATTGTCGTGGAAAAGTATGGGACCGAAAAGAATCATATTCGGATAGGTATAATTTCGGACATAGCGTTCACCACCATGATCATATATATATTACTTGTTACGCACTGCTCGCGTGTCTCGCACGTTTTCTGCTTAAATCACGCTCACGCAAATTTAGCCCATACATTTTTTCACATTGGGTCTAAAAGAATAAAAAAAAGTCCACAAGTATGTTTGGCCTTGCAAGATGAGTCTGAATCATGAAGCATTTAACTTGATGGTCCCTGTAGGACTGTTCGATCCATACTAATGGTCTTCAATTGGAATTTCCTGAGTTAGATTCTTTATTGCACTCACTAAGTACATATAACCGTTGTTTCAAAGTTTTTGTTCAAGGTTTAAACACAAAACAGAATTTAATATATACTGAAGAACTCCTGTTTATTTACTTTGAATTACAAAATACACCCTATATCTGCACCACTTGTTCCTGTAAATCATTCATGATTGTGAAAATAAAGTTACTATCAGAGGAGAATTCAAATTATTTCAGTGCTATAAATACATGCCAGTTGTATTTTGTTACATGTAGCTCATAGTATCATTTTATTTCAGCCTCAAAACGAACATATTGAACTTCACAGAAAGCGACATGGCTATAGACTTGACTACCATGAAAAGAAACGGAAGAAAGAAGGGCGTCGCCCCCATGAAATGGCTAAGAAAGCAAAGAAATTGCGAGGACTTAAAGCAAAATTATACAATAAAAAAAGGCATTCAGAGAAAATTCAAATGAAAAAGACATTGAAAATGCATGAAGAAAGAAAAACCAAACAGAAGTCAGATGAAAATGTTCCGGAAGGTGCTGTTCCAGCTTACTTGTTAGACAGAGAAGGGCAAAGTAGAGCAAAAGTACTTTCAAATATGATAAAACAGAAACGGAAAGAAAAAGCAGTAAGTATCAATCCTTACATTGACACAACGGAAATATAAACTTGTTCAGATTGGAAGCATTTGTAGACAGCAATTTAAAACGAGGGTAAGGAAAAGAAAACTCTTTTTTTTTTCCCCCCCAAAAAAAGAAGGATTTTGAAAACATTTACGGAAAAGGAGAAAATACTGGTATCCTCCTATCCCATACATGTTTTCAATCCTTTCAAAGATGAATGCCATCAGTTGAGCCACTCTCAATTCGATGATTGTAGATCCTTTTCATCAGGGGATGAGTCTAACTTTTTGATCTAATGAAGAGTTTAGCACAGTAGCTATATGTATGAAATGATAGGTGAAATTTAGACCACTACTTTTCCTGAAGTTATATTTCTTGTTTACCAAAGATTGTTACTGTTTTTGTCTAGGGTAAATGGGATGTACCAATACCTAAAGTTAAAGGTGTAAGTGAGACAGAAGTGTTCAAAGTTGTTAAAACTGGAAAAACCAGAAGTAAGTATTATTCTTAATCCTTTATGAAAAGATTTGTATTTTAACATCCTTAAGCTGAAGCTTTTTTTATTGTGATGTGGTCTGGTCAAATCTTGGAGAAACCATAGATATGCTCTAGAGGTCACATTTTCTCTCTAAAGTCTAATGCTCATGAAAACTTGGTAGAAAAATGGTCATGATATCATAGATCAGAAATTAAGATGAATCAATGTAGATATATCGAAAATTGTATGCATTCACATACATCAAACTGAATGTGACTTAAATGATAAGATTTGTCTGTGAGAGAACAGAAAATATTGTAGGAAGAGGAGGAAATGATGGTAATGTTTGCTTTTTCTTGTGTTATATTTTTTTCCAAAACATTGATAAAGAATTGTTTGGTGAAGGCTTAATGAACAAATATTTGATTGGGGCCAACAAGCTGAGGTGGAAGTATATCTTTTAACCCTTTACCACACAATGATGACTTTGACGACTCTGAAAGAGAAGACTTCAGAAAACATTGTCGGAAAAGGAGAAAATG
Organism: Tridacna crocea; assembly: GCA_943736015.1. Lineage (NCBI taxonomy): Eukaryota > Metazoa > Mollusca > Bivalvia > Cardiida > Cardiidae > Tridacna > Tridacna crocea. Next base: position 34,553,823 of record OX031066.1, on the reverse strand, counting down.
TCGATAACCAGCATTTTGTCCTTTCCCCACAATGTTTTCTATCCTTCCCATAGCAAATTTTAACTTTTCAGTCACATTTATTTTGTCGTCTGCAAATGCTTTTGATTTGGACCAGTCCTGAAATTTGTTGTTTGGTAAAGAGTTAAATAAATGATCGAGACAGCTGTCTTAATTCAATGAATTCAATGCTGCATATTTGTTTTTAAGTTTGTGTTAAGATGGTTGGGTCTTGTTGCTACAGTTTTCATTTTCACCAATCATTCTGAGGTTCAATCATGGTCATATATATTATATCCAACATTTTGAAAGTAACAAAACATTTCATTGGGTAAACTTTTTGGCTCAGTCAATCATTACTTACGTCACTTTCAAATGAAAAAAAATACTCTTCAAGACAATGTTCCAAGGAGTGATTGGTGAATATGGACCCAGTTATTTTATGAATTACTTCTGTACAAGTTTGACTTTTCCCATATAGAAATGGCTCTGAGCTTTTATACCAGAAAATGACTTAAGATTTGCAACAATGTTTAGGTGTAACGGCAGCCACAATCCTACTGAGATAAAGTTGATAATTGCATTCAATAGCATACATGTATAAGAAAAAAAATCAGGTAGTCTTCAAAGAATTCATTAGAATCTTTTCAGTATAGCTAATGAAGGAATGAATTCAAAAACATTTCAATTGTATTATTTCTTTGTGCAGGAAAAGCGTGGAAGAGAATGGTTACCAAGGCTTGCTTTGTTGGAGAAGGATTTACCCGAAAACCTCCTAAGTTTGAACGCTTTATCAGACCCATGGCAAGTATTTATTGTACTGTTGTATTGTATATCATATGTGCACATTACCAAACCAAATCTATTGTAAAACAGAGTAGAAATTTGACATTTTAAAATGTTAAAGGCTTCTTAAACTCTTTTCCAAATGACAAATTTATGGAGTGGTCCAAATTGAAAGCATTTGCAGACGACAAAATATATGTGGCTGAAAAATGGAAATTTGATTTGGGAAGAGTAGAAAACATTGTGGGAAAAGGAGAAAATGCTGGTTACCAGCATTTTCTCCATTTCCTACAATGTTTTCAAAAGGTATCTATCACAAGGTCGTCAAAAGTCGTCATTGTTTGGTAACTAAAGAGTTAAGAGAGAGAGCATTTTAGCAATATTTGAAATTGGACAATTATGAAATAGTTGGTATAATAAAGTAATAACTGCTAGTTTGTTAAACTATTGCCACAGTCATGTTCGGTGTGATGGGAGGAATGACCCAAATAGTGTCAAGTTATGGCAGTTTTGGCCATAGTAGCTTATAAAACTATCTTTTGCCAATAGACTAACCTACGCTATCAACTATTTCAGACAAAGAACATTTTCTTTTTTTAAATATAAATGCCATTTTCCCTTGTCTATTTCTCAAAATATCTTGTGGTGTAAATTCAAGATTAGACTTGCAGAACTAAATGTAGCCATCTCAGACACTTCAGGGTTGATAGTCATCTGTTACTTCGGCACACATATTTATATTTCATTTATGCCTATTCAGGGACTACGGTACAACAAAGCGCATGTTACACATCCAGAACTTAAAGCTACCTTTCATTTACCAATTTTGGGTGTGAAAAAGAACCCAACATCACCATTATACACATCGCTAGGTGTGTTAACTAAAGGAACAGTTATAGAAGTAAGTTACCTATACATTTGTCTTGCCCTTTAACTTCTGACCAAAGAACATTGTTTTAGACTTATCCAGATATAAATCATTTGAAGACAACAGAATTTAATCAAATGTGTCTTGAATGATGGGTGTAATCTAAGAAAGGTAGAGAACATTGTAGGAAAAGGAAAATTTCTGGTTCCCAATGTTTTTCCTTTGACATTTTTTTTTTCAAGAACTGCTTTTCCATTGTCTTTAAAAAACATTTAAACATTTAAACATAAAAAAAATAGACCTCCTAAATGTGACAGACAAGTTTTATCAATATCATGGCAAAAGGAATTTCTCCATATGCCACAATGTTTGTATTTAACATTTAAAATAATTCTAAATAATTTGGATCAATTTCTTCTCCCTTCATGTGTAGAACAGCTGTTTGAAACATGTTCAGGTAGATCCAAGTTGAGGTGGGCCCTCAGATTTTGGAACGAGAATTTTACAAATATAAAAAAAAAAAAATCATCCTTATACTCCTAAAGCCTTTTAAATTTCATTCATAAAACCTCATTAGTCTAAAACCATCCGATAATAGGAGAAATAAGAGATTTACTACGGCCCAGGTTGACTCCGACAGGAAACGGTCTATTTTTACATGAGCAACTCGCTCATCTACAAACTGGAAATACACTGACAAGGCTTCAAACAAAGCATCCGAAGAAGACATTATGGAAAATGATTATATGTTTGTTATGTTATGGAATTTAATCATTCCAGTGACATGCCAGTCACTTGACATTCCCTGAATGCTTTTTTTTTAATTTCTTGTGTGCAAAATCTAAACAAACCTTAAAAATACCTTTTTTTTCTGAAAAATTAAATTGTGGCTGTTGTAGATATAAAAGGAATGCATATGAAAATGCATCACTGGTAGATGAACATAAAAGCATGATTTAACCCTTTCCCAAACAATCCCTGGTTTTTACGGTTCTGGAATAGTAGCCTATTGAAAACATTGTGGGAAAAGGAGAAAATGCTGGTAACCAGCATTTTCTCCTTTTCCCACAATGTTTTCTACCCAATCATTAACAGAAATCATCTTTTCAGCTAGAGTTGAATTGTCGTCTGCAAATGCTTTCAATTTGGTATTGTCCAAAAGTTTGTTGTTTGGGAAAGGGTTAATTTGAAGACTGAAATTGACCACCATATTGAATGCATCACTTACCGAAATGGCAGCCAATTTGACATCGGTTGTCAGCATGATTCAAAAGTCAAGGTAGAGTTTCATGCTGATTTCTTGCCCCGTTTTTGTTGACTTATAGTGGAAGCTAGTAATTCTTCATAGGTTGAGAAAATGTAATTCAAATCTTTTTTGAATTGAAAGCATTTGCAGGCAACCGATTAATTGTGACTCAGAAGGTAAGGGTTTGTTGCTGAAGCCGTAGAAATCATTGTTGGTAAAGGTAAAAAGTAACGTTTTAGTAGTTTTTATTCAAGGGGAAGAAGGCTTTTGAAAATGTTGCAGCAAAAGGAAAAAAATGCAGGTACCAATATTTTCTCATTTGCTTTCAGTGTGTCTTCAGAATGCTTTAACCCCTTTCCCAAACGGCGAAGTTTGGACCACACCAAAATGAAAGCATTCTGCAGATGACAACTTAACAGTTGCTAAAAAGATGTTTTTTTACATGATTGGGTAGAAAACATTGTGGGAAAAGGAGAAAATGCTGGTCACCAGCATTTTCTCCTTTTCCCACAATGTTTTCAAAAGGCTTCTATTCCTGACCCGTAAAAACCAGGGATTGTTTGGGAAAGGGTTAAAATTATTAAGGATTCTGAAATTTTGTCATTTCACTGTAAATGTAACCTTGTTTTTGTTTACAGGTAAACATAAGTGAATTGGGACTTGTCACACAAGGAGGAAAAGTGGTCTGGGGTAAGTAATGGTCCTGGCTGTACCCTTTAACCCTTTACCAGACAATCCCAAATTTTAACAACTCTGAGAAAGAAGCCCTTTGAAGACATTGTGGAAAAAGGAAAAAAATGATTGTAACCAGCATTTTCTCCCTTTTCCACAATTTTTTTCGACTCTGTCACAGCCAAACCATATTATAGTACTGTAGTGCAATTTAAATTGTTGTCTACTAATACTTTCGATATGGAGAAGTCGACAGTTTTGTTGCTTGGTAATGAGTTAACATTTTACCAAACAATCCTTTGTTTTCACAAGCCTGAGGGTAAGGCCTTTTGAAAACCTTGTGGGAAAGGAGAAAATGCTGGTAACAAACATTTTCTCCATTTCACACAATATTTCTACCCTGTCAAAAGACTTAACTGCATTTGTACGAGCTCTGAATTTGTCATCTGCAGATACTTTCAATTTGGACAAGTCTAAAATTTTGTCGTTTGGTAAAGAGTTAACACACAGTCATGACTTCAGCTGTCCCGAAGAAGGTAGATATTTGAAGATATTTTGGGCAAAGAGGAGAAAATGGTGTTCTGAGCATTTTCTCTGTTTCATTCAATTTATGCAATAGTTTCCAATGTTTTAAAGACAAGTATAATCATTTGAATCTCTGTAGATGCTATTAACACTTTACCACACGAGAAAATTTTAGACTGGTCCAAATTGAAAGCATTTGCAGACGACAAAATAAAGGTGACTGAAAAATTGAAATTTGATCTAGGAAGGGTAGAAAACACTGTGGGAAAAGGAGAAAATGCTGGTTACCAGCATTTTCTCCTTTTCCCACAGTGTTTTCAAAAAGCTTCTTTCTCAGGGGCTTCAAAAGTAGGGATTGTGTGGTAATGGGTTAAAGTGGACAAATGTAAAACTTTTTTTGTTATAAGGAGTTGAAGCTATCACTGCCAAGGACAAATTTCATACCATTTGCAGACTTCAAAGATCAGGATCAGAATGATATTTCAAGGATATTTTTTGAGACAGTTGTCAGTGGCTTGTAAAGAAATGTTCAGCAAAGGGCTGGTGAAAAGGATTTTAGGAAGGCATGGATAGATGCATTGGACTCTATATTGTAGCTCGAAAGGGGTTCTTTTTGTTACTTATGGAAAATATCACTGAATTATTTCCCTTTTTAAATCACTTTTTCATAAAATGCTTGTTTTTGTTTGTTTTCTATTCAAGACACTGGTATATTGAATTCACATTTTACACAAAGGTATAAAAATTTATGTTTATAGGATGAAGGATTACATTACCACAATCTTTATTGTTACTCCTCCTAAACTGATTTCAGGTAAATATGCACAAGTGACCAACAATCCTGAGAATGATGGCTGTGTAAATGCTGTTTTACTGGTATAGCTGGCAGATACAAGAGTATTATCTAATGGCTTAGAAATAATTGAATAAATGGTGGTTTTGTCAGAAAACATAGATTTTATCATTTCAACTCATAATCCTTTTTAGCTCACCTGAACTACATGTACGAGTGCACAATGTGAGCTATCGTGATTGTGCTGTGTCTGTTCTGTTGTTAAGTCCTGTGTGGTTCATTGTCAACTTTACTTGTTGTACACTTAGAGACCACATTTTCAGTCAGACACAAATGAAAGCCACATTACAAAATGACCCACGGGTCATTTCTCGACGTAGAGGAATGACCCATTGGTCATTTTTCGACGTACAAAAATGACCCGGGTCATTATTCTACGTCAAGAAATGACCCGTAGGTCATTTCTCGACGTAGAGAAATGACCCATGGGTCATTCCTCTACGTCGAGAAATGACCGTGGGTCATTTTATAATGGGGGTCATTTCTCTGTATTACACCGGTTAAAATGTTTGTTTTGAGATAATATCTAGAACGACGTCAAAAATTGGTCATGTTGGGTCAAAAACTAGGTCAGTAGGTAAAACTTTAGATAAACCTTTGGTACACTTTAAATACCATGTTTCATGTCCAATAGTCATGAAAGTTCGACAGAATGTCTTGATTATATGTCAGAGGGGTTAGAAAATAGGTCATGTGGGGTCTTAGGGTAAAATTTTTAAAAGACGTTATGTACACACTAAAGGTCACTTTGTTGAGTCCAGTACTCTTGGTAGTTTGTTAGAATGGCTGTCCTGATGGTATCTTGGAGGACTTGGAAGTAAATTGGTCATGTCAAGTCAAAAACTGGGTCACTAAGTGAATTCGTTGATGAAATGTGTGTACGTGCTCGAAGCCACATTTTCAGTACAAAAAAACTCTTGAAGCCCGGCCGGTTAGAATAGTGATTAGAGTAACTGACTCATGACCTGGAGATTGCGGGTTTCGATAATTGGTTGTGGAGAAATTTCTTTCTGGCGATTTTCTTTTTCTTCTCACCTCTGATGCAAGGATTTTGTTGTAAAAGGTTGATGCTTTTAGCCCCAAATATTAAAAATTTCATCTTGTTAAGTTTGCATGACTGAAAATAAAATCCACTCAGACTTAAAACATGTTTCATGTAATCTGCCTCCATGAACAAGTGGACGGTACAGATATATGGCTTGCAACACGCGAAAAGGGGCATTTGGAAATTTGCGTAAAGTGTCGTCTCTGATCAGCCTGCGCAGTCCGCGCAGGCTAATCCGAGACGGCACTTTACGAATACATTAGATTTTATGCTTCAACAGACATGCGGAAAACAAGAAAATACATAAGAAAGGAATGTGTCGTTTTGGAACAACCTACGTTGAATGCGCAGGCTGGTCTATAACGACACTTCACGCAAGTGTCCGAATGCCCCTTTTAGCGTTTTGCAGGCCATAACAGATCGCTCACTCTGTGCAGGCTGTATCTTTATCTATACCACTTTCAAAATCTCCTAAATTCACCGATGACACAGAAAGGGTTATCAGTTTGATACAGAAAGATTTGGAATATACATTTATAAGCTGGAATGCAGGTCCTCTCTGGCAGAGCAGGTTTTCTTACAATTTTCTTTAGCAGCGCAGTTTAAAGGTCAAGCCCTATACTTGAGAACAAAAGAAATATACGAATATGTCTGAATATTTTATTGTGTAGCAACCGTTCAAGGCTCAAAAGCATAACCAAGTACAGTTCTTTTGGTACTTTGACTCAAAAGTGTTCCATTTTCTTTAAAAAGAGTTGTTTTAAATTTAAAATAGATATGAATAGTAACCCATCTAAAATGTTTCCGACTTGACTTATTAAAATTGAAACCACAAAATAAAAACAGTAACCTGAGCAGCCATTCCGTATTACATGCAAAAGTGCACTTGATGGCCTTTGACCTCTACTACTCGAAAACGCTCCGCTTGCCAGATGACATTTCTATTGGTGACTCGAGGTACATTAGTACAGTGGTACACATTACCTATATTATATGGCATGGAACACGCGAAAAAGGAACATTCGGACATTTGCGTAAAGTGTCGTCTCGGATCACCCTGCCCAGGCTAATCTTAAACGACGCTTTCCGTTTTACGCAAGTCTATTGTATCACAAGGTTCAATTTAGTCGTAAAGTGTCGTATCGGATTAGCCTGCGCGGACTGCGCAGGCTGATCCGAGACGACACTTTACGCAATTGTCCGAATGCCCCATGTATGTTGCAAGCCAAAATTTATTATGACCCATGTTCTGGCAAAACGTGGATTAATGCATCCCTGCGAGCATGTGGTCATATAGTTATGGAGCAAACAACAATTGATTAAATCCAAAGGTAGAGTGGTCCTTAAACGTGCTAAAAAAAGAATCGATGGCAACAGGTTTTGACTCGGGTCAACCTGCGAATCCTGCACAGGCTGACCTGAATCTAAACTTTTTGAAAATGTGTTTAACTCCCTTTTCTCAGAGCATGGCCCCCATGGTTGTAGTAAGCCGAAGTCAAAATCTAAGTGCGTTTGGCTTTTAGATGGGTTCTTTAGCTCACCTGAGCACATAGTGCTCAGGGTGAGCTATTGTGGTCGATCATCGTCCGGCGTCCGTCCTTACGTCTGTATGTCCGCCCTTACGAGGCCGACATTGTGAGGTTATGGTAAGTGTACATTTTGTCTCTTTGGGGTTCAAAATGAACTTGTTGGTTGCATTGAATAAAGTGCAATTCCACCCCACAAGTTCCTCTTCTAAGAACGTCCGTCTGTACGTCCGTCCGTCCGTCCATGAACAATTACTTCTCTGATGACACCAGCAAACAGATTTCAATGAAACTACACAGAAATGATCCTTAGGTGATGCACTTTCAGAATACTTCAAAGATTTGAATTCCATGAAGAACTGTGGTTGCCATGGCAACCGAGAGAAGAAAATTTAAAAATCTTATTGTCCCAAACCGTTGGGGATAGAGCTTTCCTATATGGCACGTAGCATCATCTAGTGACCCTCTACCAAAATACTTCAAATGATGGCCCTGGTGTAGAAATTGGCCCTATATTGTTGGTCTCGGATTTCACAGAGAGATTAAGAGGAAAATCTTTGAAAATCTACTTGTCCTAAATCCTAAGGGCTACAGCTTTCATATATGTAATGTAGCATCATTTAGTGGACCTCTAACAGAATACTTTAAACAATGGCCCTTTTGTGGAAATTGGTCCTTTGTTGTGGGGTCACGGATTTTACATAGAGATAAAGAAGGAAATCTTTAAAAGTCTTCTAGTCCCGTACCTTAAGGGCTAGAGCTTAAAAATTAGTCTCCTCTGAAACCGGTAAAAAGATTTCAATGAAAGTTCACAGAAATGATCCGTTGGTGATGCACTTTCAGAATACACTACAATGTTGATTTTTAGCCATACTTGCTGAAGTCCGACAGGTGCATATCGTTGCCATGTGTCTGTCATCTGTCTGTTTGTCAATGTGTGTGTGCATTAACTTGTATTTCTGAAACTATACATCCAATTTTGGTAAAACTTCACAAAGCTTATCCTGCCGTAGTCCTGTACAGATTTTTTTCAGAGTTTCAATTCAGTAAAATCTATGCTTACCATGGCAACAAAACTGAAAAAAAAAAGCTCTTGAAAATTGGTGATAATGTTTGTCTTAGTGTTATCATCAGACCAATACAATTATTGGTCATATTGGGTTAAAAACTATATCAAAAGGTCAAACCGTAAAAAAAAATTGTGTAAAAAAATGTAGAAAATGAATCAATTTGGTTAAAAGACTCAGGTGAGCGACTTTAGGGCCATCATGGCCCTCTTGTTTATCTGCCTATTTCGAGAGGTCGCAAAGACGTTCTGTTTATGAAGAAGACGTACAAAATATCAAAGTAAAGACATGGCTACCTAATCCAATAATAGAAGTAGATATACGTGGGTTTTTAACCCTTTCATCCCCATAGAGGCTTTTACACACGGTATTGATTCAAGAATAGTTTGTGCAGAACGTGCAAACTGATCTTGTATCTATACCGTCCTCTCTGAATTTAGTCAAGGCTCTTAGAGATCCAGATAAGAGGGAGTGATGGTATTCTAAAGTAATTATTTCTCTTCCAAACCCTATGTTGTGGGTACTCATTAGAATCGTCTCAATGAGACGATTCTAATGAGTACCTACGACATAGGGTTTAGTGGAGAATTATTAATATTTTCAATTTTGAAATCAAAATCACGCCCTCTATGTGGGGCTCTGGACTCTAAGATAAAAAATCTTGGGTAGTTTCGATGGATGCATTTTCAATCATTGCAAGTGGTTGGGTTTTTATACTTGGAGCTGAAATAGTTAAAAATTTGAGTGTCTAACAGAACTTTACATGTGTAAATTTCTTTTGACAACATATAAAGATCAAGATCAGGCTGCAAAGAATGTACAGTTCGATCTTAGATTTATATATTTTCGATTTGACAGGATAAGTTGCAAAAATTGTAGTGTTTCGGGCATGTTTGCAGGGGTTTGCCGAGTGAAATTGTGATTTTCGTTCCTTCGGCCGTGCAAAGGTTAACTCATTACCACACGACAAAATTTTAGGTTTGTCCAGATTGCATTTGAAGATGACAATATAAAAGTAACTGAAAATTTTAAATTTGTTTTGTGAAGGGTAGAAAACATTGTAGGGAAAGGAGAAAATGCTGGTTACCAACATTTTCTCCTTTCCCCACGATGTTTTCCTTAGTAAAGGCTTCTTCTCAGGGTCGTCAAAAGTAAGGATTGTGTGGTAATGGGTTAACCATTAGCCTGCTAGGCGCGACTAACTGACCGTTTGCGGACAATGCAGATCAAGATCAGAAAGCACAGAACATGCAGTCTGATCTTAGATCTACTCTGTCTAAATAGGATATACCGGCGTTATTTCCATAGACGTTATTCTGATATACCGGTATATTTGGGTTTTACTATCCACCCCTCACAACCTACGTCAGTGTGACGTCACGGTATGTGATATCGGACCCTTGTTATAAAGTCAATGTGCGTGTTTGGTAAAACTGTTTTACTTTTTGTAATCGTTCCTTTAAATGATCTGAAAAAAGTCTTTAGACCTCCAAAGCGTACAATGCCTAGGGACTTTGTTTTTTGTCAAAGCTTTTGTTAACTACTTATAATAATGGAATAGACTTCGACCAACTATTAAACCCAATCACTTTTTGATATTTGGTCAAAGTGTTTGTGCATATAGACATCTGCTTCCTGTCTAAAACATCAGAATATTAAATGTATTCATCTAATGTCTTTGATAAATACATGAGAGTCTTTGTAATCCATTTGTATCCACCCAAACTTGCCTTATTCTATCTTCATATCGTACTTACTTTTCAATATAAGTTACGAAAATGCGCAGGTCCGATATCACTTCCTGTGACGTAGGTTGTTACCCTTGCTATCGATCTAAAAAATTTATTTTAGGCTATTCAACTCTTTACCAAATGACAAGCGTATAGACTGATCTATATTGAAAGCATTTGCAGACCACATAATAAATGTGACTGAAAAAGTCGAAATTTGATTTGGGAAGGGTATAGAAAACATTGTGGGAAAAGGAGAAAATGCTGGTTACCAGCATTTTCTCCTTTTCCCACAATGTTTTCAAAAGGTTTCTACCTCAAGGTCGTCAAAAGTCGTCATTGATTGGTAAAGGGTTGACAGGGTAAAAGTTAAGATACTGTTATAGGGTTTCATTTACGTTGTCTCCCTTCCTTTACTCGTTATTCTGAGAAACAAATTTAAGTAGCCGATGACTAAATGGAAACGTTGTTGTAACTTGTAAGTATGGTTTATCAACATAAATTATGTTTAACCCTTTTTCAAACAATCTCTGAGAGAGAAGCTTTCTGAAAACATTGTACGAAAAGGAGAAAATGCTGGTAACCATCATTTTTTCCTTTTCCCACAATGTTTTCTACCCTTTTTCAAAATAAATTTCAATTTTTGGGTTACAAAAATTTTGTGGTCTGCAAATGCTTCTAATTTGGACTAGTCTAAATATATGTTGTTTGGTAAAGAGTTTTAAATACCCAAGAGCGGCGGAACAAACGAGACACGAGTCTTTATGCGAATTCATTTTTTGCCACGATGTTTTCCTGGAGTAATGTGCTTGAAAATTTTGAACCAATCATTTCACAGTGGTAGTGCAATTATGAGAAACGCTAAGATCCTATCAAGGTTGTAATATTTATACAGTTACAAGTTTTACTTTTTAACCCTTTACCAAACAATCTCAGGTTTTTACGTCCAAGAGATAGAAGCCTTTTGAAAAAAAAAATGTGGGAAAAGGAGAAAATGCTGGTAACCAGCATTTTCTCCTTTTCCCACAATGTTTTCTTCCTTGTTGAAAACAAATTTAGATTTTTGATTTACGTTTTAATTGTCGTCTGCAAGAGCTTTCAATTTGGAACAGTCTAAAATTTTGTTGTTTGGTAAACAGTTAATTTGAAAGCGAAAAAAGTTTTTACTAGTATTTACTGGTATTATAATTTTTTCTATGATAGTTTATAAGCATTAACCCATGCAGCACCATACCCCTAACACGGCGGGGAATCACGTGACACAACAACAAAAAGAATGACCGACATTTTAAGAAATTCCCCCACTTCAGGTAAGAAAATCTTCAATAATTCCGTTAATACGTGACCGATTGAAATTTGGTTTGAAGCAGAGAAGGCGGAAGGACTCCAGGTATTTGCTTGATGTGTTAGATTTTTTTAACAACACCTGATAAAAAAGTTATTGACGAGCAAACAAATTATCCAGGGTAAAAAATTTGTTTGCTCGTCAATAACTTTTTTACCGGGTGTTGTTTAAAAAATCTAACACATCAAGCAAATCCCTGGAGTCCTTCCGCCTTCTCTGCTTCAAACCAAATTTCAATCGGTCATGTATTAACGGAATTATTGAAGATTTTCTTACCTCAAATTGGGGAATTTTTTCAAATGTCGGGTCATTTGTGTTGTTGTTGTTGTGTCACGTGATTTCCCGCCGTGCTAAACGTGGCGGATTTTTGCGAACACCATAAATCGAGACTAGGCCACAAGAACGTAGTCCGATCTTATTTCTTTACTATCCACCGGTTTAGTCAAATCTATTGTATCAATTAAAATCTTTCTTATAGTCCGGTCTGTTAACTCGATTTTATAGCAAAATGTTTACACTCCGGACGAAAGCAATAAATTTTGCATACAGTTAATAGACATCATTCCGAACCATTTGCGCCTGGTGTGCCCGATTTTAGTTGCCTAGTTCATTAATTACTGCCTATTATATATTCGGATAGATGTAGTGTCCGAATACTCTTCCTTTGTATTTTATCAGAACACATATATTTGTATATTTATACTACACTTGCTGTTTTTGAGCACATAATCTTAAACATTTCAATGTCTTGTTTATCTTTAGATATGAATTATCTTGCTATTTCCAACCTACGAGGCTGCTGATGCAGAATGAGACCTTTAAGTGTGGTAGAGCGTGGACTGCGATCAGTCAGTACTTAAGTGCACACTGATCTTAACCCACACTCTACTACACTTGCTATGTTTTGAGCAATTAGTCTTAAACATTTCAATGTCTTGTTTATCTTTAGATCATGAATTATTTTGCTATTTCCAACCTACGAGGCTGCTGATGCAGAATGAGACCTTTAAGTGTGGTGGAGCGTGGACGGCGATCAGTCAGTACTTAAGTGCACACTGATCTTAACCCACACTCTACTACACTTGCTATGTTTTTGAGCAGATAGTCTTAAACATCTCAATGTCTTTTTCATCTCTAAATCATGAATTATCTTGCTATTTCCAACCTACGAGGCTGCTGATGCAGAATGAGACCTTTAAGTGTGGTAGAGAGTGGACTGCGATCAGTCAGTACTTAAGTGCACACTGATCTTAGCCCACACTCTGCTACGCTTGCTATGTTTTTGAGCACATAGTCCTGAACATTTCAATGTCTTGTTTATCTCTAAATCATGAATTATCTTGCTATTTCCAACCTACGAGGCTGCTGATGCAGAATGAGACCTTTAAGCATTGTAGAGTGTGGACTGTGATCGGTCAGTACTTAGGTGCACACTGATCTTAACCCACCATCTTGACCACAGGATCTGTGTTGTTGTTGTTTTTTTATGCCTTTTGAAAACATTGTCTTTAGCATTGCAATGTCCTCTTTATCTTTAGATCATAAATTATTTTGCTGTTTTCAACCTATGAGGCTGCTGATGCAGAAGGAGACCTTAAGCCATTGTGGAGTGTGAACTGGGATCAGTCAGTACCTAAGTATGCGCTGATCTTACCCACACTCTACATGATTTGTTATGCTCTTGAGATATATAAAGCCTCCAACATTGTCATTTCCTGTTCATCTTTAGGTTAGTGTTTTATTCTTCCTACATTCAACCTTCTTGGTTCATATTCTTTGTATTCATTAGTGCTCTTTAAATTCTTATTCCGCTAGCTAACATCATATCAAAATTCTGTGGATGATGTGGTTAATGATCGGTCTACACATTTGTGCTGATTGATCATGGACTACATTTTCACAGTCCACTAAATTGCATGTGATTTATGTTATGTATGTGTTGTGTTGAGTTGTGCATGTGTGTGGGGTGCGAGTGAGGAGGAGGAGGAGGAGAGAGAGAGAGAGAGTAAACAAATAGATGTAGTGTAAACAGACCCATTTAGATCTAGTGTTTTGAATGACTCTTAAAATGCTAAATGAACTTCATATCTACCGAATGGATGTTCAGTGGATACGAAGTTCAAAAAACAGAAATTTATCGACAAACATGTACTTATACTGATAAGCATAAAATCCATTAAATTTTCATTGAAACATCCGACAACTCTCTTATAAGGACTTTACAGTCTACAAAATTCTTGTATCTCTCCATAGAAAAACTGTTTATCACGTGCACATTTGTTTGTTTACCCAACCTATCAATGAAACTACGTCACTGTGTGTAAAACGAATTGACCAATCAAATAAAAAAGGCCCTTTTACATTATCTTTTCAAGCCCTATAGTCTATTTCTCATTCTGACCAAGGTTATGGCCCCCCCCCCCCCCAACTTTTCTAACCTATTTTTCCCCGTCACTTTCTATAATTTTATATGTATGTAAGTTGTACTCTTTGTTCGTGTATCATGTATGTATGATTTGAACAAATAAACTTTATTGATATTGATATTGTATCTCACAATGATTTGATCACTGAGGGTCGATCAAACGCTTTCAAATTTAAGAAAACTTCATTTTTTTATCGAAAATTTGTTTTTTATTTACTTTGTCGGTGGAGTTTGGTTTATTTTCAGTAATATAGATATGAATAAATCCGAAATGATACCCAGAATAGACATTTTTAGTTTTTTGTTTTTTTTTCACTTTTATATTAAGTTCTGAAATTTTTGAAAGGTCCAAAAAACCTAAAACGGCTGTGCCGATAGTTTTATCAATCATCTTTTTCGAAGATACACACTAAAAGAGAAATATTGTTTTATCAATCTTTCGGTAGACTTCAGAGAGTAAAGCAGTACCATAAGCGTTATCTTCTGTTGGGCGTTTTGATAGAACTTTTTGTATGCAGACCGCATTAACCCTTAGGCTGCCAAGCGCGACTCAATGATCTTTTGCAGACAATACAGACTAAGATCAGACTACGAAGAACGTCCAGTCTGATCCTAGATCATCTACACTGTCCGATACGGAGATATTTTTCCTCGAGATATTCCTCTGAAATAACATTTGGGATTTTAGGATCGGCCTTAAAGTGTCGATCGGCTTTAAAGTGAGGATCGGCTTTAAAGTGTCATTTAATCAGTAGGATAGGGTTTAATAATTTGAAAAACAAATTCCCCAGCCCATTCCGAAAGAAATAAGTTCAAATATACACTTAAACTGGGACCGGTTAAATAAGGTTACATAATAATGCATTTGAAAACAACAACAACAAAAAATGTTCGGGCAGAAAAATGCATCTTTTAGGGTCAGTAATTAGAACAGACTTATCCTCTGTAGCAGATTTCAACCATTCCAAACCTTTACAAGTGATATCAACGTCAGGCTGAACGGGATAAACACTTAATTATGACACGTCTTTGTTAGTCGGTGTTCGAACTTCTGTTTTTTTCTAGAAGGAATGCGAGGTTTTAGATTTGAATTGAATTTTGTTATTACGATAGTTAATTTATAAGGTAGTTCAAACAGGAACATGACAAAAATGCAACTATAGAGATTTTAAATATCATTTCAAAGTTAGAATTTTCGCTGTAAATTGAAAATGTATAATATCCCAATTTTGGTAAATAAACTGTCACTGTCTATTTTAAAACAAAAATTATTACATAAATAGTTTAAATAAATCAATTCACCGATTCCTGGATTTCGAGCCAGTACGTTAAAAAACTTAGCCACGGAATTCGGCAAACATTAGTTGATCAATCAGACATAAAAATTGGAAAGTTCTATTGCAGTTATATTAATGTTATTTTTTCCCCTTTTCCCCAATTTCTTGCAATACTGAAACTTCATTATTTCTTTACAAAACGAAAATTTGAGACTTGCCCAAATTGCAAACGTTTGAAGACAACAATTTGAATGTGACTTGAAAAAAATGAAATTGTTTGTAAGAAGGATAGCAAATGGAAAAGAAGAAAAAGGTGGTTACTAGAACTTTATCACTTTTCTACAACATTTTTAAAAACTATATTTCTCAGGGTCGTGAAAAGCTTTTGTTACGCAGAATAGGGTTTTAAATAGTTACGGTGATGTTTTCACCCGAGGACGTCCATATACCTAGCATATGGGGGACGGGCAAAAGTCCACTGGACAAAAGCCCACTGGGCAAAAGCTCACTGCTAATTTTGACAGGGAGGACAAATGCCCACTGCTTATTAAAAAAAAAGTGTATAAAAAAATATTTTTTTTAACAATTTTTGTAGAAAAAACACAGAGATTTAATGATCAGAATGATCAAATTGCTTTTCTTTCTTCTCAATGTTTAATTTTCTGCAACATTTTCCATTCTTTTAACAACCATGTGAAAGAAGAAGAAAATGCTGCTTATCGGCATTTTCTGCTTTTCACATAATGTTTTCTACTTTTTGTAGAGACAGGTCACATAATATATACGAAACTTATCAATTCCATACATGATTAGAACTAAAAGTTCTATTGGGCTATCGTCCCAATGGGCTGTTATCCTAGCGGGCTTTTGTCTGGTGGGCTTTTGTCCCATTGGGTTTTTGTCATACACCCAGCATATGGAGACGATAGAATTTAGACCTGTGATTCAAGTGGTTGTAATTTTCCTTGAAAAAGTAAAACATACGTGATATTGTTGAAGCTGGAGAAAGATTCCTTTTTTTCCCAATATTTTCTCTCACACTTTGAAAATTCATTTTTCACAGATGTTTTTGAACTATATATTGATTACCTTTTTTTGCGGGGGGTGGGGGTGTTAAGGTTGAGGAAGTGAGACAAATAACATAAAGTGGGCAAAATCAGCACGTGTGCCCCTTTTTTTCCGGATCGCCAAAACTCGGAATACTTTGGTAAAAGGTTAAATAGCTGTCCAGTGTCTTCAGAAAGACAGGGACAATCCATTTACTGATATTATAGCACTATTATCAAACCGTCATTGTTGCATTTTCAGGCATGTTCCTATTGATGAATAACTTTCTGTTATAGATCATGAACAAGAAAAACGTGGCTTCAGACCAAATTTCAAACCTTCCTTACCGTTTTCACAAAATATTTATTCAAACTTCATTTTGAGCATTTAAAGATGTGAAAAATGGGTAAAGGGTTAACTCGTTGTTCCTTTGATCTCGGTCGCACTGCAGGGTGGGTGACCTTTAGAAGAGTTGTAATGTACTGTCTTCTTACAGATTTACAAACATGTGTCACATTAAACTGACTCTTCGTATCTTTTGTTTCATATTAATTTACCGTGCGGTGACGGGATTTTGAATTATACACAGGTTACAGAGGGTTCACTTTTAGTCTCTATATGCTCTTTATTTCAATACGATCTCATAAAATGCATATTTTGTCTGTTCATGATTATTTGTTTCAAAAGCAATATCACGAAATATTACTAAATTGTGTTAGAATTGATTTCCTCTAGATTTCTTGCTATGTCGTTTTCTTTTCAGTTGTGAATTTGTCCAAATTTGAAGGGTTTGCGAACGGGACACACAGGCGCGGCATTTGTCCTTGAAAAAAATCCTTTGAATAAAAAGAAAATACGTATATGATATATCAAATGTAATCGGCAAATCGTCTATTGCAATGTATGCTGAAATCTGAAGGCAATTTGGTTTTTTCTGCCGAACGACCAAATTCAAAGCAATCCTATACGCGAATTCAAAGTCAGTTCTAATTAACAATGTAAAGTGCAAGCAAATGACAGGCAAATGGACGGACAGATGAACACACAGATCTATACGAAAGACATAGAATATTCATAAAACCAATCCCAAAATCCAGCAGTGCCTTTTAAATGGTAAAATACTTCTGGAACTCCATTTTTTGTCGATCATACATTGTGACTAAACGGGAAACAAATAAATTATTGTTCTACGAAGGAAGAGTATTCGGACAGTACAGTTATCCGAATTTCAAATCGCAATAAAAATTGATCTAGGGCCTTAAAATCGGGCACACCCCTTTTTTTCGTTTTAGAAACGTATTGTTTACATCATATAAAATTTTCACACTTTCGTCCGGCTGGTAAACATTTTTGAGCTAACAGACCGGACTATTAGTCTCGACGGATTGCATATTTTCAACCGTCAAAAGCAATCGAGTTTGTATTTTTGGCCGCGGAAAGAGTTGAAACTTCGGTTTTATCAATTATCAGTCACTACAGATTGTTTTTTCCACATAACTACTCTTCATTGTCAATGTAAGACAACCATTACAAATTTTCTTACTTTCGCTTTAAACGACACTCGTCTTGACTCGACCGATCCCGTAACTACATCTTACCTCGTTTGCATAACGGAGGTTTCCGTATTGAAATACTAGCAGTCAATGATTTTCAAATTGCTGGGACCCATGACAATTGATTACCAACAACATAAACAACCACGCTGAAGTTATCACATATATCAATCTGTTGGTGAAAAATTCAAACAAAACTGATAAACCACGGTAAAAATTGCATATTTAACCCTTTCCCAAACGACAAATTTTGGACACTCCCAAACTGAAAGAGTTTGCAGACGACAACTTTAGATGTTGAGAAAATGGCAGGAAGTTCTCTAAAAGGGTAGAAAACACTGTGGGAAAAGGAGAAATTGCTCGTTACAAGCAATTTCTTCTTTTCCCACAGTGTTTTCAAAAGACTTATACTGCAGACACGTAAAAGCCAGGGCTTGTTTGGGAAAGGGTTAAACTGTCAACGGAAAAGTATTTCGAAAGATTTCGATAGAAAACCGTGATTCATGCTATATTTCTTAAGAGAAGCCTTACCATTTTTAGAATGGTAGAACGGCAAAAAATTAATGTACTGAGTGTGTACATATCTAACCACGTCATAGAGCCGAAGGACTGGGTCCATCTCATCCGAGATTTGCAGGAAAACGTGTATAAGATAAGCAAATAACGTCGTCTTCGGTCATAGCTCTCTAATCATAAGCATCATTTCTAACACACTGCCAAATGTGATTTCTTATAAAGCAATGCACTATTAATTTCATCCGAGATTCGCAGGAAAACCTATAAGATAAGCAAAAAACGTCGTCTCGGGTTATAGCTCTGTACTCAAAAGCATCATTTCTAACACTCTGCTAATGTGATTTCTTATAAAGAAATTCACTCTCAGAATTGACGATCGTAATAATGCCGCTTATTTTATCGTCTTGCATTATACGTACGTTTCTTCTGGACTATTTTCTGTCCGTACACACCTGTTATAAAACACGAATAGGCGATGAAAATTGTTTATTCTCCGTTAGAGTGATATAGATCAATTGACAGATCAATTGACAGAGAATATTACGCAAACTGAGAGAGAGAGAGAGAGAGAGAGAGAGAAAGAGAGAGAGAGTTTTTTTTTAAAAAAAAGATTTCAATCTGTAATCCTGACATTATTGAAGCAATGGCGTAGGCGAGGCTATATAGCGATACAATGTATATTGGGAAATGGAGAAGGTGGGCCTAACCAGATCATCTTTATATTGAAGTGCTTGTCAAGGCTTGGTTGTTGTTACAAGAGAAGACTGGTGGAGATCGACTTGGAACATAGTTCATAAGAATATTTACAGTGTTTGTCTGTAGACTGGCTTTTGCAAGAAATGAGATAGATATAGAGGACTGGATGAAAGTATTTATTAATTAAATGACGCGTAACAAATACGATAAGATTCACTGAAATATTCACACACACGGCAATATCACAACCTGCAAAATTCTGTTAAAATTCTGTTTTTAACTTAGTAGAAAGTCCTGCCCAGAAAGTTGATTGAGACGATCATGCATTCTTCTCTCTGGTGTTTACTGTTTCTGTCCGGAATATGCGCGGTTTTATCATACCCAATGGATGGCGACTTATTGTATGAGGACGGATATTTCTACAACCCAACAGGTGTGTTTACCTCTTTCAGTATATCTTAATCGTTCACCTTCAACTGTGTTCTTGCTACTAGAATAGTCTTTCATCGGCCCATCAAAATATCTTGCATGTTCGGTTTACGGAATACCTGGTGAAATGTCATAAATGTTTCCGTAACTCTTCAATTGAGGGAGGAATCAGAAGTTCCATTCAACCAGAGGGAGATATGGCGTAATTTAAGCTACATTTCTAACGCTATACGTGATAATATAAAATCGGCGTTCTTGTGTTGGAAGGGTGCGCCACGGAAAATTGCCGAAAACAATTTGACTGAATGTCGATGAATTCAAATAAAAAGGGGATAAGAAGCATGAAATTAAGGGTAGAATTCTTCTTCTTCTTCTTCTTCTTATTATTATTATTATTATTAATATGGTATCTTTTAGTGACAGATCGATTTTATTTCATCGAGTGAACACCATAGCATTCATTCGTTGAAAGATCTAAATTTTTTTCATCGAGTGAACATCACCGGCTGCGTCACTTGTGAAAATATTACCGATGATGTTCACTCGATGAAATATTTTTCGATCTTTTACCGAAATAAACAAATATTCTCTTTATTTCAACCCCCCCTTTTTTGGAGGGAGTTAAATCAAAATCGTGTACTGTATTTTCAGTAATTTCCCGTGGCGTATCCCCTCTGCATAATGCATAACAATGCATATAGCAATATTACACAAAGCAGGAGAAATTTTGGATAAATAGAGGATTTTTTTTACGGTGAAAGAAATTCATTTCATTTGTGGACATTAGTTTAAACATATTTAACATCGATTGAGAAACAAGTTCTAACAACTTAAACTAATCTCTCTCGATTCTGATTCCTGGGAACTACAACAGTACTCGCGCCGAACGTGTGGGCCAATGAACATAATTATCTTTCATCAGTTTTTTTCCTTATTTACTTTTTTTTCCCTTTTGAATGACTTATTTCTTTAACAAATTTTCATTTGTATGCATGATGTTTCTGTTCATGACCGGGAAAGACACCGTCTTCTCTACATACTAGCCCGAAATTTATTTATTGTTTTTTTTTTTTATATTTCTGGTATTATTGAAGACCTTATTCTTTGTAAGTTAAACAAAAGGGAATGGCCGAAGCTAATTTGTGAGAACTTGTGGCCAGACCCTTTTGCCTTATTTGGATGATTACTGTCTTTGTTATTTAGAAAACTATGCATACAGTTGGCAATACAATATGTTTAAACTAAACTAGGCCAATGAAAAATCCCAAAGTTGACACCCGCTCCCGGGTATCGAACTCAGGACCTTTAGGTTATGAAGCCCACGCTCTACCTCACGACCCGGACACTGTGGACATTATCGGTAATATTTTCAAGAGTGGCACAGCCACGAGTGACTTTATTACCGATGATGTTCACCGCCTTTGCATATTGTCCAGGCTTAGATGGTTTGATGCATTTTTAAAGTGCATTGAACCGCTTTTAACCCTTTACCAAACAATCCTTGGTTTTTATGGCCCTAAGGTAGATGTCTTTTGAAAAAAATGTGGGAAAAGGGGAAAATCCTGGTAACCAGCATTTTCTCCTTTTCCCACAATGTTTTCTACACTTCACAAAACAGATTTCACTTTTTTAGTTACGTTTATTTTGTCGTGTACAAGTCCTTTCAATTTGGACCAGCCTAAAATTTCGCCGTGTGGTAAAGAGTTAACTGAGCACGGCTCCATTAATTTGTCGTCTGCTTATGTTTTCAATTTGTACAAGTCTAAGATTTTGTCGTCTGGTAAAGGTTTTAAAAATTTGGAATCAATATGGCGACCAACAGTGGCTTCATTACTAATGGATGAGAAAATAAAATTTAATCAGACAAGTCTGACGATGATAGATACGTAAATGTAACGGAACTGTTTGTGTTGTGACGTGTATGTTAAATGAAGAAAGATGATATACGGGGCAAAATTAACACTTTTACTGAACAACAAAGTTATAAACTTGTCTAGGCTGAAAGCATTTGCAGAGAAAAAATAAGTAAATGTGACTCAAAAGTTGCGATTTGCTTTTGGAAGGGTAGAAAACATTGTGGGAAAAGGAGAAAATACTGATCATCAGCATTTCTCCTTTTCCAACATTGTTTTCAAAAGTCCTCGCGTACAGGGTCTTTTAAACTTGGGACTATGCGGTAAAGGACTAAACAACGGCTTCAAAATACTGTACTTAAGGTAGATCTAGGTGACCAGTAATAGAAACAGCTATTTCCGCTATGATATTATCCTACAAAATTTGCTATGATTAAGAATAAGTATTACTGTGCTATAACCGAGCCACTTTTTCCTTTTTTGTTTTTTTTGATAATTATCACATATAAATCTAAAACCACTATATTCTCATTAAAAAGGGAGATAAGAATTACCTCCCTTTTCTGGAAACCAACAAAAGTATCAACAAATAATTTCAAGACATACATCAAAGGAATTTCTAGTCAGTTAGAAAAGTGCAAAAGTACTATATCTGTATAAATACTCGTACGTATTTATCAACTATCAAGAAATTTTATGCCATGCTGCATTAGAATGATACCTTAAGTTCACGATCATCGTGACGCCTTTACACAGTTGAATGTGTTGGATAATGCCATACTTTTTGGAACTGATAAACTCGAATGAATAAGCAGAAATTTCTCATTGGTCAAAAATATGGATATGCTTATTTCGAGGGCCTCTACATGCCTAGCTGCGAGCAAATTTTCGTCGCCTATCTCTTTTTTAAACATATTTGTTTATTCAAAATTCATCTGTCTGTATTTCTACGCCTTCAGTGGTCATGGCAAGACTATGTAACAAGGTAGCGGACAGTATTGATCAAGATCAGACTGCACGTTATTTAAACTTTATCTGTCCGTATTTCTACGCTTTCAAAGAGAAAACACTCGGTTTGAGCAATATTTAATTTGCCATCTGCCAATACTTACAGTATAGACAATTCTAACATGATACGCAAATTCGACTCTATAAACACAGTGCAAGGAAACACCCCTCACAACGTACGTCAGTGTGACGTCACAGGTAGTGATATCGGACCCTTGTTATAAAGTCAGTGTGCGTGTTTGGTAAGACTGTTGTTGTTTTTTAATCGTTCCTTTAAATGATCTGAAAAAGTCTTTAGACCTCCAAAGCGTACAATGCCTAGGGACTTTGTTTTTTTGCCAAAGCTTTTGTTAACTACTTATAATAATGAAATAGACTTCGACCAACTATTAAAACCCAATCACTTTTTGATATTTGGTCAAAGTGTTTGTGCATATAGACATCTGCTTCCTGTCTAAAACATCAGAATATTAAATGTATTCATCTAATGTCTTTGATAAATACATGATAGTCTTTGTAGCCCGTTTGTATCCACCCAAGCTAGCCTCATTCTATCTTCATATCGTACTTACTTTTCAATATGGCGGACATAAGTTATGAAAATGCCCAGGTCCGATATCACTTCCTGTGACGTAGGTTGTTACCCTTGGGAAAGCGTGGTAAAATCTGCGATAACCCATGCAGAGTGACGTCATTCTATATCCAGTGACGTCATTCAATCGGTGGGTTATTCAATGGAACATAATCTTCATATGCGTTTTTACTCCAACTTTGAACTTGTTTTCTTTTCATTAAGAATTGGCCAAGTTAGAATCGAAATAATCTTCTTTCTATCGTGGTTTATCGTTCAATAAACCACGTTGTGAGTTATGTGGCGCAATAAATAAACCACTCGGACATTCTCTTGCACTTCGGATCATTCACATTCACCTCTGTAGTGGGCTCAGAAAGTAGTTCGTCATTAAGTCATATTTTCGTCACATGACCATAACTCAAAATGGCGACACAAACGCCGGTGAAAGAAAGACCAATATCGATTGTTTTGTGTGCTGTTCAAACAGCATGGGACCAATCAGACTTAGTGGTAGGAAATGTAAAAAAGAGGGATTTTCTGAAAAGCCTAAATATCTTTAAAGGACGATAACTCGATTTTTTAATCTTACAAACTTAGATCCATCGGTGTGTCAAATCAGTTGTCATCATTCATGGGCGCAGCCATTTTTGTTAAAATTGGCGTACAATTCTGATAAGTGAAGAAGCTCGAAAAAAAAAAGTTCCATTCTATACAGGTAAATTCATCAGTTTGAATACACCTATAATGCATCCAGATTCATATTTGCTTTGTCTATTTTATAATGTTACACATGAAACAGTTAAACAGTAACGAAACATGTTTTCTTCGGTTTGACAAGATTCTTGTCATTTATCCCATTGCAGAGATGTATGGTGAGAGTAACGAACGACAACTCTGCTCGGAGATTGCCACTCGGACTATCGCCCTCGTGGATTATTTATTGTGCCTCATAACTCACAACTGTGGTTTATTGAACGATAAACCACGAAAGGAAGAAGATCATGTCTTAAATTAACAATTTTGACGTCTGGTAATGAGTTAGAGCTCAGCGTTAGTTTACTCATAAAGTACTAAAACTGATTGAAGTTGCTTTGGAGGACAGTGTAAATCAAAATCTTGATCAACACTGTCCTCTACCTTGTTACATACTCTGGCCATGACAACCGTGAAAATATGATATTTTGGATGTTTTTCATAATTGAAACGGTCCATTATATTAGTTCAGAGGGGTAAATGTTAACATATCGTGACAAGGGTGCCTATAGTATCGTGTTATGAGTATTCTCTGATGAAAAAGATGTCGTTCTTGCAAGATAATAAGCACTTCCGTCTATAATGGTAAAGAGTTCATAGTCGGGTCTGTTTGTAACATATTATTAATATAATAAAAACAGAGGTTATCTGAGTTTTATTGAGAACCGTTATGCTAAGGTTTTCTGCTTTTCTGCTGTATATTCTCTGTCTCGCTTGCTTCCTCGCTCGCTCTCGCTCCTCTCTATCTGCAGACCAGTAGAAGACATAATAAGTTGGGTAGAGCCGCTAAGATTTATTAATGTCAATTTCTCTTTTGAAATCTGAATATGCGGTAAATATTTTTGATAAAGTGCCTTGCAAACAGCTGGCCAAGAAACACCAGAAAGTATTTCGTCGGTTTACTTCAAAAACATCGTAACTACAGCTTGTTTCAAGCTGTAGTTACGATGTTTTTGAAGTAAACCGACGATTTATTGGTACACTGGTCGCTTTTAACCCCGGTATTCTTTAATACGGCTGACAAGAAACATGGCGTTTCACGAAAAGACCATGCCACTTAGAAAGGAAACTTGGTTTACGATGCATTGGTGTATATTTGTGTATCATTATAGCCTTATGACGTAAATTGTCTTAAACATAATAGTGAAAAATTAGAGTTGTTTACACTGCACCGAATGAACAGTTTACAGAGATACGACAACACTGTTGTTCAATAAAAAGTGTGGGCGTAAAATTGGTGAAATTACGTTTGCTAAATTGATTGGACTATTGATATTGTTTCTTCTTACGGTAAATAGATTCTATTTTTTTTTTAATTTAGAAGTTTATACGAAAAACCTAGTATACAGAAAAGCAATCCAAAGCATGGCATAACACAAAATAAACAAGAAATATCTTTAACTCATTATCACACAATCACTACTTTTGACGACCCTGTGAAAGAAGCCTATGGAAAACATTGTAGGAAAAGGAGAAAATGCTGGTAACCAGCATTTTCTCCTTTTCCAACAATGTTTTCTATCCTTCACAAATTTCCAATTTATAGTAATTTTTATTTTGTCGTCTTTAAATGCTTTCAAAAATTTTTGTCTTTTGGTAATGAGTTAAAATAGAAAGACGGCCCAGGAGATGCTGGAATATGAAAATTGAAGTTTTTGTAATTGGATATAAAGTTACCTAACAAGTAATGGTCTCGTTTTCCTTGCCATCTTTCTCTATGTTAAAAAGAGGTACATCAAATTTCCAAAAGGAGCAAGAACGGAATTAATCTCTATTTGCTGTATTTTGTATTTGCTACGGTAAATCAAGGCCCCATGGTATTGGTTAGGGGTTTCGATAGTGGAACTTTAGTGCGAGCAAATATGGCAGTAGTGTCCGCCAAATAAACATCTACTTTTGATTTTACAAGTCTCCAAGTCCGATGGCAATCTCCGAGCAGAGTTGTCATTCGTTACCTCACATACATCTCTGCGATGGGCTAAATGACAAGAATCTTGTCAAACCGAGGAAAAGATGTTTTGTTACTGTTTAACTGTTTCATTTGTAAAATTGTAAGTTAGACAAAGGAAATATGATTCTGGATACATTATAGGTGCGTTCAAACTGATGAATTTACCAGTATAAAATGGAACTATTTTTTTCGAGCCTCTTCACTTTTCAGAATCTTACGCCGATTTTAACAAAAATGGCTGCGCCCATGAATGATGACCACTGATTTGACACACCGCTGGATCTAAGTTTGTACGATTAAAAATCAAGTTATCGTCCTTTAAATATATTTAGGCTTTTAAGAAAATCCCTCTTTTGTTCATTTCCTATCACTAAGTTTGGTTAGACCCATGCTGTTTGAACAGCACACGAAACAATCGATATTGGTCATTCTTTCACCGGCGTTTGTGTAGCCATTTTGAGTTATGGTCATGTGACAAAAATATGACGTAATGACGGACTACTTTCTGAGCCCACTACAGAGGTAAATGTAATGATCCGGAGTGCAAGTGAGTGGTCCGATGGATGAAGTTGTGGCATTCAAAACCAGCGGTGCTTGGTTCAGACATTTTTTTCTGATTTAACTCTTTACTACACGACAAAATTTTAGACTGGTTCAAATTGAAAGCATTTGCAGACGACAGAATAAAGGTGAATGAAAAATTAAAATTTGTTCTGGGAAGGGTAGAAAACACTATGGTTACCAGCATTTTCTCCTTTTTCTACAGTGTTTTAAAAAGGCTTCTTTCTCAGGCGCGTCAAAAGTAGGGATTGTATGTGGTAATGGGTTAACATTGCGCCATTAATGTTAATTGTACAATTTTATATGCAGTGTGATGATAAAACTTTATCAGTCAACATTAGAATAATTTTCTACGGTATACCCCGTCTTCCTGAACTGACTCCGTTTACTGTTACTAGTGTAACAACACCATATGGAGTGCAACACGCGAAAAGGTGCATTCGGACATTTGCGTAAAGTGTCGTCCCGGATTAGCCTGCGCAGTCCGCGCAGGCTAATCCGAGACGGCACTTTACGACCACATTAGATTTTGTGCTACAGTAGACTTGCTTAAAACAGAAAATCTCATAAAATCGTAAAGTGTCGTTTCGGATTAGCCTGTGCGGACTGCACACGCTGATCCGAGACGACACTTTACGCAAATGTCCGAATGACCCTTTTCGCGTGTTGCACTCCAATTATGTGGCTCTAGTAAAACTTCATAAAACGTATTTTCACGGAAACAGCCGAAATATAAGCCGAAGTGTGACTTGCTTTAATTCTATAATATCACACCTTAGCGGGAGTGACCGTGTTTTTATTTTGGTTTTAAAGAAGTCGACTGGGACTTTACCTGAGGGCTGCAACACCAAAGTGCAAAACAGTACAACATACCTTAGAATAATACCTCACACATTACGCTTGACTTCTATGAGAAAGTATAGCAGATCTAAGCTACCATGCCACCCTAGATCTTAAGCCACCGTATCCCAGCCGTTTTTTTAATCTCACTCTATTATGTACAGCCAGACATAATTTAAGCATCACCCGAACAAATTTAGTCATATTTTTTTTATGTATAACCTTCTATTTGGTGTATTTTCAAGCTACACTAGACAAGTAACAGTCTGCTTTATGAGCCAAAATGAAAGGATGGCTACGAGAAAACTTTCCGAAGCCCAGATTTGGCAAATTGTGGGCATGGGTAATGCTGGTCTAAGCACATGGGCTATTGCTGGTCAGTTTTGGTAATGCTTAACTTATATCTGACTGTGAAACTTAAGGATAGGTACCTTGATGCGGATTTCTGTGACATTGCCTTTCATCGTAAAAATAAAGGACAGATTCGACTAAGATTAGATCGGCCAACAGATGCTGATTCATTGCATCGATTAACCCTTTACCAAACAATCCCTGTTCTTTACGACCCTGAGATAGAAGCCTTTTGAAAACATTGTGGGAAAAGGAGAAAATGCTGGTCACCAGCATTTTCTCCTTTTCCCACAATGTTTTCTACTTAATCCTGGACGGAAATGAATTACAAATTTTGAGTTGCGTTTATTGTGTCGTCTGCAAGTGCTTTCAATTTGGCCCAGTCTGAAATTTTGTCGTTTGGTAAAGGGTTAAAGGATTTCCATAGCCTTAGCCGAATCCGTACGATGAAAGCCGATGTTACCCGAATCCTGTACCGTGCATCAATCATACCATAAAGGAACCACAGTATATGCTAGTCTTACATTATATCAAGCGTATCCCGTGACAACCTTGTATACCTTTTATTTCATGCTTTCCGGTAGGATATTGAGAAATAGCTGTGAAAATATCTTACACTGGTACCACCAGTGAAAATATCGATTTTCATGTTCTTGTTGCCTTGGTTGATTGCGTGTGCCTCGCAACCAGATGGAAGTATGACGTCATTTACCTTACATTTCTCGCGCTTGACGTAATATTGCAATGCGTTGCCATGCGGGAGGGATACACCACGGGGAATAACGGAAAAGAACTGTACTGGATTTTGATAAAGCTCCTCCTGCAGAAAAGGTTATAAAGCATGAAATAAAAAGAATATTTGTTCTTTTTTCGGTGAAAGATCGAAATTTATTTCATCTCGTGAAAACCATAGGTCTAATATTTTCACTCGTGGCTGCGCAACTCGTGAAAATATTACCGATGGTGTCCACTCGATGAAAAAAGAATCCTCTATCTTTCTACATTACTTTTAACCGGTTGTTCTCACCTAAACACTACGAAACGTTTCATACATAGAAAGCGGCAGAGAAGCAAACACATGGGAAGATCGAATAAAGAACGAAAAATTTAAATTTTGGTATTTTAAAGTACATTTACATGTATATTTCACATTTTCTGAGAACTTTAGGGTTCACAAAACATACTTTAATCAATTTTCATCGATTCATTCCTACATGAAGCCATGTGTGAAAATACATAAAACTGTAATTACAACAGCGTAACACATGGATTGGAATTAATTACAGGTATTAACGAGGTAAAGCGAGACTGTCTGCTTCTGTAGCACAAAATGACACGCAAAAAAGGGGCATTCGGACATTTGGGTAAAGTCTCGTCTTGGATCAGCCTGCGCACTCAGCACTGACTACTCCGAAACGCCACTTTTCGTTTTTCTGTTGTTTTCTGTTTTGTGCAGGTCTATACGGTAGGACAAAATCTAATGCAGTCGGAAAGTGCCGTCTCTGATCCGAGATGATACTTGACCATTATTTCCCGCTATATGGCATTCTATAAATACTCATCTATCTAATTTGGGCATCCTGGGTACAGAACCGAACCACTTTCCTAAGCGACAAACGTTACTTTGAATTTCAAACTAAAATAAACGTTTACTCAATAAAACGCTACCTCGTGCAATTCACTCAGTTATCAGTAGTTTACAGAAATCTGAAGCTAAAGCAGGTCTCATTTCTCCTCGAGCATATTGATAAAAGCTTTTTTCTACATTGCTATATACTTTACAGAGCGTAATATTACAGTCAGCCCTGCTATAGAAACAAATTTCAATTTTTGAGTTACGTTTATTTTCTCGTCTGCAAGTGCTTTCAATTTGTACCAGTCTAATATTTTGTCGTTTGGTAAAGAGTTAAGAATCCAGTAGTTAATTAGAATAGCATGAATAGTAACTTTGTCAAATTATTTCCGCAACATTTGACGAGCTTAGCTGGCGATAACGAATGCCGCCTTGACTGTAAAAAAGGATCAGCTGTCCCTTATTTAGAATCCATGACAAAATAATCATGCTCATTGTAAGGTAAGACCTGTGTAATGGAAAACAGCTATTTCCACTAAAATATCATCCTGCAAAATTAGCTATGATTAAAAATGAATATTATTGAACTACATTCACCTTTTCATTTTTTTCCATTTTTTCCTTCTTTGAATTATCATTTATAAATCTAAAACCACTATATTCTCAATTCAAAAAGAGATAATAATTACCTCCCTTTCAGAAAACCTAACAAAAATATCAAAAAATAATTTCAAGATAGATATAAACGTTCTTCTCTGAAACGGCTGGACAGATTTTGAAATGATTTCACAGAGATGATCCTTGCGTGACCCTTTTCAAAAATTGCTCACAAAATTTCGATCCGTCAAGAAACATGGCTCTGGTGAATGTGGCTACTTGCACTACATGGAAATCAAGAAATTCTTGAAAGTTCTTCTTCTCTGAAACCCCTAGTCGGATTTTAAAATAATTTGACAGAGATGTTCCTTGGGTGATCCTTGCTCTTGTGAATGGGGGGCTACTTGCACTATATGGACATGTTGAAATTCTTGAAAATTCTCTTTTCTGAAACCCCTGGTCAGATTTTAAAAGAAATTTTCCGAAATATTCCTTGGGTGACCCTTTTCAAAACTTGTTCGTAAATTTTGATCCATCAAGAAACATGGCTCTCGTGGATGGGGGATACTTGCTCTTATACAGAAATGAAGTATTCTTAAAAATTCTTCTTTTTGAAACTGATGGTCAGATTTCGAAATGAATTTTACAGGTGACCTTTTGAAAATTGCTTAGCAAAATTATGAATTTGGTTCCAATGTTTGAATACCTCAAAAAAAAAAAAGGCTATGATCATCTCAAAAATTCAGGTGAGCGATCCAGGGCCATCTTGGCCTTCTTGTTTACTTGTTTGTTTACATGTACCAAACTATACTGAAATTAAAAGCCAATAAACAATTTGAAAACATTAATGCTGACCTCTCCTGGCTTCTTTTTTAAAGAAGCCAACCTATGTAAATGATGACTAGAATGGATTGTTGCATCACGTGATGTTCTTGTTCCCAGAACGTGTTCTCTTATAAGTGGTCATAGACACTTGACGGTAGGTGTCGGGGCCGGTTTATCAGCAGAATTAAACTGGCCTCGCATTAACCAACCAATCTTAAGAACATTCGTTGTCTATTATTTAGAATTTTCTATATATTCATTACTAAAACTTTAGGTATAGCCAATCGGAAGTTGTGTAATTTTTTTTAATTACCTAGCCCCGGTAGCTCAGCGGGGCTCGGCCAATGTCTTTCCGAGGATTGATGATAATCATTGCGACAGGATTCATCCTTTTCCCAACGCTGACCATAGTTCCGACGATGGTTATGTGGGAAAGCAGCTGAACTGAATCAATACTCTCTCTCTCTCTCTCTCTCTCTCTCTCAGATGCATTAAACCCCCTTTTCAAAGAACTGGGAATTTCGATGGAAGGAAGCCATTGAAAAAAAAATCGTTGAGTGTACATTAGTGGCTTGATAGTATTCAAACTTTCTATCTATTATCTAACAAACTAGAGCTTGATCTATAATCTCAAGTCATTAAGTTAAACAATCGTTGGATTTTTACGGTATTGACAAGCTATGAATACCAGGGGTTTATTTTTCCCATTGGAATTTACTGCATTGTCCGAAGTGTTCCGTGGTTAATAGCGCCATTATCCAAATAATCTCTAAGTTTCCAATACAGTGACGATACAATCAAAGTATGAAAGTATCGGTCCCGCTACTGAACTCATTTATTTCAACTTGCCAATAACTAGCTTAACTCTTTACCACACAAGAAAATTTTAGACAGGTCCAAATTGAAAGCATTTGCAGACGACAAAATAAAGGTGACTAAAAAATAGAAATTTGTTCTAGGAAGGGTAGAAAACACTGTGGGAAAAGGAGAAAATGCTGGTTACCAGCATTTTCTCCTTTTCCCACAGTGTTTTCAAAAGGCTTCTTTCTCAGGGGCGTCAAAAGTAGGGATTGTGTGGTAATGGGTAATCACTTTTCCTTTCAGAAGAATAAAAATCTGTTTTCAAAGAAAGTAACTTCACTCTAGCACTTTAATATGAATAGATACCACGATTCTTTTTTTTTTATTAAGTTAGATATTGGGGGATCTAAAATGGGTGTTTTTAATATTATCATTTTTACCAAACGAGTTGCGACTAAAATTGTATGACGCGAGCCTTGGCGTGCCTCAAATATATTTCAGTCAACGAGTTTGATAAAAATGATAATACATAAACACGAATTTGAGATTCTATTTATCACATAAAACGAATGACAGACAAAAATATCCTACCTCATCGCCTTTTGCCTATATACTGTTCACGGTTCCATGTTTACAATTGTTGTTCAGTCTCAAATGTATACATATACAAGTAGACAGGTCCATGACTCACCGAAAGTATAATAAAACGGTCTTTAGAGAGCATGCGCAGATCCAGAGAGGGGGGGGGACCGGGGGTCCGGATCCCCCCCCCCCCCCTGGAATTTTGACAAAAAAGTGGTTGTCGGATTCGTGAAAATTAGTAAATAATAAGAAAAAAAAAACTTTTAAATGTGGAGACCTCTTCGTGGTTAGAACTGGAAACGTGACCTTTCTTGTAAACGGCTAACATCCACTGAAATCCGGAAAACAAAGAATCAGCAACACGCGAAAAGGGGCATTCGGACATTTGCGTTAAGTGTCGTCTCGGATCAGCCTGCGCAGTCCACGCAGGCTAATCCGAGACGCCACTTTCCGTTTTTATGCAGTTTTCTGTTTTGTGCTAGTCTATTGTAGCACAAAATCTAATGTAGTTGTAAAGTGCCGTCTCGGATTAGCCTGCGCGGACTGCGCAGGCTGATCCGAGACGGCACTTTACGCAATTGCCCGAATGTCCCTTTTCGCGTCTTGCAAGTCATATAATAAGATGAGTGCGTTTTTGGTGGGACCTCCCCCTGAGAAAAATATCTGGATCCGCGCATGGAGAGGCTTAGCCCGATTAATTAAGTAATTTTGTTGTTTTTAAAAACTTCCCTGTATTTCATGCAGCTTTCGCTAAATTTCTTGCTTTAAACATGAAAATCAAAAACTGTCTACGCACATACTTTTGTTAAGAGTAAAACGAAATATTTCTAGAAAGGCGAAAAAAATTCAACCGTATTTATCCTTATATTATAAAGATTTAATTGTTTACCACCCGACAAACTTTTTACTTGTCCAAATTGAAAGCATGTGTAGAGGACAATATAAATCTGGCTCAAAAATTTCAACTTGCTTTTGGTAGGGTAGAAATCATGGTGGGAAATGGAGAGAAAACTGCTTACCAGCATTTTCTCCTTCCACCAAAATAATTTCCGTTGTCTTATTCTCTTAGCGTCTTTAAAACTAGGAAATCTGTGCTAGGTAGTTAACTTGTCGCTGACAAGTAAATGTAAATAAGGTCGATATTATTTTAACTCTTTACTCCACAGATACTCATTTCTACACATTGCTTGTAGGAGCCTTTGGAAAACATTGTGGCAAAAGGTGAAATTGCTCGTGACGAGCAATTTCACCTTTTGTCACAAATGTTTTCTGTGCTATCAAAAGGTGTCATTTACACATAAGAAACGGCTTCATCCTTGCTGTTATTTAGGGTCAATTACAGATGCCATAGGAAGGCCTTATGGGGTAAAGGATTAAACGTGTAAAAATAGACTTTCTAATCAATTAAATATAATTTTGGAAAACAGAGTTGGCCGGAGGTCAAGCAGTGTGGTCTTTGCGGTCGGACCTTTACTTCCGCTATCCGCGAAAACCATTTTAACCCATTACCACACGAGAAAAATTTAGACTGGTCCAAATTGAAAGCATTTGCAGACGACAAAATAAAGGTGACTGAAACATTGAAATTTGCTCTGGAAAGGGTAGAAAACATTGTGGGAAAAGGAGAAAATGCTGGTTACCAGCATTTTCTCCTTTTCCCACAGTGTTTTCAAAAGCCTTCTTTCTCAGGGGCGTCAAAAGCAGGGATTGAGTGGTAATGGGTTAATCACTAGATCTATTGTAGTTTTCCATTAATTCATTTTCTTCATTTTCAAACACCACAATCATCATTATCATCGGTCATCAATATCACTATTTACAATTAGCATTGATATTATTAATCATTCAAGGCTTTTTTAAGGCAAAATTGTTATAAAGACTGAAATATGTGTAAATGTTTCAACTTTAAAGATATCATCATCATCATCATCATCATCATCATTTCTTTCATTATTGTTGATGTGAAAATCAAAGGGATGAAAGTTTATCCGGTGTAAAAAACGCTTCGGAACTGTACTTGACAGATCTTAAAAAAGTCCTATTTGAAAAAAATTGATATCGATATGATCTAATTCTATATAAGGATAGATAGAAGGCTGGGCATAAATGTTTCCTGTTTTATGTTAATTTGGTTAGTTGGTGTCTTCACAAATGAGGGCAATTTTCTTATATCTTTGATAACTGCTTGGCCCCGGAGACCACATGAAGAAACAGACACGTCACTATCTCTTTTCAAAGATTTAGGCAGTGCAATGCAGAGAAATGACCCTCCCCTACAAAATGACCCATGAGTCTTTTCACTACGACCGGATCAAGTTATTCTACGTAGAGAAATGAGCCCAGAGGGTTATTTCTCTACGTGGAATAATGACCCCAGTCATTCCTCTAGTGAAATGAAAAAAAATTGTTATCAAAGTGTTGAAAGTATTGGTTCGTGTCTAACAGAATCAAAGCGATGAAAGTATTTGTAATTTACTAACAGAATCAAAGCGTTGAAAGTATTTGTACGTGGATCACAGAGTCAAAGCGTTGAAAGTATTTGTGGCTAACAGAATCAAAGTTTAAATAGTTTTTTTACGTGACTATCAGAATCAAAGCTTTGAAAGTATTTTTATAACCTTATCACTAGATTCGAAATGCTGAAAGCATTTTACGCGTTGTCGGTAAATTTAAAATGCTGAAAGTATTTTTATTTACCGATAGAATAAAAACGCTGGAAGTAAATAGATTAACGTTTTCAGCGCTGAAAATATTTACACGACACTCTCTGAATCAACACGTTCAAAACTATTTGATACATTGCCGTTAGATTTGAACTCCTGAAAACATTATTACTTACGAACAGATTAAAAGTACTGGATGTATATATACGTATGTTAGTGTAAGATTCAAAACAATGACAGTATCTAAACATTGCGGCTAGGTTCTAAATGTTGAAAGTACAGTAACTGCCTTCACTGAGAGAATCAAAGCGCATTAGGTATCTACAGGAGTTGTCCCATAAAATTGCAAACTTTTGTTCTTTTGTTATAGCATCTTTTTCTGACACCGGAATGACGTGAAAAATCACGAAAATGCCTGGAGATTATTTTCAAATATTTAGATGCATTCGTTTATGAATGATTGAACACGTTTCTAAGACGGTATTTTTTAAAAAAAAATATTTCGGTGAGCTTATCTTGCGTACGCCAAAATAATTGCAATGAATTTTTTTAAACAAGTACGTGTACATGTATTATGATAAGCCGCTAGTCAGTTTTTAGGAATTGTGTAAAAACAAGAATCCTATTGACGTACATTCTAGGATATGCCCAATTAAAGCACAAAGTATCATATTCCTGACATCGTTAATCGGTGTGACTTGATTTCCGTCTGCATTTTGTAATAAAGGTCAGTCTGCAAAGTGAAGAAGTCAGAGGACTGTTCGGAGCAAAGACTTGTACGGGTACAGACTAAAAAAGAAATGGAAGCAGAAATTGGTAGAAAGGTCTCTAGAACAGTGGTGCATCCTAGCTCCTTACACAAGAAGTTTTCAAATGGATGAACGGCATATTTTATTATACTGCAAAGAAATTTCTCGTGATCTGATTGGTTAACATGCCAGGAACATATATCATATAACCTGGCAAAAACCAGTTTCTTTTTTGAGTGCCCCGTAAACATCACTACACGTGCAACATAACATCCAAAATGGTGGCGTCGATCGATCACCAGACTGCACATTTATGCACCAAACTGCACGTTTTAGTGACGTCAGTTCCCAGTGACGTCAGTTCTTATTGAATTGGGGCACTCAGAAGGGAATCTCTATTTCGTCAGCATACTCGATTCGTGAAATTATAAAACAGGAAAATTTCGCTTAACGCGCTTTGAAAAGGTAAAAACTTTGCAGTATAATAAATTCGTTGTACGGTTAGGTGGCAGGGGACTTGGAAACTTGTTCACGGCTGTAGTGAATCATGTCGCCACCTCACCTTAGGCTCGGGGCGACATGATTAACCACAGCCGTGAACAAGTTTCCAAGTCCCCTGCCACCTAAACGTACAACTAATAACATGCAGGACAGCGCAGTCGACATGAGAAAAACACGGACGCCGAACTCAAACGCGTGAAGGACGTAATTGACGCAGACCGCCGTAATACGGTATGGGAAGTGACCGATACAGGCGGCATACTGATTGGAGATTTGTGCATGAGCCCAGTAAGTGTCGACCTGGTCCTGCGGCCGACGTGATCGTTCCTATTTCACTGCAATGAAGACGTTTTTTTTTTTCTGAGTACAAGTGAAGCCCTTTAACTTTAGCCAAGGTCAGCAATGGTTTACCGAAATTTTGCAGAAATGCGTCAGCTGCAATAGAAAGTGTGCGAGCCATGAGGGCCTATACTGTTCTTCGAAAAAGAGTGACATTCTTCTGTAGATTTTGTTACTCTCTAAACGTTGTAACGTAGAAATAGTGCGCCAATCTCCTCTACCAGTATTTTTTATACCTAGATATTTTCTTCTAGTTTATAACAACAGGAGTATGATGTTTATAGATGTAAGCTGTTCTGTATTCACCTTTGAAATCTATTCTTAAAAAAAGTGCTGTAAATATGAGCAGTGTTTTCGATTATCCGAGACACTTTCGAACACATTGTGAGAAAAAAATGCAGAGTGTCTTCAATTTTAGAAAATGCTATCGAAAGAATGACGTTGAAAGTATTTGTACGTTACCACTGGAGCCACTGCAAAAGTTCACCAACTCTTACAGAGTGGCTTCTCTTGTTTGCTTTGATTCTATGTACACTCGTTGCATCTTTTGTATACTTATAAATATTCAATAATAATCTCCTAGGGCTATATTCTGACATCTGATGAAAGCTACTAATGTCGCTCCACTATTGTAAAGGATCTTATGCCGTGTTTTCCATATGACTTTTCAGCTTTGTTCTCTTAATTGCTCTTTTTCCCACAATTCTTTTCGAAGCATTTTGTTGCATTACTCAAATACGCCATACTTTTACAGTATCGGTAACGAAGGCAGAAGACAGGAAACCGAGAGAACAATCTTCAATAAAAAAAAAGAAATATTACAAACAAAACAATCTGTTTGATTCATTCCGTGTCATGAATTTAATCAAGAACATTTGTTGTATTTAATTGGAAATTTGATCATTCTATAATATCAAGTCCAATATTTTGAAGCTGAATAAATAAACATGATCCTTTGAATGTCATTTTGATGAGTTTTTACGCTGTTTTTGTTTAATTGCACGCTAATTATGAGACGTTCATACGGAAATAACCCTTTACTAAATTGTCTCGTATTTTAACGTCCCTTAGAAGAAAACATCACTTCTCTTTCCCTCACGATATTTTATAGAGAAAATTATTTTAAGCAGAATTTTCTCTTTACCTCACAGTGTTTTTTAGTCTTTCTCAAACATATTCCATTATCTTAAACACAGTCTACTTGTCGTTTGAAATTCCTTCCATTACGAAAGCATTCAATCAAGATGACCGGCACTTCCAGCCGCACCTTCGGACTCTGGCTACCTGATGCTGTCAAAGTATTTTGGCCGCTTGATTACTCATCTAATGCTTTGTGCCAGTTGGTGCCAGTTGGTTGTGAGATCACTTAATTATTATGTCATGGGGGATGGGAGAAAATCTGGAGCTCTGCAAACACGTGACTGAAAGCCTCTAACGTGATTAGCGCCCCTAGCCGTAATCCATCTAGATCCTTTAACTTACAAGTACAAATATTTGGTTGTGTTCAGACATCGATGAAGGGCCTAGAGGAGAAAAACATTATCTAAATGCTAATAAATGAAAACGATTTTCATAGTGCAGCTTGAAGTAAGGTCAGAATGTGGATGATGGAACTAGTCTTTTGCGTTGTTTGACACCCTTTGAGAAGTTCTAATTCGAAATGCTGGAAATTGCATCAATATTAATTTTTCTTACTGACTAAAAATGCACTGCTTAGGTCTATTTTGTTCTGTAGTATCCATCTGTACTGGTAAATCAACATAGTGAGGGTTGACCTTTTACTG
This sequence comes from Tridacna crocea, assembly GCA_943736015.1. NCBI lineage: Eukaryota > Metazoa > Mollusca > Bivalvia > Cardiida > Cardiidae > Tridacna > Tridacna crocea. The sequence goes on along the minus strand of OX031066.1, from coordinate 34,515,915 downwards.
CTATTAATGCAGAATGTAATTCCACTTCAGACGTCATGCAATAACACTTCGGGCAAATGGTCGGTAATGATCAATATTTTAACTCTTTATCAAATGACGAATTTTTGGACTGGACCAAATTCAAAGCATCTGCAGAAAGTATTTTGAATCTTGGTAATATGATGATTTCTGACTTTGATAGGGTAGAAAACATTGTGGGAAAGGGAGAATATGCTGGTTACCAGCATTTTCTCCTTTTCCCACAATGTTTTCTACAGGCTTATTTCACAGAGGTGTTAAAAGTCGGGATTATGTGATAAAGGGTTAACCAAGGAGTCAACTTACAGGCTGGAATCAAAGCACGGACAGTACTGACATTTATTAATATTCACAGGTTAGGTCTACACGCTATGATCACAAAAGTTAACTTTAATCAAAGGTTTATTTGAAGTAAAATTTAAAGTTTTTTATTGGCTTTACCACGTTTTTTTTCTAGTTTTATTATCAAACAAGTCACGGTATGTTCACGATCCTGTTTTGAGGGAAACTCGGCAATCCCTGTTATTCTATAACTACCTGGACAAGAAAGTGGTGATAATGAATAGGTAATAGTAATAATAAACTTTTACATCGTCTTAGAGCTAAAAAAAAAAAAGGAAGGAAGGGATCACATTAACCCTGTACCAAACAATCCCTGGCTTTTGCGACCCTGAGATAGAAACTTTTTGAAAACATTGTGGGAAAAGGAGAACCAACTTTTGAGTTATGTTTACTTTGTCGTCTCCTAGTGCTTTCGATTTGGAACAGTCTAATGTTTTGTACTTTGGTAAAGAGTTAAGCTCTATATCTTTGTCGCATTAAATGTATATATATATTTGTTTGATATTAATCTGTGACCGACTGAATTCAGTAAACAAAAAAAAAAACCCTTATATTTTTTCAAATCACATGACTTGTTTCCGACCAATCAACAATGAACACGCTCGAAAAGCAGGTGTCACATCGTCGCAATTATCCCTTCGTGTATTACATCGGAATTATTTTTTTCTTAATAAATAGTGCAGACGCTAACGGCTCATATTCTCCATGCTAAACGGCTTGCTAGTTCCAATCCAGACCTCTCTTGATTTGTTTGATCACGTTTTCGAATAATAAAAATGTCACTTAGCATTATCGTATTATAATATATTTTGTGTGACTTAATTGTGCATTTACATAAAATATAGGTGAAACAAATGAAAGCACTATACCTACCAGGAAAAAAAGCAATTCTGCGAGAGACTATCGGTTTTCCCTTTGATATTGTGTCTTCTGTTTGAAAAAAAAAAACAGGCAAAACATTACAAACGTATTCAAAGATGTGGGTTTTTAAAAAGCACCACACTAATTATGGTAAAGGTTCAACCGCAAGATCAAATTTGCAGAGACAGTTTTGTTGGGTTATCTTGTTGCGCTCTAACCATGACAGAGAAAGTGATTTTTTATAGTAATGATCAAAACGCTTGCTTCCTTATGAGGTACAAACATTTTGTAGGTTCAATGACTGAAGGATTTTAAACCGGATAACAGTTATGGGCACGCAAGGGAATTTTATCACTCAGTAACACTAAACATGCTATCAACATTAGCACGAATTCTTCAACAGCCATTCCCTGTTTATTTACGCAATAACGTTCAGGAGGGAATATGTTTTTTATTTCATCCTTTAGATGGCTCGAAATGCATTGGCCACTGTTGATTCGAGCTTGATCGTTGAAAATGTAAAAGACAAAATATTGATGAGGAAGAGTGAAAGATAAATAAATGGTTGAAAAAGAATGTTATACTACCCTTTTGGAGTAACGTCCTGGGTCCGTATTCACCAACTGTTCTTAAAAACATTGTTTGGCTTATTCTTCAGAATATTATTAATGTGAAAGTAACAGAACTTCTGATTGGCTAAACCAATTGGTTTAGCCAATCAGAAGTCCTGTTACTTTCACAGTCAGAAAATCTTGAAGATTTAGACAAAGAACGTTCTTAAGAATGGTTGGTGAATATGGACCCTGGTCTTTTTAAATTGTTGGTTTATCGCATGGACCTTCCATGTTTTCACTGGAATAGACCTAGAATGAATGTTTCTTATCTTACACAGGTTTGAGATAAGCATGTGTGATGTAGTTTTCTTTCAGAGATGTGAGTCCTATTTTATTCATGATGATTACCACGTGTACACGTGTACAAGTATTTTAGCATAAACGTTCAAATGTTAAGTGGTGTTATGTGATAAGAAGAATGTGGCATTCTATGGCCTCTTTAAAAGTTTTAAATTTGTCCTCAAAAATTTTATAAAGTTTGCCAGAAACACATTTAACAGCATTTATCTCAAAAGCCAATTTACGTCAGATCAGATACCACTTTTCGAAAGGGCCCTGCCAATATCTTACAGTATTTTTCATAATATATCGGTATGATCCACATTCAAATATGCCTAGGGTTCATTGTAAAGATAACACAAAATAACTTATACCATTTGATAAATTGAAGATTAGAGTTTTATCACATTTACAGTATGTAAGGTTAAAATGAACACAGGCAACTATCAAAACTTTTCGAAACACATTCTAATATACATCAAATGTTGAAAAATGGCGCCAGTACACCAGTCTCACCTCTGGGACTATTTATGTCTTAGACACATTTGTTGTCTGAGAATGGGCTTTATCCTCATTGTATGAGATGTTTCAAGTATGAGTGCTGCAACTTAGTCTTACTTAACCCATTACCACACAATCCCTACTTTTGTCGCTCCTGAGAAAGAAGCCTTTTAAAAACACTATGGGAAAAGGAGAAAATGCTGGTAATCAGCATTTTTTTTTTCTTTTCCCACATTGTTTTCTACCCTTCACAAAATAAATTTCAAATTGTCAGTCACTTTTAATCGTCTGCAAATGCTTTAAATTTGGGTAAGCCTAAAATATTGCCGTTTGGTAATGAGTAAAACAAGATCATAAAAACGCTGCAATAATTACAAGAATCTATATTTGCAGCGCTTCATGGCAAGGTATCTAGTACTAAAGGAAATGCAGTTTGAACAATATGATGCTACTTGAAGAAACAATCCACGAATTATGCCGAAAATGTAGGCAGGGTCATAGCTAGCCACAAGTAAAGCATACGCAAAATCTTTAGTGATACCAAAGTATTATCCGAGGAGCAAAGTGCTGAGAGAGGGGAAGTTGGTTTCCAAGCAAGGTCTGGAGGGCCTTCCCCGGAAACTTTGGAATTGTAGAAGTTATTTGGTAACCTCTGGTGACATTTTTTTTTTCAAAAATTGTCTTCTTTTGTTCATGCTTTTCTTTGCAGTGTGTACGCAACTGTGTGTTTTTATACAAGACCAGCTTCGCGTCTAGTAGTTCTTATAGTGCCTTACTTACCACATCACATAGTACCACACATAGGGCGTATTCCTTTCGCTACTCCAAACACTCCGAACATGTTCTAGATCAATGGAGTATTTCGGAACATTGTGCCGTGTTCCTCAGAACATGTTCTGACTGTTCTAATCCAATCAAGGTGTAGCGCACCTGCTGAACGGTTGCTAGGTGATACAAGATGGCAGAAAGACGGACAATTCTTCATGGCAAAATTTGCAATTATCCTTTTTTACGATATGAATACCATAAATAGGGGCATAGCACTCTACTCTATCTCTCTGCAGTTAATCATATTCTCAACTAACACAGCTATAATATGACAGTAGCTCTTGCGACAGCCATCATGCCAATGTACTTTCATTTCGATATGGTTTAGAATGATGTTTCGAACGTTAATTCAGAACATACTTCCGGAACAGTGTTATGAAATATTCCTTTCGCACGTTCCAGAACAGCATTCCAGAACACAGAACATTGTGCCAGAACAGGTGAAAGGAATACGCCCGATATCTTTAATGAAAGCATATGCAGACGGAAATGCTGTTCGGCCAGACTAATAAGATGTCTTTAAAAAGTCATAGCCATTGAGAACATTTTTTGTCCATTGTTCGTCAATACACTTGGCGACAATAGAATCACATGCATTAATGTAAATATATATACAATCTTTTTCAAGACTGATAATCCCTAGTAATCCTCAATTACTCATCATTTATTTATCCTTTACCACACAAATCCGAGTTTGAATTGCCCTTTAAAAATATCGTAGTAAAATAGAAATATTGGAAACCGCATTTTCTTCTTTTCCTGCGTTTTTTTTTTTCTACCCTTTCTAATATAAATCAAATCTGAGCCACAAATTCAAATCACCTGCAGATGCTTTCAAATAGGACAAGTTAAAATATTATCATTTAACTCATTACCAAACGACAATATTTTAGGCTTGTCCAAATCGAAAGCATTTGCAGAAGACAAAATGAAAGTGACTGAAAATTTGAAATTAGTTTTGTGAAGGGTAGAAAACATTGTGGGAAAAGGAGAAAATGCTGGTTACCAGCATTTTCTCCTTTTCCCACAATGTTTTCAAAAGGATTTTTTTCCAGGGGCGTCAAAAGTAGGGATTGTGTGGTAATGGGTTAAGAAAGAGATAATTCTGAAAATTGATATTCGAAACAGAATCTGTAGACATATTGTAAAGTATTTACCTGTAGACAGATTTAATTAAATAATTTGATGTTGGATGGTTTTAATATTGTATGACCTTTTCAATAATTCTCTATAATTACGATAGATTTCTAGAAATCTTTTCATTTTAGGGTGATTAATGACCCTTTTCCCTCCATTCAAAATTGTCTAGACACGTATGAAATAGAAGACGTTGGGTTGAAAAATGATAGATGGTTGCTGTTTTGAAGGGAAACTGTTTACTTGTTTTTCGTTATAATTATGGCTGTGTATTTTATTTTCGGAAGACGGCTTAAATTAATGTTTTTTTAGTGATATTTCAAGCCATTAACTAGAGAATTAAAGTTATAGCACGGCGGCCATTGCATCTGTAATTTCACTTGTGCCATTTCTTAACCCATTACCGCACAATCCCTACTTTTGACGACCCTGAGAAAGAAGCCTTTAGAAAACCTTGTGGGAAAAGGAGAAAATGCTGGTAACCAGCATTTTGTCCTTTTCCCACAATGTTTTCTACCCTTCAAAAAACAAATTTTAAATTTTCTGTCACTTTTATTTTGTCATCTGCAATTGCTTTCGATTTAGACAAACCATAGGTACCGATGTGCAAGGCAATGCCTGCGTTCTGAGATTAGCTGAGACAACACGACGGTAAATGTTCAAATGGAAATGGATGCTGTTGCTCTGACTTCCATTCATAAGATGTTCCTGCCAAGATAAGTTTCGAACCCGCAAGCACTGTCACCTGAGCTACTTATAACTGACCTATTATGGTTCGATACTAACAAACAGGTGAACAAGCCTAGAAACAGATTTACATAAATGTGTTTTCATGTCTATTTTCAGATGTTGGTTATTTACCCAACTATTCGATTACAGGCGCCAGAAGCTATATCAACAAAAGAGGGCACATAGGCAAGTATTAAAAATACACTGCTAAAGTAAAATTAAAGGAACACCATCTTCGCAAGCCAAGGGTGACGATCCACTACGCTACTCTACCCTTGGCGGATCAAGCTTGATTTTGACATTCCCGTGATACACATTTTCATTGGTTGCAGCTAGCTCTAACTGCACGAATCAATTCGCTTGTAGCATTTCATCTTTGATAAAAATAGAACAAGAACCTTTCGAATAAAAATAGAAGGTGTGGATGTGTGTAGGAGCTGTAATGATTTATTACCGAAAAGCACATATTCGCAAGCCAAGGGTTACGATCTACTACGCTATTCTACCCTTGGCGGATTGAGCTTGATTTCGACAATCACCCGATACGCATTTTTATTGGTTGGAGCTAGCTTTAGCTGTATCAAATCAAATCGCTCGTAGCATTTCATCTTTGATAAAAATAGAACAGGCTAGCGATAAAAAAAAGAAGGTAAACATGAATACCTCCATGGATGTGTGCAGGATCTGTAATAATTTATTACCGAAGAAAACATAGACGAAAAATATTTACATAAAGTTTCAATGTGACCAATCAATTGTCAGATGTTTTAGGCTATATCCAAGCACATGACCATGGAATGTCGATGTACGTTTATGGTTATTGCTTCATATTGAATTATTGTATTCGTAAGCGGTTTGTTAAACGAAACTTCATTGGCTATAAAAAATAAGATGTAAAGGGAGATAATAAGCAGCATCCAATAGGGGGCGTGTCGAGGGAATCTTGAAATCGGGCTCAATCCGCCAAGGTAAGATCCACGTAGTGATCGTAACCTTGGCTCGCGGAGATGCGAAAAGCATAGACAAACAATATTTACATAACGTTTCAGTGTGACCAATCAATTATCGGAGGTTTTAAGCTATATTCCAGCACCTGATGATGGAATGTCGAAGTACGTTTGTGGTTATTGCTCCATGTTGAATTATTTTATTCGTAAGCGGTTTATCAAACAATCTTTCATTGGCTATCAGAAATATGATTTAAAGGGGGATAATAACTAGCGTCCAATAGGGGGCGTATTGCGGGAATCTCAAAGTCGGGCTCGATCCGCCAAGGTAAGATCCACGTATATGGCTTGGCAAAAACTTTCACAATTGACTGAAAGAAAAAAATGAGTTGTTGAACGAGGGAACCTGGGCACGTTTTCACCAAATATTATTGAGAATATTCTTAGTCTTATTCTCCATGGTTTATTAAAGTTGTAAGTAACACAACATCTGATTGGCTAAACCTAATGGTTTAGCCAATCAGAAGTTGTGTTACTTACAAATGTAGAAAATTCTGGAGAATATAACAAAGAACGTTTTTAAGAATGGTTGGTGAATATGGGACCAGGAAGATAAATTTCATATAAACTTTTCGCCTTATATGGCTTGTCAGCATTTAAAACCAACCAAACAAAAGAAGTATAGAGTCATTTTGTCTAGAAAAATGTAAGTTGGTGGATTTCAGAGCAAGGCCGGATAGTTGGCAAAACAAAAGATTTGACTTCGTTATTTGTGCGTTCCTTTGATTCTTTCAAGCCATGCAGTTAAAAATAAAGCCACTGCAAGTCAGAAACGTAAATACTCTGATATGATGTTGATCTCATTGTGCAGTAGTTACTCTGCTGTAAACAGAACTTTTCTTATATAAAAGTAACAGCTAATTCATGCATGTCTTTCCTGAGTAATCAATTTTAGGCTGAGATTATGTATTGCCTTGTGCAAGGGCGCTTCCGGTATCAGGAAAACTGGCCTCTGGAAAACTTCCCCCGCAAAACTGACCCACGGAGAACCCCCCCCCCCCCGGAAAACCTTTGGGTAACTACCCCCCTGGGAGCATTGCCCCGCAATACTTTTAATATCGTGATTCTGATGGCATTGATTTCTAATTTAATGCATTTTATATTCATTTATTGACCTCATTCTACAAGAATGCCTAGTTAATTAGATATTTCACGAAGTATTATGATTCCCTTTAAAAGGTTTAAACTTGTTGAGAAGTGATCTCTTTGAAAGGCTCAATCCTGTTACAGCTAATTGATTGCTTTTACGTATTTACTGTAAAGTTTTTTGTGCTTCAAACTACCATGAACATTTAAAAAACTATGACAAATACAATCTTTAATAATAGCACTGAAACAAAAGGTTCGTTTATTACCCAGTTAGAAAAAAAAAAACAACTGCTGAATTAGAAAAAAAAATTGATACAACATAAATTATCATTCCTGAAAAGTCCCTGTCTTTTTTGCGTAAAAATGATAGTTCTAGAAAAAAAGGATGTCGTCGGTTTACTTCGAAAACCTCGTAACTACAGCTTGTAACAAGCTGTAGTTACAAGGTTTTCGAAGTAAATCGACGATGTGTTTTTTGTCCAATCAAAAGATTTGCTGAGGTAGAAAAAGAGGTTGATGCATCATGTCATACCTGAAAAGTGCTTGTTTCTTTGTGTATGTATGTTCCAATTTGTTTAATGTTACCAATTACAGTAACAGAAATAAAACAGTAAAAATAGGATAATAAATAATAGCGATAGAAGGGATATCTTTGGCAATTTCCGTCTTTTCGATATGACTTGCCGTCACTGCTTGATGAGGCTTGTAGGTGAGCCGAAAAGTGTTGTTTTTTTGAAATGCAAGGTAAGACCTGTGTAATGGAAAACAGCTATTTCCACTAAAATATCATCCTGCAAAAATAGCTATAATTAAAAATGAGTATTATTGAACTACTTTCACCAATTCATTTTTTCCATTTTTTTTCCTTCTTTGAATTATCATTTATAAATCTAAAACCACTATTTATTCAATTCAAAAAGAGATAATAATTACCTCCCTTTTCAGAAAACTAACAAAAGTATCAAAAAATAATTTCAAAATAGAAATAAATAGAATTTCTGATCCGTTAGAAATGTGCAAAAATATTATTTCTGCATAAATCCTCATTTATCCATATTTATCAACAAATTAGAATTTTCACCGGAAGTGCATTACACAGGTCATACCTTAAAACATGAAATACAAATAAAAGTGATGGAAGGGGTAGTTTACCGTCGGCGCGCAATTTTCCGAGGGGGAATTCCAAGAGGGGTTCAGGAATGTAGTTTTCCAGTGGCAATTTTCTGGGGTAGTTTTCCTAAAGCCTTTAGTGTCACGTGATTTTCACTGATGAAAGGGATCGAAGTACGGGACTTTTCCGTGATATTTTCAAAATGCATCTTCTTCAGGGTTCAAAAACACGAGTTTGTTTGCAAAGATTTTAGGTTTATGACCGCAGAGTGATGTCACACAGCTTTTATAAATTGTTTTGTTATGTTACACAATCCCAAAAAGCTTGCAAAGATTTTCCGGGAAATTTGAACTTTACGAATACAAAGCTGGACCTCTACAACACCTTGCCCGTAGGCATCCGCAAGTTACCGTCACTGCTACATGTACCTGTTATCGAACCGGGATTTTCTGATTAAATACTTAACGGCAGAAATGTTTTCCTTATAACTACTTACCTCATAACCAAATGACAATATCTTAGGCTTGTCAAAATCGAAAGCATTTGCAGACAACAAAAAAAGTGACCGAAAATTTGAGATTTGTTTTGTGAAGGGTAGATTTGTTTTGTGAAGGGTAGAAAACAGTGCGGGAAAAGGGAGAAAATGCTGGTTACCAGTATTTTCTCCTTTTCCAACAATGTTTTCTAAAGGCTTCTTTCTCAGTTTCGTCAAAAGTATGGATTGTATGGTAATGGGTTATTCATGAACTGAGAGAAGCGTAACCATTGGCTCTAGATCGACCGCCAAAACTTACTTTAACAACATTTTTACCCCCTAAAGCTACAGTGGATTTAAAGAGATTTATTTAGAGTCTTATTTTTTATTAGTAATAAGAACTTCTAAGAAATTTAATCATAGAATTTAACCCTTTCCCAAACCAAAAGTTTAAAACTCTATAAAATTCAGAAAATGAGCAGAACACAACCTCCAGAAAGGTACAAAAGAGCTACAGCACTCTGATAAGGCAGAAATCTTTGTGGTAAAAGGAGAGAATGCTGGTCACCAGCATTTTCTCCTTTTACTTCAATGTTTTCTAAAGTCATCTTTTCCAGGGTCGTAAAATCCAGGGATTGTTTGGTAAAGGGTTGATAATATAGTAGCTAGCGAACCATCAGTAATAAGAGGAAACAGTAAACCTTGATAAAAAAAAAAATCTTTTTTCAATGATATTTCTTTATATGTGCCCCTAAGCCTCTTGAAGTATTTCCAGATTTAGAGCCTAGATTTTATGAATACTTGTGGGAGTATCACACGATCTGTAGCACGCATAATAATGTGAGACCGTATTCAAATAACTGTCCATTTTTTTTAGACTTGCATGGAAATGTGTTTCTTTTTCATATAATCAGATTTCTGACCTTTATGCTGAATAGATAAATAGAGGATATTTGTTTTTTTCGGTGTGAACACCATCGGTAACATTTTCACGAGTGGCACAGCCACGAGTGGAAATATTACCGATGGTGTTCACGAGATGAAATAAATTTCGATCTTTCACCGAAAAAAAAACAAATATTCTATTTATTTCATGCCTTTAACCCTTTTTAGAAGGAGCTTTATTAAAGTCCCGTCGATTTCTTTTCCGTTATTCCCCGTGGCGTACCTCTCCTGCATAGCAACGCATTACAATATGACGTCAAGCGCGTGAAATATAGGGTATGTGACGTCATATTTCCTATCTGGTTGTGAGGCACGGGCAATTAACCTAGGCAACAAGAACGTGAAAATCGGTATTTTCACTGGTGGAACCAGTGTAAGATCGAAAAATATTTTCACTGCTATCTTACGATATCCCACCGGAAAGCATGAAATAAATAGGCATATAAATAGAGCTCCAACCATTATACGGAAAGTTATATATACATGTGCCGGAGAGTACAGACAAGCAATTTAATTCGCTAATATCGTGCGATATATTCCCATGACCATTCGGTAAATGTATATATTCTGAAGGCAGCCCCGTGCGAAGTAGAGAGTATAAGATAGGATTTTGATTTATATAAATGATGTTGACCTGGGTCAGTTTAAATGAAGTGGGTTGTAGATTTGTCGTACATGGTATTTATCTGTGTTTTATGATAATCTTCTATATTTAGTTAAATACAGATTTTCTTTTTAAAAAAGGCCTTTAAGTTCCATCTCGGATTACCCGATGTTTGCACAACCAGAGTTGCGGCCATGATCCAGTGGTCAAAGCATTTAGTCTGTGATCACCTTTTTGGTCACTTGAGAAGGTGGGTCGATTCCCACGGCTAGAATTCTAAAATTACTAATAACGTTAGTCTTTCGAATGAGACGTTAGTCTGAGGTTCCGTGTGACGCTGTTATTATCCACCGAGCACCTTTTAAAATCAGGCTTAACTTACGATGGCTTTTGTCCTGTATTTGCACTATCCCCGTAGAGGGGGCGCCGTCAACATGGGCAACCCGTGGCGACGATAGATAAGCGTAAGTTCAATCAGAGCCGAATTCGAACAGTTTTAGTAGCTTGTCTGTCTTGACTCAATTCTAGGGACAGTGTGTATCTCTTTACCACACAAAATTGTGTCGTAAGCACCCCGAGGAGAAAGGCTTTTGAAGCATTATGAAAATAGGTGATAGTATTGGTGACCAGCATCTTCTCATTTTTCAACAATTTTTCCTAACCTATTAAGACAACCTTTAATAAACCTCTACCTTCTATAAGCGTTACTCTGACCGTTTGCGGACTGTGTAGATCAAGATCAGACAGCACAGATGCCTGATACGGGGATATTTCTTCATCAAAAATTTAAGTTTTAAGTAGCATTATTAGGAGCTTGAAAGTTTGATTTAACTTGCCCGCCTGGGTGGCTCAGTGGTGAGCGTGTCGGACTCATGACCTGGTGGTCGTGAGTTCGATACTGTCTTTCCGGCGTATTTTCGCCTCTATTCTCTGCTGAAGCATGTGAGAAAAGTAGTCAGTGGCTTTGGAAAGAAAGTAGTGTATGTGCCGGTGTGAGAAAGCCAGGAAACACATATGCGTCACCGACCGCCATGATATGACCTTACTATTAAAGTGGCTTTAAAGGTGGCCCTTCAGATTTTGGGACGAAAATTTTACAAAAATGCAAAAAAATCATCCTTATACTTCCAAAGCCTTTTAATTTGCGTTCATAAAACCCCAGAAGTCGAAAACCATCCGATACGCGAGAAATTAGAGATTTATTACGGACCAGGTTGACACCAACGGGAGACACCTTCTATTTTTTAATTATCAATTCTCTCATTTAATACAGGAAAACACGGACAAAGTTTCAAACATCCGTCCGAAGAAGACATTACGGAAAACAATTATTACATGTTTGTTATGTAATGGAATTTAATCGTTATTAGTCACATGCCAGTCACTTGACATTCTCACAGTGCTTTATTGATTTTTTGGCGCGAAATCTAAAAATAGCTTAAGAGGCTACGTAGCCTTTTAAGGGAATACCATAATTTTTTTTTTTTTTTATGATGTAATTTTACGATTCTTAATTACTGATGATTTGTATTGTTTTTTCATATAAATTTCAATGATATACATATTTTTCAATTCGGTATGATGTGAAAATTCTAAATACCCACCTTTAAACCCCAATACAACCAACCAACCAATTGATTTAACTTACTCAACATGTTAAGGGTTCAGTCACAATAAAAGAGTCGCCTTGCAAATGTTTTCAATAATAATTTGGCCTGCATTACGCAAAAAGGGACATCCGAACATTTGCTTAAAATTTCGTCTCGGGGATCAGCCTGCACAGTCCGACAACATCAGATTTTGTCCTGAGAAGTAGTCGGTGGCTTTGGAAAGAAAGTAGTGTATGTGCCATTGTGAGAAAGCCAGGAAACACACTTCTTACATGTGCGTCACCGACCGCCATGATATGACCTTACTGTTAAAGTGGCGTTAAACCCCAGTACAACCAACCAACCAATTGATTTAACTTACTCATGCAGCACGTTCAGTCACAATAAAAGAGTTGCCTTGCAAATGTTTTCAATAATAATTTGACCAGCATTACGCAAAAAGGGACATCCGAACATTTACTTAAAATGTCGTCTCGGGGATCAGCCTGCACAGTCCGACAACATCAGATTTTGTCCTGCAGTAGACTTGCGCGAAATAGACTATCATAAAAGAACGTAAAGTGAAGTTACGGATTAGCCTGCGCGTACTGCGCAGGCTAATCCGAGACTTCACTTTACGCAGATGTCTGAATACTCCTTTTGGCGTGTTGCAGACCAAATCATTATTATGTATTAGTCTAAATGTGCACGTCTATTAAAAATTTTACAGCCTATAACTGTATAACATCAGCTTGTCATACAAGTTAGATGTAGGCGTGTCGGTAATTGATATTTGATATTGTTTCAAGAGACATTTATTATACAATCTCTTCTTTTAACAACCCTGAAGGAGAATGATTTTGAAAAAGTTCCGAGAATAGGAGAAAAATGCTAGTAAAACCAATAACCTGGTATCAAATAATTTCGTTTCATTTGCGTCACTTCCGGCTTTGTCGTCTACAGAAGCTATCAATTTGGAGGAGTCCTTGATTTTTCGTTTGTTAAAGACTTACACACCCCTACTGTGCCCTTTAGGCTATGCTGCTTCTACAGACAAGGTAGAACAAGATCAGACAACATGATTTATGCAGACTGCTCATTGATCTGCACTGTTCCGCTGTATTGAGGTTTTCTATTAAAAAAGAAAAAACGTTAATTTGCGGTATTTTGGTGGTTTTCATTATCTCCCGCTAGATGGCATTCTACAAACACACGTCTATCTAATTTGGGCATCTTGGGTACAGAACCGGATTACATTTCTAAAATAAACGTGTACTCAATAAAACGCAACCTGGTGCGATTCATTCAGCTATGATCAGCAGTTAAGAGAAATCTGTAGCTAAAACAGGCCTGGTTTTCGCTCAAACGTATTGGTGAAAGCCATTTTCTCCATTGCTACCTTATAGCGCGTATTACTACAATCTCTCCAATATGGGGAAGAGTGTGCGTCGTATAAGACAGGTCGAATCTTCAAAGAATATGACATGCGCAGACAACGTGGCGGTTTTATTCCCCTGATCGAGACAAGCCATTTACATGGAGCACGTGTAGCGCTCTAATGGTTCATAGATAACCGGAAAAATTGGAAGCGATTTAATTGGCTTTTTTTCCGGGTTGAATTGTTTGTTAACTGGATTTACAGTCATCTCAGTTTTCTATAAACAAACGTATTGTTTCGAATTAATACTGAGCCTTTTTTGATAATTCGATATAACTGCTCCCGGTATCAAAATCTGAAATCCTTTCATGGTGTATGCTGATTGATTTAAGTACGGCCCACGCATTTGTCTGTTTATGCATATTGATGCAAGTGAAGAGCTATCCTAAAATCCTGTCGTACTATAACGTTAAACTGAAATCTTTACCGCACTTGAGGATAATCTTGCTCATGGCTCAATCATTCAAAGACACGGCTAATAAGGGCGCCATGATAGTCCTGTTGTCTCTAACCTGAGCCATCAGACCAAACATGACCTATTACCATTTTTTTTATGAGATATATATAGAGGATATTTGTCTTTTTCGGTGAAAGATCGAAATTTATTTCATCGAGTGGACACCATCGGTAATATTTTCACGAGTGGCGCAGCTAAGAGTGAAAATATCACCGATGGTGTTCACGAGATGAAATAAATTTCGATCTTTCTACGAAAAAAAAAACAAACATTCTATTCATTTCATGCTTTTAACCCTTTCTGGGAGGAGCTTTATCAAAATCCAATACAGTTCTTTTCCGTTATTCCCCGTGGCGTACCCATCTCGCATAGCAACGTATTACAGTATTACGTCAAGCGCGAGAAATATAAGGTATATGACGTCATATTTCCCATCTGGTTGTCAGGCACGCGCAATTTACCTAGGCAACAAGAACGTGAAAATCGGTATTTTCACTGGTGGTACCGGTGTAAGATCGAAAAATATTTTCACTGCTATTTCTCGATATCCTTCTGGAAGCATGAAATAAGGCTACCAGCTGGCTACCAGCAATTTCTCACAATGATTTCTACCCGAGAGACCGATTTCACCACTTGAGTCACATTTCACTTTTTGTGCGCAACAACATTTAATTTGGATGAGTCTAAAATGTTGTTTTTGTTAAGGATTGAGGGAAATTATATTTAAAAATCATTCGTTTATTTTTTCAGCGCAGAAAAGAGCTTCTCTCAATCAGCTGTTACAAAAACTGGTTGAAATGTACGGAAATGATGAAATACAGTATTCAGGGCGACCTTCACACGTCAGATTTGCTCTTGGTGGACGGAAACGATGACGTCATCATTACCTCGATCTGAGATTGCCTGAATGATCTCTTAAAATAGCCATCGGATTTTGTCTCTTTTCCTTCACTTTGATTTTATCTAAATTCTTTCCTCGTAAAATGTAAAGAAGTACTTTATAAACCTGTATTTCTTTTTATCTTTTATAACGCTCGTTTCATTGATGTTGTTTTCAGTTTTAATTAAAATTGATATATCGACAAAGAAATCAAATTAGATACTATGAAAGTCAACCGATAATCATATCCTACAAATGCAATTAACCCATTACCACACAATCCCTACTTTTGACGCCTCTGAGAAAGAAGCCTTTAGAAAACATTGTGGGAAAAGGAGAAAATGCTGGTAACCAGCATTTTCTCCTTTTCCCACAATGTTTTCTACCCTTCAGAAAAACAGATTTCAAATTTTCAGTCACTTTTTTTTTTGTCGTCTGCAAATGCTTTCAATTTGGACTAGTCTAAAATATTGTCGTTTGGTAATGAGTTAAGTAAATGTTTGTTTCTGGACTAGGTGTGTAATACCGTCTTCAACAATATTCCGTTTGTCAGGACAGCAAAAGCAACCGAACATGTTATATCTGTAGGTTATTTTTTGCCAATACTGAGCACACCAGTCGACGTTATGATATGTCCGGGGTGCCAGTACACCTCTTCATGTGTACCTTGAATATCTTCACTAGAAATGTGCAAAACAGTCTCTCTAAGCCACTAGCTTATAGACAAGAGCACGATCGGCGTTGAGAGTGAAATGATTTCTTTCAAAAGGACCATTGTTTTCAAATCTCAGCAAGACTATATCAAGTCAGTGTTAGAACTTACAACATCTGAATAGATACATATAACGGAATATTTCAGTAAATAAAACTTCTGAGTCTCCTACTGCCTTTGTCTAAATGTGGAGTAAAAGTCTTTTCTATCACAAAAGTATATAGTTTCTTTTGTGTTCTTTCTCCTTTTCCCGCACAGTCATGAGAACTTGGACCTTTCTTTACAGATTGAACGATTTAGACAATACCGAGGTTTTTCCCTTTACCAAACTACAACATTTTCCACTGGTCCAAATTGAGAGCACTTGTAGACGACAAAATAAAGATAACTCAAAAATTGAAATTTGTTTCCACCAGGGTGGAAAACATCGTGGGAAAAGGAGAAAATGCTGGTTACCAGCATTTTCTCTTTTTCCCACAATGTTTTCAAAAGGCTTCTGTGTCAGGGTCGTAAAATCCAGGAATTGTTTGGTAAAGGGTTAACGGCGCTTGGGAATTTGAAAACATAGTGGGAAAAGAGAAAAAAATGCTAGTAACCAGCAATTTCTCCTGTCCCAGAATATTTTCTGCTCTCTCAGAGAGAAATTCTGTCGTTAAAGACATATTTGAATTGTCGTCTGCTCATGCTTTCAATTTGGACCTGTCTACAATTCGGTTGTTTAGTAGAGAGTTTATGCGCCATGGAAATGGGGCATAAACTTCGTCATCATGGCCCACACATCTGTATGAAGACAACATGGCGTCGTGACGATTTTTCCATAGACAACAGCACTGGACAAATTGACTAAATGGAGCAAGCTGATGTTTCAGATTCCTTTATTGGTCCAAAATAATCACAGAAAATCTAAACAATACACTAAGCATGGGTCGACCAAGATCAGATTTTAATAATATTTTCTTCTCAAGGATTTTGAAGGCGGCCCTTCAGATTTTGGGACGAAAATCTTACAAAAATGAAAAAAAATCATCCTTATACTCCCATAGCCTTTTAATTTGCGTTCAAAAAACCCCAGAAGTCGAGAAATTAGAGATTTACTACTACCCATGTTGACAGCAACAGGAGATACTATTTTTAGATTATCAATTCTCTCATTTAAATACAGGAAAACACAGACAAAGTTTCAAACATCCATCCGAAGAAGACATTATGGAAAATAATTATTACATGTTTGTTATGTAATGGAATTTAAGCGTTATTAGTCACGTGCCAGTCACTTGACATTCGCAAAGTGCTTTATTGATTTTTGGCGCGAAATCTAAAAATAGCTTAAGAGGCTACGTAGTCTTTTAAGGGAATACAATCGAAAAAAATGTTTTTTTTGTAATTTTATTATTCTTAATCATTGATGACTTGTATTGTTTTTTCATATAAATTTCAATGATACATGTATATATATATTTTTTTTAATTTGGTGTGATGTGAAAATTCTAAATACCCACCTTTAACAGGCTTTGGCAAGCCTTGGTATGTCGTAATAGGAAAACGTAGGACGTACGGATCTCTTGAAAAAGTGATCTCAAGTGCTTCGTCTGTCCCGTTTTGTCGGGGGGGGGGGGGGGGAGAATAAATGAAAGGGCGGATCTAAAATATTTAATTCTGTGATATTGATGTGTTGATGTCTTGAGACAGTGGGTGTAAATTAATTTCTTTTTGAACTACATGGTGCCTATTAAGAAATATAACGTTAGTCTACGTCTACTGATAGACTTTTTTGTGGTTTTCGGAGGGTGTTTGTACTGAGTAGGAGCAAAAAGCTTTTTGCCTATAATGCCTTTATCTATACAATTTTGTGAAGGTCATTGCCCATATGGTCTGCAACGCGCAAATTGTGGCGTTAGGACATTTGCGTAAAGTGTCGTTTCGGATCAGCCTGCGCAGTCTGCGCAGGCTAATCCAAAACCACACTTTCCGTTTTTATGTAATTTTCTGTTTTACACAAGTCTACTGTAGCACAAAATCTAATGTAGGTATAGTCGTAAAGTGCAGTCTCGGATCAGCCTGCGCGGACTACGCAGGCTGATCCGAGACGAAACTTTATACAAACGTCCGAATGCCCATTTTCACGTGTTGTAATCCATTCATCTAAAAACAAAAGGCAAAAAAAAAGATCCTGCTTCGACATGAAGAGAACAACATGAATTTTTTGTGAGTCAAAGATATCTTTTTTTTTTTATTTGTAACGTAACGAAAAATAGTGGTGTGACACCATTTGGATTAAAAAGAAGTGAAAAAACAAACGGTTAGCATGCAGCCATAATTTTACTGGAAAAATTACTTAACCCGCCCCCTTTTCCCATTTAATACTGTTTTGACCTTTAACAAAAGATAATCGTTTAATACAAATTGGAATGAGTAAGGGAAGCAACTATAGTTTGTGATCTCGTTACTGATTTTAAATACATTACTGATAAATCAACAAGAAAATTTTCATGGAAAGCATCAATGGCGCCGCAAAGCAGTTGTTTCTGAAATAAGGCACATCACAGCATTTCTAATTGTCCAGAGTAAATTTGTGCAGAGATCGGTGAAAAATGAACTTAGAAGCCCTAAACAACCCTCAGTATCCAACTAGACACTTAAAAAAGAAAGAAGCAATAACGGTAACATACAACCATAGCCATTCTTCGGCAAAATTTAAAATAAGTTCAACTGGAACTATGCACAAAAGCAGTTTTCATTCTGCAAAACATAACAAGAAAATAGTAGTAAAACTAGGTTCTACATTATAAACTGATATAAAAAAAAACTGGGTATGAAATGACCAAAGTTGTTACGAATGATCAAGATAAAGAACATAGGTGGGTACGAAATGATTGAACTTGTACGAAATGGCTTAGGCACGAAATGATCTTACAACGAAATGACTGGAAGGCATGTAAACAATATGGCTGCCCCCATAGGTTCTTTTCAAAAGCGAATAAAAACATAACGCCGCCGCTCGTGCGGCGCCACAAAAAGCTGCGCATAGTACCAGGTTATAGACAAGGCACATTGGCTTTGTAATATAGGCTGTAAACTTGGAAAATAAGAGGATAGAATTATGTCGACAACCTTTTGGTCCAATGTTGAACAGCATGTCGGACGCACTTGCTCCTGGAATTACAAGTGATGTGTAACACTGAGACAGTGGCTTTACCATATGATATTCGCTTCTTCTTACATAGACCAAGATAACACTGCACTACTGTGTAGGCAAATCAAGACCGATGCTCTCTACAGAGGATAGAATGAATTGCTTTCCGGAGTATACAAGCAACCTGTCTTAGTGGCCACCTCTCTTACGCAAGGAACTTGTATTGATCAGGCATAACGTTAGATTCCTAAACAAGACCAAATGATTTCAAACTTACCATTTTTTAGAAAATTATTTTCTTATCGGAGTGTATACCCAAAATCAGACTGCAAGTTCTGCTGCAGTCTGATCTTGATCTACACTGTCCGCAATAGGTCAGTAAGTTGCGTTTAGCAGTCTATCGGTTAACAGAACGAAGCAGCCAGTCATATTTTAACTTAAATACACTCTGACCTTTTGTTTTAGAGATAATGGCGCCATTAACGCGGTTTCAAGTAGATAACCATTTAACTTCTTAAAACGTTTTCAGTCTCATAGGCGGAAATATAGGCTTTGAACTCGACATAGATCCGAGATTAGACTGATCTCGACATAGATCTAAGATCTCGACGTAGATCCAAGATCAGACTGCACGTTCTAAGCAGTCTGATCTTGGATCCATACCGTCCGCTGAGTTTAACAAATTTGAATTTCATTGTATTGTATTTCAGCTTGAAAGTTTCATATAATTTATATCTAACAGGATAAGGGTTAACGCTGGTCACTATGCTTTAACGAGCTGTGGAGATCAAGATCGGTTACCAAATCTGATCTTTAATCTACACCATTTGCTTATTTCGTAAAATGTTCTGTTAAAATCACTCAAGACTTATAGCCTATATTGTATTGAGAGTTCATCGGAAAAAAATGATTTGTAAACTATTACAGCGCCATAGGCGAAAAATGGACTTTTGCGAACGGTATAGATCAAGATCAGACTGCACAGAACGTGCTGTCTGATCTTGGATCTATTCCGTCCGTTTGCTTAGCGAAGCCTATGTGACAATATCCTTCGGGGTCTCAGTGGATTCTATTATCAGGCATCGTAAAGGACCGAGTTTATATATTTGGTGCTGACAGTGTTAAATAGGCAACAAAAAATTACACTTGTGCATATTGCAGGTATTTGTACCATAAAAAATGAGGCGAAAATAATATGATTTGTATTTGACAGAATAAAAAGCGTTGTGGGAATTTTCTTCGTTTCCGATAATGTTTTTATGTCTCGTCCATCAGAATTTTAACATACGGTATTGCTCGGAAAGGCGTTAAATCTATGACTTCTGATGTAAAGTTTTATCATGTGGTGGAGTTTATCTACTGGATAAAACAGACATATGTGGGCGTTCACAAATTCCTGAAAATCAAACAACACCCCTTATAGACCATTATCTCTCGCTAGATGGCATTCTACAAACAGACATCTATCTAATTTAGGCATTCTGGGTACAGAACCGGACTACCTTTCTACTCGACAACCGTTACTTAGAATTTCAAACTAAAATAAACACTTACACAATAAAACGCTACCTGGTGCGATTCATTCAGCTTTGGTCAGCAGTTTAAAGAAATCTGGAACTTAAACAGGCCCGATTTCTGCTAAAAAAAATGGTAAAAGCTATTTTATCCATTGCTACTTTATAGCGCGTAATACCACAATCCCCCAACAATGGGGGAGTGATGCGTAATAGCAGACAGGTCGACTCTTCGAAGATATGACATGCGCAGACAGTATTTATAGACCGTTGTTTCCACATTAACCCATTACCATACAATCCCGAGTTTGAGTGAAGATCCTGAGAGAGAAAACTTTTGAAAACATTGTGGAAAAAGGAGAGAATGCTGGTAACCATGGCGCATTTTTTCCTTTTTTCACAATGTTTTATAACCTTTGATGTTGTGTCTTGACATGCATTCAATTTTGACCAAGACTATAGTATTGCCATTAGGTAAAGAGTTAAATGAGACAGCATTATAAAATTATTGTGGAAAAAAGGTGAAAGTATGCTTCCAAACAATGGTTTTACTTTTATTCGTGAATTAGAACATAATTGGTGTTGACAATCCCTATCTAAACTCTTGAACACACTAATTCAAATTATAACGAACGTGAGAAAGAATCCTTTTAAAGATATTGTGGGAACAAAGAGAAAATGCATGTTTCCAGCATTTTCTCCTTTTTTCACAGTGATTCACATTTACATTCATGTCTCCAAATGTTTCAATTTCGTCATTAAGGAAGGAGTAAAAACAGCCTTTTCACTTTCTATGCATGCATCGGATGCTTGGTAGCGTTTTCTAGTTGCCCTTCCTACACATTAATCGGTAGCTGTGCCGGGTATCTCACTATTTACAACTTCGGCCGATTCCGTAGATCTACATTCAACCTCGTCCGTATCAACGACATTTCCATTTTGATCACGTGTCACATGGTCATAAACAAGGCGGAGCCCTTGAAAAACAATTAGCAATAGCAACAACCAAATTTTCCGCATATCCAAGGACCATATCGTCGGTTTACTTCAAAAGCCTCGTAACTATAGCTTGAAACAAGCTGTAATTACGAAGTTTTTGAAGTAAACCATGTCCAAGGACCATATCGTGCGTTTACTTCAAAAACCTCGTAACTACAGCTTGAAACAAGCTATAGTTACGAGGTTTTTGAAGTAAACAGACCATATGGTGCAGTCAGTTGTCAGTCAAAATGGACTTATGGATTCATAATTATGCGATACTTTGTTTGGTTTTTAATGCTTTACGATGATAAATTAACTCTTTACCAAACGACATTGTTACGGGAGACCACTCCTTCCTGCATGGCATATACTCCCGATTTAAATACAATACCTGGCTACTGCGTCAGAGAGATATCTCTTTGGCTCAGTGGTTATGGTATTGGCCTTGCGTCCGGGAGTTCGGGGTTCGAATCCCGCTCGGTACCTTATTTCTGCCATGCATTTATTCATTTGTTTCTTTGTTACGGACTTTGTTCGTAAGAACATTATTTTAGGCTTGTCCAAATTGAAAGCATTTGCAGACGACAAAATAAAAGTGACTCATTTTTTTTTACATACATATCTTTATTGCCTTGAATATCTACATATTCATGGCATTATGATTAATAACAATATATAATACACAAAGTATGTAGGACATGGAAAATTTGAAAGGGAGAAAAAAAGGAGAAATAGATGTTAACAGAGAAGGGATATGTTGCTTACTACTTCTGAATAAAGGGCGGGTAGGTGGCACTGGGACCAATCTGCATGTACATTTGAAATTCGTTTTATAAAGAGTAGAAAACATTGTGGTAAAAGGAGAAAATGCTGGTTACCAGCATTTTCTCCTTTTTCCACAATGTTTTCTAAAGGCTTCTTTCTCAGGGTCGTCAAAAGTAGGGATTGTGAGGTAATGATTTAAGCTTCTCTTGCAAGAGAACGGCTCATATGCATTATCTCCCGCTAGATGGCATTATATAAATACTCATCTATCTAATTTGGGCATCCTGGGTACAGAACCGAACCACTTTCCTACGCAACAACCGTTACTTTGAATTTCAAACTAACATAAACGTTTACTCATTATAACGCTACCTGGTGCGATTCACTCAGCTATGATCAGCAGTTTAGAGAAATCTGGGGCTAAAACAGGCCTGATTTTTCCTCAAACATATTGATAAAAACCATTTCCTTCATTGCTATTTTATAGCGCGTTTTACTACAGTTAGCCCGATATCGGAGATAGTGATGCGTCATATAAGACAGGTCGAATCTTCGAAGAATGCGCAGACCAGCCGATATAGCTCAGTAGGTAGAGCGTAGGACTTGTGAACACAATGTCCTACAGGTTGTGGGTCCGGCTGGCCAACTAAAAATTACTAATAGTCTTTCGGATGAGACGTTAAACCGAGGTCCCGTGTGACGGTACTATACACCGAGCACGTTAAAGAACCAGGCGGAATTCTCAGTAGTTTCGTCCTGTATCCTTGCACTATCCCCAGTAACAACTAACCGTCTTCTGGGGGCGTCGCTCAGATGGGCAACCGGTAGCGACGATAAATAAACGAAAATAATCAAATCAAGAATGCGCAGACAACGGCTCATGTGTACATGACAGTGAGAGAATTGATAAAAACAGAGATGTCTTGTCCAGCGAATCATAATCATTTAGATAGTGAATTTAAATCTACTTATCACTTATCCCTTACACTAAATAAATATAAAGTTTTTGTCTGTATAGAATTAGAGAGAAAAAACTACCGGTTAAAAGTTCTTTGTCCTCAAGAAAAATCGCCATATCGGAGACTTTAGATTTATGATCAGGTTCCCGGAAGTCTGATCTTGCATAGAAATATATGCTGTCACCAAAAGCGTTTGAGTGGCTGTGAATGGCCCGATAGTTGACGCTTTAACGCACAATACCAAACTTTTAACGCCCCTTAGAAGAAAGAAACTTTTATAAACATTGAAGCAAAAGCAGAAAATGCTGATAATCAGCATTTTCTGCTTACCCCACAAGGTTTTCTATCTTCCCAAAGGCATATACATTAGTTGAATAAAATTAAATTTGTCGTCTGCGAAAGCTTTCAATTTTGCACCGTAGGAAAGATTAAGTCTGCATATGGACGGGTCAAATGGTCAGCTGGTAAACGTGTCGTTATATGTCTTTAGTATTATGATTATACGAAACTCAAACATACGTTATCAACAAGAAAACCCTTTTTCTACCCTTTCTTACAACACATGTTTACAAACTTTGTATTTAATAACAAAAAAAAAATGGGGATGGAAGAGAGGAACGGTGACAAACTTTTTTAAAAACTCAGAAAAAGGTTTAAGATTTAACTCATTACCAACGACAATATTTTAGGCTTGTCCAGATTGAAAGTATTTGCAGACGACAAAATAAAAGTGACTGAAAATTTGAAATTTGTTTTGTGAAGGGTAGAAAACATTGTGGGAAAAGGAGAAAATGCTGGTTACCAGCATTTTCTCCTTTTCCCACAATGTTTTCCAAAGGCTTCTTTCTTAGGGGGCGTCAAAAGTAGGGATTGTGTGGTAATGGGTTAACTCTCTTTCTAGCTTTGTGCGGGCTCGTTCTTATTTTCAAGAAGTATACCAAACCTTATATTCTGAAGTTTAAAGTATACAAGAGAAAGTGAAGGGTCAGTTTTGAAGGTCGCAGATAGGTTTGTACTCATAAATTAGGGTTAAAATCTAGCAGTTGGGCTACAAGTACTCGTTTACAGATATGGCCATGTTTCCACCCCCACCAGCACCCATAAAGGAGCCCGAGATCAAATATACAAAGGTAAGAATTTTTATTGTCGTGTGTGGGTGTGTGTTTTAATATTTAAGCTGCTCAGCGCGGTTCACTGACCTTTTGCGGACAGTGTAGATCAAGATCAGACTGCACAGAACGTGCAGTCTGATCTTGGATCTACACTGTCCGATATTGAGATATTTTTATCCAAAAATACATTTGAAATGGCATCGGTCGGTTTGTTTTTACGATGGGCTTGAAAGGTTTATTTAACTCATTACCACACAATCCCTACTTTTGACGCCCCTGAGAGAGAAGTAACCAGCATTTTCTCCTTTTCCCACAATGTTTTCTACCCTTCACAAAACAAATTTCAAATTTTCAGTCACTTTTATTTTGTCGTCTGCAAATGCTTTCAGTTTTGATCAGTCTAAAATATTGTCGTTTGGTAATGGGTTGACCCTATTTTATCGAACGACAGTATTTTAGACTTCTCCAAATTAAGGCATTTGCAGACAGCAAAATAAACCGAACTCAAAAATTGAAATTTGTTACCAGCAGGGTAGATAACATTGTTGGAAAAGGAGAAAATGCTGGTTACTAGCATTTTCTTCTTTTCCAACAATGTTTTCCAAAGGCTTCTATATCACGGTTGAAAAAAAACAGGGATTGTTTGGTAAAGAATTAGCTTGGTTAGCAGAGTAAGGTTCAGAACTCGAAGTGGAATTTGGTTTCACATCCCAATGCAGAGCGAAGAGATTAAGATTGGACTGCACGAACCGTGCCGTATGATGTTAGATCTCTACTGTCTGGCTTATTTATTTATTTTTTTTTTTTTTAATTAAGCGTGACGAAATCAAAATATATTTCAGAATATTTAATGATTTCTGAATTTCTGACAAAAAAAGTAGTTCTTTGTATTGACCTATATCAGGGACTAATTTTTGCGATAAAAAATTAGTGGGTACGGTTGCTTTGAGAATTAAGTATTTTTAAGTTTAATATCGAGTAATTTTAACCCTCTTTTCACTTTTACATACAATTCGAAAATAAGCGGGAAAATATGTTATTTGTTCTGAAAAGGGTGGAGAAAAATACATGGACATTCGTGTTTAAAGTCTTTCGTAACTACCTAACCCAATTCGACCCTATATCAGATCAAACACTAATTTTACTGGATTTGAAAACGATTTTGATGAACATTCAATATCAGGCAGCGGTAGGTGTAGATTCGATATCAGATTGCAATTTCTGCGCAGTCTGATCTTTATCTACACATTCCTGCAAAGCTTTTTAAAACTCAGTGGCAATGAAAGCATCAAAATTGACCTGACATTACAGGATGTTTATTCACTTGTCATTTTTTGAGAAAATTCCTACTCAGTATTGCTCTTAGTAATGCTCTGAAGCTGAAAGTAAATAATTTGTGGTTGGCGTGACCAGTCAGAAATTGTGTTTCTTTCTGAAAGTATAGAGGATATTGTTTTTATTTGCGCCACTCGTGAAAATATTAGTGATGGTGTTCACTCGATGAATAAATGAAGATCTTTCACCGAAAAAAAATATTCTATTTATTTCGTGCGTTTAACCATTTCTGGGAGGAGCTTTATCAAAATCCAGTACAGTTCTTTTCCGTTATTTTTCGTGGCGTACCCTTCCGCATAACAACGCATTACAATATTACGTCAATCGCGAGAAATGTAAGGTAAATGACGTCATATTTCCATATGGTTGTGAGGCACGGGCAATTTACCTGGGCGACAAGAACATGAAAATCGGTATTTTCACTGGTCGTACCCATGTAATATCGAAAGATATTTTCATTGCTATTTCTCGATATCCTACCGGAAAGCATAAAACATATGTAAAGTTATTTACTCAGAATGATCTTGAATGCCCGTCAAGAAGGGGGACCCCGTCAGAATGATTATACTGCAGATAACCTTTGTTTCTGTTTATTGGTAGAGTAGGAATTGGAAAGTTAGTTATGTAAATAATTCAAAATAAACTTGAGAAATGATTCAGAGATTGTGTTCAAATTCGTGGCAAATATCTCAAGTTTTTAGGGAAGCCTTCTAAAAAGGTGACAGAAAGTTTAAAGTAATCAAACATCGTGCCTTGGAACATATAGTATTACTGTCATTTTCCTACCCTTTACTAAACAATCCCAAAATTTATGGACCTGAAGAAGAATGCTTTCGAAAACATTGTGGATAAAGAAGAAAATGCTGGTAACCAGCATTTTCTCCTTTTCCCACAATGTTTTCTATCTTTTCAACATCCAATTCCAGTTTGTGAATCATATCTATTTAATCGCCTGCAAATGTTTTAAATCTGGACAAGCCTAAAACTCTGTCCATCCTTTTAACCCTTTACCCGATAAGGCATTTCTATGGTGTCTCTAATTGACTCTAGATAACAGCAAGGATGAAACCGTTTCTTATGTGTATATGACACCTTTTGATAGCGTAGAAAACATTGTGGTAAACGGTGAAATTGCTCGTAACGAGCAATTTCACTTTTTGCCACAATGTTTTCCAAAGGTTCCTACAAGCAATGCGTAGAAATGAGCTTTTATGGAGTAAAGAGTTAAGACTTAACTTCATATATCAAACAACAAACTTTTGAACACGCTCAAAATGACAGCATTTGACGATGACATTCTAAATTAGTCTTAAAATAATGGTATTTGCTTTCGGCAGAATAGGAACCAGTGTGCGAAGATGAAATTTAAAAAAAGGTGCTGGTTACCTGCATTTTCTCTGAACAGATTTCGCTCTCTCTTTACACTAGCTGTCTTATTCACAATCGTACATACATGAGGTCTTTTGGTAAAGCGTTGAATAACGATGGGTTTCAGATATCTGGTCACATTGCTTTCAAATGATCAATAATGAGACAATATTTCCTGTTACAGCTGCAAACTTATTGAGTTATACCATATACGATAGAGTGACCGTTCTATGTAGGCTTAAAGTAGTATACCAGCTGCGTCTCCCATAACTGTTCAACAGACATACAAAAACCTGCTAACATGCTCCAAGTTTAGTCCATGGCAGAACCACCTCAATTATGGTGTTGCTACGATACATTAGCAAGGAAATCTGAGTTCATATTCACCAACTATTCTTAAGAACATTCTTTGTCTTATTCTTCAAGATTTCTTGACTGTGAAAGTAACAGAACTTCTGATTGGCTGAACCATTTGGTTCAGCCAATCAGAAGTTCTGTTACTTTCACATTGACATTGTCACATTGATTTTCACATTGACAAAATTTTGAAGAATAAGACTAAAAATGGTCTTAAGAATGGTTGGTGAATATACGGACCCTGGTTCAATCCCTGTGCACAGGACTAGTCACGTGGGAGTTTCCTTGGGCACTGTAGAGCCTAGCTTTTTGTACTTATGATTCCTTAGAAAAACATACATAGGCTAATATATTGAATAAATAAGGTGTTCCATTATCTCCCGCTAGATGGCATTCTACAAATACTCATCTATCTAATTTGGGCATGCTGTTGTTGTTTTTTTTTTTTGTGGGGGGGGGGGGGGGGGCATCCTGGGTACACAGGACCGGACCACATTTCCAGGCGTCAACTGTTACTTTGAATTTCAAACTAAATTAAACGTTTACTCAATAAAACGCTACCTGGTGCTATGGTCAGCAATTTAGAGAAATTTCGAGCTAAAACAGGCCTGATTTTACCTCAAACGTACTGATAAACACCATTTTCTCCATTGCTAATTTATAGCGCGTATTATTACAGTCTCCCCGATATCGGGGAGAGTGATGCGTCATATAAGACAGGTCAAATCTTCGAAGAATATGATATGCGCAGACAACGTAATCTGTTCCATAATATGACTGAAATAACCGGCGTTGCTGTGACAAATCCATACTCCAGATTTACTCAAACAAATAACGTTAGTTTAGTTTACTTCTGAATTAAATGACCAATTTTCTTTAACTCTTTACCTGCCATGAAATTTTTAGGTTGGCCTATTTTTCTAAAATTTTGTCGTTTGGTAACGAGTAAAGCCAGCTTTCGGTTTTACCTCCAAAGATGATTGTCCAATTCTTTATATCAAATAACTGTATCTCAAGAATAATAATTTATGATGCAACACAGGGCCTCAATGTACGTGCCTTTCCACATTTACATGATTCCAATTCGCTTCGAATTCCTTAACAGATGTGTGCATCACGGACAAAAAGTAGTTCGAGAGAAACGTGCATTTCATAATTCTTTACTTTTTAAGATGGTAACATTTGCCGCTTTGTCAGGATCGATCTTAAGCTTTCATAGGAAATTTCACAGAGAATTCTGGGTCAGTAATATTTTGAAAAAGGAAGTATATTATAAAAGAGTGATGACCAAATACGAAATTGTGTGCTTATCTCAGACGTGTAAGAGATGACTGTATAACACTGAAGGGGCCAGTAGCTATGTCATAAAACATTATCTATGGTGTCCGATCTTGATCTAAACTGGTTCCGTAACGGCAATGACGTAATAGTCAAATATCTCTTTGATCGCTAAGCGTGAAAGCTTTTAGTAAAAATGCGTGCAGACGATCCATTAGACGGCTGGAATATTAATTAAATATCTGTAACCTTTCCGAAACGACAGATTATAGACTTTTCAAAATTCAAAAATATCTACAAACGACAAATTTGAAACTAGTGTAAAGAAATGAGCGAAAATTCTGTGACATGATACATAAATTTTGGCTAAAAGAGGAGATGTTGGTTATCAGCAATTTCTTCTTTTCCAACAGTATTTTCTAAATCTTTCTCACTTGGGGGTCATTACAACGTTGGATCGTTAGATGAAGGGTTGAATCATGTACAAATGAGCCACGCTCTGGAAAATGGGGGTTTAATGCATCACCATAATCCATTTTACTAAGCAAGTTATCACACAATTCTATAAGATTCATTTGACATTCGACTGAATCGTGAGGTAGAATGGTTCCGGACATGCAGAAGAATTACCAAAAGCAAAACAGCGCACGCTGACATTGGTCGATATTTTAGTTGATGTATCAAATCCCCTTTTCTCTCAGCATAGCGTATTTGTTGATCATTGTGTAATTGGCTCGCTACATGTGAAAAGGGGAATTCGGATATTTACGTAAAGTGTCGCTCGGATCAGCCTGCGCAATCCGCGCAGGCTGATCCGAGACGGCACTTTACGACTACATTAGTTTTTGTGCTACAGTCGACTTTTGCAAAACAGAAAATTACACAGAAACGGAAAGTGTCGTTTCGGATCAACCTGCGCAGATTGCACAGTTGGTTCCGAAACGACACTTTCCGCAAATGTACGAGTTTCCCTATTCTCGTATTGTAGGCCAATTATAATGTCATGATATCATCTTCTTGACTTATATTTGATTCGGTTATCTTATATAATAACCTCCTCCTGTTAATTGCCATTCCTAAATCCTTTCGTAGATCAAGATCACATTGCACAAAAATACAGTCTGATCTTTGATCTATAGGCAGAGCAACTTATTGGGTTTTTTTTTTTGTGCTTTTTATGGTAGGATAATGGCTGGCCATTCCTGAATGTAGATTAAACTTAGGTAAATTTTTCAGATCTTCATAAACAATGAGTGGGTGAATTCTGTGAGCGGAAAGACATTCCCTGTGGTTGATCCAAGCACTGGAAAGAAGATTTGTGACATACAAGAAGGCGATAAGGTACAGTATGAACTTTGATTCTTAAACAATACCCGGCGCTTTCGTGACATTTTAAACCATTACCACCCAATCCCTACTTTTGACGACCCTGAGAAAGAAGCCTTTAGAAAACATTGTGGGAAAAGGAGAAAATGCTGGTTACCAGCATTTCTCCTTTTCCCACAATGTTTTCTACCCTTCACAAAACAAATTTCAGATTTTCACTCACTTTTATTTTGTCGTCTGCAAATGCTTTCGGTCTGGATAAACCTAAAATTTTCTCGCTTTGGTAATGAGTTGAAGGATTTTGAATTTAGAAAATATTGCCGGAAATTTAAAAAAAAAAATACTGGCAATACAATGTTTTCATTTTTCCCCGTCAGAGTTCTATCAAAACCCAAAAGTATTTAACCTATTACCACACAATCCCTACTTTTGACGCCCCTGAGAAAGAAGCCTTTAGAAAACATTGTGGGAAAAGGAGAAAATGCTGGTAACCAGCATTTTCTCCTTTTCCCACAATGTTTTCTACCCTTCCCAAAGCAAATTTCAATTTTTCAGTCACATTTAATTTGTCGTCTGCAAATGCTTTCAATTTGGACTAGTCTGAAATTTTCTTGTGTGGTAATGAGTTAAGACACTGCATGGTAAAGAGTCAAATGATTACAAACTGAAATCATCGTAACATTTAACAATGCTTTTAGAAACCTTATTCTTCAGGGCCGTAAAAACTCCGACTTGTTAGGTAAAGGTCTTTAATACTACCCATTGGATGTAAAGTTACAGAAGCTGTGTTGAATTACTGTTTAACTGTTCTGTGCAGCCATAAACTTGCAGGGGAGCCATTTGGTAGTTTCATAATTCAACATTTGTCACGCACAGGTAAAATGCGTAATTAGGCTTGAAAATAAATCAAATGACGACAATTTCAAGCAAAGGGTTAACCGTAAAAACAGATGCTTCACCTTTGCACATATATTAAAACTCCTTTTTTCTGTTACAATATTTTCCATTTCCACACCATCCCTACTTTTGACGACCCTTAAAAAGAGGCCTTTTTAAGCATTGTGGGAAAAGGAGAAAGTGCTGGTAATTAGCATTTTCTCCTTTTTCCCACAATGTTTTCTATCCTTCACAAAACAAATTTTAATTTTTCAGTCCCTTTCATTTTGTCGCCTGCAAATGCTTCCGATTTGGACAAACCTAAAAAATTGCCGTTTGGTAATGAGTTAAATACTAGTAAATTATGCTTAATTAGGTATAAAAATGAATCAGATTTCTTTCCGGGGATTGATGATAGTCACTGCGACAGGATTCATTCTGCTCCCACGGCTGACCATTGTTTCGACGATGGTTATGTAGGAAAGCAGCCAGTGGCTTGGAAAGAAGAATGCGCGGAGTACTGATAAAAGAACTTCCTGGAAAGCATAGATAGGTGCACTGGCCGCCGCAATATGACACAGATAATTTTGAAAACAGCGTTAAGCACCATACAGTTAATTAATTTTGATATATCTAAATCGTAGCAGGACAATTACCCCCCGTACAATTGCCTCTCGGACAATTGCCCCCTGAGGACAATTCCCCCGGACCATTGCCCTCCGAGGATCATTTACCCCCGGACTATTGCCCCCCTCACCCTGACAATTCCCCCCCCCCGGACTATTGCCTCCCGAGGACGAAATTGTCAATGGTCTGCCCCCCCCCCCCCGGACTATTGCCTCCCGAGGACGAAATTGTCAATGGTCTGAGGGGAATTGTCCTCAGGGGTCACTTGTCCGGGGGTCAATTGTCCTAGAATCATCTAAATGGAAAGTATTTGGAGACGACATATTCAAAGTGATGATGTGGAAAACAACAAAATTCTTGTTACCAGGGATTGCATGGTAAAGTATCAGGTTATAATACTGCCGTAGGGCGTACAAAAAGGGGTATTCTGACATTTGCGTAAAGTGTCGTTTCGGATCAGCCCGCGCACTCCGCGCTGGCTAATCCGAAGCGACAGTTTCCGTTTTTATGTAATTTTCTGTTTTGCACAACCTACTGAAGAAACAAATCTAAAGTAGACGTAAAGTGCCCTCTCGGCTTAGCCTGCGCGGACTGCAAGGTTAACACAATATGTTCTGATTAGTTATTATCATTTCCCTCAATATTTTTTACTATGTCACAAAAAAAATCCTGTCATCTGAACCACACTGTACTCGTCATCTGCAAATGCTTTCAATTAAGACGAGATGTGTGGCATTTTGTCGTCTGGTTAAGGGTAAACACAATATGATCTGATTAACTATTGTCCGCAGAATACATAAACTCTTCACCAAACAGCAAAATTCCATAGTTTACCACGTCGAAAGCACTTGCAGATAACAAATTATAGATGTGGCCTAGATTTGTAAGCCGTAACATGTTGGAGTCGTTTGACTAACATCTTAGGCTGCTAAGCGGGAATTAGTGGCCTTTTGCGGCCAATGTAGATCAAGATCAGACTGCACAGAACGTGCAGTCTGATCTTTGATCTACATTGTCCAATAGGGAGATATTTTACCCCCCAAAATGACTTGAAAGTGCCAAGTTCGTGTTTTTACTATCAACTTGAAAGTATCTTTTCAGTTAGTTAGTAGAGTAATAGTTACCTGAAAAAAAGGGGGGAACGTTTGTTAGCGCTATGTTCTTCTTTTCTGCAAACTTTTAGCAAAATGTTCTTCCGACATGCTGTAAAATACGGCGCTATTTGGTGGTAAAGGATTTTGTCTTTACTGCATGACAAAACCTGCACACTTGTCCATCTTGACAGCATTTATAACCGACAATTTAAAAGTGGTTCAAATCATCGGGTCAAACTTTGATAGGGTAGAAAACATTGTGGGGAAAAAGGAGAAAATGCTGGTTACCAGCATTTTCTTCTTTTTCCACAATGTTTTCAAAAGGCCTCTTCCTTAGGGCCATGAAAGCTGGGATTGTGTCGTAAGGGTTTAATAACAGGTTTCCAATTATAAACCACTGTTTGTCCTCCTAAGTGAGAAAATTTGACTCCGACTGCTGAATGCCGATGACGGTAATTTTGCGGCTAAAAGTGAAATGACATTTTAGAACAATACAGCTATGGAGAAATCTAATCTTTGGCTAAATAGACAATCAACGGAAATCCCCAAAAAATCATCATATTTCATTTATTTAATGGAATTATTGACAAAAAGCATTGTTATTGGAAACCGCCTGAAAGCGACTGGCCTGGACTCCCGTTGCTTTAGTTTCGTTTATTTATTGTCGCCAACGGTTGCCCATATAAAAGACGCCTCCAGAAGGCTGTTAGGTTTGTTACGAGGAGCAGCACAGAATTCAGGACGAAAACCGTCCTAAGTTATGCTTGACGTGCAGTGCATATCATATAGCACATTCACACGCGGACCTAGGTTTATTGTCTCATTTGAAAGTTTTATTAGTAATTTTGGATGGCTAGCTTCTGAGTTCCAACTTTTGACAAAATAAAGTCAGAATAAAATAACAAGTTGGCTTCTTTACAAGAAGAAGCCAGGAGAGGTCAGCATCAATGTTTTCAAATAATCTATTGGCTTTTAATTTCAACTTACTTTGGTACATGTAAACAAACAAGTAAAAAAGCCGCCGCGTAGAAACCCTCATATATGCTTTACGTGGTTTTCATTTAACCTTCTTGCCGCGTTTTCGCAGCAAGTCGTATGATCTTGTCCAGCGATCTTCATTGTCTTTTTCAACGAAATTCTTTTTATTTCATTTTTCTTCTGCTAAGTTTTATATGCTTTATGAAAAATTACAATTATTTTAGAGGTCAGTTGAAGCCTCGGCAAATTAATATAACAAATCTTTTCTGAAATTTGTCATATAAAGATAAACCACGTCTATTTCCTGTGTCGTTTTTTTTTTTTTCATTTCGCTTTATTTACAAAACTATGACAAAACAGACCATTTATCAGAAGAATTTAGCAAGAAAAAAAAATGGATTCAGACTCCAAATTCTGTGGCAGTCTGCCTTTTAAACTCACCACTGTTGGAGAGGTCCGATGACCTCTCCAATAAAGTGTAAACAAGTTTCGAACTGGAATCCAGGTGACCAGGGCCCGTATTCACCAACTATTCTTAAAAACATTCTCGGTCTCTGTCTCCAAAATTTTCTAAATTTGAAAGTAACGCAACTTCTGATTGGCTAAGCCAAATGGTTTAGCCAATCAGAAGTTGCGTTACTTTCAAATTTGGAAATTCTTGAAGAATAAGACTAAGAGTATTCTTAAGAATGGTTGGTGAATACCGGCCCAGCTCCAATGGTTCAGGTGGTAGAGTATGAGATTTGTGAGCATCAAATCTCTTGCCACACGAGGGTGTAAGTTAGATCCCCAAGTTTGACCACCTAAAATACCAAAAAAGTCTTTCGGATGAGACGTTAAACCTAAGTTACTTGTTAAAATCAATAAAGACAGCACGGTAAAGAACCACGCGTAACTTAGGACTGGTTCAGTCCTCTATTTTGTACTTCCTCCAATAAAAAAAAAAATAACGTTCTTCTGGGGAAGGGTTCGCCCATATGGGCAACCGTTGACGACAATAAACATACCAAAATCAAGCAACATGACTTTATCCAGGCTGGTTCAACAACTTTTTTTCAAAAATGTTCTAATTTCGCCACAACTTCTTTACCAGACGGCAAAGTGCCAGACTTTTCAAATTCTTTAGAATTGGGAGACAACGAACAAATGTGGGTCAAATGGCAGGATTCGTCTTTAGGACAGCTAGTAGAGCACATCCTAGAAAAAAAGAGAAAATTGTGATAAACAGCTGGTCACCAAAAAGTTTGAAATCACAAAATCTTTTACCTTAGCACCGTTAAACCTCGTGATTGTAGTGTAAAAAGTAGCAGTTTTGTAATAATACTCACAATAAATTTGATAAGGGTTAGAAGATCATTTCAAATCAAACAAATATTTAACCCTTTCCCAAACGACAAATTTTTGGTATAGACCGAATTGAAAGCATTTGCAGACGACAATTCAGCTCTTGCTATAAAGATTATTTCTGTCTATGATAAGGTAGAAAACATTGTGGGAAAAGGAGAAAATGCTGGTCACCAGCATTTTCTCCTTTTCTCACAATGTTTTCAAAAAGCTACGATTCCAGACCCGTAAAAACCAGGGATTGTTTGGGAAAGGTTTAGGTTCATTTACGTAACACTAGAATACAACCTTTGAAGGCTTAGTTTCCACTCTTTTCCACCCTTCGTTTTTTAATGAAACGTTTGGTTTTACCAGTTATATTACCGAGTTAATGAACAAACATGATTCTATTGCACTATTTTTCTTTTCATTTCGCTGCACTGTTTATTACAGGCTGACATTGATGCTGCAGTAGATGCTGCAACAAAAGCATTCGAGCACGGATCAAAATGGCGGTCGATGGATGCAAGCCAAAGGTCAAAACTTTTACATAAACTAGCAGACCTTATTCAGCGGGACCATATTTATATTGCGGTAAGACTTTATACAATTCCTTATTCAAACCAACTTCTACCCTTATCCCCCTTCCACATCCGCCCCATTTTAGAAAAAGAATGTCGAAAGGCAAAGTTTGAATCAAGTTCACCGACAGTTTCTTGTAAATTTGAAGACTTCATTAAATTTCAAATTGCAGTATCCAAAACTTGCATAAAATACTTTTCATTTATTTATTACACAAGTTAAGCCGTTGAACACTAACTACTCCATCTTCGCAAGCCAAGGCTGACGATTCACTACGCTACTCTACCCTTGGCGGATTGAGCTTGAATACATCCCCCCGATACACTTTTTCATTAGATGCAGCCAGCTCTATCTGCAACGAATGAAATTGCTCATAGCATTTCATCTTTGATAAAAATAGAATCAGGTCGCTACCTTTCGAATAGAAGGTAAACATGGAAACCCACGTGGATGTCTGCTTATCGCTTCATGTGTATTTGTAAGCGGATTGTAAAACGGTATTTCAATGGCTTTTAGAAATATGATGTAAAAGGGGGTAATAACCAGCATCCAATAGAGGGCGCATCGCAGGAATCTCGAAATCGGGCTCAATCAGCCAAAGTAAGATCCACGTAGTGATCGTAACCTTGGCTCGCTAAGATGTAACTACTCTAAAAGTACAGAATTAGCTTGGCTTCCAGTATTTGTAGACCGGTGATATCTGATAAAGAAAACAAAGCCTATAAAAGACTTCTCATGAAAATGCATAAAATGTGCATGTATGTGACTTCAAAACTTTAGATTTGATATTGCCCAGCAATTTCTATTGTAGAGTTAAAAAAACAAATTAGTAAAGGTCTTGATTTTAAAACTATTTGTCGACATTTTGTTCATATTTATCTGCCAGAGTTTAGAGACCAAAGACAACGGTAAACCATATAGGGACGCTTTTTATATTGATCTTAATGGTGTTACCAGTGTGTTACGATACTATGCGGGCTGGACCGACAAAATTGTCGGCAAGACAATACCTGTAGGTAAGTACATAATCCTTATAATTGGCTTGCAACACGCAAAAAGGGACATTCGGACATTTGCGTAAAGTGTCGTCTCGGATCAGCCTGCGCAGTCCGCGCAGGCTAATCCGAGACGGCACTTTACGACTACATTAGATTTTGTGCTACAGTAGACTTGCGCAAAAAAGAAAATTACATAAAAACGGACAGTGTCGTTTCGGATTAGCCTGCGCGGACTGCGCAGGCTGATCCCAGACGACAATTTACGCAAATGTCCGAATGCCCCTTTTCGCGTGTTGCAAGCCAATATTATAGTCTATACATAAAAGCCATATTTGGCCTGCAACACGCAAAAAGGGGCATTCGGACATTTGCGTAAAGTGTCGTCTCGGATCAGCCTGCGCAGTCCACGCAGGCTGATCCGAGACTATACTTTCCGCTTTGATGAAACTTTCTGTTTTGAACAAGTCTACTGTAGCACAAAATCTAATGCAGCCGTAGTGTGCCGTCTGGGATTAGCCTGCGCGGACTGCGCAGGCTGATCTGAGACGACACTTTACGCAAATGTCCGAATGCCCCGTTTCGCGTGTTGCAGGCCATTTTGGTATAAGTAAGTCATCACATAATTATGAATGGTTCCATTAAATCCATTTTGTCTAACAGTTGACTGGGTCATTAGGTAAACTGGTCTATGGGCATGTATTTATCTTAACATATAGCAAAATGTTTCGGCCAATGACAGTCTGCACAAACAACGCAGGCTGACACGAATTGATTCTTCTAAAAGCGCAGGCTGGCATGAAGCGTTTCTTTGCACAGATGCATTAGGGTAGTGGACCCGTAATGTGACTTCTAGTGCTGCATGGTGTAAAAATTCTTCACAGTTGATAAAAACAGATTTATACAGATGTAATAATTTTGCACATTTTGAATTGACCAGAAATTCCTTTGATGTCTATCTTGAAATTATTTGTTGATACTTTTGTTAGTTTCCAGAAAAGGGAGGCAATTATCATGTCACTTTGTAATGAGAATATAATGGTTTTAGATTTATAAATGATAATTCTAGGAAGGACAAAAAGGAAAAAGTGGCGCGGTGAAAGTGGTACAATAATACTCTTTTTTAATCTTAGCAAATTTTGTACCATAATGATATAGTGGAAATAATTGTTTTCTATTCCGTGTCCAGTACGTTACTTTACCAGAGCATTGTTCTTTTGTGCCCTGTAGTTTATGTTGTGTACAGAGTATTATCCTTTGGCACTGTTGGCGTAACTTCATCTTTGCGAGCCAAGGTTACGATCATTACGAGGATCTTACCTTGGCGGATCGAGCCCGATTTCGAGATTTCCGCGATACGCCCCCTATTGGATGCTGCTTATTACCGCTCTTTACATGATATTTCTTATAGCCAATGAAATATCGTTTTACAAACCGCCTACGAATACAATAATTCAATCCGAAGCAATGACCACAAACGTACCTCGACATTCCATGGTCAGGTGCTGGGATACAGCCTAAAACCTCTAATAATTAATTGGTCACATTGAAACTTTCTGTAAATATTGTTCGTTTATGTCTTTTTCAGTAATAAATCATTATAGATCCTGCACACATCCACGTAGGTATTCATGTTTACATTCTATTTTTATCCGAAAGGTCGCAACCTTGTTCTAGTTTTATCAAAGATGAAATGCTACAAGCGATTTGATGTCGTGCAGCTTGAACAAGCTGAAAATGCGTATCGGGGGAACGTCGAAATCAAGCTTGATCCGCCAAGGGTAGAGTAGAGTAGTGGATCGTCACCCTTGGCTTGCGAAGGGAGGTCTTGCTGTCGAGCAGAATATCATCGGTGTGCGTATACATATTTGAACCCTGGCTACGCCTGTGTGTAGTTTATTTTGTGTACAGAGTATTATACTTTGGCATTGTTGCCGTAACTTACGTGTACACACTTCTAAGAATACATAAATTACATTCAATATACGTCAAAAATGAAAGCCTATGCGGTTACCTTTTGTACAGTGATCCCAGTCCACGATTCACTGGGTCGGCCCTCCAGCATGCAAGATTTTATCCTCATGCAAATCATTTCTCTTACAGATGGTGCTTATTTTTGTTATACTCGACACGAACCAGTTGGAGTGTGCGGTCAAATAATACCTGTATGTATACAATTGATATTAGAAAGAAAATTGTATTTTTTCATTACTTGGAAGAAATGAAATGATTTTTTTCCTGTATTGTAAACTGAAAATAGCTTTTACCTCAGCGCAGATCAAGATTGCAAAATGATGCATGCATAAATTAAAATCTTCAAGCTTCAATGTTGCTTGTGTCCTCAATTAACATCCAGGATCGCTTAACATCCTGCTCCTTGCATTGGGTATCAAATGTTCGAGTCTATATTGAAGAACTGCCTCACACTTTAACCCATTACCACACAATCCCTACTTTTGACGACCCTGAGAAAGAAGCCTTTTGAAAACATCGTGGGAAAAGGAGAAAATGCTGGTAACAGCATTTTCTCCTTTTCCCACAATGTTTTCTACCATCCCCAAGACAAACTTCAAATTTTCAGTCCCTTTTATTTTGCCGTCTGCAAATGGACACACCTAAAATTTTGTTGTTTGGTAATGAGTTAAGTGCCTTCTTTAGCTGATATCGGCTATAATTGCGTCGTTTGGATCAAACACATGACGTTCTAGCTGAACCAAATGATGGTCTATAGACTGATATCAGGGAAGAAAAACAGGCAAGCGTAACATAAGCACATATTTTTTATTTTTCACCCATGAAAGATTGCTGTTAAATATGCAATCTTTGGTCCGGCGTTATCCCATTGACAATGAGTCATCGTTGTTTATTACTTTTTTTTTCCTTTCAAAAAGGCACTACAGCTAGTTGCAATACAACGTCTTACAATCAGATTTCCGCCAATAACAACCGTTGAAGAGGTGTTCTAAAGCGCACCAGAATTCCTCTTCACACTAGTAAAACCTGTCTACAATTTACCAAATATGAGTCAGGTATAATAGCCGCCGAGTTGAGTTAAAGTTTTGAGCATATGGCATCATGACAGTTATTAATCTTTTGAACGTGGTAACCTTTCATAGACTCTGATTACATTAACCCATTACCACACAATCCCTACTTTTGACGCCCCTGAGAAAGAAGCCTTTAGAAAACATTGTGGGAAAAGGAGAAAATGCTGGTAACCAGCATTTTCTCCTTTTCCCACAATGTTTTCTACCCTTCACAAAACAAATTTTCAATTTTTTTGTCACTTTTATTTTGCCGTCTGCAAATGCTTTTGATTTGGACAAGCCTAAAATATTTTCGTTTGGTAATGAGTTAAGATAGCCCATGTAAATATGACTCTTTATTTTTTTTTACCAATATTTAATAAACTTTGCATTTTGAAAGTTAGCGTCTTCTCTTATCTGTGCTTACAGTGGTATTAAAACACTGACGATGATTGATTGTGTAAACCGTAAATCAAACCGTTATACTAACTTTACAGTGGAACTTTCCTTTGTTGATGTTTGCGTGGAAGATAGCTCCGGCCCTTGCCT
Organism: Tridacna crocea; assembly: GCA_943736015.1. NCBI lineage: Eukaryota > Metazoa > Mollusca > Bivalvia > Cardiida > Cardiidae > Tridacna > Tridacna crocea. Next base: position 34,476,121 of record OX031066.1, on the reverse strand, counting down.
GTGGTAATACTGTGGTGTTAAAGCCTGCAGAACAGACCCCTCTGACAGCGTTGTATGTGGCGGAGTTGATAAAGGAGGTGATGCTGTAATTTTCCGTATTTTTCCTCTTAAATTTCAGCGATTTGCCAATTTATTTTGCTCTCTTGTCTCCCAGATATGTTCGATGTTAAGTGGGTTATGCTAACTCCAACAGTAATTCACGTATCTCAAGGCGGACTATTAGGTTATCCGAGAAAATGTCCAGCCGTGAGAAAGATACAGAAATTCCAATTCATATGTTGCCCTCTCACCCAAGTAGTTTACAGTGTGCTGATGGCAACATGGTCCGTCATGATTCACAAACTATCGTTACGGACATTCTTAGCCTAGAGTTAAAAAGTAATACAATTTCTGATTGGCATAAACATTTGTTTTAGCCAATCGGAAGTTGAATTACTATAAAATTTCAACAAATCTTTGGAATAGGACCGAGAATATTCTTAAGAATGTTTGGTTAATACACATTCCTTACTCTAGGCAGACTTTGTGCTTTGGTTTCGCAACTGTCTCGGTAATTAACAATATAACAATTCATTTTAGGCAGGTTTCCCGCCGGGTGTTGTGAATGTTGTACCTGGATATGGACCGACAGCTGGTGCCGCCCTCTCTTCCCATCCTGGTGTAAATAAAGTGGCTTTTACAGGATCTACAGATGTAAGTAAGAATTTTGTATTCAATAGAACAGCAAATGCGACATCTTACACAGGCTTCCTTTATGTAAACCATTCTCAGTCTACACAAGCACAAGTGAAATGTTAATGAATAAAAAATTAGTTCTATTAGTTCTAATAATCATTGAAGTCGGATTGCCAACAAGTCGTTCACATTTTAAGATACTCCACATTTCATAAGGCGATATTGTATACGGGTTAACCTTCATCGTAGGATGTATGATACATTTTGTTGCAATGCATCGCCACCTCAATTTTGAGTAGTTAACTCTATGTTTACATCATTTTCCCGACAGCCCTGTTCCTGACAGCCGTGGACAAAACGGGATTGACGTAATACAACGCGGAAGAACGGGATAAGTAAACTAGACCGCATCAGAACTTACCAGAATGCAATAAGCCGTAACAAGACTCAGAGACCATCCGTCTTTGGACTAGAAAGCCCTTTACGATCAGGCTGTAGTAGAACGCAATGATCAATCCGTTCTGCTACAGTCTGTTAGGTTTCTCATCAGTACCGAAACTTCCTTGGCCAATTTTCTGACAGTCAAAAAATCTGGCACGGCAATCCCGGCGCTCACGGTCTAACACGTTTGCTTATCCCATTCCTTTGCTTTGTATTACGTCAATCCTGTTTTGTCAACGGTTGTCAGAGACGTACTGTAGCTTGCGTGGCTTCTGGGAACATGTTGTTGATGTAGGGTTCCTTCCACGGCTTGAGACACCGTAAAGAGACTAAACTAAACTTGCTGAATGGGGGAAAAAACGAACAAAATCTCACGTCACACCATGTCAAACTGGGCTGCCGTGGATGCCACAGGATTAAAAAGTCTCAACAGGCTACACTCGGCTTAAATGACATCGTGTGTTATCAACTTATTATAAAACAGTTCTTACACAGATTAAACAGAACATCGATTGTACAGGAGACGTTATGTATACATAAGGTACATTTAGAACCTTTTGTACGCAGGCGTTACAAATATTACATAGGGAACCGCTTGCACCTGTAACTTTGCAATAAATGCATAGACAACCGTCGATTCGGGAAGCTTCGCACGAGATCTATAAAGAACAGATGGTACGGGCAACGTTATACATGCTACATAAAGGACCATTTGTACTTAAAACGTTGCACAAATTAGATAGAGATCTGTTGTCACGAGGAGTGTTACATCGATAGAGTAATGTTGTTCCGAAAAACATTACGAAAGATACATAAAGAGCTGTCGGTACGGAAAACGTTACACAAGTTACATAAAGACATGCCGTCTACAAGTATACTTACTATTTCAAGTCTAAAATGTTGTCATCTGCTACAGAATTGATTAGAACTGAAAAAAAAAAAATTATCATATCCGCAATCTGTTTACTTACATACGAGAGGAATAAATCCTGGTGCACAGGCCATATAATGTACCCTGGAGGGTATGTAGACCTAACTTGGAATAGAACCTACAACCCCTAGATAGTTTGAAGAGTGCGTGCTGAGCCTAGTTGCTCAGGCGATAACAAACGGGACTTGACACCTAGAGGTTATAAGTTCGATTCCTTAGTGTGGCTAAATTCTCTCCGATGATAAATGACAAACAATCATTTTGACAGGATACATCCTCTCTTCCATTACGTATTATTTCAGCGATGTTAATGTGGGAAAACGTGGGGGGGTGGTTTAGTCAGAATGTTGTAAAAAGTACTAGTAAAAGAAACGCCAGAGCATCTTGGATAGATGCACCGGTTGCCGAAATATATTAGTTAAACAAACAAGCAAACAATTAAAAATGAATTGTTTCTTGTGTTTTTAACCCTTTACCTCATGAGGCATTTCTATGGTATCTCTCATTGCCTCAAAATAACAGCAAGGATGAAGCCGTTTCTTATGTGTATATGACACCTTTTGATAGTTTAGAAAACATTGTGGCAAAAGGTGAAATTGCTCGTCACGAGCAATTTCACCTTTTGCCACAATGTTTTCCAATGAGTATCTATGGAGTAAAGGGTGAAAGAGCTACCTAGGCTCGGTAACATTGATATAATATGCCGTGAAAACTGTTCCCGCGAAATCAGATATGTGTGCTGTATGGCGGAGAACGTGACTTTTTCCAACTTATTATACTGTCATTTATCACACCATTTACTGCCATTGCGTAAAACATTTTCTCGCGAGATCTCGAATAAGTGTTGAATATCCGCAAAAGTTGTTAAAACACATTAGCACGTTGAAAAGAAAAAAATAAAGATATAATAAACTCGCTTGTCAATGGGAAAAAAACCTCGAAGGACTGCGATATCAGAGTCCTTTTGGCCCCCCCCCCCCAAAAAAAAAAAATACTGTGTCGGATGTAAATTCAAGATCAGTCTGCACGTCCCCTGTTGTCTGTTCTCGGTCTACACGTCCACAAAAGTGCTAAGAGTAGCGTAGCCTAAGAGGTAGATCTAGATCTATACCGTTTTGCTCCAAGAAAACCATACGGATATTTTCAATCAAAAACAACTAAAATGTTATAGATCTAGCTATTTCGACTTCAAAGCTGTGTCCTGTAGATGACATTTTGAAAAATTTCGGAAGTCTTTAAAGATAGATCTCAATCAAAACCATCTGAATTAACTCTCTCTATATATCATAGACGACACGAGAAGCTTTTATAGACAATTTAGATTAAGATCAGACTGCACAGAACGTGCAGTCTGATCTGTAATCTACACTGTCCAGTGCTTATTCTGGATTATGGACGAATGCCTGTTCACCTTGAAGCGGAACTGTATTTGTAACCGTTGAAATTCATTCAATAGTGAAAGAGTTAAATCTGAGCGGAATCCTAAGTGTTATAGCATACGTCATGTTTATGAAATAAGTTATCGGAATGTGATCCACAATCTCTTTCATTGGCTTGCAACACGCAAAAAGGTACACTCGTCCATTTGCGTGATGTGTCGTCTCGGATCAGCCGGTGCAATCCGGGCAGGCTTATCCGAAACCACATTTTCCGTTTTTATGTAATTTTCTGTCAGAGTTCCCCTGGTTTTAATTCCTGGGTAATTATGGGTCTTAGGTATAAAAGTCTTGTTTTTAAAACATTTGAAGGATACATAAACATAGTCGTTTAAAACAATCTTGGAAGAGTAAAACTCGCTTGTTAGCTGATACTTTTCCTCCAATGCTTTCCAAAGATGCGGGGGCGTCGAATTTGTACCGGAATGGATGTTCTCAACAGCTTACCTTCTCAATGTTGTGAACACACGTAAATGATAAGCACATGATTAATTACGTGAAAAATTGATTTTCAAACAGGTTGGGAAGTTGATCATGAAGTCTGCCGCAGATTCAAACCTGAAACGTGTCACTCTAGAACTTGGAGGCAAAAGTCCTGTTGTCATCTTTAAAGATGCTGATCGTATGTAATATTGTATTCCCGATATCACCGCATAATTTTGCCTTTTGTTATCTAAACTTTCACCGGACAAGTACAAATAGATGAATTTTTAGAGTTCACAAATTACGTATATACTATTTCGCTTCACAAGTGCCTGTCACACATTTTGTTAACCTTTTCCCAAACAATCCCTGGTTTTCACGACCCTGAAAAAGAAACCTTTTGAAAATATTGTGGGGAAAGGAGAAAATGCTGGTAACCAGCATTTTCTCCTTTTCCCACAATGTTTTCTACCCCTCCCATTACAAATTTCAACATCTGAGTCATGTTGATTTTGTCGTCTTCAAATGCTGTCAACTTGGACCGGTCAAAAACTTTGTTGTTTGGTAAATAGTTGAGAGAAAATATATTTATCAGTATAAGAATATGCCATTTCAAATGTTTTGTACCTCAAGAGGGCTCGTCTGTCCTTTACGGAATTTACTAAACAAATATGTTTTCAGATTTGATCTAAAGTTTGCTCCTGGCTAAAGTTCTTTTAGATAACAGGATAGATTATACCACCAATTGGGACCTACGGCGGTTACTGATATGTCTGTTGATTTTGTTCGCCGCCCGCAGTAGAGATGTTAAAATTATGTCTAAAGAAAACACATTTTTTAACTTGTCCAACTCTAGGTTTTTGGGGCACTTTTAATTTGTTGTGCGTGCGTGTGTGTGAATTCTTTCAAACTAGACCAGTCCTCAGTGTAGTCGTTCGGAAGTGAGTTAACAGAAAATTGAATTAAAGAAAACTGATTTTAATGTAGTATTCAGAAAATATTGTTGTTAATCACCAAATATTGTGAAAACGCTCCCAACCGACGTTCAATACGTAGGTGGTTCAAATAAACTTTGCCCAGAATACAAAAAATAATACAAGTACATGCGATGTTTTATCTCATACCTTCGAAGTAAGCACCGTTTGCCTGTTTTTAATCAGTTGATCCATCTCTGAAAAGCGTATTTATAGTATTTTAGGGGTATACTCTTGTGACACTAGAAAATGGTAGCATCCTTGTTGTGATATCTGCAAGCCTATAATTGGAGTGCAACACGCGAAAAGGGTCTTTCGGACATTTGCGTAAAGTGTCGTCTCTGATCAGCGTGTGCAGTCCACACAGGCTAATCCGAAACGACACTTTCCGATTTTATGTGATTTTCTGTTTTACGCAAGTCTACTGTAGCACAAAATCTAATGTAGTCGTAAAGTGCCGTCCCGGATTAGCCTGCGCGGACTGCGCAGGCTAATCCGGGACGACACTTTACGCAAATGTCCGAATGCACCTTTTCGCGTGTTGCGCTCCATATATGAGAGATGAGAAACGAGGGTTTGTTTTAGTTTGGGAAATAAAAAGAAGTTAAAAGGGGCAAGGTCGGGTGGAAAGATAAGCCCTTGTGCTTCAAATACTGTGTCGCCATTTAAGGAGGGTGAGCCGGTGCATTGCCATGCAGTATGGTCGTACCTCATAAACCAGCAACTGGATGCCTCCCTTTAAATATTTTCTCAACCCTTTTTAGTTCAATATCACAATATACTTTGACAGTAACACCTACCACGCGGAATCAGCTCCTGACTGTTGAGATATTTCAAATAACACGATACCAATTATTGAACCATTTTCGTCTTTAACGACAGTTTTGAACAAATTTTGAAAACTAGATTTGTCTATTGTTCCGGAAAGGTGTTTTCGACGCTTAGAAACGTTGCACTACTTCCGGTTTAAAAACACAATTGGCTGTGGCCTGGCTGTATAGTTAAATGAATGAATAAGATATTAAACAGATAGAAGAATAGATGAGTAAATGTAGAAATGAGTTTATCTATTAAATAATGAACCAATAAATAAATGAAACATTCTAACTTCCAAATTGCAGTCGATTATGCAGTGGAATGGTCCCACCAAGCTTTGTTCTTCAATATGGGCCAAGTATGTACTGCGGGGTCCAGGACCTACGTGCATGAAGATATCTATGACGAGTATGTGAAGAAAGCAGTAGCACGTGCTAAAGCCAAAACTGTCGGAGATCCCTACGATCACAAGTTCGAGTCAGGACCACAAGTACTATATTTTTTGTTGGTTTTGTCGTGTTTTTTTTGCGTCGTCATCGTACGCTGCCATTGTTGTTGTCGTTCCGTCGATTCTTTAGAATCAAGTTTTTTTTTTGTAAGTTGGAAGAAAAAAGACGTAACTTTTAACAGACGTCTACATACAGGCAGTCTCTGGTCATTTGTCACAATAATGCAGAATCTAGATCAACACAGGACTTGCTGCACAGGACTTCTTTTCGCCTTGCATTAAATATTTTTGAGAACATTGTAGCAAAGAAAAAAACAGAATCGCTCGACAACATTTATGTTGATAATTAAGTTTTACTGAAGTACTTTTGAAGTCATCCACCGGAAATGAGTATCAGAAGGCAGAGAGTAATTTAGTCTATAAGGCTTTATTCTTGACCAAAATTTTAGACTTTTCCAAATCGACTATTCTAGCAAACGAAAATCAGATTAGGCTCAAATGACGAAATATGCCACTGGAAGACTGTGACAGAAAAAAACAGAAAGGGAGAAAATGCCGGTTGCCAGCATTTCCCCCTACCTTCTTATCTAGGTGTCGTTTAAACTCAGGACTGAGAGGCTTAATTCTTAACCAAACGACAGAATTTTAGACTGGTCCAAATTGAGTACAATTGCAGACGACAAAATAAACATAACTCAGAAACTGAAATTTGTTTGTTTCCAGCAGGGTAGAAAACACTGTGGGAAAAGGGAGAAAATGCTGGTTACCGGCATTTTCTCCTTTACCCACGATGTTTTCAGAAGGCTATTTGCTCTGAGCCGTAAAAACCAGGGATTGTTTGGTTATGACTTTTATCATTTCTAGAATAGAGTGGTGGCTGTTTTCAACATCACGGTAGATATTTGTCGGACATGAAAGACTTTTTACTTCTATTCTCTCGAAATAAAAAAAAAAGATTCCATAGCACTGAGCTCGGAATTTGGTTTTCTAATTATCGAAATTGGGGTTAAATGGAATTAATTGAAATAAAAAAAGGGCAACACACATGAAATTTAAAAAAATAAATCATGATTGTTCTGCCAATTTGTCTCACTTTACAGTTGTTAAACCCACGTAGGGCTTAATCATAGTAATCGATTTTTACAAATGAAAAAGAGTAAAGCCAGTTATTTCATGCTTTCCGGTAGGATATCGAGAAATAGAAATATATAAAGGATATTTGTATTTTTCGGTGAAAGATCGAAATCTATTTCATCGAGTGGACACCATCGGTAATATTTTCACGAGTGGCGCAGCCGATGGTGTTCACGAGATGAAATAAATTTCGATCTTTCACCGAAAAATAAAAATATTCTATTTATTTCATGCTTTTTACCCTTTCTGGGTGGAGCTTTATTAAAATTCAGTACAGTTCTTTTCCCTTATTCCCCGTGGCGTACCTCTCCCGCATAGCAACGTTACGTCAAGCGCGAGAAATGTAAGGTATATTACGTCATATTTCCCATTTAGTTGTTAGGCACGCTCAATTTACCTAGGCAACAAGAACGTGAAAATCGGTATTTTCACTGGTGGCACCAGTGTAAGATCGAAAAATATTTTCACTGCTATTTCTCGATATCCTAGCATGAAATAATTTTCGATCTTACACTGGTACCACCAGTGAAAATACCGATTTTCATGTTCTTGTCGCCTACGTAAATTGCGCATGCCTGACAACCAGATGGGAAATATGACGTCATTTACCATACATTTCTCGCGCTTGACGTAATACTGTAGTGCGTTGCTATGCGGGAGAGGAACTGTACTAAATTTTGATAAAGCTCCTCCCAGAAAGGGTTAAAAGCATGAAATAAATAGAATATTTGTTTTTTTTTCGGTGAAAGATCGAAATTTATTTCATCTCGTGAACACTATCGGTAATATTTTCACTCGTGGCTGCGTCACTCGTGAAAATATTACCGATGGTGTCCACTGGATGAAATAAATTTCGATCTTTCACCAGCAAAAAAAAACCAAATATCCTCTAAATATTACAATTTCTATGCTGTGTTTGCCTGAATGTATTGCAAAGTAGCGGTCAGGGAAAATTAAAGATTAGAATGAACAATTTTTATGGTCTGTTCTTGATCTACATTATCCTAAAATACAACATGAAACTGTGCTTATAGCGCCGAAACCATATACATCAGTGACCCTTTCCCAAACGACAAATTTTGGACTCTTCCAAACTGAAAGAGTTTGCAGACGACAATTTTAGATTTTGAGAAAATGGCAGAAAATTCTCAAAAAGGGTAGAAAACACTGTTGGAAAAGGAGAAATTGCTCTTTACGAGCAATTTCTCCTTTTCCCACAGTGTTTTCAAAAGACTTTTACTGCAGACACGTAAAAACCAGGGCTTGTTTGGGAAAGGATTAAATTGGACAAACTAATAAATAATTTATGCATTGCTGTAGTATGATTGATACAAATTAGCTCGGAACGGGATTTTTTTCTTCTTTCGAAACCTAGACGTGTGATATTGTTCTGTGGTTATTCCATCCTGTATTCTTCCTGGAGGCCAGCCTTCTAACAGTTCTTTTAGATTAGCTTGTATAGGTTCCCACCTTTATGTATTATATTTTACACAAACTAAAGAATTTTTTCAGCCCTTTTTTTCAAACCGATCAGGGTGATTCACCAATATAGTTATACTGTACGTGTACATGTACAAGAGACAGACCTGTAATGGACTACTTCCTGAACGGGAAGCAACACGCATCACGATGATTAGTGCGCTAATTGTTTTGCAACATATATACATGTAGGTCTTTCGCTCTAGATAGCAAATTTTTAGTAAACAAATCGATGTTTTTTCTTGAAGATGTAGTGATCGACATAATACTGATGTGACCAGTAAATTATTCTGTAAAAAATCTTTTGACTAGAACGAAACTTAACTCGAATACTTAATGTTAAATTGTTCTAGTTAACATTGGTATCTGGACGCCAACACTTAAAAAGAATCTTGAATGATACAGGACAATTAAAATAATGTTAAAATAGGAATATTTCTATGTAAAGGGAGACTGTCTTCTCTCCGTCGTGCCATTTCCTTAGAAATTGTTGCTTTGACATTTACTTGAAGGAGATCGATTATGTCGTATACAATCTGTTCCCATTAAAACTTTTACGGGCAATTTATCTTTAAGGCAGCTAAGTGCGATTCAATCCCCATTTTGGACAGTCTAGATCAAGATTACACAGAAGGTGCGATGTGATTCTTTTATATACGCTGTCCATCATAGTGAGGTTTTTTTTTTTTTGCGAAAAGAGATCTTAAATTGCAATATTTAGATTTTTACCACCGGTAGATAATTTTCATTTAACTTATTCAAAAGTAAAAGGATTTACCCTTTTCCAAACGACAAACTTTTGGACTAGACCAAATTGAAAGCATTTTTAGACGACTATTCAACTCTTGCTGAAAAGATCATTTCTGTCATGATAGGGTAGAAAACATTGTGGGAAAAGGAGAAAATGCTGATTATCAGCATTTTCTCCTTTTCCCACAATATTTTCAAAGGGCTACTATTCCAGACCCGTAAAAACCAGGGATTGTTTGGGAAAGGGTTAAAGGAAGTGAAATGAAAATAATGAAGTTTTATTATTGAATGAAGATAGTCATTTGTGGAAGAGTTGTGGTAGATTTATTTCTGTTTTATTTGGCACATTTCTCTATAATTTCAGAGCGGCATAAATGCATCAAATTATTTCCTTATAACTGCATTAAGGTTCCCTATACAGTGTGCAGCATTTGAAAATATTGTTTGTAAATGAGGTATAGGTAGTAATTTTTCCTCAGTGCTTTCAATACCCCTCTGAAAATACACGGTTGCATTTACTGAAATGTTTCTCACGATTCTTTCAAAATATGCCTTGGCTGTTTTGAAAACTAGACAATTAGTTTATAAGGGAATGGCTTGCACATTAATAAACTATCATTTACCATTAAGCGTGTTATCAATGGTTCTCTGTCCAAATACAGTTCTTTGTCGTGTATATATCATCCTTGCTGACCCAGTTTCGATTCATACTGTAATGGTCCTTGGATTATTTGGATGGCGTTTCCTCGTTCTCACGAATTATATATGAAGCATTTTGATTGATAATCTCAGTTTTTCTTTGAGAAAATTTAAACAATTTTTATCGCAAATATGCCGTCATTTCTATTTTTAGTAACTGACGAAATGAAATTGCCCATCCCTACAAGAAAGAATGAATATGTTATCGATCTTTCGATTGGCTATTAGGGTAATTTCTGACCATATGAATATGCATAGGAAGCGACGATTTGCTGGTCAATTTTCCCAGGGGTAATACATGGAGAGTAACGTGATGCTTAACCTGGGTTCCGAGGATGTGTTTATATAGGATCTGATCAAATTTATATCCAAAGAAACCAGCCTGTCTAAATTGCATCATTTTTTCTCGTTCATTTTCTTTCCATAAAACACTTTAATTTTTGCCCCTTACATGTCGTAAAAGGACCTGAGCAGGTCCTTTCAACATACGGTATATCTATAGACAAATAACATAAACTATAGAAATTAAAAGACGACATTATTAAAGTTTCCTCTGTTTCATACAAACATTATTCGCCTGAAGACTAAATCCCATCCGTGTAATACAGTTCCATCTTTCAACGAATTGTTTTAATATAAAAGACAATAATGAGAAAAATTCAAATAGAGTTCAAGTATTATATGTACAGCGCTAATGTAACCACACTCTACACAAACGCAATCAGCGATATTGCAATACACGAGGTATCCACACACTCTGGCGAACAGTACTGTCAGTGCTTTGAAAAAAAAAACGACATCTAATAAGAAAATCTATTTCCAGTTGTCATTAGTAAAAAATGTAACGACCTCATTAACACAGTATCCCCCGCAGACAACTCCTTAAGTCTTTCAGCCTAAAAACTTTTGAAAAAAATCGTGTTAAAAGGAGAAATTGCTCGTTCTCCTGTAACCAAAATGTTTTCACATATACGACACACCAGTCCGCTTTTAGTTTCCATATTTCACTCGATTAATCTCGAATTAATTTTCTAGATTTGGTTTAAATTGCAGCCTAATTAACTCTTAAAGCGTATTTCTATATTAGTCACCTTTACGGTTTAAGTAGATTAAGATCAGACACCACAAAAACTAGAGTTAGATCTTTGATCTACACAGTCCGTTTGGCCGAAACACCAGCCATAGACTTGCTTAACCCTTTCCCATACGGCAAATTTTGGACCAGACCAAATAGAAAGCATTTTGCAGATGACAAATTAACAGTTGCTAAAAAGATGATTTTTCTATACGATAGGGTAGAAAACATTGTGGGAAAAGGAGAAAATGCTGGTTACCAGCATTTTCTCCTTTTCCCACTATGTTTTCAAAAGGCTTCTATTCCTGACCCGTAAAAACCAGGGATTGTTTGGGAAAGGGTTAACTCTTTACCCAATGACAAAATTTTAGACTGGCCCAAATTGAAAGCATTTGCAGACGTCAAAATAAAAATGACTGAAAATTTGAAATTTGTATCAAAGAGGAGAGAAAACATTGTGGGAAAAGGAGAAAATGCTGGTTACCAGCATTTTCTTCTTTTTCCCATAATGTTTTCTAAAGGCTTCTTTCTCAGGGTCGTCAAAAGTAGGGATTGTGTGATAATGGGTTGAATTACTAGGGTTTTATTTCCAGAATTAGAACGTCCTCTAGGTTTATTCGGCGCACAAAGGGTTAACCCTTTCGGCGGTACAGGCACAAAACAAGCAGGTTATTTGTGAACATCAAAAAATCAAGATCAGACAGCACAGAACGCGCAGTTTGATCTTGGACCTATAGCCTACTGTTGGCTTGTCTAATAAAGCTTGTAAGAGGAACATTTTTCTGTGTGAATTGTATTTTTGGGACCATCGAAAGGGGTCGAGTTTATATACATATATAAATACTTGGTGCCGAAAGAGTTAAACCTTTATCACACAATACTGCGTTTTTACGATCTTAAGGAAAAGGAGTTTTGAAAACAATGTGGGAAAAGGAGAAAATGCTGGTAACCAGCATTTTCTCCTTTTCCCGCAATGTTTTCTACCCTTCCAAAGGGAAATTCCAATATGTGAGCCAAACTGAGCCAAACTGAATTTGTCGTCTACAAATGCTTTCAAATTCGACCAATCTCTACTTTTGTCGTTTCTAATTAAGTCCAGGTAATTCAACCCGTGTTTATTTCTTTTGTTACCCTATAAATGAATTACATTTCTATAAAGACTACACGCAGAGTTCCGCTGCAAGATCAAGAAGCAGTATGGTCATAGTCTATAATAAAGCTGTGGACAGTGTAGATCAGAGATCAGACTGCACGTTCCGTGCAGTCTGATCTTGATCTGCACTGTCCACAAAAGCTATATAGGTGTGGTCAATGGTATAAAAAGAGTTATTTCTGCACGCACAGGTGAGTGAAGAGCAATACAAGAAGATCCTTGAGTTAATTGAGAGCGGTAAGAAAGATGGCGCTAAATTGGAGTGTGGAGGCGGACCGCTGGGAAATGTCGGCTACTTCGTACAACCGACTGTCTTCTCCGGTGTAAACGAGAACATGAGGATCGGCAAAGAGGAAGTAGGTTAAATAATTCAAAATGTCAATATTTTCTGCATGTCAAAGGATCAGTGTACTACATGATTTGGCTGGTTTGTCAGAGCAAAAGAATTTTATGTTATTGTGTCCATAATTATTATCATGACTGGCTACGTATATATGTAATGCATCACGGATCTGCATTAAGGTCTACGACCCCTTATTCTCATATCAAAAGACGGAAGCGGACGAGAGTGGCCGAGTGGCCTGTACGAAACGTCGATGTTACACGATATTTACCGATGAGTTAGTGAGTCTAAGGGCCCCTAACTGTCATATTAAAAGACTAAATCTGCCGAGATTGTCCGAGTGGCCTTTACGTAAACGTCGATGTTACACGATATTTACCGATGAGTTACTCCTTTGAATCCATTTGCCAAAGCTTTGCTCAACTTAATCACTAGAAATAAATGAGCAGCGTTCTAGCTTTAATGCATTATCTTGGTACGGAGTACCTGCTATATCTCCTTTTTCAACAATGTTTTCTACCCTACAAAGTCAAATCCCAAGAGTTGAGCCACATTCAATTTATCGTTTGCAAACGCTTTCAAATGGCTTGCAACGCGCGAAAAGGGGCATTTTGACATCTGCGTAAAGTGTCGTCTCGGATCAGCCGGCGCAGTACTCGCATGCTAATCCGAGACGGCTCTTCACGACTAAATTAGATTTCGTGTTACAGCAGGCTTGCGCAAAACAGAAAATGACATAAAATCGGAAAGCGTCGTTTCGTATTAGCCTGCGCGGACGGGGCAGGCAAATCCGAGAAGACACTTAACGCAAATGTCGTAAAGCTCCTTTTGGCGTATTGCCGGCCAAATTAAACAAGTGTAAAATTTTATCGTCTGGTAAAGAGTGAAAAGTGCATCAAAAATGTGCAGTAACATCAAATTAAACACAATCGTTTATGTCAGTTGTCAGTGGTTTCTGTCAGTATGTGCTGAAATTTGACTGACAGAATGCAAGTTTCTTGGTCTCTAGGGCTGGAATTTACTCTTTTGATCTAACCGATATGGACACAGACAGATAGCTTTATGTTGAGGGGAATGTAATGGAGGAATCAGTTCTATATTTCCACAATTAATACGAGCGACACTCCGGCAAAAAGGGGTAACGTCTCATCCGTAAGACTACTAGTAATTTTAGATGGCCAGCCATGAGGATCGAACCGACTCCCTCAAGTTCACCAGTCCTACGCTCTACCTGTTGAGCTATGCTGGCTATTCTTGGTTTCCATTGGGATGTTGCGATAAATATAACGATGATTTATATAATTTTATTTCATGCTTTCCGGTAGGATATCTAGAAATAGCAACGAAAATATTTTTCGATCTTACACTGGTATCACCAGTGAAAATACCGATTTTCACGTTCTTGTTGCCCAGGTAAATTGCGCATGCCTGATAACTAGATGGGAAATATGACGTCATATACCTTAGATTTCTCGCTCATGACGTAATATTGTAATGCGTTGCTATGCGGGAGGGGTACGCCACAGGGAATAACGGAAAATAATTGTACTGGATTTTGACAAAGCTCCTCCCAGAAAGGGTTAAAAGCATGAAATAAATAGAATATTTATTTTTTTCGGTGAAAGATCGAAATTTATTTCATCTATAGTGAACACCATCGGTAATATTTTCAGTCGTGGCTGCGCCACTCGTGAACATATTACCGATGGTGTCCACTCGATGGAATAAAATTCGATCTCTCACCGAAAAAAACAAGTATCCTCTATATGTTTATGGCCCACGTATAATTCAAATCAAATTCTATTCTTAATCATTGGGAACTCCGTATTTAACGATTTAAAAAATAATCTAACTATATTTACTTTAAATAATATCTCATGAACATAAATGTTCAGTGCAAGAAAATCAAGTATAAAAATCCAACTAATTCCTCCATTAGGGCCAATGTAGTACTGGAGAAAATCAAAGGAAAGAACTGAAGAATGCCCTCATACGACCAGACAATGTGTTGTAGCAACCCAGACCGCCCCCAACCCTCTGATTCCTGTCAGTTTTAGTACTGGATATTCTATTAAAGCATTTGAATATCTTTCCATTCTTTAAAAACAACCCAATGAAATAATGCAAACATCAATAAAGTTATGTTTTTCACTAAAATCTGGAGAGTAAATTTTCTAAGAAACCGTCAACTGTCTTTATTCAGATATTCGGACCAGTACAACAGATTATAAAGTTCAAAGACATCGAGGAGGTCATCGCCCGTGCCAACGAGACCGAGTACGGACTGGCGGCCGCCTGCTTCACGAAAGACATGGATACAGCCTTGACCTTTACAAGCCGGGTTCGAGCTGGATCTGTCTGGTAATTGCCTTTTCATCGACATGTTTTAACCCTCCTAGCACCATAGACGAAAACTGTGACTTCTGCGAACGGCATTGACAATAGGCTTCTAGCAGTGGAGCTGAATAAAAATAAAAGATGCCTACAATGTATACCTAACAAATTTTTTTCACAAAGTTGGCCGTTTTTTAATCAAAACAAAATATCTCAAACGGTTGCTGGTAGAAATACATGAAATCTTTGTGGCATTTTTACAGTAGTTTAATGACCGACTTTTCCCAGCATTCAAATTATCTTTGTGGTTGATCCTTTCTATTCCTTTCTCATTTGATCTCTTTCATATCCAACCGTTGAAATCTGATACATAAGGAATATTATTATTTACTCAGTGCTTGAATTTGATTCAAGCAGCGTGTAAAAATTTGATCTCGCGCGAAACCTGAGGTCGAGCGATTTTAATCCTTTACTCCATAGATACACATTTCTACGCATTGCTTGTTAGAGCCTTTGGAAACATTGTGGCAAAAGGTGAAATTGCTCGTGACGAGCAATTTCAACTTTTGCCACAATTTTTTCTATGCTATCAAAAGGTGTCATATACACATAAGAAACAGCTTCATCCTTGCTGTTTTTTAGGGTCAATTAGAGAAACCATAGAAATGCCTTATGGGGTAAAGGGTAAAAAAACTAACTGATGCAGCAAGAAGTTACAACAAGAGGGCCATGATGGCCCTGTATCGCTCCACTGGCTAATTCGTAAAAACACTACAAGCCAAACATTACATTATTTGGCAAACTGGTTTCAAACTTGAGGGCATACAATTTTTTTCCATAAAAACCAACAAAAAAGTTGTGACCCCTGGGCAAATCCAGTTTTGACCACAAAGCTATAATTACTTGAATCCTGGTGGAGGTCTACAAGATAAAGCCCCATACCAAATAATACAGGTCTAGAATGTGTGGTTATAAACAAGAAGATTTTCAAAGTTTTTTCAATAAAAGGCCCAGTAAAACATGAAATCCATGAGACAGGGCTAAATTTAGTGGTCCTAGTCTTTATTATGGTTAGTAACAAGATGACTTAGAAAGTCTTCATCACAAAAGCCCACGTGTAAAACTTGTGACCTCTTGTGTGGGGACAAACTTGACCCTAAGGCTATAATTTGGGCCCTCCTGGTAGAGGCCCACTAGATAAAGCTACATGCAAAATTTGGTAGCCTTAGGCCTTATAGCTAGGTACAAGTAGATTTTTAAAAAATTCCCAATATGAGCCCATGTGAAAATTGTAACCCCCAGGACAGGGCCAAATTTGACCCCAGGGCTACAATTTGGGCACCTTTGGTAGACAACCACTTGATAAAGCTAGATGCAAAATTGAGTAGCCCTAGGCCTTATGGCTTGGTACGAAAAAGATTTTTAAAGTTTTCACTATACAAGCCCATATAAAACTTGTGACCCCCAGGGCCGGGCCAAATTTGACCTCTGGGCTATCATTTGGGCACTTTGGGTAGAGGTCAACTAGATAAAGCTACGTGCCAAATTTTGTAGCCCTAGGACCTATGGCTAGGTACCAGAAGAATTTTAAAGTTTTCCCTATATAAGCCCATATAAAACTTGTAACCCCCCGGGGGGCCAATTTTGACCCCAGGGCTAATATTTGAAGGAATTTTGTAGAGGTCCACTAGATAAAGCTACATGCCAAATTTGGTAGTCCTAGGCCTTATGGTTTCAGAGAAGAAGATTTTTAAAAATTTTCAATATTTTTCAGTTTTGTTGCCATGGCAACCAGAGTTTTTGAAGGAATAAAATTCTTTCAAGAAATTCTGAAGAGGACCATGGTAGGATCAATTCTGTGAAGTTTCATCAAAATTGGATGGGTAGTTTCAGAGAAGATGATGTTTGAAATAAAAGTTAACGCACGCACGGACGGACGCACGCACGCACAGACGGACGGACGGACGCACGACGGACACCGGGCCATGACATAAGCCCGCTGGCCTTCGGCCAGTGGAGCTAAAAAAACTACAGAACAGTTTTCACAGCCTCATATTCCTTTTATAATATACCTGCAATAAAATACTGCCTGCACCCAGTGACATTTTACTCGAAAAGAGTAAACAAAATAAATGATGATTTAGTTTGTAGAATTTGCGTTTTATGATTGGCATGAAAATATTATATAAGCATCAAAGCTGAACAATTTTTGACCAATCAAATTATAGATCGATACACACGCATTCTGTGCGCGAGTTACGTTATCATACCATATTTGGAACTGCATCTGATTTTAACGTGTAGATATCTTGTATAAGTCTAGAATTTTGTCGTCTGGTAAAGAGTTCTACCAAAGTGTATGGTTATTATCACCATTTAAAATTAACCCTTGACCATACAATCCCTGAATTTTACGACCCTGAGATAGATGCCTTTTGAAAGCATTGTGGGAAAAGGAGAAAATACTGGTAACCAGCATTTTCTCCTTTTCCCACAATGCTTTCTACCGTGCGGGAAACAAATTTCAATTTTTGAGTTACCTTTATTTTCTTGTCTGCAAATGCTTTCAATTTGGACCAGTCTAAAATTTTGTTGTTAGGTAAAGAGTCAAAGCGTTTCTATTTCAGGGTTAACTGTTACAACGTTTTGTCGCCTGCTGCACCTTTTGGAGGATTTAAAATGTCAGGGATTGGCAGAGAACAGTACGTATCTTAAGTCATTCTGTTCTTAATCTGTCTGTCCGTCCGTCTGTACATCGATTGATGTGTTTGCCTGTCTTTAAGAATGTCTTTCGCCATTTCTCAGTCTGTCTGTTTGTCCACCAGGTTTTCCTCGCTTAAAAAAGAAAGATTTTTTTTGTATTATGGATAACATATTTTTTATGCCTGGTTGTGTCTGAAATTGTGTTCTAATATTTCAATGGCAAAGGATACAAATCGATAAATATGTCTTTTAAAAATTAAAGCTTTATCAGACAAAAAATTGTCTGTCTCTTTATGCCTAAACATAATCGGGGTTTTTTTTTCCTGCCTATTTTAAATCTGTCTTAAAATCTGTACGATTTCTTATTAAAAAGCTGAATTTCATAATAAAACAAAGATAAGGGTAAATTTCGAGTGACATAAAAATACGATTCCCAAACAAGACCTTGTTGGCCTGTATCGCTCAACTGGAGAATTTTGTATGAAACGCGTTTCGTAATATACAGTCAGAGATAAGTTAGCATCACCAAAACTGACCAGTAATAGCCCATGTGCTTAGACCAGCATTACGCATGCCCCATCCTCGTTGACCTAGTTTCGATTCATGCTGTAATCGACCCTGGGTTATTCGGCTGGCGTTTTCTCGTTCTCATAAATTGTTAATGAAGCCGATTTTGATTGGTAATCTCAGTTTTTCTTTGAGAAAATTTAAACTATTTTTATCACAAATATGCCGTCATTTCTATTTTTAGTAACTGATGAAATGAAATTGTCGTCCCTACAAAAGAGAATGAATATGTTATCGATCTTTTCGATTGGCTATAAGGGTACTTACCGACCATATGAATATTCATAGGAAACGAAGATTTGCTAGTCAATTTTCCCAGGGGTAATACATGGAGAGTAACGTAATGCATAAACCTGGGTCCGGAGGATGCGCATGCCCATAATTTTCCATTTCTGAGCTTCGGAAAGTTTTCTCGTAGCCATCCTTTCATTTGGCTCATAAGGCAGCCTATTATTTGTCTAGTGGGTCTGCGTTGTCTGCGCATGTCATATTCTTCGAAGATTCGACTGTCTTATATGACGCATCACTAGCCCCGAAAGCGGGCCGACTGTA
This sequence comes from Tridacna crocea, assembly GCA_943736015.1. Lineage (NCBI taxonomy): Eukaryota > Metazoa > Mollusca > Bivalvia > Cardiida > Cardiidae > Tridacna > Tridacna crocea. Next base: position 34,457,188 of record OX031066.1, on the reverse strand, counting down.
ATATTACGCTCTATAAAGTAGCAATGTTGAAAATAGCTTTTATCAATACGTTTGAGGAGAAATGAGACCTGCTTTAGCTCCAGATTTCTCTGAAGTGCTGATCATAGCTGAGTGAATTGCACAAGGTAGCGTTTTATTGAGTACACAACGATTATTTTAGTTTGAAATTCAAAGTAACGGTTGTCGCGTAGGAAGGTGGTTCGGTTCTGTACCCAGGATGCCCATATTAGATAGATGAGTATTTATAGAATGCCATCTAGCGGGAGATAATGAGTGGTTCCGTACATAGCTTGAAAATATACCAAATAAAAGCTTATCCATTAAAAAAAAAATATGATTAAATGTTCGGGTGATGCTTAACTTATATCTAACTGTATATATCACTTTGCTTAGATTCAATTTTCTAGTTCTTAGATTTTAGAAGCTATTGTTCCACCCATCAATAATGATTATTTTTCGTAGTAAAAATAAAATGACCTTGACAGCTAAAATGATTATATACGTATAAATATCTAATATGGATATAAACCCTATGGGTCTTGTGAGTTCAGCGTTCTATATGGCTTGCAACGCACGAAAAGGGACATTCGGGCATTTGCGTAAAGTGTCGTCTCGGATCGGCCAGCGCAGTTCGCGCAGGCTAATCCGAGACCGCACTTTCCGTTTTTTATGATTTTTCTTTTTATGGTTTGTGGAAGTCTACTGAGGAACAAAATCTAATGCAGACGTAAAGTGCCGTGTCGGATTAGCTTGCGCAGGCTGATCCGAGACGACACTTTACGTAAATGTCTGAATGTCCCTTTTCGTGTGTTGCAAGCCAAGTATTTTGTGCATCTAGTGAGCCCTTAGACAACGTCATCCTTGTGTACAGGAGCATAGTTTTAGCGATTTCGATCAGTGACATTTCCGCGATAATACAACCATGGTTCAAAGATCAACACTCTATGTCTTTGGATTTCGGAGGAAAAGTTTTTTTGGTTTCTGTAGGAGTCATGCAAACCGAATGAATGCCCGGGATAGGCCCATCTTCGACCTAAAAGAAGAGATTTGTGCACCTTCATGAAGGGGCTGTCCTATAATGCTTCACACTAAATATCAACCCTCTTGGTCTGTGGGTTTCTGATTTTGTTGGGAACCATTCTATATCACAAACAAAGCAGCAACACTCTAGTACTCCTCTAAATTTGGCTGTACGATTTAAGTTGTCCAATTCTAATCAATATTATTGAAAAAGAAAACTAGTTACTGTCCTAAAAGTTCCTCTATAAACTGAAATTTCTCTTTTACTTTTTCAGAGGCGAATACGGTCTATCTCAGTATACAGAAGTCAAAACGGTAGGTCAAATAATCTAGATTAGTTCATCATTTTGCTTCTTTTACGTACTGGTGTGTGCTGGTAACAACTTGACATTACTTTACTTCCAGGACAGTCTTTTCGCCATGCAGCAAATCACTTTGAAAGCGCATTGGCAAAGGAGAAATCGATCGTAAAATACAACACTGGGCCTGTATTTATGCTACAGGCAAACGCCAAGCCTGACTGTTGCCTGGAAGGTATATATATATGTTAGCAGTCATGAAGTCGTTCAGATGGTATCCAATCTTTGTCAAACTCTTTTTCTTTCGGGTTCATGGTATATTCTTGTATCAGGATTAATTCCTCTCTCACCAAGGAACCTTGTTTCACAACCAGTGGTTTGAAAGAGTGTGGAAAGATGCAGTCGTCGCCTTCATTGGCACTTTGATTTTAACTTCCATCCTCAGTGACTCAGTAAATAGGGCAAGGTGTCAAACTCTAATTACTTGTAAATGATCCCCTATCGTTTGTCAGTAAATTTCACACATTTCAGAACTGATAAAGAAAGGGGTCATTCGTGTCATCTTGTTCAGCGGCAATTTATCTTCGATAAAAGTCATGGATTAGAACAAACGTATTTTAAATACTAAGCGGGCTATGAACCGAAATCTTGGATGTGGATTTTTTTTTTAATTTAACGTGAGATGGAAATATTCATACCGCAACGAATATATTAAACGAATCTGATTGGTGAATCAAATTTGGGTAATGGTTTTGAAGTAAACGAAACGACGTGATGCAATACAGTTTTTGTCAATATGTCATATCAGACGAAACTGGTTGGAAAAAACTATTTTAACATTTAATCGTTACTTTGAAATGCATATTTAAATTTCTTTGATTAACCCTTTCCCAAACAATCCCTGGTTTTTACGGGTATGGAATAGTAGCCCTTTGAAAACATTGTGGGAAAAGGAGAAAATGCTGGAAACCAGCATTTTCTCCTTTTCCCACAATGTTTTCTACCCTATCATAGACAGAAATAATCTTTTCAGCAATAGATGAATTGTCGTCTGCAAATGCTTCCAATTTGTTCTAGTCCAAAAGTTTGTCGTTTGGGAAAGGGTTAATAAGAAAATAGGTAACCTCCTAAACTTATAATTACAGAATTAATGTTATTTGGGATGGCTGATGACATCCTGGGTTCCAGTCCGATCATGTTTCTCTTTTATATATTCGGGCGCTTCTTTATATATATAAAAAAATGACGGTAATAATCCTGAAATCGAATATCAGTTCTGGCGAAGATCTACCCAGACTGTGAAAGGTGACTGCGATAGAGTGTTTAACCCTTTACCCCATAAGGCATTTCTATGGTATCTCTAATTGACCCTAAATGGCAGCAGGGGTGAAGCCGTTTCGTATGTGCATATGACACCTTTTGATAGAATAGAATACATTGTGGCTAAAGGTGAAATTGCTCGTCACCTTTTGCCACAATGTTTTCCAAACGCTCCTACAAGCAATGCGTAGAAATGAGCATCTATGGAGTAAAGGGTTAACTCTTTCCGTTACACTGACAACACAAGAAGCTTTTTTCTGGACGATGTAGATTCAGATCACATTGCATAGAACATGCACTGTTCCCTGCTGTTACCTCGATTATTACCAAACTGTGCCTTGATCTTGCAAAGATTTTTAGCTTTGAGAATATGCAATTCAACTATTCAGTAGTAAAAGAGTAGAAGGGTAGAAAACAATGTGGGAAAAGGAGAAAATGCTAGTTACCAGCATTTTCTCCTTTTACTACAATGTTTTCTAAGGGCTTCTTTCTCAGGGTCGTCAAAAGTAGGGATTGTGTGGTAATGGGTTAAAGATTTATTTCGCCGGGGCCCCGGTAAGGTTTGTGAATGCAGGCTTTGTTTTTTATGTTCCAGGTGGTGATGAAGACATCCCAGAAACTTTAGACTATCACAGCATTTCATTCATAGAAAACAGGTTCAAACAATCAAAAAAGTAATTTTCGGACCAATGAGAGAGAGAGAGAGAAAACAGAAATGTTATAATTTTATTTATTTCTTTCGTCGAGTCACTCTTTACAAAGTGGACAGTGGATCTAAGACCAGACTGCTATATTTGTAACGAAACAGTTTTTAATCTGTACATGTACTTTGCTTTGTAATAGCTAATAAAAAACAGCTCAAGCTGTACATGTGGTAATATCTCTGCTTGTAACAGTCTTGTATACTTAAATAGACTTTCAGTCTACTCTTCACTCCATTTCCAAACGATAATACCAAGATTTCTCTTCAGAACTGAAAAAAAATCTACAGATGACATTATGGCTTGCAACAAGCATAAAAGGGACTTTCGGATATTTGCGGAAAGTGTCGTCTCGGATCAGCCTGCGCAGTCCGCGCAGGCTAATCCGAGACGGTACTTTACGAAACCATTAGATTTTGTGATACAATAGATTTGCTCAAAAAACAAAAACACATAAAAACGGAAAATGTCATTTCGGATTAGCCTGCGAGGAGTGCGCCGGCTGATCAGAGATGACACTTTACTCAAAAGTCTAGAAACGTATTAATCTGATTATTTTTTTCCCACAAACAAATACATGAGAAAGACCATCATGACAAAAAAAAGGACATGTCTCCAATTGGAAGTAAGTTCTTTTTTTGCAACAATGTTTTCGAAAATAGCTGCTCAATGTACATCTTCGTGAGCCAAGGTTACGATCACTACGTGGATCTTACCCTGGCTGACTGAGCCCGATTTCGAGATTCCTGCGATGCGCCCTCTATTGGATGTGGTTATTACCCCGCTTTACATGATAATTCTTCAGATTTTTCTGTGGCCTTGACCAAGAGCATAGATCCAAGATCTCAAACTGAACCATCTGTAAGGTCTGATCTTGATCTATGCCATCATTAAAAGTTCTCGTAAAAGGGTAAAAAAATTCTGGCTGAAGTTGATTATATGTAGTTTACAAAGAAGTCTGTTATAGCAGTTGATGTACTCTTGAAATAATTCTGTCTTCATCAGCATCCTCTCCATGTATGATGAACTCTTTGTCACGCAACCCCGACCTTTAACGACCCTGAGAAAGAAGCCTTATGAAAACATTGTGGGAAAAGGAGAAAATGCTGGTAAGCAGCATTTTCTCCTTTCCCCACAATGTTTTCTTCCCTTCCCAAAACAAATTTCACATTTTCAGCCACTTTTATTTTGTAGTCTGCTAATGTGTTCAGTTTGGACCAGTCTGGAATTTTGTTGTTTGGTAAAGGGTTAACATGTTATCAAATGACATTACTTGACATTTTTTCATGTTGGGTTATCAAAATGGCATTACTGGACAATTTTTCAAGTTGGGTAGAAAATGCTGGAACCATCTAACCAAATTTCTCCTTTCATTCTATCACAGTGATCAAAAAGCTTTCTAAACTGCTAAAACATTACACTGTTTGGTAAAGACTAACTTTCCCTATATTGTTTTCAGCTATACTAGTCACCACACCTTATCAGTTATCCCTGTGGAAATTTCATCTCTTACCTGAAGCGTGATTATACAACACCTGTTACTTTATTTACTCATTACCAAACAACAATATTTTAGGCTTGTCCAAATCGAAAGCATTTGCAGACGACAAAATAAAAGTGACTGAATATTTGTTTTTTGACGAGTAGAGAACATTGTGGGAAAAAGAAAAATGCTGGTTTCCAACATTTTCTCCTTTTCCCACAATGTTTTCCAAAGGTTTCATTCTCAGGGTCGTCAAAAGTAGGGTTTGTGTGGTAATGGGTTAACATCGGATGACAAATGTCAGGAAAACCAGTATCATATAGACAGTATGGATGCTTTTTGTATAGTATAGAAATGGGTAATAGAAGATAAAGATAAAACCTCTCAGTTTTTATAGGCTTATAATTAAATTTCTGGCATTTTGAACATGAAATGTTAAGACACAATATCAACAATACACATTCAACATTTTTTTAAATTTCTGAGAAAAAAAAGAAGAGATGAAGAAAACAAAGATCAAAGAAATTACTACAATTACTGGGTTTCAAAGATAAATACAACCCAATGAAATTTTTACCTTTGTAGAAGAAGAAAGTAAAAAAAAAAATAGTATGTTTTGATAATAATAGTAATAAAGAGTATAGGAAAAGTTCTGAGTACAAAAAAAGAAAATCCTTCCATACAAATGTTTGGCAAGTCATTCAGTGAAGTCTTTTTTTTTCTTTTTTCATAAGAATCAATCTTAGAATAAATCTTTAGGATATATAATTACTAATGACATAGAACAAGGCATTAAACCTATAGACTTTTCCATACTGAAAGTACAGTATTTGCTGACCACATATAAACTGTCTAAATTGAAGAGAATTTTTTTCAACCCTTTACCACACGATGACGACTTTTAACGCCGCTGAAAGAGACACTCTGAGAAACCTTTTGAAGACATTGTGGGAAAAGAAGGAAATGCTGGTTACCAGCATTTTCTCCTTTTCCCACAATGTTTTCTACCCTTGTCCAAATAATTTCTTGTTGAATTTGGACCAGTCTAAAATTTTGTTGCATGGTAAAGGGTTAAAAGTGTAGAATACACTGTGAAGAAAGAATTCAAGAAAGGATGTCGTGTGTTTTCAGAAGCAGACACGATTTTTGTTATCCATTAAAAGGTTGCAAGTTTGCAGAAAAAAAACAACCTAAACACTTCAACCCCCCCCCCCCGCCCCCCCCCCCCCCCAAAAAAAAAGAAAACAACAACATGTCTACAGTGATAGCCTTTTGAAAACACTGTGGGAAAAGGGCAAAATTGCATGTATTATGCAGTTTCTCCTCTTATCCCAACATATTTTCTCCTGTATTGGAGAACTGAAGCTCATTTGTATCATTTAGGAAATGTTTCGTCTTTTGATTGGAAATTGAAAATATTTAAAATTTCTAACAGTTTATGTTCTTTTGGACAAGATTTAAACGTCGATCTAATGAAGTGACGGAAGTGTAAGTAGAATTTCTGTCTTCTGATTTCTCAATCTATTGTGGTATATCTAAATGACAAACTTGATCTTTTCAGTTTTTTTTTCAACACTTTAATTCAAGTGTTCCATGAAAAAAAAAACACTTTGACAAAATACATTAGGACTCAAAATAGTATAAACAAGTTTTAAAAAAGATAAAAAAAAAAAAAGCGTATAAATCAACTGGGGTGCTTTACGTACCTTTAAAATGAATTTCAGAAATAAGGTTTTGATTTATTCTATCCTTCAATCATTACTACTTAAAGATAAACTTTTATTCTGCTAAAGTTTGATTTTGAAAACATGTGTAGGAATAGGAGTCACTGCTTACAAGTACTTTCTTTTTTTGCAAGAATTTTTTCCCACATATTAACCCCTATTCTGCTGTATAACTGAAGTAAAAACTTAAAACGGATAGTACAAACCCCAAAATTGCGAATTCAAAGTTACGGGAGGGGGCAAAAATATCTTTATCAGATACTGTTGATCCAAGATCAGACTGCACATTCTGTGCAGGCTGATCTGAATCAACTCTGCAAAAGGTCTTTCAGTCGTGCTTAGTAGCCTAAAAGTTAATGGCTGATTTTTCCTTCAATGATGTTAATTGTCACTTTCACATGATGTACATGTATTTCACATGCTTGTCTTCTCCTTGTCTGCGATAAATGTGTATCAAGTGTATTTATTTTCCAGTAACGCGTATCAGGCAACACTCTAAATTCTTCCTCAATGAAAGCATTTCAATACACCTAGATGATGATATCTGCACCATGCTGGTTACCAACATTTTCTCTTTTCCAACAATGTGATCAAGAGTCCTTTATTTTTTTTGAATTTCTTGTAACACAGGATTTTTGGTTAAGGATTGATGTGACCAAGTTTGATGGACTATCCACAGATAATCAATTTCTACAGGAAAAAATACTGCATCACTGGAGTGAAAGGTAAATCTAAAACTAGAAATTCAAAAATTTACAATTCCATGATGATATTAAAATGCTAAAATAGACAAGCAATGAATTTGGTAGTACAATTAACATCTCAAAGCATATGGATGCTGACCAGAGTTTACAATCAGATGCTCCATACCAAACCTATGGGTCTATGTCCAACATTCTTACAAGATACCTTCGGATTTGCTTAGACAACCTCGGCCTGCATTCACCAACCATTCTTGAGAATATTCTTTGTCTTATTCTCCAAGGTTTTCTAACTTTGTCAGCAACACTTCTGATTGGCTAAACCTAATTTGGCCTAGCCAATAAGAAGTTGCATTACTTACAAATGTAGAAATTTCTGGAGAATAAGACAAAGAACATTCTTAAGAATGGTTGGTTAATATGGGCTCTGATTGCCTTATCTCAGATTTAGAATCCAAATGAGGAAACACTTTTAATACATAAAGCCCCTGACAGGTAAGACAAAGAAGATGCAAATATAATGGAAAAGTAAAGTATAAAAGATAAACTGAAGAAACCTTGGAAAAGCAAATTACAGCTTAAATTACTTTTTCAGACGGCAACAAACCAAGTTCAGGATGAACAAAATCTCGCCTTATCTAGAATCTACAATCTCTATCATTCTGGTAAAAAGCAGCCTAACAAATTGTAATGTTTGTGCTGTTAATTCTGTCTGAAAAGAGCTGTATTGGGCTATAGCACTACAGGGTTTTATTCAGATCCCACTCCCTCAAAAAAAGAAAAAAAATGCATCAGCTTTTTGTGCAAACTTCTCTGTAGACAGGATTATCACCTTGAACCAAGCTTCAATACATATGAAAAGAATGAGACAAAGGGAGAACTTGCTCAATATAAAAAATTTCTCCATCAGCCATGATGTTTCCAGATACATTTAGCTGAAAGACAGAGAAAGTTCTCTAAAGGTGACAGTGTGTTATCTTACAGATGATAAAATTTTAGACATGATCATACTGACAATTTATCTTTAACTCATTACCAGACAACAAAATTTTAGACTTGTCCAAATTGAAAGCATCTGCAGATGACAAAATAAAAGAGACTGAAAATTTGAAATTTGTTTTGTGAAGGGTAGAAAACATTGTGGGAAAAGGAGAAAATGCTGGTTACCAGCATTTTCTCCTTTTCCCACAATCTTTTCAAAAGGCTTCTTTCTCAGGGGCGTCAAAAGTAGGGATTGTGTGGTAATGGGTTAAAACATACAAACATAACTCAAATGAATTTTCCTCTAACAGGATAGAAAACACTATGGCAAAAAAGAAAATGATTGTACCCATTATTTTCTCATTTTTTCACAATGTTTCTATTTGATGTCCTGTTGAAGCTTCCTCAAGGACAGGATAGTGTGGTAAAGGGTAAAGAAATGGGTGATCTTAATTCACTTGAATTTCACAGTCATCCAATGCCAGACATGTTGAATGTTAGACTTGATCCTCAAGGTTGGATAAAACAGACATCTCACAGTTTTCTAAGATCAGGTAAAACTTCATCTGTGTAGTCTCATCGCTGAAGAAGTCTTTCAATAGCTTGATTAACGTCACCAAATGTTGCCAATAGTGCTGCAAAAAGTTGGATCAGAAAAGCATTATAAGGAACATAAAAGTATGGTTAAGTCATCAACCCTTAACTGAAAACTCACACAGTTTAACATAGCTCCAGATAGAGAGAGTGATTTTCATTTTGAAATACAAAATGTTAACTATTCTCCATTAACTCTTTATCACACAATCCCGACTTTTGAAGACCCTGGGAAAAAAGCCTTTTGAAAACATTGTAGGAAAAGGAGAAAATGCTGGTAACCAGCATTTTCTCCTGTTCCCACAATGTTTTCTACCCTTTCCAAACCAAATTTTAGTTTTTCAGTCACTTTTAATTTGTCGTCTGCAAACGCTTTCAATTTGGACCAGTCTATAATTGTGTCATTTGGTAAAGAGTTAAATCCTATGTTATGGGTATTCATTAGAAGCGTCTTACAGAGATGGTTCTAATGAGTACCCATGACAAAGGGTTTGGAGGAGAAAAAATGGATTTGGAAAACCATCACTCACTATTATCTGCACCTCTGGTTTAAGGAAAGAAAGCTTTCAAAAATAATATGGCATTTCCTCCTTTTTCTTCAATGTTGTCTATCCTTTCCAAAACAAATCTGATCATTCAACCCTTTCCAAGATGATAAATTTTGGACCCTTCCAAATCAAAAGAGTTTGCAGACAACAATCTTAGATTCAAAGAAAATTAGGGATGGCAACGAGTAACCGGTTAACCGAGTACTCGGTCGAACGTCCGAGTATCGATTACTGAATTTGATATTCGAGTACTCGTTATTTCTTTCAAAAATGTATCATTTTGCTTCCCGAGGAAAACTTTCTTTGCAAAACAAACGCTGCAGCCGATTAAATGTAATCAAAACATCGTTGCAAAAGTGCGAAAGTTACCGGAAGATGGCCAAACAATTCACAATTTGACACGTGTTAATAACCAACAACTGTGTCAATTATAACGTTAAGCCGATCATGTTAATCGCTAATCATTAAAGTTTTCGTAATTTCAGTAAATCAGAGGCCGGCCAATATGATCTAATTAGGGAGGAGAAAATAATTATTCTTAATCTTCACATTTTAACTGTGAAACTTATTTAGGGATCGTGCGTACCTTGCGATCGCCAACGTGCCGTTGTATACCTACCGTATTTTGATTTAATTTTTGGGATAGTAAAATATATATATATTTTTTTTTTCGTGTTCCAATACTAAGGTCTATGAAAAATAATTATTTTATAAGCAGTCCCAAAACTTATGATCAGACAAGATACGCTCGCGAACTCTAGGTCATTTACCCCTAACAAGTCGAACAATGCCGACATTTAAAAGCTACGCCATTGATTTCATAAACCTACGTTCATATCCAGGTTGGTCTAATTTTAGACAGATTGGAATTCCAGCGGTCATTTTGTGCACTAAACAGTCCAAAACTTGGCTTTTTCCCATTGTTTTCGTTGATGATTAACTTGTAACTGATTATTGTCTATATCCTGGCCAACGATGAAGATTGTTATTTTGCGTTTTTTGGTGAAATCATTCTATAACTTACCTGCTTATGTGGGGTGAATGACGTAAATTCTACTGACAAGGATCTGCTCGACTCGTTCTCAAATTTGATTGGTTCAACGATCTTCGATCGATAAAACCCGGTTAGATTACTGAACGTTGATTTCTATTTATAAAGAACGAACCTGATTGACCGTGAAATACATGCTTGTCAACTCCATGGCAACCTCGGATGTATATGTACATGTATGTGTATCTTGGGATACAAGCTTTATCACACCCTTTATACACTTATATCCGAAAAATTTTTAATTGGGGTTTAAACAGTCTGTCAGGTGATTGGATTTTTAGGTCTTGAATCGGGAAACTCCCTTTGAAATCGTGGTGGGTTATGAAGCATGCTTATGACGTTATGTATGTAGAACGTGAGATAAATGCTTGTAAACAAAGGGTGTCAAACGGATCAAGATTTTTTGTTGAATAGATTTTCACTGTTTCCAACTCTTTGGGACAAAAAAAATACCGATCTTGCTCTGAAATTTTAGTATAAAATGTAGTAAAAATCGTCCGAGTAACCGAGTACTCGATCGGAAGAATGACCGAGTACTCGAGTATTAAAATCGATACTCGTTGCCATCCCTAAAGAAAATGGTAGAAAGTTCTCAAAAAGGGTAGAAAACACTGTGGGAAAAGGAGAAATTGCTTGTGTTTTCAAAAGACTTTTACTGCAGACACATGGAAATCAGGGCTTGTTTGGGAAAGGGTTAAGTCACACATGATTTGTTGTTTGTAAATGCTTAAAGCAAGGACTATTGTAAAATTTGCTCCCTTTCCCACAAACATTACCCCTCACTGACTTATCCCACAATGCAAGCCACACATCAGTAGTAGAAAACAAATGTTTAGAATTTGGACAAGTCTAAAACTTTGCTGTTTAGTAAAAAGTAAAGGAGCACAATTATCTATAGTATCTCTTGTTTTATTTTTTTTTTTAAATAAATCAAAAGCTGGATCTCAAGAATAATTGTATCACTTATTTGAAAGTTTTCTGAAAATTATGTGTTAAAAAAAAAAGAAGAAGTTTACCTCTAATATTTGCTTCTCTATCTACAAATCCCATCATGGCCAGCTGGTCTAGTTGTGTGGCAAATCTTTGCTCAGGTGGCTGATTCTATATCAAAACATAGAAAATATCTTTCTTGGTTTGTTTATTTTTATTTTTATGATCGTAACTACATCTTAGCTACATTGCTTAACCCTTCCCAAACGATAAAAGTTTAGACTGGTCCAAAATGAAAGCATTTGCTGATAACAAAATAAGAGTAACTCAAAAATTGAAATTTTTTCCAGTAGTGTAGAAAATACTGTGGGAAAAGGAGAAAATGCTGGTTTCCAGCATTTTCTTCTTTTCCCACAATGCTATCAAAAGGCTTCTATCTCAGGGTCATAAAAACCAGGGATTGTTTGGTATAGGGTTAAATGAAATTATCTAAACTTTATGCCTCTGCAATGGAATAAGTACTACCAAAGGTTACCCATAAATTACCTCTTTCCAACACAACAACATTTGCAGATGAAAAAACTCAACATTGGCATAAATGAACTTTTCTTCTCTGATAGGATAAAAAAAAAAGTTACTGACAAAGGGGCAAATGCTGGTTGTCCCACAATGTTTTCAAAACATCTCCCACAGGGTCATTTATACTCATGGTAATGTGTTGAAGGGTCAATTTCTACATTGTGAAACAAAGACTGAAAAAGATGGATATTTTGAAAAATAAGCTAATTAACAGGTGTATGTTACAGTACATGAACAAAAGCAACAACACAGTCGCAAAAGGAATGATTCCTTCTTGATGATTCATTTTGATGTTTAAAGTCAAGATTTGCCTGTATCAATTTTCATTTGACTGGTTTATAGAGCAAGAGAAGTGTAATTGTTTTCTTTGAGCTTCCTGTTCAAGATCTTGAATGCATAGAACTGTGGAAGATAACATACATGTCCTCAGTAGTGTGGAAGATAACTGACAATTCAAAATGAAAAGGTCTGATGAGGAGAAAATTTGTTGGTGATCCTGATAAGTGACAGTATTATCTCATTACCAACAACAATATTTTAGGCTTGTCCAAATCAAAAGCATTTGCAGATGACAAAATAAAAGTGACTGAAAATTGGAAATTTGTTTCGTGAAGGGTAGAAAACATTGTGGGAAAAGGAGAGCATTTTCTCCTTTTCCCACAAATTTTTCTAAAGGCTTCTTTCTCAGGCTCGTCAAAAGAAAGGATTGTGTGGTAATTGGTTAACTGTTTTCCATAAACCCTGACTTTCAATAAGCCACAATGCTTTCTACAATTTATACGATACATTTTATGTTTTAAGTAATAATTTTCATTTGCATGTGTATTTAATTTGAATGAGGCTTGAATTTTGTCCTTTGTAAATGGATCATAAACTTGTCTCATTTCTACAATCTACAGAGGGTCACTTTCTGTCGACCTTTCCAACCCTGTTTTCAAGTTTTATAAGGCAGAGCTAGACCTACAGAGAATATTACATTTAGACTGTCATATCTTACGGCTGAAAATATATTATTCTGTAACCTATTACCATCCCTTACCTTTACCTGAGTTTTAACGTCCCTGTTAGAGAAACCTTTTGTAAACATTGTGGGAAGAGAAAATGCTGGTACCCAGCATTTTCTCCTTTTCCCACCATGTTTTCTACCCTGCTGGAAATAAATTTCTATTTCTGACTCAAATTTGATTTGTTGACTGCAAGCACTTTCAGTCTGGACCAATCTAAAATTTTGTTGTTTGGTAGAGAGTTGAACTTCAAAATGTGTAGACTCACAAAGTGTGAGTCTACAATTTCGAATGAAGAAACAACTGCTAGAGAAGCAATTTCTCCAATTCACTGAGCTATTGATGGCTATGTTAGAAATCCAGGTTTCCCTGAGACCCAATGAAAGCACCCATCACGAAATTTAAAATTAACAGCATGTAAAACGGTCAGACTTTGTCATCTATCAACATGCAGGAAGCTCTATTTACCACATTTCCTTGTGACATCATTGTCATCATCTGTGACATCATATTTGTAAACGGATCAAACCCACCAGGGGTCTGTGGGGTTGTTGTTGGGGCTGTACCAGTTGCAGATGTTGTAGTACTAGTTTCTGTAGAGCTGGTTGTGCTGGTTGTTGTGGAGGTTGAGGTGGTATCTGTGCCAGCAACTGTTGTCGTGGAGGCTGTGTTTGAACTTGTTGTTGTTGTTGTTGTAGCACCACCAAACCCAGGAGGCATTGTCATACTGCTGCCCGGTAGTCCCATACTGGGGAATAGAATAACTGAATCATGCTCTGGCAAAAGGGGGCTTAACCCTTTACCCCCATAAGGCATTTCTACGGTATCTCTAATTGACCCTAAATAACAGCAAGGATGAAGCCATTTCTTATGTGTATATATGACACCTTTTGATAGCATAGAAAACATTGTGACAAAAGGTGAAATTGCTCATCACGAGCAATTTCACCTTTTGCCACAATGTTTTCCAAAGGCTCTTACAAGCCATGCGTAGGAATGAGTATCTATGGAGTAAAGGGTTAATGCAACTCTGTTATGTATGATACTAAAAGAGTCATCACAATGTCATACTCATGCATCCACAAAACCCAATTGGTTCAACCGGTGATTGGATCACGAGGTAAACTTGTCCTCGGACACACAAAAAATTGACAAATGGTGAAAAGTTTCAACTCAGGTCAGCCTGCGTGGACTGGGCAGGCTGACCTGGATCGACACTTTTCGCAGATGCAATAAGCTCCCCTTTCAGAGCGTGGATCATTTATAGAAAGTATTGACACAGGTCAGACTTCATATATCACTCAGGCTCACCTAGGTCCATGAGTGAATTTTTTGCTTGTCAAGGTACCGTTCTAACTTACAATTCAGCAGAATTTGGCCAAAAAAGAACCCTCTCATGCAACAATTTCTTTAGTATAATAATTACAACCCTTTCATGTACCAATTTCTTCGGTATAATAATTACAAAGTTGCATTAAATCCCCTTTGTACAAATCACACCTTGGTTTTGTAAAGTTACAGTCATTTAGCAGAAGGTAATTATTTTACAGCACCAATACAGCTTCTGCAGTTTTAGTCTTTCCTTTTCGGAGATTTCTTAAAAAGTGTAAAATGTTGTGGTGTGGTATAATTGAAGAGCTATTTCATCACTGTCACTGTATTTCCAGAAGACAAAGCAAGTTGCTGCAGGTGAAATACTCCATAGATACTAATTTCTAAGCATTGCTCGTAGGAGTCTTTGGAAAACATTATGCCAAAAGGTGCAATTGCTCAAAGCAAGCAATTTCACCTTTTGTCACAATGTTTTCTATTCTATCAAAAGGTGTCATATACACATACGAAATGGCTTCATCCTTGCTGCCATTTAGGGTCAATTAGCGATACCATAGAAATGCCTTATGGGGTAAAGGGTTAAACAACTCGTGTCAATTCGATCAGTTTTCACAGACTTTAATTGTTATGGTTTAACACCCTTTTCACCAGTATTTTAGTTGTCAATCCAGGAAGTTCTATCTCACTGAAAAAACAAGAGATTTAACCCATTACCACACAATCCCTACTTTTGACGCCCCCTGAGAAAAACGCCTTTTGAAAACATTGTGGGAAAAGGAGAAAATGCTGGTAACCAGCATTTTCTCCTTTTCTCTCAATGTTTTCTACCCTTCACACAACATATTTCAAATTTTCAGTGACTTTTATTTTGTCGTCTGCAAATGCTTTTGATTAGGACAAGCCTAAAATTTTGTTGTTTGGTAATGAGTTAAGACTTGTGTTGCATTCTAAATCAATTTCAGATGACAAATTGAATCTGGCAAAAATGGTGAAATTTGTCTGTAAATGTGTAGAAAAAAAGTAGTTACAACTAGAAATTGTTTGCTAAATGGCTAAGTATGAAAAATACATGAAAAAGGGGTGCAAATTTAAATAAGACATACTTAGGGAATAACCCTGGTTCCTCTTGCTGCAATGTTTGCATGCCCTGCATGACTTGCTGCATTGCTTGCAATGCTCGAGGGTTTGTCAGACTGGACTGTACTGCAGGATTCCTCATCTGTATTGTATAAAATGATATTAGTTCTTTTTCGGTAACACATTGCAACTTACAGATTTTTTTTTCCTTAACACTTTACTCCATAGATACTCATTTCTACGCATTGCTTGTTGGAGCCTTTGGAAAACATTGAGGCAAAAGGTGAAATTGCTCGTAACGAGCAATTTCACCTTTTGTCACAATGTTTTCTATGCTATCAAAAGGTGTCATATACACATAAGTAATGGCTTCATCCTTGCTGTTATTTAGGGTCAATAGGAGAAATGCCTTACAGGGTAAAGGGTTAATACTGGTGACTAATTTGCATGTGCAACTGCAGCAAATGCTCATAACAGTCAGTTTCTCCGTTTGCGAAGACATTTTCATTTACATTCGTGTAAAAACCATCTACTGTACAGGCTCTTTTAAACCTGCCTAAACATTACGCAAAACTGACTAGGCAAATATTCACAGGAAAGAAACAAAGGCTTCAGCTTGTTCCGCTATAAAGAAAATATTCTGGGAACAAGAACTATAGCTTCCTACAAGTAATATCTCCATTTTTCAACAATGTGTCCCTAAGCTGCCAGCTTTGGAGCATGAGCAGTGTCATTTTTACACAAATATTGTGGCAATCAAAGCGATTATCACTATATTCTGGAGTTTTCTTTCACAAGTACTTCAATTGGTATTCTAACATGACACGCGACTTTCGCTCTATAAACACAGTGCAAGGAGAACGTGGTAAAATCTGCAACAATCCATGCAGTGTGACGTCATCCTATATTGAGTGACGTCATTCAATGAGTGAGTTATTCAATGGAACATAATCTTCATCCGCGTTTTTACTCTTAGTTTGAACTTTTTTTCCTTTCATTAAGAATTTGCCATGTTAGAATGGAAATAATCTTCTTTCTATCGTGGTATATCGTTCAATAAACCACGTTGTGAGTTATGAGGCGCAATGAATAACCCACTCGGGCTATCGCCCTCGTGGATTATTTATTGTGCCTCATAACTCACAACTGTGGTTTATTGAACGATATACCACGATAGAAAGAAGATTATTTCTTAATTCTTCCCAAGTCAGTGGCTGCATCTCTACCTAACCCTTTTCTAAAAATAATAATCTGTAGTAAGAGATGAATGAATCCTGTATGAAAAAAGGGCCTAACGTTTTTTATCTAACAACAAAATTTTAGACTTGTCCAAATCAAAAGTCTTTTCAGATGACAAAGTAAATGTGACTCAGAAACTAAGACTTGACTTCATAAGAGTAGAAAACATTGTAGGAAAAGGAAAATATTCAATTTTTCATTCACATTTATTTTGTCATCTGTAAATGCTTTCAATTTGGACTAGTCAAAATCTAGACCCATAAGGACTTAATAGCATGCACTGTAAAAAAATGATTTCCATTAATTAAAGGTGGCCCTTCAGATTTTGGCCAGAAAATTTTACAAAAATGCAAAAAGTCATCCTTATATTCCCACAGCCTTTTAATTTGCCTTCATAAAACACCAGTAGTCGATTACCATCCAATAACACGAGAAATAAGAGATTTATTACAGACCAGTATGACACCAACGGGAGACACATTCTATTTTTAGATTATTAATTCTCTCATTTAAATACAGGAAAACACAGACAAAGTTTCAAACATCCGTCCGAAGAAGACATTATGGAAAATAATTATTACATGTTTGTTATGTAATGGAATTTAAGCATTGTCAGTCACGCACCAGTCATTTGACATTCCCACAATATTCTATTGATTTTTGGCACTAAATCTAAAAATAGCTTAAGAGGCTACTTAGCCTTTTAAGGGAATACCACAAAAAAAAATTTCTTTTGTAATTTTTATAATTCTTAATTATTGATCATTTGTAGTGTTTTTTCATATAAATTTCAATGATATAAATATTTTTTGATTTGGTGTGATGTGAAAATTCTAAATACCCACCTTTAAGCTACTACTTGAAAGCAATCTTCATCATAATTATTATTTTACAATATAGAATACCATTTACATTGCAGCAAATATCCTTCGCAAAGTCATTTGAATATATTACCTGTTCTGTTAACTGTGGTAAATTACGAATAAACTGATCTCTAAGTTGTGGATTACCCGCAAACATAGGATTACTTCCCATTATCTACAATAAAAGAACAAAAAAAGGTATGTTAACCCTTTCCCAAATGGCAAATTTTGGACCAAACCAGACTGAAAGCATTTTTCAGATTACAACAGTTGCAAAAAAGATGATTCTTCTATATGATAGGGTAGAAAACATAGTGGGAAAAGGAGAAAATGCTGGTTACCAGCGTTTTCTCCTTTTCCCACAACGTTTTCAAAAGGCTTCTATTCCAGACCCATAAAAACCAGGGATTGCTTGGTAAAGGGTTAAAAAATGGTGAAAATTATTAACAAGCTGTGCTAAACTTGACCATATACATTATGCCTGCTGCAGATAGACTTTAAAACCTTGTGGCAAAGGAGCAAATTTTAAGTCTTAACAAATGCCATTACTTTGAACCCAAGTCTCTCTTTGACTTAGGCAACTCTACATACACAGCTTGTCCCATATAATATTTTGCCTGTGCCAATCCAGTAACCTATCTAATCATGATATACTAGTACTGCACTAGCTATTTCACAAATCTATTCAATTGTATCTTTCTCTTTTATTCACTAGTTTCATTATCTCTTTAACCCATTACCACACAATCCCTACTTTTGACGCCCCAGAGAAAGAAGCCTTTTGAAAACACTGTGGGAAAAGGAGAAAATGCTGGTAACCAGCATTTTCTCCTTTTCCCACAGTGTTTTCTACGCTTCCCAGAGCAAATTTCAATTTTTCAGTCACCTTTATTTTGTCGTCTGCAAATGCTTTCAATTTGGACCAGTCCAAAATTTTCATGTGTGGTAATGAGTTAACCCTTTACAAAACAATCCCTGCTTCTTTCGATCCCGAAGAAGTCTGCAGTTAAACACTGTGGGAAAAGGACGAAATGCTGGAATCCAGCATTTTCTCCTTCTCCAACATCATTTTCTACTCTTCCAAAGTCCAGTTTCAATTTATGAGTCATGTTTATTTTGTCGTCTGCCAGTGCTTTCAATTTGGACAAGTCTTAAGATTTTGCCATTTTGTAAGAGTTAAGGTTCATTTAAACTTGGGTAGTTCAGTAAAGAATTAAAATAGTTTTATTTTGATAATCCATTTTTACTGGTCTTTTTTTTCTCCTCACAAAGTTACCGACCACAGTTTGCTTATTTACTTAGATAGCTTACAAAAACAAATTCATAGTTCTGTGTGTATGTAAGTCTACTATAGATCAGCAGTGTTACCTGAGCTGCCAACTCTGGATTAGAAGCCATAGAATCTAACATTGTCTGCATGTACGGGGCTTGTAGCATATTTTGCATGAGTTGTGGGTTTTCTGCCATCTGGGACATCAGACTCGACATTCCAGGAGTGTTAAACATGCCTGTCAGACACAACAGAATATTTTGTATTAAATTTAACTGTCAAATATGAAATACAGTTTACTGTTAACCAATTACCACACAATCCCTACTTCTGACGACACTAAGAAAGAAGCCTTTAGAAAATATTGTGGGAAAAGGAGAAAATGCTGGTAACCAGCATTTTCTCCTTTTCCCACCATGTTTTCTACCCTTCACAAAACAAATTTCAAATTTTCAGTTACTTTTATTTTGTTGTCTGCAAATGCTTTCAATTTGGACTAACCTAAAATTTGTCGTTTGGTAATGAATCAAACATAACTGTCAAATACAACATGTTTAGTGTTTTAGTGTTGAACATGACTGTCAAAAATAACTTTGTTGTTTAGTGCATAACATGCAAGTCAAGTACAACATATTGCCATCATCTCCATTCAGCTCACCAGACAAATTTCTCTGCCTTGCCCCACAAGCTTAACTCAACCAAGACACAAACCATTTATTCTATATGTATCAGCTACTTTTAAAAATCTTATGATCAAATGGACATGATTTGTGAAAACAGTCAAATGCAAATAGATTGACTTGCTGCAGGACTGCTTGCTAAGAAAAAAAGTGTTCATGAATAACTTAATCTTTAACTTTTTTCCATATAGTCCCCACTTTTAAAGACCCTGGTGTAGAAAGCTTTTGGAAACATTGTGGGAATAGGAGAAAATGCTCGTAACCAGCATTTTCTCCTTTTCCTGCAATGTTTTCAATTTAGACTGGTCTACAATTTTGCCATTTGGTAAAGAGTTCACAGAAAACCTCATGTTCACATGGCCTTTTGGAAAATGCCTTTAAAACAACTGTAGAAGACAAAAAATGGTGGTTATGCATGTTTGTGACTTTTCATGAGAGTGAAATATATTTTGTAAATCAGTTAAGTTTCAAGAGTTATGGAGCAGACATACAACTATTGACAAACCGATGGATAGGGAACAAATCAATAGTCAGACAACTCCAAAGAAAACGCAACTGTTCAAAATAAGCAAGGGAGACATGATAAAACATGTATCAGAACTTGTCAGGGAAAAACTTACCAAAGGGACCCGAAGCTGTGGAGGAGTTTGAAGTTGATGTAGTAGTTGTGGTACTGGAGCTTGAACTAGTTGTTGTTGAGGAGGATCTCGGGGCCCAGGGGTTTGGTAAGGGTTCAGTATTCTCTCTTCCTGCTTGACTGGTTTCTGAATCTAGACATGAAAGTGAGAAGATATGAGCCATGTTCTGGCAGAAGGAGGCTTAGCCCATTTCCATACAATCCCTACTTTTGACGCCCCTAAGAAAGAGGCCTTTTGAAAACACTGTGGGAAAAGGAGAAAATGCTGGTAACCAGCATTTTCTCCTTTTCCCACAGTGTTTTCTGCCCTTCCCAGAACAAATTTCTTTTTTTTTAGTCACCTTCATTTTGTCATCTGCAAATGCTTTCAATTTGGACCAGTCTAAAATTTTCTCATGTGGTAAAGAGTTAAGCCTCTGTATATGTTACAGGTAAGCTACTCATCACATCATTAGGAGGTCATAAAACCCACTTAGTCTAGTTAACGACCAATTTGAAGTAGATGTGGCCCTGCATGGACATTTAGAATACTGACTGATAGAGAAAAGCTTCAACCAAGGTCAGCCTGCATGAACTGCAAAGGCTGACCTGGGTCAATACTTTACACAGATACATTAAGCTGTCTTTTCAACCAGCAAGGCTCATACAAAAGTGAATTACAATGTTCTCTACAATGTCAAAGACAAAGTCCATCATTTAAGCCTCATTTGTGCGTTACAAATCAATAGGGACAAGTCTAAAATACAGTCATATGAGTTATGCAACATTCATCATCTATAAATGTTTGGTAAGTGGCAAGTCTGACATGCTGTAATCTCCTATTGAGAAAAGACTTAACCTATCATTCTCATAAAATAGTACACATCGAATGCAGCTGTCTAGGCTGAAAAAACAATATCTGTAGAAACGACAGAGAGAAATACCTGAACCAACAAGCCCCGCAAAAGGATTTGACCCAAAACCTTCCTGTGCAGCATTCATCATAGGCTCCTGTATATCTGTATACATCCTTTGTAATGCATTAAACCCACCAGGTATACTCTGAAATAAGTTTTAAATATGAAGGCTAAAAGGTACCCACCAGGTATACTCTGAAATAAGTTTTAAATATGAAGGCTATAAGGTACCCACCAGGTATACTCTGAAATAAGTTTTAAATATGAAGGCTATAAGGTCAATATCAACCAGCATTATTTACTAGCAATGGGGTTACAATATTTTATTCACTGTTTCATGAATGGTTTTTATCACTTACTCATCACTCTGTAATTTGATACCTTACCTTTCTGATATGTATTTATTTATATTATATTCCTAACTTTCCAACACAAGAAAAACTAAGACTCATTTGTTTTGAAAACATTTGCAGACTTCAAGTTGAGTGTGACTCCAATGAGGAAAATTGTCCTGAAAAGGATAGAAAACATTGTATGAAAAGGAGAAAATGCTGGTTATCAGCATTTTCTTTTTTTTTCCCACTATGCAGTCAAAAGGCATCTTTTTCAGGGTTATCAAAATACAGGATGACATAGAACAGGGCTGATAAGTCTTCAAATAAATCTCAGATTATCAACATGCTTCTCTTCTTTAGTTATTTATACCCACATACAAAACAAGGTGTCGGACATGGTACAAACACACACAATTTGCATAGCTTACCTACATTTATTTTTCACTGTATGCAGATCTTTCAAACAACATCAATCAATTCAAGATATTCTGTTTATGATTGGCTGATCATATCAACTTCTGAATTTTCTAGACATACAAGTTAAATGCAGTTGCTTTTGGCCACACCACAAAGTGTAGAAAATAAATTTTGTTGTTGATGATAGGCTGAACATGTCTACTTTCATATTTACTGGGCTATAAAATCACCAAGGTGTATTTAACACTTTCTATTTCCTATGTTTCCTATCTTTTTCTACAATAAAATTTAGCCCTTTACAACAATCCAATTATACTTTAACCTGAAGACAATGGCTCTTGAAATCATGTTGGTAAAGAGAAAATACTGACTAGGAGCATTTTCTCCATTTCCTAAACAGGGCTTCCCCTGCAAGTTTTAATTTTTGCGCCATCAAATTCGCCACTTCATAAAAATTGGGGCCAGTAGGAGCCAACTGAAGTAGCCACATAGTGCTTTAGATACTTCAGTTTATTGACCAATGCTAAAGCTTCTAAATACATTGCTTAATAGTGCTGTACAAGCTTACTTATGTTTCTTTTTTCCCAATGGTTTCAAGGCTTTGAGCTGCAGGGACATAGAATTTGTATTTTAAAAGTAATACAGCTCCTTAATTCTATGACTGCCAATCTGTTAGAATTCCATCAGTTTTTAAGAAATTCAGGATGAAATTTTGGATTGTGTGGTGAAGGGTTGCCACATCATTTCTTTTATCCTGAAAATACTTATGTTTAATTTTTTAAAAGGTCCTTTTATTCTGGTCTTTTCTCTCAGTATGAGTGTCCTATATAGTAACTTGTTCCTGTGCTGTCACTAAGACAAAGTGGTCTATAAAATGTAAATCCCCCCACCCCCACCCATTCAGCATTTTCACATCATAAAATCATCCGTGTTTTTACTCATGATAAGACATATTTTAGCACCTACTTTAGAGTTTTATACATATATTTGTGTAAACTTGCTGTTTTAAGTCATCATCAAAGCTAAAGACAGTCTGAAATGCTTTTGATCGGACAATGTCAAACTGACATGTTGTTGTGTCATGGGTTTTCACGCTTTTTCGACGATCCATTTTTTCATATCAGTTAATTTTCAGAAATTGTTTTCGGCATTATTGTGCATAAAATTTTCGGTATATGTAGCAATTTGATCCAAAATCTGTCATTTTTACGCTAGATTAGCAGATCAATACCATTATCATGTTTTTCATTAACAACATCGATAAATACACGCGATAAATTTCTAGCCAGTGAAAGGATGTAGACCAGGTAACCAGGTAAGGCATACTGAAGGCGTGGCTTTACAAATTACAGGCGGCGACTAAATCTTGTATCTGATAACTGATTTGTTTGATATAGAGTGCTCAAAGGGGCGTGACGAAATATTGATATTTGATTGTTTAGCAGTGGTGTGTATGCAATTATGGTGTATAATTTAGACAAGACCATTAATGAATGCCAGCCTGATAAGGTGTGATAAACAGTTATGCAGGCTTCCTTTATACTTGATACATACTGTGTATGTCAGAGGATAGTTTACAGACATTTACTTGTCGCCAATACATTCGCCAGTGCTTCATTTTTGGTGCCATTTTCTCTAAATTTTCGCATTTGGCGCCACTGGCGATCGACAGCGGGAGCCCTGCCTAAAATGTGTTTTCTATCCTTTAAAAGGCAAAGTCATCCTTGTACCTGATTTGTCTTCTTTAAATACTTTCTACTACAGCAAGTCTGAAGAGCACAGCTATGTTTGTCCCCAGCAAATTCTTTCAATGAAGATTTCTGTATGGTAACAAGCCAAGCCTTACAGAAAACTTTCACTTGCTCCCTAAACTTTCCTTACCTCTAAATTTGATAGTGCTCTATCTTGTGTTCTCATCAACTCCTGTAACATGGCCGGGTTCCTGGCTAACTCTAGTGTCTGTAAAGTATAAGGTCGGTATAGTTATGTAACCTTACACTGCTACATAAGTATCGTCACGTGTGACACTTTACCAAACACTGCTGACTTGGAACAACCCTCAGGTCAAAAGCTGTTTAAAACTTTGTCGGAAAAGAATGAAATGCTGGTTACCAGCATTTTCTCCTTTTCTGTAAATTTTCCCGTCCATTCAGAAAACAAATTTCAATATTTCAAGACCTATTTTTGAAATTTGCATATGCTTTCAATTTGGGTATGTCTAAAATTTTTTTGTAAGTTATACCTGTAGTCCTCTATGTTTGTGTCTTGCGGCAAGCTTGTTTTAAAAGCAACATTGTGACATACGAAATTGATCTTAACTACAACTTCCAATTTTGCCACAATGTTTTCACATGTGTTCATGTGTGAAAACTTAAGTTATGGTAGTTGAGCCATTTTTGACAATGCTTTCAAGGGTTAATGACACATCTTTGTTTTCATTGTTAGTAATATGATTATCTTTTTAAAATACTTTACCAAACAATAAAATGGAAAACTCCCCAACTTAGAAGATTTGCCGAAAACATGCTATTCAATGATTGAAATTTGTCTTGGTATAATTTTTTTTTTTTTCAAAATAGCAGAAAATGCTGGTTAGCTGCATTTTCTCACAATGTTTTCAAGAGCCTTCTTTTTCTCCTGGGTTTCTAAAAGCTTTGGACTGTATGGTAAAGGTTTTAGAATTTTTTCTTTTTTTTTAAAATTATATACATGTATAAATAAAGTGTCTGCATAATTACCTGTCGCATTAACTCTGGGTTGTTCAACATGTGTGTGATTTCAGGGTTTCTCTGAAACATAAAGCATATTGAAATAAAATCATACATAAATTGGAGGGGTAGCAACTGGAATCTGCCGATGTATTTCAAAATAAACATGTATTCTACAACTTGGGGAAGATCAGAGGCTCTTAAAAAAATCATGCACTTCTTTCTTCTATCCCAAATCCAGACTTCATCTCTTGTACAGAACAATCCTGATCTGCATGTTAATAACATTCCAGTCCATGTACTGTTCTAGCCCATGTATGTTGCAAAATACCAGACAGCCAGAGGTTTCCTTCCACTTTCTATTATCAGACTCAAACGATTCCACTTCAAATACAAGATGACAATTAAATTTGGGAGACATTTAGGAAATTTGGAAGTTAACATTCAAAGAAACAGAAATTTAGGAAATATCCTAGTCTGATCTTGATCTTTCCTGTCCATTAGGCACTTGACATGATGGAAAGTCAAGGGTGTATAATTTTGAGCTAATATCTAATACCAGCCCTTGTGTTCCAATTCTATCTAGACTTTTCATAGATCACAAAACATGCTTAGCAGGTTGTATTGACCGGCGTGGTCGGGTCAGGATTGTAACAAAAAAGTAACTACAAATGTCACTGACTGCAACTTAAATCACAGGCCAGCATTTTGAGAGAAAAACATGCCAAGTTCAAGGAGAGATAATTTCTCAACCAGGAAGAGTTGACACTTGAAAACTGCCTCTTGAAAATCTTCAATATATGATCAGTATATGTGCAAAGTTTCAATACAATTGGAGGACAACTGTAGGAGGACTTTGCGACACAAAATTACTAATATTTTGTGCACAGACGGACGGACAGGATTCCAGTATATCCTCCAAAACATTCATTTTGCAGGGCTATAAATATTTGTTTACCAGCATTTTCTCCATTTCAAAATGTTTTCAAAAGCCTTCTTTACCGTGATGGTAAAAACATTGGATTGTATGGTAAGAGCTTAATAATACCTCCATAATGTCCCTCATTTGTGGATTGGCCATCATTAACTGTCTCATCACATCTGGATTAGACATCATCTGTTGTACAAAGGGGTTCTCCATCATCTGTCTTAACATTTCTGGATTCTGCATCACCTGTTAACAACATTAATGTTGGCTTATTTGTAAGGTGAAGGCCTTTTTTAACGTTGTTATGGTTATACATGTATTTCAGAAGTAACTGCACAGACATGTATCTATTTCCAAGAGTTTCTTTCTGCTGTACCAAGCAAAATATTTTTCCCAAGCATTTGGCTGCTTCCCCACATAACCAGAGTCAAAATATTGGTTAGTGGTCAGAGAGAAATGAATCCAGCTGGTAACCAGCATTTTCTCCTTTTCCCACAATGTTTTCTACCCTGCTGGATACAAATTTCAATTTTTGAGTAACCTTTAATTTGTTGTCTGCAAAAGCTTTCAATTTGGACCTGTCTACAAAATTGTTGTTTGGTAAAGAGTTCAAACTTGGGATTGTCAGGTAAACAGTTCAGACTCTTTACTCACCTCTCTCTGCATTCTCTGTTGCATTTCCATGAAGTTTGCAGATCCCATTCCGATGTTCCCGATACCGCCCAAACCACCCATGGAGCCTAACCCAAAAGGGGTGGAACTCACATCTGGGCGGGGTAATGGGCTGCTACCTTGGTTACTGGTTGGCTAAAAAGTAAGAATGAAAATATGGTTCTAAAGTTAACACACCTTTCAAAAGTCTACACTGTAAAAACAAGGAAAAAATACATATATCAAACTAGTAGTCACTCTACGAATTCACAAGAATCAAACAACCTTTACAGCACAATCCTGTTATAACATTTTACCACACAATCCTTACTCTTAATAACCTGAGAAAGAAGCCTTTTGAAAACATCGTGGGAAAAAGGAGAACATGCTGGTAACCGGCATTTTCTCCTTTTTCACAATGTTTTCTTTGCGTAACAAAGCAAATTTTTTAATTTTTTAGGCACATCTATCTAGTCTGCAAATGCTTCAATTTGGACCAGTCTAAAATTTTCTCATATGGTAAAGAGTTTAAGACCCTGATAAAACAGGCTTTTGAAAAGCATATGCTGGTGACAACCATTTTTTTTCTGTTCCACAAGATGTTTTCAAAAGCCTTTGAAAGAGACCAATACCATCATTTAACCCACACCTGAGTTGGATTTAGACCAGTCTACATTTTTACCACCTAGAAGGAGTCCAGTGACCAGAATTTTCAAAACCCAATGCAAATCACACTGGTAGATGGCCTTTGACAACATTATGGGAAAGGAGAAAATGCTGGAAACCAGCATTTTCTCCTTTTCTCAAAATGTTTTCTACCCTTCAAAATCTTTTTCTTTTTTTGTGTGTGTGTGGGGGGGGGGGGGGGGGAGGGGGGGATTCTGCAAAAACTTTCAACACTTTCAGTCTAAAATTTTGATGTCTGGTATGACATAGTTTGAGATACATTAAAACGGAAAGCATTTGCATGGATAAATTAAATCAGGCTAAGAATATACTACAAATAATTGTTCACAGGGACAAAAACTCTGTTAGAATAGAAGAAACTGCTGTTATCCATAGTCCATTGTGTTTTCAAAAGCCCTTTTCCTATGGATTTTTGAAACATGGGAATGTTAATAACGCATAATGTGAACTTACAGTGGTAGATGGAGGTGACGTGGGCTCTGAGGATGCAGCCTGAAAAGAAAATATGTAATAACATGTACTAATAATTGTATATAGCTGATATTAAGATCATGGAAAACACTTTGAGCTTCAGAGACTAGCCCAATCTTAGTTCTTTTAGGAAACAAAGTTATGATTACATGTACCTAACTTTTTTGTAAAATCACCTCATCACGACATAAACACACTGTAAAAAGACAATACTTTTGGGAATAAGTCTGTGCCCCCATGATTATCTTGGCCTCTGCGAACAACATGGCACAATTCAACTCTTTACAACACAATTCCAACTTTTAATGACACTGATTAAGAAGCCTTTTGAAAACATTGTGTTAAACAAGAGGGCCATGATGGCCCTGTATCGCTCCACTGGCTTTTTAACCCTTTACCACACAAATTGAAGTGTTCATGACCATGAAAAAGAGGGCCTTCAAAAACAATGAACGCTGTCAGGCAGTACAAGCAGGTTAATTCATTAGCATGAAAGGTAAAATCCTTGGAAAAATAAGCTGAATGATAGAAACCTTACTCTGAATTTATTATTCACCTCATGTGAGCATAACTATTAGCATCAAAAATATTTTCTATCAAAAAACTTTATGTCTAGCACCAATCATGTATCAATGCAGTTTGATAATCAAGGAAGGTAAAAAGTACCAAACTTTATCTTTCATAAAAAGAGTTATTTCCCTTGATTAATGTATAAATTAAAGTGACTATATCTTGAGGCCCATGTTAAACTTGTGATTCCTGGATGGAGCCAATTTTGACCCAAAACCTTCAATATGAAACTAGAATGTGTGGTTATAAACACAAAGATTTTTGAATCTTGCCCAATAAAAAGCCCTGTACAACAAGTTTGCTCAATAAAAGGCCCTGTAAAATATGTGACCCATGAGACAGCTTTATAAAACCAATGTAAAACTTGTGACCCCTGGTATGGGGTCAAACTTGACCCCCAAAGTTAAAATTTTGGCCCTCTTGGTAGAAACCCATTAGATAAAGCTACATGCAAAATTTGGTAGCCCTAGGCCTTATGGCTATGTACAAGTAGATTATTAAAGTTTCCCTATATAAGCCAATGCAAAACTTGTGATCCCCTGTGACAGGGGCTAAATTTGACCCCAGGGCTATACTTTTGGGCACCCTTGGTAGAGACCCCCTAGATAAAGCTACATGCAAAATTTGATAGCCCTAGTCCTTATAGCTAGGTGCGACAAGATTTTGAAAGTTTTCCCTATATAAGCCCATGTAAAATTTGTTACCCCCCGGGGCAGGGCCAAATTTGACCCCTGGGCTATAAGTTGGAAACCCTTAGGAGAGGTCCACTAGATAAAGCTACATGCCAAATTTGGTAGCCCTAGGCCCTATGGCTAGGTGGAAGAAGAATTTTGAAGTTCTCCCTATATAAGCCCATGTAAAACTTGTTACCCCCGGGGCGGGGCCAATTTTGACCCCAGGGCTATAATTTAGACACTCTTGGTAGAGGCCCACTAAATAAAACAACATCCCAAATTTGGTAGTCCTAGGCCCTATGCCTAGGTAGAAGAGGAGTTTTAAAGTTCTCCCTAAATAAGCCCATGTAAAACTTGTGACCCCCGGGACGGGGCCAATTTTGACCCCAGGGCTATAATTTGAAGAGACTTGGTAGAGGTCCACTAGATAAAGCTACATGCAAAATTTGGTAGCTCTAGGCCTTACGGTTTCAGACAAGAAGATTTTCAAAGATTTTCAAAATTTTTCAGTTTTGTTGCCATGGCAACCACAGTTTTTGAAGGAATTAAATTTTTTCAAGAAATTCTGAAGAGGACCACGGCAGGATCATTTCTGTGAAGTTTCATCAAAATTGGATGGGTAGTTTCAGAGAAGAAGATGTTTAAAGAAAAAGTTAACGCACCGACGGACGGACGGACGCACGCACGCACGACGGACAACGGGCCATGACATAAGCCCGCTGGCCTTTGGCCAGTGGAGCTAAAAAGAGAAAATGCTGTTAATCAGCATTTTCTCCTTTTCCAACAATGTTTTTTACCCTTCCCCCAAGCCGAATTTCCATCTTTTTAGTCAAATTTATTTTGTCATCTGCAATTGCTTTCAATTTGGGCCACTCTATTATTTCGTTCTCTGGTAAAGGGTTAAGATTGCACAATTTCTACCTTTATGTAATGTGCTAAAATTTTTAACTGAATCCTGCATCATGTCTCTTTCAATATCATTTCAGTCATGTCACAAGGACAGCTTGTTTATTCAGCTTGATTTCACCAGTACCTGGTTGAGGTTCTTAACCCTTTACCAAACATTCCTGGTTTTTTAAGGGTTTGAAATTTGGGCCTTTTGAAAACATTGTGGGAAAAGGAGAAAATGCTGGTAAGCAGCATTTCCTCCTTTTCCCACAATGTTTTCTACGCTGCTGGAAACAATTTTCAATTTTGGAGTTACGTTTATATTGCAGTCTGAAAGTGCTTTCAATCTGGACATGTCCAAAATTTTGTTGTTTGGTAGAGGGTTAAGTGTCTTGCCCTAAAACACTCCTACACTTTACTACTGATCTTTTCTTTATGCTGGACCCCCATATGTATGAATGCACAAGCCTATTGTTTTTTCATGAATATAGTCTAGGAAGAGTAAAATAATCATAATCTGGACACTATATATAAATGGCACTTACACTTCATTAACTTTTTGTATGTAGCCATCATCAAAAAATGTTTTCCAATAACAGTATACCATATATGTAACTGTTTGGATTTGAAAACTGCAATGTGATTCAATACAGTCGGCAAAATAAAGAAAATTGAGCAAAGTGAAATGTGTAACAAAATTACTAGTATGTATGTAACTGCATTACCTCTATAACAAACAACAAGTCCATTAAAACTTGGGATCCTGTGGTAAATCGTTAATTCCAAAGGAATTTAACTCTTTACTATAATGACAAGAAATATAGACTCGTCCATACTGAATGCATTTGGAGATTGCAATGTATCTAGTTCAAACGGTGGGGTTTGTCTCATAGGGTACAAACATCGTGGGAAATGGAGAAAATGCTGGTTACCACTATTTTCTTCTTTTCCCACAATGCTTTCCAAAAGATTTCTTTGTCAAAGATTGTGTGGGAAAAGGGTTAAAAAAAAAAAAGGATAATTTGCAAAAGGTCTCACTTATTACAACTTACCCTATTTGCTGACTTTATAACAAGATGTACAGTCATCCCATCCTTTATGGTGTGTTGGGATAAGGTATCTGTATCTTTTAAAATTTTTCCAGCAAATATCAGACATAGCTGCTCTTTTGGTGATCCAAAAAGCTCTGATGCTTTTTCTTTCAGCTACAAAAAAAAAAAATTAAATAAATGAATGGTGGTAATAACTAGAGCTATCACTAGATGCGATCTGCTCTACCAGACCCTTGTCACAAAACAGGTCTTTGTTACAGAATGCAGAATGGTTTAGTACAAAAGTAAGAGTTGAAAAAGGTTCAAAGGTAGAATTATTCTGCAACAAATCATAGCAGGGGCCTGGAAATTGCTCATGCAATTTCAAAACGCTTGGGGCCGATTTCTCCGGAGAAATCGGCCCCTGGGGACGATTTCTCCAGAGAAATCGGCCCCAATAGAAATTTTGGAGAAATCATCCCCAATGTCAAATTTTATATATATAGATACTGCTTTTTCCGAAAATGCATTTTTCAATTAGGTTTGATTTAACACATACACTGTGTAAGCCATGTCTTGTTTCAAGTTAGTTTAAACATATCTAATTTACATCGATTGAGAAACAAGTTCTTACAACTTATACCAATCTCTCTCGATTCTGCTCTCTTGATTGCACCTTCTTTGTTTTTTTATGGCAATTTTCAGTTTTTCACACTGATAGTTCTTTTTTCTCACCTTCACACAGGTAGCCTACACCTGTTAGATTTCATATTATTGTTCTTAGTCGGATCAGATCTCTCTCTCCCTCTCTCTCTCTCTCTCTTTATGAATATTGTTCATGTCACAGAATAGTTTTTAGAACCATCAGATGTCTTTCTATGTCTGTTTCCCCTCTCTCTCTCTCTCTCTCTCTCTCTCTCTCTCTCTCTCTGTGTCTCTCTCTATCGAACTTGATCGGGTATTATACTCGATCTCTCAAACTGTATACTTCCGCTGCATTTTCTGACTCTCTCTTTCTATCATTTTTCATTGTACTACAAGTGACCCGGTTATTTTGTGTAATTTGCTCTTTACCAAACGGCAAAAATTTAGAGGGGTCAAAATTCAAGGATTTGCAGACAACAAATTAAATATAACTGGAAAAATTGTTTTTGTTTTTGGGTGGGAAAAATTGTGGAAAAAGGAGAAAGTGCAAAAGTGCTGACATTTACTCCTTTTCACACTATGTTTTTAAAAGCCCTCTCTTACAGGTTTTTTTTTTAAATGCATCCTTTTTTTTTCGATGAAATAAAACATAGTCCACAATGGCCTAATTATCAGTTATATCACTCTGTTTAAATACAGCGTTACAATGATTCATACTCTCGTTGGAGAACTCTTTCATCGATCGAACCAATGATCGATTAACTTAACCCATTACCGCACAATCCTGTGTTTTAAAAAACCTGTAGGAAAGGGCTTTTGAAAACATAGTGGAAAAAGGAGTAAATGTCAAAAGGTTGAAGAAAGACAACTGATGGTTCTAAAAACCATTCTGTAACATGAACAATATTCATTAACAGAGAGAGAGAGAGAGTAAGCAGCGTTTTGGGGCCAATTTCTCCACCTACACCACACAATCATGATTTTTAACGGCCCTGAGAAAAAAGCCTTTAGAAAACAGAGTAGGAAAAGCAGAAAATGCTGGTAACCAGCATTTTCTCCTTTTCCAACGATGTTTTTTAGCCTTTCCAGTACACCTTTCAATTTCTGAGTCTTACTCATTGAATTTATCATGTATTTCAATAAAAAGAAACACCTGTGATTATGACAAGTCCAATTGATGTTGAATGGTGAAGTACAGAGTGCCATTATTAACTCTTCAGTTTTATTCTACAGCTAAATCTGTCAACTGGAGACAACAACAAGCAAATAAAACAAAGGAAAATATTTTGATATTAAAATCGTAATTTGGTGTACGAGTGTTAACAAATGGTACTTAAAGTTATTATGTTGTTTAGGTAGGAATCCCTTATTTGTGAGCAAACTGCCAAATTTTATCAACAAAACTCTCCATATGGGGAAGGGCACAGTATATCCTGATACGAGGCTTTT
Organism: Tridacna crocea; assembly: GCA_943736015.1. Classification (NCBI taxonomy): domain Eukaryota; kingdom Metazoa; phylum Mollusca; class Bivalvia; order Cardiida; family Cardiidae; genus Tridacna; species Tridacna crocea. Next base: position 34,424,805 of record OX031066.1, on the reverse strand, counting down.
TGATAACACCTGTTGACTGACAGTCTTCAGGTTCTTTCAACAGAAGTTTCAAGTCTTTCATGGTGAAATTCTTTACGTCCTGCATACAGAATTCTTCTTCATTACATATATAAAATGAAATATAAATTTTTCATACAATGTTCTAAAAAGAACTTAAATTGACTTTAAAAAGAAGTCAAAAATATTAAAAATGGTAAATTATTTATTGTAAAACTTTGGCCGGTGAACCGGTGGTTTTTCGTCCATTGCCATTCAGTGAATTTTCATTTACAGGACAATGGATTAGCTAGTAAGTAAAAAGTCATTTACCTCTTTTACCGTACTGTCGGCATTTATTTTGATCTCCCGCTTGTCTTTCGGAGTTTTAACAGTAATCGTGATTTCGCTTCCAGAATTTTCTTGTTCTACGTTATCAGCCATTTTGTAATGCTGGTACTTCCGGTTTATTTCCTTGTGATCCGGCTTGATTTTTTAGTAGTACCCCTAAGTAGAAAGCAGGTAACCAGTCATTCAGGGGTGGGGGGGGGGGAAGCAAAAAAGAGAGAGAGAGTAATGCAAGGGAAAAAACTCGTATATATTTTTCTCACTATGGCAAATTGCAGTTGCTTCCCTTAGACCATAAAAAAAAAAAAATATGCAGGCCTCATTCATTGCAAGTTAGCGCGATTCACGTTTCTGCTGTTTAGTGAGGAAATTAAGGTATATAGTAAATGAAAGCTATGATTCACTGTACAGTCTATTTTTTTGGTGAATTTTACACCACCACAACACAGGCGAATATTGCCACACATTGCAAGTGGGTTAAATGTTGCACATGCAAAAGTGTAACAGTAATCGGACGTGGCTATCCGAAATTTAGATTGTAAGAAAGTTGTGAAGCATTTTAACGACTCAATGACATTTTACCACACTGTTTTCTTCAGAATAATACTCAATATATCGGTTGTGTGCAGCATATTACTTTGAACGTCTCTAAAGCTTTTGAAAAAGAAAACTAGACTTAGTTGATAATTTTAGCAAAAATCCATAGTTTGCACAATTGGTGATTTAACCCTCTACCCACTAACATAAGTAGGTGAAATGAAACTTTCAAGCCAACAGTAAAAATCAAAATTTTGCTCTCTCAAAGGTATTTTAGAGGTACTGGTAAAAATGTCTCCTTATCAGACAGCAAACTTCCAAGATCAGACAGCATGTTCTGTGAAGTCTGATCTTGATCCACTTTGTCTGTTAAAGGTATTTTAAAGGTAAATAGTTCTCCTCAATGGACAGTGAAGCAAGTGAGGCTGTAGGTGCTGTGCAGTCTTATCTTAATCCACACTCCATAAATGTGATTTTGGTGTAGAGCGGGATCAGGTATTTCCAAATAAAACCTCGTTCGGTAATAGATGATAGTTCGGAAATACCTGATTGGGCTTTATTTCTCAACAAGTATTATAGTAAGTGCTTGTACAAGTGATTAACCCATTACCACACAATCCCTACTTTTGACGCCCCTGAGAAAGAAGAATTTTGAAAACACTGTGGGAAAAGCAGAAAATGCTGGTAACCAGCATTTTCTCCTTTTCCCACAGTGATTTCTACCCTTCCCAGAGCAAATTTCAATTTTTCAGTCACCTTTATTTTGTCGTCTGCAAATGCTTTCAATTTGGACCAGTCTAAATTTTTCTCGTGTGGTAATGGGTTAAGCAGTGGTGTGGTAGGGGCCTATATTCAATGGTAGATGTCGGATTATTACATATGCCAGATTGGAGTTGCCTCTCCCTCTTTTATTGCTCTTGTTTATTTGTGTATAAGTCTTAGGTGTCTTGGAGAGTTATAAGTTTTTAAAACCAGCTTTGCTGTACAGCTAGCTTTCACAGGAGTGTATTTTTGTTGTGTTTTTCTCTCTGTGATAGGTGACCAATGTTCATTACAGTAAGTGCATCCATGGATGAGTGATCAAGCCATTGCACTCTGCATTATCATATTGATCAGTGATTTCACCTTGGATTGGCAATAATCCCTGACAGATTATACATTTTTCCTATTATGTGGCACGTCCAATATGCCTATATAGTGTAAATGTGAAGAACTTTTCTGGTTCCAACTAATACAGTCTTACATAGCATCTCCTCTCTCTTGTTACCTCAAGAGAGAAGATAACGCTAATGCTTTTACGCTCCTACATGTACTTACGTTTTATTTCTGATTATGTTTTATAATTAACCCTATGTTTTACTTTAGTTTATCTATGTTCTTTGTTTTAACCTGAAGTAGATCTATAAGACCAGTGGGGGTATACTGTGATACTACCGAAATAGGGCAGGTTAAGTAAGGGTTTTAAATAAAAGAAAATTCTTATTAAATAATTTTTATCAATAAATTTCTCAAGTTTCTCAATAATAATAATAAATAGCCTAACAGGCTAAATGAACAGTGGAACTCCAGTCTAGTGGAGGGATTTATACTCAAAAGAAGAAGGATGGCAACTCATATATCCATATATACCCTAAGTTTCATCTTGCAGTACTAGGCTTGCTCAAGGATACTTCCATGGAAAACCCAGCACTTTGAATGGGGATCAGACACAGAACCTTATGGTTTAGAACCCTCTCAATTAGCATTAAACATTAAAACTGTGACAAATATGGCTGAAATGATGGTAAATGTATGTGAAGGCTTAGAAAACCCAGAGAAAATATGGTTGATTTGCATTTATTCTCTCCCGGGAAGTTTTCAAAAGGCTATTTCCCTAAGTTTGTTAAAAATCAGGATTGTGCTGCAAATATGTGACCAAAATGTTTCAATTTCTCTTGCAAAGTTTCAAAAACAAACAAAGGGAGAAGTGTAAATTGCCGGTTACCCACATTTTCTACAATTTATCTCCCACAACATTTTAAAAGTTTTTCTTAGCCAGAGCTTAGATTTAAGGTCTTAACTCTGGCTAAGAAGAACTTTTAAAATAAGGGATTTTGTGATAAAGAGCCTTGGGCAAGACACTTCCTAACCTAGTACAGGTGGAATCCAGGGAATACATGATGATGTGAGCTGTCATCATAGTATAACTGAATTATTGTTGAAAGCTGCATAAAACACCATGCAGTCAACAAGTGAACCTGAAACTAATTTGACTTGTATTGCAGAACATGACGCTGACTTTGACTAAAATACGAGAACTGTGCAGATGTTTTTCTACGTCCTGCAGATTGGTTGGTCCACGGATAAATGATGTCAATATCCAGCTTCTGTCAGAGTCACTTCACAGACAAGTGTTTGGGCAGCAAGGTTGGTCAGAACTACATTCACTAAAACTAGGCACAATCCCGAATTTAAACAGCCTTGAAGTAGAAAAGTTTTGAAAACATTGTGAGAAAAGGAGAAAAACCAGCATTTTCTTCTTCTCCCATAATGAGTTACGAGCATTTTCTCCTTTGCCCACTACTTTTTCAATGACAAATTTTCAGTTTTTGAGTCATATTTATTTTGTCATCTTCAGATTTTTTCGTTACATGGATCCGTGGTGATAAGGTAAACCAACTTCCTTGGTTACTGTTGCCAAGGGCTCCCAGACAACTGCAATAATGCATATACAGTATAGCAGATAGCCTACTTAACCCTTTCCCAAACAAACCCTGGTTTTTACGTGTCTGCAGTAAAAGTCTTTTGAAAACACTGTGGGAAAAGGAGAAATTGCTCGTAGCGAGCAATTTCTCCTATTCCCACAGTGTTTTCTACCCCTTTTGAGAACATTCTGCCATTTTCTCCAAATCTAAAATTGTCGTCTGCAAACTCTTTCGGTTCGGAAGGGTCCAAAATTTATCGTTTGGGAAAGGGTTAAATCATGCTTCCATGACTATTTCTCTCGATTAAATTTTGTTGTTTGCAAATGCTTCCAATTTGGACAAGTCTAAAATTATTTGGTTTGGTAAAGTGTTCTCTTACCATTTGCCTTTGATCCGGTGTTAACCCTTTTCCCCCATAAGGCATTTCTATGGTATCTCTAATTGACCCTAATTAACAGCAAGGATGAAGCCGTTTCTTATGTGTATATGACACCTTTTGATAGTGTAGAAAACATTATGGCAATTTCACCTTTTGCCACAATGTTTTCCAAGCAATGCTTAGAAATGAGTATCTATGGAGTAAAGGGTTAATACTCATTTGATTATATTTTCCTCACAGATACAGATCAGCCAGTTAGCGATAAAGATAGAAAGAGACGAATGGAGAAGATTAAAGGCCATTTGATGAAGCATGAGCTTTGGGGCCGGCCAACCTCAGTTGAGAAAGATGTGGATTTTCAGTTGCCTCCCTTTGAAGGTAGGGTAGGAGTCTTGTAACCCTTCACTGTTGAGGCCATTAGAGACATTCTTATGGATGTTTTAAAACCTTAACCCTTTACCCCATAAGGCATTTCTATGGTTTTCTAATTGACCCTAAATAGCAGCAAGGATGAAGCAGTTTCTTATGTGTATATGACACCTTTTAATAGTGTAGAAAACATTGTGGCAAAAGGTGAAATTGCTCGTCACGAGCAATTTCACCTTTTGCCACAATGTTTTCCAAAGCCTCCTACAAGCAATGCATAGAAATGAGTATCTATGGAGTAAAGGGTCAAAAGACAGACATTTCAGTTTTTGAAGCAATTTCCATTATTTTTTCTGAAACTATCAATTAAAATTTGTGACAAAAGACAAAATTCCTTGTTATATCCATGGTTAGTGCACTGCATTGCCCTAGCCTGGTATCGATAAAATCCATTAGACATGAATAAGTTGCCTCTTTGACATGGCTGAAATATTTTTGAAAATTGTAAAACAATAGTGTTTCTATTTAAACATGGATTTAACTCATTACCAAGCGACAAAATTTTAGGTTTGTCCAAATTGAAAGCATATGCAGACGACAGAATAAAAGTGACTGAAAATTTGAAATCTGTCTTGTGAAGGGTAGAACACATTGTGGGTAAAGGAGAAAATGCTGTACCAGCATTTTCTCCTTTTCTGACAATCTGTTCCAAAGGCTTCTTTCTCAGGGTCATCAAAAGTAGGGAATGTGTGGTAATGGGTAAAACAAATTCAAAGTAAGCAACCATAAATTTTAATGATTTGTTGGCAAAAGTAAACAACCAATAGGTTATCTTTTTAATGTTATGTAGGCCTACAATATCATAATAACATCAAATGATAATACATGTATATGGGCTGCATCACGCCAAAAGGGGCATTCGGAGATTTGCGTAAAGTGTCGTCTCGGATCAGCCTGGGCTGTCTGCGCAGGTTAATCCAAAATGACAATTTCCGTTATAATGTGATTTTCTGTTTCGCAAAAGTGTACTGTAGCACAAAATCTAACGTAGTCGTAAAGTGTCGTCTCGGATTAGCCTGCGCGGACTGCGCAGGCTAATCCGAGACGACGCTTTATGCAAATGTCCGAATGTCCTTTTTCCCGTGTTGTAAGCCATATGTAAAGTTCTATTTTCTTTTATTTTAAAAAAATAATCCATTCTTTCCATTTGAATGACAAGCATTAACCCTTTACAAGACGACAAAATTCTAGCCCTGTCCAAATTGAAAGCTTTTGCAGACCATGATTTCAACGTGGCTCAGATGGTGCAATTATTTATTGACAGGTTAGAAAACATTATGGGAAGAGGATAAAATGCTGGTTACCAGCATTTTGTCCTTTTGCCACAATATTTTCAAAAGGCTTCTTTCCAAGGGTCGTCAAAAATTGTCATTGTATGGGAAAGGGTTAGGGGAAACTTGTAGTAATAGGGTGCAGGATACTTAGTATGTTTGTCTTGTCAGTGGCTTATATCGACTGATTGATGCCACTAATTTGAATTTTGTATTGAAAGTGTAGTCATGGATATGTGGCCTTTAAAAGGAAAATGCTATAACGTGGGTTTTGCCAGTGTACATGATTTGTATGTAGCCCGCCAGGGTGACTCAGTGGTGAGTGTGTCGGACTCATGACCTGGTGGTTGACTCAGTGGTGAGTGTGTCGGACTCATGACCTGGTGGTTGTGAGTTCGATACATGGTTTACGAGAACTTTCTCTCCAGGGTATTTTCACCTCTCACCTCAGCTGAAGCATGTGAGAAAAGTAGTTGGTTGTTTTTAGAAAGAAAGTTGTGGTAGTACTGGTGTGAGAAAGCCAGGATACACACTGAGCGCCATCATATGACCTTAGCTGTTAAAGTGGCGTTATACCAATACAATAACAACAACTTGTATGTACAGGGCATAATTATTATCAGATCATATCTTGAGAGATTTCTTTGCAGTGTAATAATGATTTCTTGTCCTATAAAAAATAAAAATAAAAAATTCCATTACTGGGGACTGAGTCAATTTGTTGTTTGCCAAAGTGTTCAGTTTGGTCATGTCTAAATTTGTTGGTTGTTTGGTAAAAAGTTGAAGCTTTCAGTGAACAATGTGACAAAGACACAAAGATTATATTAACATAGAATTTAAAAAAAGGAGGACTACTTTTTGTTTTGTAGGCCAAAACATAGAGGAGCACTTCACAAATTTGGCCTTGAAACAGATTAAAGAATATTTGGAGTTTACTGAGAGATTTGCCGGTGCACAACTACCCAAACAGCCAAAACATTGGAACTATGCAGCTGGTTGGACAAGATACAATGGGGCAGGTGAAATGACAATTGTAGACTATCCTGAAGAAGATATATTTGTGTTTGATGTGGAAACAGTTGTGACAGAGGGAAACTATCCCGCAATGGCTGTCGCTGCATCAGAAAAATACTGGTACGTTGTTGAAACAATCCTTTATCTTATAACCATTTACATACCTGGAAATTTTGATTATAAATGTCCCTGAAAATTTAGCCAGGATTTGAACTTGCTAGCCCTGAGTTACTTTTGCAAGCACTTGCCACATACCTATTGCCACAAATTGCTGTATCTCAGTAACCCGCAAGGTTTTAAACCAAGGAGTAGCAAATCAGAATTCCCAGCTGGGCAGATTTCTCTCTGAGGATTGATTACTATATCGGCTGTCACTGTGTTATGGTAACACTCCTCGGGCTTATATTTCCTTCAAGACGAGTGGAAAGTTTGATATCTTTTGTGACAGATTTGTAGTTGTGTTGTAATGAGCAAAGATTGGCTGCTGAAGGTAGCATGACTTTGTTTTCTTCACTCAGGTACTCATGGTGTTCAAGTAATTTGGTGGAGGACATTTATCGCTGGTCACACGATGTCTGCATTGATGACCTGATTCCGCTGGAGACCTCTAACATGGGCAATAACAATCTGAAGAAACCAAAAGTAGGAATAGGTCATAATGTGGCTTTTGACAGATCTTATGTAAAAGAACAGTATTACATTGAGGTACTTGTACTTTACATTATTATTAACCGTTCGATGTTGTCATAAAATTGTTTTGTTTATTTCCTAACACTTTATCAAACAAATCCTGGAATTTATCACCCAGAGGAAGAAGACTTCTGAAAACATTGTGAGAAAAGGAGAAAATGCTGGTAACCAGCATTCTCTCCTTTTCCTACAATGTTTTCTACTCTTCTAAATTAGAGTTTTGAGTATGAATGTCATCTACAAATGCTTTCAGTTCGGACAAGTCTAAAATTTTATCGTTTGGTAAAGAGTTTACCAAAATTTTAACTTATCCATATTGAGAACTTCATAAAACAAATCAGAGGTGGTTCAAATAATGGAAACTCTCTTTGAAGATAGAAAACATTATTGAAAATGGAGAAAACATGGTTACCAGCATTTTCTCCTTTTCCCACAATGTTGTCTAAGATTTTTATCCAATGGGTCATTTGAACATGGGATTTTTTGGTATCTAAGGCTAGTGGCTTGGCTCTTTTTAGTTTTTACCGAACAGCAAAATTTTAGAATGGTCTTAATTGAAAGCATTTGCAGAGGACAAAATCAATTGAATTCTTTTCTCAGAGAGTAGAAAACATCATGAGAAAATGCTGGTAACCAGTATTTTCTCCTTTTTTCACTATGTTTTCAAAGGGCTTCTTTTTCAGGACCTTTAAAACCAAGGATTGTTTGGAAATGGTTAGAAAATATTGAGATATTGTCAAAGCCACTCTGTTGTAACTGTGCAGAAGCGTGGTCATTTTCTGGTATTTCTGTCATTATAAAAGATATTCCAACATGTATTAGCTTTGTCAGTTGTCCAAGCACAAATCATAATTCATGTACATGCTGCCGAACACTTTACCATACAGTCTAGAGTTTTAACCACCCTGCGGAAGATGCCTTTTGAAAAGATCGACAATGATACTGTGATCTTCAAATGGTTAAGAGCTCTAGAGAAATACAATCATTCTCAGTGCACTGATTGCTGGAACCAACTGTTACCAAAATATTTTTATGCTGAGACTGAAGACGGCACAATCATTCCAAGAAATATTGTAAAGGGCAGTTTTGTTTCTTTCTACATGGTTTTAACTCATTTACCAAGCGACAAAATTTTAGGTTTGTCCAAATTGAAAGCATTTGCAGACGACAAAATAAAAGTGACTGAAAAATTGAAATTTGTTTTGTAAAGGGTAGAAAACATTGTGGGAAAAGGAGAAAATGCTGGTCACCAGCATTTTCTCCTTTTCCCACAGTGTTTTCAAAAGGCTTCTCTCTCAGGGGCGTCAAAAGTAGGGATTGTGTGGTAATGGGTTTAAGTATTTAACTGATGATTTATGCAGACATAAATTGCACTCAGAGGAGTCAGTGAAATCTGTGTTTTATTGTTGCCTGCTAGTCCATAGTGAACAAGTCTAAAGTTTTGTCATTTGGTTAAAGGATTAAAGTGACGCTTTGTATGGTGCTTGAATGTGAACCCATGTCGGAATTAGGGTTAGAAGAATGAAGAAAAATCTGCTTTCATCTATTTGGTTTTTATCTGCAGAAGTCAAAGTTACGTTTCCTGGATACAATGTCCATGCACATAGCAACCTGTGGTTTAACCAGCTTTCAAAGGGTTCTATACCAGGCCAACAAGAAGAAAAGTAAACTGAAAGCTGTGAGTGATTTTAAGGAGAAACAAAGACAGAGAGGCATAGTTCCAGTAAGTTTTCAATTGTATTCATTAGACTAGTGAATACTGGTCTATTACCATCTGGAATGACCTAGATTCAGATGTTACGAAAAAATCTCACAGAAGCCAAATACTGCCCCAAAGAAAATACTGCACCAAACAGGGCACAATAGAAAATGTTTCTATCTTTAATTATAGTTCAGTGAGTTGATGTGATTGTGCTGTTTCCGTTATTCGTCTTCTTTCTGGCATTGTCTGGGTATCAACAATTACCTTGTGTGCCCTGTAGAGATCACTGTTTCAGTCCCATACTCAGGAAACTCTCTGAGAATGTGTAAAATCTCTTACAAGCTTTGGTTGCATTGAGTCAAAATACATGTCACTTGGCCAGAAAAACCTTTTGTGCACTCTAGAAGGCACATTTCAAACTCAATATCAAGAAAGTTGGTCAGAATGATTGTCTTGTTATTTAACATCTTGGACAAGTGTGAGTTTGGGTCATGTCAGATAAAAAAAATAGGTCGACTTGACCAAATCTCAGAAAAACCTTGTGTGCAGTGCACTCTAGAAGCTTGATACTCATGAAACTCTGTCAGAGTAGTTTTCTTAATATCTCGGACAAAATTGGAATTTGGTCTTGTTGGGTCAAAAGATAAGTCACCTTGCCAAATCTTAGGAAGTCCTTGTGTGAACACTAGAGGGCATATTTCCAGCCTGAAACTTATGAAACATGGTCAGAATGTTTGTCTTAATTATATCTGTTGACAAATATTCAGTCAACACTTCAAGAACTTTTGGTTTTGTTTTCATTCTTTTTCATTAACATTGACTTTTTATGTTGTGTCTCTAAATACCCTTCATAATGCAAGATATAGATATTTTAAGATTATAAAAATCTGAGAAGACCCCTTGTAATAATTTACTTCTCAGTCCTGAGTTTCGATGACCTAGAGGAAATAGCCTTTTGAAACCTTGGAAAGGGAGCCCTTCTCCCACAATGTTATCTACTGTTCTTGAAATAAATTTCAGTGTTTTAGTCCCATTGGTTTTGTTGTCTGGTTTTGTTGTCTGCAAATGCTTGTAATTTGGACCAGTAAAATTTTGGTTTTTAGTAAAAAGTTAAGCCTGGTAGAAGAACATTGTTGGCAATGGATAAAATGCGGGCATTTTCTCATTTTCCCTCAAAGTTTTTGATTACCATCTCTGTCAGAGTTCTAAAATGGAGATTATATGATAACCCTTTACCAAACAATCCCTGGTTTTCACAGGTGTTGGACAAAAGCCCACTAGGACAAAAGCCGACCGGACAAAAGTCCAGTGGGCTTTTGTCCTTGTGGGCTTTTGTCCCAGTGGGCTTTTGTCCATTCCCTGGATTTCACCACCCTGAAGCCGAAGCCTTTGGAAAACATTGTGGGAAAAGGAAATAATGTTGGTAGCAAGCATTTTCTCCTTTTCCTCTAATGTTTTCTGTCCTTCCTAAAACAAACTTCAATTTTTGAGTCACATAGATTTGTTTGTGTACCCTTTACCACACAATGATGACTTTTAACATCCCTGAGGAAGAAGACTTTTGAAAACATTATGGGAAAAGGAGAAAATGCTGGTAAACAAAGACAACATAAAGTTTTCTACCCTATCGGGAAAAAATAGTGTCATTTGGGCTATTATGTAATTGTCATCTGCAGCTGCTTTCAATTTGGATAGGTCCAAAATTTTCCTTTGTGGTAAAGATTTAACCCATTACCACATAGGCCCTACTTTTGACGACCCTGAGAAAGAAGTCTGTAGAAAACATCGTAGGAAAAGGAGAAAATGCTGGAAACCAGCATGTTCTCCTTTTCCCACAATGTTTTCTACCCTTCACAGAACAAATTTCAAATTTTCAGTCCCTTTTATTTTGTCGTCTGCAAATGCTTTCGACTTGGACAAACTTGAAATTTTGTTGTTTGGTAAAGAGTTAAACATACTGTCCTTTGTTCTATCTGGTGTTCAAATAGTTTCTGTTCTCTTGCAGGGAGATGACTGGATGGACTTCAGTTCTTTAAACAACCTGCGAGATGTACATCAGTTACATGTTGGAGGGGCTCCCCTTGATAAAGACCCAAGGGATCTGTTTGTGAAGGGGTCATCTCAAGATATCAGAAAGAACTTTCAGGTGAGATTTGATAGCTGTACATGAGTAGGGAGATGAGTGGGGTTATCTCCCTTCCAACATTATTTTATACAGAGGATCTGTTGTCATTGGAAAGTTCATGCAGAAAGTAACTGAGGTGTGGCTTTAATTTATCAGTTTTATCATAGAAGGAGTGGAAAACTATGTTTGGAAAGGAAAACTCTGGTTGCTAGTATTTTCTTCCTTTCCTAAAATCTTTTCAAAGGCCTTCTTTTCAAGGACCTTTTTTCACAAAAAATCCTTAAGTCTCATATTTTGCTCACTAGATACATTGATGCATCGCAATTGTGACTGTCCCGATAGCACTGCATTGATTGCTATGCCCGACCTCAATAACAATCGCCGATATTTTGTTCAACAATCGATAGTTTTGGTAGTGAATACTAGAAATTATTGTTAGCTTGTTAGCCTGATCTAATCTGCTGTTTTGGGTTCTTTTCAAAAGAATAAAATAAGGAATTATAACCGGTACAATGCTGATTACTTTCATTGTTACTATAAGGCATGCTCGATTTCAGCCTTTAGTATACGCTATTTGGACATTAAAGATCGATTCCATATGGTCGAGAAGACACTAAGAAATTCTCTTAACTTTTTATACGCCCGTCAAAGACGGGACGTATTATGGGATCACCCGTGGCGTCCGGGCAAGCGGGCGGGCGGGCGGCGTCCAGGTCTTTGTCCGGAGCATATCTCCAAAACTATTCTAGCTAGGGTTAAGAAATTTCATGGGTGGATAGATCTCATCGAGGGGGAGTGCAGTGCGCAGGAACCATAACTCTTGCTCGCTTAATTTTTGAGTTATTGCCCTTTGTTTTTTTTCATACTTGAATTTTGTCCGGAGCATATCTCCAAAACTATACTACCTAGGGTTATGAAATTTCATGGGTGGATAGATCTCATTGAGGGGGAGTGCAGTGCACAGGAACCATAACTCTTGCTTGCTTAATTTTTGAGTTATTGCCCTTTGTTGTTTTTCATTCTTGAATTTTGTCCGGAGCATATCTCCAAAACTATACTACCTAGGGTTATGAAATTTCATGGGTGGATAGATCTCATTAAGGGGGAGTGCAGTGCACAGGAACCATAACTCTTGCATGCTGAATTTTTGAGTTATTGCCCTTTGTTGTTTTTCGTACTTGAATTTTGTCCGGAGCATATCTCCAAAATTATACTACCTAGGGTTTTGAAATTTCATGGGTGGATAGATCTCATCGAGGGCGAGTGCAGTGCACAGGAACCATAACTCTTGCTTGCTTAATTTTTGAGTTATTGCCCTTTGTTGTTTTTCATACTTCAATTTTCTCCGGAGCATATCTCCAAAATTATACTAGCTAGGGTTATGAAATTTCATGGGTGGATAGAACTCATCGAGGGGGAGTGCATTGTACAGTAACCATAACTCTTGCTTGCTTAATTTTTGAGTTATTGCCCTTTGTTATTTTTCATACTTCAATTTTCTCCGGAGCATATCTCCAAAACTATACTAGCTAGGGTTATGAAATTTCATGGGTGGATAGATCTCATCAAGGGGAAGTGCAGTGCACAGGAATCATAACTCTTGCTTGCTTAATTTTTGAGTTATTGCCCTTTGTCGTTTTTCATACTATAATTTTGTCCGGAGGATATCTCCAAAATTATACTAGCTAGGGTTATGAAATTTCATGGGTGGATAGATCTCATCAAGGGGGAGCGCAGTGCACAGGAATCATAACTCTTGCTTGCTTAATTTTTGTGTTATTACCTTTTGTTGTTTTTCATACTTGAATTTTGTCCGGTGCATGCCCCAGCTTTACAATTTGGGGTAAGACGGGCGTATCTTGCGACAATTTGCCACTCTTGTTAACATGTGTTAACCATTGTGTCAAATTTGACTTTATTTTCATATTTACGTACTCAATAGCTTGAATAATCAGCAAATGATTGGAAATGTTATTTATTGTCCATGATTGATTTTGCATGACTTTTTGGTACTTACTAATCAAGTGCGACTATATACGTGTTTATGTCGTCTGTGTTGGCTGGTCGTCTTGAGATCATGAAGTTGGAAAGGCCAATGTTTGAGACCATTTTGGATTTCTTAAAGAGGGAGAGACTGCTGCTAAAAAGCAGGTAGCATATAGATTATGTTATATGATACTGAAACATGATGGGAACACGATGACTTTGCATAGCAAACATCTGCCATTTGCTGTCGAGCCCCATAAACTGCCGGAGAGTGGGTAACCCAATAGTATCGTGATACATCACGATATGGTCGTCTCGATAGTGATAGTCATTTTTCAGGCCGATAGCCAGCCTTATTGCTCAGTCTGGTGATGAACCACATTTCTGACTTAACCCTTTACCACACAATGATGACTTTTAAGGTCCCTGAGGAAGAAGTCTTTTGAAAACATTGTGGAAAAAGAAAAGGTTGATTTCCACAAATGTCCTCTCTTATACCAGACAATCCTGGGGAAGATAACTTATTTAACTCTTTACAAACAAATTTTAGACTGGACCCAATTCAAAACATTTGCAGACAACAAAATTAAAGTGACTGAAAATTTGACATTTGTTTTGGAAATGGCAGAGAAAAATTGTGGGAAAAGGAGAAAATGCTGGTTTCCAGCATTTTCTCCTTTTGCCACAATTTTTTCAAAGGGCTTCTTCCTCAGGATCATGAAAAGACGGGATTGTGTGGTAAAGGGATAAACGTTGTGGAAAACATTTTTTTTTTCTTTCATAAGATACAATATACTTCCAAGAACTTTTTTCTCTGTGTTGTTTTGAGCCTAGTCATACAGTCATTAGCATACAGGACCTGAAACGAGGGGTCTTTGATTGGAATTCCTACCCTGGCCAGTTTCTTTTCAAGGATTGACTGTAGTCATTAACTCTTTACAACATACGAAAATTTTAGAGCAGTTCAAATTGAGAGCATTTGCAGATGACAAAATAAATTTAGCTCAGAATTATATATTTAGTCTTTGAAAGGGTGGAAAACATTGTGGGAAAAGAAGAAAATGCTGGTTACCAGCATTTTCTCCTTTTCCCACAATGTTTTCAAAAGGCTTCTCTCTTAGGCATGTTAAAAGCAGGGATTGTGTGGTAAAGGGTTAACACAAGATTCATTCCTCCCTCACTGCTGATCATCATTGTTTTAACCCTTTCCCAAATGACAATTATTAGACTCTTTCAAACTGAAAGTGTTTGCAGACGACAATTTCGAATTCAATACAAATGGCAGAAAGTTTTCCAAATGGGTGGAAACACTGTGGGAAAAGGAGAAATTGATTGTTATGAGCAATTTCTCCTTTTCCCACAGTGTTTTCAAAAGACTTGAACTGCAGGGCTTGTTTGGGAAAGGGTTAAATATGGTTGTGTTGAAAATCTTAGATAGGTGGTCTGGCTGCCATGTTATAATTGAAATAAGATTGAGAATAGCATTTAACTCTTTAACAAACAACAATATTTTAGACTTAAATTGAATTGAAAACATTTGCAGATGGCAATTTAACCCTTTCCCAAACAATCCCTGGTTTTTACGGGTCAGGAATAGAAGCCTTTTGAAAACATTGTGGGAAAAGGAGAAAATGCTGGTAACCAGCATTTTCTCCTTTTCCCACAATGTTTTCTACCCTATCATATAGAAAAATCATCTTTTTGGCAACTGTTAATTTGTCATCTGCAAAATGCTTTCAATTTGGTCTGGTCCAAAATTTGCCATTTGGGAAAGGGTTTAATGGGGCTCAGTAATGGAATTTATCTTTGATTTTGGGATTGAGGGAAAAGGAGAAAATGCTGTTTTTACCTTTTCCTACAATGTTTTCTAAAAGCTTCTTCCTCAGGGTTGTCAAAACTTGCGATTGTGTGGTAAAGGGTATACTGTAGAAACATACAATCTCTGGATCATTAACCCTTTCCCAAACAATCCCTGGTTTTTACGACCCTAAGATGGAAGCCTTTTGAAAACATTGTGGGAAAAGGAGAAAATGCTGGTAAACAGCACTTTCTCCTTTTTCCACAATGTTTTCTACCCTGCTGGAAACAAATTTTATTTTTTGTGTTACGTTTATAGTGTCCTCTGCTAGTGCTTTCAATTTGGAACAGTCTAAAATTTTGTCGTGTGGTAAAGAGTTAAATGCTTTTCCACAAATTTCATTGTGTTATTAATCCTTAGAAAGAGACTTTTTGAACTTATTGTTGGAAAAGGAGAAAATACTGGTATCCAGCATTGGCCCGTTTTTCAGCAATATTTTTTAATCTTTCAAAGAGAAATTCATCATTTGAACTGCATTTTATATGTCATCTGCTAATGTTATTCAGTTTGGACAAGTCTAAAATTTTTTGTTTGGTAAAGAGTAAATAGTAAACATTCTAAATACTGTGACAAAATTAGAAAATGGTAATAGTGTAAAAGGGGAAAAATGTCTGCAGGAGATGAAAGAATATCATATTACAGAGAAGTCTCAGATTGTGTTATATAAATATCAGCTATATAGCACAGTATAGAAGTCTGTGAACAGTTATCCTACTGCTGACTTGTTACAGTGTTAATCATGTATAGTGGTATAGAAAGAAATAATATCTAAATGAGAAAGGACATGATGACAGAGAAGAATTCATCTCAATAAAGTATTGGGAACTTGTTGTAGATAGTAGAGAGGGAAACTTACAAATGATTCTTTTTCTTGGTAGATCAAGAAACTTACCTTACCCTGATTCAACACTATAAATGCAGTTACCATCAATGGATTTTTGTGAGAATTAAAGACAGTATCATAACTATAGTGATATATAGAGCTTAAGTTGAATAAACTGATCTTTTGTGTCAAAGTTGAAGTCACAGTATCAAAACTGTAGTGATATATAGGGTATAAGCTGAAGTAACTGATTTTTTGTGTTACTAAAGAATCCATTGATCAGATTTTCACCATGCTGGGAGAAGACAGATATCTAAGTGAAGCCAATACAAACATTATTTCAATCTATTCACCATTGATTGTACTGTCAGGTGTTTTTTTCAATATATTCTGTACTCTGGTATGGTGTAGACAGATAAACAGTGCACCTATTGCTGTTTTCCTCTTTTCCCTTGCTATCCTGGATACAGTAGCCTTGTTTTGTGAACCGTTCCCAAAATGGATGCATATCTGGTTTAAAGACAGATCTAGATACAGTGAACTAGAAAACTGTTGGGTTTTTACCTTCATTCAGAACTTTGTGACTGTTTGTTGTGGTTGGATTACATTTTTTATTTGTTTTATCCAAGCTTGTAGTTTATGTATCCCGGATAAAACAGTCATCACCAAGGAAAAGGCAATTTTCATAATCTCATGTATTTGTATATGTTCATTAGGTACAAACTATCACTTTACAAATTATGAAGACATCAGAACATCACAGAATGCAAACATTTTACCATTTTTAAGGTGTCATGATGTCTCAATAACCAACAACACAATACATTCTCAGTTGTCATTCAGTTGGCTTTGGATTGATAGACTGGTTGGCTGTTTGGTCCCAGTGACCTTGACATTGGCATGTCTCATAGCTATTATACAAATACAGAAGTTTTATGCAAAGTGTTCCCAAAACTCTGAACCTCTGATAGTGACAAGGGTATACTGCAGACAAATGTCCAGGTTTAACAAAGAGTTAAACAAGATGGCTGTCATTATAGGTGTTTCTTACATTGTATCTATAGTACCTATAACTGTATATAGAGTTAAAGTGCAGGATATTGTAACTATAAAACAAGAACTAGTGGACACTCTTTTATCTGCACTTGGACATCTCAACATTGCCTTTAGGTTTCTGTACTATTACAAGTGTTCTGTTACCTTTCGTAAATCTGCTGTTCAGCTTTTTAGATTGTTGAAGTCAGGAAAGTGTTGTGTGAATTACAGAAATCAGGTTGATGCTATTGGAAGCTTCCATGCTGAGGAAGAAATTGTCCGTTTAAAAATTGCAGAAATCTCAACTGATGGTTCGATTCAGTTAGAGATATCTGGATTTGGGGAGTCAACAGATAGTGAATTTGTACAAAACAGGCTATCCTTCAGTTTCTGAACCATTTTTTTTTTTTTTTGACTAAGAAAGTACAAACTTGTTTTGACCAATCAAGAATTTTTTTATTTAAATAATCAACAACAATAATTACCTTGGATGGTAACGAAAACATTTGAGGAGGCAGGACGAGGGATGAATGCAAAACTATTCCATCTGCATTTTGGAAAATTTTACAGATTAGGGAAAAAACTTCTCATTTCTCTGGAAAGCATTGGTAGATCATCATTCTTAGATATGTAATATTGAATTCATTCACACAATTCTACACAACATATCAAAAAAATGTGATCTAACGATTATTTTTAGAGAAGTGAGAAATTTTTTCCATCACCTGTAAATTTCTTCAAAATGTAAATGGAATAGTTTCGCTTTAACCCCTTGAGGAGCATTTGCCTCTTTCAAACATTTACTTATTCCCTGCAATATTTTTACTATGTTCCTCTTCATGGGCACTATTAAACTACTTTGCATATAACTCTTTACCAAACAGCAAAATTATAGACTTGTCTAAACTGAAAGCATATGCAGACAACAGAATAAATGTAATTGAAAAATTGAAACTTTGTGGGAAAAGGAGAAAATGCTGGTCGCCAGCATTTTCTTCTTTTCCCACAATGTTTTCAAAATGCTCTGTTCTAAAGGCTGTTAAAAGTTGGGATTGTGTGGTAAAGGGTTAAATGATGTGGATATTGTTACTCTTAATACACAGAACCAAGTTTTAAGGACCCTGAAGACGAAGGCTTTTGAAAACTTGTTACAATAAGAGAAAATGATGGTAAATAGCACTCTTTTCTTTCCCCACAATGTTTTCTATCCTATCAGAGATTGAAGTCTTCATCGTTTTTTAGGCCAATTTGAATTTGTAGTCTACAAATGCTTTGAATTTGGCCAATTCCAAAACTATGTTGTCTGGTAAAGGGTTAAGGAGGATCACTACCTCAGGGTTTTCCTTCAACTTTCTGTTGAAGGGGTCACAATGACCCCTTTTATATGAATTGAAGAAGGTAGAATAATAAATTTTGGGGGTCATTTAGAAAATTTTGGGGGTCAAAACCCTCAAAATTCAAAGAAACGAGGGGGTCATGGAAAACCCTGCTACCTGCAGTTCAAGATCAGTGAGTTAGCCATATGAAGTTGAAAAAGAAACCTGCATTTTTCATCTAACCCATTAACACTCTTTATTATACTGCAAAGAAATTTCTCGTGATCTGATTGGTTAACATGCCAGGAACATAATTATATCATGTACCCTGGCAAAAACCATGTAAAAGCATTTTCCCTTTTGAGCGCCCCGTAAACATCACTACACGTGCAACACAACATCCAAAATGGCGGCTTCGAACGATCACCAGACTGCACATTTACGCACCAAACTGCATGTTTTAGTGACATCATTTTCCAGTGACGTCAGTTTTTATTGAATTGGGGAACTCAGAAGGGAATTTCTATTTCGTCAACATATTCGATTCGTGAGATTATAAAACAGGGAAATTGCACTTAATGCACTTTGAGAGGGTAAAACTTTACAGTATAATAAATTTGTTGTACAGTCAGGTGGCAGGGGACTTGGAAACTTGTTCACGGCTGTGTCAAATCATGTCGCCACGAGCTGAAGGCGATTCACCACCTCGCCTTCAGCTCGTGGCGACATGATGCACCACAGCCGTGAACAAGTTTCAAAGTCCCCTGCCATCTAATGGTACAACTAATAAAGTACTATGTGCTGGCAAAAGGGGGATAAATGCACCTCTGTGATGCATTATACCAAGCAGGTTGTAATATAATTCGATAGGTTAGTGCAACACTATTCTAAGTGCCTGTACAATGTACAGGCACTTAGAATAGTGTTGCACTCACCTATCAGATTGTGGATGCATAAAAAACACTTTGATCATTAACCATCTGGGTCATGAGATAGTATGGTACTTGGACATGCATGAAATTCACAAACAGCAAAAGGGTTCAACTTAACCCTTTACTCCATAGATACTCATTTTGACGCATCAACAACAGACAGCTTTTGAAAACATTGTGGGAAAAGGAGAAATTGCTCGTAACGAGCAATTTCTCCTTTTTCCACAATGTTTTCCACTCAATCATATATTTGTATCCTCATTTGTCCATATTTTTGACATCATATCTTTATTTGCTGCTGAAATGGAAGAGCCTCAAATTGGCATATCAGGTAAAGAGTTAAGTAAGCCTGCACAGACTGCTCAGGGTGACAGGAGTCAGACCGAGAACTTTTATTCTGTTTGCAGATGCATGAACCCTTTACCACACAATGACAACTTCTAACTCCCCTG
The DNA here is from genome assembly GCA_943736015.1 of Tridacna crocea. Lineage (NCBI taxonomy): Eukaryota > Metazoa > Mollusca > Bivalvia > Cardiida > Cardiidae > Tridacna > Tridacna crocea. The sequence continues at coordinate 34,405,251 of OX031066.1, read as the reverse complement.
TGAAAAAAGCTTTTGAAAACATTGTTGGAAAAGGAGAAAATGCTGGTAACCGGCATTTTCTCCTTTCCCCACAATGTTTTCCTTCCCTTCCTTAACTCTTTACCACACAAGAAAAATTTAGACTGGTCCAAATTGAAAGCATTTGCAGACGACAACATAAATGTTATTGAAAAATTAAAATTTGCTTTGGAAAGGGTAGAAAACATTGTGGGAAAAGGGGAAAATGCTGGTTACCAGCATTTTCTCCTTTTCCCACAATGCTTTCTAAAGGCTTCTTTCTCAGGGTCGTCAAAACTAGGGATTGTGTGGTAATGGGTTAAACAAATTTCAACCCTTTCACCCATTACCACACAATTCCTACTTTTGCCGCCCCTGAGAAAGAAGCCTTTAGAAAACATTGTGGGAAAAGGAGAAAATGCTGGTTACCAGCATTTTCTCCTTTTCCCACAATGTTTTCTACCCTTCACAAATCAAATTTCAAATTTTGGGTCACTTTTATTTCGTCGTCTGCAAATGCGTTTTGTCGTTTGGTAATGAATTAGTCACATTTATTTTGTCATCAGTGGTTACTAGCATTTTCTCCTTTTACTGGAATGTTTTCAAAAGCACTCTTTCTCAGGGTTGTTAAAAGTTGGGTGTGGTAAAGAGCGACACAATCCGAGCAAAGTACTGATGGTTGATACAAAAAAAGTTTAGTACCTGAATACAGTCATGCAATAACATTGTGGCCATTGCGGTTTTGCTATACAGATAACTTCTGCTGTTGGAACAGTATTTTTCAAAAGTTGTCTTCTGGAAGAAGAAAAATTCACCTACAGTTTCTTTTTATGTCATGAGAGTCATTTGTTTAAGGAAACATTTTGAATATCTGATAGACTTTTTGTAGTGAATAAAGTTTTCCATTACATCATCATCTTTATATGTTCTGTGTTCTTTTGTCCTACGTATGTAATAAGAAGACTAATTACCAATGTATTGACTGAGATATCTTTTCACATACACTTAGATTATCAAGGTAGCATGCAATCACATGTTTTTCAGACCCTGAGTAAGGGGGCTTTGGAAATATTGTAGAAAAAGGAAAGAATGCTGGTAAGGATCCATTTGTCATTTGAAAAAAGGTTATAATTATGTTTAACCAATGGCCAGGTTAACCCATTACCACACAATCCCTACTTTCGATAACCCAGAGAAAGAAGCCTTTAGAAAATATTGTGGGAAAAGGAGAAAATGCTGGTAACTCTGCAGGTTGACCTTGATCGATACTTTTCGCAGATGCATTAAGCCCCATTATTACAGAGCATGGTCCTATAATTTATAAAGCTGTGTAAAACAACATTTTAATCAGCCAATCAAAAGCTTTCAACATAATCATGGAGGCTTTTAAGGATAGCCAACCGATCAGTCAGTTTTATTACTTAACCCTTTACTCCATAGGGCATTTCTAAATAATAGCAAGGATGAAGCCGTTTTCCATGGGTATATGACACCTTTTGATAGCATAGAAAACATTGTGACAAAAGGTGAAATTGCTCGTCAGGAGCAATTTCACCTTTTGCCAAAATGTTTTCCAAAGGCTCCTTCAAGCAATGCGTAGAAATGAGTATCTACGGAGTAAAGGGTTAAGCTAACCCTCTACCAAAACAAACCTATTCTTCATCAATCCTGACTGATGAAGCATTTAGAAACAGCATAGGAAAAGGAGAGAATGCAGCATTTTCTCTTTTTCCTATTACAATTTCTATTCTTTCAAAGACATCCCCAAACCAAATCATTTTAGCCACCATTTCGATATTAATGGTCTTATGAAATGCTTTCAACATGGATGAATCTAAGTGAACCTTTTACAAAACAATCCCTGGTCTTTACGATCCTCAGATAGAAGCCTTTTGAAAACATTGTGGGAAAAGGAGAAAATGCTGGTAACCAGCATTTTCTCCTTTGCCACAATGTTTTTTACAATGCTGGAAACCAGTTTTAATTTTTGAGTTATATTTATGTTGTCATCTGCAACTACTTTCAGTTTAAAATTTTATTTTCTGGTATAGAGTTAATACTGTCTAGTATAGACTTAATACCACCCAGGTAGCTCAGTAGACAGCGTATCTGCCATAATGGTTGCGGGTTCGATGTGTGATTTGCTGCAAAGTTTCTCTTAGGTTTTTCTTTTACCACTCACCTTTAACTCTTTACCACACAATTCCAACTTTTAACGATCCTGAGAAAAAAAGCCTTAGAAAACACTGTGGGAAAAGGAGAAAATGCTGGTAACCAGCATTTTCTCCTTTTCCAACAATGTTTTCTACCATATCCAAATTAATCAAATTTCTAGTTTTGATTCACATTTATTTTGTTGTCTGCAAATGCTTTCAGTTTGGACTGGTCCAATTTTTTTTCTTTTGGTAAAGAGTTAATGCATGTGGGGAAAGTAGTCAGTAACTTGGAAAGAAAGTTATGACAGTACTGATGTGAGAGAGGCAGAAAAATTACACGCAGGCACACTGACCACTGTGATATAACCTATGCTGTCCGTACTGCGTAAAACTGCCATTCAACCAAAAACATTTGATCTGTACTGAAATGTGCAGCAAATGATTTTCCATATAGACAAAATAAAATATTTTTAGGTTTGATTGAAGAATTCACAACAATTTTATGAGAACATTAGTGTATATTTGGTCTTCAACAAGGTTGTTAACTCTTTACCACACAATCCTGAGCGTTGACAACCCTGAGGAAATTACCATTTGGAAACCTTGTTGGAAAAAGAGAAAATGCTGTTGATCAACATTTACTCTTTCTTTCACAAAATTTTCTGTACTTTCACAGACAATTATTATGTGCTATCATTTCAGCTTACTGTGATTATGATGTCTGCAATTGCTTTCAATTTGGACCAGTCCAAAATTTTATAAAGAAAAAAAATGTTTTCCTCAGATTATTGTGTGACTGTTGATGTTATGGTGTTGTACAATTTAGGGTGCATAAACCAGCCGTTGGGTTTTTGTAGTATTTGTCGAAGACAATACCACTATGAGTTCAATATTGAATTCTGAACACCATGTGTCATATTTTGTGCAAAGCTGAAGGAAATAAACCCAATTAAACTCATTTTTTCTCAGGCAAATGAGTTTTTCGGTAGCACTCAGTTAAGAAATTTGAAATGGCATGTTAAAATACACTGGGTGTGGCCTCGATCCAAGAAATACTATTTTTTTGTTGAAAATAAATTCACTTGGTCATAGCCTTCTATTGGCACAATGATACAAAATTTGTCAACTGATCACTTAGCCGTGGGCTTTTTCGTTCCAAACCCAGTTCGTCCCATGACTTGTTCATCCAATGTTTGCTACTCTAATTGATTGGGCATGAATATTTATAAGTCGAAATAATTGATTGTAATGTTGTGAATTAAAATGACAAATGATATTTCAAAATCATGCACAGTTTATAGGTACAAACTTAATTAGATTTCATATTTTCACATGGTTTCTCTTATTTTCCATCATGTATCCTACTGTCAAGGGTCGTTACTCCTGACTCCTCCTAATAATCAAAAGGAGACCACCGACACACAAAAAATCTTACTTTGTCATGAGTACTCTCCTGTCATTTGCTTTGTAGATTTTTTTTCAAGCCAAAATTTGACTAATATTTCTCTTTTTCTTTCAAATTATTGATTCCACACAATAGCTTCCTTGACAAACACCACTACAGCGTTCTCAACGCTTTGATTAGTATTGAAAAGCTGAAATACTGTGGGAGGTCAGCCCCCCTCTTTTTCCCTCCTCAAAACCAAAGTACTTGGGGAAACTGCAGGCCTTACTATCAGAAGTCATAAAGAAGCTTAGTAGCCACAAAACTCTCTAGAGTGTAACCCTTAACCACACAATCCTGACTTTTAACACCCCTGTGAAAGAAGCCTTTTGAAAAAATTGTGGGGAAAAAGAATTTTTCTCACAATGTTTTCTTCCCTTCCCAAAACAAATTTCAATTTTTTAGTCACATTCATTTTGTCATCTGCAAATGCTTTCAATTTGGACCAGTCTATAACTAAGTCGTTTGGTAAAGAGTTAAGGTCAATTTCCTGGTCACATGTGCTCAGGTAATCTGATGTTAAACAATGTCAAATTACATAATTAAAAGGTTGATGGATATTTGTGGGAATAAATATTTCAGACATGTTCCCTTTACATGGCTGCCCTCAGGAGCATGGGCAGCTGTATATTCCAAAATGAATTCAATGACGTATATCAGGAGGTTAGTGCACAACTGTTATAAGTTCCTATTAATCAATAGGCACTTAAAATAGTTTTACACTAAGCCCTCAATACATTATGATGTATCATTTCAGTCCTTCACCATATGATCCATTGTTGTCATTAACTCATTACCAAAAGACAAAATTTTAGGCTTGTCCAAATCAAAAGCATTTGCAGACGACAAAACAAAAGTGATTGAAAATTTAAAATTTGTTTTGTAAAGGATAGGTTACCAGCATTTTGTCTTTTACCCACAATGTTTTCTAAAGGTTTCTTTCTCGGCGGCCTCAAAAGCAGGGATTGTGTGGTAATGGGTTAACCTAAAGAGGGCAACTTTTGAAAACTTTGCAGAATGAGAAGAAAATGATGTTAACCAGCATTATGTCTTTTTACGACAATATTTTCTTCAGTTTCACATACAAATTTCAGTATTTGATTTAGGTGTACTTTTATTATTTTGTCGGCAAATGCTTTCAATTTGGACAAATCTGGAATTTTATCAATTGATAAGGAATTAACTGTTTACCACACAATCCCAACTTTTAAACAGCCCCGAGAAAGAATGCTTTTGAAAACAATGTTGGAAAAGGAGAAAATGCTGGTAACCAGCATTCTCTCCTTTTCCAACAATGTTTTCTATTCTCTCAAAGACAAAGTAAGTCATTAGAGCCAACTTTGATTTGTCGTCTGCAAATGCTTTCAATATAGCGGAGTCTGAAATTTTGTCATCTTGTAAAGGGTTAACCCATTACCACACAATCCCTACTTTTGATGCCCCTGAGAAAGAAGCCTTTAGAAAACATTGTGGGAAAAGGAGAAAATGCTGGTAACCAATATTTTCTCCTTTTCCCACAATGTTTTCTACCCTTCATGAACCAAATTTCAAATTTTCAGTCACTTTTATTTTGTCGTCTGCAGATGCTTTCAATTAAGACCAGTCTAAAATTTTGTCGTCTGGTAGAGGGTTAAACCTTTCTGTTCCAAATAAGCCTATAATACGTGTGTGTGATTGGCGGTCATTCAGTTAATTAATTTGTAATTAAATACAGAAGATGGCCACCTGATCTTAACTAAAACGTGATGAAAGACTGGTTTTAATTAACACATTACCTTCTCCACTTTTCTGCCATGCATTATGACCTATTTGAAAATAATGTGGAAGAAGATGAAATTTCTATTTACTACCCATTTCTCCTTCGACCAAAAGACTTTCATGGATATTTTTGTACTAATTAGTAAAGTATCAAAGTTTTGCTTCATTACCAGACAATGAAATGTTAGACTAAACCAACTAAACCGAACTGACAGTGCTTGTAAAACAAAATGCAATATGAACTCAAGAATGGATATTGTCTTTGAAAGGGGACAAAACATTTCGAAAATGGTGGGGGGGGGGGGAGTTTTTAAGCCAGAGCTCCAGATAGAGGGAGTGATTTTGATTTCAAAATTGAAAATATTATTTATTATCCGCTAAAACCCTATGTTATGGGTGCTCATGAGTACCCACAACATAGTGTTTCAAAGAGAAATAATGGATCTAGAACGCCACGACTACCTCTTATCTGGAGCTCTGTAAGCATCTCTTTTTTTATTCTAAATTAACCAGGATGCTTTCATAACATCTATTTATGAAATAATCTTCTTCCAATATGGTGATTTATCGTTCATTCTAAAATGGCACACAACTTTGGCTCTATAAACTTGTTTTCATTTCACTAAGAATTGGCAATGTTAGAATCGAAATAATCTTCTTTCTATCGTGGGCTATCGCCCTCGTGGATTATTTATTGCGCCGCATAACTCACAACTGTGGTTTATTGAACGATATACTATGATAGAAAGAAGATTATTTCTTAAATAAACCACAGTTGTGAGTTATGAGGCACAATAAATAATCGACGAGGGCAATAGCTTGTGGTTTATTTATTGCGCCTCATAACTCACATGGTTTATTAAATAAACCACGATAGAAAGAAGATTATTTTGGTTCTAACATGGCTAATTCTTAATGAAAGGAAAACAAGTTCAAAATTGGAGTAAACACGTGGGTGAAGATTATGTTCCATTGAATAACCCACTCATTGAATGACGTCACTCAATAAAGAATGACGTCACTCTGCGTGGATTGTCGCAGATTTTACCATGCTTTCCTTGCACTGTGTTTATAGAGCCGATTCGCATCATGTCATGTTAGAATTATCAATAAAATTTGTTTGCCAACTGACTGAAGTAGACTGGTCCTTTGGCATGAAGAAAATGTAGCTAAAACAAAATGTTGCGACCAAGGTACGCCCAAACTGATCTGGGTCAAAATCTTTTGGCAGGTGCATTAAGCCCCCTTTTCACAGAGCATGGTTCATGTATGATCTTGAAGCAGACAGAAGCATTCTGCATATTAGATTAATCTATAGATCTGTGCTTTAGACGGTAAAATAGGGTATATTTAGTTAAGTCTTTAGCAAACAGTCCATTGTTTTCACCACCCTGGGAAGGAAAGCTTTTGAGAACTTTGTGGGAAAAGGAGAAAATGCTGGTAATCAGCATTTTCTCCTTTTCCCACAAGGTTTTCTATCCTTTCAGAGACAAATTTCATAAATTGGGACAATTTTAATTTGTTGTCAGCAAATGCTTTCAATATGGACCAGTTTATCCATTTTTGTAGTTAATGGTAAAGAGTTGATCGTCTACTGTGAATAGATTGTTCTAACTCCTAATCCAAAAGCCATGGTAACTCTTTACCACACAAGCAAGTTATAGACTGGTCCGAATTGAAAGCATTTGTAGACGATTGGTTTGTTGGTTGTATTGGGGTTTAACGCCACTTTAACAGCTGTCATATCATGGCGGTTGGTGACACACACGTGTTTCCTGGCTTTCTCACACAGGTACTAACAGAACTTCCTTTCCAAAGCCACCGACTACTTTTCTCACATGCTTCAGCAGAGGTGAGAGGCAAAAATATGCCGGAAAGAAAGTTCGCCTCAACCAATTATCGAACTCACAACCACCAGGTCATGAGTACGACACGCTAATCACTGAGCCACCCATACCGGCCATTTGCAGACAACATTTTAAACATAGCTCAAAAAATGAATTTTGACTTTAATTGAGTAGGAAACAATGTGGGAAATGGGGAAAATGCTGGTTACCAGCATTTCCTCCATTTCCCACAATGTTTTCTAAAGGCTTCTTTCTCAGGGTTGTCAAAAGTAGGGATTGTGTGGTAATGGGTTAAGGGTTAAATCTGTGACATTTCTATTTTGTCTCCAATTTTCAGGATTGTCTCAAGTATGCAGCATCTGACGTCAGAGCTACTTTTGAGGTGTTCAAAGCCCTCTGGCCTGAATTTAAGGAAAGGTTTGTGTCTGCCTGTTTATATTACCATTTCATATGATTATGATAGTGACACAGCTTTTGTAATTAACTCTTTACCACACGAGAAAATTTTAGACTGGTCCAAATTGAAAGCATTTGCAGACGACAAAATAAAGGTGACTAAAAAATAGAAATTTGTTCTGGAAAGGGTAGAAAACACTGTGGGAAAAGGAGAAAATGCTGGTTACCAGCATTTTCTCCTTTTCCCACAATGTTTTCTACCCTTTCCTTAAATTTTCTACCCTTTCCTTGAATTTTTGCTTCACATTTTAGTTTGTCATCTGGGAATGTTTCCCATTTGGACTTCTCCAAAATTTTGTCATTTGGTAAAAAGTTAATTTATTGTCTGAAAAGCTTTAAATTTAGACATGGGTAGAATTTTGTCATTTGGTAGAGAGCTATTGATGTTTATTATTGCTGTTTATATGGATGACACACAATGGAGTTAATTGGCAAGACAATGAAGACATTGTGGGAAAAGGAGAAAACGCTGTTTACAAGCATGAAAATGCTGTTTACAAGCATTTTCTCAGTTTCTCACAATGTTTTCAAAAGGCTTCTATTTCAGGGTTTTAAAATCAAGGGATTGTTTGGTAAAGGGTTAAGCAAATTATTAAAGTATTGAACATTTCCAGGTTCCCCCATCCAGTTACTTTGGCAGGAATGTTTGAAATGGGAACCGGGTATTTACCTGTGAATGAGAACTGGGACAGATATGTTCATCAAGCCAATACAGCTTACGAAGACATGCAGCAAGAATCAAAGGAGATTCTTATGAAACTTGCCAATGAGGCCTGCGAGTATGTACAGAACCAAAGGTAATTTTTACGTACATTTTAAATCTCCTAACCAGTTGTCAAAATTTTACACTAATCCATTTTTAACCCTTTCCCAAATGACCAATTTTAGACCCTTCCAAAATGAAATGCAGCTGCAGACAACAAATTTAAAGTAAGTAGAAATGAATTTTTTTTTTTTTTGACAGGGTAGAAAACATTGCGGGAAAAGGAGAAAATGCTGGTTACCAGCATTTTCTCCTTTTCCCACAATGTTTTCAGAAGGCTTATCCCTCAGGGTCGTAAAAATCAGGGATTGTTTTGGAAAGGGTTAAAGCATTGAAATGTGTGAAAGAGTAGAAAACTTTGTGGAGAAAAAGATTGAATACTAGCGAGCAATATTTTTTCCATTTCCCACACGGTTTTCGACTGATAGGAGGGTTTCAAAGGTTATTGGTGTCTCCCAGTGCTTTTCAGCAGTATTTCTGTTGTATAACATGGCTTTCCTGGAGTTTGTCCTCCATTTTGACACACATTTAAGCTCATTCTAAGCCTCCAGGGATTCTGCTTAGTAGTAAAATATAGGACTGGTGACCTGGGTTTGAGCTACACTGGAAGTTAAGGGGCTTTTGTGGAATTAGCCTTTGGAAAAACACATTAGAGCCTTAGCCTAGTACTAGTGACACCCAGGATAAACATGAACATGTGAATTTTCACCATGAAATGACTAGAATAATGTTGTAAGCAGCATAAAACACCATTCATTTAATTAGTATAAATCCCCAGCTGATTGAGAGAAAAGCAACTGATTGTATGATAAATATACACATGTTTTCTTCATAATGTCAGTTTTCATTTATTTCTCTGAAAAATGGAGAACAGTTGAATAAACATAGATGTAGATTGAGAAAAAATATATTTGTAGGTTGAGAAATAGTTAACCCATTACCACTCAATGCCTACTTTTGATGCCCCTGAGAAAGAAGCCTTTTGAAAACACTGTGGGAAAAGGAGAAAATGCTGGTAACCAGCATTTTCTCCTTTTCCCACAGTGTTTTCTACCCTTTTCAGAACAAATTTCTATTTTTCAGTCACCTTTATCTTGTTGTCTGCAAATGCTTTCAATTTGGACCAGTCCAAAATTTTCTTGTGTGGTAATGAGTTAAGTTTGGTTAAAATTTTAATTTTTAAGCAAAATCTACAATGCTGACATGTAAGTTTTTCAACCCATTTCCATGCAACTACATGAGTGATACTTTTGTCCCAAAAAGCTATGTGCAGTCTGATCTGCACTGTCCACAAAGATAAAACATTCTGTACTGTGGCAACATAAATTCAGGCCATAGATTTTATAAAAGTGTTTGTTAGGTTTACCTGGCACACTACAAGTTAATAGTTGTCTCTGACACAACTGAGTACTTTTGAGATCTGTCAGAGAAGAACTTAAGAAACACAAAATGCCCACATCTATCTATACTTTCATTTAAGGAATGAAGAGAATGTTATTTTTTTCATGGAGGTATGAAAAAAGAAAACCTAATCACACTGTATGAAACCGCTTTCGGTTTCATACAAATGTTTGATTAGGTTGTTTTTTCATACCTCCATGAAAAAAATAAAATTCCCTTCATTCCTTATAATTCAATATTACAGACATCATAATTATACCCACGAAAATAATTCAAACTGCATTCGTTTTCTTAAGATTTAAATGTAACATTGGAGTTTCTAAAGCCCCTTGCACTCATATTTGTATGGCACAAGAATACAATAGGGAAGCAGTTTTCAGATCCCCAATGCTGACAATTAACCAATAGAATGAAACTAAATGTGCAAAGCAGTGTGTAGGACCCACAAAAGTAATCTTCAGCAAAAGTAGTTCCGGCACAAGGTGATTTTTTTTCATGGAGCTATGAAATTTTTTTTTCAGCCAATCAGAACTTGCCAATCTTCATGAAAACAAATGATATTGAATTATGTGTATATATAAATAATTTTTTTGCTAGATACAGAGAAGATCCATGGTTGTGGGATTTAGACTGGTCTGTAAACAAGCTCTCTGTCCGAAAACAACCAACGGTAAAATTTGATTTTCTTGAATGTCATACACAAGCTATGTAAAGATCCCAAGGAAATATGGTTTGAAAACATAGTGAGTAAAGGCAAAAATGCTGGTAATCAAATTTTTTATGTTTTCTCTCAATATTTTGTACCCTTGCAAAGACAGTTCCCATTATTGTAGCCATGTTACACTTGTTAGCTGGCAACTGTTGTAATAAAGGCAAGTCGAAATGGTAAGGAGTAAATTTAGAGAGCATTAATTTTTTACTTAACGACAAAATCCTGGACGAGACCAAATTCAAAGCATTAGATTAGCAGACAGCATACTTGTTGTAGCTTAAATGATGGTTACTGTCTTTGATAGGGTGGTAAACATTGTGGGAAAAGAAGATGCTGGTTACCAGCATTTCCTCCTTTTCCGACAAAGTTTCCAAATGCTTCTTCCTCAGGGTCATTGAATCTTGGGATTGTATGGCAACTGGTTAAGTTCCGACAATATGCAGAATTCTATTAAAAAAGATGTGACTAAACATGACAATCTATGACATTCGATCACAGAACTTTGTTGTGATCTATCCTCTTCCACAGTGAATGCATGTGCAGTTGACAAGCAAGGTGCTCCAGATGAATGAGATCTATACTCTTGCTTAGAAGGTTTAACTCTTTAACTCTTTACCAAACAACAAATTTATAGACTGGTCCAACTTGAAAGCATTTGCAGACAACAAAATAAATGTGACTGAAATATCCAAATTTGATTTGGGAAGGTTAGAAAACATTGTGGGAAAAGGAGAAAACGCTGATTACCAGCATTTTCTCCTTTTGCCACTATGTTTTCAAAAGGCTTCTACCTCAGGGTCGTCAAAAGTCGTCATTGTGGGTAAAGGGTTAACCGCACAGTGGTTAGAAAACATTGTGGGAAAAGGAGAAAACGCTGATTACCAGCATTTTCTCCTTTTGCCACTATGTTTTCAAAAGGCTTCTACCTCAGGGTCGTCAAAAGTCGTCATTGTGGGTAAAGGGTTAACCGCACAGTGCCGGCTTTTTATGATCCTTGAATAGAAGCCTGTTGAAAACATGGTTGGAAAAGGAGAAAATGCTGGTAACCAGCATCTTCTCCTTTTCCCACAATGTTTTCTACCCTTCCCAGAACAATTTTCAACTTTTGAAACATTTGAAATTTGTCGTCTGCTTATGTTTTACATTTGGTACAGTCTAAAATTTCACCAGTAGGTAAAAAGTTGACACATGACCATGATGCTTGATGCAGAGCAAGTCACTAAATTATTATGGATCAGTGAAACCTTTTTTGAACAACAGCAGACTGCATTATGAAGTAGAGTGCTCCTTTGACATGCAGAAATTTTACCAAAAGTATCAACCCATGTCAGCCTGCATTGACTTCACAAGCTGACATGGGTCAATACTTTTCACAGATTTAAGCCCCTTCTTTTCACAAGGCATGGTTCATATATTTCTAATTGAGGGGTAGATGACATAGTTGGTAAAGGAGAAAATTCTTTTTACCAGCATTTTCTAGTTGTGTTTATAATGGGCATATTCCTTTCACTGCTCACATGTTCTGACTGTTCTAATCCAATTAAGGTGAAGCGCACCTGCTGACCTGTTGCTTGGTGCTACAAGATGGCTGAAAGAGGGGCAATTCTTCATGGCAAAATTTGCAATTGGCATTTTTAACGATAAGAATGCCAAAAATAGGGGCATAGTAGACCGTCTCCACTCTCTCTCTCTGCAGCTAATCATATCCTCAACTAACACATCCAAGACAGTAGCTCTTGCAACAGCCATCATGCCATTGTACTTTCATTTCGATATGGTTTAGAATATTGTTCTGAACCTGCTTCATTCAGAACATACTTGCGGAACAGTGTATTGTGTTCTAAAATTATTCCTTTTGTACATTCCAGAACAGCATTCCAGATCAAAGAACATTGTGCCAGAACAGGTGAAAGGAATATGCCCAATGTTTTCTAAATTCTTCTCACTCTAGATCATTTGAATATAGAATTGTTTGCCAAAGAGATTATATTCTAATTAAATAGAAAAAAAAAGTGAAATACTCGCCACTGTTGTATTTACAGAAAAAGACAAAAGTTACCAAACAGGAAGAGTGCATATATCTGGAGGAGGAGGAGGAAAATGATAGTTGTATAGAGGAAGTTCTGAAAGCCCAAGACAGTCATTACAAAAGAACGCCCAACCTGATTGGCTATCCAAGGTAGGCATTGTTGGACAAACAAACAAACTTAGACTTGTCCATATGGAACGTATTTGTAGAAAACATGTTTAAAGTAGCTTAACTCATTACCACACAATCCCGACTTATAACGACCCCTAGAAAGAAGCCTTTTGAAAACATCATGGGAAAAGGAGAAAATGCTGGTAACCAGCATTTTCTCCTTTTTCCACCATGTTTACTTCCCTGCTGGAAACAATTTTCAATTTTTGAGTTATGTCTATTTTGTCATCTGCAAATGCTTTCAGTTTGGACCAGTCTAAAATTTTTGTCGTTTGGTAAAGAGTTAAAGGATCATTTCTATCTTGGAAATGGTAGAGAACAATGCAATGAAAGGTGAAAATACTGGCTACAAGAATTTCTGCTTTTCTCACAATGTTTTTAAAAGCTGTCTTCTTTAGGGTTGTTAGCCCAGCCAGGTAGCTTAGGTTTTTTTATGCTTTTTCGCCTCTCAACTGTGATGCATGTGAGAAAAGTAGTCTGTGGTTTGGAAAGAAAATTGCATCAGGAAACATATGCCTAGGTGCACTGACCACCTTGATATGATCAAAGCTGTTAAACGGAAAATCTGGGTTGTTTAACCCTTTACTCCATGAATACTCAGTTCTATGCATTGCTTGTAGGAGCCTTTGGAAAACATTGTGGCAATAGGTGAAATTGCTCCTGACAAGCAATTTCACCTTTTGCCACATTTTTTCCTATGCTGTCAAAAGGTGTCATATACACATAACAAACAGCTTCATCCTTGCTGTTATTTTGGGTCAATTAGAGATAGCAGAGTAATGCTTAATGGGGTAAAGGGTTAAACACAAGATTGTCTTGTAACTTTTGGAGGTAACTTTTTATCCTTTACTCTCGTAACTATGCCTGGATTTAATGATCATGAGAAAGAGTGCTTGTGAAACAGGGAGAGGAGAAAACTGCAGCTTATCTGTAATTTCACCATATCCCACAACATTTTTGTATCCTCTCAAACGGGAGTCATATCAATTCGGCCATATGTAATTGGCTTTCTGCAAACCCGTTCTAATTGGATGAGTGGGAGACAGTGATGTAAGAGCAGAATGTTGGCCTCTTACATCTGAGGTCCTGGGTTTGAATCCTGTGACGAGCCAGATGGATTCAACCTTTGGAGATACCCAGCACAGGAACATACAGTTAACCTTTTCCCCACACAGAAAAAACTACAGAAAAAACTTATACAGTACTTGCCCAAATTGAAAGCTTTTGTAGACAGAAATAGAAATTTGACTCAGATAGTGGAATTTTGTCTCTGATATGGTAGAAAACACATATGGAAAATGTAGAAAATGCTGATCTGCAGCATTTTCTCCTTTTCCCACATTGTTTTTGAAAGGTCTTTTCCTCTGGATTGTTAAAACTTTGGATTGTGTGGTAAAGGGTGAAAGATGCAGGTCTGTAAGATTAATTCTGTTATTTCTTACATATAGATGGTACAGAGATCTGACTGAGAGACAGTTTACTGAAGACTGGAGCCCTGGACCCTCCAAAATCAGCTCCCTCACCAGAGTAACACCCAAACTGTTGAGATTGACTTGGGATGGTTTCCCAGTTCACTATGATGATATCCATGGGTGGGGCTATCTGGTTCCTGGTCGCACAGATAATCTTTACCTGCTAAAAGAGAACCAAGTGGATACAGACCAAACTACAGTGAAGCCTATATTTCCATACAGGTAAGGTTTGAAGGTGCATGATATAATATTCACATTTCATTGTAAATTCCAGAATCTGCATAGTTGATTCTTCAATCAGTTAGCTGATCTTTGAAAAAGGATTAGATCAAGAATTAGAACTAGTATAGAGTGGCCTTCCCAGTTTTCAATGTGGTATGTGATTGGTCAGTTTTAAAGATGCCAGACCTCTTAACTCATTAGCACACAAGAAAATTTTGGAGTGGTACAAATTGAAAGCATTTGCAGATGACAAAATGAAGGTGACTGAAAAATAGAAATTTGTTCTGGGAAGGGTAGAAAACACTGTGGGAAAAGGAGAAAATGCTGGTTACAAGCATTTTCTCCTTTTCCCACAGTGTTTTCAAAAGGTGTCTTTCTCTGGGGCGTCAAAAGTAGGGATTGTGTGGTAAAGGGTTAATCAAAATTCTTCCATTAAAGTTAATTTGATTAGTCAGATCGGTCAGTCATTAAAAATCTGAATGGCTGTCAGAAGTGACTCTGATCAGACAATGTCTAAGAGACATTTTGTTGTGTCAGGGGTTTCGGCGGTTTTTGTTCTATTCGATTTTTCATACCTGTTAATTTCCGGATAAGTATTTCTGCATGATTGGATATAATTTTCTCACTAGGAACTTCTACACCTGTCATTTTACCCGTGATAAGTGGACAGTGGTTATGTTGTCAATGTATTTTCTTACGTGAGGTCTCGCATGTAACAAATGTTTATTATGTAAATTTCAATTATGTAAATTCCAATACCATTGGACAGAATCTAATGAAACTGTATACATGTGCACAATAACCTATCAAGCCGATATCTTAAGTTTGATATTTTGATTCAATGCAAAATGGATGGCTGGGTGCGATTTTCAGTTACGTGGTCGAGCAAATTTGTGAAAAGGTCTTATTTAACTCATTACCAAACGACAATATTTTAGACTGGTTCAAAATGAAAGCATTTGCAGACGACAAAATAAAAGTGACTGAAAATTTGAATTTGTTCTGGGAAGGGTAGAAAACACTGTGGGAAAAGGAGAAAATGCTGGTTACCAGCATTTTCTCCTTTTCCCACAATGTTTTCAAAAGGCTTCTTTCTCAGGGTTGTTAAAAGTCGGGATTGTGTGGTAATGGGTTAAATGAAATTGCTTGTTCTAATTCTTTTTTCATTTGCTAAAAATTTAGGTCCTACTAAAAGGATATACAGTCAATATATCAGATGACTCAAAGAACTTTTTCTTTGTTGTACAGACAGATGTGTAAAATTCTAGAATGTGCCAAACACATAAATCTAGACGATACAGAAGTTCACATACAGAATTCGGAGGAAGTGTCGGATGAAAAGTTTGAAGAAGAAATGAATAAACAATTAAATCTGGATGACATGTCAAGTTTTGATCACGGAAAATGGGACGATAAAGAGGATTACAGCCTACCCCCAAAAAGAAAGGTCTGTCTCAGCATATGATTAACCTTTACCCAAACGACAAACTTTTGGACTAGACCAAATTCAAAGCATTTGCAGATGACAATTCATCTCTTGCTGTAAAGATGATTTCTGTCTATTATAGGGTAGAAAACATTGTGGGAAAAGGAGAAAATGCTGGTTACCAGCATTTTCTCCTTTTCCCACAATTTTTTTAAAAGGCTATGATACCAGACGCATAAAACCAGAGATTGTTTTCGGAAAGGGTTAATTCTCATTATATATTTAACTTTTTATGCCAGTTTTCATAATTCTGTTAACTCTTTACCGAACGACAAAATTATAGGCAGCTCCTAGTTGAAAGCACTTGCAGGCAACAAAATAAACATAATGAAAAATTGAAATTTGTTTCTAGAAGGGTAGAAAACTTTGTGGGAAAAGGAGAAAATGCTGATTACCGATCATTTTCTCCTTTTAAATCATAATGTTTTCAAAAGGCTTAAATGTCAGAGTCGTAAAAATCAGGGATTGTTTGGTAAGAGTGAAAGAAGCCTTTTGAAAACATTGTGGAAAAAGGAGAAAATGCTGGTAACCAGCGTTTTTTCCTTTTTCCACAATGTTGTCTACCCTTCCCAAAACAAATTTAAGTTTGTGAGTCACTTTAAATTTGTCACATTTTTTGAAAACATATCCTTTTCATCCTGTGAGCTTGGTTAGTAAAACTTTGCATAGTGATACATAAAGATATTTCTTGATATTCAGATCATATACATACTGTACCTTTCTCTCACAGCTAGGATAAATTCAAGTTATTGTTACTAAATTTAGAACAAAATAAACTTCTTGGCAAATAGATCTTAATAAGATTTTGCTAAAAACCTTCATTCTAGGGTAAATTCTTACCAGACAGACCGTATGAGCTTTTGAAAACGATGTTGGAAGAGGAGAAACTGGAAAACCAGCATTTTTTTCCTTCTCCCACAATGTTTTCTTGCCTGTCTTTGCCACTTTTAAATTTGTATTCTGCAGATGTTTTCATGTGAAAGAGTCTAAAATTTGTCATGTTGCAAAGGATTAATCTATTACCACATAATCCCTACTTTTGACGCCCCTGAGAAAGGGGCCTTTTGAAAACACTGCGGGAAAAGGAGAAAATGTTGGTAATCAGCATTTTCTCATTTTCCCACAGTGTTTTCTACCTTTCCCAGAACTAATTTCAATTTTTCAGTCACCTTTATTTTGTTGTCTGCAAATGCTTTCAATTTGAACCAGTCTAAAATTTTGTCGTGTGGTAAAGAGTTAAACTACAAGTCATTGTCAATGTTTCTAGATACTGAATGGAAAAGGTTTCCAAGACTTTGCATGGTTGTATTTCTTGAAATGCAAATGCAAATACTGCTGTGTATGTACCATCAGTCTGTAGGGAAGGTAAAAGTCAAAAACACTTTATTGATTATAGAAAAAGTGGGATCCAAGCTGTAATGAAGGATTTTCCTTGCATGCAAAGTACATGTAATCATAACTCAGGTGAGCCTAACATGACAATCGTTGTCCTATTGTCCTGTATGTTGTTTCTGTTCCAGGTTAAGGACAGTGACTGTCCCCACAAAGGTGATGGCCCTTGTCAGGATGTCAGTATTCCAGGTTGCTGGTTCTTCAAAATACCACATAAGGTAGGAATAATACAGCTCTGATTATCTCTTTACTGCAAGGCAAATTGGTAGATATGCTCAAATTTAAACAAAAAATTGCAGACTATAGTTTGGGTGCTGCTAAAATGATGGACTTTCTCTTGTAAAGGATAGTAAATTTTGTGTGAAAAGCAGAAAGTACTGGCTACGAGAGGTTGTATTAAAGTTTATTGACTTTATTTAACTCTTTACCAAACGACAAAATTTTGGACCAGTCCAAATTGAAAGTAATTGCAGACGACAAAATGTATGTCACTAAAGAATTGAAATGTCTTTTAGGAAGGGAAGAAAACATTGTGGGAAAAGGAGAAAATGCTGGTTACCAGCATTTTTTCCCTTTCCCACAATGTTTTTAAAAGGCTTCTTCCACAGGGGTGTTAAAAGTTTTATTCTAAATATCTGTTATTTCTTTCCACTTTTGACATTTTTGTCATTACATTTGAATGGTAGATCAAAGAATGTCAAAAAATTGTTTTGAAGATTGGAACTCAATTTTTGGCCACTGAGTGTACTGTTGAAAGCAGAATAAAATACTGCTTGTACAAAAGCTCATATTTCGTTTTTATATAATATTTCTGCGCTAAGTTCTTATGTAAGCTGTAAAAAAGACGTCAGTATTGAGTTGGTAGACAGGATTTCACACCTCCTGTTGCATATTTCAGTCATATTTCACTGATGATCGTATTACCAGTTTATACAATTTTTGACTTGTGTAACTTTCAAGTATTTGCAGAAAAAATAAATGAGAGATGGCAGAAATGATTATGTTTATTGGCTTGTTGTTAACTGTGTAGAAAAACATTGTGAGAAAAAGAAGTTTCATTTTTCCACAGCATTTTCAAAGGTTTTTTCTTTAGGTTCGGGATCACCTCGGAATGTTTGTTGGAGGGTTATCAGATAATATATTAACCGTTTACAAGACAACCAGTGTGAGGACAAACCTGAGAAAAGTATTTGAAAAAATAGTGGGAAAAGGAGAAATTGCTGGTTACAACATCTCCATTTTCCAAATCATTTTTGACCTTCTCAACAACAATTCTCATTATTCAGGCCACCCTGAATTTGGACAACTCTGAAATTTTATCATTTGACTTATATCATCTGTCAACCCTTTGCTACACAACCCTCAGAAAAAAGGCATTTGAAAACTTGTTAGATACAAAGAAATTGCTGCTTACCAAGATTTTTTTGTTTTCACGATACCTCTGAAAGTTGATTTGCAACCACTTTAACTCATTACCACACAATCCCGACTTTTAACAACCCTGGAAAACAAGCCTTTTAAAAACATTGTAGGAAAAGGAGAAAATGCTGGTAACCAGCATTTTCTCCTTTTCCCACAATGTTTTCTACCCTGTTGGAAACAAATTTTAATGTTTTGAGCTACATTAATTTTGCCGTCTGCAAATGCTTTCAATTTGGAGCAGTCTAAAATTTTGTCGTGTGGTAAAGAGTTAAAACTTTTTTCCAAACAACAAAATTTTAGACAGGTCGAAATTCAAAGTACTTGCAGAAGACAAAATATACATAGCGGTAACTCAAAAATTGAAATTTGTTTCCAGCAGGGTAGAAAACATGGTGGGAAAAGCCGAAAATGCTGGTTACCAGCATTTTCTTCTTTTCCCACAATGTTTTCAAAAGGCTTCTTTCTTAGGGTCGTAAAAACTAGGGATTGTTTGGTTAATAGGTCCTTTTTTTACATTGTGGCACAATTAGCAGAGGGCTTCTATTCAAAAGATCTTTTTGCCCTCGCCCTCGGCATTTGTCATAGTGTATGATTTAGTGTATAATTGTATATTGATATGTGCTATGTTTGCCCTGAAAGGGCCCACTGTTCTATTCATAATGGGGTTTAAACTTTTAATTGTAAGTTTTAGTCTGTTCCCTATGGAAGAGTGAGCACAATACTAATACTTTCCTGAAACAGTTTTACTGCAGATGGCTTTTCAAACATCCATTGTAGAGATGATCAATAAAGGTTTATGGAGTTTGTCTCAAAAAGAAATAAAAACATTGTAGGAAATGTAGAAAATGCTCAGGTTAGCACCATTTCCTCTTTTTTTTTACACAGTGTTTTGAAGGCATTCTTCATCAGGTTTGTTAAAAGACATGATTGTTTTGATAAAGGGTTAAATCTTGCCACACAACAAAGTTGTAGACTTGCCTATATACATGTACATTATTTATCAACGACAATTAAAATTTGTTTCAAATGATAGGATTATTCTTAAGAGGACAGAAAACATTGTGGGAATAGGAGAAAGTGCTGGAAACTAGCATTTTCTCCTATTTCCAAAATGTTTTCAGCCTTTTCTTCTTTACCCCATTATGTTTTCAATAGCTTTTTATTTTGGCAGAGTCATTAGGAAATGAGATTGTTCAGTAAAAAGATTAAGTGTGAAAGTTGACATATTGTTGCTAGAAGTCTGTGAAATATAACTTGATATGTGAGATTGATTACATCACTGTCATCTCTACCTGTGACATGTAAGGATGAGTTTACATAATGCTTAGCTATATAATCATTGTATAACCTTTTATAACACAATCCCAACTGTTAACAAACCCCCCCTCCCAAAGAAACAGCCTTTTGAAAACATTGTGGGAAAAGGAGAAAATACTGGTTGCCAGCATTTTCTCCATTTCCCACAATGTTTTTTACCCTCCCTAAAACAGTATCAAATGTTGTTGTTTTTTTTTTTCTCAAATGTTTTGTCGTGTTTTTCTTTTCGTTGCAAAATTAATGCTTTGAATTTGCACAAGTCTAAATTTTGGCATGTGATAAAGGTATACTCAATATGACCGGGCTACGGACAAAACCCCCCTAGGACAAACCCCCATGGACAAAACCCCCCCTACACAAAACCCCCATACCCTTAACTGAAAAGTGGACAAAACCCCCATTGTTTTAAAATAATTCTTTTTGTACAATCATTTTAAAGTTGAATAAAATTTACTGCTTTAAATACTTGCGGGGGTTGTAAAAATTAATGTTTTTGTATAAGTTAAATTGTGCTTTATGATCAAAAATGTGTTTTTTCTTAAAAATTTGTCCGGGGGTGGGGGGGGGGTCCATGGGGGTTTTATCCTAGGGGTTTTTCATCCTAGGGGGGTTTCGTCCTACGGGGGTTTTGTCCTACACTCAATATGACCATATTAGCAGGAATATTTTAACCCTTGCCCAAACGACAAACTTTTGGACAAGACCAAATTGAAAGCATTTACAGACGACAATTCAACTCTTGCTGAAAAGATAAGTTCTGTCAATGATAGGGTAGAAAACATTTTGGGAAAAGGAGAAAATGCTGGTTACCAGCATTTTCTCCTTTTCCCACAATGTTTTCAAAAGGCTACTATTCCAGACCCGTAAAATACCCCATGCCAGCACTTTTCAGTTAAGGGTATGGGGGTTTTGTCCAGGGGGGTTTTGTCCAGGGGGGTTTTGTCCATGGGGGTTTTGTCCTAGGGGATTTTTGTCCGTACCCCGTAAAAACCAGGGCTTGTTTGGGAAAGGGTTAAATTACATTTCAGGATGGACAGGACAAGAGAGTGGGCAATCCTTTATCCAAAGATTATTTTGATCGCTTCAAGGATGGCACACTGAAAGCTCTCTCGGGAGATACGGCAGAATATGTGCTGAAAATTCATAAATATTGCAGCTACTGGAAAAATTCACAGAAACGAATACAGTAAGATAAAAGTGACTCCTTCTGAAACCATAACTTTGTCCCAGACACAAAAAATGACTTGTCCAAAATAAAAGAAAGAGCATATGATAAATTTACCCATTACCACATAGCAAAATTTTAGACCTATCCAAATTGAAAGCATTTGCAGATGACAATTTCAAAGTGGCTCAAATCGTGCAATTTTGCTTTGATAGGGAAGAAAAATTTGTGGAAAAAAGAGAAAATTCTGGTTCCCAGCGTTTTCTCCTTTTCCCACATTGTTTTCAAAAGGTTTCTTTCTCAGGGCCAGTAAAAGTTGTCATTTGTGGTAAAGGGTTTAATAAGACTTAAATGAGTAAATGTGATGTTTAATATGGTAAAAAACATAACAGAAGAAAAAAAGAGAAAAAGGCTTGTTTTCAACATTATCCTTTTTTCCCCCTATGTTTTCCAGTCCTGTGACCAGGATTGTTTAAATTGGGCATTATTTGGTAAAGGGGTGATCTCTTTAACCCATTACCACACAATCCCTCCTTTTGAAGCCGCTGAGAAAAAATCTGGTAGAAAATATTGTGGGAAAAGGAGAAAATGCTGGTAACCAGCATTTTATCCTTTGCCCTCAATGTTTTCTACTCTTCACAAAACAAATTTCAAATTTTCAGTCACTTTTATTTTGTTGTGTGCAAATTAATGCTGTCTAGTTGAACAAACCTAAAATATTGTCATTTGTTAACTCTTCACCAAACAACAAAGTTTTGGATTAGACCAAATTCAAAGCATCTGCAGAGAACAAATTACCGGTAAATCTTGGTAATATGATAATTTCTGACTTTGATAGGGAAGAAAATATTTGTGGGAAAAGGAGAAAATGCTGGTTACCAGCATTTCTGCCTTTTGCTACAATAGGACTGGTTAAAAGAATATCTTTAGAAAAATGGATTGGTGCAATTGTTACCCCCATATAACTTAATTATGACATTTTTATTAAAACACCATACAAATTTTAAAATTTAACATTGTAAATGATATTGTTTTGTAGATCACAGATGAAGATATGGTTGAATGAAGAAAATATACCAGACTTAGTGAAAAAGTGAGTATTATAGTCATTGTTTTATTTTGACTGTTGTTCTTGTTGCTTCAACTCTTTATGAAACAACAAAATAGGTTGTTCCAAATTGAAAGCATTTGCAGAAGATGAATTAAATGTAACTCAAAAATGGAAATTTGTTTCCAGTAGGATAGAAAACATTGTGGGAAAAGGAGAAAATGCTGGTTACCAGCATTTTCTCCTTTTCCCATAATTTTTTCTAAAGGCTTCTTTTTCAGGGTCGTTAAAAGGTGGGATTTTGTGGTAAAGAGTTAATCAGTATCAAAATCTTGGTTATTAGACCATGCTGTTATTCTGTATATGCATTGATTTGAGGTAATGCCTTACACAGAAGGTACTTTGGGGAAACATTATGACAACTGATCTGAATGCCCATAGAAATAATTAGAAAAGTTGCATCATTATTTTACAAAAAGAAGTTATGCACAGTACAGTCTTTTTTATGTGAACATTTGTCTTTTTAGAATTTCAATTTGGCAAGCTAAAAAGTTTATTGGTAATTGAAAATGTGAAGTTTTGTTTGTTTGTCAAGTTTTATAACAAAGTTCAATGTTATATGATAAAGGCTCAGGTTATGTTTTAATATTTCATTATGTTTCAACATTCTGCATCTAAGCACTTAGCTGGGTATTTTTGGTGACTCTTCTGATTTGAAGTTGTAGCTTGATGATATAACTATTCTAAAGCTATTTTTTTTTTTTCTTCAACTAAACGAAGGATAATGTCAACTTTTACATGTAAATTTGCAATTAATGGTTATTTCTTTACTTTTCCTACATTCAGGAACAGGTATGTTTGTTTGCCTGGCACAATATCGTAAGTTGGCAGAGTGATGTGTGATTTGTATGCTATGGGCATCATCATCTTCATCATTGCCATCATTATCATCATCATTTCGTGTTGACTTCCTATCACAATGTTTACAGTCTAGATAAAGACAAGTCATTTTTAGACATACATGTACCTAAAACTGTAAAAGGTTAAAATGGCAAAACATTGGAAGAAAACCTGAATAGATTTTCAAAACCCTTTACAAAACTCTTTAAAATGTTTTGAAACAGTATCACACTGTTCCTACTTTTTCCAACTCTGAGAAAGAAGCCTTTAGAAAACATTGTGTGGAAAGGAGAAAATGCTGGTTACCAGCATTTTCTCCTTTTCCAAATATGTTTTCTACCCTTAAAAAAACAAATTTCAAATTTTCATTCACTTTTATTTGGCGTCTGCAAATATTTTCGATTTGGACAGACCTAAAATTTTGTTGTTTGTTCATGAGGTAAGAAACCTGTTGAAAAAGGCTTTTGAAAGCATCAGCAATAGCCATTGTCTCCTATGTCCAAGGTGTGACTAACATTTAGTTAGTCGTCCGTTGATTCTGTCAATTTAGATGTATAAAGTTTTGTTTTCTTGTGTTTTTGTGGCACAGAATAAAAAGGCTTCTGAAAACATTGTTGGAAAAGGAGAAAATATAGGCAGCTGGCATATTTCTGTGGTATCATATTTATAAGCATACTTTCCATGATCATGCTTCATGTATGAAGAAAGTTTAATTTTCATTTTATCCAGACATACAGAATAATGTAAGTTTGCTGAAATATGATGTTAAAATCAATAAGATAAAGCACAAAAGGAAGGCAAAGCCATTTGCTTTGCCATTTTTTTTCAAAATTCCAGTGCACCAAAACAAAACCAGGTGATTCCCCATTTCCCCCATCCCCCACCCCCTGAAAAGTGGCAGTCTATATGAAAATTAACCATATCTTGCTCTAGGAGGAAACCAAAAATAAATTTCGGTGACACACCACCATTGTTTACAGCTTCGATTGTCAGCCAGTTTTCTTCTGACCAATGTTCAGTTTCTAATAAAAATCTCTGTGTTTCTTCTTTTTTTTTAGCTCACCTTAGCACAAAGTGCAAAAGGTGAACTATTGTGATCGAACAATGTCCGTCGGCTGTCGTCCGTCAACAATTTCTTTAAACATCTTCTCCTCCTAAACCATTGGGCCAATCTTCATGAAACTTTGCAGGAATGTTCCTTGGGTGAAGCTCTACCACAATTGTTCAAAGAATTTAATTCGACCCATAACTCTGGTTGCCATGGCAACAAAAAAAAAAAAAAAAAAAACTTTGAAAATCTTCTTCTCTGAAACTAGAAGGCGTACAGCTGTGATTTTTGGTATGTAGCATCTCCTAATGGACCTCTACCAAGTTTGTTCAAATTATGCCCATAGGGTCAAAACTGGCCCCGCCCCGGGGGATAACGCATTTGAGCGTGTTTGAGCATAGGAACAAAGAAGGAAAACTTTAAAAATCTGCCCCTCTGAAACTTGAAGGCGTAGAGCTTTGATATTTGGTATGTAGCATCTCCTAGTTCAAATTATATCCCTGGGGGTCAAAACTGGTCCCACCCCAGGGGTCACAAGTTTGAGCATAGGAACAAAGAAGGAAAACTTTAAAAATCTTCTCCTCTGAAACTTGAAGGCATAGAGCTTTGATATTTAGTATGTGGCATCTCCCAGTGGACCTCTATCAAGTTTGTTCAAATTATGCCCCTGGGGTCAAAACTAGCCTCATCCGGGGTGTCACAAGTTTGAGCATAGGAACAAAGAAGGAAAACTTTGAAAATATTCTCTTCTGAAACTAGAAGGCATGGAGCTTTGATATTTGGTATGTGGCATCTCCTAGTGGACCTCTACCAAGTTTGTTCAAATTATATCCCTAGCGTCAAAACTGGCCCCACCCCGGGGGATAACGCATTTGAGCATAGGAACAAAGAAGGAAAACTTTAAAATTCTTTTCCTCAGAAACTAGAAAGCGTAGAGCTTTGATATTTTGTATGTGGCATCTCCTAGTGGATCTCTACCAAGTTTATTCAAATGATGTCCCTGGGGTCAAAACTGGCCCCACCCTGGGGGTAACTAGTTTGAGCATAGGAACAAAGAAGGAAAACTTTAAAATTCTTCTCCTCTGAAACTAGATGGCGTAGAGCTTTGATATTTGGTATGTGGCATCTTCTAGTAGACCTCTACCAAATTTGTTTAAATCATGCCTGTGGAGTCAAATCTGGTCATGTCCCGGGGGTCACAAGTTCGAACATAGTAACAAAGGAAGAAAATTTTAAAATTTTTCTTCTCTTAAACTAGAGGGCATAGAGCTATGATATTTTGCATGTAGCAATTCCTAGTGGACCTCTGCCAATTTTGTTCATATAATGCCCTTGGGGTCAAAACTGGCCCTGCTCCAGGGGGTCACAGGTTGGAACATTGCAACAAAGAAGGAAAACTTTAGAAATCTTCTCTGAAACTTGAAGGTGCAGAGCTTTGATATTTGGTATGCAGAATCTTCTAGAGGACCTCTACCAAGTTTGGTCATATGATGTCCCTGGCGTCAAAACTGGCCCTGCCCCAGGGGTCACAGGTTGGAACATAGGAACAAAGAAGGAAAATTTTAAATTTCTTTTTCTCTTAAACGGGAAGGTGTAGAGCTTTGATATTTGGTTTGTAGCATCTTTGAGTGGACCTCTACCAAGTTTGTTCCAAGGATGCTGCTTTGATTAAAACTGATCCAGCCCTGGGGACCACAAGTTCGAACATAAGACAAAAAAGGAAAATTTGAAATTCTTTTTTGAAACTGGAAGGTGTAGAGCTTTGATATTTGATTGCCCTATGTCCGACGTCTGTCTTTCTATAAATATCTTCTTCTCCTAACCAACTGGGCCAATCTTGATGAAACTTGGCAGGGATGTTCCTTGAGTGAAGCTTTACCAAAGTTGATCAAAGAATTGAATTTCACTCATAAGCTATAGTCTAAGGTGAGCCAATGGCCCTCTTGTTTTTCAAATACACCTTATATGTCAGTAATTTATCTGTGTATATACAAAGGATTGATTTTTGTATGATTCTAAATTGTTTGAAATTTAACAGCGTTTTTGCTCACTGGCTGAAGGCGGGCATCTTTAAAAACAAAGAAGAAATTCCTTATCTTTTTGGTTCATTGAATATTGGCATTTGACATGATGAATTTTCATTGTCACAGATTTATTTTTTTCTGAGATATTAATTCAAAACCAAGGTGTGCATTTTTAGATGTACTCAGTATATATTTAGTATGGGGTTTGGGTTTTTTTATCGAAAAGATGCCTTTCATTGTTTCACAACCCAGTTTAGACTTCTTTGTAATCATGTCAGGTGTATAACTCTTTCCTTCATTTCACTTGCCACATATACATGGATTCATATTGCTCAAGAAGAATAACCTAGTGTAGCTTACTGCAGTCTCTTCACCTTCTACATACCTCTTTACATCTTAACTACTGTGGTGCTGATTAAACCCCAAGTGCATTTCAAACCAGGGAAAATGAGCCAAAGGATTGTAATTTTAGGGTTGTTTTTGTCCAGATTGTCCATGGAGAGTAGACAGTGTTGATTAAGGATCAGACTGTACATTTTTTGCAGTCTGATTGTGTGAAGTCTGATCTTGAACACTACTTGCAAAGAAAGTTCAGGTAATGAAAGGTGCCTTGATAAACCCTAGCATCAATCCTATCATGAGCACAACCTTGTGAATTACCATACTTTGCTTAAATTTTTGAACAGTAAAAAATAAATTCTTTTTTCATCTCCCAATACTTAGACCTACCCAGGGTTGTTAAATGTCTGCATTGTGCAGTATAGGGTTTAGTAAATTTTGAAATACAGAAGTCTAAGTTTTTAAATATTTCCTTAAATTTTTTGTAAATTTCTCTGTAACTCAACCATGTATAAAAGCGAATTCTATCGGGTGTATTTTTATATTTTGTTTGCAGAAAACCAGGCTATACTGAGGGCAGAAATCTAGGTGCAATTGTACCTAGAATCGTAGCAGCTGGTACCATCACTCGTAGAGCTGTGGAACCAACTTGGCTTACTGCCAGTAATGCATATGTAAGTATAACATGAGTTTATGCAGTTATGCCCTTTTTTTCTACTTAAAATGGTCACTATAAAAATCAAAGTGCTGAAAGCACTGATGGCCAGGAGCAAATAAATAGTTAATATATGCTTAACCCATTACCACACAATCCCTACTTTTGATGACCCTTGGAAATAAGCCTTTTAAAAACATTGTGGTAAAAGGAGAAAATACTGATAAGCAGCATTTTCTTCTTTTCCCACAATGTTTTCTACCCTATCAATAAACAGTTGCACCATTTGAGCTACATTGAAATTGTCTTGTGCAAATGCTTTTAATTTGGACAGAGCTAATATTTTGTCATCTGGTAAAAGGTTAAAGCAATTTGAATTCAATCATGAACTGTCCAGCTGAAAAGTACAAGGAAAGAAGAAAGGAAATGGCAAATGGCTCGGCTGCAGTTGCTTTTATTGAAAATTGTAAGTGGAAAAGTCGGGCATTACTGTGTCAAAAATATTTAGATGTTTACCTTCCAATGATTTATGAGTTCACTTCTGATAGTTAAGAACTAGCCCAAGTTTGAAGCGAATATGATAGTTAGCAACAACATCCAGCTTGAAGTAAATGTCTTCAGTAATTACAGTATTGATTAAGATATTATAAAATATCAAAATAATTTCAACACTCAAAGTCAAAAAGGGGCATTTATAAATGTCAGAAAAAGTACTTTAATGGATCCCTTTAGTATGGGCTTCCCTTTTGATAGCTAACAACAGTCCGAGTTTGAATTAAACATCTTCAGTAATGACAACGTTATTATAACTTTATGTCTTGCGAATTCCTATTTTCCGTTACATGAGTATGTTAAGGTTTTCCCCAATTCCATTTTCAAATTAATAAGTAAAGTGTTGCCACAAGAGTTTACGTCTTTCTTAAAGTCCATCAGTCTGGTCCAATCTAGTCTATCCCAGTTTATTCCGGTATTTCCATGTACCGGGAAAACATCAACTCCTCAACAAACTGCCCAAGTAATATTTCCTTTTAGCATTGTTATTGGTAAAGGTAGACACTGAACCCTCTTTCGATTTCTGTTTTACATCACACATGAATAATTTGTAATGTGTAAGGCGATTTTGAGGCAACTGCCAGTAAGAAATGGCAGTTGCAGTTCTAGCAAATCAGAGACAGCAAATATTGTGCATTTATACATGAAGTTGAGAAGTGGTTGCAGTTTTCAAGCAAAAATCTGAAATGTAGTTTCTAACGCTAGGTGCCATAGGCCCCTAGCCAATTACCTGCACAAGCTTTGGCATCTGCATGTGGTGTAGTGCTCTTGTTAATTTTTGGTATTAGTCTAAACAAGATATGTACATGATCTGTACACTAAAAGATTAATCCTTTACCAAAAAGTTCTTAGTTTTAACTACCCCAGGAAAATAGTCCCAAGGAGGTGGACTATTGTTTTTTGGCCACATGGATCAAAAGTGAAGGTCACTGGAGAACTTTATTTGATATTTATTTCTGTGCTCTGTTTAAATGCTGTTTGACCTAGGAACATTAAAGTTTATACTTTGTCAATGATCCAAGGAACTGCCGTAGTGTTTTGGGGGCACATGGATCAAAAGTCAAGGTTGCTGAAAAAAAACTCTGTTTGGAAAATAATATTGTGCTCTTAACCAATACCTGTTGGACCTAGAATCATGAAATGTCATACAAGCGTTGCCCATGATCCAATGATGTGACCTATTATTTTTGTGTCACATTGATTTAAGCTGAAGGTCACAGATGATCTTTGTTTCTAAATTCATTTATTTCCATTCTCTGATTGTGTTATTTCATTGAGATGGTCCAGGTGGGTAGTATTGTCCACTTTGTGACAGCTCTAGTTTCTACCCTTTCCAAGGTAAATTCCAATATTTTGGTCATAATGAATTTGTTGTTTGCAAATACTTTAAACTGGGATAAGGCTAGATATTAATAATTTTGTAAAGAGTTAGATGAAGATCATTCTTGTTTTACTGCATAGCTTGTCATTATTTTTAGCTCACCTGAGCACAACATGCTCAAGGGGAGCTTTTAGGATCACCTGTTCCTTGGGAGGTCCTCTTTAAAAAGAGTTCATGAAATTTGATTTCGTAAAAAACTCTGGTTACCATGGCAACCAAATGGAATTTTCAAAGAAATTCTTTAAAAAACTTTTTCCCTGAAACCACTGGCCAGACTTTTAAATTAATTTCCTTGGTTGACCCTTTTCAAAAAGTGTTTGCGAAATTTTGATCTGTTAAGAAACATGGCTCTGGTGAATGGGGGCTACATGCACTATACAGAAATGAAGAAATTCTTAAAAATTCTTCTTCTCTGAAACTGCTGATCAGATTTTAAAATGATTTCAGAGATTTTCCTTGGGTGACCCTTTTCAAAAATCATTCGTGAAATTTCAGATTTTGAAAAAATTTCTCAGTGATGTTCTTTGGTTGACATTTTTCAAAAGTTGTTCGCGAAATTTTGATATGTCAAGAAACATTGCTCTGGTGAATGGGGGCTACTTGCACTATACAGAAATGAAGAAATTCTTGAAAATTCTTCTTCTCTGAAACGGCAGGTCAGATTTTAAAATAATTTCACAGAGATTTTCCTTGGCTGAAACTTCGATCTGTTAAGAAACATGGCTCTGGTGAATGGGGGCTACTCGCACTATATGGAAATGAAGAAATTCTTGAAAATTCTTCTTCTCTGAAACTGCTGGTCAGATTTTAGAATAATTTCACAGCAATGTTCCTTGGGTGACCCTTTTCAAAAGTTGTTTGCGAAATTTTGATATGTCAAGAAACATGGCTCTGGTGAATGGGGGCTACTCGCACTATACAGACATGAAGAAATTATTGAAAATTTTTCTTCTCTGAAACCGCTGGCCACATTTTTAAATTAATTTCACAGGGATGTTATTTGAATGACCCTTTTCAAAAATTGTTCGCTAAATTGTGATCCATCAAGAAACATGGCTCTGGTGAATGGTGGCTACTTGCAATATACAGAAATGAAGAAATTCTTGAAAATTCTTCTTTTTCTGAAACTGATGGTCAGATTTTTTAATTGACTTTTACAGGTTACCTTTTGAAAATTGCTTGGCAAAATAATAATTTTGTTTCCAATGTTTCATACCTCAAAAAAAAAAAAAAAATAGGCTATGGTCCTCTCAAAAATTCAGGTGAGCGATCCAGGGCCATCTTGGCCCTCTTGTTTGTTTAACTGTTTACCAAACAGCAAAATTTTGGACTAGTCCACATTGAAAGCATTTGCAGTCTACAAAATAAATGTGACTCAAAAATAGCTATTTGGTTTTGGAAGGGTAGAAAACATTTTGGAAAAAGGAGAAAATGCTGGTTACCAGCATTTTCTCCTTTTCCCATGATGTTTTCAAAAGGCTTCTCTCTCAGGGTCGTTAAAAGTAGGGATTGTGTGGTAAAGGGTTAATTAAGAAAACATGTTAGGCACGAGGCATGACTGGTGTGTACGCATTTCAAAGGAAACAGTATGCACACGGGAGTATGTTCACATGTCTGACTTCACTTTCAATTAACTGTTTACACCTACAATGACATAACAACCCTGAGGAAGAAGCCTCCCTGAAGACTGTTTAAAACATAGTGGGGAAATGAGAAATGACTGGTCACCAGCATTTTGTCTTAATATCTCACAATGTTTTCTACCATTTCACAGATAAATGCTATCATTTTAGACTTACGTAATTTGCTGTCTGCAAATCTATAACTGTGAAGGAGTCTAAATTTGTGTTGTCTGGTAGAATATTCAAATATCATTAACTCTTTACCATATGACAAAATTTTGGACAAGTCCAAATTGAAAGCATTTGCAGACGACAAAATAGATTTGAATAAAAAATTTAAATTTGATTTGAAAAGGGTAGAAAACGTTGTGGGAAAAGGAGAAAATGCTGGTTACCAGCATTTTCTCCTTTTTCCACAA
Organism: Tridacna crocea; assembly: GCA_943736015.1. Taxonomy (NCBI): domain Eukaryota; kingdom Metazoa; phylum Mollusca; class Bivalvia; order Cardiida; family Cardiidae; genus Tridacna; species Tridacna crocea. Next base: position 34,374,053 of record OX031066.1, on the reverse strand, counting down.
TATTTCAAAGGCTTTATTTCTCTGGGTCATTAAAAGTTGGGATGGCGTGGTAAAGAGTTAATTAACCCATTACCTCACAATCCTGACTTTCAAACACCAGGTTGGAGAAGACTTTATAAATCATTGTAGGAAAATGACGGTAATCAGCATTTTCTCCTTTTCCACAATGTTTTCTACCTTGTCAAAGAACTTCTGTTTATTTGTATCAATTTCGAAATTGTCGTCTGCGTCTTTCAATTTAAAGTTTGGATTTTGTGGTTTGGTATGGAGTTTATCAGTTATCCAACTATGCCGCTCTGCTCATTTGAAATGGATGATAGTGTTAACAATGACATGTTCTGGCATATCAATGTTCTCATGCCTTGACAACTCTTGATCCATCCATCCCTATTTGTCGACCGCAGGATGTAGTCTGTGAAACACTTTCGTCGTGAAATTTCTCAAGGTATAATTTCCTATCGTGAGATTTGACAGGTTGATAGAATTATTGGAATTTTAACACAGTTAGGTGACAACAGGATGGGATGGAGTATCATATTATCTTGTGATCATGAAATGGTTACTTAATATTTTATTACCTAACCGAACAAAATTTGGACTGGTCTACATTGAAAGTATTTGCAGGGACAAATTACCTGTTCCCAGTACTTGAAACACCTTTTGATAAAGTAGAAAAATACTGTGGAATAGAGGGGAAAATGTTGGCTTTCAGCATTTTCTCCTTTTCCCACAATGTTTTTAACTCTTTCCCACACAATGATGACTTTTAATGACCCTAGGAGAGAAGCCTTCTGAAAACATTGTACGAAAAGGAGAAAATGCTGGTAACCAGCATTTTCTCCATTTCCCACAATGTTTTCTACCCTTTCAAATTGGATCAGTCAATAATTTTGTTGTTTGGAATAGAGGGGAAAATGTTGGCTTTCAGCATTTTCTCCTTTTCCCACAATGTTTTTAACTCTTTCCCACACAATGATGACTTTTAATGACCCTAGGAGAGAAGCCTTCTGAAAACATTGTAGGAAAAGAAGAAAATGCTGGTAACCAGCATTTTCTCCATTTCCCACAATGTTTTCTACCCTTTCAAATTGGATCAGTCAATAATTTTGTTGTTTGACAAAGAGTTAACCAAATAGGGAGCATTCACAGGTAATAAATTAAGTATTACTCAAATGTTGGTTTCTGTCTTTGATAGGGTTGAAAACATTGTAGAAAAAGGAAAAAATGCTGTTGCCACCTTTTTCTGCTCTTCCAACAGAGTTTTCCAAAGCCTTCTTCTCCAGGGTTGTTAAACTATGGGACGATGTGGTAAAGGGTTTCATTTTTGGCAAAAGCTAAGTTAAATAATTTGTCCTCAGCCAACTATTGTTTAGTTGAATGACTAAACATCTTTTGAAGTTAAAAACATGCATATGGTACACATGAAAACTAACTGCCAAAGGCCTGGTAGGTTAGTCAGTAGAATTCAGGACTTGAGTCCAGGGGGTCGCTGGGTTGATCCCTGGCTCATCTAGTTCCTTTCCTTTTCCCATAATGTTTTCAAAATGCTTCTTTCTCAGAGTTGAAAGTTGGGATTGCATGGAAAAGGGTTAATTAACTCTTTACCAAAAAAGTTATGCCTGCCAAAATTGAAAACATAATGACAGAATAAATGTGGTTGAAAAATTAAAATTAGTGGTTGGAAGGGTAGAAAGCATTATTGGAAAAAGAGAAAATGCTGGTTACCAGCATTTTCTCCTTTTCCCATAATGATTTCAAATGGCTTCCAGCATCAGGCCATTAAAAATTGGGAATGTGTGGTAAAGGATCAAGAGGTAATTTTTGAAGTACAGTCAACAAGAGGTATATCTAGATGCGATAGGGTAAGAACAATTTTCCCTTTTACAGAAAGACAGGATTGGGAGTGAGCTGAAGGCTATGATCCAGGCACCCCCGGGATACAGTTTTGTGGGCGCTGATGTGGACTCACAAGAACTCTGGATTGGAGCCCTGCTTGGGGATGCTAACTTTGGCCAATCACATGGTAGGTGCTCGTAGAAAGTAAGGATGCATTAGCTGGTTATTGGTTGACTTTTTTCCTGCATTAGATTAACTCTCATTAGCCTTTAAATCCTTTACCACACAAGTCTGACTTTTGACAACCTTTGGAAAGAAGCCTTTTGAAAACACTGCTGCTGATTTTTTTGTGTTGAATATATTCTATCAACCCTTTACCAAACAGCCCGGGTTTTCATGGCCCTGAGAAAGAAGCAGTCTAAAAGCATTGTGGAAAAGTATCAGTAATGATTTTATCATACCCCTCACAGGAAGTGAAAGGGAGTGGGGGGGGGAATATACTGGACTCACTATGGCTGTCCATTCATCTGTCCATAGACACAAATATGTCTGGGGAAATACTCCACTTTTATCAGGTACTGAAGTCTAATTTACACACACTGTTCCTATATACTGTATATGAAGTTGTGCATGTGCGATTTCCATGACCCTGCTACAATTTGTTGTAGATTTATCTCCTCTTGAACTTTTTTCGACTCTTACTTTTGTACATTTCCATTCTGCAAAGACCTGTTTTGTGACAAGGAGCTGGTGGGGTAATGATCATGACAAGTGATAGCTTTTCTTTTTGTATACATTTGCAGGTTGTACTGGTTTAGGCTGGATGACATTACAAGGTAATAAGAAGGACAAGACCGACCTACATAGCAAAGTTGCACAAACTGTGGACATTACCAGGGATGAAGCAAAGGTAGGTTTTTCTTCTGTAAAAAGACAAATTTTCCCAGCCAGTCCCTTGAAAAATATTGTGTTTGACATTTACGGCAATGATTCCTACTTTAGCCCCTGGAAAAAAAAGCAATTGATAATTGGGAAAACATCATAGTTAAATATGGACGATCCTCATGACATAAGATAAATATCTGTTTTACTAATGCAAAATTTTACACTTGTCCATATTGAAGTAATATACAAGAAACAATGAGGAAATGCTGGTTATTGGCATTTTTTCCATTTCCCAAAGTGTTTTCAAAATCCATTTCTTCGCTAATGGCTGTTAAAGCATTGGATTGTCCCCTAAAGGATTTGGTAACATTTGTCAAAACAAAAAATGTCAAGCAATTTCTCCATATATCTGAAGAATTTCAAAAATTTCCTTCTTTTGTATTGAGACAGTTACTGTTTGAACTTTGAAAAGAGAGACACTGACAAAATTAATGCCAGTTTTAGACTCTTTACTAAACTCTCCAGTGTTCTAACAATCCTGGACAAGAAAGTTCTAGAAAATGTTCAAGGAAAAGGAGAAAAAGCTGGTAAGCAACCTTTGTTCCACTTTTCCAAGAATATTTTGTACCTGTGTTGATGTATTGATGCTTTCAATACAGGAAGCCCTGATGTGTTTCTGGCACTTCTTTTTCAACTGTTAAAGTAACTGCAGTGATGCAATTGCATACAAAGATGGTGATCTTATTATAATGTCTGATCTTGAGCAACTCTACCCTCAAAAGTAACTGAAGGCTTGCTTTGCATACTAATTGTTCAGTTTTTTGCAGGTTTTTAACTATGGACGTATCTATGGTGCTGGCCAACGATTTGCACAGAAACTGCTGCAGAAGTTTAACCATCAACTTACTTTAAGAGAAGCCAAACAGAAGGCTCAGTTAATGTATCATACAACCAAAGGAGTCAAAACGTAAGATGATCAGATGAGTTCCGAATTTTTGTTCAACGTTTTTAGCAGTGCTGTTTAACCCTTTCCCAAACAACGGAATTTTAGACTGGTCCAAATTCAAAGCACCTGCAGACTACAAAATAAACATAACTCAAAAATTGCAATTTGTTTCCGGCAGGGTAGAAAACATTGTTGGAAAAGGAGAAAATGCTGGTTACCAGCATTTTCTCCTTTCCCCACAATGTTTTCAAAAGGCTTCTACCTCAGGGTCATAAAAAGCAGGGATTGTTTGGTAAAGGGTTAAAAGAGGATGGCTTTAGTCGATGGCATAGATCATGATCAGACTGCACAGAACATGCATATTGCAGCATATTTATTTGTCATATTACTATAAAAGTATTTTTAGACCGATCAGAAAACCTTTCAAATGATAAAAAAAATAGGCAGAAACTGATAAAAGATGAGATGTTTTTTGGACTATATGGAAAATGTGGGACACCATTATTCCCTGAAATGGCTTAACAGCACAAATTCACACACAAACTGTGGTTTCTCTGACTGAAACCTGATTAGAACTGGGACCCCAGAAAAAGATAAAACACTAGTGTATTATCAAAAAAAAGGCATAGGTTTAATACACTGCCAGAGGAGGTGTTGATGTGAAAAAAAAAACTGTCTCTAAAAGACAATATTTAGACTAGTTGGTTCCTGTACGTAAGGGGATTGATCTGACTGTGGAAAAGAAGAGGAAAATACTATTGACAAGTATTGTCTCTTTTTACTAAGATTTTTTTCAAAAGTCTTCCTCCTCTGCATTATGGAAACACATGATTGTTTGGTAAAGAGTTAATTTTTAGCTCACTTAAGGACAAAGTGCTAAAGGTGAGCTATTGTGATCGCCCTATGTCCGGCATCTGTTCTACGTCGTTCGTGAACAATTTCTTTAAATATCTTGTTCTCCTAAACCACAGGGCCAATCTTGATGAAAATTGGCAGGGATGTTCCTTGGATGAATGACTACCAAAGTTGTTCAAAGAATTTAATTCCACCCATAACTGGTTGCTATGGCAACAAAAAGGAAAAAAAATAGAAAATCTTTAAAAATCTTCTTCTCTGAAACTGGAAGGCATAGAGCTTTGATATTTGGTATGTGGCATCTCTTAATGGACCTCTACCAACTTTATTCAAATGATGCCCCTGGGGTCAAAATTGGCCCCACCCCGGGGGTCACAATTTTCAGCATAGGAACAAAGAAGGAAAACTTTAAAAATCTTCTCCTCTGAAACATGAAGGCATAGAGCTTTGATATTTGGTATGTAGCATTTCCTAGTGGACTTCTACCAATTTTGTTCAAATGATGCCCCTGGGGTCAAAATTGGCCCCAGCCTGGGGGTCACAACTTTGAGCACAGGAGCAAAGAAGGAAAAATGATAAATGTATCTGCTGGTAATGTTTGTTATCTCTTTAACACATGATGAAAATGTAGACTCACCCAAGTTAAAAGCATTTTATGAAGAAAATTTAATTGTGGCTCAAATGAGGAAGTTTGTCCTTAATAGGGTTGAAAATGTTTTGGGAAAAGGAGAATACCAGCATTTTCTCTTTTTCCCAGAATGTTTCAAAAGGCGTCTCTGTCAGAGTTGGTTTAAACTTGGGATTGTGTCACAAAGGGTTAAATATTTGAAAAATGTAGAATTTTTGCAGAGATAATTTAAGATGAATTTTTTTTTCTCTTCTTTTTCTTTCTTCAGAGGAGGAGTTTGGTCCGGTGGAAGGTAAGTGAATAGTAACAGCAATATAAGACATAAGTTTTAGGAATGCCTAGAACCATTTTCAAGTGTTCTGCAATGTTACTATAAAAGGTTAACTGTTATTGACCTGTTACCACACAGCAAAATTTTAGGCCCATCCAAATAGAAAACATGTGCAGACAACAAATTCAGAGTTGCTCAATTGGCAAAATTTTGCTTTGATAGGGTAGAAAACAATGTTTTCAAAAGGCTTCATTGTGTGGTAAAGGGTTTAACAAATTAGTGATTCTACAACTCAAAAGAAAATGATTGATTAAAATGTGGGAAAAGGAGGATATGCTGGTAGCCAACATTTTGTCCATTTCCCATGGTTTTTGCTACCCTTTCAAACACAAATTTTTACTTTTTGTGTCACATTTGTCAGCTAGTAATGCATTTTATTTGGACAAATTTGAAATTTTGATATTTAGTAAAGAGCTAATTCCATAAAAGAAATAACCACACTGTAACTTTGGCAGTTTTAGCTTGAAGATTTCTATAACTCATTACCAAACAATAATATTTTAGGCTTGCCCAAATCGAAAGCATTTGCAGACGACAAAATGAAAGTGCTTGAAAATTTTAAATTTGTTTTATGAAGGATAGAAAACCTTATGGAAAAGGAGAAAATGCTGGTTACCAGCATTTTCTCCTTTTCCTACAATGTTTTCTAATGGCTTATTTCTCAGGGTTGTCAAAAATAGGGATTATATGTTGATTCATTGGTAATGCTTAGAGCTTGGGATCCATGGCTTTGAATTTAGATTCAAGCTCAGTCAATCTTCTCTCTATTGACTGATAAAACTCATAGTGACAGAATTAATCCCTTCCTGTTCGCAGAACGTTTAATTTAATTCATCTTTGTTGTAATGGGAAAGTAGCCAGTAACCTTGGAAAGAGAATTGCTCTTAGTAACTGCAAAAAGCTCCAGGAATGCATCAATAGATATTCTGGCAGCTGTGATTTGACTGAGGTACTGTTGAAATGGTTTCAAACACCAAAAAAAACAATAATCTATCTTTTGAGCTTAGCAGCGCAGTCAGTGGCATATAGCTTTTAAAACCAGGGTCCATATTCACCAACCATTGTTTAGAACGTTCTTTGTCTTATTCATCAGAATTTTGTTGATGACGAAAGTAACAGACCTTCTTATTGGCTAAATCATTTAGTTTAGCCAATCAGAGGTTCTGTTACTTTCACAGTCAGAAAATCTCGTAGAAAAAGACTTAAAACTTCCTCAAGAATAGTTGGTGAATATGGACCCAGGGATCCCTGGTCCCGGCTGGGCAAATTTCTTTCGGAGGATTGATGATGAGCCATAAGATTCTTTATTCTGTCACAGCTGATCATTGTTTTGAAGATGATTATAAGAGAAAGCACCCACCAAAGAAAATACTTTGGAAAAGGTGAAAGTGCTGGTTACCAGCAGTTTCTTCTTTTTCCAACATTGTTTTAACCCTTTCCCAAATAATCCCCGGTTTTACAGCCCTGAGATAGAAGCCTTTTAAAACATCGTGGGAAAAGGACAAAATGCTGGTTACCAGCATTTTCTCCTTTTCCCACAATGTTTTCTACCTTACTAGAAACAAATTTCATTTTTTGAGTTACGTTTATTTTGTCGTCAGCAAGTGCTTTGAATTTGGACCGGTCTAAAATATTGTCGTTTGGTAAAGAGTTAAAAGCCTTCCTTCTCAGAGCATTAAAACTTAGGATTCTTTAGTGAAGGGTTAAAGGATATAATGAATATAAACATGTATCACGGTATGTGAGAACTGCATATTTAATTGTAGTGAAAGTGCAATGTTCAACAAGCTAGAAGAGATTGCTAAGAGAGGAGTACCAGTCACACCAGTCTTGGGCTGTAAAATCAGTAAAGCTCTGGAACCACTCAATGTCGATGAGGAAGTGAGTAGAAGGTCACATGGCTTTTTGGAGACATTAACCCATTACCACACAATCCCTACTTTTGACGCCCCTGAGAAAGAAGCCTTTAGAAAACATTGTAGGAAAAGGAGAAAATGCTGGAAACCAGCGTTTTCTCCTTTTCCCACTATGTTTTCTACCCTTCACAAAACAAATCTCAAATTTTCAGACACTTTTATTTTGTCGTCGGCAAATGCTTTCAATTTGGACAGGTCTATAATATTGTCGTTTGGTAATGGGTTAAGATGTCTCCGATACATTTTCCTAATTTAGTTTAAGTAAAAACCTATTTACTAAATATCTGTTATGAAACATTATGTATACAACTTATTTTAACTCTTTAGCAAACAACAAAATTCGAGATTTGTCCAAATTGAAAGCATTTGGAAACAGCGAAATAATTGTGATTGAAAAATTGAAATTGTACTTGAGGGGAAGAAACCATTGTCAGAAAAAGAGAAAATACCAGTTACCAGCAGGAAAGCATTTAAATACAACAAAATAGTTGTGACTGTAGAATTGAAATTGTGTTTTGAAGGGGATGAAAACATTGTGGGAAAAAGCAAAAGAGCTGGTTACCAGCATTTTCTCCTTTTCCCTCATTGTTTTCATCTTCAAGGCCATTAAAACTTGTGTTTTGCTGTCTTGATGATAGCTTCACGAATCATTTCCCAAGTACTTGCACAGTGATGTAAGTACATGTACTTTCACAGGTTAACCTTCTCACATGATTCACACCTGATGAAAGAGGGTCTACATGCACAATTCTGTGTCCAAAGTCCTACAGAAATATTACAATCAGTTGAACATGTTTTCCTTTCTGCAGTCATCCCCCATTGAAAATATTGCAGCAAATGGCAATGTTGCCTGTAAAATGCTGTATCTTTTTTTTGTGTGTGTCTTGTTTCCGTGAAGTTTGAAATTACTGAAAAGATTTACTTCAATTTTGGACTAGTAGTTAGCTTTTAACTCATTACAAAAGTACAAAATTTTAGACTGGTCCAAACTAAAAGCACTTGCAGACTGGGACAACAAAATAAACGTAACTCAAAAAATGAAATTTGTTTCCAGCAGGGTAGAAAACTGTGGGAAAAGGAGAAAATGTTGGTTACCAGCATTTTCTCCTTTTGCCACAGTGTTTTCAAAAGGCTTCTTTCTCAGGGTCGTAAAAATCAGGGTTTGTTTGGTAATAGGTCAAATGGGAAACACCTACCGGAAGGGCAGGTAACCCCAAAATATTTTTTGACTTAGCTATGCCCCTTTTCAATTGAGATATTGCTGAAGAAGTAACTGAAGCCATGTGTTTGCATATACTGCCCCCGTTTTGAATTTGTTCACTTTATATTGCAGTTTATGACATCCCGAATCAACTGGGTTGTACAAAGTTCCGCAGTTGACTATCTACACCTGATGTTGGTGTGTATGAACTGGTTACTGGAGAAATATGACATCAACGGAAGGTTTTGTATCAGTATTCATGATGAAGTCAGGTACAGTATAAAATAGTTATTTTTTTTCAGAATACAAGTCAAGTACATATTTTAAAAAAAGTTTCGTCACAATGGTTGGGTTCCACAAACATACCTGTGTATTAAATGTATAAAAATTACTTGCATGTGTTTGAAAAGGTTAAGAATTTGCATATATATAATGCTATACAACAAAATGGTAGACTTGCACATAATGAGAGCATTTGCAATCAACAAATTAAATTGGATTGGGCCCAAAAGACTGATGTAGTCCGTCAAATGTTTAACCCTTTACCACTCAACTCCGAGTTTTAATGACCCCGAAGTAGAAGGCTTTTGAAAATATTGTAGGAAAAGGAGAAAATGCAAATATTTTCATTACAGATGGGTTGTAAATGTTTTTCATTCAGTTAAGAGTTTCTGTATTTGACTTGCATCTTGCAAAAAGAGGCATTCGGATATTTGAATAAAGTGTAGTCTTGGATCAGCCTGAACAGGCTAATCTGAGATGAGGCTTAAAGTTTACAACTATACTAGATTTTGTGCTACAGTAGACTTGCTAATAACAGAAAATTACATACAAATGGAATGTGCAGTCTTGGATAAGCCTGTGTAGACTGCACAGGCTGATACTAGAAAGCACTTTACGCAAATGTCCGAATACCCCATTCTGCATGTTACAGGCCATTTATATAACTTGGTGTTTACTGTTTCATATTTTTATGCTCCCCAAAGGGCGAGCATATAGTCGCCGCTTCGTCTGTCCATCTGTCTGTCCGTCTGTCTGTCCTTCCATCCGTCAGTCCGTCCGTCCCTCCGAAGCGATTTCTCCACAACCCTTGCACCAAATTGGATGAAACTTCATATATGAACTCCTTAGGGTAGGGCGCCGATACTTTTTTTCCCGGATTTTTAATTTGACCCCGTGTCATGGAAAAAAGGGGCTTAATGCAAAATTTCAATTTTTACCAATATCTCATTCACTTTTTGTCAGAATATCATGAAACTTCCTGGTTATATTGTTTATGGAAAGTTTTAGCATGTGCTCTTGCTATTTTTAATCTGGGCATTTTTTAAGTTGATGTTCTGTCATGGAAAAAGGGGGCTTCTTGCAAAATTCCAATTTTTACTAGTATTTCATTCAGTTTTGGTCAAAATTTCATTAAAATTCATGGTTACATTGTTTTCCAAAGTTTTACCATGTGCTCTTGTTTCTTTATCTATGTGTTTTTCAATTTGACCCTCTGTCATGGAAAAAGGGGGTTTCTTGTAAAATGAAAAAGGGGCCCTAATGCAAATTGCAATTTTTACTAATATCTTGTTCAGTTTCTGTCAACATTTCGTGGTTATATCTTGTTTTACAAGTTTCAACATGTGCCCTTTGTTTTTGCAATCTATGAATTATTAATGCGCAAATATGTCTTTCCTGGTTTCTCAAATTAAGGCTGCATCACGGAAAAAGGGGACTTCATGGAAAAAATTGTTTTTCACTAGGTTCTCCTTTATCAGTGCTCAAAACTTCGTGAAATTTCAAATCTGAACTTGTTGAAACGTTGCCCAGGTACCTCTCTTTTTTTTCTCGATTTCAGGCTGCTTCTAGGAAAAAGGGGGCTTCATGTAAAAAGTTGTTTTATGTTATACATGTGTATTTTAATACATGACTGCTCAAAATTTTATGAAATTTCGAATTTTGAATTATTATTAAAAAATGCCACAAACCACACACCTGTTGTATTTATTGCAATGATCCAATATTGTCTAATGGGAAAAGGGGGCTTAAAGGGGGCTTATTGTCCTCTACAAGTTTGTGTTGGCTATCTCTAAGAAAGTAATTGCCTTTTCACTTTCAATTTTGGGGGGCATGAACAGGTTCTTCTAGGATAAAAGAAGTGAATTTATGTCAATTTCTTATATTTTATGACAAGCACTTGTTCGGGGAGCATAACTTGTCTCTGACGGCTCTTGTTGTTTTCTACAGATACTTTGTAGCCTGGGAGGATAGATACAGAGCTGCACTTGCCTTACAGATAACAAATCTTCTGACCAGATCCATGTTTTCTTACAAATTGGGAATCAAAGATTTACCTTTGGTAAAAACTTGTTTTTATCTTATATTACCTTTTTGTAGTACCATTATATAGCAACATTTGATACAAAGAAAAGAATTTTTTTTCATTACCTCATTTTCATGGTTTGTTTTTGGGTTTGTTTGGTATAGAATTGAACTGTTGATTTTTTTTTTTTTTTTTTTTTGGGGGGGGGGGGGGGGTTACTTTACCTTTGTTTTTACTTTATCTCTATTCAGCTCAAGAAATTTTTACACTTGTCTATTTTTTTAAAAAATCTACATGTGTGTTTTTAAAACTTGGAATTGTTTGATAAATGGCTGAGGTTAATGGGAGAATTCAGTGAAATTGACAACTAGTCTGTTTTCACTTTTGAGTTTTTTTGTTTCAAATGGGTTTCTTCTTTCACCATGCCTGCATACAAAGTTATTGAAGCATATAAAGCATATACTGGTTCAAGAAGTTGAGTTGTTGACCATTCAATTATCCACATTATCTGTAATTTGGTCAATCTTATGGTCTACATTTTTGTGATATGTCTGGGATTAGGTAACCATCCAATATTTCTGACAGAGGTATGCCCGCTTTTTTTCCCTTGGAGCTATTACTAAAAAGCTACTGCAGCTACATGTTGTTACTTAACTCATTTATAAACGACAAAATTTTAGAGTGATCCAAATTAAAAGGATTTGCAGACGACAACTGGTAACCAGCATTTTCTCCTTTTCCCACAATGTTTTCTGCCCTTTCCAAATCAAATTTCAATTTTGATTCGCATTTATTTTGTCGTCTGCAAATGCTTTCAATATGAAATAGTCCAAAATTTTGTCATTTGGAAAAGAGTTAAGCTTTGTTCAAATTGAAAGCATCTGCAGATGACAATTTCAATGTGGCCCGAACAGTGTAATCATTTTTTGATGGAGTAGAAAACATTTCAGGAAAAGGGGAAAATGTTAAAATGTTTTCAAAAGGTTTCTTTCCCAGTTTAAAGTCATCATTGTGTGATTAAGGATTAAGACTCTTTTTCACAGATCATGTTTTAACCCATTACCACACAGTCCCAACTTTTGATGATCCTGAGAAAGAAGCCTTTAGAAAACATTGTGGGAAAAGGAGAAAATGCTGGTAACCAGCATTTTCTCCCTTTCCAACCATGTTTTCTAGTTTCTACCCTTCACAAAGCAAATTTCAAATTTTCAGTCACTTTGATTTTGTTGTCTGCAAATGCTTTTTACTTTGACAAACCTATAATTTTGTTGTTTGGTAAAGAGTTAAATGCAGAGAGCAAAAAGTTTTCAGGGAATGTTTTCCCCTCTAATTCCTGACTCTTGAACTTTTGTTCTTCTATGTTTCAGTCAGTGGCGTTTTTCAGTGCAGTAGATATAGACCATTGTTTGAGAAAAGAAGTTGACTTATCTTGTAAAACACCTTCTAACCCATTTGGACTTGAGAGAGGGTATCAAATACCTGCTGGTATGTATACAATGTTTTGAGAAATAGTCTTCTTCCGATCATGGTTTATCATTCAATAAACCACAGTTTTGAGTTATGAGGCACAATAGATAATCCATGAGGACAATAGCATGAGTGGTTTACTGATTGTGCCTCATAACTCACAATGTGGTTTATTGAACAATAAAGCACGATAGAAAGATAATTATTTTGATTCTAACATGCCCAATTCTTAATGAAACGAAAACAAATTCAAACTTGGAGTAAACACGGGAATGAAGATTATGTTCCATTGAATAACCCATTCATTGAATGACATCACCTGATATAGAATGACGTCACTCTGCATGGATTGTCAGAGATTTTACCACGCTTTCCTTGCACTGTGTTTATACAGCCGAATTTGAGTGTCATGTTAATATGTGTCATTTACCACAATTTGACTTCAGTTATGTAGAATTATGGTTGACATCAGTCCTTGACCCAGATCATTGTAGAATAGAATTTGTTACAGTATTTTTACATCCTTATGGAGTTATTTTTTTATGCATCTGTAGTTTACAGCTTTTGAAATAGCGATGACTGGTAAAATGATAATATGAAGAAAACAGAATTTTAACCCTTTACCAAATGACAAAATTTTGGATGTGACCAAGAAAAACCTGTAGAGAAAAAAAGAGATTTTCCTCTTCATCTGGTAGAAGGTTATGTAGTCTTGGATGTAAATTTTATTTCTTATTTCAGGAGAAGCATTAGACATTCACCAAATACTAGAATTAACAGGCAGTTCATTACTAAAAACTGATACAAACAGCTCAGATGGTCAGAAAATCAAAGATGACAGGGACTTAAATGATGATCAACAGAATATCCTGATTACACAGAGTTGATTTCTTTTTGCATCACTGTGACATACTATCATGAGTGTAAAGCTAAATTCCAGTGACAATTTCTAAATGAAAAAACATGGGTCCCATTTGATTTAACCCTTTACCAGACCACAAAATTTTTAGCCCTGTCCAAATTGAAAGCATTTGCACACAAGAATTTCAATGTGGCTCAAATTGTGCAGTTATTTATTGATAGGGTAGAAAACATATGGGAAAAGAAGAAAATGCTGGTTATCAGCATTTTCTTCTTTTGCCACAATGTTTTCAAAAGGCTTCTTTCCAAGATTCGTCTAAAGTCGGCATTGTGTGGGAAAGGGTTAAAAAGGTTTTTTTTTAACTTTTTATCAAACAATAGAATTTTACAAGCATTTTCACCTTTACCCATGGTGTTTTCAAGAGACTTCTTTTTTAGGGTCGTGAAAACCAGGCATTGGTTAGAAAAGGTTTAATATAAGCTTAACCCTTTCCCAAACAATATCTGGTTTTTACGGGTCTGGAATAGTAGCCTTTTGAAAACATTGTGGGAAAAGGAGAAAATGCTGGTAACCACTATTTTCTCCTTTTCCCACAATGTTTTCTATCCTATCATAGACAGAAATCATCTTTTCAGCAAGAGTTGAATTGTTGTCTGCAAATGCTTTCAATTTGGTGTAGTCCAAAAGTTTGTCATTTGGGAAAGGGTTAACCCAACACCCACTTGGTTTTACAACCATGAGGACGGAGTCATCATTAAGAGAGCAGAAAGTGCTGATCATCAGTATTTTCTCCTTTTCTCAAGATGTTTTTTCCCACTGTTCAAAAGAGAAGTCTAATGACTCTAGTCATATCTGGCTTGGAACATGCAAAAAGGAGCATTTGGACATTTTCGGAAAGTGTCGTCTTGGATCAACTTGCACAGTTCACACAGGCTAATCCAAAATTACATGTTATTTTCTGTTTGAAAAAGTCGACTGTAATACAAAATCTAATGTAGTGGTAAAGTGCCATCTCCATTCAGCTTTTCGCATGTTACAAACCATTTGATATGCAGTCTTTCAGTAGGTACAAGTCTAGATTGTTGTTGCCAGTTTATCTTCAGTTATTAGTGCAATGCTGATTTTTATGAACTGAGTTGGGTCTGCTTTTGCTGAAATCTTTGTCAACCATGGGACATGCATGCCCAGGCTTGGTGTTACGACCAATATGTGACTCAAATTAAGGATCTTTCCTTTAAACCATTCCCAAACAAGCCCTGGTTTTTACAAGTCTGCAGTAAAAGTCTTTTGAAAACACTGTGGGAAAAGGAGAAATTGCTGGAATGAGCAATTTCTCCTTTTCCCACGGTGTTTTCTACCCTTTTTAAAAACTTTCTGCCATTTTCTCAAAATCTAAAATTGTTTTCTGCAAACTCTTGCAGTTTCAAAGAGTACAAAATTTGTCGTTTGGGAAAGGGTTGAGAGTAAGTAGAAAACGTAGCCATCTTCCTCAAGGTTGATAAATACGGGATTATTTTAGTGAAAAATTAGGCCAGTTCAACTTCCCAAAGGTGGAGGATGTTGAAAGTCTGCATTCAAAAATTACATTGAAAACTTGCAGTTCTTTATGATGCCCTGAAGGGTCTTAGTACATGTCTCTTACGGCCCTATCTCCATGAATCTCCATGTATAGTTGTGCATATAACTCTTATAATTAGGATCTCTATAGGAATCTAGCTTTTAACCTACTTCACTGACAACCACCTTCTGGCATACATGCACTGCTCTGCGAAGCTCTTGTTTTCAATGTCATGTCAAAATCATACACAATGACCAAAGTTATAATAATTTTATTAATATTATTACCTTGTTTTTAGTATGTTTTGCTTAAGTTTCTATCTGTCAGAAGCTGTTTTTGGACATATTTAGTTTTCTGTTAACCCTTCAAGCTTTAAGACTTGGATGGAAGGATTTTGGGATTTGTTAGTAAAGGGCCAAAAAACTTTTTGGGCAAGGAAGAAAATGCTGGATACCAGCTTTCCTTTTCCCACACATTTTTAACCCTTTACCAAACAATCCCTGGTTTTTATGACCCTGAGATGGAAGCCTTTTGAAAATAATGTGGGAAAAGGAGAAAATGCCAGTAACCAGCATTTTCTCCTTTTTCCACAATGTTTTCTACCCTGCTGGAAACAAATTTCAATTTTTGAGTCACATTTATTTTGTCGTCTGCAGGTGCTTTCAATTTGGACCAGTCTAAATTTTTGTTGTTTGGTAAAGGATTAACTCTTTACCACACAACAAAATTTTGGACTTGTCTAAATTGAAAGCATTTGCAGACGACAAAATAAATGTGACTCAAAAATTGAAAATTGACTTAGAAAGGGTAGAAAACATTGAGGGAAAAGGAGAAAATGCTGGTTACCAGCATTTTCTCCTTTTCCCACAATGTTTTCCAAGGCTTTCTTTCTCAGGGTCGTTAAAACTCGGGATTGTGTGGTAAAGAGTTAAACAGCTCTCTTGCTCTCTCTCAAGTATGTTTAACTATTTACTAGACAACAAAACTTTAGACTTGTCCAGATTGAAAGCATTTGCAGAAGACAAAATAAATGTGACTCAAAATGTGAACTTTGACTTTAAAAGTGTAGTTACCAGCATTGTCTCCTTTTTCCCCACAATGTTTTCAGAAGGGCTCTTTCTCTTGGTAGTAAAAACCAGGGATGGTTTGGTTAAGGGTTTAAGTTGGGATTGTGTGGTAAGGGGTTAAGCTTTACAATGCTTATCACAACTAAGGTTGGTTTTGTAAAGTGCAGATTTGCATCAGACTATTAAATTTTGTAGTCTGATCTTTAGTCTGCGTTTTAGAATACACTGATATATTTTTGCAGTGACTTGGCCCCTAAACATCCAATGGGTTTTTTTTTTCTTGATGAGCACTGTCCATGTATTTTATTGGAGTCCTCTTAACTCTTTACCACATGATCCTGACTTTTAACAACTCCAAGAAAGAAGCCCAAAGAAAACAATGTTTAAAAGGAGAAAATGCTAATTATTATCATTTTCTACTTTTTCCACAATGTTTTTTACCCTGTCATAGAAAATTTCCATCATATAAGTAAAAATTAAACGATTGTCTGCAAATCCTTCAATTTGGACATGTCTAAACTTTTTCTCATATAGTAAAGGGTCAAGATTCCAGCATATCTTTATAGAAATCTGTACCGGACAATAAAATGTTTAACTTCTCCAAATTGAAAGCATTTGCAGATGGCAATTTTAACTCTTTACCACTAAGTAAGTTTTTTAACCCTTTTCCAAACAATCCCTGGTTTTTACAACCCAGAGGAAGAAGCCTTCTGAAAACATTGTGGGAAATGGAGAAAATGCCAGTAACCAGCATTTTCTCCTTTTCCCACAATGTTTTCTACTCTTCTAAAGTCAAGTTTCAATTTTTTTCAATTATTTTGTCGTCTGCAAATCCTTTAAATTTGGACAAGTTTAAAATTTTGTCGTTTGGTAAAGACTTAAACTTGAAGAAATTGAAAGCATTTCTAGGCAACAAACTAATGATGGTTGAAATGGAGAAAGGGAAAAAAAATTGTGAAAAGAAGAAAAATGTCAGTTACCAGCATTTTCTTTTTATCCCACACTGTTTTCAAAAGCTTTTTTTCTCAAGGTTGTTAAAACACAGATGTTGTGTGCTAAAGGGTCCCAGCTCTTTTTACCAAACAACAAAACTTTTGGGCTGGTCCAAATTGAAAGCATTTGCAGATGACGGAATAAGACTGGCTTAAAAGTTGAAATTTGTTATTGTAAGGGTAGAAAACAGTGTGGGAAAAGGAGAAAATGATGGTTACCAAAGACCTCTTCCTCAGGGTTGTTGAAAGTCCGGATCATTATATTAACAAGATTTAATTTGTTGTCTGAAGATACTTTTAATTTGGCCCAGCCCAAAAGTTTGTCATTTGATAAAGGGTTAACCCTGTTTATGTTCTGAAAATTTTTGATAATCATGTATGATATGTGTTTATGTTATGAATGTTTTTGATAATCGCGTATTATATGTGTTTATGTTCTGAATGTTTTTGATAATCATGTATGATATGTGTTGATGTTATGAATGTTTTTGATAATCATATCTCGTCTTGTTATGTTTTTTTTCAGAGAGGTTTGTACACAACATCTTGTTTTGTTTGTTAAAAAAATGCCTGTGTCAAGTTTCAGTAGACCTGAAAATAATTTGATTTGATTAAAAATTTATTTTAAAGAATCGTTATTTTAGTCAGTTATTTCTTTGCTTCCAATACAATTTTGAAAGAAACATATGTAACATCCTAACTCTTTACCAAGCGACAAAATTTTAGACCAGTCCAAATTGAAAGCACCTGCGAACAACAAATTATGAAATAGAAACTCAAACATTGAAATTTGTTTCCAGTAGGGTAGAAAACATTGTGGGTAAAGTAGAAAATGCTGGTTATTAGAATTTTCTCCTTTTTCGAAAAAGTTTTCAAAAAGCTTGTATCTCAGGGTCATAAGATCAGGGGATTGTTTGGTATAGGGTTAATTACTTTAGAGGGTCAAAAACATTTGCTCAAATACTTTTATTTAACTTGTTACCAAACAACAAAATTTTATTTAAATAAAACTGACTAAAAGTTGAAATTTGGTTTGGGAAGGATAAACAAGAGGATCATGATGGTTCTATATCGCTCACCTGAGTACTAAGCTGTAAAATCGAACTTGTAACCCCTGGGGCAGGGCCAGTTTTGACCCCAGGGGCATCCTAAGAAAAAACTTGGTAAAGGTCCACTTTGAGATGCTACTTACAAAATATCAAAGCTCTACACCTTCTAGTTTCAGAGAACTAGAATTTTCAAGTTTTCCTTCTTTGTTCCTATATTTCAAACTTGTAACCCCTTGGGCAGGGCAAGTTTTGACCCCAGGTGCATCGTATGAAGAAACTTTGTAGAAGTCCACTAAGAGATGCTACATACCAAATATCAAAGCTCTACACCTTCTAGTTTCAGAGAAGAAAAATTTTAAACTTTTCCTTTTTTGTTCCTATGTTTCGAACTTGGGACCCACAGGGCAGGGCAAGTTTTGACCAACAAGGACATCATATGAACAAACATTGTAGAAGTCCACTAGGAGATCCTACTTACCAAATATCAAAGCTCTACATCTTCTAGTTTCAGAGAAGATTTTTTAAAGTTTTCCGTCTGTGTTCCTATGTTTCAAACTTGTGACCCCAGTTACAGGGCCAGTTTTGACCCCAAGGACACCATATGAACCATACCTTGGTAGAGGTCCATTAGGAGATGCTACATACCAAAACTCAAACCTCTGCACCTTCTAGTTTCAGAGAAGAGGAATTTTAAAGTTTTCCGTCTTTATTCCTATGTTTCAAACTTGTGACCCACGGGGCGGGGCCAGTTTTGACCCCAGGAGCATCATATGAACAATCTTGGTAGAGGTCCACTAGGAGATGCTACGTATAAAAATTTCACGGCTCTACGCCTTCTAGTTTCAGAGAAGATTTTCAAAGATTTTACTATTTTTTTCCTTTGGGTTGCCATGACAACCAGAGTTATGGGTGGAATTCAATCTCGAAAACAACTTTGGTAGAGCTTCACCCAAGAAACATCCCTGCCAAGTTTCATCAAGATTGGCCCAGTGGTTTAGGAGGAGAAGAGGAGAAGATGTTTAAAGAAATTGGGGATGGCGCATGACGGACATTGGGCGATCACAAAAGCTCACGAGCACTTCATGCTCAGGTGAGCTAAAAATATTTTGGGAAAAGGAAAAAATGCTGGTTACCAGCATTTTCTCTTTTTCTCACAATATTTTCTAAAGGCTTCTTTCTCAGGGGCGTCAAAAGTAGGGATTGTGTGGTAATAAGTTAAAATGTTTGATTGATTGGCTGAAGTTTGTTTTGTGCCACTTTATAAACATTTTTCCATTCACACCTAAGTAATAGCTCCTTTATTAATGGGTTTTACAAGGACAAGACGGGGGCCCTTTATTCTTTACCAAGGAACAAAATTTTAGGCTTGTCCAAATCGAAAGCATTTGCAGACGACGAAATAAAAGTGTCTGAAAATTTGAAATTTGTTTTTTTCAGAACAGAAAACATTGTGGGAAACGGAGAAAATGCTGGTTACCAGCATTTTCTCCTTTTCCCACAATGTTTTCTAAAGGGTTCTTTCTCAGGGTCATCAAAGATAGGGATTGTGTGGATTGTCCAATGACAGGGCTCATAACAGTAAGTTGGCCTCATAACCATAAGGTCCTGAGTTGGATACCCGGGAGCGGGTGTCAATTTTGGGATTTTTCATGGGCCCACACATTCGGCGTGAGTACTGGTGTAGTTCCAAGGGAGCAGAATCGAGAAAGATTAGTGCAAGTTGTTAGAACTTGTTTCTCAATCAATGTAAAACAAATATGTTTAAATTAATGACATGCCCATAAAAATGCCAGAGCCTCCGGTAAGGATTAAACCATGATCCACTGGATCACTAGTTCTATACCACAGAGCCACGAAGGACCCTTCAAAATAAATGCATTTATTAAAGAAAAAAATTGTACTGAAAACAGTCATATCGAGGATTTATAGATATATCTCCATGTATCTACTAAATGCAAGTTTAATCAAAATGCAAAAATTGTCTCAAAACAATTAAATATTTCCACCCTTTACCTACAAATGACACAAAGTTTTTACTTATAAATCGAGAACAGACATGTGCAGATGACAAATATTGCTTACATAATGGAACTTGCACAGGACTGAACCAAAAATGATATGGTAACCAGCCTTTTCTCCTCCCCTCCCCCATCCCCTTGGGGTCCCGGGGGTTTTTTACTTTATAGAATAGGACCTCGGCCTTTCTCTATGGCATGTCGTAGAAGGCGACTAAAATTAGAGACAAACGGCTGCTTTCCTCGTAATTCGTAGGATTGCAGCAGGCTGGGTAGTTCTTTTTCCAAATCCTATATTTTTTTTCTTGATGTAAATAGGGTTTGAAATGGGAATCAGTTGGCCTGTGGGACCCCGTGTATAAGAATAAACCACTGCAGTCCCGCGATTGTCACATCTGCCATTTCATCTGGCGGAACAAAAGTGACAGCATGCATCTTGTAAAAGGCGACAAAAGGGGCATCATTTTGTGTTTTATCCATTCCTCATTTATCATGTTTGTTGCACATGTATGTTATTTTCACCTCGCATTATTGTTTACTAAGTAAGTGCGCCCAATATGACCTAAGTTGTCGACGGGCCATAAAACAGTATTCATCATTCCCCTCCCCCCACCAGTGTCACCAAAATGTGGGACTTTTGTGAAGGCTTAAGATTGTGTCCCTAAAAAAAAAAACATTAAAAGACCTGTATCATTTCTCTGGTATCCATTCAACTTGGGCTGAATAGTATTCCGCAAGGCATAGCAAGTAAGAACAACCCAACTCATAGAACAGTATTAATTGTAATGAAAAAAGAGTTAACAGCGATTTACAATGTGAGCACATAGT
Organism: Tridacna crocea; assembly: GCA_943736015.1. NCBI lineage: Eukaryota > Metazoa > Mollusca > Bivalvia > Cardiida > Cardiidae > Tridacna > Tridacna crocea. The sequence continues at coordinate 34,353,312 of OX031066.1, read as the reverse complement.
TATGTAGTTAACCCTTAACTCCATAAGGCATTTCTATGGTATCTCTAATTGACCGTAAATAACAGCAAGGATGAAGCTGTTTCTTATGTGCATATGACTCCTTTTGATAGCATAGAAAACATTGTGGCAAAAGGTGAAATTGCTTGTCACGAGCAATTTCACCTTTTGCCACAATGTTTTCCAAAAGATTCCAACAAGCAATGCGTAGAAAATGGTATCTATGGAGTAAAGGGTTAAGATTAAAGAAATATAATAATTGAGCCATGCTCTAGCAAAAAGGGGCTCAACACATCTCCATGATACATGATAATGGACAAGTCAACAGATAATAATAATCCATCCATAATAAGTACTTTTTTAAACAAGCTACTTAATTATGAGGTAGACCGGTTATTGGACATATAGAAAATTGACAACGAAAAGTTTTGGCCCAGGTCACCAGGTCAGCCTGCGCGAACTGTGCAGGCTGACCTGGGTCGATACTTTTCACAGATGCATTAAGCTCCCTAACTACAGAGCATGGCTCTAATTAATACTGTAAGAATTACACGTACATGATTGACTTATCAGTACAGTGAAATCTGGGTAGATTAAACAAAAGCAGAACAAATGAAAATTCAAATTATCACTGGATTGCGACATGTCAACTCAAGAACATTTCTCCACAAAGTAATTTAAATCATTTATCCAGAAAGACTTATAGAGCACTTCCCTTTATGCAGAAAAACATTCAGAACTGCTGCAATGCCAGTTTTCTTTATTTCATTATCCTATGAACCCTTTGCAAGATAATCCAATATTCTTACAATCCTGAGGAAGTCTTAAACATTGGTAGCAAACACCGTTTTCTCCCTCTGTCACAAAATTTTCTGAAGCCTTCATGTAAGACCTTCTCCAAGGTTGTGAAAATGGTGCCGTTTGGTAAATGGCAAAGCCAACTGGACGTTCTAATGACATCGAGGAAACCAACAATTTTCCCTTTCCCTTAATACTTTCACAGGTCTTCTTTGTAACGGCTGAGTAAAGTGTTTTATTTCTTTACCCAACAACAAATTTTAGACTTGTCCAAATTGAAAGCATCAGCAGACAAAAAATAAATGTAAATCAAAAATTGAAATGTGTTTCCAGCAGGGTAAAATACATAGTGGGAAAAGGAGAAAATACTGGTTACCAGCATTTTCTCCTTTTCGCACAATATTCTCATGGTCCTTGTTTGTAAAAGTTAAAACCCAAGATTGCTTGGAAAGGAGTTGAACATGGCCTATGCTGATAAAACTTGACTAAAATGTTCAAATGAGTTTGTTTGTTCTTGAACTGAAGGTTTCACTAATGCTAAAAATATGAAGAAATAATGACACTAATATTGTAACACAAATGAACGTAGGAGAATAAAGCTCTCAAGAGTTAATAAGCCTCTTTATCATCGTAAGCTGTAACACCATCCCAAAAAAACCTGAAATTTCATTCTCAGCCAAGTTAAGCCTTTATCACACTATCCTGAGGGAGAACCTTTTTGAAAACATTGTGGGAAAAGGAGAAAATACTATCACCAGCATTTTCCACTATATGTCTGCTAGATCAAATGTAAATTACATCAATTCACAGGTACTTGACGTGTCTGGTATCATACCATCCCTCTATATAGATATAATAAAGACTTTATTATATCTATATAGAGGGATGGTATGACACCAGATATGTCAGGCACCTGTGAATCAATTGATACACATGAGCTGTTAACTCTGAATGCATTCAATCTGAACAAGTCCTCAAATTTATAGTGAGGTAAAAGCAGCAGCCAAGAATTATACAAGAAAGCAAGGAAAAGTATCACATTTTATTTTCCAGCCCTAAGCAAAGAGTTTAATTCATGACCAAACGACAAAATTTTGGACTAGTCCAAATTCAAAGCATTTGCAGACAAAATAAATGTAAATCAAAAACTAAAATTTAATTTGGAAAGGGAGAAAACATTGTGGGAAAAGGAGAAAATGCTGGTTACCAGCATTTTCTCCTTTTCCCACCATGTTTTCAAAGGCTTTCTTTTTAAGGGTCATCAAAATTCGGGACTGTGTGGAAAAGAGTTAAATTGCTCAAGAAAAGTACAAGCATGACAAACCTCTACAGAACAAGTGCTTTTAAAACAATATCGGAAAACCAAAAAAAAAAAACTTCCTGTTGTAACCAAACAATGTTCCTCTCTTTTGTACAATATTTCCTGAACAGGTGAAAAAAGGTACCAGTATTTTCTATACTCCCATTGTCCTCTTTACCACACAATCCCAACTTTTAACAACCCTGAGAAGGAAAGCTTTAGAAAACATTGTAGGAAAAGAAGACAATGCTGGTAACCAGCATTTTCTCCTTTTCCTACAATGTTTTCTACCCTCCCAAAATCAAAATTCAATTTTTGATTCACATTTATTTTGTCGTTTGAAAATGCTTTCAATTTGGAAAAGTCCAAAACTTTGTTGTTTGGTAAAGAGTTAAATTTGTAATATTTTTGGTCTACATAAAAAGCATTTTCTCATACTTGTATCTGTTTGCAACTTTTGTATCAGTCTTTTATTCTCCTTACATAACGCTCTATGCTGATGGTTTCATCCAACCAAGAAAAACTTGCATCTAAACATTGGCGAGCTCAATAAATAGACATTTTCATGTGAATAAAAAGACCTAAAAAATTACATTTCTATGCCTGGTTTATTCAAGAAAATCAACGCATAGCAAGAGTGTAGATCAAGATCAGACTGCATATTCTGTGCAGTCTGATCTTGATGTACATTAGCTGGAAAGGCTTTGTAAGTTGTGAAAGACAAATTAAAGTTTAATAAATGTGCTGTCATGGCATGTGAGAATTTTTTTTAACACTTTACCAAAGGACAAAATTTTAGACATGTCAGAATTGAAAGCATTTGCAGGCGACAAAATAAAGGTGACTCCAAAATTGAAACTTGACAATAGAAGAGTAGAAAACATTGAGGGAAAATGTTGGGGTTACTAACATCTCCTCCTTTTCCAGCAATGTTTTCATAAAGCTTTTTCCTTGGGGTCATTAAAACCTGGGATTATTTGGTAAAGAGTTAAGAAATGAATCTCTTTCTTAGACATTTCCAGTAGCAGAACTCATCTATAATGCACAAATTCATACATTCTACATGTACTTGCCAGCTACACAAGTCCAACATAACATTATCTTTGAAAATGTGGGAAAAGCAACAATTGCTTGCTATCAGCAACTGCTCTTTTCCAATAATGTTTTTTTTTTTAATTTCTGTTGAAAGCAGTTTTTCTTCATTTTTCAGTGTCCTCTGTTCAATTTGTAAGTATTTAGGTTGTGTGTAACAAATACTTTCCCTTCCTTTCAACTTATACCATAAAACAAAATGTTTGAAAAAAATAATAAAACACTTAACCCTTTCCCAAACGACAAATTTTGGACTCTTCAAAACTGAAAGAGTTTGCAGAAGACAATTTTAGATTTTTAAAAAATAGCAGACAGTTCTCAAAAAGGGTAGAGAACACTGTGGGAAAAGGAGAAATTGCTTGTTACGAGCAATTTCTCCTTTTCCCACAGTGTTTTTAAAAGACTTTTACTGCAGACACGTAAAATTTAGGGCTTGTTTGGGAAAAGGTTAAAAGTGATTGCAGACAACAAATCAAATTCGGCTACAAAAATGATATTTGTCTTTCACTTTAAAGGATAGAAAACATTGAGGGCAAACCAGAAAATGATGGTTACCAGCATTTTCTCCTTTTCCAACTATGTTTTCAAATGACTTCTAACATATGGTCATTTAACCCATGACTAAACGACAAAATTTTAGGCTTGTCCGAATCGAAAGCATTTGCAGACAACAAAATGAAAGTGACTGAAAATTTGAAATCTGTTTTGTGAAGAGTAGAATACATTGTAGGAAAAGGAGAAAATGCTGGTTACCAGCATTTTCTCCTTTTCCCAAAATGTTTTCTAAAGGTCTCTTTCTCTGGGTCATCAAAAGTAGGGATTGTGTGTTAATGGGTTAAACAAGGGATTTCTTCGTAAATGAATACTGTATTTTTTGCACTCTTTGTACCAGTTTTTTGGTATTATCTCATTTAGGGTAATGAGTAACATAACAGCAAGATGAAATCACAATTAAGGATAGATCAAATGAAAAATAAATCCGTTGCTGTAGGACGGCATGTCATTTTCACTTGACTCTCTGTACACTGGACTTCTGAATGGGTTGACAATGGGCTTAGACACAGTACCTATGCCTAGTTTCTCAACAGCTAACTTGCTACAATCACAGCTAAACTCAATAAAGTCTGTGAAGTACGATGGAGTTTTGTCTGTCTGTAAGAGTTCAGAATTGAAGATGATGAGAAATGTATTGCATATGAATAATGATATATGATTACATCGTATTTTATTTAACTCTTCAAAACAAAAAAAAATTAGACTGGTCCAATTTGAAAGCATTTGCAGACAACGAAATAAAGGTGACTCAAAAATTTGAAGTTGATTTGGGAAGGCTCGAAAACATTGTGGGAAAAGGAGAAAATGCTGGTTACCAGCATTTTCTCCTTTTCCAACAATGTTTTCAAATACTTTCTTTCTCAGGGTCTTCAAAAGTCGGTATTGTTTTGTTAAGAGTTAAAACCCTCAGAAATAATCATCAGTTTTTTTCTGCAGACCAAGATAAAAAAAAAATACCAATAAAAATTTTATGCATCAATCGTCAACGATCCTGGGAATCATGACATGTCTTTTTATCCTTGCAAAACATCCCCATGTTTCAAGATCCGAAACAAGATGACTTTGAAAACATGGTGGGAAAGGGAGCAAATGTTAATAATTACGAAGTTTTCTACCATGTCAATGACAAAGACAATCACTTGAGGGCTCCCCCTCCACCTACCCACCCTTCCCTCATCATCTGAAACGCTTGTAAATTTAGATTAGCTTGTCATTTTGTTATCTTCTTGAAAATTAAACAAATAAATAAATACTATGGATGGTAGAAGAAGATCCCTTTCTTTACAAAGTATACATGAAGTCTCTTATGTAAAATGCCAGTAAACCTCTGTACAAGACTTTATGATTTAAAGACCTTGAGGAAAAGGCTCTGGAAAACATTGCTAGAAAAAGACAACATGCTGGGGACCAGCATTTTCTCCTTTACCCACATTTTCTTTTTGCCATTCAAAGGACAATTTTATATTACATTCAGCCAGTTTAATTTGTCATCCACTAAAGCCTCATGGTGGAGAATAAAATTATGTTGTTTGCTAAAGAGGTTAATCTTACTTTGTGTCTGGGTTTTACATGAGAATTTGAAAGTTGTCTGCAGTCTATTTGTTTTCAGACGGTGGTATATGCAGTGTTTCAGCCAGCTTTGATGAAAAAGGGGCCAGTTGGCCCCCTGAAATCCTAAACAGGGGCCAATCATCTTGAGCAAGGGGGGGAGTAGGTGGGGGAAGTGTATTCTTTAATCTACTGTAGACTGACTACATGTCTATAATCGAATACATGTCTATAACATTTTTTTAAATACCTTAGGAACTAAAGAGTCTCCTTCCTTTCAAGTTTGTCCATTTCCGTGGAGCTTTGCCGAAGTCAAACAACTTATAGTTTAAACAGATTTATTTTACATCGATTGAGAAACAAGTTCTTACAACTTATACTAATCTCTCTCGATTCTGCTTACACCAGTACTCGTGCCGAATGTGTGGGCCAATGAAAAATCCCAAAGTTGACACCCGCTCCCAGGTATCGAACTCAGGACCCTTAGGTTATGAGGCCGACGCTCTACCTCACGACCACGGACACCACTAACAAACAACTTATAATCATTTTTTTTCCTTGGGACCTTTGATACATCGCCAGATTAATCTGGCTCTCAATCACCTGAAGTGATGGTGTTACTTTAGCTATTTTTCCAGTATTTGATGGCCGTGCCTCTTCACTTTCATTTTGGCGCGTTAAAAAAGTCGAATATTTTTCTTTTAATTTTTCCGTCGGTTGTTTTGTAGTTCGTCATGAAAACATTATAATAAACAGATTACCCGCTCTTTGTAGCTTTTTTTCTCAATTTACAAATGTTTGATGTAAAAGGCGAGGAACCAGTACAGGTTTTGCGCATTTGATAGTTTATATGATACTACAGGGTTAAAAACACTAAGCCAGTCACGATTTCATTCCATTAATTTTCGTTCACAATGCAGTTTCGTCCCATACACTTTTGCACCTTCGCGCGGTCTATATGGGCAAATCGATTTTTGGGGGCCTTATATGATTTTTAAACGCCAAATCTGGCGTACCATGTTTGGAAATGTGCCGGAATCCTAATTTATTTGCGGGAATCCCGCAAGGGCGCATCCTGACTGAAACACTGTATTTTATGTTATATGATAATGTCTACAAAACTCCAAGGAATAAAGAAAAAAAAATAATTTACCCTTAGTTTAACCAATGTCTGACTCCATCCATGATAAGCAGATAGTCCAGCATTGAAACCTGCAAGATAAAAATAATTTCTTTACAGATCAGTAGTCTTTCAGTTTGTCTACACAGTAGCGTTTCATCTAAGATTTAAAATTGAGACTTCGTCCCCGTATTTTAACAGAAGGTGGAGGATTTTTAAAATTCAAAATTCTCCATAGGCTGAAACATTTTCAAAAGCCGTTTACTGCAAGTCAAGACAAAGTCATCTGCTACGATAATGTGTTTTTCTAACACTTTTTTTTGTTACGAGTAGTCTTTTACAGTTTTTCTACAATTTAACTCTTTACCACAAAACAAAATTTTGGACTTGTCCAAATTGAAAGCATTTGCAGACGACAAAATAAATGTGTATCAAAAAATTAAAATTGATTTGGAAAGGGTAGAAAACATTGTGGGAAAAGGAGAAAATGCTGGTTACCAGCATTTTCTCCTTTTCCCACAATGTTTTCAAAGGCCTCCTTTCTCAGGGTCATTAGAAGTCAGGTTTGTGTGGTAAAGAGTTAAGAGATATGCACGTTGAGAGAAAACATATTTATTTACCTATCACAACATCTGGTTTTCTACTTGCTTCTGCTACCCTGTGGTACAACCCTTGTTTGGTTTTAATTTTGATACTTCCATGCTCATAGGTCTTGTTGTTGGCTTTAGATGATATCTCTGCCCCATACATCATGATATCTATTGTCATATCAGGTAATAAATACTGTAATTCCTGAAACAAAACAATATTATAAATGTACATGTACTATGACTGAGTCAAGAAATATTACCCTCAGTGAAACTGACACATAGAACAAGAGCTTTGCAGAGTGGTGCGTATCAGCCCAAAGAGGCTTAATATGGGTTGAAAATGTGAATGGCCTATGAGATCCAATATCTTTGGAGTCACATGTACAACTTCCCATTACAGAGATTCATTTCCAAATGAAACTGTAGAAGGAGTTGTGCACACTAGAAACTGCTAACAAATGGACAGACAGACGGACGGAGGGATGACCGGGGCAACAACATAGTACAACCCTTCAGGTGTATAAAAAGTTGGTTAATTCTTTCCCACACAATCCCAACTTTTAATGACTCTGTGAAAGAATCCTTTTGAAAACATTGTGGGAAAAGGAGAAAATGCTGGTAACCAGCATTTTCTTTTCCCACAACGTTTTCTACCCTGCTGGAAACAAATTTCAATTTTTTAACCATGTTAATTTTGTTGCTTGCAAAAGCTTTGAATTTGGACCAGTCTAAAATTTTGTTGTTTGGTAAAGAGTTAATAGGAAAAGTGTATCATTTATAACATGACAACATGTCATAGATTTTTGATAGAATATTAATTTACTAATAAATAACCTACTGATTTGCCAGTCTTCCTTATTTAGATTCAGTGACTTTTCAGCATTTGTTTGTTTCAGCCCTTTATTTCCTTAAATTTTTTTTGGAAAAAGAACAAACTAGAGCTGTCAATGAATGTGACTTAATACCCCCACCAGCCCTTTGAGAGAAACAGGCAATTGCTAGTATTTTGTACACAGACGGACACACTGACTGACACACTGACAGACACACGAACACAGACACACTTCCAGTATACCCCCCCCCAAAACATTCCTTTTGTGGGGGTATAATAAACTGGATTTCTGGCCTCAAATATTTAAAGCAAAATAAAATTACCTTGAAAATATCTAGCATTTCCACTTCCTTTTCTACTCCAAGCACATCGACAAGTAATGTGCCACCATCTAAACCATCCCACCACTCAAAATCTGGAAATATTGGCCACAGATGAACATTTAGCCGTCACAACTATTGACTGATTGGATTTTGTTCTGTGCCTCTTTCAACATTATATCAGTTATACCATGGTGATAGTTCACATATTCATATGAGTCCAGCATTTCACCAGTACCAGGCTAGGACTCTGAAGTGTCCTGCCTTTGGACACCCCCAACAAATACCCAGGGAATCCAGTGAGACATACAAGACCCACCGTCGCAATTTACTTCTTATCAATCTGCAAGCTACATGAGTTCATTTGGGGCCTGTATAGATTTAGTTTAGTTTAAGTCTTTACAAAGTGACAAAATTTTTTACTGGTCCAAATTTAGAGCATTTGCAGACAACAAAAATAAAAGTTACTGAAAATTTGAAATTTCTTTTGTGAAGGAAAGAAAACAATGTGGGAAAAGGAGAAAATGCACTTTCTCCTTTTCCTACGAAGTTTTCAAAAGGCTTCTTTCTCAGGGTCCTCAAAAGTTTGTGTGGTAAAGAGTTAAGGGTCATTAAAGCCCACGTTTGTGTTGTGAAGGTACATCAGAAACAAACTTGGATCGACAATGTCTGATATTGAAGTTAGAAGCCTAGGATATATCCTAAATCAATTTTGGGAGACTGTAGTAACTGTTTGAGAAATTAATAGTGATTAATACAGAAAATTATTCAACTTACAATGATTTGGAAGACAGTATTTGACAATATAATAAACAGTTAAAGGCCACTGAAGTAAAATGGCTATGGGAGAGTCCAGTCTAAACCCTCTGTACTGATAGTACGCCTCCCAATCTGATAGATTTGGGCCCGCTTCATTTGTTGGTACTTCACTTAATATGGAGGATTCTACAGGCAAAACGACACCATCTTCACTGTCAGTGACTTCACCTGTAAAGTCAAACAGAGATTCAATCTTATAACATAATTTTAGACTGATCTTAATTTAAAGGATTTGTAGACAACAAAATTAATGTTTAACCCATTACCACTCAATCCCTACTTTTGATGCCCCCGGGAAACAAGCCTTTAGAAAACACTGTTGGAAAAGGAGAAAATGCGGGTAACCAGCATTTTCTCCTTTTCCCACAATGTTTTCTACCCTTCACAAAATAAATTTGAAATTTTCAGTCACTTTTATTTTGTCGTCTGTAAATGCTTTCAATTTGGACAAGTCTATAGTATTGTCATTTGGTAATGGTTACTTAATTGGGTAGAAAAAAAATTGAAAGAATAGGAGAAAATACTGGAAACCAGCATTTTCTCCTTTTCCTACAATGTGTTTTCAATCTTTTTTTTTTCTTTTTCCAAAATGTTTTCATTCAAAGCAATCTTCTTCAGGATTGGTGAAACTTGGGATAGTTTGGAAATGGATTTATACTTAATCAAAAGATGAACTTTCTGAGGGTAAATGAGCACTGGCTCAGACAATGGACTTGTCTAAACCCTTTCCCAAACAAACCTTGGTTTTTACGGGTCTAGAATAGTAGCCTTTTGAAAACATTGCGGGAAAAGAAGAAAATGCTGGTAACCAGCATTTTCTTCTTTTCCCACAACGTTTTCTACCCGTCGAAAAAAGAAATCAGCATTTTAACAACGTTTGATTAGTCGTCTGCAAATCTTTCCAATTTGGACCAGTGTAATATTTTGTCGTTTGGTAAAGAGTTAAAAACCCATATGACCAATGTTTGCACACATCCTAATGCATATGTATTTTTGTCGTGGATATTGAATTTTTTTTGCACATAATGGTAATACTATTTGTGCACTGAAACAAGTAGGTAGCACTTTCATTGGGTAGTTTTTGTGAAGAAAAAAAAAAGGATCTTTGACCCTTTTCCCCATAAGGCATTTCTATGGTATCTCTAATAGACCTTAGCTAACAGCAAGGAAGAAGCTGTTTCTTATGTGTACATGTATATGACAACTTTTGATAGCATAGAAAACATTGTGGCAAAAGGAGAAATTGCTTGTCACGGGCAATTTCACCTTTTGCCACAATATTTTCCAAAGGTTCCTACAAGCAATGCGTAGAAATGAGTATCTATGGAGTAAATGGTTAAACTGTCATCAAGAAATGATTAAAATGACCCTGACATTACACATTACACACCTGACAAGGAAACAAACGCAAGAAATTTAAATCTGTGAAACTATTGTTGGAAAAGGAGAAACCACTCTTATTGAGCAGTTTCTCCATTTCCCACCATATCTGTTGAGCTTTTTATCCATTTTTTTTCCAAAAAAAAAAAATAATTTCCACATTGACCTTCAACCTTGTTTTCTGACAAAATAAGCATGACTAGGTGCCATTTTTATTTTTTTCCTTTTGCTTAGAATTATAAATAATATAAGTGTGGAAATTTTAATAAAATTATGTCTGTAAGAAAGGTTTTTTTTTTTAAGATTAACCATTAATTCCATCAAATTATCTCCCTTTTAAACTCAATAGTCTATATAGAACACGCAAATTTGTACATTTATCATGCTCAAAACCAGGCTTTCATATATTTTTTGTCAAAGACTAGAGCTGTCACTGAATGTGACCTAATACCCCCACCAGCTCTTTGACAGAAAAAAGTGTCATGTTCAAGGGGAGATAATTCCTCAACCAGTAAGAGTTGACACTTGAAAACTGCATGTTGCAAATCTTCAATAAATGATCAATAATTGTGCAAAGTTTCAATACAATTGAAGGAAAACTGTAGGAGGAGTTTGCGACACATAATTACTAGTATTTTGTACACAGACGGACACACAGACAGACAGGCTGATTCCATTTTATCGTCAAAAAGATTTGTTTTGCAGGGGTATAAATACAGTAAAACCTTGTTATTTCGAGTCTCGGACATCCGAGAACCCGGCATATTTCAAGGAATTCCGAGAGTCCTGGCAAAAACTCTACTTTATTGAACCAAAAGTAGCTCGGTAATTTCGAGTCTCAATAAGTCGATAATTCGAACATGGATGCTGTTCCCTGTAATTATTTTCCTTCTTTAAATTGATTGTTTATTCGAATACAATAGTTTCGCACCTCTCCAACGATTGTTTTCACACCTTTCCAAGCAAAGGATTTCATCTCGCCAGCCTGTCTATGGTATGGCCCAAGTTTTACAACCTGACAATTACTACGGGGTATTCGTACCACAATATGATTTGCGAAGGTGTTGACGTTAATTAATAATGAGAAGCTACTTGTAACAACAGCCCTTTAAACTCATTGTTGATCCTGAAAAGTCAGTTTAGTAACGTTTAGCATTTGTGATCAGACAATACCATATTTTTATCAGTTTTCGTGTTAATCTATTTATAGCACCAGGTTTTTCCCAGTCGAATCGCCACAGATTAGGACCCGTTTGATCACATAAATTTTATCTGTTTTGTTACGCTGACGTCCTACTTCGGGTTTGTGTGAATATCAGGATCAGAATTCTGATTCGGTGTGACTATCACTGGTGCCTTTTAATGTCGTAGAAATTTACCTTCGACACAGGTAAATGTGATTTTCACAGGTTGTGTAGATATTCTGATCTGTTTTCGTGTGGAAGACATTGGTAATGAGAAAAGTCGAAATTCTCTATTTTTATCTCCCATTAGCTCAGCACTACAACTTCAGTAATTTACACTTCTATGACCATTTCAACAGCGCCGAAATCAAACAGTACCGTTTGTGATTCAAAATTTTGACGTCTTTCTCGACATATAAAAGGGCAAATTTTACGATTTTGTTAAAATTACAGAACACGACTTTCCCAAAAAGTATTGAAAGGAAGGCCAGATTATTTAGAATATTTAATTAAAAATCCATACTCATATGATCAAAACAGAAAATTCACATAAAACAACCCTTTTGATACTATATTGTTAAAATGCTGTAAATGAATGAATCAAATAGGGACAGATACAAGGTTATACTGCTGGGGAAGAAGACTTTTATCTTCGATCTTGAACGCACTTGCATTTTTTTCCAAGAACATTTTGGATGATTCGAGCACCGCGAAAACTCGCGCATTTTGCTCGTCCCCTTGGGACCTTGAATTATCGAGGTTTTACTGTATATGAATTTTCATTAAAGTTTTTTTTTTTTTTTTGTGTGTATTTTTTTCCAGTAATTTTCCTGTTTAACTATGAAAGAAAGAACCTTTAAATACATTATATGCTGAATTTTGGAACTGTATGTACCTTTCACAGGCAAATTTCTCAGAAACGAACATCTTTTTTTCCTGTAATCTTCTACAGACATGATGAGCTTTATATGTGCAAAGTTTTAAACAAATCTGTCTCTTAAAAAAAATTCTCAAATATGTCCGTAAGTACAATGACATAATATTTCATCTCATACAACAGATCAATTACCAATTACAATCATCTAAATACTTCTTTATGCTTGAAGACAAAACCATATTTTGTGGTAAATTTGATTCTTGGCCTTAACCTGAATGGGCCCCTTTAAAACAAACTTGATGGTTAATCAACAAAACAAGAACATCATTAGATTCTCCTTATAACAACTAAGATCTTTAAGTCTGAAACTCTCTCAATTCAGTCATTTCAAAATAAAATCTTACCAAAAGGGAGACAACACTGACAGTTGTCATGAACACCTGGCTGCCTCGCTTCCCTCCTCCAATACCCACAGTTATAGACACCTTGTTTCTCTAGAAACTGTTTGTACTGTAAAGCGTCGAAATTCTCTGATGCAGTTTCTATGAAAGATAAGAAATAAACAGCCTGTCATAGATGCTTGAAGTCACCACTAAATGACAGCAATTAGACTAGTCCAAATTAAAAACATTTCAATTTAAAATCTTACATTAACCCATTACCCCACAATCCCTACTTTTGACGCCCCTGAGAAAGAAGCCTTTAGAAAACATTGTGGGAAAAGGAGAAAATGCTGGTAACCAGCATTTTCTCCTTTTCCCACAATGTTTTCTACACTTCACAAAACAAATTTAAAATTTTCAGTCACTTTTATTTTGGCATCTGCAAATGCTTTCAATCTGGACCAGTCTAAAATATTGTCGTTTGGTAATGGGTTAAATATGGTAAAAAAGATGGGATTTGTGTGAGAAAGAGTAAAGAAGATTGTGGGATAAGGAGAGATTGTTAGTTATCAGGATTTTCATCTTTTTGCGCAATGTTTTCAAGTCTTCTTGTAATGTAAAAGTATAGTACAGAAAGCTTTTTAGTAATACTTATAAGTCCATAACTGGATGAATAACAGATTTTTTACACCTAAGCTGAGGACAATCTTGGTGAACATAATAGGAGAATAATCAAATACATTTACTTGTTACAAGAAATTGCTCCTTTCCTCATAATAGTTTGAAAAGGATTTTTCTGCAGAGGATGTGATGTAGTATTTGTACACTGAAGGATGAAGATGCCATTATATTTTTACTCTTATTTTGGAACAGCAAAAAAAGTTCATTTCAAAGTGTTTACACTGTCTGCCAAGGTTTACAAGACATTCTTTTTGAGATATGAAAAAGTTTTTTAATTGAATTTGTAGGTCTCATTTTTGTAAGGCTTCAAAAGTTAGACCTTATTAAATCTGTCACAAAATGGAACTTGATACTTCAATTCAGCCTACAATGGTTACCTGCATTTTCTTTATTTTCTCATATTTTTTCATATTTTCAAAAGCCCTCTTTTTTTTTGGTCCATTTACTCCTTACCACACAATCCTGACTATTAACAACCCTGAGAAAGAAAGCCTTTGAAAACACTGGGGAAAGGAGAGAATGCTGGTAACCAGCATTTTCTCCTTTTCCACAATGTCTTCTACCCTTTCCAAATCAAATCTCACTTTAATTTTGTCATCTGCAAATGCTTTCAATTTGACGGGTCTAAAATTTGTTGTTTGGTATAAGAGTTAACTCAGCATTGTAAAGGAAAAGGTTGACTACAGCTTTTGCTTACCTTGAGAAAACGTAAATGGGAAACAGCTCATTTCTTTAGCTCTGGACATGTACATCTTCAATTTTTTACACAAATGTTTGTGACTGTGTTGAGCCATATCTCCTGGCAATGACCAGTCCTTCTTCTGACAGGACTTTGAGCAATACAAAACAGCTTGGCAGGATGAACTAAAACATGTATAATGTATTACCACACAACCAACTTGTAGATTTGTCTATACAAAAAGCTTTTGCAGATAATAGACCTGAGATGATATCTTATCACACAACCTCCCTTGTTTTCAGCGCAATATACCCATTACGAATTTTATTATCTTATACACGTTTGATATCACATTTGTGTGACATCATTTTTTACATCATTTTGTACGCATTTCATACAAGTGAATGGGTCTCATGGAAAATACCGTAGGTGCATTTTTACCGTAAATGTTTTTGCATCATTTTGATCTACAACTTGTCAAATATTGTTATGTGATAAAAAGAATCTGACATTTGTTGGCTTTTGAGATTAGATTTTATTAAATTTGTCAAGGAAAATGTTATTGAGCTCACCAAAGGCTCGCTTAGTAACATTTCCCTAGACTCCTTTAATAAAATCTTATCTCAAAAGCCAATTCATGTCAGATCCTATAGATATATCAAATCTGGACTTTCTACCGAAGATCCTGTCTTTATATGAATCTAAGGAACAAGACGGTTTTGAACAGCATTGGACACGGAATAAATAAAATGTCAGTAAACAACATCTTTTTTCCTTTTCCTACGATGATTTTCAAGTGTTCAGAGGCACAAGCAATCATTTCACCTTTTACGTGTACTATACAATGATAGATTTTAACAACACTGACGATGAAGCCTCTTGAAACAATTAGCAATGGTGAATAACAAAGATGCATCAACCCATTACCACACAATTCCTACTTTTGATGCCCCTGAGAAAGAAGCCTTTTGAAAACATTGTGGGAAAAGGAGAAAATGCTGGTAACCAGCATTTTCTCCTTTTCCCCCAATGTTTTCTACCCTTCACAAAACAAATTTCAAATTTTCAGTCACTTTCATATTGTCGTCTGCAAATGCTTTCAATTTGGATAAACCTAGAATTTTGTCGTGTGGTAATGAGTTAAGCTCCCTTTTCTCAAAGTATGACTCATATATAAGCAGCACTCTAGGAAAAGGGGGCTTAACTCTTTACTACACAATTACGACTTTTAACGACCCTAGCCTGAGAAAGAAAGCCTTTGAAAACATTATGGGAAAAGGAGAAAATTTCATTTTTTGATTCACATTTGTTTTGTCATCTGCATATGCTTTCAATATGGTTCTTGTCCAAAAAAATTTTGTCGTTTGGAAGAGGGTTAAACACCCTTTGGGAAAAGGGGGCTTTAACTCTGCCACACAATCCCGACTTTTAACGACCCTGAGAAAGAAAGCCTTTGAAAACATTGTGGGAAAAGGATAAAATGCTGGTAACCAGCATTTTCTCCTTTTCCCACAATGTTTTCTACCCATTTTAAATCAAATTTCAGTTTTTGATTTACCTTTATTTTGTTGTCTGCAAATGCTTTCAATTTCGACTATTCCAAAATTTTGTCGTTTGGTAAAGAGTTAATGCATCTCCATGATGCTTTTTATTATCTCATTACCAAACGACAATATTTTAAGCTTGTCCAAATCGAAAGCATTTACAGACGACAATATAAAAGTGGCTGAAAGTTTGAAATTTGTTTTGTGAAGGGTAGAAAACATTGTGGGAAAAGGAGAAAATGCTGGTTACCAGCATTTTCTCCTTTTCCCACAATGTTTTCTAATGGCTTCTTTCTCAGGGTCGTCAAAAGTAGGGATTGTGTGGTAATGGGTTAAGCAAGTCTTCATATAATTATGGATACATGAATTCCCTATTTTTAACAACCTACTCATTCTTAGCCCTTTACCAAACAGTCCCTGGTGTCTACGATGCCAAGATAGCAGCCTTGAAAACATTGGGGAAATATTAGTAACCAGCATTTTCTCTTTTTCCCGTAATGTTTTCCACCCTAGGGCCAGCTGGAAACTAATTGCAATTTTTTGGGTAATGTTTATTTTGTAGTCTCCATGTAATTTCAGTTCTGACCAGTCTAAAACCTTGTTGTATTGTAAAGATTTAACTCTTTACCAGACAATCCCAACTTTTAACGACCCTTTGAAAGAAGCCTTTTGAAAACATTGTAAGAAAAGGAGAAAATGCTTGTAACCAGCATTTTCTCCTTTTCTCATGATGTCTTCTACCCTATCACTAACCAATAGCACTGTTTTAGCCACACTGAAACTGTAGTATGCAAATGCTTTCAATTTGGACTGGGCTAAAGTTTTGTCGTGTAGTAAAAGGTCAACTCTTTACCACACAAACCCCAGTTTTAACGACCCTGAAAAGAGACAACTTTTGAAAACATTGTGGGAAAAGGAGAAAATGCTGGTAACCAGCATTTCCTCCTTTTCCCTCTAGTTTTTCTACACTTCTTAAAACAAATTTCAAGTGTTAATTACAATTTAAGTTGTTGTCTGCAAATGCTTTCAATTTGGACTAGTCCAAAATTTTGTTGTCTGGTAAAGAGTTAAGGCAGACTTGTCCTCTGACAAGCAGAAAAATTAAACAAAAGCTAAAATTTTCAACAAGGTCAGCTAGACTGCACAGGCTGACCAGGGTTCAATACTTTTTAAGAGACAAATTAAATCCCCTTGTCCAAGAATTCAAGAGCAAGAACCAGGTGTATACAATTACCATTTCTTGAAAAGAGCTCTTGAGCCTCGTCTGGAACAAACAGCACACTCTCTCATTCGTATGTTGTTTGAGTTACTTGTGACTGACATACCAGCGTACATGTATCGTATACCCAAATCTGTCAGGTCTAAACCAACAACTTGTCTGAGATTCGAGAAAAATTATAAAATATCTCTGTATTAAGCTATGATCATTTTATGCTTGCTTAACCCTTTCCCAAACAGGCCCTTGTTTTTACGTGTCTGCAGAACAAGTCTTTTGAAAACACTGTGGAACAAGTCTTTTGAAAACACTGAGGAAAAAGGAGAAATTGGAGAGCTTTCTGCCATTTTCATTAAATTTGAAATTGTCATCTGCAAACTCTTTCAGATTCGAAGAGTCTAAAATTTGTCATTTGGGAAAGGGTTAACTCATGACCAAACGACAATATTTTAGGCTTGCCCCAATCGAAAGCATTTGCAAACGACAAAATAAAGGCGAATGAAATTTTGAAATTTGTTTTGTGAAGGGTAGAAAACATTGCGAGAAAAGGAGAAAATGCTGGATATCAGTATTTTCGCCTTTTCCCAGAGTGTTTTCTACAGGCTTCTTTTTCAGGGTCTTCAAAAGTAGGGATTTTGTGGTAAAGGTTTCACAAACCTTTAATCCCCCCAAAAATCAAGCCAATTAAAAGCAAAAATAATCAAATTTACATTACAGATTGAGGAAATTCTGTTATTATAGACAGAAGTTTTAGAAGAATATTTGACAATTTAACCTGATAATCATACTTGATTTTCTACCACTGAGTAGAACATCTTCTGTTTCTTGTAAGTCAGAACTAGATACTGTATTCACAAGACTGCTAGAATTAAGCTTCATGTGCTAAAAACTAAAATGTGCAACACAAGTAATTTACAAAAGAAAGGATACCCCCCCCCCCCCCCCACCACAAGAAAATGTCAGTAAACAACATTTTCTCCTTTTCCCACAATATTTTCAAAATCTTCTTTCCCCAGGTTCATTGAATCTCTGATCATTAGGTAACCAGGTCATATATACAACTGACTTCTTGCAGCAGACCGTTACTGAAAATGTTGCAGGAAAAAAGAGAAATTGTGCATAAAGAACAATTTCTTACCTTCCACAACATTTTCACTTAAATCAAGTAACAAGAGGACCATGATGGCCCTGTGTCTCTATATGCCAAACATCACAATACTTGGCCAATTGGTTTCAAACTAGAAGACATCCATTTTTTTTCTATAAACCCCGAGAGAAAGTTATGACCCCAGGGCAAGGCGATTTTTGACATCTGCACCCAATTGTATAAACGTTGGTTAAATTTAACCAGTGGGTTAAAAGTTTGGTTAGGAGGGAGTTTGGGTTAAATTGTTGGTTAGCGATTGTATAAAGGTTTGGTTAACTTTAACCAGAGTCGAATTCCGGTTAAATTTAACCCACCTCTACTATACCGGTTAACCATTTAACCAAAAACCAATATGGCCGCCATTGTAATACCGGTGGCGAGACGACTGAACAATTTCGACGATTACATGTTCAAACTTGCTAATTTATCGACTTAAACTTCGACAGCCATGCAGATCTGGGTTTAAAGCTGCAAAATTAGACATGAGACTGTATATTTTTTATTTCTGTGTAGACAGAACAGAACAAATATTAGGGAATCGACATTGACACGGGACGAACCGTAGCTTGTCATTGACATCAAGATCTAGCCTCGCTAGGTATAATGTTGTCCTAAGGCTTTTTGAGGTTGATATTTTGGGCACATTTGGTACGGATATCCGTACTGTGTCCAGAATCATCGCAAGGGTTAGACACAAAAGACATTGTATATTTTGAAAGACGGAATGCGGTCAAAACGTTCGCAAACCGACGACCGGAGACAAACGACGGACCACACGACACGAATTTTACGATATCAGCAGTCTTATTCTGATGTTTTGCCTTTGGAATGCGTGCATGGGACCCACAGTAGAATTTAATGTCCATCTGAAGATGAATTGGCCCTCAATAAAAGATACAAGAATGCAGGAAACCTGCAATTTTGCAATATGATGAAATAGTGCGTACAGTAGTCTCCCATGTTGGGACTGCTGTACCCTGAACGTCAAAAGCGACTTGCAAGTAAGAGGAAGTAGTGGTCGTATTGATTGTCCCTGCAAACTACAGTCATATTTTCTTTAAAGACAAAAGTTGTACCTAATTCATGCATCAGAGGATGTATATTTTATTTAAATTTGGTAATCTATCCATATGGTAGCTGCAAAGTCTATGGCCGAGTGGTTAGGGCATCTGCCTACAGAGCAGGAATTCGGGGTTCAAATCGGGCATGATATATTTTTTTTTTTCCAACTAGATTTCCTCCACTATCTTAACTTTATAAACATTGATATAGTCAGAACTTTAATTTGCATCAAGAACCTTTTCCTTTGACTTCAGTGTATATGTGTCAGTGATTTCAGAAAAGGGTCTTAAGACAAAAAAAATATGGCTTCTTTAGTTTTTCTCATGATTGGGTACGACTAACTGTCTAGGGCATAATCTGCCAAGCCTTGGTATCAATTGTGTACAAGACTTAAGAGCAGAGGTCACTGGTTTGATCCACAGCTCGGCCAATTTCTCCAAAGATTGATGATAGTCACTGCAACAAGATTCATTCCTCTCTGCTGATCATCATTTTGATGATGGTTATGAAGGAAAGCAGCCAGTAGCTCAACAAGAATATTGTGGGGAGTACTGGTAACAAAATTTACAGGAAAAGCATGGATAGGTGGACTGGCTGCAGTGATAAAACTGAAATGATAGTGATAATGATGTTACAAGACACCATACAACTGGTACATAATATGTATATTCCTTTAATAAACTTTTGTCTTCCACAATCAAATCAGACTTAAACTTAACCAGCTATTTTTAGATTTACGAACCCATTTCACCTTTCGTTTAGGATATATACTTAAAGCAGAGGAAAATGTGCTTTTTTCAGTAGAATAACAAAAATAGTTGATTGATATGCAATCAACTTTTCATAGCACTTTCTCCTTTTTGAAGCTTTCAGCTTCAGGGGCATAAAAAGGTTATCTCCAGTTGGAGAGTGATGTCAAAATAAGTCTAAATGTGGAACAACAACAAAAACAGTTTTATTATTTTAAGTTATTTATTTTTGTAACATATCATGACAAATGTTATTTCGATCTAATCTTTGCAATAAACTGATTAAACATCCAAATTTAAGAAAAAAAGAATGCAATTTAAGCCTCTACATGTACCACACAATTAAATAATTCCAAGGAAAAATGCTTGCGAAAACATAGTTGGAAAACAAGGAAATGTTGGTAACCATTTTTTTTTACCTTTTCCCAAATGTTCCTAATCCCATCAAAAAGAGGAAATTATCATTTGATCTACAATTTAATTTGTCTTTTGCAAATAATTTCTATTTGCAGTAGACTTCTAGAATTCAGTTGTTTGGTAAAGAGTTAAATGGACTTTTTCCAGTCTAGAAAATAAGTGAAAAATTTAATTTCACAATAATGTTAACATGAAATAAAGGTATAGATCAAAGATCAAACTTCACATTCATTGCAGTCTGAACATGACTATGTTTTCTGTATAAGGCAGTCTAAGTGAAATTGCAATACATTTTCCATGTGCTAACTTGAATGGTTCAAATAGCTTTGATTAAAAAGACTGGTTGAACAAATGACATGTTCAAGTTTCTATTGCACATTGTGATACACTGAAGACACTTAAATAACTCAAAAGTTCAACTGATTGAAGGTATGGCTCTCCATGTGAACCTCTCATAACACCAAAACACCTGTTTGGAGTAAACTTGGCACAGCATTGTCCAGGCACTATCATTGTGTACTGAATGTCTGTGTTTTTACCTATTTAAAGTAGAAATTCAATCTTTAAAGGAGTGAAATTCATTGTCTCAACCCTTTACCAAACAATTCTGTCTTGGCAACCTTAGAAAAGACCTTTTAACAGTGTGAGAAAATGGAAAAATGCTAGTAATCAATAGTTTTTTTTTCCATTAACCACAATGTTTTATACCTTTTCAACTGTTTTACCATTTGAATCACACTTTAATTTCTTGTCTGCAAATTTGAATCCAGCCCAGTGCTGTATTTTTGTACTTGGTAAAGAGTTGTTGTGTGATGGATGTCATCTGTAAATGACAATTGCAAAGATCTATCCAGCTCACTTTTGTAACTTTAGTGTTATCTACCATGAGCAAAATATGCACACCAAAATCAGTGATGTATATACGTACTAGCTCTGAGACCTACTGAATGAAGCAACAATACCCCTGTTTTCTATTATTGTTCACCTTTCAATTTCTATGTAGAAATGAAATTATCCTTAGCAAAAAACAGTATACAAACCTGTTCACTCTTTACCAAATGACAAAATTTTGGACTAGTCTAAATTGAAAGCATTTGCAAACAACAAATGTGCATCAAAATTTGAAATTTGATTTAGAAAGGGTAGAAAAACATTGTGGGAAAGGCAGAAAATGCTGGTTACCAGCATTTTCTTCTTTTTCGACAGTGTTTTTAAAGGCTTTCTTTCTCAGTGTCTTTAAAAGTTGACATTGTGTGGTAAAGAGTTAAAAGTGTCTATAATGAAGTAGACTCTTTTTTCTGTTTATCATGGATCTATTTACCACAGAGGTTATGAAAAAGATTTCACACTCTGTTCTTACAAGTCAGTGTTTACCATTCAATGATGTAGCACTAGTAACTGCTTCAAAGGTAATATATATATTTTTGGTGCTCATGTTTGTAAATGTGTGTCAGTTTTATAAAAGAATTGAGTAGAGCAGCATTTTATTTTGTATATCTGAAAAACTGCTTTGAACTCTGTAAAATACTGGTATGTCTATTATTTCTACCATAAACTAAATTAGTTACAGATATATCTGTATGAAAGATAAGCATACTCAGAGAACATAAACATGACAGAAAAAGTCATTTATTCATGTTCACTAGTCCATAGATATTAGATATTTTTCCAGTACCAAATTTCTTTTACCTCTTCCACTGCCAGTGGAGATTAAAATAGCTTTTGGAAAGCAGAGACAGTGGATCAGAAAGTACAGTCTTATAGTATACTGGTCTATCCCACAGATAGATATAAAGGTATAATGTAGTCGGGTACAGGTATTTGGTGATATATCGTGCGGCCGTATCGACATGTGGTTCGGTGGCTCGGTTGGTTAGAGTGCAGGAACAGTATACCTGAGGCCCTGGGTTCGAATCTCGGTCGAGCCGCGATATTTTTCACCACCTGTTACAGTCTGATCACTGATGCTTTTTTTTTAGCAAAAACATCTTGCAGTACAAGAGTAATCTAATTTCAAGCTTTGCAATACAATGAATTTATCATTATTTTTGGTGGCAAAAAAAAAATACAGGAAACATTAACCCAACTAGATTGTTGATCAACACATACCTGTCAATTTCTAGGAATGCTGAACTCCAGAGTTTGTGAAAATCAGAAATAATGCTCTACTAGGCCGACTACACCATCGCCATACCACCTCACCATTGTCATTCAAATATCTGTATTTACCTATGATGTGAATGACAGTAATGAAAGTTTTTTATTGGTCAGAATAAAACTAAAACACATAAAGAAAACAGGGATCTTCCCTCATGAAAACAAGATGAAAGCCATGTTGTGGGTGCTCAATGGGATATACTGAAAAATATCACCTATACACCTTTTTAAAAGTCCAATCACCATGTGATAATCAGGAAACATTAACCCAACTAGATTGTTGATCAACACATACCTGTCAATTTCTAGGAATGCTGAACTCCAGAGTTTGTGAAAATCAGAAATAATGCTCTACTAGGCCGACTACACCATCGCCATACCACCTCACCATTGTCATTCAAATATCTGTGTATTTACCTATGATGTGAATGACAGTAATGAAAGTTTTTTATTGGTCAGAATAAAACTAAAACACATAAAGAAAACAGGGATCTTCCCTCATGAAAACAAGATGAAAGCCATGTTGTGGGTGCTCAGTGGGATATACTGAAAGATATCACCTATACACCTTTTTAAAAGTCCAATCACCATGTGATAATCAGAAAGCAACCAATTATCTAATCCTCTACCAAATTATATTCATTACCAAACGACAATATTTTAGGCTTGTCCAAATGGAAAGCATTTGCAGGCGGCAAAACAAAAATTACTGAAAATTTGAAAATTGTTTTGTGAAGGGTAGAAAAAAATGTGAGAAAAGGAGAAAATGTTACCACCATTTTCTCCTTTTTCCACAATGTTTTCTTAAGGGATCTTTCTCATGGTCGTCAAAAGTAGGGAATGGTAATGGGTTAAGAATGAATGCTACTTTCCACATGTATATGGTCTATATATGCCTATTTGCCAGAGAGCTCCAAGCCTCAGCTCGTTTATTATTAAATGGTACAAATACTAAAATACAAGCCTTAACAGTGGCAAGATTACAAATTGGGAAATAATAACTTTCAACATCTAGCATATTCGTCATGTTACACTAAATCTTTCAAAGTTTAGTCAAGTTAGCATGAGATGTTACATTTGATTCTGGATAAAGTTCGTTTTCGAAAGTTAGGGTAATCGTACTGAAGATGGGAGAGTGTGTTAACTGACTTATTTACCCATATTCTGTTCAAATTTTGGCGGATAATGTACGAAAAGACACTTGCAACAAACAAAACTTTTACTCACTAGGCCTTGTTACCGATGACATTAAACATCCGGGTCATTCAAAGTGCCGAAAATTTGTATCATTGATAAAAGAATATTGTGTTAGAAAGTCTTGTTGAAAATATAAAACACACAAACCTTACCTGAGACATATTCATGTATACATGTAGTCATCGATATTTTGTCTTTAAAACCGATGTAAAGATCGCGCATTTGAATTAGGTCGTCATTGTTTTCAAGCAGGAAGAGATACACTCGGTACGGGCAAAACCACTTCGACAGCCTTTCGAAATACAACCGTACATTTCGGATTTTTGTCTGAGTTACATGTTTAGATTTCGGGGACTATACAAAATCTAAAATATGTGTTGAAACCCAAAATAACAGTGGTGGTAGTAGAAAAATACATTACTATAATCAATTATCGGAAGCACTCTCGATTATGTTGTATGAGCGGTAAATTGCGCGTGCGGGATACATTTTGTGACGTATCGCGCGAGAAAACTTGGAAAGAGAACTGCATGACGGGATATATTTGTCTGGTTAAATCTTGGTTAATTTAACCATTCTGGTTAAGTAACCAGTTTGGTTATCTCGTTTATACAAGTGTTTAACCAGTTTGGTTAGTTAACCAAACTGGTCAAAATTTAACCCAGGGTTAGCGTTTAACCCTGGGTTAAATTAACCAACGTTTATACAATCGGGTGCAGAACTATAACTACTTAACTCTTGGTCCACAAGATAAAGCCCTATGCCAAATAATGCAGGTCTAGAATATATGGTTATGAACAAGGAGTTTTTCAAAGTGTCCTCTAAAAAAGGCTCTTTAACCCATTACCACACAATCCCTACTTTTGACGCCCCTGAGAAAGAAGCCTTTTGAAAACACTGTGGGAAAAGGAGAAAATGCTGGTAACCAGCATTTTCTCCTTTTCCCACAGTGTTTTCTACCCTTCCCAGAACAAATTTCAATTTTTCAGTCACCTTTATTTTGTCATCTGCAAATGCTTTCAATTTGGACCAGTCTAAAACTTTGTGTGGTAAAGACACTGTATGGAAACTCTGTACGGGAAATTTCTTAGGTGAATTCAAGATGGCGGACACGTGTTATTGACAAAGTAAGTGTCGTTTAATTTTGGTCCAAACTTGTTTCAAATTGCATCCCCTACAACCAGTAAGGTACCAATCTAAAGAGCTTTGATTGAAAAAACAAGCGATAGTAGCTTATGAGAAAACGGGAGTGTCTCTTGTCCGTAATCCCGTGCTGAACATGATGTTTTGATGAAGTTGAAAAACTAAGCGGGAGACCGGAAGAAAACTGGCTTTATTTCATCGAATAGAAAGCTAATGATAAAAGAATGTGCCTCAATCGGTGGGGAAATGTAATATTCTTACAACTGTACCAAAATATGTTGCTTATATTTACTAATTTAGCTGTTATAAAGTTTTGAAATTTTGCATGGTGTACTCTTCGGTGCAAACCGAAACTAAACTACTGTATGGTTGGGTGATCCGAATTTCTGTACGCTTCGGTAACAAATATGAAGTCAAAAATCTGTACGCTTCGGTGAAAACGATTAAGAGAGGAAAAAAGGAAATGTACAAACAACCTACATGGGTCATTTACTTGTTTTTTTTTTATGCTGAACTCAAAGAAACCCGATGTATAAATCCGCAACTTCGTACACTAAAATAGCTCGTTATTGAGAAGTGCTGAGCAACATGAACAGAAGCATCTTATATACATGTATATAATATATATATGTGTGTGTGTGCCTTTAACATAAAAATAATAAACTTAAGCTTTTTGTCTTGGTCTGACACCAAAAATGTAGAAGCCATCCATAGTATAATCATTAAAGACGCATTATGTGAAAAGCGAAATATAGAATCGTACATGTCTCCTCCATCATCATTTATTGATCAAGGGTCCTCCGTGGCGCAGTATGTAATGCAGATTTTTAGTAACGTTTTGTGGATGGTGTTGGTTAGAATTCCACAAAGGATACTGGTTATGTTTGTATGTCTGTTGGAAACGCATTTTTAGAACCCAAGCCCACTGCTGGTGAACACATGAAGCACTTTCAGAGCAAACTTTGTGTTGATCGGACCAGACCCAATTGGAAAGCCATATAAAGCCCGAATCAAACAATGACACATCTCTGAGCTTTGGCTTGACTTTTCAAACACTAAGAACAGCTTTGTGCACTGCCTTGTAGCTATAGCTCATTTTAATTTACATTGATATCGCATAAGTGATCATTCTATAATTCTTTATACCTAAAGAGACCTTTAAAAAAAATTGTATGCCTGTTGTTAAATTCACATTTAAGAGTTTTGCTTTAGCACAAAATTATGCGTTTTTTTTTTTTTTAATTGAAACCGTCAATTTTCATACATTGATAGAACTGAGAAATTCAGCCTAGAAGAACCATGGCTCTCTTTTCATTTAGGGAAAAAAAACACTAATTTCGACCTTAATTCTCAAAGTATCAAATCCTTTGACTAGAAACTCTGGATGATTATACAACACACTCAGGCAACTGTGTCTTCATTACATCGTTTTCTGAGTTACGTCCCCTTTCTATCATCCTTTTGTAAGCATTTCCAAGGGACATTGTCCTTATTCCGTAGCTTTCATTTTGAAGCTTTTATAAACTCCCACTTTATGTTTCAGTTACACGGACGAGGAACTACTTTAGTGTTTTTTTTTTCTGCTTTCAGTGTTCTAGTATAGAATTATATACATGGAGCTTAAAATCTTTTGGTTACATTCTGTTAATAATATCTCTTTATTTTGTTACACTCCGGTATTTAGTATACTATACCTGAATAAAAGGTCTTGATCGAGGTAATCTGAATACGTTGATACATTGTAGTTTTATCTGGGGATAAGTTTTTTTTTTTCTTAATTCACACTAATTTTAAACACTTTTAAAATGACTCGTACTTATTGTTTAGAAAATAGGAATAACAAAGAATTCTCTATCAAATCCTTACAAAGCCAGGAAACCCTGGCGTGACTCATTTTTGAGGCAATATACGGTTTTAACATAACAAACAAGATATAGAGTAAATGACACGAATTGGTTTCATGTACTTGTATAAGGAATTCTCGCTGTGCGGGAAATACATGTAACAAGTAGACTGTTCTAGATAGCATATTTCTCCTTTAATCGTTTTCACCGAAGCGTACAGATTTTTGACTTCATATTTGTGACTGAAGCGTACAGAAATTCCGATCACCCGACCGTACATTGGTTTAGTTTCGGTTTGCACCGAAGAGTACACCATGCAAAATTTCAAAACTTTATAACTACTAAATCAGTAAATATAAACAAAGTATTTTGGTACAGTTGTAAGAATATGACATTTCCCCACCGATTGAGGCACATTCTTTTATCATTAGCTTTCTATTCGATGAAATAAAGCCAGTTTTCTTCCGGTCTCCCGCTTAGTTTTTCAACTTCATCAAAACATCATGTTCAGTGCGGGATTACGGACAAGAGGCACTCCTGTTTTCTCATAAGCTACTATCGCTTGATTTTTCAATCAAAACTCTTTAGATTGGTACCTTACTGGTTGTAGGGGATGCAATATGAAACAAGTTTGGACCAAAATTAAACGACACTTACTTTGTCAATAACACGTGTCCGCCATCTTGAATTCACCGAAGAAATTTCCCGTACAGAGTTTCCATACAGTGAAAGAGTTAAAACATGAAAAGACCCTTCTAATAACCCATAGGGAGAAGGTTTTTGAAAAAATTGTGGAAAAAAGAGAAAATTGCTGATAATTCTTCTCTTCCAACAATGTTGCCAAACCTTCCAGAAACAACTGTCAATTCTCAATTGAATTTATTTTAACTATTTTTTTTTCAACTTGGACAAGTGTACACTTTTTGTGTGTGTTAACTCTTTACCAAACAATAAAATTTAGACTAGTCCAAATTGAAAGTATTTGCAGACACAAAATCAACATGGACTCAAAAATTGAAATTTGTATCCAGCAGGGTAGAACACATTCTGGGAAAAGGAGAAAATGCTGATTACCAGCATTTTCTCCTTTTCCCAAAATGTTTTCAGAAGGCTTCTATCTCAGGGTCATTAAAACCAGGGATTGTTTGGTAACGGGTTAAAGAAATAAAAAACTTACTCAGCAAATGCTGGCTCCTTACAAGTGACACTTCTGGGTTTACGAGGGGGACCATCTAACGGGTTAAGAGCACATACTGCTATCAGATCATGGCACTGCTGTGCAAGAGTTTTTCCAATACGTCTCTTCTCTATTTCTCTGAGAGTTAAGCCACATTTGTCTTTTACAATGAGAACATTTACAACCTTTTCTTTATCTGAAATAGCATAAGGGATATAAGTGTATTCTGTATCAACATTTTTCTGTTAGCTGTAGTTTTGAGTCAAAGTCCAAGTACATTATCCTAAGTTTCATTGTCAGATTACATTGAGCAATATTTTTTTAGAGAAAATTATTATTCCCTGAAATCCTACCTTAAAGGGCAAATCAACAGGTTTCTGATATGATTAATTTTGAAATCTACATCTATCAAATGGCAACCTGGTAATATTGTAATTTGAAAAAAAAATTAGTAAAAGTACTTTTTTTCAATTTATATTTTTGCTTATTAGTTTTTCTTGCATCGCTTACCTCCCTTACTTATTGTAGCGCACCTTGATCTGTGACATCATAGGAGCGTTTGTTTCAATATGGACCTTGTTTCAGATAGTGAAATGAGCGATATTTAAGACGAAGGAATACACGATTCTAGGCCGGTAAGGCCGTACATGTACCA
Organism: Tridacna crocea; assembly: GCA_943736015.1. Classification (NCBI taxonomy): domain Eukaryota; kingdom Metazoa; phylum Mollusca; class Bivalvia; order Cardiida; family Cardiidae; genus Tridacna; species Tridacna crocea. The sequence goes on along the minus strand of OX031066.1, from coordinate 34,324,849 downwards.
CCAAGTTTTTAATGAAACTTAATAGTTTCTGAGGATAAGAGTAAAAATTCGCCCACCAATGGCGAAAATAACGATGTTATGCCGGACTTTTGAACAGCGTGATGAGTATCACACCTACATGTATTAGGCTACGGGGCGAACGTCGCTTACAGAAATATTATTCGATACATGATAAAATTAAGTGTACGGCAAAAGCTTTGTTTCACTTGAAGTATTTTCAGTAGATTTACGGGTGGCATTTATAATAATAATAATAAAAAAGATGGTTTCAAGACAGTTCCACGACTACACAGTTCCCCGACACTTTTAAAGACATTTCTCCTACACTTTAGTTTCATGTCAAATAACCGATTTCTTGACTTTTACGATTAATAATCGTGAGATGTTAGTTCTAACTATTTGTTGATGGATTCTATATTTGTACCTTGTAAAGAATTCTGTAAACATTGACAGGTACAAAATTTGTTCTCTCATGGGTGAAGGGTTACACAATAAATCGCGATTTTCATGAGAATAAGAATAGTTTGAAATGCTGTTAACGAGCGTGAAATTTGATAAAATAATATGTTCCGAGATCATTAAGACAATTCTCAAAATTATTTTATATTCTGGGTAACCACGTTTGTATCAATTTATCCTTTATCCACAATATTTTCTACTTTTAACTCTTCACCATACGACAAAATATTAAACAGGTCCAAACTGAAATAGCTTGCAGACGACAAAATAAAGTTATATATTTCAAAAATTGAATTTTTTTTCCAGCAGAGTAAAACACTGTGTTAACAGGAGAATATGCTGGTTACTAGGTTACTTTCTACTAGGTAGCTGGTTACTTTCTTACAATGTTTTTAAAAGTCTGCTGTCAAATTAAATTTAACTTGCATGTTTGGACTTGTTTTTGATGGGTAAAAAACATTGTAGAAAAAGGAAAAATGCTGGTCAGCAACATTTCTCTTTTACCTATAATGTTTTCGAAAGTTTTTTCTATCTTTACAAGGGTCATAAAAACAAAAGATTTCTCTCAGTAGCCTGTCTAGAAGACAGAGTATGGAGAGGAACAGGGAAATATCCACAAATCAGAAATGTAAAGATACAATTCAAAATTTGTTCAAAATGATATTAAGTTGTCAAATCATTTTTAAGAGTGAAATGTCTAAGAGAAGAAGTGTACGGGATAAAAGCTGTAACATGGGTTTACTGTCACAAACAAACATTACAGAGTAAAGGGGTGAGATATGCAAATGTTATGTAACCATTTCCTGTATTGTTTCAACTGGCCGGTGATGGATTAACATTTATGACCATGACTAGGGGTAGCCAGATACTGACTTCACCCTTTACTATGCAAACCCTAGGTCTAGTTTCCAATACCCAAAGAAAGAGTGTTTGAAAAACAGTGTGGGAAGAAAAAGATGTTTACTGTTTAAGGGCAAATCCTAATATATTTTGACCATACTGTTTTTTACTCCAATCAGCTGCAAATATTTTTGGTTCACAATTCTTTTGTTGTCTGCAAATGCTTTCAATTTGAACCGGTCTAAAATTTTTGTGTTTGGTGAATGGTCACTTGGCCCTTTGTTTTTTACAACCCTGAGACAGAAGCCTTTTGAAAACATTGTGGAAAAGGAAGAAAAAGCTGAAACACTTGAAAGTTAACATCATTTGAACAATCCAGACTTTGGTACTTGCAAAATCTATGTTATGAATTTGGATGAATATGTTATGTTGTTGCCTTTGAAAACATTGTGAGGAAAAGAGAAAATGCTAAGATTTTCTCCTTTTCCCATAATGTTTTCCATCCTTTCCAAATCAAATTTCACTTCAACTTTTTGATTACCATTTTTTGTCATGTGCAAATAAACCCTTTACCAAACAATCCCTGGTTTTTACAACCCTGAGATGGAAGCCTTTTAAAAACATTGTGAGAAAAGGAGAGAATGTTGGTAACCAACATTTTCTTCTTATCCTACAATGTTTTCTATCCTGGTGGAAACAAATTTCAATATTTCAGTAAGGTTTACTTTGTTTGCAAGTGCTTTTAATTTGGACCATTCTAAAATTTTGTCTCTTGGTAAAGGGTTAAATTTTGAAAACATTTGGGGAAAAAAAGGGAGAAAACGGCACCAATTTCTACTTTGTCCAGAATGTAGATCGAGAAAAGGATAAAATATTACGAAAAACAATTAAAGGAATTACCGACCTTATGTTTGTTTTTCTTTTTGGAGATTGCCATTGCGGAATGTCTGTCTTATGGCCTATCTTATTTCGACTCGGAGTTTCGAACAATGTCGGCACAGCATCAGGTTTTAATCGCAGCCTAATATTCCTATAACCAACTTCTTTTACGAGTTTTGGACTTATTAAGAACTGACTGTCCTCGAAGTGTTTCAAACACAATTTGGAATGAACTGATGGCACAAAATCCTCCGTTACTGTCCGGTCCCGGTTTAAACGTTGAATCCATAGTTTCCTCCTTTTTAATTCCTTCGGAAATTTGAACATACTAATTCTATGTGTTCCTGATTCGACGTTGAAGCCATAGGCTGCACAATTTACCATTTTTTAGGCTGAATTCTATGTTAATACTCAGATATCTGTGTATAATCATCAGCGTTCCTACTTATTTCTACTGACTGTAAACACAGGCTTACGCGACTATGACGTCACACAGGTGCGGAAGATAAGCGAATCAGGCGAAGTAAGCCATGCACCATTTTTGGGGCCGTATATCAGCGTGACAATTCGAGCGTGATTTATGGCATGTTACAGAGTGGTATTTATGAAAACTGATGGACACGTGTTTACGAACATCATATGCAGCTGATTGGAGCAAAAAAACAGTATGGTCAAAAAATCTTAGGATTTGCCCTTTAATTCATATAATAATTGCATTAAAATTTATGGTGTAAGCAACCAATCAGTTGCTTACGAGAACATATGTAGAGTGCAACTGGTATATAGTAATTACCTAAATGTATCAGATATGAATTTGAAACCAGTATCCCACCCCCCCTCAAAATTATGATGTAGTAATAGGTTAACCGATTACCTTCAAAGACATTCATTTCGTCAATCAGCCATATTGTATCTTCAATAGGTAAATTTTTGACTTCGTGGGACCTGCTTAATGCTTCTTCATAATTCTTAATGTCATCATCTGTGTAGCCACCTGCAAGAACATTACTCTTTAACTCTTTTATCAAACAATCCTAACTTTAAAAAAACCTGAAAAAGAAGCCTTTCGAAAACATTGTCAAAAAAGGAGAAAATGATGGTAACCAGCATTTTCTCCTTTTACCACAATGTTTTCTACCCTTCCAAAACCAAATTTCAATCTTCAGTCACATTTCTTTAGTCATCTGCAAATCCTTGCAATTTTGGATCAGTCAAATTTTATGATTTAATGACTTATCATTCAAGCACAAAACCAACTTAATTTGTCTTTTAATGAACCTGTAGTAATTCAATCAATTCAATGAAAAATTGGTTATGCCACTTCTTCATAATATTTTTGGAAAACCTCTGAAACAATTTGGACTTTCCTAAGCTATACCCATACGAAAGCAAATAAATACAAAAGCACACACAGCCAGATATTGTTGCTATATACCAAGTATATAATGCAGAATCAAAGCATGACTTTTAGAAATTATGAGGAGGGACTAAATCTCATATGTGACACCCGATTGGATCACTGTAGAGATCTGTGCAGATTGGGTGTGTCAAGAATGACATCGTATTGTGTGTAAGCATGTAATGGATTGTAACTAGACAATAACTGATATAAACTTTGGTTTGCTTAAAAGTTTCCCACTGAAATTTTGCGGACTTAAAGTGCATGTAACATACCAGAAATTCCACACGGCAAGCCAGGTTTTTCTTGTACTGACCTTAAGGTGAGTAGAATTTTACATCCCTGTAAGGGTTAATTAGAGCTGTCACGGAGAGTGACTTAATATCCCTGCTAGCGCTTTGACAGAAACAGGCAATTGCTAGTATTTTGTACACAGACAGATACAACCAAACAGACACACGGACAGACAGACCGATTCCAGTATACGCCCGAAAACATTCGTTTTATGGAGGTATAATAAATAAATGGAACATCTTCAATCTTAAACCAGAAATGTAACAAAAGTGATTTCTTTGATGGGCTAAATAAATGAAATGCAATTTCTATCAGTGGTAATCTATACAACCACAACCATCAGGGGGCAACGTTTGGCAAATAGATATAGGAATGATGGTATCAGGAGAACTCGTACCCTGGAGAACTCGTACCCTGGAGAACTCGTACCCCAATCTCAAGGGTACGAGTTCTCCAGAGAAGTCGTACCCTGGGTACGAGTTCTCTGGAGAACTCGTACCCCCACAAATAAATAAAATGTCAACTTTTATTTCTATGCCGTTATTGTGATGCAGATTTGATGAATTTTTTTTTTTTTTGCTTGTACATGTGTTGAAAAGACAAATAAAGTTAAGATGCCCGTGTGTTTTCTCATGCAGTGTATGTTGTATTCGATGTAAAAATCGTAAGGAAAACATTTATGAACCATCAATGAATTGTATTCAACTAAAAAATCATTAGTAGGATTAATTTTTGCTCTCTTCAATTCTTTGTGTAGCCTTCACTTGCATTCAACTTTTGAGTTGATGTTTGATGTTGTTTTGTGTAAGAACGGTCTATAAATCAGTATTTGATTGGATTAGATATTTGTTAAATGGAAGGAGTTGATAAAATGAACACAGTCTAATTGATCAAATTTTCACACCTGATGAAAATGCAAATTTCCTGAACAAAGAGAGCTAGAAAGGTGTGATTTTCACTATGATAAAATTACTGTACCGTAATTGCAATATTCAATATTGAAACCTTAAATCATTTAACGCTAGAATCGAAACGGATGGTAAAGATCCAGATCAAAATTTTAAAAAAATGCAGTCTGAGCTTGGATTTACACCATCAAGGTTCCCAGCCAAACCTTTCAGAAAAAAAAAATGAGAATTTTAGTGAGCGGTCGATGAAGTCCCCTGTATACTTTTGGCGCCAAAAGAGTTAAGAACGTAGGGTAATGATTGGAAAAGTCAGTGACATCATTTGTCCACAATGCTTCAGCAATACAAAGATGCCTCCGTAGAATCGCTTGTTAGACGAAAATTTGAAATAAACCATCTGAAGAAACTTTCAAAATTCTTTGAAAAGGTGAGAAAACACGTGGAAAAAAGAAGACCAAATTGGTTATTTGATTTTGCACCTTTTCTCACAATGGATACTTCTTCTTAGTGGTTGAAGCTCGAGATCGTGAAGTAAACGTCTCAGAAAACATAAAAGAAGACTATGCAATGAAAATGGGAGAAAGAGAGAGCGACAGAAAATGCAAATATTGCTATATGCGAACTCATAGTCTCTTCAAAATTGTATACTTGTTTATCTGCATACACCAAGTTCATATTTGGTACAGACGTATTTGTTTATTGGACTGAAAGGGTGAGAAAAAAATGTGGAAAAATGAGAAAAAACTAGTTATATAAGCACCCTCCCCCTTTTTTCAAACAACATTTTCAAAAGCTATCTCCAACAGGGTGGTACAATTTGGATCCATCAAGTTCAAAGAGTTAGATTTCTTCTTTTAATGTTACATAATAAAGAACCGGTTATAATCATTTAGACCTTTTCCAACAATGTTTATATAAGTCTCATTACTCGTAAAGCTATGCGATTGATTGGTAACCTAAAGGGTTAAAGTGACCTTTTGAAGAACTATACAGGTTTAATTGCTGGTAAATGGCAAGTGTGCATAATCATGTTTATCACACCTGATATGTGACTTCATTGTACCCGACACCTTTGACTCCATAAAAAAATATTGGCGTACTCCATAAACGAACCTAAAAATATCTAAACAAGCTTAAAAAAAAAAATCTTCGAATCATTAGATGAATCCAGATTATGTTGATCTTACTGATAATTTCATCTTTCTTGAATTTACCTGACCTAAACCTTACTTCCTTATAATTTTAATCTATGAAACATCCGGTAACAAAACTGATATTTTACTACAAATACCATTACCAATTCTTGATTATTGTATAACTTACTCGGTCATTTCATAAAAGATAAAATGAAAATCATCAATTCACCAAAATCTGAATGATATATAGAGATACAAATTTAATATTCCCAAAAATATCTGCAGGGTACGAGTTCTCTGGAGAATTCGTACCCAGGGTACGAGTTCTCCGGAGAACTCGTACCCTTCAGATTGGGGTACGAGTTCTCCAGAGTACGAGTTCTCCAGGGTACGAGTTCTCTAGCAACCGGAATGATTATTGTTTGATAAAATAAAAATGGACTCTGGCTGACAATAAGGTATTTACACATCTCTAAGAATAAGAGCCCATGATGACTCCAAGTCAGTTAGAAATTAACTCTTTACCAAACGACAAAGTTTTAGGCATTGCAAATTGAAAGCATCTGCAGATGACACATTGAATGTGACTTGAATGATGAAATCTGTCTGTGACAGGGTAGAAAACATTGTGAGAAAATGAGAAAATGCTGGTTAACAGCATTTTCTCATTTTCCCACAATGTTTTCAAAGGGCTTCTTTCTCAGGGTCATTAAAAGTTGTGATTATGTGGTTAAGGGTTAAATAATCCTTTGAAGATGTCAAAATGATATGAATGTTGTAAGAAACTGCAGTTTTATACTGTTTACCTCTTATCCTCCCTAAAAATTTGTGCTCTAGCTCTATCTGTGTAGTTGTAATACGAGAATCTGTCTCCTCTAGACATGATACCATTGTACTGAAAACGTCGTTCTGAAATTAAACACAAATACATAAAAAAATCAGTTTCTCTTCACCATTACTTCCAGGGAACCAAACCAGCATTTTTATCATGACAGGCATACTGTGTATTACTACAGGTTAACTCTTTACCAATAAACAAATTTATGGACTGGTCTAGATTGAAAGCATCTGCAGACCCAAGTTAAAATCTTGTTAATATGATGATTTCTGACTTTGATAGGGAAGAAAATATTGTGGGAAAAGGAGAAATGCTGGTTACCAGCATTTTCTCCTTTCCCAACAATGCTTTCAAAAGGCTTCTTTCTCAGGGTCATGATTGTGAGATAATGGGTTAACCTTTTTCATATTCTTCATCCGATCCACAACTTATTCATCTAGCCTAGTATCTCAAACAATAACAACAAGAACTGAAACTAATGGGTGACTTGTTTGAATCCCCACCTCTGCCATTTTATCACATGACTCTCCTTGTTTTCAATGTAATACAGCCACACATGTGAGATAAGAAAACAGTGCTGTATTTGAAATTTTAAGCTTCATTTTCTAAAACAATGTTGACCTCAGTTTCTGAAGGACATTAGCGGTCAAAGTTCTTATCATGATAAAGTTGTTAATTTAATCACTGTTAGACTCAAACAAAAATCAATATTATGCAAGTTTCCTCGGAACTATATTTGTTCATAACATATCTGTCAAAGTAAGCCTACAGGCTTCATGTAAATTTCACTACACATGATACATGCATGCCTTTGGTTTAGCACATTTTGGACTATAATTCCTGTTATACAGTAATATGATAGAAAGAATCTGACACTCGTTGGCTCAATTAACCCATTACCACACAATCCCTACTTTTGACAACCCGAAAGAAACCTTTAGAAAACATTGTGGGAAAAGGAGAAAATGCTGGTAACCACCATTTTCTCCTTTTCCCACAATATTTTCTGTCTTTTACAAAACAAATTTCAAATTTTCAATCACTTCTATTTTGTTGCTGCAAATGCTTTCGATTTAGACAAGCCTAAAATTTTGTCATTTGGTAATGAGTTAATAACATTTTTGTAGACTCGTTTAATAAATTTTTATCTCAAAAACCAACTCATGTCAGATCCTATATATCTTTCCAAGAATTGAAGATAATTATTGTGTAAAGATTAATTCTTCTTTCATCCCAGATCATTGCTACAACTATGGTTATGTGGGAAAGTCATCAGTGGCTTAGTAAGAGTATTGTGCACAGTACTGGGAAGGGAAAATCACCAATGCATGGCTTGGTGCACTGGTCAGCGCAAGACTCAAACAATCTTGAAAACACGACAAACAAACCATATTAATGCTCTTTCCTGTCAACTGTCTCAGAAGCTTTGATTGAATAAATCAATTCCTTTTATCAATTGATCTTTATATTACATATTACTTTTTCTAACCAATCTCAGGCTTAACCAACCAGAAGATAGAAGGCTTTTGATAATATTAACCCGTTACCACACAATCCCTTCTTTTGACGCCCGTGAGACAGAAGCCTTTAGAAAACATTGTGGGAAAAGGAGAAAATGCTGATTTTCTCCTTTTTCCTACACTGTTTTCAAAAGGCTTCTTTCACAGGGGTGTTAAAAGTCGGGATTATGTGGTAAAAAGTTAAAGAGCCGAATTCACGTCTCATGTTAGAATATAGAATAGAAAATAAGACAGATGTAACACACTTACTTCTCCAGATACCACGGTTGAACATGACTTTTTATATTTCTTGGACGGAACACCATCTATGTCAGAATGCACCAAATTCATCAACTCCTGCATAAAATTCAAATATCAATGACAACCTAAAGATTAACCCATAATTATGATACAATAAGTCAGCAAAGCCAATAGAAAAAGGCTCGTGAAAACATTGTTGGGAAAGGAGAACATGCTAGAAGCCAGCACGGACAAATCAATTTTCAAAATTAATAGTTTGCTTTGGAGTTAAAGTGCAAAAATATACGACTGGTATTTTCAGTTATGGTCATCTTGTAATGTTTTCAGGGTCAAATTTTAGAATAGATATTAAACAGATCTGTAAAACAAATTTAACACTTTCCCAATCAACCCCTGGTTTTCAAGAGCCTGAAATAAAAGCCTTTATAAAACATTGTGGGAAAAGGAGAAAATGCTGGTAACCAGCATTTTCTCCTTTTCCCACAATGTTTTCTGCCGTGCTGGAAACAAATTTCAACTTTTTGAATTAGGTTTATTTTGTTGTCTGTAAGGGCTTTCATTCTAGACTACCGGTAGTCTAAAATTTTGTTGTTTGGTACAGAGTTAACCCATTACCACACAATCCCTACTTTTGACGCCCCCGAGAAAGAAGCCTCTAGAAAACACTGTGGGAAAAGGAGAAAATGCTGGTAACCAGCATTTTCTCCTTTTCCCACAGTGTTTTCTACCCTTCCCAGAACAAATTTCAACTTTTCAGTCACTTTTATTTTGTCGTCTGCAAATGCTTTCATTTTGGACCAGTCTAAAATTTTGTCGTTTGGTACAGAGTTCAGTAGTCCAGAGTGTTCAAAAGGAGGTCCTTATAGCTTTCTGTAAACTTTTTACCACACAACAAAACTTTGGAGTTGTCCAATGAGAAAACATTTGCAAACAAAAAATTGAATGTGGCTCAAAAATGGAACCCATCTTTGATAGGGTAAACAACATGATGACAAAAGGAGAAAATATATTTACTGGTTAGAAGTATTTTCTAAATTTCTCCTTTATCTGACAATGTTTTCAAAGCCTACAATCCTATTTAAATTTGAATTTATTATGGAGAATAATTGATATTTTCAATTTCGAAATCAAAATAACTCCTCCTATCTGGAGCTCTAGTTATTGGACTGGGTGATCTCAATACAAAATGAAAAACTTCAGGACCTGTCCAAAGCAACATACTTTGCAAATTGAAATAAATGTGGTGATAACCTTTACTAGACAATCCAAACTTTTAACGACCCTGAGGAAGAAACCTTTTGAAAACATTGTGAGAAAAGGAGAAAATGCTGGTAACCAGCATTTTCTCCTTTTCCCACAATGTTTTCTACCCTTTCCCAATTAAATTTTAGTCTTTGATTCACATTTATTTTGTCGTCTGCAAATGCTTTCAATTTGGACTAGTCCAAAATTTTGTTGATTGGTAAAGAGGTAATCAAGAGATTTATCTTTGACATGGCGGAAAAAAAGAGCATTTTCCTCTATTGCATACCCCTTCAAAGAAAACTCTCACTAACAGTGTAACTTTTGTTTTCTTCATCTGCAAAAATCTTTCAATTTAGACAAGGCTAAAAGTTTCTCGTTTGACCAGGAGCCTTGCGTATAAGCAATTACTCTTTTCTCCACAATCTACTAATATTACTAGTATATGGTATCCAAAACTGCTACTGATTGTATATTTAAAAATACAGTAATTATCTACGATACCAAGATAACATAAAATGACACATTTAAACAGTTTTTCCATTACCCCTGTTTTTACATATTTCCATTTGACTCTTTATTAAACGACACAATTTTAGACTGGACCATACTAAAAGCATTTGCAGATGACAAAATAACTCAAAAATTGACACTGGTTTCTAGCACGACAGAAAACATTGTGGGAAAAGGAGAAAATGCTGGTTACCAGAATTTTTCTTTTTCCATCAATGTTTTCAAAAGGCATCTAGCTCATGGTCATGAAAACCACGGACTGTTTGGTAAAGGGTTAAAGATACTGTAAAATATGAATGTATGTGCCATTGACGAAAAGATTCGTGATAAATTATAACAGTTTTCCCTGCCACTAACCTCAATTGCTTCTTTGTCTATTTTTGCCTTCATTTCCAATGCATACTCCCTTGTTAAATGCAGAAGGACTCTCATGTTTTCTACAGTAACTTCTTTACCAGCTATTTCACAAATGTCTTTTTCTGACTCTCCCGTCATTTCTCTGTACATATTTATCAACTTGGTCAGGTCCATTTTACTGATATCACCATCAATATTTGAACTTGTACCAGACACTTTTGTCTCTACACTGTACTTTTTAAATCGCAGAGCAAGGGGAAGAAGATTTCTCCCTTCAAGTGATATTCCTTGTTTTGAGCTCATTCTAAATTCTGAGAAAAAAAAGGAAAATCATTAGAGCAACTAAAGGAAATGATATGCAAAATACAAGAAATACATAGAGCTCAAGATAAGAAGGAGTGATGGTATTCTATAATTGTTATTTTTCTTTGAAACCCTATGTTGTGGGTGCTCATTAGAGTTGTCTCAATGAGACAATTCTAATGACTACCCACAATATAGAATTTTATCGAGAATAATTGATATTTTCAATTTCGGTATCAAAATAACTCCTTCTGTCTGGAGCTCTGGTACATGGACTGACCTGTAAAAAAGAAATAAAACCACAATTTGATGCAGAGCTGCAATAACTTTTTACCAGGGTCTGCATTCACCAACCATTGCTAAGAACATTCTTGGTCTTATTCTTCGAGATTTTCTAAATTTGAATGTAAAACAATTTCTGATTTGCTAACATAAATGGTATAGCCAATCAGGAATGGTGTTACTTTCAAATTTGGAAAATTCTGGAGAACATGAGTACGAACATTCTTCAGAATGGTTGGTAAATATGGACCCAGATGACAAAATTCTACTCTTGTCCAAATTGAGAGGATTTGCATGAAACAAATCAAATGTGTCTCATAAAATGAAATTCATCTTTGTACAAAACTATGTAAGATAGTACGAAAGCCTATACGGGTCAAAATGAACTATAAGAAAAAAAATAAAAACACGTTATAACGCGAAAAAAGTCGCACTTACGCGAAAATTCGCGTTATAACGTGAATATAAAACACGTTATAACGCGAAACAAGTCGCACCAACGCGAAAATTCGCGTTATAACGTGAATATAAAACACGTTATAATGCGAAAAAAGTCGCACTAACGCGAAAATTCGCATTATAACGTGAATATAAAACACGTTATAACGCGAAAAAAAGTCGCACTAACGCAAAAATCCTCGTTATTATGTGAACTTAAAACATGATATAACGCGAAAAAAGTCTCACTAACGCAAATTCATGAAACTATAGCAGTGAATTCATCAGTACAATGGTAGGGCTTTGAAGTGCCTTGTCTAAGGCCATTCACACGATAGACCCAGTGCGTCGTGCCCGGGCCTCTAGTTTACCGATGATTTTATCAATCGGTCTTTTCGCCGGTACAATGGAATTAATTGAGGCACCATAGATATGAAGAAGTTAATCTTGGTGCGATACTAGATGAACACCATTATTACAGGGCTATAATCTAATATTTTTGAGTACGGTCCGGTAGTTCTGACTCGTGACCTGAAGTTTGTGGGTTCATAGCCGGTAGCAGCAAACTTCCTTTTCGGTGATTTTTAACCTCTCATCTCTGATGCATGTGAGAAAGTAGTAAGTGGCCTGGGGAAAAAATGTTGTGTCAGTACTGGTGTGAGAATACAAACACATGCGTAAGTGCATTGGGCGCCATAATGTGACCTAAGCTGTCTAAATGGCCTTAAACTCCAATACTCATGAACAAACAAAATCAAATGAGCCCTGCTCTAGAAAAAGGGGACTTATTACATCCCCGTGATGTATGATACCAAGTTAGTTATCACATGATAATAGAAAGGTCTTACTAGAATTTTTGCCATACTGCGACTTTTGTTTTGTGTTATTACGTGTTTTAAAACACGTTATTACGAGAAATTTTCGCGTTACTGTGACTTTTGTTTTGCGTTATTACGTGTTTTAAAACACGTTATTACGAGAATTTTCGCGTTACTGCGACTTTTGTTTTGCGTTATTACGTGCTTTTAAACACGTTATTACGAGAATTTTCGCGTTACTGCGACTTTTGTTTTGCGTTATTACGTGTTTTAAAACACGTTATTACGATAATTTTCGCGTTACTGCGACTTTTTTTGCGTTATAACATGTTTTTAAGCACGTCATTACGAGAATTTTCGCGTTACTGCGACTTTTATTTTGCGTCATTACGTGTTTTTAAACACGTTATTACGAGAATTTTCGTGTTAGTGCGACTTTTTTTTGCGTTATTACGTGTTTTAAAACACGTTATTACAAGAATTCTTGCGTTAGTGCGACTTTTTTTGCATTATTACGTGTTTGAAATTCACGTTATAACGTGTTTAAAGAAAAAAAAAATCACCTTCATTCTGACACTTGTAGGCTTTCGTAAGATAGAGAAGTACATGTCAATAACACATTCTCCTTGACCACAACAGTTCTTAAATCAAAATCTGGTGCAGCTGCGGTACTACTGTCAGGTACAATTTGCAGGCAACAAAATAAAAGTGACTGAAAATTTGAAATTTCTTTTGGGAAGAGAAGAAAACATCATGGTACAATGACAAAATGCTGGTTACCAGCATTTTCTCCTTTTTCCACAATGTTTCAAGAAGGCTTCTCACTCAGGGTCATTAAAAGTAGGGATTGTGTGGTAAGGCCAATATTGAGGTTTTCTGTTTTTTTTTATACAAAAAAAAAACAGTACATGAATTAAATCTCTGATTATAAAACAAGAATATTTGTCAGTCTTTCATTAAAAGATAATTATTATGTGCAAATAGCAACGAGAAGCAAGTCTGACGTACTGGACTCATAAAACCTGTTACCAGACACGCAGATTTTGGATTACATCTGTAATTCATTTACAAAATCGTCCATCGTTGTAAGTTTTAAAAAAATTTCACTTAGGATGAGAACAGAAATTCAACTGGAATTAAACTGATGGTTAGATGAGTTTTAATATTAATTAACATTCTTCTTTCATTTGGTTGTTGTCTCTGATTGACAGGTTTACATAATAGAATAGAATTGAACAGTTTTTACCAGCCATTCATTCTTTACCATTGGCAGACAAGCCTTAAAATATGCGAGTCCAATTTTGATTTTGAAAGTGGAAATAAAAGCTAGGTGCTGTACTTTCTTAAATTTGCAAGTGGATAAAAAAATGAAATTCAAACCCTGTAAAAGCCAAAAAGCATCCACTAAGAATGTCAAACAAATATTACAGGGATCAGAAAAACATAAATGTAGGTAAAGGTATGTGTCTATAGAGTTCGCCCTAAATAAATAGAGAAATACACAGGGTCTAAATGGACAGGGGTCCAAGTCGGTTCAGGGACGTTTCGCCCCAAAACCATTTCCTCCTCTAGTCGTTTCGCCCCCAAGACGTTTCCCCCAAGGTCGTTTCCCCCCTGGTCGTTTCGCCCCCATTAGTCGTTCCCCCCCCACCCCCAGTTGTTTCCCCCTAGTCGTTTCGCCCCCTGTTCAAGAAAAGCCGAATTGCACCTTAGAACTTTTATAAATTTCATAAAATTGAATTTTTGAATTTTTTGTCTGGCATTAGCATAATTTAGAAAATGAGACCCTTATCAAAAATTTAATTCTTATTCGTGTGGTAAAAGGGTAAAAATTGTTACATTAAAAAGAAAGCAAAAAGCTTCTATTAATGAAAGAGACTTATCACCCTAGCTTTACGCAGCCATTTTTTCGGTTACTGACAGAAAAAAATAAAGGAAGTATCAAGAGTTGCTCAAATTGTGATGTTAGTGTCTGAATAGTCTAATTCAATGAAAAGAAAAGTAAATACTGGTAACCAGCATTTTACCTTTTTTCCACATTGTTTTAAATTGCTTTCTTTCAAGTACCAGACTATCAACGGTTATTGCATTTTACCAAAACACCTCCCCTTTTTGTGTTATTTGTACATGGAAATATATAAAGTAAAAGAAGAGCCATCGTAGACGGATTGTACTCCCCGAACAGGTCTCTGTTTAGTATAGTGAAGGCTGTCGGTGAATAGTTGGTCACAGGAGAGGAGGGTAGGGGTGAAACAGGCTACTTGTGTTTGGTCCCGTCTGCCAAACAGCATAAATTTGCCAATTTTCAATTTACAAAGGGCAATAAGGGCAACAACTTATCAGACATTAAGCACCCTTTTTCCGTAACATGGTTTGGCATAGATTAAAAAACGGGGGGCACATATTGAAACTTTTCATAAACAATATGAATGCGAAGATTCATGAAATTTTGACGAAAACTGACGGAGTTATTAGTAGAAATTGGATTTTTTACTTTTTTTTTTTATAAGAAACCCCCTTTTTCCAGAACCCAGTGTCAAATTGGAAAACCGAGAAAAATACATCGACGCAATATCCTTCATATGTGAAGTTTCATCCAATTTAGTCCAGGGGTTGTGGAGAAATGGCTTCGGACGAACGGAGAGACAGACAGGACGAAATCTGGATTGAAGTTCACAACTTTTTTGTATAATATCAACCCTTTTTCCGAAAAACCTCAGAAGTATAAATGATAAATCAAGACAGTGAAATCTCTTTACACATTTGTATTTCTACATAAAGATATATATACGCATCTATACCTTTTGATTAAAAAAAATTGGTGCAGACAATATTGATAGTAATGCATGATGTGACAAAGGATTACGTAATCAATTAAGCTACTTCACAGTAGCAAAGTCAAAATGACAGATATTGTGTAATACGTAATTAATGAGTTTATAATTGGGCCAGATAGGATTATGACGGCACATGGTAGCCTTTTGACCAGCAACACGGTGAACTCTTTCAAGCAGAAAACAATTTTGGGTGTCATTAATCTTTAAAAGATAACCTAGAAGGTGAAAGAGAGGTAAAGACTGAGATCAGGTCGACCTCATGTGGTGCATCATCTTTGTCTGCTACACGTAGGTGATCAGCATCATGACAAAAGGAGATACAGTTCTAAATGATTCTTTTCCCTATTTTTTTTGTTCTGAATTTTAACCTTAATCTAGGACTGGCTTTTTTATATATACATGTATATTTTAAACTATTGACGGACATTCATCTTTCCTTTAAATATGATGATTCTATTACATAACTATACAACGGTAGTTATATCAGTATATGTACTAGTATGTAATTCAGTCTAGTTTTTTCTTGTCATGATTTTTCATTTTACTTTTTGGGTAAAAAAAGTCTAGCTGATATAACTAAAGAAGTTTAATTTCGCATAAAGCATGCATTTTCACACCTCAGCACTAGTCACATTCATTGCGTGAAAAACACTGCGTGATCAATAACTCAATCAAATAAACAAGGTGATCAACGGTATTGATGAAAAGCCTTAATACTTCAGTTTATTGTATCAAAAGACTATCAAGGACACTTACATCGGTAAACATGTATATATATTTCCTTTCTTCTTCTTTTCAGAAAATTATGATTTGAATTAATGTTATATTCTTAAAATAAACTATCATTCAAGGATCTTTGAACCATTATTCTCTTAAGGTGCTCATTGTCTCTCTACTTCTCTCTTTCTCTCTTTAAATTATCTTGGGGGCGAAACGACTAGAGGAGGAAATGGTCTGGGGGCGAAACGACTAGGGTCCGGGGGCGAAACGACTAGGGGTGAAAAATAGAGGCGAAACGACCAGGGGGGAAACGACCAAGGGGGAAACGTCTTGGGGGTGAAACGTCCTGTTACCGTCCAAGTCCAATCTCCCATCTGTACTGAAAAACTAAAACGCCAAAATTTACGACTAAAGCAGCGACTGAGCAGCAGTATACTTTTAAAGCATAATATATCATTCACTAAAAAACCTGAAAGATTGGAAAATCATGGCAGAAAATTGGTTGTGTAAATTTTACTTTGGAAATTCCCAGGTCTTTCTGTAAATTTGGTTGTACTCGATTGAGATTTACATTGGTTCCTTTGCAAGTTCGGCATGCAGTAAATCGATTGGATTTGTCGTCAATGTTATGAAATTTACGGAATCTTTGACAGCAATTTTTGACTTAGTCATTTCCAACATTCTTCCATATAAATTGGTTGTGTAATTCATTCTCAAAAGGGAGAAAAGTTGCACACAATCTAAATTATGAATAGTAAAGTAGCCTCCCCAGCCCTCACCTTTCAATGTTCAAAACTCATCAACCGCCCCTTATATCTCTCTTTGACTTGGCTGAGGAATGATTAACGAGGTTTATGGTCCACGAAAAAAGAATCAGCAGGTAGCCCCTTTGGTTAAATAATTCGAACAGAAAAGGGTCTTTGTGCGTTTCCTTTTAGTCGATTAAAGATGCAGTGCTAACTGTATAGTAACAACGAATCAAACATGCCAAGTAATTTATTTACTTTCATTTCCTTTCCGTATCTTAATTTTATTTTTTATTTATTTATTAGTAATGACAATGTTATTGCCACTAATAGAAAACGGCATTAACCTATTGGCTATGCCTTGCAATTTCTAATTCTAGTACTCTATCATAGAATAATAAGGTCATAGATGTAGGGATGACAAATTTGTTATTTTGAACTTTACTGTACAAGTCATGTCTATTTTAAGAATTTAAATGTTCTGTCCATATATGGACATTGAGATTGTTTATATTAGATATTTTGGATTTGTAGCTAGACCTTTCACGTATACGCAGGTAATATAGGTGCCTTGTTGTATGGTACAGTATTTTTGAGGGTTTGAACATTATTTTTCTTAAAAAGTATCAAACTTGAACTTCAACTTGAAGGTAAAATTTTCGTTTGTATTGCCTTTTTTTCATGTCAGTTATGCCATAACCTACGGATATTTAACTCTTTACCAAAAAATAAAATTTTAGAATTTTGCTAATTGAAACCATTTGCAGACGACATCTGAATAGTGTGGTTCTAACAGCGGTCCTTCTCTATTACCGGGAAAAAATGTTGTGGGAAAAGAAGATAATATTTGTTATCAGCATTTAATTTTCCCACAATATTTTGCAAAGGCTTCTTCCTTGAGATGGTTAAAACTCAGGATTGTATGGTAAAGGGTTAACCATTCACATAAGGTTTAAAGTCAAAATTCAAAGCATTTGCAGACAACAAATTTAACATGACTCTAAAATTAAGATCTGTCTTGGAAATGGTAGAAAACGTAGGACAAGGAGAAAATGCTGATAAAGGGTTAAAGATTGAGCTTTAATTTACAAATTGAAAGCCCTTGTTGAGCAAACTTTCTTTCTGGCAGTTTTATTACACTCATTGCAGATGTATGTGAGATAAAGTAGCCGGTGACTTACAAAATACTATTGAGAGAAATCCAGAAAACACAGTGCATAGACAGCTATGATATGACTACCTTCAGTCTTAAGGTGTCTGCTCCGTTGCTATTTTTGATACTGGTCTTCGCATTAACAAAAATAGCATGGGAGCAGACACCTTTAGACTGAAGGTATGATATGACCCATTAAGCTGTTAACTCTTTACCAAACGACAATATTTTAGACTGGTCCAAATTGAAAGCATTTGCAGACGAGAAAAAAATGTTGCTGAAAAGTTGAAATTTGGTTTGGGAAGGGTAGAAAACATTGTGGGAAAAGGAGAAAATACTGGTTAGCAGCATTTTCTCTTTTTCCCACAATGTTTTCAAAAGCCTTCTTTTTCAGGGTCATTAAAAGTCGGGATTGTGTGGTGAAGAGTTAAAATGGCATTAGAATCCAGTTCATCCTAAATATCTAAATTGAGAGCAATTGCAGGTGACAAATTAAATGTCACTTGATGATTTCTGCCTTCACAACAGTAGAAGAACAGAAGAAACTGAAAATGCTGGTTGCCGTCGTGTGGCCATGTAAAGTATATTAACTCTTTACCAACCAACAAAATTTTGGACCAGATCAAATTGAATGCATTTGGATACGACACATTAAATATTACCAAATTGACAAACTGTCTTTGACAGTGTAGAGAACACTCTTAGAATAGGAGAAATGCTGGTTACTAGGCAGCATTTTCTCCTTTTTTCCCAATGCCTTCTCTTTCAAGGTCGTTTAAAAGCAAGATTGTTTGGTAGGGTTATACTGTAATATGCAATTTTAGGTACCGCTCAGGGTGTTTGGTTATCAGGTTGTAAAAATGCATTATCTCCTGCAAAATGGCATTCTACAAATATATAGCTAATTTGGGCATTCTAGGTACAGAACCAGACTACTTTTCAAAATGGCAACCGTTACTTTGTATTCCAAAATAAATGTTTACTTAATAAAATGCTACCCTGTGCAGTGCATTCAGCTAAATTATCTAACATGTAAATTACATGTATGCACAGGCCAATTATTAGAGCATCCCCTACAGGCTTGGGTAATAGCTTTAGAGTAAGCCCTGCTTTTCCCATGTATAAAGGATGAGTGATGTGTCAAAGCAGACAGGTCCAATCTTTGAAGAGTATGGCACCAGACATGTGCAGACAACTTTCGAAATTTTAAATCTCTTCTGAGAACCAACATTATAAATTTTACCCTTTGCCAGAGTTCAGAATTTGAATTAACCTGAGGTGGAATGCTTTTAAAAACATTGAAACATTGCTTATGCAGAAAGTCTACACAACGTCACGACTACACTATGCAGAAGGTGCTATCTGATCACAGATCTACATTGTCTGTTTCTTTGCAATATATACTGACGAAAACAGTTTTAACTCTTTACCACACAATCTCGACTTTTAACAACCCTGAGAAAGAAGCCTATAGAAAACATTGTAAGAAAAGGAGAAAATGCTGGAGAAAATGCTGGTAACCAGCATTTTCTCCTTTCCCCTCAATATTTTCTACCCTATCACAGTCAGAAATCATCATATTACCAAGATTTAATTTGCTGTCTATTGATGCGTTGAATTTGCTCCAGTCCAAAAATTTGTTGTTTGGTAAAGAGTTAAAATTTCAATATCTGCATCTGTGGTGCAGACTTAGAATGTCCATTTCATTTATTTAGAACTACAAGCTTTAGAATTAAATTGAGGACTAAACATCAGAATAGAGATGGCAGAGGAGCCTGTAAATGATTCACTGGAGGACACTGACTTGTGGGATCCTGTGGTTAAATTAGGAAACCCTTTATTGGAAGTTATTCTACCGGATGATGAACCAACACTGTTTGCTGCTCTCAGATACGAGGATATTGAAATGGTGGAGAGGCAGCTGAGGAAAGGAATAGACGTGAATACTCAGAAAGAAGGTAAGGTAACCTTTTACCAAACGAGTCCAACTTTTAACAACCCTCAGGGAAATGAATTTACCTAAACGACAGACATAATTTTAGACTGGTCCAAATTGGAAGCTCATGCAGATGACAAAATTAATGTTACTCAAAATTTAAAATTTGTTTTGGGAAGAAAAGAAAACATTGTGGGAAAAGGAGAAAATGCTGGTTACCAGCATTTTCTCCTTTTCCCACAATGTTTTCAGAAGGCGTCTTTGTCAGGGTTGTGAAAACCAGAGATTGTTCTGGAAAGGGTTTACCGTTAAAAACATTAGGGAGAGAAAGAGAAAATGCTGGTTGCCAGGATTTGATCTTTTTCCAACATTTTCTATCCTTTCAAAGACATTTGTCACCTGCAGATACGGCTACAAATTTGGACATTTTTCTGGCTAGAAAAAACATGCTGACCAATCGAATAAGGAGCCAATCTTAAAGCACATGGGCGGATCCAGAGGGGGGGACCAGGGGTCCAGACCCTCCCTCGAGTTTTGGCAAAAATGTGGTTATCGGATTCGTGAAATGGTACTGGTTTGATATTGCGCAGCATTTATGTAAAATACAGCCATAAATTTGAAAAAAAAAAGGTTCTAAATGTGGAGACCTCCTCATGGTTAGAACTGGAAACGTTGACATTTCATGTAAACGGCTTACATGTATACACTGAAATCTGAAATTCAAAGTATCATATAATAAGACAAGTGCGTTTTCAGTGGGACACCCCCCACCCCCCAAGAAAGATATCTGGATCCGTGCATGAAACAGCTTGCTTGTGGGTTGTGCCATTATATCATATTAACCCTTTACCAAACAATGCCGCATTTTAACAACCATTTGAGAGAAGCCTTTTGAAAACATTGTGGGAAAAGGAGAAAATGCTGGTCACCAGCATTTTCTCCTTATCCCACAATGTTTTCTACTGTATCAAGAGCAAATTTTGCCATTTGAGCTATCAAACTTTAATTTGTAGTCTGTAAATGCTTTCAGTTTGGACTGGTTGTAAATTTTGTCGTTTGTTAAGGGGTTAAGAACACAATTTGACTGTAGATCTGGATTTTACCCTTTACCAAACAGTCCCTGGTTTTCATGACCCGTGATAGAAGCCATTTGAAAACATTGTGAGAAAAGGAGAAAATGCTGGTAACCAGCATTTTCTCCTTTTCCCACAATACATGTATTTTCTTTTCTTGCTGGAAACAAATTTCAATTTTTGAGTTACCTTTAACCCTTTCCCAAACAATACCTGGTTTTTACGGGTCTAGAATAGTAGCCTTTTGAAAACATTGTGGGAAAAGGAGAAAATGCTGGTAACCAGCATTTTCTCCTTTTCCCACAATGTTTTCTACCCTATCATAGACAGAAATCATCTTTTCAGCAAGAGTTGAACTGTCGTCTACAAATGCTTTCAATTTGGTCTAGTCCAAAAGTCTGTCGTTTGGGAAAGGGTTAATATGTTATCTGCTAATTCTTAAGTTCAATTTGGACAAGTCTAAGATTTTGTAGTTTGGTAAAGAGTTAAACTGTTCGTGTCAGATTTTGTCTGCCAAAGATACATGTTTTTGAGCCAAAAAATTTAAAGGTACATAATATTCACTGGTAGATGGAACGTCAGTCACAACCTGCGAAAATAAAATACATGTACCACATTACAAAGCCTTACACTTTTCCACATTCAAGGCTCCTGCAGACAACACATGTAACATTGCGTAACTCTATACCGGACAAAAACAAATTTAGACAAGTTCAGATTACAAGCATTTGCTCACAGCACTATAAATGTGACTCAAATGATGGAATTTGTCTGTGAAAAGGCAGAAAACATTATGGGAAAAGGAGAAAATGCTGGTTATGAGTATTTTCTCTTCTTCCTATAGTGTTTTCCAAAGGCTTCTGACAGTGTCCATAGAATAGCAGATTGTGTGGTAAAGGGTTATTAATGTAAGATAGCTATAGAAAACATTTGTCAGAAATGGAAAAAATACTAATTACCAGCATTTTCTCATTTCCCACAATGTTTCAAAACTTTTTTTCCCAGGGTCATTGAGGAAGAGGTATTCTTTTACTCTTTATTAACCCATTACCACACAATTCCTACTTTGTGAGAAAGAAGCCTTTTGAAAACATTGTAGAAAAAAAAATGCTGGTTACCAGCATTTTCTCCTTTTCCCACAGTGTTTTCTACCCTTCCCAGACCAAATTTCAATTTTCTGTCACCTTTAATTTGTCGTCTGCAAATACTTTCAATTTGAACCAGTCTAAATTTTGTCGTGTGGTAAAGAGTTAAATGACAAAATTCAAGAGTTGTATGTCTCAAAAGCTCTCACAGATCACATTTAATGTGGTGCAAATCATAAGGACTTTATTTGAAAAGGTAGAATACATTGTAGAAAAGCAGAAAATTCTGGAAACTGACATTTTCTTTTTTTTTCCACAATGTTTTCTTCCCTAACAAAGAATTTGTTGCGTTTTCTCCCTTTCTCTCAAGATTTTTAAAAACTCCTGATTCAGGCTCATTTAAAGTTGAGATTGTTTGGTAAAGGGTTCACACTTTTAGATGTTCTCATCTTTGTTAATTTCTAATTTTTTCAGGTGAATCCTACAGTTTGAAAGGTCCCCAAATGTCCCACAGAATCAAAACTTCAAGATATGCAGCTTTACATGTGGCAGTCCTTCATTCATCTAAACAGGTGAGTTAGAGCTCTCTTTTGTATCACATAACTACCCTTGTTTTCAATGTAATACAGCCATTACAGATTTTCTTACCTTAGAGAAAAGAAAAATGGTTCCTCATTTGACTAAAGTTTTGAAATATGAGTAATATGCCTCATTTTGACATTGTTGACTCGGATTTCTTTGTGAAATTAGCTGTCAAAATTGATAATTATGAGAGAGCTCCAACTTTTGTTATCTTCAGATTTAGAGTAATTTAAAAAATATGTGCAAGGATTTTTGCAACTATTTTTTGTTGGTGACAAAGAAGAAAGGCCTCATGTAAATTTCAATATAATTATATTCATATATGGGCCCATGTTTTATGATTTATAACATCATAAACTCGTAATCTTGAGATACAGATATGGGTTAAAAAGATTATGAATTTCAATAGTTTTTGAAGTGAGATTTTATCGAACTTGTTGACAACAAATTTTACAAAGCTCACGAAAGGCTGACTTAATATCAGTCTTACAAACTCCTTTAATAAAATTTTATCTCAAATCCCATCTCATTAGGTGTTATTGCTTAGAGTCACTAATGCTTTACCAAATAATAAAGTTTTAGACTAGTTGAAACTGATAGGGTTTGCAAATGACAAATATAGCCCAAGGAATGATTTCCTGCATTTTCTCCTTTCCCACAAAAGTTTTCAATAGCCTTTTCCATCAGGGTTCTGAAAACTCTTGATCTTGTGGTCAAGGGTTAAAATTAAGGGTAGTTAGCAGAAGAATCATTGCAATGATTGTTGAACATTTTGACAGTTTCTCCTTTTTATCAAACTGTTTTCATTATGCATCATGTATTTAATTATTTAATTCCAAAGGTAATGATTTTGATCTTCTGCTTAGTTCTATATATTTAGCAACCTCAATCTCTGATAAGTCTTTACAAAAGATAAAGTTTTAGGTTTGTCCAAACTGAAGGCAAATCAAGTAATGAGATTATCCATTCAAGGTTGTGGGAAAAAAAGAAAATGTCGGCATTTTCTCCTTTTCTCACATTGTTTTCTCCAAGGCCTCCGGGGCTCTAAAACATAGGATTTTTGATGACAAAAAGAAAAGATATGTTTCTGACCAATTTTCACTCTATGCAGTAAACTGCAGTTCAAGTTTGTAGAGATTAATAGTTTCATAGTTTCCAATGTACAACTATACATGGCATTTACAGATGATAGACTTGCTACTAGACCATGGTGCTTTCATAGACATACTGGATGAACAACACAGAACACCTTTACACTTTGCTGTGGTGGCAAATAGAATTCCAGTCATCAATTTACTTATAGCTAGAGGTGAGGAACTTTACTTAAAGTATGTGGAAAAAAGGTTTTAATCAACTTGCAAAAAGTTTCAAGCAAGGCCAGCCAGCGCAGTTCTCGCTGATGAGATGAAACTTTTTGCTACTTGTCAATTTTCTGCATATCAAAGGTCCTGTCTATTTCATGATTCAGTTGGCTTTATGGATCCATAAATTTTATAAGTTGACTTGCTTGGTATAATGCATTAAACCTTTTACCAAACAATCCCGGGTTTTTACAACCCTAATATAGAAGCCTTTTGAAAACATTGCGGGAAAAGGAGAAAATGTTTGTAACCAGCATTTTCTCCTTTTCCCACAATGTTTTCTTCCCTGCTGGAAACAAATTTCAATTTTTGAGTTACCGTTTATTTTGTCACCAGCAAATGCCTTTAACTTATTACCAAACGACAATATTTAAGACTGGTCCAAATTGAAAGCATTTGCAGACGACAAGATAAAAAGTGACTGAAAATTTGAAAGTTGTTTTGTGAAGGGTAGAAAACATTGTGGGAAAAGGAGAAAATGCTGGTGACGGGCATTTTCTCCTTTTCCCACAATGTTTTCTGAAGGCTTTTTTCTCAGGGGCGTCAAAAGTAGGGATTGTGTGGTAATGGGTTAATTGGGATATGTCTAAAATGTTGTTGTTTGGTAAAGGGTTAAATTGCCCTTTTTCCAGAGCAATTTGTTTATTACCAAACAACAAAAATTTTATCAAACAACAAAAATTTAGACTAGTCCAAATTGAAAGCACTTGGAGTCGATAAAATAGACATAACTCAAAAATTGAAATTTTTTTCCAGCAGAGAAGAAAACATTGTGGGAAAAGGAGAAAGTGCTGGTTACCAGCATTTTCTCCTTTTGCCACATTGTTTTCAAAAGGCTTCTATCTCAGGGTCGTAAAAAACCAGGGATTGTTTGGAAAAAGATTAAACGGTCATGAAAGAGTATACATTGTGGGAAAAAGAGAAAAATGCTAGTAACCGGCATTTTCTCTTTTTCCCATAATGTTTTTCTACTCCATTAACAAACAATCCCAGGTTTTCACAACCCTGAGAAAGAAGCCTTCTGAAAACATTGTGGGAATAGGAGAAAATGCTGGTAACCTGCATTTTCTCCTCTTCCCACAATGTTTTCTACCCTTCCTAAAAGCAAATTTCCTAAAAGCAAATTTCAATTTTTAAGACACCTTAAACATGTCATAGATCTGCAAATGCTTCCAACTTGTACTAGTCTAAAGTTTTGTTGTTTGGTAAAGAGTTAGATACATATTCCATCATTGAGACCATTTAAATTGTTGTTTGTGAATGTTTTCCATTTGGTTAACCCTTTACCTCATATGGTATTCCTATGGTATCTCTAATTAACCCTAAATAACAGCAAGGATGAAGCCGGGTTTTTTTTTTTTTTTAGCTCACCTGAGCATAACGTGCTCAAGGGGAGCTTTTAGGGTCACTGGGTGTCCGTCGTGCGTCGTCAACAATTCTTTAAACATCAACTCCTCCTAAACCGCTGGGCCAATTTGGACCAAACTTGGCAGGAATGTTCCTTGGGAGGTCCTCTTTAAAACTTGTTCACAGATTTTGATTCCATCTAAAACTCTGGTTGCCATGGCAACCAAATGGAATTTTTTAGCAAATTCTTTAAAAATCTTCTCCTCTGAAACCGCTGGTCGGATTTTGAAATAATTTCACAGAGATGTTCCTTGAATGACCCTTTTCAAAAATTGTTCGTGAAATTTTGATCCGTCAAAAATTTTGGCTCTGGTGAATGGGGGCTACTTGCACTATACAGAAATCAAGGAATTCTTTAAAAATCTTCTCCTCTGAAACCGTTGGTCGGATTTTGAAATAATTTCACAG
The DNA here is from genome assembly GCA_943736015.1 of Tridacna crocea. Taxonomy (NCBI): domain Eukaryota; kingdom Metazoa; phylum Mollusca; class Bivalvia; order Cardiida; family Cardiidae; genus Tridacna; species Tridacna crocea. The sequence continues at coordinate 34,299,075 of OX031066.1, read as the reverse complement.
ATATGTTCTTGGGTGACCCTTTTCAAAAATTGTTCGCGAAATTTTGATTGGTCAAGAAACATGGCTCTGTTGAATGGGGGCTACTTGCACTATAGGGAAATGAGGAAATTCTTAAAAACTTTTCAAAAATTGTTCACAAAATTTTGATCCGTCAAGAAACATGGCTCTGGTGAATGGGGGCTACTTGCACTATATGGAAATGAAGAAATTCTTGAAAATTCTTCTTCTCTGAAACCCCTAGTGAGATTTTGAAATAATTTGACAGAGATGTTCCTTGGGTGATCCTTGCTCTTGTGAATGGGGGCTACTTGCACTATATGGACATGATGAAACTCTCGAAAATTCTCTTTCTCTGAAACCCCGGGTCAGATTTTAGAAGAAATTTTCCGAAATGTTCCTTGGGTGACCCTTTTCAAAACTTGTTCGTAAATTTTGATCCATTAAGAAACATGGCTCTCGTGGATGGGGGATACTTGCTCTTATACAGAAATGAAGAATTCTTAAAAATTCTTCTTTTTGAAACTGATGGTCAGATTTCGAAATTAATTTTACAGGTGACCTTTTGAAAATTGCTCAGCAAAATGATAAATTTGGTTCCAATGTTTCAATACCTCAAAAAGAAATAGGCTATGGTCATCTAAAAAATTCAGGTGAGCGATTCAGGGCCATCTTGGCGCTCTTGTTTGTGTATGTGACACCTTTCGTGACAAGCAATTTCACCTTTTGCCACGATGTTTTCCAAAGGCTCCTACAAGTAATGCATAAAAATGAGTATCTATGGAGTAAAGGGTCAAGTCTAAAATTATGTTTTTTGGTAAAGAGTCAGGTCTTAGGTAAAACAGACCCAAACATTGCAATGCCAAGGTTTTTTTCCCCAAAGGTTTTATAAAAAGCTAACATGGAAGATACAACTTTTGGCTGCATGATCGGTGCAACCTGCAAAGCCAACTTTAGTTTGGTGTAACCCTTCATAAAAACCCAAGGTTTAACAATAAGTATGAAGCCTTTTGAAAACGTTGTAGAAAAAGGAGAAAATGCCGGTAAACAATTGAGGCCAGTTTAATTTGTCAGCAAATAATTTGAACTTAAGAAAGTTTAAAAAGTTTTTGTTTGGCATTTATTTTTTTTTTTCAGGATGTGACTTGAATGTTCAATCTTCCAGTGGAAGAACACCATTGTTGGAGTCTGTCATTAATGGCAGTTATGATGTGGCTAAAGTTCTTGTCAATGCAGGTTGTGACCTAGACAGAACAGATACAAAAGGGACAGGCGCCCTGCACCAGCTTTGTTTTACAATGAATCCAAATCTAGAAATGGTAGCTCTACTTGTGAGAAGTATGTGTTATCTTACATAGAGGATATTTGGGTTTTTTTTTGTCTAACCCTATATTACACAGCATAGTTTTAGACCTATCCACATCAAAAGCATTTGCAGATGATAATTTTATGGTGGCTCAAATGATGCAAATTTTCTTTGATAGAGTAGAAAAACTTCGGGAAAAGGAGAAAAATGCTGGATACCAGCATTTTCTCCCTTTTCCCACAAAGTTTTCAAAAGGCCTCTTCCTCAAGGTAGTTTAAAGTCGTCATTGTGTGGTAAAGGGTTAAAGATAGAAATTAATTTCGTTGAGTGAGGCCCGCCCGGTAGGCTCAGTAGTGAGTGTGTCGGACTCATGACCTGGTGGTTGTGAGTTCGATACCCGGTTGAGGTGAACTTTCTTTCCGGTGTATTTTCGCCTCTCACCTCTGCTGAAGCATGTGAGAAAAGTAATCGGTGGCTTTGGAAAGAAAGTAGTGTTAGTACTGGTATGAGAAAGCCAGGAAACACATGTGCGTCACCGACCGCCATGATATGACCATAGCTGTTAAAGTGGCATTAAACCCCAACACAACCAACCAACCAATCATTGAGTGAACAACATCAGTAATATTTTTCAGAAGTGGCGCAGCAAATGCATTAAACGCCATTTTACCAGAAGACTGCAAATTTGTTTTTGCTAAGTCTGAATTTCATTTAAGATTCATGTTTTTAGCTCCACTGGCCGAAGGCCAGCGGGCTATTGTCATGGCGTTGTGTCCGTCGTGCGTCCGTCCGTCCGTCCGTCCGTTCGTCCGTGCGTGCGTCCGTAAACTTTTTCTTTAAAAAACTTCTCCTCAGAAACTATTGACTGGATTTTTACCAAATTTCACAGGAATGTTCCTTAGGTGGTCCTCTTTCAAATTCCTTCAAATAATTGTGTTCCATGAATAATTCTGGTTGCCATGGCAACCAAAGTAAAAAACCTTTAAAAATCTTCTCCTCCCAAACCGCTAATTGGATAGCATTATTTTTTTGCAGGAATGTTCCTTAGATATAGGTCTACAGAATTCCTTAAAAAAAAAAAGATCCGTCAAAAAACATGGCTTTTATGGGAGACTCATTTTCCTTTTATGGTATAAAGTAAAATCTTTGAAAAATTTCTTCTCTCAAACTACTTGTTTTGATTTCATTGTTGTATTGAAGGTTAGTTCCAATGGTGATAAGTCTTTACCATACAATCCTGACTTTTAAGGACCCTAAAGAAGAAGTCTTTGGAAAACACTCTTGGAAAAGGAGAAAATGCTGGTAATCAGCATTTTCTCCTTTTACCTCAGTGTTTTCTACTCTATGAAAGAGAGAAATCATCATTTCATCAATGTTTAATTTGTTGTCTGCAAATGCTCTCAGTTTGGTCACATCCCAAGTTTTGTTGTTTGGTAAAGAGTTAAAGATGGTTGCTTTACATAATCTGTAATCCTTTTCATATAAAGCAAGGGAAACTCTGCACTTTGATTAGTTCTGGTAAAGGTTTGTTGACCTCCTGGTGACCTGGTAGAAAGAGGGACAGGGCTTTACTGTTGTGATAAGGCATTTTGTTCTCCAATCAAACTGATCACTGACAAAGAAGAGTTTAGAAAACATTGTGGGAAAAAGAGAAAATGCTGGTAACCTTTTCCCACAATGTTATCTACCCTTCACAAAACAACTGTCAAATTTTCAGTCACTTTTATTTTTTCATCTACAAATGCTTTCCATTTGGACAACCATAGAATGTTGTGATTTGGTAATGGGTTAACTAAACTAGAAGACAAAATTTTTATAACTGGCCATAATTGAAAGATGTTGCAGACAACATAATAAATCTTCAAATTAGTAAAACTTGTATCAAAAAGGGTAGAAATTATTGTGTCAAACTAAGAAAATGCAGGTAACTTTTATTTTCTTCTTTTCTCACAATGATTTTCATAGCCTTTTTTCTTTAGTGACCTAAAATGCAGGAATGAATGGTAAATGTAAAAAGACTTCTCTTCACCGGTACAGAAAAATCAGGCCTGTGGAGCGATACAGGCGCTCAAGCGCCTCTAGTTTTTTTAAACTATTGTTATTTTTTTCAAAATAGAAGAGCTCAACATCAAAAATAAGGCATTTAACCCTTTCCCAAGCAACAAATTTTGGACTCTTCCAAACCAAAAGAGTTTATAGACGACAATTTTAGATTTGGAGAAAATGGCAGAAAGTTCTCAAAAAGGGTAGAAAACACTGTGGGAAAAGGAGAAATTGCTCATTACAAGCAATTTCTCCTTTTCCCACAGTGTTTTCAAAAGACTTTTACTGTAGACATGTAAAAACCAGGGCTTGTTTGGGAAAGAGTTAACTCTTCTATTTTTTGAGACCATAGATGTTTTTGATTGAGTGTGTCAAGCAAGTTCAAATGGCACTTACACACCCTACTGTTCCATTGGTCATGTACACCCAATCAAATGCCAATAAATCAGATAAAACATGTTTATAGCAATCAGCAAGTCAAATTTGGCAAGATAAGGGATGACAAGTTATGTGTGTAATTTTCTGCGCTTTACTGACTTACCCATATGGTGCTAAGGGCAACTCAAAGATCTATTGCATACATTGTAGATCAAGATTAGGCTGTAAAGAATGTGCAGTCTGATCTTGGATCTGCAATGTCTGATAAAGGTTTATTTTCTCAAAAAGTAAGTTTAAAGTAGCATTATTCAAGTATTTACTTGAATGTTGCACTAAACTCTTTCCCGAACAATGCCTGTTTTTTTCGATCCTGAGATTAGAACCCTTTTTGAAAACATTGCGGGAAAAAGAGAAAATGCTGGTAACTCCCTTTTCAGAGAGCATTGCTTATATGTATATAGAATTTCTATAGTTTCCACACGTGTAATCAAGATTGCTGTGTATATTATCATTCTAGAGGGCTGTACCATAGATTTGCCTAATCTTAAAGGTGCCACACCTCTCATGTACGCAACAAGTATCAAAGAGCTGTCATTGGTTAAATATCTTGTTGAACATGGTGCTAACATTAACAGAGTAAGTGCAATTGTGTAACTATAGGGTAAACTCCTTGATTGTTTTCATTTCATAGCAGGCAAATTTGAGAAACATAGTGACAGAAAGATTAAGCTTTAACTCATTAACAAACGACAAATTTTAGCTTTGTCCAAATCGAAAGCATCTGCAGATGACAAAATAAAAGTGACTGAAAATTTGAAATTTGTTTTGTGAAGGGCAGAAAACATTGTTGGAAAAGGAGAAAATGCTGGTTACCAGCATTTTCTCCTTTTCCCACTTCGTTTTCTAAAGGCTTCTCATGTTTTTATTGTCTGTACATGTATTTTCCTGGTAATATTGCAAGCAAACTGCTCAAAAGTTGCAGGAGCTCCTGTAGAATTTCAAATCTATTTCTATAATGTTTGTCTTGAACCTTTTCAGCAGTAAAAATATATATATACAGTATGCCATAATGGTATACCAAAAGCCCCTTATGAATTTTAATTCTTTTGTTACCAACATCAGCGATTTGTTTGATATTGAGCTGGAGTCAGTCTATCACTCTGTCAGTCCATGGATATGAATAAAGATATAAAAAAAGATATATAAATTATAAAAGATATATAAAAGTGCAAACAATCAGTCTTGAAGTCTTTGGTAATACTCTCAAGGTTATTAACTCCTTCCCAAACGACATAATTCTAGACTAGTCCAAATTGGAAGCATTTGCAGTCGACAAAATTAATCTTACTCAAAAGTTGAAATTTGGTTTGGGAAGGATAGAAAACATTTTGTGAAAGAGAGAAAATGCTGGTTCCTAGCATTTTCTCCTTTTCCCACAATGTTTTCTCAAGGCTACCTTCTCAGGGTCATCAAAAGTAGGGATTGTGTGGTAATGGGTTAACTAATCGATATCTCTCAGACAGATTCAGCAGACTTGTACATGTACTGTAGTTAGTTTATTTTTATGCAAAGAATTAATTTTGTTTATCATACACTGATGAATACCTCTAAATATATTGATCTTTGAAAGCATAAAGAAAGTGCATGGTTTCATATTCTTTACTGATTTTTTAATGTGGTAGAAAAAAAAATTGAACAGTTTCCTTCAAAGGCTTTTTTCAGACTATCAAGTCACTATTGGTGACAATTATTGCTTTAATTTTAGCGTGATCGCCATGGAAATGCAGCAGCTAACTTCATTGTGGATTACAAAATGGCAAGTGGACAAAGACAAAATGTGTTACTGTATTTAATACACCAGGGAGCAGATCTGAATAGTAAAGATAAAACGGGTATGTTCTTTCTTCGTTCAATGTTCTGTGGATTTTTTTTCTAACGTTTCTAGACAACAATGTTATAGAATGGCCAAAAGTGAAAACATTTGCAGATAACAAATGCAAGTCAAATAAAAGAATTTGTCTTGTGAAAGGTTAAAAAACATGAGAAAAGGAGCAAATTTTCAGCATTTGCAGATGACAAACTTATGTGGGTTCATTTCTGAAAGAGTAAAAAGCATTGGTAAGAGCTTTGACTGCATTGAATTAACAAAAATTAACCATTTACCAAATATTTGTATGAGTACTGTATTAATTTCTAGTCTTTCTTCCACTTACCACACCACAAAACTTTAGACTAGTCCAGACTTAAAGCACTATGCAGATACCAAATTCAAAGTGGCTAGAATTGTGTAAGTTGTCTTTGATAGGATAGGAAGCATTGTGGGGAAGGAGAAAATCCTAGTTACCAGCATTTTCATCTTTCCCGACAATATTTTCAAAAGTCTTCTGTCTTAAGGTTGTTAAAAATCAACATTATGTGGTAAGGGGTTAAAACAAATTTATGGTATACATGTATACGGTTACTTTGAAAACTATCCTTTAAAATACAGATTTTTGATAAAAAGTATATTTCCAAACCTATAGTCAAATGGAAACCTCTTTGAAAAGGACAGAATTGCTAGCTATGAGCAATGTCTCCTATTACCTCAATATTTTCAACAGTGGTCTACTGCAAGATGCAAAAGAGTCATAATGGGCAGTTTCTCCTTATGCCAAAGTTTTTTTCAAAATTTTATTATGCAGGGACCTGGAGAGTTGTAAACAGGTAAACGCAAAAAATGATAGACACCATGGCTGAAGTGAAGAGACCTTCTTTGAAACAGTGGAAAACAATGGGAAAAGGAGAAAATGCTAGTATCCAGGATTTTCTCCTTTCCCCACAATGTTTTCTAAAGCATTCCTCTTCAGCATTGCTGAGATACAGAAATGTCTGGTGGAGGGTTAAGATGGTTGGTATATGACCACAATACCCTTGTTTGATTGCTGTGTGATATTTTAGCTCTACAACTTTGTCTCCAATTACCCATGTACTTCTCAGACTAGAGTAGCCTTGTTTGATTGCTGTTTGATCTATTACTTCTACTTCTTTGTGTGCAGCTTCCAGCGTACTTCTCAAACAAAGTAGTTATGCATACATGGTACAATAATGTTAAATAGTATCATTACAATAAATGTTTTAACCCTTTACTCCATAAGGCATTTCTATGATATCTCTAATTGATCCTAAATAGGGTGAAGCCATTTCTTATGTGTTAATGAGGCTTTTGATAGTGTAGAAAACATTGTGGCAAAAGGTGAAATTGCTCGTCATGAGAAATTTCACCTTTTGCCACAATGTTTTCCAAAGGCTCCTACAAGCAATGCGTAGAAATGAGTATCTATGGAGTAAAGGGTTAAAAAATGGTACTCTATATATGCAATGCAGGCTCATGGTCAACAAATAAGGTTCTTTTAGTGGTGCTCTAATCAGCATTAAAATAGATCAAGGACAGGTAACGGTAAATGGTCAAAGACTATCCCACCCTAACTCCCCCCCACCCCTTAACTCATTACCAAACGACAAAAAATTTCGGCTTGTTCAAATCAAAAGCATTTGCAGACAACAAAATAAAAGTGATTGAAAACTTAAAATTTGTTTTGTGAAGGATAGAAAACATTGTGGGAAAAGGAGAAAATGCTGGTTACCGGCTTCTTTCTCAGGGGCGTCAAAAGTAGGGATTGTGTGGTATTGGGTTAAATTGTGGCAGGCATAGGATACTTACTCATTTTCTAATAGTTAAAGATTTTGAAAAAAAAATAAAGTTTTTCTGTATTTTCAGGTCTGACAATGTTGGACAAAGCCTTAAAGAATATGGCCTTATCTACTATCAAACTGCTTTTGGTACTGGACTGTCCGAGGAACGCAGATAAGATTATGGAACATCCATCAATTATGCAGTTATGTGATACGATACCAGAGGTTAAACTATGGTTACTGCATGAACTTTATACACCGCGATCTTTATTACGACTGTGTAGAGGTGCCATTCGAGAATGTTTAAGCCCCGATAGATTGATGAGAGTTTTGGAACTTGATTTGCCGCATCAGCTGCAGATGTTTGTTCTTGGGCGGGATATTTTACCACAAAACATGCAGTCTTATAGACGATAAGTAATCTCTGAGTGGGAGAGGTTGTGTTCTCTTGGTATGGAACAGGAAGTAGGTAGCTCGTCACTAGATTACAGAAGTTTATAGTCATCCAGAATGAAAGTACAGGTACATTTGGAGATGACAAATTGAAAAAAGCTCAATTGATGGCAGTTGTCTATGAAGTAGTAGAAAACGTGTAAAAAGGAGAAAATGTTGCTCACTTGCATTTTCTCTTTTTCAAATAGTATTTCCAAAAACCTTTAATTCTTCAGAGCTGTCAAGACGGGGCATTGTGTAGGAAAGAGTTAACTCATTACCAAACGGCAATATTTCAGGCTTGTCCAAATCAAAAGCATTTACAGACGACAAAATAAAAGTGACTGAAAATTTGAAATTTGTTTTGTGAAGTGTAGAAAACATGGTGGGAAAAGGAGAAAATGCTGGTTACCAGCATTTTCTCCTTTTCCAGCATGTTTTCCAAAGGCTTCTTTCTCAGGGTCGTCAAAAGTAGGGATTGTGTGGTAATGGGTTAAAACGTAATATATTGTATCTCTGTATTATATTCCTTAAAATTAATGTTTTTGGTACTCATTAGACTTGGCAACTGAGACTATTCTAATGACTTCCTACAATTATAGTTGTACTCAAGGAATAATGTTAAAAATTTCCATGTCAGTTGGATTTCTATGCTTTGAGATGCTGGAAGAGTGTACAGAAAATCAAGATATTGCAGCTAAAAAGCAACATATTATCTGTTCTCATGTTAGATGCAACACAAGGTACTTTTGCAGGTAGTCTAAGTAATGATCAGATGGCTGTCTGAGTGCAGTCTGATCTGGGATCCACACTTATCTGTAATACAATGTTCATAATAACCTAAAATGTGCAATATACCTGTATATATATTGGATGCTATGTTGTAGCAACTTTTCTGGTGCTTGTATTAAATTTGAGCAGCCTCCGAAAATATGATATCACAAATTTGATATCAGAATTTTCTTACACAGCAAGAAGTAACTGCAAGCACTAGAAAAGTCACTGCAATGTAATATTCCTTCTATTATATACCCACAACTTTCAATCAGATGGCAAGAAATTTTGAAGTTGAGACTTTAATTTGGTAAGACAACAAAATGAAAAGCTCTAGTCAATGTTAAAAAGTAATAACAAGCTTTGATTTTTCCAATTAGTTTGAGCCATGCTCTGTGAAACGGGGATTTCGTGTATCTGCGAAAAGTAGCGACCCAGGTCAGCCTGTGCAGTCCACACATGCTGACCTGGGCCGAAACTTTTCAATTTTTGCCAATTTTTTTGTATGTTCAGGGAACAGTCTACCTAAAGGTTTACCTTTTACCCCATAAGGCATTTCTATGGTATCTCTAATTGACCCTAAATAAAAGCAAGGATGAACCTGTTTCTTTTGTGTATACAACACCTTTTAAAAGCATAGAAAACACTGTGACAAAAGGTGAACTTGCTCGTCATGAGCAATTTCACCTTTTGCCACAATGTTTTCCAAAGACTCCTACAAGCAATGCGTAGAAATGAGTATGTATGGAGAAAAGGGTTAAGTCACTTGTTAACCCTTTCCCAAACAATCCCTGGTTTTTACGACCGTGAAATAGAAGCCTTTTGAAAACATTGTGGGAAAAAGGAGAAAATGCTGGTAACCAGCATTTTCTCCTTTGCCAACAATGTTTTCTACCCTTCCCTAAACAAATTTCAATTTTTGAGTTATGTTTTATTTGTCGTCTGCAAGTGCTTTCAATTCGGAACAGTCTAATATTTTGTCGTTTGGTAAAGAGTTGAAAAAGGGGGCTATTATGAATCCATAATAATGTGATGGCTTGATTGGCATCATGCATCACAGAAATGACCTAAGCCCCCTTTTGCCAGAGCATGGCTTGATTATATAGCTTGGAAATTTCATGCTCATCTACTTAACTCTTTATCAAACGACAAAATTAAAGACTGGTCCAAATTGAAAGCATTTTCAGATGACAAAATGAACATGACTGAAAAGTTTAAATTTGGTTTCGGAACGGTAGAAAACATTGTGGGAAAAGGAGAAAATGCTGGTTACCAGCATTTTCTCCTTTTCTCACAATGTTTGCAAAAGGCATTAAAAATTGGTATTGTGTGGTAAAGAGTTAAGGTGTGCAGGAAAAAAACAAGAAAAAAGTTTTGTAACCATTGCCAAGGTGTATGACACGATTACATATTTATGAAGAAAATGTAGCAAAAGGGAAAAAATCCTTATCATGAGCAAATTCTTCTCATACTCTGATGTTTTTGAACCCTTTACCACACAATGACGACTTTTTACGAACCTGAGGTAGAAGCCTGTTGAAAACATTGTTGGAAAAGGAGAAAATTTTGGTAACCAGCATTTTCTCTTTTTCCCGCAATGTATTCCACCCTTCCCAAATCAAATTTCAACTTTACAGTCACATTTATTCTGTCGTCTGCAAATGCTTTCACTTTGGACCAGTCTATAAATTTGTTGTTTGGTAAAGAGTTAAAATATCTGCAAGTTAACTGCCAGTGGTAACGGATAAACTGAGTGAAGTTGTTGGACGCTCTTTTCTCTGTATTTTGCTTGTTTGATCTGCTGTTATTCTTACATTTGAAAATGTAATCAAATTGTAGAGATATTAAATATTTTCTTGTTCTTTTTATCAGTTATCTTTATATTGATATGAAAGATGGCTATATTTCACAGAAATAACTTGCTGATGTCTGAACCTGACATGAACTACTCGACTCTCTCCAACACAACACATTCTTAAATTTCTCCAAATTAAAAATACAGTATTTGAAAATGACAAAATTCAAATGTGGCTATAAAATGGGTTTGACTGAGAGGTTTGAGGAAAACATTGTGGGAAAACATAAAAATGCTGGTGTCCAGCATTTTTCTGTTTTCCTACAATATTTTCAATAACTGTCTTTCTCAGGCTAGGTACAATGCAGGATAAATGTGCTATTTCACCAGGCTGGATTCCATGCCTCTGTCAACAATGGTACGCCCAATGACTATGGAACTGGTTAACAAATTTGCCACTATGCACAGATCTGTATAGACATTCAAAGGATACCACAATAAGAAGTGAGTCCTAAAAAGTATTTTTCTGCCTGGATATAAGACTGTAGCCCATGCCTAACAATATAACAACCTTGTCTACTCTGTCTCTTCCTGTCTCCCTGTCTTCCCTGCCCCCTTCTTCATGAAGTGACAGTTACAAAAGCTGTACAGTTAGTATGTTAAATCCGATAGTTCATTGTTCATCTGGTTAGCTCTTTGTAAAGGTCCATATCTAGAGTAAATGCTTGTCGTTTTTTTGACAAAAACTCTGTTTCTGAATAGATGGCTTTAATAGGGTCTTCTAATACCTCGTCATCGTTTATGGGCTAAAAAATTAATACCAAACAAAAATGGGACTTCACTGATCTTTACAAAATAACAAAATTTTAGTGTGGCCAGAGCTGACAGTAATTTTCAGTCAACAAATTACATGTCATTGAAATTGTTCCTGAAAAGTTAGAAAATGTAGTAAAAAAATGTTCCCATAGGCGTAACTTCTATTACACACACCACACGCATATGCATAATGTAAAAAAAGAATCGAGAATAGGTTGTAGGTTACCTCTTTTCTCATATTTTTTAGTTTGGCCGTTGAGGCACAATCAAAACTGTCTTTGAAAACCAGATTTCTACCTCCGAAGATGCTCGAAATCGTTCTACAGCCATCATGAATATCGAAATTTCCTTGGGGGAGGCCCCCAAACCCCCAACCCACTCGCTCTTCCCCCACTCGCGCCTATGGCGCTCGAAAACGCCTATGGCATGCGTATAATTTACTTTTTCTTGGTTACACCCCTGGTTCCTGTATTCATTCAACATTCTTTATTCTGGTTCTAATTCTAAAATGGTCTACTGTATCTGATTGGCTGAGATATATTGTCTCAATCAGATGGCTTGAATTTAGAATGGGTGCCAGCATTTTTTTCTTTTTTCGCAATGTTTTTTGACTTTAAAATTCATATCCCATCATTCTATGATTTGTTTTGTCTTTTTTGATTGCAAGTGCCTAGAATTTTGACAAGTATAATTATGTTATTTTTTTTACATCTTTTCATCTGTTTTCATACAATGCTAACCCTATAAGACACTTTTAGCCAGGAAAAAGAAGGCCCAAACATTTCAATTTCAAGGGTGTTCAGGCAAGAATATTTCAGAAAATGTTTAAGTTCACATTCTCTGCATTCTGATTTTGATCAACACTGTCTGTAGCATATAGTTTTATCATATCACTTTACCATGCTACAAAACTCTAGACTTGTCCACATTGAAAGAAATTACAGATAGCAAATTAGAAGAGACTTAACATTATACCACACAATCCCGACTTTTAATGACCCTTAGAAAGAAGCCTTTTGAAAACATTGTGGGAAAAGGAGAAAATGCTGGTAACCAGCATTTTCTCCTTTTTCCCACAATATTTTCTATCCTATCAGAGACAAAAGTCATCATTTGAGCGACATTTCTTTTTTGTCACCTGCAAATGCCTTCCAATTGAAGGAGTCCAAAGTTTTGTCGTTTGGTAAAGAGTTTTAAGCCTTTATCAAACAATCCCCGGTTTTTACGACCCCGAGATAGAAGACTTTTGAAAACATTGTGAGGAAAGGAGAAAATGCTGGTAACCAGCATTTTTTCCTTTTTCCACAATGTTTTCTACCCTTTCTTAATCAAATTTCAATTTTTGATTCACATTTATTTTGTCTTTTGCAGATGCTTTCAGTTTGGACCTGTCTAAAATTTTGTCATTTGGTAAAGAGTTTAATGACTTTATCAGTGAAAGGAGACTGGTGAACAGCTTTCTCTTTTCCCCACAATGTTTTCAGAAGCCTTCTTCCTCAGGATACATGTAGTTGCCTACAAAAAGTGTTTGTTGAGCCAAGCATCCTAAAGAACAAAAAACCAACAAACTTTACATTTTCTCCTCCTTTATGCTTCTCCTCCTTTTTGACTTCTGTAACTTCTTCGTTAGGTGTATGTGCCCCTTCATTACCTGTGTTAGACATTATAGAAACACTGATGACTATCATGTGGCATCGCCCCTTTACAACATAATCCCTAGTTTTAACCTTTCTTTTCTTTAGAGCCAGTGTAGATCAAGACCAGACTACAGTCTGATCTTTCATCTTCACCATTTGCGTTCCTAAAACACTTAGATCTATAAACACAACCATCATATGTATTGCAATTATTTGGGTCTTCCAAGTAATTATAGGATTAAAAAGTCTGTGGGGTTTAGTAGGCCCACTGAAGATTAACAACCTTGAGGGAGAATGCTTTGCATAACATTTTCTATCCTGTCAGAGAAATTGAGTTCATTTAAACCGATTTCAAATATGTTGTCTGCAGAAGTCTTGGACCAGTCTAACATAGACTTTGTTGTTTAGGAAAGGGTAAAATCTATTAAATGAGAGACTAAGTGCTACAAATCAGTGTTTTTACATGGTTTTTAACATGTTGCCCAGTGCCTACTTACATGTAACTCCTTACCAAACCGTTAACAATATGTCTATGATAGACCAAAAGCTTTTGCAGATCACGAATGAAATGTGACATACATGATAGGATTTATTTTCAAAATGGTAGAAAGCAATGTGGAAAAAAAGGATACAATGCCAATGACATGCATCTTACTCCTTTTCCCACATTTTTTTCTATTTAAAACTCTTTATGTTTTAACCCTTTACTCCATAGATACTCATTTCTACGCATTCCTTGAAGGAGCCTTTGGAAAACATTGTGGCAAAAGGTGAAATTGCTCGTAACGAGCAATTTCACCTTTTGTCACAATTTTTTCTATGCTATCAAAAGATGTCATATACACATAAAAAACGGCTTCATCCTTGCTGTTATTTAGGGTCAGTTAGAGATACCATAGAAATGCCTTATGGGGTAAAGGGTTAACAGTATGTTTTTCCTACAGTTATGTGTTCTAAATCTACCCTACCAAAGACTAATACCAATATTTTAGTAAAATTTTGATAGTAGATATATGTCGATTGTCAGCAAATGCTTTCAAAATCGAACTAGATCTATGTGTGTCTAAATGGTTACAAAATTATGCGTAACTCAAAGTTCAAACAAGACCTCACTACATCAAACGTTAGTGAAAATTTTCATTACACTGTAGGAGATGGCATATGATGACAAATGTTCATCAAACTTAATCAGAAAGTTTGTCTAGATAATATCATGAAAGACTTTGGAAATGAGTCATCTCAAGTCAAAAAGTAGGTCGTAAGTTCTTGTCTTAGAAAAAATGTTTATGCTCCCCATAGATTACATTTTCAGGTAAAGGACCATGAAACTTACCCAGAAAGTTGGTCTTGGTAATATTTCAGGGGATATTGTAAAAAGGTCACAGTCCATCAGAAGGTCAACATGTTTAAAGATAAATCTTTAGTGCACTTTCTTGCAACATTTGCAGCTGAATGCAAAATAGATTATTTAATTTTTAGGAAAGTCTTTTCTGCAATTTCAGGCATCATTTGCATTCTATGGAACCTAGTCAGAACCTGTATCTATATAGATCTAATAAAGTTCAAAGAAGAATTTGAGAACAGAATCTAGGTCATTTTGGATATAAAATGTTGCTCATAAATTATGCCATTTAGAAGTCATTTTTGGCAATTTCCATAAAAATTTGATCTAGTCTAGTCAAAACTTTAATCTTCAGGGTTTTTTTCTTTTCAAATACAAATTCCTCAAAGATAGATAATATAGATCTAGGCTTGGCTCAGCGATCCAGAGCTGTCATGGTCCTCATGTTTAGGCCTAGTTGGTACCTCTTGCCACGGTATTTTTTAGCAGCAAACAGCGGAAGACTTCATTCTATCAGTTACATTTCAAGTTTGTGAACGCTTTTAAAATAAAATAGCACCATACTCCAACATTTTCCAACTGTTTTGCTTATTTTGTATGAAACTTAGGCAAAGATCTAGATTTACCAACCTGGTGCAAATTCTCCTGTCGTATCGTCTATCTCAAAGTCATCCTGATTAGAAACATCAACAGAGTCGTCTGTTAGATAAGTTGTAACGTCCGACTCCGTTTCATCCCAGTCGCTAGAAGCTACGTTGGCATTTGGTACTTGTTCACCATTTTGTCCTGAGTTTTCCGAAGTTTTAGTCGTAGTGCATGTACCTCCCATCATGGCGCGAGTTACAACGGCACGAATTTTTTTATGACGTCGGCATTTCGTCATCAGTTTCGCAACCGCGTTCGTTTGCGCCGTAGATCACTCGTCGTGCAACTCGGTCGATTCCGTACCTGCATAGATCTACTGGATCTAGTCCACACTGTTTGTTAACGTTTTTTTTTTTTGGTTTGTTTGTTGTTTTAGAGTTTAACACCATGTTAACAATTTAGGTCATATCATGGTAGCAAGTGACGCACCCATAAGTTTCCTGCCGTTCTCACACCAGTACAGACACAACCTTCGTTTGTTAACGTATAGAACTACGTGTTTAGAAAGATTGAAAACTCTAACAAGAGTTTGCTTTCTAAGTTGAGTGCTATGATTTTAAGATTCGTGAAGCGGCATAGATCTACTTCGGTCATATAGTGGCAGTCAGTGTAGCACCCATTATAAGTTTCCTGGCTTTCTCACACCAGTACAGACACAACTTTCGTTTGATAACGTAACTTTAGGTGTTTAGAAAGATTGAAAAATCTTGACTAGAGTTTGCTTTCTAAGTTGAATGTAATAGCATAATTTTAAGAACCGAGAAGCGGCGTACTTCGGCGAAGAAATGTACCGTGTCTACTGCATACCAGACTATTGATCTTGTGCTGTTTGCAAGCCTAGGGACTCGATCAACGCATTACCCGAGTTTTGCCGCATGCAACGTCGCCTATCTCTCCATACATGTATGTAGATCTATATAGATCTAGAATTTTTATGATAATACTGTGACCTAGTTCTATTTGGTTACTGAAAAAAAAAGTAATTTTATGTTTTTTTGGTAGTTTATCGGGAAGTAATGAGTGTTGTTTTATAGACCAATCACACTGGCCTGCTTCGATAAATGAAATTCGCCGATTTAAAACAGCTCTGTCACTACGATATGGGAATTATTAAACGGAGGATTTTGAAAATTGAATGTTGTCTTTTTTTAAATAACTCACTGAAATTAAAATTCTCTCAAACAGATTAAAACACAATTCTGTCATAATTCTAGTCTATAGATCTACCAACGAATGGTTTTCTTTGTGAACTGGTCCAAATTTACTGACGTACGTAGATCTAAATCTAGATCTAGTTTTAATTCATGTGTTCATACACATTATGATAGCTCTTTGACATTTACACTGAGAGTTGAATGAAACAGAGAAAGCAAATCAAAATATTTTCTAAAGTAAAAGTTTGTTGATTTGAACAAGGGTAAAATTTAAAATGTAGCCTAATCTACGATCCTTGCTTTGAGTAACATATCCTGCATTTCGTTTGTTTTTGGACGTAAACCATTTTCAACACGTGTACATGTACGTAGATCTAGGCCTACTCACTCTTAGCAACAGGATATTTTCTCACCAAATGGGGAAGTAGATCAAGTACAAATTCAAGCGCATATTTTGTGGCACACATCGAATGAGTCGCTCGGTTGCATCACTTACCTTGATATATGTACCTACAAGGTAGGCCTACATTTCTTCGTCAAAAATACAAACGCCTTTTTACCGTTCAGTGAAAACAGGCAGGTCTTATCAAATGACCTTTCATAAAAATAGCAACAAAAATGTAACAATATAGCCTAACAAAGAGTGCTTTGACAAGAAGATTTCTAAATCTTAGAAGCAAAAACCTTTTTTTTCAATGGCATGAATGGTTAAGTTCTTGAACAAAAGCCTGTGTGATAGAATCCCTGCTAACTCACATACGCTTAAGTCATAATGACTTTCTACATGTGCATTGTTTTATCAACACCCCCTCCCCCTCCCCCCCGGGGCAATACTATTAAACAACAGGTCCACTAGATGAAGCTACTGACCTTACCTATTGACCTTACGGTTAGGAACCAGGCGAATCTCCAATCTTTAAAATCTCCAAGTAAAACTTATTACCCACGGGCTGGGGCCAGCTTTGACCCCGGGGCTATAAATGGGATACTCCTGGTTGAGGTCTACGAAATGAAGCCGCATGCCAAATTTAGTCGCTCTCGGCCTTTCAGTGGGAGTCAAAATGATTTTTGAAGTTTTGGCTATATAAACCATCGTATCTAATTAATTTTGTGACCAATGCCACGTGCCAAATTTGGTAGCCCTAGGCCCTTACAGTTTCAGACAGGAAGATCTTTATAGATTTTCAATATTTTTCAGTTTTATCGCCATGACTACAGGGGTACCAGATGCACATGTAGTGCCATGGCAACCAGAGTTTTTATTGGAATCCAGTTCTTGAAGAAATTCTGATGAGGGCCATAGCAGGGTAATGTTTTAGTACAGATAACTGTCCCCAAGGGCAATATTACTTTTTGAATGTCCAAATATGAAAACATAAGTCACCGTAACGTCTCATTATATAGAGACTAGGTAAAGTTTGTGAAATTTAATGAATAGTTTGAGAGAAAAGGGTGTTTGAAATAGAAGTGAACGCACGGTCAGACTACAGTTGACGAAAGACGTCCATTTAACCTTTTCCCAAACGACAAACTTTTGGACTAGATCAAATTGAAAGCATTTGCAGACGACAATTCAACTCTTGCTGAAAAAATGATTTCTGTCTATGATAGGGTAGAAAACATTGTGGGAAAAGGAGAAAATGCTGTTACCAGCATTTTCTCCTTTTCCCACAATGTTTTCAAAAGGCTACCATTCCAGACCCGTAAAAACCAGGGATTGTTTGGGAAAGGGTTAAAGAATGATGCTGAACACTACAAAGAAGAATCTTCAATACTTCTCAACAAAGTTCATGTTATTTGTTATTATCGCGGAAGTCTTTGAAGTTTCTTTAAATAGGACTTATTTAGAATCTAGTCTGTCTGCAAAGGGGCACTTAAAATGGTCATTTCCGCAAGAACATTATATTATATATAGTTTAAATTATGATTGAACGCTACTAGTTCTGGGGACACGATTTCCTAACCGTTATGCCATTTCAATTGACCAAGCATATAATAACAATATCCATAGAAGTATGAAAAGTACGAATTAGAAATATATTCTAAAAAGATAGACGGCGCAGATCTATGCTGAAATATGAATGTCGAAACTCAAATAGCGGTCCGATATGAAATAAAAAAAAAAAAAATTTAAGCCAACCTCATGAGAAATTGCATCTTTTTCCTCGCTGCCTTTTTTTTTCATTTTGCTGAAGGGGAACGTTAACTAATATTTGCATATTGGGAAACAATTATGAAATATCAAATTTTCAAGTAAATAGAAACATGACCATTCTCTAAATTACATCTGTTTGCTGTATGGTATCGAGTGGTGGTGGCAGTGCTTACAAATAGTGGCTTCATAACTTGTACGAGCAATTATGACAGAAAGGGTCCACCGAATAACCATGTAAAATATTTTTTACAAAAAAACAAATTACCATGATTATATTAATTCTGGGTCAGTACTAGACTATTAATCCATTACCACACAATCCCTACTTTTGACGCCCCTGAGAAAGAAGCCTTTTGAAAACACTGTTGGAAAAGGAGAAAATGCTGGTAACCAGCATTTTCTCTCTTTCCCACAGTGTTTTCTACCCTTCCCAGAACAAATTTCAATTTTTTAGTCAACTTAATTTTGTCGTCTGCAAATGCTCTCAATTTGGACCAGTCTAAAATTTTCTTAGGTGGTGATGAGTTACAAGAAGTAGGTCAAAACTCAGCGCATTCAGCTACGCCAAATAAAATTTGCCAGTAATCAGTGGTTTGATAAAAAAATTGCCTTAAAATAAAATAAAAACATATACACACGTACCCTTCCTTATCTGTAGATTTATTTCCCAAATACGTTTGAAAAATACAGAACTCTTTTGGTGCTACATTTTTGTCTTACAGTTATCATTATCCATGCCATAAGACGGAAATAATTTAGTAAGGCTACATCTAGATCTAGATCTATCTAGTAAGTTTCAGATCAATTGTTCAGGTAGTGCACGGTGTAGCACAGAGCCAAATCAGACTGCATGGTCGATGCAGTGATCATAATTTACACTATCCGAAATGCGGGCAACCTCACGATTATCTAGATGCCGCAAGCAGACGACAGAGTTACCGCGGTACTCACACAATAAAGGGCCTGTATATTATACACCGCCACCATAACACTACATGTATTGGATGTGAAATCGCGGACACATTCGCTGTAATCGCTTTGACGAGAGTGAATCAGTCTTGCTAAGTTAGCCGTGCAGTCTAGGTCTAGTTCACGCTCTTGGCTGTTTTAACATTGTGACAAGTATTTTGCCAATTGAGAGTCGATTGATACTTTCCAAATATTGAGTTAAAATAATTTTGGATCTAATTTTGATAAGCTGTTTTATTGTGATAAGTAGACGCCTCCATATCAAGAAAAATGAGTTGGGATAGTTATATCGACAACCTGATTGCCCAGACCAAGGACGCCTCTGGCACTACCCACTGCGACAAAGCATGCATTATAGGGATTGACGGAGGAGCCCCATGGACAACTGCAGGACATGCCAACGCCTTCAAGTTACAAGGTCAGGAAGCCGCAAACATTGCTAGGTGTTTCAAGTCTAAAGACTTTTCTACATTTATGGCAAGCGGGATCTATTGTGAAGGCACTAAATACCAGTTTTTGAGAGAGGAAGATGGTAAAGTAGTCTATGGTAAGAAAAAAGATCATGGCGCTGTTACTCTACAGTGTAGTAAAACAGCCATAGTACTTGGGCACATGGCAGAAGGATGCCAGCAAGGAAACGTGAACAAAGGCGTTGGTGTAATAGCTGAATATTTGGAATCTCTCGGCATGTAATAATTGGGGAACTTAGTAAACTAATGTGGACCATTCTTTCTTCATTACCGAATTTCGGATTTAACCAATTGTATGACTCGCTTCTCTGACATTTTTTTAAAGAAAGATTCCATTCATTCACTTCCTCGACCGGGATTGCAAGGTGATTGTTGAAGTTTGGTTACGAAAAGAGACTAATTTGAAGCTTATAAATATGTTATACTTATTGAAGTAAATTTAGTTCTAAATTTGAAGGACTTATTTACGATCATAATGTGGTGAAACTGGGGAATATCATTAGAAGCATGGGGAGAATTGACTTCCGGATATGGCCGCCATGCTAAAGACAAGATGGCGACTGGCATATAGGAGGTGACGTGTTAGGAAATTCGACCATCAGACAGAAATTTTTACTGACTGAAGAAAATATTGCAGAGCAACTTGGGACCCTTTTCACTGAAAAATACAACGGAATTGTAATTTACGAACATACTGATACGACGGCATAACTATTATGGTGTGTGCTCTGCCGTGTCGTACACAATCGTGTTAAGATTAATATGCATTAAAATGGAAGAGTTAGCTCCCTTCATAGCATCGGACCAGTCTTTTGGGAAAACGCGATTTCACTTCTAAAAATTGAATGTTATACACCTTGAGAGCTAATTTAAACTCTTTCACGACCAAACATATAATTTACACCTTTTCAATAGGCTTCAAAAACTAAATATATGTGTTTAGAATTTCCAAACTCTACCAAGAAAATGCTGCTGATCCTACATTTTTTTTTGCTACAATTTCGGGGGAAAAGATGTGACTGTGATTTTGGTAAAAAGTTTTTGGCAAATTGAATTAATCTCTACCTACCCAACCTACAGCATCTCGGACCCAAACCTTCAACGCAATGTTTTTTTTTTAGTGAGGCCTTGGCAACAATTCTTATTTTAATGACCCTCAGAAAGAATCCTTAAGAAAAAATTGTGGAAGAAGGAGAAAATGCTGATAACCAGCATTTTCTCCTTTTCCTACAATTTTTTCTTCTCTTCACAAAACCAATTTCAAATTTTCAGTTGCGTTTATTTTGTTGTCGGCAAATGCTTTCGATTTGGAAAAAGCCTAAAATTTTGTTGTTTGGTAAAGAGTTAGGTAGTGAACAGTGTAGATGAGAAATAAGACTGCATGTTTTATGCAGATACTGCTCTTGAACTACACTGTTCATACAAGCCTCTGGTGTCTTCAACAGTAAAGAAAGAGACAGGGTGAAAAATGGTTTTTTAGCCCTTTCCCAAAGACAAAGTTTGGACTCTTCCAAACGGAAAGAGTTTGCAGACAACAATTTTAGATTTTGAGAAAATGGCAGAAAGTTCTCAAAAAGGGTAGAAAACAGTATTTTCAAAAGACTTTTACTGCAGACACATAAAAACCAGGGCTTGTTTGGGAAAGGGTTAAGGCAAAACACAATTGACATTGCTTGAACTTCTTCTGACCAGAAAAGTTTATTTAGATTTGCTTACATATCCAAATCTCATCAATATCTGATAGATCTAGATTTCTACTTGGAGGGTTTTCTCTCATTTTCTTGGGTTATATGAAGTAAATTGTTCTTGAGACAACGTGATGGTACAAATGCTTACGATCAAGGTATGAATGCCTGCAGACAGTGCAGATCAAGATCAGACTGTACAAAGATTTCAAGTTTGCTTTTTAAGTGCTAAGTAATACATTGCCTTGCAACGCGACTGTTTTTAGCTCAATTGTCTCTGGAGAAAATGAGCTATTGTCATAGCCCTGGAATACTTGTCTGTGTCAATGTCATCATGAGTATGATGTTTAACCCATTGCCACACAATCCCTACTCTTTACGACTCTGAGAAAGAAGCCCTTAGAAAACACTGTGGGAAAAGGAGAAAATGCTGGTAACCAGCATTTTCTCCTTTTCCCATGATATTTTCTACTCTTCACAAAAGAATTTTCAAATTTTCAGTCACTTTTGTCATCTTGAAATGCTTTGAATTTGGACAAGCCTAAAATATTTGGTAATAACCTGATAAAATCTGTTTTATCAATAAAATTGTTTAATTAACCCTTTACCGAACAAACCCTGGTTTTTACGGCCCTGAGAAAGAAGCCTTTTGAAAACATTGTGTGGAAAGGAGAAAATGCTGGTAACCAGCATTTTTCCCTTTTTTCCACAATGTTTTCTACCCTTCATAAAACAAATTTCAAATTTTCAGTTGCTTTCATTTTGTTGTCTGCAAAGGTTTTCAATTTGGAGGAGTCCAAAATTCCATCGTTTGGTAAAGAGTTAAAGGACAAACTAGGTATCCAATTCTATCCAGAACATGCGAGACCAAATTTTTTGAAGTCTTCTAAATTTAACCCATGGCTGATGCTGACACTCATTTCTTAAAAATCTTTGAAAACTTACATTCCAAACTTCAACTTTTCTGTGTGTTGGGTGAAGCAGTTAGACCATGAATCCTCAGACCTCAAGCTTTGCGTAGGCCATAATTATGCAGGGAGTGTAGATCCAAATCAGACTAGAAACATACAACTTGATCTATGATCAGATCTGAAAGGAATTCAGACCAAGATTTTATGAAATTTTATGCTGAAATTATGTTCTACAAGCAGATCTCGAGTTCTGATGATCCTTGGGGGGCGAAAAACATGTAAAATATCATGGAAAATGTTGGAAGCTAGCATTTAACCCTTTACCACACAATCCCAACTTTTAACACCCCTGTAAAAGAAGCTTTTCGAAAACATTGTGGGAAAACGAGAAAATGCTGGTAACCAGCATTTTCTCCTTTTCCCACAATGTTTTCTTCCCTTTCTAAAACAAATTTCAATTTTTTAGTCGCATTTATTATGTGGTCTGCAAATGCTTTCAATTTGGACCAGTCTAAAATTTTGTGGTATGGTAAGGAGTTAATCCTTTGTCCACAAGTTATTATACCCTTTTAACCCTTTACCAAACAATCCCTGCTTTTTACGACCCCAGGATAGAAGCTTTTTGAAAACATTGTGGGAAAAGGGGAAAATGCTGGTTACCAGCATTTTTTCTTTTTCCCACAGTGTTTTCAACCCTGCTGGAAACAATCAATTTTTGAGTTTCATTTATCCTGTCTTCTGCGAGTACTTTATATTTGTACCAGTCTAAATTTTAGTCATTTGGTTAAGAGTTAAATAGAATTCCTATTGTTTTAGCCACATTTAACCCTTTACCACATGACAAAATTTTAGGTTTGTCCTAGTCGAGAGCATTTGCAGACTACAAAATAAAAATGACTGAAAATTTGAAATATGTTTTGTGAAGGGTAGAAACATTGTGGGAAAAGGAGAAAATGGTGGTTATCAGCATTTTCTCCTTTTTCCCACAATGTTTTCAAAAGGCTTCTTTCTTCGGGTCGTTAAAAGTAGGGATTGTGTGGTAATGGGTTAACACTGTCCGATTTTTTTGTGTGTGTGTGTGTGATGCTTTCATAGTGGATAAGACTTGAATTTGACATCTTGGTTTAGAGTTTGAAAACAGATGCTTTGTGCGAAATTTTTCAGGCCTCTTTTGTTGGGATGTGATAACATGAATAGCAACATAATTATGTTGCGGCACAAATGTAATCCTTTAGTTAGAAACGTAATTTTGTGTAACATGTCTTTTTTTCATCTTTTGTATTTAGTGTGGGACAGAGTGGTTGAACTTTGGAAGTATCTTGTCAGTGTGTGTCAACAGTACATTCTGATTAAGAAATACAGTTAAAATACCACAGCAGAATAACAATAATCATTGATGTTCATTGTGAATATTAAATGTGCTTAACTTAATCCTTTCCCAAACGACAAACTTTTGGACTAGACCAGATTTAAAGCATTTGCAGAGAACTATTCAACTCTTGCTGAAAAGATGATTTCTGTCTATGATAGAGTAGAAAACATTGTGGGAAAAGGAGAAAATGCTGGTTACCAGCATTTTCTCCTTTTCCCACAATGTTTTCAAAAGGCTACTATTCCAGACCCATAAAAACCAGCGATTGTTTGGGAAAGGGTTAAACAGAGAAGCAAGGAAGAATTTTTGCTAAAATTACGAACCAAGAGTCTAGAGGTAAAGTCTAAATTTTTTCGTTGGGTAAAGAGTTAAACCCAATACCAGACAACAAAATTTTAGCCCTGTCTGAATTTAATGCAATTGCCGACAACAATTTCAATGCTGCTCGAGAGATGAAGTTTTCCTTTGACAGGGAAAAAACATTGTGGAAAAAGGAGAAAATGCTGGTTACCAGCATTTTCTCTTTTTCCCCACAATGTTTTCAAAAGGCCTCTATCTTAGGATTGTTAAAAGTTGTCATTGTGTGGTTAAGGGTTATACTAATTTTGGGTCGGTTGTCTTAGTTGCTTTCAAGTTTGAAGTCTAAATATATGGTTTGGCTATGTATAACCTGCCAAAAAAGGGTAGGAAACACTGTGATAAAAGGAGTAATTGCTTGTTATGAGCAATTTCTCCTTTTCCCACAGTGTTTTCAAGGCTTTTACTGCAGACATATAAAAACCAGGCTTGTTTGGGAAAGGTCAATTATGCAACAAGTGTAGATTAACATGATTCTGCACAAAGCACTCAGTCTAATCTCTGATCTACATCTACTGCTTTGCAGTGGCATTCTTAACCATTACCACACAATCCTGAGTTTTAACGACCCTGTAGGTTGAAAACATTGTAGGAAAAGGAGTAAATGCTGGTAACCAGCATTTTCTCCTTTTCCCACAATGTTTTCTTCCCCATCCAAAAATAAGAAACCTCCCTTTCAGTTACATTTCATTTGTCATCTGCAGATTCTTTGAGTTTGGACCCGTCTAAATTTTTGTCGTTTGGTAAAGAGTTAGAAAAAATTGACGTTGGTATTGCATTTATTCGGATATTATTTCTAGATTTTACTGGTCTGATGGGAGTAGTGGCACCTCAAGGGTTAAAAGGATACCTTGACATTCCATAAACTCTTTACCAAACGGCAAAATCTTGGACTGGTTCAAATTGAAAGCATTTGCAGACGACAAAATAAAAGTGACTCATAGATCGAAATTCGATTTAGGAAGGGTAGAAAACACTGTGGGGAAAAAAGAGAAAATGCTGGTTACCAGCACTTTCTCCTTTTCCTACAATGTTTTCAAAAGCTTTCTCCCCAAAGGTCGTTAAAAGTTGGGATTGTGTGGTAAAGGGTTAAACCCTGTACCAAACAGTTGAGTTAAAATGGCAAAGGAGGAAGAAGGATTTTGGAAACATATTGGATCATGGAGAAAATACTGGTAATCAGCATTTTATCCTTTTGCCACCACAATTTCTACCCTTTCCAAAGCATTTCCCTCAGTTATAACATTTATCATCACATGGGACAAAGAACAGTAGAAGAATTTATTGTCTGCTGATAGAGCTACAAATGAACAGATTGCCCAACCTGCTATTTCAAAGTTGAAAACTTTAGTCTCGTTTTGCAGTCGTCTCAATATTAAACGATGCAGAGGGAATGATGATATTCTAAACTCATTATTTCTGTTCCAAACCCTATGTTGTCAGTACTCATTAGAATCGTCTCGACAACAGGATTCTTATGAGTACACATAACATAGGCTTTAGTGGATTGTAAGTAATAATTTTAATTTTAAAATCAAAATTACTAATGATCTGGAACTCGGAAAATATTGTGTACTTATTGCTTGATGGAAAAATGACAATAATTATAGAGAACCTTATGTGTTACTGTTCTTTTTTTGAAAGAGGATTGTTTTGAATAACTGACAGTGTTAAAAAGTGTAATTCGGGAAGAAAGGAAAAAAAAATGGTAAAATTGTCACTAAATGCTATAAGATTACCTACTTTGTTGTTTGTCAGTGTCTGAATTGTATCTAAACTTAACTGTTTACAAGACAACAAATTTATAGACTGGTCCAAATCGAAATCATTTGAACACGAAAATGTAAAAGTGACTGAAGATTTGAAATTTGTTTTGTTAAGGGTAGAAAACATTGTGGGAATAAGAGAAAATGCTGGTTGCCATCATTTTCTCCTTTTCCCACAATGCTTTCTAAAAGCCTCTTTCTCAGGGTCGTTGAAAATCGTCATTGTGTGGAAAAGGGTTAACTTGGTTTACTGACAGAAAATGGAATAAAACTCACAGAGAAAGATGTTTTTGCTGGCATCTTTGGAAATGAAAGTCACAGAATTTAAGAAAAAAGAGGATACTTTATGCAAGATTAAGGAACGCAATTGAGAGTCGGCTAATTACTTTTTGCAATTTTGACTCTTGTGCTATCTCTATGCAAATGATAAAAGGATTTTTTCTTTCTTTCTCTGTGTGCGTGTGTGAGGGAGAGAGAGAAAAAAGGTTTTTTTTTTGTGCCCCTGAGAAAGAAAACATTGTGGGAAAAGGAGAAAATGCTGGTAAAACCAGCATTTTCTCCTTTTCCCACAGTATTTTCTACCTTTCACAAAACAAAATTTCAAATTTTGGGTCACTTTTAATTTGCCGTCTGCAAATGCTTTCGATTTGGACAAACCTAAAATTTTGTCGTTTGGTAAAGAGTTAACCCTTTCCTTGTTTTTATGTGTCTGCAGTGTAAGTCTTGTGAAAACACTGGGGGAAAAGGAGAAATTGCTCGTTAACAAGCAACTTCTCCTTTTCCCACAGTGTTTTGTGAAGTAAGAAGTCATATTTGTTAAACTAAAATGTCGGCATTGCCAATAATCTAATAAAACCAGTGCTATACAAAATGTGTCACACTTGAAAACATTATCGAAAAATGAGCAAGTGCTTGTAACCAGTAACCAGCAATTCATACTCGGCCAATAATGAATTCATTATCACATTAACAATGTTTTATGTCATTCAAATATTTTTGAGTCCTAAAGAAAAACATGTATTTGTTGTGTGCTTTTGTACCAGTGATAATTCTGAAAATAGCCTGTATGATACTAGTACATGTAATTGGTTAAGATATTGATGTTTGGGTCAACTGTACACCGTTGGCGTTCATTGCCATAGGTAACAGGCATAACCTGTTTAACATTCTACTGTTTGAGTTGTGGTTAGACACACTAATAAACATCAATGCAAGTGATTTTGAAGAAAGTGGTCTTTCTGGAATGTTATACAACAATGATATATTGAAGGAAAATGGGCCATTGCCTACAGCAAGGAACTGCACTTTATTGATCATATTGCTAATACATGCAAAAATAAATGAAAAAATGTAAGTTTAAGCTCGTTTTTTAATGGGTCAGATGCTATAAATTAAAGGTAATTCCAACTTTTCAATCACTTAAATGCTTCAGCACTTTTCAAAACTAGTTGTCTATGCAACCCACTGTAGACCAAGATGAAACAGCCTGTAGTCTGATTGTTCATTAACTCTTTACCACACAAGAACATTTTAGACCAGTCCAAATCTAAAGTATTTGCAGACTTCAAAATAAATGTGACTGAAAAATTGGTTTGGGAAAGGTAGAAAACTGTGGAAGAAGGAGAAAATGCTGGTTACCAGCATTTTCTCCTTTTCCAACAATCTTTTCAAAAGGTTCTTTTTTTTTCTCGGGGTTGTTAAAAGTTGGGTTTGTGTGTTAAAGAGTTAACACAACCAACTTCATTGAGAAATTAAGGACAGAAGCAAAATCTTGATAATAAATATCTGGAAAAAAATATCTGTTGCCTTAACCGTTTCCTTGTTTTTATGTGTCTGCAGTACAAGTCTTGTGAAAACACTGTGCAAAAAGGAGAAATTGCTTGTAACAAGCAATTTCTGCTTTTCCCACAGTGTTTTCTGCCCCTTCGGATAATTTTCTGCCATTGTTATGAAAGTTAAAATTTTCATCTGCAAACTTTTTCAGTTTGGAAGCGTCTAAAATTTGTTGTTTGGGAAAGAGTTAATTTTGTACCGTAAGGACTAATCCTGCACTAAACAATCCTGTTTTAGCAACCCTGTATGAGAAGGCTGTTGATAACATTACATAGTAGGAAAAGGAGAAAATGCTTGTATCCAGCATTTTCTCTTCCCAAAATGGTTTCTACCCCTTTGTAAATGAATCTTATCATTTATACTAGATTTAATATCTTGTCTGCAAATGCTTTTGATTTGGACCAGTCTTCAATTTTGCCACTTGGTAAAAAACTTACCTATATGAAGACTTAAGAAAATATACTGCACAATATTTTTCTCTATTGCAATTTTCTCCTAGGTCTGAAAAGCAATTGTGACAGTACAGTTCTGGCAAAGTTTGATCTGATTCAGTCTAGCTTTTGACATCAATTTTTTTCCCTTCAGTGCTTTGTATCTCTCATTTACTAGTTCGAATCCTTTATGTATGCTGTACCTATGATAATCTTTACTTACGCTGTAGTATGAATAATATACACTTTGAATGATGATGTTGTCTATTTTATCTGTGGCCCCCTTCCTACATGCTTGCAAAAGGTTGTTTTGTGAATTTTGATATTGAAGTGAGCAAGCTTGGAGATACATACATTTACCATTGACGTATTGTGGCCTTTTCCACCACATATCAGAGCAGAGCTATGTAAAAAAACAGGCCCGTAGGAACAGGAGGGGGGGGCTCAGCCCAGCCCCCCCCCCCCCAATAATTTTGAAAATCATAGTAATTAAAATATGAGTTCTTAGCGCAATGAAACAACCACGCAAAAAATCTCAGTATTTCGAAGTTAGCGCCCCCCCCCCCTCCCCCCCCCAATCTTGAAATGCTTCCTACGTCGCTGAAAAAATGAAGTGAATTATGGCAGAGTATGCCAACAGTGACATTAGAAATTGTGGAAACATTGTGAAAAGGCTAAAGTTGTTTAGAAGTAACAACTTCAAAGTTTTTTTGTAAAATTCTTTTGAAAAAAGTATTCTGGATAACGACGAGGATGACTGCAGAAGATAAGGAGTTATCTTAATCAAGGATGCAGGGCTGTCAACCTTTTAGCTGACAATAATATTCTAGAGCTATTCATTTGATCATTTTGCAAACATCAATTCATTATGGCTGAAATTATAAACCCTTTACCAAACAATCCCTGGTTTTTATGACCCTGAGATTGAAGCCTTTTGAAAAACATTGTGGGAAAATGAGAAAATGCTGGTCACCAGCATTTTCTTCTTTACCCACAATGTTTTCTACCCTGCTGGAAATGGATTTTGAGTGACATTTATTTTTGTCGTCTGCAAGTGCTTTCAATTTAGACCAGTCTAAAATTTTGTCGCTTGGAAAAGAGTTAAAAATGTCTTTGAAGGGATAGAAAACATCAAGGGAAAAGGAGAAAATGCTGGTTTCCAGCATTTTCTCCTTTCCCCTTGATGTTTTCCAAGGGATTTCCTGAAGTTGTTAAAACAAGATTATTTGGCATCTGAACCAAAGGGTTGTTAAAGTATAGATAATTAAGCCAGCGTTGAACTATTTTTAGAAAAATGTTTCCCTACAGGGACGTTTCAGAACCCCAGCCTAGTTCTAATTATACCAAGGACACTACCCTAGGTAAAAGTTAGCTTTGGCCACATGATTGAGATAGTGCTGAAAGTGGTATGAAACACCATTCGGTCTATCAGCACATCCATCAATTTCTCTCAATATTCTCAAAATGGTCTTTTATGCTTTCCAAAGTGGAGCATATACTGGCTGCTTAGTATGTCCGTCTGTTTGTCCAAGGTCATTCCTCCACAAGCCCTGGACCATTTTGGATGAAACTTCATATATCCTTAGGATATTGCACCTATGTACTTGACCCAGTTTTCCAATTTGACGCTGTGTCATGGAAATAGGGGGTTTCTTGTAAAATTCTGAACTTTACTAATATCTCCTTCAGTTTTTGTCAAAATTTCATGAAACTTTACATTTATATTGTTTATTAAAAGTTTCATTGTGTGGTCTCAATATTTTAAACTTTGAAAACCATGTTACTGGTAAAGGATGCTTATTGTCTTGCTAATTATTGCCCTTTGTAAATTTTAAATTTGTTTGTTGTTTTTTTTTGGGGGGGGGCATAACTTAGAAAGTAATTAAAGTAGTAACTTTAAACTTCACACACAGATAGATCACATAAAGGAGAAGTGCAGTATACAAGGCTCATAACAATTTCACACTTTTTCAGAGTTATTGCCCTTTGTTAATTTTAACTTTAGATGTTTGTCGACATGCAGTGTAGAAGAACCATAACTCTAGCACAGCTATTTTTGGGGTTATTGCCCTTTGTGAATCTTACTTGAAAAAAATTTCGACAGGGATATAACTTGCTAAGTATTAAAGTTTGGAACGTCAAACTTTATTTACAGATAGACTACATTAACAAGAAGTGCAGTGTAAAAAAATATAACTCTCTTTCCACTATTTTTAGAGTTATTGCCCTTTGTGAATTTCAACTTTAGATTTTTTGTGGCATAACTTTCAAAGTTTAAAACCTAGTGACCTCAAACTTAATGTACACAAGAAGTAATACAAGAAACACAACTCTATTTGTTTCATTTTGTAAATTTTGAATGTTGTTTTTTTGTGTGGATAGTAAGTTTCGTATGAAATGGCACCTGTTCTGTGACAAGGCGCTTTGTGGGGTTATGTGGCACTTTTGTGACAGTCTAGTTTCCTTCTATCCTGTTTATACAAAGCTGTATTATAAAAAAGAGGGCCTAATGACAAACTCAAACACGAAGTTTATAAATGTTAAATGTGATTTTTTTCAGCCATTTTGCCATTTCTATAAAAGTAATGTTTGATCTACAAATTGTTCACAATGACAGGAAGTTTGACTCTACTGTTCCAAGAGTTATGCCCCTTCTTTATTGAATTTTTTGAACATCGGCAAATGCAATTGGACCAAACACAAGTAGCCTGTTTTCACCCCCACTCTCCTCTCCCGTGACCAACCATTTACTGAAGCCTTCACTTTCTTAAAAAGAGACCTGTTCGAAGAGCATAATTCGTCTATGACGGCTCTAGTCTTTTCATTCACACAGCTAGTACTGATATGTATTTTAGTATGGGAGAGAAAAATAGTCAGGCACTGAAAACGTTGTGCCCAAACACAATTCTTTTTCATTTGTGATGTCTTCAGCATTCAAGATCGATGGAGAGCACTGAATCTTGATCTACGATTTAAAAGTATATATTAGATGAAAAAGTCGTATTAACCCATTACCACACGAGACAATTTTGGACTGGTCCAAATTGAAAGCATTTGCAGAGGACAAAATAAAGGTGACTGAAAAATAGAAATTTGTTCTGGAAAGGGTAGAAAACACTGTGGGAAAAGGAGAAAATGCTGGTTACCAGCATTTTCTCCTTTTCCCACAGTGTTTTCAAAAGGCTTCTTTCTCAGGGGCGTCAAAAGTAGGGATTGAGTGGTAATGGGTTAATACGCTGCAGACAGTCAGTTTGGATTAACATAACGTCACTATGTACCCACATCTTCGCAAGCCGAGGGTAACGATCCACTACGCTACTCTACCCTTGGTGGATTGAGCTTGATTTCGACAGTCACCCGATACATTTTCATTGGTCGCAGCTATCTCTAATTGTATCAAATCAAATCGCTGGTAGCATTTCATCTTTGATAAAAATAGAACAGGGTCGAGATATAAATAGAAGGTACACATGAATACTTCCGTGGAAGTGCAGGATCTGTAATGATTATTCATCGAAGAAAACATATATAGACAAACAATATTTACATGAAGTTTCAATATGACAAATCAATTATCAGATGTTTTAGGCTATATCCCAGCACCTGACCATGGAATGTCGAAGTACGCTTGTGGTTATTGCTTCATGTTGAATAATTGTATTCGTGAGCAGTTTGTTAAACGACATTTCATTGGCTGTAAGAAATATGATGTAAAGGGAGATAATAAGCAGCATCCAATAGGGGACGTGTCGCAAGAATCTCGAAATCGGGCTCGATCCGCCAAGGTAAGATCCACGTAGCGATCGTAACCTTGGCTCGCGAAGATGTGTACCCCATAGCCTTCTTATGTAACTCCCTTGTGTGCTTTGATATTCTATGAATATTCTGCAAAAGGGTTGTATTTCAAACCCTTATGAAAAGCAACACACCGAAATGTCGAACGTAAAGGTGCTGTTTTTTCACAGTATGAGTTGAATTCAGGAATAAATATACAACTCAAAACGTTGTATCAAGAGGTGAAATTGCTCGTAGACAGCAAATTATCCTATTGTTATAATGATTTTTAAACCGGGTTACTGCTAGGCAAAGGAAGTCATGTGTAGAGGATGAGCTAAATGGCTGCGTCGATAGAATGAAACGTCGGAAAACATGATTTATTTAATAAATATGCATGGAAAGATATCCTTACATAGTTAAAAACAACACACTTGACAAAGTCACAGGATGACTAACAATTTCAGTACACAAGAAAACGAAAGCCACATGAACAATCATTAACAAAAATTTACTTGTGTGTGTGCATCAAGTACGGAGGCCCATTGGGACAAATGTAGTGTCACACGCTCGTCTGACGCATAATTTCCCCAGTTTCATGTCTTTGTTTGAATGGTGTTTAACGCTGCCTTCAACAGTCCTCTAGCCATACATGAAGCTTGAAGATCTTTGACTTAACGCCTCAATGTCAATGGTCAATGTCAGTTCATTTGTGTGTACATGTGACCATGATTTTACAGGCGTCCTCTTCTTTTGTCGTACTGGCACCGTTGAAACTTTGTTGGCTCTGTTGTCAGTTACAGTGAGTGGAGTTTTACTGTATTTTGGGAGGTATAACTGAAGTAAGTAATACCTTGATTTTGGCCAGAAAAGATGCTCAGCTAGAGTTCAAAATACAGTGCGGCATGCATGGTTGCTGTGGGGCTTTACAGCTTCTTCAAAAGTGAGAAAGCTACATGTAGCTTTCTCACTTTTGAAGAAGCTATAAAGCTCCACAGCAACCATGCATGCCATCCGATCCTTTATCCAAAACTAGGCTATCCTGTCTGACTAGCTAGGCTTTCCAATGACGTGAATCGATTCGGCTACTGGTCTGTAGTGTTCGTAACCATGGCTCGCGAAGATGGTATATCAACGATGGCTCTAATTTTAAACCGTAATCGGTGATCAATTTGCAATCACCGAACCTTAACGCAGGTAAGCCTGTGTATTTTTATACAATACTGTACAAGGTGTGGCAGTCTCTAAACCACAGTAATATAAGACTCTTTTTTTTTTTATATTCGAAGTATTTGTAGAATTTTTTTCGATCTATACTGTCTGTGTGCCTTACCATTAAATGGTGGAATTTGTGTTCGTAAAGGTAAAGGCAGAATGGAAAAGGAAGAAAATGGTGGTTACATTTTCTCCATTTATTTCAATGTGTTCCACAGCATTTTTTACATTTCCTTTTTTACTAGAACGCTGGGTTAGAACATCGCTCGGTCCCGGGCCATTATCAATACCGTATCCACCGCTGGTGTGCACTATCTCTTTACCAAACGACAAAATTATAGACTGGTCCAAATTGAAAGCATTTGCAGACAACAAAATAAATGTGACTGAAGAATCGAAATTAAATTTAGGACGGGTAGAATACATTATGGGAAGAGGAGAAAATGCTGGTTACCAGCATTTTCTCCTTTTCCCACAATGTTTTCTAAAAGGTCAAAAGTCCTTGTGTGGTAAAAAGCTGTACATTATATATACATAGTCGTTGTATGCGCAGATTTTATTATGAAAGGGTAATTATTTGTGCCTACTTGTGTCGTCTTGAATCTTTACCAAATTAACCCTTAGGGCGCTAAGTGCGACACACTGACCCTTTACAGATATTGTAAATCAAGATCCGACTGCACAGAACTTGCAGTCTGATCTTTGATCAACATTTTCTAATAAGTACATATCCCCGCCCCTCACCCCACCAAAATACCTCTGAAATAGCAAAATTTGAGGTTTTACGCTCGGCTGAAGTTTCGTTAGAGTAATATTGCGTGACAAGAGTAACATACGACAAAATGTGGTACAAAATAAGGGCACTTGCATTTGAAAAGATGGAAAACAATGTAGGAATAGGAGAAAATGCTGCATTTTCGCCGTTTTCCTACATTGTTTTCAAAAACCGCTTTCATTGTGTGTTGTCAAAAAAACTGTGACTATTTGTCGAAGGGTTCACAAATATTACTTTTCTTTCGATCTTTCGGAAACTAGTACAATAGGTAGAAAGGATAAAACATGATTAGTGAACTGTCGTCGTGAAATGACTGAAATAACGCTGAAAGTGGCGTAAAACACCATTCAAACAAACAAATTCAAACAAAAGAAATGATAAACATTGTAATGATAGAAAAAAAATGTCAGTTTTCAATAAAAGAAATGGAAAGCGACGCAAAGCAAAAGGCTTGTTGTCCTCTACAAGCTTTTCATAATGGACTTCATTCTACATATAGGAAGAAAAAAGGTCACGTGTTTATCTTGAACGCATATTATGTACCGTCACCTCTTCCCGATTGACATTGAGATTCGAAATCGTATTTTTTTTTGTCATTTTCGCAATCCAAGGCTGCCGATTCACTGTGCTACTCTATGCCCTTGGCGGATCGAGCTTAATTTTTATATTCTCCCGATACACTTTTTCATTGGATGCCGCCAGCTCTAACTGCAAAGAATGAAATCGCTCCTAGCATTTCATCTTTGATAGAAATGGAACAAGGCTGCAACCTTTCGAATAGAAAGTAAACATGGAAACCCACGTGGATGTCTGCTTATCGCTTCATGTATTCGTAAGTGGTTTGTTAAACGATATTTCATAGGCTTTCAGAAATATGATGTAAACCAGCAATAGAGGGCTCATCGCAGGAATCTGGAAATCGGGCTCAATCAGCCAAGGTAAAATTCACGTAATGATCGTAAGCTTGGCCCGCGAAGATTTTTTTTTTTTTTGTAAAATACCAGATCTATAGTTTTATTACTGCCCTCCTTTGCTCTCAACATTTTTTTTCCTTTCCTGGGTCAAGGCTTTTCAAGGCCCAAGCCCTGTACCAGTGGAACCCAACAAACATGAATATGCGAGTTGTCGTCAACAGTCCTTGTCAGGGTGTTGAGTTGTAGACGGATGATTTTATTATACTGCAAAGAAATTTCTCGTGATCTGATTGGTTAACATGCTGGGAACATGTAGCATGTACCCTGGCAAAAACCTCGTAAAGCCAGTTTCCCTTTTGAATGCCCCGTAAACATTACTACACTTGTCGGTCGGCGTCGATCGATGGACTGCACATTTATGCACGTTTTGTCTGTGACGTCAGTTTCCAATGACGTCAGTTTTCATTGAATTGGGGGCAGTCAGAAGGGAATTTCTATTTCGCCGGCGTACTCGATTCGTGAGAGGATAAAACAGGAAAAACTTTGCTTAATACGCTTTGAAAAGGTATAATTTTGCAGTATAATGAATTCGTTGTACGGTCAGGTGGTAGGGGACTTGGAAACTAGGGTCTGTATTCACGAACTCTTCTTAAGAACATTTTTGATCTTATTCTTCAAGATTTCCTGACTGTGAAAGAAACAGGACTTCTGATTAGCTAAACCATTTTCAGATTGGCTAAACCAAATGGTTTAGCCAAACAGAAGTCCTGTTACTTTCACATTGATAACATTCTTAAGAATAAGACTAAGAATGTTTTTAAGAATGGTTGGTGAACACGGACCTTGTTCACGGCTGTGGTGAATCATGTCGCCATCTCGCCTTCGGCTCGGGGCGACATGATTAACCACAGCCGTGAACCAGTTTCCAAGTCCCCAGTCACCTGACTGTACAATTAATACACTACTCAACCTCTGTCTACCTGTAGGCGACTCTGGTTGTCAGACAGCATCATCTCCCGCTTGATGGCATTTTTTACAAGTACACATCTAATTTGGACATGTTCGGTACAGACAATGTTCAACCGTTACTTTCAAAATAAAATAAACGTTTACCCAGTAAAACTGGACTTTGTATGATTCATTTAGCTATAATCGGTTAGCATGTAACCTATGCATCGACCATTCATTAACGCTATGGTCACAATGTGAAACTGCCCGCCTGCCGATTTTTAGACATCGGTGGATTCTTACAATTACATGCCGCCGGCCGATTTTTTACAAATCGTCGAGAGTGGTCATAAAAAACTGCCAGTAAAAGGCCGCCTGGCGGGTTCTGGGCGGCGGCAGGCAGTTTCTTAAGTTCGAGGGGTGTGGGGTGTCATCAGGGTGTCGGCCGGTGGCAGTTAGGCAACAGTCCGTCAGCCGTCAGATTTTACCTGCCACCGCCCGGCGGCCTGGCGGACACCGACCATTTACAACTGACACCGGCCGGCGATCGGGCCACCGACAGGCGCCCGCCCGATAATCTGACGGCGGCAGGCTGGTTTACGGGGGATATATATATAGCTAGATTGATCTCGTATCACTACAAAGTATTTATCATTATTATCAACCACAAGATAAATAGATCTAATTTTTAAGAAATTTTTCCTTCCAACAAGTTGCCCCCTAAAGGCAAGGGGCAAGACAGCGCCAGCATCGAAGGGCAAGAGACCAGAGCCCAACCCAGCAATATGCAAGTCTCTGAGTCGCTCTGGTGCTGTTAGAATCGCCATGACGACAATTTTTTATTGTGAATAGCCTCGGATTTATATTCAGGCGCCCGGGAGTCTGCACTCGACAGAACGCTATTCTGTCACCTACCAATACCGACAGCCGCCTTCCATCTGCTTTTCAATCTCCGCCCTGCCGCCGGCAGATATTTTGAAATCGCACGGTGGCATGTCGGTAGTATAACGGCAGCAGGCCGGATACTGGAGAGTGGCAGTTAGTTCCTACCGATCGCCGGCCGAAGATTGAAGGCCCTCGAACCCCGTAAAACGACCGAGTAAAAATCGCGCTGCCGCCCGTCTGCCGCTTGATTGCCACCGCGCGACAACGAAATGCGCCCGGACGGCGCCCTGACAACAGCCACAATTGGAAAAAATCGGCCGGTGGCAGTCAGAATTTTAACTTTTTCTTAAACTTTCAGAGGCGTCCTAGCGGCGTCTAAAATGCCGCCTGCCGATTGTGCTTGCCACCGAGCTTTCACCGGCCGAATTTGAGTGAAAACTAGCAGTTACCACGCCGGCAGGCGGCATTTACTGATTTGTGACCTTATACTATAAAACAGCTTCAACATGCTTGGCCGCCCAGGTGGCCCTGTGGTGAGCGTGTCGGACTCATGACTTGGTGGTTGTGAGTTCGATACCCGGTAGAGGCGGGCTTTCTTTCCGGCGTATTTTCACCTCTCATCTCTGCTGAAGCATGTGAGAAAAGTAGTCGGTTGCTTTGAAAATAAAGTTGTGTTAGTTCTGGTAAAGCCAGGAAACACATGTGCATCACCGACCGCCATGATATGACTGATATTAGCTGTTAAACTTTAAAGTGGCGTTAAACCCCAATACAACCAACCAATCAACATGTTTGGGTAATAGGCTATAATAGCTGCGATATAAGCACTTTTTCCCCAAGTAATAGGAGGATTGGTCATGGACTCAACAAGCCTACAGGGCAGACCCAAAATCAGAAAGGACATTTTTTGTAGTCTGATCTTGATCTACGCCGCCCGCTGAAAGTCTCTGTTTTCCCTTATATGGCTCTGATTGTGATTATCGTCATTTTCACCAATTCTTTGTTTCACTTAATATAGAAATTCACCGTATTGCCGTAGGCAGAATCACTGTATTGCTGTGTAATTATATAGGAGCTTGGTAGGGGTGCAATCTTTACGATAATACTTTACCAATTGGCCTGCAACACGCGAAAAGGGACAATCTGACATTTGCGTAAAGTGTCGTCTCGGATCAGCCTGCGCAGTCCGCGCAGGCTGATCCGAGACAGCACTTTCCGTTTATTTGATTTTTTTTTTCTGTTCTGCAGAAGTCTACTGAAGGACAAAATCTAATGAAGACGTGAAGTGCCGTCTCGGATTAGCCTGCGCGGACTGCGCAGGCTGATCCGAGACGACACTTTACGCAAATGTCCGAATGTGCCTTTTCGCGTGTTGCAAGCCAAATAAGCCCGTAATTTAATGATCTGAGGAAAAAGAGACTTTTGTTGGGATGGGTGAAAGGGAGAAAATGTTGAGAACCAGTAATTTCGCTCTTTTCCACATTGCTTTTTACCATTTCACAGATCAATTGAATTATGTTCATTCTATCATCTGCAATGGTTTCTGATAATCCACAAGTCTAAATTTTTCTCATCTAAAAAAAAAACAGTTTACCCTTAGCACGTCAGTGTGACGTCGCAGGTAGTGATATCGGACCCTTGTTATAAAGTCAGTGTGCGTGTTTGGTAAGACTGTTTTTTTTTTTTGTAATCGCTCCTTTAAATGATCTGAAAAAGTCTTTAGACCTACAAAGCGTACAATGCCTAGGGACTTTGTTTTTTGTCAAAGCTTTTGTTAACTACTTATAATAATGGAATAGACCTCGACCAACTATTAAAACCCAATCACTTTTTGATATTTGGTCAAATTTTTTGTGCATATAGACAACTACTTCCTGTCTAAAACATCAGAATATTAAAGGCATTCATCTAATGTCTTTGATAAATACATGAGAGTCTTTACAGTCCGTTTGTATCCACCCAAGCTAGCCTCATTCTATCTTCATATCGTACTTACTTTTCAATATGGCGGACATAAGTTACGAAAACGTGCAGGTCCGATATCACTTCCTGTGACGTAGGTTGTTACCCTTGCTTAGGTACCTAATAAAACTTATACCTGAGTCGGTGTAAATATGTATCACACTCAGGAGTGCAATGAAGGTGCAAGATAACGAATACTCATTTTTTTTTTCTTTCTTGAATTGTTATGGACTGTTTTCAATAGTACCATAAATACCTTTCGTAAAGGGCCATTAACCCTTGTCCTGCTAAATAACTGAAATTAAATTTTCAATTCGAAATTTTAAACCTAAATATTACTATTTCAAAGTTATGGTCTGGAGGAAAATATGTCCTCATCGGACAGTGCAGATTAAAGGTGGCCCTTCAGAATTTGGAACGAAAATTTTACAAAAATAAAAAAAAATATCATCCTTATACTCCCAAAGCCTTATAATCGTCATTCATGAAACCCCAGTAGTCGAAAACCATCTGACAATACGAGAAATTAGAGATTTACTACGGCCAAGGTCGACATCGACGGGAACACGTTCTATTTTTACATGACCAACTCGCTCATTGACATACTGGAAATACAAAGACGAAGCTTCAAACGTAGCGTCCGAAGAAGATATTATGAAAAATAATTACATGTTTGTTATGTAATGGAATTTAAGCGTCATTAGTAACGTGCCAGTCACTTAACATTCCCACAATGATTTTTTTTTATTTTTGGCGCGAAATCTAAAAATAGCTTAAGAGGCTACGTAGCCTTTTAAGGGAATACCATAAAAAAAAATTTTTTTTTTGGTAATTTTATGATTCTTAATTATTGATGATTTGTATTGTTTTTTCATATAAATTTCGGGGATATATATATAAATTTTAATTTGGTGGGATGTGAAATTTCTAAGTACCCACCTTTAAAGATCAGACTGCACGTTC
Source organism: Tridacna crocea (assembly GCA_943736015.1). Taxonomy (NCBI): domain Eukaryota; kingdom Metazoa; phylum Mollusca; class Bivalvia; order Cardiida; family Cardiidae; genus Tridacna; species Tridacna crocea. The sequence continues at coordinate 34,259,699 of OX031066.1, read as the reverse complement.
TGTGCAGTCTGATCTTAATCTACACTGTCTGCAAAAGGTCAGTGAGTCGCGATCAGTAGCCAAAGGGTTAAAGCAGATTTTCATCACACCTTTTTTTCTGTCGGAGAGAGTTGATATTTTGTAAAGTTAAATCATAAAGACTTGATTTTTACCTTTATTAGGAGGGATGCCGGAAAAAAAAATATGGGTTTCTGTTGGGACTTGGACCCACATATATTCAGCAATTCAATCTACAGTGCTACAGAGTCAATCGATGGTTTTTGTTAAAAATGTATGTATACATGTGTGCAATATCGGGTAGATACCGTTACTAACGGAAAGTACAGAAAATGAAAAAAAAGTTAGTTATTCCTATTGAATTTCACATACACATGTATTCCTAACTAGGTTTTAACTATAGAGGCAACTTTTTAAAAAAATCTAGCAGTTTTTGTGTAGATTTTCTTCTAAAAAACTAGGCAAACGACATCAAGTTTAAAGCACCTTTAATATTGACCACCACTGTTGAGCAAGCAACCTGCATTGAACAAGCATGATTTGAGTTCCTTAGGAAGGCAAAAAATTTTATTGTGATGTATCTATGCTGAATATAGTATTTTTGTTCAAAAAGATCGTTTATTAAACATTTACCACCGTGCAAAATTTTAGAACCATCCAAATTGAAACCATTTCCAGACAGCAATTTTATAGTGACTCAAATGACGCAGTTTTTCTTTGACAGGGCAGAAAACTTTGTGGGAAAAAGGAGAAAATGGTGGTAACCAGTATTTTCTTCTTTTCCCACAATATTTTCAAAAGGCTTCTTCCTCAGGGTCGTCGAAGGTCGTCATTGTGTGGTAAAGGGTTAAACGATCCGTCTTTTGACAACTCTTATGAAAAAAAAAAACAACATTTTACCCCATTCAGGGTGTTTCAGTCTCACTTTCAAGGTCACTGGATGAGCCTGGATCGTTTAGATTACAGGAGGATTCTTTTTTTGTCTGTAGACGACAAAATTGCGGTTTATGACCGAAATACCAGATGATGATTAATACTGAAAAGATTTGCAGACGAAAAAGTAACACGTGACTTAAAAACTGGAATCTGTCACCAAACGAGAAAATGAAAATGCTGGTTACCAGTTTAGATGTATGAGTTTTTGTAATCACTTCGTCGTTGTTCGATTCCTGCAAGCGACGGCGGTAACGTTTAGGCACCCCTTTTCACAAGGCACCGGAAAGTCCCAAGCCTAATGGCTTGCAACATGCGAAAAGGGGCATTCGGACACTTGCGTAAAGTGTCGTCTCGGATCAGCCTGCGCAGTCCTCGCAGGCTAATCCAAGACGGCACTTTACGATTGCATTGGACTTTGTGCTACAGTAGACTTGTGCAAAACAGAAAATTGCATCAAAACGGAAAGTGTCGTTTCGGGTTAGCCTGCGCGGACTGCGCAGGCTGATCCGAAACGACACTTTACGCAACTGTCCGAATGACCCTTTTCGCGTGTTGCAAGCCAATATTATAGTAGGCCCTTTAGATAAATAATGCGACAAGCGAAACCCGGACTTGAGATCATTCTATAGCCGTGATATACACAAAATACATGTTCTATTGAAAACGGCGTATAACATATTTACAAACTACAAGATCAATAATGTTTATGTATTTTTTCTAACTCTTACCGAATGACAAAACTTTATACTTGTCCAAACTGAAAGCATTTGCAAAAGACAAATCCTATATCAAAAAAAGTTTGAAAATGTGTCATTACATTCCTTTGGAAAGAGAACAAAATGTTTCACTTTACCTTTTTTAGCAATGTTTTCAACTTCTTTTTCCCCAGGGTCATTAAAACTTCAGATTTAGAGTGAAAAGGTTTTAAAACGACAGATGTGTAAACATAGCGATGACAAATACCCCTCTATATCTTAACTAAATGTGCAGAAGTTAAGTCATATTATGTCGAACGTACGAGACGGGGCCTGCAACACAAGACAAGGGACATTCGGACATCTGCGTAAAGTGTCGTCTCGGATCAGCCTGCGCAGTCCGCGCAGGCTGATCCGAGACGATACTTTACGTTAACATTTGATATTTGTCCCACAGTAGACTTGTGTGAAGTAGAAAATCACACACAATCCGAAAGTGTAGTCTCGGATCAGCCAGCGCAGCCTCTTCATAAATAGAGATCCAGATGAGAGGGAGTGTTGGCATTCTTAATCCTGTATTTCTCTTCGAAACCCTATGTTGTGGGTACTCATTAGAATCGGCTCGGTGACACAACTATAATGAGTACGCATAAGATAGGGTTTAGTGGGGAATAATTAATATTTTCAAATTTGAAATCAAAATCACTCCCACTATCTGGAGCTCTGATAAACCTCCCCGGTCATTTTACTCTAGAATTCTAGACTACAAAAATCTAGATCAGAACAAAATCATAGCATCTGTAGATGACAGATTAAAAGCTACTCAACATGTGAAAGTTGTCTTAAAACGGGTGGAAAAGATTGCGGGAAAAGGAAAACTTGCCGGTTACCAAATGCTTCTTTTTCAGCGTCGCTGAAAGTCGGGATCGTTTTGGAGAAATCATAGATCAAGATTAGACGACAGAGTACGTGCTGACTGATCCTAGATCCACTGTGTCCGATAAGAAGAAACTGTTCCCGAAAATATAACTGAAAAAGAAAAACAATATTTTGGTTTCTAATTATAGATTTGAAAATTTCATTTTAGCTATTTAGCAGGATAAGAGGTAATCAGTTTAACCCTTTACCAAACAATCCCTGATTTTTTACGACACTGAGATAGAAGCCCTTTGAAAACATTATGGGGAAAGGAGAAAATGCTGGTAACCAGGATTTTCTCCTTTTCCCACAATGTTTTCTACTCTGCTTGAAACAAATTTCAATTTTGGAGTAACTTTTATTGATTTATTATTTTTTTTTTGTCTGCAAGTGCTTTCAATTTCAACCAGTCTAAAATTTTGTTGTTTTGTAAAAGGTTAGCCCTTTACCCCATAAGGCATTTCTATGGTATCTCTAATTGACCCTAAATAACAGCAAGTATGAAGCCGTTTCTTATGTGTATATGACACCTTTTGAAGGAAAACATTGTGACAAAAGGTGAAATTGCTCGTGACGAGCAATTTCACCTTTTGCCACAATGTTTTCCAAAGGCTCCTACAAGCAATGTGTAGAAATGAGTATCTATGGAGTAAAGGGTTAAGGGTTTTTGATAAGTGTTTGGCTTTCGGTCTTATTTGACTAACAAAGAAGTTAAAGCCAAGATTAGACGATATAGACCATGTTCTGGCAAAAGGGTATAGTGTAATGCATTTCCGTGATGCATGATGTGTAGCAATGCACGTCACATATTGTAATGGATCCTCAAAACCCATTTTATTAAACATTCAACTGAGTCAGAAGGTAGACAGATCCTTTAACACACTGAAAATTAACCGATAACAAAAAGTTTTGATTCAAGTCAGCCTGGATCTATACTTTTTGCAGATTATTAAACCTCCTTTTTTACAGAGCATGGTTCATAAATATGTTTGTGTCTATGTATAGGCCTCTGAAATTCCATCAATCTATCTATGGATAACGAAACTTTTATTATCGGACACCATTACCATAAATAACACATTGGAGATTCTCTATGTATCGTATATATAGGCTTAGGTTATACGATATAGAGCGAGCCGGTGTAATGCAGAGAAATGACCCTCCCCTACAAAATGACCCATGGATCATTTCTCTACGTAGAATAATAACTCGGGTCATTCCTCTTCGTAGAGAAATGACCTATGGGTCATTTTGTAGGGGAGGGTCATTTCTCTGTATTACACCGGCAATGTGCTATTAATAGAAACAGTGTTTATGAAAATTTGAATATATATTCCACAAATGCGCTTATTCATAAATATTCGATGATCTACCAAGGACAATTTTAGTGTTCCTTGATAGACCAGTACAGCATCAAAGGCCTGTGGTTTATGTCTCTCTGCAACATCCGTCATGTTACTGCATAGTCCAAACTAGACGTAACCTCTGTCGCTTCAAAATGATTAATCAATTTAAACATATTTATTTTAGATCGATTGAGAAACAAGGTCTTACAACTTAATTCTTATCTCTCTCGATTCTGCTTCTTGGGAACTAAACCAGTATTTGCGCCGATTGTGTGGGCCAGTAAAAAAAAAAACACACCAAAGTTGACACCCCTACCGGCCCACACAATAATTGAACCATGATCTGTGGAAAGTGGGCTTAAGGCATCCCCGTGATTTATGGTACAAAGTAAGCCATCAAATACCTATGGGTGAATAATAGCCACCTGTTTCAAAAACCGACTTAATCCTGAGGTAGACTGCTCCTTGGACATACAAAAATTGACTGATAGCGAAAAGTTTCGGCCCAAGTCAGCCTGCGCGGACTGCGCGGGCTGACCTGGGTCGATACTTTTCGCAGATGCATTAACCCATTAACAAACAATCCCTACTTTTGACGCCCCTGAGAAAGAAGCCTTTTGAAAACACTGTGGGAAAAGGAGAAAATGCTGGTTACCAGCATTTTCTCCTTTTCCCACGGTGTTTTTTAGCCTTCCCAGAACAAATGTCAATTTTTCATTCACCTTTATTTTGTCGTCTGCAAATGCTTTCAATTTGGACCAGTCTAAAATTTTCTCGTGTGGTAAAGAGTTTTAAGTCCCTCTGTAAGCTAAGTAGATTTCCACTTCAATGATGAAATACTTTTGATCACAGTTTAGCTGTTGCCACTAAGTAGCTGAGGGTGAAGATATCAAGATCAGACGGCACATTTTTCTGCAGTCCGATCTTGGTCCAGCCTATCCGCACAAGATTCACACCTTGCACTTCTTAGTGCAAGACACATGACGGTACACTTTTCCGTACCGACGATCAAATCTAGCAGCCCCCGTCTTACCGTAACGTTCAGGACCGGTGATCTGGGGTCGTGAATCAAAAATCCGCAAGTCGCCCGGCTGAGAAATGAGACAGTTTTAACTCTTGAGTGCAAAAATGTAATTGAATACTAAAATAAATATATATAATCGCCCAAGTTAACATGATGCAATTCTTAAATTACTTGTAACCCCTGTTTAGAAGGACGGGCTATATATATTATCCCACGTGCAGCATGAATGACAGATAAAAAAAATATAAGTATCAAATTAAGGATTTTTTGAAATTAGATACCGATGAAAAGAAAGTTTGTAAAAGTTATAAAATGCGGTTAAAGCTTATAAAATATCCTGTTTGCACTGAGAGTACAAGATTTGTTGATGTGTTTAAGTGGAGTATAGCGCAGTTTCACGTCGTTGTCAAGATCAATTCATGATCTATCCATAATTACTGCAGTCTTCTTTTACCAGCACTTGCACAATATTCTTTCAAAGCTACTGGCTGCTTTCTACCATAAACATTGTCGTAACAACGATCGGCGGTGAGAGAGAAGTATGAGGAAAAACATTCACAATAGTCATTTAGTTTATCTCTTTTCCACGCAATCCCTACTTTTAATGACCCTTAGAAAGAACCTTTTTGAAAACATTGCAGGAAAAGGAGAAAATGCTGGTAACCAGCATTTTCTCCTTTTCCCACAATGTTTTTTACTCTTCCCAAACAAATTTTAATTTTTGAGCCATGTTTATTTTGTCGTCTGCAAATGCTTTCAATTTGGACAAGTCCACAATTTTATCGTTAGGTAAAGAGTTATATACTGGGTTGGATTTCAACCATAAAGTTCTTGGTTGACCCCAAGGGCGCTGCACAAAGCTTCAGTTGTCCTATGAGGAGAGTAAGATCAGGATAAGACTGCCTTTTACAGTTTATATTAACATCGGACTATACTGAACTATATACAGAACGTAAAGTCTGATCTAGGTTGTATACTGTCCGCTCTCTCGGAAATTTTGTGACAAACACACACTTGCAAAGCTTTGGCCTGTTTTCCTGACTGAGAAAAGCCACTTAATTCCTTCAAATGCTTTAAGCCGTTACAACACAATACCGAGTTAAAACGAGCACGGAGAAGACATTTGAAAACATTGTGGGAAAATGAGAAATACTGACAGACTGACCTGGGCCAAAACTTTTCGCTGTTGGTCAATTATGTTGGTTGATTTAGTTCAGTTATAATGCATACTAGACTGTCACTGTAGTTCAGTTTAAAGGACAACCAGACTATTGCCGTAGTTTATTTACAAAGAATACTGGACAGTCACTGTAGTCAAGTTTTTAGAAAACCGAGACTGTCACTGTAGTTTTTTTTCCGAAAGAACACCAGACGTTCAGTGCAGTTAAGTGTTACAGAATACACTGCCACTGTAGTTTACTCTTAAGGACTAGTAGACTGTTACTGTTGTTAAGTTTTAAGAAGTACTAGAATGTCACTATACTTTAGTTTTAAGGAATAACAGACAATCATTGTAGTTTTATTTTAAGGACTTCTAAATTGTCATTAGTTAAGTTTTAAGGAATACTACACTGTTACAGTTGTTTAGTTTTAAGGATTGCTAGACTGTCCCTGTCGTTAAGTTTTAAGCACTACTGGACTATTACTGTAGTTTAATTTTAAAGCATACTAAACTGTAACTGCAGTTTAGTTTTAAGGACTACCGGACTCTCACTGTAATTATGTATTAAGGACTACTAGACAGTCACTATTGTTTAGTTTTGAGAATACTAGCATGTCGCTTTTGATTAATTTTAAGGACTACCAGACTGTCACTGTAGTTTAGTTTTAAGGACTACTAGACTGTTATTTTAGACTGTAGTTTAGTTTTAAGAACTACACTAGAATGTCACTGTAGTTTTGTTTTAAGGACTACTAGACTGTTACTGTAGACTGTTGTTTAATTTTAAGGACTACTAGACTGTCACTGTAGTTTAGTTTTAAGGACTACTAGCTTGTCACTACAAGACTTTCACTGTGGTTTACTTTTAAGTAATTTTAGACTGCCACTGTAGTTTAGTCTTACAGAATACTACCGTGTTGCTGTGGTTAATCTTTCAGGAGTATTTGGCTATCATTGTGATACAGTATTAAGGAGTATTTGGCGCTGAATTTAGTATAGAGTTTTACGTATCACTAGAATTCTGTTTTCGCTTTTAAGGAATACTTTACTATCGCTTTGGTGCATTTTCAAGTACTATAGTACTCTGGCGCTAAAAATACTTCAATTTGAAGGAATACTAGAACTAGGTGGTCGGTCTGGTTCAGTTTCCAGATTTTTCCTTGTCTTATTCAGTCAAAATTCTGTCCAGGTAGGAGTTAAGAGAGTACTGTAATTTATTCTACACCGATTTCAACATTCTTTCAGTCACATTAACCCTTTCCAAAATCACAAATTATAGACTGTCCCAAACTTAAAGTGTTTGCAGATGACAATTTTGAATTTGATGAGAATGGCAGAAAATTTTCCGATAGGCTAGAAAACACTGTGGGGAAAGGAGAAATCGCTCGTTACGAGCATTTTCTCCTTTTCCGCAGTGTTTTCTAAAGACTTGTACTGAAGACACGTAAAAATCAGGGCTTGTTTGGGAAAGAGTTAAGGCAACAGCTCATTTATTTAATATATCCTGAGTGCTAGGTTACGCCTCTGAAGTGTCCAGGGCTCGGGGAACTCACAAAAAAAGATATTCGGTTAAGGGTCGAACCTCAGGTCTTGTGATAGCGAACCACACACGTTTGCTATTGACCCACGAAGGAACCAGAAACGTATCGTCGGTATACTCCGAAAACCTCGTAACTACAGCTTTTTACAAGCTATAGTTACAAGGTTTTCGAAGTAAACAAGTAAACCGACGATATTTAAAATTCGTTGCCATCGATAGAGCAACAAAATTCCGAACAAAGACTGGCACTCAATGGATAGGTGCTGGTTTGACTAATGCCTTAAGCCGCTTTCAAAATGATTTCAGTTATATTGTTGTGTCGGTTCACCCAATCGATCAGCGTCTCTCTCATATATTGATCGATTTTTCTGTTATGGTATTTAACCCTTTTAACCCTTTACTTCATAGATACTCATTTCTACATATTGCTTGGAGGAGCCTTTGGAAAACACTGTGGCAAAAGGTGAAATTGCTCGTGACGAGCAATTTCACCTTTTGTCACAAAGTTTTCTATGCTATCAAAAGGTGTCATAATACACATAAGAAAACAACATTTGCTATCAAAAGGTGTCATAATACACATAAGAAAACAACATTCTTGCTGTTATTTAGGGTCAATTAGAGATACCATATAAATGCCTTATGGGGTAAAGGGTTAAACATTTTTTCATTTGTATCTCAGCGATCAGTGCACCTGTCCATTCTTAACCAGAAATTCTCTTCTCGGGACTTCTTACAATAGTATTCCCAAGCCACTGGCTGCTTTCCCATATAATTTTCGTCGAAACAATGATCAACCGTGGGAGATAATGGAATCCTGCCGCGATGACTAACATCAGTACATCAATCCTTGGAAAGAGGTTAGCTTTGCTGGGGATACGACGCACGGATCGAACCAGCAGGGCTCTCTGATTAAAAATCGAACGCCTTAACCACGCGGACCCCCCCTCCCCATATTAAGCCTAGAGTCATTGACAGTAGGAAAGAAGTACAAGTGCGACAGGAAATTTCTCATTTTACAACAATGTTCCCTCTTTTGAAATATGCAAGCTTTTAGACAAAAGAAAATAGTTTGCAAGACGTCATGATTTTAACCATTTCCCAAACGACAAAACTGAAACTCTTCCAAGTTGGACGCGTCTGCTGCGAACAAAATCTAAATGTGGTACAAATAAAATGAAGGTCTTTCATTGGATAAAAACATTGTTGGAAAAGCAGAAAATGCTGGGTGCCAGCATTTTCTGCTTTTCCCACTATGTTTTTAAAAGGCCTTTACCCTTCGGTCGTTAAAATCTGGGTATGTTTAGTAAAAGGTTAATGATATATGACGCTCTTCCATTCTATCATTTATCTCAAAGTATGGACCGTTAGTGCATTGATAAAACACTGGACCATCAATCCTGCAGCCCGAAGTTCGATACCCGGCCTAACCAGGACCTTTCTGAAACATTGTGTTTCCCACCCAACTAGAGTGAACTGGTTTGGAACCCAGAGGTAGCCTCGCGTGTAACGGAGCTTTACACTGGGCACGTTAAAGAACCAAGGAGGTGGATCTATTCGAAGAAGAGCTAGGGGCTTGTACCCGGATTTTCTTGTATATACGATTCTTTCTCTCTACTGGTCCATACCATATATACCTTGAGCACAGGGGGGACCTTAATCCTTTGACGTCATCATTTGTCTTAACTACACACCAATGATTGGATCAACATACAATTTGTCGCCTGCATATGCTTTGAATTTGGACAAGTCTAATTTTTTTACGTTTGGAAAAAAGTTTAAATTAACAGGACACCCTGTAATAAGACCCTCGAATCCAGGTTTGATCACAGACCAATATTTACAAGGTACTCAAAAGTGTACATGTACGTAAAGTGTAGGGTGAATTTATCATGCAGAAATATTGACTAAATGGAGTTTAAACCATATAGCTGCTAAATAAATCAAACGATGCTTTCCACTCAGTTGTAAGAACCCAAATATTGCAATTCCAAAGTTGATTTCTTCGGAAAGAAAATACGACATCGGACAGTGCAGATCAAAGATCAGACTGCACGTTATGTGCAGTCTTATCTTGATCTACACTTTCCTCAAAAGGCCATTAACTCATTACCAAACGACAGTATTTTTGGCTTGTCCAAATCGGAAGCATTTGCAGACAACAAAATAAAAGTGACTGAAAATTTGTAATTTGTTTTGTGAAGAGCAGAAAACATTGTGGGAAAAGGAGAAAATACTGGTTACCAGCATTTTCTCCTTTTCCCACAATGTTTTCTAAAGGCTTCTTTCTCAGGGGCGTCAAAAGTAGGGATTGTGTGGTAATGGGTTAAGTCGCTCTCAGTTAAAAAGGACAATCTAACAGTAGTTGTCTTTAAAATGTATTACCGTCTGCAGACGACTATTACTATCTTGCGGGAGTCAACGTTAATTAATTTGCATATACTTACACTTCTATATGTCCACATTTGCACACTGCATTCAGCACAGCTAAACGGTTTGTGTGCAAATCTCCATCACGGTAGAACTCTTAGCAGGGATTTCTGATACTCATTGCGACAGGATCTGTTTCTTGCTAACCGCTGAGCATTGTGAACGAAAGCCGCCAATGACTTTGTATGAATGTGAAGTAAAATACTGGTATCACCCTTCAGTGGCCAAGCGTGACCCACTGACCTTTTGCGGAGAGTGTAGACTAAGATCAGACTGCACAGATAAGGAGATATCTTTTCCCCCAAATATATTTGAAACGGCGAAATTTGGATTTATTTTTTACTACCTACTCGAATGTTTCATTTCAGTTGTTTAGCGGGAAAATGGTTAGGTAGCTTTAGGGAAGGCTCGGATCCATAAGGTAATTGCTGGTTAGATATAGCGAAAATAATCTTGAAAACGGCAGTATATGACTTGTACTCTTAGATATACAAACCACCACCACCTTCTTCTTCTTCTTCTTCTCTTTTCTTCTTCGTGTTCGTCTTCTTCTTCTTCTTTCTTCTTCTTCTTCTTCTTCTTCTTCTCCTTCTTCTTCTTCTTCTTCAATTAATTGAAGTGAACGATAGTCATCAGGGTCCGTATTCACCAGCTATTCTTTATTTTCTTTTCTCTAGAATTTTCTAATTTGAAAAGTACACAACTCCTGATTGGCTAAACCCAATGGTTTAGCCAATCAGAAGTTGTGTTACTTTCCAATCAAGAAAAATCTAGAGATTACGATTACGAATTCTATTACGCTATTATTACTCTATTACATAGAATGCGTTGAGAAAATGTCTGTTTTCTCGGAAATCCAGCGAAATTTTCTTTAGCATAAATGTACTGTGAAAAAAAAAAAATTGACAGATTTTTCTTTTATTTCTGTGAACAATGTTTGACTTTGTTTTTCAACAGTATTATACCCTTTACCAAGCAATCTTATGCCTTTAGGACCATTAGAAAGAAGACTTTTAAAATCATCGTGTAAAAAGGAGAAAGCGTTAAACACTATCATTTTCTCCTTTTTCTACAATGTTCTCTACCCTTCCTTGGGTCATTCCTATCATCTCGACTTCATTAAATGTGTATTATTTTTTTTTAATTTTTTGAGTTGTCTACATTTTTGTGGGGTGTGTAAAGAGTTAAGTATCAGTCGCGGCGATAACCTTCCCATTCAAGTCTTTCCTGTGTTTTATTAGAACTAAGGCTTGGACTCTACAGTGCCTTGTCCATGGAAATTACCACATTTCCAGCCACGCAATCAAACTAATATTTCACAATGACATATCTGAAGCCTTAACCATAAAGTCATGAAGGTCCCCCGAAGATAAAGGAATCTATACTGTGAATCGGAAATATACTTAAAAAAAATATTCTCTTTTCCCACTCACATACCTAACAGGAAATAATCAGTCAGTACATGAACCATGCTCTGTGAAAAGGAGGCTTAATGCATCTGCGTGATCCATGGCATTCTAGGCAAGCCATCACGTACTTATATATCTATAATAGCCACTTTTTTCAACAACTGACTCAATCATGAGGTAGAATGAACCTTTGACATACAGAAAATTGACCGATAGCGAAAAGTATCGGCCCAGGCCAGCCTGCGCGGACTGCGCAGGCTGACCTGGGTCGATACTTTTCGCAGATGCATTAAGCCTCCTTTTCACAGAGCAAGACTCAAATGCATGCGACTAAACAATGGACACAATTGTTCATTATTTCTAACATCAAAGTATAATGGTTCGCTAGCTCTTTCAAGCAGCAAAGCTAGAAATCTTATCTCTTTCGATGGTTGTTAACAGTACAATCCGTGCACTAATTAATAAGTTTTTAAGTTTTTTTTTTTATTCTACTGAATTGACTATACAGGTGGACGGTATAGGTCTAAGATCAGACCTGCACGTTCTTCACAGTTTGATCTCAAATCTATACCTCTTGCAAAATCTTATAACTATTTTTTTCTCTCACATTTCGCGGAGAGGGTCAATTGTTTGTAACATCGTGAACTCTGTGTAAACTTCAAGTACCATCTGGCTACGTAAACCTGTGGAGCGATATCAAGACATATTAACTTTTAAAAGCTGCTATAGGCGCGACTCACTGACCTTTTGCGGACTGTGTAGATTCAAGATCAGACTGCACAGAACGTGCAGTCTGATCTTGAATCTACACTGTCCGAGTAGGAGGTACTATTCCTTAAACTTATATTTGAAATCGCAATATTCGGATATTTACAACCGAGCTGAGAATTTCATTTTAGTTATTAAGCAAGATAAGGGTTGATATGTTGTTTTGGTAGAATGCGGATCGTAGATTAAGATCAGACTGCTGTTGCAGACAGCATAGATTAGGATATTACGATCAGTCTGCACAGGACATACGGATGGTATTGGATTTAAGCTGTCTGCTATTTTCTGAAATATGCTTTTGCATAAAGAATAACGTCTGAAATTGTAGCATTAAGGTCTGTGTGATTAAGATGGTCCATTTCATTTTATGGCACCTTAAGGAAAGAAAAATTGTGGGGAGTAATGGTAAAAGAGACGTCAGGAAAGCACGGAACTGGTGCACTGGAAGCTATCATATAACTGAAATAATGTTGAAAACGGTCTTACAGTAATCAACAAATGAATGAATGAATCAATCAATCAATCGATCAATTCCACAAGATAAGGGTTCTTTATGACCAACTTTGATATGCATGTAAACATTTACAATAGCATTTTGCATGTAAACAAGTCGTGCGCAGTTTCAAAATTGGTTAAATAGACACACGTGGGTATTTCTACCACATAAATTAAACCGTTTATAGAAAGAAAATTGCAAAAGTCGCCCACGTGGACGGTGATTTGACAGAGATCAGATTGCATATTACATACTCTCATAGAAGAGGGTGGGAAGTACGTATACATTGCAGTGTAAGGATAAATCATTGCTAACCTTTAGGCTACCAAGCGCGACTCACTGACCTTTTGCGGACAGTGTAGATCCAAGATCAGACTGCACAGAACGTGCAGTCTGATCTTGGATCTACACTGTCCGAGAAGGAGATATTATTACCCGAAACAAAAGGTTGAAAAAGCAAATTATTGGTTTTTTTTTCTATCCAAATGAAATGTTAATTCTATAATTATTTGGCAAAATAAGGGTTAAGAGCAACCTGTGTTTAACCCAATACCAAACAATCCCTGGTTTTAAAGACCTTGAGGAAGAAGCCTCCTGAAAACATTGTGGGAAAAGGAGAAAATGCTGGTCACCAGCATTTTCGCCTTTTTCCACAATGTTTTCTAGTCTTCCAAAGTCAAGTTTCAATTTATGAATCGCATTTACTTTGTCGTCTGCGAATGCTTTGAATTTTGACAAGTCTTAAGTTTTGTCGTTTAACAGGGTTAAAACAGATTGGGAACTAGACGGAGTTCAAATGACAGTAGACTTTGAATAGTCTACAGGGAAACTGAACAAGGAAGAAATGTCAAAATGATATTTTATACTGTATGGTATTTATGAAAACTACACAATCATTTTTTTTTTGAGTGTCTGTGTGTGTGTTTTTTTTTTGACTAACATTCGGTGCTGCATGCATAAAAGTGTCTTTTTCCAAAGCTGTGCGCCTACTCCTAGATGAGCCATTTGCTTACCAGTGAGGCCAGCAAAATAAATGAACCTTCTCCATAACATCGTAAAACATTAGACCTATTTAACTCATTACCAATTAAAATTTTAGACTAGTCCAAATCGAAAGCATTTGCAGACGACAAAATATACATGACATAAAAATTAAAACTTGACTTAAAAAGAGTAGAAAACATTGTGGGAAAAGGAGAAAATGCTGGTTACCAGCATTTTCTCCTTTTATCACAATGTTTTCAGAAGGCCTCTTAGTTCAGGGTCGTAAAAACCAGGGATTGTTCGGTAAAGGGTTAAAGTTTATGTGTTGGGTGGCTAGATTTATTCTTAGGGGTTGATTGATAAGGTGAATGGTGTTTCAGACTGCTTTCAACATTAATACATTCCTGTCACGGTTATAGCTCAGGTTTTCATGTTTTTCCTGGATTTCACAAGGACTAGGCTAGGGATCTGAAGTATCTTGCCCAAAGACACTCCCGTGAAAATTGTTTCTAGAGGTATTTAGCATGAGTGATAAACATGGGCTACCCTTCGGTCAAAGTAAATTTTATGCTTTTTCGAAATGCATTATATCAAGCATATATACATCACATAATTAGGTGTCAAGAAAATCCTCATAATCTGACAGTTAACTGGATATGGAGGTAGAACGGTTTTTCGACATACAAACAATTAGAAATAAAAAACACACAAGAAGTTTCGACCCATATCAACCTACGCAGAATTAACCCTTTACGGCAAAATTTTAGATCTGTCCAAATTCGAAGCATTTGCAGATGGCAGTTTCAATGTGGCCCATATAAAATAATTTTTCTTTGGCAGAGTAGAAAACATTGTGGGAAAAGTAGAAAATGCTGGCCAACAGCATTTTCTCCTTTTCCCACAACGTTTTCGAAAGCCTTCTCTTTCAGAGTCGTTAAAGTCGTCATTGTGTTGTAAAAGGTTAAGCCCCTATTTCACAGAGCAAAGCTGTATTATGACTCGGTGGACCGGCAAGCGGCGCAGCCTGAATGGGCGAGCTTATAGTTATGACTCTTCAGTTGTCCTAGCTAAGCGACCCGTCGCTGTAAATGGGCGAAAAGGCGCATTCGGACACTTGCGTAACGTGTCTCCGCGAATAATAATAATAATAATAATAATAATAATAATAATTTTTATTTTCAGAAGGTAAACCATTAATACAGATACAGATACAGATATTTTATTTAGACTTGTACATGTACATCGTCTACTTCACATACAATTACAAAACATAGTAAATCACGTGAATTAAAGTAAGGGAAAAAGGGTTATTTGAAATAAATTCAAACATACAGACATGCAAACAAAAAATCACAGTTGCTAATAGTAACACCTATGACTGTCCGACAGACTGTATAACGAAGTGTACTGACAATAAGAAAGGAATGTGGCATAATTGGGCAAGCGGAAATGAACATTTTAACTTTCTACATTTACAATAGTTTTACTAAATTGAAAAAGGTTTTTTGAAAGCAATTCAAACACACGGACACACAGACAAAAATCACAGCTGCTGACAGTAACACCTATAACTGTCTGACTGACCGTGTGTACTGACTAGAAATTAATAAAGGAATGCGGCATGATCGGGCAAGAGGAAATGAACATTTAACTCTCTACATTTACAATCAGTTTACGAAGTAGAAAAAGTTTTTTGAAAGTAATTTAAACACACAGACATACAGACAAAAATCACAGCTGTTAACAGTAACACCCATGACTGTCCGACTGACTGTATGATGAAGGGCACTGACTAGCCAATAAAAAGGGAATGTGGCATTTTCGGACAAGCAGAATTGAACATTTAACTTTCTATATTTACAATAGTTTTACTAAGTGAGCAAAACGTTATTTGAAATTAATTCCAACATACAGACATATAGACAAAAATCACAGCTGCTGACAATAACACCCATAACTGTCTGACTGACTGTATGACAAAAGGTACAATAAGTAAGGAATGTGGTGTGATCGGGTAAGAAGAAGTGTACATTTAACTTTCTACATTTACAATAGTTTTTCTAATCGAAAGAGCTTCCTTAACAAATAATGACAAATGTATTAGTTCTTTGCGATTGGTACTCATTAAAAGTGAAACAAATTTATACATTGATGGTCGGATGTAGTAGTACCTTTTCAAAAACTTTCGTCTGACTTCGTTAAAGCAAGGGCATATACAAACAAAATGATATTCATCTTCGATATCCGAAGTATTACAAAAAGGACAAACTCTTTGGTCACGCGGGGTTCTATTATTCTTGTATCTCCCTAATTTTGTCATTAATGGATGAGCTGATAGTCTTAATCTTACAATGTAAAAACGTAGACTTTTAGGAAGTAAATTTAAATAGTCTTCATACTGAAATGTAGATTTTAAATTTCTATATAAGATAAGTACGGGACTATACAATGTATGATACCACTGTTGAATAAAACAATCAATTAACTTTTCTTTAAACTGACCAATAAACGTTTTAGCGTTAAGTCGGCTTGTATTTTCAAAAACGTATGAAAACCCATGGTTATCAAGGAGATGCTTTATGTCTGTAACCCAATTCTTATGTCCTTTATCGCTATTTGTCTTAAGCTGCTTATAAACCGTACGTAAAATTATATTGTCTGTGTTTTCTACATTAAGCCAGTATTTTATTATCTTAACATATCTATTTACGAAAAGCGGATATCTGCCAA
This sequence comes from Tridacna crocea, assembly GCA_943736015.1. Lineage (NCBI taxonomy): Eukaryota > Metazoa > Mollusca > Bivalvia > Cardiida > Cardiidae > Tridacna > Tridacna crocea. Next base: position 34,243,264 of record OX031066.1, on the reverse strand, counting down.
GCTCTCCATATACTGATGCTGAACATGAATTAACAGGTACTCTTAATAATTTTTTACAAAACTTAAGGTGAATACGTTCTAATTCTTTTGATTTCGTAAATCCCCAAACTTCAGCACCGTAGTTGAGAACAGGTGCGACGAAAGCATCAAATAATTGTAATACAATATAAGGTTTCAGGTCAAATTCCTTAGTTTTATAGAGTAACAGATTCATAGATTTTAATGCTTTACCTGTTATATACTCTTTATTTAAATTAAAGTTCCCTGTATAATTAAATACAGTACCCAAATAATTAAAATCGTTTACTACTTCTATATTCTGGCCATTATAAGTCCATTTTTCATCTGGAAGTAAACCTCCTCGTTTTCGAAAAACCATAATTTTTGTTTTTTGGACATTTACGTTAATACCCCACTTACTGCAATAACTATTTAAAGTATCAAGCTGGCTCTGTACTTCAGAGGGCGATTTACCTATAATAGCCATGTCATCTGCAAACAAGAGCAAAATTAATAAAATGTCTTCAATGATAAGTCCAGAATTTGCATTAATATTACATAATAATGTAAAAATGATACGTTAATTACGGCAATATTATTTCCAATGATGCCTTCTTTAAGAATATTCATATAATTAATCAGTGTAAAACAAATAATGTAATTACATGTAATAAATGTTATACCAAAAAACAGACATAAACGGAAGTGGGTATTTGCAATCTGTTCGAATATATATTGATATTTTTGCTTCAAACTTTAGCAGTTTTCAAAAAGAATTTAGTTAAAACATATTTATTTTACATTGATTTAGAAACAAGTTCTTACAACTTACACTAATCTCTTTCGATTCTGCTTCCTGGAAACTATACCAGCACTCGCGCAGAAAGTGTGGGCCAATGAAAAATCCTAAAGTTGACACCCGCTCCTGGTTATCGAACTCAGGACCTTTCGGTTATGAGGACGACGCTCTACCTCACGACCACGGACACCACAATCTGATTTTTCTTTTGAAAGTGTTAATATTTTAAGAGTTTCTAATTTCTGTTGGTATTCGATTCCATATTTCCATACCGGAATAGCTAAAAATCTTTTTGAGATAGTTTGTATTGGGTTTATTATGTGAAATATCCCTTTCAGCTACTGACCGTAAAACATATGTATTATTTAATGAGAATGTAATAAGGTCAGAAACATAGGAAGGTGTTAAAGATCAGCCTGAGCCTTCCGTGCAGGCTAATCCGAGATGGCTATATACGACTACAATTAGATTTTGTCATACAGTAGTCTTTCACAAAACAGAAAATTATATAAAAAACGTAAAGTGCCGTCTCGGATCAGCCTGCGCGGACTGCGCAGGCTGATCCGAGATGACACTTTACGCAATTGTCCAAATGCCTCTTTTCGTTTGTTACTATCGAATTATAACATTATAAAGCGCTCAGAGTTTTTGGCAATGGGTGTGTTTATAAATTTCTAGGGATAATTAGCATAACTGACAGATATAAAACTACATATAAATTGTATATATTCATATTTACAAGAATCGATGTGATTCAGTGACAGCTTGTAACCGCGTCATTCAAATGTGTCTTATCATCGGTTTTTATAATCAGAGCTCCAGAGGTAGTGATGGTATTCTAAATCCACTGTTTCTCTTCCAAACCCTATATTGTGGGTACTCATAATATAGGGTGTAGTGGAGAATGAATAATAATTCTAATTTTGAAATCAAAGTCACTCCCTATCTGGAGCACTTAGATACTTACGGGGAAGTGGGAGGGGGGAGGGGGGGGGGAGGTTTGTAACATTAGTTTGGTTTAAACATATTTATCTAACATCGATTGAGAAACCAGTTCTTACAACTTATACTAATCTCTCTCGATTCTGCTTCCTGGGAACTACACCAGTACTCGCGCCGAATGTGTGGGCCAATGAAAAATCCCAAAGTTGAAACCCGCTCCCTGGTATCGAACTCAGGACCTTTAGGGGCAGCCAGTTTTGGACACATGGTGATGGAAATCCATTACCGTACACGTTGTTATTCGACCTACCCCAAAAAGTTAAATATTATACAAACTAATGTAACTTGAAGCAAATAAATATGGACGATGCTCTGTGGAAAGGGGGCTTAATGGATCTCCCTGATCTACGGTACTAGCCAACACATACTTATATATCTATAATAGCCATTTTTTTTTTAACAATTAGCATAGTCATAAGGTAGAGAGATCCTCTGACAAACACAAAATTGACCATTGGCGGAAAGTATCGACCCAGGTACAGAACATGGCTCAAATCGGGGTAAATTTCTACAAAACGACAAAATTTCAAACTTTTCTATTTTGAAAGACTTACAGACGCTTAAAATACCTATCCCTTGTAATGGAACATGTCTTGGAAAGGATATAAAACGTTGAAAAAAAAGGAAAATGCTGGTAACGAACATTTTCCTTCATCTTTTTTTTCCGTGATGTTTTCAAAAGTTTTTTCCCCCTACTGGATCGTTTAAACACGAGATTGTTTGATAATTCTTTTTGTTAAAAAAAACTTCCTTGTCATTATCTTAAAAATATCTTCGTGCAAACAAATATACCATTCTAAACTTTTTGAACTTGACCTTTTTTTGATAGAGAGAAGTCCATAAACAGTTCCCCTCGCGAGAAAATTTGTTGAATTGGTTGATCGGTCTTACGCCCGCGTTCAATATTACTACAGTAATACCCTGGGGCATCTTCGCAAGCCAAGGCCGACGATTCACTACGTTACTCTACCCTTGGCGGATCGAGCTTGATTTTTATGTTCACCCGATACGCTTTTAAATTGGATGCAGCCAGCTCTAGCTTCAACGAATGAAATCGGTCGTAGCATTTCATCTTTGATAAAAATAGAACAAGGTCTCTACCTTTCGAATAGAAGGTAAAACATGGAAACCCAAGTGGATGTCTGCTTATCGCTTCATGTGTATTCGTAAGCGGTTTGTAAAACGATATTTCATTTGCTTTTAGAAACATGATGTAAAGGGGGAGTAATAACCAGCATCCAATAGAGGGCGCATCGCAGGAATCTCAAAATCGGGCTCAATCAGCCAAGGCAAGACCCACGTAGTAATCGTAAACTTGGCTCGCAAAGATGACCCTGGGGTCACTTTTCTTCTTCATAATATGAACTGGATTTCCTCAGTGTTAGTCAATGACATTTTCGAGAAAGAACCCTGTGTGGTTATAAATTAATCCCGAAAATTCCTTAGAGAGATTTTTGCTTTGAAAATAAAATGAAACACCCTTTATTTGTTTATTTTTGTTCCTGTTATACAAAAGATTATTGTAAGAAAAACATCGTCATATCGGTGAAGAATCTTTCCCATCAACGTTTTTATAAATTTAAGCAAAGAAAAGAAATGCTCAAAGGGGTTGCTTTTGGCAAGACACAATCAAAGCCCTGACCAAGAGCTGGAACACGCATTAATAAGTAACCTGTTTCTGTTACGTGACTGAAAAAATGTTGAAAGTGACGTAAAAAACCGTTCGAACAAACCATCAGACAAAAAACGCAAACAAGAATCTGAGAAAACTCACAAGTTGTATGTAAGCTTAAAGCACGGCTCGGCAAACCTTTACGAGGACTGACGTGTGTCTATGGCACCAGACTTGTATGTATTAACTTTTTACCAAACTATCCCTGGTTTTTACGACCCTAAGATAGTTCTAAGCCTTTTGAAAACATTGTGAGAAAAGAAGAAAATGCTGGTAACCAGCATTTTCTCCTTTTCTCACAATGTTTTCTACCCTGCTGGCAACAATTTCAATTTTTTGAGTTACGTTGCAGTGTCGTCTGCGAGTGCTTTCTATTTGGACCAATCTAAAATTTAGTCATTTGGTGAAGAGGTAACTACATGAGGCATAGCTTGTGAATAGGGGGCTTAATGCATGGTTCCCTCGAAAGTAAGAAACGGGACCGAAACGAAACGAAATGCAACGAAACGGAACGAAACCCGTTTCGTTTCGTTGCAGTTCGTTTCGCTTCCGTTTCTTACTTTATAGGGACCCCTTTATGCATCAGCTGAAAGTATCGATTCAGACCAGCTTGCCCATTCCCCGCAGGCTGACCTGGATCAAAGCCTTTTGCCATGGGTCGATTTTCTGCGTGTCAGAGGACAGGTCTACCTCATGATTCAGCCGCCTGAAGACAAATAAGATGTTATAAATCCATAATTATATAACTTGGTTTGTTTCATGTACCACAAAGATACAATAACATCCCCCCCCCCTTTATACTCATTACCAAATGACAATATTTTAGACTGGTCCAAATTGAAAGCATTCGCAGACGACAAAATAAAAGTGACTGAAAATTTGAAATTTGTTTTGTGAAGGTAAGAAAACATGGTGGGAAAAGGAGAAAATGCTGGTTACCAGCATTTTCTCCTTTTCCCACAATGTTTTCTAAAGGCTTCTTTCTCAGGGGCGTCAAAAGTAGGGATTGTGTGGTAATGGATTAACACACACTAGCGGATCTCACAAAGTCCGTTGTGACAAAATTCGTTTCCTGTCTCATTGCTTAACTCTAGACCTCATGACAGAATAGTAGGTTTGTCCAAATCAATAGTATTTGTAGACGGCAAACTGAATTTAGTTCAGTGATGAAACGTAGGATTTGCCTTTGAAAGAAAAGGGTTAAAATCATTGTGAGGAAAGGATAAATGCTGATTACCATCATTTTCTCCTTTTTTAAAAAAAAAAAAGTTCATTTGTACTCTGCCTTAAGCTGATAAAATTCGTGATTGCATAGTAAAAGGTTGACTTTTTAGTGACTACTTTTATGTTAAAAATCTCTAAACAGCGTCACAAGAGTGCTGTGTGTTGCATTATTGGGAGAAACACTCGACGCGCAGTATGAATAGGTGCACTGATTGTCGTAATATTACCGTTAGAGTTGTTGAAAGTGGCGAAAACACACCATTTAGTCAATCACGAGTTCGAGATTACTCGAGGAATTTTCTTTACATAAGAGAAGGGTATCTTGCGGATACCGCTTGTGAATTTGAAGTGTCATCTTGTATAGTATGGTCTTTCTGAGATAGCGGGCTTTACTCTTTATCACACTGTCTCAATTTTAAGGATTTAGGTGAAGAAAGGTTTAGAAAACATTGTTGGAAAAGGAGAAAATGCTGGTAAACCAGCATTTTCTCCTTTTTCCACAATGTTTTCTACTCTGTAACAGACAAATCCATCATTTGAGTCACACTGAATTTGTCGTCTGCAAATGCTTAGAATCTGAATTTGGAATTTGGAAAAGACTGAAATAAATTGTCGTTTGGTAGAGTTACTCCCTGCAGCGTTTAATTAATTAGAATTATTGAAAATTACAAAAAAAAACCCAGCCAAAAGATGTCTAACTTTGAAATCTGTTTCGCTACTTTGTTACGAAATTGAAGACAATGTAGACTGCATATCATGTGCAGCCTGATCTTAATCTACACAGTACCCAAAAGGGCCGTTGTATGGGTTAAGTCAGTCTAACATAAACCTCTGATACTTCGCGTACTTTTGTACGTTCATCAGCTTAATACCTCATGTACACGACATGGTTTTATTTCGTCGTTGTCTGCGCATTTCATATTCTTCGAAGATTCGACTGTCTTATATGACGCATCACTACTAGCCTCGAAAGCGGGCTGCCTGTAATATTACGCTCTACAAAGTAGCAATGTTGAAAATAGCTTTTACGTATCAATACGTTTGAGGAGAAATGAGACCTGCTTTAGCAACAGATTTCTCTAAACTGGTGATCATAGTTGAGTGAATTGCACGAGGTAGCGTTTTATTGGGTAAACCTTTTTTTTTTGTTTTAAATTCAAATTAACGGTTGTCGCGTAGGAAAGTGGTTCGGTTCTGTACCCAGGATCCCCATATCAGATAGATGAGTATTTATAGAATGCCATCTAGCGGGAGATAATGCTATTTCGTAGCTCGCCATTCTTGAAAAACATAGTGGCGAATGTAGAAATTTCTTTCTATAAGCCCTTGTGGGGGCAAACATAGATTTCTGTCTGTTTGTTAGGTTGCATCCTCGGATACCCCGGGGTCTCCCTATTTGCTACGCTACATCGACCCCTGGGACAATTAATTGAATTTCCCTCGCTTTACCGCTGGCCGAATGCTGGCTTTTCATTGGTTCCATCATCATTTTGCGATGGGCGAGTGTGTACGCTATGACGTTTCGTATCGATTTTCGGCGGCTGATTCAAAGTTTTATTAGTCAATTGTCCCAGGGGTCGATGTAGCGTAGCAAATAGGGAGACCCCGGGGTATCCGAGGATGGTTAGGTTGTATATATGGTGTTTAACGTTTTCAACGTTATTTCAGCTATACCAGCGTACCTATCTATACTTTCGTGGCATTTTTTCAACAAGTAGTTCGCTCAATATTTTTCCCAATCTACTGGCTGCTCTGCAGCATAACCGCCGCCGAAACATTGGTCAGTAGCAGTGAGAGAGGATTGAATACTGTCGCAGTGACCAACATCAAGTCGCAGAAATCAAATTCGAGGAGCTAGGGATTCGAACTGGAAGAGAGTAAGTTAACCCTTTACCACACAATGACTACTTTTAACGGCCCAGAGGAAGAGGCATTTTGAAAACTTGGTGGGAAAAGGAGAAAATGCTGGTAACCAGCATTTTCTCCTTCTCCCACAAAGTCTTCTTGTCTATCTCAGAATATTGCATTAGTTAAGCCACAACGAAATTATCGCCTGAAAATACTTCCGATTTGGATAGGTCTAACATTCTGCTGTGTGGTAAAGAATTAACATAACATCTAGTGTTCAGATAGATCTAGTATCGGCCAAATGGAAAATAAGGGAAAAATGATGAGCGCCATCTATACTAAGAACTGGGAAGTAAAATAGTTACTTCTCGAAACGCAACGGATGCATTTTCTCATATCTTTATCTTTTGTACATAATATACTACTCAAACTTTACTAGGGATCACCATGAAAAAATTACCCTAGATCTATATGCGGCATGTATCATGTATGATTCTCTATAATTATGTTACATTGCCACACTGATAAAAAAAAAATCACCAGTGGAAATGGATCTTTAAAGGGCAAATCAACAAGTTTCTGATATGATTAGTTTTGAAATCTACATCAATCAAATGGCAACCTGGTAATATTGTAATTTGAAAAAAAAATTAGTAAAAGTACTTTTTTCAATTTATATTTTTGCTTATTAGTTTTTCTTGCATCGCTTACCTCCCTTACTTATTGTAGCGCACCTTGATCTGTGACGTCATAGGAGCGTTTGTTTCAATATGGACCGTGTTTCAGATAGTGAAATGAGCGATATTTAAGACGAAGGAATACACGATTCTAGGCCGGTAAGGCCGTACATGTACCACTGAGTTTTTAATGAAACTTAATAGTTTCTGATGATGAGGATAAAAGTAAAAATTCGCCCACCAATGGCGAAAATAACGATGTTATGCCGGACTTTTGAACAGCGTGATGAGTATCACGCCTACATGTATTAGGCTACGGGGCGAACGTCGCTTACAGAAATATTATTCGATACATGATAAAATTAAGTGTACGGCATAAGCTTTGTTTCACTTGAAGTATTTTCAGTAGATTTACGGGTGGCATTAATAATAATTATAATAAAAAAGACGGTTTCAAGACAGTTCCACGACTACACAGTTCCCCGACACTTTTAAAGACATTTCTCCTACACTTTAGTTTCATGTCAAATAACCGATTTCTTGACTTTTACGATTGATAATCGTGAAATGTTAGTTCTAACTATTTGTTGGTAGATTCTATATTTGTACCTTGTAAAGAATTCTGTAAACATTGACAGGTACAAAATTTGTTCTCTCATGGGTGAAGGGTTACACAATAAATCGCGATTTTCGTGAGAATAAGAATAGTTTGAAATGCTGTTAACGAGCGTGAAATTTGAGAAAATAATATGTTCCGAGATCGTTAAGACAATCATCAAAATTATTTTATATTCTGGGTAACCACGTTTGTATCAATTTATCCTTTATCCACAATATTTTCTACTTTTAACTCTTTACCATACGACAAAATATTAAACAGGTCCAAACTGAAATAGCTTGCAGACGACAAAATAAAGTTATATATTTCAAAAATTGAAATTTTTTTCCAGTAGAGTAAAACACTGTGTTAACAGGAGAATATGCTGGTTACTAGGTTACTTTCTACTAGGTAGCTGGTTACTTTCTTACAATGTTTTTAAAAGTCTGCTGTCTTCGGGGTCGTAAAAATTATGGATTGATTGGTAAAGGGTTAAATATAAATCCCACACATTGGGCACAAGTTCTGGTTAAGTTCACAGGGAGCAGTATCCGAATTTGAATTTTGCTTTGAATTTGGTCTGGTCCAAAATTTGCCGTCTGGGAAAGGGTTAAATTGTTACCAAACATCAAATTTATTGACTCAACCGAATTGAAAGCAATTAGTGTCAACAAATTAAATTTAACTCGCATGTTTGGACTTGTTTTTGATGGGTAAAAAACATTGTAGAAAAAGGAGAAAATGCTGGTCAGCAACATTTCTCTTTTACCTATAATGTTTTCGAAAGTTTTTTCTATCTTTACAAGGGTCGTAAAAACAAAAGATTTCCCTCAGTAGGATGTCTAGAAGACAGAGTATGGAGAGGAACAGGGAAATATCCACAAATCGGAAATGTAAAGATACAATTCAAAATTTGTTCAAAATGATAGTAAGTTGTCAAATCATTTTTAAGAGTGAAATGTCTAAGAGAAGAAGTGTACGGGATAAAAGCTGTAACATGGGTTTACTGTCACAAACAAACATTACAGAGTAAAGGGGTGAGATATGCAAATGTTATGTAACCATTTCCTGTATTGTTTCAACTGGCCGGTGATGGATTAACATTTATGACCATGACTAGGGGTAGCCAGATACTGACTTCACCCTTTACCATGCAAACCCTAGGTCTAGTTTCCAATACCCAAAGAAAGAGTGTTTGAAAAACAGTGTGGGAAGAAAAAGATGTTTACTGTTTAAGGGCAAATCCTAATATATTTTGACCATACTGTTTTTTGCTCCAATCAGCTGCAAATATTTTTGGTTCACAATTCTTTTGTTGTCTGCAAATGCTTTCAATTTGAACCAGTCTAAAATTTTTGTGTTTGGTGAATGGTCACTTGACCCTTTGTTTTTTTACAACCCTGAGACAGGAGCCTTTTGAAACTATTGTGGAAAAGGAAGAAAAAGCTGAAACACTTGAAAGTTAACATCATTTGAACAATCCAGACTTTGGTACTTGCAAAATCTATGAATTTGGATGAATATGTTATGTTGTTGCCTTTGAAAACATTGTGAGGAAAAGAGAAAATGCTAAGATTTTCTCCTTTTCCCATAATGTTTTCCATCCTTTCCAAATCAAATTTCATTTCAACTTTTTGATTACCATTTTTTGTCATGTGCAAATTAACCCTTTACCAAACAATCCCTGGTTTTTACAACCCTGAGATGGAAGCCTTTTTAAAACATTGTGGGAAAAAGAGAGAATGCTGGTAACCAACATTTTCTTCTTATCCTACAATGTTTTCTATCCTGGTGGAAACAAATTTCAATATTTCAGTTAGGTTTACTTTGTTTGCAAGTGCTTTTAATTTGGACCATTCTAAAATTTTGTCTCTTGGTAAAGGGTTAAATGTTGAAAACATTTGGGAAAAAAAAGGGAGAAAACGGCACCAATTTCTACTTTGTCCAGAATGTAGATCTAGAAAAGGATAAAATATTACGAAAAACAATTAAAGGAATTACCGACCTTATGTTTGTTTTTCTTTTTGGAGATTGCCATTGCGGAATGTCTGTCTCAAATATGGCCTATCTTATTTCGACTCGGAGTTTCGAACAATGTCGGCACAGCATCAGGTTTTAATCGCAGCCTAATATTCCTATAACCAACTTCTTTTACGAGTTTTGGACTTATTAAGAACTGACTGTCCTCGAAGTGTTTCAAACACAATTTGGAATGAACTGATGGCACAAAATCCTCCGTTACTGTCCGGCCCCGGTTTAAACTTTGAATCCATAGTTTCCTCCTTTTTAATTCCTTCGGAAATTTGAACATACTAATTCTATGTGTTCCTGATTCGACGTTGAAGCCATAGGCTGCACAATTTACCATTTTTTCGGCTGAATTCTATGTTAATACTCAGATATCTGCGTATAATCATCAGCGTTCCTACTTATTTCTACTGACTGTAAACACAGGCTTACGCGACTATGACGTCACACAGGTACGGGAGATAAGCGAATCAGGGGAAGTAAGCCATGCACCGTTTCTGGGGCCGTATATCAGCGTGACAATTCGAGCGTGATTTATGGCATGTTACAGAGTGGTATTTATGAAAACTGATGGACACGTGTTTACTAACATCATTTGCAGCTGATTCGAGCAAAAAAACAGTATGGTCAAAAAATCTTAGGATTTGCCCTTTAACCCTTTACTTCACAATGCCGACAAGACATTGAAGAACATTAAAGACAACGAGAAAGAAGCCTTTGGAAAACATTGTTGGAAAAGAAGAAAATGCTGGATACCAGCATTTTCTTCTTTTTCAGCTATGTTTTCTACCCTATGACATACATTATATTGCACATTGCACAAATCTAGAATTTCATAATGTGGTAAAGAGTTTATGCAAAACTGTTGTAACATATAAACCCATACAGAAATATATAAGTAACCCCTATCAAAGTTTGAGTAGTATATTAAATAATACAATGTCTTATGAAGAGTTCAACAATTCAATAAACATATATACTTTACTTATATAGAGAAGAACATTCAATCTTTTAGCAATTAATCACCAGTTTTACAGAGATTAGAATTTTTCAAAACATTGTGGGAAAAGGAGAAAATGCTTGTAACCAACATTTTCTCCCTTTCCCACAATACTTTGTACCCTTCTAAAGGCAAATCCTATCACTTGAGTCACCTTTCTTAGTCTGCATACGGTTCCAATTTGGACAAGCCTTAGTTGAAACTTATCTACTTTGCATCGATTGAGAAAGTACGTGTGCAGTACTACGAATCTCCTGCCCGCTCGGGTGGCTCAGTGGTGAGCGTGTCGGACTCATGACCTGGTGGTTGTGAGTTCGATATCCGGTTGAGGCGAACTTTCTTTCCGGCGTATTTTCGCCTCTCACCTCTGCTGCAGCATGTGAGAAAAGTAGTCAGTGGCTTTGGAAAGAAAGTTGTGTGAGAAAGCCAGGAAACACATGTGCGTTACCGACCGCCATGATATGACCTTAGCTGTTAAAGTGGCGTTAAACCCCAATACAACCAAATCTAGTAATCTCCCTCGATTCTGCTTCCTGGGAACTACGTCAGTGCTCGTACCGAATGTTTGGGCCAATGAAAGATCACAATGTTACCACTCGCTCCCAGGTATCGAACTCAGGACCTCATGGACAAGCCTTGATAATTTTGCCGTCAGTAAAAGAGTTTATACTCTTTGCCAAAGGACTAGATTTTAGGACTGTCCAAAGTTATAGCACTGACTGGCGATAAAGTAAAAACTTTATTTATGGGAAGAAAAAAATGCTTGAAAAGGAAAAAAATGCTAGTCACGGGCATTTTCCATTTATTTACAGATTTTTCAAATGTTTTCTTCCTTAAGATTGTTAGAATTTAGGAATGTGTGGTAGATGTAAATTGTGAAAACTTTACCTGACACTTACGACTTTTAACGATTCTAAGAAGAAAGGTCTTGAAATAACGATGTGGGAAAAGGAGAAAAATTATGGTAACCAGCATTTTCTCCTTTTCCCACCACGCTTTTCTCTCTACCAAAAAAACACATTTAATTTTTGGAGTTACTATTGTCTTGTTGTCTACTGACATTTTAAGTTAAGACCAGTCTAAAACTTTTTCGTTTTGAAAGGGTTAACCCTTTCCCAAACAAAAAATTTTAGACTCTTCCAAACTCAAAGAGTTTGCAGACGACAATTTCAAATTTGATAAAAATGGCAGAAAGTTCTCTGAATGGGTAGAAAACACCATGGGAAAAGGAGAAATTACTCGTTACGAGCAATTTCTCCTTTTCCCAGAGTGTTTTCAAAAGACTTGTACTGCAGACACGTAAAAACAAGGGCTTGTTTGGGAAAGGGTTAAGGAAGTCACAACTTGAGCCTGTTTGTATATCTTTCCGGGACGTGTTCTCAGTGTTAACTAAAGTCAACCCCATTGACAGCTCTTATATTGCTTGTAACATGCGAAAAACGGGCTTTAAGACATCTGCGTAAAGTGTCGTCTCGGATCAGCCTGCGCTGTGCGCGCAGGCTGATCCGAGACGGCACTTTACGCCAACATTAGATTTTTTTTTCTACAGAAGAGTTGCGTGAAATAGGAAATCACACACGATCGGTATACATGTGTCGCCTCGGATCAGTCTGCACGGACTGCGCAGGCTGATCAGAGACGACAGTTTACGCAAATGTCCGAATGCCCCTTTTCTTGTGTTGCAAGCCATATGAACCATGCTCTGGAAAAAGTAGGTTTAATGCTTATCCGAGATGCGTTATACCAAGTAATGGTTCACATGGATCCAAAATAGCTACGGTTTTTAACAATGGACTTAATCATGAGGTAGACTGATTTTTGGACAAACAGAAAATTGACCGATAGAGAAAACTTTCGGCCCAGGTCAGCCTGCGCAGATTGCGCAGGCTGACCTGGGTCAATACTTTTCACAGAGCATGGCTTCTATACAGATCACGTGTATTTTATCATTCAAATAGAATAGAACAAAACAGAACGTTTTTTTTTTTACATTTATTTATTGAATTGTGTTTTACGCCGCTTTCAATGTTTCAGATATTTTACGGCGTCGTCATAAAAATAATGGCTAGCGGGGTTGCACGAAGTTATCCGAACTCTTGTGACATTGTAAATGAGTAAACCACAGAAAAAGTCGACTGTCTGCAAATAACTGAAGCCTTACCTAACAATCCAGTATTTAAAAGTTCCTAAAGAAAATTAAAAAAAAAAACATATTATGGTCTACCTTACCACAGTATTAGTTGTACGGTCAGGTGGCAGGGGACTGAAGTAGAATTCCCCGTCGGAGTGCCCCAATTCAATGGAAACTGACGTCACTAGGAACTGACACCACTGAAACCTTGGTAATACGTGCTGAAACGTACAGCTTTAATGGCACATAATCTTGATCAAAGCTGCAATTTTGGATGTTTTTGTTGATAGTGTAGTCATGTACATATGGGGCTCCCGAAAGGAAATCTGTTTTTACGTTTGTTTTGTCAGTGTACATGATATGTTTGTTCGGGACATATTATTTAATTAGACCAAGAAAAAAAATCTTTGCAGTTTAATTAAAAAAAAAAAAGAAGTCATACTATAGAAAACCTAAAAGCATCGACTTTGTCATCTGAAAACCAAATTCATTGACATAAACCTAAAAGTTTGTTCTTTGATATATTATAGTTAAGGCTTTGGGAAGTTAAAAGACTTGATACGTAATCCATTGTTTCATAAATTCTTTTGATTTCACACGACCAAGCTAAGTGCGTTTCTTAGATTTCTCTTTCCGATAAGGACATTCAATGAGGATCGAAACCAACCCTAAGCAATTGAGCTGACTACAGAAAATCGCCATCGCTGAATAACGATAACTTCCATCGTCCTAGCGGTATGTCCATCCACCTGTCCGTCTGTATGTTTGTATAGCTAAAGTTTTGAATGATATCAGTAGACATGATAACCCTTTGCCTACTTTAAAATAACTAAAATAAAACTTTCAATTTGATAGTAAGAACCCAAAATATTACTATTTCAAATTTACCTTTTGGGAAATAATATCGCCATATCGGACAGTGTGGATTTAAGATCAGACTGAACGTTCTGTGCAGTCTGATTTTGATCTACATTGTCTGCAAAGGATCAGTGAGTCGAGCTTAGCAGCTTAAGCCTTTCCCAAACAAGTCCTGGTTTTTACGTCTCTGTAGTAAAACTCTTTTGAAAACACTGTGGGAAAAGGAGAAATTGCTCGTAACGAGCAATTTCTCCTTTTCCCACAGTGTTTTCTACCCTTTTGAGAACTTCCTGCCATTTTCTCCATATCAAAAAATTGTCGTCTGCAAACTCTTTCTGTTCGGAAGAGTCCAAAATTTGTCGTTTGGGAAAGAGTCAAGGGTTAAACAACGTTTTTGCTGATTACAGCTAGAACTACGTGACGCTCGTCACACGTTTAGCTCTTTCACTACAGAATAAATAAATTCCATTTTCTAAAAGGGTAGAAATACATTTCTTCCGCAAGATCAAGAGATAATTCGGTCTTAATGTAGAATACACCAGTGGACAGTGTAGATTACGGATCAGATTGCACGTTCTGTTCCCTTGAGACTTAAGTATCATTGTAAAGAAAGACTAAAAAGTATTAACGTAATAGCCATGGTGGAAATGGAATGGTATACCTAAAGGTAGACATGTACTTATTTAACTCATTACCAAACGACAATATTTTAGACTGGTCCAAATTGAAAACATTTGCAGACGACAAAATAAAAGTGACTGAAAGTTTGAAATTTTTTTTGTGAAGGGTAGAAAACATTGTGAGAAAAGGAGAAAATGCTGGTTACCAGCATTTTCTCCTTTTCCTACAATGTTTTCTAAAGGCTTCTTTCTCAGGGGCGTCAAAAGTAGGGATTGTGTGGTAATGGATTAACACGGTGCTTTCCATAGGTAGGCAACTTTATTCATGCTACAGTGGACTTAATCTTGTTTCGAAAACTTTGTGACAAAAGGATAAATTGGTTGAGATGAACAATATCTCGCAACCATTAGTCTGTTCCTTATCCATACAATGTATTGAATCGACACCCATTTTAATTGTCCATATTTCACCCTATTATAGCCACAGATGAATAAAAAAAAAGGGGGGGGAAGTAGCAGACGGCATGGCCTAAGATCAGACTGCATAGAGGGCACAATCAATCCTACGAAATGAAAAAAATCTATCTGGTTTTCAGCAAGATGTATTTTCAACCGTTAAAAAGAAGACGAAATTCTAGACCCATGCTCTATGATAGGGATTGCGCAGGCCGACCTGGGTCGATTTTTTCTTAAAGGTTCATTAAGCCCCCTTTTCACAGAATATGGCTAATTTATATATGAATAATGCATTCTTCAGGAAGATGGAAGTTTATTCTCCGAGAGGGAAAATAAGAGTTCTTACTACCTTAAACTTTATACCAAACGACAAAATTTTAGACTGGTCCGAATTGAAAGCACTTGCAGACGACAAAATAAACGTGACTCAAAAATTGAAATTCGTTTCCAACAGGGTAGAAAACATTGTGAGAAAAGGAGAAAATGCTGGTTACCAGCATTTTCTGCTTTTCCCACTATGTTTTCAAAAGCTTTTTCCTTCAGGGGGGTTAAAAGTCGTCATTGTGTGGTAAAGGGTTAAACTCTTTCCGCGTTAAATAGTGTGCACTTGTGCACTTGTTTCGACTGTTGAAAATAAAGTCCACCGAAATTCAGAAAGATTGTTATCTAATAGACTGGACCAGCCAAGCGGACGGTGTAAGTCAAGATCAGACCGCAGGTTCTGACCGGTCTGATCGTGAACTATGTTGTCCGTAAGACTCTCTGTTTTTAATATAACTTATAACACTTTAATACAACTCTTTACAGAATTCAGACACGTCCAAAATGAAAACGTTTGGTTTGCAGACGATATCATAAATTTGGCCAAAATGATGGAATTTTTTAAAAAAAATAGGACCAAAAACAGTGTGGAAAAAGGATAATATGCTGGTAACCAGAGTTTCTCCTTTTCCCGAACTGTTTTAAAAAGTCATATTCCTCAGGTTCGATAATACTCGTGATTGTATTGTAAAAGATTAAAATTTCCCCCAAGACCAAAGACTAAAGATAGAAGCAGTTTATCTTTGGGATAGTAAGCGCGACTCAAGGATTTTTTGCGGAAAGTGTAGATCAAGATAAAACTGCACAGACCGTGCAGTCCGATCCTGTGTTCGATTTAAATATGTTTTTTCCCAAAAGTTACTTGAAATGATATTTTGGTTTTTACTATATCGTCTTTGAAGTTTTATTTTAGTTGAATAGCAGAGCAAACTTTATCCAGCTAAATAACTTAACTCATTTCCAAACGACAATATCTTAGGCTTGTCCAAATCGAAAGCATTTGCAGACGACAAAATAAAAGTGACTGAAAATTTGAAATTTGTTTTGTGAAGGGTAGAAAACATTGTGGAAAATGCAATAAATGCTGGTCACCAGTATTTTCTCCTTTTCCCACAATCTTGTCTGAAGGTTTCATTCTCAGGGTCGTCAAAAGTAGGGATTGTGTGGTAATGGGATAAAAGGGATCTTCAATCAGTAACCAAATATTACATTTTTTTTTGGGGGGGGGGGAAAGATGATAGTATATTCTTATCGGACAGTGTAGATCTAAGATCAGACTGCACGTTCTGTGCAGTCTGATCTTGGATCTACACTGTCCACTAAAGATCAGTGAGTTTCGCTTGGAAGCCTATGGGTTGAGGGTCAACAAGGATATATTTAAGAAGGTACAGTTTAACCCATTACCAAACGACAATATTTTACACTGGTCCAAATTCAAAGCATTTGCAGACGACAAAATAAAAGTGACTAAAAATTTGAAATTTGTTTTGTGAAGGGTAGAAAACATTGTGGGAAAAGGAGAAATTGCTGGTTACCAGCATTTTCTCCATTTACCACAATGTTTTCAAAATCTCTCTTCTTCTTGGTCTATAAAACAAAGGATTATGATCGTATCGAGATATCTTCATGTGTACATTTTTAACCCTTTACCACTCAATAATGCCATTTAACACCAGTGAGGAAGAAACCTTTTGGAAACATTGTGGGAAAAGGAGAAAATGCTGGTAACCAGCATTTTCTCCTTCTCCCACAATGTTTTCTACCCTATCAAGGTCAAATTCCATTATTTGCGTCACGTTTTAATTGTCGACTGCAAATGCTTTCAATTTGGACAAGGCTAAAATTTTGTCATCTGGTAAAGGGTCAAGCTGTATTTGACGTTTTCTGCTCAATTGTTTCCTCAATGTATGCCCTTTGACCTCTCTCACTGAAGTACATGTACAGGAACGTATATAGTCTTTGTTAACCCTTTACCTCACAATAACTACTATTGACGACCCTGGGAAAGAAGCCTTTTGAAAAAAAATTGTGGGAAAAGGAGAAAATGCTGGTAACCAGCATTTTCTCCTTTTCCCACAATGTTTTCTAACCTATCAGTAAACAATTACACCATTTGAGCCGCATTGAAATCGTGGTCTGGAAATGCTTTCAGTTTGGTAAAGAGTCAAACCTTTATCGCACAATCCCCGGTTTGAATGACAGTGATTGGGAAAGCTTTAGAAAACATTGTGGGATAAGGAGAAAAAGCTGGTTACCAGCATTTTCTCCCTTTTCCCACAATGTTTTCTATCTTTTCTGATATAAGTCCCATCATTCGATTATCACTTTATTTCTTGTCTACAGATGTTTGGGAGTTGGACCCGTCATGAAGAGCAGTCTGATTTTGAAACCGTCTGTTTCCACTATCACTTTTAACACAAATCATAGTTTAGACGACCCCCATCTTCGCAAGCCAAGGGTTACGATCAACTACGTACGCTACTCTACCCTTGGCGGATTGAGCTTGATTTCGACAATCACCTGATACGCATTTTTAGGCCAGGGAATCACTCTCAAGGGATTCCCTTGCCTATAGGGATCGTAAGCTGCCTATTCAGACAAAAATGTTGGACGGTGTGTCCACTCTATATCGCTGAGTCCGCCAAAACAGCTAGTTTCCAAAGTATATACAGAGATTGCTTATCACACGGTGAGAATGCTTTCCTTTCCTCAAAGCTTTCATCTGCAAAATGCCATGGAATTGCAAGGGTATTACAATCCTTTACTAACTGACGAGTGTGTGTTTTTTATCCCATTTTTGTCATTAACACTGACCTAATAAAGGCGTAACCAAATGAACTTAGCTTTATCCGGCAGTTGTGTATTCTTACGCGCTATATACGGTCAATATCTATAACACTCTCTCTTGCACTCGGGATCATTCACATTCATGTATATGGTGAGATTAACGAACGACGACTCTGCTAGGAGTTTGTCTATTTAACCCTTTCCCAAACGACAAACTTTTGGACTAGGTCAAATTGAAAGCATTTGCAGACGACAATTCAATTCTTGCTGAAAAGATGATTTCTGTCTATGATAGGGTAGAAAACATTGTCGGAAAAAGAGAAAATGCTGGTTACCAGCATTTTCTCCTTTTCCCACAATGTTTTCAAAGGGCTACTATTCCAGATCCGTAAAAACCAGGGATTGTTTGGGAAAGGGATAACGTTGTGTTGACATTTGAACATGTGTGTCTTAAAACACATCTCCGCTAAAATGCGATTGTAAATAAGGCAAACTACATATAGAATATTGGCCCGTGTTATGTTTATCACTTTTTTTTATGTATATCGACTAAATCTAGGGTACTTCAGCGGAATGCTGGAAAAATCGGCCCCTGGAGAAATCGTCCCCAAACTGCTTGGCCCGTGTTATGTTTATCACTCCGGAGAAATCGTCCCCTGGAGACGATTTCTTTGGTGAAATCATCCCCCAATAAAATTTTAGAAAAATCGACCCCCAACATCAAATTTCATCCATATCGATAATCAAGTTGTCGATAAAAAATATTTTTGAAATTTCGTTGTCTTTAGTATGTACATTATGTGTATAAGTTACCTTTATCCAAGAGTTATTTGGTAGTTTTGTCATTATTTATACTGCCTATTTCACACTAATAGGATGTATTTCACACCTTTTACACCTGTCACAAATAGATTACAACTGTGTGATTCTTAAAAATGTCTATGATTGACTTTGATTTGAAACCAAATAAATGCTTATAATTTTTTTCTGTAGTCGTTCGCTTGTCATTTAATGTATTTTTTTTTATATCTCTCTCTCTCTACTAGTGTCATATGACATACATGTGACCAATACCATTTAGCAAGGGCATCAGTGTCTCTGACACACATATTTCTAGTGTTCACTAGGGCTTGTGTGCATCCGAATATTACCGGTCCATAACTTCTACAGTTGTGGATGGATTTCAAAATAATTTGGCACAATTGACCTTCATCACGGTTAGATGTGCCATTTGAAACATCTGTTCAAGTAGGTTCAAGATTAAGGCCACATTGAAGGCTAATTTTTCGTCCGAACCATAACTCCTACATTTTAAGATAGATTCCGATATAAATTAGCATAATGCATTGTTCTCCATCATGAGCAGGAGTTCCCTTTGAAACATTTATTCAGGTCCAGGGTCTAGGTCAAGCTTGAGAGTCAAGTGTTCGCGGGCTTGACACAAGTTGTCCTTGGACAACGATTATGAAATAGGATTAACGTCTTTTTATATTATGTAGATTTAAGTATCGCAGCTCAAGTCACTGTGACTTGTCCGTAAAATAATCAAGTAAAATAGGAAAACCGAGCTTAATCGTTTTCCCAAACAATCCAACCTTTTCGCAGTATTTTATTGAGAAAATATTTTGGCTAAAAGAGAATTTGCTTGAAACAAGCAATTTCTCCCAATTTCCCAAAAATCTTACTTTTCAATATACACGAAGAACTACTTTGGATTTTCATCTACAACTTCCTTCAAATATGACCAGTTCAAAATTTCGTCGACTTGTGGAAGGTAGAGACAACATGACCAACTACCATATCACTCCAGTCTTTATTATTCATTACATTTTACCTTGATATCTATCTTACATGTATTTTCATTGAAATCGATAAAAATAAATATGTTCTTGCGTCATAAATGTAAAAAATAACGTCATTCAGGACTACAAGACATCACATGTCTCAGAAAATTTAGATAACCAAAGTTGGTATTGCACCGATTGAATACGGTTCAATTTTGACTTGGGATTGTTTACAAGCACGACAAATTGCTAAGTATTCTAAGCCATTATCAAGCACCCCATAACTGTGAGCACATGCCTAGCTCTGGCTTAATTAGTTTCTGGCTGACCAGTGCTTTCTAGTATCAGTTCAAAATTTCCTGATAAAACCAAGAATTCCAGGGGCTTAGTGGAATCCACTTATATCCCTGTCCGTCTACCTGTTTGTATCAATTAAAATTGACCTCATGTGTTGTTTCGTATCCTCAATTTCCTGGCCTTCAGTACTATCAGTACTTTGATTATTGGTTGCAGCCAGCTTTAACTGCATTAACTCAAATCGCTCGTAGCATTTCATCTTTGATAAAATAGAACAGGGTGGCAATAAAAATAGAAGGTAAACATGAATACCTCCATGGATGTGTGCCGGATCTTTAATGATCTATTGCCGAATAAAACACAGACGAACAATATTTACAGAAAGTTTCAATGTGACCAATCAATTATAAGATGTTTAAGGCTATATCCCAGCACCTGACCATGGAATGTCGAAGTACGTTTTTGGTTATTGCTTCATGTTGTATTATAGTATTCGTAAGCGGTTTGTAAAACGACATTTCATTGGCTATAAGAAATATGATGTAAAGGGAGATAATAAGCAGCATCCAATAGGGGGCGTGTCGCGGGAATCTCGAAATCGGGCTCGATCCTCCAAGGTAAGATCCATGTAGTGATCGTAACCTTGGCTCGCGAAGATGAGACGACCCTGACAGAGCTGGCTTTATGACAACATTATGGGAAAAGGAGGATATGCTAATAACCAGCATATTCTCCTCTTCCCGCATTCTCTTGTATCGCTTTTGATAAAGCCCCATCACTTGGTTATCATCTTAATTTCTTGTCATCAAATGCTCAGAATTTGGACCTGTCTAACATTCTGTCGTTTGTACACAGTTGATCTTTGTCCTTTGACATCTGCTTTAGATAGCTAAGCACGACTCACCGATCTTTTACGGACAGTGTAGATCAAGATCAAACTGTATGTACAGAATATTTAACACGTGTAACTGCTCTTTGACCGCTGATGGATTTCTTGTCTCTAATTGACTTGACTTACAAGCGGAAATTATAGATCAGTGATAAGAGTTTCTGTTCTTTGCTGCGTGAGACATATAGTGTGATCTTCGAAATGTCCACTCATAACTGTTAGTATATTTGTACAAAAACAGGCTTGAGATATTGCAGTGAGTAATCCTAGAAATGTGTTCGGCTCAGCTGAGATTTAAACTCACGAGCTCCTATTTACAAGCCATGTATACTGTACTGGTTGAACTATCGAGCTCGATACTAGCACAGACTGAGTTAAATCTATGAAAGATATTTGTATGGACGAGGATATTGGGGGATTTTTCAGGCTGCTTTTAAAGGTGGCCCTTCAGATCTTGGGACGAAAATTTTACAAAAATACAAAAAACTCATCCTTATACTCCCAAAGCCTTCTTATTTTCATGCATAAAACCCCAGTAGTCGAAAACCATCCAACATCAAGAGAAATTAGAGATTTACCACAGCCCAGGTCGGCACTGAAAGGAATCACTGTCTATTTTTACATCAGCAACTCGTTCATTTACATACCGGAAATATACAGACGAAGCTCCAAACATAGCGTCCAAAGTTCTAGACATCATGGAAAATAATTATATTTGTGTTATGTTATGGAATTTAAGAGTCATTAGTCACATGCCAGTCACTTAACATTCCCACAATGCTTTTTTAATTTTTGGCGGGAAATCTAAAAATAGCTTAAGAGGCTACGTAGCCTTTTAAGGGAATACCACCAAAATTTTTTTTATTTGTAATCTTATGATTCTTAATTTTTGATGATTTGCATTGTTTTTCATATATATTTCAGTGATATATATTTTTTTCTAATTTGGTGTTAAGTGAAACATCTAAATACCCACCTTTAACCGTTAGGCTGCTAAGCTCGACTCGCTGACCTTGCACGAGCAGTGTAGATCAAGATCAGACTGCACATAACGTACAGTCTGATCTTTGATCTACACTGGCCGATAAGGAGATATCTGTCGCCCAAAAATACCTTGGATATACGAGAAAATTTTGGGTTTTTACTGACGTTATGAAAGTTTCAATCTTCTCATTTAACAGGATAAGGATTCGTGTATTCTATTTGTATAAGGAAGAGTTTTATTCTTAAAAAATTACCACATAATCACGACTTTTAACCCTTTACCACACAATCCCGACTTTTAACACCCGTGTGAAAGAAGCCTTTTGAAAGCATAGTGGGAAAAGGAGAAAATGCTGGTAACCAGCATTTTCTCCTTTTCCCACAATGCTTTCTTCCGGTCCTAAAACAAATTTTGATTGTTTAGTCCCATTCATTTCGTCGTCTGCAAGCGCTTTTAATTTGGACCAGTCAAAAATTTTGACGTTTGATAAAGGGTTAAAAGAAAGAATCCTTTTGAAAAATTTGTCGAAAAAGGAGAAAATACTGGTAATCAGCATTTTCTTCTCCCACAATGTTTTGTACCGCATCAAGACAAAAATGCATTATTCGAGTCACATTTAAATTGACGTCTGCAAATGCTTTCAATTTGGAAAAGGCTAAAAATTTGTTCGTCCGGTAAAGAGTTAGAGAAAAAATAATATTATGTAAGCTTTGTCTGGCAAATGGAGGAGAGGGGGGGATTCAGTGCAAGTACACGATCCATTGTACCTATCAAGTCTTCCCATAATAGTCATGAATCCATAAAAATTACGTTTGTTTATTCACTGATTGAATCGTGAGGCAGAATGTTCCTTGGACATGCTGAAAATTTACTAAAAGTAAAAATAAGTTTCGACACAGGTCTGCCTCTGAAGACAGCAAACTGACATGAATCGGTATTTTTGAACGATGCATTTAACTCCCTTTTAACTTTTTACCAAACGACAAAATTTTAGCTTGGTCAAAATTGGAAGCAATTGCAGACGACAAAGTTAATGTTACTCAAAAATGGAAATTAGATTTAGGTAGGGAAAGAAACATTGTGGGAAAGGAGAAAATGCTGGTTACCAGCATTTTCTCCTTTTCCCACAAAGTTTTCAGAAGGCTTCTTTCTCAGGGTCTTGAAATCCGGGATTGTTTGGGAGAGGGTTAAAGAGAGAATTGTTCATTTCATCATGCCTACAGACGGAAGATACCCGTGAATTCAGGGTCTTTTGTTATGAAAGTGGCTTTTTTGTGGCTTTTCATTTTTAGATATACTACCCTTTTTGCCACGTGAAGTTTTCCTTATCACATACCCAACATTCTTACTGGAAGAGTAGCCAACCGAAGTTACAGAAAACCCTTATTGTTTGCGGGCACTTGTATTAAGGCAGCCACATGTCAGTAGCAAGCTCCTAACTGTATTTTTTTTTCTCATTTTCCATAACGTGAAATCCATTATCCCTAAGCATAGGATTAGATAGTAAATGTTGAAACCAAATTTGTCGCGGAAGCTGTCTGAAACTTGGCGATTATCAACTAGACCCGGATTCGATTATAAAACACCAACACATATTTGAAAAGACTGTGGTTTAAAGAGCAAAAAATGGCTTGTCAAGAATATTTCCATGGAGGTTCAATTTACATGGCGTTCCTTTACCATAAAACAGAAGTTTAGGGCTGTCAAATTATATTAAATTGTTCAAGAAGACATAGAGGACATTTTTTTTTTTTGTGAAATATCGAAATATATTTCATCTCGTGAACACCATGGGTAATATTATCACTCGTGATGCTTCTGTAAACAAAGTATGTGAATATTCTTAGGCTTATTCTCCAAGGTTTTCTAAATTTGTAACGAACACAACTTCTGATTAGCTTCACCATTCGGTTTAGCCAATCAGAAGTTGTGTTCCTTACAAATGTAGAAAATTCTGGAGAATAAGACAAAGAACGTTCTTAAGAATGGTTGGTGAATACGGGCCAAGTTCACACGACACAAAACGCATTATCTCCCGCTAGGTGGCATTAATATGACATGCGCAGACAACGCACAAAACGTCCAATTTGATACTGAATAAACGCTGTCTGCTGTATTGAAATATAATATGGCAAACGGATAACCTTTTAATTTCTTTTCTTGTGTGTCTGTGCGTTATCGGGTAGGAGAAATGCCATTTTATTAATATAGAGATTTCAGAGTTATGACAGTTTAACCCATTACAACACAATCCCCACTTTTGACGACCTTGAGAAAGAAGCTTTTAGAAAACATTGTGGTAAAAGGAGAAAATGCTGGTAACCAGCATTTTCTCCTTTTCCCACAATGTTTTCTCTCCTTCACAAAGCAACTTGTAAATTTTCAGTCACTTTTATTTTGTCGTCTGCAAGTGCTTTCGATTTGGACAGACCTAAAATTCGTTTGGTAATGAGTTAAGAGCGGATTTGTACAAAACCTGCTATAAACTTGATTCAATGAAATTTATGGAGAGGTATAATGAACAATATGGCCCACGTTAGATGCAAAAGAAAATTCCTTTAACCCATTACCACTCAATCCCTACTTTTGAAGCCCCCGAGAAAGAAGCCTTTTGAAAACACTGCGGGAAAAGGAGAAAATGCTGGTAACCAGCATTTTCTCCTTTTCCCACAGTGTTTTCTACCCTTCCCAGAACAAATTTCTATTTTTCAGTCACCTTTATTTTGTCGTCTGCAAATGCTTTCAATTTGGACCAGTCCAAAATTTTCTCGTGTGGTAATGAGTTAAGAATTCAGTAAAGAAATTTGATACGCTGTGTCGAAATTATCTTTAATAAATGCTTTTCATTTTCAGATCTACGAAAACGTAATACACAAAAGGCGAGCACTAGAAAGAAAGCAATAACTTGAAACAAACAGTATGGCTGATAGATAAATTGCTTTCTTCCCTCTCATCGCATTCTAAAGCTGTTAACTCATCACCAAACGACAATATTTTAGGCTTATCCAAATTGAAAGCATTTGCTGACGACAAATTAAAAGTGACTGAAAATTTGAAATTTGTTTTGTGAAGGGTAGAAAACATTGTGGGAAAAGGAGAAAATGCTGGTTACCAGCATTTTCTCCTTTTCCCACAGTGTTTTCTAAAAGCTTTGTTCTCAGGGGCGTCAAAAGTAGAGATTGTGTGGTAATGGGTTAAACTATACGCTTTTAAATAACTAAAATGAAATTTTATAGTCGATAGTAAAAAACCTGAATACGACTATCTTAAAGTTAAGTTTTATAGGCAATGATATCTGCTTATAGGACAGTGTAGATTTAAGATCAGACTGCACACAACGTGCAGTCTGATCTTAGATCTACACTGTCCGCAAAAGGTCAGTGGATCCCTCTAAGCAGCCTAGGGTTAAACAAGCTACCAAGGTGTGAAAAGTCACATAGGTTCAGTTATGGGTTATAAATACGGAAGATAAAAGTTGTATAATATACTTGTTATTTTTTTACCGTCACCTGTGAAATGACATATGATAACTCAAAATCGACTTGCATTCTTTCGTAAGATTGGGTTGCTCGGTGTTTTACTCTGCTTTCAACAAAATTTTATTTATATCACCAGCAGTGCACCTTTCCATGTGCTCCGTTGCGCATTACAATGTTTCCACGTTACCAAGCTGCTTTTTCACATAAAACATAGTTGAATAATATCCATTGTTGGGGAAAAGAAAGAAATATGCCAAGATAAAATTCTTTTTATCCTTATATACCACACTCCCGGATTTCAACCACAATAAGGAATAAAACTTTCAATAAAATTGTGGAAGCAGGAAAAAATGCTAGTAACCAAAGTAACTAATATTTTCTCCTTTTCCCACATCGTTTTCTGTTCTTTCAAAAACGAATTCCGTCATTTTAGCCACATTTACTCTTTTGTCTGTAAATGCTTTTTAGTCCAATGTTTTTTCGTTCGGTAATGAGTTAATAATCGAAAAAAGAGTGGTCAACACTGGATTCGAGCCCTCAACATCTGGATGAGCAGTCCGGTATCAGGATATTTGCCCCCTGGACATCTTCCCCCCGGACTTGTACTCCCGGACTTTTGCCCCCTTAGGACACCTGTCCCTGGACATCTGTCCCCGGGCATTTGTCCCGTAGGACATCTGCCCCCTTAGGACATCTGCCCCCTGGACATGTGCCCCCTGGACATTCGCCCCTGTAGGATATCTGCCCCCTTACGACATTTGCCCCCCGGACATTTGCCCCCTGGACATCTGCCTCCGGACATTTGCCTCCTTTTGAGATTGTCCCATAAAGGAGCTCGACGTCTAAGTTGT
The DNA here is from genome assembly GCA_943736015.1 of Tridacna crocea. Taxonomy (NCBI): domain Eukaryota; kingdom Metazoa; phylum Mollusca; class Bivalvia; order Cardiida; family Cardiidae; genus Tridacna; species Tridacna crocea. The sequence goes on along the minus strand of OX031066.1, from coordinate 34,216,958 downwards.
AAACAAACTGAGGGGGCAGATGTCCTAAGGGGGCAAATGTCCGGGGGTCACATGTCTTGGGGGCACATATCCTAAGGGGGCACATGTCCTAACGGAGCAGATGTCTGGGAGGCAGATGTCCTAAGTTGGCAGATGTCCGGGCGGCAAACGTCCAGGTGGCAGGTGTCCTAAGGGGGCAAAAGTCTGGGGGCAGAAGTCCGGAGGCAGAAGTCCGGGGGGGCAAATGTCCTAGACCCGAGCAGCCCTGGGTGTTAGCAGCTGGGTTATACGATATGTGGTTGTACGGCTTAACCACAAGTAGACAGGTTTGACATATACTGTACATGTATTTGTACAGAAACCTAAAAAATGTGAAGAATGAAGAAATTGACCATGTACGAAACCGTCCTGAATTTAAACGACAATCTAAAAGAAAAAAAGGCTTTTGAAAAAATGTTTGAAACAGAGTAAATGCTGATTGCAAGCATTTTCTCCTCTATCCGTTTGGGAACGTTTTGAATTTGGACGAATTTGTGGTCTGCTATTGAATTACAGCGTGTGTGAATTGGGGCAAGTAAGAAGTCATTTTCATGAACAAGTCATCATGAAGGATTAACAGGTTGGAAAACTTTATTCACAACCGAGTCAGCTGGGCATGAAATTTCAAAACTGTACAGAATCGATATATATGATATACCTCCCATAAAAAAGTTTTAACTTCTACACTTCTACAGAATTTTCCCCCAGCCCCGCCCTACCGACCTTGTTTGGTCAATTTATAGTCTTTATTTTTCATAGTCAAACTTGCAGAAGCACTGATGAGATTATGAGATTGGAAGTTGCTGAAGAACGAACAAAAATTGGTTTTGAAAGGGTAGATTGTAATTTGGCATACTTTTTTCATACCTTTACCACACGATCCCGAGTTTCGACGACCCTGATGGAGAAGGACTTATGTAAACATTGTGGGGAAAGGAGAAAATGCTGGTAACCAGTATTTCCTCCTTTTCCCACCGTGTTTTCTACCTAAACAAATAAGAAAATACCATATTAGCAATATTAGCAACATGTAATGATAGTCTCTAAGTGCGTTACATTTTGACAAGTCATCATTTTTGTCATGTTGTTCAATCGGTGAATGGTTAAAGGTGGGTATTTAGAATTTTCACATCACACCAAATTAAAAAAAAAAAAATATATATATATCACTGAAATTTATATGAAAAAAAAAAAACAGTGCAAATCATCAATAATTAAGAAGTATAAAATTACAAAAAAATCTTTTAGGATGGTATTCCCTTAAAAGGCTACGTAGCCTCTTAAGCTATTTTTAGATTTCGCGCCAAAAATTTAAAAAAAGCATTGTGGGAATGTTACGTGATTGGCACGTAACTAATGTCACTTAAATTCCATTACATAACAAACATGCAATTATTTTTCATAATATCTTCCTCAGACGTTATGTTTGAAGCTTCGTCTGTGCATTTCCGGTATATATATATGAGCGAGTTGCTCATGTAAAAATAGAATGTGTTTTCCGTCGATGTCGACCTGGGCCGTAGTAAATCTCTAATTTCTCTTGTTGTCGGATGGTTTTCGAGTACTGGGGTTTTATGAATGACAATTATAAGGCTTTGGGAGTATAAGGATGAATATTTTGGATTTTTGTAAATTTTTCGTCCCAAATTCTGAAGGGCCACCTTTAAAGGTGTGTTTTTAGAATTTTTACATCTCACCAAAATAAAAAAAAAAAATATATATATCACTGAAATTTATATGAAAAGTAATACAAATCATCAATAAGTAAGACTCATATAATTACAAAAAAAGAATTTTTTTTGACGGTGTTCCCTTAAAAGGCTTCGTAGTCTCTTAAGGTATTTTTAGATTTCCAGCCAAAAATCAATAAAGCATTTTGGGAATGTCAAGTGACTGGCACATGTCTTATAACGCTTAAATTCCATTACATAACAAACATGTAATAATTATTTTCCATAATGTCTTCTTCGGACCCTATATTTGAAACTTTGTGTATTTCTGTATGTAAATGAGCGAATTTATCATCTAAAAATAGAACGTGTCTCCTGTTGGTGTCAACCTGGGCCGTAGTAAATCTATAATTTTTCGTGCTGTCAGATGGTTTTCGACTACTGGGGTTTTCAGGCTTGTTAACTGCCATTTTCGCGAGCCAAGTTTACGATCACTACGTGGATCTTACCTTGGCTGATTAAGCCCGATTTCGAGATTCCTGCGATGCGCCCTCTATTGGATGCTGGTTATTACCCCCTCCCCCCCCCTCCCTTTACGTCATATTTCTAAAAGCAAATAAAATATCGTTTTACAAATCGCTTGCGAATACACATGAAGCGATAAGCAGACATCCACATGGGTTTCCATGTTTTACCTTCTATTCGAAAGGTAGCGACCTTGTTTTATTTTTATCAAAGATGTGATGCTACGAGCGATTTCCTTCGTTGCAGCTAGAGCTGGCCGCATCCAATGAAAAAGCGTATCGGATGAATGTAAAAATCAAGCTCGATCCGCCAAGGGTAGAGTAGCGTAGTTTATCGTCAGCCTTGGCTTGCGAAGATGGATCACTGCTGGCCTGAAACAGAAAATCACACGATATCGGAAAGTGTCGTCTCTGATCAGACTGCGCAGGCTGATCAGAGACGAAACTTTCCGCAAATGTCCGTTTGCCCCTTTTCGCGTGTTGCAAGCCAAATAGACAAATGTAACTTGACATTGCAATAGTTTCAGGCTGAACACGTCAGGGTCATTCAGCGCACTAGCACGTAACGTTATACCTTGTTAGAGTTACACTTGCTGCTTGAGTGTCATTTGACTATTTGCCATGACGATAGAAACCTTGAACTTTATTGCAATGTCCAAAAATATCAGTATTGCTTATTTACAACCATTCTGTGATTATCTTTCTCTAAACAGAGCACTATTAGGCTCTTATTTTATCTGTGTCCCTCTTCAAAGTACCCTCTTTCTCTCTCTCTCTCGTCTGTTTGTGTGTTTGTTTCAAAGTTGTACTGTAGGCTTCAACTCATTAACAAACGACAATATTTTAGGCTTGTCCAAATCGAAAGCATTTACAGACGACAAAATAAAAGTGACGGAAAATTTGAAATTTATTTTGTGAATGGTATAGAAAACATTGTGGAAAAAGGATAAAATGCTGTTTACCAGCATTTTCTCCTTTCCCCACAATGTTTTCTACAGCCTTCTTTCTCAGAGTCGTGAAAAAAAGGGATTGTGTGGTCATGGGTTGAGGTAGCTACGGGTGGCTTGGTGTCAGTAAGCCAGGCGTATAAGGAAACAGGACGGATCAAGAATAACTGAAAGATATATTTCAACTGAACAAATGAACGGTGTAACGTAACTATTGTGGGGTGAAGGTCATTCATCACTTAAAGCTCTCTGTCACTGATAACGAATGTCAAGATCGTATAGATGTTTTACCTTTGTACTTGCTTTAAAAAACAACGAAATCGAAAAATGCAGCCATCGCAACAAAATATAATTCGAGCATTTTCTTTTAATCGTAAAATAAAGTCGCAGTATTAGACAGAGAAAATCAATGATCAGACTGCAAGTTCTGTGCAATATGATCTTGATTTACACTTTCCTCAAAAGCCCGTTGAGACGTGCCCTATAGGATAAGGGTCGTTAAATAAGTAGATACACTTTATAGTGAATCTCCAATCTAGTATATAACTTAATGGTATTTTAAAACTCTTACCAATTTACTCACCACCATCTTTACTTCGTTTAGGAGACAACGTTTGAAAACGATGTGGTAAAAGGAGAGATTGCAGGTTAAAAAAAGGGACACGATTCTCGATCTTGCCCCATGCTTTTTCACGTGCATTTGTGAATTAGAAGCCAAACAAGGTCGATTACCCATCCTTAACCGGATGTTTTCCATTCTGTCTACTGACTCAATACAGTATAGTACTTTTTTGTCAGTCCAGGGCCCGTATTCACCAACCATTCTTGAGAATATTCTTAGTCTTATTCTCCAAGATTTTCTACATTTGTAAGTAACACAATTTCTGATTGGCTAAACCGAATGGTTTAGCCAATCAGAAGTTGTGTTACTTACAAATGCAGAAAATCTTTTAGCATAAGACAAAGAATATTCTTAAGAATGGTTACAATACAATACAATACAATACAATATTTTATTGGTGACTTAAGCCTCCGGCCCATTACACATAAAAATAACAGCACCAGGAATAAACATCTTGTAAATTATGTATATACAGTACAAGGAATACAATTCTAAAGACCGTCAAAACGAGTTATAGTAGATTAAAGTAGATAAACAGTATATAATTATGCCAGCTTACATAAATATTGGGGGAAAAACAACAAAGTTTTAGTTTTGAACATAGATAAGATATAAAACTATTCATAAAAAGTAAATGACTTATTGTGAACTATATGCCTTTCGCCTTTTAATTAAGAGAAAAACAAAATGAGCTACATTTTTCAGAATTTTTGGATCTTCGATTGACATTAACTTGTTGAATTCAATTGGTTGGTGAATACGGACCCAGATTTTGAAGACATGATGAAAAGTAGGCCGACAATTGAAAAGGACAGCTCACTAAAGTAGGAAGTGCTCAAGGTAATCGTATTGTGTCCATCTTACGTCGTGTTGTCGGTCGTCAACTTTTGCCAACTTTTTCCTACTCTAGGGGCCACATTTTCAGTCAAATACTCATGGAAGTGAGTCGGAATGAGTTTCTTGGTGATATTTTGGACAATTTCGCAAATGGGCTTAGTCAGGTTGAAAGGAAGGCCATTCTGCAGAAATCCTAGAGGAGTTTCAGCTCCTTACTTATCAAACTTTGTCGGAGTATTTTCTTAAGTAATACCTTAGACAATTTTGAAAAAGGGTCAGCTTAGGAAAAAAAAACAAAACAACAAGGTCAGAGAGAGAGAGAGAGAGAGAGAGAGAGAGAGAGAAATGACTCTACTTCGTATTTTCTTTACACAGGATCAAAGTAGTTATTTATGGCCATCATAGCCACCTTATTGTAAATATTGAGCTGAGGAAAATGTTGCACAAAAGAGCTATTTCCATGGCTTTGACAAGCTTTGACAAAACCATTTACATCGCAGCGGTCAGTGCACCTATCAATACTTTGCCTGGAAAACACAGATGGTCCAATATTCAACGGTGAGAATGAGGGCGAATCCTGTAGTAATGACCATCATCAGTCCTAGAAAAGAATTTGTTCGAGCTGGGAATCGAACCAGTCCTTTTTACAAGTCACGTGATTGACAACTAAACTCGTCGGCCAGGCTGAAGAGGGAATTTCAAATGTATATTGTGCGAAACGGAGCTCATATTACCTTTTCCCGAGACAAAAGTGTCTGGCTTAAAAAAAAAAAACAGACAACGTCGCTTTGTGCCACTTGGAATGCAAGCAGTTCTAAGATTTTGTCTGGAAAATACTTTCAGGGTCTATGTTCAGTATTCTTGCGTACTGTATCAAGTTGGTCCCAAACGATTGTATGTGATTGTCACAACGTTTGTCACAAAACAGGCGCCTGTGCATAAAAACATCTTTGTCTCACAACGGTCACCTGTGCATAACATATAGTTTGTCCTATAATGATCACATGTACATGAAATCAAACTTGTCATAAAACTTTAGTATTTGCATAACAAAGTTTGTAACAAAACGATCACCTGTGCATCAACTTTGGCACAAAACGGTCGCATGTGCATGAAAGCCAACTTTGTCACAAAACGGTTGTCTGTGCATGACATAAAAATTGTCACAAAACGGTTGCCTGTGCATGACATAAAAATTGTCACAAAAAGGTCACCTTAGCATGAAGTCAAGTTTGTCACAAAACGGGTACCTCTGCATGAAATGAAGTTTGTCACAAAACGATTTTGCATGGCAAAGAGTTTGTTACAATACAATCACCTGTGCATGAAACCAAGTTTATCATAAACGGTCGCCTGTGTATGACAAAAAAATTGCCAGAAAACGAACGCTGTGCATAAAATCAAGTTTGTCATAAAACGGTCGCCTGTGCATAAAATAAAATGCATCACAAGACGGTCGCCTGTGCATGAAATATTCCAAGGGCAGTTTCAAAATGTTTCTATTCTTAAATAAGACCCATTTGAATTATTACAAGTTAAAGGTAGCCCTGAATAAGGATACATGTTTGCGAAACTGACGATTTAACACAGTAATCGTTACCAGCATGTTTTTTTTTCATTTATTACAATGTTTTTCAAAGGTGAATGAATGAAAGCAGCAAAAGGTCGTCCAAATGGGTTAATAGGTTGATCAATTCATCCTTTTGGAAAAATAAAATTTTCATCAAAATTGAAAAATGGTTGGGGGGTTTTCGTCAATAAACACCGGTCACAACCAGGACGGATATTCAGGGTTTCGTTACGGAGATTAACCGGAAGATTAACCTTTACCGGAAGATCCCGTGTTTTAACCCTTTCCTAAATGACAAATTTTGGACTCTTCCAAACTCAAAGAGTTTGCAGACGACAATTTTAGATTTTGAGAAAATGGCAGAAAGTTGGCAAAAAGGATAGAAAACACTGTGGAAAAAGGAGAAATTGCTCGTTACGAGCAATTTCTCCTTTTCTCTCAGTGTTTTCAAAAGACTTTTCCTGCAGACACGTAAAAACCAAGGCTTGTTTGGGAAAGGGTTAACGTCGCTTTTGCTTTTTACTGCAAAAACGTTGTGGGAAACGGAAAAATGCAAGAAACCAGCATTTTCTCTTTTTACTACCACAATGTATGCTACTCTTTCAAAAGAAAATCTGACTAGTTCAGCCAGATTGAATTGGTCGTCAATAAATGCTTTAAATTGGAGGTGGATTTTGTCGACGGGTGAAGAGTTAACCCTTTGGCTGGTATGCGCCACCCAAGGCGCTCTTACGGTCAGTGTGGATCAAGATCAGACTGCACAGAAAGTACAGTCTGATCTTGAATCTACAACGTCCAATATTTAGATAAATTTTGCTCCACTTTTATGTTAAAACCTTGAAATTGTAATGTTTGTGTTTTCTATTATTATTAGCAGGAAAATTAGACTTAACTCTTTTTACCACACGACAAAATTTTAAACTTGTCCAAATTCAAAGTATTTGCAGACGGCAATTTAGATTGGGTTCAAATGAAAGACCTCGTGTCTAATTGGGTAGGAAACATCGTGGGAAAAGGAGAAAATGCTGGTTACCAGCATTTTCTCCTTTTCCCACAATGTTTTTCTGAAGGCTTCTTTCTCAGGGTCGTTAAACGCTGGGATTGTGTGGTAAAGGGTTAACTTATTCATCATGTTATAGGTTCACCCTTATCTCGCTAGATACAAGAAATGAAAACTTTTACACTGATTGTAAAAACCGAAATCTCGCTATTTCAAGGACATTATTTTTGGAGAAAAAGAAATCTTCTCGTGGAATGGTGTAGATCCAAGATCAGACTGCACGTTTTGTGTAGTCTGATCTTGATCTACACAGTCCGCTTTAGATCGTTGAGTCGTGCTTGGCAGCCTAAGGGTTAAAAGTAGTTGAAAAATAGGATACGCTAAATTGAATAGTCTCGAAATAATTATATCCTATATACATGTATGTACATGTAAATGTAAGAGATGGCATTCGAAGGTTTGCGTAAAGTGTCGTCCCGGATCAGCCTGCGTACTCCGCGCAGGCTAATCCGAGACGACACTTTCCTTATTTCATTTAATTTTCTGTTTTATGCAAGTCGACTGTAGCACAAAATCGAATATAGTCGTAAAGTGCCGTCTCGGATTAGCCTGCGCGGACTGCGCAGGCTGATCCGAGACGACACTTTACGCAAATGTCCGAATGCCCCTTTTTCGCGTGTTGCGAGCCAATTATTATAGATTCACCCTAGTCTAATCGTCAATATATAATACACTTCGTTTCACATACATGTATCAATATGGTGAACTTGGGCGAAGTAGGTCATAGCTTGAAAATGAATAGATGAATTTCTTTGATTGTTGGGTGTTTGACGTCGATTTCAAAATTTTTCTGTGTCCTGTAACCACGATCAGTGCATCTATTCATGAAATACTATACATGTATGTGTAACAAATGACTGGATCATGAGGTAGAATTGAGGGCTGAGTCCGAAATTTCTGTACTGCCGCATATTTCTGTACATGTACGTGTATACATGTAGTAAGCTTAAAGCTGCAAGGCACAACTCAGTAAATCTTTGCGGACATTGTAGATGAAGATCAGACTGCACATAACGTGCAGTCTGATCTTGCATATATACTATCCGACAAAATAACCAGGAAATAGCTATGTGTAAGATCTTTTACCATCGGCTGCAAAGTTATATTTATCTTATTTACCAACCCTTCACCACACGACAAAATTTTAAGACTGGTTCAAATTGAAAACACTTGCAGACGACAAAATAAACGTAACTCAAGAACTGAAATTTCTATCCATCAGGGTAGAAAACATTGCGGGAAAAAGAGAAAATGCTGGTTACCAGCATTTTTCTCCTTTTCTCATATTGTTTTCAAAAAGGCTTCTATCTCAGGGTGGTAAAAACCAGGGATTGTTTGGTAAATGGTTTAGGGTTAAGGTTTTTACAATGACTCGAGTTGAATAATCATATTCAGATACAACCATGTTATCAAATTTTCTGCCAAAAATAAACTTGTTTCAGGAAGAAATGAGGTAGTTCTGGTTGTTTTTACTTCCCTGATTGACAAGAAAGAAGAATGAACATGTTAAACCCTTTACCAAACAATCCCTGCTTTTTACCACCCTGAGATAGAAGCTTTTTAAAAATACTGTTGGAAGAGGAGAAATGCTGGTAACCAGCATTTTCTCCTTTTCCCACAATGTTTTCATAGGCATTCTCTTTCGTGGGTGTTAAAAATCGTTATTATGTGGTAAAGGTGTAATTAGTGGTCTGCAAGAGCTTACGATTCGTTTATGCAGGTTAGGCCTAAAATTCTGTCGTTTTTTTGAAACAAATTTGAATTTTTGAGTCACTTTTAACCCTTTACCACACGACAGAATTTTAGACCAGTCCGAATTGAAAGCATTTGTAGATGACAGTTTCAGTGTAGCTCATATCAATTGGTTTTTCTTTGATAGGGTAGAAAACATTGCGGGAAAAGGAGAAAATGCTGGTGATCAACATTTTCTCCTTTTCGTAGAACGTTTTCTAGCTTTCACAAAACAAATTTCAAATTTTCAGTCACTTTTATTTTGTCGTCTGCAAATGCTTTTGATTTGGACAAACCTAAACAAACCGTCTGTCCTGTCATTGATCTACCTGTCTGCAAACTGTCATCGGGGAGCCTGTGTAATGCAGAGAAATGACCCCCCTTCCTACAAAATGACCCATGGGTGATAATTATTCTACGTAGAGAAATAACCCCAGGTTCGTTATTCTACGTAGAGAAATGATCGGAGAGAATTATTTCTCTACGTAAAATAATGACCCGGGTCATTTTTCTACGTAGAGATATGACAAATGGGTCATTGTGTAGGGGAGGGTCATTGCTTGCTGGTTTCCAGCGTTTTCTCCTTTTTTCCACAATGTATTCTAAGACCTTCTATTACGGAATCATTATAAACTCGGGGTTATGTGGTCAAGACTCAGAGTACATTGGAACTTTTTATTGTTTTCCGATAGGAACCAATATACAGAACTTGTTTCTATATTCTGATTTACGTTACGATTTAGTAGTTCCTACTGAGAAAAGATTGCAAAGTAACAGAAACACTGCAAACCAGGAAATTTATATATTGTGGGAAAAATTGGATTTTCTCTCTTTAACCCTTTACTGAAAAATCACGTGCCTTAGCGACCTGTCGGCCTGGGAATAATTTTTAATATAGGGTGGGAAAAGGAAAAAATAATACTAACAAACATATTCTTCCTTTTTCTACATTCCTGCCAACGTTTAGAGCACATTTCCCATCATTTGAATTGTCTTGTATTTGTCGCTTGAAAGCTCCGATGATTTAGACTCACTGGGAGCATTCAGCCTTTCTTGGGGATGTCCTCGGGCAAGACACTTCACAACCCTAGCCTAGCAATGGTGAATCTCAAGACATACATGAAAATGTTAGCTGTCGTTATGATATTACTCATGAAGCTATGAATGGCGTAAAAATATGAATGAATGAATGAATGAATGAATGGATGGATGGATAAATGAATGAATGAATGAATGAATGAATGGATGAATGAATCAATGAATCAGCAACGCTATAACAAAAGGGAGTTTAACGTAGTGGACCCGTAATAGAAAACAGCTATTTCAATTATAAAATTATCCTACAAAATTCGCTAAGGTTAAAAATGACTATTATTATACTACTTTCACCGAGCCACTTTTTCCTTTTTGTCATTCTAAAATTATCATTTATAATCTAAAACCACTATATTCTCATTACAAAGGGATACGATAATTACCTCCCTTTACTGAAAATTGACAAAAGTATCAGCAATTAATTTCAAGATAGACATAAAAGGAACTTCTGGTCGGTAAAAAATGTTCAAAAAAATTACATCTGTATAAATCTGTCTTTATCAGCTGTCAAGAAATTTTATGCCATGCTGCTTTAGAATTATTACGGACAACTACCGTAATGTATATCCGTAAACCAAGTCGTAGCATAATTATAAGTCCATGAATTCGGTGTTGTATAAGAACCAATTGAATCATGATGTAGACTGGTTCTTAGATATGTAGAAAATTTACAAATAGTATTTCGTTAACCCAGGTTATCTCGCGCCAACTACGTAGGCTGACCGGAGCTTTTTACAGCATGGCTCAAAAGTAACAGTGTGTTGGTAAGCTGTTTACCACGCTTAAAATGATGGACTCCTCCATGCTGAAAGCTCTTCGTGTCTGGTGTTAAACCCCATTTTCAGCAAAATTACAGTTATACATCGAAGGTAAATCAAAAGTGGGTAAGAGATTAAATCTAGGTTAAACCTGCGTTCAAACTGTGGTAAAAATTTCCACTCTATATATGATAAAAAAGTGTATTTTGATACAGAAATATGACAAACAGTGAAAGTAAGGCGATTATTTATCGTTCCGTTCCGCTAGACAAATTTTCCATTGCTTCTATTAGTTACTTATATATATCCTTATTCCCTGTTGAGTATTTGTAAGAATATTGCTCTATTAAAAAGGGGGCCTCATACATCTGCGAAAAGTATCGATCCAGATCAGCCTGGGCAGTCCGCGCAGGCTGACCTGGGTCGATATTTTTCGCTATTGGTCTATTTCCAAAGAACCAATCTTTGTCTGCGCATGTCATATTCTTCGAAGGTTCGACCTGTCTTGTATGACGCATCACTAGCCCCGATATCGGGAAACTGTGTAACATTACGCTCTATAAAGTAGCAATGTAGAAAATAGCTTTTCATGATCAATACGTTTGAGGAATTTCAAACTAAAATAAACGTATATTCAATAAAACGCTACCTGGTGCTATTCACACAGCTATGATCAGCAGTTTAAAGAAATCTGGAGCTAAAACAGGCCTGATTTTTCCTCAAACGTATTGATAAAAGCCATTTTCTCCATTGCTACTTTATAGCGCGCAAATATGACAGTCTCTCCGATAGCGGGGAGAGTGATATATATATAAGACAAGTCGAATCTTCGAAGACTATGACATGCGCAGACAACGTCCTCGGCGAAAGCTATATGGGGAAGCAGTCAGTGGTTTGGGAAGAATATAGTGCAGTGTATTTTTAAAATAAACTCCAGCTGGAATGCATGGATAGGTGCACTGGCCGGAGCAATATAAGCGAAATAATGTTAAAAACGGCGTTAAACACAATACAATCAATCACACAATATATTTCCAATACTGCATGGGTTGGTACACTGCCCATGATCTTTGACTTAAATTCTCTTCTAAACAAAATTGTAAAGACAAATAAAAGGTCAAAAATCCTAAAATTGGCAGATAAACCAACACCTTTTTTTAACTATTTACCAAACGACAGAATTTTAGGCTTGTCTAAACTGAAAGCATTTGCAGACGACACAATAAAAGTGACTGAAAATGTGAAATTTGTTCTGTTAAGAGTAGAAAACATTGTGGGAAAAGGTGAAAATGCTGGTAACCAGCATTTTCTCCTTTTCTCACAATGTTTTTCAAAGGCTTCTTTCTCAGGGTCGTCAAACGTAGGGATTGTGTGGTAATGGGTTAAACCTTCGCCCCTCTTGTTTGCTGGATTTCCTCCACAATCAAAAGTTCTTGATGAAAACCGACAGTGTCATTTTGACTTGCGCGTTGTTAAGTTACACACATGACTTAGATATATGGAAGGTTATTAAGAATGAAGTTGACTACGACCTGTAATCGGTTCACATCGAGATGCTTCGGAGCACAAACAATTTTAACCCTAAAGGCTGCCGATCACGACTCAACGACCTTTTTCGCTTAATGTAGATCAAGACCAGACAGCAGAGAAAGTGCAATCTGATCTTGAGTAAACACAGTCCCTTAACCCTTTACCAAACGACAAAATTAGTCCCAATTGAAAGCACTTGCAGACAAAGAATAAACGAAACTCAAAAATTGAAGTTAGTTTCCAGCAGGCTAGAAAACACTGCGGGAAAAGAAGAAAATGCTGGTAACCAGCATTTTCTTCTTTTCCCACAATGTTTTCAAAAGGCTTCTATCTCATGATCGTAGAAAACGGGAATTTTTTGGTAAAGGGTTAATGGAGATATTATTTCCAAAACAAAAAAAAATCGTAATATTATTCGGTTTCACAACTTGTTTGATAATTTTATGTAACTTGTTTTGTAGGATTATAGTAAATGATTGCTTGACATTATTGCAAAATATTGGAGCGTGAAATACAGGGATGAATCGAGGTGTTCATCTACAAGTACATGCTTATATAACGAAAATGTGTGGTACATATCAGCGTTCCTGTAGCATCGGAAGGATAGCCCAGCAAGAGTTCACCTATCAATATACCCTTTGTTGTGGCTCCACATGAGCGGCGTCACTATATTTTTATTCAGTTTTGAAAAGTACCTATGAAGGCAGCCATATTGTTTACTCGGCTTCATGTCATTTCGTAATAAGCCATTTCGTACCTAGGTCACTTCGTACACTTTTGGTAATTTCCTACCTACCTATACTCGTTATTTTCGTCATTTCGAACTCACTTTGATAATTTCGTACCACTTTCGTCATTCGATACCCTGTTTTTAATATCAATCTGGTAATGTACAACCTAGTTTTGATACTATTTTCTTGTGTTGTTTTCCGAGTCACAACTGCTTTTGTGCATAGCCTCAAATGAACTTATGTTAAATTTCACAAAAAAAAATGGCTATCAAAGTGTCTTACCATTATTGCCTCTTTCTTTTTTAAGTGTTTGGTTGGATTCTAAAGATTGTTTAGGGTTTCTCAATCCTTTTGTCACCGAGTTCTGCATAAATTTACTTTGGACAATTTGAAATGCTGTAAAGTGCCTTATTTCAGAAACAACTGATTTGCGGCGCCATTGATATCATGCATCAAAATTTTCTTGTCATCTACTTTAATCAGTATCTTGATCTGTCCCAATTTACTACCAATTAACCTGGGAAATCTCTGGTGTGATTTGCTTCGGTAAGAATCGAGATCAGAACATCTCGGGTTTTGACAGTTTAGCTATTTATTTATACAGACGATCATTACCTTACCCGAGGAGCTCGCTGACTAGCCGCGCTGAGCGCTGGCAGTCGACGGTTTGTGGATTAGAGTGTCCTTCACGGTCAACCATCCTGTCCGGGCATTATTGGTGGTCATAGTGACTGGTTTCGTACCAGTCTCACTGTTGAATACTGTGTCGACTTTGGCTAATCGCAAATAAATACTGAACTGGAAAGAATTTCGCACGTAGCCGTGCTTATGAACACTTTGGGAACGCATGGACAGGTGCACTAGCCACATTTACCGAGATACATTAGGAAAAGGCGAAAAACGGCATAGTACTATGAAACAGGACAAAAAAATCACACCTAACCATACATAGGAGTCATGGTCTATGAAAAGCAGGTCCGCAAAAATTATCTACCCGCACAGTTGGGCCAGGTTGACATGGCTGAAGCTTATTCTTTTTTATGTTTAACCTTTGAGTTGCTAAGGGCGACTCGCTGACCGTTAGTGGACAGTGTTGATCTAAGATCAGACTGCACAGAAAGTGCAGTCTGATCTTGGGTCTACACTGTCCCATAAGAAAACAATTTTTCGCCCAAAATATAAACTTGAAATGAAATTTGCAACATTTAGGTTTATACTATCCACTATAAACGTTTCATGTTACGTATTCAGCAGGATTAGACTTAAATTTTTTTTTTGCTTGTCAAAGGGCAATTAGATAGCGCCAGCACTCATAATCATGCGCCGACTTGCATTATGTTTACGATGCATTGTTTCAGAGATATGGCCTGTAACACGCGAAAATGGGCACTCGAACATTTGCGTAAAGTGTCGTCTCGGATCAACCTGCGCAGCAGGCTGATCTTGGACGACACTTTTCTATGCATAAAGTCTACTGTAGGACAGAAATCTAATGCTGACATACAGTGTCGTCTCGGATCAGCCTGCTCCTCCATTTCAGCAGCAAGTAAAGATATGATGTCAAAAATATGGACCAATGAGGATACAAATATCTGATTGAGTGGAAAACATTGTGGGAAAAAGAGAAATTGCTCGTTACGAGCAATTTCTCCTTTTCCCACAGTGTTTTCAAAAGCTATCTGTTGTTGATACGTCAAGATGAGTATCTATGGAGTAAAGGGTTATGAGATATGGCCCGTAACTGGCGAAAATGAGCACACGGACATTTGCTTAAAGTCTCGTCTCGCATCAACCTGCGCAGACTGCAGGCTGATGCGGGAAGATACTTTTCGATCGTGTATGATTTTCTGTTTCACGCAGGTCTGCTGTTGTACAAAAATCTAATGCTGACTTAAAGTGTCGTCTCGGATAATCCTGCGCAGACAGCGCAGGCTGATCCGAGACGACACTTTACGCAAATTTATAAGAGCCCCCATTTGCAGGTTGCAGATCATTATAGTAAACCCCATCTTTCTAGAGCCCCAGATATAATATTATGTTTGTCAGTCTGGCTCTGTTCTCTTATCTAAAACTTACCCCATCACCATTGTAATGTAAATATTTGACTTCTCTCATTTGACTTCACTCATTATCGTACAACACAATTTTAGATAAGTCCATATTAAAAAAAAAAAATGAAAAGCACAGGCCTTTACCAGATAGTGTAGATCAAGATCGATCTGTTCTTTTGTTTGTGCAACAAATTTGTCTTCTCAAGATGCTCAGCGCAATCGTATGCCCTCTCGCGCACAGAGTAGGTCAAGATCAGACTGCACAGGATTTGCAGTCTAATCTTGAATCTGTATTGTTCAACACAATGACTTCTTTTATGTCAGAATTGAAGACAAGAGGCCAAGATGGCCCTGGATCGCTCACCTGAATTTTTGAGATGACCATAGCGTATTTTTTTCTTGAGGTATTGAAACATTGGAACCAAATTTATAATTTTGCTAAGCAATTTTCAAAAGGTCACCTGTAAAACTAATTTCGAAATCTGACCATCAGTTTCAAAAAGAAGAATTTTTATGAATTCTTTATTTCTGTATAAGAGCAAGTATCCCCCATCCACGAGAGCCATGTTTCTTGATGGATCAAAATATACGAACAAGTTTTGAAAAGGGTCACCCAAGGAACATTTCGGAAAATTTCTTTTTAAATCTGACCAGGGGTTTCAGAGAAAGAGAATTTTCAAGAATTTCATCATGTCGAAATAGTGCAAGTAGCCCCCATTCATAAGAGCAAGGATCACCAAGGAACATCTCTGTCAAATTATTTTAAAATCTGACTAGGGGTTTCAGAGAAGAAGAATTTTCAAGAATTTCTTCATTTCCATATAGTGCAAGTAGTCCCCATTCGCCAGAGCCATGTTTCTTGACGGATCAAAATTTTGTGAACACTTTTTGAAAAGGGTCACGCAAGGAACACATCTGTGAAATTATTTCAAAATCTGACCAGCGGTTTCAGAGAAGAAGATTTTTTAAGAATTCCTTCATTTCTGTATAGTGCAAGTAGCCCCCATTCACCAGAGCCATGTATCTTGACCAATCAAAATTTAGCAAACAATTTTTGAAAAGGGTCACACAAGGAATATCCCTGAGAAATTATTTCAAAATCTGACCAGCGGTTTCAGAGAAGAAAAATTTTTAAGAATTTCCTCATTTCCCTATAGTGCAAGTAGCCCCCATTCACCAGAGCCATGTTTCTTGACGGATCAAAATTTTCGCGAACAATTTTTGAAAAGGGTCACCCAAGGAACACATCTGTGAAATTATTTCAAAATCTGACCAGCGGTTTCAGAGAAGAAAACATTTTAAGAATTCCTTCATTTCTGTATAGTGCAAGTAGCCCCCATTCACCAGAGCCACATTTTTTGACGGATCAAAATTTCGCGAAAATGTTTTGAAAAGGGTCACCCAAGGAACATATCTGTGAAATTATTTCAAAATCCGACCAGCGGTTTCAGAGGAGAAGATTTTTAAAGAATTCCTTGATTTCTGTATAGTGCAAGTAGCCCCCATTCACCAGAGCCACAATTTTTGACGGATTAAAATTTCACGAACAATTTTTGAAAAGGGTCACCCAAGGAACATAGCTGTGAAATAATTTCAAAATCCGATCAGCGGTTTCAGAGGAGATGATTTTTAAAGAATTTGCTAAAAAATTCCATTTGCTTGCCATGGCAACCAGAGTTTTTGACGGCATCAAATTCTGTGAACAATTTTTAAAGAGGACCTCCCAAGGAACATTCCTGCCAAGTTTGTTCCAAATTGGCCCAGCGGTTTAGGAGGAGTTGATGTTTAAAGAATTGTTGACGACGCACGACGGACGACGCACGACGCACGACGCACGACGGACAGCCAGTGACCCTAAAAGCTCCCCTTGAGCATGTTGTGCTCAGGTGAGCTAAAAAAAAGGGGTTTTGTCTCTTTACCACAGAATCCCGAGTTTTAACGACCTTGAAAAAAAAGCCTTTTGAAAACATTGTGGGAAAAGGAGAAAATGCTGGTAACCAGCATTTTCTCCTTTTTTCCACAATGTTTTCCACCCTTACCAAAACAAATTTCATTTCTTGAATCACAGTTATTTTCTCGTCTGCAAATGCTTTGAATTTGAACCAGTGTTAAATTTTGTCGTTTGATAAAGGGTTATTCCTATGACTAGAGATCTCAGTTTACTTTATCTATCGGGGATGTAAGAGTTTGAAATTGATGAGGACCGTGGAGAATTTTTTCAACTCAATACGAAGTTTAAATATTGACCAAACCCAGGTCACTGTGTTAAATCTTTACCGCACAATCCCGACTTTAAAAGATCCTGAGAAAGAAGCCTTTTGAAAACACTGTGGGAAACTTTGAGGAGAAAATGCTGGTAACCAGCATTTTCCCTTTTTTCCCTACAATGTTTTCTGCCTTTCCCTAACCAAATTTTAATTTTTGAATCACATTTATTTTGTCGTCTGCAAGTGCTTCCAATTTGGACAGGTCTACAATTTTATCGTTTGGTAAAGGGCGAAAAACAGACGGTTAGATGCATAGATTTTACTCTTTACCAAACGATAAAAATTTTGGACTAGTCAAAATTGAAAGCATTTGCAGACGACAAAATAAAATCTGAATATAAAATTGAAAATCACTTTTGAGAAGGATAGAAAACATTGTGGGAAAAGGAGAAAATGCTGGTTACCAGCATTTTCTCCTTTTCCCACGATGTTTTCAAAAACTTTCTTTCTAAGGGTCGTTAAAACTCGGGTTTGTGTGGTAAAGAGTTAAAAATAGTTCGACCCTTTACCACAAAACCCTATGTGTTAACCACCCCGAGATAGAAAGGTTTTGAAAAAAAAAATGAAAATACAAACAAATGTTCGACAGGTGACATATTGAATCTGGCTTATTCAGTAGGATTTTCTTTACGAGGGGAGAAAACATCGTGGAAAAGGAAAGTAAATGGTGGTTTCCAGGCCGTTTTCAAAAGCCCGAGTACTTCGAGCTTTTTGAAAATCGGGTTCGTCTCAAAAAGAGTAAAAATGATCACAAAAAGATTCCTGTTGGCGGAGTAGGTCAACTTTGTGTTACTCTAGGGCAAGTCACTGCATAGTTCCAGCATAGTGGACTATTCTGCCTCCCTTCCCCCTTCCCTCCTCCTACATCACTGTCGCAGTGATGTGAATATAATGCAACTGAAAACAGCTTGAGAGATGACAATTAAATAAACTGTGACGCATCACGCAAAAAGGGACCATCCGGGAACTCTGTACATCAGTTAGATGAAAAACTGATTAACGATAGTGCAGTTTTGTTTAAGTTGATAATTAAAAAAATGACTGTATCACAAGGAACACTTTTCATACAGAAAATGTCATTAAAGTGAAAAGTGTCGACCCTGGTCAGCCTGCGCAATTCGCGCAGTCTGACCAGGGTCGACACTTTTCGAAGTTCCCAGAAGCTCCATTGGCGTGATGGGTCACAAATACACATTTCTTTGGTCTACGTCTTCTGTAAAAACCTACGTTTACTCTTGTACATCTAGCGCAGTCTGATCTTGAACTATGCCTTCTACAAAAACCCATTTATACGTATGTTCAAGTGAGCTTTACAGACTGCACGATATATGCAATCTTTTCTTGATCTACGTCCTCCTTAAAAGCCTGTGTTTAATTATGTATATGCTATACACAAAATATACTGTTGTATTTAAAAGTCACTCTAAATATATGTCTTTTCAGATTTTTTTGTATTTTGGGCCGGTGGCCTTATATATGCTGAATAAACTATTTGTATTTGTATTATTTGTATTAATAACCCTCACTATTGTCTGAATGGCATTTTACGAAGCTTTCAACGTTATTTCAGTCAAATCACGGCAACAGCTTTAGTATTCAAGTGTGTGTTGGGTTTGATTAGCACCAGGCCACGGCTCTGAAGGGTCTTGCCCAAATAGAATAGCTCGAAAAACCCCAGGCTTCCAGTGAGACTTGAACCCAGGTTTTCAATGTAAAGAGTCCAGTACTTTATCACTGAGCCAAGCTGGACCTTTGATAACCCTCACAAAACTATACCCAGTCCGAGCTCTGACACCCAACCATTCTAAAGAATATTCTCAAGTCTTATTCTTCAGAATCTAGTCAATGTAAAAGTAACAGAACGTCTGATTGGCTAAACCATTCGGTTTAGCCAATCAGACGTTCTGTTTCTTTCACATTCGGAACATCTTGAAGAATAGCACAAAGAACATTCATAAGAATGGTTGATGAATCCTAAGACTTTAAGAATTTTTATGAAAAAGAATCAAGCTTAGACAGGGGATCTCTGATAACAGTGTGGAAAAAGGAGAAAATGCTAATAAACAGTACTTTTATACCCCACAATATTTGCTAACGTTTCAAGAACAAATTACACCATGTAAACAAAATTTAATTTGTCGTCTGTAAATACGCTCAGTTCAGGCAGAGTCTAAACGTTTGGACATCAAGTGTTTACGTGTATTTTTACGAGACGACACAATTTTGGTTCCTTCCAAATTCAGAGCATGTGTCAGAAGACAATTTCAATGTGGCTCAAATGATAAAAGTTGTCATAAAAAAAAGCATTGAAAACATTGTGGGAAAAGGAGAAAATGCTGGTGACCAGCATTTTCTCCTTTTCCCACAAGGTTTTCAAAAGTCTTCTTTCTCGAGGGCGTTGACCTAGTGATTGTGTTTTTATGAAGGAGTAAAGAAATGTATAGTTGATAAAGATATGAACTGCGGGGGCAGTAATGTTGCTATGGTCAGGTCATAAACTTGTCAGACCTATCATAATACAGGACGGGCCAAAAGCAGGGACAGATGTTTTTGTATTTTGTGTACATGTACTGTTTCTTCTATAATTACTATTATTACTCTACTTTAAGAAAATCCGAGTCCAGAATTTAAGGATCAGCTTGTAAGAAAGACAACTCTAATATAATTATTCATGTCTTAAAAAACATTTCGTATTACATAATTTTTTTTACATTTATTCACTTTAATAACAGAAAAAAACGTATAATGTCAGAGTCATTAATTAACCCACTAAATGTTGACTGTAACCCTACTTTTGGCCCACCCTGTATATAGTCTATGCAGAATACACTTGTTTGTGCCGTGTTAGAAGTTGTTTTCAACGTCCTGCGAGTTAAATCGCGGCGACTAACTAGTACATCTGCCAATGTTTTCCTGGAGTTTCTCTTTACCAACACTTTGCAAAGTTTTCATCACAACCACTGGCTGCTTTCTCACACATCGTTGAAATACCACGGAGAGAGGAATGAAATACCATTGCGCCTAAATCAGTCTCATGAATCCTAGGAAATAACGTTGCACGGCAGAGATGTAAACGAGCAATTCGCCATTATCAATCCCTAAATGGCCTTTAACACGCATAAAGGGGCATTCGGACATTTGTGAAAAGTGTCGTCACGGATCGTATCGGAAACGACACTTTCCGTTTTCATTTAATTTTCTATTTTGCACAACGGTCTACTGTAGCACAAAATCTAACGTAGTCGTAAAGGTTCGTCTCGGATTAGCCTGCGCGAACTGCGCAGGCTAATCCGAGACGAATCTTTACGCAAATGTCAGATTGTCCCTTTTCGCGTGCTGCTTGCAATGCTAGACTGACAACTGAGGTCGTCACGTGAAAAACAACTGCAAAAAAATAAAAATAAACTCAAATACTCTGTAATCCCTGGCTCGAACCAAGCTAGCGCCGCACTTCATCAAGAACTGAACTTTGACTAGGCACCATAAAGCCATCGGATAGGACTTGATCATCCATATCAAACAATACCCTGTGGTACAGGCCCTGAATGGGTACAACATCTAAATCAAGACGACCAAAATAACCCTACATCACTCTTTTGATGGCTTGAAAATGTTCTAGTACTGGCGAGTAGTGAGGAAGCTGTGGCATAGACGTAACTATTGCTGAAAGCATGGAACATGTAAACCAACAGTCAAACCTAGGAAAAAGAATAAGACACACTAGTACCCGAAAGGAACGTCCGAAGATGCTAAGAAACGATACAAGGGAGACTACTCTATTTGCTCAAACATTTTCCTGTTATATTTACCTCCCCTGAGTTTGTGTTTTCGGAGCAACACTCGGGGGAAAAATTGTAAACCTTCAGCCTGCTAAACCCGACTCGAGTTTATAACCAACAGTTTAGATCAGGATTAGAAAATCCAGAATATGCATCATAATCTTAGATCTACATTGTCAAGATTTTGAGACTGTAGAATTGAATTCCAAATAGTTTGGTTTATTCATTAGTAATGTTACATCCCATGGTTGGGAACAAGAAAATAAAGAAGAAAATGCTAGTTACAAGTATCTTCTCCATTTTCCTGCAATATTTTCAAAACCCATCTGCCTCATGGCCCTTAAAGCATTACCACACAATCCCTACTTTTGACGCCACTGAGAAAGAAGCCTTTAGAAAACATTGTGGAAAAAGGAGAAAATGCTGGTAACCAGCATTTTCTCCTTTTCCCACAATGTTTTCTACCCTTCATAAAACAAATTCTAAATTTTCAGTCACTTTTATTTTGTCGTCTGCAAATACTTTCGATTTGGACAAACCTAAAATTTTGTCACTTGGTAATGAGTTAAAACGCAGAAATGGGAGCTTAATTTCAACGTTTTCTCACCTGCATGATATTCACAGATATAGTTTATCAATTACTAGTATTAGACTTATTCAAGCATTATTTGTTTATTTGGCCTGAATATCATTGGAGCCATGCTCTGGCAAAAAGAGGCTTCATGCAACTCTGTAATAGTGTAGACCAAGCAAGCAAGCCTTCACATTACATAAATCCAAAGTTGCCACTTTTTTCAAGAACCTACTTTACCATGGGATAGAGCACTCCTCGGACAAACAGTAAACTGACCAAAAGGGAAAAAGTTTTAGGCCAGGTAAGCCTCCGTGGACTGCGCAGGATGACCTGGGTTGATACTTTTTGCAGGATGCATTAAAGGTGGCCCTTCAGATTTTGGGACGAAAATTTTACGAAAATGCAAAAAAATCATCGTTATACTCCCTTAGCCTTTTAATTTGCGTTCATAAAACCCCAGTAGTCCAAAACCATCCGATAGCACGAGAAATTTGAGATTTATTACTGACCAGGTTGACACCAACGGGAGACACGTTCTATTCTTAGATTATCAATTCTCTTATTCAAATACTGGAAAACACAGAAAAAGTTTCAAACATCCGTCTGAAGAAGACATTATGGAAAATAATTATTAGATGTTTGTTATGTAATGGAATTTAAGCGTTATTAGTCACGTGCCAGTCACTTGACATTCCCACAATGCTTTATTGATTTTTGGCGCGAAATCTAAAAATAGCTTAACTCATTACCAAACAACAAAATTTTAGGTTTGTCCAAATTGAAAGCATTTGCAGACGACAAAATAAAAGTGACTGAAAATCTCAAATTTGTTTTGTGAAGGATAGAAAACATTGTGTGAAAAGGAGAAAATGCTGGTTACCAGCATTTTCTCCTTTTCCCACAATGTTTTCTAAAGGCTTCTTTCTCAGGGGCGTCAAAAGTAGGGATTGTGTGGTAATGGGTTAAGAAGCTACGTAGCCTTTTAAGGGAATACCATCAAAAAAATTTTTTTTTGTAATTTTATGATTCTTAATTATCGATGATCTGTATTGTTTTTTCATATAAATTTCAATGATATATATATTTTTCAATTTGGTTTGATGTGAAAATTCTAAATACCCACCTTTAACTCTTTACCACACGACAAGATTTTAGACTTGGCTAAATTGAAAGAATTTGCTGATGACAATTTCAATGTGGCTCATATGGCATAAATTTTTCTTTGAAAGGAAAGAAAATATTGTGTGAAAAGGAGAAAATGCTAGTAACCAGCGTTTTCTCCTTTTCCCCCAGAGTTTTCTAAAGCCTTTTCTTTCGAGGGTGTTAAAAGTCGTCATTGTGTGGTAAAGGGTTAAGCCCTCTTTTCAAAGAGCATGGTTCATTAGTTTTAAAACTAACCAAGAAACACACTATTGAATATATTGTATTTGAACCATGCTCTCTATGATTCATTTCACAAAGCAAGTATTAAAGGTGGGTATTTAGATTTTTCAAATCAAGCAAAATTAAAAAATATATATATTGAAATTTATATGAAAAAACAAAACAATTCATCGCTAATCAAGAATCATAAAATTAGAGAAAATAAAATTTTTTTGATGGTATTCCCTTAATTCATTACCACATGAGAAAATTTTAGACTGGTCCAAATTGAAAGCATTTGCAAACGAAAAAATAAAGGCGACTCAAAAATAGAAATTTGTTCTGGTGAGGGTAGAAAACACTGTTTGGGACAGGTTGACTTTATGCAATCAACTCTTTACCACACGACAAAATTTTAGACTGGTCAAAATTGAAAGCATTTGCAGACAACAAAGTAAACAAAACTTAAAAAGTGAAATTTGTTTCCGGCATGGTAGAAAGCATTGTGGGAAAAAGGAGAAAATGCTGGTTACCAGCATTTTCTCCTTTTCCCACAGTGTTTTGAAAAGGCTTCTTTCTCAGGGGCGTCAAAAGTAGGGATTGAGTGGTAATGGGTTAAAAGGCTACGTAGCCTCTTAAGCTATCTTGAGATTTCGCGCCAAAATTAAAAAGCATTGTGGGAATAGTGATTAATGATGCTTAAATTCCATAACATAACAGATATCTAATTATTTTTCATAATATCTTCTTCAGACGCTTTGTTTGAAGCTTCGTTGGTGTATTTCCAGTATGTAAATAAGCGAGTTGCTTGTGTGAAAATAGAACGTTTTTCCTGTCAGTGTCGATCTGGGACGTAGTAAATCTCTAATCATGGTTACGATCACTATGTGGATCTTACCTTGGCTGGTTTAGCCCAATTTAGAGATTCCTGCGATGCGCCCTCTATTGGATGCTGGCCCCCACCCCCTCTTACAACATATTTCTGAAAGCCAATGAAGTATCATTTTACAAACTGCTTATGAATACAATTATTCAAGACATCCATGAGAGTTTCCATGTTTACCTTCTATTCGAAAGGTAGCAACCTTGTTCTATTTTTATCAGAGATGAAATGCTACGAGCAATTCCATTCGTTGCAGCTAGAGCTGGCTGCATTCAATGAAAAAGCATATGGGGGGAATGTAAAAATCAAGCTCGATCCCCCAAGGGTAGAGTAGCATAGTAAATCGTCAGCCTTGGCTTGCGAAGGTGTAAAATTGTAGTCTCAAAATCTGAAGGGCCACCTTTAATCACATAATTATGGATCACTAAAAACCATTTTGTCTAAAAACTGACTAAATCCTGAGCTAGAATTATCCTTAGACATGCAGGGAATTGACCTAAAACAAAAAACTTAGGCTAACATTATTAGTTGTACAGTCAGGTGGCAGTGGACTTTGAAACTTGTTCACGGCTGTGGTTGGGTTAATCATGCCGCCCCGAGCCAAAGGCCAGGTGGCAACATGATTCACCACAGCCATGAACAAGTTTCCAAGTCCCCTGCCACCTGTCCATACAACAAATTTATTGTACTGCAAAGTTTTACCCTTTCAATGCGTGTTAAGCAAAATTTTCCTGTTTTATAATTTCACGAATCCATTATACTGACTAAATAGAAATCCCCTTCTGTGTGCCCCAATTCAATGAAAACTGACGTCACAGGAAACTGATGTCACTAAAACGTGCAGTTTGGTGCATGAATCTACAGTCTGGTGATCAATCGACGCCTTTTGGATGATGTGTTGCATGTGTAGTGATGTTTACCTGGAACTCAAAAGGGAAACTGGTTTTGTGTCGTTTTTGCCAGGGAACATGATATATGTTCCCGGAATGTTAACCAATTAGATCACAAGAAATTTCTTTGCAGTATAATAAGGGTCAGTGCCTTTTGTAAATGAGTAAAACACCCTTTTCACAGAGGATGGCTCATTCCCATTTATTACTCGAACAAATTGACCTGAAATTGACCTTTATACAATAAATAATTAGAGAATTAATATATTTTATCATTGCATACACTTTCGGCGACACAGAAACTCTGTTAATTCTTTAACAAATGACATGCTTCTAGACTAGTCCAAATTGGAAGCATTTGTAGGTTACCAAGTTTATGTGACTGGAAAAATGAATCTGTTTTGGGAAGGGAAGAAAACATTTGGGAAAAGGAGAAAATGCTGGTTACCAGCATTTTCTCCTTTTCCCACATGTTTTCAGAAAGCTTCTTTCTCAGGGTTGAAAAAACCGGGGATTGTTTGGGAAATGGTTAACAGTAAAATGCCAGGTTTAACCCTTTCAGTACCATAGTCAAAATATGAAGTATTTAGGGAATCAAATACAGAAAGATCAGGCTGCACAGAAAGTGCATTTTAGATTTATATCACCCGCCAAGTATTTCCAATTTAAACGATCAAAATCATGCCTATTTCAGATATTTTCTGCGTTCTTGAAAGACAATAAATCTATTGGTGACACAGAACTGCAAAACATTTCCTTAGCTCTGCATGCAGACAACAACAGTGGAAGCTAAATTTGGACAGTAACTCAAGCGTGTAAAAAATGGTAACAGAGCTCATTTACTTTTATTTATGTCAATTTGTTATACATAACAATAATGTAAGTTAAAAGTACAGAAGGAGATTCAAAGTTCTTTTTTTTTTTAATGTTTTTACTTAACACATATTTATACTGTTGTTTTATAAACATCATTTGCTTTACAAAAGAAAAATCTTTCTTTATACAACTCGAGTTCTTTTATACTGTCCAATATATCTGCCATGGCTCTGAAACAAAAGATAAAAATAGTTTTACACTTTTCCTGCTGAATAAGTTAAAGGTGGGTACTTAGAACTTTCACATCACACCAAATCAAAAAATATATATATCACTGAAATTTATATGGAAAAACAATACAAATCATCAATAATTAAGAATCATAAAAAAAAAAAAATTTCAATGGTATTCCCTTAAAAGGCTACGTAGCCTCTTAAGCTATTTTTAGATTTCGCGCCAAAATAAAAAAAAAAATACATTGTGGGAATGTTAAGTGACTGGCACATGACTAATGACGCTCAAATTGCATTAAATAACAAACATGTTATTATTTTTCATAATATCTTTTTCGGACGCTATGTTGAAGCTTCATCTGTGTTTTTCCAGTATGTAAATGAGCGACGTGTTCATGTAAAAATAGAACGTGTTTCCTGTCGACGTTCACCTTGACCGTAGTAAATCTCTAATTTCTCATGTTGTCGGATGGTTTTCGACCCTTGGGGTTTTATGAATGACGATTATAATGCTTTGAGAGTATAAGGATGATATTTTTGTATTTTTGTAAAATTTTGTCCCAAATTCTGAAGGGCCACCTTTAAGGTGGTGGACCCTTAGTAGAAAACAGCTATTTCCACTATAATACTATTCTACAAAATTTGCTATGATTGAAAATGAGTATAATTGTACTACTATAACCAAGCCACTTTTTCCTTTTTGTCCTTCCTAGAATTATCATTATCAGTCTAATACCACTATATTCTCATTACAGATGGAGATGATAATTACCTCCCTTTTCTGGAAATTAACAAACTTATCAACAAATAATTTCAAGACAGACATCAAAGGAATTTCCGGCTTGTTTAAAATGTGCAAAAGTATTATATCTTAATAAAACC
Source organism: Tridacna crocea (assembly GCA_943736015.1). Lineage (NCBI taxonomy): Eukaryota > Metazoa > Mollusca > Bivalvia > Cardiida > Cardiidae > Tridacna > Tridacna crocea. The sequence goes on along the minus strand of OX031066.1, from coordinate 34,190,128 downwards.
GTATTTATCAACTTTCAAGAAATTTTATGCCATACTGCAATAGAAGTGTTACTGGGCTACTACCTTAAATCATTAACTCATTACCAAATGATAATATTTTAGGCTTGTCCAAATCGAAAGCATTCGCAGACGCCAAATAAAAGTGACTGAAATTTTGATATTTGTTTTGTGATGGGTAGAAAACATAGTGGGAAAAGGAGGAAATGCTGGTTACCAGCAATTTCTCCTGTTCCCACAATGTTTTCTAAAGGCTTCTTTCTCAGGATAATCAAAAGTAGGGATTGTGTGGTAGTGGGTTAAATAAGACTTGCCCTGCCGTGGGCAAAAAGTTGATATTCTCTTATCATGCTTTCGAATTTTCACTGTGGCCCTGAGTTGATAAAATATCTGAAAATTACAAAAACAAGGGACCAACTTGGTTAAATATTCATTACCCTTCCTTCTCTTTGTTTCTATGCACTTTGCTTTTCAAACCATCTACTGACCATTTAACTCCTTACCACACAATCCCAACTTTTAATGACCCCGAGAAAGAAACCTTTTGAAAACATTGTGAGAAAAGGAGAAAATGCTGGTAACCAGCATTTTCTCCTTTTCCCACAATGCTTTCTACCATGCTGGAAACAAATTTCACTTTTTAAAGTTTTGTTTATTTTGTTGTCTGCAAATGCTTTCAATTTTGACCAGTCTAAAATTTTGTCGTGTGGTAAAGAGTTGATTGCATAAAGTCAACCTGTCCCAAACACTAGCCGCTCTGTCAGCTATTGAAAATAGTCACTTCAAAATGCTATAATCAAAATACCTGAAGTATCCATTCAACTAAAGAAAAACCCTTTGATCACTAATGACATCCCTCTCATACTAAAAATACATTTTAAATTCAACTTGAACAAAAAGTACACATCCAAGGGTTAAAATATTAACCCTTTCCCAAACAACAAATTTCAGAGTCTTCCAAACTGAGAGAGTTTGCAGACGACAATTCTAACTTTCATAACAATGGCAGAAAATTATCCAAACGGGCAGAAAACACAGAGGGAAAAAGTGAAATTGTTCGTTGCGAGCAATTTCTTCTTTTCCCCCAGTGTTTTCAAAAGACTTGTACTGCAGACACGTAAAAACAAGGGCTTGTTTGGGAAAGGATTAAAACAGTTCCACTTTCAAGCAGCATTTTAATTCAACTTTTAACGACCCTGAGAAAGAAAGCATTTGGAAACATTGTGGGACAAGGAGAAAATGCTGGTAAACAGCATTTCCTCCTTTTCCCACTATGTTTTCTACCCTTTCCAAATCAAATTTTAAATTTTGAGTCAAGTTTATTTTGTCGTCTGCAAAATTCAAATCCTTTCAATTTGGACTAGTCCAAAATCTTGTCGTTTGGTAGAGAATTAAGTTCCGTGTCCCTGTGTATGTAGAGAGTACCTCATTATGACATACTGACCTGTGTTCCCCCTTCTTCATGTTTGCTCCCTGCCTGGCTACTGAAGGATTCCACCGTCTGAAACACAAAGTAACTAGGTTTTTATTCAACCCATTACCAAACAACAATTTTTTTATGCATCCAATTTAAAAGGTGTTGCAGACGACATCATTAACTGTGGCTTAATTTGTGAAACTTGACTCTTACGGGATAGAAAATCATTCTGGGAAAATGAGAAAATGCTGGTTAGCAGCATTTTCTCCTTTTCCCAAAAAGTTTTCAAAAGGCCTCTTCCAGAGAGTCGTTAAAACTTTGAATTGTGTGGTAAGGAGTTAAAGGTAAACTTGACCTGCCACCTCACAATACCATGATTTGGAGACTCTTTGGAAAGATCTATCTTGACAATTACTGCCAAGTTTCATTCAAGAGCATTTTTTCTTTTTCAGATTGCTATATTATTAAAACACCGACAGAAACAGAGACAGTATATTGCAGAAAACATGAGGAATTGCCAAGTTGTTTGTATTTTTACAGTAAAACTTCCCATTCTGTTTTAAACAGTATAGCTGCAAGATGGAATAAATACACCTGTAACTGTTTACCACACAGTGCCACATTTTGACCACCTTTGGAAATAGGATCTTTGAAAACATTGTTGGAAAAGAAGAGAATGCTAGTAGCCAGGATTTTCTCCTTATCTCACAATGTTTTCTAACCTTTCAGGAGATATTCAATCATTTTAACCTCATTTTATTTGTTACCTGCAAATGTTTTCGATTTGGACAAAATTTTGTTCTGTGGTGAAGAGTTAACCCTTTACCAGACAACAAAATTTTAGCCCTGTCCAAATTGAAAGCATTTGCAGACGACAATTTCAATGTGGCTCAAATGGTGCAAATGTCTATTGATAGGGTAGAAAACATTGTGGGAAAAGGAGAAAATGCTGGTTGCCAGCATTTTCTCCTTTTGCCATAATGTTTTCAAAAGGCTTCTTTCCAAGGGTCGTCTAAAGTCGTCGTTGTGTGGGACAGGGTTAACATGGTGAACTATCATGTGGCCCCTTCTAGATTAGTTGGTAGAGCCAATGATTCTAGTTTTGATGGGAGTGGGGTTTGAGCCCTCCTGGTGAAACTTTTTCTCGCCGTTTTCTTTTTTTTGTTTGTTTTTCCCAACCAAGTGTAAACAGTCATATCTTTATGATCTCTCCCTTCAAATGCTAACTCTTAAAATATAGCTAGAAACACTTGAAGAAAACACAAAAAAACTCTTTACCAAACGCCAAAATTTTGGCGGGGCCTCAATTGAAAGTATTTACAGATGACAAAATAAATATGACCGGAAAATTGAAACTTGTTATGAAAACAGTAGAAAACATTGTGGGAAAGGAAGAAAATGCTGGTTACCGGCATTTTCTTCTTTTCCAACAATGTTTTCAAAAGCTGTCCTTCTTAGGGTCTTTAAAAGTCAGGAATGTAAGGTATAGAGTCAATGAGATCTTTAGTTACATGTAAATGATAAAAAGAGAGTACCACAAGTGGATATCAATGCTCTGCTGCATTTGCTTAACAAAATTTTAGACTGATCCAAATTGAAAGCACTTGCAGACAACAAAATAAACCTAACTCAAAATTCGAAATTTGTTTCTAGCACGGTAGAAAACATACCAGCATTTTCTCCTTTTCCCACAATGTTTTCAGAAGATTTTATCTCAAGGTCGTGAAAAACCTGAGATTGTTTGGTAAAGAGTTAACTCATTACCAAATGACAATATTTTAGGCTTGTCCAAATCGAGAGCATTTGCAGACAATAAAATAAAAGAGACTGCAAATATGAAATTTGTTTCGTGAAGAGTAGAAAAAATTGTGGAAAAAGGAGAAAATGCTGGTTTCCAGCATTTTCTCCTTTTCCTACAATGTTTTCTACAGGCTTCTTACTCTGGGTTGTCAAAAATAGGGATTGTGTTGTAATGGGTCAATAGTCAATGAAAACTTTGTCAGAAAAGGTGACAACACTGTCAAAAACACTTTGATCATTATCTGCCCTTGTTGTACGGGTTTCCTTTCCATAGATAAAAACTTGTCAAGAGTTTAGAAAAAAATACCTTCAAAAATGACAGAGATATTATAAAATGCCAAAGGTTTTGCCAGACAACAAAGCAGATGACACTTAAGAATAAGCCTTTTGAAAACATCGTGGAAATGCTGGTAACCTGCATTTTCTCCTTTTCCCACAATGTTTTCTACCCTATTACATAGAAATTGCACCATCAAGCCACACTGAAATTGACGTCGGCAAGATTAGTGCTTTCAATTTGGACAGGTCTAGAATTTTGTTGTAGGGTAAAGGGTTAAAACTCTTTACCACACAATCCCGAGTTTTTAAACCCTTGAAGAAAAAGTCTCTTGAAAAAACATTGTGGGAAAAGGAGAAAGTGCCGGTAACCAGCATTTTCTCCTTTTCCCGCCATGTTTTCTACCCTTCCCAAAACAAATTTCATTTTTTGATTGACGTTTATTTTGTCGTCCGCAAATGCTTTGAATTTGGAACAGCCTGAAACTTTGTCGTTTGGTAAAGAGTTAACTCTTTACCACACAATGACGACTTTTAATGACCCTGAGAAAAAAGCCTTTTGAAAACATTGTGGGAAAGGAAGAAAATGCTGGTAACCAGCATTTTCTCCTTTTCCCACAATGTTTTCTACCCTTCGCAAACCAAATTTCAATTTTTCAGTCACATTTATATTTTCATCTGCACATGCTTTCAATTTGGTCTGGTCTATTTCTCATGTGGTAAAGAGTTAAATGAAATGTGAAATTACATGAACTTTACCTGCAAATCTCCTTCACTGTGCTTACATCAATTATCCTATAGTGTAGATGGTCAACTATACGTGGCATGTGTTTCATCAAAAAAAATTTGTCCATATACACTGTATTGCCTGCTAGTGGGGAACATTGTGGAAGCGTGTATTCCTTGATAAAATCAAGTGTTCGGGTTTCAGCTTCTGCCAGGGTTGACTTGCTCTTCCTCACCTCTTCTATCAAACCTGACTATATGATGAAAAATAAGAGGCCCATGAGGGTTGTTGTTGCTTTACTGAACACTGCTGACTAGCGCAACTGAAGTTTTTACCATTAAAATCAATCTAAACATGTCAAATAGGGAGCATATGCAAACAAACCGAACTATAGCTGAAATGATAGGATTTGCCTTGTGACAGGGAAGAAAACATTTGTGAAAAGGAAAAAATGCTGGTTACCAGCATTTCCTCCTTTTCCAACAAAACCCTCTTCCTTAGTTTAGTTTAACTCTTTACCAAATGATAGAATTTTAGACTTGTCTAACTTGAAAGCTTTTGCAGACAACCTATTCAATGTGACTTGATGATGAAATTTATCTGTGATAGGGTAGAAAACATTCTTGGAAAAGGAGATGCTGGTTACAAGCATTTTCTCCTTTTTCAACAATGTTTTCAAAAGGCCTCTACTCCAGTACCTCACCACTGCCACCTCCTCCTTGGGTTCATGAAATTGCAGGATTATTTTGTCAAGGGATGCTTTGAGAAAAAGAGTTGAAATTAATCATGAATAACCTACGACACCCAAACTCTAAGCCTTGAGCCCTGGGGTTTGTGTTCATGCTCTAGCCATTATGGTTTGTCAGATTAAGATTTTTTTTTAAAGATTTCCTTCTTTGTTTCTATGTAAAATAGGGTGTGCCCAGGCAAAGCCCAAATGTGACCCCAGGAGAAGAATTTTAACAATTTTGGTATGGGGTCACCCAATGACGCTTGAAGCCTTCAAACAAAATATGAATGCTCTCGGCCTTAAGGTTTGTTACAAGATTTTTTCCATATTCAGCCATTTTGTTGCCATGGCAACCAGGGTTTTTGATGGAATTAAATTCTTTTAACATTTTTTGTAGAGCTTCATCCAAGGAACAAGAAAAGATTTTTAAAGAAATTGATAACGGACGGACAGATGGATGGACGGACGATGACCGATTACAATAGCTCACCCAGATCACTTTGTGCTCAGGTGAGCTAAAAAGAGATATCGACGCATACTGGTCAAGGTGACAATTTTTAGACGGCAAAAGAAGATTGCCCGTGGAACTAAACAGACCGAAAATACCTCCAGTGTAATTTATCAAAACCTATCTTCATGAATCGAACCAAATTTACCGGGCATTAACCCATTACCAAACAACAATATTTTAGACTGGTCCAAATTGAAAGCATTTGCAGACGACAAAATAAAAGTGACTGACAATTTGAAATTTGTTTTGTGAAGGGTAGAAAACATTGTGGGAAAAGGAGAAAATGCTGGTTACTAGCATTTTCTCCTTTTCCCTCAATGTTTTCTAAAGGCTTCTTTCTCAGGGGCGTCAAAAGTAGGGATTGTGTGGTAATAGGTTAAGTACTTAGAGTATTCTATAGTCCCTGCTAGTGTTATTCACTGATGATGTGATATTTCTCAGTTTTCTATATATTCAGTTCAACCTCTTAACCCTTTACCAAATGACAAAATTTTAGACTTATCCAAATTGAAAGCATTTGCAGACAACATTTAAACATGGCTCAAAATTGGGAAGAGTAGAAAACATTGTTGGAAAAGGAGAAAATGCTGGTTACCAGTATTTTCTTCTTTACTCACAATGTTTTCAGAAGGCTTCTTTCTCAGGGTCGTTAAAAGTCGGATTGTGTGGTAAAGAGTTAATTAATGATACAAATGGTCTATGCAATTTTAGAAAAAGACCAGGATAAAAATGCAGACTTTGGCATGTGAACGTTCAATTAAAGCTTTCACTAATATTTCAGGGCTACTAGTCCCTGAATGATTTTCAGAACTTCCTTAGTATTCATTATTCTATTGATGCAACAATAGCGCAAATATCAAAAAAATCCAATCACAAGAGCAGATTTTATTGCTGAAGAAAGGAAAACTGTATCATGCAATTTAAAATAGTATTTTCCAGAAAAAAAGTTAAACATACCTGGCCATGATGTGTCTTGCACCAATCACTCATATTATCCAAAATTTCTTCAGAATGGTGTATAACATGTTGATGCTGAAATGAGGAAGAGGAAGGACAATCATTAGAGAAAAGCTATACTCATGTACAGCACAAGTAATACATGTATACACAATACAATTAACTTATTACCAAACGTCAATATTATAGACTTGTCCAAATTGAAAGCATTTGCAGACGACAAAATAAAAGTGACTGAAAAATTAGAATTTGGTTTGTGAAGGGTAGAAAACATTGTGGGAAAAGGAGAAAATGCTGGTTACTGGCATTTCTCCTTTTCTCACAATGTTTTCTAAAGGCTTCGTTCTCAGGGGCGTCAAAAGTAGGGATTGTGTGGTAATGGGTTAAGCCTTTCCAAAACAATCCCTGGTTTTAATGGCCCTGAAAAAGGAGCCTTTTGAAAAAAATATTGTGAGAAAAGGAGAAAATGCTGGTAACCAGCATTTTCTCCTTTTCCCACAATGTTTTCTACCCTGTTGGAAACAAATTTCAACTTTTTAGTGACATCAATTTTGTCATCTGCAAAATGCTTTCACTTTGGACCAATCTAACATTTTGTAATTTGGTAAAGAGTTAAGGCTCCAACAATTAGTATTTAACATAAATTTCTCTCCCAATCTGTGTAACACCTATGTCAGCATGACATTTTATCACATAACCTCCCTTGTTTTCCATGTAATATACCCATTACAAATTTTCTAATCTTACACATGTTGATATTACCTTTGTGTGACGTCACTTTTGACATCATTTAGTAAGCATTTCATACTAGTGAATGGGTCTCATGGAAAATACCACGGGTACATTTATGAATGTTTTTACACCATCTGATCTATATTCTGTGAAATATCGTTATGTGATAAGAATCTGACAATCGTGGGCGTTTGAGATAAAATTTCATTAAACTTGTCAAGGAAAATGACGAGTTTAATAAAATATTTAAACCCGTCATTAAATGTTTAAACTCGTCAAGGAAAATGTTATTAAGCTCACCAAACGCTTGCTTGATAACATTTTCCGAGACTTGTTTGATAAAATCTTATCTCAAAAGCCAACTCATTTCAGATCCTATATATCTCTTTACCTAACAACAAAATTTAAGACTGGACCAAACTGAAAGCATTTGCAGACAATACAAATGTGACTGCAAAGTTGAAATTTGATTTGGGAAGGGTAGAAAACAATGTGGGAAAAGAAGAAAATGCTGTTTACCATCATTTTCTCCTTTCCCACAATGTTTTCTGAAGGCTTCTCCTTCAGGGTCGTGAAAAGTTATCATTGTATGGGGAAGGGTTAACAACTCAACTTTTTCACAGATGTAAAAATTAATCCTGTTAAATCAAATCCAAAGTGTCTAAATGACCACATTTGTCTTTGTAAGGATACAAAACAGTATGAGAAAAGGAGAAGACGTTAGTTACCACAGGCCAAGCTCTATCAGCTTGGTTGGTAGTGTACAAATTTGAGAAGATCAGGTATTTGGTCTGAATCCCAAGCTCCGCAGATTTATTTTCAAGTTGGATGACGGTCATTGCCTGACTCTTCATTCCTGTGTGTCTGTGTGTCTGTCTGCCTGTCTCTCTTTCATTGCTGATTGCCATTTCAACAGTATTTATGTGGGAAAGCATCCAGTGGGTTCAGAGGAGTACTCTACCAAGTACAGGTACTGGTAAAAGGGACTCAAGGATGCATGGATTGGTGAATTAGCCGTCACACTCTCCTTATCCCAAAATGTTTTAAAACCTGATGAAAACAAATCCCATAATGGGTGACAGACCCACTTGACTGTCTGCAAATCTTTTAACTCTTTACCACACAATAAAAGTTAAGACTGGTCCAAATTGATTGCACTTGCAGATGACAAAGCAAACAGACCTCAAAAATAGAAATTTGTTTCCAGTAGGGTAGAAAATATTGTGTGAAAAGGAGAAATGCAGGTTACCAGCGTTTTCTCCCTTTCCCACAATGTTTTCAAAAGTCTTCTATGTTAACCCTTTACCCCATAAGGCATTTCTATGGTATCTCTGAATGACCCTAAATAACAGCAAGGATGAAGCTGTTTCATATATGTATATGACACCTTTTGATAGCATAAAAAACATTGTGACAAAAGGTGAAATTGCTCATCACGAGCAATTTCACCTTTTGCCACAATGTTTTCCAAAGGCTCCTACAAGCAATGTGTTGAAATGAGTATCTATTGAGTAAAGGGTTAAGGTCGTAAAAACGAGGGATTGTTTGGTAAAGGGTTAATGCCGGACTGGTTACATGGATTCTAAATCTTTACCACAGAACAAAATTTTAAACAGGTCCAAATCTTAATTGAAAGCACTTGCAGACGACAAAATAAGCCTAACTCAAAAATTGATATCTATTTCCAGCAGGGTAGAAAACATTGTGGGAAAAAGAGAAAATGCTGGTAACCAGCATTTTCTCCTTTTCCCACAATGTTTTCAAAAGGCCTCTTTCTCAGGGTCATAAAAAAAACCAGGGATTGTTTGGGAAAGTGTTAATGTTCAAACTGCCTTCAATTAAAAACATACAAAAATATAAACAATGTAACAAACGTAACAATCTTTTTATCCTGTTATCGTTGATATATTTTCAACCTGTTTACAAAGTATCCTATTTTTTGGGAAGGTCTCTTTGCCTCACTTAGTAATCTGACAGTAGAAATGCCTACCTGCCTACTGGGACTACTTTTGAATGAACATCTCAATGATTAAATGAAAGTATCAGTTACAAAACTAAAATCATTCTTACATGTTAAATTTCTGTAAATAGTTCCAACATATTACATGTACTTCTTTACCACACAACCCCTTTTAACGACCCTGAGAAAGAAGCCCTTTGAAAACATTGTGGGAAAAAGAAAAAATGCTGGTAACCAGCATTTTCTCCTTTTCCCACAATGTTTTCTATCCTTCCCAAACCAAATTTCAATTTTTCAGTCATTTATTTTGTCGTCTGCAAATGCTTTCAATTTGGACCAGTCTAAAATTTTGTCGTTTGGTAATGATTTAATCCACTTTTTGCTTTACTTACATATTTATTAGAACAAGAGGGCAATGAGTGCCCTGTATTACTCTACTGGCGTTTAACTCATTACCAAACGACAAGATTTTAAGTTTGTCCAAATTGAAAGCATATGCAGACGACAAAATAAAAGTGACTGAAAATTTGAAATTTATTTTGTGAAGGGTAGCAATCATTGTGGGAAAAGGAGAAAATGCTGGTCACCAGCATTTTCTCCTTTTCCCCGCAATGTTTTCTAAAGGGTTCTTTCTCAGGGGTGTTAAAAGCAGGGATTGTGTGATAATGGGTTAATATTGGCTGAATGAAAAAAATTGTAGTTTTATACAGAGTAAAATAAATACCTGTATATCATGAGATTTACAGCATAAAAGTTTGTGAGTCTAACCTAATATAGAAAAAAAAAATCCCCCCCTCCCCCCAAAAAAGGCATATGTTCTTCAAATGTAAAGATAATGTCAGTAAATACATGCAGACTATTTTAAATGGCATGAATGGTAAGGTTCTGATTTTACCACATCTAACTCTATGTATGGATGCACACAAAGAGAGCTGACAAGGTGCCATGAAATGAGCTGCTTGGTCCTCCACTACTAAAGCTAACCACACATAAAGGTGACCCATTACACAAAAAAGGAAAATCTGGAAATTTTGTACATCAATTACATGAAAACAGATGCAAGATAGTGCAGGTCAATCAAAGTTGATACTTAAATAATGATTATGTTTGTAAGGTAGAATGACCACTTTTCATACAGAAAATATCACAAAAGTTTTAAGTGTTGATCCTGGTCAGTCTGCGCAATCCACGCAGGCTGACCAGGGACGACACTTTTCGCAGGTCCCAGATGGTCCTTTTTTTGGTATATGATGATAAATATAAGTGAATCAATCCATACCGTATCTAAAACCATCAGATTGGAATCTGTTATTACACATGCTAGTTCTAGTATGTGGTCTTTCTGTGGATCAAGCCCTGTCATCTGAAACAATAAAGAAACTATTATTATACTGCAAAGAAATTTCTCGTGATCTGATTGGTTAACATGCTGGGAACATATATCATGTTCCCTGGGAAAAACAAGTTTCCCTTTTGAGTGCCCAGTAAACATCACTACACGTGCAACACAACATCCTTTTTTTTTCCAATTAAAAAATTAAACATGTGTTAGTACCATACTGAACTCACAAATTGTGTTTATTTAAAAATTAATCAGATGTATCTATGTCCAAATAAAGATAAAATTATTAATACAGAAAACAGCGATGAAACTGTATGCTAAATTTGGTGTCAATGTGAAATTAAATCTTCTATCAATTCATGTCCTTTTTATCAGTTGACAAGCAGACTAAAGGTACATAAATCCACTTGAAAGATGATCAGAAATATTCTGAAATTTGCAGAAGCATTTGAACAATGGCTGACAGGAAGGGGAGTGGAAAAACAATCACAAAATAACATCCGAGCAATCCTTCAGGCTGAAGGTAGGTAGGTATTGCTAATTTATTGATTTATCTGTAACCTCAGTTTAAATACATGTAAACCTTTTATTTGCAAAAGCCTTCAAACTTCCCACTCTTTTTAACTCTTTACCAAACAACAAAATTTCGGACTGGTCCAAATTGAAAGCACTTGCAGATGAAAAAATAAAAGAAACTTAAAAATGAAATTTATTTCCAGCAAGGCAGAAAACACTGTGGGAAAAGGAGAAAATGCTGTTTAACAGCATTTTCTCCATTTCCTACAATGTTTTCAAAAGGCCTCTTCCTCAGGCTAGTTAAAACTCTGGATTGTGTGGTAAAGACTTAAGCTGTCTTGTTCATACAAAGCACTGAATACAACAGTACCACCACATTATCAAAAATTCTAAAATATTTCACTCAGTTGGTAAAGGTAATATCATTAACTATGCAAAATTTTCAGTACAATAGCTAACACTTTCTTGTGGTATTTCAAAATTTAGGGGTTCTCTCTCTGTGAACCCTTCACCAAACAATCCCTGGTTTTTACGACCCAGGGAAAGAAGGCTTTTGAAAACTTTGTGGGAAAAGGAGAAAATGCTGGTAATCAGCATTTTCTCCTTTTCCCACAATGTTTTCTACCCTATCAGGGACCTATAGCTAATTTGCACCAACTCTGAATTTGTCGTCTGCAGATGCTATCAATTTGGAAGAGTCTAAAATTTGTCGTTTGGGAAAGGGTTAAACTATCTACTTTGTTCTGCCCTGTATTAGACTTGTCCAATTATTGAAAGCATTTGCAGAAAACAAAATAAACATGACTCAAATATTAAAATTTGTTCTGGGATGGGCTGAAAATACTGCGAGAATAGGAGAAAATGTTGGCTACTAAAATTTTGGTAACTAGTTTTATCTCCTTTTTCCACAATTTTTCAAAATCTTTCTCTGTATCATTAAAATTTAAAATAATACTAATTACAAACATATTTTAACAGTGAAAAAGTAACTTTAACTTCTCTTTTAACTCTTAACCACACAATATAAAGGTTGAACACAGCTAAAGTCTATCGAGTTACCTCGCTTGATTGGGGATTTTCCCTATTCACAAGAGTCAAATATCTTTTCTATAAAAGAGAATCAATACGATCAAATACTTCTGTGAATTACATGTATATCTAGAAAAATCTTAAGTATCATGTGATGTCCATAAATATATTTTAAAAAAGAAAAAAATAATAGTAATACATAATCCGAAAATACATTTCCTGGGAATCCCATGATGTCAGCGAATGTCTTCCTCGATAAATCTAAACTGTCAAAAAAATTGTAAAACATGACAGATATCTCTGGTTAAGAGGTGTCTACTGAGTTATCGCCGAATGTCGCAGGTACATTTTTGTATTGTCTATCGCTAGGCTAAAGGAAATCATGATCTGTGTTTGTTTTGTGGGTGATTTTGGGTGAGAAAAGCTGTCTTGTGCTGGCGGTCGTGCCGATAAGGTCCGGTATTCGCACGACAGTCATGCCGATAAGGAATTCTATCGGCACGACGGTCATGCGATAAGATCCGGTATTCGCATGACGGTCGTTAGCCTTCATCAAGAGCGTGTAAATCATACCCCTAGGGTCGAAATTATTGCCAAGGGTTTATACTCGTATGGTGAAATCTTCTTGTTACTATTCATTTTAGCCCTGTCTTAGGCCTAAGGGGTCTTATGTTTTAAACCATTCCCAAGTATTATGTTGTTTGGTATGAAGGGATCTTACATCGGCTTATCAGCCAGTGGAGCGATATGTACAGGAGCGTTGTGTAACAAATCCAGTTAAGGAAGAAATATTTGAGTTTCATTGGAGAGGAGGAGGAGAAACTTGGCAAAAAAAAAAGATCCAGGCCCCAGTCAAAGTAGGGGGGAAATTAGCCGGATTACCTATATATACCCTCAATGGTCCAACTATCCGCACAATCGGTGATATCTTTAGCATTTTGAGAAAAAAAGTAACTGGATCGAAGGGCCGCCGAAAATAAAAAAAGACGGCTTTATAATATGGCAAACAAAATTTCCGGTACTCAAAACCCTATGCCCCCCCCTTTCACCCTTTCCCAAACAACAAAATTTAAGTCTGGTCCAAGTTGAAAGAACTTGCAGGCTGCAAAATAAACGCAACTCAAAAATTGAAATTTGTTTCCAGCGGGGCAGAAAACATTGTGGGAAAAGGAGACAATGCTGGTTACCACCACTGTCTCCTTTTCCCACAATGTTTTCAAAAGGCTTCTGTCTCAGGGTCGTTAGAACCAGGAAATTGTTTGGTAAAGGATTAAAAAAGTGAATATATTTTTCCCAAACGCAATAGTTAAAGAACTGTCAGTAGTCCATTTTCTGTCGTGCGGATAGTGGTGCTTAACAGCATGACTGTCGTGCGAATAAGAATGGTTATCGGCACGACCGTCGTGTCGATATCCTCCATTATAGGCACGACCTTCGTGCGGATAGCCTCGGCCATCAAAATGTTGCATTCCTAGTTTTGTTTATATTATATGGGGGGAGATTTTTTTTTTCCATATTAAATTTTTATCATTTATTTTGGATATAGAATGTCAAACTCCTGTGGTAAAATCGTTTTAATTCCAGATACTTGTACGAATGTTGCTCTGAATGTCTCGTGAAGACCAGAATAAATCAAAGTACTGAAAGTACTGTTGGAAGGCGAGTTTAGAATATAGGCATAACATATTGCAATACATTTTCCTGTACTTAAATTGCCTCTCCTGATACAGCAAAGTCTATAGAGTTGTGCAATGTTCCTGTGCAATGAAGACCAGTTTACCATCCTGAGTTTTAGCAAACTTGAAGAAGGCTTGTGAAAATATGTTGAAAAAAATTAAAAGGAATGGACTTTTCTGAAACTCCTTTCCATTTCATTTGAAGGAAAAGTTTTATGTGATAGCAAAGAGTTTTAATTTGCTGTTACCCGTATATGTTTTTACGTTGTATAGAAACTTAGATCTAACCCTCTATTAGCCCAATAATGAGTTTAAAAGGTCTAGGAAGAAGGCTTGAGAACTTTTGGTCTGAAAAGGAGAATACGGTGCTAATTGACATTTTTCCTTTTCCTAAAATGTCTTCCATCCTATTTCATACAGGTTCCATCAATGGTGCCAGATCAAAAAGTTGCTACCTGAAAATGCATTCAGTTTTGGAAAGTCTGAATTTTTTTTTCTTCGTGTAAAGAGCCAAGAAAGTTTCTCCTTTTCAAAATTAAGTTTTTAAATGGCCTCTTTCTCAGGGTTGTTAAAACTGTACTTGATAGGGTATGGTAAAGGATTAAAGAATAGTTTTTGCTTGAAAATGTAATCAATTTTGATAGATCTAAAACTGTAACTCTGTAATGAGATGATTAATTTCTTGAAAGTCTGTACCATTTTACTCCATGGATAATTTTATTGAGAGAGGAAAGTTTCTTTAGAAAGGTACATTTTAGAGTATAGAAACTGAGATTCAGCCTTTCAGATCACATATACTGACTTTCAACAATGTTGAAGAAGAGGCTTTTCAAAGCATTGTAGGAAAAGTAGAAAATAATGATAATCAACCTTTTGTTTGACTTTCCTACAATGTTTTCCATCTTAGTAACCCTTTACAAAACCCTTCAGAAAATAACAAAAAAATTTGGGCCGTCTACATTAAAGCAATTAGCAGATAATAAGTTAAGAGCATGTGAAATTGTGCCGTTTGGCTGGGAAAAAGTACAAAACAGAGTGGTAAAAAGAGAAAATACTCGTGACTAGCGTTTTTTCCTTTTTTTTTTTCCTTGAGGTTGTCAAAATTTCAGTGTCGTTCAGTTAAAAGGCTTTTTTTTTATTTGTTAACCATTTTATTTGAAATATACTTTATCAAGACTGAAAAAGAATTTCAAAACAAACGACTTTCAATGTTCAAAACGGAGATTTAACATTTAGGTTATAATACATGTGCTGGGTTTTAATGACCTTAAAGAATGGGGCTTTTTAGAAAGGGAAGCATATTTTGAAAGCCAGTGTTCAATCTAGCTTTCGATCACAGGGGGCCCATCGGGCCCATTGCCTCTAAAGTAGGGGGCCATTTGAAAAAAATAGGGGCCATCAACAAAATAAGAATTAATAAGTTTTTACCCTTTTATCGGACTGATGAAAAATAAAGTCAATATACTAGTAAAACTATTGTACATTAGAATGGATGCCGTCCAAGTTTAAAAGAAACAATAACAGTACAGTAACAGTCATATTAATGAATAGAATGTTTAAAGACTAGTTTGGTTTGATATGGCTACTGTGGGAACACACACGTCTTTCTAACGGGATGTATACCTTAATGCACAAATAATAGCCTGCTCTTTTTAATCATACAATGAGTGGACTGTACTCTTTAATTTGTCGGCTTGTTTTTTTATCGAGTAAGGAATTCAACTGATCTGCCGAGGACATGTGTCGATCAAGGGTTGATGTTTTAAAATTTTGACACCCAGTGACAAATGGATTTCGTTTTCCAGTAGATATACATGATCTAAACTGCAAGACATTTTTGTCATCGTCATATGTTAGCCAGTTTTTGAAACGCGATCGAGGCGTCTAGCCACTTACGTTGAAAGTCGCATTTTTTTTATGACACCGATCACGTTTCTCCAATCGTGGCTGCTGATGCCGATTCGTTTTGGGTCGCGGAGGTATCAAGCGATGGTTTCTCGGCAGGTTTAGGTGTTTTCGGCACACTGGCGCCTCCAAGATATTCAGAAATTCGTTTCATTTTTTGTCAACACAGCCAACGGAAGCTGAAAAGATTCCACATCTCTATGGCAACTGACGGAGTTTGTATTTTTCGTAATGAGCGGTAAGGAAAGAACAGATAAACTAACCCAATGGATTGTTACTACCGGAATGTAATTTTCGGGATCGAGTGTCGAGTGCGCCCGATGGGCCCGGGATTTAAATTCTATTGCGCCCAACGCGATTTTAGGGGGCCAATGGCGCAATGGCACGCTCTAGATTGAACACTGGAAAGCATGCAGGAACATGAGAAAATACTGGCAACGAACATTTTCTCCGTTTTGCGCAATGTTTACCATCCTATCAAGGATAACCAACCAACATCATTTGACGGTTGACTTCTTAGGTCCTATAAGGAACGTCCGAAAGTGTTCTTCTTTAATACGATTCTTGTAATCTATGACTCTGTTAACCCTTATACTAGAGTGCTAGATTGATGAAAATGGCATTTTACATCTCGGGCAAAATACTTAATTATTGCAACCTCACCCTGGGCTGTTTTGGTCAGGTTATTACAATATAGCTAATCCGACATTTATAAGATTGCATATTCTTTGCAGACTATAGAATCGTCTGCCTTGTCTTCAAAAGAGACAGGCGTAAAAAACGATCTAAGGGTTCATTGACATTAACGCTTGTCTTTCATTAATCTTGCATAACCGGAATGTACGTTCAGCTTGTCGGCAAACATGAAAGCAAAATGATTGCCAATTCGTCAATATTGAGATACACCCTATTCCTTTGTTTGACAAAAATATATCGTGCACAGTTACACAGATACAGGCCCTTGGTCCGTGTTCTTAGAAAATCACGAACACGTCCGATGCACTCTAGGACAGTGGGGATTCTCCCTGTCAAGTTAATTTTATCATTGTGTTATTCAGTTTTGGAAAAAAGTGTATAGTTGAAGGAAATTCTTTCGAGGAAAATAAATGGGAATATATAATGTAAAGATTTCAGTTCTAATAATGACGGAGGTAAGTGATTATGATAACAATTCATTGCGATAAGCGTTTATTCTTTACCTGACAAAGAAATTTCAGACTAAGTTGACATTGAAAGCACTGATTCATACAGATGAAAAATTCAGGGTGGCCCAAATTAGCGACGAAATTTGTTCTTGATAGGGTAGAAACATTGTGATAAAATGAAAAAAAAAATGCCGGTTTTCGATTGTAATTTCCCCTCTCCTCTCGATTTCTTCAAAAGCTTGATTTTCAGAGTCATTTCAAGTGAGCGGTAAAGGGTTAAATATTTATGAATAATTGCTGAACGTTAAGCAACGTGACGACCAAAAGAAGAAGTTAAAATTCTTTGCATGTTAAAATGGTTACAGATCATGTTATTGTCATTTTTGATGTAGTAAAATCCGATCATACTCGTATATAAGGAAAGAAGTGATCAGCCTGGAACCAAGGCTATATACATCGGTACATCATACTGACCAGAACTACTTCGAAATGACACATCTATTGTGACTTCAACTGATTTACCTTTTTCTTTTCACGGATCTCCGGAATCAAAACTCGGCCACGCCGATGCGTAACAATAACCTAGTCATTAATCATAAAGTCAAGCACAACTTTGATAAAAGAAATATATTTCTTTGAAAGAGAAAATTTTGTTTAAACACTTGATGATTCAAAGGAATTTATTTCATTGAAATTTTACTCCTCACAAAGACAGAATAAGGTTGCCAACAGAGGAAAGGGGTCTATCAGCGGTACGTCATTCAAAGAAGCTATCCGATTGGTTAGTTCTGGGATAGTAAATTTACATGTACGATCCCACTGGTTATAGTTGTTTATGCGTTGTGAAGTGGAAGTAGGTCCGAATGACGTCATGTTAGTAGCTTTCGATTGGCTTATAATAGCTATGGTTTATTCGTTGCTGTAGCAACATGATTATATCAATAAACTGATCCAAAGTATTTTGCATTTGTCAAAAACGATGCTTTTTACGATTTCGATTTCATTCCCTCTAGAAACTTGAAGTTTCTTCTTGCTGTTCGGATTAAATTTACAATGGTCTCGACACTATTTTGCTCTAATGTACTCGAAAAGTATCGAACTATTTGAAAGGCGTTTTGATAATGATGTTCAGAGGCATTTTCAGCAAGCTGCCGAGCGTTGACATATAAAGGCGAGAATGAAAATCTCGCCTTCCAAAAATAGGATCGGGGCAGACTTTTAGACTGAAGTTAGCTGACATTGGCATTCAAAATGAATCATTATTTTCTAAAGGTGCTCTCTCTCTAATTGCTATGGTTTTGGGGTGAAACGACTTGGGGAGAAACCGGTTTAGGGCAAAACGACTACGGATGGGAGGCAAAGCGATTGGTGTGATAAATACCAAGGGCGAAACGACCAGGGTGGGAAACGTCTTGGGGGCGAAACGTCTTCTTACCCCGAAAACTTACCTCTAAGTCAATCCAAACGATTCTCAGTTCTTCCAAGTCTGCAACTCTGTTCCACCCTGCCATTCTCAATCCTTCACTGTAACAAAACCTTTTTGGAGTATTGAATATGCCTGACGAGTGCTTGATGCAAAAGTTGCCTATCGTCCTAAACATGCTGATAATCGCAATGTCTGAATTCCGACCGCCTTGGGTAAAGAACAAGGCCATACGTGTGGGGTAATATGTACTTAGGTTTTCTTTATTACGGCAAAGAAATAGTTCTGGTAATCCCTCGCAATAGAATAGATGTTATTTCCTATATTTATCTATTTAATGTCCAGAATTAGAGGAAGGATAAGGATATTGATCAAGGGAAGAAAAGGGGAATAAAAATGATGATAAGAAGAAGAAGAAAAAGAAGAAGATGAATAAGAAATGATAAATTGGACTATAGAACCCATCGTGGATCTACTCCCTTTAAAAACACAAGCCACATAAAACCTAAGGTGTATGTCCCGGTCTGCACCAACTATATATTATAGAACCAAGCGCAGATCTATAGTCCTTGTAAAAAACACAAGCCCCATAGAACCTCAGCTGTATGGCCCGCTCTGCAACAACCAAATACTATAGACCCAGGTCGGATCTACTCCTTTTTAAGACACAACCCACATAGAAGAACCCGGGGCGGATCTACTCCTTTTAACTTACAAGGCGCATAGAACCTAAACTGTATGTCCTTTCTGCAACAACCATATATTATAGAACCCGGGCAGATCTAGTCCTTTTAGAAACACAAGCCCTATAGAACCTAAGCTGTATGTCCCTGGGCGGATCTACTCCTTTTAAATTACAAGCGCATAGAACCTAAACTGTATGTCTTTGTCTGCAACAACCATATATTATAAACCCCGGGCGGATCTAGTCCTTTTAGAAACAAAAGCCCTTTAGAACCTAAGCTGTATGTCCCGGTCTGCAACAAGAATACATTATAGAACCCAGGGCGGGTCTACTTTTTTTTAAAACACAACCAACATGGAACCTAAGCTGTATGTCCCGCTGTCCAAGATTGATTTATTTTTATTAAAGAACCCGGGGCGGATATACTCCTTTTGAATTACATGGCGCATAGAACCTCACCTGTATGGGATGTCCTTGTCTGCAACAAACATATATTTTAAACCCAGGGCGGATCTAGTCTTTTTAAAAACAAAAGCCCTATAGAAGCTTAACTATATGTCCTTGTCTGCAACAACCATATATCATAAACCCCTGGTGGATCTAGTCCTTTTAGAAACACAAGCCACATAGAACCTAAGCTGTATGTGCCTGTCCTCAACAACAATACATTATAGAACCCAGGGCGGATCTAGTCCTTTTTAAAACACAACCCACATAGAACCTAAGCTGTATGTCCCGCGCTCCAAGAATGATATACCAAAGAACCCGGGGCGGATCTACTCCTTTTAACTTACAAGGCGCATAGAACCTAAACTGTATGTCCTTGTCTGCAACAACTATATATTACAAACCCAGGGCGGATCTAGTCCTTTTAAAAACACAAGCCACATAGAACCTAAGCTGTATGTCCCGGTCCGCAACAACAATACATTATAGAACCCAGGGCGGATCTACTCTTTTTTTTAAACACAACCCTAATAGAACTTAAACTGTATGTCCCGCTCTTCAAGAATGATATATTAAAGAACCCGGGGCGGATCTACTCCTTTTAAAGGTGGCCCTTCAGAATTTGGGACGAAAATTTTACAAAAATACAAAAATATTGTCCTTATACTCACAAAGCCTTATAATCGTCATTCATAAAACCCCAGTAGTCGAAAATATTCCGACAACACGAGAAATTGGAGAGATTTACTACGGCCAAGGTTGACATCGACGGGAAACACGTTCTATTTTTACATGAACAACTCGCTCAGTTACATACTGGGAATACACAGACGAAGCTTCAAACATAGCGTCCGAAGAAGAGATTATGAAAAATAATTACATGTTCGCTATGTAATGGAATTTAACCGTCATTAGTCGTGTGTCAGTCACTTAACATTCCCACAATGCATATTTTTCATTTTGGCGCGAAATCTAAAAATAGCTTAAGAGGCTACGTAGCCATTTAAGGAAATACCATCAATTTTTTTTTTGTGATTTTATGATCCTTAATTATTGATGATTTGTATTGTTTTTTCATATAAATTTCAGTGATATATATATATTTTTTGATTTGGTGTGATGTGAAAATTCCAAGTACCCACCTTTAACTTTCAAGGCGCATAGAACCTAAACTGTATGTCTTTGTCTGCAACAACCATATATTACAAACCCCAGGCGGATCTAGTCTTTTTAGAACCACAACCCCTATAGAACCTAAGCTGTATGTGCCTGTCTGCAACAGCAATACAGAACCCAGGGCGGATCTACTCCTTTTTAAAACACAACCCACATAGAACCTAAGCTGTATGTCCCGCTCTCCAAGAATGATTTATTAAAGAACCCGGGCGGATCTACTCCATTTAAATTACAAGGTGCATAGAACCTAAGCTGTATGTCATTGACTGCTGCAACCCTATATCATAAACCCAGGGCGGATCTTCTCCTTTTTAAAACACAACCCACATAGAACCTAAGCTGTATGTCCCGCTCTCCAACAACTGATTTATTAAAGAACCCGGGGCGGATCTTCTCTTTTTAAATTACAAGGCGCATAGAACCTCACCTGTATGTCCTTGTCTGCCAAAAACATATATTATAATCCAGGGCCGATCTAGTCCTTTTAAAAACACAAAGCCTATAGAACCTAAGCTGTATGTCCCAGTCCGCAACAACAATACATTATAGAACCCAGGGCGGATCTACTCTTTTTTAAAACACAACCCACATAGAACCTAAGCCGTATGTCCCAGTCCCCAACAACAATACATTATGTAACCCAGGGCGGATCTACTCTTTTTTAAAACACAACCAACATAGAACCTAAGTTGTATGTCCGGGTTTGCAACAACCATGTATTATAAACCCCGGGCGGATCTAGTCCTTTTAAGAACACAAGCCCTATAGAACTTAAGCTGTATGTCCCAGTCCCCAACAAGAATACATTATAGAACCTAGGGCGGATCTACTCCTTTTTAAAACACAACCAACATAGAACCTAAGGTGTATGTCCCAGTCCCCAACAAGAATACATTATAGAACCCAGGGCGGATCTACTCCTTTTTAAAACACAACCAACATGGAACCTAAGCTGTATGTCCCAGTCCCCAACAAGATACATTATAGAACCAAGGGCGGATCTACTCCTTTTTAAAACACAAGCCCTATGGAACCTAAGCTGTATGTCCCAGTCCCCAACAAGAATACATCATAGAACCCAGGGCGGATCTACTCCTTTTTAAAACACAACCCACATAGAACCTAAGCTGTATGTCCCGCTCTCCAAGAATGATATACCAAAGAACCCGGAGCGGATCTACTCCTTTTAAATTACAAGGTGCTTAGAACCTAAGCTGTATGTCCTTTTTGCAACGACCATATATTATATAACCCAGGGCGGATCTACTCCTTTTTAAAACACAACCCACATAGAACCTAAGCCGTATGTCCCGCTCTCCAAGATTGATTTATTGAAGAACCCGGGGCGGATCTCCTCTTTTTAAATTACAAGGCGCATAGAACCTAAGCTGTATGTCCTTGTCTGCAACAAACATATATTATAAACCCAGGGCGGATCTAGTCCTTTCAGAAACACAAGCCCTATAGAACCTAAACTATATGTCCTTGTCTGCAACAACCATATATTATAAACCCCGGGTTGATCTAGTCCTTTAAAAAACACAAGCCCTATAGAACCATATATTACAAACCCAGGGCAGATCTAGTCCTTTTAAAAACACAAGCCCTGTAGAACCTAAGCTGTATGTCCCGCTCTGCAACAACCATATAGAATAGATATTATAGAACCCGGGCCGGATCTACTCCTTTTAAACAACAAAAGCCCCATATAACTTTTAAGGTGTATGTCCCGGTCTGCAACACCCACATATTATATAAACCCAGGTCGGATCTACTCCTTTTAAAAAACACAAGCCCCATAGAACCTAAGCTGTATGTCCCGCTCTGCAACAGCCATATATTGAAGAACACAGGGCGGATCTACTCCTTTTAAAAGCTCAAGTCACATACAACATAAGCTGTATGTCCCGCTCTGCAAACAGCCATATATTATCGAACCCGGGTCGGATCTACTCCTTTTAAACAACAAAAGCCCCATATTACTTAAGGGGTATGTCCCGGTCTGCAACACCCACATATTATATAAACCCAGGGCGGATCTACTCCTTTTAAAAAACACAAGCCACATAGAACCTAAGCTGTATGTCCCGCTCTGCAACAGCCATATATTATAGAACCCCGGGCGGATCTACTCTTTTTAAATAACAAAAGGCCCATATAACCTAAGATGTATGTCCCGGTCTGCAACAGCCATATATTATAGAAACCGGAGCGGATCTACTCCTTTTAAATAACAAAAGGCCCATATAACCTAAGCTGTATGTCCCGGTCTGCAACAAATATATATATATTATAGAACCCATGGCGGATTATCTTCTTTTAAAAACGAAAGCCCTATAGAACCTAAGCTGTATGTCCCAGTCTGCAACAACCATATATTATAGAACCCAGGGCGGATTTACATGTTTTAAAAACGCAAGCCCTATAGAACCTAAGCTGTATGTCCCGGTCTGCAACAACCATATATTATAGAACCCAGGGCAGTTCTACTTCTTTTAAAAACGAAAGCCTGATAGAACCTAATCTGTATGTCCCGGTCTATAACAAAGATATATAATAGAATCCAGGTCGGATCTACTTCTTTTAAATCACAAGCCGCATAGAACCTTTATAAGCTATATGTGCTCGTCTGCAACAACCATATATTATAAGCCCATGGCGGATCTACTTCTTTTAGAAACACAAGCCATATAGAACCTTAGCTGTATGTCCCTGTCTGAAACAAGCATATATAATTGAACCCATGGCGGATCTACCCTTTTAAAAAACGCAACCCCCATAGAACCTAAGCTGTATGTCCCGATCTGCAACAACTATATTTCATAGAACCCGAGGCGGATCTACTCGTTTAAAGAACATAAGTCCTATAGAACCTAAGCTGTATGTTCCGGTCTGCAACAACTGTAGATTATAGAATCCGGGAATGATTTACTCGTTTTAAATTTTAAGGCGCATAGAACCTAAGCTGTATGTCCTTGTCTGCAACAACCATGTATTATAAACCCAGGGCCGATCTAGTCCTTTTAAAAACACAAGACCTATAGAATCTAAGCTGTATGTCCCGGTCCGCAACAACAATACATTATAGAACCCCGGGCGGATCTACTCCTTTTTAAAACACAACCCACATGGAACCTAAGCCGTATGTCCCGCTCTCCAATAATGATATATTAAAGAACCCAGGGCGGATCTACTCTTTTTAAAAAGACAAACCACATAGAACCTAAGCTGTATGTCCCGCTCTGCAACAGCCATATATTATAGAACCCTGGGCGGATCTACTCCTTTTAAAAACACAAGTCAAATACAACATATTAAGCTGTATGTCCCGCTTTGCAAGAGCCATATATTAACCCATTACCAAACGACAATATTTTAGACTAGTCGAAATTGAAAGCATTTGCAAACAACAAAATAAATGTGACATTTATGACAGCATTTTCTACTTTTCCCACGATGTTTTGTAAAGGCTTCTTTCTCAGGGTCGTCAAAAGTAGGGATTGTGTGGTAATGGGTTAAAGAACCCGAGGCGGATCTAATCCTTTGAAAACCACAAGTCACATACAACATAAGTTGTATGTCCCGCTCTGCAACAACCATATATTATAGAACCCGGGGCGGATCTACTCCTTTTAAACAACAAAAGCCCTATATAACTTCAGGTGTATGTCCCTGTCTGCAATAACTACATATTATAGAAACCCAGGGCGGATCTACTCCTTTTAAAAACACTAGCCACATAGAACCTAAGCTGTATGTCCCGGTCAGCAAGAATGATATATTAAAGAAACAGGGTCGGATCTACTCCTTTTAAACAACAAAAGCCCCATATAACTTACAGTGTATGTTACGGTCTGCAACAACTACATATTACCGTAAAGCAGGGCGGATCTACTCCCTTTAAAAACACAAGTCCTATAGAACCTAAGCTGTATCTCCCGGTGTGCAACAATATATTATAGAACCCATAGCGGATGGACTCCTTTTAAAACACATGCCCTACCAAAATTCCAGGAGGGTCCGGACCCCCCTGGAATTTTGGCAAAAATGTGGTTATCGGATTCGTGAAATGGTACTGTTCTGATATTGCACAGCATTTACATGTATGTAAAATACAGTCATTAAAAAAAAAAAGGTTCTAAATGTGGATACCTCCTCATGGTTAGAACTGGAAACGTTGACTTTTCTTGTAAACGGCTTACATCCTCTGAAATCAGGAAATCAAAGTATCTTATAATAAGACAAGTGCGTTTTCGGTGGGACCCCCCCACCCCTTGAGAAAGATATCTGGATCTGCGCATGCCTACTTTAGGGCGCATTGATACAACACATAAGGTGTATGTCCTCGTTTTCAGTTCATTTTACCCGAGGCGGTCGGAATTCAGACATAGCCGCTGATAATGATCAGTTGAGGAAAAAAACCGAAATATCCGAGTTCACCTTCAGTTCGTTCGTTTGATAAGAAAGCGAGACCAAAGAATACGTTCTTACCTAAAAATAGTTGTGACATCAGTTTCGTCTAACCCAAGAAATCTTTCTCGTTGTATACGAAAGCATGTCATGGTATTACATTTTGTTCTTTAGCGAAAGTAGATATATGTTATTTTGAAGCAAAATATTGATCTAGGGCACATTGTGTAATTAGTCGTGAATCTATTAACTTTGTTTGGCACTCGTCTACTTTCGTTTTGTCGTCACCTGATTGGGTTAGACACAAAGCTGTCAGAACTAGTTAATCACCGTTAGCCTTGCCTTTTTAATGAGTATCTATCCCATCAGTGTTTATTTTATGTGCCAGTTTTTTTCTTTGAAAGATTTTTCTCCTTTTTACTTTTCAGGGTCATCCCAAATCCAAACTAACTGACGACATTCATAAATCACCAAACGTTACAGCTTTTGAATCAGGGGGTGGGACACAAAATATATTATCAGCGGATAGGGCTATGGAGGGAGAACAAAAACCAGTAAAAGTGATCGTTGTTGGAGCAGGGTCACGAGGACATGGGTATGCTTCATACGCTATCCACTATCCCAACAAATTGAAGGTAAATTAGCAATATGAGTTTTATTATCTGCATTTCAACCATGCTCTGACAAAAGGGGGGGGGGGGTAAATGTATCTGGTCTCAGGGATCCTTGATTTAACCCTTTACCCCATAAGGCATTTCTATGGTATCTCTAATTGACCCAAAACAACAGCAAGGATGAAGCCGTTTCATATGTGTGTATATATGACACCTTTTGATAGTGTAGAAAACATTGTGGCAAAAGGTGAAATTGCTCGTCATGAGCAATGTCACCTTTTGCCACAATGTTTTCCAAAGTCTCCTACAAGCAATGCATAGAAATAAGTATCTGTGGAGTAAAGGGTTAAACGAGTCATCACATTCTTATGGAGCCATAATATCCAAATTTTAACAACCAACTAAATCAAGAGATAGACTGGTCCTGTGGCATGCAGAAAATTAACCAAAAGTGAAAAGTTTCGGCCCAGGTCAGCCTGCTTGGACTCCACTTGGAGCCCCCTTTTGCCAAAGCATGGTTCATATAATTTTGTCTTACCGCTAAACCGAAACTTTCTGTTTGGTTTATTTGTGGCTCAATTGGTTAAAAGCTCAATGAGCTTAAATTGTGTAGATTTCTGGTATTATGAATTATTTTTTTCTTCTTTTTCAGGTTGTGGGTGTATGTGAGCCAAGAGAATATCACAGAAATGAAGAAATTAGGAAACACAATATTCCGGTTGAAAATGCCTTCAGTGGTGAGTGAAGAACAGCTGCAGCAATATCATAGAATTACATGTAGATCTACTAGATGATTTATTGTTGCTGCAGTTTTCTTGCATTACTTCTTTACCAAACGACAAAATTTTGGACTTTTCCAAATTAAAAACATTTGCAGATGAAAACATAAATGTAACTCAAAATGTGAATTTTCTTTCGGGAGAGGAAGAAAATATAGCGGGAAAAGGAGAAAATGCTGGTAACCAGCATTTTCACCTTTTTCCCACATTCATTGTTTCCAAAGCTTTCTTTCTGAGGGTCATTAAAAGTTGGGATTGTGCGGTAAACAGTTAAAATGTTTGCCTCACTATCCTGAGTATTAACAACCCTGAGTAAAAGGACTTTCGGAAATATTTTGGGAAAAGGAGAAAATGCTGGTTACTAGCACTTTCTCACAAGATTCTACCCTTTCTCAGACAAATTTTTTCCATTTGAACATTCAATTAGTTGCCCTCAAATGCTGTCAGTTTTGGACAAGTTCAGCACCTTGTATTAAATTGTGCCTACATGTATGTATTTCAGATTGGACAGATGCAGTGCAAAGGGAAAAATTTGCTGACTGTGTGTTCATTTGTACACCAGATAGACTACACAAGGTAAACATGTACTTCATAAACCAAACAGTAAGGCCTACCTCTGTACACCACAGTACTGCATGCTTAACTCTTGACCAAACGCCAAAATTTTGGACTGACCCGAAAAGAGAGCAATTGCAGAAGACAAATTAAAGGTGGCCCAAAGTACAAAATTTATACTTGATAGAAAACATTGTTGGAGAAGGAGAAAAAAATTGGTTAAATTAACCAGGCTCTTTAATTCATTACCATACGACAGTATTTTGGGCTTGTCCCAGTTGAAAGCATTTGCAGACGACAAAATAAAAGTGACTGAGAATTTGAAATTTGTTTTGTGAAAAGTAGAAAACATTGTGGGAAAAGGAGAAAGTGCTGGTTACCAGTATTTTCTCATTTTCCCACAATGTTTTCTAAAGGCTTCCTTCTCAGGGTCATCAAAAGTAGCAATTGTGTGGTAATGGTTCAAAAGTGGGCTATATGATTCTCTGACGTAGCAGTCTGCTCAGGCTAATGTTGGAGAAAGTTTCTATTCTTATATTGCATTCTACATTTTTATCATGGAAATTCGGTGTTGCTTTTAGCTCCATTGGCCAAAGGCCAGCGAGCTTATGTCATGGGCCGGTGTCCGTCGTCTGTCCATCCGTCCGTGCATGCGTCTGTGGGTACTTTTACTTCAAACATCTTCTTCTCTGAAACTAGCCTTCAAATTTTGATTAAAAAATGAAACTACAATAAATCTATTTGTTTATATTATTCATTTCTATTTTGTTATCCTTTGTAATTTGCAGGGTCCTGCAATTGCTTTTGCTAAGAAAGGATACCATTTGCTGGTGGAAAAACCCTTGGCTGTGAGTTGGTTTACATTGTGTTATTTTGGTATTAAATACTCAGAGGTAAAATAAAGTATTGACATTTTTAACTTGTGAACAGATGACAAAATTTTGGACTTATCTAATGTTAACCCTTTACCTGATATGCCAATTTGAGGCTCTTCCATTTCAACAGCAAATAAAGATATGATATCAAAAATATGGACAAATGAGTATACAAATATCTGATTGAGTAGAAAACATTGTGGGAAAAGGAGAAATTGCTTGTTTCGAGCAATTTCTCCTTTTCCCACAATGTTTTCAAAAGCATGTAAAGTAAAAGATGTAAAGGGAGATAATAAGCAGCATCCAACAGGGGGCGTGTTGTGGGAATCTGGAAATTGGGCTTGATCAGCTGAGGTAAGATCCACATAGTGATCGTAATCTTGGCTTGCGAAGATGTTGTAGGGTAGACTCATTCTTCTTCTTCTCGTTTCGAGCAATTTCTCCTTTTCCCACAATGTTTTCAAAAGCATGTAAAGTAAAAGATGTAAAGGGAGATAATAAGCAGCATCCAACAGGGGGCGTGTTGTGGGAATCTGGAAATTGGGCTTGATCAGCTGAGGTAAGATCCACATAGTGATCGTAATCTTGGCTTGCGAAGATGTTGTAGGGTAGACTCATTCTTCTTCTTCTAAATAGGAATGCGGCTTTGTTTAGTATAGGGTTAATTACCTCCACTGTCATTTAACTCTTTACCACACAGTTCCTACTTTTGACAACCGTGAAAAAGAAGCCTTTAGAAAACATTGTTAAAAGGAGAAAATGCTGCTTTCTACCCTTCAAAAACAAATTTCAAATGTTCAGTCACTTTTATTTTGTCGTCTTCAAATGCTTGTCATTTGGACAAACCTAAATTTTGCTGTTTGGTAATGATCGAGTTAACCCATTACCACACAATCCCTACTTTTGATGACCCTGAGAAAGAAGCCTCTAGAAAACATTGTGGGAAAAGAAGAAAATACTGGTAATCATCATTTTCTCCTTTTCCCACAATGTTTTCTAAAGGCTTCTTTCTAGGGGTCGTCAAAAGTAGGGATTGTGTGGTAATAGGTTAACTGTTTGTCAGAAAAAAATGCAGTTTTGCTTTGATTGTTATATCTGAAGGTTACGGCAGAAGACTGTAAGGAGATTGTGGAGACATGTAAAGCGAACAACGTGCTGTTATCTGTATGTCATGTGTTACGTTACACGCCCTGGGTTCAGAAAGTGAAGGAAATTATTGATAGTGGTAGAATTGGAGAGGTTGTCAATATAAGCCATACAGAACCAGTAAGATTTTTTATTTTAGTCCTTGTCCTAATTTGTGATAGATCTTTATTAACTCCCTACCAGACGTCAAAATTTTAGCCTAGTCCAAATTGAAAGCATTTGCAGACCACAATTTCAATGTGGCTCAAATTGTGCAATTGTTTATTGATAGGGTAGAAAACATTGTGGAAAAAGAGAAGGTTTTTGTGATATCCTTTTATCCCATAATGTCTGGTAGAGCCTTTTTGTCAGGGCTGTTTTGACAGAGTCAGACATTTAAGAGAAAATCAAGAAAATGTTAAGTGGTTGAAAAACAGGTTCAAAGACAGTGTTTTCAACTAGTAGCAGAAGCTTGATGACTTACTCTCAGTATAAGATAAATGCAACTGATTATTCTGTTTTTATAATTTATGCCTTTTTTGATTAATTCCGTTTTTATAATACATGCCCTTTAAGTGTTTACCAGATGACAAAAGTTAATTCATTACCACACAATCTCTAGTTTTAACGACCCTGAGAATCCTTTAGAAAACATTTTTGGAAAAGGAGAAAATACTGGTAACCAGCATTTTCTCCTTTTCCCACAATGTTTTCTACTCTTCACAAAACAAATTTCAAATTTTCAGTCACTTTTATTTTGTTGTCTGCACATGCTTTTGATTTGGAAAAACCTAAAATTTTGTCGTTTGGTATAGAGTGAAGACCAGTCCAATGAATGAATGTTGTTTTATGGCACATCAACAGCTTTGGTCTTGTAGCCTGCATATCTGTGTTTAAGGATAATAAAAGTGGAAAAGACCAGTGCAAACTGAAAGCATTTTCAGATCAGATATTCAATGTGGCTCGAATTGTGGGATTTATCTTTGAAAGACAAGAAAATATTGTGTAAAAATGAGAAAATGCACAATGTTTTTTACCCTGCTTGACCAAATTTAATATTTTTTAATTATGTTTATTTTGTAGTTTGGTAAAGAGTTAAGTATTTTGTAAGTTTATTTGGCTGGTAAACAGCATTTTCTCCTTTTCCCACAATGTTTTCTACCCTTCCCTAAACAAATTTCAAATTTTCAGTCACTTTTATTTTGTCATCTGCAAGTACTTTCGATTTGGACAAACCTAAAATTTTGTCTTCTGGTAATGAGTTAATGAATACAGGTCTAGGAGATGCTACAATTTGTATAAATATGCTATTTAGGTAGGTTACTGGCACTTTGCCCATTCTTATGTGCGAGGAAACTGGCATAAGGAGGCTGATAGCACATTCTCGCTCCTGGCAAAATGTTGCCATGATATTGACCTTATCTGTCATTGGATGGAAGGAAAAAGGTGCAACAGTGTATCATCTTTTGGAAGTCTGAGTCATTTCCACAAAAGAGATAAGGTATTGTTGGTAAAACACAAGAATAGTGTCTTGTTGTTGTAAAGTTTTTTTTCATCTAGGTTTTCCTGAAGAGAGGCTGACACAACTATCAACCTATTCCAAAATAAACTGATTTTTGAAAATGTAAATACAGCTACAAATGACCCAAAGGATAAATATTTGAAAGGACAATTTCTAATGAGGAAGTACATAATGTAGACAGCAATGAGGACAGAGAAAGAATCAATTATAACAAGCAATAAATACCTTCACCTGTATGTACCAGTCCTTCCTCTTAGCAACTTATCAGTCCCCCGACACTTATTATATCCTGGATTTCTTTCATAAGCAATAGAAGTTAGGGAAGCAGTAATAACAACAACATCATTTCTCTTTATTTGGCACTTGAAGGGTGTAATAAAAGTGTTGGCCTCTTTAAAGGAAAATGTATGTAGCCATTGGTAATGTTTTGCCATCAAAACTCAATAACATAATAACTCATTTTACAGGTTGGCTATTGGCATTTTGCCCATGCTTTTGTCCGAGGAAATTGGCGGTGTGAAGATGAGAGTACATTTTCACTTTTAACTAAATGTTGTCATGACATTGATCTAATCTGTCATTGGATGGAAGGGAAACTGTGTGAACGTGTGTCATCTTTTGGTCACCTTAGTCATTTTCATAAATCGGACAAGGTAAAACTCACCGTGTACTGTATCCCAGCATTATTTGGCATGAGTGAAGATTTTATTTTGTGGAAAAAGGAAAAAATTCTTGCAATATTTAGCATTTTAGGGGATAGTATATTTTATGCTATGTGCTGTGATGCATAATGATTGCTTCCTTACCTTGTATTGATATTTTGTGATTCTAAACCAAACAAAAAACTTTGGACTAGTCCAAATTGAATCCATTTGCTATTGATAGATAGAATGTGGCTCAAATGATGAGAATCAAAAATTGAGAAAAGAACAATTTAAAAGTCTGAACTGACACAACTTTTGATTGGTTAAACCATTTGCTTTAGCTAATCAGAAGTTGCCTTACATTCTAAACCTAGATTTGATAACAGGTATCAGTTTCTACTTCTTGAGTTTACTCATTATGTAGGGAAACAAATATCCTGTATTCAACATAAGAATATTCATGAAAATTGTATGAAAAAAGGTTAAATGAGTTTGAACATATTGTGGGTAAAGGAGAAATGGCTTGTTATGAATAATTTCACACATGAAAAGCAGTGTTTCGAAAGCAGTGAGATACAATATGTAAAGTTGTCAGCTGAAGGTAATATGTACATAAAAAAGACATGATACATAATATCCTGGTAGTTACCATATAACTGTGGATCTTTGGGATTCATCTTGTCTAACAATGAACTAGTTCATGAGATAGAATGGTCCTTTGAAGTGCAAAAAATTGGCCATCAGCAAAAAGCCGTCTTGGACTTCACAGGCTGACTTGGGTCGATACCTTTTGCAAATGCATTGAACCTCCTTATCCCATTACCAAACAACAAAATTTTAGACTCATCCAAATTGAAAGCATTTGCAGAAAACAAAATAAAAGTGACTGAAAATTTGAAATTTGTTTTGTGAAGGGTAGAAAACATTATGGGTAAAGGAGAAAATGCTTTTCTAACAATGTTTTCAAAAGGCTTTTATCTCAGGGTCATAAAAACCAGGGATTGTTTGGTAAAGAGTTAACAGCCAAGGTCATAATTATCATGGCGGTCGGTGACGACCATGTGCTTCCTGGCTTTCTCACACCAGTACTAACACAACTTCCTTTCCAAAGCCAATGACTACTTTTTTCACATGCTTCAGCAGAGGTGAGAGGTTAAATTACGCCGGAAAGGAAGTTCGCCTTATCTGGGATTGAACTCACAACCACTAAGTCATGAGTCCAACACACTCACCACTGAGCCACCTGGGCAGGCATATTTACCATGTATTTTAGATAGTATGTAATACTGATATTATGTTAGATTGATGATCAGAACTAGTGGCATTGACATTTCTGACTCTTTTTTTTGTGGAATTATTAGGTAGAAAGCATTGTTGGAAAACAAAAATTACGGGTAAATCTGACTAGAATGATAGGAATTAATAAAAATATGTTTGAAACAGTTGAAAACATTGTTGGAAGAGGAGAAAATGCTGGTTACCAGCATTTCCTCCTCTTCCCACAATGTTTTCAAAAGGCTTCTGCTATGGGGACCTGAAAGAAAGGGATTATTTCGTTAGGGCTTAAAATCTTATCTTTGTTGTTGCAGCCAGAAGGTGCAGCCAGTCGATGCATTGATTGTCCTAAATAAATTGAGTCAAAGTGTCCATTTTCTGCTAAAGAGTTTTACATTGGGATGTTAAAACAGGTAAGATCTGGAATAGAACTGGGCGTTATACTATACCCTGACAACAAAGCTGGTACCAGGGCCCGAATTCACCAGCCATTCTTAAGAACATTCTTTGTCTTATTCTCCAGAGTTTTCTACATTTGTAAGTAACACCACCTCTGATTGGATAAACCGAATGGTGAAGCTGATCAGAAGTTGTGTAAATTACATATTAAATGGTTTAACCAATCAGAAATTGTGTTATTTACTAATTTAGAAAACCTTGAAGAATAAGACTAAGAATATTCTCAAGAATGGTTGGTGAATACAGGCCTAGGTTTCTGTCTGTTCTACACTCTGACCATGGACAATTTTCTGTCCTATCTTCCTTGCACAGTCCCCCGCTTGGCCAATTTCTTTCTGAGGATTGATGATAGTCACCGCAACATGATTCATTCCTCTCCCACTGCTAACCATTGTTTTGATGATGGCTATGAGGAAAAGCAGCCAATTTCATTAAAATTATGCAGAGCCCTAGACAAAGAAATTCCAGGAGAGCATGGTAGGTGCACTCATTCTCGGATACCCTGGGGTCTCCTTATTTGCTACGCTACATCGACCCCTGGGACAACTGACTAATAAAACTTTGAATCAGCCGCCGAAAATCGATACGAAACATCATAGCGTACAGTCCACTCGCCCATCACAAAATGATGATGGAACCAATGAAAAGCCAGCATTTGGCCAGCGGTAAAGCGAGGGAAGTTCAATTAATTGTCCCAGGGGTCGATGTAGCGTAGCAAATAGGGAGACCCCGGGGTATCCGAGGATGAGGTGCACTAGTTATAAGGGAAAAATGTTGCAAACAGTTTTAAACACCATTGTTCGGAAAACAATTCCTTCATGCATGGTTTCATCCAGATTTAGATACAATACCTAACAACTGCATTAGGGAGATATCTCTTTAGCTCAGCGGTTATGGTATTGGTCTTTTAAACCTTGAAAAACGGGAGTATTTGTCCCCTTGGGTTTGAACCCCAACAGAGGCAGTTTATATTTCAGCCATGCGTTTGTTGCGAACTTTCATGTTTGTAAGAATCATACAATCAGTCAATCAGTCTTTGCACAGCTTTTTACTTAATATATCTAAGAAATAATCTTCTTTCTATCGTGGTTTATTGTTTAGTATACCACAAATGTGAGTTTTGAGGCATAATAAATACTAGTAATCCACGAAGGCTATAGCCAAGAGTGGTTTATTCAGTGCGCCTTATAACTCACAATGTTGTTTATTGTATGATAAAAAACAACAGAAAGAAGATTATTTTGATTCTAACATGACCAACTCTTAATCAATGGAGAACAAGTTCATACTCAGAGTAAGAAGGCGGATGCATATTGAATAACTAACTTACTGGTACTTACTTTATGTAGACTGATGTCACTCTGTACAGAACTACATCACTCTAGATAGAATAACATAGATTTTACCATGCTTTCATTGCACTGTGTTTATATTCTATTGTCATGTTAGAATGAAATTCATCAATAAATTCAGTCTGTATGTTAGCTTGCAGACCAGCATTAAAGAAGAGAGACATGAAAGATAAAATTTTTCGGTATTTCCTTAATTGACTAAAAAGCCTCTTAACCCTTTACCAAACAATTCTGGGTTTTCACAACCCTGAGAAAGAAGCCTTCTAAAAACATTGTTGGAAAAGGAGAAAATGCTGGTAACCAGCATTTTCTTCTTTTCCCACAATGTTTTCTACTCTTCCCAGCACAAATTTCAATTTTTTAGTTACATAAATTTGGTTGTCTGCAAATACTTTCAATTTGGAGTAATGTAAAATATTGTTGTTTGGTAAAGAGTTAAAGTTTTTAGACGTTGCACCAGAATGTATCAACAATTTGTGGGAATGTCACATGATCTGTAACATGTGTGGATTGTTTAGGATAGTATTCAAATACATATGATGACATCATATTTGATGTTACAAAAATAGATAGAACAAGTGATTGCAAACTGCCAGCCATTTCTTTCTGCAACTAAATTTGCAACTTTGCAATGCATATAAAGGATGGTAATTAATCATATTTTGATGTACTATATACATTTCAGGGTAATACAGGTTGGCCTGTTAGCGTCATAACAGATATTGTTGATATAGAAAATGTGACAGAGGCATTAAGAAAAGGTCCCTATGGAAAATGTGTTTATGATACAGATAACGATGTGATGTCACAGCAGGTATTTTAGCCTCATTTTCTGTGATGCAGTTATGTTGAAATTAGTATGTTTATTGTCATGAGTCCAAAAAATGAGGTCGTCCTAATTTTAGTGTCATTGTGTTCCTTTATAGACAAAAAGTTAAGTTTCTGCTTTGTTGTGATGTTGTTACAGGTAACAGAAAAATTAACTTTTCTGTAGTTATGTTTTCTGTATTTACATGTACTTGTGCACAATGGGATCTTGGCCATGTTTACTTAAGTGAACTTGTGTTGTTACAGGTACATAGCCATGTTTCCTGCTGTGTACCTGTGTTGTAATAGTTACTTAGCCATGTTTTCTGCTGTGTACTTGTAACAGGTACTTAGCCATGTTTTCTACTTTGTGATTAAGTTGTAAGAAGTAATGAGCCATGATAAATGCCATGTACTTATGTTGTAACAAGTACAAGTGCATGTAACAACCATGATCTCTGCTCTGTACTTATAATGTAATAGATACTTAAACATGTTTTTTGCTGTGTAATACATTGTTATCGGTACTTAGCCATGTTACCCAATGTGTACTTATGTTGTAACACATTCTGAGCCTTGTTTCCCCTTTTCCCCTTACATTTTAATGGGTACTCAGCCATGTTTTATGCCATGCCTTAATGTTACAAGACTTTATTATAGCCTTTTTTTATGTACATATACTTATATCAAAACTAGTTACTCTAGGAATGTTGTTTGTGTTACAGGTTGTTACAATGCAGTTTGAAGGTGGAGCCACTGCCTCATTGACTATGGTAGCTTTCACCGAAAAAGTGTGCTGTAGAGAAACCAAGTTTTACGGGACTAAAGTCAGTCATGTGATATTTTTTCATTCACAACAGAATAGTCTGAATTTAAAATCAGAAGAATTTAAAGTTTTATTGAAATTGATCATTTTCATATTTATGGACCGGGCAATTGGGTTTTGTTTAAGTGAGTTAAACAGCCATAGTTTATTCATCGGAATATTATCTGCATCCGAATTTTTATTCTACGTATGAACTTGTTTTCGTTCGGTTAAGAGCTGGTCATGTTAGAATCAAAATAATCTTCTGTCTATCGTGGTTTATCATTCAATTAACCATGTTGTGAGTTATGTGGCGCAGTGAATAATCCACTTGGGCTGTCACCCTCATGGATTGTTTATTATGTCTCATAATGATTTTAATCATATACCAGACAAGTGCAAGTGCCCTGCTGATCATGAGATTCAAATGCAAAAACTTTCATGTGAATAGCTTGATTTATCAATCAAATTTTAAATCAGACATTTCTGTTGATTTGTCTCTTAATTATAAGTTATTGTTGTCATTCCTTTTATCATTGATTTTCTACAAATTACAAAAATTATTTGTAAATTTAGAGGCTACTGAAAAAGCCTTTTTAGTTTTCATAATCTTGAAAAAAAAAACATCAAGATATTACCCTGATCCTGTCTTCACCTGTGTCCAATTATGCACAAACTGTGACATGTTATAATTAAGAAATAATCTTCTTTCTATCGTGGTATATCGTTCAATAAACCACAGTTGTGAGTTATGAGGCACAATAAATAATCCACGAGGGCGATAGCCCGAGTGGCTTATTCATTGCGCCTCATAACTCACAACGTGGTTTATTGAACGATACACCACGATAGAAAGAAGATTATTTCGATTCTAACTTGGCCAATTCTTAATGAAAGGAAAACAAGTTCAAACTAAGAGTAAAAACGCGGATGAAGATTATGTTCCATTGAATAACCCACTCACTGAATGACATCACTCTACATGGATTGTCGCAGATTTTACCACGTTTTCCTTGCACTATGTTTATAGAGCCAAAGTCGCGTGTCATGTTAGAATATCTCTTTTATAACTTAAGATATCTACTGTAATATATATATATTTTGCAGGGTCAGATGGTTGTTGAGGATGGCTGGAATGCAAAAATAGAAGTGTTTGATTTTCTCTCAGAGACAAGGTCTAACGGTATATATCTTTGTTGTCTGTCATTCTTCCTTTTTATTGCTATGAATTATTCATAACAATCTGTAAGTTTGACAGCTGCTTGACACAGAATCTTGAGTCTTAAAGACCCAAGAGGACAAGGCTTTTGAAAACATTGTGGGAAAAGAAGAAAATGCTGGTAACCAGCAATTTCTCCTTTCTCAAAAATGTTTTGCACCTTTCCAAAACAAATTTCAATTTTGCAGTGACTTATTTTTTTTGTCACTAACTGCTTTCGATTTGGGCCAGTGTAAAAATTGCCGTGTGGTGAAGGGATAAAGTTCTCAGTTTCAAATATGCTATCTTGATCTCTGTTTTCTCTGAAAATTCAATCCACTGTCACTAAGAAAGACTTTTAACTGAAATTCTTTACCAAAAAATCAAGTTTTACGAGGGACACTTTTTAAGTTCATAGAGTAGGGTGGTCTTTTTAAAACCGCTTGAAATATCAAAATTTTATGTATCTAAGACCGAAATATGCTCTGTCTGCCTCCACATACATTTTACACCGATCTACCCGTTGCCGGAGCGCTGCCTGGTAGTCCTCTTTAGGTATATGTTGCAGACACTGGTAGACCGCACTGCCTATACCACAACGGGATTCAAAACGGTGCCCTGCCAGCATTTCCTTTAGACTTGGGAACAACCAAAAGTCACAGGGGAACAGGTCAGGGCTGTATGAGGGATGATCTAAGATATCAAGCCCAGATTCTTTCAGATATTCCGGTTCCGTAGTGGATTTATTGGCCGGTGCGTTATCATGGAGTAATTTGATGCCGCGAACTCCGGTGCGCGGTCTGCGTTTCTGACGGAAATCAACAAGTTGAGTAAGAACACTTTCTTTGTAAAACTTTCCAGTGACAGAACTACGTTTCAGGACTGGAATTTGAAGGACTAGACTTTTCGAATCAAAGAATATCGCATACAACATGCGATTTGATGTTTTGCAATGGCGCGCAACGACAGGTCTGTCACCCTCAGATGAAACCCAAACCTTATTTTTAGCCTTAGAATCGGGTGATAGATCCAGGTTTCATCACCTGTAACTATCTCTTCCAAAGGACGTGGGTCACATTTATCATATTTTTCTGTAACTTGCGATGCAAGTCTGACCCGACTTTGTTTCTGCTTGTCAGTTAGCAAATGGGGCACCCAACGCGCGCATATCTTACATAGCCCAAGTCGTTCATGTAAGATCTTCAAAATACTTGACGAATGAATGCCACTTAATTCTTCTGTCTCTTGCACGGTATAATGTGCATCTTCTTTAGCTAATGTTTTCACAGTAACAATGTTCTTTTCCGTCAAAACGAAAACCGGCCTACCCACCCGAGGGTCGTTTTCAATTGACTCCCGACCATCATTAAGATGACGTACCCACTTGTAAACTGTAGCATATTTTAAAGCACCATTCTAAAGCTCCTTTCCCATAAATGTTTTGCAAATCAGCATGAATTTCTGTTGGCGGAAATCCGAGCTGTGCTCGAATCTTGCAATATATCCTCTGTTCAGAGATTTTTCCTTCCATATTGAACGCAATATTTTACTGCAGTGTATAAAGCCATGTGTTGAAAATACCCAGCGCAGTGCACATGTGGACCTCGTGCACCGCATACCGTGACACTGTTCGAGAGAGGAATGATTACGCAAGTTCTGTATAAAAAATCATGCAACTTCATAATCACATTAAAAAGTTATAGGCTTACTCTACGAACTTAAAAAGTGTCCCTCGTATGGACCACAGGGAGGCTTTTGAAAACATTGAGGGAAATGATGACTCTTTCAAGTTTTGGCTTTCGAGCACAGGATTTTTTTTTGTAAAGGACAGTCCCTGAAAACTATTCCATATCATGAACTTTTAATAGGTCAAACCAACACTGTTTATACAATTATGAAAAAGGAGACATTTGAAATGGTTGTGAGAAAGTTTTCCACCATGTTTTTAGCTCCACTGGCCAAAGGCAAGTGGGCTTATGTCTTGGCCTGGTGTTCATTCTGCATGCGTTCATTTGTGTGTGCGTGCGTCCGTCCATCGGTGCGTTAACTTTTATTTCAAACATCTTCTTCTCTGAAACTACCCATACAATTTTGATGAAACTTCTCAGAAATGATCCTGACGTGGTTCTCTTCAAAATTGCTTGAAAGAATTTAAATCCTTCAAAAACTCTGGTTGCCATGGCAACAAAACTGAAAAATAGTGAAAAATTTTAAAAATCTTCTTCTCTGAAACCATAAGGCCTAGGGCTACCAAATTTGGCATGTAGCTTTATCTAGTGGACCTCTACAAAGTTCCTTCAAATAATAGCCCTGGGGTCAAAATTGGCCCTGCTCGGGGGGTCACAAGTTTTATATGGTTTTTATATGGGGAAAACTTTAAAACCCTTCCGGTACCTAGCCATACAGCATAAAGCTACCAAATTTGGCATGTATCTTTATCGAGTGATCGTTTACCAAGAGTGCCCAAATGATAGCCCAGGAGGTCAGATTTGGCCCTGCCCCAGGGGTCACAAGTATTATATGGGTTTACATAGGGAAAACTTTAAAAATCTTCTCGTACCAAACCATAAGGCCTAGGGCTACTCGACTTTGCATCTACTTTTATCAAGTGGTTGTCTACCAAAGGTGCCCAAATTATTGCCCTGGGATTAAATTTGGCCTTGTCCTGGGGGTCACAAGTTTTACATGGGCTCATCTTGGGAAATTTGTAAAAGTCTACTTGTACCTAGCCATAAGGCCTAGGGCTACCAAATTTTGTATGTAGCTTTATCTAGTGGGCCTCTACCAGGAGGGCCCAAATTATAGTCTTGGAGTCAAGTTTGTTCCCACACCAGGGGTCACAAGTTTTACATGGGCTTTTGTGATGAAAACTTTCTAAGTCATCTTGTTACTAACCGTAATAAAGAGTAGGGCTACTAAGTTTAGCCCTGTCTCAAGGGTTTCATGTTTTACAGGGCCTTTTATTGAGAAAACCACACATTGTAGACCTGTATTATTTTGTATGGGGCTTTATCTTGTGGACTTCCACCAGGATTCAAGAAATTATAGCTTTGCTGTAAAAATCGCATCCATTCCTCATTTATCATGTTTGTCTTATGTTGTTGCACATGTATGTTATTTTCACCTCGCATTATTGTTTACTAAGTAAGTGCGCCCAATATGACTTAAGTTGTCGACGGGCCATAAAACACTATTCATTCTTTATTCATTCTTTGTAAAAATCGGCTTTGCCTGGGGGTGACAACTTTCTCATAGGATTTTATAGAAAAAATTTTGTACCTCGTCAAGTTTTAAACCAATTGGCCATATATTGTAATTTTTTGCGTGTAGTGTTTTTACCTATTAGCCAGTGGAGTGATACAGGGCAATCATGGCCTTCTTTTTTGAAAAGTCTTCCTGGGTGAAAAAAGATATGGTATTTTCTTGTCAAGGGTGAAATTCTCAACTCATAAACATCTGTTTGTCTTTTTTTAGAGAAGTGTGTGGAACATCCAAGAATACCAGACTCTTTAATGGGCCATGGTGGAGCCGATTTTCATACTGTCAATTCTTTTGTGGACACTTTAATGGTATCTGTCACAAGTACATTAACCCATTACCACACGGCAAAATTTTAGACTTATCCAAACTGAAAGCAGACGACAATTTGAAAGTGGCTCAAAAGGTGCAATTTTGGTTTGACAGGATAGAAAACTTTGTAGAAAAAGGAGACCAGCATTTTCTCTTTTTCCCACAATGTTTTCAAGAGGCTTCTTTCACAGGGGTGTTAAAAGTCGGGATAGTGTGGTAAAGGGTTGAGACCACTAGATTACAAAATGGTTGAATTCATACCCCAAATTTTGTAGTTTTTTCAAATGTGAGGCTAGAGTCAAGAATATTTGAGCCTTGCTCTGTGAAAAAGGATTTAGTAAATCTTTGTCGTCATAGAATTATTGACCCTTAAAATATATTTTGTCTAACAACTGACTGGACTATGAGTTAGACTGGTCCTTTGACATGCAGAAAATTTACCCAAATGAAAAAAATATTCAAGCCAGGTCAGCCTGCAATGATTTCGCAGGATGACCCAAGTTGATACTCTCTACAAAGGCATTAACCCATTACCATACATTCATTACTGACTTTTAACGCCCCTGAAGAAGAAGGCTTTTGAAAACTTTGTGGGAAAAGGAGAAAAATGCTGGTAACCAGCATTTTCTCCTTTTCCCACAATGTTTTCTACTGTTCAAAAACAAATGCTTAAATTTCAATTTTTTAGTCACATTGATTTTGTTGTCTGCAGATGCTTTCAATTTGGACCAGTCTAAAATTTTGCCGTTTGGTAAAGAAATAAACCTCTTTTCACAGAGCATATCTCATATATTTGTACAGAAAATTATGTTACTAATGATTAACTTGTCATCTGTCTCCTCATACGTAATATAGACAGATTCAGCATTGTACTCATCCAATTGAATTCAATTTTGTATCAAGCATGTTAAATCTCAAATATCTTATATCTTTATGATGGATTTATTACATAATTGTTATCATTATCGAAAAAAGTCCAATGTGTCTTTCTTCTATCCATACCCATAATCTGAAGGTGAAGACTCTGTCAACAACACCCCATTCATGCCCGAGAGCTTTAGGTCATAGACTTGGATATTTTACATCAAAGTTTTACATTTTTTTTAAAGGGCTCGTATTTTTCAAATCATAAGTTAGATTTGGTTCATAGTTGGCTAGATGACAGAATACACATCCTAACTTTCATAGAGCAATGCTCCAGGCATACGCATGACATTATGTTCATTGTCACAGGTTTTGGAATTTCATATTAACATTTTTCTATGCTCCTATTTTCCAGACTGAATGATTTGATTCATAATTAGTAAGATGGTGAGTATACATGTAGGTCTGATTTCATTCAGCTTTTTCCCTGCTCATGCCTGTGCCAAAAATATCAAGGTCATGCCATTACATTAACTCTTTACCATATGACAA
Organism: Tridacna crocea; assembly: GCA_943736015.1. NCBI lineage: Eukaryota > Metazoa > Mollusca > Bivalvia > Cardiida > Cardiidae > Tridacna > Tridacna crocea. The sequence goes on along the minus strand of OX031066.1, from coordinate 34,148,271 downwards.
AATTTTAGACTGGTCCAAATTGAAAGTATTTGCAGACAACAAAATAGAATTGACTGAAAATTTGAAAGTTGTTTTGGGAAGGGAAGAAAACATTGTGGGAAAAGGAGAAAATGCTAGTTACCAGCATTTTCTCCTTTTCCCACAATGTTTTCAGAAAGCGTCTTTCTTAGGGTTGTTAGAAGTCTGAATTGTGTAGTTAAGGGTTCACTCTGGTGTCAGGGTTGATGTTGTGTCTTCTGTCCTAGGTTCACTGCTTCAAAGTAGTGCCATCCTTAATAATTAACTTTTCTAGGCAAGCTTTGATTTCTGATGACAGCTCTTGGTTTGATTTATAGAACCCCACAGAGAACAAGATACAGACTGGTCCAGATAACACACTAGCCAGCCATCTTCTTACATTTGCTGCTGAGAGAGCTCGTAAAGAGAACAGAGTACTGACAAGAGATGCACAAGGACAGTATGTTTAGTTGTTAAATCTTGTGGACATTCATTTTGCTGTACAGCAAACAACTCCCTTTATTATGCAGAAAAGAAATTTGGAAAATAAACATCATGAATATTTTGTCAATGTGCCATACTTTTTTCTTATGTATATATTCATGCATTTAACCTGAATTTATCATATTTATGTTGATTATCAATGTTTGTTTTTTTTAGAATATGAAATGGATGTTTTACCATAAGTAAGTCATGAAGGGACACTGAAAAAATATATCTAAGATTTAAAGCAGCTAAGAGCGTTCTTATCTTATGAACCTTAAAAAAGATATCAACAGGTCTGTATTTTAAGTTTTTTAATTAACACTCATCCAAAAACGACAAAACCTCAGACTTGGTTCAAATTGGAAGCATTTGCAGACGATAAAATTAATGTGGCTTAAAAGTTGAAATTTGGGTTGGGAAGGTTAAAAAACATTGTGGGAAAAGGAGACCAGCATTTTCTCTTTTTCCCACAATGTTTTCAGAAGGCTTCTTCCTCAGGGTCATGAAAACTTGGGATTGTTTAGTCAAGGGTTAAGTTGGGCTCTTTGTGAAGAAGCAAACAAGGTATTGTCGTAACCTTGTCTTTGGTTGTGTCACCATCATGTGTAAACTTTCACATTTTTAAAGATCTTTGTCATTCTTGAAGATATTAATTTCAGAATCGGACTAGCTGTTGAATATCACAAGGGTTGGGGGCGCATACCAGTACAGAAAGTAACCATTAAAGTATCTTTGACAGAGTTACGCCCTTTACTTGACTGAAAATTTTCACTAAAAGTTATTCTACCTCAAAAAGCCCCTGTAGCTGAGCGTTGGCATACACAAGTGGTGTTCTACACTATAAACTTCATTTAGCTAATTCATATTCTAGTCCCAGAAGTTGAGAGTATGTGTCACTAGTCAGATTAGACAAAACCCTATAAGCAGTAATAATACAATCAGAGTGCAAAAAAACACAGATTTTTTAATTTAGCCCGTTTACTTACAAGTAAACACACCTTTGTAAATGTATGATGTGTTTTTTGTCAGTAACGTGTTGTACGGCAGTGAAAGTTTTGGACATGTGGATCTAGTGACAACTGTCAACGATGCTGTTTTGATCATATGACAACAGGTGCTTGCAGAGTACACCTAGAATTATGACAGAAATGGCTCAGTCTAATGGGTTGAAAGACATTTTTAAAGCAACAGTTGTTTTTTTAGCCATCAGACACATCATCTTGGTGTTACCCAAAACCGTTTAACTAGAAATATATCACCAATTTGAATGTAATCTGCTGAAACATACAAATAAAATGTTGTTGACATTTTATTATCTATATCTACATTTCTCTGTGATAAAAATACTATGTACTGTTGATGTGTAAACAATACTACCAGTGTTAGTTACTACGGGTAGTGTTCATTCAAGATTTTGAGTATGTTAAAAGAATATCGTTAATAATAAACAGATACCAAAGAAGCCAAAGTGTTGTTTAACACTTCTCCTGGCCATGATCTGTTACTTGTTATCCCTTCATCACACAAACCCGTGATTTTCAAAATCCTGTGAAAAAAAGGTCTATGAAAACAGTGTGTATGCTGCTCTTTTTTTTTTCTTTTCCCCACAATACTTCCCTTAATTTCAAACGGAAATTCCATCAGGCTAGCGGCATGCATGAACTTTGTTATCTACACATGCTTTCAATAAAAACAAGTCTAAAATTTTGTCTGGTAAGGAGAAAGGCAAAATTTCAGACTTCCAAACTGAAAGCAATGACAGTCAAGAAATATAATGTGTTTCAAAAGATTAAAATTGTCCTTGAAAGGTAAAAAACGTGGGAAAAGGAGACAATGCAGGTTACCTGTATTTTTCTTCGTTTCCAACAATTTTGAAAAAAAAAGCCAATCTGTAAGGGTAACTGAAACTCGTAACTCGCTGTACTCGCCAAAACTCGAAAATATTTTCGTAAAACGTAAAATAGCTGTCCAATGTCTTTAAATAGACAGGGACAGTCCATTTACTGATATCACTGCAATATTATCAAACCGTCTTTGTTGCACTTTCAGGCATGTTCCTATTGACGAATAATTTCATGTAATAGACCTTCAACAAATGAAAGGGTTAATTCTTTGAGTTCCCTTGATCTCCGTATCGCACTGCAGGGTGGGTGACCTTGAGAAGAGCTGTAACGTACTTGCTTCTTAGAGATTAACACACACGTATCACATTAAACTGACTCTTCTCATCTTTTGTACCATATTAATTTACCAGTTTGTTGACGATTAGTGGACGGGATTATGAATTTTATACAAGATACAGAGGGTAAGTTCATTATTGGTCTCTACATGCTGTTTATTTCAATACGATCACATTAAATGCATATTTTGTTTGTCCATGATTATTTTGTTCTTTTTAGTAGTGAATTTGTCCAAATTAAAAGAATATGCGAACGGGACATACGGCATTGGTCTTTGAAGTAATGCTTTGTTTGTCCGGTGCCACGTGATACTTCCGGTGGGCCGCTTACGATAACAAGGAAATATCGCTTATATCAACTGGCAAATCGTCTATTCAAGTCCAGTTGATACAGATCAACAGGCTCGTGTTTAACCTAACTAGGTTAACTTTTAACGTTTGGTTGTATTTCAGTGAACTATGGGCGGTTATGATCAAATTTGGTGCAGTCTGATCGTGGATGTATTTCGTTCACTGCTTGACCCTTTGGAATAAACTAGACTATATGATCCTTTGCTGTGGAATTGTACTTTTAGTCCTCGAAATCAGATTAATTTTGAGTAAATACGGCGTTATTTAATATCAAATTAACTTGAGACGATGAGAGTTTTTTGCAAGGGAAATAACTCTTACAGATATCGTTCCGGTTGTCTAAAGTGAAAAGGAGGGAAGTAGAGTTATGTCCCATTGTCAGACGGTAACATCTTGGACTCGTCCCGTGGACAGATCAAATCAGACTCCAAGATAAGGATATGTCTGAACACGCCGTCTGATCTTTGCTCCACACTGTTCGATAAGAAGATATTATTCCCCGAAACATAACTTTGAAGCAGCGGTATTTGGGTGATTAATATCGAATTGAAAATTTATGTTTAGTTCTGTAGCAGGATAAGGATTCATACGCAGTGCTGCACTTATGCACTATTTATTTCGTTTAGGATAATGCGTGGATTAGTTAAAGCTTTGGCACACTGTTCAAAATGATTACTCTATGTACCTACCTGTAGACATATGAAAAACTCTCAAATTGCCTACAGGGCAGGCGGTTGACGTAAGGAAAGAGGCAAAGGGTAAAGCTAAAACCCCACTCAGACAGCCAATCAAACTTCCCGTTTGAGAACTGTCTTAAGATCGATGATAAGATCCTATTGATGCAAATATTTTAAAGAAATGACATGTTTTGACAAAAAAAAAACTTGTTTATCCCATTACCACACATTCCCTACTTTTGACGACCCTAAGAAAGAAGCCTTTAGAAAACATTGTGGGAAAAGGAGAAAATGCTGGTAACCAGCATTTTCTCCTTTTCCCACAATAGATTCTATCCTTCACAAAACAAATTTCAAATTTTCAGTCACTTTTATTTTGTCGTCTGCAAATGTTTTCGATTTGGACATTTGCGTAAAGTGTCGTTTCGGATCAGCCTGCGCAGTCCGCCCAGGCTAATCCGAGATGGCACTTTACGTTTAAATTAAATTTTGTCCTTCAGTAGAAATAGAACATTACATAAAAACTGAGCTTAATGTCGTTTCGGATCAACCTGCTTAGATCGTGCAGGCTGATCCGAAAAGGACACTTTACGCAAATGTTTGAATGCTCCTTTCGGCGTGTTGTATATATAATGCGCCACAAAGGGCAACTTCTTAACATTTTGAACATTTTGAACTTGTCTGTTCTGTTCTTCTTATCAAGTAAAAGTATTTTCCTTTTTGTTGCACTTTTAGAACCACTAATAGGCTTGAAAGTTTTAGAACAGACTTACTTGAACACGAAGTCAATGTTTGTTATAACGAGTCCAGAACTAGGCCGGGGCTCTGCAATGCCTTGTCCAAAGACACCACCACATGACGGCTCTGCAATCTTGGATCCAACAAGGGTTCCCTGCTCACAAATTAAATGTCTTCACCCTTAACAAGGGATTCCATGTTTTCAGGTAAATCCTTCCACGAAAGAGAAGTACATTAACATGCGTATTATGTAATAAAATATGTATTTAGATAATTGTGCAGTATATATAAATCTGAGTTATGGCGGATTCCTGCAGACTGTTAAGTACTTGTAGAGGAAGGCATGTTACTGTGACCTATTTTTCCCAGTTTTGAGGCATGTCTGCCAGAAAATGTTAATGAAAGTCGGATGTTCTAACCCCATTTACTCATTACCAAACATTTCTGAAAGTACTGGGAAAGTAGTCTTTTGTTAACCCTTTACTCCATAGATACTCATTTCTATGCATTGCTTGTAGGAGCCTTTGGAAAACATTGTGGCAAAAGGTGAAATTGCTCGTGACGAGCAGTTTCACTTTTGTCACAATGTTTTCTATGCTATCAGAAGGTGTCATATACGCATAAGAAATGGTTTCATCATTGCTGTTATTAAGGGTCAATTAGAGATACCATAGAAATGCCTTATGGGATAAAGGGTTAAATCAATCTGGGAAAAAGAGGAGATGCTTTTGACCAGCCTATTCTCCTTTTTCCGACAATCTTTTTTCTCCTCTTTTCTGATGGGTGAAATTCCACTATTTGTGCCATTTTTAACCCTTTCCAAAAGAAGCCCTGGTTTTTACGTGTCTGCATGCAGTAAAAGCCTTTTGAAAACACTGTGGGAAAAGGAGAAATTGCTCGTAACGAGCAATTTCTCCTTTTCCCACAGTGTTTTTCTGCCCTTTTTGAGAACTTTCTGCCATTTTCTCCAAATCTAAAATTGTCTTTTGCAGACTCTTTTGGTTTGGAAGAGTCCAAAATCTGTCGTTTGGGAAAGGGTTAAAGAACCTGAGAACAGGAGCGGGTCGGTAATTCGAGTCCCATTCTCCGCAAACTTTTTTCGGACGATTGATGATATTTACTGTGGTAGGGTTGATTTCTTTCTCACCGTTAATCATTGTTTCGACGATGGTTTTATGGGAAAGAAGTCAGTGGCTTATCATTGTTTCGACGATGGTTTTATGGGAAAGAAGTCAGTAGGTTAACTCATTACCATACGACAAAAGTTTAGGTTTGTCCAAGCTGAAAGCATTTGCAGAAGACAAAATAAAAGTGACTGAAAATTTGAAATTTGTTTTTGTGAAGGGTAGAAAACATTGTGGGAAAAGGAGAAAATGCTGGTTACCAGCATTTTGGTTACCAGCATTTTTTTCCCTTTTCCTGCAGTGTTTTCAAAAGGCTTCTTTCTCAGGGGTGTCAAAAGTAGGGATTGTGTGGTAATGGGTTAATCATTGTTTCGACGATGGTTTTATGGGAAAGCGGTCAGTGGCTTCACTCATTACCATACGACAAAATTTTAGGTTTGTCAAAATTGAAACCATTTGCAGACGACAAAGTAAACGCGACTGAAAATTTGAAATTTGTTCTGGGAAGGGTAGAAAACATTGTGGGAAAAGGAGAAAATGCTGGTTACCAGCATTTTCTCCTTTTCCCACAATGTTTTCTAAAGGCTTCTATCTCGGGGTCGTCAAAAGTTGGGATTGTGTGGTAATGGGTTAATCATTGTTTCGACGATGGTTTTATGGGAAAGCAGTCAGTGGCTTCACTCATTACCATACGACAAAATTTTAGGTTTGTCCGAACTGAAAGCATTTGCAGACGACAAAATAAAAGTGACTGAAAATTTGAAATTTGTTTTTGTGAAGGGTAGAAAACATTGTGGGAAAAGGAGAAAATGCTGGTTACCAGCATTTTCTCCTTTTCCCACAATGTTTTCTAAAGGCTTCTATCTCAGGGTCGTCTAAAAGTAGGTATTGTGTGGTAATGGGTTAATCATTGTTTCGACGATGGTTTTACGGGAAAGCAGTCAGTGGCTTCACTCATTACCATACGACAAAATTTTAGGTTTGTCCGAACTGAAACCATTTGCAGAAGACAAAATAAAAGTGACTGAAAATTTGAAATTTGTTTTTGTGAAGGGTATATAGAAAACAATGTGGGAAAAGGAGAAAATGCTGGTTACCAGCATTTTCTCCTTTTCCCACAATGTTTTCTAAAGGCTTCTATCTCAGGGGCGTCAAAAGTAGGGATTGTGTGGTAATGGGTTAATCATTGTTTCGACGATGGTTTTACGGGAAAGCAGTCAGTGGCTTTGTCCAAACTGAAAGCATTTGCAGACGACAAAATAAAAGTGACTGAAAATTTGAAATTTGTTTTTGTGAAGGGTAGAAAACATTGTGGGAAAAGGAGAAAATGCTGGTTACCAGCATTTTCTCCTTTTCCCACAATGTTTTCTAAAGGCTTCTATCTCAGGGTCGTCAAAAGTTGGGATTGTGTGGTAATGGGTTAGGAAGACTATTGTGCGAAGGCGAAGTACTCTTGGAAAAAATATCCAGGAAAACATGGATAGATGCGCTTGCCACTGTTTTATAAATGTTCAAAACAGCCTTAAAGGTGGGTATTTAGAATCTTTACATCTCACCAAATTAAAAATATATATATCACTAAAATTTATATGAAAAAATAATACAAATCATCAATAAGTAAGACTCATAAAATTACAAAAAAAAATTTTTTAATGGTGTTCCCTTAAAAGGCTACGTAGCCTCTTAAGGTATTTTTAGATTTCCCGCCAAAAATCATTAAAGCATTTTGGGAACATCAAGTCAGTGGCACGTGACTTATAACGCTTAAATTCCGTTACATAACAAACATGTAATAATTATTTTCCATAATGTCTTCTTCGGACCCTATATTTGAAACTTTGTCTGTGTATTCCTGTATGTAAATGAGCGAATTGATCATCTAAAAATAGAACGTGTCTCCCGTTGGTGTCTACCTGGGCCGTAGTACATCTCTAATTTCTCGTGCTGTCGGATGGTTTTCGACTACTGGGGTTTTATAAAGGCAAATTAAAAGGCTTTGGGAGTATAAGGATGATTTTTTTGCATGTTTTTAAAATTTTCGTCCCAAGATCTGAAGGGCCACCTTTAAACGTCGTACAACAGATCATTCACTCATACTATTGCGCTTAAAAGTCCATCTTTCATTATTTTTCCCGAGTTTCTTTTAACCAGTACTTTGCACAATATTTTCAGCAAGCTATTGTCTGCTGTGTATGACATCGTGAATGGAAGGAATTTGCTGTCGGCCAGCATTTTACTTTTCCTTCACTTTTATTTTTCTTTTCCATTATAACTATAATTATTATCAGTTTTTTTTTTATCTCATGAAAACAATTCGCTCTTCAATCATATTAAATTGTCGACCCCAAATGTTGGAGTCATAATTGAATTGCAATCCGCAAATACTTTCAATTTGGACAAGTCTTCATTCGTGAATAGTTATACCAGATTTGTTAATATTTGTTTAATTAATTACTTTTTACCAGTGTCACTTATCTAACTCTCTTCCTAATGTCAGCCTACAAGTAACATGTTACGAATTCATTTGTAAATTAGTTCATTGTCATTTTTGTCTATATAAGTATTGTAACAATTTATATGTATAGACCAGAAGCTGTACAAGCTTATGTCGAATAAAATATGTCTATGTCTATGTCTATGTCTGCTTTTTCATATAATTATCTGAGAAAAACTGATAAGTACTTGGAGAAAAAAATGTTCCACTGTTGCAATGACTCATTAAACTGCGCAGAGAGATTGTCTGAGCCGGGGAATTGAACAAAAGTCGCCTTTGTTTCAAGCCCTTCGGGTTTACGACTATGCCACTTATGTTAATTATCTTGATCAGCGAGTAAATGCGCGTTTTATATATTTTTTTTATTTTATATATAGATCGGCACTTTTTGCTGTCTGTCCCTAATGTGGTACAACTCTTTGTGCCAACAGAGGAGTTATTTACAGTATTATTTTATGTTAACCTGCTTTTAAAGTGAAATAAAGGTTTCAAGCTTTCAAGAGCCTAAATTTTGCTATTTCAATGATATTTTTAGAAAGAAACATCTCTGTATCGGACAGTGTAGATCCAAGATCAGACTGCACGTACTGTGCAGTCTGATCTTGATCTACACTGTCCGCAAAGGGTCCTAACTTCGCACTTAGTAGCCAAGGGATTAAAATCGTCTGCAGCGAGTTTGTTTCCGGAGGTAACTCAGTTAGTAAGAGTACTTAGGTAAAACTTTCTTCTTTTTTTTTTTTACCTCTGTATGATTGGAATCGTTTTTTACAGAGTTGTAGAAGGATAACTTCACTCCTGATAGGTACATTTTTATGGTCAAAACTCGTAATCCAGCGGAGGAAGCGGACAGTGTAAAGCTAAGATCAGACTACACGTTCTGTGTATAGTCTGATATTTGATTCACATTATCCACATAACAAGCTATTTACACATGTCTCTAAATGGCAGTGTGAAAGGGTAAAATGGCAGACCACTTAAGTGGAAAGCAATTTTGTCCGAGAGTCCATAAAGTATAAAATTATTACTAGTTTATCAAATTACGTGCCAGACATTTTTCCAAATAGCACCATAAAAGTCGGGACTGTTTTATTGTGTCTAGTTACTAGTAATAAATCCTTAACTCCTTAACGCCGAGCACATCCAAGGCTGTTTTAAAGCTAATGTTCAAGTGCATGCAGATAAAGATAATTTAACTCATTACCAGACGATAATATTTTCGGCTTGTACAAATAGAAAGCATTTGCAGACGACAAAATAAGTTACTGAAAATCTGAAATTTGTTTTGTGAATGACAGAAAATATTTTGGGAAAAGGAGAAAATGCTGGTTACCAGCATTTTCTCCTTTTCCCACAATGTTATCTAAAGGCTTCTGTCTCGGAGGGGTCAAAAGTAGGGATACAGAGGATATTTGGGTTTTTTTCAGTGAAAGATCGAAATTTATTTCATCGAGTGGACCCCATCGGTAATATTTTCACGAGTGGCGTATGGGGTCCACTCGATGAAATAAATTTCGATCTTTCACCGAAAAAACAAATATTCTATTTATTTATTTATAAATATTTTATTTATTTATTTACGTATTTATAATTATTCTATTTATTTATAAATATTCTATCTATTTATTTATAAATATTTATAAATATTCTGTTTATTTCATACTTTTAACCCTTTCTGGGAGGAGTTTTATCAAAATCCAGTACAGTCCTTTTTCGTTATTCCCTGTGGCATACCCTCCCGCATAGTAACGCATTACAATATTGCGTCATGTGCAAGAAATCTACAGGTAAATGACGACATATTTCCCATCTTGGTTGTCAGGCATGCGCAATTTACCTAGGCGAAAAGGACGTGAAAATCGGTATTTTCACTGGTGATACCAGTGTAAGATCGAAAAATATTTTCACTGCTATTTCTCGATATCCTACCGGAAAGCATGAAATAATATGTGGTAATGGGTTAACTGAAATTGCAGGATAGCGTAGGCTGAGATGAAATTATTGATTTGTAGTTTTATAAGGTCCCTCCGTGCTCTAGGCATATTTGGTATTAACCCCACAGGATACAAGCCGTCATCCCGTTAAAATATAATTTAGATTTATCGAAAAAGGGTTGATTTTTATGATGGGAGTTATAGGTATTTTCCTCATATCCAAGATAAAAATCTAAATTTTGGTTCCAAAGATTATGTGCACCAGTGGCAATTCTCCAAAAAAAAAATACAGGCGCAAGTTGAAATGAAATGATACAGAACCTGCAGTTAAACGTTAAACCTTTCCCAAACAATCCCTGGTTTTTACGGGTCTGGAATAGTAGCCTTTTAAAAACATTGTAGGAAAAGGAGAAAATGCTGTTTTCTACCCCATCATAGACAGAAATCATCTTTTCAGCAAGAGTTGAATTGTCGTCTGCAAATGCTTTCAATTTAGTCTAGTCCAAAAATTTGTCGTTTGGGAAAGGGTCAACCCTTGTCCAACCAAATAAAAAGAATAAATTTTGTATTTCTATTGTGAAAACCCAAATATTGATTTTTCTAAGTTTTGTTTTGAGGGAATAAAATCTTCTTCTCGGACAGTGTAGATCCAAGATCAGACTGCACGTTCTGTGCAGTCTGTTCTTGATCTTCACTGTCCGCAAAAGGTCAGTGAGTCGAGCTTGGCAGCCTAAGGGTTAAGGTCGGGGTGAGGGGCTCGAGATGTCAGTCATTGATAAGGAAATCGTTTCGGAAAATGGCACTACACCCTGCCGTTATCTTCACGCGGGAAACACACACTTTTCGAGCGGCCTTTAATATCTAGAAAATGCACCAAACAGTCTGCAGATCGTTGGTATGATAATTTTTGTATTGCCCTTTACAAAGTACCTTAACCCTTTACCATACAATGACGACTTTTATATTCCTTGAAGCAGATAGCCTTTTGAAAACATTGTGGGAAAAGGAGAAAATGCTGGTAACCAGCATTTTCTCCTTTTCCCACAAAGTTTTCTACCCTATGAAAGGAAAATTGAGTCACTTGAGCCAATATGAAATTGTCGACTGCAAATACTTCCGATTTGGATAGGTCTAAAATTTTGCCGTGTGGTAAAGGGTTAACCTTATCATGCAAAATGCCAAGCCGTTAAAAACAACATGAATCAGATGCTTTCAAAAAGTATCTGTTCTCATCAGACAGTGTAGATCCAAGATCAGACTGCACATTTTGTACAGTTTGATCTTGCTCTACACTGTCCGAAAAAGGTCAGTGAGTCACGATCAGCAGCCAAAAGGGTGGGTAAGCTGAATTTTTCGATCATAAACAAGTGATATCCGATCTTCGTGATACTTTCTGAACCCAGAGGCATAAAGCTTATCTCTTTCCCAAACGAAAAAAAATTGGACCAGTCCAAATTGAAAGCATTTGCAGACGAGTCAATAAATGTGAACCAAAAATTGAAATTTGATTTGGAAAGGATAGAAAATATTGAGGGAAAAGGAGAAAATACTTGTTTCTCCTTTTTCCACAATGTTTTTAAAGGCTTTCTTTCTCATCGTTGTCAAAAGTCGGGATTATGTGGTAAAGGATTATTCTATTCACTTCTTTTACATATTATTTAAGTAAGAAAATTTTGCCAACTTTTATTTTCACGGTGGGTACACGTACACCGGATATAGTAGAGTAATTGAGTAAATGTTTACAAATGGAAGAAATATTGCTCGCACCACAGGTAAGAATTCGTATATTATACCAGTGTTTGTAACATTCGTGTGTCATATATTAATGATTTGATAAGCTAAATGGTTAATCAGTCCTGTACTATTGATGAATTACCAAAACTAGTTTTGTTACGACGTAAATTTGTCGTCCGAAAGTCATGCTCACGTATATTTTTGACCTGACTGGCCAAAATAATGGAATATTATCAGAACAGGGAATTTGATTGAAATTCTGAAGCGTACGATTTTTGTGTAATACATTAAGTATTATGTACATCAAAAATTTAGTTCTAAGAATTACTTATTATGTAGTTATACGTCACAGAAGAGTACCATCGGTGTACCGAGGATAGTTCCTTGCTGTACCGAGGATAGCTGTATTTTAAAAATTTGTGTACTGAGGATAGTAGTATAAGATGCTACAGAGCGAATTGTATTTCTTGCTCACTACTAGTTATTTGATGATATATGCCGCCCAGAAAGCCAAGTATGTCAGGTATTCCGAAATAACAATAAATGTGAATTAAGAAATAAGGAAATTCTACTATTGGATGTTCACAGCTGACAAGATTTTTCTGTTCTTGACAATATAGGCTGCAATCAAAAGATACATGTGTATGTGTTCCGATCCCAGTCCTCATCATTCATCCAGATCAGATTCAAAGTAATATTTTTCATCGTTTTGAAGTTTATTAAGATAGTGGCTTATAAGTAGAAAACAACCTAACCTTTATATTCTTTGATATTTAAGTGATTTATAGATATGCACAAATTTGAAGTGTTGAAAGATAGTGTTGTGATCAGACAATAAATATGTGTCTTTTGATCTGATTTTATTAGTTCATCGAACATGCTATAGATATGAGTTTATCACTTATGTGTGTAAATATGCTTCAACGTAGTTTGGGTTAATGAGTGTTATGGACTGTGTCAAGATGTCAAAATTGCTTATTCAGACCTTACCCTTTGTTTTTCATGCAACTTATTATTCAGTTCATGTACAAACGTCCCTGAACAGCTATTCTTGAACGATATTGGAATAACTGTAAACTATGTCTATGTCGAGTCGTCGCTTGTAGTGAATGTAGGCAAGGCACTTAGACCACCAGCAATTCATTTTAACTTTGTAAACATGTAGACCGAGATAGCACAGCATGTATGAGGCCCCAAGAGTAGGTCAGGGCTAAAGAATAGTTAAAACAAACACACATAAAGCTTTGTTTCTTTGAAAATATATATTATATAGAAAAAATGATCTTTGTAAATGTAAGATAAGATTAATATCACAGATTTATTCCCGAAACTTAACAAAAAATACAATGATATAATGAGTACCTTTTGTATTGGATTAGAGATATAAACAAAAATAAAAATAAACATAGGTCCTAGCGGTAACTGAAAATAGTGTATCTTGTAACACAGCTCTATTAAAGTCACTGTGCTAAATGAAATGTTATCATTAAAGATCCGTCGTGACTTCTAGACTTTACACTTTGTGGATGATTTGTCCGAAAAGTGTAGTTTGGAGTCTGAGCTGTTCAAACAGTACAACGTATGAATTCTGAATTTCAAACTAGAAACTTATAATAAAGGAATAACTTCAGACTTCAAACGTCACACTTTCAACATATGTCATAAAACTTTACCGGTATTTAATAAAATCTGTAGTATTTCCATGATTGGCATACTGCGGACTCTCCAAACCTTAATCTTGACCCTGTTTTGTTAATTTTGGGTTATCCCAACTAAAAGGGTTTATATAAGCGAATAATAGACGTCTACAGACGGTTAATTAAAGCATAATATTAAGACAGAGCAGAAAAAAAGTCAATTGAAAAAATTGCTCATTACGTGGTTTCCTCATTTTTGCAACGTTTTCCAAGTATCAGTTATAGACGGGTCTAAGGCCATTTGCATAAACATAAGGGTTAAAGCACCTATGTGTGTAACTCTTAACCACACATATCAAACCTAGTCATAATTAAACAATGGTTCAAACACTGTGAGAGAAGCTTGCTTAAAACACCATGGGAAAGTATCTTTTGAAAATGTCCAAAGAGTATGTTTATTCTTGAGGCATAAAAACCACAGCGGAGACTAAATACACTCCAGACTAAGTACAAGTACATATCCCTAGGTCCCTGCAGCACATACAAAATATGGTACAGTTATGCCAAAGTTATAGAAGACAATGCCAAAATTCTTCCAGTTAAGCTTTAACGAGGAGCGGCCGCCGACAGTACATTCGTACTGGCGAGGCAACAAATGGTCTCAAAGTACATACTTCATAGTATTCACAGGCGTTATCTTCCGCTGGGGGCATCCATCAAATGCACACCTATCTGATTTGGGCATTCTGGGTACAGAACCGGATTACTTTTAAGTTTTCAAATTAAACGTTTACTCAATAAAACGCTACTTGCTACGATTCATTCAGCAATGGTAAGCCGGTGTAATGCAGAAAAATGACCCCATTACAAAATGACCCCCGGGTCATTTCTCGAGACGAGGAATTACCCCCGGGTCATTTCTCGACGTAGAGGAATGACCCATGGGTCATTTTTCGACGTAGAAAAATGACCCGGGTCATTATTCTACGTCGAGAAATGACCGTAGGTCATTTTGTAATGGGGGTCATTTCTCTGCATTACACCGGCATGTAACCTATGCACCGACCATTTATAAAACCAGCCCCTACAGGCTTTGGTAATAGCTTCAGTATAAGCTGAGACACTTTTTGATTAGTCTGTTGAAAAAGCCTGCACGAATCCTGATTTCCCTGAAGTCTTTATTTAGAATTTGTATTCAAGGATGTGCTATAAAACAAGAGTATTTGAAGAAACAATTTCTTTCTTTTTGAAATCATTTGATTTTAAAGATATTTTGAGCGAAAAACAGGCTACATTTTTTTCCCATAGATGTATTTTTGATAGCCATTTTCTTTTTTTAAATCGGGTTATTGATATTTATCCTGTACACGATCTAGTGCGGCGTCATAGCAAACAGGTCGAATCGAGTGAATACCGGTAACTTGGTCTAAGCAACAAGGAGACTGTCTTCAAAAGTAGCCATAAATTGACCTACAGAAAACCTTTGAATTGGATTGTATAAGTACAGCTAGTATTACTTAGCTTATCTCTTTACAATGGGATTTATGGCCTCTATTAAGTTACCGCCATGAATATGCTTTCCTGCAACTGCCGCATATGCAAGGACAATATGCTAGCACATCTTTACTTGACAATGTTAGGCTGCAATTTACGCAAGCAGGTTAGCTCTTGGCTAATCTCTTTAAATGCATCTGGATTAGAAGAACAAATAGATGTGTGTCTTCGAAAAGACAAATTTTTTGTAATGTCCTCCTAAAAACCTGCAACATGAGGATAGGAAATTTAGACACCAATCTAAGTATAGCATACATAAATGCATTCAGTGGTTTATCAATATAGAGTTCACATGACACTATAGAATGGGACATTACTATCCCCGGTACATTATCATACTATCCCCGGTAGAGTAAAATACTATCCTCCGTACAGTTCTTTCAAAACAACAGCTATCCTCGGTACACCATTGTCGACAAAAAACTTGTCTTTTCTGGCAATTTTCACCCGATGCAGCAAAATTGCAATCATACAAAGAAATTAGACTAAAATATCAAGAAATTTGTCGACTCAGATTTTTGTATTGTGAAAAGAACCGGTTTTGCAGATGAATTGTTTCTAGAAATCTCCGAAATCCTTGGTGAGCAGCCGACTTTTCTGACATTTTTTTTCATATTTTCCATGGCTAAAAGCAGCATTCGTTGTAGCCCTAACAATCTCTAGACATCGTACAATCTGGGTTGGCAAGGCAGTAGTATATTAAAAGCTGTTGTTAAGAAATATTTGGAAATCTCTTACCTACAGTCACACAATACACAGTTATTTTTACTCAATTTGACGGCTATTTCCGGTGTACGTGTACCCACCGTGATTTTGTCAGCCCGATTTTTTTTTTCAGAATTTATCTAACGTCCCCTGCAGTTTACATTTAGTAGTCTATAAGTTTATACCCTCTCTGGTCCCAAGATAAAAACAGCGTTGTTTTTTCAGTAATTGATCAAGATCAGACCACTTATAAAGTGTAGTCTTCTACCGGTCTACACCTATATGTAGTTTACTTGTATTTAACTCTTGTGCTGCTAAGCGCGACTCGCGGACCTTCTACAGAGAGTGAAGATCAAGATCAGACTGCACAGAACTTGCAGTCTGGTCTTGGATCTACACTGTCCGATTAGGAGATATCTTATTTCTCAAAAAACCTTAAAAATAGCAAAATTTGGGTTTTATACGTTTGCATAGAAGGTTTCATATTAGTTATTAAACAGGATGAGGGTAAAAGAAAGCCTGTGATGATTAGAAATCTTTCTTAGCATCAGAATATAGTATTTCCAGCCGTCAAAATAGGTCAAGTTTATAATTGGAGTGCAACACGCGAAAAGGTGCATTCGGACATTTGCGTAAAGTGTCGTCCCGGATTAGCCTGCGCAGTCCGCGCAGGCTAATCCGGGGCGACACTTTACGACTTAATTAGATTTTGTGCTAAAGTAGACTTGCGGAAAACAGAAAATCACATAAAATCGGACAGTGTCGTTTCGGATTAACCTGTGCGGACTGCACATGCTGAACCGACACGACACTTTACGCAAATGTCCGAATGAACCTTTTCGCGTGTTGCAAGCCATATTGTGTTGAAGCCATGCTCTGTGATAAGGGAGTATAATGCACCTTCCGTTTCATGGTACCAAGCAAGCCATCACATGCTAATGGATCCATGGATCAATCATGATGCCAGCTTTCTCAATCCTTATCCTGCTATATACCTAAAATCAAAATTTCAATTCGATAGTGATACTGAAAATATTGCTGTTTCAAAGTTATGCTTTGGGAATAATATCACCTTGTCGGACAGTATAGATCAAAGATCAGACTGCACGTTCTGTGCAGTCTGATCTTTGATCTATACTATCCACAAAAGGTCAGCTAGTCGCGCTTAGCAGCCAAAGGGTTAACAATCGACCCAATCCTGAGGTAGACTCGTCCTTGGACAAACAGAAAATTAACCAATAGTGAAAATGGTTTCGGTTCAGGTCAGCATGCGCGGACTGTGCAGGCCGATCTGAGACGATAGTTTTCGCAGATGCATTAAGTCCCCTTTTCTCTGGTATGATGGCTCGTATCAAAAACCCTTTCTCTGTGAAAAGAGCGTTTAATGCATCTGCAAAGAGTATCGATCAAGGTCAGCTTGCGCAGTCCACACAGGCTGACCTGGGCCAAAACGTTTTGCCACCGTGCAATTTTCTGCATGGCAAAGGATAGTTCTCTCTCCAACATTATCTCCTGCTAGATGGCGTTCTACAAATACTCATCTGTCTAATTTGGGCATCCTGGGTACAGGGCCGGACCACTTTTCTGACGCGACAGCCGTAACTTTGAGTTTCAAACTAAAATAAACATTTTAATCAATGAAACGCTACCTGGTACGATTCATTCAGCTATGATCAGCAGTTTAAAGAAATAAATCTGGAGCTAGAACAAGCCTGATATTTCCTCAAACGTAATGATTTAAATGCCATTTTCTCCATTGCTACTTTATAACATTATCTCCAACTTGATGGCGATCTATAAATACTCATCTATCTAATTTGGGCATCCTGGGTACAAAACTGGAACCACTTTCCTACGCAACAACTGTTACTTTGAATTTCAAACTAAAATAAAGATTTACTTAATAAAACGCTACCTCGTGCAATTCACTCAACTATGATCAGCAGTTTAGAGAAATCTGGAGCTAAAGCACGTCTCATTTCTCCTCAAACGTATTGATAAATGCTATTTTCTACATTGATACTTTATAGAGCGTAATATTACAGTCTGTCTGCTTTCGGGGCTAGTGATGCGTCATATAAGACAGGTCGAATTTTCAAAGAATACGACTGTAATACACCATGGAGATGATTAAAATCCATTTTTGTGATATTTGTCGAAGACAATACCACTCTGAATTCAAGATTGAATTCTGATAATCATGAATCTAGTTTTGTGCGAAGCCGAAGGAAATAAACCCAGTTAAACTCATTTTTTCCCAGGCAAATGAGTTTTTCGGTGGCACTCAGATACGTTTGGCATGTTGAAATACATTGGGCTAAGCCATCGATCTTTGAGATACTTATTTTTGATTGAAAATAGCTTCTCTGGTTTATAGCCTTTTATTTGTGCAATGATACAAATTTGCCAACTGACCCTGGGCATTTTCGTTCCAAAACAAATTCGTTCCATGGCTTTTTCGCCCTATGATTGCGCGCTATTCTATTTGATTGCTCATGAATATTTATAGATCGAAGTAATTGATTGTATTGTTGGAAATTTAATGTAAAAAGCTAAAGATATTTTAAAATAATAGTTTTAAGTTACATGAGTACTCTCCCTTCAACCAAAAACGTATTAATTTGCTTAGTGGGTTGACTTTTAAGCCAATATTTGAACAATAAGTCTCCTTTTCTTTCAAACTATTAATTCCACACATTGGGTTTCTTTGACAAATACCACTTCAGCGTTCTCAACGCTTTGATTTACCAACGTTGCTGTCATGTATTTGACACGGAATGAGTTACATAGGAAGTATTGTGTCGTAATCCGGAAGTAATGACTTAAGTTTACGAGTCTGTCGTATCGTAACCCTTAGGCTGCTATGCGTGATTCACTGACCTTTTGCGGACAGTGTAGATCAAGATCAGATTGCACAGAATGTGCAGACTGATCTTGAATCTACACTGTCCGTTAAGGAGATATTTTTACCGAAAACGTAACTTTGAAATAGCACTACTTGTGGTAAGTTTACTGAGTTGAACATTTGATTTTAGTTATTTAACCCTTTACCAAACGATCCCTGGTTTTTACGATCCAGCGGAAGAAGCCTTATGAAAACATTGTGGGAAAAGGAGAAAATGCTGGTTATCAGCATTTTCCCCTTTTCCCAGAACGTTTTCTACTCTTCTAAAGTGAAGTTTAAATTTTTGAGTAATGTTTATTTTGTCGTCGGCAAATGCTTTCAATATGGACAAGTCTAGAATTTTGTGGTTTGGTAAAGAGTCAACAGAGTAAGGGTTTATCGGAAATTCTTCAACCCTTATCCCGCCATTTGTATCATAACTGAGCCATGTTCTAGTAAAAGTGTTATAGAATGGTTGGTGGAGTTAGAACAAGGTAAACTGAAAACTTTTTAACTCATTACAAACGACAAAATTTTAGGTTTGTCTAAATCGAAAGCATTTGCAGACGAGAAAATAAAAGTGACCGAAACTTTAAAATTTGTTTTGTGAAGGGTAGAAAACATTGTGGGAAAAGGAGAAAATGCTGGTTACCAGTATTTTCTCCTTTTCCCACAATGTTTTCTAAAGGCTTCTTTCTCCGGGTCGTCAAAAGTAGGGATTTGTGTGGTAATGGGTTAACCAGGGCCTAGAATTCAACACTGATTTCATGATTAGATAGAACTCTTCAAGGCTATTAGAACGATATAAAAAAAATCTCAAATTTCACAAAAAAACGGAGTTAGAGCGCAAAATGATTATAATAATGCGATGATATGGTCATGCACATGTATCATCTGGTAGCTTGAAAACGTACAATGATTCTAAATTGCTTGATCAGAGCCATTGCTGATATACACATTTTTAAAAGACACTACCCACATAGCTAAGCTGTCTAATCCTAGGCGATAATTCCCTTGAACTGTGAACAACCTTGTTGTCGTTAGATATGTCGCTGCACATAGCATGAACACTGTAGTTTTCTTGGTGACGAGAGACCGTGACCGAGGATGACCAACAGAGACCACTGTCCTGTATTCTGATGAAGTGTCAACACAAATATGACCATCCGTGTCTTCGGATGTCTGGGCGATGTTTTTTGGCTTGGAGCCAACGCTGCCAAGCCTTGGTAATCACGTTTCAGACTTTTGCATAAAAGCTGCAACCAATCTCAACATCATGTATAAATGTGCGCTATTCGTTCTCTCATTGGCTGGAACCGCAACTGTCGTTTCTAATTGGCTTAAATCGACAGACCCCTCAAAACCGCCTTACACCTTACCAGGTATTCATCCGTGATATAAAATAGAAATTGGAAGATGGGGTCGGTGTCTACACTTTCCGAGAAAATGCCAAAGAAAATGTATTCAAGGCAAGAATTTTTGAAAGTGGCTTGCTGGCGTTATGGATTTCAAACGAGAACGTTTAAAACAGAAAAAAATCTGCAGTTGATTTCACCAAACAGGCCCGTCGGAAGGAAATTTCATTTGGTCCGACCATTTTCAAAATTTTTCCGGGGGAGCATGCCCCCGGACCCCCCCCCTGGCATGGCTTCGCGACTTCGCGAAGCCATGCCAGGGGGGTCCGGGGGCATGCTTCCCCGGAAAAATTTTGAAAATAAGACGCTCTCTGGTGCATTCTTGTGCATTTTTTGAGGTTTATATTACGCATTTTTTTCGAAAATTGGTCTGGCCATTTTTCATTTTCGGTCGACGGCCTTGCCAAATATTCATTTAGAGCATGACACAATCAACATCCGTGTTCACAACTGGTCGTCGCTGTGTGCACATCTTTGGATGCAGATGAAAAGTAACGAAAGTAACATTTGACTGATTAGTCTTGTATGGTGTGCATCCACGAGTGGTGTAAACAGAAAAAATATGGAAAAATTATTGTCGGTTAAACCTACATTTTTTTCAGTTGAATTCCAAGAATGTCACAATACACGCTTTACCATGGCGACTCCCTTTTCTTTTTTAAATTATTGCCTCCTAATTGCTTTAAGATGATGAAAACATCATGGAAATGGGAGAGAAAAAAGCTATTACGAGCATTTTCTTCTATCTTTACGATTTTTAACCGTTTCGTTGACAAACCCTATCACTTGGCTAACAATAAAGGTTTAAATTCTGTCTATTTTTTTCTAGTGGAAAATTAAATAACTTTAATCATAGCCACATTTGGTCTAAAATTAGCTTTTACGGGTAATCTTTATTTACCAGTTTAAGCTTGCCAACATAACAAAACAAGCCTGTTGTTTATGCTTAAAATATTTACTTGAACTTTGTTATAAGAACGGGAGCCAGTGTAATATCAGATTACTTTGCCACTGAAAGAATTCATTTTTTTCTGCGGTTGAGCTATTTAAAAAAATGTGACAAATGCATACGTCAATGTTAAAGGGTAATTTCTCTTTTTTTCTATACAAATAATTTTCTCAGTGTTCAGTGTTCTCAGAGTTGATTTATTGATCCTTTACCAAAGTAACAAAACTTCAAACTGTTCCAAATTGAAAGCGTTTGCCTTCCACATGTAAAATGTTGAACAAATCATGAAATTTGTATTTGAAAGGGAAGAAAACATTGCGGGATAAGGAGAAAATGCTGATTACCAGCATTTTCTCCTTTTTTTCCACAAAATTTTCCAAAATCCGTATTGTTTGACTTGTTAAAATTCAAGATTGTGAGGTAAAAGGGTTAAACTCTTGACGAAGGAAGTTTTAAGATGTTGTTAAGATGAAACGAGTGAAACCTGTTTGTTACTTCTTTAACCCATTACCACACAATCCTTACTTTTGACGACCCTGAGAAAGAAGCCTTTACGACGTTACGAAGTTTTCGAAGTAAACCAACGAATTGTCAGACTCTGAAAATACTGACGAATATTGGAAAAAGCAACTAGATCTAGGCAAAAAGACAAATGGTTACTAACAAATAATTTTTCTCCTTTTGTCACTTTGTTATCAAAAAACGTTCTACTGCAGGACTTAAAAAGAAAAGCGGAAAAGGGGCGGTCGACTGTAAGAGATTAATGGCAGATGATAGAGTTCGGATTTTCCCGCCAAATTTCGATAACGTCAAAGAGTATTTTCGTGCCATACACTCCCTACGAACAATACCCCATTGACGAAATCGACCAAGCGGTATTTACGGTGCTTTAATGTTATCGACATTCATTGAAGTTCTTAACCCTTAGACTATTTCGCACAACTCAAAGACCTTTTGTGGACAGTGTAGATCAAGATCAGACTGCACAAAACGTGCAGTCTGATCTTTGATCTGCACTGTCCAACAAGGATATATCCGCACACATACTAACACAAAAAGAAATAGTATTATTTAGATTCTAATTATCGGAAATTGTTCCGTTTTAGTTATTTCTAAAGAGCGTTAAGGATAAAAACGACAAATAGGCCTAGCGGCTCCGGATAAGTTGGAGTAACTCAATGTTAACTCTGTACCAAACGACAAAATTTTAGACTGGTTCAAATTGAAAGCATTTGCAGACGACAAAATAAAAGTGACTGAAAATTTTAAATTTGTTCTGGGAAGGGTAGAAAACACTGTGGGAAAAGAAGAAAATGCTGGTTGCCGGCATTTTCTCCTTTTCCTACAGTGTTTTCAAAAGGCTTCTTTCTCAGGGGCGTCAAAAGTAGGGATTGTGTGGTAATGGGTTAAATACTTTTATCATTTCTAGGTAAGAACATGTTTTATGGGCATTCACAATGATGCAGTTTTAAAAAGGGACCAAGGACATTTCAATGTTTGAGAAAAACATTTTTTATTGCTTTTAGAAATTTTATCTACCTCGGTTATCTGGAGCCCCGAGAGACATTTGATAAGACGTGCAGCTTTTTGAAAATATAATATATACGTTGAGGCATGTAACGTTAGTATGGTGGGATTAAGTTTCTGATAAGTATCTGGCTTGGTGTACACGACAAAGTTTAGTGAATTCTTTTCTCAATGCAAGGGCTAGTTTAGATTTTGTGGACTTGTGAGGATATTGCTGATCTTTTCAGGTTTCAGGTAAATTGCTTTCTTTAAAACTTTACGTAACGACAAAGTTTTAGGTTTTCCAAATCGAAAGCATTTGCAGACGACAAAATAAAAGTGACTTTTGACCCTGGCTTTTATGACCCTGAGATAGAAGCCTTTAGAAAACATTGTGGGAAAAGGAGAAAATGCTGGTTACCAGCATTTTCTCCTTTTCCCACAATGTTTTCTACCCTTCACAAAACAGTTGTCAAATTTTCAGTCACTTTTATTTTGTCGTCTACAAAATAATGCTTTCGATTTGGACAAGCCTAAAATTTTGTTATTGGGTTATGAGTTTAGCTTGTCACAGAGCATGGAGCATGGCTCATATCGATATCAACTCATAACCTCTTTCAAAAAAAATTTTTGTCCGTTGTATGCTCGACGTGCTTAAAGAAAAAAAGATACTACGAAAACTTATCAAGTGGTGCACTGTGCGTTATGATACGGCTTGCAACATCAGAAAAGGGGCATTAGGACATCTGCACAGGCTGATCCGAAACAACATTTTTCGTTTTCCCTTAATTTGTTGTTTTGTGCGAGTGTACAGTAACACAAAATCTAATGTAGTCGTAAAGTGCTGTCCCGGATTTGTCTGCGCGGACTGCAAGGACGGCGCAAGTTGATCCGAGACGATACTTTACACAAATGTCTGAATGCACCTTTTCGCATCTTGCAAGCCGTATAACTGAAACAATAGAACTACGTCAAATGCACCCCTCCCCCCCCCCCCCCCCCCCCCGCTAAAATGTGTTGTATGTCGTACTTGATAAAAAAAAACTACAGGAATGCCTATAAAGGTTCACTGCCCTCTAACGCCACCTTCCAGCGTTAGCCTATAAATGACATGTCTTTTAAGGCCCAGTCAATAGGTGGCACTTAGCTCCATCTTTTGTTTACCTTTATCGTGAATTTACGATTCGTTTTGTTTTCTATAGGCCAACGTACGACTAACGCTCAGACCGACAGATTGTCATCTTGACAATACAATTACGCTTTGAATTCATCAGGAAATGATTAAAACTATATAAAAAATAACAATCTAATGTTCAGTATTTCGGCTATTGCCTTTTTCAAGAGAAAGAAACACATGTTTCTTTCTCTTGAAAAAGGCAATAGCCGAAATATTGAACATTATAGTGTTATATTTTATCTTGACAATGATTTCCATTCTTTTCAAAGGTATTGTTTGAATTTTAAGTGCTTTTAAACACGTTAATTTTGTACTTTTGGCCCTCTAAAGTAGTTATAAAAACTGAACAACAAGCATTGCGTGTGAACTAAACTTTGCCCTTTAAGAAAATTGGACCCGTTTCTATGGTATCTAAATGTAAACAGAAAAATGCGTAGTTGACAGTTTGAGCCTGTTCATTGAAATAGCAGCCATTAAAAAATAGCAACATAGTATTTCCCCCGTTAAACCTCCACTTTATTTCATTCTTATTGAATTACGTTGATTGAGGACTCAATGTAATATTCGCCATTCAAACTTTTTGAATGGCTGTGTTCGCATAACGTTAATTGTACAATTTTTACAAAAAATGGCCTTGAAACATTCTATTTATCTCCCGAAAAGAATTTTTTAACAAACAGGCTATTTCAGTGTGAAACTTGTTACCTTTCCCACACAATGTTTCGATGTACGACTTTGAAAAAAAAAATCCTTGAAAACAGGATCAGCACGAATTAAATTCTTGTGAAATAGGATCAACACTAACCAAAATCCTTGTAAAAATGATCAACCTGAATTAAATCATTTTAAAATGTAAACCAACACGAATTTAATCATTGTAAAATAGAGTCGGAACTTCATTCGTATAAAACAGGGTCAACATGAATCTAATCCTTGTAAAATAGGATCAACATGAATTCAATGCTTGAACAGAGGATCAACATGAATTCGATTCAAATAATTTAGGATCAATATGAATAATTCTATCCTTGTAAAACAGGATGAACATTGATTTAATCTTTGCGTAAAATAGGATCAAGATGAATTTAATCCTTGTCAAATAGAATCAATTTGAATTTAATCCTTGTAAAAAAGGATGAACATGATTTTAAACATTGTAAAACAGAATCGACATGAATTCAATCCTTGTAAAATAGGATCAACATGATTTTAAACATTGTAAAACAGAATCGACATGAATTCAATCCTTGTAAAATAGGATCAACATGTATTTAATCTTTGTCAAATAGGATCAAAATGAATTCGAATCTTGTAAAATAGGACCGACATGAATTCACTCCTTGTAAAATTGGATCAATATGAATTGAAACTTTGTGAAATAGGATCAATATAACTTCAATCCTTATAAAGTAGGATCAACATGAATAGTTTGATTCTGATCAAGTAAGATTAACATATATAATCATATAATATAATCATTGTAAATAAGATCAACATGAATTATTCATTGTAAATAGGATCAACACAAATTTTAATCTATGTCAAATAGGATCAACATGAAGTTAATCATTGCAAAACAGGATCAACATGAATTATCTTATTGTAAAATAGGATCAATTTTTACAATAAGATAATTCATGTTGATCCTGTTTTGCAATGATTAACTTCATGTTGATCCTATTTGACATAGATTATCCTATTATTCCTTGTAAAATAGGATCGACATGAATTTTTTTTATTGTAAAATAGGATCAACATGAATTTAATTATTGTAAAATAGGATCAACATGAATTTATTCCTTGTAAAATAGGATCAACATGATTTTTTTATTGTAAAATAGGATCAACACGAATTTATTCCTTTTAAATTGGATCGACATGAATTTTTTCTATTGTAAAATAGGATCAACATGAATTTATTCCTTGTAAAATAGGATCAACATGAATTTTTTTTATGAAATAGGATCAACATGAATTTTATCATTGTAAAATAGAATCAACATGAATTAAATCCTTGTTAAATAGATCAACATAATATTAATCAATGCCAGACGACAAAATTTTGTAGTCCGGAATGCCATTTGCAGGCGGCAAACCGTATCTCATGTGGTTATTGTTCAGAAAAAGTTAATATCTTTAAATCGATAGAAAGCACAGTGGGAAGAGGAGAAAATACTAGTATCCGGCATTTCCTCCTTTCTCCATGATGCTTTGAAAATGTTTACATGCTAGGCCTGAGTTCTGCAGTGCACTACACAAAGGGCACTCTAAGCACAAACTTAGAACCTACAGCAGAATTGCAAGACCTTCAACTTCACTGTAAAGCCAAGCAGAACCGTTGGAAATAATGCGTAAGAAAGAGTTGGTCTTCATGCACCAAGGTCCTCTTATTTTCTCATTTGTATGCTCGTACATTATTACTAGTACGGTCAGGTAGCAGGGGAACTTGCTCACGGTTATGGTTAATCATGTCACGGAAGGCGAAGTGGCGACATGATTCACCACAGCCGTTTGCAAGTCCCTTGCCACCTGACCGTACAACGATTGTATTAAACTGCAAAGTTTTACCATTCCAGCGTTTGTAGAGCGAATTTTACCTTTTTTTTTTCGTTTAAAAAATTGAGTACACTGACGAAGTTTCAATTTCCCTTCTGAATGCCCCAATTCAGTGAAAAGTGACGTTACTGGGAACTGACGTCACCGAAACCTTGGTAATACGTGCTAAAACGTGCAGCTTGACGTATAATTTTGATGTTAATTTTGATCGATGCCGCTGTAATGCAGAGAAATATGACCCTCCCTTACAAAATGACCAATGGGTTATTTCACTACGTAGTGGAATGACCCGGATCATTATTCAACTTTGAAAAATTACCCCAGAGGGGAGGGTCATTTCTTTGCTTTACACTGCCAGTTTGGATGTTGTATTGACAGTATAGTTATGTATACCGGGCTCCTGAAAGGGGAACTGCTTTTACATTGGTTTTGCCAGTGTACATGATAATATATATGTTCGGGGCATATTACCCAATCAGATCACGAGGAATTTCTTTGCGGTATAACATGGTACTTTTGTCCATTTTCAATACTATTTCAGCTGTACCACGGCGCCAACTGCACCTATTGTTAATGAAGACCACCCTTTCGTGCATGGTTTCGTCCCGATTTAAATACAATGCATAACAACTGGTTAGGTAGATATCCCCCATAGCTCAGTTGTTATGAAATCGATCTCTTAAACCTCGAAAAACGATGATATTTTGTCCACCATGGATTCGAATCCCACCACATGCGGTTTGTGTTTCAGGCCATGCGTTTATTGCGAACATTCATTTAGTTTCATTTACTATTACGTCACATAATATTCTTTAAAAAAAAACAGCTTCCTGCTTTCTCAAATAACTACTATCGAATTATCGAAACAGTGAACGGCCGTGTGGTTGGAACGGGACCCCCCCTTTCTCTCCCCCCCCCCCCCGCTTTCCCGCAAAGACTTTCATCATTCCACGGATAGGAATCAGCTGAGCTATAGATTTGAACAAGCGACAGCCCTGGGTCCAAACCTAGTACGATTCTGACTGAGGGCGTATTCCTTTCGCTACTCCGAACACCCCGTACATGTTCTAGGTCAGTGGAGCATTTCGGAACGTTGTCCCGTGCGTGTTCCCCAGAACATGTTCTGACTGTTCTAATCCAATCGAGGTGTAGCGCATCTGCTGAACGGTTGCTAGGTGATACAAGATGGCTGAAAGACAGACAATTCTTCATGGCAAAATTTGCAATTGTCCTTTTTGACGATATAAATGCCATAAATAGGGGCGTAGTAGATTCATCTCTATACTCTCTCTCTGCAGCTAATCATATTCTCAACTAACACAGCTAAGACAGTAGCTCTTGCAACAGCCATTATGCCAATGTACTTTCATGTCGATATGGTTTAGAATAATGTTCCGAATGTGCTTCATTCAGAAAACACTTCCGGAACAGTGTATCGTGTTCTGAAATATTCCTTTCGCACGTTCAAGAACAGCATTCTAGAACACAGAACATTGTGCCAGAACAGGTGAAAGGAATATGCCCCGAGAGCCCGGTTCGTGCTTTCTATGAAGATAGATTATTTACAAAAAAAGTAGATTCATAATACATGTTGCCTTGACCTGTTTGTAAACATCACCCTACTGTGTGATTTTCAAGTGCTTTGCTATATATTAACTCTATACCAGACGACAAAATTTTAGACTTGTCAAAATTCAAAGCATATGCAGACGACAAACTAAATGTGAGTCAAATGACAGGATATCTTTCTTGGAAAGGATAGAAAACACTGTTGGAAAAAGGAGAAAATGCTGGTGAGCAGCATTTTCTCCTTTTCCAAACAGTGTTTTCAAAAGCCTTCCTCTGTTCTCAATATAGTTTAATACTCGGCATTCTTCAGTGAAGGATCCAGGAAGTTTACACAATGAAAGCTATCGAATTATCTTTTTTCACCAGCTAGCTGTGACGGAAACAGAAATTATTGCGGTTATTTACGAAGAAGGCTTAAAAAACACATTGAGGTATTGTGTGGCAGATGACCTCGTTTGATAATATTTAGAATAGAGCCTGGTTGGTGAATAGATTTTTTCTTATGGCTCTTTCAAAATGATTTTATTTAAATCATAGCGACAGCTCACGTCCTTATAATCATAAGTCTTGGGTTTCACTACCTTCAGGCTGAAGGTGTCTGCTCCGATGCTATTTTTGTTACTGGTCTTCGCAAAGAATGCGAAGACCAGTAACAAAAATAGCATCGGAGCGGACACCTTCAGCCTGAATGTAGGGTTCCACCAGTCCCAGATTAGGGCACTGATGTGTCTTCCCAAGGAAACTGCCAAGAAAGAAAAACCAGTACTTCCAATGAGAGTCGAACCCGGGGCCTTCAGGTCACGAATTTCAGACTTAAACAGTGAGCCTCACAAGACACCGAGACAACTAGGGAAATTGCTCTTGATGACTATCTTTTCTTTTGCTGCAATATTTCACATGTATATATGTATATAATGAAGCGTAATGCATGCTGATTATTATCACCGTGAGCAAAGTCGACTTCACGTGTTTCAGGCCAAATAACACTACCAAGAGGTAGGTCATCACCCAGCACGTTCAGTTTTGCTCGCGCGAACGGGTTCAATCGTATACCAGGAACAAATACCTTTTTATGGTACTTTCCGGGGCAGCTGAACGCGCTAGGTGGTGACTTACCTCTTGGTAGTGTTATTTGACCTGCAACACGCGAAAGGGGCATTCGGATATTTGCGTTAAGTCTCGCCTCGGATCAGCCTGCGCTGTCCGCTCAGGCTGATCCGAGGCGACACTTTCCATTTGTGTATGATTTTCTGTTTCGAGTCTACAGTAGAATAAAAGCTAATGTCTTGTATTTTAGATAGAGGGTAAATAACGACACATATTTTTGAAGGTTTATAATATACTACTCAAAATCTGCTAGGGATCACCCTAAAAGATTCACCCTACTAAATATATATATGTGGCATGTATCATGTACGGTTTTAAAATATGTAACATTGCCACATTGATCAATAAAATGACCAGAGGAAATGGATCTTAAAGCCTTTACCGCACAATGCCGACTGTTTAAAGACACTGAGAAAGAAGCCTTTGGAAAACATTGTTGGAAAAGGAGAAAATGCTGTATACCAGCATTTTCTCCATTACCAACAATGTTTTCTACCCCATGACAGACAGCATATTGCATATTACATGTAGTTTTTGGTCAGCAAATGCTTTCAACCTGGACAAATCTAGAATTTTAAAGTATGGTAAAGAGTTTATGCAAAACTGTTGTAACATAATGAATTTATACAGAAATATGTAAGTGATCCCTATCAAAGTTTGAGTAAGTATATAATTGGCCTGCAACACGCCAAAAGAGACATTCGGATATCTGCGTAAAGTGTCGTCTCGGATCAGCCTGCGCAGTCCGCGCAGGCTAATTCGAGACGACACTTTCCGTTTTGATGCAATTTTCTGTTTTGCACATGTCTATTGAAGGACAAAATCTAATGTAGTCGTAAAGTGCCGTCTCGGATTAGCCTGCGCGGACTGCGCAGGCTGATCCGACACGACACTTTACGCAGACGTCCGAATGTCCCTTTTCGCATTTTGTACGCCATATATAGTAGTGTACCTTTTCTTTTGAAACGACTCGAATGCAGGGCCTGCCTGAATGCCAGGGGCTCTTTCCAAGGCAAGTAAATACTATAACACCCCCTCGCCCAAACACACTTTTCCAGACTTTCCGAGCCACATAACTCCTGCATCATTTATCGGGATCAAAAGCAGCTGCAGTTTGGTAATTTATCACCCAGAGCTAATTTCCTGCTAAACTCTATTTTCAGACGAGCCTCTCTCATCGATTTTCAAGCTCCCGCCCATTTCTGCCGCGCGTTGTATATGTTTGGAACGGGCTGACATTGGATATTCCGTTAGTGGCTTCAGGCAGGCAAGGCAGACGATATACGCAGAATCTGGTTTAGTAGTCTGTAACTTTGAAAATCGGTTCCCGACAGTGGAATTTTCACAAGCAGGACTACACGTGGCCACCACCTCATTGAGGTTTTGGGCTCAGGTCAAGCTGACCGAGGTACAGACCTCATTTCTGGCCATATTTTGTATTCTATCACAAAAAGATACTGTGAAACATAGTATCTGACGTTGTTTTCATAGGAACTACACATTTTGTCGATAACCGGCTTTGGGACTCCGTTAAACAAAGATGGATTCCATAAAGGAAGTAGATTCAATATGGCGGGTCATGAAAACCTGGGGCAGATTTCAAGTATTTCAACTGTGTATAATTGTCTTGGATTTTGGACCGGCTTGCTTCACAATTTTGAGTGCTGTATTTACAGGTAAGATTTTTTTATTATATGAATGATTAACACATGAGCTTGTTACAATATTGAGCTTCGTATCCGAAATGAGGAGCGTTTATTTTGCTACCTAACATGACTGTGTTCTTGACGAAGTGACTCACCTATTTTGTTTGTTAACTCTTTAACAAACGACAAATTTTTTAGACCCGTCCAAATTGAAAGCATGTGCAGTCAAAGTGGCTCAAATGGTTTGATTTTTCTTTGATAGGGTAGAAAACATTGTGGGAAAAGGAGAAAATGCTGGTTACCAGCATTTTCTCCTTTTCCTACAATGTTTTCAAATGGCTTCTTTTTTCAGGGCCGTTGGTTGAAAGTCGGCTTTGTGTGGTAAACAGCATTTTCTCCTTTTCATAAAATGTTTTCAAACGGCTTCTTTTTCCGGGCCGTTGAAAGGCGGCTTCGTGTGGCAAACGGTTTTAAATACAATGTAAAACATTTCGATATAACAAGGGTGCAACTGTGTTTTAAGAATTATTACGCACCCCGAATCTAGATTTCTATTTAACCGATTCAAGGGCAATAAAAAGGCAATTAATTAATTAACTTTCTCAGAGAAGAAAATACAGTCTCAACGATGATTATGGGTATGATTAGTGCCGACGCTGGCCATCCAATATTGCCTTGTATGCCATGGGTAAAACGTTTCTAGGGCCATTCCCCCCCCCCCCGGACAATTGCCCCCGGACAATTGTCCCCCGGACATTGCCCCCCTGAGGACAATTCCTCCCGGACTATTACCCACCGAGGACAATTCCCTCCCGGACTATTGTTCCCCGAGGACAATTCCCCCCGGACCATTGCCTCCCGAGAACAAGGAATTGTCCCGGGAGGCAATAGTCCGGGGGGGTTGAATTGTCCTAAGGGGGCAATTGTCCGGGGGACAATTGTCCTGATACGGGGTAAAACATCGCTTCAAGCCCTATCCTAATCCTTGTAAAATCCAGGGTCCATATTCACCAACCATTCTTAAGAACATTCTTTGTCCTGTTCTTCAAGATTTCTTGACTGTGAAAATAATAGAACTTCTGATTGGCTAAACCATTTGTTTTAGCCAATCAGAAGTTCTGTTACTTTCACATTGATAATATTTTGAACAATAAGACTAAGAATGTTCTTAAGAATGGTTGGTGAATACAGACCCAGGTTTGGCATGAATTAGGAAGCTATAGGCGTGATATGACTGAAATACCATAATTGAAACTGACCTGCAACCTCATGCCGATGTATATAGATAACATTGTTCGGTCAGTATGGCAGTCAGCCTGTCAAGTCAGCAATAGTTTTGGCCGATATGTCCGTCCGTTTACACCTTTTCCAACAACAAAATTAAAGGGAATCATATGCAGATGGGGGAAAAAAATAGCGTTACTCAAGAACTGAAATTTGTTTTTGGAAGGGTGTAAACAATAGTACGAGAAAGGGTATAGTGAACTAGCTCTGAAGATAAGATTAAGGCACACCTCAACACGTTGGCCTTGAACCGATCATCACCTTTTGCTCAAGTTGTTAACGTACCTACTGACACAGTTCTCCTGGGAAACTAGCACGACTGGCCGATTTACGAGATTTTCTTTCCTTCAGCATAAAAAAAAACAAGGTGTACTTGCATGATCAACACAGTACTGCCAGGAATAGCTCGTCAAATATAATAGCTCGCGAAATAAGGTCGGTGCTGTTACTTAGCCAAAACTTTGACGCAAGTTGCTCGAAAATACTACAGAAGAGATAGATTAAGTTTTAACCAGTTGGCCATCAACCTTTTGAGTTTCGAATAGAATCAGCACACATTTTCAGTTGAGAAGTTAGACCTATTTGCCTGCAAATGATTGCACGTTTTCGTCTTAAATGTTTCAGCAAAGCGAACAGTGTAGATAAAAGATCAGACGGCACGTTTTGTACCGTCTGATCTTGATCTATACTGCTTACAAATGTAACCATAGATGTGAAATGCGCTTTCATGGTTAAATGATTCCTATTACATGTATTAGTAAAACTCCAACAGTAGCGGTTTCAACATTCTTTCTTGTGCATGAAACTTCCCAACTTTACAGACAGTATTGATTCATTGTCGTAGAACTTGCAGTCTGGGTTTTATCTACATTGTCCACAAAAACGCAAAGACAAAGGAGCCGTGTTCAGCAGACTGGTGTAAAGGGTAATCGGAAGTTAGTTGTACGCAAATGTTATAGGCTGAGAGACAGGTATCTTTCTTAACCCTTATATTTCTGCATAACTAAAACGACATATTCGATTCGAAAGTTAAACACCAGATATTGCAACTTCAAAATCATGTTTAAGGAAAAATATCTTCATATCGGACAGTGTAGATCCAAGATCAGACTGCACG
Organism: Tridacna crocea; assembly: GCA_943736015.1. NCBI lineage: Eukaryota > Metazoa > Mollusca > Bivalvia > Cardiida > Cardiidae > Tridacna > Tridacna crocea. The sequence goes on along the minus strand of OX031066.1, from coordinate 34,115,454 downwards.
TTCTGTGCAGTCTGATCTTGGATCTACACTGTCCGCAAAAGGTCAGCGACCGGCGCTTTGTAGCCTAAGAGATAAAACCCGACCGTTTTGTACTAGACTGGTGTATTCTACCCCATGTTATATAGACGTATGAGTCATTCTCTGCGGAAAAAAAAAGTAGTTCTAAAAATATTCACCCAATGTCAGCCCTTGTAAGCTGTAAAGGCTGAATCGAGTCGAAATCGTTTCGCTATTTCCATTCATCATTGTCAGTGGACCGTTCTACCTCATGGTCAAGTTGGCAAACCCCTTTTTAACTTGCGAATTACTATAGTAAAAGGAACTGCAGGAAAGAATGCATAGGTGCACTGTCTATCGCGATATAATTGAAATATTCTAACACACAACGGAACGCAAACCAACCAACCAACCAACCAACCAACCAACAAACAAACCAACCAACCAACCAACCAACCAACCAAAACAAACAAACAAACGATAAACAAAGTTAAACCTTTCCGGGAGCGCCGTTCCTAACATTTTGTTGAATGCATCTATTTATATACAGTAAGAAGTTTCTGTGCTAAAATGTCCAAAATTCTATTCAGTGAACGATATACTGTGCCAAAAAGCTTTATTATTGTAATATGTGATTCACAAATAAAATACGTTGTTGTGTTAAGATGGTCTTTGTGGTCTTAGGTGAACAAAGTAATGCACTAAATTGCTCTATAATGTATTTTGCAGACATCAAACGTGTATTGTACGCGTTGTCTGCGCATGTCATATTCTTTGAAGAGTCGACCCCTCTTATATGACGCATCACTCTCTCCAATATCGTAGAGACTCTAGAAATACGCCATATAAAGTAGCAATGGAGAAAATGGCTTTTATCAATAGGTTTGAGGAAAAATTACACCTGTTTTTAGCTCCGGATTTCTCTAAACTGCTGATTATAGCTGAATGAATCGCACTAGGTAGCGTTTAATTGGGTAAACGTTTACTTTAGTTTGAAATTCAAAGTAACAGTTGTCGCGTAGAAATGTGGCACGGTTCTGTACTCAGGATGCTCAAATTAGATAGATGAGTATTTGTAGAATGCCATCTAGCGGGAGATAAGGGTATTGTACGTAAATAATCCGTATCGTCGGTTTACTTCAAAAACCTCGTAACTACAGCTTGAAACAAGCTGTAGTTACGAGGTTTTTGAAGTAAACCGACATGGTACTAGGTGAAAAAAATAGTGCTCTGGCACACCATTGATTGCCGAAAAAAGTCCAGTTTATTGTCGAATACTTAGAGCTGAAAAAATTAAAAGGATACACAAAAATTACATATTACCACAGTTTTACAACGCTTTTATTATGTACTCCGTTTTTAGGATCTACTCAAAGGCAGTGCCTGAATGTCAGGCTAGATCACGTGTGGAGCATTTGTAAATCATAGAAGGAATCCAGGTGCGATAGAGAAATTCCTGAATGATAAGTCACTGAACTCACTATCAGCTACCTGTACCCCGTTATCATGCTGGTATAAGCCAAGATATTGGAACATTTTGACACTTTTATCGATTTGGGGATTTTTACCAGAAAACCTAGAATGTGCTATTTTTAAAACTGACAGTATTTACTGAAACCAAACCCTGGTCCTCTTAACCTTAAACGCCTTTTTCAGTAATATAATATTGATTGTGACCAAAATAGATATGAGATTAGAATGCACAAAATGTGTCGTCTTTTCTTCTATCAGTTTGTCAGTTGTTTTCCTATCTGATTTTTTTTTCATAAACAGCCTGCAACATCCAGTATTTAGATATCTTAATCGTCTGATTTTTCTCCTTTTTTTGTGCTCAAGGGCAGATACATCAGATAAGAAAGGTTTTTCCCAGAAATTAGCTTGATCTTTGTGGCTTTCTTCCTGGTGATTGATATAAATTATGCGTATATCAAAACACTTCGCTGTTTGCTGTATTTTTTAGCTCTTCCTTAACGATAGTATCTTTAAAGCTATCGGACTCGTAGATTAAGATTGTATGGCACTTTGTAGACTGATCTTGGTCTACAGGTCCATGTGATCTACTGCTGTTAATTAAATACTAATGAAGGATAAGCTAGAAAGAGCATGGTTGGTTAATTTTGAACTCGATCTCAAGCTTCCGGCACTTCAGTGCATGTAATCTGTGGGTTCAGTCTTTTAATGCAACAAACGTTATTCAGTTAACCCATTACCAGTCGACAATATTTTAGACTGGTCCAAATTGAAAGCATTTGCAGACGACAAAATAAAAGTGACTGAAAATTTGAAATTTGTTTTGTGAAGGGTAGAAAACATTGTGGGAAAAGGAGAAAAGCATTTTCTCCTTTTCCCACGATGTTTTCTAAAGGCTTCATTCACAGGGGCGTCAAAAGTAGGGATTATGTGGTAATTGGTTAACATAAAGGCAGCCGATGCCCCTATCCATGTTTTCCTTGTGTAAGTTTTATCACGCAACACTTTTTTTTTGCCAAGCAACTGGCTTCATTTCCGCATAAATAACGTCGTTACAGTGCTCAGCGGTGAGAGATGAATGTCACAGTGACTTTAATCAACATTTGTGAAGGTTTTAACTAAATCAGAAATTAATTGGCACCTCTACCTTTCAGGTTATATACCCGAGTACGAATGTTCCCCTCCGACACACAATGCTACAGAAGATAACAACTACAAGTCATATAAGATAAACGCTGACGACAAATGTAAATATGATGTTTACGTCACTTCCGGAAACAACACCCGGCTTGTCGAGACGAGCGTGTGCACCGACTACCACTTCTCTGAGACCAACTCTTACGCAACAGAGGTATTTATTGACCTGTAATTTACCCCCTTGGTTTCGACTTAAAGGAGTTTAGAATTAGACGATTTTTTTCTCTGTTTAGATAAGAACAGAAACAGCTATTTGAAATTTGCTGAAAAAATACCAAACACTGCATCTTCCATGTTTTCTAAATGTATTTCCTTTTATGTTCTAGTTTTAAAGACATTTTAACTGTTTCATTACCGTAAAAGACACAAAAAAGCTTTTAGGGATGGCGTAGATCAAGATCAGACTGCACAGAACGTGCAGTCTGATCTTTTATCTACAGTGACCGCTATTTCATTCTAAATTAAAAGTGTAACTTATTTATTCATTTAGTAGTGAAAGAGTTTTAGAATGAAAATCACTAGTCTTTTACAAACAGAAATAGCCCCCGTTTCTTCTCGCAATCTTGCAAACTGTCTATTTGTCTGTCTCTTCTGTAACTTGACACTTAATCTTAATGTTTGTTTACCTTTCTTTCTAAATAAATAATTATTTCTTATATAAGTAATGCCAATTTCATGAATGATTATAGTCATTATTTTGAATTGGTCTGCGATATAAGGAAAGAAATAAAGGCTTGGTAAAAATATTTTGTAATGAATATTTTTCTTTGCTCTCAACTTCATATTGATTGATCAGATTTGGGAGAAAAATAGAGAACCATTCAGTACGAATAAATCCTGGGACGAATAATCTGCATTTTCTTGTCTTTACAACCACTGAAAGAGTATTTCACTCGTTCATTTTTTTGAAACGAGAGAAACCAGTACTATTGTTTCCAAACGCAAGGACTGGTTACTAAATAATATGGAAAAACTGAAACTGTTTTATTTCTTTGAATAGATACAATAGGAAGTATAAAAAAGAAAAGCCCAAAGATGTTTGAAAGATCACGTGTGTATATTTACAAAGCAGATTGTTAAGAATAAAAAGCGGTTAAAATAAATGCTGAGGTGAGCAACAAGGCGTCTAAGTGTCCTCTTGTCCGAGTTCATCTGACTTACGACTAAAATGTAGGCATATTTGTCTCTCACAGATAAATAGCTCTTTTCAGCTACTTTTTAAATGGTTCTCACAAATTTGACAATACTGTATTGCAGTTATCTAGATGCGTCGACCAGATAAATTTTGCATTTAGATTTGTTTTATAAAGCGTAAGAATAAATGCGTGATCCACCCTGAATCTGTTTGTATACAGCGTAGGAACAAACAAGCCCAAAAAATTCATACCTATTTCACAATACTCATTAAACCTTTACCACATGATGCCGACTTTATACGAGCCTGGGAAAGAAGTCTTTTGAAAACATTGCGGGAAAAGGAGAAAATGCTGGTAACCAGCATTTTCTCCTTTTCTCACAATGTTTTCTACTCTATCAAAGAAATACCGTACCATTTTAGCCATATTGAAATTGTCGACTGCAAATGTTAAATTTTTGTCGTCTGGTAAAGGGTTGAACCCTTCCCACTTAGATATGAGCCTTGCTGTGTGAAAAGGAGGCTTAATGCATCAACGAAGATTATCGACCCTGGTTGACCTGGGCCAAGGCTTTTCGCTTTTTCTCAATTTTCTGTATGCCCAATGGCCACTGGACCTCATAATTGAGTCAGATGTTGAAAAATGTGTCTAATTTCGACCAATGGTTACGTTATTGCTTATGCATGAATCCCCCTTTTCCCAGAGAGCATGGCTCATATACCAGTTCATGTTAGAGAGGCAACGGGTGCGACATTAGTGCAGTGAAAAAATCTTTCAGACGCGAGAAAATTTCAGACTCATGCATATGAAAAACATTTATAGACGACAAATTAGGCCTGGGACCGTATTCACCAACCGTTCTTGAGAATATTCTTAGTCTCATTCTCCAAGGTTTTCCAAATTTGTAAGTAACACAACTTCTGATTGGCTAAACCATTCGGTTTAGCCAATCAGAAGTTGTGTTACTTACAAATGTAGAAAATTCTGGAGAATAAGACAAAGAACGATCTTAAGAATGGTTGGTGAATACGGGCACAGATTACCGACACTTCCTCTTTTTTTCCCCCACAGTGTTTATAAAAAACATTCTCCGTTAGGGTTGTTGAAAATTTGCACGGTGTAGTTAGATGTTGGTCTTCTCCAGCGATTTACAAGAATGATATATTTTACCCCACGTAAGTGACTTTGTTTCTAGAGTTGATAAGAGTGTTTATCGCTTAGTTCTGCGGAAACATATTTTTCCCTTCCTAAGAAGCTTTGACATTGTTTCCGAAGTTGATAGAGTGTTTATCTCTTGGCTCTCTAAAACCATGTTTCCCTTCGAAAGTGGCTTTGACATTGTTTCAAAGTTGATAGAGAGTGTTAATCTCTTGGCTTTCCAGAAACATTTTTCCCCTCGAAAGTGGCTTTGACATTATTTCCTAAGTTGATAGAGTGTTTATCTCTTGGCTCTCCAAAACCATTTTTCCCTTCGAAAGTGGCTTTGACATTGTTTCCTAAGTTGGTAGAGAGTGTTAATCTCTTGGCTTTCCAAAACCATTTTTCCCTTCGAAAGTGGCTTTGACATTGTTTCCGAAGTTGATAAGGTGTTAATCTCTTGGCTCTCCAGAACCATTTTTCCCTTCGAAAGTGGCTTTGACATTGTTTCCTAAGTTGATAGAGAGTGTTAATCTCTTGGCTTTCCAGAAACATTTTTCCCTTCGAAAGTGGCTTTGACATTGTTTCCTAAGTTGATAGGTTGTTAATCTCTTGGCTCTCCAAAAACATTAATTCCTTCGTAAGTGGCTTTGACATTGTTTGATACGGTGTTTATCTCTTAGTTCTCAAGAAACATTATTTTCTTCGTAAGTGGCTTCGACATTGTTTCCTAAGTTGATACAGTGTTTATCTCACAGTCCTCAAGAATTCGTCATAGAGATAATGGATTACAACAGATGTCCCAGAGCCGCACGCCTTAAAGTAGTAAAACAGGACTTTCAAAAGTTTAATAATATAACTCTATGTTATGAAGTTTTCGGTTCATTCGTAGAGAAATGTTATGCCCCTGTTGTGCTAAATAAACGAAACAGACATTTTGAGTAGGTACATAAAATGCGGATAGATGTTGCTATTTCTAGACTGGTTTTCTCAGAATAACTATGTAACAAATTTACGAACAGTATTGATTCGAGGTGCACGTTCTTGGCAGTCTGATATTGATCTGTACTGTCTGCAAAAGCTAAAGCCGGTTTCAGCTCATGTTAGGGATTGACTTGTCATTTGAATGAAAGGGCCCCAAGCCTCGTCATTTTAGAGAAAACAAAGGCCCATAACCCCAAGATAGGCTGAACGGAAATAAACGAACCCAAAGACCTGTACCCGTATTCACCAACCAATGTTCTTTGTCTTATTCTCCAGAATTTTCCACAGTTGTAAGCAACATAACTTCTAATTGGCTAAACCATTCGGTTTAGCCAATCAGAAGTTGTGTTACTTACACATTTAGAAAATCTTGGAGACTAAGACTAAGAATATTCTCAAGAATAGTTGGTGAATACGGGCCTTGGTCAACTTTTAAAATCACAAGTGACCACGAAAGCCTAATTGGGCTATATAACTTGATAACTATCAATAACTAAGCCATCCTTCGTGTTAATCTTTAATCCGACCACTAATTCTTTATTTGAAATGGAAGATTAGGGAATAATCCTTGTAATAAGTTTTAAGTATGTTTTTAATATGTTAAAGGGAGGTCAACCCATCCTTAAACTCTTAGAATTTTGTTCACAAACTCAGCTGTTGAAGTCGATAATGTAGATTGAGATCAGAACAGCCTGTCCTCGGATCTACACTCTCTGTATATTTTATGATTTTTCCCTTTTACCCATTGCAATTGCCATATTATTTTTGTTTTTGTTTTGTCGATTGAGAGAATCCATTTTATTCATTTTGTGCTTCAAGGGTTAATTTGGCGCCAAAGATTAACTCATAAGCTTCTAAGCGCTACTCGCTGACCTTTTGCGGACATTGTGGATCCAAGATCAGACTGCACAAAACGTGCAGTCTGATCTTGGATCCACAATGTCCGGGAGGGAGATATTACGCTCAAAAACATAACTTTGAAATAGCAATACCTGGAGGTATTACCACCGATTTGTAAGTTTCATTTTAGTTTTTTTTTGTGCATGATAAGATCCAATTTCTAATCTAATGGGAGTGTAAGTTTGGCGGATTTCCGACTTGTGTTACCTTCATAAATATAACTAGACGAACAAGCCCTCGGTCTCTGAAGAGAGTGTGCTAAAGAGAGAAGATTTTATTACAGTTGGTCAAGGAGCTTACAGTGCTGATATATCATTTATCAAAACCTTGAAACAGAAATGAAACGAGCCATAGAGCTTTTCAACATTTTAAGCGTTTTCTTTCACATCAGCGATATATTTTTTTCCATGTATGGAAAAAAATTTCTGAACGATGTACATTTAACGACTTTGTTTATTATGGTCAAGTGTATTTCATCTCTAAGAGGGTAGAGCTGAATTATCAGTTACATAATACGCAATACAGACACTGCAATAATGTATCATATTTCTTGTAGGAAAAACAGATATGGCATTCGGTGTTTTGCATTTTCCCATCGGCATGAACCTCTTTCTTTTCCTATTTTTCAACCGGTACCTTGTTTGTTTGTTCCTTGTTTGACATGAAAAAGAAAATAGTAAATTCAAGATCATTCTGAAATCAGATCAACAATTAGGGAAAAAGAAACCTTCCCGGTAATAGTTTCAAAGAGAAGACTCGGTTAACTCTTTACCAAACGACAAAATTGTAGACTGGTTCAAATTGAAAGGAGTTGCAGACGACAAAATAAACATAACTCAGAAGTTGAAATTTGTTTCCTGCAGGGTTGAAAACATTGTGGGAAAAGGAGAAAATGCTGGTTACCAGTATTTTCTCCTTTTCCCACAATGGTTTCAGAAGGCTTCTATCTCGGGGTCGTAAAAACCAGGGATTGTTTGTTAAAGGGTTAAGAGAAGGGTTTACCCGTTGGTTATATCAATAATGCACAAATGATTGCTGGAAGTTTGCCAGCCATGCGTACCGTTCATGATCTTTTGGTTGTAACATTATTATTATTAGGGACCTTGGTAATGACCTTAGAACAATCAGTCTAGTCGATCATAGGTTCACATGGATCATTTGGACCAACATGTATGTCATATACAACGTCATGGCACTTATTGCTTCTGTATACGCCCTGTACAAGTATTTAAGAGGTTAAACCCATTACCACACAATCCCTACTTTTGACGCCCCTGAGAAAGAAGCCTTTTGAAAACACTGTAGGAAAAGGAGAAAATGCTGGTAACCAGCATTTTCTCCTTTTCCCACAGTGTTTTCCTTCCTTCCTTCCGAGAACAAATTTCAATTTTTCAGTCACCTTTATTTTGTCGTCTGCAATTGCTTCCAATTTGAACCAGTCTAAAATTTTGTTGTGTGGTAAAGAGTTAAGCTGTTAGCGCCAAATGTCATAATAAACTCCATCTCTTTCCACTATCCACCGAAGGTCAGATAGAGTTTTATCTTACAAGATTGACTAAAACAAGTGGAAGTTAAATCCAAGACCAGGCTGCACCTTCTGTGCAGATTGAACATAATCGATGCCACCCGTGGTGCAGGAGGGATTAATTGATTGAATTAATACTGTTTGAATGGTGGGTTGGGTGTGTCCTTGGCTTAATGTATCCTTTAGCCAATCAGAAGTTGTGTTAATTACAAATTTAGAAAACCTTGGAGAATGAGACTAAGAATATTCTCAAGAATGGTGGGTGAATACGGGCCCAGGTTTGTTTGTTTGTTTGTCCCGATGCTTATTTGTATTGCCATTTTAAATAGTCATTACGCTCTGCACCGCACCCCAAATATTTTGTCCTGATTATTTTACAGATACCAAAATAGACAATGTCAAGCTAAATAACTTTGTGAAATGAATGAATGACTTCAATATTGTGTCTCGTTCAGTCAGAACGCTTCATATCTCACCGACGAGCATTTCATCAGTGACATTTAAATCAATCAGCTGTCACCTAATATACCGGTTCAAAGTTCGTAAATGATAAACCAAATGTTGAAGGTATCGACAATGTATAGATGTATATACCATACTGAGATATTTTGTGTTGATTCTTAAGTTGCTCTATTTTATCTACTAATATTATTAATTTGACGCTATACTGCCATATGAATAGACAAAACATACGTATATGAACCAGTAGAGTATAAATTTACAACAAATGCTAGTTCAAACCATCGTCTTGGTCAAATTCAAATGTTTGAGCCATATTCGCGTTATAGTACAAGTGTTTTTGAAATGGACAAGTCCAAAGATCTCATTATGATTTAGAATTGCCGGTTCAGATTTTTCTTTTGCTTTGAAATACAGATAAATGTACCAACCAAAATTCCTTGCAAGTGCATAGAAACTGGATTGGTTACATATGTTGAAGGGATGCAATCTACGCTTTCGAAGAACGTGGTGGTCATTTTGCAACCGGTATCCCGTCTGTTTTGTAACGTTATTAGATTAGACATCAACGTCTTTACTTGAAAACTGTCGCGCAATGTTGATATTTGTTATTGATCATGTAACATTACTACGTATCCTTGCGAAATGTTTCTAAAGAACTGTTTGTTTCACAGTCGAAATGATTTATTTGATTTCGTCACGTTTTAATTCTTTACCAGACGACAAAATTTTAGACTGGGCCGAATTGAAAGCATTTGCAGACTGCAAAATTAATGTGACTCAAAAATTGAAATTTTTTCTGGGAGGGTAAAACACATTGTGGGAAAAGGAGAAAATGCTGGTTACCACAATGTTTTCAAAATGCTTCTTATTCAGGGTCTCAAAAACCAGGGATCTTTTGGGAAAGGGTTGAAGAATCTAATTTTCTAGTGTGTAACCCTTTACAGGGCAGAATCAAAACCACTATTTACATCCTTCATCTTCCCATTAACTCTTTACCACACGAGAAAACTTTAGACTGGTTCAAATTGAAAGCATTTGCAGACGACAAAATAAAGGTGACTGAAGAATTGAAATTTGTTCTGGAAAGGGTAGAAAACACTGTGGGAAAAGGAGAAAATGCTGGTTACCAGCATTTTCTCCTTTTCCCACAGTGTTTTCAAAAGGCTTCTTTCTCAGGGGCGTCAAAAGTAGGGATTGTGTGGTAATAGGTTAAGCGATATGTTCGCGTTCGGAGTTTGTCTAAAGGTCGGGTTTTAACCCTTTACTCCATAGATACTCATTTCTACACATTGCTTGTTGGAGCCTTTGGAAAACATTGTGGCTAAAGGTGAAATTGCTCGTGACGAGCAATTTCACCTTTTGTCACAATGTTTTCTATGCTATCAAAAGGTGTCATTTACACGTTAGAAACGGCTTCATCCTTGCTGTTATTTATGGTCAAAATGACTGAAAATTTGAAATTGGTTTTGTGAAGGGTAGAAAACATTGTGGGAAAAGGAGAAATGCTGGTTACCTATTCAGGGTCGTCAAAAGTAGGGATTGTGTGGTAAAGGGTTAAACGAAAAGAGCCACTAAAATCCATATTTTAATGACAGAATACTCGTAAGAAGTGTTTCAATGATCTAAATCGTTCTGTGACAAAACTTATAAAGAAACTGGCATAGAAGTGTGAGAACGTAAGATTCAAAGATTCGAAGTACCATCTAACAATTTTGCTTTGATGGGGGCCATGCATATTTCAACGCCAAATATGTAAACTTAACATCTTTAAACAACTAAAAATATAATCCAGTGAAAGTCAGAAAGATTTTTATCTTGTTGACATAACCAAGCGATCGGGCGGTATAGCTCCATGATCAGTTCTTTGAAATTATGATTTATTCCTTTGATCTGTTCCCGATCGTAATACGCATGCTTTCACCTATGGCTGTGAAAGAGGTAAGAAATACATCGCTATTGTGCACGGCCGCTTATGACTACTACTGAATAATCGCTTCCTATAGATATTGATAAAACAGCAAGACAAACGTTAACTCTTTTTTTTTTCTCGAGTATTTCATTCCTGGAACCAAAAATTGGCCTTTTGTAAAGAGTTATTATCCATTTACAAGTGTGAGGCCATTCAGCCGGCTTTATAATCAATACACGAGATGAAAAAAGTCCTTTCTTGTTTCTATAACTGTGTAATTTCCAGTCCCATCTGGCATACCAACTCGAGCTGTAAACCATGAATAATATATCATTCGCGATAATGCATTGGAAAAGCCTTAACTACGAGTATTAACCATACGAAAAATTTTAGCCTAGTCAAAATCGAAATCATTCGCGTAAGATAGATAAAATAAAAAAAAAAAAATTCCTGTAAAGTATAGAAAAGGGATCATTGGAAACGGAGAAATTGTCAGTTACCAGGGCCCGTATTCACCAACCATTCTTTAGAATATTCTTGGTCTTATTCTCCAAGATTTTCTAAATTTGTAAGAAACACAGCTTCTGATTGGCTAAACCGAATGGTTTGGCCAATCAGAAGACGCGTTACTTACAAATGTAGAAAATTCCGGAGAATAAGACAAAGAACGTTCCTAAAGAATGGTTGGTGAATACGGGCCCAGGCCTTCCTCGACAGGGTCGGTAAAATTCTAGATTATTATGGTGAAGGGTTTAACAAAATAATGATGAACCCCCTACCTTGCTAAATAACTAAAATCTTATATCTTGTGATAAACATGACGAAGCCAATTAACTGTGGGATCTATAAGAAGTTGAATAACGTCCGAGCGATGAAATCGATAGGAAACCCCAGTTGTCGGCCAACTACAGCAGAATGTCTCGCTGGCATATCGATCGATGGAATAAAGAGCGCGAAGGCATCTAGAACCGTAAATGTCTGGAGAAATTTATCAATTATTTGGACCATGGCTTAACGCGTGGGTTGTGGCTATTTCTGTTGTCTCAAGTTTATGACGTCGCAGAGGCTGTCAGATACAGATGTTTTTGACGCCATTTAACTACGTAGTGGCAAAGCTTTGCGGTGACCATCCTTATTTTTATATTACGATTATGGTTTTCCAGGCAACAGACATTTTGTTGGAAAGTTAAAAGAATTGAATGTTTTCACTGTAACTCGTATCGAGCTTTTTCCCTTTCTTTCCAGTGTATTTTATAGTGGTCTGTGTTTAATACGAAAGAAGAAATCTGATGGTTATACGTTTGGTAACAAAACTGATATTCTCTTCTAAGATCATCATGCTAACTCAAATCATAATTACGATTACAATAAATTTCAGCTACAAAAATCTGCATTTTAACCGTGTTAACTTTGGTACACAAACGATAGAAATAGATCGAGAAATACCAAAAAGACTGAGAACACATCCATTTAAAATGATAACGGGTATTCTGGAACACACGGTACGTTACCATGTTTCATGTGTAAACACCTATTTAGGCGAAAAAAGTGGAGCTTCGTATTCAAATAAATGCAGACCTTTTGCTTACAAATGATATCTGATCTGGCATGTACAAACAGTAACTGGCCTCATACATGCAGATAATAACTAAGCTCGAGTATACAGATGACAAATGAGCTCCTGTGTATATATAGATAATAACTGAGCTTGCGAACGCAAATAACAACTCAGAGCGAGTATACAAACGACAAATGGCCATTTGTGTATGGAAAATAACTCAGCTTGCATGAGCAGATGGTTACTGAGCTTGCGTGTACAAATAATAAATGGGATTGTGTATACAAATAATAGATGAGCGCGCGTAAATTAGTAAATATTACTGTATTTACAAATACCTATATAACATCAATCAATCTTTTTACAGTGGAACCTGGTTTGTTCACGATCGAACCTTGCTGCACTTGCACAATCTCTGGTATTGGCTGGACAAGGTATCGGTGCCCTAACCATGTCTCACCTAGCGGACCGCTTTGGCAGGAAGACCATACACGTGATTTCACATCTGGGAGTGTTTGTCACGATGTTGGTGATGGCTTTCTCTACCAATATTTTCATGTTGTCAGTTCTGAGGCTAGTTGCTGGAACATTTCAGCAGGTAATTCCAGCGATTGCTGTTTTTATCAGCGACTTTGTCGCATGCTATTATCAAAAAAAAAAGGGGGGGGGGGGTCATGTCAGCGGTGCTCTGGGATGGGGTTTGATAGATCTTTGTAATGTAATACAATAGGGTTCCACATGACATGGATCCTCTTTGCCCAAAAATAACTCGGACAATTAAAAAGACCGCAGAAAGATGTTAGAAGATGCTTCGATGTGCAGAACAGTCCAAACAGCGAAGAATGTCGATCAGGACCAGTCTGTGTAATTCAACCCATTACCACACAATCCCTACTTTTGACGCCCCTGAGAAAGAAGCCTTTAGAAAACATTGTGGGAAAAGGAGAAAATGCTGGTAACCAGCATTTTCTCCTTTTCCCACAATGTTTTCTACCCTTCACAAAACAAATTTCAAACTTTTAGTCACTTTTATTTTGTCGTCTGCAAATGCTTTCAATTTGGACCAGTCTAAAATATTGCCGTTTGGTAATGGGTTAAAAAGGTCATTTTACCGTACGATTTTGCCAGGTTTTAGACAGAATGTATCCATATGAACCAACGACTTGTTTTAATTCTCTACCACACAATCCCGACTTTTAACGACCCCTGAGCAGAAAGCTTTTGAAATCATTATGGGAAAAGGAGAAAATGCTTGTAACCAACATTTTCTACCATTCCGACAATGTTTTATACTCTGTCACATACAGATTTCATCGTTTTAGTCACATTTAATTAATCGTCTGCCAAAGCTTTCAACTTGGACAAGTCTAAAATGTTGTCGTTTAGTAAAGAGTTAAGTCATGTTTTACGATGATGAGCCAAAACTCCTTTAACATGATCTGTGCTTATTTATATTTTACGTTAACAGGGTATAGTTTGTACTGGAAAAGTCCTGGCTTTGGAGATGTTTCCCCGCGAGGTTCGAGCTCACATGGAAGCCATAACCTTTCTGGCTTGGACTGGAGGAATGGTGGTGTTGGCGTTGTATGGATTCACGTTCAGAGAAATGAATTGGAGATATTTGCAGATTGGCATCGTCTGCTTCTCCGTTTATGCTCTCTTCGAATGGTGGTATGTAACTTTTCTGACAACATCGTGGATATTTACTGTGTTATAGCTTAATTCCTAGAGAAGGATTCTTTTTCATTTAGTATTTAATGACTTCTTTCATCTTACAACTATACAGATAAGTAATAATAGTAATAATGATAAAAATATCGAAGTAGGTTTTGAATGGTATTAAGAAAGGATGATGTTGGTGAAAGCATTCTCTGCGCAAGAGAAATGACAGCTGGCCACATTCTTCTTCCTACATATTTTTTTTAGACTTGTTGCCCTTTTTATTTTACATGTTGGATTATTGTCCGGGGTATAACTTCCAAAGTATAGAAGCTATCAAGTTCAAACTACGTTTACAGATAGATAACTTTGAGGATAAGTGCCGTGCAGGGGATCCATAACTCTGTATTTTCTTCGAGTTATTGCACGTAATTAACTCAAAGAATGAATCTTTAGCCTGGGCATAAGTCCCAAAGTATAATTTAAGTTAGTGACTTCAAACTAGATGCAGAGATAGATCATGTTTAGGACAAGTGCACTACTTAAGATCAATAACTCTGTTGTAGTTACTTTTGGACTTAAGTAATTTTTCAAATAGGATTTTTGTCCAGGGCATAACTTTCAAAGTATGAAAGCTTTTTGCTTCAAACTTGATATAAAATCATATGGAGGTCAAGTGCAGAGCACAAGATGGATAAACCAGTCTCCATTATGTCTTAGGGTTATTGCTCTTCATTATTAACAAATGGGTGTTTGTTTTAAGCATAACTCCCAAAATAAATCATGTTGAAGACAAGTGCCCTTTGTTATTTTTAGAATACGATTTTTGTCCGGGGCATAACTTCCAAAGCTACCGACTACAAACTTCTTATGTAGATGGTAGCACTACTAGATTACATTGGAGCCAAGTGCAGTGAACAATATCAAAGAAAACTCTGTTTACATCATTTTTCAAGTTGAGGCCCTTAATTATTTAACAAATTTCAAATTTTTGTCTGGATCGTAACTACCAAAGTATGAAACCCTGTTGCCTTCAAACTGCGTATATAAATAAATCATTTTGAGGCTGTAATCTATGCAGCTGTCGTGTTTGTGGATTTTGTACGTGCAGATCTACATATCGTCAAGAAATTATATCAGTCTAACCGGTTTCCATTGCAATAATTGATGCAAGAAAATAAATGAATGGTTAGATAGCTCAACAGGTGGTCAACAGGATTTCATTATGATACTAGTAACGACGATGGAAGGGTGATCAGAAAAGGCTCAGTGCACTGAAGTGCTGTTTAGGTCCTGTAGGATTCATACCTGGGACGAAGGCGATGGGGCATATAGCTACCATTCATAATGCCTTCTTGTTTAATCGAAACCCGTAGAGACATGTTTCTGATATCAACGAAGTATTAGAATAGAAGAAAGATACTCACAACATAATCAATGAAATAATTAACTTTTCTTTCAAACAGGATGCTTGAAGAGTCAGTCCGCTGGCTTTTATCCAATGGCAAAAAGAAAGAAGCCGAGAGAATTTTACGTAAAGCAGCTCGATGGAACAAGGTAGATTACTCAAAGGTTGAGGCCGTTTGGACAGACATGAAACCGTTAAATGTTGACGAAAGCATACCACAAAACGAAAAGATTCCAATACCAGAGGAAGAGCTGAAAAAAGAGGATAATGTCATGTCAAACTTTGGAGATATTGATACTAAAAGTAAAACAGTGGCTCAGCCAGTGACTGGGGCAGTGAAGAAATATACAGTGATTGATATACTGAAGAATCCTAAACTGAGGGTTAACACAATCATACTGTGGTATGCATGGTAAGTACATGCCTCTTCCACTCATGATGGCATCGAATGTATTGATTTGGCCTCTCTCTACAACTAAAATTACACTCCACTGAAAGAGGATAAAAATAATGATACTGTGGGCTTCGACAACATGCGGATGGTTTAGACCCAAGATCAGACTGCTTGCTGTAGTTAAGATATGACTATAAACGCTATTGGGGTTCTGATTAGTAAAAATTATTGTAAGGCCACAAAGAACACAACTTACATTATCATAAATTGTGTCAAACATCTCCATTGAAGAAGCTTTGATACTACGTCTCTTTTGATCAAGAATAGGGTCACTATGACATATTGATGTTTTCTGTAAAGAACTCAAAACTATAATTATATATTTTATCCAATATTTATGATTTGTGTCTCTATCGAGATGATATATTAATCTAAACCCATTAAAGGGTGAAAGCAAGGTCGCAATGTCCCTTTCGTGAAAAATACTCAAAAGAATATTTGACAATACGAGTTCATGCTGTCTACTGATATGTTTATTCTTGATTCTTTATCTTTCGTAAAAATATCTTGGTATAACAGTGGCATTTCTGACAATGAAAACAAACAAATACACCAATTCAGCATCGACCCACACCTGAACGATAAAACACTTAATGTTACCCTTTTTCAGGATCGTTGCGACTGGGACATACTACGGTCTTACTCTCGTGTCATCGCATCTCGCTGGGGACCATTATTTGAACTTTTTCTTGAGTGGCCTTGTAGAAATGCCTGGTCTTTTTGCTGAGTTCTGGCTGTTCAATAAGTAATTATATTTTTCGTTTCATATTTAATTTTTATTTGATCCAAAAATAATTTGTCTTTCGGTGCATTTATCTGTATGTTTTGGGAATCAAGATAAGGGGAATGAAAATCGAATGAAAATTGTCATCTGTTAGGCAGAAAAACTGCAGATATTCTTTATGAGGCTTTGGGATAACGTTATATCTCATTTGCAGAATGGAAAATTTCGGAAAGCAGTATGTTTTAGACAAATGGAATACTAAGGAAAGGAGACTTTTACAATGCAGTTATTATAGGGTTCGATTGGTATTTCTACGGTATTTCTAATTGACCCTAAATAACAGCAAGGATGAAGCTGTTTCTTATGTGTACACGACACCTTTTGATAGCATAGAAAACATTGCGACAAAAGGTGAAATTGCTCGTCACGAGCAATTTCACCTTTTGCCACAATGTTTTCCAAAGGCTCCTACAAGCAATGTGTAGAAATGAGTATCTATGGAGTAAAGGGTTAAAGGAGGCAGTCGGACAGTTATGTACTATCAGTTGTTGTGATTAAAAATATTGAATTAAAATTGTAAAGATATCAAGGTGGATTCGTTTTGCACTCACTATGACCCTAAAGGTCCGCAGGATGTAACATTCCATAATTCATCAATTCATTGAACTCAAAATGCCATCATTTATATCCGCCTGTACCTGTAAAGATTTACATTTTCCTCTACTTTTAGTGATCTAAAATGTTGCTTTTAACTAGTTGTGCGTTAAGAATCTATAAGAATGTAAAATACAAGGGTAAAACATGGTTGCATTTCTATTCAATGTTGAATGCTGTATGACAAAACATCTTTATACACTGAATTCAAATATGTTTATTTCATGTAGAATTGGAAGGAAGAAGACGATGATACTATGGTATGCAACTGCGGGATTCTCTTTAATTGGCTCCACAGCGTTAATGACAGCTTTCGGTATGTAAATTGGTCTGTTTTCAGCTGAAATTGTTACCATCATAAATAACATAACTATATCTTTAACTGAATTATTTCTTGCCTATTTAAGCTAGAACCATCAATTAAGGTGACAAGATTCTCCTTCCAAGTGCTTTAACACATTACCACACAATCTCTACTTTTGACACCCCTGAGAAAGAAGCCTTTAGAAAACATTGTGGGAAAAGGAGAAAATGCTGGTAAGCTTACCAGCATTTTCTCCTTTTCCCACAATGTTTTCTACCCTTCACAAAACAGATTTCAAATTTTCAGTCACTTCTATTTTGTCGTCTGCAAATGCTTTCAATTTGGACAAGTCTATAATATTGTCGTCTGGTAAAGAGTTAACAGGGAAAACAAATGTTCAGCTTCAAAATTCACTTTGCCCAAAAAATACCTAACATGATTCTTCAAAGATTAGACTTGATATCTAAAATTGTGTCGAACGAATCTTAATTTTTCGATTTAGTAGGTATAGAACGTTTAAAAAGAATGAAAGTAATACCAAAGACACAAACATACCTGTGTGCATATAAATTGTACGTACATTATACTTACATTATATATCGTATACCGGTTGAATCATGTATAACCCAGAAAATATTCGCTAAGCATTGGTTATGAAAATTTTCAGCGCAAAGTAGTACCCAGCAGTTAAGGAAGTGAAAATAACACAAATAAGTCTTAACTCTTTACTTTATTTTCATTATGAAATTGGAATTTGGGTACATTACGCGATTCAGGTACATTATGTAAGGAAGATCTAATCTCATAAATGATCAAATATTTACAGAATCAAACAATCTTTTTTCTGTTTCAGCTACCGATAATACTGTAAAATTCCTGGCAAACGGATTGTCACTGATTGGTAAAATGGCTGCTACAGGTACATTCAGTACTGTGTTCTTGTATACACCGGAAATATACCCAACTAACTACAGGTAAATATTATTAGATCAACACTATTTTGTTGTTCACGAACTTTTAAATGGGGGAGAGTTATTATTTATTAATTGTATTAGGGTTTGAGAATTTAAGAGCGTGGGTAGCTTTTAATGGTCAAACTGATACGATTGTAATCACTAATTAAGTATACAAATCATATTTACTCGCTGCATAGTTTTCCATACATGATTTCTAGGCCTAATATACATGTGCCTATTTACTATCAATAGAGTTTTGGTAATCTAAATATTTAAAAGTATTTAAGTTATTTGAATCACGTGTCATGCACGCCATGCCCAATATTCATCCAGTCAGTATTAGGTAATTTCCAAGCTGAAAGTACCTATACTCAATAGGAGAAAAGTTGTTCCTGTACAACAAACTTGTACCAAACTTACATGTACCTAAGGGGATTATACAATGCAAAGTATAATGATTGCTGTCCACTGCAGTGACTATCTACATGATTTAATGCACATTACAGTTATCAAAATTGTGTAATAGTAAAAACTATAGGAATCACACGTATCCGAATACTAAGTATAATTTCCATATCAAAAACGAAGGTGCAAATAAGATAAACAAAATTAATGTTGTAAGTATGACTCAATGGACCACTATTTGTCTGTGTGCTTACCTGTTACACTTTGCCATATATGCTTTCGGAGGCATAAAGTTTACAGAGAACAACACCTTGGTGTCAGCAAAGACAACTGATTCATTCCCATGTATAGGTCTTGGTTGATACTTTTGTACAAAGTCTAAATACAATGAAAACAAGATGGATTGAAGAAATCGTGACTCAAGTTTACTTACTACAATGACTTTTTGACAGGCCGATTCCATTACATCTGGCAGCATTTGCGTAGCAGGGATAGGGATAGAGCATAATCTGTTATTAGATGATAGATATTGATCAAATGTATTTTAGCTTTAGAATAGCTGTGAAAACAAGTTTCTCTTTTGCAATGTTAGATCTTTTTGCCAATATTCGGTATCTTATATGTAAAAAAAAAAAACCACGCACAAATGCGCGATTCAAACGTCATTAGAACATGCACTGTGCAAACCGACTTTGGTGACTTTTACTTCTTTTTAGATCAGCCTTTAAGTGTTATGTTCTGTTGCAGAAGAAAGTGTGCACTTCGGCTTTATCAAAGAAACAAAGTTTTGTTACGGAAAAGTCTGATATCTTGATATGTCTTGATATCAAATGTTTTATAAGAGTGCCAAATTTACTCTGCGTTTTGAATTTTGAAATTAATTCCATACATCCTTGTCAAAGGTAATGCTGCCTATTAATAAATGATGCAAGTCGCTTTATAATCAATTTAAAATTCTAAATAAGTTTTTTTTTTTAGGTTTAAGTTGGTACTCTACAGGTTGTTTGACTTTGAAGGTTGTTTTCATTAAATATCGTGGGTGTCCACCTACATCATGACGTAGTGCTAACGACCTGCGTCATGACGAATGATATTCCAATTCTGAAAGAGAGTGTTTCAGAGGTCATTCAGATTGTAAGAACCACATCTTGACCTAACCTTCCGAGTAAGCTTACCCTAAAGATGCTCAGTTGGGTTTATATCTGGCGAGAGAGGGTGCCAAGGCACCAAGCTGACACCGATTTGATTGATGAATCGCTGAATGATGCACGCTACATGTGGGTGAGCGGAGCCTTGTCATGCTTATAAATTGTACGTGTTTGTCTCTGTATTTATAAATGGAACAGCTTCAGGTCGCAGAATCTGACTGACATAGACCTTAGCATTCAGATTGCATTGAACAACAATGAAATTGGTTTTCCTACACCCGAAATTGGACCCAAAAGGCCAAAACCATAAAGGCCCTTTACAAGATGCAGGAGCATGCAAAACGTTCTCCTCTTCTTCTGTAAACCTGCACCCGACCATCATGGTTGCTAAGATTACATTTCTCATCAGAGAAAAAACTCGAGCACACTGTACACGCCCTCGGTGTGACTAACGTTTTGTTTATTGCAAACGGATAGCCCGATGGCGCTGGGATTTTGCTGGTTTCACATAAGAACGGGCATGCCTTGGACGGCGCAAAACAGTAAATATGTCAATACCATGCTGCCTTGCCGTACATGACGCCGTTGTAAAGCCTCGACGTAATGACTTGGTCAGTTTTGACTTCATTTACTCTAGGCCTCCCGCATCAGGGGCGATCTGTGACATTAACCGTTAGCTGGAAACGCCCAGGCAAACGCATAATCGTATTGCTTTGGCAGCAAAGCATCCTACTGATGTAACTGACTTTATCACAACGTGCTGTCATCATGTCGCTGCTTGTAGTCGCTGATTTTCATTTAATTTTGGCTTGATAGTAAACCAGAGATTCATCATTGGATATGTTTTTCTTTTCTCAAAAAACTATTTAAAGGAAAGTCGCGATGTACCTGTTTACTGCCCGCACATTGTTTCATGTGCTGTACGAGCAGATAGTGCTTATCTACAGCCTCGCTGAACTTTGGTTGAAAAGTTCACGCGTGACTGATGGTTACTTCGTGCAGACAGAATTGTAAATATAACATCGGTGCGCCTTGTAGAAGCAAAGACATTCAAAGTAAAAAGGCACACACTTTCTTTTGCAAAAGAGTATATACAAACAGAATTGGTGATAACAGTTTGTGCTATTTCAAAAACTGTATTATGGTGTGTATGTATAACAGGCGAAAAGATAAAAGATATCCAACGCCTAGAATTTCTTTATCGAAACAAAAACTTTGACCTTCAATCGAAATTGTCATGCCATTATCAATCATGCTCAATGAGTTGATAATCATAATCGAAAGGTATTGTGTCACTCGCTTACTAAAAACTGCTACAAACGTCTGAGGGCCGTGTAGCCTCAAATGTCGTAAGTAACATTATACTTTTTGTGACTACCCGATAACACATAAGAAAAAAGAGATGCACATTCAGCTTTCAGGTTCCGTATCTTTCTCTTCATGAACATGGCATAAAACCTGTTTTCTTTGCCCAGCAACTATCATTTTTTTGTTCACGCGGTTATGTAGAGGGAAAAAAGCTGACATCTTTAGAGATGCAATAAGGTTTCAAATACCTTAAAGAGTAATTTATTGACTTAAATGCAAGTGGATCAAATCACAGCACCCATTTGGGAATAATAGCTGTTATGTGATGCAATCTGCATATATTTGTGTAAAGATACAAGTAATGTCATTCACATGCTACCAGTGCTTACAGGCTAGAGGTTAAAAAGTGATGGCCAATTTCATTAAAACCCTAAAATACATTGGATTATGGAATCAGTTTCATTTAACATACATTAGAGCGCTATTTCGCAGTTTTGGATATTTATCATTTTGGTTCTTACAAGTATACCCCGATGAGAATGGAAACCGTATTTATATGCAGTCGTCATATATTTTCATAGTGTATAACCTTTCTTGTACATTTATATCCTCGAAACTGGAAAATTCTGATATTTCACTTAATCTGTCTCTATAAATTACTATCTAATGCGGCTATGCATCAGACGTTTTTCTCACGTGATTCTTTTGTAAATAAGTAAGTGTAACTGTTTGTCCGAATCACAGTTACTAACTTACTTTATTTCAAATTATTAATTTTTTCGTAAAGTATAAATGCAACGAAAACTATTTCACTTGCATTTGCATAACTTAATGTCTGTGTCATTTTTTTCCCATTTATATGCGAGTGTACCTTAAGTTTTCTTCAGGTGTTATCCTTTTCAAACACATTCATCTGTTTATATCCTTTGTAATATCGAACTGTAATAGGTGATGGAATAAATGAATATATCTGAAATGTCGTCTTAAACGTTGCTATCATGCCGTGGGTAGAATAGTCTAATCGTCTAACAAATGTTATGTCTTGTACTGTGCAGTAAGTGTCAATACAAATATCTTGGCTTTGAAATAAATTTGTTAGGAAAATAGGAAATGCTTTCCAGATTAACTGTGACATTACACTGGAATATAGTTTGATATAGATCCTCTTTTCTTTGTTAAATTTAAGGGTACAATCTTTATTGTCAATTCATAACTTAGATATAAGTTATTCTCTGTATTGTGTGACTATACACTTTCTCTAGCTTTAACGATGGAATCTTTACTGTCATGACATACCCGAAACATTTTAATGACATGTAATAAAAGCATGGTCAAAAAGATTTATTTTTTCTTTTAAATTTGGCAAAAAATTGCACATTGCTAGTTTTCGTTCTCATCCTGATTATTGCACCGACGTTAAGGCTTTTGCCGCCAATGTATACGATTTCGTTGCATCATCATCTTTGTTCTTGTACTTTTACGTTTTACATGTACATGTCATCAAGCTTGTCATATTTCAAGATGCTTTTATAACGGGTGAAAATATGTTCACGGAACTTTTTATTGTATGCAATGAAACATTTTGACGGAAAGAACTGCATATAATTTTGAAGAAAATGCAGAAAATTCCTATTGTTTAGGATTACCGAGAAGTGTATCAAAATAATACCATGTCTTATTCTATGCGATTTCGAAGTGTCACGTTGGTTTATATTTTCCCATACGTGTTCATTTCTTTTTAACTGCTACATAAATGTTACTTGTATATATGTTATTTGTCACGGTATTTTTTCAGATGTTTTAGGCTGCTTTAACGAAAATGTATTATGTTTATTTCTAAGTTTTCTTTTCACTTCATAAATAATAGTTAGGCCTAGATACGTTGTATCAGTGAGTAACTGTTCAAAGTTTGCATATTCTAAAGAGCAAATTATAAGTGAGCTCAAATCCTACATAAACTGTAATAGTTGTGCATGTAGGTATGACAAAAATGTCAGGAATAGTTTTAAGCGTATTCATGAAATGGATGTGTAATACAAAGTAGAAATAACCACTTTGCTATAGACAATCAGCAAGCAATTTTTTGCTTGTGCAACAAGAGTGTTGTTTTGTAAATTCTTACACGGTACTGTATCAGGGTGCAGATGCGACTTTTTCGTGTCATTCAACATTTTTTCATTAATCTCGGAAACGAACTATTTCTTGTCCATTGACAATAAGATGTTGTCTTCTTCTGACGATAGGAGAATTTCCGAGATCTCTTACAAGATCCAAAAGGATTTGCGCTTGACTTTATAGTTATCCACCAGTAAGCTTAGAGCGCCACTACTTGTTTTAGATTTCCTGTTATGTCATCATCATTTACTTTCAAATGAGAGCGCGACAGTATACAAGATGTATCGCCTCTTCGTGTTTGTTCAAAGTATTTATAAGACTTTAAGTATTTTCCTCAATGCCTTGACATTTGCATATATGTCATATGAATTCATCTGGAAAAAAAGGGCACTGAAAGATTAATCCGAATTGATGTGGGGGAAAGTGTCACCCCTTTGGCTGTCACATAGATTTATGTCTTCTAGTTTGTCATGATTTATTGCATTTATGTCATTTTGAAATCATTTATGTAATTTCCACCATTTCATCTATGTTTTTGAAATATTTTTATCTATATTTTATTAAGTATCTATGACCTAGTTATTAAATTTGTTCTTTACAGAAAGGGTAAAATATCCCAGACATTGCGCACATTGAAAAGTAAGGAGAGTATTACTAATAAACACAATTTTGCTTTATACCTGATATGAGGGAATATCAGGAAAGGATAAAATAAAAAGGTATTTTGTTAACTAAAGGTTTGTATTTTATTATAAATGATTGTTTGATGAGAATGATCCTATGTAACACCTAATGTGTATCTATTCTGATATTTGCAATTCCTCCATATTGCTATTGAAATATTTTGGAATCGGTCCCATCTGGAAATTGAAATATTTATCTATTTCTGACTTGTATACTAAGTATCAAGTTTGCTCAAATGTTGAGACTCAGTGTGCCGTAAAATTTAGAGTCCCTTTATTTTAGTTTTCCATCATGAAAAAATGTAAAAAGGCTGATGAACTAAGAAGCTTCATCACAGATTTTAGAGGCTCTTTATTTTAGTTTTCCAACATGAAAAATGTAAAAAGGCTGATGATCTAAGAGGCTTCAACACAAAAGCAAGTGTGTATGTCTTACTGAAACACCAACAACAAAAAAACATTGTGATGATGTATTCCCTCAAACATGAAAATACTTATGGTATAAGAAAAGGTAACAAATTTGTGCCTTTATGATTTAATTTTGACAGTAAGATTTGTCTCTATGTCGTTCTTCATCATAACCTGCTTATCAAAGACGCCTCTTACAAAATCGAAAAAAAAGTGTACCAGAAGTCGTTTATATTAAACATTAAACATATTTGGCAAGAATTTGGCCGTTTTAAGATTTAATGAACTTTATTTCCGGAATACTGTTAGTTTTTGTACATTTAACAGATTGTGTATAACATAAACATAGATCTTGGTCATGTAAATACTGGTATTGAAAAATAATCGAACTTTAATATTTCTTTTAAAGTGGTTGCATAATAAAAATTCGATCTGCATCCGTTTAAGAATAAGCGTTCATGTTTCAGTAAATTGCACAAAGTTCATCATGTACAAGAGTTGTCATTGATCAAATATCGGAGTAAAAATGCTGATTTGGAAGAAACCATATCTTACTTTCTTTGAATGGTGTTTAACACCGCTTCAACATTGTTTCAGTCACATCACGGCGACAGCTCACATATTCATGTATTTCCAGGGCTTCACCAGTACTGAGCTGGGGCTTTGAAGTGTCTTGCCCAAGGACATTCCTTCTGACATTCAAACATGAGTTTAATTCACCTTGGCTTTAAGTCGTCTGCTGATCATCACGAAGATGAGTTAAGATTGAAGGAACAAAACGAAAATGATTGCAAATTTTCAAGAGCGATTTAGTTCTGTGTAATACTTCCTATTTGAACTTGAGTGCTAAAAAAGATTAAATATGATAACTAATAAATTAATCGGAATAAATATACATAAGGTGGATTGAAAAAAGAATGTAATTTCTTGTCCAAATATATCTGATTGAATGTTGTGGTGAGAGGTTGCCATTTTGACTTGACTACTTACAGACAAATGACCTAACGCTTTCTCGGCGTTTGAAAAATCAGTTCTTTTTTTTCCATTTAGCCAAGACACTTGTTATGTGTACGAAGAATTATGGATAGCAGAAAGTTGTTTGTTTCTTTCCAAAATTGACCATGTTAAACAGAACTACGATCGTGTAGACGTTTCTTAACCCTTTGGCTGCTGATCGCGACTCATTGACCTTTTGCGGACAGTGTAGATCAAGATCAGACTGCACAAAACGTGCAGTCTGATCTTTGATCTACACTGTCCGAGAAGGAGATATATCTCTCAAAACATTAACTTTGAAATAGCAATTCTTGAGTTTCTACTCTGCACTTTAAGGTATCGTTTAAATTACACAGCAGGATAAGGGTTAACATATCTGGAACATTTTCAAAGCCTACAATCAGAAAGTTCATGATATTCATTAAATGGTCAAAATTCTTTACTAAGTTCATATCACAAAAAAATCTGTTATTTGAAATGAAAATGCTAAACATGCCAGGTTTTTTTTTTGTCTAATGAATTTAAAATTACATGAAAAAAAAAAGGCCTTCAATGACTCAAGTTTCTTCTCATTTTACTTTTAGCTATAAAATTATGTCAAAGTTTGGTTCTCATTTTTCGAATATGAAGGAATCTGTTTTTGTGCGACTCTAAAAAATAATCTTTGTGTATAAGTAATAACTATTTGAGTTCATGACTGGGGCTGTGCCTGCTTTGATGAGACTTAACTCTTTACCAAACGACACAACTGGTCCAAATTGAAAGTACTTGCAGACGACAAAATAAACATTACTCAAAAATTGAAATTTGTTTCCAGCAGGGTAGAAAACATTGTGGGAAAAGGAGAAAATGCTGGTGATTGTTTAGTAAAGGGTTAAGTGATATATGAACAATTGTGAAATCCACATAAAAACTATCCGGGAGAAAAGGCTTTTCGGAAAAAAGAACAGAACTCTGACTGACCGGATAACTTACAACATACTACTTGACGAGTTAACCATGAATTAATGGCATTATTATTTTATTATTTATATTCAGAATAAACTTTTTAATTTGTTTTCACTTTTATTGTCGTAAACAATCGATGACAGGAGAGAAATTAACAACGTTTTTCGTTGTAGGACGAAAATTGTTTGGAACCGTCCTTGATTTTTTAAAAAATTCTATCGTTGCGATTAAATGAAATAGATGCATGATGCTATAAGTGTTCGTGGTGGTTACTTATTTCTGCAGACAGCTATCTTTTACCATCAGGACAGTGTTTAATGCACGAGAAAGTACACCCGGATATATTGTAAAAGGAAAGGAACAAAACAGTCAAATGTTTGCCATTCTTACCGAGTGAACAATATTTCCCATTGTGGTAGATATTCTATTACCGACTGTTGAGTGTTAGACAAATTTCGAAAAATTTCCTAGCGTTTTGTTCCTTCACCTTATGTGATGAAGAATTCGCCCGAGAAATTATGTATCTGTCGAATCTTCTATCAATAAATTTTACAATATTTTTATGAAATTGATCTTTTTTATTCTTTTGCACTAACAAACCAGTTTTCTATTTCAGAGTTTACGTATCTTAATTGCTAATTACGTAATATTTCTTTCTTTTACATTTTATCACAAGATGCACAATGCATTCAGAATTGTCCAAAAGTATTTTTATGTCGATTCTACTCTGCGATTTTCCCTTTTAGGAACAGCGGTCTTGGTATAGCATCGTCCGTCTCCAGGATTGGTGGAATGCTTGCACCGTTTGCTAGCAATCTGGTAACTTTTTTTCTATACATGTTTTTTTATTTATTTATTTCATGCTTTCCGGTAGGATATCGAGAAATGGCAGTGAAAATATTTTTCGATCTTACACTGGTACCACCAGTGAAAATACCGATTTTCACGTTCTTGTTGCCTAGGTAAATTGCGCGTGCCTAACAACCAGATGGGAAATATGACGTCATATACTTTACATTTCACGCACTTGACGTAACGTTGCTATGCGGGAGAGGTACGCCACGGGGAATAAGGGAAAAGAACTGTACTGAATTTTGATAAAGCTCCTCCCAGAAAGGGTTAAAAGCATAAAATAAATAGAATATTTGGTTTTTTTTTTTTCGATGAAAGATCGAAATTTATTTCATCTCGTGAACACCATCGGTAATATTTTCACTCGTGGCTGCGCCACTCGTGAAAATATTACCGATGGTGTCCACTCGATGAAATAAATTCCGATTTTTCACCGAAAAAAACAAATATCCTCTATATTTTCCGCACACATTTTGCAGTGATGGTCCTTATTTTCTTCTGCAGCCTCGATAGGAATCAACTGATATTTTTCCCCGTTTCATGTCTTCTTTTTGGAAGAGGACCAGTATCTTGAATAGCCTACTCTGTTGACGAGTTTACTTCGAAAAATACTTTCTTGTTTCGTTTTGTACGTGTGAGTTCTTCATGGAAACAAAGGTAGACAAAACTAGAATAAACCTTTCACCGTTAACAGCAGCTGCTACTTTAGTTGTCTCTTTTCAACTTCGACACTTTCTTCCATCACAGCGTCTAAGTCCTCGGAATATGTAGTTCTACCATAGTGTGTATCCCTTGTTTGCGTGACAAACTTCTAATTCTGTTATATACTATTATGGCCAAAGTATGTGAGAGGGAAAAATAAAAGAATAAAAAAAGACTCCTTTTGCACACCGATCACTTCATATTTTGTTACATTTATGACCCATACTCAACAATTATTATTAACCCTTTACCCCATAAGGCATTTCTATCGTATCTCTAATTGACCCTAAACAGCAGCAAGGATGAAGCAGTTTCTTTTGTAAAAATGACACTTTTCGATAGCATAGAAAACATCGTGACAAAAGGTGAAATTGCTCGTCACGAGCAATTTCACATTTTGCCACAATGTTTCCCAAAGGCTCCTACAAGAAATGTGTAGAAATGAGTATCTATGGAATAAAGGGTTAACTTCATTCTCATTTTAAATTTAGAAAGTAATGCGGTCTCTGTTTGGCTATACCAGGTTCAACGTCAGCTTATTCAGCATAAAATAACACAAATCTTTATCTGATATGTTGATAAAAAGCAACATTTGCTCATGCATTGAAAAAATATATAAGGAAATAAAAAAAAAGTACTAATAATTCAAACTGTGATTGGCTTTACCATTTGTTTGCCATAGTCGAAAGTTGCATTACTTTGAAAGTTAGAAAATTGTTGTAATCAGAACAAAAATGAAATTGGTTGGCGAGTAAGGGCCTTGCATTGAATTCAAACAAGTTTGATTGATTTTTTTTTGTTGGTTGAAATTGAGAGGATTAAAATTGGCAAGTTAATGTAATCGTTACCTCTTGTTTCGAGGTAATTTAATTACACGATAATTTCTCCATAAGTAGGTAGATTTTTCCTAAGACGACTATTTACCAACAGTTTGATACCAAATTTGGTTACATACTATTGGATGTATCATTGATACATATTACAAATTCAATCAAAATACAATGATCGAGCTTTTTTGTTACAAAGGACTGCCACCCGGCAGTCGACAAGGTCACTTTGACGTCGCGTTGTACCACTATCTTTTACAATTCATATACAGCAGAATCATTTGGATAGAAAGAATTGTCGTACATTGTATTTGGAGGACTTTCAGATATATCTTGCTGTTTTGAAAACTACTGATTGCTTTAAAGCAATCCTTTTTTTGTAGCGCAATATGGTCATATTCAATGACAGCTACATATATTTTGGTTAATTGTGTGGAAAGTACATATTCGTAGCGTCAAGTGAACATTTCAATGCTTGTCCAGTATTTCTGTACTAATTCCAGTTGACCAGGGCTCATGACTCACTTAGCATTCAATAATACTATTTTGTTTTCATAGTAAATTTTGTAGTAACATAATTTCTGGTTGACTAAATCACTTTTTGTTGTTTATCAGAAATAACGCTGCTTTGAAATTCAGAAAATTATTGTGATTATATCGAAGGTAAGAATGGTCGGTGAATTCAGACCTTGCATGGTTTTTGTTTCTTCTGTGTGAGGACATACATGTATCTGTGTGTTTGGTTTTAGGCGCTGATTGCCCTCTGGATTCCGGGTGCCATATTTGGTGGCATGTGTCTAATGGTAACTTTGTTGGCTCTGAGACTACCAGAGAGTGCCCAACATGAGCTTCCAACAACGATTGCTGAATGTGACGCTTGGGACAAGTCCTCTACGGACGTCAGTTCAACTGGAACAGACAGTGACATGGCAGTTTTACCGAGAGAAAAGAACTGAGAAATTGGATTATAACTATGTGAATTTTATTTATGTCAGAACCCCAAATGAATCTTAACCATTCCGACAAGAACGTTTAAGAGCCTACTGATCTAAATTTCTTTTGTTCGGTATTAAATATTCACTTGGCCAAATGGTACACGATCTATAGCCTAGCATAATGAAAGTGACGACAATGTGAAACCTTTCCAGGTTTTAACACCTATCGCAAAAGAAATTTAATGAGAAAGTTACTATGTATGGAATGGTTAACGGTAGTGTATTTTCAAGTGTAAATGCATGTAAATACACATAGATCATAAATTGCACTTTAATGCTTAGACCTTCATACAGATACCTTTGGTATTTTCACAGCAACTGGCTTCGACAGGAACTCGAATATAAAATGGTTGGAGAATGGGCATCAAATTTTATCGTCAAATAAAGTTAGAGTTTTCTTTTTACTTTTCTTATCACTTCACAGAAATTTTGATGCTTTTAAGAGAAATTTGCAATCTCAATGCAAACCTAATGTATTCATTTTAGTCATAAATGTCTTCCAAATAAGAAAATGTGTGATCACATCATCTATTTCTAGTTCAGAAAATGTAAAGTCGACTTTTGGTTATAATTTGGCCTTGCTTTGAATTAACCAATCCAGTTTTTCGTTAGAAGCAAGTGTATAACGAATGACATATGTATTAAGCCTTGCACTGCTAAATAATTACAATGAAACTTTGAAGCTGACAGAACAGACCCAAGAATTGCTAATGCAAAGATTTTTTTTTTCTATTTCTTTTGGAAAACATGTTCCTATGGGATAACGTATATGTAGGTCAAAGGTGATTTCTGCCTTTGATAGGGTAAAAACAAAGTGAGAAAAGGAAAAAAATGCAGGTTACTAACATTTCTTTTAGCTTTTCCCCACCATGTTTTCAAAAATCTTTTCTGTCTTGGTTGTTAGACCTCGGGATTGTGTGGTAAAGGATTAATTGTTCATTTCCTATCAGACAGTTTTAACTCTCTTCAAATAGTATTAGTATCGCATTAATACTATGAGTGTTGCACTTCTTCATATTGAATTTGGCCTGCAACATGCAATAAGAAATAATCGGACATTTGCGTAAAGTAAAGTCTCGGATCAGCCTGCGCACATAGCGCAGGCTGATCCGAGACTTCACTTTCCGTTATGATATAATTTTCTGTTTCACGCAAGTCTACTCTAGGACAAAACGTAATACAGTCGTAAAGTGTCGTCTGGGACCGGCTTGTGCGGACCGCGCAGGCTGATCCGAGAAGGCACTTTACGCAAATGTCGCATGTTGCAGGTCATTTATGTTTTGGATACTTTTTGTTTTACATTTTATCAATCTTTTTGTAAAAGAAGTTTGTACCTACTTTACTTCTCCTATTTGTAGGGAGCGAATGTGTATGTGTGTGTTTTTGTGCATAGATGAGAGAATTGATGCCTGTCCCAAATATCGAGGGACTGAGAGAATAATAATATTACCGTGAATATACGGAATCCATTTGGGGCCACCAAAAATCTCGCATGTAGAGACATGCGGGTATTTGGGTGGTCCTAC
Organism: Tridacna crocea; assembly: GCA_943736015.1. Classification (NCBI taxonomy): domain Eukaryota; kingdom Metazoa; phylum Mollusca; class Bivalvia; order Cardiida; family Cardiidae; genus Tridacna; species Tridacna crocea. The sequence continues at coordinate 34,084,107 of OX031066.1, read as the reverse complement.
CAGAATTCCGTATGAATATTCGCAATACTATTGCTTCCCAACCCTTACTTTTTTTCTGCAGAGAAGATAATCATACTGCACCCCTCCATCTCTCTCTCTCCCCTCGTCTGTGTCTCAATCAGTTAAAAGAACTAATTTGATGAATTGTGAAAGAATTTAGATGAATTGTCACGCATGCACGAACATCACGTTTAAATTATTCAGTTACACTGCTATATTTCTCTTTATCAGACCATTTTCTGCTTAATTGCAAAATCGAAGGAAGCTGTCGTTGTTTGAGATCATTTCATCAGTTTAATCTGCAAAGATCAGACACTAAACAATGTTTCAAAATACCCAAACAAGACCAGACTATGCAGAAGTGTTCGTTGATCTATATCTGCCCTTTTCGCCAAATACATGCAGCGACAAGCAGCGACACGCTGGAAAAGGGCTTACTTTATAGCAGACAATAAACTTTCACAGACTCATTACTTTGGAAGCTTTCGCAGACGATAAGATAAACACGAGTATAGCACAAATAAAAGTATTTGTTTCAAAAGGCGTGAAAACATTGTGGGAAAAGGAGAAAATGCTGGTTACCAGCATTTTCTCCTTTTCTCACAATGTTTCTAAAAGCCTTTCTCCCCCAGATTCGCAAAGCATGGGTTTCCCTAGGATTGCAAAACACGGGTTTGTTTGAGACCGGACGAAAGATACTGAGAACGCGTGAAGTGCTACAAGTGTTATTGATTAGAGAACATCTAACATGTTTACTATATACAGCTTTTCAATTATTTATTGCAACTGTAGCTGATTGCCAGTTTTCACGAAAGGTGAACACAGAAATGACCTACTAAGATATTGTCGGTAATTCCAGTGAATAATCGAATGCTTTAAATACAAAGTACTAGACCTAGTATCTGCCCTATAATGTGTTTATTTGTGAATTTGAATATTTCTCCTTGTGCTTGTAACCCATTTGTTTTCTCTTTAACGTTAAAAGATGCTTGTAATATAAGTAAAATTGTGACGAAATTAGGGAAAACCGTTTTTCAGTTTACAGGGCTAATGTTAGCATAATTATCTTATAAATTCGATTGTTCAAAAGTAGTATTTCAACACAAAAACGTCACTAGTATAGAATCAAAATGGCATTGATAACTAAATACACATTTATTTAAACAGCTTTTTAGATAAGCGACAAGGGATTTGTTAAACAAGCCCGCCATAAAAAGTCCTTTAACTCATTACCAAACGACAATATATAGGTTTCTCCAAATCGAAAGCATTTGCAGATGACGAAATAAAAGTGACTGTAAATTTGAAATTCGTTTTCTGAACGGTAGAAAACATTGTGGGAAATGGAGAAAATGCTGGTTACCAGCATTTTCTCCTTTTCCCACAATGTTTTCTTAAGGCTTTTTTTCTCAGGGGGGCGTCAAAAGTAGGGATTATGTGGTAATGGGTTAAACAGCTTTTTAGATAAGCAGCAAGGGATTTGTCAAAAAAGTCCCCCATAGAAAGTCCTGTAAAGGAACGTACTTTTGAAAATGGTCAATCGTATCTTTATTGATATGTGGAGTTTTATCATACAAACCGGAAACCGTCTTTAAAGTGTTCTTTGTAGGTAGAAAGGCGTCCGTATTTTTATCATGTGTTTGTGGTGCAGATATCATGTGACATGTGGTGTACTGAAAGCTTGTGTATTTTGACTGACAACTAACTTCATCTGTCTTTCTAGATGTTAATGTGAATTAGCTTATGTGAATAGATTAAAGTCGATTGCCTCATCTATATTGACAATGTTTGTTTTACATTACATGTTCTGTATCTTTGCCACTTGTCATCCAACTGTTATCCAATTAGCAATGTCCCCAGATTACCAAACAACCTAAAGTTTCCACGACTCCGAGAAAGAAACCTTTTGAAAACATTTTAGGAAAAGGAGAAAATGCTGGTAAGCAACAAATGCTTTCAATTTGGACCAGTCTTAAATTGTGTCGTTTGGTAAAAGAGTTAAAGGGAGGTAACTATATCATTCATTCACCCACTCTCTTGCACGCCGGATCATTCACATTCACCTCTGTAGTGGGCTCAGAAAGTAGTCCGTCATTACGTCACGATATTATCGTCACATGACCAGAACTCAAAATGGCGACACAAACGCCGGTGAAAGAAAGACCAATATCGTTTACATGGTGTGTTGTTCATACAGCATACGGCCAATCAGACTAAGTGGTAGGAAATGTTAAAAAGAGGGATTTTCTGAAAACCTTGAATGTTTTTTAAAGGACCATAACTTGTTTTTTTAATCTTATAAACTAAGATCCATCGGTGTGTCAAAACTGTTGTCATTATTTATGGGCGCAGCCATTTTTGTTGAAATCGGCGTAAGATTCTAATCAGTAAAGAGGCTCGAAAAAAATAGTTCCATTGTATCATTGTATACAGGTAAATTCGTCAGTTTGAATGCACTTATAATGTATCCAGAATCATGTTTCCTTTGTTTACTTTATAATGTTACACATGAAACAATTAAACAGTAACAAAACATGTTTTCCTCGGTTTGACAAGATTCTTGTCATTTAGCCCATTGCAGAGATGTATGGTGAGAGTAACGACCGACAACTCTGCTAGGAGATTGTCATTCACCAGGGGTGTCAAACGTTTGGACTTGTTTGTTTTACAAGTGTTTAAAGACCTACTCAATGGGTCTAAAACTACAGAATTTGCCTTTGAAACGACAAAAAAAAGAGAAAAGACAAGGAGGGAATACTTGTTAGCAACAATTTCTCCTTTTCAAAAAATGTTTTCAAAACTCCATTTTCATTACCGTCGTTAAAACAATGTATTGTATGGTTAGAAATGAAACAAAAAGAGTATATGAGATAGGTTTGATTATGGTACACCAACACTAAAATGTAACGATTCTTTATGTTTCAAACCACTTTCAACATATTTTCATTCATATCACGACGACAGATTCCATATAGATGCAAACTCAGTGTTTTACAAAAAACCTATGCTGGGGCTCGACGGGCCAAGGATAGTTCCACGAAAAATCAGGGCCCGTATTCACCCAACATTCTTGAGAATATTCTTAGTCTTATTCTCCAAGGTTTCCTAAATTTGTAAAGTACACAACTTCTGATTGGCTAAACCGAATGGTTTAGCCAATCAGAAGTTGAGTTACTTACAAATGTAGAAAATTCTGGAGAACAAGACAAAGAACGTTTTTAGGAATGGTTGGTGAATACTGGCCCAGGTCTTTCAGTGAGATGCGAATCCAGGGTCTCCAGGTAACGAGCTGCAAACGTTTCCTCTGAGCCATGAGTCACAAAAAGATGTCCTCCATAGAATTTGTCGTCCATGCAAATACGAGATTTGCTTTTACAGTAGTGAGAAAGTGTGCCATAGATCTATATCCGACTGATATTTTGTTTCTAACATCAAGATCAGAAGAACAAAGCTCACTGGAAAAATTACTTTATTTACAAACCATAGATCTACCTTATATATCACAGACAGTGCAAGACACGTTTTGGTCTTAAATATGGGATCTGATATATGTTGGCGTTTGAAAAAAAATGTTTACCAGGCAAAACAAGGAAAACGTTATCTAATCGAGCCTCTGGCGAGCTTAATAACATTTCTATAGAAGAGTTTATTGGCCCAATAAAGGCCAAAATATCAAAGTAGGTGTCATAATACCTAATGTTTATTTCATCAGCTTGTGGTTAATATGGGGAAATATTTGCCGAAAAAGGGAAAGGTATGCGAAAATAACGAGTGCCGTAAGCGGCACGGGTTATTTTCGCGGACTAACGGCACTCGTTATTTTCGCGGACCTTTCCCTTTTGAGGCAAATATTTCCCCATATTAACCACAAGCTGATGAGATAAATTATATATTACATTTCATCTGATTATTTTGTCGACGAATGGCACTTTTAAAACTAGTGATCTCAAGTCAATAAACCAGATTTTCGGTAGGAGGAAATTATTCACTGTGACGGGGAAATAATTCCCTCCAGTTTAAATGACGTCACTTGTTTACCCATAACATTTCTAAAAATAGACACATGAAATATAATACATTTAGATTTAGATCATACCTTTTAAAAGTATGGAAAATATTGAGGAGATGACAGTCTGTTATCGTATGGTCAGGCCATATAGTAGATCTAGTCGCTGGCAGAAAGACGAACCTTAAACTCAGGCACAAAGTAAACAAAAGACACAGCTACCTGACAGGTTTCAACCCTTTACCCCATAAGGCATTTCAATGGTATCTCTAATTGACCCTAAACAACAGCAAGGATGTAGCTGTTTCTTATGTGTATATGACACCTTTTGATAGCATAGAAAACATTGTGGCAAAAGGTGAAATTGCTCGTCACGAGCAATTTCACCTTTTGCCACAATGTTTCCCAAAGGCTCCTAAAAGCAATACGTAGAAATGAGTATCTATGGAGTAAAGGGTTAACCTAGTTTTGAAACTAATTTCTCTGTCAGCAACTAATACTTGGACCAACCTTACAATGACAGATTGCTATCTTCACAATAATTTCCATACTTTTAAATGGTATGAGAAAATGCAAATGTGTTGAAAAATCTGCTATGTTTACTCCTAGAGTTTGTTGTTACTTTAAGCAAACTTTATTTAAAAATGCCAACGAATGTCAGACTCTATTTATCACATAACGACATCTCATTAATTAAAAGTCAGAATACACAAAATCATACACACAAAATCATACACACAAAATCATACACACAAGTGTGGGAATTTCCATGACTTAACTGTTTACCACGCGACAAAATTTTAGACTGGTTCAAATTGAAAGCATTTACAGACAACAAAATAAGTGTGACTGAGGAATCGAAATTTGATTTGGAAAGGGTAGAAAACATTGTGGGGAAAAAGGAGAAAATGCTGGTTACCAGCATTTTCTCCTTTTTCCCACAATGTTTTCTAAAGGCTTCTTTCTCAGGGGCGTCAAAAGTAGGGATTGTGTGGTAATGGGTTAAGGTAGTGGACCCGCAATAGAAAACAGCTATTTTCACTATGATATTATCCTACAACATTTGCTATGGTTAAAAATATGTATTATTGTACTTCTTTCACCGAGACTTTTTTTTTCCTTCTTAGGAATATCATTTATAAATCTAAAACCACTATATTCTCATTACAAAGGGAGATAATAGTTACCTCTCTTTTCTGGAAACTAACAAAAGTATCAACAAATAATTTCAAGATAGACATCAAAGGAATTTCTAGTCTGTTAAAAATGTGCAAAAGTATTATATCTGTATAAATCCGTATTTATCAACTATCAAGAAATTTTATGCCATGCTGCATTAGAAGTTTTACGGGTCTACCACCTTAAATCCACCTCATTTCTCTATACATAGTATAAAACGACGTCACATATGACGTCACATAATGCTTTTATTATATACCTAGCAGTGAAATCCTGGAATTTCCCAGTGTAATAAATTTTGATATCATCACTAGTGACGTTATCAACTTTCACTTTCACTTCCTGACGTAATTTGGGAACTACTTTTTTTTTCGACTACATTTTTTTCGACTTTCAAACGCAAAATTACAAATAATTATGTTAATAAGGTATATAATAAATAGAATAATCAACTGGTTATTTTTGATATGAAAAATATCTCACTCGGACGCGTCGTAAGGTGTTCAAAAAACTCGTGCTGCGCACTCGTTTTTTCAACGCCTAACAACGCATTTCGTGAGATATTTTTCATATCAAAAACAACCAGTTGATTATCCTCTATATCTCAGAAAGTATGTAAAATAAGAATCTTCGTAATGGTTGTATTTACACGTGCGACAAAGGTACAGTCTGATCTTGGACCGATATCGTTAGATTTGTCCGGTGAGAAGAATTCGTTCAGTGAAAACATACACGCTAGATGTATCTTTGATCAACGGTCGTGTGCTCAATTTAGACCTACGGTTATCCATTGGGGACTGCATTCATCATGTCAGACAAGTGTGTTTCGTCGCATATTAACCGTTTCAGCCTAGGCGCTAACAAGGACTTTTGAGGACGGCATAGATTAAGATCAGACTACACAAATGTGCAGGTTGATTTTAGATCTATGTCGTCCGTTTTTAGAGTCCGATAGTGGTCAAGTTTGTATATCAGATGCGCTGCAAGAGTATATACGGTAAGACTTTCATAAAAGCTGGACAGTTTGTAACACGAACCCAGGAAGCATTTTTAACATGCGAGCATTCAGGCACGATGTTAACTTTTTAAAATCGAAAACAAGATTACGAGGTGTTAAAATCTAGCCGTTTGTGCATGGTATGTTCACCAAAATCAGACAAATATGAATATTTGTTATCAAAGTTAACCCTGTCGCTACTATTGGCGACCAAATTAGTTTCCATGGGAAGCAAGGATCAAGTTCAGACTGCACAGTTCATTACTGGCTCTTTCTCTCTCTCTGTCTGTCTGTCTGTCTGTCTATATCTGTCTCTCTCTGTCTGTTTGTCTGTCTGTCTCTGTCTCTCTCTCTGTCTTTCTGTATTCTGTCTCTCTCTCTGTCTCTCTCTGTATGTTTGTCTGTCTGTCTCTGTCTCTCTCTGTCTTTCTGTATGTCTGTCTCTCTCTGTGTCTCTCTCTTCTATTTTTTTTCATTTCGATTTGGATAAAGATTTCTAAATATTGAAAAGTTCAGGACACCTATCCCTCCCTCCTTTACCCCCGTCTTTGCGCTCTAACAACACACACAAACACACATCCATACACGAAAAAACACGACAACAATGTGTATCTTGATGCTCTAAGGAGATGTCTCCTTCATGATGCTGCTCTTTTGTTATATCTGCACTAAACAACAAAATTCTAGGTTCGTCAATATAAATGCTGTCTGAATTTGCTGAATTGAAACCTGCGAATTCAAACTGTATGTAAAGAGCACTTATATATCATTACGGACCAGCCGTTATAATTTCAAGTAAACGCAGAGTGATTCTAACCCTCTGTCAGACAACAAAATTCCACTCTTGCCAAAATTCCAAGCATTTGCAGACAACAATTTAAATGTGGATCAAGAGATAAAATTTTTGTTGATGGGTTGAAACCATTGTTGAAAAAGAAGAAAATGCTGAATAACAGCATTTCTCCTTTTCTCACAATCTTTTCAAAAGCGTTTTTCTTCAAAGTTGTTAAACCTCCGGATTGTTTGGTAACAGCTTAACTCATTACCAAACGACAAAATTATAAGTTTGTCCAACTCGAAAGTATTTGCAGACGACAAAATAAAAGTGACTGAAAATTTAAAATTTGTTTTGCGAAGGGTAGAAAACATTGTGAGAAAAGGAGAAAATGCTGGTAACCAGCATTTTCTCCTTTTCCCACAATGTTTTCTAAAGTGTTCTTTCTCAGGATCTTCAAAAGTAGGGATTGTGTGATAATGGGTTAAACAAGTTTCTGACACACCACTTTTGTAAACGTCCTAACATAACGAAATGATGAACGTCAAAAATACTTATAACAAAGAGAAAAAAAAAAAACATGGCGAGCATATCTCCTTTTGCCATATTATTATCAAAAGTAATTTGTTGCAAAATACAAAAAATAGTCTTTTGTGGGAAAATATGTTATGGTGCATACGACGGTGGGGGAGAGGTTGGTCTAGTTCGATTTGTTTGTGACATCGGCTCTTGTGTTGTTGTTGTATTATTATCTGTTCTGTCGACAAAACCACTTCCGCTGGCACCATGGCCGTCAGTGTAGACAGCATTGCCCGTTGGTCCAGTGCCGTGGTCATAGACAGCTTCTGAATATTTCGGAAGAAAACTGTAGGCAGGTGGCTGTGCATTCCTAGCAGACTCTTGTAGAGTTATTGCAAATATGTCTGCTGTTTGATTGGAGTATCTGTTCTGTAGCCGTGAATGTGATTCTGTAAATGTACCAGTGTAACATTTTGTAACATTGTATACATGGTAATAACAGATCGAGTATTGTTATTATCATGTTCCTTCGACCATCATAAAGTGATAATTACGAATAAATTCAGTGAGCGTTTTTTCGCGGTGACGCAAAAGAAAATTTTAGAATTTTCGGTTTAACCCTTTACCACACAATCCCAACTTTTAACAACCCTAAGAAAAATGCCTTTTGAAAACATTGTGAGAAAAGGAGAAAATGCTGGTTACCAGCATTTTCTCCTTTTCCCACATTGTTTTCTACCCATCCCAAAACAAATTTCAATTTTTCATTCATATTTATTCTGTCGTGTGCAAACGTTTTCAATATGGACCAGTCCATAACTTTGTCGCTTGGTAAAGAGTTAACCCTTTCCCAAACAAGCCCTGGTTTTTACGTGTCTGCAGTAAAAGTCTTTTGAAAACACTGTGGGAAAAGGACAAATTGCTCGTAACGAGCAATTTCTCCTTTTTCCAACAGTGTTTTCTTCCCCTTTTGAGAAGTTTCTGCCATTCTCCAAATCTAGAATTGTCATCTGCAAACTCTTTTGGTTTGGAAGAGTCCAAAATTTGTCGTTTGGGAAAGGGTTAATAACAAAGTACCAGTGCTGTAGATAATTTGATCGATTACCATTTTAGGCTTTGGAGTAGACCTCATACTTCCAGCCCTAAATTATAATTGTACGGTCTTTCATGATTAGATTGATGTAATTTGTATGCAAACAACCCTGTCTTAAAGTGTTTATAATCATACAGTCAGGCATAAGTTAACCCTTTCCCAAACAATCCCTGGTTTTTACGGGTCTGGAATAGTAGCCTCTTGAAAACGTTGTGGGGAAAAGGAGAAAATGCTGGTAACCAGCATTTTCTCATTTTCCCACAATGTTTTCTACCCTATCACAGACAGAAATCATCTTTTCAGCAAGAGTTGAATAGTCATCTGCAAATGCTTTCAATTTGGTCTAGTCCAAAATTTTTGTCATTTGGGAAAGGGTTAACCCTTTACTCCATAGATACTCATTCTGACGTACAAACAACAGACAGCTTTTGAAAACATTATGGGAAAAGAAGAAATTGCTCGTAACGAGCAATTTCTCCTTTTCCCACAATGTTTTCCAGTCAATCAGACATTTGTATCCTCATTTATCCATATTTTTGACATCATATCTTTATTTGCTGCTGAAATGGAAGAGCCTCAAATTGGCATATCAGGTAAAGGGTTAAGCATCACCAGAACAAATTTAATCATTTTTTTTTTTATGGATAACCTTTTATTTGGTATATTTTCATGCTATGCACGGACCCACTAGACAAGTAACAGGCTGCTTTTTGAGCCAAATGAAAGGATGGCTACGAGAAAACTTTCCGAAGCCCAGAAACGGCAAATTGTGGGTATGAGTAATACTGGTCTAAGCACATGGGCTATTGCTGATCAGTTTTGGTGATGCTTAACTTATGTCTGACTGTATATTTACATACATGAGTGCAAAACAAAACGCTTTACCAAATCGTTAGCATACAAATATGTGAATGGAAAACAAAACCTTCCACATCGTAAACAAACAAATGCTTGCAAAATAAGACCCCCCCCCCCCCCTGCCGACCGCTCCCTATCGTATACAAATACATGGATGTAAAAACTTTGAAATCTTATACAAATTCACGGATGCAAATACATCCCCTACCCCCACTATTTGTATACAAACATATGGATGCCACAAAAACTTCTTCCTAAATACAACAGTATGGATATATAGGAAGAAACAAGCCTCCCAATATTTTAAGGTTACCTGGGTGGTTAGAGGCTCGGACTCGGACCACTTTCCTGTTCTTTTTCTTCAAAATCCAGCAAGCGACTAGGGACAGGGCCAGCACGATAATTACACCGGCAAACGCCAACGCTACTATCCTCCATGTTCGTCTGAGAAAACAGAAGGTAACTTGTTTATTAAGTGACATTTTATTATTCTATTTTATTTATCAGGAAAATAATAATAATAATAGTAATAACAGTAATAATAATAATGATAATATGAAAAAAACCTACTAACCCTTATCTAGTTCTCCAAGGGTGTTTCAAATCTCTGTATATGGCCCTAATACACTGTGAGTTTGAAATATTGTACTACATAGCAAATCGTTTGTTTATAAAGTCATTTACTTTTTATTATCATTACTGTTATATACAAGACACTTGTTTGGATAGATTTCCTTTGCAAGAAACTGTTAGAGTTGATCAGCACAGTTGATTTCTTATAAAGGATCAAATAAACACTGTGGGCAATAGAGAAAATATTCCCAGGAATCGTTAAAACTAGAGATTGCTTGGTAAAGAGTTCAACTATGTAGATGAAGTCCTTACATAAGTGAAAGGTAAACGCGTATCCAAGATGAAAGAATGGCATCTTGAATGGCCTTTTTAGTACAGATATAATAAGATAAATCAACAAGATTATTTACCATACAGGATTTCTATATAAACAAGTGAACTGTCTGTCACCATAAACCCTTTACCTCACAATCCCAAGTTTTAACGAAACCGAGAAAGAAGCCTAATGAAAACATTGTAGGAAAAGGAGAAAATGCTGGTAACCAGCATTTTCTCCTTTTCCCACAATATTTTCTATCCCATCAGAAACAAATTTTGTTATTGGACCCACATTTTAATTGTTACCTGTGAATGCTTTTGGATTTTGGGTACATATGCTATACGCTATCTCAGCTGTAGAAACCTGCTAAAGTGGCGCAGAGAAAACAAGTGAAATAAGTGTTTCTTTTTTTTTTTAAACGATTTTCATGAAATAAACAGACTACGTGTATCTTCTTCCTATAGATTGATCATCTCGTTCCGACTAAAACAAAGTCCAATGTCGTAGGAACAATTTAATGATATTCATGTGAACGAGTTGTTCTCTAGTGAGGGGTCCTGTCTGGCTCAGTGGTTAAGTGTGGGACTCGTGACCTGGAGGTCCCGGGTTCGAGCCTTACTGGCTCCACTGGGTTTTTCACAGGAGTTTCCTTTGGCAAGACAATTCAAAGCCCAAGCCTGGTACTGGTGAAACCTAGGAAAACATGAATTTGTGGACTGCCGCCGTGATATGACTGAAATAATGTTGAAAGCGGCTTAAATACCATTAAGACAAGGTTCTCTCGTGAGAACGATATATTTGCGGCCTTTCCCAGCCTATCCCGTCCATACTTCCGTAACCTACCCTTCCTTCTCATCCGGGTATTTCTCTTCACGACTACAACAACGCTGGTTCTCGCTTGTTCCACAGCAGCCATATTGGCAAAACATTGAGCCGAGATACGTGACACCTCGTATCGTCCCGATCTCGTAAAAACATTCTGTCAGGGAATTCGACATCACCTCATTTACTGAAAAAAGACAATGGACAATGCAAGTATAATGGTAACAGTCACATGTTTCAGTTCTGAAACTCTAACCATTTTTGAGAATATTCTTTATCTTATTCACCAAGGTTTTCTAAATGTGTAAGTAACACAACTTCTGATTGGCTAAACCGAATGGTTTAGCCAATCGGAATTTGTGTTACTTACAAAAGTATTCTGGAGAATAAGACAAAGAACGTTGGTAAATACGGACCCTGTTTCTGGTCACATGACACGAGGTGTGTTCAAATAGAGATTTCCCGATTCACAACATATTGTTAACTCTGACATCTGCACTTAGTCCGCTTTCGAATTTTTATACATACTTCTAGGAGAATACTCTTAAATACATTGAGACAAAGGAAGAAGTTGCTCTCAAAGAGCAAGTTCTCTTTGAGTCGTAATGATTTAACTTGCATTGTTGTATAGAAGCCGGACTCACAATATGTGATATTGGACAGGGTTTATTTGAAATTGTCAACCACAATTCTTCGACAGAATAAGAATGGGTCAAATCAGTACAGGTATTTTAACAATTAATTGACGGTGTACTGATTCTTAACTCTTACCTTGCTAGTTAACTGAGATAAAACTTTTAACTCAAAAGTAAAAGACCGAAAGTTTGGTATTTCAAAGGTATTTTTAGGGAAATCTGAACACTTACAAATCAACGCACATGTAGGCCTAAGTGGCAAGTGTTATGTTGCACATGTGATTTTCTGTGTATCTCTTTACAAAAGTCTGACACGAAAGCTGAAATTACTTAACCCTTTCCCAAATGACAAATTTTAGACTGTCCCAAACTCAAAGTGTTTGCAGATGACAATTTTCAATTTGATGAGAATGGCAGACATTCTTCCGATAGGCTAGAAAACACTGTGGGTAAAGGAGAAATTGCTCGTTACGAGCAATTTCTCCTTTTCCCACAGTGTTTTCTAAAGACTTCTACTGCAGACAAATAAAAACCAGGGCTTGTTTGGGAAAGAATTAAGCAGGCTTCGTAACCATTTAACGAAATACCTTTTGAGAATATTTTTGGCTTTTTCTATGCTGATGATTTGCCAGCTATCGCCTGACTTAATTTTGTGATACATGATTTTTAAGTTTTGTGAGATTATAAAGATCTGAATAGATCTTTTAAAAGGTGGCCCTTCAGATTTTGGAACGAAAATTTTACAAAAATGCAAAAAAAAATCATCCTTATACTCCCAAAGCCTTTTCATTTGCGTTCATAAAACCCAAGTAGTCGAAAACCATCCGATATCACGAGAAATTAGAGATTTATTACGGACCAGGTTGACACCAATGGGAGACACATTCTATTTTTAGATTATCAATTCTCCCATTTAAATACAGGAAAGCACAGACAAAGTTTCAAGCATCCGTCCGAAGAAGACATTTTGGAAAATAATTATTACATGTTTGTTATGTAATGGAATTTAAGCGTTATTAGTCACGTCCCAGTCACTTGACACATTCGGCATACCTCGGGTGATGGGAGCCATCATTTTCCATGTATCCCATGTTAGATGTAGGTACGGAATCGGCCGAGTTGTGACGAGTGTCACTTGACATTCCCACAATGCATTATTGATTTTTGGCGCGAAATCTAAAAATAGCTTAAGAGGCTATATAGCCTTTTAAGGGAATACCACCCCCGATTTTTTTTTTGTAATCTTATGAATCTTAATTATTTATGATTTGTATTTCTTTTTCATATAAATTTCAATGATATATATATATTTTAATTTGGTGTGATGTGAAAATTCTAAATAACCACCTTTAAAAGTCACGAGTAATGAAAAATCGGAGACATCCTTAGCTATCCACGTTTACCTCTTCACGTACAGTACTTAAAGTGTGCCTTATTTAGTCAACATAAAGGATACTTTATGCGCGACTCACTGACCTTTCATGGAAAATGAAGATCAAGATCAAACGGCAAAAACGTGTAGTCTGATCTTGGATCTACACTGCCCAAACTATAACTTTGAGACAGCAACATCTGGGGTTTTATTATCGGATTAAGAATTTGATTTTAGTTGATTTCATTTAGCAGGACAGGGCCCGTATTCACCAACCATTCAATAAGAACGTTCTTTGTCTTATTCTCCAAGATTTTCCAACTTTGAAAGTAAAACAGCTTCTGATTGGCTAAACCATTTGGTTTAGCCAAGCAGAAGCTGTGTTACTTTCAAACATAGAAAATTCTGGAGAATAAGACAAAGAATGTTCTTATGAATGGTTGGTGAATACCGGCCCAGGGGTTAAGCTTATGGGTTGAATCAGCATTTGAAGTCCAGGTACTTGAATTGAGGTTTCAAGTTCAAGTTGTTTTCACCATAAAAAACCCCTAAAATTCGGATGGCGTAGAAGTTTGTGTGATCTTAATCTACAGAGTCAGATTTTAATGACAGTGTGGCGCTCAGCAGTAAAAGAGTAAAATCTATACTATAGATGAAAAAAAAATTCACCCATACACTCGTCCCATTGGACGCATTTGCAGTTAAGAAATCAAATTTGATTCAAGTGATAGGACTTGTCCTGAAAATATTAGAAAACATTGCGCGAAAAGGAGAAAATGCTGGGTACCCAGCATTTTCTCCATTTCGCACAATATTTTCTAAGGACTTCTCTGCGTGGTCTCTAAAGCATTGTTTTGTTGGGTAAAAGGATAAAACACTGCCGATTTCATAGATATTTTACATAAAGGACGCATAGATTATAGAAATGAATGAATTAATGGCAGACGTCCAACACTTAGATCAATACATCTGATCCGCTTTGAATAGCCTGTTTCAAAACGATCGATAATTTTATAAATGTCTCTACAGAATCATATCTTTTTGGCAGGAGTTTCTGGAGTGACTTCCTTAGTCTGATCGTTAGAACGGTTGATCTATTGATTGACCAAACGATTGATTGATTGATTGGTTGGTTGGTTAATTTGTTGATTGATTGATTGATTGATTGGTTGGTTTGTTAATTTATTGATTGATTGATTGATTGATTGGTTGGTTTGTTAATTGATTGATTGATTGATTGATCGATCGATCGATCGATTGATTGTTTGGTTGATTGGTTGGTTAATTTGTCGATTTGTTGATTGATTGATTGATTGGTTGATTGGTTATGACTTGGGCTTGCAGGCAGGCAGGCTGGCTTACTGATCGAACGATCGTACAGCTAACTGACTAACTGTCTGATTGATTCACTGATTCACTGACTGACTGACAGAAAGACAGACCCACCACACGATCAACAGATCGATCAATCGGTTGATTTATTGCCTATGAATATCAGTTATTGTTACATGTATTCGATCATGCTTTTTATTCTATTTTCAGCCCTGTTTCAAACAATCAGTGACCAAAAGAAGATGACTTTTTAAAACATTGGAAACAGGGCTTCAAGTGACGGCATAAATAAAGATAGACAGCACAGATCGTACAATCTTTAGGCCCGTATTCACCAGCCATTCTTAAGAACGTTCTTCGTCTTATTCTCCAAGATTTTCCAACTCTGAAAGTAAAACAGCTTCGGATTGGCTAAACCATTTGGTTTAGCCAATCAGAAGCTGTGTTTCTTTCAAACAGAGAATAAGACTATTCTTTAGAATGGTTGGTGAATGTGGGCGCTACAGGCTGCAGTCTGATCTTGGATCTATAGGGGCCTACTGTCAGCTTTCCTTTTGTTCCAGTCTATAAGATAAAAATCTTCCTTAGTATCAGTGGATTGTCTTTTTCAGTCGTCGAAAAAGGTCAGTAATGACGTGGATAATGTTACTGATAGTTTGAATGTATCGTGTTTAACGCCGTTTTCAATTTTATTTCAGTTATGTCGCCGCGGCCAGTGCACCTATCCACGCTTTCTTGGAGTCTTTTTTACCAGTCCTCTGCAAAATTTATCTTTCCAAGCCACTGGCTGCTTTCCCACATAAACATCGTCGAAACAATGGTGGGCGCTGGGAGAAAAATATATCCCGTCGCAATGAATCTCATCAATCATCGCAGACGGTGTTAACATGAAAGTTATAGTTTAAATTAGACCATGACTTAAACTCTTAACTCATTACCAAACGACAATATTTTAGGCTTGTCCAAATCGAAAGCATTTGCAGACGACAATATAAAACTGACTGAAAATTTGAAATTTGTTTTGTGAAGGGTGGAAAACATTGTGGGAAAAAGAGAAAATGCTGGTTACCAGCATTTTCTCCTTTTTCCACAATGTTTTCTAAAGGCTTCTTTTTTAGGAGCGTCAAAAGTAGGGATTGTGTGGTAATGGGTTAACCAACTCCTAAGTTTTAGACCTGTCCCATTATGAAAGCATTTGCGGACGACGCATCAATTGTGGCTCAGCTGAAGAACTGTGTTTTAAATGGAGCAAAAACATTGTTGGAAAAGGAGAAGAAAAATTGTTACCAGCATTCCCACCTCTTTCCTCTATGTTTTCAAATGCCATTTTCCTTAATTCTATACCAAAAGACAAAACTTTAGACAATTTCAAAATGAAAGCATTCGCTAATATTGACTTGTGTCCAAAATTGACTTGTGTCCAAAATTGAAATTCAATTTGGAAAGGGTAGAAAATATTGTGGGAAAATGAGAAAATGCTGGTTACCAGCATTTTCTCATTTCCCCACAATGTTTTCAGAGGGTTTCTTTCTCATGGTCATGAAAACCAGAGGTTGTTTCGTAACGGGTTAAAAACGCGATTGTTTGATAAATATTTCATCCGCCAAGACAATCTGGAATTCTAAGTCGACCGAAACAGATTCTGAATCCACCGATTCCAAATTATTTTCACCTTGACTGGGCCGATTTAGAATTCTAATCAGCTTTTAGAATCTAACAGTTCGAATTCGCCAAGGTTAAAGTATGGTCAACAAAATAATGTAGGTGACCTTTTGTGACGAGTTTACGACATATCATTCAGCTGTTTGTTAACTAAAATTCGATAAACCATTAAAGGACCTTTTACAGTATTTAACAGTTACCTTTGGGTACAGTGTAGATTAAGATCAGACTGCACAACGTCCAGTCAGATCTTTGATTTATACAGTTCATTTAGCTGAAACATTCTGAACAAGAGCAATTTTATAATTGCAATTAATTGGATCTATTTGGCGCTCCACGAGTTAGAACAGAACAGAACAGAATATCTTATTCACTTAAACTACTAGTATACAAGTTTTTCGTCATTAATAAGAAACATACAGTATAAATAAATCTATTAACCCTTTCCCAGACAATCCCTGGTTTTTACAGATCATGAATAGAAGCCTTTTGAAAACATTGTGGGAAAAGGAGAAAATGCTGGTAACCAGCATTTTCTCCTTTTCCCACAAAGTTTTCTACCCTATACCATATGGCTTGCAACACGCGAAAAGGGGCATTCGGACATTTGCGTAAAGTGTCGTCTCGGATCACCCTGCGCAATCCGCGCAGGCTAATCCGAGACGGCACTTTACGACTGCATTAGATATTTTGCAACAGTAGATTTGCGCAAAACAGAAAATTACATAAAAAACGTAAAGTGTCGTCTCGTATTAGCCTGCGCGGACTGTGCAGGCTGGTCCGAGCGGACACATTACGCAATTGTCCGAATATCCCTTTTCGCGTGTTGCAGGCCATATAAAAAAATCATCTTTTTAGCAACTGTTAATTTGTCATTTGCAAAATGCTTTCAGTTTGGTATGGTTCAAAATTTGCTGTTTGGGATAGGATTAAGGTATTAGTCAGCGACACACATACAAACAATGAAAAAAGGCATTCGGTTGAAAAGGTTTAAAAATATATTTATTTACTTCTAAATATCAGTATTAAGAGAATTAACTCTCTATCGCACAGTCCCATTTTTACGACTTTGAGAAGGGGTACATTGAAAATCATTGTAGGAAAAGTTATGATTTCGATTCCTGGTTGCACATTAAAAGCCTTTTCCAGAAACATGAAGCCCGCCCGGGTGGCTCAATGGTGAGTATGTCGGACTCATGATCTGGTGGTTGCGAGTTCGATACCCGGTTGAGGCGAACTTTCTTTCCGGTGTATTTTCGCCTCTCACCTCTGCTGAAGCATGTGAGAAAAGTAGTCGGTGGCTTTGGAAAGAAAGTGGTGTAATCTTGTACCGGTGTGAGAAAGCCAGGAAACACATGTGCGTCACCGACAGCCCTTAGCTGTTAAAGTGGCTTTAAGCCCCAATACAATCAATCAACAAAAATGAAACACTCATGTACTTAGACAATTCCGAGAGAGAGAGAAAAAATGAACATTACGTAACCGGTCGAAAATTCTAGTAATCAGCATTTTTTCTCATTTTCCCACAATATTTTCCAACATTTCAGGCGAGTTCAATCATTTTACCCACATCCAATTCGTTGTCGATCAATACCTAGAATATGGACGAGTCCAAATATTCGTCGTAGTAAGTTAGACATAGAAATGAAATACTTACCTGTGAGTAAAATCAACAATAGTAATTCAAACATGGCTGATACTCTATGCAGCAGGTAAACCGTTATTGATCACCTGTACAGTTACTGAAAAAAAAATATGAATTAAGCTCGATAGCTTCTGTGTCTGTAAGTGTCAAAATCAAAATAATCTCGACATAGGCCTGGGCCTAAATATTCCACGATAAAGTACACCGCCACACTTCCTGTCTTTTTTTTTTTAAGTTTTTATGTTCACAACATCCTTGTTTTTAACAGGTTGGTTTATATAAGGTTCTGCCTAACTTGATATCGATTTTCTCATTAATATTCATTGAACTTTGTAGTAACGTTGTATTGACGCTTTCCCATACGACAAATATCAGATTCTTCCATATTCCAAATGCATGCACATGAAATAGGTACATTATAACCTTAAATTCCCCGTCAGAGTGTAACACATTATAGAAAAAAAAGGGGAAATACTGGTTATCTTCATTTTCTCCCTTTTCCTGCTCACTTAACCAAAATTTTAGGCTGGTATTAAATTGAAAGCACTTGAAGACATAGAAAAACGTAACTCAAAAATTGAAATTTGTCTCCAGCAGGGTAGAAAACAATGTGGGAAAAGGAGAAAATGCTGGTTACCAGCATTTTCTCCTTTTCTCACTATGTTTTCAAATGGCCTGTGAAAACATTGTGAACATAAAAAGAAATGCAGATTACTGGAATATTTTCTGTTCTTTAGAAGGCACAACACCTCATAAAGGCCGGTTTTAATTTGTTGTATGCAAATGTTCCCGATTTGGAAAATCCTATAACATTTGCCGGTATGATAAAGTAGTTTAATGAATAGCATTCGGCATACCTTAGGGTGATGGGAGCCATCCTATCCTTCGGGATTAATATGATCAGATCGATGCTTTCATCGCCCGGAAATACGCCGGATTACCGTTCTGAAAATTGTAAGGCTCCTCTTACAGGAGAAAACTTGAGTTTCAATTTTATATCAAAATCTTTCTAACTATATATTTCAGTTGACAAACAGTTCGTACATTCATTTTTTAACGTGGTTTATCAATTCCGATTGAAGTTTTCACCTACAAAATAGACAGATGTGAATAACTTCATCAAGGTTGTTTAGAATGTCGTTACTAAACGACTGTTAATGGCGCGCAATATATATAATCACGTGATTCTCATTTCAAACTGGAAATCTCCTTGATACGGACGAGGTTAGGTGTAGGCACGGAATCGGCCGAGTTATGACGATTGAATGAATAGCTCTCACGATCAATCTCGAACGAAATCGACAGTACTTAGTCGGAATTCACTTCACCTGTTACGTTGTTCGTAGTCCCCTTAATTCACCATTTTTGTACATATCCTTGTATAAATTAGTTTAAGCATCTTAAAATTACTTACCGAGAATTCATCATCGGCAAAAACATATAAACCCCCCCCCGGAATTCTATCAGAGAAATAAACATGGCACCACGCTTTAAGTAGGCTATCTGCTGTACTGTGTATGTGCATTACTGCGGTTATTTGGAAGCCCTTGGCAACAGTAACCAAGGAAATCTGTTTATCTTTATCACCACGGATCCATGTATACCCGAATCAGAAAAGCGGAAATCTTAATTAAAGTTTGCTGCTCCTCACGGCAGTGCCTGTTACAGAAATAAAGTAAAGCGTTTCTTCATTACAGTATCATTCTTTTAAGGAAAGGGTCAGCAACTTTTCGACTTCTAAAAGACCCTTGTCTGGCACACATATTTCCTTCTACCTGAATTTAACTGTTTGTTTGTTTGCTGTTCAACACACTTTATAGCATTTTTTTCGGTCATCCATCCGTTTCTGGCCTATTTTACTTGTAGATTCGCACAATATTTTTCTTAAGCACCTTGCTGTATTAAAACTTTCATCTAATAGTGGGAAGAGGAAAAACTTGTCAGCTTCCAAGATTCGACCTCTTTTACTCCCTTTTTATGTACCAGGTTGAAGATAATTTACCGGAAAAACAAGATCAAAGTCAAGTGTTTTCCCCATTCCAGTTAAAAAAAATACATGTGAAAGTGCGGAACGTTGACTAAGAGTTGTGTTATGTAGGCAAGAGAGTTGGAAACCATGTCTTTTAATTATTTATTATATTAGGCCATACATGGTACAACTTGCTACAAACCAAGCTCACGTGCTTTGTCCTCTATGCTCATGTCGGCGATTGAGCTATTACATATATAGGTAGGAAATGCTGTGTCGTTGCAGATGGAGCTATTTTTCATTTACTATGATTTGGCAAACTATATTTTTTTCTTCGATTTCAAAGTGCATTCCGCATCCATTCCAGCCCACTTTCGCCATATTTTGTGGTCCGCATTGTGTATCCAACCAGGAATCGTATATCTTTATTATTCATAATCATAAACATCAACGTGCAGTTCTTCGTTTGTACTCTTTTAATCAAACAATGACCAGAATACAAGAAAAAAAGTATACATAAAACAAAATAAATCTAAAAATGTATGAACATTTCCAAAACGGAAAAACCATATCATAACACGTTATCAATCGACCAGATTTTAGACTTATGCAAATTATGACAGTACTTTGTCTTCAAAACCAGTCGGTTTAAAGTGAGAAAATGTCATGGATATTGTGAACAGAGATTTCAGTTTGTACCATACACCTCTAATTGGGTGCAATAATACACAAACTCCAGTCATGCTAATAGAAAAAAAGCCTGTCTTTTCTGACCCATCTTAAATGTTATCATCTTCTTACACTTGGATCTTGAAGACCTCTAACAATAAACACAACAAAGTTGTTGTAAGATGAACAATGCATTTCATACAATTTTTTCTGCAAACTGCATTTCTTGCTATGGTCAATTCTTGAATCCTTCTTGAAAACATTATGGCAAACGAGGGAAATTCTATCATGAGAACAAAAAATCTTTTGCCACATGCTTTTCACATATATTCGTGATAGAAAAAATATTTCTAGTTTAGTAACCATCTTTTTGAAGTCAGCTGCTGCAACTTTGTATAAGGAGGTAATTGATACATCTGTACCAAACAGTCTGTAAGCCTTTACTCCATAGATACTCATTTCTACACATTGCTTGTAGGAGCCTCTGGAAAACATTGTGACAAAAGGTGAAATTGCTTGTCACGAGCAATTTCACCCTTTGTCACAATATTTCCTATGCTATCAAAAGGTGTCATTTACACATAAGAAATGGCTTCCTCCTTGCTGTTACTTAGGGTCAATTAGAGATACCATAGAAAGGCCTTATGGGGTAAAGGGTTAACTCATTACTAAACGACAAAATTTTAGATTGCTCCAAATCAAAAGCATTTGCAAACGAGAAAGTAAGCGTGACTGAAAATTTGAAGTTTGCTTTGTGAAAAGAAGATAACATTGTGGGAAGAGGAGAAAATGCTGGTTGCCAGCATTTTCTCCTTTTCCCACAATGTTTTCCAAAGGCTTCTTTCTGGGTGTCTTCAAAGGTAGGGATTGTGTGGTAAAGGGTTAAGAAGAGAGCATTTCAACATAAGCATGTTATTTTCTTTTTCTACAGTATTTAATACTCTTTCAAAAGCAAGAGGCATTATCTGAGGCTAATTTAATACTCCATTTGTCAATGTTTTCAATATTGACAATTCTGAATTTTTGTCATCTGGTTTATACTGTTGTCTTTCAGAATAAAGCTACTGAAAGAAAAATATGAAGTTTATATCCTTTATACTTGGCACTTACTAGTGTCAATGTTGTAAAAATAAAATACAATATTAAATTCTGTAACAGTGGACGGTGTTTAGTGAAACTGTTTAAACAAGTGATAAAGTTATATAAATAAAGTTATAAATATCTAAAAGTTGAAAAACGACTATTATATCCATTGAGAAATGTAAACAACAGTTACTGAAAGCTCTGCAGTCAACAAAATGAAATGCAATTTAACCCTTTCCCAAACAAGCCCTGGCTTTTACATGCCTGCAGTAAAAGTCTTTGAAAACACTGTGGGAAAAGGAGAAATTGCTGGTAACAAGCAATTTCTCCTTTTCCCACAGTGTTTTCTACCCTTTATAGAGAACTTTCTGCAATTTTCTCCAAATCTAAAATTGTCATCTGCAAACTCTTTCAGTTTGGAAGGGTCCAAAATTTGTTGTATGGGAAAGGGTTAATTGACACACAATAAAAGAGCCATGCTCTGGTAAAAGGGGACTTAATGAATCTCCATTATACACGATACCGCTGCAAGTCTTCACATACTTATGGATCCGTAAGAGCAACTTTTTGATTATCCCACATAATCATGGGGTAGACCGGCCCCCTTGACTTACAGAAAAATGACCAATATTGAAAAGCTTTAGCCCTGGAATCTATGCAGGCATCTTCGTGAGCCGAGGTAACAACCACTACGTGGATCTTACCTTGGCTTATTGAGCCCGATTTCGAGATTCCTGCCATGCACCCTCTATTGGATGCTGGTTATTAACCCCCTTTACATCATATTTCTGAAAGCCAATGAAATCTCGTTTTACAAAGCTCTTACGGATACAATTTTTTAACATGAAGCGGTAAGCAGACATCCATGTGGGTTTCCAAGTTTACCTTCTATTTGAAAGGTCGCAACCTTTTTCTATTTTTATCAAAGATGAAATGCTAGGAGTGATTTCATTCATTGCAACTTGAGCTAGCTGCATCCAATGAAAACGCGTATAAGGGGAATGGAAAAATCAAGCTTGATCCGCCAAGGGTAGTCTAGAGTAGCGTAGTGAATCGTCAGCCTTGGCTTTCGAAGATACTGTGCAGGCTGATACTTTTTGCATTCGCTTTAAGTCCCATGTTCACAAAGCATAGCTCAAATGTAAAAATAAGAAACATGATTAAATCGATCATAGGGTTGGACTGGTATGCATGATTTACCAAAATATTATATCAAGACAAAGAATGCTTTTTCATGAACATTTCTTTTGCTATGCTGCAGACCACTTTTGAAAATACTGAGGCAATGAGGAAAACTTGCATAAAATAAACAGTTTATTCATTTACCATAGTGTTTGAACTCTTGTGTAAAATCAACAATTTGTACTATTTGCTTGAATTGATAATTTTTGTTAACAGAGAGGTATTCTGAGTAAATCAAAATTCACTAGAACTTATTGTTTCTTTGATGCAATTAACAATATATATATATGAATTGACTTTTAAAACATGATTCTATTCCATTTAAGTAATTCCTTCCTGCAGATAACTACTTTCTATTCATACTGCAGAAGACAACTCTTCAAAACATTGAGGCAAAAGGTGAAATTGCTTGTAACAAGTTAATTCTTTCAAATAATTTTTCACACAAATTAAAATAGAATTCAAACTAATTATCCATATCTTTCAAAGATGTTAACTCTTTACCAGACTTGTCCAAAGTTAAAGCATTTGCAGATGACAATTGCAGTGTGGTTTAAATGATAAGATTTGCATTTGAAAAGGTAGGAAACATTTTGGGAACAAGAGAAAATGCTGGTTATCAGCAAATTCTCCCTTTTCCACCATGTTTTCAAAAGCATTCTTCCCTACAAACTTTAAAATACTTATTTTTAGGTAGAGAAACCAAAATTTAAACACTGCAGTACATTAGTTATAAATGTACTTCCTATTTATTTTTGACTTTCACAAATTCAGCTCTTATCAAACAACCTCCATTGTTTTCTGTATTATATAGCAGTAACCAATAGTCATTTATCACATAACTCTCCTTGTTTTCAATGTAATACAGCCATTACAAATTTTCTTGTCTCATACATGTTGTCGTCACTTTGTAATGATACGCTTCATTTCTAAAATATTGCTGACCTAGGATCCTGAAGAGAATTAGCAGTCAAAGTTCTCATCATGATAAATTTGTTAATTCAATCACTTTCAGACTCAAACAAAAATCAATATATGCAACTTTTTTCAGAACCATTTTCGTTGTAATGTACCTGTCAACGTAAGCACACAGGCTTCATGTAAATTTCACTACACATGATACATGTATGCCTCTTGTTTAACACATTTTGGACTATACATGTAATTCTTGTTACATAGTCATGTGATAAAAAGAATCTGAAACTTGAAGGCTTTTGAGGTAAAAATCTATCAAACTCATCGTCAAAAAAAGTTATTAAGCTTGCCAAAGACTTGCTTAATAATATTTTTTGTAGACTTGTTTAATAAATCTTTATCTCAAAAACCAACTCATGTCAGATCCTATATACCTCATGCCTATTTGTAATAAACATTTAGCGGCTTAATATAAGGTGATCTAGACTTAATGGTACCACTTAACCCTTTACCAAATGACAAAATTTTAGACTAGTTCAAATTGAAAGCATTTGCAAATGACAAAATAAAAGTAATTGAAAATTTGAATTTTCTAGCAGGGAAGAAGATATTGCGGGTAAAATAAAAATGCGAAATAAAAATTGATAAAAATGCGAAGGTATATGACAAAGTAAATTTAAGCAAGACTAAGGTATACATTTCACCTAGTCACTTGGGCTTGTGGGAGCGACTAACAGGGGTCCTTGTAGACATCAGTTCATCAAAGTCACCTAGAATACCAGTTTCTTGGCAGTTAATGCAGCCAATTTTAGCCATCTAATTACATTTTATCAATGTGAAAATAAAGGGGTTGTTAAATTGAATGGTAATGGTAATAGTTCTTGAGGAAATGTAACCACGCATAAGGTCAGTATTTTGTTATTCTCAAAATGTTAGACCCTAACTAATGTCCACTTTTACAGTACTTACTATCAACTTACTTCAGATCCTACAGGTCAAAAATCTTAAGAAATGGTAATTAAAAAATACAATGGGGAGTATTTATGCAAGCTGTTTTGATGATTTAGATCTAGCTGACTTAGCTCGTATAGATGTTAATGATTTGGAGACTCCCATTGCTGTAGATCTACCAGTATCCGGTTGGTTGACCTGAAATATGAAATTGTATAAAAGCTGGTTGACTTGGTCTGGAGCTTCCATCATAACCATATGGCTGGCATTGTCTACCACCTTCAGGCTTGACCTGTAGATCGTCTGAAACAGACAAAATAACCACAACATTAATCCATTACAATAGTGTATTTTTAGGCCCTTGGCTTTTTACATTTTACCAAACAATCCCTGGTCTTTTTGACCCTGAGATAGAAGGCTTTTGAAAACATTGTGGTAAAAGGAGAAAATGCTGTTAACCAGCATTTTCTCCTTTAACCATAATGTTTTCAATCCTGCTGGAAACAAATTACAATTTTCGAATTGCTTTTATTTTGTTGTCTGCAGGTGCTTTCAATATGGACCAGTTTAAAGTTTTGTCAGTTTGTAAAGAGTTAAATCACTGTAGTAACAAGGACAAATGCTGTAACCAGCATTTTCTTGTTGTTCCACAATGTTTTTCTATCCTTTTCAAAGGCAAATTCCATTATTTGAGTCACAATAACTTTGTCCTTTGCACATGTTTTAACTCTTTACCAAACGGCAAAATTTTAGATTGGTTCAAATTGGAGGCTTTTGCAGACGACAAAATTAATGTGACTCAAAAAATGAAATTTGGGTTGGGAAGGGTAAAAAACACTATGGGATAAGGAGAAAAGGTTGGCTTCCAGCGTTTTCTCCTTTTCCCACTATGTTCTTAGAAGGTTCTTCCTCAGGGTCGTGAAAACCCGTAATTGTTTGGTAAAGGGTTAAATATGGGAAGTATTTACTAGTCATCATATTGAATACAATTTAAACTAATGCATATCTGTAAATTGTCTAAAACAATAACTAATAAAGACAATAGGCCTACAGTAGTCTTAATCATTTACCACATGATCGCAAGTTTAATGGCTTTTTTTCCTTTTCCTACCATGTTTTCTAACCCATCATAGTCAAAATCATTATTTTCCCCACTTAGATGGACATATTCCATGTTTCCAGTAAGATTTGAATTGCCATATGAAAAAACTTAAATTTCTGTCAGCAAGGAGTAAAAACTAGAACTGTCACTAAATGTGACCTAATACCCCCGACAGCGCTTTGACAGAAATAAGTCTCAAGTTCAAGGGGAGATAATTCCTAAACCAGGAAGAGTTGACTCTTGAAAATTGCATCTTGCAAATCTTCAATATATGATCAATATATGTGCAAAGCTTCAATACAATTCAAGGAAACCTGTGTGAGAAGTTCGCAACACAAAATTACTAGTATTTTGTACTTGTATTTTGTACACAGACGGACACACCGATGGATGGACACATCGCCAGACAGGCTGATTCCAGTATATCCCAAAAACATTCATTGTGCGGGGGTGGGGGGGGGGATAAAAATCATTACATTCTGGACCCAGGCTAGAGTATTCACATTACCTTTTCCATTTCCATCTCCTCCTCTACAGTGACAAACTTGTCATATTGACCATGAAGAAGCAGTGTTGGCATTGTAAGCCACTGATGATACAGATCGTCTCCATCAAGCCAGTCCTGACCATTCATCATGTGACTTAGTACATACACTGGTACATCAAAGGCAAGCTCTTTGGCTATTCCACTGTCCTTCAGAGTACTATGGAATGCATTTCTAAAAGAAAATTTCACAGGAAATGAGTAAACACTTTACCGGGTCATTTTCTTCAGACTTTTAACTTAACCCTTTACCACATGATCACAACTCTTAAAGGTGGCCCTTCAGATTTTGGGACAAAAATTTTACAAAAATGCAAAAAAATCATCCTTATACTCACAATGCCTCTTAATTTGCGTTCATAAAACCCCAGTTGACGAAAAGCATCCAACAACACGAGAAATTTGAGAGTTACTACAGCCCAGGTTGACACCAACGCAAGACATGTTCTATTTTTAGATGATCAATTCTCTCATTTACATACAGGAATACGCAGACAAAGTTTCAAACATAGCGTACGAAGAAGACATTACGGAAAATAATTATTACATGTTTGTTATGTAATGGAATTCAAGCGTTGTTAGTCACGTACCAGTCACTTGACATACCCACAATGCTTTATTAATTTTTGGCCCGAAATCTAAAAATACCTTAAGAGGCTACGTAGCCTTTTATGGGAACACCATCGAAAAAATGTTTTTTCGTAATACTATAAATCTTAATTATTGATTATTTGTATTATTTTTTCATATGAATTTCAGTGATATAAATATTTTTTAATTTGGTGAGATGTAAAAATTCTAAATACCCACCTTTAATGACCCTTTTGAAAATATTGTAAGAAAAGAAGAAAATGCTGGTAACCAGCATTTTCTCCTTTTCCAACAATATTTTCTACCCTTCCAAGAGCAATTTTCAATCCGTTTTGTCCTCTGCTAAAGCTTTTAATTTGTACAAGTCTAAAATTTTGTTGTTTGAGATAAAGTAAAACTCTGAGTTTTGAGGTAAAGGATTAAAAACCGTTATGCCATAGACATAGATTAGAAACCTTATGAAAAATTATGAAAAGCAGGGAAGTTATTATTTGATTTAAAAAAAAAAAAACTGAATCTATTCATTAACTCTTTACTAAACAACAGAAAAAAATCCCCTGATGCTTTCAGACGGCTTCTTCCTCTAGTTCGTTAAACCCAGGGATTCTTTGGTAAAGTGTTGATTATTTATCAAACGACAATTTGAAAACATTTGCAGACAACAAGGTAAATGTGACTCTAAATTAGAAATTTGTTCTTTCAAGAGTATAAAGCCTTGTGAAAAAAGGAGGGAAAAAAAACACCATGGTTACCAGCAATTTTGTCCTTTAATTTTCTGAAATGTCATCAGAAGTCTTCTTCTTTAGGATGTTTGAAACTCAGGATTGTTCAGTGATTGGTTGTAAATGGTATTAACCCGTACTAGAAAACAAAATTCTTAGCCTCCTCCAAATTGAAAGCATTTGCAGACGACAAGTTCAGTGTAGCTCAAAAGGGTGCAATTTTTCTTTGACAGGGTAGAAAACATGTGGGGAAAAGGAGAAAATGCTGGTAAACAGCATTTTCTCCTTTCCCCACAATGTTTTCTGGAGGCTTCTTTGCCAAGGTTGTGCAAAATTACAGGTAGTAAAGGTGCGGTAAAGAGCTAAACTTCTCAAATGTTGTCCTCAAAGTAGGAAAACATAGCATTGTTTAGTAAAAGCTTAACCATGAAAAGGTGTTTCTATAAAAGTAAAACTTTAACCCTTTACCACACAATGACGGCTTTTGAAGACCCTGAGGAAGAAGCCTTTTGAAAACATTGAGGGAAAAGGAGAAAATGTTGGTAACCAGCATTTTCCCCTTTTCCAACAAAGTTTTCTACTCTATTAAAGGAAAATTGTGCCATTTGAACCATTATAAAATTTTTGTCTGCAAATGCTTTCAATTTCGATAGGTTTAAAATTTTGCTGTGTGGTAAAGGGTTAATAGAGATGTCGCTATTACCTTTCAAATCTTTGAAATAAACACGGTTTAATACAGCTCAACATGCAAATTGGCAGGCGGAATACACCAGGCTGTGGTGCCAGTGGTATGGGAGCACCCCCGCTGATCAGCACTAGTTTTGTCACCCTTCGAGCTCTCTGTCTCCCTAATGCTGCTGCAAATGCACATCTGAAAAGGTAAACAGGAGCATGGGATGCATGTGACAAAGCTCAATTGCAATTTCTACAGATATACCGTATTTCTCCTTATAGAAGCACCTCCTTAATAGTAGTGCTCCCCCCATCCCCCACCCCCGGCTTTAAAAAAAAAAAAAGAACTTCATCATGATAATTGAATCTATTAGTTGATTAAAATGACAATATTTGAAGAATTTCATTAAGTATTTCCTCTAATTTGATGTACATTTTCTCATAACCCATAACCACACAATCCCTACTTTTGATGCCCTTGAGAAAGAAGCCTTCAGAAAACATTGTGGGAAAAGGAGAAAATGCTGGTTAACCACCATTTTCTCCTTTTCCAACAATGTTTTCTACCTTTCAGAAAACAAATTTCAAATTTCGGTCACTTTTATTTTATCGTCTGCAAATGCTTTCAATTTGGATAAACCTACAATTGTTTTGTTTGGTAATGAGTTAAAGATGCCTGTATACAGCAAAAATGCCCTTAAAACTTCAAACAATTTAGAATGGCACACAGAAATCAGTCCTTCATGTAAGCACGGATAAGTACTGATATAATTTTTATTATATGGTGTAACTGGAAAAAAAAGAAACACCGAGATTTGTATAAGAAACCGATCATTAGTCACAAAAAAACTGGCCGACGATCGAAGCTTTAAACAATGGCGGTGTCTCACGGAAATTTATCGTTGGTTTCTTTTCCCACAGTGTGTTCAAAAGGCTTCTTCCTCAGGGTTGTTAAAAGTCGGGATTATGTGGTAAAGAGTTAAGCCAACGGCAATACCATAGGGTACTTTTTATCCAAAAGAGCTGAGCTAATTAATCAAGATTAGCATTTAAAATTTCTAACTTAGAAATTAAACTTATCTCTAAATCAGGCTTTAATACAATTCTTTTTGCAGATGCCTTTAGTCCCCCTTTTCATAAATCATGGCTCAATTCTGTTTTCATCCTATTTATTACAGCTTAATGAAGTAAACAACATTATTGGCCAACCTGAAAGCACAAGTTTGCAGATGACAAATGTCACTTATTGATTGAATTTGCTTTGGAAGATACAGAAATTCTGAAAATAGTATAAGAATTTGCAAAAGTGCTGATTGGCAGCACCTTTTTTTTTCTTATATTCTCAGATCATTTTGAAAAGGCTTCTTTCTTTGTGGCTTTAAAACTCTAGATTGTGTGCCAAAGAATAATAAAGGGTTAACCACCAAAACAAGATTGTTATCACTTGGAATGCTTTCTCATCTTTAGTAGTTTTTTTTTTTCATTGCTTGAGTCAGGAAAGAAAAGGCTGCAAATAGGAAACGGTCATAGCAGTCATCTTGACAATCTATAAATAATGTTATTAATCAAGTGATTTTGTATTGGCCCAGTTACAGGTCCGAGGTCAGCTTTACCAAACAACCTCTGGTTTTTACAACCCTGAAAAAGAGGCCTTCTGAAAACATTGTGGGAAAAGGAGAAAATGCTGGTAACCAGCATTTTCTCCTTTTTCCCCACAATGTTTTCTACCCTGCTGGAAACAAATATCAATTTTTGGGTTACGTTTACTTTGCCGCCTCCTGGAACGTGATTGGCTAAAAGTAAGTGCAGACGCTCATGCCGCTGAGCGTTTGACCAATCATGTTCAAGGTTTTCTGTTTTGGTCGCGGGTCATCAATATTGATACGAGGTCAACTGTATTGATCGGAGGTCAAATCGTATTAAGCCGGGGTCACGACCTGTGTACTATACGAAATCAGAAATGTGACTGGTATCACGTGGACCGGTTTCCTTGTATAACTTCTATATATCCAATAGTTAATTAATAATACAAACTACAATATAAAACTCACCCATAGGAATGTCCAATTATCACATTCTGTTTTTTGCAAAATTTGTCAAAAATGGCTTCAATGTCTGCTAGGATTTCTGTGAAGTGATAGGCTCTCGGGTTGTCGGGTCCAAAGCTATACCCATGTCCTATTAGATCAGGTGCTATAACCTCAATACCTAAATCTGCAAAGAACTGCATTTGAGCATTCCATACCTCTGCACAACCTCCTACCCCATGGATGAAAAATATAGTCACATCTTTGAACACAGAGTTTAAATGTAGGCTCAAGTCGATTTCTTTAGTTTCACTGTCTTGACTGAAAGCTCTAGATAAACGTTTTGCCCGCACACTTCGCCCACTTACTGGGCGATGGTCTTTTGTTTTCTTAGGAGATCTTACATCTGCACTGGAAGAATCAGTTCGTATTTTATGAATGTCTGAACTAGTTTCAGATGACTCTCCAATTTTGTCAAGTTCATTTCTATTTGATGTAGGTCTACTCATAGAAACATGGACGATTGAAATGGAGTTAATTCCTTGTGAGTTAGTAGAGGCTCTTGAAGGTGAGGCCCCTATCTTTGCTCCAGTAACTTCATTCAGAGTAATTGAATCTGATATCCATATGCCTTTAGACTGATCTGCATTGTTACTTGTACATAAACCTGTACTGTCTATCATATCAGGACCACTTTGTAATGCATGATGGTTGTTTGTTGTTGTATCAGTGATATCATTGTTTGTTATCTGGCTGTTTGAGTCAATTTTCTGTTCCTTTCCTCTGAATATAGGAAATGAAGTGAGCAAGACTCCATTTTCTCTAAACTGCAGATAGGACTGCATTTCTTTCTCAAACTTTTCATCTCTGTCTTTTGGGTTTAGTCGCTTTATGTGAAGATTTCTACTGGGCCTTATTTCTAAAATATTGGTGTCTTTGTTGGATTCTGGGGCTACACGCCTGCCATTCCTTCTCTTTTGGGCCCAGGTGCCTGCCATCTAAGCACCATGTCTCTCCAAATGTTTCTGGAAAATGATATGTGCCTGCCATCTAAGTACCATGTCTCTCCCAATGTACCTGGAAAATGATAAACTAACTCATTAGTCTACTGTAACATTTAACTTTTTACCAAATGACAAAATACAGATGAAAAAATAAAATTTAACTCAGAAATTGAAATTTGTTTCCAGCATGGTAGAAAACATTGTGGAAAAAGGAGCAAATGCTGGTTACCAGCATTTTCTCCTTTTCCCACAATGTTTTCAAAAGGTTTCTTTTTGTCCTCAGTGATGTAATGGTGATGTTGTTTACATTGATGATCAGCGACAATTACCGGTATTGTAGCATACATTTCGTCGTAAATGTTCGCAGTGACATAAGAGTGACGTAAACAGCATGTGATCATTCAAGGCAGCGGTCAAAACAAAACCTTCATTTACTTGATCCTTTTATCCCAATTGTAGACTTGAAAAATGTTTAACAACACTTATTTTGCAGCATAGCATTAGACCAATAGATCTAAATTTTTATTGCAGTATTCTGGCACATTCTAAATATTGAACCCAATAAATGGACGGGAAAATGAAATGTAACATGCATCAGATCTTTCAAGAATTGACATAATCTATACGGCAGTATCTGACAACTTCTTCCGTGGTTTTGTTGCTCGTCATTTCTTTATCATTATAAATTATGGTGCTTTACGATTAGTGTTCCTGGGAACAATCCCCTAGCTTATAAACATCTAGTAGAAATTAGATTAGCCATGTATTTAATTGCTTGATTCAAGGTGGTTCCCTATTTATAATTCTAATCAAACCGTACCTTTTTCTTCTTTTCTCTATTCTAACGAGGTATAGTGGCAAACATTCTTGACATTGTTATCAGAGATTTCAACGCTCACTTCTTCCTATAGACTGGTTATCTCCCTTTGTGTATTTGGCTGCTTGGGAACCAGCCTCCCCCCTCCGTGGCTGTATAAACACCGTCATTTACCGGGTTTATGACAATAACCGCATTCACTAATTGCTACTTGTTAGCAAGTAGATCTTCTATATAGATTTATGCTTTTTTTTCTGCAGAAATCACTGTACAGGAGACATATCAAAATTGGCTTAAATGGTAAAGTTATAAGAAAACAGAATTGTCTGATAGAAGGGAAAAGAGTATTTCATTCTTTCTCGCCTTTCCTTTTGATTTATCCTAAGTTCCAGCTTCCATAATGTTGAAACCTTTATTACTTTCCCCCCGTCGAAGGAAGAGATATGTACTTCTCAATTGTTTGTTTTCTCATTCATTTTTCCGTCCGTCCATCCCTTTGTTTCTCTACCCGTTCGTTAGTCCAGACAGGTCTACACCTTCTAAAATCCTTGAAGAAAATGATCAAGCTACATACAAGCCATGTGTTCCATATCATATTCTTTTGATTTTTTTTTGTGGGGGGGGGGGGGGAACTGCCCTTCCAAGGTGTGTGCCTCTGGTTTGACACATTTTGGACTATAACTCTTGTTAATCAGTAATGTGATAGAAAGAATCTCAGTGACACTCGTTGGTTTTTGAGGTAAAAAGTTTACTAAACTCGTCCACAAAAAAAAATGTTATTTTAAGCTCGCCAAAGGCTCGCTTAATAGCATTTTTGTAGACTCGTTTAATAATTTTTATCTCAAAAACCAACTCATGTCAAATCCTATAATTATTTCTTCAGGTCTTGGATCAAATCGTCAGATATTTCTTGAGAATTTTACATCTGCAGCAACCAGGTGGCCAGACTTGGTAACTATTGTAAGGACTAAATCTGTACCAAACGACACCATTTGAGACATTTTCCAGTTGAAAGCATTTGCGCGGGTAAAATTAATGTTGATTCCGAAATTGAAATTTGTTGTTGGAAGGGCAGAAAACATTCTGGTTTAAAGAAGGAAACGCTGGTTACTTTCTAGCATTTTCTACCTTTCCCACAATGTTTTCAAAGGCCATTCCTGCAAAGGTCATTAAAACTCAGGATTGTGTGTTAACCCTTTACCAAACGGCAAAATTTTAGACTGGTCCAAATTGAAAGCACTTGCAGACGACAAAATAAATGTAACTCAAAAATTGAAATTATGTTTCCTGTGGGATAAAAAACAATGTGGGAAAAGGAGAAAATGCTGGTTACCAGCATTTTCTCCTTTTCCCACAATGTTTTCAAGAGGCTACCATTCCAGACCCTAAAAACCAGGGATTGTTTGGGAAAGGGTTAAAGGGGTAAATAATTAAAAATAAGGACAAATTTTAGAAACAAATTAAAAATGCTTCTTTTAAAAGGTTTTAGGGATTTTTTCCTTGTGACCTTGAAAGTAGCCATTTCATTTACCTTTCTCACATAATTCAGATTTTCGACTATTGTAGTGAAGCAGTACTTAACAACATGGACGCATCATATATTCTGTGGTATAGTAAAGAGTTAATGCGTTTGTCTTCAATAGTTACATACTTAAAGGTGGGTATTTAGAAATTTTACATCTCACCAAATTGAAATATATATATATCACTGAAATTCATATGAAAAAATAATACAAATCATCAATAATTAAGATTCATAAAATTGCGAAAAAAAATTTTTTTGATGGTATACCCTTAAAAGGCTACGTAGGCTCTTAAGGTATTTTTAGATTTCGCGCCAAAAATCATTAAAGCATTGTAGGAATGTCAAGTGACTGGTACGTGACTCATAACGCTTAAATTCCATTACATAACAAACATGTAATAATTATTTTCCATAATGTCTCCTTCGGACGCTATGTTTGAAACTTCTACTGTGTATTCCTGTATGTGAATGAGCGAATTGATCATCTAAAAGTAGAACGTGTCTCCCGTTGGTGTCAACCTGGGCCGTAGTAAATCTCTAATTTCTCGTATTGTCGGATGGTTTTCGACTACTGGGGTTTTATGAACGGAAATTAAAAAGCTTTGGGAGTATAATGATGATTCTTTTTCATTTTTGTAGAATTTTCGTCCCAAAATCTGAAGGGCCACCTTTAAAGAGCGCTGAAACATAAAGATTATGTAGATGGCTTGATTCTGGAGAACAAAAGCTTGTCATACACAGCTCCAGCTAGCGGGAGTGATTTTGATTTCGAGATGAAAAATATTTATTATTCTCCACTAAATCAGGAAGAGGGAATGATTTTGATTTCGAAATGGAAAATATTAATTATTCTCCACTAAACCCTATGTTATGGGTACCCACAACATAGGATTTGGAAAAGAAAAAATGAGTTTAGAATGCCATCACCCACTCTTATCTTGAGTTCTGGGCCCGTATTCACCAATCATTCTTGAGAACATCCTTCGTCTTATTCTCCAAGGTTTTCTAAATTTGTATATAACACAGCTTTTGATTGGCGAAACCGAATGGCACAGTTATACCCCTTTCAGGACTAAAGATTTTTACGAAAAAAAAAAAAGAGACAGCTAGAGCCGAGTTGTGACACCGTCGCTCTTGTAAATTTTGCTCTTACGCTTTAGTCTATCAGCCGTTCAGGGACAAGAAGTAACACTTTTTTTGCCCTTTCCCAAACGATAAATGTTAGACTCTTCCAAACTCAAAATAGTCTGAAGATGACAATGTCAGATTTGATAAAAATGGCAGAAAGTTCTCTAAATGGATAGAAAACACTGTGGGAAAAGGAGAAATTGCTCGTTACGAGCAATTTCTCCTTTTCCCACAGTGTTTTCAAAAGACTTGTGCTGCAGACACGTAAAAACAAGGGCTTGTTTGGGAAAGGGTTTACAGGCCAATTCCATCTGTCAGCTGGCTGATCCATCTTGAGTAGTTTTATCTGCCTTTATCACGATATACTTCTTAGATCTTTTGAGTGAATCTGTGTTGATAGGCCGTCGGTAAAAGATTGATTAATTAGGGGAAATATAGAGATAGCGTGTTCCAGAGAAGCCATATTCGCTAACCATATTTAAGCCCGTTGTCTGCGCATATCATATTCTTCGAAGATTCGACTGTCTTATATGACACATCACTACTAGCCCCGAAAGCGGGCTGACTGTAATATTACGCTCTATAAAGTAGCAATGTAGAAAGTAGCTTTTATTAATACGTTTGAGGAGAAATGAGACTTGCTTTAGCTCCAGATTTCTCTAAAATGCTGATCATAGCTGAGTGACTTACATGAGGTAGCATTTTATTGAATAAACGTTTATTTTAGTTTGAAATTTAAAGTAACGGTTGTCGCGTAGGAAAGTGGTTCGGCTCTGTACCCAGGGTGCCCAAATTAGATAGATGAGTATTTATAGAATGCCATCTAGCGGGAGATAATGGGGCAAAGGTATCTTTTAGTCGTACAATGTAGATTTAAGGTCAAATTGCGCATGTGCAGTCTGATCTCTTGATCTAAACGGTCCGCTGAAAATGTCAGTGAGTCGCCCTCAACAGCCTGTGGGTTAATAACATTATTCGAGATAACTTCTCAAGAATTTTATGAATTTAAAAGTAATGCTTTTGATTGGCTAAACCAGCAGGCGAAATCAATCTAAACTATCTACACTCAAAGTAAGACTTAAAATGTACTTTAGAATCTAAGGAATGCAGGCCAATGTTGGGTTCACCAACTCTTCTAAATACCATTAGAATTTCAACTCCGAAGACCAGTAATTCGATTAGCTCACTCAATCAGATTGCTAGATATGGAAACTATTTTTAGAATTCACTTGCGTCGCTATACATTTATAGTTCAGCTTAAAGGTGGGTATTTAGAATTTTCACATCACACCAAATTAAAAAATATATATATCATTGAAATTTATATGAAAAAACAATACAAATCATCAATAATTAAGAATCATAAAATTACATAAAAATTTTTTTTTGATGGTATTCCCTTTACAGGCTACGTAGCCTCTTAAGCTATTTTTAGATTTCGCGCCAAAAATCAATAAAGCATTGTGGGAATGTCAAGTGATTGACACGTGACTAATAACGCTTACATTCCATTATATAACAAACATGTAATAATTATTTTCCATAATGTCTTCTTCGGACGGATGTTTGAAACTTTGTCTGTGTTTTCCTGTATTTAAATGAGAGAATTGATAATCTAAAAATAGAACGTGTCTCCCGTTGGTGTCAACCTGGTCCGTAATAAATCTCTAATTTCTCGTGTTATCGGATGGTTTTCGACTATTGGGGTTTTATTAACGCAAATTAAAAGGCTTTGGGAGTATAAGGATGATTCTTTTGCATTTTCGTAAAATTTTCGTCCCAAAATCTGAAGGGCCACCTTTAAGGTAAGACCTGTGTAATGGAAAACAGCTATTTCCACTATAATACCATCCTGCAAAATTAGCTATAATTAAAAATGAGTATTATTGAACTACTTTCACCGATTCTTTTTTTTTTTTTTTTTTCTTTTCCATTTTTTCCTTATTTGAATTATCATTTATATATCTAAAACCACTATATTCTCAATTCAAAAAGAGATAATAATTACCCCCCTTTTCAGAAAACTAACAAAAAGTATCAAAAAATAATTTCAAGATAGACATAAACGGACTTTCTGATCCGTTAGAAATGTGCAAAACTATTATTTCTGTATAAATCCTTATTTAGCGACCAATTAGAATTTTCACCGGAAGTGCATGACACAGGTCTTACCTTACAATGTTAGAGCAATCCCTACTCCAAACCCAAAGGAACCGGTGTTGCAACCTGGTCCATTCTTACCGTTCTGATGTGCATTATTAAATACTCTAAGCTTAAAATGAAATATGTTTATCATAAAGAGTTAAAACATTACGATTTTCCTTTTCACCCGGTACCTCATTCAGCATTATCTCCCGCTAGATGGCGTGCTATAAATACTCATCTATCTGATATGGGCATCCTGGGTACAGAACCGAACCACTTTCCTACGCGACAACCGTTACTTTGAATTTAAAACAAAAAAAAAAAAGGTTTACCCAAAAAAACGTAACCTCGTGCAATTCACTCAACTATGATCACCAGTTTAGAGAAATCTGTTGCTAAAGCAGGTCTCATTTCACCTCAAACGTATTGATACGTAAAAGCTATTTTCAACATTGCTACTTTATAGAGCGTAATATTACAGTCAGCCCGCTTTCGGGGCTAGTAGTGATGCGTCATATAAGACAGTCGAATCTTCGAAGAATATGACATGCGCAGACAACGCCTCATTCTGAGGATATTTTACGTCTTGCAGAATCAAGACCGGAAAAGTTGTGGTAAAAAAAAGAGAGAGACTTCATTACGCATTAATTATCCTCGTATTACTAAAATCCTGTTTACTTGATCTATATGTACTTTACCTAAATTGATGGTTTTACCTTTAAGCTACTAAGTGCGAATCACTGACCTTTAGCGGACAGTGCAGATCAAGATCAGACTGCACAGAACGTGCAGTCTGATCTTGGATCTACACCGTCCGAGGAGATATTTTTCCCCAAATATATTTTTGAAAGAACAATATCAGAGGTTTTACTCAGGGTCGAACTGAAAATTTCATTTTAGTTATGACTTGCAACACTCGAAAGGGGCATTCGGACATTTGCGTAAAGTGACAGATGAGCATGCGCAACCCACGCCGGTGTAATGCAGAGAAATGACCCCCCCTTACAGAATGACCCACGGTCATTTTGCGATGTAGAAGAATGACCCATGGGTCATTTCTCGACATCGAGAAATGACCCATGGGTCATTCCTCTACCTCGAGAAATGACCCGTGTGTCATTTTGTAACGGGGGTCATTA
Organism: Tridacna crocea; assembly: GCA_943736015.1. Classification (NCBI taxonomy): domain Eukaryota; kingdom Metazoa; phylum Mollusca; class Bivalvia; order Cardiida; family Cardiidae; genus Tridacna; species Tridacna crocea. The sequence continues at coordinate 34,046,135 of OX031066.1, read as the reverse complement.
AGACGGCACTTTACGTCTGCATTAGATTTTGTTCTTTGGAAGACTTGCGTGAAACAGAAAATTACATTAAAATGGACAGCGTCGTTTCGGATTATTCTACGCGGACTGCGCGGGCTGAACCAGGACGACAGTTTACGCAAATGTCCGAATGACCCTTTTCCCGTATAGAAGGCCATATAGCAGTATAAGGATTATTATTATACTGCAAAGAAATTTCTCGTGGTCTGATTAGTTAACATGTCCGGAACATATACATACATATATCATGTTCCCTGGCAAAAAACACGCAAAGCCAGTTTCCCTTTGAAAGTGCCCCGTAAACCTCACTACACGTGCAACACAACATCTACAATGGCGGCGTCGATCGATCACCAGACGGCACGTTTATGCACTAAACTGCACGTTTTAGTGACGTCAGTTTTCATTGAATTGGGACACTCAGGAGGGAATTTCTATTTCGTCAGCATACTCGATTCGTGATATTATGAAACAGGAAAATTTCGCTTAACGCGCTTTGAGAGGGTAAAACTCTGCAGTATAATAAATTCGATGCCACCTGACCGTACAACTAATAATATAGCCCGTATTTTACGGTCACAATTTTGAAGTCGTCTGCGGCAAATCTTAACTCTTTATTTGAAGTCTAAACTAGTAATGTCTAACATTTGCCGACAATAATGTAGATCTGGCTCAACTGATTGATTTGTGCCGGATAGGGTGCAAATCTTTATGGTTACCGGCATTTCCTCCTTTCCCCACAAAGATGTCAAAAAAACCATCCTTCCCAGGGTCGTTGAAAAGAGCGGATTGTTTTCGAAAGCGCCAAAACGTAATGTCTTACATAACGAGAGCACCTGATGTTTTATAAGGCTGTTTATCTGTTAGAAGCTTTAAGTAGGTGTTGCTAATGAAATCAGTTTAAAAGTTAATTAAAAAATCATTCCTATAATATTTTGATCGAAGATACCTGCGCTCTCCAGATAGTATGATAATTACGCCATGCAGTGTGCCAGACTTTTTGCACTTGGTCGCCTTAATCTATTTTTACAGGTAAAAATGCAGCAAAATTATTACCAAAGTATCCCTTTGTTTACCGGTACTAGGATAGAAAAAATCAGATCACATTGTTGAAAAGGATAGACATCGCGTCAAAAGGTCGCGTCCCCTCTTTAAATTTGGGAATGTGAGCATCCATTTAGTGTACAATAAAGCACAAAGTTTTGCTATGCTACTGTTACATATCAAAATAAAGATAAAGAATTGCAGGTTTCACTGGTGTTGTAACGTTACAATGCTGGCTTCAGCTTCTCTCCTTTTTCATCTTTCTATATACCCTTGCAGAAAACGGATTGCGCCACTCGTGAAAATATTACCGATGGTGTTTACTCGATGAAATAAATTTCCATCTTTCACCGAAAAAAACAAAACAAATATCCTCTATATATTTTGTAGTATCGTAAAGATATAATGCGTTTGTCTTCAATACTTACATACTTGTGAAGCACTGAAAAATAAAGTCGATTGCTTGATTACCATTCTATCGAACTAAAGCTCGTTATACCCAGCTCCAGGTAGAGGGAATGGTTTTGATTTCGAAATGGAAAATATAAATTATTCTCAACTAAACCCTGTGTTATAGGTACCCACAACATAGGGTTTGGAAGAGAAATAATGAGTTTAGAATGGCATTGCTCACTCTTATCTTGAGTTCTGGGCCCTTATTCACCAACCATTCAAGGCTTGAGAACATCCTTCGTCTTATTCTCCAGAATTTTCAACATTTGTAAGTAACACAACTTCTGATTGGCTAAACCGAATGGTTTAGCCAATCAGAAGTTGTGTTACTTACAAATTTAGAAAACTTTGGAGAATAAGACTAAGAATATTCTCAACTTCGGAATGGTTGGTGAATACGGAGCCTGGTTATAGGATATGCGGAGGGCTCAAAACTCATGGGTCGCTGGTTCGATTCTCGGCCGGGCCCAATTCTTTCTGGGGGACGAGTGCAATCATTGCGACAGGATTCATATTACCCTCTCAGCGCTAAACATTATGACGACTATGTCCATTTTGGAAAACCACCAGAAACGAAGTTCTTGTAACAGGAAAAAGATCGGTGCACCTGTGGCCACGATATAACTGAGATCATGTTGAAAACGACTATAAACACTGTCTTTCTTTTAAACTACACCTGTATGGATATGTTTTTCAATGTCCGGGCGTGCATTTTTATGCCGGGGTAGGCATTGTAAAGCAGCCGAGTGCATGTGTTTGTATGCCAAGATACGATTCCGTCTTAATCAGCTGAAAGTGTGCTGTGTTTGTGCGGTATTGGACTTGGGGCACGTGTGTCCGTCTTTCTCGTCCCCCGCTCTCCTTCTGTTAAAAAATCGATTATTTTGAAAAAGGGATGCCCATGCATACGCATATCCGCAGCCAGGTCGAAGATTGTAACATGTTTACGCACAGTGAGGTGCGAACTTGTTTGACTTGAATAGAGAAATTCCATAGTCGTTTAAGTGCAAAGTACGGAATACCGTTAGGGCCATCGCCTTTGAATGTGTTAATTTGAAACACGATACTCGATAGTACGATGACGATAATGCGAAACAACGAAACCACGATGGTGAACACGCGATAGTACGATGACGATAACACGATACCACGATGGTGAAACCACGACAATACGATAGTACGATGATGATAGTGCGATATAGTATCGTGTTTTCACCATCGTACTGTCGTAATTTCACCATCGTAATATCGTATTTTCGTGTTTTCACCATCGTACTATCGTATTATCGTCATCGTACTATCGTGTTTTCGTCATCGTACTATCGTGGTATCATCATCGTACTATCGTAGTTTCACCATCGCACTATCGTATTATCGTCATCGTACTATCGTATTATCGTCATCGTACTATCGTGTTTTCGTCATCGTACTATCGTATTATCGTCATCGTACTATCGTAGTTTCATCATCGTACTATCGTGTTATCGTCATCGTACTTTCGTGTTTTCACCATCGTACTATCGTATTATCATCATCGTACTTTAGCGTTTTCACCATCGTACTTTCGCCTTCAGGTGGGCATGCGCATCCTCCAATATTCAAGACCTACAGGACAACAGTACACATGGAAGAGTTTATTCAAAGTCATTTTGAGAGAGGCTATGCCTGTAAATTGGGTTATCTACCCTCTTTGACAATTGCGGAGTCAATGGCCTTATGGATAAAGCACCTGCTAAATGTGAAGTAGACCAAGGTTCAAATCCGGCATAGAACTCTGTTTTTTTTTTCAACTAGATTTTCTCCACTATCTTAACTTTTTTTAAACATTGATATAGTCAGAAATTTAATTTCTATCAAGAACTTTTGCCTTTGACTTCAACAAATTTGTATCAGTGACTTCAGAAAGGGGTATTTGGGGGGGGGGGGGGAATGGCCTTCTTTTTTATTTTTTTCCATAATTGGGTACGACTAATTGTCTAGAGCATAATCTTCCAAGCCCTGGTATCTCAGTCGATAGTGTACAAGAGTTGAGAACAGAGGTCACTGGTTTGATCCGCACCTCGGCCAATTTCTTTCCGAGGAGTGATCATAGTCATTGTGACAGGATTCATTCCTCTCTCTCTGCTGATCATTGTTCTGATGATAGTTATGTGGGAAAGCAGCCAGTAGCTCGAAAAAAATATTGTGGGGAGTACCGGAAACAAAATTTATGGGAAAGCATGGATAGGTGGACTGGTTGCAGTGATAAAACTAAAATAATACTGATAATGATGTAAAACACCATACAACCAAACAACTAAAGGATAATGTGCATATTCCTTTCATAAACTTCTGTATTTCTTCCGCAAACAAATCAAACCTATATTTAACCTGCTATTTCTTTAGATTTACCAATCCCATTTCACCTTTGTTTAGGATATATACTTATAGAATAGGAAAATGTTTTTCTAATAAATCTACATGTATGTGTTGTTCCACAATCTAGTTGGGTTAATGTATCCTGTAATTCTTTTGCCACCAAAAAGAAAAATAATGATAAATTCAGGGTATTTCAAAGCTTGAAATTAGATTACTCTTGTACTGTAAGATGGTTTTGCTAAAAAAAAAAAAGCGTCAGGTAGCAGACTGCACTTTCTAATCCACAGTCTCCGCTCTCCTAAAGCGATTTTAATCCCCACGGGCAGTGGAAGAGTTAAAGAACTTCGGTACTGGAAAAATATCGGATATCTATGGACTAGTATAGCCTCTCTCAAAATGACTTTTTTATAAACTCATCCATGTGTACTGTTGTCCTGTAGGTATTGAATATTTGAGGATACGCATGCGCACAGGAAGGCGATAGTACGATGGTGAACACGATACTACGATGACGATAATACGATAGTACGATGATGAAACCACGATAGTACGATGACGATAACACGATAGTACGATGACGAAACTACGGTAGTACGATGACGATAACACGATAGTACGATGACGAAAACATGATAGTACGATGACGATAATACGATAGTACAATGACGAAAACACGATAGTACGATGACGATAATACGATAGTACGATGACGATAATACGATAGTGCGATGGTGAAACTACGATAGTGCGATGGTGAAAACACGATACTATATCGCACTATCATCATCGTACTATCGTATTGTCGTGTTTTCACCATCGTAGTATTGTGTTATCGTCATCGTACTATCGCGTTTTCACCATCGTGGTTTCGTTGTTTCGCGTTATCGTCATCGTACTATCGAGTATCGTGTTTCAAATTAGCACATTCAAAGGCGATGGCCCTAACGATATTCCGTAGCAAAGAAATGCTACTTATGACATTACTGGAGAGGTCCGATGACTTCTCCAACAGTGGTGAGTTTAAAAGCCAGACTGTCACAGAATTTGCTGTCTAAATCCATTTTTCTTACGAAATTCCACAGATACGCAGTTTGTTTCGTCATGGTTTTGTAAATAAAGTGAAATCAAAAAACCGAAACAGGAAATAGGCGTGGTTTATTTTCATATGACGAATATGAGAAAAAATATTTGTTAAATCAATTTGCCATGTCTGCAAATGACCCGTCAAATAATTCTAATTTTTCAATAAGCATATAAAACTAGGCACCAGAAAAAGAGAAGAATTTCGCTATAAAAGAGAAAGAAGACTGCTGAACAAGATCATGCGATTTGAAAAAGCGACAAGAAAGCCAAAAGACCGTCATGTAAAGCAGAATTATGAGGTTTCAACGCGGTGGCTTTTTTACTTGTTTGTTTACATGTACCGAAATGTATTGAAATTAAAAGCCAATAAGCTATTTTAAAACAATGATGCTGACCTCTCCTGGCTTCTTTTTTTAAAGAAGCCAACTTGTTATTTACAGCTTTGGTCGCGGAATATGCACGTGTGTACTGTGAGGGCACTACGCCTTTGATACGAATTGATGTTTGGATACGCCCCTGTCCATAACAGCTGCAAGTTTAGGAACCGAGGACAAAAAAAAAAACAACAGCGCACCACATGTTTCTGTACTTATAGAAATGATAAGAAAAATATTTATACAATTTATCTGGGTAATTCATTATTTGTGGTGGATGGATTACATAAACTATGATCAAAGTGTTTGTCAAAATAGACCGGGAATTTCTCAGTTAACTCATTTGCCAAACAATCCCATGTTTTCAAGAGCCCCAAGTAAGCCATTGAAGGCTTTTTGAAACATTGTAGGAAGAGGAAAACATGGTAACTAGTAATATCCTTTTCCCACAATGTTTTCAATCGGTGTAGGAAGAGAGTAAAATATCGCGGTTTAGCAGTTTAACCATTTACCACACAGTGATGACTTTTGGCGACCCTGAGGTAGACACCTTTTGAAAATATTGTAGGAAAAGGAGAAAATGCTGGTAACCAGCATTTTCTCCTTTTCCCACAATGTTTTAAACCCTTCCCAAATCAAATTCTGATTTTTCAGTCACATTTATTTTGTCGTCTGCGATTGCTTTCAATTTGGACCAGTCTAAAATTTTGTCGTTTGTAAAGGGTTAAATGTTTAAATATATGTATTTTCGTCAAGAGGGCAGAAGGGTTCGTCAATAGTCGACTTGAACTTGATCCATGGGGACTGAGTCGGATTTAAACCCACTTTGGACCAGGTGATCGTTGCATTTCTGTTATCTTCTTGTACAAATGAGATAAGTTGAACATTCCTCATCTAAGTGGATACCAGTATAGTTCCGGTTTTGTTTAAATCCATGTAAACAGCAATAAACTTACAGTCAGAAAACCATATTTACATGGATATACAAGTATGATACTATAGTTTCGAGGTTTAAAAGACCAATACCATAACCTGTGAGCTAAAGAGATATCTCCCTAATGCAGTTGTCAAGGAGCCGTAACACCATGACGTTCTGGTCAACATTTTCTGAAGTTTGAGGAAACGTTGTTAGTCGCCCATGGTCGCTGGGATAGCGCCAGAAGAGCGTTGTGTGAACTCTAGTAAACGTTGGTGATCGTCGGTGATCGCCGGGAATCGGCGGAGAACGATAGTCCGGAAAAAAAGTTTTGAACATGCACAAAAGTTGTCACTGACACCAACGTTCTTCAACGTTTAATTTTAAACAGTGAAGATCGTTAAAGAACGTTGTGGGACGTTTTACTAACGTTCATCGAGCATTGCACGCGTTCGGCTATCGCCAGTCAGTCGTTACGGTAGCGTTACTTGGTTGTTACAGATCGTTTACTTTGCAGTGAACGACTCACTAGCGACCTTTCAACGACCGCTGAACGGTCATCTAGCGCACGCTGCTTGTGAATAGAGTGAAACAAACGTCCTTTTGGCGTTCATTTAGCGTCATTCGAGCGTTTCCCGAACGTCCATGCATATGGAGATATCAGAGGTATCTTACTTGGTCGCTGTTACACGCTTCTCGTACGTTAGATACACGCTAGTCATGCGTTAGGCACACGTTAATAACACGCCAGAAGTGAAATCCTCATTCTAGAACGCTAAAAAATCGAACGATTGAAACGCTCAGAGAACGTTGACCAGAACGTCATGGTGTGATGGCGCCTTCAGGTATTGTATTTAAATCGGACCGAAGCCATGTATGAAGGAGTGGTATCCGGTAACACTACATATGTTAACTATTTTGGTTGATAATGACATCCAGCACTGTGTGTGAATGATTCTAATTAGCCTTTTTAATGTGTTTTGATGATATAAACTGTGGGTTCAAAGAAGGCCAATTAGAGACAATGACTTCAATATATACATAGCGAATTTGCTAACTTGCCAAGTTCGTTTCGTATGCAGATTTGAGCAAGTTAGAGACAGGGAAATAAGGCTTATTTCAGCATATAATCGGACGTGAGCACAGGCGGTTTGTTTTTGACAAGCTTTGCTACCTATAACTTAAAACGTGAGTCAATGTATTAACTGCTTAACACAAATCAGAGTGAATTGTCAGTACTTATCATAACTGACAGAAAGGTGGTAATATTTAAAGCTCAAAACTTTTTAGATGGACAAGCTCTTTCTATTCCCTCCGTACAATGGAAATTCTAATACCGTAGTAGATATAATGGATACAGATTCTGATTGGTCATTGAACTTTGAACCCTTATCCTGCTGAGTAAGTTACATTAACCCTTGACCTGATATGCAAATTTAAGGCTCCTACATTTCAGCAGCAAATAAAGATATGATATCAAAAATATGGAAAAATGAGGAAACAAAATTATATCTGATTGAGTGGAGAACATTGTGAGAAAAGGAGAAATTGCTCGTTACGAGCAATTTCTCCTTTTCCCGCAATGTTTTCAGATGTTGTCTGTTGTTAATACGTCAAAATGAGTATCTATGGAGTAAAGGCTTAAACTTTCCAAATCGATTATGAAAACTCGAATACTGATATTTCAGACTTTTCATTATTCTCATTATTATCATTATTATTTTTATTATTATTATTATTTGAGGAGAAAAAATATATATTCTTATTGGACAGAATAGATTCAAGATCAGACAGCATATTCTGACCACTATGCTGTCCGCAAAAAAATAAGTTCAGTGAGTAGCGCTTAGTATATATCTTCAAGGTTAATATAGGCTTAGAAATAAAGGCTTGGTGCTAAAAGATAGTTTGGCTCGATCAGGTTTGTCGAATATAGCATGATGAATTTTACTGGTCAAATATATTTTTGAATAGTAACGGCATGTCTCTGCTATACTAAATCAAGAAATCACACCACCAGTCCAAACACAGAAACCAAAACGAATTTCAAACGTTTTGAAGGTACGAGGGTCGTTCGAATATTATCCAGATTAAATCTATAAATCTTTAATGAGTCATTGTAATGCGACAAATATCCACGTATAGTAAAAACGACATTCATTATTCACAAATATGAAAAATATTTCAACAATCGAACAATACATGTTGTTTTTACACGCAATCAAACATACACAGGTTCCAGGAACTGGCGCACGAAACGCTACAATATACGACGTCATCAACGTCGTCGGAAAGTTACAGGCAACGTTACATATTCTTTCTCGAAGAACTCGTCCCATGCTCTATGCATCGTGGGTGAAGGCGTACCCACTGGAACATACATAAAATTTTGATCTTGGATACAGGAACCCGGCATAATGTTGATATAACGGAGGAGACACATTTTCAGGGTTTGTGCGTACTAAAGGATGCAAAGTCACAGTCTAAGAGTTCGGAGAAGGGCAAAATGGGAACATTTCACCGAGTGATGGTGAAAGATGACAGGCTGAAAGTAAAGTCACGGTTTTATGGCCTGGGGATACATCTCACTGACTAAGAGAAGGATCTCAATTCCTTAGAAGACGTGACACGTAATGTGAGAATATCCTATGGACAGAGGACACATCTTACAAGTATTGAGTACATCAGACGGGCTTGGGGTACAGCATTACAACACCATTTTCGGGTCTCAGGGCACAGTTACTCTCTAGGAGTACATCTCACAGATTTAGGACACTGCCTGTGTAATGCAGAGAAATGACCCTCCCCCCCTACAAAATGACCCATAGGTCATTTCACTACATAAAGGAATGACCCGGGTCATTATTCTACGTAGAGAAATGACCCCAGAGGGTTATTTCTCTATGTAGAATAATGACCCGGGTCATTTCTCTACGAAGTGAAATGACCCATGGTTTATTTTATAGGGGAGGGTCATTTCTCTGCATTACACCTGTTACAGAGACCTGTCCTTGTCCCGAGGGTGAGGAGTAGCACTGTGTGGAAGCATGAAGATTGTAGTTACAAGCGTGTCCATCTTTTGAGGTTACAAATTTAACAAAAAATGGAAATTGTATTCCAGAGACATTTCTTTTTTAATTTCTAATTTAGAAATATGTACAACGCATTTTCTAAGAAGATAATGTTCGCATGTAGCGTCGTTATTCCTTTGCTGCTGATCTGTGGATGAATACATTGTCTACTTGGCCACAACTCGTGAAAAATACATGTTTTTGTTGTTTTCAAGACATGCACACTTATATTCGCTGAAAAAATCGCTGAAAAGTCTGTATATTCTATAAACACTAAACCCTACGTTATAGTTGCTCATTAGAATCGTCTTGTCAGGGCAAAATTAAGTTTGGAAAAAAATAATAATGGATTTTGAATACTATAACTCCCCTTTATCTGCAGCTCTGTGCATTGTTTGCTTTCATAAAACATACAATGCACAGATCAGCAGCGAAGGAATAACGATGTAACTACAAGACAGGTGTGCTGGATAAAGTTATGGTAATGCAAAAAGCCTACCAGCTGCAGCAGCAGAAGTTGGATCAGCAACCACTGACAAAAGCAAAAGTAACAAGATCGGCTTCCTAGATGTGTTGCTCCATGGATATATACAAGACCGATGGTTGGGGGTGCAATGAACTCCTCTTCTAATTAACCCATTACCACACAATCCCTCCTTTTGACGCCCCTGAGAAAGAAGCCTTTAGAAAACATTGTGGGAAAAGGAGAAAATGCTGGTAACCAGCATTTTCTCCTTTTCCCACAATGTTTTTTACCCTTTACAAAACAAATTTCAAATTTTCAGTTACTTTTATTTTGTCGTCTGCAAATGCTTTCAATTTGGACCAGTCTAAAATATTGTCGTTTGGTAATGGGTTAAAAAGATCAATCTGGTCCTTTATCCTGAGAAAGAAGAAGCAGACGGCCACTAGGACTTTAGAGACTGCATGGAGTTACTGGCCGAAAGAGTTAAAAAAAAATCCATAAACATAAACTATAATTGGTTTGGCCTGTCATCTGTCTTCTTTTTCATGTTTGTTTTGATGTATGTGACTCAATTTGCATTCGTTTTCTGTGTCCGTCTCCGGTTTCTTTCCTCCTTCGCAAATGTCTGATATTAATGTTACTTTCTGAGCAGCACATTAATTTTCTGGAAAGAAACTTCAAAACCTAGTTTGAAGTAGCATTTTCAGTCTTCAGTATATATATCTTCAATATATCTATAACAATAGAAATGTACACGGTGATAGGGTATGTTACAACGTTGCGTTTCCAAAAGTCCTTCTTGATGGAAAGTTGAAAAGCTTTGTCTAATCCTTGCCTCTTTGAATTATAATTCAGGCAGAATTTTGGCAAAACTAAAGTTATCAAATATGCTGCAATGTAAAATACAGAAAAAAATATGAAACAGCGGCGACAATAATTACGAGTAGATAAGATCTCATCATTTAATTAATATTTTACTTTAAGTCTATCATTTATAATTATTAAGTCTTAATACAGAGAGTCGAGCGTACACCTAATTTTCATCGGAGATGATGCATAATTCGACTTGCTATTCGAAAAAGGAGTTTCCTTTTTTACGCTACATGATACTGAGGTATGAAAGCCAAGATCAATCTGCAATAACTCTGCTGGAATCAATCATGATCTATTTTACAGTAAACGGCCGGATGCTCTTCAGAAATTATTTTTTCCAGTCCTTGAAATTGCGCGCCTTATGATGAAAAGACACATTGAGTGTTTTATGTGTTTCTGTGATTTTTCTATTTGCTCCAAGTTTTCCATCTTTGCTACCATATTTTTTGTACATCCTGCTATGGAAGAGAATACCCATTTCATTTCAAGTTGATATAATTATATTGATACAGTACAATTAGACCTGGGAGACATTCTCAAAGGAAATCCCAAAATACCTTTTGTGTCTACGTATCACTTAAAAGAAGTACCACAAGAGTCTTTTCATACGTCTCTTTTTCTTACTTGTAGAGGGTTTGCAAGGGTTAACCCTTTACCCCATAAGACATTTCTATGGTTTCTCTAATTGGCCTTAAATAACAGCAAGGATGAAGCCGTTTCTTATGTGTATATGACACCTTTTGATAACATAGAAAACATTGTGACAAAAGGTGAAATTGCTCGTCACGAGCAATTTCATCTTTTGCCACAATGTTTTCCAAAGGCTCCTACAAGCAATGTGTAGAAATGATTATCTATGAAGTAAAGGGTTGTAAACGTCGTATTCTTCAAAGTTAGACCTTATATGACGCATCATCATCCTATACAAGATGAATTTTGATACGCAGTAAGCGTAATTCAAACTCTTTTGATAAAAAGTAGCAAGCGGAAAAAGGCTATAAATCACAAGTCCATTTTAAGGAAGGAAGCCTATCTATCGCCCAAATTTTCTGAACAATTTAACAATTCTAAACTGGAAAAAAAAAATGTCCTATATTTATAGTGAACACCATCGGTAATATTTTCACGAGCGGCGTAGCCACTCGTGAAAATATTGCCGATGGTGCCCACTCGATGAAATAAATTTCTATCTTTCACCGAAAAAAACAAATATTCTATTTATTTCATGCTTTTAACCCTTTCTGGGAGGAGCTTTATCAAAATTCAGTACGGTTCTTTTCCCTTCTCCCCGTGGCGTACCCCTCCCGCACAGCAACGTTACGTCAAGCGCGAGAAATGTAAGGTATATGACGTCATATTTCCCACCTGGTTGTTAGGCACGCGCAATTTACTTAGGCAACAAGAACGCAAAAATCGGTATTTTCACTGGTGGTACCAGTGTAAGATCGAAAAATATTTTCACTGCTATTTCTCGATATCCTACCGGAAAGCATGAAATAAACATTTATGGAAAACAGGGATTTCTGCAGGTTTTTCCTGCTCAAACAACACCAATGAAAAATCTATCCTACCAAGCCTTTACCGGGACTATTTTCCGGACCTATAGAGGATATGTTAATGACTGGTGCACAGGGTAAATGCTGGCTAATCACGGCTGGATGAATCGCACCGGTAACTGTTGTTATGTGGAAAAAAGGTAAGTTTTATCTTGAAATTCACAGCATCGATTGCCATCTTGAAAAGTAGTCCGGTTCTGTAGGTGGAATGCCCAAATCAGATAGGGGTGTATTTGAAAAATGGCACCGAGCAAAGGATGGTGAAAGAATATTCAACAATTTGATATCTTTACAAACTAAACCAGGAGAGGTCAGCATCAATGTCTTCAAAAAGTTTGTTGCTTTTTGATTTCATTACATTTTGGCGCATGTAAGCAAACAAGTGAGGCAAAATAAAAAAAAAAACTCTTATGTTTTGTATGACCTTCTTCCCGCGTTTTCAAGTCGCATGATCTTGTCTAGCGGTCTTCTTTCTCGTTTTTAACGAAATGTTTCTTTTTTTCCCCTTCTTCGTCTGCTTAGTCTTATTCGAGAGGCCATTTGCAACCATGGCAAATATAACAGATCTTTTCTGAAAGTTGTCATATAAAGATAAACCACGTCTATAGCCGCTTTCGTTTTTTGACTTTCGCTTTATTTACAAAAGCATGCCGAAACAGACTGTTACTAAACAATTTCACAGGAAAAACAGTTGTATTCAGCAAATTCTATGCCAATCTGCCTTTTAAACTAACCACAATTGGTCTCACCAAGTTTATCGATTGCGAAGAGGAAACCGTTAGATCTCAGCTAGATAAGTAATACAACTTTCAAGCCAATAGTATAAACCAAATTTTGCCTTTTCAAATTAAAAATCAAAAGTTTAGAGGAAATTATCTCCTTGTTGGACAGAGTTGATCTAAGATCAGACTGCACGTTCTGTGCAGTCTGATCTTGATCTACACTGTCAGCAAAGATCTTTGAGTGACGCTTATCATACTTAGGGTTGAATGTCAAAAGTGTGTATTATAATGATCTATCTTGTATAACGTTATGCCTGTAACGAAAACAATCAAGTGGTTCTTATCAATCCTTTACAAGAAATTTTGATTTGCCGTAAAGAATCCAACAAGACCTCTTGAAAATGAACATTTTCAACACTAAATTTTTGTTTTTAAAAATAGTGGACAGTTTTATAGAGTGGTTATTTAATAAATGAGGGTTTTAGTATATATTATACTATATTTACGTCTAAACCAGTGTGCGGTAATTATAAACCTTAAATTATCGCTGTTAAAAGAAACCTCGAGATAAAGCCCGAGACTCTATATATTATCACGTAATTCGTTTTACGAATGTATGTAATTTATTTTGCAGACCAACAAGCACCTAAAACCATCAATAATGCGCAGTGGGGATTCAGCAGCTGGTATCAAAATATGGCGCATATGCTTTCATAACATCAAAATATTTGGATTATTTTTGTAGCCTGTGGTACTAGTGAACTCACTGACCCCTAAAAGACCACTTCAGAAAAAAATAGATAAATAAACACCCTTGTGAATTTCAATAATTTGGATCGAACAAACAAATTAAGGTTTAACCATGTACGAGAACAAACCATCCTCGTCTGCATCAAGATGAATTCTATCTCGAGTTAGAGGCGAGGCTACTCACGTGACCTTACAAATGGCGGCACACAAGTAACTCGAATGACGACGGAATCAACAACCGCGTGAATTATTCAACTCTGTAAGTGATAGACCACGATAATAATTGAAAGCACAAACTGTCTGTCAACAAAAGTGTCTTTAGAATCTCTGCGATAGCAAATTCTTGAGGTTGTGTTCTTTTTTCATTGTACTGCCTTATACTTTTGAGAACGTTACAGCGGTGTATTTCCGGTGTAATGCATAGAAATGACCCTCCTCTACAAAATGACCCAAGGGTCATTTCTCTACGTAGAGGAATGACCCGGGTTATTATTTTACTTAGAGAAATGACCCCAGAGGTTCATTTCTCGACGTAGAATAATGACCCGGGTCATTTTGTAGGGGAGGGCCATTTCTCTGCATTACACCGGCAAAAAATATACCGTGCAGGTGAATATCACTCATCGTATAATATATAGTCGAAGGATTTGATCATCGGGTCAATCGAGGTTTGCAAAAGAAACAAAGACTTTACATCTTGTAGGCCTAATCTTAAAATGGCGAAATCGAAATCAAACGGATTATGGACTTATCTGACAGTTTTTGGTTCCCATAATATCTACTTTAATCTGTAAGTTTATATTACTTTGCGACGGAACCAGACTTATAAACACCGTATAATGAGCTACTTTGGGAAAAATCAGAAAATGAATACATCACAGATGTTACGCTTATAATTTTTTCAAACAAAGTCATTTACAAGTAACTCGCAAATATCTGCAGACTACCCTTTTCTTTCGTTTCTTTTTTCAGTTGATTGGTTAACCCTTTTTCGTACAATCCAATGTGTTGACGACCCTGGTGTGAAAAGGAGTTTGAAAGTGTTGTTAGAAAGAAGAAAATGCTGTTAACCAGCATTTTTCTTTTTATTTCACATTGCCTTCTATCGTTTTCAAAGACAAACTTCTTTCTTTTCCTTACCATTATATTGTCATCTTCAAACTCTTTCAAATTCAGTTAATTCGAAACTGCTGTCGTCTGGTAGAGAGTTCAATGCCTGAACGGTACGTTTCAGTATTACTTAACCCTTTCCCAAACAAGCCCTGGTTTTTACGTGTCTGCAGTAAAAGTCTTTGAAAATACTGTGGAAAAAGGAGAAATTGCTCGTAACGAGCAATTTCTCCTTTTCCCACAGTGTTTTCTACCCTTTTTGAGAACTTTCTGCAATTTTCTCCAAATCTAAAATTGTCTTCTGCAAACTCTTTCTGTTTGGAAGGGTCCAAAATCTATTGTTTGGGAAAGGGTTAAACAAATCATGGCAACAGCTCGCTTATTGGAGAGGTCATCACAGTGGCGAGTTTAAAAGGCAGACTGCCACAGAATTTGCTGTATAAATTCATTTTTCTTGCGAAATTGTACTGATACACAGTCATCGTCATGGTTTTGTAAATAAAAAAAAAAAACGAAACAGGAAAAAGGCGTGGTTTACTTTTATATGACGAATATCAAAAAAAAAAACATTTGTTAAATCAATTTGCCATGTCTGCAAATGACCCCTCAAATAATTGTAATTTTTCATTAAGCAAATAAATCAAAGCTGCAGGAAAAAAAAAAAAGAGTAATTTCGTTAAAAAAGAGAAAGAAGACTGCTGAACAAGATCATGCAACATGAAACATGAAAAAGCGACAAGAAGGCCAAATGACCGTCATGTAAACATAATTACGAGGTTTCCACGCGGCGGTTTTTTTATATGTCTGTCTACATGTACCAAAAAGTATTGAAACGCCAATAAATTATTTAAAAACATTCACGCTGACCTCTCCTGGCGTCTTTTTTACAGAAGCTAACTTATTCTTGTATGTTTTGGGTTTCACCGGTACTTTAGGTTAGGGCTACCCCATCCTCGGATACCCCGGGGTCTCCCTATTTGCTACGCTACATCGACCCCTGGGACAATTAATTGAATTTTCCTCGCTTTACCGCTGGCCGAATGCTGGCTTTTCATTGGTTCTATCATCATTTTGTGATGGGCGAGTGGACTGTACGCTATGATGTTTCGTATCGATTTTCGGCGGCTGATTCAAATTTTTATTAGTCAATTGTCCCAGGGGTCGATGTAGCGCCCCAGGGTATCCGAGGATGGGGCTACCCGAGATATTCTAACCTTTATCCCGCTATATAGGGTGAAATATCGATTTTTAAGCTTATAATAGAAATAAACATTTTCCAATTTCAAAAGTACTTTTAAGAGAATTAATATCTCCATATCGGACAGCGTAGATCCAAGATCAGACTGCACATTCTGTGCAGTCTGATCTTGGATCTACACTGTCCGCAAAAGGTCAACACCCAAAATGGTTTTATTTCTCATTTCAATTATATATTACGGGATTATTCTGACCTCTTTACCCGCGAAGTAAGTAACATGAAACTTTCTGGTCGGTTATAAAACTCATCATATTGCTCTTTCAAAGTTACTTTTGATGGTAAAATATCTCCTATACAGACATTGCAGATCATAAATCAGGCTACATGTTCTTTGCGGTCTAATCTGGTTCAATACTTTCCGTAAAAAGTCGCGCTTATCAGCCCAAAGGTCAAACCATCTAAGCTTTTAATCCGTTTACTCTTTACCAAACGACAAAATTTTAGACTGGTCCAAACTGAAAGCACTTACAGACTAAAAATAAACGCAACTTAAATGTCGAAATGTATTTCCAGCAGGGTAGAAAACATTGTGGGAAAAGGAGAAAATTCTGGTTACCAACATTTTCTCCTTTTCCCACAATGTTTTCAAAAGGCTTCTATCTCACGGTCGTAAAAACCAGGGATTGTTTGGTAAAGAGTTAATTATCTTTCAAAAAGCATAACTTCGGTATATTTATAAATAATTGATAGGAAGCTAAAAAGTAACTTATCTCTTTTACCTTATGACATTTTTTGTTGTTGACATTTTAAAATCAAAGCATTTCCAGACGACATATCGTCTCAAAAAATGTATGTGTCTGTAAACAGGGAAAAAAACATGATAGATATGCTGAAAATGCATGTCATCAGCAGAGCTTCAGATAGGAGTGATTTTGATTACAAGATTGAACATAGTAATTATCAAAGTACTGAAAGTACTGACAGGCAAGCGAATTTGAAAAAAAAATGGCTATTGAAAAGATTGAACTTGGTCAGTTTATACAAGATTGAAGAAAACTTGTAAAATTCGGGTTTGAGTCAATTGCAGATCCGCCGGTCAATTCCGGTTGAGTTCTGTCCGAATCCAGTTCAATCCATAGATTTTACCTAACGCTCTGTGCGACTAATTTGGCAAAATATGAAAAAAAAAAAATAAGACGGGGTTGCGACTTTGTGGTAATTTTTTTTCCCGACGGCCCTGCAGAATGTTCTTAATCGTAACTCTGGTAAAAAATGTTCACCTGCAGAGGAAAAGTCTTTTTTTTACTTAGGTCGTACTTGTGCATATAAAAGGATTGCAAAAATCGGAGTAACAGTGTGATAAAAGTAGCTAATTTTTAATTGATGATTATCCCGGGGAAGGTGTGAAATCTTAATTGGGGTGACTTCCTTACCTGGGGGACTTATGATTATTGCTGAATGGACGACCGGTACTCGGTTATTTATTAATTATAATTAACTTAACTATCTTTCACAGTCGTTGCCCTCTCAGGACTATAAAAGACGGAGTGAACCAAGCAATGACAGGACATATCATCTAACCATTTCTTGGTGATAACAACCAAAGTGTTCAAAGCGATTTCAATTTTGCAGTCAATTTCATTTGTATTTTCTGTCTTGTTATTTTTATAATTCCATATTTTTTTTGCAAACTTTTAAGGTGTTTTTGTGTGTTTTCAAATTTCTGGATATATTCTTGAAGAAAATCAAAGATGGCCCAAAGATGGACTTAGTCATGCTGCTGGTGCTACTCCAACCAAAAAGTCGAACACGAAAAGGAGGTAAGTATATTTTTTCCCGAAGTGCCGTAAAAAAAGCAATTTTGACGGAAACCTACACTTTGCTCCTCAGACTTAATAAAATACCTAATTTCATTATAATATATCAAAAGTTAGTATCAATAGATTCGACAAAGTCTCTTCTTTTAAATGATAACAAAATTTTATCAATATCTTTACAAATAAGGACACAAATTTGTACTTTTCCGGTGTCGGTATCTCTAGATTTAGGCAAATTTCGGGTTTTGCTCCTCAGACTTGAACACATAATCTCACTCATATATAATCAGTGCAATAGATAAAAAATTAGAATGAATGTATTCTACAACGTCTCTGCTTTAAAATGATACCAACTCTTTATCCATATTTTCATAACTCAGAATGAAATTCGTTAATTATCTGGATCCGTATTCACCAACCATTCTTAAGAACATTCTTCTTCTTACACTTCAAAATTGTCTGACTGTGACAGTAACCGAACGTCTGATGGCTAAACCGAATGGTTTAGCCAATCTGACGTTCTGTCACTTTCACATTGATTAAATTCTGAAGAATATGGCTAAGAATGTTCTTAAATTGATTTTTAAGAACATTCTTTGTCTTACTCTTCAAGATTGTCTGACTGTGAAAGTAACAGAACGTCTGATTGGCTAAACCGAATGGTTAGCCAATCAGACGTTCTGTTACTTTCACATTGATTAAATTCTGAGGAATATGGCTAAGAATGTTTTTAAGTTGATATCTAAGAACATTTTTTGTCTTGCACTTCAAGGTTATCTGACTGTTAAAGTAACAGAACTTCTGATTGGCTATACAATTCGATTTAGCCAATCAGACGTTCTGTTATTTTCGCAATTATTAAATTCTGAAGAACAATGCTAAGAATGTTCTTAAGAATGGTTGGTGAATACGGACCCCAGTATCGGTTTCACACTAAAAAGAACATTTCGGATTTTGCTCCTCAGACTTGAACACTTGATCTCACTCATATATACTCATTGTAAAAGATCTAAAATTAGATATAGAGGATATTTGTTATTTTCGGTGAAAGACTGAAATTTATTTCATCCAGTGGACACCATCGGTAATATTTTCACGAGTGGCTGCGCCACTCGTGAAAATATTACCGATAGTGTTCACGAGATGAAATAAATTTCGATCTTTCACCGAAAATAACAAATATTCTATTTATTTCATGCTTTTAACCCTTTCTGGGAGGAGCTTTATCAAAATTCAGTACAGTCCTTTTCCCTTGTTCCCCGTGGCGTACCCCTCCCGCATAGCAACGTTACGTCAAGCGCGTGAAATGTAAGGTATATGACGTCATATTTCCCATCTGGTTGTTAGGCACGCGCAATTTACCTAGGCAACAAGAACGTGAAAATCGGTATTTTCACCATTATCTCCCGCTAGATGGCATTCTATAAATACTCATCTATCTGATATGGGCATCCTGGGTACAGAACCGAACCACTTTCCTACGCGACAACCGTTACTTTGAATTTAAAACAAAAATAAAGGTTTACCCAATAAAACGCTACCTCGTGCAATTCACTCAACTATGATCACCAGTTTAGAGAAATCTGTTGCTAAAGCAGGTCTCATTTCTCCTCAAACATATTGATACGTAATTTAAGCTATTTTCAACATTGCTCCTTTATAGAGCGTAATATTACAGTCAGCCCGCTTTCGGGGCTAGTAGTGATGCGTCATATAAGACAGTCGAATCTTCGAAGAATATGACATGCGCAGACAACGGTATTTTCACTGGTGGTACCAGTGTAAGATCGGAAAATATTTTCACTGCTATTTCTCGATATCCTACCGGAAAGCATGAAATAAAGATAGATATTTATTCAGACAAGTACACATGTACATAGTCATAATACATAAACAAAATATTATTATGAAAATGTGTCAAAAATCTACCTGAAAAAAGATGCACACTGACAATTTTCTTATAACGAAAAATGTGCGTCCATCTTTTTTCAGTGACCTTGACCTCCTTCATGACTGCATGTATTCTACAAGGTCTCTGCTTTAATTTGCAATGAGAAATCAATCCAGTTAAAAATTTGCTAATCAATAAAATTATGGGTATTTGTATAAATATATGGAAAAAAATATTTTAAAACTTAAAGGGAGATAACTTCTTGACGGTTAAATAAATTGCATTATCTTATCATTTTCACATTAAAGAGTTATGGGTATTCGCGATCTTTATGGCAATTTCTGATATACCGAGAAATGTGTTCTCCGAACAGTTATTGGACTAGTCGTACAACAATATTCCTGGTATACCAGTTGCAGGAATACAGACTGCACATTTTTAGGTACGGAATGCATTTGTAAATAACATGGAAGACAAAGCATTCACGAGATACATATTCGTAACTGAAGTAAGAGCTAAACATGAAAAAGAAGAATAAATCAAAATATGAAAAAAGAAGAAATTACCAACTTGCCTATTTATTGGTCCAAGATAACCGGTCTCTATCTTCGCTCCTGTTGCTCCATTTTCGCTCCCCATAATCGAACAGAAGCTCCTCTTCCAGGAAGATGTCCCTCAATGCCTTCAGCATCACGTGGGTCTCACCGTCTATGACGTGAACCATAGGCTTAAGGTTTGGTTTTTTCCGGCTGTGGTTGATGAGACGACTAGGGGACTCATTAAAGAAGACGTTTGCTGAGTGGCACTGGCATCTGCTGGTGGCATCGATCCACATCCATATACCCCATTCCTTGAATGGCAAAATATAGTTCCCTATGCCTGCTGCCATTTTCTTCCTAAAGCCCTTCCTCTCTTGTCTTCAGGGTTCCGTGTTAGTCACACACGACTACGGCTTTGGACTTGACCCCAACTCAGTTGAAGACCCCTCTGCTCTTGTCCGACCCTGCATCCTAAATATAAATCTCAGGCCATTCTTGTGAGTCCACATATTTCTTCATCAAGGAATTGGGCTTCACCAAAAGGCTCTTTAGCCTCTCGGATCGTCTTCTTGATGTCTTTTAATATTGTCTTTTCACTGCAGTGGCCGTCTATCATATTGAACAGAAAGTCTGGAACACTGACTTCGCTGGCGTCTTCTATCGCTGCCACTATACTATGTCTGGCTCTGCGTACTCTTTGCTATATACTTACCCCATTCTAATTACTTCTGGAACCTTAGGGCCCGCTACATGGTCTTTGCAGCCACCTGATCGTGGCAGTTAAACAACTGCCTCAGCTCGAGGATCGCGGGTATATTAACGGTTCTGAGATTATCCGCACTCTGCTCGTCCACCAGGTGGTCCACGATCATTATCTTGTCTCCAAACTTCGTCCCTGGTGGCGAATGAAAATAATTTTAGGCACCGCAATTTTTTGGATTCTGGCGGCGTCTTGCAACCACTAGCAGTAGCCTGGCCTTTCATGGGTGAAACAGCCGCATGCTCGTCTTTGCTCTCTACACTAGCATAGACTTGTTCTTTGCAACCAGGGTTCGCCTGTCCACGGTCTGCTCGGTGTCGGCAAACTGGTAGAGGGTGCGAGCCACTTTCTCGGAATGGACCAGAAAGTCGCTTATGTCCGTCCTGAAAGTAGCACCCACATGCCCTTCTTATGTCTCAAAGCTTTTTCGAGCATCTGTGCACGAAAAAGGAATTGGGATGCTGTAAGATTTCTGATACGCTGTCAGGGCGCTAGAAACCGTGGCGAAGGCCTTTCCATCTGCCTGCAGGAAGACGTTTGCCAGTGTGTGTGTGAATTTCTCCACGATGGGCTGTCTCACGTTCCTCACGTAGTCGTCCATGATCTTCTTCCATTCGCTGTTGATGACTATCTGTGCATCGAAGGAGTTGGTCGTCTTGTGCTCTGCAACCAGAGTAACGTGAAACATATCATTATATTGCTTAACACTGGGCCCGCTCAAACCTGCTGATACTCTCTGAGCATCAGATTCTGGACCACGGATGGCCCTGGGTCAGCCATAATTATGTGACAGCATATTTGCCTGTTTTTTTTTTTATGGGAATGTTATGTACATACCCAGTTATTCCTAGCTTTGTTCATGTGTGTATCTATTTTTGAATGGTTTTCCCCTGTTGCTATTTTTAGAACTGGATTTTCTCTTGTGGAATATTGTGCTGGAAGTTTCCGGGCCTTTTTACAATCTGATTACTAGAAATTATGCAACTGATTTTAACATGAATTTTCTGGAAGTTTCCCTGTTATTATAAAAGGAAAAGCTTTTTACATCTCAGTGTTCACTAGTTAATACATGATTGCCAGACTACAGTGGGGATTATTTTGTGTTTGTGTCATATAATTAGTGCTTGGATTACATTCAGTTGGATTCGGATCAGACTAGACTAAAGTGAGGATTACTTCGTGTGCTTGGATTACATTCGGTTTGGATCAGGATCAGACTGGAATAATTTGTCTTTTGAATTTAACGTCTAAGGTATTGTTTTGTACTATTGTAATATTGTCACTGTTTATTTGATATTTTTGTTAATAAATTCTGTTAATTGTTATCGTTTGTTGCTGGCTTCTTCTTTCTAGTTACGCCTGACTCGTAACAGAAATTGGGGGCTCGTCCGGGATTGGAAAATAAGACTAACGCATTTGTTTTCCTTTTGGGATTAACCATCGATTGGAAAATAAGACTAACGCATTCGTCTACTAATCAGTAATTATAATAATTTTGTACTTGAATCCAGCAACAAACAAACATGTCTTTTGACTTAGATAAATTTACGACTGAACCGTCTGTGGAGCTATTGAATTTAGGTAAAAAGACTGATTTGCTTAATCTTGCTAAACACTATAAATTGTCTGAAATAAAATCTTCAATGCGTAAACATGAAATTAGGAACATTTTGGTACAATATTTTGTTGATGAGGAGATTTTTAATGAAAATGCTCTTTCCCTGATAGTTGACGTTCAGTCAGTTTCAAGTTCGAAAGAACTTGAATTAAAACTTCAGATCAGACAGTTAGAAATAGAAAGAGAAAGGGAAAGACAGAGAGAAGAAAGAGTAGAGAGAGAGAAGGAAAGAGAAAGAGAAAGGGAGAGAGAAGAAAGAGAAGAAAGAGAAAGGGAAAGAGAAAGGGAGAGAGAAGTAAGGGAAAGGGAAGAGAGAGAGAAGGAGAGAGAATTTCAATTAAGAATGAGGGAAATAGAAATGCAAGAAAGAGCAAATCAGCCGAAGCAAAAGATTGAATACAATTTCGATGTTACAAAACATATTAGGCTTGTACCTCCATTTCAAGAAAAAGAAGTTGATAAATACTTCCTACACTTTGAAAAAGTTGCAGAAAACTTAAATTGGCCAAAAGAGCACTGGACTTTGCTTCTGCAAAGTGTTTTGATAGGCAAAGCTCGTGAAATTTATACACAACTAGGCGTTGAACAATGTCATCATTATGAGACTGTTAAAGAACTTATTCTCAAATAGCTGGTCCCAGAAGCATATAGACAAAAATTTAGAAATTGTAAAAAAGATTCCAACCAGACTCATGTTGAATTTGCTAGAAACAAAGAACAGTTATTTGATAGATGGTGCTGTTCTAAGAAAATAGACCAAAATTATGATAAACTAAGACAACTTATGTTAGTTGAAGAATTCAAACGTTGTATTCAATTTGATGTTAAGACATTCTTAGACGAAAAACAAGTTGAAACTTTAGAAGAAGCAGCTCGTCTGGCTGATAATTACTACCTTACACATAAAGTTTCTTTTATTACTAAACCCAAATCTACTTCCTCACATTCCCAAAATAAATCTATGTCTGGTAATTCATCTGGCATGCCCAGTCAATCCAATACACCCAAACCCAATTCTACTAGTGAAACCAAAAGTCAATATCCCTTATCTCGACCCACTTGTAACTATTGTAAGAAACCTGGTCACCTTGTTTCTGAATGTTTGAAATTAAAAAGGAAGTTAGAAAGTGATGAAGCCAAACCAACAGGACTCACCACTCTTAGACCAAGGCCACAGTCTTCTGTTAAATCCAATACAATTGACATAGTCACAAAACCAAAGTCTGATTCTACTATGGAGGTTTTTGTCCATTTATGTTGAATGGTTTTGTATCACTTTCAGGTGATAATTGCCCACCTACCCCTATTAAAATTTTAAGAGACACAGGAGCTTCTCAATTTCTTATTTTAGCAGATATACTGCCTTTTTCTGAGAAGACTTCTTCCGATACTAGTGTCCTTATTCAGGGTGTAGAGTGTGGAACTGTTAATATCCCTCTTCATTACATTAATTTGTCATCAGATTTGGTTACTGGGCCTGTGGTTATTGGTATCAAACCTTCCTTACCATTTAAAGGTGTCCATTTACTGCTAGGCAATGACTTAGCTGGAGATAAGGTTGTGGTTAATCCACTTGTAACTGACACACCAACTATAGGTCAAACAGATGACCCTATCGAGCAGGAAATTCCTGACTTGTATCCTTCTTGTGCAGTTACCCGAGCTATGGCTAAAAAGGCCATTTTGAAAAACTCAAACTCTGACATTGACTTGGCAGATACTTTTATCGGTCAATATGTTAATAATGAGATTAAAAAGTCTCGTGATCCCAGTTTGTCTGATACTCAGACAGACTCGTCAATGTCTCGTCATTCACCGCCACGGTCTATTGACCAAGGTCACGACACGCTGTCAAAGTCACAGCTTATCCAGGAACAGCAAACTGATCCTGAGATTTCAAAATTAATTTTTAGGGCTTTACCTGAAGATGAAATTTCACAAGTCCCAATGTGTTACTATATAAAGAATGGGATTCTTATGAGAAAATGGCGACCATTTGATGTCCCAGCTGATGATGAATGGGCTGTTTACCACCAAATTGTGGTTCCAAAGTCATATCGCCATGAAATACTAAGTATAGCCCATGAAAGTCCTATGTCAGGTCATCTAGGTATAAACAAGACCTAGATCACAAAATTATTACTCATTTTTATTGGTCTGGTCTCAAATCAGATGTCTCTAAATATTGTAAAACTTGCCATACATGTCAAATGGTAGGTAAACCCAACCAAACCATTCCCAAAGCTCAATTACAACCTATTCCTGCTTTTGATGAACCTTTCAGTAGGATTCTTATAGATTGTGTTGGTCCTTTACCTCGAACCAAGTCAGGAAATGAGTATCTCTTAACAATTATGTGTACTTCTACACGTTTTCCTGAAGCTATTCCTTTAAGGAACATCAAAACAAAGTCAATAGTCAAAGCTCTTATAAAATTTTTCACATTTGTTGGTCTTCCAAAATCAGTTCAGTCTGATCAAGGGTCAAATTTTATGTCTGGTATATTCCAACAGGTTATGCATGAATTAGGGATCAAGCAATACAGGTAATCCGCTTATCACCCTGAAAGTCAAGGTGCTTTAGAAAGATTTCACCAGACATTAAAAAATATGATAAGGTCATATTGCTTTGACACTGAAAAAGATTGGGATGAGGGCATCCATTTGTTACTATTTGCAGCCAGAGAATCTGTACAAGAATCTCTTGGTTTCAGTCCTTTTAAATTAGTTTTTGGCCATTCTGTTCGTAGACCTTTAAAACTTTTGAAAGAGAAATTTCTCTCAAATGATGAAACATCTTTGAATTTACTGCAGTATGTTTCTGACTTCAGAAATAGACTGTCTAGGGCATGTGAGGTTGCTAGGTCTAATCTTAAAACGTCTCAGGGCAAAATGAAAGCAAGATATGACAACCATGTTATTGATAGAAAATTTAAACCAGGTGACAAAGTCCTTGCTCTTTTGCCAATACCTGGCAGACCTCTACAGGCAAGATATTTTGGACCCTACACTATTGACAAGAAAACAAGTGATTTAAACTATATAATTAATATTCCAGGAAGGCGTAAAAATAAACAAGTGTGTCATGTAAATATGTTAAAGGAATACTTTGACAGAGATAGCTCTATTTCAAAACCAGTTACAGTTGTAAACACTATCCCACAAGAATCAGATGTATCTGAACTTGAAGTAAATTCTGACTTTATTGATAAATCTGATCCTGGTCCATCTAAACTTGAGAATTCTGATATTTTGAGAAACCTTGACAACAAACTTTCTCACTTGGAACCATCACAACAGGAAGAGCTGAAACAGTTGATACATGAATATGAACATTTATTTCCTGATATCCCCACACGAACTGATAAAATCTATCATGATGTCATTGTGGAAGATTCTAAACCAATAAAGCAACATCCATATAGAATGAATCCTTTGAAACAGAAATACCTCCAAGATGAAGTAAAATACTTACTGGAAAACGACTTTATTGAACCTAGCCAGAGTAATTACAGTTCACCATGTATATTAGTACCCAAATCAAATGGAACTTATAGAATGTGTACTGACTATCGTAAGGTGAACTCTGTGACAAAAACAGACTCTTTTCCAATACCAAGAATTGATGACTGTATTGAGAAAGTTGGAAATTCTAAATATGTCACCAAATTCGACCTGCTAAAAGGATTCTGGCAAGTTCCACTGACTGATAGAGCAAAAGAAGTATCAGCCTTTGCTACTCCAAATGGTCTGTACCAGTACAAAGTTATGCCGTTTGGGATGAAAAATTCTCCTGCAACGTTTCAGCGACTTATAAACAGCGTTATATGCGGATTAGATGGCTGTGATGCATATATTGACGACGTCATCATCTACTCAGACAGTTGGAGTGACCACCTTCAAAGAATCAGGAAGTTCTTCGACAGACTGAGTAAAGCGAAACTGACTGTGAATCTTGCAAAAACTGAATTTTGTCATGCTACTGTAACATTTCTAGGACATCTTGTGGGACAGAGTCAAGTTAAACCTTTAGAAGCTAAAGTCAATGCTATCTCTGAGTTTCCTGTGCCTAAATGTAAAAGACAGCTGATGCGATTTCTGGGTATGGCTGGCTACTATAGGAAATTCTGTAAAAATTTCTCAGGTATTGCTGAACCTTTAACAAATTTACTTAAGAAAAGCACAAAGTTCAAATGGAATAACACATGTCAAGATGCATTTGATGGTCTGAAAGCCATACTAAAGAGCGCACCAGTTCTCTTGGCACCTGATTTTGACAAATGTTTCAAATTAGCTGTTGATGCAAGTGATGTTGGTATTGGTGCTGTTCTTTTACAAGAAGATAATAATGGTATTGATCACCCAGTTTGTTACTTTTCTAAGAAATTTAACAAACATCAGAAAAATTACTCTACCATAAAAAAAGAGTGTCTTGCTTTAATTCTGGCAATCCAGCAGTTCGAAGTTTATTTAACCTCTTCAACTTCACCAATTGTTGTATTCAGTGATATTAACCCTTTAAGTTTTCTACACAAACTTAAGAATAAGAATCAAAGATTACTGAGGTGGAGTTTATTGCTTCAAGAGTTTAATCTTGACATAAGACACATAAAAGGGAAAGATAACATTGTACCAGATGCTCTTTCAAGAGTTTGAAATTTCAATAGTCGTTTTTCCCTAAATCAAGTTTAAACTGTTTTTTCTTTTAAATTGTAATTTCATTACCTTGACTATTTTCATTAGTCTGAAATAATTAATATATGAGTTTGTCATTTTTTCTCTGTAATACTTCAGTTAAAGTGTCATATACATGTATATAAATAATATTGCAAAAAAGAAAGATTTATTTCATAAACCTTTCTTTTTCTTTTCAAGGGGGGGAAGTGTTATGTACATACCCAGTTATTCCTAGCTTTGTTCATGTGTGTATCTATTTTTGAATGGTTTTCCCCTGTTGCTATTTTTAGAACTGGATTTTCTCTTGTGGAATATTGTGCTGGAAGTTTCCGGGCCTTTTTACAATCTGATTACTAGAAATTATGCAACTGATTTTAACATGAATTTTCTGGAAGTTTCCCTGTTATTATAAAAGGAAAAGCTTTTTACATCTCAGTGTTCACTAGTTAATACATGATTGCCAGACTACAGTGGGGATTATTTTGTGTTTGTGTCATATAATTAGTGCTTGGATTACATTCAGTTGGATTCGGATCAGACTAGACTAAAGTGAGGATTACTTCGTGTGCTTGGATTACATTCGGTTTGGATCAGGATCAGACTGGAATTAAGACTGGAATAATTTGTCTTTTGAATTTAACGTCTAAGGTATTGTTTTGTACTATTGTAATATTGTCACTGTTTATTTGATATTTTTGTTAATAAATTCTGTTAATTGTTATCGTTTGTTGCTGGCTTCTTCTTTCTAGTTACGCCTGACTCGTAACAGGAAACGTAGATGCTAGATCAGCTGGCCGTTTAAAGGCGAACATTATTAGTTGTACGGTCAGGTGGCAAGGGACTTGGAAACTTGTTCACGGCTTTGTCGAATCATGTCGCCCCGTGCCTTACATCTTCGCGAGCCAAGTTAACGATCACTACGTGGATCTTACCTTGGCTGATTGAGCCCGATACGCCCTTTATTGGATGCTGGTTATTACCCCCCTTTACATCATATTTCTAAAAGCAAATGAAATATCGTTTTACTAACCGCGTACGAGTACACATGAAGCGATAAGTAGATATCCACGTGGGTTTCCATGTTTTACCTTCTGTTCGACAGTTAGCGACCTTGTTCTATTTTTATCAAAGATGAAATGCTACGAGCGATTTCATTCGTTGCAGCTAGAGCTGGCTGCATCCAATGAAAAGGCGTATCGGGGGAATGTAAAAATCAACTCGATCCGCCACGGGTAGAGTAGCGTAGTGAATCATCAGCCTTGGT
This sequence comes from Tridacna crocea, assembly GCA_943736015.1. NCBI lineage: Eukaryota > Metazoa > Mollusca > Bivalvia > Cardiida > Cardiidae > Tridacna > Tridacna crocea. The sequence goes on along the minus strand of OX031066.1, from coordinate 34,017,578 downwards.
TTGCGAAGATGCGTGCCTTAAGGCACTCGTTATTTTCGCATACTTTTCCCTTCCTCGGCAAATATTTCCACATATTAACCACAAGCTGATGATATAAACTCCATTTTTTCAAGCTCTTCTGGAAAAAAATATTTACAGGACTTTGAAAATGCCATTTCGACATTTTTGAACCTCCAGGGCATTGAGGGGGGCTTGAATCTGCAGCCACAATTTAACTGTTGGGTCTTATTCCCCATTTACAGTTTTCCACAGGTTACGCCTTCCCACTGTGGGATCCTTTTCACCTGCTTATTATTATTCATGATATGTAGAAGATAACAAGAGTAATGTCTCTTTGATTTTTCCCTGGTGCTGTGCCAAGGCTGTCACATTCCGGTCTGTATTTCACTTGACGACAACCCTTTTGTCCAATCTAGGAACATTAGCAGACGTCCAAAGTGAATTTTGTTCAACCCCTAGATGCAAGGAAAGGTAAATGAAACTCAGGCCGATAGTTAGAACCAAATTAATGTTATCTTTATAAGAGCTATCTTTTAGAGGAAAATATCTACTTATCGGACGGTGTAAATCCAAGATGAGACTGCTGGTTCTGTGCAGTCTGATCTTGATCTACGTAAGAGTGTAGATTAAGCAGCCTAAGTGTTAAATAACAGGATTCGTGATCAAGGGAGCAGAAGACGTTGTGGGAAAGGAAAAATGTTACTTAGTATCCCTTGTCATGGACATTTAACTCCTTACCAAACGACAAAATTTTAGACTGGTCCAAATTGAAAGCATTTGCAGACGACAAAATAAATATGACCAAAGTATTGAAATTTGTTTTAGGAAGGAAAGAAAACATTGTGGGAAAAAGGAAAAAATGCTGGTTACCAGCATTTTCGCCTTTTCCCACAAGGTTTTCTTAAAAGGCTTCTATCTCAAGGTCGTAAAAACCAGGGATTGTTTGGGAAAGGGTTAAACAACAGATAGCTTGGTGACTAAAATTTCCTCCTTTTTCCCAAAATATTTTATGCACCTAGGACATACTTTATTTTATCTACATGTAATTTGTCTTTTGTTAATGATTTCGCTTTCAGCAAGTGTGAAACTTTGACATCTGGTAAACATAAAGTGATGATATAAGTCACTTTCACGCCAACGCTGATCTCCTGTCACCTGCAGGATTCCATCGATCAAAGAAAAGGTGATAGAAAAGGGATTATTAGATTAACTTAATGAACAACATAGAATCTAATTTATCATTGGACATGAATGCTATACGTGTAAATCTCAAAAACGATTTGTAAACAAGTGCGAGCGTGTAAATGAGATTTTGATGAAGACGAATGTAAAACGTTTGTTAATATTTAGAGTTTGATAAATTCGTGTAAACTTAAGGCACCGAAATTTTTTCACCAAGATTTTTCAATGTCAGCAAAATATTTGAAGACAAGTTATCTTTTCTACAACGCACTTGAGTTAGGAATTGGTTTATGTTATTAAACAGAACGTGATATAAAATGTATTTGTTAACCCTTTCCCAAACGACAAAATTTTGGACTAGACTAATTGAAAGCGTTTGCAGACGACAAAGAAAATGGAATGTTGATTTGATTTTTGTCCATGAAAGAATTGAAACCATTGTGGGAAAAAGGAGAAAATGCTGGTTACCAGCATTTTCTTCTTTCCTACAGTGTTTTCAAAAGCCTTCTGTCCCAGCATCGTAAAAACAGGGATTGTTTGGGAAAGGGTTACAGAAAAAAGACTTTTACGAAGTTGGCTGAAAGCCGGAAATCGTGTCTTAAACATTGAGTTTGCAAGCAAATTTTCGGCTTCTCGAGACAGAAAAAAAAAAGATGACAAGGAGAAATGGCAAAAAAAAAATGTTTTTTAGGCTACTCGAATGAATACAGTAAATCTAAAAAAACGCTTTTCAATCATGATTTATATCATCAGATATTACTAAATCCCATTCCGTCTTTTTCAGACGTAATCGTGGGATGGTGAAGAGAAGAAGAGTGTCAAATTGCTCCCTTCCACTTCGGTGTTCCCCCATACATAAGATAACGGCTTTTCAAACTCCATTCACCTGTCTTCGTTCACATTTCAGACCTCTGGCATGGGTTTCATTTTTATTATTAGACATAGACATACTTTATTACGTATACATATACATGTATCTTGTAATATTATATATGATTTTACCATACCTGTGGTCATGTGATGTGTACAATAATTTTTCCTTCCATAGGTCGTTGAAGACCAGGGTATTTCTCTTGAAAAAGACGTCTTACAATTTTTGGCCATCCTTATCGCGAACTATGAGGTCAGACAACGTGAAAGGTCATAGATGCTAACACTTCGTGCCCATGGATGGAGTGAAGTTTGGCATTGAATGTCCGTTTTTTTCTCTTGAAATCAATATTTCATGTAAAACACGGAATTATCAAATAACGAGATTTTCTCTTTTTTGTAACCAATAATTATAATTGTGTTGTAGAGTTATATTAAGTCTGAAGGTGGCACTTTTGGGCGTTTACGTAAACGGATCCGGATTTGCAATCGGAAACTTCGTGTATTTCCGGTACATCAGATATGACGTCATCAGGTGGATCCTTGTAATCCATGCGTATTAACAAAGTCGACAGCAATATTCCTAATCTTTTTTTTCAAATGGTATCTTAGGAAAGGAAACTTGCACAGTCACATGTAAGTGATTAAAGATCTCAGGCAAGTGTACAGCAGAAAATTTCACAAGGTGCCATTTTAAACGAAGAATTGTGAGGATTCTAATCGAGTTTATTACCAGAATTTGACATGTTTTTACAAAAGTATGAAAGAAAACAAAACTGTTTATATATTTTCTGTTAAGAAAGCATGTTTTGTTATTACTCTCAGACGATAGCAGTGTCTTTTTAGGGTCGACTGACTTCATAATTGTAGGGGAATCAGGTATTCCTCACAACTTAATCCTTTACTCCATAGATACTCATTTCTACGCATTGCTTGTAGGAGCCTTTGGAAAACATTGTGGCAAAAGGTGAAATTGCTCGTAACGAGCAATTTCACCTTTTGCCACAATGTTTTCTGCACTATCAAAAGGTGTCATATACACATAAGAAACGGCTTTATCCTTGCTCTTATTTATGGTCAATTAGTGATACCATAGAAATGCCTTATGGGGTAAAGGGTTAAATACCCGCTGTACTGTCTATGTAATGAAGTGATGTATTTTACCTGTCTTACCTTTTATGTGTTTGTTTTGCAATGTTGTGTATGTCAACAAAGGCTTAAATTATCATCTGAGAGTAATACATTGTGTAATCGAGCGATCGGGTGTCTAACAGTCTTGTTAACCATATCATGTATTGTAATATTTCCATAAGAAGTTAACATAAAGCGAACCTTATTTTCAGTGTAATACAGATATGAGGGTTACTGTCTCATCTTACACATGTTTGACATAAGTACCAGGTAACGTCATACCTCATGTCATATGTAATGCTACCCTCTGAAAATTACGTCCGGTTTGATTCCTAGAAATACTATGGGTCATCATCGCAATCCAAGGGGTGACAATCATGTCACCTTGGCATGCACAGATGTCCATGAGTTAAGGTATGGTTTTGCATAATTTGACCAATAAATCGTGAGATATTGTCATGTGAGAAAAAAAATCGCCATCTTTGGCTTCTGAGACTCATCTGATAAAATTCTGTGCCAATGTTAATTTTTATGTCAGATCATATAGAGTTCATATGTCAAAAATCAGTGCGTTTAATATCACTTCAATTTCATTTTTTGCATAAACAACACAATATTGTATTTTTTCACACACACAAAAAAAATATATTTATAAAGAAAATACATAAAAACATTTAGAAAAAAAAAAGAAATTGCTCGTCTTGAGCAATTCATATATTTGCCTCATATTTTCAAAAGTGGTCTGCAAGACAAATTACGCAATCTGCAGCGGGCAATGCGATCATTAACTGCTAATTTCTAATGAGATAATTTCACTTCATCATGATACATCATGCTGTTTTTCATGCTGTGGATCATCACATGTTTCTCCATGTTCACAGTTACCCCCGGCAAAGTAAACATCTGAATATCGTTCATTGCGATTATTGTGTTTAATTGTACTCATCAACCTTAGATTGCTAAGCCTCCTCCAGATTTTGCACTTGAAATCATCTTGCAGCCTAAATACCGAAAAATCTACGTAAACAGTGCTAAATAGTCTAGAATAAGAGAAATGTACTTTATAGCCGTACATTTTAGAACTATTCCCTAGTTTAACTAATAACCAACAGATTTTGTTGAATTACGAGTTTTTTTTTTTCATAGAAAGCATGTTTTTTTATCAGTTACGAATCATCAAAACGTGTCGCAATGGTTATTAATAATTTAATTTTTGGGGGTAAACTAGCCGAGCATGTGACTTAATCAACTACTCCTGCGTTTAAAGACCATGATTGTGTTACCGACCACTTTAGCACAGGGGCTACTAGGTAGGGCTTGTACATAGAGCAATAAGCCGAAATGTCAAAAAAAAAAAATTGGCCTCTGGTCGGATTCAAGAAGTTGCCTTCTCTTTAGGAACAGTTTTGATATTGCGAAATTGCAATACCCTAGACCTGTTTGCAAGTATGAGTATGGTACTGTACCGAAGAGAAATACAAAGTAGATAATGGAGATATGATAACCGATCTTGAATTGAAGTTCTTATCTGAAATACTCATCTTTTGACAATTTACTATTTCAACGCCAAAATAAAAATCAACCAATTTTGAGGCTGAAAATGCAATCGATCAATCAACCAACCAACCAAACAACCTAACCAAACACTAACCAGCCAACCAACCTAAAAACCAGTCAACCTACCAACCGATTAACCAGTCAACTGAAATCAAGGCATGAATATCAATAAACGAAATTCACTCAACGACCTTTGAGTGATAAGTCACCTGAGACATGCACTTAAAATTGTCTAGCGGCGTAATACAACAACACAATCTATGTCCAACAGTGTTAGAAAGTCTGCGAACAGCGAGAAGCACAAAATAATCAGAGATAAGTGCCGCCAAAACAATAAAAAAAATCTGCAATAACAACCCCGCCCTCTAATCGCTGTCGTTGAACTCTGAGACGGCATTGCCTCCTTTGTGTTCCAAAACCGAATTGTTCAGGGATATTACACACCTTGACGGGTATTTTTTACCTGCAGGTGTGTAAAACTTTGTAGTTCTAAGCATTGAAAATGGAAACGAAAATGATAAATAGCCATCGCGAGAACACATAGGCACAATCCACAACAGTAAAATATAACACCCCGCTTACACAGAGCCATCGCTGATAGATCGGTAGTTTTTTTTTTTACAAAGTAGGGAACGAACCGATGTAAATCTATTTACCACCGACGTCACCTATTGACCATCTATTCTCAACTTATCAACAGCTTTTGGGAAAACATGAGTTTCGTTACCGATTTAGATTTTTAAACGTGTTTAAAATTCTCGATCGGTGAAAATATCGTCAGATAACCGATTGACAACCTGTCTACAACCGATATCACTGATAAGCCACCCTCTTTACAGGCCATATCTCCAGTAGAGCTTCATTCAATAGGCCCTCAACCCAAAGGTATTGTCAGCAACGAGGAAGAAAGGCATATCATGTTCATCATTGGGATGTGGTTCAGGAGGTGAGAAGCCAGTGGTATCACCTTCTGGCATGTCGTGGAGCTCAGAGTTGTCGGAGCATCAGACATGTGTACATATCCCGTAGCATCTATCCATAGGAATTTGCAGTCGGCATCAACAAGGACGTACATCAGCACAATGAAGATAAAGCCTCATAGTTGTAGTATTTAGAGCCTGAATGTTTGGGCTTCCTCGGTCCAAATCGCTTTCCACTGAGTGCTCTGCAAGCATGGGGAACGTTCCATTTCCTTTCATACCCTTCAGCTATGTGCCTCCTTTTTTCAGAGGTGTTTGGAATAGAGATGACATCTTCAATGTATTCTTGTATGAATGGCCTGGCAGGCTACGTGCACGAAGAGAGATATTGTTGACTTGGCTACTCTATAACTATACCAGAGGGAAGGGTCGAAATCTTCCGAAGCAAGGTGCCTGAGCGTCACAACCGGGATCTGAGGACTTTCTCCAGTTGGTATCTTGCTTCAGCAGTCTTAGCGTAAGTGTTGCAAGGGCTTATGAACATTTTCTTGGTTTCCATCACATAGTTCGGGAAGGAGCTAGTGTAACCCTCTCTCTGAACGACAAGAATGGTGTTGCGCTGCAGAAACCGAAACCTTCTCTTCTGGGTGAATCATGGCCTTTTCCACCATTTTCATTTTCTTCTGCGGTGGTGCCTATGTTAGTTCCTGGGCTGCCGGACTAAGAGTCTGCTGCTGCAACAGGAGAACACATTGCTCGATTTCTGTTTCATCCTCCGTGATGTCAGCCAGTGAATTGCCTGGGAATTTGGGAATGGATTACAGTCGCTCCTACAGCGACAGAATTGTACCTGGAACATTTATTGCATGTCTCTTATCATACCAGCCAATGGTTCGCAAATCTTTTTCCAATTAAACACATTTTGTTACCAAGTCATATGCCCAAGAAAAAGATAGGGGTAGGGGCGCACTGGGGTCGTGTTCCTTCAACAAGTTTTCCCCAGTAAATATAAATAATTGGAGGGCAAGCCATAGTATGTCTTAAACATTTTTGTAATTTGTAAATAGATGACAGTGGGGAAAGCGAGCACGTAGCTCTGTGTCTGTCAATGTCACTGAGGGCTTCAGCTTTGATGTCATTGTCGCGTTCTTTACCCAAATTGATCCATCAATTCATCAAACAGACCGTTTTTTAACTCAAGGTTGATTCCTACCAACCATGACATTTTGCTTCTCACGATGCTTCCATCCCAATGCGAAATGACCGTAGTTGTGAGTGTGCTGGATACGCCCAACTCTGTATAGCTACAGGTTAAAATTGAAGGAATAGACCAGGCTTACCTTTGTAGGTGTAAGGCGAGAGTTGACCACCATTTCATCTACCAAACATCTTCCTGAGGTCTCACTCAGCGTCGGAAACACAGGTGGTGTTTTTAATACTCATAATTGGCTTGCGACACGCGAAAAGGGGCATTCGGACATCTGCGTAAAGTGTCGTCTCGGATCAGCCTGCGCAGTCCGCGCAGGCTGATCCGAGACGGCACTTTACGTCTACAATAGATTTTCTTCCTCAGTAAACTTCCGCAAAACATAAAAAAAAAAAAATCATAAAAACGGAAAGTGCCGTCTCGGATCAGCCTGCACGGACTGTGCAGGCTGATCCGAGACGACCCTTTACGCAGATGTCCGAATGTCCCTTTTCGTCTGTTGCAAGCCAATATGATAGTGGTAGTTACATAACCCAACATGGCTTGCAACAGGCGTAAAGGAGCATTCGGACATTTGTGTAAAGTGACGTCTCTGTACAGCCTGCGCCGTCCGTGCAGGCTAATCCGAAACGGCACTTTCCATTTTCATGTAAATTCCTGTTTTGCGAAAATCTACCGTGGCAAAAACTCTAATGTAGTCGTAAAGTGCCGTCTCGGATTAGCCTGCGTGGACTGCACAGGCTGATCCGAGACGACACTTTACGCAAATGTCTAAATCTTCCACTTTCGTGCATAGCAAGCCAATTATAGGAATCTGTGCGAAGGTGGTTGAGGGTGGTCACGTGAGCCCTACTGGAAATGTCATTTCTTAAAAACTTTTGTATGAGCCACTAGGCATATTCAAGAATAAAAAACAACGCCAAAGCTCGTGGTATGGGTGTTTTTTTTTGTCTATAAAAGTAAAATAGATGGAGCAAAGATAAAATGTAGTGGTAGGTTTATTCCCAGTTCGCCCAATCCGATTTTGCCCATTCCCATTTCGCCAGAATTTTTCCCGTTTCGCCCATTCTTTTTTCGCCCTTTCCAACATCGCCCTTTTCCCATTTTGCCAAATATCTGTCCTGCCCTTTTCCCGTTTTGCCCAAATTCATTTTCGCCCACTTTTCATTTCACCCAGAAGCCATCTCGCCCAACTTTCCCGTTTCGCCCAAAGACCATTTCGCCCTTTTCCCACAGGCCCCTTCCCATTTCGCCCAAACGCCATTTTTCTGATATCTGGGCCCAAAACTAGTGAAAATTCCCCAATTTATGGACCTTATTTTAAGTGTTATTATTATAGGCCTGTGGTAAAGGAACAGGGCGTAGGCTACAACACGTAAGGGCCAAAATGGTAATGGCGCGAGCTGATAACTGGGCAAAATGGCATTGGGCGAAGTGGTGAAGGGGCGAAATGATAAAGGGGGCGAGATGGCATTGGGCGAATGGCATTGGGCGAATGAGCAAAGGGTGAATTGGCAAAAGGGCGAAACAGTAATTGGGCGAAAAGATGATTGGTGAAGTGGCAATGGGGCAAAATGAAAAAAGGCAAAATGGGTAGGGGACAAGACGGCATAGGGGCGAAATGGGAAGAAAAGTTTGGCGAAATGGGAATGGGCGAACTGGGTAGAAGACACCGTAGTGGTATGGCTCCCAAACAGTTTTTGTACATTCGAAGCGGAACCATGACAGGGGTACAGGGGTTTTAACTTGAAAGCATTTTTTTTAAACCATACAGAAGAAATTTTCTTTGTTGCAGCGAGAGAATGTTGAACTCCTAATGTACGATAGTGGCCTGTCTGGAACTTGTAAAATGTGAAGGGTAATAGCTCATCTGTACAGCGTTTTATCAAAGTGAACCTGTGTAAAGAATGTAGCAGATAAATCATAATAAAAACGGTGTTAAGATTTTTTTTTCAATCAAAATCCCGTGCTCTAAGGAGTCAAGACCACTTATTTCATGATATACTCAAAAGTCTTTTCCACAGGGACATTGAAAGACGGGAATTTCCTGTAAGAGGGTTTAAGCTTTTCCCAAACAATCCCTGGTTTTTACGACCCTGAAAAAAGAAGCCTTTTGAAAACATTGTGGGAAAAGGAGAAAATGCTGGTAATCAGCATTTTCTCCTTTTCCCACAATGTTTTCTACCCTTTTCAAATCAAATTTCAATTTTTTATTCACATTTATGTTGTTGTTTGCAAATGCTTTCAATTTGGACAAGGCTAAAATATTGTTGTGTGTTAATGAGTTAACGCCCTTCAGTGCCTTCTGCGAACAAAGGCTTTTGCCGTCGGCTCAGATCAACATCAGACCGTACTTAAATCCTTACCTTGAGGTCGTTCTGTCAAACCAGTAGAAGTAAAATCTTTTCAATAGATTGTCCAGTTGAGTGCTGAAAGATGTAGAAAAGGATAAGACTAATGTTTTACGCTTCTCGCAATGGAAATTCGACCCGGCGATCCTTATTTTTTCATTAGAAGAAGAAAGAAATAGAATCACAAATTTTGATAATAAGCATAGAATTGATTCCCACAGAACTCTAGGGCTCGTATTCACCAACCATTCGTAAGAGCATTCTTAGTCTTATTCTCCAGAATTTTCTATGATTGAAAGTAACACAGCTTCTGATTGGCTAAACCAAATGGTTTAGCCAATCAGAAGCTTTTTTACTTTCGAAGTTGGAAAATCTTGGAGAATAAGACGAAGAACGTTCTTAAGAATGGCTGGCAAATACGGGCCAAGATCAAAATTCTTAATCATAAACAAAGAAATAGTTAGTTGAGAACTCGAAATCAAAGTTTTATCGTAAGCAAAGAAATGGGTCCCATGGAGCTTGAAGTAAGAGTTTTAAATACAAATAAAGGAAAGGGCATAGAATCACAAGATATCATCATTGACAAATATATTATTATTCTAGAAATAGCAAGCAATAGATTTAATTATGAACAAATAATTGGCTCATCGAGAGCTATCTAGAGCTATGTATCAAAAGACTTTCGTTAGCTTTCGTCCCAATCCTTTTGTAATTAATTATTACAAATAAATATGTTTAAAAGATTTAATCATAATTCAGGAAATGATTCTAATACAATTTAGAATCAAAATTTTATTGTCAGACAAATTATTAACCCTTAATCTTGCTAAATAACTAACATAAATTTCAAAGCGATCGTAAAAAGCCATATTACCAGCCGATATAGCTCAGTAGGTAGAGCGTAGGACTCGTGAACACAATGTCCTACAGGTTGTGGGTTCGAATCCCCGGTTGGCAAACTAAAATTACTAATAGTCTTTCGGATGAGACATTAAACCGAGGTCCCGTGTGACAATGCTATACGCCGAGCACGTTAAAGAAACAGGCGAAGCTCTCAGTAGTTTCGACCTGTATCCTTGCACTATCCCCCATAACAACTAACTGTCTTCTGGGGGCGTCGCTCAGGTGGGCAACCGGTATAGCGACGATAAATAAACGGAAATAACCAACCAACCAAAAAGCCATATTTTGCTTTTTCAAAAGTACTTTGAGGAGAATGATACCTTCTCATCGGACAGTGTAGATCCAAGATCAGACTGCACAGAAGGTGCAGTCTGATCTTCATCTACACTGTCCGCTAAAGGTCTTTAGCAGCCAAAGGGTTAAGGAAGTTCTGATCGTAGTTGAAGAAATAATTTCCTTTGAGGCTCGGAACAAAATTTGCTCATTATTAATAAAGAAACTTTTCGAGTTACTTGTTTTAATAATGAACAAGGAGTTGCTTCTTATTGAGATCTTATTGAGATTATCTTTGCAAGCCAAGATTGACGATCTCAACGCTACTCTACCCTTGGCGGATCGAGCTTGATTTCGACGTTCCCCCGATACTCATTTTCATTTGTTGCAGCTAGCTCTAACTGCACGAAATCAAAGCGCTCGAAGCATTTCATCTTTGATGAAAATAGAACCACGTCGCGAACCTTCGGATAAAAATAGAAAGTAAACATGAATAACTCCGTGGGTGTGTGCAGGATCTGTTATTATTTCATGCTTTCCGGTGGGACATCGAGAAATAGCAATGAAAATATTTTTCGATCCTACATCTGTACCACCAGTGAAAATACCGGTTTTCACGTTCTTGTTGCCTAGGTAAATTGCGCGTGTCTCACAACCAGATGGGAAATATGACGTCACATACCTTACATTTCTCGCGCTTGACGTAATACTGTAATGCGTTGCTATGCGGTAGGGGTACGCCAAGGGGAATAACGGAAAGGAACTGTACTGGATTTTGATAAGGTCCTCCCAGAAAGGGTTAAAAGCATGAAATAAATAGAATATTTGTATTTTTCGGTGAAAGATCGAAATTTATTTCGTCTTGTTAACACCATCGGTAAGCCACTCGTGAAAATATTACCGATGTGTTCACTCGATGAAATAAATTTGGATCTTTCACCGGAAAAGCAAATATCCTCTATTTATTTATTACCGAAAAAGACATAGACGAACCATATTTACAGAAAATTTCAGTGTGACCAATGAATTATTAGAGGTTTTAGGCTGTAACCAGCACCTGACCATGGAATATGTCGAAGTACGTTTGTGGTCACGATAATATTCCTGCAGAGTTCGGAAACACGCTTCGATAAGGAACAAAATGAATGATTCCAGTGGAGCTTTGAATCGAAAGTTTAAGTCACAAACAAAGACATGATTTCCATTGAGAATTGACTAAAAAGTTTTAATCATTAACAAAAAATGATAAAACCCGCCCCCATCCGCGTTACTTTTTCGAATCGAAGCCTACATCGTGGTTGAAATTGGATAGTGTTTTTGTTGCTAGACTTGTAATAAGTATAGCGAACTTTTGAACTTTACCGTAGTAATTACACGATATGCGGATGAAACTGATACATTTTATCAGTATAGGCAGATAAATTGAACGATAAACTTTTCCGGAGTGAAATATGCAAATAGCAAATCGCAAACAGATTAACAATTTCGATGCCAGTTAAAGATATCCGACTTATGCCAAGGCGTAGAAGCCGTGACCAGTGTGTTGAAGATGACGTTGTGCGTAGTTCCGTATCAGGTTGCAAGTGCGGTATACCTAAGATCAGGCTACACGTTACGTTACGTCTGATCTTGATCTACGCCGTCCGTGTTTACAAGCTTATCACGTGACCTGGGGCACTGAATGAGTAAAGGGAAAAATTCATTTTAAGTGCATGACCTGGCTTTCACATTTGTGATTCAAACCTTAGTGGAAAACAGTTCATTGTATATCCGTAGTTGAAAAATCTTCAATAACTATTTAGTTAGCCGGTCATTTTTCGGTTTTCGATCGATTGATTGATTGATTGATTGATTAATTGATTGACTGACTGACTGACTGACTGACTGACTGACTGACTGACTGATTGATTGATTAATTGAATCATTGATTTGGTCATATTTTTCTTTTAATTTTTGGCTTTTATTTAAATTGAAAATTGAAACGTTGAATTTATCTAAGAAATAATCTTCTTTCTATCATGGTTTATTAATCATCATTCTATCGTGTTTTATCGTTCAATAAACCACAGTTGTGAGCACAGTAAATAATCCATGAGGGCGACGGGTGATTTATTTGTTGGACCTTATAACTCACAAAGTGGTTTATTGAACGATAAACCACTATAGATAGAAGATTATTTCGATTCTAACATGACCAACTCTTAAACAAAAGAATATAAGTTCATAACTTAGACTCTACAGTAAAAACACGGATGTAGATTATATTCCATTGAATAACATACTTACTTTATATACAGAATGACGTCACTCTTTACAGAATGACATCATAAAATAAAGTAGATTTTACCTCAGACCTCTGAGATTCCGTTGGTCTATTACGGGATAAAGAATTTTTCATTGGTTTATTACGGGATTACAGAAGAACATTTCATTATCGGACCCTGTTACTATAAATAGCACATTGGCGAATCCCTCTTTCTTCTATATGATAAGACAAGTTGTGCAACGAAGATTATTTCGGTTCTAACAAATAAATCTTCATCAAAGGAAACAAAATCATACTTCGTATACAAAAGCGGATGCAGTTATTTTTTTTTTTTTAATTAAACCATGGCTGTTCCACAGACTGCTAACTTTCTTGAATTCGTTTAAAGCACAGAGTAGCTTCTACAATGAGAACGTCAAATCGCACCATCTTGGGCAGAGCTAATTTCTCATCTGCAGTTACTCAATTTTAGTCAGTCGAAATGCTCGCTGTTTGGAATCAACGGTTTATACATGTAGCTATTATGGGAAAAAAGCAATCAGTCATTCGTCCTTATATACATGTGCATGTACGTTTACAGCCTGTGAAAAGCAAAATCTTCACATTTTCAATAATTGGTCATATACATTTTAAAGTCAAGGCAAATTGGACGTTTTATCACTAATTAAGTTTAAATTTTACACTGTTGTTCTAGCCCTTCACCGAAAAATCCCGTATTTTAACGACCCTGGTGGCAAAAAAAACTCCCAAAAACAATTTAGGAAAAAAACAATGCTGGAAAGCAACATTCTCTTCTTTTTTGCAAATCATTTTCTGCTCTTTTAGAATCAGATCTCGTTCCTTTCATTACATTAAACATATCATCTGTAACTGCTTTGAATTTGACAAGTCTGAAACATGTTGTTTGGTAAGGAATTAACCCTTTATCAAACAATCTCTGGTTTTTAAGACCCTAAATAGATGCCTTTTGAAAACGTCGTGGGAAAAGGAGAACATGCTGATAACCAGCATGTTCTCCTTTTCCCACAATGTTTTCTATACCTGCTGGAAACAAGTTTCAATTTTATTTTAGTCACGTGCATTTCGTCGTCTGCAAGTACTTTTAATTTGAACCAGTCTAAAATATGGTCGTTTGGTAAAGAGTTAAATCATTGACATTTACTATCCTGAACCAAAATTGTAATTACAGTAATGAATGGATAAAGTCTAATTACACACCTTTCTCTTGTTTAACCCCTACACCACCCAATAAAATGAAACGAGCCTTTTGGCGAGGTAAACAAATTCTTCTCTCTCAATTTCCAGGGTTTTTTTTTTGTCAGAATCTTCACGAAGAACCCGATAATGAACTTTCAGCTTAGTCAGCGCTTCCAGTATAGGGTCTTTCTTTCTTTCTTTTTTCCTTTCTTTCTTTCTTCGTTGTCTCTCTGACACTCTCATGTCTGTCCAACTATCTTATATCACTTTTATTGATGCATACAATTAATCTGCAAGTCGACAAAGGTTTTAATTTAACCCTTTCCCAAACAATCCCTTGTTTTTACGACGACGAGAGAAAAGCCTCTTGAAAACATTGTGGGAAAAGGAGAAAATGCTGGTAACCAGCATTTTCTCCTTTTCCCACAATGTTGTCTACCCTTCTGGAAACAAATTTCTATTTTTGAGTTACGTTTATTTTGTCGTCTGCAAGTCCTTTCAATTAGGACCAGTCTAAGAAAATTTTGTTTGATAGATAGTTAAAGAGGGTCTTAATTAAATTTATCACTTACTCAGGCAAGGAACATCTATTCCAGTAACGTGGTAAATTCAGAAGGCGCCATTTTGCCGTAAATCTAACAAATGACGTAAACCTCGTGTGATGAACAAATAAATCATATTCTAATTATTTCTCATTTTATAAATTACGGATAAAAACGTTCCGTTTAAAACAGATGCTTAGTGTTACTGAAAAGTTGGCATAGAACAAAACGAAGGCCTTCCATTCGTTAAATTAAATGTCGTAAAGTTGTAATTACCAGCGTTACGATCTAAATCATATTGAGCGCTTGTTTTGACCCGTAAGTGCCCTTTTTACCTATGAAAATAAACAGAAATCGACTTCCAGATCGTAAAATTATCTCCCTACAGTACAACTTCTATAATTCGAGTACAAGTAGGACAGATAGGAATAGTTCAAGCTTGCTTTACACGACATTCATTTACTCTTTTCGATGTGAATAGAATTTTTTTTTTCTAACATTATAGATCACTAACGTTACTTACGAAATGAGGGTTGTTCTTTACAAAAAGAAAAAAGAAAAAAAGGAGGGTGGTAAAACACACTCTTTCATATAAATATATATGAAAACTTATATATTTGAAAACTTAATGTCCTGTAATATAGATCTTTCTTTAGAATTGTAAAACGCCGTCCCGAAACTTTTTAACACCCTCTCGTTTGATAAGATTCTCATTATATACCAAGTAGTAAAATAGGGAACTTTTCTATTACAAAATTGAAATTAAAAAAAAAAAAATCTAAAATCCATTGTTTTAAATTTTAAAATGGTTTTGAATCGATGTTGTTCCCAAAATCAAGCAATAGTTTGTCGAAAGTAAAAAAAAATATATAAGTAAGGAACTTGTTTTACAATTGATGTAAAATGAAAATGAGCAATGCTCAATAAAAATGCAGTCGTGCAGTCTGATCTTCATATACACTGTCCGCAAAAGGTCAGTGAGTCGCGCTTAGCAGCCAAAGGGTTAATATGGCATGTCAAAATGACAGACGCAGGTTACCCAAAAATAGAACTAGCCATTCATTTCCCATTTCTTGTGTTTACGGACAATTGCAGTCAATTAGAATTGGTTGACAGGCTATTTCCTAAAGATAATAAAATATACATTGGAATCCTGAACAAGGCAGGTTATTTCTCATGCATTTCGTTTAAAGAGGCCCTTATACTCATTGTAAGCCCGTTTTAACTCATTTTGTATTTATTTTATCAAAATATAGTCAGTTTTATATCTTTATGCCAAATATTGTGCCTGACGGTTGCAAGGTTGCTTAGATTACGTTTGATAGAAAATGCATTTCGCGGAGTTGCAGCCTTCAATGTAATCAGACTCATCGTTTCCGGTTTTTAAATCGAAGATTTTCGATATTCGTTATACACTCGAGTAGATTCGTATGATGATCATACGTTCTGTCGCGTGACTATTTTTTACCTTCGCCCTGCGTATACTGAGGAAAACAAAGGAAATGTAGGCTTCTCTGTTGCAGCCTCGATTTTCAGATGGAGGTCGAGGCCTATATGCAAGTTTCACCGTTTCCGACTCTAGGCGGAAACCAACGATAAATTTCAGTGACGCACCGCCATTGTTTACAGCTTCGATCGTCAGCCAGTTTTCTACTGGCCAATTTTCGGTTTCTAACACAAACCTCCGAGTTTCTTTTTTTTCAGTTGCACCATATATGCCAGTAAGTTATCCTTGTGTACGCAAAGGACAGATTTCTGTACCATTCTAATTGTTTTGAAATTTAACAGCGTCTCTACTCAATGGCTGTAGACTGCCATCTTTAAAACTCAGAAAGCAAATGTTAGACCTTCACAAGTTGAAAACATTTGTAGAACAGCTATTTTATGTCTATATATACTAGGACGAAAAAGAAAAGCAGGGTACCATACGAGAGATTAAACAAGCTTTGAGTCTCCATATGCATTCAGTCACTACTTTCTTTTCACTGAGAAGGGGGTACTGTCAACAAGAATTAAGAAGCCATTTTCTCATTTTCTTTTGGCCACACTGATATGAAACTGCGTCAAAATCATTATCTCCCTCTAGATGGCATTCTATAAATACTCATCTATCTAATTATGGCATCCTGGGTACCACTTTCCTACGCGACAATCGTTACTATGAATTTCAAACTATAATAAACGTTTACTCAATAAAACGCTACCTCGTGTAAATCACTCGGCTATGATCTGCAGTTTAGAGAAATCTGGAGCTAAAGCAGGTCTCATTTCTCCTCAAATGTATTGATAAAAGCTATTTTCAACATTGCTACTTTATAGAGCGTAATATTACAGTCAGCCCGCTTTCGGGGCTAGTGATGCGTCATATAAGACAGTCGAATGTTCCAAGAATATGACATGCGCAGACAACGACGTCAAAATATCCAAGACTGATCATTGGTAAACATAAAATCATAACTTAGAGTTCTCAATCAAGTTAAACACCTCTAAACTATATTGAAAGGTTACCCTGCGTTTCTGTTCCGTCCTATAGCTCAGGTTGTTTATTTTATCTAGAAATGTTAGAAAACATCCAGGAGAGAGCACAAAACGTGGATTATTAGCATATTTTCGGTTTCCCACGATGTCATCAAAACGTCTTCTTCCACAGTTTCGTGCAAGACTTGAAACACAGTAAGTTACTGGTTCGATTCAATGAGCAGCCGAGCCAAATTCTGTACGAGGTTTGATGATATTCATTGTAACAAGACTCATTCCCTCCCCACAGCTGAACTTTTGATGGATGATATCTATGTGGGAAAGTAGCGAGTGACTTCGCAGGATTCTTGTACGTGATACTACTGCAAAAACTCTTGTTTTCGATAAACTACATCAAGAAAGAATTTTCTCATAGTACCCGCATTTAAGATAAGCATTACGGGAGGTCATATGTGACGTCATTTCATTATACGTTTGGGGGAGTTAGTCGGGTTTAACTTATGGAGAATTAAAAATAAATGTCTAAAATCTTGCATAATCTGAACTTCGTGTAAGAGATGAGATTATGTTTCAGATATCATTATATGGTTAAAAAAAAAAAAAACTTTCTGATACTCGTTGACTTTTGAATTAAAAAAAAAAAAATCAATAGCACTCGTAGACTGAAAGTTTATTTTGATCGCAAAAGGCTTGCTTATGGACATTTTTGCCAGACTCTTTTCTTTTGTATAAAATTTTGTATCAAGTACCAATTTATCTCAGATCCTTCAGCTCCTTACCTGACAGCAAAATGTAAAAATTTTCCAAACTGAAAGCATACACTAACAAAAAACTACACATGATTGAAAAATTGAAGCTTGACTTTAGAAGAATAGAAATCATTGAGGGAAAAGAAAAAAATGCTGGTTACCAGCATTTTCTCCTTTTCCCGCAATGTTTTCAAAAGGCTTCTTCCTCAGGGTCGTAAAAACCAGGGATTGTTTGGTAACGGGTTAACACTTTACCACGCAATCCCGACTTTTAATGAACCTTAGAAGGAAGCCTTTCGAAAACACTGTAGGAAAAGGAGAAAATGCTGCTAATCAGCATTTTCTCCTTTTCCTACAATGTTTTCTACCCTTCCAAAAGCAAGTTTTATTTTTTGAGTCATGTTTAATTTGTTGTCTGCAAATGTTTTCAATTTGGACAAGCCTAAAATAGCAGAGTCTACTCTGATAAAATAAAATTCGACTGAATCGATGATAGAAAATAGAGCAATCATTGTTTGTTTTGCACATATTATTTATCTGTTTACTATTTTTGAAATTCATTCTAAGTAAATCTAATAACTCTGATGCGTTTTTAACTTTTTCACTACAGGGAAGTAATTCCTTAGTTTATTTATAATGGAAATAGAGTGATTATTTAAGTATAACCGATATTATGAAGAAAAACGGAACTAAAACAAAATGGCTTTCCTAGCCCTTCACCGCAAAATCTTGCGTGAAAACCAAGCCTAGAGAGAAGCCTTTAGAAAACATGGGAAAGGAGAAAAATGAAAATGGTGGTAACAAGCATTTTCTCCTTTACCCACCATGTATTCTACCTAATTATAGAGGTCATCAGACCTCACCAACAGTGGTGAGTTTAAAAGGCAGACTGCCACAGAATTTTATTATTTTATTCTAATTCTATTTCTTCTAGCGTAATTGTCCTGATACACAGTCTGTTTCGTCATGGTTTTGTAAATAAAGCGAAATAAAAAACCGAGACAGGAAATAGACGTAGTTTATTTTTTATAAATGACGAAATACAGAAAAGATTTGATTTAGTAATTTACCATGGCTGCAAGTAACCTCTCTAATAATTGTAGTTTTTTTATTAAGTAAATATTCCAAGCAGAGGAAAAAAATAAGAAGAATTGCGTTAAAAAAAGAGAAAGAAGACCGTTGGACAAGAACATGAAACTTGAAAACGCGACAAGAAGGTCAAATTACCGTCATGTAAAGCATATGAGGTTTCTACTCGGCGGCTTTTTTTACTCGTTTTTTTTACATGTACCAAAATATATTGAAATTGAAATTGAAAGCCAATAAACTATTTGAAAACCTTGATGCTGACCTCTCCTGGCTTCTTTTTTTAAAGAAGCCAACTTGTCAAAGACAAGTTCTATCATCTGAGCCACATTCATCTGCAAACGTTTTCAATCAGTACAAGACTACTTGATTGACATACGGTTTTACCCATGCCTTCTCGACACAAATATGCTTTTAGTCATTTACTGCTGGGTAGGATGCGTTCGCTCGTAATAGACATAAAGTCAATTTCAGAAGTATACACCAAACAATATCGCTGCTGTGCATAACTTAGTGCACTTTTGTCAATAGCGTGGGTTAACCCTTTACTCCATAAAGTATTTCTGTGGCATCTCTAATTGATCCTAAATGACAGCAAGGGTGAAGCTGTTTTTTTTATGTGTATATGACACCTTTTAAGAGCATACAAAACATTGCGACAAAAGGTGAAATTGCTCGTCACGAGCAATTTCACCTTTTGCCACAATGTTTTCCAAAAGCTCTTACATGCAATGTGTAGAAATGAGTATCTATGGAGTAAAGGGTTAAGACCAGCTGGGTTCGTATTCACCAACCCATTCCTAAGAACGTTCTTTGTCTTATTCTTCAAGATTTTGTGATAGTAAAAGTAACAGAACTTCTGATTGGCTAAACCAAATGATTTAGCCAATCAGAAGTCCTGTTACTTTAACATTGAGGAAATTTTGAAGAATAAGACTAAGAATTTGCTCAAGAATGGTTGGTGAATACAAGCCCACAGAAATGTAAAGCACTCCAATTTCGCACTATAGCCGTATCTTTACCTTACGAGAGTTTCGGACTAGAACTTTTTCGGAAAGTAATGCGAATTGAATAGCTTTTCGATCGACGTGATAGGCCTACACACTTATTTTCAAGCGTGTACCAGACAACGCTATAGACCAGTCCATATTGAAAGCATTTGCAGACGACAAATGTGGTTGAAACTATGGAAATTTGTCTTTAAAATTGTGGAAAACATTGTTGGAATCGAAACAAAACTTGGTTGTCGGCATTCTCTGCTTTTATCACGATGTTTTTCGAACTCTTTATACCTCAAGGTCAAAAACAGTCTTGAGCATCTGATCAAGAATTTTAACTGTACCTGAAAGAGAATGCATATAAACACATTAAAAGAAAAGGAGAAAATGATGGTAGCTAGTCCTCCCCTCCTTAAACAAAACAGATCTATCATAACAGCCACCATCATGATTTGATTCAAAATCTACAAGTGCTTCCAATTCGGAAAAGCTTAAAGTGTTTTTTGTAGTAAAAAGATAAGGGTAAATCTAACATAGGACAGGTTTAGATAATGTCTGGCTTTCCCATTATATTGCATTTAAATGGACCGAGATAAAATTTTAACGAGTATAAAATGGACCTTCTTTCTATAATTGTTACAAAGCATTATTACACCCAGGCTTACCTTGACATTTGACAGAGTCAATCAATCGATTCTCTGCCTGTTCGTCTGTCCGTGAGCATGCACACAGTGATGTACTCTTATCCGTCTAATTAGTTGTCCATCTTCCTGTCTGTCTGCCTTTTGCACTCTGAACACTCTGAACAAGTAGCTTCAAGGCCCGTATTCACCAACAACTATTCTTGAGAATATTCTTAGGCTTGTTCTCCTAGATTTTCTACATTTATAAGTAACACAACTTCTGATTGGCTAAACCGAACAGTGATTGCCCATATGAAAACTTGTTGATAAATATTTAGGAGGAGGATGCAAGATACCGGGCGAAACATATCCCAGGATATTCTTTTTTCTTAAACTTGATAGATATAAATCACCGTCATTTAGGTTTAACTTTTCCACGGGGGTAATACCAAAATCGCTATTTCTGCTGTCGACCGAGCTGGTACTGCGTAAAGCTGCTGTCGACCGAGGAATACGGTTTTCGACCGAGCAGTACGGCTGTCGACAGGAGGACAAGGTGATTTAAATACGCTATAAGTGTGTAATTTTACTATATGTTTCTATATTTTTGGGTTTAAACAGTTTCTGAAATATTTTGCTATTGTTTTAAGTGTTTTGGAAGTTTGGCTAATATCCTGTTTTAACACTGAGCGCAGTTAATCGTGAAAATATGTAAAATAAGTATTTTCGGGGAAATGCGTGATTCTTATTCAGTGTCATGGCAAATCGAGGGCGGTACAATGCAGATATATCATAAGTATACATGATTACCTTTTATTTGTGTGTGTGCATGCGCTTATATGCATCTATGGCACCTTTTATGTTTTCGCTGATACTGCTGTCGATGATCTGAAAGTTTACCGGGTACGGTTGTCGACGTTACTGGATACGGCTGTCGATGATTGATCGAGAGTGCAACCGACAGATTTTTCTGGGAAATAACCAGTTAAACAATAAAATTTCTGTTACATTCTTCGTCAGTCATTGTGTCCTTCGAAAGGGTTACAGTTTGTTGATTCAGATGTCAGTCTAGACGATTGTGTCGCTACTAGTGCTATGATTCATTCATTTCAACGAATAAAATGGATGTATACATGCAGTTTGTACGTCCTGATAAATGCAAAAACACCGTTGTGTATCCGTACTTTTTGGCACAAGCATTTACTCATGGGTAAAAAGCAAGTCCTGTGGTTTGTGCACTCTTCAAGAACATGCAGTTAAGCAGATAGCAATGTTTAGTGTTTGGTGCGGACCGTTTAGTTCGACAATTTGGACCAATAGCTTGTAAGGAATTATTAACTCTGCAGTTATCGTGTGCGAAATCAGGTTTACATGTGAGCTGTGACGCAGGAAAATAGCAGTTATTGCATATGCGTACAGCAAAGGTTTAGGCGATCCTGCGCACCCCCACAGTCTCTTTCTCTAATGGAATCAGATCACCATACAACATACGGAAGTAGCCAAACTTTCCATTTTCTGGATTTAGAGTTTTTTACGAAATTGTAGGGCCTGTGACGGATGCCTTGAGCACGCATGTTCAATGACTTCGTGATGGGCAGTGCACTTATACGAATAGTAGCAGCATAGGTATTCAAACATTTCAACGTTACACCAAAATGCGTCACTGTAAGTCCAGGAATTGGCCCAACTAGTATACATGAAGCTGAAAATACACATATACACGTATAACACAAAATAAAAGGATTTGAGAAAAATTATTTGTTGAGAAAATGCAAGTGTTTGCCTTTCACAAATCATAGCAGTATGCAGAAGTCAGATGTCAGAAGCATGATATACGATGGATATCCTTGCAAGTAGGATATTATGCCATGGCTCTGTTACCATAGCAACCAAAATGCTGTTTTCTGTTCACTTAAAACTTTCAAAGAGAATATTTGCAATGGTATCCATCGTATACCATGCTTCTGATACTACAATCCTGCATACCGCTATGATTTTGTAAAAGGCAAACACTTGCATTTTCTCAAACAAATAATTTTTCTCAAATCGGTGTTATATGTGTCAAATCAGTAAAAAATTTGAACTTAGAATGATCTTGGAACATGAAGAATGGTCTTGGAAAGAGAAACATTTTGACGTAAATTCCATGTAATCCGTCCAAATTTATAAGGAAATTATAGAGGTCTAAAATTCTGTTGTGTGAGTCCAAAATGAGACTGTAAGCTGATCATCACATATGAAATCATTATCTTAATTAACATACCTATGCAATTTAATGCTGTGTGACATGGTGTCAGAAGATGCATTTATTCGGAATATAAACCTTTGTATCTTTTCTTATTTCTGATCCAAACATAGAATTTAAGGTTTCTTTGAAACCGCCTCGGTGAGGCGGTTCTAATGATCAACCAAAACCTATGTTTTAAACAAAAATAAGAAAAATAGCCCATACCCCTGCAAACCCCACTTTTCACTTTATAAAGTGGGGTTCACAGGGGTTTGAACTGCACGGGATTGTTAACGTAATGAATAGTCACTTTGAAGCAAATACGCTCAAAGTTGACGGCATATAGAAAAATTCCCAGATAATGGACAAAATGCAATCTTTGCATTCAGTGCAATTGAATTTTTTTCTTATTGATTAGAAACTCCTAACCGTTTGTTCAAAATCTGGAAAGTTTTCTTTGACCAGGTCAAAATATTTCAAAGCATGCAGCCGCTCTCTAGAGATAGCCATTGCAAATTACTCTCTCCATAGGCGCTTGAAGTTCTTCGCTCTGAAAACCCCCTCAAAATGCTAAATATCAAGGTTAATATTGACGCAATCTATATGCAATTTCGTAATGGCTCATGTAGCAAAAATATTTAGAATTTTTGACCTGTTTTTGCATTTATACGTCAAGCGCATGTGCTCTTTCTGACATCATTCTTCAAGAGTATTTGCACATGTTTGCAGCCCTATTCCTTTATCAAAGTACTGAAAATACTGACAGACTAGCGAATTTGGAACTAGTGTGTGGTTATGGTAAATGTAAATCTTTGTTGATTTATACCTGATTGAAGAAATATTGTCATATCTGGTTTCTGGGTCCGTTCCAGGTTCATCGGTTCAATCTGGTTATTAATCCAAGTTGGTTCAATTCAAATGCAGTTCAATCCATTGACTTTACCCGACGCTCTTTACTATTTTCTTCTCTAGGAAATATTACGATAAACTTCGGTTTGTTAACTTTCAATTTAAAACAGGTTTTTTTTGTTGAGATGAAATCTCCTGCCTAAAAAGACATCTTCAGATAGAAAGAAATAAGAGGTAAATTGTGTTTTGCATGTACACCTTGCCTTTTAGTTATTTCCATAGCATAGCATTTGAAAAGATAAGACAAATATGGTGCGGCCTATAAATAAAATTAATACGAAGTTTCATGAAATTTTGTCCAATAGTTAAAAAGATATCAGTCCGTAATGGAAACATACATCAAGCCCCCCCCCCCCCTTTTCCGATGACACGGCATCAAATGAAAAAATGAAGAAGGAATCTTTATCGGTGGACTATCGTAAGGAATATATTAAAGATGTTTCACCAATTTTCATCAAGGATTTTAAAATATGTCTGTCTGGACAGAGGAGCAGACAGACAGTGTGGAACAAGATCAGGCTACACAGTCTGTGCAATCTGATCTTGGATCTAAACTATAATGTTATTAATCAAGTGATTTCGTATTGGCCCAGTTACAGGTCCGAGGTCAGCCGTATTGGCCCGAGGCCGAGGATCAATACGGCTGACCGAGGACCTGTAACTGGGCAATACGAAATCACTTGATTAATGACAATTTTATTAATTAACCCTTTTACGACCCTGAAAAAGAAGCCTTCTGAAAAGATTGTGAGAAAAGGAGAAAATGCTGGAAACCAGTATTTTCTCCTTTTTCCCACAATGTTTTCTAAACTGCTGGAAACAAATACCAATTTTTAGGTTACGTTTACTTTGCCGCCTCATTGAACGTGATTGGCTAAAAGTAAGCGCAGACGCTCACGCAAGTGAACTTTTGGCCAATCACATTCAAGGATTTCTGTATTGGTCGCGGGTCATCAATATTGATACGAGGTCAACTGTATTGATCGGAGGCCAAGTCGTATTAAGCCTGGGTCAGGACATGTGTACTATACGAAGTCAGAAATGTGACTGGTATCTCGTGGACCGGTTTCCATGTATAACTTCTATATATCCAATAGTTAATTAATAATAACCGATAATGGGATATTTTTCTTTTACAAAAATATACACATCCGCCAGAATGTTTTATTTAACCTTTTTTTTAAGCAGGTTGAGGAATAACTTGGATTATAAGTTAATTAACCCATTACCACAAAAATTTTAGATCTATCCAAATTGAAAGCATTTGGAGATGACAATTTCAAAGTGGCTCAAATGGTGCAATTTTGCTTTGATAGGAAGAAAAAAACCTGGGAAAAGGAGAAAATGCTGATTACCAGCATTTTCTCCTTTTCCAACAATGATTTCAAAAGGCTTCTTCCTCACGAGCGTTAAAAGTTGTTGTTGTGTGGTAAAGGATTAACAGCAACGGATGCAATAGTCAACTATTTAACTCTTTACAAAACCAAACATTTTACGGCCCTCCACATTAAAAGCTGTTCCAGACAATAAAGTTAAATGTGATTAAATTGATGAAAACATTCTAAAAGGGTTGAAAAAACACGAGAAAAGGGGAAAATGCTTGTATCTAGTATTTCCTATTTCTTTTCCCGCAATGTTTTCAAAGGGCTTCTTCCCCACTAATGTGAAAACTTGGGATTGTGTGGTAAAAGGTTAATATACAAGACGTTAAACAACAGTTTAACATATCACTTTCGCATTCAAAATGATCTAAATAAGGAATGACTGGAGGAATGAGAAAGGTTCCCTGGCCAGTTAGGGTTTGTGTAGCTGGGATTTGCTACAAGTCACCTGGAGGTATTACTTTTAGATCCATTCATACTTTTATGTACTCCGGGGTAGGAATCAGTGATATGAGCCTGACTTGCATATAGGTCACTTACTTTACCTATAAGCAAGCATTATGTACCTTATCAATGACATCTTGTACAATCTACTGCTTTGAGAGTGGACAAGTTCAAATTGGGATGGTAGAGACTCTGCGCTTGAAGTCAAAGTTGTCGTAATGACTGAATTAAGATTCTTAACAGTAAGGAGTATTTTTTGTGAGGCAGTATTTTGAAACTGTGGGGTTTTTTGTTTACATTGAGTCTGACTCAATCTGGATGCCTATAGACTAGCTTTGCTAGTCTAAAATCATATTTTGCAGTTTTATTCTTAATCTGATTTGACCTTTACATGTTTAAGTATTTACATCAGTGACCAGCCTTGTAGTCTGTTGTGTGAACTATATACGGGCGAGTTAAGGGTGGAGTCATTCTTGGCGACTGTTGCGACTTTTAAGACACCAGTCCGCACAAACATACAATTTTCTTCATGGCTCCCAGTGAAATCTGCCTTATAGTGGAGATTTCAGTAATAGTCAAAGAATAAATCATGTATTTTAACACAGATACATGAAATGTAGTTTTCATATTTTGTCGACAGCCGTATCATTCAGACTACAAAACCATCGACAGCCGTATCACTGGTAATCGACAGCCGTATCCTGATATTTTTCAAAGGTCCATAAAATCTTCCAGAGTGCATGAATTATGCCAAACACACTTTGTTGTAGAAGCGTAAATGATACACGAAATATATAAGGCGTTTTGTTGCTTTCGTACCTTTTATAATGCATTAGATTAATGATATTCTATGTAAATTGATTTTTTTCGAAAGAATGGGTATTTTATAGTGTTTTTCAGCGTCACAACTCTCTATAAGTGAACAGACAAATAACACGTTGTCTGTTTAAAAGATTGATAGCGTTTGTAAATGTTAATACTTACGTTTTTGCTTCTCCAAGGGCATCAAAGTCACCTTGTCCCCCTGTCGACAGCCGTACTGCTCGGTCGAAAACCGTATTCCTCGGTCGACAGCAGCTTTACGCAGTACCAGCTCGGTCGACAGCAGAAATAGCGATTTTGGTATTACCCCCGTGTTTTCGTCAGACAGATATTTCTAGTTGCTTAACCGTGAGGATTTAACTGAAATATTGTTAAAATAGCATTTAACCCATTGGCCGTAAATTAATACGCACTTACTTTTTTTGCGGAGAGCGTAGATCAAGATCAGACTGCACAGAACGTGCAGTCTGATCTTGGATCTGCACTGTCCAATAAAGAGATATCTTTCCTCCCAAAATACCTTTCAAAATAGCAAAAATATAGTTTTTACCATTGGCTTCAAAGTTTAACCCTTTCCCAAACAAGCCCTGGTTTTTACGTATCTGCAGTAAAAGTCTTTTGAAAACACTGTGGGAAAAGGAGAAATTGCTCGTAACGAGCAATTTCTCCTTTTCCAACAGTGTTTTCTACCCTTTTTTAGAACTTTCTGCCATTTTTTCAAAATCTAAAATTGTCGTCTCCAAATTCTTTCAGTTTGGAAGAGTCCAAAATTTGTCCTTTGGGAAAGGGTTAATTTCTTTTATTTAGCAGGATACCGGTTAACTACAATACAATACAATACAAATAACTTTATTATTATACTTCTCTTGTACAACAGAGTACAGAAAGCGGAAATGATAATATTCAAACAACAAATATTATAAATTTTGACACAGAGATATCGTCGGTTTACTTCCAAAACCTCGTTACTACAGCTTAAAACAAGCTGTAGTTACGAGGTTTTGAAAGTAAACTGACGATATGTATTTACCGCTCAGTAAAGATGGCAGCCCTTAAGGTTAAAAGTCATTTAGATTTTTATTACAATTAATTAACGGTTACAGGAGAGATATTTACCTCGACTGTGACAGTCCATAACGGCCATACTTGACCGCTGGTCAGTATTGTACACAACTTTGACATCTGAAGGAGAAAGTGAAATTGATACTGGCGTGACCAAGATGGTCGTAAAATTATCTCTTTACAATTCTGAAACTCTTTACTGACCTACACAGAATATGTCTGAATGAGCAAGCAACTTGGAAAATAGGGAAATACTTTCAAAACAATAGAACCACTTTACTAAAATGACTGCTGTAATTTTATGAAGTTTCAATTATAATCTGTAACCAGGTGAAACTCTAAGCATTTTAAAAGATTTATGTAATTATTCGCAAAGCTTAAAGGTGGCCCTTCTTATTTTGGGACGAAAATTTTGCAGAAGTATCTTACGAACGAAGTCCGTAACAAAGAAACAAATGAATAGATGCATGGCAGAAATAAGGGTCGGAGCGGGATTCGAACTCCGAACTCACGGACGCAAAGCCAATACCCTAACCACTGAGCCAAAGAGATATCTCTCTGACGCAGTAGCCAGGTATTGTATTTAAATCGGGAGTATGCCATGCAGGAAGGAGTGGTCTCCCGTAACAAGTACTAAAAAAAAAAAAACCACTCATCCTTCAACCCCAAAAGCCTCATAATTTTCATTCATAAAACGCCAATAATCGAAAACCATCCGACAACAATAGAAATTAGAGATTTACCACAGCCCAGGTCAACACAGAAGGGAAACTTAGTCTATTTTTACATCAATAACTCGCTCATTTACATACCGGAAATATACAGACGAAACTTCAAACATAGCATCTGAAACTCTAGACATTATGAAAAATAATTATATATATGTTAAGATTTGGAATGTAAGAGTCATTAGTCCAGTGCCAGTTACTAAACATTCCCACAATGCTTTTTTTATTTTTGGCGGGAAGTCTAAAAATAGCTTAAGAGGTTACGTGCCTTTTAAGGGAATACCGCCATTTTTTTTTTGTAATCTTATGATTCTTAATTATTGATGATTTGTATTTTTTTTAAATAAAAAATTCAGTGATATATTTTTGGTGTGATGTGAAAAATCTAGATACTCACTTTTAAGGTCAAATTTATTACAAACTTCAATTACATTTGGTTCAAAATACAGGTATTGCGTTACTCAATTTGCTTAAATAAATCTGAGGTTTGAATCCTACTGACATAGCTGTAAATGGATAAAGATGTAAGTGAATGAAGCAGTAACTATATACAATGCCACATTTAACCCTTAGGGTGCGAAGTGCGACTCACTTACCATGTGTGGACAATTCAGATCAAGATCAGACTGCATACTTAGATCTACATTTCCCGATACTGAGGGTTTTTTTTTCCGACGAGCGAAACTTTTAACCCTTTACCCCATAAGACATTTCTATGGTATCTGTAATTGACCCTAAATAACAGCAAGGATGAATGTATATAATACCTTTTGATAGCATAGAAAACATTGTAGCAAAAGGTGAAATTGCTCGTCACAAGCAATTTCCCCTTTTGCCACAATGTTTTCCAAAGGCTCCTACAAGCAATGCGTAGAAATGAGTATCTATGGAGTAAAGGGTTAAACCGTAAACTTTGAGGTTTCTTTATCACTGTATGGAAACTCTGTACGGGAAATTTCTTCGGTGAATTCAAGATGGCGGACACGTGTTATTGACAAAGTAAGTGTCGTTTAATTTTGGTCCAAACTTGTTTCAAATTGCATCCCCTACAACGAGTAAGGTACCAATCTAAAGAGGTTTGATTGAAAAATCAAGCGATAGTAGCTGATGAGAAAACGGGAGTGCCTTTTGTCCGTAATCCCTCGCTGAACATGATGTTTTGATGAAGTTGAAAAACTAAGAGGGAGACCGGGAGAAAACTGGCTTTATTTCATCGAATAGAAAGCTAATGATAAAAGAAGGTGCCTCGATCGGTGGGGAAATGTCATATTCTTACAACTGTACCAAAATACGTTGCTTATATTTACTGATTTAGCTGTTATAAAGTTTTGAAATTTTGCATGGTGTACTCTTCGGTGCAAACCGAAACTAAACTACTGTATGGTTGGGTGATCGGAATTTCTGTACCGTTCGGTAACAAATATGAAGTCAAAAATCTGTACGCTTTGGTGAAATTGATTAAAGGAGAAAAATGCTAGAACAGTCTATTTGTATTTCCCGCACAGCGAGAATTCCTTATACAAGTACATGAAACCAATTTGTGTCATTTACTCTATATTTTGTTTGTCATGTTAAAACCATATAATGCCTCAAAAATGGGTTTCCTGGCTTTGTAAGGATTTGATAGAGAATTCTTTGTTATTCCCATTTTCTAAAGGAAAAGTACGAGTCATTTTAAAATAATGTTTAAAATATTAGTGTGAATTTGGAAAAAAAAAAAAACTTATCCCCAGATAAAACTACAATGTATCAATGTATTCAGATGACCTTTTATTCGGGAGTGTAAAAAAAAATAAAGATATGTTATTAACAGAATGTAAGAAAAAAAAAATTAAGTTTAAGAAAACGATGTAATGAAGACAGAGTTGCCTGAGTGTGTTGTATAGTCATCCGGAGTTTCTAGTCAAAGGATTTGATACTCTGAAAATTAAGATCGAAATTAGTTGGGTTTTTTTCCCCTAAATGAAAAGAGAGCTATGGTTCTTCTAGGCTGAATTTCTCAGTTCTATCAATGTATGAAAATTGTCGGTTTCAATTAATGAAAAAACGCATAATTTATGCTAAAGTAAAACTCTTAAATGTGAATTTAACAACAGGCATACGATTATCTTTTTCAAAAGGTCTTTTAAGGCATAAAGAATAACAAATGATCGCTTAGGCGATATCATTATAAATTAAAAATGAGCTATAGCTACAAGGCAGTGCACAAAAGAGTTTTGTAATGCAATTTTCACTGCCGGTTCTTAGTGTTTGAAAAGTCAAGCCAAAGCTTAGATATGTGTCATTGTTTGATTCGGGTTTATATGGCTTTCCAACTGGTTCTGGTCCGATCAACACAAAGTTTGCTCAGAAAGTGCTTCACGTATTCACCAGCACTGGGCTTGGGCTCTAAAATGCGTCGCCAACAGACATACAAACATAACCAGTATCCGTTGTGGAATTCTAACCAACACCATCCACAAAAAGTTACTAAAAATCTACATTACCTACTGCGCCACGGAGGACCCCTGATCAGTAAATGATGATAGAGGAGGTACGGTTCTATATTTCGCTTTTCACATAATGCGTCTATGAAATTCATACTATGGATGGCTTCTACATTTCTGGTGTCAGACCAAGACAAAAACCTTAAGTTTATTATTTTTATGTTAAAGGCCAATATATATATACATGTATATATGCATGTGTAGCGGGGCTCGGTAAACAAAACACGCTCTTCTGAGTAAATGCGCCTTTAATCTTCTTTAATATTTCATTATGATATAAAAACCAACATAACATAACGATGTCGGTGGCATCGGCGTCGGCGATTCTCAACTATAAGCTTACTTTCCCTCAAGCCCGCTCGACTGATACTGAATTTGAAAAGACAAAACAAACAATTTAACGTTATTTTGGCGTCGCATGCACGTCGCGTGTATTTTGGTACGGCGCAACATTACGTTACGCTAAAATGTACTAACTAAGAGCTTGAACGCTCTTACAACATGTATAGAAGATGCTTCTGTTCATGTTGCTCAGCACTTCTCAAAAACGAGCCATTTCAGTGTACGAAGTTGCGGATTTATACATCACGTTTCTTGGAGTTCAACATAAAAACATCAAGTAAATGACCCATGTAGGTTGTTCGTACATTTCCTTTTTTCCCTCCCTTAATCGTTTTCACCGAAGCGTACAGATTTTTGACTTCATATTTGTTACCGAAGCGTACAGAAATTCCGATCACCCAACCATACAGTAGTTTAGTTTCGGTTTGCACCGAAGAGTACACCATGCAAAATTTCAAAACTTAATAACAGCTAAATCAGTAAATATAAGCAACGTATTTTGGTACAGTTGTAAGAATATGGCATTTCCCCACCGATCGAGGTACATTCTTTTATCATTAGCTTTCTATTCGATGAAATAAAGCCAGTTTTCTTCCGGTCTCCCGCTTAGTTTTTCAACTTCATCAAAACATCATGTTCAGCGAGGGATGACGGACAAAGGCACTCCCGTTTTCTCATCAGCTACTATGGCTTGATTTTTCAATCAAACCTCTTTAGATTGGTACCTTACTCGTTGTAGGGGATGCAATTTGAAACAAGTTTGGACCAAAATTAAACGACACTTACTTTGTCAATAACACGTGTCCGCCATCTTGAATTCGCCGAAGAAATTTCCCGTACAGAGTTTCCATACAGTGTTTATTGGAAGAAAGTGTTTAGTTAAATCTCATTTAGCAAATTTAGGACTAAATTGTAATAAAAAGAGTTAAATGCTGAAAGTCGTGAGTAAGCTAGTTGAAGAACTCAATTTTAAATGTTAACCCATTATCACGCAATCCCTACTTTTGACAACCTTGACAGAGAGAAGCCTTTAGAAAACATTGTGGGAAAGGGATAAAGTGCTGGTAACCAGCATTTTCTCCTTTTTCCACAATGTTTTCTGCCCTTCAAATTTCAAATTTTCAGTCACTTTTATTTTGTCATCTGCAAATCCTTTCGATTTGGACAAACCTAAAATTATGTCGTTTGGTAATGAGTTTAGTCAAGACTAAAAGGCTTATATACGAGCGTATAGGACCTGATGTGAGTTGGCATTTGAAATTGTATTTAATCGAGTCTGACCTCGGTCGATACTTTGCGCCAAAGCATAAAACCCCATTTTCACAGGGCATGGCTCATGTATTCAGCGCATTGAGGGTTAACCTACCGTTGCTGTATCGAACAGGCGAAACGCCCGCTCGCTGTATATAAACTAATCGGCGAGATCGCCAAAGTCAATAGACCGGGTTTCGTCGGTCGGTTTATCAGTCGCAACGTCTTAATAAAGTAATTAGTTGTTGGTTTGGATAAATAAACTACAAACTATTTATAACTTGTGTCGGAGTAAAAGGCGAAGCTCGTGGATTTCTAACCGAGTTCTAGGATTTTTTTTTTCTGTATATGACTTCAGTTTTGCATTTGGTAAGTTTGGATTTTCATTTACTCTGACTTCTATATAGGATCTGACATGAGTTGGTTATTGAGATAAAAATTTATTAAACGAGTCTACAAAAAAGTTATTTAGCGAGCCTTTGGCGAGCTTAATAACATTTTTTTTTTTGTGGACGGGTTTAATAAATGTTTACCTCAAAAACCGACGAGTGTCAGATTCTTTTTATCACATTACTATATAACAAGAATTATAGTCCAAAATGTGTTAAACCAGAGGCATACATGTATCATGTCTAGGGAAATTTACATGAAGCCTGTGCACTTACTTTGACAGGTACATTACGAACGAAAATAGTTCCAAAGAAACTTGCATATTGATTTTTGTTTTGAGTCTAACGATCGAAATTAACAACTTTATCATGACAAGAACTTTGACCGCTGATTTCCTTCAGAAACCTTGGTCAGCAAATACAGCACTATTCCCAAAGGGGATGTTACTTTTCGATTGGGCGCCTCTGGGTGCAGAGACAAAAGTGCACAGTAAATGTCCAAATATGAAAAAAAAAATCACCGTGTCGTCTCATTATTGAGACTAATGACTCTCGAAGTGTTCAAGCCAATGACGATCCCTCGAAATACCAAGCACCTCAAAAGAAGGCGCACAAATTCGAGACTTCGAGGTTTCGAATCATACACCTTAACTACTAAACCATACTGGACCCTGAGATAGACTTAAATCTTCTCGCAAAGTATTTGGGAATGGAGAAAATGCTAGTAACCAGCATTATCTCCTTTTCACCAAATGTTTTCTACCGTATGGTAGAACTGTACCAGTTTTGAATCTGTCATAAGCAGACTTTTTTTTTCAATTTTAAAGAAGCTGACATTGTCGTTTGGGCGAGGGTAAGTTTCAGGCATTTTTTGTCGGAATACCTGGCAAAGATCTTCATGATCAGGCAGCACTATCTGTGCAGCCTGATATTAAAATTACACTTTCTGCATAAGCAACTAAATCAAGGTTCAACACTCCAAAGACTAAGTGTAAATGTTATTATTTCAAATTTTCGAAATGTGAAGTATAAGTGTATGGTATTGTTTGCAATACGTGAAAAGGGGCATTCGGACACTTGCGTAAAGTGCCGTCTCGGTTTAGCCTGCGCAGTCCGCGCAGGCTAATCCGAGACGGCACCAAACTACTACATTAAATTTTTTGATACAGTAGACTTGTTCAAAATAGAAAAATGACATAAATAATTTTAAGTGGAATGCGCAGACTGATCCGAGGCGACACTTAATGCAAATGTCAGAATGCCCCTTTTGCCGTGTAGCAGGCCGTATGAGTAAAACGGAATTGGACTAAGAAATAGAAGTGAATGTTACTGAAGGCTATACTATAAAACTGTATTGAGTATAGTTACATAATATTGTATTAAACTATTGGCTTACCAGTCTATAATATTGTGCCATCAGTTGTATTCAGAATGATTCAATGAGTTTGGACTAACGCAATAAGGCTGACTAAAAATTGTATTTTGATGAAATTTCTTTCCTTGAAGAAAACAGATGCTTTGGAATGAAGTAAGAAATCATATTAAAGTGTTGACTCAAAATTGGAGAAAGGGGGGAAAAACACAAAAATACGACACGGGGTAATTGTTGGTGCTAATATTTGAACCTGCTACCGTCAAAACCAAAGTTAAACAACTCTTCCGACGCATTGAGTTATCTTGAGTGGGAGAAATGTTTTGACCAGTGCTCTGTGAAATGGTGGCGGAAACATTTGCAAAAAAGATCGCCTGAGATCAGCATGTTAAGTCCGCACAGGCTGCCCTGGGTCGAAACTTTTTGACAGGTAAAATATATTTGCTTCTCTAAGGACCAGTCTGCGGCATGACTCGGTCGATTGTTAGACATATGCATTATACGGTTTCATAATGACATAATGTCTCACTTTTTTACGAATTGACAATTATATGGAGTGCAACACGCGAAAAGGGGCATTCGGACATTTGCGTAAAGTGTCGTCCCGGATTAGCCTGCGCAGTCCGCGCAGGCTAATCCGAGACGGCACTTTACGACTAAATTAGATTTTGTGCTAGAGTAGACTTGCGTAAAACAGAAGATCACATAAAATCGGAAAGTGTCGTTTCGGATTAGCCTGTGCGGACTGAACACGCTGATCAGAGTCGACACTTTACGCAAATGTCCGAACGACCCTTTTCGCGTGTTGCACTCCATATAATGTCTCGCTCGGTGTTATGCATCATGAAGATGCGATAAGCCTTTTTTACACGGAGCATGGCTCATATGGTCATGTATACTACTCAAACTTTGATAGGGATCACTTACATATTTCTGTATAAATTTTTATGTTACAACAGTCTTGCAAAAACTCTTTACCATACTGTAAAGTTCTAGATTCGTCCAGGTTGAAAGCATTTGCTGACCAAAAACTATATGCAACATGCAATATGCTCTATGTTATAGGATAGAAAACATCGTTGGAAAAGGAGAAAATGCTGGTATCCAGCATTTTCTCTTTTTTCCAAAAATGTTTTCCAAAGACTTCTTTCTCAATGTCTTTAACAGTCGGCATTGTGAGGTAAAGGCTTTAATATCCATTTCCACTGGTCATTTTATTAATCAGTGTGGCAATATAACACATTTTAAAACCATACATGTTACATGCCACATATATATTTAGGGCGCATCTGTTAGGGTGATCCCTAGCAAATTTTGAGTAGTATATAAATGAAAGGGGGGGGGGATTTATGATGTATTTCTTTTGAAGTATTTTTTTCTAAATTTTTTATATCTTATTAGAGACATCTTTGCAGGTGACAGAAATTTCTAAGTCTGAAAAAAGTAACGCGATTGCATTTTAAGTACGTACAAAACATTTCCGGTATCTAAAAAAATATCCATAACGTGAAAACTCACTTTTGAACGTTTTTGTCTCTGTTATCACTGACATGGTAATCCCTCTCCAAATAATCAAGTTTTTGAACGCTTTACCATAAAGAAACTACCGACAGAGTTTCGGAATTGATCAAATATAAAACATTTACTGCCTTAAAATCAAACGTGGCTCAAAACGGTGACCCGTTCATTGAAAGAGTCATTATCTCCCGCTAGATGGCATTCTACAAATACTCATCTGTGTAATTTAGGCATCCTGGGTACAAAACCGAACCACTTTTCTACGCGACAATCGTTACTTTGAATTTCAAACTAAAATATACGTGTAGCCAATAAAACCTACCTGGTGCGATTCATTCAAGTGTGATCAGCAGTCTAGAGAAATCTGGGGCTAAAACAGGCCTGATTTTTCCTCAAATATATTGATAAAAGCCTTTTTCTCCATTGCTACTTTATAGCGCGTAATACCACAGTCTCCCCGTTAGCGGGGAGAGTGATGCGTCATATAAGACAGGTGGAATCTTCAAAGAATATGACATGCGCAGACAACGTTGAAAGAGTAGAAAACATGATGGGAAAAGCAGAAAAATACTTGTTACCATCATTTTCTCATTTTCTTCGGGGTCGTTAAAAAAACAGCATTCTGTGATAAACGGTTAAGTCCCCGTTGGAGAAGACTCTGAAAACTAGTGTGGAAAAAGAGGAAACTGTCAGTGAACCAGCATTTTCTTTGCTTCTCACAGTACTCTCGACCCCTTCAAAAACAAATTCCAGCAATTGGGCCATAAATTAGAATTTGTCGTCTGCTACATAGTTTCAAATCTAAAATTCTGCCGCGCTGCCAAGTGTTATAAGTCGTCTTAGAGCTCCAGATAAGGACGGAGTG
Organism: Tridacna crocea; assembly: GCA_943736015.1. Classification (NCBI taxonomy): domain Eukaryota; kingdom Metazoa; phylum Mollusca; class Bivalvia; order Cardiida; family Cardiidae; genus Tridacna; species Tridacna crocea. The sequence continues at coordinate 33,981,448 of OX031066.1, read as the reverse complement.
ATGGTAGTCTAAATCCATTATTTCTCTTTCAAACCCTATGTTATGAGTACTCATTAGAATTGTCCCGAAGAGACGATTCTAATGAGTACTCATAACATAGGGTTTGGTGTAGAATGATTCATAATTATATTCCATTTTAAAATTAAAATCACTCCCTTTAATTTGAGCTCTGAGTCATCTGGTACAAGCTAGTTTGAATCAATCCCGCGCAACATTATTTTAGAAGAGTTTAATCTAAAAGCATTTGCAGACGACAAAATTAATAAGACATAAATGATGGGATCTGTATCAGGTATTCTAGTTGGTTGGTTGGTTGTGTTGGGCTTTAACGCCACTTTAACAGCTAAAGTCATATCATGGCGGTCGGTGACGCACATGTATTTCCTGACTTTCTCACATGCACCGGTACTAACACCACTTTCCTTCCAAAGCCACCGACTACTTTTCTCACATGCTTCAGCAGAGGTGAGAGGCGAAAATATACCGGAAAGAAAGTTCGCCTCAACCGGGTATCGAACTCACAACCACCAGGTCAAGAGTCCGACATATTCACCACTGAGCCACCCGGGCGGGCTCAGGAAATCTAGAAAACATTGTGAGAAAAAGGTAAAAATGATGGTTTCCAGCATTTTTCCTTTTCTCCAAATGTTTTCAAAAGGCCTACTTGTCAGTGTCGTTAAAACTCGGAATTGCGTGCTTAACTTCAAAGGCCTAGCCTAGTACTGGAGAAATACCCAGAAATTACATGAATATGTGAGCTGATGCCGTGATATGGCTGAAATAATGTTGAAAGCTGCATAAAACACCACTCTATCATTCAATCAAACCTGAGTTTATCCTGCAACCACTCGATAAATAAGATAGAACGGTCTTCATTAACCCTTTAGCCAAACGACAAACTTTTGGACTAGACCAAATTGAAAGCATTTGCAGACGACAATTCAAAACTCTTGCTGAAAAGATGATTTCTGTCTATGATAGGGTAGAAAACATTATGGGAAAAGGAGAAAATGCTGGTTACTAGCATTTTCTCCTTTTTCCACAATGTTTTCAAAAGGCTACTATTCCAGACCCGTAAAAACCAGGGATTGTTTGGGAAAGGGTTAACGCTTTACTCCATAGATACTCATTTCTACGCATTGCTAGTAGGAGCCTTTGGAAAACATTGTGGCAAAATGTGAAATTGCTCGTGACGAGCAGTTTCACCTTTTGCCACAATGTTTTCTATGCTATCAAAAGTTGTCATATACACATAAGAAACAGTTTCATCCTTGCTGTTACTTAGCGTCATTTATAGATACCATAGAAATGCCTTATGGGGTAAAGGGTTAAGTAAACTCTACACCTACAAAATTTTAAACTCGTCTATATTGAAAAGTATATGCTGCTATCAAATTAGATGTGACCTAAATGAAAGGATCTGTCTTTGAAGGAAGAAAATGTTCGTAACTAGTTTCTTGTCCCTTTTTTCCACATTGCGTTCAAAAGAAGTCTCTGTCTGGGTCTTTTAACTCTTTACCAAACGACAAAATTTTGGACTGGTTCAAATTGAAAGCATTTGCAGACGACAAAATAAAGGTGGCTGAAAATTGAAATTTGTTCTAGGAAGGGTAGAAAACACTGTGGGAAAAGGAGAAAATGCTGGTTACCAGCATTTTCTCATTTTCCTACAGTGTTTTCAAAGGGCTTCTTTCTCAGGGGCGTCAAAAGTAGGGATTGTGTGGTAAAAGGTTAAACTCGAGATTGTTTCACAAAGGATGAAAGTGACTTGCATAGTGCAGTTAGGTGATTTTTTTTCTTGGACGATTAGGACAAAATACTTGACATTGCTTAGTCATGGTCAGACAGCCTGCATTGTGCAGTTTGACTTATATCTACACTGTTCACGAAAGCAAGCAAAGTTTTAAGTACCATGAGGGCATATAAATGATACCTTTTGGCGTTTAAGTTTTCCATAACAGTGTTTAAAATTTCTGCATGTAACAATTATTTGATGAAAAAAATGATGATGGTGATGATGGTAACGCTGATGATGATGATGATGATGATGATGATGATGATGATGATGATGATGATGATGATTAGTCTGTGTTAATGATTTAGCTTTTTCTGATTCTTTGAATCTCATATGATATTTTTTTTTATTATCTTTTTTGTTGAAAAGGTGAGATAAACTTGTTGCAAACGATATTTATTTAAATATAGGCATTTGTGATGAAAATGACAAATACTATGGTTTTTTTTTTATTTAATCTTTCACCGTATTGCTTATACGAGAGACAAAATAAACAAAAAAAAACTTTATAATCTCCGGTATTTCGCTTAAGCAACTTAGCACGCCTCTGAAAAGGATGAAAAAGCTATGATTTCATGCATAAACGTGCATTTAAAATTCCTTTTCGGTGAAATGTTTCAATTTGGTTGCTATGTAGAAATGAACAACAGTTTTATATGGGATACATGCAATACGGATTTTCGAGGCCATCTGGCTAATTGATCAAAAATACCTTTAAAGGGAGGCTTTCAGATTTTTATAGTCATGCTTAATAGTGTACAGGTGGAAATTTTTTATGTGAATTTTTTTGCAATTTTGAAAAATTCACAAACGTTTCTGTTCGCGTATTTCACTACAAGAAAACAAACAACAGAAAACATTGTGGGAAAAGGAAAAAATGCAATTTGCCCTGTAACCACATTGTTTTCAAAAGCCATTTTCGTTAGGGTCATTAAAATCTATAATATGTGGCAAATGGTTAACTCTTTACCAAATAATGAATTTTTGGACTGGTCCAAATTGAAAGCACTTGCAGAAGACAAAATAAACATATCCCAAAAACTGAAAGTTGTTTTTAGCAAGTTAGAAAGCAGGGTCGTAAAAACAAGAGATTGTTTGGTAAAGAGTTAAACGGTGAATATATTTATCAATGTTTTGCATGAAAGTTTGATTCGCGACAAAACAAATGAAAATACGCCCCCTTAACAGTACCTAAAGCAGACACTTTTCAAAAACTCCAATACGAATCTCTACGTTTAACTTGTCGTCTGTGAGTGCTCGTAATTTGGACCAGTGTAAAATTTTGTCGTTTGGTAAAGAGTTAAAGAAGTTGCACCCAGAACTCACTCGAGCATGAGGAAACTGGTCTCTTCCATGATCTTATGTCACTGGCCCTAAACAGACGAAACGGGGCATTCGGACATTTTTGCGTAAAGTGTCGTCTCGGATAAGCTTGTGCAGTTGGCGCGGGCTAATCCGAGACGGCAATTTACGACTACGTAAGATTTTGGGCTGCAGTAGACTTGTACAAAATAGAGAAATACCTATAGTGTCGTTTCTGATTAACCTGGGCGGACTGCGAAGGCTGATCCGAGACGACACTTTACGCAAATGTCCGAATGCCCCTTTTCACGTGTCGCATGCCATATAGGGATGGTGCACACTTTGAAATATTAGAGGCCTTTAACGAATTTAATGTTGGATAATTGTCATATCCCCTAACATTTTTTCATGCATAAGGAATGACAAGTTTTGATCTTTATCCTGTCGCACACAACCCTTTTGCGGAGTATTAAGACCGAGATCAGACTATGATTACTTGCAGATCTTCTTCTACACTCCGCTCTTCCAGCTATGGTTTTGTGTACCATTTACTTCATTCGTAAGAAGTGGCTTACAAAGAAAGCTGATTTTGTAGACGCAATCGATTGCCGCCCTTATATGAAATAGTCTTGTTATTGCAGTATTCCAACTCCGGCCCCCCCCCCCCCCCTTTTTTTTATTTCATAGCTTAAATGGGCACCCTAAAATATGTAACGAAGTAAGAGTCAATACTTAAAGATGCCCGTCTACAAGCAGAAACGCTGTTAGATTTAAAAAAAAAAGAATGATACAGAAATCTGTCCTCTGTGTACACAAGGATAAATTACTGACATAATATTATATGCTGTAACTGAACAAAGAAACACAGAGGTTTGTTTAAGAAACCGAACATTGGTCAGAAGAAAGCTGGTTGACGATCGAATCTGTAAACAATAGCGGTGCGCCACGGAAATTTATCGTTGGTTTCCGCCTAGAGTCGGATACGATGTAACTTGCATATAGGCCGCGACATAACGTCTGAAAATTGAAGGTGCAACAGAGAAGCCTGTATTTCTTTTTTTTGTATTGATTTCCTCAGTATACGCAGGGCTAAGGTCAAATATAGTCACGAGACAGAATGCATGATCATTATACAAATCTACCCGAGTGTATAACGGATATCGAAAATCTTCGATTCGAAAACCGGAAACGACGTGTTTGTTTACATGGCAGGCCGCCACTAAGCGAAATATATTTTCTATCGACCGTCATCTAAGCAACTTGCAACCACCGTCATGTGCAATATTTGGCATAAAGATATATGAATTAGTATATTTTGATAAAATAAAAACACAAGTAGTTAATTCTGGCTTAAAATGATTGTAAGGGCCTTTAAAAAAATAAGGAAATTGATTTTGTAAAATCTAGCAATAATTATGGTAAATTGCATTATATTGTGAATTCGATAGAATTAGGGCTATAAGCATAGATCACACTGTACAACGATAGCTGTTCTTTCTGTTAAATACTAGTAATATTCTACAATATAATATTTATTCCAATAAACAAAGGATATAAAATTTGTTTTTTTTTTAGTGAAAGATCGAAATTTATTTCATTGAGTGGACATCATCGGTAATATTTTCACAAGTGGCGCAACCACGATTGAAAATATTACCGATGGTGTTCACGAGATGAAATAAATTTCGATCTTTCACCGAAAAAACAAATATTCTATATATTTCATGCTTTTAATCCTTTCTGGTAGGAACTTTATCAAAATCCAGTACAGTTCTTTTCAGTTATTCCCCATGGCGTACCCCTCCCGCATAGCAATGCATTACAATATTACGTCAAGCGCGAGAATGTAGGGTAAATAACGTCATATTTCCATCTGGTTGTGAGGCACGCAAAATTAACCAAGGCAACAAGAACATGAAAATTGGTATTTTCACTGGTGTTACCCGTGTAATATCGAAAAATATTTTCACTGCTATTTCTCGATACCATACCGGAAAGCATGAAATAAACAATAACATTTCATAATTTCTGCTAGATTTGTTTGGAGCAATTTCTTTATTACCTGCGTATGTGTTTCTCTTTCTTTTCATGTCATTATTATTACTTTTGATATTTTCTTACACAAAAGTAAATCTTCTTTTGCTTTTTTACATAACAATTATTATCATCATTTATATTTTCAATAATCTCTGTAATGGCCCGTCACTGTATTATTATTTCATTATGTATAACAAGAAGTTGTAGTGTTTTTAAAGTCAATAAAGCATTGTCCAATGTAGATCTGTATGTAGCACAATTTTAATTATTTCCGGATAATCCTCTTGTATTTACTCCGGATATTAATATCTTTTATTGGCACTGAATATTAATTGAAAATATTGGATTAAGTATTAAACCAAGCTGTTATTTTAACTCTTTACCAAACGACAAAATTTACACTTGTCGAAAAACTTTCAGACGATATAGGATAGTCCTCTATGGTACCGCAGTACTTAATTTCCCCGAAAATTTACAACAAGAAAGAGAACTCAGGTGTAATATCTTCCAACACAGTGATAAAATGTTACGTGTAAATTTATAATAAGTGTTGCTATCAAAGCTCAAACCGTGTTTTTCAGACAAAATATCTAGGTCAACTTATCATGTTGACTACGGGTGCTCCGAAGAGAGTCCACTATGGTACCGCGTTAACTCTGTAATTTGGAAAATCGTGAAAAAATTAACTTTTATTTTTAAAAAAAATGATCTAAGAACCGAAGTTTTTGTTTCTCGCGAGGACTATGACTCCATAGTAGATGACCTTCACTTATGGAATATAAATAATCGGTTTTATGAAGATAAGGGGATGTTATTTTCAAATCATGGAGGAAAATTGTGCTTTACTGTAGCAATTTGAATATTGAAAGTAACTTATCATTTTTTGAAGATATGTCTATCTTTTTTAACCGATGCGATACAAAACACTTCTGCTTTCGATTTGATAGAGTAAACAGTGGTTAGGTGGAGCTACATATGCAAATTAGGTAATTTCCGGATTACCGAGGTATCATAGATGACGCGGTACTAGCGAGGACTACCATACAAAATCACAAGAACCCCTTATTAAAGTGCAGAAAGCATTGTGGGAAAAAGACAAGACACTGCTTTGTCTTTTGTACATTTATCATTTTCTCAAAGTCTTTTCAAAGGGCGTTTTCCTCAAGGCAGTTGATACTCTAGATTTGCCGTAGAAGCATAATAAAGGTAAATCCGCCAATGGGTTGACGTACACACAAAGAACTTAATTTTCCTGTTAACACCTATAGTTTACAAATAAATGAGATGGTCATTTTTCTTTCAATAAGTAAGATTTAGCTTTTTTTGAATGTCATGGCTGTTTGTATTAGACATTTTAATCTCCCATGAGGAGGATAAATATTAAAAATAAAGAATAAATATTATGATTGTGTAAATAATTGGTTTGTCCGTATGTATCCTTTATTTTGCCTGTTCCTATTTATTTCCTTTTAGAATTTTCATAAGTTGTATATGCTTAAGAAGCTTAGGTATGATGCTAGTCATGGCAGGCTGCAACACCTTTATATGATTAATAATAAAAATGTACACCTGCCTCTATGAGCACTCTACACTTCTATGGATAGTAGATTTTTTTTCCACTACTACTTATTAAATGATTGGCATCTTTCTTCATGCTCTTGTTTTGAATGTGTTATGGTCCCCGAGCGCAAACATGTGTGCGTGCGTATGGGTGTGGTTGTGGGTATGTGTGGATTTTGAAGATGCAAGAGTGTAGGTGTGAGAGAGTGTGCGTTACTTTTCTTTTTATTATTTCTATTATAATCATTATCATTATTATTATTATCATGAAACGGTCCGATGAAAACTTTGTGGATAGATGTGTGATTGATATAAGTATAGTCTCATATTAATTCGTTTTATTAGAATGGTCAAATACATTTTTTAGTTTGTTACATGTAATTTTATGAAAACAGCTGTATTTGAACGAGACTGAAATTAACAAAGAAACTGGCAATGGACAATGTCCCGTGCTGTTTGATCTTTATCTTCATTGTTAACAGAAGAGAAAAAATATCCTCGTTTGTGATTAAATCAAATAAAAGAAGAAGGATGAAATCATTTCCGTCTTTTTTTGTGTGGGGGAAAGGTTCAGAGATGCCAAAGTGTGTGTTGTGTGAAAGTTATGGTCGTAATTAAACTGAAAAAAATATTAAACGCATCGTTAAATATACAGAATAAAGAAACAAATAATCGAATCGGTATGCAAAATTGTGTAAGTACATCATGAAAATGTTTTGAAAAACGACAGATTTTATGCAAATTCGTATCAATACCATTTTTTTGCGTATTTTGTTCCGCGGGAAAAGAGCGGTTTGAATCATTTATCAATTAGTCTCAGCCGAGCGCTCAACATAAAAGCGTTTTGACATGAGGACTTTATCTGTTAGGATGAGTTAACTCTTAACTATACGGCAAAATTTTAGCCTTGTCTGAATTGAAAAAAAAAATGTGCTGACAACACATACACTGTGGGTCGACAGATCATTTTTTTTCTTTAAGCGAGTAGAAGATATTCTGTGATATGGAGAAATGCTGAACACCCCCCACCCCCCCCTCCTGTCCCCGCATTTTCTCTGCAATGTTTTCGTAACCTTTTTTTTTTCCTATTTAGAAGCAGTTTTGTCCATATGGAAAACTAAATTTCCATTTCTCAATGCCTATAATCTTATTTGAAATAACATTGCGTGAACAAAGCCTGCTACCGCTGGTACATGTATAATTATTTCCGGTGACTTAACATATTTTACAATGTACATGTACTCTTTACTCTATTACGAATTTTAAAGTTTTTCAAAACGAAAATGAGTCATGCGTTGGCAAAGCGAGGTCAGAGCCCAGAGGGAGTGATTTTGATTTCAATATTGAAAATATTAATTATTCTCCACTAAACCCTATGTTATGGGTACTCATTAGAATCGTCTCATCGAGACGATTCTAATGAGTACCCATAACATATGGTTTGGAAGAAAAATAATGGAATAATTAGAATACCATCAACCCTTGTTATCTTGGGCTCTGGCAAGGTTTATTACATCTCCCTAATGCATTGAACTAAGCAAGACATTACATAAATATGGATCAATAAATAGAGTATATTGTGGTTAATATGGTGGATTATTTCATGCTTTCCGGTGGGATATCGAGAAATAGCAGTGAAAATATTTTTCGATCTTACACTGGAACCACCAGTGAAAATACCGATTTTCACGTTCTTGTTGCCTAGGTAAATTGCGCGTGCCTAACAACCAGATGGGAAATATGACGTCATATACCTTACATTTCTCGCGCTTGACGTCACGTTGCTATGCGGGAGGGGTACGCCACGGGGAATGAGGGAAAAGAATTGTACTGGATTTTGATAAAGCTCCTCCCAGAAAGGGTTAAAAGCATGAAATAAATAGACCATTTGTTTTTTTCGGTGAACGATCGAAATTTATTTCATCTCGTGAACACCATCGGTAATATTTTCACTCGTGGCTGCGCCATTCGTGAAAATATTACCGATGGTGTCCACTCGATGAAATAAATTTCGATCTTACACCGAAAAAAAACAAATATCCTCTATATATTTGCCGAAAAAGGGAAAGGTATGCGAAAATATCGAGTGCCGTAAGGACCTTTCTCTTTTGAGGCAATTATTTCCCCATATTAACCACAAGCTTATGAAATAAATTATTTATTTTACTTCCTCTGATTATTTTGTCAACGAATGCCTCTTTTAAAACTAGCCGTTGCATCGAAATAAAAAAGTATTTCCATATTTGTGGTAGGAAGAAAATATTCACTGTGACGGGGAAATAATTCCCCCAAGCTAAAATTACGACATTTCTTTACCACATAACATTTCTAAAAATAGACACATGAAATATAATAAAGTTCATTTCATCTTTCAACCAACTACATCATGTGGTACAATTATCCTTTGACATGTTGAAAATATACCAAACGCGAAAAGTTTACGAACTTAGTCGAGACTTTTTTTTTTTGATGTATTAAGTCCCTTTTTCACAAAGCATAACTCTAATACTTGTATTATGAGATTTAAAAGGGTAGATCTAGAAATAGAATTTGGAAAAGGAGAAAAACGCTACCGGTATTTTTCTCCCTTTTCCCATAATGTTTTTAAGAACCTTATTCATTATGGTCCAAAATACCGTGTTGTAAATGCTTTGTAATACGTTTTTAGGCATACATGCAGATCTACTGGATATATACATGCGGCACAGGAGTATTTTAAGTCAAATATTCGCACCTGTTACTTTTGACTAGTATTTTTGAATTATTTGATAGGTGGCGCTTTACTTTACTTTACGCAACTATCAAAAGTCTATTAGTAATATCAAGGAGACGACACACTTGATCAGATACTTTATATGTATCATCATTACCTTGCTTTAGAAGATCATTTATTTTGTGTACTTTCAAACCCGCCGAGCCCCGGAAGCACAGTCGGTAGCCAATTTCTTTCAGAGGATTGATGATAGGCGTTGAGAAGTCTTTTGAAAACATTGTAGGAAAAGGAGAAAATGCTGGTAACCAGCATTTTCTCCTTTTCCCACAATGTTTTCTACGCTTCCCAAGACAAATTTCAATTTTGGAGCCATACATAGGTTGTCATCTGCAAATACTTTCAATTTGGACTGGTCTACATTTTTTTCTCTCATCACTGACTATTGTTTCGACAATGTTAATGTGGGAAGCAGCCAGTGGCTTCATTTTTGTGCTTAGTACTGGTAAGAGTAACTTCAGGGAAGCATGAATAGGTGCGTTGGCCATCCTGATATAACTGAAATAATGTTGAAAACGGCGTTAAACACCATACAGTGTATCTAACAACTTTTAAACTCATTCAACACTAATGGCGATTACAGCGGTTTTGCAGTCAGCATGAGATAAGATGAAACTCTAGAGAACTTATTGTCTGATCTCGGATCTATGCCTTAGTATATATAGCCTATGAGTAATCAAAGCGTTGAGAACGCTGCAGTGGTATCTGTAAAAAAAAAAAAAAAAAAAAGCCATTGTGTGAAATTAATAATGTGGACGAAAAAGAGAAACATTATTTAAATAATAGCTTGAAAGTTAACCTACTAAGCAAATGAATACTTTTTTTTGTGGTAAGGTGAGTACTCATGACAAAGAGTTAGGATTGTTTGTGTATTGGCGGTCTTAGGGTAAGGGTTCAGAACGTGCAGTCTGAACTTGGATCAACACTTTCCGAGAAAGAGATATTATGCTCGAAATATATTTTTGAAATGGCAAAAATAGTTTTTGTTTTTTTTTGTATCGAAATGAAAATTTCAAGTTGTTATGCAAGATGAGGGTTACAACCCTTTATCTGACGACCTGATTTTTTTGTTTTCAATCGAGGACATAATTATGCAGCTGACAAAAGTTATGTCGCTCAAATGACGCAATGTTTCTTTAGAAGGATAAAAACAGTGTGAGAAAAGGAGATAATGCTGCTTACCAAAATTTTTCCTATTACCACATTGTTTTGAAAAGCAACCTTTCCCGGGGCCGTTGAATCACGGGATTGTGTGGTAAAAAGCTTTAAACCTTTCCCAAACTACAAATTTTAGACTGGTCCAAATTGAAAGCAATTGCAGATGACAAAATAAACATAAATCAAAACTTAAAATTTGTTTCCATCAAGATAGAAAACATTGTGGGAAAAGGAGAAAATGCTGGTTACCAGCATTTTCTCCGTTTTCCTTAATGTTTTCAAAATGCTTCTATCTCAGGGTCGTAGAAACCAGGGATTTTGCAGTAAAAGGTATAATTCATTTCTCATAGGACTCTCTTTTCTTACCGAATTGTAGCTTGTTAGAATTCTTATTAGATTTCTGTTCAAATATTCTAACAACTTTTCCCCAAAAGAAAACTTAAAAAGACTTCAGGATTTAATCCTTTGCATGCTAAAAGAATTCAATGAAAATTCCATTGTCTTAACTTTTTACCAAACAATCCCTGGTTTTAACGAATAAAAGGAAGAAGCCTCATGAAAACGTTGTGGGAACAGGAAATAATGCTGCTGGAAACTAGCATTTTCTCTTTCACACAATGTTTTATACCCTTCCAAAGTGAAGTTTCAGTTTCTGAGTCTCTTTTATTTTGTCGTTTGCAAATGCTTTGAATTTGGACATGTCTAAGATTTTGTCGTTTGATATAATCTTAACAAATGAGCGGTACAGATTCAAGATCACACTTCTGATCGATGTACAACTCAAAATCAAAATGATAATATCCATAAGCAAAAAATATTTATTTCATGCTTTCCGGATATAGCAGTGAAATATTTTTCGATCTTACACTGGTACCTCCAGTGAAAATACCGATTTTCACGTTCTTGCTGCCTAGGTTAATTGCGCGTGCCTCACAACCAGATGGGAAATATGACGTCATATACCTTACATTTCTCGCACTTGACGTAATATTGTAATGCGTTGCTATGCGGGAGGGTTACTCCACGGGGAATAACGAAAATGAACTGTACTGGATTTTGATAAAGCTCCCCCCAGAAAGGGTTAAAAGCATGAAATAAATAGAACATTTGTTTTTTTTTTTCGGTTAAAGATCGAAATTTATTTCATCTCGTGAACACCATCGACTGCGCCACTCGTGAAAATATAATTACCGATGGTGCCCACTCGATGGAATAATTTTCGATCTTTCACCGAAAAAAAAAACAAATATCCTCTATATCTTTTTGGCTTGTCCAAGTCGAAAGCATTTGTAGACGACAAAATAAAAGTGACTGAAAATTTGAAATTTGTTTTGTGAAGGGTAGAAAACAGTGTTGGTAAAGGAGAAAATGCTAGTTACCAGCATTTTCTCCGTTTCCCACAATGTTTTCTAAATGTTTCCTTCCCAGGGTCGTCAAAAGTCGGGATTTTGTGGTAATGGATTAAAGCATCTCCGAGATGCATGGTACCAAGCAAGGATTCTCATACTTGTGGTTCCATCATAGTTACTTTTTATTTTTACAATCAACGTCATCATGAGGTAGACTGAGTGTTAGACACACGGAGAATAGACAGGTAGCGAAAAGTTTCGGCCCAGGTCAGCCTGTGCGAATTGCGCAGGTTTACCAGGGTCGATCCTTTTTCGCAGATGCACTAAGCCCCCTTTTCACAGAGCATGAATCACGTGAATATGAGAAAAAATTGAATGCTCTCCTGTCGATTTTTCTTTCAGCGTTCGAAAGCGATCTAGGTTATATCCTAATCAAAATTTGCTAGGGATCACCCTAAAAGATTCACTCTAATTATATATGTGGCATGTATCATGTATGAATTTTACAATAAGTTACATTGCCACACTGAGCAATAAAATGACCGGTGGAAATGGATCTTTAAGCCTTTACCTCACAATGCCGACTGTTAAAGACACTGAGAAAGAAGCCTTTGGAAAACATTGTTGGAAAAGGAGAAAATGCTGGATACCAGCATTTTCTCCCTTTTCAACAATGTTTTCTACCCTATTACAGACAGCATCATGCACGCTGCATTTAGTTTTTGGTTAGCAAATGCTTTCAGTTTGGACAAATCTAGAGTTTTGCAGTATGATAAAGAGTTAATGCAAAACTGTTGTAACCTACATCATGATCAGATCCAGAAATCTTTCCTGGGGGGGGGGGGGTCTCACCGAAAACGCACTCGTCTTATTATATGATACTTTGATTTCCGGATTTCAGTGGATGTAAGCCGTTTACAAGAAAAGTCAACCTAGGTCTCCACATTTAGAACCTTTTTTTTTCAAATTTATGACTGTATTTTACATAAATGCTGTGCAATATCAAACCAGTACCATTTCACGAACCCGATGACCACATTTTTGCCAAAATTCCAGGAGGGGTCCGGACCCCCGGTCCCCCCCTCTGGATCCGCCCATGACCTATAAACCCATACAGAAATGGTGTAAGTGATCCCTATCAAAGTTTGAGTAGTATATATTTCTCGTTGATAGGGTAAGAGTGTTGAACGTAAAGCTTTGACTTTTCTTATCAAGTCAAAAAAAGTAATTAATTGACTCTTGAATAACGCAAGGGAAAATTAGACAATCTATTAAGTTAAATGTAAACAGTTTAACATACATAAACCTAACGATAAGCACTTCTTGACGTATGCAGGGTGGCTTTTATCAACCTTTTACTTTGTTATGTATACATGTTTTCCGACGTCTAAAGTATTAACAGTCAAATAGTTCAGTTGTTGTGTTGGGGTTTAACGCCACTTTAACGGCTAAGGTCATATCATGGCGGTCGGTGACGCACATGTGTTTCCTGACTTTCTCATACCAGTTCTAACATAACTTTCTTTCTAAAGCCAACGACTACTTTTTTCACATGCTTCAGCAGAGGTGAGAGGCGAAAATATGCCGGAGAGAAGATGGCCTCAACAGAGTACCGAACTCACAACTACCAGGTCATGAGTCAGACACGCTCACCACTGAGCCACCCGGGATGGGGGTCAAATTGTTCAGTCAGCAGTGGCGTCATTTTGTCATTTTGTACAAAGTAGGTTATTCAATGGAATATAACTTGCATCCGCCTTTTTAATCTTAGTATGAATTTGTTTTTATTTTAAAAAGAGTTGATAATGTTAGCATCGAAATAATCTTCTTTCTATCGTGGTTTACCGTTCAATAAACTAGTTTATGAGTTATAAGGTGCAAGAAATAATCCACGAAAGCTATCGCCGTCGTGGATTATTTATTGTGCCTCATAACTCCCAACTGTGGTTTATTGAACTAAAAACCACGATAGAAAGAAGATAATTTCTTAATTTTTTTCCATGCCATTCCCATGCGTGTGCCAGTACCATTTTTTCGTAGAAAGTTCCATGTTTTTTCTGCTAGCCTGTCACGCCTCGCAGATCATAGTTCCAACAGGAAAAAAGTATCAGAAAGTGCGGGCGTGTTTGCTAGAATTACATACATAAAGATTTAGAGCGAACTTCTCCAGCGCAATAAAAGGGAATTCAACTTTTACAGTGTCATCTAGGAAATAATTTTGAGGATAAATCAAGATCAGACTGCACAGAACACGCAGTTTGATCGTTGCTCTGTACCGACCGAATGTTATAAAATAAGATAGATCTATAATCATATGGTCTGTAACTCACGAAAACAAGGCATTCGGACATTTGCGTAAAGTGTCGTCTTGGATCAGCCTGCGAAGTCCACGCAGTCTAATCCCGAGACGGCACTCAGTTTTTTTTATGTAATTTTCTATTTTGCGCAAGTCTAAGGGAGAACAAAAGCTAACGCAATCGTAAAGTGCGATCACGGATCAGCTTGCCCGGACTGCGCAGGCTGATCCGAGACGACACATTACGCAAATGTCCGAATGACTCTTTTCGCTAGTCGCAAGCAAATTATAGTACGGGCGTGTTTGTTATACTTTCATAAAGATTAAGAAATGAACTCTTCATTTGACGGCTCTTGAGGACAACTTGAGTCAAGATCAGACAGCAAGAAAGTACGTTCAGTCTCATTTTCGATTTACATCGCTAGCCCGCTGAGAGAAACTTAACAGTGAAAACAAAAATCTTCATACTGTATTTATCCAGATCGAGTTATATATCTAGCGCTGAAAGTGGTAATTTATGTTTCGTCAATCTGGCGCGTCTCTATGATCACGCTTCTATCAGACATCAGGGAAAAAGGCATTATAAAGAACGGGCGTGTTTGTTCGAAATAAATACAGAATTATACGTTTACTCTGTATATACCAAGTCGACCTCTTGGAACGGCTGGAAAAGCAATCCACCGTAAACCAGAACAATTTTATAATGCTCAGGCTAAACTTGACAAGAGGGTGGTCTAGCTCCAAGATCAGACTGCACCTTCTTTGCAGTCTGATCTTGACTTATGCAGTCCACAACAGTCCTGACTTTTGTTTATGGCGTTCGGAAAGGGTTTAAGAGCTTTCATTGCATGTTAGATAGTAATGACACGGTTTGCTTCAAAGGGAAACTGCGAAGTTACTCAAAACCAGTCATGATTTAGTTCTATCTACCTGGAAAAATACAGGAATAACGAGCCATTGTTGCCATGGATTTCAATCCTTTTGAACCCGAGGTCAACCCTTCGTGCTTTCGCAGATAAGATAATTTATGCTAGGTACCCAGTGCCGACCAGATTAAATCTATCAAGCCCGATCATACGATAGGAGACTGGTCCGGCTCGCTCGGGAGGAGTGATCGGAAAGGTCAACCTTGGTAGGCATCGCTCGGTTTTCATACCCGAAAATCGAACATTTTTTACATGTCCAGAAATTCAAGTAGTGGTCGAGTAGCCAAGGGCTGGAGAAGCGTTAGCACGCCGGGGAATCATGTGACACAACAACAACAACAATGATCGATATTTGAAAAAATTCCCCGACTTCAGGTAAGAAAATCTTCAATAATTCCGTTAATACATGACCGATTGGAATTTGGTTTGAAGCATAGAAGGCAGAAGGACTCCATGGATTTGCTTGATGTGTTAGATTTTTTAAACAACACCTGATAAAAAAGTTATTGACGAGCAAACAAATTTTTTACCCTGGATAATTTGTTTGCTCGTCAATAACTTTTTTATCAGGTGTTGTTTAAAAATATCTAACACATCAAGCAAATCCCCGGAGTCCTTCCGCCTTCTCTGCTTCAAACCAAATTCCAATCGGTCATGTATTAACGGAATTATTGAAGATTTTCTTACCTGAAGTCGGGGAATTTTTTCAAATATCGGTCATTGTTGTTGTTGTTGTGTCACGTGATTCCCCGCCGTGGTTAGGGAAACGTTCGGGTGTTGATCTATTGAAGGTTCAAATTGAGATGGAAACAATTGTGTAGAAATCGAGTTTGCTTGGGGTCAAATCATTTACTCAATTTTTACTAGATCATTTCGACCACAACTCGAGTAATACCCGATCGCTCCAAACCACGGAGAATTCTGTCCGATCTTCTATCCAGATGAACTGCACTGCTACCCGACTACACTAGATCGCTTCCCCTTTGCTATTCGAGCATACATGAGCAATTGTGACTAAAACAAGATTTACATGTAAAATGCACGAAACATGAAAGTCTCGATCTCGACCCTTATAGCTAAGTGACTGATTTTTGAAAGAAAACACTGTAAGACATTAACTATTATTCGATTTCTGCTACTCATTTTACCAAGTATCCTTGGATTTTTTTGACACATGTGTCAATCATTTTTTTGTTCTCTGCTGCAACCTCATCAAGGCACCCGTCATATGGGACACGGAGAGACGAGCATCAGATTGCATGTCTGGACACTTTTAAAGCCTGTCGGACAGAGCTGGTTCAGGAAAGCAAATCCTGTTGTTGTACACAAAACCACAGACACCTATGATACTTGATTAATCCTTATCCTGCTACGGAACTAAAATTAAATGTTCAATTCGATAGTAAAAACCCAAAACTTGTTATTTCAAAGTTATGTTTCGGGGAAAAATATCTCAAGATCGGACAGCGTAGATCCAAGATCAGACTGCACGTTCTGTGCAGTCTGATCTTGATCTACGCTGTCCGCAAAAGGTCAGCGAGTCGCGATAAGCAGCCGAACGGTAAAAAAAGAAACGCAATGACAGTTACAAATATAAGTTTTTCAGTTTGGTTTAGATTTTATTTGCGATCAAACCCTAATTTTGAAATTGGTGCGTAGGTAGCTTTCTGTTGTCAGATAGAAACCCTTGAAAATTTATATGCGGATAATTACAAGAAATACAAAACAACCACTCAAAAAAATCACACCGCCATTACGAACGGCTTCTTTTCGTTGAATTCGGTTATATTTCAGGGACAAGAAGATGGGAATGTATTAGGGCTTATCGTTCATGTATAGGTATGATAGAGATAAAGGATATGCTGAAGCTAATAGACAAAAGCTCAACGACCGTCTGTAGATAATCCTGTAACGAAAATAACTATCTATATTCAACAAAATGGAAGGAAATAGAAATTGTGCCTAACCCACAATACCACTGTTAGACATATAAATTACAAAAAGGATAAGGAATATGCTGTTATGGATTTATCCGCGAAAAAATGCACTCTCTTCAGATACACTTAGGTTAAATTGCCTTACGTATAAGGCAATTGAACCTAAGTATATCTGAAGAGAGTCTGGTAACCAGCATTTTCTCTTTTTCACACAATGTTTCCTTCCCTTCCTAAAACATATTTCAATTCTTTAGTCTCATTCATTTTGTTGTCTTCAAATGATTTCAATATGGACCAGTCTAAAATCATCTTATTTTGTCGTCTGCAAATGCTTTCAATTTGAACCAGTCTAGATTTTTGTCGTGTGGTAAAGAGTTAAGGCATTGCTCAATACCTTTGTGAAATATTTTGACCAATACGACTTGGTATTGCAAGTATTTTGTTTTAAACAAAGGTATTGAACAAAAAGGGACTAAATGCATCTCTGTTGCGCGTGACACTACCAATCAAAACATGATATAATCATTGATCCACAGTATGCAGTTTGTCTCACAACTGATAGAATCGTGAAGTAGAATGGTCCTTTCACAAGTAGAAAATAGCAAAAAGTGTCGAACCATTGTCAGCCTGCCTGTGGGTTTACCATAAATAGTATGAAGAAGTATTTCTTTCCCACTTTCAACCAGACATGCACAAGATTGCTACATAGTTTCAAATTATTTTCCCCAAGTAAAAATAAAATGCATAGATCAACAAAAGTAAACGAATATATATACAAAATATCGGTATAAAAAGAAAAAAAAAGTATGCACACCGAAGTCATAGGTTAGACAGCCAATTCCCCTTGACCACTATGTTCGGACTTGGCAATTGATACGTCTTTTATTAAACGCTGACGAGCGCGAAATCGAGTTCAAAGGTCAGCCAACAATAACCCAGACACATTAGTTCAGATTCAATCAGAACAGAGATTGCAACTTGGGAATTATTATTATGGGCTATTCATACTCAATGTGCATATCGACCCCACTTGAACCATTTGGCTATTCCCACGAAGTTTAACCAGAAGTGCAATCACCTCTTATGCAATCGTATTTTGCATGAATTCTTCCCCCCTTTTTTTTTGGGGGGGGGGGGGGGGGGGAAGGGAAAGAGGGGCCATTTAAAGATTTCTTGCAAACTTCGAGAGTAGTTTATCATTTTATGATTGTGTGTCTAAATGTCTATTAACTCAACACAAGCCAGTCTACAGAATTTTTATCTCTTCCGAATTGAGAGCTATTGCAGAAGAGAGATTCTGGCAAAAAAAAAAATTAATCTTTAACAGGGTGAAATCAATTTTTCAGGAGAAAGAAGAACGAGCGATCAAGTATATGCAAGTGGGATAACTGACTGACAAGATTACATGCTCATGAATGAGAAATATCAAGTTTAATCCATGCTCTGTGAAAGGGGGCTTATTGCATCTGCAAAAAGTATCGACTCAGGTCAGCCTGCCCAGTCTGGGCAGGCTGATCTGAGTCGATGCCTTTTGCAAATGGTCAATTTCTTCATGCCATAGCATGCAGCTCACAACTCACTAGATTGTATAACAGTCACAACACACTAGATTGTACAACAGTCACAACTCACTAGATTGTACAACAGTCATAACTCACTAGATTGTATAACAGTCACAACTCACCAGATTGTTTAACAATCACAACTCACTGGATTGTTTAACAGTCACAACTCACTAGATTGTATAACAGCTCACAACTCACTAGATTGTATAACAGCTCACAACTCACTAGATTGTTTAACAGCTCACAACTTACTAGATTGTATAACACTCACAACTCACTAGATTGTATAACAGCTCATAACTCACTAAATTGTTTAACAGTCAAAAATCACCAGATTGTTTAAAAAAGTGGACTAAATGAATCCATAGTCATGTGATGACTTTCTAGGTATCATGTATCACGAGAAAGCATTAAGATATAGAGGATATTTGGTTTTTTTTTCGGTGAAAGATCGAAATTTATTTCATCAAGTGAACACCATCGGTTATATTTTCACGAGTGGCTGCTCCACTCGTGAAAATATTACCAATGGTGTGCATGAGATGAATTAAATTTCGATCTTTCACCGAAAAAAAAAATATTCTATTTATTTCAAGCTTTTAACCCTTTCTGGGAGCAGCTTTATCAAAATCCAGTACAATTCTTTTCCGTTATTTCCCGTGGTGTACCCCGCCCCTGCATAGCAACGCATTACAATATTACGTCAAGCGCGAGAAATATAAGGTATATGACGTCATATTTCCCATCTGGTTGTGAGGCACAAGCAATTTACCTAGGCAACAAGAACGTGAAAATCATTATTTTCACTGGTGGTACCATTGTAAGATAGAAAAATATTTTCACTGCTATTTTTCGATGTCCTACTGGAAAACATAAAATAAGCATTTATCCTCCTTTTGCCAGAACATTGCTCATTTCTCTGGTTCCATAGGGGCGCGACGAATTCCTTTCCTTCAAATTAAATTGACTCCGTGTTAAAAAAATATTCATATTCATAAAGCACCACCAGTTTCTCCTGTTAGCGAAGTTATATTGTCTGAACTGTCTCTCGAGCAGAGAGAGGAAGAGAAATTTAGTTGGTTGTGTTGGGGTTTAACGCCACTTTAACAGCTAAGGACATTATCATGGCGGTCAGTGGCACAAATGTGTTTCCTGGCTTTCTCACATCAGTGCTAACTATATACTTTCTTTCCAAAGCCACCGATTATTTGTCTCACATGCTTCAGCAGAGGTCTGAGGCAAAAATACGCCAGAAAGAAAGTTCGCTTCAACCGGGTATCGATTTCACAACCACCAGGTCTTGAGTCCGACACGCTCATCACTGAGCCACCCAGGCGGGCAGAAAAAGAGAGAGACAGACAGAGAGACAAAGAGACAGATATAACATAGAAGTGTAAAAAACACTTCCATTTGATCCGTATGATTGCAATTTATCCGAAATAATGAGGTGTTCTTTTATGTTCTTTGTAACCTTACATTCAACAGATAAAGGTGTGTTTAGCAGGCTTTTGCGAATATCATAAATAAGTTACTTTCTTAAAAGCAATCTTTGCCAGTTTGATTAATTCCTTATCAGGCCACTAGATGACAAAAGGTAAAAGTTTCGAAACTTTAAGCAATAGCAGACAAGTAAACATGATGCAGATGGTGCGACTCGCTTTAAAATGGGACACAACATTCTGCAAAAAGGAGAAAAGCTAGTTTTGGAGTACTTTTTTCTTTATAATCTTTTATACCTTTCCCACACTATGACGAATTTTGACGATCCGTAGAAAGAAACCTCTTGAAAACATTGTGGAAAAAGGAGAAAGCGCTGGTAAACAGCTGTTTTCTACATCTCACACGTTCTTTCAGTGAAAAAGAAGAAAGCTCATCATTCG
This sequence comes from Tridacna crocea, assembly GCA_943736015.1. Classification (NCBI taxonomy): domain Eukaryota; kingdom Metazoa; phylum Mollusca; class Bivalvia; order Cardiida; family Cardiidae; genus Tridacna; species Tridacna crocea. The sequence goes on along the minus strand of OX031066.1, from coordinate 33,960,873 downwards.
TGCCATATCTATTAATTTTAGTCGTCTGCAAATACTAAGGTTGTATATAGTCACAGAAAACCCGCTTTTGACTAATGAAGAAAAGTGGAGAAAGAATAGGGGAAACCCTCATTTTTTTCCATGAACATTTTCGTGACCATAAAAATGGATGAAAAACCCATAAAACGTTAATGAGAAAAAAACGTGATAAAAGAATAAACTTTTATTAAAGACAGTCCTTTAATCGCAAACGGGGTCATTGTATGTCTTTCCACAGCATGTTTCCCTTAACTCTTTACCAAACGACAAATTTTAAACTGGTCCAAATTGAAAGCACTTGCAGACGACAAAATAAATGTAACTTAAGAATTGAAATTTGTTTCCAGCAGTGTAGAAAACATTGTGGGAAAAGGAGAAAATGCTGGTTACCAGCATTTTCTCCTTTTCCAACAATGTTTTCAAATGGTTTCTATCTCAAAGTCGTGAAAAGCAGGGATTGTTTGGTAAAGGGTTAAATAAGCTCCTCTGCATTTACTGTTGTATATACAAAAACATCACGAAACAGTTCATGTTTTAGAATTGTTACTTATTTCAAAATAGGAATTGACAATTGCCCCCCGGACGATTGCCCCCGGACTATTGCCCCTGAGGACAATCTCCCCCCGATCATTGCCCCCCAAAGACAATTCCCCCCAGACTATTGCCCCCTGAGGACAATTCCTCCCCGGACCACTGCCCCCCCATGATAATTCCCCCCCCCCCTCCCACGGACTATTACCCGGAAATAGGCAACGTGAGAGGCAACTTGGTTCATGTAATTTAGAGCATTATCTATGTCAAGTGAAACTACAGAAATACAGAAATATAGAATATTGCTCAATGCAGACATTGATTGCTGTCAATGATTGTTGAGAGGGGGGATTGTCCGGGGGTGGGTGGGAATTGTCCTTGAGGGGGGGGGCAATTGTCGGGGGGGATTGTCCTGGGGGGGGCAATGGTCCGTGGGGAGAATTGTCCTCAGGGGGCAATAGTCCGTGGGGGGGGTATTATCCGGGGAGCAATTGTCCGTGGAGCAATTGTCCCGATACGTACCAACACCGGTTAATGTAATGTCTTAGCTTGTGTTTTTAATAAAACTTGTAGCAATGTGTGCAGAAGATTGAGATGACTTCATTTACGATCCTTTGGGAGTACTGTTTCATCAGTTTTGAACACATTAGCATGTTTATTAGTGTATGGGCCTACGTAATTCTGTATTTATTTTGGATAAAGAGTATAGCCACGAGATGTCGGTTCATGGTACATATTGCTTCGAGGTAATCAGTATTTTTCCGTCATAACAAAAATCGGCACCCTCAAACGGTTCTCTGGTCTCTATTTTGATTGTAAATATCTTGAATTGAACATTTCTGTACCTCAACCAACTTCATTTTTCAAAGTAAAAGATTAGAATGGAAGAAAAATGTACCAGAGTTGAAAACGATGCCATCGGCACCTACATGCTTAACACTGTTTACCCCACCCTCTAAAATCCTTCCTTAAACAAAAATCAATATTATGCAAGTTTATTCGGAACTATTTTTGTTCGTAATACACCTGTCAAAGTAAGTGCACAGGCTTCATGTAAATTTCACGACACATGATACATGTATGCCTCTGGTTTAAGGTAAGACCTGTGTAATGCACTTCCGGTGAACTTGGGACAAAAATTCTAATTTCGATAAATAGGAATAAATAAGGATTTATGCAGAAATAATATTTTTGCACATTTCTAACGGATCAGAAATTCCGTTTATTTCTATCTTGAAAATTCTTTTGATACTTTTCTTAGTTTTCTGAAAAGGGAGGTAATATTATCTCTTTTTGAATTGAGAATATAGTGGTTTTAGATTTATAAATGATAATTCAAAGAAGGAAAAAATGGAAAAAATGAACCGGTGACAGTAGTTCAATAATACTCATTTTTATTAATAGCTAATATTGCTGGATGATATTTTAGTGGAAATAGCTGTTTTCCATTACACAGGTCTTACCTTAACACATTTTGGACTATAATTCTTGTTAATCAGTAATGTGATAAAAAGGGTCTGATACTCGTTGGTTTTTTGTGGTAGAAATTATTAATCCCGTCCACAAAAATTTTATTAAGCTCGCCAAAGGCTCCCTTAATAACATTTTTGTAGACTCATTTAATAAATTCTTATTTAAAAAAACAACCCATATCAGATTATATATCTATGTAACAAAGACATTCATACTAACATGGTTATAATGTCATCAGTTGAAATTCATCCATTGTTTAAGAACTGCACCTGGTCATGTACGGACAAAAAGTCAGAACGAGGGGGCGGAGAAGAGATTATCCTTATTTCCATTAACGATCCATAACCACCATTTGTATTTACACTTACGAATACGAGAGCATATCGTCTACTGTTTCTTAACATGCTCGCGCATTAATTTGTACTTTCTATTGACCAATCCCCATATTCTTGACAGCACAAACACATACTTTTTTGTACATTTTAGCAACCATGGAAACAGTATGAAGTCAATGCACATTGTTATACATTTGAAGACAAGAAGAACTTGTTTGTTTTTTTAAGGAAACTGGAATGGTATCTTATTTAATTTTTATTTCAATTAATTAAGGTAGAATAAAACTTGATTTTGACCAAAACATTTCTGAGTTGGTGTTGCAGGGAGGGGGAGGAGTCGATATTCGTCAGGAAAAAGTAAATAGACATGAAAATTTACCCATAGTTGTGAAAGGCAATTTAAAAAAGTTTTCCATACCTACTGATACACAGGGGCAAGTGCCATTTTACTTTGCCAAAAGTTAATTCTTGTCTTATTTTACGTGACAACGGCTTCACTGAAGTGGTTGTTGTCACTCACGAAAAATTTGTAAGGGAGCTGGCATATCTAATATCAAGTGACTGAAATTAATTCTAATAGAAACAGTCTTGATATGGACGAGGTCACTGGTTACAACTAGACCGATTCCGTCCTTTATCTCAAGTCATCTGTGTAAAGGTAGTCGTTTCCAATCAAGTGATCCTATACATGGTGGCGTCACTGTAACTCGTTTAACACTGCCATATACAACGTCGATAAAGTTCTTCATATCTATCTGTATTTTGGTGAAAACTTCAATCGGTATGGATAAACCATGTTAAAAATGAATGTACGAACTGTTTTTCAGCTGAAATATTGTCAGAAAGATTTCAAGGTAAATTTATATTAAAGCTGTCTTTTTCAAGTGGAGCTTTACAACTCTCTGACCGGTACACCGGCGTATTTCCGGCAAAGAAATGTACCGTGTAGGGGCATATCAAGCTATAAGATAGCGCTGAGGGATTTGATGACCCCATTGCCCGAGGTATGCCGAATGGGACATTTCGTATTCTTCGAAGATTCGACCTGCCTTATATGACGCATCACTCTCCCCGATATCGGGAAACTGTAGTATTACGCACTATAAAGTAGCAATCGGGAAAATAGCTTTTATCAATACGTTTTGGAAGAAATCAAGCCTGTTTTAGCTCCAGATTTCTTTAAATTGCTGATTATAGCTGAGTGGAATCGCACGAGGTAGCGTTTCATTGAGTAAACATTTATTTTAGTTTGAAATTCAAAGTAACGGTTGTCGCGTAGGAAAGTGGTTCGGTTCTGTACCCAGGATGCCCAAATTAGATAGATGGGTATTTATAGAATGCCATCTAGCGGAAGATATTGACAAGGTGTGAAGAGTGGTGGGAAGTTTGACGATTCGAGCGTTTGCTTTATTTACATGTAGTGATGTCGACCTTCTTCAGTCAGTTGTAATGATAGTTTGGGGATATTGACATAATACGTCATATGACAACAATTTATAGATCTTTACTTGTTCTTCCAGAAAAGCACCCAATAAACTGAGACAGGTGTAATATTTGTGCCATCTGTTACCCAGTGAATATTTCACCCGGTATAATAAAATGTACTTAAATATAACTTCGGACGGAAAAGGGGCTTGCCTAAGTACTGTTCAGTGTTATCTTAACGTAATAAAATATCAGATGTCAATTATGGCTTTGTACATGATTATGGCTTTGGCAAAAGTCCGCTTAACCCATTACCACATAATCCCTACTTTTGACACCCCTGAGAAAGAAGCCTTTTGAAAACAGTATGGGAAAAGGAGAAAATGCTGGTAACCAGCATTTTCTCCTCTTCCCACAGTGTTTTCTTCCCTTCCCAGAACAAATTTCTATTCTTTAGTCACCTTTGTCGTCTGCAAATGCTGTCAATTTGGACCAGTCTAAAATGTTCTCGCGTGGTAAAGAGCTAACTCTTTACCAAACAATAAAATTTTAGATTTGTCAAAATTGAAAGCATTTGCAGACAACAATATAAAAGTGACAGAAAATTTGAAATTTGTTTTGTGAAGGGTAGAAAACATTGTGGGAAAAGGAGAAAATGCTGGTTACCAGCATTTTCTCCTTTTCCCACAATGTTTTCAAAAGGCTTCTATCTCAGGGTCGTAAAAACCAGGGATAGTTTGGTAAAGGGCTAATGCACACTGTGATCAGTTATACTGAGCAAGTTATCACAATATTATGGATTCATTAAAAAAACAACATGTTCGACAACGGACAAAACATGAGGTACATTGGTCTTTTGAAGGTTACTTGACTGAAAGCTAATTGTTTTAACCCTTTACCCTATAAGGCATTTCTATGGTATCTATATCTGACGCTAAATAACAGCAAGGATGAAGCCGTTTCTTATATGTATATGACACCTTTTGATAGTGTAGAAAACATTGTGACAATAGGTGAAATTGCTCGTCACGAGCAATTTCACCTTTTGCCACATTGTTTTCCAAAGGCTCCCACAAGCAATCCGTAGAGTATCTATGGAGTAAAGGGTTAATTGAGGTCAGCCTGTGTGGCACTCTCTTGCACTACGGATCATTCTCATTCACCTCTGCAGTGGGCTCAGAAAGTAGTCCGTCATCACGCGATATTTTCGTCACATAACCACAACTCAAAATGGCGACACAAACGCCGGTGAAAGACATTATCTCCCGCTAGATGGCATTCTATAAATACTCATCTATCTGATATGGGCATCCTGGGTTCAGAACCGAACCACTTTCCTACGCGACAACCGTTACTTTGACTTTAAAACAACAACAAAAAAAAAGGTTTACCCAATAAAACACTACCTCGTGCAATTCACTCAACTACGATCACCAGTTTAGAGAAATCTGTTGCTGAAGCAGGTCTCATTTCTCCTCATATGTATTGATACGTAAAAGCTATTTTCAACATTGCTACTTTATAGAGCGTAATATTACGGTCAGCCCGCTTTCGGGGCTAGTAGTGATGCGTCGTGTAAGACAGTCGAATCTTCGAAGAATATGACATGCGCAGACAACGCGGTGAAAGAAAGACCAATATCGATTGTTTAGTGTGCTGTTCAAACAGTATATACGGCCATTCAGACTTATTGATATGTAATAAGAACAAGAGGGATTTTCTGAAAAGCTTAAAGGTGGCCCTTCAGATTTTGGGATGACCTTTTTACAAAAATACAAAAAACAAAAATCATCCTTATAAAGTGTGCCGAGTTATTATATTGGGGCGATACCTGTCCTTTAGTGGCTGTAAATACTTGTGAAGGTGCTAACTTCTGTATTTCTTTATCTTCTGACTTCATAAACGTCTACACAGTAGTTAGTCAGGTGAGAGAGTGAACAAAGAGAAATACTGGTTCCCTATATCAATTTTACCCGCCACTCTGGTTTCCCAGTGACACTGGTACCCAGCGTCACTACACTCCCCCCGACTTTCTCCATGAAGGCTTCGGCGGTAGCTGACGGAATCTTTATTTGGAGGGTTACTCCCAAAGTGGGGTGGAAACCTTTCCCTAGGTCACAACTCAAATACCCGGGGCTAGAAGCCGCTGAAATTTGCCCCTAAGTGGGCTAGAAGCCGCACGAGAACTTTAAAGCTAGAAGCTTTTGGGTTAGTAGGCTAGAAGCCGCACAAGACCCTTAAAGCTAGCAGCTTTTGAATAAGTGGGCTAGAAGCCGCACAAATACTGGAAAACAACAAGCTAGACTGAAACTAGTACAGGAGAAAGGAGCTAGAAGCTCTATTTCACTGGGCTAGAAGCCGCAGAGAAAATCTGGTCAATCTCCCTAGTTTCCTTGGCGTATCATACGACAACACACTAACTTATCCTGGGTTACAGACCAGTACTTTAGTAAGTATAGGAGAGAATTCCTCCACCAGAATGCAATTGGCTAAAAGCCAAACTGAGAAGACAGCATCCGGCCCAGCCACAGGGAGACAATAATAGCCTCTTATTGCAGCCGGTCTTCCCGCCACCACTCCAAGGCCTCAACCTGATCTAGACTAAAAGCCCTGATCGTGTTGGTGAAGCCTAAGAAGGAATTGGGAAACTCCTTCAGCCATCCATCTACCACACACTGGTTTCCGGTGAAGCAGTGTAGATGGATCCTTTGGCGAGGCCTAACATACCTCCGCGTAAAACGCAGAAGTTTGAGAAAAGCCTCAATTCCGCAGTCCTCATCCACTTTTGTGCAATGCAACACCAGAACTTGCCACTTTGAGCAAGGGCATAACTCTCTCCAGCAACACTAGTTAACCTGACGTGAGGACGTCCTAGTCAACCCGTGCTACTGAGTGCATCGCAGCTACACCAAGTCAGCGGGCTCTTAGGGGAGCTAGAAGCCCCAGCCATAGAGGCCGACTTACTTGCAAACACTTGAAGTTTGCGGGCTCTTCGGGGAGCTAGAAGCCCCAGCCTTAGAGGCCGACTTATAACTTCTGTTTTATTAGCTTGTTTTCTTCTTACCTCCCCCCTCTCCCCCTTTTTTGGAGCCGCCTCTCCGGGGGCCCTCCCGGGGCTGGAGACAGTGGGACTAAACCCGACTGGAGTGAAAGGTAAAAAGTTCCGACGGAGCGGGTTAATCTTTTGGCAAGGCCTTGACCTGGCTGAAGGATAGGCTAGAAGCCACATCCTTGGATACACCTACACAGAAAGACAGGCTAGAAGCCGCATCTTCCTATCCTGTAGGTTACCCTGGAGTCGGAGATAATTTGCTGATGTTTTATACTGACAAATAATCAGTATGCTACATCCACAGTTCCTCCACTCTTGCAGGCCTTACACTTATATTTGTCAATAGCCAATGCATCTGACACACTGATATTGACGCATGAACCATGGAACCACTCATCACAATAATCACACTGTATCATGAAGCGACCATTCCAGGGCTGGCGACACAAGCAATACTTGGTGCCTTCCTCACTGTCAGGAATGATTGCTGAATCCTGAGGTAGGGATTTGTGCTTTGTGATCCAATTTGGGAGAGTCCTATCCCTACAGGGCATTAGCCTGTCATGGTTCACTACGAACACAGACTTATGGAGCTTCACACGGTATACGTATGAAGACAGTTTCTTTATTATTATGGCAGGTCCCTTCCAAGGAGATGACAGTTTTCTGGACTGTCCCTTACTCACTGCTGTATCTAATAGATACACAACATCTCCTTCTGCGTATGGCCTCAAAAGAATTTTCAGATCGTAATTCTTTTTCATGCGCTTCAGCGAAGTTTTCAGATTCTGGCGAGCGGTGTCATGAGCCGATTGCATGTTTTTAACCAGGTCATTGACATACTCGCCATAATCCACAGACTGACTTTTGGGACAAGGGAACATCAAATTTGCTGGTGTATTGATCTCCCGTCCCAACATCAATCTATTCGGGGTAAAACCCGTACTTCTGTTTACTGAAGCCCTTATTGCCATAGCTATTTGCTGGAGGTACTTGTCCCATTGATCCTGTTTTTTACCTAAAAAGCATCGGACAGCATCCATTAAAGTACGATTAAATCGTTCTACCTGTCCGTTGGCTGCAGGTCGATAAGGAGTGGTTCTAGCCTTATGGATCTGCAAAGCTTTGCATAAAGCTTCAAAAAGTTTTCAGTCAAAGTTCCTGCCTTGATCGGAGAAAATCTGTAGTGGTAGACCAAAACGCGAAAAAAAGTTATCAATGGCCGCCTGAGCCGTTTCCTCCGCGCGCTGAGAAGGCAAAGGGACACATTCAACCCATTTCGTAAACTGGTCCACCATCATTAGGCAGTGAACATAACCAAGCTTTGTTTTAGGTAAAGGACCAATAAAATCTATATGTACCCGCTCCATAGGTACCCCAGCTTGAAATTCTGTTAATGGGACCTTTCCATAAGCCTTGTTCTTTTTGCTCTGGTTACAGACATTGCAAGATAGCACATAAGACTCCACATCCTTTGACATGCGAAACCAGAAAAACTTTTCTTTGAGTTTTGCCTTTGTCCTAGCGACACCTTGATGCCCCGCTGAGGGTATATCATGGTGCAAGGACAAGACAGACTCTTTAAGACTTTCGGGGACGACTAGAAGCCAGTCACCCATGTCTTCATCTGGTTTTTGTCTGTATAAGACACCATCTATAAGTTTGAACAACTCTTTATCCAGCCAATAACTTTTTGCCCCAACGCTGGCAATAAACAAATCCTTTTCAGCTGGTTCTTCCTTTTTCTCGATCCAAGCTAGAAGCATGGTGAGATTTTTGTCTTTATGTTGCTCGTCTCGCAGTTCACCGAGTGAATAGCCCCAGCACGTTCTTGTGGTGGTACTGGTAGCCGAATCACCCAGGGAGACGGTGCAACACCCTATTTTGCTCAAACTTCTTTCCTTATGGAAAGTTATGTCAAAGTGTGCTTCTGTACTACCTAACCCGTCAATGTCTCCAGAACCAATGACGTCTAGAAGACGGTCATTTCCTGTAAATATGACTGCGTCTAGAAGACGGCGGTCTTTACAGGGAGCGTCGTCTGTCGGCTGGTCTAGAAGACCCGAGCCTAGACTGCTCTTGATGCCTGGATGCTGCCCTGAATGGTCTAGAAGACCCGATTCAGTCTGCAGCTCTTTAGCAGTACAAGATCTTTCTGAAAAAATCTGGCGGACTCCCACTGACCTGGCCTCGCCCCTTCTTGCACCTACAACTTTTTGGTTAACCTCTGTCAGAGGTGCCTTCCCTTCCTGCACGACCAGACTAACGGCCTCATCCACTTCGTCAGTGAACTTAGCCCACTGGGTATGCGCCCTCGTGCAGTAATGGCATCCTCCGCATGGTAGGTCCGCAAGCTTGATGCCAGAAATGTACTTTAAGCATGGACTTAAAGGATCTGGGATCCTTGAAAGTGCGTCCGCATTTCCATGCTTTGATCCTTCTCGATGTTTGACCACCATGTGGTATAGAGAAAGTTCCTCAATCCATCGAGCTAGCTGGCCCTGCGGTTCTTTGAACCTTAATAACCAGGTTAAACTGGAGTGGTCTGTCCTTACTGTAAAGATCTTACCAAGCAGATAGAACCTGAACTGTCTAGTAAACCTCACAATGGCCAACAACTCCCTCCGGGTGGTGCAATAATTCTGCTGCTCAGGAGTCAGAGAAAAACTGCTAAAAGCAATCACCGTCTCAACCCCATTCTGCAACTGAATCAACTCAGCGCCTATGGCAAACTGAGATGCATCCACATCCAAAATGAAGGTATCATTGACGTTCGGTAAAGCTAGAACAGGTGGACTTGTAAGTACTGCTTTTAACTTTTCAAAAGCACCCTGATGCTCTTCACCCCATGTAAAGGGTTTTCCCCCTGTCAGTTTGTACAGAGGACAAGCGATCTCTGCAAAATCTTTTACGAACATTCTATGGTAATTAGCTAACCCCAGAAACCGTTCGACATCTTTAGAATTTTTGGGCGTTGGCCAATTTCTAACAGTTTCTGTATCTTTTTCTGTCATGGATAAAGAGTTTCCACTTACAGATCTGCCCAGAAACTCCACTTCATTTTGAAAGAAGAGGCATTTCTTAGGCTTTAGCTTCATACCATGTGTTCTGAATCTATCCAGGACTTGACATAGATTTTGCAAGTGCTCTTCAAAAGTTTTTCCCATTACAAGAATGTCATCTAAAAAGGCAAGTACAATCTTCCAGGTCAGTCCCTTCAGTATGAAGTTGACAACCCGGGAGAATGTGGCAGGTGCATTGGTCAGACCAAAACCCATCTTTAAGTGTTCAAAGAGTCCGAACTTGGTAAGAAAAGCTGTTTTCTTACGATCTTCCTCTTTGACCTTAACTTGCCAATAAGCAGAATTTGCATCTAGTTTAGAAAACCAGATGTTTCCTGCCAGCGTGTCAAGACAATCTTCAACTAGTGGTAATGGGAATGTGTCTTTGACTGTGACGTCATTCAAAGCTCGGTAGTCTATGCACCACCGAACTGAGCCATCTCTCTTCCTGATTAAAACAGGAGAAGAAGCCCATTCAGACACAGATTCCTGAATGACGCCTGCATCCAACATTTTCTTCAGGTGAGCTTCTTCCTCATCAACAAAACACGCAGGTGTTCTACGCATTCTTTGTTTGATAGGCTTAGCGTCACCTGTATCAATTGCATGCTCTATAGCTGTGAATTGACCAAGGTCAAACTCACTTTGAGCAAAGACATCGGCATAGCTACGTAGAACGCCAGCTAATTTCGATTCTTGCTCTGCATTAAGGTGCGTTCTGGATGCCTCAAACACACCTTGCAAATGCAATGGTAATTCCACAGCTATATTACTCTCACCTTTGTGGCTAGAAGCCACAAGATTCACTGATTCGTGACCCTGGGGTTTTCCCGTTGAGCTAGAAGCCGCAACAGGCCTAAACCCCTTACTGAATTCAGTTGGGCTAGAAGCCGCAACTGACCTTGACATATGGCGTAAATTAGTTGGGCTAGAAGCCGCAACAGACCTTTTTCCATGATTATGTATTGTTGGGCTAGAAGCCGCAACACTACTAGACCCTGATATGGAAGATTGGCTAGAAGCCATTCTTTCATCTGCACTGTGCATGTCCCCTAAAACAGTGTCAATTTCGTGTGCATTCGCAATAATTTCATTCTTTTTCAATGTTTTGAAATTATCGGTGGGGTTAACCAGACAGATGATCGGTCTATCACCGGCAGATCTGACAATGCAAGGCATAAGTACCTTTCTTTGGTGTATCAGATCACCAGGTTCTAGATAATAATCACCCAGCTGGTCGTCCAATTTACATGCAACACGAACGACAGAATTGGGAGGGACCACCACCCTTTTTGTCAAAGACACCCTAGCCACAACAGGTTTTTTATCCTGCAAATGTGTCGTGACAGGGACGCTTTCTCCATTCACCACAAGGGTGTCAGACTTCATATCATGTAAGACACCCAAATGGTGCATGATGTCATGGCCCAACAACATGTCGTCTGAAATAGGGGCGACATAAAGTCTTTCCCTAATTATCTGGGAGCCAAGACATATCTGCACAGGTTTAACTATGAAACCTGGTAAAATGTTGTCCCTATCCGCCATCTGCATCACGATATCCTTGATTTTTTTAGGTTTTTGTTTCAAGGTATCGTAAACCTGCTTGGAGAGAATAGAAATTTCCGCTCCCGAGTCAATCCTAGCCTGAATATCTCTCCCCCCGACTTTCAAATTGATGAAAGAAGAGCCTGCACAAACAATGTGAACCTTAACTGGCTCGTCCTTAAAGGTAGGAGGATTAGGATTGATAATGGTCGCAGTATTACTACTCCCTTTAGTCTGGTTAGAAACCGAGACCGACTCAGAAGTCAGGTTAGAAACCGTGACCTTCGACTGAGTTTGACCACTTTTAAATGTTTCTTTGACAGAGGACTGAGGGGCGTGGCCCTTGACCTCAGTCCTTACCCGTTTAAATTCTGCTGGTTTTCTTTGTTTTTCTTCTGTAACCAGGTCTTGTACCTCTTACAATCTTTTTTGTAATGGCCAGCCTTTTTACAGAAGAAACAGAGATCACCTGGTTTGGCCTTTCTTTTTTCTTTTTCCGACCTAATTGCTTCAGCAACGACCTTTTTTACTTCTTCCAGGGTTATCTGATTGACGGACACCTGGTCTGTAGATTTTTTACTTTTTTTCTGTCCGTCAATAGCCCTGGTAATGTATTGGTGGTGTTTCACCAAATTTAAGGCCTGTTGAATACTTTTAGGGTTTTCAAGGCAAGCATGTTTTGCTGCTTCCTTGTCCAAACAACCCTGACTAAATCTAGCAACAGCCTCCTGAATTCTGTGACTTTCAGGCAAGTCTTTGTAGGCTGAAGTAGCAAGGGACATGACCCTATCTGCCCAGTCTTCTAAAGTTTCCTCTGGATGTTGAGAGGCTTGTTGGAAGTTGATTCGGGCTGTTTCAATTAAGTCAACGGAGCCAAACCTACTTTCAAGTTTTTTGAGCATTTCCTTGAAAGTAAATTCTTCATCCATCCTAAATGTGATGGTGAAGAAGTCTAGAGCCTTTCCTTCTAGACTCCAAGTCAAATAATCCTTGCATTCCTGCTCTCCCCAGTTAGAAACCGACCTATAGCTCTCGAACATTTTTCTGAACGAGAACCAGCTCGTCTTGCCATTAAAATGTAGATTTTTTGGCAGCAGAGCCGGTTTCCCTCTTTTCAGAATGGCGGGTCTAGAAGACACCTGCCTGTCCAAAGCTACTTCAGGTTTAGGAGAACCGGAATTTGAACTTGAGGAAGACTCGTCCAGATAGAATCCAGTCGGTCTTCTGTTAACCCTCAACTTCCTGGACTTTTTGCTTGTGCTGGTGAGTCTCGGGATAGGCGGCTGAGCTAATTGTTCCTTAATGGTACTTGTTTTAGGAACCTGTTTCTCCAGATTCTCAAACTCCTGTGTGAGGGGTTTGAATCCTGGAGGAACACGTGGAGTAGCAGTGTGCACGGAAGATTGTCTAGAAGACATATCCACAGCAGCCGCTTGTCTAGAAGACAAGTCAAAAGTTGCCGGCTGCTGTGCCAGCGACTGCTGCAACTCCAACTGGGTCCTAATTAATCTCTGCAAGTCTTGAATTTGTTTAGCTGTTTGTTCTTGGAGGACCTGCAAAGTTACCATATCCATCTGGGTTTTCAATGGGCTTTGCCTGGGTGCAGGCAAAGGTGATTTGGGTGGCTTCAGATGGAGAGTTGGCTTAGGCGGAGAAACCAACTTATCAAATTGCTCAGTCTGTGCAGAATGTGGAACGGGTTCAATTTTTTGCACAGAAGGTCTAATTTGATGGGGTGGGGTTTGAAAAGTAGCAGCAGTCCTCGGAACTGTTGTAAATTCCGAAAACATTTGCTCCAAACCCTGGCTTTTCTTAGTAGGCCGTATGTCACTTTGTGACAAAAGCCTACGTAGCTGATCCTCAGTCTCACTTATCTGAGACTCAAGTTCAACTCTTTCTGCCTCTAGTGAGGTTAAGGGAGGAAGTGGCAAACTCTTATCTGCCCTTTCTCTCTTAAGTAGTCTTCTAGGAGGAACACTGAAATCTAATTGATTCCAGGTTTCTTCTTCAACTGCCCCCATCATCATCATGGAGAACGCCATTTTCGTCACCGGACCATACATATCTCTATGGTAGACAATGGCCTCTGCTCTTTTTTGGCCAATGCCTTTAATGCTGCAGAGTTGGTCAACAGTTGCAGTGTTGATGTTCATTCTGCTCATTTTTTCCAAAGAGAAATGAATACAGGCAATTTTTTGTGTTTAATAAAAAATTAAACAAAATGCAAAACCTGCAAGGAAAAAGCATGCAATTTAAACAACAAAGAAAGCAACAACTGACAGTTAAATTCAAGTGCTTAGAAAGCGTACCTGAAAATAACAGAAAAACTTTCTAATTGTAAAACAGGTGGGTGGGGTAAGTACTGGCTTTACAGTAAAATGGGCGCTTCCTGCCTGTAAAGATTAAACTGGCATATCCTAACCTGATTTAAATTAGCCTTTCTTTCTTTTCTGTGTAGACCAAATTTGGAACTGACATGTGAAACCACCTCGGCTAGAAGCCAATTTAGGTAACACAAGAAAACTGGGACCAAACAAGTAGAACTCAATTTAGTCTTGAAGTCAAAAGTTGTATTGAATGAATAGAACTCAATTCAATACCCTTATCCACAACAGGTGCCTTGTTTTCAAATTGTTTTTCAAGCTAGAAGCCCGAGGGAGTCTTTTTTGGAATTTATAGAAGGCTCGCGAAAACACAATACCAACAACCAAAAAGACTGCAAACAATCGAAAACGTTCTTGTTTTTAATCCTCGTCGCCAATAAAGTGTGCCGAGTTATTATATTGGGGCGATACCTGTCCTTTAGTGGCTGTAAATACTTGTGAAGGTGCTAACTTCTGTATTTCTTTATCTTCTGACTTCATAAACGTCTACACAGTAGTTAGTCAGGTGAGAGAGTGAACAAAGAGAAATACTGGTTCCCTATATCAATTTTACCCGCCACTCTGGTTTCCCAGTGACACTGGTACCAAGCGTCACTACACTTATACTGCCAATGCCTTTTAATTTTCTTTAACTAAACCCCAGTACCCGAAAAGCATCCGACAACAAGAGAAATTAGAGATTTACTACGGCCCAGGTCGACACCGACGGGAACCACGGTCTATTTTTAGATGAGCAACTTGCTCATTTACATACCGGAAATACACAAATGACGCTCCAAACAAAGCGTCCGAAGAAGAAATTATGGAAAATAATTACCTATTTGTAATGCTATGGAATTTAAGCGTCATTAGTCACGTGCCAGTCGCTTTACATTCCCACAATGCTTTTCTTTTTTTTTTTTTTTGGCGCGAAATCTAAAAATATCTTAAGAGGCTACGTAGCCTTTTAAGGGAATACCATCAAAAAAAATGTTTTTGGTAATTTTATGATTCTTAAATATTGATGATTTGTATTGTTTTTTCATATAAATTTCAGTGATATATATATTTTTTAATTTGGTGAGATGTGAAAATTCTAAATACCCACCTTTAAATGTCTTTTAAAGGACGATAACTTGTTTCTTAATCTTACAAACTTAGCTCAATCGGTGTCGAAACTGTTGTCATCATTCATGGGCGCAGCAATTTTTGTTACAATTGGCGTAAGATTCTGATCAGTAAAGAAGCTTGAAAAAAATAGTTCCATTGTATACAGGTAAATTCGTCAAATTGAATGCACCTAAAATGTATTCAGAGTCACATTTCCTTTGTCTACAATTATGTTACACATGAAACAGTTAAACAGTAAGAAAACATGTTCTCCTCGGTTTGACAAGATTCTTGTCATTTAGCCCCATTGTAGAGATGTATGGTGAGAGTAACGAACGACAACTCTGCTCGGAGATGGCCTGTGCGGAGTACGCAGGCTGACATGAGTTGACACTTGTTTGCAGATGCATTGAGCTCCCTTTTTATAGAACATGTTATAGTCGATTTTAACCCATTACCACACAGTCCCAACTTTTGACGCCCCTGAGAAAGAAGCCTATAGAAAACATTGTGGGAAAAGGAGAAAATGCTGGTAACCAGCATTTTCTCCTTTTCCCACAGTGTTTTCTACCCTTCACAAAACAAATTTCAAATTTTCAGTCACTTTAATTTTGTCGTCTCCAAATGCTTTTCAAGTTGGACTAGTCTAAAATATTGTCGTTTGGTAATGGGTTAACTCTTTACCACAGGACAAATTTTTAGCCTTGTCAGATTGAAAGTATTTGCAGACGAAAATTTGAATATTATCCATATAATGGAATTTGATCTTGAAAGGGTTGAAACCATTGTAAGAAAAGGAGAAAACACGGTTTACCAGCACTTTCTCCTTCTCCATGTTTTCAAAAGGCTTCTCCCTTAATGGTGTTAAAAATCGTCATTGTGTAGTAAAGTGTTAATGGACACAAAAAACATTAATTACCACCCCGTGTTGTTCAACAGCGATATCTAGAGTGTTATCTGACAAAGTTTGAAGTAGTTGGATTCTAAATACAACAGGTACAGAACGACACTTTAATGCATACAAATGTCCCACGTGATATATATTGCACTCAAAGATAATTGTATTTTATTTATTATTTAATATTAAATGAAAAATGGTAACGAAGATATCGCCATGGCATCGTTACACGGACTATTAAGTAGTTATACATACAAAATTACCTTAAAACAATGGGATCATAACGTAATACGATTTTCCCTTGGGATGTGCGAATATACAATTTGCAATTTACTTAAGGAATGAAGAGAATGTTATTTTTTCATGGAGATATGAAAAAAACACAAACCTAATCACACTGTATGAAACAGCGAAGCGGTTTCATTCATAACTTGTGTGATTAGGTTTTTTTTTTATATATCTCCATGAAAAACATAAAATTATCTTCATTCCTTATAATTTAGTATTATAGACAACATACACACTCGGAAATATCTCAAACTGTATTCATTTTCTTTAGTTTTAAATCTGGAGTTGGACTTTCTAAAGCCCCTTCCACTCATATTTTTATGGCGCAAGAATACAATAGCGAAGCAGTTTTCAGATCCCCAATACGGAAAATTAACTAATAGAACAAAAACAAATGAGCAAACCGGCGTGTAGGACCCGCAAAAGTAACTTTCAGCAAAAGTAGTTCAGGCACAAAGTGATTTTTTTTTCTCATGGAGCTATGAAAAACTTTTTTTTCAGCCAATCAGAATTCGCCAATGTTCATGAAAACAATTGATATTGAATTATATACAAATAGTCGGAATTCTATCACGCTCATTCTACAATTCTAAATTGTAGCTTTATTTGTACATGTATGCAAGTGATACAATATAGCAATCTAATAATATTTCTACTTAAACGCGACTTCCATCCATACAACATATATAGTATATTTCATGTGTCTGTTTTTAGAAATGTTATGCATAAATAAATGTCGTAATTAAAGCTGGGGGGGGGGGGGAGCGGGGGAATTATTTCCCCGTCACAGTGAATAGTTTCCTCCTGCCAAAAATTTGGAACTACTTTTCGGTTATCCGGTTAACTGACTTGAGATCACTAGTTTTAAAAGTGGCATTCGTTGACAAAATAATCAGAGGAAATATAATATATAATTTATTTCATCAGCTTGTGGTTAATAATTATGGGGAGATATTTGCCTCAAAATGGAAAGGTCCGCGAAAATAACTCGTGCCTGACGGCACTCGTTATTTTCGCATACCTTTCCCTTTTTCGGCAACCTGATAAAATAAACTCTATCTATTCGTACCTTCCAGACAGGTAAACTGTAGCATATTTAAATTTTAAAAGCTCTAACAATGGCTATATGAGTCTAGAAGTGTATTGGAGCTGTAATTTGTGTGCATGCCAATTAAAATACTGTTTGTGTTTCAGGACTGCAGAAATTAGCTACGGAACTGACGTTATAAATTCAAGTGCATAAAAAATCATTATCAATGAATAATGTGACTGATAGAAGATAAAGAGGTGAGAGGTTATGGAATTGTAAAACCGTGTGATCACTCTAGCATGAACAGTGCCACAAAAAAGAAAAACTGGCTGATAAATGTTGGAATGACTCGGAGAAAGTTTGTAAATGGTAAGTTTATTTGTTATTTCCCTCTAGTGATTTTCACCCATCTACACTTCCTGTTCCAGCTATCCTTCTCGACATAATATCCGTTGTATTTTAAGAGAAAGCAATACACAAATTTTGGTTTGATACTACCAGTATAGAGCTAACTGTACATTTCATTGCATTTGGTTGTGAAAGATAGTGTTTGTGATGTCTCGACCTAACCTACTGTGTACATTTGAGGAACGTTGTGACATACAAGCTGACGATATTTGATTAATGGAATAAATACAGTACAAAACAAAAAGAAACTGTAAACCATGCGTAAATATTTACATGTTTGAGATATATGTTATTGGATTATCCTAAATGATATAAAAGTACGGTCTTTTGCCAAAAGTATTTTGTCAAATCCTGATTTGCCATTGACTCACATGCATTTTTCAGTGTACAAAAAATAATAAAGTTTTTTTTCTGGTCATGTTCATTATCAACAAACTATACCGGTACAAAACTAAGCAACTGGAGCTATTTACACAGTTTTACCTCGACATCTTGTGGAATACCAGTTGTAAAGCTGCAATGACATAGGCTTCTCGACAATATGAAGTATAGCCTATTGTGTCTTTGGCTTCCAAATCGCTGATGTTTTGTTTGTTATGTTATGTGCCATTCTCATTTTATCAAGTAAAGAACTGATATCAGAAGGTTAAAAACGTACTTTTGCCCGTAGCGGAGGTTATGTTCGATCTAAGAGGATATTCACATATGTGGGACCCATGCCTTCTTTCATTAGAAAAAAAGGAATTCATTTTATTCATCTTATTGAAAGTACTATCACATTTATAAAAAAGAGAAATGTCTCTAAAATAGACGCGAAGTTAGTACTCGGAAATAAAAGTGTGATTGGGATACTGTCCTCGCAGCAGAAAGTATCTATTTAATTGACAACACGTTAGTAACGAAAAAAAAAAAAGGAGATATGGTGCTCTAGGGTCCAATCAATATTAACACAATATGTTACTGACTGTTAAATGAAGCAGAAGTAAGACCTACGTTGGCAAGTGAAATTAGCCGAATAATGTGCTTTGAGTTTTATGTCTACAATTATCTGACTGTATCCTGGTCTTTTGATCACGGTATTCGGGACATCCTCAGTTACAATACAGAATCTCATACATTTTTATTCCTATATTTCTGAAAATTTCTCTTTTTTTTTTGGCAAGTTCGTTGCTTTACCTTTGCACTTTAACTGAATAAATATATATATGTAAAGTCTGTATCTCGAAATTTTGACAAAGCAGTAAAAAGGCATGAAAATATACCAGGATATTGCAACATTGTACAGAAAGAGTCAAAATGAAAATCATTAGGATTTAAATCCACTATGAAATGTGGAAGGAATGTCACGTTTAGGATACAGAAAGACCCACACTGATGAAAACAATGACAATAAACAAAATGACTTTGTAGTGAGTAACAGGCCATAATTTTTCACCCTTTTCCAAACGACAAAATTTTAGACTTGTCCAAATTGAAAACACTTCGAGACAACAAAATAAATGTAATTAAAAAATTGAAATTTGTTTCCGGCAGCTTAGAAAACATTGCAGGAAAAGGAGAAAATGCTGGTTACCAGCATTTTCTCCTTTTCCCACAATGTTTTCAAAAGGCTTCTATTTCAGGGTTGTAAAAACCAGGGATTGTCTGGTAAAGAGTTAAGCGAGTTGTACACACCTTATTATTTATACGTTAACTGGGCCCGTATTCACCAACCATTCTTAAGGACGTTCTTTGTCATATTCTTCAGAATTACATTTGTAAGTAACGCAACTTCTGATTGGCTAAACCGAATGGTTTAGCCAATCAAACATTGTATTACTTACAAATTCTTGGAAAACCTTGGAGAATAAGACTAAGAATATTCTCAAGAATGATTGGTGAATATGGGCCCACGTGATAGTTTCAATTCCTATCATGAATTCGTTGCAAGTGTTAAAGTATTGAACTCTGCTCTTGTTTCCAGTGATGAGAGACACGTGCTCTCTTATGCTTGTAAGAAGAACATACTACGTACGTTGTCTAAATAGTGGATTGTGCGTGAAAAAAATATGCTAAGCTCTGGCAAATGGGCGCTTAATGCTTATTTCATGCTTTCCGGTAGGATATCGAGAAATAGCAGTGAAAATATTTTTCGATCTTACAATGGTACCACCAGTGAAAAAAACCGATCTTCACGTTCTTGTTGCCTAGGTAAATTGCGCGTGCCTATCAACCAGATGGGAAATATGACGTCATGTACCTTGGATTTCTTGCGCTTGACGTAACGTTGCTATGCGGGAGGGGTATAAGGGAAAAGAATTGTACCGGATTTTGATAAAGCTCCTCCCAGAAAGGGTAAAAAGCATGAAATAAATTAGAATATTTGTTGGTTTTTTTTTTCGGTGAAAGATCGAAATTTATTTCATCTCGTGAGCACCATCAGTAATATTTTCACTCGTGGCTGCGCCACTCGTGAAAATATTACCGATGGTGTCCAC
The DNA here is from genome assembly GCA_943736015.1 of Tridacna crocea. NCBI lineage: Eukaryota > Metazoa > Mollusca > Bivalvia > Cardiida > Cardiidae > Tridacna > Tridacna crocea. The sequence goes on along the minus strand of OX031066.1, from coordinate 33,940,855 downwards.
TCGATGAAATAAATTTCGATCTTTCACCGAAAAAAACAAATATCTATATCTCTGGTGCATGATACCAAGCCACATTGTAAGTATGCATCTATAATGGCCACCTTTTTTAAACAACTCACCTAAGGTAAGACCTATGTAATGCACTTCCGGTGAAAACTCTAATTGGTTGATAAATAAGGATAAATAAGGATTTATGCAGAAATAATACTTTTGCACATTTCTAACGGATCAGAAAGTCCGTTTATGTCTATCTTGAAATTATTTTTGTTATACTTTTGTTAGTTTTCTGAAAAGGGAGGTAATTATGATCTCTTTTTGAATTGAGAATATAGTGGTTTTAGATTTATAAATGATAATTCAAAGAAGGAAAAAATGGAAAAAATGAAAAGGTGAAAGTAATTCAGTCAATACTCTTTTTTAATTATAGCTAATTTTGCAGGATGATATTTTAGTGGAAATAGCTATTTTCCATTACACATGTCTTACCTTAACTAGAGGTCAACTAGTCCTTGAACATACAGAAAACTGACCTATAGCGAAAAGTTCCGACCCAGGTCAGCCTGCGAGGAATGCGGAAGCTGACCTGGGTCGATACTTCTTGCAGATGAATTAAGCCCCCTTTTCATAGAGCATGGCTCAGATGTATTCTTGGCATCCTCAGAAAGTGTGTTTTAATGCATCGTTGAATAATACCAAGCAAGCTGTCCTATTATAGGGACCAATGAGATAAGCTGAATCTTTAGGTAGAATTGCCATTCGACATGCGGGTTGTGTGCAGCGGCCACAGGTCGACACTAGTTGCAGATGTGTTAACTCTTTCCCAAACAGTGAAATTTTGGGCTAGACCAAATTGAAAGGGTGTGCAGACGATAAATCAAATTTAATGCAAATGATGATCTTTGTCTATGAAAGGGTAGAAAACAATGTGGGAAAAGGAGAAAATGCTGTTTACCAGCATTTTCTCCTTTTCCTACAGTGTTTTCAGAAGTCCTTTTTCCCAGCACCGTAAAAACCAGGGATTGTTTGGGAAAGGGTTATGTAAAAGATCTTTTCACAGAACTCGTATCATTATTTAAAATATGTATGATATGATTCGTAATGTAAAGGTATTCCACGGTTTATGGCTACTTGCATTTTCTCCTTTTCCCGCCCTTTAAAACACCACTTCCCTTTGGTAGTAAAATCTCGATTCGTAAAGGAATTATGCAATACGGCTGAAAACAGCGTTAAACAATATAATAGGCCTATTGTGGAATATTGCAACAGTCTGCATTTTCGCATTGTCGGGTCATTTCCTTTAAAAGGCTACGTAACCTCTTAAGCTATTTGTAGATTTCGCGCCAAAAATAAAAATAAAAAAGTATTGTGGGAATGTTAAGTGACTGACACTTGACGAATTATGCTTAAATTCCATAACATAACAAACATGTAATTATATTCCATAATGCCATCTAATTTCTCTTGTTGTCGTATGGTTTTCGACTACCGGGGTTTTATGAAAGAAAATTGTAATGCTTTGGGATGATTTTTTTGTACTATTGTAAAATTTTTGACCTAGAATCTGAATGGCCACCTTTAAGCTTCGTCATGCGGACCGAAGGTGTTAGGAATTTGGCGAAAATACCTGATCTCAATACACAGCAGTAGTCTGTGTTCACGATTATGCCTACACAATCATGGTAATAGACCGATACGGAAAAAAAATTATTTCGAGCTGTTATGGTGAGTTACTAGTATATAACGTCTGATTTTTACTCAGATCTTAAACAGGAATAAAATAGATTTATATTTATAAATACAGCCAAGAGTGATATCTGATGCATGAAAACTTGTCCCAGCTGTTGGTGTGAGATTTGCTCCTGTGTACGTCACTCTTTCTAATCCGTGTATGACATCTGGTAATGGGGGCGAAATAACATTCTTTGGTACGCCGAGAAGAACATTTGATCACGTTGTACGAGGTATTCACATTTGGAAAACTAAATTAACCACATTCGTATTTTTTGTTGTTTCTGTTGTTGATATTTCAAACAGAATATTCAAAGATAAAGGGCGTGCGGTCTAATCTTAGATTTACAATTTACAATGCCGATTTCTTTTGGCTCTATAGTTGTTTGGAGATTTAAGTCCCTAGAATCATGAGATCGCATCATTGTGTCTTGTCTCAGCCTCAAGCCAGTTCGCCCGATCGGTACGGAAGAGAATCTGAAGTCTAGGTTCCCCCTAATTCGTATCACCAATTTTGAAAGTTTCTTTCCGAGAATAGATGATAGTCATTGCGACATTGTTCTCTCATTGGTAAACATTGTTCGACAATATTTTTATGGAAAAGTCGTCGAGAATGTTGTGCCTTGCACTGATATATGAGTTAGTTGGTGATGTGTTAGAAGAATAGAGAAAAAAGAATGCATGAGAAATAGAGGATAATCAACTGGTTGTTTTTGATATGAAAAATATTTCACGATGATGCGTTGTTAGGCGTTGAAAAAACGAGTGCGCAGCCCGAGTTTTTTTTAACGCCTTACGACGCGTCCGAGTGAGATATTTTTCATATCAAAAATAACCAGTTGATTATTCTATTTATTATATACCTTATTAACATCAATATTTGTAATTTTGCGTTTGAAAGTCGAAAAAAATGTAGTCGAAAAAAAAAAGTAGTTCCCAAATTACGTCAGGAAGTGAAAGTGAAAGTTAATAACGTCACTATAGTGATGATATCAAAATTTATTACACAGGATTTCACTGCTAGGTATATAATAAGAAAAAATAATTGATAGGGAACTTGCAGTGTACAGTCTAAATTTAACTTAGCCCTTTCCCAAACAAGCCCTTGTTTTTAGGTGTCTGTTATACAAGTCTTTTGAAAACACTGTGGGAAAAGGAGAAATTGCTCGTAACAAGCAATTTCTTCTTTTCCCACGGTGTTTTCTGCCCGTTTGGATAATTTTCTGCCATTGTTATGAAAGTCAAAATTGTCGTCTGTAAACTCTTTCAGTTTGGAAGAGTTTAAAATTTGTCGTTTGGGAAAGGGTTAAAGAAAAGAAAACCTTTAGTTGTTTGTAAGTATTGGCAGCACTGATTGACATTGTCAAAAAGGCGCCTTGTGTTGCTGTAAAATATTGATGCAACTGATTTACACTGTCAAAAAGATGCCATGTGTTGCTGTAAAATATTGATGCAACTGATTTACACTGTCAAAAAGACCCCTCGTGTTGCTGTAAAATATTGATGCAACTGAGTTACACTGTCAAAAAGACCCCTCGTGTTGCTGTAAAATATTGATGCAACTGAGTTACACTGTCAAAAAGATGCCTCGTGTTGCTGTAAAATATTGATGCAACTGAGTTACACTGTCAAAAAGGCGCCTTGTGTTGCTGTAAAATATTGATGCAACTGATTTACACTGTCAAAAAGGCGCCTTGTGTTGCTGTAAAATATTGATGCAACTGATTTACACTGTCAAAAAGACCCCTTGTGTTGCTGTAAAATATTGATGCAACTGATTTACATTGTCAAAAAGGCGCCTTGTGTTCCTGTAAAATATTGATGCAACTGATTTACACTGTCAAAAAGACGCCATGTGTTGCTGTAAAATATTGATGCAACTGATTTACACTGTCAAAAAGATGCCATGTGTTGCTGTAAAATATTGATGCAACTGATTTACACTGTCAAAAAGACCCCTCGTGTTGCTGTAAAATATTGATGCAACTGAGTTACACTGTCAAAAAGGCGCCTCGTGTTGCTGTAAAATATTGATGCAACTGATTTACACTGTCAAAAAGGCGCCTCGTGTTGCTGTAAAATATTGATGCAACTGACTTACACTGTCAAAAAGGCGCCTTAACCCTTTCCCAAACTATCCCTGGTTTTTACGGGTCTGGAATAGTAGCCTTTTGAAAACATTGTGGGGAAAGGAGAAAATGCTGGTAACCAGCATTTTCTCCTTTTCCCACAGTGTTTTCTACCATGCTAGAAACAAATTTCAATTTTTGGGTAATGTTTATTTTGTTGTCTGCAAGTGCCATCAGTTTGGACTGGTCCAAAACTTTGTCGTTTGGTAAAGGGTTAATATTGCCACCGCTGTTTATAACAATGACTATTCATAGCAACCTTATTAGATGCTAAAAAGACTAAAAGACTATTCTTTACTATGGTAGATCTGGTTTTTTTTTTGCAAAAATATAAATTTTGAATGACGTATTACTGGTATCTAAAAGAAAAAAGAGGATAGTGTTTTCAGAAATCTCTCTACCTTTCATCCGTACATACGTCAAATCATGGTATTTAATCCTTATGTATTATCTTACAAATGGAGGCGGAGAATTAACGCGAATCTTTGGGACTAAGTGTTAGTGAGACATATAAGTTGTTCAACAATGAATGAAATTCTAAACATTACTAATTCGAGAACAAATTGCTTGAATCTTTTTAAAAATGAAGAAAATAGCAATTAATCCTAGAAAAGCAGCCGTTTGATGACTTAGTCTTTCTTACTCAACACAGGCCATATTATCAGTCCCATTTCTTAAAAACTTGCAGGGATTGTTTAATAACCCATTACCACACAATCCCTACTTTTGACGCCCCTGAGAAAGAAGCCTTAAGAAAACATTGTGGGAAAAGGAGAAAATGCTGGTAACCAGCATTTTCTCCTTATCCCACAATGTTTTTACCCGTCACGAAACAAATTTCAAATTTTCAGTCAATTTTATTTTGTTGTCTGCAAATGCTTTCGATTTGGACCAGTCTAAAAATACTGTCGTTTGGTAATGGATTGATAAAGTGAGCGCTGAAACCTTATCAAATTTAGCTGGATTCCGAACAACTGGTCTTGAGAAGTCGTACCTCACTCATTTTACTATTTGCACGATTTACTATGCATACATAATTATATATATGCTATACAATAAGCAAAACCTCTGCCAATAGAGCGATTCAGGACCACAAAGGCCTCCAGTTTTAATGAAGTAATGCTCCATCGCCAATAGCTTGATAGTTCGCTTATATTTCACGAGTTTAATTAAAATTTTAAATCTGCATATCAACTCTGAAAATAGAATATTTATGCAAACAAAATCACAATTATAATGTAAGTGTATATACATCCAGAGGATGACATTTATTTCGAAAATGTCATTCAGTAATGTTTTCCTTTGTGCTCGTCATTTAGGTGACTATATAAGTTTAACACGAATGATTGACGCATGACAAACATCATTGTATGCCTGTTTTGTTCAGTCCAAGTGCATTGTATCTCTCTCGTCAGTTCGTCTATTTCCGAAGAAAACCAGAGGTACTGTTGTTGCCCCGCTGTCATCTGCAACCGTGGCGTCGTGCATAACCTTTCACAATTTCATCAAACCTTGCACTTGGCGTGCTTGCGACAATATTTCACTATAATAAAGTTGAAAGATAATTGGGCCATGCTCTGTGAAAAGGGGGTATCATGCATCAGCGAAAAGTATAGATCCGAAACTTTTCACTATTGGTCATAATTGTGCGTCTAAGGACCAGTCGTCCTCATGATTTAGTGGATTATCAAAAAGGAAGGATGTTACGGATCGATTAATATGTGACGCTAGGCTTGGTATGATGGATTACGGGGCTGCATTAACTCATTACCAAACGACAAAATTTTTGGCTTGTCCAAATCGAAAGCATTTGCAGACGACAGCATAAAAGTGACGGAACATTTGGAATTTGTTTTGTGAAGGGTAGAAAACTTTGTGGGAAAAGGAGAAAATGCTGGTTACCAGCATTTTCTCCTTTTTCCACAATGTTTTCTAAGGGCTGCTTTCTCAGGGTCGTCAAAAGTAGGGATTGTGTGGTAGTAGGTTAAGCCTCATTTTTCCAGAGCATGACGCTATTTTAAAGTACATTTGTACTCCTCTTATATGCGCCCAATCGCTTGCTAAAAACGGTTGTATCAATATCACGGCACAATTCTAACGCTTGCCCTTCTTTGGTATGCTCCTTAGCTGCTTGCGATAAAAAGTTATCATTGCAGCGTTGCTGTAAAATAATGACTGACACTCTATTTGGATGATCCTAATCTACTTTGTACAGAAAGTTATCTTTGGAACACTGCAGAAAAATCTTAATTTTTGTACAAGCTCGTATGCACTTCATGCACTTTGAAAAACTTAGGGTCTTGGCAACCTATACTAATCTCTCTCGCTTCTGCTTCGGGGAACTACACCAGTAATGGCGCCGAAACTGAGAGCAAATGAAAAATCTTTAAGTTGGCAACCCCTCCCGGGCTCGAACTCGAGACTGTTACAAATTTGGTACTCCCCTTTTAAATGCACCAAGCCCACTTGCGACAAAGAGTAATGGTATCTACTCTGCAGGACAATAATGTAACCTTGGATCTCTTTTTTTGCGGACTTAGTCTTTTTGTGACAAAATGCTGTCATGTCCATGTTGGGGGATAGAATTTGATGACCTGCTCTCCTTTTGATTATAACTAACGCCGGTACGACAATAAGCTATCGTTTCTTAAAGGGCAATAATATAAATGTGGCACTTGTTTTAATGGCACCTAGCCCACTTTCATGCCATCTTTCAATGCTGCCAGAGAATAATTACCATTCCATTCCTTTCGTGTGCGTCTAATACGGTTGCTGCAAAAAACTTTAGCATTGTCAATATCACGGAACATTGGCAATTTTGGAAGTCCTCATGTATGTATCGTAGCAACTTGCTGTGAAAACACGTCATGTTCATGTTGCAGGTATGTTTTGTACCACTCCCTTTGTATGCACCTACCACTTTTGACATAAACATTATCTTCCAGCTGTTGTGTTCGATAATACATCAATATTGGGCCTACCTGATCTCAGTGTACTTTTCGCAACGATAATCCCATCGGACTAGAACCGGATTCAACTAACTTGGACCTCTAGCGTCATGTTGACAGAGTGCTTACAAAGTTTGTCTACTTTTATGTATATTCGTTACAGTTTCAATTTTACTCTACACCTATAATAGCTGAAGGACGGTTCCTTCTAATCAGATATCGGACCCCGCACTGTACGGTTTAACGTAAGGCATTAGTAATGGGAAAAGCTTTATATATCCCTCATGCTTATGTTTTTTGATATCATGAAAATTTGAAACAATAACATAAACCTTGCCAATTCAATTTTTGAATTATGAATTCTTATCGTTTAGAGTTAGATGAATACGCTGGTCATTACACAGGATCTCCCTTTACAAAAATATTTGAAAAAATACAGGTTTTTTTTTTAACACGAATGATTGACGCATGACAATGACAATTTTTTATTTGTAGTTGAAAAAAAAACAAATATCCTCTATCTAGTCTATTGCAATCGAGAGTGACTCAGATTTAAATGTAACCAAAAACCTCACAGTCGCCAAAACTGCCATACAGAAAATACTTCTCTCTATTAGAAATCTTACATCGATGAGATCTGACAATGTTGTCATGAACCATAAATCTCTACCACTGCAATATGATCGATGTTTACTTACAACGTCATAGAAACATTATGTCAACGATATTAAAACCGAGTCAGTGATCTTTGGCAAATCTGTTTCTTCTTTACTTATCCCTACGCAACCTTTTTTTTCCTAGTGTTTTTTCGTTGGTGTTATAGCCTTCATCAGCTACGAGTTCGTTCAACTGATAAGAAAATGAGGAAAAAAAAGAGCTTGGATAGTCCATCTAAATAGTCCATCTAAAAGTAGTGTTTGTGTGGTAATGGGTTAAAGTATTGCAACATCTATCTCATATCTCACTGCAGAAATAAGAAATATGCCATCTAATAAGTGATCTCTAAAAAATATGGAGAAAATTTTTCATTATTTTCCTCTTTCAAATTAAATACCGGAAAAAAAAAGATTTTTTTTTTTTCATGGCATTTTCTACTCCGACTGGTAAATGGCTATTGGAGCTGGGTATGGTCGGTAGTCCGATCAGAATCGATGTTAACCACAAGTTAAGACCGGGTTGAATTGGACCTGACTTAATTACTCCATTAGACAACACTCGATGATCAAATATGGCCGTTTTTATTCAATATTGTTGTTTTACCTTTATCAAGGAGGTTTATTCGCTAGTCTCTCAGTACTTTCAGTTCTTTTACTTATCAATTACTGTGTTAGAAAAATTACCCATTCCTTAGGTTAATGCGACTCGCCTACATCCGGTCTATTTTCATTTTTGCAGCGGTATGTTCAAGTTTTTTTCTTTGCTCACAGATCGGACCTAAGACGAAGCAACGAAAAAGCAAAGACTATTACACTGTTTTTTAGACATTTAAGCAAACGTCACTCCTAGAGAATTTTGATGATTATATTTAATTGATATACCGGCGTCAAGACTGTTGTTAAACTAAGGCGTAATTCATTTTGCAGAACCTTGATTGATTTTTAGGGTTTTCATTCACTTTTATTTCAGACTTTGAAGTGTGGCTTCAACATTTAATGTTACAGAACCGCTAGCTGTAGTCTACAGCCTTAACCCTTACCCAAACAATCCCTGGTCTTCACGACCCTGAGAAAGAAGCCTTCTGAAAACATTGTGGGAAAAGGAGAAGATGCTGGTAACCAGCATTTTCCCCTTTTCCCACAATGTTTTCTTCCCTTCCCAAAACAAATTTCAATTTTTGAGTCGCATTAATTTTGTCGTCTGCAAATGCTTTCGATTTGGACAAGCCTGAAATATTGTCGTTTTGTCATTTGGTAATGAGTTAATCAGTCATATCTATATTTTGACGTCCATAAGTTCAAACGTTTGAAAACATTGAGGAAAAAGGAGAAAATGCTGGTGGCAAGCATTTTCTCTTTCTCACGCAATATTACTTATAGAGACTAATTCGACTATTTTACCATCTTAAATTTGTCATTTCCAAATCATTCTCTTTTATTGAGGCAAGAAGTCGGCCATTAGGTAAAGAGTTTGAAATTCTCAAAATGCGATTTACGCCATCACAGTTATTTGTGTCGATACAAGGTCACGAAGGCAAAGTAAGAGGGACGCCCACGCAACACTAAGATAAGTGGCGAAATGAAAAGGAATTTGTTTAATGCCGTTTTTAACGCTATTTCCGTTCTATCGCGGCTGCCAATGCACCGGAATCGAAACTTTTTATGTACTAGTAGACAAATTTTCTGCCTGTCAAAGGGCTGTTCTGTCAGTCAAGTCAAGATGATTAACTTTATGGGACCACTTGCTAGGTATAAAGTCTGAGATACGATAAACCTTCATAATTTTTTTTTATTTTATTATATTTCATGTGTCTATTTTTAGAAATGTTACAGGTAAAGGAATGTCGTAATTTAAGCTGGGGGTAGAATTATTTTCCCGTCACAGTGAATAATTTCCTCCTTCCGAAAATCTGGAACTACTTTTTTTGTTCTACTTGAGATCACTAGTTTTAAAAGTGGTATTCGTTGACAAAATAATCAGAGGAAATATAATATATAATTTATTTCATCAGCTTGTGGTTAATGTGGGGAAATATTTGCCTCAAAAGGGAAAAGGTCCGCGAAAATAACTCGTGCCTTATGGGACTCGTTATTTTCGCGTACCTTTTCCTTTTCCGGCAAATATTTCCCCGTATTAACCACAAGCTGATGAAATAAATTCTATTTTTGCCCAGATTGCATCTTGTTAATGCATTACAGCAAGAAAGTGGTCGCTTAGAATTGATCTAACTTTATGAAACTCCATAGGGATTGAAAATGGCTTGAAAATTTGGCTGTAGTTCTCAATTTGAATAAATAAATGTTATAAAAATAAAAATAGCATTTTCGGTTTTTCTTTGAATGATGGCGGTAGTCGTAGAAAAATGCCTACAAAAAGTGTAATTTTTTTCAAAGCATGGCGTCAAGAACGCCGGATGGGTCTAGAACTGGTGTCCTTTCTTTAACCCTTTACCACACATTGACAACTTGTAACGCCCCTAATGAAGAAGCCTTTTGAAAACATAGTGGGAAAAGGAGAAAATGCTGGTAACCAGCATTTTCTCCTTTTCCCACAACGTTTTCTACCCTATCAAAACAAAACGGTGCTATTTGAGCCACTTTGAAATTGCTATCTGCAAATGTTTACAATTTGATTGGTCTGAAAATTAGCTGTTTGGTAATGGGCTGCTTACGAGTAATGGCTGAATGTCTCTTTGATATCGAAGATATATAAAATGGTGCCTTCAAATAGTGCAATTCACATAGAAGAGAAACGACAACTGACTCTTATAACTCATTACCACACAATCCCTATTTTTGACGTCCCTGAGAAAGAAGCCTTTAGAAAACATGATGAGAAAATGAGAAAATGCTGGTAACTAGCAATTTCTCCTTTTCCCACAATGTTTTCTACCCTTCACAAAACAAATTTTATATTTTCAGTCACTTTTATTTTGTCGTCTGCAAATGCTTTCGATTTGGGTAAGCCTAAAATACTGTCATTTGGTAATAAGTTAATCTCATGGAATACAGTAAACGAATATTGCGTGAAAGCATCCTCACTGGAATTCCATACGATTTCTACATTCACATTTTTTTGGTGTTTCTATCATCCAATTTAAAACTAAGTATTGCATATTTCGCAAATGCCACAATTCATCCAGAACGGTCTGTGTGTGTTTTATTGTTTATCAATCTCGCGATTCGAAATTAAACGAAGATAAGGTTATTCTCAGAAACAAAAGTTATCAATTTTTGCGGTTTTGAAGTACTTTCACAGCGCATGTTTACATCATTTTCACGGTAAATGCGATAAAAAGCACACGTTTTGTTCCAACAGTTGTATGCTATCAAAAGAACCTCTCTGGAGATTACTGCTGATATATCTCGATGGCAACTTCAGAGATCTATAAATCTGAAATGTGCAACTGAAATAGTTCCGCTTCGTATTGCAATAGAGGTATTATGGCTTTTTTATCATGAGATAAAACAAATCGTTATAGATGCAATCATAATGGTTTTTAGCGGTGATCTCACACGCTGTGACATTTTAAGGTAAGACCTGTGTAATGGAAAACAGCTATTTCCACTAAAATATCATCCTACAAAATAAGCTATAATTAAAAATGAGTATAATTGAACTACTTTCGCCGATTTTTTTTTTTTTTTTCCCCATTTTTTCCTTCTTTAAATTATCATTTATAAATCTGAAACCACTTTTCTCAATTCAAGAATAGATAATAATTACCTCCCTTTTCAGAAATTAACAAAAGTATCAAAAAATAATTTCAAGATAGCCATAAACGGAATTTCTGATCCGTTAGAAATATGCAATAGTATTATTTCTGCATAAATCCTTATTTGTCCTTATTTATCAACCAATTAGAATTTTCACCGGAAGTGCATTGCACAGGCCTTACCTTAAACTTTTCTGCTTAAAGTCTTTTACAAAAAGATCTAAGCTATGCTCTGGGAAAAGGAGGGCATCTGCAAAATACGAGTGTAGGACAAAACCCGCCTTGGACAAACCCCCCCCCCCCCCAGGATAAAACCCCCATGGACAAAACCCCCCTAGGACAAAACCCCCATAGGATAAAAGCCCCCTAGGACAAAAACCCCCATCATATATAAAAAGTACATGTATATAAATTTGAGAAAACACACATAATTTGCAAACAGTTTTAAAGTTTTCAAAACAAGTCCGTTTGATTTAAGGAAAAAATCAAACATGAAAGGCAAAAAATGATTTAGATATTATCTTATTTTAAGTTGTACCTCAAGTTTGTTGATAATTTCTATTGATATATCAACACCTATGAAGACTTGGGTAAGACAGGTGTTGAGAAGGGATTAAGACACCTGATTTGCAAGTTTACACCTGTCATATTCACTAATATTTAGTAGTAGATTTGAACATATAAAAGCACCAAATAAGAAAAAAAAAAGTCCTTTCATTAATATATAAATGATTTTTTCCATTGTATGATTGCATTTATAATTTATTATGAATTTATTATGAAAGTATTAAGAAAAAAACACATTTTTGGTCATAAAGCAAAATTTTAAGAAAAAAATACATTTTTGATCATAGAGCACAATTTAAAGAAAAAAATTCATATCAAATCAATTTAACTTATACAAAACATTTTTTACAACCCCCACAACTATTTAAAGCAGTAAATTTTATTCAACTTTAAAATGATTGTACAAAAAGAATCATTTTAAAACCATGGGGGTTTTGTCCACTTTTCAGTTAAGGGCATGGGTGTTTTGTCCATGGGTGTTTTGTCCTAGGGGGGTTTTGTCCTAGGGGGCTTTTGTCCGTACCCCGCAAAATACATTGACCAAGATCAGCATGTGCAGACCATGCACGCTGAATCCGGTCAAAAAAGTTTGTCACTGATCATTTTTTACGCAGATCTAGATACAAGGACAATGTTACCATTAATTACATATCATCATGATTTAGTCAGTTGTCAGGGAAAAAGAGATACTATGGACCCATCATTATGTAATGATTCGCCTAACTCTTTACCAAACAACGAAATTTTAGATATGTCCAAATTGAAAGCATTTGCAGACGACAGAATAGACCTAACTCAAAAATTCAAATTTGATTCCAGCAGGGTGGAAAACGTTGTGGGAAAAGGAGAAAATGCTGGTTACCAGCATTTTCTCCTTTTCCCACAATGTTTTCTACAGGCTTCTGTGTCAGGGTCGTCAAAAGTAGGGATTGTGTTGTAATGGATTTACGGACTTAAATTACCTTTGTAACTGTTAACTAGTAGAATTTTCTACGGATAAATTGGCGCGCCGCGTCTCTCGAACTGGGTGAAAAAAACGCACGAACTGTACTGTAATAAAAGGAATCTTGTGTTGTAACTTTCTTTTATAGTGCCTGAAATGGCTTCTCGCAATGTCTCGTGTGATATCAAATTTTCTCATGTTGCTCGAATCAAATTCAACGACCAGGACTATCACTAGAATATAACATTCTCTATGTATGTTCCTACAGGACTGTACAGTCTTCACAATTCCCACTTTTGACACCTCTGTGAAAAAAGCCTTTTGAAAACATTGTGGGAAATGTTTTCCACAATGTGTTTTTTTTTTTCCATTCCTAAAACAAATTTCAATTCTGTAGTCACATCCATTTTGTTGTCTGAAAATGCTTTCAATTTGGAGCAGCCTGAAATTTTGTTGTTTGGTAAAGAGTAAAGACTTTTCTATCGGCATTTTTCTAGCCAGTAATATGATTTAAAGTATGTATGTATATATTTTACGTCATGCTCGCCTTATATCTGGTGATTTTTCATTTTTATTATTTTTGTATTTTCAAGGACTATGTACAACTCTGTACTTGTCACAAAATAAAATTTGTTCTGTTCTGTTAATGTTGACTGTCAGGAATTAATAGAGATCCAGAAAATCTAAGCTTTTCTCCACAAGTTTATGTGTGTGGCGGGGAGGCCGGGGGGGGGTTTGATTCCTGTTGGGGTAAATAGCACTGAGAAAAGATCTTGTAATGATTACAAGACTGAGAACATCAATCTTCCGATGGCGACTATCACAGCAGACTTGAATCTCCATGTCAAACTTTGAACTAAATCACATTTATCAGGCAAATGCTCGCTTGTTTCTTTTCTGATACGATTTAGCAAATTTAAAGACTGCTGTTTGAATCTTGTAATCGGAAAAATATTAGAAATATGAGGATGAAGGTTTCATCTCGATCTTATTCATTTTTCTCACATTTCTTTTCTAGAAATTACTTTGAATGTTGCGTCCTCAGTCTGTGCGTCTCTTCCTACGACGATAACAAAATGGTTATGTGAAAGTGAAAGGCTAAGAAGTCAAAATTAAACGATTTAAACAGCCAAAAGGAGGGAGCGTAGCGACCGACTATGGCTGTTTAAACCGTTTAATTTTGAACTTCTTTGCGTTTAATGGATTTTTTCTTTTTCCGTCCACATTACATCATTGCTAAAATATTGTGCCATATACGAAATCAACTATTCACAAAGGAACGGCCTTTCACCCATATATGGAGTTGGCTGATTCGCTCAGTGACTAATTAAACCTGCATTGGGTAGTTTATGGAAGATAGACGGTCAAAATTTTTCAGATATGAGCGTTCTGATTGAGTAGAAAAGTAGGACAAAGACTTTCAAAGCAACTAAATCTTAGATTCAAAAACCCGTTGGTTATAAAGTTACAAAAGGTACTGAACAACTACCACAACAGGCAAGTCTCCAGATAGAGGATGATTTCAAAATTGAAAATATCAACTATTCTCCGCTAGATCTTATGTTATAGGCACTTATTGGATTCGTCTCATGGAGACAATTCTAATTAGTACCGACAACATGGGTTTCGAAGAGATATAATTTTCTTTAAAATAACATCATCCCTCTTATCTGGAGCTCTCTGCACCGGAGTTGTTTCGAAAAATGTGACCTTGAGATGAAAATGTATTGGTTTAAGTCCGGAAGTGTCAAGATGTCACAGTTATCGTTGACAAGCTGTTAGCCCGGAATTAAGTTATTTTTAGATTCATGACACCGTCTTGGCAGGTCTTGAGGCAATCGGTGTAAAGTGATATTGTCGGAAATTCCACCGTGATAGCTGACCCAATTTATTATTTTTTTTTTCTTAAATTCTTTGGAGCATCCGAGGAGTCTTCATCATTTTTGAGACCTTTAGCCCGCATTAGAATGTATCCCGTCGAGATAAAATTTAGATTAAGTACACATAGCAAAGGGATTCTTATGCTCCTTTTTTTTGCATTATCTCCCGCTAGATGGCATTGTACAAATACTCATCAATCTAATTTGGGCATCCTGGGTACAGAACCGGACTACTTTTCTACGCGACAACCGTTACTTTGAAGTTCAATCTAAATTAAACGTTTACTCAATAAAACGCTACCTGGTGCGATTCATTGAGCTATGATCAGCAGTTCAGAGAAATCTGGAGCTAAAACAGGCCTGATTTTTCCTCAAATGTATTGATAAAAACCATTTTCTCCATTGCTACTTTATCGCGCGTATTACTACAGTCTCCCCGATGTCGGGGAGACGGTGATGCGTCACATAAAACAAGTCGAATCTTCCAAGAATATGAGTACTGTAGGGCCTTCAAGCCTCTTGTTCCATTTTTTTTTTTTATGTTGAACCCCAAGACATAATTATGGACCGTGCTTTAAAAACAAGGAGTATCATGCATCCGCAAATAGTTTCGACCTGGTCGAAACGTGTTGCCTTGGTTAACTTTTCTGCATGATTAAAGATCGTTGTACATTTAGATTCAGTCGTTAAATAGCCGACCGAAGTGGATTATTATGACTTGATTAGTATTAGCAGATGAACCCTCTTTTAGTAGACCGCAGCTCACATTACAGTTCCAATATCCATATTACAGTACATAATATTATTGTAAACACCGTTTATCCTTTTAAAGGTATTTCTTCTTCGCGAGCCAAGGCTACAATCACTACGTGGATCTTACCTTGGCGGATGGAGCCCGATTTCGAGATTTCCGCGATACGCCCCTTACTGGATGCTGCTTATTATCTCCCTTTACTTCATATTTCTTATAGCCAATGAAAAATCGTTTCACAAACCGCTTACGAATACAATAATTCAACATGAAGCAATAGCCACATACGTACTTCGACACTACAAGGTCAGGAGCTGGAATGTAGCCTGAAACCGGAGGTATTCATGTTTACCTTCTATTTTTACCCGAAAGGTCGCGACCTTGTTCTATTTTTATCAAAGATGAAACGCTACGAGCGATTTGATTCGTGCAGTAAAAGCTAGCTGCAACTAATGAAAATGTGTATTGGTGTAATGTAGAAATCAAGCTCGATCCGCCAAGGGTAGAGTAGCGTAGTGGATCGTCACCCTTGGCTTGCGAAGATAGCGATACCAATGTCATAATGTAAAATTCCTTCCATTAAAAACTGAAAAGGTGGAAATTAGAGAGGATGATGTGAGAAATAAAAGTGTCGTTAAACGTAAATAAGATTCCTTATGTCTATACTAATTGCTCTGGTTGCGTGTAAATGGCACTTGGCACGATATAAAGTGTTGCACTAAAGCTTTTGTCTTCAGTCTTATTTATTTACCTCATCCGATACTTTGAATACTGAGAGACGCAGAAAAATTGAAGTCTCCTCAATATTGAACTGCTACATCAAAACGTTTTTTTTTTTCTTCCAAGAAAAGGTAACATAGTAGAATGGGCGATTCTGAGTATTAAGACAAGCAAAAAATAAGCATACGCATTATGCGCTGCGTTAAACTCTGTCGGCGCCAAAGACGAAAACTAGGTCTTTTGCGGACGCATACATTAAGATAAGACTGCACGGAACATGAGTCTGATCTTCGGTCTATTCTTTGTGCTTGTTTATCCCTTTCCCAAACAAGCCCTGGTTTTTACGGGTCTGGAATAGTAGTCTTTTGAAAACATTGTGGGAAAAGGAGAAAATGCTGGTAACCAGCATTTTCTCCTTTTCCCACAATGTTTTCTACTCTATCATAGACAGAAATCATCTTTTCAGCAAGAGTTGAATTGTCTTCTGCAAATGCTTTCAATTTGGTCTAGTCCAAAAATTTGTCGTTTGGGAAAGGGTTATTTAAGCCAATGATACAGAATTACTTCTAAGTCTCAATGGATTAAATTTTCAGGCATCAAAAAGGAAGGAAATGTGGCGCTGGAAGAGTTAAACTATGTCGGTGCCATAAACTATACTTCTTCCTACATCTGGAAATATGGTCCACTATAAGTCAGAAAGTGATTTCATCTTAAAGCCTTGACCAAAGCAAGGGACGGTATATATTCAAGATCAGACAGCACACTTTTCACTGTCTGATCTTTGTATATGTTGTTCACAAAAACTCCGGTTTTAGTCCATGACGCCGAAAGGGTTACAGACAGCTTTGTAAGCTGCGATTGCTGCTGTGATTATTATTGTTGTTATTCTAAGGAGGTGAACCTAGCTTTCTTGCTCGATACACTTTTATAGTTATAATGCTTATCACGCGTCCTCGTTTTGTAGTCCCCGTTGGCGGAATCTCAGTCACCTCGTCACCTCGTTTGGTTAGAATTGTCACCAACATTTCACGCGATTTGATTATTAAGTCTAATGATTTGCTGCTGTTTCAAATTTTTCTTTGTTAGAAGCATTAGAAAACAGCTTGCCACAAGTATTGTTTTTGCTCAAGGTTGTTTTGTTATTTGTTAAAATCGCGGTTTATTGTGTTGGGTTTTTTTTTTTTGTTATGGAAGATGTACATTTTTTTTTTCAATCTTTCTCTTTTCAAAATTAAGTCATAATGCGATTTAGCAACTACCAGTATATCAATGGCAATATATGTTTCCTGTAGAAATGTCAAGAAACACAAGAAATATAAAGTAGTACATCATACAGTTGTATTAACTCTTTACCACACGAGAAAATTTTAGACTGGTCCAAATTGAAAGCATTTGAAGACGACAAAATAAAGGTGACTGAAAAATTGAAACTTGTTTTGGGAAGGGTAGAAAACACTGTGGGAAAAGGAGAAAATGCTGGTTACCAGCATTTTCTCCTTTTCCCACAGTGTTTTCAAGAGGCTTCTTTCTCAGGGGTGTCAAAAGTAGGGATTGTGTGGTAATGGGTTAACCCATTGTTATTACCACACAATCCCGACTTTTAACAGCCCTGATTAAGAAAGTTTTTGAATACCATGTGGGGAAAGGAGAAAATGCTGGTAACCAGCATTTTCTCCTTTTCCCACAAGGTTTTCTTCCCAAATTTCATTATTTGAGTCACATTTAATATGCTGTCTGCAAAAGCTTTCAATTTGGACCTGTTTAAAATTTTGTCGTTTGGTAAAGAGTTAAACCAAAGTATTTACCCTTAAAGGAGAAAATGCTGGTTACCATCATTTTCTCCTTTTCCCACAACGTTTCTTCCCTATTACAGACAAATTTCATTATTTGAGTCACATTTAATTTGCCGTCTGCAAAAGCTTTCAATTTGGACATGTCTAAAATTTTGTCGTTTGGTAAAGAGTTAAATCAAACCAAACTATTTACCCTTAGGCTGCTAAGCACGACACAAAGACCTTTTTTGCGCACAGCAGTACGTGCAATCTGATATTGGATGTATACTGTCCGTTAAGGAGAACTTTTTCCCCGTAAAGGTGGCCATTCAGATTTTGAGACGAAAATTTTACAAAAATACAAAAAAAGCATCCTTACACTCCCAAAGCCTTATAATTTTCATTCATTAAACCTCAGTGGTCGAAAACCATCCGACAACAAGAGAAATTAGAGATTTACCACAGCCCAGGTCGACACTGAAGGGAAACACGGTCTATTTTTACATGAGCAACTCGCTCATTTACATACCGGAAATATACAGACGAAGCTTCAAATATAGCATCCGAAGTTCTAGACATTATGGAAAATAATTACATGTTTGTTATGTTATGGAATTTAATAGACATTAGTCACGTGCAAGTCACTTAACATTCCCACTATGCTTTTTTTTATTTTCGCTGAAAATCTAAAACTAGCTTAAGAGGCTACGTAGCCTTTTAAGGGAAATACCATCAAAAAGATTTTTTCTTTTTTGTAATTTTATGATTTTTAATTACTGATGATTTGTATTGTTTTTTCCTATAAATTTTAGTGACATATATATTTTTAAGATTCTAAATACCCACCTTTAATCCTTTACCATACAAAAGACGACTTTTGACGACCTTTACCATACAAAAGACGACTTTTGACGACCTTTGGTAAGAAGCCCTTTGAAAACATTGTGGAAAAAGGAGAAAATGCTGGTAACCAGAGCCATAGTGAAATTGTTGTCTGCAAATGCAAATATAAACAGAGCTAAAATTTTGTTGTCTGGTGAATGGCTAATGCACCTTTGAAATAGCAAATTTTTGCTTCTTAGAATGGGCTGGAAAGATTCATTTCACTTATATAGCACGCTAGAGTTTAACTATTTACCAAAAGACAACATTTTAGACTCGTCTAAATTGAAAGCACTTGCAGAGGTTAACCCTTTACCCCCATAAGGCATTTCTATGGTATCTCTAATTGACCCGAAACAACAGCAAGGGTGAAGCCGTTTATTATGTGTATATGAAACCTTTTAATAGCATAGAAAACATTGTGGCAAAAGGCGAAATTGCTCGTCATGAGCAACTTCACCTTTTGCCACAATGTTTGCCAAAGGCTCCTACAAGCAATCCGTGGAAATGTGTATAGATGGAGTAAGGGGTTAAAATAAACATTACACAAAAATTGAAATTTGTTTCCAGCAGGGGAGAAAACATTGTTGGAAAAGGAGAAAATGCTGGTGACCAGCATTTTCTCCTTTTCCCACAATGTTTTCAAAGGCTTTCTTCTTTAGAGGTGTTATAAGTCGTCATTGTGTGGTTAAGGGTTAAAGACTTTAATAGGATAGCTTCAAATCCGTCTGCTGCTAGTTTGTTTCCGGGGGCATTAAATCATTACAGCAAGGGCTCATTTACACTTGCGCAATGCCGAATCATGCATTAAAATTCAAGTACAAAACGCACACACTTGACTTGAGAAATTACATGATGCGATACATGTCAGCCTTTGTCACGCACGCAATAAATCGAAACTACCTTAAATATGACAACAGAGAAGCTTGCAAAAGGTCGAGCAGTTCAATTCATGTAAATTTCCGATGCGACGTAAAATGTAAGCTCACAACTTGTTCATTGAGCCATAGGCAATAAAATATTCGATACTTTGTATCAAAAATCAATTTTAAAAATGTGTGATTTGCGCCGGATCTGCCCCACCTACCCTTCTATGTATCATTTATATCATTTGCATACGATGAGGTGGGGATTTTCTTCCGCTAAAAGATGGAATAAGCTGAAACTTGAATTGCATTACAAATACACCGAATCATTTTTAGGCTATCAAATCTCAATCAAGCTTTCTATTACACGTTGTTGAATGGGAGGGTGTGGACAAATTACGAGAAAAGCACGTAGTCAAATATGAGGTACACAACAGTGTACATGCCTTCGTTTCGTAAAGCTCAATTCTTGCATGCAGTTATCACGTAAGTAATAAGTTTGACGCTTAACTCTGAAAGAGCAATATGCGAAAAAATGAAAAGGTCTACGCGGTAGAGATCGATAGAGATCTGTCCAGTCTAGCAATTTTTCTGTCTCCGTGGATTGCATTTTTTAACAATCGAAAGATTGACCCGGGTCATTCCAGAGGGTCATTTCTCTACGTAGAATAATAACCCGGGTCATTCCTCTATGTAGAGAAATGACCCAAGGGTCATTTTGTAGGGGAGGGTCTTTTCTCTGCATTACACCGGCTGACCTGGACGGAAATTTTCCACTATTGGTCAATGTGCGATATGTCCAAAGATAGTTAACCTCCTGATTAATTCATTTTTACTTTACAAAAAAAATGGACATCATAGATACATAAGGATGTGCATCTTCGCAAGCCAAGGCTGACGATTCACTACGCTACTCTACCCTTGGCGGATCCAGCTTGATTTTTACATTCCCGCGATACGCTTTTTCATTGGATGCAGCCAGCTCTAACTGCAACGAATGAAATCACTCGTAGCATTTCATCTTTGATAAAAATAGAATAAGGTCGCGACCTTTCGAATAGAAGGCATCCATGGAAACGCACGTGGATGTCTGCTTATCGTTTCATGTTGAATATTTGTATTCGTAAGTGGTTTGTTAAACGGGTTTTCACTGGCTTTCAGAAATATTATGTAAAGGGGGGTTAATAACCAGCATCCAACAGAGGGCGCATCGCAGGAATCGTTCTCAATCAGCCAAGGTAAGATCCACGTAGTGATCGTTACCTTGGCTGGCGAAGATGAAGGATGTGATAACTTGCATGGCTGCATGTATCACGGAGATGTATTAAGCTCACTTTTGCCAGATCATGGCTCAGATTTATTTGGTACGGAAAGAGTAAAGGAGGGGATTTATGACCTCCTCCCCAAAGTTCTGATATTCTACGGATGGAAGTCGAGTTATTGCACTATAAGAAAATTCTAAATACTACGAACCACCATCTTCGCCAGCCAAGTTTACGATCACTACGTGGATCTTACCTTGGCTGATTGAGCCCGATTTCGAGATTCCTGTGATGCGCCCTCTATTGGATGCGGGTTTTTACTCCCCTTTATATCATGTTTCTAAAAGCAAATGAAATATCGTTTTACAAACCGCTTATGAATACACATGAAGCGATAAGCAGACGTCCACGTGGGTTTCCATGTTTTACCTATTATTCGAAAGGTAGAGACCGTGTTCTATTTTTATCAAAGATGAAATGCTACGAGCGATTCTATTCGATGCAGCTAGAGCATGCTGAATCCAATGAAAAGGCGTATCGCGGGGTTGTAAAAATCGTTCTCAATCAGCCAAGGTAAGATCCACGTAGTGATCGTAAACTTGGCTGGCGAAGATGACGAACCACAGGCACAGATGGAGAGGGTCAGCAGATGATACCCCCAGTAATGTTGACGGAAGTGGGAAACAAAGTGCTCCTTGTCCATCCCAACACATGTTTGAACTGAAATGCCTATATTTACTTCTACCCTAAAATTACCTTTCTTCGCGCATAAAATCACTGATTTCTGTGTTTCTGCAACCTGACCATCCCCAACTGTTGTGCTTGCGTGTTAGTAAAGTAAAAGATATTAGCCTGCTCACGGTGAGGAAACTACATAGACGGAGCCATTGGCTCTGTTAAGGAAATCTTGTGTGGGTTTTTCCGGTCACGTGCGGCGCCGTCAATATCGGCTGTTTCGGTGGACACGAAAACGTAAGTTTTCCATTTATTATCAAAATTTGATTTTATACTGAACACTAGCGAGAAAAGGGGAATTGTATGAGGGGCCCATGACTTTCAACTTACTTCCTTGTCCGTAGGGAGTTCCAAGTCGGCGCGGTTTTGTCTAAAACACTTTTGCCGTGAGCCACGGTGAGGTAAACAAAGGTCATTTTCTATAATGACCACAGGCTTTCTATTGCTCTTTCTGCATAAAAATTACTTATCTAAATGTTTACACCGTCCGAATGTATGAAGTGATTATCTAATCCTTCCCCACTCACGAAAAACAAAATTTGAATCGAAATAAAAAAAAATGAGAAAAAATAAACAATGGCTCCGTCCATATCGGCCGGCTCTGTCTATATCGGCTGGCTCCGCTGTATGAGGGTGAGTTTTAGAAGCGACATATATGCACAATTGAAACAAAACTCACACACACACAATTCGCTTTATTTTCTTTCGCACGGGAACGCGGACGACCGAGGTGACTACAATAGCTCTTCACACTTCGTGCAGTCAAGCTAAAAGTAAGTACTCAAGTCTGGAGTGTCAACTTCAGAAATACCTGCAAAACTTTTACAAAGGTTATTCTCAAATATTGGTTTTATTCAGTTTTGCGTCCCCCAAGCTGTTAAAATGGTATTGAGACGAATGGATCGGTAAGTGGGAGGAAACGGGAGTACCCCGGGAGTATCCCGGGAAAAACACCCGACACACCCGCAAGTACCTTCAGTCTGAAGGTGTCTGCTCCGATGCTATTATTGTGACTGGTCTTCGCTAACATCTTCAGGCCAGCCATTCATTGAACCCGTATGAAAAAAAATACGATTTTACCCGCATCTTTTCGAACGGCTCTATGCGACAGAATTTCAAATGACAACTAATAAAATGGGCATGGATTGTTAGATAAATGATTAATCTTTACAAAAAAACTGATGTTAGTTAATATCCAACTCTTACCTTTGTGCAAATCTGCACTTTTCAACGTAAATAATCGTTGACCTACTTCACCAGAAATCAAAACATGGTGATCTTTTCAATGCGCATGTCTCGGCAGAAATCGCAGTATCTCTGACACGCTACAGGATGGTTTAGTTGCGAATTTTGCTGTAAACAAACGCACCTTGATCGAACTTGGCTGTATAGGGTTAGGGAACCAGACTGTACAAATTTCAAATTTCGTTGAGTGCGCATGCCTGACTAACGGAAGTCGCCGTGTTAGTTGTTTACAAATTATGCTGGATTTATTTACGTTGGGAAAAAGGTAAATTCCCTTTGATTTGATTGGTATTTTGCAGCATATTTTGTGTGCTCTTAAAGATTAATCATTTATCTAACGATCCATACCCATTTTATTAGTTGTCATTGGAAATTTTGTCGCATTGAGCCGTTCGAAAAGATGCGGGTAAAATCGTATTTTTTCCAGATACCCTATATGAATGGCTGGCCTGAAGGTGTTAGCGAAGACCAGTCACAAAAATAGCATCGGAGCAGACACCTTCAGACTGAAGGTAACCCGCAAGCAGAACGTGGCTTGTCCACGTTGTCCGAGAGTGCCCTGTACCCACAGGGTGATATGGTCGAATGATCAAGAGCACTGAAGTCAACCACTTTAACCACTCAACCACGTGACCGCCCTTTTTGAAATGATAGATGGTTCGAGAAAAGCATCACCATTCCATAAATAACTTTCAAAAAATCTAACTTTTGACTGGTAAACCCAATAGCGAAAAAAACCTATCGCTTCTAAAACCCTTTTCTCGCTAGTGTTCAGTATAAAATCAAATTTTGACAATAAATGGAAAACTTATGTTTTCGTGTCCACCGAAACAGCCGATATTGACGGCGCCGCACGTGACCGGAAAAACCCACACAAGATTTCCTTAACAGAGCCAATGGCTCCGTCTATGTAGTTTCCTCACCGTGCTGCTTTGATTGTATAAAATGAACCATAAATGTTCTCTGTGCACATGTTATCAGCATTTTTTCTTACATCGATCATGCAAGAAAAGGTAGGTTGCAGGTGGTCGTGTAGAAAATGTTTGATAGGGCGTTCTTCGCCATTGTCGTCTTCGTGCAGAAAAGCGTGAACGCCTTCTCTCTTGGTTTGTAACCTAGGTTACGACAGTCTGTGCAGATGACTTGGGTTTCTTCATTTTCCCCCGTAGTAAAACATGAATTGTCAAATATATTGCACTAGCACTCAAAAGGTATTTTCGTGACAGCATAAAACTCTTTGCGTCAATAAAACAGAGAGGGGCATTTTATTTATTACGACATAATACTCTACATTTTCTTTGTACAAACACACATGGTAAATAGCATTACGTGACAGAGTTTGAATTATGATTAAGGAAATTTATTGAAAGATACAATAAAAACAAATGGAGCGGATAAGCAGATCTATATATATTACATACAGCTTTTAAAAATCGTGCTGCGCCGAGTACAACTATATAGACTATTAACTCTCTTTTCTGAGACATGTTCGGCTGTTCCCATTCGCCAGTCCAAAAGCTAACCAAGGGTAATGAATAAACTAGAAATGTGTCAAGATATAATGAGGTTTCTAGCCGTTCAAAGCTTACTTGATCTCTGATTTTGAATCGGCTTGTTTCTCAGGTGGAGATGTTTTAACCATATAGGTCTATATTTCCATCTCTGGCGTGTTGTAGAATATTTATTAGGCTTACTGATCTCAAGTTGTAAGGAATTGAAAACGAATAACTGACATTGTAGTTTGGCAGACTAAAGCAGTCTGTTTTACATGTATATAGCCTATTGCAATAAAATGTTTTGCCAAAGACGACTATTTAACCAGTGACCTACAGGCTTCAAAAACTTGGCTAGCTACTCTTTACAACCAGAACCAAGTGTGACAACCTTCGCCAGCTATCCTTTGATCCTTAGACTGCTATGCGCGACTTTAGGACCTTTTTGCGGCCACTGTAGATCGAGATCGGACTGCACAGAACCTGCACCCGACTATCAGCTCTTATAATAAGCACACGCTACTAACCAAAGTACTCAAAATCATGGAATGCGGATGTGTGGAGCAGGACCTATCTTTATTATATTGTAATAAATAGCATCACACGAAACATAATTATATGATGGTGTTAGCAAGGACAAGGAAAGTGAATTGAAAACAGGACCTATCTATACACGTGTGAAAATGCCAAATAAACTTGATACTATATGGCCTCCAACACGCAAACAGGGGCATTCGGACATTTGCGTAAAGTGTTGTCTCGGATCAGCCTGCGCGGACCGCGCAGGCTGATCCGAGACGACACTTTACGACTTTATCAGATTTTGTGCTACAGTAGACTTGTGCAAAACAGAAAATAACATAAAAACGGAAATTGGCATTGGCCTGGGCGGACTGCGCAGGCCGATCCGAGACGACACTTTACGCAAATGTCCGAATGCCCCTTTAAGCGTGTTGCAAGCAATATTATCCAGCTTGTAAGGGGACAACTGATTTTCTGATCATATAATTGATCTTTTACGATATCATCAACAAACATTTGTTCCAGAATCTCTTTCCTGGTAATATCTTGTCTTCATTCGCGGACATTATTTGCTGGTTTTGCCATATCTTTCGTCTTATACATTTCTTTTTAATTTGTTCTAAAATAATCATTTAATCAGATCCTAAGACAGAACTGTAATTCCTTTTTTCTCGGAAAGTGTTCCACGGGGTCAATAGAACATGGTCTGTTTTTGGAGGTTTTGAAATGTAAACCTCATATCAAAACCTTACATTTGATTTATTTTCAATTGTGCTTGTGACCCAAGTTGTCGCTACACCAAAGGGCGACACAAAGCACGCAAACAACAGACAACAATGTAAAACCTCTGTTTGACATATTACACAGAGCATAACAGCTATCTAAAGGACCTCCTTCATTTATTTCAATTCTGAATTGACAATATCGTTTGTTACGCGGTATAATCGCTGTTAGATAACCACTTGATTTATTGGCTCCAGATAAATTTGCATCTTCTTTTTTATTGTCTTGACAGGCGTTTCTTTTTTTTTCAGATGTAAACTATTTATGTGTTCTTAACAAATCCGTAACAATCAATTTATGTATACATGCTGTAAGTGGTTCATTGCATCTGCAAAAGTATCGATTAATGTCAGCCTAACCGCAGTCCGCGCAGGCTGACACGAGTACATACTTTTTCCTTTGAGCTAACTTTGTGCGTATCAAAGAACCAATATGTTTCATAAGTCAGCCATTCTTTTTTTTTTACAAAATGTTTCGATTTTATGGGACAATTTGACTGGTTTAATACTCACCGAAGACGCATAAAACCCTGAATCCAGTATACCAGTCATATTTGGCTTGCAACACGCAAAAAGGGGCATTCGGACATTTGCGTAAAGTGTCGTCTCGGATGAGCCTGCGCAGTCCGCGCAGGCTCATCCGAGACGGCACTTTACGACTACATTAGATTTTGTGCTACAGTAGACTTGCGTAAAACAGAAAATGACATAAAAATGGAAGATGCCGTCTCGGATCAGCCTGCGCAGTCCGCTTGGGCTAATCCGAGACGGCACCTTACGCAAATGTCCGAATGCCCCTTTTTGCGTGCTGCATGCCACTTTTATTCTACAATGAAAATAGTTGTCTCTTTTCGAGAGCATATTGGACCAAATTTACCAGTCAATCTAAAGACGAGACTATAAATATTGCTTCTAGTTCAAATTTACATGGCTAATCATCTGATTGGACACTATGATCTGGAAAAGCGGCTGGTTGTAAATCTTTCCTCCGTTCACATCTCCGACTCACATTATGATTCGGTATAAAATGCCTTATTCCACTCACTGCAAGTTCAAGTGGTCAACCTTTTTCACCCCTCACAACGTACGTCACAGGTAGTGATATCGGACCCTTGTTATAAAGTCAGTGTGCATGTTTGGTTAGACTGTTTTTTTTTTGTAATCGTTCCTTTAAATGATCTGAAAAAGTGTTTAGACCTCCAAAGCGTACAATGCCTAGAGACTTTGTTTTTGTCAAAGCTTTTGTTAACTACCTATAATAATGGAATAGACTTCGACCAACTATTAAAACCCAATCACTTTTTGATATTTGGTCAAAGTGTTTGTGCATATAGACATCTGCTTCCTGTCTAAAACATCAGAATATTAAATGTATTCATCTAATGTCTTTGATAAATACATGAGAGTCTTTGTAGTCCGTTTGTATCCACCCAAGCTAGCCTCATTCTATCTTCATATCGTACTTACTTTTCAATATGGCGGACATAAGTTACGAAAATGCGCAGGTCCGATATCACTTCCTGTGACGTAGGTTACCCTTGCTTTTTATGGCCCATTTGCTTCTAATTCGGTCCTAACCAAGGCAGCCCTTCAATTTGAAATGTTTATGCAAAAAACAAGATCAATATTTTCTAGCCGATGTGGTTTTCAAGAAATTTCGGTGTGAGAAGAAATACGAAATTATACGGAATTTAGCATAGAATTACTGTATATATCTATGCATAAATTCAAAAGAGCCACGAATTCTAGAGACTATCATTTTTTGAGTGAATTTCTTTTATAACTCTCTTGATTAGCCCTTTACCCCATAGATACTCATTTTGACGTATCAGCAACAGACAGCTTTTGAAAACATTGTTGGAAAAGGAGAAATTGCTCATTACGAGCAATTTCTCCTTTTCCCACAATGTTTTCCACTCAATCAGACATTTGCATCCTCATTTGTCCATGTTTTTGACATCATATCTTTATTTGCTCAAATTGGCATCTTAGATAAAGGGTTAGGTTGTAATATATAAACGGGTAAAAAAAATCAATAAAATGAGATGTGTTAAATTGTCTTAGATCGAAAGGCAATCAAAATGCCTCTAACTCCTTATTCTATGTGATTAATTCAATGAAATATAATCAATGGGATATAGAGCCAAACACTCTTAATAACTCTTCATTTTATGTGATTAATTTAATGTAACATAATTAATGGGATATAGAACCAAACACTGTTATGCGCTGATCCCTTTATTTTCGATGAAAAATGATATCACAAAGCCTCTTGCTCAGCCTATTTACGCCCCATTTGCAGAAAGTAGAACCGGAAATTCACCACATTTGGAAACTGTCGTAATTACCATTGTTATACTTCTAAGATGAGATTTCCTATAGTTAAGCCTTAGGCTGCTAAGTGCGACTCACTGACCTTTAGCGGACAGTGTAGATAAAGATCAGACTGCACAGAACGTGATACTAATTTCCTTAACATAAATTTGAAATAGCACTATTTCGGTTTTTAATACCTCCATGAAAAAAATAAAATTCTCTTCATTTCCTTATTAGATAGTACATACAACATCCCCTCACAGAAATAATTCAAACTGCATTCATTTTCTTCAAGTTAGTTTTAAATCTAATGTTGGAGTTTTTAAAGTTCCTTCCACTCCTATTTCTATGGCGTAAGAATATATAACATGGAAGCAGTTTTCAGATCCCAATACTGAAAATTAACTAATAGAATGAAAGTGAAGGAGAAAAGCAGTGCGTAGGATCCGCAAAATTAACCTTCAGCAAAAGTAGTTCCGGCAAAAAGTGTTGTTGTTTTTTTCATGGAGCTATGATTTTTTTTTTCAGCCAATCAGAACTCACCAATGTTCATGAAAACAATTGATGTTAAATTATATTGAATTGAAAAAAAAAATAGTTATTTAGTAGGATAAGGATTAATGATATCCTCCATATTTGCTGTCTCCGGTATTCCTTGCCATCGAACCGACCCAAGATGAGTATCGCACGCATTATCTCCCGCTAGATGGCATTCTATAAATACTCATCTATCTGATGTGGGCATCCTGGGTACGGAACCGAACCACTTTCCTACGCGACAACCGTTACTTTGAATTTAAAAAAAAAAGGTTTACCCAATAAAACGCTACCTCGTGCAATTCACTCAACTATGATCACCAATTTAGAGAAATCTGTTGCTAAAGCAGGTCTCATTTCTCCTCAAACTTATTGATACGTAAAAGCTATTTCAACATTGCTACTTTGTAAAGCGTAATTATTACGATCAGCCCGCTTTCGGGGCTAGTAGTGATGCGTCATATTAGACAGTCGAATCTTCGAAGAATATGACATGCGCAGACAACGGTATCGCACGTCCTTACACCTGGTCACTGTTGGTCCACGTCACACAATATCTGGAGCAAGCACGATGCCCACAGTTGCCTAACTCTAAACCAAGACAGATCGCACTTTACAGCTCTTGATGAAAAAAAGGCTGTTGGAAACATTGTTGGAAAAAGACAAATTACTGATTTTCTATCTTGTAAAAAACGATATCGTCGGATTTCTTCGAAAACCTCTTAACAACAGCTTGTTACAAGTTGTAGTTACGAGCTTTTTTAAATAAACGGACGATATGTTGAGCCACATTCACTCTGTTGTCTGCAACTTCTCTGAATTCAGTCAAATACGTCATCTGGATAAGACTTAGGCAAAGCACTTCTTTCCTTGGGTGTCAAACTGCCCCAAAATCCACACAGGACGCCGACAACACCACCGAAATTTTGTTTTTCGGCCAAGGTTATCCCCCAAACGTTGGCAATAAAGTAAATGGGTAGCCGAACCAGTAGCCCAGAGATTGTCATTATACGATAGCTTAAGACTGTCACAACGAATGCCCGGATGAATGCATGATTGAACATTCCCTCGACTGTGTGCCGGTTTAATGCAGGGAAATGACCCTCCCCTTCAAAATGACCCGGGTCATTATTCTACGTGGAGAAATGACCCCAGAAGTCATTTCTCTACGTAGAAAAATGACCCGACTCATTCGTCTACGTAGAAAAATGACCAATGGGTCATTCCTCTACGCCCGCCCGGGTGGCTCAGTGGTGAGCGTGTCAGATTCATGCCCTGGTGGTTGTGAGTTCGATACCCGGTTGAGGCGAACTTTCTTTCCGGCGTATTTTCGCCTCTCACCTCTGCTGAAGCATGTGAGAAAAGTAGTCGATGGCTTTGGAAAGAAAGTAGTGTAAGTACCGGTGTGAGAAAGCCAGGAAACACATGTGCGTCACCGACCGCCATGATATGACCTTAGCTGTTAAAGTGGCGTTAAACCCCAATACAACCAACCAAATCATTCATCTACGTATGGGTCATTTTGTAGGAGAGGGTCATTTCTCTGCACTACACCGGTCCTAGGTCACTTTCAGAATTTCAGTTGCATGTAGAAAATTCACGCCAGTGCACACCCTTTATAGTAAATGTTTATTCTATACGCATCGGTATTAACCCTTTAGTTCATAGATACTCATTTTCAACAACAGACAGCTTTTGTTTGAAACTGACTGGCCA
Source organism: Tridacna crocea (assembly GCA_943736015.1). NCBI lineage: Eukaryota > Metazoa > Mollusca > Bivalvia > Cardiida > Cardiidae > Tridacna > Tridacna crocea. The sequence goes on along the minus strand of OX031066.1, from coordinate 33,910,689 downwards.
GTGAAATCACGATAATTTCACGAAAGATAAACAAATCTCATGCTATTTTAGTTAACGTGTCGTAGTCGCGTAAACTTGATGTCAGCATAATTATAAACATAAACGGGAAAGTATTATCTGCAAAGTGAACTGGTCTGCAAATAGCGAAATTGCTCGCTTAAATGGTCGTTTAGGGCTGTATTTCTCTAAAAAATTACATTATTCACACATAAGTTGTGTTCTGAAAAAAAAAAAACAACAGAGAATGCATAGATCTATATGATGTATCATCATAAAGATTTCACACGTGAAAGTTACACCTAAGATTTTGAAGGAGCCTTGATTCCACTCAAGTTTGCACTCTTTACAAATTTGTCTGGAAGAGTTGCTTAATGAGCCAATCGAAATTACACGAGTTTTTGCAGCATTTACTTTTAATCCAGACATTTTATAGAAGGAATGTAGAATTTTAGAACCCTTTTTAATTAATTTTCAGTACCATCTAGAAACATTTGTGTATGATCAGCATACTGACTTAATTTGAATTCTTTTCCATTATATGGATACCTCTTAACCCATTACCACACAATCCCTACTTTTCACGACCCTGATGAAGAAGCCTTCAGAAACATTGTGGGAAAAGGAGAAGATGCTGGTAACCAGCATTTTCTCCTTTTCCCACACTGTTTTCTACCCTTCATAAAACAGATTTCAAATTTTCAGTCATTTTTATTCTGTCGTCTGCAAATGCTTTCGATTTGGACAAACCTATAATATTGTCGTTTGGTAATGAGTTAAAGTCCTATTTCGTATTATCTTACCCAAAAATTCAACACCTAATAGGTTGGTATGTACTTAACCATTTTGGCACCGTAGGCGAAGACAGTGACTTTTGTGTACGGCGTAGATCATGATCAGACTGCACAGAACATTTTGAATCGGACTAGCTGTCTCTCGTGGCTTAGTGGTAAACTGCATGATCCGCAATCTGGACGCACCAGGTTCGAACTTCACCCCTTTGGGGAAAAGCGTAGATCTCTAGCGTAGTACAGGTGAAACTCTAGGCATACATGAAGTGAATTCATGCCTTGATCAGACTGAAACTATGTTGAATTGCAGTGTACAGCATCATACAGTCGGGGTTTTTCAGACAAAAATATGAACATATCAATTTTAAAACTCCAAAGATATCAGTGTGCTATGCTTGAACTGAATCCGAAACTGCTCATCTAACCGTTGATTGGCAATCTTTCAGCATTTCTAGAAATGCAAATTGTTGATTAGAAAAAGAGATATGGAAGGGTCAAGACAATCAATTCTATAGACTTTATTGTAGATCTGGTGTGCATTATAAGACACAAAATCGAATAATTTCGCAATACTAGCCAGAATGTGATATTTGAGAAAGACAAAACTCATTTTCGTGTCTGCAAACGGCCAATACATATCTGTTTTCTTCGTGGGATGTGCCATTTGAGTATCTGTCTCTACCGTTTTTTGCAAAAAAAGGAAATAACGTCAGAAGTCTAACTTTTATTTAATGCCTCGGAAAGAAGGTGTTTGAAAACATTGTTTAACCCATTACCACACAATCCCTACTTTTGACGCCCCTGAGAAAGAAGCCTTTAGAAAACATTGTGGGAAAAGGAGAAAATGCTGGTAACCAGCATTTTCTCCTTTTCCCACAATGTTTTCTACCCTTCACAAAACAAATTTCAAATTTTCAGTCACTTTTATTTTGTCGTCTGCAATTCCTTTCAATTTGGACAAACTTAAAATTTTGTCGTTTGGTAATGAGTTAAAAAGAGAAACTTCTCCTGTTCTACCTCTCATTTTGAAAATATAACTTGTGCAGTAGTAGTTTTCCAGTAAAAATGAATACGGAAATTTTATTTGACTACAATACTATAATGGGTAGGACACGGCAGATATGGTGCATACAAACAAATTTTGCTGTGGACAGATATGATGAACAGTTAATTGAATCTAAATTGATGCTTGTAATAAAACGCGCCGATTAAATAATAATTCTCATCAAATTGCTCGCTTAAATCTGATGCGAAAAACTGTTATTAAAACTTCATAAAAAGTTGTATTGCTCAATTCGCAGCCTGGTAATCCTTTCTTGACTTTTTTTAAGCAAATGATCACTTGTAAACCAACATTTGATGTCATTTGTTGAAGCTTTTGTATCAGGGGCAGCTGCATGGTATTGCAATAAAATAAACAGAAATATTGTCAGAGGTCTTTTTCCGTCTGATTTGAAAGACAAACGCCAATTCCATCAATGTGCAATATTGATATAAAAGCGCCATTTAGTTTCCACGCATCAACTCTCTAAACGACTTTAATCAAATTACTTCCCGATGTAATGCCTTGATAATTGAATGAAAATTCGCGGGAAACCTTCGTTTGATCTTTAGACATCAAAGTTTATCGGCATTTCGAAGACAAGGCTGTAAATCTATTTTAGCATGTTTAAGGGAATTTTTCTTTTTAATCAAATGCGTTAATTCTATGTTTTGCTATTACTCATTATTTGTACATGTGCAGAGCAGTGCTAGTGCTCTCCTTGGTGAACTGTTTACAACTTGTTGTACGCTGGAAGGATTTCTCGTTGAATTTCATTTAGACTTGTTCCGTCCCTTACCTGTCTAATGACAGCCCTCGTGCGTCGTTAGTTAACGATCTGCGATTGTCATCCGCCCTACATATTGTGGAAACAAACTACGAAAGCTTTCAAATCCGGATGATGTCATGAAAGTGCGAACAATAATTGTTTCCCCTTACATTCTAGGTAATCAAGAAGAGACAAACCAACCTAGACGACTGTGTGTAATAAGAAGGTGAACAAAGACGAAACAAAATTGTGATTTTATTATTTAAACAGTGTGGTGATACTGTCCATGGAATTAAATCGAAACGTGAAATTAATCTGAATGCAAGAACTTCCATCCATAGTAGCGCTTAATTGTAAGTATAACATCATATTAATATACTGCTCACAGATTGATAGGAATCACTTACATATTTCAGTATTGGGTGTATATGTTGCAGAAGTTTTGCAGAAACTGTTTACCACAATATAAAATTCTAAAATTGTATGAGTTGAAAGCATTTGCTGACTAAAAACCAAATGCAACATACAAAGTGCTGTCTGTCATAGGGTAGAAAAAATTGTTGGAAAAGGAGAAAATGCTAGTATTCAGCATTTTCTCCTTTTCCAACAATGTTTTCCAAAGGCTTCTTTCTCTGTGTCGGTAACAGTCGGCATTATGAGGTAAAGGGTTAAAGATCCATTTCCACTGATGATTTTATTAATCAGTGTGGCAATGTAACTTGTAAAACCATACATGATACATGCCACATATAGAACTAGAGTGAATCTAATATGGTTATCCTTCGCAAAATTTGAGTAGTATAGTTATTGTAAAACATGAATGTTCTGTAAACTCACTGCCTTTAGTATTTGACTTCTTGCTTATCAGTGAACCAAAAAAGAAACTTTCGCAAAGTATGTGCCAGTTGTTCAAGGGTACCACTTAGATGTACACACATATATACATGTAGTAGCTTTTAAAACTCGTTTTGTTTGCAAATTCGGTCAGCTAATCCCCGTATAAAAGCCCGATATGTTTATTCAACGTAAAATTCGAGTTTCACGTGCGCGTAAGTCCGCTCCACGTGGTGCATATTTGTCTTTACCAAAATATTGCTATAGTCGTAAAGCTGTAGAAAAAAATTGAAAAACGTTTTTAATTGAAGTTTTGTATTGAAATTTCAATGCCAAGAATTCCCGAAAATTTACGTGAGAGGGCCTTGGGCATGCTTGGAGCTGGGTGCACAACTGCGGAGGTTGCAGCTCGTGTTGGTGCATCCGTGCAATCAATCAGAAGCCTTCGGCGGCGATTTGCACAGACCGGGAGTACAAGGGACTTGCCGCGGAGCGGTAGACCGCGCGTAACGTCTCGAGCCCAAGACCGCTATATCTTGAACCAGCACCTGCGCGATCGCTTTCGAACAGCGATAGCTACAGCTGCTGTTACCCCCGGTACTCACAACAATCGTATTTCCGCTCAGACAGTAAGGAATCGTTTAGCCGAGAGCGGTTTGCACGGACGTCCTCCGTACGTCGGTTCGGTTTTGACGCGCCGCCATCGCAATAATAGAGAGCAATGGGCCCTTGGACACATAAACTGGACAAGACAGCGTTGGCGGACAATTCTTTTTACTGATGAGTCAAGGTTTGCATTGTCTCGAGGTGATGGCCGTGTACGATTATACCGACGCAGGAACGAACGTTATGCCGACTGCTGCTTATTGCAACGGGATCGTTTTGGGGGTGGGGGCTCAGTTATGGTGTGGGGCGGTATTGCCTACGGGTATCGAACCCCGCTCGTCGTTATTGATGGCAATTTAAATGCCCAAAAATACAGGGAAGACATTTTAGGCCCTCATGTTGTCCCTCTGCTTCAGACCCATAACGTAATAACGACGTTACAACAGGATAATGCCACACCCCATGTTGCTCGTGTCAATATACAGTTTTTACAAAATCATAACGTTGATTTCATCGACGACTGGCCCTCAAAAAGTCCAGATTTAAACCCAATTGAACATCTTTGGGATAATCTGGATAGACGCGTACGTCGACGTCCGAACCCTCCAAACAACGTCAACGACCTTCGAGCAGCATTGCTTGAAGAATGGAATAATATTCCACATGCTGACATTAACAGACTTGTGCTCTCAATGCGACGTCGCTGTCAGGCAGTCAGCATCGCACGCGGCGGTCACACACGCTACTGATTTTTGACTTTAGAAACGACCCCTACCTTATTTTAATTTAAAATTCAACAATCAATCTGATCCTTTCCTCCAAAATGACGATTTTAAAAGAACCACAATACATTATTTTACAAAAAAGTAAGCTTTCAGCCAAAAGGATTGAAACTGTACTAACATATCTACATTCAAATTTGACGAAAGTTTGTTTTTTGGTTCAGTATACTATTATAAGCGCATAAGCACTAAGGTTAGCCTATAAACTTATACCCAAGCTTCCTTTTTTCTACATTCTTAAAGGAACATATCAATTTTCGAATGATACAAATGCGCACCCATGATAACTTTATATAAAAACAAGCAGACAAACATACACTGTACGACGGCGTTTTCGATCATTTATGTGTGGTAACATGCTATTGTTACTATGGTTTGATCCATGAAAATATGTCACAAAAAGAGCGATTGCTTGCCACGAGCAATCGCTCTTTTTGTTAAATATTTTCACAAGTTGTCTGCAAAACAATAGAAATCGCTTCCAGGTGGCAATATCGCCATTAACTCTTTACCAAATGACAAAATTTTACACTGGTCCAAAATTGATAGCACTTCTTGGCGACAAAATGAATGTAACTCAAAAATTTAAATTTGTTTCCAGCAGGGTAGTAAAACATTACGGGAGAAAGAGAAAATGTTGGTCACCAGCATTTTCTTCTTTTCCCATAATGTTTTCAAAAGGTTTCTAACTAAGGTTTGTAAAAACCAGGGATTGTTTGGTAAAGGGTTGAATAATAATTTAATTTCATACACCATGTTGTTCCTACCAGTGTAAAAAGTGGTATACTTTACCAACCTCACTGATATCATTGTAGAACAATATTTTTGTGAAGAATCATCAACATTCTGATGATGTAGTCAAAGACTGCTCTATCCTCACGATTTGATTGGTCAGTTTCCTGTGGTCTAATGACAAAGACATAGGATTTTCTTACACGAGATTCCAGGGTTCTATGCGTTGAAGTCTCCTTATGTCAAACCTTTGTATCTGCATTAGTATTCCATTACTCCTAGCCGTCTTGAATCAGGATGCTGCCGTAATGCAGAGAAATGACCCTCCCCTACAAAATGACATGGGTCATTTCTCTACGTAGAGGAATGACGCATAGGTAATCTCTCTACATAGAGGAATGACCCGGGTCATTTCTCTACGTAGAATGATGACCCGCGTCATTCCTCTACGTATAGTGAAATGACTTCTAGGATCATTTCTCTACGTAGAATAATGACCCATGTCATTTTGTAGGAAGGAACATTTCTCTGCATTACACCGGCGAACAAGTCATTGAAGAAGGTAATACGGGTCTTTATAATCTTGTCATTTTATATTTGAAAACATCTTTTAATTACAGCACCATACCCAATTTCTTCGAAAATTGTTTCAGAAGCACTCTTTTTATCACAACTAAGGTTAACGACTAATCGCTTGACATGGGTTTCATGTAAAAGCATGTACCTCATGGGACCCACTCAATATAAACCAAACACACTACATGAAGCTTTGGCTACGTTGTCGATGAACAAGGCCCGTGATTACCAAGTCTAATCCGCAAGGATTTTCCAAATTTGAGTGTAACTCAAACTCCGGTCAGCCAAAATATTTTGTTTAGCCAGTCTTAAAACTGCGTTACTTTCTAGGGAGAGAAGTAGACAAAGAATGAATTTAGAAATTGTCGATGAATAGGGTCCTTGAAGTCTAGATGTGCTACTGTTTTACATGTAAATCACAATCTGTCCATAATAGAAGATGTCACTAAAACGTTGATTATGACATACATCGCCGCGAGATAATGGAAAGTCTTCTATCGCTTGTATAATTCGAACCAAGAAGATATCAAATAAATGGGGAATGATAAAATTATTTGTAATTTGGTACATTGGCTAGAGACATCATGGAAGCTTTATCTCGATTCCGCACGCAATGTTTACAGCCTTTATACTGAGAAGCGCTATACTAAAGGCAATAACAGATCCTGAATTACGCCAACGTTGTTTTCCTTTTGACTGTTCAAAATTGATGCTCGTCAGTTTCGGGTCATCTTGTTTTTGAAATATAGCAATCTTGCAATTAAATTTGAAATGTACTTTGTCACATTGGTTGGTTATTTCCGTTTATTTATCGTTGCTACCGGTTGCCCATCTGAGCGGCGCCCCCAGAAGACAATTAGTTGTTACGGGGGATAGTGCAAGGATACAGTACGAAACTACTGAGAGCTTCGCCTGGTTCTTTAACGTGCTCGGCACCGTATAGCACCGTCACACGGGACCTCGGTTTAATGTCTCATCCGAAAGACTATACGTTATTTTTAGCTGGCCAGCCGGGGATTCGAACCCACAACCTGTAGTGACCCGAAACATTGTGTTCATGAGTCCTACGCTCTACCTACTGAGCTAAATCGGCTGGTAAAAAAAACTTTGTAAGAAATGCAGCCACTGTCTTTTAAGGCATATTATGTTAGAAACAGGTGATTATTTCAGTCAATAAAACCTGGATATAAATTATACCGTTGCCGACGTTTCATGCTTGGAGCATTACTGTCAACTAAACCCGTCTGTGTTACAAGATAGAAACTGTCTGTTCTCGTTTCTCTTAACCGGTCTTTACGGGTCAGGAATAGAAGCCTTTTGAAAACATTGTGGAAAAAGGAGAAAATGCTGGTAACCAGCATTTTCTCCTTTTCCCACAATCTTTTCTACCCAACTGGTAACAAGTTTCAATTTTTGAGTTGCGTTTGTTTTGTTGTCTGCAAGTGCTTTCACTTTGGACCAGTCTAAAATTTTGGCGTTTGGTAAAGAGTTTGAGTGCGTAGGATCCTTTTAGCAATTGTTGAGTTCTCGGCCCTACCCTAGTTAGGATCATTCAGTCATGACTGATATGCTAAATTGTGGTAACCGTTTCGGTAAGATCTTGATCGTGGAATAAAAAATGCTCATAATATGCAGTCTGGTTTTGGATTTACTCTAAGACTTGATGACTACAAAAACGATATTGACCCTCCTTAGCTCAGTGGTTGAGAAATCGGTTGGTTCAACACAGGAATTTTCTTGAGTAAAACACTGAAGAGCTTTATGACTTTCCACAGAATTAGGTTCGGATCGGAAGAACTTAGTAATTTGGAATGAAATTTCCCCATATGATATTCATAACTTCTACAGAAATCCTGTCTGTAGAGAACAATGATGACTTAGACAAAGTATTATAAAACGTTTCTCCATGCTGATATACCCGTCAAGTGGTAAATAAACGGACATTGATTTTCAGTGAGGTAAAAAAAGACCCCAAACACTGTAATTTTCAGACTTGTTTTGCATACATGTCTGAGCGAAACTTCAAGCGGATGATGTGGATCCAATGTCAGATTGAATAGTCTGTCCAATCAAGTCTTTCATCTACATGTATCCGCACTGGTATCTAAAAATTCTTTAGTTGTAAAAGGCACTCTGAAGAAGGATAAACTCTTTACCACACAATCCCTACTTTTAACGACCCCGAGGAAAAATCCTTTTGAAAACATAGTGGGAAAAGAAGAAAATGCTGGTAACCAGCATTTTCTTCTTTTTCCCACTATGTTTTCTACTCTTCTAAAGTCAAGTTTTAATTTTTTAGTTGCATTTATTTTGTCGTCTGCAAATGCTTTCAGTTTGGACAAGTGTAAAAAATTGTCGTTTGGTAAAGAGTTAACTGTGTCATGAATATATTAACGTGTAGATTACAGACATCAGCGTCATCAAAACAGATGTGCGTCCGTTGGTTTATTTTTAGGTCGAGGATTGTTTAAAGCCACATTCCCTTTCAATCAATGCGTTCGACTAGAAAAAAAACTGAAGCTGGTGAATAGGTGAACAACAATTCCAATCAGGAAACCTTTATGTGGTTTTCACAATCAATAAGATACCAACAGAAAACACATAAGTACTTTTTTCGAGGTAAGACAACTGCTTTGATTTTTTTTTTGAGATGAAAGACATTTGCCCTGGAGCGTACTTTAGTACTGCAAGAGTAGATATCCTCTCACTTGGTGCATTTTTTTTAGAAACAACTTACCTCCGCCCGGGTGGCTCAGTGGTGAGCGTATCGGACTCATGACATGGTTGTTGTGAATTCGATACCCGGTTGAGGCGATCTTTCTTTCTGGCGTATTTTCGCCTCTCACCTCTGCTGAAGCATGTGAGAAAGGTAGTTGGTGGCTTTGGAAAGAAAGTTGTGTTAGTACCGGTGTGAGAAAGCCAGGAAACACATGTGCGTTGCCGACCGCCATGATATGACCTTAGCTGTTAAAGTGGCGTTAAACCCCAATACAACTAACCAATTTAAAACAACTTACGCTATTTATGATAAGAACTGCCAAAGAAATCATCATGTGGAACAAAGCAGATACAGAATTTAATTGGGTCACCCTTTTGTGTTCTAACTTGATATCTTAAATTAGTCATTGATACGTAGTATTAGTTCATGCTTTCCGGTAAGATATCGAGAAATAGCAGTGAAACTATTTTTCGATCTTACACTGGTACCACCAGTGAAAATACCAATTTTCATGTCCTTGTTGCCAAGGTTAATTGCACGTGCTTCACAACCAGATAGAAACATGACGTCGTTTACCTTACATTTCTCGCCCTTGACGTAATATTGTAATGTGTTGCTATGCGGGAGGGGTACGCCATGGGGAATAACTGAAAAGAACTGTACTGGATTTTGATAAAGCTCCTCCCAGAAAGGACTAAAAGCATAGAATAATAGAATATTTGGGGGGAGGGGGGAGGGGGTTCGACGAAAGATCGAACTTTATTTCATTTCGTGAACACCATCGGTAATATTTTCACGAGTGGCGCAACTGTGTTAGAACCATTTTGTAATAAAACGAATATTTGTAAAATATCCTTTTTAATACAAAAGTGGTTCTTACATTGCTTACCCATAGCTAGTGCACTATCTGACGATCTGTATAATCTCGCTCTTGTAATATCAGATCAGTTTGATTTGCTTTTTGCTTTTCAGTGCTCCATTCATACGCACAAAATTTACTTTTCTATGTAGTTTGCAATGCTTAGTTAACCCATTACCAAACGACATTATTTAGACTGGTCTAAACTGAAAGCATTTGCAGACGACAAAATAAAAAGTGACTAAAAATTTGAAATTTGTTATGTGAAGGATAGAAAACATTGTGGGAAAAGGAGAAAATGCTGGTTACCAGCATTTTCTCCTTTTCCCACAATGTTTTCTAAAGGCTTCTTTCTCAGGGGCGTCAAAAGTAGGGATTGTGTGGTAATGGGTTAAATAACGTTCGTGGGTTAGTAAAGTTAAATTGTCCTTGACTGGAAACATGTCCGGATATATTATTCTTTAGCTATACATCTCACAATAAATCAAAAATAATAAGTCTTTGCCGTTTCACATCTTCGCAAGCCAAGGGAATCTTGAAATCGGGCTCGATCCGCCAAGGTAAGATCCACGTAGTGATCGTATCCTTGGCTCGCGAAAATGCCATTTTATAGAAAGAGCCCTATCTCTGGCTTTTTTCTGTATGCAGGTCGCTTTTAGAATTTCTCTTTGCAGCCCCTTTTAAGTAGATCCCATATGCATAAGTTGTCAGGATAAACGAACTAAGTTGAGGTGATGAAAGTATACTTATACTGAGCCCACGTCTACTCAAATCGAATCATAACCCCTAGGCTGCTAGGCTGCTAGGCGTGGCTGTGTTCTTTAAGATCGGCCTGCCCAGAACGTGCAGTCCGATTTTGAATCTACACCGTCCGATAAGGACGAAGAGTACCTTTGAAATAGCAATAGTTGGGGTTTTAACGCGGACTTTAAGTCATTACCAAACGACAAAATTTTAGACTGATCTATATTGAAAGCATTTGCAGACGACAAAATAAAAGTGACTGAAAATTTGAAATTTGTTTTGTGATGGGTAGAAAACATTGTGGGAAAAGGAGAAAATGCTGGTTACCAGCATTTTCTCCTTTTCCCACAATGTTTTCTAAAGGCTTCTTTCTCTGGGGCGTCAAAAGTAGGGATTGTGTGGTAATGAGTTAAAGTTCGTACATGTTCGTTAACCAGCAGGATTGGGTTAAGTTAACGCGTTTGTATATATATACATCACCGTGAAAAACTCACGTTCCAGGTATCTCGCGTGTTTGAATGTAGTGTACACTGTCCGTCATTAACCCTTTCCCAAACAATCCCTGGTTTTTACGGGTCTGGAATAGTAGCCTTTTGAAAACATTGTGGGAAAAGGAGAAAATGCTGATAACCAGCATTTTCTCCTTTTCCCACAATGTTTTCTACCCTATCATAGACAGAAATTATCTTTTCAGCAAGAGTTGAATTGTCTTCTGCCAATGCTTTCAATTCAGTCTAGTTTAAAAGTTTGTCGTTTGGGAAAGGGTTAACGTATCATAGCATTTGTCTCTCTTCAAAGCTTTTCGAGACCTTTGACGTTGTTTACTTTAGGTTTAACCAAAGAAAGTTCAAATCTGATTCTATGACACCAGAAATGCTAACAAGTAATAAAATAGGGAGTAAACTCAGGGCAAACGACAACATTTTAAATTGATTCATACATACTAACTCCAAAGAACCATAATGAACAGTGGACGTCCCTTTTCCCATAATATTTTCAAACGAACGTCTGCTGCTGAGGCAGTTTCTTGTAAAAGAAGGAACAAGTAGCTACACAGGACCTCTGTCAGGCTTTCATAGCGAGAACAAGGGAATAATGAAAACTGAGACAATCTGTTACGGACTGTTAAATGAAGCATAATTAAGACATATTTTGCATGACGAAACAAGCTATTTTTATATAGGTCCTATTCACCAGCCAACGTCATTGTAAATTGCATTCATATTTTTCAGTATCTTTTAGAGTTGAAAGAATGCAAGATCTGGGTCTGTATTCACCATCCATTCTTCGTCTTACTCTTCAGAATTTTGTCAATCTGAAAGTAACAGAAGTTCTGAATGGCTAGAATTTTGTCAATGTGAAAGTAACAGAACTTCTGATTGGCTAAACCGAATGGTTTAGCCAATCAGAAAGTTCTGTTACTTTCACAGTCAGGAAATCTTGAAAAATAACACCAAGAGCATTCTTAAGAATGGTTGGTGAATATGGATCCTGTTTTGCTAAACCTTTTGGTTAAGCTAATCAGAAAATGTGTTCTTTTTATGGTTAGCATTAGACTGAGAATTCTTTTTCGAATAGTAAATGAACACGGGTATTGGACATTATCGCGTTGTCTGCGCATGTCATATTGTTTGAAGATTGACCTGTCTGCTATGACGCATCGCCGATCCTATATACTGCGGAAAAGTACGGTTTTTACTGTTGGGGCTGTTTTAATAAATGGCATAGGTGATATGCTAGCTGATCATAGCTGAATGAATCGCACTAGTTAGCGTTTTATTCAGAAAACGTTTGTTTGATTTTGAAATTCAAAGTAACAGATTCATTTTGAAAAGTAGTCCGGTTTTGTACCCAGAACGCCCAAATTAGATAGATGTGTAATTGTAGGATGCCATCTAGCGGGAGATTCCATCGATTCATGTTTTAAATGCTTTTATTTCGATATGCATTCTAACGTGCAATTAATCGAACGCATTTTTGGTATTTACATGTACTACCCGCTGATGACGAGAGTCACGCGAGAGCTTCCCTGTGCAATGCACAATTTCCAATTTTAGATTTCATTAAAATTGTGTCTATAACGACCTATTTATTTTATGGTTGTGTTGACATGGAGGATGGGCCTCTGCAGTCATTATGTCACAGTCTGGTTAAAACTCTTTGACGTAGATTGTTAAAAGTCTATTTCCATTAATCAGTTGGTTGCTAAGTGAGACTGATGGAACTTCTGTGGACAGTGACGATAAGATCAGACTGCACAGAACGTGCAATCTGAACTTGAATCTTAAAAAAAAAACAATCTCTACAACGTGTTTTTTCTTGTTACTATAACTGTTAGCCGTTAGGCTGCTAAGCGTTACCCACTGATCTTTTGTAGATAATGTTCATGTAGATCAAGATCAGACTGCACAGAACGTACAGTCTTATCTTTGACTTAGACTGTCCGATAAGGACAAGTTATCCACCAGAAAAATACCTTTGGAATGGCCAAAATGGCGTTTTCACTATCGACTCAAAAAAAAAACATTACAGTTATTTAGAAGGGAAACCATTACAGTTATTTAGAAGGGAAGTCTTTACACTCATTTAGAAGGGAAGTCATTACAGTTATTTAGAAGGAAAACAATTCCAATTATTTAAAAGGAAAACCATTCCAGTTATTTAGAAGGAAAACCATTCCAGTTATTTAGAAGAAAATCCATTCCAGTTCTTTAGAAGGAAAATCATTCCAGTTATTTAGAAGGAGAATGATTCCATTTATTTAGAAGGAAAACCATTCGAGTAATTTAGAAGGAAAGCCATTACAGTTATTTAGAAGGAAAATGATTCCAGTTATTTAGAAGGAAAACTATTCCAGTTATTTAGAAGGAAAGCCATTACAGTTATTTAGAAGGAAAATCATTCCAGTTATTTAGAAGAAAATCCATTCCAGTTCTTTAGAAAGAAAATCATTCCAGTTATTTAGAAGGAAAATTCATAACAGTTATTTAGAAGGAAAATCATTTCAGTTATTTAGAAGGGAAATCATTAGTTATTTAAAAGGAAAATCGTTCCAGTTATTTAGAAGGAAAACCATTACAGTTATTTAGGAGGAAAATCATTCCAGTTCTTTAGAAGGAAAATGATTCCAATTATTAAGAAGGAAAAATCATTCCAGTTATTTAGAAGGAAAAATCATTCCAGTTATTTAGAAAGAAAAATCATTCCAGTTATTTAGAAGAAAAATCAGTTCTTTAGCAAGACAAAGGTAAAAGTATGCAGACACCCGGTGGGCTCAGACCGTATCGTGTAGAGTTTGAAACCAGGAGGTCGCTTGTTCAACTCTACCAACCGACAAAATGTTAGGCTGGTCTATAATTCTTTGCAGAGGACATATTAAAAGTGTCTCGATTTATGAACTTTATCTCTGAAGACATGGAAAACCTTGTGGGAAAAGGAGAAAATGCTGGTCACTAGCATTTTCTGGTCTGCTTTGGTAAAGAGTTAAATCTTTACTGTTGGATCGAATGCTTTCTGATGAATGATGATTGTCATTGCCACAGGAATCACTCTTCTTTTACTGTGATACGATTCTTTCGATGATGGCTATTTGGGAAAGCAGCCAATGGCTTGGGAAACAAAGTTTTATATAAAGTACTGATAAAGGAAACTGGTTATAAAGGGATGCATAAGTGCATAAGAAGCTGCCTTAACCCATTACCACACAATCCCTACTTTTGAGGCCCCTGAGAAAGAAGCCTTTTGAAAACACTGTAGGAAAAGGAGAAAATGCTGGTAACCAGCATTTTCTCCTTTTCCCGCAGTGTTTTCTACCCTTCCCAAAACAAATTTCAATTTTTCAGTCACCTTTATTTTGTCGCCTACAAATGCTTTCAATTTGAACCAGTCTAAAATTTTGTCATGTGGTAAAGAATTAAAGCAAAAGTAAGGTTGAAAACAGTACATTACTCGATAGAGGCAATCACTGTTTAAGTGAAGTGGGGGGAAGAGAAATAAATGAAGAAAGAAAGACGACAATTAAAATTCGAAACAAGTGGATGATACAGCAAAGAAAAGTGCCTGGTGTTTCAGCACCACGGCAGGCAACACTTTAGGTATTTATTACGTCTTAGAGCTAGAATTAATCTCAAGATTTCAGCATTATAGAGTCTAAGTGGAATATGGCGTTTGATATCGTAAACATTATCATCTTAATTGTTTTTGCAGTTGTGAACTCCCTTCCTCACAGAAATTTTTTTCTTTGACGTTTCAACACTAAAGCAGAAATGTAAAATCAATCAGGCGCCGTTACCTTTGGCATATTCGACTTTAGAAACAGTTTTCACATGGAATAAATAAAAAAACACTTAAATACTTTGAAACAAGTTGGCTGGATACTCTTGCAGACTAAAAGCTTGTAGAGAATGGAAGCGACAAACCAAGAAATGCGGCACTGACTTCTATCTTACTAGAACAGGTTAGGTATCCACCAGTCAATCTCAAGAAGATTCTTAATCTTATTCTCCACGATTTTCTGTTTTACCCTTTCCCAAACAAGCCCTGGTTTTTACGTGTCTGCAGTAAAAGTCTTTTGAAAACTCTGTGGGAAAAGGAGAAATTGTTCGTAACGAGCAATTTCTCCTTTTGCCACAGTGTTTTCTACCCTCTTTGATAACTTTCTGCCATTTTCTCAAAATCTAAAATTGTCGTCTGCAAACTCTTTCAGTTTGGAAGAGTCCAAAATTTGTCGTTTGGGAAAGGGTTAATTAAGAGTAACACAACTTCTGATTGGTTAAACTGCTTTGTATAGCCAGTCCGGAGTTGTGTAACTGTCGCGTTTAGAAAACTGTTGAGAGTAAATCTAAGAATATTTTTAAGAACTGTTGGTGAATATTTTGTTTTCAAACATCTTGATATTTATGGAGTCCGTTCGACCGTCCATCTGTGCGTTTGTCTTTGCCTTAATGTTTATTTCAAAAAACTCCTTTGAAACTACCCTCCGAATTTTGATAACATTTCACAGAAATGACCCTTCCATGGTTCTCTACAGCATTTGTTGAAAGAATTTGATTCCTTAAAAAGAACTGTGTTTGCGACGGTTGAATATCTGAAAAAAAAATCTTTGAAAATCTTCTTATATTAAATTATAAGGCCAAGGGCAACCAAACTCAGCATGTAGCTTTATCTAATAGACCTATACCAAGTATCTTCATATCATTGGGGTAAAAAATAACCCCATCCCGTGGGCCACAAGTTTTACATGGACTTACATGCTTAACATTTTACCAAGCCTAGGGCTACAAGATCTCCCAGTATGCAATTTATTATAGCTCTGTCATCAAAAATGGCTTTGCCCAGGGGTCATAACTTTCTCTTGTCATTTCATAGAGAAAAAGTCGTGTACATGTCTTCCAGTTTGAAACCAAGTGGCCAAGAACTGTAATGCTTGCCGTTTTGGGATTTTACTTACTAGCCAGTGGAGCAATACAGGGTCACGATGGCCTTCTTGGCATTTATGTGTACAATTTAAACCTAGTCATTCTACCAGATTTCTTCACACAACGTTTGCAAGGCTAAATGCAAGGCCTAAACTGTTTTTTCTCTAAGCGAATGATTGGCATTGTAGTCAGTCCGTCATTGAATTTGAAATTCGTACAACAAAAAGCAGATTAACAACTGGTCCAGATGTAACCTCATAAAAGAATTTTATTGAATAGCACATTAGGAGAAGACGTTTTTTTTTTTTTTCACGTCATCCTTTGAGGTGGCTACTTTGAAATGTATGATTCCTGTTTTCAATCACTTACTGTTGCGCAGTTAATTCCATGGTGCATTTTTTTTAAAAATTATGTAAATTGCACCAGCAGATTCATCAGTGACTATTATTTCCTCACCCGATGGTTTCAAATCATGCTTGATTCGTTGAATAAAAACCGACAGTTAGCGACAGGAAATGACTCTGTAGAAAACACACACACTTTGTTTGTAAATGCCTGTGCTTGTAAAGTTCCATTTGCACAGACCGTTATCATCAAATTTATAGTGCCTATAGGGAAGGTTTGTATTTTATCTGTTCATAGCTGATTTGTAATTAATTGAGCAAATGTTGATTTTTTGGTTGTGACATAATGACTTTTCCCAAGCACAGACTGTTTTTAACTCTAACCTGGATTGTAACAGGATGTTTCAACTATCAAGAAACTAGACATGCGGATTTGTGGCCATTTTTTGACTTCTATTTCCGATAGAAAAAAATATCGAGCAATTATCATAGCCTTGTCGCCGTCTGCGTCGTCAAGCAAAAACCTTGTCATTTTTCAATATCTGTGTCAATAATGGAGATGTTTACTATAAACCCCATCTTCGCGAGCCAAGTTTACGATTAATACGTGGATCTTACCTTGGCTGATTGAGCCCGATTTCGAGATTCCTGCAATGCGCCCTCTATTGGATGCCGGTTATTACCCCCCTTTAAATCATGTTTCTAAAAGCAAATGAAATATCGTTTTACAAACCGCTTACGAATACACATGAAGCGATAAGCAGACATCCACGTGGATTTCCATGTTTACCCTCTATTCGAAAAGTAGCGACCTTGTTCTATTTTTATCAAAGATGAAATGCTACGAGTGATTTCATTCGTTGCAGCTAGAGCTGGCTGCATCCAATGAAAAGCGTATCGTAATGTAAAACTCAAGCTCGATCCGCCAAGGGTAGAATAACGTAGTGAATCGTCAGCCTTGGCTTGCGAAGATGTATAAACCCTGGCTAGATGTTAGCTGTCGAAAGAGGAACCAGTACAAAAGGGTAAGGTAACCGTCAAAATGCTTTTTACCGTTTTTAGACTGAGTATTTTTTCTAAAGGCAACTGTATTCGAGAGGTGGCACCCGTATGCATTACTCTTTTTCATCAATATGATGATTATTTTGGGCCTGAAGCAGAAATATAAGAACATATTAGATTTTAAAGATGTTTTTTTTTTTTTTTTTTTTCTTTCTTTAAGAATTAGTTTCATACGTCTTCTTTTAGAGGACAACAGTTCAAGTATTGCCCGTATTCACCAATCATTCTTGACAGTACTCTCCGTCTTATTCTCCAACGTTATCTAAACTTGTAAGTAACACAACTTCTGATTGGCTAAACCGAATGGTTTAGCCAATCAGAAGTTCTGTTACTTACAAATGTGGAAAATTCTGGAGAAAAAGACAAAGAAGGACGTTCATAAGAATGGTTAGTGAAAATGGGCCCTTGTCTCAAGTCGAGTGCGTAATCGACTGTTCTACGGGAATCGGCCTATAGGAGATTTGTGCTTGATTATGCAGATGGATTTGTTCTATTAAGAAATTTAAAGAAATGAAGAATGTTTAGCCTGTTACCTTTTATTTACATTACGCACTTACTTATCCAGCTTAATTGACGTTTTGCCTGCTGCACATACATATCATCTTGGAAAGCCAAGGGTGACGATCCACTACGCTACTCCACCCTTGGCCGATCAAGCTTGATTTCGACGTTCTCCCTATACGCATTTTCATTGATTGCAGCTAGCTGTAGCTGTACGAAATTAAATCGCTCGTAGCATTTCATCTTTGATTAAAATAGTACAAGGTCGCGACCTTTCGGATAAAAAATAGAAGGTAAATATGAATACCTCCGTGGATGTGTGCAGGATCTGTAATGATTTTTAACCGAAAAAGACATAAACGAACAATATTTACAGAAAGTTTCAGTGTGACCTATTAACTGCCGGAGGTTTTAGGCTGTATCCCAGCTCCTGACCATGGAATGTCAAAGTAAGTTTATGGTCATTGCTTCATGTTGAATTATTTTATTGGTAAGCGTTTTGTAAAACGATATTTCATTGGCTATAATAAATATGACGTAAAGGGCGATAATAAGCACCTTCCATTAGGGGGGCGTATCGCGGAAATCTCGAAATCGGGCTCGATCCGCCAAGGTAAGATCCACGTAGTGATCGTGACCTTGGCTCGCGAAGATAATGTATAATGACAAATTATATCTCAGAAAACATACCTTCCTTCCTTGTAGAAATCTGTATCCTGCTGAATTCTATAAATTACATCATTAGCACTTGTCTAATTTAACTATTTTTCGTCTGGGAACTGTATGTCAGTAGGGAAAATCTGATCAAAAATTTCTTTCTGTCAATAATCGAATTTGCAAAAATGTCACTCAGCATTAAGTCTGTATTTCAAGAAAAACATACAAAAAAAAACAGACGGAGCTTGCTCGTATCTGTGCAGACAGCTATATGAAATAACATTTGATTTTGTTTCTCAGCTCTATATGCAACACGTGAAAAAAGGCATTCGGAAATTTATGTAAAGTCTCGCGCAGGCTGATCCGAAACGACACTTTCCGTTTCTATGTAATTTTCTGTTTCAAACAGGTAAACTATGGGAAAAATCAAAGTACTGAAAGTACTGACAGACTAGCGAATTTGAAACGAGTGAGTGTCTATGGTAAATGTAAATCTTTGTTGACTTATACCAGACTGAAGAAATATTGTCATGTTTGGTTTCTGAGTCCGTTCTAGGTCCATCGGGTCATTCTGATTACTAAATCCAATTTGGTTCAATTCAAATGCAGTTCAATCCATTGACGTTACCCGACGCCCTTGACTATTTTCTTCTCTAATGCAAGAAATATTACGAAAAACTTCAGTTTGTTAACTTTGAATTTAAAACAGGTTATTTTTTTTAAATTGAAAACTCCTGCCTAAAAAGACATCTTCAGATAGAAAAAAATAAGGGGTAAATTGTGTTTTGCAGGTACACCTGGTATTTTAGTTATTTCCATAGCATAGCATTTAAAAAGATAAGACAAATATGATTGTATGCGGCTTATAAACAAAATTGATACGAAGTTTCATTAAATTTTGTCCAATAGTTAAAAAGATATCAGTCCGTAATGGAAATATACATCAAGCCCCCTTTTCCGATGACATTGCATCAAATGAAAAAAGAATCTTTATCGTTGGACGTTCTATCGTATTGCAATCAGTATAGCATCAAACATTTTTATGTGCCACAAATGTGAATTTACGCACTGGCTATGCGCAATACGGAAAGTTAACGGTTAAGCAGCTAAGTTCGAGTTACTGACCCTTTAAGGACAGCACAGATCAAGATCAGACTGCACAGGACAGACAGTCTGATCTTGGATATACATTGTCCGAAAAAGAGGCGTTTTTTTTTTTTTTTTCAAGATATCGGATAAACTATATATTTTAGTTGTTTTTAGTCAAACGTATAGTGTGTGTTCTCCTTTCTCCGTTCACCTAAACATTAATAAGATCACAAAATGCACATTTTTGGTCAAGGAATCAAAATCTTCTTGTAATAATCAAATATAAAATCTGAATTAAATTGTTAACTGAAAAAAGTCACTACAACTTGCATCAATAGGTTCGATCCCAGGATGTTTTCAAACTTACCACGCCAATCTGGGTAGTATGGCCACTTTCTCGTTTTTCCATTCATTTGATTAATTGTCTAGGCCGGTCGCTAATGACTGGAGAATATTCTACACTCCAGTTCAGACGGACTTGCCCATTCTTACTAAAGGATAAATACAACCCATTTAAATGTATTTATAATGTTGAAAAACATTGAAAATTTGCAATTTAATGTATCTAATGCAATATTTTCTTTCAAACTGTGAAAATTACACTCTTTTGTTGCACATTTGTGTCTTATTTGATAGAAAAATACTATCTATGTAAGTTAGGATGTAATGCATAACATCTGACAGAGTAGAATAGAACCCGGATGGAACAAAACGTCACGAGCGGTTATTCCTTCCGCTTTAGGAATTAAACGGAGTTCTAAGCGAGAATGAACGGAGAAATGAGAAAAAGCCATATAAGGTAACACTCTTTCTGTTTCATATTTCTGAGGTTTTGATGACTGTATTTAGAGTCGGCGAAAGAATCCAAGTGTTTAACTCTTTACCGAAACGAAATAATTTTAGACTAGTCCAATTTCGAAGCATTTGCAGACGACAAAATTAAGGTAACTGAAAAAAAATATTTGCTTTGGGAAAGGTAGTAAACATTTTGGGAAAAGGAGAAAATGCAGGCTACCAGCATTTTCTCCTTTTCCAAAAATGTTTTAGAATGCTCCTTTCTCAGGTGTGAAAACCAGGGGATTCTTTCGTAAAAGGTTAAATATACCACTGAAAGACTAAAATTCGGAACATGCAGCGATGCCGGTTCTCTTCTTTTTATTCACGGCGTATAATGCGCATGCTCATTAATATGCTCGGTAGACCTCCTTTAGAATTAATCGACATTGAAGTTGACATCTGTGAAAAACGCCAGATTGTTATTCTCCCTTAAGCGACCTGTAACCCAATTACACACTAATATCCATTTTTGGGCGAACTGTCTATTTTATTGAATGGATCTTGAAAGAAGTTAAACACTTTACCAAACATTTCTGAGTTTTAACGACCCTGAGAAAGAAGCCTTGTGATGTCATTTTGGGAAAAGTGAAAAGTTCAGGATACAAGCATTTCATCTCTCCCCGCCATTTTTTCTACCGTATCAAAAATAGAGTCCACCATTTATTTGGCAAAATGCTTTTCTTTACAGCCATGAATATGTCTTTTGTTGACTCTTTATAAAACAAAAAAATGTAGACTTTTTCACTTTGATAGCTGACTTGGCTCATGCGTGATCATTTTTGTTTTACCCGTTATATATTCGGACATTTCTCTGTCAAAAACTAGGGGATCGTACATAACAATATGTATTTCTATTGGAACTATTTTACAATATGGCTGCTAATCATTTGGATGTTAGAAGATAGTGATAATCAGGAAACTAGCTTAAAATAATTATTGTAAAAATGCAAATACATTAGATGCAGAAAAGTGCTTTGTTATAATCGGCATTGTTCCCTTTCCAATATGTCCGATATGGTGATATTATTAGAAAAATATAACTTTGAATTAGCAATATTTGAGTTTTTTATCGGAATTGATTAATTCCTTTCAGTTACATAGCAGGTTACGGGTTATCCACCGTCCTTGGGGAATATTATAATTGGTTTGCAACGTGCGAAAAGAGACATAGAGGATATTTGTTTTTTTCGGTGAAAGATCGAAATGTATTTCATCGAGAGGACACCATCGGTAATATTTTCACGAGTGGCGCAGCCACGAGTGAAAATATTATCGATGGTGTTCACGAGATGAAATCAATGTCGATCTTTCACCGAAAAAAAAAACGAATATTCTATTTATTTCATGCTTTTAACCCTTTTTGCGAGGAGCTTTATCAAAATTCAGTACAGTTCTTTTCCGTTATTCCCCGTGGCGTACCCCTCCCGCATAGCAACATTACGTCAAGCGCGAGAAATGTAAGGTATATGACGTCATATTTCCCATCTGGTTGTTAGGCACGCGCAATTTACCTAGGCGACAAAAACGTGAAAATTGGTATTTTCACTGGTGATACCAGTGTAAGATCGAAAAATATTTTCACTGCTATTTCTCGATATCCTACCGGAAAGCATGAAATAAATTCGGACATTTGCGTAAAGTGTCGTCTCGAATTAGCCTGCGCAGTCCGCGCAGGCTAATCCGAGACGGCAATTTACGCCTAAATAGATTTTGTGTTATATGTATGTATGGAAAACAGGTGTATAAAGCTCAACTCCATTACAAGTCGGAATTATTACAGTGATTACATAACCACTGTTTGATGAACAAATTCTCATTAAAATGATATCTAGAAGACATGAAAACACATGCAATTAAGCCTGTTTGGTATTATGAGACAGATAAATTCTATAGAGTTTATTTCATCAGCTTGTGGTTAATATGGCGAAATATTTGCCTCAAGACAGAAAGGTCCGCGAAAATAACTCGTGCCTTACGGCACTCGTTATTTTCTCGGGCCATTCCTTACGGCATTCCTTTTTTTCGCGGACCTTTCCCTTTTGAGGCAAATATTTTCCCATATTAACCACAAGCTGATGAAAAAATATATTATATTTCCTCTGATTATTTTGAATGCTAATTTCAAAACTAGTGATCTTAAGTCAATCAACAAGATTTTCGGCAGGAGGAAACTGTTCACTGTGACGGGGAAATAATCTCCCAGCTAAAATTACGTCATTTCTTTACCCATAACATTTCTAGAAATAGACACATGGAGTATAAGGTAATAACAACTTTCTTCACCATTACTATCGTGATAGAGTTTTAGACACAATCAAAGGGTATAAAACGTTTTGGTAAATACATGTATTCACCGCTTGCTGAGCCGTATTTTCTGACAAGCGAACGCTAGTCTTCTGCCATTGAGATCGACCCAGATTCAAACATAAATAAAAACAAAACCATGGTCGCACATACAATCCAAAAGAAATTCGTTCTTTCTGTTAAAAATCGTAAATCTATTAAATGATTGTGACAATGTTAACATAAACTACAAAATCTCAGGCACTCTAATCTAAATAATATGTCTTCCCTTAGAGTGAACAAGATATAGTCTATAAGGTACAATATGTTTGCTTGTATGTAAATTAAATAAGTGACCTATGGAAATCAGGCTTCTCTTAACTTATCCCGATGCAATATTTATCGTAAACGGCTTCTTGCATGTGTTGTCGAAAATGCCATAAAATCAAACGGATTTGTTCTTCATTTGCTTTTTTCTTTTAAATTTAGATAAGCAAACCTATTTTGTGACAATGTAATGAGTAAATGGCTAAGAGCACGTCAGTGCTGTCAGTGCTTTCATCTTCGTTCGTCATTGACCGCCTGATTGAATAGAGAAACCACCTCTCTTCGGCTCTGATACTGGCTGTGATATATATAGCATCAGCATTTAAAGAGATGGAGGTTTAAACCCAAAGAATATTACATGTAACGTATTCATGACACAATTATCCAGTGGATTTGGCACCGGCTGAAATTCTTTTGTAATGATCGATGTTGCATCCACTTTTTTGCTTTCGTCTGAATGTACCATAAATAGAGCCCGCCATTGGAGTGGAGCCATTACGTTCTCACTTTAGATTCGTGCAATACCTTTAGATTGTTGCATTAAATATAGTTTATTTCATCAGCTTGTGGATATATATGGGGAAAATATTTCCCGAAAAGGGGAAATGTATGCGAAAATAACGAGTTATTTTCGAAGACGTTTCTCTTTTGAGGCAAATATTTCCCCATATTAACCATAAGCAGATGAAATGAATTATATATTATATTCTCTCTGAATATTTTGTCAGCGAATGCCACTTTTAAAACTAGTGATCTCAAGTTAATTAACTAGATTTTCGGCAGCTTAAAAATACGTCATTTCTTTACCCCTAATATTTCTAAAAATAGACGCATGAAATGTAATATAATGTATACAACTATATTGGTATCGAATAGTGCAGGTTTAGCATGGTCATCTCGCTTTACAAGGACAACAGAGCCGCATTATTCTGATTTAGAGGTTTTAAGCAAATATATCAATCTTGCTTAGGCAATGTATCCATCGATAATTACATTTTATAAACCAGGTCGTTTGCGATAATTGTTTTTTAAGCGTTTTTTCCTGCCAACCATCATTTTCGGTGAAAATGCTAAGATGAAAAAACTATGTCCCCCAAGCTATCTTTAATTTTTTTCATGTTTACATGAACCAAGCTCTTTAAGATTAAAGCAATAATGAGCGAAGTAATTATCCCTTTTTTAGGAAGCGTTGTGCAAATTGAAACCTTTTTCTCCCGATTCGAAATTCCTTTTCTTATCAAATGCCAATATCTATTGGAATAAAGTCATATTGACTCAAGTCCAAGGCTTGACTTTTAACTCTGAGGCCATTTGCAGACCTTGTAGATCAAGACCAGATTGCATAGAACGAGCAGTCAGATCTTGGATCCACAATGTCCGATAAGGAGGTATTATTCCCCAAAACATAATTTGGAAGTCGAAAAAAAAAATGTTTTTTATTATCCAGTTGAACTTTTCTGTTAATTATTAGCAGCCAAAGGGTTACTGAAGGACAAAGGTATCAGACACAGCTCTACCTTCAACAAAGCATTCGGAGTGTTTACGAGAGGTAGCCAAACTCCGATGGTTTGGTCTATGATGAATAGGCTCGTAAAATATGGACAGTGGCTTCGAATTTCCTTTAGGACAACTCTGTTATGATGTAGATAATTGCAACATTCTGTAAGTTGAACATCGTGTTAATTTTCGTTATGGGGCAAGGAGGGTGATGGGGATGCAGGAGCTTGAAATAAGAGTACAAAATTAATGTTGTACGCAGTAAAAAGCAGTTGCAGGAAAGCACGGAAATTATTTGTGTTTGGCGTCCGTGACAAAACCAAAATGCGTATACTGAGAGTGACAGAGCGAGACAAAACAGAGAGCAAGTCATGCTGACATTATGGTCCATAAAAATCACCATTCCGTCCATAAACAGTGTGGTTGGCGTTCTTTGACGTATACAGAACAATTACTTCCACACTTATTTAAAGTCTAGAATCATGCCACGTTTCTATGTAGCCTTGTAAACGATGTTTTTCTTAGTATATCTGTACCCAGAATTCAGTCTAGTCTTGGTCAAACATTCATGTTACATGTATTTTTAACCCCGACATCAGGTTTTGATTAAAAGAAAACCGTTAGAGTCATTGAAAGATGAGCTAATGGGATGCACCTTGAGCCAACATTTTTTAATTAAAGGACAAAACTAACATAAGCAACAAGCAAGCAATTAAGAAATCAGACTTGGGAACTTGATCAGGGCTCGGGGCGACATGATTCACCACAGTCGTGAACAAGTTTGCAAGTCCCTTGCCACCTGACCGTATTATATAACGAATTTATTACACTGCAAAATTATTTTACCATTCTAGAATTTGTTAAGCGAATTTTTTTCTGTTTTTTTTTTGTTTTGAAAATTGAGTTCGCTGACGAAGTAGAACTTCCCTTCTGAGTGCCCCAGTTCAGTGAAAAATCGACGTCACCGGGAACTGACGTTACCGAAACCTTGGTAAAACGTGCTAAAATGTGCAGCTTGGCGCATAATCTTGATGTTAGTCTTGATCGAAGCCGCCATTTTTGTCGTGTTGATAGTGTAGTCAAAACAGCTTTTTCGTCGATTTTACCAGTGTACATGATATATATGTTCGAGGCACTCTACCCAATCAGATCTCGAGAAAGTTCTTTGTAGTGTGATAAATAAAAATAGATGAAACTACAAGGATGAAATTACAAACGACGTGAACGATAAACCAATTAATTTTTTGAACTGCTGGAGGTATGGATGTATAGTGAACAGTCCAGCCATGTATACTGAACAGTCCAGCCAGTAAGAAAACACGAATACTAACTCTTCCTGCAATAATAATCCTAGAGGCACTCGTTATATACCCTTTCAGCTCCATAGGGTAACACATAGGCTTTTACGGACGTTGTAATCCAGAGAAATGACCCTCACCTAAAAAATGCCCCATGGGTCATTTCTCTACATAGAGGAATAACCCGGGTCACTATTTTACGTAGAGAAATTACCCTAGAGGGTCATTTCTGTAAGTAGAATAATGACCCGGGTCATTCCTTTACGTAGTGAAATGATGTCTGGGAACATTTCTCTACGTAGAATAATGACCCGTGTCATTTTGTAGGGCAGGGTCATTTCTCTGCATTTACAACGGCATAAATCAAGATCAAACTAGACAAAACGTGCAGACTGATCTTGTATCTATGCTGCCTGCTTCGTTACTCCGTTAGTCAAGCATACAAGGTAAAAAATATACCTTAGTTTCAGTGAATCGTATTTTCAGTCGTTGAACGAGATAAAGTTTATTTGAGCCATGCTCTGACAAAAGAGGGCTTAGTGCATCTCCATTCATTTAACTAAGCAAGCCATCACTTACTTATATCCATAAAATAACGTTTTGTCTGATGAACAATTGATGAAAAGCATGAGATATATAGGATCTGATATGAGTGGGCTTTAGAGATAAGACCTAATTAAACGAGTCAAGGGAAATGTTATTAAGCGAGCCCTTGGCGAGCTTAACCCTTTACCCGATGAGGCATTTCTATGTTATCTCTAACTGACCCTTAATTACAGCAAGGATGAAGCCGTTTCTTATGTGTATATGACACCTTTTGACTGTATTGAAAAATTGTGGCAATAGGTGAAATTGCTCGTCACGAGCAATTTCACCTTTATCACAATGTTTTCCAAAGGCTATTACATGCAATACGTAAAAATGAGTATCTATGGTGTAAAGGGTTAATTACATTTTCCTTGACGAGTTTAATAAAACCTTATCTCAAACGCCCACAAATGTCATATTCTTTTTATAACATAACGATATTTAAAAAAAATACAGATCAGACGATGCAAAAACATTCATTTATTTCATGCTTTCCGGTAGGATATCGAGAAATAGCAATGAAAATATTTTTCGATCTTACACTGGTACCACCAATGAAAATACCGATTTTCACATTCTTGTTGCCTAGGTAAATTGCGCGTGCCTAACAACCAGATGGGAAATATGACGTCATATGCCTTACATTTCTCGTGCTTGACGTAACGTTGCTATGCGGGAGGGGTACGCCACGGGGAATAAGGGAAAAGAGCTGTACTAAATTTTGACAAAGATCCTCCCAGAAAGGGATAAAAGCATAAAATAAATAGAATATTTGTTTTTTTCGGTGAAAGATCGAAATTTATTTCATCTCGTGAACACCATAGGTAATATTTTCACTCGTGGCTGCGCCACTCGTGAAAATATTACCGATGGTGTCCACTCGATGAAATAAATTTCGATCTTTCACCGAAAAAAACAAATATCCTCTATTTATACACCCGCAGTATTTTCCATGAGACCCATTCACTGGTCAAAAATGCGTACAAAATGAGGTAAAAAATGACGTCACATAAATGTGATATCAAACGTGTATATGATATAGAGGATATTTGTTTTTTTCGGTGAAAGATCGAAATTTATTTCATCGAGTGGACACCATCAGTAATATTTTCACGAGTGGCGCAGCCACGAGTGAAAATATTACCGATGGTGTTCACGAGATGAAATAAATTTCGATCTTTCACCGAAAAAAACAAATATTCTATTTATTTTATGCTTTTAACCCTTTCTGGGAGGAGCTTTATCAAAATTCAGTATAGTTCTTTTCCTTTATTCCCCGTGGCGTACCCCTCCCGCATAGCAACGTTACGTCAAGCGCGAGAAATGTAAGGTATATGACGTCATATTTCTCATCTGGTTGTTAGGCACGCGCAATTTACCTAGGCGACAAGAACGTGAAAATCGGTATTTTCACTGATGATACCAGTGTAAGATCGAAAAATATTTTCACTGCCATTTCTCGATATCCTACCGGACAGCATGAAATAAATAGAGGATATTTGTTTTTTTCGGTGTAAGATCGAAATTTATTTCATCGAGTGGACACCATCGGTAATATTTTCACCAGTGGCGCAGCCACGAGTGAAAATATTACCGATGGTGTTCACGAGATGAAATAAATTTCGATCTTACACCGAAAAAAACAAATATTCTATTTATTTTATGCTTTTAACCCTTTCTGGGAGGAGCTTTATCAAAATTCAGTACAATTTCTTTCCCTCATTCCCCGTGGCGTACCCCTCCCGCATAGCAACGTGACGTCAAGCGCGAGAAATGTAAGGTATTTGACGTCATATTTCCCATCTGGTTGTTAGGCACGCGCAATTTACCTAGGCAACAAGAACGTGAAAATCGGTATTTTCACTGGTGTAAGATCGAAAAATATTTTCACTGCTATTTCTCGATATCCCACCGGAAAGCATGAAATAAATAGAGGATATTTGTTTATTTGAAAAAAACAAATATTCTATTTTTTTCATGCTTTTAACCCTTTCTGGGAGGAACTTTATCAAACTCCAGTACAGTTATTTTTTGTTATACCCCGTGGCGTACCCCTCCCCCATAGCAACGCATTACAATATTACGTCAAGCGCGAGAAATGTAAGGTATATGACGTCATATTTCCCATCTGGTTGTCAGGCACGCGCAAATTAACCTAGGCAACAGGAGCGTGAAAATCAGTATTTTCGCTGGTTGTGCCAGTGTAAGATCGAAAAATATTTTCACTGCTATTTCTCGATATCCTACCGGAAAGCATGAAATAAATGAAAATTCGTAATGGGTATACTACACTGAAAACTAGGGAGGTTATATGATAAAGACCGGTTCTTGGACGTACAGAAAATTTACCTACAGCGAAAAGATTCGGCCCAGGTCAGCCTACGAGGACTGCGCAGCCTGAACTGGGTCGATACTTTTCGCAGATGTATTAAGCCCCCTTTTCATAGAGTATGGCCCATAAGCATGGTATTTGGTGCTGAAAGATGGAACAGAAAACTACAAAGCAACAGATCATCATTCATTACAAGACGTCATTAGTCGAAAAGCCTAACTCAAAATCTTTCTCCGGGACTCATTTTCAATCATGTGTACAATTAATTTTGAAAGAACGGGTTGGCAAAAACAAGATTGTAAATAATGTTAAAATGTTTGTTGCGTAGACATTGATTTTACTCTTATGAATGTTATTTTATTTATTTGCCAATAGGCTGTCAGACTTTGTAATGGGGTCTCGCAAATCATTTGGCAATGTTTTCCTACATTTTAGCAAGAAAATGATATATTTAGTGACTAGAAATTATAGGGAAGGATGGGAGGAACCTTCAAAACCAGCGTTTTATTCTGGTATAAACTTTTCTCTCTACCAGACGATATAACTCTTGCAATTGAAAGCAGACGACACACCGAATGTGGCTCAATTTATATAGCATGTCTTTAAAAAGTGAATCCGTTGTATCATAGGACAATATGCTACAGCTACGAGCATTTTTTCATTTTCCATTACTTTTTATAAACCCTTTTCTCCAGGGTCTGTTAAATACGGGATCGTTGGGTTGAGAGTGAAATTCCCATGAAATGAACACTTCTGTCTAGTACGAATGGCTTTTTTTTTAACTGTCTGTAGAGCTCAAAGAGTTAGTCCGGAATCACCATCAATACAAAAGCAAAAAAACACATTCGAACATTTGCGTAAAGTGTCGTCTCGGATCAGCCTGAACAGTCTGTACAGGTTAATCCGAGAAGGCATTTTACGACTGTATTACATTCTATCCCACGGTAGACGTGCACAGAACAGAAGATAACAAAATAACGGAAAATGTCGTTTCGGATCAGTCTGCGCGGACTGCGCAGGCTGATCCGAAACCACAATTTACGTAAATGTCCGAATGCCCTTTTTTGCGTATTGCAGGCTTTTGTTAGATAAAACTGTCATCGGTGGATGGCTACTTTGTCTAACTGAAATATTTTTGCAAAAGGCGCTTACTCTTTAGGAGACGAGAATATATTGAACGTGATGACATTGAAAGGATCTGCGGATGACAAACCGAGTAATGTTCCAATGAGGAAGCAACTCTTTGGTGACGCAAAAACAGCGCTCTTTCTAATACATTATAGTTTTCAAAGACACTCCTTTTTCCCAGGCTTGTTTAACTCTTTACCAAACGACAAATTTCAAGGCTGGTCCAGATTGAAAGCATTTGCAGAAGACAAAATAAATGTGACTGAAAAAATCGAAATCTGATTTGCGAAATGTGAAAAACATTGTGGGAAAAGGAGAAAATGCTGGTTTCCGGCATTTTCTCTTTTTCCCACAATGTTTTCAAAAGGCTTCTTTCTCAGGGTCGCCAAAAGTTGACATTGTGTGGTAAAGGGTTAATTCTTAGTCTTTTATACGACAAACTGTTAGACTTGTCTAAATAGACAACAAATTTAATGTGAATCACTGAATAATAAATATTGTCTTAAAAAGCATAAAAAGCATTGTAGGAAAAAAAAAAGGAAATGCTGGCTATCAGCATGCATTTTCTCCCTTTTTTCCACAATATGTTTAAACATCTTACTTGTTATGGTCGTTAAAAAGGAGTTTGTTTTGAAAAAAGTGGAAGATAAGATTGTTTGGTAGAAAGATACACCAAGAATGTAAGTTCATACTTTGATCCTCTCGCATTGTGCTCTGGAAATTCTAGATAGATGTAACAGGAGGATGCTTTAATGTAGCTGTCAGTCTGAGACTTATCAGCTGCTGATGACATCTCGTGATGCGTGTATGATTGGTCTGTAACATGCAAAAAGGGGCATTCAGACATTAGCGTAAAGTGTCGTCTCGGATCAGCCTGCGCAGTCCGCGCAGACTGATCCGAAACGGCACTTTCCGTTTTTATGTAATTTTCTGTTTGTACAAGTCCGCTGAAGCACAAAGTGTAATATAGTCGTAAAATGCCGATCTGGATTAGCCTGCGCAGAGTGCGAAGGCTGATCTGAGACGATACTTTACGCAAATGTCCAATTGCCCCTTTTTGCGTGTTGCATCCCATGTGAAATTGCACTATGGGAGGCAAGAAGACGTTTCATTGCTAGGAACTGTTTACAAGTCATTGTGGCGTGTTTCCGAGTTTGTTTATATTCAAACCCAATAAAGCAGAAAAAAACATTTTTCTTCGAGGGAGTGCCTGACATATTTAGGATTGGAGCAAGTTGAAAATTTGAAAGCTTGGTATGCTGAGGAAGCGTGTAGATGCTTGAATTACAGACATTGTGGATCATGGTTCAGTTGCTCAAACCATGCATTTCAACCATCGATCAAAATGGTGTAATATTTAAAGAGGTATGAATGAAAAAACATTTAAGTGGCGACATTGCTAGAAATTTGCAATAAATTTATCAAAACTCTTTCACTTAATTGGCGTTCAAAGAATTCAAGACAACAATTTTTTTTTCATCCATATAAACCATCCTCTTGAATTGTAAAATCTCTTTTTTTTTTTTCCTTATTATAGAAGCCAACAGCTTTACAATTATAAAAATTTGTATCTTTAATGCATTTTCACAGGGAGGACAAAAGGGGTGCATGCACCTCTCGGGTCTCAATGTATTGAAAGCCATGTGAATAACCAGGCGGAAGCTTTGGCGTCAACAAAAGCTTTACAAATATGTCCTTCCGCGAGGACAAAAGCCGCAAGAAAACTATAACTAGAGAGCAATCCAAATTAGTTCGGCTTTGTCTTTGCTTCGCCCAACGTCAAAAAAAATGTCTTTTTATTGAAGCAGTCTCCAAGGATAGTTGTTGGTTTCCGGCGCTTAAGTATTTTTATAACTAGTGGTCTTTCCCGATATACACTGATGGATATCACAGGTTTAAGATACTGTGAGGCAACACCTCAAAATGTGGAGAATAACTACTGTCAAAGTGCTGATTGTTTGAAACCTAATTAAGGTAACCTTGCATGGTGACCTTGACCTTTGACCCTTGACCTTTGAGATTCCCGAGTCGTGTTGTCAAAGTTATCCCTGACATTTACACGGGTTTCAGTATATTAGAAAGGCTTCTACAAGTTGAAAATCATTTTGATGATGGACGATTATAAGGGTTGGCGATCACAGATGGTGTGTCTGTTGAAATAAGTACATAATGATATATTAACCTGTAGACTGCTAAGCGCAACTCACAGACCTTTTGCGGAATTTGTAGATCAAGATCAGACTGCACAGAACGTGCAGTCTGATTTTGGATCAACACTGTCTGATAAGGTGATATTATTAAAAAGACATAACCTTGAAATAGCAATATTTGAGTTTTTCTATCGAATTGATTAATTGTTTCAGTTACATAGCAGGTTACGGGCTAACCACCATCCTTGGGCAATATTATAATTAGCTTGCAACACGTGCAAAAGGGACATTCGGACATTTGCGTAAAGTGTCGTCTCGGATTAGCTTGCGCAGTCCGCGCAGGCTAATCCGAGACGGCACTTTACGCCTATATTAGATTTTGTGTTACAGTAGACTTGTGCAAAATAGAAAATTATATAAAAACGGAAATTTTCGTTTCGGAATAGCCTGGGCGGACTGCGGTGGCTGATCCGAGACAACACTGTACGCAAATGCCGGAATGTTCCTGTTAGCGTATTGCACGCCATATCATTTAAGTGCAACTGTCGGAAAATGCTTTTGTTTCGTTTCATTATAGAGTTTAGCGTAGAAAAGCTTGGTTCAAATGGAAGGTGTTCCTGTTTAATCCTATACCCTTATTTTAACGACACCGTTTCAAGCTATGGGCTTCAAAAGCGTTGTGGGGAAGAAGAAAATGCGGATTAACAGGATGTTCACCTTTCCTACGGACATAATTAGAAAGATAATTACTACTCTCTTATGCCAAAAAAAGAACGTATATTAAAGATCCCATTATCTGTCCCATATCAGCCAAATCGTGCTGTCCAGTCGGCTATTGACCGTTATTTTGCGGTCGCTTGGTCACGCAACCCATGGTGTTCAATACACGGAATATTATTTTATAGTAACTTTCTTGGGGTTTTTATCTGCTTCGAGCTGCAGGCCTGTTATCAACATTTCCAATGCAGCCACGAGCAAGCCCAGACTTCAGAAAAGTTACATCAACATTATGTTCCTTTCTTTATAAACCTATAAATTTTCCGGGTCATAAACACTAAACAGTGCTTATTCAGATGTGACCTTGCATCTGACAAAAGGTCTGTCACGGATAGAGGTGTATTTCATGCATGCCAGATACAACGAGATAACGGAGCATTTTTTTTCCTAATCTATATAGATGGATCTATTAAAGAAGGAAATTCTGTAGCAGCTGCCGCTGTTTATGGACAAAAGAGCTTAAAGTGTCACCTTCCAAACAACTCCTCTATCTCCTCTGGTGAAATCAAAGCAATTGATCTTGCTCTTAATCTAGCTGAAGGTACTAATTCCAACCGTTTTATTATCTTTTCGGAATCTTTGTCAACATTACAGGCCCTTTCAAATCAACCCCTTGAGAATCCCCGAATCTGTAGTTTTCTCGAAAGGATCTCACAAATTCTTCTATGAATAGATTGGTGTTCTGCTGGCTTCCAAGTCATGTAGGCATCAAAGGCAATGAAAATGCTGACAGGTCTGCCAAATCTGCACTTAACCTTCCTATTTCAGATTTTAAAGTCCCACACACTGATTTTAAATCCCCCGTCTTAACACATATCCAGTCTTCTTGGCAATCCCAGTGGGATGCTGATGTTTTCAATAAACTACATTCAGTTAAACCTTCCCTTGGTGAATGGTACCCCGTTTACTGGTCTGTTCGTCGATAATAGCACGAATACGAATTGGCCATTCACGCATCACACATTCTTGGCTCTTGACCTCAGATGATGCCCCTGAATGCATTTCATGCCATGCATCATTTTCTGTGAAATATATCCTGCTAGAATGCATTGACTTTCAGCCAGTTCGTTCAAAATATTTCAACGTCGATAGTTTATTTTTTTTATTCTGTCAGCGTTGAATCTATTATCGCTTTTATTTAGGAGATTGGCATTTACAACAAACTGTGATATTTACTCTTGATTTTCTTACCCATCTTTTTACATCTTTACAAACCTTTATATTAGATATCTTGTAAGCTGATTCACAGTCTTACCTGTTTAGCTCACCTGAGCACGAACTGCTCAGACTGAGCTATTGTGATAGTGATTTGTCCGTCGTCAACTTTTTACCTTGTGTACGCTCTACAGGCCATTTTTTTCGTCCGATACTCATGAAACTTGGTCAGAATGTTTGCCTCGATAAAATCTCGAACGAGTTCGGAAATGCGTCATGTAAGGTCAAAAACTGAGTCACTAGGTCAAATCTTAGAAAAACCTTGTGAACGCTCTAGAGGCCTCATTTTCAGTCTGATACTTATGAAACTTGGTCAGAATGTTTTCCGCGATGAAATCTTGGACGAGATCGAAAATGGGTCATGTCAGGTCAAAAACTTGGTCGCCAGGTCAAATCTTAGAAAAACCTTGTGTACGCTCTAGAGGCCACATTTTCAGTCTGATACTTGAAACTTGGTCAGAATGTTTGCCTCGATTAAATCTCGATCGAAAATGGCTCATGTCAGGCCAAAAACTACGTCACTAGGTCAAATCTTAGAAAAACCTTGTGTCCGCTCTAAAGGCCACATTTTCAGTCCAAAACTCTTGGAAGTTCTTCAGAATGTTTGTCTTGATGATATCTCGGACAAGTTTGAAAATGGGTCATGTCGGGTCAAAAACTAGGTCACTACGTCAAATCTTAGAAAAACCTTGTGTACGCTCTAGAGGCCACATTTTCAGCCCAAAACTTGAAACTTGGTCAGAATGTTTGCCTCGATTAAATCTTGTACGAATTCGAAAATGGGTCATGCCAGGAAAACTAGGTCACTAGGTCAAATCTTAGAAAAACATTGTGTACGCTCTAGAGGCACATTTTCAGTCCAATACTCATTGGTCATTCTTGGTTGAGAGGCTCAGGTGAGCGACTCCAGGGCCATCATGGTCCTCTTGTTTAATTTAAAACTTTTGAGTAGACAGGGAATGCCCAACCACTAAATATCATATTCTATACACATGATAAATGACACATACTTCTTCTTCAGCTGAAGACTTCTTTCTATCAATCCAACATTTTGTTCGAACCTTTTATCACTTTCTTAACTTTGTCGTTTGTGGCTTTTGAGGAGATAGGGATGTCCCTGTGACTCAATAATGCCCTTTATGCGTATGAAGATTACACATAAAACTTCTTAATTCAATTCTTTTATTACTTTTAATGTTTCCAAACTTTATTCGTTTCAAACAATTCCACTTTTATTATCTTTTAACACAGATATGCGCGCTAAATGACCAAAGCTGTCGATGCGTCATAAAACATCATTCATTCATTCCGGGTCATATACATATATGTGCATCTTACGCAGATGAAATCGGACACGACGGGAAAAATCGAAATCTACAATCAAATACGGTTCCATATTATTATGAAATGTGATGAAATAAATAGAACCCTGTTTTAACGTTAATGAGAGAAAAAGCTTTTGATAACTTTATGAGAGAAGAAAATGTTGGTTACCAGCATTTTCTTCCTTTTGCCAAAACGTTTCTTCCCTTTTACAGAAAAAAGATTCAGTTCAACCAAAGCTAACCCTTTACCCCATAAGGCATTCTATGGTATCTCTAATTGACCCTAAAAGGCCTAGATAACAGCAAGGATGAAGCTGTTTCTTATGTGTATATGACACCTTTTGATAGCATAGAAAACATTGTGGCAAAAGGTGAAATTGCTCGTCACGAGCAATTTCACCTGTTGCCACAATGTTTTCCAAAGGCTCCAACAGGCAATGCGTAGAAATGAGTATCTATGTAGTAACAGGTTAAGCCATCGTCTGATATACCTTCGATACTTTTTGTCATCTAGGAAAGAGCCATGAAGATAAACTCTACTAAACAACAACAGTTATTTACTCTTCCAAATTAATATTATAGCCACGACATCATGTGTTCACGGTACATACTGCTTCGAGGTAATCGGTATTTTTCTGTCAAAACAAAAATCGGCGCCCTCTAGTGGCTTGTCCGGTCTCCAGTTTGATTGTAAGGCACAAGTAAACAGTTTGCTTCGAATTGGCCAGGGTCAAAAATAGAAATAAGTGAGTAAGGTAGGTTTTTAATGCAATTTTGATAAGAAGAGTAGTTATTACACCCATGAATTGTGTTAGATTAAGGAAAAGAAGCATTGTTTTGTATGTGAAACAGGGGGTCATGACCTTTCCTTCTTTGTTCTATAGTTTTGACCCCAAATGCGAAAGTGAGGGTCATGGAGCAAGCGGCTGTTTTTAGCGGAGAAAACAAGGGTAGGGTCAGGGCACGAAAGATTGCGGAAAAACGGCATGGTAATGTGCTATTTTGGATTTCATCCCCAGATTATGTGCTGTTTGGAGTTTCAATTCAGCTTGGCATTTTCAGGCTAGCTTCCTGGGTTTGGATTTTGTGAATTTTGGAATATAGGCTAAAATGGCAATTTTTTTCAGTTTTTTTCCGACCATGTCACTTGCTTATATTGATCATTGATATCAATATTTCACAAGTTGAACATGATTTATTGATAAAATCTAAAGAATTAGGATTGTGCTGTTGCATTTAAGTGCTCCTTATAATTTCAGGCTGACTAAATAGACCTTTGTTTGAGGGAGTTCATGTCGGCATACGGCGGACCGAGACGAGTTTAGCCGACAACCGTGTACTGCTACCTAAATACCTTGACTCGAATATATATATTTCTTTACCTCAGCTAACTTCAGATTCCAACATAAGCACCGGAAATGAAGGCCGTGTCATCGGCACCTGCATGCTTAACACCATTTACCCCACCCTCTAAAATCCTTCATTACACACAGTTTTACTTAAAACATGGATGATGACGTATTTAGATCATCTGCAAGGTCATACGGCAATGTTATCAAATCATATGACTGCAAATTGGCGCCTAAGATATCGAGTTATATTCTTATTTTTTAACGAAAACCATTGAAATCACATGCATCAATTTCAGAATGGCACAGGGACAGCGGGATAGGTCAAGGTTGGTTTCCTTTCAGATGTTTGGGTGTAACTGCATCTTATTTTTTATGACGCTAAGTATAAGCGATGAAATAAGAAAATTCTTTGGTGATTTGTGCTGTATTCTGTAAAAAGTTTGATGTATTTTTATGGTACCCTAACTGCCGTGAAGCAACAAACCGCAGTGCTAATAGCATTTGCAGAAAAAAGATTTCCATGTGGCCCAATTGATGAAATTCTGCTTTGATTCGGTTAAAAAATATTTTGGAGAAAGGAAATCAGCATGTTTTTCTTTTCCCACAAGGTTTCCAAACAAACAAACAAACAAACAAAAAAACGGTTTCCTTTGGAGCTTTGAAAACGGGATTTTTTTGAGAACGGAATTGTTTTTTAGAAAGGGTTAACCCTTAAGTTGGTAAGCGCCACTCAATTACGACCTTTAGAAAGAAGCCTTTAGAAAACATTGTGGGAAAAGGATAAAATGCTGGTAACCAGCATTTTATCCTTTTCCCACAATGTTTTCTACCCTTTCCAGTACAAATTTCAAATTTTCAGTCACGTTTTTTTTTCGTTTGCAAAGGCTTTCAATTCGGACCAGTCTAAAAATTGTCGTTTGGTAAAGAGTTAATCAAGGATTAATCAATAGTGTTGAGGTTACATTTATAAATACCAAATCGTTACGCCCATTATTATTCTGTGTCCGAAAGTCACAGATTCCTAATCATTCGGTCCATTATTAGCTCGTTATCTATGGTAATTAGGTCACATATGTCGACACTGCGTTAATCTCTGTGGTTTATGAGAGCTAATGGTGAGGGGCCTAACTCTATTATGATCTTTGTAGTCTTTGTGCCAATAGATATGAGCCCATCTTCGCGAGCCTAGATTACGATCACTACGTGGATCTAACCTTGGCTGACTGAACCCGATTTCGAGATTCCTGCGATGCGCCCTCTATTGAATGCTGGTTATTACTCCGCTCCCCCCGCCTTTACATTATATTTCTGAAAGCCAGTGAAATACCGTTTTACAAACCGCTTACGTATACAATTATTCAACATGAAGCGATAAGCAGACATCCATTTCTATGTTTACCTTATATTGAGACCTTATTCTATTTCTATCAAAGATCAAATGCTACGAACGATTTCATTCGTTGGAGTTAGAGCTGGCTGCATGCAATGGAAAAGGATATCAGGGGAATGTAAAAAGCAAGCTCGATCCGCCAAGGGTAGAGTAGCGTAGTGAATCGTCAATCTTGGCTTGCGAATATTATGAGCCATGCTCTGGCAAAATGGAAAAAAGACATCTCCGTGAGCTACATTATACCAAGCGAATCATCATATGGTCGGTGTACTTCCAAAACCTCGTAACTACAGCTTGTTACAAGCTGTAGTTACGAGGTTTTGGAAGTACACCGACGATATCAATGTTGACCAATAAAAGCCATTTTGTCAAACACTTGACTGATACATGAGGTGAACTCGACCTGTATATTCACCAACCAATCTTGAGAATATTCTTTTTCTTATTCTCCAACATTTTCTCTATTTGTAAGTAACACAACTTCTGATTGGCTAAACCGAGTGGTTTAGCCAATCAGAAGTTGTGTTACTTTTAAATATAGAAAATTCTGGAGAATAAGACAAAAAAGGAGCATTCTTAAGAATGGTTGTTGAATACGAATCCTGCTGGTCTTTGGACATGGGTGGCTTCGCCCCGATTTAAATACAACGCCTAACATTTGCGTTGGGGAGAATTCTCTTTAGCTCAGTGGTTATGGTTTTGGTCTTTCGTCCTGGTGTTCTAGGTTCGAATTATGGCCGGTCCCTGTATTTCTGCTCTGCGTTTGTGCATTTGTTTCTTTGTTACGGACTTTGTTCGTAAAAAAATGCAGAAAATGTACCGACGGCAAGACTTTTTGACCCATGTCAACCTACGCAGACAGCACATTCAAGCTGACCTACGTAAATACTTCTTTGTAGATTTTTGTAGATTAAGTTGCTGAGCGCGACTAAAGACATTTTACGGACAGTATAGATCAAGATTAGACTTAAAAAAACGTGCATTTTGTAGGATTGTCCGAGGGCGCAGCTTGTTACAACAGGTGTAGTAAGTCGACTAAATCAACATTGTCCCGAGTTTTGTTAAAAGATTCTTTTTATTAGGTCTATATCTTTTGGATTTGCTTTTAGATAGAGTACTATATCAATATCAACAAATATTAAACCGTACATAAAACTACATGTAAAGATGGATGTTTATTTGTAAAACTCAATTGCTTTTGCAATGGAAATTTGGTTTTTCGTTCCATTGAGTATGTCAATAATTTTGGAGATCGCAGATTGCATTTGTAGCTCACCTGAGCACGAAGTGCTTATGGTAAGCTTTTGTGATCGCCTAATGTCCGTCGTGCGTCATCCGTCGTCCGTCGTCCGTCGTCCGTCGTCCACAATTTCTTTAAACATCTTCTACTCCTAAACCACAGAGCCAATCTTGATGAAACTTGGCAGGGATGTTCCTTGGGTGAAGCTTTACCAAAGTTGGTCAAAAGATTGAATTCCGCTTATAATTCTGGTTGCCATGGCAACCAAAAGGAAAAAAATAACAAAATCTTTTAAAATCTTCTTCTCTGAAACTAGAAGGAGTAGAGCTTTGATATTTGGTATGTAGCATCTCCTAGTAAACCTCTACCAAGATTGTTCTTATGATGCCCCTGGGGTCAAAACTGGCTCGATCCCGAGGGTCACAAGTTTGAAACATAGGAACAAAGTAGAAAAACTTTAAAATTCTTCTTCTCTGAAACTAGAAGGTGCAGGGCTTTGATATTTGGTATGTAGCATCTCCTATAGTGGACCTCAAGCAAGATTGTTCGTATGATGTCCCTGGGGTCAAAACTGGCACCGCCCCGGGGGTTACAAGTTTGAAACATAGAAATAAAGAAGGAAAACTTTAAAATTCTTCTTGTCTGAAACTAGAAGATGTAGGGTTTTAATATTTGGTATAAAGGATTTCCTAGTGGACTTCTACAATGTTTGTTCATATAGTGTCCCTGGGCTCAAAACTTGCCATGGGTCACAAGTTCGTGGGTCACAAGTTCGAAACATAGGAACAATGAAGGAAAATTCTAAAAATCTTCTTCTCTGAAACTAGAAGGAATAGAGCTTTGATATTTGGTATGTAGCATCTCCTAATAGACCTCTACCAAGATTGTTCATATGATGCCCCAGGTGTCAAAACTGGCCCTGCCCCGGGGGTCACAAGTTTGAACATAGGAACAAAGAAGGAAAACTTTCAAATTATTCTTCTCTGAAACTGGAAAGCTTAGAACTTTGATTTTTTGTATGAAGCATCTCTTTGTAAACCTCTTCCAATTTTGTTCATATGATGCCCCTGGGGTCCAAACTGGCCCTGCCCAATGGGTCACAAGTTTGAACATGGGCGAAAAAAAAGAAAAACTTTAAAATTCTTCTTCTTTGAAACCAGAAGTTGTTGGGCTTTGATATTTGGTAAAAAGCAGCTCCTAGTGGACCTCTGCCAAGTGTATTCATATGATGCCCCTGGGGTCATAATCGGCCCAGCCCCGGGGGTCACAAGTTTAAACATGGGAACTAAAATGGAAAATTTTAGAATTCTTCTTCTCTGAAACTAGAAAGTGTAGAGCTCTGATATTGGTATGTAGCATCTGCTAGTATACCTCTACCAAGTTTGTTCATAAGATGCCACAGGGGTCAAAACATGCCCCGTTCAAAGGGTCACAAGTTCTAAACATAGGAACAAAAAAGGAAAACTTTAAAATTCTTCGGAGAGCTTTGATATTTGGTCTTTCAAATTGACCTGAGACTTGGTGAACATGTTTGTTGTATTGCCTGCCTTTTGCAGCTGTTATACCTCCTCGATAATTGCTGGTCGAATTGGCACATGTTGCGACAATTTGCCACTTTTGTTTCATTATCATTTGGCCTTGAACCTCAATATTTGGTATGTTTCTTCATTGTAGATCTTTACTGCTTAGTACTCAAGTGAGCGATATAGGACCAACATGGTCCTCTTGTTTTTTGATGATGTTATAAAGCCATAGTTATATTCTTTCTACTCCCTGAATACCAGTTATAAAGAAAAGGCGCACGTTCTTTCTAGAATCTAGTGCATATTTAAAAAGACGTGAATCACTTGTAAATCACTCAATGGAATAACAATAAATTATATTGATGGTAAATTTGATCAAACCTTGTTATTTTCCGGCTGATTTTAAAATAGTACTTAAATGTACTGAGTGAATAGATCTAATAAATTCTAATAACTTTCCTGTGGCGAATATTTGTTTTTCTCACTGTGTAAGAGAATTTTGACTAACGCTGCTAGCAAATACGGTGCCATGGAAAGTTACCTCGATCTAATTTTATATATGTTTAACCCTTTA
Source organism: Tridacna crocea (assembly GCA_943736015.1). Taxonomy (NCBI): domain Eukaryota; kingdom Metazoa; phylum Mollusca; class Bivalvia; order Cardiida; family Cardiidae; genus Tridacna; species Tridacna crocea. Next base: position 33,869,332 of record OX031066.1, on the reverse strand, counting down.
CAAAACAACAAACTTTTAGACTCGTCCAAATTGAAAGCAACTTGCAGGAGACAAAATAAACGTAACTCAAAAATTGAAATTTGTTTCCAACAGGGTAGAAAACACCGTGGGAAAAAGGGGAAAATGCTGGTTACCGGCATTTTCTCCTTTTTCCCACAATGTTTTCAAAAGGCTTCTATCTCAGGGTCGTAAAAAACAGTGATTGTTTGGTAAAGGGTTTAAAAAGGTTCCGATTGTGTTTACGATCATTCGGAATTCATTCAACTTTGTCGCAAACAGTAGCATTCTAGTCATAAAAATAGCCTCTCAGATCCGAGTGCCGGCTGTTATCGTTTTGCGATAAGCAATTGGATAAGAACAACAAATAAAAGATGACCACACGTAATGTTTCGTTTATGATATGGACAACTTAATTGCATATCTAGCTGGTAATAGTTCCCGTAGTTACCCGGCATATTTTGTAATACATTGAACAATGGGAAACTATATGTTGCTGAATGCACAGGAAATTCTAGATGCTTAACTGAAATTTATTGGTTATCAAACTTGTCATTTACTCCTTTGCTTTTGGATTCGGCATAACTTCGAAATAAGCGATACTCTTTCGTGTTCCACTTGTTGAACCATGTTAACTTTGTCTAGAGATCTGTGGCAAAGTAATTCAACTAATTGCTTCAATTTGCTGAACCGCAGGCAGCAGGGCCTATAAAGCAATTTCTGCTTGGTTTAACCATTCAGAAATCGCTTTACGTTCAAACTTCTTCTTGAGAATCAGATTAATCTTTGAATGGTCTTTGGAATGGTTGGTGAATATACGGCCCGCGGAGGCTGCTGTATGAAGGAAGTTATTTATAGCGCTGCCTCATTCCATTTGATTAAAAAATGAGATACATAACGGTACATCATTATATCCATTTGATAAACAAAACCGAGAAATATGCATGTTGTCATTGCGCAGAATTATAAATATTAACTCTTTACCACACGAGAAAATTTTAGACTGGTCCAAATTGAAAGCATTTGCAGACGACAAAATAAAGGTGACTGAAAAATTGAAATTTGTTCTGGGAAGGGTAGAAAACACTGTGGGAAAAGGAGAAAATGCTGGTTACCAGCATTTTCTCCTTTTCCCACAGTGTTTTCAAAAGGCTTCTTTCTCAGGGGCATCAAAAGTAGGGATTGTGTGGTAATGGGTTAATACACCTGTATCTATACCCATGACTTCATTAACGAGGCTGAGTTATATTGCTGAATAAAATATGAAATTGCAAAATCGAATTAGAATATGTTTGCCAATTTTGTTTGATGTTTTAATTGAGTGGGATTTTTTGCTCGCCTTAAGATAAACGGAGATTTTTGTTTAATTGAATAAACGTAATGAATTAGGGTATTTTAGATTTATGATAATCCGCATACTTTATCTCATTTTCACTAAGTGCTGATAGGGGTGCTAATAGGGATGATGATCGTTGTCTTATACTTTCCAGACTGAGCTCCAGATAAAGGGAGTAATTTTGATTTCAAAATTGAAATAGTAACGTTAATTATTCTCACTTAAACCATATGTAATGGGTGCCCATTAGAATCTCGATCAAACCGGTCACAAACAGTGATCACTGGATAGTCCAACCTCTACCCTAATTGTAGTTTGAACGGGTCAGAATTTTTATGCATGTATAGGTCAAAGAAGCCTAGATGTAAAAGAAGATTAAGCTTTTTACAAACATCTCCATATTTAAATGACCCTGGGAAATAAGATTCCAACTGATCCGTTTTCTCACAATTGATATCACCATGTAGCATGGCTTATTCCACAAGAGCAGGACTCGCTGCTTTTACAGACTTTATACCGAGCATTTTCAAGAATCTCTTTGTCTGAAACCCCGAGGCCTAGATTCATGATGATATCATGAGGTAAAAAGTTTTGGATATCTACTTAAATGTCTTGTTGTGTCCAAGATACTTAGAGGTTATTACACGGCTGATGAGGGCCGGAGAGTAATACCGGCCTGCCACCTTGATATCTGCCTCGAGATATAGACCTCTTTATTACATTCAGGGATCAATTGCTCGACTTTTTTGCTTTTCTAGCAAGTTTGAATACTAAAACCAAAAATATCTTGTCTCAATACGACACAACTTTTTTCCGCGGGTAAACGTCACGTTCATGACGTCATTCATCATCACTATCGTAGAGCTGAGTATGTGCAGTATAGGACGTTTTAACTTAACAGTTCTTCATGTTTGTTCATTGTTAAAAAGATGTTGCCAATATTGGTTCTTAAACTAAATATTTAATTTAGTGTGATAGGGATCAAAACTGAGAAACAGGATAAACAGAATAGATGGTTGATGCTTCGAATTATAAAACTTAAGCTCGGTTCACCCTCCTCAATGGATAAAAGTCGTAGAACTACTAGCCTAAAGTCATTACACATTGCCTGATAGATTTCCCAATCCAAGACAACAACAATCTATTCTCTATTTATCAAGTCTTTGTTGGTTTAACGATTCAACGTTGCCTGTAGTTTTGAAGATTTGTCCGCTAGCGATTGACAGACCGATTCCGCCATTTCTTTCAAAATGGATGTTTTGAGAACGTTAGTTTACGAGCGAGTGTTCTGTTGCTATAGATATAGAACAAATATCTTATCAACGGGCAGGATATCAGATATCAGCCCGTTGCCCCGCCATATCTGCCCTCGCGTGACACTGATATTACACCATTTTCGGTGGAAAATGTTACTATTATTAGTAACAGAATGTAATAATTAGAGGTTATTACACGGCTGATGAGGGCCGGAGAGTGATATCGGCCCGCCACCTTGATATCTGCCCCGAGGGCTTTAGCCCGAGGGCAGATTTCGAGGTGGAGGGCCGATATCACTCTCCGGCCCTCATCAGCCGTGTAATAACCTCATTATTACATTCATGGATCAATTGCACGACTATTCTAGTTTTGTAGCATGTTTAAATACTGAAAACAAAAATAGATCTATATTGTCTCCATTTGACACAACTTTTTTCCGCGGGTAAACGTCACGTTCATGACGTCATTCATCATCACTATCGTAGAGCTGCGTATGTGCAGTATAGGACGTTTTAAATAAACAGTTCTTCATGTTTGTTTATTGTTAAAAAAATGTTGCCGTTATTGTTTTTCAGTCTAAATATTCAATTTGGTGTGATAGGGATCAAAACTGAGAAACAGGATAAATAGAATAGATGGTTTGTGCTTCGAATTATTAAACTTAATCAAGCTCGGTTCACCCGGCTCAATGGATAAAAATCGTAGAACTACTAGCCTACAGACACTACACATTGCCTGATAAGTTTCCCAATCCAAAACAACAACAATCTATTCTCTATTTATCACATCTTTGTTGGTTTAACGATTCAACGTTGGCCGTGTTTCCGAAAATTTGTCCGCTAGCGACTGACGGACCGATTCCGCCATTTTTTTCAAAATGGATGTTTTGAGAACGTTAGTTTACGAGCAATTGTTCTGTTGCTATTGATATAGAACAAATATCTTATCAACGGGCAGGATATCAGATATCAGCCCGTTGCCCCGTCATATCTGCCCTCGCGTGACACTGATATTACACCATTTTCAGTGGAAAGTGTTACTATTATTAGTAACAGAATGTAATAATTTAGTATACTGCAAATATTTTTTTCTCGTGATCTGATTGGTTAACATGCCGGGAACATAATATATCCTGTGCCCTGGCAAAAACCACGTAAAGCCAGTTTCCCTTTTGAGTGCCCCGTATATATCACTACACGTGTACCACAAGATCCAAAATGGCGGCATCGATCGATCGCCAGACTGCACATTTAAGCACCAAACTGCACGTTTTAGTGACGTCAGTTTACAGTGACATCACTTTTCATTGAATTGCGGTTCTCAGAAGGAAATTTCTATTTCGTCAGCATACTCAAACTTCGCAGTATAATAAATTCGTTGTGCGGTCAGGTGGCAGGGGACTTGGAAACTTGTTCACGGCTGTAGTGAATCACGTCGCCACCTCGCTTGCGGCTCGGGATGATATGATTAACCACGGCCGTGAACAAGTTTCCAAGTCCCCTGCAACATGACCGTAAAACTAACACTGTCCCGGGCGTCAAAAGTGCTTGAATTCATACCGCTAACAAGATTGTTCAATCTACAGCCGTAGGACAGAAAAAATTCCCCGGCCTGGGCAGGGATGGGGCACTTTAAGTCGTGGAATGGATGTAAACCATATTTCTCAGGGATGGGGTCCCATGCGTCAAAAGTGCTAAAATTGATACTTCCTGCAAAATTATTGAATCTATATCCATAGAACAAAAAAATCCCCGGCCGGGGATGGGTGTGTGTGGGAGCTGGGATGACTTTAAGTCGTGAAATGGATGTGTATCATACTTCCAGTGATGGGAAATGCATTGTGTGTATAGGGGGTCAGGAGAGGCTCAGTTTTAGTTGTCACTTAACCCTTAATGTACCTATAACAACTTGATTTGTCTATGCAGCTAATGTTTACCGAGATCAGTGTCCGTATTTACTAACCATTCCGTCAAGAACATTCTTATGCTTATTCTTCAGAATTTTGTCAATGTAAAAGTAATAGAACTTTTGATTGGCTAAACCAACTGGTTTAGCCAATCAGAAGTTTTGTTACTTTCACAACAGAAAATCTTGAATCTTGAAGATTAAGACAAAGAACATTCTTAAGAATGGTTTGTTGAATACGGACCCTGACTCAACATAACATACAATCTGGCGTTTTGTCTTTATTGTCCACTTTGCTGAAACAATATGGACAGAAGTAACCTTGAAATAGCAATGCTTCGGGTGTCATTTTCCCACAATGATTTCTATACCCTATCAAAGAAAGACTGGACCATTTTGAGCTACACTGAAATTGACATCTGCAAACGCTTCAATTTAAGACAAAACATACAATCTGGTCTTTACCTTATTTGTCCACTTTGCTGAAACAATATGGACAAAAGTAACCTTGAAATAGCAATGCTTCGGGTGTCATAGCTAGTCTGATTTATTGGGTTCCTTGACGCTCCACCGACACAATGCCGACTTTTAACGACTCTGGAAAAGAAACCTTTTGAAAACATTGTGGAAAAAAGGAGAAAATGCTGGTGACCAGCATTTTCTCCTTTTCCCACAATGTTTTCTATACCCTATCAAAGAAAGATTGGACCATTTTGAGCTACACTGAAACTGACATCTGCAAATGCTGTCAATTTGGACAAGTATACAATATTGTGACTTGGTAAAGAGTGAAGGATTAATTTTATTCCATGTTTCTATAAATGGTGAATTACAGAGGATTAAAACTATATTTGTAATGGCTTATAACCGATTCTTAGCAGGAGTTCTTACTGTAATCGTGTTACGTTCAGACAAACCCAAGGTTTTCTGCTGATCAGTGTGTCACACCCGTATTTTCTTTTTGCACATTGAAAACAGTCAGAAACTAGCTCTCTCCCCCCCCCCCCCCCCCCCTCCATCCCACCCCCCAACTGCTCTTTCCTGAACAAAGTGTGTTGAGGTTTTTTTTAGCTCACATGAGCACAACGTGCTCAAGGGGAGCTTTTAAGATCACCTGGTGTCCGTCGTGCGTCGTCCGTCGTCAACAGTTCTTTAAACATCAACTTCTCCTAAACCGCTGGGCCAATTTGGACCAAACTTGGCTTGAATGTTCCATTGGTGGTCTTCTTTAAAACTTGTTCACAGATTTTGATTCCGTTAAAAACTCTGGTTGCCATGGCAACCAAATGGAATTTTATAAGAAATTCTTTAAAAATCTTCTTCTCTGAAACCGTTGGCCAGATTTTAAAATGATTTCACATAGATGTTCCTTTGGTGACCCTTTTCAAAAGGTGTTCGTGAAATTTTGATCCGTCAAGATACATGGCTGTGGTGAATGGGGGCTACATGCACTATACAGAAATGATGAAAGTCTTAAAAATTCTTCTCCTCTGAAACCGCTGGTCAGATTTTGAAATGATTTCACAGAGATGTTCTTTGGGTGACCCTTTTCAAAACGTGTTCGTGAAATTTTGATCTGTCAAGAAACATGGCTCTAGTGAAAGGGGGCTACTTGCACTATACCGTAATGAAGAAATTCTTAAAAATTCTTCTTCTCTGAAACCACTGGTCAGATTTTGAAATAATTTAACAGAAATGTTATTCGGGTGACCCTATTCAAAATTTGTTCACGAAATTTTGATTCGTCAAGACACATGGCTCTGGTGAATGGAGGCTACTTGGACTGTAGGGAAATGAAGAAATTCTTAAAAATTCTTCTTCTCAACAACGGCTGGTCAGATTTTTCAAATAATTTTACAGAGATGTTCCTTGGGTGACCCTTTTAAAAAATTGGTCGTGAAGTTTTGATTTGTCAAGAAACATGGCTCTGGTGAATGGTGGCTACTTGCACTATATGGAAATGAAGAGATTCTTGAAAATTCTTCTTCTCTGAAACCCATTGTCGTATTTTGAAATAATTTCACAGCAATGTTTCTTGGGTGTCCCTTTTCACAAATATGGCTCTGATGAATGGGGGCTACTTTGACTATACGGACACGAAGAAATTCTTGAAAATTCATCTTCTCTGAAACCGCTAATCAGATTTTTAAATAATTTCACAGAAATCTTCCTTGAATGACCCTTTTCAAAATCAAAAATTGTTCCAGAAATTCTGATAGGTCAAGAAACATGGCTCTGGTGAATGGGGGCTACCTGCCCTATATGGAAATTAAGAGACGGGTGACCTTTTGAAAATTGCTTGACAAAATGTATGTTCAATGACCTTACAAAAAGTGTAGAAAGTGCTTACAAATACAATTATTCAACACGAAGCGATAAGCAGACATTTCACGTGGGTTTCCATGTTTACTTTCTATTCGAACGGTCGTGACCTTATCCTATTTTTATCAAAGATGAAATGATACGGGCGATTTCATTCGTTGCAGTTAGAGCTGGCTGCATCCAATGAAAAAGCTTATCGGGGGAATGTAAAATTCAAGCTCGATCCGCCAAGTTAGAGTAGCGTAGTGAATCGTCAGCCATGGCTTGCAAAGATGCCAATCCCTGGGCCGTATTAAATTGTGTGATATTCATATATACCACACATTTTATCGCCAGAAATAGACCAATTTTAAATTGTGAACAATGATTCATCAGGAACAACATAACATACATGAGTCAACATTTTCTATCGAAATTGTTCTAAATACATCTCCATTGAGAAACAATTTGTCTGTACAAATTTTAATTTGATTTATCACGTTGTCAGTTTTCACTGACGTGCTGAAATATAGGTGTTATTCTCGTTTAACTCATTACCAAACGACAAAATTTTAGGCTTGTCCAAATCGAAAGCATTTGCAGACGACAAAATAAAAGTGACTGAAAATTTGAAATTTGTTTTGTGAAGAGTAGAAAACATTGTGGGAACAGGAGAAAATGCTGGTAACCAGCATTTTCTCCTTCTTCCAAATGTTTTCTAAAGGCATCTTTCTCAGGATCGTCAAAAGTAGGGATTGTGTGGTAAAGGTTTAAGGATATTTTTGGAGCTTTCATCTTTTTTGGTTAAGTTAGAGAAAGTATTTCCAATGGAATCACTCTTTAAAATACGGACTGTGTATGATTAAGTTCTGAAGTATGTCCTTTTTTGATTACCGAATGATTTCATAAATATCTTTAAATTAATTCGTACAGTTATATTTGACTTGCATTTACTCATTTTGCATTTACTCATTTTTTCTTTAATTTAGTCTTCCGTTGGAATCTGCTCCTGCACTGCTCGAATTTGGACCGAGTTAATCTGGTTATGAAAGGCATTAAAAATTAGCTAAAAGCGCTAAGAGTTGCCTCCTGTTTTTATTTTTCAGGAAAAGCCAACGCCCACAGGACAAAACTTACTATCAGAAAATTTCATGATAACTGATTTCACTGCATGTAATTGCAAGTGGCAACTATTGTTTGAGACGTGTTAGAACCTTCAGTCTGAATGTTTAGTGAGCATGAACAATAAAAGTGGTTCCAAAGTTGGATGATCTTCACTTGAACAAGGATTTACTTTCACGGATGGTGTACTAGCAGGTAAGGTGTTTCTTTCCGTACTGTTACCAGTTCAGTTAATTTGTCGCCAATTCTACTTCGTTTTTGACTATAAATTAACTTTTTTTTTCCTTGATAAAGTTAGTGTGATCCATAACTACTTTCTCTTTAACATTTTTATTTGGGAAAAGCACAGGCGCTCGGTTTCTTTGTCTTCTATTTTTATATCTTAGCTTTTCTGTTTTTGCATATCTGAAATACTAGTAGATATAAAAATAAAAGACAAGGAAATCGAGCGCCTATATGGGGAAAAGCTAATGAACTAGACAAGAATAGCCATTGTTTAACCCTTTCCCAAACGACAAAATTTTAGACTGGTCCAAGTTGAAAGCATTGCAGACGACAAAGTTAACATAACTCAAAGACTGAAATTTGTTTCCAGCAGGGTAGAAAACATTGTGGGAAAAGGAGAAAATGCTGGTTACCAGCATTTTCTCCTTTTCCCACAATGTTTTCTAAAGCACGCATGCGCAATCTTATCGTGGTCTATATTCCACACACAAGTCCTTGGCAAGGTGTGGGACCGTATTCACCAACCATTCTTAAGAACATTCTTTGCCTTACTCTTCAAGATTTTCTCACTGTAAAAGTAACAGAATGGTTTAGCAAATCAGAAGTTCTGTTACTTTCACATTGACAAAATTCTGAAGAATAAGACTAAGAATGTTCTTAAAGGTGGGTATTTAGAATTTTTACATCTCACCAAATTAAAAATTATATATATCATTGAAATTCATATGAAAAAATAATACAAATCATCAATAATTAATATTCATAAAATTATGAAAAAAAAAAAATTTGATGGTATTCCCTTAAAAGGCTACGTAGCCTCTTAAGCTATTTTTAGATTTCGCGCCAAAAATCAATAAAGCATTGTGGGAAAGTCAAATGACTGGCACGTGACTCATAACGCTTAAATTCCCTATCATAACAAACATGTAATAATTATTTTCCATAATGTCTTTTTCGGACGCTATGTTTGAAGCTTCTTCTGTGTATTCCTGTAAGTAAATGAGCGAATTGATCATCTAAAAATAGAATGTGTCTCCCAATGGTGTCTATCTAGGCCGTAGTAAATCTCTAATTTCTCGTGTTGTCGAATTTCGACTACTGGGGTTTTATGAATGAAAATTTAAAGGCTTTGGGAGTATGAAGATGATTTTTTTGCACTTTTGTGAAATTTTCGTCCTAAAATCTGAAGGGCCACCTTTAACCCTTTGGCTGCTTATCGCGACTCTCTGACCTTTTGCAGACAGTGCAGATCAAGATCAGACTGCACAGAACGTGCAGTCTGATCTTGGATCTACATTGTCCGGTAAGGAGATGTTATTCCCTAAAACATAACCTTGAAATAACAATATTTGATTATTACCATCGAACTGAAAATTTCATATTAGTTATTTAGTGGGCTAAGAGATAAGAATAGTTTGTGAATACGGGCTCTGGTTGGACAAGGGTAAAATGGTAATATACAATATCATGAGAAAGTTTTTTACGAAGCTATTAATAGACTAATGAAATTGACATTCAGAGAGAGCAATTTTGGCAACTTTGATTTGTCGATGCTTATGTATGGTGGCACGCACTTGCCATCTGTTACAGTACCTATTTTTGTCGGATATGTGATCTTAAATTTTATCGTCTGTTAAATAAAACGGACAAAATACGAACGAAATATCTGAAAAAATTGTTCAGGCCAAAAGAAGAATCTACTTTTTTGAAAAAAGTTCTTATCCTGTTAATTCAGTTAAATGAAAATTTTTACTCGGTAGCAAACACGCAAATAAAAAGCGGCGGCAAATATTTTGTAATTTTAATATGATTGTTGGTGAATAATATCTCCTTGTCGAACGGTGTAGATTGAAGATAAGACAGCACAGAACGTGCGGTCTGATCTTGATCTGCACTGTCCGGCTATACTATCAAAGAGTTGGCTTCGCAGCCTAAGGTTTAAACAAAATATATTCGTTGTTTTTTTTTTTCGTTTTCAACGTTCGTCAACTGCAAAGAATCAAAAGATCGTCTGCAATTTAGTGCAAAAGTGTTTGGTATCGGAAAGTTACTGATTGAAATATACCAGTTTGTTATTTACCTTATGACAAATTTTCAGACTTTCCTTTGAAGAAAAACTTGGAGGGAAAAGAAGATAGAGTTTATTTCCTCGGCTTGTGGTTAATATGGGGAAATATTTGCCGAAAAAGGGAAAGGTATGCGAAAATAACGAGTGCCTTGAGGCACGAGTTATTTTCGCGAACCTTTTCCTTTTGAGGCAAATATTTCCCCATATTAACCACAAGTTGATAAAATGAATTATATGTTATATTTCCTCTGATTATTTTGTCAACGAATGCCACTTTTAAAACTAGTGATCTCAAGTTCTCAAGTAAATCAACCAGATTTTCGGCATGAGGAAAATATTCACTGTGACGGTGAAATAATTCCCCCCCCCCAGCTTAAATTACGTCATTTCTTTACCCATAACATTTCTAAAAATAGACACATGAAATATAATATAAGAATTTTGTCACCGACATTCTCCCCTTTTTCCGGCAGTATTTTGGAAAACAGCTTCTTAAACATTTTAAACAGGGATCCTCAAGCCTTCTTTTATCTTTAGATAAAGACTTAACATAAGCCGAAAATGATTGATGCATGTAAAATAAACACTTCACAGCTGTTGCAATCATTGAAACTAACACTGTTTCTCGGTATAACCCAACAAAAAAAAAACCACCACGTCATGAAATTCATTTATTCTCGTTTTAAACGTTGCTTTTCACGGCGTTAAAATTGAGCCGTGCTCTGACGAAAAGGGGCTTAATGCATCTCAGTGATGCATGATGCAAAGCAAGCTATCAAATACCGATGGGTCCATGATAGTAGCATCTTTAACGACCGACTTAATCAGGGCTTAGACTGGACCCTGGACATACAAAACTTTTAAAATAGCGAAAAGTTTCGGCCCAGGTCATCCTGCGCGGATTGAAGTTTTGCCCAAGTTTACTTTGACTACGTTCAATAAGGATTCTGTTCACATAGCCCAAAAAAGTTTCTAAGGTAAGAAAATGATTTGACGGCGTATTTTGTATTGCCACTGTTGTCTATGAAAACTTACAAAGCAAATTACGAAAACTTACTAAGTAAATTACGACATCGCTAATACTAATATATGAGAAATGCTGGGCGAAAAAGGTGCTTATTACAAAAAAAAAACGTTCGAGTTGTATCTGGCTGCGCAATCGAGATCGAGGCATTTTGCTATTGGTCTTTGTTCTGCATCTCCAAGAACCGTCAAGTTTATGATTCAGCCGGTTTCTGGATAAATTGAAGTTTGTAGATCCACAATTAGTATGTGATTACTTGTTTGGTATGATACATTGCGGACTTGCAATATATAGAGTTTATTTCATCAACTTGTGGTTAAAAAGGCACGAGTTATTTTCGCAGACCTGTCCCTTTTGAGGCAGATATTTCCACATATTAACCACAAGCTGATGAAATAAATTATATATTTCCTTTTATTAATTTGTCAACGAATGCCACGAATTTCAACGTATTCTATTTTTAGCAAAGTAGAACAAAAAAGTAGTTCCAGATTTTCGGCAGGAGGAAAATATTCACTGTGAGGGGGAAATAATCCCCCCAGCTTAAATTACGACACTCCTTTACCCATAATATTAATTTTCTAAAAATAGACACACAAAATAAAATATACCCCTTTGCCAGGGCATGACTCATCTAAATGCGTTCACGTCTATACGCGAAAGTAAAAAAAATACTCTAAATGTTCCATCTATCATCTTAGTGACCTATCTTTATGTGCAAAGGCAATAAACAGCTGATAGGGGAGGTATTTTCGTCATCCTGTGAAGTAATGTAGCTGTTACATCCATTACGTTATCAAACGACGTGTCTGTGGTTTGCTGTAAACTATCTACACACATCGGCTACAGTCATTTGTCATCATGACAGATAAATGATTATTGTATCATTTTATCTGTATATAAAAAGATTATTCTAACGCAAAAAATACCTAAAAGTATAAACTACAAATGAAAGAATTCCGAAGTAAATGAAGGTAAAAAGTCTATTACGGTTTCTACTGAAATTAAGTGCCATCGCTTTGCCTAGATGTTACAATTATTTTGGTTAACCTATTATCAAACAATCTTGGGTTTTCGAGACCATGGAAAAGAAGCCTTCTGAAAACATTGTTGAAAAAGGAGAAAATGCTGATTTCCCAAAACAAGTTTTAATTTTTGAGTCACATTAATTTTGTTGTCTGCAAATGCTCCCAATTTGGACTTGTCTAAAATTATATAGTTTGGTAAAGATGCTATTGATATTATTATCTAAGGAGCAGGTGTTGAGAAAGGCCACAAAGACGATGACTTTCGATGTAAATGCGAAATCGAGTTTTAGGAATGCTACGAGCTAGCATGACACAGACTTATGTTTCCAAGCGAATCGGGGTGTCTCCTTGTCATCCGTATTTTAACCTCAAGACCTGCCAATACCAACAGCATAGTAGACCGACCTTGTACTGGACGTCCATTGTGCACCGTGGTATAGCCGTGGTAGCCAAATACCGTAGTCTGTCGGTACGAATTTATAATTGCTGCTGACGAGGGAAAAAAAAAATTTTTTATTGAAGACATATTTTGAAGATATTTTGAAGATACTCATCTTCAATATCTGACATTTGAGGCAATCATGAGAAAGGACTTGTGTTAATTTTATGTGACTTCAACTGAATTTCAGTTTATAAAAACGTAAAGCTATTTCACGTGTTTTGCATAAAAAGAGCGAGTGCCCGGTAGATACTTACATGTATTTCGCAGAAAACAGCTTTGAACCCTTGGTTCTTTACACAGACACAAGTAGGATATTAAATTTACATTTTTACTACTTTTCATCCAGTTTTTTTTTTTTTTTTTTTATTATTATCATTTTATGAAACTTTCATCACTCTTGTGTATCTTCATGCCAAATATTGACCCTGGTGGTTGCAGGGATGCAGGGATTACAGCAGATAGAAGATGCATTTCATTCTATTGCGGCTAGCCATAGTCATAACAACCACAGTTTCCGGTTTAAATCGAAGATAGGTCCCCACAGTTTCTTTACCGCATACAGCTTTTATTATCCCCCGTCGTAGGCGGAGGGATATAGCTTTAGCGTTGTCCGTCCGTCCGTCCTTCCGTCCGTCCGTCCGTCGGTCCGTGTGTCCGTCCCGGCAAATATCTCCAATACCATTGGACGGAATTTCGTGAAACTTTATACACATGTACAATGACCCATTCTCCCGAGACTTTTTTTTTTTTTTTGTTTTTTTGATTCGATGCAAAATGGCCGACTGAGAGCGATTTTAAGTTTCACTTAAGTTACACTTAAGAACACTTTTAATGTTTGGAGTCTTCACTTCAAAACTATACAAAGTTTTTACATGGAACTTGTCACATCTGCCAACCACCATTAGGAAATGCAGGAAAAAAGTTTCACCTACATTGACAGTGCAACACCACAGTTATTTGCCCTTGTTTTTGTAATAAGGTGCCATTGAAAAAGGGGGTTTCATGTTATATTTCATTCCATTTCTTTTGAAGGCACCTCATTCCACATTTCTTGACGGAATTGAATAGAATTTTGACAGAATATTTCTTGTCGTGTCACCTATTGCATATTGTCAACATGTTGCGATTTGTACCTGCGTCATGAAAAAAGGGGGCTTCATGTTGTATTTCATTTTATTTCTTTTGAATGCAACTAGTCCCATATTTCTTGACAGAATTGAAATGAATTTCACAGAATGTTTCTCATCATTTGACCTATCGCATATTCTCAAGGTTTTACAAGTTGTAGCTGCGTCATGAAAAAAGGGGGCTTCATGTTTTATTTCATTTTATTTCTTGTGAATGCAACTCGTCCCATATTTCTTCACAGAATTCAATGGAATTTCCACAGAATGTTTCTTATCATTTGAGCTATCGCATATTCTCAAGGTTTTGCAATTTGTGGCTGCGTTATAAAAAAAGGGGGGCTTCATGTTTTATCTTATTCTATTTCATGTGAAGGCAACTCCTCCCACATTCCTTGGTAGATTTGAATGGAATTTTTACATTATCATGTGACCTAACACAACACCTCCCACATTTCTTGGCAGATTTGGATGGAATTTTCACATGATCATGTGACCTACGCCATATTGTCAAGGTTTTGGGATTTGTAGCTGCATCATGGAATAAGGGGGCTTCATGTTATAATTTCATTTTTCACCTGTATCTCTTTAATTACTGAACATATCTCAACAGATTTGGACGAGATTTTCACAGATTGTGCGACCTAGCACATTTTGTCAGTGTTATGCAATTTATCACTGTATCATGGAAAAAGGGGACTTTATGTCAAATTTGATTTTTTGTCAGTGTACTCCAACTTTTATGAAATGCCAAGTTCTGCCAAAAGAATACTTAATGTATAATCCTGTTATGGACCTCTTTTATATTTTTTATGTAATGAAATCCTGTGCCATGGAACAAGGGAGCTTAATGTATAATTTCATCATGGACCAATAACAAAAAGGCCACATGTACATGCAAAACAGAATACCTCCTATACGTTTGTATCAAAAAAGGTCTTTTTCGGCGGGGGATATCATTTCAACGAAATTGCTTGTTAATTTTTCACCTGCGTTTACACAGATCACTAGATTACAACGCCGACAAGTTTTGAAAGCATTTGTATACTCTTTGACTGTAGATATGTCTCTTTAACCCTTTACCAAAAAATCCCTGGTTTTCACGACCCTTGGAAAGAGGGATTTTGAAAACATTGTGGGAAAAGGAGAAAATGCTGGTAACCAGCATTTTCTTCTTTTCCAACGATGTTTTCTACCCTATCACAGACCTAAAGCCAATTTCTACCAATTTTGATTTTGTCGTGTACAAATGTTCTCAGTTTGATTTAGTCTAAAACTTGTCGTCTGGGAAGGGTTAACGCTAAAGGAAACATAGTTTTCAAGCTGTGAGATATATCTTATAAACTAGATAAAACATGAATAATTGTTTGTTTTTGGAGTTCTTTTGTTCCAAGTCTTTTTTATTTTTTTGAGATTTCTATAATTGTTTCTGTCTATATATTTCAAATAGCCGGTAGGTACATTAATAATATCGAAAGTCTTTGTTGTTCAATATGGAGAGGGAAAAATATGAAAAAGAATGAAAATCATCGTTTAAAAGGAGCAAATACTTCTTGAAACGGTGTGTCTGAAAACACTTGCAGACTATTATGCAATAGGTTACTGGGTAACGCATTAAGGATTTTAAGTTCTCGGTCAGCTGAAGGGAAAAAAAATAACACTATCTAATTTATATTCGAAAGTTTAGGTAAGCACTTAAGGCATCGATAAACGGTACATGTAGCAACTCTTGTATGTTAGTGTAGTAAATGCAAATAGGCCCATAACAGGCCAGCAGACTTAACATGTCCAACTTATTCAATAACCGCAAAGTATTATTTATTCAGTCAAGACTAACACCAAGAAGCTATGCTAAAAGGCGTCTCTGTACTTTCAAGAGTGGTTCCTAGAAAACTACATAGACAAGTTTCCACACGAAAAGACCCAATTTTCATAAAGCATGCGAAACAATTTGCAAATATTGCCAGATAACCATGAAGATAAACAAATTAGTCTGTAAAAGCTCCATATAAATCATAATCTTGCACTAAAAACAGCAGTTGTGTCATAAAACGCGGCAGGCAACAGAGATTTAATTCTTGTCTGTTTCACTGCGAATGACGATTTAAATTGATTTCGCAGATGCGTAGATAATATCAGACTGCAAAAAAACGCACTGTCTGATCTTGGATCTAGATTGGCCCTTCTAGATGCTAAGTTGTGACCAAAATCATCGTCAATTGCGGAGGAAATCTAAAATAAACCTTGAAAAACACCTGGTTTATTCAGCTAACAGCAAAAGAGTGAAAGATTTTCACCCTTTATATGAAAGGTTAGAATTATCCAATCTTACGAAAGTTAGATATATACATAAGGGAATCCAAATCGACGATTCAGCCGGGCACCGATACACTTGTTTGTAATATAAAAGACATAGAAAACAGGTTTTGTGAACGCGAATTTCGACATGAGACCATTTCATTTTTGCCGTCTTCTAGTCTTTGTTAAGTATTTTATCAGTTTTGTATCCTTTTATATGTGCGAGAAGCAGCTGTCTCAATTGAGATGAGAGTATGTGAATACTGTTAAACGTTATCCGATGGCTATATAAAGATAAAACGCTACAATTTCGGTTTTAGGCGTCTTGCGCATTTTTCTTATTATTTACTTTTTATGCACACATTTTCTAGTTAGATGGCATGCGTCGCATGCGGATAAAATCGGACGCAAAGGGGGAAAACGTATTGAAACAGTGTCATGGTTACGATACTATGTACATGTATGGTATGATGACGTTAACCGCGTGTAAGCTACTAGTACTGTTGGATTTATCTCTGAATTAAATGGTCAAACGGTTACATAGTGATTTTCAGTCGCCATTCACACAAAGAATGCTTATTGAAGGTGAGCACATTCCTTACTTACATGTACTGTACATATGTATCAACAGGATATCAGTATTTTTTTCAATTTACATTAAAAAAAACTCTTATATCACTAAATTAAGAGGACTCTCTGATCACCCATGTGATCACAATATTCACAATATTAAAAAAGTTTATACAATTTTTGTCAGAAATTTCCTTCTTCGAACATTCCTATAAATGTCGCCAAAGTACTTTTGTCAAATTTGACTTATTTGATTGTTCTTTTATCGAGCCTCAAATAATTTGGGTATAGAAAAGTAGAGAAAAAAAACCTACTGTACCGGCATTGATGAATTCGGCGAGCTTTCTTTATCTAAACTTGTCAGTCTGCTATATTTAAGAAATAATCTTCTTTCTATCGTGGTATATCGTTCAATAAACCACAGTTGTGAGTTATGAGGCACAATAAATAATCCACGAGGGCGATAGCCCGAGTGGGTTATTCATTGCGCCTCAAAACTCACAACGTGGTTTATTGAACGATAAACCACGCTGGAAAGAAGATTATTTCGATTCTAACAGGGCCAATTCTTAGTGGAATGAAAACAAGTTCAAACTTAGAGTAAAAACGCGGATGAAAATTATGTTCCATTGAATAACTCACTCATTGAACGACGTCACTCGATATAGGATGACGTCACTCTACATAGATTGTCGCAGATTTTACCACGTTTTCCTTGCACTGTGTTTATAGAGCCAAAGTCGCGTGTCATGTTAGAATTAAGAAATAATCTTCTTTCTATCGTGGTACATGTATATCGTTCAATAAAACACAGTTGTGAGTTATGAGGCACAATAAATAATCCACGAGGGCGATAGCCCGAGTGGGTTATTCATTGCGCCTCATAACTCACAACGTGGTTTATTGAACGATATACCACGATAGAAAGAAGATTATTTCGATTCTAACATGGCCAATTCTTAGTGAAATGAAAACAAGTTCAAACTTAGAGTAAAAACGCGGATGAAGATTATGTTCCATTGAATAACTCACTCAATGAATGACGTCACTCGATACAGAATGACGTCACTCTACATGGATTGTCGAAGATTTTACCACGTTTTCCTTGCACTGTGTTTATAGAGCCAAATTCGCGTATCATGTTAGAATTAGGTTTAACTCATTACCACATGAGAAAATTTTAGACTGGTCCAAATTGAAAGCATTTGCATACGAAAAAATAAAGGTGAGTGAAAAATAGAAATTTGTTCTGGGAAGGGTAGAAAACACTGTGGGAAAAGGAGAAAATGCTGGTTACCAGCATTTTCTCCTTTTCCCACAGTGTTTTCAAAAGGCTTCTTTCTCAGGGGCGTCAAAAGTAGGGATTGAGTGGTAATGGGTTAACCCATTACAACACAATCCCTACTTTTGACACCCCCCGAGAAAGAAACTTTTAGAAAACATTGTGGGAAAAGGAGAAAATGCTGGTAACCAGCATTTTCTCCTTTTCCCACAATGTTTTCTATCCTTTTACAAAACAAATTTCAAATTTCCAATCACTTTTATTTTGTCGTCTGCAAATGCTTTCGATTTGGACAAGCCTAAAATTTTGTCGTTTGGTAATGAGTTAACGCACTAACGTGTAATGACGAGTTTTAATTACCCTGAAAAAGAAGACCCATCACGACATGATGAGAATGAAAAGTTAACAAAGGGGGCCATTATTTAAAATTGAAGAAAAGAAAAAGGAACTCCTGAAAGAAAATTCCGATTTTCTCACCAAGAATATTTCAAATTAGATTTCAGACTCATTTTTTTTGCAGGATTATTAATTTTCTTCAAGGCATATTATTTTACCGAGATAAGGTAATTTGAAATATTGAAGAGGTGTCGAAAAACAATTCTGTTTCCCTAACATAAATTGATTTCTTTCTTGTATTTTAACACTTTTAATTATTTATCCCCACCTTGAGTTAGCCGCTTTAAACAGTCAATCAGTTTCCGTGGCGAACTTGCATTTATAGCCAAATAGTTTTTCTGTTTTGCTGTAAAAACTACATTTTTGCATCATTTCAATACTGTAGGTGAATAACCAGATCACCTCTAGTTGGTCGGAAAGCTCTAATTGTCTCTCGATAACCCTTATCCAGGTCTGGAATGAAATTTGCAGCTTTCAGATTGGTAGTCTTGTCTTCTGCCTCTACACTATCTTTCCACCCTAGAAAGATTCAAAGGAATTATTTTGCATGTCTTTTTTTGCATTCGGTTTCCAGTGTATATAGTGTAAGGGACTGAAGAAACTTAAGAGATATGTTCAAGGAACCGTATTTCGGCCAGTGGAAAACTGGTTTACGGTAAAAGCTGTATACCACTGCAGGACCTCACGGAGTTTTTTGTTTAATTCTGCTAAGATTGAGTCGGATACGATGTAACTTGCACACAATCTCAACAAAGGAAATGCATTTTCTATCAACCGTGGTTTATGCAACCTTGCAACCATCAAGAACAACATTTGGCATGAAGATACAACAATAGCTATATAGCTTGATGAAATAGAAGATGAAACTGGTTGAAAACGAGTATTGATGTATACTAGACACAAAAGGTAACGCAACACTAAAAATTAAACCAAAATATAAATTATAATGGAAAATTTCATACTTCTGAAACATTTCAGACTAACTGAAATTTGGAATGTTCCCTGGACTTAATTACAAAAACTTGTCCGATTTCACAAACAGTTGAGATGTGAAAATAAGCTTGCTTTGTCACTTGGGTGGTAATTTTTGCAGATAAAACAGTAGTAGGTCAGTACCGTGTGTAACCCTCGATAGCTGCGAGTCCTTCACGCACCTTCCTTGTCATAGACAGTATCAGGCGGTTTATCTGTGCTTGCGGAATGGCATCCCACTCTTCTTGTTACACTAGGTGTAGTGTTTGAAGTGTTGCTGGGGGTAAGGGTGGCGTCATATACGTCAGTCAAGGACATCCCATAAATGTTTAATGTGGGACATATTGCCCTGTAAGCAGGCCAATCCATTACGCCAACGTTGTTTTGGTGTAGATAATCCATGCTAAGCCTCGCCACATGAGAACAGGCATTGTCCTGTTGAAAAGTGACACTAATGTTGACGTACGAAAGGCACGACGAATGGCTGTAGCACATGATCAATATAGCGTCGAGCAGTTAACTTGCCTTCAATCAACACCAAAGGCTTCCTGTGGCCATAACATATACCGGCCGAACAATAAGTCCACCTCCTCTAAAATGATCACGTTCCAACAAGCAAATATCCCTATTTCGTTCCCACGACGTCTGTAAACACGTTGGCGTTTGTCTGCTCTGAACAGAAGGAACCTTGATTCATTTGAAAACATCACAAGTCTCCGACGATGAAGAAGAAATGCATTTTGCCGATGAAGGTTTAGCCAGGTCATCCTTACTGGCCGTCGATGCTGTGTCAAAGGCATACCACACATATAGACGACGGGTCTTGAACTAAACTATCGTGCCGGTGTAATGCACAGAAATGACCCTTTCTACAAAATGAAGAGGAATGATCCCAGAGGGTTATTTCTTTACGCAGAATAGTGACCCATGGCAGAACTGGACCCGCCCCGGGGTTACAAGTTAAAACATAGGAACAAAGAATGAAAACTTTAATATTCTTCTTCTCAAAAACTAAAAGGCATAGAGCTTTGATATTTGGTATGTAGCATCTCCTAGTAGACAGACCTCTACCAAGTTTATTCGTATGATGCCATTGGGGTCAAAACTGACCCAGCCCCGGGGGTCATAAGTTGGGACACAGGAACAACGAAGGAAACCTTTGAAAATTCTCTTCTCTGAAACTTGATTTGGCATGTAGCAATTCCTAGTGGATTTCTACCAAGTTTGTACCTGGGGTCAAAATTGGCCCTGCCTCGGGGGTCACAAGTTCGAACATAGGAACAAAGAAAATTTTAAAATTCTTCTTTTGTAAATCTAGAAGGCATAGAGCTTTGATATTTGGCATGAAGCAATTCCTAGTGGACCTCTACCAAGTTTGTTCATATTATGCCGTTGGGCTCAAAACTATCCCTGCCCGAGTGGTCACAGGTTCGAACATCACAACAAAGAAGGAAACCTTTAGAAATATTCTTCTCTGAAACTTGAAAGAACAGAGCTTTGATATTTGGTATACAAAATCTTCTAGTGGACCTCTACCAAGTTTGGTCATATGATGTCCCTGGCGTCGAAACTGGCCCTATCCCGGAGGTCACAGGTTGGAACATAGTAACAAAGAAGGAAAACTTTAAATTTCTTTTTCTCCAACAATGAATGATAGGGATTACTTGAGAACTATTCAAAAAGAGCTCATTCCTCACTTGAATTTTTTGGTTAGTTATACTTGGTGACTTCAACATTAATGTATCTGATAAAGAAAAAGACTTGATACAAACTTTAAGCAACAAATTGGCTGTAAGTTGCTTTTGGATGAACCAACAACTGACAACCAATCAGCTTTAGATCTTGTTTTTGCTGATACCCAAGGTTAAACAGATACTATAGAAACATACTGGTCAGATCATAAAATTGTTTACTTCCATACATAAATATTGAACAAAGCAGACCATTATAGAAATGTACTATATTAGTCAAAACTTTATATCGTTTCAATATTTCCCTAATAAAAAATCTCCCTATTTTAATATGTATTCTGTTGTATTTTCCCATAAATAAAGGATAAAAATAAAGGATTAAAGAAAGGCTAGAGGGAACATCAATTCACATTTTAAAAGTAACATTTATCAGTAGAGAAAGAATAGGTGAACTCTCTCCACCCCCTCCCCCCGCCCCAACCCTTTCAAAGTCAAGATATTGCAGTAAGGTTAGGTTATGTAGACAGTTTAAAGTTCATCGCATTAACATAACGGAAATAAAGCTATAGTCTCAGGTGAGCGCTCCAGGGCCAATGTCCCTCTTGTTTAGGATATTACCCCATAATTTTAATATCGCCTTTCATCGCAGAAAAACGTACAGATCTGGCTAAAACTCGGGTAATCCGTAACCAGTTAGAAGCGATAGACGCTGGTTGTCCGCATCGATTACTGAGTACCCCAGTCTTATCTAAACCCGTACTAACAGCATCACAGAACATTATGTTTAGGGGGTGATCTGGTCAAATTGTACAAGTAAATTGAAATTAATAGCGATGAAATTCAGTCCTATTCACTGCGTTCATTCAGTCCTATTCACTGCGTTCAACCGTAAATGAAAAAGGATCAAATAGAAATCTCTTCAAGCTTTCTATCTGATACTCACTCTCGAAGCAGTGTCTCCAAAGTTATGCACACCGGCTTCATGCTGTTGAAATGATTGCTCTAATTCACGCGAGCTCTGAAATAATTAATTGAAGCGGTTTCACGCGATGTATTTCCATTTTGTCAACTGACGGTGTCATTTTATCACTTTCTAGTGGAAAACACTGATTGTTCACTGCGCTGATATTTATTGTTCCGTTATTGACCTCAAATATCTTGTGGGGGGAAAAACGCACTATGTCTGTGGATTACTATGGTGTATTAACTGTCTTGAATATTCTAGTACGTTCCTGGTCTTATTATCTCCAAAACCTGCAATTATCATCAATTTATAAGACCTTTTGATACGCATATTCTGAAGAAAATACTACATTGGACCGAATTTGGCTAAACTGAAAAGTTTAGCCGATGAAAACTTGCCATCTACATTTAAAATAAGACGAAGAATGCCACTTTAACTCTTTACTATGAAATTGTAGCCTTGTCCAAATTGAAAGCATTTTTGGTCGGCAATTTCAAAATGACTCAAGTGGTACAAATTTTCTTCGATGGTGTAGAAAACATTGTGGGAAAAGGAGAAAATGCTGTTTACCAGCATTTTCTCCTTTTCCCACAATGTTTTCCAACAACTTCTTTTCCAGGGTCGTTAAAAAGTTGGTATTGTGTGGTAAAGGGTTAAATTGTTAGAATATATTTATGCCCCAATGACTTATCATT
The DNA here is from genome assembly GCA_943736015.1 of Tridacna crocea. Classification (NCBI taxonomy): domain Eukaryota; kingdom Metazoa; phylum Mollusca; class Bivalvia; order Cardiida; family Cardiidae; genus Tridacna; species Tridacna crocea. The sequence goes on along the minus strand of OX031066.1, from coordinate 33,846,635 downwards.
ATAATACTAAGTGGTTTAAACACCTTTAACCGGCGCGCCTCTTCCTGTCCGGCGCACCTCTTCCAATACTTTAAAGGGTTGGATAGGAAGCTTTTGAAAAAGCGAAATGGAATCATTATGTCATTAAGACATGGATATGTACTTTGTCCTACAGCTTTTCATTATCCCCGTTGCCAAGCAAGCATTATCTTTGAAAAGTACACGTTAAACAAAGTAACGAAATTCAGTCACTAAGACAACAGACACGGACATGTTGTTCGTTCTACAGCTTTTGATTACCTCCATTGCCCAGCAAGTATTGTCTTCGAAAAGTACACCTTTAACCTTCCTGTCGAGTGCTCGTGTAAATTTCTTGAAGGCCATAAATGAAAAGGGGCTTTTAAGGCCCAATCGAAAATCATGAACAATGCAATTTAGCATTATCCGAAAAAATCCTCCTAGACAATATCTAGCTCTTCATTTACGATTGATAGGGCCGAAACAACGATTGTTCCAATTTATTCCATTGCAAAGCAATTAAATAAAGGAGCTCACGCGTTTTGTTTCCATTTGTTAAATTGACAGTTCACTTTATTACTACTTTTAATTACAAGGTAAAATGCTGGCGTCTGATGTTTTGGTTGTACGTGTGTATCTATAGGGACTCCACAAACATGTTCCAAATGTATGCAAGGGTAGCAGTAAAATGCAGTAATACGATTCATGAGTTAAGTCGATGTTTGTTTGGTATTTAACGTTGTTTTCATAATAGTTTAATGTTTGTCTGGCTTTGCACCTATCTCTGGCTTTCTCTGAAGTTTCTTTTTTCGAGTACTTCGTACAGTAATTCTCTTTAAGCCACTGACTGCTTTTCCTCTTAAACAATTATCAAAACAAAGTTCACCCATGAGAGAAGAATGTATATTGTCACAATGACTGTTATCAGTCCTCGGCAAGAACATGACTGGGTTAGGAACCGAAGCACGGACACCTCGGCCCGTATTCACCAACAATTCTTGAGAATATTCTTAGTCTTATTCTCAAGGTTTTCTAAATTTGTAAATAACACAACTTCTGATTGGCTAAACCGAATGGTTTAGCCAATCAGAAGTTGTGTTACTTACAAATGGTGAAAACTCTGGAGAATAAGACAAAGACCGTTCTCAAGAATGGTTGGTGAATACGGGCCCTTGATTTTATGTCCTGTACTTACCGTGTGACCTGCCGAAGTCGAATATTAGATGGACTTTCTGATTTAAAAAAAAATACCTTTGTAAAAAGTGTAGAAGTCATGATGGACACGCTTACACCAACCTGCTGTAAATATCGGCCCAAGTCGAATTCTAAATTGAGAAAGACACAGAATGTATGGAACTAAGTTTATGATCGGCTGAATCTTTCGGTTTTACAAATCAGAAATTTCGCTGATTTAAACAAATGCAGAAGAAAACTTATGAATGATCTAGTTGACAAATCACGCCAAAATAGACATCTGTTATATAGACAGGCAATTCATGTTTTAAATTTGACTTACGGTTTGGACCCTTCGAGCACGGTATGCCAACATCCTCTGTACCAATAAGGTTACTTTAGTGTAAGCAACCGCTGTAAGCAACCACTTATTTGGTCAGTTGTCATGGTCAAGCTTGAAGTTTCTGTAGCCATTAAATATGTGTATTCATTTGAAATCTTCGTGATAAAACTCCACACACCTCTAGGTTTCTGTAATTGTTTTGTCCACGATTGCTAAATAACTATCTCTAGTTTTATACCGTCAGTTAAAGGAACTTGTAACTACAAAAAATATTTTGATGTTTTAACCTACCACTTATATGTCTGCAGAATCAGGACATCTTCGCACTCATTGCGAATTCAGATTGATCGATTAAGCTGAACTAGAATTTTATGTAACGCAAAAAATAAAGAGGATGAATATCACTTTATTTTGAAATGTCCACACGATGACTTTCTTCGTGAAAAGTATTTGAAAAAAAATCTATTACTTACTATTATCTAATCATACCATATCATTTTATGAAATTAAAGCTCAGTTTCTGTATTTGTCACTAGAGTTATCTCCTTTAAAGAAGTGTACCCTTGTATTTTGCTCTGCAACATGTAATTTCCTTTTCGCTTTTTTATCCAGATACATTTATCATCTGAACGAAATCTGTCATCGGAAAAAAAGGGAGGGGGTATATATCCTCAAAAATTTCCTACTTGATAATTGTTTTTTCCTTTTATATTTTTTAAAACAAGCTATTAGAAACTACTTTTTCGGTGCAATAAAAGGAAAACATGTTTCTTGATTGTTTTTATTGCAGACAAATGATGAGAAAAATAAGTCTTTGTTGAAACGTTGAAACATTTTTAATCGTAATTTGTAATCTGTCTAGTTCCACCATTCTTTCAACCAATCTTTTTTTACTACTGGCAAACATTACATTTCTAAACATGCACAGTTAGTTGAACTTTAAAATAAGGGTAGAAATTAAGAACTAATTTCTGTTACTTTGAATACGTTAACCGTTTGAAGAACTACATCTTAGTATTTTGCTCTGCCGTGTATGATTTTCTTTCATTTTTTACACGCAGCATACATTAAACCGTTATTATCATCTGAAGGAAAATGAAAATATGTCCTTACGAAAAACTCTGACATATGTCCTTAATCAGTCATACTATCCAATGAGTCATATCTTCTGTAATAGTAAACAAGCTATGATGAAAATCATAGGTGCCTAAGAGCCAACGACAAGACGGCTTCTATTAAGATTCATTGGTTGAGAACTGTAGGACAAAAAGAGGACGGACTGATCTGATTTTAGTTTAGCTGTCTGTGTTTTTATGTGTGTTGGGATGGGATATAAGAAATACCAACCTTCCGACTGCGCTCAATTATACCGGGATTCATGCATTTATAACGTTTTAACTCAAATGAGGCCGCCGTTTACTTGTTAACCATTCCATGATTTTAGAGAAATTCAAACCCACGATTTCACTTAGATAATTGATTAAAACACATTATCTCCCGTAGCCTACTTTTTTTGTCTCGCAGAAGACTACGGTAGAAAACGTTGCAACTGAAGGAGATACTGCTCTTTCTTTCAAAAAGACTTCTTTTTTTTTTTAAATTCGCAATCTGAAAGTGTCTGTAAGCCCATTACCTCCGTACCAGACAATTCAGTTTTTTATGACCCGTGGGAAGAAGCCATTTGAAAGCATTGTTGAAAAAACAAAAAGGAGGAAAAATAATGTTCGCCAGCTCCCTTTTTTCAACAATGTTTTCCACTCTATCAATTATTTAATTAGTCGTCTGAAAATGCTTTCAATTTGGGAAAGTCTAGAAATGTTATCGATTGGTTAAAAGACATCAGATTTAACGCCTGGACAAGCGAAGCGAATGTGTCAATGCGGTCTGTTGAAAATCCCTGATACAAGATTATCTGTTGTATTATTAGCAGCATGCATTTAAATTCTCAGAAAATTATCTCTTCTCGCCCGAGTGCATGATTGTGACCTTTATCTACATTTGGGTTACCTTTCCTCTCATTTAGGAAGGTATATTTTTTTTCTATTTGTACATTTCTCCGCAAGCCATTTATCGTTTCACTCAAGGCTTGTGGTGCAAATAGATTGTATATTCCAGTTTCTGCTTAAATTCTTTCCGAAGGGTCCTTTTTGTTTTACCCGACGGCGAAATTTTAGACTTATCCAAATTCAAGAAGTTTGTCGACAACAAATTAAATTTGATTCACAATGCCAAGGTTTGTCCGAGCAAGGGCAGAAAGCATGATTTAATAATTCGTATACCAAAAAAAGTACGGTGACGTCATATCTGGTCTTACAAAAACATTTTTGACCCAAGAAAATGATTTTGTGTAAGGGCCAACTGAGGTTAATTGCTCCTTCAACATGCAGAAAAAAAAAGAATGAGTTTCAAAAATAATAATAAACTTCTCTGAACGTAAGGGAAGGAAGAGACATGGAAGGGGAGACAGACAGATAGACAGACAAGCAGAGAAAATTTCCTTTTTTTTTTTTCAAGCAATATCATTGTTTTTCTATTTGAAGGAAGATTCTATTTTGTAATTTTAAAATAATTTAATAATTCTAACCCTTAACCCTTTACCCCATTAGGCATTTCTATGGTATCTCTAATTGACCCTAAATCACAGCAAGGATGAAGCAGTTTTTTATGTGTATATGACCCCTTTTGATAGCATAGAAAACATTGTGACAAAAAGGTTAAACTGCTCGTCACGGGCAATTTCACCTTTTGCCACAATGTTTGCCAAAGAATAGTACAAGCAATGCGTAGAAATGAGTATCTATGGGGTTAAGGTGTTCACCAAGGTCAGCATGTACAGATGTGCGTGATATTTTCGTTTCTGTATGAAACCTTGTAATGATATATGTAATCAATGAGCGTCACGTCCCAGATCGGTAGAACTAAATGGCGAAAAGGAGCGCTCGGACATTTGCGTCAAGTGTCGTTAAGTGCAGTCTGCGCAGGCTAATCCACGACGCTTTCCGGTTTTATGTAATTCTCTGTTTTGTGCAAGTCTGTTGAACAACAAAATCTAATATAGTCATAAAATGCGTGTTGGATTAGCTTGCGACGTTCGCGCAGGTTGATTCGAACCGAAACTTTACGGAAATGTCCGAGTGCCCCTTTTTTGCGTGAAGCCTCATCCTCAACCTCAAGACTGTTATTTTGGTAAAAATATCCAAAAAAAAAGCGGACAGTGTAATTCAAAGATTGGACTAAACGTTCTGTATAATGATCTACACTTTTCTCAAGAAGCAAATGAACCTGGGTTCGACCCTTCAGGAGATTTTGGTATGAGTCATGAAATGTCCGCTGAATGCAGAAACAATAACGAGGAAACCAATTTAGTAACATTCAACAATATTTATTTGACAGGTTAAAGAGCTGATAAAATTGACATGTCTAACGTCGATCAGGATGAAGAGCTGATCTTGTCTTAGACATGAATTCTCGGGGCATGTTTTGCTGCCAATGAATTATTGGAAATAATTCCAGTAAATTGCTATTTCAACATCCTGGACCGTTCTGCGAGAATATTAATCTTACTCCGAACAATCCTGCGAGTAAAAAAAAAACAGGAAAAGAGGTTTTCGAAAACGCTGTTAGAAAAGGAGAAACGCATGCTATTGATGATAGTTATGATACTAGATGACGATAATCATAATGGCGATGTTGGAAACAATGGTGACGAGTACGACGTAGACGATGATGAATAAAACTACAATAAATGATAGTTCTGGTACAAGATGACGATCATGACGAGGATCAAATTGTTGATGGCCACGAAAAGGCCGACGATAATAATGATGATTATAGTTATGACGCTTATCAATTGACGACGATCTGAACGATGATCACTAACAACGACAAGACCGACGATAATAATGATGATTATAGTTAGAACGCTCAGTATCTATTGACGACAGGCTGAACAATAAACACTAACAACGACAAGGCCGACGATAGTAATGATGATTACAGTTATGACGCTTATCAATTGACGACGATCTGAACAATGAGCACTAACAACGACAAGGCCGACGATAATAATGATGATTGTATTTATGACGCTTATCTATTGTCGACGATCTAAACAATGAACAATGACAACGACAAGGCCGACGATAATAATGATGATTACAGTTATGACGCTTATCAATTGACGACAGGCTGAACAATAAGAACTAACAACGACAAGGCCGACGATAATAATGATGATTATAGTTATGACGCTTATCAATTGACGACGATCTGAACAATGAGCACTAACAACGACAAGACCGACGATAATAATGATGATTATAGTTAGAACGCATGGTACATGTATCTATTGACGACAATCTGAACAATGAACACTAACAACAAGGCGACGGTGAAGATAATTATAGTTATGGCGCTTATCAATTGACGACGATCTGAACAATGCTAACAACGACAAGGGTGACTATAATGATGATTAAAGGTATGACGCTTTTCAATTGATGACGATCTGAACGACAAAAGGTGCGACATTGAAGACGACATCTATGACACTAAATATGGTGGAAAGTGACGAAAATGACGATGCTCCTAATAACGATGATTGTACATTTGTAATAATGATGACTGCAAAGACAACGATTATGTAAGTGAAGATGACCACATGATAACAAGCTCTATAGGCAATTGATATCATAAAGTATTGAAAAAAATGTACTAGAAGTTGATACGTGCCTGTTCTATATTTAGACCACAGAATCAAAGTACTGCAATAATCTTGCCCTGATTAAACGATACTGATGATCTTCTGATATGGAATTAATGACTGTTGACATGTAGTAACAGCGTGTCATGTAAATTTCCTCTTCAATTATAGGTTACAGACGTTGACGGATGGCAACACTGTACCAGTAATATACACGCCAGTTTAAACTTGGATGTACACCTTTCAGGTAAGACACTTCCTGTCTTCTAACAAACGGGGTCCGCATTTATCAACATTTCTTAGCCCTTTCAGGACCATTTGCCAAACCAAGGTTTTTTTTCGGACGACATAGATCAGGATCAGACTGCACTTTGTGTGCCTTTTGAACTTAGATGTACCCAATCCTCTTGCTCAGAAAAGCCTTCATGATGAAAAGGTGTCCTGAGTTTCGGAGTTATAGGCAAGAGCAGGGGCTTGAAGGAACGGCATGGATCAAGATCAGACAGCACGAGACGTGTAGTCAGATCTTAGATCTATGCCGAACACTTATTTAGACAAGCCTATAATTGGCCTGCAATAAGCGAAAAGGGGCGTACAGGCTATTCATAGACTATTTACGACTATTTTAGATTTTGTGCTACAGTAGACTTAGGCAAAACAGAAAATTGCCTAGAAACAGAAACTGTCGTTTCGGATGAGTCAGCGCGGAATTCCAGGCTGATCTGAATCGACACTTTACGCAAATGTACGAATGCCCCTTTTAGCGTGTTGCAGGCCATTTTTAAGGGAGTTTTTGTGAGTTTCAGTGGTACTAGTATTTTCAGTTTTCGCAAGAGGTCGAAATGAAATATTTGGTACCGACAGTGTTAAATCGCTTCCAAGTCGATTTCAAAGGCTAGATACCTGAATATCAGAGATAAAAAGTCACGATCATACAGTCAGTAGTCGGGAAAATTTGAAATTGAAACTGTTTATGTCTTTCCATTATTTATACCTGCATGGTTTCCTGGCGTTGTCTGCGCATGTTATATTCTTCGAAGATTCGACCTGTCTTATATCGCGCATCACTATCCATGATATCGGGCAGACTGTAGTAATATGCTATAAAGTAGCAATAGAGAAAATGCTTTTTATCAATACGTTTGAGGAAAAATCTGTCCTGTTTTAGCGCCAGATTTCTCTAAAGTGCTGATCATAGCTGAGTGAATCGCACGAGGTAGCGTTTTATTGAGTAAACGTTTATTTTAGTTTGAAATTCAAAGTAACGGTTGTCGCGTAAGAAAGTGGTTCGGTTCTGTACCCAGGATGCCCAAATTAGATAGATGAGTATTTTAGAATGCCATCTAGCGGGAGATAATGGGTTTCCTGGCAGATGTATGATTCCGGCAAACTCTTAAAGTGCCAATGATTAGACAGGGACACACAAATATTTAGTCTACACAGAAACATGAGTTAATTATAATACAAACTCTTCTTTTATATAGGAATTTTTTCTTAGTGGAATTTAGGATACTGTGGACTTAATATGATCTTGCTATCAGGGCCCGTATTCACCAACCATTCTAGAGAATATTCTTAGTCTTATTCCCCAAGGTTTTCTGAATTTGTAAGTAACACAACTTCTGATTGGCTAAACCAAATGGTTTAGCCAATCAGAAGTTGTGTTACTCACAAATGTAGAAAATTCCGGAGAATAAGACAAAGAACGTTCTGAAGAATAATTGGTGAATACGGGCCCTGGTCTCGATCTACAATGTTCGTGCCGCAGTTCGTAAACTTTTGTTACATCCAAAGTTCATTAAGTTTGATTTTTCAGAGAGTACTTACGTATACTTAGCACACTCAGCTGTGCGATAACAACATCAAATGGGACAGAAATAGAATAGGTTATTTCTCTCTTAAGAATTATTTCCACAGAAGTGTAAATGATACTTATGACAGCCCTCCAGCCTTTTATTTGTTATAAATTGATAACATGAAGTATGTAAAACTTTCTTATGCATGGTTTACTTTTTGCACCTCAAACATACCAGAATCGTTGCCAAGAAAAACACGTTTAACCTTTACCGAGCGGTCCAAAACTTTAACGATCCTTGGGAAGATGATGTGTGAAAACATTGCGGGAAAAGGAGAAAGTGCTGTTACCCAGTGTTTTTCCTGTTACCTCAATGATTTCTACTCTTAAAAAAAAAATCATATTTAACCCTTTACCTGATATGCCAATTTGAGGATCTTCCATTTCAGCAGCAAATATAGATATGATGTCAAAAATATGGACAAATGAGGATACAAATATCTGATTGAGTGGAAAACATTGTGGGAAAAGGAAAAAATGCTCGTTAGGAGCAATTTCTCCTTTACCCACAATGTTTTCAAAAGCTTTCTGTTGTTGATACGTCAAAATGAGTATCTATGGAGTAAAGGGTTAGGTCCTATTTGGTATGTCGTTTGTAAAGAGCTTTGAATTGGAAAAAAAGTCTGAACTTTTGTCTTCTCGCAAGGCTCTTCCTACAGAAGTATTTCTGAGTTTTACAGTGATTTGCCCTTGGAAACTTTTGTTGTGAGGAGAAGTTGAGTTGAGCAAATTTTCATACTGCCAAGATGTTGTCATATACATGTACATAATTATGTTTACATCTCAAACTTTGATAGGGATCACTTACATATTTCTGTATGGATTTATATGTTACAACAGTTTTGCATAAACTCTTTACGATACGGTAAAATTCAAGATTTGTCCCAGTTGAAAGTATTTGCCGACCAAAAACTATATGCAACGTGCACTATGCTGTCTGTCATAGTGTAGAAAACATGGTTGGAAAAGGAGAAAATGCTGGTAACCAGCATTTTCTCCTTTTCCAACAATGTTTTCCAAAGGCTTCTTTCTCAGTGTCTTTAACAGTCGGCATTGTGAGGTAAAGGCTTAAAGATCTATTTCCACTGGTCATTTTATTGCTCAGTGTTGCAATGTCACATATTGTAAAACGATACATGATACATGCCACATATATATTTAAGGTGAATCTTTTAAGGTGATCCCTAGCAAAGTTTGAGTGGTATATATGTAACCCTTGTCCTACTAAATAGCTGAAATGAATTTTTCATTTCGATTATAAAAATCCAAATACTGCTCAAAGTAACTTTTTGGGGAATAACTATTCCTACTCGGACAGTGCAGATTAAAGATCAGACTGCACGTTCTGTGCAGTCTGATCTTGATCTACACTGTCCGCTAAAGGTCAGTAAGTCGCGGTTAGCAGCCTATATGTCAAACCAAAACTCATTTTTCTTATCAATAATTTTACATGGATATGCCACAGATCTGTTTCCGGAGATAGCGCGTTAAGACCCGAGCAAGCTGCTATTTGTTTTCTTTGGCCAAACAGCAAAAACATTCGCTCGCTTCATTGTTTGGAAACGATGCTTATCTGCTCTGTGCGGATATTTTTGACACGCTCCGACCAGAATAAGTAAATCCCTTCAATGACGATCCTAGACTGGTGTCAGTCCGTGAAATAGAGCCTTTTCATTAAAATAAAATCACCAAGTAAAGCTGCAAAACGAAAACTCTGTGCTCTCAATGTTCTGAATGTCTGTGTTTCAGAAGAAGGGCAAGTAACAACACATATTTCTGTGACCTTGCTGTAGTTGTGTACCTTGTTTATTAGAATGACTTAAATGCAGGGCCTGAATGCCAGGCTATGACGACCCCTTCATACTAGTATTTTTGAGTATGGTATTGATCAGAACGTGCCGTCTGATCTTGAATATCTACCTCCTGCTGGTATAGTTTAGTCTTGATACCTGTTGGAAGATTGTATTTTCTACGTTATAAAGAGGTCGAATGTATTATATCTGATGCTGGAAGAGTTAAAACATCCGGGTACAAAATGAGAGAGCATCAAGAAATACAAGATATTTGAGAGTGTAGCCGATGAGAACTATCAGCTACATGACTAGAGCTAGTACAGGTCAGGAAGACAGTATTTACATGTAGCTGTACGTGTTCTACAACCATTCTAAATGCAGTTCTAATGACAAGATACAAAACTTTATTATATACCTAGCAGTGAAATTCTGGAATTTCCCAGTGTAATGAATTTTGATATCATCACTAGTGACGTTATCAACTTTCACTTTCACTTCCTGACGTAATTCGGGAACTACTTTTTTTTTTCGACTACATTTCTTTCGACTTTCAAACGCAAAATTACAAATAATTATGTTGATAAGGTATATAGTAAATAGAATAATCAACTGGTTATTTTTGATATGAAAAATATCTCACTCGGACGCGTCGTAAGGCGTTAAAAAAAAACTCGTGCTGCGCACTCGTTTTTTCAACGCCTAACAACGCATCCTCGTGAGATATTTTTCATATCAAAAACAACCAGTTGATTATCCTCTATTTATTCATGCTTTCCGGTAGGATACCGAGAAATAGCAGTGAAAATATTTTTCGATCTTACACTGGTACCACCAGTGAAAATACCGATTTTTTCATGTTCTTGTTGCCTGGGTTAATTGCACGTGCCTCACAACCAGATGGAAATATGACGTCATTTACCTCACATTTCTTGCGCTTGACGTAATATTATAATGCGTTGCTACGCGGGAGGGGCACGTAACGGAGAATAACGGAAAAGAATTACTGTATTTGATTTTGATAAAGCTCCTCCCAGAAAGGGCCAAAAGCATGAAATAAATAGAACATTTTTTTTTCCGTTGAAAGATCGAAATTTATTTCATCTCGTGACCACCGTCAGTAATATTTTCACTCGTGGCTGCGGCACTCGTGAAATATTACCGATGGTGTCCACTCGATGAAATAAATTTCGATCTGTCACTTTCTTTTCAGTGAAAGATCGAAATGTATTTCATCGAGTGGACACCTTCGGTAATATTTTCACGAGTGGCGCAGCAAATATCCTCTGTATCTATCTAATTTGCTGATCTGCTCTGTCTCTACCATTCGGCCTAGATCAGAACAATGCAGAATGTTTGGAATACGTCCAAGATATTGCAAGGTTTTCGAGTATGTCTGTCGTGTTTACACTGGGTTGTCATGATTTTTAGAATCAAAATGTTATTTTATTAATGAAATCCTGCCATTAGAACAACCTAAAATCGAAAAAAATCGAAATATATTGAAGTCAGCAAACGCGCATGCTATGTGTTCCGTCAGATTATAAGAGATGGTTCTAAAATTTCAGTTCAAGGAAAAAAATCGAACGCTTTTGAAAAGTATTTTGACAAAATGCAGTTAGTCATAGCAATATCCATCACAAAGTTAAATATCTAGAATGACAACTTTTTGTTTGTTTACACTTTCACCGCATTTTTTGTTGTGAAAAACTTAGATCAAAATCAGACTTAAAAAAAAAACGTACTGTAGACCTGATACTGATCGACTCTGTTCAAGAAAAAACTTTCACAAACGGGTTTCATGTATATAGCAATGATTGCTGGTATGTAACGATATCATGGACGCACGAATGGACGGACGGACAAACTGTAGCTGTATGTACCTACGGCATTGTCGCGGAGCATGACAACAATTGGAGCCATGGTCTGGAAGAGGGGATTTAATGCATCTCATTGATATATTATACCAATATGGCCTATAACACCAAAAAAAGGGCGTTCGGACATTTACGTAAAGTATCGTCTCGCATCAGCCTGCACATTCTGTGTAGGCTAATCCGAGGTGACACTTTTCGTTTCTATTTTGCCAAAGTCCACTGTACGACAAAATCTAATATTGTCGTAAAGTGTCGTCTCGGATCAGTCTGCGCAGACAGCGCAGGCTGATCCGAGACGACACTTTACGCAAATGTCCGAGTGCTCCATTTTTCGTGTTGCATGCCATATGTAATCATTGTGCAAAAAAAAGAGGAAACTGTACATCAGGAATAAACTCCCTTTTCCTACGATATTTTCAAGGGTAATCTGATGCCAGACTCAGAAACAAACGTTTGCCAGTTGTAATGTAACAGATATTTCCAGCTCGTGGGAAGCATTGAAAGAATATCTATTTCAATAGATCTCTTCAGTCGACAGACAAAAAAAAAAGAAGACGTTCGTCAAATTAACACGTTATAAAATGAGTTTCTAGAAACTGGTGCTTTTAACCTACTACAAAAATCACTGAAAATCTGTTTTCAAGAGAAGCTGTCTATTTCATATTTAGTTCTAAACATTTACGAAGTACAAGGATAGATTACAATTTATTTCATGCTTTCCGGGATATCGAGAAATAGCAGTGAAAATATTTTTCGGTCTCACACTGGTACAACCAGTGAAAATACCGATTTTCATGTTCTTGTTGCCTAGGTTAATTGCGCGTGCCTCACAACCAGATGGAAATATGCCGTCATTTACCTTCCATTTCTTGCGCTTCACGTAATTTATTGTAATGCGTTGCTATGCGGGAGGGGTGCGCCACGGGGAATAACGAAAGAGAACTGTACTGGATTTTAATAAAGCTCCTCCCAGGAAGGGTTAAAAGCACGAAATAAAAATTTATTTCATCGAGTGGACACCATCGGTAATATTTTAAAGAGTGGCGCATAAATTTCGATCTTTCATCGAAAAAAAAACAAATATGCTCTACGTTTTCCTAAAAGCATCCATCTATACAACTGGCTAAAAACATTTGGTCTAGACAAGCAAATATATGTACTGAGTTACTTTCAGATTTTGAAAAAAAAATCTTGGGAATTAGTTTGAGAATGTCATTAGGAATGGTTTAATGGTACAGGCCTAAGAGTATCTATACTTACATAATATAATGCGTTTGTATGACGCCATGAGTAGGTTTCTACACGTAAGTATCTTTGACTAATTAGATACTTGCGTGTAAATGGGATAGTAAAAGATTTGGCATAACATCACCTTAGTGTTATAGGTACCTACCATACTTTCCAGACAAATTTTTCGAAAAAACATCCAAAAGTAGGACAAAAACTGGTCAAGAAATTTGTATATTTTTATATCGTTCGTGCCTGGCAGGAGTAAAAGTACAAGATCAATTGCCATCAAGTACTCCCAAGCATAAGTACAATCCGATATAACCACGAGCGGCTGTTCAAATATACAGAATGGGGAGAGAAAACATAAATATCTATTACTCAATCATTACATTGATATTAGCCGACCCTAATTCTCGTGTTTATGGCACCAATGACCTGGTATTGTCATCTTGCAATGGCCTCTTAACCTTTTACCACACATTCCCGACTTTTAACACCTCTGTGACAGAAGCCTTTGGTAAAACATTGCGGGAAAAGGAGAAAATGCTGGTAACCAGCATTTTCTCCTTTTCCCACAATGTTTTCTTCCTTTCCTAAAACAAATTTCAATTCTTTAGTCACATTTATCTTGTTGTCTGCAAATGCTTTCAATTTGGATCAATCCAAAACGTTGTCGTATGGGAAAGACTTAACCTCTTTATCATATAATTCCTTCTTTTCCCCACAAAGAAGAAGTGTACTAGCCCTGGCGTCTTCGTTACATCGTCCTTCGGCCGAAAACTATGTTTTCTAGTACATCTGTCGTTACTGGAAATAATTCCTTCAAACTTTGGCTATTTGCATACTTGAACCACTGCATCCCCCACGTTTGGCAAAAATAAATAAATTAGAACAAGGATGAGTGATAAAATAAAGCCTGGAATTTCTTTTTTTCCCTCTTTTATTTCACTTTTCGTTGTAACATATTCTGTATTACAAGGGTAGTGTAAAAGACCCTTAACTCTTAACCACATAACAAAATTTTAGACTGCTCCAAAGTGAAAGCATTTGCAGACGACAAAATAAAGGTGACTGAAAAATTGAAATTTGATCTGGGTAGGGTAGAAAACACTGTGGGAAAAGGAGAAAATGCTGGTTGCAGTGTTTTCAAAACGCTTCTACCTCAGGGTCGTCAAAAGTAGGGATTGTGTGGTAATGGGTTCGATCTTTCCCAGTCGACAATATTTAGATATTTGTAATTCAAGGCATCTGTACGGGACCAACTTGAAATTGGTACAAATTAGTCAAGGTTCTCTGGTAGTTTTTCAGAACTTGTAGAAAAGGGAAAAAATGCTGTAACCAGCATTTTTTCTTCTTTCCAAAATGATTTTAAAACATGTCTTCTCTTAGGGCCGTAAGAACTTGGGATAGTTTGGTTAACCCATTACCACACAATCCCTACTTTTGATGTCCCTGAGAAAGAAGCCTTTTGAAAACACTATAGGAAAAGGAGAAAATGCTGGTAACCAGCATTTTCTCCTTTTCCCAGTGTTTTCTACCCTTCCCAGATCAAATTTCAATTTTTCAGTCACCTTTATTTCGTCGTCTGCAAATACTTTCAATTTGAACCAGTCTAAAATTTTGTCGTATGGTAATGAGTTAAAAGGTAAGGGATAATGGGCTATGATGAAGAATACACTGAACAGCTAATCATGGAGGCGTTAACTGCTTGAATAAACCTTAACGAACATCATATTACTAGGTCAACAAAGACTCAAAGAGCCCCTCTCTAATTCCATGTGTTGTTTTTTATTCGAGGTAACTAGGTTACTGCAAACTCTAACTTCAGCATCGTTACAGGTGATAACCTCGGAAAACATCGAAGGAAAAGAAACAAATGCTCCTTTTTCTCTCAGTAAATTCTGATAATAAATATTGTTTTGTTTTTCTCCGAATTATGTTCTATTGTGTATTTTCATACATTTTGAAGTATATCTTAAAAAGCACACAGTTCAAAGTTAAAACAACCCAGAGCAAGACCACTTTTGAAAACGTCATGAGGACAATATTCCGAAAACGACCATTTTGTCTTTTTCCCACATTATTTTTGTCACAAAGGTAAATTTAATCGATTGAGCTAAGTTCAATTTGTCATCTGCAAAAGTTTTCATTACAGTCAAGTTTTGTGGTTAAATCATTGTAAAGTGTTAAAATCACCGGGTACGAAAATGACGTTATTCCTTTAATGTTGGAATCGTGTTGCATCAATTACTTTAGCTATCTAGACCACGTGTTAATAAACGTCAAGAACTGCCGTTTACTTCAAGCTGTATAAATAGGCAAATTAATTGGCAGAACCAACGTAGAGTTTTCAATCATTTCCTCCCGCAGACGTCTTGCAATAGACTAACGTTACTTTGACATTATTGTTGGAAGATTTGTCGCAGAGGGGCAAAGATTATTCTCTTGATAATAAAAAAGATCTTCTTGCAAAAAAGTGGTAGTTCGGCAGTCTTTTTTTCCTGTCCAGACTTACATAAAAAGGTGTAAACCGAGTAAAAATGTGCAGGTTTTGCGTTTGAATAACAGTTTGGTCGTTTTGAAATCGGAAAATCAAAAAACTGTACCAGAGAGCAGATGTGACGTCATTATATCTATTTTTAAACACAATTTGACATTCTCATATAAAGAACCCGAATTATTGATCAGTTTACATTCCCAGAAGCCTCTGTTGAATTCTGACGCGAAATCTAAGGAAACTACGTATCACTTTAACCCTTTACTCCATAGATACTCATTTCTACGCATCGCTTGTAGGAGCCTTTGGAAAACATTGTGGCAAAAGGTGAAATTGCTCGTAACGAGCAATTTCACCTTTTGCCACAAAGTTTTCTACACTATCAAAAGGTGTCATATACACATAAGAAAGGGCTTCATCCTTGCTGTTATTAAGGGTCAGTTAGAGATACCGTAGAAATGCCTTATGGGGTAAAGGGTTAATCTTGGTTCTATACTAACAGGAGGGAACTGATACTTTTCAGCTGACAATAAAAATCCAAATTTTGTTAATTCAAAGGCATTTTTGCTGGGAATTTTTCCTTATCAGACAGTGTAGATGAAAGATTAGACTGCACATTCTGTGCAGTCTAATCTTGATCTACGCTGTCCGTAAAAAGTCCGTGAGTCGCGCTAAGCAGCCTATAGGTCAAGGTAAAGCCTTTCTTTTTACGTATTTACGGGGATTTTTTTCTTTATTGTTTTATTTTTTTTACACACTTAATTGATCTAACATGTGTGAAGTGATTAATATAAGTAATGTAAAACGTTCCTCTAAATTTCATTTATCTTTTACTTTTTTTTTTTTGTTATTTTTTTTTTAGGTACAAATCCCTAATTGGCGTTAAGCATTCATATTTGCACACGCACTGGTCTTCAATAATTTTTAGGGAGAAAGTGGAAATGCAAAGAAGAGAGAGACAGACAGACAGACAGACACAGAGAGAGAGAGGAACTTATCATACTGATGCCCCTGACGCTATTGCAAAACGATGGTTCACAGAAACGCAGTCACAAAACATAGACCGACTGACCGACTCAACAAGAAAGAGATCCAATCATTGTGTAAGAGATACCGTCTTTTATGTTATACGACAGCGGAGAGAGGACATGCGGATTTATTTTATTTATTGTTTTATGTTGTGGCCACGAGTGTTATTGACTGTTCTTACAATTAATATTTTCAGCCACGAGTTATTTAAGTATTCTAACATGACACGCGACTTTGGCTCCATAAACACAGTGCAAGGACAACCTGGTAAAATCTGCGACAATCCATGTAGAGTGACGTCATCCTATATCGAGTGACGTCATTCAGTGAGTAAGTTATTCAATGGAACATAATCTTCATCCGCGTTTTTACCCTTAGTTTGAACTTCTTTTCCTTTCATTAAGAATTGGCCATGTTAGAATCGAAATAATCTTCTCTCTATCGTGGTATATCTTTCAATAAACCACGTTGTGAATTATGAGGCGCAATGAATAACCCACTCGGGCTATCGCCCTCGTGGATTATTTATTGTGCCTCATAACTCACAATTGTGGTTTATTGAACGATATACCACGATAGAAAGAATATTATTTCTTAATTAGCCACAAGATAATTAACATTTCATCTCGCGATAAAAAGACTTTCCCAAATTGAAGCCATTTGCGGACGACAAAATAAATATAAGGCGTAAATAGATATAATTTGGGCAAAAGGGGAAAGTGATGATTTCGTTTTCTCTATTTTTTCCCAATATCTGTAAAAGTCGGCACTGTTATGTCAAAGATAAACTAATGCCAAGAGCTCAATTTAAAATTCCTGGCCATGAGATGGTTGCGTCGTGGCCACGGGATAAATAAAAAACCGGATACATGTCTCCATTGTGCTACCATAGTGTAAAGTTCTCTGGAACTTTTTGAGACTTGATGTATACGATCTGACATGCGTGATACTCGTTTGTCTATCCAATTAAGTTCTGTCTAGTGTTTCCCGATATTTACAAGTCATAGATCTGATTACAGACAATCAATTATCTTATTATCAAGTTTCTCATTTCTACTCCCACTTCATCTTTTTTTTCCTAAAGGTAAGACTTTAGTGATAGGGAACGGCAAGATTTGTATACAGGCATCCTCACGAATTCGGTCTTGTTCAACCGGCCAGCTTTGTGTTTGGTGATAACAAATTTGTTTTTCTTGTAGATAAGTGGTAGATCTACTGCATGATGCAACTGCCCAGAATCAATTCCATCGACATGTTGTTGAGTCCTGTAAATTGAGAATATATCTCTTAACCCTTTCCCAAACAATCCCTGGTTTTTACGGGTCTGGAATAGTAGCCTTTTGAAAACATTGTGGGAAAAGGAGAAAATGCTGGTAACCAGCATTTTCTCCTTTTCCCACAATGTTTTCTACCCTATCATAGACATAAATCATCTTTTCAGCAAGAGTTGAATTTTTGTCTGCAAATGCTTTCAATTTGGTATTGTCTAAAAGGATGTCGTTTTGGAAAGTGTTAAAAATGTAGAAACCCCAAATACGTAGAGGATATTTTTTTTTTTCGGTGAAAGGTCAAAATTTATTTCATCGATTGGACTCCATCAGTAATATTTTCACGAGTGGCGTAGCCACTCGTGAAAATATTACTGATGGTGTTCACGAGATGTCTGCAACCTGTGTCAGTGACCTGTACAGTCATAGGCTTATTATGAATGACAAAAATCTCTGTTGTTCAAGTATATAAAATATTCTATTCTGTTTCCTATCGTAACTTGTCTATTTTCATAACAGAGGGAGTGAAGAATTGCCTCCGTTGATAGAAAGTCGAGAATCATAGGAATATTAGTTTATAAATCATTTTAATGAATTAAAAAATAATAATGAATTGAAATAATCTATAAATGCCATTATCTCCCGCTAGATGGCATTCCATAAATACTCATCTATCTAATTTGGGCATCTTGGGTACAGAACCGAAGCACTTTCCTACGCGACAACCGTTACTTTGAATTTTTAAACTAAAATAAACGTTTACTAAATAAAACGCTACCTCCTGCGATTCACTCAGCTAGGATCAGCAATTTAGAGAAATCTGGGGCTAAAACAGGCCAGATTTTTCCTCATACCTAATGATAAAAAACATTTTTTCTCCATTGCTACTTTATAGCGCGTATTACGTCAGTCTGCCCGATATCGTGATGCGTCATATAAAACAGGTCGAATCTTCGAAGAATATTACATGCGCAGACAACACTAAAAATGCGCTATGTCAGTCTTTTTATTTAGTAACATGTAAACCATGCTCTGCGATATTCATCACATATTTATGGATGCCGTAACATCATTTTTGTCGAACAAGCCACTGAATTATTACGTAGAATGATCCTTTAACATTCAGAAAATTTTAAAAAACATGATATCCTCTTCTTGAGAAATGTAACTTTTGATTATAATAATTTACACGAGCTCTCAATTGTTTTCATGAACATTGGCGAATTCTGATTGGCTGAAAAAAAATTCATAGCTCCATGAAAAAAGAAATCACCTTGTGTCGGAACTACTTTTGCTGAAATTTACTTTTACGGGTCATACATGCTGTTTTGCTTATTTACTTTTGTTCTATTGGTTAATTTTCCGTATTGGGGATCTGAAAAATGCTTCCCTATTGTATTCTTGCGCCATAAAAATATGAGCGGAAGGGGCTTAAGAAACTCCAACATTAGATTTAAAACTAAAGAAAATTAATGCAGATTGAGTTATTTCCGAGGGCGTATGTTGTCTTGTAATATTGAATTATAAGGAATGAAGAAAAAAAATTTTTTTCATGGAGGTATGAAAAAAAAGCTTATCACACTGTATGAAACCGCGAACTATTCGCGGTGTCATACAGTGTGATAAGTTTTTTTCATGCCGCCATGAAAAAAAAAATAAATTTCTCTTCATTCCATAAGTAAGTACTGTGCCAGATCTTTGTAGGACCGCTCTTTTGACTATAAAACCTGGGAATTATTTGGCTTCACGGACGTTTTGAAAACGCGCTTTATGAAGGAAAATGTTAAACATCTGTACAAAGGACAAATATGGACTGTTTGTCTGTAAGGTTGTCAAGAATGACGGATTGAAGGTCTCATTTCAATATTATCTAACAATAACACGTAACTAAATGGCATCTACGAAAAGAGGTGAACTTTAAGTCTTTATCGGACGACAAAGTTTAACACACGTCAAAATTGAAAGCAAAGCAGACGAGAAAATTTAAATGTGCTTTAACTCTTTACCACACAGTCCCTACTTTTGACGACTGTGAGAAAGAAGCCTATAGAAAACATTGTGGTAAAAGGAGGAAATGCTGGAAACCAGCATTTCCTCCTTTTTATCCCGCGCCGAAAGGCGGCGGGGGATATAGTAATAGTCTCCGTCCGTCCTTCCGTCATTCCGTCCTTCCGTCCCACATTTTTGTCCGGAGCATATCTTCAAAAGTATTTGAGATATCATCTTCAAATTTCACAAGTGGATAGATCTCATTGAGGAGGTGTGCAGTGTACAAGAACCATAACTCTATCTGAAGTATTTTTGGAGTTATTGCCCTTTGTACACTTTTTTCTGAAATTTTTGTCCGGAGCATATCTCCAAAACTATGAAAGCTAGTTGAAACTTCACACACATATAGAACTCATTGAGGAGGAGTGCAGTGCGCAAGAACCATTACTCTATCTTTAGTATTTTTGGAGTTATTGCCCTTTGTACTTTTTTTCTGGAATTTTTGTCCGGAGCATATCTCCAAAATTATGAAAGCTAGGAACTTGAAACTTCACACGCATATAGAACTCATTGAGGAGGAGTGCAGTGCATAAGAACCATAACTCTATCTTAAGTATTTTTGGAGTTATTGCCCTTTGTACATTTTTACTTTGAATTTCTGTCCGGAGCATATCTCCAAAAGTACAAATGCTAGGAACTTGAAACTTCACACATATATAGAACTCATTGTGAAGAAGTGCAATTCACAACAACCATAACTCTGTCTTCAGTACTTTTGGAGTTATTGCCCTTTGTAAATTTTAACTTTGGATTTTTGTCCGTAGCATATCTCCAAAAGTATAAAAGCTAGGAACTTGAAACATCACACGCATATAGAACTAATTAAGGAGAAGTGCAGTGCTAAAGAATCATTACTCTATTTTCAGTAATTGTTGAGTTATTGCTCTTTGTAAATTTTCACTTCGGAATTTTCTCCGGAGCATATCTCCAAAAGTACAAAGGCTAGGAACTTTAAACTGTATACACTTATTGAATTCATTAAGGAGAAGTGCAGTTCATAAAAACAAAAACTCTGTTTTCATTTATTTTTGAGCTATTGCCCTTTGTTAATTTTTACTTTGGATGTCTGTCTGGCGTATATCTCCAAAAGTATAACAGCCAGGAACTTGAAACTTCACACACATATAGAACTAATTGAGGAGAAGTGTAGTGCACAAGAACCATAACTCTATATTCAGTATTTTTGGAGTTATTGCCCTTTGTTAATTTTAACTTTGGATTTCTGTCTGGCATATATCTCCAAAAGTATAAAAGCCAGGAACTTGAAACTTCACACACATATAGAACTAATTGAGGAGAAGTGTAGTGCACAAGAACCATAACTCTATATTCAGTATTTTTGGAGTTATTGCCCTTTGTTAATTTTAACTTTGGATTTCTGTCTGGCATATATCTCCAAAAGTATAAAAGCCAGGAACTTGAAACTTCACACACATATAGAACTAATTGAGGAGAAGTGTAGTGCACAAGAACCATAACTCTATATTCAGTATTTTTGGAGTTATTGCCCTTTGTAAATTTTAACTTTGGATTTTTGTTCGCACATTTCCGTTTAGATTCACAGGCTTTTTCTGACTGATTACCCGTTGATGAATTTATCCTGTTCTGGGACAAATGCTAGTTTATTTTTCATACTTATTATCCCCCTGGTGGGGGGGTTTAATATGGTAATAGTCTCTGTCAGTCCCTCCTTCCACCCCCCATTTTTATCCGGAAGATTACATAAACAGTATTTCGGATACCAACTTCAAACTTCGTAAGTGGATAGATCTCATTAAGGGGGAGTGCAGTGTACATGAATGACAACTCTGTCCTTCAAATTTTATTTAGTTATTTCCCTTTGTTATTTTTCAGGCTTAATTTTTTTGTCCAGCACATAACTTGAAAATTGTTTCACATATCAACTTGAAAATTTGTAGGTGTGTAGATTTCAATAAGGAGAAGTGCAGTGCAGAAGAGTAATAACTCTAACTTTCATAATTTTTCAGTTATTACCCCTTCTTATTTTTCGTTATTACCCCTTCTTATTTTTCAGGCTTAACTTTTGTCCAGAACATAATTGAAAAACTATTTCAGATATGAACATGTAACTTAATCGGTGGATGGATCTTACTGTGAGGAGTGCAGTGTACAAGAAGATAACTCTGGCAATATGATTTTTGAATTATTGCCCGTCGTTATTTTTCAGGCTCAATTTTTGTCCAGGACATAACTCAAAATTTATTTCAGTTAATGACATTTAACACTTAACATTTTTTATTCAGCATAAAACAGCACTTGCATGTTTATAGCTTACAACATATCAAACAAATTTATACCCACATGCGCAGAAAACAAAGACATAAATAGAATGCTATTATCTGAGAAGTATGATGTGTTTCTTCATACGTGGATAGATTTTATTGTGGGGGACTGCATTGTACAAGAATGATAACTCTGCTTTTTATGATTTTTGACTTATTATGTAATGAAATCCTGTGCCATGGAACAAGGGAGCTTAATGTATAATTTCATTATGGACCAATAACAAAAAGGCCACATGTACATGCAAAACACAATACCTCTCATACGTTTGTATCAAAAAAAGGTCTTTTTCGGCGGAGGATATCATTTCAACGAAATTGCTTGTCCCACAATGTTTTCTTCCCTTCACAAAACAAATTTCAAATTTTTAGTCATTTTTATTTTTTCGTGTGCAAACCCTTTCTAATCGAACAAGCCAAAAATTTTGTGGTTTGGTAATGAGTTTAAAGAAACACTTTGTAAACGGAAAATAAAAATGTGACTCGCATGATCGTATGAGACTTCGGTCCTTTGGACGAGTAGAAAATATTGTGAAGGATAAAATGGAAATATGCTAGTGTCCAGCATTTAGTCTTTTTTCCAAACTTTTTCATAGACCATTTTTCTTTAGTTCGTTGCAAGACGGGATTATTAATCTTAAGGATGATTCTGGAAAAAGTGCGTCAAAAGAAGAAATTGTCCGAAAAACAATTGTTACATTGTTACAATGTTTGTAACAGTCTTCTTCCAGAAGTTTGGGTTTTGTGTAGTTCTATAGTTGCCTGGAGACGTGAGACTCGGATAAACGCGCATTGTTTCAAAAAGTCGCTAATAGGGTGTTTTGATACAACGACTTTACGATGCTTTTGAATTGAAGCTATTTCTAACGAATACAGCGTTTATGGAGATTGGTTACCAGTTAAAACGCATACATTTTGTCTGGGGACCGCTTAAATTGACAGATTAAAACGTTTTTGACACAGTAATGGCATGCGTTGAAACAATTTGAGAAAATTTGCATACGGCAGATTTAAATACACGCAAAATGGTTTGGTTATGGCTATCTGTCAAACGCCATTCGTCTTGTAATGTACAGGAAATAGGAAGTCATATATCGACGCATGCGCATATCGGTGATTTATTCCTTATTAATCCTAAAGTTCAAAATGAAATACCCGAACGACTCAATCGCTTACAAACAACACTCCAAGTTAGAAATACCTGTAAATTTGATTGATAATATAGAGGACTATATAGATTCCAGATCAGAAATCAGGTTCAGTGCAGTCTGCTCATGATGTGCACAGTACGCACAAGACCGTTTTCTCTCAAATTTTGTTGTCTGCAAAAAAGACCATTAAAGTAACGTGTAGCACTCTAAAAGATTACTGACGAGTTAAGCTTTACCAGACGACAAAATTGTAGACTGGCCAAAATCGAAAGCATATACAGGCGACAAAACAATATGGAGTGCAACACGCGAAAAGGTGCATTCGGACATTTGCGTAAAGTGTCGTCCCGGATTAGCCTGCGCAGTCCGCGCAGGCTAATCCGAGACGGCACTTTACGACTACATTAGATTTTGTGCTACAGTAGACTTGCGTAAAACAGAAAATCACATAAAATCGGAAAGTGTCGTTTCGGATTAGCCTGCGCAGACTGCACACGCTGTTTCGAGACGACACTTTACGCAAATGTCCGAATGCCCCTTTTCGCGTGTTGCAAGCCAATTATAACTGAAAAAACTGAACTTGGTTTGGGAAGGGTAGAAAACAGTGTGGGAAAAAAGCGAAATTTACTTTAATTTTTATAAACAGATGTTTTTGCATTTCACGGGACGTTCCTGAGATTTTAATCATATAGATCTAGCTGTATACCCCAAGAATTATAGTTGATGTTTAAAACATAGATCTATCTGTATAATAGACGTGTATTTGTAAATTAAAATTTATGTATCCTAGATACGCTTCTTTGACAGGTCTATACATCACGGTCCAGAAATATCTGATAATTCCAAAGAAACTTGCAAACTCCCTCTTGTTTGAATCTTAACATGACAAACATTGCAGGTTTGTCATGGCGTCAGTTTTAACTGCCATTCTTACAGAGAAAACTTTATCAGAAATATTTCTAGAAACGAGGCGAATAATTACAGGTCTTTGACAATAACGGAACTCTTTGCTAATGTCAAACGCGTGTGACGTAAAAGAAAAAAGCACTGACTGTATAACACTAAAAAATAATGGATTCTTGTGTGATTAATTACCATTAAGCGAAATGCAAAAACCCATCTTTCAACTTTTGGGTATAAATGATTTAAACCCGACATAAGTTTTGGCACACCATCCATTTAGTTAAGTGTTATTTTTTGTTCCCATAATAAATACCCCCATTAAAGTTGGGGGTGGTTCCTCCCCATGCTATATCAAGTTTACTTCAAAAGTAATACCTAACTCTTTTTACCAAACGATCCTACGTTTTAACCCTCAGGCTGCTAAGCTCGACTCACTGACCTTTTGCGGACAGTGCCGATCAAGATCAGACTGCACAGAACGTGCAGTCTGATCTTTGATCTACGCTGTCCGATCAGAAAATATTACTCCCCAAAACATGAAATTAAAATAGAAATATTCTGATTTTAATCATCGACTTGGAAAATTCATTTTTAGCTATTTAGCGGAATAAGGGTTAATTTGCAATGAAAGATGTTACCAGTCCTTTCTCCTTTTTCCACAATTCTTTCTATCCTTATAGAGGCAAAACAAATCTCATCGTTTGTCTTCTGCAACTGGTTTGGGTCAAAACGAATCCTAAATTATGTCGTGTGATCAATAATTTTGTTCAGTCTCTTTTTTTGAACAGCAAGTCGACTATTTATTTTCATTTTCATTTCAAGTTCAAGGTTGAGATGGGGGCACATTTTTGTAATTTTTTCCCATCTTCCTTACTCTTCTTTATGATTTTTTTTTTTTCTTTATGATTACTGCCATAAGAAAAGCAGGATTAAAATGACATTAAGCCTATAACACGCGAAAAGTAGCATTCGGACATTGGCGTAAAGTGACATCGCGAATCAGCCTGCGCAATCCGTGCAGGCTAATCCGAAACAACACTTTCTGTTTTTATTTAATTTTCTGTTTTTTGAAAGTCTACTGAAGGGCAAAACCTAATGTAGTCGTAAAGTGCCGTCTCGGATTAGCCTGCGCGGACTGCGCAGGCTAATCCGAGACGACAATTTACGCAAATGTTGGAATGCCTCTTTTCGCGTGTTGCGGGTCACATGTTAATCATTTTCAGGACATTCCACCCGTTTTAGTGTATTCATCCCATTAATAATGCTGAATGACTCCTTTCGCGTTAATTAGAGATGCCGCCGCGGTCGCGTCACGTGATTAACACTTGTCTCGAAGGGCAAGTAGCGTTGCATTTTCAGACAGTGTGAACTGTGATTAACATGCATAGATAGCACAGTATCAACGTGAATAAAGTCTTTCTTGTCTTTTTAGTAGTAACTCTGCTAAAATGATTAAAAAAAAAGAATATTAATTTAAAAAAATGTTGTAGCCTTACATACTATAGCACTTGAAACTATTTAGCACGTGACAAAGTTCACTATAGTCGTTCATTTTTAAACAATTTGCAAACGACAGGATAGTTGAAGATCAAAATTTAGTTATTTATCCGAAAAAAAGAATAGATACATGTAATTTTAGCGGAATGTAGAAATGATGGTTACCAGCTTTTTCTTCTTTTTTTCGGCGCTGTTTTAAACGCTTTCTTCGGAAGTGTCGTTTTACACAAACTTGTTTGGCAAAGGTTAAAGGTGATCGAATTTTTTATTTTCAATTATGTATATGGAATCGGTTCATTTGTCACGCTAAAAAGAGGTGGATTTATACAACAAACTATGATAGGGAAATATCTAAACATGTATTACTTATGTAGATTTAATGAAATGCTTTTCATATTTCTATGTATAGTAATACCTATATAGGTCGTGCTCTATGAAAAGGGAGTTCAGCATTATCTCCCGCTAGATGGCACTCTTTAAATACTCATCTATCTAATTTGGGCATCCTGGGTAAAGAGCCCAACCACTTTCCAACGCGGCAACCGTTACTTTGAATTTCAAACTAAAATAAACGTTTACTCAATAAAACGCTACCTCGTACAACTTACTCAACTATGATCAGCAGTTTAGAGAAATCTGAAGCTAAAGCAGGCCTCCTAATTTCTCCTCAAACGTATTGATAAAAGCTATTTTCTACATTACTACTTTAGAGAGCGTAATATAACAGTCAGCCCGCTTTCGGGGCTAGTGATGCTTCATATAAGACAGTCGAATCT
The DNA here is from genome assembly GCA_943736015.1 of Tridacna crocea. Lineage (NCBI taxonomy): Eukaryota > Metazoa > Mollusca > Bivalvia > Cardiida > Cardiidae > Tridacna > Tridacna crocea. Next base: position 33,820,195 of record OX031066.1, on the reverse strand, counting down.
TCGAAGAATATGACATACGCAGACAACGAGGTGTTCAGAGAAAAAGTATCGATCCAAGTCAGCCTGTGCAGTCCAGGCAGGCTGATATGTGTCTGTATTTTTGTCTGCTGGTTAATTTACTACATGCTAAAGGACTAGTGTAGTCGTTTTGTTCGAGGAAACGGATTTGAACCTTTTACCCCGTAAGGCATTTCTGTGGTATCTCTAATTGACCCTAAATAACAGCAAGGATGAAGCCGTTTCTTATGTGTATATGACACCTTTTGATAGCATAGAAAACATTGTGACAAATGGTGAAATTGCTCGTCACGAGCAATTTCACCTTTTGCCAAAATGTTTTCTAAAGGCCCCAACAAGCAATGCGTAGAGATGAGTATCTATGGAGTAAAGGGTTAAGCATCCATAATTAAGTGATAACTTCCTGGTGATAAAACATCATAGAGGTGCTATTGGCCCCCTTTTGCCAGAGCGCCACTAGTGTATTGGACTGCAACATGCGAAATAAGGCATTCGGACATTTGCGTAAAGTGTCGTTTTGGATCAGACTGCGCAGTCCCCGCAGGCCAATCCGAAACGGCACTTTACGAGTGAATTAGATTCTGTCCTACAGTAGACTTGCACAAAACAGAAAAATGGATAAAAACGGAAATTGTCGACTAGGATTAGCCTGTGCGGACTGCGACGGCTGATCCGGAACGACGATTGACGCAAATGTCCGAATGCCCCTTTTCGCGTGTTGCAGGCTAAATGTAATGATCGGTGCGTGGTTGAGACCTTGTGATCTATTACGGGCAATTTAACTTAGCCTAATTCTATTCGAAGTTTTTAATCCCTTGTATGTGGAAGTGATTTGATTAGAGACTTCGCCCTCCCACACACACACGCACGCAAACCATTTTGGAAAAAAATGTTGCAAAAAGAAAAAAACATTGTATTGGGAAATAACGGTTATCGCCCATCTACGATGTTGTTCTCGCATGTAATCATGTATCAAGCATAAAATGAGTTATGTTGTGGCAAAAGGCATCTTTGCAAGCCAAGGCTGACGATTCACTACGCTAATCTACCCTTTGCGGATCGAGCTTGATTTTTTTATTCCCCCGACACGCTTTTTCATTGGATGCAGCCAGCTCTAACTGCAACGAATGAAATCGCTCGTAGTATTTCATCTTTGATAAAGATAGAACAAGGTCGCTACCTTTCGAATAGAAGGTAAACATGGAAACCCACGTGGACGTCTTCTTATCGCTTCATGTGTATTCGTAAGTGGTTTGTAAAACGATATTTCATTGGCTTTAAGAAGTATGATGTAAAGGGGAATAATAATCAGCATCCAATAGAGGGCGCATCGCAGGAATCTCGAAATCGGGCTCAATCAGCCAAGGTAATATCAACGTAGTGATCGTAACCTTGGCTCGCGAAGATGGGCAAAAGGGGGCTTATTGCATCTCTGTGATGCATAAAACTAAGTAAGTCATCACATAATTATAGATCCGTGAAATCTTTTTTGCCTCACAACCGCCTGTATCATGAGGAATATAGTTCGTTTGACGTGCAGAATATTGACAAATAGCCAATAGCAAAAAGTTTCAACCCAGGTCAGCCTGCGCGGAATGCGCAGGCTGACCTGAGTCGAAACTTTTTGCAGATGCATTAAGCCCCTTTTTCAAGGAGATAGTTTTTTTTGCCTCTCTTTCTCGGAGAGAGTCTTTCATCATCTTTACTTTACGGGATTGTCTTCAAGGTGGGCTCCCTAACCCTTTCCCAGAAGACAATTTTTTTTGTTTCATAACACTTTATAGCATTGGTAGACAACAGATCGAGAGATGTTGAGTTGATGTTGCTTCTTTGAACGGATAGTAATAATAGTAAAACAGTGGTAAATTGATGAAACTGCTGATTACCCAAATTTTGTCTATTTCCGATTATGTTTTAATGACCCATTTCCTCGGGGTCAGCGTTAGAAAAACGCTAAATGGTCAACAGGTATAATTACAGTTTTTGCCCTAAAGAAAATACTTGAATCACAGCACATCAAACAACTGTAGCCAAGCACTGGCTTGCCATACTTGGGTTTTGTGTGATATTCAATAAAAAAAAAAACAAGAAAATATTGATGCGTAACATTAATGACGCCGCAAATCAGTTGTTTCTGAAATAAGGCACTTTACAGCATTTCAAGATTGACCAAAGTAAATATATGCAGAACTCGGTGAGAAATGGACTGAGAAATCCTAAACAACTTAAAACTTAAAAAAGAAAGAACCAATTTTGATAAGACACAATCATAGCCATTCTTCGGCGAAATTTAACATATAGTTTCAAGTGGAGCTGTGTACAAAAGCAGTTGTCGAGCTATGTACAAAATCATTTGTCATTCCACAACCAACACAAAGAAATAGTATTAGAACTAGGCTCTAATTTATCGAATTGTTATCAAAAACAAGGTATTAAATGGCCAAAGTGGTTACAAAATTGTCAAAGTTAGTACAAAATTACCAAAATAAAAAGTAAAGGTGGGTATGAAATGGCTTAGGTACGAAATGACCTACTTACGAAATGACTGGAAGCGGAGTAAACAATATGGCTGCCTCCACGCGTACTAATCAAAACCGAATAAAAATATAGTGCCGCCACTCATGCGGAGCCACAATTACCCGCAATAAATTTGTCTTAGATGAGTAATCCGTATGTGTACTAGTAACACGGTCAGTGGATAGGAATGACATTTTATTGTTTTGTAATGATTACCTATCTAACGGACGATAGATTGATGAACGTTCCGGGAAATAACTCATGATGGGTTGTTACAATGATGGGTTGTACTGCCCAGACAGAGAGTAATCTGTTAACCCTTTACCCCACAATAACGACTTCCAACACCCCTGAGGGTGACGCCTTTTGAAAACATGTTGGGAAAAGGAGAAAATGCTGGTAACCAGCATTTTCTCCTTTTACCACAAAGTTTTCTACCCTATCAAAACAAAACTGTACCATCGGAGCCGCTTTGAAATCGTTGTCCACAAATGTTTCCAATTTGCATAGGTCTAAAATTTTGCTTTGTGGTAACGGGTTAAGCTGATTGACCTTTGTATTACATATTATTTAGCTGGAACAATGAGGAAAACGGCAGTTTTTTTAACACCAAACAAAGCAAACAGCTCTTACATGTAATGACAAAATTTTTAATTCCTTATTTTTGGATAACAGATTTCTTTATGCTACGTACAGTGGAGCAGCGCTCTTGCAAACTGGAAATTTCCATGTATCTCCGTGACGCATTTATGCCAGGTTAGTCATCTCATGATTATAGACCTATAAAACCTTTTTTGCCTAACAATTGACTGAATCATTAGCTAGACTGGTCTTTGCACATGCAGAAAGTTACGAATAGCAAAAATTTGGACCCATGTCAGCCTGCGCGGACTGCGCAGGCTGACATGGGTTTCAAACTTTTTGCTGATGCATTAAATCCAAAATTAATAGTGTACTGCTTAATTGTTATCGAACCATTTTAGCTCGGCTTTTTCCGAAGAAAGCTCGGGGCATTCACAAAACGCTTTCGTCGTCTAGCTCGTCTGCGCATGCGTCGTAGCCGTTGATATATGAAACTTTTATATCTCTGTCATAGCTAAAGATATTTACTTCGAAATCGGGCCAATTATATATTAACTATTATACTGTAATATTAGAAAACAGCAAAATTTTCGACTCTTCCAAATTCAACACGATTGATGAAATTTGTATCAGAAAGCATGAAAAACATTGCGACCAGCAATTTCTCCTTTTGCCCGGAATGTTTTTTCAAAGTACTTCCGCTTCAGGATCGATAAAAGAAAGGAATACGTGGTAAAATGCGTGTATAGGAATTCATATACTAAGGGCGGGTAACTGTTAAATATTTTGGCACAGTTATGTCCCCATAACTACCAAGAATTGTCTATGAAATAGAAACTGCCGCCGAGCATTTTTTCCAGACATTAGGCTGGGAGAAGTCTCAATGATGCACCTGTGAATTTGCAGTAAATAACTCTGATTAACTCTGTACTAAACAATCCCTGGTTTTTATGGCCCTGAAAAAGAAGCCTTTTGAAAACATTGTGGAAAAAGGCGAAAATGCTGGTAACCAGCATTTTCGCCTTTTCCCACAATGTTTTCTACCCTACTGGAAACAAATTTCAACTTTTGACTTGCGTTTATTTTGTCGTCTGCAAGTTGTTTGGGAAAAGTTTAACCCTTAACCACATAATCACGAGCCTTGACGACCCTGAAGGATAGTGGTTTTAAAAACATAATTAAAAACGAAGAAAAATACCGGTAATCACTATTTTCTTTTCTTTTTCCACAATGTTTTCTGGCTTTCCAGAGAAAAATCCAACTTTTTTGTTTCATTTAATTTGTCGCCTGCAACTTCTTTGAATTTTGACGATTCCATAATTTTGTCGTCTGCATGGTAAAGGGGTTCATTTAAGCTGCGTTTTTGCCGAGGTATCGCAAGAACGCAAAACATAATGATAAACGCAGTTTCCGTCTGGATATGTTGCTTTCGTATGACTTGCCAATTTTCAAAATAATGCGATTCGATCGTTAATTGTTTGTGATATAATATTTCATAATAAGAGCCATAAATACTTATCGTGGTAGACGCAATCAGTTCAGCCAAGTTTCTTTTTCTATAACAAGAAACGTTTGATATTGTCTTCATTTAAGTAGCAGTTCTATTATTATTAGTCACATTTTTTTTCAACTGTGTCAGCAACTAATAGTTTGCTTGCAATACGAGAAAGGACATTCGGACATTTGCGTAAAAGGTCGTCTCGGATCAGTCTGCGTAGTCCGCGCAATCTGATCGGAGGCGAACTTTTCCGATCGTGGGTGATTTTCTGTTTCACGCTACTCTTATATTGGAAAAATTCTAATGCAGTCGTAAATTGTCGTCAAAGATTTGCCTGCACGAACTGCGCAGGCTGATCCGTGACGCCACTTTACGCAAATGTCCGAATGCCCTTTTTCATTTATTGTGCGGCAATTATGATAATTTGTATCATCCTCTGTGATAAGATGGTTGGTTTTATTGCAACCATAAAAAGTATCGACTCGGTCAGCCTGCGAAAATTTTTGCTATGGTAAGTTCTCTCCGTGACTAATGACTATTCTTTTTCATGATTTAGCTGGTTTCTAGGGCCCGTATTCACCAACCATTCTTGAGGATATTCTAAGTCCTACTGTCCAAGGTTTTCTAAATTTGTATAAGTAACACAACTTCTGATTGGCTAAACCATTTGGTTTAGCCAATCAGAAGTTGTGTTGCTTACAAATGTAGAAAGTTCTGCAGAAAGAGACAAAGAGCTCCTTTAAGAATGATTGGTGAATACGAGCCCAGATAGACATATTTGGTATAAACTGTATGACATACATAACAAAGATACAGTAAAAACTCCTCCCGATTTGCTGCTCATCGATGATTTTGACCGCTTTCGACGGCTAAAAATACAAACCCCTGAAAATCAGTATCCTAGAAACTGGATCAAACAGGAGGATCAGACTGTGCGTTTTGTACAGTTTAATCTTGATCTATGCCTTCATCAAAATTCCTGTTTTTCGACTGTAGCGCTGAAATTGTCAAATAAAGCATAAGAAATTTTGGCGACTGTCTAATGAGATGAGGTACGTATCATTAAACATTTTTATTGCCATGAGTAGGCCTAACATTCTGGAAAACACTGAAATGCTTTCTAGTTCATCGAGCATAAACAAAACAAAACGGATTATTGAATTAGCTTTATGTTGACGAGTTCCTTTTATTAGTGAAAGTACGGTATTAACAAATAATAAAACGCAATATCCCTTCCAAATTTATCAGACTTATGGCGTCTAGGAATTCGATGAGTTCTTGTTCGACCGTAAAGTTTTGCCATATTATCTGATGTTTTTATTGGCTTGTTCATTCTGATTCTTATCGGAGAACCACCGCAATGTTTAACACTTTACCAAACGACAATGTTTTGTGTTTGTCCAAATCGAAAGCATTTGCAGACGACAAAATAAAAGTGACTAAAAATTTGAAATTTGTTTTGTGAAGGGTAGGAAACGTTGTGGAAAAAAGGAGAAAATGTTGGTTACCAGCATTTTCTCCTTTTCCCACAATGTTTTTTAAAGGCTTCTTTCTCGGGGTCGTCAAAAGTAGGGATTGTGTGGTAGGCCTAAAGGGTTAACCTAGAATCGGGCACTGCTATAGGGAAGGGATGGTCGACCCTTACGGTGCTAAGCGCGATTCACTGACGTTTTGCGGACAATGTAGATCAAGATCAGACAGCACAGAACGTGCAGTCTGATCTTTGATCTACCCCGTCCGAGAAGAAAAAATTCTTCTTCACGAAAATAAATTTCAAACAACAACATTCGGCCTTTTATTATCGACTTGACAGTTTCATTTTGACTTATTTAGCAAGGATAAGGGTTAGATGTATCATTAACACTTTCCCAAACGACAAACTTTTGGACTAGTCCAAATTGAAAGCATTTGCAGACGACAATTCAACTCTTGCTGAAGAGATTATTTCTGTCTATGATAGGATAGAAAACATTGTGGGAAAAGGACAAAATGCTGGATTATGAAATCTTGGTTACCAGCATTTTCTCCTTTTCCCATAATGTTTTCAAAAGGCTATTATTCCAGACCCCTAAAAACCAGGGATTGTTTGGGAAAAGGTTAAATGGTGTACAACACGCGAAAAGTGGCATTCGAACTTTTGAGTAAAGTGTCGTCTCGAATCCACGCAGGTTAATCCGAAGCGACACTTTCCGTTTTTGTGCAATTTTCTGTTTTGCGCATGTCTACTAAAGGGCAAACTGTAATGTAGTCGCATAGTGCCTTCTCGGATTGGCCTGCGCGGACTGCGCAGTCTGATCTGAGACGGCGCTTTACGCAAATTTCCGAATGCCCATCTTCGCGTGTTACATGCCAAAATGCAAACTGTCAAACAAATTGTCAAGCAGCATAACCGACTGAATTATGAGGTTGCATTGGCCCTTAAAAAGAAAATATACTACTCAAAATTTGCTAGGAATCACCCTATCAGATTTACCCTAGATCTATATGTGACATGTATTATATTTAGTTTTACAATATGTTATATTAACACACTGATCAATTAAAATCACCAGAGGAAATGGAACTTTCACATTTTACCAAATAAAGTCCAGTGTTAAAGACACTGAGAAAGAAGCCTTTGAAAAACATTGTTGGAAAAGGAGAAAATGCTGGATACCAGCATTTTCACGTTTTCCCACAATGTTTTGTGCCCTATGACAGACAGCTTATTGTACATTTGGTTTTTAGTCAGCAAATGAATTCAGCTTTGACAAATCTAGAATTTTATTGTGCGGTAAAGAGTTAACACAAAACTGTTATAACATTATATACCCGTTCTGAAATATGTAAGTCATTCTTATCAAAGTGTGAGTAGTATATATTACCGCTAGCAAAAAGTTTTGACTCAGTTCAGCTTGCCTCGATTGCGCTCTATCCAAGACAGCGGTGCATAACGATTCTGGGAGCTGGAAGTAACAGAGACCAGTTAATAACCGTATTCTTTTTGTGATAAAGATAAGGGGATAGCAGTTAAACAACTTTTCTGATAAAATTCTTGAGTACCTTCAATTAATCTAAGCTCTTCGACATAAGCGAAGAAGAAATATTTTCTGAAATGAAAGTTTCCAGTATTTCTGTTGTAGAACTAAATTTTTACAAGAACGTGGTATCTGGATCTAAATCTGGCTAAGATTCTACATGTAGTCTAAAATTTTGTGCACATTTCATCAGTTTAAGTTTAACCCTTTGCCAAACAATCCCTGGTTTTACGACCCTACGATAGAAGCCTTTGGAAAACATTGTGGGGAAAAGGAGAAAATGCTGGTAACCAGCATTTTCTCCTTTTCCCACAATGTTTCCTACCCTGCTGGAAATTAATTTCAAAGTTTGAGTGGCGGTTATTTTGTCGTCTGCCAAGTGCTTTCAATTTGTGCTAGTCTAAAATTCTGTCGTTCGGGAAAGGGTTAAACAAGATCTTACAACTGAAGCCAGTCCCTCTCGATTCTGCTTCCTTGGAACTACACCTGTACTACGCCGATTGTGTAGACCAGTGAAAAATCCGAAGTTAGTTCCCGCTCCCGGGTTTCGAACTCGGGACCTTATGGTTACGAGGCCGATGCTCTACCTCATAACCACGGAGACCACATTTGGCTTTCATCAGAGAAATGCATTTAAGATTTTTCATGAGACATTGAAGCATGTGTTGTCTGTTTGCACGTTTCCCTTGCTCGAAATTAGTTACAATGAATAGGTTTGTTTTATTCCATGAACATCTGCCGAAAATTAATGTCCATCCGTCATGAAATGTTACAAGTTTTGACCCAAAGCATCCATGTTTCACACAATGATAAAGCAGATTTAAAAAAAAGAACTTTTATTTAATCAGTGTAGATCGGGCAGCAAACTTAATCTTTCTCTGATTGACTTCCCGCTTACCCCGTAGCGTGTCTTGATACCTCAGCTGAACGGGGCATAATGTAAAACTAGATCTTATTTATTCAAATTTTTATTTTACTCCTTCATTTTTTAACCGTTTCTTTATCAAAAAATAATTTCGAGACACCCCTCCCTCCCTCCCTCTGTCTCTCAAAAGCCAACAAAAGCTCTAGCACATAATAAAGTTGTTATGTGTACCTTAGGCCAAAGCTATTTGTAGCACTCCATTTTTACCGTATAGTAAAAAGAGATTTTCAGTGATATACAAGAATCAGATCAAATGTAGACAATTCTGGAGAATAAGACTAAGAATGTTCTTAAGAATGGTTGGTGAATATGGGCCCAGGTCCCTACTTTGAACACAGTACAAGTTCCCTAATGCCAAATCAGTTAATCAGCCCGCTTCATGCTCGTCCTTGTTAGCGAGGTTGGAGACCGATCCTGTTCCATTTTGGACAAGAACTGTCACATCTGACAGGTTTAGATTGTTACGTTAAAACCATTTATCACTAATGATTTCTTTGTCACATTTTTAGAACCGTCTGGCGCAGTCATGATTGTATTGGCTTCGAGAGAGGCTGTTTCATTTTCAAGAAGATTAAACACCTCATTTAGCGTGAAGCTGTAAACATGGGTGGTTTTAATCCATTACCACACAATCCATACTTTAGACGACCCTGAGAAAGAAGCCTTTAGAAAACATTGTGGGAAAAGGAGAAAATGCTGGAAACCAGCATTTTCTCCTTTTTCCACAATGTTTTCTTCCTTTCCTTAAACAAATTTCAATTCTTTACTCACATTTATTTTGTCGTCTGCAAATGCTTTCAATTTGGACTAGTCTAAGATTTTGTCGTTTGGTAAAGAGTTAAACTTTAAGTGAAAAACACCTTTATCTGATACCAATACATATGTACCATATATCACATTTTGTATACCCAAATGCTTCCAAAGTTGGGATATGATATTTATGAGAAAAACACTGTAAGGCAAAGTAACCAAATACTTTTGATTTAATTTTCGCATTTTAAAAGAAACAAATAAAACCAGAGTATAAATTTCTTACTTTGAAAATTAATGGACAGTAATGAAAAGATAATCACAAACCTTTTCTGTCCATTTTGCTTTGGATTAGCCGTGTTTCTGTTTGAAACTGGTTCTGTCTTATCCTAAACTGGTGTTATCTGATACAAGGGGGCTTTAAAAATTATGGCTAATTCAAAATACCCACATTGAACAGATACCAGATAACACATAAGCGTCCCAATGGGACACTAAACACTGTCAACAGCCGAAACAGTCAGTAACAACATAAAAACAAGAAGTCTATCGGTTTCAATGGTTCAACTCGGGAATAAAGGAGAAATGTGTGTTGCTTGATAATTTTCGAGGTACAAATTTGTTGCAAGTGCCGTACACAAATTCTCGTTTAGCCCCAATTAACCACCCAAATTGGAATGTTAAGTGCACTTAACATTGAAGTGTAAACAGTTCAGATGCTTTCCAGAGCACAGAGCTAATTGTTTCGGGGTTCGTATTCACCAACTGTTCCAAATCTTGTTCTAATTTTAAAATTTCACGATAATTCATCTGGTTGTCCCTGTCTCGGATAATCTGATAGACAGTCCTAAAAATTTATGAAAAAAGATTGTCTTGATTTTGGAATGGTCGGGAAATAGGGATCTAGAAACCCTATCCACTGACCGCTCTAGATGTGAACCGAATGCTGCTCGGGGTTTATTGTAATGTATCTGCAAAAGGTATCGACAGTCTGTGGAGACCTTGCAGGCTGACATGGGTCAAAACTGTTTGACATCTATTGGTCAATTTTCTTAATAACTATATTACCTCGGGATTCAGCCGGTGTAATGCATAGAAATGACTCTCCCCTATAACATGACCCAGGTCATTTTTCTACGTTGAAAAATGACCCCAGATGTCATTTCACTACGTAGAGGAATGACCTGGGTCTTTATTCTACGTAGAGAAATTACCCTCCCCTATAAAATGGCCCGGGTCATTATTCTACGTTAAAAACTGACCCCAGAAGTCATTTCACTACGTGGAGGGATGACCTGGGTCATTCCTCTACGTAGAGAAATGACCCTCTATGGTCATTTCTCTACGTAGAATAATGACCCTGGTCATTCCTGTACGTAGAGAAATCACCCATCGGTCATTCCTGTAAGTAGCGAAATGACCCATCGGTCATTTTGTAGGGAAGGGTCATTTCTCTGCATTACATCGGCTTCTTAGACAAAAATGGATTTTAGGTACCCATAATAATTGGATGAGTTGCTTTAGACCGTTTTTGTCAGAGCAGGGCTCTGATAGAAAGTACAGCAGTGTGTGAAACTAAGCAGACCTATTGATATGTGTGTTTGCACATCTTTGCAATAACTTCAAGCAATGTTTCAAGCAATGATTTCCCATCACAAATGACCTGTGCACGACCCGTATACCTAGCAATTACAGACACAAGCCTACACCGTTTAGAGCTGAGCTTTCTATCTGCTTGTCCAATTAACGAATACAAGGCCTGTTTTTTTGCCATACCACATTCACAATCTGTAGGAAGAAAGGCATTTGAAAACAGCGTGGAAAACGCAGGCAATGCTGGCAGTATACATTTTCTCCCATTTCCTAGAGTGTTCGTAATGTTCTTACAATGTTTCAGTGATAATCTTATTATTATAATCACACTGATTTTTTTCAGGGACATTGGTTCGATCCCTGGCTCGTTCAATTTCTTTCCAAGGAGTGATAGTAGCCATTGCGACAGACTCCATTCCTTTCCTAGTGCTGACAATTGTTTCATCGATAGGTATGTAGGAAAGCAGCCAGTGGCTTGGAAAGAAAATTGATTGGAGTACTGGTAAAGGAAAAAATCCAATGAAGCATGGATAGGTGCACTGGCCGCCGCGGTATAACTATAATAATGCTGAAAACGGCCAAAAACACCATAAAATCAGTCAATCAATCAAGTAATGGTGTGGTAAAGAGTTAATATAATAAGGCTATAATTACCACTTTGCAGCTGTATCTTATCAGACACCAAACCCTGATACCTGCCGTCCTGCCGTAAATTTAGTTCAGGAAGGAAGGAGAAATATAGGATCTGATATGAGTTGGTTTTTGAGATAAAAATTTATTAAACGGTTCTACAAAAAATGTTATTAAGTGAGCCTTTGGCGAGCTTTACTCATTATCACACGACAAACGTGCAGGCTGACCTGAGTCAATACTCTTTGCAGAATGCGTCAGACCTCGTTTTTCTCAGATCATGGCTCTACATTAGTCTTTTAACTCATTACCAAACGACAATATTTCAGACTGGTCCAAATTGAGAGCACACGACAAAATAAAAGTGACTGAAAATTTAAAAATTTGTGTAGTGAAAGGTAGAAAACATGGTGGGAAAAGGAGAAAATGCTGGTTACCAGCATTTTCTCCTTTTCCTACAATGTTTCATAAAGCCTTCTTTCTCAGGGGCGTCAAAAGTAGGGATTGTGTGGTAATGGGTTAATAACATTTTTTTTTGTGACGAGTTTGATATTTTTTTATCTCAAAAACCAATGAGTGTCAGATTCTTTTTATCATATTACTGTATAACAAAAATTATAGCCCAAAATATGTTGAAATAGAGGCATACATGTATCATATGTAGTGAAATGTACATGGAGCCTGTGCGCTTACTTTGACAGGTACATTACGCACGAAAAGTAGTTCCAAAGAAAAATTGCATATATTGATTTTATTTTGAGTCTATAAGTGATTAAATGAACAACTTTATCACGATTAAGAATTTTGACCCCTAATTTCCATTAGGAACCTAGGTCACTTATGTTTTAAAATGAACCGTATAATTACAGACTGTTGACCACATACAGCACTATTTTCTTATCTCACACATGTGTGAGACAAGAAAATTCGTAATGGCTGTATCTCATTGAAAACAAGGAGAGTTATGTGATAAAAATCGTTGTCAATGGGGGTGGGGATGGAGAGGGGTCAGTTAGTGCTTAAGCCCTGTAACATTTTCTCAAAAACAGTTGCTGCAAAAGTACATGTACTCGCTTGCTTCACTGAACCTGGTCCAGGTCAATATCATCATTATCCCTACTTTTGACGCCCCTGAAAAAGAAGCCTTTAGAAAACATTGTGGAAAAAGGAGAAGATGCTGGAAACCAGCATTTTCTCCTTTTTCCACAATGTTTTCTACCCTTCTCAAAACAAATTTCAAATTTTCAGTCACTTTTATTTTGTTGTTTGCAAATGCTTTCAATTTGGACATACCTAAAATTTTGTCGTTCGGTAATGAGTTAACGAACAGCTAAGGCTTTCGTCGCTTCCACAGAAGACAATTTTTAGAAACGTGGTGGAAAGTAGAGAAAAAAAGACTGTTTACGTTTCCTTAAATATGATAATAGTATTCTCAAGAATGGTTGGTGAATACGGGCCCAGAAATTTTCAGATGTCTACATGTATATTGAAATTGTTTGTTGATACTTTTGTTAGTTTCCAGAAAAGGAGTAAATATTATCTCCCTTTTTAATGAGAATATAGTGGTTTTATATTTATTTATAAATGATAATTCTAAGAAGGACAAAAAGGCTCGGTGAAAGTAGTACAATAATACTCATTTTTAATCCTAGCTAATTTTGTGGGATAATATTTTTGTGGAAATAGCTGTTTTATATTACGGGTTCACTACCTTGAGTTAATTGGCATTAAATAACTAACGTTATAATAAAACTGAAACGGTAAACAAAAAAAGCGTAGATTCTGAATCAAGATCAGGCTGCCCAAATATGCAGGCTGGTCTTTGTCCACTTTGAAAGAAATACATGTATATATCATTGCGTACGAAAAGGCAAGGGTCTTAGTCGATATCAATTCTCCGATGTGAATGTTCAAATACAATATGCACAGAAAAGGCACAAAAAGCAAATTCTTTCAGCCGACATGACTGATAAGAAACAATCATTTTCTGCATTGATTATCGTCTGCTCAGACTTGAAATTTTCCTTGCCCTTTCACCCTTTACAACACAATCCCTACTTTTGACGACCCTGAGAAAGGCTTTTGAAAACATTGTGGGAAAAGGAGAAAATGCTGATAACCAGCATTTTCTCCTTTTCCCACAATGTTTTCTACCCTTCACAAAACAAATTTCAAATTTCCATTCACTTTAATTTTGTCGTCTGCAAATGCTTTCGATTTGGACACACCTAAAATTTTGTCGTTTGGTAATGAATTAACGTACAGCTAAGGCTTCGTCGCTTCCACAGAAGACGATTTCTAGAAACGTCGTGGAAAGTAGAGAAAAAAAACCTCTTTACTTTTCCTTGTTATCCTTTAAAAATGTTTCGACGAACATGGGAGGAAAAGGGTTTTGGTACCGGTAAACAATTTTGAAAAACGAGAAAAAGTGGTAGTAACCTATCTTTTTTCCGCTTTCCTCTGAACGGGTCTACCCTATAGAAGAAAAAATACAAGCAATATTTCGATAGGTGAGTGCAACACTATTCTAAGTGCCTGTACATTGTACAAGCACTTAGAATAGTGTTGCATTCACCTATCGATTTAACCTTTCACCAAACAATCGCTGGTTTTACGATATTGACAGAGAAACCTTTTGAAAACATTGTAGGATAAGAAGAAAATGCTGGTAACCCAGCATTTTATCCTTTTCCCTTAGTGTTTTCTACCCTGTCTAAGTAAAATTTCACCATTTCAGCAAATTTGGAATTTTCGTCTGCATATACCTATGAATTTGGACAAAGCTATAGTTTTATCGTCTGATATACCGTATCATTACGACAAAATTTTTAGACTGGTCCAAATTCAAAGCATTTGCAGACGACAAAATAAAAGTGAATGAAAATTTGAAATTTGTTTTGTGAAGAGTAGAAAACATTGTGGGAAATGAAGAAAATGCTGTTTTACCAACATTTTTTCTTTTTCCCACAATGTTTTCCAGACGCTTCTTTCTCTGGGTCGTCAAAAGTAGGGATTGTGTGGTAATGGGGTTAAATTGTCGTCTGCAAAATGCTATCCATCTAAAAGAGCCAAGAATTTTGTCGCCTAGCAAAGATTTATACTGATCAGTAGACTATACTAAAGCTTTTTTTGCTGAATTCGTTCATTTTCTGGAACTCAAAGGGGAAAAAAGGTGTATTTTAGAATAATGCGAAGAACAACATTTCAACCCTCGTCGCGTTGAATAACTAACATTAAACTTTCAAGTTGATGATGAAACCCCAAATTGTGCTGTGTCTAAGGTATTTTTGAAAGAAAAAAAATATCTTTTCATCGGGCAGTGTAGATCCAAGATCAAACTGCACGTTCTGTGCAGTCTGATATTGATCTACACTGCCCACTAAAGGGCAGTGAAATCGCGTCTAGCACCTTAAGGGTTTGGATTATTATCGTCACAGCTCTGTTGGATAAGTGTTGAGACGGATCTAAAATTCAGAGAAAATTAGAGATAGTGTAAAATTTCATCCCTGGATGCAGACTAAAGTCTCAGCGTGAAATAGATCGCGTTATAATACATCTCTAAAATTTTACCTACTTATTAGCTCCACTGGCTGAAGGTAAGCTAGCTTATGCTATGGCACTGTACCCTAGTGCCTTAAGTAGTGCGTTGACTTTTATTGCTGCCGATCCAATTTTGTACGAACTCCACAGAAATTACCCTGCCATGTCCTCTGCAGAATTTGTTTGAAGCACACACACACACACACCCACACACACACACACACACACTCACAAAACATTATAGTATATTTCATATGTCTATTTATAGAAATGTTATGGTTAAAGAAATGTTGTAATTTAAGCTGGGGGAATTATTTCCCCGTCACAGTGAATATTTTCCTCCTGTCGAAAATCTGGCACTACTTTTTTGTTCTGCTAGTTTTAAAAGTTGCGTTCGTTGACAAAATAATCAAAGGAAATATAACACCGGTATATAATTTATTTGATCAGCTTGTGGTTGATATGGGGAAATATTTGCCTCAAAAGGGAAAGGTCCGCGAAAATAACTCGTACCGTAATTCAGCTTGTGGTTAATATGTGGAAATATTTGCCTCAAAAGGGAAGTGTCAGCGAAGATAACTCGTACCGTAATTCAGCTTGTGGTTAATATGGAGAAATATTTGCCTCAAAAGGGAAAGGTCCGCAAAAAGAACTCGTGCCTTACGGCACACGTTATTTTCGCATACCTATCCCGTTTTCTGCAAATATTTTCCCATGTTAACCACAAGCTGATGAAATAAATTCTATATATCAAATACTCAAAATGGAATAATTTTGAAAGGCTTTATCAGTTTTCTTGGCCGAATTTGCAGGTTGGAACTCTGCAGATTGGCAGAATTGATCCATTGATGGAACGCAGAATTTTTTTAGCATATATGTTCATGATTTTAAGCCAGCAAAATATATAGTTACCATAGGGTTAGCTGAGTAACAATAAATGCCAGATATAAACGGGTGATAAAATGCATTTGAATATAATGTATATCATACCATTCAAAAGTATGGAAATTCTTGTGAAGATGACACAGAGGATATTTGTTTTTTTCGGTGTAAGATTGAAATTTATTTCATCGAGTGGACACCATCGGTAATATTTTCACGAGTGGCGCAGCCACTCGTGAAAATATTACCAATGGCGTTCACGAGATGAAATAAATGTCGATCTTTCACCGAAAAAAAAAAGCAAATATTCTATTTATTTCATGCTTTTAACCCTTTGTCGGAGGAGTTTTATCTAAATCCAGTAGAGTTCTTTTAAGTTATTCCCTGTGGCGTGTCCCTCCCGCCTAGCTACGCATTACAATACTAAGTCCTGCGCGAGAAATCTAAGGTAAATGACGTCATATTTCCCATCTGGTTGTCAGGCACGCGCAAGTTACCTAGGCAACAAGAACGTGAAAATCGGTATTTTCACTGGTGGTACCAGTGTAAGATCGAAAAATATTTTCACTGCTATTTCTCGATATCCTACCGGAAAGCATGAAATAAAATCTTTTATTGTACAGTTGATCCAAGTGGTAGTTGAAATTAGATCAAAATCTGCCAGATAGTTGTGTCTTTTGTCTACCTTTTGCCTACTTTTTCGGGCCTTTAACACATTACCAAACGACAAAATTGTAGGTTTGTCCAAATCGAGAGCATTAGCAGGCGACAAAATAAAAGTGACTGAAAATTTGAAATTCGTTTTGTGAAAGGCAGAAAACAGTGAGGGAAAAGGAGAAGATGCTGGTAACCAGCATTTTCTCCTTTTCCCATAATGTTTCCTAAAGGCTTCTTTCTCGGGGTCCTCAAAAGTAGGGATTATGTGGTAATGGGATAAAGTTCATAAGAAGCTGTATTTAAGCTTTAATAATCAAGGAAAGTGACTGTTTTTCTGTAATTACAGATATTTTGTCACAATTTGTCTCTTTTGATTACCTTATGACATCGTTGCATGGTATGTTTTGAATATTCAAGTTGTCTGAATATAAAATGGTCTGTTTTTAGTTATGATAATTTACTTTAATGCTAATGGTTACTAGATTGCTCAGTCGTAATAGATATCTAGCGTACAGTGAAGTTTGTATCATTCTACGAAAACTGTACAATACTTCTTTTTTAAATTTTATAAATGTTCTTGTCAGAACACGCTTTCTCAGAGTTGATATATACATAATACTACTCAAACTTTGATAGGGATCACTTACATATTTTTGTATGGGTTTTTGTATTACAATAGTTTTGCATAAACTCTTTACCATACGATAAAATTCTAGATTTGTCCAAGCTGAAAGCACTTGCTGACCAAAAACTACATGTAACGTGCAATATACTGTCTATGATAGGGTAGAAAACATCGTTGAAAAAGGAGAAAATGCTGGTACCTAGCATTTTCTCCTTTTCCAACAATGTTTTCCAAAGGCTTCTTTCTCGGTGTCTTTAACAATCGGCATTGTGAGGTAATTTCCCCTGGTCATTTTATTGATCAGTGTGGCATGTAACATATTTTAAAACCATACATGATACATGCCACATATATATTTAGGGTGAATCTTTTATGGTGATCCCTAGCAAATTTTGAGTAGTATAGTATGAATGATAGGCTTACTCGGTAAGACTGTCTTGATTTCATAATAATCATCTTGGCTTGCGAAAAAAAAACATATTTATAGCCATAGATTGATAAATGTCAGTCCTAAATACGTGTATGGTACATTTATTTATAAAGCAGAGGAGCCATGCATGGACATCGTGTCCCTCTTGTTTTTTACAGAAGGGTTTATATCTGCCTTCGATTAGACACTTTGAATTTGACTGTCTGCTTTCCCTTCTTTAGACACTTTGATTTTGACTGTCTGCTTTCCCTTCTTTCACATTTACAGCCTGTTTGATACGTATCAGACGGAAGGATTCATAACAAAATCAATTTTAAATTCTAAAGTTTGCTAGATGTAATATTCTTTCCTTTTCCCGAAAAGTTTTCAAGTTTTTTTTATCAGGATCGTAAAGTAGGCGATAGTCTGGGAACTGGACGTGTTATTTTCATGGTTATTACATGAAATGTGCTCGACTGTTTACACTTTCAAAGACAACTTGTCTAGAGCGTATATGAGACATTTGAATAGTTTTCTTTTAACAGTGAGCAAAGCAAATGAGCTTGCAATATTGGTCCAGGTTTGCTATGATAGATACGTTGCCTTGGTAATGGGTACAGGCATCATCTCTTTTGTCAAAATATTCCTGCCCGAGATTTAATTAGTGAAGGCTTACTAAATTGGTGAAATTGGTGTTCGGGGATGTGATTTGGGCATCAAGAATGTTTCATTTGAATACAGAAGTTGTGTTTCAAGAATTTGAGGTAAATTTACCAAAAAAAGGAGAAGCACGCACTTGGTTTTTCAGCACTGATACATTTCGGTACTTTTGTTAGTTGCTTTCGTCATTTTAATTCTAACGCATCCATAAATAACTACGCCAGTCGGATTTTTGGAAGCCCAAAGCCTAGCCTTGTATGCTGGTATTATTTTATTTAGTGTTATGACTTTTGCACTTATTTTCTCAAATCATTTTCATCTAAATTGTTACAGACATTCCGTGAAAAACATTACCAGACAACGAGCTTTTTAATGTGACAAGCTTTTAACTCTTTACCAACTGACGCAATTTTAGATTGGTCCTATTTGAAAGCTGTTGCAGACGGCAAGATAAATGTAACTCAAAAACTGAAATTTGTTTCCAGCAGGGTAGAAAACATTGAGGGAAAAGGAGAAAGTTTTGGTTACCGGCATTTTCTCCTTTTCTCACAATACTTTCACAAGGCTTCTACCTCACGGTCGTAAAAACCAGGGATTGTTTGGTAAAGGCTTAATTCGGTCTTTTTTCGTCGTCTTATATATTTAAGAAGGAAGTCAAAACGGCCTGTAATATTTACCCCTTAAATGATTGGTTCTCCAGGAAATCTATGCCTAAGATACCACATTCTCAAAAGGTTGTTGCGTTTTAACTCTCTACCAAACGTCAAAATTTAAGTGTTAACCAAATTGAAAACACCTGCACACGACAAGTGCAATGTGTCTCAAATTATGGAATTTGTCATTGAAAGGGTAAAAAAAAGACTTTTGAAAAAGTAAAAAAAAAAGAAGACGCTGCCTGCCAGCATTTTCTATTTTTTCAACTTTGTTTTCAAAGCTGTCTTTCTCGGGGTCATTAGAACACTTTTGTATTATATTTCATATGTCTATTTTTAGAAATGTTATGGATAAAGAAAAGTCGTAATTTAAGCTAGGGAAATTATTTCCCCGTCACAGTGAATATTTTCCTCCTGCCGAAAATCTGGAACTACTGATCGGTTATCCGTTAAATTGACTTGAGATCACTAATTTTAAAATGACATTTTTTGACAAAATAATCAGAGGAAATATATAATTTATTTCATCAGTTTGTGGTTAATATAGGGAAATATTTGTCTCAAAAGGGAAAGGTCCGCGAAAATAACTCGTGCCTTACGGCACGCGTCATTTTCGCATACCTTTGTAGCAACCAGTTTTGCAATAAAAACGAGAATTGCAATAAATTATTGCAAAACTCGTTGCGATGACAGGAACTTTATTACATTTGACTTCACAACCAGTTTTGCAATAAAAACGAGAATTGCAATAAACTCATTATATGGACCATATATGATCGTTTTCTAGTCAAAACCAAATTGAAATACAATTTAATGTTAAATGGGAGTATATAAGACCCAAATTAAGTTACAGAAAGTGTGCTTCAAAGACCAATAGGAACATTTCAGGATTAACACTATTAACACTGAAATCATTTGGAAACTGTCATAAAGTCTATAAGATGACGTAAACAGCATGAAATTTGGATCGGTTCAGAAACAATATGTCTTAAACCAGTATTGCAGGAAATTATTGCAAAACTCGTTGCGATGACAGGAACTTTATTAGATTTGACTTCACAACCAGTTTTGCAATAAAACCGAGAATTGCAATAAACTCATTATATGGACCATACTTGATCGTTTTCTAGTCAAAACCAATTTCAAATACAATTTAATGTTAAATGGGACTATGTAAGACCCAAATTAAGTTACAGAAAGTGTGTTTCAAGGACCAATAGAAAAATTTCAGGCTAAACACTATTAAGGCTGAAATCATTTGGAAACTGTCAGAAAGTGTATTATATGACGTAAACAGCATGGAATTTGGATCGTTTCAGAAACAATACGTCTTAAACCAGTATTGCAGGAAATTATTGAAAAACTCGTTGCGATGACAGGAACTTTA
Organism: Tridacna crocea; assembly: GCA_943736015.1. Lineage (NCBI taxonomy): Eukaryota > Metazoa > Mollusca > Bivalvia > Cardiida > Cardiidae > Tridacna > Tridacna crocea. Next base: position 33,799,852 of record OX031066.1, on the reverse strand, counting down.
TTACATTTGACTTCACAACCAGTTTTGCAATAAAACCGAGAATTGCAATAAACTCATTATATGGACCATACTTTATCGTTTTCTGGTCAAAACCAAATTGAAATACAATTTAATCTTAAATGGGACTATGTAAGACCCAAATTAAGTTACAGAAAGTGTGCTTCAAAGACCAATAGGAAAATTTCAGGCTACACACGATTAAGGCTGAAATCATTTGGAAACTGTCAGAAAGTCTCATAGTTGACGTTAACAGCATGGAATTTGGATCGGTTCAGAAACAATACATCTTTAACCAGTATTGCAGGAAATTATTGCAAAACTCGTTGCGATGACAGGAACTTTATTACATTTGACTTCACAACCAGTTTTGCAATAAAAACGAGAATTGCAATAAACTCATTATATGGACCATACTTGATCGTTTTCTACTCAAAACCAACTTCAAATACAATTTAATGTTAAATGGGATGATGTAATACCCAAATTAAGTTACAGAAAGTGTGCTTCAAAGACCAATAGGAACATTTCAGGATTAACACTATTAACACTGAAATCATTTGGAAAATGTCAAAAAGTCTATTATATGACGTAAACAGCATGAAATTTGGATCGGTTCAGAAACAATATGTCTTAAACCAGTATTGCGGGAAATTATTGCAAAACTCGTTGCGATGACAGGAACTTTATTAGATTTGACTTCACAACCAGTTTTGCAATAAAACCGAGAATTGCAATAAACTCATTATATGGACCATACTTGATCGTTTTCTGGTCAAAACCAACTTCATATACAATTTAATGTTAAAAGGGACTATGTAAGACCCAAATTAAGATACAGAAAATGTGCTTTAAAGACGAATAGGATCATTTCAGGTTAAACACTATTAAGGCTGAAATAATTTGGAAACTGTCAGAAAGTCTATTAGATGACGTGAACAGCATGAAATTTGGATCGTTTCAGAAATAATACGTCTTTAACCAGTATTGCAGGAAATTATTGCAAAACTCGTTGCGATGACAGGAACTTTATTAATTTTGACTTCACAACCAGTGTTGCAATAAAAAGGAGAATTGCAACAAACTCATTATATGGACCATACTTGATCGTTTTCTAGTCAAAACCAAATTGAAATACAATTTAATGTTAAATGGGACTATGTAAGACCCAAATTAAGTTACAGGAAGTGTGCTTCAAGGACCAATAGAAACATTTCAGGCTGAACACTATTAAGGCTGAAATCATTTGGAAACTGTCAGAAAGTCTATTAGATGACGTAAACAGCATGGAATTTGGATCGTTTCAGAAATAATACGTCTTAAACCAGTATTGCAGGAAATTATTGCAAAACTCGTTGCGATGACAGGAACTTTATTAGATTTGACTTCACAACCAGTTTTGCAATAAAACCGAGAATTGCAATAAACTCATTATATGGACCATACTTGATCGTTTTCTAGTCAAAACCAATTTCGAATACAATTTAATGTTAAATGGGACTATGTAAGACCCAAATTAAGTTACAGAAAGTGTGTTTCAAGGACCAATAGAAAAATTTCAGGCTAAACACTATTAAGGCTGAAATCATTTGGAAACTGTCAGAAAGTGTATTATATGACGTAAACAGCATGGAATTTGGATCGCTTCAGAAATAATACGTCTTAAAACAGTATTGCAGGAAATTATTGCAAAACTCGTTGCGATGACAGGAACTTTATTAATTTTGACTTCACAACCAGTTAAGTCCAGTTTTACAATAAAACCGAGAATTGCAATAAACTCATTATATGGACCATACTTTATCGTTTTCTGGTCAAAACCAAATTGAAATACAATTTAATCTTAAATGGGACTATGTAAGACCGAAATTAAGTTACAGAAAGTGTGCTTCAAAGACCAATAGGAACATTTCAGGCTTAACACGATTACGGCTGAAATCATTTGGAAACTGTCAGAAAGTCTTTTAGTTGACGTAAACAGCATGGAATTTGGATCGTTTCAGAAGTAATACGTCTTTAACCAGTATTGCAGGAAATTATTGCAAAACTCGTTGCGATGACAGGAACTTTATTAGATTTGACTTCACAACCAGTTTTGCAAAAAAACCGAGAATTGCAATTAACTCATTATATGGACCATACTTGATCGTTTTCTAGTCAAAACCAACTTCAAATACAATTTATTGTTAAAGGGAACTATGTAAGACCCAAATCAAGATACAGAAAGTGTGCTTTAAAGACCAATAGGAACATTTCAGGCTAAACACTATTAAGGCTGAAATAATTTGGAAACTGTCAGAAAGTCTATTAGATGACGTAAACAGCATGGAATTTGGATCGTTTCAGAAACAATACGTCTTAAACCAGTATTGCAGGAAATTATTGCAAAACTCGTTGCGATGACAGGAACTTTATTACATTTGACTTCACAACCAGTTTTGCAATAAAACCGAGAATTGCAATAAACTCATTATATGGACCATACTTGATCGTTTTCTAGTCAAAACCAATTTCAAATACAATTTAATGTTAAATGGGACTATGTAAGACCCAAATTAAGTTACAGAAAGTGTGCTTCAAGGACCTATAGAAACATTTCAGGCTAAACACTATTAAGGCTGAAATCATTTGGAAACTGTCAGAAAGTCTATTAGATGACGTAAACAGCATGGAATTTGGATCGTTTCAGAAACAATACGTCTTAAACCAGTATTGCAGGAAATTATTGCAAAACTCGTTGCGATGACAGGAACTTTATTAGATTTGACTTCACAACCAGTTTTGCAATAAAAACAAGAATTGCAATAACCTCATTATATGGACCATATTTGATCGTTTTCTAGTCAAACCAACTTCAAATACAATTTAATGTTAAATGGGAATATGTAAGACCTAAATTAAGTTACAGAAAGTGTGCTTCAAGGGCCAATAGGAACATTTCAGGATAAACACTATTTACGCTGAAATCATTTGGAAAATGTCATAAAGTCTATTAGATGACGTAAACAGCATGAAATTTGAATCGGTTCAGAAACAATACGTCTTAAACCAGTATTGCAGGAAATTATTGCAAAACTCGTTGCGATGACAGGAACTTTATTACATTTGACTTTTCAACCAGTTTTGCAATAAAACCGAGAATTGCAATAAACTCATTATATGGACCATACTTCATCGTTTTCTAGTCAAAACAAACTTCAAATACAATTTAATGTTAAATGGGATGATGTAAAACCCAAATTAAGTTACAGAAAGTGTGCTTCAAACACGAATAGGATCATTTCATGCTAAACAGTATTAAGGCTGAAACCATTTGGAGACTGTCATAAAGTCTACTAGATGACGTAAACAGCATGAAATTTGGATTGTTTCAGAAACAATAAGTCTGAAACCAGTATTGCAGTAAATTATTGCAAAATTCTTTCCGATGACAGGAACTTTATTAGATTTGACTTCACAACCAGTTTTGCAATAAAAACGAGAATTGGAACAAACTCATTATATGGACCATTTTTGATCGTTTTCGAGTGAAAACCAAATTAAAATACAATTTAATGTAAAATGGGACTATGTAAGACCTAAATTAAGTTACAGAAAGTGTGCTTCAAAGACTAATAGAAACATTTCAGGCTAAACAGCATTAAGGCTTAAGTCGTTGGAAACTGTCATAAAGTCTAAAAGATGACGTAAACAGCATGGAATTTGGATCGTTTCAGAAACGATATATCTTAAACCGGTATTGTAGTAAATTATTGCAAAGCTCGTTGCGATGACAGGAACTTTATTGCATTTGACTTCACAACCACTTTTGCAATAAAAACGAGAATTGCAACAAACTCATTATATGGACCATATTTGATCGTTTTCCTGTGACAACCAAATTCAAATACAATTTAATGTTAAATGAGACTATGTAAGACCTAAATTAAGTTAGAGAAAATGTGCTTCAAAGGCCAGTAGGAGCATTTCAGGCTGAACTCTATTAACGCTGAAATCGTAGGAAACTGTCATAAAGTCTATTAGATGACGTACACAGAATGAAAGTTTGATCGTTTCAGAAACGACATGTCTTAAACCAGTATTGCAGTAAATTATTGCAAAACTCGTTGCGATTGCAGGAACTTTATTACATTTGACGAAACAACCAGTTTTGCAATAAAACCGAGAATTGCAACAAACTCATTATATGGACCATATTTGACCTTTTTCCAGTCAAAACCAAATTCAAATAGAATTTTCTGTTAAATGGGACCTTTGTAAGGTGTAAATTAAGTTACAGAAAGTGCACTTCAAAGACCAATAGGAACATTTCAAGACTTTAATCGTTGGAAACTGTCAGAAAGTCTATTAGATGACGTAAACAACTTGGAATTTGGATCGTTTCAGAAACAATATGTCTTCAACCAGTATTGCAGGAAATTATTGCAAATCTCGTTGCGATGACAGGAACTTTATACATTTATTTCACAAGCAGTTTTGAAATAAAAAAGAAAATTGCAACAAACTCATAATATGGACCATTTCTGATCGTTTTCAAGTGAAAACCAAAGAAAGTACAATTCAAGGTTAAATGGAACTATATAAGACCTAAATTAAGTTACAGAAAGTGCGCTTCAAAGACCAATAGGAACATTTCGAGCTATACACTATTAAGGCTGAAATCGTTGAAACTGTCATAAAGTCTATTAGATGACGTAAACAGCATGAAATTTGGATCGTTTCAGAAACAATATGTCTTAAAAGACTTAAATAGTTTCAGAAACGATCTAAATTTCATGCTGTTTATGTCATCTAATAGACTTCATGACAGTTTCAAGATGATTTCAGCCTTTATAGTGTTTAGCCTGAAATGTTCCATTTAACATTAACTTGTATTTGAAGTTGGTTTAGACTAGAAAACAATCAAATATGGTCCATATAATGAAATTATTGCAATTCTCGTTTTTATTGCAAAACTGGTTGTGAAGTCAAATCTAATAAAGTTCCTGTCATCGCAACAATTTTTGCAATAATTTCCTGCAATACCGGTTTAAGACGTATTGTTTCTGAACCGATCCAAATTTCATGCTGTTTACGTCATCTAATAGACTTTATGATATTTTCCAAATGATTTAAGTGTTAATAGTGTTTATCCTGAAATGTTCCTATTGGTCTTTAAAGCAAACTTTCTGTATCGTAATTCAGGTCTTACATAGTCCCCTTTAACATTTAATTGTATTTGAAGTTGGTTTTGATCAGAAAACGATGAAGTACGGTCCATAGAATAAGTTTATTGCAATTCTCAGTTTTATTGCAAAACTGGTTGTGAAGTCAAATCTAATAAAGTTCCTGTCATCGCAACGAGTTTTGCAATAATTTCCTGCAATACTGGTTTAAGACGTATTGTTTCTGAAACGATCCAAATTCCATGCTGTTTACGTCATCTAATACACTTTCTGACAGTTTCCAAATGATTTCAGCTTAATAGTGTTTAGCCTGAAATGTTCCTATTGGTCTTTGAAGCACACTGTCTTATATAGTCCCATTTAACATTAAATTGTATTTCAATTTGGTTTTGACCAGAAAACGATAAAGTATGGTCCATATAATGAGTTTATTGCAATTCTCGGTTTTATTGCAAAACTGGTTGTGAAGTCAAATCTAATAAAGTTCCTGTCATCGCAACGAGTTTTGCAATAATTTCCTGCAATACTGGTTAAAGAGGTATTGTTTCTGAACCGATCCAAATTTCATGCTGTTTACGTCATCTAATAGACTTTTTGACATTTTCCAAATGATTTCAGCGTTAATAGTGTTTATCCTGAAATGTTCCTATTGGTCTTTGAGGCGCACTTTCTGTAACTTAATTTGGGTCTTACATAGTCCCATTTAACATTAAATTGTATTTGAAATTGGTTTTGACTAGAAAACGATCAAGTATGGTCCATATAATGAGTTTATTGCAATTCTCGTTTTTATTGCAAAACTGGTTTTGAAGTCAAATCTAATAAAGTTCCTGTCATCGCAACGAGTTTTGCAATAATTTCCTGCAATACTGGTTAAAGACGTAGTGTTTCTGAACCGATCCAAAGTCCATGCTGTTTACGTCAACTATGGGACTTTCTGACATTTTCCAAATGATTTCAGCCTTAATCGTGTTTAGCCTGAAATGTTCCTATTGGTCTTTGAAGCACACTTTTTGTAACTTAATTTGGGTCTTACATAGTCCCATTTAACATTAAATTGTATTTCAATTTGGTTTTGACTAGAAAACGATCAAGTATGGTCCATATAATGAGTTTGTTGCAATTCTCGGTTTTATTGCAAAACTGGTTGTGAAGTCAAATCTATTAAAGTTCCTGTCATCGCAACGAGTTTTGCAATAACTTCCTGGAATACTGGTTGAAGACGTATTATTTCTGAAACTATTCAAATTCCATGCTGTTTACGTCATCTAATAGACTTTCTGACAGTTTCCAAATGATTCCAGCCTTAATAGTTTTTAGCCTGAAATGTTTCTATTGGTCCTTGAAGCACACTTTCTGTAAATTAATTTGGTTCTTACATAGTCCCATTTAACATTAAATTGTATTTGAAATTGGTTTTCACTAGAAAACGATCAAGTATGGTCCATATAATGAGTTTGTTGCAATTCTCGTTTTTATTGCAAAACTGGTTTTGAAGTCAAATCTAATAAAGTTCCTGTCATGGCAACGAGTTTAGCAATAATTTCCTGCAATACTGTTTTAAGACGTATTATTTCTGAACCGATCCAAAGTCCATGCTGTTTACGTCAACTATGGGACTTTCTGACATTTTCCAAATGATTTCAGCCTTAATCGTGTTTAGCCTGAAATGTTCCTATTGGTCTTTGAAGCACACTTTTTGTAACTTAATTTCGGTCTTACATAGTCCCATTTAACATTAAATTGTATTTCAATTTGGTTTTGACTAGAAAACGATCAAGTATGGTCCATATAATGAGTTTGTTGCAATTCTCGGTTTTATTGCAAAACTGGTTGTGAAGTCAAATCTATTAAAGTTCCTGTCATCGCAACGAGTTTTGCAATAACTTCCTGGAATACTGGTTGAAGACGTATTATTTCTGAAACTATTCAAATTCCATGCTGTTTACGTCATCTAATAGACTTTCTGACAGTTTCCAAATGATTCCAGCCTTAATAGTTTTTAGCCTGAAATGTTTCTATTGGTCCTTGAAGCACACTTTCTGTAAATTAATTTGGTTCTTACATAGTCCCATTTAACATTAAATTGTATTTGAAATTGGTTTTCACTAGAAAACGATCAAGTATGGTCCATATAATGAGTTTGTTGCAATTCTCGTTTTTATTGCAAAACTGGTTGTGAAGTCAAATCTAATAAAGTTCCTGTCATGGCAACGAGTTTAGCAATAATTTCCTGCAATACTGTTTTAAGACGTATTATTTCTGAAACGATCCAAATTCCATGGTGTTTACGTCATCTTATAGACTTTCTGACATTTTCCAAATGATTTCAGCCTTAATAGTGTTTATCCTGAAATGTTCCTATTGGTCTTTGAGGCACACTTTCTGTAACTTAATTTGGGTCTTACATAGTCCCATTTAACATTAAATTGTATTTCAATTTGGTTTTGACTAGAAAACGATCAAGTATGGTCCATATAATGAGTTTATTGCAATTCTCGTTTTTATTGCAAAACTGGTTGTGAAGTCAAATCTAATAAAGTTCCTGTCATGGCAACGAGCTTTGCAATAATTTCCTGCAATACTGGTTAAAGAGGTATTGTTTCTGAACCGATCCAGATTCCATGCTGTTTACGTAAATATGAGACTTTCTGACAGTTTCCAAATGATTTCAGCCTTAATAGTGTTTAGCCTGAAATGTTCCTATTGGTCTTTGAAACACACTTTCTGTAACTTAATTTCGGTCTTATATAGTCCCATTTAACATTAAATTGTATTTCAATTTGGTTTTGACCAGAAAACGATCAAGTATGGTCCATATAATGAGTTTATTGCAATTTTCGTTTTTATTGCAAAACTGGTTGTGAAGTCAAATCTAATAAAGTTCCTGTCATCGCAACGAGTTTTGCAATAATTTCCTGCAATACTGGTTAAAGACGTATTGTTTCTGAAACGATCCAATTTCCACGCTGTTTACGTCATGTAATAGACTTTCTGACAGTTTCCAAATTATTTCAGCTTAATAGTGTTTAGCCTGAAATGTACCTATTGGTCTTTAAAGCACACTTTCTGTATCTTAATTTGGGTCTTACATAGTCCCCTTTAACATTAATTTGTATATGAAGTTGGTTTTGACCAGAAAACGATCAAGTATGGTCCATATAATGAGTTTATTGCAATTCTCGGTTTTATTGCAAAACTGGTTGTGAAGTCAAATCTAATAAAGTTCCTGTCATCGCAACGAGTTTTGCAATAATTTCCTGCAATACCGGTTTAAGACATATTGTTTCTGAACCGATCCAGATTCCATGCTGTTTACGTCAACTATGAGACTTTCTGACAGTTTCCAAATGATTTCAGCCTGAATAGTGTTTATCCTGAAATGTTCCTATTGGTCTTTGAGGCACACTTTCTGTAACTTAATTTGGGTCTTATATACTCCCATTTAACATTAAATTGTATTTCAATTTGGTTTTGACTAGAAAACGATCATATATGGTCCATATAATGAGTTTATTGCAATTCTCGTTTTTATTGCAAAACTGGTTGTGAAGTCAAATGTAATAAAATTCCTGTCATCGCAACGAGTTTTGCAATAATTTATTGCAATTCTCGTTTTTATTGCAAAACTGGTTGCTACATACCTTTCCATCTTCCGGCAATATTTTCCCAGATTAACCAAAAGCTGATGAAATCAATTATATATTATATATTCTCTGATTATTTTGTCAACGAATGCCACTTTTAAAACTAGTGATGTCAAGTTCGGCAGGAGGAAAATATTCAATGTGACGAGAAAATAATCCCCCTCCCCCAGCTTAAATTACGTAATTTCTTTACCAATAACTTTTCTAAAAAAAAAACTTATGAAATATAATATTACACTGTTATTAGCTTTGTAAAAATATGGAACCAACCAAAAATATTCGATTTGACAGTCTAAAACATTTTTGGCATCATAATGGCTCCATCTAGGACAATGTCGAAGAAAACACACGACAATACTAAACTTTAAGGTCCCTAGGAACTAGAACATTAAACAGCCCTAAGGCAAAGACGAAAATACTGATAACCAGTTTTTTTACCCTTTTCCAACAATGTGTTCTAGTTTGTCATCATTTTCTCCCCGTGTCATCATTCTAGGTACATCTGCTGTCTACACATGCTTTATAATTTCAAAAGTATGAAACTTCTGGTCAGGAGTTAAGGGTCGAAGTGAAGATATTCAGTACGATAATGTTGCCATCATTTGTCTTACTCCCGCCGACACGTGGATTTGTGTACCGGAAGTCGTGAAATATTTCGCATGCGTGGTAGGTTCAATGATCTTAGATGAACATACTGTATATAGAGACACTGTCTCTTATACTTTGTATATGAGCTTTCCGCTAAATTGGGTCATTTTGAACAGACAAAAACCTGTACAAAAAGACGCGTAATAAATGTTAAATTTGTATTGCATGTCGGATTCCATTTTTGTTGTGTGTGTGTGTCTGTATTTAATGGAGAAATGATAAGAGTTGATTTTCTGTCTGCCTTTGTTCACAGTTTAACCCTTAACCAGCAAAATAAGTAAAATAACTTTTTTTAAGCTGATCATAAAACCAAAATATTGCTATTCCAGACATTTTGTTTTTGTGAAGGGGGTGGGGGGGGGCGAAGGGAGGGAATACTTCCATAATGGACAGTTTAGATTCAAGATCAAACGTTTTGTGCAGTGTGTGAATCGCGCTTAGCACCTTGAGGGTTAATCCAAAACACGAACGTTTCGGTGAATAAAACCTGTCTCAGTATATTTATATTTTTTGAAGATTTGGGGCATTTTGCATTGCGGTACATTAATGACTTGCAACACACGAAAAGGGGCATTCGGACATTTGTGTAAAGTGTCGTCTCGGATCAGCCTGCGCAGGTCGCGCAGGCTAATCCGAGACGGCACTTTACGACTACATTAGATTTTGTACTTCAGTAGATTTGCGCAAAACAGAAAATTACACAGAAACTGAAAGTGTCCTTCAGGATTAGCCTGTGCGAAGTGCGCAGGCTGATCCGAGACGATACTTTACGCAATTGTCCGAATGCCCCTTTTCGCGTGTTGTAGGCTATTGCTAAAACGTGCTAGAAATGGTGTTTGGCTTTGTTTGATTTTTTTCCGTTAAGTAAACCGTTCGGATTTCGTCCAGTCTGAATTCAATTCAGAGTAATTACTGTTGTCAAGATGATTCAACGAAACACTGACCTATATATTGAATGATAGAACGAAATAATATAAGAAATATCAGGCTTCAATTAAAATAACATTCTCTTGGCCCATTGACTGTTTATGTGAATTTAAGTCGCAAGTAAAGGAATATAGAGACAAAGACAGTTGGGGTGGAAAACAGACAGACAGACGGACGGGTGGACGGGCATTGTGACAGACAGACAGACAGACAGACACACGGACACACAGACAGATAGCTCGGTGAAAATATCGATGCATTTTGGTTCAAGTTTTTATCCAATCAATTACAGACCACTTAACCCTTTACTCCATAGATACTCATTTTGACGCACCGCTTGTAGAAGCCTGTGGAAAACATTGTGACAAAAGGTGAAATTGCTCGTCACGAGCAATTTCACCTGTTGTCACAATGTTTTCTATGCTATCAAAAGGTGTCACATACACATAAGAAACGGCTTCATCCTTGCTGTTATTTAGGGTTAATTACAGATACTGTAGGAATGCCTTATGGGGTAAAGGGTTAACATGATAAGTTCCATATCGGGTCTAAGACTCATATATCAAAGGTTGACTAAATTATTCAATGCGCTTTATCGGTATGAAACCGTCTCTATAACGTCGTTACGCAGCATAATTACCCAGTAATTGTCCCGAAACGGAACAAAATTACGCATAGATTTTCAATAAAACAAGAAAAGTTGACATGTTAGGCAATTTCAGATAATCATTATACAAACACTTGATAAGTTCTGAAATCTTGTGCCTTAGCCTTGAACGCCCACACGTTGAAGCAGTAAAGCGAGAGGTAGAAGGTTAAACTCCCGGCGAGCCGCAGAGTCTATTATTGGAACAGATATTTTCGGGAAAAAACATCGGGGTAATGTCATAGCACTGTTTTGGTCGTCGTACAGGTGCGTCACCATTACCATGCAAAAACTTTGACATTTTCCATGATGTATTTGTTATTACTGAAAATATCTACTGTAAACTTGGGTTTTTTTTCTTAACTGTCAAGAATTATCCATATTAGAAGTGCAGGTGACCCTTTTCATAATTTTAACACATTTTATCCTTTTTTCGACTTAGAATCTTTGCAGTACAAGCAACGACAGCCGAGCGTGTAATATCCGTATGCGGAAAATAACGACAATTTTTGGCTTTCAAACCAGTACCCATCTTCGCAAGCCAAGGCTGACGATTCATTACGCTACTCTACCCTTGGCGGATCGAGCTTGATTTTTATGTTCACCCGATACACTTTTTCATTGGATGCAGCCAGCTATAGCTGCAATGAATGAAATCGCTCGTAGAATTTCATCTTTGATAAAAATAGAACAATGTCGCTACCTTTCGAATAGATGGTAAACATGGAAACCCACGTGGATGTCTGCTTATCGCTTCATGTGTATTCGTAAGCGGTTTGTAAAACGATATTGCATTGGCTTTTAGAAATATGATGTAAAGGAAGGTATTAACCAGCATCCAATAGAGGGCGCATCGCAGGAATCTCGAAATCGGGCTCAATCAGCCAAGGTAAGATCTAGGTAGTGATCGTAACCTTGGCTTGCGAAGATGACCAGTGCCCTGCTAACCTGGATTGATTCTTTCAGCACCAAGGGTAGTGGTTTTTACTTACGGAATGGATGAAGATCACAGCACGGAACGCACAGTTTGATCTTATATCTGTACCGTTCACTTCTTTATGCCTATACGAGTAAATTACAAATCTTTTAAAGTTCCAATTGGTTGTAATTTGTGCCGTCGGAAGATAGCGAGTCTTTTTACTTTGTATCTGGCTATGAAAGAGGTAATGATAAACAAAGAAATAGAGTTTATTTCATCAGCTTGTGGTTAATATGGGGAAATGCCGTAAGGCACTCGTTATTTTCGTGGACCTTTTTTGGCAAATATTTCCCCATATTAACCACAAGCTGATGAAATAAATTATACATTATATTTTCTCTGATTATTTTGTCAACGAATAACACTTTTAAAACTACTGATCTCAAGTCAATCAAACAGATTTTCGGCAGGAGGAAAATATTCACTGTGACGGGAAAATAATTCCCCCAGCATAAATTACGTCATTTCTTTACCCATAACATTTTCTAAAAATAGACAAATGAAATAAAATACTAATATAAGGTTTTATAACCCCAAGGAAAACGGAGTTTTACTAACATCGAGGAAAAGGTGGATATCTTGTTAACCTGTATTTTTTTTTTCAAACCCTTTTAAGCAGTTTAATCGACAACATGTATCAGTTTAGTCAGATTAATGTGTCATTTGCATGATAAACGCCTTTCAATATTGGCGTGCTTAAAGTTCTGTTGCGTCACACGGTAAAACGGCAAAACTGTTAAAAAATACTGTTGAGCTGCAGCGTTCTCTCTCTCTCTCTCTCTCTCTCTCTGAAACTAGAGACTGATGTTTTAAAAATAAAGGTTTATAAAAGATCAGTCTGCATTAGATCATCAGTGATCTTGTAACTTTAAGGAAGGTAAATATTTGAATGTTTGAAATATCTAACAGTCCGGCTGACGTCACTGCACTAATCTGCCAAACGAACTTGTCAGTTTATCAGTTGTATTATCAACTTCAGGATGTCATCAAGACGGAAAAATATTAAAGGATTAACCCATTACCTCCTACTGGCGCCATCATGTGTCTTCTAAAAGACCACTTTTAAAAGCACTGTTGCAAAAGGAGAAACTTCTATTGTCACAATGTTTCCACGTGTCCATGTCTTTTATACAAATTCATGCCGAGAATGCTATTATAAACAGATGGGATTTTAAAATATCTGTCCACCTGTAAAACTTTTACTTTTGAAATTCTCCTTATATTTATCCATTTGTTCCGTACTATAAACCTGGGTCCGTATTCACCAACCATTCTTAAGAACGTTCTTTGTCTTATTCTCCAGAATTTTCTACATTTGTAAGTAACACAACTTCTGATTGGCTAAACCATTCGGTTTAGCCAATCAGAAGTTGTGTTACTTACAAATTTTGGAAACCTTGGAGAATAAGACTAAGAATATTCTCAAGAATGGTTGGTGAATACGGATCCAGATCGACGATAAACTTTATTCAGTGACCAATCAGATTCATTCAATGTATTTATCGCGACGGTGAATTTTTCCGTTTCACAGTTAAATTAGAAATATCTGTCCACCTCTTAAATTTTTACTTTTGAAATTCTCCTTATATTTAACCATTTGTTCCGTACTGTATACCAGATCGAAGATAAACTACCAGAGAACATGATAAAAGTACCGACTTTTTTTTTCCAGTCCAGTTAAGTAACGTGTAAAAAATACTTTTGTGGGAAAAAAAACCGTCACGGTGAAAAATACTTGTCTTTTATATATGGGAGATGTTTGTCAAAAAAAAAAGAATCGTATGTTATGTAGAAAACGGATTCTTTTTTTTTTCTCACTTATATAAAACTTTTTTAAATCGGATGTAATATATAGGGAACACGAAACTGTTCATGTTTTTTTTTATAAGCGTTGATCAATATGTAATCAGTTTTCTAGAAGAAGTGTATACATAACTGATACACTAATATGTTTTAGAGAGCAAATATTTGCCATTCGATTAGGTCAAAACGTCACATCAAAAAATAATTAAGTTAACGTATCAATTTTGTATACAGTATACGATAGTTGAAAACGTCATTCGATCGAAAACTCGAGCACATGAACCAATATCTGTGATAAAGGGGTTGAGTACACCTATACAAAAAGAATTGACCGACATCAGCAGTTGCGAGGTACATGCAGGCTGACATGGGTCGAAACCTTCTGCTATTGGTAAATTTTCTGCTTTACGAAGGACCAGTCTCTCTTAACCAGACGACAAAATCTTAGCCTTGTCGAAATTGAAAGCATTTGCAGACTATAATTTCAGTGTGGCTCAATGTGGTGCAATTGTTTATTGATAGGATGATGCTAGTCATCGTCAGGAAGGGTAATCTGTTAACTTTAATATGTGTGCCTGAAATGTCGAGATCTACCCTTGGCCAGTCCTTGCGCAATGTAAATATTGAGATAGATACATTGCCACATTTCTAGGTCCTCTCGGACGCATGCTTGCAATGTCTGTTTAGGTAATTACCCATCTTCGCGAGCCAAGGCTACGATCACTACGTGGATCTTACCTTGGCAGATCGAGCCCGATTTCGGGATTTCCGCGATACGCCCCCATTGGATGCTGCTTATTATCTCCCTTTACATCATATTTCTTATATATAGCCAATGAAATGTCGTTTTACAAACCGCTTACGAATACAATAATTCAACATGAAGCAACAACCACAAACGTGCTTCGACATTCCATGGTCAGGTGTTGGGATATAGCCTAAAACCTCTGATAATTGATTGATCACACTGGAACTTTCTGTAAATATTGTTCATCTTTGGGTTTTTTTGGTAATAAATCATTACATATCCTCCAGGGAGGTTTCATGTTTACCTTCTATTTTTATCCGAAAGGTCGCGACCTTGTTCTATTTTCATCAAAGATAAAATGCTACGAGCGATTTGATTCGTGCAGTTAGAGCTAGCTGCAACCAATGAAAATGCGTATCGAGGGAATGTCGAAATCAACCTCGATCCGCCAAGGGTAGAGTAGCATAGTGGATCGTCACCCTTGGCTTGCGAATATGCTACGTAGAGGAATGACCCATGGGTCATTATTCTACGTAGAAAAATGACCCCATTTCTCTACGTAGAATAATGATCTGGGCCATTCCTCTACGTAGTGAAATGAGTTCTGGGGTCATTTCTCTACGTAGAACAATGATCCGGGCCATTTTGTAGGGGAGGATCATTTCTCTGCATTACACCTGCCGGTCGCTTTGTTAGAATGGAATCTCCAGCTCAGCTTTCTTTCCTGGGATTGATGACAGTCGCTGCGGTAGGATTCGCTTCTCTCTCCCCACTGAATATATTGTTTCCTGGGTGTTTAAATGTGGAAAAAACAGCCACTGACTATGAAAGAATGTTTAGTGCTTAAAATATGTACTATATAACCCTAACTACTGTTAGCCCTAAAGCTGCTAACAGCGACTTACTGACCTTTTGCGGACGGTGTAGATTAAGATCCGACTGCACAGAACGTGCAGTCTGATCTTGAATCTACACTGTCCGAGAAGGAGATATTATTTTCCAAAGGAATTTTTTTTCAAAAGGAATATTGCGGTTTTTTCTATCAAAATTAAATTTTATTTTAATTATTTAGCAGTATAAGGGTTAGTATCATCATCATCATCATCATTACCATCATCATTATCAAGACAATCGTTATCATCATGTTTCTTGAACCGTGGTTCTAGCCAATGAAATTGAAATCACCTGGGAAGATACCAATATGTAGTCATAGTTAGATTATCTATGTCTGGGTAATCGTCAGTTAGAAGTAAACAGTTGTGGTAATTGGTGATTGACTTGTACAGTATTCATTTCGTTCAATGGATTATTGAGGCTGGAGTTTTAATAGACTAATCGTGCGTCGTATATATAATTCATGATGGATTATCACTGGAATAAAGACAAGGTAACATTTGTTTCAATTTTGATAAACTCAACTGAGCGAAAAGTTATGAGCAGCTATGTTTGAACCACTTTCGTAATAAGACGGATATTTGTAACAACATTTTTAACTTCGCTATATTTCCTTTTATTATTCACCTATGCACTTCGTAATGGATAATACTGATGATTTTTAATCCAAAACTTTACGAAAAAAAAAGCAGCTACTATCAGTTTCGAGGAATTGTTGTTACACCGTTAAGCGAAATTAACATTACTGTAATGAGAGGTAACTCCATTTTATTTTCACCCATTACCACACAACCCCTACTTTTGACGACCCTGAGAAAGAAGCATTTAGAAAACTATTGTGGGAAAAGGAGAAAATGCTGGTAACCAGCATTTTCTCCTTTTCCCACAATATTTTCTACCCTTCATAAAACAAATTTTGAATTTTCAGGCACTTTTATTTTATGGTCTGCAAATGCTTTCGCTTTGGACGAAACCTAAAATATTGTCGTTTGTTCATGAGTTAATGACCAGTTCAGAGTTTTAGAAATACAGTAAAACCTCGATAATTTGAGGTCCCAAGGGGACGAGCAAAATGCTCGAGTTTTCGCGGTGCTCGAATAATCCAAAATGTCCTTGGAGAAAAATGCAAGTGCGTTCGAGATCGACGACCAAAGTCTTCTTCCCCAGCAGTACAACTTTGTATCTGTCCCTATTTGATTCATTCATTTACAGCATTTGAACAATATAGTATCAAAAGGGGTATTTTCTGTGAATTTTCCTGTTTTGAGCATATGAGTATGGATTTTTTATTAAATATTCTAAATAATCTAGCTTTTCTTTCGATAGTTTTTGGAAAAGTCGTGTTCTGTAATTTTAACAAAATCGTAAAGTCTGCCCCTTTATATGTCGAGAAAGACGTCAAAACGACCCTGAGGAAGACAGCCTTTGATAACATTGCAGGAAAAGGAGAAAATGCTGGTAACCAGCATTTTCTCCTTTTCCAACAATGTTTTCTACCCTTTCAAAATTAGATATCAATGTTTCATTCAATGTTTATTTTGTTGTCTGCAAATGCTTTCAAAAGTTTGTCGTTTGGTAAAGAGTTAAGCTGAACTTTGACCAAAATCATTTTGAATTGCAGTGGAACTCTACTGTTAAATAAAAAAAATCAATTTCCTTCACTTTGCAATGCCAGCGTTAGCTTAGATTTCAGGACAAGAATTATTGATAGATGATGATCGGACAGTATTGCTTAAGGTCAGACTGCACGTATTAGGTTTAACCCGTTAACCTCTCAATTCTTTGTTTCAACGGCTAGGAATGATATAAAGCTGATGAAAAAATTGAGGGAAAAGGGTAAAAATGCTGATAACCAGCGTCTTTTCTTTTCACACAATGTTTTTTGTCCTTTCCGAGACTAATTCCAACATTTTGACGCCATTTAATAATTATGTCGTCTGCAAATACTTTTTTATTTGGACATTTTGGACAATTTTTCTTTTGTCTGGTTGTGAAGTCGGCAATGACGTACTAAAATCTTGTAATCATTTCCAACCAGGCCATGGACAGAATCTCCCATATAATATCGGTATGTATAGATCAAGATCAGAATGAACGTTTAATGCAGTTTGATCGCGACCCTCACAAGCAAGGTGTAAGAGTAGTCTCAATTATCAATAATGAGACGCTACGGTGATTTTTTTTTTTTCATATTTGGACATTTATTGTGCACCGTACCGTCTGAAGTCTATCGTAGATTTTCCAGTAGCAAAGATAAAGCAGTATACTGCCTTTCTGTGTCGTCGGATTAATCTGTATTGCAGCGAAATGCAATTATATTTAAGTAACTAGCATGACCAAAGACAAATTATTAAACATTTCATTACCTAAAAAGCTTGTACAAGTCGTTTGAATGACATTTAAATCTTGAAAAAATACACAGACGAAATTTATCGTGCGTGGCGGCTATTTTGAGTGTTTTCTGGAATATAATTAACTCGAGTAACAAATGAAATGAACGGTTTTCTCCTATGTTTAGCGTTTAAATTGAAAATATTTGTGTTTCAAACGAAGGATTATTAAATACACAAGCAACAGGTATGTTTAATCCTAGTTTTATGCTCTATTTGCGAAATTATGAGAGTTCAAACTTGCGCACAAAATCTGTGCGGAGCTTTCAAATGGTTTTGTCTTGATCGTCTCGGTACCCAGAGACAACCAGTCATAAAGTAACATCGCCTTTGTGGACTGTATTAGTTGTACGGTCAGGTGGCAGGGGATTTGGAAACTTGTTCACGGCTGTGGTTAATCATGTCGTCCCGAAGGCGAGATGGCGACATGATTCACCACAGCCGTGAACAAGTTTCCAAGTCCCCTGCCTCCTGACCGTACAACGAATTTACTATACTTCAAAGTTATACCCTTTCAAAGCGTATTAAGCGAAATTTTCCTGTTTTAAAAGTCACGAATCGAGTACACTGGCGAAATAGAATTTCCCTTCTGGGTGCCCCAATTCATTGAAAACTGACGTCACTAGAGACTGACGGCACTAAAATGTACAGCTTGGTGCATAAATGTGCAGTCTGGTGATCGATCGACTCCGCCAATTTGGATGTTGTGTTTCACGTGTAGTGAATGTTTACGGGGCACTCAAAAGGGAAACTGGCTTTACGTGGTTCTTGCCAGGGAACATGATATATGCTCCCGGCATGTTAACCGATCAGATCACGAGAAATTTCTTTGCATTATAATAATTATCTCTGTACTAGGTGCAAGAGAAGTTCGCTTTATTAGGTTAAGGATGTTAAAGACTCATCAACAATGTGTTTAATTATAGATAATGACAGAAATGCGCTTCTAGCTAGATTTTTTAATACCCTGTTTACATTCTTGCGAAAATAAAAGACTCTCTGTTATGACTGCTTGTTCGATTAATCATTTCGCTGCTAAACGCGAGTCGCTGACCTTTTGCGGACACTATAGATCAAGATCAGACTGCACAGAACGTGCAGTCTGATCTTTTATCTACAGTGTCCGATAAGGAGATATTATGCCTTGAAACACAATTTTGAAGCAGCAATATTGGGGTTATAGATATCGATTTGAAAAAAATACTTTTTTTATATAGTCGGATAAAGGTTAAACCCATAGACTTAGTTATATTACTAGTATTTCTTTCTCTTTTTTTCTCGTCCCAAAGTAGGTTTTGTAAACACTGAGGAAAATGTGCAAACTGCTACAAGTATTTAGGAATTGTTTCTTCCTTTTTTGATACTCTTCAAGAACTTTTTTTTCTCTCATGTGCATTTTTTTTTCGTGCAGAAGTCTTCCCTTTCAGCGTTGTTAGAAATCAGATCTTGTAGGATAATATTTTAGTAGAAATATAGCTGTTTGCTATTACGGGTCCACTACGTCAAGTTAAAAGTAATTGTAATCTATTCGTTCATATGAAATTTCCCCAGTTTTTTTTTCTCTTCTTTGCCTTCACCTTTCATTCATTACCTAACGACAATACTTTAGGCTTGTCCAAATCGAAGGCATTTGCAGACGACAAAATAAAACTTTCGTGACTGAAAATTTGAAATTTCTTTTGCGAAGGGTAGAAAACATTGGAGAGAATGGAGAAAATGCTGGTTACCAGCATTTTCTCCTTTTCAAACAATGTTTTCTAAAGGCTTATTTCTCAGGGTCTTCAAAAGTAGGGATTTGGTAGTAATGGGTTAAAACACTGTAGGACTCGTAAACCTGATATTGTGAGCAATACCATTATTATCGACTGCATCGACATAAAAAATAATTTACCAATATGTTTTCCCATTTTCCTCCTAGCCTAATGTTTGAAAAGCAAAAACAAAAGTGAAAAAAAAACTTTCCTAAATATGTCTTTAAATTTGGAAAGTCTGACAATAGGAATATGGGGCCCTGCACGTGTTAAATTATTTTTTTTTTATGTTTGATAGAAATTAAGATGCACGGAAAACATCTTCGAATTGTTTATGGGAATATTTACTTCAGGCTGTCTATTATCAGAAGTGTTTGTTGTTGTATTTATGCCTTATCGAAAGGATGGGGGAGTGGCATGGTTGTTTGAATCATGTTTCATGCCTCTTTCAACAGTATTTCAGCGTATTTTGGCCGGTGCTTACTTATTCATTTTACTGTTTCTATGCTTTGCTTTGTCTTACTTTGTCCAAAGACACTCTGACTGATCAATACCACCATCAGGAATCAATCAGATGGAAGTTGTGTTGTTTCAAAAAAGCTGCGGAAAAAAAATCCATGGCCATAATTTGGACTTATCTAGGTTTATTCCAGTGTTTCAAGACAACATAGTACGTGCTGTTAAGTTATAAATAGGATAAACTCGACCGCCACTTCATTGAGACCTAATATCTAAATTGGATATAACCTGGAATGGATTTGAGCCGGTGTAATGCAGAGAAATGACCCCCATTACAAAATGACCCACGGTGTAATGTAGAGAAATGACCCCCATTACAAAATGACCCATGGGTTATTTCTCTACGTCGAGAAATGACCCGTGGGTCATTTTGTAATGGGGGTCATTTCTCTGCATTACACCGGCAACCTTCAATACTGCTTGGGGTTATTTTAACCAGTTACATGGCTTCGACTAAGTTTGATAGTATCCGAAGTAAAGTGACGTCACATCTGGTACCGTAACTACGGCTATCCAGTATTCATATACGGTAAAATTTCAGATAATGCGATGAGCCATACTCTGTTTGCTTGCAGAGAATTTCTTTTTTGATTGTAACATTTACAGCATGTTTTGTTAGAAGCTTTACTTCACTATTGAAGATCTAAAATGATGATCGTTTGAGTTATATTTAATGTGTTTCCGCCTCTTTAAATATTCTCTTAATGATATCTCGTTAGCAGTTCAAAGATTCATCTATGTCCAGGGGCATCCATTACTTGGCTAGGGCTCGGAATTGTCTTTCGAAAAACGAAACTCCTACAGAAAACCTTATCATAGGCCTTCTGCAAATACATTTTTCGTGATCTGATTGGTTAGCATGCCGGGAACATATATATATATCAGTTTCCCTTTTGAGTGTCCCGTAAACATCACTACACGTGCAACACAACATCCAAAATGGCGGCGTCGATCGATCGCCAGACAGCATGTTTATGCACCAAACTGCACGTTTTAGTGTCGTCAGTTTCTGGATTGTGACGTCAGTTTTCATTGAATTGGGGCACTCAGAAGGGAATTGCTTTTTCGTCAGCGTACTCGATTCATGAGATTATAATACAGGAAAATTTCGATTAACACGCTTTGAAAGGGTAAAACTTTGCAGTATAATAAATTCGTTGTATTCGTTGTACGGTCAGGTGGCAGGGGACTTGGAAACTTGTTCACGGCTGTAGTGAATTATGTCGCCACCTCGCTTTCGGCTTGGGGCGACATTATTAACCACAACCGTGAACATATTTCCAAGTCCCCTGTCACCTGACCGTACAACTTATAAAGTACTTTCAATAAGGCTCAAACCCAAGACCTCAGTGTTTCGTCCTACATTTGACCACTGAGTCACGTGGGACCCCTGCCCTTATACGTAAAGAGGTTGCTAATTGCTGAATGACATATGAGTCCATCAATATTCAACTCATTACCAAACGACAAAATTTAGGTTTGTCCAAATCGAAAGCATTTGCAGACGACAAAATAAAAGTGACAGAAAATCTTAGATTTGTGTTGTAAAGGGTAGAAAACATTTTGGGAAAAGGAGAAAATGCTGGTTACCAGCATTTTCTCCTTTTCCCAAAATGTTTTCTAAAGACTTCTTTCTCATGGTCGTCAAAAGTAGGTATTGTGTGGTAATGGATTAAACACCACGACATAATTAATGAGTGTCATTGCTTTTGTGGTAAACTGTCGATTTTAGCAACTCTTGATGTAATTAGAGAAATAAAGATAGTGCTATTCGCGTAGGAAGCGATAATATAACACAAGGATGATGTAGGGGAATAATTGTTTGTTTCAGTATTATGGTACATGTAATTAATTTCATAATACAGAAAAAAGCAAGGTCTATATTGTAACGAGTTACAAAGCCACGCGTGAAAAGAACAAGGGTGACAACCTACGTCATAACAGAGATGTCGGAATAGCCGCCATTTTGTGTGGAAAGTGCAGATTAATTACTTTAAAAAAGATATATGTATCTAAAATTTACTTAGAATACCTACTTCATCTGGTGGCGGTAAATATATTTGTTCTATTCGTGAAATCAAAATGCCATGAAACAATGTTGTAGCTCTAAACACTTCAACATACATGTAATTATTCTTAACGGCATTGTATAAGACATCTATTGTACAATCGCACATGTCTGAGCGGCTTCGAAAATTGTGCGGAGGTAATTGCAAAAACAAGGAAATTAATGAACAAAATATTAATGTATACTAACGAAGAAAGTTGTCAGGTACCAAATACACTGCTTTGTTTGAACAGATCTTCAATAACAATAATGTACATGCTGAAAAACTTAGCTTTTAAAACGAAAATGGCGGATTTAAAATGTTTCGGATGACGTATGCTATGACGTAGGTTGTTACCCCTGAAAGAAAGCTTTTGCTTTTAACGAGATATCTGAAATTACGCCGTATCTTTTTGAAAGTGGGTAGTTATGCTTACATTAATAATAGAGATAGCAATTAGGGAAAAGTAGTTCCGAAAAGAAAAAGTAATAACATTAGATGGTGAACTATAAAATCCTCGTACGATTTTATAATTTTTTTATGCCATACTTTTCGGTAATATATCCGGATATGATGCTGGAATATGGTTTGATAATTTCATGCTTTCAACCAGTGAATTTACCAACTTGATAAATTCAGTGAAACTGATCTACACGTACTTTTTAGCTGGTTAAATAATGAACACATCGTCTTGCATCATGAAATTTAGCTCCCAGGAAAATAAGGCCCAGCAACGCTGTTTGAACCTGTTTCCGTTAGCAGCGGCTTTCCTCGTTGTTATTTGCAAGCTATCATTTTTGTGGTCAAGTTATCCTAAATTTTAACAGTACTGTATCTGAAACCCAAATCCTGTCATAAACCTACT
Source organism: Tridacna crocea (assembly GCA_943736015.1). Taxonomy (NCBI): domain Eukaryota; kingdom Metazoa; phylum Mollusca; class Bivalvia; order Cardiida; family Cardiidae; genus Tridacna; species Tridacna crocea. The sequence continues at coordinate 33,776,825 of OX031066.1, read as the reverse complement.
TGTAAATTGAATAATTTAACATCAGTTGTTTTCAGGAACATTCGCCACTTCTGACTGGCTGAAAAAAATATTCTCATAGCTCCATGAAAAAAAAATCACCTTGTGCCGGAACTACTTTTGCTGAAGATTACTTTTGCGGGTTCTACACACTGCTTTGCTCATTTACTTTCATTCTGTTGGTTAATTTTCAGTATTGGGGATCTGAAAACTGCTTCCCTATTGTATTCTTATACCATACAAATATGAGTGGAAGGGGCGTTGGAGACTCCAAGGTTAGATTTAAAACTAAAGAAAATGAATGCAGTTTGAATTATTTCACATGAGTGTATGTTGTCTACAAAGCGGTTTCATACGAAAGTGTGATAAGGTTTTTTTTCATACCTCCATGAAAAAAAATTCTCTTCCGGTTCCTTAAATAGCAATGGCACAATCAGACCAGGTCAATGTGCTAGTCCCGAGAGCTCCTCTGTACTTCGCATGAGGTCTATTTCAGGCAGTAATTGAATCGGCTAATCTGAAATACATATCCAATGTTTTCAAAATGTTTATTAATTCCGTTTAATTAAGGTTTAAGAGTTTTGTTGATTTGTTGTGTGTTAACGCTAAGTACTTTTTCATTGTAATGTAGTCTTACAAAGGGTGTGCGCCACGGGGGAATTACCGAAAACAACTATACTGATTTTGATTTAGCCCATTACCACACAATTCCTACTTTTGACGCTCCTGAGAAAGAAGCCTTTAGAAAACATTTTGGGAAAATGAGAAAATGCTGGCAACCAGCATTTTCTCCTTTTCCCACAATGTTTTCTACCCTTCACTAAACAAATTTTGAATTTTCAGTCACTTTTATTTTGTCGTCTGCAAATGCTTTCGATTTGGACAAACCTAAAACTTTGCCGTTTTGTAATGAGTTAGTCCCTGCGAAAAAAGGAGTTAGAAGCATGAAACAAATAAAACTCTTTTTTTACATAAAAGAAACTTGTTTTGGTTAACGATCGGTGATGTTATCAAAATTAGTTAACTTTTTATCAGATAAACTTTTAGAATAACTATAGTACATGTTCAAAGTATTTCCAGACACAAAATTAAACATGGTTCAAAGACTGGGACTGTCTATTAAAGGGATGAAAGAATTGTAGAAAGAAGGAGAAAATATTGGCTGTCAGAATTTTCTCCCTTTCCTTAAAGGTCTCTCACTCTATGAAAAACAAATACTAGATCTATTTTAACTATCTCAACGAAATTGAACTGAATCTTATAACCAGCAATGTCTCCTTTTCAACAACGTCTTCAAACTTTTATTTCCCAAGGGTCGTAGAACACTGAAGTCTTTTTTGGTAGTGGGCTTACCCTTTTACTAGAAAACCGAATTTTCTAAAGAGGTTTACGCAGAAATGCTTAACTCATTACCAAACGACAAAATTTTAGACTCCTTCAAATTGAAAGCATTTGCAGACGACAAAATAAAGGTAACTGAAAAATTGAAATTTGTTCTGGGAAGGGTAGAAAACACAGTGGGAAAAGGAGAAAATGCTGGTTACCAGCATTTTCTCCTTTTCCCACAGTGTTTTCAAAAGGCCTCTTTCTCAGGGTCGTCAAAAGTAGGGATTGTGTGGTAATGGGTTAAAGGTATTCCAACTATAAAGCATTATTAACCATAATGAAGATATCGACATATCAGCTAATACTGTTTATCTTGCAGTAATTAATTGGATCACAGCTGTGTTTATGGTTCATTTAGGATTATGTGAAAGTAGATAACTTTCATAATATTTCTTGTTGTGTGTTACTATTAATTTGTTTGAGATTAGTATGACCTAAATCGACTAATTGATAGACGTACTAAGTGGTCGTTTTTTACAAGTCGGTAAACAAAAAGGCTCTCTAGATCTACCTAGGTAGAAGTCTACAGGACTATATACAATACAATATTCTTAATTGACAACATCGACAAAAATTGTCTGTGGCCTTTTACAAAATGATAGAATATGGCAAGGAAAAACATATACCAATGCAAAAGCATCATAATTAACACATACATGAAAAAAAAGTACAAATTCTGAAAAACTACAATAGAAATGATTTAAGAAACAGCAAAAGTTTGAATGACTTCATTACGAATGGAATAATTTTCTGAAAGATATTTGCAAATAGAAAGCAAAGTTGTCATTTCCGACGATGACATTAATTCAACAAAATAATTAGCATTCGGCCAATTATATCCAATGTGTTTTCGTCTGAAATGCTTGTATTTTGGACAGTAAAGCAAAAAGTGAAATTCATCCTCGACAACTGGTGAAGAGCAAACTTACAATGTCTATTATCTCTATGTCACTGTGTTGTAAGCTGTACGGCACAAAATGTGTAGTCACTTCCAAGATGGCGGACTGTTTACTTGGAGAAAGGTGGGTGTCACATTTTATCATCAATAACTTTTTTTCTTGAAACCTTCGAGACATGATACTTATAAAATATTATGTGGGAATGATGTGGTAAGCCTCGGTGCTATTTAGCAAAGAGCCAGTGCCATTATTCGATACGTTATATCGGCGTAAACATTGCCATTGGGTAAAATTTGAATTTGAAGTGAGGAACTTGCATCGTTTTTAGTTATAGAATGGAAAATAAGCTAATGCAGTGGGTGAAGGTTGTTGTTTCTGTAGGTATTCATCACGTGCTTTCCAATGATTACGGTCATTTTTGTGAAATATGTCTAGAAAGACCCGAAAACATGTGTTTTGTATATCGCTAATGCAGCGGTGTAGTCCACATCAACAATTTTACACACAGCGGTGTAGACACGGCGTTTTCTGAACGGTTTAGACACACACATAAGCTTTATATACTGTACGGTTTAGACACAAAATCTGATTCTATCTGTGGTCTAGACATGAACTGCAAAGACTTTGGTCTTTTGATATTTGTGTTACATACCATTTACCGGCTTAAAAAAAACTTTGTCTATCTTATATTCCAGTTGCACGCCATTCATGTGCTACCAATGCTCATTTGGAGGAGATTTAGAGACTCTTGTTTGACACTTCATGGAACAAAAGTAACATCAGGGCTTTTGGAAATACATGTACAATATTATTGCTATCCTGTATTTTCTAAAAGACAAACTTATATCAAATAAGATAACACGGGAATTATTCATGTTTTGAAAGTGTTTCACTAATCATCGACTGTCTTTTTTTCAAAATATGGGAAATTAAAATTGCTTTGGTACTTCGCGAACGGGTCTGCCGTATATTCACCTACCAGATGTAGCCTGGCATTCAGGCCCTGCATTTAAGTCATTCTAATAAACAAGGTACACAACTACAGCAAAGTCACAGAAATATGTGTTGTTACTTGCCCTTCTTCTGAAATACGTTCAATCAGACATTCAGAACATTGAGAACACAGAGTTTCCATTTTGCAGTTTTACTTGATGATTTTGTTTTAATGAAAAGGTTCTATTTAATGGACTGACACCAGTCTACTACCAGATGTAGTCCGGGGCCAAAATAAACATTCCGGAAACGATAAGAATAAATAAAAAACTTTATGAGATAACTAATCTTGATGGGTAACATTCGATTTTATAAATATAAATCCATGACCCGTATATAATGAAATCAAATTGTACAATGGTAAATGAAAATTGTGAATATCGATCACATGGAATTCCATCTTACGATTTTTCTTTTTGGGGTAAAAAACAATAATTACGTAATTTGTACTGCAGTGGGTTTTTTTTTTTTTTTTTTTTATCCCCCATTCCCTGTTAACCTACTGGTCATATTTTACTCGAACAGTGGCACAGAAACTAAAAACTTTAGAGAGATCCTTATACTCATTTTAAGCCAATTTTAACTCATTTTGTTTTTATTTTATCAAAATATACTCATTCTTATATCTTCATGCCAAATATTTCGCCTGAAAAGCTTGCTTAGATAACAATCGATAGAAAATGCATTTCGCCGAGTTGCGGCCTTCCATCTAAACAGACTCATCGTTTCTGGTTTTTGAATCGAAGATTTTCGATATCCGTTATACACTCTGGTAGATTTGTATAATGATCATACATTCTGTCTCGTGACTATATTTGACCTTCGCCCTGCGTATACTGAGAAAACAAAAGAAAATGTAGGCTTCTCTGTTGCAGCCTCGATTTTCAGACGGAGGTCGCGGCCTATATGCAAGCAATCTCCGAGCAGAGTTGTCGTTCGTTACTCTCACATACATCTCTGCGATGGGCTAAATGACAAGAATCTTGTCAAACCGAGGAAAAGATGTTTTGTTACTGTTTAACTGTTTCGTGTGTAAAATTATAAGGTAGACAATGGAAATATGATTCTGGATACATTATAGGTGCGTTAAAACTGATGAATTTACCTGTATAAAATGGAACTATTTTTTTCGAGCCTCTTTACTGATAAGAATCTTACGCCAAGCTTAACAAAAATGGCTGCGCCCAGGAATGATGACAACAGTTTTAATACACCGATAAATCTTAGGTTATAAGATTAAAAAACAAGTTATGGTCCTTTAAAAGACATTTAAGCTTTTCAGAAAATCCATCTTTTTCACATTGCCTACCACTTAGTCAGATTTGCCGTATGCTGTTTCACCAGCACAAAAAGTAATCGATATTGGTCTTTCTTTCACCGACGTTTGTGTCGCCATTTTGAGTTCTGGTCATGTGACGAAAGTATCGCGTAATGACGGACTACTTTCTGAGCCTACTACAGAGGTGAATGTAATGATCCGGAGTGCAAGAGAGTGATATGCAAGTTACACCGTATCCGACTTTAGGCGGAAAGCAACGATAAATTTCCATGACGCACTGTCATTGTTTACAGCTTCGATCGTCAGCCAGTTATTTTCCGACCAATGCTCTGTTTCTAACACAAACCTCCGCGTTTGTATTTTTTGTTTTTAGTTACACCATACATGTCAGTAATTTATCCTTGCGTACAATAAGGACCGATTTTCTGTACCATGCTATGTTTTTTATTAATTTAACAGCATTTCTGCTCACCGGCCTTAGACGGGCATCTTTAACTAGATATTAAACAAACAGATACCAAGATACGAATCAGCGACAGTATTTAAAACAACTTCGAAAGGAAAATGATTGTCAAGTCCAGGATGGTAATTATCATCCTAAGTGAATGATTGAAATTATGGCTGCCACCATGATGGAATTGATTTATAAGTGCACAGACATTAATTAGTAATTTCATAATTTATTTTTTCGTGATATAATACTCATTATTACATAAATAATATCGTAAATAATGTCTTGATGCACTCTTTTGTTCCCAACTATCTCTTTTCGTTCCACGATGATCCTTTTCGGTTCCTGATGGTTCCTTCCGTGGGTGTCGGTAATAAGGGAGACTGTCTCGAACTGTTGGTGCCAATTTTCATGATTCTGGATTAACGCAAAGTTACGTTATCTTCAGAAAAGAATATTCAAGACCAAGCCACTGGTGTCTAAACCGTACATATATTGTGCTTTAAATTGTGTCTAAACCGTTCAGAAAAAATCGGGTCTACACCGCTGTGTGTAAAATTGTTGATGTGGACTACACCGCTGCATTAGCGATATACAAAACACATGTTTTCGGGTCTTTCTAGACATATTTCACAAAAATGACCGTAATCATTGGAAAGCACGTGATAAATACCTACAGAAACAACAACCTTCACCCACTGCATTAGCTTATTTTCCATTCTATAACTAAAAACGATGCAAGTTCCTCACTTCAAATTCAAATTTTACCCAATGGCAATGTTTACGCCGATATAACGTATCGAATAATGGCACTGGCTCTTTGCTATATAGCACCGAGGCTTACCACATCATTCCCACACAATATATTATAAGTATCATGTCTCGAAGGTTTCAAGAAAAAAAGTTATTGATGATAAAATGTGACACCCACCTTTCTCCAAGTAAACAGTCCGCCATCTTGGAAGTGACTACACATTTTGTGCCGTACAGCTTACAACACAGTGTATGTGTACCATTAAATCGTCCGATTTCAATTCTAGTCTATGTGAACTAAGCCTAAAACAAGCAGATAATTTTAACCTTTTTTTTTTTGTTTGTTATATTGTCAAGGTAGTTTTCATATATAAATTCAATTTCAAATCTACAATAGTAGGTAAGCTTACTGCAATTATTAATTGACATATTCCAGGTCTGCACATATTGGTCATAATTATAATCTGTTTTTTTTTTTAATTGCAGCATTGTTGACATTAGTGTTTGTCAAAGTGTATTCTGGAGACAGGAAAACAAAAAACACATAGCTCTTAGTCATTTCTAAATGATATAGAATCACAAGTAGGATCGCACATGAGTATTTGTTAGAGATAAAACTTCAAGTATTAGAACCGTAACACTTCTGGTGCAGCATGGACAATTATTTCTTGATAGTTGATAAATATGGATTTATATGTACCTATAATACTTTTTCACATGTTTTACCGACAACAAATTCCTTTGATGTCTATTTTGCAATTATTTGTTGATAGTTTTGTTAGTTTCCAGAAAAGGGAGGTAATTATTGTCTCTCTTTGTAATGAGAGTATAGTGATTTTAGATTTATAAATGATGATTCTTTGAAGGGTGAGCTTTTTAGTTTGACAAACTAAATCATATTTCATCTTAAAAGCCAGAACAAGTCACATACTTTTTATAACACAAGTGTATCTCAAGAATACATAGGCGTTAAAACATAAGCTTATAAATAGAAATAGGTCTACACTGCTGACCCACAATTTTCTGTGAAATTCACTGTCGTAAAGGATGATGGTGACCACGCTGCCAATTTTATGATCTTTAGATTCAAAACATAGTTATCATAATGCAAGTTTTTTTTTCGTCCATGACGTCTACATTTTTCAAAAACGCTTCACGTAAATTTCAAAGGATGTACACGGCTTTGGCCAAAATCGAAGCTATTGGCTTATCTCAAACGCGTGTAAAATAGGAAAAATTTGTGGGTGCGTGAAGTTAGCAGTAAGTTCGATAATCGGAGTTCGATATTCAATGTCGAAATGAATATGCGGATGAGTTGAATTTCATGCCGCAGTAAATTCGCTTTTTTTTCAAACTCAAGGGATAGTTACGAACATTTATGAATCCCGATTTGAATATCGAAATGAATTTCAAGCCAGCAGCAGATTCGCGTGTTTTAATGTATGGGCATGTGGATGTCTATGAGATTGAATATAGATTTGAATATCGAAATGAATATCATGCCAGCAGCAGATTCGCGATTTTGTTTGTAGTGGCTTATGGATGGTGTATGGGATCGAATATAGATATAAATATCGAAATGAATTTCAAGCCAGCAGCAGATTCGCGTGTTTTAATGTATGGGCATGTGGATGTCTATGAGATTGAATATAGATTTGAATATCGAAATGAATATCATGCCAGCAGCAGATTCGCGATTTTGTTTGTAGTGGCTTATGGATGGTGTATGGGATCGAATATAGATATAAATATCGAAATGAATTTCATGCCTGCAGCAGATTCGCGTTTTTATTATGTATGGGCTTATTGATGGCGTATAAGATCGAATATAGATTTGAATATCGAAATGAATTTCATGCCAGCAGCAGATTCGCGTGTTTTAATGTATGGGCATGTGGATGTCTATGAGATTGAATATAGATTTGAATATCGAAATGAATATCATGCCAGCAGCAGATTCGCATTTTTTTTTGTACGGGCATGTGGATGTGTATGAGATCGAATATAGATTTGAATATCGAAATGAATTTCATGCCAGCAGCAGATTCGCGTTTTTTTTTTATGTACGGGCTTGTGGATGTCTATGAGATTGAATATAGATTTGAATATCGAAATGAATTTCATGCCAGCAGCAGATTCGCGATTTTGTATGTAGTGGCTTATGGATGATGTATGGGATCGAATATAGATTTGAATATCGAAATGAATTTCATGCCAGCAGCAGATTCGCGTTTTTATTATGTATGGGTTTATTGATGGTGTATAAGATCGAATATACATTTGAATATCGAAATGAATTTCAAGCCAGCAGCAGATTCGAGTTTTTTAATGTATGGTCATGTGGATGTCTTTGAGATTGAATATAGATTTGAATATCGAAATGAATTTCATGCCAGCAGCAGATTCGCGTTTTTTTATGTATGGGCTTGTGGATGTCTATGAGATTGAATATAGATTTGAATATCGAAATGAATTTCATGCCAGCAGCAGATTCGCGATTTTGTATGTATGGGCTTATGGATGGTGTACAAGATCGAATATAGATATAAATATCGAAATGAATTTCATGCCAGCAGCAGATTCGCGATTTTGTATGTATTGGCTTATGGATGGTGTATGGGATCGAATATAGATATGAATATCGAAATGAATTTCATGCCAGCAGCAGATTCGCGTTTTTATTATGTATGGGCTTATTGATGGTGTATAAGATCGAATATAGATTTGAATATCGAAATGAATTTCATGCTTGCAGCAGATTCGCGATTTTTTATGTATGGGCTTATGAATGGTGTACAAGATCGAATATAGATTTGAATATCGAAATGAATTTCATGCCTGCAGCAGATTCGCGTTTTTATTATGTATGGTCTTATTGATGGCGTATAAGATCGAATATAGATTTGAATATCGAAATGAATTTCATGCCAGCAGCAGATTCGCGTGTTTTAATGTATGGGCATGTGGATGTCTATGAGATTGAATATAGATTTGAATGTCGAATGAATATCATGCCAGCAGCAGATTCGCATTTTTTTTTGTACGGGCATGTGGATGTGTATGAGATCGAATATAGATTTGAATATCGAAATGAATTTCATGCCAGCAGCAGATTCGCGTTTTTTTTTATGTACGGGCTTGTGGATGTCTATGAGATCGAATATAGATTTGAATATCGAAATGAATTTCATGCCAGCAGCAGATTCGCGATTTTGTATGTAGTGGCTTATGGATGATGTATGGGATCGAATACAGATTTGAATATCGAAATGAATTTCATGCCAGCAGCAGATTCGCGTTTTTATTATGTATGGGTTTATTGATGGTGTATAAGATCGAATATAGATTTGAATATCGAAATGAATTTCAAGCCAGCAGCAGATTCGAGTTTTTTAATGTATGGTCATGTGGATGTCTTTGAGGTTGAATATAGATTTGAATATCGAAATGAATTTCATGCCAGCAGCAGATTCGCGTTTTTTTATGTATGGGCGTGTGGATGTCTATGAGATTGAATATAGATTTGAATATCGAAATGAATTTCATGCCAGCAGCAGATTCGCGATTTTGTATGTATGGGCTTATGGATGGTGTACAAGATCGAATATAGATATAAATATCGAAATGAATTTCATGCCAGCAGCAGATTCAGATTCGCGTTTTTATTATGTATGCGTTTATTGATGGTGTATAAGATCGAATATAGATTTGAATATCGAAATGAATTTTATGCAAGCAGCAGATTCGCGATTTTTTATGTATGGGCTTATGAATGGTGTATAAGATCTAATATAGATTTGAATATCGAAATGAATTTCAAGCCAGCAGCAGATTCGCGTTTTTTAATGTATGGGCATGCGGATGTCTTTGAGATTGAATATAGATTTGAATATCGAAATGAATTTCATGCCAGCAGCAGATTCGCGATTTTGTATGTATGGGCTTATGGATGGTGTATGGGATCGAATATAGATATGAATATCGAAATGAATTTCATGCCAGCAGCAGATTCGCGATTTTGTATGTATTGGCTTATGGATGGTGTATGGGATCGAATATAGATATGAATATCGAAATGAATTTCATGCCAGCAGCAGATTCGCGTTTTTATTATGTAGGGGCTTATTGATGGTGTATAATACCGAATATAGATTTGAATATCGAAATGAATTTCAAGCCAGCAGCAGATTCGCGTTTTTTAATGTATGGGCATGTGGATGTCTTTGAGATTGAATATAGATTTGAATATCGAAATGAATTTCATGCCAGCAGCAGATTCGCGTTTTTTTATGTATGGGCTTGTGGATGTCTATGAGATTGAATATAGATTTGAATATCGAAATGAATTTCATGCCAGCAGCAGATTCGCGATTTTGTTTGTAGTGGCTTATGGATGGTGTATGGGATCGAATATAGATATGAATATCGAAATGAATTTCGTGCCAGCAGCAGATTCACCTTTTTTTTATGTATGGGCTTGTGGATGTCTATGAGATTGAATATAGATTTGAATATCGAAATGAATTTCATGCCAGCCGCAGATTCGCGATTTTGTATGTATGGTCTTATGGATGGTGTATAAGATCGAATATAGATTTGAATATCGAAATGAATTTCATGCCAGCAGCAGATTCGCATTTTTTTAATGTATGGGCATGTGGATGTCTTTCAGATTGAATATAGATTTGAATATCGAAATGAATTTCATGCCAGCAGCAGATTCTCGTTTTTATTATGTATGGGCTTATGGATGGTGTATAAGTTCGAATATAGATTTGAATATCGAAATGAATTTCATGCCAGCAACAGATTCGCGATTTTTTATATATGGGCATATGAATGGTGCATGAGATCGAATATAGATTTGAACATCGAAATGAATATCATTGCAGCAGCAAATTCGCGTTTTTTAATGTATGGGCATGTGGATGTCTTTGAGATTGAATATAGATTTGAATATCGAAATGAATATCATGGCAGCAGCAGATTCGTGATTCTTTATTTATTGGAATATCGATGGTGTATGAGATCGAATATAGATATGAATATCAAAATGAATTTCATGCCAGCAGCAGATTCGAGTTGTTTTATCTATCGTCGTATGGATAGTGTATGAGATTGAATATAGATTTAAATATTAAAATGAATATCATGCCAGCAGCAGATTCGTGATTTTGTATGTATGGGCTTATGAATGGTGTATAAGATCGAATATAGATTTGAATATCGAAATGAATTTGAAGGCAGCAGCAGATTCGCGTTTTTTTTTATGTACGGGCTTGTGGATGTCTTTGAGATTGAATATAGATTTAAATATCAAAATGAACATCATGCCTGCAGCAGATTCGCGATTTTTTATGTATGGGAATAAGGGTGGTGTACGAGATCGAATATAGATATGAATATCGAAAGGAATTTAATGTCAGCAGCAGATTCGTGATTTTGTATGTATGGGCTTATGAATGGTGTATAAGATCGAATATAGATATGAATATCGAAATGAATTTCAAGCCAGCAGCAGATTCGCGTTTTTTTTTTATGTACAGGCTTGTGGATGTCTATGAGATTGAATATAGATTTAAATACCGAAATGAACATCATGCCTGCAGCAGATTCGCGATTTTTTATGTATGGGAATAAGGGTGGTGTATGAGATCGAATATAGATATGAATATCGAAATGAATTTAATGTCAGCAGCAGATTCGCGTTTTTTTTATGTGTGGGCTTATGAATGACGTGTAAGATCGAATATAGATTTGAATATCGAAATGAATTTCATGCCAGCAGCAGATTCGCGTTTTTTTTATGTATGGGAATAAGGATGGTGTATAAGATCGAACATAGATATGAATGTCGAAATGAATTTCATGCCAGCAGCAGATTCGCGTTTTGTTTTTATGTATGAGCTTAAGGATGGTGTATAAAACGAATATAGATTTGAATATCGGAATGAATTTCATGCCAGCAGCAGATTAGCGTTTTTTCATTGTATGGGTATGTGGATGTCTATGAGGTCGAATATAGATTTGAACATCACAATGAATATCATGCCTGCAGCAGATTTGCGTTTTTTTATGTATGGGAACAAGGATAGTGTATGAGATCGAACATAGATATGAATATCGAAATGAATTCCATGACAGCAGCAGATTCGCGATTTTTTTTATGTATGGGCTCATGAATGACGTGTAAGATCGAATATAGATTTGAATATCGAAATGAATTTCATGCCAGAAGCTGATTCGCGTTTTTTTATATATGGGCATGTGGATGTCTATGAGATCGAATATAGATTTGAATATCGAAATGAATATCATGCAAGCAGCATATTCGTGATTTTCCATGTATTAGAATATGGATGGTGTATGCAATTGAATATAGATATCAATATCGAAATGAATTTCATGCCAGCAGCAGATTCGCTTTTTTTAATGTATGGGCATGTGAATGTCTATGAGATTGAATATAAATTTGAATATCGAAATGAATATCATGCCAGCAGCATATTCCCATTTTTTTATGTATGGGAATATGGATGGTTTATCAGATCGAATATAGATTTGAATATAAAAATGAATTTCATGTCAGCAGCAAATTTCGCGATTTTCTATGTATGGGAATATGGATGGTGAATGAGATTGGACATAGACTTCAATATCGAAATGAATATCATGCCAGAAGCAGATTCGCATTTTCTAATGTTTGGGTATGTGGATGTCTATGAGATCGAATATAGATTTGAGTATCGAAATGAATTTCATGCCAGGAACAGATTTGCGTTTCTTTCATGTATGGCATGAGGAAGGTGTATCAAGTGGAATGTAGATTTGAATATCGAAATGAATTTCATGCCAATAGCAGATTCGCATTTTTTTCTTTGGCTTAAGGAAGTTTTATCAAGTTGAATGTTGATTTGAATATCGAAATGAATTTTCATACCAAAAGCAGATTTGCGGGGTTTTTTTTATTTGGAGGATAAGGAAGGTGTATCAAGTCGAATGTAGATTTGAATATCGAAATGAATGTCATTCCAGCAGCAGATTCACATTTTTTCATGTATGGCATAAGGAAGGTGCATCAAGTTGAATGTAAATTTGAATATCGGAATGAATTTCATGCCCGCAGCAGATTCTTTTATGGCATAATGAAGGTGCATTGAATCGAGTGTAGATTTGAATATCGAAATGAATGTCATGCAAGGAGGAGATTCGCGTTTTTTTCAGGTGTGCCACAAGGAATATGTATCAAGTCGTATGTAGATTTGAATATCGAAATGAATTTCATGCCAACAGCAGATTCGCTTTTTGTCAATGTGTGCCATAAGGAGGGTGTGTCAAGTCGAATGTAGATTTGAATATCGAAATGAATGTCATGCCAGCAGCATATTCACATTTTTTCATATATGGCATAAGGAAGGTGTATCAAGTCGAATGTAGATTTGAATATCGAAATGAATTTCATGCCAGCAGCAGATTCGCCTGTTTTTATGTATAATTATATGGATGGTTTATGAAATCAAATGCCGATTTGAATATCGAAATGAATATCATGCGAGCAGCGAATTTGCCTGTTTTTATAGGAACATGGATGATGTATGAAATCGAATGTAGATTTGAATATTGAAATGAATGTCTTGCCAGCAGCAGAATCACGAATTTTCTGTATCGACAGGCTGCTGGTGTGTGCAATCGAACATATACATGTACATGTATTTGAATATCAAAATGGATTTCATGCTAGCAGAAGATTTGAAAAAATTCTGTACGAGTATTAGATTTGCTTATGAAATCCAATGTAGAATATCGAACTAAATTTCATGCTAGCAGCAAATTAGCTAAAATTTCTGTATGTGCATGAAGATGATACGTGAAATAGAATGTAGATATGGATATCGAACTTAATTTCATGCAACCAGCAGATTCGGAAAAAGAAACTTTGTAAGGGCATGAAAGTGATGAATGAAATCGATCGTACATTTGAAAATCGAACTGCATTTCGTGATAGCAGCAGATTCGCTAAAAACTCTGTACTGGCGTGAAAGTAATGCATGAAACCGAATGCATGTTTGAATGTTGATCTGAATTACATGCTAGCAGCAGATTCGCTAAACTTTTTGAACGGACATAAAGACTGTGTAATGCAATTAAACGTAGATTTGAAGGCTGAGCTGAATTCCTTGCGGTAATCTTTCTACACAGTCATGAAGATAGATCATTAATCTGAAATAAGATTTCAATTTTGAACTGATTTCATGCTAGCAGAAGATTCGGTTAAATTTCTAAATGGTCATGTAGATGGATTACTTCGTCGAAGTAAGATTTTATTTTTCAACTGAATTCCATGCTAGCAGCAGAGACAAAAAAATCTGTATTTTGGTAGAAAATCAAAATAGATTTCACTATCGAAATGAATTTCGTGCAAGCAGCAGATTCGCTGACATATGTATGGACACTGCGATTTTGTATGGAATTGAATATAGAGTTAAATGTCGAACTGAATCTTAGGGGGTAATAGCGGATTCGCCAATATTTTTTTCGCGGGCTGTAGATGATGTTTGAAATCGAATGTAGGTTTGAATATCGAACTATATGTCCGTGAGCAGCAGATTCGCCAAAATTTTCTGCACGGGCCCGTATTGATTTATCACATCGAATGTAGATTCGAATGTTGAAGTTAAGTTCATGTTAGCAATATATTCGGAAGAAAATCTATATTGACATATTAATTGTTTATGCAATAAAATGTAGGTTTGAATATCGAAGTGAATTTTCTATTTGCAGCAGAATTGAAAAAAAGTCAACATGAGGATGTAGATAATGAATGAAATCGAATGTTAATTTAGGCACGAAGATGGCGTTTCAAATGAAGAATGGGTTTTCAATAAGCAAAAATATTTGTAAATTTACAACAATATCCATATGGACATAATTATGTATGATATTTAGAATCAAATATCATCTAAAATATTTATCTGAATAACACGCAAAAAGCCGATTCGCAAAAATAGCAACATTGGCATTTAAATATTGATATGATTTCATGACAGTAGTACATTCTTTACAGAAAAATTACCCACACTTATAATTCTTATAAGAAATTAAATATCTATTTGAATATAGATATCAATTTTATGCAAACAACGGATTTGCGAAATTTCCATATTGTCATATAGGCAATATGTATACAGATGGGGTTTAACACCGAATAAAGATTTTGAATGTTATACTATAATATGGTCATGAAAATAGTCTATCAGATCAAATATAGAATTAATGATTTATACGAGTTTTAAGTCGACAGCTGATCCATGAAATCTTTAAATTTGAATATGTAAACAGTTTATGAAATCGAATAAAGATTTTACCAACGGTTTGAAAATAATGTCAGTGGCAGTTCGGTGAAAACCAACTTCAATTTGTGAACATTTTATCCTGTCTTATATGGAATTTTGTGGTATCTTTTAAGGGGTTGCTAAGTAGAGCACTTCTATTGGTATTGATTGATCGATCGCTCGATTGATTAATTGATTGATTGATCGGGTGATTGAGAGATTATTTATTTTATAAATATATATTCACTTGCTCACATGATGCATTTATTATAGGCGTCTGTTCATTTGTCCATTTATTCTTTTGTTCCATGTTTTTGTTTGTTGCAAAGTTCCAAAATCTGATTGTCATATTTTTTGTAAGTGTCATTTTCTGGTTTTAATCCAGTTGTGCAATGTTTCTCATTCTAACCATTGCTGAATACTTCTTTTTTTCCCTTCTTTTCTGTTGTATATACAGAATGTCATTAATGTTATTAAAATGCTCACCGATTTGGCTGAAAAACAATAAGAATAACAAGAATGGAATGCGCATGTATAAAGTGTGTACAATCTAGTACTGACGCGAGTTTCATGCGAGCAGCAGATTTCCAAACGACATTGTATTTGCATATATATTTCTTAGACCAGATCGGAACCTAGGCAGATCGGAAATTTACCAAGGCAAATCCGGAATCTACCTATACCAAATTAGAATTTTAATTTTGTGTAGACCAAAAAAGATTCTTTTAGGATTTTTTAATCTTGTTAATTCACATGTGTTTACAAATGAGATGTATTTTTAATTAAAGCAATTTATTTGTTTTTTCCACAGTTGCATTTTGTTTTTTTCTAAAGTGTAAACATTCAAAATTTAAACTTACTCAGAATTTCTCATGAAAACTTTCTCAATGCTGGGGTTTTTAAGGTAGTATCATTCAAATGAAAAACAGTTGTTTCCACAATATTATTATCCTAATAAATTTCCTGTGGTTTAAAATGAGTATTATTGTAATGCTTTGACCGAGCCACTTTTTCCTTTTTTTCCACCTTAGAATTATCACTTATAAATCTAAAGCCACTCTATTCTCGTTACAAAAGGAGATAATAATTAAACCCTTTAAGAAAACTAACAGAAATATCAGCATTTAAAGATAGACAACAAATAAATTTCTGGTCGGTTAGAAATGTGCAAAAATATTATATCAGTATAAATCCTAATAAGAAATGTTATCCCATGTTGCATTAGAAGCGTTAGGATGGTAATACCTTAAGTTAATTAAGATTGTTTATATGTACATGTAGTTGAACCATATCAAACGTAAATATGTTCCAGTTTGGTCTAAGCAGACTGCGGAGCTGTCTAGCCAAAATGGAACTATATTTTGATCTATGCAGAATTCCAGTTTGGTCTTGGCAGATTCTTGATCTGCTAAGATTCAAGTTTGGACTACAACATATACATACAAATGGTGTATGAAGTCGAATTACGATTTGAATATCAAAATGAATTTCATACTGAGTAGGATACATAAAAATTTCAACGCGGACATACAGATGGTATATGCAAACGAATATATTTAGACAAGTGATTTCACCAAACAAACGACCAGATCAATTAAAAAGGTTTTGACAAACTGCCTTTCTTGATTGGACCAGCCCGCATTGCTCAGGTGTTAGAGCATACCTGGAATGTAAACGTCAAGCGTTTAGTTATTATATGCTGAGAGTCCAAGCCCCACGGCTGACCATCTATAATTACCAATCGTCTGTTGGATGAGACGTTAAACCGATTTCCCGTGTGACGGTGCCATAAACCGATCAGATTAAAGAACAGGGCGTAACTTAGGGCGTAACTTAGGGTGGTTGTAACCTGTATGTTGCACTATCTCTCGGAGCAAAACTAACAGTCTTCAGGGGACGTTGCCCATCTGGGAAACCGGTGGTGACAACAAATAAACGCAAATTCAATCAATCTTTCTCAGTTGGCCTGCTGGTGTAATGCAGAGAAATGATCTTCCCTACAAGATGACCCATGAGTTATTTCACTACATAGAGGAATGGCCCGGGTCATTATTAGTAGAGAAATGACCCCTGAGGGTTACGTATAATAATGACCCAGCTCATTTCTCTACGTAGTGAAATGACCCAAAATGACCCATGGGTCATTTCTCTATGTAGTGAAATGACCCATGGGTCATTTTATAGAGGAGATTCATTTCTCTGTATTACACCGGCAAAGCTCAACTTGTAGAGCGTTGGACGTGTAAGCTCCAAGTCTTGGGTCAAATGAGGGTTCGAGCTCCATGGCTGGCTATCTAAGTATACTTATAGTCTTTCGAATGAGACGTTAAATCGAGGTCTCGTGTGGTAGTACTTTACACTGAGAGAAACATGCTCAATTCAGTGTGGGTTCTGTAACAAAATAAAAAAAGTCTTCAAGAGGTAGGCCCCGAAAAATCCTTCTGTTTTGCCTCCTCTCTTTCCAAACGCACACTAGTGCCTTCGGCTCTCAGTTAACGCCAAATGTATTCCAATGCACTGCGTAACACTTTTAACAAGCTGACAACGGTCCTGACTTGAAAAAAAAAAAGTTCTGCGCATGTTTTCAAGCGCATGTTTCCATGATTTTTCAAATGCGACCAAGTGCAGGGTCGTAAGAAGTCGTATTTTTATAGTATTGGGTAACATTTGGTATTGAACTCAAATTATTAAATTTGTATTTAATGGATTAGAAACATTGTGGGAAAAGGAGAAAGTCCCGGTTACCAACATTTTCACATTTTCCCACAGGAACCGTCTCCTGCAGGATCGTCAAATTCGGAATTATGTAGTTTAATTCTTATTATATACATGAATACATCTCCCCACGGAGCAATCTCAAAATGGTGCTTTTCACCAAGATGTTTCATAAGTGTACAGGGGCTTACTAGCGCTTTCTTCATGATTTCGGTAGAAACGAAGGCAAAAGGGCTTGCCTGCAGATCCAAAGACGGGTTTTAGATAGTGTGGAAACATGAATATGTGAATTGTCGCCGTTAAACACATCTCCCATGGCATTAATCACCCCACGCTTGAATATAAAAACTGAATAAATCTCTTATCAGTTTAGGACCTCTATCTTATTTAGGCCCCAGTCACACCAAACTAGTTCTAAGAACATCTTACCCTACACTGACATAATCGGAAAACGGGTTGCGGGTAGAACGTGTATTTTTTGCCTGATAATACCTGAAGCCCCTGTCTTACAAAACGTGTTCATAGAAAGTCTTAACCCGGTCAACAAAAGCGTAAAATGGGGTGCGGTCGGGAAAGGACGTGTAATTTCTGTAAAATGCAAACGCACTGCCATTTGATACCCGAGTACACCGCGACGGGATCGAAGTATGGCAGGTCCGTTCGTGTCGTTCTAAGTACATTGTCAATTCGTCTAATTACAGGAAGGGTTGGACGGAAAAGAAATGTGCAGGCTCAAAGTTCTGGAGCACCTTTCCTGTCCTAACCTGTCTATTAAGTTCGTAAACAGATCGTGATAAGTTGCTTATACATTCACTCCGTTCGAAACCAGTTTAAGTCCGTTTTGCAAGTAATTTCGGAACGGAGTGAGAACGAGTTTGTGTGACGAGCGTATTACCTACAGTTAGTGATAAACTAGTTAGGGCAAGTTGTCTCAGAATTTGGGGCGAGTTGTCTTTGGAAGATGGGGCTAATTGTCTTGGGGCGAATTTTTTGTGGAGCCAGTTGTCTTTGGGGTAAGTTGTCTTGCACTCGACAAGTGATACTAGTTTCATGGCTGCAACTGATTCGCCAAACTTTCAATTTCATAAATGTAAATTGTTTATGATTCAAATAAAGATTTCATCGGCGATTTAAATCTCATAACAGCAGCAGATCAAAAAAAGCAAGCAGCAAGTTGTGAAAATAGTACCCTGTAATTCATGGCTTCAGAATTCTTGAAAACGAATCAATTATTAAAGAGAAGTGTTGTCGTGATCGTATGTTCTTATTTGTTTTTATTGTGCCTTAAAGACTCTACCTTCTGAAAGCAAACATGAGCCGGTTATACGTATAGTTGTTTGACAAATAGAGGTCTTTTTAGCTCACATGAGTGGAAATTAAGACCCATTTTGGGCTTTTCTTAAGTAGGCGCACTGCCAAATCAAATTCAATTTATTGTATATAACTTTACTTCTCATGTAAAGTGAAAGGTAGTTAAATCAAAAACTTTTCTGCTTTAAGTCTTTGTCTTAGTAGCTTTTTTTAAACAGGTAACCTTATGCAAATAGTATGAAGTTTCTTAAAACTGGAAACGGGTGAATGTATTACTGATGAATGACTACAGAATTCGACGACTACCACTACTACTACTACTTCTTGTACTTAATTAGTCTACACTAGTAAAGGTAATGTCTGTTCACATGACACACTTGGAATATGAAGAACGGAAAAATATGCTGAATTTTTTTGTATGACGTCCAAAGGTTGTGAAAAAGAACATTTACTTACTCTTATTTAGTCTGGAAGTGATAAGTAATTAGTCAAATTGGGTTTTTTTTCTCAATTTCTTTTTTCGACGTGGATGAATGACCTTATTTTAGTTCAATCAGCCTTGCATCGTGTCTTATTGCATCATGTGGTTTTTCAGTACCTATAAAACATGACATAACGTTACTACTTACATAGTTGCACTCCTTTCTGTGTTCTATTATGAATACACAGATAATTTTATTTCTACATTAAAAAAATGACAACATTAATGCATTATACATGAGATAAAATGGACATCATAATGAAACTGTGTCAAACTACGTTTAAATCTACAAGATTTTTCAATATTCAACAAATATTTAATTATTCAATTAAGAACACATTGTTCAATATGTTCTTTAGTGTGATTTTCAGTCAAATACTAAATTTTAACTTAGTCTAAATTAGGTGAATTTCCTCAACATCAGGTGAAATTCTTCAAACATTCCCAGTGAATGCTGATTTCACATTGCGAAAATTCCATTTGAGATTTTCTCTCAACAGTTCACATCTAACTTTAGTCGTTGGTGTTGAATAGCGATGCATTCTTTCAGACCTGATGTTGTCATGTTATTCCTTTCTGAGTGCCCTTTGCAGACCCCTTGGTCTGCCAGTGCTTCTAAATTCGCCTTTGACCGAAGGCAAATTACACCATTCGTAGAGCTCGTTTGTTTCTATGCAAGTCAGGGGAAGTGGCTATATACAGTGAGTTAAGGCGTTGTATTTGTTGCCAAACCTTGCTCAACTTGTCAGTTTCATTGATGCTTGCACTGTAACTGTGGTGGACGCGCTTGACTAATATTTCCAGTCTGTCTCATCCATATCCAGTCTGTCTCACCTGGTAGTAAAGTTTGCTTGGAACCAAACCAGATGTCAACGAAATTGCCATGGATACTAGAATCTCTTGTAATATTGTCACAAAGAAATTGCTTGGTTTTGTGAACTACCATTTCAATCACATAAACATCGAGGAACAAATCGAAAAACCCATCTACATTTTGGGGTAGCTGTATTCTATACTTGGATCGTGTGAGATGAACCTTCCAACATATTTCTGTTGTATGTCAATGTCATTGAAAAACTTCGAAAAGGGCTATCTTCAGTTCATATTCTTCCATGCCTTGACTGTCTTCATTAGCTGTTTTCTTTGGCCTAGAATGATAAAGTTGCCGATATAACTTTAGAATTTGCAACACTAACCATTTACTGTAATATAATTCAGTTTATCAACTGGATAATAGCCCTATTACATTTATGTCTGCTCTTGTAAACTCACACATTTCTGTTAGCATTGAAATCACTTCATTCAGTTCGAATTTCCTTTGGTAAAAATAAAATACTAAAGTAACTGCCAAGTGAAAGTAGACGTACCCTCTCGCTTCTATTGTCTACTTAGACAAATCTTTACAAAGCCATTACTAAATGTAAATCTAATTTTGAAACATGTTTTATCAACAAGCATGATGTTAAGAGGTTCAATTATAAAAATATTCTATCAAAGAAAACAGTTTTATTGAGTAAACAAGAAAAAAATGCCTCACCTTTCTCTAATTGGCATCTTCCATTGCTTGGCGACAAAAACCGTCAATCTCCAAGTGTAAAATCTAGTTTGTCTTACACTTATCTCCATTTTCTCAAATGTACTGGCTAATGAGGACTTATCAGGTTTATCATGAGACTGGACATCAAATTTCATGAACACACACAAACACTTATCACTACGTGGTCGGAGATAGAGAATGCCTGCAAGATATTGGAATTTGAGAAACTGCTAGGCACAACAACAATGAAGATTGGGATAGTTAGTGCATTCATTTCGATATTCAAATATACATTTGATTTCATACACCAACCTTATGCCCATACATAAAAAAACCACGCGAATCTGCTGCTGTTGACAGGAAATTCATTTCGATATTCAAATAAATCCACATTCGATTTCATACAGAATTAATAAACTAATTCATGAAAAAAATGCGAATTTGCTGCTGGCTTGAAATTCATTTCAATATAAAAATCGACATTTGATTTTATACTCCATTCTTATGTCAATCCACGAAAAAAACGGGAATCTGTAGCTAGTATGAAATTCATTTCGATATTCAAACCTACATAAGATTTCATACACGAACCATATGCCCATATATTAAGAAAATCGCGAATCTCCTGCTGGCATGATATTCATTTTTATATTCAAATCTAGATTCCATCTCACAGACATCCATATGCCCTTACATTAAGAAACGCGAATCTGTTGCTGGCATGAAATTCATTTAAAATTCAAATCTATATTCGACCTTCTACACCATCCATATTCCCATACATAAAAAACGCAAATCTGCTGCTGGCATGAAATTCATTTTGATATTCAAATCTATATTCGATCTCCTACACCATCCATAATCCCCTACATCAAAAAACGCGAATCTGCTGCTGGCATGAAATTCATTACGATATTCATATCTATATTCGATCTCATACACCATCCATATTCTCATACATAAAAAATTGCGAATCTGCTGCAGGCATGAAATTCATTTCGATATTCAAATCTATATTCGATCTCCTACACAATCCATAAGCCCATACATAAAAAATCGCGAATCTGCTGCTGGCATGAAATTCATTTCGATATTCATATCTATATTTGGTCTCGTACACCATCCTTAAGCCCATGCATAAAAATCGCGAATCTGCTGCTGGCATGAAATTCATTTCGATATTCATATCTATATTCGATCTCACACACAATCCTTATTCCAATACATGAAAAACGTGAATCTGCTGCTGACATGAAATTCATTTCGATATTCAAATCTACATTCAATCTCATGTACATCCACATGCCCATACATTAAAAAACGCAAATCTGCTGCTGGCTTGAAATTCATTTCGATATTCATATCTATATTCGATCTCATACACAATCCTTATTCCCATACATAAAAAAATCGCGAATCTGCTGCTGGCATGAAATTCATTTCGATATTCAAATCTACATTCAATCTCATGTACATCCACATGCCCATACATAAAAAACGCGAATCTGCTGCTGGCATGAAATTCATTTCGATATTCAAATCTATATTCGTTCTCCTACACCATCCATAAGCCCATATATAAAATACGGAATCTGCTGCTGGCATGAAATTCATTTCGATTTTCAAATCTATATTCGTTCTCCTTCACAATCCATAAGCCCATACATAAAAAAACGCGAATCTGCTGCTGGCATGAAATTCATTACGATATTCATATCTATATTCGATCTCATACACAATCCTTATTCCCATACATAAAAACGCGAATCTGCTGCTGGCATGAAATTCATTTCGATATTCAAATCTATATTCGATCTCCTACACCATCCATAAGCCCATACATTAAAAAACGCGAATCTGCTGCTGGCATGAAATTCATTTCGATATTCAAATCTACATTCAATCTCATGTACATCCACATGCCCATACATAAAAAATTGCGAATCTGCTGCTGGCATGAAATTCATTTCGATTTTCAAATCTATATTCGTTCTCCTTCACAATCCATAAGCCCATACATAAAAAAACGCGAATCTGCTGCTGGCATGAAATTCATTTCGATATTCATATCTATATTCGATCTCATACACAATCCTTATTCCCATACATAAAAACGCGAATCTGCTGCTGGCATGAAATTTATTTCGATATTCAAATCTACATTCAATCTCACACACAATCCTTATTCCAATACATGAAAAACGTGAATCTGCTGCTGACATGAAATTCATTTCGATATTCAAATCTACATTCAATCTCATGTACATCCACATGCCCATACATTAAAAAACGCAAATCTGCTGCTGGCTTGAAATTCATTTCGATATTCATATCTATATTCGATCTCATACACAATCCTTATTCCCATACATAAAAAAATCGCGAATCTGCTGCTGGCATGAAATTCATTTCGATATTCAAATCTACATTCAATCTCATGTACATCCACATGCCCATACATAAAAAACGCGAATCTGCTGCTGGCATGAAATTCATTTCGATATTCAAATCTATATTCGTTCTCCTACACCATCCATAAGCCCATATATAAAATACGGAATCTGCTGCTGGCATGAAATTCATTTCGATTTTCAAATCTATATTCGTTCTCCTTCACAATCCATAAGCCCATACATAAAAAAACGCGAATCTGCTGCTGGCATGAAATTCATTACGATATTCATATCTATATTCGATCTCATACACAATCCTTATTCCCATACATAAAAACGCGAATCTGCTGCTGGCATGAAATTCATTTCGATATTCAAATCTATATTCGATCTCCTACACCATCCATAAGCCCATACATTAAAAAACGCGAATCTGCTGCTGGCATGAAATTCATTTCGATTTTCAAATCTATATTCGTTCTCCTTCACAATCCATAAGCCCATACATAAAAAAACGCGAATCTGCTGCTGGCATGAAATTCATTTCGATATTCATATCTATATTCGATCTCATACACAATCCTTATTCCCATACATAAAAACGCGAATCTGCTGCTGGCATGAAATTTATTTCGATATTCAAATCTACATTCAATCTCACACACAATCCTTATTCCAATACATGAAAAACGTGAATCTGCTGCTGACATGAAATTCATTTCGATATTCAAATCTACATTCAATCTCATGTACATCCACATGCCCATACATTAAAAAACGCAAATCTGCTGCTGGCTTGAAATTCATTTCGATATTCATATCTATATTCGATCTCATACACAATCCTTATTCCCATACATAAAAAAATCGCGAATCTGCTGCTGGCATGAAATTCATTTCGATATTCAAATCTACATTCAATCTCATGTACATCCACATGCCCATACATAAAAAACGCGAATCTGCTGCTGGCATGAAATTCATTTCGATATTCAAATCTATATTCGTTCTCCTACACCATCCATAAGCCCATATATAAAATACGGAATCTGCTGCTGGCATGAAATTCATTTCGATTTTCAAATCTATATTCGTTCTCCTTCACAATCCATAAGCCCATACATAAAAAAACGCGAATCTGCTGCTGGCATGAAATTCATTACGATATTCATATCTATATTCGATCTCATACACAATCCTTATTCCCATACATAAAAACGCGAATCTGCTGCTGGCATGAAATTCATTTCGATATTCAAATCTATATTCGATCTCCTACACCATCCATAAGCCCATACATTAAAAAACGCGAATCTGCTGCTGGCATGAAATTCATTTCGATATTCAAATCTACATTCAATCTCATGTACATCCACATGCCCATACATAAAAAATTGCGAATCTGCTGCTGGCATGAAATTCATTTCGATTTTCAAATCTATATTCGTTCTCCTTCACAATCCATAAGCCCATACATAAAAAAACGCGAATCTGCTGCTGGCATGAAATTCATTTCGATATTCATATCTATATTCGATCTCATACACAATCCTTATTCCCATACATAAAAACGCGAATCTGCTGCTGGCATGAAATTTATTTCGATATTCAAATCTACATTCAATCTCACACACAATCCTTATTCCAATACATGAAAAACGTGAATCTGCTGCTGACATGAAATTCATTTCGATATTCAAATCTACATTCAATCTCATGTACATCCACATGCCCATACATTAAAAAACGCAAATCTGCTGCTGGCTTGAAATTCATTTCGATATTCATATCTATATTCGATCTCATACACAATCCTTATTCCCATACATAAAAAAATCGCGAATCTGCTGCTGGCATGAAATTCATTTCGATATTCAAATCTACATTCAATCTCATGTACATCCACATGCCCATACATAAAAAACGCGAATCTGCTGCTGGCATGAAATTCATTTCGATATTCAAATCTATATTCGTTCTCCTACACCATCCATAAGCCCATATATAAAATACGGAATCTGCTGCTGGCATGAAATTCATTTCGATTTTCAAATCTATATTCGTTCTCCTTCACAATCCATAAGCCCATACATAAAAAAACGCGAATCTGCTGCTGGCATGAAATTCATTACGATATTCATATCTATATTCGATCTCATACACAATCCTTATTCCCATACATAAAAACGCGAATCTGCTGCTGGCATGAAATTCATTTCGATATTCAAATCTATATTCGATCTCCTACACCATCCATAAGCCCATACATTAAAAAACGCGAATCTGCTGCTGGCATGAAATTCATTTCGATATTCAAATCTACATTCAATCTCATGTACATCCACATGCCCATACATAAAAAATTGCGAATCTGCTGCTGGCATGAAATTCATTTCGATTTTCAAATCTATATTCGTTCTCCTTCACAATCCATAAGCCCATACATAAAAAAACGCGAATCTGCTGCTGGCATGAAATTCATTTCGATATTCATATCTATATTCGATCTCATACACAATCCTTATTCCCATACATAAAAACGCGAATCTGCTGCTGGCATGAAATTTATTTCGATATTCAAATCTACATTCAATCTCACACACAATCCTTATTCCAATACATGAAAAACGTGAATCTGCTGCTGACATGAAATTCATTTCGATATTCAAATCTACATTCAATCTCATGTACATCCACATGCCCATACATTAAAAAACGCAAATCTGCTGCTGGCTTGAAATTCATTTCGATATTCATATCTATATTCGATCTCATACACAATCCTTATTCCCATACATAAAAAAATCGCGAATCTGCTGCTGGCATGAAATTCATTTCGATATTCAAATCTACATTCAATCTCATGTACATCCACATGCCCATACATAAAAAACGCGAATCTGCTGCTGGCATGAAATTCATTTCGATATTCAAATCTATATTCGTTCTCCTACACCATCCATAAGCCCATATATAAAATACGGAATCTGCTGCTGGCATGAAATTCATTTCGATTTTCAAATCTATATTCGTTCTCCTTCACAATCCATAAGCCCATACATAAAAAAACGCGAATCTGCTGCTGGCATGAAATTCATTACGATATTCATATCTATATTCGATCTCATACACAATCCTTATTCCCATACATAAAAACGCGAATCTGCTGCTGGCATGAAATTCATTTCGATATTCAAATCTATATTCGATCTCCTACACCATCCATAAGCCCATACATTAAAAAACGCGAATCTGCTGCTGGCATGAAATTCATTTCGATATTCAAATCTACATTCAATCTCATGTACATCCACATGCCCATACATAAAAAATTGCGAATCTGCTGCTGGCATGAAATTCATTTCGATTTTCAAATCTATATTCGTTCTCCTTCACAATCCATAAGCCCATACATAAAAAAACGCGAATCTGCTGCTGGCATGAAATTCATTTCGATATTCATATCTATATTCGATCTCATACACAATCCTTATTCCCATACATAAAAACGCGAATCTGCTGCTGGCATGAAATTTATTTCGATATTCAAATCTACATTCAATCTCACACACAATCCTTATTCCAATACATGAAAAACGTGAATCTGCTGCTGACATGAAATTCATTTCGATATTCAAATCTATATTCGTTCTCCTACACAATCTATAAGCCCATACATAAAAAATCGCGAATCTGCTGCTGGCATGAAATTCATTTCGATTTTCAAATCTATATTCGTTGTCCTACACCATCCATAAGCCCATACATAAAAAATCGCGAATCTGCTGCTGGCATGAAATTCATTTCGATATTCAAATCTATATTCGTTCTCCTTCACAATCCATAAGCCCATACATAAAAAAACGCGAATCTGCTGCTGGCATGAAATTCATTTCGATATTCAAATCTATATTCGTTCTCCTACACAATCTATAAGCCCATACATAAAAAATCGCGAATCTGCTGCTGGCATGAAATTCATTTCGATTTTCAAATCTATATTCGTTCTCCTACACCATCCATAAGCCCATACATAAAAAATCGCGAATCTGCTGCTGGCATGAAATTCATTTCGATATTCAAATCTATATTCGTTCTCCTTCACAATCCATAAGCCCATACATAAAAAAACGCGAATCTGCTGCTGGCATGAAATTCATTTCGATATTCAAATCTACATTCAATCTCATGTACATCCACATGCCCATACATTAAAAATCGCGAATCTGCTGTTGGCTTGAAATTCTTTTCGACATTCAAATCTATAGTCGTTCTCCTACACAATCCATAAGCCCATACATAAAAAATCGCGAATCTGCTGCTGGCATGAAATTCATTTCGATATTCAAATCTATATTCGATCTCATACACATCCACATGCCCGTACAGAAAAAAAATGCGAATTTGCTGCTGGCATGATATTCATTTCGATATTCAAATCTATATTCAATCTCATAGACATCCACGTGCCCGTACATAAAAAAACGCGAATCTGCTGCTGGCATGAAATTCATTTCGATATTCAAATCTATATTCAATCTCAAAGATATCCACATGCCCATACATTAAAACACGCGAATCTGCTGCTGGCTTGAAATTCATTTCGATATTCAAATCGGGATTCATAAATGTTCGTAACTATCCCTTGAGTTTGAAAAAAAAGCGAATTTACTGCGGCATGAAATTCAACTCATCCGCATATTCATTTTGACATTGAATATCGAACTCCGATTATCGAACTTACTGCTAACTTCACGCACCCAAAATTTGTTTTGGCTATATTGTCACACTGAACGTAACCTTGGGTAGTTCATCTTTTCGAGCCGAGGCTACGATCACTACGTGGATCTTACCTTGGCTGATTGAGCCCGATTTCGAGATTCCTGCGATGCGCTCTTTATTGGATGCTGGTTATTATCCCCCTTTACATCATATTTCTGAGAGCCAATGAAATATCTTTTTACAAACCGCTTACGAATACAATTATTCAACATAAAGCGATAAGCAGACATCCACGTGGGTTTCCATGTTTACCTTCTATTCGAAAGATTGGACCTTATTTTATTTTTATCTAAGATGAAATGCTACGAGCGATTTCATTCGTTGCAGTTAGAGCTGGCTGCACTCAATGAAAAAGCGTATCGGGGGAATGTAAAAATCAAGCTCGATCCGCCAAGGGTAGAGTAGCGTAGTGAATCGTCAGCCTTGGTTTGTGATGATGTGGGTAGTTATGTTATCTCTACATACTTATTCTATCACAGAACCTCCCCCTTTTTCGGTGTAACAGATCTACATCTATATAGGTATTACCAGTTTTTCATCTTGCACAAGTTTGAGTTAATATTTTGTTACGTCATACGAACAATATATTACAACATTCGATAAGAAAGCGATTTGTGGTGTCCATGGTCGTGAGGTAGAGCGTCGGCTTCGTAACCAAAAGGTCCTGAGTTCGATTCCCGGGAGCGGGTGTCAACTTTGGGTTTTTTCATCGGCCCACACATTCGGCGCGAGTACTGGTGTAGCTCCCATGGAGCAGAATCGAGAGTGATTAGTATAAGTTGTCAGAACTTGTCTCTCAATCGATGTAACATAAATATGTTTAAACTAAACTAGAAGTTTGGATTCGTCCAAATTGAAAGCAATTGCAGACAGCTCTGGCTTTCGAACTTTATGACGCAATTTGTCTTTAGAGAAGGTAAAAAGCACGTGGAAAAATCGTGTCAAAACCTAACTTGCTGCTGTTTTAAACTCTGTACAAGGTTACAAAATGTTTGACCCGCCGAGATGAAAAGTATTTTGCAGAACTTGAAAAAAAAAGTTCTTGTGAATGAAAAGGAAAACCGTGTGGGAAAAGTACAAAACGCTTGTTACCAGCATTTTTTTCCGAAAAATATTTTTTTTCAAATGCCTGCTTTTCAGGATCGTTTAATCTCTCGGGTGTTTTGTAAAGGGCTAAACACAAAACAAGAAAACAATTAACGAGATCAGGGCCTGTATTCACCAACCATTCCTAAGAACATTCTTTGTCTTATTCTCCAGAATTTCTTTACATTTGTAAGACAACTTCTGATTGGCTAAACCGAACGGTTTAGCCAATCAGAAGTTGTCTTACATACAAATGTTGAAAACCTTGGAGAATAAGACTAAGAATATTTTCAAGAATGGTTGGTGAATACAGGTCCAGAAATCCATAACGTCGTTTATTTCCATTCTGTTTTTGTAGGTAGGTTCATGAAGACGAGATAAATTTCGCTATTAATGACATAATTACCTTATTTTCTAAAGTACATCGTTAACCCTTGAAGTGTGTATCAAAGATTGTTAGTTACGTTTGCGACCCGTCTTGTTCCAAATCAAAATGCACAAAACTTGCCGACTGATCTGGGATCGACACTCTCCGATGTGTTGAGACATTTTGAACCAAAGTATCATTGAAACGATATTTTGGCTCATAAGCAGACTGGGGTTTTTGATGTAGTTTCATTTGATACTGTAAAGGGGTCATAAACTGCGTAGAATGAATCGAATTATAATTAACGACCGCATCTGGTTGTACTTCGGATTGGCCGCTTAACAAGGGTTGGTCATAAAGATAATGTGTGAATACGAATAAAAACTGGCCAATACTTGTCCCTGGAAGCAGTAAAAATCGGTGTAAATGTAATCTTACCTTCCCTGGAGACTGAACAGATTATGGTCAGCACGCTTTCTGGCTCTCGTTTAACCCTTGACCAAACGGCAAATTTTGGACCAGACCAAATTGAAAGCATTTTGATGACAAATTAACAGTTGCTGAAAAGATTATTTTTCTATATGATAGGGCAGAAAACATTGTGCGAAAAGGAGAAAATGCTGGTTACCAGCATTTTCTCCTTTTCCCACAATGTTTTCAAAAGGCTTCTATTCCTGACTCGTAAAAAGCAGGGATTGTTTGGGAAAGGGTTAACCCTTGACCAAACAATCCAATGTTTATAACAAATGTTAGAAAGAAGGTTTTTGAAAACATTGTTGGAAAAGGAGAAAATGCTGGTAGCCAGCATTTTCTCCTTTTCCCACAATATTTTCTACCCATTCGGACACCGATTCCATTATGTGTGCCATATTTTCATCGTTGTCTGCTAACGCTTTCAATTTGGACAATTCGAGAATTTTATAATGGTTCATTTAGAAAACATTTACAGACGACAAATCATCAATATATTGATATTTATAATCAAAATGGGTGAAAAATAAAAAAATTGAGGAAAATCAGGAAATATCTGTACTCAACGTTTCCTCCTTTTCTCTCATTGTTGTACAATTCCAACAGCTTTCTACGGGTCATCAAAACTCGATATTAATCTGTAAATTATTAAATCACAACAGTCCCGAAACGGCTGTACTATGTACAGATGGCTTTAGAAAGCAATCAATAATGTTGATATAGATTTTGATAATCATCGCTTTATGCCAAATACAGAAATCCGTTGTGTCAAAAGGAGAAATTGCTAACGACATGAAAGTAAAGGATTGGGTTCGAATTACAGGATAGTAGAATTTAGAGCGTCGATAGTGGAACTTAGAGCGTCGGTAATGGAATTTAGAGCGTCGGCCTTGTAACCATAAGGTTTCGAATTCGATACCCGGAAGCGGGTGTCAACTTTTTCATTTGGCACACTTGGCACGAGTACTGTTATAGTTCCCTGGAAGCAGAAATCAAAAGAGATTGAAATAAGTTGTAAGAACTTGTTTCTCAAATAAAAACAACACAGATACTAGTGTGTAAATTAAATAATGTTGAAAACCAAAATATACAGGATACGGGTCTTTCTGTGCGTAGCGGAATATGTCGAGTTTATTTCCTTCCGCATTTTACTAAACGAGCTCTTGTTTTTGCGAGCTTGCGTCACAAAACCTTGTAAAATGCTGGTAGTCAGTCTTGTTTTCTTCACTCGCTTTTTTCCTACTTGTTCGAAGATCAATTCCATCATTTCCGGTTTCGTCTGCAAAAATGATGCTTTCAAAATTGATAAGCCAAAAATGTTGACTTCAGCCAAAAAAAAAGTGTGTACAAACAGAATCCTGTTGTCGGAAGATGTAGACATCTGTTAGAAAAAGAAACAGTCAATTAATTTAGGCAGATATTAATCTGTTAATTCGTTAACCGCATGAAACAACCTGCCGACTTCGAAAGCACTAGTGTAAAAAAAACGGGATCAATATTTAACTCTTTCACTACTGAATGAATAAATTGCATCATTTTCTCAAAGAAAGTTTCACCGCAAGATCAAGAGATAGTTCGGTCATAATCTAGAGTACCATCAAAGTGAACAGTGTAGAATCAAGATCAGACTGCAAACTCTGTGCAGTCTGATCTTGATCTACATTTCCCACTAATGCTTGTTCCTTGCATTCTCTCAGTTTTTAAAGGCTTTGTTTGTTATTGCTCTGAATAGTCGGGGTCGTTTGATAAAGGGTTAAATCAAAGAAAGGAATGTTAACAAATGAAGCAGAAGGAGAGAGAAAATACTCAGCACAAGGTACAGTTATAAGTCGTTTTTGTGGTATTTGCCGAAGATAATACCACAATGAGTTCAATATTGAATTTTGAAGACCATGTATCGTATTTTGCGCAAAGCCGAAGCAAATAAACCCAATTAAACTCATTTTTCCTCAGACAAATAAATTTTTCGGTATTACTCAGATTTATGATTAGAAATGGCATGTTGAAATACCCTGGATGAGGCCATCGATCGTGGAATTACTATTTGATTGAAAATAACTTCAGTCGCTCATAGGGTTCTTTTGGGGCAATGATACAAAATGTGTCTTCTGATCGCCTGGTCCTGGGCTTTCTCGTTCTAAAAGCATTTTATCCCATGCCCTGTTCATTCTTTGATTAAGCGCTATTCCATTTGATTGGTCATGAATATTTATAAATCGAAATAATTTATAGTAATATTGAGTATTAAATTTTAACGGCCAAAGACATTCAAAATCACAGTTTTCAGTTACATACATCATTTTATTCGATATATAAATTTATTCGATTTATTCACATAGTTGCTCTCTCTATCCATCATCCATCCTACTATTAAAGGACGTTACTCCTGACTCCTATTTTTGAGCAAAGGGAGATAAACAATACACAAGCTATCCTAACTTTGTCATGGGTACTCTCCTTTCAACCAAAAAAGTATCCATTTACTTAGTAGGTTGACTTTCAAGCCAATATTTGAATAACATTTCTGTTTTTTGTCTTTCAAATCATTAATTCAATACAATGGCGTCTGTGAAAAATACAACTTCAGCGTTCTCAACGCTTTGATTCGAAAAGCGTATTAAGCTGAAGCGAATTTCAGCACGTGGTTGCATTATGAAAACTGGTGTACGTGACCCGGAAAATCAGATTTTACGTTCGGCGCGTGGGCCTCGTTTGATTCGATCATTTTCCTTATTCATCTGAATTAATTGAATGGCTTTTTACGCAGCTTTCAACAAAATTCTTTCAGCTATTCCACGATGACAGCTAACATGTTCATATGTATGTCATTGGTTTTCCAGTATGAGGCTAGCACAATGGCGTTTATTTTTTTCTCAAGGATACCTACAGGAACAACACCCAGTGCTACCTGGGATGGTAGAGATAACGAGTTGTACACTGTATATATCACCATTTTCTCCCGCTAGATGGCATTCTATAAATACTCATCTATCTGATATGGGCATCCTGGGTATAGAGCCGAACCGCTTTCCTACGCGACAACTGTTACTTTTGAATTTCAAACTGAAATAAAGGTTTACCCAATAAAACGCTACCTCATGCAATTCACTCAACTATGATCACCAGTTTAGAGAAATCTGTTGCTAAAGAAGGTCTCATTTCACCTCAGACGTACTGATACGTAAAAACTATTATTAACATTGCTACTTTATAGAGCGTAATATTACAGTCAGCCCGCTTTCGGTGCTAGTAGTGATGCGTCATATAAGACAGACGAATCTTCGAAGAATATGACATGCGCAGACAATGTATATATCACTGAACCATTCAGGACCTATTTTAATCAGGAGTCTTAATCGTAAATTGAACAAAACTGTATTTTAACTGTTTATTATTCGACAAACTTTCAAACTCTTCATCATTAAAAGCATTTGGATACGAAAATTACAGGTTTCTCAAATGACTCAATTTGTCTTTTAACTCTTTACCAAACAACACTATTTTAGGCTTGTCCAAATCGAAAGTTTTTGCAGACGACATAATTATTAAAAGTGACTAGAAATGTGAAATTTGTTTTGTTAAGAGTAGAAAACATTGTGGGAAAAGGAGAAAATGCTGGTTACCAGCATTTTCTCCTTTTCCCTCAATGTTTTCTAAAGGCTTCTTTCTCGTGGTCGTCAAAAGTAGGGATTGTGTGGTAATGGGTTAAATGGTAGAAAGCTAGTGGGAAATGGGAAGTGGAAAGTCTACTGTAGCACAAAATTCTGATTTAGTCGTAAATAGCCGTCTCGGATCAGCCTGCGCAGATTGCGCAGGCTGATCCGAGATGACATTTTACGCAAATGTCCGAAGGCTCCCTTTTGCGTGTTTCAAGCCATATGAATATATTATGTGAATATTACCTCACAATATTGATACGGTCTAAAACTGGAAAAAAAAAAACGTTTAACCCTTCCCCAAACAATCCCTGGTTTTTACGACCCTGAGATAGAAGCCTTTTTTGAAAACATTGTGGGAAAAGGAGAAAATGCTGGTAACCAGCGTTTTCTCCTTTTCCCACAATGTTTTCTCCCCTACTGGAGACAAATTTCGATTTTTGAGTTACGTTTATCTGTCGTCTGCAAGTCCTTTCAATTTGGACCAGTCTAAAATTTTGTCCTTTGGGAAAGAGTTAAGTGGTAGGTGTTTTCGAGGCATTTAAATGAAACAAAGAAGCAGTCATAAATAACAGGTATGAAGTCAAGTGATACATATTTTATATCCGTTTTAAAAAGGCTTTTAATTACACAAAAGCATTCTTGGAGACTATAACGAAGCCATTCCCAATGCTACAGCTGTTTGATTATTGTTCGTAAGTGGTTCTGATGCGAAGGAATGAAACAGAGGTGTTTTTGTGGCACCTAGATATCGCATGCAACGCGCAAAAAGGGGCATTCGGACATTTGCGTAAAGTGTCGTCTCTATATCAGCCTGCGCAGTCTACGCAGTCTGATCCGAGACGGCACTTTGAGACTATATTAGATTTTCTCCTACATTAGAGTTGCACAAAGCAGAAAATTACGCGAAACCGGAAAGTGTAGTCTTGGATTAGTCAGAGCAGACTGCGCAGGCTGATCCAAGGCGACACTTTACGCAAACGTCCAAATGCCCATTTTCGCCTGTCGAAGGCTATATGAAATTTGCGCGGCTCTCAAGGGACAAGAAATGGGGTAAGAGGAGTAAATGCTTTATGGATCCTCCAATCCCAATGTTTGTCCCTTTACATGTGCGTCGCCGAGGGCATGATAAAGTTAGAGGGTGGGAGGAAGAAATTTGCTGACGTACTTTTTTATTCTCTGGTAATTTATCAGCTGACCTCTTAATTCTTTCAGATTAATATGCGAGAGCTTTTAAGGCATTGTCGCCGCCTTAGACGAGCTTTTTTAGCGAAAAAAGAGCTTTTGTGGACGCCATGGATCAAAATCAGACAGAACATCAGTCTCATCTTGAATCTTATACTATCTGCTTGTTTATAAACACCTATATCGTCGGTTTGCTTCCAAAACCTCGTAACTACAGCTTGTAATAAGCTGTAGTTACGAGGTTTTGGAAGCAAACCGACGATATATGGAAATCTCTGGATTTTAGTGTGTGCGTTGTTTTTTCAGGGTTACAGGGTTCAAAAGAATATACATGTGCCTAGATTGATGAAGTTTAAAACTTAATGGATTTTCTATATTTTCAGGTTACTCTCCCTTGTTCATATATATACGATGTGAAAATGTAACACAGTTGCTATCAGGCGCCAGAAAACAAATCCTTTCAAGCTGACTTATAGTACAACTTGACAAGCGTAAGTGAACTTTATCCTATCATAGATTTCGAACTACTTTTTTTAAACCGGCCTGCAAAACAAAAGTTTTCGGGGGTATACTGGTATCCGCCTGTCCGTCCGTGTGTCTATATCTGTGTACAAAATATTAGCAGTTTTGTGTCGCGAACTCCTCCTACAGTTTCTCTTTAATTGTTCTGAAACTTTGCACATATACTGATCATATATTTAAGATTTGCAAGACGCAACTTTCAAGTGTCAACTCTTCCTGGTTGAGGAATTATCTCCTCTTGAACTTGAAATTTTTTTCTGTCAAAGCGCTGGCGAGGGTATTAAGTCACATTCAGTGACAGTTCTAGTTTCAACAGCTATGTTTTATTTTTTCTCAATTCTGTAACTACTTTTTAAGTAGTTGTCTTTGAATTGTTTTTGTCATTGATTAGAATGTGTTAATAAGAAAGGACAATCAGTTCCGAATTTGAATAACCAATGGAGTTTATTCGGCATTCTGTGATGGGAGCCAACAAGCTCCTCGGCCACATATCTGGTATATTGATATACACCTACAACGTACGCGTCATCGCAGGTTTACCATTCTGAAAGTTTAAAGGATCCCCGAGGGAAAAAAACTGTAGTCTTAATTTTCAGTCGAAACCTGCCTGACTCTAAGTTTACAAATAACTCGTCAATTCCGATTGAAATTTCTACCAACAGATGGACAGCTGTGGATGATTTCATCCATGTTTTTTTATGCTGTTGCTACACGACTTACAGTGGCGCCGCCATGTATAAGATCACGTGATGGACAGTTCAAATGGAAACGACCTTTAAACAGACAAGGTTTGATGTAGGTACGGAATCGGCCGAATTGTGACGAGTGGAAGGAGTTCCGCCACAGTCACGTGTTATTTGCTGGCGAAAGGTCACATGCAAAGAGAGAAATTATACATGCAGTATTCCTTCTTTTCGAACGAACTGGCTTTTTTTAATGCACATGTATGATCTTAACGCTTTCCCAAACAATCCCTGGTTTTTACGGGTCAGGAGTAGAAGCCCTTTGGAAACATTGTGGGAAAAGGAGAAAATGCTGGTAACCAGCATTTTCTCCTTTTCCCACAATGTTTTCTACCCTGTCATATAGAAAAATAATCTTTTTAGCAACTGTTAATTTGTCAACTGCAAAATGCTTTCAGTTTGGTCTGGCCCAAAATTTACCGTTTGGGAAAGGGTTAAGTTTTAATGGACATTTCGCAGGACAGAGAGTAAAATGTTAGCCCTGTAAGAGAACACTAGATATTAACAGATGGAGGGAGTCATGCAAAATTTCCTATCTTAGTTGGGAGGGTTGCATGGAAATAGGACGATGTAGGACCAGGGTAAGGGGGATACTTCATGGCATAAAATTTCCTGAAAGTTGAAATATACAGATTTATACAGATATAATACTTTGGCAAATTTTTAACTGAGCCGAAATACCTTTGATGTCAATTTTGAAATTATTTGTTTATACTTTTGCTAATTTCCAGAAAAGGGGGGTAATTATTTCCCTTTGTAATGAGAATATACTGGTTTTAGATTTATAAATGACAATTCTAAGAAGGACAAAAAGGGGAAAAAATGGCATAGTTAAAGTAGTACAATAATTCTCATTTACTCCTAGCAAATTTTGTAGGATAATATTTTAGTGGAAGAAGCCGTTTTCTATAACGGGTCCACTACCTTAATCGATGATTTTATGATTATAAAAATCTCACCGTGACATTTTTATCCTTCTTTAATCGTTCAAAGTAACGATAAATTTTACGGCTGATTTACAAAAGATATCACATGGTCCGCGAAAATTGCATAATCTGTCTGCGGGTGCAATTCCAAGTTTGTGTCTGCTTTTCGAAAATAAAACCAAAAATTTTCTCTTTCAGCTCAGAATATATGAGCTTTGTGTGATGTTCTCTGAAAAAAGGGCTTCGTGAATTTGCGATAGGTATCGACCCAGGTCAGCTTTCGCAGGTTTATTATTTTTTCTTTCGAAAAAAGTCAGTAGATTTGTCGGGTTGGTCTATTCCAAAGGATTCATTCTTCTAGACAACACATATGCTTTTTCCAAAACTAAAATTTTCAAAGACCTTATTAAAACGGGATCATGTAGCAAAGATTAAAGATGAAGCATTTCTTACCACTGCCTCGTTTTGGCACAACCTTGCTTGATTTCGAGTGACGGTGAGATTTCACGAACCAGTCTGTCTCTACCAACATTTTTCATTCTTCTTTTGGCAACGACTGTAGATTCTTGGCGCTCTTTACCATTACCACACGAGAAAATTTTGGACTGGTCCAAATTGAAAGCATTTGCAGACGACAAAATAAAGGTGACTGAAAAATAGATTTTTTTTCTGGGAAGGGTACAAAACACTGTTGGAAAAGGAGAAAATGCTGGTTACCAGCATTTTCTTCTTTTCCAACAGTGTTTTCAAAAGGCTTCTTTCTCAGGGGCGTCAAAAGTAGGGATTGAGTGATAATGGGTTAAAGTCTTTTCATTATCTGTCGGTTTTGAAAATTCCACAAGATGATCAATCAGATCTCTAAAAATCGACATTTCGACTGCATTTTACTATAAAAAACCCTTTACTAAAACATCCCGTTTTTTGAAGATGCAGAAACAAATCCTTTTCAGCACATCTGAGCACACTGTACATGTACTCATTAGTTGTATGGTCAGGTAACTGGGGACAT
Source organism: Tridacna crocea (assembly GCA_943736015.1). Taxonomy (NCBI): domain Eukaryota; kingdom Metazoa; phylum Mollusca; class Bivalvia; order Cardiida; family Cardiidae; genus Tridacna; species Tridacna crocea. The sequence goes on along the minus strand of OX031066.1, from coordinate 33,738,551 downwards.
CGAAACTTGTTCACCGCAGTGGCAAATCATGTCGCTCCTAGCTGAAGGCGAGATGGCGACATGATTCGTCACAGGCGTGACCAAGTGTCCAGGCCCCGACCACTTCACTGTATACAACGAATTTATCATACTGCAAAATTTATCCATTGCAATGTGTATTCAGCGAAATTGCCATGTTTTATGGTCTCACAACTTGATTGCACTGTACTTTAAGAAAACACAATTGTCGGACATAGAGAAAATACTGGTAACCAACATTTGACAGCGTTTTCTTTCACATCACAAACAGTTTCATTCTACGACATGCCTAAGTTATCGTCTGCAAATGCTTTCAACGTGGACAAGTCGAAAATCTTGTCTTCGGTTGGAGATGTAACATTCTACTACATATTGGAACCCAGTAACTGTTTTTGACAACACTTTGAAAGCTGGAAATGATGTCTCCATTTGTCGCAACACTATCATGATCATAATTATCTTCACGAACATTCTACTTGTATTAAAAAAAAGAATTGTGAAAGCAATGTCAACTTTTTGCAAATAGTGTATTGGGTTATACAGAACCGAATAATTTCCATTTTCTTTACTTTCTACCAGGCGGCAAAATTTTAGTGTCTCCAAAATTTGATAACACTTGCTGACGACAAATAAAATATACATACTATAAAGTAAAGGTCTTGTACTTTGAAGAGGTATAATCATAGTACAAAAGGGATAAGATGCTTGTGACCAGCATTTTCTCCTTTTACCACAAGGTTTTCAAACGCCATCACCTCTAGGGTCGTTAAAACATGAGATTGTTCTGGGAACCTTGAGAGGTAAAATAAAATCTTTAGCGCTGAGTTAATTTACCAATGTACATGGAAAAAATGGTGTATAAAACTGTTTTGTATGTAACGCAATATAAGTGTAATTTTATATTTTCAGATGGCAAACATACTAGCATCGTCTGCTCCCATGCTGGCGGATCTAAATGCATCGATTTCAAAGACCTTAACGACAGTATCCATGGTTACCGTCAACATTTCAGCTAATGATACACCGTCATCAAATAACTGTTCAGACGAGACGTCGTCCTTAGCCGATGATATGGCGGTCATCAACAGATCTTTGACGCCTATTATCTATGCGCTAGGTTTTCCAGGAAACATACTTTCATATTTGATATGGATACGACCGCGCATGCGCCATTCATCGGGAGTGTATCTCTCCGCTTTGGCAGTGACGGACTTTATTTTCCTTCTCTTACACCTTTGTTTTGAACTTAACACAGTTTGGGATGTGAGTGTGTTGACCTATCCAGTGATTTGTGAAGTATTTCCCATTGTGTATTTTACTTTTCAATATCTAGCCCCACTTTTAACCCTGGCGTTCACCATCGAGCGCTATATTTCGATCTGCCATCCATTCAAGCGCGAGCGGTTTTGTACAACTAAACGAGCACAGTTAGTGTCGTGTTCTCTCGCCGGTGGCTCGCTTCTGATGAGTGTCATTCAGGGATATTTCTGGGGTTATTCAAACAACGACTGTAGTATTCGTGATGCTGTGTTAGCAGGGGGCAATAATTCTCTCTGGAACATATGGTCTTGGGCGTCCGAAATGTTGATATTTCTTGTCGTTCCCGGATGTGTTTTGATGTTTAATATTCTCGTAATCCGGGAAACAAAGCGCCTGTCTGCTTACGAACAAAATCAACTTCATGGACATAATACAAAAGCATCCGCTACAACAATCATGCTCCTTGCTGTCTCATTTTATCTTATAGTCACAACTTTACCGGTTTCAATAGTTTATGCTTCAGTGCTTAATTTTGATGTCGGGCCGAAATGTGCGTCTCATGACACTCATCCAACATGGCGGCGATATTACACTTATCTTCTGTGGCGCACTGTAATTGAGGAGATCGGAATCACGCATTATGCTCTCAATTTTTATATATCGATCTTAACCGGCAAGATCTTCAGGAAGGAACTAAAAAAGATGTTTCTAGAGTTGATAGGGAAGCCATTTCCAGAAAAAATCCGTACTGAATACACAAGTTTACGTGGTAGCTTCAGAAATCACGTGATGAAGCCGACAGCAGTTCGCGTGTCAGCGAATGGAACAGCAACTTCCTGTGACGTAAACGGAAGTGGAAGCGGCGGAGAGACACATTTTTGACGGCAAAACCACCCAATCGAAAACATAACGCATTCTTTTCCTGAACAACAGCCCATAATTGTGATATTGTGGTAATTTTCTTCAATAGGAATTGTGTACTTTTTCTATTCCTCTTCTTTATGCGCCATCTTAGTTCTGCAATGTGAAGCAGGGGCGAATAGCCAGGAATGTAGCAAAGATTAAACTAATGAATAAAGGCTAGGGATAAGCTATCAAGTATTCAGCTATCAAGTATTCAGCTATCAAGTTTGTCTTTATTTCTCAAAAAGCCATTTGGAAATTGGTGTTGAAGCACTAGCATGGCGCTTTCAGCGCAATACGCAATAACATTGGTTTTACAGACGTCAAAGAGCACGATTACAGAGTCTGAGGACTGAATTTGTTCGCAAAGCTCAGAGGTATATGAAGGACTTCGGTGCGGTCATAATCACAAATTTTTAATGACGACGAGAAAGGAAGTTTTCTCTTTTTTTAAAAAAAATCATTGTTTGAAAAGAAGGAAAATCTGGTAGCCAGCGTGTTCTCTTTTTTCCCACAATATTTCTAAGCTTATGAAGCCAGTCCTGATATTTCAACCAACTTATATGAAATGTATATTAGTCGTGATTGTATTTGATTTGCATTTTAGCAAGTTTAAGATTTTGTCGGTGGATAAAGAGTTATGGTCAAACATTTTTTCCGGGTTTTTTTTTTTTTCGATCACCTTGGTAAAACGTGCAATAATTTGGTAACGTCAGTTTTTCTGAAGTATTTGCAAGGTAGAGATGACTTTTGTAAATAGAAAAAGAGGCAGCAGCAGTAAATCTCCAGTGTGTGACGGTAAACATGAACTTGTTTCTGTATAGCTGTATCAATATGCCTCGGTCCTTCTTTGTATTAGTCTGAACCCATTACCACACAATCCCTACTTTTGACGACCCTGAGAAGGAAGCCTTTTGAAAACCTTATAGGAAAAGGAGAAAATGCTGGTAACCAGCATTTTCTCCTTTTCCATTAGTGTTTTCTACCCTTCCCAGAAGGAATGTCATTTTTTTAGTCACATTCATTTCGTTGTCTGTAAATGCTTTCAATTTGGACCAGGCTATGATTTTGTCAGTTAAGGGTTAAATGAATAAATAGTAATTTCGTATTTGTTTAGTACCTCTCACGCCTTCTATCTGGTTTTCTGTTTTTCTTTCATTTGAAGCTTCCATTTTAATAAGTATTTTCGTCCCATCCTCAGTTTTAACTCTTTACCAAACGACCAAATTGAAAGCAGTTGCAGACGACAAAATTAATGTAAGTCAAATATTGAAATTTGTGTCCAGCAAGGTAGAAAACATTATTGGAAAGGAGAAAATGCTGGTCACCAGCATTTTATCCTTTTCATACAATGTTTTCAGAAAGCTTCTTTATTAGGGTCGTGAAAACCAGGGATTATTTGGTAAAGGGTTAACCAACTGGTGAACAAGGCTTTTGAATACATTGTTAGAAAAATGAAACATGCTGGTGCCCAGCATTTTCGTGCCTTTACTGCATTATTTTCTGCCCTTTCATAAAGCAAATCCCTTCCTGTAAGTCGTTTATAATTGATTGTCTGTGGATTCTTACACGATTACAAAAACAGGGATGACAAAACTGTTAACAAAACGACGTTTTGTCATCCCTGTTTAGCCATCTATCTATTTTGTGTCTCTGACATAAACTATAGGCCTAGACTACAGATATCCGATATTTCGTTGGTCACACACTACTGATAATTGGAGAGGTCATCAGACCTCTCCAACAGTGTTGAGTTTAAAAGGCAGACTGCCTCAGAAACTGCTGTCTAAATCCAATCTTTGTAGGGGAATTGTTCCGATACACAGTCTGTTTCGTCATGATTTTATAAAGAAATCGAAGTCTAAAAACTGAAATAGGAAATAGACGTGGTTTGTTTCTATATCGCGAATTTCAACAAAATTGTAAGGATTTATTTGCATATTCCCTTTCCAACAATTTTAATTTTGTATTACAATCTTAAATCTAAACAAAAAGAAGAAAAAGAAAAAAGAATTTCGTTAAAAATAGAAACGAACACAGCGGAAAAAATCACGTGACCTTAAAACGCGGAAAGAAGGTCATGTGACTTGACTTACATAAATTACAAGGACGGATGATACGGAATCCAGTTTTTGCCATCCATTTTGATGAATGTGTATTTACAACTGAACAGATTTCAACTACCCGTTTATTGTCTTGCTTGTTTCTTTACATGTACCTAGATATATTTAACCTAAAAGCATAAAAAGTATTAGAAAATAATGATGTCGACCTCTCCTGGCTTCTTTTTTAAAGAAGCCACTTGTTATTATCTTTACTGGTCAATGGCCAGAAGATATTATGCTATCGCATGGTTTCCGGCGTCCGTTAAGCCAAGTGTGTTTGTGTACGTGTACTTGTATTATTATTATTATTATTATTATTATTATTATTATTATTTCTTTTATTTTAAGTTAAAGCTAGATGTCAGAAAACATTTTTTAAAAAATCATGAAATTATGCTGAAGGATTACACTTTAAAACTGTTTTCTAAATTTATTGAAAATTTTGAATTTGGGAAGGGTTTCACCGCAGTTATTACACCTTCAAGCACATGGAATCTAAAAGGTGCAACAAAATGATAGTTTGTTATTTGAACTTGGATACAGGAAACATTCTCTTTTTTATTAGAGATGATATTATACATTGAAAACTTCATCTAACCTGAACTCTCCCGCCTCCATCGATTTTAACTTGTTTCTCCCAAGGCAACAGCCAGTAGAGCGAATAGGGTCTGCATTGGGGCCTCTTATTTATATAATACTATAGAGATACAATGTTTTTCTCTTGTTCTGATTTTCATAGTAACAGTGTTCAATATTGAAAATTTCAAACGTCTATGCTTATACGTATTCTCGTTTTATGCAGTTTTTGAAATGGTGGATCAGAAAGCTTGTGCAATATTTATCTGATATGTGCAGTGTGTATAAAAAAAAGTATCATTAGATATTTCAAAAGCTTTATCCCTTTACCAAGCAATCTTGTGACCTTAGGTAATAAGTTTTTAAAACATTGTGGGGGAAAAGGAAAAAAATTCTGATTATAAACATTTTCTCCTCTTTCCACAATCTTTTATATAATGTGGAAGACAAATCTCACCTATAAATTGCATTTAATTTTTTCGTCTGGAGATTGTTTCAATTTTGAAAAACCGGTAGTACAGTATGCTCTTTGGAAATATAGTTGGAAAAAAAAGAGAATATGCTTGTAACCCATTTGGCCTTTCCCATGATGATTTCTTCCAATTCAAAACCAAATTACATTATTTGAGAACACATTTTATTAACCGTTTACCACACAGCAAAATTTTAGACCTGTCCAAATTGAAAGCATTTGCAGACGACAATTTCATAGTGGCTGAAATGATGCATTTTCTTATTGATAGGGTTGAAAACGTAGTGGGAAAATGAGAAAATGCTGGTTACCAGCATGTTCTCCTTTTCCCACAATGTTTTCAGAAGGCCTCTTCCTCGGGGCCGTAGAAACCAGGGATTGTTTGGTAAAAAGTTAACCAGTTCTTTCATATGCAAAATCGAAAATTTTCTGAAAAAAGAAATCTCGTCTTTTCTTCTATTGTTACTAATATACAACATTGTTTGTTTTGGGCAGACTTTATTGCACTCCTTTTCACCTTTTGGAATAAAATTTATTCAGTTTGAAAGCTCTCGCAGACGACAAATTAAATGTCGCTAAAATGACGAGATCTGGCAGCAGAGATGGATGTTCAAACTAAACTAATATCAAAATAGTTCAGAATGCGTTACGGTTACGTTACTATTTTTGTTCTTGTACTTTTGAGTTAAATGCTGATCGCAGATTGGTTAATTCTTTTTAAGCGAGAACCAATCACGACTGACCATCATTGTAAATTGTAATTACTTGATATTTATGACTACGGCTTGTACTTTGACAATAAAACGTTCTGTATTGTTCATGTTTTTATTGTTCTTGTTGATTTTGATAAAATACATGTATAAAAAAAAATTCCGTTCTGGACTTATGATAGATAACTCATTACCAAACGACAATATTATACACTTGTCCAAATTGAAAGCATTTGCAGACAACAAAATAAAAGTGACAGGAAATTTGAAATTTGTTTTGTAAAGGTTAGAAAACATTGTGGGAAAAGGAGAAAATGCTGGTTACCGGCATTTTCTCCTTTTCCCACAATGTTTTCAAAAGGCATCTTTCTCAGGGTTAGAGTAGGGATTGTGTGGTAATGGGATAGTGTACAAATTCCATCTGGTAGAGTGGTTCTCTGTTGATCTAGATGCAAAAGTTTATAACTTCTGTGAAACAAAGATTTTTACAATTTGACCCCAAAGACAAATCCCGTCATAAGCCTCGGTGAACTCTACCAGACGACAAAAATATAGACTTGTCCAAATTGAAAGCAATTGCAAACGACAAAATAACTGTTACTAAAATTATGATTTCTGTCTTTCATAGAGTAGAAAATATTGTGGGAAAAGGAGAAAATGCTGGTTACCAGCATTTTCTCCTTTTCTCTCACGGTGTTTTCAAAAGCTTCCTTCTCCAGGGTCGTAAAAAGGTCGAAAAAGTCATATTTTGCTGTGTTAATTAGTTTTAAGCCTCAAGTGGCCGTTTGGATTCACAGGACATCGAGTGGCCGTTTGGATTCACAGGACATCGAGTGGCCGGTTGGATTCACAGGACATCGAGTGGCCGGTTGGATTCACAGGACATCGAGTGGCCGGTTGGATTCACAGGACATCGAGTGGCCGGTTGGATTCACAGGACATCGAGTGGTCGGTTGGATTCACAGGACATCGAGTGGCCGGTTGGATTCACAGGACTAAAAATTGCCCTTTGTTGACGTTTACGATCACGATTAGACTGCTTTTTATCGCATTTATGAGATGATCAATAGGATACAATCGTGGTGAAGCAACATCTGCAATTTTTATCCAGAATGGATGGAAATGTCAGCTTCCTTCAAAATCCCGATAGCGACCAAATGCCTTTTCTAAAATTTGTCCCGGCAACCTTTTTTTTTATACATCATGACCCATTTTCAAATGGGTATATCATTAATATTAACATTGAGATCAATTTAAGGTGGGTATTTAGAATTTTCACATCACACCAATTTAAAAATTATATATGCCACTGAAATTTATATGAAAAAAACAATACAAAACATCAGTAATTAAGAATCATAAAATTACAAGAAAAACTTTATTGGTGGTATTTCCTTAAAAGGCTACGTAGCCTTTTAAGCTATTTTTAGATTTCCCGCCAAAATCAAAACAGTATTCTGGGAATGTTAAGTGACTTGCATGTGACTAACGACTATTAAATTCCATAACATGGCAAACATGTAATTATTTTCCATTATGTCTAGAACTTTGGATGCTATGTTTGAAGCTTCGTATGTATATTTCCGGTATGTAATTGAGCAAGGTGCTCATGTAAAAATAGACTGTGTTTCCCTTCATTGTCGACCTGGGCTGTAGTAAATCTCTCATTTATCTAGCTGTCGGATGGTTTTCGACTACTGGGTTGTAATGAATGAAAATTATAAGGATTTGGGATTATAAGGATGTTTTTTTTTAATTTTTGTAAAATTTTCGACTCAAAACCTGAAGGGCCACCTTTAAAATGAGTATTGGGCTGAAAATGCTGCCTCTAGTGTGTACATTATCAGTTGTAAGGTCACGTGGCAGGGGACTAGGAAACTTGTTTACGGTTGTGGTGAATCATGTCGCCCCGAGCCCAAAACCTTGTGCTGTTTGACTCTTGTCAAATATAAGCATATAAGCATTTTTATCAGTACAACCAATGCACCTTTGCAAATGTTTCTGATGTTGATTTACCATTCACAAGGCACGTCATTTCTTTCACTCTGCCAGCTGGTTTTCTAGCAGACGCTCCGACATTTCATTCCAAACCAGGCTAATTTTCGACAAAGTCGCCGCAAAGTACAGCAACCAAAGACGAATGAATGAATGAGTTTCATTAACGATATAAACGAATTATGCCAACATGTGAAGGAATTATTGGATAGGTGCACTGACCAATGCAAAATATCTGAAGCACAAAAAAATTACCTGCCTCTTCAAATGTGTTGTAGCAATTTTAACTGATTCTTTTACCAAACAGTTCCGAGTCGTAAAGGCCTAACATAATGAGGCCGGGGAAAGCATTGTTGGGAAATGAGAAAATGCATATAATTAACATCTATACATGTTTTGTTTTAATTACCCTTTCACAAAAATATATCAATAAAATTAATGTTCAATCATTCTAAATGGAATGCGTAGCTCAGTGGTAGAGCACTCGCTATGGAAACAAGAGGTACCGAGTTCGAGTCCTTCAGGGCTCAAGTCTTTTTTTCCTCCTTGTTTGTGATGTCTTCGAACTAGATTGTTGCGCTCATGTTGTCTCGAAGTACTTTCAATTCGGAAAGGCTGGGGTTTTTTTTTTGTCGACTGGTAAGTCCTCGTTAGCTTGTCATAAAAACCGTGAAAATTGGAATTATATATAGAGGGCATACAATTCAGTGAAATAAAGGAAACACTTGAAAAAATGAATTGTCACGCTCTTGTAACTGAAATACCGTTCAGAAAAGGCGAGAAAGAAAACAATCATACAAGCACATCCAATTGTTTCAGTTGGGATAAATTTAGCAACGCCATAGAGGGAGTTCAGCTGAATCATTTTTGGCAACAGACTAAACGCAAGAGTTGCAAGTCCAAATCGTTTTTAAATACCGATAATTTCTAATTTTCCACAATGTTTTCTACCCTTAGAAAGATAAGCCTATTCGTGCAGTCTAGTTTATCGTTTCCTTATGGACAAGTTTAAAAAGAAAATCCTGTGGAAAAACAGCTGGCAGTGTGAATGAATGAAAGGACGTGCTTTGTGATTGGTAAAGCAAGATCAGAAACATTTGCACAGATGCACTGTTTGTACGGATAATCACGCCTCATATTAAACATAAATCGGGTAAAAGACTACATACAAAAAATATTTACAGGGGGATTTGTAAAAAAAAACTCTTTAATTTTACCTAGAGTACGATAGTTGAGGGGCCGAACAGCTTCACAAAAATTTCTTGATTTCGACCACAAAAAACAAGCCACCAGAAAAGGGGACCGAAAGTTTAACTCATTATTTCGACTACTTTATATTATTTTCGGAACATCAAAAGCTTAACATGTAATCCAAAGCAACTCCAATAACTTTTGGCAGCATAGACATACAAGAATAGCATCTCATGTGCTTGCAAATTGGGATTTTTCCATGTGGTCCCTCTTCTCGTTTTTGCAAAAGTTTTTCTTCAACATGGCCGGATATCGGCCAAAACTTTCGCAGCACCTTAAAAGGGGTATTCACCTTGTCGCGCATCAGCGTTACCTTTTTCCGGATACCTATTATCATGCCGCAACTGGATTTGCACGAGCAGTTCCATTTAGGCTTTCCCCCTTTAACCCATTACCACACAATCCCTACTTTTGACGCCCCTGAGAAAGAAGCCTTTAGAAAACATTGTGGGAAAAGGAGAAAATGCTGGTAACCAGCATTTTCTCCTTTTCCCACAATGTTTTCTACCCTTCACAAAACAAATTTCAAATTTTCAGTCACTTTTATTTTGTCTTCTGCAAGTGCTTTCAATTTGGACCAGTCTAAAATTCTCTCGTGTGGTAAAGGGTTAATGCGATGGTATATAGCCTATATAAATTCTGAAGTGCCGATGTAGTTCGTGCAAATCCAACAGCGCCATGACAATAGGTAGGCCTACCCTATAAAAAGTTACACTGGTGCGCGATAAGGAGAATATCCCTTTTAAGGTGCTGCGAAAGTTTTGGCCGATATCTCTTCGCAGAATAAGGACCTGAATCATTCCTTTATGTTGTGAAATGACTTCTGGGGTCATTTCTCTACGCAGAATAACGACCCGGGTCAATCCTCTATGTAGTGAAACGACTTCTGGGGTCATTTCTCTACATAAGAAAATTAACCGGGTCATTTTGAAGGGGAGGGTCATTTCTTTGCATTATACTGGAATACAAGCCATACTGTGGCGACAGGGTGGAGGTGGAGGATATTACTGCTGGTGATGCATTAGTACCAAGCAAGTCATCACAAAATAAGGGATCCATAAGATCCATAGTCTAACAATCCGCTGGATCTGGAGGTAATATACTACTCAAAATTTGCTAGGGATCACCCTAAAAGATTCACCCTACATCTATATGTGGCATGTATCATGTATGGTTTTACAATATGTTACATTGCTACACTGATCAGTAACATGACAAGTGGAAATGGATCTTTAAGTCTATACCTCACAATGCTGACGATTAAAGACACTGAAAAAGAAGCCTTTGGAAAACATTGTTGGAAAAGGAGAAAATGCTAGATACCAGCATTTTCTCCTTTTCCAACGATGTTTTCTACCCCATGAAAGACAGCGTAGCGCACATTGCATATAGGTTTTGGTCAGCAAATCTTTCAACTCGGACAAATCTAGAATTTTACAGTATGGTAAAGAGTTTATGCAAAACTGTTTTAACAAAAACCCATACAGAAATATGCAAGTGATCCCTATCAAAGTGTGAGTGGTATATATAGGGGATATTTGTTTCTTTTAGAGAGAGATCGAAATTTACTTCATCGAGTGGACACCATCGGTAATATTTTCACGAGTGGCATAGCCATTGGTGAAAATATTACCGATGGTGTTCACGAGTTGAAATAAATTTCGATCTTTCACCGAAAAAAACAAATATTCTATAATTTTATGCTTTTAACCCTTTCTGGGAGGAGCATTATCAAAATCCAGTACAGCTCTTTTCCATTATTCCCCGTGGTGTACCCATCCCGCATAGCAACGCGAGAAATGTAAGGTAAATGATGTCATATTTCCATCTGGTTGTTAGGCACAAGCAATTAACCTAGGCAACAAGAACATGAGAATTGGTATTTTCACTGGGGTACCAGTGTAAGATCCAAAAATATTTTCATTGCTATTTTTCGATATCCTATCGGATAGCATGAAATAAATATTGACATGCAGAAAGTTTACCAACATCAAATATCTTTGACCGAGGTCAGCCCACACAAACTACCCAAGCTGTCAGGTTTAATACTTTTTGCAGATGTATTGAGTCCTCCTTTCACCCAACATGGCTTATATGCATATATTCATGGAAGATAAGAGGGTTAATAAAAGAAATACAGTACTTAACATTTTAGACATTAAACAAAAATTATTTTATTGAACTGAAACTTAATAGGTGCTTATGGCACATACATTACTAAGAATTGCAATAAATATCTACTATTTAATTTTTTTTATCACATAACTCTCCTCATTTTCAATGTAATACAGCCATTACGAATTTCTTATCTCACACACGGGAGAAAATTATGCTGTTTTTGGTCAACACTGTAATTACAAACATCAGTCTAAAACGTTACTGACCAAGGTTCTTAACTCATTACAAAACAACAAAATTTTAGGTTTGTCCAAATCGAAAGCATTTGCAGACGATAAAATAAAAGTGACTGAAAATTTGAAATTTGTTTGGTGAAGGGTAGAAAACATTGGGGAAAAAATAGAAAATGCTGGTTAACAGCATTTTCTCCTTTTCCCCCAATGTTTTCTAAAGGCTTCTTCCTCGGGGTTGTCAAAAGTAGGTAATGGGTTAATTAATGGAAATTAGTAGTCAAAATTCTTAATTGTGATAAGTTGTTAATTTAATCACTTGTAGACTCAAAACAAAATTAATATATGTAAGTTTCTTCAGAACAATTTTTCGTTTGTAATGTACCTGTCAAAGTAAGCGCACTGGCTTCATGTAAATTTAACTACACACGATACATATATGCCTCTGGTTTAACACATTTTGGACTATAATTCTTTTTATACAGTAATGTGATAAAAAGGATCTGACACTCGTTGGTTTTTTTTAGGTAAAAAATTATTAAACTAGTCAACATGAAAATGTTCTTCAGCTTGCCAAAAGCTCGCTAAATATCATTTTTTGTAGAATCGTTCAATAAATTTTTATCTCAAAACCAACTCATGTCAGATCTTATATATCCCATATATTCAGTGTAATCCAAGACATACATATAAAAAAATATAGCTCAAAATTAATTGATTAAATGTTGTTTTACACTGCTTTCAACATTATTTCTGTCATATCACAGCAATAGCCCACAGATTCATGTATTTCCTAGGTTCCATTAGAACTAGACTATGGCTCTCCAAGGACACTCCCACGAAAAACCCAGTGGATCCTGTGAGGGTTAAACCTGGTCATCTAGGCCATGAGTCCTTCACTTTACCACTGGGCCAAGCAGGATCCCATATTGTTCACTAATTTATCACTGTTAGATCAGCAATTATTTCTTTTACAACAAAAATAGCCACAAGAACAAATATCCGCTGTATACACAGACAGAATTTTCCTTTTTACCAACTGAGACAGACTAAAACACAACAACCTATAGAGTACTTTTACCCCATAGACTATTCACTAGATGACAAAAATTAAGACCTGTCCACACTAGAAGCATTCAGAGACAACAACCAAAATTCTGCTTTAATGATTGGATTCATTTTGAAAAGGTCACACAAGTTGTGGGGAAGAACATTTCATCCTTTTCTCACAATGTCTTCATCTGAATGTCCAAAATAACAATGTTAGGTATTTTAGGAAACACTACAAAAAGCAATGCTGTATACCGGTGCTAATTCCGAGAGGTACATGTATAGGTTTCTTTTTTCAAACAAGAACATTAAAAATCTTCTCTTTATCATTACATGCACATAAATAGGTGTAACCCAGGCTCAACATAAAGTTATAGTTAGAGAGAAGACCTAGACAAGTCAAACTCAAAACTTTTCATATATCATCTCTTATACTACTAAATAAAATTAAAAAGCAACTTCCAAACGGACGGTAAAACCTGAATATTGCCATTTTCAAATTAGTTTGTTTTAGCAAAATATATTCCATACTGGACAGCGTAAATAACAGATCAGACTGTCTGCAAAAGGTCATTTAGTAGTACTTAGCAGCCTAAACTCATTACCAAATGAAAAAAATGTTAGGTTTGTCCAAACGGAAAGCATTTGCAGACGACAAAATGAAAGTGACTGAAAATTTGAAATTTGTCATGTGATGGGTAGAAAACATTGTGGGAAAAGGAGAAAATGCTGGTTACCAGCATTTTCTCGTTTTCCCACAATGTTTTCTACAGGCTTCTTTCTCGGGGTCGTCAAAAGTAGGACTTGTGTGGTAATGGGTTAAGGACAAAACTTTCCATATCTGTTATTGATATTCTGACAGAGAACCTTTCACTTAACAATGCTCTGTTTTTTTTTTCAGCCAAATGGAAGAGAATTAATGAAAACAGAGTAGATTATGTGAATGCTGACAAAAAATAGTTTGCTTTTTCTCCTAATTTTCTACAATTTCCAATATCCACTGTATTGTCTGAAAATGCTCTCTCAAAAATTTTGTCATCTAAGACAGATCTAAAATCCTTCAATAACTTTTATGCTGACTTTATTTCACTACGAGCTTTTCACCAGGCAACAAAGTGTTATTAAAATTGTTAGAGTTCATATTCACAGACAACATATTGGCAAAAAGGATGGGCCATGTGTTTAAAAAATTAAGAAATCATTGCTTTGGAAGGTGAAAATTTCCAAGCTTGTTCTCATACACTTTATCCCTTAGCATTGCTAAACACTGGATCGTTTGGAAATGGGTATGAGCGGCAAGAAATAAATAGTTGAAAGCTATGTATTAGTGACCCATAGAATGGACTACATCTACCATAGGTGAGCCTGGGTGTTAGTCTAATAAATTTTTCTCTGTTACGGTACATTTTCTGACATCACCTTTTCACAAATCACTGAATAATTATGGAACAGATTAACATTTTTTTGCCACAGATCTATCTTAACCGTGAACCGTCTGGATAATTGTTGCCACATGCACCGATACAATAAAAATAAAGTGTTACAAATAAAAGTCTTTGAAAATAATCACAGTTCACTCTTCTTTTCTTCAGGATCGTTGACTTCAGCAGCACTCTTTTTCACACCCAGACCGATTGGACAACTGACCCCTGTGCCCCCCAGTCCACAATACCCATTTGGGTTCTTGTAGAGATATTGCTGGTGATAATCTTCTGCATAGTAGAATTCCTTGGCTGGGACAATTTCTGTTTTAATTCCTGTGTAGCCCTTCTGCAGTAGAAGCTTTTCAAAGGCATCTTTGGTTGCCTCTGCCTCTTTTTTCTGCTCGTCAGTGTAGTAATAAATACCAGATCTGTATTGGGTGCCATGGTCATTACCCTGTCTGTTCAGTTGAGTAGGATCATGGTTTTCCCAAAATATCTACAAACAAAACAAAAAGTTATCTTCAATATATATGTTTAATTCTTTGACACACAATTCTGTGTTTCAGAAAAAAATGAAATTGAGGGAGCTGGAGAAAGTTTCTCCCATTTCCTATAGTTATACGTTTTCAAAGACATGGTCAATTACTCTGGGCCAAGTTAGATTTATTGTCTGTAATTTAAAAGATTTACAAACACTAATAATTGGCAAAGAAATGACTCATTGGAAAAATATGGAAAAAAGGAAAATGTTGTTTGGGTGATACTGAAGGCATTGTATGTGGCAGAAAATTCTGGCAAGTGAAAAGCTCCTTTTCCAATATTTTCAAACACAGAAATAGTAAGTGTTTTAAAACAAATACACAACAAGTTATCCTTTGATGCATGAGTTTTGTCCACTTCATCCTGGTCTTTAAGTTGAATATATAAGTGAGCACATTAATAGAATTCCTACTATTTTTCAGTAAGTTATATATGCATGTGAAAAGTACTTACAACTTATATACACAGGCAAGCTGTTTGATTTGTGCATAGCATAACTATTTTTGTGACCATTCAGGACATATGCCAAAGAAAGCCCAGTGTGATGCCGAGAGTAAATATATAATTCAATTTGTTAATAATGTTGACCTGGGTCAGGTTAACTCATTACAAAACGACAAAATTTTAGGTGTGTCCAAATCAAAAGCATTTGCAGAGGACAAAATAAAAGTGACTGAAAATTTGAAATTTGTTTCATGAAGGGTAGAAAACATTGTGGGAAAAGGAGAAAATGCTGGTTGCCAGCATTTTCTCCTTTTCTCACAATGTTTTCTACAGGCTTCTTTCTCAGGGTCGTCAAAAGTAGGGATTGTATGGTAAAGGGTTAAATGAACTAGGCAATACCTGATGTTAAAAAGCGAGAATAATAAAATATGTTACAATATCAGCAAATTTAACAGACACAATTACCTTTAAAATACCCCCATAGGAGATTTTTGCTGGATCGAACACCACCCTCACAACCTCATTGTGGCCTGTCATTCCCGTACAAACTTCTCTGTACGTAGGATTGGGAGTGTAGCCTCCTGAGTATCCGGCCTATTAAGAAACATCACAATCAATCGAAGTATACACATTAATAGTAATTATGAAGGTCAGAGTTCTTATTTACTAACCATTTGTTAGAACATTCTTTCTTGGTCTTTTTATCTGAGATTTTCTAAATTTGAAAATAATACACGTACTGCTTCTGATTGGGTAGACCAAATGATTCAGCCAATCAAAAGTTCTGATTCTTTAACATGTAACAGAACATGTAACAGAACTCTGGAGGATAAGACAAGGAATAAATATACGAAGGCTGGGCTGAAAGTTCATAGAATTTCTTCATTACATTTTTATTTGATGTGTGATTGTTTTGAAATTCCCACTTGTGTAATCATGGTTGAATGCCAATTCTCACATAAAAATCACATATCTAATTTTACTTTTGATACATTTATTTTCACCATAAAATTGTCACGGTCTGCTATATTGAAGCACGCCACAAAATCTCTGCTAACACCATATCTGAAACTTTCCAATTTTATCTGTTATGAAATTTAAGTGTTATGGCAGTAGAAGATTTGTTTTTGTGAACAAATTCCATGACCGTTTTGCTCAGCCCTTGTAGGCCCATGCCTTTTCTGTACTATGCAGTTAGAACATGGAAAGCATGGTTGTATGGGGATAATAACTTCAGATCAGTGTACGTCACTTCTGAAATCACTATGGCAAAGAAGAACTTGCACATACCGGTAGTCATATGGAACCGGTCTCTTTACCTCAGGTTTTTTAGTTAAATTCACATTGATTATCCATATTTTGCAAGAACTGTCTTGAATGTCAACTGTTTGGAACTTGTTCCCGCGCTAAACTTTATTTAGTTACCAGCATTTTCTCCTTTTCCCACAATGTTTTCTAAAGAGTTCTTTCCAAAGATCGTCAAAAGTTGTCATTGTTTGGTAAAGGGTTAATTCTTTACCACACAATGCCGACTTTTAACAAACCTGAGAAAGAAAGCCTTTGAAAACATTGTGGGAAAAAGAGAAAATGCTAGTGACTTGCATTTTCTCATTTTCCCATACCATAATGTTTTCTACCCTTCCCAAATCAAATACAATGTACCTACTTTTGATTGCCATTTTATTTTGTAGTCTGCAAATCAATAGGTGAGTGCAACACTATTCTAAGTGCCTGTACATTGTACAGGCACTTAGAATAGTGTTGCACTCACCTATCGAAATGCTTTCAATTTGGGCTAGTCCAAAATTCTGTCGTTTAGTAAAGGGTTAAATCTTTCTACACAGCCAATACCAACCAAGGTCACTTTCTAAGTAGAGCATAGGACTAAGAATACAATAAAGAATGTTTGATGAATGCAATTTCAGACAACTCATTCTGTGCAGTCTGATCTTGATCTATATTAGCACTTGATGAAAACACAGTTTAACCAGAACTCTATCGGAAAGTGAATTTCCTAGTTACCTGGGTAGAGTAAACACCTGGGGCTTTCCAAAACTTCTTTTCAGCTCCCCAAAAACAGCCCATACCTGAAACAAGAACCAATTTTGTGTTTGCTAGTTTCTTCGACCATTTTTAATTAACACTTTACAATACAATTCTGAATTTCAAAGACCCTTTGAATAAGCCTTTTGAAAACACTGTGGGGGAAAAGAGAAAAAGCTGATATCAAGCACTTGTCAGTTACCCACAATGTTTTCTACCCTTTAAAAGATAGGTTTCATAGTTCATGCAACATTTGATTTATTATTTATTCTCTGCAAAATGCTTTCCAATCAAAATGTTTGTCTTTTGAAGCAAGTTAATCCCATGATGGAAATTTCCTGAAACTAGAAATCTGTCATGACTACAGATTCCCAGGTAAACAGCATTTCTCCTTTTCCCTTTTCTCCTTTTCTACCCTTCACAAAACAAATTTCAAATTTTCAGTCACTATTATTTTGTTGTCTGCAAATGCTATTAATTTGGACAAGCCTAAAATATTGTCATTTGGTAATGAGAGAATGACTGGCGGATGAATGATATAATATTATGACCAATCAAATTGAAAATCAAGCTGAAAGCAGTCCATTAGCCTGGCATTCAGGCCCTCCATTTCAGTCATTCTAATAAACAAGGTATAAAACTATAGTAAAACTACAAAATATGTGTTGATTTTCGCCCTTAACCCTTTACCAAACGATCCCTAGTTTTCATTACCCTGAAGAAGAGGCCTTTTAAAAACATAGTGGGAAAAGGAAAAAATGCTGGTAACCAGTATTTTCTCCTTTTTCGACAATGTTTTCTACCTCTCCCAAAACAAATTTCAATTTTTCAGTCATATTAATTTTATTTTTTCATCTGCAAATGCTTCTACTTAAGAGAAATCTAAAATTATGTCATTTGGTAAGGGTTAATGTAAAATACAGAAAGACATGGAGGACATTATGTTAGAGGTTTTTTTTGCTATCTATTCTATGTTTATAGGATTTTCCTTATTATTAAAATGCTACATGTAACAGACTGACATCAGTCTAGCAGTCCATGTTTAAGTCACACTGTCATCCCATACTCGGTACTTTTTGTAAGTGTATTTGTACTGATATTTTTCATTGCATTTTATTTCCATCAGAAGTGAAGTATGGAATTTAGTCCAACAATTGACAGATTTTGTTGCAGTCTGATCAGAGTTCATGTTGGACCTATTTGTTGAACTTTGTTCTAATGTTTCTTTGACTATGATACTTAGCTGCTCAGAATCCCTACTGAACAAGTTATCTAAAGGGTACTTGACAATATTAGTTTTATGGATAGATAGATTGTTATTTGCATTATGGGCCATTGGCTTTTTGCATAAATAAACTTGAGTTGAGTTGAGTATTCAAACGAAATGAAGACTCTTTTACACGCTCATAGTTTACAGCTTTGGTAAACGTGGGAAGAAAGAGCAGTTACTAATCTTTCCTCATGTTTTTTTTCCATTTTGTTAAACAAGAAGGCAATGATGGCCCAGTTTCATTGCACTGGCTAATAAGTAAAAACCCTACCTGCCAAACATTACTATACTTGGCTATTCAGTGTTGAACATGAAAACCCTCCGACAGCACTAAAATTGGTAGTCCTAGTTTTCATAGTTAGCTCATAGTTAGTAACAACAAGATTTCTGAAGTTTTCACTATATAAGCCAATGTAAAAACTTTTAACTCCTGGGGTGGGATCAAATTCTACTCTAGGGCTATAATTTGGATCCTCTTGTTAGAGTGTTAGATAAAGCAAAATGCAAAATTTGGTAACCATAGGCTTTTAAGAATAAATACTGAGAGATTTCTTGTGACTCCTGGGGCAGGGCCAATTTTGACCCAAGGGCTACAATTTGGGCTCTCTTGGTAGTTGCACACTAGATAAAGCCACATGCACAACTTGGTACTCCCAAGCCTTATTCCTAGGTACAGAGAGATTTCTAAAATGTTCTTTATATAAGCCCATGAAAAACTTGTGCAGGGTCAACTCTGACCTGAGACCTATAATTTTGCTTTCATTGGGAGACGCCCACTAGATGAAGTCACAAGCTAAATTTGGTAGCTCTTGGCCTTATAGCTAGACACAGGAAGATTCCAAAAGTTTTCTCTATATAAACCCATGTGAAACTTGTAACCCTGGAGGCGGGGCCAATTTTGACCAATGTACTATAATTTTAAAACCCTTGATACAGGTCTACTTGATAAAGCTACATACCGTTGGTTTCAGACAAGAAGATTTTCAAAGATTTCCAATACTTTTAAGTTTTGTTGCCATGGCAACCAGAATGTTTAAAGGAATAAAAATCTTTCATGAAATTCTGAAGCTGTCCTTGAAAGGATCATTTCTGTGAAGTTTCATCAAAATTAGATTGGTAGTTTCAGAGAAGATTATTTGAAATAACAGTTAATGCATGCACAGACAGACACACAATAGACACCGAACCATGATATAAGCCAGCTGGCCTTTGGCCAGTGGAGCTAAAAATGATTTACAGTATTGCATAAACTCACCAAACATTGCAAGTTCCATGTTATCTGGGAATGGAGGAACAGCAGGATTCCCACTTACTGCATGTTTGGAAGGAACTTTCATTGGCTCACTCCGACCTGAAGAATACAACAGACAGAAAATTACAGCAATATCATTTCAATTCAAATGAAGAGGAAGCCAACAAGTTAGTCTCTCAAGTCAAAGTCTCTAGGCATGAATCCACTGTTATGACAGTGATTCGTCTACAAAAGATCTGGTGCTCGGTACAATACATGTATATTATAAACTGAAAACAAAAATATCAATTCAATGACCATAATCCAAAATTGGAAATGAATCTTCTCCTTTATTGGTCGAATCTCCTTGAGTTCTTGAGTCCAAACCTTCTTAATTATTTTTTACTTTGGTCAGAATCATGTTGGGACTGAATCTACAAATAGTAGGATGGTCCTCTATGGTACGACGGCACTTAATTTCGCCGAAAATTTAAAACAAGAGAGAGATGTATTTTTTTTCCAGCACTGTAAAAAACTCATGCATGTATAGTTACAATAAATATTGCTATCAAAGCTCAAGTCCTGTTTTTCAGACAAAAATATCTAGCCTCAAGCTACAATGTTGACTACAAGTGCTCCCATGGGAGTTCACTATGGTACCATGTCAACTCCGATAATTTGGAAAATCGCAAAAAATATAACTTTCATTTTCATAATACTGTACAATACTGTAGTTTTTGTTTCTGGAGATGATTATGATGCCACAGCAGACGAACCTTCCTTGTCAAACATAAATTATCCATTCTATGCAAAGTAGGGAGTAATAATTTTCAAAATGTGGAGGAAAACTGCTTTATTGCAATAAGGGAATATTGCAAGTAACTTATCATTAACCCATTACCACACAATCCCTACTTTTGACGCCCCTGAGAAAGAAGCCTTCAGAAAACATTGTGGGAAAGGGAGAAAATGCTGGTAATCAGCATTTCCTCCTTTTCCCACAATGTTTTCTACCCTTCACAAAACAAATATCAAATTTTCGGTCCCTTTTCTTTTGTCATCTGCAAATGCTTTCAATTTGGACCAGTCTAAAATATTGTTGATTGGTAATTTGGATTAATGAAGATACATCTTTTATTTTTAACCAATGCGATTCAAAAACACCTCGAGCTGCTCTCTATTTGATAGTGGTCAGGTGGCGCTATGTATGCAAATTAAGTACTTTTCTGGATTGCTGCCTTATCATAGTTCACGTGGTATCAGCGAGGACAACTATACAATGTCAATTGTTCCTGGTAGCTCAGATGGTTCAGGACCTATCTTTTCAGTGATGTGTCTTGGTTTCAAGGCCACAACTGGCCACACATTTCCTTTAAAATTCAACACATTTAAACAGTCATAATTCTCTCCTTTTCTCACAATATTTTTTGTACCTATTCCAAAGCATATTACTTAACCCATTGCCACACAATCCCTACTTTTGACAACCCTGAGAAAGAAGCCTGTAGAAAACACTGTGGGAAAAGGAGAAAATGCTGGTAACCAGCGGTCTCCCTAATCAGCGTCAGGAAATGTCAGGCAATGTCAGGAAGCGTCAGGAAGCGTCATGAAGCGTCACAAACCAAAATATTTAATTCTTCACGTTGTTTTTATAATAATGATGGAAGATGTAACAAATTCTATCAAAATATTATATGTTAGAGAGTATTTTGACTCAAATATGGGATAAAACCACCTGCCGATTCAGCGTCATGAAATATGGCGGACAAAGTTCTGTGGAAGCGTCACAAAGTGTGAAGTCGAGAATAAGCGTCACGAAAGACACATGTAGTTCTTAGATAAATTTAACAACTTAAAGAGTGGTAGGTAATAAAACAATTAAAAAAAAGTAGTATTTTCATGAATAATGACATTAAAAGTGGCAACTGCAAAAAAAAAGATGATTTCACTTACCTTTCCAAATAATGCTTAATCCATAGACCTAATCCTCATGATGGCATATTTAGCGTCACGAGATCCAGTTACGGGCTGGTAAGACACATAATATTGAGCGTCACGAGATCCGATCACTGTATTAAAGGTTAGAAAGCGAATCAAAGTATTCAGCGTCACGAGATCCAATCACTGTATTAAAGGTTAGAAAGCCACTCAAGGTATTCAGCATTACGAGATCCAATCACTGCATGTATTACGGGTTAGAAAGCGACTCAAGGTATTCAGCGTCACGAGATCCGATCACTGTATTAAAGGTTAGAAAGCGACTCAAGGTATTCAGCGTCACGAGATCCGATCACTGTATTAAAGGTTAGAAAGCGACTCAAGGTATTCAGCGTCACGAGATCCAATCACTGTATTAAAGGTTAGAAAGCCACTCAAGGTATTCAGAGTCACGAGATCCGATCACTGCATGTATTACGGGTTAGAAAGCGACTCAAGGTATTCAGCGTCACAAGATCCGATCACTGTATTACGGGTTAGAAAGCGACTCAAGTATTTAGCGTCACGAGATCCGATCCCTATATTAAGGGTTAGAAAACGACTCATAAGTATTTTTCAGGTTACGAGATCCGATCCCTGTATTATGGGTTACAAAGTGACACAAAGTATTCAGCGTCACGAGATCCGATCACAGTATTACGGCCACCGACAGTATCATATTCAGCGTCATGAGATCTAATATTGAATATAAGAGATAGCGTCAAGAGTTAAGCGTCAGTAGCTACAAAATCTTTCAGAAACATTGTTGCAATGTGTTTCAGTACCTTGCATTTCATAACTTGCAGGGTCTCCTGTTCCCACAAAGTTTTTTCTACCATGAATGAATCGCCATTCCATAGAACAAGATTTGGTTCTGTACAACAAGAGAATAGAACCCTGTCATAGAAACATTATGGGAATGTAATGAATAGCGTTTTTGTCCGTATAACATTTTTGTTTAAGTTTCTCGCTGCTGATCATGATTTCCTCGATGCTAATACTACCAAGAAAGCATCCCGTTCCTTTTGAAGATATATTTGTGCGAAGTCCTTGTGAAAGAAACTCAAGAAAAACACGAACAGGAGCACTGGTCGCCTATATATGACTGACAGTAGGCATGCCTGGCCAAAATGCCTCGGAATTCAGCCATTTATCATACAAAATAGCTTAAAATTGTATTCGCCTATTGTATCGTCGCCTACGGTGATTAGAATCGCCCCAACCAAGGCTGTTTTGCACAAGGAATAGAACAAGATACGGGATGAAACTGATCTTAAGGTACGCCTTGTTCATAAATGTGCTAGGTGTAAAACATCATTACAGAACAGAACAGAACATTTTTAATCATCCCAAAGACGATTAGAAATGTTAGATGTCACCCCCAAAAAGTCAAAATCTTGGGGTTTTTCACTCCTATGCTTAACCACTTCAGACTCGTCAGATTGGATTTCATATAAATTTATACGGTGATATGGATTTGTTTTTAATAAGCGCAGCACAGAATATTTGTAGTTATCAAATGAAGGACCAACAGTACGTCTATACACTTTTATTTTTGACATGTTCTCAACAACTCATTATCTTTTCTTTTGGTTGCAAACAATAAAAACTAGTGAACTTTAATTATCATCAATCTAGATGATTATAATTGGTTTGTTACTATTTGATCAGCATGCCATATTCTAATCAAAACGGTGTGAAAAATCACGCTTGCATTAATTGATACTGGTGATCCATGCAAATTAATGTGTATTACATGTATATAGCAGACAGGAGGAGTATATTCGGGTTTTATTTTTAACACTTGATGAAGACATTGATATAGACTAAAATGAAAAACATTATGCTGAAAAAGAGCAATTTTGTCCCATTACCACACCATTTTTTCTGAAATTTATGCATTGATGAGTGCCATGGGTAGAAAAAACATAGTGAATGATATATGATGAATACTTTTCCACCTCTATGGTCATTTTTATAATGATTGTTCTTAGAGACTGTAAATACACCATGTCGCTTATCCGTATTTAAAAAAAAAAAAAATGTCTGAGTCTTGCAATGCAAATTACATTTTTCTTTTTCTTTCTATGGAGCATTTTTTGTTTTCCAAGGCATGTGATCTCTTGTAATATTGCAATGAATAAAGTTCTATTGAATAGCAGTTCTGCGTTGGAAAAGGAGACCTTCTACTTTGTGAAATGCGAGCTATTTATCCTCTTCCCACATTGTTTCAAAAGGATTTTTTTAACCTCCTGACGCTCTGTATTATTATCTTCGCAATATAAGTCAAAGAATCTCGTGACGCTGAATATGTACATGTTTATTGCCGCTAGTCCATGTATAGACCTACAATAGTACCAACAACTTTCTCGTGACGCTGAATACTACATACTACTAGTGTCTGATCCGTGATACAGTGATACAATCGCATGAAGCTGAATACTACGTGTCTTACTAGGCCGTAGAACTGTGATTGGATCTCGTGACGCTTAAAATATGCCTTCATGAGGATTATGGATTACTTAAGCACTATTTGGAAAGGTAAGTGAAATCACTTTTATTTTGTTGTTTATATTTTTTGTTACTGTTCTATTACCTACCGCTCTAAAATTTGTTAAATTTATCTACTATATTTCCTGACGCTTATTCTCGACTTCACACCTCTTGACGCTTCCACAGTTGTCCGCCATATTTCGTGACGCTCAATCGGCAGGTGCTTTGATCCCATATTTGAGTCAAAATACACTTTAATATATAATATTCTGATAGAATATGTTACTTCATCTATTATTATTACAAAAACAACGTGAAAAATTGAATATTTTGGTGTGTGACGCTTTGTGACGCTTCCTGACATTGCCTGACATTTCCTGACGCTGATTAGGGAGACCCGGTAACCAGCATTTTCTCTTTTTCCCACAATGTTTTCTACCCTTCACAAAACAAATTTCAAATTTTCAGTCACTTTTACTTTGTCGTCTGCAAATGCTTTTGATTTGGAATAGCCTAAAATCTTGTCAATTGGTAATGAGTTAACTTGTGACACATCTGATGTTGTTTGCTGTGGTGTCTGTGGTCATGAGGTAGAGCGTCGGCCTCATAACCTAAAGGTCCTGAGTTCGATACTTGGGAGCGGATGCCAACTTTTGGATTTTTCATTGGCCCACACATTCGGCGCGAGTATTGGTGTAGTTCCCAGGAAGCAGAATCGAGTGAGATTAGAGAGATAAGTTGTAAGAACTTGTTTCTCAATCGATGTAAAATAAATATGTTTAAACTAAACTACACAAACATCTGATGTTGTTTGTAAGATCTTTCAATTTTACTATGTCTTGGAGCAGTCTAAATACAAGAACAGATATGTCAATGATGAGATAAAAGCTACCTGGAAGGGCCTGCTCTGGAGTTGGCATGGTTGAGGGTCTTGATGCTGCTTCACCCATGAAAAACAATCCTGCTACTGGTTGGTGTCTGATGATGGTCTGGGCAAATAGTAAAAGTTTGGCTGTGCTAGAGGCTCTGGATAAAACTGTCCTGATATATAAATAATACGAGAAATTTTATGTATAAGATACTTGAACGAAGAACAGAGAATTATTCAAGCTCTCAATGTGTTGAGAACGTGATTGACATTTCGTAACAGACAAGTCAGTGGTATAGTAAGTTCTAGCAAAGTTACTTACATAACTTGTTTACATTCGACAGCAACTGGTTTAATTAGCGGTGCATGGAAAAACCGGTAATGACCTAAATGAACCGGAACTTACCGGAATGGATTCAAGCAATAGATCTAGAGGAGGAAATAGACGTTTTAATAGATGAAAATTGTACTAGAATACAAAAAAAATGAGAGAAACCAAAGCTCCTAAATATCATACTGCATCGGTCTTGGTCTGGAACCGGTTACCGTCGGATTCCATTTTGATTTTATGGTCAAAGGGAAAAAACTCGTACAATCTTTTTAACCATTACTTATGAAGAGTACTCTCCCTTATTGGTACAAACTACCCACCTTCGGTATAGTCTTTCTTTCAACCATTACAAAAAGTTACACCGAAACTTTAAGAACCGGTGCATACCCATGCGGTCTCTCTAAAGACCCGGACCCTCTGTTGACCCTTATGTAATCCTTATCCTGCCAAATAGGTGAAATGAACCTTCCAAGCCGATTTCAAAAACCCTATCTTTTTGGAAACATTCTGGGAAAAGAAGAAAATGCTGGTAACCAGCATTTTCTCCTTTTCCCACAATGTTTGCTACCCTATCATAGACAGAAATCATCTTTTCAGCAAGAGTTGAATTGTCGTCTGCAAATGTTTTTAATTTGGTATAGTCCAAAAGTTTGTCATTTGGGAAAGGGTTAAGATCAGACTGCACCTTCATAAGTTGCCTATACCTAAGTTTCATCTGTGTAGATTCTTAAAGTTATTGCTTTTTTTTTCCAGCCAAAGTCAAGATGTTGTAAATAGCGTTATTTTAAGTCACTTTATTGCCTTAGGGACTTAGTGTTAAAAAAAAAAGAGAAAAAATTACCTTTCTCTAATTATCCCATTCTACCAAAAAAAAGGGGGAGATAAACTGGAATCAACATCAATAATACCGGGAAAAAACATGGCTTTTGTCTCCAATTTATCAGCCTGACAATACAGCCTATATTAACGATAATTGTTAATAACCTCGAAAACCTAATTGAACGAAAACATGCCGTTACTTTAAATTGTACAATAAGAAAGCTAATTTATCGTATACATTAATCAGTTGATAAATATTGTAGTATACAAATTGTACTTATATTCTGCATGAGCTCTTTGATAACCGAGTTGTTACTTCTTAGTTTAAATTTTGGCGGTTGCCTTGTTTACAAATGTGACGAAACACAAGGGAGACTACCACCTGTTCACAAAATAGTAATCTTGTCTGGTTTTCCTTTCTTTTGTCTATTGTTATGATATTTTCAGGAATAGCAGCACATACATTCAGGGCTGTCTTAAACTTTACAAGAAATAATGACAGCATTACGAACATATTTTGGGATACAAATCGTCTTCACAAACTGCAATGATGTTCATTCGTCTTTGGTTTTAGGCCGTCCAAAAATATAAGGGACGTAACTCTGCCATGAAGAAAGTGATGTCAGTGTATACGAGTTTTCTCCCTTCGACTATAAAAAAAAATATATCCGGGTCCAGTTCGTATCACGCAGAACTTCCCATTAACATAAATCAGCATAAACAGAGTGGGAAAGAAAGTGAAAATGTAAATCAAATGTAGGATTTTCTAAAGTCGCACGAAGTATTATATACATGAAGGAGCGGGATGTTTTGACCCACCACAGGTTGCCTTAATATGTAGTTCCAAGGAGAATTATGTGAACTGATTTTATTTCCTATGCCGTTTCCCTGCAAAATGGAACTGGCGGATCAAATTGATAAAGATTTTAATTAGAAAAAAAAAAAAATGGTGAGCAGATCAACTATATTCTCTGTAAATTCTAGAAAGAATAATGTACGGCCTTGTCATTTTTGTGTTCACACCCCCTATGAAATTACATGAACCCTTGGAAAATGGAAAGGTGTGCGAGATGGAAATCTGCCGTGTCTGCTGTATTGAAATATAAAAGACTAATGCTATTGATAATAATAAATTTGGAAATATTCTTTTACATTTCATGATAAATGGAGGATATCAGTGATTTAGACATGGATGGATGGATGGATGGATAGTCAAATGGACAAACAGATGGATGGATGTATGGCTGGGTTGACGGAAAGACTGATGTATTGGATAGGATATATACGATTGGATAGATCAATACATAAATGTAATAACTTGTCACAGTACACAACATTCAGAGAATTCAGGATTTGGAATAGATAGTTTTCCACCTGAGCTAATAAACTTTTACAGTGAACTTTGCTTATTACCACGCAGGGTTTGAACTAAGATAAACAAGGTTTTCATTTGGTGATAACTGTGATACAAGCTTTGCCAAAAATGACTGATCTTAGAGTTATAACGGCTGCATGAAGTCACAAAATGGTACTAATTTTTGATTTCTGTACTGTCATAGAATACATAGAGTTGGCTCTCTGCTGGTTAACCCTTTCCCAAACGACAAATTTTGGACTCTTCCAAACTGAAAGAGTTTGCAGATGACAATTTAAGATTTTGAGAAAATGGCAGAAAGTTCTTAAAAAGGGCAGAAAACACTGTGGGAAAAGGAGAAATTGTTCGTTACGAGCAATTTCTCCTTTTTCCAGTGTTTTCAAAAGACTTTTACTGCAGACACATAAAAACCAGGGCTTGTTTGGGAAAGGGTTAAACAGTATAAATCTGCCTCAATTCATACCGGTAAAATTCAACACCAAAGTTGGGCCAGCATAGGAGGCCCATTTTTCTATGGATTAAATTAATTTAAATTGTACCAAAAGAAAGCTAATTTATCGTATACATTAATCAGTGGCATGAACATTTTTTAACAACCTATAAATTCTTAACTTTGGCGTTTGGGCGATACTATTCCTCCATTGTAAACATGCAGTGCCTTAATTTTCCCTTGTGGCAAGGTACAAATCAATAGTTTGGCAATTAAAAAGATGGCCTGATAAGCCTATTATTCCCCGCATGTTTTTAGTCCCCTTCCGGTAAAGCTGAAGGGATTTTAGGTTTGCCCTCTGTCATCCATCTGTCAGTCTGCTGGCAAATCAGTTTTTCAGGCTATTTTTTTCTAAATGCTGGCAGATATTGAGCTGATTTTTGGTGTGAAAGTCAACCACCATAAGTTACAGATGGAATTTGAGTTTTGTTCCAGTCAACTGATTTTTGACAAAGTTACAGGTTTTGGATTTAGCTTATTTTACCAAAATAAAAGTGTTAAGGGCTTTTTATCCTAAATACTGGCAGATATAGAGTTGATTTTTTGGTGTATAAGTCAACCACTATAAGTTACAGATCAAGTTTGAGTTTCGTTTACTCCACTGATTTTTGACGAAATTACAGGCCTTGGACTTAAGACATTTTTAACCCCCCACCAAAAAAAAAACAGTTTTATTTTTTTTCTAAATTCTGGCAGATATTGAGCTGATTTTTAGTGTGTAAGTCAACCACCACGAGTTACATATCAAGTTAGAGTTTCATTCCGATCCATGACTTTTAATGAAAAAATAATAGGCCATAGACTAAGGAAATTTCACTGAAAAAACTTCTTCAATGAAATTACATTAACAAGGAATGCTTAAACATCTGGCTTTCATTAAAGCATTGCATACAAAAGAGTGACGTGATGTTTATAATTCTGAAAGGGGATCAAATATGTTCTTTCTACTCCACAGCTATATGTAAAAGTGATATATATGGTTAGTACGTGACTGGGTTTTGCTGTGAAGTACTATCAGAATGCTTGTTGCTATCACTGCACCAATACCATGACAAAAGCTCTGATGGTTTTTAGCCAGTGGGGCTCAAAATTCATACAGTAACAAGAAAAAGTGCTGGTTTCTAACATGTTACCCTTTTCCCACAATGTTTTGAAATTTTTACTTCCACATGGTTGTTAAAACTCTGGCTTGTTAGAAAAAAAAGGGATAAAACTAGAGCTGTCACTGAATGTGACTTAATACCCCTGCCAGTGCTTTGACAGAAAAAGTTCCAAGTTCAAGGGGAGATAATTCCTCAAGCAGGAAGAGTTGACACTTCAAAATTGCATCTTGCAAGTCTTCAATATATGATCAGTGTATGTGCAAAGTTTCAAGACAATTGAAGGAAAACTGTTGGAGGAGTTCGCGACACAAAATTGCTAGTATTTTGTACAGACAGACACACGGTTGGACAGACACATGGACAGACAGGCTGATTCCATTTAGGCATTATATCATTTTGCAAGGGTATACTGACACATTTCCTTGTGGATAATATAGATTTGACAAAGAAGTAAGTACAACAATCACTTTATTTAGGAAAAAAATCTTTAACGGCTGTAACTGCTTTTCTTAATAAATTATACACAGAAATCAACAAATTAAAATCATAATACATGTAAAGCAATGTGGAAAATGTTCTATCTAGTTGACTTAGTTTTAATCATTCTGAATCTAACTGACTACTAAATTTTGGACTCATCTTTATTGAAAAGCATTTGCAAAAAAGTAAGTGTGTATGAGTAATAAAGTTGAAAATTGTCTTAAAAAGAGGGATAAAATGGTTGTTTTCAGCATTTTCTTCTTTTCCAACATGTTTTAAAGATTTTCTTCCTCCTCGTAGAGTCACTGGGAAATCAGATGAGTTTGAACTCTTTACCAAAAGGCAGAATTTTAGACTTGTCCAAACTGAAAGCATTTGCAGACAAAAAAGTAAATGTGACTTGAAAATTGATTTATTTCATCAGCCTGTGGTTAATATCGGAAAATACTGGCCAAAAAAGGGAAAGGTAGCACAAGTTATTTTTGAGGACCTTTCACTTTTCGCCAAATATTTCCCCATATTATCCACAAGCTGATGAAATAAATCATATATCATATTTCCTCTGATTATTTTGTCAAGGAATGGCACTTTTAAAACTAGTGATCTTAAGTCAATTAATCAATTAATTAAGATTTTAGCAAAGTAGAAAAAAAAAGTAGTTCCAGATTTTCAGCAGGAGAAAAATATTCACTGCGACAGTGAAATAATTCCCCCCAGCTTAAATTACATCATTTCTTTACCCATAACTTTTCTAAAAATAGACATATGAAATATAAAAGTGACAACAGAATAGTTAACTTTTAACCAAACAACAAATTTGTACACACTCAACGCATCTGCAGACCAAATATCAAATATGTTTTTGTAGTGATAGAAAACATTGTGGAAAAAGAAGAAAATATATTAATTATGCAGGTAAAAGCATTTTCTCCTTTTCAAATGGTCACATGAAATATAAAAGTGACAACAGAATAGTTAACTTTTAACCAAACAACAAATTTGTACACACTGAATGCATCTGCAGACCAAATATCAAATATATTTTTGTAATGATAGAAAACATTGTGGAAAAAGAAGAAAATGTTAATCATGCAGGTAATCTACTTTTCAAATGATTATTTCAATAGCCTTCATCTTCAAGGTTCTTAACCCTTCCCCAAACGACAAATTTTCGACTCTTACAAGCTCAAAGAGTTTGCGGACGACAATTTCAAATTTGATAAAAATGGCAGAAAGTTTTCCAAATGGGTAGAAAACACTGTGGGAAAAGGAGAAATTGCTCGTTACGAGCAATTTCTCCTTTTCCCACAGTGTTTTCAAAAGACTTGTACTGCAGACACGTAAAAACAAGGGTTTGTTTAGTACAGGGTTAAAACATGGGAATGTTTCCAACAGGATTGTGATGATCCTACATATAAACAATACAATACTGATGCTATACACATTTTAAAGCTATGGAATAAAACTGGAAGCACTTCAATAAATAAATAAATACGAAAAAACATAAACAATTCACCTATCACTGTACATATACAGCTTTTTAACCCTTTACTCCATAGATACTCATTTTGATGCATCAACAACAGACAGCTTTTGAAAACATTGTGGGAAAAGGAGAAATTGCTCGTAACGAGCAATTTATCCTTTTCCCACATTGTTTTCCACTCAATCAGATATCTGTATCCTCATTTGTCCATATTTTTTATATCACATCTTTATTTGCTTTTGTTTTGTTTTTGGAACGGTAGAAAACATTGTGGGAAAAGGATAAATGCTGGTTACCAGTATTTTCTCCTTTTCCCACAATGTTTTTAAAAAACCTTTTTTTCCAAGGGTCCTGAAAACCCAGGATGGTTTGGGAAAGGGATATCACAATAGTTCATTGAGCAATGCTCTGTGATAAGGGGTGTTAACCCTTTACCCCATAAGGCATTTCTATGTTATCTCTAATTGACCCTAAATAACAGTAAGGATGAAACCATTTCTATGTGTATATGACACCTCTTGATAGCATAGAAAACTTTGTGACAAAAGGTGAAATATCTCACCATGAGCAATTTCACCTTTTGCCACAATGTTTTCCAAAGGCTCCTACAAGCAATGCGTAGAAATGATATCTATGGAGTAAGAGGTTAACTCTTTGTCAAACGACAAAATCTTTTACTTGTTGAAATAGAAAGCATGTACATAGGACATATTAATGGTGGCAAAAATGACTCTATTTTTCCTACTTAAAAAAAAAACATTGTGGGAAAAGGCGAAAATGCTAGTTACTGGAATTTTCTCCTTTTCTTACAATGTTTTCAAAAGACTTCTTCCTCAGGGTTGTTAACAGTTGGTACTGTATGGAAAAGAGTTCACTGTATGTTAAAAAAAACACAATCTTAGACTTGTTCCAAATAGAAAGCATTTGCAAACAATAAAACAAATGTGACATGTGACTAAGAAATTGGATTTTTTTGAAAAAATGTTGGAAAAACAGAAAATTCTTGTTACTGGCATTTCCTTCCTTTCCCACAATTTTTTAAAAGCTTGCTTTCTCACAGTCATTGAAAGTCCATATTATGTGTTAACCCTTTCCCAAATGACAAAATTTTAGACTGGTCCAAACTGAAAGCACTTGGGAGATGACCAAATAAACATAACTCAATAAACTTGAACTTGTTTCCAGCAGGGTAGAAAATATTGTGGGAAAAGAAGAAAATGCTGGTTACCAGCATTTTCTTCTTTTCCCACAATATTTTCAAAAGGGCTCTATCTCAGTGTCTTAAACAACAGGGGTTGTTTGGTAAAAGGTTAAAGGGTTCATACAGCTGCAGAAAGTACAAGCCAAGGTTAAATGTTGAATTTGTAACCTTGAGGTCCTATGTCTGATCCTCACAAAAGGCAATGGATTTTCATGACAATGTCTTTGGGCAACACACTTCAGAGCCCAGCATAGGTAAAGCCCAGGGCATGTGAGCTGTTGCTATTGCAGAACTAATGTAGAAAGCAGCTTAACTCATCACCAAATGACAAAATTTTAGGTTTGTCCAAGACAAAAGCATTTACAGACGACAAAATATAAGTGACCCAAAATTTGAAATTTGTTTTGTGAAAGGTAGAAAACATTGTGGGAAAAGGAGAAAATGCTGGTTGCCAGAATTGTCTCCTTTTCCCACAATGTTTTCTAAAGGCTTTTTTATCAGGGGCGTTAAAAGTAGGGACTGTGGTAATGGGTTAAAGTATCATTCAATATCTATACCTCTCCTAGACTTTACCAGCACATGTATTAGGCTTAACTCTTTACCACACAATCCTGACTTTTAATGACCCTTTTGAAAACACTGTGGGAAAAGGAGAAAATGCTGGTAACCAGCATTTTCTCCTTTTCCCACAGTATTTTCTACCCTTCCCTCACCAAATTTTGATTTTTCAGTCATCTTTATTTTGTTGTCTGCAAATGCTTTCAATTTGGACCAGTCTGAAATTTTCTGGTGTGGTAAAGCGTTAAAATTTTCCTTATCTTGCCAAAGGAATACTTTGGTAAGCTATCAAACAAACAAACCACATAGGTCTGTGCAGCATACTGTTCACTTAACTCTTTAACAAATGACAACATTTTAGACTGGTCCAAATTGAAAGCACTTGCAGACAATAAAGTAAACATGACTCAAAAATTAAAATTTGTTTCAAGCAGGGTAGAAAACATTGCAGGAAAAAGGAGAAAATGCTGGTTACAAGCATTTTCTCCTTTTCCCACAATGTTTTCTGAAGGATTTTTCCTCTGGGTCATACAAACTAGGGACTGTTTGGTAAAGGGTTAAAATTACTTGGTTATCTACTTATCCTAAGGTTGAGGATCTTATTTTATCACATAACCTCTCTTGTTTTCAGTGTAATATATACCCAATACAAATTTTCTTATCTTATATATGTTTGATATCACATTTGTGTGACATCATTTTTGATGTAATTTTGTATGCATTTCAAACAAGTGAATGGGTGTTATGGATATTATTGCATTTATGAATGTTTTTGCATCATCTGATCTATATTTTGTGAAATGCTGTGTTATGTGATAAAAAGAATCTGACATTCGTGGGTGTTTGAGATAAAATTTTATCTAACTTGTCAAGTAAAAAATGTTAAGCTCGCCAAAAGCTCGCTTAAAAACATTTCCCTTGACTCGTTTAATAGAATCTTATCTCAAAAGTCCCTCATGTCAGATCCTATATGTATGTAGGAAACTTCTAGGATGATATACTCCAACTTTTTTTGACGTCAGAATAGAGGCTACAAGCAGTAATCTTTAAACTATTAAAAACCAAACTGCCAAAAATGCTTTCACTGCCAAAACATGCCACCAAGTAAAGTGACATTGTTTCAAGGGATAAACTTAACTCTGATCCTGTAAGATAGCTAATATGGAACTTTTGTGCCAATAGGGAAAACCGAAACATTGCTATTTCAACGGTAATTTTTGGAGAAAAATACCTGCTTGACCGATACAGCAGGTCCAAGATCAGACTGCATGCTCTGTGCAACCTGATCTTGATCTACACTATCCCAAAAAGGTCACCGAGTTGCACTTGGCAGCCCATGGGTTGATACTCTTAACTCATTACTAAACGACGAAATGTTAGGTTTGTCTGAGTCGAAAGCATTTGCAGAGAACAAAATAAAAGTGAATGAAAATTTGAAATTTGTTTTGTGAAGGGTAGAAAACTTTGTGGGAAAAGGAGAAAATGCTGATAACCAGCATTTTCTCCTTTTCCCACAATGTTTTCAAAAGCCTTCTTTAATAGGGTCGTTAAAAGTCTGGATCATGTGGTAAAGGGTTAAACAAATTATAACCATTTTCCTGAATGCTCTACTAAATGCATTATCAATGTTTTTAAACATCCTGAGACAGTATTTAAAAAAGAAAACACAGCAGGAAAAGAAGAAAATAGTGTCGACTAGCAATTTCCCACAATCTTTTCTACCATCTCAAAGACAAATTTTATCATTTGAGTCAGGTTCAAATTGATATCTGCAATGCCCTGAATTCCAAAATTTTATCTTTTGTTGAAGAATTCATTCATTATTTCACAGGCCTATTCCTTCAGCAACTGACCACTTTCAAAAGCAGAAATTGCTTTTAACAATCTTTTTTTTTTGCCACATTCATTTCAGGCAATCATTAATTCTTCCTTTACTTAGAATATCCTTCATACAAAAAAAAGTCTTCAAATGCATCTGCTAGATACATGTATATGTTTCAGGGGTAATTGAAATGCTTTCAATTTGGGAGAGTCTAAAATTTATAGATGTACCTAAAATTTACTTGTTTGGTAAATAATTAACAGTTATTGACTAGGAGACATGTTTTATACAAGTTCCAATATCTTTCAGTTCATCGGTGTCCACATCATAGCTCTCCGACTTTGTTTTACGCCTTGCTCTCAATTTACTGTCTTTGCTTTTAAGGCTAAAATCTTTTTCCCCGCTGCTTATTTTCTTGTCTAATTCATCACTTTTTACACTTTTATCACAAGTTTTGAATTGGATAGATTGATTTATTCCTATATTTGAGAATTGTTCCTGTGCTGTTTCCACTACACTTTTTGATGATATTGGAGTTATCTGTTTGCTGAGCAAGTTTGTGTCTTTACCTTGGATTGAAATGCTGGATCTGAAAGAGATTTTATGCAATGCTGAAAAGATTTGTTACATATGTGCAAAATATGATGATAAAGGAAGAACAATAGTTAAAACTAGAGCTGTCACAGAATGTGACTTAATACCCACCAGGGCTTTGACAGAGACAGGCAGTTACTAGTATTTTGTACACAGACGGACACACAGACTGACACATGGACTGACAGGCTGATTCTATTATACCCCCAAAAACATTAATCATAACATCATGATTTTTCTGGCATACACATTGTGTTCCCATGTTTCTTATTGTGCGTACTATTACCCAATATCAAACAATCCCTGACCAGTTTTTACAACCCAGAGGAAGAAACCTTCTGAAAACATTGTGGGAATAAGAGAAAATACTGGTAACCAGTATTTTCTACTTTTCCCACAATGTTTTCAACTTTCAATTTTAGAGTCACATTTATTTTGTCATCTGCCAATGCTTTTAATTTGGACAAGTCTTAAATTTTGTTGTTTCGTAAAGAGTTCACTCTGACTATTCTTTGATAAGTGTGTTCGACACTTTCACCACACAAACTCAATTTGGACATATCCAAATTTTTTCACCTGGTTAAATGTAAGTTCCTTTTAGTCATTGCAGATTCACTTGTGCTTTCTTTCTTTTTATTCTTAATGGCAAAAAAATACCTCAATTGAGGTAATCCAACCTGAAATAAGAAAGCACCTGAGCAACTTTCAAGGTATTAACCAATTACCACAGAGAGTTATAAAAGATATACCACTATTCTTAGACAAGAAAATTAAATGTCTTATGCCAATGATAACAAAAAGATCAAAGAAAAATGGGGCAATTGTGTGTTTGAGATAATTACTTTGACACCAAAGCCATGTACAACAGGAAAATGAAAAGGTATTTGTGTTTTATGGTTATTTGACCCATTACCACACAATCCCTACTTTTGACGACCCTGAGAAAGAAGCCTTTAGAAAACATTGTGGGAAAAGGAGAAAATGCTGGTAACCCGCATTTTCACCTTTTTCCACAATGTTTTCTACCCTATCAAAGAAAAATTAAACTATATGAGCCCCATTGAAATTGTCATCTGCAAATACTTTCATTTCAGACAAGGCCACAAATTTGATGTCTGGTAAAGGGTTAAAATAGCTTGAAGAAAATCAGTTAAGCTAGAGCAGACAATCATACCTATTGTATTTTAGATGACTACGAACAAGATGGCCTGCCGCTAATGCAGACATAAGAGACAGCTCTCCTGCTAGCACCGTTCCACACACAATCTGGGCAAACTGTTTGGCATGGGTTCCTGGATCTACTTCGGAGGACCCTTGAACATCTAACATCTACAATTAAAAACGCATTACAATGCTGTATCTTCTACCTAAACTTCAGGTGCTTTTTACGCATTTGTCCAGATCTAAATCTGAATCCAAGGAACATGCTTGATATGCAATGACCAACATGTTGCCAAAAAATTCTTACCACAAAGCTTTAAAACTAAAATAAATAGACAAAAAGGCAAGAGATGTGATTAAACCTGTCAACCCAATTTATACTTTGTTAGCCATGCATCAAAAATGATGATTATGAAAATTTCAATCCACCCTTGCTACAACGTCCATTCATTTGGATTATGGATATTTTAGAGGGATGTTTTCAAAACCTGTCTGCCGCAAATTTGTTTCAGAAGGTAACTGAAAACTGATTAACACACTACAAATTGTTCTTATGTTCTATAAACCCTAAAGGAAAACACTGTGGGAAAAAACAAGAAAAGGCTACTGTAACAGTTCTCACAAACAGCCGTTCCTGGCGTGGTTTGAACTCTGAACCTCCGGATCTCAAGGTGAACACTCTACCATGTCGGTACAAAAGCTAACTCTATAGCAAAGCAGTATAAGTATCCCCTTATACCAACACAAGCTATACCTTTACACATATCTGTGGGATAAACCAGTAACAGTTCTCCTTACAAGCATTTCTCCTTTCTCAAACCATATTTTCAAAGGCTTCTGTTTTCCGATTTGTTTAAAAAAGGATGAAAAATACACCAACCTTCAAACAAGCAGCCTGTGGTGGCAATATAGTACCCCCTCCAATAGTTCCCACCTCTAAAGAAGGCATGGTACAGCTAATATAGAGATCATCATTATGGTCACCTGTGGCTTCCATTAAAGTAATACAGTTAGAGCTGGCAACACTCTGAGCTGGATCCTGCATTAATAAATACAAATGAGCAATACTCTGTGAACGGGGTTTCATGCATCTGCATGCATGAATCGAAACAGGGTCAACGACGATGTACTTTTGTACATCCTCGTTGACCCAGTTTCGATTCATGCTGTAATCGACCCTAGGTTATTTCGCTGATGTTTTCTCGTTCTCATGAATTATTCATGAAGCATTTTGATTGGTAATATCAGTTTTTCTTTGAGAAAATTTAAATTATTTTTATCACAAATATGCTGTCACTTCTATTTTTAGTAACTGACGAAATGAAATCGCCCTCCCTACAAGAGAGAATGAATATTTTATCAATCTTTCGATTGCTTATTAGGGTACTTTCCAACCATATGAATATTCATAGGAAACAAAGATTTGCTAGTCAATTTTCCCAGAGGTAATGCATGGAGAGAAACGTAATGCTTAAACCTGGGTTCCGAGGATGCAAAAAGTACTGACCATTGTCAGCCTGCACAGTCCATGCAGAGTGACAATGGTCATACCATTCTACCTTATGATTAAGAATCTGTTTGACAAACTAGATTTTATGAATCTATGACCAGGCCTTGCCTGCTTGGTATTTTGCATCTTTAAGATGCATTAACTCATTACCAAACAACAAAATTTTAGATTTGTCCAAATCGAAAGCATTTGCAGACGTCAAAATAAAAGTGACTGAAAATTTCTGTGAAGGGTAGCAAACAATGTGGGAAAAGGAGAAAATGCTGGTTACCAGCATTTTCTCCTTTTCCCACAATGTTTTTTACAGGCTTCTTTCTCAGGAATGTCAAAAGTAGGGATTGTGTGGTAATGGGTTTAACCCCTTGTGCCATAGTGCTGCTAAAATTTACTACATGTATATATCATAAAGTACTCAGCTTTTTGGCATGGCTGCTAAAAGGGATATTAATTCTTTACCAAACAACAAAATTTCTGACTTGTCCAAATTGAAAGCATATGCAGACGACAAAATAAAAGTGACTGGAAATTTGAAATTTTTGTTGGGACAGGAAGAAAACGTTGTAGGAAAAGGAGAAAATGCTGGTGACCAGCATTTTCTTCTTTTCCCACAATGTTTTCAGAAGGCTTCTTTCTCAGGGTTGTTAAAAGTGTCGTAATGGCTTAAATCCTTCACCACAAGTTTTAACAATCCTGAGAATACCTGTTTTGAAAACATAGTAGGAAAGGGGGGAAAATGCTTGTAATCAGCATTTTCTCCTTTTCCAACAATGTTTTCTTCTATAACAAAGACGATTAACTTCATTTGAGCTGCGTAAATTTGTTCCGTGCAATGCTGTCAATTTGGACAAGTCTAAAATTTTTCAGTAGGTAAAGAGTTAACTTTAATCATGAAACGACAAAATTTCAGATCATTCTTAATTTATTAAAGGGTCTTTTAGAAAAAAAGGAGAAACAATTTAAAAGATGCTAGCTGTCTCTTAATAAAAAAGTAAAACAAATACATGTCTTGGGAAACGGCACAATTTCTCCTCCCAAAATGCCTCCAACACCTTCTTCCAATGGCTCCTAATGCCTAGGGTGCCACACAAGCCCAACTGCATTCTCAGTCATTAAACATTAACCAAAGAATTGCAATTTCAGGGTATTTTTGTCAAGAAGGTTGCAGCAAAGTGGACATTATAGATCAAGGATCAAACTGCATGTTTTGTGCAGTCTGATCTTGATCTCCACTTGCTGCAAAGGTAAAAGAGGTTGTAGGAGGTGCTTTAAGGGTTAAAAACAGTATCTCCCACAGAAAGAGACAATCATAAACATTCTACATCATAACTAAATTGTGACACAAGAAAATGTTAAGCCCACAATAAAGATCTATTTTTCTTGTTCAAAAAGTGCAGGATAGACAACATTTTACACCCGACATCTTTACCAGATGACGAAATTTAAGTATTTGCAGATGACAGAGTGTCTCAACAATTGGATATGTCATTGAAAGGGTATAAAAACATTGTGGGCAAAGAATAAACTGCCGGTGACCAGCCCTATCTTCTTTTCCGAAATTGTTTTTTAAAGACTTCTTCCTTCCCCAGGGTCTTTATCACTCGGGATTGTGTGGTGAAATGAATATACATGGATACCAACTTTCAGTAGTTTTAATAATAATAAACTTTCATTACAAGCAGTATAGTAATGAAAATTTATTATTATTATTATTACACCATCTTTTTATGCCAATTCATAGACCTTAGGAAAAAATGTTCTTTGAAGACACAGAGGCAAGCATAACAAAAAGTATATTATTCTTTGCAGTGGTTATCATATGAATATTTACATCAATCTTAACTCTTTACCAAATGACAAAATTTTGGACTGTTCCAAATTAAAAGCATTTCGCTGATGACAAAATCATTACGACTCAAAAACAGATTTTTTTCTGAAAGGGTAGAAAACATTGTGGGAAAAGGAGAAAATGCTGGTTACCAGCATTTTCTCCTTTTCCAACAATGTTTTCGAAAGGGATTTATCTCAGGATCGTAAAACCCAAGGATTGTTTGGAAAAGGGTAAACAGAACCTTACCTGTCCAGTGGCTATAAATAGGGCAGTGACAATATTGGCAGCATGAGCATTGTACCCTCCTATACTACCTGCCATGGCTGAACCAATCAGATTTTTACTGATATTCAGATCTATCAAAGCTGGGACTGTTGTTTTTAAGGTATTTTTGACTACATTGGACGGAATGATTGCTTCACAAACTACAGACTTTCCTCTTCCCTCAAGCCTGAAAAATATCAATGATATGATTGTTTTCTGTTGCATCCAAAATACTTGCTATCAATAAATATCAACTATGAGAAACATTAGAAATTGGTAAATTAAAGCTCCATTATTCAGCTGCCAACTCTCTGCCACAGGTGCTTTTTCAGTACAAATACCAAGTTGAAAAAGGGGGAATACTGAGTCAAAACATTTTGAAAGTTAGCTCCCCTTTTGAAATGGGTCCCCTTTTGATATTTAATAATCAAACCAAGGAAGTATCTTCTATCACAATACATATTAACAATTTTTGAATTTTTTGCACAATGCAGACAATCACAGGCAATGGGAGCAGAAAGGGGAAGAAAAAAAAAGAGGGCCACTGGCCTGAGTAAAGTCATCTTTGACAAAGATGAAGACATCCTAATAGTGAAGATGTTAAACATACAAATGTTTTGACAAATGGTCATGACTATCATACCGAAAATGTGGTCTCTTGAGTTCTAACAAGGTTTTTCTGTCCCAGCGACCTACTTTTTTATCCACATGACCAAATTTGTCAAAGAAATAAAGAAGGCAAAGAACTTAAAGGAGAAACAGACTGATGATGTAGCCTCTAGAGTGTGGACAGAATTTCTCAAAGATCTGATCAGATGTGAGCCAAAAACAGTCTCCTGTTTCAACATTTCTTGTATGCGGCACTGAATGCAAGCACCAGACTTGCATTCAACATTTCAACAAAGAAGCCTCAAATTTAGCTGTTATCAAGAACTTCTGTTCCATTGCACTCTATATGTTCTGCTCTACTGGAAGCTTTTCAAGACAAAACTTAAATGTGGAACATGCTGATAAAATCAAAATGAAACAGTTTCAGATCCCTAGGTGAAAATATGGATGCAAGTGGATGGCAAAGATAAAGGTCAGACTGCACAGATTGGGCAATGATCCAATTTTGGATCTACACCATTGTGTCATTTAATCAAGCCTGTAATGTAAAAACCCTTTTTGAGTGTCAGTGAATTTGATTTATAGCCTTTCAAAGTTTCCATATTTGATGCTGAAAGAGTTGAATGAAACCTACCAATTGATGGCCGAGGGTTTCTTGTCTGTACAAAAGTTTCCACTGAGACTCATTATTTCCATGTCTGAGAACTCTTCCTTCAGAGTATTTAGTGCTCTCTCTGATCCCTACAATAAAACATTTGTTAACCCTTTACCAATCAATCCCTTAGTCTGCTAGGCGTGACTTAATGACTTTTGGGAGAGACAGTAAAGGTAAAGATCAGACTGCACAGAATGTGCAGTCTGATCTTGAATCTACATTATCTGTAAAGGAGAAATTTGAAATAGCAAAATTTGTATTTTTACTTTTGAGGTTAACAACCCCAGGAAAGAAAGCTTTTGAAATCATTGTGAGAAAATCACCTCTGC
Source organism: Tridacna crocea (assembly GCA_943736015.1). Taxonomy (NCBI): domain Eukaryota; kingdom Metazoa; phylum Mollusca; class Bivalvia; order Cardiida; family Cardiidae; genus Tridacna; species Tridacna crocea. Next base: position 33,696,958 of record OX031066.1, on the reverse strand, counting down.
CTCCTCTACAGAATGTTTCCTATTCTTTAAAGCTCAAATACTATAATTAAAGCAACATTCGTCATTCACAAAAGCTTTCAAAACAAACATGTAAAATATTATTGTCTTGTACTGAGTTACCATATCACAAGAAAAATTCAGTAGTTCATGTCCCCTGCATTTTCTCCTTTCTTACAATGTTTTAAAAAAACTTCTTCCTTATCATTGTGGAAACACAATATTACATAGTAAGGGGTCAACCATTAATGTACAATAAACAAAAGTGAAAAAGACAAAAGTACCTTACCTTTGAAAGCATATTCATTCCCATTGCATCCCCTGTTTTTGCAACAAATCTCACATACAGTAATCGACCAGCTTGAGCTGTATGTAACTTTTCTAGTCTAGCAAACCTATAAAATACAACACCAAATATGTGAAATAAAGTAAAGATATATACATTATAACAAAAATAAATAGTGAAGACATACAATTTCATTTTTTCGTTGAACCTTAAATTGGGATGTTTCCCACACTGAACTTTTTCCATGTTCATAGCATTGTCTTGCTACAGTTAAAAATCTTACTTCAAATTTACAAGTAACTGAAAGAGATCCCATGATAAAACTCATAATGCCATTAACTCTGACAGCATTTGCAGACAACAAAATGAATGTGACTAAAGAATTAAAATTTGTTTTAGGAAGGGAAAAAAACATTGTGGGAAAAGGAGAAAATGCTGGTTACCACAATGTTTTCAAATGTTTTTTTTCTCAGGTTCGTTAAGAGTCGGGAATGTTTGGTAAAGGGTTAAGTTAAAATCCATCAGTTAGTGCACCTTTCCATGTTTTCCTTGACTTTCTAATACAAGTATTTTGCACCATAGACCTCCAAGTTGTTGGCTGCTTCCCAGCTTAGACATTGTCAGAACAGTACTGAGAAGAGGATACCTCTTACAATTACTCCCATCAATCCCCAAAAAGGGTATAAGCCTAGGGCAGATTCACAACAACCACCTTCTGTTTTCATCATAACTACATATTCAGAAAAACTGGGAGCAACCTTTTACTTTTCAAACTTTTTTCAGATCTCTAAAAATCTATATTTAGAACTTTTACATTCTTATAAACCAGATTGCAGGAACATATATGAAAGTAAGGAACTTATTCAATTAATTTTCAAAAATTTCATTTCCAAAATACATTGTCTTGCTTAACTGCTGTTTTTCCAACAATTTTAAAAACTCTTAAAACTATAGCTGAGTTGAGTATCATTTTTTGAAGAGTAAGGGAGAAAAATTCTGTTTTAAATCAACATATTGAAGTAAATAAGTTGGTCAGCACTTACCTACTAGTTCTGTCAAAACTTTCCTTTATTCTGTCAAAATTCTGTGTTTTATCTAGCCACGCTTTCACCTCACTGCAAATACATAGGGGAATTTTTTGGGGGTAAGAATATCATCGATAATGTTTTCACGAGTTGTATGATGTTAAGGAGACAAAATAAATTTTGACTGGTCACTAGAAAACAACAAAAGATTTATTTTATTTTTTACATGCGTCTAATGCCTTTCTGTTAAGACTTTCATCAAGAACCAGGACAGATGTTTTTGGTTATTCCTTATGGAGTACCCCCCTCCACAGAAGAATGCATTACGAAATGATGTAAAGCATAAAAAATGTAGGTTTAATGCCTGTAAATTACACCCTATTTCCCCCTGGTTGAACAGCACAGGCTGTTTACCTAGGTAACAAGTGTGCAGGCACCACTGTTTCTGCTTTGAATTGTAAAGCTAGAAAATATGAAATCGGCATTGTTCACTGATCATACTAATATCAAAGCGTAACACCCTATGATTTCTTGATTAACTATGGAAAAGCATGGAATGAAAACAATCATTGTATACCTCACAAAACTCAATCTCTGACACTTACAAAATGCAGTGCTAAGTTTGACATGATTGTGTCATGTTACATTACATCATAATACTTAAAACTTTACCATGAGAAAAATTCAAAGACATTTCCAAATTGAAAGCATTTGCAGATAACAATTCTATTGAGGCTAAAACGATGCAATTTCTGTTTGATAGGGTAGAAAACTGTGGGGAAAGGAGAAAATGCTGGTTACCAGCATTTTCTCCTTTTCCAACAGTGTTTTCAAAACTCCTTCCTCGGGGTTATTTAGTCGTCATTGTGTGGTAAAGGGTTAAAACTTTATCTCATGATATTCATCTTTCATTCATGAAAAATTTTATCACTACCCAAACCAGTATTTGTTGCTATTTCTGAAAATATTTTAATGAAATTGTCAATAATTTCAATGTTTTGTTGTTGCATATAAAAAAAAAAGACCCTTTAGTAATAAATTTCCAAACAACAAAGGGACGACATACCTAGCCCTCATTGCAGAGGGGAACCTAACCACTGGACCCCGTGACATTCCATCTCCAATCACAGTACAATGTGCACCACCTGCTTGCTGAAATCAGCCAAGATATATTATAGAGTAAAATGTAAATAAACAGTGCAACTTTTCTATAAAAACCCAAGAGTCACTTGGGAGTTTGCTGCTTAACTTTTACAAAGCAACATAATTTTTTGACTATTGAAATTGAAAGACTTCACAGACAACAGAAAAAGGAGAAAAAATGCTAGTATTCAGCATTTTCTACTTTACCCTCAATGTTTTCAAAGTATTAAGACAGGTACTTGCTTAGCACCGATGCATTTCAACATTTACCATAGGATCTCAGATCAGGCTTCCTTAACACAAGTTACTGTTTAACTTGTTACCAAATGACAAAATTGTAAACCAGTCCAAATTGGAAGCATTTGCAGACGACAATGTATGTATGGCTCAAAAGTTGAAATTTGTCTTGGGAAGGGTAAAAAACATTGTGGGAAAAGGAAAAAAATGCTGGTTACCAGCATTTTTTCCTTTTCCTACAATGTTTTCAAAAGGCTTCTTTCTCAGGGTCATTAAAAGTTGGGATTGTGTGGTAAAGAGTTAAGGGAGGTAGCCACTGTTACCAGCATTTTTTCCTTTTCCTACAATGTATTCAAAAGGCTTCTTTCTCAGGGTCGTTAAAGGTTGGAATTGTGTGGTAAAGAGTTAAGGGAGGTAGCCACTGTTACATATTTTCTTGAACTCCAGAATGAGAACTAAGTTTGGTTGAATTTGATTTTAACTCCATCTTAAAAAGCTTAGGTCGTATCACACTGGCCAGTGCACCTTTGCATGTGTTTCCTGGCTTTCTCATATCTATAATGATACAATTTTCTTTCCAAGTCAATGATTACTTTCTCACATGCATCAGAGGTTAGAGGCAGAAAATTGCCAGAAACAAAATTTGCGGCATTCACCAGGCCACAAATCAAGATACGCTAACCACTGAGTTACCAGCTAAGCCAAGCGAGAGCTTAACCCTTTACCATACAATGATGACTATTAACACCCCTGAGGGAGAAGTCTTTTGAAAACATTGTGGGAAAAGGAGAAAATGCTGGTAACCAGCATTTTCCCCTTTTCCTACAAAGTTTTCCACCACCCTATCAAAGCAAAATTGCACCATTTGAGCCACTTTGAAATTGTCCTCTGCAAATACTTTCAATTTGGATAGGTCTAAAATTTTGCTGTGTGGTAACAGATTAGGATTTTTGCTTGTGAATTTGTGTCATCAGTACATTGTACCAATTGCAGACTCATAATGCATGCAGCATACCTTTTGTAACTAAAAGGATAAACAGAACTACATGAAATTTCAATACCTAAACAAACTCACAAAAAAGCCTGCCTCTAAAGAATTTTCTCAAGAAACAATCATTTTTTTTTCAAATACATCAAATTTACCTACAGGTTTAAAGTACATCGTATTTGACATCAAGAAATATGCCCCACCTTGGCAACCTGTTCAATTGTAGGAAACTAATGGGTTTAGTAACCCTTTCAATAGCAAAGATCTTAACAAAATCTCTGTTTGATTTTTTAAACACTGATGATACAAATAAATCTTACTGTGATAGCATTGCATCCCCTGTTGGTACTAGCAACCAAACATCCTTCTGTTGTTGCCATGGGAACCATTATTTTTTCACCATTTAAAGTCAATGGACCAGCAACACCTACTGGCAATGGCATGTAGCCAATCACATTCTCACAGCAACTTTCATAAACCTAAATTGAGGAACAATAAAAGTTAATAATTAACTTCGGAAAATCATGACCAAGAAAGAAATTTAGGCTGAACACAACCACAGCTAAATAAGTATTGGGGTTGCATTCACCTATATTTCTAAGTCTTACTTAACTCTTTACCAAACAACAAAATATTGAACTAGACCAAATTAAAACCATTTGCAGACAACAAAATAAACGTTAATCAAAAATTGAAATTTGCTCTGGAAAGGGTAGAAAACATTGTGGGAAAAAGGAGAAAATGCTGGTAACTATGTTTTCAAAGGCTTTCTTTTCTACGGGTCATTAAAAGTCGGGATTGTATGGTAAAGAGTTAAGATTTAGAGAGATCACAATTTCTGATTGGCTATATCATTTGGTTCAGCCAAAAACTGCCAAAACAAATACGAGACTTTCAAATCTTGAATTTTTTCATGGATTACAATGGTTTTATGACTAGTTGGTAAACCACAAACAGAATGCAAACAACCTGTAGTATGATCAAAGATCTATAACATGTGTGATGTTCTGAGAGACCAATAAAATGGCTTCAAAGTTGCTAAATACATATCTATCCATCTCAGTGAAACATGTCCATTCCACTGAATAGGTCTTCACCCCATGACAAAAATGCAGCCTTGTCCAAATTGAAAGCATTTGCAATTAAAATATGGTTCAAATGATGGAATTTGTCTGTGAAATGGTAGAATATGTTGTGGAAAAGGAGTAAATGCTGGTTATCTGCATTTACTTCTTTTCCCAAAATGTTTTCAACAGGCTTCTTTCTTGGGATCATGAGAAGTCAGGATTGTGTGGTGAAGGGTTAAAGCAATTAACCCATTACTACATAATCCCTACTTTTGACGATCCTGAGAAAGAGGCTGTTAGAAAACTTAGTGGGAAAAGGAGAAAATGCTGGTGAGAAAATGCTGGTAACCAGCATTTTCTCCTTTTCCACAATGTTTTCTACCTTCCCCAATACAAAGTTCAGAATTTTAGTAATTTCTATATTGTTGTCTGCAATTGCTTTCAATTTGGACCAGTCTAAAATAATGCCATTTGGTAATGAGGTATTACTGGTAACTCAGATTTATCATTATCTTTCAATGAGTTTCTGAATGAATGTGAAAGATAAAACATAGAAAAAGAATGGCAATAGAAAAACTCACATAAGAATAGTTGTAGTCTTCAAAAGGCAACAGTTCTAGGGCATCAGCATTTGGTAATTTTTCCTTCAATATTTCTCTACGTATGAATACTCCCTTCTCTAAGTCTCCAAGCATACCCTCTAGTTTATAGGATGGTATGTACTTATTTGTGACAAGGAGTTGTAGTTCTTCATCTGTCAATTCTTTAACCCCATTCTGTATACAATGAAGCATCAAAAAGTTTATAAAAAGAGGTAAACAAAAGAAAATGGAAAATTACAGTTGGATGTGTTCTTTTTTGTAACCTTTTACCCCATTAGGCATTTCATTGGTATCTCTAATTGACCCTAAATAACAGCAAGGATGATGCCGTTTCTCATGTGTATATGACATCTTTTGATAGTGTAGAAAACATTGTGGTAAAAGGTGAAATTGCTCGTCACGAGCAATTTCACCTTTTGCCACAATGTTTTCCAAAGGCTCCTACAAGCAAAGCATAGAAATGAGTATCTATGGAGTAAAGGGTTTATAAGAACTGCAATTATTACTGAGTCGCAGAGTCAAAAGCTTTACATACGTGAGACTATATCAGCAGGTAAAAGCATCTCAAAGTGTTACCTGTCAAAATTTCACAAAGTGGATCGATGATGCACTGATAAGATGCTCCCCTAACTTCAACTTCACAATTCTAGCAAAAAAAAAAAATTGTGTCTTATAGTCAAGTACATGTATACTTACATCAGCCTTCAACAAGGCAACACATGCTTCTAATGATCTGGGTGGTGACACGCTTATTAATCTTTTCAAGGGAGATATTCCAGCAACTCTGTCTGTCTGAGAGTGTATGGATTTCAACAATCTTTCATCGTCATCATCATCAGAATCTTCCCCAACAGAGAATTGAGTTCTCAGGGTTTCTTTTTCTTCTTAAAAGAGAAAACAGAAAAATGAGAAGAGGTTCTTCAGAAACATAAACAACAAAACTTACTCTATTCTTTCACAAATAATGTTAGAGCTTTCTATGCAGTACACAGACATGATGAAGATACGCATTAACTTCATATATTACTATAACTGTGTACATCTACAAAATCTCCGCATGGACTAGTAAGTTCAACACTTTATTAAACATTTTGGTCTTCTGAGGTAAGAGGCAGAAAATTGCCAGAAATAACATTGGCAGCATTCACCGAGCCACAAATCAGATATGATAACCACTTAGTTACCAGCCAAGCCCAGTGAGAGCTTAACCCTTTACCACACAATGACGACTTTAAAAAACCCTGAGGAAGAAGCCTTTTGAAAACATTGTGGGAAAAGGAGAAAATGCTGGTTACCAGCATTTTCTCCTTTTCCCACAAAGTTTTCCACCCTATTGCAAATTTGCACCATTTGAGCCACTTTGAAATATTGTCCTCTGCAAATATTTGCAATATGGATAGGTCTGAAAATTTTGCTGTGTGGTAACAAGTTAGGACTGTTGCTTGTGAATCTGTGTCATCAGTACATTGTACCAATTGGTTTTCAGAATTAGAAGAGTCTTTAGAATTGCTTATGTATAGAAATCATGAAATTAAAAATCATCACAAACCTGTAAACTCCCCCACAGCCTCAGTCTGAGATGCCGTGGATGAAGTATTTAAAGACTTTTGAAGCTGAAGGGTATGTTCAAATTCCAGATCATCTTCATTGTGATCTACGAAGGTATACTTGACAAGAAGGAATATTCCCAGGACCAGAGTCAACCCGTAATCTATGTGGACTGCAAATAATCTGAAAAATATGTTTCATTGAAAATTTTTATCTGTCTTTTCAATAAATTATAACACAGTTTTGGTCATCTTGTATCTGAAAGGGATCAATAAAATACATCAAACCATGAAACATACTTGATGTGTGTTACTGATCACATATCATTCCCAAAAACCTTTGAAAAATTGTGGTACTCAATCTAGAAACCAATAAGGAGGCTACACAGCCCATTAACTCTTTACCACACAATCCCGACTTTTAACACCACTGGGTAAGAAGCCTTTTGAAAACATTGTGGGAAAAGGAGAAAATGTTGGTTATCAGCATTTTCTCCTTTTCCCCACAATATTTCCTTCCCTGTCAAAGAAAAATTGCACTATCTGAGCCACGTTGAAATTGTCACCTGCAAATGCTTTCGATTTAGACCAGTAAAAAACTTTGGTTTGGTAAAGAGTTCAGGAAATACCAGTTTTTTTTTTTACTGCAACGTTTGTTTTTCTTCTTTACTGATAGTTTGTTTGTCTGCCAACCATTGCTCTACTTAATGAAGTCAAAATATTTTTTGAATACAGTGGAGCTCCGTTATAACGCTGTCGGTGGGAGCCATGGTCGTCAACAGCGTTATATCCGGGGTTACGTTTATAACGCTGATTCCCCCCCCCCCCTCACACACACACACACACACGCTACCCGCAGCCCATCCGCCAATCATTGCCGGACTACAGAACTATGGCTTATTAATTACAGTTTATCGCAAATTTATTCTGACAAAAATGAAATGGCAATATTCCAAATACTAAAACTAAGACATGCCTATTTACGTTTAAACATTATTTATAGGACATTGAACAATTTAGATTTTTTTGTAACGCCTGAACTATTCCCAGTTAGTTTCTGTCATCAAATAACATTACAACTACGTAAAAGAGCTTATTTTACCTTTAGGACCGTTTCTTTTAGAATTATTCAGCCGCTATTTTGCTAAATTACTGCAAGATTAATTCCAAAATTAAACGGTATCGTTTTGGATTGCAGACGGTCCCGCCCCCATGTTTTTTTAATCATGCTGACGATTGCATAACGAACCCTAATCGGCAATGACAAAAGAAATCTCTTTCATGATCAAACGAGATAAGACCCCCGTACATGATGAAAGTCACAGGGGAATTTAACCTACTATCCGTAAAGAAATCACATCAGTCGTTTATCCACACAATGTTTGCAGTAAAGTTTGCATTAGTGGTACATGTATGACGTAACACACCAATAATGCAAAGCGAAAGGGTTGTAAGTGCAAGTATTTGTCGTACACACTTAAACCGTTTCGCCTGAAAAATTTACACCTGGCTATGGGCTGACCTCCATTCAAAACTATGCAATCACGCAATAAGCCAGTATCTTTGTTGCTTTATATTTTCTGATACAACCCTTCTGCGTATCGTAATGATAATTGCAAGAGTACCCCAGTCATGTCACGTGGACGTTGTGTAGTCGGTAGAAAGCGAGTCATTCGGCTATTTTCTGATATCGCCGTTACGATCTACATACAGACAGACATATTGACGTAAAGTTTGTATAATGCAAGATTGTTTGCAAAGACAATTATGGGACGAGGGCCTTTTGTTACCTACTGTGCATGTATTTGTCAAAGTAATTGTGCAAAGCCATAGGTGATAAATGTAATCAACAAGGTAAAGGTGTGAAAAATTGTCACGTTATGTGTACGGTATCGATTTTTTTTTTGACCGAGAGGTCTTTTTTTTTTTTTACATCGAAGATTCTTGTGAGAGCAACGGTGGATTCGGATCAGACTCGAAAATGGTCAACCCCCGAAATTTTGGGAGCCAAAGGACACCCGCGTTATAACGGAATCAGCGCTATAGCGCACTTCGTTGTAACGGGGTTCCACTGTATCTGTGAGTTTACAAAACTGAATAGCCCAATTTAAAAAGCAAATCAAAACAAAAATAACATCTGAAAAGGGGTGTCAGTTTAACAAAGTCTGTAATATATATGTAACTCATGATAATTTATGCTTATATAATGTTGGCTGTTCAAAACAAATAGCCCCTCACACAGACAAGACAACATTTAAAAAAAAAGCAAAGTTCTGTGAAAAGAGGATAAATCAACATGCTTAATCTGACCTGTGTCAAAACTACTTAGTATCAGTCACACAGAAACGAATTATCAACCTTATGAGAATACATGTAGAACAGTGTGCAACAAGGGGACTCTCTTGTTACCAGTAATTTTATTTTTGCCACAATTTTCAAAAAGCTGCAAAACAAAGGAAGATGCCAACAACTGGTAGTATGATAACTTACCTGTAGAGGTAGAACTGTATAAATGACATTTCCGGTTCATGATATCTGTCTGTATATCCAGTCAGGTCGGAGGTCACATCAGCTAGGCGTGGGGCAATGAACCGCTTGTGTATGTGCACTATAGCTAGACTGACAGACTGGAAACAAACAAATGAGAAGCAGTCTGGCAAAAGGGGTTTTTAACCCTTTCCCAAACAATCCCTGATTTTTACGACCCTGAGATAGAAGCCTTTTGATAACATTGAGGTAAAAGGAGAAAATGCTGGTAACCAGCATTTTCTCCTTTTCCCCACAATGTTTTCTACCCTACTGGAAACAAAAGTCAATTCCTGAATGACATTTATATTGTCATCTGCAAGGTCTGTCAATTTGGACATGCCTAAAATTTTGTCATTTGTTAACTCTTTACCACACAATCCCTACTTTTAACCACCCTGGGAAAAAAGCCTTTTGAAAAAAATGTAGGAAAAGGAGAAAATGCTGGTAACCAGCATTTTCTCCTTTTCCCACAATGATTTCTACCCTTCCCAAACCAAATTTTAATTTTTCAGTCACTTTTGTCTTCTGCAAATGCTTTCAATTTGGACCTGTCTAAAATTTTGTCATTTTGGTAAAGAGTTTCCCAAACAACAAACTTTCGGACAAGACCAAATTGAAAGCATTTGTAGACGACAATTCAACTCTTGCAGAAAAGATGATTTCTGTCCATGATAGGGTAGAAAACATTGTGGGAAAAGGAGAAAATGCTGGTTACCAGCATTTTCTCCTTTTCCCACAATGTTTTCAAAAGGCTACTATTCCAGACCCATAAAAACCAGGGATCGTTTGGTAAAGAGTTAACACACCTCCAAACAAGGCATAATTATGGAATCATTAGATCTATTCTGTTTAAAAACTGGCTGAATTGAGGTAAACTGGTTCTTCAACATGCAGAAAACTGACTAATAACATTAACAGGCCCTGGTCAGCTGGCACCAACAAAACAAACTGAGCAGGATCGATACTTCTTGATCATCATTAAACTCCTTTTTACAGAGTATGACTCCAAAGATAAGCTAATAATTATGCAGGCTGGGGAATCCCCATCTTTGCAAGCCAAGGATACTAAGGTAGTACCCTTGGCCGCTCGACTCTTTAAAAATGGAAGCTACTGCTGTGCCATTTCATTGGATGCGATCAAAACCTATCACGTCCAATCAAATCATCCGTAACAAGAAATCTTTCGCAAAACAGAAAACAATAATAGCAGCGCCCGTCAAAAAAAAGAAGTTGGCATGTTTGTGATGAAAATTTGCCACAAAAGAGTAGATGATAGATATTTAATGAGTTTTTTATAGTTTACGATCAATTATGTGAAATATTAGGACGACTTCCACAGCCAAATGATTGTGAATCATTGTATGTCTGTTTGTCTTGTTTTAATTTCAAAAAATTGTGATGAATCAGAAAGCGCAGCCATATTTGATGCATAGCCTAACAAATTCTATTACGAGCATTTTGATTGGTCAGAAATAACATCAGCAAAGGTTACGCAACGCGTGATATTCGATAGGTGGTGCAGCAGGAGTTTCGATTTTTAAAGAGGCGAGCGGCCAAGGGTATGTTATAAACAAACTAGACTTAGTATCCTTGGCTTGCAACGATGGGGAATCACAGGTTTTTTGTTCTGATATGGTTATCAGAGACTTGGTTGAATGTTTATAGAATATCAAGGCAAATGCCTTTTTTTGTTATTTCTGTCCTAATTTTATCTGTACTGGAGTGTCCATCTTATCCATTTAGCACTACAAAGGTGAATTTGTAGTTTAGACAAATGGATAAGTACTAAACAGTATCACAAATATAAGCTTTGTAACAGCTATTTACAAGAGTTAAATCAACCTTTATCCTTCTAAATGTGAAATAGTACAAACTAAAATGATGCTTTTTCAGTTTGAATTTTTTGGAGGGGGTGGGGGTGAGGAGGAGGAACAGGGATGGGGGAATAGCTCCTTAATTGATTGGACAGTGTAGATCCAAGATCAGACTGCACACTCTGTGTAGTCTGATCTTGGATCTACACTGTCTGCATAAGGTCAGTGAATCACTCACCAGCCTATTGGGTTAATATTTCAGATATTATTACATTAGGTTAATGTTCCACAAATCCATTCCTCCAATTGTTTCGATTCATTATTACTAATCAATCATAATGCTTTTCTTACCATGAGAATTTTCACTCTCTGTGTTACGGGGTTAGGTTTTCTCTCATGTTCTTCCACAAGCTCTCTTGCCATTTCTTTGTAATGCCCTGTGTTTCCTGCAGAATCTCTCTGCATTGTTAGCTAATATATCAAACAATAAAAGAAATAAATCAAGCTAATCTTTGGTTAAGATATGTTCTGTTTCAAACAAGAGCCGTCATGGGAGACGGGTTATGCTCCCCGAACAAGTGCTTTTCATAAAATGTATAAAATTGGAAAAAATAATCCAAAGGCAAATGTTGCGATGATAATAATTGGTGATATATCTACCAGGAGAAAAATGTGCGAACACAAACTGAATGACAAACGAATGGACAGAACAAATTTGAGCAGTAATGGAGGAGATACTACATAAGACGATTCTTAATATGAAGCCCCCTTTTTCCATGCCGCAGCCTGAAGTTGAGAAACCGGGAACGAGTTCAGATTTGAAATTTCATTAACTTTTGAGCACTAATGCTGGAGATATAAGAGAAAAACAATTTTTTATATGAATACCCCTTTTTCTGTGACACAGCCTCAAATTGAGAAACCGGGAAAGAGGTATCTGGGCAACGTTCCAACGAGTTCAGATTTGAAATTTCACAAAGTTTTGAGCACTGATGTAGACAATACTAGTAAAAAACAATTTTTCACATGAAGCCCCCTTTTTCCATGATGCAGCCTAAAATTGAGAAACCGGGAGAGAGGTATTTGCGCATTGTTCCAAGGAGTTCAGATATTAAGTTTCATAAAATTTTGTCCATGAATTGTGGAGAAATGGCTTCAGACCAACGAACGAACCGACGTACACACAGCGTGGTGACTTTATGCTTCCCCCAAAATTTTTTGGGGAGAATAAAAATAATTATTGAGATATTTTCTATATTTGTGCTCTGACAAAAATCTGATAAAACTTTAAAAACACTACAGAATATGACAATATGGGAGAAAATGGTTATTCCCTGTTAAATGTTATTGCTCTTATTCCCACAATCCTTTATATACCATTCCGACTTAAAACTTTATACATTCAATACCTCCTCCTTCTATTGTTTTATGCTTTGTCTTCTATTCTTTATCTAACACAGTTTCATGCTTGTTCAGATTGAAAGCATTTGCAGATGGCAAATAAAGTGTCTGATATGATAAAACTTAACTTCCATGGTAAAGAAAATATCACAGAAAAGAAAAAAAAAATACTAGCTATTTCAAATTTCGACTGCAAAAAGGTAATAAGTAGCTGTGCTTACCTCAAGAACAAGGGAAAGGCATGCTGGGTAGAATGACATAAATGCCACATAATTTGCCACCACTGACAGACATCCAAAGCAACACATGGTCTCTATCTGTTGTACTCCTACAAAAAGGTAAAATTATTTTGTTTGTTTAACTTTTTAACCAAAAGACCTTTTAGACTCTACAAGCTTGAAATAATTGTGATTAACAAAATAAATGAAACCATGCTGTTTGTCTTTGATGGGGTAGAAAAATATCTTTTGATAGTCAACAACATACAGTAGTAATATAAAGTACATCAGTAAATGTCAGGAGTCCTACACAATGACACAGACCACGGGGCTTTATCAACACCTCAACATTTTCACATAAAACAGCTATGACAAAACGAGTGACATTAAGAAAACTACCTGCAAAGAAGTTTACTTGATGTATAAGCCTTTACTAGAAGATTCCAGGTTTTACAACCCTTCTCAAAACTGCTTTTTGAAAACATTCAAGGAAAAGAAAAAGAATGCTGGTTATCAGTATTTTCTTCGTTTTCCCACAATATTTTCAATCCTTTCTAAAACAAATTCTCTACTTCGAGCCACATTTATAACAATGCCTTCAAATGTTTTCGCATTGGACATTGTTATTGGGAGACCACTCCTTCATGCACAGCTTTGTCATGATTTAAAAACAATATCTGACTACTGCTTTAGAGAGATGTCTCTTTAGATCAGTGGTTATGGTATTGGTCTTTTAACCCTTTACCTCATAAGCCATTTCTATGGCATCTCTAATTGACCCTAAATGACAGCAAGGATGAAGCCATTTCCTACGTGTAAATGACACCTTTTGATAGCATAGAAAACATCGTGACAAAAGGTGAAATTGCTCATCATGAGCAATTTCACCTTTTGCCACAATGTTTTCCAAAGGCTCCAACAAGCAATGTGTAGAAATGAGTGTCTGTGGAGTAAAAGGTTAAACCTCGCAAAAATGAGGATATTTGCCTGTCATGGGTTGGAATCCTGCCAGAGGCAGTTTGTATTTCAGCTATGCATTTGTTCATTTGTTTCTTTATTACAGACTTTGTTCATAAGATGGGGCTCATCCAGATAACAGATAACAGATAATTCAATTATATGAGTTGGGTCATGTTGCTATCAAATCATTATGACTTTATAACCAGTGTTTCATGTATACCAAACACTCTTTCTATCCACTGCTTGATTTTCCACATAGTTTACCCTTAACCTAGTGACAAAATTTTAGACTTGTAAATTCTTAATGCACTTGCAGATGACAAATTAACTCTTTACCAAACTACAAAATTTTAGACTTGTCCAAATTGAAAGCATTTACAGACGACAAAATAAAAGTGACTGAAAATTTGAAATTTGTTTTGTGAAGAGTAGAAAACATTGTGGGGAAAGGAGAAAATGCTGGTCACCAGCATTTTCTCCTTTTCCCACAATGTTTTCAAAAGCCTTCTTTTTCAGGGATTGTTTGGGAAAGGGTTAAATGGCCTGCAACATGCAAAAAAGGGGCATTCGGATATTTGCTGGGCACCCAAACATTTGCATAAAGTGTCATCTCAGGTCAGCCTGAGCAGTCTGCACAGGCTATTCCCAAATGACACTTTCCGTTTTTACATAATTGTCTGCTTTGCACAAGTCTACAGAAGAACAGAATCTGATGTAGTCATAATCTGGCGTGTTGGATTAGCCTGCCCAGACTGCACAGGCTGATCCCAAACAACAATTACGGAAATGTTTGAAAGCCTCTTTTTGTGTGATGTTAGCCAAATGATGTTCAAATAGCCAAAATTGGATTGGCATGGTTAAAAAAGATTTAGGAAAAGGGACACAATAATTTCAGCATTTATTCCTCCCATGATGGTATCTCTGGAATGGTTTGCAAAACACAAAGGGTTGGTTGGTAAGGGGCTAAAGTAGCAACTAATTAAGTAGTTGAAAGACCCTTCTAACCTGAGACTGTCCCAACACCAATGGCCAGAACTTCAACTATCGCATCCAGGGTGATAGCAGGACCCAACAGCTCCATTCCTTTACCTATGTTCTCTTTAATCTCTTCTCGTCTAGATGAACTGAGGGCAAACACAGCCAATGCACTGGCCTTTGTTAAGTCAATTAGAAGTAGAAAAAATGGCAAAGCCTCACTGTAAAAAACACAATGAACTCTATTACCTAACAATTAAGCACTTTACATCCCTAAAAAAAAGTTTTTCTTCAAATCAACCAGGAAAAAGGGATAAGTATTTGCAATAAATGCTAATAAACAAATATTTTCTCATTTTCCCAACATGTTGTCTACCATTTAAAGGCAAATCCTATGAAATTTGAATCCAGCCATGTTAAATTCTTCATTAGCAAATGTCTATGGATGCGTCTGAAATTTCGATGTCCAGTAAAGTTAAATGATAAACTGTGCTGTGTTCATGATTCAAAGCAGCCTGAAAAATAACTGGGCAATGCTCTGTAAAAAGAATTTTTACTGCATCAGATAAAAAGTACTATCCCAGGTCTGATTACCCAGTCAATGAAGGCTGACCTGCGTTGAAACGTTTTGCTAACAGTTAATTTTCTCTATGTAAGAGGATCATTCCATCTCATGAAACAGTCCACAGACCAAATAGATTTTATAAAGCCATACTTGTGCAATGACTTGCTTGATTTTTACTAATTACAAAAATATTTTAGGTTTGTCCAAATCAAAAGCATTTGCAGATGACAAAATAAAAGTGACTGAAAATTTGAAATTTGATTTGGGAAAGATAGAAAACATTGTGGGAAAAGGAGAAAATGCTGGTTACCAGCATTTTCTCCTTTTCCCACAATGTTTTCAAAAGGCTTCTACCCCAGGGTCGTCAATAGTCGTCATTGTGTGGGAAAGGGCTAATGCATCAAAACCTGCTTTCCAAGAGTGTTGCTCAAATAAGTTCGAAATACCCTGTATGTGTGTATCTTTTTGTTATTGCAACTTTCACCTTTTGCCACAATGTTTTCTACACTATCAAAAGGTGTCATATACACATAAGACATGGCTTCATTCTTTCTGTTATTTAGGGTCAATTAGAGATACCATAGAAATGCCTTACAGGGTAATGGGTTAACTCAGTGATTATTTCAAACTACAATACAAAGAACTTACTGTATTCCACTTAGGGTATTGCCCAATAGTTTCACAAATGCAATACAAAATATGAAGCTGGAAAATATTGTAAACACTCCTGATATACCTGTAAGTAAAGAAAGAAAATATCTCAATCAGTTTGTTTCCCCCCTTCACAAGAAAAAAAGAAACCGACACACCACCTTTTTTTTTACTTTCAGCTTGTAGAATACAGAATATTCTAAAATGACATGTGAATTTGGCTCTATCAACACAGTGCAAGGAAAGTGTCTTAAATTCTGTGACGATCCCTGCAGAGTAACCTCATTCTATATCAAGTGACGTCATTCAATGATTGCGTTATTCAATGGATCAGAATCTCCATCTGCATTTTTACTCCAAGTTTGAACTTGTTTTCCTTTCATTAAGAATTGGTTATGTTAGAATCGAAATAATCTTCTTTCTATCATGGTTTATCGTTCAATAACCCACCTTGTGAGTTATGTGGCGCAATGAATAAATCACTCAGGCTATTGCCCTCATGGATTATTTATTGTGCCTCATAAATCACAACAGTTTACTGTGCTTTATTTAAGAAATAATCTTCTTTCTATCATGGTATATCATTCAACAAGAGGGCCATGATGGCCCTGAAATCGCTCACCTGAGTTTATTGACCAAACATGCACCATCTAGTTTCCCAGTGACCTAGTTTTTTATTAGACATTACCCATCATCAAACACTTTTGAGATATCAATAAAACAAACATTCTAGCCAAGTTTCATGAGTATTGGACTGAAAATGTGGCCTCTACAGTGTACAAAAGGTTTTTCTAAGATTTCATCAAGTGACCTAGTTTTGGACCCGACAAATACCCATTATCAAACTCTTTTGAGACATCACCAAAACAAACATTCTGACCAAGTCTGAAGAGTATCAGGCAGAAAATGTAGCCTCTGGAGTGTACACAAGGTTTTTCTAATATTTGACCCATTGACCTAGTTTTTGACTCCACATGACCCATTTTCAAACTCATTCAAGGTATCACCAGGACAAATATTATGAACAAGTTTTAGGAGTATCAGACTGAAAATGTGTCCTCCAGAGCATACAAAAGGTGTTTATAACATTTGACCTATTGACCCAGTTTTTGACCCAACATGACCCATATTCAAACTCATCCAAGATATTATAAAGGCAAACATTCTGACTAATTTTCAAGAGTGTTGGACTGAAAATGTGGCATCCAGAGCATATACAAGGTTTTTCTAAGATTTGACCTGGTGACCTAGTTTTTAACCCCCAATGACCCATTTTCAAACCTGTCTGAGATATCATCAAGACAAACATTCTGACCAACTTACAAGAGTTTCGGACTGAAAATGTGGCCTCTAGAGCCTACAACAGGTTTTTCTAAGATTTGACCTAGTGACCTAGTTTTTGACCCCACATGACCCATTTTCGTTCTTGTCCGAGATATCATCCAGGCAAACATCCTGACCAACTTCCATGAGTATCCGACTGAAAATATGGCCTCTAGAGCGTACAAAAGGTTTTTCTAAGATTTGACCTGGTGACCTAGTTTTTGACCCCACGTGACCCATTTTCGAACTCGTCCGAGATATCATCCAGACAAACATCCTGACCAACTTCCATGAGTATCCGACTGAAAATGTGGCCTCTAGAGCGTACAAAAGGTTTTTCTAAGATTTGACCTGGTGACCTAGTTTTTGACCCCACGTGACCCATTTTCGAACTCGTCCGAGATATCATCCAGACAAACATCCTGACCAACTTCCATGAGTATCCGACTGAAAATGTGGCCTCTAGAGCGTACAAAAGGTTTTTCTAAGATTTGACCTGGTGGCCTAGTTTTTGACCCCACGTGACCCATTTTCGAACTCGTCCGAGATATCATCCAGACAAACATCCTGACCAACTTTCATGAGTATCCGACTGAAAATGTGGCCTCTAGAGCGTACAAAAGGTTTTTCTAAGATTTGACCTGGTGGCCTAGTTTTTGACCCCACGTGACCCACTTTCGAACTCATCCGAGATATCATCCAGACAAACATCCTGACCAACTTTCATGAGTATCCGACTGAAAATGTGGCCTCTAGAGCGTACAAAAGGTTTTTCTAAGATTTGACCTGGTGGCCTAGTTTTTGACCCCACGTGACCCACTTTCGAACTCGTCCGAGATATCATCCAGACAAACATCCTGACCAACTTTCATGAGTATCCGACTGAAAATGTGGCCTCTAGAGCGTACAAAAGGTTTTTCTAAGATTTGACCTGGTGGCCTAGTTTTTGACCCCACGTGACCCACTTTCGAACTCGTCCGAGATATCATCCAGACAAACATCCTGACCAACTTTCATGAGTATCCCACTGAAAATGTGGCCTCTAGAGCGTACAAAAGGTTTTTCTAAGATTTGACCTGGTGGCCTAGTTTTTGACCCCACGTGACCCACTTTCGAACTCGTCCGAGATATCATCCAGACAAACATCCTGACCAACTTTCATGAGTATCCCACTGAAAATGTGGCCTCTAGAGCGTACAAAAGGTTTTTCTAAGATTTGACCTGGTGGCCTAGTTTTTGACCCCACGTGACCCACTTTCGAACTCGTCCGAGATATCATCCAGACAAACATCCTGACCAACTTTCATGAGTATCCGACTGAAAATGTGGCCTCTAGAGCGTACAAAAGGTTTTTCTAAGATTTGACCTGGTGGCCTAGTTTTTGACCCCACGTGACCCACTTTCGAACTCGTCCGAGATATCATCCAGACAAACATCCTGACCAACTTTCATGAGTATCCGACTGAAAATGTGGCCTCTAGAGCGTACAAAAGGTTTTTCTAAGATTTGACCTGGTGACCTAGTTTTTGACCCCACGTGACCCACTTTCGAACTCGTCCGAGATATCATCCAGACAAACATCCTCACCAACTTTCATGAGTATCCGACTGAAAATGCGGCCTCTAGAGCGTACACAAGGTTTTTCTAAGATTTGACCTGGTGACCTAGTTTTTGACCCCACGTGACCCACTTTCGAACTCGTCCGAGATATCATCGAGACAAACATCCTGACCAACTTTCATGAGTATCCGACTCAAAATGCGGCCTCTAGAGCGTACACAAGGTTTTTCTAAAATTTGACCTAGTGACCTAGTTTTTGACCCCACATGACCCATTTTCGAACTCGTCCGAGATTTCATCGAGACAAACATCCTGACCAACTTTCATGAGTATCCGACCAAAACTGTGGCCTGTAGAGCGTACACAAGGTAAAAAGTTGACGACGGACGACGGACGACGCACGACGGACACAGCACGATCACAATAGCTCACCATGAGCACTTCGTGCTCAGGTGAGCTAATAAACCACAGTTGTGAGTTATGAGGCACAATAAATAATCCACAAGGGCGATAGCCCGAGTGAGTTATTCATTGCGCCTCATAACTCACAACGTGGTATATTGAACGATATACCACGATAGAAAGAAGATTATTTCGATTCTAACATTGCCAATTCTCAGTGAAAGGGAAACAAGTTTAAATTTAGAGTAAAAACGCGGATGAAGATAATGTTCCATTGAATAACTTACTCATTGAATGACGTCACTATACATGGATTGTCGCAGATTTTACCATGTTTTCCTTGCACTGTGTTTATAGAGCCAAAGTCGCGTGTCATATCAGAATGAATGATAAACCACAAAAGGAAGAGATTTCTTAATTCTACACCTATAAGACATCACCTTATTCCCATTTAAATATTTACCACACAATCCCGACTTTTAACGACCCTGAGAAAGAAGCCTTCTAAAAACATTGGTAACCAGCATTTTCTCCTTTTCCCACAATGTTTTCTTCCATTCCTAAAACAATTTTCAAGTTTCCAGACACTTTTATCTTGTCATCTGCAAATGCTTTCATTTTATACCAGTCTAAAATTTTGTCATTTGGTAAAAAGTTAAAATGGTTCGAGAATTTTTAGTATGATTGATGACACCTGGAAATGTAAAGCAGCAACCAACCAAAGACAAAATTTCAGACTGGTCCAAATAGAAAGCATTTGCAGACATCAAAATAAAAGTGACTGAAAATTTGAAATTTGCATCGACAAGGAGAGAAAACATTGTGGGAAAAGGAGAAAATGCTGGTTACTAGCATTTTCTCCTTTTCCTACAATGTTTTAAAAAGACTTCTTTCTCAGGATTGTCAAAAGTCGGCATTGTGAGGTAAAAGGTTAAGTTCTGAAATCTCATAATTAGGAGTTTGATTTTTTTGCATAGATAATGCATCATATTTCAACATAATCCCCTTCAGTATCTGTGCATTTTTGCGGGCGAGGTTTGAGGGCCTCAACACCATTTTTAAATAAAGTCCTTTTCTGACCATTTAGATAGTCCTCTCAGCATGTAAGACATCATCATGTGACCAAAAGTGGGTACTGGAAATGCCCTTTCACAATTTTGGAAATAGATAAAAGTCCGATGGAGCAAGATCAGGCAATAAGGCAAATGCTCAATCAGTTCAAAGCAATGATTGCTTACGGCAGCCATGACAATGGCAGACTTGCTTTTTCAGCAATATCATATGGTCCAGTTTGCAAAAGTCACTTGTCTTGTTCACTTCAGATTTTTACTTCTTTGACATTACCTGATCCCTTAACACAAGTCTAGAGCCTTCAACAGCCTGGGAAAAGTAGGGCTGAAAAAGGACATGGTTACTCAACTTCTTCAATAACTTGTCAATCAACCTTCTCAGAACAAAACTGCTGTGTCTAATAACTATTTTTCTTCACCATCAGTCATCATAACATTCAGCACCAAAAATATTTAAGATATAGATGATTTATCGATACTAATCACTTAGTCAACTCTATATCAAATGACCCTGTGTTTTAACAACCGTTGAGGAATATTTTTTCAAAACACTATAAAAACTGTCGAACATCTAGGAAAGCAGCATTTTCTCCCTTCTTCACAGTGTTTTTCTACACTTTTAAAAATAAATTTCATCAACCAGGTCACATTAACATAGCTAAGCCCTGTAATCTGCATAATTATGCTATCAACACAGGAGAGTCCAAAACTTTGTTCTGTGATAGAAAAAAAAACAACAGAAAGGACAATATTCCATTTATTTGTCATTGCAATGGAAAACATGGTTTCCTTTTTTTTCTAACAGCTTCTCTTATGAAACAAATGGGGAATTCCGTAAAAAGCTTCTTACCTAATAAATGTTTAGATCTTTGTTTTCTGAGTGATCTAAACTGCACATAGACATAGACTAGAGCCAAACATCGTACTAATGATAACCAGATTACATCTGTTCTGCTTAGTTTCTGAAATAAGAAAAAATCAGACTAATAATTCTTGTGCCTATAGAATACATTTAACCCTTTATCAAACAATCCCTGGTTTTTATGACCCTGAGATAGAAGCCCTTCGAAAACATAGTGGGAAAAGGAGAAAATGCCGGTAACCAGCATTTTCTCCTTTTCCCACAATGTTTTCTATCCTACTAAAAACAAATTTCCATTTTTGAGTTACGTTTATTTTGTCGTCTGCAAGTGCTTTCAGTTTGGACCAGTCTAAAGTTTTGTCGTTTGGCAAAGGGTTAAGCCTTCACCATACAATCCTGACGTTAGAAGAAGGCTTTTGAATACATTGTTTGAAAAGAAGAAGATGCCAGTGAACAGAATTTTCTCCTTTACCACAATGTTTTCTGCCATATCAAAAAGACATTTCATCATACGAGCCTTCTTCCAATTGTTTGCATAAGCTTTCTATTTGGAAAAGAAGTTACGTTCCCTCCACAAACCTTCAACGTAGTTAGTACATACACATAAAATTCACACTGTCCAAGCACTCTTCATTACATCCAATGGCATTTTCGAAAGGGCCAGACACAAAAACTTTTTAATGTCAAGCAAAGAGTTGACTCTTTGCCAAACAATCCCATTTTTTAACTCTTTACCAAACAAGGAATTTATAGAGTGGTCCAAAATGAAAGCATTTGCAGATGACAAAATAAATCTAACAGAAAAATCGCAATTTGATTTGGGAAGGGTAGAAAACATTGTGAGAAAAGGAGAAAATGCTGGTTACCAGCATTTTCTCTTTTTCCCACAATGTTTTCAGAAGGCTTCTTTCTCACAGTCGTGGAAAGTCGGGTTTGTGTGATAAAGAGTTAAAAGCCCTGGAGAATTAAACTTGAAAACATTGCGGAAAAAGGAAAAAATGCTGGTAATATTTCTATCCTTCCCAATAATTTGAACCACATTTTAATTGCGGCCTTAATGTAATTTCAAAATAGACATGTGAAATATTGCGAAAATACTGCTATGTGGTAAAGGGCTAAGATTAATTTCATTTATTGTATGGTATTTAAAGGTGGGTACTCAGAATTTTTACATCTCGCCAAATTAAAAAATATATATATCACTGAAATTCATACGAAAAAATAATACAAATCATCAATAATTAAGATTCATAAAATTACAAAAAAAAATTTTTTTTTATGGTATTCCCTTAAAAGGCTACGTAGCCTCTTAAGCTATTTTTAGATTTTGCGCCAAAAATCAATAAAGCATTGTGGGAATGTCAGTGACTGGCACGTGACTAATAACACTTAAATTCCATTTCATAACAAACATGCAATAATTATTTTCCATAATGTCTTCTTCGGACGCTATGTTTGAAGCTTCTTCTGTGTATTCCTGTAAGTAAATGAGTGAACTGATCATCTAAAAATAGACTGTGTCTCCCGTTGGTGTGAAGCTGGGCCATAGTAAATCTCTAATTTCTCATGTCGTCGGACAGTTTTCGAACACTGGTGTTTTATGAATGTAAATTAAAAGGCTTTGGGAGTATAAGGATGATTTTTTTGCACCTTTGTAAAATTTTTGTCCCAAAATCTGAAGGGCCACCTTTAACGCTGTTTTCAACATCATTATTTCAGTTATATTTCTGCAGCCATTGCACCTATCCATGCATTCCTGGAGTCTCTTTTACCAGAACTTCGCACAATTTTTTTTCCAAGCCAATAGCTGCTTTCCCACAAAATCATTGTTGAACAATGATCAGCGGTGGGAGAGGAATGAATACTATTGCAGTGACTATCATCAATCCTCAGAAAAGAAATAGGCTGAGCCAGAGGTCGTAGTAAGGGATTAAACCCTGGACCCATATTCCCAAGTCCTGCATGCTTTGACTGAGACACCGGGGCTCGGCTGGTAAAGGGCTAAGAAGAGACTTAGCCCTTTACTCCTTAGACACTCATTTCTAAGCATTGCTTGTAGGAGCCTTTGGAAAACATTGTGGCAAAAGGTGAAATTGCTCATGACGAGCAATTTCACCTTTTGTCACAATGTTTTCTATGCTTTCAAAACGTGTCATATACACATAAGAAACGGCTTCATCCTTGCTGTTATTCAGTGTCAATTAGAGATTCCATAGAAATGCCTTATGGGGTAAATGGGTTAACTAAACCTGCAGTCTGTTCTTCAACCCACCGTGCCACACTGTCCGCTTGAAATGAAGCTATTACAGGTCTTAATTCTTTACCAAACCACAAAATTTTAGACTGGTCCAAATTGAACTCAAAGAAAGATATTTGTTTCCAGCAGTGTAGAAAATATTGTGGGAAAAGGAGAAAATGCTGGTTAGCAGCATTTTCTCCTTTTCCCACCATGTTTTCAAAAGGCTTCTTTCTAAGGGCTGTTAAAAGTTGGGATTGTGTGGTAAAGGGTTAGTTCAAGACTAAAATGTTATGAGTCACACTCTGGTAAAAACTGGAGTCTAATTCATCTCCCTAATATATTTTACCAAGCAAGCCAGCTGATCATAATTCAATGAATCCATAAAATCCATTCAGTCTAACAACCAACTGAATCATGTACTAGCCTGGTCCTTTGACATGCAGAGAGTCAACCAAAAGCAAAAAGCTTTGACCCAAGTCAAAATGTTCTGACTGCTCAGGCTGACCTCAGTCAATACCTTTTGCAGATACATTAACCAATCACCACACAATACCTACTTTTGACAACCCTGAAAAAGAAGCCTTTAGAAAACATTGTAGGAAAAGGAGAAAATGCTGGTAACCAGCATTTTCTCCTTTTTCCCACAATGTTTTCTACCCTTCTCAGAACAAATTTCAAATTTTCAGTTACTTTTATTCTGTCATCTGCAAATGCTTTCAATTTGGACAAGACTAAAATATTGTCCTTTGGTAATGAGTTAAAACTCCTCTTCACATACCATGAACTCAATTGATTCATTGCTACATGTACTGTGTACATGTAACCAACACAAAGAACCATGATGATTTTGATATCTCATTTATTTTATACCTGTTCTTTTGCACACTGGTAATTCCATCCGCACACTTTGTCATGGTGGTAATGCATGGATGTTCCCATGGAAATAAGACTCATAATAACTGTCACCATGGTAACAATAACTTCAAGTGGGTGGGATGCAACAATCTGTCCATGAGCTCGAAATACTGTACTCAACATTTTACCTGCATTTGAAAGAAAACAAAGAATTTATCTTTATGTCCTCAGAAGAAAGCATAATTATATAATGCAAATAAACTTGATTCATAGCTGTGTAATCAACTAAAATTAAGTTAAATCACAATGTCTATTGTTTGGCAAGAATTTTTTTTTCCTTAACTCTTTACCAAACAACAAAACTTTGGATTCAAGAACTAAGTTATTTCCAGACACAAGTTAGATGCGGCTCTCAAGTGCTTGGAGGTGTCATTGTAAAAGTACAAAACAGTCAGCATTGTGTGAAGAAGAAGTCTTATTGCTTATACTGTTTACATTTTAAAACTGAAATTGCAAGCAGGTCACAGCTACATTTTGTTATTGTATTGGCCCTATTACGAAAATCGTTCATTACACTATCAATTATCAGGACCTTATCATATTAACCCTCTCCCAAACGACAAATTTTAGAGGCTTCCTAACTCAAAGAGTTTGTAGACAACAATTTTAAATTTGATGAAAATGGTAGGAAGTTCTCCAAAAGGGTAGAAAACACTGTGGGAAAAGGAGAAATTGCTCGTTACGAGCAATTTCTCCTTTTCCCACAGTGTTTTCAAAAGACTTGTACTGCAGACACGTAGTAAAAACCAGGGCTTGTCTGGGAAAGGGTTAAAGTATCTATGCTCAATACTGTTTTAACCAATTACCACACAATCCCTACTTTTGATGACCCTGAGAAAGAAGCCTGTAGAAACAGCAGAGGATCAAACCAGAGACCAAAAGATCTGTCCTCAAACCTTGTACAGTACCAACTCAGCCACCTGGGCTGAGCATTTTCATTTTTGAATACACAAAAACATACTGAGGGAAGATACAATGAAAGGCAATCAAGTTAATCAAAATACGCGTTATTCTCCAATATAAAGTATTGACTGATTACTGAATCCCAATTTGTTTGGAGACATTTTCAGTCTAAAGAGATAATGTCCAAATTACTGCCCATTTTGCACTGAATCTATACAATCGGATTTAGGCTAAAATATTCGTGTTTTTGTGCATCCACGAATAAATATGTTTGTATTGCCAAGATGTTGGTCCATACTAACTTTCTCGCCCCAAAAAAATGTTGACAGTCTGAGCAGCGCATTTGCACCTTTTCCGAACCATAAAGCAATCATTCTCGTTGCTATTTCCTTTTCTCCATCAATTTTCTCTCTGGTCCCTTTTTCTCATATTCTTTTTTTCTTTTAAGCATGTTCAGTTTGTCCAAAACATTGTGATTACGATTTCAGCAGCTTGGAATAAATACAAGACATTTGGACCGATCTGGTCTAAAAAGTTGTCAACATTCATCTGACTGACATGTTTCGGGAAGTCTGATATAGACACACCCCTTCAGTCTTTGTTTAAAGCCCAGATTTCATAACATTCTGTTATGTACAGGTGGTAAGTCTCTGCATATAAAATAGAACTTTAAAAGCCCATCACCCCCTCAAAATTCTGTTAGTGTTCCATTGATCAAATCCATATTTCAGGCTTTGGATTTTGTGCTTCTTAATGATTAACTTTTTCTTCAGTTAGGTACATTTCCAGTATTGGGCAGTTCAAAAAATCTTGCCGCAACATTTTGTTGTTAAAGCTATCACATCTAAATATCCATTTCACACTAAATCTAGAAAGGTAGACCTGAAGGTTATAATTCCACCTTTCTTTCTGTTTAAGCTCAAGATTTTGATACATGCGACATTCCAGGTTTAAGCCTCTGCAGTTAGACCCCCTCTCTACTTTACCCATGTACATTTCTACAATTTCATAGGCCTGTATTTTTGTATTATTCAATTTATAGTTATACTTCATTAAACATTCCAGTATTTAGGCTTTTAGAATTACATTCCGTTATATTCCGTTGCTGCCACTTCTACATTCCGTGAATTAGGAATCTACATTCCGTAACATTTCGTAAACATATAGAGAGCTTCCTAGAGTTTGCTGTGGTCCTTTCAGACTCAGTGGTTAAGTGTAAGACCTGTAACCTTGAGCCTAACTTGAAACCAACAAGATTTCGTTGGAATGCCTTGGGCAAGACATTTCAGCGCCCAAGTCTAGAACTAGTGAGACAACGAAAAACATTAATACGCCAGCTTCATAATGAGATGACGTAAATTAAGTTAAAAGCGGCTCAAGTTTTCCCATTCAGACAAGTCTGTTGCTGCCTAGTAAAGACTTACACGGTCAACAGTGGCTCTCTCAGAAGCTGTGTCTGTGGGGTCACATTAATGATAAATGAACGGTGTTTGTGTTTGGTAACCGGTGTGCCAATGCCATTAGCAAAGGCAATTGATGGTTACACAAGACCATTTCAGTAAGAGCACATGTAGGTCAATATCCCCAAAATTCCTATAATTTAAACACATATTTATTACCTTATTAAGTTTCCAGTAACTAGATAAATTACTCAAAACCTGCCCATAGTATAGTCGATATAAAAGGAAATGATTCAATTCAAAGGGCGTTTGCGTGGTTATCCTTCAAGGGTTCACGGTGTTCATACCTCCAAAGTTGGAGAGTACTTTATGCGAGACTGTGTCTATCGATGCGGCCCCTGCAAGGCCGTTTAAATTTCATATATATATCTACATGTATACGGCCATGTGGGGTCCGTATCGATAGTATTCTGGAAAACCTATATCAAGATGTTTTCAAGAAGCATCTCTGAGACGTAAATCTATGAGTTACAAAGAAAGTTTGCTATATTATCTACATGCATTGTCAAGTTAAGACTGAGTATTCAAACTAAAAATCTATTGAGGTACATAAATATTAAGAAAGGCAATGAAAAGAACTTTATTTGTAATTTTGTCATACTACTCAGGAAACTCTGGTGTGCACGTTTATCACGAAGTACACTGAAGGATGCTAGAATTTTTCACTCATTTACCCCCCAATCCTATACACATTCAACTCATTCAAATGCCAAAATATGTATTTCCACAAAGCTAATTCGCTACTCTGTACTGTTCATATAAAAATCTATATATATTCTTTCGTAGTATAAATTTAATATGAAATTTAAAGATTTGAGGCTACCACTTTTTTTTTACTTTTTCTGAAAGGGATATTGTTGTGTAGGGCAGTGCCCCAATATCTCACATGAAAGGGTTTGGGTTGGAATTCTGTGATGAGCAGAATCAACATTGCATATCAGAGGTAAAATTCTGGTTGAGATTTCCAGGATACAATCACCGAGAGCGATTTATGAATTGTTTCACAATCGATTTGAGATAGTTTTTTAACTAACTAATCTATTTAAAGGGGCTTTTGAATCTTCAGGTATAAAAAAGAAAAAGGGACGACAACTGATCATTACTTAAGAAGAGCAACAAGAATATGCTTCTGAAGGCATCTGAAACACATATCCTACCCTGAAAGATTTAAAAAAAAAAAAAAGAGGATTATGTACCCTCGAATATAGTAGACAAAGATCAGATCGGATATAAACATACAAAACTTACTAACAAGATAGATATACATGTATAAGCATATTTAATATAATACCGGTAGAAGTAGGGAATGCTACGAAAACCCGGGGCAATAGTTCAACACTTTACAATAATCAATTCACCACAGATATAAGAAACTTCTCCTTTAGAAATAGAATAGGGAATCCATGGAACAAACTTCCAAACACAGGGGTGGAAGCACCCAGTCTTTATTTTTTTCAAAATCAAGGTTATATGAAAAATGGATACTACGAAATAAATTTTACCCATTTGGCTGTGCAACTGATTTCAAATCATTGATAAAATACTTGTTGGCAACTTATATTCCCACATTATTGTAGATAGATATGTACCAAGTATTTGTTTTAGGATTTGAAACTTTGTGAAGAAATATTTCCATCCCGCAAGATATAAGTAATTTAACTTATTGTTTAACTTACTGTATCCGGACTGATGCTAAGCGTAATTGCTTCTGGGGGGTCCTCAGGACTGTTTCTTAATTCACTTATTTTATTATGTGGAGTGTAGCAGCTTGGGTGAATTTGCCTGGGTGATCTTTCCAATATTTGTTGATTTTGCTTTTAAAACTATTAACACTAGGCGACAGTATGACCTCGTTTGGTGGACTGTTCCATAATTCAGTGACTCTGATACTACCACTATTTTTTCTGTTCTCCGTTTTGGATGGTTTCTTAAATAATTTTAAGTTGTTCCCTCTTGTTATGTTGTAGTTTGATAGCTCTAATAATTTAGTATTGGTAGTTTTTCATGGTTGTGAAGATTCTTATAGAGTTGTATCATATCAGCTCGTAGTCTTCTGTATTCTAATGATGATAGTCCTAAATAGATTAATCTTTCTTCATATGATAGATGACCAATAGCAGGCAGTAGTTTGGTTGCTCTTCTTTGAACATTCTCGAGTATAATTTTGTGTGGGTTTTTTGAGTGAGGAGACTAGGTGGAACTTGCAAATTCACGGTGGGGCCTGACCAGGGACTTGTATAGATGTAGAAATATTTCTTTATCCAAGTAGGTAAAGTTATTACATTTTGTTACTAATAATAGTAACATTTTCCACCGAAAATGGTGTAATATCAGTGTCACGCGAGGGCAGATATGACGGGGCAACGGGCTGATATCTGATATCCTGCCCGTTGATAAGATATTTGTTCTATATCTATAGCAACAGAACACTCGCTCGCAAATGAACGTTCTCAAAACATCCATTTTGAAAAAAAAAAAATGGCGGAATTGGTCCGTCTATCCCTAGCGGACAAATCTTCAAAACTACAGGCAACGTTGAATCGTTTAACCAACAAAGACGTGATAAATAGAGAATAGATTGTTGTTGTCTTCGATTGGGAAACTTATCAGGCAATGTGTAGTGTCTATAGGCTAGTAGTTCTACGATTTTTGTCAATTGAGCCGGATGAACCGATCGAGCTTGATTAAGTTTCATAATTCGAAGCACCAACCATCTTTTCTATTTATCCTGTTTCTATATTTTGATTCCTATCACACTAAATTGAATATTTAGATTGAGAAACAATAATGGCAACATCTTTTTAACAATGTAAAAACATGAAGAACTGTTTATTTAAAACGTCCTATACTGCAAATACGCAGCTCTACGATAGTGATGATGAATGACGTCATGAACGTGACGTTTACCCGCGGAAAAAAAAAATTGTGTCGAATGGAGACAAGATATTTTTGTTTTTAGTATTTAAACATGCTAGAAAACTAAAATAATCGTGCAATTGATCCATGAATGTAATAACGAGGTTATTACACGGCTGATGAGGGCCGGAGAGTGATATCGGCCCTCCACCTCGAAATCTGCCCTCGGGCTAAAGCCCTCGGGGCAGATATCAAGGTGGCGGGCCGATATCACTCTCCGGCCCTCATCAGCCGTGTAATAACCTGTAAGTACGTCGTATTAATTATTCCCAACTTTCTATTAGCTATGTTAATTTTTTGACGTTAAATGCGATTCAAAAGACAGGTTTTGATCTATTAGTACCGCTGGGTATTTTAGAGATCTAGTAACAAAATTAAAGCACTTTAATTGTGTAAGTAAGGAGTAGACACAGACGGCAAACTCTCGTTTCAATGATTGCAAACTGTCAAAGCTCTGGGACTAGTACCACAGTGCAAAACTGTCTCAGGTAAATTGATATATTTTATTCTACCGCTAAAATCTAAAGGCACCGGCCTCCTAAGCCGGGGATTGCGGGTTCGAGTCCCGCCGGAGGTTAAATTTTTCATTTTTTTTTTCTAAAATTTTTTTGCTGGCGCCAACCTAGTTAATGCTATGAAGTAGCGCACAGGACTATTGTTTACACTTCCAATATTATATCATAGGAGAGTAAGATTGCTCATTCTGAAGCTGTTTTCTTATTTCGATGCAGTTAACTCTTCCTGTATTGATGATGAATGAATAAGGTCTTCATCTACATTTGAAATTTCACTACTAAACTTTTCTGTTTTCATGAAGTAGTTATGGTCAGTGGATTTATTCCCAAGATCAAGTCATTTACATTTCTTTTTCCATTGAGTTCTAAATTCCATTTCTGTGACCAGCCAAGAAAACTATCAGTTGTTCCTTGTAGTTTGGTTTGGTCTTCATCATTTGTTATGATGTTATAGGTTTTGGTGTCGTCGGCGAAAAATCTAACTTTTGTTTCGGCAACTTCTGATAGGACTTTTATGAAAATAAAGAAAAGTGTTGGTCCTAAAACACTACCTTGTGGGACACCATTAAGTACCTTTTTGCTACTGGAATGATTGTTATTTATTACGACTTTTTTACTTCTGTCGTTGAGTAGATTCTTGATCCAGTCTTTAGTGTGCCCAATAATGTCATAAGATTCCAACTTTTTTAATAGTTTTGAATGAGACAGCGTATCAAAAGCTTTTTTTAAAGTCTTAGAATATTACGTCAACATCGGATCCACTGTCCAGGGCAGTTGTCCAGTCTTCTAGTGATTCTAGAAGTTGGAGTTGACAAGATGTTCCTTTTATAAATCCAAATTGATTTTCGGTGAGTAGGCTGTTTGTCGTCAAGTGGTTCATAATTTCTTTTCTGACTACATAATTTTTGCATCACGTTGGAGCAGCTTGGACTAATACTGATTTGGTGTATAATTTTCAGGTAACTGTTTGTCTCCAGACCTGAATATAGGAGTTACTAAGCGGATTCTTTCCAGGGTTTAGAAACCGAAGAGGTATTAAGTGACTTGTTAGATATAATAGATAATGTTTTGCCAACAGTTCTTTACATTCTATAAGTAGTTTTGGATGTATTTAATCCAGTCCTCCTGCTGTGTTAGCTTTTAATTCTGTTAATGAATTTATAACCTCTGCTTCTGGGATGGTAAATTTGTCTATAGCTTTTCTGTAGTTATGTTCCGAATCTATCTTTGAGTGATCCTATCATGGGTTTGGTTTTACTACTGTCTCTAACATACTTCCAAAATAACTCACTGTTGTTGTTGATGTTCCTGGCCGAGTCCTTTTCGTAATTGAATTTTGCTACCTCAAAGGTGGCCCTTCAGATTTTGGGACAAAAATTTTACGAAATATACAACAAAATCATCCTTGTACTCCCAAAGTGTTATAATTTTCATTCATTAAACCCCAGTAGTCGAAAACCATTCGACAGCTAGATAAATTAGAGATTTACCACAGCCCAAGTCGACACTGAAGGGAAACACGGTCTATTTTTACATGAGCAACTCGCTCATTTACATACCGGAAATATACAGACGACACTTCAAACACACCATCCGAAGTTTTAGACATTATGGAAAATAATTAAATGTTTGTTATGTTATTTAATTTAATAGTCATAACTCACATGCAAATCACTTAAAATTTTCACAATGCTTTTTTTATTTTGGCGGGAAATCTAAAAATAGCTTAAGAGGCTACGTAGCCTTTTAAGGGAATAATACCAAAATTTTTTTTTTCGTAATATTATGATTCTTAATTACTGATCATTTGTATTGCTTTTTTTTTTTTTCATATAAATTTTAGTGACATCTATAATTTTTTTAATTTGTTGCGATGTGAAAAATCTAAATAACCACCTTTAATAGCTTTAGTTGAGCTAGGTTCTTTTTTTTCTTTATTATTTTCAAAATTTAATATTCCAATAAAACAGCAATAATTGAATAAGTGTAATCTTGAGTGTCCCTATACCTTTATGAACCATTTCAACAGATAGATAAATAGCAGTGATAGCGAATAGGATAAAATGGAATGCATATCTTTTTTTGCGTGCTCTAATCTGAGTGTTATGTTACTCTTGTTTTATTTCATATAAGACATGACACACATGTTTCCGGTAACGAATGGATAGACACTACCCAAAGTATAACCCTCTTCTCTCTCCCCCCACCCCTTTTTTTTCCGTCTCAGAAGGTTTCATCTAACCATGTGAGAAAATCGACTGATAGAGAAAATCAGTCTTGATGCGGTGTAAATGTGAACAATTGTCTATTACTATCCACTTATAGAACTTGGTTCAATTCAAGCAGGAACTTGAAATATCATACTTTTGTATCGAGAAAACTGAAGTTTATCTAGTTTTGTTTACCATAAATCGAAAACGTCCCACGGCGAAATCGACCCCAACAAAGTGAAAACACCACTGTCGAACTTACTTCGGTTGTTTGCTGTCTATTGCCACTATGAATATCATGAAAGTCGTATCACGGTGTCCCTTTTCTCATTCACATGTTTCCTGGGTTGTCCAGTACTATAAAGCAGAAGCTCTGTTGTTTTGCTAGTTTGCTAGGATCAAACTCGGGACCTGCAGATTTCAGTACCACTTGGCCATGCAGAACTTATTTACCCTTTTCCAAACAATCCTTAGTTTTACAATCCTGAGAGAGAAGACATTTGATAACATTTCCTGGTTTTTACAATGTAAATGAAGCATCTGAAAATATTGTGGGAAAGGAGAAAATACTGGTAACCAACATTTTCCCCTTTTCCCACAGTGTTTTCTATTCTTTTAAATTCAAGTTTCAATTTTTGAGTCACATTTATTTTGTCGTCTGCTAATGCTTTCAGTTTTGGCTAGTCTAAAATTTTGTAATCTGGTGAAGAGTTAAAACAGGATTATTTGGTAAGGCCTGTTTCACATCACAGTCATTCTCCAAAAATGGGTACAATTACCAAAAAAGCTTGTCGCATCAATAAATACGTGAATTACTTTAATGATTACAAACAAATGACAGACAAACCAATTATTTTTATATCACTGATGATACTAGTCTACAATAAATATACTTTGAAAGTCATCAGATTAATTTTTGTGACAACAGTATCTTTTTATTTGGTTGGATGTTGTTAAATTTCGCCTGTCGCAGGTACTATTCACAGGATGTGTACTTCTGCTGTATCTTAAGATAAGGAAGAATCGGGTCGTATACTTTATTTTTTGAATCGCCACAACTATCATCTACTGTATTTGGATACTTTCCTTAATTATATCCAGAGCTGATATATTTTTTCATCCAAAATCGTTTGTCGCAAAATCATACCTAACGTCCGTAACACAATTTGATCGATTTATTGCAAGTCTTTTGAACTGGGTCATCTACCCTAAAATACCTTTTTTCAGTGGTGGAATGAATAGAGCTCACAATCCTTTGATATTTTTAACATTCCCTTAAAGTTGAGCTGACTGTTACATGTGAAATACAAAAAAGCTATTTGGGACAAATTCTTTTCTAACATCCGTAACGGCTTTTTCTACCATAACTTGATTGGTCTACGTGAAATTGATGCCGTTTTAGTTTAGACACAATCAAGGACACATAATTGAAGCACTGCACATGAGTCTCTCCTGCATCTCTAAAGCTATATGTTAGTTTCAATGAAATATTTCTAACATCCGTAACGTCTAACATCCGTAACGAAATATTCATTTTAACAAAAGTCACTTCACTTAAGATCTTATGCTGAGGGTGTAACCTATTTTGACACCGCCATCAATGTAAATGTTCGAAATGAAAACAATCGGCTGCAAGTGTTGTGTCTGGAACCCATGCCGGAGGTTGGAAGTAGTGCCAAATGAGTTCTCTAGCACATCTTAAACAGACTTTTAAACGGTGATGTCTGTACTGACTGATTATTGTAGATATGTATCATAAGCACCATGAATGTGACTGTTGAAACAAATTCGCCACCTTAATACCAGTGTCTACACTGAATATTTCTGAGCAATCAAATCCTCCCCTTTTTGTTACGGAAGTTAGACTCGTGACCAGACATTCATTTTACTTCATGAAATCAATTT
Organism: Tridacna crocea; assembly: GCA_943736015.1. Taxonomy (NCBI): domain Eukaryota; kingdom Metazoa; phylum Mollusca; class Bivalvia; order Cardiida; family Cardiidae; genus Tridacna; species Tridacna crocea. The sequence continues at coordinate 33,662,673 of OX031066.1, read as the reverse complement.
AGATCCGTTTTGAGTTTCTAAAATCATGTTTTCAGTCTATTAAGACGTCACATAGTGTTTGAAATGTGAAAAGTGCAAGCATTGATGATAAAATTATATGTAAACGGTACTAAATCGTTACGGAGGTTAGTTGAAATAATCATTGATCCTCAATCTGTCATTTTTCTAAGTCAGCATGACATAAATAGATTGAATCTTGTTCAATCGAGTTATGATTTAGATAAATGTTATCATTAGAAAAACCTTTTTAAAGTAAATAGTGTTTGATAGTGTTAAATTGTAGTGTTAAATTGTGCCGTTACTGACATTACAAATCAGTGGAGGTTTGAAAAAATATATATACATGTACATGTATTATGGATTAAAAATTAGTAAGTTCAATTACGCAAACTGTCAATAATATCACTTCAAAGTTCCATATCGGATCGCATGATTTCTGTTGCAGACCGGCAATCATAAACGTTGAAAGGCATGAGAAATTGAGCTAAAGACAGAAAGAAAAAACAAAGGCTTTTTTTTTTATAGAAAGAATAAAGAAGAAAGAGAGTGGTCAGGTTAACTTAAAAGGCAGAAAGTGATTGAGAGTACTTTCTTTCATCGGCATTTTAGCTAACCAAGTAGGTTTTCTAGTACAACACTTTTAAAGTCAAACAGCTTGGATCCTGACAGTGTCATATGAGAATCAATTCTGTATACTAATCGTAGATCATGTTGCGTATTCAAAAGAAAGTTTTATATATTTTGTTTATTTTTCCCTTTTTGCTAAATAAATATCCATAACAAAAGTAATACTTAGGTTTCTACCAACAATGCTGGTGTGTATATCAGTTTTGTCATACCGAATCGTTCTCAAGATATTTATATTATTATTGTGCTGGTTTCATTATTTGTTAAACAAAAAGAGCAGTTCATACACTATAATACTTAACCCATTTTCTGGTGTAAATGTTGTCCGGAACTTGATTAAACAGTTTGGTTTCTGAGAAGACACTAAATAGCTTAGTGTCTTAAAAGAAATAATAGCTGCTTGCTAATGGTATCATGTTGTGGGTGCAGCAATAAGATTAAATATGTTTGTTTTTATTCAAATCAACACATTTTGCTAACCTCCGTAACAAACGCACTGGCTAGATTTATACCAGAAATACTGGTGTGTACACTCTGATGTAATAGCGCATGTCAGTAAAATGTTTATTTAGTTTATTTGTTCCACTTTTATATTAAAAATGTATTCCATCACTCATTTAGAGTACTTAAATTACAAACATTGGACACTGTTTGATTAAAATAAATGTTTTCTCGGAATATCAATTTGTATGATGATGTATTTTTAATGTTGTGGCAAAACTTGACCAAATATTTGCTATTCTCTGTAAGCGTAATGAAATCATCTGTCAAAATCTCAAACTTAAACAACAAATCTCTGTCAAAGAAGTAGATTAATATATCAAACAAATGTTGAAGTAGTGTTTCTAACATCCGTAACAGAGCCTGATGCTTGATTATTTTGCCGGCACATTTCTCCGAGATGGTTGATGTTGACTGTGTCAAACTTCGCAGATAGTTTATTCGATAGTTGAATTTTACTTTCCAGAAGAAATGATAATCATTTGAGAAACTAAAAATCTGGACATTTCTTCAAGTGTAATTGTACCCATTTTTTGAGAATGACTGATCAGCCTTGCGATTTTTTCGTCGTACGATTTCCGCCGCAAACACAATCGCAACCTATTCGTACCCGTCGCACATACTGCAAATTTGATAAGCGATCTGCTTAAGTTGTTCGTACGGTTGACTCACGAACTGTACGGTGTCCGCAGGTTAAATGTACGAAAAAAACAAAGCGACGTGTTCGCACGGCTGTCATGCGGTTATCTTAAGGCTGCCGCACAAATTCTCAAGGCATCCGCAAGACTGCCGTAAGAATTTTCAAAGTTTCTTACGTTCATCGCACGGCAAGCACGAATTTGCAAGATAGCTGTACGGTGTTCGTGCGACCGCCTGAAGGAAGAGGAATTATCTCCTCTTGCCCAGATTTAGATTTATATAGACACAATAGTATGCAGCAGCATCCTCATTCTGCAGAGGGCCTTCAAAGAGTTAACTTCGGCTATCCAGGCACAGATGTTGCGTATTGCGGCCATGAACAGGATACTCGTAGATGAAGAACGGGACAACGCTATTTTATGCTAAAGGCATATTTGTCACTCTTGTACAAGCACATGCTTTCTTCATCAGAACCCTGGGTTGGTGGTACCTCGTTTTTATCGGGTTCAATGGGAGGTTCAGCAACCGTAGCCTTCCCCTTTCCCTTTTGAGATTTTTGTTTCTGAGGCATGGCCTTCTCTTCCTGAAATCTCGATAGCTACTGATGACGAACAAGATATAAAACTTTTTAAAAGTGGAGGGATGACGCTAAGTTTTCGCAAGGCATTTGCGGGGCAGCCGTGCGAATCAATACCTTGTTCGTACGTTCCGCAGTAGTCTTCAGAAAGACTTTCACCAAACGCAAGGCGTTCGCAAAACAGCCGCAAGATGTTCATGCGATCATCGTGCAGTCGTCGCAAGACAAACGCAAGTATAAAACCGTACGATCGATATGCGATGGTCCCAAGGTAACCGTATGGCTGCCATGTGGCAACCGTACAGTTGCCGTGTGAAGTCAAAAATTGCAAAGAGATCGCAAAGAAAATGAGAATGTTGAAAAACCAGTTTGCGATGTCTACAGTGTTGGGAATTCGTACGGAAGTCTTGCGGAGTCCGCGCGAAGTCCTGCTATTTGTCAAAAAATGTTCCCGTACGGCTGTCGTAAGGCTGATGTGAAACAGGCTTAAGGGGTTAAAAGAGGTTTAGAAAGGTTGCAGTAGAAATAAATTGTATTACTTTCTAATTTAGTGATCTTTTGGAACAACAATGATTTCTCAGTCCTCAAGACAGTGAATGTAATATTCAAAGAATATGCAATAAATCTGTTGTCTATTACAGTGTCATGTGCTGATGTTAAAACAACACAGAGTACCAGCAACTTTTCGTCAGATAATCAGCTTTATCTGCAGTCTACAACCTTTTTCCTGTCACAAAGTAAGTTTTAACATCTTTAACATCTTGACTCTTTACCACACGACAATATTTTAGACTGGTTCAAATTGAAAGCATTTGCAGACGACAAAATAAAGGTGACTGAAATTTTGAAATTTGTTCTGGGAAGTATAGAAAACACTGTGGGAAAAGGAGAAAATGCTGGTTACCAGCATTTTCTCCTTTTCCCCCAGTGTTTTCAAAAGGCTTCTTTCTCCAGGGGTGTCAAAAGTAGGGATTGTGTGGTAATGGGTTAAACCCTATACCAAACGACAAAATTTTAGACTTGTCCAAATTGAAAGCATTGGTCTAGAGGTCTAGAGGTACAGATCCGTATCCCTAGCCTGCCAAACTAGGGTATGGATCCGTATTTCTAGCATTTCCTGTTAGGCCAGGCTAGAGATACGGAACTTATCAATCGCAAGGTTTGTTGGAATCTTGAACTATGGAACAGAATTGTTGTTGTACAGAAAATAGCCCTGCCAGGTGTTCCCTATTTAAATTCTGATAGGACATGGAAAGTTTAAGTTACTCTATTAATACATGACTCAAGCTGTGGCAAATAGGAGTTTAATGATTATAATGAAATATTTATGCAATTTTCATGCACCTGTTTTTAACACCCTGGTACCTAATTCTGGTTGGTTTCTCGATTTGAGTGGTACATGTATGTAGGTCCGATCGATTACCAAAAGCCTGACAAACACCTAATGACCAGAAAACACCGTAAAAAGCCGGAAATACAAGAGAAATAGCAAGATATATACTGAATAGGGTAGGGAATCGAATGGGTAAGACTATGTTAACTCCGGGAAAATTATGTATTAACGATCTGAAGTTATAAACTAATACTCGACGAAAGCCACATTAATTCGACGAAAAATACCATTAACCCTTTACCAAACAATCCCTAGTTTTTACGATTCCAAGATAGATGTCTTTTGAAAACATTGTGGAAAAAGGAGAAAACACTGGTAACCAGCATTTTCTCCATTTCCCACAATATTTTTTACTCTGCTGGAAACAAATATCAATTTTTGAGTTCTGTTTATTTTGTCGTCTGCAGGTGCTTTCAATTTGAACCAGTCTAAAGTTTTGTCATTTGGTAAAGGTTTAATGCAACCTCATCTTTTTCTAATCTTATCAGGGCTGAAAAATAGCGCTGGTCCGAGGTCTGGAAGATAATGAAATGGAGATCAGATCTGCTTGTTTAGGACAATCTTCTCTTAAAAGTGAACTACTTCGAAAATTTTCTGTTCGCCAGCCGGCCCAGCCCCCTATAGATAGTCTATCTAATTTAAGACAAAATGGTGAATCCTTTGCCAAACTGACCTCCATTTTTACCAGCCCTGGTTAGAAGGCTTTCAAGAACATTGACAAAAACGGAACCAAAAATAAAGGTAAAAGACAGGATTTTCTCATTTTCCTATAATGTATTTTCATTTGAGCCACTCTTGTTGTTCTTTGCTGATATTGTCAGTATATGCGAAGTCTGAACCTTTTGTGGTAGTAAAAAGTTCAGGTTATTGTCAGCATTTTCGCTTGTTTTGGTAGGTTTTCTATGGAACAATGGCGGAGACATCAAAGTTGAAAACAGTGACTGAGGGTAAAGCCAATATTGTACACCCTGCGTCTGTATTCTATAACCCAGTTCAAGAATTCAATAGAGATTTGACCATCGCAATTCTGTCTTGTTTTGCTAAGGATAGAATTAAAGAGCTAAGATCTAAACATGACTCCGATGACAAAGAGACAGGTAGTGTATTTTTCTCAAACTTGCATTCTTGTTAGGTGTACTAGCATTGTACCAAACAGATAGATTTTAGACTTATCCAAGTTTAAATCTTTACCACATGAGAAAATTTTAGACCAGTCCAAATTGAAAGCATTTGCAGACAACAAATTCAGTGTGACTGAAAAATTAAAATTCAGATAGAGAAGGGCAGAAAACATTGTGGGAAAAGGAGAAAATGCTGGTTACCAGCATTTTCTCCTTTTCCCACAAATTTTTCAAAAGGCTTCTTTCTAGGGGTTGTTAAAAGTTGGGATCGTGTGGTAATGAGTTATCCAAGTTCAATGTGGTTCCCAAGACTTTTTCTGTAAAAGTATGGAAAATACCTCAAAAAAAGGGAGAAAATGCTGTTCATGTTTTCAAAGCCATCCTCCTCAGAAGTACATACCCGTTACCAAATGAAAAAATTTGTAGGCTTGTCCAAATTACAAGTACCTGCAGATAACATACTGTATCGGTGGAAAAGTTTGAGATATCGGTAATTTGAAAAAGTCGCAAACTTTTCTGTTCGCATATTTTACTTCGAGTATGCCAACATATAACAGAAGTCTTGAAAAGAAACATTTCTGTACGCAAAATGTCCAAAATCAGTACTTTGCAAATTTTTTGACATGCAAATATATTCACTTGTGCATCATTTGTGCTTCTTTGCAGTGGATGATCCAGGGCCATAGTGCTTTACTGTACCACACAGTCCTGAGGTTTTTAACTCTTTACCAAACGACAAAATTCTAGACTGGTCCAAATTGAAAGCACTTGCAGAGAACAAATATAAATCAAAAATTGACATTTGTTTCCAGCTGGGTAGAAAACATTGTTTGGTAAAGGGTTTTGTTAGGACAGGGGTTGTATATAACTATAAGATCCCTGCTTGCGATGAAAGCATATGAAAACATTGTTTGAAAAAGAGAAAATGCTGATAACCAGCATTTTCTCCTTTTTCCACTGTACTTTCTGCCCTTTCTAAACCAAATGATTTAATGTGCCATTTGCAAAATGCTTTCAATGTGGACAAGTCCTGAATTCATTAAAAAGTCCAAAAAGTAACAACATAAGCTTTTATGATACATTTGTTTTGTGTTGGTATAAATGACAGATCAACAAAAAACTGTGTCAACCATTTCAGATGAAGAACTTGTCCCTGGAAAAAAATATGACAATGGACTAAGAATTCTTGAAGGACTAGCTGCCTCAGGGCTGAGGTCTATGAGGTTTGGATTAGAGATTCCAGGTGTAAAAGAGATTGTTGCAAATGACTTTGACAGTAATGCTGTAAATATCATTAAAGAAAACATAACACGGAACAATCTTGAACATCTTGTAAGGGAGAACCATGCTGATGTCGGACTGTTCATGTACCAGTCTAAGTCAGGTATTGAGAACCAGTTCGATGTCATTGACTTGGACCCGTATGGTTCCCCAGCCCAATTCCTGGATCCCTGTATGCAGGCATTAAAGCGAGGCGGATTATTGTGTGTTACATGTACAGATGCTGCTGTATTGTGCGGTAACTTTCCTGAGAAATGTTATCAACATTATGGAGGGGTACCAGTCAGAGCAGCTTTCTGTCATGAGATGGCATTGAGAATTATATTACAAGCTATACAGTCTCATGCTGCACGTTATCAGAAATATATTGTACCTGTACTCTCACTTAGTATAGACTTTTATTTTAGATTGTTTCTCAAGATTCATTATAAACCGAGTATAGCAAAGTTTGCAGCTTCAAATTCTGGACTTGTATACAACTGCTCGGGATGTGGTTCATATACTATACAGCCTTTAGCAACTTATAGTGTCAAAGGAAAAAGTGGAGACAAGTTATTTAGTGCTGCACATGGGCCCAGTGTGTCTGAACGGTGTGATCATTGTGGGCATGCTCACAGAATAGGGGGACCTTTATATATTGCTAGTTTGCACGATAGAGACTTTGTGAATGAGGTGCTCAAGTATGTGAGAGAACATCCAGAAAAGTTTAAAACTGCAAAACGAATAGAAGGAATGCTTTGCATGGCACTAGAAGAAGAGGATTTCCCTTTATATTATGAACTTGATGAACTTTGTAAAGTCATTCACTGCTCCCCATTGAAAATGATGAACATACGGTGAGCATAAAATATATAGAGGATATTTGTTTTTTTGGGTAAAAGATCGAAATCTATTTTATCGAGTGAACACCATCAGTAATATTTTCACGAGTGGTACAGCCACAAGTGAAAATATTACCGATGGTGTTCACAAGATGAAATAAATTTGGATCTTTCACCAAAAAAAAAAAAAAAAAAACAAACAAATATTCTATTTATTTCATGCTTTTAACCCTTTCTGGGAGGAGCTTTATCAAAATCAAGTACAGTTCAGTTCCATTATTCCCCGTGGCATACCCCTCCCGCATAGCAACACGTTACAATATTATGTCAAGTGCGAGAAATGTAAGGTATATGACATCATATTTCCCATCTGGTTGTCAGGCACACGCAGTTTAGCTAGGCAACAAGAACATGAAAATCGGTATTTTCACTGATGGTACCAGTGTAAAATCGAAAAAAATATTTTCACTGCTATTTCTCGATATCCTACCGTAAGCATGAAATAACAAATGGTATTTTACCTGGCTTACATTACTAGTCATCTCATAATGACAACTTTCTCATGTAATTCCTGGGTTTCACCATGAATAGACTGGGGCTCTGAAGTGTCTTACCCAAGGACACACTCACAAAAATCCAGAAACTGGGGCCACCAGGTTATGAGTTCTACACTTTACTACTAAGTCACACAGGACCCCCATTTTATTCATTTGTCCCTTTCCAAACACTACGGAGATGAAATAATCATATGGAATGAGGATTTTGAAAACGTTACAGCAGAAACAAAAAGAAAATGATAATGGGATTTTCTCCTTTTCCTACAGTGTTTCTTAAGCTCACAAGGACTGTTTCCACCTTTTAGGCAGAAATAGATTTGTGGTCTGCAAATGCCATCAATATTTTATGGGTCTAAACTTTTGTCATCTGGTTGTGACTTATGAAGGTAAATACACTTTGCATTTTGATATTTATTTTTTGCAAAAAACATTATTTTTCATTTAAAAAAAAAGAAGAAAATCAGAAAGGTTACATCCAAGATCAGACTTTACACTCTGTTTATTTTTACTGATTAAGAACGAAGTCTTGTTCAGCAAACATTGATATACGTAAAGGAATATAATTATGTACTGTTCTTGTACCACACAATCTCAGCTTTTAATGACCCTGAGAAAGATTGCTGTTGGTAAGATGAAGCTCCTGTTCCCTCATGTTGACTTGCAACTACAGTATGATATGGATTATCCATATAATAACAGAAAACAAGATTTTAGATTCATCCAGACTGAAAGCCCCATGATATGACCTTAGCTGTTAAGGTGGCGTTAAACCCCAATATAAACAAATAACCAAATCCAGACTGAAAGCATTTAAATTTAGGACAAATATGACAAAAATGATGGGATTTGTCTATTCTGGTGTAGGAAATATTTAGTGAGAGAAATGTTTTACAGAAGTCTCCTATTCCAGAGTTGCTAAAACTGGAGATTGAGCAAGGGATAAAAATAACATTGTTTGCTTTTCATTTTCATGTAACCTTAACCCATTACCACACAGTCCCTACTTTCGACGACCTTGAGAAAGAAGTCTATACAAAACATTATGGAAAAAGGAGAAAATGCTGTTAACCAGCATTTTCTCCTTTTTCCACAATATTTTCTGCCCTTTGCAAAACGAATTTCAAATTTTCAGTCACTTTTATTCTTTCATCTGCAATTGCTTTCGATTTGTGCTAACCTGAAATATTGTTGTTTGGTAATGGGTTAAAAGTTATTTCAAACCGATATTAGTGTAACATTTATTTGAAAATGATATTTAACTCTTTACAACATGATAAAATTTTAGACCGTCCAAATTGAAAGCATTTTGCAGACAACAAAATAAATGTGACTCCAAATTTGAAATTGGTTTTGGAAGGATAGAATACATTGTGGGTAAAGGAGAAAATGCTGGTTACCAGCATTTTCTCCTTTTTCCATGATGTTTTGTATAGACTTCCTTCTCAAGGTCGTCAAAAGTAGGGATTGTGTGGTTCTCCTTTTCCCACAATGTTCTCCTTTTCTCACAATGTTTTCTAAAGGCTTCTTTCTCAATGTCGTCAAAAGTAGGGATTGTGTGGTAATGGGTTAAATAATGGCATTTTGTATTCTCCCAAAAATTGAAAAGTTTCTTTCAACACTAAAAATCAATAGTTGAAATTACTTTTGCAGGTCAGCCATTTTGAATGCAGGATACAAGGTGTCATTTTCTCATGCCAATAAAAACTCGATCAAAACCAATGCACCAAACAGCCTTATATGGGTAAGTTATAGGAATTTATTGTTGAATTAACCCTCTATCACAAAATCCTGAGGAACAATAAGTCTGAAGAAGAAAGCTTTTGAAAACATTGTGGGAAAAGTAAAAATTGGGGGTAAATGTCATTTTTTTTTTCTTTTCCCAGGTTTTCTAACCTCCCAAAGACAAATTTCTTCATTTAGCCAAATTTGCCTGCATATGCCATCTATTTTGATGTCGAGGTAGACATCCACAAGGTTGCGGCACAAATGGAGCGTTAGAAAGGTTAGAAAACTCGTACTGGACATAAAAAAGCAGAATAGATTTATACCTGCTCGCCTAAACGTACATCTGTTGCTATGGTCACCCATTAGGTACTGATGTGATTGAGAGATGGCACTGATTTTTCTACATCATATCCAATACATTTAAAACTTCAATAGAGCCAAATTTTAGAACAAAATTCAAACAAGTTATTTCATTTAGAGCATCAGTACCGCTAATTCTGGACTGCCCCCTCGTATGAAGTTGTGCATGTGCAATTTCCATGAGTGCTGCGAATTGTTACAGAATTATCCACCCATGAACCTTTTTCTATGCTTTCTATGTGCGCTAAATGACCAAAGCTGTCCATGCACCATAAAACAACATTCATTCATTCATTCATTCATTTTCTATGCTTACTTTTATACTAAGCTTTTCTGCATTCTGTGACAGACCTGTTTTGTGATAAGGAGCTGGAGATGAGGGGTAAAGTGATAGCTTTAGTTTTATATAGCGTCACTTTTTCACCTGCGAGCAACTTAGTAAGCACAGAATATTTTAAATCTAACCAATGAGCTGATTCATTCATTGCTTAAAGCCGATGGTCAAAAGGAACATTTGTGATTCTTTCACATTCAAATTGCTAGTCAGGAAGTGCCGTAAGAGTGGCACTAGACTTCACAAGTGGTCCGGTGCAGGGTGTATAATGTCATCTGCAGGGGCATAATGAGATCATTAACCAAGAAGTGCACAGCAAAATTTCAACCTCGACCATATTTGAGAAAATTACAGAGGACAATGCAATTCTTTTTCAGTTAGTGTTTTTTTTTGTTGTTGAATAGGTAGAAAACATTGTGGGAAAAGGAGAAAATGCTGGTTACCAGCATTTTCTCCTTTTTCTACAATGTTTTCAGAAGCCTCATTTCTTCAGGGTCTGTAAAGGTCAGGATTTTGTGGTAATGGGTTTAACTCTATTTTAGGACATTATAAGAAAATGGGTGAAGGATAATCCTGTGAATCCAAAAAGACTTGAACCAGGCAGTGTCACCCAGCAAATACTCAGTAAAGAACCGTCGACAGATGTCAGTTTTGACCTACATCCTGACTCAAACCCAGCCTCCAGAGCACTGAACTTAGTTCGTCACCAAATCAATCCGGAAAAAAATTGGGGTCCAAAACCGAAGGCTCGTAAAGACTACGATGGAGATGATTTAGAAGAAAGACGATTAAAAAATCAAGGAAAGAAAAGGAGAAGAATGGTTTGTAGTGTAGATGTTACACGTCTTTTATCGGTTAACCCTTTACCAAACAGTCCTTGGATTTCACGACCCTGAGATAGAAGCCTTTTGAAAACATTGTGGGAAAAGTAAATAATGCTGGTAACCAGTATTTTCTAATTTTCCCACAATGTTTTCTACTCTTCACAAAACAAATTTCAATTCTTTAGCTACATTTATTTTGTCCTTTGCAAGTTCTTTCAATTTGGACCAATCTAAAATTTTTTCATTTGGTTAAGGATTAACGAAAAGTTTCTCTGTAAATTATGAACAAAATTATGAATATTATAATCTATTATTATGCCGAACTTTATCCTAGACAGCAAAGCCCTACATTGATAGCATTTGCAGATGATTATTTGTGGCTCAAACTGTGGAATCTGTCTTTAACCCTTCATCATATGATTTTGAATAACCTTAGATAAGAGGACTTTGTGGGAAAAGGGGAAAATGCTGGTTACAATCTCCTTTTCTCATAATGTTTTATACCCTTCAAAAGCCATATTTTCAGTTTTTGAGTCAATTTGTACTCAGGGAATGCTTTCAAAAAAACTTTGTCCAGTGAAATAAAGCTTCGGAGAACATAGGAAACAGGGAAAAAATGCTGACAACCAGTGTTTACTCATTTTCTCATGTTTTCTCGTTGTCTACGCATGTCATATTCTTCGAAGATTCGACTGTCTTATATGACGCATCACTACTAGCCCCGAAAGCGGGCTGACTGTACGCTCTATAAAGTAGCAATGTTGAAAATAGCTTTTACGTATCAATACGTTTGAGCAGAAATGAGACCTGCATTAGCAACAGATTTCTCTAAACAGGTGATCATAGTTTATTGGGTAAACCTTGTTTTTGTTTTAAATTCAAAGTAACGGTTGTCGCGTGGGAAAGTGGTTCAGTTCTGTACCCAGGATACCCATATCAGATAGATGAGTATTTATAGAATGCCATCTAGCGGGAGATCATTTTGGTGACATAACTTTGTTGTTCAATGCAATTGCTTGCATAATTATATGGTGAGTCTAAATTTTTGCAGGTCAACAAAGGGTTAACCCTTTTCCACACAATCCCTACTTTTAACGACCCTGAGAAATAGGCCTTTTAAAAACATTGTGGGAAAAAGAGAAAATGGTGGTAACCAGCATTTGCTCCTTTTCCCACAATGTTTTCTACTCTGATGGAAAGAAATTTCAATTTTTGAATTGCATTTATTTTTTCGTCTGCAGGTGCTTTCAGTTTGGAACAGTCTAAAGTTTTGTCGTTTGGTAAAGAGTTAAATGCTAAATGTTCACACCATTTGATCATTCTTTATTCTTAAAGACTTTTGGATTTTATCAAGTCATAACACTTGGATGACTTGTCCGGTATAACATCACTGAGATGCATTAAACCCTTTTTAGCTCCACATGGTTTGTTAAGTTATAACCAACATTTTTTCTTTGAATCACAGGAAGAAGTGGCAGAAGATGCTGATAATAATGGCATTGAAGAAGTGTGATACTGATGTTTGCCTTGGAATTTACAACCGTCCATTGTCTCTGAAGTGAACATGAACAGTTACTAGTGTCTGAAGATTCATTTTTGGTACATATAACTAATAAAACATCTCACGAGGGTCAGAAATGAGTAAGGAGAGGATTAAACCATTACCACACGATCCCTACTTTTAATGATCCTGAGAAAGAAACCCTTAGGTAAACCCATGTGGTAAACAGTTAACTCCTGGCCAGTGATTGTAAGCATTTGAGGAATTTGGCCAAACAAAAGGTAATGTAGAAGGACTGCTTGTAAGAAAATACTGTGGGTAATAGGCAGATCTTGGTAACAAGCAAAATATGGTCTTCCTACACTATTTCCTACCATTTCTAAGACAAATTACATTTTGTCTAAATTGCACAACAAAATTTTAGACTGTTTCACATTGTTTGCATACAACCTAGTAATGTGGCACAAATAATGGGTTTTGTTTGTGAAAAGCTAGAAAACATTGTAGGGAAGGAAGAAAATGCTGGTAACCAAAGGGGAAATGCCCCAACATTTTCAAACGCTTTCTTTTTTAGGGTCATCAGCACTTAGGATTGTGTGTTAAAGGATTAAACTTTTATCAAACTATTCTAACCTAGAGGAAGGAGGCTTTTGAAAACATGGGGGGGGAAAGGAGAAAATGCTTGTTAACAACATTTTGTATTCTCTAACAGTGTTTTCTGCACTTTAACCCATTACCACACAATCCCTACTTTTGACAACCCTGAGACAGAAGCCTCTAGAAAACATCGTTGGAAAAGGAGAAAATGCTGGTTACCAGCATTTTCTCCTTTTTCCACAATGTTTTCTAGCCTTCACAAAACAAATTTCAATTTTTCAGTCACCTTTATTTTGTCATCTGCAAATGCTTTCAATTTGGATCAGTCTAAAATATTGTCGTTTGGTAATGGGTTAACAGCATTTTGTATTTTCTATCGGTGTTTTCTGCACTTTAATCCATTACCACACTATCCAAACTTTTGACGACCCTGAGAAAAAAGCCTTTAGAAAATATTGTGGGAAAAGGAGAAGATGCTGGCAACCAGCATTTTCTCCTTTTCTCACCGTGTTTTCTATTCTTCACAAAACAAATTTTAATTTTTCAGTCACCTTTATTTTGTCGTCGGCAAATGCTTTCGATTTGGACAAGCTTATAATATTGTCATTTGGTAATGAGTTAGACAAATCCCTTCATTTCAGTCACATTGAATTGTTGTCTGGAAAAAATGTTGGATAAGCTTGAAATTTTATTTTCTTATATAGGGTGAAACATGGGTTTTAGCATAGATATTAATTTGTTGGCTATTGAAGTGAAAGGACTGTAGAAATAAAAGAAGAGTTTGAGACTCTTATTAAACTTTCACCATTTTATTTTGTGTTGTTCTTTAACAGTGATCTGATCTTATACCTATACTACATAATGGTACACCAGATATATATAACACAAACGTAAACAGGTAACCTAACTAAATTTGTATCTTCGGCCATTAAAAGATCTTACTTTATATATTTGAAATAATATAGGTTATTGCACTTGTATGGGAATATATTGTGTTGAACGAGTTCTTTTGGTAGAGTTGCCAACTATGCCAAAAGAACGAGTTCAGCACAATATATTCCCATACAAGTGCAATTACCTTTTTATTATATACTTTGATATTGTTTACATAATTTACCATGGTTAAACATTAAAAAAAAATTATCAAATTTGTTGATTTATCTTGTTAAAAACAGTCTTATTTATTAAAAAAGCAATGAGAAATTTGTTTCGTCGCCACGCCGCACTTTCGCGGAATTTTCACTTTTCGCTTTTGATGACGTCACCGTTGCTAACATTATGTAAACAAACCAGATGGCGACCGAGGATCCTTTTATATCCCTTGAAAATTTCATTGTCGATATGTAAGTTGATAGACAAATTTTTCATGCCTTGGTAGTGACTGTCATTCGGGAAGCAAATATTCTGTTTATTTTTCATGTTTTTAATAAGAACAATTCTTTGAAAATGTTGTAAATCTTGATATCTGACGCTGATTTTTTTTTTAAATGGCAGCCGTTCATATTTTGATTTTTAGAGAAATGGCGGGTTTTAAAATAGTTCCGTACCTAGCTACGCACGTGAAAAAAGCTCTAAAGTATGTAATATGAAAGTGTGCAATATGGAAAAATATTGCATACTTTCATCCAGTGCAAATACATGGGGACAATATCAAAGTATATAATAAATATATATTATTGAAGAGTTGACTCTTTCACCACCAATGGCAACTTAATTAGCTTTTGCAAACAGCATAGATCTGGACCAGACTGCAGAAAACATGATTATTGTTCGCTAGCTGATTCTTAAATATGTACAAATCATTTTCAGTTGCTCTGGAACTATTTAACTGTTTACCACACAACAAAATTTTAGATTGGTTTAAATTGAAAGCATTTGCAGGCGACAAAATAAAGGTGACTGAAAAATTGAAATTTGTTCTTGGAAGGGTAGAAAACACTGTGGGAAAAGGAGAAAATGCTGGTTACCAGCATTTTCTCCTTTTCCTACAGTGTTTTCAAAAGGTTTCTTTCTCAGGGGCATCAAAAGTAGGGATTGTGTGGTAATGGGTTAAAACCTCTAAAAGGGGTTGACATTTGACTTGTAGTGAAAAAGACAATTAACAAATATAAATACAAAGTAAAGTCATTGGTTGATGGACAAAACTCTGCCGACTCACTGCAGACTAGGAACTTTACAACAGAAATATAAATGCATACAACTTGAATCAATGAACGAGTTGTTTACAATGTTGATAAATACCAATAACAAAGAGATTTATCTGTGAACAAGAGCACCCTAAGGGTGCCAAAGTGAGGCTGCCGTTGCATTTTCAGGAAAAGGTCTTGAATGAAAAAGGATTACGCATTACTGTAAAAAAAGGATTTCAAGGATTAACTCATTACCAAACGGCAAAATTCTAGGCTCGTCCAAATCCAAAGTATTTGCAGATGACAAAATAAAAGTGACTGAAATTTTGAAATTTGTTTTGTGAAGGGTAGAAAACATTGTGGGAAAAGGAGAAAATGCTGGTTACCAGCGTTTTCTCCTTTTCCAGCAATGTTTCTATAGGCTTCTTTGTCAGGGTCGTCAAAAGTAGGGGTTGTGTGGTAATGGGTTAACCAGTTAACCAAAAGTGGAACTACAGCTGAGCTTTGGCACTTGCATGTGGCCTTTATTATGTCTTTACCAAATAATAAAAACTTGGGGCTTGTCCACAGACAAAAAGCATTTTCAGTTGAGCAAATAAAAATGGCTGAGATTGTCTTTGAAATACTTTTAACCCTTTCCCAAACAATCCCAGGTTTTCACGACCTTGGTAAAGTAGCCTTTTGAAAACATTGAGGGAAAAGAAGAAAATGCTGATAACCAGCATTTTCTCCGTTTCCCGCAATGTTTTCTACCCTTCCCAAGACAAATTTCAACTTGAGCCACGTTAATTTTGTCGTCTGTAAATGCTTTTAATTTGGACCAGTCTAAAATTTCGTCATTTGGTAATGGGTTAATTAGTGTTGTTGCTTCTATGTATGTTGATGCCATACAGAGTGATCTGATGGAATCGCTTCATTCATTCCCTGAGGAATTTTCAGGGTCATTTTGACTTTTGAAAAGGTACAAAATATTGTGGGAAAAGGAGATAATGCTGATTATCAGAAAGGAGGTAATGACTGTTGCCAGCATTTTCTTCTTTTCCAACATTAGTTTCAAAGCTTTCTTCCTAAAGGTTTTTAAAACAGTTGACTGAGAAAACGTTGAATAGAGATGTGATCAACCTTATTTTGGCAGAGGCGGATCCAAAATGCTTTTGCAGAGAGATGAAGATTGGACTGTAAAGAACATGCAGCCTAATCCCTGTCCAGTATTTTATGACATATTGTTACATAAGAAACCCCAGACAGATGGAAGGATGACTTAGGTCATAACATAATACAACCCTTTGGGCCTGTAAAAATTTCCTACAGCTAAGAAGGATCTGCTCAGGAATTATGTAATTTCCAAAGTATGAGAAGGTGGATCAGGGCATTTTTTTCATATTTCACAAATCACATCCCTGATGTAATGATATTTAGTCCAATCAATTTTTGAAAAGAGTCGCCAAAGAAACATTTCTGTGAAATTATTTCAAAATCTGACCAGTGGTTTCAGAGAAGAAGAATTATAAAGAATTTCTTCATTTCTGTATAGTGCAAGTAGTCCCCATTAACTAGAGCTATGTTTGTTCACGGATCAAGATTTCCCAAACAGTTTTTGAAAAGGGTCACCCAAGGAACATCTCTGTGAAATTATTCTAAAATCTGACCAGCAGTTTCAGAGGAGAAGATTTTTAAAGAATTTTCTTAGAAGAAAATTCCATTTGGTTGCCATGGCAACCAGAGTTTTTGATGGAATCAAATTCTGTGAACAATTTTCAGAGGACCTCCCAAGAAACATTCCAGCCAAGTTTGGTCCAAATTGGCCCAATGATTTAGGAGGAGTTGATGTTTAACGAATTGTTGGCGACGCATGACTAACACCAAGTAATCCTAAAAGCTCCCCTTGGGCATGTTGTGCTCAGGTGAGCTAAAACAGCTTTGAAATTGAAGAGTTCATGTCTTTATCACTGACACTGAAATGTTCATTGCATCTATAGGGCTCCAAATACAAAGACATAGCCAGGGCAAATGTTGTATCCTCAAAAAAATAAGTCTTTTGCACTTTTTTTTTTAATCACAGGGAATGGAAAAAACTATAAAATACTTTGGAAAAGCCCCCAACATGTCTGTATTTTTAAATCATTCTATGCAAAATTATAGAAGTAATAAATATGGATGTTTTCCTGTAGAGACCGAATGATTTATTTAGTTCTATATATAAATATTTTTCTCGGTTTATTCTTTGTCGTCTTCTTCTGCTTCATCTGCATTCTGTATTGTTGTTCCTAAAATGCCTTCAATGTCCTGTATTGCACTCTGGAAAGAGAAAGATTCAAAAGCTGTTGTTAAACCCTTTACCAAAAAATCTGTAGTATTAACAACCCTGAGGAAGAAGCCTTCTGAAAACATTGTGGTAAAAGAAGAACCAGCATTTTCTCCTTTTTCCACGATGTTTTCAGCTCTTTCAAATTCAAATTTCAATATTTGAATCACATTTATTTTGTCTTCAGCAAAAGCTTTTAATTTGGACAAGTCTAAAATTTGTCATTTGGGAAACAGTTAAAACATTTCCTTTTCCAACAAGTTTGCAGAAGACATCTGTAAATTAAGTGTAAGAAAATATGAATTACCAACTTGCTTAAGACTAATTAATTGATTGCATGCTTGTCATCTTTTTGCTTAAATGTTTCCAAAGTTATTTGCTTATTGATGAGAAAAACTGGCTTCAGGTTCGAATTCTTTGACCCTTTTCCAAACAATCCCGACTTTTTACGACTGAGATAGAATCCTTTGGAAAACATTGTAGGAAAAGAAGAAAATGCTGGTTCCCAGCATTTTCTCCTTTTCCCAGAATGTTTTCTTCTATTCACAAACAAGTACTATCATTTGAAGCATAGATGAATTATTGTCTGTAAATTCTTGCAGGTGGGCAAGTCTTAAAATTGTGCTGTGTGGTACAGGGTTAAGACTAAAGGATTTACAGTGAATAGCTGGTAGTCTACACTGTATAAATTTCATCTGTTATGATTTGTGAAATAGTTATCCTATGACTGTATGGCAGATGCAGACAGAGAAGATCAAGATCAGATTGTACAAAACGTATGGAGCAGGAAATCTAGCATCATGCTTCTTGATGGAACAGCCTCTTAACCCTTTCCCGAACAAGCCCATGTTTTTACGTGTCTGCAGTACAAGTCCTTCGAAAACACTGTGGGAAAAGGAGAAATTGCTCATGATGAGCAATTTCTCCTTTTCCCACAGTGTTTTCTGTCTGTTTGGATAATTTTCTGCCATTGTTATGAAAGTTAAAAATGTCATCTGCAAACTCTTCCAGTTTGGAAGAGTCTAAAATTTGCCGTTTGGGAAAAGGTTAAATTTATATATACCTTCACAACTCTAAATGCCTTTGCAGCCTGTACAGATTAAGATCAAACTTCACAAATCATGCAGTCTGATATTTTATCCACAGTTTCTGCCTTGTTAATACTTCACAGTGAAAAAAAAAAAGTTGAAATTGCAGTTATTTTGGCTGAAAATTCAAGACTGAAAATTCTCCTTGATTTATTTGGTCCCCTAATAGTTAACCCATTACCACACAATCTCTATTTTTGACACCCCTGAGAAAGAAGCCTTTTGAAAACATTGTGGGAAAAGGAGAAACTGCTGGCTACCAGCATTTTCTCCTTTTCCCACGATGTTTTCTACCCTTCACAAAACAAATTTCAAATTTTCAGTCACTTTTATTATGTCATCCCCAAATGCTTTTGATTTGGACAAACCTAACATTTTGCTGCTTGGTAATGAGTTAACCCATTACCACACAATCCCTACTTTTGACGCCCCTGAGAAAGAAGCCTTTTGAAAACACTGTGGGAAAAGAAGAAAATGCTGGTAACCAGCATTTTCTCCTTTTCCCACAGTGTTTTCTACCCTTCCCAGAACAAATTTTAATTTTTCAGTCACCTTTATTTTGTCGTCTGCAAATGCTTTCAATTTGGACCAGTCTAAAATTTTCTGGTGTGGTAAAGAGTTAAAGGATAAACTGATATGATATAGGAGACTTACACTAAAATTAGTTTCTCCTTGCATGTTTGGAGCCGATATTTCTTGATGTATCACAGACATGTTTCTAGCAAATGTTGCCAGGGCGCCCTGCAAATTATCTCCAATTGTCCTGAAATAAGTCAGAATTTAACCTTACTTGTCTTTGACCTATTACCTTCTGCAGATGTCTTTCTAGGTCTTGCAGTCTCAGCAGACTATTTTAGAAAACATTGTGACAAATAGGGAAGTAACCTGTTTCAAGCAATTATCTCTTTTGCCACAATATCAATGCATTACCACACAATCCCTACTTTAAACGACCCTGAAAAAGAATCCTTCAGAAAACATTGTGGGAAAAGGAGAAAATGCTGGTAACCAGCATTTCTTCTTTTCCCACAATGTTTTCTATATACCCTTCACAAAACAAATTTTAAATTTTGAGTCGTTTTCATTTTGTCATCTGCAAATGCTTTCGATTTGGACAAAGCTAAAATTTTGTTGTTTGCTAATGAGTTAAACCTTTTCAGTAACCAAATCTATCAATCAAACTCTCTCAAGGGCTGGAGGTGCAAACTCAGAATTCAATTTTACATAGGCTTGACTGAACAAGCAGATTGTATACATTCATGATCAGACTGCATGTTTTGTGCAGTCTGATCTTGATTAATGCTATCCCTGAAAGCCCTTTATTCTGATATTGGCCCTGAAAGGGTTAAACATGTATTGTGTACCCATTACCACACAATCCCTACTTTTGATGCCCCCGAGAAAGAAGCCTTTAGAAACCATGTTAGGAAAAGGTGGAAATGCTGGTAACCAGCATTTTCCCCTCTTCCCACAATGTTTTCTACCCTTCACAAAACAAATTTCAATTTTTTGTGTCACTTTTGTTTTTTGTCGTCTGCAAATGCTTTTGATTTGGACCAGCCTAAAATATTGTTGTTTGGTAATGAGTTAATCTTTGTAGTAATTGCCTTTTCACTTCAATTTGGGTTCAATTGGGGGGGGGGGGGGCAATATAGTAAATACATGTACATGTATATATATTAAAATTTGGAAAATACTATGGAATATAATGGTAAGTGTGTTACTAACATGAATTATTTTGTTCCCATTTCCGCAGTGTTTTTTAAAAGCTACCTGGAGTGACGTGAAAAGGCAAATCCTGATATATGTATATAGATTTTTTTTTGTTAGTGTTTACAAGATTAACCCTATAGCAAAGTTAAACATTCCTGAGTTTCAGCAACCCTCATAACAAAGGCCTTTGGAACTATTGTTGGAAGAGGACAGGCTGTTAACCCTCATCCCTGCTATTATCAGCTATATTCATAACTGAAATAGAATTTGCAACTCAATAGTTAAAATCCAAATATTCCTATTTCAAAGTTATATTTTGGAGTATCTCCTTATCAGAAATTGTAGATTCAAGATCAGACTGCACATTCTGTGCAGTCTGATCTTAATCAACACTGTCCACAACAGGTCAGTGAGTTGCACTTAGCAGCCAAAGGGTTTCTGCAGTTTCTTCTTTCCCATAATCCTTTCTGCTATTTGGATTAGATTCCATGTTTTAAGAAACATTTGTCATCTGCAAGTTTTGGAGTATCTCCTTATCAGACGATGTAGATCCAAGATCAGACTGCACATTCTGTGCAATCTGATCTTGATCAATACTGTCCACAACAGGCCAGTGAGTTGTACTTAGCAGCCAAAGGGTTAACCCATTACAACACAATCCCTACTTTTGACGCCCCTGGGAAAGAAGACTTTTGAAAACTGAAATCTTGTCATCACTGTAAAGACTTAACAATTCGATGTGGTTCATGATGACAATATCTGACAATTAATGAATTCAATAACATTGTGCTTATACTTACAACATCCCGAGTTTTTCTCTATTAAAGCTATCAATCAGAGTGAAGACTGTCCCTTGTTTTTCCTAGAAATACAATTTTTTCAACAAACAAATGTATATATACATGTATATAAAGCATACTTTTCATTCTAACATGGCATGCAAAGTCGGCTCTATAAACACAATGCAACAAAAACATGGTAAAATGTATGTTATACCATAGAGAGTGACGTCATTATACGTAGTGACGTCATCCTGTATAAAGTTAGTCAGTGAGTTATTCAATGGAATACAATATGCATCCGCATTTTTAGTGTAAGTATGAACTTGTTTTCCTTTCATTAAGAATTGGCCATTTTAGAATAAAAAAAAAATCTTCTTTCTATTGTGGTTTATCATTCAATAAACCACTTAAGTTATGAGGCGCAATAAATAAACCACTTGGGCTATCGCCCGCGTGGATTATTTATTGTGCCTCATAACTCATAACTGTGGTTTATTGAACGATAAACCACGATAGGAAGAAGATTATTTCTTAATTATACTCGAGCAGATACTTAACCCTTTGATGCATGTATCTCTGAGATGGTTAACCTTTAACCATACAATCGAGACATCTAACATTGTCAAGAAAGTAGCTTTTTAAGATGTTCTGCATGAAGGAGAAAATGCTAGTAACAGTCACTTTTCCCCCTTTCCCACAATGTTTTCTACCCTTTTCAAAACAAATTTCAATTCCTGAGAACCCATTTAAATTGCTGCCTTCAAATGCTTTCAATGTGGACAAGCGTGAATTTTTTTTGTCTTTTAAAGAGTTAAATGCTTTTGTTTATAAAGTCAGGGAGCTGTATTCATGAACCCTTTACCAACCAATCCCTGGTTTTTACGAACCTGAGATGAAAGCCTTTTGAAAACATTGTGGGAAATGGAGAAAATGTTGGTTACCAGCATTTTCTCCTTTTCCCACTATGTTTTCTACCCTGCTAGAAACAAATTTCAATTTCTGAGTAACTTTTATTTTGTCCTCTGCAATGCCTTCAATCTGGACTAGTCTAAAATGTGGTTGTTTGGTGTTGAGTTAACAACAACCAAAATTCCATTTCATGCACAACTCCTTTCCAAACAACAAATTATAAACTTGTCTGTATTGAAAGCATTTTTGTAGATCACATAATTATTAACTCTTTACCAAACGACAAAATTTTATGCTTGTCCAAATCGAAAGCATTTGCAGACAACAAAGTAAAAGTGACTGAAAATTTGAAATTTGTTTTCCCATATTTTTGGGTCATATTTTATTTTTTGTCTTAAAAACCTTTGAATTAGGAAAAGTCTACAATTGCCTGGCACAATGTTCAATTTTGAGAGCTATAACACCTTAGTTTTAATGATCAAAGCGAGGAGAGTTCTTGAAAAATATAGGAAAAGGCTAAAATGCTGGTAATCAGTATTTTCTCCATTTTGACCTTAACTCTTTACCGTACAATCCCTACTTTTCACAACCTTTAGAAAGCAGCCTTTTGAAAACATTGTAGGAGCAGGAGAAAATGTTGTTAACCAGCATTTTCTCCTTTTCCCACAATATTTTCTACTCTTCCCAAAACAAATTTTAATTTTTGAGTCAGATTTATTTTACAGTCTGCAAATACTTTGAATTTGGACTAGTCCAAAATTATGTTTTGATTTTGTTTAATCCAACATTATGTGTTGTGATAAAGAATTAAAGCACTAGTTTTCGGCAAAATAGATCCTTTCTGATTTTCCAGTCTATACACTATATTATTACCTTTATGTCATATCCAATTCCATGTGCCCGACACATCTGGAAAAACACACTATAATGGACCACTGATAGGTTGGTATGCAGTAATCTGGTACTCATCACACCAAAGCGGTTGGTATTTGGTGGTTGCTGAAACAAAATGGGGAAATAAGGAAATAACTACTACACAAAAAATCATGAACTAATACAGTTGTTTCTAATATACATATTCAGAAAGCAAAGAGGAAAAATCTCTGTCCGCATGTTCTCATTGTTAAAGCAGGTCTAAAGGGATTGAAAGAAAAAAAACCTATTTTGTATTACAGTGAAATATTTTAAATGAAATTATTCTTTCATGGTAAATGTTGTGGTATGAGTTAAAAACTATTTACTAGCCACACAATTTCTTCCATACATATATGCAGAAAGATCTCTAGTTTCTCAATAAAGGAACAAAATTAATGAGATTTAAAGAAATGCAAAATAATCTTCTCAGCCTACACAACAACAACTACCGTAGTATCATTCAACATACAAAGCCAAACCAACACTCTCACAAATATCACAACAACTGTTATTCACCTTGAGCCTAATCAAAGTTACTTTACATAATTATAGAGAAAAAAAGAGAAACCTTAGTTGCTTTTGCCTAGAATCTGGTTTAAAAAAAGCTGTAGACTGAGACAAGATATATTTTGCAAGTATTTCACACCAAACATAGCATAAAAATTGGACTATGCAGATCATTTTCGGCCACTGAAAATGTCCATTTCATATTCTTTACATGCTAAGCAGTGAGGCTGGATCACCTTTTCTTAGCAGAATTATTTGCCCTTTATTCCATAGATACTCATTTTGACATATCAACGACAGACAGTTTCGGAAAATATTGTTGGAAAAGGAGAAATTACTTGTAAGGAGCAAATTTCTCCTTTTCCCACAATGTTTTCCACTCAATAAGATATTTGTATCCTCATTTGTCCATATTTTTGACATATACATGTATCTTTATTTGCTGCTGAAATGAAAGAGCCTCAAATTGCTATATCAGGTAAAGGGTTAATGTGGACAAACACCTATCAAATAACCTTGAGTTTTAACAGCCCTGTGGAAGGAGGTTTAGAGAATACACATTTTGTCTTTTTCCCAAAATTATTACAAATATTGCAAAGACAAATCTTATCAATTAAGACACACTCAATTTGTCTTTTGCAACAGCCTTGAATTTGGACATGTCTAAAATTTTGTCCTTTGGTAAAGACTTTTAAATGGTACACATACTATGCAGGATACAGGTATAATTTATCTATTATGTGTACATGTATATATTTAGATCGACAAATACATGTGGATGCATCTGAACAGATTTTTTATATACATTTTTTTTCTTATTTTGAATCCCATTTTTGAGACCATTGGAGCTATCCTAGCCACAAGAAAAGCGTCTTACACACAGACACACAGAAGTACAGACAGCAATATACCACAGAGGTGGAAGTAGAAGATACTGTGGAGGAGGAATCTCTCTGTGAAAGTGACAATAAGTAATAGAAAAGAATATATGAATATCTTTCTTATATTAGATATTACTGACTAAAAGATACCATGATTTTTATCATACTGAGGACGCATGCTTGAGTCTTTACCACCCAATCCCAACTTTTAACAGCCCTAAAGATAGTCCTAAGCTAAGAAGACAAATTCACGAATTGGTACAAACATGCTTTAGGTCTCTGATAGGCTAGAAAACATTGTGGGAAAAGGAGAAAATGCTAGTTACTGACATTTTCTCCTTTTCTCACCATGTTTTCAAAAGGCTTCTTTTTCAAGGCCGTGAAAAAGAGGGATTGTTCAGAAAAGGATTAAAATATATGTCAAGATATCAGTGTGCTTTGATTTGTGTCATTTTTGGGAAAGAAACATGTGGGTTATCCAATATCTATTATTGCTTTTTTCTTCCAATTCAACAAAATTTTCCTTAGTTGCTATATTTTTCCCTTTTTGCAGAGTGCACCCTTTTGTTACACTTTGATACACAATCAGTTAACAATACCCTTGACCTTACAGCTACAATAAAAGATTAATTAATTAACCCTTTACCACACAATCCTGACTTTTAACGACCCTGAGAAAGAAGCCTTTTGAAAACATTGTAGGAAAAGGAGAAAATGCTGGAAACCAACATTTTCTCCTTTTCCTACGATGTTTTCTACCCATTCCAAAACAAATTTAAATTTTTGAGTCATGTCTAATTTGTCGTCTGCAGATGCTTTCAATTTAGACCAGTCTAAAATTTTGTTGTTTGTTAAAGAGTTAAACCTTTACTGGACAACAAAATTTCAGCCTCCTCCAAACTGCAAGCATTTGTAAACAAATTTCATTGTGGTTCAAATGGTGCTATCTATTTTAAGTAGGATAGAAAACATTGTGGGGAAAGGGGAAAATGCTGGTAATCAGCATTTTCAAGAAGCTTCTTTCCTGGGGTCGTTAAAAGTCAGGATTGTGTGGTAAAGGCTTCATACGTACATATATTGGATGATTTCAAAGTCCCAAAGCCCACCTACCCTATGATCAAAACAAAGGCAGTACAGTTCTGTTCTTACTCATGCTGGGCTGGTCTGTCAGTCAAAAATATTTCAAGGGCAAAATCCCCTGTTGGTATAATTCCCATTTCAGTAATTAACAACTGGCCTGTGTTTGTTGCAAATCTAATCTCAGAGCTCTGTCATAGCATTATATATTATTATACTGCAAAGAAATTTCTCATGATCTGATTGGATAGCATGCCGGGAACATATGTCATGATCCCTGGCAAAAACCACGTAAAACCAGTTTCCTTTTTGAGTACCCCGTAAACATCACTACACATACAACACAACATCCATAATGGCGGCATCGATCCATCATCAAACTGCACATTTTAGTGACGTCAGCTTCCAGTGACATCAGTTTTCATTGAATTGGGGCTCACAGAAGGGAATTTCTATTTCGTCAGAATACTCGATTCGTGAAATTATAAAACAGCAAATTTTCGCTTTATGCGCTTTGAAAGGGTAAATCTTTGCAATATAATAAATTTGTTGTACGGTCAGGTGGCAGGGGACTTGGAAACTTGTTCAGGGCTGTGGTGAATCATGTCCCCACCTCGCCTTCGGCTTGGGGTGACATGATTAACCACAGCCATGAACAAGTTTCCAAGTCCCCTGCCACCTGACCGTACAACTAATAATGTCAGAGCTATCAGAAAATCTTGAAATTCTGCATTGTGACTACAGGGCTATGACAATAGCTTGTTAGCTTCCTCAAATACTGCGGGGCTAAAACTATGACAACAATCCAAGATGCTAACCTCCTCTTCCTGTCCATGTAACCGTCTCCTTCTCTTCTTTACTTCCTGTTTAGGTGGAGGCACATCAAATACATGTGTTCTTGTATTCAGGGTACCATTGCTAACAAAGGACATCAGTTGAAACATTGCCAAACTGTCACTATACTGTAAGCTGATATCCAGGGCCCATAGCTTCTGGTTCATCTGATGTCACATGGAAAATAGAAAAATTTGGAAAATTTACTTGGAATGATGTTCATTTCAAATACTAGTGTTGATTTTGCAACATGTCCCCATGTAGCCCTTTTAACAACACAATTTCAAGTTTTAATGTCCCTGAGAAAGAGACCTTTTCAACTTTTATGGGAAAAAAGAGAAAATGTTATGTTTGAAGGGTTCCAAAACAAAAGCCACACTGCATTCACATGGTAAAACATTCAAACCAACGAATCTAGTTTTATCGAAGAATATTGATTGTTTTGTCATCACTAAACTTCTTGGAGAAACTTTTACAGTAGTCGATGAATTTTGACTCTTTAATGCTTTACCAGAGAATCCTAACTCTAAAGAACCCTGAGGAGAAGGCTTTTCAATTTTGAAAACATTGTGAGAAAAGGAGAAAATGTTGTTGACCAGCATTTTATCCTTTTCCCACAATATTTTCTACCTTCCCCAAAACGAGTGTCAATGTTTGAGTTACATTTATTTTGTTTCCAGCAAATGCTATCAGTTTGAACTAGTTAAAAATTTTATTGTTTTTCAAAGAGTTAACTCATTACCAAACGACAATATTTTAGGCTTGTCTAAATCGAAAGCATTTGCAGACGACAAAATAAAAGTGACCCAAGATTTGAAATTTGTTTTGTGAAAGGTAGAAAAGGCTTCTTTCTCAGGGGCGTCAAAAGTAGGGATTGTGTGGTAATGGGTTAAGTAAACCCCTTCACACTGGTACATGTAAACATACCATAACAGGATCAATAAAGGTCACAAAGTCCACTGCAAAGTATCCCATGATTCCTCTGGATTTGCATGACTCGGCAATTCTATAGCAAGCTTTATTTAGAACATCTGGTTCCACTGATGACTGAGGTATAGATACCCCCCAACAGGAGAACATGGATTCAGCATGGATCTGGTCACCACAGCTAACAATACTGGTGGCTCCATTGGGCTCAATCAACATGTCCACTGTTAAAGTTGTGATGCTTTCTGATGGTGGACACGCCTCTATAACACCACCTGATCACATGAAATGAAAGCAAGTTGATGAGTCTTAAAGTTCTTTCACTGTTTACCAAAAGATCCTCTGTTTTTACCATCACTACAGAGCAATTTCTTCTTTTGCCTCATTGTTTTCATACATGTATTTTCCATCTTGATTTATCTTAATTGTCTATATTTTCCTATGGTTTTACCAAGCCGCTAGTTTAAATTTGAATCAGTAGGCACCAAGTTAACTAATTACCAAACGACAAAATTTTATGCTTTTCCAAATCAAAAGCATATGCAGACGGCAAAATAAAAGTGACTGAAATTTTGAAATTTGTCTTGTGGAGGTAGAAAACATTGTGGGAAAAGGAGAAAATGCTGGTTACTAGCATTTTCTCCTTTTCCCGCAATGTTTTCTACAGGCTTCTTTCTCAGGGTCGTCAAAAGTAGAGATTGTTTGGTAACAGGTTAAGTCCTTACCAGAAACCACAATTCAAGGCTGGTCCAAACTGAAGCTTTTGCAGATGAGAAATGAAATATTTGAGACAATGAAAGAGTGGTAGATTGTGGGAAAAGGACAAAATACTAGTTACAAGTATCCTCTCTAATTCCACCTATGTTTCCAAAAACTTTTTTTTCCGAAGGTCTTTAGAACTTGGAATTGTGTGGTAAAGGGTTAAAAATTCTAGACTTGCCCCCTTTAACCCTTTACCAAACGACAAAATTTTAGACTGTTCCAAATTGAAAGCACTTGCAGATGACAAAATAAACCAAAATAAAAAAATTACTACACAGCAAACTGATCCATTTCTATTTTGAAATTACCTTGACTCAAATAGGAAAGTAAAAATTTTTCCCAGGTAGGGTATACTTTTGTGTTGACAGGTGTTGCATAATTCTCCAGCACATCACCAATTTCTGCGTGAATTTTAATATAAGCTGCTTCCTGCAATTAAATACAATATTAATCTAGTGATTTGAGACCTGATTTGACCATATTTATAAAAGACTGTTGCCTTTTGCCAAGGTATGCTTGTTCAGGTGAATAATGAACCATCATCTGAGAAGAAAAGTTAGAAAACTTTCTCTAAATAATTAATAAATCTAACATTCAAAATTTTGCCCTATGTCATCAAAACTAAGTCTACTGAGAAAATATGTAGAAAAAATTAACCCTTTATCACACAATGACAACTTTTAACGACCATTACGGAGAAGCCTTTTGAAAATACTGTGGGAAAAGAAGAAACTGCTGCTAACCAGCATTTTCTCCTTTTCCCACAAAATTTTCTACTCTTATTATAAAATAAATGCATCATTTGAGCAACTATGAAATTATCGTATCTAAAATTAATGCTTTCAACTTGAATAGGTCTAAAATTTTGATGTAAGATAAAGGGTTAAAGAAAATTTGTTTTAGAGAGATGCTCCAGTAAAACTCATTTAACTCAGTTTAACTCATTACCAAACATCAAAATCTTAGGTTTGTCCAAATCAAAAGCATTTGCAGATAACAAAATAAAAGTGATTGAAAATTTGAAATTTTGTTTTTTGAAGGGTAGAAAACATTGTAGGAAAAGAAGAAAATGCTGGTTACCAGCATTTTCTCCTTTTCTCACAATGTTTTCTAAAGCTCTCTTTCTCAGGGTCGTTAAAAGTTGGGATTGTGTGGTAAAGAGTTAATTTATCTCTATGATACATTAGCATGTTATTATATAACTATGGACCCAGAAAATAAGTTTTATCTAACAACAGAATGAATCATAAGGTAGACTGGTCCTTGGACAGGCCCAAAATTTACCAATAGCAAAAATTTTGGCTCATGTCAGCCTGCCTGGACTGCCCAGGCTGACCAGGACCAACACTGTTTGCAGATGCATTAAACAGCATGGGGCTGGGGCTTTTTTTATGGGCAATTCCTCTTTCATTTGCAAGAATACTTTCCAAAGTCATTGGGCTTGAACATGTCTCAATGACGTACAGACCTATAACCAAGTCCAACATACCATCTCTGGATTATAGAAAAGTGTATGCGGTGCCAACACTTGTCTACAATTGCTTTATCAGTGAAAATTCTACATCAAAAAGGGCATTAATATGTCAAACTCATTTGAGGGTTACCTCGCCCTATAGTACAGGTTTCCTCTGCCTGCACGGGTGGCTCAGTGGTGAGCGTGTCGGACTCATGACCTGGTGGTTGTGAGTTTGATACCCGGTTGAGGCGAACTTTCTTTCCGGCGTATTTTCGCCTCTCAGCTCTGCTGAAGCATGTGAGAAAAGTAGTCGGTGGCTTTGGAAAGAAAGTTGTGTAAGTACCGGTGTTAGAAAGCCAGGAAACACATGTGTGTCACCGACCACCATGATATGACAGCTGTTAAAGTGGCGTTAAACTCCAATCCAACCAACAGGTTTCCCCTTTGATAGCTTACAACTATTCCAAGTTTTACAGTAGACATCATCAGTATTAATATGGATTTCAGAAAATTTCAAAGTATTTGCAAAAAAAACATCATTTACTTGATAATACTAATAGTAACCTGTATATCACAGGTTAAGAAAACCTCAGAGACTCACCTGAGCCCATTTTTTATTCCATTTCTCCCCATAGCGCTTTGATTCTTTTAAAGCCCACTTGTAACATTTGAGATGCTCCGATACGTCACAGTAAGCTATTCCCCGGCCATCAAATTCATCATCCAGTTTGAAAAGCCAACGTTTCACCAACAGGTTCTCTGTTACTAGCTGGGCCAAACATTCATGCAACTGAAAGTACGAGAATTATAGTCAAGCATCGTATATCTGTCTATATTAAACTGTATCTGACAACAAAATTTTCACTCTTCTAAACTGAGAGCATCTGCATTGTTCCAAGGAGTTCAGATATGAAGTTTCATCAAATTTGGTCTAGGAGTTGTGGAGAAATAGCTTCTTATGTATTTTTTACATGAAGCCCCCTTTTTCTGTGATGCAGCCTCAAATTGAGAAACTGGGAAAGAGGTATTTGCGTACTGTTCCAAGGAGTTCAGATATGAATTTCATAAAATTTGGTCCAGGGGTTGTGGAGAAATGGCTTCGGACAGACGGACGGACAAACAAACGGACAATGGACGAAAGGACGTATGCTCAGCGTGGCGACTATAGGCTCCCCCGAAATTTTTAGGGGATCATAAAAACGGTGAGAAATGCAAAAATGATGGTTACCACCATGTTTCCCTTTTTTCCACAATGCTTTTAAAGTTTTTTATCTTCACGATCTTTAAAACACAGGATTGTTTGATAAAGGGTTAGACCAACTCTTTAACATACATGTATCTAATACTGACAGACATAATCCAATGTTAGTAGAAGGGAGTGAGGAGAAATATTTGCAAGGAAGCTCTTTCTTCAATTTACCTTTCAGCCGATTTTGATGGACATGTCTACAGATGTCTTATTGGGCCAATGAAAACACAATATCGGGCGTCATGTAAACAAAAAAGTCTGAAACATTTCTGGTTAGCTTCACAGGTTTGACAGCCAAAATACCGTGTTACTAAGGGGAGGGGGGAGAGAGCGTGCCAAAAATCAAATTTACAGAAAGGTCAATTACAAAATGGAAATTGACAGCAGAGTAAATTGTATTGGTTATATCTTCATACATGTATAATCAAACTAAAGATTCCCACCATGTTTAATGATTGATGTTTTTTTTCATTAGGCCGGCCTACTGATCTGGTTTTGACCTTTTGTGTGCCACATGCAATCTTGTATGAAGTATTACACAGTTAAACCCTTTACCACACTATGACAACTTCTAATACCCCTGAAGAAGAAGCCTTTTGAAAACATTGTGGGAAAAGGAGAAAATGCTGGTAACCAGCATTTTCTCCTTTTCCCACAAAGTTTTCTACCCTGTCAAAGCAAAATTGCGTCATTTGAGCCAATTTGAAATTCTCCTCTGCAAATGATTTCAATTTGGTTAGGTCTAAAATTTTGCTGTGTGGTAACGATTTAAGCCTTTACTATACAGATACTCATTTCTATGCATTGCTTGTAGGAGCCTTCGGAAAACATTGTGGCAAAAGGGGAAATTGCTCATGACGAGCAATTTCACCTTTTGCCACAATGTTTTCTATGTTATCAAAAGGTGTCATATACACATAAGAAACAGCTTTATCCTTGCTGTCATCTAGGGTCAATTAGAGATACCAAAGAAATGCCTTATGGGATAAAAAAGGTTAAGATAACAGGAAAAGTTGAGTTTTTTTTTCTAAATTTGACATCGTGACCATCCAATTTTTGACCCAAGGCTGAACTAGCTAAACCTTGAGATCTCCACACTCAGATGAGCTTGATATACAGTGTATATACAGAAAGTTTACCTGTCCAAGACTATAGACATCGTATTCACTTGGGGGCATATCGACGTTGGCACTTGCAAATATCCTCTTGCATCCAGATTTAGTTGAGTACAAGTGGGCTACCTCTGGCTCTGGAGCAAATATGGGTATCTTGAGATATTCTGCAATGTCAAGATCATCTAAGTGTGGGACATTGGTCATTATGTACGCCTCCCTGCCCTTGATCAAGTTCCGTATTCTATTCAAAGCCTGTGGACTGTATTTCAGTAGAGTTGATAAACACATCCTGTGAGTCTGCAAAAAAAAAGCTCAATTTACGTAGGTTTACCTTCATCAAGATGAATTTAAATTATATCTTATATGTACCTTCTTACCAAATAACCTGTACTTTTACCAAACTGATGGAAAAAAGAAAACATTAGGGAAAAGAAGAAAAAGCTTGTAACAAAGAATTTCTCGTTTTTTTTCCATACTACTCTCTGTACTTTCAAAGACAAATTCCATCATCTATATCATTTTGCAGTTGCTTTCATTAATTTCTACAATCATTAGTTAACCCTTTGCCACATAGCAAAATTTCAGACAGGTCATCATTCAAGGATTAACAGTGGACAATTCACATATTTTCCGATGATAACACTTGTTCCTGAACAGGTAGAAAAAATTGTGGGAAAAGGAGAAAATGCTAGTTACCGGTATTTTCTCCTTTTCCCACAATGTTTTCAAAAGGCCATTTTCTCAAGGTCATTAAAAGAAGGGATTGTGTGGTAAAGGGTTAAAAAGTTCTTAAAATGTGCAGTTTGGAAACATTGTGGTGATTTCTTTCGTAACAAAAGGATTGAAACAATACTTCTGCTAAAGTTTTATACAACTTCTATTTCCCTAAAACTTACAGTAGGATTTAGAAATGAATGAATGACCCATATATACATTCACAAAATAAGAGAGTATTTTGACATGTTAAAAGATGGATTGAAAAAGAATGTAACATCATTAATGGGAAATACACCACAGATGGATGAAACTTCATTTAACTCTTTGCCAAACGTCAAAATTTTGGACTAGTGCAAATTGAAACTATTTACAGACGACAAAATAAATGTGAATTAAAAATCAAAATCTGATTTGGAAAGGGTAGAAAACATTGTGGGAAAAGGAGAAAATGCTGGTTACCAGCATTTTCTCCTTTTCCCACAATGTTTTCAAAGGCTTTCTTTCTCAGGGTCGTTAAAAGTCGGAATCGTGTGATAAAGGGTTTAGGCCACCTTGAACACATAAGATTTAAAATAAGGTTTTATATCGTATGCCAAAAAACTTTCTGGCTCAAATACGAATGTCACTAAAATACATGTCACATATAAAATAGCACACATGATAGAAACAAATCTGTATCTTCACACATCAAACATGGACCTAAATATAGCATGATGATGTCCCTGCATTATCACCCGCTAGATGGCATTCTATGAATATTCATCTATCTAATATGGGCATTCTGGGTACAGAACTGAACCACTTTCCTTCGCGAAAACCACTACGTTGAATTTCAAATCAAAATAAACATTTACTCAATAAAACGCTACCTTGTGCAATTCACTAAGCTATGATTAGCAGTTCAGAGAAATCTGGAGCTAAAGCAGGTCTCATTTCCCCTCAAACGTATTGATAAAGCTATTTCTACATTGCTACTTTAAAGAATGTAATATTACAGTCAGCCCTCTTTCGGGCTAGTGATGCATCATAAAAGATAGGTCGAATCTTCGAAGAATAAGACATGCGCAGACAATGGATGTCCCTGATGCATGGAATACGCATACATTAATTTGAGATTTGAAATGTCAAAATATTACCCTATTATTCATCCACCATTATTATTAATTTATCCATTTTTTGTTTTTTTAAATTATTAAATGTCAATTACTGCAATACTTAACGGCTGTAAGTATATAACAAAAGGAATGATATTATAATTATGCAGTAACTTTTTCTGGTGCTTGTATTTACTTTTTGAAAATTTTGACATCTTGCTGGACCGTTTCTTGAATGCTTAAAACCTACTCAACCTGCTTAACTCATTACCAAACGACAAAATTTTTGGCTTGTCCAGATCAAAAGCATTTGCAGACAACAAAATATAAGTGACTGAAAATCTGAAATTTGTTTTGTGAAGGATAGAAAACATTGTGAGAAAAGGAGAAAATGCTGATTACCAGCATTTTCTCTTTCACCCACAATGTTTTCTAGAGGGTTCTCTCTCAGGGTTGTCAAAAGTAGGGATTGTGTGGTAATGGGCTAAATCAAATACAAGGACCCGGAAAGTTACAAAAACATTATATTCTGAACTTGTTCGAAGTATAAATATATTGCAGAAATAAAGAAAAGCAAAAATGATCAACTAGGAGTTCAAGTTTAGTTGTTATATTTATTATAATTAACTGAAAACTTATGCCTTTACCAAAAGAAATAGTTCTAAACAAATCCTAATTAGAACGATTTGCAGATGAAATATTAAACTTGGCACAAATGATTAGAAATGTTTGTCTGAATTTTTGTTTGAATGGTGTTTTACGCCGCTTTCAACAGTATTTCAGTCATATCACAGCGACAGTTCACATATTCATGTTTCCTGTGTTTCATCAGTACTAGGCTAGGGATTAGAAATGTATCAGAAAGGGTAAAAAATATTGTGGGGGTGGGTATGAAAAGAATGTTGGTTACCACCATTTCTCCTTTTCCCACATTATTTTCAATACCATTCTCTTGGAGTGCTGTTCAATCAGAGCGTTCTTTGGTATGGGCTTAACCCTTTACTACACAACAAAATTTTAGAATGGTCCAAATTGAAAGCACTGACAGAGAACAAAAGAAACATACTTCAAAAAATTAGTTTCCAGCAGGGTAGAATACATTGTGGGAAAAGGAGAAAATGCTGGTAACCAGCATTTTCTCCTTTTCCCACAATGTTTTCAAAAGGCTTCTACCTCAGGGTCGTCAAAAGTAGTCATTGTGTGGTAAAGGGTTAAAGGAATGTTTCTAAACATGTTTTACTCATCAAATATAAAATATAAAACAATGTTAACTCTTAACATCTGAAAAAGAAACAGATATTACCCGACAGGCTGCATTCTGAAAAAGAACTGACACTAACAAAATATTTGTATGTATCATTCTAAGCCAATAAAGAAATCATGATGGAAAGATATAGAAATTGCTGAATCAATTTGCCATTTATCACAATATAATCATGTGTTTAGCTGCAATTTATTCATGTTTAAAAAATATTGATAGAATTAAGTAATCTAAATGAAGATGTAAACCACAGAATCTTGAGTAATAACGACCCTGGAAAAGAAAACTTTTTAAAAATATTGTGTGAAAAGGACAAAATGCTGATTGCCAGTATTTTCTCATTTCCCAAAATCTTTTCTATCCTGTGAAAGAGCAATTTATTTGGATCACTTTCAAAATTGTTGTCTATTTGAAAGAATCTACAGTCTGTAGTTTGGCGAAGGGTTACAAGCACAAAAAAACTTGATTTCAAACAAACATCATGGAAACTGAATCAGAGAGAACTTACTGGAAAACTTTTGATTGCTTCTGGTACAATAATTTTGTATCTCTCACTAAAGTCACCCTGGTCTTCCACATTTCCGGAATCTATTGCTGACTTCAGTCCAAGAAGTTTAGAATAATACTGGAGAGTTTCTTCACTGAGTGGCACAGGGGATACAAATATAACGTCCACGTTAGGATCTGAATTTTGAAAAAGAAATAGGTTAATTAACCCATTACCACACAATCCCTACTTTTGACGCCCCTGAGAAAGAAGCCTTTTGAAAACACTGTAGGAAAAGGAGAAAATGCTGGTAACCAGCATTTTCTCCTTTTCCCACAGTGTTTTCTACCCTTCCCAGAACAAATTTCAATTTTTCAACCACCTTTATTTTGCCGTCTGCAAATGCTTTCAATTTGAACCAGTCTAAAATTTTGTCGTTTGGTAATGAGTTAATAAGGTTAAATGGAAAAAGGTAATACAGGTCGTTACCATATTATCATACTTTATATGGAGTGCAACACGCGAAAAGGGTCATTCGGACATTTGCGTAAAGTGTCGTCTCTGATCAGCGTGTGCACTCCGCACAGGCTAATCCGAAACGACACTTTCCGATTTTATGTGATTTTCTGTTTTACGCAAGTCTTCTGTAACACAAAATCTAATGTAGTCGTAAAGTGCCGTCTCGGATTAGCCTGCGCGGACTGCGCAGGCTAATCCGGGACGACACTTTACGCAAATGTCCGAATGCACCTTTTCGCGTGTTGCACTCCATATTGGATCAGTCTCAAAACATTGGCAGGCAACATACATGTACTATGGCTTAAAGGTGGCCCTTCAGAATTTGGGACGAAAATTTTACAAAAATACAAAAATATCATCCTTATACTCCCAAAGCCTTATAATCGTCATTCATAAAACTCCAGTAGTCGAAAACCATCCGATAACACGAGAAATTAGACATTTATTACGGACCAGGTTGACATCGACGGGAGACACGTTCTATTTTTAGATTATCAACGCCCTCATTTACACACTGGAAAAACACAGATGAAGCTTCAAACATAGCGTTCGAAGAAGATATTATAAGAAATAATTACATGTTTGTTATATAATGGAATTTAAGCGTCATTAGTCACGTGCCAGTCACTTAACATTCCCACAATGCATTTTTTTTGTTTTTGGCGCGAAATCTAAAAATAGCTTAAGGGGCTACGTAGCCTTTTAAGGGAATACCTTCAAAAAAAATTTTTGGGGTAATTTTATGATTTTTAAGTATTGATGATTTGTATTGTTTTTTCATATATATTTCAGTGATATATATATTTTTTGATTTGGTGTGATGTGAAATTTTTAAGTACCCACCTTTAACCCATTACCACACAATCCCTACTTTTGACGCCCCTGACAAAGAAGCATTTAGAAAACATTGTGGGAAAAGGAGAAAATGCTGATAACCAGCATTTTCTCCTTTTCCCACAATGTTTTCTACCCTTCACAAGACAAATTTCAAATCTTCAGTCACTTTTATTTTGTCATCAGCAAATGCTTTCAATTTGGACCAGTTATATTGTCATGTGGTAATGGGTTAAGTAATGGGATTGTGAGGGTTGAGGGTTCATGTCCCTCACTCGGTGCCAAATGTAACAGTTCTTACAAACACTCTTGGTTATTTCCATTTATTTATCATCACTACCTGTTGCCCATCTGAGCGACGCCCCCAGAAGACATTTAATTGTTACAGGGGATAGTGCAAGGATACAGGTCGAAACTACAGACAGCTTCGCCTGGTTCTTTAAACCGCTCAGCGTATAGCACCGTCACAATGGACCACGTTTTAATGTCTCATCCGAAAGACTATTGGTAACTTTGAACCCATTCGAACCCATAACCTGTAGTGACCCGAAACATTGTGTTCACGGGTCCTGCACTCTACCTACTGAGCTATATCGGATGGTAATTAAAAACACTCTGCTCTACCACATCACTACAAAAGCTAGCTGTATATAAGTGTCCCCTTCCACAAACACAACCTATACATTTATATCTATCTGCAGCATAGGGCAGCATACTACAGGATTTAGCTTTCAAAGGCAAGGACACATTTGGGGAGAGGAAAACAATTTCTAAATGCTTGTGACCTAGTTTTGAGCTCCAAATCTATAACACTGAATATCCTCCGGCACCCTTTTGTGGATATCTGCAAGAGCAAGAAAGTTCTCCAATGCTATGAGAGAAAAGCTGGACATCAAACAGGCCTGTTCAACACTATAACCCATAAGGCATTTCTATGGTATCTCTAATGGACACTACCAGTAAATAACAGCAAGGATGAAGCCATTTCTTATGTGTATGTTATACCTTTCGACAGCAAAGAAACATTGTGACAAATGGTGAAATTGCTCATCATGAGCAATTTCACCTTTTGCCACAATGTTTTCCAAAGGCTCCTACAAGCAATCCATAGAAATGAGTATCTATGGAGTAAAGGGTTATTCAAACAATCAAAAAGTGTAATCAATTATCAATGTTGACAACTTTAGTCTTTCCAAAACAAGCCCTGGTTTTTAGGTATCTGCAGTACAAGTCTTGAGAAAACACTGTGGGAAAAGGAGAAATGCTTGTAACGAGCATTTTCTCCTTTTCCCACAGTGTTTTCTAGCCTATCGGAAAACTTTCTGCCATTCTCACCAAATTCAAAATTGTCATCTGCAAACACTTTGAGTTTGGATCAGTCTAAAATTTTGTTGTTTGGTAAAGGGTTAATCTTATGTCACACACTTTATCAATACTAGTGAAATACCTCATATGTCACGCACTTTACCAATACAGGTGAAATACCTCTTATGTCACACATTTTACAAATACTAGTACTAGTGAAATACCTCTTCTGTCACACATTTCACCAATACTAGTGAAATACCTCTTATGTCACACACTTTACCAATACTAGTGAAAATTGCTGAAATACCTCTTATGTCACACAGACGTGCCATCTGAGTGTTCTGTCGTATACCAAAATCATGAATACTGTCTCTGATTTCTTGCCGTAAGCCAAGAGAAGGTATGTGGATAACCACTCTCTTTGATTTCTTGATTCTATCCCAACCCATAGATAGTTTCTGGGGAAAAAAGAAACAGGCAAAAAAAGTTACTTTTACACATCTCATCAATAAAACTTTTACCAGAAAATAAAACTTCAGGCTTGTCTAACAAGATAGCAATTGAACAGTGGCTCTATTAACCCTTTACCAAACAATCCCTGGTTTTCATGTCCCTGAGACAGAAGCCTTTTGAAAATGTTGTGGGAAAAGGAGAAGATGCTGGTAACCGGCATTTTCTCCTTTTCTTGCAATGTTTTCTATCAAGCTGGAAACAATTTTCAATTTTTGAGAATCATTTATTTTGACAACTGCAAGTGCTTTCAATTTAGACCAGTCTAAAATTTTGTCGTTTGGTAAAGGGCTAACTCAGTACGAAATGACACTTTCCTATGCTTGTCCTAATCGAAAGCATTAGCAGACAACAAAATAAAACTGACTGACAAATTAAAATCTGTTTTGTGAAGGGTAGAAAACATTGTGGGAAAAGGAGAAAATGCTGGTTACCAGCATTTTCTCCTTTTCCCACAATGTTTTCTAAAGGCTTCTTTCTCAGGGTCATCAAAAGTAGGGATTATCTGGTAATGGGCTAACCCTTATCCTGCTTAATAAATAAATTTTTCAGCTGTTAGTAAAAGCCCAAATTTTCCTGTTTCAAAGGTATTTCTTGGAGGACAATAATGTCCTTATTGGACAGTGTATACCGAAGATCTGACTGTATGTTCTGTACAGTCTGATCTTGATCTACACTGTCCACAAAAGGTTATTGAGTCCCGTTCAGCAATCTAGGGGTTAAAATAGGACGAGTCTTTGATAGGATTAAAGACCATTACAACAGAAGGAGAAAAAAGAATTGGTAAACAGCATTTTCTTTTTTTTTTTTCTTTCCACAGTGCGTTTAACCATGTACCACACAATTTCAAGTTTTAATCACCATGACAGAAAAGGCTCTTGAAAACATTCCTGGTTACCAGTATTTTCTCCTTTTCTCTACAAGTGAATTTAGAGATTAACTCTTTACCAAACGAAAAAATTTCGACTAGTCCAAATTAAAAGCATTTGCAGAAGACAAAATAAATGTCACTCAAAAATTGAAATTTGATTTAGGAACGGTAGAAAACATTGTGGGAAAAGGAGAAAATACTGGTTTCCGGCATTTTCTTTGTTTGGTAAAGGGTTAACTCAGTCCAAATCGAAACCATTAGCAGACAACAAAATAAAACTGACTGACAAATCAAAATCTGTTTTGTGAAGGGTAGAAAACGTGGGAAAAGGAGAAAATGCTGGTTACCAGCAATTTCTCCTTTTCCCACAATGTTTTCTAAAGGCTTCTTTCTCAGGGTCGTCAAAAGTAGGGATTATTTGGTAATGGGTTAACCCTTATCCTGCTTAATAAAGAAATTTTTCAACTATTAGTAAAAACCCAAATTTTCCTGTTTCAAAGGTATTTCTTGGAGGGCAGTAATGTCCTTATTGGACAGTGTATACCAAAGATCTGACTGTATGTTCTGTACAGTCTGATCTTGATCTACACTGTCCACAAAAGGTTACTGAGTCCCGTTTAGCAATCTAGGGGTTAAAATAGGATGAGTCTTTGATAGGATTAAAGACCATTACAATAGAAGGAGAAAAAAGCATTGGTAAACAGCATTTTCTTTTTTTTTCTTTCCACAGTGAGTTTAACCATGTACCACACAATTTCAAGTTTTAATCACCATGACAGAAAAGGCTCTTGAAAACATTCCTGGGCCCGTATTCACCAACCATTCTTAAGAACGTTCTTTGTCTTATTCTCCAGAATTTTCTACATTTGTAAGCAACACAACTTCTGATTGGCTAAACCATTCGGTTCAGCCAATCAGAAGTTGTGCTACTTACAAACGTAGAAAATCTTGAAGAATAAGACTAAGAATATTCTCAAGAATGGTTGGTGAATACGGGCCCTGGTTACCAGTATTTTCTCCTTTTCTCTACAAGTGAATTTAGAGATTAACCCTTTACCAAACGAAAAAATTTCGACTAGTCCAAATTAAAAGCATTTGCAGACGACAAAATAAATGTCACTCAAAAATTGAAATTTGATTTAGGAACGGTAGAAAAACGTTGTGGGAAAAGGAGAAAATGCTGGTTTCCAGCATTTTCTTCTTTTCCTACAATGTTTTCAAAAGCTTTCTATCTCAGTTAAAAGTCGGGATTGTATTGTAAAGACTTAAAACACCTTGCAAATGACAAAAATCTAGACTCAGGCATAATGAAAGCAATTGCAGACAAATCAGATGTGCTAAAAGAAGAGGTTTCTAATAGAAAGGATGAAAAACATTCTACAAATCTCTTTCATATTGTTTGAGCCTTTCCAACTATAACACAGCAAAATTTTAGACCTAACCAAATTGAAAGCATCTGCAGACGACAATTTCAAAGTGGCTGAGAAGGTGCACCTTTGCTTTGATAGGACAGAAAACTTCATGCGAAAACGAGAAAATGCTGTTTACCAGCATTTTCTCTTTTTCCCACAATGTTTTCAAAAGGCTTCTTTCTCAGGGGCGTTAAAAGACGTCATTGTGTGGTAAAGGGTTAAACCTAAATATACATAAATCTCACCTTTGCCTTCTGTCTAAAAGATTCCAAGTTATCTTGTCGCACTTGTTTAAGCTGTTGTCTAACTTTCGCCATTTTGATATGCATGATCCAGGAGATAGCAATAACCCCCGCAGCCCATTTGCGTCTTCGATACTCCAGGTACGTGCTTCTTTCTCGATACATTTTCCAAGTAGCCTGAATCTTGGCTGAAGCTATGTCTCTACCATTAGGCCCCTTGAACCTTCTCCCCTGAAAATATTAACCTTTATCTTATTAACTGGATGAAATGAAATTTTTTGAGCCAAAAGTAAAATCCCAAATTACATTGAAAGCCACAGAATTAATGTGAATCAGAAAATGAAATTCAATTTAGGAAGGGTAGTAAACATTGTGGGAAAAACAAAAAATGCTGGTTACCAGCGTTTTTTCCTTTTTCCACGATGTTTTCAAAGGCTTTCTTTCTCAAGGTCATTAACCCATTAACACACAATCCCTTACTTTTGGCTACCCTAAGAAAGAAGCCTTTAGAAAACATTATGGGAAAAGGAGAAAATGCTGGTAACCAGCATTTTCTTCTCTTCCAACAATGTTTTCTACCCTTCACAAAACAAATTTCCAAGTTTAGTCACTTTTATTTTGTTGTCTGCAAATGCTTTCAATTTGGACAAACCTTCAATTCTGTCGTTTGGAAATAAGTTAAAAGTCAGGACTGTGTGGTAAAGAAATAACTCGTCCCAATTGAAAGCATTCACAGATAAAAATTTCAAAATGGCTCAAATGATGCAATTATGCATTGATAGAGTAGAAAACTTTGTGGGAAAAGGAGAAAATGCTGGTTACCAACATTTTCTCCTTTTCCAACAATGTATTTAAAAGGCTTCTTCCTAAGGGGCGTCAAAAGTCTGGATTGTGTGGTAAAGAGTTAAACCCTCTTTTTCAGTGCACTATTCAACTGTATTTCTATAATCTTACTGGTTTTCCTAGAATATTCTCCACATCGTCTCTATTGACAACACATGACAGGAGGTCTTCTACACTGGGTGGCCTCTCTAGCTCAAACTCTTCCGCAAGATCTGCCAACCTGTGGTATACAAACATGATTTTCTGGCAATACATGTAGAACCTTGAGAAATTCTACAGTTTGCCTAATTTCATCTAACAATGATAAAAACTAGATCTGTCACTGAATGTGACTTTATACCCCCACCAGCGCTTTGACAGTATTTTGTACACAGACGGACACACAGACGGACACACGGACGGACAGACACACGAACAGACAGGCTGATTCCAGTATACCCCCAAAAACATTCGTTTTGCAAGGGTATAAAAATACATTTGCATTTAAGAATGATTTTGAATATATGAACATGACCATGCAAATTGTTATCACATGTGAACTCTTTATTTTCATGTATTTTTGGTTTTAAAGCCAATATTTTTTTAACTCATCTATGCTGTTTGATGGCTAACTTTGCAAAATAACTGATAAAGTATCATCAAAGTGTGTTTGAATTTCATAATCATAAAAAATTCCGTTCCAGATTTGTCCAAAATGAAAGAATTTACTTTGAGGAATAAAGAATTTGAAAACAATGTGAGACATAGAGATGGTGACGGGAACCAACATTTTCTCCTTATCCCACAATGCTTTCCGCCCTTCATAGACAAATCCCTTTCTTTGAATATGTAGTCAGCAACTACTGTCACAATGGGCAGGTCTAAGAATGTGCTTTTTGGTTATGAGTTAACTCATTACCAAATGACAAAATTTTAGACTGGTACAAATCGAAAGCATTTGCAGACCACAAAATAAAAGTGACTGAAAAATTGAAATTTGTTTAGTGAAGGGTAGAAAACAATGTGGGAAAAGGAGAAAATGCTGGTTACCAGTGTTTTCTCCTTTTCCCACATTGTTTTCTAAAGGCTTCTTTCTCAGGGGCGTCAAAAGTACAGACTGTGTGGTAATGGGTTAACTCTTTATTACACAACCTTGTTTTAACAACCCAGATTATGATGACTTTTGAAAACATTGTAGGAAACAAGGACTAACCTGAAACCTGTACTTTTCACCTACCTGTCTCCATTGATGAATGCAACAGGCACAGCAAAATTTGTCAGCATCTTCTCCAAATGTTTCAACATGGTCACAATACTGTAATTAAAACAAAGATACTGATTATATCATGATATTGACTAAATGTACATCTTTGGAATACTAATTTTCAATATCAGATTTCTTTCCGTATCGATTTCCTTCCTAACTTTCCCTGTGCTGCGGACAAACAGCGCTTTTGCAGATGGTGTAGCTCAAGATCTGACTACAGAATTAGCAAGCTGATTATTTATGTACAGTTGCCTGATACTTTAACCCATTACCACACAGTCCCTACTTTTGACGACCTTTAGAAAACACTGTGGGAAAAGGAGAAAATGCTGGTTACCAGCATTTTTTCCTTTTCTCACAATGTTTTCTATCCTTTACTAGCCTTGCTGGACCAAAACGCATGTGGCAGCCACCACAAACCAAACTACATCCCCAACAGCCATTGGGGGAATGAAGAGACCATGGTCCTACAACCAGCCTACCCTCACACAGTACAAACAACATGAGAGGGTGCTCAACCCATCCCCGAACAGTATATACAATATTTGGAGACAAGGAGACAAAGTCTATCAACCGCAAGCCAGCAACCACTCTGAAGTATACATAGCCTTTGCAATTTCATAGATTCTGAATTGGCACCCCCAGGAATTTTCTGCTACACGAACCTGTTCGCCCATTTTCACTAACTGATTCATATGGAAGACTGTCTTTTAAAATGCAAAAGTTTCTGCAAGATCAGACTGCGGAAGCTGACCTAGTTGATACATTTTGCTGATGTGTTACCTCATTACCAAAACAATATTATAGGTATATCCAAACTGAAAGCATTTGCAGACAACAAAATGAAAGTGACTGAAAATTTGAAATTTGTTTTGTGAAGAGTAGATAACATTGTGAGAAAAAAATATGACCTTTTCACTATTCGGTATTCTCTGAACGACAAAATTTTAGACTAGTCCAAATTTAAAGCATTTGCAGATGACAAGGTAAATGTAACTCAAAATTTGCTTCCAGCAGGGTAGAAAAAATTGTGGGAAAAGGAAAATCCTGGTTACCATCATTCTCTCCTTTCTCTTTTTCCCCACAATATTTTCTAAAGACTTCTATCTCAGGGTCGTCAAAAGTAGAGGTTGTGTGGTAATGGGTTAATCTGTTAACTCTTTACCAAACAATCCCTGGTTTTTACGACCCTGAGATAGATACCTTTTGAAAAACATTGTGGGAAAGGAGAAAATGATGGTAACCAGGATTTTCCTTTTCCCACAATTTTTTCTACCCTGCTGGAAGCAAATTTTTG
Source organism: Tridacna crocea (assembly GCA_943736015.1). NCBI lineage: Eukaryota > Metazoa > Mollusca > Bivalvia > Cardiida > Cardiidae > Tridacna > Tridacna crocea. The sequence continues at coordinate 33,618,525 of OX031066.1, read as the reverse complement.
GGTTACCTTTATTCTGTCATCTGCAAATGCTTTGAATTTGGACCAGTCTAAAATTTTGTTTTTTAACCCTTTCCCAAATGACAAATTTTAGACAGTGACTGTCCCAAACTCAAAGTGTTTGCAGATGACAATTTTGAATTTGATGAGAATGGCAGAGAGTTTTCCGATAGGCTAAAAAACAAAATGTGGGAAAAGGAGAAATTGCTCGTTATGAGCAATTTCTCCTTTTCCCACAGTGTTTTCGAAAGACTTGTACAGCAGATACGTAAAAACCAGGGCTTGTTTGGGAAAGAGTTAATAAAGAGTTAATTTACAACAAGAAAAACTTCAACCAACCTTCCCCAGGTAAGACAGTAATGCTGTTTAAAGGACAAAAACTCTGATGATGTATCCCGTATCCTGCCATTTTGTATAGCAAATCGGTGAGAGATCATCTTAAAGTCCCCGCTGGCTGGTGTTGTGGGCGGGGGCTGAAATAACAACAAAATTGTCTATCATTAGTCTTTGAATAAACTAGTCGCATTAGGTAATAAGGGTGAAATAGAAAATGACTGTTTTATAGAGAAAAAAAGAAAAATTTGCAGATCCATATGATACATACAATTTTCAATGTTACCTTTGTTTTAAAGAAATGTTAGATACAAGGACTTATGTGATGGAAGCAATTAACTCTTTACCAAACAACAGAATTTTAGACTGGTCCAAATTCAAAGCACTAGCAGATGACAAAATAAATGCAACGAAAACATTGAAATTTGTTTGCAGCTGAGTAGAAAACATCTTGGGAAAAGGAGTAAATGCTGGTTACCAGCATTTTCTCCTTTTCCCACAATGTTTTCAAAAGGCTTCTATCTCAGGGTCGTAAAAACCAGGAATTGTTTGGTATAGAGTTAAGCTTTTCAAATAATTTCATTCTGTATCACTACATATTAATCTATTTCTATTGAACTTTGGGAAAAAAATGAAATTCAAACTAAAAATTGTAATGAAATAGAGCTGGCAGTTACAACAATGTATCATATTTTTTCGAATATCAAATTTTCCCCAACATTTCATATTAAAGACCAACGCTGCTTTATGTAACACACAAAATATCTGAGCTTTCAACATGAACTAATAGTAGGGTCTTTATTCTATCAAGTTACAAATCATCGGTTTGCTTCCAAAACCTCGCAACTACAGGTTATAACAAGCTGTAGTTACAAGGTTTTGGAAGCAAAGCGACAAAATACAAATTATATGAGCCATGCTCTTTGAAAAGGGGGTTTGACACATATGCAAAAACAAATAAACCAGGGTCTGAATTCACCAACCATTCCAAAGAACATTCTTAGGCTTATTCTTCAGAATTTTGTCTGTGTGAAAGTAACAGAACTTCTGAGTGGCTAAACCATTCGGTTTAGCCAATCAGAAGTTCTGTTACTTTCACACATAATTATAAAATCTTGAAGAACAAGACATAGAACGCTCTTAAGAATGATTGGTGAATACAGACCCAGGTAAACCCAGGTCAACCTGCCCAATGTGTGCAGGCTGACCTGGGTCGAAAATTTTTACTTCTGGTAAATTTCCTGCATTGCCAAGGATCACTCTACCTAAGTGTTCAGCCAGTAGTTATACAAAACGGATATCACAAATCCAAATTATGTAATGACTGTCTAGGTATAATACCTCAGAGATGCATTAACTCTTTACCAAACGACAAATTTTTAGACAAGTCCAAATGGACGACAAAACAAAATAAACGTAACTCAAAAGATTAAGAAAATTTATTTCCAGCAGGGTAGAAAACATTGTGGGAAAAGGAGAAAATGCTGATTACCAGCATTTTCTCCTTTTCCCACAATGTTTTTAAAAGGCTCCTTTCTCAGGGTCGTTAAAAGTCGGGATTGTGTGATAAAGGGTTAACAACCTCTTGCTCTGCTTTTACAGCTCTGCTCATTTTTAAGTTTTTGGTCTATTAAGAACTGAAGATCTAACATAAGAACGGAAAAACAAACCGATGACAAAAATAACACAAACTTAAAACACAGTACCCATGAAAATTGCTGAAATTAAGAAAAAAAGACACTATGCTATTTTAGAGGGGTGGGGAAAAGGCAAAATATATGATTATACTATGTGGATTGATTACCTCCATTCATATCTACAAAACTCATCAAAAAACATTTAACCCATTACCACACAATCCGTACTTTTGACGCCCCTGAGAAAGAAGCCTTTAGAAATCATTGTGGGAAAAGGAGAAAATGCTGGTAACCAGCATTTTCTCCTTTTCCCACAATGTTTTCTACCCTTCACAAAACAAATCTCAAATTTTCAATTACTTTTATTTTGTCGTCTGCAAATGCTTTCAATTTGGACCAGTCTAAAATATTGTTGTTTGGTAATGGGTAAAAACATGCTGGGCTAGATATACAAACTCAATCACACAGTGCTATATGATGCAATCAAACCATTCCATAGGTATCCAACTAGGACCTTTGTGAACCCTTTCCCAAACAACAAATTGTGGACTCTTCCAAGTAACTGCTGATGTCAAATTTGAAACAGGTACAATGAGCTGTAAGTACTGCTCTGATAGGTTAGAAAACCTTGTGGACAATGAAGAAAATGCTATTTACCTCCATTTTCTCCTTTTCACACAATGTTTTCAAAAAGCTTCTTCCTCAAGGTTGGTTTATTATAAAACAAGTTTGTTTAGTAAAGGGTTACACAGTGCTAAACATGATTAACATTACTTCTGCAGAAAGAATAGATCCAAGTTCAGGGCCCATATCAACCAACCATTCTCAAGAATATTTTCAGTCCTATTCATAGGCGTAACCAGGAAAAAGTAAATTATATGCACGCCGAAGTTGGCCATTTTTTAGGCAGGTGATGAGAGCAATTCGGATTCAGCCGAATGGAACTGGAGCCGTACTATCAAGATATTTCTCATCTTGGCTGTTTTAGAAAGCTTCCAAACTGAAAAATATGCGAAAAGAGGCAACCTATGACCTATTCTCGATTTTCTTTTACATTAAGCATGTGCGTGGTGTGCGTAATAGAAGTTACGCCTATGTTATTCTCAAAATTTTTCCAAACTTAAAAGTAAGACAACTTTTGATTGGCTAGACTGAATGGTTCAGCCAGTCAGAAATGGTGTTACTTTCAGTTAGAAAATCATAGGGAAAAAGACTAAGAACGTTCTTAGGAAGAGTGCAAAGGATGTCGTGGATCTGTTAGATAGATACTGTTTTGCCTGAAACATCTATGATGTTGCTTTTTTTTTTAACTGGTTATCTTTTTCATTTAATATTTACACTTTAATTAACCCTTTCCCAAACAATCCCTGGTTTTCACGACCCTGAAAAAGAATCCTTTTGAAACATTGTGGGAAAAGGAGAAAAAACTGGTAACCATCATTTTCTCCTTTTCCTACAATGTTTTCTATCCTGCTGGAAACAAATTTTAATTTTTGAGTTACTTTTATTTTGTCTGCAAATGCTTTCAATTTGGACCAGTCTAAAATTTTGTCGTTTGGTGGAGTTACAGGTAAAAAAGCATTTCCATCTCAAATCTGCATGTCTGCATTTGTATCAAAATAATGTAGAGTATACATCATTCTATAACTACAAAATTGAATGCAAACTAAAAATCTTCACTCTGCATTGTAAGCAAAAAATTACATGCTTTGAAATAATTGCCTAAAATAGAAACCAGACTCGGGCACCTTTTGTCTCACTCTTAACTGTTTACCAGACTACAAAATCTTAAAAATTGTTCAGACTGAAAGCATTTGCAGAGTCAAATCAAATGTTCCTGATACGATTGAATTTGTTAAGAATGGGTAGTAAATCTCTTGGGGGAAAAGGAGAAAATGCTTGTTGCCGGCTACAAAAGCCCCCTTTACATACGGTAATTATACTTTAGACTTGACAGTGTTGCAGCTGTCATTCATGGTGTGCAAACATAAAATGTAAATAAGCACAGTTAGGTGACAGTCTGCGAGACTATTCCAATAGTCTGAAAGATTAAAATTCACAGGAAATTAGCCCTTTCCCAAACAACAAAATTTTAGACTGGTCCAAATTGAAAGCACTTGCAGACGACAAAATTAACAACACTAAAAATTGAAATTTGTTTCCAGTAGGGTAGTAAATATTGTGGGAAAAGGAGAAAATGCTGGTTACCAGCATTTTCTCCTTTTCCCACAATGTTTTCAAAAGGTTTCTATCTAAGGGTTGTAAAAACCAGGGATTGTTTGGTAAAAGGTTAAAATGGAGGAACATCCTACTTAATCTCAACCATTCTCTGTATGCTCACTTGAGATACAAGCTATTGAGTGATTGTCTCAAAATTTTCTACCCACACACAGAATTTCAAATTATTTGTACCATTTTCAAATTTACTATCTCTGGATACTTTGGAGAAGCCAACACTTTGTTGTTGCCTGGTAAACAGGTAAAATGTTTTAACAATAAAGAGTGCTCTAGATAGAAGTTCAAAAGCTGGTTTCAACTTGAATAATGACATAGCATTTCGTTCACCATGCTTCCAGATACCACAAGAACACAGTTATGTCTTCATACAGTAAAACCAAAAGAGGACAAGATAGAACACAATGATGCAATGCACTGTGTGAAGAGACTACCTTTCTTCTGACCTGTTTCTTCTGTAATAACAACAATAACCTATTCAAACACACCAATGCAAAACCGTCCTTATCCTTTTAATTGCCCTAAATCCTTTCCCAAACGACAAACTTTTGGACTAGTCCAAATTGAAAGCATTTGCAGACGACAATTCAACTCTTGCTGAAAAGATGATTTCTGTCTATGATAGGGTAGAAAACATTGTGGGAAAAGGAGAAAATGCTGGTTACCAGCATGTTCTCCTTTTCCCACAATGTTTTCAAAAGGCTACTATTCCAGACCCGTAAAAACCAGGGATTGTTTGGGAAAGGGTTATTTAACCCTTTACCAAACAACCTGAGAAAGAAGCCTTTTGGAAACATTGTGGGAAAAGAAGAAAATGCTGGTAACCGGCATTTTCTCCTTAACCCACAATGTTTTCTACCCTGCTGGAAAAAAAAATAATTTTTGAGTTACGTTTTTTTTTTTATTGTCTGCAAAATTAATGCTTTCAATTTGGACCAGTCTAATTTGTTTTCATTTGGAAAAGGGTTCAGTGCCTTCACCCATTACCACACAATCCCTACTTTTGATGCCCCTGAGAAAGAAGCCTGTAGAAAACATTGTGGGAAAAGGAGAAGATGCTGCTAACCAGCATTTTCTCCTTTTCCCACAATATTTTCTACCCTTCACAAAACAAATTTCAAATTTTCAGTCACTTTTATTTTGTCGTCTGCAAATGCTTTCAATTTGGACCAGTCTAAAATATTGTCTTTTGGTAACTGGTTAACCTTTACCAAATAATTCCTGGTTTTTACAATGCAGACTGAAGCCTTCTGAAAACAAGTTGAAAAAGCAGTATTCAGCATCCACAAAATCCTGCCTTTAAATGACCCTGAAAAAAAAAAGCCTTTGAAAACAATGTGGGAAAAGGAGAAAAATGCTGGTTACCAGCATTTTCTCCTTTTCCCAAAATGCTTTCTACACTGCTGGAAACAAATTTCTTTTTTTGAGTTATGCTGAATTTGTCATCTGCAAGTGCTTTCAATTTGGACCATGGTCAGCTAGCCTAAAATTTTTTTGTTTGGTAAAGAGTTAAAAGTTTCATTTTACTTATTTAGCAGGATAAGAATTTAGCTAATTAAGAATTTCCAAGTAAATACTTCATTCTACTCTACAACCTTCCTCTACTGCTGTTTTATCACTGACTACTCATCTGCCTCAACCCATCACCACCTACTTTCTCTTCTTTTTACAAAGTCATCAGTCAACTTTGAAAAAACAGGAAATATCCATGCAGACAGTAACATACATTTCATTCAAAACCCATAAACCCTTTCCCAAACAATCCCTGGTTTTTACGGGTCAGGAATAGAAGCCTTTTGAAAACATTGTGGGAAAAGGAGAAAATGCTGGTAACCAGCATTTTCTCCTTTTCCCACAATGTTTTCTACCCTATCATATAGAAAAATCATCTTTTTAGCAACTGTTAATTTGTTATCTGCAAAATGCTTTCAATTTGGTCTGGTCCAAAATTTGACGTTTGGGAAAGGGTTAATATTCAGCATGGTTGTGATACATGTAACATTAATTCACCCATTTGTTTTCGGCATTACCTAATTTCCAACCTTTTTTTCTGTTGTTCTTAACCCTTTACCACACAACCCCGACTTATAACTACCCTGAGAAAGAAGCTTTTTGAAAACATTGTAGGAAAAGGAGAAAATGCTGGTAACCAGTATTTTCTCCTTTTTCCACAATGTTTTCTACCCTTCCATGACAAATTTCATTTTTTAGCCACACTTATTTTGAAGTCTGCAAATGCTTTCAATTTGGACAAGTCTACGATTTTGTTGTTTGGTAAAGAGTTAAAATGAATTATACACAGTCACATAGAATAATTATGTAGAGGGGATCAAGGAGGGTACATACTAGTATGTTTTACTTCTATTTATTTGTAATACCAAGACTGAGAAAGAATATGGGATTTTTACATGATTTTGTCCGATATGAAAATTTGATGCTATCATAGTTCTCAGGACTTTTTTATTTTGCATCATTACATTGGAGTGGACTCTGATTATGTGCATGATGTTGTACATGTATCTACACTGTTTTATTTACCTTTTCTATGCTTCATGCTATCACAATACAGTATATCTTGCTGTTTTCTTGCACAAACAGTCTTGTATCAAAATAAAGAATAATTTCTTCTGAAACAGCTATTATCGAAAACAAGAATGAATAAATTTGAAACAGGCGTGGTAAAAACATTACAGTGAATGATTTTGAATTGCCAATTAAAACAACAAGGTATCTTATTATAGCTCCACAAGATTTAAAAATAACAATAACATTTGACTAATAAGGCATCAAGATGAGAGGCCAAAACCATGGGAAACTAGAGCTGTCACTGAATGTGACTTAATACCCCCACTTTGATAGAAAAAAGTGTCAAGGTCAAGGGGAGATAATTCCTCAACCAGGAAGAGTTGACGCTTGGAAATTGCATCTTGCAAATCTTCAATATATGATCAGTATATGTGCAAAGTTTCAATACAATTGAAGGAATATTGTAGGAGGAGTTTGTGACACAAAATTACTAGTATTTTTTACACAGACGACACATGGATGGACACAAAGACGGATGCACGGGCGGACACACCGACAGACAGGCTGATTCCAGTATATCCCTGAAAACATTTGTTTTGTGGGGATATAGTTAGTCTGAATTTGAATACTACCATATTCTTTCTAAGAGGACTACATTTTGTAATTGTACATCTTTAGCATACTTACATAGAACTAGCCAAAGAAATAACAAAGCATAAATGTTAGTGACAAATCAGGACAAATGAAAATAACAAAGTTAAACATGATGGTTTGTGATGACAAAACACATACAGAGTGTATTTGACTACTGAAACAAATTTGCAGCAGTCAACTTGGAAATCTTCCAAAAACAATATCAATATAAATATCAATTAAATTTTTTCAAAACCTGTTTTAACTCTTTACCCCACAATCCAACTTGCAGACACTGTAACTTGATATAAGGCTTCATCGAGATATGCAGTTTGATTTTTAATCTAAACTAACCTTTAAAACTCCAACATTGGAGTCTATCTTTTTTATTGAACACGGCCATTTTAACCCTTTACCAAACAATCCCTCGTTTTTATGACCCTGAGATAGATCCCTTTTGAAAACATTGTGGGAAAAGGAGAAAATGCTGGTAATCAGCATTTTCTCCTTTCCCCACAATGTTTTCTACCCTTCACAAAATATATTTCAAATTTTCAGTCAGTTTCATTTTGTTGTCTGCAAATGCGTTCGTTTCGGATGAGCCTAAAATATTGTCGTTTGGTACAGAGTCAATACACTGACACGCCAATAGTCAAGGTCCTAGCAAAACCACTGAAGATAGTTCTAAATGTAATATTCTTACAATTTAAAATATTCCAATAGTAGGGTATGAAATTATGAATTCGGTTAGATCTTATTTTCCACAAGTAAATGTTATATAGTTAAGTTTCTCAAGGATAGGGAAATGGCGAGGTTGTCAAAAAGTAACAACTGAGTGAAAAAAATGCAGCTTTCAAGGGTAAAAACCTTACCACTAATACAAGATCTGAAGCACCGTGATTCTTCAAAAGGTTCAAACAATACTGGTTATTTTTAATTACAGGGTACTAACAATTCATTTTGCTTTTGTTACATTATAAAGTTTTGTTTGCTGGTTTGATTGAAAAAAAAAAGTATTTTTCTTACATCTTTCTCATGTTATGCAAAAATATTTTTGTAAACCTTTACCACACAGTAGAATTTTAGACCTATCCAAATCTAGAGCATTTGTAGGCGATCATTTCACAGTGGGTCAAATGATGCAATCTGGTTACCAGCATTTTCTCCTTTTCCAACAAAGTTTTCAAAAGGCCTCTTCCTCAGGGTCGTTAAATGTCGTCATTGTGCGGTAAACGGTTAATAGCTTACATTATCATAATTCAAACATATCATCATCTCAAAGAAAAAATACGAAGACAAAATATTCAAAATGGTTTCACTAAATCACTTTTTTTTATGTACAGATATCAAGACAGATAAGGATAAAATACTTTTTTATTGGAATATTTTCCTATTTCCACAATAATCTTACAATGTTCATTAATTGTTGGATATATATATATAATACATACCAATGGCTGAAGTGGCATTTCATAAGTTTTGATAGTTGCGGGTGTTTTGACTTTCTGACTTGAAGTGGCTGAGGTGGTGCGAGACTTTGCTGAAGTTCCTCTACTCATACCTGCACTGGGCAATGACTGTGGGTGCGGTGGAATAACAGGCATTTTGGCCATTGTCTCACTGGGAGTCTCGTAATTCTTTGTACTCAGGTCCAATCTAACACCAGCCAAATTTGGGGCTACCTCTGAAAACACAATGTTTAGTATTACAAAAAATACATTCTCTGTAAAAAGGAGGCTTTATGCATCTGCAGGAACTTTTTCCCCATGTCAGCAGTCTGTGCAGCCTGATATGCATTAAAACTTTTTGATATTGATAAATTTTCTCACAGTGCATAGCTCATGCCTATAGCATTCTACATTGAATTTACAGTAGCTTTCACTTTTCACCTCACAATCCTGAGTTTTAACTCTTTACCAAATGATAAAATTTTGGGCTAGTCCAAATTGAAAGCATTTGCAGATGACAAATGTAACTCAAAAATTGAAATTTGTTTTGGAAAGGATAGAAAACATTGTAGGAAAAGGAGAAAATGCTGGTTACCAGCATTTTCTCCTTTTCCTACAATGTTTTCAAAAGGCTTCTTTCTCAGGGTCGTTAGAAGTTCGGATTGTGTGGTAAAGAGTTAAAAACTCTGAAAGAGAAGGCTTTTGAAAACATTGTTGGAAATAGAGAAAATACTCGTAACCAGTATTTTGTCCTTTTCCACATTGTTCTACTATATCAAGGAGAGTAGTCATCTACTGAGTTACAATAATTTTGTCATCTGCAAATGCTTTCAATTTGGTTAAATCCCAAATTATGTCATTTGGTCAAGAGTAAATAGATCTCTCTTCTGCCAAATTATTGTTTTTAATTCATGTTTTTTTTTTATCTACTTTAAAAGTGAAAATGTTCATGTTCTAAAAATCTTCATAATTTTCACATATTGATAAAAATTGCAAAGATATCCTTGTAATGATTCATTACCGAAAAACATAGACAAACAATATTTACAGAAAGTTTCAGTATGAAAAATCAATTATCAGAGGTTTTAGGCTATATCCTATCCCAGAGCCTGAAGATGGAATGTCTAAGTACCTTTGTGGTTATAGCTTCATGTTGAATTATTGTATTCATAAGCAGTTTGTGAAACAATATTTATTGGCTATCAGAAATGAGAAGTAAAGGGTGATAATAACAAACATCCAATAGGGGGCGTATTCCGGGAATATCAAAATCGGGCTCTATCCACCAAGATAAGATCCACGTAGTGATCGTAACCTTGGCTCACGAAGATGTGAGGGAGCTTAATTGCAACCCTTATCAACATCAATGAGTGTGTATTTTTCATCAACATCGAACAAAAAATGAGTCTAGTGGTGTGTAATATTGCCAATTAAACATGTTTCATTGAAGTATATATCAAGATTTACTAAACTGATTAATAAGTTAGTTTTACAATGTGCAGTTATAGTTAACATTTGAAATTCTATCTTTAATTCTCACCAAAATTATAGAACATGTAAGGTCAGCATTTGTTAATTTGCAAAAAATTTTAGACCCCCAATAATATCCACTTTTACAGTATCATTATTTTCCAGAATCAAGATACAACAAATAAAGTAAACATTACCAAAGACCATGAGTACCTGGTGTACATGGTGGTTTAGACTTGTCCTCAGGGGCATGTAGAGGAACCATTCTGTTTTTCACTGGTGATGGATCCAGAGTTAGCTGAGCAGCCGGAGGAATGAGACCTCTCTCAATTAAACTGAGGATACCTTTCTTGGCATCGTCTTCAGTGATAGGAGGTGGGGCAAGCTGAAATGAAAACTTTCAAATTAATTCAGTAGTCTACAAAGCTCTTCACTTTACTTGGGCATCATCTACATAATGAAGGTGGGCAAGCTATAACAGATATTCTGATATGAATTTTGCCTTTTATATACCTGTCAGCTATAGTTTAATTTTATTAACCCATTACCAAACTACAATATTTTAAACTGGCCAAAATCGAAAGCATTTGCAGACGACAAAATAAAAGTGACTGAAAACTTGAAATATGTTTTGTGAAAGGTAGAAAACATTGTGAGAAAAGGAGATAATACTAGTTACCAGCATTTTCTCCTTTTCCCACAATGTTTTCTAAAGGCTGCTTTCTCAGAGTCGTCAAAAGTAGGGATTGTGTGGCAATGGATTAATTGCCCTCTATGGATTAGGTTTTGATCTAACTCAATTCAAACAGATAGAGAAAGATTAAAAGACCTTGTTCTAACAAACTTTATTTGATCAAACTAAAAACGTACATCAGGTCTTGACTATGGACTTTTTCATAAGCCACAGATTGAAATAAAATGAATATCCTATACCAACAAAAACAAAAATGCCTGTCAAAATAAAGATGGACAGCATAACTCTATACCAAACGACAAAGTAATAGGCTGGTCCAAATGGAAAGCGTTTGAAGACGACAAAATAAATGAGATTCATAAATTGAAACTCCTTTAGGAAAGGGCAGAAAACATTGTGGAAAAAGGAGAAAATGCTGGTTACCAGCATTTTCTCCTTTTCCCACAATGTTTTCAAAAGGCTTCTCTCTCAGGCTCTTTAAAAGTCGGGATTGTGTGGTAAAGAGATAAAGAGGTACTGAGGAAAGACTATTAAAACATATGAGGTTCAATATGAAGAGACCTTCTGTAAAGTTCTGAATACCCAGCAAATTTTACAAATCATCTACATGTACTAGTATTTTATTGAAGTGGTTCATTACTTTAACTGTGAACCTATTCAGATAAAGATCAAACCTGAGCATCCACTCGATTAGCTTTTGGCAGGACTGCTAAGGGCTCCACTGTGGTACCCATAATTGGTTTTGGAACAGGCTATAAATACAACAGAATAAAACAAATATTAGCATTGTAATGGCATCCGTTGAAAAGATAAAAATCATGCATCAAAACAGTAGGGGTACGATAGCTATTTCATGGGGAAATAGTAAATGCTGTTTATCATGATAGCTTTATATAGACAATTTAGTCAGTCACCCATTGATAGTTGGATCAGACCCCAACTATTAAAACACACTAATTGGTAATCCTTATGTGCGCCACTTTTTGTTGAAATTACCATTGATGCACATACTCTTTGGAACCAACATTTAGTTTTGATCTTGATTGTAGAGAAAATACATGCATACTGCCCCCACCCCCCACCCCCACAAAAAAACAAGAGGGCCAAGATGGCCCTGGATTGTTCACCTGAATTTTTGAGAGGACCATAGCCTTTTTTTTTTTTTTAAGGTATTGAAACACTGGAAACAAGATCATTATTTTACCAAGCAATTTTTAAAAGGTCACCTGTAAAAGTCCTTTCAAAATCTGACCAGGAGTTTCAGAAAAGAAGAATTTTTAGGAGTTTCTTAATTTCCATACAGTGCAAGTAGCCCCCATTCACCAGAGCCATGTTTCTTGACCTAGCAAAATTTTGCGAACAAATTTTGAAAAAGGTCATTCAAGGAATATTTCCCTGAAACAATTTTCAAATCTGACCAGCCGTTTCAGAGAAGAAGAATTTTCAAGAATTTCTTCATTTCCATATAGTGCAAGTAGCCCCCATTCACCAGAGCAATGTTCCTCGACAAATCAAACTTTCACGAACAATTTTTGAAAACGGTCACCCAAGGAATACATGTATCTCTGTGAAAATTTTCCAAAATCTGGCCAGTGGTTTCAGAGAAGAAGAATTTTTAAGAATTTCTTCATTGCTCTATAGTGTAAGAAACCCCCATTCACCAGAGCCATGCTTCTTGATGAATCAAAATTTCATGAACAATTTTTGAAAAGGGTCATCCAAGGAACATCTCTGTGAAATTATTTCAAAATCTGACCAGCCGTTTGAGAGAAGAAGAATTTTTAAGAATTTCTTCATTTCCATATAGTGCAAGAAGCCCCCATTCACTAGAGCCATGTTTCTTGACAGATAAAAGTTTCGCGAACAATTTTTGAAAAGGGTCATCCAAGGAACATCTCTGTGAAATTATTTCAAAATCTGACCATCTGTTTCAGAGAAGAAGAATTTTTAAGAATTTCTTCATTTCTGTATAATGCAAGAAGCCCCCATTCACCAGAGCCTTGTTTCTTGACGGATCAAAATTTCGCGAACAATTTTTAAAAAGGGTCACCAAAGGAACATCTCTGTGAAATTATTTTAAAATCTGGCTAGCGGTTTCAGAGGAGAATTTTTAAGAATTTCTTCATTTCTGCATAGTGCAAGAAGCCCCCATTCACCAGAGCCATGTTTCTTGATGGATCAAAATTTCACGAACACTTTTTGAAAAGGGTCACCCAAGGAACATCTCTGTGAAATCATTTTAAAATCTGGCTAGCGGTTTCAGAGAAGAAGATTTTTAACGAATTTCCTAAAAAATTCCATTTCGTTGCCATGGCAACAAGAGTTTTTGACAGAATCAAATTCTGTGAACAGTTTTTAAAGAGGGCCTCTCAAGGAACATTCCAGCCAAGTTTGGTCCAAATTGGCCCAGTGGTTTAGGAGGAGTTGATGTTTAAAGAATTGTTGATGACGCACGACAGACACCCAGTGACCCTAAAAGCTCCCCTTGAGCACGTTGTGCTCAGGTGAGCTAAAACTCAACCCTTTTTCACAAATCTAAATTACATTTTCAGGTGATGACAGGTTGCATCCTGGGGTCAATACCAAATATGCCTAGAGAATGGACGGACCTTATAAAACTACAAATCTATCAATCAAATATTAGCATATAAGAACTACTACTTTATCACATTGCAAAATTTTATACTTTTCTATTTTAAAACCATTTGCCAAAATGTTTTGTACAATTTTAACGATTCACCCCTACAATCTGAGCCTTACCAAATTTGTTGTTTGTCAATGCTTTCAATATAAAAAAACTCTACAAATTAACCTTTTACCACACAGCAAGATTTTAGACCTGTCTGAATTGAAAGCATTTGATGATGACAGTTTCAAAGTGGCTCATATGAAATGATTTTTCTTTGAAAGGGAAGAAAATATTGTTAGAAAAGAAGAAAATGCTGGTAACCAGCATTTTCTCCTCTTCCCACAATGTTTTCAAAAGCCTTCTCTTTCGGGGGTGTTAAAAGTCGTCATTATGTGGTAAAGGGGTAAAGAGTTGAAGATAAAGAAAAAAAATCACAGGTAGATACATTTTAATGCTGTATTTGTTAAATCAAAAAAACACTGTAAAAAAAACGAAAAAAAAAAGTGAGCCATGTACTTTAAAAAGGGGGCTTAATGCATTAGCATCAACACAGTCCATGCAGGCTGACTTAGGCCAGAACTTTTCGCAATTGATCAATTTTCTGTATGTTAAACTCTTTACCACATGAGAAAATTTTAGACCAGTCCAAATTGAAAGCATTTGTAGACTAGGAACTAAATGTGAATGAAAAAATGAAATTTTGTTTGGAAAGGGTAGAAAACATCGTGGGAAAAGTAGAAAATGCTGGTTACCAGCATTTTCTCCTTTTCCTACAGTGTTTTCAAAAGGCTTTTTTCTCAGGGGCGTCAAAAGTAGGGATTGTGTGGTAATGGGTTAACCATTTACAACCCAGAAGAAGAAGTCTACTGAAAACATTGTGGGAAAAGGAGAAAATGCTGGTAACCAGCATTTTTCCCTTTTCCCACAATGTTTTCTACTCTTCTAATGTCTAGTTTCAATTTTTGAGTCACATTTATTTTATCGTCTGCAAATGCTTTCAATTTGGACTAGCCTAAAATTGTGTTGTTTGGTAAAGAGTTAATTACCAATCTACCTCATGGACTATTGGTTGTTGAACAAAAGAATCCTTATGGATTCATGCTTATGTGATGGATTGCTTGATAATTATAATCATAAAATTAATGCATCACAAGAGATGCATTAACTCTTTACCACACGAGAAAATTTTAGACTGGTCCAAATTGAAAGCATCTGCAGATGACAAAATAAAGGTGACTGAAAAAATGAAATTTGTTCTGGGAAGGGTAGAAAACACTGTTGGAAAAGGAGAAAATGCTGGTTACCAGCATTTTCTCCTTTTCCCACAGTGTTTTCAAAAGGCTTCTTTCTCAGGGGCGTCAAAAGTAGGGATTGTGTGGTAATGGGTTATGCCCCATTCTGTCAGAGCATGGCTCATTTATATAATGTTTCATTTCTGAAAACTGAAAATATATATCAGGCAAGTAGGAACAGGGGGGGCTGGGTGGGGGCCCCCCACCCCCCCCCCCCAATAATTTTGAAAATCATAGCAACTAAAATATGAGTTTTTAGCGCAATGCAACTACCACTCAAAAAATCTCAGTATTTTGAAGTTAGCCCCCACAATCTTGAAATGCTTCCTACGTGGCTGTATATTATCGGTTTACTTCCAAAACCTCGTAACAAGCTGTAGTTATGAGATTTTGGGAGTAAACCACCGATATATTGAATAAAAAGGCTGCAACCAGTAACTGAAATTAGACCTGAAGGGAGAATATCTGGCAATTTTTAACTGTAAATTCTTATCACTCTTTGTTGTTACAAATATCATACCCTGTGTTTCATATTTTCTACTGTCCTTTCTAAAGGGTGTAGACCAGTATCAGTTTTCATCAAGTCTGATCTTGCTTTGCTGCTGATTGTTTGACTCTTCACCAAACGACAAAATTTTAGGTCTGTCAAAATCGAAACAAGACCACAAAATGAAAGTGACTGAAAATTTGAAATATGTTTTGTGAAGGGTAGAAAACATTGTGGGGAAAAGGAGAAAATGCTGGTTACCAGCATTTTCTCCTTTTTCCCACAATGTTTTCTAAAGGCTTCTTTCTCAGGGTTGTCAAAAGTAGGGATTGTGTGGTAAAGGGTTAAGCTTTACCTCAACTTCACTACACCAAATTCTTCAGTCTGATCTTTAATCTGCACTGTCAAATACTAGAACTTGGTGACTTGTTCTTATGTATGACTACCTTCAGAATGTGATATTACAATACAGACGGAAAAATATCTATTTAATAAATTTTTTGTTAGTATTGTAGTTTAACACCATTTTAATTCATGAAAGCAGATATGATATTAGACTGAAATTTACGTGGAATCTGATCTTGATCCATGATTTCCAGTAAAATCTACAGTTGCACTTGGTTTTATTGGGTTGTGTGCAAAAGCTGTGATTTTGAATGGCCATGTACAGTGCATTTCAAATGTTGAGAGAATTAGACAAAAAAATGAAATTTGAAATGAAACATGATGTCACTTCATTCACACACTATTAGATTAAAACATCTGCTTATCAGCACCATTAAGACTGCAGATTTTACAAAATTAGCAGACAATATCAATCAATCTCCCAACAAACAAAAAAAAAGCCCAAAACTTATCTATGTCAGAGAATTGCCTTTGTACCCAGGGCTCGTATTCACCAACCATTTTTAAATTAGTTTCCTAGTCAATTTTCAGGAACTTTCTTTATTCGGAAGTACCAGACATAGTGTTACTTTCTAACTCTAGAATTGGACAACAAATGCCATGGTTGGTGGATATGGGCTCTGGGCCCGTATTCACCAACCATTTTTGGGAAAATTCTTTGTCTTATTTTCCAGAATTTTCTACATTTGTAAGTAACATAACTTCTGATTGGCTAAACCAAATGGTTTAGCCAATCAGAAGTTGTGTTACTTACAAATGTAGAAAACCTTGGAGAATAAGACTAAGAATATTCTCAAGAATGGTTGGTGAATCCGGGCTCTGGACTATGTAGCCTATAGAGGCTCAAGGACAAGATGCACTTTGCACAAATTATTTTCAGTCAGTCTGCATGTTTCAGCTTAAAATGGCTGCTCAACACAATTCTGATGCTCTCTGTGCTTCAGTTTGTAGTTGTCGGCACAGGATGTCGACACTGTCTTGTGTCAGAACGCTACAAGGCACATATTAGTAGACAGATATCAGAGCCTGCTCTTCTACACTCCTTTGAAATGCATTGTTTTAGTGTCTGTACTAATTCTATAATCTTGAGCAGAAAACTGCAAACTATACATAAATATAAAAATATGGATAATTATTATTGGCCAAAAAAAAGTGCCAGCAAATTGCTTAGAATTTCCTCAATATTGCCTCATCAATAGTATTTTTACAACTTATGAATTTATTTTCTGTAATTATTCTCAAAACATGCCTATAATATTCTATCATCATGACATATGTCATAGGTCTAGCTAAAAACTGATTGCTTTGTATGTCAACACAATGATTCCATATGAAGTTCTAAGTACCCAAAATGACTGAAAATGTTATCAGTACCTCATTATATCATCAACTGTTTACCATATAGCAAAATTGTTGACTCATCCATATTGACAGAATTTACAGACAACAATTCAAATGTTTGTCAACTGTTAGTATATATAAGTAGGAAACACTTTGGGGAAAAGGAGAAAATACCGGTTTCAGCAGCAGCATCTTCTCCATTTCCCCTAACATTTTCTAAAGTCTTCTTCCTCAGGGTTGATACAACTCAAGATTGTGGAGTAAAGGGTTAACATACCAGCAGAAACTTTTTCACAAAAGTGCACATTAGTCAACACGAAAACATTATTTTGTTTTTACCATAACTTTCATGCCAGGCAAAGCAGTACTTCTTTGGGCTCTCTGAAAATGTTATTTTTAACTATCTGTATAAAATCAGGAACAAATATGACTCATACAGCCAGTATTTTCTCCCTTTCCCACAATTTTTTCAAATGCTGTCTTTCTCAGTGTTGTTAAAGCTATGGAATGTGTGGTAAAGAGCTAAGGTTTCAAGGAGGCACTAATGAAGAGAAATTGATATTTCTGAAATCTTGTTTCACAACTAATAAAATATGGATGTAAAATAACTAAAAACAGTAATTCTGCCAGCACAATTTCTCATTGGCTGACCATATATATGTAGTTTAGCCAATCAAAATTATGGTACTTTCCAAATCTAGAACTAGACTGAGAATGCAGTTTAGACTGGTTGGTGAGTATGGACCCTTTGTCCAAACAAAAAGCTTTTAATTGTCAATTACAGGGTACGTTAAAATCAAGATTTCATTGTCACATAAATGAGTTTTAGCATAATCATTTTTATTCTCTTAATCCTTTACCAAACAATCCTAAGTTCCAATGACACTGAGGCCTTTTGAAAACCTTGTAGGAAAAAGAAGAAAATGCTAGGAATCAGAATTTGTTACCTTTTTTCACATTGTTTTCTACCTTTTCAAATACAAATTTCAGTTTTTCGGTCAATTCAGTTGTCTGCAAAAGCTTTCAATTTGTAAAAGTCTAAAATCTTGTCATTTGGTAGAGGGTTAAATGAATTACACGCAGTATTATCAACAATAAGAATTGCTTATTCTTTCCCACACTATTCCTGCTTTTAACCCTTTACCAAACGACAAAATTTTAGAGTTAAATATCCTGATAGAGAAAGCCTTGGAAATCATTGTGGCAAAATGAGAAAATGCTGGTGACCACCATTTTCTCCTTTTTCCTCAAAGTTTTCTACCCTTTCCCAAAAAGGTCACATCAATTGAGCAACATCTTTCGATAAACCTGATCTTCTGTAAATGCTTTGATTCTGGATGTGCCTAATTTCTTTACAAAACGACAAAGTTTTAGACTGGTCCAAACTGAAAGCATTTGCAGACGACAAAATTATTGTGACTAAAAAATTTAAATTTGTGCTGGGAAGGGTAGAAAACATTGTGGGAAAAAGAGAAAATGCTGGTCATCAGCATTTTCTCCTTTTCCCACAATGTTTTCAAACTGCTTCTATGTCAGGGTCGTAGAAACCAGGGACTGTTTGGTAAAGGGTTAAATTTTGTAGTGTGGTAAAGAGTTACATGGTGCTATCATGTATATGTATGTGAACTGTTTCAATGACAAGCAGTCTCACCTTTTGTTCTTTCCTTTGAGGGATAAGTGGAAGCTGGATACCAAAGTTCTCATTGAGAACTGGTCTGTTCTGTTGACTGTAAGGGTTATACACAGCTCTCAGTGCAAGGTTTTGTTTGCTCTGCTGCCCTGGAGTTAGACCCTGGAGTTGCATTGAATCTCCTTTCCTGAGAGGTAATAAAGCTCCAGGTGGGTGGGGTTGACGAAGTTTCTCTCTGCTTGTCCAAAAAGGAAAATAAAGTTCCAAAACATACATTTTTATGACTCATCTACATTAACTTTTAAAGGTGGCCCTTCAGATTTTGGGACGAAAATTTTACAAAAATGCAAAAAAGTCATCCTTACACTCCCAAAGACTTTTAATTTGCATTGATAAAACCCCAGAAGTCGAAATCCATCCGATAACACGAGAAATTAGAGATTTATTACCGACTAGGTTGACACCAACGGGAGACATGTTCTATTTTTAGATTATCAATTTTCTCATTTAAATAAAGGAAAACACAGACAAAGTTTCAAACATCTGTCCGAAGAAGACATTATGGAAACTGATTATTACAATGTTTGTTATGTAATGGAATTTAAGCGTTATTAGTCACATGCCAGTCACTTTACATTCCCACAATGCTTTATTGATTTTTGGCGCGAAATCTAAAGAAAGCTTTAAGAGGCTACATAGCCTTTTAAGGGAATACCATCAAAAAAAATTTTTTTTGTAATTTTATGATTTTTAAATATAGAAGATTTGTATTGCTTTTGCATATAAATTTCAATGATATATATATTTTTTAATTTGGTGTGATGTGAAAATTCTAAATACCCACCTTTAACGACACTGAAAAAGAAGCCTTATGAAAACATTGTGGGAAAAGAAGAAAATGCTGCTAACCAGCTGCTAACCAGCATATTCTCCTTTTCCCATAATGTTTTTTACCCTTCCCAAGACAAATTTCAATTTTTTAGCCATACTTATGTTGTTGTCTGCAAATGCTTTCAATTTAGACAAGTCTTTAATTTTGTTGTTTGGTAAAGAGTTAAGAAAATTTATGTTCAATGAATACTCAAACTAGAGTGGTTACAAAGCTGGCCCGTAGGAACAGGGGGGGCTGGGGGGGGGGGGGCTCAGCCCCCCCCCCCCCCCCCCCCCCCCAATAATTTTGAAAATCATAGTAACTAAAATATGAGTTTTTTGCGCAATGCAACTACCACGCAAAAAATCTCAGTATTTCAAAGTTAGCCCCCCCCAATCTTGAAATGCTTCCTACGTGGCTATTTGTCTATTTGTAATATTTGGAAGAAAAGGATGAGTTCAAGGAAAGCATTTAGGATGCCATTTCTCTTAGACAATACTATAATTTATCATCAGAGGTGCAAAAGAAATTCAAAAAATAAATTTTTCAAACCTTGGTCCAACCACTTGTCTGGTCTGGCCCTGGCTTGGCTTTCTCAGGTCCCAAGTTGACTCCAGGGCCATAAACCCTGGTGGCGGGATTGCATCTGCACTTGGTAGGGTTTGAACCTTGTTATTCAGCTGACCCAACACTTCTTCGCATCTTTGCTATAAAATGACATTATAATAATTCTGTTACAGAATCTATTTAACCCATTACCATACAGCAAAATTTTAGACCTATCCAAATTGAAAGCATTTGCAGATGACAATTTCAAACTGGCTCAAATGGTGCAGTTTTTCTTTGATAGGTTAGAAAATTTTGTAGAAAAAGAAGAAAATGCTCTTTTTCCACAATGTTTTCAAAAGGCCTCTTCCTACAATGTTTTCAAAAGGTTTCTTCCTCAAGGGTGTTAAAAGTCGTCATTGTGTGGTAAAGGGCTAAATCTGTATGGTAACATCTGACACATGCTTGTTTGAGTCCAGTCTAGGGGGTTTAATTCCAGACCATTGTTAACCCTTTACCACACAATCCCGACTTTTAAGACAACTGTGAAAGAAGCGTTTTGAAAATATTGAGAAAAGAAGGAAATGCTGGAAACCAGCATTTTTTATTTTCCCAGTATGTTTTCTTCTCTCCCTAAAACAAATTAAAGTTTTTAGTCAATTCATTTTCTTGTCTGAAAATGTTCTAAATTTGGACAAATCTAAAATTTTTTGTTTGGTAAAAAGGTAACCAGTTACCATATAGCAAAATTTTAGACCTATCCAAACTGAAAGCATTTGCAGACAACAATTTTAAACTGGTTCAAATGATGCAATTTTTCTTTGACAGGGTAGAAACTTCCTGGAAAAAGAAGAAAATGCTGATTATCAGCATTTTCTTCTTTTACGACAATGTTTTCAAAAGGCTTCTTCCTCAAGGGTGATAAAAGTCATCATTGTGTGGTAAAGGGCTAAATCTGTATTATAACATCTCCTGACACATGCTTGTTTGAGGGGATTTAATTCCAGACCAATGTCAACTCTTTATCACACAATCCCGACTTTTGAAACGGGATAAAAGTTATTGTTCCGTTAACTATTTACGAAACGACAAAACTGTAGACCAGTCCAAATTGAATGTGTTTGCAGACAACAACCAAAGTATGTCTCAAAAATTGAAATTTGTTTTTGTTTGAAAGGGTAGAATACATTGTGGGAAAAGGAGAAAATAATAATTACCTGCATTTTCTCCTATTCACACAATGTTTTCAAAAGGCTTCTTTCTCTGAGTCATCAAAAGTAGGGATTGTGTGGTACTCGGGAACTGTGTCAAAAATACTTTGATGGTTATGTTCCCCTGTAGTACATGTTCCCTTTTGATATTTAACATGTTGCCCAAGTTTGAAGTATATATCTTCAGTAATAACAAAATATTACTAAATGCCAAAGATTTTGCAGAAAGAAAATGAGGACACCGACTCAGATGACACATAGACCTTGACAATTTGTTGTTTTCTTCCTAAACAGCCAAGCATAAAATGAACTCAATTTTTGGATATTTCCTTTTTTTTCCCCCCCCCAATCCACAAGTTTCAAAAACAAGTTTACAGCTGATGACTTATAAAAGCATCTTAATGAAATAATCGTTAATGGCATGACTTCAAGTTGAACACATGAACACAATAATAATGTGAAAATTTTGTGTTAAACAGTGACATATAGGATCTGACATGAGTTGGCTTTTGAGATAAGATTTTATTAAACGAGTCTAGGAAAATGTTATTAAGCGAACCTTCGGCAAGCTTAATAACATTTTCCTTGATTAGTTTAATAAAATCTTATTTCAAACGCCCACAAATGTCAGATTCTTTTTATCACATAATGATATTTCACAAAATATAGATCAGATGATGCAAAAACATTCATATTTTTGCACCGGTGGTATTTTCCATGAGACACATTCGCTTGTATGAAATGCGTACAAAATGACGTAAAAAATGATGTCACGCAAATGTGATATCAAACGTGTATAAGATAAGAAGATTTGTGATGGGTATTTTACACCAAAAACAAGGGAGGTTATGTGATAAATGCTTATCTTACATACATGAAATTTTGCAACAAATGCATAGCTGAAGTACAATATGCATCTGGCGGGATTTAAACCCATGTGGACAATTATCGATCCTCTTTTTTTTAAGGTTTCAAAGACCAATACCTTAACTCTTTACCAAACAACAAAATTTCAGATATGACCAAATTGAAAGCGTTTGCAGACGACAATATAAATGTGACTCAAAAATTGAAACTTGACATAAGAAGACTAGAAAACATTGTGGGAAAAGGAGAAAATGCTGGTTACCAGCATTTTCTCCTTTTCTCACAATGCTTTCAGAAGGCTTCTTCCTCTGGGTCATACAAACCAGGGATTGTTTGGTAAAGGTTTAATCAGTGAGCTAAAGAGACATCTCTCCAATGCAGTTGTCAGGTATTGTATTTAAATCGGGATGAAGCCATGCATGAAGGAGTGGTCTCCCGTAACATTTATTGTGAAAAATTTCTTCATTGTCAAACTGTTTTCTGGAGAATGTTGCTGCAAGACAGTCATACATTTTTTCCAAACTGAAATATCAATCTGAATAACTTTACCAGATGACAAAAGTTTAGACTTGTCCAAATCTAGAGCGATTGCCAGTGAAAACTTAAACATAGCCCAAAAGATAATTTTTCTCTCGAAATTGAAAAAAATGTGAAAAAAAGGAGGAAACTCTTAGTCTAGTTACCAGCATTTCCTTCTTATCCCATTGTATTTTCAAAGGTTGTCTTTCTCAGGGTCATTAAAACCCAGGATTGAGTAGTCAAGGGTAGATCATGCTTTAAAAGTTTTATTAGCACTCTTACCTGTAACCCTTGTTCTGTTCTGTTCAGAGCATTTTCCAGCTCCTCAATACTGATTGCTTTACCATCTCCTTTCACAATATTCTCTCTCAGCTGCCTTATATCTTCTTGCACCTGTATATATATACATGAAAAATTAAAAAAAACAACTAGAACTGTCACTAAATGTGACTTAATACCCCCACCAGCACTTTGACAGAAACAGGCAATTGCTAGTATTTTGTACAGAGACGGACAGACGGACACACTTACCGACACACACACCGACAGACAGACTGATTCCAGTATACCCCCAAGAAAACACTCGTTTCACGGGGTAATATGAATTTGTATAGCCCTTTACCACACAATCCTTTGTTTAAATGACTCTCCTTTTCCCATAATGTTTTCTACCCTCGCAGAGATAATCATTAGTCACGTTTAATTTGTTGTCTTCCAACGCTTTCAATTTGGCCAAGTTGCAATGTTGTTTTATTTTAAAGAGTTTTAAACTCTTTATTAGATGTCAAAATATAAGTCTTTGCAGACACTTCCACATTAAAAACATATCATGCAGACAACATCTCAAACACAGCTGAACTCTTTACCACTCAACAAAATTTTAAGACCAGTCCAAATTGAAAGCATTTGCAGATAACATAACACATTTGGCTGAAAAATTTAAATTTGTTCTTGAAAGGGAAGAAAACATTGTGGGAAAAGGAGAAAATGCTGGTAACCAGCATTTTCTCCTTTTCCCACAATGTTTTCAAAGAGCTTCTTTCACAGGATTGGTAAATTTTGGGATTGTGTGATAAAGGGTTGAATAATTTGATTAGTCTGTACTGGGTAGAAAACATTGTGGGAAAAGAGAAAAATGTTGTTTACCAGCATATTCTCCTTTCTCTCTTCTTAATCAAGGTTGTAAAAATATTAGATTGTTAGGAAAAGGGAAAGAGAGAATAATATCACCAACATTTCTCACCTGAATTATGTCATCAAAAAGTTATGAGCAAATCAGTGAAAAACATTCAAAATCACCTAAAGTGTGTATGATCATCATTCCAACATGACATAATGAATTCTTCTCTATATATACACAGTGCAATAAAAGCCTGGAAAAACCCATGTTGAGTGACGTCATTCTATAATTATAGTGATGTCATTCTGTATAATTGCAAATTGAAATTGAATTTTAAAACCTCCGTTTTGATGTTACTTCCGTAGATCAAACCAAATTTTTCTTTCCTTTCAAAAATTATTATGCCATTGTTGCATGTATATATGCTTCTTTGTTATTTGTATATAACGATGAACTGCTATGTAGTTTAAGTTGAAACAATAAAGTTTTCTGTATAAATTAAGTTAGCACATGACTTGTATGTTATTCAATGGAATGTAATATGCACATGCATTTTCACTCTCTAAGTATGAATTTATTTTCCTTCGATTACGAATAGTCATGTTAACCCATTACCACACGAGAAAAATTTAGACTGGTCCAAATTGAAAGCATTTGCAGACGACAAAATAAAGCTGACTGAAAAATTGAAATTTGATCTGGAAGGGGTTGAAAACACTGTGGGAAAAGGAGAAAATGCTGGTTACCAGCATTTTCTCCTTTTCCCACAGAGTTTTCAAAAGGCTTCTTTCTCAGGGGCGTCAAAAGTAGGGGTTGTGTGGTAATGGGTTAACCCTTTACCAAACAATCCCTGGTTTTTACGACCCTGAGATCGTTGTCATATTCTTCGAAGATTCGACTGTCTTATATGATGCATCACTACTAGCCCTGAAAGCGGGCTGACTGTAATATTACACTCTATAAAGTAGCAATGTTGAAAATAGCTTTTGTGTATCAATACATTTGAGGAGAAATGAGACCTGCTTTAGCAACAGATTTCTCTAAACTGGTGATCAAAGTTGAGTAAATTGCACGAGGTAGCGTTTTATTGGGTACACCTTTTTTTTGTTTTAAATTCGAAGTAACGGTTGTCGCGTAGGAAAGTGGTTCGGCTCTGTACCCAGGATGCCCATATCAGATAGATGAGTATTTATAGAATGCCATCTAGCGGGAGATAATGCCCTGAGATAGAAGCCTTTGAAAGCACTGTGGGTAAAGTAGAAAATGCTGTGGACTATTCATTATACCTCATAACTCATAACTGAGAATTATTGAACAATAAATCACCATAGAGAGAAGATTATTTCTTAAATCACAGTGAAAGTATGGGATACAAAGCAAGTGCCATTATACTACAGTACACTTTCCATCATCCTCGGATACCCCGAGGTCTCCCTATTTGCTACGCTACATCGACCCCTGGGACAATTAATTGAATTTCCCTTGCTTTACCGCTGGCCGAATGCTGGCTTTTCATTGGTTCCATCATGATTTTGTGATGGGCGAGTGACTGTACACTATGACGTTTCGTATCGATTTTCAGCGGCCGATTCAAAGTTTTATTAGTCAATTGTCCCAGGGTCGATGTAGCGTAGCAAATAGGGAGACCCCGGGGTATCCGAGGATGACTTTCCATCACACATCACTCCTTTTACCAAATGACACAATTCTGGCCTAGTCCAAATCCAAAGCATCTGCAGATAACAAATTAAATGTGGCTTTCTCGTTAACAGTCAGGATTGTGTGGTAAAGACTTACTGTTAGTAATGCACAAAGTTAGGAATCAAGTGTTCAGATTGGATTCACTGAACATCATTTGGAAACCTTTCAAAGATAAACCACACCTTTTAACTCTTTACCACACAATCCCGACTTTTAACGACCATGAGAAAGAAAGCTTTTGAAAACATAGTAGGAAAAGAAGAAAATGCAGGTAACCAGCATTTTCTCCTTTTCCCACAATGTTTTCTACCCTTCCCATATCGAATTTCAATTTTTGATTCACATCTATTTTGTCGTCTGCAAATGCTTCCAATTTGGACTAGTCCAAAATTTTGTCGTTTGGTAAAGAGATAAGCTGAAAGTGAAACTTCTAAAGGAATGATTCCTACGTTTCTTAGTTTGTTAAACAATGTAATCAGAAAACGGCTATTGCAATTGACAATAATCCATAAGTCATTTCACTTTCCTGAGCTACTGACTTTGCAGGTAAATGATGAAAAGACACTAAATATGTCATATTCATACTTATGTGACTAGATAAGTTGACTAAATGAATAGTTTCTACAAACAACACCAGTTTACAACATTGCAGGCAGTATGGCCTTCCGTCACTTACCGGCTCAATCTTAGGTAAAAAGCTCTGGAAACTTGAAAACCCGGATTTTTTCTGATGACCCCCAGCTAAAGGGGCCCTTAATAAAGGCAGTCCTCCTGACATTTTATTCCTTCCACACAACCATTGGTTTCATGTTTGCTAATAATTTCAAACTAATGTTATATCTACATATCCTAGTCTGCTCAAAATTTATTCAGATTTTAAATGTCAGCTTGCAATCTATTTCTCTTTTAAAACCACATATCTTGTTTGCTAAAAAATTCCATAGTGGCTTTTAACCCATTACCACACAATCCCTCCTTTTGACGTCCCTAAGAATGAAGCCATAAGAAAGCATTGTGGGAAAAGGAGAAAATGCTGGTAGCCAGCATTTTATCCTTTTCCCACAATGTTTTCTACCCTTCACAAAACAAATTTCAAATTTTCAGTCATGTTTATTTTGTCGTCCAGAAATGCCTTCAATTTAAACAAGCCTAAAATCTTGTTGTTTGGTAATGAGTTAAATACATTGTGAGCAGAGGAGAAAATGCTACATCTTCTCCTTTCCCTCAATGTTATCTTCCATTTAAAAGGCAAATATCATTACTTGAATCATATATCTGTGGTTTTTATCTTCAAAGTCTTTTGATTTGGACATGTCTAAAATTCCGTAAGGTTGTAAATAGTTAAATCACAAGCCAAAAAAAGTTATGCAATCAATTCTGAAAATAGTTCTGGTAACTTAAGTTCCTGCAAAACAAATGACTCCCTTTGAAAAACACCAATATTCAGTACTGCTGGTGATTGCATGCCGACCACAAGCTAATTGCCCGGAAATTGCCCATACATTTTATAATTACTAGTTTGTAAAAGAATTTTAAAATAGAAAATTGATCCAAAATGTCAATCTTGCTTGTTTGTTACTGTAACACAACTCCAAAAGCCTAAAAAATATATCTGTTATTTTTTTTTTCTTTTTGAAATCAGTCTTGAGCTGAAAAAATTGACACACTTCAATAAGTATTGTAGTTGCCTAGAAAGGCTTCATACCATAACAAACAGTTCTAAGTTAAACTCTTCACCACACCATCCTGACTTCTAACGACCCTGAGAAAAAAGCCTTTTGAAAACATTGTAGGAAAAGGAAATAATGCTGGTAAACAGCATTTTCTCCTTTTCCCACTATGTTTTATCTACACTTCCCAAAATACCTTTCAATTTTTTAGCAATATTGATTTTGCCCTCTGCAAATACTTTCAATTTGGACATGTCTAGGATTTTGTCGTTTGGTAAAGAGTTAAGTGAACCTCAGGAAAAAGCCTTAGAAAACATTGTGGGAAAAGGAAAAAGTAATTGTAACAAGTTACTTCTTTTCTTACATCATGTTCTACCCTAACTCAATACCAAATGACAAATTTATAGACTGGTCCAAATTGAAAGCATGTGCACACAACAGAATAAATGTAACTGAAAAATAGAAATTTGATTTGGGAAGGGTAGAAAACGTTGTTGGAAAAGAAGAAAATGCTGGTTACCAGCATTTTCTCTTTTTCCCACAATGTTTTCAAAAGTTCTCTTTCTAGAGGTCGTTAAAAGAAAAAAAAATGTTATTTTTGCAAAACCTACCACAAAAGGAGGCAATTTGTTATAAAGAATATAATCCTCTTTATATCACTAATTTCTCAAATGATTAACTCTTGATATCATACAAAAAAGAAAAACTGTAAAAGTTTATTCCATAAAAATATCAGAATTCAGATAATAATCTCCAAAGTACAGAAGAAAAAAGAAGGAAAAAAAAATATTTGTCACAATACTACAAGAACCACTTGAAGAATATGGTGAATCATGCACATTTAGATCTTAACTGACATAGTGCAAAATATACAGATAACCTCACTGTAATATACATTGTAAATCGCCAGCACATACCTAACTGTATCACCGATCTTCAAATAAAAGCTTCCTGAAAATTGTTTAAAAAAAAAAGTTCAACAAATTGCAATGGACTCGTGTTCTGGGAAAAAGGAGCTTTAACTCTCTAATGATCAATAAAATATTGGGCTGAGCCAAATTGAGAGCATTTGCAGATAACAACTTGACTGTGGCTCAACGGATGGAAATTGTCTTTGACACGGTAGAAAACATTGTGAGAAAAGGAGAAAATGCTGTTTTCAAAAGGTCTCTTCCTTAGGGTGGTGAAGATTTAGGCTTGTGCGGTAAAGAGTTAACCTTTTCCCAAACTACAAATTTTTGGACTAGACCAAATTGAAAGCATTTGCAGACAACAATTCAACTCTTGCTGAAAAGATGATATCCGTCTATGATAGGGTAGAAAACATTATGGGAAAAGGAGAAAATGCTGGTTACCAGCATTTTCTCCCTTTTCCACAATGTTTTCAAAAGGCTGCTATTCCAGACCCCCACCCCATCCCAACCCCCCCCCCCCCCAAAAAAAAAGGGATTGTTTGGAAAAGGATTAAAGCATTTCTGTGATACATAATTATATTGTACCATCACATGATTATGGGTTCATGAAATCCATTTTGTGTGACAAATGAATGAAATATAAGGTAGAATGGTCATTTGACATGCAGAAAATTGACCGGTGACAAATGATTTCCATTCAGTTCAGCCTGGGTCAAAAGTTCTTGCAGGTGGATTTAACTCATTACTAAACAACACAATATTAGGTATGTCCAAATTGAAAGCATTAAATTTTGCAGACGACAAAATAAAAGTGACTGAAAATGTGAAACTTGTTTTGTGAAGGGTAGAAAACATTGTGGGAAAAGGAGAAGATGCTGTTTACCAGCATTTTCTCCTTTTCCCACAATGATTTCTAAAGGTTTCTTTCTCAGGGTCGTCAAAAGTAGGGATTGTGTGGTAATGGGTTAACCGCCTTTTCTCAGGCCATGGCTGATAATGATATGATGATGCTTGTATTGGTATAACTGTCTTTCCTACATTTACACTAATGAGTCTTCTGAAAAGTACTGAAAACAAGGGGAAAAAATGGATAGACGAAACCCTTTTTGATCTAGCATCATCTTTGCAAGCCAAGGTTTACGATCCACTATACTACTCTACCCGTGGTGGATTGAGCTTGATTTCCATAATCGCCCGATACTCATTTTCATTGGTTGTAGGTAGCTCTAACTACATCAGATCAAAATGCTCGTAGCGTTTCATCTTTGATAAATATAGAACAGGGTCGGCATAAAAATAGAAGGTAAACATGAATACCTCTGTGGATGTGTGCAGGATCTGCAATGATTTATTACCAAAGAAAACACAGAGAAACAATATTTACATAAAGTTTCAACGTGACCAATCAATTATCAGATGTTTTAGGCTATATCCCAGCACCTTACCATGGAATGTCAAACTATGTTTGTGGTTATTGCTTGAATTATTGTATTTGTAAGCAGTCTGTAAAAAAAACATTTCATTGGCTGTAAGAAATATGATGTAAAGGGAGATTATAGGGGGCATGTCACGGGAATCTCGAAATCGGGCTCAATCCACCAAGGTGAGATCCACGTAGTGATCGTAACCTTGGCTCTTAAAGATGATCTAGCACTTACAAGCTTTTTTGAAAAAGAAATATTGGTGGCTCCCGCCAAGTTGCTACAAAACTAATGGACCATTATCTCTATCAAAATACAGGTTTTGCAAAATATGTTACACATTATGTACACCAATAAGTCTCCAGAAAACAGTTAAGTCTTTACCAAATGACAAAATTTTAGGCTGGTCTCAATTGAAATCACTTGCAGATAACAAACTAAACTCAAAACCTGAAATTTGTTTCCAGCAGGGAATGTTATGTATCTTATGAACAATGTCCGTAACAAAGAAACAAGTAAACGCAAAGCTCAATAATACAAACCACATCTGGTGAGATTCGAACCCACAACAGACAAATATCCTCATTTTTCGAGGATTGAAAGACCAATACCATAACCACTGAGCCAAAGAGATATCTATCTGACGCAGTTGTCAGGTATTGTATTAAATCACTTTCTCCTTTCCCCCGCAACGTTTTCTATCCTTTCAAAACAAATTTCATCCTTTCAATTACCTTTGATTTGCCATCTGCAAACGTTTTCAAGAAAGTCTAAATTCTCTTGAGTGGTAAAGTTTAAAGGGAGAAAAATCAAGATAAACAAAATACTTCTGAAATTGGTTTAACTAACTGCGTTCATCAACAGATATTCTGATCTTTACTCAGTCCTAGTTTTAGACTCTTCCTAAATGACAGAACAGGCTAAAATAACTGCCGAATTCTTGCACAAAAACTGTCAAAAAACATGGGCAAGAAAATATTTTGTAAAATTACAATATTGTAAGATTAGCCAGTTTTATCATTCGTCACAAGGTATAAGGAAGATATTCATCCAAATATGCACCGAGAAATGGTAAAATGAGGTAACAGGTTGTATAAAACTCTCAATCACATTTAATGAATAATTAAGTGGGTTGTATTTAATACAGAGAGATTACCAGCTTTGATGTGAAAACAACAAAAAGCTCTAATTGGACTGGAAGATCTGCATTTAGTATCACATAACTCTTTACCAAACGACAAAAGTTAGACTGGTTCAGATTGACAGCAGTTGCAGACGAGAAAATAAATGTAGCTCAAAAATTGAAATTTGTTTCCAGCAGGGCAGAAAACATTGTGGGAAAAGGAGAAAATGCTGGTTACCAGCATTTTCTCCTTTTCCCACAATGTTTTCAAAAGGTCTCTATCTCAGGGTCATAAAAACTAGGGATTGTTTGGTATTGGATTAACAGTACACATAAAAAGTTAACTCCTCACAAAATTTCAATTATAGTTTGAGCTTGTCATTATTTTAAAACTCAGGTACTCAGCAGGTCAGTGGAAGACTCCTCACCTGGAGGCCCTGGGCTTGAGCCTCACTGGAGCCACTCGGTTTTTTTCCTAGGAATGTCTTTGGGCAAGACACTTTAGAGCCCCAGCCTATTACTGGCAGAGCTCAAGATATACACATGGTATTACTGACACAATGATGGCATAAAGCACAATGCAAATCATTTAAAGGTGGCCCTTTAGATTTTGGGACTAAATTTTTTCAAAAGTGCAAAAAAATCATCCTTATACTCCCAAAGCCTTTTAATTTTCATTCATAAGACCCTAGTAGTCGAAAACCGTCCGACAGCACGAGAAATTAGAGATCTACTACGGCCCAGGTTGACACCAACGGGAGACACATTCTATTTTTAGATGATCAGTTCGCTCACTTACAGGAATACACAGAAGAAGCTTCAAACATAGCATACGAAGAAGACATAATGGAAAATAATTATTACATGTTTGTTATGATACGAAATTTAAGCATTATGAGACAAGTGCCAGTCTCTTGACATTCCCACAATGCTTTACTGATCTATGGCACGAAATCTAAAAGTAACTTTAGAGGCTATGTAGCCTTTTAAGGGAATACCATTAAAAAAAAATTTTTTTTGTAATTTTATGAATCTTAATTATTGATGATTTGTATTATTTTTTTCATATGAATTTCAGTGACATATATATTTTTTAATTTGGTGAGATGTAAAAATTCTAAATACCCACCTTTAACCCATTACCACACAATCCCTACTTTTGACACCCCCGAGAAAAAAGCCTCTAGAAAATATTGTGGGAAAAGGGGAAAATGCTGGTAACAAGCATTTTCTCCTTTTCCTACAATGTTTTCTACCCTTCACAAAACAAATTTCAAATTTTTAATCACTTTTGTCATCTGCAATTGCTTTCGATTTAGACAAGCTTAAAATAGCCTAGTAGCTCAGTTCGTAGGACACAACATTTGAGATCAGCAGGTAGCCAGTTTTATTCCAAACACATCCAATTTCTTTCCATGGATTGATGACAGTCATTCCAACAGAATTCCTTCCTTTCCTACCACTGATCATTGTTTCTGTGATGGTTATGATGTAAAGCAGCCAGTGGCTTGGAAATAATATTGACCGGTGTACTGTTAAAAGAAACTCTAGGAAAACAAAGAGGAGGACTGGCTACCAAATACCATATAACTGAAATAATGTTAAATATGAGATTTACCCCTGTACCGAGTACCGTAATCCCTGGTTTTTATGAATATAAGATAGAAAACCTTTTGAAAACATTGTGGGAAAAGGAAAAAATGCTGGTAACCGGCATTTTTTCCTTTTCCCACAATGTTTTCTGCCCTGCTCAAAACAAATTCAATTGTTGAGTTACATTTATTTTGTTGCCTGCAAGTGCTTTCAATTTAGAAGAGTAAAAATTTTTGTTGTTTGATAAGCATATAATCAATCATTTTATTCATCCAATCATTTTGAGCTACATTTTGCTGATGTCTGCAATATTAGAAAAAAATTGCTTTCAAGAACAAACATTTTTTATTATTCCATTTGATAAAGGGTTAGGCATTTTTCCTTACTGACAATATGGCTTGCAACATTGAAAAAGGGGCATTTGGACATTTGCGTAAAGTGTTATCTCAGATCAGCCTGTACAGTCCCGACAGGCAAATCCAAGATGGCACTTTACTACTAAATTAGATTTTATTCTTTATTAGATTTGCGCAAAACAGAAAATTACACAAAAAATGCAAGTTGTTGTTTTGGACTGCAGAGGCCGATTCCAGATGACACTTTACGCAAACTTCAGAACATCCCTTTTCACGTGCTGGCAGGCCATACTGATAATCAATTGACCATAGGGAAGACTTCAAATACATGGATGTCCCATAGCCTTCGTCAAGGCAGTAATGATTTTCAATCAGTCCCTATCAGTTTTTCCTTCCACTTTCCATACAGATCTGTTGCAAAACTGTTTGTCTGGTCTGTGCATAACTATCACTTTTGATAAAGTAACTTTACTTTTAAATTCTGAAAATTCCTGTACTGTATAGATTATTTTAAGACCTATGAAAAAATTCATATCACAGATTAAAATTCTAAGAGAGGCACTGCTTAAGTGTCTCAGCCCCAGAATATTTACAATCAATCTCTTTCAACATTCGAAAGTACAATCCACTGAAAGTTTAAAAAGAATAAGCTTCAGGCATGACTGAAATGATGGATTCATGATCTAAAAATATGTTCTATTCAGACTGACTTTACATTATACTGTCTGCATAAGCCCCTGTTTTTGGCCAATTGTGCTGAAAGGGTAAGTAAACATAATGTAGGTAAAAGTCACCCATAATAATTGTTCAGCTGTTATAGAATTTAATATTGAAAAATCCCATAGGCGGACAATGTGTAGCCCATAAATTGTGCACCAAATAAAGGCTTCTATTTACAATGAACAACAAAATAACCAGATGTAAACCTCTTTTTAAAAATTGTACTCATCACTTTGAGATATTTGTCAATCTGTGTTTCATAGGACAAAGAAAAGTGCCCTACAACTTTTTTTCTGGGGTTGATGCAAATGTGGGCAAATATGCTTTATGACACTGATGGAAAATGTAATACTTATTGCTAATTAATTTATAGAAACCACGTTGTCTGCGCATGTCATATTCTTTGAAGATTTGACTGTCTTATATGACGCATCACTACTAGCCCCGAAAGCGGGCTGACTGTACGCTCTATAAAGTAGCAATGTTGAAAATAGCTTTTACGTATCAATACGTTTGAGGAGAAATGAGACCTGCTTAAATAGCAACAGATTTCTCTAAACTGGTGATCATAGTTGAGTGAATTGCACGAGGTAGCGTTTTATTGGGTAAACCTTTTTTTTTTTTGTTTTAAATTCAAAGTAACGGTTGTCGCATAGGAAAGTGGTTCGGTTCTGTACCCAGGATGCCCATATCAGATAGATGAGTATTTATAGAATGCCATCTAGCGGGAGATAATGATGGAAACCAACCTTAGGCCTAAAGAAAATATACCCCTTTGTGTAGGGTTTCGCTACCCTATCTACAAAATGCTTATTGAAGAAGATTGAAAAAAAAAGTATCTTTTGAGTGTAATTTCTGTACGTGGTCCATGTAAAAAGTATTTGGGAAAAAAATCCAGACCTACCCTACCTACAAATGTGTTTTTTATTACTTTTTAAAAACTGCTTTATAAAACCAAATAATCTATACATTTGCAAGCAAAGAGAGGCTTAGAATTAAGATATTGACAAAAAATAAATCCAGAACATATGATGGATATCCTGTTCTCTCACTATTACTCTGTGAAACTTATGCTTTTTTTTTTAGCTCACCTGAGCACAAAGTGCTCAGAGTGAGCTATTGTGATCACTCACCGTCTGTCGGCGTCCTTTCGTTCGTCCATTCACATTTTCTTGTTTACACTCTAGCATCTACAAGAATCAACCAATCAGCACCAAACTTGGTCAAAGTATATATGACCATAAGATCTCGTACGAGTTTGATTTTGTGTGTAATCGAACCTGAACATCTGGAGTTATTTGCCCTTGAATTAGAAAAATTGCTTTATTTCACATTGTTTACACTCTAGCATCTACAAATACCAACCAATCAGCACCAAACTTAGTCAAACTATATATGACCAAAAGATCTCAGATGAGATCGATTATGGGTCCAATCGGACCAGATGGACTAGAGTTATTTGCCCTTGAATTAGAAAAATTGCTATATTGCACTTTGTTTACTCTCTAGCATCTACAGTTTTTACCAATCGGCTATAAACTTGGCTAAAATATATATAACCATAAGATCTTGAATAAACTCAATTTCGGGTCCAATCGTACCAGAATGACTAGAGTTATTTACCCTTGAATTAGAAAAATTGCTATATTTGACTTTGTTTACACTCTGGAATCTACAATTATTAACCGATCAGCACCAAACTTGGTCAAAATATACATGATTATAAGATCTCAGGTAAGTGTGATTATGGGTGTAATCGAGCTGGAACAACTGGAGTTATTTGCCCTTGAATTAGAAAGGTCTTTGTAGTTCTAAATCAAGAGCATAACTTTGTCATCTCTTGTCTGAATGACTTGAAACTTGGCATTTGTGTTTGTTGCAATAATGCAGCGTGCAGTGTGAAAGATCCATAACCCTACATATACCTTATACTGTCTGTAAGTTATTTCCCTTTGATTGTCGTTTTTACAGCATTTTCTGCTCGTCTGGAATATAAGTGTCATCTATAGCCTGCACATTTCCAAATTTGATATGCATAATCGCTGTGACTTTATGGAGTGCATTGCACAAGAACAATAACTCTTCCTAGCTTGAATTTTGAGTTATTTCCCCTTTGAACTTCATTTTCATAGCATTTCTTGCTTGTCCAGAGCAAAACTTTGTCATGTTAAATAGGAATGACTTGAAAATGATTATTTGTTGCAATATATGGAAGTGCATTGCACAAGAATTGTAACTCTACCTCAAGTTGTCTTTGAGTTATTTCCCTTTGAATGTCTGGAATATAAGTGTGTCATCTCAAGGCAGAATGACTTCAAACTTGGTATGCATGTTTTTTACAATATTAAGGAGTACAGTGCGCAAGAACAATAACTCTACCTAGGGCGAATTTCGTGTAATTCCACTTTGATCTTCATTCTTACAGTATTTCTTACTTGTCTGGAACGGAATTTTGAAGTTTCAAGTCAAATTGCGACAATTTGCTGCTCTTGTTTCATTATCATTTGGCCTTAAACCTTGATATTTGATATTTATCTTTATTGTAGACCTTTGCTGCTTGGTACTCAGGTGAGCGATATAGGACCATCATGGTCCTCTTGTTTTATTACTGAATAGATTCAACATTATTGTTCTTACATTTAACCCATTACCACACAATCCCTACTTTTGACGCCCCTGAGAAAAAAGCCTTTTGAAAACACTGTGGAAAAAGGAGAAAATGCTGGTAACCAGCATTTTCTCCTTTTCCCACAGTGTTTTCTACCCTTCCCAAAACAAATTTCAATTTTTCAGTCACCTTTATTTTGTCGTCTGCAAATGCTTTCAATTTGGGCCAGCCTAAAATATTGTCATCTGGTAATGAGTTGATTAAATAACACAAGTCTTGCAGGAAATAGCATACTGTATTGTATCTTATCCACTTCTTTTTTTTTTAAATGGATATATTCATCTTATAATACATATCTCAGGAGAATAATTGATTGAAAATTATTGATTTACAATCAGGCAGTGTGAACTACTCAATAGAGTCCAAGATCTATAAAAGATAAAAATGTATTGTGCATGATCCTTTCTTTTCAGTAAAAAGACTTCGCGACAAAAAAAAATCTTAAACTCTGGCATTTCTCTTCTGACCTTGCATTAGTATTTGCCATACTATCAAATGACAAATTTCCCCTTTATTCGTACATGATATTCATCATCCACAAAGTAAGCATAGATTTTTTAGTGTCTGTTGCATGATATCCTTAAAGTTATAATTTCCTGGTGAAACAAAATTGGCAGCACCAGCCGATTCATAAACAGCCCGCCCGGGTGGCTCAGTGGTGAGAGTGTCGGACTCATGACCTGGTGGTTGTGAGCTCGATACCCGGTAGAGGCGAACTTTCTTTCCGGCTGAAGCATGTGAGGAAAGTAGTCGTGGCTTTGGAAAGAAAGTTGTGTTAGTACCGGTGTGAGAAAGCCAGGAAACACATGTGCGTCACCAACCGCAATGATATGACCTTAGCTGTTAAAGTGCCGTTAAACCCCAATAAAACCAACCAACCGTGTCATAAGCATCCTTGTGAAATATGGAGAAAATCAAATCAAGGTATAACCCTTTATCGCACAATCCCTAGGCTATTTTTACCATTCCTGAGAGAGAGGCCCTTTGTTAGTATTGTGAGAAAGGAGAAATACTAGTAACTATCACCTGTTCAAGGACAACTACACGAACTTTCATTTGAAAGATTTGTCAGTAAATTTTCCCAGACAGAGTCTAAAACTTGAAAAAAGGATAATTCAACCTCACAAAGCACTTGTTCACCTCCTACTGTTGTAATTTATAGTAATATTTTTCCAGATGACAAAATTATAAAATCATCCAATTGAAAGCATATTATGAAGAAGAGAAAAAAAATCATGATGGTTCTAATAACAGAATTCTTTTTTAACTCTTTAATCAAACGACAAAATTATAGACCAGTCCAAATTGAAAGCATTTGCTGACGACAACCTAAGTATGGCTCAAGAATTGAAATTTGTCTTGGGAAGGGTGAAAAACATTGTGGGAAAAGGAGAAAATGCTGGTTCAAGCATTTTCTCCTTTTCTTACAATGTTTTCAAAAGGCTTCTTATTCGGGATTGTTAAAAGTTGGGACTGTGTGTAGTACAGATAACTGTCCCCAAAGGCGATGTTATTTTTCGACTGGTCGCCAGTAGATCTAAATATCCAAATATGAAAAAGATCACCGGGGCGTCTCATTATTGAGACTAGGACTGTGTGGTAAAGAGTTAAAGGATAGAAAACATTATGGAAAGAAGAGAAAATGCTGGTTACCAGCATTTCTCCTTTTGAACAATAAATGGCTATTTTTTCCAAGGGTTGTCTGGTAAATGGTTGTTAACCTTTAGGTATCAAATTTACGCAATGCAAACATTTAAATATCAAGGTTTTACCTGGATGAAATAATTATGGGTGTTGTTATTCTTTTCTCAATAAAGAGTTTTTTTTTTTTCTATCATAATGTTCAGTTCTGAACATTATTTCATAGAGCAGGGAATAAATGCAGAAACTAAAGGTTCTAAGGCAAATGCTCAACAACATTGATACAAAGCTAGGCTATCTCAATAGCATGGTAGTTTTAAGATACATGTATATCCATTTAACGTTTTGAAGCCAAATATAAACAATTACTGTACAAGATGTAAAAAGAATGGTTTGCATAGATTACAGTAGATAGAAAATGTAATTTTCGACTTCGCTCCTATCCGTTTGTGTGTATTACGAGGATTAGTAGTTTTCGACTTGGCTCCCATCCACTTGTTCAATCCAGGATTCTGCATGATGCTTATCATATGACTGTGTATGACATTTGTGTTACATATTTCATGTAGCTGGCAAGAAATTGGAGCTGGGATACAATACACAGGTCTACTGTTGCAACAATCTGTGCCACAAAAACCTTGCTTACAGCAGTTTACTGGAGGATGTTGCAATTCTATATCAAGAGTGTGGTGGAAATATTTTAAGTCAGTAGAAATATAAACTTCTTTTGTGCATATTAATATTCAGCATTTTTGGATTGCTGATTCCCATGCTGAAACAAAAAGTCGTCTAGCTTTCTACTAATAGATTGGGGCTATGTAGATGATTTTAGTGATACACTCCCCATTGTTTACAATTTTGACATGAAATAATTTTTTCCCAAGCAAGATTCATTTCAAAAACCAAATCTGAAACTTCTTTTCATTCTTTGGAACCTTAGATATTGTTAATCTATATAAATCAAAACATATTTCTACATTTGGCTAAAATGAATAGACTGGGAACTTTACTTGTGACCATATAGGAAACAAATCTATATGCAATACATCTCTATCTGTGGTATGAACCAGTTCAATACAGAGTAACCACCACATTACTCTATCAAGACAGGATTGCATATATTACACAAAGAGTTCTGCCTGATCTTGAATTTACACCATCTGCTCTGTGATTTGTTTGCTTATTTGTTTGTGTGGTGTTCAAAGCTGTATCTAGTACCCCCAATGTTCCACCAGGCCATGATCTACGCTCTCATTGAGCCCCGTAGACTGCCATGCAGAGCTCCAAGAACGCCAAAAACACTAACAGATCTTTAAAGGATCACCATCAGTCTACTCCCTTGGAAGAATATAATTATAAAAGAGTGTCTGTATCAGCTATTATCATTCAGGGTAGACCAGTAATGCAGTGTTAAAACGCTGGACTATCAATTCTGAGGCCCTAGGTTTGATACCCAGCCCAACCAGGACCTTTCTGAGACACCTTGTATAGTTTTTCACACAAATAGAGGTGAACTGTAACGGACCTAGGAGGTCTATTCTAAGAAGAGCTAGGGACTCGTGCTTGGATTTCCTCCGATTCTTTCTTCTCTAATGGTCCATACCATGTATGCCTCCAGCATAAAATTGTCATCTGCAAATGCATTCAATTTGGAAATGTCTTTAAATTTTTCTCATGGTAAAGTTTCAAGTATTACGATGTAATGTAACATGACACAATCATGTCAAACTTTGCACTACATTTTATAAGTGTCAGGGATTGACAGCATTTTCTCCTTTTCCCACAATGTTTTGAAAAGGCTTCTTCCTCAGCATGGAGGGACCTTAATCCTATAAATTCATCACCTCATCATTTTGCATTTGGAAACCAACAGATGTAGGTACAATTACTTCTTTGGTAAAAAGTTTTAACTTCAGTATGCCACCCAGGTAGAGCTGTGAAGAGTACTCGAGTACCTGAGTATCAGGCAGGGTAACACTGGTAAATCATTTCCCGTGAACCCAATAATTAAATAGTAACTGAAGTAAAGCCATAATTGTTCCAATGAAATAATTTGGTCTTAATTAAGATTAAAAAAAAAAAAAAAAAAAAACGTTACCCACTCCAGTACAATTAAACTTCAAGTAGATAATCGAAATAACTTTAAATACGGATGTACCTCTAATCTCCCCTAGAATGCATAATGCATACAATGCGGAAACAAAGAGTCTGTTTACATGGAAGGCCGCTACTCTGTAAAATGCTCTGTACAACCTTGCAACCACCATGTGCAATATTTGATAAAATAAAAACAAAATGAGTTAGAACTTGTTTAAAATGAGTATAAGGGCCTCTTTAAACTACACTGCAAATGTATGAGCCATGCCTAGGCAAACAGGGGCTTGATCATCTCTGAAATCCAAAAAACTATGCAAGTCATGACATAGTTACGGGTTCATACAATCCATTTTGTCTAACAACTGATAGAATCATGAGGTAGACTGGTCCTTTGACCAAAAGCAAAATGTTTCAACCCAGGTCAGCCTGTGCAAGTGAACCTATCTATAAAATGGTGCAATTTAGTTTTGGAAATAGGTGAAAAATAAAGATTGGCAAAAATCATGTATTTGTTGAGACTGGCCATCGAGGAGGCCATTTGCTGAGATCACGGGTTTCCCAGGAAGGGCCAGGAAGTGTATTTTTGGATTATGTATAGAGTCAAATATCTTTTCTTTAAAAGGGAATACGGTCAAATACTTTTGTTAGTTATTTCTAGAAAAATCTTAAGTATCATGTGATCTCCATAAATATATCTAAAAAAAGAAAAAAATAATAGTAACATGTAATCCGAAAATACGCTTCCTGGCTCTTCCCGTGACATCAGCGAATGGCCTCCTCGATGGTTAGAAATTGTCAAAAAAATTGTAAAACATGACAGATATCTCCAGTTAAAGCTTGTCTACTGAGGAATTGCCGAATGTCGCAGGTACATTTTTCTGCTGTCTATTGCTAGGCTTAAGGAAATTATGACCAAAGGTTGTTTCATGGGTGATTATGGGTGGGAAGGGCTGTCTTGTGCTACCTTCAGTCTGAAGGTGTCTGCTCCGTTGCTATTTTTGCTACTGTTCTTCGCATACCCCTTCAGGCCAACCTTCATCTAAAGTATCTGGAAAAAATATGATTTTACCCGCATCTTTTGGAACGGCTCTATGCGACATAATTTCCAATGACAGCTAATAAAATGGGCATGGGTCGTTAGATAAATGATTAATCTTTAGGATGCAAAGAACAGTAACAAAAATAGCATCGGAGCAGACACCTTCAGACTGAAGGTAGTCTTGTGCTAGTGCCGGCAATCGAGATGTTGCATTCCTTGTGTTTATATTATATACTGTAGGGGAGATTTTTTTTTTTTTCATATTTGATCATTTATTTTGGTAATAGAAAGTCAAATTCCTGTGCTCTCTGTACCCAGAGGCCACCAGTCAAAAAGTAACATCGCCTTTGGTGATGTTAAAGATTAATCGAATTAATTCCATAATGAACGTTGCTCTAAAGGTCTGCAAAGATCAAAAACAAAAATAGCATCGGATCAAACCTTCAGACTGAAGGTAGTAGGCCATGCTGTTTGAGAGTTTCGATCACTCCTCGATTCATGTTGTAACAAATTTCTTAAAAAAATACTTGCCTTTATTAGAATTTGTCCAACCTCTTCTGGACGCTTGTCTATGTCTGTCATCATACTTAAAGTTTTAACTTTAAATGTAATTTGAACAAAAATCTGTATTTGATTCACCTAAAACCATCTTGCATAGGGTATCGAAGCAACAGTAAACAATGGTTGGATATGTGCTGTGTTTTTCGATGTCCGAGAGTTTGCGTTACATGACGCAAAATTATGTTCCGGTCGAATCTTCCAAGAGGGTATGACATGCGCAGACTGGCTGTCGAC
Source organism: Tridacna crocea (assembly GCA_943736015.1). Lineage (NCBI taxonomy): Eukaryota > Metazoa > Mollusca > Bivalvia > Cardiida > Cardiidae > Tridacna > Tridacna crocea. The sequence goes on along the minus strand of OX031066.1, from coordinate 33,576,896 downwards.
ACTTCCGTAGTAAACATGGACAATCCAGTCATTCTTCTGGCCTCCTGTTCTAATTTCTCAGTGGAAAATTTACTGAAAGGTTAACTTTTTTGAAGTCGAAATCGGCATAAGAAAAACAGAAACCTTTTATTTTTTACACAGTCCCACAATATCATTGATTTGCAGTGACAAGAACCAATGGGTATCCAGTTTCGACACCCGGTCAGTTCGACCCTTTTTGGCCGTTTCGACCCCCATTTTAAGTCATTTCGACACCCCCAATGTTTTTTTTTTTGCAAAAATTGTCGTTTGGACACCCGTTCATGTTCGCCCTGCCCGAATATTGAGAAAAACATGAATACCAATTTTTTTGCAGTATAGAGAAAATAGCTTCTTTGCTGATGTTTGTGTTTACTGTTTAGTTCTACTATTGCAGCAAAACGACCATCTTGCATGATACAATGGTGGAAATGTATATTTAAGTGCTTGCCCTGTAGGGCTCAGTATCGGTCAGTTTGATCGATACGATATTTGTATCGATACAAAATGATCGATATTCGATATATCATATGATATTTCAATTTTCAATAAAAGAAAGAAAAAATGCGAAAATTGTGTTTGTTCTTTTTTCAGCATACCTGAAAAACAAAATACCGCAAATTTAACACTTCTAGATTGTATTGAAATTTCATAATTATGTAGGCCTAAATTAATATGAATTCTAACTAGATCTACATTTACTACTCATTAAAAAGCTGAAAAGACAGTCTAAGAGGACTCTGGTCGGACAATGTCAAGGAGACATTTTGTTGTGTCATGGGTTTCCGTGTTTTTTTTTTGCACCGAACAATTTTTCATGCGTGTTAATTTCTGGATAGGTATGTTCGCATGATTCGACATAGATTTCTCAATAAGGATTAGAACTAGCATCAAAACCTGTTATTTTACTCACGATAAACAGATAATGGCCTTTTTGTCCATGTTTTTTCTTACGTGAGGTCTCGCGTGTGATTAACATTTGTTATGCAAATTTCAAGTCTATAAAATGATTTACACAATAATTTACGCGAGTCGCAACACTGATTTCAGATAATCTAATGGAAAAAGAGATTTGATTTTCGAGCCACATTTTTCGGCAATATTAAAAGATCGACCAAATAAAATCTTAGGAAGGTTGAAAGGTCACGGTTTCAATTATTTCCATCGCTACCTCTCGATCACATCACGAGATGTTCATTACCTTTCTTTAAGCAACTATACTGACTAATTATCAGCGTAAATTTGTCAGCAATCTGCTGATTGATGCATAATTTGCAGATTTCAAACAACATGACGGGGGAACGAGAATAGGGGTATTAGCAAATTGTCATCCATTGTGTAACGGGTACAGGGCGAGTAATAAAGAATGACGAATTTCGATTGGTTGTAAGTTTCCCAGGTAGCCACACCTACCTCTACGACTACTCGACTTTAGAGATTACCTAAAGTAAACTCGTAATGAATTTAGCCGTTAAAAACAACTAAATTGGGTATTTATATGCTTTACTTTTATTTTCTTTTGATGATCGATATTTTGTTCGATACAGAAACGTTCGATCCGATATATCTATCGAACGTAAAATACCGGTTTTCGATATATATCGAGTACCGGTACGGAGCCCTATTGCCCTGCCAATAAAAAATTACCGAAATCACTTCAGCCATCCTTAATTATTCTGATTGTTTATAAAAATTGTCGATTAATTTATTCCAAAAAAAGTAGGGTAACAATTCCTTTACATGCCTGGATCACAAGTTAATTTGCACCGGAAATGTGTGGTACTCGTTTGTTTCACACCTCAACAGATGCAAACTTACATAATCAACTGGTCACAATGGACTGGTATATTCTACAACACAAATTAACACACACACAAAAATGCTCAATGCACAGAACACGGAAACCCATGACAAAACAAATGTTCCTTTTGACATTGACCGATCAGTGTCACTTTTGACCGTCTTTTTATTTTCTCAATGACTTTAAGCAGTAAATTTCCACAGGTATCTTACTATAACAGACTTTTGTGCTGCAGATAATCAACAGCTTTACCTCTAGTTGAAAACAAATAACATCATTCCCTCTAATATGATATCTCAACCCCAGATTTACAGCTCAGACATTAAGTGTACCCTTGAAATAAAAAAAGCTAGTTGGTCTGGTTATTTCTGTATATTTATCATCGCTACCTGCTGCCCATCTGAGCGACGTCCCCAGAAGATGGTTAGTTGTTACAGGGGATAGTGCAAGGATACAGGACGAAACTGCTGAGACCTTTGCCTGGTTCTTTAACGTGTTTGACGTATAGCACCATCACACTGAACCTCAGTTTTAATGTCTCATCCGAAAGACTATTAGTAATTTAACCAGCCGGGTATTCGAACCTACAGCCTGTAGTGAGGCCAAATAAAAAAATATGTGTGGTTCAGGTTACCCGACCATCCCCAGCTGAAAGGAGCCGACCCTAATTTTTTTTCAAAAAAAAAAAATCTTTTTTTAAAAAAAGTTCGAACTTTTTGGGGGCGAATCGGTTCGGCCTTTAGAAAATGCAAGAGTTGTCTTTCTTGCACCGTTGAGCTCTCCGAGACGCTTGTATCGATTTTTGTTGTGTAACGGAGTAATTGAGCAAGCGTTCAACCACTCTAACATGCTGTCAGATCAATATGGCCACCTCGATATTGAAAGTGACGGTAAAAAAATGTTCACACATCTCGGGCGGAACGAACGAGCTCAGGCCCTTTTCAAATGGAATGAGCATGAGAGATATTTGCTACTTTTACCATCCCCCAATCGACAGGGCCAAATTTCTTGACTGGGCTGCCAAATCAACTACCAAAGCCGAGTTTATCGTGTTGGGGAAGAAGGAAGAAAAAGAGGTACATATGTAATGGTGCTCCGTATTTGTGAATCATTTTTATTCATTATGATTTATGTATTTTTTCATCTCTATCTAGGGCTAATCTTGGGGGAAAGGTTGTGCATTGGACGCAGACACTAAGTCAAGACTCTTTGCAGTCAATATGAGCCAGTGCACTTCCCCACCTCTCCCCTTTCTTCTGTCTTGCCCCCCCCCCCCTTCCCTCTTAATTGCACTCTCAAACAGTGTTTATTGAAACAGTTCAATATCTAACAAACATGTGATAGAACAAAAAAATTCGACATTTAAAAAAAAAAACAATTCCCTACCTACCTACCCTAATTTTTTTGGCCATGTAACCTGAACCACACATATTTTTTTATTTGGCCCTACCCGAAACATTGTGTTCACGAGTCCTATGCTCTACCTATACTGAGTTATATCAGCTGGTTAAAAAAAAGGTAGTGGGAACACTGTTCACTTATATGCGTCTACCTTACTTTTTAGGTACTATCGAGTAATTAACTGTTTATTTACTAGGTACAGAATATTCGGAGTTACTGCAGAAGACAGAAATGTGTTTTTCAAATGTTAGTTATACTAGAATCCCTTTATATAAATGTCTTTTAAATATTTTTCATATCAACTGAATAAATGCTAATTAAGAAACAAACTGTTGGCTAATTGGAGTTAGTTGTTCCGCTTGATTTAATTTGTTAATTGTTTTTCGCACATTATACCTACTGATTGATTGTTTGCTTAAATTCGTATACTGTAGTCAATAGTACATTTAAAAGATGTCTTGGAAACAAAAAAGAAGTTACTATGTCTATGTAATGGTATATAACATTTAAACATGACAACTATTAAACATTGGTCATTTTGACCCCCACTTTCTAATTCAGCATGGCTGATCACTATAGCCAATTAATTAAATCAACGTGTAAAACAGTTCAGAAGCACATATTTTAATGACACAATATTAAAAAAGAATTACCGAAATACGAAAAAGTAAACATTTTGAGACCTTTCATTGCATACTCTCATATATAAATGGCATCCAAAATCATCAGGTGTTGAAACGACAAAATTTTGCAAAAAAATTTCCATCGGAGGTCAAAACAACCAAAAAGTGTCAAAACGACGGGGTGTCGAAACGACTGGGTGTCGAAATGACCGGTGTCGAAATAACTGTCATTCGAACCAATGCCATTTGTTTACTCTGAAAATTGAGGCTTACAGAAAATGAGTCCCCTGGAGTACTCGTCCCCATTTTTAATACATGTTTAACAAATTATGTCTTATTTATTCTCAAGAAGAGAAATGTTGTATATAGAATTTGAAATGTAGAATTTTAAGCTATTCATTGTTTACCTTCACGGTAAGCATCCTATAAATGCTTTTGGAAATGTTAAAATCATACTGGTCATCTTCTAGCCAGAAGACATGGCTTGCAACAGCAAAAAGGGGCATTCAGACATTTGCTTGAAGACTCGTCTCGGATCAGCCTTCCAACACTTTCCAATTTTTGTAGCACAAAATCTAGTGTAAACAATTATAAAATTGTTTAGAATAATAAATTATTATGAATTAGAAATATGGATACTTCGTCTTATCGGACGAATACATGTAACCTGTCATCGAAGGTGATGTTACTTTTTGACTGGTTGCCTGTGGGTACAGAGATGATCAAGACAAAATCAGTTGAAAGCTCTGCACAGATTTTGTGCACAAGGTTGAACTCTCATAATTTTGCAAATAGAGCACTAAACTAGCATTTAAACATACCTTTTGCTTTTATATATAATAACACATCATTTGAAATACAAATGTTTTCAATTTAAAAGTTGAACATAGAGAAAACTGCATTTCATCTATTATTCAAGTTGTTTACATTCCTGAATACACACAAAATGGCCGTCATGCATGGTAAATTTTGTCAGTGGTTTTTTTCGAGATTTACATATTAAAAATGACCTCTAAAAGCTCTTTCTGTAATGTAAGGTTTTTAATTTGTCTATGTTATCAAAAGGTTTCGTATAATACACATAAGAAATGGCTTCATCTTTGCTGTTATTTAGGGTTAATTTGAGACGCCTTAGAAATGCCTTATGGGGTAAAGGGTTAACATGTGTATGTAAAATAACAGAAAATTAGGAAATTCTGGCATTTTCTCCTTTTCTCTCAATGTTTGACTCTTTACCATGCAACAAAATGATAGATGGGTCCAAATTGAAAGCAGTTGTAGATGACGCATTAATGTGACTGAAAAACTGAAAGTTAGTTTGGGAAGAGCAGAAAACACTGAGAGAAAAGGAGAAATGCTAGTTACCATAATTTTCTCCTTTTCCCACAGTGTTTTCAGGAGGCTTTTTGTCAAGATCATAAAAGCCAGAGATTGTTTGCTGAAGGGTTAAAAGGTTTTTTCAAAAGGTTGTGAAAACTTGGATTTTGTACTGAATGGTTATCCAATTGTTCTCAAAGTTTCTTACATATTTGTTTTCAAAGGAAAAGAGTTGATATAATTTCAGCAGTATTCACTACCTACCTTGGTTTCACAAATTTTGGAACTCTTTACCTACTAGTGGAGTTAGTAATTTTCAAAATGCTCTAACTAACCTGAACAACAACTTTGAGACCCTTCCACATTGAAAGCATCTACTGACGATCAATTTGAATTAGTACCTAATCAGAACTTGAGTTTTTTGACAGGGTAGAAAACATTGTGGGAAAAGGAGAAAATCCTGGTTATCAGTATTTCTCCTTTTTCCACAATGTTTTCAAATTGCTTTTTGCTCAGGGTCGTAAAATCAAGGGATTGTTTAGAAAAGAAAGTCATGTATATTTTTGTATACAGGTATATTGGAAGCTGACTCATTACCAGATGGTACAGACCTAATTGAGAATATCACAAGTTATCCTTGGAGTATTGAAACTAAGTACTACACTGCAGATGTACTACTGTGCACAACTGAAAAAAGGACCATAGGAGATCAGAATTTCGCAGCATGTGTAGAAGCATTTGTTGTATACTTTGATCCTGAAGAGGTAATGAGAGAGCTGTATTACCCTATAAGTTTTCATAGCTCATTGGAGCTTCTTTGACACAACAGCACTTAGTTAATGGCATTTGATTTTAGCTCCACTGGCCAAAGGCTAGTGGGCTTATGTCATGGCCTGGTGTCCATCATGCGTACGTCCAGTCGTCTGTCCGTGCGTCAACTTTTATTTCAAACATCTTCTCTGAAACTAACCAACCAAATTTGATGAAACTTCACAGAAATGATCCTGTCATGGTCCTCTTCAGAATTTCCTAAAAGAATTTGATTCCATCAAAAACTCAGGTTGCCATGGCAATAAGACTAGAAAAAAATTAAAAACATTTTCAAAAATCTTCTTCTCTGAAGCCACAAGGCCAAGGGCTACTGAATATGGCATGTAGCTTTATCTAATGAACCTGAACAGGTGTCTTCATATTGTAGGCCTGGGGTCAAAATTGGCACTATTCCAGGGATCACAAGTTTCACATGGGCTTCAAAATATAGTCACTTTAATTTAAACATCAATCAAGGGAAATAACTCTTTATAAACAATAAAGTTTGTTACTATTTACCTCCCTTGATTATCAAACTGCAGTGATACATGATTGGTGCTAGATATTAAGTTTTTTGATAGAAAATACTCGGTTTTCAGGGGGAGTGATTCATTATGATTCTAATATTTATGCTCACATGAGTTGAATAATAAATTCATAGTAAGGTCATTCAGGTTTTTTTCCTGGAACTTTTCCTTTCATGCCAATGAATTAACTTACTTGTATTGCCCGACAGTCACTTACTTGTATTGCCCGACAGTCTTCATTGTTTTCGAAAGCCCTCTTTTTCAGGGTCATGAACACTTCAATTTGTGTGGTAAAGGGTTAAAAAGCCAGTGGAGCGATACAGGGCCATCATGGCCCTCTGTTTTTTTATGAGATTTAAATCTAAATCACATAATCCAGAGTCTTAGTGACCATTACATAGGGAGAAAACATTTGAACACAATGTAGGAAAAGGAGAAAAAGCTGGTAAACAGTATATTCTCCCTTTTCAACAATTTTTTCTACCCAGTCAGAGATTTTAAACTTATTTCTATTGTCAGTTTTTGTAGCCAGCAGAAATTTAGAAGATTGGAAAAGTGTAAAATTGGTATTTTTAAAGGGGTTAAGCCTTCTGCACACTGCAAAATCTTTTGCTTATCTTAATTGAAAGCATGTGCATACAATGAATTAAATGTGGCTTATGCAGTAGTATTTGTCTTTAAAAGTATAGAAAGCATTGTTGTAAAAGGAGAAAATGCTTGTTAGAAGCAATTTCACCTTCCCATGAACAGATAATTTATTTAATAAAGTTGTTTGGTGAATTAACCTGTAAATTTTTCACTTTTTCTATTCCAGTAGAGCAGTTCAGCCAAAGCTACACAAATAATCAAAATATCCATATACATGTTGTATAAAGTACATGTATGTGTGTTTAACCTTTTGCCACACAATCCTGACTTTTTTAACAACCATGGGGAAGAGGCCTTTGATAACATTTTGAAAACAGGAGAAAGTGCTGGTAACCAGCACTGCCTCCTTTTCCTAAAATATTTCTTACCCTTGAAACACAAATCTTATAATTTAAGACATATTTGATTTGTCATCTATAGGGGCTTTCCAGAAAGACTAGTTTGAAATTATTTTATGTGGTAAAGGGTTAATTTAGAAATATATATATGTTACAGCCAATCTGTGAAATCAGCCATTTCATGAAATGGCTGAAAATTTTAGCCATTTCGTGAAATGCCTAATTCATTCAGGCATTTCATGAAATGACTAAAATATTTCAGCCATTTCATGAAATGGCTGGAAATTTGCTCTAGCCATTTCATGAAATGGCTGAAACTCAAAATTATACACATATTACTTATTCTGAACATATAACATGTGTTCATTCATTTTGTTGATAGTCTAATTTTTGTGGATGATTTTTACAAAAAAAGCACATATTCTTCACAATAGATCTTTTGTTGGTATTGCTTGGCTTCAGATAAGACAAATCTGAAAGTGGCTAAAGTATTCAACTCTTTACCAGAAGACAAAATTGCATACATGTATTTTCCAAAAGTGAATAAACTAGTCAATGACAAGTTGGGTGGGCATTAACCCATTACCAGACAACAAAATTTTAGACTGGTCCATATTCAAGGAGATTACAGACTACAATTGATTTAAAATAAAAAACAAGTGCTATAACAATAGAAAACATTGTGAGGAAAGGAGAAATCACTTATTACAAGCAATTTCTCCTTTTCCTATACATTTTCCTTTTTTTTGCAAAAGGTCAAATGCAAGGTTGTGTTTAAGGAATAAAATTGTTGAATTCCGGCAAGTCAGCTTTTTTAGTGTTTTTTATCCAGCATTTATGTAGGTAATTAATAACACAAAGATAGTTCCCATAACATCACCTGTGATCAAAGTAAGTAATAATTGGATAAGTAATTACATGTAATTACATTAGGATCTTTTCACACATTTATAGTTCATACTAGAGATAATCTTTTGATCTGTTACATTAAAGTTATCCTTTAATCAGAGAATTCTTGATAAGGAAATCAATCAATCAAACAAACTAACTTTTGAAAAATAAACTAGCAAACAACTTATCAATGTATGTTTCCTCAACAAACCATTGAATAAAAATATTCAATCATTCAGTCGTAAATGTAATGATATTTTTCTAAATAAAGAAAGAAAAAAAAAAAAAACTAAAAGGAATTAATTACAAAACAACAACATCATCAGTTTTCTAATTAAATAATGAATCAATTCATTAATATACCAATTTAAATAAACTCCAGATCTTTTTACACAGATTGGCTGAAAATCCATCAGACAATCTGTGTAATATTGACATCAGAATTCCAGCCATTTCATGAAATGGCTAAAAATTTCAGCCATTTTATGAAATGGCTGACTGGTTAAGGCATTTCATGAATTGACTAAACTGTTTCAGCCATTTCATGAAATGGCTGATTTCACAGATTGGCTGTAACATATCATCAGTTTTCTAATTAAATAATGAATAAATTCATTAATATACCAATTTAAATAAACTCTAGATCTTTTTACACAGATTGGCTGAAAATCCATCAGACAATCTGTGTAATATTGACATCAGAATTCCAGCCATTTCATGAAATGGCTAAAAATTTCAGCCATTTCATGAATTGGCTGACTGGTTTAGGCATTTCATGAATTGACTAAACTATTTCAGCCATTTCATGAAATGGCTGATTTTCACAGATTGGCTGTAACATATATATAATCTGTTTACCAAATGACAAGAAAACAGATTTTTCCAAATCCAAATTGCAGATGATAAGAAAAACATGGCTCAAACAGTCGAAATTGTATTATAAAGGGTGAAAAACACTGTGAAAAGAAGAAAATCCTGATTAGTTGTATTTTTTTCTTTTACCAAAATGTTTTGAAAGATTTATTTCCAAAAACGTTTTGAAAGATTTATTCCACAGGGTTGTATAAACTAGGGATCCTGTTGGACAGGGATAATTATGTAATTATGAACTATGTATTTATCTCCACAGGAAGTAACGTTTCATCAGATGAAGTCCTGGCTGCCCTACCTGGACCAGTTAGAACCTGATATCAAAATGTTGGTCTGTGACAGATGTACTGAGAATACAAGTTAGTAATTTATAGTATTTTTATGTTTAATTGATTTTATCCTATCTTGAAAGAAGTTCTCACAGCTTATATGTGGAGGAGGTTTAAAATCCAATATCACGATAGCTTTTGAACTCCACCAAAGTAGTAAGAAGTAGAATCTTTCTCTCTCAAATGTGATTTAATATGTTAAAAGGGGGTTTAACTCTTTACCACACAAATGCCAACTTTTAAAGCTCCTGGGAAAGAAACCTTTTTAAAAATATTGTGGGAAAAGGAGAAAATGCTGGTCACCAGCATTTTCTCCTTTTCCCACAATGTTTTCTAAAGGCTTCATTCTCAGGGGCGTCAAAAATAGGGATTGTGTGGTAATGGGTTAAGTCTTTACCACACACACCCGACTTTAAAGGTGGGTATTTAGAATTTTCACATCACACCAAATTAAAAAGAATATGTATTATTGAAATTTATATGGAAAAACAATACAAATCATCAATAATTAAGAATCATAAAATTAGAAAAAAAAAATTTATGATGGTATTCCCTTAACTCATTACCAAACAACAATATCTTGGGTTTGTCCAAATTGAAACCATTTGCAGACAACAAAATAAAAGTGACTGAATATTCGAAATTTGTTTTGTGAAGAGTCGAAAACATTGTTGGAAAAGGAGAAAATGCTAGTTACCAGCATTTTCTCCTTTTCCCACAATATTTTCTCAAGGCTTCTTTCTCAGGGTTGTCAAAAGTAGGGATTGTGTGGTAATGGGTTAAAAGGCTACCTAGCCTCTTAAGCTATTTTTAGATTTCGCACCAAAAATCAATAAAGCATTGTGGGAATGTCAAGTGACTGGCACGTGACTAATAACGCTTGAATTCCATTACATAACAAACATGTGATAACTATTTTCCATGTCTTCTTCAGACGGATGTTTGAAACTTTGCCCGTGTTTTCCTGTAGTTAAATGAGAGAATTGATAATCTAAAAATAGAACGTGTCTCCCGTTGGTGTCAACCTTGTCTGTAATAAATCTATAATTTCTCGTGTTATCGGATGGTTTTCGATTGCTGGAGTTTTATGAACGCAAATTAAAAGGCTATGGGAGTACAAGGATGATTTTTTTGCATTTTTGTAAAATTTTCGTCCCAAAATCTAAAGGGCCACCTTTAAACGACCCTGAGAAAGAAGCCCTTTGAAAACACTGGGAAAAGGAGAAAATGCTGGTAACCAGCATTTTCTCCTTTTCCCACAGTGTTTTCTACCCTTCCCAAACAAATTTTAATTTTTCAGTCACCTTCATTTTGTCGTCTGCAAATGCTTTCAATTTGGACCAGTCTAAAATTTTATCATTTGATAGAGAGTTAAATAAATCAGTCCATTGACACTCAGTAGAACTACAGACATACCACCAATTTCACTCACTGCGCAAACATGTAGTTTATATCGGTCCGACGAATCACCGAAATACCGAAATACCACCGAAACACCGAAATACCCATTTTTTTTTTATTACTACGCTATTATTACTTTTGAAGTTCAACAGATTTGTCTTTTTTGTGGAATTTCACCCAAATAATGTCAATAGAGATGAAGGGCTGTTAGTTTAAATCATAATGACAAAATAACAATGTATCATTGAGGTCCGACGTAAACAATGCACCGAGATAGACGTATGTTTACAAGTCCACCGAAATACCCACTCCACGTTGTAAACATTTGTTGTTTAGGGATTCAACCTCTGCAAAATTTGGTTCTTTTTCGCATAAAACACGTTTATATTAATGATCACTATAGAGAAGATTAATGTTGAAGAAAAATGTCGTTAGTATATACGTTGATCATTGATACACGTGGAGAACAATCACCGAAATACTCGCGTGTCAAGTCCTGACAGACCGAAATAACGAACCTTTACTACTCAAAATACAGACTTGGGAGTTATCAGATGGAATTATCACCTATATTTTATTTCTTTAAATCATAAACACAAAAATATACTCCACGGAGTATGCAAGTGCGTTCCAATTGCAAACAAAGTACCTAAATTGAGCATTGCGTGATGTATCTATCGTCACGCGCGTGTCGCCTTTGACAACACTTTCTGCTTTTTCCACACTGTTGCGGACCTATATGGTGAACTGCAATTATGATATGTAAATATATATATATACATGTATATATATATATATATATCGATACTTGATTTATCGTGAGTAGACGTGGAATTTAGACAGACAAGTTACCCAATTCAAAATGTCGGCCAGTTGTCTTGTTAGACGCGTTAATTTTTAATTTCATTCTCCAAATATCACGAAAGAAAACCATTTTTTCCGAGCATATTCAATACGGATACAGATCTGACACATCAACCTTGTGAAACAGCTACTATAGTAGGAACGTAAACTCCCTGAATCGACATATTTTACTACGTCGTGCAGGTATTTCGGTAGCCAACGGGCTCGTATTTCGGTGAACATCCATATTACGGCGGACGTCAATGGTATGTTGTTATTTTGTCATTTTGTTTTAAACTAACCATCTTTCATCAATATAAACATAAGTTTGTGTTTAAAAAAAAAAGACATTTTTTTGGCACTTATATTAGTTATTTGACTTAATTGTAAAAAAAAAACCGGGGTATTTCGGTGTTTCGGTGGTATTTCGGTATTTCGGTGATTCGTCGGACCCGTTTATATGAAATAAAGGGGACATTTTGAAGGAAGGGAATGTTCTTTGTCGTACGCATTAGTTTTCGGCAATTTTTTCTACAGTGGCTTTATAACTAGGAGCCAGTACCGGTAAGCTAATCCTGTACTAATTTTTAGACTCAACAAAACTGAAGGTATTTGAAGATGACAAATATGGCTAAAATGATGATTTCTTTATTTCTTATTTTCCGGTAGGATATCGAGAAATAGCAGTGAAAATATTTTTTTATCTTACACTGGTACCACCAGTGAAAATACTGATTTTCATGTTCTTGTTGCCTAGGTTAAGTGTGCGAACCTCACAACCAGATGGAAATATGATGTCATTTACCTTACATTTATTGTGCTTGACGTAATATTATAATGCGTTGCTATGTGGGAGGGGTACGCCACAGGGAAAAACGGAAAAGAACTGTACTGGATTTCGATTAAGCCCCTTCCAGAATGGGTTAAAAGCATGAAATAAATAAATAGAATATTTGGTTTCGATTTTTTCAGTGAAAGATCCAAATTTCTTTCATCTCGTGAACACCGTCAGTAATATTTTCACTCTTGGCTGCAGCAATTGTAAAAATATTACTGATGGTGTCCACTCGATGAAATGAATTTCAGTCTTACACAGAAAAAAAAACAAATATCCTCTACATCTTTCTGAAAAGTAGAAAAATAATGGAAAAAGGACAAAATGCTGGTTACCAGCATTTTCTCCTATGCCCACAATATTTTCAAAAGGCTTCTCTGTCAGTGTTGTTAAAACTTAGGATTGTGTGGTAAAATTGTTAAAGAAAAGTAATGTCTGTATTTTTTCTTCCCAGAGATAAGTCGACTAGTAGCCCAGACATGGTGTATAGATCATGGGTTTGAACTTGTAGAATTGAGCCCAGAAGAACAAAGTGACAGTGAAACAGAAGGTATTACATGCACATCTCTTTAGTCATTATCTAGTCAATGACTGACCTTTAGCCCATTACCACACAATCCCTACTTTTGACGACCCTGAGAAAGAAGCCTTTCAAAAACATTGTGGGTAAAGGAGAAAATGCTGGTAACTAGCATTTTCTCCTTTTCCCACAATGTTTTCTACTCTTTACAAAACAAATTTCAAATTTTAAGTCAATTTTTTTTTTTGTCATCTGCAAATGTTTTTGATTTGGACAAACCTAAAATTTTGTCGTTTGGTAAGGAGTCAATCCTTCACCAAATGAAGAATTAAAATAGTCAAAATGTAGATGTAGAAAAAGAAAAAAATATGACACAAAATTCAAAGGGGGGGGGGGGTCGAAATCATTGAGGGAAAAGGAGAATATGTTGGTTACCAGCATTTTCTCCATTTCCAAACAATGTTAAAAACTTTGTTGGTAAAGGAGAAAAATAACATTTTAAAGTTGTTTGGGCAGAAATATTTTATTGAGTATCAAGCAGTAACACTCCAGGATCACATATATAGTTCATGCAGGCTGATCTTATTGTTCTTTATCAACAAAAGTCACTGAAGAAAACATAGTAGATATAGTTATATTTATTTTCAATAAATATGTTTATTTATTTGACAGATGACTTTGTTGAAACCACAGGGATAAAAAGAATTATACAATCTCTGCATGCCCATCCTTGGCCAAATCTGGTCATGAAAGGTAAAAACATTTCTTTACAAAAATACACTTTACCTTCCTCCTGTAACCTACAAGTTTTTTTTTTAGGGATAGAGTGGGTCAAAATTGGTTGTACAAAATGTAGCTGACTTTGTGTCTTTTAACAACAAATATGAATTTTGTTAAGCACTGTAAGTAAATTGGGAAAATATACCAGTAAATGTCATAGAGAAGGATGTAGAGTGTAGGTCAAGATTACACTTTAAAAATATGCAAGCTGATCTTGGTCTGTGTTAACTACCTAAAAACTTCAAAGAACTAGTGTGTAAGCAATGGAGATCACATTATCGATTGTGTCTTGCTTTACCATCAGTGTCACTCTTCTCTATTTCTATGGAAATATTGAGTTAACCCTTAGCCATACAGTCCCAGGTATTAACAATCATGAAGAGGAGGCTTTGGAAACCATTGTGAGGAAAGGAGAAATTGCTGGTAACAGCATTTCTTTCTTCGCCCTCATGTTTTTACCCCTTGAATATTGATTTCAAAACCACAGTTATTTTTATTTTGTCATCTGCAATTGCTTTCAGATTTTCTCAGTTTATGGCTTTATTTTTTGGTCAAAATGTCAGTATTACTTTTAACTTTGACTTTTGAAATTTGTGTTTAAAAAATAGAAAAAAATTATGTATTTTAATGCAAGATGGAGATATTTTTACATTGTTTATGAATACTTTCAATATGTAGAGTATTAAAGCTTTTCCCCCCAGAAAGTTATGATATGATGCTTTGTTAGAAAATATCTCTATTACAGATAACAGGAATGTGGTCAGTCCTTACATTCGACAGTTGATGAAGGAAGAATATGATGCGAAACAGGCTGATAAAAGTAGAAGTAGTGATAATGAAAGACGTATTGTAACTGACAGTATCAGGGGTGAAACATTGTGTGATGAGGATAAAAATGTTTTATTGACATCAGAAGCTCGACTTGAAAACAGTGATTCTATTGTTTGTGATGGTGAAAAAAATAATTCAGACTGTACAATACAAACATCTCTTGGAGCTGAAAAACAAACAATTAATGATGAAATGACTGACTTATCTCAGGAACAGAAAAATGATTGTAAGAAAGATAAAAAGGTTAAACAGCCATCACGAGAAGAAAGAATAGGTAAGAAATACCTTAACTCTTTACCTAACGACAAAATTTAAACCAGTCCAAATTAAAAGCACTTGCAGACGACAAAATAAATGTCTCTCAAAGATCTAAATTTCATTTAGGAAGGGTAGAAAACATAGTGGGAAAAGGAGAAAATGCTGGTTTCCAGCATTTTCTTCTTTCCTCCAATGTTTTCAAAAGCTTTCTTTCTCATTGTCATTAAAAGTCGGGATTGTGTGGTAAAGAGTTAAACACTTTCCCAAACAATCCCTGGTTTTTAAAACTCAGGGGTAGAAGTCTTCTGAAAAAATTATGAGAAAAGGAGAAAATGCTGGTAACCAGCATTTTCTCCTTTTCCCACAATGTTTTCTATTCCTCTAAAGTCAAGCTTTAATTTTTGAGTCAAATTTGGTGTGTTGTCTACAAATGCTTTCATTTTGGACCAATCTAAAATTTGTTGTTTGTCTCTTAGAGATAAGATGAACAGAAAAATTTTGTTTGTTCATGCTGAATCTCACCAAGACAGTTAGCCCATCACAAAATGTACTTTTTACACATGTTGAAGAAAGCTTTTGAAAATAAATGTGGTGAAAAGGGAAGTTATTTTTCACAAACACCTGCTCCTTTTACTAGAATGAGCAAGACCTTGTAATTTAGTTCGTTATAAAAAGGACTTGAAACCAGAGGGTTTGAGTTCCACGGTCAACCAATTTCTTTCTAAGGATAGACGATAGTCACTGCAACAGGATTCATACCTCTTGAATGGCTGATGACCATAAACAATATTTTTGTAAGAAAACTGTTTGTGGCATTTGCAGCATTTTGTGTAAAAACTGGTAAAAGAAATCCTCCAGGAAAGCATGGATAGGCGAACTGGCTGCAATGATATAAGTTAACTGAAATAATGTTGAAAGTGGCATCACACACCATGTAGACAAATAGTGTTCACAATTTGCCAAAACGATTTCCAATTTTGCTTTTTGTGAACTTGTCGAAGCTCATTCCCTTCTTCAGTCATGGACAGTGTAGATTAAGATCAGGCATTACAAAACTTAATGATCTTGCATCTTTCAGTAGTTTTTGAGATGTACTGACTAAAACAGCTTTGATAGTGCTTAACCCTTTGCCAAACAATCACTGGTTTTTACCATTCCGAGATAGAAGCCTTTTGAAAACATTGTAGGAAAAGGAGAAAATGCTGGTAACCAGCATTTTCTCCTTTTCCCACAATGTTTTCTACCCTGCTGGAAACAATTTCAATTTTTGAGTTATGTTTATTTTGTGGTCTGCAAGTGCTTTCAAATTTGGACCCGTCTAAAATTTTGTTGTTTGGTAAATGGGTAATGCTTTTAATTATTCTTCATGAAAAAAAAAACATTTAACCCTTTACTGAAGAATTCATATTTCTGATTGCCCTTATAGAAAACCATTGAGAATCGTATAGGAAAAGCAGAAAATACCGTTAGAAGCATTTTCTTCTTTTTCAAAAATGTTTTTTACCTTATCAAAGACAAATCCTATGATATTTCCCACATTCCATATCATCCATGTTTTCTTCAAATTAATGTTTTTAATTTTGCAAAGTCTAAATTTTGCCAGTAAAGAGCACATTGTTTGGGCTTCTACAGGTAACTGACTTATTGTTTTGCAAAGACCTTTTCTATATGGAAATGGTTCATATAATCTGCAAAAGTAGTACAACTGGTATCTTGATCCTAATATGGTTATGATATGTATTTTATACAGATAATTTATTCCCATCAGACCAAACTCTATTTGAGGCTCTAGGACAAGATGACCCAGGGGGACAATCATTTGAAGAATTGTTTGAAAAATTTGCCAGCATGAAAGGTACAATTTTTCCAGATAAATAGATAAAGAGTAATTCTTAAAAGCAGATTCATCAAGCTTTGTGTTCAAGCTGATAGAAATGTTTATCTTCATAGTTCAAACAGTGTATCAGATTAAGTCATTACCAGACGATGAAACTTTAGGTTTGTCTGAATCGAAAGCATTTGCAGATGACAAAATAAAAGTGACTGAAAATTTTTATTTTTTTTTGTGAAGGGTAGAAAACATTGTGGGAAAAGGAGAAAATGCTGGTTACCAGCATTTTCTCCTTTTCCCACAATGTTTTCTAAAAGCTTCTTTCTCAGGGGCGTTGAAAGTAGGGATTGTGTGGTAATGGGTTAATCAGTAATTTTAGTAATCATTGTACACGTAATTGGTTGTTCATTGGGTTGAGTTTTGGAAAGGATACATTGGCATTTTCTGAAAGTTTTCCAGTCACCATCAAGAAGTGTAGGCCTAGTAGTTTTAACATACATCAACAGGCAAGATACCTACACAGAGTAGTGCAATATGCAAATGAATTTTACAGTAAAAAAGGGAAGTCATGAAAACTTATCTTATATAGAAAATGAGTTTTTTTCAATTAGTACATTGTTAATTATGCATTTAAGTGTGGTTTTGTCATGTGTTCATTCACTTTACCTGGTAATAGGTGCCTGATTCATTTACATGCACTGTCTAACCCATTACCACACAATCTCTACTTTTGACGACCCTAAGAAAGAAGCCTTTAGAAAACATTGTAGGAAAAGGAGAAAATGCTGGTAACCTTTTCCCACAATGTTTTCTACCTTTTACAAAAGAGTTTTTTTAAATTTTAAGTCTCTTTATTTTGTTGTCTGCAAATGCTTTCCATTTGGACAAACCTAAAATTTTTCATTTGGTTGTTTTGATGACCCTAAGAAAGAAGCCTTTAGAAAACATGGTAGGAAAAGGAGAAAATGCTGGTAACCAGCATTTTCTCCTTTCCCACAGTATTTTCTACCTTTCATAAAAGAGTTGTTAAATTTTAAGTCACTTTTATGTTGTTGTAGGCAAATGCTTTCAATTTGGACAAACCTAAAATTTCGTATTCTGGTAATGGGTTAATAAGGCCAAATTGAAGATTATCTGTAGCATCTGATCTGATCACTAAAGATTGAATGATTGCTATCCTTAATATTTTTCATCTGTCAATTAGATATCTGATTCAAAAAGGCAGATAAAATTTGTAAACCCTAAAAGAATAATACTGAAATCTGGGCTGGTATGAAAACTGGCAAATTGCTATTCAAATGCTTGTGAATTAGTTATATATCAGTTAAAGTGGATAAAGGGGTCATTTTATGGTATGATTTTACACGATAAGAACCATTAAAATTTCCTTTGTCATCTCATCTGTACCAATCTTTAAATTGTAAAGCTGACTTGAGTCAGGACAGTTGGAATGATTAAAAAAAAAAAAGAATCTGCCATAAATTAAATTTGTAAATTTTTTACCCAATTGTGCTATTGAACAATTTATCCATTTTTGACAATGTCTTTTCATTTTTTAGCTCTACTGGCTTTCAGCCAGCAGAGCTTATGTCATGGCGGGGTTTCCGTCGTCCGTCCGTCTGTCCGTCCGTTAGTCTTTTTCTTGTTTACGCGATAGTCTGCATTTGTTGTCAGATTTTCGTGAAACTTGCACAGTTTGTTTATCTCATCAATAGCTTCAACCCTATTGATTTTGAGAAAAATCCAACAAACAATATTGGAAAAGTAGCCATTTCAAGTTGAAAATTTCCAATTCTTGTTTACGCGATAAAGTCTTCATTTATCGTCAGATTTTCGTGAAACTTGCACAGTTTCTTTATCTCATCAATAGCTTCAAGCCTATTGATTTTGAGAAAAATCCGACAAACAGTATGGGAAAAGTAGCCATTTCAAGTTGAAAATTTCCAATTCTTGTTTACGCGATAAAGTCTTCATTTGTCGTCAAATTTTCATGAAACTCGCACAGTTTGTTAATCTCATCAATAGCTTCAACCCTAATGATTTTGAGAAAAATCCAACAAACAATGTTGGAAAAGTAGCCATTTCAATTTGAAAATTTTCAGTTTTTGTTTACGCGATTAAGTCCTCATTTGTTGTCAGATTTTCGTGAAACTTGCACAGTTTGTTTATCTCATTAATAGCTTCAACCCTATTGATTTTGAGAAAAATCTGACAAACAGTATGGGAAAAGTAGCCATTTCAAGTTGAAAATTTCCAATTCTTGTTTACACGATAAAGTCTTCATTTGTTGTCAGATTTTCGTGAAACTCGCACAGTTTATTTATCTCATCAATAGCTTTAACCCTATTGATTTTGAAAAAAATCCGACTAACAGTATCGGAAAAGTAGCCATTTCAAGTTTGAAATTTACATTTCTTGTAAACGCAATAAAGTCTTCATTTTAGGTCAGATTTCCATGAAACTTGCAGAGTTTGTTTATCTTATCAATAGCTTCTACCCTATTGATTTTGAAAAAATTCCAACAAAGAGTATGGGAAAAGTAGCCATTTCAAGTTGAAAACTTTCATTTCCTGTTTACTCGATTAAGTCTTCATTTTTGGTCAGACTTCCGTGAAACTTGCAGAGTTTGTTAATCTCATCAAAAGCTTTAATCATATCAGTTTTGAAAAAAATCTGACAAACAGTATGGGAAAAGTAGTCTTTTCAAATTGAACAATTTCATTGCCTGTTTACATGATAAAGTATTTATTTGTGATCAGATTTTATGAATTTTTCAGCTTGTTTATCCCATCTATAGCTTTTTAACCCTGTTGAGTTTGAAAAAATTCAACCAACAGTAATGGAAAAGTAGCCATTTTGAGTTGAAAATGTCAATTTATTTTGTATTTTTGCGTAATGAATTCCTATGTATGCTTTATTTGAAAGCAAACTCTCTGCCAGTAGAGCATATTCAGGCCCTTCAGGGCCTTCTAGTTTCAAAGGGGGGGGGGGGGCATGGAGAATATTCTACATTCTTTCTGTGGTACCATATCCCTCCTGTTATTTTTATACTTAAAACAGACTACGCTAGTACTCTTAATACTGCTTTGACCTAATTAAGATACATGTAGCAATGATTGCTGACAATAAAACAACAGATTTGTTATCATAGCTGCCATTTTGAAAGATTTATCCTTGAATGCTAAAAAATAGGTTGTGTCATTATGAAAGTAAACTTAGATTGTTTTTGCTGTAATTGTATGGTGGTGATAGGAGAACAATCATATCACAGTTGTTTGTGACCTTGGCTACTAGAGGCCAATACCCATTATCTGAAGTCTTGATTATCTCTTTACCACGCAATCCCAAATTTTGTCAAACCTGATAGAAAACCTTGTGGGAAAAGGACAAAATGCTGCTATCCTTGGTAGTATTGTCCTGATTTCCCACAATGTTTCCTCCATTTGCATATTACTGTCTCAAATAGTCTTTAAATAGCCATAATAATAGATAATTTGATACACAAGTTATTAACAAATGTATACATTACAGAAAGAGCAAACTCCCTTCCTCCAGATGAGAGAAAAAAGTATGCTGAAACTGTAAGTACAGGTATTGAATAATTCAAACATACAGTATCATAGAACTGTGTCTTGGTTCAACCTCAGTATGTCTTTATAATAAGGCACCAGAATCCAGTTAACCCTTTATCCCATAATGCATTTCTGTGGTATCTCTAAATGACCCTGAATAACAGCAAGGATGAAGCCGTTTCTTATGTGTATATGACGCCTTTTGATAGCATAGAAAACATTGTGGCAAAAGGTGAAAATGCTCGTGACGAGCATTTTCACCTTTTGCCACAATGTTTTCCAAAGGCTCCTACAAGCAATGCGTACAAATGAGTATCTACGGAGTAAAGGATTAAGCATGGCCAATCTGGATACCCAGTATGCAATCAAGCTTTATTGAAAATATTATCGGTGAAAATTTAAATAATCTTATAGATCAGTTAAATACGTACCCCCGTTCCTCAAACACAATCGAATACATCACAGACCAAACCCAAAATCTCTTTCAAAATTCTGCAACACTAACATTTCCTGCAATAGATAAAAATCCTTTAATCCATTACCACACAATCTCTACTTTTTACGACTCTGAGAAAGAAGCCTTTAGAAAACACTGTGGGAAAAGGAGAAAATGCTATTCTCGATACTGGTTATATACCAAAGTCATGGCTGGAAGGGGTTATCATACCAATTTACAAAAATAAAGGGGACCCAAAAGACCCTTCCAACTATAGACCAATAACAATCCTCAGCTGTCTCGGAAAATTATTTACATCTGTACTAAATGATAGATTAACCTCGTATTTGAATGAAAACACTATTTTGAATGAAAATCAAGCTGGTTGTAGAAAAAATTATTCATGCAGTGATCATATCTTCACTCTCCATTCTCTTTTCGAAATCATAAGGAAACAAAAAAAAAGGAAATTATTTGCAGCTTTCATCGACTTCTAACAGGCTTTTGATAAAGTCTGGAGAAAAAGGCTATGGTATAAATTGTTGCAAAACAACATAAATGGTAAATTTTTCAATGTCTTTACAAATGTGTATAACAATATCAGATCTTGCATAAAGTTAGATGGACGCTTTTCTCTAAACTTTCTGTCAGAAATGGGCGTGAACAAGGGGAAAATCTGTCACCTATCCTATTCTCTTTCTTTCTTAATGATTTGGAAACGCTCATGAGATCTAACGGTACTGTCGGTGTAGAGTTAAATGAACCTGTTGACAGTACAGTAAGGCTAAAACTATTAATATTGCTGTACGCGGACGATACTGTTAGTTCAAACATATTTATTTTTCATTGATTGAGAAACAAGTTCTAAGAACTTATGATAATGTTTCTCGATTCTGCTTCCTGGGAACTACACCAGTACTTGCGCCGAATATGTGGGCCTATGAAAAATCCCAAAGTTGACACCCGGTCCTGGGTATTGAGCTCAGGACCTTATGGTCAAATAATTTCAACCGACATGAATTACATGTCAAAGATATTCAGCCTCAAATCAGTTGTGAAACTCGAACATTTATGCCAGTACATTTAACTGTATTATGCAGAACTTCACAAGATAATCGACATCTGATGTCTCCCTTTTCCCAAAATGTATTACACTATATCGTTAAATCGTGTCTATATTCTGAGCAGTGCAAGACCGCTGTAAGAGCTAGTACATTGTATATGCATTTGCAATGCCTTTGCACTTACCCCCCAGTTACTAGCATTTTCTCATTTTCCCACAATGTTTTCAAACGGCTTCTTATGCAGGGGTGTTAAAAGTCGGGATTGTGTGGTAAAGGGTTAAAATGGCATAATATCCAGTGAAAGCATATAACATAATGAATGTGTCTTCTTGCTACCGTACAGGCTCTATCTGCCTTGATCTACTCTATCAAGTTTTTTTATTTAATTGAGGGTTGAGATAGTTACAGTACCATGTGTATATTTACAGGTTGCAATAGCCTTCTGGAAAGCAATGGGAGGGGACGAAGATGAGATAGATGACTTGGATGATTGAACAATTGTTGTTGTTGTTGTGATATTGTATAAAATTGAATAATATAAGTCAATTAAAAATTATCTTATATGTAGAAGTGTTCATTTTAGTTTGAACCAATTTAGGGTTTCTTTGCAAAAGATTAACTTTAAACTTAATCATAAATACAGTTCAAATAAAAACATTTGTGTTGCTCTGAACATGCAATATTTTTTCTTGTCATTATGTTTTCAAGTGCTTTTTACATTAGAAATGTTGCAGGTTTCATTTTTAAGTTGCTTGCCAGTGTGAATCAAAACATAGTTCACAGTGAAATAACTTAATATCATGCATAGTTTACGTAACCTAAGAGTCCCAACTTTTAATGATCCTGAAAGAGACGGCTTTTGTAAACATTGTGTGAAAAGGAGAAAATGCTGGTAACCAACATTTTCTTCTTTTCCAACAATGTTTTCTGCCCTATCAAAGATATAAATCATGATTTCAGGTACATCTTATTTTGTGATCTGTAAATGCTTTCAATTTGGACCAGTCAAAGATTTTTTTCATTTCATAAAGAAATAACAGTGTTTCACTGATACCAAGGCAACAGGTCACATGTTCATGTACCATGTCCTTTGCACCAGCAATAAATAGGCTAGGACCCTGAAGTGTCTTGCCCAAGGATACTTCCACGAAAAAATAGTGCTTCCAGTGGGCCTCCAGGTTACAAGTCCTACACTTTCCAATGAAATGTTTAACCCATTACCACACAATCGGCCCTATGAAAGAAGCCTTTTGAAAATATTGTAGGAAAAGGAGAAAATGCTGGTAACCAGCATTTTCTCCTTTTCCCACAATGTTTTCTACCCTTCTGGAAACAAACCATGATATATCCTCTTCTTGAGATATGAAACATTTAATTATAAAATAAACACCAGCTTTCGGCGGTACAACCGCCTTCTTCAAGTGTGATCCTGTGATAAAAACCAACTGTGATTTTTATCACAGGATCACACTTGAAGAAGGCGGTTGTACCGCCGAAAGCTGGTGTTTATTTTATAATTAAACTTCTGGAAACAAATTTCTTTTTTTGAGTTATGTTTAAATTGTCGTCTGCAAGTGCTCTCAATTTGGACCAGTCTGAAATTTTGTCATTTGGTAAGGAGTTAAGCTTTAAAATATTCATTTAACTCATTACCACACAAAAAAATTCTAGACTGGTCCGAATTGAAAGCATTTGCAGACGACAAAGTAAAGATGACTCAAAAATAGAAATTTGTTCTGGTAAGGGTAGAAAACACTGTGGGAAAAGGAGAAAATGCTGGTTACCAGCATTTTCTCGTTTTCCCACAGTGTTTTCAAAAGGCTTCTTTCTCAGGGGCGTCAAAAGTAGGGATTGTGTGGTAATGGGTTAACTCATTACCAAATGACAATATTATAGGCTTGTCCAAATCGAAAGTATATGCAGACAACAAAATAAAAGTGACTGAAAATCTTTCTGTACAATGGGAAAATCAAAAACACTAACAGATACTTAACTCATTACCAAATGTCAAATTTAAGGGTTGTCCAAATCCAAAGCATTTACAGACAACAAAATAATAGTGACTGAAAATTTGAAATTTGTTTTGTGAAGGATAGAAAGCATTTTGGGAAAAGGAGAAAATGCTGGTTACCAGCATTTTCTCCTTTTCCCACAATGTTTTCTAAAGGCCTCTTTTTCAGGGCTGTTAAAAGTAGGGATTGTGTGGTGATGGGTTAAACACTAAGGGGATCCTAAACATGTTCAAATAGAGCTGGTTGTTCATTGAAAATTGATTTTGTGGATCAAGAAGCATGTGATGAGGTAGCTGATAATTATGATGCATTACAGACATGCATGAACCCATTTTTGTAAGAACATGGCATATTTACAACAAAGTCTTCTCAGGAACATTTCACAAGTAGTTCAGTACCTGCCCATAGTTTATTGTCCCTCAGATGTTCAGTATTTTATTCCTTCGTGAAAAAAAAACTAACAAAGAGTACAAGATTGCAAGAGAGAGAAGGAAAGAGAGAGAGTGACAGATACACACAGACAGATCAGGCCCGTAGGAAGCAATTTTGGATGGGGGGGGGGGCCAAACTTTCAGAATCCTCTTGTCGTCCCGATTTGATATATATTGTGGTTTGGTTATGCAGTGAGAAATAATCTACCTACTAATACTATGGACCGAAATAGAAGGAAATTTTTCCAACAA
The DNA here is from genome assembly GCA_943736015.1 of Tridacna crocea. Lineage (NCBI taxonomy): Eukaryota > Metazoa > Mollusca > Bivalvia > Cardiida > Cardiidae > Tridacna > Tridacna crocea. Next base: position 33,552,257 of record OX031066.1, on the reverse strand, counting down.
TGTAGTGAATTATGTGATTTGGAGAAAAAATAAAGCAGAAAATCACACTGAATGAAATGTGACCTCAGAAATTGTTAGGTGTAGATCAGATAACAAAAGTAGATGAAAAAATCCGTGGCTAGCCGCCATTTGTTTAGAACTATTTTAATTTGTTTGAAATTTTCTATCAGTAAGTTACTCTGAAATATCATTTCATCCTCTTTATATACGACGATTTTCTAGCAATACTCAGCTGAACACTGACACAGTCATATTTTTGGTGATCAAATTATTGGGGGGGGGGGGCCGGCCCCCCCCTGTTCCTACGGCCCTGCAGATACACAACAGACAGACAGATGGCTGGACAGACAGACAGACAGACAAGCAGACAGACAAAGGGAGAGACACAAAGAAGATTTTAGGGAGAGAGAAAGAGAGATGGCGAGAAAAGAGAGCAAGAGTTTTATATTTAAATTTTTTTCTCGGAATAGGGTGTTTAACTCTTTACCAAACAACAAAATTTTAGACTAGTCCAAATTGAAAGCATTTGCAGACGACAAAATAAACATGACTTGAAAATTAAAATTTGTTTTGGGAAGGGTAGAAAACATTGTAGGGATAGGAGAAAATGCTGGTTACCAGCAATTTCTCCTTTTCCTACAATGTTTTCAGAAGGCTTCATTCTCAGGGCTGTTAAAAATCAGGATTGTGTCATAAAGACTTAACTCATTACCACACGAGAAAATTTTGGACTGGTCCAAATTGAAAGCATTTGCAGACAACAAAATAAAGGTGACTGAAAAATTGAAATTTGTTCTGGGAAGGGTAGAAAACACTGTGGGAAAAGGAGAAAATGCTGGGTACCAGCATTTTCTCCTTTTCCCACAGTGTTTTCAAAAGGCTTCTTTCTCAGGGGCGTCAAAAGTAGGGATTGAGTGGTAATGGGTTAATGCATCTCCGTAATGCAATATGACGAGCAAAAGATCACATGAAAAGAGAACCATGATATTCATTTTGGTTCAGAGGTCTTTGGACAAGTAAAAAACCCAACAAAAACAAAACCACTCGGGACCCCACCATACCCACAGATATTATCTAACTCTTAACCATACAATCCTGACTTTTAACCACCCAGAGAAAGAAGGCCTTTGAAAACTTTGTGGGAAAAGGAGAAAATGCTGATAACCAGCATTTTTCCCCTTTTCACACTATGTTTTCGGCCCAAGTAAAGAAAGATTGTACCATTTGAGCTCCATTAGAATTGTTGTCTGCAAATGTTTTCAGTTTAGACAAGTCTAGAATATTATAATTTGGTAAAAAGTTAACCCTTTACCACACAATTCCAGCTTTATACAAGTGGCAGCCTGAGCAAGAAGTCGTATGAAAACATTGTGAAAAAATGCAGATAATCAGTATTTTCTCCTTTCCCACAGTGTTATCTTAACTTTCAGAGACAAATATAATCACTTTAGCCACATTTACTTCGTTAACTGCAAGACTGATTACTTTCAATTTGGACCAGTGTTAAATCTTGTCCTGCATTGAAGAGTTAAGCAAAATCTGCTCTTTCTAGATGACATTTTCAATGTTATTTTCCTAAACAGCGGTAGTGACAGCTGTCCTTGCACTCAAGATGAAGTAGATAACAGTTCAAGAAGCACACACATCAAAACCAGTCACTCTATACTTGTGTGATTTGTGGACAGCCTGTGTTGGGTCTTCTCTTTATGACCTCTCCATCAGCTAATGACATTCCTGCTTTCAAACTTTCAAAAGAGAACATAAAGTTTCTGAAAAATGCTAGGCTAACATTCATCATTCCGTTTGTCTTGCATTCTTAATCCAGGAACTTTTAATCAGGAACTTTCTAGATGTATAAAAAAAATAACTTCAGTTAACTCTTTACCGCACAAACACGTTTGAACACATTGTAACTGAACGCATTTGCAAGTGATAAAGTGGTTCTTATGGTGGTATTTTGTTCTTGGATGGATAGAAAGCATTGTGGTAAAAGAAGAAAATACTTGATACATTTATAAATATAACTCATCTAGTGGAAATCAACTATTAAAATGGTTCTTTAGAGATAAAATAAAATGTTATCAGGTTAATAATTTCAAACGTGAAGAAAAGATGGTAAGACTGCCCATATCATTTTGAACGGGCGAGCCCGGAAAAACGATAACTCATCTGGGACAAGCACAAACGAGCCCTTACGAACAACCCCAGGGACGAAAAGTGTGTTTCTGAACCGGTTTTCCCCATTCGACAAAATTCGGCTTATTCCGATGTCGTTAGATGTAGATACGGAATCAGCCGAGTTGTGACTGGTGTGTGTTTGGACGAACACGTTTCTTTCCCAAGCAAAGTTTTTTTTTTTAGATAGGTGGGTATTAAAATATCGACAAAAAGTACTTAATAGAGTAGTTAATCATATGTTCTCCTTTGAAGCCAAAAGTTTCACACAGAGAAGCGAAACAAACATTAATATTAAATTTTCATGTGTTTTCGCGGTAATCCATATTGTAGGCAGATCGGAGTCGGTAAGCCTACTTGCGGTAGACGTATTAAGCCACGTTTCCACAGAGTAGGTTCATCTGTTTAATTTGAGTCTTATCTCAGCTGTAATAGCTTCAATCTAAGTTTCAGTCTGTATATTAGTATAGTATACTGGTTTATCCCATAGATGTAGAGTTAAAGCTTGTGTTGGTATTTTGGGACACTTATACTGCTGTGCTATAGAACTAGCTTTTGTAACGACCTGTTAGAGTGTTCACCTTGAGATCCTGAGGTCCAGGGTTCAAACCCTGCCAGGAACGGGTATTTTAGAGAAAAGTTATATTGGCACCCAACATAAAAAAAAAACACTTATTCAAGAGATACAGTAACAGTAATGAAGGATTCTTGGACGAATCCTCATGTGGCAGGAGTGTATGAAGTATACCGTAATACCCCCAAATATTCGGACAGGAAAAAATAATTAATTTTTTTGGTGTCCGAAAATTTATTAAATATTTGTGTGACTGTCCGAAAATTTCGGGAAATCTCTGTCTGTCTACAACAACATATCCTTTAATAGACATCGTATGTACAACAAACAGTAAGGCACTTATTTCCCAAAAAGAACCGACATGAGATCGACCTTTATGGATTAATAAAACTTACTTGTGAAAAGAGTTCACACAATTACGTATTCGAACGCAAAATAGCTACTTCGCTAAACAATCCTAAATCATGGTTGTGATTAGGGTTATTCTTGACCTGACTAAACCTGGTTATGTCACCCATACACGTGCTTGTCTCCATACCAGCATGTCTAACTGTGTACAGTTCGTTACAGCTAGCAATCCCGTTATGCATTAAAAGTGTATCTTATAGCGTTTATCGCTAAGATTTACAAATTTAATGCGTCACGGGTTTTGGACTACATATATACAGCCTGTGTAACACAAATTAGCACCTGCATTCAGTTTACCGGTATCAATCAAGATACCAAACAAAGGATTTATGCTTAAAACATAGATCAATTTGCTCTTCTCAGGTATTTGCTAATTAACTCTTTACCACATAATCACGACTTTAAACGATCCTGGGGTAAAACCTTTTGAAAACATTGTTGGAAAAGGAAAAAAACTAGAATTAATCATTTTCTCCTTTCCCCCACTATTCTCTACGTTATCCAATCAAAAATCATTTTAGCAAAGTGTCATTGTTGTCTGTGAATCCTTCGAATTTTGTCTAGTCAAATAAAATTCTCGTTTGGTAAAAGTTTACCATATTCCAAACAAGCCTTTTTTTTCACAAGTCTCTCAAGGTGAAAAGAGAAATTGCTTGTAATTAATAATTTCTCCTTTTCCCATCTGTCTTCTACGCATACGGAAAACTTTCCGCCATTTAATAAATTTTAAAGTTGGAAATTGTCGTATGTGAACTCTGTCAGTTTGGAAGAGTCTTTAATTTGTTGTCTGGGAAAGAGTATGGCAGACCTTTGTCGACTTTCTGAACCATTTTAATTTGTTGTTTGTGAAAGAGTATAGCAGGTCTTCGTCAACATCTAAACCATTTTAATTTGTTGTTTGGGAAAGAGTGTAGCGGGTCTTCATCAACTTTTAAATCATTTTAATTTGTTGTTTGGTAGAGTACTGCGGGTCTTCTAAACCATCATAATTTCGTGTCCGAAAATTTAGGGACAATTATTTTACCAAGTGTCCGAACTTAGGGATAGAAAATAAATTATTTTGGAAAATAATTAATGGTGTCCGAAAATTTAGGGTGTCCAAATACTTGGGGGAATTACATTACTGGTCTATCCCATAGATAGATGTAAAGGTATAGCTTGTCTTGGTATAAGGGAACACTTATGCTACCTTGTCATGCAGCTAGCTTTTGTAGTGATGTGGAAGAGTGTTTGCCTTGAGATCTGGAGGTTCAGGGTTCAAACCTGCCAGAGACGTCTTTTTGAGAGAAGGGTTTCATTAGATTTGAAATGACTAACAACCTCATTGTGACAGAATTGCCACATTTAAACCGGACGCTTTAATCACAGGACATTTCGACATTTAGATAGCTGGAAATAACATGTACTTTATGACTTGCATGTACCAGTATATGCAATACCCATACTCCCATAGTTGGTCATAAGGTTTTCTCTACATACACAGAACCATATCCTAAAACCAATTGTCTCTCGATACTGAATCGTATCCCCTGGGCACAGAGGTTAGAGAAAGGGTACTGGAAGCAGATACACTGCCTTTACTCGAACACCATCTTAACCCATTACCACACAATTCCTAATTTTGACGACCCTGAGAAAGAAGTCTTTAGAAAACATGCTGGGAAAAGGAGAAAATGCTGGTAACCAGCATTTTCTCCTTTTCCCACAATGTTTTCTACCCTTCACAAATTTATAAATTTCAGTCACTTTTGTTTTGTCGTCTGCAAATGCTTTTGATTTGGGCAAGCCTAAAATTTGATGTCTGGTAATGAGTTAACCCTTTAACGCACAATCCCGACTTTTAACATCCCTGTGAAAGAATCTGTTTGAAAACATCAAGGTTGGGCGGTTGAAACCAGGGGTGGTTTTAACCGGCGGTTTTAACCGGTTAAAACCGCCCCGGTCAATACTCCCAAAGTGGTCAATACTGGTCGATTGGATATTTGTAGTAGTCATTTGGAAATTTTACTGGTCAGATGCATTTTAACCCTTTCCCAGACGGCAAATTTTGGACCAGACCAAATTCAAAGCATTTTGCCGATGACAAATTAACAGTTGCTTTAAAAGATGACTTTTCTATATGATAGGGTAGAAAACATTGTGGGAAAAGGAGAAAATGCTGGTTACCAGCATTTTCTCCTTTTCCCACAATGTTCCCAAAAGACTTCGGTTCCTTTCCCGTAAAAACCAGGGATTGTTTAGGAAAGGGTTAAGTGGATAGTGATGCTATTTAGTGGATATTTATTGTGGGGTTTTTCCTATTTTGGTTCCAAGGTTGGTTGAATTCACCAGTATGAGAGTTCACTTTATTGGAAAGAATGTTTTGTCCCTGCCAAGACTACTTATCAGATGGCTTTTGACAGTTTTCCAAAACTCTATATATATAAGTTCCTGACAGGGTCTTAAGGTTTAATTCATTTTTGACACCTTAAGTAACTGTGTGATGATAAGATATTAACTTGATTGCATATAAGTCAGTATTTCACACTTTAGGAATAAGGCCTGGTGTCAAGTATTCTACCCCAAATAGGGATACATGATTGGTCCTTTTTGTCATTTAAGCCACACCCATTGGGATAGAAAGAGGCAACTTTTACACCTTTTAATGTGTTTTGACAACAATGTAAAGGGGTAGGTAGACACTTGAATATGCTTCAGACATTAATGTATCCCTAACTATTGTTTAGTTAATCAGTCACAGCCTCTTTATGGGTACTCAATATGCCTATAGATTAGTGATAGGTAAACTTCACAATGGTTTACATATGGGTGACACTTTTTTCTTCAATTTTACATGGAAGTTTCAAATTAGCTGCTTTTTTATGCTATCTTTGAACTTTTAAATAATCTAAAACCTAAACTTGTATATTTGTGGCGGTAGTGGGGAAGAGAAAAAGGGAAAAGATGCAGTACTATAAATAGATATCTAACCTATAAGGAATGATGATAAATGAAACTTCTAAAGTTCTTTGGTTGAAAAGAAATGACCTGGGTGTAAGTTCAAAGAGGAAGGTCAATCCAAACAACCTCTTCAGTTGACGAGCAGTAATGATCAAATAAAAAAGGGACCTTACTGATAAAAACTATTATACTAATGGTAATATGTAATATATCTTCAGTACAGGATTTAGGAGAGCTTTTAAGACTAGCTTAGAAACAGGACAGGTATCTAAGTCGGTGAATCAATCGACCCAATCAACCACTTCAATTGACCACCAATCGACCAGTATTGACCAATATTGACCGGTTTTAACCGGTTAAAACCGCCGGCCCGGTCAATACTCATATTGACTGGCTTTTTGCCAACCTTGGAAAACATTGTATGTAAAGGAGAAAATGCTGGTAATTAGCATTTTGTCCTTTACCCACAATGTATTCTTCCCTTCCCAGAACAAATTTTGATTCTATAATCTCATTTATTTTTTGTCACTGCAAAGGCTTTAAATTAAAACCAAAAATTTTGTCGTTTGGTAAAGAGTTGAGTGTCTGTCAGTGTTTTTGAAATTCCCATTGTAGAGAAAAGATCGATTCCCAACTTGTCTTATTTCTACTAGTTTTTTGTTTGCCATGTAATAGGTTAACGACATAACTAGTCCACTTCTAAACAAGGCTGTGTTTGCTTGGAGACAATCCAACAAATCATTGAAAAAGGAGAAAATGCCATATTTTATCCTTTTTGAGACCCTTTCACTATAATGTGAGCTACACTTGAATTGTTGCCTGTGAATCTGTGAATGATTTTGATATATCTGGTAGACATGTATAGGCTTTAATAAAAGTGTAATCTGGTAAAAAATAAATGACATAGAAAGACCTACTAATGTGAACTTCATTTTGCTCTTTTTTTTATTGTAGTGCTACCATGACAAGATTTGCAAGGCATGGTGATGGACGCAAGAGGCCTTTGCAGGCTTCATCATGGACTGATCTAAAGAGTGCAAGTAAAGAAAATGGCAATAAAGAAACACTGAAAAATGTCAGAGACTGGAATAAAACAGACAAAGTTAACAAAAGAAAGAAACACTTACCGTACAAAAATACTGGGAAATTTGATATTAAGTGTTATAGTTGTCAAAGTCTTGGGCACAAAGCTTCAGAATGCACGGAGCCAAAGAAAGACATGGAGACTGTATGTTATAGTTGTCAACAGAATGGGCATAAGGCCTTCAACTGTCCACAAAAAATACGAGGGTTAAAGGAGGAATGGAAAAAAGTGAAACGAAGTGAGTTCAGACGTCAGAAAAGACAGATACAGGTTCAGTCTCAAAAGGTAGGTCCTGTGTAACAATGTCTATGGAGAACTGTAAAGTTGCAGAGTACCAGTACACAAAAAAATTTAACAAATCTTTCATTGTTAACTCTATTCCACATAGTGTGTTTTTAAAAACAGTGACATATTAACTTGTTACCAAATGACAAAGTTTTAGGTTTGTCAAAATCGAAAGCATTTGCAGACGACAACATAAAAGTGACTGAAAAATTGAAATTTGTTTTGTGAAGGGTAGAAAATATTGTGGGCAAAGGAGAAAATGCTGGTTACAAGCATTTTCTCCTTTTCCCACAATGTTTTCTAAAGTCTTCATTCTCAGGGTCGTCAAAAGTAGGGATTGTGTGGTAATGGGTTAAGAAAATCTTTATAATGCATCTGAAATTGCTTTGAATTTGAACAAAGTAAATATTGTCACCTGTTGAAGAGTTAAAGCTTTGAAAGCTTTGTTGTGGGTAATCAAAAATTTTATTCTGAAAATATCCGTAACAAAGTTACATGTATAGGCTTTTACTTATTTTAAAGGTGGCCCTTCAGAATTTTGGACGAAAATCTTACAAAAATGCCATAAAATCATCCTTATACTCCCAAAGCCTTTTAGTTTTCATTCATAAAACCCCAGTAATCTAAAACTGTCCGACAACACGAGAAATTAGAGATTTACTACAGCCAAGGTTGACACCAACGGGAGACACGTTCCATTTTTAGATGATCAATTTGCTCATTTACATACAGGAATACACAGATGAAGTTTCAAACATAGCGACCGAAGAAGAAAATATGGAAAAAAATTATTACATGTTTGTTATGTAATGGAATTTAAGCGTTATGAGTCACCTGCAAGTCACTTGGCATTCCCAAAATGCTTTATTGATTTTTGGCGCGAAATCTAAAAATACCTTAAGAGGCTATGTAGCCTTTAAGGGAACACCATCAAAAACATTTTTTTTTGTAATTTTATTAATCTTAATTATTGATGATTTGTATTAATTTTTCATATGAATTTCAGTGATATATATATATATTTTAATTTGGTGAGATGTAAAAATTCTAAATACCCACCTTTAAGCATTTGCATTTCTTACACGGCTAAGTAAATCTTGTTCCATGGATGAATTTATGGAACGAGTACAAATGATTGTGAAAAAAGCTAGAGAAGTTCAAGTAGGCATATTGCTGAATAAAGACATTTTAACATTTCAGGAATGTTTTAATTGTCGAGAGACTGGGCATAAGCTTTCAGAATGTCCAAAACTAGAAAAGGATATGGAGCATGGCACTGGCATCTGTTTTAAATGTGGATCGACTGAACACAGTGTGAACAAGTGTAAAGCTAAAGTAGCACCAGGTATATAAGATTTTTACTCTTTATTTACCAAGTACATGTACCAAAGAATTAACCCTTTCCCAAACGACAAATTTTGGACCCTTCCAAACCGAAAGAGTTTGCAGACGACAATTTTAGATTTGGAGAAGTTGGCAGAAAGTTCTCAAAAAGGGTGGAAAACACTGTGGAAAAAGGAGAAATTGCTCGTTACGTTTTCAAAAGACTTTTACTGCAGACACGTAAAAACCAGGGCTTGTTTGGGAAAGGGTTAACCCATTACCAGTTTACCACACAATCCCTACTTTTGATGCCCCTAAGAAAGAAGCCTTTTGAAAACACTATGCGAAAAGGAGAAAATGCTGGTGACCAGCATTTTCTCCTTTTCCCACAGTGTTTTCTACCCTTCCCAGAGCTAATTTCTATGTTTTAGTCACCTTTATTTTGTTGTCTGCAAATGCTTTCAATTTGGACCAGTCTAAAATTTTCTCGTATGGTAAAGAGTTAAGACTTTCAATGACCTTGAAAAAAGAAGGCTTATGGGACTAGAAGAAAATGTTAGTGTGGTCAAAGACAAGTCAAATAATTGATGTAACAGAAATAATGTCATCTGCAGTTGCTCTGAATTTAAAAAAGGCTTGATACCTTGTTGTTTGCTAAATGAAAGCATTAAATTTGGTCTGTTTCGCTATGTGTGATAGAACCAATTACTGGATATGTTTTATTAATACTTCACCACACAATCCTGACCTGAACGGAGATAAAAGCCTTTTGAAAACATTGTGGGTAAAGGAGAAAATGCTGGTGACCGGCTTTTTCTCCTTTTCCCACAATGTTTTCAGATGTCTTCTTCCTCTGGGTCGTAAAAGCCAGGGATTGTGTGGTAAAGGGTTGAAAGAAACTAAACTTTGATGTCCGTCAACTTGTAAACATTTAATTGTGTGTTATATCAGTAAGCACTTATGCCTTTTTATTATTCTTAAATTTTTACCCGATTAAAAAGTTCTAGACTTGTCCGAAATGAGAGCATTTGCGGACAAATCAAATGTGGTTCAAATAATCTTATTTATCTTTAACCCATTACCACTCAATCCCTACTTTTGACGCCCCTGAGAAAGAAGCCTTTAGAAAACATTGTGGGAAAAGGAGAAAATGCTGGTAAGCAGCATTTTCTCCTTTTCCCACAATGCTTTCTACCCTTCACAAAACAAATTTCAAATTTTCGGTCACTTTTATTTTGTCATCTACAAATGCTTTCAATTTGGGCAAACCTAAAATATTGTTGTTTGGTAATGAGTTAAAAGGGCAGGAAACATTATGAGAATAAGAAATAATACTGGTTTACAACATTATCTCAATGTCCTACAATGTTTCCAATAGTCTTCTTACTCAGGGTTGTAAAAATTGTATATTAAAGGGTGTAGGTGTTTTAACCCATTACCACACAATCCCTACTTTTGACGCCCCTGAGAAAGAGGCCTCTAGAAAACATTGTGGGAAAAGGAGAAAATGCTGGTAACCAGCATTTTCTCCATTTCCCACAATGTTTTCTACCCTTCACAAAACAAATTTCAAATTTTCGGTCACTTTTATTTTGTCGTCTACAAATGCTTTCAATTTGGGCAAACCTAAAATATTGTTGTTTGGTAATGAGTTAATAATATATCTGAACCATTTATTCATTTCTTTATAATCCAGTAATTGATTAACCCATTACCACACAATCCCTACTTTTGACGCCTCTGAAAAAGAAGCCTATTGAAAACACTGTAGGAAAAGGAGAAAATGCTGGTAACCAGCATTTTCTCCTTTTCCCACAGTGTTTTCTACCCTTCCAAGAACAAATTTCAATTTTTCAGTCAACTTTATTTTGTTATCTGTAAATGCTTTCAATTTGAACCAGTCTAAAATTGTCATGTGGTAAAGAGTTAATGTACATGTATGTTACATTTTTCAGGAGAGTATCCCTATGCCAAATGTTTTATTTGTGGAGAAACAGGGCACTTATCAAAACAGTGTCCTGATAATCCAAGAGGCCTTTACCCTAGAGGCGGTTGCTGTAATGAATGTGGTTCTGTAGAACATTTAAAACGAGACTGTCCTGAATTCCAGCAAAGGCTAGGTAGGAAAATTTAACATTCTAGCAAAACATCCCTTGGCTACCTTGAATATAACTTTGGAAAACATCAGTGGGAAAGGAGAATTTCTTGGTAACCTGCATGTTATCCTATGGCCACATGAGTTAAGTTTTTGTCACTAACTGTTTTCAGTATGGATGTGTGTAAACTTTCGTTGTCAGGGAAATAGGTAACCCTTTACCAAATTATCCCTAGTTTTAAGGTGAGACCCGAGCAATACACTTCAGGTGAACATGGGGCAAAAATTCTACTTTGTTGATAAATAAGGATAAATAAGGATTAATGCAGAGATAGTATTTTTGTTCATTCAAAGAAGGAAGAAATGAATCGGTGAAAGTTCAATAATACTCATTTTTAATTGTTTATAATTATAACAATTAATTATATTTATAATTTTAACAATTTTTATTAAAGTTTTTATTATAGCTACTTTTAATTATAGCTAATTTTGAAATTTTGCATTTCAACGTGGCTCAAATGGTGCAATTGTTTATTGATAGGGTAGAAAACTTTGTGGAAAAAGGAGAAAATTCTGTTTACTAGCATTTTCTCCTTTTGCCACACTGTTTTCAAAAGGTGCCTTTCTAGGGATCATCAAAAGTCGTCATTGTGTGGGAAGGGGTTAAGTGAAAGCTAAGAAAAAACACAGGACAATGTTTTGAAAAGTGTTGAAATTGTTAAAACTCAAGATTATGTGGTAAAGGGTTAATGAATTAAATCATAGAACTGATGGCTGTCAGGGTCGTCAAAAGTAGGGACTGTGTGGTAATGGGTTAACTTTTTGCAAAAAATTTGGACCTGTCAGAATTGAAAGCATTTGCAGAAGACAAAACAAATGCAACTCAATCACTCATATTGAAATTTGTTTTTGGAAGGGTAGAAAAAATGATGGGAAAAGGAGAAAATGCTGTTTTTTTTAGGTAAAGGATTAAGAGGAATTTTTGGATCATTTTTGGAAAGCGAGAAAACTGCTGGCACACTCTTTTATCATATTCTACCATGCTCTCTACCCTGGTGTAGTTTTCTTACGCAAATACATTGTACTTTCAGTATGCAAAGACAACAATTTTGTTTACAAGCATAGAACAAAACATTGTTGATAATTTTTTTCTTTCTGTTACAGGTATAGGAGATATTAAGTTACAAAAACTAGACCAAGTAAGCAGTTTAGATGCTGAACTCAGTCCAGAAGATGAAGAAATAAAGACACTGAAGAAAAAGAAGCATAAAGTTGTTAAATTCTGATAGAATTTATATCATTTACATGTTGATTTTTTTGTTAGATAAAATATCAACCATTCAGTATTTGTTTGTGTTTCTATCCCTCAGCTTCACTTATTGTTTACCATTTAACTCTTTACCAAACGATAAAATTTTGGACTGGTCCAAATTAAAAGCATTTGCAGATGACAAAATAAATGTGACTACATGCTTAAAACTTGTTTTAGGAAAGGAAGAAAACATTGGGAAAGGAAGAAAATGCTATTTACCAGCATTTTCTCCCTTTCCTGCAATGTTTTCAACAGGCTTCTTTCATAGGGGCGTTAAGTCGAGAATGTGTGGTAAAGGGTTAACCCTTTACCAAACAAATCCAGGTTTTTACAACTCTGAGGTAGAAGCCTTTTGAAAACATTGAGGGAAAAGGAGAAAATGCCGGTTTACCTGCATTTTCTCCTTTTGCCACAATGTTTTCTGCCCCGCTAGAAGCAAATTTCAATTCTTGGGTTACATTTCTTTTGTCCTCTGCAAGTGCTTTCAACTTGGGCCAGTCTAAAATTTTGTTGTTTGGTGAAGGGGTTAACAGAGCTTTGGACATGTCCTAATTGAGAGCATTTGCCAAGACTGAATTGATTCTGGCTCCAGTGATATCTAGAGTTTTCAAAAGGAAAGAAAATACTGTGAAAATAAGCTGGTTATCAGTATTTTCACCTTTTCTCACATTATTTCAAGTATCCATTCAGGTAGCTGTGACAGGGAACTGTTGAACCCTTTACCAGACAACAAAATTTTAGCTCGGTCCAAATTGAAAGCATTTGCAGACGACAATTTCAGTGTTGCTCAAATGGTGCTATTGTTTATTGATTAGGTAGAAAACATTGTGGGAAAAAAAGAAAATGCTGGTTACCTGTATTTCACTTTTTCCCACAATCTTTTCTGAAGGCTTCTTTCTCAGAGTCAGCAAAAGTAGGGATTGAGTGGCAATGGGTTTATACATGGTTACATTCTTTATGTCTTTTACCAATCTACAATTTTTTGGACTTGACCTATACTGAGTGAGTAGCTCAGTGGGTTGGGTTTCTGACTTGTGGCCTGGTGGTTGTGGGTACCTTACCTGGTCAAGTCAAATTTTCTTTCCAGTGATTTTTTCCCTCTCACCTTTGATGCATGTGGGAAAAGCAATCAGTGACTTCAAACAAAGTTGTGTCAGTGCCAGTGAGAGACAGCCAGGAAGCATAAGTGCATAAGTGACCTAAGCTGTTAAAACTGAGTTAAACTCCAATACATACATAGGATTCAACAAAATTCAAAGCAATTGTTGATCACAAATTAAGGTTAGCTCAAATGTCAATTTCCATAACTGAATGTAGAAAAATTTGTGGGTAAAGGAGAAATGCTGGTCACCAGCATCTTTCCTTTACCCACGTTGTTTTCAAGTCTTCTCTTTCAGGCTTGTTATATCACTGGACTGTGATGTAAAGAGTAAACACATCTATAGCAGATGACCCTGAAAACATCCCTGTGAAATGCAGATAATGTAAATAATGGTTTAACTATTATGCTAATATGACACACAAATTTGGCTCTATAAACATAGTGCAAGGAAAGTGTAGTAAAATCTGTGACAATCCATATAGAGTGACGTCATTCTATATCGAGTGACATCATTTAATGAGAGTTATTCAATGGAACATAATCTTTATCTGCATTTTTACGCTAAGTTTGAACTTGTTTTCCTTTCATTAAGAATTTGCCATGTTAGAATCGAAATAATCTTCATTCTATCATGGTTTATTGTTCAATAAACCACATTGTGAGTTATGAGGTGCAATGAATAATCCACTGTAGCTATCACCCTTATGGATTATTTTTTGTGCCTCATAACTCACAACTGGTTTATTGAATGATAAACCACGTTAGAAAGAAGATTATGTCTTAAACCAACAAAATTTTAGACCTGTCCAAATTGAAAGCATTTGCAGACTACAATTTCCATTTAGCTCAAATGATGTATTTTATCAATGATAGGGTAGAAAACTTTGTGGGAAAAGGAGAAAGTGCTGTTAACAAGCATTTAATCCTGTTTTCACAATGCTTGCAAAAGGGTTCTTTCTCAGGGTTGTTAAAGTTGGGGTTGTGTAGGCAAGAGTTAATACTTGAAAACAAGTGAAAACACTCTGGAAAATATAAACAATACTTAACCCTCTCCAAAACAATCCCTGGTTTTCATGACCCTGAGAAAAAAGCCTTCTGAAAATATCATGAGAAAAGGAGAAAATGCTGGTAACCAGCATTTTCTCGTTTTCCCACAATGTTTTCTTCCCTTTCCAACACAAGTTTTAATTCATGAGTCACATTAATTTTGTCTGCAAATGCTTCCAGTATATTTTGACTAGTCTAACATTTTGTTGTTCGATAAAGAGTTAAGAGTAATTTTTCTTTTTGCCATATTGACTTCAAATCTTGTCCTTTTTAAGACTAGAAGTCATCTGTATGAGGTAATCTCTAACAGAACAAATACTAGTAAGTTTGGACTTTTAAAGTTCGGAAAAGTGAGCAAAGATGGCTGAAATTGAGAGAAAGGAATCTGCTTAAGGAGTTAGAAAAGAAAGGAGTCCCTGTAAGCAGTTAACTCTACCAATCAACAAGATTTCAGCCTTGTCCAAAAGCATTGCAGACGACAAAATAAGTATCAGTCAAAAATTGAAACTTAGCTTAAAAAGAGTAGAAAACATTGTGGGAAAAGGAGAAAATGCTGCTGACCAGCATTTTCTCCTTGTCCCACAATGTTTTCAGAAGGCATTTTCCTCTGAGTCATGAAAACCTAGAATTGTTTGGTAAAGTGTTATAAGAATAAAAAAAAAAATAAATTGAGGAAAAGAGATGACCAGAATTTTTTCCTTTTCCCATAGTGGTAAAAATGCTACAATATCCTCTAGTGTCATAAAAATAAGGGATTCTTTTTAGAGAGTTAATCACTTAGTATTATTACTGTCTCTTTTGGACTGAAACTGCAGGTTTAACCATTTCCCAAACAAGCCCTTGTTTTCAAGTGTCTGCAGTACAAGTCTTTTGAAAACACTGTGGGAAAAGGAGAAATTGCTCGTAACGAGCAATTTCTCCTTTTCCCACAGTGTTTTCTGCCCATTTGGGTAGTTTTCTGCCACTGTTTTGAAAGTTAAAATTGTCGTCTGCAAACTCTATTTGTTTGGAAGTCTAAAATTTGTTGTTTGGGAAAGGGTTAAGTGATTTTTTGTCTATCCATGAAATGAGAAAAAACTTTCATAATAACATTTATCTGCAACTATGTTGTCCTTATGTTCAAGCGTATACATGTACATTTACATGTACATGGAATGTTTTCTTCAACAGGATACGGAGATGACCAACCACCATAAGATCTTGGTACTTCTTCCATTGAAGCAATACATATTTTGACCTGTTACTGTAACTTGTGTCTCTGCACTAGGTAGAGTAAATAGAGATAACTCTAAACAAACAAAACAACAAAAGATGTTTCTCAACTGCTGATGATTTTTAATGAGTAACAATAAAAATTGAAGAACAATAAAATAATTATATACAACATCAAACAAGTATTGCTGGAAGACATTCCAACATGGGAAATAATAGCAAAATGTCTTCCAAGGTAGACAGAAAGTATATAAAACAATATAGTTTTCCCTGGAAATTGACCCCCTACATCTCAGATTATTTTTGCTGCTTTATAACAGGGATCATATTTATGTTTATATAATATGATCTCTGTTTATAATGAGGCAGCAGAAATATTTTGGAAAAAATGTTACATGTATTTTCATGATTGTCATTCCCTTAAAAATTATAGAAATTTGACAATTCTTGCCAAATTGTAGAACTTTTATCATTGACTTGTCTAGCTTGATCTATTTGTCAAGAAACAACACAGAACAGACCAATATATCAGAACATGATTCATGTAACTTGTCAAAACTTTAATAGCTGTAAAAATAGAAATCTCATACAAAAATAGACTTTCCTTTAAATCTATTATCAAATTTGTGCTATAGATATATTGCAATGACGAAACATAAATGCAACTGAAACATAAAAACATTTTAACTGACAACTTGCTGACTTACAAGCTTTATTATGTTACCAAAAACTGGTATCATGGTAAAATTTTAGATGCACAAATTTGATGTATTGGAAAAGTAACCAAAAACTGATATGGAAAAGTTACAGTTGCCAAAAGTTTATACTGAGGGGAAATTTTGATGGTCTCCAAAGTGATATCAAAGAGAAAAATCTCACTCTAAAAGAGGGTAAAGTCAAACCAACATACATGTACATGTTTTTCTTCCTATAGTTCTTCTTCTTTTTTCATTATCACAGATACAAATCAAATAATCCAATCATTGCAGGTATTCATCGTCATATATTTATTTTTCATCTGAATTTTTTTTCTCCATTTTTTTACAATAAGATTGTATATTATATATCACAACATCAAGTTCTTAAATACAAATAATGTAACAAAACTACAATTAAATAAATTAATACAAAGTAGTATTATCACAGACTGTAGCCAATATTTTCTATACATGAAAATGGTCGAGGGAAAAAAATAAAATCTGAGGACGGAAAATACCCAGCCATCAACATGAATGAAAAAAGGTCTAATCAGGACGGCATGGTAGTTTAAAAAAAAGCCAAGCAATCAGAATTAATATTATTCAACGATTCATAAATCTGAATAAATAAACAAATAAATGAAACCAAGCTCTTAACCATTTACCATGTTCTATTACAGTGTTCAGGAAGAAGGAATTTCTAAATATGGAAGAAGAAAGAATGCTTAGAAACAAGCATTTCTCCTATTTACATATATTCCTGCCTTTTAAAATAAATCCCATTGTTTGAAGCGCAACTAGTTGTTGTCTGCTAATGCTTTCAAAATGGACAAATCTTAACTTTTGTGATCTGGTACAGAGATACCTAGTCACAATGGACTTTGAAAATATTGTAGCAGCAGGTCTTGCTCAGAACAGTAAGCAGAACTGCTGCAGCTATATTTTCCATAAAAAAGGTAAACTATGGTTCAATAAATTAAAGAATAAAATCATTCTAGAAACACTTGAAACAGTTTCAGGTGATCCACTACTCTGCATTCAAATCCTATGACTGCCTGCTGTTTCCATCCTGGGTCTGTAATTACATACCAGTCTCAATTTCATTCTAATCTAATTCTAGATTTAGAATGTAACTCAACTTCTGACAGGTAACCTATTTAATTAAGCCAATTAAACAATGTGTAACTTCCATTTTTCATTTAGAACATTCCAGAGAATACATGTATTACTTTTCTTAACCCTTTACTCCATAGATACTCATTTCTAAGCACTGCTTGTAGGAGCCGTTGGAAAACATTGTGGCAAAAGGTGAAATTGCTTGTGACAAGCAATTTCACCTTTGTCACAATGTTTTCTATGCTATCATAAGGTGTCATATACACATAAGAAACAGCTTCATCCTTTCTGTTATTTAGACTCAATTAGAAATACAATAGAAATGCCTTCTGGAGTAAAGGGTTAAGATTGGCTGGTATATATACATACCCCAAGTTACTAAATAATAAGTTAGTATGATGATAAATGTCTAAATTCATCTCAACTTCGAGAGTCATCAGTTTAACCCATTACCACTCAATCCCTACTTTTAACGCCCCTGAGAAAGAAGCCTTTTGAAAACACCGTGGGAAAAGGAGAAAATGCTGGTAACCAGCATTTTCTCCTTTTCCCACAGTGTTTTCTACCCTTTCCAGAACAAATTTCTATTTTTCACTCACCTTTATTTTTTCGTCTGCAAATGCTTTCAGTTTGGACCAGTCTAAAATTTTCTCGTGTGGTAATGAGTTAAACAAATTGGTAAATGTTAAGTGATTTGCTAGTCTACTCTGTGATAAATATGTATCAGGTGTATAATCTTCACTAATGGTAATTTTCTTTGTGATCTGATTTGTTTAGTCAAATGATAAACAGAAGAATCAATTTAATGTAAATTGAAAATAACATGAAATTGCATAGCTAGAAAAGTCATCAAAATAGAGAGATAAAGAATGTATGTCATCAAAGTAGATACACAATGTATAACAAAAAAACTATTTACAATTTAAACACTATATTGCCGTTAAAACAGTTGAGTGTGAAAACACTAGTGAGCCATTATAAAAATGTCACTTTAGAATTAGACGTTTACCATATAGCATCACAAATGAATTGGTTTGATATATTGTATAAATTCATGTATTCATATTATTTCATTCTGATGTAATATTTTAACTTTCTATGTATCAGTTAAATAGACATACTTAATTCACTTTCTACTGACACTTCTTTTGCATGTCACAACTCACCAAGTTTTGAAATTGTTATTGTATTCACTAAATAAATTACATTCCAAGTTCGTTTATTTTGTCTACAATTTGTTGTTTCTCCATTTCCAATTTTGTGAGTTCAGTCTTAAGTTCAGATATCTTGTCATTCATTGGAGCAACAATATCTGTTCTAGACATTTGGGTCTTGCTCTTATCTCTGGATTGTTCTGCAATGTTTGTCTTCGTACTCATTTCCTCTGTGAGTTGTTTTATCTTCTCCCTTACATCTATGATAGATTTGTTCACTTGAGCAAAATCGTAACACAGGTTGTCATGTTTGTCCTCTTTTGTCATCTGTAAACAAACATGAAAACATATACATGTAAATTTGTTGACATGTTTTACCAGATACCCACCGTGCAATTTCAGATTTAACTCATTACCAAATGACAAAATTTTAGGTTTGTCCAAATCAAAAGAATTTGCAGATGACAAAATAAAAGTACCTAAAAATACAATTTTTTTTTTGTGAACTGTAGACAACATTGTGGAAAAAGGAGAAAATGCTGGTTACCAGCATTTTCTCCTTTTCCCACAATGTTTTATTTCCTTTTACAAAACAAATTTCAAATTTTCAGTGTCACTTTTTTTTGTTATCTGCAAATGCTTTCAATTTAGAAAAAACCTAAAATTTTGTCGTTTGGTAATGAGTTAACAAATTTGATATACGACTTATTTATATTCTCTGATGGCTTAATGGCCCCTCTCCATCTGTTAAAAATCCCCCTTATTTTTAAAACATGGGGGCAAATTCCCCTACTTTTTTCAAATCCTGAATGAAACACAGTGAACTTCCAACATTGTTGTCACTGCCTGTGCACACATAATTTGCTTCATACACAAGTTGACCAATACATTTGTACATGTCCATCAATTTAAACACTAGATTTTACTTTTACGATAAATCAATTGAGAAACAAGTTCTTGCTAACTATACCAGTCTTTCTTGACTTTACTTGCTGGACAATAAACTAATACCTGCACCTTATGTGAGGGTTAATGAACAATCTGAAAGTCAACATTCACTCCCTGGGTGTCAAACTTAGGACCTTAGGCAGATGCTCTACCAATACAGGTCCATCAAAGCCCCTTTGTTTCCTTTGTGTATCCATTCACACCTCTTTCAGATACAATAATCAGACTTGAAAAGAATGTTTTTTGTTCATTTTTAAATCTATACAACTCTACCTCTAGTTTTAGCAGCCCTGAGAGAGAAAGCTTGTGAAAGAAACAATGTAGGAAAAGAAAAACAAGAGGGCCAAGATAGCCCTAGTTCGCTCACCTGAATTTTTGAGAGGACAATAGCCAATTTTTTCACCATGTAAACAACCATTTCAGAGAAGAATTTTTAAGAATTTCTTCATGTCTTTATAGTGTAAATAGCCCACAGCCATCAGAGCCATGTTTCTTGATGGATCAAAATATTTTGAGCAATTTTTGAAAAGGGTCATCCAAGGAACATCTCTGTGAAATTATTCCAAAATCTGACCAGCCGTTTCAGAGAAGAAGAATTTTTAAGAATTCCTTTATTTCTGTATAGTGCAAGAAGCCCCGATTCACCAGAGCCATGTTTCTTGACGTATCAAAATTTCACGAACAATTTTTGAAAAGGGTCACTGAAGGCACATCTTTGTGAAATAATTTCAAAATCTGACCAGCCGTTTCAGAGAAGAAGAGTTTTAAAGAATTTCTTCAATTCCCTATAGTGCAAGTAGCCCCCATTCACCAGAGCCACATTTTTTGACGAATCAATATTTCACGAACAATTTTTGAAAAGGGTCATCCAAGGAACATCTCTGTGAAATTATTCCAAAATCTGACCAGCCGTTTCAGAGAAGAAGAGTTTTTAAGAATTTCTTCATTTCCCTATAGTGCAATTAGCCCCCATTCACCAGATCCACATTTTTAGACGAATCAAAATTTCGCGAACAATTTTTGAAAAGGGTCATCCAAGGAACATCTCTGTGAAATAATTTCAAAATCTGACCAGCAGTTTCAGAGAAGAAGAGTTTTAAAGAATTTCTTCATTTCCCTATAGTGCAAGTAGCCCCCATTCACCAGAGCCATGTTTCTTGACGTATCAATATTTCACGAACAATTTTTGAAAAGGGTCATCCAAGGAACATCTCTGTGAAATTATTTCAAATTCTGACCAGCCGTTTCAGAGATGAAGAATTTTTAAGAATTCCTTTATTTCTGTATAGTGCAAGTAGCCCCCATTCACCAGAGCCATGTTTCTTGACGTATCAATATTTCACGAACAATTTTTGAAAAGGGTCACCCAAGGAACATCTCTGTGAAATTATTTTAAAATCTGACCAGCGGTTTAAGAGGAGATTTTCAAAGAATTTCCTAGAAAATTCAATTTTGTTGCCATGGCAACCAGTGTTTTTGATGGAATCAAATTCTGTGAACAATTTTTAAAGAAGACCTCCCAAGGAACATTCCAGCCAAGTTTGCTCCAAATTAGCCCAGTGGTTTAGAGGGAGTTGATGTTTAAAGAATTGTTGACGACGCATGACGGACGATGGACACCCAGTGACCCTAAAAGCTCCCCTTGAGCATGTTGTGCTCAGGTGAGCTAAAAATGCTGGTACCTTTCTACCTTTCCACAATGTTTTCACCCTTTCAAAGACATGTGCAACATCTAGTTCTTCTGAAAAACTGTCTTAAAACATGCAAGTCTATAACTTTATTGTCCTGTAAACATTTAACCCCTTATTACACAATCACAAGATCAAATGACAAGAAAAAATCTTTTTGAAAGCACTGGGGGAGGAGGAAATACTGGTACCCAGCATCTTCTCAACTTCGCACTAATTTTCCAATGTTTCAAAGATAGATGCCTTTATGTGCTACATTAACCCATTACCACACAATCCCTACTTTTGATGCCCCTGAGAAAAAAGCCTTCAGAAAACATTGTGGGAAAAGGAGAAAATGCTCCTAACCAGCATTTTCTCCTTTTCCCACAATGTTTTTTACCCTTCACAAAACAAACTCAAATTTTAAGTCACTTTTATTTTGTTGTCTCCAAAAGCTTTCGATTTGGGCAAACCTAAAATTTTGTCGTCTGGTAATGAGTTAATTATTTCATCTGCAACTGATTTCAATTTGGACCAGTCTCAAACTTTGTCGTCAGATGAAGATTTTAGAAGCCAGCTGTTATACCTTCTCAGGCATGGATCCTTTCTCTGTCTCACCGTCTTCTGTATGGTTTACAAAGGTTTGCCATAGTGCATGTCCTGTCATATTGGCAGTAACAAACCTCAGTGGTAACTTCCTGTTCAGAGGGCAGTTAGCTGTGAAAATAAAACAACAAAACAGTGTTACCTTAACATTACACACCTTAACCCATTAGCACACAATTGTGGTAAAGAGTTCATGAAAAAGATAAAATGAGCATTATTACAAGTACTGTTACAAAAATTCAGTTACTCTGTGGTTTTGATAAAGGCAGGAAAGTGAAAATAAGTTGTAAACATGACTAAAATTGTTGCAGGAAGATGTGTAGTCTGCCTGGGTGTAGGACAAAAGCCACTAGGACAAAAGTCCACTGGGACAAAAGCCAACCAGGACAAAAGCCTAGTTTTAGTTACAATTGTGTATTTCATTAAAAATTTCGTATGTATGATGTGACTTGTCTTTAGAAGAGTAGAAAACATTATGTGAAAGGCAGAAAATGCCAGTCTTACAAAAATGACCAAAAAAATGATTTTCTAACACTTTTTTATAAGCAAAATTTGCAGTGGGGTTTTGTCCAGTGGCCTTTTGTCCAGTGGGTTTTCATCCTAGTGGGCTTTTGTACCAGTGGGCTTTTGTCCATTCCCCAACCTGTCCATATGCTTCCTTGTCACTGGATCAGGAAGAAGATTCCAAAGGCCATGAAACTTAGGGTGTGAAATCACACAGTTAATGTCTTGACACATCTCACAAAAAAATCTATACAACCAGAATCTATAAAAACTGCCACAGAAAAATCTATACAAACAGAATCTATACAAACTGGTCTTTTAAATGATTTTATTAATGTTTGTTGTGTTTATTGTTTAAGAAATAATCTTCTTTCTATCATGGTATATCGTTCAATAAACCACAGTTGTGAGTTATGAGGCACAATAAATAATCCACGAGGCACAATAAATAATTGCCCTCGTGGATTATTTATTGTGCCTCATAACTCACAACTGTGGTTTATTGAACGATATACCATGATAGAAAGAAGATTATTTCGATTCTAACATGGCTAATTCTTAATGAAAGGAAAACTTAGAGTAAAAACGCAAATGAAGATTATGTTCCGTTGAAAAACTCACTCATTGAATGACGTCACTCGATATAGGATGACGTCACTCTGCATGGATTGTTGCAGATTTTACCACGTTTTCCTTCCATTGTGTTTGTAGAGCCAAAGTTGCGTGTCATGTTAGAATATCAATTAATCTATATACATCATATTTCAAAAATAAATTTTATGGACCTATGATTACATCATTACTTGCTTTGTATAATAAATCACAGATATGCATTAACCCTTTACCATACAATGATGACTTTTAACACCCATGAAGGAGAAAACTTTTAAAAACATTGTGGGAAAAGGACAAAATGCTGGTAATGTATTCTACCCTGCTGGAAACAAATTTCAAGTTCTCAATAACTTTAATTTTGTCATCTGCAAATGCTTTTGATTTGTTTGGAAAAGCCTTAAATATTGTTGTTTGGTAATGAGTTAGACAACATTTCTAAAAGTTGATAGTCATAAGTACTAAATATCAACTTACAGTTGGTTGTGTATTTTTGACTCATTGACAACAGGCTGTTGTCAACTCTATGAGTTGTTCCCTGGGACTTGGACTGTTTGATCTTGTCTTCCATACTGCCAAGCATGGTGTGAAGTTTGTTGGTCATTGAGAATTTAGAGTACTTGTCTAGTCTGAAATGAGGAAAAGAAATAGGAAAAGAATTAGTGAAGTGCATTAGTTATATAAACTGCTCAAATTCCAATGGAAGTACTCAGGAGTTTTCCATAATACTTTACCAAACGGTCGCTGGTTTTCCTGATTGAGATAGAAGCCTTTTTAACTCATTACCAAACGACAATATTTTACGCTTGTCCAAATCGAAAGCATTTGCAGACGACAAAATAAAAGTAACTGAAAATATGAAATTTGTTTTGTGAAGGGTAGAAAACATTGTGAGAAAAGAGAAAATGCTGGTTACCAGCATTGTCTCCTTTTCTCACAATGTTTTCTAAAGGCGTCTTCATCAGGGTTGTCAAAAGTAGGGATTGTGTGGTAATGGGTTAAAGCATTGTGGGAAGGAGAAAATGCTGGTTACAAGCATTTTCTCCTTTTCCCACAATATATTTGTATCCTTGATACAAATTTCAATTTCTAAGTTACATTTATTTTGTTGTCTGCACATGCTTTCAATTTGGATCAGTCTAAAATTGTCATTTGGTAAAGAGTTAAGTAACTCCTGTACAAGATTAAACAGAGGTGAATTGCCCTTGAAAACTAATCAATTTCCAGAAGGGAATCCTTTATGAAATTACTTTCTTACAAAAACACTTATGTTTTTGACAACAGTATCAATGTTTGAGTCACATTTATTTTGTTGTCTGCAACTTTATGCAATCAATTTGGACAAGTCTTAAATCGTGTTCTATGGTAAAGAGATCAAACTTTTGAAATATGTTCATAACTAAAGTAGCCATAAAGCACTCTAGCCCTTCATGACTGTAGATATAAAAACACATGATACTTTGGGAAAAGTTCAAGGTACAAATGCAGTTCTATACTTACCACCAGGAGATAGTTTTTCAAAATACTTTGGCAAAAGTAACAACACTTACTGTTTGGGTACATGTTAGAATTCCAAATCCCATAGTTTTCCTTTTCATGAAAATGACTATTTTATCTATTTCAAAGTCCTGCAATTATTTATCAAACACTCAATTCACTGCACCCTTATAACTCACCTTTCTTTCAGCCTCTCTGTGTTAAAGTGAACTCCTTCTGTTGTGGTGGAAGGCAACAGTTTAACATCTAGTAGGTCATCCACCATTTTAACTTTCTCGTCCTCTGTGTGACATTTACCGAACATCTCCTGCAGTAGCTGGACACTGCCTGCTGGGCTTGGCTCATCCTTGATGGAGCCTGATGTTGATTTTCTAAATCTTGCGAAGAAGAGATCGTCACAAACAACAGCTAAAGCTTTATGGTACTCCCTGAGGAAGTCTGGATTGTGATCATCTCGTAAATCACCTGTTTTGTAAAAAAGGACAACATAAATTGCTAATGATACTAACCAAATTAAACTATATGATTAACAGAAAAACTATACAAGAAAGGGTCAGACATGCTTTTGATCAGTTTATCACAACTGATATAAACAACACATATCTAAGCTCTGAGAAACAGATATTTACTGTTAACTCTTCACCAGACAAAAACAATTGAGACTGGTCCAATTGAAAAGCAATGGCTGAAGAAATAAGTAATGTGTTAAAAAAACACACAATGATCTTTCAAATCAGCATTTAAACCAGTATTTTCTCCTTTTCCCAAAAATGTTTTTAAAAGGCTTCCTCCTTAGTGTTGTTGAATCTTGGGGTGTGTGTGGTAAAGAGTCAAGTTGTAAAGGCATTACAAAGAAATGGCCACTAAAGATTCTAGATCTTGCTGACTTTGATAAAAACAATGAGACCTTCATGAAGTAAACAAAAACAATAAAAAAAAAACTTTCCCAGGTTGGAATATAAACTGCTTTGCCCAAAGACATTACCACTAAAATAAGAAAAACTATACTGGTGTTGGCAGCTAATGAAGTACAAAATCTAACCTGATTTGATGTGGGCCAGAGTGTGAACTAAAACAACAACAAATTCTCCCACACATTCAAGTCTAGCTGCTCTGATATACAAGATCTTGTTATTGCCATCGAAATAGAAGGAGTTTCTGTAAGGGTTGCGGCGAAGTCTTTCATTCGGTGGAATTTTATTGGCCAGCAAGACAATGACTGGGGCATGTTGACAATGTGCTGCTACCAGCTCTGTGACGAAACAGCCAAACTTGTACACAACAAATCTCCGTGCATCGAGCTTGTTGAGGTCAACAGCTTCAAGTTTGGAATCATTTGACCACTGCAGATCTTTGGAATCTGTGTATCCATCACCTACAAAAACAGTGTCAAAAATATATCAAAATTTTATAGGTCCATGCCCATCTATAGTATTTCTTTGACCAGATGAAATTATTTTAGATTTGTCCTTGTTAGAAGTATTTGTAAACAGCAGGTTGAATTAGCTAAAATAATGAGAATTGAAGGAGACATTGTGGCAAAAGGAGAAAACTTTAGTTACCAACACAATCCTCCCTATCCCACAATGCCTTTTTTAAAATGCCGTCTGTCAAAGAATCATTAAAAAATGAGATATTTAGGCTAACTTTCACTTCCTGTACTTTCATCAAATGCCATGACCATGCCAAATCAGGGTAGTATAAGATGATTCTTTTAACTCTTTACCGAACAACAAAATTTTGGACTTGTTCGTTTTAAAGCATTTGCAGATGACAAAATAAATGTAATTCAAAAACTGAAATTTGTTTCCAGCTGGGTGGACAACATTGTGGGAATAGGAGAAAATGCTGGTTACCAGCATTTTCTCCTTTTCCCGCAATGTTTTCTATAGGCTTCTTTCTTGGGGTGGTTAAAGGTCAGGATTGTGTGTTAAAGATTTAAGACAAACATACCAACTCATGGAAATATTCTTTTCCAATCATCAAAATCAAAATCAGGTTAAAGTATTAATAAATCCTTTATAGGAGACAATGAAGGGATGGAATTCCCCAATATCACAGGCTCTAGGATGGAATCTCTTATGAACAATTTTACTCTTGATTAACATCCAGTTGTACCAAGGCAATTTCCGTGAATAATGAATCGAATTTGTATCTTGGAATCAACGTAATTATTGTGTGATTGATATAAAAAAGATGTTTACTTAAATTTATTTCATGCTTTCTGGTAGGATATCGAGAAATAGCAGTGAAAATATTTTTCAATCTTACACTGATACCACCAGTGAAATACCGATTTTCATGTTCTTGTTGCCTAGGTTTATTGTGCGTGCCTCACAACCAGATGGAAATATGACATAATTTACCTTACATTTCTCGTGCCTGACGTAATATTGTAAGGCGTTGCTATGCAGGAGGGGTAAGCCACAGGGAACAGAACTGTAATGGATTTTGATAAAGTTCCTCCCAGAAAGGGTTAAACAGATGAAATAAATAGAACAGCTTTTTTTTCGGTGACAGATCAAAATTTATTTCATCTTGTGAACACCATTGGTAATATTTTCACACATGGCTCTGCCACTCATGAAAATATTACTAATGCTGTCCACTTGATGAAATAAATTTCGATCTTTCACAGAAAAAAACAAATATCCTCAATTTCTACGCACTAAACATCAAAACTAAGTTAGACTCAGAAGGCTAACATACTGTCAATCTTGCTATCTGGTTGTTTTTTATTTGCACCCTTCTCTATCATTTTCTTAATATTTTCCATTTTCTGATACATGGGGGAGGCTGTTAGCAAGTTCATCAGCTCAGTCTCATCAAGCGGGGCTGCCATGTTGTACGAGGGTGGTAAGGACTGGACAGTGTTCTCACGCTCGATTTCTGGTTGGGGAGCGGATGACTCTGCAGACTTGGGACGCGCCTCAACTCTTGAAGTTAGTACATCAATGTTGAGAGCTTCTTGGATGGTTAGGGCCTGGAAAGTAATAATACCAAAAAAAAAATCAATTGAAGTTCAAAGACCACACTGAATCTTCTTCGAGGTATAATCTTGATCTGAAGTTAATTTTCTTGAAAATCAATTCAAATTTCCTTGGGCCACCACAGTAAAGATGTGCAGAAGTCCAGGTATGAAACAATTTTAAAGATACTTTACATAATTATTATGGTTGTCACAAATTCTATTCTAAATCGATTGAAATGCTAATGGAAACAAATATATTCTGATTTTAGTTCCTACATGATTGAAAAATAAAAACTATTTCTATAGATTTACCATTTTGGAAAACTTGACAATTGATATTAACCCTTACCTTATTACCAAACTGCAGAATTTAAGTTAAGTCCAATTTGAAAGCATGAGCAAACGAAAAATGTGATTGAAAACTGAAATTTGTTTTTGGATGGGCTGAACATTTTGGGAAAAAGAGAAAACACTGGTAACCATCATTTTCTTTCTGCACAATGTTTTAAAAAGCTTCTTTCTCTGGTAGATAAAAGTCAGGATTGTACTTTTGACGCCCCTGAGAAAGAAGCCTTTTGAAAACACTGTGGGGAAAGGAGAAAATGCTGATAACCAGCATTTTCTCCTTTTCCCATAGTGTTTTCTATCCTTCCCAGAACAAATGTCAATTTTTAAGTCACCTTTATTTTGTCGTCTGCAAATGCTTTCAATTTGGACCAGTCCAAAATTTTCTCGTGTGGTGATGGGTTAACTCAAAAAAGAAACAGACTGGTTCCCACCTCATCATTCTTCATCCTCTGTATCTGATCTTGTTGTTTATGCTCCAATTCTCTCTTTGAATCATTTGCATTGTTCACCAACTCATTCTGTTTGGCCCTTAGTTTTTCTTCACGCTTCTTCTGCAAGCGTTCCTGAAGATTTCCCTTCATGCGTAGTCTTTCGGCATCTATCTTGTTGACCAGATTTTGCAGGTCCTTCTCATGCTGTTCGAGAAGTTTGCGCTGGTCTTCCTCACTAGCTCCCTGGTCCTTCAACTTTTCAACTTCATCCTATTCAAAACATTTCAATGTTCTATCAAAAGTTTTGTAACTTAGCCCATTACCACACAATCCCTACTTTTGATGCCCTCTGAGAAAGAAGCCTTTAGAAAACATTGTGGGAAAAGGAGAAAATGCTGGTAACCAGCATTTTCTCCTTTTCCCACAATGTTTTCTACCCTTCACAAAACAAATTTCAAATTTTCAGTTACTTTTATTTTGTTGTTTGTAAATGCTTTCAATTTGGACCAGTCTAAAATTTTCTCATGTGGTAAAGAGTTAATTACCTAGCAGACAATATAGTTTTGATACAAATCTGAATAAGAGGGCATTTGAACCCATGCCAGAAAGGGAGACAATGCTGGTAATAAGTATTTTTCCCTTTTAAGAATCAAAGACATTTATTATTGCCACAAGTTATAGTTTCAATCACCAATGCTTCTCTCATGGACAGATCTGTCAAAAACTTAAAGTATTCTCTGAAAGAAAAATGGCTTTGATTTTTATTTGCCTCCCAAAAGTTTACACATATCTACATGTAGTTGACATATATTATATGTGTCATTCTGTGTCTAAATTAATTACATGAATAAGTATACACTAGCATTGAAAGCAAGGAATGATAACTATGTTACATCGTTTAATGTTGCAGGCTATTTTTTTCTTGCAATAGAAAACTTTAACAAAATTAAAACAAATACTGTAGAAAGAGTTTATGATAGGCAACATGTTTTTCTGCTATCATGTTCTTCCTTGTTACCATGTTCTCACATGTGATCACATCTTACATTGTCATTCAGGTTAACTACCCAAATTTCAGAGTCATCTGCTGCAAGATTTGCCCCCTAAATAATTGGTAAACAAATCAGTAACTCTACACACCATCATTTTCTTTTTCTTGACCTTGATGATTTCATCTCGTCGTTTGCTCAGAGATTCCATGTTTCTCTCATGCTTTTCTTTCTCCTGTCTTGTCTCATCTTCCAACTGTCTGGCATATATAGCCATCTGATCTTCCATTCTCTTCTGTTCTTCTTTCTGGAATTCTGTAATGTGAAATAGGCAAATTATTTATCTACTTGTACTTCTGAAAAGAGTACAAAAGTTTTTGTATTTTGGGGTTTATATTTATTACAAAGCAGAGCTGTATTTTTTGGCAAAGTCATTCATAGAGTATGGCTATGCATCTGTTGGAAAATCACCATTAGGTCTGGATACTTCCTGTCTAAAAGCCTACCACCATTTGATATTAGGGTTCATTATTTCAGTTTCCAAAATTCTCTGAACTGCTACCAATTACAGGACAAACATAGGTTTTATTCTCATGCCATTGACAACTTTGGGATATCTTGCAGGGAAAGAAGTAATCATTGTTCTTTTTCTCATGATATTTCCATTACTATTTCCATTTATCTTAGTAGCTGTTCTATGCGAACACTGTAAATCATAATTGTTAGACTTAATATAGCCTGTACAATAACGACCTAACATGAGTATTGCCTGAAATGTTCAAAGGTTTAGGTTCAAAATACAACCGTCACCAAACAGCAAATTTTAGGCAAGTCCAAATAGAAAGCATTTGCAGGCAACAAAATAAATGCGACTCAAAAGTTGAAACTTGCCTTTGAAAGAGAAGAAAATATTGTCAGAAAAGGGAGAAAATGCTGTTACCAGCATTTTCTCCTTTTCCCACAATGTTTTCAAAGGGCTTCTTCTTTTGGGTCGTAAAAAAAGAAATGGTTTGGTACAGGGTTACAATAGCCTGTACAATTATGAATTAATAAAGAGTATAAAGTTCAACATCTGAGCTACACAATACAACCCTGGAATTTAACCAATTACCACACAATCGCGACTTTTAACGACCCTGGGGAAAAGGCCTTTTGAAAACATTGTGGGAAAAGGAGAAAATGCTGGTAACCAGCATTTTCTCCTTTTCCAACATTGTTTTCTACCATTCCATAAGCAAATTGCAATGTTTGAGTCAAATCTTTTTGTCATCTGCAAATGCTTTTAGTTTGGACAAGTCTAAAAATTATATCATCTGGTAAAAGGTTAATCAAACTAGATGTACACATGTATGAATTAATTACCATCTTGTTCCTTTTTGAGCTGATCTTCTTGCTTCTTGCGTTCAATTTCAAGCTGATCTCTCATAAGTTTCAGCTCCATTGCAGACTTTTCAGCATCCTCAGCTGAGCTCTTGTCTGGGACAAACTCACGCAGAGCTTCTGCAAATTCCTATTGAAAAAAAAAATTGTTCATATGAAAAATCTTCATACATGTACAAAGACAGGTGCTGTGGTGGAGTTTTTTCACCTGTTCAAACTTTAAACATTTTTAACCATTTCCCAAACAATCCCTGGTTTTTACGGTCTGGGATAGTAGCTTTTTGAAAACATTGTGGGAAAAGGAGAAAATGCTGGTAACCAGCATTTTCTCCTTTTCCCACAATTTTTTTCTACCCTATCATAGACAGAAATCATCTTTTCAGCAAGAGTTGAATTGTCATCTGCAAATGCTTTCAATTTGGTCTAGTCCGAACGTTTGTCGTTTGGGAAAGGGTGAAACCACTGCATGAATTTTATATATTGAGAGCTCCTTTTATGTAGGGAATGACTAACTACAAGGAAAGACACAAGTTGATAAATAATCCACAGTAACACTGATATTTCCAAAGAAAAGTAAGTATGTCCAATAAATCCAAGAAGAGAAAAAAAAGATTTCAAGTTACTTCCACTCTTAATTAATATCCGTTTTAAACTTTAATCACTAAAGGACTCAAGAACTCTAAATACCAATGCAAAAGCACTCGTTTATACATGATCAATGAGTGCCGTTGCACTGACATGAAATACCACTGGGACGGAGCCAATGTAAATCATGCGAAAATGGTAAGAACCCTTGGCCCTACGGCACAAGAAATATTCACGGTCAAGAAATATCACCATCTTCGCAACAGGTGCTATGAACTACAATATAACACAAAACCAAGACTCTTTCTCTCTGAAGAGGAGTGGTTTTGAGAACATAAATAGTCAAATGGGCATGCATTGCATGCAATTACACGCTTACACAAGTTTTTACCATTACACCCAAGACAGCATTAATTTCCATTCCATCAAAATGTTCTTCTTGTGTTACTGGTACAATTTTTCTCAAGTCTCAAAGGTCATTTCAGATAGAGACAGAATTAAGCATGTGAACATTTCACTCTTTATCAAACAATTCTGTGTTTACAACTCTGCAGAAAAAGCATCAATTTTGAAAAAAAATATGGGGAAAGAAGCTGCTAATAACCATCATTTTCATAACTTTTCAAACAATTTCTTTCTTCTCTTGCAAACACCAACATGGCATCATTTGAGCCATATAGAATTTGTCCTCTGAAAATGTGTTTGGATTTGGGTAGCGATTATGAAAAATTGCAGAGTGAATAAAGCGCAGATCTACTGATACATTGGATAATATTCATGTATGATTGAACTGAATTGGATCTGTAATGTCTTCAAGAACAGATTAACTTTCTAGGCCTTTAGTGCACAATCTGGTGTTTTGGTGACCCTGAAGATGAGGTCTTGTGAAAACATTGCAGCAAAAGGAGAAAATGCTGATTACCAGCAAGAGTTAAACCATGATTCTCTAATTTTCGTCACCTGCAAAAATGTAGTAAAGTGGTTATTCTCCCATTTCTGTATCAAACTTTTATATGCCAATATTTTCTCTATTTCTTTCATATAGTATAGTAAGGCTACATGTAACATGTACTTTGAAAAACATGTGGCAAAATCATGAAATGCTAGTAATGTGCAATTCATCCATTTGCCACAATGATTTATCATGTATCTGTGTTTAGAAAATCAACAATAAATTTCTGCTTTTTTCGTTACCTTGTAGTGTCTCTCTTTGAGGGCCAGTTTTGCCTTGGCAAACTTGAGTTCCCATTCTGCAAGAGCATTTCTTTCAGCAATCACTTTATCACTGGCCTGTTTACGATCAAGATCAGCCAACTCATCCTGATGTTTACTTAGCAACTCTGAACGACGTTCATGTAGCTCTTCTGGACTCAGGCCCTGCTTCTGTAAAGGTGATAAATATCATCTCAAAAGCAAAAAAAACCCCGACATTTTGTGATAGTTCAAAGTTATCTCACACTTAAAAACAAATTTTCAGTCAATGAAAAAGAATTTATATCAGGTATTGAAGAAACAGTGTCAGCTCTTTAATTACTATCTTATTCTGTTGCCACCTTTTCTACAATGCTTTCAAATACTTCCTAATATTAACCCTTTCTTGCACAAGCCCTTGTTTTTACGATTCTGCAGTACAAGTCTTTTGAAAACACTGTGAGAAAAGGAGAAATTGCTCGTAACGAGCAATTTCTCCTTTTCCCACAGTGTTTTTTACCCATTTGGAGAACTTTCTGCCATTTTTATCAAATTTGAAATTGTCGTCTGCAAACTCTTTGAGTTTGGAAGAGTCTAAAATTTGTTGTTTGGGAACTGGTTAAGCATACCTACCTGTATTAGTCAAGACTTGTTTAGATCACAATGTATATATGAAACAACACCATTAAAAAATGTGTGACAGAAGCAGACACCTAGTTTTTTATCCTAGCTTTCTCTCAGAAGACCAAAACCATGGATATGGGACACTCTACTTAACCCTTTCCCAAACAAGTCCTTGTTTTTACATGTCTGCAGAACAAGTTTTTTGAAAACACTGTAGGAAAAGGAAAAATTGCTCGTAAATTTCTGATTCACATTTTGTTGTCTGCAAATGCTTTCAACTTGGACTAATCCAAAATTTTGTTGTTTGGTGAGTTAAAACAATCTAAAAAAATCCTGGTTCAGTACCTGGAGGTCAGCTAGCTCTCGATCATGTCGTTTCAACATGTCATCTCGCAGTTTGTCATACTTCTTGTTCACATCATTGACGGCTTCATTCGCCATCATACGCTTTTCTGCAGCATACTGTTTGTCAAGGTCGCTCATTTCCTGTCAATGTTACAGTACATAATGAATAGGGAACAATTTACAGTAACATTGTTTCTACCTCTTGCATCTTTACAAATAAAAGATGCTTATAATTCTTTAACCCTTTTTCCCCAATGACAAAATTTTAGATTGGCAAATTAACTCATTACCACACAATCCTTACTTTTGACGACCCTGAGAAAGAAGCCCTTGGAAAAAAATTGTGGGAAAATGAGAAAATACAGGTAACCAGCATTTTCTCCTTTTCCCCCAGTGTTTTCTACCCTTCTTAAAACAAATTTCAAATTTTCTGTCACTTTCATTTTGTCATCTGCAAATGCTTTTGATTTGGACAAACCTAAAATTTTGTCTTTTGGTAATGAGTTAAAAGCACGTACAGACGACAAAATAAACAGAACTCAAAAAGTGAAATTTGCTTCCAGGGTAGGAAACATTGTGAGAAAAGGAGAAAATGCTGATATGGTAAAGGGTTGTCTATTTACTACACAATCCCAAGTTATAACGACCGTGAAGGAGGTGGTCTTTGAAAATATTGTGGGAAAAGGAAAATCAGCATTTTCTCCTCATCCAAAAATATTTTCTAACTTATCAGAGAACTTTGGCCTCTTGAACTTGATTTCAAACAAGAGCTGATGGAATGAGAGCAATGCCTCCCGAAAGCCCTATTTCCAGAAACTGTGACCTTAAACCTGTTGATGGTCTCCAGCTGGCCACCTTGTATCCGATCCAAGGAAAAAAGAGATGTTTGTAAAACATGTATGCCCCCTAATGGCATCCAATTTTAAATATAACATGTGATTATAAACTGTTAAGTTCAAAGTGTAAAAACGAACAAAGGGTAATTACTCAAAAATTATTAACGATAAATTAACAATTCTTGAGCAATGCACTTCCCATTTATGTGAGCTATCAACTTACAAGGTTTCATAATTTTACCTCACAGACTTTTTGAGTTATGCTCCAGACAAAAATTAAGTATGAAAATCTACAAAGGGCAATAACTGCAAAAATATAATGGGCAGAGTTATGGTTCTTGTGCAATGCACTTCTTCTGAATAAGATCTATCCACATATAAAGTTTCAAGATGAGACCTAAAAAACCTTTTGAGTTATGCTCCGGACAAAAAATTAAGTATGAAAATCAACAAAGGGCAATGACCCCAAAAATATGATGGACAGAATTATGGTTTTTGTGCACTGCACTTCTCCTTAATAAGATTAATCCACCTATGAGGTTTCAAGGTGATACCTGAAATACTTTTTGAGTTATGCTCCCAACAAAAATTAAGTATGAAAATCAACAAAGAGCAATAACTCCATAAATATGATGGGCAGAGTTATGGTTCTTGTGCACTGCAGTTCTCCTTAGTGAGATCTATTTACCTATGTAGTTTCAAGATGATACCTGAAATACTTTTTGAGTTATGCTCCGGACAAAAATGTGGTCTACGGACCGACCGACGGACTGACCGCCAAGTGCAAAGCAATATACCCCCACTTCTTCGAAGGGGGGCATAATAATAAAGTCATCTGCAAATACATTCAATTTAGAGGAACATCAGATTTGTCAAGTGAGAATGAGTTAAAAAAAAAACTTAGAAAGAAGGTGGTCATTACCCCATTTCAACAGTTTAAAAGCCAATCTCTATATCAACGACTGACAAATAATGCTTAACACATTTTAGCGCAATTGGTTAACTAACAATGACTAATACAAGCATGAGCCACAAGTGAAAATATTACCAATTGTGTTCATGAGATGAAATAAATTTCCATCTTTCACCGAAAACAAAACAAAATTAATATTCTATTTATTTTCATTTTAACCCTTTCTGGGAGAAGCTTTATCAAAATCCAGTACAGTTCTTTTCCGTTTTTCCCCATGACGTAGCCCTCCCACATAGCAACGCATTACAACATTATGTCAAGCGAGAGAAATGTAAGGTAAATGACATCATATTTCCATCTGGTTGTGAGGCATGCGCAATTAACCTAGGCAACAAGAGCATGAAATGAAAATCAGTATTTTCAATGGTGGTACCAGTGTAAGATGGAAAAAAAATTTTTCACTGCTATTTCTCGATATCCTACAGGAAATCA
Organism: Tridacna crocea; assembly: GCA_943736015.1. Classification (NCBI taxonomy): domain Eukaryota; kingdom Metazoa; phylum Mollusca; class Bivalvia; order Cardiida; family Cardiidae; genus Tridacna; species Tridacna crocea. The sequence continues at coordinate 33,516,790 of OX031066.1, read as the reverse complement.
TGAAATGAATAGGATTCAATGAAAATTTATATACTAAAAAGAATAAACTTTACATCATAATTACACAGTGATAAAAATCCAGTATACCTATACTTTAACTCACCTGAGCCTGCCTTTGAGCAAGGACAGCTTTGATAACTTGTTCACTTTCATCTGCACCATTGTCCTTGATGCCTTTCCTGATGGCTTCTCTTTCTGCTTCTTTAGCCTTCTTCCGTTTCACATCGTCCAATTCTTTCTTCTGTTCAAGCATCTCTCTTGTCTTTTCTATGTCGTGTTTGCGCTGCAGATCATCAAGCTTACGCATGCGTCTCTTGGCAAGTTTGTCGCGGAGCATGACCATTTGTCTATGTTCCTCTTGGGCAAGTTTGTCGTTCAGACTTTCTAACTCATGTTCATGTTTAGCCACCAACTGAAAAACAAATCACAGTCTTTATATCAACCCTTTAGTCCTATAGAATACAACAGGGACTTTTATAGAAAGTAAAGGTCGTGATCAGACCGCATAAGAGATACAGTCTGATCTTCAATCTATAATGTCTCCTTGTTTAGTTAATCCTTTACCAGACAACAAAATTTTAGCCTTGTCTAAATCGAAAGTATCTGCAGATGACTGTTTTAGTGTAGCACAAATGTTGCAAGTTCTCTTTGATAGAGTGGTAAACATTGTGAGAATAGGAGAAAATGCTGTTTGCCAGCATTTTCTCCTTTTCCCACAATGTTTTCATAAGGCTTCTTCCTCAGGGTAGTCAAAAGTTGAAAATGTGTAACAAAGGTTAAGCCTGTTAGACAGTAATATCTACAAGTTACAGTAGACTGTATCTGCAGCCATGGAAATAGGCTGAATTGATATATTTCATAAATATGCTACTTCTCAAAATGCCAAGAATAGACAGAGGTATTGTACTTCCAGGCTGTTTTGAAAAAATATCTCTGAGCCCCTAGTGTAATAATTTTGAACCATGCACTGTGAAAAGGGAGTTTACTGCATGATTAATAAGCACTGGCTCATATCTCAAACTTTTTGCTATCTTTGAAATTTCTGCATCATTACACATTTTTACAGATTAACTTTTTTAACCAAACAACAAAATTTTAGACTGGTCCAAATTGAAAGCATTTGCAGACGACAAAATAATTGTGACTCAAAATTTGAGATTTGTGCTGGAAATCATGGAAAATATTGTGGGGAAAAAAGAGAAAATGCTGGTTAAATGCTGGCAAAAAGTTAATTAAGAAATTACTAGCAATGTAGTTAAATAAAATATGTGCAGTGCAGTAATCAACATTTTAAAGTTTAACAAATCAGGTTGTTCGTTTCATTAGTTCCTTCCCAAACGAAAAAATCTTAAGAATGGTTTAATTTGAATGCATTTGCTGATGACAAATGCAAATCAAAAATTGAAATATGTTTTGGGAAGAGTAGAAAACATTATGGGAAAATGAGAAAATCTTCTTTTCCCATAATGTTTTCAAAGCTTTCTCTCTCAAGTATAAAAAGTCAGAATTTTGTTAACTCTTCATCAGGTAACAAAAATGTCAGCCTTGCCTGAACTGTTAGCATTTGTATGAGACAAATGTGGCTAAAATGGTGGCATTTGTCCTGAAAGGATCAAAAGCATTTTGAGAAATAGCAGAATGTCTGAGCATTTTCACCTTTTCATACAACAATTTTTTTCAAAATTTTTCTAATTCACAGAACATCTGGTAGAAGGTTAACCCTTTCCAAAATGACAAAATTTTAGACTGGTCCAAATTGAAAGCACTTGCAAAAGACAAAATAAATGTAACTCAAAAATTTGAAATCTATTTCCAGTAGGGTGGAAAAAAATTGTGGGAAAAGAAGAAAATGCTGGTTACCAGCATTTTCTCCTTTTCCCACAATGTTTTCATAAGGCCGGTATCTCAGGGTCGTAAAAACCAGGGATTGTTTGGTAAAGAGTTAAGGATTTCATCAAACGTTATGAACAAAACTTACAGCATCTATCTGTTCTTGGCTCAGGTCAGGCTGTGCTGCCAGTTCAGCTGCTTGTCTGGATTTCATCTCATGTACAAGTTTTTCGTGATCCGCTTTTATAGTATTCTTGAGGTCATCCTCTTGTTTCTGTGAGTCAGCTGTTAGCTTCTTTGTTTCTTTCTCATACTCAGACTTCTGATTCTTGGAGAGTTCTTCTTTCTGTTTGCCCTGTATCAAAGGTTTGTGAATAATATGAAGATTATTCTTTATTTCATGCTTTCCGGTAGGATATCGAGAATTGGCAGTGAAAATATTTTTCGATCTTACACTGGTACCACCAGTGAAAATACCGATTTTCACGTTCTTGTTGCCTAGGTAAATTGCGCGTGCCTAACAACTAGATGGGAAATATGACGTCATATACCTTACATTTCACGCGCTTGACGTAACGTTGCTATGCAGGAGGGGTACGACACGGGGAATAAGGGAAAAGAACTGTACTGAATTTTGATAAAGCTCCTCCCAGAAAGGGTTAAAAGCATAAAATAAATAGAATATTTGTTTTTTTTCGGTGTAAGATCGAAATTTATTTCATCGAGTGAACACCATCGGTAATATTTTCACTTGTGGCTGCGCCACTCGTGAAAATATTACCGATGGTGTCCACTCGATGAAATAAATTTCGATCTTTCACCGAAAAAAAACAAATATCCTCTATATATCCACAATCTATCCTTTACCTAAAACTTTTTAGTTCAAACAAAAGAAGGCTTTTACTGATACATGTATTCTCAAAAAATGAGAAAATGCTGACAACCAACATTTTCTCCTTTTCCATCAGTGTTTTCCATTCTGTCTCATCAATTGTATTAATTTCAAATTTAAAATCTATAGATGTTCTCAACTTTGAACTGTCGAAAATTCATCGTTTGGAAAACAATTAAAAGGGTAATGGTGAAATTGTTTGAAATTAGCAATGTCGACATTCAGACTGTATTTTCAAGTCTTCATTCAAACATTTAAATACAAAAAGGCAAGTCTTACGTATTAACTAATTATTACCAAACAACAAAAATTCAGGCTTGTCCAAATCGAAAGCATTTGCAGACAACAAAATAAAAGTGACTGAAAACTTGAAATATGTTTTGTGAAGGGTAGAAAGCATTGTGGGAAATAGAGAAAATGCTGGTTACCAGCATTTTACCACAATGTTTTCTATAGGCTTCTTTCTTTGGGTCGTCAAAAGTAGGGATTGTGTGGTAACAGGTTAATATGTAAATTATATAAACTAAAAAAGGTATGTAACTTCCTTTTTTACAATCATAATCTAACTGAATCGACAATAACTGAAACAGGATGACAAATATCTCCCATCAGTTGCTTTGATAATCAATCTGAACAAACATTCAAAGCCCTATAGCTCATTTTATAGTCAACCAATCATAATTTGGACACAATATTGCATATCCAGACACACAAACAGGTGGACTGACAACCTGATTTCACCCTTTTATCTTTGTTCTGGGTGTAAGAAATACCACATACCTGAGCTTTTCTCACAGCCTGTTCCTCCACAGATTCACCAAGGTTAACTTTTGGTGCAATGAGCAGCCCAGAATCAATGTTTGCCTCCCCGCCAGATGATCCTGTGGAATCTTGTTGCATTTGTTTCTTCTGTTCAGCCACTATACGCTGAGCCTCTATCTCCTCCATCTTTCTCTGGAATTCAGCTTGCCTTCTTGCTCTTCTTGCATCCAGTTTGGCCTAGGAAGAGTACAGGGAAACAGATACAGATATATTTTGGAGTTTTCCGTTACCACATAATCACAAGCTTTCAATCGTTACCATAAGACAAAATTCTATGTTTGTCCAAATTGAAAGCATTTGCAGATGACAAAATAAAAGTGACTGAAAAACTGAAATTTGTTTTGTGAAGGGTAGAAAACATTGTGGGAAAAGGAGAAAAGGCTGGTTACCAGCATTTTCTCCTTTTTTCACAATATTTTCTAAAGGCTTCTTTCTTCTGGTCGTCAGAAGTAGGGATTGTTGGTAACAGATTAAATGACCATGTGGAAAGAAAGATTTTGTAATTATAAAGAGAAAATGAGAAAATGCTGTTAACCATCATTTTCTCCCTCTTCCACATAGTTTTCTACCCTTTCACAGTCATATCTTTTGTTTCGCACTTTTGTATCAATTAAAAATTTGGCATGAGGTACAGTGTGTCTGTCTGGTGTTTAACTCTTTCCCAAACAAACCCTGGATTTTACGTGTCTGCAGTACAAGTCTTTAAAAAACACTGTGGGAAAAGAAGAAATTGCTCATAACAAGCAATTTCTCCTTTTCCCACAGTGTTTTCTAGCCTATCGGAAAACTTTCTGCCATTCTCATCAAATTCAAAATTGTCATCTGCAAACACTGAGTTTGGGACAGTCTAAAATTCGCCATTTGGGAAATGGTTAATAACCTTTTCAAGATTTATTTTCTTAACCCTTTCCAAAAACGAAAAATTTTAGACTCTCCCAAACTGAAAGAGTTTGCAGATGACAATTCTAACTTTCATAACTATGGCAGAAAATTATCTGAAGAGGCAGAAAACACTGTGGGAAAAGGAGAAATTGCTCAATATGAGCAATTTCTCCTTTTCCCCCAGTGTTATCAAAAGACTTGTACTGCAGACACGTAAAAACAAGGGCTTGTTTGGTAAAGGGTTAAGTTACATCACAGCAGCAAAAGCATCAATCAATGCTTTCCTTGAATTTCTTGTACCAGCATATTGCAGATGTTTCTTTCAAAGCTTCTGGTGGCATTACTTTCTCACATATACATTGTTGAAATAGTGGTCAGTGGTACATATGATAATAACAAACCCTTGCAAAGAATTTGGCAAAGGTGGGGGTTGAAATCGCCACTTTATGAGTTTTAAATTAATGTATGGCATTGACTGAGTAGGCAAACTTGACTCAACTGTTTATTGACTTTTAAAGACCCTGAGAAAGAATGTCTTTGAAAATATTGTGGAAAAAGGAGAAAATGCCGAGTTTAACTCTTTGCCACACAACAAAATTTTAGACTGGTCCAAATTGAAAGCACTTGCAGACAACAAAATAAACACAACTCAAAAAATGAAATTTGTTTCCAGAAGGGTAGAAAACATTGTAGGAAAAGGAGAAAATGCCGGTTACTTTTTTCTCCTTTTCCCACAATGTTTTCAAAAGGCTTCTATTTCAGGGTCGTAAAAATCAGCAATTGTTTGGGAAAAGGTTAAGAAGTTATTTCACACCTGTAGATCGCCAAGCTGCCTGTCCCTTTCAAGGTTGAGCTCTTGTTCGACACCTTCCATATCTTTTCTGTGTTGGTCCATCAATCTCTGTAGCGCCACTTGTTCTGAAGCTGGACATCCATCTCGAATCTCCTTCATCATTTCTCGCTGTTTCTCCTTCAGCGCTGATGTATGATCTTCATTGATTGTTTTTGTCAGTTTATGGACATGCTCGTTTTCTTCTGCATCCATTTCTGCCTCTGCAGCTGCTTTTTCCCGCTCAAAGAGAAGCTTCAAGGCCTCCAGTTCACGTTCTAGTTCGTCTGTCCTTCCTTCTTCGATGATCTTGTCAGAAATCTGCAAAATTGACATCGATATTCAGGGAATATGACTTAGCTTTTTTTGTAATTTTGCAACCTTTCATAAAACAACCTTAACTCATTACCAAAAGACAAAATTTTACGATTGTCCAAATCGAGAGCATTTGCAGACGACAAAATAAAAGTGACTGAAAATTTGAAATTTGCTTTGTGAAGGGTAGAGAACATTGTGGGAAAAGGAGAAAATGCTGGTTACCAGCATTTTCTCCTTTTCCAACAATGTTTTCCACAGGCTTCTTTCTCAGGGGCGTCAAAAGTCGGGATTGTGTGGTAATGGGTTAAAGTAGACAGCCTTTTCTTTGCTGGTAACCAACATTTTTGTCCCATTCCACAAATATATTCAACCCTTCAACAAAGACCAATCTGATTATCCGAGCCATATTCACCTTACTGCCCTTAACCCTTTACCACACAATCCCACATTTTAATGACCCTGAGTAGGAAGGCTTTTGAAAACATTATGGGAAAAGCAGAAAATGCTGGTAACCAGCATTTTCTCCTTTTCCCATAATGTTTTCTACCTATTCAAGAACAAATATCATTATCTGAAAAACCAGTCAATATTTCCTTTGTGAATTTCCTCAATGTAGATGAGTATGAAAGTTTGCTGTGAGGTAAAGGGTTAACTGCTTTCTCAATGAAAGGGTCTAGAACTATTATTTTCATGTTCTCTTCACTTAACCCTTTCCAACACAATGCTGACTTTTGACGTTCCTGGAAAAAAAGCCTTCTGAAAACATTGTGGGAAAAGAAAAAAATGCTGGTAACCAGAATTTTCTCCTTTTCCCACAATGTTTTCTTCTCTATCACAGAAACATTACACCATTTGAACCATAATGAAACTGTCATCTGCAAATGCTTTCAATTTGGACAAGGCTAAAATTTTGTCTTCTGGTAAAGTGTTAAAAATAGAAACCATTTGAAGTAAATAAGCACATTAATCAGAAACCAACTATGAGGTTTTATACATGAATAAACATGCATCTGGTTATGGCAAAAGTTCAAAAGAGCAAACCCCACCACACACGGTTTTGCCAACATTGTCCACAGTGATGCAGTCACTCTGTTGAATGTGTTGATGTGAAAAAAGACTAACCTCCGTCTTGTATCGTTCCTGTTCATCTCTAAGTTTGTCTAGCCGGTTCTTGCGTCTCTGAGCCATTTTCTCTTTCAGATTTCTCAGCTGTTGTTGCTTACGAGCCTCATGCACCTTTGCAAGAGAGGCTTCTGAAGCTTTCTGTTGCTGGAGAAGTTTGTCTCTCATTTCCTGTGGTATAACACCTTGTGTTGCAAGACGGTCCTGGAAGAGGTAAAATGGTGTTAAGTTAAAATTAAGATTATAATTTGATCATTATCTCCTTATCATACCCCAAAATTTTAGACTAATTCAAATTAGAAGAAATTGAAAGCTGTTTGACAAAGGTGGAAATCATTCTGGTAAATGGGGAAAATGCTAGTAATCAGCATTTTCATGTTTTCCAACAATGTTTTCAACAGCCTTTTTCTTTAACTCATTACCAAACAACAAATCTATAGACTGGTCCAAATTGAAAGTATTTGCAGACCACAAAATAAAAGTGACTGAAAAATTTTAATTTGTTTTGAGAAGGGTAGAAAACATTGTGGGAAAAGGCGAAAATGCTGGTAACCAGCATTTTCTCCTTTTCCCACAGTGTTTCAAAAGGCTTCTTTCTCAGGGGCGTCAAAAGTAGGGATTGTGTGGTAATGGGTTAACTGATTACCAAACGACAAATTTATGGACTAGTCCAAATTAAAAGCATTTGCAGACAACAAAATAAATCTTACTAAAGAATCGAAGTTTGATTTGGGAAGGGTAGAAAACACTGTTGGAAAAGAAGAAAATGCTTGTAACCAGCATTTTCTCCTTTTCCCACAATGTTTTCTGCCCTTCCCAAAGCAACTTTCAAATGTTTAGTCACTTTTAATTTTTTTGTCTGCTAATACTTTGAATTGGGTCTAGTCTAAAATTTTTTTGTTTGGTAATGAGTTAACCCTTTACCACACAAAAGAATTTTGGAACATTCCAAACCTAAAGCCTTGACTTGAAGGTGGCTAAAAATTTTGAAGTTGTCTATGATTGGGTAGGAAACACTGTGGGAAAGGGAGAAAATGCTGCTCACAAGCATTTTCTCCTTTCCCACAATGTTTTCAAAAGTCCCTTTACTAAGGGTTGTTAAAGTAGGAATTGTGTGGTAAAGGATTCAGCCAACTTTTTACAGAGCTTGACTCATTTCCAGAATTACTACAAAATGATTGCTATAATTCTTACCAGGTGATCCTTCATTTTCTCAGAAAGTTGTTTGCGTTCCTGTTCACTAAGGTCATTGTCAAGGTCCGTTTCCAGTTTGGCTGTTCCAGCAGCCTCCTCTGCTTGTAGACCATTCAAGACGTTTTGTGATGTTTTCAGTTTTATCTCTGAGCTATCAAATCTGTCAGGAACAGGTGGAAGGCCAGCTTCCTCTGCCTGTATTAAACAAATATTGTGGTATCTATAAGTGTTTTACAAGACATTTTGAATCACAGCAATAACATAAGGTGGCATTTTCTCCTTTTCTGATAATATTTTCAAAAATGTTGCTCTGAGCTGTAAAAACTTGACCTTATTTAGTAAAGGTTTATATTTTAGACTTGTACATATCTAAACCATTTGCAGGTGACGAAGTAAATATGGCTTCAATCTTTACCAAACAGTCCCTGGTAACCAGCATTTTATCCTTTTCCCACAATGTTTTCTACTTGTCTGCAGTCAAGTTTCAATTTTTAAGTCTTGTTGTTGTTTTTTTTTTGTCATCTGCAAATGCTTTCGATTTGGACAAGTCTAAAATTTTGTTGTTTGGTAAAGAGTTAAAAAGTGGAATTTGTATTATGAAAGAATAAAATAAATTGTTAGAGAAGGAGAAAATGCTGGTTACCAGCATTTTCTCCTTTTCCAACAATGTTTTCAAAAGCCATCTTCTTTGGGGTTGTTAAAACTCAAGACTGTTTGGTAGAGTGTTAACATGTTGAAATGTCCATCATACCTCCTTTTCTTGTTTGCGTCTAAGTGCATCTTCCTTCGCCTTTCTCCTCATGGCCAGCTTTCGTCGCAATTCCTCCGACTGCCTTGCTTTCTCCAAACTCTGTTTATTCATAGTGTCATCCAAGTTCTTTCCATAGGCACTAATAACCTTAGCAACCTGGTCAGCTTGCATATTTTCATCTATCAACATAAAATAAAGAAAACATTAATTATTATTGATTCTGTTACTTCATCAATTTTAATTTCATCAATTTTTCAGACTTAATTTCCATTAACAAGTTTAACAATTTACAACAACAACAAAAAAAAAAAGACTTATGTTAGTAACAAAATATCATTCTGAATGATTTCTCTGTTGTACTGTTTTTTTTTGTGACTTTCTCTTTTTTTCATGAAAAGTGTAAAACTTTCAGATACTGTCCTCCTCAAGGTCGTAAAATATGATGAATTAGTTCAGTACTAGCTTTTTCAAAATATGATGTAGATGAAAGCAACGAAAAATTCATACATGGAAAGTCAATCTACTTAACTCTTTACCAAACAATGAAATTATAGACTAGTCTAAATTAAAAGCATTTGCAGACAACAAAATAAATGTGACTGAAAAATTGAAAATTGATTTGAGAAGGGTAGAAAACATTGTTGGAAAAGGAGAAAATGCTGGTTACCAGCATTTTCTCCTTTTCCCACAGTGTTTTCTATAGGCATCTTTCTCAGGGTCGTCAAAAGTAGGGATTGAGTGGTAATGGATTAAAAAAGCAGGATGGATTAGTAAAGAGTTGGGCCTTCTTAAAATATAATGTAGATGAAAGCAACAAAAAATTCATTCAGGATAGTAAATCGACTTAAACATCTCATTCAAGATCATAAAAAGTATTACTGTTGTTACCTTGAAGACTTGTTGCCAAGTTATCAGTGAGATTATCCACTGTTTGTTTACGCTTGCTTTCATGCTGTTCCAGTTCCAGACCCAAGGCATCTTGCTCTTCTTTCATCAACTCTCGTTCAAGCTTCAACCTCTCTGCATTCTGTCGTCTCAGCATTTCAGCCCATGTTTTGCTAATACCACCCTGTTTGTCACAAAAACAGTGTTCAGCATGAGTTCAATCATAAAATCACCATATATGGAAAGGCATTCTTCCAAGTGAGGGTAAAAAACTGTCATAATTGTATCGTAGTAAAGATAAACATATTATTTCCTGTACATAATTTCTCCGTTCTTTCAAGTCTTCACGTGAATGTTGAAGTTTATTTTTGCAGCAAGAGTGGGTAAATCGACATACTCTATGTCAGATACACTGGTCTAAATATACAGATCTTTGTAGCATTGGTACAGCATCAAATCACTATTCCGGTCATTGATTAACCATAGCCGCAAAATTCAGAATTTTAACAAACCTTTGGAATAAGCCTTTGGAAAACATTGTGGGAATTGGAAAAATGCTGGTAACCAGCATTTTTTCCTGTTCCCACAATGTTTTCTGCCATATCAAAGTATTGGAAAGAGTTAAAATACACAACCATCGCCAATGGGATTTTCTCATCCTGTGGTAGAACATTTTTTAAAATATTTTAGTGGACAAAGAAAAAAGAATTCAAAATGATAATTGATACTATATTATAAACAAGTTTTTCAAGTTTTCATCTGCAATCAGATTCAAGATTTAAAAACTTTTTTGTATACAATACTGATGTGACACATACCAGACTTCCTGGGGCATATTTGATGTCTGTGGTGTCCGTGGTAACACCTGTACCACCTCCGGAGGCTCCCTTCTGTAGCTGTTCTAGGAATGTTTGGTTCACTGGAAGATTTCCGGAGTTGAGACGATCCAACAGAAGTTGTAGGGCAGCCATCAGCTCATCTTCCCTGTTGCCAGATCTGCTGCCTGTAAACAGAATTTAATGTGAATTCACTTACTGAACCATTCTTCATTTCTTGGAGTATGGTTTGTTAAAGTATTTTCATGCTTTGCTTGCAAGCAATTAAATAAAAAAAATACAGAAACACCAAGTGTCCAGCATTTTCTTGCTTGCAAAGAATGTTTTTCAACCTCAAACCCAATTATGCAGGCCATGTTTAATCCTCTATCAGACCGAATCTTGCACTTATCCATATCATTTTGTTTTTTGCATGGTATTCAATGCTAATTTCAACATTATTTCAGTTATATCATAGAAGCCAATGCCTCAAACCTCAGATAGACTGTTTTCTTTTCTAAGCTCTTTACCGAACAATAAAGTTTCAGATTCATTCAAACCAAATGTATTTGTTACACAAAAATAAAATGTAACTGAAATAAATGATTTTTTTTATTGCAAGGCTAGAAAATTGTTGTGAGAAAAGGTAACCAGCATTTTCTCCACTTTCAACAATATTTTCAAAAGCTCAAATCCTCAGAGTCATTACAATACCAGACTGTTTAGTGAAAAGTTTTTATTTAATGCTTTCCAGTAGGATACCAAATAATAGCAGTGAAAATATTTTTTGATCTTACACTGCTACCACCAGTGAAAATACCAATTTTCATGTTCTTGTTGCCTAGGTTAATTGCACATGCTTCACAACCAGATGGAAATATGACATCATTTACCTTACATTTCTCGTGCTTGATGTAATATTGTAATGCGTTGCTATGCGGGAGGGGTACACCATGGGGAATAATGTAAAATAACTGCGCTGGATTTTGATAAAGCTCCTCCCAGAAAGGGTTAAAAGCATGAAATAAATAGAATTTTTTTTTTTTTTTTTTTCAGTGAAAGATCGAAATTCATTTCATCTCATGAACACCATCGGTAATATTTTCACTTGTGGCTGCACCAGCTGTGAAAATATTACCGATGGTGTCTACTCAATAAAATAAATTTCGATCTTTCACCGAAAAAAAACCCCTACAAATATCCTCATTTATGATAGAGAAACCAACCTGCAAATTTTCCTTTCCCGCCAAAAGCTAGACTAGCATTGATTATTGTAGGACCAGCATCACCTGCTCCATCTAGCCCTGCTAGAGCACCTGTTCTCTGTCTCTCCTCCATTTTCTGTGCCAGCTCTTCCATTTTAGCAGGGTCCATGTTGTTGAGTAGGTTTCTCAGGCTCTCATTCTGTTCACATATCTTTTCATAGAAGTTCTTGAGATCCTCACGTTGCCGTGCCAACTGGGATGCCAAATGAAGGTTTTGGTCTTCCAGTTTATCATAGAGCACTCTAACATTAAAGTCCTCCAGGGTATCTTCACTTGCTTTCATTCCTCCTATAAAAACCAAACCTTATTTGATATAAATGTGTGATATAATAGTAAATTTTTTGCATGAAAAGGGCTATTTCACACTCTCTCATCTTAAATTACAAATGACATGGAAACTCATTTTTTAAATCAAATTCTGAAAATATATGGCTCACTTTATTTTTTGTTATTTTGTGAAAAAAAAAAAGAAAGGCATATATTTCGTTAGTTTAACCCATTACCACACAATCCCAACTTTTGACGCCCCAAGATAGAAGCCTTTGGAAAACATTGTGGGAAAAAGAGAAAATGCGGGTAACCAGCACTTTTCCTACAATGTTTTCTATCCTTTACAAAGCATATTTCAAATTTTCGATCACTTTTATTTTGTCATCTACAAATGCTTTCAATTTGGAGAAGCCTAAAATTTTGTCGTTTGGTAACAAGTATAACATTTTTAATTTACATCAATTGAGAAAAAATAAGTTATGCTAATCTCTTCATTCTACTTCCTGGAAACTATACCAGTACTTGCGCCATTTTCATGGACCAATGAACAATTAAAGCTGTCACTGAATGTGACTTTATACCCCGCCAGCACTTTGACAGTATCTTGTATACAGACAAACACACGGACAGATGGAGGAACGGATACACGGACAGACAGGCTGATTCCAGTATACTCACGAAAACATTCGTTTTGCGGGGGTATAATTACAAACAATCCTCTATACACACATAACTCAACCTGATCTAACCATTATAGAAACACAAAGTGTATTAATATGCCATTTATATTTGTGTGTTCCAAAGCCCTTTCCTTTTAACACTTTGCCAGACAATCTCAACATTGACTCATAAGGAGAAGATTTTTGATAGCATTATGAGAAAAAAAGAAAATGCTAGTAACTAGCGTTTTCTCCTTTTCCCATGTTTTCTACACTATGAAAAACATTATTTCAGGTTTTTTGTCACATTCTATATGCCATCTACACCATGCTTTCAATTATAACAAGGGTTAAAATTCCGTTGTCTGATAAAAAGTTAAAACTGACAGATACATATTTTGCATGTTCTGTGTTTTCAAACAACTGTAGTGTGATTATGTCATTAATCATTGCTGCAATTAGCTGACTTAAAAACAGAAAATGCTGATTCTCCTTTTTCAATAGTGCTTCCAAAAACTCTCTCTCTCAGATTCATTAAAGCTCTAGACTGAGTGGTTAAAGGGTTTACTCACCAAATACTGGTGCTGATTGAAGACCTGCACTCTCTCCATCTCCCTCTATACGAGGTCCAAGGGTTACCTTAGTGTCCATTTCACTGTGAAAAAAATGAAGAAAAAGAGTCAAAGACTTCACATTTGTGGCTTCACAGAGAGATTTTAACTCTTTAACTCTTTACCACACAACCCTGACTTTTACCGACCCTGAAAAAGACGCCTTTTGGAAACATTGTAAGAAAAGGAGAAAATACTGGTAACCAGCATTTTCTCCTTTTACCACAATGTTTTCTATTTTTCTCAGAAAAATTTTTTTTTTTTATTTTTGAGTCATATTATTTTGTCGTTTGCAAATACTTTAAATTTTGACTGGTCCAAAGTTTGTTGTTTGGTAAACAATTAACAAATGAAGGGCTCTGAAGTGTCTTGCCCAAGGTCATTCTCGCAAAACTCCAAGTACTTCCCAGTGAAGCTTGAACTCCTGTCCACATCTGCAGAAGTACTAAAACAGGATCCTTTAATATAATTTAGAATAACGGTTCAACATGCAGGGTCCTAAAAAGGCTCCATCAAAAGGTATTAGCCCTAAGCATAATTTCACGTGCATTTCTGAACAGGGTACATTCAGATCAGACTGCAGAGAGTAAAATGTTTTAATCATTACCAAACGACAAAGTTTCTGACTTGTCCAAATTGAAAGCATTTGCAGACGACAAATAAAAGTGACTGAAAAATTGAAATTTGTTTCGTGAAGGGTAGAAAACATTGTGGGAAAAGGAGAAAATGCTGGTTTCCAGCATTTTCTCCTTTTCCCACAGTGTTTTCTAAAGGCTTCTTTGTCAGGGTGGTCAAAAGTAGGGATTGTGTGGTAATAGGTTAATCTGTAATGTAAAGTCTGATTCAAGAATAGCTCTGAAAATGGTGTTATTACATTGTTGTCTTGTCTGTTTGTTAAGTAATCTATGGCTTTGTCTAAATTCTTTAATAGATGACAAAATTACAGACTTGTATAAATATCAAAAGCAGAACACTGTACACGAAAAATTAAACGTATCTTGAAAGATGTAAATGTTTCATGTAGTTGTAAGAAAAATAATAGCATGAGAAAGAAAGAAAATGCCGATTATTTTATCACAATATTTATAAAGGCTTTGAATACCGAGTATTAAGGAAAACGAGAATTTCATTTTTTTTCTTTAATTTCACAATCATCTCTCTGAGAGAATTTACTTACGCTCCTTTTTCAGGCCAGTGATCTGGGTCATAGCGTAAATAGTATGGAACTGGTGGTGGCTTTCCTAGACTGCGGTACTTTGGTGCCCAGTGCAACATGGGATGTAGCCCAGCATGCTTGGGAAGCCATATTATCATTAGGACCACTAGCAGTAAGCACAACACCAAAAACAGACCAAGCATGGCTGAAAAAAAGCAAGAAAATGATGAGAGCTTTGTATACAACAGGCAAGATTGTTTACATTAACCCTTTACCACATAAGGACTACTTTTGACGACCCTGAGGTAGAAGCTTTTTGAAAACATTGTGAGAAAAGTAGAAAATGCTGGTAACCAGCATTTTCTCCTTTTCCCACAATGTTTTCTACCCCTCCCAAATCAAATTTTCATTTTTCAGTCACATTTATTGTCTTCTGCAAGTGCTTTCAATTTGGATCAGTCTATAAATTTCTGCACACAAGAAAATTTAGACTGGCCCAAATTGAGAGCATTTGTAGACAACAAAATAAATGTGACTGAAAAATTCGGTCAGGGAAGGGTAGAAAACACTACTGGAAAAGGAGAAAATGCTGGTTATCAGCATTTTCTCCTTTTCCTACAGTGTTTTCAAAGTACTTCTTACTCAGGGATGCTAAAAGTCGGGATTGTGTGGCAAAGAGTTAATTGGGATAGCCAATCACTGGAACTCTTATCTTTCTTAATAACTAACATAAAACTTTCAAGCCAATAGTAAAAATCCTATGTCGCTATTTCGAAAGGGAATTTTGAGGAAAATTGGGGAGCTCTATTTTGTCATCTGTAGATCAATACATACTAGTACCAACACTTTTGGTGAAAGCAAGTATTGAAAACATAGGTTAACTTGGGACACTACTTAGTAAAGGTTAATTTTCAAAACATAAAACAATATCTAATCTACTAAATTCTTTACCAAATGCAACCCCGCTTATTAACCCTTTATCACACAATGACCCTGATGAAGAAGCCTTTAACGACGCTGACCAAGAAGCCTTTTGAAATTTTGTGGGAAAAGGAGAAAATGCTGGTAACCAGCATTTTCTCCTTTTTCCACAAAATTTTCTACATGATCAAAGTAAAATGGCTTTATTTCAGCCACTATGACATTTTTGTCTGCAAATGCTTTTTTTTATTTGGATAGGTCTAAATTGCCATGTGGGCAAGGGTTAAAAAAGCCATGGGAGAATGAAGGAAATGCTGGTAACTAGCTTTTTTTCATTTTCCCACCATGTTTTCTACCCTGTCAGAGAACTTCAGTTCATTTGTACCAGTTCTGAGTTTGTTGTCTACTGATGTTTCGAAGTTGGGAGTCTTAAACTTGTTGTAAGGGAAAGAGTTAATAATTACCATAAATGAGCATCCAATCTGGAGCCTCGTTGTCCACATCTTGAGTAGCAAATCCAAGTGCAAGAATGTTGGCATTTGTGGCAGGCTGGATACGGGAACCAGTGCAGGTTGATCCCGCCGGTTCAACACGTATGAGGACTTGTCTGAAAAAAATATTCAGGTTTGTATGTACTTATTATTGGAATATGACCAATAGCGAATGATAAACCTCATTTTAGTTTTTCAATATCATTTTAGTTTTCAAAAGGAAAACATCACATAATCTTTATCTCCTGGACTGCAACAAATGACAACATAACTTCTAACATAAAGCTGTACAATGCAAAGGATCTAATTAGTATACAATCTGGACCAGGGTCAGCCTGAACATCCCTGCAGTCTGATTCTAGTCTACATGTTTAGCATCACAATAAACACTTTCCAAGACAATAAGTGTTTAGCCTAGTCCAAGGGGAAACCAATTTCAGACTACAATTTCAGTGGGACTCAAATTGTCCAATTTTTCCTTGATATGCTAGTAAACATTTACTTTTTTGTCTGTAAATACATGCTTTCAACTGACTCATTACCAAACGACAATATTTATGGCTTGTCCAAATTGAAAGCATTTGTAGACGACAAAATAAAAGTGACTGAAAATTTGAAATTTGTTTTGTGAAGGATAGAAAACATTGTGCGAAAAGGAGAAAATGCTGGTTACCAGCATTTTCTCCTTTTCCCAATATGTTTTCTAAAGGCTTCTTATTCAGGGTCATCAAAAGTAGGGAGTGTGTGATAATCCGCTAAAGATTTAAAATGATACTCTCAGATGCACTTACATTGTGGCATCCTGTGAATCACTGAAAACGTAGTTGCCACCTTCAGTGAAAATGTTGGCAAAACTAGATATGTTAGCATTTGTGTTTTCAATCTGGTATTTCAGTTGCGTGAAAGCACCATAGTCGAAGGTTGGATTTGTGTTAAATAGATGGTCCTTTACGTAGACTGGGTAATTACTCTTTGTCCTGTCCGTATCATTGATCAGCAGTTTGAAAAACACCGTTTCTCCCGACTCCACACACACAACTGGGTTTGTAATCTCATTAGTTGGTATTGAGAGCGACAAAAGTCTTCTGCGGCCAGTATTTTGGTTTGACTTCTCAGTAGCAGTTACTGAAAGATTTTCATTCCGCAACAGTTAGAAATAGAGCATGATAAACATGAAAATAGAACGCCAGTTACCTCTCTACCGTATGACAAAAAAATTGTAATCAATCAAATTGGAAGCATTTACAGATGAAACCTTTGTTGGAAAAGGAGAAAATACTGGTTACCAGCATCTTCTCCTTTTCCCGCAATGTTTTCAAAAGCCCTCTTCTTCAGGGTCATTAAAAGTCCGGATTGTCAAGTAAAGGGTTACAAATTTGGTTTCTAATCAATCAAAGTATGAAATGCCATACATGGCATAATAATTGAAGGGCAGGAGTCAACTTGTCACTTAAGTTTAATGACCTTGAAAAGGAAGGTTTTAGAGAACTGTGTGATGATTACCAGCCAATATAGCTCAGTAGGTAGAGCACAGGACTCGTGAACACAATGTTTCGGGTCACTACAGGTTGTGGGTTCCAATCCCTGGCTGGCCTACTAAAATTACTGATAGTCTTTCGGATGAAACATTAAACTAAGTCCCGTGTGATGGTGCTATACACCGAGCATGTTAACCATTTCCCAAACAATCCCTGGGTTTTACGGGTCTGGAATTGTAGCCTTTTGAAAACATTGTGGGAAAAGGAGAAAATGCTGGTAACCAGCATTTTCTCCTTTTCCCACAATGTTTTCTACCCTATCATAGACAGAAATCATCTTTTCAGCACAAGTTGAATTGTCGTCTGCAAATGCTTTTAATTTGGTCTAGTACAAAAGTTTGTCATTTGGGAAAGGGTTAAAGGACCAAGCAAAGCTCTCAGTAGTTTGTGGGTGTCGCTCAGATGGGCATTCGGTAGTGACGATAAATAAACGGAAATAACCAAACCAAACCAAACTGTGTGATCAGCATGTTCTCCATCCCCCACAATTCTGTGTACTTGTTAAAGAAAACTTCTATCATTTGACACATTAAAACACATACACTTTCAATTTGAATGGATCTACAGCCTTTTCCATTTGAGAGCATTCTTTGGATCAATACAATAAGCTAAGGGTTAGTTTACATTGTGTTCCAGGTTCTATATAAAGTACTTACATGCAATATTACTCAGGGCATCGTCGATATCAGTGAATACTTTTCCAGTGACGCCTGTTCCATAGTAGGTAACAACAACCACATTAGAACTTGAACCTTCAAACCCTGATTGCGGACCAAAGACATTATTCAGCGTCTGTCAATAGATACATGTGATAATTACAACAATTCCTGTTGTAGGATAACAAATATGATCAAATGACTGCCTTATCACTGATGCTGGGAAAAAATAACAAGGGTCATAACTCTTGATCCAATTGAACCACAATAGCGAATACTGTAGGTTCACAAGTTCCCACAGGAGGGCTTCTATGAAAAATTCAGAAAATTCACTTGCATAAATGAACTTGATTTCTTGTTTCATGATGGAGTTACTCTTATCTTGAATAGTGAAAGAACTGTTGGAAAAAGGACCAAAAGAAGTGAATACACTGTGTTAAGAAATTTTGAAACATTGGCAATTTAGGAACAATACTTGAAACAAGCCTAGAACTGGGATATCAAAAAAATTGAAGAATTACACAGCTGTGACAGTTTTTTACATTCTAATAAGCTGGTCACAAAACAGCGTCATTCGATTCATAGCTTACAAGAAACATAGGATAGATCAAGTCTTATATCGGCAACAGGCAGATAGTCATCGAGAACAGATCTGCCAACATGTACACCTATTCTTTACAAATTATCTATAAAAAAAAAGTCACTCGAACACATTTGTCCGTGATTTTTTCTCTCAATCATTTTCGAAAAATGATTTAAGTAGCCAGTTCAGTTATAAGGGTTGAGTGCAGATTTTTGTGTTTTCATGGAGATATAAATTGCAATTGCCTTATTACATGGCTTAACATAATGCCTTTTGGGCGTTATTTGCCATGTAATAAGGGCAATTGCATTTTATATCTCGATGAAAACACAAAAATCTGCACTCAATCCTTTATTAATTACCGGTATATGATTAAAAAATGTTTACTCTGTTTGAAACAGAGTTAGTAATTCTAAATT
The DNA here is from genome assembly GCA_943736015.1 of Tridacna crocea. Classification (NCBI taxonomy): domain Eukaryota; kingdom Metazoa; phylum Mollusca; class Bivalvia; order Cardiida; family Cardiidae; genus Tridacna; species Tridacna crocea. The sequence goes on along the minus strand of OX031066.1, from coordinate 33,497,881 downwards.
GTGTATTATTCATTCCATTAGGAATATTAAGTGGATTTAAGTGGATTTAAGATTAAATCGAATGTAATCCAAAATTTTAAGATTTGTCTGAAAAGGAAGAACACTGTGAGAAAAGAATGAAATTCTAGTAACCCTTTTCCACAATGTTTTAAAAGGCTTCTTTCCTCATAGTTGTGAAACTACAGCTATCACTCAACATGATCAAACCCCCCACCACCTCCTTTTTACCAAAATAGGTCTTTGTAACAAGAATGCAGAATGGTTTAGTACAAAAGTAAGACATGATGAGTTGAAAAAAGTTAAAGGGGAGAAAATTCCACAACAATTTGCAGCAAGGTCATGGAAATTGCACATTCACAACTTCATATACACAGGAACACTGTCTGTAAATTTGAGTTCAGTACCTAAAAAACTACTGGAGTATTTTGCTAGCTAAATTTGTCTACAGATGGAAGGATGGACTGACGGACAGCCATGGCGATTCCAGTATACCCCCCTCCTTGTTGTCAGGGGTATAAATACATGATGCACAAGGTAAAAAGCTGATTACTAGATCATTGACAAAACCCTGATCTAAGTTGAGTTTGATATTCCAAGGGCTAAATTTACAAGAAACTTACCACCGAGCTCTGGGTTCCATTTGGACTTGTGACTGTCATAGTGTAGGTGCCATCAGCAGCATTTCTGGTTGCAACAAGAGAAGGCTGTGTGGTGGCCTGACAGGTGGTGTCACAAATAGATGTTACTGATGTGTAGGTCGCACAAGCACATCTGACGAGGGAAAATAATCGGGGAAATTATTATGTAAGACATTCTTAACTCATTACCAAAACACAAAAAATTAGACTGGTCCAAATTGAAGGGATTTGCAGACGACAAATCAAATCTAACTGAAATAATGATTTTTGTTTCGGATGGGGAAGAACACATTGTGGGAAAAGAAGAGAATGCTGATTACCAGCAGTTTCTCCTTTTCCTCCAATGTTTTCAAAAGGCTTCTTATACAGGGGTGTTAAAAGTCCTGATTGAGTGGTAATGAGTTAAATCATTACCAAACGATAATATTCAAGGCTTGCCCAAATTCAGAGCATTTGCAGACGATAAAATAAAAGTGACTGAAAATTTGAAATTCGTTTTGTGAAAGGTAGAAAACATTGTGGGAAAATTGGAAAATTCTGGTAACCAGTTTTTTCTCCTTTTCCCACAATGTTTTCTATAGGCTTCTTTGTCAGGGTCGTCAAAAGTAGGGATTGCGTAGTAATGGGTTATAGGCTGCTTCTGTGATGGCCAAAAAATCAGTTTTTTTGTCCGTTTTCAAAATATCATTTTTCAAAGCAAATATATGCTACCTTTTCTCTCCATTTTACTTAATTTATTGTTCCATATCTCTTCTTTTTATTTTCATAATAGAAGTATAAATGATCTAAAATACAGACAGGGTTTTCTAAAAAAACATAGACAATAGACCAGAATGCATTTTATGTATCATGCATGGGGCCTGTGAAGGTTTTTCTGTACCACCCATGTTCTCTATGTGGAACATCACTGTCCACACAGGCTAATTCCATGTAACCATGTTCAGCAGTTTCCATTAAAGCTAAAATTTTCAGCTCTCTGAGTTATGGAATATTTGCATTTCTGTGTGGTTGGACCAAGTGTTGACTTTCAGTCTCATCCAATATGAGGCTCTGCACGCATGCAACTTAACACTTTACCAAATGACAAAATTTTAGACTCCTCCAAATTGAAAGCGTTTGCAGACGACAAAATAAAAGTGACCAAAAGTTTGGAATTTGTTTTGTGACAGTTACCAGCATTTTCTCGTTTACCCACAATGTTTTCAAAAGGCTTATTTCTCAGGGTTGTAAAAACCAGGGATTATTTGGCAAAGTGTTAACCCATTACCACACAATCCCTACTTTTGACGCCTCTGAGAAAGAAGCCTTTTGAAAACACTGTGGGAAAAGGAGAAAATGCTGGTAACCAGCATTTTCTCCTTTTCCCACAGTGTTTTCTACCCTTCCCAGATCAAATTTCAATTTTTCAATTACCTTTATTTTGTCGTCTGCAGATGCTTTCAATTTGGACCAGTCTAACTTTTTCTTGTGTGGTAAATGGTAAAGTGTTAATGACCCATCAGGACAAGAATGCTAACTTTTGTAATATTCCATTTACATTCAAAACACACAAATATACAGACCTGAAACTACATACAGAAATTTGTTTCCAAGTCAGAAACATCACGGGAAAATTATACTTTTACTCCGAAGCAAACTTTATTTTCTAAGCATAGGACAAAAAAGTTATTATCTTCTCCAACATAAAATGAAAAGATTAACCCTTTCCCAAACAATCCCTGGTTTTTACGGGTCTGGATTAGTAGCCTTTTGAAAACATTGTGGGAAAAGGAGAAAATGCTGATAACCAGCATTTTCTCCTTTTCCCACAATGTTTTCTGCCCTATCATAGACAGAAATCATCTTTTCAGAAAGAGTTGAATTGTCGTCTGCAAATGCTTCCAATTTGGTCTAGTCCAAAAGTTTGGCGTTTGGGAAAGGGTTAACCCTTTACCATGTGGCAAAATTTAAGACCTATCCAAATTGCAAGCATTTGCGGATGACAATGTCACAATGGCTCAAATACCGCAATTTTTCTTCGATAGAGTATCTTACGAACGAAGTCCGTAACAAAGAAACAAATGAATAAATGCATGGCAGAAATAAGGATCGGAGCGGGATTCGAACTCCGAACTCCCGGACGCAAAGCCAATACCCTAACCACTGAGCCAAAGAGATATCTCCCTGACGCAGTAGCCAGGTATTGTATTTAAATCGGGAGTATATGCCATGCAGGAAGGAGTGGTCTCCCGTAACACACCCCCTCTTAAAGTCATCATTTATTGATGACTCAAAGCCTTATTAGGCAGGAAGTCCGATTTTTGGACAACAAATGGGATTAATGGCTCAATGGCCAATCCCGGACGAGCCCCCATCTTACGAACGAAGTCCGTAACAAAGAAACAAATGAATAAATGCATGGCAGAAATAAGGATCGGAGCGGGATTCGAACTCCGAACTCCCGGACGCAAGGCCAACACCCTAACCACTGAGCCAAAGAGATATCTCCCTGACGCAGTAGCCAGGTATTGTATTTAAATCGGGAGTATATGCCATGCAGGAAGGAGTGGTCTCCCGTAACAAGTATAAAACTTTGTGGCAAAAGGAGAAAATGCTGGATTCCAGCATTTTCTCCTTTTCTCACAATGTTTTCAAAAGGCCCCTTCCTTTGGGTCGTTAAAAGGTGTCATTGTGTGGTAAAGAGTTAACGATGTCTATTTTACCTGTTGCTATCTCTGTCGAAGTAGGCATCATTATTTCTACAGCCTCCTTTATCAGAACAGTCATAGGTGTTAGGATCCACACAGCCTCTAGTAAGAGCCAAGCGGACTTCGTGTCGACTGCATCTTTTATCAACAATCTTCTGACAGTCTTCTCGACTATCCTCATCAGATCCCTGGGTGTCTGCTTGGTCGTAATAAAGATAGCCTGACAGACAAACACACGCCTTTGAGGATTCCTGGAAATATCTGAACTTTCCAATGCAATCACATGTAGCAGAGCCTGCAGGAGCTGATCCAGACCCACCGCAAGGTTTACAGATTGTGGCAGCTGCAATGTCGTTGTATGTGCCAGCTGGACAAATGCTGCAATCTGATAGAGAGGTAGCTATCTCACGTGTACCATAGTAACCAAAGGGACATGGCGTCTGTACAGCTGAGCCCACTGGGCAGTAATACCCAATGTTGCATATATTGGTATCCCCATGGCCTGTCCCTTCTGGACAATAGTACCCAGCTGGGCAGGACTCGCATATGGATCTGTCTGTGTAATTACCATAAGTGCCAGCTGGACAAACTCGGCATGATAGTGACACATCGTATCTTATACCTGCATGGTCAAGTGCTTGGTAACCAAGGGGACAAATAAAGGTCATGTTGCTACCTGCTGGACAATAATATGGCTTCTCACACAGCGTACCATTCACAACTCCTGCTTCACAATAGTAGCCGGCTGGACATAATGGTGGGTTGCCTGTAACTGCTGGACAGTAATAGCCTGGGTCACAGAGAGTTTCCAGGGCTGACCCCTCGGGACAGTAATACCTTTCTCGACAGGGTATTCCCTCTGTGTTTATTGTGTCATTGGGACAGTAGTAGCCTGCCCTACAAAGGGGACAGTCAGATGCTTCTCCTGCACCAGTTGTATTCCTCATCCTACCTGCTGGACACAGTTTGGGCTCTTCACCTCTCACACAGTAATAGCCCATGGGACATGGGTACAGAGAGTAATCAACCATTCCTACAGATACAAAACAGTTAAGTCTGGAACTGGTATGTAACAATTCGGAGCTAGAAAATCTTTAACCCTTTACCATACAATCATGACTTTTAACACCTCTGTGAAAGAAGCCTTTTAAAACATTGTGGGAAATGGAGAAAATGCTGGTAATCAGCATTTTCTCCTTTTCTCACTATGTTTTTTCCCTTCCTAAAACAAATTTCAATTCTTTAGTCACATTTATTTTGTTGTCTGCAAATGCTTTCGATTTGGACAAGCCTAAAATATTGTAGTTTGGTAATGAGTTAACTCTTTACAACACATTCTTGAGTGTTCAGTGAGGGGCCTTTGGAAATATTGCTGGACAGGAAAAAACCCTGGTACCCCGCTTTTCCCTTTTTTGTCCCACAAAATCTATGACCCTTTGATAGAGAAGATTTATGTTTTGAGTGACATTTGATATGTCATCTGCAAATACTGTCAATTTGGACTAGTCTAAAACTTTATCATCTACAAGAGGGGCAACAATTCTTTGAATTGTAAATTAAAAGAGAAGCAGGTGAAAAATAAAAGTTGCAATTTGTTTTTTGAAACAGTGAAAACATTTTTGAGACAAGGAGAAAATTATTAATATTTATTTCACAAGACACATTTCTCTCAAAGATATACACTGTTTTGATGATGTTTGTACTACTGATTAACAACTATACATTTACCACACCAATTCCATTTTTTACTGTCTTGCAGAAAAAAGATTGTGACAACATTGCAGTTAAACAAGAGAAAATGTCCATTTTCTCCCATTTTTTGTCTGCCCCTTACACAAAGATTCTGAGTTTTGACCTATGTCTAATTACTTAATGTCAAGATTTAACGCTGTATCAAACTCAAAATTTAACACCAGTTCAACTTCAAAGCATTTTCAGAAAACAACTAAAGCTCAAAAAACTGCATTTACTTTTTTCAACAACGAAGAAAACATCATGGAAAAAATATAAAATGCTGGCTACCAGCATTTTCTTCTTTCCTCACAATGTTTCCAAGATTTTTCTTTTGCTCAAGGTTGTTGAAACTCCATATTGTTCAGTTCATGGTGATACCATGACGCACAAGGCATGAATAATAAACCTTACCTGTATCATTACAAATGTAGCCTTTCTCACATGGTTTACAGTCTGTGACATTAGTAGCTCCAGTGGTGTCCAGGTAGGTAGTCACTGGACATGGCACAGGGTTCAGACCCGTTCCTGCTGGACAATAGTGACCAGCAATGCATGGGTCAGGTTCAGAGGTCCCTATATTGAGAATAATAGAATTGAAACAGTATGCATACATTACAATAATAAATGTTCTTATCTAATTCTTTTACTTCAACTCTCAAAGCACATTTCACCAATGTAACTATTTTTCAGCTAGTGCTGATCAAACTCTCAGCTTTGCAGAGATACCCTATTTAATCTTAAAAAGTGTACAGTTTTGTTGTTTTGTAAAGGGTCAAGTGTCTGTTCTTTTACTCATTAGCAAACAACAATATTTTAGGCTTGTCCAAATCGAAAGCATTTGCAGATGACAAAATAAAAGCAAATGAAATTTTGAAATTCGTTTTGTGAAGGGTAGAAAACATTGTGGGAAGAGGAGAATGTCCCACAATGTTTTCTAAAGTTTTCTTTCTCAGGGTCATCAAAAATACGGAATGTGTGGTAATGGGTTAAAATAACCCTATGTCAACTTGTTTAGCCCTTTTCCTAGAATCCTGAGTTTCAACAACTCTCAGGAAGAAGCCTTTTGAAAAACACTGTGGGAAAAGGAGAAAATGCTGGTAACCATCATTTTCTCTTTTTCCCACAATGGTTTATACCCATTCAAAGACGAATTCCATCATGTGAGCCACACTTTGTCACCTGCAAATTCTTTCCATTTGGATGAGACGAAGACTTTGGTATAAAGTTTACCAATAATGTAAACAATATTGTGCAAGAGTTATTGTTACAGGATTTCTTAACAAAATTCAGAGGTTGCATGCCTGTAAGGTGTTCATACTAGTGACAGAATTTAACCCTTTACCGAATGACAAATTTTTGGACAAGTCCAAATTGAAAGCACTTGCAGATGACAAAATAAATGTAACTCTACGATTGAAATTTGTTTCCAAGAGGGTAGAAAACATTGCGGAAAAAGGAAAAAATGCTGGTTACCAGCATTTTCTCCTTTTCCCGCAATGTTTTAAAAAGACTTCTATTTCAGGGTCGTAAAAATCAGGGATTGTTTGGGAAAGGGTTAAATCTCCATGGCCAATAAAGCAATGAGGACAAATTTACCATTATTGCACATGTATCCCGCTGGACACTGATCACAGTCAGTCTCTTGTGTAGCCCCAGTATTGTTTCTATAGGTCGCCTCTGGGCAGGGTTCTGGTGTCACTGTGGCATCTGGACAGTAGTGTCCAACTGGACAAAGCCCAGCACATTCATCATACCCAACACAAGCTGTGAAGTTGGTCGTAGTTGTTGGCATATCGTCCTTAGCCCCTGATTTACAGTAGTAGCCGGCTGTACAGAAACTAGACAACTGTCCACTGCGACAGTAGTAGGATGTTTCACAGGGCAAACACTCGGAGGCTTGTTGTAGACCAGTTGTGTTGTCAAGGGTGTAGGTTCCATTGTCACAAATCCTGGGGACTGCCGTGCCTGTGTTAAGTAAAAATAAGTGAGAGAAAATTCTTCATCAGATATTCTTTTATTGCATAAAACAGATTTAACCCTTTACCACAAAATGACGACTTTTAATGACCCTGGGAAAGAGGCCTTTTAAAAACATTCTAGGAAAAAGTGAAAATGCTAATAACCAGCAATTTCTCCTTTTCTGAAAATGTTTTCTACTCCATCAAAAATGATTGTACTGTTTGAGCCATATTGAAATTGATGTCTACAAATGCTTTCAAATTGGACAAGGCTTAAATTTTGTTGTCTGGTAAAGGGTGTAACACTTTACTAATATACAGTGCAGAGAAAACATTCAGCGTAAAATGTTTATTCTGGTCAACCTTTCTTTTTCACTTTTCAGGTATATAATTCATTACCAGACAACAATATTTTAGACCGGTCCAAATCGAAAGTATTTCCAGACGACAAAATAAAAGTGACTGACGATTAGAAATTTGTTTTGTGAAGGATAGAAAACATTGTGGGAAAAGGAGAAAATGCTGGTTACCAGCATTTTCTCCTTTTCCCACAATGTTTTCTACAGGTATCTTTTTCAGGGGCGTCAAAAGTAGGGATTGTGTGGTAATGGTTTAACTAAAACTTTACAAAATGGTAGCATGTCTGTAACCTTGAGGAAGATGGCTCTTGGAAAATATAGGGAAAAAACATGATAAAATGCTGGTATCCTGCAATTTCTTCTATTCCGACAATATTTCCTACCCTTTTCGAAGACAAGTTCCATCATTTGAGTCACACCTAATAATATGCTGTCTGCAAATGCTCCCAATTTGGGCCAGTCTACACTTTTGATGCCAGGGGCAATATTCAAAAGCCATTCTATATTATAGTCTAACTTGGATCTCTAATTTAGAAAGTAAGATAGTAACTCATTTTGTATAACATTATACGGACAAGACCTCGTATTCCAAACTGATCGATTGGTCAAAATATACCTAAACAAGAGTCCTACTTAAAGAGTCAAACAACAGTAAATGTTGATCTTTAAGGTCTTTTGAAAACAATGTGGGAAAAGGAGAAAATGCTGGTAACCAGCATTTTTGCCTTTCCCACATTGTTTTCTAACCTACAACATACATGTCATCCTTTGAGCCACATGTCGTCTACAACTGTTACCTGTCGTGCAAACAGGGAGAATCTGGGAACTGCGACAAGTGTCGACCCTGGTAAGAATGCGTGGATTGCACAGGCTGACAAGGGTCGACATTTTTTGCTTTTATGATATTTTCTATATGAAAAGAGGTCATTCTACCTTACTATACAATCATTTTTGAACTATCAGCTTAAATTGACCTTGGATCTGTTTTCATCTAATTGATGTACGGAATTCCAAAATTATCCCTTTTTCGTGTGATGGGTCACAACTCCTCTCAATTTGGTTGAACCTACAATTTTGTGGCCAGTGAAGCATTTAAAATTCAGCAGAATAAATTGTTTAGAGAAATGGATACCTTCTGGACAGTAATGGTAGGCTGGACAAATGATCTTGTCTGGGCTGCTTCCACTGGTACAGTAATAGCCTGCTGGACATGGGTCACACTCCCACTGGCCAATTGTTGTGGAAAAGGAGCCAATCTCACATGGTATGGGTGCTGCAGAAGCTTCAAGGCAGTAGAACCCAACAGGACATTCAAAGCCTGAAATGTTATACAGCAGCCAAAAAAGTTAAAGTTCTTTTTTCATAACAATCTAAGAAAATAGATTATCCCATAACAAGAGCGGCAAATTGTCGCAAGATACGCCCGTCTTACCCCAAGTTGTAAAGCTGGGGCATGCACCGGACAAAATTCAAGTATGAAAAACAACAAAGGGCAATAACTCAAAAATTAAGCAAGCAAGAGTTGTGATTTCTGTGCACTGCACTCCCCCTTGATGAGATCTATCCACCCACGAAATTTCATAACCCTAGCTAGTATAGTTTTAGAGATATGCTTCGGACAAAAATCAAGTATGAAAAACGACAAAGGGCAATAACTCAAAAATTAAGCAAGCAAGAGTTATGATTCCTATGCACACCTAGCTAATATAGTTCTGAAAATATGCTCCGGACAAAATTCAAGTATGAAAAACAACAAAGGGCAATAACTCAAAAATCAGGCAAGCAAGAGTTATGATTCTTGTGTACTGCACTCTCCCTCGATGAGATCTATCCACCCATAAAATTTCATAACCCTAGCTACTATAGTTTTGGAGATATGCTCCGGACAAAATTCAAGTATGAAAAACAACAAAGGGCAATAACTCAAAAATTAAGCAAGCAAGAGTTATGATTCTTGTGCACTGCACTCCCCCTCGATGAGATCTATCCACCCATGAAATTTCATAACCCTAGCTACTATAATTTTGGAGATATGCTCCGGACAAAATTCAAGTATGAAAAACAACAAAGGGCAATAACTCAAAAATTAAGCAAGCAAGAGTTATGATTCTTGTGCACTGCACTCCGCCTCGATGAGATCTATCCACCCATAAAATTTCATAACCCTAGCTACTATAGTTTTGGAGATATGCTCCGGACAAAATTCAAGTATGAAAAACAACAAAGGGCAATAACTCAAAAATTAAGCGAGCAAGAGTTATGATTCTTGTGCACTGCACTCCCCCTCGATGAGATCTATCCACCCATGAAATTTCATAACCCTAGCTACTATAGTTTTGGAGATATGCTCCGGACAAAATTCAAGTATGAAAAACAACAAAGGGCAATAACTCAAAAATTAAGCGAGCAAGAGTTATGATTTCTGTGCACTGCACTCCACCTCGATGAGATCTATCCACCCATGAAATTTCATAACCCTAGCTTGTATAGTTTCGGAGATATGCTCCGGACAAAGAACTGGACGCCGCCCGCCCGCCCGCCCGCCACGGGTGATCCCATAATACGTCCCGTCTTCGACGGGCGTATAAAAAGCTGGAACTGCCTTCAGTCCCTTTTCTCTGCACAGTTTAGATAAAAGTAATGACTGCACAGAATTAGCTATCTGATCTTGGATCTTCATTGTTAATTGCCTTGTTACATATTTTTGCAATAACAACATTGTAATGAAATTATTTCTGCTGTTTTCAACTTGAAAAGGTATACTTAATCCATTGAATGCTCTGTGGGTTTTTAACCCTTTACCAAGCGACAAAATTTTAGACTGGTCCAAATTGAAAGCATTTGCAGACAACAAAATTAACATGACTCAAAAATTGAAATTTGTTTCCAGTAGGGTAGAAAACATTGTGGGAAAAGGAGAAAATGCTGGTTACCAGCATTTTCTCCTTTTCCCACAATGTTTTCAAAAGGCTTGTATCTCGGGGTCGTAAAAACCAGGGATTGTTTGGGAAAGGGTTAAACCTCTTTGATTCGTTTTAACCCTTTACCACAAAATAGTATTTCAGACTGGTCTAAACTGAAAGAACAAATTGAAGACATACTGAATGCAGCTCAGATGTGGGTACCTGTATCAGAAAGAGAAGAAAAATAGTGGGAAAAGATCAGAATAATGGTTTATTGTAAATGCATGTATCCAAAGGTTGATATTTGATACCTGTTGGTGTAGGAGTGCTGATAGACTCATTCTCCGGACAATAGTATCCTCGACTACAGTTACCAGTTGGTGCTGATAAGCCTGTTGTGTCACAATATTTTCCACCTGTACATGGCCTACAATCTGTCTCATTAACACCAGCTGTCAAATAGTAACAAAACGATAATTTCATAACAACTGCTTAAGTGCCTTTCGCAACAATAGTTACTTTTGCAACAAGTGCAGATCAAGATCAGACTGTAAAAACATCAAGTCTGATCTTTGATCTTTACTGTCTACTTTGCTGGTTCACTCTGGAAAACAAAAGCCTTGAAACTGCTCTTATTTAACCCATTACCACACAATCCCTACTTTTGACACCCCTGAGAAAGAAGCCTTTAGAAAACATTGTGGGAAAAGGAGAAAATGCTGGTAACCAGCATTTTCTCCTTTTCCCACAATGTTTTCTACTCTTCACCAAACAAATTCCAAATTTTCAGTCACTTTTATTTTGTCGTCTGCAAGTGCTTTCAATTTGGACCAGTCTAAAATATTGTCGACTGGTAATGGGTTAAGTCTCTTATCAACACAAGGCTGCACTAGGAGAGCTGCATAGGCTGCAATTGCTCATAGTTTCTTCTTGCAAACAACAGTTTAACCCTTTACTTCATAGATACTCATTTCTACGCATTGCTTGTAGGAGCCTTTGGAAAACATTGTGGCAAAAGGTGAAATTGCTCGCGACGAGCAATTTCACCTTTTACCACAATGTTTTCTATGCTATCAAAAGGTGTCATATACATATAAGAAACAGCTTCATCTTTGCTGTTATTTAGGGTCAATTAGAGATACCATAGAAATGCCTTATGGGGTAAAGAGTTAACTCTTTACCAAACAGTAAAACTTTAGACTGGTCCCAATTGGAAGCATTTTCAGACGACAAAATAAATGTGACTGAAACATTGAAATTGGATTTGCAAAGGGTAGAAAACATTGCGGGAAAAGGAGAAAATGCTGGTTACCAGCATTTTCTCCTTTTCCCACAATTTTTTCAAAAAGGTTTCTGTCTCGGGGTCGTTAAAAGCCGGGATTGTGTGGTAAAGGGTTAAACACATATACAGACACAATTACCTCACCAATAGAATCATAGTTTCTGGGAATGAAATGCTCCTACAGAGTCAATTCAGACTGTTGCAATAAAAAGCATACACAACATATGATTTTAATTTCCTTGGGATTTGTTCACAATAAAGAACTAAAAATACATACACAGAACAAATTAAGTACTGCGTGTGGATGCTAACAACTGGGTACTTCTATTGAAAAATTTCTTAGCCAAAAACAGGGTATGTGTTTATTAATTAAAGATGTGTTTGAAGTCACCTACCCTTCTTATGCTTTTATTTTTCAAAGCCTTTTACCTCAGAGTTGTATAAAATCAGAAAAATCATACGCTGAAGTGTGAAATTTGGATATTGGTTGAAACAATAAATAAACCACTTACCAGTAGAAGCTCTGTATGTTCCGATTGGACAAGCAACAGTAAATTTGGTTCCTGATGGACAGTAATGGCCTGTGGGACATTCCCCATTCAATGGGTATGCGGCAGAGGGGTAGGGAGCACTGACATTTGCTCCGCCATCACAGAAATAGCCTCCTTCACAGTCCCCTGTAATATAGGAAATCATCATTAAAACTGTATGATCTTTTATAAACAACTGCAGCTTGTCAAACAGTCCATGTAACTGTTTAACAGGTGAAAAGAAATTAACCCTTTACCACACAATCCCGACTTTTAACACACCTGTGAAAGAAGCCTTTTGAAAACATTGTGGAAAAAAAAGAAAATGCTGGTAGCCAGCATTTTCTCCTTTTCACACAATGTTTTCCTCTGTGCTGGAAACAAATTTCAATTTTTGAGTAACCTTTATTTTGTCATATGCAAGACAGTTCTTTCAATTTGGACCAGTCTAAAATTTTGTCGTTTGGTAAAGGGTTAACAACTACAGTTGCCTTTGTTGCCAGTATATTGCTAATATATATGAAAATCAGATTGCACAAGAAAAGCACTCTGATCATTGATCTACAATGTCATTGTGCTAAGACATTCTAGAACAAGAAACACTGAAATTCAACTTATAAGGGTCTTACTTCTAGATTGAAAACATCCATAGGGTTTATTTGATCCTGTAAGGGTTAAAAACCTGTAACTAGTATGAAGGAGGGTCAGTTAATTAAGAAATAATCTTCTTTCTATCGTGGTATATCGTTCAATAAACCACAGTTGTGAGTTATGAGGCACAATAAATAATCCACGAGGGTGATAGCCCGAGTGGGTTATTCATTGCGCCTCATAACCCACAATGTGGTTTATTGAACGATATACCACGATAGAAAGAAGATTATTTCGATTCTAACATGGGCAATTCTTTATGAAAGGAAAACAAGTTCAAACTAAGAGTAAAAACGCGGATGAAGATTATGTTCCATTGAATAATTCACTCATTGAATGACGTCACTCTACATGGATTGTTGCAGATTTTACCACGTTTTCCTTGCACTGTGTTTATAGAGCCAAAGTCACGTGTCATGTTAGAATTCTCATTCTTACATGACACATGAATTCGGCTCTATAAACACAGTGTAAGGAATGCCTAGCAAAATCTGCGACAATCCATGTAGATGTGACATCATTTTATATCGAGTGACATCATTCAATGAGTGAGTTATTCAGTGGAATATAATCTTCATCCATGTTTTTACTCCAAGTTTGAACCTGTTTTCCTTTGCTTAAGAATTAGCCATGTTAGAATTGAAATAATCTTCTTTCTATCGTGGTTTATCGTTCAGTAAACAACATTGTGAGTTATGAGGTGCAAAGATAAAACCACTTGGGCTATCGCCCTTGTGGATTATTCATTTTGCCTCATAACTCACAACTGTGGTTTATTGAATGATAAACCATGATAGAAAGAAGATTATTTCTTAAGTAATCATTGCTTGCAGGATGAACATGTTATGTAAAACATCATACCATCAGGAAGTGTGTTTCCGGTTCCCTCACAGTACATTCCTCTGGTACAGTCTATACAGTCTGAAATGTCATCCTGGCCTGTGGCATTATTGTAGGTACCAGCCGGACATGGTACTGGGTTAGGGTCTCCAAACACACAATAGTGTCCTGAAACATAGTCAAACACAGATAAACACACTCAGGCAAATAGGCATGTCCTGAAACATAGCCAAACACAGATAAACACACACAGACAAACAGGCGTGTCCTAACACATATTCCTTGCATTAATTTTCATATAAATTTATGTACATTGTTCATGATCCGAACTTCAAACAGTGCCAGAAGGGGCATTTAAAATTCCATTCCTGAATTGGTGTTGACATATATAAAAGCCATGTTGGTGATTTGAACATGTATTGGCCCTTTTTTTCATTGTTTACTATATTGATCTCATTAACAATTACCCCTCTATCAATCAACCTTCACTCTACCAAACAATTCCAAGCATTTTCTCTTTTTCCAACGGTATCTTCTAGGGTTATTTCCTCAGAGCAACAACAAACAATCATTTGCAATTTTTTTTTCCATAAAAGAATTTCACGTATTTTATTGTTTGCAATATCCTATATCTGGTATACTACAGCATTAAAAACAATGCAAATTGTTGACTTATGGCAATTTTCAAGAAAACAACTTTTTACACCTGTCAAACTTGGAAAAAAAATTAGACATCAAACAAAACCTGTCTCAAATGATGGGATTTGTCTTTATAAGGATAGAAAACATAGTTGGAAATGGATGCTACCATTCAGTCTTATTTAAACCTATACCTTTCAACTATTACATATATAGCACCTTGGTCATGGGTAAATATATTACTTACCTGTTTTACAAGGTTCAGGAGAGGTCATATTTGTATCAAGACACATAAACCCAGCAGGGCACTGTGTACAGTTATCTTGACCTTGACTTGGCTGATAAGTGCCAACTGGGCAGGCTTCCTCGTAGGTTGTGCCAGCCGTGCAGAAGAATCCTGCCGGACAGATGTATCCCATGACTCCATCAGTGGGCGTCGGTGTTGTACTGCCTTCCAAACACACATATCTAATAAAAGGGTAGAGTGAAACAATTTTTTTAACTGTTTTACCTTTTCATTCTTCACCACACAATCCTGACTTTTAATGAATCTGAGAACCTTCTGAAAACACTGAAGGAAAAGGAGAAAATGGTGGTTACTAGAATTTTCTACTTTTCCCACAGTGTTTTCTTCCCTTCCCAAAACCAATTCTAAATTTGTAGTCACTTTAATTTTGTCTTCTGCAAATGCTTTCAGTATAGACTCGTCTGAAGTTGTGTTATTTGGTACTGACAAAAACTAAAAGAATTAATTCAGGGATCATTAGAAAGAATGTGAACCAAAAATTAAAATTTATCTTTTGGTAGGGTGGAATACATTTTGGAAATAGGAAACAATGTTTGTCACAAGCATTTTCTTTCAATACAACTAGTTTTTGTTTTGCAAGTCAGAAATAATCAAAAGCTAATCTTGTGTCCTTCTACTCAGTTTTGTATTCAAAACATCTGCAGAGGACAAATGCAAACTTCACACAAATGAGCTTAAGCTATCTGATAGGGTAGAAAACATTGTGGGAAAAGGTGAATATGCTGGTTACCAGCATTTTCTCCTTTTCCCACAATGTTTTCAAAAGTCTTCTTTCCTGGAGTTGTATAAACCCGGGACTGCTTGGTATATGGTACCGTTAATACAAAATGTTGCACAAACTTACCCTGGATCACATATGGGCATGGTTGAATTCTTGATATTTGCTTGCACATTACAGTAATGGCCTGGCAGACAGGGCAAACAATCTGACACTTGAGTCACTCCTGTGCTTTGGGAGAAAGTACCAATTGGGCATGGTGTTGGATAATCTGTTCCACCTATACAATAGTAACCCAGTGGACATATGTCATTGCCTGAGAAAGAGCTGTTGTCACTTGCATTCACCTAGAGAAAGCAGAAAAAATACATGATAAGATATTTCAATTTTATCTATTTGTAACTGTGTGCATCTGATACAGAATATCAACAATAAAAAACTTCTGGTTTCAGACCAGAATATTTTCCTTAACTCATTACCAAACGACAAATTTTAGGTTTGTACAAATCGAAAGCATTTGCAGACAACAAAATAAAAGTGACTTAAAATTTGAAAATTGTTTTGGGAAGGGTAGAAAACATTTTGGGAAAAGGAGAAAATACTGGTAACCAGCATTTTTTCCTTTTCCCACTATGTTTTTCATTAGGCTTCTTGCACTGGGTTGTAAAAACCAGGGATTGTTTGGGAAAGGGTTAATTTGGAAATGTTATTTCCTGGACAAGGTTATATCCTGCCCCTATGTTTATTATCTGACCAAATTTCGTAACTGGTGCAATATTACAAAATACTCATTCTTTTCACTCCCTGGTTAAAGAAAGAAAATCTTTTAAGGTAGTGGACCCGTAATAGGCCTAGTGCAGCATGGCATAAAATTTCTTGACATTTGATAAAGACAGATTTGTACAGATATAATACTTTTGCACATTTTTAACCAACCAGAAATTCCTTTGATGTTTATCTTGAAATTATTTGTAAATATTTTTGTCAGTTTTCAGAAAAGGGAGGTAATTATCATATACATTTGTCATGAAAATATAGTGGTTTTAGATTCATAAATGATAATTCTAGGGAGGACAAAAAGGAAAAAGTGGCTCGGTGAAAGTAGTGCAATAATACTCAATTTAATCTTAGTAAATTTTCTAGGATAATATTATAGTGGAAATAGCTGTTTTCTATTACGGGTCCACTACGTTAACTCTTTACCACATAATCCTGAGTTTTAATGACCCTAAAGAAATAGCCTTTGGAAAACCTTTTGGGAAAAAGAGAAAATGCTGGTAAACAGAATGTTTTCTAGCCCTCAAAAATCAAAATTCAACTTTTGATTCACATTTATTTTGTTCTCTGCAAATGCTTTCCATTTGGACTAGCCCATCGTTTTTTTTGTATGGTAAAAAGTTAACCCTTTCCCAAACAAGCCATTGTTTATAGGTGTCTACAGTACAAGTCTTTTGAAAACACTGTGGGAAAAGGAGAAATTGCTTGTAACGAGCAATTTCTCCTTTTCCCACAGTTATTTCTACTCATTTGGAGAACTTTCTGCCTTTTTTATCAAATTTGAAATAGTCGTCTGCAAACTCTTTGAGTTTGGAAGAGTCTAAAACCTGTCGTTTGGGAAAGTGTTAAAGTCTGCATTATATGATAAAGGGTAAAACAGTATATTTTCAGATCTCTAAGCTGATCAGCATGCTTCCATCATGGGAACACCAGTTATAGAAGGGCGGGCTATTCCCAAGGTAAGCTGATAAAACCACAAAATATACAATAAAGTCAAATAGCTTTACATTGTGATTGATAGGATTGGCCGTCTCTGCACCTCCCGTACAATAATGGCCTGCCGTACAGTTAGCTGTCGGGGCCGAGAGTCCTGTTGTGCCACAATACATTCCAGCTGTGCAGGGTGTACAATCAGTTTCCAGTACATTGTTCATGGTGTTACTGAAAGTTCCAACTGGACAGGGATCTGGTATGCTGGTATTGGCCCCACAGTAGTGTCCGACTGTACAGTCTGTTGGTACTGTTATGTTCACACCTGGAGGTATACAAAATTAGAAATATCTATCCTTTAGGCTGCTTGGGTCTTAACCCTTTACAACACAAGAAAATTTTATATTCGTCCAAATTGAAAGCATTTGCAGACGACAAAATAACTGTGACTGAAAAATTGAATTTTGGTTTTGGATGGGTAGAAAACTTTGTGGGAAAGGGAGAAAATGCTGGCTGCCAGCATTTTCTCCTTTTCCCAAGATGTTTTCAAAAGGCTTCTTTCTCAGGGTATTTGAAGTCAGGATTGTATTGTAAAGAGATAAAGATTGTGAGATTGTATTCCTAAAGCAAGAGCTATAAAATTTCTGGCTCTATTTCATGACTTGCATATTAAATGCATATTTCATACTGCTTACAACAGTACTTTAATCAGTTTATAATAGAAGTTCACATATTAATGTCTTTCCTGTGTTTGATTAGGAATAGACCGGGTTTCTGCAATGCATTGCTCAAGGACAATCAAATGGAACCATACCAATAGCAGGAATTAACACTGCTTGAAAAAAGTGGCAGTTGACAAGTACAATATGACAATCTAGTAGAGTTTTCTATCATTTTTTTAATTCCATTGCAATGTACAAATTTTTTATGATACATTGTACTGTGAGATATTTTTCAGTGTGTTGTTCAAATGATACGGCTTTGCATTAAGAGCTTAGAAAAAAAATTGTGCAAAAGGAGAAAATGCTGGTTACCACCAGTTTATCCTTTTTCAACTGTTTTCAAAAATCCATTTCTTTAGGGTTGTCAAAAAAAAATGATAGCTAATGGCAAAAGGTTAATGCATGGAGATAGAGTATTCCAAAACAAACAAAAAATCTTACCATTACAGTAAACATTGCTTCCTGAAAAAGAAAAAAAAACAACAAAGTTATTGAAAACTTTTTCCGTTTGAAACTTCTTTCAAGGACAAAAAAGTTTAATTTTAAATTCCAACTTGGAGTTCCAAATACAGTCTTCATAAGTGACTTATCACAAACATCACTGATAGCAGAAATTGGAACATCCCAGTAATTTTACTATCTAAATGGTCTCATTTACATAACCTGTATGAACCATCTTATTCATAGTATTAACCAGTTACCACACAATCCCTACTTTTGACACCCCTGAGAATGAAGCCTTTTGAAAACACTAGAGGAAAAGGAGAAAATGCTGGTAACCAGCATTTTCTCCTTTTCCCACAGTGTTTTCTACCCTTCCCAGATCAAATTTCAATGTTTCAGTCACCTTTATTTTGTCGTCTGCAAATGCTTTCAATTTGAACCAGTCTAAATTTTTGTCGTGTGGTAATGAGTTAATTAACTCATTAGAAAGTTAGAAAGTGACAAAATTTTAGGTTTGTCCAAATTGAAAGCATTTGCAGACAACAAAATAAAAGTGACTGAAAATTTCAAATTTGTTTTGTGAAGGGTAGAAAACATAGTGGGAAAAGGAGAAAATGCTGGTTACCAGCATTTTCTCCTTTTCCCACAATGATTTCCACAGGCTTCTTTCTCAGGGTTGTCAAAAATAGGGACTGTGTGGTAATAGGTTGACATTTGTGTACATTACCAGAGTTCATTGGAACAAAAATGGTTCAAACATTACCCCTTTCGCAGACGACAAATTTTTAGCCCTGTTCAAATTGAAAGCAATTGCAGACGACAATTCCAATGTGGCTCAAATGGTGCAACTGTTTGTTGATAGCAAAGAAAACATAGTGGGTAGTAACCAGCATTTTCTCCTTTTCCCACAATGTTTTCAAGAGGCTTCTGTCCAAGGGTCGTCAAAAGTCGTCATTGTGTGGTAAAGAGTTAAACAAAGGTGTTATACAAAATCCAGGGGAAAAAATCAACCAGTATTTCCATACCTAGAGCAAAGTTGCAGTAGAAACCAGGTTGGCAACCATCACAGTAGGACTGGCCAGTGTTCTGTTGATAGGTACCATTTGGACAGAACACAGGGATAGGTGAGCCCTCCTCACAATAATGGCCGGCCCAACATTCCAGGCCAGCAGGTGTGGCTGAACTTTGACCGCCAGGACAGTAAAACCCTGGTGAACACAGTCCGCTGGTGGTTGTAAGACCTGTAGCTAAAATGATAAAAAGACAAAACTTTTTTTTCAAATGTACATTATGATGGCAAATTAATTTACTTCCATGCTGTCATTTGAAAACAAAATAGCTTATTCCACAGTAGGCTACGAAGAGTCCTAAAGATTTTTGATTTTCACAATACCATCAAAGACCCAATTAATATTTGCATCAAAGAATTTGGCAATATCCTTGTTTAGTCAAATTCTTATAACTGCAGTTCAAGAGCAAAATGTCACATGAGGAGAAAAAGAGTAGCAACATACCTCCACAATAGCTGCCTGCTGTACAGTTAGTACAGTCTGATGCCTCATCATTCCTGATGTTGTTGGAGAAAGTGCCAGCTGGACATGCTGTGGGCTGGTCACCTTCCAGACAATAGTGACCAACTGGACAGTCATTCTGTGTGGGTGTGTCACTGGTGTTTGTGCAGTAGTAGCCGGCTGTGCAGTTTCCTGTATAAAACATTTCAAAAGAACATTGATATTGGCTAATATCTTTACATACATCTTTGGTAAAGAGGAGGTGAGGTAGAGTCTTTGCTCTCCTGTAGACTATAAACAACAGAGGTAAAACTTTTGTATTCCATACAATAGTTTGTATGGGCTCTCTTTCAAGTCTCCATTTAAAAATATATGGCTTAAAAAACGGTATTTAAAAGTACTAAAGATTAGAGTGTATTTGTTGTAACAAGAAAATGTTTCTTTTCCCATTCGTCTTCCATAAAATACGAAACAAAGTTATTCCTGTTCTTGTCAACATTTTCTCTAATTCTAGTAACTGGAGGATATACATTTATGTGTTAGCAGGAAATATTCAGAAGAGGAACTATACCTGTGGGTAGAGCAAGCCCTGGGGTTTCACAGTACTTGCCACTGTCACATCGAGTTGGGTAGGTGGATCCCTGTGGGCAGTAGTAACCCATCGGGCATATCCCTCCTGATGTCATGTCAAAGGTCGTACAAACACAGTCCCAGGTAGGTGCACATGTATCATTGGAATATGGAAGGCTGAAAACACAAAAAGAACCCTTTACCACACAATCCCAAGTTTTAACGACCTGTAGGAAGAGAGGTTTTGAAAACATAGAATAGGAGAAAATGCTGGTAACCAGCATTTTCTCCTTATTCTGCACTGTTTACGACCCTTCCTGAGGCGAATCACATCCTTGAATAAAATCTAGTCTATCTACTGCAAATTCAATCATTTTGGATCAGCCGAAAATTTTGTCATTTGATAAAGAGTTAAACGAAAAACTTACAGAAGATGAAGCTACTACTCTTTACCAGGCATCAAAATGTATGACTTGTCCAAATTGAAAACATTTACAGACCAACATAAACACAAGGCAAAAAAAAGCAAGCCAGAATAATGCTATCTGTAGTTTCCAACACTTTCTCCTTTATCCACATTTTTTTTCAAACTGTTTATACCTCAGGGTCATTAAAAGTTGGAATTGTGTTGTAAAGGGTCAAATTATTACTACCCACATCCTTGCAGCCCACACACAGCAGATAAAGTGTGTGTTGCTCATGCTGTTGCTCCCCTTTAACTCATTACCACACGAGAAAATTTTAGACTGGTCCAAATTGAAAGCATTTGCAGACGACAAAATGAAGGTGACTGAAAAATAGAAATTTGTTCTGGGAAGGGTAGAAAACACTGTGGGAAAAGGAGAAAATGCTGGTTACCAGCATTTTCTCCTTTTCCCTCAGTGTTTTCAAAAGTCGTCTTTCTCAGGGGCGTCAAAAGTAAGGATTGTGTGGTAATGGGTTAATAAGTGTTGCTGTAATAATCTTACATAAATTAATTTTTTTTTTGTCTTTTTCTTCAAAAAAGAAAACACTACCTTCTTGTATGTATACGTCTATAAATTGCAGGCTGAAATAATGCATGAGTAAATTTCAAAGTGATGAACATTTCACCAAGTAAAATTATGGTACTGACATTTTCATTTTACTGTATTTATTTTCACAACCCAGACAGGCATTTTCTCCTTTTCAAACCATCATTCTTACCTATACCTTACCAAATCCAAAAATTTTGAAACACATTCAATTTGTCAACTGAAGATGCCTTGGTTTCAAAATGTTGTCATTTGGTACAAAGACAAAACAAATACCTTGAATTGAGTTGACCAGGATCGTAAGGTCGTGCAAGGTTGGCTCCACCAGCACACCAAAAGCCTGCATCACATAAACCATCTGGAACAATGTTCCCTGTCCCTTCACAGTATGAACCTGGTGGGCATGTTGTGCAATCAGTGGAATCTGATGAACCTGGTACAAAACAAACACACTTTTATCACATAACCTCCCTTGTTTTCAGTGTAATATACCCATTACGAATTTTCTTATCTTATACATGTTTGATATCACATTTGTGTGACGACATTTTTGACATCATTTTGTGCGCATTTCATACAGGTCTCATGGAAAATACAGCGGATGCATTGATGGATGTTTTTGTATCATCTGATCTATACTTTGTGAAATATCATTATGTGATAAAAAGAATATGACATTTGTGGGTGTTTGAGATAAGATTTTATTAAACTTGTCAAGGGAAATGTTATTAAGCTCGCCAAAGGCTGGCTTAATATCATTTCCCTGGACTTGTTTAATAAAATTTTATCGCAAAATCCCACTCACGTCTGATCCAATATATTTTATACAGGTTTGATATCACATTTCTGTGATGTCATTTTTGACATCAATTTGCAGGCATTTCATACAAGTCTCACGGGTGCATTTATGGATGTTTTTGTATCATCTAATCTATATTTTGTGAGATATTGTTACGTGACAAGAGGACCATGATGGTCCTATATCGCTCACCTGAGTACCATGCAGCAAAGGTCTACAATAAAGATAAATACCAAATATCAAGGTTCAAGGCTAAATGATAATGAAACAAGAGCAGCGATCTGTCGCAATTTGACTTGAGCCTTTGAAGTTCCATTCCAGACAAGCAAGAAATACTGTAAGAATGAAGATCAATGTGGAATTACATAAAGTTCGCACTAGGTAGAGTTATTGTTCTTGCGCATTGTACTCTGTAATACTGCAACAAACATGCATACCAAGTTTGAAGTCGTTCTGACTTGAGATGACAAAGTTATATTCCAGACAGGCACTAAATGCTGTAAAAATGACATTAAAAGTGAAATAACTCGACAGCAGGAATTAGAGTTACAATTCTTGTGCACTGCACTTCCAAATATTGCACCAAATAATCATACCCAATTTCAAGTCATTCCTACTTAAGATGACAAAGTTTTGCTCCGGACAAGCAAGAAATGCTATGAAAATGAAGTTCAAAGGGGAAATAACTCAAACTTCAAGCTAGGAAGAGTTATGGTTCTTGTGCACTGCACTCCATAAATAAACAACGATCATGCATATCAAATTTGAAGGTGTTCAGGCTATAGATGACATTTATAGTCCAGACGAGCAGAAAATGCTGTAAAAATGACAATCAAAGGGAAATAACTTACAGACAGTATAAGGTAGAGTTATGGATCTTTCACATTGCACTCTGCATTATTGCAACAAATACAAATGTCAAGTTTCAAGTCAATCAGACTGGAGATGACAAGGTTATGCTCTGGATTAAGAACTATTATAAAGAACTTTCTAATTCAAGGGTAAATAACTCCAGTTGTTTGCATCCAATTACACCGATAATTAAACTCATCCAAGATCTTATGGTTATATATATTTTGGCCAAGTTTACAGCTGATTGGTTAAAAATTGTAGATGCTAGAGAGTAAACAAAGTGCAGTATAGCAATTTTTCTAATTCAAGGGCAAATAACTCCAGTCGTTCTGGTCAGATTAGACCCATGATCGAACTCATCCGAGATCTAATGGTCATATATATTTTGATCAAGTTTGGTGCTGATTGGTAGATATTTGTAGATGCTAGAGTGTAAACAAAGTGAAATACAGCAATTTTTCTAATTCAAGGGCAAATAACTCCAGATGTTCTGGTCCGATTACACCCAAAATCAAACTCATCCGAGATCTTATAATCATATATACTCTGACTAAGTTTGGTGCTGATTGGTTGATATTTGTAGATGCTAGAGTGTAAACAAAGTGAAATACAGCAATTTTTCTAATTCAAGGGCAAATAACTCCAGATGTTCTGGTCCGATTACACCCAAAATCGAACTCATCCGAGATCTTATGGTCATATATACTCTGACCAAGTTTGGTGCTGATTGTTTGATATTTGTAGATGCTAGAGTGTAAACAAAGTGAAATACAGCAATTTTTCTAATTCAAGGGCAAATAACTCCAGATGTTCTGGTCCGATAAGACCCAAAATCGAACTCATCCGAGATCTTATGGTCATATATACTTTGACCAGGTTTGGTCCTGATTGGTTGATATTTGTAGATGCTAGAGTGTAAACAAGAAAATGTGAACGGACGGACGGACGACGGACGGACGGACGGACGGACGGACGGACGGACGGACGACGGACGCCGACGGACGGTGAGTGATCACAATAGCTCACTCTGAGCACTTCGTGCTCAGGTGAGCTAATAAAAAGAATGACATTTGTGGGCATCCGAGATAGGATTTTATTAAACTCGTCAAGGAAAATGTTATTAAGCTCGCCAAAGGCTCGCTTAATAACATTTCCCTAGACTCATTTAATAAAATCTTATCTCAAAATCCTACTCAAATCAGATCCTATATTTCTTATTCATGATACAAGTAAGCTCAATTTTTTTTATTGACTCTTTACAGCAAAGCAACATTTTGGACCAGTCCAATTCAACAGGGTAGAAGATAATGTTGGAAACTACAAAAAAGCTGGTCACCAACTTCTATTTCTCTAAGGCATTTTCTCTTTTCCTCATAATGTTTTCAAAAGCTGTCTTCTATAACATCATAAAAGCTTTGGGACTGTGTAAAGGGTCAAAAACAACAATTTGACATTGGAGGAGTTCAGGTTTAAAAAGTCTGCCATCAGGTCATTGTTTACAATCTATTGACAAAGCACTAACCTGTAACATTATTGTAGGTTCCTGCAGGACACGGGAATTCGTTCATTGCTCCTGTACCATTTGGACAGTAGTGACCAGCTGGGCAAGTGACTGGTGCTACTGTCACATTCTCACAGTAGTATCCTGGAAGTAATAAACATTGTGTGAATTGATATATATGTATATTAAACCTGCAGTATCTAGAGAACGATTTCTCTGCCTTTTAACTCTTTACCACACAATCCCGACTTTTAACAACTCTGAGAAAAAAGCTTATAGAAAACATTGTGTGAGAAGGAGAAAATGCTGGTTACCAGCATTTTCTCCTTTTCACACAATGTTTTCTACTCTTTTAAGGACAAATTATGCCATTTGGGCTATCTTTGATTTGTCGTCTGCAAATGCTTTCAATTTGGACCAGCCCATAATTTGCTGTTTGGTAAAGAGTTAAGCTATCGCTTCCCTTCCATTTCTGTGTTGGGAAAAAAAGTCTTTCTGCAGATAAACAATGAAATAGCATTAAAATTGGTTCAATATTTTTCTACTCTCACCTGACATAAACAGCAAATTTTCTCCGATATGACACACCAGTGGGATCAGATTCACCTGTAGGCTTACAATTATTCTCTTCTCAAAAACTGCATAACCTAAATGAATCAAACTTCATCAAGCAAGCCTCTTTATAAGCAGCCCAGTGTACACTGGGTCATGAAAACATTTTAGGGATAAATGAGATAATTCTAGTAAAAACATGTTTTTCCTACAATATTTTGCATCCTTTTAGAAACAAATCCAATCAATAAAGCAGCATTCAATTTTCTGAATGCAGATGTCTTCACCCAAACTGTTTGTTGATTTCAACAAATCCTAAACAACATTGTAATGATGAATGAAAGGAAATGATTTACCCTGAGGACAGAGTTGGCAAGTGCTAAGTCCACCAGTTGGCGAGTAGGTTCCTGGGTTACATGGTACATAGAAACTGGAACCAGTCGGACAAACATAGCCTGCTGGGCACAAGTCCCCACTTCCTGTTGAGTTGACAGTGGAACCAGGTACTGGAGTATTAACACCTAAAATACAAATAAATAACTGTAATCTTTTCCATAGTTTTATTTCAAGAATTCCAAAAGTCTTCGAACTGAAGATAGAATATGTGAAGAGATTCACAAACTAAACCATACAAGTGATTCAGTTGCTAAATGTCATGCTCAAACTGTATCACCATGAAGACAAAATTATAGACTTGTCCAAATTAACTCATTACCAAACGACAATATTTTAGGCTTGTCCAAATCATAAGCATTTCCAGACGACATAATAAAAGTGACTGAAAATTTGAAATTTGTTTTGTGAAGGGTAGAAAACATTGTGGGAAAAGGAGAAAATGCTGGTTACCAGCATTTTCTCCTTTTCCCACAATGTTTTCTAAAGGCTTCTTTCTCAGGGGCATCAAAAGTAGGGACTGTGTGGTAATGAGTTAAAAACATGTACTGATAGCAAATTAACTATTTACCAAATGACAAAATTTTAGACTGGTCCAAATTGAAAGCACTTGCAGATGACAAATTAAACGTTACTTAGGAATTGAAATTTGTTTCCAGCAGGGTTGAAAACATTCTGGGAAAGGAAGAAAATGCTGGTTACCAGCTTTTTCTCCTTTTCCCAAAATGTTTTCAAAAGGCTTCTATCTCAGGGTCGTAAAAACCAGGGATTGTTTAGGAAAGGGGTTAACCCTTCACCACACAAGAATGACTTTTGACGACCCTGATAAAGAAGCCTTTTGAAAACATTGTGGGAAAAGGAGAAAATGCTGGTAACCAGCATTTTCTCCTTTTTCCACTGTGTTTTCAACCCAATCAATAAACAATTGCACCATTTGAGCCACACTGAAAATGTGGTCTGCAAATGCTTGCAATTTGGACAGGGTTAAAATTTTGTCGTGTGGTAAAGAGTTAAGATATGGCTCGAAAATTTGGATTCTTTCTGAAAATGCTGATAACCCCCATTTTTCCATTTATTTCAATGTTTTCAAAATCCTTCTTCCATGGTTGTGAAAACATAGGGTTGTTTGGTAAAGGTTGGTTGGTTGTATTAATGGGGTTTAACGCAACTTTAACAGCTAAGGTCATATCATGATAGTCGGTGACGCACATGTTTTTCCTGGCTTTCTTACACTGGTACTTACACTACATTCTTTCCAAAGCCACCGACTACTTTTCTTACATGCTTCAGCAGAGGTGAGAGGCGAAAATACGCCAGAAAGGAAGTTTGCCTCAACCGGGTATCGAACTCACAACCACCAGGTCATGAGTCCGACATGCTCACCAATAAGCCACACAGGCGGTCTGTTTGGTATAGGATCCAAGGTTGAATTATGTCAGACATAAATGGTGGCACTAGAAATTAATTCAACGCCAGCATTGTAATAATCTATACAGTTGTACAGTAACTGTTATGCCTGACCAACACCCGAAATAGATTTTTTTTTTCCTGCAGGAAGCAGATATGCTTCAAAAACATTTTGGAGAAAATTTGTTAGTTTGCAAGAAGTAAAACATCTGTTTGCCTTCCATTTTTACATCGGTGTGAAAACCCTACTCTTTTCCTAAAAATTCCTTTATGTCAATATTGCTATTTTTTTTTTTAATGTAAAATCAGCATTTTTTCTCCTTTTCTCATGATATTTTCAAAAGCTCTTTTTACTAGGGTCATTTAAACATAGAACCATTTGGTAATGGGCTAGATGAAATTTTCTTACCAGCGATACAGTAATGTCCTGGGTCACAATCTCCAGCTGGGGTGAGAAGCCCTGTAATTCCGCAGTATTTGCCTGGATCACAGTCAGAGCACTCTGTGTCATTGCTCAGTCCTGTTGTGCTTCCATAGGTACCTAGTCAAATAATACTCATTTTAACTTTTTACCAAGTTACAATATTTTAGACTGGTCCAAACTGAAAACATTCACAGACGACATTTTAATTTTAGCTGATAATGATTGTAATTGTGAAAGTATAGAAAACCCTGTGCATGGTTACCAGCATTTTCTCACAATGTTTTCAAAAAGCTTCTTTCTCAGAAGTGTTAAAAGTCATTATTGTGTGGTAAATGATTAACTATTCTAAACCTTTTACCACACTATCCCGAGTTGAAACAATTCTAGGAGAAGAGGATCTTGGTAACATCCTGGGAAAGGAGAAAATACAGGTAACCGGCACTTTCTTCTTTACTCCTAATATTTGCTCCCTAATCTTTGTTTCCAACAGGGTAGAAAACATTGTGGGAAAAGGATAGAATGCCGGTTTCCAGCATTTTCTCTTTTTCCCACAATGTTTTCAAAAGGCTTCTTTCTTAGTGTTGTAAAAGCCAGGAATTGTATGGTAAATGGTTAAAGTAGTGGATCAATAATACTTCTAGAGCAGCATGGCATAAATTTCTTGACAGTTGATAAAGACAGATTTATACAGATATAATACTTTTGCACATTTTTAACAGACCAGAAATTCCTTTGATCATTAATCTATCTTGAAATTATTCTTTGATACTTTTGTTAATTTCCAGAAAAGGGAGGTAATTATCATGTCCATTTGTAATGAAAATATAGTGGTTTTTAGGTTTATAAATGATAATTCTAGGAAGGACAAAAAGGAAAATGTGGCTCGATGAAAGCAATACAATAATACTCATTTTTAATCTTAGCAAATTTTGTAGGATAATTTTATAGTGGAAATAGCCGTTTTCTATTACAGGTTCACTATGTTTAACTCATTTTGCCAAAGCATGGCTCAAATCTTGTTTCCATGTAAACTCTCAATTACTTCATTATTTATCAAAATCCATTTTCCTGCTAATTAACTTCTTCACAATAACTGTGAAAAATAGATAGTCGATTATACACTTAGATAAGAAGTATTACATCATTGTAAAATACTGTGACAAAAGCTGAAACTGTTCCCTACGAGCAATTTCATCTCTTGCCACAATATTATTAAAAGTGTAGATTGCAAGATATATAAATGCATTAACCGTTTACCACTTTTAACGACCCTGGGAAAGAAGCCTTTTGAAAAAATTGTGGGAAAAGGAGAAAATGCTGGTAACCAGCATTTTCTCCTTTTCCCATAAAGTTTTCTACCCTATCAAAGCAAAATTGCACCAATTGAGCCAGTCTGAAACTGTCATCTGGAAAATGCTTTCAATTTGGATACATCTAAAATTTGCCATGTGGTAATGGGTTAATCTTCTGCTACATAATCCTGAGTATTAATGACCCTAGGAAAGAAGCCATTTAGAAATATTGAGGGAAAAGGAGAAAATACTGGTGACCATCATTTTCCTCTTTTCCCAAAATGTTTTCTATTCTGTCGCTGCAAAATTACACAAAGTGAGTCACGTAAAATTGTAGAGTGCAAATGTTTTCAATCAAAGCCTGTCTACAAATTTGTTGGGAGAATCAAAGAAATAATAATAATAACACATACCAGATGGACAAGGCTGTGTTGTGAGCCCAGTGCCCATGGGGCAGTATTGTCCCTGGGGACAAGGGTCTACTGTAGATCCTCCTGTACACTGGAAGCCTGCCGGGCAGGTGCTGCATACTGCTTCTCCCGTGGTGTTGGTGTAAGTACCTGTTGAAAACACACATGTATTACAGTAATCTATACAAGGATAAATGAGGGTCTTTCTACAGGCAAAAAAGACTCCCGACTTTTAATAACCCTGAGAAAGAGGCCTTTAGAAAATATCGTGGGAAAAGGTGAAAATGTTGGTAACCAGTGTTTTCTCCTTTTTCACAATATTTTCTACCATATCAAAGTTAGAAATCATCATATTACCAAGATGTAATTTGTTGTCTGCAGATGCTTTGAATTTGGCCCAGTCAAAAGATTTGTTGTTTGGTAAAAAGTTAACCTGAAAGGATGACAAAATCCATATGACATAAATGGTGGACTGCCCCTGTAGCTCAGTCAGTAGCCCTCAGGACTTAAGAACACCTGGTCTGGGGTTCGATCCATGGTTACGACCGCTGGCTCGGCCGATTTCTGTCAGAGGACTGATGGTAGTCACTGCAACATATTCATTCCTCTTCCACAGCTGACCACTGTTTCGATGATGATCATGTGGGAAAGCAGCCATTGGCTTGGGAAGAAAATTGTGTGAAGAACTGGTTAAAGAAACTCCAAGAATGCATGGATAGTTGCACTGACCACTGCGATATAACTGAAATCTTTATGTCACTGGCGAAGACACACAAATAGAATAATCATATTAATAACTCAAGTAACTCTGCTTTCTATAAATTTGCTCAAGATTGAATGATCCAAAGCAGAGTAACTGATTTTCTCGCACAGTGAAAAATATATGCAAGTCCATGGAAAATCTGAATTTGATAAAATATTTATTGCCACTTAATGCATACTGTATATTCAAATTCAAAGCATTTGTATGCAATAAGTTGAATGTTGCCAAAATTATAATAACTTACTTTCCAAGTCAAAAGGAGGGAAAGGAGAAAATACTGGTTACCAAAACTTTCTTCCTTTCACATGCAATGCATCATAAAACAATGATTATTAATTCTTTTTAAAATAAATGATGTTTTTAACTGTTTTTATTTAAAGAAAAATTTTAGACTGTTCAAAAATTGAAAATATTATTAGATGACAAAATTAAAGAGACTAAAAACTAGAATTTGTTTAGGGACGGGAAGAAAACATTGTGGGAAAAGGAGAAAATGCTGGTTACCACAGAGTTGTGATTGTTTGGTTAAGAGCTAAACCATGTGATTGTTCTGTGAAGGATTGAAGTCTAGGTCTGATTACTCACCTGGAGAACATATAGTGTAGGTGGAAGATCCAAGAGGACAGTAATGCCCTATAGGACAAATATTTCCTGTCACATTATCTGTCAAATAGAAAATGTAAATAATATTATATTCAATCAAGTAACCAGACCACAAAATATTATACAAAAAAAAAAATTAAATATTCAAACTAGTAGTGAAAATCTTGAGACGGAAATCATTATTATTAACCCTTTACCCCATAAGGCATTTCTATGGTATCTCAATATGACCCTAAATAACAGCAAGGATGAAGCTGTTTCTTACATGTAAATGACACCTTTTGATAGCATAGAAAACATTGTGACAAAAGGTGAAATTGCTCGTCATGAGCAGTTTCACCTTTTGCCACAATGTTTTCTAAAGGCTCCTACAAGAAAAATGTGTAGAAATGAGTATCTATGGAGTAAAGGGTTAAACATACTACAGTAAGATCTTGATATCTTGACAATTCATATATATGCCCCGCAACTTGTGCAAAGGGCAATTCTGACATTTTGAATCAGCCTAGGCAGTCTGTGCAGACTAATCTCAAATAATACTTTCCTTTTTAACCCTTTCCCAAACAATCCCTGGTTTTTACGGGTCAGGAATAGAAGCCTTTTGAAAACATTGTGAGAAAAGGAGAAAATGCTGGTAACCAGCATTTTCTCCTTTTCCCACAATGTTTTCTACCCTATCATATAGAAAAATCATCTTTTTAGCAACTTTTAATTTGTCATCTGCAAAATGCTTTCAATTTGGTCTGGTCCAAAATGTGCCGTTTGGGAAAGGGTTAAGTAACTTTTTGTTTTGCACAAGTCTATTGTAGGGCAAAAATCATAGTAGTCATAAAGTGCTGTCTCGGATTAGCCTGTGCAGCTCATGCAGGCTGATCCTACACAAGACTTTATGCAAATGTCCAAATGCCCCTTTAAATGAGTTGCAAGCCATTATGCACAAAGAAGAACAAAGAAATCAGACAGAATCGTAACATTTTCCTGATTTACCTTTATCTCATTACCAAACGACAAAATTTTA
This sequence comes from Tridacna crocea, assembly GCA_943736015.1. Lineage (NCBI taxonomy): Eukaryota > Metazoa > Mollusca > Bivalvia > Cardiida > Cardiidae > Tridacna > Tridacna crocea. The sequence goes on along the minus strand of OX031066.1, from coordinate 33,466,654 downwards.
GGTTTGTCCAAATCGAAAGAATTTGCAGACGACAAAATAAAAGTGACTGAAAATTTGAAATTTGTTTTCTGAAGGGTAGAAAACATTGTGGGAAAAGGAGAAATTGCTGGTTGTCAGCATTTTCTCCTTTTCCCATAATGTTTTCTAAAGCCTTCTTTCTCAGGGGCGTCAAAAGTAGGGATTGTGTGGTAATGGGTTCAGATGCTCAACAACTAATATCAAATTTCAAATCCACTTTAACTCTTTACCAAACGGAACAGTTTAGGAATAGTCTAAATTGAAAGCTTCTGCAAACGACAAAACCAATGTGACTTAAACATTGAAAGTTCTAAGTGGAAGGATAGAAAACATAGTGGGAAAAGGAGAAAATGCTGGTTTCAATGCTGGTTTCCAGCATTTTCTACTTTTCCCATATTGTTTTCAAAAGGCTTCTTATTCAGGGTCATGAAAACCAGGGATTGTCTCGGAAAGGGTTAAGACCCCAAATATTATTACTTCAAAATCATTTTCAAGTTTAAACCACCCTCAGAAAGAGAATTTAAAAAAATATTTCCTCTCATTTTTTCAAAAAGCCTCTTCCAGTTGTTTAGCAAGTCTGGATTGAATGATAAAGAATTCAGCTTTTGACCAACAAAACTTGAGTGTCACATGTAATACAGACCTGTTGGGTTGCTCTGCTCAGCAGACCCTATGCAGTAATACCCAGGATCACATGGTCCAGTGTAGTTGACATTTCCAGTGTTCAGGCAGTAAAAACCACTAGGACAAGCAACACAGTCAGATTGGGCTCCTTTACCTACAGGTAAATACAATATAAATGTTATTGTGGTTAATATGGGGGGACATTTGCTGAAAAAGGGAGAGGTATGTGAAAATAACGAGTGCCGTAAGGGACAAGTTATGTTCGCCGACCTTTCCCTTTTTAGGCAAATATTTTCCCATATTAACCACAAGCTGATGAAATAAATTATATATTATATTTTCCTCTGATTATTTTGTAAACAAATGCCACTTTTAAAACATAGTGATGTCAAGTCAATTAACCGGATCACCAATATTTCCAAATAAAGTTGTTCCAGGTTTTCGACAGGAGGAAAATATTCACTGTGGCTGGGAAATAATCCCCCCCCCAGCTTAAATTACATCATTTCTATGCCCATAACATTTCTAAAAATAGACACATGAAATATAATATATTGATATATATGAGCCATGCTTTGTGAAAAATTGAAGTATAATACCATGTCAATGATGCATTATACTCAGCATCTTGTCACATATTTGTGGATCCTTAACTCTTTACCACACAATCCCAACTTTTAACAACCCTGAGAAAGAAGCCTTTTGAAAACATTGTAGGAAAAGGAGAAAATGCAGGTTACCAGCATTTTCTCCTTTTCCTACAATGTTTTCTTCCCGTCCCAAAACAAGTTTAAATCTTTAACCCACATTTATTTTGTCGTCTGCAAGTGCTTTCAGTTTGGAGAAGTCTATAATTTTGTCGTTTGGTAAAGAGTTAACTCTTCGCTACACAAACCTGACTTTTAACAACCCTGAGAATGAAGCCTTTTGAAAACATTGTGGGAAAAATAGAAAATGCTGGTAACCAGCTTTTTCTCCTTTTCACACAATGTTTTCTAGCCTTCCCAAAACAAATTTCCATTTTTCAATCACATTAATTTTGTTCTCTGCAAATGCTTTCAATTTGGATCAGACCATTTTTTTTTTCATGTGGAAAAGAGTAAAATTACATTTGGTCTAACAACTGACTGAATCCCGAGGTAAAATGGTCCTCTGATATGAGAAAACCTGGGTTCATACTTCAGCAGATGTATGATGTACTTACAGAGCATTGCTCATACATTTGAGGTACGGTATGCTCTGTGAACAGGGGGCTTAGTGCATCTATGAAAAGTATCGAACCAGCCTCCACACCTGTATTCCACTGCTGGTAATCACCATTTTTCCATTCCGATTATCTTTCCAAACACATATAAAGACAAAGAGGATATTTGTGGGTTTTTTTGTAAAAGATAGAAATTTATTACATCGAGTGGACACATTGGTAATATTTTCACAAGTGTTGCAGCCACAAGTGAAAATATAACCAATGTTGTTCACGAGATGAAATCAATTTTGATCTTTCACAGAAAAAAAACAAACAAATATTCTATTTATTTCAAGCTTTTAACCCTTTACTAGGAGGAGCTTTATCAAAATCCAGTACAGTTAAAATTTTCCCTTATTCCCGTGGCAGATTTCCCCCCTCCCCACTGCATAGCAATGCATTACAATATTACATCAAGCACGAGAAATATAAGGTATATGACATCATATTTCCTATCTGGTTGTGAGGCACGCAAAATTAACCTAGGCAGCAAGAACGTGAAAATCAGTATTTCCACTGGTGCCACCAGTGTAAGATCGAAAAATATTTTCACTGCTGTTTCTCAATATCTGGAAAGCATGAAATAAAAATCCTGTATTTTGACCAGTTGTAATTGGTTGTCTACAAATCCTTTCAATATGGACAAGTCTAAAATTCCATCTAGGGAAGGGAAAAAGGACTGGTACCTGTTTCAGAATTGTAGGTTCCCCGTGGACAAGGCATAGGTGAAGTGGTTCCCTGTTCACAGTAATGACCAACTGTGCACTTGTAGCCATAGGTTTGGTTATCTGGGGCAGGTTCTGTTGAGCCCAGTTCACAGAAGTATCCAGCTGAGCAATCACCTGATGGCAATATAAGCCCAGTTGTGGCACAATATTTGCCTGGGTCACAGGCTATACACTGGGTTGAGTTTTCTAATCCTGTACCATTGTTGTAGGTACCTACTGGACATTCTTGTGCTGAAATAAGAATTAATAAACCAGTTTGCAAACTTAAACCTTAAACTGATTCATGAATATTGTAAAGCTTTTTTTTAATATTCAAACATGAAAGACCCAGCTTTTTTAATTTCAGACTCTTTTGCCAAAAAAAAAATCCTCACAAGATATTAAGAAATGTAGCTCCCAGATAAGCCTGCACAATCTGTGAAATCTGAACTGAGACCCACATTGTTCAAAACAAAATGAAAACTTTTATGATCTGGTAACCAGCATTTTCTCCTTTTCCCACGATGTTTTCTACCCATCAAAAAAGAATAAATTGGCATTTAAACAACATTTAATTTGTCATCTGTACATGCTTTCAATTCGGACCAGTCTAAAATTTTGCCATTTGGACCATTTCAAAGCCTGCTTTGACAAAAGGGGGTATAACATTAGGTGTGTTCTCTGAACGCCTACCAGATTTAATTAACACCTTTCTAGGAGGGGGGATTACGGGGCCTACTGAGGGGCACTGATAATTATAATAGTCTTAAAAGCCGTTTGAAAACATCATGGGAAAAGGAGATAAAACCATTTTCTCCTGGTTCATCACTGTTTTCTAAACCTTTATGGATAATTCCATCTAATGAGCTTTGATGTTTGATTAACTGTGTACCACAGACTTGAATTTTCTGAAGAGAAAACCTTTTGATAACATTGTAGGAAAAAGAAAAAAGCAAAAATCTCCCTTCTCTTCAATGTTTTCTAAACTTGATGATTGAATCATTTGAATTAGCATCAACTTGTCTGCAAATGATTTCAAATGGAACAAATCTAAATTTTGTGGACTGGTGGAGAGTTGAAACAAATAAGATAAACTTTTAATAAAACTGATGCTGTGCTGTTTGGTAAAGAACTAAAGAACTAAATCATGGCCAAATTACTTTCTTTGTCACGTTGTTTAAATCTATATGTTGTACAAGTTTCCTCGAAAGGAAATCTGCATGATAAAGAACTAATTGCTCATACTGAGATATGTTCTCATTTGTCACATTGTTACTCTTTACACTCCTTTGAACAAATCTTAAATCATACCGTTTCGTAACGAGTTAAAAAGGAAACAACCTGGCAGTAACTATTTCAGTCATTTCATTATCTTCTAATGTATTACTTTTGATATATATAATGTCCATGTATTGTTTGTCCATTATTACTGTTTGTTTGTTTGTTTGTATACGTCTATCTGTTCCGTATGTATTTGTACATGAAATTGACAAGGAACCTCATGGTTCAAGTCAAAGAATAAAACTATATCATCATCATTATTACTCATAAGAGCATTTGTTTTGGTCACATTGTTTTCTTTTCGTACTTTGTATGCTCCATTTTGTTGAAAGAGGAATAAATTCAATCATTCATTCATTTGAAATTTAAACAGGATGATGAGTAATTATTGCTTATAACAGCCATGACTTCCTTGTCACACTGTTTTCTTACAATGCTATCCCTATACTATAAAACATTTATTGCTTAAAACAGCCATGACTTCCTTGTCACACTGTTTTCTTACAATGCTGTCCCTATACTATAAAACATTTATTGCTTACAACAGAAATGACTTCCTTGTCACGCTGTTTTCTTATAATGCTGTCCCTATGCTATAAAGCATATATCTCAATCAATTTGAAAAAAGAAAATACAGTTATAAATAATTAATTTCCATTAAGAAGAAATCAGTATGATAATGTAGTCATTGCTCATATTGAGCAGTGACTGCCTTTATCACACTGTTTACTTCTGTAAGTGTCCTAATAAATGCTGGCATCTAAGTGGTAATTCTTTCTCTCAAGTTCAAGATATAATGATCATGTAATAATTAGCTAAAACCATTTTTTTTTTAAAATTCTTCTTATGAATAAAGTTAAATGAAATTAAATGAATTAATTTTCAGTTTTAAATAGATGTTATTTACCTGTAGTGTATCATCATAACTATTCCCCAAGTAGACCCCCCTTATCCCCTTTTTACACCCTATGTTATTTCATAGGAGTAGACGTTCGGGGAATAAACCATGCACATGTATGTGATGCATAATACAAAGCAAGTCATCACATAATTATTGATCCTTAAAATCCATCTTGTCTAACAACCAACTGTGTCATGAGGTAGAATGGTGCTTAGACATGCAGAAAATTTAGCGAAAGGAAATACATGTAGTTTGCACACAGATCAGCCTTTAACCCTTTACCCCGTAAGGCATTTCTATGGTATCTCTAACTGACCCTAAATAACAGCAAGGATGAAGCTGTTTCTTATGTGTATGACACCTTTTGATAGCATAGAAAACATTGTGGCAAAAGTTGAAAATGATCGTCACAAGCAATTTCACCTTTTGCCATATTGTTTTCCCAAGGCTCATACAAGCAATGCGTAGAAATGAGTATCTATGGAGTAAAGGGTTAAAGGCTGATCTGGGTTGATACCTTTTCCACATGTATTAAACCAGCTCTTAGGGCAAGGCTTATGTAGTTTACCAAATCAAAAATGGTACGCCCAATCAAAAATTGTGTTACTTTGAAACTTTGCAACTACTAGTATTTAGAGAATTAGGTTGTAAATGCAATTAAGACTGGTTGTTAAATATTCTTTGTACTTTGATATGATCCTTTTTATTTGAGGACTTGGTATGAAAATACATACGGTTGAATGTTCCTGCCAGACAGTATCGTCCTTGTGGACACACATTTCCTGTGGTCCCATCTGTTGGTGTGGAAGTATTAGCCCCTATTGTACAGTAATATCCAGGTGAACAGTCCCCTTCTGGACCGGTAAGGCCTGGGGTCATACAGTATTTCCCAAAGTCACAGCTTGTGCATTCATCTGAATAAAGTAAGAATGAACTCTTTACCAAACAAACAATTTTAGACTCGCCAAAATTAAAAGTGATAGCATATGAAACACTGACAGTGGATTAATGATAAGATTTGATTTTCATATGAAAGAAAATTTTGTGATAAAAAGAGAAAACATTGTTTACTTTTTTTGTTTTCCTACAATGATTTTTAACTTGTTTTTTACTTTCTATTCAAACATAAATGACCATTACACCTTGTAATGTTATATTTTTTCTGGCTGTGTTCACTAGAACTTAACTCATTACCAAACAACAATATTGTAGGCTTGTCCAAATTGAAAGTATTTGCAGACGACAAAATGGAAGTTAATGAAAATTTGAAATTAGTTTTGTGAAGGGTAGAAAACGGTGTGGGTAAAGGAGAAAATGCTGGTTACCAGCATTTTCTCCTTTTCCCACAATGTTTTCAAAAGGCTTCTTTTCCAAGGGCGTCAAAAGTAGGGATTGTGCGGTAATGGGTTAAAATACCGATTAATTTTTCAATTCAACGTCAATCCATATGAATAGCTGAGATAATTTCCCCCTACTTCTCAGATTGCTAGTCTTGGAATTGTTCCTGATTAGCTATCGGGTAAGCTGAGATGTTTTGTCAAAACCACTTAGATACATGCAACTAGTTATAAAGATTTTGAACAAGAACTGAATTAAGATCACGTACATGGCAATAAATACAAAGTATCAGATAGAAACTTACTTGGAGATTCTAGATCTGTTGAGTCACCATATGTGCCTGAAGGACAAGGATTCTCATTGCTGGCTCCTGTTCCAGTGGGACAATAGTATCCTTGTGGACAAGCAAGCGGTGTGATGATACCTGTTGTGTTGGAAGCTGATGGCTCATATGGGTCACAATATTTCCTTGAAGGACACGTCTTACAAGAGCTTGTCTGAATTTCATCCTGATATGTTGATCTGTTACAGATGGTGGGTTGCCAGCTTCCTACTGGACAGTAGGAGCCTTGAGGACATCTATAATCTGCTGGGTCAGGTGAAGACTGACCACCTGGACAATAGTATCCTGCTGAACACTGGCCAGTTGTTGTTGTCTGATTGGGTGATACACAGTAAAAGCCTGAAATATCAACAAATTTGTGGAATAAATTGTTTGCATATAGAAATAATTATAATGATACACTATAATGCCAAAGAAAGTCTCAAATTTCTAAACTGTCCACTGCCTACCACCTGAAGCAAAAAAAGCATAAGACAAATCATGGAAAATGAGAAAATGCCCTCCTCCTAGGGGTCTTAATCCTTTACCTGATATGCCAATTTGAGACTTTTCCATTTCAGCAGCAAATAAAGATATGAGTCAAAAATATGGACAAATGAGGATACAAATATCTGATTGAATGGAAAACATTGTGGAGAACAAATATCTGATTGAGTGGAAAACATTGTGGAAAAAGGAGAAATTGCTCATTACGAGCAATTTCTCCTTTTCCCACAATGTTTTCAAAAGCTGTCTGATTTTGATATGTCAAAATGAGTATCTATGGAGTAAAGGGTTAAAACATGCGAGTATTGGGTTAAAAGTGGTAGGCATTGAAAAAAATATCTATGATTCCAACTAACCTGCAGTACAGTTTAGACAATCACTCTCCTGTGTCAGACCAGTTGCATTGGAGAAGGTGCCCACTGGGCAGGCTGTGGGGGCGGCTGAGTTGGCAGGACAATATGATCCGGCTGGACACACAGTGTTGGGTGGGTCTGGCTGGGAATCTCCTCCAGGGCAGTAATAGCCTGCACTACACACTCCTGTAACATGCAGATCGTTGAAATATAATATTCAATAATTAAACTTTCAATCAATAAATAAATGCAGATCTACACTACAAAATACTGGGAAGGAAAAATTTCAGGAAAAGAAAAATTTGTAAATACATGTATTAGGTAAGAATACAGCTTAAATTCTTTACTATACAATCATGTGTTTTAAATCTTTACCACACACAAAAAAATAGACTGATTCAAATTGAAAGCATTTGCAGACTACAAAATAAATGTTACTCAAAAAAATGAATGTTTATTTGGAATGGTAGAAAACATTGTGGGAAAAGCTGGTAACTAACATTTTTTTTCTTTTCCCTCAATGTTTTCAAAAGTCTTCTCTCTCGGTCGGGATTATGTGGCAAAAGTAAATTTAACCCTTTACCGAACAACAAAATTTTATACCTTTCCAAAATGAAAGCATATGCAGGTGACAATTTCAATGTGGCTTGATAAAGCAATTTTTGTCCGATAAGGTGGAAAACATTGTGGGAAAAGAGAAAATGCTGTTAACCAGCATTTTCTCCTTTTTTCCACATTGTTTTCAAAAGGCTCCTTTTTCATGGTCATGAAAAGTCTGCATTGTGTGGTAAAGGGTTAAACAAATCTTAGGTGAACAGTCTCTGGAAAGATTTTGGAAAAAGAAGAAAATTTTGGGATCAAACCTTATTACATCAGCCACATATATCTAATTACCTGAAAATGCTTTAACCCATTACCACACAATCCCTACTTTTGACGCCCCTGAGAAAAAAGCCTTTCGAAAACACTGTGGGAAAAGGAGAAAATGCTGGTAACCAGCATTTTCTCCTTTTCCCACAGTGTTTTCTACCCTTCCCAGAACAAATTTCTATTTTTCAGTCACCTTTGTTTTGTCGTCTGCAAATGCTTTCAATTTGGACCAGTCTAAAATTTTCTCGTGTGGTAATGAGTTAAAAGTGGACAAGTCTTCAAATTTTTCTTACAGAAATGGGTTTAACCCTTTAACTCTTTACCACACAATCCCGACTTTTAACGACCCCGTGAAAGTTTTGAAAACACTGTGGGTAACCAGCATTTTCTCCTTTTCCCACAGTGTTTTCTACCCTTCCCCTGTCAAATTTTAATTTTTCAGTCAACTTTATTTTGTCGTCTGCAAATGCTTTCAATTTGGACCAGTCCAAAATTTTCTCGTGTGGTAAAGAGTTAACTCTTTACCACACAATCCCGACTTTTAACGACCATGAGAAAGAGGCCTTTTGAAAACATTGTTGGAAAAGGAGAAAATGCTGGTTACCAGCATTTTCTCCTTTTCCTACAATGTTTTGTACCCTTCCCAAAACAAATTTTGATTTCTGAGTCTTGTATATGTTGTCGTCTGCAAATGCTTTCAATTTGAACAAGTCTTAAATTGTGTCATTTGGTAAAGAGTTAACAAACAATCCCTGGTTTTTATGGCCCCGAGATAAAATCCTTACAAAAACATTGTGGGAAACAGAGAAATTGCTGGTAACAGCTTCTACCCTGCTGGAAACAATTTTCAATTGTCGAGTTACATTCATTTTGTCGTCTGCAAGTGCTTCGTATTTGGACTAGTCTAAATTTTTGTCATTTGGTAAAGAGTTAAGAGATATAAATGGCATTGTTAGTTTCATGTAAATCCTTTTGTCACCATGTCTTTTCTGCATAGGCATGCAATCTTGCACATCTTTTAACCCTTTACCCCATAAGGCATTCCTATATTATATCTAACTGACCCTAAATAACAGCAAGGATGAAGCCGTTTCTTATGTGTATATGACACCTTTTGATAGCATAGAAAACATTGTGACAAAAGGTGAAGTTGCTCGCGATGAGCAATTTCACCTTTTGTCACAATGTTTCCAAAGGTTCCTAAAAGCAATGTGTCAAAATGAGTATTTATGGAGTAAAAAGTTAAATTAACCTTCTACCAAACTATTGCATGTTTCATGACCTTGGCAAATCACTTTTGAAAATAAAATGGGGAAAGGAGAAAATGCTGGTGACCAGCATTCTCTGATTTGCCAATGTTGTGCATTCTTCCATGTTGCCAAAATTTTGTCCATCTTACCAATGACAAATCCTATGACATAAGCTTGACCTACATGTAAATTGCATTTGAAATGTCATCAGCAAACGCTTTCAGTTTGAACTTTGAACAGCCTGCAAGTTTTGTTTTTTGGTAAAGACAAACACATCTCCTTATTTCCTAATATGCCTGAGCACCAAAATATTGAGTTGTTATTTACTGTTTGATAATTTTATTTTATATGGTACAAAAAGAGACTGTAAAGTGCTACTTTCACCCTATGAGGTTATAAGAAAATTTCTAATCCTACAGAAAAGATGCTGTGCATAAATCAAACTTGGGACGCAGAATACAGTGCAAAAAAAAGCTATGGTAAATGACTGATTGATTGATTGTATGGTGTTTTATACTATCTTCAACATTCTTTCAGTTATATTGCAGCACCCAGTTACCTGTTCATGCTTTCCTGGAGTTTCTTTTATCAGTACTCTGCACAAAATTCTTTCCAAGCCAGCAGCTGCTTCCCTACATCTCCATTTTGGAAACAATAGTCAGTGATAAGAGAGGAATGAATCTTGTTGCAATATCATCAGTCCTTGCAATGAAATTGCCCAAACCAGGGATCACACCAGCAACCCTGTTCTCAAGTCCTGAGCTACCGCGGCTCAACACTACAGCAGTCAATGAAATAATTCATTATGAGCAATTATTTCACTGTTATTTCTTCCTCAGTTAGTAGGAAAAAGAGAGTCCTAAATGTACATGCAAAATGAAAATATTTCAAACAGTAGAGTTTACCTGTTGGTGTTGCCAGTTCATAAGTTTCACAGTACCATCCTGGGGTACATGCAGTCGGTACCTCAGAGCCCACTGGGCAATATGCACCTGGTTGACATTTTCCCCCTGTTATGTTGTAATCTGGGCACATGCATAAGTCTACAGAGCTGTAGTTACCTGTAGAAATTAATACAACACAGTTACCAAAAAATCCCTAGTTTTTTTATGATCAAGAGGAAGAAGCCTTTTGAAAGCATTATGGAAAAAAGAAGAAAAAGCTGCTAACCAGCATTTTCTCCTTTTCCCACAATGCTTTCTACTCTTCTAATGTCAAGTTTCAATTTTTGAGACACATTAATTGTGTCACCTGTGATGCTTTCATTGTGGACAAGTCTAAAATTTTGTCATTTGGTAAAGAGTTAACCTTTAACTTAACCACAACATTCCCAGTTTTAACAGCTCTGAGAATAGAAACCTATTGAAAACTGTGGAAAAATGAGAAAATACAGGTAAAGAGCATTTTCTCCTTTTTCCACAAATTTTTTAACTCTTTCAGAAACAAATACCATGAGTTGAGTCACATTTATTTTGCCATCTGCAAATGCTTTCAATTTGGCCAAGTCTTACATTTTGTCCTTCGTTCAAGAGTCAACACATAAAGGATACCTCTTTGTTAAAGAAAAACAATGAAATATACAGTCAGACATAAGTTATGCATCACCAAAATTTACCAGCAATAGCCCATATGCTTAGACCAGCATTACACATTCCCACAATTTGCCACTTCTGGGCTTCGGAAAGTTTTCTCGTAGCCATCCTTTCATTTGGCTCATAATTCAGCCTGTTACATGTCTAATAGGTCCATGTATAGCTTGAAAATATACCAAATAAAAGGTTATCCAATAATGAAAATTATAACTGAATTTGTTCAGGTGATGCTTAACTATTTACCACACAATCCCGACTTTTAACCACCCCGAGATAGAAGCCTTTTGAAAACATTGTGGGAAAAGGAGAAAATGCTGGTAACCAGCATTTTCTCCTTTTCCCACAATGCTTTCTAACCTGCTGGAAACAAATTTCAATTTTTGAGTTTCGTTTATTTTGTCTTCTGCAAATACTTTAAATTTGAACCAGTCTAAAATTTTGTTGTTTGGTAAAGAGTTAACTTATGTCTGACTGTATATATATCTTCTATAAAAATTAAGACACTGGATTTTAAAGGTGTACCATGATGCATTATCCCTAGCAAATCATCACATGAATATGGATAAATACAAAATATTTTGCATAACAATAAACTGGATCATGAAGAAGTATGGTCTTTGGACATGCAGAAAATGTACAAATAGCAAAAAGTATTGACCCATGTCAGCCTGCATGGATTCATGCTGATTCTTGTTGCAGATGCATGAACCCTTCACCAAACAATCCCTTGTTTTTACAACCCTGCGATATAAACCTTTTGAAAACGTTGAAGGAAAAGGAGAAAATGCTGTTAACCAGCATTTTCTCCTTTTCCCACAATGTTTTCTATCCTACTGGAAACAAATTTCAATTTTTGAGTTACGTTTATTTTGTTGTATGCAAGTATGCATGTGCTTCCAATTTGGACCAGACTAAAGTTTTGTTGTTTGGTAAAGGATTAGAACTCCTTGTATGGCTAAAAAATATTGACATACCTGAGCCAACCTTTCTGACAGAAACATGCATTTTTTTTTTTTAACAGTTGTAGTAAATAAGAAAAGGAAGAGAAGTTCTGTAACATGAGTACTTAACCCTTTCCCAAACAAGCCATATTTTTTTGTGTCTGCAGTAAAAGTCTTTGAAAACACTGTCGGAAAAGAAGAAATTAATTGTGACAAGCAATTTTTCCTTTTCCCACATTGTTTCCTACCCTTTTTGAGAATTTTCTGCAATTTTCTCCAAATCTAAAATTGTCATCTGCAAACTCTTTCAGTTTGGAAGGGTCCAAAATTTGTTGTTTGGGAAACGGTTAATGCATTTACCTATTGTAAGTGGGGTTGGTGATGTTGCACCACCCACACAATACCATCCTGGGGCACACTGTCCACTCGTACTTGAAGCTGCTGTTCCTGCACAATAATATCCTGGATCACATGTTCGACAGGCTGAGGAGTTTGTGGAACCAGTATCTGGGTTGTAGGTACCATCCCAACATGGATATTGGTCGATGCGTTCTGTACCACTAGGACAGTAGAAACCTTGTTGACAAGGATACGCTGAATAGTCTGTAGTCTGGGCAACACAGTAGTACCCAGGTGGACAGGTTGAACAAGCCCCTTGTCCTGTAATGATAAAATCTCTTTTACTAAGTTTTAGCTTTGTACACAAATTGAACACTTTTTCGAATGAAGGGTATTGTAACTGAAAGGTTTCTAACATTGTGAGAAAATATATAAAATCCTGTCATATAAGCATATTTACCATTAAAAAAACCCTTCTGAAGTCCTTTTCCTTGCGTAAATTTTTATATGAAAAGATTAATTAAAAAAAATGTTCAATAAACTGTCCTTTTTTCTGTAAACATGTGAAAAATTAAAGAGAAAACATTACGATTGTTTAAGGAAGAACATTTTTTGCTCTTACACATTTATACTGCAAAATTGGTCATAACCCTTACTTCTTTACCAAACAGCAAAATTCTGGACTGATCCAAATTGAAAGCATTATTTTGCAGACGATAAAATAAATGTGACTCAAACACTGAAATTTGTTTTGGGAAGGGTAGAAAACATTGTGGGAAAAGGAGAAAATGCTGGTTACCAGCATTTTTTCCTTTTTCCACAATGTTTTCAAAGGGCCTCTTTCTCAGGATCGTTCAACCTCAGGATTGTGTGGTAAAGGGTTAAGCACATAACTCTGAGTTATAATAACATAGAGGACAAATGTTTTTGACGTTTTTAATGTTTTCAACCCTATTAAGGAAAGTCCCATCAAGAAACCACACAGTGCCATCAATAAACCACAAAGTGCCATCAATAAACCACAAACATTTTAGCTGTGGTCTACCAAAAGGGGATTTAACTCTTTGCCATACGACAAAATTCTAGCCATGTCCAAATTGAAAGCATTTGCAGACGTCAATTTTAATGTGACTCATATAATGGAATTTGATAAGGTAGAAAACATTGTGGGAAAAGGAGAAAATGCTGGTTACCAGCATTTTCTCCTTTTCCAAGGATGTTTTCAAAATGCTTCTTTCCCACAGGGTGTTAAAAGTCATGGTAAAGGTTTTGTGATGTATCAAACGAAGCAGGTCACCACATAATTATGTATGATAAAAAAAAAATTTCCTTTAACTCCTTACCAAACGATAATACTTTAGGCTTGTCCAAATTCAAAGCATTTGCAGATGTCAAAATAAAAGTGACTGAAAATCTTAAATTTGTTTTGTGAAGAATACAAAACATTGTGGGAAAAGGAGAAAATGCTGGTTTTTCCTTTTCCCACAATGTTTTATAAAGGCTTCTTTCTCAGGGTCGTCAAAAATAGGGATTGTGGGTAATGGGTTAATACATGACGTGGCCACTAAGCAGGTTTTACTATACTTACCAGTTGTATTGGTGTATGTTCCGGCAGGACATTGTATTGGGACAGTAGAATTTATTGGACAATAGTGACCAATGGTGCATTCCCCTCCTGTTCCAGTGTGACTACCTCCACTGACAGGGGTGGCTGTATCAACACCTGACGTACAATAGTGGCCCGCCTGACAAGGGCCATCTGGGGCTGGGTTCCCTCCAAGACAGTAATATCCGCCTGAAAGATGGATACAAATTCATGTAGGCCACTTTGTCTTACCGGAACAGTTACTGAGTGTATGTATATCATCAACCTCTAGAAATCATCTATTGGTACTCTATAACTCATTACCAAATTACAATGTTTTAGGCTTGTCCAAATTGAAAGCATTTGCAGACGAAAAAATAAAAGTAACTGAAAATTTTGAATTTGTTTTGTGAATGGTAGAAAACTTTGAGGGAAAAGAAGAAAATGCTGGTTGCCAGCATTTTTTTCCTTTTCCCACAATGTTTTCTAAAGGCTTCTTTCTCAGGGTCGTCAAAAGTAGGGATTGTGTGGTAATGGGTTAAACAATATTTGAATTGTAAGAGTTAAATGGCGCTTACTACAATCACACAAAAACTGAACTCTCTTTATCCTTAACTAAACAATCCTGACATAACTATGCTGAAAAAAGTAGTTTTCTAAACATTGCAGTAAAACGAGAAAATGCTGGTAACTAGCATTTTCTCCACTTCCAACAATGTTTTCTACCCTTCCACAAACATCCTTTTTATTTCTGATACATTTATTTTGATTTTAAATTCTTGATATAATAAGTAAAAACAAGAGGGCCAAGATGGCCCTGGATCGCTCACCTGAATTTTTGAGATGACCATAGTCTATTTTTTTTTTTGAGGTATTGAAACATTGGAACCAAATTTATAATTTTGCCAAGCAATTTTCAAAAGGTCACCTGTAAAAGTCATTTCGAAATCTGACCATCAGTTTCAAAAAGAAGAATTTTTAAGAATTCTTCATTTCTGTATAAGAGCAAGTAGCCCCCATCCACGAGAGCCATGTTTCTTGAGGGATCAAAATTTACAAACAAGTTTTGAAAAGGGTCACCCAAGGAACATCTCTCTGAAATTATTTCAAAATCAGACAAGGGGTTTCAGAGAAAGAGAATTTTAAAGAATTTCATCATGTCCGTATAGTGCAAGCAGCCCCCATTCACAAGAGCCATGTTTCTTGACGGATCAAAATTATATGTACAGCTTTTGGAAAGGGTCCCCCAAGGAACATCTCTGTCAGATTATTTTAAAATCTGACCACAGGTTTCAGAGAAGAAGAATTTTCAGGTTTCAGAGAAGAAGAATTTTCAAGAATTTCTTCATTTCCTATAGTGCAAGTAGCCCCCATTCACTAGAGCCATGTTTCTTGGCCAATCAAAATTTCGCGAACAATCTTAGAAAAGGGTCACCCAAGGAACATCTCTGTGAAATTATTTCAAAATCTGTCCTGCCATTTCAGAGAAGAAGAATTTTCAAGAATTTCTTCATTTCTGTATAGTGCAAGAAGCCCCCATTCACCAGAGCCATGTTTCTTGACCAATCAAAATTTCGCGAACAATTTTTTAAAAGGGTAACCCAAGGAACAAGTCTGTGAAATAATTTCAAAATCTGACCAGCGGTTTCAGAGAAGAAGATTTTTTAAGAATTCCTTAATTTCTGTATAGTGCAAGAAGCCCCCATTCACCAGAGCCACATTTTTTGACGGATCAAAATTTCACGAACATTTTTTGAAAAGGGTCACCCAAGGAACATATCTGTGAAATTATTTTAAAATCCGACCAGCGGTTCTAGAGAAGAAGATTTTTAAAGAATTCCTTGATTTCTGTATAGTGCAAGAAGCCCCCATTCACCAGAGCCACATTTTTTGACAAATCAAAATTTCACGAACAATTTTTGAAAAGGGTCACCCAAGGAACATATCTGTGAAATTATTTCAAAATCCGACCAGTGGTTTCAGAGGAGAAGATTTTTAAAGAATTTGCTAAAAAATTCCATATGGTTGCCATGGCAACCAGAGTTTTTGATGGAATCAAATTCTGTGAACAATTTTTAAAGAGGACCTCCCAAGGAACATTCCTGGCAAGTTTGGTCCAAATCTGCCCAGCGGTTTAGGAGGAGTTGATGTTTAAAGAATTGTTGACGACGCACGACGGACGCCGGACACCGGGTGATTCTAAAAGCTCCCCTTGAGCACGTTGTGCTCAGGTGAGCTAACAAGAGGGCCAAGATGGCCCTGGATCGCTCACTTGAATTTTTGAGATGACCATAGTCTATTTTTTTTTTGAGGTATTGAAACATTGGAACCAAATTTATAATTTTGCCAAGCAATTTTCAAACGGTCACCTGTAAAAGTCATTTCGAAATCTGACCATCAGTTTCAAAAAGAAGAATTTTTAAGAATTCTTCATTTCTGTATAAGAGCAAGTAGCCCCCATCCATGAGAGCCATGTTTCTTGATGGATCAAAATTTACGAACAAGTTTTGAAAAGGGTCACCCAAGGAACATCTCTCTGAAATTATTTCAAAATCTGACCAGGGGTTTCAGAGAAAGAGAATTTTAAAGAATTTCATCATGTCCATATAGTGCAAGTAGCCCCCATTCACAAGAGCCATGTTTCTTGATGGATCAAAATTATATGTACAGCTTTTGGAAAGGGTCCCCCAAGGAACATCTCTGTCAGATTATTTTAAAATCTGACCACAGGTTTCAGAGAAGAAGAATTTTCAAGAATTTCTTCATTTCCATATAGTGCAAGTAGCCCCCATTCACTAGAGCCATGTTTCTTGGCCAATCAAAATTTTGCGAACAATTTTAGAAAAGGGTCACCCAAGGAACATCTCTGTGAAATTATTTCAAAATCTGTCCTGCCATTTCAGAGAAGAAGAATTTTCAAGAATTTCTTCATTTCTATATAGTGCAAGTAGCCCCCATTCACCAGAGCCATGTTTCTTGACCAATCAAAATTTCACGAACAATTTTTGGAAAGGGTAACCCAAGGAACAAGTCTCTGAAATTATTTCAAAATCTAACCAGCGGTTTCTGAGAAGAAGAATTTTTAAGAATTTCTTCATTTCTGTATAGTGCAAGAAGCCCCCATTCACCAGAGCCATGTTTCTCGACAGATCAAAATTTCGCGATCAAGTTTTGAAAAGGGTCATCAAAGGAACATCTCTGTGAAATTATTTTAAAATCTGACCATCGGTTACAGAGAAGAAGAATTTTTAAGAATTTCTTCATTTCTGTACAGTGCAAGAAGCCCCCATTCACCAGAGCCATGTTTCTAGACGGATCAAAATTTCACGAACAATTTTTGAAAAGGGTCACCCAAGGAACATCTGTGTGAAATTATTTTAAAATCTGGCCAGCGGTTTCAGAGAAGAAGATTTTTAAAGAATTTGCTAAAAAATTCCATTTCGTTGCCATGGCAACCAGAGTTTTTGACGGAATCAAATTCTGTGAACAATTTTTAAAGAGGACCTCCCAAGGAACATTCCAGCCAAGTTTGATCCAAATCCGCCCAGCGGTTTAGGAGGAGTTGATGTTTAAAGAATTGTTGACGACGCACGACGCACTGACGCACGACGGACACCGGGTGATCCTAAAAGCTCCCCTTGAGCACGTTGTGCTCAGGTGAGCTAAAAAAAGAAATCTAATAAGGATTGAGAAACTCATTGAGTAAAGATTCCTTTCCCAAAATGTTTTTTTTACTCTGTTTATTCAGCAATTCATCAGACTGCTTGGAAAGAATACCATGCCTAGTATACTGATGCAGCACAAAATAAGGTATGTGAAAAATGATACAAAAGCTCTCAATATATTCAACCCTTAGTGCACAGTCATTAAGCACTTAAAGGTGGTCCTTCAGATTTTGAGACAAAAAAAAATTACAAGAATACGAAAAAATCATCCTAACACTCCAAAAACCTTATAATTTTAATTCATAAAACCCCAGTAGTTGAAAACCACTCAACAACAAGAGAAATTAGAGATTTACTACAGCCAAGGTCGACACCGTTGGGAAACACCGTCTATATTTACATGAGCAACTTGCTACTTAAATACCAGAAATATACAGACGAATCTTCAAACATAGCATCTGAAGAAGACATTATGGAAAATAATTACATTTTTGTTATGTAATGGGATTCCAGAGTCATTAGTCATGTGCCAGTCACTTAACATTCCCACAATGCTTTTTTTTTTGGCAGGAAATCTAAAAATAGGTTAAGAGGCTTCACAGCCTTTTCAGAGAATACCATTTTTTTTCTTTTGTACTTTTATTATTCTTAATTATTGATGATTTTTTCATATAAATTTCAGTGATATATATATTTTTTAATTTGATGTGAAAATTCTAGATACCGACCATGAAGAGTTATCAAATTGTTGAGTAAGGCACTGGTCTCAAAAATCCAACTTACCTGTACATGTTGTGCATTGTGAACTTATTGTCAAGCCTGCTGAAGCACCATAGGTACCAACAGCACATGGCTGCCATGACGATCCTGTGTTTGCTGGACAGTAATAACCCTGAAACAAAATGATCAGCAAATTTGAGTTTTTATATTTTTTTTCTAAAGACGCTTAACCCAATACCATACATATATGACCTTTAACTCTTTACCAAACAATAAATTTTTTGAGTAGTTCAAATTGAAAGCATTTGCAGACGACAAAATAAATATGAATAAAAAATTGAAATTTGATTTGGGAAGGGAAGAAAACATTGTTGGAAAAGGAGAAAATGCTGGTAACCAGCATTTTCTCCTTTTCCCACAATGTTTTCAAGAGGTTTCTTTCTCGGAGTCATTAAAAGTTGGGACTGTGTGGTGATGGGTTAAAGACCTTTTAACTTCCAAAACAAAGATATTGAAAACAATGAAAAATAAGCTTTCCTGTGGTGTATCTTTTAACCCTATTTGAAACAATTCCTGGATTTTATAACCCTGAGATAGAAGGCTTTTTGAAAACAATGTGGGAAAAGGAGAAAATGCTGGTAACCAGCATTTTCTCCTTTTCCCACAATGTTTTCTGCCCTGCTGAAAAAAAAATCAACTTTTGAGTTGATTCATGTTGTCATCTGTAAGTACTTTCGATTTGGACACAACTAAATTCGTTGTTGGGTACAGACTTAATCTTAAACTGTCACTTATTGTGATTATACCCACCCACCCACCAGCTCCTTTTCATGAAAACAGGTCTTTGTCACAAAATGCAGGATGGTTTAGTACAAAAGAGTTGAAAAAAGTTCAAGGGGAAATAATTCTGCAACAAATCACAGCAGGGCCATGAAAATTACACATGCATAACTTCATATCTATAGGAACATTGCATGTAAATTTGGGTTCAGTGCCTGAAAAAGTGTTGGAGTATTGCACTGGACAATTTTGTGTGTATGAACGGATGGATGGACAGACAGCCATGGAGATTCCAGTATAGCCCCGTTCCACTTCGTTGTGGGGGGGGGGGGTATAATAAAGACAAATCTCATCATACAATCTGCATTTACCTTCTCCAAATTCTTCCAATAAGGACTAAACTGTAAAATCTTTGAAATCCTTCCACATCAAGACAGTGTATATCAAGTTCAGACTGCAGAGTTACCAACTATACAGTTTGATATTTGATCTACACTGTCTGACCTGCTGATATGCTAGACATTCTAGACATAGGCATTTTCGAGTCTTGAATTATTTGGGTCTTTTTATAAACCATAAATATCCATTACACTATAAATATTTAATTCGGACAAGTCTGCATTTTTCCCATGTGGCAAAGAGTTATGGTTAAGCACCACTAGGTACTCACTTGAGGGCAAATGGTGACATCTGTAGCCCCAGCTGGACAATAAAACCCAGCCAGACAGTTCAGGCACACGGCAGCACCCGTTGTGTTCATGTATGTTCCGTCAGCACATTGGGTCTGGCTGATTGACCCTGTAGGACAGTAATGACCTTGAGGGCATATGTTTCCAGTGATTCCATCTGTTGGGGTGCTTGTGTTTGCTCCTGATGTGCAATAGTAACCGGCAGTACACTGTCCTGTTGGTTGTGTGAGCCCTAGACTGTCACAGTATGACCCTGAAAATTGTGATTGAATGGTGACAATAGTGTAGTTGCTATTTCATTGATTGTGGTATGATATCTGTGGATTATAACTTTGATAGATAATGTACTTTGGTTATCTAATTACCACAAAATCCTGACTTAAATTCCCCCAGAAAGAAGCCTTTTCAAAGCATTGCAGGAAAAACAGAAAATGCTGGTAAACAGCATATTCTCATTACCTACAACGTTTTCTATCCTTTCCAGTGCAAATTTCAATTTTTCAGTCAAATTCATTTTGTCCTCTGCCAATTCTTTCACTTTGGACAGATCTAAAATTTTGTCATCTGGTAAAGAGTTAATTTGCCACTCAAGCAGACCTTTGTATTCTTTTCCTTGGCTCTTTTTTTTTACCCAGGGTAATATTGATGAGGTCACAAAAGTTTCATGAATATGAGCCATGTCCTGTAAAAATGGTACTTAACTCTTTACAAAACAACATGTTAGACTTGCCGAAACTGAAAGCATTTGCAGATAACAAAATAAATGTGACATTAATATTAAACTTGATCTTAGAAGACTGGAAAACAGTGTGGGAAAAGTGAAAATGCTGATTACCAGGATTTTCTCCTTTTCCCACAATGTTTTATACTCTTCTGAAGTCAAGTTTCAATTTTTGTGTTGCATTTATTTTGTCGTCTGCAAGTGCTTTCAATTTAGACCAGTGTAAAATTTTGTCGTTTGGGAAAGGGTTAATGCATCTCCAAAATTATTGACCCAGGTCAGCCTATACAGTCCCCATTGGTTAACCTAGGCAGAATATTTGAAACTTCAATGATTTTTTGCAGGTAAAAGGACCAATGTACCTCATGATAAGCTGGTAGTTTTACATAATTGATCTTTTTAATCGATAATACTTTGATGACTTGCTTGGCATCACGCATCACGGGGATACCTTAGCTCCCCCTCTTTTGAAACAGCATGGCTGATTAATATTTATCACATAACCTCCCTTGTTTTCAGTGTAATATACCCATTTTCTTATCCTATACACGTTTATTATCACACTTGTGTGACATCATTTTTGACATCACTTTGTAGGCATTTCATACCAGTGAATGGGTCTCATGGAAAATACTGCTAGTGTATTTATGAATGTTTTTCCATGATCAGATCTGTATTTTGTGAGATATCATTATGTGATAAAAAGAATCTGACATTTGTGGGTGTTTTAGATAAGATTTTATTAAACTTGACAAGGAAAATGTTATCAAGCTCATGAAAGGCTCTGTAATAGCATTTCCCTAGTCTCAAAAATCTTATCTCAAAAGCCAACTCATGTCAGATCCTATATTTATCATCAAGTAGAGAAGTAAGCCATTCCTGTGTATTACCTGCTGTGCATGCTATGCAATCAGTCACATCCCCAGCGCTTGTCTGGTTCAAGTAGGTACCAGCTGGACAAGGGACCGGTGAACCTGTGGCATTCGGACAGTAGTGACCAACAGTACAAACATCTCCGTATGACTGACCAACAGGGTTGGGGGATTCAGCCGAGAGGGTACAATAGTGACCTGCAACAAGAATTAGTATCATAGACTGGGACCTTACCGTGTTAATTCTTTTTTAACTCATTACCAGACAACAATATTGTAGACTGGTCCACATTGACAGCATTTGCAGACGACAAAATAAAAGTGATTCAAAATTTGAAATTTGTTTTGTGAAGTGTAGAAAACATTGTGGGAAAAGGAGAAAATGCTGGTTACCAGCATTTTCTCCTTTTCCCACAATGTGTTCTACAGGCTTCTACAGGGGCGTCAAAAGTAGGGATTGTGTGGAAATGGGTTAAATGTTACATCTGATAAAGCACACCATATAGCCAGATCTGTTTAGCCTTATGGGCAGGAAATTAACCTTTTACCAAATACTCCCATTTTTTTAACATCCCTTCAGAGGAATGCTTTCTAAAACATTGTGAAAGGAGGAGAAGATGCTGGTCATCAGCACTTTTCTCCTTTTACAACAGTATTTTCTATCTTTTGAAATGCAGAAAATTTTACCTAAACCATACAAGTTTTTTCATCTGCAAATATTTTCAATTTGGATAAAGGGCACAGTTAACTCTTTACCACACAATCCCGACTTCTAACTACCCGAAAAGGAAGCCTTCTGAAAACAATATGGGAAAAGGAGAAAATGCTGGTAACCTGCATTTTCTCCTTTTCCCACAATGTTTTCTACCCTTTCCAGAACAATCTTCAGAATTTAAGTCAAAATAAATTTGTCGTCTGCAAATGCTTTCATTTGGACCAGCCTTAAATTTTGTGGTTTGGTAAAGGGTTAATTATATCCACCTCTGAAAGTGTTCACCTACTGGGAAAGTGCTCGATGTTTTCAAATGTTATGATAGTTTGTATAACCTTTATTTTTCCATAACTTTCATTGTTTTCCAACACATGCCCTCTTAACCTATTACCACACAATCCCTACTTTTGACAACCCCGAGAAAGAAGCCTTCAGAAAACATTGTGGGAAAAGGAGAAAATGCTGGTAACCAGCATTTTCTCCTTTTCCCACAATGTTTTCTACCCTTCACAAAACAAATTTCAAATTTTCAGTCACTTTTATTTTGTCGTCTGCAAATGCTTCCTAATTAGACAAGCCTAACATACTGTCGTTTGGTACTGAGTCAATACTGACATACTTTGAGACATCTGCAGTTCTGAGTTTTCTAAGTGGTGTATAAAGTGTAGAAAAATCTTCATGAAAATCATTTAGAACATGGTCTTTATATGATTGAAATCTGCATATAATTCTTATTCTTTTTTTTGCCAATCTGCCCATAGTTCCTATTCGTTTTTTGCCATCTGCACATACTTCCTATTCTTTTTTTTGCCAATCTGCACATACTTCTTTTTTTTTTTTTTCCCCCCCAATCTGCACATACCTCCTATTCTTTTTTTTGCCAATCTGCACATACTTCCTTTTTGTTTTTTCCCCAATCTGCACATACCTCCTATTCTTTTTTTTGCCAATCTGCACATACTTCCTTTTTGTTTTTTCCCCAATCTGCACATACCTCCTATTCTTTTTTTTGCCAATCTGCACATACTTCCCATTCTTTTTTTTTTTGCCAATCTGCACATACTTCCTTTTAATATTTTTTTGCCAATCTGCACATATTTCTTTTTTTTTATTTATTTTTTTTTTGCCAATCTGCACATACTTCCTAATCTTTTTTTGCCAATCTGCACATACTTCCCATTCTTTTTTTTTTTTTGGCCAATCTGCACATACTTCCTTTCCCCCACCCCCACCCCCTTTTTTTTTGCTAATCTGCACATACTTCCTTTTAATGTTTTTTTGCCAATCTGCATATTTCTTTTTTTTTATTTTATTTATTTATTTTTTTTTTGCCAATCTGCACATACTTCCTAATCTTTTTTTGCCAATCTGCACATACTTCCCATTCTTTCTTTTTTTTTTTTTTTTGCAAATCTGCACATACTTCCTATTCTTTTTTCTTTTGCCAATCTGCACATATTTCCTATTCTTTTTTTTTTGGCCAATCTGCACATATTTTCTATTCCTTTTTTTGCCAATCTGCACATACTACCCATTTTTTTTGTGCCAATCTGCACATACTTCCTTTTCTTTTCTTTTTCTTTGCCAATCTGCTCATACTTCCTATTCTTTTTTTTTCCAATCTGCACTTACTTCCTATTTTTTTTTTTTTGCCAATCTGCACATACTTTCTATTCTTTTCTTTGCCAATCTGCTCATACTTCCTATTCTTTTTTTTTTTTCCAATCTGCACATACTTCCTTTTTTTTTTGCCATTCTACATAACGCCTTCACGATTAACCAAACAATCCCAAGTTCTAACTATCCCAGGGAAATAGTGTTTTGAAAACACTAAATAAATGACAAGAATGTCTTTAAAGCATAACATACAAAGGAGAAAACCAGCAATTTTTTCCTCTTTCAAATATGATTCCTCCCATATCAAAGGCAAGCAAAATAAACTTCCAGAACTTACCTGCCCAACAAGTTCCTGCTACTGCAGTGAGACCAGTTCTATCACAGTAGTAACCAGGTGTACATGGGGTACAGTCTCCAGCAGCCTGGAGCCCATAGGCATTACTAAACCTTCCTATAGGGCAGCCCTGACCAACAGAACTACCTTGTACACAGTACTTGCCAGGCAGACATTCATTGCCAGTAACACCATCTGTTGGGGTAGAATTGTAAGCTCCCTGTGTACAATAGTATCCTGCACTGCACTGGCCTGATGGCTGAGTGTTACCTGAAATTATAACCATCAAAAACTAACTATCCCAGCTTTCACCGACTGATCTAGCAGTGGTAAGTATTCATTTCTAATGCGCACTGATTAATTGATGGATTAATTGATTGCAGGAGGTCTTGTTTAACCCATTACCACACAATCCTGAGTTTTAACAACCTTATGGGAGAAGGCTTTTGAAATCATAGTGGGAAAAGGAGAAAATGCTGGTAAGCAGCATTTTCTCCTTTTTCCACAAAGTTTTCTTCCCCCATCAAGAACAAAAACAAAAAAAAAAAACCATCCTTTCAGTTACATTTAATTTGTTCTCTGCAAATCCTTTGAATTTGAACCAGTCTAAATTTTTGTTGTTTGGTAAAGAGTTAACCATCTTCAATTATTTCAAATATATTGAAGCTGCCAGTGCATGTATCCAAGCTTTCCTTTGTTTTCATTTTACCAGTTACTGTACTTCACACAATATTCTTCTTAAGCCATTGTGGCAACAACGATCTGCGAAATAATGGTTTTCATTGTTTGCCATACAAGCATATATATTATAATATCAATGCTTCTACTTTTCTCCATTACTTTTCCATTACTGACAAATAAGAAGGTACTGAAGTTAAGTACAAGAAAATTGTATGATTTCACAGAAAGGAAGAAATCTTGTTTATCATTACCTTCTCCTTCGCAATACATCCCTGGGGAACATGGTGTGCACTGTGAAGAGTTGGACAATCCAGTTGAATTACTGTAAGTTCCGGCTGGACACAAGAACTCTGTAGCAAACTTGGTCTGTGATGGACAATATGAACCTGCCGGACAGTCAGTTGGCACAGATACCCCTCTGTAACTACGGTAACGGCCTGAGTAGTTTCCACTCGTTGAAATGTTCTGGGCATCTAGTACCTCATAATCACCTATATAGAAGAAAAAGATTTCAGGTCTTAGTTGCAGAATACTTTAGAAGAAATAAAAATTTACAAGTCCTGTATCTATGGTGCCAAAACATAACATCCTTTAGTGTCAGTCTAGGACCTGTAAGTGTATCTTACGATTTACTCTTTACCACATAAGAAGATTTAAGACCTGTCTAATTTGAAATCATTTGCAGACACCAATGTAAAAGTGACTGAAAAGCTGAAATTAGATTTGGCAAGGTCAGAAAACACTGTGGGAAATGGAGAAAATGCTGGTTACCAGCATTTTCTCCTTTTCCCACAATGTTTTCAAAAAGCTTCTTTCTCAGGGTCATTAAAAGTGAGGATTGTGTGTTAAAGGGTAAAACAGAGTAGAATATGTAATCACATCTTATCTTTAAAATAGTCAAATATACCCAAGATATGTCAAGAATAGTCTTGAACTTGAAATATCTGCTTTTAAATTTCACTAGACTGAAGTGATAAATTTCACTCACTTCACTGTTTTAGCCCAGACTATAGGAAAAAAACTAAAAAACTTCTCTATATTGAAGACATTACATAGTTTGTAAATCAAAAGATAGAATGTAAAACATTGAGGAAAATGGACACACTACTAAAAGCCAATGTGTTTTTTTCCTTTTCCCACATTGTTTTCAAAAGCCCTCTATTTCAGGGTTTTGAAAAACTGAATTATTTGGTAAAGGATTAACCCACACAATTCCTACTTTTGATGCCCCTGAGAAAGAAGACTTTTGAAAACACTGTAGGAAAAGGAGAAAATGCTGGTAACCAGCATTTTCTCCTTTTCCCACCGTGTTTTCTACCCTTCCCAGAACAAATTTAAATTTTTCAGTCCCCTTTATTTTGTCATCTGCAAATGCTTTTAATTTGAACCAGTCTAAAATTTTGTCGTGTGGTAAAGAGTTAACCCATTACCACACAATCCCTACTTTTGACGACCCTGAGAAAGAAGCCTTTAGAAAACATTGTGGGAAAAGGAGAAAATGCTGGTAACCAGCATTTTCTCCTTTTCCCACAATGTTTTCTACCCATCACTAAACAAGTTTGAAATTTTTAGTCACTTTTATTTTGTCATCTGCAAATGCTTTCAATTTGGACCAGTCTAAAATATTGTAGTTTGGTAATGGGTTAAAAGTTTAGAAGCTATCAAACAACCACCTCGATCATACTCACCAACTGCTTTACAGTAAGAGCCTTGAGGACATGGATCACAGCTTCCCTGCTTCCAGTGTGCTTGATAATCTCCAGATGGGCAACCAGTCTCATTATGGCTTCCTTCATAACAGAAATGACCAGGGCTACACCCGTATATTGCTGGTGTTGGGGTGTCTTGACCTCCAGGGCAGTAATAACCAATACTGCAGAGCCCACTGGGTTCTGATAACCCATAAGCTTGGCAGAAGTATCCAGGTGTACATGTTATACAGTCAGCATCAGACTGACCTCCAGTGGCATCTGTAAAAAATAGCATTTAACTCATTACCAAACGGCAAAATTTTAGGTTTGTCCAAATCGAAAGCAATTGCAGAAGACAAAATAAAAGTGACTGAAAATTTGAAATCTGTTTTGCGAAGGGTAGAAAACATTGTGGGAAAAGGAGAAAATGCTGGTTAGCAGCATTTTCTCCTTTTTCCCACAGTGTTTTCTAAAGGCTTCATACTCGGGGTCGTCAAAAGTAGGTATTGTGTGGTAATGGGTTAAAACACATGACTTCACTTTTTATAAAATCACTCGTAGACTTTTCATTACACTTATTCCATTTCTCTTTCTGTCCACTTTTTTTTCTTTTGGCCAAGATGAGCCTCATAATCCCCTTTTTTCATCTTTTAATAAGTTCCCTTCAAATGTCTTGAAAGACACTTAACTGAATATTAATCCAACAAACTGACATCCATATTTTTGGCTAGGTGTAACGTTTTTATCTTATGGTTTTAACAATCCATTTGCCTAGCTAGGAAAGAAAAGTGCTTTCAAGAACTTATTAGACTGCACTCAACTTACAATCTTGACTCATAGCTATCCAATATATCTTGATACTGTAAGGCTAAAATTACCTTTAACCCTTTACCACACAATCCTGACCTTTTTGAAAACATTGTGGAAAAAGGACATGATACTGGTAAGTAGCATTTTCTCCTTTTCCCAAAATGTTTTCTACCCTACTAAGACATACTCCAGCATTAGAGCAACATTTATTTTGTCGTCTGCAAATGTTCTCAATTTAAACCAGTCTAAAATTTTGTCATTTCTTAAAGAGTTAATTATCAACATTTCGTTTTTCTCTATATAACTATCAAAATAAGACAACAAGTATCTTAGTAAGCACTCTAAGAATTCAACGTTACAATACAAGCCATGTTCAGAAACAAGTAACACAGCAGAAACATGTAGTAATTAGTTCTTTAATTAGTTTACACATATTATTTTACAGTTCTTACAACTTACACTAATTTCTCTCGATTCTGCTTCCTGGGAACTACACCAGTACTTGCACCAAATGTGTGGGCAAATGAAAAATCCCAAAGTTGACACCCGCTCCCAGGTATCAAACTCAGGACCCTTAGTTTATGAGGCCGATGCTCTACCTCACGAACATGGACACCACAGTTCTCTAACCCTTTAACCTATAAGGCATTCCTATGGCATCTCTAATTGACCCTAAATAACAGCAAGGATCCCCTTTGTCGTCTGCAAATGCTTTCCATTTGGACCAGTCTAAAATTTTATTGTATGGCAAAAGAGTTTAAATATGAAAATAGAGTACTAAAACAGCACGGTAACTTACTCAAGAAGGTACCAGGTGGACAAGCTTGTTCTGTTGTAGTGCCAGATGGACAGTAGTGACCCAGGCTACATGGTACAGGATTTGGCGTTGACTCACTACCATTGCAGAAGGATCCAGCCGAACAGTTTCCTGTTGGTGCAGCGAGGTTGTCCGTATCACAGTACTGGCCAAGGGGACAAGGGACCTGGGCTGAACTTCCCGTTGGACAATAACTTCCTGTAACATACAAAAATATTTAAATATTAACTCTTTACAAAACAATCCTGACTTTGAACGACCCTGAGAAAGAAACCCATAGAAAGCGTTGTGGAAAAACAACAAAATGTACCAGCATTTTCTCCTATTCCCACAATATTTTCTACTCTATTAACCCATTACCACACAATCCCTACTTTTGACGACCCTGAGGAAGAAGCCTTTAGAAAACATTGTGGGAAAAGGAGAAATGCTGGTAACCAGCATTTTCTCCTTTTCCCACAATGTTTTCTACAGTTCACAAAACAAATTTCAAATTTTCAGTCACATTTATTTTGTCGTCTACAAATGCTTTCGATATGGACAAAACTAAAATTTTGTTGTTTGGTAAACAGTTAAAGTCAGAAATCACAACACCAACTTGTTGTCAGCAGATTCTTTGTATTTGTCATTATGATAAGGAGTGAAAGGTTGAAACCAAATTGAAAAATGGCCATATTGTTTTACATAAACCATACAACTTTCAGTGTTTGCAGTCTGTTTCTCAAATATTTTTTTCAAATTTTTTTACCCCTTAGTTTCAAAACCTGTAATGAATCCAAAACAAAAATACATATAACATTTAAGCATGATCCATGTGAAAAGACTTGTATAAGATATTTCCATCTAATGATTTAATAATTTTCCAGGCAAATTACACTTTAGCTGTCTCTGTCTGCTTTTAATTAGGCTCTATTTAACCCTTTCCCAAACGGCAAATTTCAGACCAGACCAAATTGAAAGCATTTTGCAGATGACAAATTAACAGATGCTCAAAAAATGATTTTTCTATATGATAGGCTAGAAAACATTGTGGGTAAAGGAGAAAATGCTGGTTACCAGCATTTTCTCCTTTTCCCACAATGTTTTCAAAAGGCTTCTATTCCTGAGCCGTAAAAACCAGGAATTGTTTGGGAAAGGGTTAACGGACTGACACCAGTCTAATCTGACCCTTGTAAAACTACTCGGAACAACCTTATTACAACAGTACCAAGAGAAATTGTTCAAAGCAACATACCTGCTAGACAAGGTCCTCCAGTCTCATTTGTTAGATAAGTGGGGCATGAGACATTAATTGTAAATGTTATAGAGGAGTTGACATAAGGTATAGGCTTGTCACTGAAGGCACCACCTGAACAGTACCATCCTGCAGAACAGTCCCCTGTTGGCTGGGACAAACCATCTGTTGCACAATATTTGCCAGCTGGAATGAAATATACCATCGAAACCTTTACATTCTTCTGACATGATACTTTTCGAAAACTAGATCTGTTTGTATAGTGTTTAACCCATTACTACACAATCCCTACTTTTGATGCCCCTGAGAAAGAAACCTTTTAAAAACACAGTGGGAAAGAGAGAAAATGCTGGTAACCAGCATTTTCTCCTTTTCGTACAGTGTTTTCTACCCTTCCCAGAACAAATTTCAATCTTTCAGTCATCTTTATTTTGTCGTCTGAAATGCTTTCAATTTGGACTAGTCTAAAATTTTCTTATGTGGTAAAGAGTTAAAAGCTGTTTTCAAGATTAACTTTTAAAGTGGCCACCAGTGCACCTGTCCAGCACTTTGTACAATATTCTTTCCAAGCAGCTGGCTGCTTTCCCACATAAGCATAGTCAAAACAGTGTTAAGCAGAAGAAGTGGAATAAATCATGTAAAAATGACTATCAATCTTTGAAAGAAACAAGCAAAGGTGGGTCATCAAACCCAAAACCCCTAGGTTTTAAGCCCCACATTTATCATCCAAGGTACTTGACTCAGCCCACCAACATTTTTTTTATTTCTCACAATGCTTTTCAAAATTATTTTTCCTCAGGGTAATCAAAACACAAGCTTGTTTTGTAAATGGTAAATATAGTTGAGGAGACATGGTTACAAGAAATTATTCTGTGCAATAGGTGACTTTATAATTATAACATGTTGAAAAGCAATCAAAGCTTGCTATAAGACACTGCTCATTACACAATCCTTTTTAAAAAAGCTGTCTGCTGCAACAGCACAGAAGTTTGAGGTTAAATCTATCAAAAGAAACCCCACAGTAACATTTCAACTTAACTGCTTACCTGATTACATAATTTTTTACTTGTTCATTTTGAAAGCACTTGCACGAGACAATGTAAACATGATTCAAAACTGAATTTGTAGTTTGAGGGAAAGATTGAGGGAGAAGAACAAAATGATGTAATAAATATGCATTTTTGGAAGAGTGCTTCATCCTACCTGTACAAGACTTGCAGCCAAACACAGAGTCTGTGCCTGTGCCATTGTTGTAAGTTCCTGCTGGACAAGCATACTGGTTGGGATCTTCTGTTCCAGATGGACAGTAATAGCCTGAAAAAAAAAACAAGATATAGACGTTGTTGTATTTAAAATTAACAGTTGACTTGGCATAACACAGAGCACAATCATATCAGCCATGTTCTATGAAAGGGAAATAAATGCATCAGCCTGCGTCAGCCTGCGCAGTCCACATAGGCTGACATGGTCCAAACCTTTTTGCTACCAATCAATTTTCTGCATGTCAAAAGACCAGTGTATTCTTCATACTTCAAAAAAGACCTTATCAATCCATAATAATGTAATGACATGCTTGGTATCAGGTGTAAAGAAGATGAATAATGCCCCCTTGTTCAGAGTATGACTCATATCTTTTGCAGCTTGTATCAATATTCTGGATTCTATTTATGTAAATTACTTGAAAACTGTAAAAAGTGATCCTTTTCGGCAACCTTTCATATAATCACATTATTTTTTAAAACCCTCAAATTTGAAGGAATCAATTTTTCTGCTCATATGCTGTTTCGCACCTATTGTAACATTAAGTCTTAAGTTATATGGTGGTGGCCAGTGCACCTGTCCATGCTTTTTTTTTATTTCTTCTAACATTACTTCAAACATTTTTCCCCCCAAAAAAACTGAGCAGTTTTGAGAGAGGAGTAAATTCTGTTTGAAAGGCTATCATAAGCTGTAGAAAAGTAACTGGCTGAGCTGAGGATTTAAACCAGCAACCTCTGGTTTCAAGCCACATACATTTATTCTACTGACTGAGCCATCAGGCTTAGCCTTGAGATGTTGAAAGTTTTCTTTCCAAATGACATGTCACATAAATATGCACTTACCTGAAGGGCAAACATTGGGTGTGTAATCTGAAGTTCCGAGGTAACAATAATATCCTCCTGGACAAGTCTTACACTGGGATAGTCTCATCTCATCACCATAGCTACCAGCCTGACAGCTGATCTTTGCTGGAGAGCCTGCAGGGCAGTAGTATCCTATAGTACATGGACCTGAAATCATAAACAGAACAGTGTCATACCAGCTTTGGTGTTATACTTAACCCTTTCAAAACAATCCCATATGTTAATGACCCTAACAGAAAGTTTTGTTAACATTGTTGGGAAAAAGTGAAAACACTGGTAATCAATACTTTTTCTTCCAATCCAAAAAAAAATGCCTTAAAAAAAAACAAAGGTTTTTTTTTTTACCAACTTTATTTTAACTTTTAACCAAACAAAAAATTTAAGACTAGTCCAAATTGAAAGGTTTTGCAGACGACAAATTGAATGCGACTTAAATGATGAAATTTGTATGTGACAGGGTAGAAAACATTCTTGGAAAAGGAGAAAATGCTGGTTACCAGTAATTTTTCCTTTTCCAACAATGTTTTCAAAACCCCTCTAATCCAGGGTCGTTAAAAGTTGGGATTATGTGGAAAAGAGTTAAAAGCCTTCTTCCTAAGGTATATAAAAAGATACAGTTACTGTTGGCATATGAAAGGTAGATACAAAAGAAAAATGAAGCAGAAACCATCAGATGTACCTCCATCTCCAGTGTTGTTCCCTTCAGGTGCAGCAAGGTCAACCCCTGAGGCACAATAGTAGCCAGCAGAGCAGTTTCCTGTTGGAGCAGCCAATCCTGGTGTCTCGCAATATTTCCCGCCATCACATGGTACACATTCTGACACATTCTGTAACATTGTACTCGGGTTATAGGTTCCTGCTGGACACAGAGAGTAGTCCAGACCATTAGATCCTGGACAATAGGCCCCTTGGGGACAGGGATCAGCTCTGTCCTGATTGGTGCAATAGTATCTTGGTGGGCAAGCATCACATACTGAGGCCCCTGTTGTGTTCATATATGATCCTGAAATATTACAGACGGAATACAAGTTTAACAATCATGGTCTACTCTTACTAATACTGGTAGTCATACCAACCAGCTCCTTACTGATTAACTCATTACCAAATAAGAAAATTTTAGGCTTGTCCAAAGCCAAAGCATTTGCAGACAACAAAATAAAAGTGACTGAAAATTTGAAATTTGTTTCGTGAAGAGTAGAAAACATTGTGGGAAAAGAAGAAAATGCTGGTTACCAGCATTTTCTCCTTTTCTCACAATGTTTTCTAAAGGCTTCTCTCTCAGGGTTGTCAAAAGTAGGAATTGTGTGGTAATGGGTTGAATGGTGTTTTAAGATTTTATTGATGACATTGAACATCCAAGGAATAAATGCAGCATTACAGAAAAATATGAGATGGATCACTGAATGTTTTCTTTTTTCTTTTGCCACAATGTTTTAAGAAATAAGTGTATCGTCATCTCGCTCTTTACATAAAGAAAGCAGTTTTCAGGATGTCTGTAAAAAAAATAACATTACTGTAAGATTTCTTCCTTGTTAAAATTTCACCCTATACTCTATACCAATCAATTCTCAACACCCCTGTGGTTGAACGCTCTCAAAAAACATTGTGGGAAAAGGCAAAAATGCTAGTAACAAGAATTTTCTCCTTTTTCTACAATGTTTTCTACCCCTTTGCAGACAAAACTCTTCATGTTCACCTGCAAATGTTTTCAATCTGGACCAGTATAAAACTTGGTCACCTGATAGAGAGGTAATTAATTTAATTAACGTTTTCAGTTACTAAAGTACCCAATTTTGCAAAACACTGCCCCATATTAAGGGGTACTGATGTACAAGTTTTTGTTACCAGCCGATATAGCTCAGTAGGTAGAGCGTAGGATTTGTGAACACAATGTTTTGGGTCACATTTGGGTCCCCGGCTGGCCAACTAAAATTACTGATAGTCTTTTGGATGAGACATAAAACCCAGGTCCCCTGTGACGATACTATACGCCCAGCACGTTAAAGAACCAGGCAAAGCTCTCTGTAGTTTGACCTGTATCCTTGCAATATCCCCCGTAATGACTAACCGTCTTCTAGGGGCGTCGCTCAGATGGGCAACCAGTAGCGACCATAAATAAATGGAAATAACCAACCAACCAAGTTTTTGATTTGAAGATTAAAAGACATTGACCACTTACCATCAGCACAAGGGATGGGCGCATCAGCCCCTGTAGGACAGTAGTGACCAGCTGGACATCTATCTCCAGTGACACCATCTGTGGGATTACTGGTACTTGCATTGGAACTGCAGTAATAACCAGCTTGGCACTCTCCTGCAAACAGATTTGAGGGGTTTTAACCCTTTACCGCACAATCCCGACTTTTAACGATCCCAAGAAAGAAGCCTTTTGAAAACATTGTGGGAAAAGGAGAAAATGCTGGTAACCAGCATTTTCTCCTTTTCCCACAATGTTTTCTAACTATTCAGGAAAATCTGCTATCATCTGAAAAATATTTAAATTGTTTTCTTTAAGTTCCTCCCATACAAACGACTTAAAAAATTTGCTGTGTGGTAAAGGGTTAATACATCTCCATGATGCACTTCACCAAGGAAGTTATCACATAATAATTCCATAGTCTAGGGAGGTACTTGGCTGAGAGCAGCTGATGAATTCTTTTCAGTAGTCACTGTGCTTATCTTTTTCGGCACCACACAATCCCGACTTTTAACGACCCTGAGAAAGAAACCTATAGAAAACTTTGTGGGAAAAGGAAAAAATACTGGTAACCACCATTTTCTACTTTTCCCACAATATTTTCTTCTACCCTATCAAAGTCAGAAATCATAATATTTCTAAGATTTATTTTGTTGCCTACAGATGCTTTGAATTTGGTCCTGTCCAAAAATCTATCGTTAAGCTTGTATAGAGTTAACAGAATGAACCTTTCCTATTTAGAAAACAGAGTGCAATAATTTCAAGGCTGTTTCTCACAGAATATACAACTATATAATATTATATCAGACTGTGTAGATCAAGATCAGACTCTGTGCACAATGATCTTAACCCTTTACTCCACAGATACTCATTTTGACGCATCAACAAGAGACAGCTTTTGAAAACATTGTGGGAAAAGGGGAAATTGCTCATAACGAGCAATTTCTCCTTTTTCCACAATGTTTTCCACTCAATCAGATATTTGTATCTCCATTTATCCATATTTTTGACATCAAATCTTTATTTGCAGCTGAAATGGAAGAGCCTCAAATTGGCATATCAGGTAAAGGGTTAATCTATGGTGTTTGCAAAAGTAACACAATTTGCCGAGTTGTTTAACTCTTTATCATACAGTCCCAACTTTTAACAACCCTGAGAAAGAGCCTTTTGAAAATAATTGTGGGAAAAGGAGAAGATGCTGGTAACCAACATTTTCTCCTTTTCCCACAATGTTTTCTACCCTTCACAAAACAAATTTCAAATTTTCAGTCGCTTTTTTGTTGTTGTCTGCTAATGCTTTTGATTTGAAAAGCCTAAAATATTGTTGTTTGGTAATGAGTTAACTCTTGATCACACAGTCCCGACTTTATACCACCCTGAGAAAGAAGCCCATAAAAAATTCTGGGAAAAGGAGAAAATGCTGGAAACCTACATTTTTCTCCTTTTCCCACAATATTTGCTACTCACATCAAAGTCAGAAATCATCGTATCGGCAAGACTGAATTTTTTCTTTGCAGATGCTTTCAATTTGGTCAAGTCCAAAATTTGTATATCGGTAATGAGTTAAGGGTTAACTACCAACAAAAAGATTCAAACAGAAGTGTTACAGTTTTTATGAGTCAGTGAACATAAAATATAATTTTTTAACACGAAAGGTGCAAATATTAAATGTGTGTATACATATCACTGTGCAAGTACAACATCATTATGTACATTGGGTATTTAACCCTTTACCATGTAATAACAAGTTTTGATGACCCATGGAAAGAAGCCTATTAAAAACATTGTGGGAAAAGGAGAAAATGCTGGCAACCAGCATCTTCTCCTTTTCCCCACAATGTTTTCTACCCTATAAAAGAAAAAATGCACCATTTTAGCCCCACTGAAATTGTCATCTGCAAATGCTTTCAATTTGGACAAGGCGAAAATTTTGTCATCTGGTAAAGGGTTAAGTCATGCTATTTCATCAGCTTTTCTGTACATAATCCCAAATTGATGAAATATTTTTATTTATTTGTTTGGAAATGGAAGTTTTAGAGAATTTCTCTTACTACCCTGGTGATCTAGTATGTATGTAAAACTTTTACTGTCATAGGAAAATAAGTTCTTGATCTAAACGGACAAATCCATGTGAAACATTATCCAATTTTTATATCATGAACAAGCATATTCCTTTTTATTCTTTTTTTCTCTGCAAATTATATACAGAAAAAGCTGATTTATCAAATTTCATCGGGATTATTTCATCATTACCAACAACTCCGCCTCCTGAAAACGAAGTAAAGATAAAAATAGAATGTATTCAATTTCTTTTTAGACAGATTTGTTGTTCATCGAGATTGTAAATCATTTGTTGTGGGAAGAATTTCCATTTAAGTTATTACTCAGTGTAGGGCTTAGGACTTTATGAAAAAAAAAAACAACATATTTTCAAGAAGAAAGTCTCTGAAAACACTGTGGAAAATGAGTAAATACTGGTTGCCAATAATTTCTGTTTCCACATATTTCCTTATACCCTGTAGCAGAAAAAGTTCATTGTCTTACCAAAGAATCCCAGTCTTAATGGGCTTGAAAGCTTTTAAAAACATTGTGCAAAAAGGAGAAAATGATGGCAGGCATTAATTTTCTTCTTTTCCCACTATGTTGTGTACTAGGCCAGTCAACCTAGCCGAAAAAAGCACCAAACTTGGAACTAATTGCAAAAGAAATTATTTTGTCATTTTTGTTTCATGTGATACCTCGGTAATCTCAAGAAAAAAGTTGCAGGCTGAACTATGAGGGGAAGTTACCAAAAAATGTCTTCGAATAGGTCCACCATAAATTTCCCATCATCGTCTAGTTTTTCAACAAAATGCCATTTTATGCAAATTACTCGATGGAAAATGATGTCTTGTTACCTAATTTGTGAAATTGGTATTGCAGGACAGATTGTAATGTCAATATCGTTTGTTTTCAGATTAAAACAAGAAAATAAATAGAAGTTGATTGTTGCAAAACCGTATTAATTTACCCCACCCGCTTAGCCTATGATGCATTTTTCATTTTTTTGTAAATTAATGAATTGCAACACATTAAATACATATATCTGTTTGAAATAAAACCTGTATATGGCAAAACATCATTATCATGTGCGTATATAATACAAAATGCAGATCCAAAGTACAGGGAGCAGTAACTATATACAGATCTATAGTAAATAGTACATGTATCCGAGTCTTTGTCATAGCCCAAAAACATTAAAATTTTGCCTTTTGATATAAATTATTGCAAAGGAACAATCAAATTTAGAATTCTTACAGCACTACAGTTGCCAATATTGCAACATTTCCCTTTTTAATTTCACTTTTTAACCCTTTATTAACAATCCCATGTTTTACTTGTCTGACAAACATGCATTTTGAAAAGTTTTGAGAAATTTTAGGCGAAAGTGGATCAAGACGAGCAAGTTCTCTTACATCCAAAGTATTTTCTTCAATAAAAACCTGCATTATCTCCTGCTAGATGGCATTCTACAAATACTCATCTATCTAATTTGGGCATCCTCAGATACCCCAGGGTCTCCCTATTTGCTACGCTACATCGACCCTGGGACAACTGACTAATAAAACTTTGAATCAGCCGCCGAAAATCGATATGAAACATCATACCGTACAGTCCACTCGCCCATCACAAAATGATGATAGAACCAATGAAAAGCCAGCATTCGGCCAGCGGTAAAGCGAGCCGCCGAAAATCGATACGAAACGTCATAGCGTACAGTACACTCGCCCATCACGAAATGATGATGGAACCAATGAAAAGCCAGCATTCGGCCAGCGGTAAAGCGAAGGAAATTCAACTAATTGTCCCAGGGGTCGATGTAGCGTAGCAAATAGGGAGACCCCGGGGTATCCGAGGATGTAATTTGGGCATCCTGGGTACAAAACCGGACTACTTTTCTGCGCGACAACTGTTACTTTGAATTTAAAAATGAAATAAAGTTCCTCCAGATGAAAAATTACACATGACACATTTATACTTAGTAAAACGCTACCTGGTGCCATTCATTCAGGTATGCTCAGCAGTTTAGATAAACCTGGAGCTAAAACAGGCCTGATTTTTCCTCAAACGTATTGATAGAAGCCATTTTCTCCATTGCTACTTCATAGTGCGTATTACTGCAATCTCCCCAATATCGGAAGAGAGTGATGCGCCATATAATACAGATTGAATCTTTGAAAAATATGACATGCGTAGAAAACGTGAAAACCTGTATAAACGTGTCACGTGTAATTTTTCATCTGGAGGAACTTTAGATTTAGCAGTGTGAACAATTTCGGCGTCTTTAGTCTGGAACAAAGTTTGGAAGCAAAACGTTAAGCAGCTTCATTCCAAGTACAACACTGTCAATATTTAAATCGAAATCAAGCTCTGAAAACCCTGATAACCAGCATTTCTTCTCTTAGACATTGGATTATGTCCTTTCACTCACAAACTCCGACATTTGAGACATATTTAATTTGTGGAGTACAAGTGCTTAGCAGTTGAACAAATCTAATTTTTTCGTCCTGGGTAAAGGGTTAAATTAGTTCTTGTCAGTATTGAATTTTAATCTTTCTCTCCCGTCCCCATTGGACTTTGGAGTTTCTACAGCATTCAACAGTTGTATACACTGAGGAAAAGAGGGAAATTGCCAGTTCCCATTCCCTCCCCCCCCCCCCACCCCCACCACCATTTCATATAGTTATTATTCTTACAAAGTCTGTTCTTTTTTTCATCTGGAGATTCCTTCAAGTTTAGTCCACTGTATTACCAGGGAGTGGCTTTACAAATACAAAGAAACTAATCATAATCACATGATTAACATCGCATATATGAACACATATTGCATTTATAAAACCTTGCCTGCTTCGCCTCACTTACAACACTGTGAGGTTGTTCAGTGATCTAGAATGCAGTTCAGTTCGCCCAGATATGCTATGCAAAGTTATAGAGGGATTGTTGGGGTTTAGCGCTGTTATACACGGATTATTTTTGAGTCATCCCCGACATGCTCACTAAGTGCCATATCAATGGATAATGCACCCTATAACACAATTTAATGTAGTTCTGGTAAAAAAAAGGTTTCATGTGAAAACAGCTGTACACGCAGCAGTACCACCATATATATTGTATGCTTGTTTAAAGTTTGACCTAAAAAAAAAAACACATCGCCTAACTTCTTTGATGAGGGCATTTTGTTTAAATTGATTAATTGGCTTACGCCTGCCCATAAATGAACAGATCAACCATCCTTATGGTCATGCTCGATAATACAAGCATCACTAACATGTTCATTCTTCCAACACCAAACTCTAGTGCTACGACCCGCTGGCCTCTAGTGTAGATAATGGAACCCTATACTCATTTGAGAACAGAAAACAGTTCATTTTAAGCCTGTATAAATGGGTGTGTCTGTTTGGACATGGTAATCTTTCCTTCTCTATTCCATAAATAACACTGCTTTGCATGGACACCAAGCAAAGCCTTGTGCAGCAATAATTCACTTAAGGGTTACGCCCCTAACCCATGGTAAACATAGAAGTTTTCATAAAGGCTATTCGGCCATTCTAGGCAGCATCCGCATCATATTATGAGAGTTAAGGGCTGGAGACTCATTAACTCATCGGTATACACCATGTAACATTGTTTTCGTAAAGGCTTTTCGGCCCATTTCGGCAGCTTCTGTCTTTTAATATGAGAGTTAGGGGCTGTAGACCTTATAAATCAGTGCTCTTCTTGGGGAAATAGAGAACATCCCATAGCAAGGACTAACTTCACAATTTTGTTTATGAAACAAAGCTGGCAAGTTTTGATAAATTCAAGGACTTTTTGATTTTTGGAGAACTTTTCTTTTTGTATCGTATTCTACTTAAAAGGCTTTGGCAAGGTATCGAAAATATATGTATCTCTGAATGTAATGCCACTTAATTACATAAAGCCTTAAAAGGGAAAATTTATTCAAAACTTGTTATTTTCGGGCTAATTCTTATAAATTACAACCAGTATTCTTTTAAATGTATTGCGTTTATACAGTAGAGAAACAAATTATATATATTCAAGTCATAACACTTTCAGAAACTTTTCAAAAAGTACCAATCAATAGATTAATCAAAACATACATAAGCTTTTAAATGGGTAAGGTCAATTGTTCTTTTTCTCAAGGTATCTGCTTTTTCACTGGCAGAATTTTACTGAATTTATTTTGATAAAATAAGTCAATATTTTGCTTTATTGTCATATTTTAGCGTATCTTTTGCTCCAATTTTTAGGCTGCAAAATCTTATAGTATTCATTCATTGGTTCTCCCAGTTGTGATTGATTCACCAGTAAATTATTCTTTTGGACACATCAGTCATTTTCTCAAAGGGAAAACACTGCATTTGTCATAAAAATCACCTTATAATCTAAATCTGTTGATTATTGTAAGTTGTGTAAATGTAATATCTTATTTTTTCAGGTTCACAAGGAATGCTCAAAGATAAATATTATAATTCTGTTAAAAAAAAAAAGCATGCTTTTGTTCTACAAGTATAGTAAGTCTAAACAGCTCTCATTACTAATGTAAGACCATCTGTGTTTCATTGCTGAAGGGTTGGATTTTTAATCAAGGGGACCTTGAAAGAAATTCTACTAGCGTCATTGGTCGTATTTGCCATTTAATTCCTATTTTGAAGACATCAGCAATTTTTCTAAAAGAGGAAAACGCTACATTTGTGATAAAAATCTCCTTATAATCTAAATCTGTTGATTATCGTAAGTTGTGTACACGGTCACAGGGAATGCTTAAAGATAAACATTATAATTCTGTTAAGAAAACAAGCATGCTTTCGCACTACAAGTATAGTAGGACTAAACAGCTTTCAGCACTTACTGTTTCATTGCTGAAGGGTTGGATTTTTAATCAAAGCGACCTAGAATTAAATCCTACTAGCCTCATTGGTCATGTGCAAGTATCTTTTTGATAGGGAGTTTAGCACTTTGAAACCAATGGACTACATGATTAAGTAAAGTTTGATGGCATATCCATCGATGAAACATTGGTGAAAACCAGTAAAGCCTGCTAAATCATCAAACACCGAATAAAAGTTTTAACGTGATTCAACTTTTGTTGTAAAATCGATATGAATTAGACTACCATTCATCTTGTTGTTATGAATACTCAACTACTGTACTTGGGTTTGAAATTAATTAGTTCATTCAATCTATTTTCAGCTTAAATATTATTCAGGCCCGTAGGAACAGGGGGGGCTAGGGGGGGGGCTCAGCCCCCCCAATAATTTTGAAAATCATAGTAACTAAAGTACGAGTTCTTGTCGCAATGAAACAACCACGCAAAAAATCTCAGTATTTCGAAGTTAGCCCCACCAATCTTGAAATCCTTCCTACGTCGCTGTTATTTATCTATTTGAATGAGACAATTCAAGTACAAATAAACTGAACAGAATGTTTGAATACAATACATTTGAAAAGAAAACCTAAAATGTTAATTGTAAATAGTAATAGTAATTACACACTAAAAGAAATAATTTTGGGAAATCGATAACGATGCGATGAAATTCAGGCACTAAAGCGCTACTGTACTTCATTTGCAACCATCGCTTGTAGTGACGTCATCAAATTTCATCAACATCTTCAGGTTCCTTTCACACTTGGTACTGACACAAAAGATGGCTTGGAAAATCATTCTTTTATCTTATAAATGACATTTTGGTGATCTATGAAGCTGATGTACAATTTTGTAAACAATGAAGTGGGTATTACATGATCTGACACTCGTCAGTTGATCATCGACGATTTTGAAATAGTGGACCTAAAAATTGAAGTCGATTTTCGAATTTAAACATCAATCTGTTATAAAAGATACCAGTGAGTGAGAGATAAATACCTTTAAAGTCATGGTACAAGTTTCGTTCATACATCGGTAGATTAAATTTCTTAGTCAAAGTACGTTTTGCTGGTCATCCTCCTCTGTGTTTACATTTAACTCACAGAATGGCGCGTGATAACTGTGACGTTAGTTGCATAGTATTGAATACGGCGGCTATTCGGGCCATCGTCGAGCACGTATATTTTTACCGAAATTTGCAATTTTAAATTACAAATAACTCTTTTCGGGCAATGAATTTTCAGTGCAACTTTTTTCTTGTGATTATTACGTTCGTTTTCTTTCGTGGAATGTAAAAATAAAAACTTTTGCAATTAGTTCCAACCCATCTGCTAGTTTGACTGGACTATACCCTTCATTTGTACCACTTTTGGATGCTTTCTATTTTAAGCAGTCTAAACTTTGTTATTTGGGACTGGATTCAATACTGTGGAATTTGTCATTTGCAAATGCTTTCAATTTGAAAAAGCTAACGACTTTGTAGCTTAGTAAAGAGTTACTCTTCCATGGCACAACCACATGACATAAAGACCCTGAGATAAGGGTCTTCTGAAAACATTGTGAGAAAAAGAGTAAATGCTGGTAACCAGCACTTTCTCTTCCCACAATGTTTTCTGCCCTTTCAACCATAAATCTATATTTTAGAGTAACATTCAAGATGGAACTGCTAATGGTTTCAATTCAATTGTCTAGTATGGGGTTACTCCTTTACTACATAGATACTCATTTCTACGCATTGCTTGTAGGAGCTTTTAGAAAATATTGTGGCAAAAGGTGAAATTGCTCGTGACGAGCAATTTCACCTTTTGCCACAATGTTTTTTATGTTATTAAAAGGTGTCATATACACATAAGAAAAAGCTTTATCCTTGCTGTTAATTAGGGTCAATTAGAGATACCATAGAAATGCCTTATGGGGTAAAGGGTTAAAACATTGAGTATGATGAAGCTACCCCAGATTTCTACTTACCTGTATAGTTGGTCAGTCCAGTTGAGGCACAGTATCTTCCCCCTGGACAGCCAATACAATCTGTGGATGCACCAGCCCCAGTGGTAGACAAGTAGCTGCCCAAAGGACATGGGTTTGGTGTCCCAGTACCCATGGGACAGTAGTGACCTGCAGGACACACCTCCCCACCCTCTGCTGTTAGATTGGCTGGGTTCTGGACTATGGCTCCCCCACTGCAGTAGAAACCTGCACTGCACTGTCCACTAGGCTGGGTCAATCCTGAAATTTTTAGTAACAACATTTAGTAAGCTATTGGCTGCTTTATCACATTAACTCTTTACCCCACAATCCCGACTTTTAATGACCCTGAGAAAGAGGCCTTTTGAAAACACTGTGGGAAGAGGAGAAAATGCTGGTTACCAGCATTTTCTCCTTTTTCCACAGTGTTTTCTACTCTTCACAAACAAATTTCAAAATTTCAGTCAATCTTATTTTGTTGTCTGCAAATGTTTTTGATTTGGATAAGCTCAAAATATTATCGTTTGGTAATGAGTTAATCCATTACCAAACGACAAAAAAGTAGTCCTTACTAAATTGAAAGCATTTGCAGACGACAATTTAGAAGTAGCTGAAATTATGGAATTTTCTCTTTGACAGGGCAGAAAACATTGTGGGAAAAGGAGAAAATGCTAGTTACCAGCATTTTCTCCTTTTCCCACAATGTTTTCGAAAGGCCTGTTCTTTAGGGTCGTTAAAAGTCGGGATTGTGTGGTATAGAGTTAAACAAAGTGTCTTAAGAGCCTATCATTTCAGTAGTTAACCTCCATCTACAGTATGATGTGTCTTTGTACATACGACAAAAAACTTTACTACAATAAAATGCTGTTCTTTCCAACATAACATTCGAAACCAACATTTTTCTTTCTTTATTTATCTATTCTTTTTAATCACCTGTACAAATTTGTATAATATTTTTCTGTAACATGCATTTTTTCCTAAGTATTATGTACTTTAAATCCATTAACTCATCACCAAACAACACTATTTTAGGCTTGTGCAAACTGAATGCATTTGCAGACGACAAAATAAAAGTGACTGACAATTTAAAATTTGTTTTCTGAAGGGTAGAATTTATTGAGGGAAAAAGAAAATTCTGGTTACCAGCATTTTCTCCTTTTCCCACAATGTTTTCGAAAAGCTTCTTTCTCAGGATCGTCAAAAGTAGGGATTGTATGGTAATGGGTTAAAGTTGCAAGGCTAGCCCTCTATACTCACCATTTACTCCACAATAGTAACCAGGAGTACAGGACTGACAGGAACTAGCCATCTGTAAGCCGGATGTGTTGGAAAACCTCCCAGCAGTACATGGAGTCTCTATACTGGAACCTGCTGGACAGTAGTATCCTGCAGGGCACTCATACCCAGTTGTACCATCTGTTGGGTTTGAAACATTGGCTCCACTAATACATACATATCCTGCACTGCAGTTACCAGTGGGGCTTGGCAGACCTGAAACATACATAAACTAGAGCTGTCACTGAATGTGGCTTAATACCCCCGGTAGCACTTTCACAGAAACAAGAGGGCCATGATGGCCCTGTATCACTCCACCGGCTTTTTAACCCTTTACCACACAAATTCAAGTGTTCATGACCATGAAAAAGAGGGCCTTCAAAAACAATGAACACTGTCAGGCAGTACAAGCAGGTTAGCATGAAAGGTAAAATCCTTGGAAAAATAAGCTGAATGATAGAAACATTACTCTGAATTTATCATTCACCTCATGTGAGCATAACTATTAGCATCAAAATGAATCACACTTGAAAACAGAATATT
This sequence comes from Tridacna crocea, assembly GCA_943736015.1. Lineage (NCBI taxonomy): Eukaryota > Metazoa > Mollusca > Bivalvia > Cardiida > Cardiidae > Tridacna > Tridacna crocea. The sequence goes on along the minus strand of OX031066.1, from coordinate 33,422,427 downwards.
TTCTATCAAAAAACTTAATGTCTAGCACCAATCATGTATCAATGTACAGTAAAACTCCTCTATTAAGACCACTCACGGTACTTTTAAAATTTGGTCTTATTAGTGGGGTGGTCTGATTTCCGGGTTTCACACGCCTACATTCTGATATAAACCCAGTCTGTGAGTAGACTTGTGCAGGGCTAAATGACGTGAGTAGTAAATGCATTTGACGTAGGGAAGCCTAAGTATACAAATGAAAATGACAACAGCATTTTCATGTTCATTGAAAAGTATTATTTTTCCTTAAATTTGTGAAATAAATCCACCTGTAAAAGCATGTCAATTCATAATTGCCTATTTAAAACAATCAAAACCAGGTATGTAAATTAACTAAATGATTCTGAATACTAAAGGATCTTATGTTAGTTCTGATAGAATTTATGCTTTTTCACTTCTTGTAGTCTTAAAACCTCATACTCCAACTGCCGAATTTCATTCTAAAACATAGATTTTCGAATACGGGCTGATCTTTGAACGTTTGACGTATACGGACCCCCCCCCCCTCTTTTTTTTTCATCCGAGTTGAAAATTCGAACAGGCCTGCTAATCGTAGCTCTTACAGTCTTCGTGTTCACTTGTTAACAATCGCTTATTCGTTACGGTATAATTACAGTATGTAAAGTTCCAATTTCAAAATGATAATCCCATCTCGATCACCGCTAAACCCATGAACCCACACGTCGTAAATTCCATCAGTCAGCTATAAACAATAAATCCTGGTCACCCGGATGTAGACATGTTTGTTATCCGGGTCAGAGACGTGTGATAAACGCTTGATTGCCGTGTGAAAGCCAAATCAATCGTTTAAACATATCCATTCACAGGTCATTTGATTATGTTACGTAACATCCTGATTAATTAACACAAACACGTTACAATCAATTGTCAGTGGACAAACAACAGACCGATAATTGATTGTCATTTCCATCGGACCCAAGAATATTCGTACATGTAGCACAGTCTATGGTTCGCGATTACAGACGCGTAAAAATTCGCTGCTTGTAAAGATGTTATGGAAATCGAGCGGTCGTTTCTGGGGGTCAAAATCCACAGGTAAATTCATATTGGTACTGAAAACGGTGGTCGTAATTTCGGAATAGAGGGTTTTCGTATTTCCGGGGTTATGATCATTGATCTTGAAGAAGGAAAAATCCCGTTCTGGCAAAAATCGTTCTTAATAGCGGGTTGCTCGTACTGTCGGGGTGGTCGGGAGGAGAGGTTTTACTGTAGTTTGATAATCATGGGAGGTAAATAGTACCAAACTTTATCTTTCATAAAAAGAGTTATTTCCCTTGATTAATGTTTAAATTGAAGTGATTATATTTTGAAGCCCATGTTCAACTTGTGATCCCTGGATGGAGCCAATTTTGACCCAAGACCTACAATATGAAACTAGAATGTGTGGTTATAAACATGAAGATTTTTGAATCTTGGCCAATAAAAAGCCCTGTAAAACAAGTTTGCTCAATAAAAGGCCCTGTAAAATATGTGACCCATGAGACAGGTTTATAAAGCCAATGTAAAACTTGTGACCCCTGGGGTGGGGTCAAACTTGATCCCCATAGTTAAAATTTGGGCCCTCTTGGTAGAGGCCCATTAGACAAAGCTACATGTACATGCAAAATTTGGTAGCCCTAGGCCTTATGGCTATGTACAAGTAGATTATTAAAGTTTCCCTATATAAGCCCATGTAAAACTTGTGACCCCCTGTGACGGGGCTAAATTTGACCCCAGGGCTATAATTTGGGCACCCTTGGTAGAGACCCCCTAGATAAAGCTACATGCAAAATTTGATAGCCCTAGCCCTTATAGCTAGGTGCGAGAAGATTTTGAAAGTATTCCCTATATAAGCCCATGTAAAATTTGTTACCCCCCGGGGCGGGGCCAAATTTGACCCCTGGGCTATAAGTTGGACACCCTTGGTAGAGGTCCACTAGATAAAGCTACATGCCAAATTTGGTACTCCTAGGCCCTATGGCTAGGTGGAAGAAGAATTTTAAAGTTCTCCCTATATAAGCCCATGTTAAACTTGGTACCCCCGGGGCGGGGCCAATTTTGACCCCCGGGCTATAATTTAGACACTCTTAGTAGAGGTCCACTAGATAAAACAACATCCCAAATTTGGTAGCCCTGGGCCCTATGCCTAGGTAGAAGAGGAGTTTTAAAGTTCTCCCTAAATAAGCCCATGGAAAACTTGTGACCCCCGGGGCGGGGCCAATTTTGACCCCAGGGCTATAATTTGAAGGAACTTGGTAGAGGTCCACTAAATAAAGCTACATGCCAAATTTGGTAGCCCTAGGCCTTACGGTTTCAGACAAGAAGATTTTTAAAGATTTTCAAAATTTTTCAGTTTTGTTGCCATGGCAACCAGAGTTTTTGAAGGAATTAAATTCTTTCAAGAATTCTGAAGAGGACCATGGCAGGATCATTTCTGTGAAGTTTCATCAAAATTGGATGGGTAGTTTCAGAGAAGAAGATGTTTACAGAAAAAGTTAACGCACGGACGGACGGACAGACGGACGGACGACGGGCCATGACATAAGCCCGCTGGCCTTCAGCCAGTGGAGCTAAAAAGTGTCAAGATCAAGGGGAGATAACTCCTCAACCAGGAAGAGTTGACACTTGAAAATTGCATCTTGCAAATCTTCAATAAATAATCAAGTATACATGCAAAGTTTCAATACAATTGCGGGAAACTGTATGAGGAGTTCACAACACAAAATTACTAGTGTTTTGTACACAGACACATGGACGGACGGACACAACGGCAGACGGACACACGGACAGACAGGCTGATTCCAGTATACCCCCAAAAACATTTACTTAGCGGGGATATAATGATGACCACAGCACTCCTAACCCTTACAAAAAAAACCCTAACTTTTAATAGCTTTTGATAGTTGCAAGGTAAACATAGTCCAAGTTTGAAGTAAACATCTTGAGTAATGGGAGAGATGTTATAAAACATCAATTTTTTGTATGACAATGCATAATTATGAAGGCGCAGACGAAAGATAGGGCTAAAACAGCACCCCGATATTTTCTTGGAAAACAGCGACTCTGAAAAAAAGGAAGTGTTAAAGAGCAACTTTTTATTCCTCCTACTAAAATGTTGTTTGAATATTTTCAGAGAGACAAAAAGACCTATTTGATAAAATTTATTAACCCATTACACACAATCCTGACTTTTAACGACCCTGTTAAAGAAATCTTCTGAAAACATTATGGGAAAAGGGCAAAATACTGGTAATGTTAGTGTTACAAGCATTTTCTTTTTCTCCCACAATGTTTTCAAAAGCAATTAGGGTTATGAGGGTAATTAAAACTCTGGATTGTTCAATAGAGAACTTGTACATGCATGTTCAGCCTCGTACCTGTAGATCCACAGTATGATCCTCCATCACAAGGTGTACATTGGCTCTGCATGAGCAGTCCAGTCTGGTCATTGTAAGTACCAACTGGACATGGATACTGGTTGGCTGAGGTGGTGTTCTCCAAGCAGAAGTGGCCTGTTGGACAGGCTGTAGGCGTGATCACTCCAGTAGACATATTCAAGGTTGCAGTTGCCTCTACAGGGTCACAGTATCTAAACAGGGAGGTAAAATTGCAAACACAAGTGTAAGGGGTATTAACCAACAACTAAATAATGATTGTTTTGATTCTTAATTCTAAGACACACTTTCTGATTGGCCAGCACTGAATGTCTATAGCAATGAGATGGCCAGTCGTTAAAATTGGAATTTCACTTGGAAGAAGAATGATTGCTGTTCCTCTTAACCATTTACCACACAATTCCGCCTTTTAACACCTCTGTGAAAGAAGCCTTTTGAAAACATTGTGGGAAAAGGAGAAAATGCTCTAACCAACATTTTCTCCTTTTCACACAATGTTTTCTTCTCTTTCTATGACAAAATTGGATTCTTTAGTCACATTCATTTTGTTGTCTGCAAACCGTTTCAATTTGGACCAGTCAAAAATTTTGTTGTTGGTAAAGGGTTAACCCATTACCACACAATCCCTACTTTTGACTCCCTGAGAAAGAAGTTTTTAGAAAACATTTGGGAAAAGGAGAAAATGCTGGAAACCAGCATTTTCTCTTTTTCCCACAATCTTTTCTACCCTTCACAAAACAAATTTCAAATTATTTTGTCATCTGCAAATGCTTTCAATTCGGACAAGCCTAAAATATTGTCATCTGGTAATGAGTTAAGTTTATGCAAGAAAGAGAGCACAGTGAAAATAAAAACATCTGCTTCATCAAGTACAATATGAATACATAATTTGCAGCATTGCTGAACCATTTTTCCTGTTTGAATAAGTTCTTTTCGGAGCTTACTTTTGCAATCATTCAATAAATGCATATAATAGCAGGCAAGGCAATGAAGAGATATGGTGGTAATCGAATAATTTCATCTTCTTCGGATAAAATGGTAAATCAGTGAGAACAAACTCACTTTTAGACAAGACAATGCAATAACTACCACACACACATACAAGTAAACAGTAAAATTTTCTTACTTTCCTGGTGGACAATTCAGGCAGCCAATCTGTCCAGTGTTGTCTTGGTAAGTGCCAGCTGGACACTGTATTGGAGATCCAGTCTCTCCAGGACAATAATGACCAGCAGGGCAGGAATAATTGGCTGGAGCAGAGGAGCTTTGACCGGCAGGACAATAGTAGCCAGATGAGCAGGGTCCAGTTATGCCACCAAAACTGGCACAGTAGTATCCAGCTGTACAGAGGTCACAGTTTGTTATGTCAATGTTGCCTGTGTTAGATGAGAATGATCCTGCTGGGCAGGGTGTTGGGGCGTTGGATCCACTCTCACAATAGTGGTTCACAGTACATAGTGTGTCATTAGGTGTGGTGGCACCACCTTGGCAGTAGTAGCCTACAAAAAATAGTGGGGAAACATTAATCTCTTGATCCTTAACTCTTTACCAAACGACAAAATTTTGGACCTTTCCAAATTGAAAGCATTTGCAGACAACAAAATAAACATGAATCAAAAATTGAAATTCAATTTGGGAAGGGTAAAAAACATTGTGGGAAAACGAGAAAATGCTGGTTACCATCATTTTTTCCTTTTCCCACAATGTTTTCTACTCTTCTAAAGTCCTGTTTCAGTTGTTGAGTCATTTTTTTATTTTTATTTTTTGTCGTCTGCAAATGTTTTCAATTTGGACAAGTCTAAAATTTTGTCGTTTGGTAAAGAGTTAAATCTTGCATGAGGTAACAATATTATGGTTCCATAAAATCCATTGAAGATAACATCCAACCTAGTGTAGATCTAACCTGGGTAGATACTTTTGCAGATACACTATATCCACTTTTCCCAGAGCATGAATCAAATTAACTCATTACCCAACGACAATATTTTAGGCTTTTCCAAATTGAAAGCATTTGCAGACGACGAAATAAAAGTGACTGAAAATTTGAAATTTGTTTTGTGACGGGTAGAAAACATTGTGGGAAAAGGAGAAAATGCTGGTTTCCAGCATTTTTTCCTTTTCCCATAATGTTTTCTATAGGCTTCTCTCTCAGGGTCGTCAAAAGTAAGGATTGTGTAGTAATGGGTTAATATAGATGGCTGCAAGTTCCTGACAGCATAAAAACAATGAAAAAGCTTACTTTCAACACATTGTTTTTTCTTGACGTGTAATAAATCATACATACCAGGACTGCATTGTCCCTCTGGTGCTGATAAGCCCCACTGGCTGCAGTAGTAGCCACCATCACATGATATTGGGTAGTTTGTGCCTGAAGGACAATAGGTTCCTGGCCAACATTCTCCGCCTGTGTAATTAGTGGCTGGACATGAACAGTTGGAAACATCTGTGGCATTGGAGTATGGTACCGGCATTGCTTGGTAGGACAGTCCAGTGCAAAACCATCCACCTGAACAGTTGCCTGTTGGGCTGGCCAAGCCATCAACTGTTTTATTAGTAAATGAAAATTGTTACTTCAGAAAACATCTCAAGACACATTACTTATTACCAAACATCAAAATTTTAGACTGGTCCACCTTTTTAAAGCATTTGCAGAGCACATATACATTTAACTGAAATGATGGAAATTGTCTGCGAAAAAGTAGAAAATGCTGTGCAAAAGGAGAAAATGCTCATGACCAGCATTTTTCTCTTTTTCACAAAAAGTTTTCAAAAGGCTATTTTCTCCAGGTTACTAAAACTCAGGAACGAGTGTTAACTCTTTACCAAATGACAATATTTTGGACTTGTCCAAATTGAAAGTGTTTACATACGACAAAATAAACATAACTGAAAAAGTGAAAATTGTTTCCAGCATGATAGAAAACATTGTGGGAAATGGAGAAAATGCTGGTTACCAGCATTTGCTCCTTTTCCTACAATGTTTTCAAAAGCTTTGTTTCTCAGGGTCTGATCTTGAATCTACACTGTTATGCTGGGATGTTAAAGCCAAACCAGCCTTGACATTGCAAAATGTCTACTCAAGCATTTCATATACATGTACTGACAAAAACCCATTTCTTTTCAATTCATTACCAAATGAAGAATCTTTTTAGATTTGCCCAAATCGAAAGCACTTGCAGACGACAAAAGTGACTGAAAAATTGAAATTTGTTTCGAGAAGGGTAAAACACAATGTGGAAAAAGGAGGAAATGCTGTTAACCAGCATTTTCTCATTTTCCGACAATATTTTCTACAGGCTTCTTTCTCAGGGTCGTAAAAAGTAGGGATTATGTGGTAATAAGTTAAGTGCTCAAAGCTCAACCTGGTAGCTCAGTCAGTAAAGTGTAGGGCTTGACAGCAGTAGGTTGCAGGTTTAATTTCCCAGCATGGCCACTTTTTTCTCCAAAGGTTGATGGTAGTCATTGCAATAAGAGTCATTCATATCTCACCATTTAACCCATTACCACACAAGCCCTTCTTTTGACGATACTGACAAAGAAGCATTTAGAAAACATTGTTGGAAAAGGAAAAAATGCTGGTAACCAGCATTTTCCCCTTTTCCCACAATGTTTCCTTCCCTTCACAGAATAAATTTCAAATTTTCAGTCCCTTTTATTGTGTCATCTGCAAATGCTTTCGATTTGGAAAAACCTAAAATTTTGTCGTTTGGTAATGAGTTAAGACTGTATAATCCACGTTTAACTGTAAATGCAGCCAATAGCTTGGGAAGAATTTTATGGGAATTTTTTTGCTGGTAAAAGAATTCCTAATAAAGTATTGATAGGTGAACTACCAGCTGCAATATAACTGAAACTGAAATACAATTATAAATCGTGTGAAATAACCATACAAGCAATTAGTGCTATATATTTTCATACTTACTCTCACAGTATTGACCAGCTGGACATTCCAGACAGTCTATCATACTGTTTGATCCTGTAGATGGATTATAGTATCCCTTTGGACAAGGATAAAGTGTGGGTTCTGTTGTGTTGGCAGGACAGTAGTACCCTGCTGGACAGGGGTTGGCTAGGTAGGATGTGGTATTCTCACGACAGTAATAGCCCGCAGGACAAGAGTTGCAACTTGACTGACCGTCGCTGTCACTGAAAATATGAGAAGGTTCCTCCTTTAACCCTTTACCAAATGACAAATTTTAGAGTGGTTCATACCGAAAGCACTGGCAGACGACAAAATAAACGAAACTCAAAAGTGGAAATTTGTTTTCAGCAGGGAAGAAAACACTGTGGGAAAAGGAGAAAATGCTGGTTACCAGCATTTTCTCCTTTTCCCACAATGTTTTCTAAAGGCTTCTATCTCAGGGTCTTCTAAAGGCTTCTATCTCAGGGTCATAAAAACCAGGGATTGTTTGGTAAGGGGTTAACCTTTTAACAAACCATATCATTTTAGATTTGTCCGAAATTTAAAGCATTTGAAGATGAGAAACTAAATGTACATGCTGAATCTTAAAAGTGAATTTATAAAAATCTAAATAAATGAGCAATTCAGGGTTTTGGTTACTTTTCCTGCTTTTCTGCAATACTGAGGATATTTTTACAATAAATAAGACAAAAGAGAACAGAAAAACTGCTTACCTATAGGTACCTGCTGGACAAGACAGGGGGTTCATACTTCCCTGTGGACAGTAAAACCCAGATGGACAGATGTCGCCTGTGCCGGTGTGATTCACAAGGCTTGAAGGGTTTGCAATGTCCACTCCTGAAATTTAGACACATATATAATCATTTATTTAATCGACCCATTACCACACAATCCCTACTTTTACGCCCCTTCCCCTCCCCTCCCCCCAAGAAAGAAGCCTTTAGAAAACATGGTGGGGAAAATAGAAAATGCTGGTTACCTGCATTTTATCCTTTTCCCACAGTGTTTTCTATCCTTTAAAAAAACAAATTTCAAATTTTCAATCACTTTTATTTTGTCGTCTGATTTGGTCTAGCCTAAAATTTTGTCATGCTATAAAAAATTTCAATTCAACTCTTTACAAAATCATAAGCTATTGGACTTTTTCGAATTGAAAGCATTTGCAGACAACAAATAAAGGGTGGCTCAAAAAGACAAAATATGACCCTAATAGAGCAGAAAACAATGCCAGAAAAAGACAAAATGCTGGTTAAAAACATTTCTCCTTTTCCCACAAGCAATCCCTTCCAGAGTTGTAAAAACTCAAGATTTTGTGGTAAAGGGTAACAGCATTGCTACCAACTACAGAGCCTCAGATAAGCAGCGTATTTGCTTATTTTACGCAAGGTGGAATAGGAAAAAGCAACAAAACTACTTTTGAAGCGTATCAAATACGCAGATGCATGTGTTTATGTCACCAAAACGCTTGCATATCACGTTATGAGGGATTGCAAGCTTCTATTTTGATTGGGTGTACTTGATTCGGAAATCGGCGCATGTGGAATTGTGTCTCCCCAAAACTGTTCTATGACCAACACAGTTGAACAATTTGAACTCTGATGTTCACTTCCTATGATGATGCCTTGGCTTTCCACAATTACATACAATAGAATTTGTCATTCTAGTTAACGCAGCGTTTCTAGGAGGCCTGTATTGAACTGTAATGTATCAGCGGAAATTGCAGACTCACGGTACACAACAGAGCCGAGTGTCACCTAAAATATTTGCCAAAATTGATTAGAACTATTTGCCTAATTCCAAATGATATAAGCACAATACCATTTTCAAACAATGCACATAACTGATAACTCTGCGTACACATCAGAGCTGAGTGTCACCTAAAATATTTGCCAAAATTGATTAGAACTATTTGCCTAATTCCAAATTATATAAACACATTACCATTTTCAAACAATGCGCATAACTGATAACTCTGCGTACACATCAGAGCCGAGTGTCACCTAAAATATTTGCCTAAATTGATTAGAACTATTTGCCTAATTCCAAATTATACAAGCACATTACCATTTTCAAACAATGCGCATAACTGATAACTCTGCGTAGATTAAAAATGACATTATGAAATGCAATCATTGAGGTGAAAATGTCAGACAGGAAACATTAGAGAAATGGAAAGGGATGTAGTCTTGGCTGCTGCTATCGCACGATGAAAACGAAAACACGCGTCGGAAATGTGATTTGTGCTCACAGTATAACATCAAAAGCGTGTGGGCTTCAGAAGGTACCCCGACATCCAAAATGCTGGTAATTAGCTTATTCTCCTTTTCCCACAATGTTTTCTACTCTTCTAAAGTCAAGTTTTAATGTTTGAGTCGCATTTATTTTGTTCTCTGCTGATGCTTTCAACTTGGATAAGTCTAAAGTTGTTGTTTGGTAAAGAGTTCAGTAAAAGTTTATTTTTACTCTACCATTACAATTCTGTTGCTTAAAAATTTGCTTCTTGAGCAAAGTCATTTCAGTTTACCCCTATCATTAACAAAATCATGCTTAAATACCACTTGACTTAAGAAATTATCTGGGGCTCTGCAACTACTTGCATGCTTTGTGTGGTAACCATTCTACTTGGTCTTTATCACTGGTTGCAGGTACATAAGCAGTGATAAAGACAAAGTAGAGTGGTTATGTGCATAAATTCATCCAGCATTATACAATTACTTGTATATCAACTCTTTACCAAACAACAAAACTATAGACTGGTCCAAATTAAAAGTATTTGTAGCCAACAAAATAAATATTACTAAATAAATAAAAAAATAAAATTTGGTTTGGAAAAGGTAGAAAGCATTGTGGGAAAAGGAGAAAACGCTGGTTACCGGCATTTTCTCCTTTTCTCACAATGTTTTCAAAAGGCATCTTTCTCAGGGTCATTAAAAGTCTGGACTGTGTGGTAATGAGTTAATAAGATTTGATGCCTTCTCCATAGAAAGCTCTAAAAAATATGGGAAAAGGACTAAATGCATGTGATAAGCAAGCAATTGCTCCTTTTCCTGTAATGTTTGCCATATCATAGAAAATTTAATGTTTTCTCTTGTTCAGATATTTTTTCTTTTCTTTGTATCACACGTAGCATTAACCCTTTACCAAACAATCCCTGGTTTTTATGACTCTAAGATCGAAGCCTTTCGAAAACACTGTAGGAAAAGGAGTAAATGCTGGTTACAAGCATTTTCCTCTTTCCCCAGAACATTTTCTACCCTGCTGAAAATGAATTCCAATCTTTTGAGTTATGTTTATTTTGTCGTCTGCAAGTGCTTTTAATTTAGACCAGTCTAAAACTTTTGTTGTTTAGTAAAGAGTTAACCCTTTCCCAAACAGCAAATTTTGGTTCAGATCAAATTGAAAGCATTTTGTAAATGACAAATTAACACTTGCTTAACCCTTTACTCCATAGATACTCATTTCTACGCATTGCTTATAGGAGCCTATGGAAAACATTGTGGCTAAAGGTGAAATTGCTCGTGATGAGCAATTTCACCTTTTGTCACAATGTTTTCTATGTTATCAAAAGGTGTCATATACATATAAGAAATGGCTTCATCCTTGCTGTTATTTATGGTCAATTAGAGATACCATAGAAATTCCTCATGGGGTAATGGGTTAAAAGATGATTTTTCTATATGGTAGGGTAAAAAACAATGTTTTCAAAAGGTTTCTATTCCTGACCCATAAAAACCAGGGATTGTCTGGGAAAGGGTAAAGTGATGACTAAAGAAGTACTGCAAGTCAACTATGTAAACCAGCCTACCTGATTGACAGTAGTATCCTGCAGAACAATCTCCTGATACCGCAGATAGCCCTGGAAGCTGGCAATATTTACCACCAGTACACGGGGTGCATTCAGATTCCTGTGTCAGACCTGTTGTAGGTCCAAAGGTACCAGCAGGGCAAGCCTGGAAATCAGCCCCAGTGCCCTGAGGACAATAGTATCCCATTGGACATGGATCAGCTCTGTCCTTATTGGTGCAATAGTATCCTGCAGGGCAGGTATAGCATACTGCAGCACCAGTGTGATTGGTGTAGGTACCATTTGGACAGAAAAGGTGTGTGGTGGATCCAGTTGGACAATAGGAACCAGCAGGACATATGTTTCCTGTCACACCATCTGTTGGAGCATTTGATGTAGCATTCATTGTACAGTAATACCCTGAAGTAAACAAAGACAGACATCATTTGACTAGCATTCTTGCACAGTAATACCCTGAATTAAACAAAAACAGACAGAATTTGATGTACATGTAGCATTCATTGTACAGTAATATCTGGAAGTAAACAAAGACAGACATCATTTGATGTAGCATTCACTGTACAGTAATACCCTGAAGTAAACAAAGACAAAATTTGATGTATATGTAGCATAGACAGACAGAATTTAATGTAGCATTCATTGTACAGTAATATACCCTGAAGTAAACAAAGGCAGACAGAATTTGATGCAGCATTCATTGTACAGTAATACCCTGAAGTAAACAAAGTCAGACAGAATTTGATGTACATGTAGCATTCATTGTACAGTAATACCCTTAACTCTTTACCAAACGACAAAATTTTGGACCAGTCCAAATTGAAAGCATTTGCAGATGAAAAAATAAACTTAAATCAAAAATTGAATTTTCAGTTTGAGAGGGTAAAACGCATTGTGGGAAAAGGAGAAAATACTGGTGTCAAGCATTTTCTCCTTTTCCCACAGTGTTTTCAAAAGCTTTCCTTCTCAGGGTCGTTAAAGGTCGGGATTGTGTGGTAAAGAGTTAAGTAAACAAAGACAGACAGAATTTGATGTACATGTAGCATTCATTGTACAGTAATACCCTGAAGTAAACAAAGACAGACAGAATTTGATGTACATGTAGCATTCATTGTACAGTAATACCCTGAAGTAATCAAAGACATACATCATTTTCATGTAGCATTCATTGTACAGTAATACCCTGTATTAATCATAGACATACATCAAGTTTACAGTGAATATAATGGATCCTATAGCACCATTTCGATTTTAACCCCTCATCTGCCATGCATCACTTACCGTGTTTTAGTTGCCTGTTTAAATCAAGATCAAACTTTACAAAATGTTAAGTGTGATGTTTGATATAACATGTTCTAATACCCCTATATATTACAAGGACAAGGAGAATAGACCAGGTCATTATATATTTTCAGTTCACAATTAACTGAGTACATATTATATGCAGTCTGATCTTGATCTACATTACTTGTAAAACAACCTAATTTGTGCACAGCACTTAATGAGTTAAAAGTATTAAATTTGGAACAATGACCACTACCACTACCATTTCCAGCCTCATACAAGTGGTGAATTGAAAATAAATAGAGATTAAACCAGAATTACTGGGTTTGTTGCAGCTTGATGAATAGCTACTACCATTGTCTTGCAAGTGGATCAGGAAAATATTCAAAGGGCCATAACTCTGTGGTAAGTTGACCACTCAGAATGATAATTCTATGCTCGAGCTCCTAGAGTGCAAGGCTTGTATTGAAATTTCAACCCTATCAGCTACATATTTTAGGAGTAACAGAGGACACGAAACTGTCTGAGGACAGAGAGACAGGTGGACAGACAAAGCAACTGATACCTGCACTCTCCCAATCTATTATTGCAGACATAACTAGAGCTGTCACTGAATGTGACTTATACCCCCGCCAGCACTTTGATAGTGTTTTGTACACAAAGGGACGGACGGACAGACAGACAGGCTAATTCCATTATACCCCTGATACCCCCGAAAACATTTGTTTTGCGGGGGTATAATAAGAGACACTTTGAAAGGCAAGTACACAAAATTACCTTGTAAACAATCTCCACCAACTGCAGACATTCCAGTTTGATCACAGTATTTGCCAGGTGTGCAGGACAGGCAGTCTTCAAACACAGTCCTAAGAGGGTAGGGCTGGTAAGTTCCTGCTGGGCATGCTATTGGTTGATGACTTGATGTTGGACAATATGACCCATTGGGACATTCATCACCGTAAGACTTGGAAACAGGGGTGGCCTCTTCCGATGCATTGCTACAATAATACCCTGCACTACAATTTCCAGTTGGTGCAGTAAGACCTGCAGAGGCACAGTACTGCCCGGGTGGACAGAATGTACAATCAGATAGTGCTGTCAGTTGAGGTGCTCCTCCATAGGTACCTTTGGGGCAGTTAACAAAGTTTGGCGATGCTGTTATACAATAGGAGCCCTGTGGGCACTGACCCCCATTGGATGTGGGGTTTGGATCTGTAGCTCCACCAGTACAGTAATACCCAGCAAGACATTCTCCAGTAGGCTGCACCAGGTTTAGTGTCTGACAATAATATCCAGGTGTACATTGAGTACATTGAGATTCATTGGTCAAGCCTGTAGAATTACTGAATGTTCCAATTGGACACGGGTACTGGCTGGAGGTTTGAGTACCTTCTGGACAGTAGAATCCAGCTGGACAATCTTTTGGTGTGACAACTCCGTGTGTTGCTTCACCAACACCACTTTGCTCTTCTGCAATAGCCTCATTTTGATCACAATATTTACCTGCTGGACATATCAGGCATGCTATCTGTCCAGCGCTGGGCTGGTAGTAACCTGATGCACAAGGGGTTTCCATAGAGCTTCCCTCTGGGCATTCATGACCTTCAAGACACTGGTTCCCCGTTGGTTCTGGCATAATACTACCTGCAGGACAGAACCAGCCTCCTGTACAGTTACCGTTGGGCAGTTCCCTGCCAGTCCCTGAACAATACTGTCCTCCTGTACATGGTAAACAATTGGATGTATTTTCATTTCCATAGGCATTGCTAAAAGTACCTTCCGGACAAGGCGTGGGTGCCTGGCTTGCTGATGGACAATAGTTACCCTTTGGACAAATGTCTCCAAAAGTCTCATTGACAGGGTTTGGCATGGTGGAAGCCAAACTACAGTAATATCCTGCAAGGCAAGGTCCAGTAACTGCAGACAGTTCATCTGTTTCACAGTAATAACCTCCAGTACAATCTGTTGGGCTTGAGGAACCAGTAGGGCAGAATGTTCCTGCTTTACATTTACCACCAATACTTGTAGCTGGACAATGGCAGTCAGCACCAGTATCATTTCCAACAACCCCAGGCCTGTCTGACCATGACCCCAATGTGCAGTAGAAGCCTCCAGCACAATCTCCTGCAGGGGCTGACAGCCCCAAAGATGGACAATATTTACCACCATCACACTGTTGACATGAGGTATCGCTGTTAGCTTGTGAGTTAGGATTGTATGTTCCATTGCCACATGGATACTGGTTAGAGAATTCTGTGTTCACTGGGCAGTAGTGACCTGAAGTGACATTAAAAGTAATTATAAACTCTTGATTGATGTAAAAATAAATTATGGTTAACTCTTTACCAAACAACAAAATGTTAGACTTTCCAAACTGTGAGCATTTTCAGACGACAATATAAGCATACCTCAAATGATGAAATTTGCCTTTGATAGGATAGAAAATATTGTGGGAAAAAGAGAAAATGCTGGTCACTAGCATTTTCTCCTTTTCCCACAACATTTTCATAAGGCTTCTTTCACAGGGTTGTTAAAAGTCGGGATTGTGTGGTAAAACGTTAACCCTTTACTGACAATCCTAAGTTTTAACAATTCTGCGGAAGAAACCATTTGAAAACAATGTGGGAAAAGGAGAAAATGCTGGTAACCAGCATTTTCTCCTTTTTTTACAATGTTTTCTACCACATCTTAAACATAAATCATCATTTGAGCTAAATCTAATGTGTCTTCTGCAAATACTTTCAATTTGGTCATGTCCAAAATTTTGACGTCAGGTTAAGAGTTAAGACTCATGTAATTTCAAAGCAGTTGATGATGACAACCGATTAAGGCTAATATGATGCATTGTTTCTCAAAGAGGTCAGGGTCCATATTTATCAACTATTCTTAAGTACATTCTTAGTCTTATTCTTCATATTTCATCAATGGGTAAATAACAAAACTTCTGATTGGCTAAACCAGATGGATTAGCAATCAGAAGTTCTGATACTTTCACATTCAGGAAATCTTGAAGAAAAAGAAAAAGAACGTTCTTAAGAATGATTGGCGAATATGGACCCAGAAAATATTGCGAAAAAAGGAAACAATGCTGGTTAACAGAATTGTTTCCATCTTTTACAAATGTTTTGAAAATGTTCCTTTCTCATGATTGTAAAAACTTGGAATTGTGTAGCAACAGGTCAAAAATAAATAGTGAGAAACAGGTTTATGAATACATACCACTTGGACATGCAACAGGACTAGCACTTCCAGCAACACAGTAGAACCCAGCTGGACAGGCTGTGCATGAAGATTGTTGTTCCACATTGTTATAGGTACCTGCAGGACAATCTTGGGGAATTCCTGTACCATTCAAGCAGTATTTTCCAACAGGACATGGTCCTCCAGTAGAGTCTGTAGTCACTGGTGTTGCAGTTGTTGCACCTGAAGAGCAGTAGAATCCTGCAGAGCACACTCCAGTTGGTTCAGTCAGCCCTGTGGCATCACAGTAGTAACCTGCAGTACAGTTGTTACAGTCCGAGACTGAAGTTCTCAAGGTAGTGTTACTGAATGTTCCTATTGGACAGGGCGTTGGGCTAACAGTTCCCTGTTCACAATAGTGGCCAACAGGACAGATATCTCCTGTGCCCACAGTTCCAGGTGGGGTTGCAGTGTCCACTCCTGACTGACAGAAATACCCAGCATCACAAGGTCCTGAGACAGATGTTAGGTTAACACCTCCACAATAATATCCTCCGGTACATTGGATACAGTCTTGTTCTTGGGAAAGTCTTAATGTTGCACTAAAGGTACCTGCAGGGCAACTCTGCCAAACACTTCCTGTATTGGCTGGGCAATAAAATCCAGCTGGGCAGTCCAACTGGCTGATTCCATCCTCACAATAATACCCTGCTGTACATGAAAAACAAGCTTCTGCCAATGTATTTGGCATGTACGATCCTGGGCTACAAGGTAATGGGGAGGGCCCTGTTCCCGCAGGGCAATAATGTCCAACTGGGCAGACGTTTCCTGTGGTATTATCAGTTGGTGTAAAGGATGTGGCATTGGCTACACAGTAGTATCTTGCTGAGCAGTTACCAGATGGTGCTGTCAGGCCAGGGCTATCACAGTATGTACCAGCATCACAACTTCTGCAGTCACTCAGACTTGCCATACCTGAAAGTAACAAGTAAGGTTACCATTGTTACCTTCCATCAAAAGCAATTTACAACACAATCCCATATTTTTATGACACTGAAGA
The DNA here is from genome assembly GCA_943736015.1 of Tridacna crocea. Lineage (NCBI taxonomy): Eukaryota > Metazoa > Mollusca > Bivalvia > Cardiida > Cardiidae > Tridacna > Tridacna crocea. The sequence goes on along the minus strand of OX031066.1, from coordinate 33,405,748 downwards.
AGGCATCTGAATACATTGGAGGGCCAGGAAAAAATGCTGATAGCAAGCAATTTCTTCCCTTTCCACATTTTTTGTACCATTTCAATGACATAATTATTTCATCATTTGAGTCTTTGATAAACTGTACATAAGTATTACATTTTTTTGTAAACTATACATAAGTATTACATTTTTTTGTAAACTAAAGTTAAAATAAAGCCCACTGAATTCTCTATTCAATGAAGGTTTCATTTGGACCATTATAGAGGATAACCAACTAGTATAATCAATACTCAATAATCAGATAATCAATCTGTCACTAGAATGGGGTGTGAGGTGGTTGAAAACCCCATTCAAGTGACAGATTTTTAATATCGCACACCATTAATTGTTTACCGGTATTCTATTAACCCTTTCCCAAACAATCCCTGGTTTTTATGGGTCTGGAATAGTAGCCTTTTGAAAACATTGTGGGAAAAGGAGAAAATGCTGGTTACCAGCATTTTCACCTTTTCCCACAATGTTTTCTACCCTATCATAGACAGAAATCATCTTTTCAGCAAGAGATGAATTGTCGTCTGCAAATGCTTTCAATTTGGTGTAGTCCAAAAGTTTGTCGTTTGGGAAAGGGTTAATTGTATTCCTAGGTCTCCCTGTTTTCTAATAATTATCAAGAGCAGCAGGTAAAAATGTATACTATATTTCTTTACAAACTCATGAATATTTTTTTTTTCAAAGGCAGCCGACACAGAAGATGACGTAACACTCTTGAGAACATTATGTCATCTCACTCTCCATTTGAAGCCATGCATGCTTTTGTAACTTTAAAACCAGCCATATGAAATTAGAAGAAACAGTTAAGCATTCCGCACATGACAAGTTTAACCCTTTACTCCATAGATACTCATTTTGACGCATCAACAAAAGACAGTTTTTGAAAACATTGTGGGAAAAGGAGAAATTGCTCGTAATGAGCAATTTCTCCTTTTCCCACAATGTTTTCCATCCAATCAGGTATTTGTTTCCTCATTTGTCCATATTTTTGACATCATATCTTTATTTACTGCTGAAATGGAAGAGCCTCAAATTGGCATAATTATCAGGTAAAGGGTTAAGACTTTCCTTCATGAAAGACATCTCCAAATGACAAATACTGAATTGAAACAAAAATTTCATAGGTGTTCTGAATGGCTAGAAAACATTACTGAAAAGGAGAAAATGCTAGTTGGTAGTATTTTTTTTATTTTTCCACAATATTTTCAATGAGCTCTCTCCCAAAAACAATTTCTTCTTTTCTCAAAATGTTTTCAAATGACTCCTCTCACAGTAAAATATCAGTTATGTTTGCATGCCAATTGTAGACTACTTTATATAGAGAACAGGGGCGTAGCCAGGATATTTGTTATGTTGAAGCCAACGCCATAGGCGTTGGGCGAGTGCCGAAGGCACAAGCAGGGGGGAGAGCACAAGAGGGGGCCAGAGCCCCCTCTCGTAAGGGAGGTTCGGGGGATCTCCCCCGAGAAAATTTTGAAAATTTGGTGCGATTTGGTGGCATCTGGGGATGTCTGATCGGGTGTGTTGCGATCAAAATTTTGAAGATTTTTAGATAATTATTTTGTGAAAACTGGGGAGAAATTGATCAAGCCAATAAATACTTGAATTCGTGTATTAAGAAAAGCAATCATGGTCATTTTTATTTTCTTTCTTAATTTTTCTCGGAAAGACGATACTTGAAAAAATTATGTTGAAGCCCGGGCTTCAAGGCTTCTGCCTGGCTATGCGCCTGGAGAATAACCAACTGGTGGTGTGGGATATTAAAAATCTGTCACTAGAATGGGGTGTGATGTGTTTGAAAAACGACTCGGAAGGATGAGTGTTTAACCCTTTCCCAAACAACCCCTGGATTTTACGTGTCTGCAGTACAAGTCTTCTGAAAAACTGTGGAAAAAGGGGAAATTGCTCGTAATGAGCAATTTCTCCTTTTCCCACAGTGTTTTCTACCCACTTTTTGGAAAACTTTCTGACATTTTTGTCAAATTTAAAATTGTTGCCTGCAAAATCTTTAGGTTTGGAAAAGTCTAAAATTTGTCGTTTGGGAAAGGGTTAACCGTATCAAACCCTACTCGAGTGACAGATTTTTAATATTACACGTCACTAGTTGATTATTCTATTTATTACATTCCTAATTCTCCCTTTGTTTGAAAATAATTATCCAGGACAGTAGGTATACAACATAATACAAGTATCAGACTTTTCTGTATAACCACATGATCTATTTTTGGCTGAAGCAGCTGAAACAACAGATGATGTAACACTTGCAGGTTTGTTATGTCATCCATCTCTCCATTTTGAAGTCATGCATTGTTTTGCACCCTTACAATTTAAAACCAGCCATTTGAAATTAGAAGAACTGTTCACCCCTTCCCACATGACAATTTTAAGATTTTTCCATATTAAAAAGGTCTCCAAATGCTAAATACTAAACTGGGATAAAAGATCTTAGCGTTTCTGATAGGATTGAAAACATTATTGAAAAAAGAAAAAAAAATAGTACATCTGTTATTTTCTCATTTTTCAACGATGGTTTCAAAGAGCTCTCTCCCACAAAAGCTATTTTCTTTTCTCGAAAGGTTTGAATTTCTTCCAAAAGGTCTTTAACTCAGGGTCGTTTGGAAAGACTGTAGCGAAAATCTTTTCTCTGTGCTATTGTTTACCAAAGATTTTTGAAGTCGAGACAGAAACATTAAACTGTGAACAATATAGGGAAAAGTAGTTCTGGCAAACATTCTATTACTATATCATCACTAGTTATGATACAATATAATCACTATTTATGTTATTCACTGTGAAAAACTAAAAAAATAATACACTGAGAAATCCTGGTAATTCACTGATAGGAATATAATAAAAAAGATTTATCGTTATTTTACCTTGATCTGGGTTGTAGGTACCAGCAGGACATTCTTGTGGTTCAAAGGAGCCAGCTGGACAATAGGAACCAGCAGGACAAATATTACCAGTGGTGCCATCTGTAGGATTGCTATCTGCTGCTCCTCCAATACAGTAGTAGCCTTGGTCACAGTCTCCCGACACAGCAGAAAGTCCTTCCGAACCACAGTATTTGCCTTGTGTGCAGGAAACACAGTCTGATAGCTGTTCTTTAGTTGTTTGAGAATTAAATGTTCCATTCGGGCAAGGATATTCAGTGGAATAGTTGGTTCCTACAGGGCAATAGTAACCTGCAGGGCATGGCTCAGGGTTCTGGACTCCATGGGAGCATACTGTAGAATTCTGTACAGTGCCATCACAGTAATATCCAACAGGACAAGTTTTACATGATACCTGAAATATGACACAAGAGGAAAGAGAGATATCAAATGGTAAAAGGAGGGGGATTTCTGCAATATTATTTGGTCACACAAAAAACATAAGCACCTCATGCGTGCGTCAACACTCTGCGGTGTTTCTTTTTTTACTTAAAATTCTAAGTTTAAAACAGGCGGTATATCTGTGTAAAAGAAATTTAATTTCCTATTATATTACCGTAATTCCCCTAAGTATTCGGACACCCTAAATTTTCGGACACCATTAATTATTTTCCAAAATAATTTATTTTTTGTCCCTAAGTTCGGACACTTGGTAAAATAATTGTCCCTAAATTTCCGGACACGAAAATTTGATGGTTTAGAAGACCCGCAGTACTCTACCAAACAACAAATTAAAATGATTTAAAAGTTGACTAAGACCCGCTACACTCTTTCCAAAACAACAAATTAAAATGGTTTAGAAGTTGACGAAGACCCGCTATACTCTTTCCCAAACAACAAATTAAAATGGTTCAGAAGATCGACGAAGGTCTGCAATTCTCTTTCCCAGACAACAAATTAAAGACTCTTCCAAACTGAAAGAGTTTGCATACGACAAAGGCTTGTTTGGGATATGGTAAACTTTTGAGTGTAGGACAAAACCCCCCTAGGACAAAACCCCCCTAGGATAAAAACCCCATGGACAAAACCCCCCTAGGACAAAACGAATGTAGGACGTTTTGGCCACGGACGTTTTGGCCAGGACGTTTTGGCCACGGACGTTTTGGCCACATATAGTGAAAAAATGGACGTTTTGGCCAAAATAATTTTATATGTACTTTTTATGTAAAATAAAGCTAAAAATTTTTTTTTTTTTATTTGATCAATTGTTTAGACTTTTGTTGAACTTTTGTTGAAATTTGGTAATAAATTTTAGAGTTTTACAGTTTTATTTATTCCTTTGAAGTAAAGGAAAACATCAACAATTTAATGTTTTTAAATTATCTTCAATTTTCAAGTTTTGTCTTTTGATTGACAAACAGTTTGATTGACTAATTGCTTATTAATGATACTTTCTTGCGTTTAATGTTGTTATTATTAGAAGTGTAAAGAGTTTCATTGTTCTTGTCTTTTAACACTAATGAATCTGTAGATCACACCACACTTTAATCATCTATTTCAATTAAAGAAATATGTGATTAATTAATTTGTTTGAAAAACTGTTAAGAAAGATCAAAGTTGCTAGTATAGAATTAATATATTTGTTTGATATGTAAATTTTTCTGAAAAAGTTCTGGTACATATATAAAGACATTATGAGGACTGTAGCTTTATACCAGCCGATATAGCTCAGTAGGTAGAGCGTAGGACTTGTGAACACAATGTCATACAGGTTGTGGGTTCGAATCCCCGGCTGGCCAACTAAAAATTACTAATAGTCTTTCGAATGAGACGTTAAACCGAGGTCCCGTGTGACGGTGCTATACACCGAGCACGTTAAAGAACCAGGCGGAATTCTCAGTAGTTTCGTCCTGTATCCTTGCACTATCCCCCGTAACAACTAACCGTCTTCTGGGGGCGTCGCTCAGATGGGCAACCGGTAGCGACGATAAATAAACGAAAATAATCAATCAATGTAGCTTTATTTCAAAATAATATTCAAGTGGCAACTTATATTAACAGTACAATGGAGATTATTACTACTAATCACGGTGGTCAGAAGTTATGTTTAGATGGATTTATGTATACGTGCAAACATGTTGCCAAACAGAAAAACGAGATAACTTGGCGTTGTGTAAAAAGAACTTCTTCTGGATGCAAGGCAATTTTACAAACTATAAGGATTATGAAGATGCCACTTTACAGACAGTTCATAATCATATATCTGACAATGTTGGTGCCGAAATTGAAATCACTAGACACGGAATGAAATCAACAGCCAAAACTACAAATGACAAACCTAACCAGATTGTTACTTTCGCAACATCAACAGCATCAGACCAAGTGAAAGCCAGATTACCAGAAGCTGACACCCTAAAAAGAGTCCTCCGAAGAGTCAGGGCAGCTCATAGACCAAAAGAACCACAAACTCTACAAGAATTGAGTATTCAACATCCATGGACTCAAACTGTTGGTGATAATCAGACCGATTTTCTACTATTTGACAACGGGCCACATGCTGATGAACGAGTCATAGTGTTTGCTACAGAAGACCATGTCAGGAAACTAGCACGCAGTGATAAATGGTGCATGGATGGTACATTTGCGGTGGCACCTCTCCTCTTTACGCAGCTGTATGTCATTCAAGGACTTGTGAATGGTGTTTTTCTCCCACTCGTGTATGCCCTCCTACAGCGCAGAACTCAGACAACATATGAAACTCTCTTTCGTGTTCTTGAACAATTTGGATGTGATCCGTCAACTGTAATAATGGATTTTGAACGCAGTGTGGAAATGGCTATTTTTTCAGTGTTTGGTGAACATGTGAACATCCAGTTTTGCTTCTATCACTTGACCCAATCAATTTGGCATAAGATACAATCCCTCGGACTTACCAACAGATATGAGCACGACAATGAGTTTAGATTATTTTGTGGACAGATCGACGCACTGGCTTTCCTTCCACTGGAAGAAGTCAATGATGGAATAGAATACTTAAAAGAAACTGTACCCGAGGAAGCTGAAGCTCTTCTTAATTATTTTGATTCTACATATGTGTCTGGACAACTTCGCCCAAGAAGAAATAATGATGGCCTTATAGTCCGTTTTCGAAGAACACCCCCACTCTTCCCACCTAACAGATGGAACTGTCACCAAGCAACAATGTTAAATCAACCAAGAACAAACAACGCATCAGAAGGATGGAACTATAAGTTCCACAGTTTAGTTGGCCAAGACCACCTATCCGTCTGGAAACTCATTGAGACTCTTCAACGTGAATGTGCTCGTGTAAGTGCTGTTCTTTTACAAGATGAACGTGGTGTTCGACCAAAGAAGAGGGTTAAAAAAGTGTACATTGAACTTCAGACTCGACTAAGGAACTTGTGCGAAGACAGAATATCTGAGAGGAAATCGATAGTAGAGTTCTTGCGTGGTGTTTCCAGCAACCTGAGAGCAGGTCAACCAGACATTTAAATTTGAAGTGATGAAATTATAATTATGAAAGAAAGTGGTGTTATAATAGCCTATACAATTGATTTATGAAATCATTGTAAGAAAAAAAGAAATTGCTCAGAATGAGGATTTCTCTTTTTCTTCCAATGTTTTCCATCATATAAGAAAACATCAATTTCCTTGATCATGCAATACTTTTGATTATCCTCTTCAGAAGCTCCCAATATGGAAGGATTAACTGTATTATGAAATCATTGTAAGAAAAAAAGAAATTGCTCAGAATGAGGATTTCTCTTTTTCCTCCAATGTTTTCCATCATATAAGAAAACATCAAATTCCTTGATCAATACTTTTGATTGTCCTCTTCAGAAGCTCCCAATATGGAAGGATTAACTGTATTATGAAATCATTGTAAGAAAAAAAGAAATTGCTCAGAATGAGGATTTCTCTTTTTCCTCCAATGTTTTCTATCATATAAGAAAAAGAATTAAACACTTCATTTGAAATTAAACATCTTTATTTTAAAGCTTAAAATTGTGTCTGAGTTGTAAAATAAATTTAGGTTCGTGTTTTATTTCTTTTGTCTCATTTTATATTTTTATAATGTACTACCAAACCTTCTACACAATTGTCCATGGCTATCAGTATATAAGTACTTATTAAAGATGGAAAAGACACAGATACAAAGTCTTGAAACCATCTGTTATAATAAAAAATTGCAATAAAGGTCTAAAATGTTGATCAAATAAGTAAATTAAATATGTTTGTAGCTTTAATATCTATAATAAGTACATATATAATAGATTTGGCCAAAACGTCCGTTTTTTCAATATAGGTGGCCAAAACGTCCGTGGCCAAAACGTCCTGGCCAAAACGTCCGTGGCCAAAACGTCCGTCCTCCGGACAAAACCCCCATAGGATAAAAGCCCCCTAGGACAAAACCCCCATCATATATAAAAAGCATATAAATTTGAGAAAACACACGTAATTTGCAAACAGTTTTAAAGTATTCAAAACAAGTCTGTTTGATTTAAGGAAAAAAATAAAACATGAAAGGCAAAAAATGATTTAGATATTATCTTATTTTAACCCATTACCAAACGACAATATTTTAGACTGGTCCAAATTGAAAGCATTTGCAGACGACCAAATAAAAGTGACTAAAAAATTGAAATTTGTTTTGTGAAGGGTAGAAAGCATTGTGGGAAAAGGAGAAAATGCTGGTTACCACAATGTTTTCTAAAGGCTTCTTTCTAAGGGACATCAAAAGTAGGGATTGTGTGGTAATGGGTTAATTTGTACCTCAAGTTTGTTGATAATTTGTATTGATATATCAACACCTATGCAGACTTGGGCAAGACAGGTGTTGAGAAGGAATTAAGACACCTGATTTGCAAGTTTACACCTGTCATATTCACTAATATTTAGTAGTAGATTTGAACATATAAAAGCACCAAATAGGAAAAAAAAAATCCTTTGATTAATATATAAATGATTTTTTCCATTGTATGATTGCATTTATAATTTATTATGAATTTATTATGAATGTATTAAGGAAAAAAACACATTTTTGGTCATTGAGCAAATTTTTAAGAAAAAACACATTTTTTATCATAAAGCACAATTTAACTTATACAAAAACATTATTTTTTTGAACCCCCACAAGTATTTAAAGCCGTAAATTTTATTAAACATTAAAATGATTGTACAAAAAGTATCATTTTAAAACCATGGGGGTTTTGTCCACTTTTCAGTTAAGGGTATAGGTGTTTTGTCCATGGGTGTTTTGTCCATGGGTGTTTTGTCCTAGGGGGGTTTTGTCCTAGGGGGGTTTTGTCCGTACCCCAAACTTTTACCAAACGAAAATGTTCTTGGACTAGATAAAATTCTAAGGATTAGCAGACGACAATTACATTTTGCTAAAATGATTTTTGATTGGACACCGAAGAAAACAGTGGGGGAAGAGGAGAAAATGATTCCAGCGTTTTCTCCTTTTCTAACAATGTTTTCAAAAGGTTTTACCCCAGGATCGTTTAAAGTCGTGATTGTGTGGTAAAGAGTTAATTAGCAAGTACCTGAGAAGAGTAAATCAATCTATGTTTTAAGCTTAAATCCTTTGTTTGGTATCTGATTGATCGCGGTAGACTGAATGCAGGTGCTAATTTGTGTCACACAGGCTGTATATATTTAGTCCAATACCCGTGATGCATTAAAGATGTAAATCTTATCGACAAACGCTATAAGATACACTTTTAATGCATAACGGGATGGCTAGTTGTAACGACCTGTACACAGACATGTGGCATGGAGACAAGCATGTGTATGGGTGACATAACCAGGTGTAGTCAGGTCAAGAATAACCCTTATCACGACCATGATTTAGGATTGTTTAGCGAAGTAGCTATTTGCGTTCGAATACGTAATTGTGTGAACTCTTTTTACATGTAAGTTTTATTAATCCATAAAGGTCGATCTCATGTCAGTTCTTTTCGGGAAATATGTGCTTTACTGTATGTTGTACATACGATGTCTATTAAAGGATATGTTGTTGTTGTTGGAAAGAGATTTCCCGAAATTTTCGGACAGTCACACAAATAATTTAATAAGTTTTCGGACACCAAAAAAAATAATTATTTTTTTCCGTCCGAATACTTGGGGGAATTACGGTAGTTCTCCTTTTGAACCTGGTTAGCAGCATTTTTACCTTCTCCAACATTATTTTCAATAGCTTTTTCTCCAAGAACTCAGTGATAAAACAGTTTTATTATCCTGCAAAGAAATTTCTCGTGATCTGATTGATTAACATGCCTAGAACATATATCATGTTCCCTAGCAAAAACCACATAAAGCCAGTTTCTCTTTTGAATGCCCCGTAAACATCACTACACGTGCAACACAAAATCCAAAATGGCGACATCGATCAATCACCAGACTGCACATTTATGCACCAAAGTGCACGTTTTAGTGATGTCAGTTTCCAGTGATGTCAGTTTTCATTGAATTGGGGCACTCAGAAAGGAATTTCTATTTTGTCAGTAAACTTGATTTGTTGATTATAATACAGGAAGATTTCACTTAAGGCTCTTTGAAAGGGTAAAACTTTGCCGTATAACAAAGTTGTACGGTCAGGTGGCAGTGAACTTGGAAACTTGTACACAGTTATAAATGTCAAATAATGTAATAATGTACTGCCATATTACCTGTCCAAATTCATCCTGGTACTCCCCAGATGGACAAGCCAGGGCTGTAGGACTCCCAGTGGGACAGTAGTGACCAGGGGTACATATATAGTCTGGAGGTCTCAACACAGATTGGCCACTTGGACAGTAGTATCCATTTGCACATTGTCCTGTTGGTTCAAGTAAACTGGTTGTGTGGCAGTAATAGCCTGAAAATTATACAATTAGATTTTATATCTCAACATTAAAAAGAAAAAGAAATTCATGTTATCTGCATAGTGGGAAAATATAGATGGATAATGAAAAAACATGAGAGGGAGAGCAGAAAACAAATGGGCATTTCTAAAGCTACAGTTTTTGCCTGAAAGCCCTTCAGGACGATTTCTCAATTTGTCACGATTTTTGCCACAGTATTTTAGGGTACAGACGTGCACATGTAAATAAAATTGAAAGCCTATACTGTTCCACAACTTTGTCTTGTCAGTCTTGTCAGCATGTACAAAAAACTTTCATAACAACCTTTCTTGCCTGTTCAACTCTCTACCAAACTACAAAATTTAAGACTAGTCCAAATTGAATGCATTTGCAGACGAAAAATTTAATGTGACTAAAATTCTGAAGGTTGTTCTGGAAAGGGTAGAAAACATTGTGGGAAAAGGAGAAAATGCTGGTTACCAGCATTTTCTCCTTTTCCCACAGTGTTTTCAGAAGGTTTTCTTTTCAGGGTCGTCAAAAGTCGGGATTGTGTGGTAGAGAGTTAAACCATTACCAAAATTATTTTCATAAGCTTTCTCCATCAGTGTCAACAAAACTTGAAATTGTGTGGTTAGTGATTAACTTTTCAACAAACTAACCTGCAGTGCAATTGTTGCAGTCAGACATAGCCTGGTTTCCTGTGCTATTGCTGAATGTTCCAGCTGGACAGGGAGTTGGGGACGGAGACCCAGCAATGCAATAATATCCTGCAGGACAAATGTCCCCTGTGACTCCATCTGTTGGGTTAGGTTGGGTAGCATTGGCAGTGCAGTAATAGCCAGCACTACATACTCCAGTCTCTGCTGATAGCCCGTCACTAGCACAATAGTAACCTGGAAAACAAAGGAGTCATGTTGGTTGAAAAGGGAGCTCACGGCATCTGCACAACATATCGACCCTGGTCAGCCTGTGCAGTTAATGCAGGTTGACACTGGGTGGAAACTTTTTTGCTATTGGTCAATTTTCTGCATGTCAAAGGATGAGTCTACCTCAGGATTTAGACACATTTTAAACATGACAGATTTTAAGGATCTATCATTATGTGGTGACTTGCTTGGCATAATGTATGACTGAGATGCAATTAGCCTCACATTCAGGCCCTGCATTTAACCCTTTCCCAAACAATCCCTGGTTTTTACGGGTCTGGAATAGTAGCCTTTTGAAAACATTGTGGGAAAAGGAGAAAATGCTGGAAACCAGCATTTTCTCCTTTTCCCACAATGTTTTCTACTCTATCATAGACAGAAATCATCTTTTCAGAAAGAGTTGAATTGTCGTCTGCAAATGCTTTCAATTTAGTCTAGTCCAAAAGATTGTCGTTTGAGAAAGGGTTAAGTCATTCTAATAAACAAGGTACACAACTACAGCAAGGTCACAGAAATATGTGTTGTTATTTGCCCTTCTTCTGAAATACAGACATTCAGAACATTGAGAACACAGAGTTTTCATTATGCAGTTTTACTTGATAATTTTGCTTTAATGAAAAGGCTCTACTTAACAGACAGAAACCAGTCTAAAATGCACTAAGCTCTTTTTTGCTAAAGTATGGCTCAAATACAAATGAGCCTTGCTATTAGAAAAAGAAGTTCAATGCATCTGCGAAAAGTACCAAAACAGATCAGCCTGCACAGTCTTGGGCAGAAACTTTTTGCCATTGATCAATTTTCTGTTTGTCAAAGATCAAAGCTAGTCACACTTTTGATCAAAGAATGGTAGAAAACATTGAGGAAAAAGGAGTAAATGCTGGTTACCAGCATTTTCTCATTTTCCCTCAATGTTTTCAAGAGGGCTTATTTCTCAGGGTCGTTGAAAGTCATCATTGTGTGGTAAAAGGTTAAGCCCCCTTTTTCCAGAGCATGGCTAAAATGAGCCAAGCTCTGGCAAGAGGGGGTTTCACACATCTCCATGGTACATTTTACCAAGCAAACACAGAACTTTAAATCCATAAAATCAAGTTAGTCTGATAACTGACTGAAGGTAGAAATGTCCTCGGACATGTAGAAAATTTACAAAATAGAAAGGAAGTTTTGTCCCGTCATTGCCTGCATAATTTTGGCTGATTTCCTGAGTGAGAAGCCCAATTTAATGATTCCTGTACTCAAAGGTTTAAAATTCGAGGCATGATTGTGAAAACCACAAATTTACATTGGATAAGATATCATTTGTATGTGAACAACTCAAAAATATTATGGGGAAAAAAAGACACTACTTGTTACCAGTATTTTCCTCTTTTCTCACAATGATTTCAAAACCGTAGTCTCACACTAAAGCATAAGCTTTATCTGTTAACCCTTTACCAAATGACAAAAGTTTAGCCCCATCCAAATTGAATTCATTTGCAGACGACAATTTCAATGTGGCTCAAAAGGTGCAATTCTTTAGTGATAGGTTAGAAAACATTTTGGGAAAAAGTTGTCAATAGTTGTCATTGTGTGGTAAGGGGTTTCGACAGTGTTGAGCTTTTTGATAGCTAATCAAAATATAAATATGACATGTTTTTTGCATTCCAAAGATGACCAGAAGTTATAGAAAGCCAACATTAATTTGACCAGAATATATAATGGAAAAAAGAAAACATGGTCTTTGTTTATCTAAAATGATGATAGGCTCACCTCCTGTGCATGGCGTTGGGCTCCCTGATCCAGCTGGACAGAAGAAACCCATTTCACATTGACCACCTGTCTGGTTGTTAGGGCAATAGCAGTCAGGATCTGTATAATTTCCAATGTCCATTGGCTGGTCAGACCATGCACCCTGGATACAGTACCACCCACCAAGGCAGTCTCCAGACACAGCTGATAGCCCAGCTGCTCCACAATATTTTCCTGATGGACATGGCAGACAGTCATCAATGCTGGTTCTCCCAGTGGTGGGATTGTAGTAGCCCTGGTTACAAGGATACTGGTTGCTGTACTGGGTACCATTTGGACAATAATGGCCACCAGGGCAAACATTAGTCGAGTAGTCAGTGGAGTTTTCAAGGCAATAGTAACCTTCTGGACATAATGTACAGGCAGATGCTCCAGTGGAAATGCTTAAAAAGAGGAAAAAAACCATAAGCTATCTCAATCTCTCACACTAATAGATGGGATAACATTGTAGAGGACTAGAGTGCCAAAGAGATGCACCCAGTATAATAAAGCATCAAAGACCAGAAAATAGACTTTCTAAGTTTAGCTGGATAAAAATATCTGTTTTGTTTGTCAAAGAATCTCCATTCAATTCTTCACCTAAAGACAAAAGTTTCATTCTTTACCAAACAATGCAATGTTTTCACAACTCTGAGAAAAACCCTTTAGAAAAAATTGTTGGAAAAGGAAGAATGCTGATAATCAGCATTTTCTTGTTTTCCTATAATGTGTTCTACCCTCTTTAATCTCTTTACCAAATGACAAAATTCAGGCCTAGGCCAAATTCAAAGCATTTGCAGACAACATATTGAATGTAGCTAAACAGACAATTTCTGTATGTGATAGGGTAGAAAATAATGTGGGAAAAGGAGAAAATACATGTAATCAGCATTTTCTCCTTTTCCTAGAATGTTTCCAAAGGACTTCTTCCGCAGGGTCATTAAAACTCAGGATTGTGTGGTAAAGAGTTAAACCAAGATTCAATTTTGGAGTCACATTTTATTTTGCAGTATGCTTTCAATATGGATCAGTGTACAATTTTGTCATTTGGAAGAGTTAGATTTATTTTTGTAAAGCTCTGAGAATGGAAAAATCAAACCTGGCTCTATTGACAGAATTTGTCTTCTAGAGGGTAAAAAATATTATTGGAAGTGAAGAAAATGCAGGGTAAGAGTATTTTCTTCTCTAACAACAATGTTTTCAAAGCTCTTCATCCTCAGGATCATCATAACATGGTGTTTTCATAACAGGTTATTTGGCATTTCATGGGCTGACACACTTCTATAATTATGATCTGCATGTAGCTGAGAGTTCTCTCTTGTACTTAACTCTTTATCACACAAGAAAATTTAGACAGGTCCAAATCGAAAGAATTTGCAGACGACAAAATAAATGTGATTGAAATGTTGAAATTTGGTCTGGGAAGGGTAGAAAACATTGTGGGAAAAAGGAGAAAATGCTGGTTACCAGCATTTTCTCCTTTTACAATAATGTTTTCAAAAGGCTTCTTTCTCAGGGTCGTTAAAAGTCGGGATTGTGTGGTAAAGAGTTAATTAACCCATTACCACACAATCCCTACTTTTGATGCCCCTGAGAAAGAAGACTTTTGAAAACATTGTGGGAAAAGGAGAAAATGCTGGTAACCATCATTTTCTCCTTTTCCCACAATGTTTTCTACCTTTCACAAAACAAATTTTAAATTTTCAGTCGCTTTTATCTTGTTGGCTGCAAATGCTTTGAATTTGGGCAAGTCTAAAATTTTCTCGTGTGATAAAGAGTTAATGCATAAGGACTTTTATTCTAGGCCAGTTTAGCTTCAGCAGAATTTTCTAGGTAGGGTAGGGAAACTCTAAACAAGGATATTTTCATTTGGGCCTATGACAAGCTCCGAGGGGAATTTCAATAATGAACACCTACCTGTAAGTCCCACTAGCACAGCCCAAAGGATAGCTGGTTCCCACAGGACAATAATGACCAACTGGACATGGTCCCCCAGTGCTGTCCAGTGTAGGATTGTTTGGTACACTTGCACCAGAAAGGCAATAGAAACCTGCATCACAATCCCCTGTTGGCTCTGTGAGTCCTGTTGACCCACAGTACTTTCCAAAGGAACAATCTGAACACAGACTTGACATGGTTAAACCTGTTGTATTGCTGAAGGTGCCCAGAGGACAAGGCTCAGGGTATACAGTTGCTGCTAAACAAAAGCTTCCGGCTGGGCAAGTACCAGATGTTCCATAGGTCCCTGAGGGTGTTGCTGACTCAGCACCAGCTGTGCAGAAGTATCCAGGATTACAATCTCCAGCAACAGTTGTGGCTGCAAGGCTGTCACAATATTTGCCTCCTGTACATGGAGTACAATCGCTTTCACTTGCTAATCCAGTACTGTTACTAAAGGTGCCTATTGGACATTGCTCAAAGACAGTCCCTGTCCCTGCTGGACAATAGTTACCCACTGGACAATCTATTGGGTTTATACCATCAAGACAATAATGGCCTGCAGTACAGTTATCACATTCTGACATTCCTCTGTTTGGCATGTAGGTACCAGGTAGACAAGCTAAAGGAGCAGTGGTACCAGCAGGGCAGTAATGTCCAATAGTACACTGATCTCCAGTGGTACCATCAGTGGGCGTGGCAGTTGAGGCACCACTACTACAATAATAACCTCCATTACACAACCCTGTAGGGACCACAAGCCCTGTTGTTGCACAGTAACTGCCTCCTGTACATGGTGGACAGTCTCCCATAGTGGACAAGCCAGTACTGTTAGATGCAGTACCAATAGGGCAGGGTGTTGGAGTAGGTGTTCCTGTACCACAATAGTTTCCTTCTGGACAAGACTGACCAGTTGTACCATCTGTTGGAGTGGCTGTGGAAGCTCCACTTATGCACCAGTATCCAGCAGCACAATCACCTGAAAAATTAAAACAACATAATCTTATGGAACTGAAATTTATCATACTGATGAATATGATCACTTCATCAATACTCTGTCAAGTGATATCATACAAAAGTGTCACTAAATGGGTTTCTTTTTTTTTCATATCTCCATGGAAACAGAAAAAACCCATTTTTTCGTTCCCTTTAATTCAACATCAAAGACAACAAGGCCCACACACAAGACAACCATACCAACTGCATTTTCTTTTTTTGTAAATCCCATATTGCAATTTCTTTCTAATGTAAATGTCATTGATAAAGGTTTTCAAAATGAGGAATAGTGGCCTGTTTATGATATAAATATGTGTAATTCATAACACCACCATAGCATTGGAAACTGCAGAGTTAGTACATCAATTGTTATAAGTTTAATATAAGTGAGGAAATTTAGAAATTAGAAATTCATACCCAGTAAACTGACAAAAAGTTTCAAGTTTTCTCTCAGACTGTATGAACTTGTTGGATATTTTTTTCATTATATAATATACTTAGGAAATAAACTTAGTTACCATTTGAACTTTGGTCTCAGTATAAAATTAAAAAGACAAACATTATGAAATCTTGTATACATGTTTGTTAACATTAGCTTGACAGAAAAAACAGTTCCAGCACTCTATGATCTTGTTTCAGATGGAGCTATGAAAAAAACATTTCAGCCAATCAAAACTCGCCAACATTCATGAAAACACCTACTACTGAATTATTATTTGATAAGCTTACTTGGCACTCTATGACTTAACTCTTTACAAGACAATAAAATTAAAGACTTGTCAATATTGAAACTTTTGCAGACAACAAATTATATGTGGCAAAGATGATCGTTTTTGTTTATGAAAGTTTAGAAAAAAATATGAGAAAAAGGTGAACATTCAAATATTTTTTACCATAACATGTTCAGGCACTTTCTCTCTTAACTCTTTAACACACAATCCTGACTTTAACGACCCATAGAAAGAGGCTTGTAGAAAACATTGTGGGAAAAGGAGAAAATGCTGGTAACCAGCACTTTCTAATGCAGGTAACCAGCATTTCCTCCTTTTCCCCACATTATTTTCCACCCAATCAAAGTCAGGAATCATCATATTAACAATATTTAATTTGCTGTCTGCAGATACTTTGAATTGGGTCCAGTCTAAAGATTTGTCGTTTGGTTAAGAGTTAAAGCCATTAGCAATCAGGATAAGGGTTTGAAAAAGTTGAAAAAACGTACCTGTCACAGCTGTTGCACCAATGAAATCACAATATTTTCCAGCATCACATGGTGTACATTGAGTGGCAGACTGAAGGGTTGTCATGTTGCTGTAGGTTCCCTTCGGGCATCCATACTGGGTGCTGAATTCTGTACCATTAGGGCAATAGTAGCCCTGAGGACATGGGTAAATTGTATAGTCCACAATGGGTGCATTAGAAACAATGCAGTAGTAGCCTGAAATGAGGGTAAAGAAAGGTATTTTTACAAAAAAATCAATTTATTCACAATATTGTGGGATTTTTCTAGTGAAAATTTAGACACTTCTACCAAACTTGAACACAAAAATAATTTGGAGAGCTTAAACTCTACTAAAAAAAGACAAAAAACTGTAGGCAACAAATAAATAAATAACTTAGTTTAGTTTAACTCTTTACCACACTATCCCTACTTTTAACGACCCTGAGAAAGAAGCTTTTTGAAAACATTGTGGGAAAAGGAGAAAATGCTGGTAACCAGCATTTTCTCCTTTTCCCATAATGTTTTCTAAGCTTGCCAAATCAAATTTCTCTTTTTGATTCACATTTACTTTGCCATCTGCAAATGCTTTCAAATTGGACTTGTCCAAAATGTTGTTGTTTGGTAAAGGGTTAAACATATTTATTTTACATCGATTGAGAAACAAGTTCTGACAACTTATACTAATCTCTCTCGATTCTGAATAAATAACTTGGTGAATTATAAAATAAATGATTGATTGAATGATGTTTTACGCCACTTTCAAAATCATTGCTGTCATGATATGTCTTTACTCCATAGATACTCATTTCTACACATTGCCTGTGGGAGGCTTTTGAAAACATTGTGGCAAAAAGGTGAAATTGCTCGTCACAAGCAATTTCACCTTTTGTCACTATGTTTTCTATGCTATCAAAAAGTGTCATATACACATAAGAAACGGCTTTGTTGTTGCTGTTATTTAGGGTCAATTAGAGATACCATAGAAATGCCTAATGGGGTAAACAGTTAACATATTCATGTAATTTCTGGGTTTCACCAGTACTGGCCTAGGACTATGAAGTCTCTTGCCAAAGAACAGTCCAATGAAAAACCAAGATGATCAACTGAGATTCTAACCTTATGCCTCCAGGTCACAAGTCCTACACTTTACCCCTCACAAATTTAAACAATAACTCATAAATACTCAATTGATAAAGCTAATCAATCTATTTGTTTCCTTTAATGTTTTACCACACAATCCCACATTTTAACCACCCTGTGGTGGAAGCCTTTAAAAACTTAGTGGGAAAAGTAGAAGATGCTGGTAATAGATTACTTGCACTAATAGAACACCTGTACTAAATGCATAAAATTAGCCATTCTAAATATTGGTATTTGCAAGAAATAAAGTGACGTAAAAAGAGGACAAAAAAATGTCGATATAGCAATGAAACAGTACTATTCAGATACCATATGACTTGCAACATCCAACAAGAGCGGCAAATTGTCGCAAGATACGCCCGTCTTACTCCAAGTTGTAAAGCTGGGGCATGCACCGGACTAAATTCAAGCATGAAAAACAACAAAGGGCAATAACTCAAAAATTAAGCAAGCAAGAGTTATCATTCCTGTGCACTGCACTCCCCCTTGATGAGATCTATCCACCCACGAAATTTCATAACCCTAGGTAGTATAGTTTTGGAGATATTCACCGGACAAAATTCAACTATGAAAAACGGCAAAGGGCAATAACTCAAAAATTAAGCGAGCAAGAGTTATCATTCCTGTGCACCGCACTCCCCCTTGATGAGATCTATCCACCCATGAAATTTCATAACCCAAGGTAGTATAGTTTTGGAGATATGCTCCAGACAAAATTCAGGTATGAAAAACAACAAAGGGCAATAACTCAAAAATTAAGCAAGCAAGAGTTATGGTTCCTGAGCACTGCACTTCCCCTGGATGAGATCTATCCACCCATGAAATTTCATAACCCTAGCTAGTATAGTTTTGGAGATATGCTCCGGACAAAATTCAGGTATGAAAAAAGACAAAGGGCAATAACTCAAAAATTAGGCAAGCAAGAGTTATGATTCCTGAGCACTGCACTCCCCCTTGATGAGATCTATCCAGCCATGAAATTTCATAACGCTAGCTAGTATAGTTGTGGAGATATTCACCGGACAAAATTGAAGTATGAAAAACGGCAAAGGGCAATAACTCAAAGATAAAGCGAGCAAGAGTTATGGTTCCAGTGCACTGCACTCCCCCTCGATGAGATCTATCCACCCATGAAATTTCATAACCCTAGCTAGTATAGTTTTGGAGATATGCTCCGGACAAAATTCAAGTATGAAAAACGACAAAGGGCAATAACTCAAAAATTAAGTGAGCAAGAGTTATGGTTCCTGTGCACTGCACTCCCCCTTGATGAGATCTATCCACCCATGAAATTTCGTAACCCTAGCTAGTATAGTTTTGGAGATATGCTCCGGACAAAATTCAAGTATGAAAAACGACAAAGGGCAATAACTCAAAAATTAAGCAAGCAAGAGTTATAGTTCCTGTGCACTGCACTCCCCCTCGATGAGATCTATCCACCCATGAAATTTCGTAACCCTAGCTAGAATAGTTTTGGAGATATGCTCCGGACAAAGAACTGGATGCCGCCCGCCCGCCCGGACGCCCTCCCACCCGCCGATCCGCCCGCCGTCCGCCCGCCACGGGTGATCCCATAATACGTCCCGTCTATGACGGGCGTATAAAAAAGGGCATTTAGATATTTGCGTAAAGTGTTGTCTCTGACAAGCCTGCGCAGTCTGCACAGGCTAATCCTAAACAACACTTTCCGTTTTTATGTAATTTTCTGTTTAGCGCAAGTCTACTGAAACACAAAATCTAATGTGGACATAAAGGGCTGTCTCAGATTACACTGTGTCCACTGTGCAGGCTGATCTGAGACAGCAATTCACACAAATATCCCTTTTGCATGTTGCAGGCCATATACCAAAGTACCACTAGAGATCAGTACATTACCTGCTGGACAAACTTTGCATGAGGACTGACCCAGTTCATCTTGGTAGGTGCCAGATTCACAGGCTGTCCCATTGAAATTACCACCAGTACAGTAGTAGCCGGCAGGACACAGTACCTCAGTGCTTGAACTTGATCCTGTGGGGCAGTAGTAACCTGAAATAAAGCACATAAACCAGCTCTTATCTTAATTCTGTACCAAACGACAGAATTATTGAAAATAGCCAAACTAAAGGGAATGACTGAGTCTAAGTTGAGAGAACATGTGGTCAGGCCCTTTTGCCTAGTCATTTGATTATGTACATTGTTATGTACATTGTTCTGTGTTGTAACTCTTATTCTTGTAACCTAACTTGGCAATAAAATATGTTTAACCCTTTACCCAATAAGGCATTTCTATGGCATCTCTGATTGACCCTAAATAACAGCAAGGATGAAGCCGTTTCTTATGTGTAAATGACACCTTTTGATAGCATAGAAAACATTGTGACAAAAGGTGAAATTGCTCGTCACGAGCAATTTCACCTTTTGCCACAATGTTTTCCAAAGGCTCCTGCAAACAATGTGTAAAAATGAGTATCTATGGAGTAAAGGGTTAAACTAAACAAAGTGATAGACTGGTCCAAATTGAAAACACTTGCAGTCGACAAAATAAATATAATTCAAAAATTGAAATTTCTTTGAAAACATTGTGGGAAAACTCAAAAAGGGGAAAAAGCTGGTTACCAGCATTTCCTCCTTTTCTCACAATGTTTTCAAAAGGCTTCTATCTCAGGGTCGTAAAAACTTTTGATCATTTGGTAATGAGTTAACACATAAATCCTACAATGACCTGGAGCACAACATAAAAAATCCGAGTGGAACCAAGGTATTGACATATCAATTCTTTTTACCCCTTTACTCTTTACCAAACATTCACATGTTTAAACATCCTGATGAAGTAAGGTTTTAAAAACATTGATGGAAATGGAGAAAATGCAAGAAACCATCATTTTCTCCATTTTCCAGCAATGTTTTTCTATTTATCAAATACAGATTCTATCATTTGGGCCAATTCTTATCAGTCATTTGCAAATGCTTTAAGTCTTTACCAAACAACAAAGTTTTAGACTGGTCCAAATTAACCCTTTACCACAAAATCCCAACTTTTGAAGATCCTGAGAACTAAGTCGAACCAGCATTTTCTTCTTTTCCCACTATGTTTTCTATCCTTTCCAAAACAATTTTTAACATTTATTTAGTCTGCGACTGCTTTAAATTGGAATAGTCATAAATTTTGTCGTCTGGTAAAGGGTTAAAAGTGGTTGCAGACGACAAAATAATCATCACTCAAACATTAAAATTTGTTTACAGCAGGGTAGAAAAACATTGTTGGAAAAGGAGAAAATGCTGGTCACCAGCATTAATTTTTCTCCTTTTCCCACAATGTTTTCAAAAGGCTTCTATCTCAGGGATTGTTTGGGAAAGGGTTCAATCGGAATAGTCGTAAATTTTGTTGTCTGGTAAAGCATTAAAAGCAGTTGCAGACGACAAAATAATCATAACTCAAACATTAAAATTTGTTTCCAGCAGGGTAGAAAAAATTGTGGGAAAAGGAGAAAATGCTGGTTACCAGCATTTTCTCCTTTTCTCACAATCTTTTTATAAGGTTACTACCCCAGGGTCATAAAAACCAGGAATTATTTGGTAAGGGGTTAAAAGTCAGACAAGACTCATACTTTGCTGTCTTGGAAAGAAATTGCCCACTTTTATTCAACAACTGACTTTTTAAAGAATAGTGATTTGAAGTTAAAATTGATTTCTTTGTATCTAATAGTAATGGTATGATTACAACAAATGTCAAGAGATTTTGAAAGTCCAGATCAAGACAGGATCTGTATTCACCAGTCATTCCTTAGAATGTTCTGAGTCTTACAGTATTAAGAGTTCTCTAAATTTGAAAGTAACACAAGTTCTGATTGGCTATTCCAAATAGTCCATCTAATCACAAGTTGCGTTTCTTTTAAACTCTATTATCATAATGAGAATGATCTACAGAATGGTTGGTGAATACTGACACAGAATGTACATGACGATTTAACCCTTTCCCAAACAATCCCAGGTTTTCATGGCCCTGAAAAAGTAGGCTTTTGAAAACATTATGGAAAAAGGAGAAAATGCACAATGTTTTCTACCCTCCCAGAACAAATTTCAATTTTTGAGTGACATTAATGTTGTCGTCTGCAAATGCTTTCAATTGAACCAGTCTAAAATTTTGCCGTTTGGTAAAGAGTTAAGACTGACATTTTGTACATACCGGCATCACAGGGCCCTGATGGAGATGTGAGCCCTTGACTTCCACAATAGTAACCCTGGGTACATTGATCACAATCCCCAGCCACCTGGTTACCAGTTTTATTGGAGAAGGTGCCAAGTGGACATCGTGATGGATTACTTGTTGATCCAGTGCCTAAAGTGTACGACAAAATAATGATAACATTCAGGGTCAAAAATGAACCATTCTCTTTCACTGTCATGCTTATCTTACTGTCTATAAAACAATCCTCAGTTTTAAAGGTGGGAATTCAAATTTTTCACATCTCACTAAATTAAAAGAAATATATATCACTGACATTTATATGAAAAAACAATATATATCAGCACTAATTAAGAATTATGAAATTACAAAAAAATATTTTTTGATGGTCTTCCCTTAAAAGGCTATGTAGCCTGTTAAGGTATTTTTAGATTTCACACTAATAGTAAAAAAAAGCATCAATGGAATGTAAAGTGACTGATGACACTTAAATTCCACAACATAACAAAGATGTAATTATTTTTCATGATATCTTCTTTGGATGCCATCTTTGAAGCTTCATCTGTGTATTTCTGGTATGTAAATGAGTGAGTTGCTCATGTAAAAATAAACCATTTCCCCTGGGTGTTGACCTGGGCCATAGTAAATCTCTAATTTCTCTTGTTTTTGAATGGTTTTTGACTACTGGGGTTTTATGAACAAAAGAGCAGCAAATTGTCGCAAGATACGCCCGTCTTACCCTAAGTTGTAAAGCTGGGGCATGCACCGGACAAAATTCAAGTATGAAAAACAACAAAGGGCAATAACTCAAAAATTAAGCAAGCAAGAGTTATGATTCCTTTGCACTGCACTCCCCCTCGATGAGATCTATCCACCCATGAAATTTCATAACCCTAGCTAGTATAGTTTTGGAAATATGCTCCGGACAAAATTCAAGTATGAAAAACAACAAAGGGCAATAACTCAAAAATTAAGCAAGCAAAAGTTATGATTCCTGTGCACTGCACTCCCCCTTGATGAGATCTATCCTCCCATGAAATTTCATAACCCTAGCTAGTATAGTTTTGGAGATATGCTCCAGACAAAGAACTGGACGCCGCCCACCCGCCCGCCACGGGTGATCGCATTATACGTCCCGTCTTGAAAGGGCGTATAATTAAATGGCTTTGGGAGTATAAGGATGACTTTCTTGTAGTTTTGTAAAATTTTCGTCCAAAAATCCTCCTTTAAAAACTCTGAGGAAAAAAGCATTGGAAAGCTTTGTGAGAAAGAGGACTCTTCTAGCTATTAGAGTTATCTCAATTTTCTAATTTGACCGAGCTACAGGTCTACATTTTGGTTATTAAAGTTTAACAAAATATGTACAAGATCCTCCATGTTTACATGCCACTTTTTATACAGAAAAAAATCCATACCACAGTATCTTCCTGCAGGACAAACATTTCCCATGATACCATCAGTAGGATCAGCTCGATCCGAGCCTGCATTACAATAGTAACCTGCCGAACATGGGCCTGTCTCTGTCGATAAACCTGTCATTGAAAGATGAATAATTATGTAAGCTGGCAATTCTGACATAGACCAATGCAGGGTAAACACTAATTTATTTTACTTTCACAAATATTCATAAACTATGTCTAAACTTGTTTATCAAGGTTGTATAAAAATGGACAATGCCAAATACTGTAAACCCTAGTACATTGGATGTTACTTATTGTTTACCACACAACATACACACATTTAGACCAGTCCATATTGAAAGCATTTGCAGACAACAAAACACTGTGGGAAAAGGAGAAAATGCTGGTTACCAGCATTTTCTCCTTTTCCCACAATGTTTTCTAAAGGCTTCTAACTCAAGGACGTAAAAACCAAGGATTGTTTGGTAAAGGGATAAACAGAAATGTGTTTTCTTTACCAGTGGAGGCACAATAGTAACCCTCTGTACATGCTGTTTCATTGCATGATCCAACTGTACACAGATGTCCTGTAGAACACTGGTTGCCTGTTGTTCCGTCAGTAGGTGTTGCCGACTCAGCACTTCCAAGGCAGAAATATCCTAAAGTAAAGTTTCAAAAAAATACACATATTAATCTTTATTGCCTATATCAGAAAATTTCCACCATGTTTCTACCTTTTGAAAGAAAATTCTGATAACTTGAGTCAAATTCGAAAGGCCATTAGAAACTAAAATTCTTTAAGTTAGACATTCATTATGTAGCCGGGTACAGGTATTTGGTGATATATCGTGCGGCCGTATCGACATGTGGTTCGGTGGCTCAGTTGGTTAGAGTGCAGGAATGGTATTCCTAAGGCCCTGGGTTCGAATCCCGGTTGAGCCGCGATATTTTTTCACCACCTGTTACATTTGGCGCCCACCGTAAATAACCCACCATGTGGATGGCTACAGCTTAGGCACCTCGAGAACGTTTCACAATGTTTCTCTGTCTCAAGAATTCGGGACAAATTCTAAATTTGGAGGGGGTATATGTAGCCGGGTACAGGTATTTGGTGATATATCGTGCGGCTGTATCGACATGTGGTTCGGTAGCTCAGTTGGTTAGAGTGCAGGAACGGTATTCCTAAGGTCCTGGGTTTGAATCCCGGTCAAAGCCACGATATTTTTTCACCACCTGTTACAATAAAAAGAATGGAAGTAATACTAATAGACTAAACATAAGTTAGACAAGGTCTCTCAACATGCAAAAAATTTACTGAAAGAAAAAGGTTTGGTCTCAGGACAGCCTGTGCAGTCTGCACAGACTGACTGAGTTGGTTGGTACTTTTTGAAGATGTTGTTGTTGTTGTATTTGGGTTTAATGCCACTTTCACAGCTACGGTCATATCATGGCGGTCGGTGATGCACATGTGTTTCCTGGCTTTGTCACACCGGTGCTAATACAACTTTCTTTCCAAAGCCACCCACTACTTTTCTCACATTCAGCAGAGGTGAGAGGCGAAAATATGCCGGAAAGAATGTTCGCCTCAACTGGGTATCGAATTCACAACCAGGTCATGAGTCTGACACACTCACCACTGAGCCACCCGAGCAGGCACTTTTTGAAGATAGATAACAATCACTCCCTTTGATTTCTTTCTAGAAACTTTACCAACAGAGACGCCAAAATGTGGATTGTTCCAAACACTAACTTCTGGTATGAGAGACTCTATCATTATCTTTCATAGAGGACACTGAGATTTTTAACGCTACAAAATGACAAAATTTCAGACTGGTCCAAACTCAAAGCACTTGCAGACACCAAAATAAACATATGGTAACTCAAAAATTGACACGTTTCCAGCTGGGTAGAAAATGTGGGAAAAGGAAAAAAATACTGGTTACAAGCATTTTCTCCTTATCCCACAATGTTTTTTACCCATTTACTGATTAATACAATTATTTCAGCCAGCTTTAATTTGTCACCTGCCAGTTCATTAAATTTGAATAAGTCTTAAGTTTTGCCTTTTGGTGAGGAGTTGACTCTTTGCCAAATGACAAAATTTTGGACTAGCCCAAACTGAAAGCATTTGTAGATGACAAAATAAATGTGAATTAGAAATTGAAATTTGATTTGGGAAGGGTAGAAAAAGTTGTGAGAAAAGGAGAAAATGCTGGTTACCAGCATTTTCTCCTTTTCCCACAACATTTTCCAAAGGCTTCTTTCTCAGGGTTGTAAAAACCAGGGATTGTTTGGTAAAGGGTTAAACAACCCCATGTAAAACTTTTTTTTAGAAAACTGATACTGGTATATCCTCCTTTTCCCCATAGTTTTCCACCATATCTACTTGATGCGAGCCCCATTTGTTAACTGTCATATTGTTTGGTGAGGAGTAGACTCTTTGCCAAATGACAAAATTTTGGAGTAGACCAAATTGAAAGCATTTGCAGATGACAAAATAAATGTGAATTAGAAATTGAAATTTGATCTGACAAGGGTAGAAAACGTTGTGGGAAAAGGAGAAAATGCTGGTCACCAGCATTTTCTCCTTTTCCCACAATGTTTTCAAAAGGCTTCTTTGTCAGGGTCATTAAAAGTCGGGATTGCGTTGTAAAGGGTTAAACTGTTACCTGGATCACAATCACCACTAGGTGCACTGAGCCCTGTGTCATTACAGTGTTTTCCACACGGACATGGTGTACAATCAGCTGTTGACATTCCACCTTCTGTTGACCTGTATGTACCCCTTGGACAAGGATACTGCGTCGAAGACTGGGTGCCATTGGGACAGTAGTGACCAGCTGGACATGGGTAGATCTCATAGGTTGTGGTATTGGTTGGACAGTAGTATCCTGATGGACATTCAAAGCACGAGGACTGGTGTGTGATATTATTCCACGTCCCTGCATCACATGGGATAGGGGACGATGTCCCTGAGGGACAATAATGACTGGCAGGGCATGGACCACCAATACTAGCTGTGTCACCTAGAAAAATGAAAGTGAAGAAGAGTTAGTTCACTATTTTTGGTTAACCATATACCTCACAAGGCTGACATTTAATGATGCTGAGGAAGAAACCTTTTGAAAACATTGTGGGAAAAGGAGAAAATGCTGGTAAACATTCTTTTCCCACAATGTTTTCTAACTCCCCTCCCTCCAATGAAAGACATAATTCATCACTTGTATCAAATTTTAATTGTCATCTTAGATTGCTTTCAATTTGGATGAGTCTGTATTTTTCTCATGTGGTAAAGAATTAACTCTCGACCAAATGCCGAAATTTTAGACTTGTCCAAATTCAAAGCATTTGCAGACAACAAACAGAAGGTGGCTCAATTGACGAAATTTGCTTTTGATAGAGTAGAAAACATTGTTGAAAGTGGAGAAATGCTGGTTTACAGCATTTTCTCC
Source organism: Tridacna crocea (assembly GCA_943736015.1). NCBI lineage: Eukaryota > Metazoa > Mollusca > Bivalvia > Cardiida > Cardiidae > Tridacna > Tridacna crocea. The sequence goes on along the minus strand of OX031066.1, from coordinate 33,378,973 downwards.
TTTTCAAACAATGTTTTCAAAAGCTGTATTTCTCAAAGATGTTAAAATACAGGACTGTTTGTTAAAATATTAATCATGGGGTAAACTGCAGAAAAGTGACTAACAGCAAAAGTGCTTGACCCAGATCAGCCTGCACATGTGCAAGGCAGCAAGACTGATCTTGGTCAACACTTTTTGCAGATGCACTAAACTCCCTTTTCACAAAGAAAGGCCAGTTACAAAAATCTACATATTAATCCTTCACCACACAATGACAACCTTAAATGACCCTGAGGAAGAAGCCTTTAGAAAACACTGTCAGAAAAGGAGAAAATGCTGGTAACCAGCATTTTCTCCTTTTCCCACAAAGTTTTCTACTCTTTATTCGTCATTTGAGCCACTATGAAGTGATCATCTACAAATGCTTTCAATTTGGATAGGTCTAAATTCTGATGTGTGGTAAAGGGTTAATCCTTATACTAATAAATCAATAAAATGAAACTTTCCAGCTGATGGAAACAGTCCAAATTTTGCTATTTCAAAGGTATATTTTAGGGAGAAATATATCTCCTTATCAGATAGTGTAGATCAAAGATCAGACTGTACCTTCTGTATAGTCTGGTGTTGATCTACACTATCTGAAAAAGGTCACTGACTTGCACATGGCAGTCTTAAGGTTAAGGTTAAAGGAATCAAAGGTAAAGGTGAAATATAAAACCAAATATTCTGTAAATGATTGTTCATAATTGTACATTTTTTGGCAAATTTTCCAACTGTCACCATACCTACTTCTTGCTCAGTGTTTCTCATTTGTTTGCTACAAATGTACGAAAAGTTTCAGCATGGGACAAGGTAAGAGTACTATTTTGGTAGTTGAGGAATTATTGGGACGTTATTAACGAACATGAAGCCGAAAGGTTAAAGCATCTTCAAGAAACATCAAAGCATTTACACAACATGAATGAATACCATCTGTAATTTTGAAACTTTTAACTAAAAACATCAATGATCCGAAGAAAAATTCAGTGTTACTTAACTCTTTACCACACAATCTTGACTTTTAACAACCCTAACAAAAGAAGCCTTTTGAAAACATCGTGGAAAAAAGAGAAAATGCTGGTAACCAGCATTATCTCCTTTTCCCACAATGTTTTCTACTCTTCCCAAATCAAATTTCATTTCTTGATTCATGTTTATTCTGTCGTCTGCAAATGCTTTCAATTTAGACTAGTCTAAAATTTCATCATTTCGTAAATAGTTAAATGATAGGATCTGTCTTCAGGTAAAAAACATAGTGGGAAAAGAAGGGATTGCCAGTCTACCAGTATTTTCTCCTTCACCCACAATGTTCTCAAAAGCCTCTTTCCTCAAGGTTGTTGAAACATAGAATTGTACAGATTTTAGACTTCTCAGAATTAAAAGCATCTGTAGACAACAAAATAAACATAACTCAAAAAATTAAAGAATAGGAAACATTGTGGGAAAAGGAAAAAATGCTGGTTGCCAGCATTTTCTTTTCCTGCAATGTTTTGAGAAGGCTTCTTCCTCTGGTTTGTAAAAACCAGCAAGGGTTTTGTTAAGAAGGCTTCTGAAAACATTGCAGAAAAAGAAGATGCTTGTAACTAGCATTTTCTCATTTTCACACAGTTCTCTTCTCCTTCTAAATCAAATTGTCAGAGCCGAGTAAACTATCTCTTGAAAAGTGTGACCAAATGATCAATCACCAGCTCACTCCTTTTCAGTACTGTCAGTACTTTGATTCCACATATGATAAAGGGCCATAATTATGCCAGTCTACCGTGTGACTAAATTTCAATAAATTGAAGACATGACATTCATACATATCACACAAGTTAGCTTATACACAGGCAATAAAGCAACATCTAATTTCAGAAAATTATGAGAACTATAAATATCATTCTCTATCAACCCTTTACCAAACAATCCAGACTTTTGAAGACCCTGAAAGAAAAACTTTTGAAAGCATGAGGGAAAAAGAGATAAATGCTGGTAACCAGCATTTTCTCCTCTTCCCACAATGTTTCCTGTCCTATCCTAGACAGAAATAAGCATCTAACCCTTTCCCAAACGACAAATTTTAGACTGGTCAAAATTGAAAGCACTTGCAGACGGCAAAATAAGTGCAACTAAAAAATTTAAATTTGTCTCCAGCAGGGTAGAAAACATTGTGGGAAAAGGAAAAAATGCTGGTTACCAGCATTTTCTCCTTTTCCCCCAATGTTTTCAAAAGGCTTTTATCTCGGGGTCATAAAAACCAGGGATTGTTTGGGTAAAGGGTTAACATTTAAGTCCCAAAATTTTGCTGTTTAGTAAGGGATTAACTGATAACTTCAAGCTGTCCACAAGATCAAATTATTTCCTTTTCTTCAGTAATTCTAACTTTTGTTATTTCATGCCAGTCTTATTTTAGTCTTTTAATAAGCTGATGACCAGAAATTTATGCATATTTAACAAATCAGCTAGATACACAAGCAAAAATGCAACATTTAATTACAGAAAATCTTAAGCAATCTTCTTTGTGAAATGATAATTATAACCTTTTCACAAGATCAATTTATTTCCTTGCCTTCTATAGTTTTCTTTTTTGTTATTTAATGGCAGTCAGCTATTAGTCTTAATTTCGCTAAGCTCATGACATGAAGTTAATGCACAGTTACACAAGTTAGCTAATACATAAGCAATAACACAACATCTAAGTCTTTTCATAACCATAAAATTTTGGACTTGTCCAAATTCAAAGCATTTCAAGACAATAAATTCAGTGTTGGTCCAATGAGAGCACTTAGGGTAGAAAAGTTATGGGAAACAGGAGAAAACGCTGCATGGTTACCGCATTTTCTCTTTTGTCTCACATTAATGTTCTGAGCATGGCCTTATTTCTCAGGCTCAAGGAAATTTAAAAATGTTTCAAGAAATACTTCTGTGACTCTAATTACTTGCAAACTGTCCTGAAAGTCATTAGTGTAAGCATCAACAAGATGAAGGCATTAACTTTACGCATATACAAATACGCCTAAAGAGAGCTAATCAGTTTTTAACAGTTTCACCAAACATGAGAAATGGTTGTTCACTGAATTTGGTCTGCTGACACCCAGATAGTTATTAGCAAAAAGACAGATAAATGTTTGATGAAATAATTTTAAACAGTATTTCCTGGGCTACCAAAGGATCTTTAGTTATTTCAGATTTCACACCAGAGTTTCATAAAGACTTCTGGGAATGTCACAATAACACACTCTAATATGCCATGATGACATCACATACTGATGCAATAGAAACGGATCATTTGCAAATGGCTGTCCTGCTACTTAAACGATTACCACAAAACCCCTATTTTTGATAACCCTGAGAAAGAAGCCTATAGGAATATTGTGGGAAAAGGAGAAAATGCTGGTTACCAGCATTTTCTCCTTTTCCCACAATGTTTTCTTCCCTTCCCAGAACAAATTTCATTTTGTGAGCTCCATAAATTTTGTTATCTGCAAATGCTTCCAGTTTGGACAAGCCTAAAATTTTGTCGTTTGGTAATGAGTTAAATGCCCAAAAATTCCCCTTTGTATTGACCCTATTATAGTTCATACGATTGCAAAGAAAAATATATCTAGCTGTATTTGTTGGTAAGTAGCAAGAAATTTTGATTTACTGCATACAAACTGAGTGGGCCTCTTTAAACACAAGCAATAATGCAACATTTGATATCACACCATTACAAACAATACAAGTACCTGTTCCGTTAGTGTCACCTCATTGAAAGAAATAATAAAATCACAGTTACACATTATCACTATTTACCACTTAACCCATTTACCAAACAATCCTGTGTTTTAAGGATCCTGAGAAATATGGCTTGTGGAAAGTAAGAGGGAAAGGGAAAAAAATACAGGCAACAATCATTTTCTCCTTTTTTCACAATCTCTTTTTCTCTTTCACAGACAAATTCCATGATTTGTGAAACATCTAATTTATGGTCTACCAGTGCTTCTTATACAGACAAGTAATTTGTTGGTCTGTTAAGTCTTTACCACACAGTCCTAATTCTTAACCATTTACCAAATAATCCCTGGTTTTTACGACCCTGGGGAAGGAGTCTTTTGAAAACATTGTGGGAAAAGGAGAAAATGTTGGTTACCAGCATTTTCTCTGTTTCCCACAATGTTTTCTTAAGGCTTTTTTCTCAGGGACATCAAAAGTAAGGATTGTATGGTAATGGGTAAAGGGTCAACTCCTAACCACATCAAAATTTTTGGACCAGTCCAAATTCACAGTATTGTAAAAGACAAATTAATTGTGGCTCAAATCATATGATTTGTCTTTAAAAGAGAAGAATAGGTGCAAAAATATGAGGAGAGGAGAAAATGCTGGTTACCACACATTTTCTGTATGTTATCAAATTTTCAAAACCATACTTCCAAAGGATCATCAGAACAAAAGATCATCTGGTAAAAGTGAATGCCTTTTTAATCCTTTCCCAAGCAACAAAATTTTACACTCTACCACACAGAAAGCAATTGCAGACGAGATGTTTTGCATGGCCTTAAAACTGGAATGTGTCTTGGATATGGAAAAAAATATTGTGGGAATAGAGAAAATGCTAAATACCAGCATTTTCTATGTTTTTTTAGTATGTTTTCAAAAGCATTCCTCGTCATTCAAAAGCATTCCTCATCATGGTTATCTAACTCTTTACCACACAAGCAAATAATACACTTGTCCAAATTGGAAGCATTTGCATTTGGAAGCATTTGCAGACCACAATTTAAAACTAGCTCAAAAGATGAAATATGCCTTTGATAGAGTAGAAAACATTGTGGGAAAAGGAGAAAATGCTGGATAGCAGCATTTTCTCCTTTTTCCATAATGTTTACAGAGGGCTTCTTTCTAAGGACGTTTAAAGTCAGGCTTGTTTGGCAGTGAGTTAACCCTTTACCAAACAATCCCTGGTTTTTATGACCCTGAGAGAGAAAGCATTGTGGGAAAAGAAAAAATGCTGGTAACCAGAATTTTCTCCTTTTCCCACAATGTTTTCTATCCTTCCCAAATCAAATTTCAAATTTTTGATTCACATTTAATTTGTCGTTTGCAAATGCTTTCAGCTTGGATGAGTCTATAAATTTGTCGTTTGGTAATGAGTTAAACATGGGATTGTCTGGTAAAGTATTAATATGATACAAACAAAATAAAAAGCTGAAGTTATCCCAGTATCCCATGGTTAATTCATTTACATGTATTAATAACATGTGCTAATTTTTATAATTCAATAAAATAATCTGCCACCAAATCAGTCGAAATGTTCATTCTGTAACCTCGCATTCTATCAAAAGGGCTGTACCAGAAGACAAAATTTTAGACAGATACAAATTTACTACATGTTCAAACAACAAAACAATAAAATGTGTCTAAAATGTTGGGAATTTGTCTTTGGCAAAATAAAAATACAGTGGGAGATAGGAAGAAATGTTGTAAACATGCTTTTTCTTCGTTACCTTCGTTACCTAAAATGTTTTCTACTCTATAACTCATTACCAAACAGCAAAATTTTTAGGTTTGTCCAAATTGAAAGCATTTGCAGACGACAAAAAAAAAGTGACTGATAGTTTGAAATTTGTTTTGTGAAGGGTAGAAAACATTGTGGGAAAAGGAGAAAATGCTGATAACCAGCATTTTCTCCTTTTACCACAATGTTTTCTAAAGGTTTCTTTGGTGGGGTCGTCAAAAGTAGGGATTGTGTGGTAATTGGTCAAATGCTAATTGAGGTATTTGTCATTCCGCAAATGCTTTCATTTTTTTACCCTTTTAAAACTTTACTGTTAACTATAAAGTTCAGGGTAGAGTGAAATCCTGGTTCATCTAGGATAACCATCTTTATAATTCTAACTGAATGGAGTACTTGCAGACAAATTTGTGTTTTTTTTAGATGTGACCTGTCGGCAAAAACAGACTACCTGGGAATTCCATAAATCAATTAGATGAAAACAAATCAACAATAGTCAGAGTCAATTTAAGTTGATAGTTAAAAAATGATTGTATGGCAAGGTAGAATGACCACTTTTCATATAGTAAATATTATAAAAGCAAAAAATGTCAATCCTGGTGAGACTACACACTTTGTGCAGTCTGACCAAGGTTGATACTTTTTGCAGTTCCCAGATGGTCCCTGTCTGCCCGACAGGTCACATATAATAACTTCTTTTTGTTTCTGTAATAACCTACACCAATATCACTTAAATGCAAGTACTTTAGCTGTATAATTCTTTACCAAACAAAAAGTTTTCGAAAAGTCTAAATCCAATGTATCAGCGGAAAACAATTTAAAATCTGGCTGACACGATGGACTTTGTTTTTTCTAAAAAGTAGAATACATTGTAGGAAAATAAGAAAAAGCCGATTTCAGGCATTTTTTCCTTTTCCCATTTTTTTAATGAAGGTCTTCTTTGCAAGGTTCATTAAAACTTGGAACTGTTTGGTAAAGAGTTATTCATTTAACCCTTTACCAAAGAATCCATGATTTTTACAACCCTGAGATAGAAACCTCTTAAAAACATTGTGGGAAAAGGAGAAAATGCTGGTAACCAGCATTTTCTCCTTTTCCTACAATGTTTTCTCCCCTGCTAAAAATAAAATTTCAATTTTTACGTCACATTTATTTTGTCGTCTGCACATGCTTTCAGTTTGGACCAGTCAAAAACTTTATCACTTGGTAAAGACTTAAACTTTGTGGCAATGACATTGTAACTCACTGCGCTGATCAACTTGCAAATCATTTGTAAATAAGATATGTTAGGCAGACTGTCTGGAGATGCTTCACTCATTACCAAATGACAATATTTCAGGCTTGTCCAAATTGTAAACATTTGCAGTCGATAAAATAAAAGTGACTGAAAATGTGAAATTTGTTTAGTAAAGGGTAGAAAACATTATGGGAAAAGGAGAAAATGCTGGTTACCAGCATTTTCTCCTTTTCCCACAATGTTTTCTAAAAGCTTCTTTCTTGGGGTCATCAAAAGTAGGGATTGTGTGGTAATGGGTCAAAGAAGTCTATATCTTTATTTGTACGTATATCAGAACGAAAACTTCTACAGCTGTTATTTGACTAACTTGAGTCAAAGACCAAGAAAAGTTCCTAAAACTTCTGCTTACCTGTTGGGTTTGGCGCACTATTTCCCAGTTTGCAATAATACCCTGGGTCACATGGTCCAGTGGGAGCACTCAGATTGGTTGATCCACAGTAGTTACCCAGAGTGCATGTAAAGCAATCTGATTCTGAAGCACCCAGTTCAATATCTCTGTATGTCGAGTTTGGACAAGGCACAGGGTCCTCTGTCTGGGTGGGGCAATAGAAGCCTGGCGGACAAGGTCCCCCATCCCCCGTTGTTGTACCAGATGTGGGGGTGCTGGTATTCACACCTGAAACATTATTAACAATATCCTTATCTTACATGGCATATCTCACATGGCATCTGACATGATATGTTTAACCAGTACAAAACTTATCTTACATGACATATCTTATACAACATGTCTCATATGACATTATCTGACATGACATGTATGACCAGTACAGAACTTATCTCACATGTCATTATTTGACATTTCATGGCTCTCATGAAATTATCTGACATGTACGACGACAAGTACTAAACTGGTCATACATGTCATTATCTGACATGACCGGCACGCATGCCATTATCTGACATTTCCCCCCCCCCCCCCCCCCCCCCCCCCAATTATCTGACATGTCGTGTCTTTCATGACATTATCTGACATGTACAACCAGTACATACCTGATCTTACATGACATATCTCACATGACATTATCTGACATGACATGTACAACCAGTACAAAATACTATCACAACAAAATTTTTACTAAGTTCACTTGTATTCAAAATGCACTATTGACATAATATGTTAATAATTGAAAATATATGTTACATCAAAAACTTTTTTTAAACCTTTTAACCAAGGACAAAATTTTAGATTCAACTAAATTCAAACATTTGCAGACAAAAATTCAACTCTTCACCGAATGACAATATTTTACACTTTTTGTGAGGTAAAGAGTTAAAACTCGCCATTGTTTGGTAAATGCTTTAACGCTTTCCCAAATGACAAATTTTAAACTATCCCAAACTGAAAGTGTTTGCAAATGATAATTTTGAATTTGATGACAGATAGTTTTCTGATAGAATAGAAAACACTGTGGGAAAAGGAGAAATTGCTCGTTACGAGCAATTTCTCCTTTTCCCACAGTGTTTTCTATAGACTTGCACTGTACACACATAAAATCAGGGCTTGTTTGGGAAAGAGTTGAATTTTACAGGAAAAAAAAATAGTTTTACCGGATTTGCAATAGTATCCAGCTGAACAGATTCCAACTCCAGTCTCCGAAATATTCTTAGCTGGATCATAACCAGTTGCCCCTTGCATGTGGCAGTAGTACCCTCCCTCACACTGTCGACAGTCTGAGACATCATCCATTCCTGCCAACAGATCAGTTAGATTGTAGATTTAACCCTTTACAGGATGGCAGAATTTTAGCCTTGTCCAAACTGATAGAAACATTCAAAATAATGCATGCAATCGATAAAGTTGACAAAACAAAGGTTTTTTGTTCTATAAACAATTAATCAATATCAATATCAGTATACCTCTAATCAAGTATTTAGGCCTCTGGCCCATATATACTTACAAAATATTCAATTTTTGTACAATGAGTGACATATTTACAACAATTTATAAGCTCCTGCAATTAACAACTCTTGAGAAAATTAACAAGAATAAAACTAGAGGACACAAATACAAAATTTTCGAAAAAACAATGTAGAACAAACTTTGGAATGAATGTAGAATGAACTTCAGAATGAAATCATTCTCACATAGAGTTGTGGAAACATTGAACAGTTTGCAAGTTGAAATTGTCTCAGCCAAAAACATAGTTTTAAGTCAATTTTAAATAGATACTGGAATAATGCGCCTTTTAAATTTTCATTGTATTTTGCACCGAAAGAGGAATCAATCACTACATGTACAGATGGATCAGAGAGGCTTATGTCTAATTGAAGATCCCTCATCAAGGTAACAAGGTAAATTGAAAGCATTTTGCAGACAACAATTTCAGTGTGGCTCAAAATGGTGCATTGTGGTTAAAGAAGAAAATGAAATTCTGTTTACCAGCATTTTCTCCTTTTTTCAACAATGTTTTCAAAATGCTTCTTTTCCAGGGTCGTCAAAAGTCAGCATTGTGCAGTAAAGGGTTAAGCTCCAAAATGTACCTAGTATCATTGTTGGCGTGCATTCATCAACCGCTAAATCTTTATACCAACCCTTGCCTACAGCAAGTCAGGTAAAGATATCAAAGGAAGCAAAAATAAAAAGTTTAAATTGTCTGGTTTGGATTAACCCATTACCACACAATCCCTACTTTTGACCTGAGAAAGAAGCCTTTTCAAAATATTGTGGGAAATGGAGAAAATGCTGGTAACCCACAATGTTTTCTACCTTTCACCAAACAAATTTCAAATTTTCAGTCACTTTTATTTTGTCGTCTGCAAATGCTTTCAATTTGGACCACTCTAAAATATTGCCGTTTGGTAATGGGTTAAAGATATTTATTTTATATTGTATAACAAACTAGTTCTTACACTTTATACTGATCTCTTGATCCTGCTTCTTACACCAGTACAGTGGCCAAATGTATGGATCCATGAACAATCCCACTGTGAGACATGCTCCAAAGTATGCAACTTGGGACCTTATGGCTACCAGGCCAGTACTCTAACTCACAACCATTGACACAATTATAATTGTATGGGAAATATTGTGGGGAAAGGAACAACTGCTTCTTTCAAGAAATTGTTCCTTTTTCCCACAATGGTTTCAAGGATGTCTACTGAAGCAAACATTTATAGACATATCTGAGCAGTAATGGGTAAACACTTCACTTCAATGTTGATGAAAAATTTAGGTCTGCATGTCAGAAAGTGGAGTATAACATGATAAATAGGTGCACTAGCCTATGTAAAATCATTGAAATCCAATTGGAGATCCTGCTAAAATTAATGTAACATTATCTTTTATTCCGTATCTTCTGTTTCATTCCATTCTTTATTGGTCGCCCGGCAGAAGCCGGCGACCTTATATTAATATAGTCGGGAAGAGATGTTGATGGAGAATGTAGGTACTTCTGTCTGAAATCTTTCATCATATTCGCCAGGTTAATATTGGTAAAATAGGTGTGAATGTTTGCGAAATTGTTGTGTGGGGTTTTCATCACCTTTTTTGAAGCTGTTGACTTGTTTTGAAACCCATAATGAATCATGAAAGAATTATTAACGGTGTGGTGCACAACGTTTTGTGAAACAATTAATGTTCTGGTGCAGAATGCATCTATTTTTTACGCGAATGAACTTGTCCAGTCACATGATCTTAGGAACCAATGGAAATGCAAAACTGCGCCTACTGTTTAACATTATCTCCCGCTAGATGGCATTCTATAAATACTCTATCTAATTTGGGCATCCTGGGTACAGAGCCGAACCACTTTCCTACCTGAAAGCCGTTACTTTGAATTTCAAACTAAAATAAACGTTTACTCAATAAAACGCTACCTCGTGCAATTCACTCAGCTATGATCAGCAGTTTAGAGAAATCTGGGGCTAAAGCGATCTCATTGCTCCTCAAACGTATTGATAAAAGCTACTTTCTACATTGCTACTTTATAGAGCGTAATATTACAGTCAGCCAGCTTTCGGGGCTAGTGTTGTGTCATATAAGACAGTCGAATCTTCGAAGAATATGACATGCACAGACAACGACTATTTAACGGTAGGCCTAAAGTGCGCAATGGAAATATTATTGAGCAATGGGTATTTCACTGACAGGCTTTGGTTACATTTATCAGTTTACATGCATTAGACAGCGTGAATCTAGGATCAGACTACAATATTGGTAAGTCTGATCTTGGTCATCACCGTCCTCAGATATTTCACTGACCGGCTTTGGTTACATTTATCAGTTTACATACATTATGCTGCGTGAATCTAGGATCAGACCGCAATTTTGATAAGTCTGATCTTGGTCTTTACTGTTCTCAGATATTTCACTGACCGGCTTTGTTAAATTTATCAGTTTACATGCATTAGACTGCTAAGATCTAGGATCAGACCACAACTTTGTTAAGTCTGATCTTGATCTACACCTTCCCCAGATATTTTACTGACCGGCTTTGGTTACATTTATTGGCTTACATGCTAGCTTACGTGTTTAGCAATATCTGTAATTATTACTTATTTTGTCAGGATATAGTGGAATTCATATACATGTACATGTATGTACATGTAGTTAAGCATGTTGATCAGTGTACATGCATTTGACTGTGTAGATCTAGGATCAGACTGAAAATTCTAGTAAGACTGATCTTGATCTACACTGTCCTCAGAAACTTCACCAACAAAATTTGGTTGCACTTATTAGTAAACATGTATAATGTTTATATCATTTGCAGTTGTTTACTTGTATAAAATTAATGTACATTAAAACTTTTTTTTTTAAATTTCAGTACTTCGAAAAGTTATCAGACTTTCCTTGTATTTATGTAAATGAAAACTTTAGAGGAAAGAAAAGCTGAAGATTGAGTAGTTCAAACTGTTAATTTTTCAGACTTTGTGGATTAGTGATCAGACTGCATATTGCGTGCTGTCTGGTTCTGATGCACAAGATTTGCATTACCATTTTTAGGCATGTTCAGCAGCAGATAGTTTTGGTAATGTCTGAATTCTTGTACATTTCAATTGTTTTTGGTTTTTCAGCGTAACCAACATAATTTGTATTCTACTTTTCCATTATTCCTTCGGAAAACATGAAGTATTTTATGTAATGTTGACACACACTTATTTTTTCCAAATTATACTGATATACATGCATTTTTTTGTCCTTTCTAATCTCGTGCATATCTTCTTAACAATTTCCCAAACGACAAATTTTTAGACTAGACCAAATTGAATGCATTTGCAGACAACAATTCAACTCTTGCTGAAAAGATGATTTCTGTCTATGATAGGGTAGAAAACATTGTGGGAAAAGGAGAAAATGCTGTTTTTAAAAGGCTACAATTTCAGATCCATAAAAACCAGGGATTGTTTGGGAAAGGGTTAAACTATATTTTGTATTGGCTATAAATATGTTGTATTTTATGCCATATAAAGATTATGTTATCTTATAAGATATAAGTTAAATAAACTGAAACTTTTTTCCCCATACCTATTGAGTACCCAGATAATAAAACTTCATTCTAAATTTCCATTGCACGGGACAAGCGCAGTGGAAAAACAAACTTCGCATTGGAAATATGATGTTACTATAATATAAGTTGTAAAGTAAAGTATTTGGTAACACGTATGGTTTCAAATGTGTTTATTTTATTTGTACTCATTGACCAATTATAAGGTGTATCTCCAGATATAAACGAAATACAATATTTTTGCGTTCATGGCTGAAAAAATGTTTTTTTTTTTTTTCATTAAGCAGTTATCCTCAGATGGCGATATTGAAAATTGGCATAAAAGTAGCATGAAATGTAAATCAGGTATTTGAACATTGAGGGGTGAATGCGAAACTATTCCATCTGCATTTTGGAAAATTTTACAGGTGACCGAAAAACCATCTCATTTCCCTGTAAAGCATTTTCAGATCATCATTCTTTGATATATATTAATGAATTCGTTTACACAATTCTACAAAAAATATTTAAAAATGTGATTTAACAATGCCTTTCATAGAAATGAGAAGTTTTTTCCCTCACCTGTAAAATTTCCAAAAGTGCAGATGGAATAATTTCGCTTTCAGCCCTCGCCATACCTTATTTTGACAGTTGGTCATATGGCAAATTCATGACATTGTAGGTCACTATTGTCATGTCAATTTCATTGGAAAACAATATCTGAAAAAATTGAAGTCGGATATATTCTGTTGTCTGCATATTTGTCTGTTTAATAATGGAAAAAACAATTCATTTTCGGGCGACCTTGACGCCCTTGCATCTTCTTTTTCTCTTGTCTCTAATAATCTTGTTCTCTCTGACCTACCAGGGTCCCTTCTGTCAATTTTCCCTTACCTCTATCTGGGTTGTACGTTCCAGCAGGGCATTTCACCTGACCTGCCCAGGATGTATTCACTGGACAATAGCGACCTCTATCACACTTGTGTACATTTTCATCACCATAACAGAAGAACCCAGCTGGACAATCAAGACAGTGGTCCATGGTTGTGTGGTTATTGTATGTACCAGCAGAGCAATTCAGTGGATTGGCTGTAAAACCAGAGAGAATGATTTATCTTACAGGACTGGTGTCAAAAATGAAGCAACATTTTAACCCTTTCCCAAACGAAAAATTTTGGACTCTTCCAAACCAAAAGAGTTTGCAGACGACAATTCTAGATTTGGAGGAAATGGCAAAAAGTTCTCTAAAAGGGTAGAAAACACTGTGGGAAATGGAGACATTGCTCATTACGAGCAATTTCTCCTTTTCCCACAGCGTTTTCAAAAGATTTTTACTACAGACATGTAAAAACCAGGACTTGTTTGGGAAAGGGTTAAGTCAGTAAAAAGATTGCAGATATGTTGTAATTTGAAGATAAGAAAGTGCAATGCAAGGGGGCATCAACACTCAGCAGCAGTTACTTTCCGTAAAGCTTCATAGAATAAAAAGGGGCTTAACTCTTTATCACACAATCCAGACTTTTAACGACAGAAAAGCCATTTGAAGACATTGAGGGAAAAGGAGAAAATGCTGGTAACCAGCATTTTCTCCTTTTGCCACAATGTTTTCTACCCTGCTGTAACCAAATTTCAATTTTTGAGTTACCTTTATTCCGTCGACTCCAAGTGCTTTCACTTTGGACCAGTCTAAAATTATGCTGTTGAGTAAAGTGTTAACTGTGCCAAAAATATTTTGATGATTACCTGCCCCCTGTTATATGGGTTCCCCTTTTGACAGTTAATAAATAGTCCAACAACCTAAATAGCTTTAGTAATGGTAGAGATATAAAATGTCAAGGTTTTGTCACAATGATAGCAACAATACAGACCCAGATGACCCAGAGAAGACAACAGGGCTTCAACGATACCAAGATATTTTCTTCGAAAACCATAAAGCTAAAGAGTGGACAGTGTTTTTTCAAAAATCTGATAACAAGGTCTGAACATTTTAAACTTCATCAAGACTTTCCGCATCAGCAACATAATAATCCAGTACCTAAAATCATAACTAAACAATATGAAACAACCTTAGAAAAGGCTTTTTAAAACAGTTTAGGAAAAGAAGAAAGTGTCAGTAAACAGTATTTTTCTCTTTTTCCCAGAATATTTTTTACCCTTTTCAAGAACAAAACTGTTGATTTGAGCTGCTTTTGATATGTCAAAACATCCATGAAATATAACAAAGTCTAAACATTTGCTGCTTAAACATCAACAACAAGGAAACACTGATAATACTGGTAGATAAAAGCAGAACACTTACCTGTTCCCTCAGGACAATATTTTCCGATAGGGCATGGATCCCCTGTGGTACCTCCATCTTCAGGTTTCGTTGTATAAGCACCAGATGTACAATACCATCCAGCAGCACAGATGTTATTGGGTGCTGTCAGACCTTGACCCACACAGGCCCATCCACCATCACATGCTGTGCAGTTCTCTTGGGCTATGTTTCCTGAGAAGTTAGAGTAAGTTCCATTCGGGCAGGGAAACAAATTGAAGTCGTAGGTACCAACTGGACAGTAAAATCCTGGTGGACAGAGATCTCCAAATACTTGTCCAATAGGTGCTCTTGTCATTGATCCATTCAGGCAGTAATGACCCTCAGAGCAATCTACATCAGGGGCTACGAGTCCATCTTGCTCACAAGCCTTTCCTTGAGTACAGGAATCACAGTGAGCCAGTTCATATTCACCTTCATCCACTTGGTAGGTTCCATTTGGACAAGGAGTGGGCCATTCACTACGTAGTGGACAATAACTGCCTTGAGGACAAATGATAGGTGTTATTGTTGCTGTACCATTGCAGTAAAAGCCTTGTGGACAGGGTATGCAGGATGACTGTAACCGTGAATTCTGATATGTTCCGCCTGGACAAGGCTCCTGTTTATATGCTCCTGACAAGGAGTAGTAACCAGCCTCAGTTTCATTCTGGGTTGGTGTCCCAGATCCACCTACACAATAATAGCCTGGAGAACATTCTTGGGTTGCATTTACACTACTGGAACCAGCACAGAAAAACCCAGGATCACATGGAATACAATCATACTCTGTTTTTGCACCTGCATAGTTGCTATAGTAACCAACATTACAGGGCTGAGGTGTAGCTGAACCTGCTGGACAATAGCCACCAGCTGGACAAAGACCACCAGTTAGGCCATCTGGGGGAGCTGAGGTGTAGGCTTTCTCTCGACAATAAAATCCTGTAATGAGGAAGTTTAATGCACATAAATTGTCTACATTTGTCTACACACCCTAACTTACTTTTTTCATCAAAAAAGATCAGGCAGTACACCCCTAAGGGAAAACTGTTTTTTCCACCATAATGTTATCCTAGAAAAATTGATATGATTAAAAATGTGTATTATTGTGAAACTTTGATCAATCCTTTTTTACTCTTCTTAGAACTGTCATTTAACCCTTTACCTCATAAGGAATTTCTACAGTGTCTCTAATTGACCCTAAATAACAGCAAGGATGAAGCGTTTCTTATTTGATAGGACACCTTTTGATAGCATAGAAAACATTGTGGCAAAAGGTAAAATTGCTCGTCACAAGCAATTTCACCTTTTGCCACAGTATTTTCCAAAGGCTCCTACAAGCCATGCTGGAAATGAGTATCTATGGAGTAAAGGGTTAAAAGTCTAAAACCACTATAGACTGATAACAAAGGGAGATAATAATTACCTCTCTTTTCAGGAGACTAACAAAAGTATCAACAAATAATTTCAAAATAGACATCAAGGAATTTCTGGTTGGTTAAAAATATGCAAAAGTATTTTATATCAGTAAAAATCCTCATTTATCAACTAACAAGAAATTTCATTCTATGTTGAAATAGAAGCTTTAGCCCATTACCACACAAGTCCTACTTTTGATGACCCTGAGAAAGAAGTCTTTAGAAAACATTTTGGAAAAAGGAGAAAATGCTGGTAACCAGCATTTTCTCCTTTTCCCACAATGTTTTCTGCTCTTCACAGAAACAAATTTCAAATTTTCAGTCAGTTTTACTGTATTGTCTGCAAATGCTTTTGATTTGGACAAGCCCAAATATATTGTTGTTTTGTAATGAGTTCAGGGTCTACTTCCTCCATCTATTTCATTTGTTTTTTCTTATCTCTAACCTTATACCACACTTGTCCATATTGAAGGAATTCAGAGACAACAAAATGTTTTTAAATAATGGTATTTACCCTTGAAAATAGGTAGAAAATTTCTGGGAAAGGAAAAAATGCTGGTTACCAGCTTTTTTTCCCCTTCCCACAATGATTGAAAACTTTTCTTAGCTTCATTTCAACTTTGGATTGTGTGGTAAAGGCTTCACTCAATATCAGGCTAATACAGCTTATTTCTGCCACTGCCATATAAGGCTTGTGAAATATTTCCATAAATGGAGAAATTTGAGTCTGTCAGGGATTGCTTGTAAATGACAATAAACCATTTTACCACAATTTTTTGAAAAGCTGTCTATAACAGGGTAGTACAAGGCTGTACTTGTAAAATAAATAATGATTAATTCACTTCCAAACGATATTTTTTTAGACCTGTCCAAATCTTTTGCAGACGACAAATAAATGGTGGCAAAAATGACTCAAAATTTTTCTTAATAGAGCCCTGGTCCCCAGCATTTTCTCCTTTTCCTTAAATGTGTTCAAAAGCCCTCTTACTCAGGGTTGTTAAAGGCTGTTACCCTTTACTTTATTACAAACTTCTAGATCTGTCTATGCTAAAACCACACTGACACAAGAATTAAAAACTTTTTTTCAAAAAATGAATTTTACATCTCTAAATTCAAAGCATCTTCGAATGACAATTTTGAAAAGATATAAAGCCTTATTAAGCGGTTAGTCTATTAATTAGACAACAAGTACCTAAACAGCAAATCCAGGCTGAGCTCTAATATCAAAGGAACATTAACTCATTACCAAACAAAAAAGTTTTAGGCTTGTCCAAATCGAAAGCATTTGCAGACGACAAAATAAAGGTGACTGAAAATTTGAAATTGGTTTTGTGATGGGTAGAAAACATTGTGGGAAAAGGAGAAAATGCTGCTTACCAGCATTTTCTCCTTTTTCCATAATGTTTTCTAAAGGCTTCTTTCTCGGGGTCGTCAAAAGTAGTGATTGTGTGGTAAAAAGGTTAAACTTCGCAACAAATGCAAAACTAAGTGCTTTTTCCAATGAGCTTCACAGAGTTCTCCCCAATGCAGTTGTTAGGTATAGATACCATACAGGAAGAAGCTATGCGGGAAGGAAGGAGTGATTTCCTGCAACAACATGTGAATAAAACATACCTGGGTCACACACATCAGTCGGAGAAGTCAAACCAATACCATCACAGTAGTATCCACCAGGACAGGGTGTACAGTCATCACTTCGGCGTAGATTTGTTGAGTTACCATAGTGACCAAGCGGGCATGGAGTGCTGGAGGTACTTCCAGTGTTACAATAGTAACCTAGAAAAGACAAATGCATTGAGGTTTAACCCATTACCGCATTACCACACAATCCCTAATTTTCACAACCCTAGGAAAGAAGCCTTTTGAAAACATTGTAGGGAAAGGAGAAAATGCTGGTAAACTGCATTTTCTCATTTTCCAACGTTTTCTACCCTTCATAAAAAAAATTTTCAGTCACTTTTATTTTGTTGTCTGCAAATGCTTTCCATTTGGACAAGCCTTAAATATTGTCATTTGGTATTGAGTTAATGCTAAACCAAAAAACAAGATTTTTAACTGGATGAAATTGACACCATTAGCCAGTGACAAATGATATTAAAATGAAATCTATCTTTGATAGGAAAGAAAAAATTGTGGAAAAAGGAGAAAACACATGTTACAATGTTTTTCAAAATCCCTTTCTAACAAGGTCATCAACACACAGGGTTTCCTGTTAAAGGCAATCCTTTATCAAACATAAAATTCTACACTCTCACAAACTGATACCATCTGCTGACAACAAATCAGAAGTAATATACAAGAACCTGAATTCTAGGACAGGGTGGAAAAATGATGGTTAAAATAGAAAATGCCATCAATAACCCTTAGGCTGTTAAGAGCAACTGTGGAAAGGGTAGAAAACATTGTGGGAAAAGGAGAAAATGCTGGTCACCAGCATTTTCTCCTTTTCCACAATGTTTTCAAAGGCTTTCTTTTTAAGGGTCATTAAAATTCAGGATTGTGTGGTAAAGAGTTAAGTTATTTAGCAGGATATTTTCAAAAGTGGCACAGCCATATTTGAAATATTACTGATGGTGTTCACTCAATGAAATAAGTTTCGATCTTTCACTGAAACAAAAACAACAAATATCCTCTATGTATTACACATTACCTCTCGGACAATCTTTTGGTATTGCAAGTCCCTCCACATCACAGAAGTAGCCAGCTGTACATTCAGCGCAATCCTGGAATGATTCGCTAGCTGAACCATTTCTGTAGAACCCAATGGGACAAGGGAAGCTGTATTTGTCACCGGTCCCTCTGGGGCAGTAATAACCCCCAGGACATGTTCCTGCAGTAGAATTGAGGCCTTCAACATCACAATAGTAGCCTGCAGTACAAGATTCACATTCAGACACTTGCTGCAATCCCTTCTCTGCATTAAATGTCCCAATTGGACAGGGCACCGGATATGGATTGATGTCCCCTCTTGGACAATAGTGTCCTAATCTACATGGGAAATTGACCACATCTGGCTGGACAGACATTCCCCTGTCACACTCTGTTCCGGCTGGACATATCATCTCGGAATTCATCACCGCCATGGATGTTGCATTCGAACTACAATATCTTCCAGGTTCGCAGGATGTACACACGCTGGCTCCCGTGTCAGAATAGTTACCCTTTCCACAGACTATTGGATCTATGGTGGCTGTTGTTGGGCAATAATATCCTGCCACACAGTCATCACAAGATGCTAGATTTTCTCCCTTGGTTTCATTGCGATATGTGGCCCTGTAATGGAAAAATTGGATATATTTAACTGTTTAACTCGTTACCAAACGACAATATTTTTGGCTTGTCCAAATCGAAAGCATTTGCAGATGACAAAATAAAAGTGACTGAAAATTTGAAATTTGTTTCGGGAAGGGAAGAAAATGTTTTGGGAAAAGGAGAATATGCTGGTTACCAGCATTTTCTCCTTTTCCCACAATGTTTTCTAAAGGCTTCTTTCTTAGGGTCATCAAAAGTAGGGATTGTGTGGTAATGGGTTAACCCCTTAGCCTTACCATACCAAGTTTATAGACTCTGAAGAAGAGTTTTTGAAAACATTGAGGAAAATGAAGAAAATGCTGGCGATTAGCATTTTATCCTTTATCCACAATGTTTTCAACTGTATAAGAGAACTTAAGTTCATTCATATAAATTTTAAGTGTCATCTGCAGAATGCTCCCTCCCAATCGGAAAGTCTTATATTTTCTGTATCTGAATGGCTTAAGCCTTTACCAAACAATCCCTGGTTTTTACAACCCTCACATAGAGGTCTTTTGAAACCATTGTGGGAAAAGGACAAAATGCTGGTAACCAATTTTCAGTTTATGAGTTACGTTTATTTTGTATTCTGCAAATGCTTTGAATTAGGACCAGTCGAAAATTTTGTTATTTAGTAAAGGGTTAACCAAAGGGACAAGAATGTTTGACTGCTAAAAACATAGTTTTGGCAAAATCAAATTCAGGGTAGCCCAAATATTTGGCATTGGTCTTTGAAATGCTATAAAGGATGATAGGAATAGGAAACAAGAGGACCATGATGGTCCTATATCGCTCACCTGAGTACCACACAGCAAAGATCTAAAATAAAGATAATTACCACATATCATGGTTCAAGGCTAAATGATAACGAAACAAGAGAATTAAATTGTTGCAAGTTAACTTGGGACTTCGAAGTTCCGTGCACGAAAAGCAAGAATACTTTGAAGATCAAAGTGGAATTACTCAAAATTCTCGCTAGGTAGAGTTATTGTTCTTACGCATTGTACTCTGAAATATTGCGACAAACATGCATACCAAGTTTGAAGCCGTTCTGACTTGACATTACAATTTATTTCGGACAGGCACTAAATGCTGTAAAAGTGACATACAAAGGGAAATAACTCAAAGACAGCACAAGGTAGAGTTACAATTCTTAGGCACTGCACTTCTAAATATTGCAACAAATAAGCATACCAAATTTCAAGTAATTCCTACATAAGATGACAAAGTTTTGCTCCAAACAAGCAAGAAATGCTATAAAAATGATGGCCAAAGGGGGAATAACTCAAAATTTGTGCTGGGAAGTGTTATGGTTCTTGTGCACTGCACTCCATAACTGTTCAACAATCATGCATATCAAATTTGAAGATGTTCAGGCTGTAGATGACAAAGTTATATTCCAGACGAGCAGAAAATGCTGTAAAAATGATAATAAAAGGGAAATAACTCATAGTCTGAGGTAGAGTTATGGTTCTTCCACACTGCACTCTGTATTATTGCAACAAACACAAATACCAAATTTCAAGTCAATCGGACTGGAGATGACAAAGTTATGCTCCTAAGAACTATTCTAAAGAACTATCAAATTCAAGGGCAAATAACTCCAGTTGTTCTAATTCAATTACACCCATATTCGAACTCATCCGAGATCTAACGGTCATGCATATTTTGACCAAGTTTGGAACTTATTGGTTGATATTTGTAGATGCTAGAGTGTAAACAATGTCAAATCCGAGATCTTATGGTCATATATATTTTGACCAAATTTGGTGCTGATTGGTTGATATTTGTAGATGCTAGAGTGTAAACAAAGTGAAATACAGCAATTTTTCAAATTCAAGGGCAAGTAACTCCAGATGTTCTGGTCCGATTAGACCCATAATCGTACTCATCCGAGATCTTATGGTCATATATATTTTGACCAAATTTGGTGCTGATTGGTTGATATTTGTAGATGCTAGAGTGTAAACAAAGTCAAATATAGCAATTTTTCCAATTCAAGGGCAAATAACTCCAAATGTTCTTGTCCGATTAGACTTATAATCGAACTCATCCAAGATCTTATGGTCATATATATTTTGACCAAATTTGGTGCTGATTGGTTGATATTTGTAGATGCTAGAGTGTAAACAAAGTGAAATACAGCAATTTTTCAAATTCAAGGGCAAATAACTCCAGATGTTCTGGTCCAATTAGACCTATAATCGAACTCATCCGAGATCTTATGGTCATATATATTCTGACCAAATTTGGTGCTGATTGATCGATATTTGTAGATGCTAGAATGTAAACAAAGTCAAATATAGCAATTTTTCCAATTCAAGGGCAAATAACTTAAGATGTTCTGGTCTGATTGGACCCATAATTGAACTCATCCGAGATCTTATGGTCATATATATTTTGACCAAGTTTGGTGTTGATTGGTTGATTTTTGTAGATGTTAGGGTGTAAACAAGAAAATGTGAACGGACGACGGACGGACGACAGACACCGATGGACGGTGAGTGATCACAATAGCTCACTCTGAGCACTTCGTGCTCAGGTGAGCTAAAAATGCTGGTTACCAGCATTTACTCCTCTTTCTACAGTGCCTTCTAAACCCTACATCCCTAGAGTTGTGAAAAGACAGAACTGTTGAATGAGATTTAACCCATTACCAAACAATCCCTACTTTTGGCGACCCTGAGAGAGAAGCCTTTAGAAAACATTGTGGGAAAAGGAGAAAATGTAAGTAACCAGCATTTTCTCCATTTCCCTCAATGCTTTCTTCCCTTCCTAAAACAAATTTCAATTCTTTAGTCACATTAATTTTGGCGTCAGCAAAATTTAATGCTTTCAATTTGGACCAGCCTAAAATTTTGTCGTTTGGTAAAGAGTTAAAAGGGAGAAAGGTGTATCAACTTTTTTCCTCTACATCCAAGATGTCACAAAAAGGAAATGCTTTAGGACACTCTTGAAAAAAGCAAAGGCTGCCACTCAGAGAAACATACCTTAACTCTTGACAAAATGATAAAATATTTGACACTTTCAAATTCAAAATGTGCAGACAACAGCTAAAATATGGCTCAATCATGAAATTTGTCTCGGAAAGGAAAAACAATACTGAGGGTACTGGAGAAAATGCTTTTCACCAGCATTTTCTCCTCTTCCCACAATGTTTTCAATAGCTTGGTGACGTTCAAACTCTGGACTGTGTGGGAGAGAATTCAAATGATTACTTTCAAACACTTTTCAAGCATCTTTCAAAATATCAAATTGTTACCAATTACAACATAATCTTTCAATTATTAGATTTATGATTCCATTTATATAAATAGAGGATACATGTATTTATTTTTTTCTATGAAAGATCGAAATTTATTTCATCGAGTGGACACCATCGGTAATATTTTCACCAGTGACACAGCCACAAATGAAAATATTACCGATGTTGTTCACTCGATGAAATAAATTTCGACCTTTCACCGAAAAAATATTCTGTTTATTTCATGCTTTAACCCTTTCTGGGAGGAGCCTATCAAAATCCTGTATAGATCTTTTCCATTATTCCCCGTGGTGTACCGCTCACGCATAGAAACGCATTACAATAGATCTATTACATCAAGTGCGAGAAATGTAAGATAAATGATGTCATTTTTCCATTTGGTTGTGAAAAACAAGCAATTAACCTAGGCAACAAGAACATGAAAATTGGTATTTTCATTGGTGGTACCAGTGTAAGATTGAAAAATATTTCCACTGCTATTTCTCGATATCCTACCTGAAAGGATGAAATAAAGATTAATAATTTTGATTGACTTACGCTGGACATGCTGCTGGGGCTGTGGACCCGGCAATACAGTAATGTCCTGTGGTACAGTCTAGACATTGTTCCCAGGCTGTGAGCCCATATTCTGGACTATAAGACCCTGCATGACATGGATTTGTGGTGGCAGTTGGTGTGCCTAGATGGTGAGAACAGAAAATTGTAGGATGTTTTCATTCTTTACCAAACGAATATTTTTAGACTTGTTCAAACTGAAAGCATTTGCAGACGACAAAATAAAGGTGACTCAAAATTTGAAACTAGGCTATGGAATAGTAGAAAATATTGTGGGAAAAGCAGAAAATGCTGGTTACCTGCATTTTCTGCTTTTCTCACAATGTTTTTAGAAGACTTCTTACAAGTAATGGAGGGGGGGGGGTTCAACATAATAATGAAAGGGATGTTCTTCAACTTAACAATGAAGTAAACAGTTTCAATGTGAAAAAGGGGGATTTGTAGATCAGTTAACAATTAATTTTTTGACCGCTTCTTTCAAAACAAATAGTCCTTTTTTGAAGGTCTATATTTGCAATTCTAATATTTTTTCCCCAATATTTTTTTTCCTTTAGAATTAAAGTTGTCTTTCTCAAAAAAATATTTATTTATCTGTTAAATGATCTTTGTTTATTCATATTTATCGCATGAAACCTCCTCAGGCAATGTATTAAACACATGACTTAGCTAGCTAGTATAGTTTTAGAGATATGCTTCGGACAAAAAAACTGCACTCCCCCACAGTGAGATCTATCCACCCATGAAATTTCATAACCCTAGCTACTATAGTTTTGGAGATATGCTCCGGACAAAATTCAAGTATGAAAAACAACAAAGGGCAATAACTCAAAAATTAAGCAAGCAAGAGTTATGATTCTTGTGCACTGCACTCCCCCTGAATGAGATCTATCCACCCATGAAATTTCATAACCCTAGCTAGTATAGTTTTGGAGATATGCTCCGGACAAAATTCAAGTATGAAAAACAACAAAGGGCAATAACTCAAAAATTAAGTAAGCAAGAGTTATGATTCTTGTGCACTGCACTCCCCCTCGATGAGATCTATCCACCCATGAAATTTCATAACCCTAGCTACTATAGTTTTGGAGATATGCTCCGGACAAAATTCAAGTATGAAAAACAACAAAGGGCAATAACTCAAAAATTAAGCAAGCAAGAGTTATGATTCCTGTGCACTGCACTCCGCCTCGATGAGATCTATCCACCCATGAAATTTCATAACCCTAGCTTGTATAGTTTTGGAGATATGCTCCGGACAAAGAACTGGACGCCGCCCGCCCGCCCGGACGCCCGCCCGCCACGGGTGATCCCATAATACGTCCCGTCTTCGACGGGCGTATAAAAAAGTAAAGAAAAATAATGTATCTAGGATCTCAAAATAAAAGCTGGCATCAGAGACAAAAACACTATGAAAAGGTATAAAACATATTTTTAAAAAAAAACCTTACCATCTGGACACCAGTGCCCAGGATCACAGAGACCAGTGGGTGCTGATGAACCTTCCAGGCAATAATAACCACGAGGACATGTTGTGCACTGTTCCACTTGAAACAAGTTTGTCAAGTTGGCATAGGTACCTGCTGGACACGGGAACTGGGTAGGAGCGCCGGTACCTGCTGGACAATAGTGACCTTGACCACATGACTCTGGGGCTTTTTGTTGACCACCTGTGCCACCTGTACAAGCAAACTTTTGAGGGCAAGTTTGGCATTGTTCTACCTTTGTCAAGTTGGTGAAGTCTGTGTAGGTGCCAGCTGGACATGCATATTCTGCTTGATTGTAAGCATAATTTCCACCAGGACAGTAGTATCCAGGCGAGCACGGTGAATCAGGCTCAGACAGGCCATTCTTGGTGCAAGCAAATCCAGCAAGACATGGCTGACAATCTGAACTGTTGCCCCTCTCAGCATCTGGATTGTAGGTACCAGCTGGACAAGCCAATGGTGAGGCTGTTCCTGAAGGACAGTAATATCCTGTGGGGCATTCTTTACAATCTGCTTGGGACACAGAGTTTTCTGCTTCTGTGTATTTTCCATTTGGACATGCTGTTGGAGTAAGAGTCCCTGCTTCACAATAGTGACCTTTAGGACATTTATATTGGTCTTTGTCAGGGTCATCTGTTCCAGCAGTGCAATGTCTACCAGCTGGACACTGTGCACATGCTGTCGAGGCTGATTCTCCTTCTTTCTCATTGTAAGTTCCTGCAGGACATGGGTACTGTTGATAATCCCCAGTTCCTGCTGGGCAGTAATAACCACGATGACACTGTATGTTGTTATCAGGCTGGTGTGCAGTGCCTTCTAGACAGTAGAATCCTTGGATACAAGTCTTACAGTCAGTCTCTTCATCATACCCCGTCTCATCACCATAGGTTCCTGCAGGACATGGTGTCTCCGTCTTTCCATCTGAACAATAATGTCCCTTTGAACATTTAGCTGATGGTGGGTCCTGTTGTATACTTCCTTCCGGACAGGCATAACCAGTAAGACAGGCAGAACAAGCTGTAGCACCTGCACTGCTCCATTCACCTTCTGGGCATATAACTGGATCAACACTTGCATCAGCACATGAATAACCTGCTGGGCATTGTCTGCAAGCTGTGAGTCCTCCCAGACTGTAATATCCACTGGCACAAGCTGACCCTTGCATATTTTTGTTTGGACACTCATTTCCTGCTTCACATTCTGTGCACTGTGTGGCTCCTGCCTCAGAATAGAAACCATCTGGGCACTGGATAAACAATTCAGCATAAATGGTTGGACAGTAGTACCCTGCTGGACATTGAACACATGCATCTCTAAATCCTCCACTATAAAAACCTGCTGCACATTCTGTTTCTGTTGCTGCGGTTGTTGAGGGACATTCATAGCCTGGAGGACAAATTGTGCAAGCAGTTTGTCCAGCAATGGCATAGCTGCCAGGGTCACAAGTATATACTAGTGCATGGTTCACATCTGGACAGGCTGATCCTGCTGGGCACTCAGTACAGGATGTGGCAGCTCCAGCAGCATAAAACCCAATCATACAGGGAGTATTCTGGGATCCATCTAAGTTGGGACATTCATACCCATTGGGACAATCTGTACAGCTAGTAGAGGCAGCAAAGGCATACTGGCCAGGGTTACATGCTACAGGAGCTGATGATGGTGAAGAGCAGTAAGAACCAGCAGGGCAAGCAATACAAGTACCATTCCCAGAGGTGGCATAATACCCTGAAATGAATTTAGAGGAATTAAATCTTTACCACACGAGAAAATTTTAGACTGGTCCAAATTAAAAGCATTTGCAGACGACAAATAAAGGTGACTGAAAAATTGAAACTTGTTCTGGGAAGGGTAGAAAACACTGTGGGAAAAGGAGAAAATGCTGGTTACCAGCATTTTCTCCTTTTCCTACAGTGTTTTCAAAAGGCTTTTCTCAGGGGCATCAAAAGTAGGGATTGTGTGGTAAATGGGTTAAATCTTTACCACAAAATCCTGAATTTTAACGACACTGAAAACATTGTAGGAAAAGAAGAAAATGCTGGTAACCAGCATTTCTCCTCTTCCTACCACCATTTCTACCCTTTTAAATTTTAATTTTCTAGGCAAGTCATCTGCAAATGCTTTCAATTTGGACCCACTTGTATCTTTATCATTTGGTGAATATAGGATCTGACATCAGTTGGTTTTTGAGATAAAAATTTATTAAACGAGTCTACAAAAATGTTATTAAGTGAGCCTTTGGAAAGCTTAATAACATTTTTTGTGGATGAGTTTAATAATTTTTTACCTCAAAAACCAGCGAGTGTCAGATTCTTTTTCTCACATTACTGATTAACAAGAATTATATCGTCCAAAATGTGTTAAACCAGAGGCATACATGTATCATGTGTAGTGAAATTTACATGAAGCCTGTGCACTTACTTTGACAGGTACATTACCAACGAAAATAGTTCCGAAGAAAGTTGCATAATATTGATTTTTGTTTGAGTGTAACAGTGATTAAATTAACAATTTTATCATGACGAGAACTTTGACCACTTATTTCCTTCAGAAACCTAGGTCAGCAATGTTTTAAAATGAAGGGTATAATTTCAGAGTGTTGACCAAATACAGCACTATTTTCTTATCTCACACATGTGTGAGACAAGAAAAAATTTGTAATAGCTGTATCTCATTGAAAACAAGGAGAGTTAAGAGATAAAGAGTTAACTCATTACCAAACGACAATATCTTAGACTGGTCCAAATTGAAAGTATTTGCAGACAACAAAATAAAAGTGACTGAAAATTTGAAATTTGTTTTGTGAATGGTAGAAAACATTGTGGGAAAAGGAGAAAATGCTGGTTACCAGCATTTTCTCCTTTTTCCACAGTGTTTTCAAAAGGCTTCTTTCTCAGGGTTGTTAAAACTAGGGATTGTGTGTTGAAGAGTTAATGTACATAATATGTTGCATTATGTTAGTTTAACTCTTTACCAAACAACAAAATTTTGGATTGGTCCAAATCGAAAGCATTTGCAGATGACAAAATTAATGTGACTCAAAAATTGACATTTGTTCTGGAAGGGTAGAAAACATTGTGGGAAAAGGAGAAAATGCTGGTTACCAGCATTTTCTCCTTTTCCCACAATGTTTTCTAAAGGCTTCTTTCTCAGGGTCATTAAAAGTCGGGATTGTGTGGTAATGGGTTAAAGGATTTCTATAGATACATGCTTATCACCATCTTTGTTAGCCAAGTTGACAATCACTCTCAGATCAACATAGTGATTATCGCCTTAGCTACCAAATAGAGGATAATCAACTGGTTATTTTTGATATGAAAAATATTTCACGAGGATGCATTGTTAAGTGTTGAAAAAACTAGTGTGCAGCACGAGTTTTTTTTAACGCTTTACGAAGCATCCGAGTGAGATATTTTTCATATCAAAAATTACCAGTTGATTATTCTATTTATCATATACCTTATTAACATTATTATTTTTAATTTTTCGTTTAAAAAACAACAAAAACTATCTATAAGTGCTTAATGAAGAAAAAAAGTAGTTCCTAAATTACGGCAGGAAGTGAAAGTCAAAGTTGATATCGTCACTAGTGACGATATCAAAATTTATTACACTGGGAAATTCCAGGATTTCACTGCTAGGTATATAATAAAGATGGTTTACCACTTCACCCATGCCAAGTCTAAAACTTCTTGGATACTACATACTTACCTCCTTTCAAGACAAGTACAGAGGTTGATACTTGTCCAATTTTAGTTCATTCATATTTCACACACTTAATATACCCTTTAACTCTTTACCACGGGGTACGGACAATTGCCCCTGCAGACAATTGCCCCTGGGACAATTGCCCCTGCGGACAATTGCCCCTGCAGACATTTCCCCCTGCAAAATTTGTTCACCTGGACATTTCCCCCTGAATTTTTAAAAAGCTAAAGAATGGTTTTTATTTTAATCGTAAATATTTCTGTTTGCTTTAATCTTTAAATTTATAGCAATTTCATTATTATTTTTAAAAATTTAGTCTTATTTTAACAATATAACATGTGTTTTTTTTTCTTTGAAATAAGTCTGTTTTATGGCAGTTTTTATATAGATTTTCTGTTTGATTTTTAAATAGCTTCAAAATTGATGTTATTTAGACTAAAAAGTTGACTTTTTTTCATAGCATTTCATAGCACTTTCTTTATGATTTTTTATATAAGATGTGCAAAATGTTAGCTCTAACATAGAAATAACAAGCGTATCTTTGTTTCTTTAGAAATAAAACAAATTAATTTCAATTGATATTAAAAACTTTACTTTAATAGATCTACAGACTTAAATTTTTAATTGAATAAATTAATTATAGTTATGATAATCCTTTGAACTAGAATTTGCATTGATATCCTTTGATCATGAATATGGTAGTGATTAGTTACAGTATTCCTTAACAAAACTGCTAATTACAGCCTTCTCTACAAATAAGTGCAACAACTTAATTTTTTTAATTATACTAAATTGTTTTATCTTTGATCCTTTCTTTGTTTAACAATCAAATTAATTGATTAAAGAAGCCTATATTTTGAAAACTGTCAAAAGAAACTTTAGCAGGTCAATGTCCATTCTGAAACATAAACACAATTAACAGAAAAAAATGATTGTTAATAGATATTCATTTTGAAAAACTGAAACGGCGAAAAAATTCATCTACTTATAACTTATTAACTCTAAATTTCTGAGATTACAAATGATATCACTCAAAATCAAATGCAAGTTACAATTTGAAAAAAAAATAACATCAATTAAAGTAAAAAAATAATGAATCAGGGGGAATTGTCCACAGGGGCAATTGTCCGCAGGGGGAATCATCCGCAGGGGCAATTGTCCGCAGGGGCAATTGTCCCAGGGGCAATTGTCCTCAGGGGCAATTGTCCTACACTCCTTTACCACACGACAAAATTTTAGACTGGTTCAAATTGAAAGCATTTGCAGACAACAAATTAAAGGTGACTGAAAAATTAAAATTTGTTCCGAGAAGGGTAGAAAACACCGTGGGAAAAGGAGAAAATGCTGGTTACCAGCATTTTCTCCTTTTCCTACAGTGTTTTCAAAAGGCTTCTTTCTCAGGGCCGTCAAAAGGAGGGATTGCGTGGTAATGGGTTAATGCAAAGCAAAATTTTAGACTATTCCAAATTAAAAACTTTTTCAGATGACAAATTAAAGGTTGATCAAATGATTTAGTTTGTCTCTGAAAATTAGAAACTACTGTAGAAAAAGAAGAATACATTTATCAGCATTTATCAGAATTTCTCCTTCTCTTACAAAGGCTTCAAAAACTTTAAAATTAGAAACTACTGTAGAAAAAGAAGAATACATTTATCAGCATTTATCAGCATTTCTCCTTCTCTTACAAAGGCTTCAAAAACTTTATTTCTCAGGGTCTTTTTAACTCTTTACCAAAAAACAAAATTTTAGACTAGTCCAAATTGAAAGCATTTGAAGACAACATATTAAATATGAACCAAAAATTAAAATTTGATTGGGAAAAGGTAGAAAGTATTGTTGTTTGGTAAAGACTTAACTCTTTACCACCTAATCCCGACTTTCAACAACCTTGAAGAAGAAGGCTTTTTGTAAACATTGTGAGTAAAGGAGCATTTTCTCCTTTTCCCACAATAATTTCTACCATGCTGAAAATACCTTTCAATTTTTCAGTTATGCTTATTTGTTGTCTGCAAGTGCTCTGAATTTGGACCAGTCTAAAACTTTGTCATTTGGTAAAGAGTCAATACATGTTTAACCCTATACTCAATAGATACTCATTTCTACACATTGCTTGCAGGAGCCTTTGGAAAACATTGTGGCAAAAGGTGAAATTGTTGGTGACAAGCAATTTCACCTTTTGTCACAATGTTTTCTATTCTATCAAAATGTGTCATTTACACATAATAAACCGCTTCATCCTTGCTGTTATTTAGGGTCAATTAGAGATGCCATAGGAATGCCTCGTGGAATAAAGGGTTAACTAAAACTTGAAATACCTGATGGACAAGTTGTCACTGTTCCTGTAATGGTACAAGAGGAGCCAGAGGGGCAGGGTGTACAGGCTGTGGCCCCACCTGTTGAAGATTCACCAGATGGACATTGAACTGGGGCTGCATTAGTAGTCCCACAGAAGTAGCCAGCTGGGCAGGTTGTACAGGAGGTGGCTTTGGCCAGGGAGTACTCTCCAGAATTACATGCATTTGGTGCAAGGCTGAAATTATGCAAAGTATGTTCTTCATATCCCCTAGAAAGATAATGTTTCAGAAAATGATTGGAAAAAGAGAAAATGCTGGTTACAGGCATTTTCTCCTTTTCCCTAAAAGTAAAAAAGGTTTCAACCCGACATGTCGAGTTGTCATCTGCAAATGTTTTCAATTTGCAGAAGTCTAAAATTTTGTAATCTGTTAAACCCTGAATGCTTTACTAATAAAATGTTACGAGTTGGAATGACTGAAAGCATTTACAGATGGAAAACTGAAGATGGCTAAAATTCGGAAATTTATCTATAAAATAGTAAAAAGCATTGTAGCAAAAGCTGGTATAAAGTACTTTCTCCTATTCTCACAGTGTTTTTTATCCTCTGAAACAAATATTACATCATTGGAGTCAAATATGATTTTGCATCTGCAAATTCTTTCAAGTTGGAAAATTCCAAAATTTGGAAATAATAGAAGTTAATGTTCAGAACTAGAATATTTACAAAACATGCTAAAACCAGAAAACATTTGGTAATTTATCTCATTACCAAACGACAATATCTTTGGCTTGTCCAAATCGAAAGCGTTTGCAGATGACAAAATAAAGGTGACTGAATATTTGAAATTTGTGTTATGAAAGGTAGAAAACATTGTGGGAAAAGGAGAAAATGCTGGTTTCCAAAATGCTTCTTTCTCAGGGTCGTCAAAAGTAGGGATTGAGTGGTAATGGGTTAAACTTCTCATTCTGTCATGAAATTATCACCAAGACAGTCTCTATCTTAACTCTTTACCAAACGACAAAATTTTAGACTGGTCCAAATTGAAAGCATTTGCAGACAACAAATCAACTGTGATTAAAGAACTGAAATTTGTTTTAGGAAGAAAAGAAAACATAGTGGGAAAAGGAGAAAATGCTGGTTACCAGCATTTTCTCCTTTTCCCACAATGTTTCCAAAAAGTTTCTTTCACAGGGGTGTTAAAAGCCGGGATTGTGTGGTAAAGGGTTAACTCATTACCAAATGACAATATTTTAGGCTTGTCCAAGTCGAAAGCATTTGCAGATGACAAAATTAAAGTAAATGAAAATTTTAAATTTGTTTTGTAAAGGGTAGAAAACATTGTGGGAAAAGGAGAAAATGCTGGTTACCAGCATTTTCTCCTTTTCCCACAATGTTTTCTACAGGCTTCTTTCTCATGGTCATCAAAAGTTGGGATTGTGTGGTAATGGGTTAACTAATATGTAAAAATATTCTTACGCAGGGTCAGGGCACTCAGAACCAGCAGGGCAATCTGTGCAAGATGTTTGACCCTCTTGAGCATTGGTGTGCTTGCCAGAGCTACATCCTATGGGGCTGGCTGTCTTAGATGGGCAAATTGAGCCTGCTGGACAAATGGTGCAGTTCATCTCTCCAATAAGACTGTAGTATCCATTGTTGCAATCTGTGGGGTTGTCAGGGTCTGTCAAACATTCGAAACCTGCTGGACACTGGGAGCACTGGGCTTCACCCTGGTGTTTAGAGAAAAATCTAGCAAATCAGACTATATTTAACTCAATGAGTGAAAACTTTACAATAATTCTGTGTTCAAATTATGCTAATAGGAAGGAAAGCATTAAGGTTGACAGTATTTTCTCCTTTCCCCACTGTTTTTTCAAAAGCCTCCTCCCCTTGACTTATACAAGTCAAGATTGTGTAGGATAGGCTTATCTAATTACTTTTTAACCCTCTACCCCATAAGGCATTTCTATGATATCTGTAACTGACTCTAAATAACAGCATGGATGAAGCTGTTTCTTATATGTATAATTATGACACCTTTTAATATCACAGAAAACATTGTGGCAAAAGGTGAAATTGCTCGTCACGAGCAATTTCACCTTTTACCACAATGTTTTCTAAAGGCTCCTACAAGCAATGCGTAGAAATGAGTATCTATGGAGTAAAGGGTTATATAAAGGATAAAAAGGGAGCTCTTTTAGAGCTAAATTTCCGACAAGCAGTGGGGCAACTTACCTAGTTATCAATCAAGTCATTGCAAACAACCTTGAAGAAGGTTTTTGAAAACATTTTGGGAAAAGGAGATGCTGGTAACCAACATCTTCGTGTTTTCCCAAAATGTTTTGGAAGATTCAACATCAACGGGCTTTGACATTGTAGCATATACTGCAGCTAACTCTTTACCGAATGACAAAATTTTGGACTAGTCCAAATTCAAAGTATTTCCAGACGACAAAATTAATGTGAATAAAAAATTGAAATTTGATTTTGCAAGGTTAGAAAACATTGTGGGAAAAGAAAAAAATGCTTGTTAACAGCATTTTCTCCTTTTCCCACAATGTTTTCTACCATTCACAAAACAAATTTCAAATTTTTAGACACTTTTATGTTGTCTTCTGCACTTGCTTTCGATTTGGACAAGCCTAAAATATTGTCATTTGGGAATGAGCTAACATAAATTACAATACATAAAACTGGATTATAATAGTCACTCTTTAAGATGCTTTACAATGTTGAAGGGAAATTGATTTGAACTTGGACAATGTAGATGCGCCAAAAATAAGCAATTAGAAATGAGAAAGGAAATCAAACTATTTATCCTACAAAACAAAATGCACCATACGTGGTAGAACTACAATAGCCAGTGTCACACTTGATGGGTGATACTGAAGGAAACTTAATTTGTTGTTTGAGAAAGTGCATATCAAAAATCAAATTGCAAACAATATGCTATCTGATCTTTAATCTAAATTGGCCATAAACAAAATTGTGGTTTAGTATGCTAAGAAGGAATTTAACCCATTACCATGATTATAATCCCTACTTTTGAAAACCCTGAGTAAGAAGACTTTTGAAAACAATGTGGGAAAAGGAGAAAATGCTGGTAACCAGCATTTTCTCCTTTTCCAACAATGTTTTCTGCTCTTCACAGGACTAATTTCAAATTTTCAGTCATTTTTATTTTGTTGTCTGCAAATGCTTTCGATTTGGAAAGCCTAAAATATTGTTGTTTGGTAATGAGTTAAGCCTTTACCACACAATGAGGATTTTTAATGATCCTGAGGAAGAAGCCTTTTGAAAAACATTGTGGGAACATTGCCGGTAACCAGCATTTTCTCCTTTTTCCACAAATTTTTCTTCCATATGAAAGAAAAATTGCACCAATTGAGCCACTTAGAAACTGTTGTTTGTGAAAGCTTTCAATTTGGATAGATCTAAAATTTTGCTGTGCAATAAAGGGAAAAACTACCTGACAAAAGAAACAGTACATACAGTAGGACTATAGTAGATTAATAGACTAATTGGCAATGCCAAGGGAAACTTTACATGTTTTTTGACAGTGTATATCAAAGATTGGACTGCAGAGAATTTGCAATCTAATATTGACCTAAATTGGGAGCAAAAAAAAAAGAATACTTCAGTGAGAAAGGCTACAAAGAAGTTAACCCATTACCACACAATCCCTACTTTTGACTCACTCTGAGAAAGAAGCCTTTAGAAAACATTGTGGGAAAAGGAGAAAATGCTGGTAACCAGCATTTTCTCCTTTTCCCACAAGGTTTTCTACCCTGATGAAGACAAATTTCAATTTTTGAATAATGTTGATTTTGTCATATACAAATGCTCTCAATTTGAGCAAGTCTAAAATTTCATCATTTGGTAAAGAGTTCATCTAGCAGACATGACAAGAAATACATACAGAAGGACTGTAATAGCCACTATCACAGTTGACAGGAGATGCTGCCGGATCTATACAAGATTGACCTGTTGGACAACTGGAACAGGATATTGACCCAGCAGTGGAGTATGTTCCCGTAGCACAAACAACTGGAGATGCGGATGGTGAAGCACAAGAGTGGCCAGCGGGACACTGGGTGCAAGTTGTCTGAAACAGAGATTTGGTGTTGAAGTTTCATCATCACTTTTTGTTTCATTTGGTGTTTAGCTCTATATTCAACGTCAGTTCAGTGCACCTCTTCTGTTTTACTGGCATTTTTTACCAATACTTTTCACAATACTCTTTCCAACCTGTTGGGTGCTTTCCTCAAAAACATTGTCAAAAATTCAAGAATTTAACCCTTTACCACACAATCCTGACTTTTAATGTCACTGAAAAAGAAAGCTTTTAAAAATATTGTGGGAAAAGGAGAAAATGCTGGTAACCAGCATTTTCTCCTTTTCCCCCAATGTTTTCTGCCCTTCCCAAATCAAATTTCGATTTTTGATTCATATTTTCTTTTTGTTGTATGCATATGCTTTCAATTTGGACTTGTCAAAAATTTTGTCATTTGGTAAAGAAATTTTAACCAAGCTAAGAATCAAAACCATCATCACTGACTCTTAAACCCTGTGCATAACTAGCGCTATCACCAAAAGTGATTACATCCCTTCCCCCAACAGCTCCTTGTCATAAAAACTGGTAACCAGCATTCTCTCTTTTTCCCACAATGCTTTCTACCAATTCAAGGACAAAATCCATGATTTGAAAAATTTTAGTCTATAAATTTTAAACCCTTAAACCCTGTGCATAACTAGCGCTATCACCAAAAGTGATTACATCCCTTCCCCCAACAGCTCCAGCATTAAAAAAAAAATTCTCTTTTTCCCACAATGGATTCTACCAATTCAAGGACAAAATCCATGATTTGAAAAATTTTAGTCTATAAATTTCTTCCACTAAAATAAGTCTACAAAATTTTGCCATGTGGTAAAGAGTTAACCCTTCACTCCATAGATACTCATTTCTACGCATTGCTTGTAGAAGACTTTGGAAAACACTGTGGCAAAAGGTGAAATTGCTCGTGACGAGCAATTTCACCTTTTGTCACAATGTTTTCTGTGCTATCAAAACATGTCATATATACATAAGAAAAGGCTTCATCCTTGCTGTTATTTAGGGTCAAGTATAGATACCATAGAAATGCCTTATGGGGTAAAGGGTTAATAATTAAATAATTGTGCAATAAGTACTCTGCAACTTACAGATCCTGTTCCTGAATAGTGTCCTGAGGTACAGCCAGCTGGATTGGCTGGATCAGAGCACTGGTTCCCTGCTTGACATGGTGAACAGGCTGAAGCTGCATTACCACTATATGTTCCTATGAGAAAATACAAGGAGGGAATATAATGAAAAAAAAATATGGATAAGTAGAAAATCATAAAAAAAAAATAATTTGTTTAGATTAATTAAATACAAAAACAAATCAACGCAAGGTAGTTTAACTCTTTACCACACGAGAAAATTTTAGACTGGTCCAAATTGAAAGCATTTGCAGACAACAAAATAAATATGATTCAAAAATAAAAATTTGTTTTGGGAAGGATAGAAAACATTGTGGGAAAAGGAGAAAATGCTGATTACCAGCATTTTCTCCTATTCCCACAATGTTTTCATAAGCTTTCTTTCTCAGGATTGTCAAAAGTCATCATTGTGTGGTAAAGAGTTAACATATCCCCAAAACTCTAACGGAGGTTAGCCTGAGCAGTATGGGCGGGCTGACATGAACCAGCCTTTTCCTTTTTGTAAATTTTCTGCATCAAAGTACTATTCCAAACAGTATCAGAGATATTGTTATATTACTGATACATACTAGGATAAATCTTTTCTTCAGAATTTACACCAACTCAAAACAAGAGGAAAACATACCAAAGTAGAAATGAAAGCACTTCTTTGGTGCCAACATAGCTACCTTACAAGGCATGCCATAAAATCAGTAAAAGAAAAGCTTGTGTTTACCAACATAAACACAGACAGAAAAAAACAAGAGCCATCAGAGACGGGTTATGCTCCCAAAATAAGTGCTTGTCATAAAATATATGAAATTGATATAAATTCACTTCTTTTATTCTAAAAGGACTTGTTCATACCCCCCAAAAAATAGAAGTGAAAAGGTAATTACTATCTTAGACATAGGCAACATGAACTTGTAGAGGACAATAAGCCCACTAAGCTCCCTTTTAGTCCCCTTTTCCCATAAGATAATATTGCATCACTGAATTAAATACAACAGGTGTGTAGTTTGTGGCATTTTTGAATAATGAATCAAAATTCAAAATTTCATAAAATTTTGAGCAGTCATGTAGTAAATATTACATAAAACCATTTTTTACATGAAGCCCCCTTTTTCTGTGACGCAGCCTGAAATTCAGAAACCGGAAGAGAGGTACTGGTACCTTGAGAAACCGGGATAGAGGTACATGAATTTGCGCATTAATAATTCATAGATTGAAAATAACAAGGGTACATGCTGAAACTTGTAAAACAAGATATAACCATGAAATTTCATGAAAGTTTGACAAAAACTGAACGAGATATTAGTAAAAATTGCAATTTTGCATTAAGGCCCCTTTTTCCTTGGCATTTTACAAGAAACCTCCTTTTTCCATGACAGAGGGTCAAATTGAAAAACACATAGATAAAGAAACAAGAGCACATGGTGAAACTTTGAAAAAAAACAATATAACAATTAAGTTTAATGAAATTTTGACCAACACTGAATGAGATATTAGTAAAAATTTGAATTTTGCAAGAAACCCCCTTTTTCCATGACAGAACGTCAACTTAAAAAACGCCTAGATTAAAAATAGCAAGGGCACATGCTGAAACTTTCCATAAACAATATAACCATGAAGTTTCATGATATTTTGACAAAAACTGAATGAGTTATTAGTAAAAAAATTGCAATTTTGCATTAAGCCCTCTTTTTCCATGTCACAGGGTCAAAGTGAAAAACAAGGAAAAACGCATGGGCACTTTACCCTAAGGATTCATATATGAAGTTTCATCCAATTTGGTCCAAGGGTTGTGGAGAAATGGCTTCGGAAGGACGGACGGACGGACGAAGTGGCGACTATAGTATGCTCGCCCTTCGGGGAGCATAAAAATTCTTTCTGGCAAAAAACACAATCATCACTTTTTGACCTTAAGGTTACCAGTACTAACCTTGAGCACATGATGTACATGTTGCATCCCCAGCTGCACTGTAAGTCCCTGCTGAACAATCTGTTGGGTTCACAAACAAGGATCCATTAAAGCAATACTGACCAGCTGGACAGAGACTGCAGGTGGCAGATGGACCTATACTGTAGTAACCGCTCGGACAGGCCTAGAAAAACATAGCAATAGCATTTTCTTCTCTATGCAAAGCAATACGTATTCCGACCGATTCAAAATGAAAGCATTTGCATACAACAGTTTAAATGTGGCTTGAATGCCAAATTTGTCCTTCAAAAAAGGAGAAAAAAAGATAGGGGAGGAATTACTGATTACCCAGATTTTCTTCATTTTCTACTGTGTTTTCTAAAGCTTTCTTTGTAAGGGGTATCGAAACTCTGGGCTAAGTTTTTATAACGCAATTTCCAGTTTTAATGACCCTGATGCAGAAATGTTTTAAAAACTTTGTGGGCAATGAAATAAATGCCGGTAACCAGCATTTTTCTCCTTTTCTTAACATATATTCTAGCTTATCAATGACAAAAAAAAGCATCTTTTGAGCTTCATTTATTTCGTTCTCTGCAAGTGCTTTCGACATGGCCTTGTC
Source organism: Tridacna crocea (assembly GCA_943736015.1). NCBI lineage: Eukaryota > Metazoa > Mollusca > Bivalvia > Cardiida > Cardiidae > Tridacna > Tridacna crocea. The sequence continues at coordinate 33,340,686 of OX031066.1, read as the reverse complement.
CAAATAGAAAGCATTAGCAGATGTCTATTAAATTTTGGCTCATATGATTAAATTATTCTTTGATAAGTTAGAAAAATTTTGGGAAAAGGAGAAAATGCTGGTTACCAGCATTTTCTCCTTTTCCCACAATGTTTTCAAAAGGCTTCTCTCTTGGGGGTTGTTAAAAGTCAGGATTGTGTGATAAAGAGTTAAAGCATCAGCAAGATAGAAACCAGTTTTAACTAAACTTTTATCTTTCAACCCTTTACCAAGCAATCCCGAGATTTAACAATTCTAGTAAAGACAGCTTTCAAAAACATAATGGGAAAACGAGAAATTGCAGGTAATTACAATGTTTTCTACTCTTTCAAACACAATCCCACAATGTGAGCAACATTTATTTTCTTGTCTGCTGGTACTTTCATTATGGAAAAGCCTGGAATTTCTTTTTTATGGTGCTGGTAATTGTGACTCTGTGCCCTTTAGAAGACAGTGTAGATCAAAATCAGACTGCATTGAACATGGGGTCTGATTTTGAATCTACACTGTCCAATAAGGAGATATTCTTTCCCCAAAAAGTAAAAGTTTGACGTAGCATTATTTGGGTCCAGCCTATTTTCTTGGCATTTTAATTTCAGTAATTTCGCTGGATACCAGTAAAGAGTTCACTAGGATGAGTCTATGTTTTGACATCCGTAAGGTAGATAGCCTTTGGAAACTTTGTGAGAAAGACAGAAAATGTTGCTTGTCATTACTTTTTTCCTTTTCATGCAATGTTTTAGACACAACGACACTATTTGTCATTCAATCCAACCTCAACTCTTCACTACACGATCCTTGGTTTTCATTAGTCTTAGAGAGATGCCTTTTGAAAACATTGTGGGAAAAGGAAAAAATGCTAGTAACCAGCATTTTCTCCATTTCCCACAATATTTCTCACAGTTTCCGAAACAAATTTTCACTTTTGAATCACATTAATTTCGTTGCCTGCAAATGCTTTCAATTTGGATTGGTCTAAAATTTGGTCATTTTGGTATAATGGGTTAATCAACATCTACAAAGCTCTTTAACCCATTACCACACAATCCCTACTTTTGATGCCCACGAGAAAGAAGCCTTTAGAAAACATTGTGGGAAAAGGAAAAAATGCTGGTTACCAGCATTTTCCCCTTTTCCCACAATGTTTTCTACCTTTTCACAAAACAAATTTCAAATTTTCAGTCACTTTTATTTTGTCGTCTGCAAATGCTTTCGATTTGGAAAAGCCTAAAATGTTGTCGTTTGATAATGAGTTAATTGTAAGAGTCTAAAATTTTAAGATCTTACTAAAAGAGTTTTAGGGTGCAAAATATTGTGAAAAGAGAGAAGAAGCTGGTTACTATTATTTTCTCCTTTTCCCACAATGCCTTAAACAGTTTGCTCAATCAGTTTAGTTAAAAAGTCGGGATTTTAATATAGAGACTTAAATCTCTACCACACGACAAAATTTTAGACTGGTTCAAATCGAAAGCATTTGCAGAAGATGAATAAAAGTGACTGAAAATTTGAAATTATTTTTGAAAAGGGTAGAAAACATTGTGGGAAAAGGAGAAAATACTGGTTACCAGCATTTTCTCCTTTTCCGAAAGTGTTTTCTAAAGGCTTCTTCGTCAGGGGCGTCAAAAGTAGGGATTGTGTGGTAATGGGTTAAATGCAACACTTACTGTACAAGTGCTCTCTCCTATACCACTATAAGTGCCATCTGCACAATCAACTGGTGAGCCATCCTTTGTTAGACATTCTTGACCGGCCGGACAATCATCACAGGATGTTTGTCCTGTAGCTGTTTGGTATTTTCCATCTGCACAAGGCACACTGCCAATAGTTGGGTCAGCACATGAGTGGCCAGCTGGGCATGCAATACAGTTGGTTCCATCAGAATATGTTCCTGCCTGCAACAGAAATTTGATTGTGTATTTACCTTAACCCTTTCCCAAACAAGCCCTGGTTTTTACGTGTCTGGAGTAAAAGTCTTTTGAAAACACTGTGGAAAAAGGAGAAATTGCTCGTAACGAGCAATTTCTCCTTTTCCCACAGTGTTTTCTACCCTTTTGAGAACTTTCTGCCATTTTCTCCAAATCAAAAAATTGTCGTCTGCAAACTCTTTCTGTTTGGAGGAGTCCAAAATTTGTCGTTTGGGAAAGGGTTAAACATGTAAAACACAATCTGAAGTTTTAGCTACTCTTAACCCTTTACCAAACGACAAATTTTTAGACTGGTTCAAATTGAAAGCCTTTGCAGACAACAAAATAAATGTAAATCAAAAATTGAAATTTTTTTCCAGCTGGGTAGAAAACATTGTGGGAAAAGGAGAAAATGCTGGTTACCAGCATTTTCTCCTTTTCCCCCAATGTTTTCAAAGGCTTTCTTTCTCAGGGTCGTTAAAAGTAGGGATTGTGTGGTAAAGAGTTAACTCATTACCAAACGACAAAATTTTAGGTTTGTCCAAATCGAAAGCATTTGCAGACGACAAAATAAAAGTGACCCAAAATTTGAAATTTGTCTTGTGAAAGGTAGAAAACATTGTGGGAAAAGGAGAAAGTGCTGGTTACCAGCATTTTCTCCTTTTCCCACAATGTTTTCTAAAGGCTTCTTTCTCAGGGGCATCAAAAGTAGGGATTGTGTGGTAATGGTACATTATTGGAAAAGGAGAAAATGCTGGTAACTAACATTTTCTCCTTTTCCCACAATATTTTCTACCCTTTCAAAGATATATATCTTGATTTGAGCAATGTTGAATTTGTCATCTGCAAATGTTTTCAAGTTGGACCAGTCTAATACCAAGTTTTAGCTACCCCTCAAGACAAGGACTTTCAAACACAATTGATGGAAAAAAGATTCTACCTTTTTAAAGATATATTTCTTGATTTGAGCAATGTTAAGTTTGTCAGCTGCAAATTAATGTTTTGAGTTTGAACTAGTCTAAACTTTTGTCGTGTGCCACAGAATCAATACAATGATGATGCAATAGGATGCCATGACACTAATATCACATGTATTTCCATGGTGTAACCATTTGACCTCCTACACATGGACAACCAAACATCTTTGAAATAAATGACTTGAAAAAATATTCAAATGACAAAAACTTGGGTCTTGCTCAGAATAATGTTTGCATGTAAATATGGAATTTTCTATGGTAGAAAAAGTTATTTTATCATGTGAAATTGTAGGAGATAGCAAATTAGTGACCGATGCCTGTATACTGTATTTACTTCCTTTATTTAATCCATTACCATACAGTCCTGAGGTTTAACATCAGCTATGAAAAAGGCTTTTGAAAGCATTGTGGAAAAAGTGGAAAATCTTGGTTAACCCTTTACCCCATAGGGCATTTCTACGGTATCTCTAAATGACGCTAAATAACAGCAAGGATGACGCTGTTTCTTATGTGTATATGACACCTTTTGATAGCATAGAAAACATTGTGGCAAAAGGTGAAATTGCTCGTCACGAGCAATTTCACCTTTTGCCACAATGTTTTTCAAAGACTCCTACAAGCAATGTGTAGAAATGAGTATCTATGGAGTAAAGGGTTAACATCTTTTTTTTTCCTTTTCTTACAATGCTTTCTATCTCAATGACAACCCCTTCATTCGGGCTACATTTAACTCATTACCAAACGACAATATTTTAGACCTGTCCAAATTGAAAGCATTCGCAGACGACAAAATAAAAGTGACTGAATAATTGAAATTTGTTTTGTGAAGGGTAGAAAACCTTGTGGGAAAAGGAGAAAATGCTAGTTACCATCATTTTCTCCTTTTCCCACAATTTTTTCTAAAGGCTTCTTTCTCAGAGTCGTCAAAAGTATCGATTGTGTGGTAATAGGTTAATTCATCTCCTGCAAAATTTAATGCTTTCTATTTGGACATTTCCTAAATTCTGTCCCATATTCATAAGTTAACTCTTTACCAAATGACAAAATCTTAGGCTGGTCCAAATTGAAAGCATTAAAACAAAGAATTGTTTGGTATAGGGTTAATTCTTTACCACACGAGATAACTTTAGACCGGACCAAATTGAAAGCATTTGCAGACGATAAAATAAAGGCGACTGAAAAATCGAAATTTGTTCTGGGAAGGGTGGAAAACACTGTGGGAAAAGGAGAAAATGCTGGTTACCAGCATTTTCTCCTTTTCCCACAGTGTTTTCAAAAGGCTTCTTTCTCAGGGGCTTCAAAAGTAGGCATTTTGTAGTAATGGGTTAAAGGATTACAGGACTCCGAACTGAATTTTTTTTTTTTGGTTTTGTTTAAATTTCTGCTGGTGGAACTAACTTCATCCTTTTAACTCTTTATCACACAATCCCAACTTTAAACGACCTTGAGAAAGAAGCCTTTTTGAAAAAATTGTGGGAAAAGGAGAAAATGCTGGTATCTAGCATTTTCTCCTTTTCCCACAATGTTTTGCTACCCTTTGCTACCCTTTCAAAACCAAATTTCAATTTTTCAGTCATATTTATTTTGTTGTCTGCAAATGCTTTCAATTTGTACAGGTCTAAAATTTTCTTGTGTGGTACAGAGTTAAACAAGGACCCTGACTGTTGATGTGTGTCATACTTACAGCACAGAGGTTGGCAGTTCCACCTGAACAGACATAGCCTGTGGGACAGGATGTGCAGGCTGTGCTTCCAGAAGATGAGTACTGAAACAAAGATAACCCATCTCATTAGATTCAAAATTATAACAATACAATCAACAAAGCATCCAAAAGACAATGGTTTGTTTGTTTGTTTGTTTGTTTGTTTGTTTGTTGGTTGGTTGGTTGGTTGGTGACCTGATTGATTGGCTGGTATTTTACTCTTTTTTTCCCCACATTATTTCAGTCACAACTGGGCAACAACTTACTTACATGCATTCCTGGTTTCGCCAGGATGAAGCGAAGGCTCTGAAACTGTTTTTCCAAAGTAGACTCACATGAAAAACCCATAAACTCCTAAAGTGAGGATCAAACACAGGGCCTCTAGCTTGCAAATCCTACACCTTCACCACTCATCCATACAGGACCCCAGACAGCTTTTGAAAACAGTAGGAAGCCTACTTCAGGCCAACAGCTCTGTTTCCAAGTCAAAACGAAACTTAAAAATCTGCACAGAAAAGCAGTGCTCTGAAAGAAGTGGGCTTGGGACATCTCTGTTACGCATTGTCCAAGAAAATCATCAAACAAGATATACCCGTTTCATTTTCCTATAAAATGAGTGAATCATGAGGTAGAGTGGTCTTCTGACAGGCAGAAAATTTACCAGTAGCAAAACTTTTCAACCTAGATCAGCCTGCACAAACTCTGCAGGCTGTATTCAGTCAATACTTTTTGCAGGTGCTTTAACCCTCAGACTGCTAAGCATGAACTACTGACCTTTTGCAGACAGAATAGACCAAGATCAGACTGCACATTCTGTGCAGTCCAATCTTTGATCTACACTATCCAATAAGGAGATATTTATCGTACCCATCCCAATAACCTTTAAATAGCGAACTATGGGATTTTACGATTAAGCTGAAGGTATCATCTAAGTAATTCAGCAAGATAAAGGTTTTATCCCGTTTTCACCGAACTTGACTAATCAACCCTTTACCAAACGACACAATTTTAGACTACTCCAAATTGAAACCTCTTGCAGACGACAAAATAAACATATTTCACAAATTAAAAACTTGTTTCCAGCAGGGTAGAAAACCTTGTGGGAAAAGGAGAAAATGCTGGTTACCAACATTTTCTCCTTTTCCCACAATGGTTTCAACAAACTTCTATCTCAGGGTTGTAAAAACCAGGGATTGTTTGGAAATGAGTTAAAAGGAGTGTTACTACATACAGATTATGCATTCTTTTAGCATTTTTTTTGCATATTTTTTGCAAGTCTGAAGCCAACAAAGATACAACAAAACAAGCTATATTCTGACACAGATTCTGACAGCGCCCCTTTTAGTATCATATTTTGCTCATGGTGCACAAATGCTCACGACATATCTGACACATTTTGGTCTTGTAGAGTTCCATGGTACTTACATCACTTCCTGTACAAGCCACAGGAGCTATAGAAGGGTCAGCACACTGAGAACCAGCAGGACATATTGTGCAGGTTATGGAACCAGTCGAATTTGCATAGTAACCTGAGGCACACTGTAAATAAATCACAAATAACCTGATCATATAAATTATGTCACAGGTGGGAATACAATTGGTTGATTTCTGAATACTTTGAAATGTGTATAAAAAGAAAAAAAACTTTTTCATTTTTTAAACAATATAATAATTCATTAATTCACAAGACTTGTGTGAGAAACAATCTGCTGCAGAATGGCAGCCAATCATTAATGTGATGCAAAAAGTACTGGATAAAGGGCCCAAAAGTCTCCTTCAAGCTTCTATTATTAACCCTTTACCAAACCACAAATCCATAAATTAGTCCAAATTGAAACCACTTGCAGATGACGAAATAAATGTGACTGAATAATCGAAATTTGATTTGGGAAGGGTAGAAAACATTGCAGGAAAAGGAGAAAATGCTGGTTACCAGCATTTTCTCTTTTTCCCACTATGTTTTCAAAAAGCTTCTACTTCAGGGCCGTCAAAAGTCGTCATTGTGTGGTAAAGGGTTAAGCAGAATAATGAAGATAGTTTCATTTTGCTTCTACCTTATTAACTTGACAGAATTTTTTTTAAAAAGCATGCCAGGTCAATTGCACTGTTTCAAAATCCGATCACAATTTATAACATTATTGGATTTTGACCATTGCCTATAACTTAGAATTCCAGATAGTGGAACTTTGATTTCAAAATTGAAAATAGTAATTATTCTCCATTAAACCCTATGTTGTGGGTACTCATTACAATCCTCTCATCATGACAATACTAATGAGTACCCACAACATAGGGTTTCAAAGAGAAATAATGAATTTAGAACACTATCACTCCTTCTTATTTAACCCTTTCCCAAACGACAAACTTTTGGACTAGACCAACATGAAAGCATTTGCAGACGACAATTCAACTCTTGCTGAAAAGATGATTTCTGTCTATGATAGGGTAGAAAACATTGTGGGAAAAGGAGAAAATGCTGGTTACCAGCATTTTCTCCTTTTCCCACAATGTTTTCAAAAGGCTACTATTCTAGACCTGTAAAAACCAGGGGTTGTTTGGGAAAGGGTTAAAGCTCTGCTAAATCATGAGGTTTTTCTCAATTTCAAAGTTCACTTCTAACCAAGATAGGATTTAGATTATCAAAAATTTCAACCTATATCTGATTGATAAATAAAAGACATACAAAAAATCTGACATATTTGAATTTATTTAGCTCTTTACCACACAATGCCGGCTTTTAACCACCCTGAGAAAGACAAATATTGAAAACATTGTGGGAAAAGGAGAAAATGCTGGTAACCAACATTTTCTCCTTTTCCCACAATGTTTTCTACCCTATCAAAGCAAAATTGCACCATTTGAGGCACTTTAAAATTTTCGTCTGCAAATGCTTTCAGTTTGGATAAGTCTAAGATTTTGTTGTTAGGCAAAGAGTTAATAGAATCCAGAATATTGAGAATGTTCACGATTTTAAACTTTGGTAACTTCAGGTAACTTTTTCAATCACCAGAATTAACAGGCGACATATCGACAGAAATACAAATTACAAAGAATTTGAATCGATCTGATGACAGAAACTGAATATATCTGACCCTTCATCACACCTTCCTAAATTGTGATTACCAAAATGAAGATTTTTGAAAACAATGCTGGAAAAGAGCAAATGCTGGTAATTGAACAAGATTGTGTCACATGCAAATTTGTTCAATTTGGTCAGGTACATACTTCTGTTCTATAGTAAAGACTGAATGGACACTACAAAATTCTACATATTTAACCCTTTACCCCATAAGGCATCTCAAATTGACCCTAAATAACAGCAAGGATGAAGCAATTCCTTATGTGTATATGACACCTTTTGATAGCATAGTAAACATTGTGACGAAAGGTGAAATTGCTCGTCACGAGCAATTTCACCTTTTGTCACAATGTTTTCAAAAGGCTCCTACAAGCAGTTTTGAAATAAGAATCTATGGAGTAAAGGGTTAGGATTTCAAACATGGTAACTCTTCTCCACTGCATCAGATTTGAAATGTCAATATTTTAACCATTACCACACAATTCCTACTTTTGATGCCCCTGAGAAAGGAACCTTTAGAAAACCTTGTGGGAAAAGGACAAAATGCTGGTAACCAGCATTTTCTCCTTTTCCCACAATGTTTTCTACCCTTCACAAAACAAATTTCAAATTTTCAGTCACTTTTATTTTGTCGTCTGCAAATGCTTTCAATATGGACCAGTCTAAAATACTCTTGTTTGGTAATGGGTTAACCTGTATCTTATTGATGCACAAAATTTATGCAAACTTATGGGTTTTAGACTAATTAACCCTTAACCAGATAACAAAATTTTAGCCTTGTCCGAACTGAAAGCATTTTAGGACGACAATTTCACTGTGGCTGAAATGGTGTAATCTTACTTGGATAGAGTAGAAAACATTGTGGGAAAATCATTTTCTCCTTTTCCCTCAATGTTTTCTATAGGCTTCTTTCTGAGGGTCGTCAAAAAAGAATTGTGTGGCTGTAAGACTATGCATTCTTTCTTCAACTAATAGCCTGCAGGATCCACGAAGAAGAAGTAAAATGACTGAATGTTGTTTTAAACCATTACCACCCAATCCGTACTTTTGACACCCCTAAGAAAGAAGCCTTTAGAAAACATTGTGGAAAAAGGAGAAAATGCTGGTAACCAACATTTTCTGCTTTTCCCACAATATTTTCTACCCCCTTAAAACAAATTTCAAATTTTCAGTCAGTTTTATATTGCCGTCTGCAAATGCTTTCAATTTGGACAAGCCTAAAATATTGTCTTTTGGTAATGACTTTAGGCCCATCAACAGCTTTGGTCATTTAGCGTGCATTCTGTGTGAAAAGACAATAAAAGTGGTGTTCTTTAAAGCGAATAAAGTTTGAATACATTAACGATAATTAAAGAATTTAATTAAGAAGTGTTATGTGTGATATCTTCACATGCATAAAGGACATTAGTGAGTTGAAGAAGAAGTAAAACCTACAGATATACATGTTTCCATTCCGTATCCATTCTGGTATTGTCCTGCTGGACAAGGTGTTGGGTTGGCTGTTCTACTTGGACACTTACTTCCTGCAAGTAAAAATATAACTTCTTAACTCAATTACATTAGATTTTTAACCCTTTACTCCAAAGATACTCATTTCTACACATTGCTTGTAGTAGCCTTTGGAAAACATTGTGGCAAAAGGTGAAATTGCTCGTGACGAGCAATTTCATCTTTTGTCACAATGTTTTCTATGCTATCAAAAGGTGTCGTTTACAAGTTCTTCTTCATTTTCATATTGTGTCACTCGTAAAATTGTATATGTAAAGTATACATGTATGTAAAATGGGCCGGAGGCCTAACTTACGGAAATACGTTATTTACCATAAGAAACAGTTCATCCTTGCTGTCATTTAGGGTCAATTAGAGATGCCATAGAAAAGCCATATGGGGTAAAAGGTTAAAAAAAGAAAATACTTTGGAAAAAAAATATTGTAAAAGGATCAATAATTGTTGGTTACAAGCATTCTTTTTGTTTTTCCAAAATGATCTGTACCCTTTCAAGAACAGAAATCTTTCATTTTAAGCACATCTGATTTGTTGCTTTAAAAATGAACAAGTCTAAAATCTGATGACTGGTAAATGATACCAAATGAAAAAGTTCATGCCTGGTCCAAGTTGAAAATGCAGACAACAAATTAACTCTTTGCCAAAAAACAAAATTTTAGACTGGTCCATATTGACAGCATATGCATACAACAGACTTAACATGATTCAAAAATTGTAATTTGTTCTGGGAGGGTAGAAAACATTGTGGGATAAGGAGAAAATGCTGGTTACCATTGATTAATTATGTGTTTGTTATTTGCCAGCTTTCTACATATCAAAGGACCAGCATACCCTATGATTCCATCCATTGTGCATTTTGTGGATCCATAATTATGTGATTATTTGCTTGGTATGACCAGTCACAAGAGATGTCTTAACTCTTTACCACACAATCCCTACTTTTAACAACCCTGAGAAAGAAAGCTTTTGAAAACATTGTGGGAAAGGGAGAAAATGCTGGTAAACAGCATTTTCTCCTTTTCCCACAATGTTTTCTACCATTTCCAAATCAAATTTCAATTTGTGATTGACATCGATTTTGTCGTCTGCAAATGTTTTCTATTTGGACCAGTCTAAAATTTTGTCGATGAAAGAGGTAAAGCACCTGTTGCCAAAGCAAGGCCTTATTTACAAAACTTTTGTTTAAAGAATCACGATTTTTTTCACATGTACTTTGCATGTACTTACCTTGAGGACACTGGGTACAGCTAGTCTGATTTGTAGCTGTCTGATAATAGCCGGCTGCACAGGCCACTTGAGCCTCTAGTCCATCAGTTGCACAATAGTATCCTGCGTCACAGCCTGAACATGTTGTACTTGTGCTTGCAGCATAGGTACCAGCTAAACACTGGACAGGGGTAGCTGTTGCGTCTAAACATTGGTGTCCAGCTGGACATGCTACACAGGATGTCAAGCCAGTCTGGTTGGCATAGTAACCAGATGCACATGCTGACTCTGCAATGAAACAGCATTCTTATTTTTTCTTTCCCCTAAGATAGATCCCAGTCATGCAAGGTGACGACATACCTTGTAAAAGCCAAGCAGAATGAGACAGAAGAGGAATGTTAGACAGATATGAGTTTTTTCAGTAATTATAAAGAGGATATTTGAGGTCTTTTTATTTGTGAACACCATCGGTAATATTTTCATGAGTGGCTGCACAACTCATGAAAATATAACCAATGGTTTCCACTTGATGAAATAAATTTTGATCTTTCACTGAAAAAAAAAATATTCTATTTATTTCATGCTTTAACCCTGTCTGGCAGGAGCTTTATCAAAATCCAGTACAGTTCTTTTCAGTTATTCCCTGTTGCATCCCCTCCTACATAGCAACACATTACAATATTACGTAAAGCGCGAGAAATGAAAGGTAAATTAAGTCATATTTCCATCTGGTTGAGAGGCAAACGCAATTAGCCTCAGCAACAAGAACATGAAAAGCGGTATTTTCACTGTTGGTACCAGTGTAAGATCAAAAAATATTTTCACTGCTATTTCACGATATCCTAACTGAAAGCATGAAATAAGCCTCTGTCTTATGTATGGAAAATGTTACATTGCTTTGGTTTATCACAATTACATGTTGGGACCTTTTCAAAAAAAGTATAAGTATGGATGTATGATATCACATTTTCATACACTTATAACTATTCACCTGTCTCGCTACAAGATGACAAAATTGCAGACCCTTGCAAAATAAAAGTATTTTCAGACAAAGACTCCAAAGAGTCTGAAATGTTGAAATCTTTCTTTAAAAAAAAAAGTACAAAACATTGTGACAAAAACTCCAAAGAGTCTAAAATGTTGAAAATTTTCCTTAAGAAAAAGTACAAAACATTGTACAACAGAAGTATTTTTCCCTTTTTCCAAACTGTTTTTCAAAAGCATTTTTCTCAAGGTTGTTCAACTCTTTACCACACAATCCTGAGTTTTAACAACCTTGAGAAAGAAGCCTTAAGACAACATTGCAGGAAAAGGAGAAAATGCTGGTAATCAGCATTTTCTCCTTCTCCCACAATGTTTTATACACTTCCAAAGACAATTTCAATTTTTGAGCCATACTGATGTTGTTGCCTGAAAATGCTTTCAATTTGGACTGGTCCACTTTTTTTTTATCATTTTGTAAAGAGTTAACCCATTACCACACAATCCCTAATTTTGACACCCCTGAGAAAGAAGCCTTTTGAAAACACTGTGGCAAAAGAAGAAAATGCTGGTAACCAGCATTTTCTCCTTTTCCCATAGTGTTTTCTACCCTTCCCAGAACACATTTCTATTTTTCAGTCACCTTTATTTTGTCGTCTTCAAATACTTTCTATTTGGACCAGTCCAAAATTTTCTCGTGTGGTAATGAGTTAAACAAAAACTTAAATCTCCACTGTAACATGCCTTTTCATGACATCAAAACAATTGATCATTGTAATAACCAAAAGCACTTCCAACATATAATCATGTATTGCTAAAGAGTCAAACTCATTTTACATACTTGCTGTAGTTGTCGGGCATTCATGTCCAAGATCACATGGGGTGCATGATCCAACACCTGATGTCGTCTTGTATGTACCACTGCCACACTGACTGCAGAAGGCCTGACCAGCAGAACTGAAAATAACAGATAAAATTGATGTCTATCTCCCTGCTCTGTGATGCATAACATACCAAGCAATTCATCACATAATTATTGATCCATAAAATTTATTTTGTCCAGGAACAAACTGAGAAATAAGGTAAAATGGTCCTTGGGCATGAAGGAAATGTACAAACAGCATATACATGTAGTTTAAAGACATGTCAGTTTGTTATACTGCAAAGAAAATTCTTGTGATCTGATTGGTTAACATGCCAGGAACATATATATCATGTTCCCTGGCAAAAACCATGTAAAGCAAGTTTCCCTTTTTTGTGCCCAGTAAACATCACTACATGTGCAACACAACATCCAAAATGGCGGCGGCGATCAATCACAAGACTGCATATTTATGCACTAAACTGCACCTTTTAGTGATGTCAGTTGCAATGACATCAGTTTTCATTGAATTAGGGCAGTCAGAAGGGGATATTTATATTTCGTAAGCATACTCAATTTGTGAGATTATAAAATACACACCGTGAACAAGTTTCCAAGTCCCCTGCCACCTGACCATACAACTAGTAAAGTACTACACCTTAATGCAATAAACCCATTTTCACAGAGTATATCTCAAATATATCTAATTCAAGGCATATACTGGAAAATTAAATCATATTTTTTTCCCATTCCTTTGAAAACAAAGGCACCAATATTCAAAAAAGTGATTAGCATTGACAGACCACCACAGGCAAAGCTAGGTTTCAATCTAAAGGCAAGCATCTTTAAGGGACATTATGGGTGGTACAAGAAAACTTTCGGCATATTTATATACAGTACAACATTTTTGAAGGGAAGGAATAAATCATATTAAAACATCTTGAAAAAAAAAAAACTTTGAAAAAAACAACACAATTTCTAATTTCATCATCATTGAAGAGTTAACCAAAGTTTTAGGAAACATTAAAAAAACTGTAATGAAAACACAGTGAGAAAAAAAGAAAATGCTGATTACCAGCATTTTCTCCCTTTCCTAAAATGTTTTCTACGTTTTGAAAAGCAACATATTTTATTTCAGCCACATTCAGTAAGGCATCTGCAAAGCTTTGAATTAGAAAAGTCCATTTTCTCATAGTTTGGTAAAGAGTTAATGTGTCATTTGTATCTGGTTTCTGTTTGGACCAATCTACAATTCTGTCACCATGGTGATGATTTAACTCTTTAGGAAACAACCAAATTAGAAACATTTGCAGCTATCAAAATTAAGGCAACTCAAAAATTGAGATTTGTTTCTGGATGGGTAGAAAACATTGTGGAAAAAGAAGAAAATTCTGGTTACCAGCATTTTCTTCTTTTCCCACAATGTTTTCAGAAGGTTTCTTTCTTAGGGTCAGGACACCTGGGAATGTTTGGGAAAGGGTTAATTTTTCTTACCTGTGCTCACCAGGAGGACAAGTGGATGGGGCACTGTAAGTATTGGTACATTCACTACCCTCTGGACAAGTTATACAACTAGCTTGGCCCTGCTGGTCCTGATATTCACCCGATGAACAGTTCAGACAGGTTGTTGTCCCTAGAGGGCTATACATACCTTCTACACATACAGTTGCTGTGGCAGTTGGGTCTAAACATGAACTACCTGTAAAATTATAGGGACAAAATAATGGTCTCATCAGTATCCAACTTGATCAAAGGGAATAAATTGTGATCAGATAGCTTGATAAATGGGGCAGTCCAGTTAACCCATTACCACACAATCCCTACTTTTGACGCCCCTGAGAAAGACAACTTTAGAAAACATTGTGGGAAAAGGAGAAAATGCTGGTAACCAGCATTTTCTCCTTTTCCCACAATGTTTTATACCCTTCACAAAACAAATTTCAAATTTTCAGTCCCTTTCATTTTGTCGTCTGCAAATGCTTTCAGTTTGGACCAGTCTAAAATATTGTTGTTTGGTAATGGGTTAAATATAACTGCCTTTGATGCCAGTGAAGATCAAGATCAGACTGTCTTATCTTTTATAAGCTGTATTATCTGCTCTGTATATAGTTAGCCATTTAACTCATTACCGAAAGACAATATGTCAGGTTTGCCCACATTGAATGTATTTGCAGACGACAAAATAAAAGCGAAACTTGTTTTGTGAATGGTAGAAAACATTATGAGAAAAGAAGAAAATGCTGGTTGCCAGCATTTTCTTTTTTTCACACAATGATTTCAATAGGCTTTTTTCTCTGGGTCTGGATTGTATGGTAAAAGGTTAAAGTATCTGCAGATAACAAATTTGGAATTGATCCAAATGTGCTAAAGTTGTCTCATAGGGTAGAAAAAATTGTGGGAAAGGAGAAAACGCTGATTTGTAATCGACATTATTCTCCTTTTTTCTACATTTTCTTTTTTCAAAAAGTTTCTTTCTAAGGTGGTTAGATACCATTTTGTTTTGTTAAGGATTGAAGTTCATGCAATACCTGCAGGACAATCGAGACAAGCTGTCTGACCCGTACTAGGCTGATACTGCCCAGAATCACATGCAGTTGGTGCTGTCATCCCATCGACAGGACATTTGTATCCAGCTTCACATGTTGTGCATGAATCAGATCCTGCTGCTGCATAGGTACCAGCCAAGCACTGTGTCGGTGTTTCAGTTGTTGTAGAGTCACACTTATGTCCCGCAGGACAAGTGATACAACTTGTGGCCCCTGCTGAGCTGTAGAACCCAGTTCCGCATGGTGTCTGTGCTATAGAGGTGCAACTATTACCTGCTGTGCACTGTGTGCAAGAACTTGCTCCTGAACTGGAATAGTGGCCTGAAATTATAGTGAAATCAATGTGAGATTTTGGCTACATACATTGTACAAAACTCAAATTGGACTGGTGGCAGGCCAAAGGCTTTTTCTCAAGGCTATAGTGAAAAAGTAAGGAAATTTTCATGTTACTTTTGTTAATCAATAACCTGGATTTAGAGTAAAAAAATGCTTTTGAAAAAGAAGTACATGTAAGTTAGCTGGATTTTCTCCATTACCCACAGTATCTGTCTTTTTCCTTTGGGATCATAAAAAACATGAGGACCTTTGTAAAAACTGTAAAGCAGAAGAAATGGCAAGCAATGTCTTCTAAATGGACAGATTAAGAGACTGGCATTCTGTATTCAATGTGTTTGGATACTGCCAATACTGAATTATCAGTATAAATCATTTTAATAAGTATCTGCTTGCTAACATTTTATAAAATCCAACTCAATACTTGTCACATTACCAAAAAACTTATACATGCAGTGTTTCAGCCAGCTTTGACAAAAAAGGGGCCAGTTGGCCCCCTGAAATCCTAAACAGGGGCCAATGATCTTGAGCAAGGGGGGGGGCGGCGGCTCATAACATTTTTTTAAATACCTTTGGAAATAAAGATTTTCCTTCCGTTCAAATTTGTCCATTTCTGTGGAGCTGTGCCGAAGTCAAACAACTCAAAATTTGTTTTTTTGGTTAACGGATGTTTCAGTAACAGACAAGTTCGGTAACACAGACTTATAGAGTAAATCGATTGGACGTTTCGGTAACAAAGCAATCATATTGTGTTTATGTATCGCGATGTTCTTTACACCCAACGCATTGCTGCATTTTGTTATTTAAAACTTTAATTTGTAAATTCCACTCTGGTTCATAAATATGTTTTTGTTATGTAGCTCATCTCATGCTGTATGTAATGACCATGTGGATTGCCTATCTTTCAAGCTAAAGAGGGTGGAAAGTGAAAAAATAAAAGGTTTGAACCTATCTATCAAGGGATAACTGGGTGAAAAGTGCAAAAATAAAGGTTTGAACATAACAAAGTCATACATTAGGTGTCACAGGACATAAACACAATATAATTGCTTTGTTACCGAAACATCCAATCCATTTACTCTATTTATCTATGTTACCGAACTCGTCTGTTACCGAAACATCTGTCACCTGTCTGTCGTTCCTTTAAATGATCTGAAAAAGTCTTTAGACCTCCAAAGCGTACAATGCCTAGGGACTTTGTTTTTTGTCAAAGCTTTTGTTAACTACTTATAATAATGGAATAGACTTCGACCAACTATTAAAACCCGATCATTTTTTGATATTTGGTCAAAGTGTTTATGCATATAGACATCTGCTTCCTGTCTAAAACATCAGAATATTAAATGTATTCATCTAATGTCTTTGATAAATACATGAGAGTCTCTGTAGTCCGTTTGTATCTATCCAAGCTAGCCTCATTCTATCTTCATATCGTACTTACTTTTCAATATGGCAGACATATGTTACGAAAATGCCCAGGTCCGATATCACTTCATGTGACGTAGGTTGTTACCCTTGGTAACAAGTTCTTTTGACAATACAGAACACAAAAATCCTAATATGTTAGTAGACATGCCATACAAAACCCAACAGTAAAATGTTAGTGCATAATGGCAGAGCTAGTTAGGTTCTATATTTCATGGGAAGTCCTAAGAAGATATATAAACTATGAAATTAAAATTAAATTTCAAATAAATCAGGCCTGAAAGATTATGGTGAACCAATGGAGGCAAAAATTACAGAAAGACATGAGCTCTTCTTGCCTCTAGTCCAGAAATCTAGAGGTGTGTTGACAGTGGTAAAATTGTGGAAAGAGGCGAAAATGCTGGTAACCTGTATTTTCTCCTTTTCCCAAAAATTTTTCCATCCTACATTTATTTTATTTTCTGTAAATCCTTTGAATTTGGTTAAGTCAAAAATCATGTTGTTCAGTCAAAACTCTTTACCAAACAACAAATCTGTGGACTGCATTTGCAGACGACAAAATAAATGTGACTGAAATATCCAAATTTGATTTGGGAAGGTTAGAAAACATTGTGGGAAAAGGAGAAAATGCTGGTTACCAGCACTTTCTCCTTTTCCCACTATGTTTTGAAAAGGCTTCTACCTCAGGGTCATCAAAAGTCGTCATTGTGTAGTAAAAGGCTAAACAAAATGTACCTGTCTGCCAAAGTGTCTAACAAAGGTTCAAATACAAACATGCTGGTGCATCAAAATTAGCCTACATGAAAGGAGCAAATAGAATAAAAAATGTGATATCTACAAAATTAATTTATTATATTATGGCAAGACAAATGGAACAACACATTGAGTGTGTATACATGAAAAAAATGACTTCATGAAATACTGATGAAAACAACAGTGATATACATTGTGAGTAAACTACAATTTGATTATGGTACATGTAATTATATTAGATGTCTGAAATATCCCAGCAAGAATCATGCTTGCATTCTGCACTTTTTTCTTGTATCAAAAAGAGTCTGCACAACACATAATTTTCAAATATACTGAGCACGCTTTTAGTTCCTGCATGCCCATTTGCAGATAAATGTAAATCTAAAACCAGAGTAGATCTGCAAGCTTATCTTTCCACTGATGAATTTAACCCATTACCACACAATCCCTACTTTTGACACCCCTGAGAAAGAAGCCTTTAGAAAACATTGTGGGAAAAGGAGAAAATGCTGGTAACCAGCATTTTCTCCTTTTCCCACAATGTTTTCTACCCTTCACAAAACAAATTTCAAATTTTCAGTCACTTTTATTTTGTCGTCTGCAAACGCTTTCAATTTGGACCAGTCTATAATATTGTCGTTTGGTAATGGGTTAATGACCCGAGCCAGTTTTAACATCTTGTCAGCAATTGCTTTCAATTTCCACTAGTCTTAACTCATTACCAAACAACAATATTTTAAGCTTGTCCAAACTGAAAGCATTTGCAGGCTACAAAATAAAAGTGACTGAAAATTTGAAATTTGTTTTGTGAAGGACAGAAAACATTGTGGGAAAAGGAGAAAATGCTGGTTACCAGCATTTTCTCCTTTTCCCACAATGTTTTCTGAAGGTTTCTTTCTCAGGGGCATCAAAAGTAGGGATCTTGTGGTAATGGGTTTAACTTTGTTTTCTGGTACAGTTACAGAAGTTACAGAGATTCTGGCAAATTTTTAATGGTATTTTCTGGTCTATTTCTTTCACTTTTAATGTATTAAGTCCCCACAACAAAAACTCCATACTAATGTAAAATTTTATAATATTGATCATACAGATCAGAGGCTATTTCAAACCTTCATTTTAGAATGATACAAATAATACAGAACATGAGAATTTTTTTGTTTTTTGACAAAATAAGTCAGATCACACCATTTTCGATAAAATCATGTCTGCTGGTATCTTTCTTGCATCCCATGATGCAACAAAAAATTTAGTATATCAATTATTATATACATACATATACATGCACATACACAGAAACATTTCCATTGATATTTCCAACACTGTATGAAATCCCAAGACAAAGCATTACAACACACAATGAAATCCCAAGACAAAGCATTACAACACACAATGAAATCCCAAGACAAAGCAATACAACACATAAAACTCAAGCATGCTGAAAATGTAGAGGTAGACTTACCAGCTGCACAGTTAGTGCAGCCACTATCTTTAGCCCTGCTGTATGTTCCGGCAGGACAATCTGGTGGATTTACTGATGAATCGGAACAATTTTTCCCTGCTTGACAATCAATGCAGGCAGTAGAACTTGCTGAAGCGCTGTAGGTACCACTGGGACAATTTGTACATCCATCACTACCTTGTAAGCTAAAGGTACCTGCTGGACAGTCAGAAGGAGACATACCTCTATCGGAGCAGTTTTTACCTCCTTGACAAATGATGCAGGAGGAGGCAGCTGCTAAACTATAAGATCCTGATTGACAACTTGTACAACTGTCATCTCCAGCCTCACTGTATGTACCTGCTGCACAGTCTGGTGGACTGATGGTTTTATCTACACAATTCTTGCCAGCTTGACATGTTGTACATGAGGATGATCCACTAGAATTACTATATGTTCCATTTGGACAGATCTGGCAACCTGCCCAACCTGCTTCACTGTATGAACCTGCTGGACAGTCTGGGGGGCTTGAACCTGTTACTGCTGAACTTGCACAGTTTTTGCCTGCATCACAGAGAGTGCAGTTTGCAGAGGCCAACTGGCTATAATAGCCTGAAAGACAGTTTGTGCACCCACTAGCTCCTTGCTGACTGAAAGTACCAGCTGGACAATCTGGCATGCCAGAACCAGAATCAGCTCTTGACGAACAGTCTTTACCTGCATCACATATAGTGCAAGATGATGCACCGGCAGCACTATAATAGCCTTCATCACAGTTATAACAGGCAATATCTCCTGATCCACTGTACTGTCCTGCAGGGCATATTGTTGGACTGGCTGGATTAGAACACTCTCTACCAGAAGCACAAGGGCTACAACTGTCACTTCTTTGAAGGCTGTAGAATCCTACAGGGCATGCTGTACAACCATCAGATCCTGCTACACTGACCGTACCAGCTGAGCAATCTGGTGGACTGATGGTTTGATCAGAACAATCAGTACCTTGTGGACAGAGAGTACAGTTTGACGCTCCCCCAGTACTATAATAACCAGTAAGACAGTTTCGACATACAGCATCTCCCTGGTTACTGTATGTCCCAGCTGCACAGTCAGGAAGGCCAGACCCTGTATCTGCTTGCCCTGCACAATTTTTTCCACCAGGACAAATTATACAACTTGAAGCGTTTGCAGCACTGTAGTAACCTTCTGGACATGACAAACATCCTGCCCAGCCCTCCTGGCTGTAGGTGCCTGCTCCACATCCAGCTGGGCTGGTGTCTGTGGTGTTACAGTTCGATCCCGCAGGACATATGGTACAACTCCCACTTCCTGCTGCACTGTAGTATCCCTGCACACAAGATGAGCATTGTATAACCCCTGCAGCACTGAACTGTCCAGCTGGACATTGGACAATGTTAGATATGTTGCTACAATCATATCCTGCCTGACAAATTTGGCAAGATCCTGATCCTGCGGCACTATATTCCCCTGATGCACAATTGGAGCAACCAGCATCCCCTTCCCTGCTGAAAGTATTCTCTGGACAATCGGGTAAAGATGAGGAGTTTAATGCTGGGTCAGTACAGTCCTTTCCAGCATCACAAATAGTACAGTTTCCTTGGCCTTGTGAGCTATAGTAACCTGTTTGTTTAGATAAAAATTCCATTATGTTGTTCAAACTTATAGTCTAAGCTTCTCTTAACTGACAAACCCTTCACCAAACAATTCTGATTTTACCCAACCATACTGAAAAGGGCTTTGGAAAACATTGTGGGAATAGGAAATTATTCTAGTAAACCAGCATTTTCTACTTTTCCCCCATTGTTTTCTGCTCTTTTATAGACAACTACATGATTCTAGCAGCATTCGTCTTCTTCAAATGCTATCAGTATTGCTTATTGACAAGTTTACACAAAAAAGGAATTTGTATGGCAAAGGGTTGAGGGTAGAAAACATTGTGGGAAAAAGGAGAAAATGCTGTTTACCAGCATTTTCTCCTTTTCCCACAATGTTTTCTAAAGGCTTCTTTTTCAGGGTCCTCAAAAATAGGGATTGTGTGGTAACGGGTTTATAAATTTATCGAACAAGACTAAGAGTGGCACTAAGAATAGTTGGTAAATACACGAATCTGATTTAGTTAAAGGCTCTTAAAAGCTTTAAGTGCCAAAAGACCAGACACTGGAATTTTTGGGTATAAAAAAGAGGCAATTTATTGTCAGTTTAACACTTTTGGCACCAAAATCTTTCCAAAAATAGCAGACTGCAGGGATACAGGACAAGACCAAATATTTTCTATATCTTCGATTATAATGATACTGAACTAGACTGAAACACCACCAAACAAGATCTAGAACAAGTTTTATGCAGAATAATTTCACTTTACATTTTAAACTCTTTACCAAATGACAAAATTCTAAACTTGTCAAAATTGAAAGCATTTGCAGCTGACAAAGTTAACTAAACTCAAAAGTTGAATATGACTTTGGAAGAGTAGAAAATATGGTAGACAATGGAGAAAACACTGATTACCAGCATTTTTCTCCTTTTCCCACAATGTTTTCTGAAGGCTTCTTTAAACGAGGGATTGTGTGGTAAAGGGTTAAACATCTTTCTTACATGTTACTCTTCTGTAGATGTCAACAAGGCGTTGAGGAGTACCTACCACAAAGTAAATTTGCTTCTTTTACAAACAACAAATTCTTAGACTAGTCCAAAGTGAAACCATTTGCAGACGACAAAAAAAAAACACAACAAAAAAATTGAAACTTGATATTGGAAGAGTAGAAAATACTGTGGGAATAGGTGAAAATGCTGGTTTTCAGCATTTTCTCCTTTTCCAACAGCGCTTTCCGAAGGCTTCTTCCTTGGGAGTTGTAAAAACCAGGAATTGCTTGGTAATGGGTCAAGGTCTATGGCACTTGGGATGGAGGAGGGGAGAAAGTGAAATATGATTGAACAATAATGATATGAAAAGTGTGGTGACAGTTATGTAATATGGAATCAATAATAAAGTGACAAAATGTGACATTAACCCTTTGCTCCATAGATACTCATTTCTACGCATCGCATGTAGGAGCCTTTGAAAAACATTGTGGCAAAAGGTGAAATTGCTTGTGATGAGTAATTTCACCTTTTGCCACAATGTTTTCTATGCTATCAAAATGATATACATATAAGAAATGGCTTCATCCTTACTGTTATTTATGGTCAATCAGAGATACCTTAGAAATGCCTTAACCCATTACCACACAATCCCTACTTTTGACGCCCCTGAGAAAGAAGCCTTTTGAAAACACTGTAGGAAAAGGAGAAAATGCTGGTAACCAGCATTTTCTCCTTTTCCCACAGTGTTTTCTACCCTTCCTAGAACAAATTTCAATTTATCAGTCACCTTTATTTTGTTGTCTGCCAATACTTTCGATTTGAACCAGTCTAAAATTTTGTCGTGTGGTAAAGAGTTAAGGGGTAAAGGGTTAAGATACATTTTTATAAAAAACTGCAAGCTGACATGATTTTGGCTAGCATAGCATAAATAATGTCCAATGTGATTGAAGCAACTCTATGAATTCAAGGGAAATTACTCTGATTGCATCAATATTTTTTATCCATGTTTTTCCCTCTTTATCTCCCAGGTCTCCCAACTCACAATGAATACTTCTCAATAAACTTTAACCCTTACAGCTCCTTTCACAAAAGTCGTTGAATTTGTTGCATATGTAGAACAAGATCAGTGTATGAAATGCAGTCTGATCTCTGATTGACAATGTCAATTTTGCTGTGACATTCTTGACAAAACCAACTTTGAAATATATATAAATGTATTTGAGAAGAGGAGAACATGGTGGTAACTAGCTTTTTTCTCTTTTATCCCATATACTTTTCCTCAGGGTTGTTAATCCTTTACCACACAATCCCAACTTTTAACGAACCTGGGCAAGAAAGCCTTTGAAAACATTGTGGGACAAAGGAGAAAATGCTGGTAACCAGCATTTTCTCCTTTTCCCACAATGTTTTCTATCCTTTCTTAAACAGATTTCAATTTTTTATTCACATTTATTTTATCGTCTGCAAATGCTTTCAATTGGACTAGTCAGAAATTTCATCATTTGGCAAAGAGTTAGCTCATTACCAAACGACAATATTTTTGGCTTATCCAATTCGAAAGCATTTGCAGGCGACAAAATAAAAGACTGAAAATTTGAAATTTATTTTGTGAAGAGTAGAAAACATTGTGGGAAAAGGAGAAAATGCTGGTAACCAGCATTTTCTCCTTTTCCCACAATGTTTTCTAAAGGCTTCTTTCTCGGGGTCGTCAAAAGTAGGGATTGTGCCTCAATGGGTTAAACAATGGAATTTTGCAGTAAAGGGTTATCTTTTTACCATACAAAACTTTAGACATTACCAAATTACAAAAATTTTCAACCGAAACTTTACATACTGCTCAAGCAGCAATTTCTGTCTTGGAATGGGTAGAAAACATTGTCGGAAAAGGAGAAGATTTTAGTTACCAGCATTTTCTCTTTTTTCCCCCCATATAGTTTTTCAGAGGCCTTCAGTGTCTTCATAGTGATCAAAACTCCTGATCAAATTTTGTTAAAAGGGTTATAGAATTGGAAAAAAAAAATATCTGAAAATGGTTATAAAACCCGAAGTTTCTTTTAAAAGAATTGTAATTGCTGTTAGTTATATAAATTATCAAGACTATTTTTAGAATATTGACATACCTAATAATACCAAATCAGCTTTGTATGAATTACTCCTATTGGAATGAAATAATGAAAAAACCCTTTTCCTTATATAAGTGTAAATATATTTTTATATTTTTAGCATGGTCAATTTCTGTGGAAGATGTTACAGTCTTTGCCTTTATATATAGTCAAAGTTGATGCACATTTTTCCAAACATTGGAAATGTTTTCACAGCCCCGATGGAATAGGCTTCCGAAAACAATGTGAATATATGCGGAAATTTTGTTCACACATTTTTTTTGAGAAGGGGGAGATAATTGTTATACAACTAAAGAACCATAACACATTTGTAACAATTTTTTTCCTTGTCATCTAAGGATACTCTCTATTTTAATAAGTCTAGATTCTCACTTTTGGAGAACACATACATAAAGGTACTTTTCTTCTAGCCAATCAATAAATTTTCTTCTAGCCAATCAATAAATTTTTTAAACCAGGATTGGCCATCTCATGACTGGTAAACTGACAAAAACATTTTATATTAACTCTTTACCAATGATAAAATATTTCAATTCCTCTAAACTGAAGGCAAGGCAGCTGATATATTTTAAGTAGGTGATTAAAATTTGTTTCTGAAGGTTTGTGAACATTGAGGAAAAAGGAGAAAATGTTGGATACCATCATTTTTTCCCTTTTCCACATATTTTCAAGTCTAATTCCCTAGGGTTGTTAAAATTTGGGATCCCATGGTTAATAGATTAACAGAATGTGGCTATATGGTTGATCCATGTCTAGACGTTTTACCCTTTATCATACAATCCCGACTTTTAACAACCCAGAGAAAGAAACCTTTTGAAAACATTGCAGGAAAAGGAGAAAATGCTGGTAACCAGCATTTTCTCCTTTTCCCACAATGTTTTTAACCTTCCCACGGCAAATTTCAAATTTTCAGTCACTTTTATTTTGTTATCTGCAAATGTTATCAATTTGGACCAGTCTAAAATTTGTCGTTTGGTAAAGAGTTAACCAAACAACAAAATTTTATACAGGTCCAAATTGAGAACATTTGTAGAAAACAAATTGAATGTGGTAGAAATAGTGGGATTTGCGTTTAAAAAGAAGCAAAAATACATTGTGGTAAACAAGAGGAAATGCTGGTAACCAACATTTTCTCCTTTTCCCACAATGTTTACAAAAGCTCTCTTTGTCAGGGTTATTCAAGGTAAAGGCTTTATTGTAATTAAGAGCCTATCATGGTGAAAAAATTAGAATTTATTCATTTCTAGCCAGTTTTCACATTGCCACAATATCATCAAAAGCCTTGTAAAAGCAAAAGGCATCACAGGATGGGTCAAAGGAAGATACACAGTAAAGTTTATAACCTACTAGAAAATTATTTATTTTACTCTTTTCATATATAAAGTCATGTCAGGGGTAACAACCTACGTCATAGCATACGTCATTGCGGAGACATTTTAAATCCGCCATTTTCATTTTAAAAAGATAAGTTTTTCAGCTTGTACATTATTGTTATTGAAGATCTGTCCAAACAAAGCAGTGCATATGGTACCTGACAACTTTCTTTGTTAGTATAGATTAATATTTTGTTCATTAGTTTCATTGATTTTGCAATTACCTCTGTACATGTGTCACCGGCTTTGAAAATTAGGGACAGATCTTCAAATACAATAATGTACAATATGAAAAACTTACCTTTTAAAATGAAAATGGCAGATTAAAAAAAGGTCTCTGATGACTTATGCTATAACATAAATTATTACCCCTGATATTGGAAAAAGCATTTGCAGATGACACATGAAATTATGGCTATAATGATGGGATTGAATTTTGGAAGAATAGAAAACACTGAGAGGAAATGAGAAAATGCTGGTAACCAGCATTTCCTCATTTTTCAAGAATGTTTTCAAAGGCTGTCTTAGTGCTGGTCATACAGATTGTTTGGTAAAGGGTCAACTTTTTACAAAAGTAATCTTCCTTGTAAATGATGAAGGCTTATCATGTCTGTGCAGTGAATATATTGCGGTTGCTCACATATACATTGTGTAACCTTTAATCAAACATTTCCCAACACTTATTGAAAGTCTGTGTAAAAAAAATGACAAATTCTCTTTGTCATGACATATAAACATTGCTTTTTTTTTATCCTTTACTAATTTTGATCCATTACATACAGCATAATTTTGATCTGCAATGCCTCAAAACATAAAAGCCTGATGCAAAAGAGTAGTATCAGTCATACAAAAGAAGACATAAAAGTCAAATGGTATCTTGGGAAATGTTTACTTTGCCAGCAGTGGTAAGTGTTTGTACTGGAAGCTTCAAAGAGAAAATGGAATTGATTTTCTTGCTTGTGACAATGTCTTCCAGCTAAATACTTAGAATATATTCATGATACTTGTACATAATTCATGCATATACCTTGATAGCAAACAGAGCAGAGCATTGCACCCTTGGGACTGAAAAACCCAGCTGGGCAAGGAGTAGGGCTCTTAACACCCTGTGTAATTTCAAGGACATAACAATCCATACCAGCTGGACAAATGGAACATTCTGCAGCCCCAGGGAAGCTATAATACCCATCTGGACAATGGCTACAACTTGTCATACCCTCAGTACTGTACCAATTAGGTAAGCAATCACTGAAACTTATACTTGTATTTCCGGAATAAAAATCATTTAATTCATACACACAACTACAATTTTTACCTGCTGGGCATAACATGCATCTGTTGGCTTTTGCAATACTATAGTGACCATTTGGACAAAGATGACATATGTCTTCCCCCAATTCACTGTAAGTCCCTGGGCTACATTCAGACAAAACAGTAGTATTATTGTACCCATTGAAAATATAGCAGGAGTAACCACTTGGACATGGAATGCATTTTGATGCACCTGGATTGCTATAGTAACCAACAGAACAACTAGAGCAAGAAGGTAACCCTCCCAGGTTATAAGTCCCTGCTTGACAGTTACTGTCCCCTGACTCTTCCATTAATTTCTCACAATCCTGACCAGCAGGGCAAGCCAAACACAATCCCCATCCTGACAAACTATAGTATCCATGCTGACAAAACAAACATCCAAGATTTCCATTGGGACTATAGGTACCTGGTGGACAATCAGGAAATGTTTCTAATACTACTGAACAATTCTTGCCCTCAGGGCAGATGGAACAAGCCCCTGACCCAATTCCACTATAGTAACCAGAGTCACATGGGTAGCACAAACTCATTCCCTGTTTACTGTACTCAAATTGGGCACACGTTGTAAGAGAGGAACCATTACACCTGTAACCTGCTGGACATATTGTACAAAAAGCAGCCCCTGTGTTGCTATAGTAACCACTGGGACAAGTTATGCAATGGAC
This sequence comes from Tridacna crocea, assembly GCA_943736015.1. Lineage (NCBI taxonomy): Eukaryota > Metazoa > Mollusca > Bivalvia > Cardiida > Cardiidae > Tridacna > Tridacna crocea. The sequence goes on along the minus strand of OX031066.1, from coordinate 33,313,877 downwards.
TTCACCTTCAGGACTATACTTTCCAGCAAGGCAATCAACTGGCTGATCCCCACTGCAGTCTTTACCAGACGGACAACTGACGCAATCACCCTCACCTACGTTACTATAGAAACCATATGGACAATTGTAGCAAGGTCCATCACCTTCTTTACTATATGTTGATGCTGGGCAGTCCTCCAGGCCTGCCCCTTCTAGGGTAGGATCAGAACAGTCTTTACCCACAGGACAAAGAGCACAGCTTGCTGATCCGGCAACACTGTAATAGCCAAGACTACAGTTAAAACAGGCCATTTCCCTTACAGGACTGAAGGTACCAGCCTGACAGGCCGATATTAAAATGACAATAGAATCATCATTGTCAAACAGTTGACAGCTGTTCCCTGCACCACATTCGGTACAAGATGCAGAGCCAGGGAAACTATATGAACCAACACTACAAAGGGTACAAATAGGGTCTCCTTGACGACTAAAAAACCCAGCTGGGCAATCAGAGGGGTCAGACCCATTGACTGCTGCGCGACAGTCTTTGCCAGCTGGACATAAAGTACATTCTGAAGATCCTTCTCTACTGTATGAGCCTGAAGAGTTCAAGCAAATCTGGATAATCTCTACATGTCAACAAAATTATAGACTTGTCTTAATTGAGAGTACTTGCAGACAATGACTTTATGTAATTCTTTTTCATAAATTTCAAAACATTGGACTGAAAATATTGTGTGAAAAGGAGAAAATACTGGAAACCATAATTTTCTCCTTTTCTATTCAATCAAAGAGAACATAAGTCATGTGAACCATATTCAATATTGTCTCTACAAACCCTTTCATAATGGCAAAGTCTAAAATTTTGCTATTGGCTTGTTAACTCTATAACTAGTTTCTTATTTAAACTCTTTACAAGACGAGAGACATATAGGATAATGTCCTAATCAAAAGAAAAAAGTCTGAATGTGGATCAAATGATGAAATTTCTTTCTGAAAGGGTAGATAATTTAGGTAAGGAAACAAGAAATGCTGATAACCATCATTTTCTCCTTTTCCTGCAGTGTTATCAATGGCCTCCCTGATCAAATGATTTGAACGGTGAAGGTTAAATAATCTCCAATAACAGCTCCTTGAAACATTGTGGAAAAAGGAGACAATGCTGATAACTACACACTATGGTAATCCCATAACCTGGGCCTGTAGTCATCAACCATTCTTAAGAATGTTCTTTGTCTTATTCTCCAGTATTTTTCTACATTTGTAAGTAACATAACTTCTGATTGGCTAAACAGAATGGTTTAGCCAAATTCGCTTAAGCCAATCAGAAGTTGTGTTACTTACAAATTTAGAAAACCTGGGAGAATAAGACTGAGAATATTATCAAGAATGGTTGGTGAATACAGGCCCTGGGAGTTTTTCATCTGTTATTGTCTTCATTGATGATGATTCTTAAAATTTTGTGATCCAGTAAAGGGTTAATTCTTTACGAGACAACAAAGTTTTAAACTGTTCCAGTTTGAAAGCATTAGCAAATGACAAGTTTAAAATGAATCAAAAATTGAAGTTTGTTTTATGAAGGGTAGAAAACATTGTGGGAAAAGGAGAAAATGCTGGTCACCAGCATTTTCTCGTTTTCCCACTATGCTTTCAAAAGTCTTCTTAAAATGTGGTTAAAACCTGGGATTGTTTGGTAATTTTTAGAGTTAACCTTATGACTGTTTTATTTGTGGATAGAATGTGCAGTCTGATCTTGGATCTACACAGTTGCTTGAGGAGACATCTTGTTTTAACTCATTACCACACAATCCTACTTTTGAAAGAAAGAAGCCTTTTGAAAACAGTATGGGAAAAGGAGAAAATGCCGGTAACCAGCATTTTCTCCTTTTCCCAAAGTGTTTTCTACCCTTCCCTGAACAAATTTCTTATTTTTGGTCACCTTTATCATCTGAAAATGCTTTCAATTTGGACCAGTCTAAAATTTTCTCGTGTGGTAAAGAGTTAAAAGTACTTGTACCTTTTTGGAAAATTTTGGTTTCTACTATCTGTGTTTAGTAGGATAAGGGGTTAACCTATTACCACACAATCCGTACTTTTGACAACCCTGAGAAAGAAGCCTTCAGAAAACATTGTGGAAAAAAGAGAAAATGCTGGTAACCAGCATTTTCTCCTTTTCCCGCAATGTTTTCTACCATTTCAAAATCAAATTTCAAATTTTAAGTCATATTTATTTTGTTGTCTGCAAATGCTTTCAATTTGGGCTAGTCCAAAATTTTGTTGTTTGGTTAAAAGAGTGGAGCTATTGAATTCTGCATGAATAATTTTAAGCTAAGATCTGACAAAAAGTCATAATAGGCTTACAAAATGTCATGTATCTATTTAAATGACTCAAAAATTGAAGTTTGTTTTGGGAAGGGTAGAAAACATTGTGTGAAAAGGAGAAAATGCTGGTAACCAGCATTTTCTCCTTTTCTCACAATGTCTTCTAAAGGATTCTTTCTCTGGGTTGTCAAAAGTAGGGATTGTGTGGTAATGGGTTAACCCTTGACCAAACAATCCTTGGTTTTCGCGACCCTGGGAAAGAAAACTTTCGAAAACATTGAGGTAAAAAGGAGAAAATGCTGGTAACCGGCATTTTCTCCTTTTCCCACTATGCTTTCTACCTTATCAGAGATCAAAAGCTCATTTGTACCAATTCTGAATTTTCTGTCTGTAGATGCAGTCAGTTTGGAAGAGTCTAAAATTTGTCATTTGGGAAAGGGTTTAAAAGTATGCTGATAATGTCCACTAAAATTTAGCAAAACGCACTTACATATATTTTGTTCTTAACTCTATCAAACAGTGAATTTTTAAACCTGTCAATATTCAAAGCAATTGCAGATGACAAACTGTGTAATAACCGTGTTTCCATTTGCATTTGAAAGGGTAAAAAAACATTGTGGGAAAGGGAGAAAATGCTGGTAACCACTTAACTCATGAGAAAATTTTAGACTCGTCCAAATTGAAAACATTTGAAGCCGATAAAATAAAGATGACTGAAAAATTGAAATTTGCTCTGGGAAGGGTAGAAAACAATGTTGGAAAAGGAGAAAATGCTGGTTACCAGCATTTTCTCCTTTTCCCAGTGTTTTCAAGAGGCTTCTTTTTCAGGGGCGTCAAAAGTAGGGATTGTGTAGTAATGGGTTAAAAGTTTTCTTCTCAGAGTCGAAAAAGGTATCCTGGTTTATGTGGTAAAGAATTTAAACAGAAGATATACAGCAGTGAGATACATTTATGCCAATCAGGAAGTTTGAAAACTTTAGACCACAGTAGATAGCACTGACAATTTTGGCTAACAGCATAATAAACCCCCAAATATGGCAAATATACTTTAGAGCACTTAACTCCTGTAGGGTATTACTGTGTTGATTTATGATCAGACTGCTCTTTGTGCTCAGTCTAATCTTGACCTAAACTGTCCAAAAGAAAAAATAGAAAGTAGAAAGAAAATTTTGATCTAAACTGTCTAAAAGAAAAAAAAAAGTAGAAAGACAATTTTGCTTAAGGTTTGAGGGGTAAATGCAGCAGATATCAAATATTTGTTCAGTCTATTACTTCATAAGTAAGTTTATGACAAAGGCATTGATGAAAAAATTGGAAAAAATGAAAGAAATTCATTTTAATTGATTTCTCGACTAACATTATAAAATACAGGGCATTAAAAATTAACTTTTATTAAGAAAACCCTGTTTTAATGGCTAAAGAGAAGTTGTTTTTTTTCTCCTTTTTTTTTTAAGCTGAGCATCACTTTCTCCTTTTACCATACTGTTCCTTACCCTGTAAAAGACAAGACTAATTGTTTGAGTCATGCTGGAAATTGTTGTCTACTATTGCCGTCGTTTGGACCAATCGACAAGATTTTGTAGTAACTTGTTAAAAGGGTTTACCATTTAACAAATAATCCCAGCATTTAACAACCTTAAGGTAAAGGTCTCTTGAAAACATTCTGGAAAAAGGAAAAAATGCTGATTACCAGCATTTTCTCCTATTCCACCATGTTTGGTACCATTTCTATCCTTTGTCATCTGAAAATATTTTCCATGTGGACCAGCCTAAAATTTCGTCCTTTGCAAAAGGGATAAAAGATAAGCTCACAAATAATTAAACCAACAAGCTATGGGGGTAGGAGTAATCTATTGGATCAATAGTTATTGCCAAGTATAGATCACCACCTTTACTTTATCAGACCATCTTCTCCAGGAATATCCTTGTGGTACCATTATCATCATAACAGCAATAACAAAAGGTAATGGTGGATAAATGTAAGTTTAATAACCCTCAGGATACAAACAACAAACCTTAACTCTTTACCAAACAACAAATTTTAGACGTGTTGTCAGATTGAAAACATTTGCAGACGACAAAATTAGTGTGACTCAAAAATTAAAATTGGGTTTGGGAAGGGTAGAAAACATTGAGGGAAAAGGAGAAAATGCTGGTTACAAGCATTTTCTTCTTTTCCCACAATATTTTCAAAAGGCCTCTTGGGGTCAATAAAAGTCAGGATTGTGTGGTAAAGAGTTAACCCATTACCACACAATCCCTACTTTTCACGACCCTGAGAAAGAAGCCTTTAGAAAACATTGTAAGAAAACGAGAAAATGCTGGTAACCAGCATTTTCTCCTTTTCCAGCAATGTTTTCTACACTTCACAAAACAAATTTCAAATTTTCATTCACTTTTATTTTGGCGTCTGAAAATGCTTTCATTTTCGACAAACCTAAAATTTTGTCTTTTGATATTTAAGAGTTACTGGCAAAGAAAAATGTAAGTCTAACTCTTTTGCGTAGTCGCAAAATATGGCTAGAAATAATGTGGAGAATATACTGGCCACCAGCATCTTCTTCTTGTCCCACAAGTTTTTCAAAAAGGCCACTTTCTCAGGGACGTTAAAACTCAAGATAATGCGGTAAAGAATTACATGTACTAACCTTTATGTTACCAACAACAAACCTAACCCATAAAGTACTTGGGTGGGCCTGAGTTGCTCTAGTGGACCCAGAAGGTCAACACCAGACTGCACAGAACATGCAACTTGAACTTGGATCAGTGTTTTCTAAACTACTAGTTATACTGGCCTCAACGCATCCTTTAACTCATTACCAAACGACGAAATTTTGGACCACTCCTAATTGAAAGCATTTGCAGACAACAAAGTAAATGTGAATAAAAAATTAATTTTTTTAGTATGGGGAGGGTAGAAAACATTGTGGGAAAAGGAGAAAATGCTGTTTACCAGCATTTTCTCCTTTTCCCACAATGTTTTCAGAAGGCTTCTTTCTGAGGGTCGTTAAAAGTCGGGATTGTGTGGTAAAGAGTTAACAAAATCCTTGAGAAAGCCAGTTTGGGAAATTGAACACTCAATGGGTACAATCAAATTCGGATATTTTAGATCAGGATTAGACTGCACAGAAGAGTGGTCACAGCAGATCAAAATAAAAACTTTGGACACCATTTTATGGCTTACTCATTACCATACAAACAAGACTTTTTAGGAATCTGGAGGGGTCATTTCAACCCATAACCACACAATCACTACTTTTGACAACCCTGAGAAAGAAGCCTTTAGAAAACATTGTGGGAAAAGGACAAAGTGCTTGTAACCAACATTTTCTCCTTTTCTCACATTATTTTCAAATTTTAAATGACTTTTATTTCCTCATCTGCAAATGCTTTCAATTTCAACAAACCTAAAATTTTGTCTTTTTGTAATGAGCTAAAGGGGCTTTTTTTTTCATGATTTTATGCAATGTCATTTCGATACATCTATATAATATGTAGTCTGAAATATTTCACAATGATCCCAAATCCCAGAATGAGGAATGATATCTAAATGCACCACTAGAGGCTACATACTGGTGGAAATATCACTGAAAACGAAGTTCTACCACCTCTCTTTTTCTATCGAAGTTTTGCAAACTATTGCCTTATAAAATTTAGTAATAAAATATTTTTCAAGTTTGATTTTAAAAAAAATCTGAATAGATCTAGTTCCTATTAAAGGTCAGTTAGATTTCAAATAGGCATTGAATTTGATTAAAAATATTGATTTTTATTCAAACATTAATACTGGTAGTCTAAAGTGTCTTGCTTAACTCTTTTTCAAAATTTTCTACCAGTCCATATTGATTGATTAAATGCCGTTTTATGCTGCTCTCAACATCATTTCAGTCATATCACAGCAACAGCTCACACATTCATATTCTTCCTGGGTTCCACTGGTACTAGGCAAGGCTCTGCACTGTCATGCATCAAAAACTTCAAGAGGCAACAAATTAACCTATTACCACACAATGACTACTTTTAACTCTTTCCCAAACAAGCCCTGGGTTTTATGTGTCTGCAGTACAAGTCTTTAGAAAACACTGTGGGAAAACGAGAAATTGCTCGTAACGAGCAATTTCTCCTTTTCCCACAGTGTTTTCTAGCCTATCGGAAAACTTTCTACCATTCTCATAAAATTTAAAATTGTCATCTGCAAACACTTTGAGTTTGGAACAGTCTAAAATCTGTCATTTGGGAAAGGGTTAAGAACCATGACTAAGACGCCTTTTAAAAACATTGTAAAAAAAGGAGAAAATGCTGGTAACCATCATTTTCTCCTTTTCCAACAAAGTTTTCCATTTGGTCAAAGAAAAATTGCTTCATATGAGCAAATATTAAATTGTTGTCTGCATAATGCTTTCAGGTTAAATATGGCTAAGATGATAAAATGTCTGAGGAAGAGACGAAAAAATGTTGTGGGAGAAGGAGAAAATACTCAGGTTACTAGCTTTTTCTCCTTTTCCCACACTGTGTTCAAAGGCTATCCGTACCACAGGTTCATTAAAAGATAGGATCATTAGGTGAAGAATTGATAAACAAAATTTATATTTGGTAATACTTTTTTTTTGTACATTTTCTCTAAATGAATTCTTTTAAGGTCCATAGAACGATCAAGTTATTTCAAGGATGATATTGTATACATATAACACTTAAACATTATAAAACTTAAGTCTGTTAAATAAACTGACAGGATTTAGGGACGGATCTTCCAATTTTCATATGAATTGTGAAATGTCCATGAAATTGTTAGAACTGTGGCCCACTTATGTATATAATGCCAATGTTGATTTGAAAAATATATAACAGGTATGTATCGTATAATCTTAGAAACATATATTTTTTTTATAACATACCGTTAATTAACTATCAATACAGCATAAGTAATCTCTTTACCACACGATGAAAATGAAAACTTGTCCGAATTGAAAGCATTTACAGATGACAATTCAAACTTGTCTCCGATAACGGTACTTGTCTTTGATAGGTAAGAAAACATTGAGGCAAAAGGAGAAAATGCTGGTTACCAGCATTTTCTCCTTTTCCCTTAATGTTTTCAAAAGGCCTCTTCTGCAGGGGTCGTTAAAAATCGGGATTGTGTGGTAAAGAGTTAACTCTATACCACGCAATCCCGACTTTAAATGACCCTGAGAAAGAAAGCCTTTGAAAACATTGTGGGAAAGGAGAAAATGCTGGTAACCAGTATTTTCTCCTTGTCCCACAATATTTTATATCCTTTCCAAATCAAATTTCAATTTTTGTTTCATATTTATGTTGTCATCTGCAAATGGTTTCAGTTTGTGGTCCAAAATTTTTTTCGCTTGGTAAAGAGTTAATAACCCATTACCACACAATCCCTACTTTTGACGCCCCTAAGAAAGAAGCCTTTTGAAAATACTGTAGGTAAAGGAGAAAATGCTGGTAACCAGGCAAAAGGGCTTTTTATACATCATAAAACATCAGCTATTGGGCAAATATTCGAAGACCATCCTTTAACCATTTACGAAACCACCCATGCTTTTTATGACCCTGAGAAAGAAGCCTTATGAAAACATTGTGGGTAAAGGAGAAAATGCTGGTAACCAGAATTTTCTCCTTTTCCAACAATGTTTTCTGCTCTTCACAAAACAAATTTCAAATTTTCACTCACTTTTATTTTTTCTTCTGCAAATGTGTTTGATTGGACAAAACTAAAATATTGTTGTTTGTTAATGAGATGAATAAAATCCTTGATGTTATTCTTCAGAATTTTCTGAAGTTAAAGTCTGGTAACAAATAAATTTCTCATTAGCTTAACTCTTTACGCCCAAATCCCAAGATTAACGTCTTTGAGAAAGACAGCTTTTGCAAACAATGTGAGAAAAGGAGAAATTACTAATCATCAGGATTTTCTCCTTTTCCTAATTTTTTTTTGGCCATTCTAGACCTGAAAAGCATTTGAATTGCTGTCAGTGAAATAGTCTGATACAGATGAGTGTAAAGTTTTGCTAAGAGTAAAGGGTTAACCAAGTGATTTAGCTGACGAGAGCAGTGACATTGACATAAGGAAGAACTGAAGTTAGACTGCAGTTTAGAATGGTTGATGACATTAGATTCTATGTTTGCTAAGGTAACATAGTATTGCGTAGAACCTTTGGTTATTCCTGAAAAAAAAAAATTTAATATAGAAATATTAATATCATGAAATGAAACTGAGAAAACAACCCTACATACCTGAAGCACAAGCTGTACAGGATATGGAATTCCCTGCGCTGTATGTACCCGCAGAACAAGATGCTGGTAATGCTGTTTTGTCTGAACATTGGGAACCAGCCGGACAAGCAGTACAGGAAGTTCGGCCTGTATTTGTCTGGTACTCTCCATCTGTACATTCTGAAGGTGCCGCAAGACTGCCAGACGGACAATAGTGACCTGTAGACAGATAAAGGGTTAAATAACTACAACAGCATGTAATATGTTAATGTTTATGTACTGTGCGACGTCTCGGCATTTGCCTTCCTCCGAGGAGTACATAAAATAAATTGATACAAACAAATGTGACGTCATAAACGGTAGTTACACAGGAAATTGCAGACAAAATTGAAAATAAGAAAGCGTGCAATTTAGCGTAGATGTGTAAGACATATTATTAAGCATACCTTAGATTCACATTAGATTTTTTTTTTCTACAGACAGATAGAAATTCTCTTGATCATAAAGTGTCAGAATGTCACGTTTTTCCTATTCTCTGAAAAGAAACTAATCTTAGTATGTACCACATAATTACACATACATAGACAAAGTTTCCACAGTAAAAGAATTAAATTTGCTGATCACAGCATTTATATGGTTCAAGTGCTGGAATTCCATATTTGAAAGGATTGGAAACATTGTAGGAAAAGAGAAAATGTTGATTACCAGTATTTTCTCCTTTAAACACAATACTTTTCAGAAGTCTTCTTCCTCAAGGTCATAAGCTAGGGAATTGTTTGGTAAAAGTCAGTTTTAACCCATTACCACACAATCCCTACTTTTGACGCCCCTGAGAAAGAAGCCTTTTGAAAACACTGTGGGAAAAGGAGAAAATGCTGGTAACCAGCATTTTCTCCTTTTCCCCCAGTGTTTTCTACCCTTCCGAGAACAAATTTTAATTTTTCAGTCACCTTTATTTTGTCGTCTGCAGATGCTTTCAATTTGGACGAGTCTAAAATTTTCTTGTGTGGTAAAGTCAGTTTTAAGTATTTTCTGAGACATTTGTTATGTTCATTTTTATATTCATACTGAGTTTTTATCAAAAGCTTCTGTTGTGTCCACATACATTTTTACTTGAATGATCATGACGCTGAGAGTGGTTTGGTAATCTTACTACAAAACATTATGAATGGACATAATGAAATCAATTTCATGAATTTGACTGCAAAATCATGAAATTGTTTGTACATGGTAGAAAAGAGAAACTCCTGGTTTCTGGCATTTTCTCCTGAGAAACTCCTGGTTTCTGGCATTTTCTCCTGAGAAACTCCTGGTTTCTGGCATTTTCTCCTTTTCCCATACCAATTTCAGAGGCCTTCTTTTCTAGGGTCATGTAAAGATTCGGGACTGCTTGGAAAAGGATTAACCCATTACCACACAATCCCCACTTTTGACGACCCTGAGAGAGAAGCCTTTAGAAAACATTGTGGGAAAAGGAGAAAATGCTGGTAACCAGCATTTTCTCCTTTTCCCACAATGTTTTCTACCCTTCACAAAACAAATTTTGAATTTTCAGTCACTTTTATTTTGTCGTCTGCAAATGCTTTCAATTTGGACAAGTCTAAAATTTTGTCGTCTGGTAATGAGTTAAGTCCCTAAATGGTTCATCAGGAAACATCCATTTACAAGAGAGCTCCATTAGCTGCCTAATTGATCTATCTCTGATCTCTCCTATGGCAAGTTAACCCTTTACCAAACAATCTTGAGTTCAAATGACTCTGATTAAGAATCCTTTTGAAAACATTGTGGTAAGAGAATAGGTCTCTGTTAAGTGGCATTTTGGCTTATTTTCCCACAATGTTTTCTACTCCCATTCTAAACTGAATTCCATGGTTTCAGCCATATTTGAATCATCGTCTGCAAATGCTTTCCATTTGGACAAGCCTACCATGCTGCATGTGGTAAAACATTAACTCATTACCAAACGACAAAATTTTTTTGCTAGTCCAAATCAAAAACATTTGCAAATGACAAAATAAGTGACTGAATATTTGAAATTTGTTTTGTGAACTTTATCAAATAACAAAATTTTACACTTGTCCAAATTAAAAGCATCTGTCAAAGTCGACAACATAAATGTGACTCAAAAATTGAAACTTGTTTCTAGAATGATAGAAAACATTGTGGGAAAAGGAGAAAATGCTGGGGACCCAGCATTTTCTCCTTTTCCTACCATGTTTTCTACCCTTCCTCCCCCCAAAAATTCACTTTCTGCATTACATTTACTTTGTCATCTGAATTTGGGCAAGAGTAAATTCATTTTGTTTGTCAGAGGACTAAGGAGGTGATAAGCATACAAATTACAAGAGATTTTTAGTCAGAGATAAGAGGAATGTCATCATCGATTTACAACACAATCCTGCCTTACAAAACAATCTCCAATCTTGTACTTTAACATCCCTAAAGAAGAGTACTCCTGAAAACACTGCCGGAAAAGGAGCAAATGCTGGTAACCAGTATTTTCTCCTTTTTCACCAGTGTTTTCTATTATTGAAAAAAAAACCAGTTCTAGTCATTAAAACTCATAACCAAACAACGAGATTTTAGGTTTGTCCAAATCAAAAGCATTTGCATGGGACAAAATAAAAGTGACTGAAAATTCGAAATTTGTTTTGTGAAGGGTAGAAAACATTGTGAGAATAGGAGAAAATGCTGGTATCCAGCATTTTCTCCTTTTTCGCCACAATGTTTTCTAAAGGCTTCTTTCTCAGGGTTGTCAAAAGTAGGGATTGTGTGTTAATGGGCTAAAGACAAATTTTTCATCTATAAATGCTTTCAATTTGGACAAGAAAAATTTTGTTCTTTGGTAGCAAGTTATACTGTTATCTCTGAGAGACAACAAAATTTTACCAAGGTCATTGAAGTTGAACTTAATCCATTACCACACAATCCCTACTTTTGACGGCCCTAAGAAAGAAGCCTATAGAAAATACTGTGGGAAAAGGAGAAAATGCTGGTAACCAGCATTTTCTCCTTTTCCAACAATGTTTTCTACCCTTCACAAAACAAATTTCAAATTTTCAGTCACTTTTATATTGTCCTCTGCAAATGCTTTCAATTTGGACAAACCTGAAATTTTGTCGTTTGGTAATGAGTTAATCTATGCTATCCATAAAAGGTCTTCAAAGTGCTGTCATTCACTGTAAAAGAGTCACTTGGTAATATAAATGTATATTATGTATGATTACAATGTATTCAAAGTTACCTGCAGGACAAGCTGTACATGCTGATCCATCTGCACTGTAAGTGCCAGCACCACAGTTCTGACATGAGGTTTGGTCTGATGAAGGTTCCTCACCCGCGTTACAATTCTGGAATAGGTTATCAAAAAAGTCTATATTGTATATTGTGCTATTACTGAACTAAGAAAAATACATGTACATGTAAAACTATGGTACATACTTTGTTTCATTTTCAGCCTGTTTTTTTATGTCGGTTTACCAGGGTTGTTGTAAGCCGTGTTTACTGGCAAGCGGTAACCGTAGTGGTAGCGGTAGCGGAAGTGGCAGTGGCAACGGATTTTTTTCCTATATACAGTTTTCCTATGTAGTGTTCACTGGCGCACGGCGGCAGCAGATTGGAGGAAATAATTCCCTCCCAGCTTAAATTACGACATTTCATTACCCATAACATTTCTAAAAATGGACACATGAAATATAATATAATGTCTATGGAACTATCCAGTTTATCCTTAAGCTTTGTTTACTGGCGAGCAGTAACCGTAGTGGTAGCGGCAGTGGCAGCATAGGCGGCAGCAGCATCGTAGCAGCAGCATTTTTTTTCCGCTGGAGTGTGTGTTTATTGACACGATGTAGCAGTAGCGGTTTTCTTTTCCATCATAGTCCCCCTATAGTTAACTCTAGAACATTGTGTTACTTACAAATTTAGAAAACCTTGGAGAATAAGACTAAGAATATTCTCACGAATGGTTGATGAATACGGGTAAATACGGGCCCATGATTCTCTAAATCTTAACGTATCAACAACTCCAGATTGGGTAAATTAAATGGTTCAATGGCTACAAACCTGTGGGGCTGCATCTGTGTTTGGGCAGATTTTCCCGGATGGACAAGAAGTACATGTAGTTTCTCCTGTAAGTGAATATGTTCCTGAGGCACATGCTGTAGCCGTAGATGCGTCTGGACATCGATAGCCTGCTGGGCAAGGTTCGCATGCTGTTGAACCTGCACTTAAACTCACTTCCCCTGATGCACAACTCTGACATGTCGAGGACATGGACTGGCCCGTGCTGGAACTGTAGGTCCCCAAACCACATGCAGTTCTAGGTCCCCCTGTACCTCCAGAGCAACTGAAATGTACAGAGAAAACTTTTAAATCCTAGAGAAATGATAATGTTACAAATTCCATGCTGTTTTTTTATTCACAGATATCACTCAAAATATGGGTTAGTATCTGTAAAAATTATAAAAGTACATCAGCATTAAAGTATTGGACCATGCCACCCTGTGCAGTCAGCCCATGTTAACATACATAAAAATTTCTTGCTATTGGTAAATTTAAATTTTCTGGTTGTCAATAGACAATTATATCTCATTTTTCAGTCATGTATGGTAAAGGGTTAACCCATTACCACACAATCCCTACTTCTGACGCCCCTGAGAAAGAAGCCTTTAGAAAACATTGTGGGAAAAGGAGAAAATGCTGGTAACTAGCATTTTCTCCTTTTCCCACAATGTTTTCTACCCTTCACAAAACAAGTTTCAAAGTTTCAGTCACTATTATTTTGTCGTCTGCAAATGCTTTCAATTTGGACCAGTCTAAAATATTGTCGTTTGGTAATGGGTTAAACAATGTCTATGGATCCATAATTACATGATGACTTGCTAGGTATAGTGCATTACAGAGATGCATTACGACTCTTTTCCACACAATCCAGAATTTAAATGACCTTGAGAAAAAAGGCTTTTGCAAACAATGTGGGAGAAACAGAAAATGCTGGTATCCAGCATTTCTCCTTTTTCAACAATTTTGGATCAATGCCCCCTACTAAGTCTTCTTTAAATTTAACCCTTTTTCACACAATGACCACTTATGATGACTTTGAGGAAAAAGCGTTTTGAAAACATTGTGGGAAAAGGAGAAAATGCAGCATTTGCTCCTTTTTCCACAAAATTCTCCTATCAAAGAAAAATTGCATCATTTGAACCACTATGAAGTTGTCGTCTGCAAATGCTTTCAGTTTGGTTAGATCTAAAATTTTGCAATGCAAGCCTGTCCATAAAAAAATCTTTTAACGACGTTTGGTATAAATGTTTACGCGCATTCATACTGCGCATGTGTATTTCTCACAGATAGTAAAACTATCAGCGCTATTGTGTATTTTTCGCACAAATGGCAATAGTAACAGCGGACCGACGGTGCACTTTTACAAGAAGAACATTCTACGGATGGTAATAGCACGGTTGCACTAGCCATGGTATTCTATGGTTGAAATAAAAAGGGGAAGTTTTCACCAAAACGAATGCTTATTTGTCGTGGAAAAGGGAATTTTTTACGCAATGTCAGCCATCCAACGATGAAAATGATACAGTTTCTGACGTTTTCCTGAAACTGGCAGGCCAGTTGTCATGCTATCCTTTCCGGAGAAGGTGATAGCATCAAAACTGGCCTGCCAGTGTAAGGATGATTATGACTGGTAAAGAATTAGCTGGAAAAAAATCCAGTTACACAGCAAGCAATGAAACAGGCAGAAAATTGAAGCTGTTGAAGTATACCTATTTCTTGAAGTATAGCTATTTCCTCTTTGAAAAATACTGTGGGAAAAGGGAAAATTTCTTCCACTGAATAATTTTTCCCTTTTCCATCATGTCAGCCGAGCTTTTATCCCTTTCCTTGGAAAAAATTAACTTCAAATGTGACCTTCATCCCTTTTTCCTGGGGAAAAAAGCACGGGTAGATGCCATTTTTATTTTTTCTTATTGTCAAGATTTATAAGTACTATGATTGTGGAAATTTAAAAAAAAATCTGTCCGTTAGAAAGTATGTTTTTATTGAAAATTAACCCTTAACCCGGTAAAATTATCTCCCTTTTTAACCCAATGGTCTATATATAAAATGCATATTGGTACATTTGCCATGCTCAGAACCAGGCTTTTATATGTTTTTTGTGCAAAACTGAATTATTTTTCTTTAAAGTGATGTATATTTATATATTCCTCTGGCAATTTTCCTGTTTAATTGACTATTCAAGGAAAGTGTGTTTAATCCAGTATATGCTGAATTTTGTAACTGTATATACCTTTTTCAAAAGCGAATTTCTCAGAAACGAGCACGGGGACCCCCATTTTTTTTCATTGTGATCTACAAGAGACATGATGAGCTTTGTATGTGCAAAGTTTAAAAAAAATCTGTCCGTTGGAAGAATTTGTCATAAACGTCTTTAATGGGTTCCTCTGGATTTGTGTTTTGATATATTGAAAAGAGGTTTATTCTACATATCTGTGCTATAGTCAT
Source organism: Tridacna crocea (assembly GCA_943736015.1). Classification (NCBI taxonomy): domain Eukaryota; kingdom Metazoa; phylum Mollusca; class Bivalvia; order Cardiida; family Cardiidae; genus Tridacna; species Tridacna crocea. The sequence goes on along the minus strand of OX031066.1, from coordinate 33,298,832 downwards.
TATCTCCTGCTAGATGGCATTCTATAAATACTCATCTATCTAATTTGGGCATCCTGGGCACGGAACCGAATCACTTTCCTACGTGACAACCATTACTTTGAATTTCGAACTAAAATAAACATTTACTCAATAAAATGCTACCTGGTGCAATTCACTCAGCTATGATCAGCAGTTTAACCCACTACCACACAATCTCTACTTTTGACGCCCCTGAGAAAGAAGCCTTTTGAAAACACTGTGGGAAAAGGAGAAAATGCTGGTAACCAGAATTTTCTCCTTTTCCCACATTGTTTTCTACCCTTCCCAGTACAAATTTCAATTTTTCAGTCACTTCTATTTTGTCGTCTGCAAATGCTTTCAATTTGGACCAGTCTAAATTTTCTCGTGTGGTAAAGAGTTAAAGAAATCTGGGGCTAAAACAGGCCTGATTTTTCTTCAAACGTATTGATAAAAACCGTTTTCTCCATTACTACAGTCTGCCAAATATCGGGAATAGTGATGCGTCGTATAAGACAGGTCGAAATCTTCGAAGAATATGATATGCGCAGTCAACAGTGCTATAAGAAATGAACTTTATGATGTTCATATCATCCAGACAAAAAAGTAAGTAATGGTCATATTGCAATAGATCAAACTGAGAAGTCAGTAAGGTTAAGGTATCTGACAACTTTTAACTTTGAACAAACCAATGACAAAACTTAAGTCACGTAGAGCTACATTCAATTAGCCCGTTACCACACAGCAAAATTTTAGATGTATCTAAACTGAAAGCATTTGCAGACGACAATTGGCTCAAATAGTGCCATTTTGCTTTGATAGGATAGAAAACTTTGTGGGAAAAGGAGAAAATGCTGGTTACCAGCATTTTCTCCTTTTCCCACAATTCTTTTAAAAGGCTTCTTTCATAAAGGCGTTAAAAGTAGGGATTGTGTGGTAAAGGACTCGGGTATTTGCAGACAACAAATTAACTCTTTACAAAAAGGAAAAAATTTTGAATTGTCCCAAACTCAAAGCACTAGCAGAAGACAAAATAAATGTAATTCAAAAATTGAAATTTGTTTCAAGCAGGGTAGTAAATATTGTGGGAAAAGGAGAAATGCTGGTTACCAGAATTTTAGCTTCAAATTGAAAACATTTGCAGACGACAATTTTGGTGTGACTGAAATGGTGTAATTTTTCTTTGATAGAGTAGAAAATATTGTAGGAAAAGGAGAAACTGCTGGTTACCAGCACTTTACTATTTTCCCAGAATGTTTTCTAAAGGCTTCTTTTCCAGGGTCGTAAAACCCAGGGATTTTGTGGTAAAGGGTTAAATGTTCTTGAAGGATTATTTCTGTCATTGAAGTAGTAGAAAATATTGTGGGAAATGGAGAAAATGGTGGTTACAAGCATGTTCTCCTTTTCCCATAATCTTTTCAATGCCCCCTTCTTCAGGACTATTTGGTACAGGGCTAAGCATAGCTATCTAAGTAAACAAATCAATCTGGATTTAACTGATAAAGTCTTCAAACTAAATCTAATTTTCCACTGGTTCTGTTTTTATCTCTGTCCTCATGTCAACAAAAAAAACTACATGTATTTTCATATATTGAAAATGTATAGTTTCTTGTAAAATAAAAGCTTTACTGCAATTTAGATCACACTTGGATACATGAGAAGTTGCTTTTTGGAAGCATTTTCTCCTTCTGGATGAAGCTGAAATGAGCTGGATTAGAATGGAGGGTAATTGAAACAGCAGGGTAGAATTGGCTAGATGCAGTTTTTGTACAGATTTAAAAGTTGGCCATGAGGATATGAAGAGGGGAAGAACAGGGCAGTAGGGGTCAATGTGGTTTTATGCTGGGGGTTGAAATGGGTCGAAGCAGGTCAATGTGGTGTGAACCGGGTCAAGTCGGATATCAATATGGAATTTAAATCCATGCAAAAATTTTTAACACGACAAAAGTTTTTCTCTGCCTGTATCATAGCCCCAAGAATTCCTCATGAATTGACACAGGTTACAATGCAAGTCTATATGGATGGAACCAGGTCAATATGGTTTTAATTCTGTATCAACCTGGTTCGGTTCGAAATCCAGCTGTGTGTGACTGTAGCATTGTGATGCATTCTAATTGTGAAGTTGTCTACATACACTTCACCCATAATTCCCTAGTTGATAAGGATAACAGGCAATTTATCAAGGAGATGATAAATAATGCATGTTGAAAAACACTTTTGTGAAGAGCTTTTAGATTTGTACAATTGGGCCCCCTACAGGCTTCTGCCTGTTCTTAAATCCTTAACTGTTCTGAAACAAAGAAGTTGACAAATTTGTTTTTGATAAATTTTCTGTATGTCTAGGGACAGTTCTACCACATGATTTGGCCAGTTGTAAGACAAAATGGATTTTATGGATACAAAACTACATAAAACTACACCATAATTTTCTTGATTTATTGTATCGGGAGATACAATAAATCCCTGGCTCACATACAATTTTTACTGGCAGTAAGAAAAGTTGGAAATCCTTGAAGTAATTATATTCCTCTGGGTGACATTCTTCAAATACATGCCTCTCTGATTTGGGCATTCTAGTTACAGAACAGATTATTTTAATCTAGTCAATATAAATTTATAATCATAGCCCCCATCTAGGATTCAAAAACAGCCCTGAAAATTTTAGCCCACCATTTTGGGGACATATTTGTTGTCAAGTTCCATTTTTACCCCTCGTCAATATTTAGAAACCATATGCAAAAATTTGCAGTAAACAATCAAATCATTTCTTAATTAAACAATTTTTCCCTATGTAAAATTATCATATTTCTAGGGAAATTGGGTTGAAAAAATAGGCTTGTTTCAAGTTCCACATCGTTATTATTGATAGCCATAAAATAGCCATTAAGTTTTTTTCCACTTCTTCTATTTCTAATGACAGAATATTTTTGTTCGTGCACTACATAGTAATTTTTATCGTGCACAGGATGGTTACTGTTACAGGTCTAACCTTCGAAAAAATTGACATGTACAAACAATGCCCTTTTAAGTCAGAAATAACTCTTTACCAAATAATCTCTCGTTTTTTGGACTTAAAGGAAGAAGCTGCTAAAAACATAGTGGGAAAAGGACAAAATGCTTGTAACCATTGTTTTCTCCTCTCCTAGAGTCAAGTTGCAGTTTTTGAGTCATGTTTATTTTGTTATCTGCAAATGCTTTCAATTTGGACAAGGCTTAAATTTCATTGTTTGGAAAAGAGTTAAGCAAACACTGGTACCCAGCATTTTCTCCAATTCCCAAAATTATTTTTCCCTGTCAACATGTCAACATTTAATTCAAACTTCAAGGCATGTTGTCTACATTAATGCTTTCCATATGGATAAGTCTTAACCCTTAACATAATGACAAAATCTTAGACTCATCTATTTTGAAAGCATTAATTTTGCAGACTACAAATTCAAATGTCATTCAAATGATGGAGTTAGTCACTGGACTGTTTACCACCAGTTTCTCCTATTCTAACAATGTTTACAAGAGCCATCTTTCTCATCAGCATCAGAAACTGTGACTGTGATAAAGACTAAAACTATGCCATCTGGAAAAGAGTTAGTATTGTATGATCTAATGCTTTCATGGACAATGTAGATCAAGATCAGCCTGCATTCAACCTGAAGTTTTATCAGTGATCTATTATACACTGTCCAATACTTTGAAATGTCTTCTTTTCGAAACAGCGCTGAAATTACCACAGTAGGATTTTCTTACCACACAACAAAAACCTAGGCTGGTTCAAATTGGAAGCATTTGCAGACGACATTTTAAGTGTGGCTCAAATGATGGATTCTGTCTTTAACATGGTAGAATACATTGCCAGAAAGGAGAAAATGCTGGCTACCAGTATTATCTTCATTTCCAAGAATTTTTCAAAAGGATTTGACCCCATCAGAGTCATAAAATTTGCGATTGTGTGGTTAAGGGTAAAATGGTTTTTAACTCACAATTTTTACCACACAATCCCGACTTTTAACAACCCTGAGAAAGAAAGCTCTTGAAAACATTGTGGGAACAGGAGAAAATGCTGGTAACCAGCATTTTCTCCTGTTCCCACAATGTTTTCTTCCCTTCCCAAATTGTATTTCCATTTTCGATTCACATTTATTTTGTCATCTGCAAAGGCTTTGAATTTGAAAATGTTGTTTGGTAAAGAGTTAAAAAGAAAAGTCACATTTTGCCAGTAGATCATAATCATACACTGAATTAATAATTTCAATGACATTCTTTAAAACCTTTTTGTGTTCATTTCACAGAAATAAATCCTATATTCAATCAATTATGAATTGGGGCTTACACTTTTTGTATGAACCCAGGAACCTTTCATCTGCCCTTTCAAGCTTCAACTGGTAAAGGATTTTAATCAAGAATAAAAGTATATAGATATTCAAATTAACCTGTGACATTCTATTGACTTCATGTTCGCAAGCCAAGGCTGTCGATTCACTACGCTAGTCCACCTTGGTGGATCGAGCTTGATTTTTACATTCCCCGATACGCCTTTTCATTGGATGCAGCCAGCTCTAACTGCAACGAATGAAATTGCTTGTAGCATTTTCATCTTTCATAAAAATAGAATAAGGTCGCTACCTTTCGAATAGAAGGTAAACATGGAAGCCCACGTGGATGTCTGCTTATTGCTTCATGTGTATTCGTAAGCGTTTTGTAAAACGGTATTTCATTGGCCTTTAGAAATATGATGAAAAGGGGGGTAATTACCAAAATCCAATAGAGGGCGCATCGCAGGAATCTCGAAATCGGGCTCAATCAGCCAAGGTAAGATCCACGTAGTGATCATAACCTTGTCTCGCGAAGATGTATTGACTTCAGCTGAGACTTCTGACCATAGACTGCTATCATAATTGGTGTAGTTTAATCTCAGCATTTAACCCATTAACACACAATCCCTACTTTTGACGCCCCTGAGAAAGAAGCCTTTCGAAAACACTGTTGGAAAAGGAGAAAATGCTTGTAATCAGCATTTTCTCCTTTTCCCACAGTGTTTTCTACCCTTCCCAGAACAAATTTCAATTTTTCAGTCACCTTTATTTTGTCGTCTGCAAATGCTTAAAATTTGGACCAGTCTAAAATTTTCTCGTGTGGTAAAGAGTTAAGTCTTGAAATCTTGTGTCCGAAATTACCTACATGTCATAAAAATATACATGGCTTCTCCTATTCTAGACTATAATATAAGCATAACAGTTTTGCAATATACTGTGTCTGAAATTACCTAGGTGAAGCAAAATTGTATGTGGCTTCTGCTATTCTTGACTAAACTGAAAGCATTTTGCAGAGGATAAATCTAATACCGGAACGCCGTGAATGGGGTATTTTGTCTCAAACTAAGTTTACTGGGAAACAGTAGTGGTAGTGGCAGTGGCAGTGTCACCTGCAGCTTATTTATTTAGTTACGTACAGCGTTCCTAAGGAATATTCACTGGCACATGATGGCGGCAGATCGGCGGACCAGAGTTTTTTTTCTCACTGCTTGCCACTCCCAGCTAGAATGGTCCAAGGGACATTTAAATCTGCTCGCCACTAACCACTGCATCTCTGAATAGCCAAAGTTTTCTTTTTATATGCTCAAAGGTTCATATTATGTTATGGCTACACTTGTCCATTCCTACATCCGTCAGTGTGTCTGTCCGTCCATTAGCAATTTCTTGTGTTCGCAACTCCTCCCACAATTTTCATTGGAATAAGTTTAAACTTTCCACGATCCCTATGACGTGCAGTTGTGCATGTGACTCTGCAGGCATCCTAGATTTTAAGCCATTTCACTGACAAGCCCCTTCAGGCGTACATCCACCGCTGTGCAGAGCTCTCATTTAAACAGAACGCTAGGCAGAGTGCTTGCTACTTGTTGCACATGGTAATTCCCCTTTGACAAGTATATGAGATCATATAGCCCATGCTTTGATATTCCTTTCCCAACTAGTTAAAGCCCTTGGGCCAGCTGTTCCCTTAACATCCTATGATACTCAAATTTTTTTGATAAAATAAATGTGGCTCAAAATTTGAAATTAATTCCATTAAATTTTGTGCTCTACAAAATGCTCTCAAGAAGGACAAGTCTAAATTTTTGTCTAAAATAACCACTATGTAAAAGTTGTTCATGTCCACACTGTCTGACAATACAGCAGAAAGTTAGTGTAGATTAAAGCACAGAGGCGTAACTTGAGCATCTGATCTTGACCTACATTTGCTGTAAATGAAACTTAAAAGTTGTGAAAAGGGTTTTAATGGTGTTGAATGCTAAAAATTAGAGAGACATTGCTCAACATTACCACTAAGGCCTATGGCGCCAAGCTCTCTTATAAAGGACAGAAGCGCCATAATTGGCTGGATAAGCTGTATCAGAAATGTTGATGTTTCATGATATCTAGCGATGAGTCTTACAGCCCCTCTCTTCTCCCCAGTTTACCAAAAAATCTGTGGTTTTTACAACCCTGAGATATAAAGCCTTTTGAAAACATTATGGGAAAAGGAGAAAATGCTGGTTACCAGCATTTTCTCCTTTTCCTACAAAGTTTCCTACTCTTCTGGAAATAAATTTCAATTTTTAAGTTGTGTTTATTTTGTCATCTGCAAGACATGCTTTTGATTTGGACCAGCCTAAAATTTTGTTGTTTGGTAAAAGGTTATTGAAAGATAAAAAGTGCCAAAATTGGCCCAAAAGCCTTTACAAAAAAAGCTATGTTCATCTGAGTTAGGGTCCGTAGATTTAGACACACAGAACCATTAACCCATTTCCAAAGGACAATATTTAAGACCGGTCCAAATTGAAAGCATTTGCAGACGACAAAATAAAAGTGACTGAAAACTTGAATTTGTTTTGTAACAGGTAGAAAAAATTGTGGGAAAAGGAGAAAATGCTGGTTACCAGCATTTTCTCATTTTCCCACGTTTTCTACAGGCTTCTTTCTCAGGGGCGTCAAAAGTAGGGATTGTGTGGTAATGGGTTAACCGAGAAAGTGATGATGTACTTCAGAACATTCTAACTGTGAACAGCGCAATTTATTTTAGGTGTCATACTTATGTCCCTAACTTGTTAAATCAATACCTGTTATTGGACATACAAAGGTGAAAAAGTATCAAATATTTTTAATTTTTCAAATCAATATTTGATTTTACAGATAGGTTGGAGACCCTTCTCTGGATCGGTCTCAATTTTGCAGTTATACAAAGGCCATTATTGAAACCAGCGAGAGCAAGACTCAGTATAGAAACTGCTTTTCATGAGCAATTAACCTTACAGACACAATATTTTTTTGCCTACCTGCAAAATATCCAAAGGTGTAAAACTTTAACCCTTTCCCAAACAATCCCTGGTTTTTATGGGTCAGGAAGAGAAGCCTTTTGAAAACATTGAGGGAAAAGGAGAAAATGCTGGTAACCAGCATTTTCTCCTTTTCCCACAATGTTTTCTATCCCAACATATAGAGAAATCATCTTTTTAGCAACTGTTATGTTGTCATCTGCAGAATGCTTTCAGTTTGGTATGGTCCAAAATTTGCCGTTTGGGAAAGGGCTAATCAATTATTTACCCTTTTTTTTTCAAATATTTCAACTAGTTGGAAAGCTGTGATTGGAAAACTGTACATGGAGTCAAAAGATGTAAGAATATCAAATGTTTTGAAACTGTTAGATCAATAGATCAAGTAGTCCAGATACTTTCTTAACTTTTTGCCGAAGGACCATACTTGGGACTTGATGAAATACAGCCATGTAGAAACTTTTTAAGGCTTGAAATGTGATGGGATTAGTCCTTGAAAAGAGTAGAAAATATTGTGAGAAATGAAGAAAATACTGATTATAACATTATATCCAATGTGTAAAAAAAAATCCTACGAGATTGGTTAACTGGTCATCAGATAACTGACTTGTACACTCAAGGTGTTGAAGTAAATATGTATATAGGATAGTGTTCAAGAGCTCTTTTGTCAAGGCTATTTGAGCTGCAAACACTGGCAGTTACTAAATTGATATTTTAAACAAACTCCTGGGGTACTGTTCAATCCTTTTATAATTTAACATTTCCCGACCCCTGATACACACCAGCCGATATAGCTCAGTAGGTAGAGGGTAGGACTAGTGAACACAATGTTTCGGGTCACTACAGGTTGTGGGTTCAAATCCGCGGCTGGCCAACTAAAATTAATAATAGTCTTTCGGATGAGACATTAAACCGAGGTCCTGTTTGTCAGTGCTATACACCGAGCACGTTAAAGAACAAGGTGAAGCTCTCAGTAGTTTCGACCTGTATCCTTGTACTATCCCCTGTAACAACTAACCTTCTTCTGGGGGCGTTGCTCAGATGGGCAACCGGTAGCAATGATAGATAAACCGAAATAACCAAACCAACTCCTGACACACAATTACTCCCTCTCCCTCCATCCTGTCTCTATCTCTCTCACCTTCCCTCCCAACATAACCTCTCCCTCCATCCATCTCTCTCTCTGCATTGTTATGTAAAGGGATATAAAAGTAAGACTAAAAGAACCATTGACTTCTTCTATCTGCCAAGTATAAAAGTCACTCAATAATGATTTCTCTTCAGCATAAATCCCAACATTGACATGAAAAAGTATTTAGCATAAATAGGGATTATTGTGACCTACACTGTAAATCCTTTACAAAACAAATTAATCTATAGTTCAACTGACCTTAAAAAGAGGCTTTACAAAACATTGTGGGGAAATGGAAGAATGCTAGAAACCAGTAATTTCCTTCTTTTTCCACTCCATTTTCTACTTAAATGCAAATATCATAATAATAAAGATGTCTTTATGTTCTCTGGTAAAGAGTCATCACCTATGGGACACTCAAAATCTGATTGCTTCAAACAGGTGGTTGCTGAGCACAGGTACATGTCAACACTGTTGCCTTGTTTGGGACATAAGGTTATACTAACTCCTGTTAAGACATCTTTGCAAGCCAAGTTTACGATCACTACGTGGATCTTACCTTGGCGGATTGAGCTTGATTTTTACAACCCCCCGATACGCCTTTTCATTAGATGCAGCCAGCTCTAGCTGCAACGAATGAAATCGCTTGTAGCATTTCATCTTTGATAAAAATAGAACATGGTCTCTACCTTTCGAATAACAGGCTTATCGCTTCATGTGTATTTGTAAGAGGTTTGTAAAACGATATTTCATTTGCTTTTAGAAACATGATTTAAAGGGGAGTAATAACCACCATCCAACAGAGGGCGCATCATAGGAATCTCGAAATCGGGCTCAATCAGCCAAGGTAAGATCCACGTAGTGATCGTAAACTTGGCTGGTGAAGATGCTGTTAAGAGAATTGCTTGCTTTTTTGGTAAATGACCTTTATAACAAGATTTTCTGTTAATTCTATTATTATATATTTCTCCTGGGTTCTTTGATATGGACCTGAATAAAGAACATAATACTGAAGTACTAAATGGTCTGTTTACAAATAAATTAAGTAACATCTGAAGTTCAATAAAAATGTGAAGTCATGCATTCAATTCTATTTAACAAAAGATTCCTCCCATCAAACCTTATTTTGGCATAAAGTCAAAAAGTTTTGAAGTTTTTAAGTATAATGGCCCTCAATTATACAAGTTTTTATGACAATGCTTTTGTATCCTGTATAGTGTAGATAAGCTGCTTGATCCTACACCGTTATAAAAATATACTTTAACTCTTTACCACACGAGAAAAATTTAGACTGATCCAAATTGAAAGCATTTGCAGACGACGAAATAAAGGTGACTGAAAAATTGAAATTTGTTCTGGGAAGGGTAGAAAACACTGTGGGAAAAGGAGAAAATTCTGGTTGCCAGCATTTTCTCCTTTTCCCATAGTGTTTTCAAAAGGCTTCTTTCTAAGGGGTGTCAAAAGTAGGGATTGTGTGGTAATGGGTTAACCCTTTCCCAAACAAGCCCTGGTTTTTATGTGTAAAAGTCTTTTGAAAACACTATGGGAAAAGGAGAAATTGCTCGTAACGAGCAATTTCTCCTTTTCCCCCAGTGTTTTCCACCTTTTTTGAGAACTTTCTGCCATTTTCTCAAAATCTAAAATTGTTGTCTGCAAACTCTTTCAGTTTGGAAGAGTCCAAAATTGTCATTTGGGAAAGGGTTAACTCTTTACCAAACGACAAAACCGTAGACTCAGGTCAAAATTCAAAGTATTTGCAGATGACAAAATAGATGTGAATATAAATAATTAGATTTTACTTTCAGAACAGTAGAAAACATTGTGGTAAAAGGAGAAAATGCTGGTTACCAGCATTTTCTCCTTTTCCCATGATGTTTTTAAAAGCTTTCTTTCTAAGGGTGGTTAAAGGTCGGCACTGTGTGGTAAAGAGTTAACTCTTTACTAAGTGGACAAAATATTTGACAAAGCCAAATTGAGAACATGAATTTTGCAGACGACAACTGAAACATGGCTTAAATGATGGAGTTTCTCATTGAAGAAGATGAAAACATTGAAGGAAAAGGAGAAAATGCTGGTTACCTGCATTTTCTCTTTTTCCCACAGTGTTTTCTAAAGGCTTCTTCCTTGGGACTGTGTGGTAAAGACTTAACCCTAGCCCAAACAACAAATTGTGGGCTCTTTCAAATTCAAAGCATCTGCAGATGACCAATTGAAAATTGGTACAAATGACCTTCAGCTCTCAAAATTGGGTAGAAAACATTGTGGGTGACTGAGAATTGCTGGTTACCAGCATTTTCTCTTTTTCCCATGTCTTAAAATTCTTTCTTCCCAAGGACCATGAAAACCCAGAATTGTTTTATGAAAGGTTAACCACATGACAAAATTTCAGATCATCCAAATTAAAAGAATTTGCAGACGGCAGAAATGCAGCTAAAATAGTAATACTTCACATTGACAGAAAAGGACAAAATACACATGTACTGGTTTTCTTTTTCCCTCAATGTTTTTTAAAAGTTTGTTTTTGTGAGAATCATTCAAATCTATGGGTTGTTTGGTAAAGGGTTAACTTTTTTCTATACAACTGTTGTAAGTTTTGTTACCATGATCTTCTGGTAAAAATAGTCTGAAAATACTGTTGGACAAAGATAAAGTGCTAATGATCAGCAATTACTTTTACTTTCCTACAGCTAATGTTACCAATTTTTCATAGAAAAGACTTAGTCCTATCATTTCTACGAATGCTTTCAACTAGAAACTGAAAGTATAGGCTAAAATTTTTTCTGCTAAAGAGTTTAAATTGGTGTTTTGGAATAATTACGGTCAAGCTTGTGTGTGAATTCCATTGAACCAATCCAATTAAGGAAAGACACTCTGGTACCTACAAGATTTCCATTTTCACTTGTTCGAAATAAAATGACTAAATAGATTGTCAGAGGGCCAAAAAGCACAAATCCACTTCCAATCCATTATACTGGGCATTTTAATCACTGGCGAGAAAGCTATTTTGGAAAGCTTAATTTAAAGATCAGACTGAGCGTTTTTGTGCTTTAAGATCTTAATCTGTACCATCCACAAAGTTATTCATGTTGCTAATGAAAATGCAAGAGTTATTTGTATTGACAAGGTATCAATAGGCAGTATTCGTTGTCTATAGGAACGTCCTATGAGCATTCACACAGAATGGATTTTAATTAAGGATGAAACCAGGACAAGTGATAAAAACCTATTGATTTAGACCCTGCCCTTACCTACTTAACTCCTTACCACACATTTACAATAAAAAAAATTTAGACTGTTCTAATACGAAAGCATTTGCAAATGACAAATCAATTGTGAAACAAATGTTAAAATTTGGTTTTGGAAGGGTATAAAACATTATGGGAAAGGAAGAAAATGCTGGTTACCAGCATTTTCTTCTTTTCCCATGATGTTTTCATAGGCTATTTTTCCTCAGGGTTGTTAAAGTCACAGTCCATTCCAACTTAATGAAAAAACCCGTTTGTAAGATAAAAATAAATTTCATTTTCACATGGCAATATTATGACTTTCATGATATGTAAAGGTGCAGTTCACAAAATTCCAGTCAATGGCAGAAACAATTTTGAAACTAGAACAAATCCGACCATGTCACACTATCTGTTTGTTTACATCGATGATGGCAGATGATTAGCCGACTTTTTGCCTTAAATGCCCCCACTGACATGATAGTGACATAAAGAAACCTAATAATTCGCAACTAACCCTTTATTCACTTGATCGTTTTGTCCCCATTCTAGACTTAAAAAACATAACTTCATCGTAAACAGAAACGACAACACAGGATGATCATCATTTATTCATTTATCATCAATACAGGAAAAGTTTACTACGTCGAAATAAGAAAAAGGTTCAGAATGAGCAACCTCCATTGGCAAAAAACTATAATTGTAAGCAATTGTCCTATATACAATGTAATAACACTAATGAGATGCAAGGCTACCAAGTGATGTTCTAAATGACCTAGTTTGAATATACACAAATCATAATGAAGGTTGTATCCATCAATGGCGTCCCTGAAGTGGACGAGCTCCTCCATGCATTTTCAAACTCATATACCATGGCAACCAATGCAGTGACAGACAGATTTGAGCTTTTTCCGATAGGTTATCTGATATATTTTCAAATTATAAATGGTGAAATGGTGAAAATTACCTATCCTTGGACTTAACTGGGGCTTTAAAACTTGGCATTGTGTGATAAAGGATGACCCTGAGTAATATTGACATATCAGTGAGTAAAAGACAAACTAAGGCCCATCAAAACAGCCATGCATTTCCCTCATTACCACATACATGACTGTATCAAATATGAAAACTAGTTTGTCTTTAAACTGAAGTCTTTGGCAATTTAGAGTGAATAAGATAATTAGATCTGTATTGAAAAAGGATATAAAATCACTGGAAATAAAGGAAAAATATACTGGATGCAAGCTTCTTCTCCTTTTCCAATAATATTTTTTAAAAGCTTCATTTGTCAAGGTCTAAAGTATTGAATCGATTAGTAAAAGAGTAAACAGAATTATATCGTGACAAACGTTCATTATAAAATAGATCCAGATGATCTACAAGATTATAGTAATTTCGTACTAATGCTGACAACTAATTTCAACTGCTATATTTTCCCTTTTTGATGCCCCCATGGGCCTTGCATTTTCTGAAAAGAGGCAAGTGATAGTGATAAAACTACATAAAATTTTCCGCTGACAATGATGACATTATCGTGCGGACTTCAATCAGCGTCCATTGTGAATCTTCATTTTAGAAATCTGCTGTTCTTAATGCAGTTTATCAGTTTTACTGTCAATCATGGTTTGTTTGGTTACTGAATGGCAATCCTGATTTATAGAAGACACAAGTCTTCAACACTTTCCCTGTTTAACCCTTGCCCAAACGACAAGTTTTGGACTTTTCTAAACTGAAAGAGTTTGCAGACAACAATTTTAGATTTTGAGAATATGGCAGAAAGTTCTCAAAATGGGTAAAAAACACTGTGGGAAAAGGAGAAATTGCTCGTTACGAGCCATTTCTCCTTTTCCCAAAGTGTTTTCAAAAGACTTTTACTGCAGACACATAAATATCAGGGCTTGTTTTGGAAAGGCTTAAGTTCTTCCTAGTTTGTAGATGAATTTATGTTGCAAAAAGTTTACATTGTTATCCAAGATGTAGATTTGTGAATTATCGGTAACCAGGATTAAGTTGATGTCATTAGTTTCTTCCAGTTGATTTATTTCAACTTTGTTGAAGTTGATGGGCCATGGTTAGTTCATTTAAAGTCAGAACAAAGCTGATTGAAAGTCTTAATTAGAGGGGAGGGGCGTCAATTATAAGGGACATTACGTATATCTGGATACGATGGGTATGGTGTCCTGTTGGTAATATGCCAGAGAACACTATGAAATCCACCGTGCTCCATGAAACCTTCCCACCAGAAACACAAAATTGTTCAATTACCATTTCACAACAATAGATTTTTTATCATTTAACCCTTTTGTAAGTAAAATTGTGTTTCCCACACACATGTACAAGGTAGAAGAATTTTGCAACCAGTAGTTTTCTCATTTTATCACTTTTTCTTCCCTAAAACACACATCTCTCTATTCAAGCTATATAAAATATGCCTTCTACAAATTATTTCAAAGTGGAAATGTCTGAAATTTCAGAAATTCTAATATTTCGCCACCTGATATACAGTTAACCCAGAGAATAATTTGTGCTAATAACAGTAATTAAAGTTGTAGCGGATTGCTCACTGAAAATGAAAATTCAATAGGTTCAAATAGGAAACCTTTTCATGCCAATGCAGAGAATTTAAGTTAACACATAGTACAAAAATTAAGTACAAAGCTGCACACATAAATGTAACACAATTAGGGTAACATTTTCAATTTTACTCTTTACCAAACAACAAAATTTTGGACTGGTCTAAATTGAAAACATTTGCAGGCGACAAAAATAAATGTAAATCAAAAATTGAAATTTGATTTGGGAAGGGAATAAAACATTGTGGGAAACAGAGCAAAGGCTGTAATACCAGCTTTTTCTCCTTTTCCCGGAATGCTTTGAATAGGCTTCTTTCTCAGGGTCGTCAAAAGTCGGGATTGTGGTAAAGAGTTCCTGTCCTTATAATGTTTTCCTTTTCAGTTTCTTACTTACAAGCAGTCCCTCAGAAAGTAGTCTGAGAAGAGGTTAACTCTTTATGAGATTTTCTAAGATATGTAAAATTTGTCCAAAACGCTCGGTATTTTTTTTACATCATTCAAAACCATATTTTTGTTTTCAACAAACAGTGCTCTTTTACGTGTCATGCAATCATTCCTGTTTCTGATACATCTAAATAAAGCTAGTATTGTAGATTACTGATAGGTTATAGGCGGTTATTCAGAATTTTTACATCTCACCAAATTAAAAAATATATACACGTATATCACTGAAATTCATATGAAAAAAATAATAAGCTACATAGCCTCTTAAGGTATTTTTAGATTTCCTGCCAAAAATCCATAAGGCATTGTGGGAATGTTGAGTGACTGGCACATGACTGATAACGCTTAAATTCCATTACATAACAAACACGTAATAATTATTTTCCATAATGTCTTCTTTGGACACTATGTTTGAAACTTTGTCTGTGTATTCTTGGATGTACTGTGGATTCATATAATTTCGTTGGTATGAAATTTCGTGGATTTTTCAAATTCGGCATTTTCGTTGGACCGTAAATTCGTTGATTTTCCATTTCTAAAAGAATTTTTTTTAACCCATTACCAAACAACAATATTCTAGGCTTGTCCAAATCAAAAGCATTTGCAGATGACAAAATAAAAGTGACTGAAAATTTGAAATTTGTTTTGTGAAGGGTAGGAAACATTGTGGGAAAAGGAGAAAATGGTGGTTACCAGCATTTTCTCCTTTTCCCACAATGTTTTCTAAAGGCTTCTTTCTCAGGGACGTCAAAAGTAGGGATTGTGTGGTAATGGGTTAAGTAAAAAAATCTAGAACTGTCCATTAATACAGTGTGTAAAAGAAAGAAAAAAAAAACATAAAACGGGACTTGATCGATGACACGTATACAGGAAACGTATCGAGTGTAGAGGGTGTAAAGTTTATGCCACTTATCTGATAATCTGACCGCCGCTCTCGCGTCTATCAATTAACACATGTGTAATTATTTACAATTTACATCGTTTATTTAATCCTGCAGTAACAGTTTACAGTCGAATTTTATGCCGAAAAAAGATACGACGTTTTCAGAATTGTCTGCTTTGAAACTGCTCCGACTTCCGAAGAGCTCTACCCTTACCCACATGTCTGTGTCACTTAGGAAAACAAGACTGCTTACCACATTTTCGCCTATTTTTTGTGACAGAAGAAATCAGATCTTTTGTTTAGAGCTCGAGTCGTTTATTTTTACTGAAATGACAACGTTTTACCTTCCTAAAGTGTGTCCGAAATAGTAGGTGTAAACTCAGACAAATTTGCAACTAGATCTATATTTCGAACAGTGTGAAGGATCAAAATTGTAGTAGACCTAAGTTTCGGCTTCCATTCCATCTTTTGCGACTTCGAAAAAAGTTGCTTTCTGATACGAGCTAAGTCATTGTTCAACTGGATGGGATATATCAAAGATCAGACTGCAAGTTCTGTTTAGTCTGACAGCTTCCAGCAACACGTTGAAATCTGCCATGTCTTGTCATCATCAAATTCAATATTAGAACGACCGAAATATAAAACAAGCCGTCCGTTAACATGATTTTATGCCTGTCGCAGGTACACACACGTTTGCAGTAAAATTTTGATTTGGGGGTAGATCTATGACGTAACTTGTAGGTCATTCGAGCAAGAGGGTTGTAAAACAAATGTTTGTTGTACTAATATTTACGCCTGTTTTACGCCACGAAATCTATGGTCACATTGCGTTTAAAAATGGCTGTTTAAAAAAAAAAACCTGGGCACTCGTGTCACCTGTTTTGTGAAGTCAGCAGAAAATTGGTTTGGCTGTTTGCAAAAAAAAAATCCTTGTAGCCGAAATTCAACATAGTAAAAAATAAACATGGATTACTTGACTCGATGCGTGTAGGTAATTTTTCAACAGTGTTTATAACGCAGTCATCGCCGGGATAGCAGGAAAAGAAATGAAGTTAAGGCAGTGAAAAATCACTATGTTTACTCCGTAATTGTTAATTCTCAACAAAATTTTTATAGGAACAAATAATCTATGGTGTAAATAACTTTCTGTTTGATAGGGAGAGTGTACATTTTAACATTGGCGACGGCATGTTCGTTATCAATGGAGCCGAACCCAACTTTGTTGAAGAGAGTCAAGGATCTAACTTTCGTCGAGAACTTGAATTCGTAGACTTAACTACCCACGAAATCAACGAAAATTAGTACTCAACAAATAATAATGGTTTCACAGTATATGAGAGAACTGATCATCTAAAAATAGAATGTGTCTCCCGCTGGTGTCAACCTTGGCCATAGTAAATCTCCCATTTCTCGTGTTGTTGGATGGTTTTCGACTACTGGGGTTTTATGAACGCAAACTAAAAGGCTTCAGGAGTATAAGTGTGATTTTTGTAATATTTTCATCCCAATATCTGAAGGGCCATCTTTAAACTCTTTACCAGACAATCTGGTCTTTACCAAACGACAAAATTTTGGACTTGTCCAAACTGAGAGCATTTGCAGACAACAAATAAACAGACTCAAAAATTCAAAGTTGTTCTTGGGAAGGGAAGAAAACATTGTGGGAAAAAGAGAAAATGTTGGTTACCAGCATTTTCAACCTTTTCCGACAATATTTTCAAAAGGCTTATTCCTCAGGGTCGTTAAAAGTCAGGATTATGTGGTAAAGAGTTAACTCATCACCAAACAACAAAATTTTAGGTTTGTCCAAATTGAAAGCATTGGCAGATGACAAAACAAGAGCGGCATATTGTCGCAAGATACGCCCGTCTTAACCCAAATTGTAAAGCTGGGGCATGCACCGGACAAAATTCAAGTATAAAAATTGACAAAGGGCACTAACTCAAAAATTAAAAGAGCAAGAGTTATGATTCCTGTGCACTGCACTCCCCCTTGATGAGATCTATCCATCCATGAAATTTCATAACCCTAGCTAGTATAGTTTATGAGATATGCTCCGGACAAAATTCAAGTATGAAAAACGATAAAGGGCAATAACTCAAAAATTAAGCAAGCAAGAGTTATGATTCCTATGCACTGCACTCCCCCTCGATGAGATCTATCCACCCATGAAATTTGATAACCCTGGCTAGTATAATTTTGGAGATATGCTCCGGACAAAATTCAAGTATGAAAAACAACAAAGGGGAACAACTCAAAGCAAGCAAGAGTTATGATTCCTGCACAATGCACTCCCCCTCGATGAGATCTATCCACCCATGAAATTTCATTAGCCTAGCTAGAATAGTTTTGGAGAAATGCTCCGGACAAAGAACTGGACGCTGCCCGCCCGCCCGGACGCCCGCTCGCCACGAGTGATCCCATAATATGTCCCGTCTTCGACAGGCGTATAATAAAAGTGACTGAAAATTTTAAATTTGTCTTGTGGGGGTTGAATTCTGTTCTTGGGGATTGGGAAGGGAAGAAAACATTGTGAGAAAAGGAGAAAAGCTGGCAACCAGCATTTTCTCCTTTTCCTATGCTTTCAAAAGGCTCCTTCCTCAGGGTTGTTAAAAGTCAGAATTATGTAGTAAAGAGTTAAAAGACCCCGAGAGAAGCGTAATAGAGAAAATGCTGGTAACCGGCATTTTCTCCTTTTCTCACAATGTTTTCTACCCTATCCAAATCAAATTTCAATCCCGACATTTAACGACCCCACAGAGGAATCCTTTATAAAAACACTGTGGGAAAAAGAAAAAAATGCTGCTCAGCATTTTTCTCCTTTTCCCCACAATGTTTTCTACTCTTTCACAGACGAACTCTATCATTTGAACCACATTTTAAGTGTCGTTTGTAAATGCTTTCAATTTGGTAAAGCCCACATATTTGCTATGTAGTAGTAGAGAGTTATCCTTTTACCACACAATCCCGACTTTTAATGACCTTCAGAAAGAAGCTTTCTGAAAACATTGTAGGAAAAGGAGAAAATGCTGGTAACCAGCATTTTCTCCTTTTACTACCATGTTTTCTTCCTTTCCCAAAACAATTTTTTAAAATTTTCCAGTCACTTTTATTTTGTCGTCTGCAAATACTTTCAATTTGGACCATTCTGAAACTTTGTCGTTTGGTAGAGAGTAAAATTTGTCTGCAGCAAAATTTTATGTTTTCAATCTTGACAAGTCGATGCTTTGTCTTTGTGTTGAGTAACACAAATGCTTTCAATCTTGACTAGTCTTCTATGCTTTATAATGTCTTTTGGTTGAGTAACATAATATTATCTGCAGTGTTTTCAGTTTTAGGTTTCTTCCTGTTTTATCTCGCTCCTTTGTATTTTCAATTTGTATGCATTTGCATTCAAACAAGTCTGAATATAAAGTAATTTTATACTCCCTGACAAAAACAACATTGATTTATACATTTATTATCTAAAAACATTTTGTGGTGCAAAACTGTTATTTGAGCCATGGTATTGAACACCCATCACCGTAAATTTACCATACAATCTAAAATTTCAACAACCCTGGGGAAAAAAGGCTTTTGAAAAGATTGTTGAAAAAGTAGACAATACTGATTTTAAGCATTTCCTCCTTTTGCCATGATGTTTTGTAAACTTAAAATACAATTTCATTCATTCAAATCTTTACTAAACAACAAATTTTAAGTCATGTTCAAACTGAAAGTATTTGTAAGTTACATATCATAATAATGTGATTAAAATGATAGAATTTGTCTTAATTAGAGTAGAAAATATTGCAGGAAAAGGGGAAAACATTGGTTGCCTACATGTTTTTCTTTTCTTACAATGTTTTCAAAAGCAATCTATTGAAAGTCGAGATTTTTGGTAAATGATTGAGCCACATTCTATGTCATCCATACCTGCTTTTCAGTTTGGAAGAATCTGAAATTTTGTTTCCTGGCAAAGGGTAAAAAAAGATTGATTTATAAATTCATTATCTAAAATCATTTTGTGGTACACTGTTATATGAGACATGGTATCGAAAAACCAGAATAAAATATTGATGGCAAATTTATACAATATTAAATAAACAAATGGGTGGGACAAACTGAAGTAATGCATAACAGGTAAACTTTACCAGACTACAAAAATGTAGACTTGTCCAAATTAAGCATTAGATGGTGAAAAATGCAGATTAAATAATGGAATATGTCTGTGGC
Source organism: Tridacna crocea (assembly GCA_943736015.1). Taxonomy (NCBI): domain Eukaryota; kingdom Metazoa; phylum Mollusca; class Bivalvia; order Cardiida; family Cardiidae; genus Tridacna; species Tridacna crocea. The sequence continues at coordinate 33,279,058 of OX031066.1, read as the reverse complement.
GGGATAAATAAGTTCGTGAAACAGTTGCCATAAACTACCCCACACAAAGTAATTCTGCAAAAAAAAAATGAGAAAAACACAATAATCTGTTAAATATGAAAAAGTTGACATGAACCACGAATCTCCACCATGCCAACTTGAGCAATGTCTACTGACAAAGTCATAGACTAAACATGATGTCAGCAATAAGATACAAGGTGTTTGCATATATATGTATATGTAAATTAAGTGATACTTATCCCAAGGTAAGTTTTTTATAAGGTATTGTAGACATCACCTACCTATGACTTTGCCAAAAGTACACTTAGAGAACCATATGTGGGTGCAAACACTCAATTGCATTAGCTTGATTTTCAATGAAAAGTCAAAAAAGGGACATAACTGTGCCAAAAATACTCTGCTGCTTACCTTCACTTATTGTATAGGGTTTGCTTTTGATTATTTGGAACTTGTCCAGGTTCAAAGCAAATGTCTTCAAAAATAACGTAGAAAATATAAAATGTTTCAGTTTTCCCATGATGACACAGAGGACAACGCCAGGACTACATTTTTGTTTGCCATTTTTTTTTTTCAAAAATAACCATGCCAGAAATTGTATCCAAACTAAGTTTTATCCTTACCAAGGCCGTTCTTTCCTCATCCACTGGTCTGTCAATACTTTTAGTCCTTTGATTTTCAACTCAATTTAACACTTATCAATTTTTTACCAAACAACAATTTTTGGACTGGACCAAAGTCAAAGCATCTACAGACAACAAATTTAATCTTAATTTAATTAGTTATATGATGATTTTGATAGAGATGAACTTTACTCATTACCACACGAGAAAATTTTAGACAGGTCCAAATTGAAAGCATTTGTAGACGACAAAATAGAGGTGACTCAAAAGTAGAAATTTGTTCTGGTAAGGGTAGAAAACAACGTTGGAAAAGGAGAAAATGCTGATTACCAGGATTTTCTCCTTTTCCCACAGTGTTTTCAAAAGGCTTCCTTTCTCAGGGGCGTCAAAGTAGGGATTGTGTGGTAATGGGTTAACTCATTACCAAACGGACCCCCAGTCCCCCCTCTGGATCCGCCCATGGACAACATCTTAGGAAAAGGAGAAATCCTTATAACCTGTTAGATGTCAATACGTGAAAACATACAATGGTTTAACTCATTACCAAACAACAATATTTTGGATTGATCCAAATTCAAAGCATTTGCAGATGACAAAATAAATGTGACTAAAGAATTGAAATTTGTTTTAAAGGTGGCCCTTCAGAATTTGGGATGAAAATTTTACAAAAATGCAAAAAAATCATCCTTATACTCCCATAGCGTTGTAATTTGCATTCATAAAACCCCAGCAGTCGAAAACCACCCGATAACACGAGAAATTAGAGATTTATTACAGACCAGGTTGACACCAACGGGAGACATGTTCTATTTTTAGATTATCAATTCTTTCATTTAAATACAGGAAAACCCAGACAATGCTTCAAACATCCGTCCGAAGAAGACATTATGGAAAATAATTATCACATGTTTGTTATGTAATGCAATTTAAGCGTTATTAGTCACGTTGATTTTGGCGCGAAATCTAAAAATAGCTTAAGAGGCTACGTAGCCTTTTAAGAGAATACCATAAAAAAAATTTTCTTTTATAATTTTATGATTCTTAATTATTGATGATTTGTATTGTTTTTTCATATAAATTTCAATAATATATATATTTTTTAATTCAGTGTGATGTGAAAATTCTAAATACCCACCTTTAAGATTGAGGGAAGAAAACATTGTGGGAAAAGGAGAAAATGCTGGTTACTAGCATTTTCTCCTTTTCCCGCAATTTTTTCAAAAGGCTCCTTTCTCAGGGTTGTCAAAAGTCAGGATTGTGTGGTAAAGGGTTAACTCTTTATCACACGACAAAATTTTAGACTTGTCCAAATTGAAAGCATTTGCAGACAACAAAATAAATCTGACTTAAAAATTGAAACTTGACTATAGAAGGGTAGAAAACATTTTGGGAAAAGAAGAAAATGCTGATTACCAGCATTTTCTCCTTTTCACAAAATGTTTTCAAAAGGCCTGACTCAGGGTCGTAAAAATCAGCAACTGATTGGTAAAGAGTTTAAGGATGAGAGTCCCAAGATACTGAATGAACTGAGAATCAAAACTAGTTCAGGTAAATAAAGCAGAAAATCTCTATTGGTGTTCCATATGAACGCTTCCAATGGATGATCATCAGTTATTAATGAAACAAAGCAGTAAATTTATTAGGTCCTAGCCAATTCACAATCATAAGCAAAAACAATTTTCCTCTTAACCCTTTCCCAAACAATCCCTGGTTTTTACGGCCCTGATGTAGAAGCCTTTTTAAAACATTGTGGCACTTTTCCCACAATGTTTTCTACCCTGCTGGAAACAAATTTCAATTTTTGAGTTACACTTATTTTGTCGTCTGCAAGGGCTTTCAATTTGGACTAGTCTAAAATTTTGTCGTTTGGTAAAGAGTTAAGGAAAATCTAGATTTTGATAGGACCTATCATCTTTTTTATCTAAAATGTCTGAATAAAGTAAGATAGAAATCTTTACAAGTTTAGACTAGTACTAGAATCCTCAAAATGACCTTTTGAACAATATGGGAAAATAAGAGCATGCAAGTAACCAACTTATTTCTCCTTTTCCTACAACGTTTTCTGTCATTTCAAAAGGAAATCCCACAGTTTGAGCCACTTTTGATTTTTTTTATGCAAATCATCATGTGGATAGAGACTAAATCCATGAATGTGGTCTTGCATGGATCATCACTAGAAGATAATATTCATCATCAGTTTGGTACAACTGACCATTATTTCACAGCAGTTATTTTTCAGTTTCCATGGGTAGCGTGTCCAGTAGTACTGGACACGGAACCCATGAATTTGGATTAACTCTTTACCACATAATTCCGACTTTTAATGACCCTGAGAAAGAAGCCTTTTGAAAACATTGTGGGAAAAGGAGAAAATGCTGGTAACCAGCATTTTTTCCTTTTCCCACAACGTTTTCTAAACTATCAAGGACAAGTTTTGCAGTTTGAACCGCATGGAAAGTGTCATCTGTAAATGCTTTCAGTTTGGACCTGTCTATTATTTTATTGTGCAAACATAATAGTATGCCAGCTTATATACATCCAACATCTGCCTGTATCCATTTTAAGTTACGTGCATGCACAAAACTTTCATCTTGATTGAAAGAACATTTGTTACATGAAAGATTAGCATTTTTCCCAGAGGTTAATCAAACAAAGAACCATAATGCTTTCAAAAAAACCTTGAAATTGTATGGTAAAGGGTTAGTCTGACTAAGAGATACTGAATGCAACAACGGAAATGTAAAGTGTTGCGTGCACTTGAAATAATTTCTTGCCAACCAGTTTGTCAAGTGTTACTATGCATGCAGAGAGCTCCGGGGATCTGTTGTTTTTTTTTTTCAACAAAAAAACTTCTGTCATTTTCATTCAAATGATTTGTCCCAGACAGGACAGAATACAATGTGCTTTTGGCAAGGTCTAAAATTTTGAATGGTTAAGACATGAGATAATAAATGGTTACCAGCATTTTCTCTTTTTCCAACTATGTTTTCAAAAGCTGTCTCCTTTAACTCATTACCAAACTACAAAATTTTAGATTTGTCCAACTTGAAAGGATTTGCAGACGACAAAATAAAAGTGACTGAAAATTTGAAATTTGTTTTGTGAAGGGTAGAAAACATTGTGTGAAAAGGAGAAAATGCTGGTTACCAGCATTTTCTCCTTTTCCCACAATATTTTCTAAAGACTTCTTTCTCTGGGTCGTCAAAAGTAGGGATTTTGTGGTAATGGGTTAAAGTCAATAAAGCTTGAACCATATGGTAAAAGGTTGATACTGCTCCACAAAGTAAAAACTTACTTCCAATTAGTTTGAAAGCTTGATAGGACTACAAATTAAATGTGACTCAAAATCTAAAATTTGCCATTCAAAGGGTAGAAAACATTGAAGGAAAAAGGAAGTAAATGCTGTAAAACAGCATTTTTTTCCTCTTCTCACAATGCTTTAAAAAGCCTCCTTCATCAGGGTTGTTAAAACTCAGATGGTTGAGAGTCAATTTCAGTTGGTCAAGCATAGGACAAGATTTCAGGACAATGTGGCATTCCCCAGAATATAAACTGTGCAAAGGTTATTATTTCCCAATCATCATTTGGCCTGCAACATGTCAAAAGGGGTATGTGGACATTTGCGTAAAGTGTTGTCTCATACCAGCCTGCACAGTGTGAGCGGGATGATCAGAGACAACGGTTTCTGTTCTTATGCAATTTTCTCTTTCATCCAAGTCTACTGTAGTACAAAATTGAATTAATCCTTTCCCAGACAAGCCCTTGTTTTTACGTGTCTGCAGTACAAGTCTTTTGAAAACACTATGGGAAATGGAGAAATTGCTCTTTTGAGCAATTTCTCCTTTTCCCACAGTGGTCTCTACCAATTTAGAGAACTTTCTGCCATTTTTATCAAATTTGAAATTTTCGTCTGCAAACTCTTTGAGTTTTGAAGAGTTTAAAATTTTTTTGTTTGGGAAAGGGTTAAGTCATAAAGTGTGGTCTCGGATCAGCATGCATGGACTGTCCAAATGACCCTTTTTGTGTGTTGCAGGCCATTTATTTTCACTCTATTGGCAGTATATAAATGGTGTCATTCACTCTAACCACCCATCTAATCTTTTTTTTCAACATTCAATTCTTATTGAACTTACTGAATATTTGGATGAAATGTGATTTTGACCCTTTTCTGGTAAAATAGAACAGTTCCAGTATATGTGACAATGTTTTCTAACCTATCAGAGATCTTGAGCTCATTTGCACCAATGCTGCTTTTGTCGTCTGCAGGTGTTTTGAATTTGAACCAGTCTAAAATCTGTTGTTTGGAAAAGGGTCAATCCTGAACCTACTGAATAAGTAGAAGCGAACTTTCAAGAGAGCAAATACCCACATTTTGCCATTTCAAGGGTATTTTTGGGAGGAAAAAAGTCTCCTTAATATCAAACAGTGTAGATCCAAGGGCCTAAAGGCTAAACTTTACCACTCAGTCCAGAGTCTTAAAAACACTGATGAAAAAATCTTAGGGAGAGTAGAAAATGATGGTCACTAGGTGCTTTAACCCTTTACTCCATAGATACTCATTTCTACGCATTGATTGTAGGAGCCTTTGGAAAACATTGTGGCAAAAGGTGAAATTGCTCGTAACGAGCAATTTCACCTTTTGTCACAATGTTTTCTATGCTATCAAATGGTATCATATACACATAAGAAACTGTTTCATCCTTGCTGTTATTAAGGGTCAATTAGAGATACCATAGAAATGCCTTATGGGGTAAAGGGTTAAATGTAACATTTTATGACCTTTTCACGTTGAATTTGTGGCAAATTTATCTTGTAAACCTTTCATAGAGAAATCTAAACATATGAGCCACATTTCATTTGTCATCTGCAGATACGTCTCAGTTTGGTGAAGTCTAAAATTTGTTCATTTTGTCCTGTACTAGTTGATGCAGCCCATATAAAGCTATCAAACACATACAGGCTGAAATTTGTTTTTATTTGGAGCAGGACTCCAGAGGGTGTGATTTCAATTTCAAAATTGAAAATATCAACTGTTCTCAAATAAACCCTATGTTATGGGTAGTCTGATTAGAATCGTCTCATCGAGACGATTCTAATGAGTACCCATAACATAGGGTTTGGTAGAGAAATAATGGATTTAGAATACCATCACTCCCTCTTATCTGGAGCTCGATCTGTTTAGAGATTGGATAAGCATCAGTCTTACATTATGAAAAATACTCCAACTTTTTCTCCCCTATTCAATACCTTGAATGTAGAAAAATTCAATCAAATGTCAATTCTTTTATAATGCTGACAAATTGAATGACATGGGTGAATGGTTCCATCTCTGCCCTTTGAATATATAATAAGGTTTGTGACAAATATACTGAAACATTAATGAATGCTGAGGACATATTGAGGTCACTTACCATGCCATACCTAGTTTTAACTACCCTCAGGGGCAATGTTTCAAAAACATTGTGAAAAGAGGAGAAAATGCTGCTAACTATACAGTAATATTTTTGACAACAGTATCCTGAATTATTGATGAATGATGGGGATACACCGAGGTCACAAACACTTACCAAAAATTAAAACAACGGCCAAAGAGAAAGGCTTTTAAAAACAATTTGGAAAAAGGAAAAACTGCTAGTAACCAACACGTTATCCTCTTATCCAAATTTTTCTAACTTATCAAAGACAAATTTCTTGATGTTAGCCATATCAAAATTGGCATCTGCAAAGTCAGTGCTTGCAAATCAGGATTCAATATGTACTGAAGCCACTGTTGACTACATATTACTGACTTCAGTTACATTTATCAAACTGTTCCAAGTTTTCATAACCTGAAAGACATTCATTTTTGAAAACAATGATGTAATAAAAGAGCTGATAACCAGCAATTTTGCCTTTATCCACAATGTTTTTGTACCCTTATCAAAACAAATTTCAATCTTTTAGACACATAAATTTTTTTGTCTGCAAATGATTTCAGTATAAAGACAAAGCTAAAATTTTCTTGTTTGGTAATGAGTTAACCCATTACCACACAATCCCTACTTTTGACGCCCCTGAGAAAGCTGCCTTTTGAAAACACTGTGGGAAAAGGAGAAAATGCTGGTAACCAGCATTTTCTCCTTTTCCCACAGTGTTTTCTACCCGTCACAGTGCAAATTTCAATTTTTCAGTCAACCTTATTTTGTCGTCTGCAAATGCTTTCAATTTGGATCAGTCTAAAATTTTCTCGTGTGGTAAAGAGTTAAACCTTTAGTAGATGGCAAAGTATTGGACTTGTCCAAACTATCCAAAATTCCTAAAACTTTTAGTAACAAGGCTTTTTTACATATTGTGGGAAAAAGGATAAAAATTCTGATATCGGTAAAGGTGGATTTAGATGGTATGCATGCATGTAGGAAAATAAACTTTCAGTAAAATTATATGAAGTCTGTCAAAATTTCATGTAAAAACTTGCGGCCTACCATAGTGACAACTTCCATTTTTGTATGAAAAGTAAGGCTTTTGAATATTATTGCAATATTTACAGCTGAGTCCCAGTAGCTCAGTCAGTAGCGCGCACAACTCAAGAACAAGGAGTCATGGGTTCTATCCCTGGCTCGCCCACTTTCTTTCTGATTATCATTGCGACAGGATTTATTCCTCTCCCACAGCTGACCATTTTCTTGATGATGATTATGTGGGAAAACAGCCAGTGGCTTGGAAAGAAAATTGTACGGAGTACTAGTGAAAGAATCTCCAGGAAGGCAAGGATAGCAGCACTGTCTGCCGGGATATAACTGAAATCACCATACAATCAATCAACCAGTGCAATATCTATGTGACATGTTACAGTTTGGAAGGGATATACCCACATCTCTTATCTCTTCACCCATATGAAAAAAAATTCAGGCTTGTCCATTTTCGAACTTTTGCTGTGTACGATGATTATATTAACTCTTTAACAAACGACAGCTTGTCCAAATCGAAAGCATTTGCAGACGACTAAATAAAATGACTGAAAATTTGAAATTTGTTTTGTGAACCGTAGAAAACATTGTGGGAAAAGGAGAAAATGCTGGTTACCAGCATTTTCTCCTTTTCCAACAATGTTTTCTAATGGCTTCTTTCTGAGGGGCGTCAAAAGTAGGGATTGTGTGGTAATAAAGTATGACTCAGCTGATGAAATTTCATCCTCAAAAGGCTAAAAAAGTAGTGAGAAAAGGAGAAAATGCTTGTTACTAACCAACATTTCTTTCCCATTCCAATTAATACTCTCATAGAGCCTTCCACCACAGGTTCATCAATAAATCTGGGAAATCTTACAGAGGGTTAAAAGGGTATGAATGAGAAAGTAGAAAAAATGTGATTCAAAAGACTTGTTTTAAAAAATATAAAATCTGGAAGCGGATCAACTCTTCACCGCACAATTCCTTGTTTAAATATCCTGGAAGAGAAGGCTTTTGAAAACATTATGGAAAAAGGAAAAAATGCTGGTAACCAGCATTTTTTCCATTTTTTCCAAAATGTTTTCTGCCCTATCAAAGACAGAAATGATCATTTTAACTACATATAATTTGTCGTCTGCAAAGGTCTTCATTTTACTCCAGTCGAAACTTTTGTCATTTTATAAAATTTACATGTATTGCTATCTGACAGAGTGAACTTGGATGTCATCAGATTCTAAATATCTCATAAACATTGTAAAATTGATAACAGTATTGACATTAGACTGGGGTCTCAGCTGAAAATGGTTCATAAATTAATAATAACTGGTAGAAACACTTCATAATTACATTAGTCTTATTTATTACTTTATGATACAGTAAATAATGAAACATTTTCTAACACTGCGCTTAATTTTCTGCAGTAGTGTATACAACCGACAGAGCAACTGTGAGGAACTGGAGCAGACAGAATGGGGGAGAAGAAAGATTTTTTTTATCTTCACTCATCAATTTATTGTGCTTTGTCGCCTTTCTGACCAAAAGTTCAAAATCTTTGTAAGAATCAATAGATACGGAAATTTATTTTCTCACTTCTTACAATGCACAAATGTTACAATAAATGTGAGAGCTAGAAATACTGAACAAAAAAAAAATTTAAGAAAAAATGTCATCATACTTCTTTAAAAACTTAACCAAGCAACAACATCTTAGACATGTCAAAATTGAAATCTTTCCAAGATGTCAAATGTAACTAAGTTACTGTGGTTTGTCTTTCAAGAGGTTGAAAAAGTTCTGGGAAACAGAGAAAATGTTGGTTTCTACTGCGGTAATTTCTTCTTTTCGAACTGTTTTCATAAGCCTTTGGTCCAAGTGTCGCTAAAATACAGGACTGTGTGGCAAAGGGTTAACTGTTTACCACACACGAAAACCTTAGACCAGTCCAAATTGAAAGCATTTGCAGATGACAGAATAAATGTCACTGAAAAATTAAAATTGGTTAGAGAAGAGTAGAAAACATTGTGGGAATAGGAGAAAATGCTGGTTATCAGCATTTTCTCCTTTTCCCACAATGTTTTTTAAAGGCTTCTTTCTCAGTGTCATTAAAAGTTGGCATTGTGTGGTAAAGAGTTAAATGACATCAATTCCCTAAGCCCAATGAATTATGAGGTAGACTGGTCAGAAAATTAACAAACAAGAGGGCCAAGATGGCCCTGGATCGCTCACCTGAATTTTTTAGATGACCATAGTCTATTTTTTTTTTTTTTGGGGGGGGGGGGGGGGGGGTGGAATTGAAACATTGGAACCAAATTTATAATTTTGCCAAGCAATTTTCAAAAAGATCACCTGTAAAAGTCATTTCGAAATCTGACCATCAGTTTCAAAAAGAAGAATTTTTAAGAATTCTTCATTTCTGTATAAGAGCAAGTAGCCCCCATCCACGAGAGCCATGTTTCTTGATGGATCAAAATTTACGAACAAGTTTTGAAAAGGGTCACCCAAGGAACATTTTGGAAAATTTCTTTTAAAATCTGACCAGGGGTTTCAGAGAAAGAGAATTTTCAATAATTTCATCATGTCCGTATAGTGCAAGTAGCCCCCATTCACAAGAGCCATGTTTCTTGACGGATCAAAATTATATGTACAGCTTTTGAAAGGGTCACCCAAGGAACATCTCTGTCAGATTATTTTAAAATTTCAGAGAAGAAGAATTTTCAAGAATTTCTTCATTTCCATATAGTGCAAATAGCCCCCATTTACCAGAGCCATGTTTCTTGGCCAATCAAAATTTCGCGAACAAATTTAGAAAAGGGTCACCCAAGGAACATCTCTGTGAAATTATTTCAAAATCTGTCAAGCCATTTCAGAGAAGAAGAATTTTCAAGAATTTCTTCATTTCTGTATAGTGCAAGTAGCCCCCATTCACCAGAGCCATGTTTCTTGATCAATCAAAATTTCGCGAACACTTTTTGAAAAGGGTAACCAAAGGAACAACTCTGTGAAATTATATCAAGATCTAACCAACTGTTTTAGAGAAGAAGAATTTTCAAGAATTTCTTCATTTCTGTATAGTGCAAGTAGCCCCCATTCACCAGAGCCATGTTTCTTGACCAATCAAAATTTCGCGAACAATTTTTGAAAAAGGTCACCCAAGTACAACTCTGCGAAATTATTTCAAAATCTGACCAGCAGTTTCAGAGAAGAAGATTTTTTACGAATTCCTTCATTTCTGTATAGTGCAAGTAGCCCCCATTCACCAGAGCCACATTTTTTGACGGATCAAAATTTCACGAACAATTTTGAAAAGGGTCACCCAAGGAACAACTCTGTGAAATTATTTCAAAATCTGACCAGCGGTTTCAGAGAAGAAGATTTTTAAAGAATTCCTTCATTTCTGTATAGTGCAAGTAGCCCCCATTCACCAGAGCCACATTTTTTGACGGATCAAAATTTCACGAACAATTTTTGAAAAGGGTCACCCAAAGAACATATCTGTGAAATCATTTCAAAATCCGACCAGCGGTTTCAGAGGAGAAGATTTTTAAAGAATTCCTTCATTTCTGTATAGCGCAAGTAGCCCCCATTCACCAGAGCCACATTTTTTGACGGATCAAAATTTCACGAACAATTTTTGAAAAGGGTCACCCAAGGAACATATCTGTGAAATTATTTCAAAATCCGACCAGCGGTTTCAGAGGAGAAGATTTTTAAAGAATTTGCTAAAAAATTCCATTTGGTTGCCATGGCAACCAGAGTTTTTGATGGAATCAAATTCTGTGAACAATTTTAAAAGAGGACCTCCCAAGGAACATTCCTGCCAAGTTTGGTCCAAATCCACCCAGCGGTTTAGGAGGAGTTGATGTTTAAAGAATTGTTGACGACGGACGATGGATGACACACGACGGACGACGGACACCGGGTGATCCTAAAAGCTCCCCTTGAGCACGTTGTGCTCAGGTGAGCTAAAAAAAGTTTTGGCCCAGGTTATCATACACCAACCATATTGACCTAAGCCAATATTTTTTTGCTTAAAACCCCTTTTACAGAGCATGGCATATAAATTTTATATAACAATATATGTGGGTGTGTGTGTACCATGCTCTCGTGATAAGGGGGGCTTTAGGCATATGTGATAACTATTGACCCAGGGCAGCCTGAGCAGTCTGTGCAGGCTGACCTCGGCTAAAACTGTTTAGCTATTTGTCAATTTTCTGTATGCCAAAGGACCAGTCTTCCTTATGATAAAGTGGATTTGTAAAAAAAGTGGCTCTTATGAGAACATAATTATGTGATGACTTGCCTGGCCTCATGTATCACAGAGATGTGTTAAGCCCCCTTTTGCCAGAGCATGGCTCAAACATAAAGTAATGTTTTCTTTAAATTTCAATGTTCTTTCATGAACCACCTATTGAGAATAAATACATTCTGTTTAACTTTTCCTAATGACAAATTTTAGATTTTTCTAAATTGAACAAATTTAAAGTATCTCAAAATGACTAATTTGCAAAGCAGACAAATATGCTGAATTTTACTAATTGGGTAGCAAACATGGTGGGAAAAAACAAAATGCTGGTAGCTGCATTTCCTCTTTTTCCAACAATGTTTAATACAATCCGCTTTTCGTTGTACTGCAATATGGATAAGTGTAAAATTTTGTAGTTAGGTCAAAAGTTTTAACCCTTTGCCACATTGAAAAATTTTAGATTTGTCCAAATTATATATGTTTGCAGACAATTTGTCAAATGTGGCTTAAATGAAGGGGCTGCTCTACTAAAGGATAGAAAACTTAATGGGAAAAGGAAAAATATGCTGGTTACCAGCATTTTTTTCCTTTTTCCACTATGTACTCAAGACCTTTCTCTTTCATGGTCATCTAAAGTCGTGTGGTGAACGGTTAATATGGAAAACTGATTGCTAGCCAAAAACAACAATCCAGGTGTTTATAAGTCTTTGAAGAATTCTCTTTTATAACTCTATTTACTTATACATACGCATGTTTTTATTTTTTCTCTCGCAACTTTTGTTTGAACAAAATTTGAGTTTGGAATACGTTCTCAAATCAATTATATAAATGAAAGTAAAAGTTCAATATATAAAAAATTTAATTTCTAACCTTTTACTGACTCAAATCAATTATATAAATGAAAGTAAAAGTTCAATATATCAAAAATTCAATTTCTAACCTTTTACTGAACAAACATTGATTTGAGTGATTTTTGAGAAATAGCTGCTTTTCTCACAATCTATTCTTTGTTGACATTCAACCCATTACCATACAATCCCAACTTTGATGTACCCCCTCCCCCTCCTGAGAGGAGAGCTTTGGAAAACATTGTGGGAAACGAAGAAAATGCTGGTAACCAACATTTTCTATGTTTCCTACAGTGTTTTCCATCCTTTCTGACACAAGTTCAATAATTTTGACATCATTAATCCTTTACCAAACAAACCCTGGTTTTTACGTGTCTGCAATAAAATCTTTTGAAAACACTGTGAGAAAAGGAGAAATTGCTTGTAACAACCAATTTCTCCTTTTCCCACAGTGTTTTCCTCCCATTTACAGAACTTTCTACCATTTTCATTGAGTTTGAAATTGTCGTCTGCTAACCCTTTCAGTTTGGAAGAGTCTAAAACTTGTTGTTTGGAAAAGTGTTAAATTTTGATTTGTTGTCCGCAATCTCTTTCAATTTGAACCAGTCTAAAATTTTGTCTTCTATTAATGGCTTAATCCTTTAACTCACAATCCCTAGTCTTAATGACCCTGCAGAGGAGGGCTTCTGAAAAAATTGTGGGAAAAGACAAAAGTACTGGTAACCAGCATTTTCTCACTCTTCCAATGTTTTTTACCCTTCCAAAGACATACCTTGTCATTCAATTCATTGACTGCGAAATGTATTCAATATTGACAAGTCTATCACAATGTACAACATTGAAGATGTTTCGGCCAGTTTAATCAAAATAATCAAATACAAACTAAATTTGCCGGTAATTTATACCGAGCAGTGCATTTTTGCAAAATCATATTGTGAGTCTCCATCTTTGAAAATACAGATTTTAGTTTTACATGCATTTTACAAGTATTTTGTATGTATTATTAACTCTTTACCGAATGACAAAATTTTGGACTAGTCCAAATTGAAAGCATTTGCAGACAACATTTACATGCAAATCGAAAATTGAAATTAGATTTAGAAAGGATAAAAAACATTGTGGGAAAAGGAGAAAATGCTGGTTACCAGCATTTTCTTCTTTTCCTACAATGTTTTCTATAGACTTCTTTCCCAGGGTTGGGATTGTATGGTAAAAAGTTAAGAAATACTTTTTGTTCCATGAATTTCAAATTATGAACAAAGTGGGTAGTAAAATTTGCTACTTATTGCTGTCAAGCAGTGCATATCACACAAGTGCCATAGACTGAGTAACTGGGCCCAGTTTTACAAAAAAAAACCTTTTGTCTAATTTGCAAGCTCAGTTTCTTACGTAAGTTGAGTTTGTAATTTGAAACGCATTTGAGTAACACTAAACAGACTTCGGTAACATTCTATAATAGGTAAAAATCACAAAAATTATTTTTCCCTTGCAAACTCACACTCCTCTTACAATCAATACAACACTTACATATTTTTTGCTATAACAGTTGAAATCGTTGACCAACTGTTGACCATTTAATGTACCATTTTTAACAACCACATCACATAGCAAAACAATGAAATACAGTGTACAAACGTGATAGTTTCTTCTAAACACACACCATGGCGAACTCCATGAACAACGTACCAACAACATAGTACTATGAAACACAATCTGGCAAGCGCCATGACAAGAACTAACACCTCACCAGCAATTCTAGAGGCAGCCACGCCTTTACCCACTACATTGTAGTACTCTAAAACACAAAATGGCAAATGCCATGACAAGGACTAACACCTCACCAGCAATTCTAGAGGCAGCCACGCATTTACCCACTACATTGTGGTACTCTAAAACACAAAATGGCAAACACCATGACAAGGACTAACACCTCGCCAGCAATTCTAAAGGCAGCCACGCCTGACTCATGATACTTTGAACACCTAACGCAGTACTTTGTGTCCAACTATATACATAACATGAACTAAACAAAATTGTACATGTGGTTTCAGTCGGTTCCAACTCTGAACTGAAGAACCCGCGCACAAGCATTATACTCGTGCACTACACAAACGCCTCCTATTGGAGCTAAGACTATTACAAGGGAAATTAATTTTCGTCTAATTCGATTCCTCAAACGCCGAAAATAACATTTCTTCCCTGCCAATATCCAGCACTGCTAGTTCCACAGTAATACAGCTGACCTATGTTCTCATGATATACAGGGCATAACCAAGAAAAAGTAAATAATACGCACACCAAAGTGCATGAAAACTGTATGCGCGAGTGAGGGGAGAGCACGTGAGGGGATCTCCTCGTCTCATTGGGGGGGGGGGGGGGCCTCCCCCAAGAAAATTTCGATAACCGGAGCCTTAGAAAACGGCCAAATTGAAAAATACATGAAAAAGAGGCAACCTACGACCTATTCTCAGTGTTTTTTTACATTATATGCATGTGTGTGGTGTGCATAATAGAAGTTACACCTATAATGATGTAGGTTTTAATTTTACATGTCTTTTAATCCTTTACCAAAAGACAAAATTTTAGACTGGTCCAAAATGAATGCACTTGCAGACAACAATAGAAATGGTACTCAAAGATTGAAATTTGTTTCCAGCAGGGTAGAAAACATTGTGGGAAAAGGAGAAAATGCTGGTTACCAGCATTTTCTCCTTTTCCCTCAATGTTTTCAAAAGGCTTGTGTGGTAAAGATTTAACTATATTCGCTACATACATTTTCCTCAATATTTTCATATGAAATTCAGCAGAATTAAAATAATGACTACAAGCTTTTGTTACTTACTAATATCCAGCGGTGCACGTGACACAGCCATAATTTGATCCACTACTGATGGCAAAATATGTTCCGGCAGCACAGTTGTCTATGCAGTCTGATGACGTACAGTTGCATGTTTGAGCTTCTACGATATCTGTGATAAAGGAAGAAGAAAGAAAAGAAATTAACAAAGCTTAGATTGAATTGTTTACAAAATGGTAAAATTTGAGGCTTCACCAAATTCAAAGCAGTTGCAGTCTACAAACTAGATATGTGTAAGATATAAAGATCTTTCTCTGAAAGGATAAAAAAAGATGTTACTACAAAAGGTGGAAATAATGGTTAAAAGCATCTCCTCCTTTTCCAAGATTTTCAGACGGCTCCTTTCTCAGGATTACTCAACAGAATAGGAGTATTGGGAGGAGAGTTGGGTTAACCCTTTACCACACAGTCCCGACTTTTAACGACCCTGAGATAGAAGCCTTTTGAAAACATTGTGGGAAAAGGAGAAAATGCTGGTAACCAGCATTTTCTCCTTTTCCCACAATGTTTTCTACCTTGCTGGAAACAAAGTCCAATTTTTTATTGAAGTGTATTTTTGTTATCTGCAAGTGCTTTCAATTTGGACCAGTCTAAAATTTTGTGGTTTGGTAAAGGGTTAACTCATTACCATGTGACAAAATTTTAGGTTTATCCAAATTGAAAGCATTTGCAGATAAAGGCTTTCAAAACCATTGTGGAGAAAATATTGGTAACAGGCCATTTTCCTTTTCTCACAATAGATCCTGCATTTATGAAAGTCAAATTTCATGTTTTGAGTAACCTTTTAATTTCTGTCAGCAAATACTAGTCAAAATGTTCGTTGTCTGCTACAGAGATAACCATTTTAAAGTCTTGTAAGATAGTGAAAAAAAATTTACAGCCCCCTTTGTAATGTAGGATTTTATGAGTGCTTTTTGTCAATAAAATGGGAAAAAGCATTTAAATCTACTGCACTCGAACAAAGTAGTTTAGTTTGAGATAAGTGATAGCCTTCACAAGAAAAAACTTTAGACTCAATCCAAATTGAATTCATTTGCATATAGCATTTTCATAGTGGCTCATATATGACAGAAATTTTCTTTGTTAGGGTTGAAAATTTTGTGAGAAAATGCTGATGACCAGCATTTTCTCCTTTTCCTACAATGTTTTCAAAAGGTTTCTTTTTCAAGGATGTTAAAACAATGTCATAGTGTTGTAAAAGGTAAAGTAATTTAAAGCATAAGGGTGCACCATGTCTAATCCTATCAATTTACTCTATCCAAATAACAAAATTTCAGACTTGTGGAAATTATAAACATTTTGCAAATGACAAAATATATATGACACAAAAATTGAAAAAAAAAATTATGGAAGGGTAAAAATAAACTTTTAAAAGAAGGGGGAAATCTGATTAACAGAATGTTCTCCTTTTTCCACAGTTTTTTCAAAGGTCTTTTTCCTTAGCGACTTATCCCTTTA
Source organism: Tridacna crocea (assembly GCA_943736015.1). NCBI lineage: Eukaryota > Metazoa > Mollusca > Bivalvia > Cardiida > Cardiidae > Tridacna > Tridacna crocea. The sequence goes on along the minus strand of OX031066.1, from coordinate 33,262,610 downwards.
CCACATGGCAAAATTTTACACCTTTCCAAATTGAAAGCATTTGCGGACAACAATTTCACAGCTCAAATAAAGCGATTTTCTTTGATAAAATAGCAACTTTGTGAGAAAAGGGGAAAATGCTGGTTACCAGCATTTTTTTTCACACAATATTTTCAAAGGCCTCTTCCCTGGGATTGTTAACCCATTACCACACAATTACCACTTTTGACAACCCTGAGAAAGAATTCTCTTGAAAACATTGTTGGAAAAGGAGAAAATGCTAGTATCCAGCATTTTCACCTTTTCCCACAATGTTTTGTACTCTTCAAAAAACAAATTTCAAATTTTCTCTCAATTTTATTTGGTTGTCTGTAAATGCTTTCCATTTGGACAAGTCTAAAATACTGTTGTTTGGTAATGAGTTAAAAGGCGCTATTGTGTAATAATGGGTTAACCCTTTACCAAACAATCCCTCGTTTGAGATAGAAGGCCTTTGAAAATATTGTGGGAAAAGGAGAAAATTTTCTCTTTTTCCCACAAAATTGTATCCTGCTGGAAACAAATTTCAAATTTTGAGTTTCATTTATTTTGTCATCTGCCAGTGCTTTCAATTTGGACCAGTCTAAAATTTTGTTGTTTGATAATTGGTTAAAACTTGAGATTGTTTGGTAAAGGGTTGACCCTTCATTCTGTTTTTAGCGTAGGAATAGGATTCAACAAGTTTTACTCTTAACTGCACAATCCGAAGTTTCAACCATCCTCAGAATGGATGCTTTTGAAAATATTGTGGTAAAAGAAGAAAATGCCGATAACCACAATGTTTGCTGCCTTTTCTGAGACAAATCCCATTATCTATGCCACATTTAATTTCTCCTCTGCAAATACTTACAATTTCGACTAGTTTAAAAGTTTGACATGCCGCAAAGGGTCACTTTCAAGGCTTTTCTTTTGTTAAAAAATCTCAGCACAGGAGTCAGTGCAGATCAAGGATCTTACTGCAATCAAATATCATTCTACACTGCAAAAAAAACCGCAACTTAACCCTTTCCACACACTCCTGAGATTTAACCCTTTCCCAAACAATCCCTGGTTTTTACAGGTCAGGAATAGAAGCCTTTTGAAAACATTGTGAGAAAAGGAGAAAATGCTGGTAACCAGCATTTTCTCCTTTTCCCACAATGTTTTCTACCCTATCATATAGACAAAGCAACTGTTAATTTGTCATCTGCAAAATGGTTTAAATTTGGTCTGGTCCAAAATTTGCTGTTTGGGAAAGGGTTTAGAACCCTAAGCCATGCATTTTCTTCTTTTCCCACAATGTTTTCTACCCTATTAAAGGTAGTAATCATCATTTGAATTAAAATCAATATCCAGTCTACAAATGCTTTCAATGGGATGGAGTCTAAATTGTATTCTTTGGTGAAGGGTTGAAATGTAAATACTAGTGAAGGATCAATAAAGAGATTAGCATATTCTAGGTGATATCTTAATTTAAGTCTTTACCACTAATTGTAAAAGTGAAGATTTAACCTTTTACCACATGGCAAAATTTTAGACCTATCCAAATTAAAAGCATTTGCAGACGACAATTTCATAGTGGCTCACATGATGCAACTTCCCTTTGATAGGGTAGAAAACTTTGTGGGAAAAGGAGAAAATGCTGGTTACCAGCATTTTCTCCTTTTCCCACAATGTTTTCAAAAGATTTCTTCCTCAAGGTCGTCAAAAGTCGTCATTATGTGGTAAAAGGTTAAACAGATACAAGCAGAGCTCCAGATCTAGAGGGAGTGGTTTCAATTTCAAAATTGATAATATGAATTATTCTCCACTAAACCCTATGTTGTGGATCCTCATTAGAATCCTCTCTTTGAGACGATTCTAATGAGTACCAACAACATAGGGTTTCAAGGAGTAATAATGACTTTAGAATACCATAAAACCCTCTTATCTAGAGCTCTGGATACAAATATTTATCCCAAATTATATTCAAAGATTTATACAAACACTTTTTGAAAAGCATAATCTGCCCTGTTACCGACTGACACCAAGATTTTCTCTCCTAAACTTTAGGTGTTCTTTCATAGGTACTATCTGTAATTTTTTTTCTATTAAATAGAATGTTTATATTTATATTCACAACATGTCATAATTGCTTTACAGTATATTTATTGTCGTTCAAGAAACTCTTCTTCACAGCTGCAACAAAACTGATTTCCATTACATTCTGTTAAAATACTTCTATTCAGGATATTCTCCTCTTTTTCTCTTTTGAAAACTGAATACTATGTATGTTCAAAAAGGGGTTGGCCCAACTCTCAATTGTGAGAACTTGTGGCCAAACCTTTTAGTCTTACTTTTGTCAAGGGAGATAATTGAGGCGCAAACCTTAATTTCATATAAAAATCACAAGTTGTGGCAAAAGGATTGTTAATTCTCTCCAACATATTATAAAGTTCACTGGATCCATTAAACATTTTGACCAAGTTTTTAGCTGCATATAGATCTACCATATTTTTAACATGACCATATTTTATAGAAAGATCTGTAAGAAGTGTTAAATCTATTTGTTGCCATTTGTGTACTGTATATGGAACTGGAAGTCGCGAAAGTAATTATTAGAAGCGACAACCAAGAAGTTTTAATAAGACAGTGATTGAGAAATACGGGGAAAACAACTTCAAAAGCACCTTTTGAGAAGTGAAAACACTTATACAGCTCCATTGAGATGTATCTGGCCACAGAAACTTGTGAATACATGTACATGTGTACTTGTATTGTAACAAAACATGTATTAAGCATGTTATTGTGTTGTTAAGTAAAAATGTATTTTATGTAAGAATTTTTGAATTGCGGCAATAAAATATGTTTAAACTGTAAGTAATGGATACCTACATTATTTCCTTTTCCCACAACATTATCTAGATCTAACCATTCATAGACAAATCAATTCTATTATGCAAGATTTAAATTGATATTTGCATAAGCCTTTGATATAGATAGGGATTAGATAGATCTCTATTATTTATACGTTCCCTGATATTTAGGAGTCTAAAATTCCATCATTATTTAACTCTTTACCACAAAATCCCGACTTTTAACAACCAAGGGAGAGAATCCTTTTGAAAACATTGTGGAAAAAGGGGAAAATGCTGGTAACCAGCATTTTCTCCTTTTCCCACAATGTTTTCTACCCTTCACAAAACAAGCTTCAAATTTTCAGTCAATTTTATTTTGATGTCTGCAAATGTTTTTGATTTGGACCACAGAGATTCCTGTTTTTGGACAAACCTAAAATTTTGTCGTTTGGAAATGAGTTCAGTAAACCCCGAAAAAATGCAGTCCAGTCATGTTATCATAGAAAATACGAGGTAGATTTCCATAAGAGTAAATATAATATTTTTTTATACTGCCAGAATTAAATTAGATCACGAGTATTAAATCGTAATTTTAGAATACTCAAATTAGGAAATTATGTAACTGCACAAACGGAATGTGAAGAAATGGTTTTAATACTCGATCTCTTCTAGCGCACGTAAGGTGGGTGGATGGGGGGGGGGGGGGGGGGGTGTTTAGTAAATTTAATTTCATTATTCAAATTAATTGTTTCAACTTAATTCCAACATTTCGGTAAATTCAATACTTGGGGAAAAAAAAGAAAAGCTGAGTTGGTCATTGAAATATGTGCCGAATTACACAATAATATCATGGAAAAAAGGAGTTAGAATAAATCTGGCGCATGATGGCGCTGCTTTCATAAAAATGTCGTCTGCAGATTGATTAAAAAAGATAATGTTCAACTTACCTAGGGCCAGCCAAACGAAATAGAATCCGAAAAACAATCTCAAACCATATATTTTCATTTCTTTTTTCTAGTTCCTTGACGAAAACTCAAAATAAAATGTTACAAGTCTGCAACAGCGAACCAGCGCTTTTGTGTTGCTAAAAAACAAAATCCGAAAATAAAAATCACATTCTAATCCGAAACGCTCACATCTCGAAAATTTTTTATTTACATCTGCTGAAATAACGGGATCTGTCCATTTGTAACACGAAAAACAATCGTCTATTGTGTTTATTGATCGAAATTTCCTTCCTCAACTAACGGGGAATTATAGATTTACCTTATATCTACCCGATAAAATTTGCCCACCTGTGTATTGTAGTTCGCACCCGAAATTATTCTTTTTATGTCACGTGGTGCAAGTAGCGTCATGTTGCCAAGAGATTACAGGCACTGTCATAGACGGATCTTCAATGCGATCTAACCAAGAATGTTTCTTTAAAGGATATTTTCTGAATTTACTTAGTTTTATAAACAACTTAGCGTTTTAATCTCTTTTAAAAACTATCGACCTTTTTCTATGATCAAGGATATGGATAAACCGACACGAAATATGCCCGCATAACAATCCTGGAGTCCTTTTGCATAATTTTCAAAGAAAAATAAAAATACTGAAAAAAAAAAGGTTTTTTTTTGTTTAATGAGAAGAGTGAAATAAATGATGAAATGGGAAAATTTCTCCCCTCTCTCATAGTTATCAGTTCAATGCACACTGTTCATTCTCTAGCTTGTTAAGCGCGACTCGACGACCTTTTGCGGACAATGTAGATCAAGATCAGACTACACAGAACGTGCAGTCTGATCTTAGATCTACACTGTCCGATAAGGAGTTATCTTTGACCCCAAAAGTACCTTTAAGTCTTCACCAAATGACAAAATTTTAGACTGGTCCGAATTTTTTAACTCTTTACAAATGACAAAATTTTAGACTGGTCCGAATTGAAAGCATTTGCAGACGATAAAATAAATTTAACTCAAAAATTAAATTTGTTTCCAGCAGGGTAGAAAAAATTGTGGGAAAAGGAGAAAATGCTGGTTAGCAGCATTTTCTCCTTTTCGTACAATGTTTTCAAATTCAAAAGGCTTCTATCTCAGGGTCGTAAAAACCAGGGATTAGTTGGTAAAGAGTTAAAATGGCAAAAGTTAGGGTTTTTTTTTTTTATAATTGGAAGTTGATTTACAGGACAAGAGTTACCTCTTTAAGCTGCCAAATATGTAACCTCAACCTTTTTCAATGTCCATGGGTTGGTTGATGGTTGAATGGTGTATTACAGGGCATTCAACATAATTTCAGTCTTATCGTAGCGACAGCTCACATATTCCCGGAATTTCAAGGGTTTCATCAGTGCTAGGCTGGGTCTTGCCAGCGGACACTCTCAAGAAAAGCTTCACGGTTCCAGTGAGGCTCAAACCCGGGGCGCAAGTCTTACAATTTACTGAGCCACACGGGACCCCTGATGACTGTAAAAACAAATGAATGAAAGTAAGAAAACCCTTTACTTTTAAACCAGACTGTCCTAGAGAACAAAGATCAGATCCAGGAGTAATGTTATCAGTTGTGAAAACAAAGAAAATCATGAATAGGTGAGATGTTACTTCGACCAGAAACATACAATACTTTTATCCATGTCTCTGCCTCAGCATAACTGAAAGAATGTCAAAAGAATCCTACAAAAGCAACCCAGTTATTGCCCATTGTTGCATGACGCAGCATAGAGATTTTAATTTGAAACGATATTGCGTTATTTAAGCCTGCACCAAACAATCCTTTGTTTTAAATACAGAACAGAACAGAAATTTTATTTAGACTCTTAAGCATATAAGCTTAATGGTCATAGCAGTATAGTACAAAGCATGCAATATATATAACATATTTCAATATACAAATATTAAAGAAAATGAATAATTTCACTAGTTATTTCAGTAACTAAGTGGACATTCTTTTACGTATCTTTAAATGTGAGAGTAATTTAAATACTACATGTATTAGTCTTTTCCTGCAATGTTTTGTATCGTAAATGGAATTAAAAATTTAGTTGAGAGTTTTCGACAAGTTCTGACATACAATGAGAGGGAAGGCTTTGAAACCATGAAAACAGGAGACTATGGTGGTCATCATCATTCTGTGATTGTCTTTCAACGTGTTCTATCCTTCCAAACACCAACCCCATCATTTGAGCAATATTTCATTGTTTGGAAACTCTTAATTTGGGAAAGTCTAAAATATGCGGATTTGTAGAATAAAAAGCTTACCCCAACCTCTTTTTACAGTCCCTTAAAACAATTGGGTAATGATACATTCATTTTCATTATCATGATTTGTTTCTCTGTTTTTGTACATCTAGTTTGGTAAGAAAGTATTTGATTTGGAAAATTTGTATCATTTGTGATTAACAGCACTCTCATCTGTAAGGGGAAATAACTTATCAATTATTTACAAAGATTTGCTTGCATTCTCTCCCCCCCAAAATAAGAAACTATTAACTCTTTGCCAAACGACAATATTTTAGACTTGTCCAAATTGAAAGCATTTGCAGATGACAAAATAAAAGTGACTGAAAATTTGAAATTTGTTTTTTTGAAGGGTAGAAAACATTGTAAGGAAGTGACTACCAGTGGTCACCAGTATTTTCTCCTTTTACCACAATATTTTCTAAAGGCTTCTTTCTCAGGGGTGACAAAAGTTGGGATTGTGTGGTAATTGGTTAAGTTCACAAGCTCCCTGCACCCCATTTATAACACGAGCAAATAACAGAATAAAAGTGACTGTAAATTTGAAATTTCTTTTGCGCAGGGTAGAAAACATTGTGCGAAAAGGAGAAAACGGTGGTTACCACAAGTTTTTCAGGGTTGTAAAACCAGGGATTGTTTGGTAAAGGGTTAAGTCTTTACCACAAGATCCTGTGTTTTTACGACCTTCAGAAAGAGGCCTTTTGAAAACATTATAGGAAAAGAAGGAAATGCTGGTAACCAGCATTTTCTTCTTTCCTACAATGTTTTCTACCCTATCAGAGACAAAAATCATCACTTGAGCTACATTTATTCAGTTGTCTGCAAATGCTTTCAATTTGGTTAAATCCAAAGTTTTGTTGTTTGGTATAGAGTAAAATCCATCTCTAAGATGCATATAATTAGAATCCAGTCATCCCATAATTACGGATCTATAAAATCAATGTTTAAACAACTGACTGAATCATGACGTAAACTGGTCTTTTAGTTGGTTGTATTGGGGTTTAAAGCCACTTTAACAGCTAAGGTCATTTGTGGTGTCCGTGGTCCTGAGGTAGAGCGTCGGCCTCATAACCTAAAGGTCCTGAGTTCGATACCCGGGAGCGGATGTCAATTTTGGGATTTTTCATTGGCCCACACATTCGGCGCGAGTACTGGTGTAGTTTCCAGGAAGCAGAATTGAGAGAGATTAGTACAAGTTGTAAGAACTTGTTTCTCAATCGATGTAAAATAAACATGTTTAAACTAAGGTCATTTATTTTGTGCATTTTGTATGACAAGCAACTGAATTATGAGGTAAAATGGTCCTTTGACATACAGGAAATTGACCAATAGCGAAAAGTTTTGGTCCAAGTCAGCCTTCGCATACTGCACAGCTTGACCCTGGTTGATACTTTTCACACATGCATCAAGCCCCCTTTTCACACAGCATGGCTTAATTCATTTTCATATTCATGATCAAAGAGCTTTAGAATAGTTTAGTTTAACCCTTCACCAAACAACAAAATTATAGACTGGTCCAAATTGAAAGCGCTTGCAGATGACAAAATAAATGTAACTCAAAAATTGAAGTTTGTTTCCAGCAGGATAGAAAACTTTGTGGGAAAAGGAGAAAATGCTGGTTACCAGCATTTTCTCCTTTTCTCACAATGTTTTCAAAATACTTTCCTCTCAGGGTCGTAAAAACCAGGGATTGTTTGGGAAAGGGTTAAACATATTTATTTTACATCGATTGAGGAACAAGTTCTTACCACCTATACTAATCTCTCTCGATTCTGGTTCCGGGGAAATACACCAGTACTTGCGCTGAATGTGCGGGCCAATAAAAAATCCCAAATTTGACACTCGCTTCAGGGTATCGAACTCAGGACCTTTAGGTCATGTGGCCGACGCTCTACCTTACGACCACAGACTCTCCACTTTAGAAAGCAGGTACACTGGACAAAAACAAAACACACACACACAAAACTGCATTATGCATGTCTTTATTTTTTTTAAAGTTGTATTAATATAGACTTTTCATAATAAAAAAAAAAGAGGAATCACTTTTCTACTTACAATTCATATGACCATACATAAATACAAAAAGGTAATCTAAACACAGAAACAATTTCGGCTGATATGAATCTAAACAGTAGTACAAATTGTTAGAAATCATGTATAAAATACACAGTTTCTAAATAAATTTACAAACACTTCCTATACATGCCAACAGAACTTTTTTGGGCCAATTCCCAACACTACGGTAATCCGAGACATTTCAACATTACATAAAATGACACAAACTAGTTATTTTATGACAAATTTCTAGGAATTTCCAAATGAAAAACATTTGAAGCTGACAAAATGAATGTTGCTTAGGGGTATGCTGTTTTTGCTTCAAGACAGTAAAAAACAATGTGGGAGAAGAAGAAAATGATGGTTACCAGCACTCTCTTCTGTTTTGGTCATGTCTTCACATTTTTTCATCTTAACTCTTTACCAAACAATCCCTGGTTTTTTCCCCTGAGATAGTAGCCTTTTGAAGACATTGTGGGGAAAAAGGAGAAAATGCTGATAACCAGCATTTTCTTCTTTTTTCCAAAATGTTTTTTGCCCTGCTGGAAACATATTTTAACTTTTGAGTTACATTTCTTTTGTCATCAGCAAGTGCTTTCAATATGGACCCCTCTAAAAATTTTTTGTTTGGTAAAGACTTAAGGGTTATCAAACATGGGATTACCGATAACTATGTTTAATTAACTTTTTACCATATGTGTTACCATTTTGAAAGCATTTGCAAGTAAAAACTGTCTCAATACATTGAAGTGATTTGTCTTTAAAAATGATATAACTCACTGTGGGGAAAAAGTGAAAATACTGATATGAAAACTAATCTAGTTACACTGTGTGGTAATGAGCTGACAGCAGATTTTGCAGCCCCTGCTGAATTGCTCCACAGCGGGAACTGAGCTGACATATGGACTGTGACAAAGGTTCAAAACAAACATACACAAATGCACTGCACAGGGAATTCATGTTTTCCTAAGACATATGACAATAAGTATGACACTGACCAAGTAAATATGAATTATACTCTGTGAAAAGGGGGCTTAATGCATCTGCAAAAAGTATCAACCCAGGTCAGCATGCAGAGTTTGCACAGGCTGACCAGGGCTGAAACCGTTTCGATGCTGGTTAGATTTCTGTATGTCAAAGGAGCAGTCTACCTTATGATACAATCAGTTGAAAGACATACTAAATTTTATTGATGCTTAACCCATTACCACACAATGACGACTTTTGACAACCCTGAAAGAGAAGGCTTTGGAAAACATTGTGGGAAAAGGAGGAAATGCTGGAAAGCAGCATTTTCTCCTTTTCCCACAATGTTTTCTACCCTTTCCATAGCAAATTACAATTTCTCAGTCACATTTATTTAGTCATCTGCAAATGCTTTCAATCTGGACCAGTCCGAAAATTTGTCGTTTGGTAACGAGTTAATCATATGATGACTTTCTTAGTATGCGTTAACTCTTTACCAAAAGACAAAATTGTAGACTTGTTCAAATTGAAAGCACTTGCAGACGACAAAATAAACGTGGCTCAAAAATTGAAATTTGTTTTGGGAAGGGCAGAAAACATTGTGGGAATAGGAGAAAATGCTGGTAACCAGCATTTTCTCCTTTTCCCACAATGTTTTCAAAAGGCTTCTCTCTCAGGGTCGTTAAAAGTCGGGACTGTGTAGTAAAGGGATAAGCCCCCATTTGCCAGAGCATAGCTCATATGGTTACATCATTTGTTTTCTGCAATTTGAACACAAGCAAAATGTTACCTACCAGTAATCGAAATAATCATCAAGTAAATATAGCACAATTCAATCTTTTTGAAAATATCTTTATAACTCTACAAAAGGGCAAAATTTCAGGCTCGTTTAAACTCATTACTGAACGAAAATATTTTAGGCTTGTCCAAATCGAAAGCATTTGCAGGCGACAAAATAAAAGTGACTTATAACTTGAAATGTGTTTTGTGAAGGGTAGAAAACATTGTGGGAAAAGGAGAAAATGCTGGTTACCAGCATTTTCTCCTTTTTCCACAATGTTTTCTAAAGACTTTTTCCTCAGGGTCGTCAAATGTTGGGATTCTGTGGTAATGGGTTAAACTGAAAACACTGTGAGAAAGGGAGATATCAGTGTTTGCTCCTTTTCTACTGTGTTTTCTACCCTACCAGTGAATAACCAAATTATGCAAGCCTCACTCAATTTTTTGTCTGCAAATGCTTTAAATTTACGCAAGTCTAAAGGTTTAATGTGGGAGTAAAAAGCAAACCAATTGTACATAAACAAATAGTGATAATGACATAGGAAATTTCAAAATACAAAAGCTCATCTCAGCATTTTGCAGCCTGGCAAATTAACCCTTTACCACACAATAACTTTAAATGACCCTGAAAATGCATTTCGAAAAGATTGTAGGAAAAAGAGAAAATGCTGGTAACCAGCAATTTCTCTTTCTCCTATAAAGTTTTCTACCTTATCAGAGAAAAATGGTGTCATCTGAGGCACTATAAAATTGTCATCTTCCGATGCTTTTAATTTAGGCAGGTCTAAAATTTTTGCATATGGTAAAGGTTTAAACTTAGAAAAAGTCTGATGTGCATTATCATTCTTCAACAGTTCCAATGAAAGACCTTTGGATAATATGTTTTCTAAAGTACTTTGGTGCACATGACATACATAAATGAAGAGTGCAATATACTGGGTATAACAGACATGCTCTGTGGAAATACCATCCTTTGCAGTCCTTGTACACTGATACAGATCAAACTTTTTGCATAGGCAAATCTTTTGCATGAGATAGGACCACCCTGCCTGATAATTCATCTTGTTTCTAAACAAATGGATCTATGTTATACAATGAGTTGCTTGATATCATGATTTATGTAGAAGCATTAACCCATTACCAAATGACAATATTTTAGGCTTGTCCAAATCGTAAGCATTTACTGACGACAAAATGAAAGTGACTGAAAATCTGAAATTCATTTTGTGAAGAGTAGAAAACATTGTGGGAAAAGGAGAAAATGCTGCTTACCAGCATTTTCTCCTTTTCCCACAATGTTTTCTATAGGCTTCCTTCTCGGGTCGCCAAAAGTAGGGATTGGGTGGTAATGGTTGAATCTTTTTTTGCCACTGTCACTCAAGAATAAAAATGATATTTCTGGGCAGCAAAAAGACCCAAATATTTCAACAAAACTTCAAAGATATTTTGGGAAGAATATGTCGATAAATCAAAAACTATGACAATACATTCTGTGCAATGCAACCCGTATCTTCTCTGTCCATGATAGAAAGGTGACGTTATACAAGGCATTCAACATTCTAGTCTTTCACTAAACAATCCCAAGATTTAACCCACTACTACACAATCCCTTCTTTTGACGACCCTGAGAAAGAATCTTTTTAAAAACACTGTAGGAAAAGGAGAAAATGCTGGTAACCAGCATTTTCTCCTTTTCCCACAGTGTTTTCTACTTTTCCCAGAAAAAATTTCATTTTTCTGTCACCTTTATTTTGTTGTCTGCAAATGCTTTCAATTTTCACCAGTCTAAAATTTTGTTGTGTGGTAAAGAGTTAACACACATGAAGCATAAGGCTTTTGAAAATGTTGTGGGAAAAGGAGAAAATGCTTGAAACTAGCAATTTCACTTTTTTCTACGATACTTTCTACCTTCTCAAACATATTTCCCATTATTTCAGCCACATTCATTACGTTGTCCGCAAATCTTTTCGAATTTGGTCTAAAATGATTGCTGGTAAAGGGTTCACAGTGAACATATATTAACCAATCACTATACAATAATACATAGTACATAATCTAATGCTAAATTTGTAATTCAACTTTCTGATTGGTTGAAAGGAGAAAATGAGTAAGCCAGCTGATTGGATGACCGTTATACATGGAAGTAAATTGTGTGTGTCTCAACTTTTTATCAAGTGACAAAATTTAAGGCTGGTAAGAATGCGAAGTATTTGAAGATAATGGACTAAATGTAACTCAAATGATGGAGTTTTGTCTTAAAGACATAGAAAACATTGTGAGAAAAGGAAAAATGCTGGTTACTAGCATTTTCTCATTTTTCCACAATTTTTTTCTATTTTATTTTCTTTGAGTTGTTAAAACATGGGATTGTCTGGTAAAAAAAAGAGAGTTACTAAGAGCATTTTGTTATTAAAAGATCTATTTCAATAATCTTTCCATCTTCATTGTACTTTCAAATATTAGGATTTAATACAGCTTCAGTAACTCTTCTCCAGTCCATAAAATTTCTGAGATGTACACATCCAAAGCATTTTACAAGATGACAAATAAAATGTTGGTCATATGATTGGATCCATCTCTGAAAGGGTGAGAACATAACACAACCACCCCCCCCCCCCCCCACACACACACACACACACACACATTATTTCAGACTATTTTTTGATAACCGTAAAAAAACTATTATTTTTCCAATTTCTTCTCAGCAACTGTTTCAAAGAGGAGGCTAAATTTAGTTGTTTGAAAAAAAGTTGAGACACAATGCCATACAATTCTTGTAACAAATCACACGATGCTAAATAACACAAATATGAGGATCTGACACCTTTGAATCTGATTGGATGAATGTCAGTCACATGATTAAAATAGCAATATGCTTATTGGGTGATTAAAGTAACGTACTATCCAACATCAACAACTGCAACGGTGGAACATCTCTATAGAAACTTTTCTAACTAACAAGCACCTTCTAACATTTTAATACATGATTTCAATTTGTAAGAATAATTCTAAACAAAAGCATCCCTTGCAGGTATCAACAATCGACTACAGTTGCTTTTTCAGTAAAAAATCTGTGGTGTAAAAGAGGCATGACACTGTTAAATTTTTTGGGGGTCACTTGCCTATCTGGGCCCGTATTCACCAACCATTCTTAAGAACGTTCTTGTTCTTATTCTTCAGAATTGTGTCCATGTGAAAGTAGCAGAACTTCTGATTGGCTAAACCATTTGGTTTAGCCAATCAGAAGTTCTGTTACTTTCACTGTCAGAAAAATTTGAAGAATAAGATGGTTGGTGAATACGGGCCCAGGTTTGGGTTTCCCTTTGATAGTTATTAACCCATTACCACATGATGCCTACTTTTGACGACCCCGAGAAAGAAGCCTTTAGAAAACATTGAGGGAAAAGGAGAAAATGCTGGTAACTAGCATTTTCTCCTTTTCCCACAAAGTCTTCTACCCTTCACAAAATAGCTTTTAAATTTTCAGTCACTTTTGTCATCTGCAAATGCTTTCAATTTGGACAAGCCTAAGATATTGTCGTTTGGTAATGAGTTAAGTCTTTACCACACAATCCCGACTTTTAACAACCGTAAAGAAGAGGTCCATGGAAAATACTGTGGGAAAAGGAGAAAATGCTGGTAATCAGCATTTTCTCCTTTTCTCTCAGTGTTTTCTACTCTATAAAAGAGAGAAATCATCATTTCATGAACATTTAATTTGTTGTCTGCAAATGCTTTCAATTTGGTCACATCCCAAATTTTTGTTGTTAAGTAAAGGGTTAACAAGCATGAATCAATTATACTCATTTCTGTGCATTGCTTGTAGGAGCTTTTGGAAAACATTGTGGCAAAAGTTGAAATTGCACGTGATGAGCAATTTCACCTTTTGCCACAATGTTTTCTATGCTATCAAAAGGTGTCATATACACATAAGAAACAGCTTCATCCTTGATGTTATTTAGGGTCATTTAGAGATAGCATAGAAATGCCTTATCAGGTAAAGGGTTAAGTATTGACAGAAATACCCCCCCAAAAATGCCAAATTTATTGCACATTAACCAAGCAGATGACAGAGCTATGACAAAACTTAAGCACTTTCATCAAAACAGTCAGACTTAAAATGCCAGAGCAGACATATTTTCAAAGTATATCTTGACCAAATGACAACAATCTTGATTTGGCCAAATTATAAACATTTGCAGAAAACAGATGAAACAGGGTTCCAGTAAGTGGTAGAAAACATTGCTGGAAAACTTCTATATGTCAACAAACTGGCAAAGATTCAAATGAATATTTCTATTCATGCAACAAGATTAGCCTGTGGCAATTATCTCCAGTATGATGCTGTCCGGTAATCTTGGGCACAAAAGTAAACGACTCTTTAGTTATGACACTAAAAGGAATTGCTAGATCCCCACAGATATTTACCAATTTATAGAAATATTTCATCTAGATTACTACTTAAGATAGTTATAGAAAGTCTCCCCATATGAACTTTCAGGAAGTAAATACCGTTAGTTTTATCTGGCACACTTACAATAAATGATGTCAAGGCAAGGGACTCATATAAAGAATATCTATAGAAAAGAAATTACTATGCTCGATTTGGCCCTTTGATCCAGTACTTTGACAAAATGCCAGCAAATAGGAAATGAGTTTGTCATCTGATAAAGGTTGCATGTAAATAAGGTAAATAATGTTATAAGTGTTCCTTAACCATTTACCACACAATGACGAATCTATGACCCTTAGGAAGAAGCCTTTTGAAAACATTGTGGGAAAGGAGAAAATGCTGGTACCCAGCATTTTCTTCTTTGCCCACAATGTTTTCTAAGCTATCAAAGAAAAATTGCCTCGTTTGATCCGCTATAAAATTATCGTCTTTCAATTTGGTTAGGTCTAAAATTCTGCTATGTGGTAAAGGGTTAAAATCTTATAAAGCTGTTAAATATGTACTTAATTGATTCATCATTGTGATGAGATATGAGTTACTTGTTTAATTAACAGATAAAAAGTGTTATAGTAAGCCTCACTGGGGATTGGGTCATAAGGCCTCTTTATAAATAATCAGTCGGACTGATGCAATAGACAAACTATAGACACTTGCAAAAATAAATTTTTAATGCTACTTTCTGAAGATTTCTCTGTTATTCCAAATTTATATGATCCAAAAATTACAGCAGAAACAAATTTGCAAAACAGAAATATACCGAAAAGTGCAAGTTTCAAAACACTTATTCCGATCTTATTCATCTATATTTATATTATAAACCATTTTTCAATTATGTAAAAAAAAATAAACACAATACTTTTTTTGTTAAATCATTCATTTACCACAATATTACCTAAAACTTTGCCTTGCAGATGTATCAAAATTGGGTCTGTACTTTGCCTGGGTACAGGAGAAAATGCTGGTTACCAGCATAACCTCTTTTTCCTAGTGTTTTCTAACTGCACCCTTTTTCTGGATCATTACAAGTTGAAAAACTCATTACCAAACGGCAAATTAAGAGACTGGTCCAAATCGAAAGCATTTGCAGACAACAAAATAAAAGTGACTGAAAATTTGAAATTTGTTGCGTGAAGGGTAGAAAACATTGCGGGAAAAGGAGAAATTGCTGGTTACCAGCATTTTCTCCTTTTCCCACAATGTTTTCTAAATGCTTCTTTCTCAGGGTGGTCAAAAGTCGGGATTGTGTGGTAATGGGTTAATTGTTGAAGTGTCAATCATTTTGAGCTTCCAACTAAAAACCCTGTCCATCTCAACTTCTTTGCCTACTTCAAGCACACTGACTGCCATAACTACTCGACTTTAGGCTCAATTTTCACTGGTTTTCTCTTTGAATAACAAACTTTACAGCTAAGTAAAATGTCATTCATATATTCATTCCAAATCTCTTATTTCAAATAGAATGAACTTGCAAAATTAAAAGGTAAGACCCAGTGAATGCAATTTCATTTTACCATTGCCTTCTTCAAAACTAATATACCACATGAAACCACATACATGTGTATGTGTCTGTTAGTTGATCTACTGATCAAAACATCGTGACAAATATAGAAATATGAGCTGTGCAACTTCTCTATTTCTAAAAATGAGTTGTATCTGCGACTGTATTGCAGATCTACCAGTCATTATGCAGAAATCGTCAAGCTGGGCCAGTCCAAAGATGGCATGTGATATATGGTTAACCCTCACAGTCTTTCACAACTGAGTTGACTCTGCAAATCATTGAAGAAAAAAGTTCAGACTGCATATGAAACATGCAACCTGATCTTTGATCTGCACTGTCAACTACAGTTAAATTATAGACAGCAGCCCTGAAACTGCCATTACTGGGGTCTTTTACCCATGGTGAAAATTTATGTTTGGTATATTCTGCACTCTACAGTTAAGATGAAGAATTAACAAACATCAAGATACATTAACTGGTTTTGTCCACCCCCCATCAAACTGTTACACTAAGTATACTTTTCAGTCTTTCTAAAACATCCTGAAAGCTTGGTCTCTTTGTTGGATCTTGTTGCCAAGCATCTGTCATGATCCCATAAATCTCTGGGGGACAGCCATCTGGGGCCTCCATTCTGTAGCCTCTTTCAACATGCATCACCACATCTGCTAAAGGCTGCAAGATTGAACAATTATTTGTAATAATAATGATTATACATTTACCGGTGGCCCTAAAGCTTTCATGAAGTAAAAGTCATCAAGGAGTAATAAAACTGAAGAGATTCTGGTTATGATGTTAAAACAACACATACACCCAGTGTGCGTCATCAGAATTGATTTTTTTCTGTAATATTTACTGACATGAGCCTAACCCAAACTTTTAAAAGGATTTGATGAAAATTGTAACCCTCTAGAATGCACACTAAGTTTTTCTATGATATTTGGTACATTGACCTATATTTCGACTCCATTTGACCCAGATTCACACCACATAATCCGGACATTTAATGTCTCTCAGAAGAAAGGTTTGTGAAAGCATCGTGCAGAAGAGGAGTAAATGCTGGTAACCGGAGCCTGGTTTCACAAAACAAGAAGGCTACTAGTTCTAAAGCTCTCACTTGAGTACAGTCACCTACAGTTGATAAAGCTGAAGACATTCTGGTTTTAACCCTTTACTCCACAGATACTCGTTTCTACGCACTCCTTGTAGGAGCCTTTGGAAAACAATGTGGCAAAAGGTGAAATTGCTCGTGACAAGCAATTTCACCTTTTGCCACAATGTTTTCTATGCTATCAAAAGGTGTCATATATACGCATAAGAAACAGCTTCATCCTTGCTGTTATCTAGGGTCAATTAGAGATACTAGAGAAATGCCTTATGGGTTAAAGGGTTAACGATGTAAAACAAATGAGAGTAAGTGGCCTATTTTTTTACCCAATATGGTCAAATTTCCAACCTGTCCAAAATATCATCAAAACAATCATTCAGACCAACTTTCATGAGTATCAGGCTAAAATTGTGGCCTCTTCATACACTCACAATGTTTTTTTTTCCCAAATATAGCCCTGTGACCTACTATTTTTTCATGTAGAACTCATTACATGTTGACTTGCTTGGTATAATGTTTCACATAATTAAAAACAAAAACAATTGCCAGAACCCCACTCAAGTGTCTTCGTAATCTCACAGAATATGAGCCGAGCCTTCTAGCTAAATGACTAGCACACAAAGTATGAAACCAGTGGGTTTCTAGTTTAAATCCCATGCTTTCACATTTTATTTCTAAGACCTGATGATAGCCATTGTGCTAGGATTCATTCCTCTCTCACTGCTAATTATTGTTTCAACCATGTTTATGTTAGAAAGCAGCTTGTAGCTTGAGAATAATTTTTCATAAAAGCAGTAGCAAAAAAAGTTCAAGGCAAGTACATATGGATGCCCTGGCTGATATAACTGAAATACTAATAAATCTTTACCAAAGTTTGAAACAATTCCGGGTTTTTACAACCCTGAGATAATAGCCTTTTGAAAACATTGTGGGAAAAGGAGAAAATGCTGGTAATCAGCATTTTCTCCTTTTTCCCACAATGTTTTCTATCCTGCTGGAAACAAATATCAGTTTTTGAGTAATGTCTATGTAATTGTCTACAAGTGCTTCCGATTTGGACTAGTCCAAAATTTTGTCATATGGTAAAGAGTTAACTCATTACCACATGAGAAAATTTTGGACTGGTCCAAATTGAAAGCATTTGCAGACGACAAAATAAAGGTGACTGAAAAATAGAATTTTTTTCTGGGAAGAGTAGAAAACACTGTTGGAAAAGGAGAAAATGCTGGTTACCAGCATTTTCTCCTTTTCCAACAGTGTTTTCAAAAGGCTTCTTTCTCAGGGGCGTCAAAAGTAGAGATTGAGTGGTAATGGGTTAAAAGGCCAGTCAAAGTCACACAGGAAAAACAAATCAAAGAATAGGACAAGAATACGAGTAAAATAATACTCACAATACGAGGATAAGGTACTCTGCCAAATGAATATATTTCCCATAACAAGATACCAAAACTCCACATGTCTGAAAAGCTTGTAAACTTCTGCAAATACAAATATAAAAAAAATCTACATTGTGTGTTTTTTACATATTTTGAGTGATTCACATGTCAGTGATTCATCATATAAAATGGCCTCCGGCAGAAATGACTTTTTTGGGTTTTATATATGATAATGAACATACATGTACCAAGTTTCATATTACTTTGGTATTTTGTGAAAAATTGATGTTGTACCTAGAGACATGGAGTGCTACAATAAAAATGATCAACTCACCATGAAACAACAATACTTCAGACCAAAAAAATGGTCCAAAATACCTGGTCCTGGTCTGAAACAGCTGGTCCGAAATATAATCTTTTTTAGACAATCCATCAAGTATAACTCAAACACCAAACTTTTTCTTTGATAGGGTAAAACACATTGTTGGCAAATGAGAAAATGCTGGTTATTACCATTTTCTGTACCACCATTTTTTTCCAAAATCAACAGAGCAGATGTGGCAAAAATGATGGGATTTGGATCAGACGAGGTAGAAATCAACGTGATAAAAGCATAAAATGTTGATTACAGGAACTTCTTCCTTAACCCCTTTGGTTTTTAAAGGCCTCCTCTTTAGGGCTGTTGAAACACTCTTTTGTTTGGTAAACGGTTGACTCTTTACCACACTTTTTACCCTCTAACACATGACAACATTTTAGACTTGTCTGAATTAAAAGCATTTGCAGATGACAGTTTCAGTGTGGCTCTTAATTATTTTTCTTTTATTGGGTAGAAAACAGTGTGAAAAAAGGAGAAAATGCTGGTAACCAGCATTTTCCCCTTTTCCCACTATGTTTTCAAAAGCCTTCTCTTTCAGGGGTATTAAAAGTCGTCATTGTGTGGTAAAGGTTTAACGACCCTGAGAAAAAGAGCTTTTAAAAACATTGTGAGATAAGGAGAAAATGCTGGTTACCAGCATTTTCTCCTTTTCCCACTATGTTTTTTACCCTTTCCAATTCAAAATTCAATTTTTGATTCACACTTATTTTGCCGTCTGCAAATGCTTTCAATTTGGACTACTCCAAAATTTTGTCGTTTAGTAAAGAGTTAAAAGATTTACTTGAAACATAACTTACACTATCCCTGAGTGCCTCTGGTGCTGTCCATTTGATAGGAAATTTACCTCCACTTTGAGACGGCTTACTATTTACATGGTTTGCCAATCCAAAATCTGATACCTGGAAAACAGGGTAACATTTCTATCTTACAGTTGGCTCGTTGACAGATAAAGCTATTCATATAACATGGAACTTGATACAACATTTAATCATGGAATATAGATATTCAAAAAGACATACTGAAAAAGTGATGTAGATAAATTATCAATTTAAAATTTGAATTTTATCTCAAGTTGAAAAGATTTCAATGTTGGTCTTTAAAGAAGCCTTTTGAATTGTAAACCCCCTTACAGTGATTGGTATTTCACACTCTGGTTGAAATTGCTACTTAACTGACGTAAAAGTGAATAAATACAAGAAACAGTGTGCTAGAAAATGATCAGTGCTTAGTTATGATTTGTTCTATATATAGCATTTTTAAAACTAAACAAACACTTTCACAGAGGATTTATAACTTTCAGTATTTCCTTGTTTACATGTTGAAAATGCAGCGTTTTATAGCAAATACATCCGATTTGTGGCATTGTTTTTTTTTTTTTGAAAGAATTTCATGATTTTTCACTGGTAAATTATGCCATAATCCAGTTTTTGTTTTGTTTGGTAGCCATGCCAACAAGAGTTTTTATCAGATTCAAATTTTTTGAAGCCATTCAGAAGAGGGCGATTGCAGGATCACTTCTGTGAAGTGTAATCAAAATTATGATATGGAGTTTCAGAGAAGAAGTTTAAAATGCAAGTTTCAATATTCTCAGACAGAGTCATACACAACACAAAGTCAAACACACAGACAAAAGGCTATGACGTAAGCACGCTGGTCTTTGTCTACAGGAGCTAAAATTGGAAGAACACAAACCTTTGCTGTGCCATCATCATGTACAAGTACATTTCTAGCTGCTAAATCACGATGAACTAATTTTATCGTTTCTAAATATGCCATTCCACTGCATGTATCTCTACAAAAAGTAAAATAAAACAGCTTTTTTGTATTTCAGTTACCTAGTAGGGATCAGTACATTTATACTTGTAAAACTCAAAAATTAATTCCTCTATTCCTACAAACAATCAAACGTGTAAATTTTTACCAAACGATAAAAATTTAGACTTGTCCAAAATAAAAATAACAAAGTAAATGCCTATAAAAGTCTTAAATTTGTCTTTTGGAGGACAGAAAACATCATGAGACAAGAAGGAAATGCTGGTTACCTGTATCTAACATTTCTGAATTTTAAATATGACATATATTCTGACTAATTTTCATGAGCATTGTATTGGAAATCTAGCCTCTTAAACCTTTACCACACAATGACAACTTGTAACATCTCTGAGGAAGAAGCCTTTTGAAAACATTGTGGGAAAAGGAGAAAATGCTGGTAACCAGCATTTTCTCCTTTTCCCACAAAATTTTCTTCCCTATCAAAGCAAAATTGTACCATTTGAGCCACTTTGAAATTGTCATTGGCAAGTGCTTTCAATTTGGATAGATCTAAAATTTTGCTGTGTGGTAACCAGTTAAATGCTCACACGGTTTTTCTAAAATTTGATACTCAGATCTACTCCTTGACCCAAACTGACCTATTGTAAATTTGCCTGAGATTACATCAAGACAGGTTTCGGATTATATTCCTTGAGTCTAGGACTGAAGTATTGCCTCTAGAGTGTATAATAAGCTTTTTCTTCACTATCTACCTGATTGAAAAATATCAAGACTTGTCCCATTTAAATACAATAGCAGAAGATAATAAATGAGCCTCATAGAATGGGATTTGTCTCAGAAAGGCTAAAACACATTGATGAAAGGAGAAAACGCTCCAGCAGTTTCCTTTTTTTCCCAAAATATCTTCCATACCTTTTTTCCAGGATCATGAAAACTTGAGATTGGTAGGTAAAAAGTTAAATTTGTTCTAGTGACCTCTTCCTTGTCCAAGACAAACTTACATGGCAAAGCCTATTTGATCTTTCTTTGTTATTACACTTCTGCCCCTTGAGCGCAAGTACTCTACCAGATTTCCTTTCCCACAGAATTCTAACACCATGTATATAGTATCATCCTGTACAATTCCAATTAGGCACACCAAGTTGGGATGTCTCACTGACCTGCAATACAATCAGAAATTACTTCATTTAAATCTTTACCAAACGACAGAATTATAGACTGATCCAAATTGAAAGCATTTGCAGACGACAGAATAAATGTGACTGAAAAATTGAAATTTGGTTTGGAAAAGGTAGAAAACATTGTGGGAAAAGGAGAAAATGCTGGTTACCAGCATTTTCTCCTTTTCCCACAATGTTTTCAGAAGGTGTCTTTCTCAGAGTCGTTAAAAGTTGGGATTGTATGGTAAAGAGTTAAATCTTGAACACACATCAGTTGTAGGCTTGTCCACGTTGACAACGTTACCAGGACACAATTTAACCCTTTTTAACACAATCCCCCCTTTTCACAATTCAAAACAGTGAATGCTTTTGAAAACACAGTTGGAAAAGGAGAAAATGCTGGCAACTGTTGTATGACATGAAAACAGGTCAGTTACACATTTACACCCCTGTATACTCTTTGGTAAGAACAGATATCTGTTAAGTGAGATATTCGTTTTTTATCTAGTAAAAAAATATTCCACATACTTTTTGAAAATTCCACCCCTTTTTTTTTTTCAGCTGAAGGAGAGGGTGTATGTGTTTGAAAGGGGGTGGGGCTTGACTTCAGCCTCATTCTCAGTTTTCAGGAAAGACACAGAGACTTGACAGAAAGTGTAGTTTGACTGGATTTACACTATCTTTTACTTTATGAAACATTCTGGCAAAAAACAATGCTTTTGTGAGTTTTCCTGACAGAGAAAGTACCTTTCTGCTATTTTATAAAACAAATTTCATCATTCAAATCACACTTATTTTGTTGTTAGCACAATGCTTTCAACACAGAAGTGTCTAAAACTTTTGAGCTGGTAACAAGTATTTCCCCCTTTCAACCCCAATATATTTTAACTCTTTACAACACAACAAAATTCTGGACTGGTCCAAATTGAAAGCATTAGCAGATGATAAAATAAACGTAAGTCAAACAGTGAAATCTGTTTCTAGTAGGGTAGAAAACATTGTGGGAAAAGGAGAAAATTCTGGTTACCCGCACTTTCTCCTTTTCCAACAATGTTTTCAAAAGCTTTCTTTTTCAGGGTCATTAAAAGTCAGGATTGTGTAGTAATGGGTTAAGAAACTTCCTTTTCAGGTTTTCAAACACATATTTGTTTGATGAATTTCTCACACTTTATGAAACAATCAAGAGTTAACGACCGACAGAAAATAGGCTTCTGAAAACAGTGTCAGTAAAATACAATTCGTTCATTTCAGCAGCATTCAGTTTTTCCTTAACAAATGGTTCCAATATGGATCAATCTGAACTTTGATGGTGTGATAAAGAGTAACTGGCACCAGAAAATAGTAGCATTCAGTTTTTCATTGTATTCATTGATAAATGGTTCCAATATGGATCAATCTGAACTTGGATCAACTAGAGGTATCACTCAATGTGATCATACCCCCCAACAGCTCCTTGCCAGCAAACAGGTCTTTGTCACAGAATGCAGAATAGTTGAGTACAAAAGTAAGAGTTGAACATGAGAGGCAAATTGTCGCAAGATATACCCAAGTTGTTAAGCTGGGGCATACACCGCACCAAATTCAAGTATGAAAAACGACAAAGGGCAATAACTCAAAAATTAAGCGAGCAAGAGTTATGATTCCTGTGCACTGCACTCCTCTTGATGAGATCTATCCATCCATGAAGTTTCATAACCCTAGCTAGTATAGTTTTGGACATACGGTCCGGACAAAATTCAAGTATGAAAAACAACAAAGGGCAATAACTCAAAAATTAAGGAAGCAGGAGTTATGATTCCTACGCACTGCACTCCCCCTTGATGAGATCTATTCACCCATGAAATTTCATAACCCTATCTAGTATAGTTTTGGAGATATTCACCGGATCAAATTCAAGTATTAAAAACGACAAAGGGCAATAACTCAAAAATTAAGAAAGCAGGAGTTATGATTCCTGTGCACTGCACTCCCCCTTGGTGAGATCTATCTACCCATGAAATTTCATAACCCTAGCTAGTATAGTTTTGGAGATACGCTCCGGACCAAATTCAAGTATTAAAAACGACAAAGGGCAATAACTCAAAAATTAAGGGAGCAGGAGTTATGATTCCTATGCACTGCAATCCCCCTTGATGAGATCTATCCACCCATGAAATTTCATAACCCTAGCTAGCATAGTTTTGGAGATATGCTCCTGACAATATTCAAGTATGAAAAAGAAATTTGTCCAGAATCATCAAAGGGCCATAACTCCATGAAACCTACACAAACCATAACCAAAATAGGATATGCACATCTCTGCTTTATACTGAGTCTATTTGTGTAGTTTGAACCAAATCTGTCCAATAGTTGATGAGAAAAAGAGCGGACAAGAAATTCCATGAAAGGGCCATAACTCAGTGAAAAATCAATAAACCATAACCAACATTTCATATGCACATCTCTGCTTGATACTGAGTTTACCTGTTTAGTTTGAATAAAATTTGTCCAGTAGTTTATGAGAAATAGAGCTGACAAAAAGCTACAGACCGACCGACCGACGGACGGACGGACTGACCGACCGACAAGCGGACTCCTATATACCCCCCAAACAGAGTTTTGGGGGGTATAATGAGTGAAAACACATACGTCATCACTGAGGCCTCCCTTAACACTGTTTCTGCAGCTCTACTGGTGTTGTCTTTTAATTTCTTTATGGCAACCGGGTTTCCTTTATATAATCCTTTGAATACATCTGGAAGAAGATAAAGGACAGATCACTATATAACTACTATCATATTGGTATTTTCCAATAATCCTCATTGTTATCATAACATCATCATCATCATCATCATCATTGTCACAGGTATCATAACAGATTTTTTTTGCCTTTTCTTAGGTTTTTTGCATTCATCGCCGTGGTTGAAAAAGACAGGATTCTTTTGAAAAGGGTAAAACTTTGACATCTTTAATCTGCTCCCAAGAAATACCAAGTTTTAAAGATTGAGAGGGAAAAAAAACTTAGTCTAAAATTTTGTCATTTGGCAGTTTATTACAGATGAAAATTTTAAACTGTTCTATATTGAAATTGCCTTAAAATGATAGGGATTATTGCTTTTCCACTTGTTAAAATTGGGGATTGTGTGGCCAAGGCATATTATTTTATGGCATTGAATTATGTAATGAATTACTTACCACCGAACTCTCCTTTGCCAATAGGCTCCCCTATACATAAATCTTGCATATTAATAGTCCATCCCCCTGACTTAAAGTCGTCTGCAGAAACAGAGTAATAGTTGTCTCCTGACTTCGCTAAAGGCTCGATAAGTTTGGTACACAAACCATCTGCGTCTTTTGAGTAATGCTGTAATACAAAGCTCTGGATTACTAAATGAATTTACGAATTTACACAACCAGGATGAAGAGTAAACAGGAAAAAATACTGGCAACGAGTATTTCCTCCTTTCCAAAGAATGATCTTGGTCTTATTCTTCAAGATTTCCTGACTGTGAAAGTGACAGAACTTCTGATTGGCTAAACCATCCAGTTTAGCCAATCAGAACTTCTGTTACTTTCACATTGACGAAATTCTAAAGAATAGGACTAAGAATATTCTCAAGAATGGTTGGTGAATACAGAACCCGCTTTTTCAAAGGAAAATACCATTACTTTAGCCACATTGTATTGGGAGTTTCTTTTAGAGAACTCTGCAATTTGTTGCCTTGTAAAGATTCAAAACGTAACTAGTCAGAATTAAAAAAAAAAAATAACCTTAACACATTTTTTCCCCAAATAGTTAATACTTCACATCTCAGTGGGTTGATAGCAGATCAGAAAATATTTCCTGAGTGGTCTGATCTTGGTCTACACAGCATACAAATGCAAATTAAGTTGCCTTTTAATTCAAAGTACAAGTGTTGCAACTAAAATCTAAGTGATAGCTGCAAGTCCACAATACATTCCTTTACAATGATTTCAATTTCATATTTTTACCACAGGTGAAGACTAAAAGTGCAGTGGAACATGAAGAAAATGTGGGTTTCCAGAATTTTCCCCTTTTCTACAATGTTTTCTATCCACTAGCAACCACACTGACAAAGATAATTTGAACAACATTTCATGTGGCTCTGTTCAATACAGCCTGCAAGAGAAATTAGAAGCATGACTGACAATTTTAATGCCATTTTCAACATTATTTAACCCATTACCAAACAACAAATTTTAGACTCGTCCGAATTGAAAGCAATTGCAGACGACAAAATAAAAGAGACTTAAAATTTGTTTCGTGAAGGGTAGAAAACATTGTGGGAAAAGGAGAAAATGCTGGTTACCAGCATTTTTTTCTTTTCCCACAATGTTTTCAAAAGGCTTCTTTCTCAGGGGCGTCAAAAGTAGGGATTGTGTGGTAATGGGTTAAGTTCCTGGTATATTGTGGTACCAGTGCACCTATACATGCTTTCTTTCAGTTTCTTTTACCAATATTCCTTAAACTTATTCTTTCCAAGCCACTGGCTGCTTTCCCACTTAACCATCATCAAATTAATGGTCAAGAGTAAGTAATCTTGTCACAATGACTATCATCAATCCTAGGAAAGAAATTGGCCGCACCAGGGATTGAACTTGCAACCTGCTCCCAAGTCGTGTACGCTACCAACTAAACTATTGGATCTCAGCAGGATCCTTTATATAGATGACGAAATGTTTGACTTGTCCAAATTGAAAGAATTTGGAGACTATAGAATTATTGCAACGCAAAAACTGATATTTGTCTTGGGAAGAGTAGAAAAAATAGTGGGAAAAAGACAAAAAGCTGGTAACGAGCATTTTCCCCTTTTCCCATAATGTTTCCAAAAGGGTTCCTTCTTAGAGTCGTAAAAACCTGGGATTGTTTGGTAAAGTGTCAAAATCAGGATTGTGTGTTAACCCATTACCACATAACAGTATTTTAGACTGGTCCAAATTGAAAGCATTTGCAGATGACAAAATAAAAACGACTGAAGATTTAAAATTTGTTTTGTGAAGAGTAGAAAACATTGTGGGAAAAGGAGAAAATGCTGGTTATCAGCATTTTCTCCTTTTCCCTCAATGTTTTCTAAAGGCTTCTTTCTCAGGGTCGTCAAAAGTAGGGACTGTGTGGTAATGGGTTAAAGGGATATCTCTTTTCCAGACAATCCCGACTTTTAATGACCCTGAGAAAGAAGCCTCTGAAAAGATGGGGGAGGGGAGGAAGGGGAGAAAATGCTGGTAACAAGCATTCCTACCCTTCTCAAACCAAATTTCAGTTTTGCAGTCACGTCAATTGTATCGTCTGCAAATGCTTTGAATTTGGACTTGTCTACAATTTTGTCGTCTGGTAAAAACTGACAACAAAGGCTAAGCACTACAGAAGCCAATCAAACAAAATAGATCAACAAAGGCATTGTATACTGATTTCAGCTTTACTATGTACCAACCAATAAGATTTTGACTTGTCCAAATCAAAAGCCTTTTCAGACAACAAAATGAAAGAGTAGAAAACATTGTGGAAAAGGAGAAACTAGCATTTTTTCTGCCTTTCCCACAAAGTTAACAAATGTCTTCTTTTTTAGGGTCCTTAAAAGTTAGGATTGTGAGGTAAAGACTGAAATGTGGTAAGAATAAAAAAAATTTAAAAGGAGAGTAGAGAAAAGTGTGAGAAAAGGAGAATATGCAATTGATCCTTTCCAAAAAAAAAAAATCTAGGCTCTTTCAAACTATCTGCAGAAGACAAATTCAGAACTAGTACAAATTAGCTTTAGGTATCTGATAGGGTAGAAAACATTGTGGGAAAAGGAGAAAATGCTGGTTACCAGCATTTTCTCCTTTTACCACAAAGTTTTTTAAAAGCCTTCCTTCCCAGAATTATTTGGTACAGGGCTAAGAAGTATTTGCTCTTCTTCAAGCACTTTGAGGAAGTTTTTTTTTTCTCAAAGTTGTTTAACTTATTAGCTTATGTGGTGAAGATGTAAGCATAACAATACTCAGGCAAAGCAAAACAGGTTAGTGACCATTATAATAAGCAAGCATATGCAATACAAATTATCATTCAGTTTTATCCCTTAACCACACAGTGAATTTTAGACCTATCCAACTCAAAAGCATTTCCAGACGATAATTTCAAAGTAACTCAAATGATGCAATTTTATTTTTGATAGGGTTGAAAACTTTGTGGGAAAAGGAGAAAATGCTGGTTACCAGCATTTTCTCCTTTTCCTACAAAGTTTTCTAAAGGCCTCTTCCTCAGGGTCGTCAAAAGTCATCATTGTGTGGTAAAGGTTTAAACCAATGGCAAAACTTCAATCAAATGAGCTTGGCAGTAATTTGTGAGCACAAATTAAAGGGGAAGGCAAAGTACAATTTGGTTTAGTTTTACTTTGTATATCAGTTAAGCTAATGTATTTATACAACTTTTTATCAATTAACTATTGGATATATGGAAGTAACACATGGAAACCGGTCCTCGTGACACTAGTCACATTTCTGACTTTGTATAGTATACAGGTCGTGACCCCGGCTTTATACGACCTGACCTCTGATCAATACAGTTGACCATGTATCAATATTGATGACCCTCGACCAATACAAAAATCCTTGAACGTTATTGGTCAAAAGTTCAGTCGCGTGAGCATCTGAGCTTACTTTTAGCCAGTCACGTTTAAGGAGGCGGAAAAGTGAACGTAACCCAAAAATTGATATTTGTTTCCAGCAGGGTAGAAAACATTGTGGTAAAAAGGAAAAAATGCTGGTTACCAGCATTTTCTCCTTTTTTCACAATGTTTTCAGAAGGCTTCTTTTTCAGGGTCGTAAAAACTAGGGATTGTTTGGTAAACAATTGATTAATAAAATTGTCATTAATCAAGACTTAGTGATTTTGTATTTGCCCAGTTACAGGTCCTCGGTCAGCTGTATTGGCCCTCGGTCTTCGGCCAATACGGCTGACCTCGGACCTGTAACTAGGCAAATACAAAATCACTTGATTAATAACATTATAGTACTGTTGACAAAAAACTGCATGCCTAGCCTTACTTTTGGTGGAATCCAAGTAATAAACAACATCCAAGACTGTTTATATTCCATTTAAGCAGCTAATAAATGCTCAACCCTTTCTCACATTACAGAGTTTCAGAAAAGTGCTTATTCAGAAACTTTGCATTTCAGACAAGTGCTTATTCAAAGACTTTGCATACAACATATAGGAATATGATTCAAAGGGTGTCATTTATCTTTGAAAAGGTAAAGAAACATTACTGGAAAAGGAGGAAATGTTGGTTACTAGCATTTTCTCCTGTTTTCCACAATGTTTTCAAGAGCCTTATTCTATAACAGTCTTAAACAATTGGGATCATTCAGCAAAGGGTTATGATTCAGAGTTTTAACAACACTATGGAAGAGGGCTTTAAAAACTAATCTTTAGTTTTATAACACGGAGGTAGATGGCTTCTAAAACATTGTGGAAATAGGTGATGAGCAGATAACCAGCATTTTTGCCCATTTCCACAGTGATTGCAAGGAAATATTTGATCACTTTTACTCCATCAATTAGTTGTATGGAAACGCTTCCATATTGACAAGTTTTCACACAGTAGTCTTAACTGTTTAACAACACAAGTCTTAATGGCAGCTGCTGTTTAAAGGTTGTTTAAAACATTCCAGGAAAAGAGTAAAGTACTGATAACAGCTTTTTTTCCATTCTTAATATTTTCTTCCTTTTCGTACAAAAATCCAATTTGTTGTCTGCAAATTCTTTCAATGATGGCCTATACAAAAAGTTGTCTTATACCAAAAAAGTTCAAAGCAATGAATGGTTTGGTATAGTGTTCAAACAATCTTATACGCATCTGGTATGAAGAAATGACATTGCAATCATTACCTACAGAACACTATCAAAGCAAAAAAGCAAGGGACAGTAGCTATTTCTGTGCCTGTACAAGCGCATGGGTGGTTTCCTGTGACTCTCCTATCCATGCTAATCTATCCTCTACTGTTTGCTTCATAAATGTACAATAAAGGTAAGATCTGATATACAATAGCTTTGGAAAGCTATAAACATTTTTTTCTTGACAAGTTTTATACAATTATATCTCAATGCCAACAAACATCAGATTCTTTTATCATATAACCATACTGTATCCTAGGAACTTGAACAAGAGGGCCAAAACTGATCATTTTTCAGCTAAAATATGATGATCAAAGAGAGTGAAAACCTTAATGTCCACATTCTGGGATCAACCATACTCTCATGGTAACATTGGGTATCTATACTGTCCATCATAAGGGTTATGTTGGCTTATGACACACAATCCCGACTTTTAATGACCATTGTGGGTATAGGAGAAAATGCTGGTAACCAGCATTTTCTCCTTTCCCAGAGTGTTTTCTACCCTGCTAAAAACAAGTTTCAATTTTTGAGTTCCATTGATGTCGTCGTCTGCAAGTGCTTTCAATTTGGACCAGTCTAAAATTTTTCTGTTTGGTAAAGAGTTAACTAAACTCATACATCAAAAATAAACCAAGACCACATGAAAGGTTACACTATGGACTCCAAAGCTATAACATAAGCTGGCAGGCCTTTGGCCATTGGAGCTACAAATGCTGACTATGACCCATGGATAGGAGAGTCTAATTACCTCAATCAACTCGGGTAAATTATTAAAGAATAATTCCTGATCACAAGTTAGTTGATTTTTGACAGTAGATATATGATAGTGATCCACTCCCCGGTTGTTACAGACACAGAGTACATAATCCCCTGGGTAGTGGGTGCTTTCGCGAACCAAAAACAGCCCTTTTTTGTGGGGCTTCAAAATAGCCTCTGCCCGCTCTCTAGAAATCTTGCCATGGTTCCACCTAAAAGTATTGTTGGAGTTACTTAAATATTGACACTGACATGCAAGTTGAGTATATTAGTACTAGATGTCACATTCCACCATGCATTACAATGCAAACAGCTCCCATTACACCACCACACAAAATATGATTTGCTTGCTGCTAAATAGACAAGGTTAGTGTTAAAAGTTCTGTAATTACACTTCCAGAGCAAACTGAGAGACATTCTGGTTAAGAATAGCTTTAACTCTTTTACCAAACAACAAAATTTTTAGACTGGTCCAAATTGGAAGCATTTGCAGATAAGAAAATAAAAGTGACTGAAAATTTGAAATTTGTTTTTAGAAGGGAAGAAAACATTGTGGGTAAAGAGCATTTTCTCCTTTTCCCACAATGTTTTCTGAAGGCTTCTTTCTCTGGGTCGTCAAAAGTCGGGATTTATTGGTATAGAGTTAAACACTAATACATTCCAACCTGTGCAATCTAAAAATAAGATAGCTCACAATGTAGATCCAATCCAGGTTCAGATTGTATAGTACATGCACATTGATCTAAATCTACATTGCTGCAAAAAGTAATTATGTCACCAATGGTACAACAGGGACTTGTAAATTCTTTCTTAGATTATAACATTCTTGTTCAAGCCCAGACATTTGCAGGTGATGAACTCAATGCTACACAAATAATGAGATTCGTCTAGGAAACGTGAGAAAGGGAGATAATGAGTATTACCAGCATTTCCCACCCCCTCTTTTCTTAACCCGTTACCACACAATACCTACTATTGACACCCATGAGAAAGAAGCCTTTAGAAAACATTGTGGGAAAAGGAGAAAATGCTGGTAACCAGCATTTTCTCCTTTCCCCACAATGTTTTCTACTCTCCACAAAACAAATTTCAAATTTTCAGTCACTTTTATTTTGTTGTCAGCAAATGCATTCGATTTGGACAGGCCTAAAATTGTATCGTTTGGTAACGAGTTAAACAATGCCTTTATAACAAATACCCTCTGGGCATGTAAACATTAGGATTGCTTGGTAAAAATTTAAATCTTCAACCTAGTGATCTATCAAAATATTGATGTCTAGTTAGTGAAAAAGGATCTTGAAACCTATAAATTTTTCAAACCAGAATGTCTCTCACATGATGATTGTATATGTCCAAGATCCGACTACAAGTTCAGTCCAACCTCAACTATTACTGTACTATAAATAAATCAGCAAGACAAAGATTGTTAAACAGTCAGTACTCATTCAGCAAAGTTTACTTGTTTACAACATGCATGTACATCTTCATTAAATTTGCATCAGCCAGAGCATAAAAGGAAAAACACCATAAAGTTTTTTCACAACTTGTTACATGATTTTAGTGATAACAAGAGTAGGTTTGAAACTGCTCCTGTGCGATTTCAGCATCATATTCTGTTTATGAATCCATGTAACTTATGTAAAACTTTCTCATCCTTGTTGCAAGGTTTTGACCACTATCATAGCATAAGGCACAATTTTGATGGAGTTCTAACTGGTGCCGCTACGTGCTAAGTATCAAAGTCATAACATTTATGATCCGGAAAAAGAAAATCCTTGAAATTTTGCTTTTAATAACTCTGTGTACACCTGTGACTGTCAAAGAAAGCTTATGATCGTTCATTTAACTCATTACCAAATGACAATATTTTAGGCTTGTCCAAATCGAAAGCATTCACAGAGGACAAAATAAAAGTGACAGGAAATTTGTTTTGTGAAAGGTAGAAAACATTGTGTGAAAAGGAGAAAAATGCTGGTTACCAGCATTTTCTCCTTTTCCCACAATGTTTTCTACAGGCTTCTTTCTCAAGGTCCGTACTAAATCTCTAATTTCTCGTATTATCGGATGGTTTTTGACTAGTGGGGTTTTATGAACGCAAATTAAAAGGCTATGGGAGTATAAAGATGATTTTTTTGCATTTTTGTAAAATTTTCCTCCCAAAATCTGAAGGGCCACCTTTAATTCCAGTTGTTGACAAAAGATGATGTAGTCATAATGGTCATGAAGCCTGGAGTATTTGACTGAAATTTCATTATTCTTTTTATTTTTAAACCGGATTTGCTTGATGAATGTTCTATGCAGTGGCAGCAATATCACTTACAGGGAAAAATCCAAGTGTCTGGATTAGAAAGGCATCTCTATAACTATTACAGTGCTTTTCGCACAAATTTCAATTTTTTTGAATTATGTTTATTTTGTTGTCTGCAGGTGCTTTCAATTTGGACTGGTCTAAAATTTTGTTGTTTAGTACAGGGTTAAATCATTCAGATTTTCAGTCTTCTGCTGAAAAAACTTGTTGAAGCAGGAGATATGTTAAGTATGACCTTGCAGGCTAAGAAGAATGAGTTTCATCTATCAGCTCAAAGAATTCATTGTATTTTTTTCCTTTATAAAACTTAAGTTTGGTAAGTTGCTAAAATGTAGAGGTTAAAGTAACAGCATTGCTGCAATAAAGAATAGCATTCTATCTTGAAAATGTTGGGAGAAATCTTCAGTAAAATCCACTTAATTGAGCGTTTAGCATTAACAGTCAACATTTATAAAAGATATTAATTCACCACCCTCAAGTAAAACTCTTTTTTAAATATCTCAAAGAAAATATTACGAAAAAAGGACCAGAAACTGAGTAGTAAATTTCTATCTGTCATAATTGCCAAGATAAGTATTATAAGAACAGTTCTTGCCTACTGTTTCTAATGCTCTTAAAGTTCTAGGGTAATTAAGAGATATGATTACTGAGTCAAAAATATTCTAATATACGGGACACATACCCTTCAAGTATGGGTTCCCCCTTTAATATGTAAAACTAGCTCAACTCTAAAGTCAGGATCTTAAGTAATGACAGAGATAAGAGAAAATGTCAGTTTTTGCAGTGCAGACAACAGTGCAGACAACTACAAGGCTTTGACAATATCTTGGCGTTTTCTTGGAAAAGCAGCTGAGCTAAAGTATGCTCAATCCCAACAATTTCTTCGTATTTTCGGCAAACAAAAATTAAATCATTGTTTACTCAAGAATTAAAGTTCTCTGTTTAAGGGAATGGGTTAATCAAGTAAAAACCACATGCCAACTAAAATTATAAACACTACAGGGGACAAAATAGTGACAAAAAAGATGAAACTATTCACTGACACGTGACAGAAACTATTCACTGACACATGGACAGACACTAGTTTCACCTATCTAGAGTACCTCTACAACTTGGTTCAAATTGTCAAAGAAGCTTTCTTCATCTATAGATAATTTGTTATCTTTAAAAATAATCCGGTAATGCTCCACCCTGTTTGCACTGCAGACACTCAGTGTATAGTCCCCGCGGAAATTAATACTTTCTCGGACAAGAAACAATCCATCTTTTCTTGGATGTAAAAGTTGATCAGCTTGCTGCCTATCTATTTTACCATGGAACCATCTAAAATTGTAAATAAAAATTGAAAAGAAACAAACATGCATGCATTAAAATAATTGTAAAGTTAGACCAACTGAAGAATGTGTTAAAATTGGATCACACAGTGAACAAAATCGGTTTCTCGAGCTTTCTGGTGTACAATGATACCTTTTCTTCAAGGTTTCATCCTTTGCCAAAATGACTTCGACAAATGGAGAGGCAACTAATAATTGGTCATTTCCTTTCTTCAACTATGTTCTATTTAGACTTTCTCCGTCACTCAATTCCCAAATTTTTGTTGTACATATCAAGTCTCTTCAATTTGTACCTGATTTTTACAACCCTTGAAAAGGAGCCATTTGAAAAGTGGAACCAGCACTTTCTCCTTTTTCAACAATATTTTAGACTCATTCACAGGCAAACCTGACCATCTAAGTCATGCTCAATTGTTCAATAGTCTACAACTCATCCTTTCAATTTAGACATGTTTGAAATAATGTTGCCAGGTAATGTGTTAACCTTAGAAGGTAGCAATCTATAACCAAAACAATTGATCTTTCTCTTTGGGAATCGTCTGTCCCTTTTTGAACAAAATTTTCACACGGCACAACCTGTTAGGACTTAAAGTCATATAATTATGTTTGCTATCTAACAGCAACTTTGTGTTTCATGATATAAATGAATGTTCCTGATCTAACAACGAAAGTTAAAAAATGGAATCTGTAAATGAAAAACAAAACATGGATTCCCCTCAGCTCTTTCTATTTGCAGAATGTTTTAAAAACTCATCTGGAAATTTTGAAAATGTTCATGGATGGAGGATACTATTCAATATTCCTTTACAGGATCAAGTCATCATTCTGTGTTTTTAAGAAAACCGGTTTCAGTGAAATATGGAATGCCAACTCATCCAATAGTTTCCTAATCTACAAAATATTCATGCTTATCTCTCAGGCAAACCAGTTTTAATTGTTACAAAACTCTATTTTTCATCAGGTAGCTATTGAAGTTCTTTGTGAAATCTGGGCAACTCTTGCACATGATTCTACATACGAAGAGCTTTCTGATACTAAATTTCAAGCACAATCTGATTGTCTTAAGTTTCAAACAAAACCTTGTACAATCTCTTATCAACATTGTACAATCCCTTTTCTCAATACCACAATTGGTTCAAACCATATAACTGCAGAAAACTTGAAATTCATGAAGAAAAAACAGCAACTACTTGTTTCAAATAAGCAGCATTTTTCTCCATTTCCTCTGTTTTCTGTTCATTTAAAGATTAATTCTATTACATAGCTATATTTCATGTTATCTGCAAATGCTTTGAATATGGAAATATCTAAAATTTTGAATCCTGATAAAGATACAAGAAATTGCCATGGTAAGTAACTGATATCCTTTATGTCTTGGACTGGCTTCTGGCAGGCCAGAATCTATGTTTTTATGGGTATCCTTCCTGTAATTCACAGCAATAAATAGGCTTTTTTGATTTACAGAACTATACATGACTGAATCTTCTTTTGTATTCTCCATTTGTTAACAAATACAAGAAAAAAAATCTGATCATGTGACTGAACAAATGGGTTCAAATTTCATAAAAAATCTGAAAATTTCATCCAATTAAATCCATACAGCTGCATGACATGAATACACTGATAGCAATAATGGTCAGAACAAAGGTCATATACTGAAGCTCGAGATACCAATCTATGGTAACTATCATGAAGCATATTAAAAAAAAAAGTTTTCTGTAGCTCTTTTATACATTGTGTGTAAAGAAAAAAACATGTATTTGAAGGAATACCACGGATATGCCAATAATGGTGTTTCTCTAAAGATGTAACTCTCCTGACCTACATGATTTAGTGTTCTTTTTATATTTTATACACACAAGTATGCTACTAATGACAAATAATACATGAGCATTATGTATTTCAAAAGAGCTTATTGCTTGCACACCATTACATGCTATCTTCACAGGAAGGAAAAATGCAACAAGCTGTCATATGACATTCCAAATTTGCATATCTTTAGTCTACTATATTTTGTATAGGTTTCCAACAACAACAACTACCATATTTTAGGAAGGCCAATAGGACAATGTGCTATGTCATATGAAAAAAAAATGAATCAAGAAATGAAAACACAACATCAATGAAGTAACAGAAAGTATGTCAGTTAAAAGGTACCTACATGCAAGGGTTCAAGGAACAGAATTTAGTCAATTTTTGTAAGTTGTTTTACTATTTAATTTGTTTCGAGTGAGGATTTTGATGGAATCAATCAATAGGGAGAAAATTCAACCAATCTATGCACTTCCTACAAGAAATATTCTGACAATCCAAACATGCGGGGATACAACAACAAAGATTCACACTCATTTATAAGTGACAGACAACACTGACAAACTAAAGATACTATATGGAAAAAATTGCAACAAAACACCATCACAGTAACTTCTTTTGATCGCATGATCAAATTCAGCCAATGTGAGAACCCTAATCAGTCACATGACCATACCTCTACCAATGAAATGAGATTATCAAAAGCACAGTCTCCTCCATCCACTTCAAGTTGATTATTTCTATTAAGTATTCTATAATGATCAACTCTGCTATCACATGAAACTGACAGTGTGAAATCGCCCTGAAAATGTACACTGTCACGAATAAGAAAGACCCCATCAGAGGTTCTCCGCAGCATCTCTTCAGCTTCCTCTCTGGAAATGGCTCCATGGTGCCATCTAAAAGTAAACTTGATCAATAAATCTCAACTCTATACATAACTATAGCACCTTACTAATCAAAAATTGTATTAATAAATGGTAATAATCAGTTTCTCAAAGAAATGGGAACCAGCATTTTCTCTGTTTCCTACATTGTTTTCTACTTTTACAAGACAAATCCTATCATTTGAGACACATCAAACTTGTCCTCTGCAAATGTTCTAAATCTGGATTAGCTTTAAATTTTGTCATTTGTTAATACATTTTTCACCAATTCTTGCTTTGCAGCCAGTTCACTACCATCTTCAGTGCTTTTTTACACACCTTGCATGACTAATTGCACTGTGTCTTGCTGTCTTTACAGGGCTTGACAGATCACAATCAATAGCATTTGAACTTTAACCTTTTCAAAACTGTGAAGCAAATCAAGCAATTGCAGATGAGCAACCATCTTCGTGAGCCAAGGTTACAATCACTACATGGATCTTACCTTGGCAGATTGAACCTGATTTCGAGATTCCTGTGATGCGCCCTCTATTGGATGCTGGTTATTACCCCCCTTTATGTCATATTTCTAAAAGCCAATGTAATATTGTTTTACAAACTGCTTACGAATACACATGAAGTGATAAGCAGACATCCACATTTCCATGTTTACCTTCTATTCGAAAGGTAGCAACTTTGTTCTATTTTTTATCAAAGATGAAATGCTATCAGCGATTTCATTCGTTGCAGTTAGAGCTGGCTGCATCCAATGAAAAAGCATATCCGGTGAATGTAAAAATCAAGCTTGATCCGCCAAGGGTAGAGTAACGGTAGTGAATGGTCTGTCTTGGCTTGTGAAGATGATAAACAACTGAGTCACATGATATCAAGGCTTTGAGCAACACTGTCAACCTTTATGCAACAAAGAGGTACAACTGTGCAATACTAAGCTGAAATTGAAATTGAATCAAAACTTGCATGTTTGGAAGAGACCTCTAAATAACCTATATAATTTTGGGTTTGGTTGATTTTGTAATGTGAATTTCAAACTCTTTCTGGACATTTCCCATTACATCTTGCAACAATGTACTTCCATGATATGACCAAAGGAGACTATGTAACTGCAGTATTGCTACTGACAAATCTATCGTGATCTTGAAAGGTACCTACTTTCTGCGGGGTAAGCTAGAACCATCCTCGGATACCCCAGGGTCTCCCTATTTGCTACGCTACATCGACCCCTGGGACAATTAATTGAATTTCCCTCGCTTTACCGCTGGCCGAATGCTGGCTTTTCATTGGTTCCATCATCATTTTGTGATGGGCGAGTGGACTGTACGCTATGACGTTTCGTATCGATTTTCGGCGGCTGATTCAAAGTTTTATTAGTCAATTGTCCCAGAGGTCGATGTAGCGTAGCAAATAGGGAGACCCCGGGGTATCCGAGGATGAGCTAGAACCAGCTCTTCAATGTCTGTTTTTTCTTGGCATTCTTTGCCCTTTGTGGCCATTTTCAATTTGTTCTTTGGAATTCAATGCTGATCCACACACTCCAAATTTAGGATGCTTAACCCTTTCCCAAACAATCCCTGGTTTTTACGACCCTAAGATAGAAGCCTTTTGAAAATATTGTGGGAAAAGGAGAAAATGCTGGTAACCAGCATTTTCTCCTTTTCCCACAATGTTTTCTACCCTGCTGGAAACATATTTCAAATTTTGAGTTACATTTATTTTGTCGTCTGCAAGTGCTCTCAATTTGGACCAGTCTAAATTTTGTTGTTTGGTAATGGGTTAACCCTCATAAAACCAATTTCATGATCATGTGACTGTTCCAATGCAAACATCCAACTAACCTCAAGTATGCAGACAAAATTGTACGACAACACCATTGGTCCTATCAGTTTTATGGTTTATGTCATAACAAACTCATTTACTTGTGCAATATTCATTTGTAAACGCAAGATTGCTCATATGAGCAAAACGTAAAGTTGCCTTTCAACAGACGCTTCAACCTGCTTCTTGCAATCTCTTGCAAGAGACAGATTTTTAATTGAGCAACCAAAGTGTTACAGTTAGTCACACTTAAATTAGACTTGAATAAATCTATTTCCTTTGCATAACAGTACTACATTGTAGTTTTTTGATACAACAGAGGCAAATTCACCTCCCCGTTACTTCTTTTCTACCTTTGCTCATATCAATTTTATATCCAGAGCCAAATGATGGAGTAAGACAAAAAACTTACGGCATAGCATGGAGAGAAACCCCTTTTCGCTCTTTAACATAGGTGGCCGGAATCATCCCTTCTTGATGACAGCTTCTGTCCCTAGCACGATACCAGTTCACATCCTGCAAATATATTGTTTAATATTTAAGACACAGTGTCATGGCTTAAGTCTTTACCATACAACAAAATTTTAGATTAGTCCACATTTAATGTATTAACATGTGACCTTACAAGATGCCAAAATGACAACTTCAGTTCTTGAAAGAAAAAGAATACAAGCAAATGCTAGTTACCACCATTTTCTCCTTTTTCGATAATGTTTCAAACGCTTTCCTTCTCAGGATCCTTAAAACTTGGGATAATCCTTACAGAAGTAGGGAGCACAGTAATATCTCTATTATCCCACAATGATAGGGAGAACTGGAGATTTAAACCAGTGACCCTTTGGCTTCAGGTATGTTACTAATAGAGCTAGCATGGTTTCCAGCATTGTACTCTACAATCTAAGCTAGCATGGTTTTGAGCACTTACATCAATGAATGAGCTACAATAGTTTCAAACGCTGTCCATCATTGACTAAGCTTCAACCAATAAGCAGAATTATAACCATAATAAGTTCCAATGGTAAATTGGTCGTAAATCTAATATTTCCAACAGGTAAATTATGTCCATTATTTGACCTATGCCAAGGTAGAAACATGAAAATCTAATTGCACAATAAAATTCTCCTGATAAAAAACAACTCACAAATCTTAAACAGGTTAAGAACTGTATTTCCATGATTTGTTTACCCTTTACCAAACAATCCTGAGTTTTAACTCTTTACCAAATGACATACTAGTATTTTAGACCAGTCCAAATTGTAAGCATTTGCAGATGACGAAACCAAAGTGATTAAAAAATTTAAATTTGTTTTGGGAAAGGCAGAAAACCTTATGGGAAAACAAATGCCAATTGCCAGCATTTTCTCCTTTTCCAACAATGCTTTCAAAAGAGTTGTAGCCCATGGTTGTTTTGATGGCATTGGTAAATTTGATAAAGAGTAAATATTCTGATAAATTTTTTGATAAATCTTTATGCTATAACACTGAATTACTTCCTTATTTCATCCCCATGATGGGGAACTAGGACTTTAGATACAAAATGTTCTCATACTTTAACCCTTTACCACACAATCATGACTTTTGACAACCTTCAGAAAGAAAATTTCTGAAAGCTTAGTGAGAGAAGGAGAGAACACTAGTTACAAGCATTTCCAGTTTTCCCCAACTATTTTCTACCATTTCCTAAACAAATTTCAATTTAATTTTTTGAGACATATTTATTAAGTCATCTGCTAATGCTGAAAATTCAGACTGTTCTAAATTACTGGTGTATGGTAGAGAGTATCACAACTCATGCTGCTAATAAACAGCTTATGTAAACAGTGTAGGAAATGAAGCAGCTGCATCTTTCAAACTATGTTTCAATACAGTTCATAATATTTTACATTTATTCAATGTGTACCTGTTTTCATTACATACTGTCTTGTATTTCAGACTTAATTTTTATTTTCAAAGCCTTTGTTGTCAGGCTCATCAACTCATACAAATTCTCAGTTGACTCCTTCCAAAATGTTTTC
Source organism: Tridacna crocea (assembly GCA_943736015.1). NCBI lineage: Eukaryota > Metazoa > Mollusca > Bivalvia > Cardiida > Cardiidae > Tridacna > Tridacna crocea. The sequence goes on along the minus strand of OX031066.1, from coordinate 33,222,210 downwards.
AAAATTTCAAAGCCACCACATACCAAGTGCATTTGAAAAGAAAATTGGAAAAAAAAAAAAGCTTTTGTTTCAAAATGTAAAGTTTGTGGGTATTGCACACAGTAAACCACCTTACAGTGCCAAATAGATGAAATGGACAGTCTAATTTGGTATTACAGTCCAAAAATACATATACTGCCATTTCAAAGCCACTTTTAAAGGAACAATAGTTGTCAAAGAAGTGAACATTTTAAATGCACTCTGATCTATAATACTCACATAAATACTTTTAACCCTTTCCCAAACAGCAGATTTTGGACCACACCAAACTGAAAGCATTCTTCAGATGACAACTTAACAGTACTGTTGCTAAAAAGACGATTTCTCTATATGATTGGGTGGAAAACATTGTGGGAAAAGGAGAAAATGCTGGTTACCACCAGCATTTTCTCCTTTTCCCTCAGTGTTTTCAAAAGGCTTCTATTCCTGACCCATAAAAACCAGGGATTGTTTGGGAAAGGGTCAAACATTTTTATTTTACATCGATTGAGAAACAAGTTCTTACAACTTATACTATTCTCTTGATTCTGCTTCCTGGGAACTACACCTGTGCTCGCATCAAATGTGTGGGCCGATGAAAAATCCCCATTTTGATACCTGCTCCTGCGTATCGAACTCTGGACCTTTAGGTTATGAGGCCTACACTCTACCTCATGACCACAGTCACCACATAAACACTTTATTTCAGGTCTAGGGCTTCAACTGACTAAACAATCCCTCGATTTGACAATCCTGAATGTTAAAGCTTTTGAAAACATTTGGAGAAAATCAAAATACACTAACCAGATGATACTCAAAAGTTTCTCCTTTCCCCATAATAATTATTTTTTATCATTTCAAGCATGGATCCATTCATCTGAACCACTTTCAAATTATCATCTGAAAGTATGTCAATGTGACCAAGCGACAAAATTTTGATATTTGGTATTTAGAGGCTAAGTCAGACCATAGGAGAAACAAGAGCTCCACACCCAGGTGCCAAAGCTAAGCTGAAGCTTTGGCACTATTAAGGAGGGAGTCTTAATTTGGTGAAATACGGTATGTATACTAGAGATAGCTGTGCAGCTTGTGCACCTTTTTTTTTTACCTTAACTCATTACCAAACGACAAAATTTAAGGTTTGTCCAAATTGAAAGCATTTGCAGACAACAAAATAAGTTAAGTGACTGAAAATTTGAAACTTGTTTTGTGAAGGGTGGAAAACATTGCGGGAAAGGAAGAAAATGCTGGTTACCAGCATTTTTCTCCTTTTCAATGTTTTCTAAAGGCTTCTTTCTCAGGGTCGTCAAAAGTATGGATTGTGTGGTAACGGGTTGACTCTTTTTATTCGGTTTGATAAGTACTTCGCTTTCAATCATTTCGTAACAAAGTCATTTCGTACATAGGCCATTTCACACCCACCTTTACTTCTTATTTTGGCCATTTCGTGCTCACTTTGATAATTTCGTAACCACTTTAGTCATTTCACACCTTTTTTTTCCATATATATTTGGTTATTTAGAACCTAGTTTTAGTACTACATGTATTTTCTCGAGTTGGTTGTCAAATGACAACTGATTTTGTACATAGCTCAACAACAGTACTGCTTTTTCACAGCTCAGATTGAAGCTATGTTAAATTTAGCTGAAGAATGGCTGTGATTGTGTCTTGTTGTTTGTTTCTTTTTTAAGTTTTAAGTTGCATTCTACAGATTGTCTAGGACTTCTAAATTCATTTCTCACTGAGTTCTGCATAAATTTACTTTGGTCAATTTTGAAATGCTGTAATGTACCTTATTTCATAAACAACTGATATGCGGCACTTTTGATGTTGCGCATCAATATTTTCTTGTAAGAGAGATGTCATCAATAAATTTCATCTTCATCACTTCAGTGAAGATCATTTTGAATTTGAACGTTTGTCATTCAAGTCGACTACATTGTGTAAAGTTTGGTGTGGTTGAGGGTTGCCTGGTGGCCTCTGGAGCAAGTAATATGGTGGTGGAGCACTACTATAAGGGAGGGAGCCTTAATTTGGTGAAATACGGTAAGTATACTACAGATAGCTGTGCAACTTTGTGCACCTTTTTTTTCACCAGACAACAAAATCTTACATCCACAGCTTTTAAAGAATTTGCGGACAACAAATAAAATGTTAATAAGAGAAAATGCTGATGGAGAAAAAGAGGAAATATTTTGAGCCACAGTAAAATTATATATGAAAAGGACAAAAAGTCTGAAAATGATGAAAATAAGACATCATTATATTTGTAATAAGCAGAATAGGCCTGTTAACAATGTCCTTTAAAGGATACTTCTATTCATCATTTTATCATGCAATGATAACTAGGATATAGAAATCATATTCCTGTCATATTAACAGTACTTAATGACTAAAATATACTATCTTCATTGCCAAACTACAGAGTCTTACATCATTATTGAATAGTCCCTATGAGGGAAGTAAAATTCTTTCACATCTCCCCTAAATGCCTTTCAAAAGGGATTGACAAACCTTATCAAATTACTGATTAACCGGTTTTACAACATGGAAAAATTTTACACTCATGCAAGAGAATTCTAATGTTTTTCAAATGATGATAATTGTCCTTGAATGGAGAGAAAAACATTTTTGGAAAAGGAGAAAAAACTGGAAACCAGCATTTTCAAACTTTAAACAACCTTCAAAGAAAACATTCAATGAAATGGAGAAAAACGCTGGTAACCAGCAGCATTTTCTCCTTTCCAACAAAGATTTCTACCCTATTAAAGTCAGGGTTGGTTATTTCTGTTTATTTATTATCGCTACCAGTTGCCCATCTGGGCGAGATTTACGCATGTTTCGGTAACAGACGAATTCGGTAACATAGACCTATAGAGTAGATCGATTGGATGTTTCGGTAACAAAGCAATTATATAGTCTTATGTATCATGACATGTCGTATAGAATTATTTTGTTCAAACCTTCGTTATTTAAATCCTTAATTTGTAGTTTCCACTATGTTTCATAAATAATTTTTTGTTATGTACCTCATTTCATGCTGTTTGTATCGACCATGTGGACTGCCTATTTATCGAGCGAAAAAGGGTAGCATGTGAAAAAATAAAAGGTTTGAACCGATCTATCAAGGGATAAATGGGTGAAAAGTGTAAAAGGAAAAGGTCTGAACAAAACAAATCCATATATTAGGTGTCAAGAACGTCACAGAACGTACAGACAATATAATTGCTTTGTTACCAAAACATCCAATCGATTTACTCTATAAGTCTATGTTACCGAACTCATGTTACCGAAACATCTGTCACCCCTGGGTGACACCCCCAAAAGAGACAGTAGTTGTGGCAGGGGATAGTGCAAGGATACAGGTGGAAACTACTGAGAGCTTTGCCTTGTTCTTTGACATGCTCGGCATATTGCACCGTTACACAGGACCTCGGTGTAATGTCTCATCCGAAAGAGTTGGTTGGGATTGGTTTCACCAGACAGGGATTCAAACCCACAACCTGTAGTGACCCGAAACATTGTGTTCACAAGTCCTACGCACTACTGAGCTATATCAGCTGGTGCAAGTCTGGGTTCAACAAAAGTCATATTACTTTATCTAATGTGTTGTCTGCAAATTATGCTTTAAATTTAATCCAGTTTACAAATTTATTATTTGGAAAAGAGTTAACCCTTTACTCCATAGATACTCATTTCTACGCATTGCTTATAGGAGCCTTTGGAAAACATTGTGGCAAAAGGTGATATTGCTCATGACGAGAAATATCACCTTTTGCCACAATGTTTTCTATACTATCAAATCCCCGTGGGGTCCCGGGGGTTTTACTGTATAGAATAGGACCTCAGCCTTTCTCTATGGCATGTCGTAGAAGGCAACTAAAATTAGAGACAAACGGCTGCTTTCCTCGCAATTCGTAGGATTGCAGCAGGCTGGGTAGTTCTTATTCCAAATCCTATATTTTTTTCTCGATGTAAAAAGGGTTTGGAATGGGAATCAATTGGCCTGTGGGACCCCGTGTCTAATCGGGGGTACAAGAATAAACCACTGCAGTCCCGCGATCGTCACATCTGCCATTTCATCTGGCGGAACAAAAGTGACAGAATGCATGTCGTAAAAGGCGACAAAAGGGGCATCATTTTGTGTTTCATCCATTCCTCATTTATCATGTTTGTCTTGTGTTGTTCGACATGTATGTTATTTTCACCTCACATTATTGTTTACCAAGTAAGTGCGCCCAATATGACCTAAGTTGTCGACGGGCCTTAAAACACTATTCATTCATTCATTATACTATCAAAAGGTGTCATATACACATAAGAAATGGCTTCATCCTTGCTGTTATTTAGGGTCAATTTGAGATACCATAGAAATGCCTTAAGGGGTAAAGAGTTAATAGACGACAAAATTTGAGACTTGCCCATATCAACCTTTTATCAAACTATCCCGAGTTTAAAAGCGCTGAGAAAATCAAAGCGTTGAAAACGCTGAAGTGGTATTTGTCAAGGAAATCCATGTGTGGAATTAATAATTTGAAAGAAACAACCTAAAACGGCCATATTGTTCAGATATTGGCTTAAAAGTCAACCCACTAAGCAAATGAATACCTTTTCGGTTGAAGGGAGAGTATTCATGACAAAGTTTGGTTTATTTTTGTATAAGTGGTCTCCTTTTGATCATGAGGAAGAAGCAGGAGTAACGCCCCTTGACAGTAGGATGCATGACGAATAGAGAGAAAAATGCTGTTGATATATCGAACAAAATTAAGTTTGTTCCTGAAAACTATAATTATGAAATATCTCTAGTCTTTTACATTCAATTTCCAACATTACAATCATTAGATGGTAAGCGATATTTCCATTTTATCGTAAGCAGCGCACCAGCAGTATCACGTGACACCAGAAAATCAAAGCATTATTTCGAAAACAAATGCCGTATGTCCTGTTCGCAAATCCTTTAAATTTGGACAAATTCATAAGGAAAAGAAAATGACATAGCAAGAAATCTATGGAAATCAATTCTAACACAATTCAAAAATATTTCATGATATTGCCCTTGAAAAAAGAAAATCACAAACAGACAAAATATGCATTTTATAAAATTGTATTTAAATAAAGAGCATGTAGAGACTAAGAACGGACTTAGCCTCTGAAACCTGTATAAAATTTATAATCCTGACCTTTAATGATAACCACAGGGGTAAATTAATATGAAACAAAAGATACGAAGAGTCAATTTAATGTGACACGTGTGTGCTAATCTGTAAGAAGCAAGTACATTACAGCTGTTCTAAAGGTCACCCACTCTGCTGTGCGATACCAAGATCAAAGGCACACAGCTTTTAACCCTTCACCCATTTTTTTTTTTGTAAGACTTCATTAGATACATATTTTTTATACTCAAAATGAAGCTTAAAAAAAATTATGGAAGGTCTGAATTTTGATCTGAAGCCACGTTTCTTTTGTTCATGATCGATAACATAAGTTATTCGTCAAGAGGTACATGCCTGATGTAACAAGTGCAACAAGGGTGTTTGATAATAGTACTTTAAAAACACTAAATGGACTGTCCTTGTCTTTCTGAAGACACTAAACAGCTAATCAACCTTTTACTAAAGTATTTCGAGCGGCCCGTGTAAAAAGGGGGCTGACGTGCTGATTTGTCCCACTGTCATTTGTTATTTGTCTCACTCAACCTTAACACATTCCCCCACCCCCCCTTACACACATACACACACTTTCAAAAATCTGAAAACTGAAAGTAATCAATATGTAGTTCATAAACATTTGTGAAAAAAAACGAATTTTCAAAGTGTGAGCGAAAATATTTGAGGAAAAAAGGAAGGGCTTGCAACATGCATTTTCTCCTGTTTCAACAGTTTTTTTTTTCCTTTTTCAAAGACAATTACAACCATTTGACCCACGTTTATTTAATCGTCTCCATATGCTAAGTATCTGGACGAGTCCAAAGTGTTGTCGTTGGGTGAAAACATTCGCAGTAACTATTTAAAACCCTATTCCACATAACCCAAGTTTTTTACGACCCTTAGAAATATATCAATACAAATAATTCCATAAGGAATTCAACACTTAAATAAAATAAATATAGTCACTCAGTTTTTCAATATTTCGGCCAGTGGCCTTTCTCAAGAAAAGAAACGTAAATTTATCTACTTTGTAGATGTACGTCGTATGCCATTGTTGTATACAGGATGTGACGTCACTGTGAAATACACAACGTTTGATCCCGCGCTAATTAAATTAACGTTAATTGATAGCGGGAATCTTTGACATTACACCCCGCCGGCCGGTGAGTCCGTAATTTCTGTATCCAAGTTGATTCGTACATCAATCTCTCTGTCTTGCAGCCTGATTTTATTTGTTGTAATATAGAAAAAACAGCATCCTCTTCTGAATGGTCTTTCTTTGAAAAATGACCGTTAATCGGCTTGTCTCTCTGCAGCTTGATGTCACGTAAGTGCTCCGTCATCCTCTCATTTAACTGTCGTTCAGTCTCTCCAACATATACCACCGTTTCACACTTCTTACAGCTTATTGAGTAGACTACGCTGTGCTGTCTACAATTGTTGTAATTCGGGATTTTGAACCCTTCTCCTGTTGTACTAATAATTTTATCGCTGTCAGAAATGTGGGCACATTTGTCGCAATCTAATTTGCATGGTTTACTTGATTTTTTAACCTGTCTATTCGTCTTTCCATGAACTAAAGAGTCGCCAAGATTTCTGTCCCTTCTGTATGCAACCATAGGAGGTTCTTGAAACACTTTCGTCATTCTCTCTGACTTATATAGTACTCTCGTGTGTTTACGGATGATATGGTTCAAGTCTGGGAGGAGGTTTGAATAGGTTACATTTTCTCCTTTTCCCATAGTGTTTTTAAATGGCTTCTCTCTTCGGGTCATCAAAAGTAGGGATTGTGTGGTAATGGGTTAATTATCATTTCACTTGACTGGTTTAGTAAATTTTTACCTCAAAAGCCTACTCATGTCAGATCCTATAATGTGTTATACATTTTTGGTACTGGAGAAAATTCTAGTAACCAGTTAAAAAGCCTACAGTGAGTTTTGTTGTCTGATAAATAAATCGTGTGTGAGTAACATAGAAGGCTCATGGAAGCTCAACATGAGGAGCTTGTCAAACGTCAATACTGTTTATATAGCAAAGTTTGACCCCCCCTCTGAAAACATCTACAATCAACTCTTTACCTGAAAACACAATTTTAGACTGGTCCAAATTCAAAGCACTTGCAGACGACAAAATAAAAGTAACTCAAAAATTGAATTCTGTTTCAAGCTGGGTAGAAACAATGTTTTCTTCAGGTTTCAGAAGATGCTGGCAACCATTCAGTAGTTATTTAAAGCCAAGATCATTCATTTTGTTAAAGAGTTAACCCTTTCCCACAATGTTTTTTAAAAGGCTTCTTTCAAACGGGTGTTAAAAATCGGGATTGTGTGGCAAAGGGTTAAACCCTGTGATAAGCCCGACCGTGACAGCCAATCCCTTACAGCCCAAAGACAACAGGCATTTTCAATCTGAAATACTGGCCAAGATAATCGAATGTCAAAGCCGAACATGGAAGAAGACTATCTGACAGTAGTGCAGACAGTATAAACCAGAAAACAGACTATGTGTATAATACTGTGGAGTCTTAGCTTCTGCTGCAATTTTCAAAAGCACCATTTTGCAAAAAAAAATGTACTGTTGTGACAGGCATTCTTCAGAAGGGTTTTAAGAATTCCAGAGAGTTAGCTGGGGCTTTGTTTGACAAGTGTATAAACATCAAACTTTTCTGACAGACTTCATATGAAACAGTAAGATTTCAACTCTTTACCAAACATAATTTTATACTCAACCAAATTGAAGAGCACTTACAGATGACAACTCTTTACCAAACAACATCAAATGGGCCAAATTCAAAGCATTGGCAGACAACACATTAACTCTTTACCAAATGACAAAATTTTGAACTAGTCCAAATTGAAAGCATTTGCAGACGACAAGATAAATGTGTGTCAAACTTTGAAATTGGATTTGGAAAGGGTAGAAAGCATAGTGGGAAAAGGAGAAAATGCTGGTTACCAGCATTTTCTTCTTTTCCTACAATGCCTTCAAAGGCCTTCTTTCTCAGAGTCGTTAAAAGGCGGGATTGTGTGGTAAAGAGTTAAATCTTATTAATATGATGATTTCTGAATATGATACGTTAGAAAATATTAGTACTATCTTTGATAGGGTAGAAAATATTGATACTGACATTGACAGGCCAGAAAATATTATGGAAAAACAAGAAAATGCTGTTACTAGCATTTTCTCCTTTTTCCACAATGTTTTCTACAGACTTTTATCTCAGGGTCATTAAAAGTAGGGAATGTGTAATAAAGAGTTTCTAAAAAAGGATCTGAAAGTATACGAAAGCAGTGTGGGAAAACATGGACATAAAAGGGGAAAATGCTTGTTACCAGCATTTCCTTATCCTACAATGTTTTTAACTCTTAACCACACAATCCCGACTTTTAACACCCCTCAGAAAGAAAGCGTTTGAAAACATGGTGGGAAAAGGAGAAAACATTGAGGGAAAAGGAGAAAATGCTAGTAACCAGCACTTTCTCCTTTTCCCACAATGTTTTCTACCCTTCCCAAAACAAATTTCAATTTTTGAGCCATATTTATTTTGACGTCTGCAAGTGCTTTCAATTTGGACAAGTCCAGTATTTTGTTGTGTGGTAAAGAGTTAAACAGTTTCTGCTTCAGGTATGTTAAAACACTGAATTGTAGATAGAGTTATGTAGGTCCAAATTGTAAGCATTTGCAGACCACAAAATAAAGGTAACTGTAAAAAAGAAATGTGGTTTGGGAAGGGTAGAAAACATTGTGGTAAAAGGAGAAAATGCTGGTTACCGGCATTTTCTCCTTTTCCCACAATGTTTTCAAAAAGTTTCTTTCTCAGGGTTGTTAAAATTAGAGATTGTGTGGTTAAGAGTTAAGGAAGTAATAAGAAAGCAATGATGAAGTGATGCTCAAATGATGGAACTCATCTTTCAAATGATAGAAAATATGGTGGTAAAAGGAGAAAATGTTACCAGCATTTTCTCCTTTTTCCAATAGTTTTCCAAAGCCATCTTAACCCTTTACTCCATAGATACTCATTTTGACGCATCAACAACAAACAGCTTTTGAAAACATTGTGAGAAAAGGAGAAATTGCTCGTAATGAGCAATTTCTCCTTTTCCCACAATGTTTTCCATTCAATCAGATATTTCTATCCTCATTTGTCCATGTTTTTGACAACATATTTGCTGCTGAAATGGAAGAGTCTCAAATTGGCATAACAGGTAAAGGGTTAAGAACACAAAAAAATATGGGATTGTTTAGAAAAATGTTGAAATTTGTAATTAAGATCCTTAATAAACAGTTAATCCCAGCTCATAGCCCTGTGCTGCTTATTGAGACACTTCACTATAGTAACAACAACAAGGGTTTGGTGAAAAAATAGCGGATTTTCAGATAAAAATAACTCTATATTATGACCTGGACTTCAGTCAAACACTCAATCAAGATTTTACTCCTACTCTGAGTTCCTGCTGATATGTCACTAGCAAACAAGCTTTCAATCAAAATACCTGGTAGATTGCCTGCCATTTTCTGAGCTCCTTCACACTAAATAATGTAATTTTTTTTTTCTAATGAAGACATGGCCTGAGTTTTTTACCAAATCTAAAGACATCCTTCTTCCCTCCTTAACTCATTACCAAACGGCAATATTTTAGGCTTGTCCAAATCAGAAGCATTTGCAGACAGCAAAATAGAAGTGAAGGGTAGAAAGCATTGTGGGAAAAGGAGAACATGCTGGTTACCAGCATTTTCTCCTTTTCCCACAATGTTTCCTAAACGCTTCTTTCTCAAGGTCGTTAAAAGTAAGGATTGTGTATTAATGGGTTAATCCTTTAACAGACAGCCCCTTTCCCATCTGATTAAAAACTTTGGGGTTTTGGTTAGGGGTTAACTTGCCCGTGCAATGTTTTAACCCTTTACCCCATGAGGCAATTCTATGGTGTATCATCAATACAATTCAGTCTGCGTCGCATTGAAGTTATCTTGGATTTGGAGGTTTGTCACTCAATTTGATGACTTGTGTGTAAGGTTGGGTGTAGGTGTGGGTAAAGAGTTAACTGCTCATCTGGTACAAGTTCCCTTTTGAAAAACATATCAATTTGCTGGAAATTAAAAGCAAAGCTTTACAGTAATGACAGAGATATCAGGAAACGTCATGTTTTGAGATGAAGGTAACATCAACAGAGGCAACAACAGGACTTTGACAGTACTACCGAAAAACAGCCAAGATAACAAAAGACTGCAGATGAAGTCAAATTTACCTGCTCTGCTTTGAAATGAATGAATAGCGTTTTAAGGCCTGTCGACAACTTAGGTCATATTGGGCGCACTTACTTAGTAAACAATAATGTGAGGTGAAAATAACATACATGTGCAACAACACAAGACAAACATGATAAATGAGGAATGGACAAAACACAAAATGATGCCCCTTTTGTCGCCTTTCACGACATGCATGCTGTCATGTTTGTTTCGCCAGATGAAATGGCAGATGTGACGATCGCTGGACTGCAGTGGTTTATTCTTAGGCTGAAAGTAAAATTTTGTTTGTTTGTCCTCGACCGCCCGACCCACAATTTACCCCCCGACTCAAAAAATTATATTGCATTCTCGTGAGGACAAAATATTTTTATCGTTCGCAGCCGAAACATCCGGTTATTTGGAAGGAATCCGGTTTTATCAAACAAGCTCGGTAGTTCGATGCCAGACATAGACGTTCGTTCCTCTTGATCTGTCCGAAGCTTTGTTGTCACATCAATATGCATAATCAAGCGTTCTTACGCTCAAGACAGATGGTAGACTGTGCTAGAAGAATTTTCAGACAGAAAGATTACAATTTCCATTAAATAACACGAAAACCCGTCTATAATAGGGTTTTACTCGTCAAAACGGAAGTCATGATTCGGACCCAAGAAGATTCGGCTCAGGGCCTTCCAGCGATTTTTAAGAAGATTCGGCCCAGCAGGTGAGAAGATTTGGCCCCGAGGGCGAGAAGATTCGGCACAGGTTGTATAGATTGATTTTATCAGTAAAATTATCTGATTGGACTATTTATTCTGAAACGTTAAAGTAATCTTAATGATTAATCGTACATGTGAATACCGTACATGTGGTTTTGCAGAACGTTACGATCATTACCGTGTTTTGCTAATCCCATTATTAGTTGATTTTAGTGGTGTACTTCTCAGGACCGTACTTCTCATCCCTTTTTTGGAGAAGATTCGGCCCAATCGTTGAGAAATAGAGGGAACTCGGTCCAGTTTTCATATTTTGTTTTTGTATTATTGGGTGTATACATACGCGTTTTGTTTGCTTTAAAAATTTAGGAGTGTAATTTCCTCTTTGTTCTTGAACGTTTTTACTGAGACATCGAAAAAAATCAGTTTTGAACTTTATTTGGCCATGGCGAAAGTGTTCTTGTTGTGAAATTCCTGTAATTGAATAATACATGCACTGATTTCACCTATTACTTCTTTAAACGACAAATGTAGACAGGAGAAAGATGTGGACTTGTCAATTTCAAAACACTTCGGGTCGACAATTTAATATGGCTAAGAGTTAAATATTATTGTGGGATATGAAAAAAAAATGAATTTAAGGATAAAAGAAACATATGATGGCCACCAGCAAATTCTCTCCATTCATGATGTTGTGCACATTAAGCCATCAGACATTAACTTTAGATCCATTTGTATGCAATTCAGTCTACATATTTTGTAATGTTAAAGGTTATTAACCCTTTACCAAACTATTCCTGGTTTTCTTGACTAAAGAAATGTAGGCTTTCGAAAACGTGGGAAGAGGAGAATATGCTGGTAACAAGTAATTTTCTCTTTTTCCCACCAGATTTTCTACTTTTGTAAGAGAATTAATATTAACATTTTATGCACATCTAACCTTTCAATTTGGACCAGTCTAGAACTATGTCATATGGTAAAGAGATAAGGATGTGCAAATTTATAGAAAAATTGTGATATTATATGCCAAGCACTTCAATTTGAAATGTAATGCTGTTCCTGAAATCTAGATTCTCTCTTTGCTAGTTGACTCCTGCTGTTGTAACTGGTTTAAAGAGTTGCGTCTCTGTCAGGGATCATATATGTATATATACATGTACTATCCCTGGTCTCTGTATATGGATAAAATCGCCATAGCAGTTTCTTCACTGTGTATGCACACAAGACTTCCCAAGTTCTACTCAGTCTATTGGTACATTTTAGATTTTATCCAAAGTTTTATGGCAGAATTGATTTTTTTTGTTGCTTGTATCAAAAAGAAAATCTATTAAAATGTTCTTGTTGCTGACAATCCTTAGAGATTTAACTCATTTAAATAGCTGTGAATTCATTCTTCTTTTCTAACCAAATGTTTTGGTGATTTAAGGCCCCTTCTTTAGATCAAAGAATATCTGACAGATCAAACTGACAGAAAAACAAGTTGTTTCTTTAAAAAAAGAAGCCAGGAGAGGTCGACATCAATTTTTTTCAAATACTTTTTATGCTTTCAAAATAAATATATCTCGGTACATGTAATGAAACAAGCAAGGCAATAAACAGGTCTTTGAAATCTGTTCAGTTGTAAATACACATTCATCTGTCCTTGTAATTTTGTGAGTCACATGACCTTTCTGCGTTTTAACGTTACATGATTTTTTTGGCTGTGTTCCTTTTTATTTTAAGAATTTTTTTGTTCTTTTTTTCCTTTTTGTTTAGATTTAACTGTTTAATACAAAACTGGAAAAAAAAAAAAGTCATATGCTATCAAATTTTAACAATTCTGTTGAAATTCGCCATATAAAAACAAACCACTTCTATTTCCTATTTCATTTTTTTGACTTCGATTCTTTGATAAAATCATGACAAAACAGACTGTGTGTCAGAACAATTCCCCTACAAAGATTGGATTTAGACAGCAATTTCTGAGGCAATCTGCCTTTTAAACACACCACTGTTGGAGAGGTCTGATAACCTCTCCAGTGATCATTTGATCCCTCACCACCACCAAATAGAGTGAAAAGTGAGTTCACAGACTTTTATAATACTCTTGCTTCTTGAGACCCTCCCACTTTCTAGAGACTTTTGGACCCTCACAATACAACAGAAATCACAAGCAAGGCAAAACAGCTACTATGCTTAGATTGGCCTCTGAGAATTTTTTTTCCTGATTATTTGTAGATAATAATAAAGACAAATGTTTTCTTGTCAGTATTTAACATTTGTTGAAGGTGCAGCACAAAGCATTATGAAAACATCATAAAAAAAGATCACACAAAAATTACATTCCCAGAAACCAAATATAAGCCAAATTTAAGAAGTACCATAATGATTAAAAATTTGGAACATACTCAGCATATGCTACAATAAGATCAAATATTTTTTTAACATCCTAATCAAGCATTTGTAAGGTTCAAATGTCATTGCTGTATTAAACGTCATGTCTAGGTCTAGACTGTTTGCTCATGATTGCATTTGTTCTAATATTTATGATCTTGCGGTTCATCTACAAGCTGTTGGTAAAGCATAAAGGTTTACATCTATTCTACTGAGGTGTGGTTAGGTCAGACATACACATGCTACAGATATTTGGTTAGTAATACTAGTGCTCATCATGAAAGTGCTAAACTACAACCTTTAGCTTAATATGTATATACAGGGGCATAGAAAGCAAGGTTAAAAATGATTTAAAAAAAACCCATTCAATGAAAAACAGATGCAGAATAAAAGGCTATGCAAGCAGCAAGTTCTGTGGCTAAAATGTTTGAAAATCTTTTACCGGTATTTATGTTATTTGTCTGCTTTCTACAGAACGCAAAATATAATATAATAATTTCCCTACCTACCTACCCAAGACTGAAATACTGGGTAGGTAAAGGACAAACAAACAATTTTTTAATTTAGGCCTTATACCACCGATTAAACCACACAGGGTCCCACAGGCCAATTGATTCTCATTCCAAACCCCATTTACATTGAGAGAAAAAAATATACTCTGCCTTGAATTATAGAAGACAAAAGCATCCATTGGTGATATTTGGGACACTATAGACTAAAATAATATGATTCTATCATTCAACATCATGTGATCTGGCCATGTGTTTCCACTGCACGGGCCTTTCTACACAAGCAGTTCCAAATTGCCAAATTTCATTCTTAGTCAAACTGTAACTTGAGTAAGTTTACACAATTTCTGATTGGGTTTTGCTACTGATGTATCCAATCAGACATTATCATCCTACTTTGAAATGTTGAAAATTATCATAAATTAGACTCATGAGGATGTTGAATACCAACCCTTCTTTTTGTAAGAAATTCTGGTGAAAACTACACTGAAAATGTACATGTAAATTCTAAGGCAGTCTTACTGATTAACCCCTAACCACACAATCCCTACTTTTGACGACGCTGAGAAAGAAGCCTTTTGAAAACATTGTGGGAAAAGGAGAAAATGCTGGTAACCAGCATTTTCTACTTTTCCCACCATGTTTTCTACTCTTCACAAAATAAATATCAAATTTTAAGTCCTTTGTGTTTTGTCGTCTGCAAATGCTTTCGATTCGGACAAGCATTAATGTTGTTGTTTGGTAATAAGTTAACTCATTACCAAACGACAATATTTTAGGCTTGTCCAAATTGAAAGCATTTGCAGATGACAAAATAAAAGTTACTGAAAATTTGAAATTTGTTTTGTAAAGGGTAGAAAACATCGTGGGAAAAGGAGAAAATGCTGGTTACCAGCATTTTCTTCTTTTTCCCACAATGTTTTCTAAAGGCTTCTTTATCAGGGTCGTCAAAAGTAGGGATTGTGTGGTAATGGGTTAAACACTGACTAGTAACTACATTGCACAACTTTAGCTTACCCGAGTACTTTTGACAATGGTCAGCACATCTCCCTTTTTAAACGGTAAATCCTCTCTTGTTGTACCCTTGAAGTCATATTGTGCCACAACCTCTTGACCAGGCTGCCAAATTGTCTGGAAAAAAGGGAGATAACTCTCAAACTAATGATTAGCTTCTTGAACTTAAAAATCCCAACTTTTAATCAGATTTAGAAAGAGAGTTTTAAAAAAAAATATGGGGGATAAGATAAAAATGCTAGTAACCAGGACCCGTATTCACCACATAGTCTTGAGAATATTCTTAGTCTTATTCTCTATGGTTTTATAAATCTGTAAGTAACACAACTTCTGGTTTAGCCAACCAGAAATTGGGTTTCTTACAAATGTAGAAAATTCTGGAGGATAAGACAGAGAACGTTCTTAAGAATGGTTGGTGGATACGGGCCCAGGTTTTTCTCCTATTTCTACAACATTGTCTACCCCACAGGTGCCTGACGTGTCTGGTTTCATACCATCCCTCTATATAGATATAATAAAGACTATTATATCTATATAGAGGGATAGTATGATACCAGACACATCAGGCACCTGTGGTCTACCCTATTAACTTTTTATCAAACGACAACATTTTTGACTGGTCCAAATTGAAAGCATTAGCAGACAACATAATAAATGAAACTCAAAAATTGAACTTTGATTTAGGTAGCACAGAAAACATTGTGGGAAAAGGAGAAAATGCTGGTTACCAGCATTTTCTCCTTTTCCCCACGTTTTCAAAAGCTTTCTTTCTCAGGGTTGTTAAAAGTCCGGATTGTTTGGTAAAGAATTCAGATCAAATCTAATCATTTTAGCCCCATTTAACCCTTGACCAAACAATCCCTGGTTTTTACAATCTTGAAAACGAAGCCTTTAGAAAACATTACGGGAAAAGGAGAAAATACTTGTAACCAGCATTTTTCTCCTTTCCCACAATTTTTTCTACCTGCTGGAAATAATTTTAATTTTTGACTTGCGTTTATTTTGTTGTCTGCAAGTGCTTTCAATTAGGGCCACTCTAAAATTTTGTTTGGGAAAGGGCTAATTTGTAGCCTGTAAAATGCTTTTCAATTTGGGCAAGCATATAACCTTATATCCCTAACCCATTACCTAGTTCTTAATGACCCTAGAGAAGCAGTCTTCTTAAAACACTGTGTGAAAAGGAGAAAATGCTGGTAACCAGCATTTTCTCCTTTTTCCGATTTCACTTCAGACCAAAATTGTGATATGGTTAACCGTTAGAATTAACCCTTTACAATCCTGAATTTTTATCAACCCAGAGGAAATACATGTAGTTCAGAAAACATTATGGGAAAAGAGATAACCAGCATTTTCTTCTCTTCCCGCTTTCACTTTGAACCAGCTTACAATTTTGTTATATGGTCAGAATTAACCCTTTACAATGCTGAATTTTTATTGACCCTTAGGAAATACATGTAGTTCAGAAAACATAATGGGAAAAGAGGAAAATGTAGATAACCAGCATTTCCTTCTTTTCTCACACTTTTCTCAAAGACAAATTCCATCATATGAGCCACATGTGAACTGTTGTCTTTCAATTTTGGCAACTGTTTAAATTGTTAACTCTCTACCAAACGACAAAATTTTAGACTGGTCAAAATTGGGAGCACTTGCAGAAGACAAAACAATCGAAACTCAAAAATTGAATTTTGTTTCAAGCAGGGTAGAAAACATTGTGGGAAAAGGAGAAAATGCTGGTGACCACCATTTTCTCCATTTGCCACAATGTTTTTAAAAGCTATGTCCTTCAATGGTGTTAAAAGTTGTAATTGTGTGGTAAAGGGTTAAAAACTATTGTGTGGTAAAGAATTAACATCAAGCAATGAAACAGTCTGAAAACACATCCTGTTCCCATGCTGTTAAGTGTTTGCTCTTCAAGTGTTAACCTTTGAAACCATTGTTGGAATGAGAGAAACTGAATTCTTTAACCCATTACCACACATTCCCTACTTTTGATGACCTTGAGAAAGATGCCTTCAGAAAACATTGTGGGAAAAGGAGAAAATGCTGGTTACCAGCATTTTCTCCTTTTCCTACAATGTTTTCTACTCTTGAGAAAACAAATTTTTAAATTTTCATTCACTTTCTTTTTGTCGTCTGCAAATGCTTTGAATTTTGACAAACCTAAAATATTGTTGTTTGGTAATGAGTTAATCCTTTACCAAGCAATCCTAAGTTTTAACCACCCTGACAGATACAGCTTTGGAAAACAGTGTGGGAAGAAATGTTATTTTCGGCATTTGAGGAATCGAATTAGACGAAAATTAATTTCCCTTGTAATAGTCTAAGCTCCGATAGGAGGCGTTTGTGTACTGCACGAGTATAATGCTTGTGCGCGGGTTCTTCAGTTCAGAGTTGGAACCGACTGGGACCACACATACAATTTTGTTTAGTTCATGTTATGTATATAGTTGGACACAAAGTACTGCGTTAGGCGATCAGAGTATCGTGAGTCAGACGTGGCTGCCTTTAGAATTGCTGGTGAGGTGTTAGTCCTTGTCTTGGCATTTGCCATATTGTGTATTAGAGTACCACAATGTAGTGGGTAAAGGCGTGGCTGCCTTTAGAATTGCTGGCGAGGTGTTAGTTCTCGTCATGGCGCTTGCCAGACTGTGTTTCATGGTACTATGTTGTTGGTACGTTGTTCATGGAGTTTGCCATCGTGTGTTTAGAAGAAACTATCGCAATTGTACGCTGTATTTCATTGTTTTACTATGTGATGTGGTTGTTGAAAATGGTAGATTAAACGGTCAACAGTCGGTCAACGATTCCAACTGTTATACCAAAAAATATGTAAGTGTTGTATTGATTGTAAGAGGAGTGTGAGTTTGCAAGGGAAGAGAAATTTTTGCTTACTAGCCTCTTATCCATTCTCAAATACCCATGATGCTTTCAAAGACAAATGCCACTATTTGAGAGGTTCTGTGTGGCTCAGTGGTAAAGTGCAGGACTCGTAACCTGGAGGTCCCAGGTTTGAGCCTCACTAACTCCACTGGGTTTTTTTCACAGGACTGTCCTTGGGCAAGACACTTCAGAGCCTAGCCTAGTACTGGTGAAACCCAGGAAACATGAATATGTGAATTGTCGCCGTGATATGACTGAAATACTGTTGTAAGCGGCGTAAAACACCATTCAAAACCACCATCTGAACCCTATAATCCAATTTGTGATCTCCAAGTACGTTAACCCTTTCCCAAATAACAAATTTTAGGCTGTTCAAAATTGAAACAGTTTGCAGGCGCAGATCTACAGATAGAGGGAGTAATTTTAATTCCAAAATTGAAGGTATAAATTATTATCCACTAAACCATTTGATGGAGGCACTCAATAGAATCGAAGAGACAATTCTAATGAGTTCACACAACATAGGGTTTGGAAGAGAAATAATGGATTTAAAACAACATTACTCCCTCTTCTCTGGGGCTCTGCAGACAACAGTTTTTACAATTGTTCAAATGACAGATGTTTCTTCAATAGGGTAGAAAACACTGGGAAAAGGAGAAATTGCTTGTAACAAGCAATTTTTTTTTTACCACATTATTTTCCAAAGACTTTTACTGAGTACACATAAAAACAGGGTTTTCTTTGGTAAAAGGTTACAATTCAACAACGTTAAAACTTAACCCATTACCAAACAACAAAATTTTGGACTTGTCCAAATTGCAAGCATTTGCAGACGACAAAATAAAGGTGACTGAAAAATAGAAATTTGTTCTGGGAAGGGTAGAAAACACTGTGGGAAAAGGAGAAAATGCTGGTTACCAGCATTTTCTCCTTTTCCCACAGTGTTTTCAAAAGGTTTCTTTCTCAGGGGCGTCAAAAGTAGGGATTGAGTGGTAATGGGTTAATCATTTGGTAACGGTAATTTTCAAGAAAGATGGCTCTTGAAAACCTGCCTGAAAGAAGCGTTAATCTGCATTTTCTCAATTTCCTGCAATGTTTTCTACTATAGCTGGTATAAACCCCTTTATTTAGTCACATTTATCATCTGCAAATTTTTTATATGGACTAGTCCAATATTGTCACCAAAGGCATATTGCAGTGTAACCCAAGGCACATTGCAGTGTAACCCAAGGCATATTGCAGTCATTGTTTATTAAAGGTGGCCCTTCAGATTTTGGCACAAAAATTTTACAAAAATGCAAACAAATCATCCTTACTGTAACACTCCCAAAGCCTAATAATTTTCATTCATAAAACCCCAGTAGTCCAAAACCATCCGACAACACGAGAAATTAGAGATTTACTACAGCCCAGGTTGACACCAACGGGAGACATGTTCTACTTTTACATGATCAATTCCCTCGTTTACATTCAGGAATACACAGATCAAGTTTCAAACATAGTGTCAGAAGAAGACATTATGGAAAATAAATATTAGATGTTTGTTATAATGGAATTTAAGCTTTATGAGTTACATACCCATCTTTTGACATTCCCACAATGCTTTATTGATTTTTGGCACGAAATCTAAAAATAACTTAAGAGGCTAAGTAGCCTTTTATGGGAACACCATCAAAAAAAAAATTTTTTTTTTGTAATTTTATGAATCTTAATTATTGATGATCTGTATTTTTTCATATGAATTTCTGTGATATATATTTTTTCTAATTTGGTGAGATGTAAAAATTCTAAATACCCACCTTTAAAATGTTTAACCCATTACCACTCAATCCCGACTTTTGACGCCCCTGAGAAAAAGCCTTTAGAAAACATTGTGGGAAAAAGGAGAAAATGCTAGTAACCAGCATTTTCTCCTTTTCCCACAATGTTTTCTACCTTTCACAGAACAAATTTCAAATTTTTCGGTCACTTTTATTTTGTCATCTGCAAATGCTTTCGATTTGGACAAACCTAAAATTTTGTCGTTTAGTAATGAGTTAATTAATAATTAAATATTTAACAAACAATGACTGCAATATGCCTTGGCTGACAATATTTTGTCTTTTTGGGAGTTTTATTATAGGGGTTTGTCCTTTAATAACCAATCTTGTGTTTTAACCATCCTAGCAAGGAAGGCTTTTTGAAACATTTTGGGAGGTGGAGAAAATGTCGGTCACCATTACATCTTTATTCTCCTTTCCATACCATATTCTTCAGATTTTCCAGAAAATTCCAATCATTTTACTCAAAATATTTGTGGCATATGCAAGCTTTTTTAATTTGAACATAGCTTAGCCCTTTACCAAACAATGCCTGGTTTTTACAACCCTGAGATAGAAGCCTTTTGAAAACATTGTGGGAAAAGGAGAAAATGCTGGTAACCTGCATTTTCTCCTTTTCCTACAATGTTTTCTACCCTGCTGGAAGCAAATTTCAATTTTCTAGTTACGATGGGGTTTTTTTTTGTCGTCTGCAAATGCTTTCAATTTGGACCTGTCTAAAATTTGTTGTTTGGTAAAGAGTTAACTCATGCTATCTGGTAAAGAGATAACACTTTATTACACAATTCCATTCTTAATGACTACAAAGAAGGCTGTTGAAAACATTGGAAGAAAGAGAAAATGCTTGTAACCAGCATTCTTTTCCCATGTATTCAAACATTTCAATATTGGAAATAATCTTTTGTGCTTTCATTCAATTTAGACCAGACTGTATTTTTTTTTTGTTTGGTGAGATGAACAGTGTTCCTGTGTTCACAGAGAAATTGCCTGTGATACCAAACTTGCACCTGCCCTGTAGATCCTTGCATACACATAATGTTTTAACCTTATTATCTAATTATCCCAACCCATTACCACACAACCCCCACTTTTGACAACCCTGTGAAAGGAGACTTTTAAAAACACAGTGGGAAAAGGAGAAAATACTGGTAATTTTCTCCTTTCCAACAATGTTTTCTACTCTATCAAAGTAAAATTGCACTATTTGAGCAACACTGAAATTGTTGTCTGCAAATGCTTTCAATTTGGAAAAGGCAAAATTTTGTTGTCTGGTAAAGAGTTACTAGTTAAGTCTGAGTTGTAACGACCTTGAAGAAGGCAGCTTTTGAAAATACATGTAATATGGCAAAAGGTGAAAACGTTGGTTACCATCTTTTTCTCTTTTTTCCACAATGTTTTCTACCCTTTAAAAGACAAATCTGTTCGAGTTATATGGTATTTCTCATATTCGAATCTAATATTTGCTAAACTCTTTCCAACATAAAGACAGTCCAGCCTTCAGTAGATACTTCTTGAAAACTTTTTAAAGGAAAGAGACCAATTATTGTTTGTGACCAGCATTTGCCCTAATTCCCTGTTGTTCTATTTCATTCAAAAGGGAGAGATGATTCTGACCTTAAAATTGCTTAAACTACTTATCCTTCTGGTGTAGAAAACATTGTGTCAAAGGGAGAAAATGCTGGTTCCCAGCATTTTCTCTGTTTTCCACAATGTTTCAAAAAACCTTCCTTCCAACCGTTGTTAAAATCAGGGATTGTTTTCTGAAGGGTTAAATCAAACTTTCAAAGACAGTAAAAACTTGAATATTACCACTTCAAACCTATATTTTTATGAAAAATATCTCCTTATCTTACAGTGTAGATCCAAAATCAGACTGCATCTTATGTTAAGTCTGATCTTGATCTACAGTGCCTGCAAAAGACTCAGTGAATCACATTTAGCAGTCAGTGTAGATACAAGTAGATACAAAAGTCCATTTTTTTCAAAAACAGTTTGCCACATCTGTAGAAGAAGGTAAATGCTTTCCTTAGAAATGATCTAGCCAACCTGGCAAATTCAGTCGGTACCATACCAGGCTTGAAGCCAGCGTGTCAACCATTTTATAACCATGACTGGCCACTTTCTTCCCAAGGAATAATGACAGTGATTCCAGCAAGCATTATTCTTCTCTTACCGATAAACATTGTTTCGATAATGTGGGAAAGCAGTCAGTGCTTTGGAAGGTTTTTTCTCACAGTTTAAAATCCACGTAAATCGGAGAAAGGATGAAACAGGCACTGTTAATGTGCCATAAAACAGATGTGAATCAACTGTGCATTCCATTAGATTTCACAGGTACTTTTATCTATGTAAATAAACCCTGGGAATGATTAGCAAAACCTATGGATCTTTTGTGAACAATATAGATCAAGATCGGACTGCAAAGAACATTATTTCATGCTCCCCTGTTGGATATCGAGAGATAGCAGTGAAAATTTTTTTCAATCTTTCACTGGTACCACCAGTGAAAATACCAATTTTCATGTTCATGTTGCCTAGGTTAATGGTTGCGTGTGCCTCACAACCAAATGGAAATATGACATCATTTACTTTACATTTCTCGTGCTTGATGTAATATTGTAATACGTTGCTATGCAGGAGGGGTATGCCACAGGGAATAATGGAAAAGAACTGTACTGGATTTTGATAAAGCTCCTCCCAGAAAGGGTTAAAAGCATGAAATAAATAGAATATTTGGGTTTTTTTTCTGTGAAAGATCAAAATTTATTTCATCTCATGAATATCATCGGTAATATTTTCACTTGTGGCTGTGCCACTCATGAAAATATTACCAATGGTGTCCACTGGATGAAATAAATTTCGATCTTTCACAGAAAAAAACTAGAGGCGCTTGAGCGCCTGTATCGCTCCACAGGCCTGATTTTTCTGTAACGGTGAAGAGAAGTTTTTAACAATTACCATTCATTCCTGCATTTTAGGTCACTAAAGAAAACAAGAGGGCCAAGATGGCCCTGGATCGCTCACCTGCATTTTTTAGAGGACCATAGCCTTTTTTTTTTGAAGGTATTGAAACACTGGAAACAAAATCTTTTTTTTGCTAAGCAATTTTTAAAAGGTCACTTGTAAAAGTCTTTTCAAAATCTGACCAGCAGTTTCAGAAAAGAAGAATTTTTAGGAGTTTCTTAATTTCCGTACAGTGCAAGTAGCCCCCATTCACCAGAGCCATGTTTCTTGGCCTATCAAAATTTCGCGAACAAATTTTGAAAAAAGTCATTCAAGGAATATTTCTGTGAAATAAATTTCAAATCTGACCAGCCGTTTCAGAGTAGAAGAATTTTCAAGAAATTCTTCATTTCCATATAGTGCAAGTAGCCCCCATTCACCAGAGCAATTTTTTCTCAACGAATCAAACTTTCAAAAACAGTTTTTGAAAAGGGTCACCCAAGGAATATCTCTGTGAAATTATTTCAAAATCTGCAGTGCCGTTTCAGAGAAGAAGTATTTTTAAGAATTTCCTCATTGCCCTATAGTACAAGTAGCCTCCATTCACCAGAGCCATGTTTCTTGACGGATCAAAATTTCACGAACAATTTTTGAAAAGGATCACCCAAGAAACATCTCTGTGAAATTATTTTAAAATCTGGAGATCGGTTTTAGAGAAGAATAATTTTTAAGCGCAAGTAGCCCCCATTCACCAGAGCCATGTTTCTTGACGGATCAAAATTTCATGAACAATTTTTGAAAAGGGTCACCCAAGGAACAACTCTGTGAAATTATTTCAAAATCTGACCGGCCGTTTCAGAGAAGAAGAATTTTTAAGAATTTCTTCATTTCCGTATAGAGCAAGAAGCTCCCATTCACCAGAGCCACATTTTTTGACGGATCACGAACAATTTTTGAAAAGGGTCACCCAAGGAACATCTCTGTGAAATTATTTTAAAATCTGGCTATCGGTTTCAGAGAAGAAGAATTTTTAAGAATTCCTTCATTTCTGTATATTTCAAGAAGCCCCCATTCACCAGAGCCATGTTTCTTGACGGACCAAAATTTCGCGAACAATTTTTGAAAAGGGTCACCCAAGGAACATCTCTGTGAAACTATTTTAAAATCTGGCCAGCGGTTTCAGAGGAGAATATTTTTAAAGAATTTCCTAGAAAATTCCATTTCATTGCCATGGCAACCAGAGTTTTTGACAGCAATCAAATTCTGTGAACAATTTTTAAAGAGGACCTCCTAAGGAACATTCCAGCCAAGTTTGGTCCAAATTGGCCTGGCGATTTAGGAGGAGTTGATGTTTAAAGAATTGTTGATGAAGCACGACACACGACGGACGACAGACACCCGGTGATCCTAAAAGCTCCCCTTGAGCATGTTGTGCTCAGGTGAGCTAAAAAGGAATAACGGCTGACTATCATAAGGAACACTTGAGTTTTTGTCAAGCAATCTGTCTGAACAGACAAGTGCATGGATGGTCAAACACACAGACAGGGCAAAAAACTATCACTGAAGCTACATTTATTTTGTTGTCTACAAATGCTTTCAATTTGATCAAGTCCAAAGTAATATTATTTGGTAGAGAGTTAAGCAATGTTCTCTGTGGTTCTGTAGGTATTAGGTAACCCGTAACTCTTTACCACACAACAAAA
The DNA here is from genome assembly GCA_943736015.1 of Tridacna crocea. Taxonomy (NCBI): domain Eukaryota; kingdom Metazoa; phylum Mollusca; class Bivalvia; order Cardiida; family Cardiidae; genus Tridacna; species Tridacna crocea. The sequence continues at coordinate 33,197,861 of OX031066.1, read as the reverse complement.
TTTTGGACTGGATCAAACTGAAAGTACATGTATTTGCAGATAGTCAACTAAATGTACACCAAAAAATGATTTCTGTCCTTAACAGGCTATAAACCATTGCGAGGAAAGGAGAAATTGCTTTTTCCTTTTCCCAAAATGATTTCAAAAATCCTCCTCATCACAGTAATTTCATGTTACTCCTACCATAAGAAAATGATGCTTAAATACTTCTTGGCTCAAAAACTTATCAGGAGCTCTTAAAACAATGAAATAATTGGCAAAATGTCAAAAGTAACACCAGTATTGACTTGAAGTACAACCTGTTAACAGATAAAGTTAAAAGTTACCTGGCCATTTGAAGGCTCCATTGGCATTATCCTGGTCAATTATATCTTCATAAAATAATCTCTGAAAAGACAAAGATATATGGTTCACTTTATATTAATTTACCTTGTTAAACACAATTTATGAAACTTTAGTTAACTTCACCAGGAGTCAGAGGGTTAATTTTTTCGAAAAACAAAAATTTAGACTTGTCCAAATTCAAAGCATTTACAGACATACAGTTATTTTTCAAAGGGTACAAAAAATAGTGAAGAAAGGTGGAAAAGGATTATGTCCGTCTCTGTAGCCAGCATTTTGTACCAGCATTTTCTCCTTTTTCTACCCTTTCAAAACCAAGTATCATAATTATGTAATACTAGGCTTTAGTGTTTGATGGTACGAATTTCTTTTTTTCGTCCACTTGCAAATTTTAGTAAGTAGCCTTTTTTTCACATGCAAAATTATAACTGGACTTGCATTTTTCTTAACTCTTTACCACATGAGAAAATTTTAGACTGGTTCAAATTGAAAGCATTTGCAGACGACAAAATAAAGGTGACTGAAAATTTGAAATTTGTTCTTGGAAGGGTAGAAAACACTGTGGGAAAAGGAGAAAATGCTGGTTACCAGCATTTTCTCCTTTTCCCACAGTGTTTTCAGAAGGCTTATTCCTCAGGGGCGTCAAAAGTAGGGATTGTGTGGTAATGGGTTAACTCTTTACCACACAATCCCGATTTTTAACGACCCCTGCGGAAGAGGTCTTTTGAAAACATTAAGGGAAAAGGAGAAAATGCTGGTAACCAACATTTTCTCCTTTTCCCTTAATGTTTTCTTACCTATCAAAGACAAATTTGAATTGTAATCTGCAAATGCTTTCAATTTGGACAAGTTTTCATTTTCATTGTGTGGTAAAGAGTTAATCCAGCATGCTTACCAATGGTAAAAAGCATTATAAACGGCCAGTACAAACTGTTCAATCTTATTACGAAATCTGTCAACTACAGACAACAACCAAATTAAAAAGAAGAATTTTAATATGAAAACCATCATCGAATTATTAACTCCAGTTGTAAATCTGTTCTAAAACTAAATGCCTACAAAACTTACAATAGTGTACAATTTTGTAAGTGAATTACAGACAAATGACATCCGAATATCTGCCTGTCCTATTACTGGTTCAGCGAGTCCACAATGTCCGACTTGCTTCTTGTCTTTATAATGATGAGCCTGATAATTATCTTTTCACGAAAGACTGATAAATATTTCTGTTATATAATCAGATTAAATTTACATACCATATTTAATTTTTTTTCACATATGAAAAACACAAAATCAAGGCATTAGCTGTGAGTGCAGATGAACACACTTGCCTAACAAATGACAACTGAACACTTCAATCATGACATATCAAATTGTCAACAGCTGTGGAAGTGTATTCTCTGAGCTATATGACTCACACTATGGACCAACGTACAGTGTCGCAAATCGGAAGCTGCTGCTACTGTACGCCCCAAATCAGTTAGCTGCAGTAAACAAGTTTAACAAAACAGGCTGGCACGCGTAATCTAGCAGACAGAAAATGATTTGGTGTTTTGCATTTGAAAGGTAAGAAGTTTTTCTACAAATACATACTGCGATTGGGTTCATAAACCGTGCGATTTTTGTATAGGAAAGCTGCATCACCAAATTTCGTCGTTGGCGGCTGCCATGATCGCTAAACTTTTGTTTTCTACTCCTTCGGGAAGATCGGAATCCATTTTCTGATACTGCATACAGATAAAGAAATCATTCAGCTTGGCGTATACATGTCTATGGTAGTATTCAGTGCCATATCCATTGAAATATTTCACTTTTTATCAAGATACCGTCAAAACGTTTACTGTACGGCTAGCTGCTAACCCGAATTTTCGTACTGCTCGGTTAGCTGCGATTTTCTTGGTAAAGCCTCTTTCACATCAGCCGTGCGATTTTTTCGTCCTACGATTTTCGCTGCAAACACGATCGCTATTTATTCGTACCCGTCGTATTTATTCATATTGCAAATTTTCAAAGTGATCTCCGTATGTTGTTCGTACAGTTGATTCACGAACTGTACGGTGTGCGCAGGTTGAACGTACGAAAAAACAACTTGGCCCTGGAACGCTCACCTTAGACTATAGCTTATGATTGAAATTCAATTCTTTGAGCAACTTTGGTAAAGCTTCACCCATGGAACATCCCTGCCAAGTTTCATCAAGATTGGCCCAGAGGGTTATGAGAAGAAGATGTTTTAAGAAATTGTTGATGGGCGACAGACGCCGGACATAGGGCAATCAAATATCAAAGCTATACACCTGCCAGTTTCAAAGAAGAATTTTAAATTTTCCTTCTTTGTCCTATGTTCGAACTTGTGGTCCCCGGGCTGGGTCAGTTTTAACCAAAGCAGCATCCTTGGAACAAACTTGATAGAGGTCCACTCAAACATGCTACATCCCAAATATCAAAGCTCTACACCTTCCCGTTTTAGAGAAAAATAAATTCAAAATTTTCCTTCTTTGTTCATATGTTCCAACCTGTGACCTCCGGGGCATGGCCAGTTTTGACGCCAGGGACATCATATTACCAAACTTGGTAGAGGTCCACTAGAAGATTCTGCATACCAAATGTCATAGCTCTGCACCTTCAAGTTTCAGAGAAGATTTCTAAAGTTTTCCTTCTTTGTTGCTATGTTCAAACCTGTGACACCCCACCCCCGGAGAAGGGCAAGTTTTGACCCCAAGGGCATAATGGGAACAAACTTGGTAGAGATTCACTGCTACATGCCAAATATCATAGCTCTATGACTTCTAGTTTTAGAGAAGAAGAATTTTAAAATTTTCTTTCTTTGTTCCTATGTTCGAACTTGTGACCCCCGGGGCGGGGCCAGTTTTGATCCCACGGGCATGATTTAAAGAAACTTGGTAGAGGTCCGCTAGGAGATGCCACATACCAAATATCAAAGCTCTACGCCATCTAGTTTCAGAGAAGAAGAGTTTAAAAGTTTTCCTACTTTGTTCCTATGCTCAAACTAATGACCCCCGGGGTGGGGCCAGTTTTGACCCCAGGGACATCATTTGAATAAAATTGGTGGAGGTCCACTAGGAGATCCAACAGACCAAATATCAAAGCTCTACGCCATCAAGTTTCAGAGGAGAAGATTTTTAAATTTTTCCTTCTTCGTTCCTTTACTCAAACTTGTGACCTCTGGGATGGAGCCAGTTTTGACCCCAGGGATATAATTTGAACAAACTTGGTAGAGGTCTACTAGGAGATGCTACATACCAAATATCAAAGCTCTACGCCTTCAAGTTTCAGAGGAGAAGATTTTTAAAGTTTTCCTCCTTTGTTCCTATGCTCAAACTCGTTATCCCCCGGGGCAGGGCCAGTTTTGACCCTAGGGGCATGATTTGAACAAAGTTGATAGAGGTCCATTAGGAGATACTACATACCAAATATCAAAGCTCTACGCCTTATAGTTTCAGAGAAGAAGATTTTCAAAGATTTCGTTTTTTTTTGTTTTTTTTTTGTTGCCATGGCAACCAGAGTTTTGGGTGGAATTAAATTCTTTGAACAATTTCGGTAGAGCTTCACCCAAGGAACATTCCTGCCAAGTTTCATGAATATTAACTCAGTATTTAGGAGGAGAAGATTTTTAAAGAAATTGTTGACGGACGACGGACGACGGACGACAGACTACGGACGGCGGACATAGGACGATCACAATAGCTCACCTGTAGCACTTTGTGCTAAGTTGAGCTATAAACAAAGCGACGAGTTCGCACGGCTGTCGTGCGGTTAGCTTAAGGCTGCCGCACAAATTGTCAAGGCACCCGCAAGACTGCCGTAAGAATTTTCAAAGTTTCTTACGACCACTGCACGGCAAGCACGATTTTGCAAGACAGCTGTACGGTGTTCGTGCGATCTCCTTAAGGAGGAGGAATTATCTCCTCTTGTCCGATTGGATATATTCACAATGCTTCCCCGGCACATGGGTTGCATATTGAAACAATGGACAGGATACTCGCAGATAAAGACCGGGACGACAATATTTTATTCGAAGGGCATTTTGTCATTCTTGTACAAGCACGTGCTTTCTTCATCTAAATCCTGGTTGGTGGTACCTTGAATGTCTCGGGTTCAATGGGGGTTCAGCAATCGGAACCTACCCCTTTCCATTCTGAAATCGTCTACGGCGTTGCAAATTCGTAAGACAGTCTTGCGGAAACCGCGCGAAGTCCTGCGATTTATGTTCCCGTACGGCTGTCGTAAGGCTGATGTGAAACAGGCTTTTAAAGCTTATAATGAGAATTGTGTACATCTTGGTAAAGAGTGTTGCAATAAATGACATATAGATCTAGCTCTGAAGATGTGAGGTTGGCAGTGGTGAATGTATTAAGTTCGTATTCGACTTTTCCAGGTTCCATTTCCACTCTTTAAAGACTCGGTGAATCAAGCGGTCGTGAATAGGTCTACCATCGTCTATAAACGATCCATAGTCAGTATTGAGCACGTTTAGAGGTTAGATGTATTAAAAGAATCGGCTGCCTTTAAGCTAGTACTTCTGTTTTCACTGAGATTTATAAATTCAAAGGAAAATGCTACCAACTGAACGTCTGCAAATGCTTTGGTAAAGACTTAAGACTTGAGGATGGATGTGCGAGATAATATCGTGAATTCAGGTGAAGAACGAAAACCTGAAAACTTTACGTTTAACCCGAACTGAATTCTTTATTTCGTTGAAAAGCTACAAAAAATAAATTACTGTATAATTCATTGATGTTTATCAGTGAATTAAAATCAATGATTAGGGGTTGCAAAAAATGGCAAACTTTGTACCTATCTGTTGTACAGGAACTAGACCTAAATCAAGAAATAATATCAGCGATGTTTTCCATGTAATAAAAGGATTTATCACCGGAGCCGGATTTGGGTAATTCATGAAATGCCTTGAAGAAACAAGAAAATCTTACCTGCTATTGTTTGAATTCGTATATTTATATATGTTGCCGTCCAAAATGGAATCTAGGCAGATCCGAAATCTAGACCAAACTGGAATTTTGCCTAGGGTCCCTATAAAGTAAGAAACGGAACCGAAACGAAACGCAACGAAACGGAACGAAACGTTACGAAACGGAACGAAACGTTACGAAACGAAACGAAACGCAACGAAACGGAACGAAACGCAACGAAACGGAACGAAACGAAACGAAATAGAACGAAACGGAATATAACGTGAACGAAACGAAACGGAACGAAACGAAATGAAATTTAGCAGCGTTTTTTTTAAACTTATCTTTTTGTCTCAATTTATCGTTTTTCTGTTGTACTGTTTCCAATTGTTTTATCCCACAGTGTATTTAAGGCACAAAAAGGATTATGTCGCTGAATTTTTGCGATTATTTTGCATTGAAAATCTGGTCAAAGTCAAGATTAAGCACTTAAAACGATAATCCTCTACAAGGGAGTGTAGTTTTAAGGTTGCACAAAAAACATATTAGGTGCAATTTTAAATATTTGACGTGTAGAGAAAATTTAATTTTGTTCTGTCACTATGGTATCAGAGTATTATCACAGGGCGCCGGAATATGGCGAGCCTGGGTAGCACAGTTGGTAGCGTACAGGACTTCAAAACATGGGTCGCCAGTTCAAATATCCATTCGACAAATTTCTTTCCAAAGATTGATGATAGTCATTGCGACAGGATTCATTCCTCTCTCTCCTGTGATCACCTTTTGATAGTAAGCGATTAAAAGCAGCCAGTGGCTTGGGAAGAATATTACTCTCGAAGTACCAAAAGTAAAAATAACAGCAGGAAAACACAGATAGGTTAAATGCAGCGATTTTGTTTGGTTTGTATTAGAGTTTAATGCCTTTTTAACAGCGTGGGTCATATCATGGCGGTCAGTGTCGCACTAATGTGTTTCCTGGCTTTTACACACCAGTACTGACCAAGTCCAGGTCACGAGTCTGATGCGCTAACCACTGAGCGATCCGGCCGGGCCAAATGTAGCGATACATGCAACGATACAACTCATGTTGTATATGGCGTTAGATCTTAAGACATTGTAGTAAAGAGAGAAAATGCTGGTAACGAACATTTTATCCTTTTGTTAAAACATTTTCAAAAGTACTAGTATTCTCCTTTAGGGGCAGTGGAACTCATGATTTTGTAACAAGGGGTTTGTTTCTTTCATGTTTAAATCGAAAACTGAGGTCATATCTGTTCTGCAATGAGAGCTGTGATCGTATGGTGGTTAGTGCTTTGCGAAGTAGCCGACATTCCCGGTTTGAATCCTGGTCACGGCAGGTCTGTGACCGTCGCTATCTCGGCACAGCTTAACAATTTTTAGCTGGCCTTTGGGTTGTAAGGCGTCTTACACCACTTTTCATACGATTTCAATTCTATGACTGCTTCGGTTGACTCTGCTGACGTTTTTTATTGTTTTTACCACACAAGCAATTTCATCTCTTTCCTCTTTGTTGTGCATATTGTTGAAAATGTAACACTACGATTAGATACGAGCCTTGCTTTTGGCAAAAGGGGGTTTAATGCCTCGCAGTTATACATGATACCAAGTAGGTCATCATATCATTATGGATACATAATTTCCCTCTTTGTTTAAAAGCCGACTGAATCACAAAGTACACTGGTCCTTTGACAGGTAGAATATTGACTAGGTAGAATATTGACTAACTAGCAAACATTTTCGATTAAGATCAGCCTGCACAGATTGCGCCATGCAGCGATACAACTGATATAATGTTTAGTTTAAACATATTCATCTTACATCGATTGAAAAACAAGTTCTTACAACTTGTACTTATCTCTCGCTATTCTGCTTCCTCGGAACTAAACCAGTACTCTCGCCAAATGTGTGGGCTAATGAAAAATCCCAAATCTGACACCCGCTCCCGTGTATCGAACTCGGGACCTGATGATTATGAGGCCGACGCTCAACCCTACGACCACGGACGCCACACAATAATGTTGAAAAGGGTGTTAGACACTATACAGTCAATAAAATCAAGCGTTGGAATATTTCAAATATGTTTTTTTTTTCCCAGGGTTTTAATTCTTAATTTGAACAATATTCTGTAAAAGAGAGCTTAACGAATCCGTAAACCGTAAACAGTATCCACCCAGGTCAGCCTGCGCAGTCCCCGCAGGGTGACGCGAGCCGAAACCTTTCCCTATTGGTCACTTTTCTGCATATCAAAGGACCAGAGTACTTCATGTTACAGTGCAAAGTTACACACAAAAAAAGACTTCATGGATCTAAAATTGTGTGAGGACCTACTTGGTATCGTGCATCACGGAGATATATTAAGCCCCTTTTTTCCGGAGCATGGTTCATTGTATATTTTGTGAACTGTAAGTTAGTATTAACTTATTTTAAAGTCATCTTTTGGGGCTACTGTTAGTTAAAATTTCTTTATGTACTTTTTAAGAAACCTCTATTTCTATTTAAAATGAACCAGTACAGAGCAAACTGGAAGGTTTCAAACAGTGACTGAAAGGGAAAAATAGTGCATAAAACTTTTGATGTATCCAGAAACCTTAAAATGAATAGGTACATATGCCGCAGACATAATTTCTCTTAGAAAAATAATTTCAAACCTAACATTTTCCAGGGTCCTGAGTGGCTCAGTAGTAAAGTGTAGGACTTGTGACCTGGAGGCTTTGGGCTCAATCCTCACTGGATCCACTGGCTTTTTTGTGGCAAGATCATTCAGAACCCTAGCCAAGTACTGGTGGAACTCACAATACATGAATCTGTGAGCTGTTGCCGTGATATAACTGAAAAATTGTTGAAAGCGGCGTCCAATCTAGAATCAGTCAATCAATCAAAATCGTCTGTCCCGGTCTCGACGATTTTTTATGTATGTCTGTTTCATGCAAAAAAAAAAAGACATTCAATATAATTAGCCATGTTCAGTGACATAAGGTCTTCGAAGCTACTATTTTGGGATGGAAATCAAAGTGATTGAAAAACAGACAGTGCATGAAGAAAGGTGATATCTGCACAAATGTACGAAATTTAAATAAAGACTCAAAACCGGCATTCTAATTCGCCTGATATAAAATGGATTATTTTTCTAAAGCATCTTGTAAGAATCCAAACCGGTTTCATTACCGGCAGTAGGTGTTATCAAAAGGTCCCGGTAGCTCAGTCAGTACTGTACAGGACTTGAGAACAGATAGTCGCTGGTTCGATTCCCTACTCTGCCAATTTCTTTTCGAGGATTGATGATAGTCATTGCAGCAAGATTCATTCCTCTTTCGTCGAAGGCCGTTGTGTCGGCGAGGGTTATGTAGAAAAGCAGAAAAATGGCATGTAAACAACGTTATGTTTAAAACTTTTGTAAGAAATTCCAGGAAAGCACCGATAGACCTGCACTGGCAGCTGCTTTGTAATTGAAATTATGTTGAAATCGGCGTTTAACATCATACAAAATCAATCATTCATAATCGGTTATCAGTGCATTCAACCTTGCTGTATTTGGACATGAATTTTTAATCACAGTATTTATGGAAACAATATACAAAATATCAACCAGACTGCGACGTATTTGCAGTACTGATGGCTGCCAAAAACCATCTTCGCCAGCCAAGGCTGACGATTCGCTACGCTACTCTACCCTTGGCGGGATTTTTACATTTCCCCCAATACGCTTTTTCATTGGATGCAGCCAGTCCTAACTGCAACGGATGAAATCGCTCGTAGCATTTCATCTTTGATAAAAATAGATCAAGATCACTACCTTTCGAATAGAAGGCAAACATGGAAACCCACGTGGATGTCTGCTTATCGCTTTCATGTGTATTCGTAAGCGGTTTGTAAACCGATATTTCATTGGCTTTTAGAAATATGATGTAAAGGGTGTAATAGAGGGCGCATCGCAGGAATCTCGAAATCGGGCTCAAAGATAAGATCCAGGTAGTGATCGTAACCTTGGCTCCCGGAGATGGCCAGAAACATGAAGAACATTTTATTGGAGATTTATGTCATAACAAAGTAAACAATAGTCTAAGTTCACTCAAACCAACATTAAAATAAAATGTCTTCATTTAAATTGTCAAAATTCACCAAAGTATCATGATCATAGTGCGCCGTCAAAATTTTAAGTCTTACTTCGTAACAATTTCGGCAATCAAAAGTAGGGTTATTTACAAAAACAAATTATGTTTTCCTTCTGCTTGATTTTGTACCAAAAATAGCACTCCGTTTCGTTTCGTTCCGTTTCGTTCTCGTTCCATTCCGTTTCGTTCTATTTCGTTTCGTTTCGTTCCGTTCCGTTGCGTTTCGTTCCGTTTCGTTGCGTTTCGTTTCGTTTCGTAACGTTTCGTTGCGTTTCGTTTCGTTTCGTTGCGTTTCGTTTCGGTTCCGTTTCTCAGTTTATAGGGACCCATTTTGCCTATACCAAAATAGTTTAACAGTTGGGTTAGGCAGCTCCACAGTCTGCCTAGACCAAAGCGGAATATTTTCTCGTTTTATATAATGCGACCACATATTAACCATCTTAGTCAACTTAAACTCCAACATAAAAGAAGTTTAATTAGAAATTCTGAGTAAGATTAAATTTTGAGTGTTTAGCACTTTCGAGGAAAAAATGCAACGAGGAAAACGGAGCAATTGAGGGAAAAACAAATAAATTGCTTCAATTAAAAATACGTTTCAATTGTAAACACATAAGAATTAATATGATTAAAAATTTGGAAAAGAATCTAGATCTATTTTGGTCTACACTAAAGTATTATTCTAATTTGGTCTGGGCAGATTCCCGGGATATGCCTAAATTCCAATCCGGCATACGACATATATAATTTCGAGCTAAAAAAACGTGTTTTACCATATGGGCAGAACCTTTTTGTTCAGTATTATGATGCATTAATGCAGCTAGGCGTACACATTTTTTATTGTGAAATGCAGCTAATCGTTGCGTACAGATGCAGCTAGCCGTACAGTGCACGTTTTGATGGTACCTTGATAAAAAGTGAATTATTTCAATGGATATGGCACTAAATACAACCACAGAAATGTATACGCAAAGCTGAATGATTTCTTTATCTGTATGCAGTATCAGAAAATGGTTTCCGATCTTCCCGAAGGAGTAGAAAGCAAATGTTTAGCGATCATGGCAGCCGCCAACGACGAAATTTGGTGATGCAGCTTTCCTATACAAAACTCGCTCGGTTTATGAACCCAATCGCAGTATGTATTTGTAGAAAAACTTCTTACCTTTCAAATGCAAGATACCCGATCATTTTCTGTCTGCTAGATTACGCGTGCCAGCCTGTTTTGTTAAACTTGTTTACTGCAGCTAACTGATTTGGGGCGTACAGTAGCAGCAGCTTCCGATTTGCGACACTGTACGTTGGTCCATAGTGACTCAGAGTTCCCGATCACGCAAAATCGTGCGTGAAACACGTATAAATGAAATAAAACACGTACAAAATTGCAAACCTATACGTGAAATCACGCACAAAAAATACGGAGAAGATCGAACAAAAAAAGTAGGAAATGCTTGCATAGATTGGCTCGCGTAAGTGCGATTTTCGGACAATCTAAATCATTAGAAAAAGTTGGGATTTCCAGTTTCTATTTTTAGAACATTTACATGGTCAGAGCATTAGGTCTTCATTATCGCGATCAATAATATTGCAGGCTGGGACTCGTTTGTTTCCACAAAATTCCTTAAGTCAGCTCTCCTTTGTTTGACACAGTCGATAAAAAAGCGTTTTGTCAACATCAACGTCTTTCGTCTGTAAACCAACATTGGGAATAGCTCAGAAATACCCTATTCCTTAGACGCTTGCGAGTTTCAGAATTCGGGTTTCCGTAGGCAAGCAAGGTACATTAGTTGTAGAACCATTCAAAATCTAGGAAAAAGAAGTCATTTCATGCAAAAATACTTATCCATAAATAAACGGACATGAAAAATTGATCGGTTCAAAAAACGCGGAAACCCATGACACAACAAAATGCTCCTTTTTACATTGTCCGATCACAGTCACTTCATACTGTCTTTTCAGCTTTTAATGGGTGAAAGCTATATATTTCCACAAATATCTTGATATGACAAACTTTTTTGGTGAAAATTATCAGTGCTGAATACAGCAGTCTTCAGTCAGACTTCGACAATGATTAATGGAGATAAGGCATGTGAAAAGATGAGCATAAAGACTACTAGTTAACACTTTGCCAAACTATTCTCTAAGTGTCAATTACATTTAAAAGGGTACACATAGAAGATCTGTATGATTATTCTGCTTTTGATCGAAAATGAGCCAATAATAAACAATTTAAAAATTGAGGGCATAGTAGTTTTTCTCTGAATTTGTACCCCCATTTTTTTTCTTATACCCCCATTTTTCAAGTATAGGGGGTACAAAACCCCCAAATAAAATTTACAATGGGAACACTGATGACTAATATTCAGTGCTCGCGCTGCCGATCAACAATCACATTATTTGTTGATTTATTAATTCAAATGTTGATTAATTCTTCCATTTGTCAATAAAAATTGTTGATTAATTTATTCCCCAAAAAGTCGGGTAAAATTTCCAAAACATGCCTTGATCACAGGTTAATTTGCACCGGAAATGTGTGGTAATCCTTGTTTCACACCTTGAGGGACGCAGACTTCGGCAATCAACAGGTCAAAGTGGGCTGGTATATACAACACATGTCATATTACTCTAAGCCGTTAATTGGCCATTATTGTTTGTTTCTTCTTAGTATTTTGATTGATCATGTTAACTGACGAGATGATAAAAGGGAACCAATCAGATGTTACATTATAGAATTGAAATTCACATAACAAATGTCGGTTACACGCGGGACCTCGCGTAAGAAAAAATGAAAAAAAAAAAAACATTATCCGCTTAACTTGTGTGAAATAACAAGATTTGAAGTTACTTGCTACCCTTATTGATAATTATAGTCAAATCACGCAGATATACCTATCCACAAATCAACACACATGAAAAAATGCTCGATGCAAAAAAACACGGAAACCCATGACACAACAAAATATTCCTTGTGACATTCAGACATTGACTGATCAGTGTCACTTTAGACCGTCTTTTTAGTTTTCAAATGACTTTAAGCAGTAAATTTCCACAGGTATCTTACTTAAAAAGAGTTTTGTGCAGCAAATCATCAATATTGCAGTGAATAATCTAGATTTTGTTAACAATGAGTCCCGGGACTTGCAAGTGTGAAATCAATGAGTCCCAGACCAAAATCAATGAGTCCAGCTTTAAAAATACAGAGTCTCACTAAGGTTTCTTACCAAACATTTCATGATTTAAGAACTTTTTTTGCAGATGTAAATAACAGACAAAAAACTGAAAATAGGTTTTAGTAACTTTATAAACAAATTAACATATGTCTATGATATGGAACAGTTTAACCATTTCACAAACAATCCCCTTGTTTCAATGACTTCTTGTGAAAACATTGTGAAAAAAAGAAAGCGCTCGGAACAAAAAGTTTCTCATTTTCCACAATATTTTCTATCCTATCAGAGAATTGAAATTTATTAACCCTTCACCTAGTGGTGGGCCGATGATCGACTATAGTCGAAAGTCACTTGGTTTTGGCTTCCGATTTTGATAATCGATTGAGAAATCCCGGAATCGATTGTAGTAAGTTGCTAACCTGGTATGGTGCCAAAACTTGAATTCTGGTTTTTAGCGCTTGGTTTCGTGATTCTTATTAATCACAATCTTGGATTAAACATAGTGTTTATTCTAGAGCGGAATAGCAGGGCGCGCCGCCCTGCCCCTTTTTCAATCCGCCCTTCTGCCCTCGAATCTGTGAACACCCGCCCTGTTGCTCTTATCAAATACATACAAAACTTGTTTGTGTATTGTTCTGGTTTCAGAACAAACCACCGGGCTACATGGGCAAAAAACTCATTTTCAGTGTCTCGGCTCTGTCTCGTCAAGCTTGCACAGTCACAAAAAGTCGCCATAAATTTCTTCCGATCTGACTTTATTCATGAAATACAGCCAATCTAAGATTAAGGGTGACACTAATTATCCTTTATCAGCTTCGTCAGTTAAGACAGGACAGCAGGGTGTTATAATCCTTCTCTGTCATTAACTTGCTAAACCATCCCTTTATCCCTCGAAACCCTGACCTTTTTCCCCCACAGGTACTTTTACGTCTGCTAATTTCTTTAAATAACGTCACACAATCAGTGAAATTTATCAATACTTGAATAGTTTTAAAATAAAGCTGAATTAAATCTTATTGCAGCTGGAGATTAATCATTTCATATATTTTTTGCATAAATTACAAGTATGGATGGTAAACCAAAGTTGCCAACTATCTTGAAAATACTCGATGTTTGCTATTCAAGCATCGGCATTTTTTTTATAAGCAAAATCTGCATTGCAGTATTCTATTTTTAACAGTCTATTTATAGAATGGCTATGCAGTAGAACACTACTCCATCAGTAGGCCTGCGTACACATTTCGTAATTCTTTCTATGTAATATATTTTTTTTTTAATCAAAAGTATTGTCATTTCTTAAAACAGCTGAGCGGAAGGGTTTTTTTTATAATTACTCTGGACATTTTTTGTTATCTGACGAGAATTTAGGTAGTGGACCTGTAATAGAAAACAGCTATTTCCACAATATTATTATCCTACAGAATTTGCTAAAATGTTCTTGATAGTTGTACTACTTTAACCGAGCCAATTTTTCCTTTTTTTCCTTCCTAGAATTATTATTTATAAATCCAAATCCATTGTATTCTCATTACAAAGCAAATTAATAATTACCTCCCTTTTCTGAAAACCCACAAAAGTATCAACAATTGTTTTTAAGACATCAAAGGCATTTCTAGTTGGTCAAAAATATGCATAAGTATTTTATCTGTATAAATCCGTATTTATCAACTATCAAGAACTTTTATTCCATGCTACACCAGAAGTGTTACGGGTCTACTACATTAAAGCTAAGTGTGACAGTGCATCATGGGATCATAAATTACATGGCAATCAAAACCTGTATAGTCTGATTGTGTTGCTTTGAGTCTATGAGTTGATAAGAATCTTTTATTTTTTTCTTTAATATGCAATTCATATCCAAAGTTATAGTTAGAACTTGTTTCAAAAAGAGTGAAGGACACTGATTTGCCTTTATCTGATATGAGAAGTCATTCAACAAGGCAATATTCCTCCCTGCCCCTTTTTCCTGCCTCCCTGCCCTTTTGCCTGGTCTAGAATAATCACTATAAACATAGTGGATAACAAACACGAAAATTGGCTGAAAAATGAGAAACAAATCTCTGTCCATGAATGTCTTGACAAAAGTTGACAACTCGGCAAGCTTCCCTGAGCCCGGGTTTTGACATTTGGAAATTTGAAATGACTGGAGTTGATGGTGAAAGATATCTGCCTAAATGTCAGTCTGAGGCATGAAATTATTGTCTAGAACTTCATATAACCTAGCTTACGTGCATCGGGCAGAAATATGGGTTAAACACAATCAGTATAAAATGCGAAGGACACCCAGATGATAATGAAGCTGGCGAGTCATTTATGACAGAGTAAGGAAAGTGTTATTCCTCTTATCTAGTGTAAAGTGACTGGTTTTTAAGTTACTTGCTAATTAAACTGACTAAATGATGTCACATCATGTAGTAATACTTCTCCAGAAACTAACTGTCAAGAAAAAATAGATCGACAAAAAAGCGCGAAAACCCATGACACTACAATGAGCAGCGTGGCGTCGTCCGATCAGAAGGACTTCAAACTATCTTCTTATCTTTAATAATGAATTTTAAAAGTGAATTCACACAAATTTCTGAATAAAGCAATAAGTGGAAGCTAAAATTCTGTTCATGAGTGGAAATAATGTTGTTTTATGAAATGAAAATAGAGGGGGAGGGGGAGGGGGGGAGGGGAGGGAAAGAGGAGTCGTCTGCAAATGTTTGAACTATTAGGTATAATTATGTGCGAAAATAAATATCATGCTAGTATGACTTGCTTAGAGGAAATATATGTGATCCGAATGCAACGAACGAAAATATCACTTTACAATCGTGAGCTTTACTAATTATTCGTACAATATGCTTTTCGTAATCTGTGCGTCCCGAGGGACGCACATTTATTGCTTTTGTAGGTCTCAAGCAATTTTTGTGCGTCAGGGACGCGGGACGCGCAGCTAGATTATTCTCTGCAGCTTACTTATGTAACTTACAAAAGTCTGGTCAGTCACCCAGCCAGACACATCCTTTGACCCTTTATCACACAATCCCAAGTTTTAACGACTATGAGAATTAAGCCTTTTGAAACATTGTAGAAAAAGGAGAAAATGCTGTAAACCAACATTTTCCCTTTCAACCACAATATTTTCTACCTGCTAGAAACAAATGTCAATTTTTTAGTTGTGTTTGGATCAGTCCAAAATTCGTGATCAACCCAGCATTTCTTTTCAAGCTCAGCAGCTTCATTACTGGAAAGATTTCATATCAAACTGTTGATTTCATTCAGATGCCTTTACTTTTGATCCAAGATGGTTGCAACTTGTCAAAGTTTTGAGGGGAAGATGTCCTCTCTCAGGCAGAACACTCATCTCATCCTGTCTTTCCTCCATCATCCATGGCATAGGCGTTTAATTGATCTCAACCAAGCAATACAAACATCCTGTTCACTTATTATGCCTCTTGAAATATCTTGTTTTATATCAAGTGTCTTAAAAAATAAGTGCATTTAACAACAATGTAAACTGAAAACCACAAAAACTCAACCCGGAAAATTAGAACAGGTTCGCTTGACCAACCTACTTGGTTTAAAAGCCCCTCAACTGCACTTTCTTGCATCTTTTTTCTAAATATAGGAAAGAAATATTCAAATTAAGCGTTCGAAAAAAGGTAATAGTGCTGGAGTTAATCGAAACCCATATAATAAACACTTAATAAACAAAATGGACCAACTTACAAATTTTGAAACAGGAAGCGAATTCACCTATCGCCATTTTAAGTGTGACGTCATTCTCAATGAAGAAAGATAACTGTGTTTGCAAAACTCAATAATCCGGGAAAAACCAGTATGGTTCTATAAAATCCTTTTTTAAAGGCGCTCATTTAAGTTTTTATAGACCTATGACATATAAGTAAACTAAATCAAAGTACTGATAGTACTGAAGGCCAGGAAATTGAGGATACGAAACAACACATGAGGTCAATTTTAATTAATACAAACAGGTAGACGGACAGGGATACAAGCGATACTAAGCCCCTGGAATTCTTGGTTTTATCAGGAAATTTTGAACTGATACTAGAAAGCCAGAGCTAGGCATGTGCTCACAGTTATGGGGTGCTTGATAGTGGCTTAGAATACTTAGTAATTTGTCGTGCTTGTAAACAATCCCAAGTCAAAATTGAACCGTATTCAATCGGCGCAATACCAACTTTGGTTATCTAAATTTTCTGAGACATGTGATGTCTTGTAGTCCCGAATGACGTTATTTTTTACATTTATGACGCAAGAACATATTTATTTTTATTGATTTCAATGAAAATACAGGTAAGATAGATATCAAGGTAAAATGTAATGAATAATAAAGATTGGAGCGATATGGCAGTTGGTCATGTTGTCTCTACCTTCCACAAGTCGACGAAATTTTGAACTGGTCATATTTGAAGGAAGTTGTAGATGAAAATCCAAAGTAGTTCTTCGTGTATATTGAAAAGTAAGATTTTGGGGAAATTGGGAGGAATTGCTTGTTACAAGCAAATTCTCTTTTAGCCAAAATATTTTCTCAATAAAATACTGTGAAAAGGTTGGATTGTTTTAGGAAAACGATTAGGCTCGGTTTTCTTATTTTACTTGCCTATTTTATGGACAAGTCACAGTGACTTGAGCTTCGATACTTATATCTACATATTATAAAAAGACGTTAATCCTAATTCATAATCGTTGTCCAAGGACAACTTGTGTCAAGCCCGCGAATAATTGACTCTCAAGCTTGACCTAGACCCTGGACCTGAATAAATGTTTCAAAGGGTACTTCTGCTCATGATGTAGACCAATGCAGTTTGCTAATTTATATCGGAATCTATCCAAAAATGTAGGATTTATGGTTCGGACGAAAAATTGGCCTTCAATGTGGCCTTAATCTTGAACCTACTTGAACAGATGTTTCAAATGGCACATTTAACAGTGATGGAGGTCAATTGTGCCAAATTATTTTGAAATCCATCCACAATTGTAGAAGTTATGGACCGGAAATATTCGGATGCACACAAGCCCTAGTGAACACTAGAAATATGTGTGTCAGAGACACTGATGCCCCTGCTAAATAGTATTGGTCACAGGTATGTCATATGACACTAGTAGAGAGAGAGAGAGATGAAAAAAAAATACATTAAATGACAAGCGAACGACTACAGAAAAAAATTATAAGCATTCATTTGGTTTCAAATCAAAGTCAATCAAAGACATTTTTAAGAATCACACAGGTGTAATCTATTTGTGACAGGTGTAAAAGGTGTGAAATACATCCTATCAGTGTGAAATAGGCAGTATAAACAATGACAAAACTACCAAATAACTTTTGGATAAAGGTAACTAATACACAAAATGTACATACTAAAGACAACGTAATTTTAAAAATATTTTTATAGACAACTTGATTAACGATATGGATGAAATTTGATGGTGGGGTCGATTTTTCTAAAATTTTATTTGGGGACGATTTCACCAAAGAAATCGTCTCCAGGGGACGATTTCTCCGGAGTGATAAACATAACACGGGCCAAGCAGTTTGGGGACGATTTCTCCAGGGGCCGATTTCTCCAGCATTCCGCTGAAGTACCCTAGATTTAGTCGATATACATAAGAAAAAGTGATAAACATAACACGGGCCAATATTCTATATGTAGTTTGCTTTATTTACAATCGCATTTTAGCGGAGACTTGTTTTGTGACACACATGTTCAAATGTCAACACAACGTTATAGATAAACTCCGAGCAGATTCGTCGTTCGTTAATCTCACCATACCTGAATGTGAATGATCCGGAGTGCAAGAGAGAGCGTCATAGATATTAACCGTGTATAGCGCGTAAGAATACACAACTGTCGGATAAAGCCAAGTTCATTAGGTTACGCCTTTATTAGGTCAGTGTTAATGACAAAAAGGGGATAAAAAACACACACTCGTCAGTTATTAAAGGATTGTAATACCATTGCAATTCCATGGCATTTTGCAGATGAAAGCTTTGAGGAAAGGAAAGCATTCACACCGTGTGATAAGCAATCTCTGTATATACTTGGGAAACTAGTTGTTTTGGCGGACTCAGCGATATAAAGTGGACACACCGTCCAAAATTTTTGTCTGAGTAGGCAGCTTACGATCCCAATAGGCAAGGGAATCCCTTGAGGGATTCCCTGGCCTAAAAATGGCGAAAAAAAAATAGTATTTATAAATAAATTCTGTAAGGCTGCTGTGATATATGATGTTGGGTGGACTCAAGACTAGATCCCCTACTATCTGAGTTGGTAGAGCTGCGGTACCGGTGTTCCCGGGGAGGGGGTTCCGCGGGTGGGGGGCGGGACGTAGATTCGACTCCCTCGCCTGGCACGCTTTTCCCCTTTAATTAAGTTCAAAGGCGCGTGCGTTGAACTAGCCGTGGTTTAAGAAGTTGTGAAAATTTTATGAAATTTTATTAATTTTAAGCACCAGTTTTACATTCAAAAACGTTTTACTGCACAGACAGTTTTATAAACACTTAGTTCATCTGTTGGTGAGAGGCGAGGCGTAAAATTCCACCTACAAGCGTAAAATCGACTGAACAAGCAATTTCGTTTTCATTTCAAGCAGGTAGCTAGAGACTAAAGTGTTGAAATTTGTAGCAACTGCCTGGGTAGCTGAATGGACGGGTATTACTTGTGATCCGAGTAAAAGGTTTACGAGCAGACTGATGCATGGAAAGACGAATGTACAATGGACTGATTGGTCACTGGCTTGGATCAACCAATAAGAATATGAAGTTCTATGAAACTATGTGCTAAAGTTAGAAACATATTGATAAAAAATCAAATTTGACATGAAGCCCCCTTTTTCCATGATACAGTGATAAATTGCAAAACCATGACAACATGCGCTAGGCCGCATGATCCGTGAAAATCTCATCTAAATCTGTTGAGATATGTCCAGTAATTAAAGAGATAATGGTAAAAAATGGAATTATAACATGAAGCCCCCTTATTCCATGATCCAGCTACACATCCCAAAACCTTGACACTATGCCGTAGATCACATGATCATGTGAAAATTCCATCCAAATCTGCCAGGAAATGTGGGAGGCGTTTCGATAGGTCATTTGATAATGTGAAAATTCCATCCAAATCTGCCAAGAAATGTGGGAAGAGTTGCGCTCACAAGAAACAGAATGAAATAAAACATGAAGCCCCCTTTTTTCATGACGCATCTACAAATCGCAAAACCTTGAGAATATGCGATAGGTAAGATGATGAGAAACATTCTGTGAAAAATCTATTCAATTCAGTCAAGAAATATGGGACGAGTTGCATTTATAAGACTGAAATAGAATGAAATAAAACACCGAAGCACCCTTTTTTCATGACGCAGCTACAAATCGCAAAAATAGCGACAATATACAATAGGTCACATGACGAGAAATATTCTGTGAAAATTCTATTCAATTCCGTTTAGAAATGTGGGAGGAGTTGCCTTCACAAGAAATGGTATGAAATATAACATGAAGCCCCCTTTTTCCATGACACTTTATCACAAAAACAAGGGCATGTAACTGTGGTGTTGCACGGTCAATCTAGGTGAAACGTTTTTTCCTGCATTTCCTAACGGAGGTTGACAGATGTGACAAGTTCAATGTAAAAACTTTGTATAGTTTTGAAGACAAGACTCCAAACATCAAAAGTGTACTTAAGTGTAACTTAAGTGAAACTTAAAATCGCTCTCAGTCGGACATTTTGCATCGAATAAAAAAAAATTAAGTGTCTAGGCAGAAGGGATTGTTGTACAGATGTATAAGGTTTCATGAAATTCCGTCCAATGGTATTGGAGATATTTGCCGGGACAGACACACGGAAGGACGGACAATGCTAAAACTATATCCCTTCGCCTTCGGCGGCGGATAAAAAAGGACCGAGGGCCGCCCTGAGAAAGCAGCTTTGTATCCAGGCTTCACAATATATTAACAGCATTAACTTGTAGACAAAATGTCCCAACACCCTGAAATTAAGCGAATCTTTAAGAAACTTTGGCTTGTATCAATCGGCCCCTAGTTGATCCGCCCATCTTCACGTCAGAAATGGCCCTTCAGGTAACTCATAACCAAGTGAGTACTAGGAGCAGAAATAGACAATATGTAGATTCGACAGTCAGTAAGACAATTCATCATGACTACGTTTTGAATGTTGATAAATCACTGAAGAAGAAACTAGAAGCAGCTAAATGTAAGTTGAAACTTGAAATAGAATATAAATACGGTGGAGTAGTCATTGCCGTTGGCGCTGCAACATTCGAACTAGTGAAAATGGCATTTCTTGTCATTACAAAAAGAAGGATCTGGCTCGAGCATACAAGAGACAAGGGATAGCACGGGCAAGAGTATTACCAGCTACACAATAAGGTCGCCAAGTGGATATATCCTAAACTTATATACAACTTCTCTAGGCTAGTGTTGAACGGTAAAAATGCAAGCGAATTCATTGAAAAAAATCTGCCAGAAATGCAAAAACTTATCAGTGATACTCAATTTAACGGCAAGCAAGTAGACATTAAACAACTAAACATACAACTCATTGAACAAATCGAAAAGGTACTTTCAATTGTTAGGGCTGGGACCAGCAAACAAAACAAAAGACTCAAATATGTTAGACAGAAAGAAACAAATGATGTGTCCTAAATGCAAACAATATTGTAAAGATAATTCATTCTCTGTTTTAAAAATAACCACTGGATACATTATGCATGTGAAAATCTTAGCGACAACCAAATAAAAGAAATAGAAAATGATGATTCACTTGAATGTAGATGCAAGCTATGTCACAAGCAAGCTCCCAAAGAAAAGTTAAGCATTCCGCCATGCAGATCTATAAGTTCATTAAGTGAAATCGTAGAAACTGAAATCAGAAACTCAAATGGCTTGTGCTGAAAACATTGAAGTGTTTGTGGGAAAGAGTTCATAGACCATTATGATGCCTGTGAAAAATGTGCAACAAACTATCACGCTACATGTGGTACAAAAGATCACCTGAATTTTATATGCTTCGGGTGTGGTGCAACAGCAACACAAAATTCGAACATTCAAAATTTTAGCCTGTCGCCTACGGTGTTAGACAAGACAACACAAACTGTCTTCACAATTGATGATGAAAAGGAAGCCAAATTACAAACTATAAAACAGAAAGACATAAAACTGAAAGAGCTAGAGCAAGAACTGAAGATGAAAGAAAAAGCTCTTAATGAAACGCAAACGGAAAGAAAAAAAACTTGAACTCTATATAAAAAAATTTCGAAGCTAGGATTCGAGAACTAGAGCTTACAGTTTAGACACTAACCCATAGGATTAAACTATTAAAATGAAAACATACAAATGATGACATCATTCAAAACATCAGAGGCAGTGGTAATCTAAGTGCAACTGTACTTGGTAAGCTGTCCAGGAAAAAGTGACTCAATTTGTGCTTAAACAGGTTAGCAAGGCTGTCGATAAGCTGGATGTCGAATTAATCCAGTGTTGCCCAAAGCCAGTGAAATACCTATCTCATTACAAAGAGACTCGTTCGGACCACAACAATCTACACCCGTGATTATACCAACTCAACCTCCTACTCCTGTAGCTCATACACCCATGAACTTTAGGCTTAACCATAATGTGTACTTACCTCCAAATAAGAGAATCCCTCTTAGTACAGTACAAGTGCCGATACTAGGACATTTACCTAATTGGTCAAGACAGTCTACCATAAATAACCAACATGTCACAGCTCAATCTGGCTCGTCACAACAACCATCCCACAACAACATCAACAACACAGCATCATCCTGTGAGACAGAAGACACGCAATGACAGTGTAACCACTGATAAGCGTAACTAAAGTAGTTGGGACAGCAATCAAAAGGTGAACTCGCAAGAAAATCCTAATCTACAGCGTTTTTTGTTCCTAGGCCCAGATCAGATAGGTATAAAGTAGCAGAGACACTGTCACAACAAAATAATGCGCAGATGAAAATGTCAGTTGTTTCTTTTAATTGTAGGAATTTTAAAACTAGTGGCCCAACCATAAACAGTCTTATGAGTTTTAATGACATTTTATTAATTCAGGAACATTGGCTCTTCCAGTGCAATATACTGTTCCCCTTTTAGGACTATTAGATGATGATTTAAAGTATGCTGGTAAAGGAAAGGCATTTTATGATCCATTCCAGCAATCCCAACTTCCGCATGGATTTGGTAGGGTCGCGATATTGCGGAAAAGAGACATAGACAATTACATTATTTAAAGCTTTACCAGATGGCAACGAAAGAATACAGTGTGTGGAGGTCACTTTTTCCGATAAAACTAGAATTATAATTGTCTCTGTGTACCTATCATGTAAAGGCAACAGCAATTCCTCGCAAGAGTATGTCGAAACTACAGACTGCCTTAATGAAATACTTGTGAAATATAGTGTTTCACACTCAATAATAGAAGGAGGAGACTTTAATGAAGACTTGACGGTGCTTGAACCCATGACAAATAGGAAAAAGGCAATTCACAAACTGATCTCTAACTTTAACTGGAAATTTAATAGTTGTGGTAAAACCTTTATAAACCGGCGTGGTGAAGACTGTACCAAGATAGACCATTTTTAACTGAACCTGATAATCATAAAATACTAAGTGACAAGTGCATACTTCAAACAGTATACATCAGACCATTACCCTATTAGAATAGTTATCTCATGTCATATTACTAGAATGAAATATTCTCCTACAAGACAGGGACATAGAACAGTGAAAATTAATTGGGATAAGATCACTTGAATAAATTGACTTGTTACTGCATTTTTATACCAGTCAAACTTAACAAAATACTGATGGAAAATTGAACATTATTATGAAGTCTTTGTATAATGCTGCCAGTAGCCTAATTGCCAAGAAAAATGTTAAATCTAAACCTAAACTTAAGATATGGAATGAAGAGATTGTGACTGCAAGCAGATTGTTGAAACAAAGCGTGAGGGAATGGATGGACAATGGAAAACCTCAAGATCTATGGAACGTGATCAGATTGCACTTTGGAACGTAGATGAAACTGGTGTAACACCAGTGCAAAAACCATAGTGTGTCGTTGCGCCTAAGTGGTCAAAACGGGTTGGATCTCTTATGTTTGTAGAGCGTGGCTCACATGTGTTGTGCTGTAAGTGCATCTGGAAACTCAATTCCTCCCATGTTCATATTTCCACGTGTGAAGTACTTCGATCATTTTGTGCGTGATGGACCAGTAGGATCTATTGGGGCAGCACACACCCGTCCGGCTGGATGACCAGGGACAACTTCTTTGTCTTCATGAAGCACTTTGTTAAACACGTGGAACCGTCTAAAGACAAAAAATTCTTACTATTGTTAGACAATCACGACTCTCACGGTGTTGTGATCTTGTCTTTTCCATGTCACTGCTCTCGCAAAATGCAACCAGTAGACAGGTCTGTATTTGAACCACTAAAGAAGTATGTGTCTAATGCATAAGACGCCTGGATGAGAACACACCCTGGTAAACCTATTAACATCTATGATCTTCCTGGTATAGTGAGACAGGCATGGGTGAAGGCTGTTAGTCCAGAAATAATTGTAAATGAGTTCAAAGCGTCAGGTATTCACCCATTAGACGTACGCATCTTCAGCGACCCAGACTTCGCACTGGGCTATGTAACAGACATACAGGGCGACACTATCACTGCCCTAGAAAGTCAGGAAGACGTGTTTATGGCAACACCAGTTGGTCATGTTATTGAAGCAGAAGGTTCAAGTACAAGTGAGCAAATAATATCTTGGATGTTATCTGAAAATGGAGAAGACTAGATAAATATCTGCGTTCTGATGGTAGAGAAATAATTGCTGTCAGAAGGGATGGGCATTGCTTGTGAGATAACATATGAGGCCTTATGTGAACTATTGGTGCACGAAGTGGGGCATTTTACAAAAGTGTACCGAGAATATGTTACATCAAATTATGATGTTGTTGAAGATATGAAGTCATGCGTTCATGACAAAAAATTACAACATGAGTACCGGCGACATAATTGTGGCAGCCCTATGCAATGTTTTAAGTGCATGCACAATTTATATTTAGTTTAGAAAGGGTGTGATTAGTGTATTTTCACACCGTCAGGACAGAGAGGATATGGAGCTTCGGCGTGACATTCACCTTGCACTTGATGGTACGGATACGCCAGCCCACTACAATTGGGCGAGGAAGCTCCCAACAATAATTCCACCTGAGAATATAAATCGGCCGGCGTTCTCCCCAGAAACTGTTCGACCACACCTAAAAGCCTCTTCGAGAAAAACTGAAGGGAATCGGAAAAAGAAACGGCAATCTTAAAGGACACGCGTGAAAAGTTAGAAATTGAAAGACAAAATGCAGCGAAAGAAAAGAAAGAAATACTCTAACACAGACAAAAAGACAGAAGAAAAGGTCAAAGAAAAGAAGTAAACTACAAATTACCGACAGGAACAAAGATAAAGACGAATATTATTGTCTCATATGTGTTGACACATATTCAAACAGTGAATCGAGACAAAAATGGATCCAGTGTTAACACAGCACAACGGTGAACCATATAAATCTTGGTGCACTTAGAAAAGGGAGCTGAACATATCTTGGAATGCAAACATTCAAAAGTGTAAAAATTTAAAAAAAAATACTTTTTTTCAGGACATTGAGAACATCTTAGACAGACAAACCTATACATGGCAGAGTAATGACTTCTTTTTTAATGATGCTTTCATCCTAAATGGCTTTGGGTTGCCCAGAAAGAGGAATGGAACACGAGTTAGAATTAGGTTTCTTGCAAAGTTTAATTTCTGCAATATGTTATTGTTTACTGTGGAAAGGTCGATACATGTGACTGAATTCAAGGTAGGGAGTTTTAGAAATAAACATGTTAAAAGAAGCCATTGCTCAACCGAGCGATGTTATCTTTTTCCAATATGATTTCATCTCCAATGGTTTGTAATTGGATAGTTTTCCGCACTGTAATAACTTACCCCGGTACATGTATCAACGTTTCCCATATACGAGGTATTTTGATACAAAATTTTTGGTAAACAAATTGATCGCATGTTGGATTCTTACTTATTTTTTTGTTTTTTCACGTGTTTATAAAATTGGGCTAAGCGAGTTCTTTCTGAAAATACTCAAGGATTTATATTTGGACGGTCAGCTTGGCACTGACAGATCACAAAAAAGTGTAACTACCGGCCCTTGTCTCCCCACTAGGCGACTCTCAGGACTATCAGTCCTTTGATTTTTCAATTGTAGAATAACGATAAAAGTCACAAAAAATGAAAAAAAATATTGAAAATCCTATGACAGGGTATTTTTTTTTGTCCACATATATAAACACAGTGCATGACAAATATCGTGTATTCAGTGCATCTGACTAGTGTATGGCTTCCAAGGCGGCTGATCATACCAAAAAAAGGGCGTTAAGGTGGCCCTTCAGATTTTGGGACGAAAATTTTACAAAAATACGAAAAGAAAATCATCATTATACTCCCAAAGCCCTATAATTTTCATTCATTAAACCCCAGTAGTCGAAAACCATCCGACAACTAGATAAATTAGAGATTTACTACATCCCAGGTCGATACTGAAGGGAAACACGGTCTATTTTTACATGAGCAGCTCGCTCATTTACATACCGAAAACATACAGACGAAGCTTCAAACACAGTGTCCGAAGTTCTAGACATT
This sequence comes from Tridacna crocea, assembly GCA_943736015.1. Lineage (NCBI taxonomy): Eukaryota > Metazoa > Mollusca > Bivalvia > Cardiida > Cardiidae > Tridacna > Tridacna crocea. The sequence goes on along the minus strand of OX031066.1, from coordinate 33,171,565 downwards.
ATGGAAAATAATTTCATGTTGTTATGTTATGGAATTTAATAGTCATTGGTCACGTGCAGTCATTTAAAGGTGGCCCTTCAGATTTTTGGACGAAAAGTGCAAAAAAATCATCCTTATACTCCCAAAGTCTCTTAATTTTCACTCATTAAATCCCAGTAGTCGAAATCCGTCCAACAACACGACAAATTAGAGATTTACTACGGCCCAGGTTGACACATTCTATTTTTAGATGATCAGTTCGCTCATTTACTTACAGGAATACACAGAAGAAGCTTCAAACATAGCGTCCGAAGAAGACATTATGGAAAGTAATTATTTCATGTTTGTTATGATAGGGAATTTAAGTCTAATGAGTCACGTGCCACTCACTTGACATTCCCACAATGCTTTATTGATTTTTGGCGCGAAATCTAAAAATAGCTTAAGAGGCTACGCAGCCTTTTAAGGGAATACCATCAAATACTTTTTTTTGTAATTTTATGAATCTTTATTATTGATGATTTGTATTATTTTTTCATATGAACTAAATACCCACCTTTAACATTCCCACAATGCTTTTTTGTTATTGGCGGGAAATCTAAAAATAGCTTAAGAGGCTTCGTAGCCTTTTAAGGAAATACCACCCCAATTTTTTTTGTTGTAATTTTTATGACTCTTAATTACTGATGATTTGTATTGTTTTTCATATAAATTTCATTGAAATATAGATCTATATTTTTTAATTTGGTGTTTTCTGAAAATTCTTAATACCCACCTTTAAAACTGAACTTTAGGCGTTAAAACACATGCCCCGATAATCTTTTGAAATATGGAGTTTTCAGAATCTCTTTATTTACCTTTTAGTCGTAATTTTTGAAAAAAGAAAATGTTGAAAAGGAAATTTTGGTATTTCTAGTGGCATTAACCCATTACCACACAGTCCCTACTTTTGACTATCCTGAAAAAGAAGCCTTTTGAACATTGTGGAAAAAGAAGAAAATGCTGTTAACCAGCATTTTCTGCTTTTCCCACAATGTTTCCTATCCTGCTGGAAAGAAATTTCAAAATTTGAGTTACATTTATTTTGTCGTCTGCAAATGCTTTCAATTTGGACCAGTCTAATATTTTGTTGTTTGGTTAAGGGTTAATGGGGGAAAATTAGCATGTAGGAACAACAAAAAACTATCTAAAATAAACTCGATAAGCCAGCTAACTGATTACAGTATGATAGATCTACATTATCATGGAAAAGTGCAATGCTGTCCAAAACGTTTTCAAGTTGCGCTTTGCTTGATTAAAGTCGTCTGGAACTAAGATATTATCTCCCTTACAAGTAATCATAGCATGATAACTTCCCTTGAATCTTTACACCACTCGTTTCCGCAGCAAGATTTCACGTTGTTGTCAAACGATATTTAGTCATCAATATTTTTTGTAAACTGATGGAAGGATCCAATCTGTCTTTTGGTACGACAGAAATCTGTCTGAGATTTTCACTTCGAGTTCTTTTTCGTAAGTATCACACCTTTGTTTTTCTTTTTTACGGATCTGAACATATTCTTGAATTCTCTATCGTTGGTTGCTGCTGCAAGTGGACGCACTCGGCCTCTCAGACAATCGTACTCAAAGAAACGCGATCGAAAACGAAAATATCTGTACCAAACGACACAATTTTTGTCTTGTCTAAATTGAAAGCATTTGAAGGAGACGGCTTAAAATAACTATGATAATTGTTTTTTTTTTTTTTACAAAAGTCTGGAAAACACTGTGGGAAAGCGGGAAATGATGGTATCTCGGAATTATCGTGGATACATGGCCTATTAAAACATTTGTTATGGTGCATTCCTCCTTGTGCCACAATGCTTTCAAAAGCTTTTTAACACAGATTTGTTTACACTGTGGATTATATGGTAAAAAGAAAATGATTAAATTTATTAAATATTCACTTAACTCATTACCAAATGACAAAATTTTAGGTTTGTCTAAATCAAAAGCATTTGCAGTTGACAAAATAAAAAAAGTGACTAAAAATTTGACTTTTGTTTTGTGAAGGGTAGAAAACATTGTTGGAAAAGGAGAAAATGCTGGTTACCACAATGTTTTCTAAAGGCTTCTTTCTCAGGGGCATCAAAAGTAGGGATTGTGTGGTAATGGGTTAACTCATTACTAGTTTTCGGCAATCACTTTAAATCACAATCAATTATTGCTTTAATATCGGAAGAGCAAACAGACTAGCTATGGGTTGTACAGTCAATTTCTCCATTTAACTGAGAATGCCTTTTTGCTCTAAATACTCTGACAATTTATCTATGTGATATTCAGTTGATAAAAGATGTGTTTTGTACTTCAAAAATCAGAGGAAATACCTTACCATTAAAACCTTTGCTATACTTGATACCATTCAGTTTGGTCCTTCAGTTTTCAAAATACTTCAAGTATTTGTAAACCTTCAAACACGACTCCCCTCCCCCCCCCCCCCCCCCCCCCCCCCCCCCCCCCCCCCCCCTCCTTTATAGCTATAAAGTTGTATGATTTTATTTCATAAAACAACCCTTTTTTTTTTCAACTCGTGAACAGAAAATGTTAGCCCCCACCTATTGTTTTATTCAGAGATTTGTGTTGATCAGCTTTTTTGATTCATTATTAAAGATGGGTAGATAGTTTGAAGTCCATGCAGCTCTGATCGGACGATGCCATGCTAATCATTGTAGTGTCATGGAATTTCGTGTTTTATTTTTGCGATCTATTTTTCTTATTCCAGCTAATTTATTTTAGAAGTAAAACTATATGATTTGCTATCAATTTGCCATTTTAACTCTTTACCACATGGCAAAATTTTAGATCTATCCAAATTGAAAGCATTTGCCGACAAAAAATTTTATAGTGGCTCAAATGAAACAATTTTTCTTTGATGGGTAGAAAACTTTGTGGGAAAAGGAGAAAATGCTGGTTACCAACATTTCCTCCTTTTTCCACAATGTTTTCCAAAGGCTTCTTTCTCAGGGTCATCAAAAGTAGGGATTGTGTGGTAATGGGTTAAATAGCAGGTAACTTTAAAATCTATCACTTTACACTAGATACGAGATTTAACACCTTTATTACATCTTCAGAAATGACTCCCCAGATTGCCCATGTTTCTGCCAGATGCACATCAGTTAATTTATCTGAAGCTTTAGACGATAATTTCATGCATTAGATTGACAGTAAGGCAGATATTTTGGAGACTTGTCATTTCACTTTTAGCATCAATATCCCGGGGTCAGGGATCAAATGAGAAACCAAGTTACCCAGTTTTGTCAAGACAACCATGGTGAAAAGCTTCTTCCTCATTTTAAAGGCCAGTTTTCGTGTTTGTTATGTTGAATCCAAGAGTGTGATTAACCCATTACCAAACAATTCCTACTTTTGATGCCCCTGAGAAAGAACCTTCAGAAAACATTGTGGGAAAAGGAGAAAATGCTGGTAACCAGCATTTTCTCCTTTTCCCACAGTGTTTTCTACCCTTTACAAAACAAATTTCAAATTTTCAGCGACTTTTATTTTGTCGTCTGCAAATGCTTTCGATTTGGACAAGCCTTAAATATTGTCGTTTGGTAATGAGTTAATTCTAGTCGCATATCCAAGAGCTAAAAACCAGTATTCGACACCAAGCAAGTTCTGGTAGCCATTACAATCGTTTCTGGGATTTCACAATGGATTATCACAATCGGAAGCCAAAACCAGCTGACTTTCGATTATAGTCGATCATCGTCCCACAACAACTACTCATTACCAAACAACGAATTTTAAACCCCATCTAATTTAAAGCTTTTGCAGTTAACAGAATGTAAAGGTATACAAGTGAATGAAAGTTTTTATCAAAACTTTAGTAAACTGTGGGAAAAGGTGAAAATGGTGCTAAGCATAATTTTCACCTTCTCCCACATGAAGTTTTCTATCCTTCAAGAGACAGATCTTGAGACAAAGAGACAAAGCTGTCTTATATTTGTCATCTGCAACAGCTTTTTAGTAGGCAGAGTCAAAAATTCTTTCATTTGAATAAGAGATCATAAATTTTGATGGTAGTAATTGCATGTACCAGTATGCCTGTTTCCCTGTATAGAATGTGACCATTTCATGCATTGGTATCTAATACAAGTTATTCCATTACCACGCAATCCCTACTTTTGACGACCCCGAGAAAGAAGCCTTTAGAAAACATTGTGGGAAAAGGAGAAAATGCTGGTAACCAGTATTTTCTCCTTTTCTCACAGTGTTTTCTACCCTTCACAAAACAAATTTCAAATTTTCAGTCACTTTTATTTTGTCATCTGCAAATGCTTTGGATTTGGACAAACCTAAAATATTGTCTTTTGGTAAAGAGTTAAACTGACACTCTGGGTTACACAATTGACTTTTTTGATCTTTATCTATGCCATTTTTTTAAACTTTTTTGTTTTAACCTTATTATCTAATGGCAACCAGCATTTTCTCCTTATCCCACTATATTTTCTACCCTTCACAAAACAAATTTCAAATTTTCAGTCACTTTTATTTTGTCGTCTGCAAATGCTTTCGATTTGGACAAACCTAAAATATTGTCTTTTGATAATAAATTAAACTTAACAATCTGGGTAAACTCTTTACCAAACGACAAAACTGTAGACTTGTCCAAACTGAAAGCACTTGCAGACGACAAAATAAATGTGGCTCAAAAATTGAAATTTGTGTTAGGAAGGGTAGAAAACATTGTGAGACAAGGAGCTCCTTTTCCCACAATGTTTTCAAAAAGCTTCTTTCTCAGGGTTGTTAAAAGTCGGGATTGTGTGGTAAAGAGTTATACAATTTACTTTTTTGTATGAGTTGAAATTTGTTCAACCATGTTACAGTCATGCACAATACTACAGGTATGTTAGGACCAGTGGGTCATTGTTATATAAAGGATTAAAGAAGAGAAGAATGTTGAATTGTTTGCCAGGATGGGCTTCACAAAAGCAACAATATTGAATGAAACTTAAGTTTAAACTCTTTACAAGGTGCGAACATTTTAGACTTTACGATTAGTAAAACCATTTACAGCTGACAGATGTTTTTCATAGTCTATGTATTGCCTTGAAAGGAAAGAAAACGTGGTTGAAAAAAAATGGTGTCAAGCACTGTTTCTTTTCCCCACAATGTTTTAACTCTTTACCAAATGACAAAATTTTAGACTGGTCCAAGTTGAAAACACTTGGAGACAACAAGATAAACCTTAGCCCTTTACCAAACAATCCCTGGTTTTTACGGGTCAGGAATAGAAGCCTTTTGAAAACATTGTGGGAAAAGGAGAAAATGCTGGTAACCAGCATTTTCTCCTTTTCCCACAATGTTTTCTACCCTATCATATAGAAAAATTATCTTTTTAGCAACTGTTAATTGGTCATCTGTAAAATGCTTTCAAATTGGTCTGGTCAAAAATGTGCCGTTTGGAAAAGGGTTAACTCAAGAACTGAAATTTGTTTCCAGCAGGGTAGAAAACATTGTGGGAAAAGGAGACAATGCTGGTTACCAGCATTTTCTCCTTTTCCCATAATGTTTTCAAAAAGCTCTTATCTCGGGGTAGTAAAAACCAGGGATTGTTTGATAAAGGATTAAAAAGACCTATTCCCAGGGGTGGTTAAAACCTGCTACTCTGAGAATTGTGGTATTTGTCAGGGATTATTAATTTGACCCAAGAGCGCTATATACATCACTTCAGGTGCTTTAGCAGGCAGTTTAAGTAAAGATCAGACTGCACAGAATTTGCAGTCTGATCTTTTGTCTTTGTTGTCTGAAACTGTGAGAAATTATGATAAAAAATATAGAAAAAATCATTTTTTTTTTTTTATTCTTTTTACTGTCTGCAGGAAGTGTTTGTTTGAATTACGTAGCATACAGGTTTGAACTTTTACCAAGTGATCCTGTTTGATGTGAACCTGAGGAAATCGGCTTTTGAAAACATTTATGTGGGAAAAGAAACTGTTAAATTGTTTGATAAGGAGTTATATAACAACTATGAGTTGTTCTTTATGTATAAAATCCTTTTTAGAGATGAACAAATTAAAGATATTTATAATGTTATTGCATTTACACATACCATTTAATCATCATTGAGTCTCTGAGACAATGTAGATGAAAGTCAGCTGCAATAAATCCTATTTATGTTTTTCCATTAGAAAATTAACTTTATCTATAAGGGATGTGCAAGTTGAAAGTTTGTGTTAAGGATATAAAACTTGTGCTGGGAAAAAATGTTTATGAATGAATTTGGACTTACAAGGTTCTCACGAGGATCACTCAGAGAGGGAGAATACTGTCCTTAACTCATTACCAAACAACAATATTTTAGGCTTGTCCAAATCGAAAGCATTTGCACATGACCAAAAAAAAAGTGACTGAAAATTTGAAAACATTCTGAAGAGTAGAAAACATTGTGGGAAAAGGAGAAAATGCTGGTTACCAGCATTTTCTCCTTTTCCCACAATGTTTTCTAAAGGATTCTTTTTCAGGGTCGTTACATGTAGGGATTGTGTGGTAATGGGTTAAACTTGAAGATAAATTTTAGGTACTAGTTTTAAAATCAGTAGTACGAAAACTTTTACATGTAAATCTCTAATAAATTTGAAGTATTGAAGTCAGATCAGCAAACAAAATGATGGAACATTTTTCTGATTCATAGGGACATTGTATTAGAATCCCTGATGTAGCAAAACCAAACTTTGCATAAATGGTATAAGTTTTTCATGTAACAGATGCAATTTTCATCAATGAAAATAGATAGCTTATTCACCGTGTGAACAACTATTGGGAAGGGTCGGTTAATGCTCAATAACACATTTCTGAACTCCTTTCCATACAAATAGCGTTGTCTGCGCATGTTATATTCTTAGAAGATTCAGCCTGTCTTGACGCATCGCTAGCCCCCATATCGGGAAACTAGTATTACGCTCTATAAAGTAGCAATATAGAAAATAGCTTTGATCAATACGTTTGAGGAGAAATGAGACCTGTTTTAGATCCAGATTTCTCTGAACTGCTGATCATAGCTGAGTGAATTGCATGAGGTAGCGTTTTATTGAGTAAATGTTTATTTTAGTTTGAAATTCAAAGTAACGGTTGTCACATAGGAAAGTGGTTTGCTTTTGTACCCATACCTGAATGAATCACACAACAGGTTGTGTTTTTATTGAGTAAACATTTATTTTAGTTTGAAACTCAAAGTAACAGTTGTTGCTAGAAAAGAAGTATTGTTCTCAACCCAAGATGCCCAAATTAGATAGATGAGTATTTATAGAATGCCAACTAGCGGCAGATAATGCGGCTGTAACTGATGGATTAATATGCGTCAGATCGATGCATTCATTGTCCGGAAATACGCTAATTTACCGTTCTGATAATTGTAATCATTATCTCCCACTAGATGGCATTCTATAAATACTTTCAAAGCCATAGGTGATAAATGTAATCAACAAGGTAAAGGTGTGAAAAATTGTCACATTATGTGCACGGTATCGATTTTTTATTTGACAGAGAGTTGTTTTTTTTTACATCGAAGATTCTTGTGAGAGCAGCGGTTGATTAATATCAAAATCGAAAATGGTCAACCCCAGAAATTTTGGGAGCTAAAGGACACCTGCGTTATAATAGGGTCAGCGCTATAGCACAGCTCATTCTAACGGGGTTCCACTGTATTGTAGATTGAATCTGTCAGACTGCAAGAAGACATCTACAGTAAACTGTTATGAGGTTATTTTAAGCCATTACCACACAATCCCTACTTCTGACGCCCATGAGAAAGAAGCCTTTTGAAAAAACTGTGGGAAAAGGAGAAAATGCTGGTAACCAGCAATTCCTCCTTTTTCCACAGTGTTTTCTACCCTTCCCAGATCAAATTTCAAATTTTCAGGCACTTTTTATATGAAGCTATAAATGAGATAAACAAACTGTGCGAGTTTCATGAAAATTTGACAATAATGCAGACTTAAAGGTAGGTACTTAGAAATTTCACATCACACCAAATCAAAAAAATATATACCTATATCACATAAATTTATATGAAAAAACAATACAAATCATCAATAAATAAGAATCATAAAATTACCAAAAAAAGATTTTTTGATGGTATTCCCTTAAAAGGCCACGTAGCCTCTAAAGCTATTTTTAGATTTCGCGCCAAATTCTTTAAAAATCTTCTCCTCTGAAACCGCTTGTCGGATTTTGAAATTATTTCACAGAGATGTTCCTTAGGTGACCCTTTTCAAAAATTGTTCGTGAAATTTTGATCCATCAAAAATTGTGGCTCTGGTGAATGGGGGCTACTTGCACTATACAGAAATGAAGGAATTCTTTAAAAATCTTCTTCTCTGAAACTGCTTGTCAGATTTTGAAATAATTTCACAGAGTTGTTCCTTGGGTGACCCTTTTCAAAACTTGTTCGCGAAATTTTGATTGGTCAAGAAACATGGCTCTGGTGAATGGGGGCTACTTGCACTATAGGGAAATGAGGAAATTCTTGAAAATTTTTCTTCTATGAAACCGTTGGTCAGATTTTGAAATAATTTCACGGAGTTGTTTCTTGGGTGACCCTTTTCAAATATTGTTTGAGAAATTTTGATTGGTCAAGAAACATGGCTCTGGCGAATGGGGGCTACTTGCATTATACAGAAATGAAGGAATTCTTAAAAAATCTTCTTCTCTGAAACCCGCTGGTCAGATTTTGAAATAATTTCACAGAGTTGTTCCTTGGGTGACCCTTTTCAAAAATTGTTCGCAAAATTTTGATTGGTCAAGAAACATGGCTCTGGTGAATGGGGGCTACTTGCACTATAGGGAAATGAGGAAATTCTTAAAAAATTTTCTTCTCTGAAACTGCTAGTCAGATTTTGAAATAATTTCTCAGGGATGTTCCTTGGGTGACCTTTTTCAAAAAGTGTGTGCGAAATTTTTATTGGTCAAGAAACATGGCTCTGGTGAATGGGGGCTACTTGCACTATATGGAAATGAAGAAATTCTTGAAAATTCTTCACTGAAATCCCTAGTCAGATTTTAAAATAATTTTGACAGAGATGTTCCTTGGGTGATCCTTGCTCTTGTGAATGGGGGCTACTTGCGCTATATGGACATGATGAAATTCTTGAAAATTCTCTTTCTCTGAAACCCCTGGTCAGATTTTAAAAGAAATTTTGTGAAATGTTCCTTGGGTGACCCTTTTCAAAACTTGTTCGTAAATTTTGATCCATCAAGAAACATGGCTCTCGTGGATGGGGGATACTTACTCTTATACAGAAATGAAGAATTCTTAATAATTCTTCTTTTTGAAACTGATGGTCAGATTTCGAAATTAATTTTACAGGTGACCTTTTGAAAATTGCTTAGCAAAATTATAAATTTAGTTCCAATGTTTCAATACCTCAAAAAAAAAAAAAATAGGCTATGGTCATCTCAAAATTTCAGGTGAGCGATCCAGGGCCATCTTGGCCCTCTTGTTCATAATATCTTCTTCGGATGCTATGTTTGAAGCTTCGTATGTGTTTTTCCAGTATGTAAATGAGTGAGGTGATCATGTAAAAATAGAACGTGTTTCCAATCGATGTCGACCTTGGCCGTAGTAAATCTCTAATTTCTCGTGTTGTCGGATGGTTTTCGACTACTGGGGTTTTATGAATGACGATTATAAGGCTTTGCGAGTATAAGGATTAAATTTTTGTATTTTTGTAAAATTTTCGTCCCAAATTCTGAAGGGCCACCTTTAATCGCGTAAACAAATTTTCAACTTGAAATGGCTACTTTTCCTATACTGTTTGTTGGATTTTTCTTAAAATCAATAGGGTTGAAGTTATTGATGAAATAAACAAACTGTGGAAGTTTAAGGAAAATCTGACACTAAATGCAAACTTCATTGTGTAAACAAGAAAAAGACAAATGGACGGACAGACGACGGAAACCCCGCCATGACATAAGCTCTGCTGTTTTTCAGCCAATAGAGCTAAAAATCGTTTTGAAACTCAGTGGATTATATTTTCAGTGGAAAGATCTCATGTTCACACAGCTCCAGATATAGGGAGTGATTTTGATTTCGTATTATTATTACTTTAGTTCTCATTAGAATTGTCTCATGGACACAGTTCTAATGAGTACACACAGCATAGGGTTTGGAAGAGAAATAATGGATGTAAAATACCATCAATCCTCTTATCTGGAGCTCTGTAAAGTAGAACTGAAGTTATTAACCCTTTACCCCATAAGGCATTTCTATGGTATCTCTAATTGACCCTAAATAGCAGCAAGGATGAAGCTGTTTCTTATGTGTATATGACACCTTTTGATAGCATAGAAAACATTGTGGCAAAAGGTGAAATTGCTCGTCACGAGTAATTTCACCTTTTGCCACAATGTTTTCCAAAAGGCTCCTACAAGAAATGCGTAGACATGAGTATCTGTGGAGTAAAGGGTTAAGGCTGACAGACACAAATTGCACATATTGATTAATCCTATACTCCGTAGATACTCATTTCTATGCATTGCTTGTGGGAGCCTTTAGAAAACATTGTGACAAAAGGTGAAATTGCTCGTCACGAGCAATTTCACCTTTTGCCACAATGTTTTCTACACTATCAAAAGATGTCATATACACATGATAAACCGCTTCATCCTTGCTGTTATTTAGGGTCAGTTAGAGATACCATAGAAATGCCTTATGGGGGTAAAGGGTTAACTCTTTACACACAATCCCGAGTTTTAAGGACCCTGGGGAAGAAGTCTTTTGAACTAGCAATATTTAGGTTTTTACTTTCGAATTGAACATTTCATTTTAGTTATTCAGCAGGGTAGGACTAAACTCTTTCCCAAAGGACAGTAGTTTCGATAGGTCCAACTTGACTCTTTCCCAAAGGACAGTAGTTTCGATAGGTCCAACTTGACTCTTTCCCAAAGGACAGTAGTTTCGATAGGTCCAACTTGACTCTTTCCCAAAGGACAGTAGTTTCGATAGGTCCAACTTGACTCTTTCCCAAAGGACAGTAGTTTCGATAGGTCCAACTTGACTCTTTCCCAAAGGACAGTAGTTTCGATAGGTCCAACTTGACTCTTTCCCAAAGGACAGTAGTTTCGATAGGTCCAACTTGACTCTTTCCCAAAGGACAGTAGTTTCGATAGGTCCAACTTGACTCTTTCCCAAAGGACAGTAGTTTAGATAGGTCCAACTTGACTCTTTCCAAAAGGACAGTAGTTTAGATAGGTCCAACTTGACTCTTTTCAAAAGCACAGTAGTTTAGATAGGTCCAACTTGAAAGCAATTCAGATGAAAACATTTATATGGGACAAATGATGGGATTTGTATCGAACAGTTCTGATAAACATCGTTGGAAAAGGAGAAAGTACTGATTTGCCAGCATTTTCTCCTTTTCACACATTGTTTTCCATAAAGCCTATTTCTCAGCGTTTGTGTGGTAAAGCATTAACCCATTACCACACAATCCCTACTTTTGAAGTCCTTGAGAAAGAAGCCTTTTGAAAATACTGTGGGAAAAAGAGAAAATGCTGGTAACCAGCATTTTCTCCTTTTCCCACATTGTTTTCTACCCTACCCAGGACAAATTTAAATTTTTCAGTCACCCTTATTTTGTTGTCTGCAAATGCTTTCAATTTGGACCAGTCTAAAATTTTCTTGTGTGGTAAAGCATTAAGGAAATAGGTTAATTAAAAAGAGTCCTATATTTGCATAGAAGGATGTGGAATACCATATTGTACATAATTGTTATAAATTAGTAAACCCTTATCAAACAACAAAATATATAGAGGTTATTTTTAACACGGCTGATGAGGGCCAGAGAGTGATATTTGCCCTCTGTCTTGATATCTGCCCTGAGGGCAGATTTTGAGGTGGGGGCGATATCACTCTCTGGCCCTCATCAGCGGTGTAATAACCTCTTTTTTACATTCATTTATCATTTGCTCGATTACTTCTTTTCTTCTATGTTTAAACACTTAGAACAGAGAAATTCTTGTCTTCATTCAACACAACTTTTTTTCCCTGCGGGTAAACATCACATTCATGATGTCGTCCTGCATCATCACTATCCAAGCAGGATATCAGATATCAGCCCATTGCCCGCCATAGTCGGCTCGCATGACAATGATATTACACCATTTTCGGCAGAAAACGTTAGTACTTTTATTAGTAAAAGAATGTACCAGTAATGAAACCCTATACTGCACAATCTTGGGTTTAATGGTGCAGATGAAAAGTGCTTTTGAAAACTGTGGGAAAAAGAAAAATACAGGTGACCAGTTTTCCTTTCTTATGGACAGAAATCACATGGTTTGGACATAATTATGTTTCGTTCAAAAAAGCTTTCAGTTTGTACTAGTATAAAAACACTGTTTTTGCAAAGGCTAAAACAAAGCATATCAACAGTATTTTGTCTATAACAGTATATTAGGGGCTGTAGTAGTAAGATATGCTAGTTACCAGCATTTTATCCTATTCACAAAATGTTGTCTGTGCTTTTAAGCCTTTCACTTTTAAAGACACTTCCCCCATTTCAGCAATTCTTTAGTAATGTCAGATTCTGCAAATGCTTTTATTAACTCATTAACAAACGACAAAATTTTAGACTGGTTCAAATTGAAAGTATTTGAAGATGACAAAATAAAGGTGACTGAAAAATTGAAATTTGCTCTGGGAAGGGTAGAAAACACTGTGGGAAAAGGAGAAAATGCTGGTTACCAAAAGGCTTCTTTCTCAGGGGCATCAAAAGTACGGATTGTGTGGTAATGGGTTAAAAATGGGGGCAGTTTAAGTGCTAAGAGTGCCCAACAAACCCATTTTGATCTAGAAATAAGACCCAGATATTTGTGCAATTGCAGATCAATGGCTTTTCTATCTTCAGTGTTGAAACTAAGCAGACAGTGCAGATCATAGATCAGACTGCACATTTTGAGCCAAAATATCAAACTAGCGATGAAAGGTTCTTTAGGGTTAAACTTTTTCACATGGACAAATTCAGCCATTTGTGTAAAGTGTCACTTTGGATCAGCCTCTGCACAGGCTAATCCGAGATGGCAGTTTACCACAACATTAGATTTTGTGCTACAGAGGACTTGTGCAAAGCTGAAAAGTACATAAAAATGGAAAGTGCGATTAGGGAATAGGGATTAACTAGGCTGCGCAAACTGCGCAGGTTGATCGGAGACAACACTGCAAATGTCCGAATGCCCCTTTTAGCATGTTGAAGGTCATTTATGCTTTCTGTACATGTAACCGAACCCTTCTCCAAACAGTCTCATAGTCTGAAAGAGAAAGGCTTTGAAAAATATTGCTGGAATAGAAAATTACCAGCATTTTCTCCTTTTCCCACAATGTTTTCTAAAAGCTTCTTTCTCAGGGGCATCAAAAGTAGGGATTGTGTGGTAATGGGTTAACTCTTTACCAAATGACAAAATTTTAGACTGGTCCAAAGTGAAAGCACTTGCAGATGACAAACATAAGTCAAAGATTAAGATTTGTTTCCAGCAGGGTAGAAAACATTGTGGGAAAAGGAGAAAATGCTGGTTACCAGCATTTACTGTTTAAATGACCCCCGAGGAAGAAGTATGCTGAAAACGTTGTGAGATAGGAAGAAATTGCTGATTACCAGCATTTTCTCCTCTTACACAATGCCTGAATCCTGTCCTATCAAAGACAAATCGTACCATTTAAGCCATATCTAATTTGTCTTCTGCTAATGCTTTCAATTTAGGTCAGGCTAAAATTTTGTAATTTTGGCACTTAATAATATTTCTTAACCCATTGCCACACAATCCCTACTTTTGACGACCCTGAGAAAGAAGCCTTTAGAAATCATTGTGGAAAAAGGAGAAAATGCTGTTAACCAGCATTTTCTCCTTTTCCCACAACGTTTTCTACCCTTCACAAAACAAATTTCAAATTTTCAGTCACTTTTATTTTGTCGTCTGCAAATGCCTTCGATTTGGACAAGCCTAGAATATTGCTGTTTGGTAATGAGTTAATATTATTTCAGAGGCTTTCATCTTTAACCCATTACCACACAATCCCTACTTTTGACGACCCTGAAAGAAATGCCTTTGGAAAACATTGTGAAACAAGAGCGGCAAATTGTCGCAAGATACGCCCGTCTTACCCCAAGTTGTAAAGCTGGGGCATGCACCAGACAAAATTCAAGTATGAAAAACAACAAAGGGCAATAACTCAAAAATTAAGCAAGCAAGAGTTGTGATTTCTGTGCACTGCACTCCCCCTTGATGAGATCTATCCACCCATGAAATTTCATAACCCTAGGTAGTATAGTTTTAGAGATATGCTCCGGACAAAATTCAAGTATGAAAAACAACAAAGGGCAATAACTCAAAAGTTAAGCAAGCAAGAGTTATGGTTCCTATGCACTGCACTCCCCCTTGATGAGATCTATCCACCCATGAAATTTCATAACCCTAGCTAGTATAGTTTTGGAGATATTCATCGGACAAAATTCAAGTATAAAAAATGACAAAGGGCAATAACTGAAAAATTAAGAAAGCAAGAGTTATGATTCTTGTGCACTGCACTCGCCCTCAGTGAGATCTATCCACCCATGAAATTTCATAACCCTAGCTACTATAGTTCTGAAGATATGCTTCGGACAAAATTCAAGTATGAAAAACAACAAAGGGCAATAACTCAAAAATTAAGCGAGCAAGAGTTGTGATTTGTGTGCACTGCACTCACCATCGATGAGATCTATCCACCCATGAAATTTCATAACCCTAGGTAGTATAGTATTGGAGATATGCTTCGGACAAAATTCAAGTATGAAAAACAACAAAGGGTAATAACTCAAAAATTAAGCAAGCAAGAGTTATGATTCCTGTGCACTGCACTCTGCCTCGGTGAGATCTATCCACCCATGAAATTTCATAACCCTAGCTAGTATAGTTTTGGAGATATTCACCGGACAAAATTCAAGTATAAAAAATGACAAAGGGCAATAACTCAAAAATTAAGCGAGCAAGAGTTATGATTCTTGTGCACTGCACTCCCCCTCAGTGAGATCTATCCACCCATGAAATTTCATAACCCTAGCTAGTATAGTTTTGGAGATATGCTCCGGACAAAATTCAAGTATGAAAAACAACAAAGGGCAATAACTCAAAAATTAAGCAAGCAAGAGTTATGATTCCTGTGCACTGCACTCCCCCTCAATAAGATCTATCCACCCATGAAATTTCATAACCCTAGGTAGTATAGTTTTGGAGATATGCTCCGGACAAAATTCAAGTATGAAAAACAACAAAGGGCAATAACTCAAAAATTAAGCGAGCAAGAGTTATGATTCCTGTGCACTGCACTCCGCCTCGATGAGATCTATCCACCCATGAAATTTCATAACCCTAGCTTGTATAGTTTTGGAGATATGCTCCGGACAAAGAACTGGACGCCGCCCGCCCGCCCGGACGCCCGCCCGCCCGCCCGCCACGGGTGATCCCATAATACGTCCCGTCTTCGACGGGCGTATAAAAAGGAGAAAATGCTGGTTACCACAACGTTTTCTACCCTTCACAAAACAAATTTAAAATTTTCAGTCACTTTGATTTTGTCGTCTGCAAATGTTTTCCATTTGGACAAGCCAAAAATCTTGTCATTTGGTAATGAGTTAAGGTAAATATAGTACGGGGCCCCGTTTTATCAAAAACGTCGGTTGTACTTAAGATTTTTGCATCAGATGCAGACTTACGACAAACTTACTTCTTTTGCGTCATAACAGTACAATATTGTTAAGAGTTAGATATTTCCTCCAGAGGAAAGTCAGTTTATGAGCTAGACCGTCAGTGTGACATATGGCCCAGTGTCATGCTGTCCTAATGCAATTTTTATCAATAACTAGATTATAAATACATCTCAATTTGTCTTATTTTCTTACTTAATCCATAACTCTTCACCGAATGACTTAATTTTAGACTAGTCCAAATATGAAGCAATTGCAGAGGATAAAATCAAAGGGACTCAAAACATGAAATTTATTTTGGGAAGGGTAGAAAACGCTGTGGGAAAAGGAGAAAATGCTGGTTACCAGCACTAAATGTTATAGGTACATCTAATTTGTTGTCAGAAAATCATCAAACCTAAATACCCATCTTTGCAAGCCAAGGCTGACGATTCACTACACTACTTTACCCTTGGCCGCTTGAGCTTGATTTTTACATTCACCCGATACGCTTTTTCATTGAATGCAGCCAGCTCTAGCTGCAACAAACGAAATTGCTTGTAGTATTTCATCTTTGATAAAAATAGAACAAGGTACATGTAGTACCTTTCGAATAGAAGGTAAACATGGAAACCCACATGGATGTCTGCTTATTGCTTCATGTGTATTCGTAAGAGGTTTATAAAAGGATATTTCATTGGCTTTTAGAAATATGATGTAAAGGGGGGGGGGTAATAACCAGCATCCAACAGAGGGCGCATCGCAGGAATCTCGAAATCGGGCTCAATCAGGTAATATCCACATAGTGATCGTATCCATGGCTCGCCAAGATGCTAAATACCAGACGACAAAATTTTAGCCTTGTCCAGGTTGAAAGCATGTGCAGACAACAGGCTCAAACTGTGCAATAGTTTTATGATACGGTAGAAAACATTGTGGGAATATGAGAAAATGCTGGTCACCCGCACCTTTTCTCATTTTTCCCACAGTTATCAAAAGGCTTCAAATCCCAATGGTCTTTAAAAATCGGGATTGTACGGAAATGATTTAAATACATATTGTCCATTTGAAATTTTGTTATTGTAAAAAAAGTCTTTTTCAAACAACGGAAGTCTACACTTGTCCATTATTCAAAGCAGTTTCAGATGACTATGTTATTGTTAACTCTTTACCACACAGCAAAAAATAGACTGGTCTAAAATGAAAGCAATTGCAGACGACAATCAAAATGTAGTTGAAATGATGGTATCTGTCTTTGATAGAGTAGAAAACATGGTGACCAGCATTTTCTCCCTTTCCAACAATGTTTTTAAAAGCCCTTTTCCTCAGGGTCGTTAAAACTTGCGACTGTGTGGTAAAGAGTTAACCCATTACCACACAATCTCTACTTTTGACGACCTTGAGAAAGAAGCCTTTAGAAAACATTGTGGGAAGAGGAGAAAATGCTGATAACCAGAATTTTCTCCTTTTCCCATAATATTTTCTGCGCTTCACGAAACAAATTTCAAATTTTCAGTCACTTTTATTTTTTCATCTGCAAAATTAAAGGTGGGTATTTAGAATTTTCATATCACACCAAATTAAAGAACATATATATCATTGAAATTTATATGAAAAAACAATACAAATCATCAATAATAAAGAATCACAAAATAACACACACACAAATTTTTGATGGTACAGTCCGCTCCACATATTACGAGATCGGTTTCAACGAGATACCGCTTATAACGTAAATCTTCCTGAGTCCCCGCAGAATCCCTTCTTTTTTTCTTTTATTTTATACCGCATAGAACGAGATCGTTTACGGCGAGATATCGGCTACAACGTAAAAATATTCAAGGCCCCCAACGTAAATTTCCCACCTTACAACGAGGTCTATTGATAAAATACGTCGTCTATATTAGTTTGTCACCATGCAAGGCAATTATCGAATAATTAGCGGATTAACTGTCTGACATTAACCTATTGTCACGTTTTGGATATGTTTGCGCCACGGGCTGAATTGATCCGTAGGTGTTTAAATGTTATCACACCTTTTTTTTAGCAGTTTATACATGGAGCTTATTACTGGCCAGGTCTGATGGATGAAATGAAAACTTTACGCCGGTTCTTTGAGTGTGAGTCGGGCATTGATCAGAGCACATTTTCAAACTTAGTGAGTATTGTATAATTACTGGCGGATACAATCAAAAATAAAAAAGGCTATCTAGCATAACAGCATTCTTCAAATAAATGCATATTTAATTTTTAAAATGCTAACATTCGTGTTAATATCTCGTAAATACATACAATACATTGTACATACAGTAAATCGAGAGAGTTATCTGTCTTTGTATACTCTCCAAAAAGAAGGTAATTAGCTACTTCCGGTGTAAACGAAAGTAAACAGTATGAAAGTCTGTATCCTTACGTATCTTTACGAAGTTTGATTTCTGATTTGGTTATAACGAGACCCGGTTACAACGAGATAATACTTCTTGTCCCCAAGATCTCGCTGTATCCGGAGTGCACTGTATTCCCTTAAAAGGCTACGTAGCCTTTTTAGCTATTTTTAGATTTTGCGCCAAAAATCAATAAAGCATTGTGGGAATTTCAGGGGACTGGCACGTGACTAATAACGCTTAAATTCCATTACATAACAAAAATGTAATAATTATTTTCCATAATGTCTTCTTCGGACGGATGTTTGAAAATTTTGTCTGTGTTTTCCTGTATTTAAATGAGAGAACTGATAATCTAAAAATAGAACGTGTCTCCCGTTGGTGTCAATCTGGTCCGTAATAAATCTCTAATTTCTCATGTTATCTGATGGTTTTCGACTACTGGGGTTTTATGAACCCAAATTAAAAGGCTTTGGGAGTATAAGGATGATATTTTTGCATTTTTGTAAAATTTTCGTCCCGAAATCTGAAGGGCCACCTTTAATGCCTTTGGTTGTTTGGTAATGAATTAAGCAAGTGATGGGATTTGTGTATGGAAGGGTAGAAAACATTGGACTGTTCCAAAATTTTGGTGTTTGGTAAAGAGTTAACTCATTACCAAACAACAATTTTTTAGGCTTGTCCAAATTGACCTTTCTGTAAAGACAAGTTTGGCATGCCCCCCTCCCCCTTAGTAACACAGTGTTTCGGTTGTCAAGCCAGTGTCAAGCTAACCAGAAATATGTCAGACTTTTTTGTTTACACGACGCCCAACCCTGTGTTCTCATTGGCTGATAAGACATTGGTAGACCCGTCAATCAAAATTAGCAGAAAGCTCAATTGAAAGCACTTGAAGATGACAAAATAAAAATGACTGAAAATTTTAAATTTGTTTTGTGAAGAGAAGAAAACATTGTGGGAAAAGGAGGAAATGCTGGTTACCAGCATTTTCTCCTTTTCGCACAATGTTTTCTAAAGGCTTCTTTCTCAGGGTCGTCAAAAGTAGGGATTGTGTGGTAATGGGTTTAATGATGGAAACTGTTCTTGAAAGAGTAGAAAACATTGTTGGTTTATATCAGCTTTTTCTCCTTTTCAAACAGCGTTTTCAAAACTATAGATCCTTACAGATGTTTTTGACCATGTTTGATCTTCGTTAATAATAACGGTTTTTATCATTTTAAAAACATTTGCATATGGTAGATTACATCTTACTGGAACAGTAGGTCCAAGCCCAGTAGTTCAGTTAGTAAAGTACAAAACTGAAATCCGTAGTGGTTACTGGTTCATATCCCTCGCTCAATTTCTTTTTTGAGAACAAATGATACTCTATTGTATCCTCTGAAGCCAAGGCTGACGATTCACTATGCTTCTCAACCCTTGGCGGATCAAGCTTGATTTTTATATTCCCCCGATAGACTTTTTCATTGGATGCAGCAAGCTCTAACTGCAACGAATGAAATTGCTCGTAGCATTTCATCTTTGATAAAAATAGAATAAGGTCGCTGTCTTTCGAATAGAAGGTAAACATGGTAACCCACGTGGATGTCTGCTTATCACTTCATGTGTATTCATAAATGGTTTGTAAAACGATATTTCATTGGCTTTTAGAAATATGATGTAAAGGGGGGTAATAACCAGCATTCAATAAAGGGTGCATCGCAGGAATCTCGAAATCGGGCTCAATCAGCCACGGTAATATCCACGTAGTGATCGTATCCTTGGCTCGCAAAGATGACTCTATTGTAGAATTCATTTCTCTCTCACCACTGATAATTATATCCCCGCAAAACGAATGTTGTTTTTGGTATACTGGAATCAGCCTGTCTCGACAGTCTATATGTCCGTCCGTCTGTGTGTCTGTCTGTGTACAAAATACTGGTAATTGCCTGCTTCTGTGAAATTGCTGGCAGGGATATTAAGTTACATTCGGTGCCAGGTCTAGTTATTCTTACTATGGTCATGAGGAAAAACTTGGGAAGAAGATTGTGAAAAGTACTGGTAAAAGAAACTCCAGTAAAGCATGGATAGGTGCACTGGCAGCAGTGGTATAACTGAAATAATTTTTTTAGATGGTAGAAACATAATGTGTGCTATAGTGTAACAACACGGCGGGGAATCACGTGATACAACAACATCAACAATGACCGTTATTTGAAAAAATTCCCCAACTTCAGGTAAGAAAATCTTCAATAATTCCGTTAATACGTGACCGATTGGAATTTGGTTTGAAGCAGAGAAGGCGGAAGGACTCCAGGGATTTGCTTGATGTGTTAGATTTTTTAAACAACACCTGATAAAAAAGTTATTGACGAGCAAACAAGTTATTCAGGGTAAAAAATTTGTTTGCTTGTCAATAACTTTTTTATCGGGTGTTTTTTAAAAAACCTAACATATCAAGCAAATCCCTGGAGTCCTTCCGCCTTCTCTGCTTCAAACCAAATTCCAATCGGTCATGTATTAACGGAATTATTGAAGATTTTCTTACCTCAAGTTGGAGAATTTTTTCAAATGTAGGGTCATTTTTGTTGTTGTTGTGTCACGTGATTCCCCGCCGTGAACAATTATTGTGTGTCACCTTGCAAGGATTGAACTAAACGGCCTCTGGGTAGAAATTAATCAAATAGAATTGAAATTTATTTAACATAATATACATTCTTGATAAACATACAGTGGTCTGATTTACTCTTTTCACTAGATTATTCAAACATAAAAGGTTTGGCAGTTTTGGCTATGAATAGGTTGATCAAGACGTGGGTAATGATAACATCTTATCAGTTATTTTATGAAAGATTAAGGGATAATTGTACCCAGAAATAGTTTTCAGATACTGAAAGTAGATGCATACAGCTGATCACAATGAATACATCAAATAAACCTCAATCCTAATAATAATACCTATTTAATCCATTAAAAGTGACTGAAAAATAGAAATTTCTTTTGGGAAGAGAAGTAAACATTGTAGGAAAAGGAGAAAATGCTGGTTACCAGCATTTTCTCCTTTCCCCACTATGTTTTCAAAAAGCTTCTTTTACAAGGTTGTTAAAAGTCAGGATTGTGTGGTAAAGGCTTAACCCTTTACCCCATAAGGCATTTCTATGGTATCTCTAATTGACGCTAAATAACAGCAAGGATGAAGCCGTTTCTTAGTTGTATTTAACGCCTTTTGATAGTGTAGAAAACATTGTGGCAAAAGGTGAAATTGCTCGTCACGAGCAATTTTACCTTTTGCCACAATGTTTTCCCAAGGCTCCTACAAGCAATGTGTAGAAATGAGTATCTATAGAGTAAAGGGTTAACTGTTGGCCACATAACGAAAACAGTAGACTTAACTAAATTGAAAGTATTTGCAGACGCAAATTCTAGATGTGATTCAAATTATGAAATTTGTCTTTGATAGGCTAGAAAACATTGTCGGAAAAGGAGAAATTGATGGTTACCAGCATTTTCTCCTTTTCTCACAATGTTTTTTAAAGTCTTTTTCTATAGGGTCATTTAAATTTGGGATTGTGTGGTAAAGGGCTAAACCCTGTACTAAAAAGTACCAAATTTGAATTATCCTGAAAAAGAAGGCTTCTGAAAACAATATGGAAAATGAAGAAAATGCTGTAACCAGTACACTGGTTCCTATTATTTCAGAGACAAATTTCAGAGTCTGATACACAGTTAACCCTTTACCACACAATCCCGAATTTTAACAACCCTAAGAAAGAAGCCTTTAGATAACATTGTGGGAAAAGGAGAAAATGCTGGTTACCAGCACTTTCTCCTTTTCCCACAATGTTTTCTACCCTTCCCCATACAAATTTCAAATATTCAGTCACTTGTATTTTGTTGTCTGCAATTGCTTTGAATTTAAACCAGTCCAAATCTTGTTTGTGTGGTAAAGAGTAAACCCATTACCACACAGTCCCTACTTTTGACACCCCTAAGAAAGAAGCCTTTAGAAAAGATTGTGGGAAAAAGAGAAAATGCTGGTAACCAGCATTTTCTCCTTTTCCCACAGTGTTTTCTACCCTTCACAGAACAAATTTCGAATTTTCAGTCACTTTTATTTTGTCTTCTGCGAATGCTTCCAATTTGGACCAGTCTAAAATTTTGTCGTTTGGTAATGAGTGGAACTGTCTGCCAAACAATCCTAGACGTTTTAAAACTCCAGAAACGGAAGGCTTTTGTAAGCATTGTGGTATAAGGAGAAAATACTATTAACGGTAACCATCATTTTTCACCTTCTCCTACACTGTTTCAATCTTTACAGGGTCAAATTCCATCGTTTTAGCCGAATTAAGGTTGTCACCTGCATACTGCTTTCAAATTGGACAAGTCTAAAATTTCATTGTGTTGCAAAGGGTGTAATTAATATTATTGTTTAACTTTTGTTTTAGCCTTGGTGAAAGGAAATGCCGCTTTTGCAGACACAAACCCTTAATGAGGGTGCTGGAACAGCGAGGTCGGTGGAGTACAGTAGAGTGGAAAGGCAGCTTAGTGGTCAGGTTAGTAAATTGAGCTACTTCTTAAGAGACCATCTATTTACAAACAGTTAAGACACTACGAGCCCATGTTTACAAACAGTTAAGAGACTATCTGTTTACGAGGGTTGTCCCAGAAATTTGCAAACTTTTTCAATAATTCAGAAATTCAGTGTCCGGTTAAAATAAAACTTACAAGTTAAGTACATACATTCAGTTCCAACAGTTTGAGATCAATTTTACAGATTTCAAATGTTTATCATCAGGCACGCAGCTATAAAAGGCATGCACGGTAGGGCTATTCTGGGCACACCAAATTTGGTGGATGTCTGAACACCATTTATTTCCAGTTCCCACAATGCATATGACATAAAACCTACATTGTCCTCTGCAGCAAATTTTGGCGTGCTGGTGTACATGTTTTCATACAATTGACTTCACACAGTTTGAGGTTATGATGTTTTATTCTAAACAGCTGAAATTTTAACGGCATGAAAATTGCGACGTCAGCAGAACGTTTGGTGCACAGAACCGTAATATACCGGTAGTACTGTGTGGAAAGAGGAATGACTCCAATACAAACGAAAAAAGAAATGGAAAAGACGAAGGACTTTGGCAGTGTGTCGTGGACTCTTGTATACACCTGGCACAAGCGTTTTAAAATGGAACTGGATATGAATATAACAGAAAACAGAGGCCAACAGAGGAAGAATCACTCTCCACAGATGAAAAAAATAAAAGACGTTCTTTACGTAACTTGCCGTCAAATAGTACAGAAGATTGCAGACAAGGTAGGAATAAGCAAATTGGCAGTGCAAAGGTTGCTTTCTGATCAACTGAGCATGAGCTGTGTCTGTGCACGATGGGTGCTGAGGCTTTTAAGAAACGAGGAGATGTGTAGGCGTGTTTTGATATCAAGAGAGTCTTTGAAGTGACACCAACGAGATCCAAACTTGTTTGATAAAATTTTCACCAGTGACGAAACATAGCTGCATTATTTTGAGCCTGAGAGGAAGCGCCAGTCCAGTGTTTGGAAATCTTCAAGCACCCCGCCACCAAAAAAAGCAAGGGTGTCCAAGTCTATGGAAAAGATTATGTTTATGGTATTCGTGGACCGACAGGGAGTCATTCTGGTGCATGCAGTATGAAAAGGAGAAACTGTGAATGCAGCTTATTACTCAAAGGTAAGTGTAGTTCTATAAAAAAAAAATGAACTATTAACCTTAAAAAATAGTGATAAATAATAATAGTAATAATGATGAAATAATAACATGACGAACAAAAATAAAAATAATTATACCACTCTTAAGAAAGTGTTTACGAACCGCGATTTTCAGGTGGTGTGACACGATCTGATGCATTTGATCAGGAAAAAGAGACCTGCTATGGCGGATGACATTGAAATCATAATTTACAGCCATGACAATGCCCTTGCCTACACTGCATTTGAGACCAATCTTGAACTGGCATTGCTTGTCTTCCAGAGGCTGCCTCACTTGCCCTATTCACCAGACTTGGCACCACTTGATTTCGCGTACTTTTCTGCTCTGAAATCACATCTGCACGGGACACAATTCAGAGGATTAGACGGTATTCGAGTTGAGGTGAAAAGGTTCAACAAAAGCTTGGGTCAACGATGGTTATCGTCACAAAAAGTGTGTGGTACATGTAGGACGCTACCTCGAGAAGGAGTGACTGGCATCTTTAAAATGAAGTTACGGGTAACATAATGACGTTATTAGTGTGCGCTGACACCCATTTTCTGATGTAACATTTTTATACTATCTCCGTGAGTTTTACAGGTAGCTCATTGTAATTACACTGGAATAAAGGAAAATGATTGGTGCATACTTCCAACAAATTACATTATCACCAGACGTTGAGTATTGAAAAAGTTCACAAATTTCTGAGACAACCCTTGTACAAACAGAACATTCTGTTTACAATCAGACCATCAATTTTATTATAAGGCAAGGTTTGATGTCCTCAATGTGTATTTGGTTATCTCTGTATGCTGTTATTATTATAGTCGATGACCATTAGGAAAAAAAGTGACTGAAGCAGCATGATTTAATGTTGGATTAGCTGACAATCAGGTTCAGGTGCTAGAAATCTGCTCAAAATGTCTTTGTTGATTTAGGTCTTTTTCTTAGGAGAGATAAGTTCTTTAAATGGTACAAGTTAAGTTGCCAAGATGATCATACCTACAAAGTTTATTTAAAAATTTCTAAAAGTAAAATAAAGATGTTTATATTTAATTTTATCAATTCTTATCTTGAGGATTGTTGTGGTAGACCAGAAATGATTGAGCTCATAGGCACAGATTTAAAAGAAATATGTACAGTCATGTACATGAGATAAACAAAATTAATGTAAAAACAGATCATTCTAGCACTACACAGGACAGACCCGAATGCCACTTGTTTTTTAAAAAAAAAGCATTAACCCTTTACTCCATAGATACTGATTTCTACGCATTGCTTGTAGGAGCCTTTGAAAAACATTGTGGCAAAAGGTGAAATTGCTCGTGACCAGCAATTTCACCTTTTGTCACAATGTTTTCATTGCTATCAAAAGTGTCCTATACATATAATAAATGGCTTCATCCTTGCTGTTATTTAGGGTCAGTTAGAGATACCATAAAATGCCTTATGGGGTAAAGGGTTAAGAGTATCATAGAGGAAAATTATGATATGTATTTGAGTCTATCTCTTGATTTTAGATGCATCTCATGATGCCTCACAAGAAATGCCACTGTTGATTATAATCTGTTGATTTTGAATCTCTTTATTTGAAAGTAATATAAGCTTTTATCTTGTCATATTTATTAGTTCACTTGGCCATTGTCAAAGAATGAGACAGAGGTGAGAAATCTGACCCTTTTCGTTGATTATTTTTTTCTCTCTGCAGGTTATGAAAATCAATATGAAACAAAGAATAAAACACTTTTGCTCACCTTTGCAGAAGAGGATGCTCAATGGTGGAGCTTTTGTGATTAGTCAGTGTCTGTCCGTCAATCAATCTTCATGTTTTGAAAATAGACAACTGGACAGAATCATATCAAATTTTTGTATGCAGACTGGTCAGAATATTTCTTCAACTCTTTAACTCTGTGCCAAACAACAAAAGCCTTCTTCTTCAGGGTAGCCATCTTCGCAAGCCAAGGCTGACGATTCACTTCGCTACTCTACCCTTGGCGAATCAAGCTTGATTTTTACATTCCCATGATACGCTTTTTCATTGGATGCAGCAAGCTCTAACTGCAACGAATGAAATCGTTCGTAGCATTTCATCTTTGATACAAATAGAATAAGGTAAACAGGAAAACCTAGATGGATGTCTTCTTATCGCTTCATGTGTATTCATAAGCGGTTTGTAAAACGATATTTCATTGGCTTTTAGAAATATGATGTAATGTGGGGGTAATAACCAGCATCCAATAGAGGGCGCATCGCAGGAATCTCGAAATCGGGCTCAATCAGCCAAGGTAAGATCCATGTAGTGATTGTAACCTTGGCTCGCAAAGATGCAGGGTAGCTTAAACTCGGGATTGTGTGGTGAAGGGTCAAATGGAACAGATGATATGACCATGGTGATTGCAATCAATATATTTGTACTTGGCTGCAATGAAAGAATCTGGAAACACTAGTTTAACTCATTACCAAACTACAAAATTTTAGGTTTTTTCAGATGGAAAGCATTTGCAGACAACAAAATAAAAGTGACTGAAAATTTGAAATTTGTTTTGTTAAGGGTAGAAAACATTGTGGGAAAAGGAGAAAATGCTGGTTACCAGCATTTTCTCCTTTTCCCATGATGTTTCTAAAGGCTTCTTTCTCAGGGTTGTCAAAAGTAGGGATTGTGTGGTAATGGGTTAATGTGGCTCATAATTTATGGTTTGTGGGTAAACTATTCCCCAGATTTGGGATTGTACTTTTGACATGCTTGTTTTACCTTATTTCTACACCAAATATTCCTCTCCAAAACAGCCTCCCAGTTAGAAAATGGATAGAATAATGTTTCCAGTGCTATTATACATTTCCACCAAGGGACGCATCAACAAACTAGAGAGAACTTTTAGAAATTAGAAAATATTAAAAGGCTTGATTAGTAATAGCTGATCATGCATTTTAAAAGGTCTAGAACATCAATGATCCGTGGTACATTAGTAGAAATTTCTGTGAATTAGTTTTGCTACTAGCATCGATTAAATTCCGAGCATTTTTTTGGGGGGGCGGGGGGGTGTCTTCAGGATTCTCAGAAAATTCTTATTGATCTGCTTTGCAAAAATGTACAATGCAGGACATTTTAAAAAAAGTAAACAATATACGGAATGTTTTGAAAAAACTCTTTGTCTGGCATGACAAGTTTAACTCTTTTACCACACAATCATGACTTTTAACGACCCCGAGAAAAAAGCCTTTAGAAAACATTGTGGGAAAAGGAGAAAATGCTGGTAACCAGCATTTTCTCTTTTTCCCACAATATTTTCTACCCTTCACAAAACAAATTTCAAATTTTCATTCACATTTATTTTGTCATCTGCAAGTGCTTTCAATTTGGACCTGTCTAAATTTTTGTCGTATGGTAAAGAGTTAAGAGTTTGTGTACTTATTGGCACCGTATAGTGGCCCTTTTTGAAGGTCATGCATCTATGGTGTCAGTGGTTGTGATAGAGTGAGTGTTGGTCGGTAACTATGCGGTCCTGAGTTCGATACTTGGGTGCCAACTTTGGGATTGTTCATTGGTCCACGTATTTTGCCTGAGTACTGGTGTAGTTCCCAGGAAGAAAAATCAGAAGAGATTAGTATAAGTTGTAAGAACTTGTATCTCAATCCATGTAAAATACATGTATAAAGTAAACTAAAGGTTAAACTTTAAACTTTTTGCAATCTGTAGATGACAAAGTCAATATGGTAAAATATAAACTTAACTTCTTTATTGGGTGTAGTGAACATTGTGAGAAAAGGAGAAAATGTTGGTTACCATCACTTTTCTCTTCTGCCATAATTTCTTCAAAAGGTTTCTTCCTCTTAGTTGTTAAATCTTGAGATTGTTTTAGGAGGGTAAGGGGGCTTGTATATTTTTGTTTTCTGAAATTTTGTTCAGGAAGTCTGAAACCTTTTATGTATTCAGGTGAGCGGTATACAACCATCATGGTTCTCTTGTTTTGATCTCTTTCATTTGCACTACCCTTTCTTTGGTGTCCTATATTTTCCTCCAACCTTGTAACACTGGCTTTACCCCCTTTCATACTGTATGTTATTGTACCCCGCAAAACAAATTTTTTTGAGGGTAAACTGGAATCAGCCTGTTTGTCCATGTGTCCGTCTGTATGTCCCTCGGTGTACAGATTAATAGGTCTGAATTCTCTCTCACACAAAACCAAAACAATACCTTTGTTTTGCGCAGACGAGACGCATATATTTGAGCAACATGAAGGAATTGAGATACATGAATATCAATACAATATTTACATAAATGAAGAACAACAAAGAAATGTAATTTCATAATTTCCAGTACACATTCTATGTCACTGAATGCTAAGGTAAGACCAAATAGTTACATGGAGAAAACTAACAAGCTGACATTCATCATCGGAATACTGGCCATACACGAAAAACCTGTCCCATTATATTTTCCATGAATTATTCTTATGTTTTAAAAGGAAGAGGAAACGTGTGTCCGCAACATGCGTGAAACATGCTTCTCAGATTATTCCTAGAATATCGGAAGTGCGGATCTTACGTCCTTTAAACAACGTGTAGAATTCAGATGAATTTATTACATGTATGTAAATATGAATTACTAAATAAATCTATAACCTCACCAAAAATTTAATTTGAACGTATAACGATGTTGCTCGTTGAGAGGTCTCTCTAGAAGTGACCACGTATGCACAATATCTCTATAAGTAGACCCAACTGACCAAAACCCGCATAACTGGTTTTGGTCTGAAGGATTGAGACAACAATTCTCCGCTATACGGTGTAACACGGAGAATAATATTTATTTTCTGTCACAAACTCTTACAGTTTTCCCGCAATTGTACTGAAACTTTGCATATATATTGATCATACATTGAAGATTTGCAAGACATTATTTTCAAGTGTCAAGTCTTCTAGGTTGAGGAATTATCTCCCCTTGAACTTTTTTTTTGTCAAAGCCCTGGCGGGGGTATTTATAAGTCACATTCAGTGACAGCTCTAGTGTTTTTTTTTTTACCAAACTCTACTGGAATGATAGTCCAATGATTTACACTGGTTCAACTTTGCAAACTCAATTTGATTACAAGAGATGCTTGAATAACGGGCATGAATGAGAAATAGATACTGTAAAGAGAAAGCGAGAAAACGTAGTCAAAAATCAAGAATTTGCAAAATGTTTTTGTCCAAAGTTTTCTCCTTGATATTTAGATATATTCATACTAGCTGAAAATACTAATGTTTTAATAGTGAATCCTTTGTCACACAACAAACTTTAAGACTTGATCATATTAAAATCTTTCGTGGACAACAAATTTAATCCTTTCCCAAACGACAAATTTTGGACTCTTCCAAACCGAAAGAGTTTGCAGACGACTATTTTAGATGTGGAGAAAATGGCAAAAAGTTCTCAAAAAGGGTAGAAAACAGTGTGGAAAAAGGAGAAATTGCTCGTTACGAGCAATTTCTCCTTTTCCCACACTGTTTTCAAAAGACTTTTACAGCAGACACGTAAAAACCAGGGCTTGTTTGGGAAAGGGTTAATGTGGCTGAACTGCTAAAATTTGGCCTGGAAAAGGTTAAAAACATTGGCAGAAAAGCAGAAAATGCTGTTTTCTAGCATTTTCTTCCTTTTCCTGCATTGTTTTCAAAACCTTTCTTCAGTAGGGAAGTTGAACTTGGGATTGCATGGTAAGGGATTGACGACCAAAGCCTTAAAACTCAAAATAATAGCCTCTATTCTCATAGATAAGTAAAAAATTATTTTACTGGGCAAAACAGGTTGGTTATGGGTTGTGATAGTATTAAGTTTCTTTGGGTTTGAAGTACCATGATAATTTTATAGCCTTGCATGTTGTTCTTAAATGAAATTTGAAGTACATTATATGGTCATGTGCCATACTGGTATCCTCAAATTGGCTGCCAAAATTCACTTGAGTGAGGTTTTATAATTATCATATCTGACATAAACATGAGATAGAATGTTATCTCAATGTTATTTTAAGGAGTCTAGAAACTGTTATTATGCCTTTACCATGCAATCTAGAGTTCTAATGACCAGAGGATAGTGACTTTTAACATTACTAGAAAAAGAGTAAATCCAGGTAGCAAGCATTTATTCCTTTTTCCACAATGTGTCCCATCCTTTCAAGGACAAGTTTCATAATTTGTGTAACATCAATGTTTTTTTAGCTCACCTGAGCACAACGTGCTCAAGGGGAGCTTTTAGGGTCACTGGGTGTCCGTCGTCCGTCGTCCATCGTGCGTCATCCGTCGTGCGTCGTCAACAATTCTTTAAACATCAACTCCTCCTAAACCGCTGGGCGGATTTGGACCAAACTTGGCAGGAATGTTCCTTGGGAGGTCCTCTTTAAAAATTGTTCACAGAATTTTATTCCGTCAAAAACTCTGGTTGCCATGGCAACCAAATGGAATTTTTTAGCAAATTCTTTAAAAATCTTCTCCTCTGAAACCGCTGGTCGGATTTTAAAATAATTTCACAGATATGTTCCTTGTGTGACCCTTTTCAAAATTTGTTCGTGAAATTTTGATGCGTCAAAAATTGTGGCTCTGGTGAATGGGGGCTACTTGCTCTATATAGAAGTGAAGGAATTCTTAAAAAATCTTCTTCTCTGAAACCGCTGGTCAGATTTTGAAATAATTTCACAGATATGTTCCTTGGGTGACCCTTTCCAAAAATTGTTCGTGAAATTTTGATCCGTTAAAAAATGTGGCTCTGGTGAATGGGGGCTACTTGCACTATACAGCAATAAAGGAATTCTTAAAAAATCTTCTTCTCTGAAACCGCTGGTCAGATTTTGAAATAATTTCACAGAATTGTTCCTTGGGTGACCCTTTTCAAACAGTGTTCCCAAAATTTTGATCCGTCAAGAAACATGGCTCTGGTGAATGGGGGCTACTTGCACTATAGGGAAATGAGGAAATTCTTAAAAATTTTTCTTCTCTGAAACCACTGGTCAGATTTTGAAATAATTTCTCAGGGATGTTCCTTGGGTGACCCTTTTCAAAAACTGTTCACAAAATTTTGATCCGTCAAGAAACATGGCTCCGGTGAATGGGGGCTACTTGCACTAAAGGGAAATGAAGAAATTCTTGAAAATTCTTCTTCTCTGAAACGGCTGGACAGATTTTGAAATGATTTCACAGAGATGATCATTGGGTGACCTTTTTCAAAAACTGTTCACAAAATTTTGATCCGTCAAGAAACAGGGCTCTGGTGAATGGGGGCTACTTGCACTATATGGAAATGAAGAAATTCTTGAAAATTCTTTTTCTCTGAAACCCCTTGTCAGATTTTAAAATAATTTGACAGAGATGCTCCTTGGGTGATCCTTGCTCTTGTGAATGGTAGCTACTTGCACTATATGGACATGATGAAATTCTTGAAAATTCTCTTTCTCTGAAACCCCTGGTCAGATTTTAAAAGAAATTTTCCGAAATGTTCCTTGGAAGACCCTTTTCAAAACTTGTTTGTAAATTTTGATCCATTCAGAAACATGGCTCTCGTGGATGGGGGATACTTGCTCTTATACAGAAATGAAGAATTCTTAAAAATTCTTCTTTTTGAAACTGATGGTCAGATTTCGAAATGAATTTTACAGGTGACCTTTTGAAAATTGCTTAGCAAAATTATAGATTTGGTTCCAATGTTTCAATACCTCAAAAAAAAATAGGCTATGGTCATCTCAAAAATTCAGGTGAGCGATCCAGGGCCATCTTGGCCCTCTTGTTTTAGCTTGGACCAGTCTAAAATTTTGTCATCTATTAAAGGTGGGTATTTAGATTTTTCATGTCACACCAAATTAAAAAATATATGTATCACTGGAATTCATATGAAAAAAGAATACAATTCATCAATGATTATAAGAATCATAAAATTGAAAAAAAAAAAATGGTGGTTTTCCCTTAAAAGGCTAGGTAGCCTCTTAAGCTATTTTTAGATTTGGCAAAAATCAAAAAAGCGTTGTGAGAAGGTTGAGTGAGTAGCATGTGACTAATGACTCTTAAATTCCATAACATAACAAACATGTAATTATTTTCCATAATGTCTAGAACTTTGAAGGCTATGTTTGAAGCTTCATCAGATTCTGTAGATTTCTGGTATGTAAATGAGCGAGTTGCTGATGTAAAAATAGACCGTTTTTTCTCGTCAGTGTTGACCAGGGTTGCATTAAATCTCTAATTTCTCTTGTTGTCGGATAGTTTTCGACTACTTGGGTTTTAGGAATGAAAATTATAAGGCTTTGGGACTATAAGGATGATTTTTAGCTCACCTGAGCACAACGTGCTCAAGGGGAGCTTTTAGGATCACCCGGTGTCCGTCGTCCGTCGTGCGTCGTCAACAATTCTTTAAACATCAACTCCTCCTAAACCGCTGGGCAGATTTGGACCAAACTTGGCAGGAATGTTCCTTGGGAGGTCCTCTTTAAAAATTGTTCACAGAATTTGATTCCATCAAAAACTCTGGTTGCCATGGCAACGAAATGGAATTTTTTAGCAAATTCTTTAAAAATCTTCTCCTCTGAAACCGCTGGTCGGATTTTGAAATAATTTCACAGATATGTTCCTTGGGTGACCCTTTTCAAAAATTGTTCGTGAAATTTTGATTCGTCAAAAAATGTGGCTCTGGTGAATGGGGGCTTCTTGCACTATACAGAAATGAAGGAATTCTTTAAAAATCTTCTCCTCTGAAACCGCTGGTCGGATTTTGAAATAATTTCAGAGGTATGTTCCTTGGGTGACCCTTTTCAAAAATTGTTCGTGAAATTTTGATCCGTCAAAAAATGTGGCTCTGGTGAATGGGGGCTTCTTGCACTATACAAAAATGAAGGAATTCTTAAAAATTCTTCTTCTCTGAAACCGCTGGTCAGATTTTGAAATAATTTCACAGAGTTGTTCCTTGGGTGACCCTTTTAAAAAACTGTTCGCGAAATTTTGATTGGTCAAGAAACATGGCTCTGGTGAATGGGGGCTTCTTGCACTATACAGAAATGAGGAAATTCTTAAAAATTTGTCTTCTCTGAAACAGCTGGTTAGATTTTGAAATAATTTCACAGACTTGTTCCTTGGGTTACCCTTTTCAAAAATTGTTCGCAAAATTTTGATTGGTCAAGAAACATGGCTCTCGTGAATGGGGGCTACTTGCACTATATAGAAATGAAGAAATTCTTGAAAATTCTTCTTCTCTGAAATGGCTGGACAGATTTTGAAATAATTTCACAGAGATGTTCCTTGGGTGACCCTTTTCTAAAATTGTTCGCAAAATTTTGATTGGCCAAGAAACATGGCTCTAGTGAATGGGGGCTACTTGCACTTTATGGAAATGAAGAAATTCTTGAAAATTCTTCTTCTCTGAAACCCGTGGTCAGATTTTAAAATAATCTGACAGAGATGTTCCTTGGGTGACCCTTTCCAAAAGCTGTACATATAATTTTGATCCATCAAGAAACATGGCTCTTGTGAATGGGGGCTACTTGCACCATATGGACATGATGAAATTCTTTAAAATTCTCTTTCTCTGACACCCCTGGTCAGATTTTGAAATTATTTCAGAGAGATGTTCCTTGGGTGACCCTTTTCAAAACATGTTCGTAAATTTTGATCCATCAAGAAACATGGCTCTCGCGGATGGGGGCTACTTGCTCTTATACAGAAATGAAGAATTCTTAAAAATTCTTCTTTTTGAAACTGATGGTCAGATTTCGAAATGACTTTTACAGGTGACCTTTTGAAAATTGCTAGGCAAAATTATAAATTTGGTTCCAATGTTTCAATACCTCAAAAAAAAAAATAGACTATGGTCATCTCAAAAATTCAGGTGAGCGATCCAGGGCCATCTTGGCCCTCTTGTTTTGTATTTTTGTCCCAAAATCTGAAGGGCCACCTTTAAAGGGTTACGAAGCCTGTGGTTAGCTTTATAGTATTTTGAACAAAAGTTTTGTAAAGGTTCATCTCAAAACTCAATGATTGTCAAAGAGGTTCATCTCTAAACTAAATTATTGTCAGATTTCAAGTATATATTATAAAATTTCAGTAACTATGCCTCAGAATATGCAAAATACACTGCACTCCGGATACAGCGAGATTGCGGGGACAAGAAGTATTACCTCGTTGTAACCGGGTCTCGTTATATCCAAATCAGAAATCAAACATCGTAAGTCTGTAAGGATACAGACTTTCATACTGTTTACTTTCGTTTATACCGGAAGTAGCTAATTACCTTCTTTTTGAAGATTATACAAAGACAGATAACTCTATCGATTTACTGTACAATGTATTTTATGTATTTACGAGATATTTACATGAATGTTAGCATTTTAAAGATTAAATATATATTTATTTGAAGAATGCTGTTATTGTAGATTGCCTTTTTTCGTTTTTGATTTTATCCTCCAGTAATTGTTCAATACTCGCTAAGTTTGAAAATGTGCTCCGATTAATGTCCGACTCACACTCAAAGAACCGGCGTAAAGTTTTCAATTCATCTATCAGTACTGCTCAGTAGATCTAATAAGCTACATGTGTAAACTGCTAAAAAAATGTGTGATAACATTTAATCACCTACCGATCAATGCACAAACAGTGATTTAATGAATAAAAAACCCAATGCAGTTCTGTGAAAGTGGTATAAAATGACTTCACATATAAAGATATCAGACTATGCTCTGCTCAGATGTATGCAGGACAAGAAGTTTTGTAATGGGGAAGTTATGTTATGAAATAATGTATAGAATTCTTGCCTCAATAAGCCTGAATGCAGATCGTTTTCAACACATACATGTACAGAAATAATGTAGTAATTTTCCTGCTGAATTTTGAAGTGGCTTGAAATATTCAATATCTAAAGCCTGTCTCAGAACACGGTTGGGCACACGGTTCCAATACGGTATACTCGGTTATACACGGGTTGACTGGTACGAGTATTGAGCTCCAACCGTGCCTGGGGATGTGTTGGTACGATTTAGACTTGAATGTAGCACGAGTATGTACGAACAAAGCACGGATATACTCGGTCAAGTAAGGTTTGTCACGGTTTGAACACGATTTGCAAACGATTTTCATGCGATTGTTGTACGGTTCCAAGTACGGTCTGTTACGGCCTAGTACGATTAAACACGACTTTTACTCGATTAACTGGACATTTACAGGGTTTACATACGGTCCCACCAACTTTTGTTCGAGTTATGCTCGAATTATCACACATTCGTGTATGTTTTGATATAAATTGACTCGTTTTGATGGCTTGGCTTCATAAATTTTCGAACTTTCAACAGAGAAGTTATAAAAATGGCAGATGACAGAATAAGGGAATTAGAGACCGTGTCTGGTCGTACTTGACCATGTATAATTCGTACTTGAACCGTATTGGTCGTATGGCAATCGTATGAAACCGTATTGGTCGTATGGTGATCGTATAAAACCGTGTGTACACTCGTGTGAATCGTACAGTGATCGTGGGACATTCGAGTGTTAATCCGGGTTTTGGATGTAAGACTTGGGAACGGTTTCACACGATTCCATATGATTTATATACGATATTGACACAGTTGAGCTCACTCGTGGAGTGGACTTCATGTGCGGTTGTATATACGGTCTCGTACGGTCTCACACGGTCTCTCACAGTCTTGTACGATCGCTAATACGATCATACACAGACATGGCACCCGTGCCAGTTTTTTAAAAGTTTTAAAAATCATACACGGCTTTCACGGATACACTCGAATGGCCCGAGTGTAACTCGGATAAGGCCACGGTTGGTTCGGTTGTATGTACGGTTTACACGGGTGGCCAACCGTATAAGCCGTGTGTTCTGTGTGAGACAGGCTTTAAGCATTGTCCTCTTTTCTTGCAATGTTTAATACCTTTTCTTAGATAAATTCCATCACAGATCCAAGTTAAATATTGTCAGCAAATTCTTTTTCATTTGTACTGGTCTATACTTTAGCTGTGGAGTAAAGAGTTCCAATTTTTTTTTTTTGAGATTTACAAATTGTTCCTGCTGTTTGCTAGATAAACTGTGTTTATTATTACTCTGATGGTTAAAACACTGATTTGTCCTATGTTTGATCTGTCTCATTCCTTGTCGCGAATTCTGCAAGTTTTTTATCCTTTTGTCACAATGTTTTCAAATATTACTTGTTGAATCCCCTGTTTGGCTAATTTCAGTTATCTCTTGTAGTAAGAGTACATTTTTGCCTATTCCGGTAAGACTGCGGTTTTATACCAAGTTAAAGTTATACTCCGTTTATTGCTCCTTTGGTGTGCTAATTGGGTCTCAACTGATTCTTATGTTTCATATGATTTTCATGCAGCAAAGTCAATGGAGCACTAAAGCAATATAAATATCAGTGTTTGAATGAAGAGAGGGGAGTTTGGAACGCAAACGAGAATAAAAGAGAACGTAAAAGTGTTCTTTCGATAGTTGTAAATCAGCTAATTAAAGATAGGAAGAAAAACAAAGAAATAAGAATAAAAAAGGTTCTTTGGATAGCTGTTCTTAGTCAGGTAATTCAAAATAATGAAGAAAATTGTCTTTGTTGCTGTTATTTTTGGCATATGATTAGACAAATAAAAATAAAGAATAAATAAAGGAAGTAAAACTGAAACTACGGACTTGTTTAATATAACACCCAATGCGTAGAGAATTGAAATAAAGGACTGAAAGGATCTTTGCGACATTCATACAGTAGCATCCTAGTAGCCAGCTGTTGAAACAATCAGCCTGTTTCAGGCAAGAATATTTTGAATTGACTCTGCCCCAGGAAGCTCGTTATTCAGGTGTTCTGTTGCTCATTTATCGTTGATATTTGAAAGAGTTTGGAGCTACATTTAAATGTTATTGCCTCGCCAATATATACACACAAAAAACGTTAACAATACAGATGTAGTACTTGTATCATGAATTCATATATTTTTATACTCAAGTTAAAGACTGAAGTTTGTAATAAATTAGAAGATTTTTCACATGATATTTAGAACAAACCTATTTGATGTAACCTTAACAAAGTGCAACATTATCCCTGTTATACTATATTACGGTTTAGGTGGACAATTGTGAATGTAACATTTTGTTTGTTTTGGATTAAATCCAAATATGTATTCTGTACATGTGTGTTGACAAATAATGAATACTGATAGCATATTTTGCATTCTTTATTGACAGTTTATGCTTTTAAGATAAACAGTTTTCTTATTTTTTAATCTATTGTAAGGAGCAAATTTGTCTCCTGCCTCCATGGTTTTCTGTGTATTCAACAGTTGAGACCCTGTAGCTGCCAAAACTATACCATATGGATGTTAACTCTACCAATTTTGGACTACTCCAAATTGAAAGCATTTGCAGACGAAAAAATAAATGTGAATCAAAAATTGATTTTTTATTTTGGGAGGGTAGAAAACATTGCGGGAAAAGGAGAAAATGCTGGTTACCAGCATTTTCTCCTTTTCCCACAATGTTTTCAAAAGGATTCTATCTCAGGGTTGTTAAAATTGTGTGGAATTGCATGGTAAAGAGTTAAAATGCAAGTAAATTTACATCATACCGTTTAACCCATTACCACACAATCCCTACTTTTAATGACCCTGAGAAAGAAGCCTATAGAAAACATTGTGGAGAAAGGAGAAAACGCTGGTAACCAGCATTTTCTCCTTTTCCCACAATGTTTTCTACTCTTCACAAAACAAATTTCAAATTTTCAGTCACTTTTATTTTGTCGCCCGCCCGGGTGGCTCAGTGGTGAGCGTGTCGGACTCATGACCTGGTGGTTGTGAGTTCGATACCCGGTTGAGGCGAACTTTCTTTCCGGCGTATTTTCGCCTCTCACCTCTGCTAAAGCATGTGAGAAAAGTAGTCGGTGGCTTTGGAAAGAAAGTAGTGTAAGTACCGGTGTGAGAAAGCCAGGAAACACATGTGCGTCACCGACCGCCATGATATGACCTTAGCTGTTAAAGTGGCGTTAAACCACGATACAACCAACCAAATTTATTTTGTCGGCTGCAAATGCTCTTGATTTGGACAAACCTAAAATATTGTCGTTTGGTATTGAGTTAAAATGGTTAAAATTATTGTGAATATTGCAATTTCTTATTGTACTATTGGTCCGGCAGCAAATGAGTGTTATATCTAGGTCAAAACTTGCCAAGTAGCTCTATATTTTGGACAGGTCTAAAAATGTTGTGCTTGGTAAGAGTAGAGGCTTGACTCAGTTCAAATGCTTTAGACCCTCATTCAATTTTTTTTTTGTTTGCGAATAGAGGATTTTGTTGGTCTGAAAACAACCAGAGAAGCGATGGGTTTCGTTTCGCAGTATTGCTGTTAAACTCTTAACCTTTACCACACAATCCAGACTTTTAACGAAACGGAGAAAGACACCTTTTGCAAACATCGTAGGAAAAAGAGAAAATGCTGGTAAGCAGCATTTTCTGGTTTTCCTACAATGTTTTCTGCTCATCCCAAAACAAATTTTGACTTTTGAGTTATGTTTGTCGTCTGCATATGCTTTCAATTTGGTCAAGTCTAAAACTTTGTCATTTGGTTAAGAGTTAAGCACCTTTTGCAACTACAATAATTGCTTTATCTGCATATGTAGATCAAAATGCACAAAACTTGCAGCCTGATCATTGATCTGCAGTCTTCATTTTGCAGAAACATCCTAGACGAAAAAGCAAACTTGGAATATTTCTAGATAAAAAATGTTGGTTGGGTTAAATTGGAGCTTGTAAATATTCACACGGTCATTAACTATTGAACATGTCGGTATTGTAAAGCTATTGCAATAGAATCCACTAAATCATCATAACTGCATGACTTGTCAGTATGTGACCCACTTGTCAGCATGTGACCCACTTGTCAGTATGTACTAGTTACTTACCTGATGGTTTACACATCTGTTGGAATATTTTCTTTTGCAGTTATTTTTTTTTATAAAGGGAGTTAACCACTGTTGAAGTAGTATGAATGCTAAATCAGAGTTACTTACCCTAGAAAAAGAATAGACACTTGCATTCTTGATTTGATTGATGTGTTGATTAGGATATCTTCTATTATTTCGAAAATCTACCAGAATATTATGTGCATTTTGCTAATTTTCGTCACAGCTGTAAATTGTTCAAAAGATGTTCTGTGATTCTAAAGGCTCTTCAGATAACAAAATCTTTAACTTTACCATATAGAAAGCATACTCAGATCAAAGTCAGGATGTGGCTCAAAAAAGTGGTGTTTGTCCATTAACCCATTACCACACAATCCTGACTTTTAACAACCCTGATAAAGAAACCCTTATGAAAAAGTTGTGGGAAAACACATTTTCCTACTATGTTTACAGCCCTATTAACCCATTACCAGACCACAATATTTTAGGCTTGTCCAAATCGAAAGCATTTGCAGACAATGAAATGAAAGTGACTGAAAATTTGAAGTTTGTTTTGTGAAGAGTAGGAAACATTGTAGGAAAAGGAGAAAATGCTGGTGTCCAACATTTAGTCTCTCACTCATTCTGTTCCAATGTTATTTTCAAGAGCCTTCTTTTTCTTCAGGATTGTATGGTACAGAATCAAAACACTTGATTGTACTTTCAAGGACAGAAGGGCATTACATGATATTTACCCTTATGACAGACATGAAGATTGTCAATTTTGTTGGTTTGTCTGGTGGTTAACTCTTTACCACATAATCACGACTTTTAGCGACCCTTAGAAAGAAGCTTTTTGAAAACATTGTGGGAAAAGGAGAAAATGCTAGTAAACAGCATTTTCTCCTTTTCCCACAATGTTTTCTACCCTTTCTAAATTAAATTTCAATTTTTTATTCAAATTTATTTAGTTGTCTGCAGATACTTTCAATTTGGACTAGTCCAAAATTTTGTCTTTTGGTATAGAGTTAACATGGTATTCAACATTGTTTAAGTAATAGCATGGTGGCCAATGCACTAACCCATTCTTTCCTTGAGTTTCTTTTACTGGTTCTTTGCTCAGTATCCTTTCAAAGAAAAAATAATCAAACTTGGTAATAGGAATAAGAGGGGTGTTCAGAAAGTGCCAAAGGTATGTACCCTGTTTTAAGAATGCTTCTTTCCTGCGGTCTGGAAAACTCAGGACAGTTTGGTAAAGGTTCAAGGGTCAAGGAATATCTTCACAGATTATGGTTAATGTCAGTTATTTATGTTTGGCCAAATTATCACACTTTTACCGATACTTTTCAAATGTCCCTTATAGTTTCTAAAATGATTACATTCTCTCATGGACAATATTACTTAAGATGTCTCTATTTTATAGTACATACGACATATGGTTAGAGCCATTTAGTTCTTAACCAGGAATTATGGGGAAGTTATGTCACATCTGTATTGAAAGCAATTACAGACAACAAATAGCTAATTGCACTATATAGAAATGAAGAAATACTTAAAAAATTTTCTTCTCTGAAACCGCAGGTCAGATTTTGGAATAATTTCTCAGGGATGTTCTTTGGGTAACCCTTTTTAAAATATGTTTGCAAAATTTTGATCCGTGAAGAAAGATGGCTGTGGTGAATTGGTGCTACTTGCAATATATGGAAATGAAGAAATTTTGGAAAATTCTTCTTCTCTGAAATCCGGGTCAGATTTTAAAATAATTTCACAGCAATGTTCCTTGGGTAAACTTTTTCAACATTTTTTGTGAAATTTTGATCTGTCCAGAAACATGGCTCTGGTGAATGGGGTCTACTTACACTATATGGACATGAAGAAATTCTTGAAAATTCTTCTTCTCTGAAACGGCTGGTCAGAATTTAAAATTATTTTACAGAAATGTTCCTTGAATGACCCTTTTCAAAATTTGCGAAATTTTGATCCGTTCAGAAACATGGGTCTGGCTACGTGCACCATACGGAAATTAAGAAATTCTTAAAAAAATCTTCTTTTCTGAAAATGATGGTCAGATTTTGAAATGACTTTTACAGGTGACCTTTTGAAAAATGCTTGGCAAAATAATAATTTTGTTTTCAATGTTTCAATACCTCAAAAAAAAAAACAGGCCTTCTCAAAAATTCAGGTGAGTGATTCCAGGCCATCTTTGCCCTCTTGTTTGTCAATGTTTTCAAAGCTGCAATTCTCAGGGTTGCTGAAAGCAAAGTATTGTTTGGTAAACAGTGAAATAGATCGGAAGACAAGAATAACTGAGAGAATTGTCAAGGAAAGTGTAATTATGATAGATTTGAAGCTGTATTGCCCCTATTTATAGGAATGCTTTATTTCCTTGTCCCTATACCTAAACTTAAATAGCCTTTGGTTTCATGGCATGGAGAAAGATGGCTTCTTCTGTTACAAATGAGGAGGGGGGAAGAAGAGTTGTATGGCCTCTTTGTATAAATATAGGAGTTATATGTTTCTTCAATCTTTTGTGAAAAAATCTAGTGTTTAATATGTGCCTGAGGAAGAGCGCTTTTAAACCTTTACAACACAAAGCTGACTTTTAACAACGCTTGGAATGAAGTCTTTTGAAAACATTGTGAGAAAAGGAAAAATTGCTTGTAACCAGCATTTTCACCTTTTTCCACAATGTTTTTTACTCTATCATAGAAAATTTTCTCCATTTCAGCCACACTTATATTGCGCTTTCAATTTAGACAAGGCTACAACTTTGTCGTCTGGTAAACGGTTAAA
Organism: Tridacna crocea; assembly: GCA_943736015.1. Lineage (NCBI taxonomy): Eukaryota > Metazoa > Mollusca > Bivalvia > Cardiida > Cardiidae > Tridacna > Tridacna crocea. Next base: position 33,130,131 of record OX031066.1, on the reverse strand, counting down.
TATACACTTAAAAAAAAAGAAAGAGAAAGAGAGCATTTTCTCTTTTTTCCCATAATGCTTTATTTCCTGTTAAAGGTGGGTACCTAGAATTTTCACACCCCACCAAATTAGAAAATATGTATACCACAGAATTTTATATGAAAAAACAATACAAATCATCAATAATTAAGAACCATAAAATAAAAAAAAAGGTTTTTTTTTTATGGTATTCCCTTAAAAGGCTACGTAGCCTCTTAAGCTATTTTTAGATTTCCTGACAGAAATAAAAAAGGGATTTGTGGGAATCTTAAGTGACTGGCACGTGACTAATGACGCTGGAATTCCATAACATAACAAACATGTAATTATTTTCCATAAAGTCTTCTTCAAATGCTATGTTTGAAGTTTTGTCTGTATTTTTCCGGTGTGTAAATGAGCGAGGTGCTCATGTAAAAATAGACCGTGTTTCCCGTTGGTGTCGACCTGGGCTGTAGTAAATTTCTAATGTCTCTTGTTGTCGGATGGTTTTCGACTACTGGGGTTTTATGAATGAAAATTATAGGGCTTTTGGAGTATGAGGATGATTTTTAGCTCACCTGAGCACGAAGTGCTCATGGTGAGCTATTGTGATCGTGCTGTGTCCGGCGTCCGTCGTCCGTCGTCCGTCGTGCGTCGTGCGTCGTCCGTCGTCAACTTTTTACCTTGTGTACGCTCTAGAGGCCACAGTTTTAGTCGGATACTCATGAAAATTGGTCAGGATGTTTGTCTCGATGAAATCTCGGACGAGTTCGAAAATGGGTCATGTGGGGTCAAAAACTAGGTCACTAGGTCAAATCTTAGAAAAACCTTGTGTACGCTCTAGAGGCCACATTTTGAGTCGGATACTCATGAAAGTTGGTCAGGATGTTTGTCTCGATGATATCTCGGACGAGTTCGAAAATGGGTCACGTGGGGTCAAAAACTAGGTCACCAGGTCAAATCTTAGAAAAACCTTGTGTACGCTCTAGAGGCCACATTTTCAGTCGGATACTCATGAAAGTTGGTCAGGATGTTTGTCTGGATGATATCTCGGACGAGTTCGAAAATGGGTCACGTGGGGTCAAAAACTAGGTCACCAGGTCAAATCTTAGAAAAACCTTGTGTACGCTCTAGAGGCCACATTTTCAGTTGGATACTCATGAAAGTTGGTCAGGATGTTTGTCTGGATGATATCTCGGACGAGTTCGAAAATGGGTCACGTGGGGTCAAAAACTAGGTCACCAGGTCAAATGTTAGAAAAACCTTTTGTACGCTCTAGAGGCCACATTTTCAGTTGGATACTCATGAAAGTTGGTCAGGATGTTTGTCTGGATGATATCTCAGACGAGTTCGAAAATGGGTCACGTGGGGTCAAAAACTAGGTCACCAGGTCAAATCTTAGAAAAACCTTTTGTACGCTCTAGAGGCCACATTTTCAGTCGGATACTCATGAAAGTTGGTCAGGATGTTTGTCTGGATGATATCTCGGACGAGTTCGAAAATGGGTCACGTGGGGTCAAAAACTAGGTCACTAGGTCAAATCTTACAAAAACCTTTTGTACGCTCTAGAGGCCACATTTTCAGTCGGATACTCATGAAAGTTGGTCAGGATATTTGTCTGGATGATATCTCGGACAAGATCGAAAATAAGTCATGTGGGGTCAAAAACTAGGTCACTAGGTCAAATGTTAGAAAAACCTTTTGTAGGCTCTAAAGGCCACATTTTCAGTCCGAAACTCTTGTAAGTTGGTCAGAATGTTTGTCTTGATGATATCTCAGACAGGTTTGAAAATGGGTCATTGGGGGTTAAAAACTAGGTCACCAGGTCAAATCTTAGAAAAACCTTGTATATGCTCTGGATGCCACATTTTCAGTCCAACACTCTTGAAAATTAGTCAGAATGTTTGCCTTTATAATATCTTGGATGAGTTTGAAAATGGGTCATGTTGGGTCAAAAACTGGGTCAATAGGTCAAATGTTATAAACACCTTTTGTATGCTCTGGAGGACACATTTTCAGTCTGATACTCCTAAAACTTGTTCATTATATTTGTCCTGGTGATACCTTGAATGAGATTGAAAATGGGTCATGTGGAGTCAAAAACTAGGTCAATGGGTCAAATATTAGAAAAACCTTGTGTACACTCTAGAGGCTACATTTTCTGCCTGATATTCTTCAGACTTGGTCAGAATGTTTGTTTTGGTGATGTTTCAAAAGAGTTTGATAATGGGTAATTGTCGGGTCCAAAACTAGGTCACTTGATGAAATCTTAGAAAAACCTTTTGTACACTGTAGAGGCCACATTTTCAGTCCAATACTCATGAAACTTGGCCAGAATGTTTGTCTTATTGATATCTCAAAAGTGTTTGATGATGGGTAATGTCTGATAAAAAACTAGGTCACTGGGAAACTAGATGGTGCATGTTTGGTCAATAAACTCAGGTGAGCGATTTCAGGGCCATCATGGCCCTCTTGTTTTGTATTCTTGTAAAATTTTCGTCCCAAAATCTGAAGGGCCACCTTTAAGGATGAATCTATGAATAGCTTTGAAAGAATGAATTATGAAGAAAAGGTAAAAGAAACTGCAGGAAAGCATGGACAAGTGCATTGGTAAAGCAGCCAGGTAACTGAAATACTGATGAAAATGGTAACCAGCATTTTCTCCATTTCCCACAATGTTTTCTACCCATTCGAAATCAAATTTCATTTTTTTGATACACATTTATTTGTGGTCTGCAAATGCTTTGAATTTGGACTTTTCCAAAATTTATCATTTGGGAAAGAGTTAAAACATCAAACAAGCATCATCAATCATTAATCTTGATTTGTGTCTGCAAATTCTTTCTATCTGGATCAGTCTATAACTTTGTTGTAAGGCAAAGAGTTAAATTTGATGTAAAAAAACCCATTATAATTTTCCATCCTCACAATAGTTTACATAATCTAGGCTCTCTAGGGTTATGCTTTTTCTTCACATTTTATCGTTAAATGGCTTCAGCTTTAACTTGTCAGTGTGATATCTGAAAATTGATGTTTTTGCAGACATCATATTTCAAGATTAGAACACAGACAATGTGAAGTTTGATCTTGAATTTACTCTGCTTATCTCCTTACCAAACAATCCAGACTTTTGATGACCCTGAAGAAGAAGCCTTTTGAAAACATCATGGGAAAAGGAGAAAATGCTGGTAACCAGCATTTTTAGCTCACCTGAGCACGAAGTGCTCATGGTGAGCTATTGTGATCGTGCTGTGTCCGGCGTCCGTCGTGCGTCGTGCGTCGTGCGGCGTGCGTCGTCCGTCGTCCGTCGTCAACTTTTTACCTTGTGTACGCTCTAGAGGCCACAGTTTTAGTCGGATACTCATGAAAATTGGTCAGGATGTTTGTCTCGATGAAATCTCGGACGAGTTCGAAAATGGGTCATGTGGGGTCAAAAACTAGGTCACTAGGTCAAATCTTAGAAAAACCTTGTGTACGCTCTAGAGGCCACATTTTGAGTCGGATACTCATGAAAGTTGGTCAGGATGTTTGTCTGGATGATATCTCGGACGAGTTTGAAAATGGGTCACGTGGGGTCAAAAACTAGGTCACCAGGTCAAATCTTAGAAAAACCTTGTGTACGCTTTAGAGGCCACATTTTCAGTCGGATACTCATGAAAGTTGGTCAGGATGTTTGTCTGGATGATATCTCGGACGAGTTCGAAAATGGGTCACGTGGGGTCAAAAACTAGGTCACCAGGTCAAATCTTAGAAAAACCTTTTGTACGCTCTAGAGGCCACATTTTCAGTCGGATACTCATGAAAGTTGGTCAGGATGTTTGTCTGGATGATATCTCGGACGAGTTTGAAAATGGGTCACGTGGGGTCAAAAACTAGGTCACTAGGTCAAATCTTAGAAAAACCTTTTGTACGCTCTAGAGGCCACATTTCCAGATGGATACTCATGAAAGTTGGTCAGGATGTTTGTCTGGATGATATCTCGGACGAGTTCGAAAATGGGTCACGTGGGGTCAAAAACTAGGTCACTAGGTCAAATCTTACAAAAACCTTTTGTACGCTCTAGAGGCCACATTTTCAGTTGGATACTCATGAAAGTTGGTCAGGATATTTGTCTGGATGATATCTCGGACAAGATCGAAAATAAGTCATGTGGGGTCAAAAACTAGGTCACTAGGTCAAATGTTAGAAAAACCTTTTGTAGGCTCTAAAGGCCACATTTTCAGTCCGAAACTCTTGTAAGTTGGTCAGAATGTTTGTCTTGATGATATCTCAGACAGGTTTGAAAATGGGTCATTGGGGGTTAAAAACTAGGTCACCAGGTCAAATCTTAGAAAAACCTTGTATATGCTCTGGATGCCACATTTTCAGTCCAACACTCTTGAAAATTAGTCAGAATGTTTGCCTTTATAATATCTTGGATGAGTTTGAAAATGGGTCATGTTGGGTCAAAAACTGGGTCAATAGGTCAAATGTTATAAACACCTTTTGTATGCTCTGGAGGACACATTTTCAGTCTGATACTCCTAAAACTTGTTCATTATATTTGTCCTGGTGATACCTTGAATGAGATTGAAAATGGGTCATGTGGAGTCAAAAACTAGGTCAATGGGTCAAATATTAGAAAAACCTTGTGTACACTCTAGAGGCTACATTTTCTGCCTGATTTTCTTCAGACTTGGTCAGAATGTTTGTTTTGGTGATGTCTCAAAAGAGTTTGATAATGGGTAATTGTCGGGTCCAAAACTAGGTCACTTGATGAAATCTTAGAAAAACCTTTTGTACACTGTAGAGGCCACATTTTCAGTCCAATACTCATGAAACTTGGCCAGAATGTTTGTCTTATTGATATCTCAAAAGTGTTTGATGATGGGTAATGTCTGATAAAAAACTAGGTCACTGGGAAACTAGATGGTGCATGTTTGGTCAATAAACTCAGGTGAGCGATTTCAGGGCCATCATGGCCCTCTTGTCTCCTTTTCACACAATGTTTTCTCCCCTTGCCAAACTAGAATTCAATTTTTCAGTCACATTTATTTTGTTGTCTGCAAATGCTTTCATTTGGACACGCCTGAAAGTTTATTGTTCGGTAATGAGTTATTCAAGCCTACAAGATGAAATTTAAGTTTTATTGGATTGCATTTTTAACGATGGATGGAGCCAGAGTTTATATGACTGGTGCTGAAAGAGTTTGAACTTGTGGAAGCATATAATTGCATTCCTGTGTTACTGAACGTGAAAAAAGAAATAAAAATCTATGTTAATTCTAGTGTAAAATCAAATTCAAGTAGTGTGTGCATGATCAATAAAAAGGCAGTGCCTTCAACAACAAGTGCTGGTAATGTTCTTGTTGGCCTGGTTGACCCAATGATGTTCCCTCACTGCCAGTTGTTAGCCACACAATCCCTACTTTTAACGCCCCTAAGAAAGAAGCCTTTTGAAAACACTACACTGTTTTCTACCCTTCCCAGAACAAATGTCTATTTTCTAGTCACCTTTATTTTGTTGTCTGCAAATGCTTTCAATTTGGACCAATCTAAAATTTTCTTGTGTGGTAATGAGTTAAAACTTTACCAAACAACAAAAACTCTGATTTGTCCTAATCAAAGCATTTTCTGACAACAGTTTCATTGTGGCTCAAATGATCGAATTTGCTAGCATTTTTTCCTTCCCCCTTGATGTTTTCAAAAGTTTCCTTTTTCAGGGTGGATAAAAGTTTAGATTGTGTGGTAAAGGGTTAACTGTACCACTTAGCAAAAACATAGACTTTTCCAAATTGAAAGCATTAATGTAGATGACAGGTTAAATATGGATCATATGATGGAATCTTTCAGTGATAGAGTAAAAACGTTTGTGGGAAAAGGAGAAAATTCCGGTTACTAGCATTTTCTCCTTGTCCTATAATGTTTTCAATAGGCTTTTCTCTCCAGGCTGTTGAAACTAGGGATTGTGTGATAGAGTTAACCCATTACCACACAATCCCTACTTTTGACGCCCCTGAGAAAGAAGCCTTTAGAAAACATTGTGGGAAAAGGAGAAAATGCTGGTAATCAGTCGTCTGCAAATGCTTTCAATTTGGACCAGTCCAAGATGGTGTTGTTTCGTAATGGGTTAAAGCAGCTTTTACGGTTATGGTTGCTGCCATTGTAGATGGAGATCAGACTGCACAGAATATTTGATCAACACTGTTCACTTTGCTGTAAGGCTGTAGACAAAAGCAACAATAGTGTTGCATCCAGGACGCGTGATAGCGGGAATCCCCCTTTTTATACCCCCACCAAACGAATGTTTTTGGGGGTATACTGGAATCAGCCTCTGTCGGTGTGTCCGTCTGTGTACAAAATAGTAGTAATTGCCTGTTTCTGCCATAGTGCTGGTTGGAGTATTAAGTCACATTTAGTGACTGCTCTAGTTTTATACTGTCCCCCAAGTTCATGACTTTGATGGGGAGAAATCGAACAGAGACAAAACTTTAACAGAAACAAGAAAACACTGCACTCACAAAAAATGACCAGGATCTAGTCAGTCTATTGAAACAACTGGACAGTCAGGTGAAGCTTCCTTTGTTGTCTGTGCATGCCATATTCTTCGAAGATTCGACCTGTCTTAAATGACGCATCACTATCCCAGATATTGGGCAGACTGTGGTAATAGGCGCTATTAAGTAGCAATGGAGGAAATGGTTTTATCAATAACTTTGAGGAAAACTCAGGCCTGTTTTAGCCCCAGATTTCTCTAAACTGCTGATCATAGCTGCGTGAATTGCATGAGGTAGCATTTTATTGAGTAAACGTTTATTTTAGTTTGAAATTCAAAGTAACGGTTGTCGTGTAGGAAAGTGGTGCGCTTCTATACCCAGGATGCCAAAATTAGATGAGTATTTATAGAATGCCATCTAGATGGAGATAATGAAGCTTCTTTACATCAGTCAATGTAACACTTATCACTATTTTTAAACTTTTTGAGAGCAGTAATTCGAAATGGTGTCCGATCTCATTGTTGAAGTTTATGCAGTAAGCAAGGAACCACTATTCTCTACCCATGCAGTGAATGTATAATTACACATGTTTTTGGGATTGAAAAACAAACAGTATATTTGTGTGGTGACATTTTAGTGTGTTCAAGCACAGGTGTTTGACATTCAATAACCAAAATAAATGATAACATATGAAAAAAATCTCCCGTATATATAATATAAACACAAGGAATGCAACGTCTCGATTACTTGCGCTAGCACCCGATAGCCTTTCCCAACGAAATCACCCATGAAAAACATATTGATCATAATCTCCTTTAGCCTAGCGATAGGCATCAAAATAATGTATCTGTGACATCCTGCGATACCTCAGTAGACACCTTTCAACCGGAAATATCCATCATGTTTTACAACTTTATCAGAAAATTTTGATTTGTCTGGGACACAATTTGCTGATGTCACGTGATTCCCATGAACGGTCCAATACAGCTTAAGTTTATAGAGTTTCCTCCCTTGAAGGGGGATATTTCCCTATTCACAAAAGTCAAATATCTTTTCTTTAAAAAGGAATACGCTCAAATACTTTTGTTAGTTACTTCTAGAAAAATATTTAGTATCATGTGATGTCCATAAATATCTTAAAAATGAAAAAAATAATAGTAATAATTAATACTAAAATACGCTTCTTGGCTCTTCTTGTGACGTCAGCGAATGGTGTCCTAGACAAATCAAAATTTTCTGATAAAGTTGTAAAACATGACAGATATCTCTGGTTGAAAGGTGTCTACTGAGGTATCGCCGGATGTCGCAGGTACATTATTGTGTTGTCTATAGCTAGGCTAAAGGAGATTATGATCAATGTTTGTTTCGTGGGGTGCTAGTGCCAGCAATCGAGACGTTGCATTCCTTGTGTTTATATTATATAGGGGAGATTTTTTTTTTCATATTTTATCATTTATTTTGGTTATAGAATGTCAAATTTCTGTGGTTCATGAACATTCTGACTAGTGTGTTAAAGCAGGTTTATATATGGCACTGAAACACCTTGGTCAAGTTATGGTGATTCAGTGAACTCTTTAATCATATGAGAAAGTTTTAGACTGGTCCAAATTGAAAACATTTGCAGATGATAAAAAAAGGGGACTGACAAATTGAAATTTGGCCTGGGAAGGGTAGAAAACACTGTGGGAAAAGAAGAAAATGCTGGGTACCAGCATTTTTGTACCCAGCATTTTCTCCTTTTCCCACAGTATTTTTGAAAGGCTTTGTTCTTGTGGGAATTAAAAGTTGGAAGTGTGTGGTAAAGAGTTAATAATCATTGAAATTAAGGGTATAGGCCTATTATCATCATTGTTTGATAATGGAATTTGTGTTATAGGTCTAGTTCAGAGAGAAAAAAAGGGAATGGCGTTTTTTTTCAGTATCAAGTATTTCTTTTGGAATGAGATTGATTACTTTCCCATTTTTCCCACTTTGTCAATTCCCCCTTTTTAGCTCACCTGAGCACAACATGCTCAAGGGGAGCTTTTACGATCACCTGGTGTCCGTGGTGCGTCGTGCGTCGTCAACAATTCTTTAAACATCAACTCCTCCTAAACCGCTAGGCCAATTTGGATCAAACTTGGCTGGATTGTTCCTTGGGAGGTCCTCTTTAAAAATTGTTCACAGAATTTGATTTTGTCAAAAACTCTGGTTGCCATGGCAACCAAATGGAATTTTCTGGGGAATTCTTTAAAAATCTTCTCCTCTGAAACCGCTGGCCAGATTTTAAAAGGATTTCACAGGGATGTTCCTTGGGTGACCCTTTTAAAAAACTGTTCGCGAAATTTTGATCCATCAAGAAACATGGCTCTGGTGAATGGGGGCTACTCGCACTATACAGAAATGAATAAAAAATTCTTAAAAATTCTTCTTCTCGGAAACTGCTGGTCAGAATTTGAAATAATTTCTCAGGGATGTTCTTTGGGTGACCCTCTTCAAAAAGTGTTTGCAAAATTTTGATGTCAAGAAACATGGCTCTGGTGAATGGGGGCTACTTGCACTATACAGAAATGAAGAAATTCTTGAAAATTCTTCTCTGAAACGGCAGGTCAGATTTTAAAATAATTTCACAGAGATATTCCTTGGGTGACCCTTCTCCAAAATTGTTCCTGAAATTTTGATCCGTTAACCCTTTCCCAAACAATCCCTGGTTTTTACGGGTCTGGAATAGAAGCCTTTTGAAAACATTGTGGGAAAAAGAGAAAATGCTGGTAACCAGCATTTTCTCCTTTTCCCACAATGTTTTCTACCCTATCATATAGAAAAATCGTCTTTTAGCAAGTGTTAATTTGTCATCTGCGAAATGCTTTGAATTTGGTCTGGTCCAAAATTTGCCGTTTGGGAAAGGGTTAAGAAACATGGCTCTGGTGAATGGGGCTACTTGCACTTTATGGAAATGAAGACATTCTTGAAAATTCTTCTTCTCTGAAACAGCTGGTCAGATTTTAGAATAATTTCACAGAAATGTTCCTTGGGTGACCCTTTTCGAAAACTGTTCTATACTTGCACTATATAGACATGAATAAAATTATTAAAGATTCTTCTTCTCTGAAACTGCTGGCCACATTTTAAAATAATTTCACAGGGATGTTACTTGAATGACCCTTTTCAAAAATTGTTCGCTAAATTGTGATCCATCAAGAAACATGGCTCTGGTGAATGCGGGCTGCTTGCAGTATATGGAAATTAAGAAATTCTTAAAAATACTTCTTTTCTGAAACTGATGGTCAGTTTTTGAAATGACTTTTACAGGTGACCTTTTGAAAATTGCTTGGCAAAATAATAATTTTGTTTCCAATCTTTCAATACCTCAAAAAAAAAAGGCTATGGTCCCCTCAAAAATTCAGGTGAGCGATCCAGGGCCATCTTGGCCCTCTTGTTGATAATTACGGGGGGGGGGAGCTCCCCTTCTTGGCAGAAATCCTGGATGCAATGCTGAAGAATGAAAATTAATGTAAATTACCTGGGTCTCTTTTCCAGACTGTTAATTTGGCAATGAAGGGTTAACTCTCAAATGCATAATTCCAAGTTAAAACCTCTTCGAGGAAGAATGCTTTTAAAAACTTTTTGGGAAAATGAGAAAATGCTGGTGACATGCACAATTTCCTTTTCCGATCATGTTTTTCACCTTACCAAAGACAAGTTTCATCATTTGTGTGACACTTTGATAGTCGTCAGCACTTACTTCCAATTAGAAAAAAGTCTACATTTTGTGATTGGTTAAAAAATAAAGCCTTGGAACATTGAATAAATGAAATGTTTATTCTTGGTCATTGCTAATGATGCCGAAATTGCATTTTCAAAACATGTTCTTTTAAAAAATATCAGACTGAAATATAGACAGCATGGATCATTGATTGGAATGCACTTTCTTCACAATCTGATTTTGGTCTCTGCTGTCCACATACATAATTAAATTTAGGTTCAGCCCCGCTTAATGATCAGTTTCAAAGACCAGGGCCCGTATTCACCAACCATTCTTGAGAATAATCTTAGTCCTATTTGCCAAGGTTTTCTAAATATGTAAGTAACACAACTTCTGATTGGCTAAACCATTCGGTTTAGCCAATCAGAAGTCGTGTTACTTACAAAAGTAGAAAATTCTGGAGAATAAGACATAAGAACGTCCTTAAGAATGGTTGGTGAATACAGGCTCTAGTTTGCCAGCAAATGGTTTTCAAAAGCGTTCTTCTGATAGAGTTGTTAAAACACAGGATTTGGAACATAACACTTTATAAAACAACAAAATTTAAGAGTTAATTTTTACCAAATGACAGAATTTCAGATACATCTTGTTAACCACAAAATCAAGACTTTTAATGACCTTGAGAAAAAAGCCTTTTGAAAACATTGTGGAAAAAGGAGAAAATGCTGGTAACCAGCATTTTCTCCTTTTCCCACAATGTTTTCTGCTCTTCACAAAACAAATAACAAATTTTTCTGTCACTTTTATTGTATCATCTACAAATGCTTTCGACTTGGACAAGCCTAAAATATTGTTGTTTGGTAATGAGTTAACTCCTTACCACACAATCTTGTCTTTTAACGACCCTGAGAAAGAAGCCTTTTGAAAGCATCATAGAAAAAGGAAAAATGCTGGTAAACAGCATTCTCTCCTTTTCCCACAATGTTTTCTACGCTTCCCAAGACAAATTTAAATTTTTGAGCCATACTTAAGTTGTCGTCTGCAAATGCTTTCAATTTGGACTGGTCTACAATTTTGTTGTTTGGTAAAGAGTTAAAGATGTATGGTTCAACATTTAGCAGACTGTGAAAATTTCTGTATCGGGACTTGTTGCCAGGATGGTTGACTACAAGTTTTAGCCACATGGTTGCATGGCATACCCTACAGGGTTCATTTATTTTACCAAGGATACAGGCTGTGGCAGCAGAAATATGCCATTCTAGACAAAAGACTTCTGGGCCTGTATTCACCAACCATTCTTGAGAATATTTTTTGTCTTATTCTCCAAGGTTTTCCAAATTTGTAAGTAAAACAACTTCTGATTGGATAAACTGAATGGATTAGGCAATCAGAAGTTGTGTTACTCACAAATGTAGAAAATTCTAGAGAATAAGACAATGTAACCTCCTAAGTATAGTAGGTGAATACAGGCCTTGGATCTATCAACAATACAATGTAACCTCCTAAGTATAGTAGGTGAATACAGGCCTTAGACCTATCAACAATACCATGGCTTGTTGCTATAGTGCAAAATGAAAATGAAATGTGAGTTTTATGTCTTGAAACGATGTCCAATTAACTGTTGCATCAGTGTGTCTGTCTGTTCTTATGTTTGCTATGGCAGGTTATTTTTTCCAGGTGTGCTCCTATGAACAATACATTGGCATGTTGCTATAGTACAAAACACAGTACAGAACGGTAAAATGAAAATCAAATGTGAGTTTTATGTCTAGTAAAATGCACTTTTATAAAGGTGAGGGAAGTGTTTTACAGTCTAATATGGGTTTTATGGGTTGCAGGTGTAAATGTAGCTTACTTTCAATATCCTTAAGCTCAGGAAGTTGAGACAGTCATGAAGGCAGCATCATAGTATTTTGTTTAACCATTTACCAAACAATACCTGGTTTTTACGACCCTGAGATAGAAGCCTTTTGAAAACATGGGAAATGGAGAAAGTGCTGGTAACCAGCATTTTCTCCGTTTCTCACAATGTTTTCTACCCTTCACAAAACAAATTTCAAATTTTCAGTCACATTTATTTTGATGTCTGCAAATGCTTTCCATTTAGACAGACCTAAAATTTTGTTGTTCGGTAAACGGCAAAATTTTAGACTTGTCAATCGCTGTTTATTTGTTTATCATTAATACAGAAAGAGTTTACTATATGGAAATAAAAACAGGTTCAGAATGAGCACTCTTACCCTCCGATGACATAATATTGGAAGTGTAAACAGAACGTCATAGCACTAATGAGATGCAATGTTGTCATGTGACGTTCTCGATCAGTGGCATCCCTAAAATCGACAGGCTTCTTAGCTCTTTACCAAAGGACAATATTATAGGCTTGCCCAAATTGAAAGCATTTGCAGACGTCAAAATAAAAGAGACTGAAAAATTTAAATTTGTTTTGTGAAGGATAGAAAACATTGTCAGAAAAGGAGAAAATGCTGGTTACCAGCATTTTTAGCTCCACTGGCCGAAGGCCAGCGGGCTTATGTCATGGCCCGTTGTCCGTCCGTCCGTCCGTGCGTTAACTTTTTCTTTAAACATCTTCTTCTCTGAAACTACCCATCCAATTTTGATGAAACTTCACAGAAATGATCCTGCCATGGTCCTCTTCAGAATTTCTTGAAAAAATTAATTCCTTCAAAAACTCTTGTTGCCATGGCAACAAAACTGAAAAATTTTGAAAATCTTTGAAAATCTTCTTGTCTGAAACCGTAAGGCCTAGAGCTACCAAATTTGGCATGTAGCTTTATCTAGTGGACCTCTAGCAAGTTTCTTCAAATTATTGCCCTGGGTCAAAATTAGCCCCGCCCCGGGGGTCACAAGTTTTACATGGGCTTATATAGGGAGAACTTTTAAAACTCCTTTTCCACCTAGCCATAGGGCCTAGGGCTACCAAATTTGGCATGTAGCTTTATCTAGTGGACCTCTACCAAGGGTGTCCAACTTTCAGCCCAGGGGTCAAATTTGGCCCCGCCCCGGGGGGGTAACAAAATTTACATGGGCTTATATAGGGACAACTTTCAAAATCTTGTCACACCTAGCTATAAGGACTAGGGCTATCAAATTTTTCATGTAGCTTTATCTAGGGGGTCTCTACCAAGGGTGCCCAAAATTATAGCCCTGGGGTCAAATTTAGCCCCCGTCACAGGGGATCACAAGTTTTACATTGGCTTACATAGGGAAACTTTAATAATCTACTTGTACATAGCCATAAGGCCTAGGGCTACCAAATTTTGCATGTAGCTTTATCTAATGGGCCTCTACCAAGAGGGCCAAAATTTTAACTTTGGGGGTCAAGTTTGACCCCATCCCAGGGGTCACAAGTTTTACATTGGCTTTATAAACCTGTCTCATGGGTCACATATTTTACAGGGCCTTTCATTGTGCAAACTTGTTGTACAGGGCTTTTTATTGGGCAAGATTAAAAAATCTTCGTGTTTATAACCACACATTCTAGTTTCATATTGTAGGTCTGGGTTCAAAATTGGCTCCATCAAGGGATCACAAGTTTAACATGGGCCTCAAGATATAGTCACTTCAATTTATACATTAATCAAGGGAAATAACTCTTTTTTATGAAAGATAAAGTTTGGTACTATTTACCTCCCTTGATTATCAAACTGCATTGATACATGATTGGTGCTAGACATTAAGTTTTTTGATAGAAAATATTCTGTTTTCAAGTGTGATTCATTTTTTTTTATGCTAATAGTTATGCTCACATGAGGTCAATAATAAATTCAGAGTAAGGTTTCTATCATTCAGCTTATTTTTCCAAGGATTTTACCTTTCATGCTAATGAATTAACCTGCTTGTACTGCCTGACAGCATTCATTGTTTTTGAAGGCCCTCTTTTTCATGGTCATGAACACTTCAATTTGTGTGGTAAAGAGTTAAAAAGCCAGTGGAGCGATACAGGGCCATCCGGGCCCTCTTGTTTCCTTTTCCCACAATGTTTTCTAAAGGCTTTTTTCTCAGGGGCGTCAAAAGTAGGGATTGTGTGGTAATGGGTTAATGCATGTCATGGCAACCAATACAGTAACTAACAAGTTCAGGGTTTCTCCAATCTATTATAATTATTCTGTGTTTTGTACTGGGTAATTTGTCATATTTTTTAGTTATAGACAGTGATGATTAGCTATTCTTTGGCTTTATTGGGGCTTTAACAAAGTTGATCCCAAGCTGAAATATTGTTTATGAGCTGTTCTGTTTTGCTGAGAAATGCTTTCAAAAGTGGTCCGGTTTAGACAAAAAAGTCAAGTGTTTCTGATAATGTATATATGTGTTGATTGTAATCTTGCCAAAAACTTTCTGTTACCAAATATTGTCTTCCCTATGCCAAGCAAACACATCATAGACAAGCACTATCACATTTCAGCTTCACAGAAACACAGTAATATAATGGATTAGAGAATAGCATGAAATTGCGCAATCAATTTTCAATTGAAACTGTCATGTTGCATCAAACAGATTAGTTTCAGTTATTGACTGAGTGCATCTTTGTCTCCTCAAATTAGACCTACTCTTTTCACTAGTTTCTATGCTGTTTCTTTTCTTTATACAGAACAGTGAATACTAGTGTTAGAAAACATCACTTAAGGAAAAAGGAAAAGTCTGCCTGAGAAGCAATCTTACGTCACAGGCATTCCCAGGCTGTTTCCAATCATTTATATTTCATAAGTAGTATGCCCAAAACTGCTGTCTTACTTTAACCCTACCATAATGGCCCCAACTTTTTTTAACCCTGTGAAACAAGCCTCTAGAAAACAATCCAGGAAACAGAAAAAAATGCTTGTAACCAGCATTAATTGTTCTCCTGTCTACAATGTTGTCAACCACATCAATGATTGCAATTGCCAGGTGAGTGAGCTTAGCTTTCAGTTTGTGTGACAGTACCGGTAAACAGATTAGTGTTAAGATGTTAGAATGTACTTTAACCGTTTCCTAAACAAGTCCTTGTTTTTATGTGTCTGCAGTACAAGTCTTTTGAAAACACTGTGGAAAAAAGGAGAAATTGCTCGTAATGAGCAATTTCTCCTTTTCCCACAGTGTTTTCTACCCATTTGGAGAACTTTCTGCCATTTTTACCAAATTTGAAATTGTCGTCTGCAAACTCTTTGAGTTTGGAAGAATCTAAAATTTGTCGTTTGGGAACGGGGTTAAACAGGGTATAATTATGCTGATAAACATCACTTTCTCCTTTTCTGAAAAAGTTTTCTACCCTTTCAAAGGCAAATTCATACATTTTAGCCATATTTTATTTGTTGTTTACAGATGGTTTCAAAATAGAATTCTGAAACTTGGCAATTTGCAACAAACACACAATCACTAATGACACAAAGGAGACCACTAGTTGGAAGCTAGTTTGCTGGTGAATCACATCGCCCCGGGCCGAAAGCGAGGTGGCGGCATAATAACACAGCCTAGAACAAGTTCCCAAGTCCCCTGCCACCTGACCATACAGCGAATTTATTAGACTGCAAAGTTATCCTTTCAAAGCGAGTTATGCGAAATCTTCCTATATTGTAATCTCACCAATCAAGTATGCTGATGAAATAGAAATTCCCTTCTGAGTGCCCCAATTCAATGAAAACTGACGTCACTGGAAAGTGATGTCACTAAAATGTGCAGTTTGATGCATAAATGTGCAGTCTGGTGATCGATCGACGCCGCCATTTTGATGTTTTGTTGCATGTGTAGTGATGTTTACGAGGCACTCAAAAGGGAAACTGTCTTTATGTGGTTTTTGCCAGGGAACGTGATATATATGTTCCTGGCATGTTAACCAATCAGATCAAGAGAAATTTCTTTGCAGTATAATAAAATTAACTGTTTTCCATACAGTGCCAACTTATCATCCCTGAGGAGGAAGCCTAATTTGAATACATTTTCAGAAAAGGAAAAAGTGCTCGTAAACAGTATTTTCTCCTTTTTCCACAATTCTTTCTACCCTATCAAAGACAGTAATGGTCATGTATTTGCAACATTTGTTATCTACAAATGCTTTGAATTTGGCCAAGTCAAAAATTTTGTCATTTGGTAAAGAATTGAGAACATTGGACAAAAAGTGTTATAAGAGAAGCTATTGTTTTACACAATTAAAAGTTTAAAGACACCCCAGGCTATTTTGTAACCAAGGAGTCAATGTTCATACACAAGAAGTTTTTCCATCGTAGATAAATATTTCCCAGAAACCATAATTGGCCTATTTTATTACAAGATATTGGAAACTGAAAGGGAATCATGCTGCACAAATTCAATTATGTATGCATCACATAGAGTCTGTTGGGTTCATCATTGATGGTCCCTAATCAAGTGGAAGGATAGAGTGACAGCAAAAAGACTGGTGATTGCATTTTCCAGACACTGATGCCAACATCTTCCTGTGACAGGCCCATCCCATTACTCTACAGGTTATTTTTGTTGCACAAGTATCTAAAGGAGATTGCCTAGCCCAGGCGGTCAGTCTGTAATTGTACAAGCCTTAGCCTATTACCACACAATCCCTACTTTTGACGACCCTGAGAAAGAAGCCTTTAAAAAACATTGTAGGAAAAGGATAAAATGCTGGTTACCAGCATTTTCTCCTTTTCCCACAATGTTTTCTACTCTTCACAAAACAAATTTCAAATTTTCAGTCACTTATTTTGTTGTCTGCAATTGCTTCGATTTGGATATACCCAAAATATTGTTGATTGGTAAAGAGCTAAAACCAGGTGCTTTGAGTGCCTAGTCAGGACCGTCGTCTTTTGAGGACTGGTGATAGTACTAGTATAATGCAATAGTATTCATTCCTTTTGCAACACACCTTTATATGATGGTGGTTGAGTTTGAAAGCAGCCAGTAAATTTGGAAAAGTATTGTGTGATGCTCTGGTAGAAGAAACTTTCAGAATGCATAGGTAGGTGCATAGGCCATGCTGGTAGGATTAAAAATTAATATTGTTAAAAATAGATGATATTTGTTTTTTTTCGCTGAAACATCGAAATGTATTTCATCGAGTGGACACCATGGGTAATATTTTCATGAGTGGCACAGCCACAAGTGAAAATATTATGGATGGTGTTCGCCGAAAAAAACAAATATTCTATTTCATGCTTTTAACCTTATCTGGGAGGAGCTTTATCAAAATCCAGCACAGTTCTTTTCAGTTATTCCCTGTGGCGTACCTCTCCTGTATAGCAACACGTTGCAATATTACGTCAAGCATGAGAAATGTAAATGACATCATATTTCTATCTGGTTGAGAGGCACGCGCAATTAACCTAAGCAACAAGGACATGAAAATAGGTATTTTCACTGGTGGTACCAGTGTAAGAACAAAAAATATATTCAAAGCTATTTCTCAATATCCTTCCGGAAAGCATGAAATAATGTTGTATGGTATACAGATAAAGGAAGAGCAGATTACTTAACTCTGTACTGAATAACAAATTTTAAAATGAATGGATTTATCTTTGAAAGTGTTTGTGTCTTCAAAAGTACTGAAAATATTGTGGGATAACAAACAAATAACGGTTACCAGCATTTTCTTGCTATGCAATATTTTCAAAGGGTCTCTTTCACAGTCATAGGCCATTCTTGGAAATTAAATTATCTCCTTTACCAAATAAAACACTAAAGGTATCCAAGTAACAGATTGGTCATTTTACCTGTATTCCTTTGTTTTTATCCCTTGGATTTGTTGGGGATGTTGGGATAAATATAACAATGATTTATTATGTTTTTGTAAGGCCTGTCTGTAATTCAATTCAAATTGTGTTCTTAATCATCAGGAACTACGCATACATTGATTGGTAAAACAATCTAACTACATTTACTTGCAACATTATCTCTAGAACATAGCTGTTCAGTGCAAGAAAATCAAGGATAAACTCCAAGTAATCCTCTTATCAGGACCAATGTAGTACTGGAGAAGAATCAAGGGAAATAACTGAAGAATGGCCCTCATTGGATAGTTGGGTAAATAGTGAAGACAGTACTTTTTCAAAACTGTTCGATACACTTATTATGTAGTTTTTTTTCTTATACAGATTTGTTTTCCTTTAGAAAATACAATGTTTGCTTATACAATTTAGGAAGCTCAGAGTCAGCTGCTGTCAAAAAATTAGTAGTTTTCTACCGAGAGATCTGTGAAACATAATGTATGGTATAAACAGGATAATAAATAATCACCATGACAAGTCAGTAACACTAATTGAGGCCATCAGCTATATTTCTAGGATTACTCCATTTCCATATAAATACAAGGTTTTTACTCCTACAGTACAGTATGGAAGCAAGATGGAAAATTAAGCAATTTTGTTTTCCAAAATGGACTGAGCTTTTTCAAAAACTTGCTTTTGTGACACCTGTAAACAAGTTCAAATTTCGGGGTTACCCAAGTTCAAAATTAAAGTCTTTGGGTCATATAAGTTTAAAGTTTTTCCCACTCCAGCTGCAGCCTCTTGGCCCATGTCATGGCAAAATGTTTGTCAAGATGATTTAAATAAGTATTAACTCTGTACAAAATGTCGAAATTTTAGACTCGACCAATTTGAAAGCATTTGCAGATGACAAAATTAGCAAAGGTCAAGAGATGACATTCTGTTTTTGATAAAATAGGACACATTGTGGCAAAAGGAGAAATTCCTTGTAATCAGTATTTTCTCCTTTTCGGATAAGTTCTTTCAACCTTTACCACACATTGATGATTTTCAGCGACCCTGAGGAAGATACCTTGTTTTCAATAAAAGAAAAACTGCATCATTTTAGCCACTATGAAATTATCATCTGCAAATGCTTTCGAGTTTGGTAGGTCTAAAATTCTGCTGTGTGGTAAAGGATTAAAAGAAGTCTTCTTTAAATCTCTGGATGGTGTAAGGGTAAGAAGGATGCATATTCCGTGTGTCCGTCTGTGTACAGAATACTAGTAATTGCCTGTTTCTGTCAAAGCGCTGGTGGGGGGGGGGTATAAAGTCACAATCAGTGACAGCTCTAGTTAGACTTGGGATGACATACAGAAGTCCGGCTAATAATTTTGTGTGCTGAGATTCCGCTTGATTGTGTGCTACACAATATAATTTCTAAGAATTTTATATTTCAAGTTGTATATTACTTGATCTATAATTGAAAGTTGTGTCAGGTCTCAAAGGAGAAATAAGAGACATTGTTTCCTTAAAGCCTTAAATTTTATACCTAATATTCTATCCTTTATACAGCTGAATATGTTTAGGAAGCTGAAAACAGGTACAGATTGAAATTTCAAGATTTGCAGTCTTGATGCGTTATGTCCTTTCATCTAGAAATGGTTTTTGCATTCAAAATGCCTAATCTTTGAAAGATGTCACAAAAAACTCGGTTGAAGACAAATTAAGTTGTTAACTCACTGACATAGAGCATCAATATCGCAGCAAAATTAATGTCATACTATGGAATTTATCTTTTCAAGGGTGGAAAATATTGTTGGAAGACAAACAGAAAAAGAATACTCTAAAACTTTGTTTCTCAGGGTCTTTAACTCATTACCAAACGACAATATCTTAGACTTGTCCAAATTGAAAGCACTTGCAGACGACAAAATAAAAGTGACTGAAAATTTGAATTTTGTTTTGTGAAGATTAGAAAACATTGTTGGAAAAGGAGAAAATGCTGGGTACCAGCATTTTCTCCTTTTCCAACAATGTTTTCAAAAGGCTTCTTTCACAGAGGTGTTAAAAGTCGGGATTGTGTGGTAAAGGGCTAAAGCACTGGATTCCGTGGGAAAGATTAACCCATTACCACACAATCCCTACTTTTGAAGCTCCTGGAATAGAACCTTTTGAAAACATTGTGGGAAAAGGAGAAAATGCTGGTAACCAGCATTTTCTCCTTTTCTCACAATGTTCTACCCTTCACAAAACAAATTTTAAAATTTCAGTCACTTTTATTTTGTCATCTGCAAACGCTTTTGATTTGGACAAGTCTAAAATAATGTTGTTTGGTAAAGAGTTAAATGATATTTTTCAAGCTATATTTGGTTTTTCCCTTGTAGTTGCATGGGTGATATCAATATGTTTTCTTTTTGGAGAGAGAAAAAAAAAAACAATATTTTTCAGAATGACGTTGTAAGAGAGCATTTTGATTCAATTTCCCCAGAAGTCTGATTTCTGAATTACAAAAATTTACCAGATTCAATGTATTTAACCTCAAAACTGCTGAATAAAAATTTTGTGAGGTCATTCATTAACTCTTTAGCAAACGGCAAAATTGTAGACCAGTCCAAATTGAAAGCATTTGCAGACAACAACCTAAGTATGGCTTGAAAATTGAAATTTGTCATGGGAAACATAGAAAACATTGTGGGAAAAGGAGAATATGCTGGTTACCAGCATTTTCTCCTTTTCCTACAATGTTTTCAAAAGGCTTCTTTCTCAGGGTCATCAAAAGTAGGGAATGTGTGGTAATGGGTTAAGACTGGATTGAGGTTACAAGCATGTTTCAGCATGTTATTTCTGTAACAAGATAAGATTTCTACGGAAGGTTTCAGAATAATTAGCCTGGCTTATAAATGATGTCATGTTATAAATGGAATGCAATGGAGACCTCCCAGAAAAAAAAAACAAAGTTATTATTGTCCCTGTTCACATTTAAGCTTTCACACTTTTATTTTTTATTGATACATCTTATTGATTTATTTATGTTTATAGAACAATCTTAGAGCTGGTTATCAGACAAAATCCAAAAAGTGATGACAAAGGAAAAACAGTGACTTTCCATGGCATGTGTATGGAAACAAGTTTTTAGGTCCACTGGCTGAAAGCAAGTAAGGCTAGATTTAGTGTCAATAATGAGACGCCCCGGTGATCTTTTTCATATTTGGACATTAACTGTACACCATACTGTCTCAAGTCCATCGTAAATTTTCCGGTAGCAAATACAGAGCGCTATACAGACCTTCTGTTTCGTCGGTTTTATCTGTATTTCAGCGAAATGCAATTAACTTTTAGTACTAAACATGACCAAAAACAAATTGTTAAAGCATTCATTACATAAAAAAGCTTGTAAAAGTCGTTTACAACATGTTTATCTCGGAAAAATCACGGACGAAATTTATCGTGCGTGGCGGCCATTTTGTTTGTTTTCAGGAATGTTAACAACTCCAGTAAGTGATGAAATGTACAGTTTTTTTTACGATCAGCGTTTAAATTGAAAATATTTGTATTTCAAACGAAGGAATATTGAATACGCAAGCCACAGGTATGTTTAAATCCTAGTTTTGTGCTCTATTTGGGAAATTATAAGAGTTCAAACTTGCGCACAAAATCTGTGTGCAACTTTCAATTGGTTTTGTCTTGATTGTCTCTCTACCCAGAGGCGACCAGTCAAAAAGTAACATCGCCTTTGGGGACAAGTTATCTGTACTAGGCTAGATTATGGCAGTGTTTTCTGTATGTGTCCATGCATTAACTTTATTTTTGGAAGGTGTCTTCTCTGATCCCACAGAACCATTTTAGACCAAACTTGTCAGAAATGATTGGTCTATAATCCTGTTCAGAATGCCTTCAAAGAACTTGATTCCATGTAGATCTCTTGTTGTCATGGCAATAAAACTGATGAATGAATATACTGCAAGTTGCCTATCTAGATATCTTCAACTTGGAGTAAAGTGCCATATAGAACTAGCTACCTGGTTCTTTTATTGAATGATAAAATTCCAGGCTACTCCGAAGTAATAGAAAAAGTTTGCCAACAGCATATGAAATGTGGATCAAATGATGGAATTGGTCTTTCAACGGATGGGAAAAATTGTGGAAAATGGAGAAAATGCTGCTTGCCAACATTTTCTGCATTTCCAACAATGTTTTAAAAATCATTCCTTCCTTCCTAGGGCTGTTGAAAGTGAGGGATTGTTTTGTAAAGAGTTAACGTTGTCACAGTCAGTCATCTAGATGGTGACAAAGTTGCTTACAATTTATTGCTTTCCCAGCTAAACCCTTGATGTTTCTAACAACTCAAGTTGCTCTTGCAGACTGTGTAGATTCAGATCAGACTGCAAAAAACATACACATAATCCATTATGAGATCTCATTCTGATATTTTATGAGATGAAATTATATACTTCAGCACAAACTACCATAAGTTTTTGAAGTTGGAATCTTCTTCATTGACTGCATTAGTTGGTTTTTATCTACATGTATGCCACTATAAGGGTTATTTTTTTCCCCATTGTTTCAGCATTTTGCTTGAGATGGGAAGACAGATTTATTGTCTCTAGAAGTGTGGAACTGTCTGGCTCAAAGCATTCTTTCATTAATCACAGGATTTCTTTCTTTATTGTTCATTCCTTTTTTGTCATTCATGTTGATTCTCACAATTTGTCTGCCTTATTAGGTGATATTGTATCATTGGAGAGATACAGCTGTTACAGTAAGTTTTTGCACAGAAGTTTCACGATCAGACAGTACAGAAAAAGAGCTGATGGATCTTTTTATCACATAACCTCCCTTGTTTTCAGGGTAATATACCCATTACGAATGTAATTATCTCATACACTTTTGATATCACTTTAGTGTGAAATCATTTTTTACACATTTCATACAAGTGAATGGGTCTCATGGAAAATACCATGGGTGCATTTATGAATGTTTTTGGATCATCTGATCTCTATTTTGTGAAAAATCAATATGTGATAAAAAGAATCTGACATTTGTGGGCGTTTGAGATAAAATTTTATTAAACTTGTCAAGGAAAATTTTGTTAAGCTCACCAAAGGCTAGCTTAAATCCCTAGACTCCTTTAAATGAAATCTTATCTCAAAAGCCCACTCATGTCAGATCCTATATATATATCAAATACCTCTCTCTCGATTTACTTAACCTTTTACTTAACAACAACAATGTAGACTTTTCCAAATTAACTCTTTGTCAGATGACAAGATTTTATACTGGTCCAAATTGAAAAGATTTGCAGACAACAAGATAAACGTGCCTCAGAAATTGGAATTTGTTTTTGGAAGGGTAGAAAACATTGTGGGAAAATGAGAAAATGCTTGTTACCAGCATTTTCTCCTTTTCCCACAATGTTTTCAGAAGGCTTCTTTGTCAGGGTTGTTAAAAGTTTGGATTGTGTGGTAAAGGGTTAAAATCATTTCCAGATGACAATTTAGATATGGCTTGACTGATGGAATTTCTCTTTGATACTATAAAAAACATTGGGAAAAAGAGAAAAGGCTGGTTACTAGTATGTTTGTCTTTTCCCATTTCATTGTCAACAGGCTTAAATTCTCTCTGGGTGGGTCCTGTGTGGCTCAGTGGTAAGGTGCAGGACTCGTGATCTGGAGGTCCCAGGTTCGAGCCTCACTTGCTCCACTGGGTTTTTTTTCACAGGAGTGTCCTTGGGCAAGACACTTCCGAGCCTAGCCTAGTACTGGTGAAACCCAGGAAACATGAATATATGAACTGTCGCCGTGATATGACTGAAATACTGTTGAAAGCGGTGTAAAACACCATTCAAACAAACTTGTCTCTGGGAAGTTAAGGCTTGGAATATTCTAATAAGTGTCAATTCTTTTATTTCTTCTCTTTTTAACACTTTTAACTCTCAATCCCGACTTTTAACGACCCTGAGAAAGAAACCTTTTGAAAACATTGTAGAAAAAGAATAAAATGCTGGAAACTAGCATTTTCTCCTTTTCCCACAAAGTTTTCTACCTTTCCTAAATCAAATTTCAATTTTTGAGTGACATTCTTTTTGTCATCTGCAAGTGCTATTGATTTGGACTACTCGAAATTTTGTCGTTTGGTAAGGTGTTAACTCATTGCCAAACAACAAAATTTTAGGCTTGTCCGAATTGAAAGCATTTGCAGACGGCAAAATAAAAGTGACTAAATGTTTGAAATTTGTTTTGTGAAGGGTAGAAAACATTGTGGGAAAAGGAGAAAATGCTGGTTACCAGCATTTTCTCCTTTTCCCACAATGTTTTCTAAAGGCTTCTTTCTCAAGGTCGTCAAAAGTAGGGATTGTGTGGTAATGGGTTAAATATCATTTAACGCATTACCACACGAGAAAGTTTTAGACTGGTTCAAATTGAAAGCATTTGCAGACAACAAATAAAGGTGACTGAAAAATTGAAATTTGTTTTGGGCAGGGTAGAAAACACTGTGGGAAAAGGAGAAAATGCTGGTTACCAGCATTTTCTCCTTTTCCCACAGTGTTTTCGAAAGGCTTCTCTCTCAGGGTCGTCAAAAATAGGGATTGTGTGGTAATGGGTTAAACATCATTTAAGTTACATTGTTGCCTTGGCCAGTGCATGTATCAGTAATTGTTCCTGAATCTTCTTATACAAGTGCACAGCTCTTTCTTATAGAAAACAGACAGAGACTTTGATTAACTGAGGCCCAGGGAACAAAGATTATTACATTTTGCAAGTTTATTAAAAAACATGTTGGTTGCATAACCTTTTTTACATTTCATGTGATCACAACGCATTTTGTAATACTTATTACATTTTGAAGTATTATTACAAAATGCATTGTAACACTATTACATAGTATTATTAAAACAGCCATTACACTTAAGCCCAAACCAAAGTCCGAATTGTTGTGTTTGGGAATCGGCCATCTATAGCATCTGCCAAATGATCCAGAGTGTTAAGGAATCTGAATTAGCGGGCTTTTGAAAACATTCTAGGAAAAAGTCCCATTCACCAGCACTTTCTCGTTTCCCTTGAATGTTTTGTCATTTTGTAAATGGTTGCAATATGGATGGCTACAAACTGTTGTTGTCTGGTAAAGAGTTTTGTTTGCCATTGTTTGAATCTGGCATTTTATGGTATAGTGTAGTTGTTCTCAAATGCATGCCATGATTGTTCAGCTAACTCTTTACTAAATCAAAGCATTGAAAACGCTGAAGTGGTATGAAAACATTCCAGGAAAAAGTTCAATTACCAGCGCTTTCTTTCTCTTAGAATGGTTTGTCGTTTGTAAATGGTTGCGATATGGATGGCTACAAACTGTTGTTGTCTGGTAAAGAGTTTTGTTTGCCATTGTTTGAATCTGGCATTTTATGGTATAATGTAGTTGATCTCAAATGCATGCCATGATTGTTCAGCCTAACTCTTTACTAAATAGTCCCAAGATTTAACCCTTTACCTGATATGCCAATTTGGGGCTCTTGCATTTCAGCAGCAAATAAAGATATGATGTCAAAAATATGGACAACTGAGGATACAAATATCTGATTGAGTGGAAAACATTGTGGGAAAAGGAGAAATTGCTCCTTACAAGCAATTTCTCCTTTTCCCACAATGTTTTCAAAAGCTGTCTGCTGTTGATATGTCAAAATGAGTATCTATGAAGTAAAGGGTTAATTAATGCAGCAAATGTTTGTTACTTTCATTTTCTTCATGTCCCGCAATGCATGTTTTCTACACTTCGAAGAACAAATTTCATCATTTGAGTTAACTTCTGATTCAACACCAACAGAGGTTTTGCCCACAGGAGGCATCCCCAAATTTGTTGTATGGTAAAAGATCACAAGTTTAACCCTTTGCCAAACATCCCTCAGTTTTACACCCGAGATAGAACCCTTTTGAAACAATATGGGAAAAGGAGAAAATGCTGGTAACCAACATTAATTTTTCTCTTTTTTCCCCACAATGCTTTCTAACCTGCTAGAAACAAATTCTTGTTTGAGTTATGTTTATTTTGTCGTCTGCAAGTGCTTTCAATTTGGACAAGTCTAAAATTTTGCTGTTTGGTAAAGGGTTAACCCTTTACCAAACAATCCTTGGTTTTTACAACCCTGAGGTAGAAGCCTTTTGAAAACATGGTGGGAAAAGGAGATAATGCTGGTAACCAGCATTTTCTCCTTTTCCCACAATGTTTTCTACCCTGCTGAAAGTAAATTTCACAATTTTTGATTTACATTTATTTTTTTGTCTGCAAGTGATTTAAATTGGACCAGTCCAAAAACTTGTTGTTTGGTAAAGAATTAACTCTTTACCACATGAGAAAATTTTAGACTCATCCAAATCGAAAGCATTTACAGTCGACAAAATAAATGTGAATCAAAAATTGATTTTTGATTTTGGGAGTGAAGAAAACATTGTGGGAAAAGGAGAAAATGCTGGTTACCAGCATTTTCTCCTTTTCCCACAATGTTTTCAAAAGGCTTCTTTCTCAGGGGCGTCAAAAGTAGGGATTGTGTGGTAATGGGTTAAAGTGCTGAAGCTTTTGTTGGAATAATACAATGCAGTTTTACAGTAATGCAACACTTGTTATTATTCATACAGGACAGAAAAGACATAAATTGCCCACTGAATCCCTAGAAATCTATGAAAGAATCAATGAGCTGTGCTCAGCAGCAAGGACATTTCCAGGTAATCGGAAAGCTCTCTCTTATTGGACATTTCACAAAATGTGCTGTATTAGTGAGGGAAATGGATTATGGGTGGTGAATCCTCAGAATGTGACACCAAATTTTTTTTGTCTTTGTCTCCATCAATGAAACGAATTCAAATGGGAATTGGTGTTTTGGTGAGAATATCACTGATGAACTGCAGGCGAACTGAAGCTCCTTTTCAGGAATGATAAATTATTTATTGGCTTAAATGTTTACTGTTATGTGAAACGGAGGATGGACATTATGTGAATTGGTGAAACAATATTATCAATCAATCAATCTCTGTTAGTTATTCTGGGCCTCTGATCTATTCATCAATACTTAAGATCAATACAAATACTATACAAATTCTCTGTTTAACCCTTTACCAAACAATCCATGGTTTTTACGACCTTTAGGTAGAAGCCTTTTGAAAACATTGTGGGAAAAGGAGAAAATGCTGGTAACCAGCATTTTCTCCTTTTCCCACAATGTTTTCTACCATACTGGAAACAAATTTCAATTTTTGAGTTATGTTTTATTTGTCATCTGCAAGTGCTTTCATTTTGGAACGATCTAAAAGTTTGTCATTTGGGAAAGGGATAATGTATAAAAGTGATAGATAGGTATTTTAAAAGCATCAATATTTTGTGACTGGTATATACACAAAAATCTAAAAAGCAGTACAGAATGAGTATTAAGGATTTTTGACTCATTTTATATTAATATTTAGGATCATAGCAATATGGTATAATTCATGTGCGGTTCCAGAAGGGGGGACCAGGGGTCTGGACCCCCCTGAAATTTTGGCAAAAATATGGTTATCGGTTTTGTGAATGGGACCGGTTTGATATTGCACAAAGCATCATGTAATTGGACGAGAGCGTTTTTGGTGGGACCCCCCCTGAGAAAAATGTCTGGATCTGCGCATGTAAATTATAAAGTCTATTTAGGTTTTATTAGCTCCACTGGCGGAAGGCCAGCGAGCTATACATGGATCCGTGGCGAAGAGATAAACCGACTACCTTAGTTACTGTTGCCAAGGTCTCACAAACAAAGGTTGTCAATACATATACAGTATAGCAGATAGGCTACTTAAATCGTGCTTTCATGACTGTTTCTCTCAATAAAATTCCGGAAAAAGTATTTTAATCATATATTTCTATCGATGATAAATTCTCAGTAAGAAATTTAAAGATGCTTTACTAATTTACATACGAAGATGTATTAAAAGGGCGAATTACGAGGGCGACGTACAATGCTACAGATTTACATGTTTAAACAAAAATTTGAACATATAAAAAACATCAACAAATCTCCGTTTTGCCACAGAATAATAGAATTAACGATACTGATTGCTTTCGGTTGGCTAGTAAAGTCATCTCAGCATCATATCAAATTAAAGAAACCTTTTGAAAAGTTTATAGAATGTCTGAATGTACAGAGAGGTTTAAGTTAATGAAAAATTTTAATATCAGGTTAAGGGGAAAAGGGTTGTCTGATGGATTATAAAACGCGTAAAGTGTGTTGTCAATTAAGAAAATTGTTAATATCATTGACGGTAGTATATGATATACTGATGACAACGGGTGGTCAAGTTGATTAGAGCGGTAATTTGTGTTGCAATCAAACACACTTCTTATCAAATTAACAGTTTACCAACATACCCTTTGTGCTTATGTGCAGATGTGCTAACCCATTTAAACTCGTCACCAAATGACAAAATTTTTAGAGCAATCCAAATTCAAATATTTGCAGACAACAAAATAAATGATTCAAAAATTGAATTTTGTTTTTGAAAGAGCGTAAAACACAGTGAGAAAAGGATAAAATGAATGTTACAAGCATTTTCTCCTTTCTCCGCAATGCTTTTAAAAGCTTTCTACGGGTTGTTATTAAAACCCGTTATGTGGTAAGCTGTTAAAACAGATAAGTCAAGAGAAAAATTTCCATGTTCCACCAGATCAGAAGTTAGACTTTTTTTTAAAATTGAAATATACTCCAAGTGAGGAAGAACTATACACGTCAAAGTGTTTTTTGTAATCAGCAGGTACTTTAAATCCAAGAATAAACATCATGTAATTTGCAATCTGATCTATATCTCTATATCTACACATCAGAGATCGTATATTCGATCCCAGTACACATTCAGCATATTCTTCATGCACCATGGGTTAAAATTAATGTCAAATTGAAACATTGGTGACAAGTAACGCGGCCACTTTTTGGATGTGCATAGGTTATTGAACAAGGTTAATTTTCAAGTAAAAGTATTTTCTTTTTATTAATACTTCATATAGGTCTGTTTTTACCTTTGTTTTGCAGTTTTCTCTTTCAGAGAGGAAAAATTACAGAATACTTTAAATTAATCTATTATCCAGCGCTGATTAGCTCTTTGCACAAGTTCAAATTTTCAGTAATCATCACAATTTAAACTTTTTTATAGCCTCTGCGTGATCTCACGTCATCGGTACACGTTCGCAAAGCACATTTTGTAAGTTTTTTTTAAAATTCAAACGTAAAAAACACAACATAAATAAAGAGAATTGCACTCTTCCAACGTTAACAGTCGTTTATTTGTGAGCCGAAATAGCAGAAACCAAGGTAGGACATCGGGTAGAATAAACCCGATGTCCTGATTGGTCAAATATCGATTTCCACGGATCCATGTATTGTCATGGCGTTGTGTCTGTCCGTCATCCATCCGTCCGTTTGTCCATCTGTTCGTCTGTGCGTGCGTCCGTAAACTTTTTCTTTAAAAAACTTCTCCTCAGAAACTATTGACTGGATTTTTACCAAATTTCACAGGAATGTTCCTTAGGTGGTCCTCTTTCAAATTCCTTCAAATAATTGTGTTCTATGAATAATTCTGGTTGCCGTGGCAACCAAAGTAAAAAAACCTTTAAAAATCTTCTCCTCCCAATCCGCTAATTGGATAGCATTATTTTTTTGCAGGAATGTTCCTTAGATAGAGGTCTACAGCATTCCTTAACCCTTTACTCCACAGATACTCATTTCTACATATTGCTTGTAGGAGCCTTTGGAAAACATTGTGGCAAAAGGTGAAATTGCTCGTGACGAGCAATTTCACCTTTTTACACAATGTTTTCTACGCTATCAAAAGGTATCATTTACATATAAGAAACGGCTTCATCTTTGCTGTTATTTAGGGTCAATTAGAGATGCCAAAGAAATGCCTTATGGGGTAAAGGGTTAAATGTCTTATGGGGTAAAGGGTTAAAAAAAAAGATCCGTCAAAAAACATGGCTTTTATGGGAGACTCATTTTCCTTTTATGGTATAAAGTAAAATCTTTGAAAAATTTCTTCTCTCAAACTATTCGATTTGATTTCATTGTTGTATTGCAGGTTAGTTCCTATGGTTGTAAGTCTTTACCATACAATCCTGACTTTTAATGACCATAAAGAAGAAGTCTTTGGAAAACACCTTGGAAATGGAGAAAATGCTGGTAATCAGTATTTTCTCCTTTTCCCTCCGTGTTTTCTACTCTATCAAAGAGAGAAATCATCATTTCATCAATGTTTAATTTGTTGTCTGCAAATGCTTTTAGTTTGGTCACATCCCAAATTTTGTCGTTTGGTAGAGTTAAAGATGGTTGCTTTACATAATCTGTAATCCTTTTCATATACAACAGGAGAACCTCTGCACTTTGATTAGTACAAAGAGGGACAGGGCTTTACTCTTGTGATAAGGCAATTTGTTATCCAATCAAACTGAACCTGCAACTTCAATAAAACAATTATTGCCACAAAACATATTTTCTATATTTTGATGTTTCCCCACCCAAAATGGTTTGTAATAAGACCCTTTTAAACCCATTACCACACAGTCCCTACTGTTGACATCCCTGACAAAGAAGACTTTAGAAAACATTGTGGGAAAAGTAGAAGATACTGGTAACCAGCGTTTTCTCCTTTTCCCACAATGTTATCTACCTTCAACAAAACTTTCAAATTTTCAGTTACTTTTATTTTTTCATCTGCAAATGCTTTCCATTTGGACAACCCTAAAATGTTGCCATTTGGTAATGAGTTAACTATAACCAGAAGACAAAATTTTTATAACTGGTCATAATTGAAAGATGTTGCAGACAACATGATAAATCTTCAAATTAGTAAAACTTGTATCAAAAAAGGGTAGAAATTATTTTGTAAAACTAAGAAAATGCAGGTTACTATTATTTTCTTCTTTTCTCACAATGTTTTTCATAGCTTTTTTTCTTTAGTGACCTAAAACGCAGGAATGAATGGTAATTGTTAAAAACTTCTCTCCACCGTTACAGAAAAATCAGGCCTGTGGAGCGATACAGGCGCTCAAGCGCCTCTAGTTATATTTTCTTTTGAAAAACTATATTGTTTTACTGCAACCAAATGACACACTAGTGCACTTGTACAATAACATAATAGATCATAAGTTTATGACATAATGGATCATAAGTTTTCTTTCACTCCATCATTTGAAATGGTTGCTGTTACTTGAAAGCAAAGGATATGAATTATAATGAATCACTGAAATGGTTTCACCAAGGTATTCAAGGAAAATATAAAATCAAATTTGAAAATTACAATAGAAATATTGCCATGTTTTCTCGCTAATTTGGTATGTAAATAGTTGACTTTCTTCTTACACAAAATTACACTACTGGTGCTTATTCATATTTAATCCATTACCATACAATCCCTACTTTTGATGGCCCTGAGAAAGAAGTCTTTTGAAAACACTATTGGAAAAGGAGAAAATGCTAGTAACCAGCATTTCTCCTTTTCCCACAGTGTTTTCTTCCCTTCCCAGAACAAGAATTTCTATTTTTTAGTCACCTTTATTTTGTCGTCTGCAAATGCTTTCAATTTGGACTATGGCAGCTAGTCTAAAAGTTTCTCGTGTGGTAAAGAGTTAAAGGCTCAGTAGTGGCCAAGGGTAAACAATGTTGGTGATGAAGTATGCATTAAAAGTATGGAAATTGTTGCAAAGATAATTATCTGTTATTGTATGTTTGCTCCAAGTGTTAGACACTGGCAAGAAAAAAGAATTATGTAACCAGTTAAAAACTAAACAGAATATAGAGCTACAACTTACTGTCCTCCTCAAATGCTTTCAATTTGAACCAATCCAAAATTTTCTCATTTGGCATTGAGTTAATCAGCCAAATATTTACTGTTGCCTAGACTCAAAGTGTCTGTAGACGACGAATGTGTCTGAATTTGTATTTGATAAGGTAGAAAATATTGTGGGAAATGGAGGAAATGCTGGTTACTGGCACTTTCTCCTATTCCCACATTTTTGTTCAAAAGCTGTATTTCTCAGGATCATAACAAATAAACAAAGGATTGCTAGGTAAAGGGCTAAAACATTGGATATCTTAATGAAATGGTTTGATAGACCTTTGTAAACTACAGGCTGACATGGGTCAAAATATTTTGCTATTTGTAAATTTTCTGCCTATCAAAGGACCATCTTACCTCATGACACAGGTTGTTGTTAGACATAATGGACTTAAGGACCCTGCGATGATGATTATGATGACTTGCTTGGTGTAATGGATCAAGGAGATGCAAAATTTGAAACCCCGTTTTGGACTTATACACTCATGAATTAGTTTTTTTTGGGGGTCCCAGTTACAGTCAGTTTGTAGTTATCAGCGTACAAATAGGGCAGAACTAACCACAGCAAGTATCAGAACTTACAGTGCTTTGACATTATGCTGAAAAATAATGTCATTGTTGTTAACCCTTTACTCCATAGATACTCATTTCTACGCATTGCTTGTCGGATCCTTTGGAAAACATTGTGGCAAATGGTGAAATTGCTCGTGACGAGCAATTTCACCTCTTGCCACAATGTTTTCTATGCTATCAAAAAGGTGTCATATACACGCACGAAACCGCTTCATCATTGCTGTTATATAGGGTCAGTTAGAGATACCATAGAAATGCCTTATGGGGTAAAGGGTTAGGAAGTACTTATCATTGGAAAGTAAAAGAAAAAATTGATTTCAATTTTAAAAGTAATAAAAAATGCAGCAAAGATAATATTTAAGAAAAAAAATTGTAGAACTATTTTTGTTCCCACTTTAATCTGTTTCATTTTACTTTTGATGTTAATGTCACAGAGCGATCTTCTATGTATGTTACACATTTATAGAAACCATTGACTGAAATGTATGAGTATATTACACTTGCGAAGGCTCGTGCCATATAATCTAGTTAAGTTTGTTGAAAAAAATGATAGAACATAGTCATAAACACTCAGGCAAGATCCGCCTTATAGTTGTGAAACATTTTGGGAATGGGAGAAAATGCTGGTGTCTAAGTCATTTCTTGACTAAAAATGTCTCCGGTTTATTCAATACTGAAGGGTAATATTCACATTTTCTCTAATGAGACTGGAATTTTGTTTGCCCAGCATTGAAGAGAGAGCATATTATGCAGAGAAAACTGCCTCTGCAATCTGAGATAAAATTTACTTTTGTTGATTCATGAAATATGAATAATGAAAGACAAATAATTGAAAATCAAACCTCATGGAAAAGATTAAGCCTTTCTATGTAATTCTGTGATCGAACAATTGATGGCTTTTGGAAACATTGTTTGAAAAGGAAAACTTACCTACTGATACCTGCTGGAATTTTCTCTTTTGTCCCTTAACCCATTACCACATTATTCCTACTTTTGACACCCATGAGAAAGAAGCCTTTAGAAAATGCTGGTAACCAGCATTTTCTCCTTTTCCCACAATGTTTTTTACCCTTCTCAAAACAAGTTTCAAATTTTCAGTCACTTTCATTTTGTCGTCTGCAAATGCTTTCGATAAGGACAAGCCTAAAATTTTGTCGTTTGGTAATGGGTTAAATGAAAACATCATTGTTATCACTGCATTTTATGAACTTCTGTTGTCTGCAAATGATTTAACCCTTTACCAGATGACAAAATTTTTAGACTGGTCCAAATTGAAAGCACTTGAGAAAAGTAGTCATTGACATATTTTATCAGTTGTTATGTTTTAGTTTCAGCCCTTTATTTGTATATTTATTAGGTAAACAGGTCAAAAGGCAGCAAGCCAAATGTCATGGCATTGTATCAGTTGTGCAACAGTGCATCGGTCAATTGGATCATCAGTGTATCCGTGCATACACTTATAGTTCAAAGGTTTTCTCTGAAACTTAGTAACCTATCCAATTTTTGCCAAACTTCACAGTAATGATCCTGGGTCTATATTCACCTAAACCATTCTTAAGTACATTCTTGGTCTTATTTTCCAGACTTTTCTATATTTGTAAGTTACAAAACTTCTGATTGGCTAAACCAAATGGTTTAGCCAATCAAAAGTTGTGTAACTTACCAATTTAGAAAACCTTGGAGACAAATTTTGGACTCTTCCAAACTGAAAGAGTTTGGAGATGACAATTTTAGATTTTAAGAAAATGGCAGAAAAGTTCTCAAAAATGGTAGAAAACACTGTGGGAAAAGGAACAATTGCTCGTAACGAGAAATTTCTCCATTTCCCACAGTGTTTTAAAAAGACTTTTACTGCAGAGACGTAAAGACCAGGGCTTGTTTGGGAAAGGGTTAAGATAGAAAACCTTCCATTGTTGGCAATTTTTTGTTTTCACTGATTTTTATGGACTCACTCTCTGTGCCTTTTGAAAACTTGGTCACATCTAGCTCAATGGTGGTTATTTATCTCAATCCCTCCTTTATTGGTGCCACTGGTACATATACCCATCATATTCTACATAATTATTCCTGGCTTCCAACTAGCTGTGACAAGTAATTGAATACATAAATCATCAGATTATTGAAAATGAGAGAGTACTTGAATGCGCTGTTCAGTGACATTTCTATGCTAGCTGACAGTGTGTGACTTTTACATTCATAAACAGAGTTCCAGTATCAGATCAAGCAAAGGGTTAATGAAAATGAAATTCAAAATATTGGTAAATGAAAAGTTCGGACTATTATTTTATCCCTTGACTCTTTACCACACTACAAATTTATATCCACCTTTAACCCTTTACTTCATAAATACTCATTTCTACGCATTGCTTGTAGGAGCCTTTGGAAAACATTGTGGCAAAAGGTGAAATTGCTTGTCACAAGGAATTTCACCTTTTGCCACAATATTTTCTATGCTATCAAAAGTTGTTGTATACTCATAAGGAATGGCTTCATCCTTGCTGTTATTTAGTGTCAATTAGAGATACCATAGAAATGCCTTATGGGGTAAAGGGTTATAATACATTCTGTTGTTTAACCCTTTACCCAACAATCCCTGCTCTTTACGACCCCAAGAAAAAAGCCTTTGGAAAACATTGTGGGAAAAGGAGACAATGCTGGTAACCAGCATTGTCTCCTTTTCCCACAATGTTTTCTGCCCTGCTGGAAACATTTGAATTATTGAGTTACGTTTGTTTTGTCATCTGCAAGTGCTTTCAATTTGGACCAGTCTAAAATTTTGTCATTTGGTAAAGATTTAATTGAGTTTTACCAAAGCTTTCAAATATAGAGGAGTTGATGATTTCATTGTCTTTTAAAGAATAACTCATTACCACACAAGGAAGTTTTAGACCAGTCCAAATTTAAAGCCGTTGTAGATGACAAACTAAACATGCTTCAAATAGTTTAAATTTGTTTCTTAAAGAACAGAAAACATGGTGGGAAATGGAGAAAATGCCGGTTACCAGCATTTTCTCTCTTTCCCACAATGTTTTCAAACGACTTCTTCCTCGGGGTCATTAAAACTCGGGATTGTGTAGTAAAGAGTTAACTAGCATTTTTTCAATATACATGTAGTTGAAAGTGATACACAAGAGAAATATTTAACCCTTTACTCCATAGATACTCATTTCTACGCATTTCTTGTAGGAGCCTTTGGAAAACATTGCGGCAAAAGGTGAAATTGCTCGTGACGAGCAATTTCATCTTTTGCCACAATGTTTTCTGTGCTATCAAAAGCTGTCTTATATAATACACATAAGAAACAGCTTCATTCTTGCTGTTATTCAGAGTCAATCAGAGATACCATAGAAATGCCTTATGGGGTAAAGAGTTAAAGGAAAGGACTTAATAATACGCATGATATTATCTTTTTTAAATGATAATTTGACGGAAAATGTCAGGAAATTAGAAAATGCCTAAGGTAATGTTTAGGAAATTAGAACAATTTTATAACAACCAAAGGTTCATTTTCCAAAAAAAACCCGCAAATCATTTTCAAAAGCTGACTATTGGTGAAATCTGAAATGTTGTTTCTGAAGAAAAAAAGCTAAATTAATCAATAAAAGAACATGAAAGATAATGAGAATGAATGTGAAATTATTCCTGACATGAAAGTGTTGCGTGTCTAACTATGTTTACAGGGACACATCTATTTTTGTCAAGAGACACAAATGAAATTTGCATATTTTAGATGTCAAAAAGGTGCAATTCTCGACTCATGTCCCATAAACAAGACAAGTTTATTACCCAACCTGAACACCTTTACTACTGTTCTATATGATCTGCAGCATGCAAAAAGGTGCATTTTGACATTTGCGTGATGCATCATCCCAGATCAGTATATGCAGTCGGTGTAGGATGATCCGAGATGACAATTCCTTATCTTGTGTGATTTTCTTTTTCACTGAAGTCTACTGTGGGACAAAATCTTATGTTGACATATAGTTCTCCTCAGAGTGGCCTGTGCAGAGTGCACAGGCTAATCAGAGATGACATTTTCCGCAAATGTGTGA
Source organism: Tridacna crocea (assembly GCA_943736015.1). NCBI lineage: Eukaryota > Metazoa > Mollusca > Bivalvia > Cardiida > Cardiidae > Tridacna > Tridacna crocea. The sequence continues at coordinate 33,093,838 of OX031066.1, read as the reverse complement.
ATGCCCTTTTTCAGGTGGTGCAAGCCATATAGTTGTTTCTTTGAAATATTTTTTAATCCTTCAGCAGACAGCCACAACTTTAACAACCCAAATAAGAAAATCCTGGCTACCTGAACATTATCACCTTTTCTCACAGTGTTTTCTATCTTTTGAAAAACAAATCCCATTGTTTGAGTTTGGTTGGACATCATGGACAATTTGATGAGTACAATATAATATTTTTGTAGTACAGTACAGAGTACAGTAATTTAACCCATTACCAAACAACAATATTTTAGACTGGTCCAAATTGAAAGCATTTGCAGACGACAAAATAAAAGTCACTGAAAATTTGAAATTTGTTTTGTGAAGGGTAGAAAACATTGTGGGAAAAGGAGAAAATGCTGGTTACCAGCATTTTCTCCTTTTCCCACAATGTTTTCTAAAGACTTCTTTCTCAGGGGTGTCAAAAGTAGGGATTGTGTGGTAATGGGTTAACCCTTTACCAAACAGTCCCTACTTTTGACACCCCTGAGAAAGAAGCCTTTTGAAAACACTGTAGGAAAAGGAGAACATGCTGGTAACCAGCATTTTCTCCTTTTCCCACAGTGTTTTCCACCCTTCCCACAGCAAATTTCAATTTTTCAGTCAACTTTATTTTGTCGTCTGCAAATGCTTTCATTTTGAACCAGTCTAAAATATTGTCGTCTGATAATGAGGTAAAAAAGGGAGAGGGAAATTGGTTTGTCCTTAAATTTACAACAGATTTATTCGTCCTATATTCTTATTCATCCTTTTGTTGTTTATGGATCAACATTTTTCACCAAACAAGATAAGTCTCAGTTCTCTCCAAATGAAAAGTATTTGCACATGACAAAATTAATGTGAATCAAATGATGGTATTTGAAATGGAAAGGATAGAAGTTGCTTGACACCTATCTATACTTTCATAGTTTCTGTTACCAGTACCTCACATTTATTATCTCTAAACCACTGGCTGCTTTGCGTCATAAGACATCTTGGAAATACATGTAATACTAAATGTTTTAGTAGTGGAAAGAATCCCACTGCAATGTCTAAATTTAGCCAAGCTTAGACTAAGACCAGTAGATCCCTGCGATTGATGTATATTTTCACTTGACCTTAACTAGGATAGGCTAGAGAAAGAAATAACAGAAAAATGTAGATGGGCACACTGACTGCCATAACAATGAAAAGTTACTGAAAGTGAATGAATGGGCCAATAATTGCCAACAACCATGGTAAGCATCAATGATCAAATTCTAAATTAAAGAAAAAAAAAAAACCCACCAAAATTCATGATTGACTATATCATTTTGAAAGCTATCATTGGCTAAACCATTTGTGGTTCCCGCATCAGAAGATATTTTACTTCAAAATAAAATTCGAAATTATTCAGAAGAATTGTGTATGTCCTAGCTTGCGAATAAGGGCCCTAGTTCTCCAAGATTACAAAACTAATGTGGTTTGTCAAGCTTTTCTGCTAATGAAACTTTTTTCTGTACAATCCTAGTAGTAAATTGTCATTATGTAGTTCTTCATCAAGATCTGCAAAATTAATTGAGTCTAAACCCCTTACGACAGTTTCCAGAGTGTCTGCTACCTTGAGAAAGAAAGTATTTGAAAATGTTACCGGAAAAAAAAAAGAGAAATATTGTGCTTTTATATAACCAGCATGATGCTTTCTTTTCCACAATATTTGCCATGTTTTCACAATGTCTTCCATTGATTAACTCATTACCAAACGACAATATTTTAGGCTTGTCCAAATCGAAAGCATTTGCAGACGACAAAATAAAAGTGACTGAAAATTTGAAATTTGGTTTGTGAAGGGTAGAAAACATTGTGGGAAAAGGAGAAAATGCTGGTTACCAGCATTTTCTCCTTTTCCCTCAATGTTTTCTGAAAGCCTTCTTCTCAGGGTTGTCAAAAGTAGGGATTGTGTGGTAATAGGTTAATACCTTCATTTGTTCAACCTTAACTTGTATCCTGTAGACACTTTCAATTTTCACAAATGGAAAATTCACTCTCATCTGCTGAAGAGTGGAACCCCCTACAATATCACAGAGAATGTTAGTTGTTTTTGAGGATATATAGGATCTGACATGAGTGGGCTTTTGAGATAAAATTTTATTAAATGAGTCTAGGGAAATGTTATTAAGCAAGCCTTTGGCGAGCTTAATAACATTTCCCTTGATGAGTTTAATAAAATTTATCTCAAAAGTCTGCGAATATCAGATTCTTTTTATCTCATAACGATATTTCACAAATATAGATCAAATGGTGCAAAAACATTTTATAAATGTGCCTGCAGTATTTTCCATGAGACCCATTCATTCGTATGAAATATGTACAAATGACGTCAAAAATGACGTCACACACAAGTGATATCAAACGAGTATAAGATAAGAAAATTCGTAATGGGTATATTACATGGAAAACAAGGAGGTTATGTGATAAAAGTAGATAAGTATCAGACTGTATAGAACATGAAGCTTGATTTAGATTCTTAGTTTGTCAGGTATTTAATTAAAGACAGTCTGGCAGCAATTGCTGCAAGTAGCAACAAATTTGAATTTTGGGCTGATTTTTTCCTTTAAGCGCTGAAAGAACACAACTGAAATTTAGGTCTCAGTATTTTCAATCGCAAGGTTGGTCATATCCTAGGATGTCTCAACAGTATAGACAGTATAGATCAAAGATCAGACTGTTATTTTCATGAGTTTACGGTCACTTTTGATGTACATGGTGCTGTCATGTTGAAATTGCGTGTTAATTTAAACCTTTACCACACAATCCCGGCTTTTGAAGACCCAAAGAAAGAAGCCTTTTGCAAACATCATGTGAAAAGGAGAAAATGCTGGTAACCAGCATTTTCTCCTTTTCCCACAATGGTTTCCAGCCTTCCTTGAAGGCAAATTTCAATTTTTCAGTCATATCTATTTTGTCGTCTGCAAATGCTTTCAATTTAGTCAAATTTATTATATTTTCTTGTGTGGTTAAAGAGTTGTGATTAGCATTTAGTTGAGGCCTTGTGAATAAACCTTTTGTTATTGCATGTTTTATTCATATCCATTTCTAATTTATGTTTTGTTTTGTTTTTTGGTGCTATGCTTAATCAGTTTTTAGTGGAATTTCTTGGCCATTGAATACATAAATTACATTTTAAATTTTCTGCTTGGCTGTTTTCGAAGAAGAATTGTTTTAGCCCTGGCTTTGTCTGTATTGTTGTCATGCAGAATTTTTTACATTTTCAAAAACTGAGATATTTTGCAATAACTGTATCATTGCAGAAGATATTTATATCAAAATTGGACAAAGTGTTCAGTGACTCAGTGAAAAGGCGAAACTTATCATAATGCAAGAGGAACAACACTTTTGACATGGTCAACTTTGAATTTTCCCCGCAAACCAAGCAGTTGCAGCGAAATGATGGCATCCATATGCCATGCTCTTATTTAACTCTTTACCGAACTATAAATTTATAGACTGGTCCAAATTGAAAGCATTTGCAGATGACAAAATAAAAATTGACTAAAAATATGAAATTTGATATGGGAAGGGTAGAAAACATTGTTGTAAAAGGAAAAAATGCTGTTTACCAGCATTTTCTCCTTTTCCTACAATTTTTCCAAAAGGCCTTTTTGTCAGGGTCGTTAAAAGTTGGGATTTATGGTAAAGAGTTAAAGTTGGACTTGCACAATTTTTGCCATTGGTTCTAGTGAAAATAAAAAGTCTGTAAAAATGCCTCAAGATTTCATCTTAACCCTTTACTCCATAGATACTCATTTTGATGCATCAAAAACAGATAGCTTTTGAAAACATTGTGGGAAAAGGAGAAATTGCTCGTAACGAGCAATTTCTCCTTTTCCCACAATTTTTTCTGTTCAATTAGATATTTGTATCCTCATTTGACCATATTTTTTACTTCATATCTTTATTTGCTGCTGAAATGGAAGAGCCTCAAATTGGCATATCAGGTAAAGGGTAAAATGAGTTTCAAAAACATAGTGAAGAAAATACTTGGAACCAGCATTTCCTCTTCTTTTTACAATGTTTCCAATTGTGGCACTATTTTCGGGATTGTTTGGTAAAGGGCTAAATGTTACTTACCATTCTAAACAATGATCCCAATACATTTACCTTATTTACATAATCTGTTGATGCTTATGTCATTTAACCCATTACCACACAATGCCTACTTTTGACCACTTTCCTACTTTTGATCCCTAAATCCCTACTTTTGACCCCTACTTTTGACCACCCTGAGAAAGAAGCCTTTAGAAAACATTTTTGTAACCAGCATTTTCTCCTTTTCCCACAATGTTTTCTAATCTTCCCAAACCAAATTTCAATTTTCCAGTCATGCTTATGATGTCATCTGCAAATGCTTTCAAGTTTGACAAGCTTAAAATTTTGTTGTATGGTATATTAAGAGTTAGTGGCAATAATTCCAGGTGAGCAATTGAGAGTCCTTTTAGTGCTCTTGTTTCTCAAGGATTTCCAAGTTATCTGTAAAAATATATTGATATCATCTGTAAAGCTTAGTTGGGGTAAAACAGGATTTTTAATTTCAAGCTTAAGATTAATGACGATGTGTTCATTAAAGGTTTCAAGCCCATTTATTTTTTCTCTACATGTATTAACTGTTGAACTCTTTACCAGAGAATAAAATTTGGACTCTACCAAATTAAAAGCAGTTGCAGACTAAAGACTCAATGTTGCTTAACCCATTACCACACAATCCCTATTTTTGACGACCCTGAGAAAAAGGCCTTTAGAAAACATTATCGGAAAAGGAGAAAATGCTGGTAATCAGCATTTTCTCCTTATCCCACAATGTTTTCTACCCTTCACAAAACAAATTTCAAATTTTCAGTCACTTTGATTTTGTCGTCTGCAAATGCTTTCGATTTGGACAAACCTAAAATATTGTCGTTTGGTAAAGAGTTAAATGAAGACTAGTATTTCTGTTGAATTGGACTAGATTGTGGGAAAAAGAGACAACACTGGTTACCAGTATTTTCTTATTTCCCCCCCAAGAGATGTTTTCAAAAGCCTTTCTTTTAATTGCTAAAACATTGGATGGTTTGGTAAAGAGTCGGGCCCTAAACCCAGATTTAGATGTTTATTTCAGTAGTGACAAGATCAAAACCAGACCATACAGAATGTGTAGGCTGATCTTTGATCCATACTTTACATCTCCATCCTAGATACTCTGAGTAAAATACAACCTTGCAACAGCTTTCATTGTGCAGACTGAAAATGTTTGTTTCATCTAACCTAGTACTACAGGGCTTCTGAACCAAAGAGGAAGCCTCGGCTATACAAATGCATGTAACTGGTGGCGTCTCCTTCATTCACAATGATTTCCACTCTTTCAAATAAAGTAAATCATCATTGGACCATCATTTTACTTTTTATGGTCAAATTCTTCCAACTTGGAGAGGTCCAAGATTTTATTGTTAGCTTACCTGAGAACGAAGTGAGCTATTGTGATCGGTCAATGTCTGTTGTCCATCCGTCAGTCTACTGTCCGTCCGCCTGTTCACAATTACAAAAAAATCTTCTCCTCCTAAACTAACATTCAGATTTCAATCAAACTTGACAGAAATTATCTTTTAGGTCATGCTCTTTCAAAAGACTTAAAAGAATTGAAATCAATGAAGAAGTCTGGTTGCTATGGCAACCAAGAGAAAAAACTTTAAAAATCTTCTTGTCCTAAACTGTAAGGGCTAAAGCTTTCGTATTGATTTTGCCATGTAGCATCATAGTGACATTCTACCAAAATACTTCAAATTATGGCGCTGGCATTGAAATTTGCCCTTTGTTGTGGGTTCTCAGATTTCACATAGAGATAAAGAAGAAATCTTTAAAAATCTTCTTGTCCCAAACCTGAAGGGCCAGAGCTCTCATATAGACATGAAGCATCATCTAGTGGCCCTCTACCAAAATACTTTAAATTATAGCTCCAGTGTGGAAATTGACCCTCTGTTGTGGGTTCATGGATTTCACAGAGAGATAAAGAAGGAAGTCTTTAAAAATCTTCTTGTCCCAAACCCTAAGGGCTAGAGCTCTCATATATGGCATGCAGCATCATCTAGTGGCCCTCTACCAAAATATTTCAAATTATAGCCCTAGTGTGGAAATTGGCCCTATGTTGTGTGTTCTCTGATTTCACATAGAGATAAAGAAGGAAATCTTTAAAAATCTTCTTGTCCCAAACCCAAAGGGCTAGAGCTTTCATATTTGGCATGTAGCATCATCTAGTGGCCCTCTACCAAAATACTTCAAATTAAAGCCTCAGTGTGGAAATTGGCCGTATGTTGTGGGTTTTCGGATTTTACATGGAGGAGGAAATCTTTAAAAGTCTTCTTGTTTACACTTTAGCATTACAATTATTAACCAATCAGCACCAAACTTGCTCAAAATATATATGACGATAAGTTTTCGGATGGGTTCGATTATTGGTCTTATCAGATTCGAATGACTGGAGTTATTTGCCCTTGAAATTGAAAATTCTTTGAAATACATGCAGTTCTTTGTTCGGAGCATAACTGTGTCATCTTCAAACTTAAAACTTGGCATTTGTATTTGTTGCAATAATATATTGTCCTGTGCAAAAGAACCAAAACTCTTCCTATTATGAATTTAGAGTTATTCTCCCTTTGATCTTCATTTTGATAGCATTTCTTGCTTGTCTGGAGTTACTTTGTCATCTTAAGTAGGAATGGCTTGAAATATGATATGCATGTTTTTTGCATTATTTGGAAGTACAGTGTGCAAGATTTGTAACTCTTATTTGTACTGTCTTTGAGTTATTTCCCTTTGATCTTCATTTTTACAGCATTTAGTGCTTGTGAAGAATATAACTTTGTCATCTCAAGTCAGACTGTCTTCAAACTTGGAATGCATATTTGTTGCAATATTACACTGAAGAGCAATAACCCTACCTAACGCTGATTTCACTTTGATCTTCATTTATACAGTATTTCTTGCTTGTCCGGAACATAACTTTGTCACCTCGAGTCAAATTGACTTCTTTGCATTTATTATACCTCCTCGACAACTGGCTGTAGGACAGGCGTATCTTGCGACAATTTGCTGCTCTTGTATCATTATCATTTGGCCTTGAACTCGATATTTGGTATATATCTTCATTATTGACCTTTACTGCTTAGTACTCAGGTGAGTGATAAAGGACCATCATGGTCCTCTTGTGTGGTAAATGGTTAGTGAAGGTATGTGCATAAAAGATTGCAAGCACATCTATATACTTATTATTTAACTCTTTACCAGACGACAATATTTTAGACTTGACCAATTGAAAGAACTTGCAGACGACAAATTCAATATAACTCAAAAAAAAAAGAAATTTGTTTCCAGCAGTGTAGAAAACATTGTGGGAAAAGGAAAAAATGCTGGTCAATTTTATCCTTTTTGCTCAATGTTTTCAAAAATCTCCTTTTCCCGTAATGTTTTTAAAAAGTGTTCTATTTTGGGAAGCTGATGGCCCTGGTCTTGCCTTATAAAGCTCTATATAGCGGTTTTGATCTCATTAGAGCAGACTGCTCTCAAATCATGTCAGTCTGACATGCATAGGTATATAAATGACACAAATTACAATTATAAATGTAGGCTAGAGAACACATTTCCTTGTTTATGAGTGAAATTTCCTGTTGGTGGTGTTGACTGTACAGAGTGTAAATAACAAACATCTTTAGCTCTGAAATACCATAAAAAAACAAAATTTCAGACTTATCTAGACTTTGCAAACAATATTTTTTTCCTTTCTCTACCCTTTCACAGCCAAAAAACATAATTCCTGCCATATCTAAATTGATATGTTTTCAAATGCTATCAATTTGCACAATTTATGATCTTGATATCCTGGGGCAGACAGTAACAGATAAAAAAAATCATTTTATCTGTTTGCGTTTTACATCCATCTCTTATCCAGTGAATCTACTAGTTGTACGCCAATGCTCAGTGATATCTGCTCTGTCTGGTGGGAAGTTTTGAAATTTCATTGAGCAAAAGGGACAGAGACATGTAAATGATAGACTTCGGGTGCATCTGACAATTTATACCTTCAGCATGTCATGTGACAGGTACATTCCTCCTATGTTGGTGTTCGGTACATTTCCGTCCATCGTACATTTGAAGAAGGTTTTGTCTGGTTCTCATGCATTGCACTTCTTTTTGTCAGGTTCAAGTCTGATTCTCATACAGTGATATCTGTTAACCCTTTACCCCATATAGCATTTCTATGGTATCTTTAATTGATCCTAAATAACAGCAAAGATGAAGCTCTTTCTTATGTGTATATGACACCTTTTGACAGCATAGAAAACATTGTGGCAACAGGTGAAATTGCTCGTCACGAGCAATTTCACCTTTTGCCACAATGTTTTCCAAAGGCTCCTACGAGCAATGAGTATCTATGGAGTAAAGGGTTAATCGACTGTTTATTATTTGGTACTAATCCGGAAAACGTATTTCCATTACATCGGCGGTACTTGTGCAGTCATTGCGTGTTTTCTTCACTCCACACACCGATCACATGAGGAGATCTATTTTGTCACGGGATAACCAAATTCTGCATGATTTTGTCTGTTTTCCATCAGTTACATATCATAGCCGGTCTGAACAAGCCTTATATTTTGCATTGATAGAAAATGTTTTATTTCATTCATTTAGCGCTACATGGGTAAGCTGATGGAACTTTCAAACCAGGCAATAATTTTCCGAGGCATTTTGCTTTTTCTGTTCTGGTATTATGAGTCAAAATTAAAGCTGGAAAAAATTAATATTGTGAGCTGTCAGTGTGAATGATTGAAAAACGGTGGAGGCTTGAAGAAGTCCAATCCTACGTAAATCTACACGTTGCTGGCTTTATTAACTCTTTACCACACAATCCTGAGTTATAACAACCAAAAGGAAGAAGGGCATATGAAAACATTGAGAGAAAAGGAAAAGAATGTTGGTAGCCAGCATTTCTTTTCCAATAATGCTTTCTGCTCTTTCAGGAAAAGACACTGTTATTATATCCCCACAAAATGAATGTTTTTGGGGGTATACTGGAATCAGCCTGTCTGTCCGTGTGTCCATCCATCTGTGGAAACATCCATGTATCCGTCTGTGTACAAAATACAAGTAATTTTATGTTGCAAACTCTTCCTACAGTTTTCCTTCAATTGTATTGAAACTTTGCACAATATTATACTGACCATATATTGAAGATTTGCAAGACACAATTTTCAATTGCCAGCTATTCCTGGTTGAGGAATTATCTCCCCTTGAACTTGACATTTTTTTTTCTCTCAAAGCGTCGGCAGGGGTATTACGTCACATTCAGTGACAGCTCTAGTTTTGATCTGCATTTGAAGTAATGCTTGCAAATGCTTTCAGTTTGGACTAGTTGGAATTTTTACTGTGTGCTGGTATATAGTATTTTCTCCTATTCCAACAATATTTTTCACCCTTCCCAGAACAAAAATCAAGTTTTGAAGCATATTAATTTTGTCTTCTGCAAAATGTTTTCAATTTGGACCAGTCTAAGTTTTTGTTGTTTGGTAAACATGTAAAGAATGAATTGATTTCTAAACAAGAAATGGCAAAGTTATTATAAATGGAACTGAATTGAAATAAAGTGAAATGCTGGAATAAAGAAACTTGTTAATGTTCATCATGCATTTTGATAACCTTCCAGACATGGAAAGGCATTGATTTGTATTGTGATATGACAAGACTCATTATGCCGTAATTCTCAGCAGATTGCTAAATGGTCATGTAATAACAGCCCTCTGTGCAATATTGGAGCTTTGTTTGACAAAATTAAATTCAAAACCTGATACAGATAAGCATTGTGTTGTTTTAAGCTCGCCTGAACAATATGATTGTTACAGCATTAAAGTAAAAAAGAAGTTGTTATCGGCTTCTCTTCCCTAACAAGTCAGAGGAATTTGAAAAAGTTTTACAGGAATGTTTCTTAGATGACTCTACCAAAATCACTCAAATTATTCACCATCCAGATCAGCAATATGGCCCCTAGTACTGAAAATACTAAAACTAGACAAAGTGACGTAAATGCCATCTGTGACAAAAATGGTGGGTCCTCAAATATTTACTCTGCTGAGAAGGATGGATGTTTTCTCGAACATTTGCTCTGCTGAAAAGGATAGATGTCACAGCTAAAGTGGGGGAAAAAGTACTCACTGAAACACACTAAAACAGCTTTTCCGTGTTCAATCAGGTTAGCAATGTATGACTGTCGTGGCTCTCTTCTTTTAAGTCATCCTACAAAGCTGTTATACATGGGACTTTTGCTTTATTAGGATGTTGCCCCTCACCAGTATGGTTACCATGTCTATTTAGGTTAACCCTTTCCCAAACAATCCCTTGTTTTAACTTGTCAGGAATAGAAGCCTTTTGAAAACATTGTTGGAAAAGGAGAAAATGCTGGTAACCAGCATTTTCTCCTTTTCCAACAATGTTTTCTACCCACTGATATAGAAAGATCATCTTTTTAGCACCTATTAATTTGTCATCTGCAAAATGCTTTCAATTTGGTCTGGTCCAAAATCTGCCGTTTGGGAAAGGGTTAAAAGATAAATCATAAAGTTGAGTTGAACTAGTGACCTCCTTTGAGGACAAGTAGACTAGAACAGAAACCTAGAATTAATAATCCCTTCTCCTTCAAATCTGTTTGGACACAAATTTCTTAAGGCACCAAGTCTGAAATATTACTTGCAGTGGGGAAATTTTTCATTTGTTCCAATTTGTTCTTAGTTTCTTGTCCTAGAAATTCAATTTTTACAGGTTAAGTTTTCCTGTTATTCTGCTTACGGTAGGTTTAGGTGATCAGAATTGCAAAAAAGTAATATATTGTAATATATGCATGTCATCATCATCATTTGTCTTTTTTTTTTAATTCTGAAATTAAAAATTTCATAACAAAAAAAAGTAACTGAAGATGAAGATTTAGATCACTGACTTGATGTCCTTTGTATTGTAATCTTGAAGGTGGGTATTTAGAATTTTTACATCTCACCTAATTAAAATACAGTCAAACCTGTATAAGACAGCCAGCTCTGGGACTGACCCAAAGTGGCTGTCTTATACAGGTGGCTGTCTTATCCAGGTTCTATAACTGAGGTGACTCATTATGTCCAAAATTTTGGACTGACCCAACTTGAAAGACGCTACAGGCAATAGATTTGATGTGGCCAAAAATCATGTAACTTCTACATTTTTTTCGGGATTGTTTGGACAAGAGCTAATAACCCATCTGAATGACTTGAGAATCCACCAAAATAATTAAATTATTGGACATTTCCCGATTAACTCTTTACCAGACTACAAAATTTTAGACTAGTCCAAATTCAAAGCATAAGCAGATGACAAAATTAGAGTAAGTCAAACACTGAAATTCGTTTTGGGAAGGCTAGAAAACATAATGGGAAAAGGAGAAAAAGCTGGTTACCAGCATTTTCTCCTTTTCCCACAATGTTTTAGAGAGTTTCTTCTCCAGAGTCGTCAAATGTAGCTATGTTGTGATATGGGTTAAAGAAAAAAAATCTTAAAACATATTTAATTTACTCAGGAAGATAGGGTACAGTCCTTATTTTATAATCCACAATTTATGTCACAGTCTGGTAGAAATGCTTTACGAAGGTTGAGAGAGCTATTGTCTCAAATTTGCCTCTACAAAATCATTCATACGTGTCAGCCATAATAAGTGTGAAATGGATTATCAGAAATACGCATTAATGTGTTAAAATCTGGTCTGTATCGGTTTTCAAATTCATCATATTGTTCTACAATGATCGATAATTGAATAATGACACCTGTCAAACTGTAACAATCTCCGACCCATTTTAAGGCTGAAGGGTGTTTGTTTCCAGCTGATCATCTTCTTTATAGTATTTGGTGGTCATAAGCGATTAACAAATGACCAATTATTGATTTCATTGTCTAATCAAGCCAAGTCAGCGACATTAAACCCTTAACACAGGACTATGTATGTCTGGTTTCCTGATCGGTAAACAAAAATGGCGGCAGCGTTTTCCATCTTTGTACCCGAGTATAAGGGTTTGAAAAATGGTCACATAAAATTTTGGTGGCGGGTTTATGCAGGTTTCGGCCAATTTTCGGACCCAAAAGTACTGGCCGTTGGCCGGGTCATGCAGGTGGCACTCTTATCAAGGTTCATTTTAGAGTAAATTGCATTGGGGATGTACGGAAGTGTCTCGCTTAAGCAGGTGGCGCTCTTATACAGGTGACCGATCGGGCAGGTTTGACTGTGTGTGTGTGTGTGTGTGTGTGTGTGTGTGTGTGTGTGTGTGTGTGTATATATATATATATATATATATATATATATATATATATATATATATATATATATCACTGAAATTTATATGAAAAAATAACACAAATCATTAATCATTAAGATTCATAAAATTACATAAAAAAAGTTTTTTTTGATGGTATTCTCTTAAAAGGCTACTTAGCCTCTTAAGTTATTTTTAGATTTCGCGCCAAAAATCAATAAAGCATTGTGGGAATGTCAAGTGATTAATAACTCTTAAATTCCATTATATAACAAACATGTAAAAATTATCACTGAAATTCATACGAAAAAATAATACAAATCATCAATAATAAAGATTCATAAAATTACAAAAATTTTTTTTTTGATGGTATTCCCTTAAAAGGCTATGTAGCCTCTTAAGCTATTTTTAGATTTCGTGCCAACAATCAATAAAGCATTGTGGGAATGTCAAGTGACTGGCATGTGACTCATAACCATTAAATTCCATACCATAACAAACATGTAATAATCATTTTCCAAAATGTCTCCTTCTGTTTGAAACTTTGATGGTGTTCCCTTAAAAGGCTACGTAGCCTCTTAAGGTATTTTTAGATTTTGCGCCAAAAATCAATAAAGCATTGTGGGAATGTCAAGTGACTGGCACGTGACTCATAACGCTTAAATTCCCTATCATAACAAACATGTACTAATTATTTTCCATAATGTCTTCTTCGGATGCTATGTTTGAAACTTCATCTGTGTATTCCTGTATGTAAATGAGAGAATTGATCATCTAAAAATAGAACGTGTCTCCCATTGGTGTCAACCTTGGCCGTAGTAAATCTCTAATTTCTCGTGTTGTCGGATGGTTTTCGACTGCTAGGGGCTTTATGAACACAAATTTAAAGGCTTTGGGAGTATAAAGATGATTTTTTTGCATTTTTGTAAAATTTTCGACCCAAAATCTGAAGGGCCACCTTTAACCCTATACCACATAATTACAAGTTAACTCCTTACCTCACAATTCCGACTTTTTACGACCTTGACAAAGATGCCTGTTGAAAACATTGTGGGAAAAGGAGAAAATGCTGGTAACCAGCATTTTCTCCTTTTCCCACAATATTTTCTACCCTTCCCAAACCAAATTTCAATTTTTCACTCACATTTATTTTGTCGTCAGCAAGACTGCTTTCAATTTGGACAAGTATAAATTTTTTTCGTTTGGTAAAGGGTTAAATAACCCTGAAGAAAAACTGAAAAAGGCCTTTGAAAACATTGTGAAAAAGACAAAATACTTGTAAATGCTGTTATATTTGTCCATATTGAGAGTATTAGCAGATTAGATGGCGCTAGTATTCGTCCTAAAAATTGCAAAGATAATATTCTGGGAGAAAGAGAAAAAGCTGGTTACCAACATTTTTCCTTTCCCACAGAATCTTTCCAAAAGCCCATAGAAACAGAACAGATGATCACTGAAGTTTCAAGATTCAAAACCATAAACAGGGACAACATTGTAAGGTACCAGCATTTTCACCTTTTCATGCACTGTTTTCAGTTCAGCTGTATTAATCAAGAGGTCATGAGAAATAACCAGATCATTAGATTTTGGTGAAAAGGGTTAACTCCTTACCTCACACTTTCGACTTTTAAAGACCCTAAGTAAGAAAACTTTTGAAAACATTGTAGGTAAAGGAGAAAATGCTGGTAAACAGCATTTTCTCCTTTTCCTGCAATGTTTTCCACCCTTCCCAAAACAAGTTTTAATTTTTCAGCCATTTTGTTGTCTGCAAATACTGGTAGTTCCAATTTGGACTAGGCTGCGGTTTTATCGTTTGGTTAAGGGTTAACGAGATGTCACCTGTCAAATCAACTCCTGCTCTTGACTGTGATGTAAGGATATGCTGTATAATTATCTTGTCATTCAATTAATATGCCAGGATGAATCCTGGACCTTCAGTTGACAGAAAAATGACATTAGCTTTCTTCTCATTTGCTCTCATCAGCATAAATTCACAACGTCTCTTGTCTATTTTCCCTGGTCATACCAGATGACCGGTGACTACAGGGTGACTGATGGATAAGTTGACGATTTTATGGTGTTTTATGTCTCTTTCAATATAATTATCAGTGCCCCAGATAAGAAGGAGTGATGGTGTTCTAAAATTGTTCTATCGCTTTGAAACCCTATGTTGTGGGTACTCATTAGAATCGTCTCATCGAGACGATTCTAATGGGTATCCACAACGTAGGGTTTAGTGGAGAATATTTAATATTTTCAATTTTTAAAATCAAAATCGCCCCCTCTATCTGGAGCTCTGAATTATGTTCATTCATATCATAGCTCGTTTTAATTTTGTGTACTCTAGGGTTCAGTGGTATTAGACTGAAGTGTCTTGCCAAAGAACACCCCTGTGACAAATTTCATAAGTATAAGGATCAAACCTGTAGCCACAGAAAAACCCTGGGCCATGTAGGACCCTGTTTTTTTTTAACCCTTTACCAGACAACAAATTTTAGACTCGTCCAGACTGAAAAAAATTTGCAGACAGTTAAATTTGAGAAAAGCGGTAGAAAGTTTACGAGTACGGTAGGAAACATTGTGGGGGAAAAAGAGAAATTGCCCATTATGAGCAATTTCTCCTTTACCCACAGTATTTTCAAAAGACATATATAGCAGATAGGTAATGTGGGTTTATTTGGGGAGTGGTTACTGAGGCAAATTGTTTGTATATCATGTTGAAAACAGCGTAAATCTGACCAACTCAATTTTCAAAGTGCAGATACAGATGCTGTGAATGGTAAATGCCCCAAATTTTGATGTGATGTAATGCCCAGCTGCACTGGTACACTTGCTGTGACAGGACATGGTCAAATCTAAAAGGACACTAGATTATAGACTTCCTAACCCTTGTACATGTAAGGCTACATTGGTGAAATGATATTCTCATTAACCCATTACCATATAGTCCCTACTTTTGACAACCCTGAGAAAGAAGCCTTGAGAAAACATTGTGGGAAAAGGAGAAAATGTTGGTAACCAGCATTTTCTCCTTTTCTCACAATTTTTTCTATCCTTCACAAAACAAATTTCAAATTTCCAGTCACTAATATATTTTGTCATCTGCAAATGTTTTCGATTTGGACAAGCCAAAAGTTTTGTCATTTGGTAATGGGTTAAGTACTATTAGATGCAAATATTTCATTTTCAAAGCTGTCTATATTAGGTGATCTGGCAAGAAAAGGATGGTATGAATCAACTAGCAGTCTGCACATTTTATGAAATTTGATTTCTATCTACATTTTTGGCATCCTCGGATACCGCGGGGTCTCCCTATTTGCTACGCTACATCGACCCCTGGGACAATTGACTAATAAAACTTTGAATCAGCCACCGAAAATGGATATGAAACGTCATAGCGTACAGTCCACTCGCCCATCACAAAATGATGATGGAACCAATGAAAAGCCAGCATTCGGCCAGCGGTAAAGCGAGGGAAATTCAATTAATTGTCCCAGGGGTCCATGTAGCGTAGCAAATAGGGAGATCCCGGGGTATCTGAGGATGCATTTTTGGCATAAACACTGGTAATTGAGTTTGGGTTTAGAGCTATCAGGGTTAACCCATTACCACTCAATCCCTACTTTTGATGCCTCTGTAGAAGAAGCCTTTTGAAAACATTGTGGGAAAAGGAGAAAATGCTGGTAACCAGCATTTTCTCCTTTTCCCACAATGTTTTCTACCTAATCAATAAATAATTGCACCATTTGAGCTACACTGAAATTGTCGTCTACAAATGCTTTCAATTTGGACAGAGTTAAAATTTTGTTGTCTGGTAAAGGGTTAAAAGCTTCAGCTGTCATGGTAACATTAAGAAAGAAAGGTCACTAAGTGCACTGGAGGTCATTTAGGTGTCTGGCATGAGAAATAAATAACATAAGTCACAAACATTGTCATACAGCTCACCACAAAAAGTAAAGAACATGCAGTCACTACATATTGCTACTGTAGAGTGAATTTTGCTTTGCAAGGAAACTGTTTTATGGTAGGATCTAGGGTGTCAGCCTCTTGCATCCAAGGTTCTTGTGATAAACAACATCAACTGTTAGAACCTCCCTGATGATAGTGCAAGCACTTAGTTTTTCAGGAAGTTTTTCAGGAAGCAAATAAATAAGGGAACCACTGAGAGTAATTGTTAGAATTTATAAGTGTTTGTTTCATGATCAATTTAAAAAAAAAAAACGTTTAAAGAAATTAACATGGTTATGTAAGAAATTATATTTAACTTACTGTCAATTTCATACTGCCCTGGTAAATATGTAAAGAAAGCATGATTATGCCCTCGTAGACTATGGATTCAAGTCTCTCTAGAAGTTTTTGGTTTACTGAGAGAGTGCCCCTGTGCAAGACACTTCAGAGCCCTAGCCTAGGACTGGTGAAATCTAGGACATGCATGAGAATGTGAGCTATTGCTGTGATATGTCTGCATTTACTCTTTATCACATGAGAAATTTTTTTACTAGTCCAAATTGAAAGCATTTGCAGACGACAAATAAAATGTGACTGAAAAATTTCATTTTCTCCTTTTCCCACAATGTTTTCAATAGGTTCCTTTCTTAGGGTCATTAAAAGTCGGGATTGTGTGGTAAAGAGTTAATCTTGAAAGCACCTTAAAAACACCATTTAATCAGTCAAACATGCAATGTATGCCATTTTAAGAAGTTGGGTAACTAAACTGCACAGATTTAGCTCTATCACAGACATGAATCTTTCAGCAAGTTTTGTCCAGTATTTTCTTGATGAGGAATTTCACCTTAGGCTCTTTGGTCTAATTTCCTAGTCTTGCACAAAACAAGTCAGCTAGGCTGGAACTGTGTTTTAATTATCAAGCTGTTGATAGATGTACACATGTAATGGACTGTAGCCTGCATCCTTTGAGGTTCTGAGATAGGGTCCATATTCACCAAGCATTCTTGAGAACATTCTTGCTCTTATTCTTCAGAATTTTGTTAAAGTGAAAGTAACAGAACTTCTGAATGGCTAAACCAAATTCTGAATGGCTAAACCATTTGGTTTAGCCAATCAGATGTTCTGTTACTTTCATAGTTAGAAAATCTTGAAGAGTAAGACAAAGAATGGTCTGAAGAATGGTTTATGAATACGGATTCAGTTTTGCTCTTCAAATTTTCCTATTACTTTATAACCCAGAAAAAAGGCTTTTAAAAACATCATAGGAAAAGGAGAAAATGCTGAGAACCAGCATTTTCTCCTTTACCCCATATTATTTACCATCATATCAAATGCAAATTCCATCAGCAACCTTAAATTTATTATCTGCAAATGCTTTCATTGTGTGGACCAAAATTTTGTTGTTTGGTGAGGAGTATATGGTACTTTTGGATGGCAAAGAACAAAAGATGAGAGCACTGAATATTTCACATCAGTATTTTGTTGAGTTATGTGTAATATTTGGGAGAAATGGGATTAGACCTTCAGTGCTCCTGTGACTTGCCACTTGGGTATATTGGAGGTTAGATGTCATATGGTTGACAGGCACAATAACCCCTCAGAGTTGCCGAGAATAAACTGGACATTTTTGTCAGAAAATATCGCTGGAAAACTTGATATCAAAATGTTCTTTTACCTGCATATATTCAAAATATGGGACTGAAAAATATGAGGAGGAGAGGCATTTAACCCTTTACTCCATAGATACTCATTTCTACGCATTGCTTGTTGAAGCCTTCGGAAAACATTGTGGCAAAAGGTGAAATTGCTCGTAACGAGCAATTTCACCTTTTGTTGTCATTTTTTCTATGCTACTAAAAGGTGTCATGTAGACATAAGAAAAGGCATCATCCTTGCTGTTATTTAGGGCCAATTAGAGATACCATAGAGATACCATAGAAATGCCTTATGGGGTAAAGGGTTTAAGACTGATATACCTGCCTTCATAGTGAAAAAGGTAGATAAGAGATCCGACTGAATAACTGTTCTGTGTGTTTTGATTTTAATCTACAATTTTCCAGAAAGCAAAGCTTATTCAAAGGGATTTACCGTTTACTAAACAATTCCAAGTTTAAATTACTGAAAATATTTTGGAAAAATAGAAAGTGATGATAACTGCATAGCAGCGTTAGTTTTAAGTATGTCAGATGATCTGTTTGAGAATTGTTAGAATTGAAAGCATTTTGCAGATGACACAATGTGGCTCTAACGCTGTCGTCAAATGATCAGAAACCATTGTGCATAAAGGACTAAATTGATGACATGGCCCATATTCTCATTCCTTAACTCATTACCAAACGACAAAACTTTAGGGTTGTCTTAATCGAAAGCATTTGCAGACAACGAAATAAAAGTGAGTAAAAATTTGAAATTTGTTTTCTGATGGGTGGAAAACATTGTGGGAAAAGGAGAAAATGCTGGTAACTAGCATTTTGTCCTTTTCCTACAATGTTTTCTAAAGGCTTCTTTCTCAGGGTCATCAAAAGTAGGGATTGTGTGGTAGTGGGTTAAATGCAGGTTCATTTCTATAAGGGTTTAGTACATACTGAGGTGTTTGACTATTAGGTGTTACATTGTACATGTCGAATGTTGTCAGCACTGAGAAAGTGAGAGGATAGAACCAAGTACTGGTATCTTATATTTCCAATATATAGCTATTATCTAAATGTGGATGCTCAGCCATTATAATGTGAGCATTACTGGGGAATAAAACATGACACTTTAGTCTTGGGCAACAGGGAGTTTCCCTATATAGTATAGACTGACATGAATTTGTGATGATACAGGCATATACAGTTATACATAAATGGTAATTCTTTCCCTACTGAACACAGATTTAATTACCTATTTTGTGTAGATCAAGATCAGACTGCACAGAACCTGCAGTCTGACATTTGATCTACTCTCTTTGCTTGTCAGATATTTGAACAAAAACTGTTTGAAATTACAAAATTTACGTCTTCAGTTCTGAATGAGAGTGTCTTATTTCATTTGTTCAGCATTGTAAGGGTTAGAAAGGTGCCAAAGTATTAATTCTTTTCTCTAAAAGTGGAATTGTTGCTTTTGTTACATGAGTTTGATTTCTTCATTAACATGGAGGATTATTTGAAATGATAATGAATTGCCGTTTCATCCTTCACTGACAAGTTTTCTACGAAACACGGATGTTAAAGTAGTCTACATGAGTGAGGGAAATCATCCACGTGTGCAACAGAAAAGGGAGAGCATTGTGCAGGGAATGAAAAAACTAGCCGGTGCATTTACTTCAGCAACAACGGGAATGTTGAAAGTAAATCATGGCGAGGATACTCGTCAGTCACGGACTAGTCTTGCTTCAATTTTTGAGGATTTAGCTAGTATACGGAAATCTATTCTTGGACATGGATCACACGAAACAGCGGTAAGGTTTTCCTAGTATAATCTTTGTTTGACTTTCAATGACATTGTTACCTGTTGTGTTTAACTCTTTACCATATAATCCCGACTTTTAACGACCTTGAGAAAGAAACCTTTGGAAAACATTGTGGGAAAAGGAGAAAATGCTAGTTACCAGCATTTTCTCCTTTTCCCACAATGTTTTCTACCCTTCACAAAACAAATTTCAAATTTTCAGTCACTTTTATTATGTCGTCTGTAAGTGCTTTCAATTTGGACTAGTCTAAAATTTTGTTGTTTGGCAATGAGTTAACCCTTTACCAGGCAATCCAGAATTTGAAAACCCTTGCATTTATAAGAAGGCTTTTAAAAACGTCATTAAAAACACAAGAGAGATTATACTGGCAACCAGCATTTTCTCTGTTTCTTACAATATTTTCTACCCTTTTAGAGACAAATAAAGTCATTTGAATTTCACTTGAATTATTTTTCTGCAAATGATGTAGATTTAGTTATCTGGGAAAGGGTTAATCTTTGATGTTACAATTCACATTAATGGAAGGAGAATCATTGGATAGATTATAGGCTCTGATTTTCTTGAAATAATGAGAAAATATTTAGGAAAGAGAATCCATTATTTGTTACATGCAGTTTCTCCTTACTTCCCTAAATATTTTCAGACTGAATCTGGAATCGGCATCATGCATTTTTTAGTGTACCCTTTTCAAAAAACTTTTTTGTAGGAAATAAAATTATTACTGATACTTAGATTTTGAAAGTATGATTTTAAGTTATACTAATATATAATTATACTAGTCTCAATTCTGCTTCTTGAGAACTACACAAGTACTCGCAACAAATGTACGGGCTAGTGAAAAAACCCTAATTGACACCTGCATCCTGGTTATTGAACTTGGGAACTTACGATTATAAGGCTGCTGCTATACCTCACAACCAAGCAGACACCACACACAAAAACAAGATATGGAGAATAATGTTAAAGGAACAAAATGAGGATATTGTTCACTTCAAACTAAACCTCCAAATATCACAATAATATCAAAGAAAATGCTGCAAATTTAGCTGACATGCTGAAAAAAATCATCAATTAGGGAATTTTCTGTATTTGAAAGTAACACAACCTCTGATTGGCTAAACCATTTGGTTTAGCCAATCAGAAGTTGTGTTACTTTCAAATACAGAAAATTCTGGAGAGTAAGACAAAGAACATTCTCAAGAATGGTTGTTGAATACAGGCGAGGCTGATATGCTAGGAAATTGTTTCTGAAGAAATAATAGATTTTGATGAGATTGGTTAATTTTATGTTTTACAAAAGAGATCTATATCAAGAAAGTAGGAGCTTCGTAATTTCGAAGCCTAGTTCATTGTAATCAGCAGGAGATCAAAGCCAAGATCAGAGCTGCCCTTATCAACCATCCCAAACTTCTGTCTTTCTCCTATTGTAAATTTAGAAGTAGCACAACCTCTGCTTGCTTGACCATTTCCCAAACGACGAAATTTTAGACTGGTCCAAATTGAAAGCATTTGCAGACAACAAAATAAAAGTAACTGAAAATTAGAAATTTGTTTTGTGAAGGGTAGAAAACATTGTGGGAAAAGCAGAAAATGCTGGTTACCATCATTTTCTCTTTTTTCCCAAAATGTTTTCTAAAGGCTTCTTTTATGGATTGTGCGGTAGTGGGTTAAAAACCAAATGGTTTAGACACTCAAAAACTCTGTTACTTTGAAACTCTTGAGAATAACACAAAGAATGCTGTCAAGAATGCTTGGTGTAGTAAGAAATTTAGTCAAGACCACTTGAAATTCACAAACTCATTTGCCAAGATTATGTTCCTTTCATAAAATCTTCTTCCAGATCATGGGATTCTCCTGAAATCTAAGTCATGATCATGTGATCTGATGAAATCTATGTCATGATAATGTGACCTTCATGAGATCTCTTTTAAGATCATGTTAATATTTTCATAAAATGTTTCAAGACCATTATCAGAGATCATAAATTGAGACAAAAGTCAGGATCATTTGATCTTGTGATATCTAAGTCTTGGTCATAAGATCTTAAAAACACTAAGTCAAGATGATGTGGGAACTTACAGATAGGATACCGTAATAGGACAGACTGGTATAACATTGTCTTTCATCGCTGAATAAGCATATGGATTCGACTCAAGATTCGGTAAACCTTAATCATTTTACTGTTAGATATTTTAACTGATTACCCGAGTCTTAGCCGAACATGATTTTGGTGATGAAAGGTGATGTTACACAAATCCCATTAGGTGCCCTATCCTTAACCCTTTACCAAGCGACAAAATTTTAGATTGGTCCAAGTTTAAGGCACTTGCAGATGACAAAATAAACGTAACTCAAAACTTGAAAGTTATTTCTAGCAGGGTAGAAAACATTGTTAGAAAAGGAGAAAATGCTGGTTACCAGCATTTTCTCCTTTTCTCACAATGTTTTCAAAAAGCTTCTATCTCAGGGTGGTAAAACCAGGGATTGTTTGGTAAAGGGTTAATAAGCAAAGATGATTAAATTTTGATCTTATTTAATCAAGATGTTGTGATCTTCTTGAAATCTAAGTTTTGATGACCTTTAGAAAAGAGCTTTTGAAACGAATGTAAGAATTTGGTTTAACATCTTTACCACATAATCCTCACTTTTAAGGACCCTGAGAGAGATGCCTTTTGAAAACATTGTGGGGAAATCAGAAAATGCTGGTAATCAGCATCTTCTCCTTTTCCCACAATGTTTTCTATCCTTCCCAACCCAAGTTTCAACTTTTAAATCAAACTGATTTTGTCGTCTGCAAGTGCTTCCAATTTGGGCTAGTCTAGAATTATGTTGTTTGGTAAAGAGTTGAGGATAATATGCTGGTTACTTGCAATTCCTCCATTTCATTGTGTTTTCTACCCATTCAAAGACAAATCATTTGATTAACCTTCAGTCTTGTTCTCTGCAAAACCCTTCATTATGGGCAAGTGAAGAAGTTTCAGTAAATATTTCAGTTAATGATCATGTAATCTTCATTAGATCTATATTAAAATGTTGCATGGTGTAAGATTATGCTGAATAGATATTATCTGTATAAGATCTCAACAAATGTTGGTCCTACACTGTTCATTGGAGAACCTTTAGTCTGAATGAAGTCTGATTAATATCAGATCTAATCCATTGTTGATCCTATTTTGTTTATCTGAGGTCCTACTGAATTAAATTTGATCTTCATCAGATCTTACAAAATGTTGAGCCTGTAGTGTTCATCAATAGGTCTAATCTTCATCAGATCTAACAAAATGCTGGTTCTATAGTTTTTATGAAAGATCCTCCTGAATTAGAGGTTATCTTTTATTATATCTAAACAATATGTTGGTCCTAATTGAGCCTGTGTTTTGCATATAAAACATTCAAATTTATAAATTTATGATTCATCTATAATGAAAGCATTTGTTGAGCAGGAACTAAACATGGTTAAATTGATGAGGTTTGTTACTCAAGGGGACCAGAAAACATTCTGGGAAAAGGAGAAATTGCTGGTATCCAGCATTTTCACCTTTTTCAAAAATGTTTTCATAAAGCCCTTTTTCTTGTGGTTGTGAAAGTTCGGGATTGTATGGTAACTGGTTAACTCTTTACCACACGATGACTACTTATGATGACCCTGAAGTAGAAGCCAATTGAAAACATAGTGGGAAAAGGAGAAAATGCTGGTAGCCAGCATTTTCTCCTTTTCCCACAATGTTTTCTACCCTTCCTTAATCAAATTTCAATTTTTCAGCCAGATTTATTTTGTCATCTGCAAATGCTTTCAATTTGAACCACTGAATAAATTTGTCATTTGGTAGAAAGTTTAAAGACCTTGAGAAGATCTTATTGAATTATGTCTAATTCTTATCAGGTCTAACCAATCTCGGCCAGTTATTCATCAAAGATTCTTCCAAATTAGATCGTGCACTGTCTAGAAACTGTCATGGCTTGTCTTTAGCATGGTAAGAGTTAATTAAAAGGGCGTAAACCTGTAACATACATCACATTTTTATGACAGCCAAGAAACCCAGGACAGCTTTAGTAATGAGTTATTGTAATGAGAAGAACTATTGTCCTCTCACCCTTTACCATATAATCCCAAGTTTAACCTCTTTGAGGGGTTTGGCTGTATAAAGAAACATTGTGACAAAAGTAAAGATTGTGGCTGTTTATGGAAACATTGTGGCAAAAGTAAAGATTGTTAGTATCCAGCATTTTTCATTTTCCCACAATTTTTCCTACCCTTTCAAAGGCAAGCTTCAGGCTTTTGAGTTACATTTATGAATGCTTTCAATTTGAACTCATCTTAAATTATGTCACTTGGTATACATGGATAACCTTTTACCAGACGACAAAATTTTGGACCAGACCAAATTGAAAGCATTTGCAGACGACACAATAAATGTTACTGAAACATGAAAATTTGTTTTGGGAAGGGTAGAAAACATTGTGGGAAAAGGAGAAAATACTGGTTACCAGCATTTTCTCCTTTTCCAACAATGTTCTCTAAGGCCTTTTTTCTCAGGGTCGCCAAAAGTTGGCATTGTGTGGTAAAGAAATAACCCAGTATCCATCCAGCCTGTGTTTTACAGACATCAAGGCTTTTAAGAACATTTGCTAGAATCAAAGAAAATGCTCATTACCAGCATTTTGTCCTGTTCCCACAGTGTTTTCCCCTCCTTTGCAGTAAAATTTACATATTAGTTGCCTTATTTCATGAAATTTTGTTGTCTTCAAAATGCTGTGAATATGGATGAATCAAAATTTTGCCTTCTGATTCAATGTTAGAATGCCTCTCGCAGAATCTTTAGTTGCTGTTGTGGACATAGTATTAATTAAGATCTGTCAACATGGGTCTTGCAGTCTGATCTTTAACCCTTTACCGCTCAATCCAGAGTTTTAATGACCCTAAGGAGAAGGCCTTTTGAAAACATTGTAGGAAAAGGAGAAAATGCTGGTAACCAGCATTTTCCTCTTTTCCAACAATGTTTTCTTGATAGCCCTTCCCAAATCAAATTTTGATTTTAAGTTGCATTTATTTTGTCGTCTGCAAATGCGTTGGATTTGGACCAGTTTATAAATTTGTTGTCTATAAATTTGTTGTTTGGTAAAGTAACTGTCAAGAGGGAAACAGATATAATAAGGGCAGGTAACTACGCAATATTTTTTACGCAGTTATGCAGCTTTTCCAACATAAAATTTTCTCTGAAAAGAATAAATGCAACTAATTTTCTTTTACATGGGTATGCATTTTTCTGGTTTCCTCTCTGTTTTTATGCTCTTGAAATATTTTGGAGGAGCATATAGTCGCCACACTGTGCATTATGTCCATTCGTCTGTGTGTCCATTTGTTCGTCCATCCATCTGAAATCATTTCTCCACAACCCCTGGACCAAATGTTATGAAACTTCATATCTTAACTCCCTGGAACAATGCACAAATACCTCTTTTCCAGTTTCTCAATTTAAGGCGGCATCATGGAATAAGGGGCTTCATGTAAGAAATTGTTTTTCACTAATATCTCCTACATCAGTGCTCAAAACTTTCTGAAATTTCAAATCTGAACTCATTGGAACGTTGCCCAGATATCTCATTCCAGGTTTCTCAATTACAGGCTATGTCGCGTAAAAGGGTGGGGGGGGGGGGGGGGCTTCACATAAAAAATTGTTTTTCTCCAATTTCTCCTACATTATTGCTAAAAAAATCATGAAATTTAAAATCTGAACTCATTGGAACATTGCCCAGATACTTCTTCCCCGGTTTGCCAATTTCAGGCTGCATCATGGAAAAAGGGGGCTTCATGTAATTAGAATTGTTTTACGATACCTCTCTCCTGGTTTCTCAGTTACAGGCTGCATCACAGAAAAAGGAATCTTCATGTAAAAAAAATGTTTTTCTCTAATATTGGGAATATCTCTAACATAGTAATTGCTTTTTCACTTCAATTTTTGGGGACATGAACAGGTCCTTTTGGGAAAAAAGAAGTGAAATTATATTAATGTCATACATTTTATGACAGGCACTTGTTCAAGGAGCATAACCTGTCTCTAACGGCTCTCGTTCCTTAGTTTAGCTATTTATTTTATAAAGCCAATGATGTTGCTTCGGATACCACCAATCACAAAATTTGATACTTGTCCATACTGAAAGCATTTGCAGATGTAAGTTTTGACTGGGGAAGGGCTAAATAGCCCTTTACCCCATAAGGCATTTCTATGGTGTCTGTAATTGACCCTTAATAACAGCAAGGATGAAACCATTTCGTATGTGTATATGACAACTTTTGATAGCAAAGAAAACATTGTGACAAAAGGTGAAATTGCTCGTCATGAACAATTTCACCTTTTGCCACAATGTTTTCCAAAGGCTCCTACAAGTAATGCCTAGAAATGAGTATCTATGGAGTAAAGGGTTAATGATAATATTATAATGATATGCACATTTACAGAAACCCAACATGTCACAAGAATCTGGACAGAACTCCATGTTTTTGAAAGACAGTGAGCTCAAAGTCAATTGCAAAGTCACCAAATATGTAATGAATTTCAATGACGTAATCATTTTGATGGTCTGCCACTGAGTTTTGAGCGATTTTTGTGATACCAAAAAACCTCCCACCCAACATGATCGCTGAGTTGACATTGTATTAAAAACTTTGTGAACATGATAAAATGATTTGAGATGTTATTTTTTTAATGTGGAATATTTCTATATATGAATCTGAACTACCACACAATGTAGAGTTTTAAGGAGCCTTGGAAATAAGACTATTGAAAACATTGTGTATAAAGGAGAAAGTGCTGTCTACCAGCATTTTCTCTTTTTCCCACAATGTTTTCTAACAGTTTCAAAACAAATTATTGCCTTACTTAACTCATTACCAAACGACAATATTTTAGACTGGTCCAAATTGAAAGCATTTGCAGACGACAAAATAAAAGTGACTGAAAATTTGAAATTTGTTTTGTGAAGGGTAGAAAACATTGTGGGAAAAGGAGAAAATGCTGGTTACCAGCATTTTTTCCTTTTCCCACAATGTTTTCTAAAGGTTTCTTTCTCGGGAACGTCAAAAGTAGGGATTGTGTGGTAATGGGTTAATTTGCAGTCTGAAAATGTCTTGAATTTTGACCAGTCCAAAATATTGTAATTTGAATTTATAATAAATAGTAAAGCAGTTTAGATAACTCTTTACCAAACAACAAAATAATAGACTGGTCCAAATTAAGGGCATTTGCAGTTAGATGACAAAATTAATGTAACTCAATAATTGAATTTTTATTTGGGAAGGATACAGAACATTATGGGAAAAAGAGAAAATGCTGGTTACCAGCATTTTCTCCTTTTCCCACAATGTTTTCAAAAGGCTACTTTCTCAGGGTTGTTAAAAGTCGGGATTGTGGTAAAGAGTTTAACTCTTTTTACATTGAACAGTGCTGAAAAAAGTTTTTACTCAATATTAATAGTTTGAGATATTGCTCATTTGAAATTTATTTCTCCATTTGTCGCAGTTTTCTTGATTATCTGAGCATCCTAATATTTCCTAGTATTTCTATGTGATTTCTATGATGTCTACAATTTGTAAATAAATTCATTGCAAAAGAAGTCATAATAAAAACTGTTTAAAGGAGAGAGAAAGCATATTATTAAACATTGCAGGCTTGGGGAAAAAAGAACAATTGCTTGTAACAAGCAGTAGTTCCTTTTTCCTTAATGTTTTCAAAGGCTAAAAACTGCAGGGAAGTCAGAATCATATTTGTTTTCTATTGTGAAATCTTTAATTGTAGTGAACAAAGTGCTTTCTTTAGGAGAAAAAATGGACATTTTGAAGAATTATAAACATTACTTGTTAGTATCTACTTGCTGTAATCTTTGTGCTGATGAAAAAATGGATTTGCTTTCATTTAAGCCATTAATGCATTGGTTTAATGAGGTTTTAGAAACAAATGAGGTAAACTGATTTATGTTAATATTTACATTTAACTACCATTCTGTTTATCCAAGCGCAATCATCCATCTATCCATCCATCCTCCCACACCTCCACCCACCCTACCATAATTTTGGATAGCCAGCCAGATATTCAGCCTGTCTGCCAGGAAAGTGAATTTTGTCAGCACTGGCCTGAGAGAGCAAGGAAACACATACATAGATGCCCTGACTGCCGGAGATATTTCCCCAGATATTTAAACAGTGTGTAACTCCAATTTAACCCTTTACGGCATAAGGTATTTCTAACTGACCCTCAATAACAGCAAAGATGAAGCCGTCTTTTATGTGTAAATGATACCTTTTGATAGCATAGAAAACATTGTGAGAAAAGGTGAAATTGCTCGTGACGAGCAGTTTCACCTTTTGCCACAATGTTTTCCAAAGGCTCCTACCAGCAATATGTAGAAATGACTATCTATGGAGTAAAGGGTTAAAACAAACAAAACCAGTCTGTTTTTCCATCAGTTGATGATTATCTATTCCCATCAACTTATCCATCTATTTAACCCCAGTTATCCATCTTTTCATCCCTACATTCTTTCCATCCATAGGAACACATCCATCTATTTATCCATCCATTTTTCCATTCATCCACCAATCCCAGTTATCTACCCCTGCGAAAAGTAGTTCTTGAATTCATGAACAATTCCTGAACTACAGTTCATGAACAATCCCATGAACAGCAAATGGCCGGTTCATGAACCATTTTTGTTCATGAATGGTTCATGAACAGTTCATGAATAAACGCTCTTAATCAGTTAAATGAACTGTTCCATGAATCAAAGTTCATGAACTGGTTGTACAGTGTATGACAAATGTTCCTTTTTAGGTAGAAAATTTTGAATCTCATATCCAACCCTCCCATTCCTGTTATTCAAAAAGGTTATGCAGCAACAAGTAGCTTGTAATGGAGTTAGAGCATTCTGGCACTTGAAGCCACACAGTAAATTGTTATTTGGATTTGAAACAATTACTCCTCTTACAGTAAATATCTGCAAATTGCATGACTGAAAATGGGTTTAAGATATTACCATCCTAATGCATGTAGAAATTTCTTATCAGTTGATAAATAAGTATTTATACTGATATAATATTTTTGGGCTTTTCTAACCGACAGAAATTGTTTTGATGTCCATCTTGAAATTATTTGTCGATATTTTGTTATTTTTCAAAAAAAGGAGGTAAATAATGTCTCCTTTTGTGATGAGAATAGAGCCTTAGGATTTATAAATGATAATTCTTAGATGGAATGAGTGGCTCAGTCAAAGTAGGATAGTAATACTCATTTTTAAATATAGCACCTTTTTTAGGATACTATTACAGTGGAAATTGCTGTTTTCCATCAGAATGGTCCCACCTAAATATTTAAGTTATTAATTTGTAAATCCTTGAACTTCTTAAAGACAGCAAGTTCATGAATCGTTCAAGAACAGTCAGTTCATGAACTCATGTCAGAGTCTATTTCATGAACTGTTAGTAATAGTTCATGAACATGGAGTTCATGAACTGCCTGTTCACGAACACCTACATGACAGTTCAAGAATTTTTCTATCAGTTCTTGAATAGTTCATGAACAGTTCATGAACTGAAAACATGTACCATGAACTGTTCATGAACTCAAGAACTACTTTTCACAGGGGTAGTTTCAGGCTACTTTTTAATCTTAACATCATTCTGCAGTTTCACATTTTTTGTCAGTGTTGTACATTATCTATTTTTCCAAGTGGAAAATAGATGAGAAAATAATGGTTGGACAAATCTGATTTTGATCTAACTGTAATTCCGTCTTGATTTGTTTTCAAATACAAAACACTACTCTATTCCTAATGTATAGAACAGCATTTTATATAAAAGGGAGGTGAGCAATACACATACATTCTTTATGCCTGGCGTCCACTAGGATGCGGAGGGGACAAGTAAGCTTTGCGGTAAAAATAAATCCATTTTGGCATACTTTCCTATGAGAAAATGATTCAGTACAGAAATGTATTTATTCCCGGACTGTCTGCGGACTTCTTGCTAGCATACTTAGGATTGTCCGTGTAAACAATCCGGAATGGTACCGAATGTTCAGGCGTGAAAGCGGATCGTTTCAGGACAACGCGGATACGTTTAGGATTACACCAGGAAACGTTGGGGACAACCAGTTTCAGTGCACAACATTAGGCGGAGACGGTACGGAAATGCAGAGGTTGCATTCATATTTTGTTAGAGCGCTTGGATCTTTCGTTCCATAGACTGACATCAACAAATTAGCAGTGTATCAGAAAAAATAACGTCGCTCAAAACAAGCAAGAATTAAAAGTATCTCAATCTCCAGTCGCCTGTTTTTTTTTTCGACTTCTGTTTTTTCTTTTTTGTCTCAGCATATTGTGTGCAGGAGAGATTAAAAACACATCCGCCATGTGTAAAGTCAAACTGCAACTGACAAAGCACTGATTTTGATATGTTAAGGGAGTAGGTTGCCTAGATACGAAAGTCATGAGACATTTTCCCCGTGTTCAGAGAGCATACCGCGACCTCTCTGAACGTTCAGGAAAGGTTCCGTGAACCTTCTATATCAATCCCTTTAGTGTCCGCAAGATGTCCGCATCGCTGAAGCTTTCGGGAATATACGCGGAAGACTCAGGATGTCCTGACGATGTCCTGATGACAAAGCGGACAAGATGCCGAAGGTGTAGGGAAATTCATTTCCGCGTCAAATTTTGCTCTCGATCAAAATTTCAACGCGGACAAAATTGCCGATCTGGAAGGCTCCGAATCAGGCGGAAGCGTCTAGGACAACAATAAGAAGCCATCAGGAACATGCAGAAGCTTTGCCGAATATTAAATTCGCTGTCCCCATGCTATCCGCGTATTGTCCTGGCCCTAGTGGACGCCTGGTCTTACCAGACAACATAATACTTTCTAGACTTGTTTATTTTGAAAGCATTATTGCATCTGACCAAATGTTGCTGAGATGATGGCACATATTTTGTCATTTACTGTAATTTGGAAAACTCTATACTTAGAGGAGTAAATGCTTTTTACCAGTATTGCCTCTTTGTGCTACATTTCTTTGTTCAGGATTGTAAATACAAAATTGCATTTGAAAAGGCTTTGAAGGAGAGTTTAAGCAAGCTAGAGATATTCTGTATCGCAAATCTTCATTTCCTTTGGTATTCACTGTTGAAACTGTTTGTAAATGATCAATCGTAATTTTGATTCCTTGATTATTGCCTTTATCCCAAGAGTGGAAAATGGTTGAAATGCCAGCACTTTGAGGCTAGGTAAGGCACAGCCATTTTGTAAATTCAAGGCAGTATAGGTTAGCAATTCTCCATGAAATACACTGTATAGAGCCAAGTTCATAGTATACCTTCTATTAATGCTTTCCCAAACAAGCCCTTGTCTTTACGTGTCTGTTATACAAGTCTTTTGAAAACACTGTGGGAAAAGGAGAAATTGCTCGTAACAAGCAATTTCTCCTTTTCCCACAGTGTTTTCTGCACTTTCTGGTAACTTTCTGCCATTGTTATGAAAGTTAGAATTGTCGTCTGCAAACTCTTTCAGTTTTGAAGATTCTAAAATTTGTCATTTGGGAAAGGGTTAAGTGTCATCAAGACTATTTTGCCTCAGTACAATTACATGTAATCATTGCCGTGTTTTAAAAGAAATCTGGAGCTAAAGCAGGCCTGATTTTTCCTCAAAGGTTTTGATAAAAGCCATTTTCTCCATTACTACTTTATAGCGCATATTACTGTAGTCTCCCCGATATCAGGGAGAGTGATGCGTCATATAAGACTGTGAAATCTTCAAGGAATATGACATGCACAGACAACGGTAACAGCTTGCGTGTTTTAACTTACATTTCAAATATCTCCTGAATATCTCTAAAAGTGTAGGGTTGGCATCTCCAAAAGCATTGGCTCAACTTGAACATAGTTTCATACTAATGTTTCTATTATAACCGTCTTTCAGTTTTGTGTGAAAATCTTGCCCATGATGCAAAACTCTGGTTGCTATGGGAACAATACTGAAAACTCTGAATAATCCTCAAAATTTTTCTTTTCCAAATCTGCTATCTGGATTGCTTTTGTAACATGGATTAACTCTTTACCACACGAGAAAATTTTAGACTGGTCCAAATTGGAATCATTTGCAGACAACAAAATAAATGTGACTGAAAAATTGAAAGTTGTTCTGGGAAGGGTAGAAAACACTGTGGGAAAAGGAGAAAATGCTGGTTACCAGCATTTTCTCCTTTTCCCACAGTGTTTTCAAAAGGCTCCTTTTTCATGGGCGTCAAAAGTAGGGATTGTGTGGTAATGGGTTAATCCTTTACCACTTTATCCTAAAATTCAGCTACTCCAAGAAAGAGGCCATTTGAAAACATTGTGGGTAAAGGAGCAAATGCTGGTAACAGGCATTTTCTCTTTTTTCCAAAGCATTTTCTACCATATCACAGACAATTTACATCATTTGAGTAATATTTATTTGGATGTATGCAAGTGTTTTCAGTTTGGACGAGTCTACACTCTTTGATAAAGGGTGATCTTTGGCTGGACCGCTTTCAGCTTTGCTTCTTCAATCACTGAGCAAACAGTGAAAAAATCTTCAACAGAATTGTTTTCAAAAATGTATATTTATTTTTGCATGACTTGTGGATATCTTTCAGATTTCTTCATACAATCATGGTCCATTCAAACCATGCTGGGCATAGAAGGTTATTCAGATGAACAGATATTGAATTAGATGATAAATTTGTATTAACCCTTTACCCTATAAGGCATTTCTATGGTATCTCTAATTGACCCTAAATAACAGCAAGGATGAAGTCGTTTCTTTTAATTATATGACACCTTTTGATAGCATAGAAAACATTGTGACAAAAGGTGAAATTGCTCGTCACGAGCAATTTCACCTTTTGTCACAATGTTTTCCAAAGGCTCCTACAAGCAATGCGTCGAAATGAGTATCTATGGAGTAAAGGGTTAAAGTCTAACTCATCACAAAACAACAAAATTCTGTGTCTTAATTGTCAAACTGAAAGTATTTTAAATGTTTCTCTAGTCAAAGAATTTGTTCCTTAAAGGATCGAAAACATCAGGGGAAAAGGAAAAAATGCTGGTTACCAGCATATTCTTTTTTTCCCAGAATTTTTTTTTCAAAAACCTTCCTAGTTGTTAAAACTTAAGATTGTGTGGTAAAAGGTTAATTTGATCAGAACAGAAATGTTCTATATGTTATCATGGACTAATTTCTTTTCAGAGGATTAAACCATTACCACACATTCCCTACTTTTGATGCCCCTGAGAAAGAAGCCTGTTGAAAACACCGTGGGAAAAGGAGAAAATGCTGGTAACCAGCATTTCCCCCATTTCCCATAGTGTTTTCTACCCTTCCCAGAACAATTTCTATTTTTGAGTCACCTTTATTTTGTCGTCTGCAAATGCTTTCCCATTTGGACCAGTCTAAAATTTTCTTGTGTGGTAAAGAGTTAAGATTAGAATTAAATCACAGGTAAACCGTACAGCTTTACATTAGTTTTGTTTAATTATCTTTTTTATTCCATTTTAGAGTCAAAGGTCTTGGATAGAGAGAACTTTTGTCAAAAGAGAATGTTCAAAGTTTATCAGAAGCACGAGGGATTCAGGGAAGTAAGTTGAATTATTTGTACCTTTACATTTTTATAGATCTGGTACATGTATTTGTAAAGCAAAATCTTGCTGCTTACCATGTTGGTACTGACTTGCCAAGTAAGTAATATCACAATTATATGCATGCTCTCTGCAAGTTCAACCGACTTATTTAGCTTAACCCTTTACTAAACAATCACTGGTTTTCACGACCCAGAGGAAGAAGCCTTCTGAAAACATTGTTGGAAAAAGAGAAAATGCTGGTTACCAGCATTTTCTCCTTTTCCCACAATGTTTTCTACCCTATCAATAAGCAGTTGCACCATTTGAGCCTCACTGAAATTGTCATTCTGCAAATACTTTCAATTTGGACAGGGCTAAAATTTTGTCGTGTTGTAATGGGTTAAGATTCAAATTTCAAGGCTGCTCTTGTCCAGAATATTTAGCAAAGAAGACAGTGTAGCTCAAATGTTCAGTCTTATCTTGATCTAACCAGGCTGAAAAAAGAAGCTATAGTTGTGAAAGGGGCTACAGGGGTTAACTTTTTACCAGTCGACAAATTTTGATGCTTGCCCATATTATAAAGCATAATGCAACAGACCAAATATGTCTCAAATGATTTTATTTTTCTGTGAAATGCAGTATAACACTGTCACAAAAGAACATTCCGGTAACAAGACAATTTAAGAAAAAAATCTCTCTAAGGTTTAGTTTAAAAATATTTATTTTACTTCGATTGAGAAACAAGTTCTTGCAACTTATACTAATCTCTCTCGATTCTGCTTCCTGGGAACTACACCAGTACTTGCGCCGAATTTTTTTGGGCCGATGAAAAATCCCAAAGTTGACACCCACTCCCAAGTATCAAACTCAGGACCTTTCTAAGGTTTGTTAACTCATTACCAAACTACAAATTTTGGACTGGTCCAGATGGAAAGCATTTGCAGACGACAAAAAGGAAAAAGACTGAAAATTTGAAATTTGTTTCGTGAATGGTAGGAAACATTGTTGGAAAAGGAGAAAATTCCCACAATGTTTTCTAAAGGCTTCTTTCTCAGGGTCGTCAAAAGTAGGGATTGTGTGGTAATGGGTTAAAACAATTGATTGCTTGGTAGAGGGTTAAAGGCACAACCAGAATCATTGTGAAGAGAGAAGAAGAAAATGTGTTTTCTGGTTTTCCACACAATGTTTTCTAAAGAATTTTTCTTCATGTCTGCTGAAACTCACAGTTTCGTGGCAAAGGGTTCATCTAGGAAAAAGTCGGCTACATTCAGGTGAAATATTTAACTCTTTACCAAACGACAAATTTTGGACTAGTCCAAATTGAAAGCATTTGCCGACGACAAAATAAACATGAATCAAAAATTGAAATTTTATTTGGAAAGGGTAGAAAACTTTGTGGGAAAAAGAGAAAATGCTGGTTACCAGCATTTTCTCCTTTTCCCACAAAGGTTTCAAAGGCTTTCTTTCTCAGGGTTGTTAAAAGTTAGATTTTGAGGTAAAGACTTAAAACTTTTCCGAATTCACCCTGGGGAGTGAACTAGAACATAATCAGGAATCAGTCAATTAACCCATTACCACACAATCCCTACTTTTGACACCCCTTTGAAAGAAGCCTTTAGAAAACACTGTGGGAAAAGGAGAAAATGCTGGTAACCAGCATTTTCTCCTTTTCCCACAGTGTTTTCTACCCTACCCAGAACATATTTCAATTTTTCAGTCACCTTTATTTTGTCGTCTGCAAATGCTTTCAATTTGAACCAGTCTAAAATTTTGTTGTGTGGTAAAGAGTTAACACCTCTCCCACTAAATAAGTTAAACTTTCAAGACAATAGTAAAATCTGAATACTGTTATATCAAACTTATTTCTTGGAGAAAAGTATCTCCTTTTGACAGTGTAGATTCAAGATCAGACGACACATTCCGTGCAGTAGTTTAGACTTAACCTACAGTGTAAACAAAAGTCAGCAAGTGGTGCATAGCAGCTTAAGGGTGTAGAGCCGTTGCATCTTATTTTGATTCGATCATTACCCATTACCAAACAATCCATGATGTAACAGCCCTTGAGAAAAGACTGCTCTTGAAAGAAAAGTGGGATAATAGAAATTAATATAGCCAGTTTTTTCTACTTTTACATCAATGTCTTTTACCCTTTCATAGACAGATTTTATCATCTCTAAGTTGACATCTACTAATGCTTTTTATTTGGACAGATCTTGAATTTTGTTGTAAGGGAAAGGGTTAAAGCTCTTTAGATTAGTTTCATGAAAGGTTGATTAGTTTTCTATTGGCTTTTTACACATTGCCAGGCTGCATTTTGTAATTTTATTCCGAAATTAGAACACTAATGAAGGCATCAATCCAGTTTGATTCTAAACTGATAAAATGTGTTTGCAGATTGGGAGAAAGTGCAGTCAAAATATTATTGCTTGTTGTTTTTAGAAAAAACTTGCTCCATTTCTCGAACGCTCAACTTCAAAAGTGCAGAGTTCAGGAAATTAAGACATTATACCCCCACATCAAAGTGGGGGAGGGAGTATCATGGAAAACTGGTATAAGGTTGTTTGGGTGTTGCATATATTCAGCCTGTACATCCTACAGTTTAAATCTTTCCCAAACAACAAATTTTTGACTCTTCCAAACTGAAGGAGTTTGCAGACAATAATTTTAGATTTTGAGAAAATTGCAGAAAGTTCTCAAAAAGGGTAGAAAACACTGTGGGAAAAGGAATTTCTCCTTTTCCCACAGTATTTTCAAAAGACTTTTGTTTGGGAAAGTATTAAAAATGAAGCTGAAATTTTGTTAAAAGCCTTTCTACCATTGGAACATGTTCACCTGTAATTTTCATAGTGATTAATAGACAGTAACAGGAGTTATGGTCCTTTGATTTTTTCCTCATCCAGTGACACCATAGACAATGAGGTTTTGGTCAGCCTATGACATTGCTAGTTTTAACCCTTTACCAAACAATCCCTGGTTTTTATGATCCATGATGAGGGGAAGAAGCCTTCTGAAAACATGGGAAAAGGAGAAAATGCTGGTAACCAGCAGTAAATAATTTTTCTCCGTTCCCAACAAGGTTTTTTACACTTCTAATGTTCTTATGAACAAAGTCTGCAACAAGGAAACAAATAAATGCATAGCTCAAATACAAACGGCATCTGGTGGGATTCGAACCCTTGAAGGGACAAATATTCTTGCTTTTTGAGGATGAAAAAGCCCACTGAGCCAAAGAGATATCTTTCTGACGCAGTTGTCAGGTACTGTATTTAAAATTGGGACGAAGCTATGCATGGAGGAGTGGTCTCCCATAACACACCCCTCTTAAAGTCATCATTTATTGATGACTCAAAGCCTTATTAGGCAAAAAAAGTCAGATTTTGGACAACAAACCGGATTAATGGCTCAATGGCCCATCCTGAAAGAGGCTCCATCTTACGAACAAAGTCAGTAACAAAGAAACAAATAAATGCATAGCACAAATACAAACCACATATGGCGGGATTCGAATCCTTGAAAGGACAAATATCCTCGTTTTTTGAGGATTAAAAGACCAATACCATAACCACTGAGCCAAAGAGATATCTCCCTGACGCAGTGGTCAGGTATTGTATTTAAATCAGGACGAAGCTATGCATGAAGGAGTGGTCTCCGTAACATTGTCACCTTTCAATTTTTGAGTCACCTTCATTTTGTTATCTGCAGAATTAATGCATTCAGTTTGGACAAGGCCAAAGTTTTATCGTTTTGTAAAGAGTTAAATGAGTGATGACTTCTTTTGAGTGGAAATGTGCACCAGTCATACAACATTATCTGTTACTTCGTTATACATTTTAACCTGTCTGTACCAGCCCTCATGGGGACCAAGAAAAAAGGTTGGGTTGCATATAGGATCCGATTATCAAGGGATGAAGAGTGGCAAAAGAAATTCCAATTACCAAACCTTTTTCTCTGTGAACAGATAGACATGGTTTCATTAATTTAATTCTCATGTGTGTCAATTTACAATTTATAACAACAGAAATCACATTAGTCTCAATAAAAATGAAATGTGCATACAATTTACGCTGTATTTACAAAACAAGGAAATTTTGAAATACAGTGCTATCATTGCTTGCCCTCTGCTTTTCGTCATAAAATTGTCTGTTTAGTCATTTTTTTGAGCTCCTCTATCCCTTGTAGATACTGATCATGGTTTGTTAGGGCGGAATTCCGGATTTCCAAAAGCATATTATGCACTTGCTGATATGTATATCCTGAGCCCGAAAGTGGATTATTAGAACAAAGGTCAATGTCAATGTCAGTCTAATTTCCACTTTTGCTTTCATCAGTACCATCTTGTTCTTTCTGCTTTAAATGTCTGTCAAACAACTGTTGCTCCCAATCGCCCTCGAAAGTCTCTTCCGTAGGGGCTGTCCACAGGGAACCCAGATTGCTTAAAATAGGATGCAATTAAGCGAATCACGCATAACAGTATATTGATTTATAGGCACTTTGTAACAAACATTAAGCCATTTTACACATAGATGATTGATGACGGATATGCGATTGGATTATATAGGGAAATTTACACATTAAATTTTGGTTGGGCCTTGCCATTGGGGTTGGTATTCAATGTAGACAGGAATTAGCTTACCTGCGTATTAATATAATGAAATAAGGAATTTGCGGGGACCGGGAGCGCAGACCTGAATGGATAGGGGAACGGACTATCTAGGGGTCGGTTTGGGCAAGTTATACTGTAGCTACTCATATGGCAGTTTTCTGTGTAATTCTTTACCACTTGACAAAATGTTAGACTTGTTGAAACTGAAAGAATTTGTAGACAGAAAATTTAGCAAGGGTAAACAGATAGAATTCTCTTTGCATTAATAGAAAACATTGTGGGAAAAGAAGAAAATGCTAGTTACTATCATTTTCTTCTTTGTCCACATTGTTTTCAAAAGTCCAGTGGTTGTTAAATCACAGGATTGTTTTGTAAAAGTTTGGGTTTAGAGCTGTTCATTTACATTGATTGTCAAACAAGTTTTACAACTTACATGAATCAGTCTCTATAATTACTTTCTAGAAACCTTAATCAGTATAGATGGTTTCAGAAATTGACCATTCTTGACAGAGGTTTTGTTTCTAGAATCTCTGATGTGAAAGGCCAATGCTTTACCTACATGTATATTTTAACCACTTTCTCTCCCAAGTTTTGAGCTTCTCTCTGAGCCTAAACTTTCCTGTTTTAGATATACAATTTTTGAATGGGCAAAAATATTAATCTTAAATGAACTAGTCTTGATGCTTCACATTTCCAAAACGCAGTTGTGGCAAGCCAGAAATCTGGTTACTGATGGCCATGTGTCACTGGTATTACCATCCAAAGAAAGATGGCATCCCAATAGGCAATCAGTCCAAACATAGAGATGCTTTATGACTCTTTATTTCCATTTTCAAGGTGCTGTTGTGGAAGACTAGAAAACTGGCAAGGTCATGTACCACAGGCATTAGGTCTACCATCTGAAGAAAGATGGCACCCTTACAGACATACAGAGTCCAAACCTACAGATGCATACGGTGTATTGGAATTTCAGGGTGCCCCACATCCAAGCAAAGCCCAGGTTAGTTGTATACTGGTATTTTGTTTCAATCTGCCTTAGTTATTGACCAACAATCCTGTGTTAACCCTTTAGCAAATGACAAAATTTTAGACTGGTGCAAATTGAAAGCACTCACAGACGACAAAGTAAACGTAACTCAAAAATTGATTTTTTTTTCAGCAGGGTAAAAAAACATTGTGGGAAAAGGAGAAAATGCTGGTTACCAGCATTTTCTCCTTTTCCCACAATGTTTTCACAAGGCTTCTATGTCAGGATCATAAAAACCAAAGATTGTTTGGTAAAGGGTTAATTATCTTGATGAAAAGAAAAGGTTTCTGAAAACATTGTGGGAAAAAAAGAGATAAAATACTGGTAAACAACATTTTTGCAAAACAGTGTTTTTCTACCCTTTCTGAGTCAAATTCCATCAGTTATAATCTAATATTTGTTACCTGCAATTTCTTTCAACTTGAACAAGTCTAGAGTGTATTTCGGGGAAGAGATACCTAAGATTAAATCAAAGTACTGATAGTCCTGAGAGTCGCCTGTAGGGTAATGGGTTAGAAATTTTCACCCTTTTTTGTTGAAATCTATTAAAAGCATTCAAGATACAAAATAACTTAACCACAAGACAGTATTATATGCAAGCATATTTCTGAGTTGTCATCCTAAAATTCAAAATATCCGTATTAAAAATTTACATTTAAAAAAATGTGGCGGAAATTAAAATTCAGGCACCAAGACCAGTTTAATGAGTTCAACGTTTTTTTATTCACAGACAACAACCCTTTACAAATAAAGACCAGATTATCTTCTGGTATAGGATCTAGTGACATACTTTTAGACAAAAAATGCCCTTTTGCAACTCGCTCATATCCAATCTTATCAGTCTGACAAAGTTTCATAAGTATTACACTGAACATAAATGGATTCAACACCTCTATTACGGTTTCGTCTGATTTGACCTGATGATAACCTTAAGGCTTTTTCTTTTAAACCCAGGTGACCTATATTCAGTTTTGTCAAAGAAATTATTGAGACAAACAACCATGCAATTTCATGATCATTGGACTGAACTGTAGCATTTGGAGCACAAACAAATATTTGACTCCGTGATCTATCTGTCCCTTGGAAATAATTTGTTTTTGTTGTTGTCCAGGTTGAGGTTTTGACCAGCAATGGACTCTATGAATGTTGCTGCTACAACTCAATAAAATCTATAACCCAACAGCATGATCATCAGCCTTTAACATTTGTCTGCGTTTTATAACGTCCCAGGGATTATAGTGCTTCTACACCAATCGAAAATTGTCTACATGTATATTGCTTTGGTGTAAATTAAATGTTTGCGATTCGCTTTATTACCCTTTACAAAAACCCTTCACAAGATTACAAACACTCCAATAAAGAGCTTCTTGTTCGAGCGGGTAAACACTGATCTGTTCTATTTGAATTATAGCGGAGCAAAAAGTCAATTTCTCAGATTGCTGGATGTTAGAACTGCGTAGTGTAAATTCAGATTTTGGCAGTTACAAAAGCACCTTTGCGTTCTAACACCTGCACTAATAAATTGTTGTTTAATAAATACTGGAACTAAGTTAATCGCTCACTGAAAAAAAAAACAGCAGACTTTAACAAATTTGGCCGTCTCTATGGACGAAAACCAATTAAATATAGTAAATTTCCAATCCTCTCTCTACATAGGTCGGTGCACGCTGAAAGTAAAGGCCGGTTCAGAGACTGATTCATAAATATGTAAATTCATAAAGATTTCCGTGGTGCAAATGACGTTTATACGTCACGTGATTACAAGATCTATATTTGTCGCAAAGCTACATTCCAGAAAACACCTGCAAAGCAATAACTTGGTACAGCCTAGAACCGTGTACATTGCATTCGCTATGTACGATCTCTGGTGCACCTAGAATATGGGCGTGCAAAGTATCTAAAGTCTAGATTAAAAAGCTGGGAAGAAGCAACGTGTAAGAATGTCTAAGAAGGCAATGCAACCATTCCATGTCGTTAAAAATTCGTTAAAAAAAAATTAGCCTACTGTTGACATGTTAACTCGGCATCGCCTTTCTCTGTCCAATCATAGGTTGAGCGCTGAATTGAAATAAGGCTTGCAGTTAGGATTGTAAGATTGTAAGAGTTAGAGTGTACTTCTAATAGGTAATTATCAAACAATTTTCACTGAGAATTGTCCTCAAATAGAAGCAGAAAACATGCTTGTAGTTGAAGATTTCTCAGCGTGTCCGCAGACTTGTTAAGGTCACGGCAGCTATTTTTACATATATACGTAATGCGCTATTTTTAGAGATGATGTCTTACATAGACATCAGGCTAATGTGTACCCTTGTGGACGAAATGATTGTTTCAAAGGTTTGAACCGTTAAACAGCTCAGTCTTTATAGGCATATTCATTATCACAAAGGCACAATTGTAAATTCTTTACAACAGAAAAAAACTGGGTTGTTCATCGAATTATTAGAAAACTGTTTTATCTCGTAAACCGGAACTTGGGACAGGAAGCAGTACAAGGCCGGAGGTATGCTTACGTCACCCCATAGATCAAGACGATAACAATAAGAGCCTGTTTGCTATGCAAACAGGCGACTCAAAAATTGGTATTATTGTACTACTTTCACCAAGCCACTTTTTCCTTTTTGTTGAACCTGGAATTATCATTTATAAATCTAAAACACTATATTCTCATTAGAAAGAGATATGATAATTACCTCCTTTTTCTGAAAACTAACAAAAGTATCAACAAATAAATTGAAGATAGACATCAAAGGAATTTTTGGTTGGTTAAAAATGTGCAAAAGTGTTATATCTGTATAAATCTGTCTATCATCTGTCAAGAAAATTTATGCCATACTGCACTAGAAGTGTTACGGGTCAGCTACCTAAGTAATTGATTAACATTTGACACTAAGGTAGGCATGATACATACAATGTCATGATGCCCAGAAATACATGAATATTGTTGTTTAAGTGAAAACCACACAAAGAGTAAAAGTTGTTAAAAAAAATGTGCTTAAACAGGTTCAATGTGGGTTGTACCTATTTGAAACTGTCTAATCAAGACATGAATGTTGTCAAATAAAGCAGAGTTGTAAAAGCTGTTGACTGAAAAATCCCTCGATTTCTTCCACATACCAGTTGACTGATGAATTCCTCCAGTTCTGCCTCTAATCTGTTGACTAATGGGTCCCTCAGATTTTCTCTCTTATTTATTGACTGATGAATTTCTTAGATTCCCCCTCTTATTCATTTTCTGATGAATCCCAAGAATTCTCACGTATAAGTCCTTTAAATTCTCTGTCTTAGCCATTGACTGCTGAATTTCTCAGATTCTCTTGCTTATCTTTTGACTGATGTATACCTCAAACTCTCCCTCTTATACATTGACTGATGAATATCTCAAACTCTCCCTCTTATCTTTGGACTGATGAATGCCTCAAACTCTTCCTCTTATCTATTGACTGATGAATACCTCAAAGTTCCTCTCTTATCTTTTGACTGACGGAATCCCCGAAACTATCGCTCAACCTTTGACTGATCAATCTCACAAACTTTTCCTATTATCTTTTGACTAATGAATACCTCAAACTCTTCCTCTTATCCATTGACTGATGAATACCTCAAACTCTCCCTTTTATCTTTGGACTAATGCCTTAAACTTTCTCTCACCCTTTTACTGATGAATTTCTCAAATTTTCTCTCCTTATAATCAATCCATTCATGAATGAATTCATGCAAGCTTACCTGAATCTTTAAAGGTGGCCCTTCAGATTTTGGGATGAAAATTTTACAAGAATGCGAAAAAGTCATCCTCATACTCCCAAAGCCTTTTAATTTGCGTTCACAAAACCCCAGTAGTCGAAAAACCATCCGATAACACGAGAAATTAGAGATTTATTACAGACCAGGTTGACACCAACGGGAGACAGGTTCTATTTTTAGATTATCAATTCTCTCATTTAAATAGAAGAAAACACAGACACATGTTCAAACATCCGTCCAAAGAAGACATTATGGAAAATAATTATTACATGTTTGTTATGTAATGGAATTTAAGCGTAAGTCACGTGCCAGTCACTTGACATTCCCACAGTGCTTTATTGATTTTTGGCGCGAAATCTGAAAATAGGTTAAGAGGCTACGTATCCTTTTAGGGGAATACTGTCAATTTTTTTTTTGTAATTTTATGATTCTTAATTATTGATGATTTGTATTGTTTTTTCATATAAATTTCAATGATATAATACATTCTTTAATTTAGCGTAATGTGAAAATTCTAAATACCCACCTTTAAGGTATTCTTATTGTTAATGTACTGCAATAAAATTTGTGGATTTACCTCTTCAAGAACAGCCATGTGTCTTCACAACCATGAAGAAGTAGCCTTTTGACAACAGTGTGGAAAAAGGAGTAAAGGTTGATTACCATGTGAAAGAAAAATACCACCCTTTGAGCCACATTATGTATGACATAGACATGCTGTCAGTCGGGTCAAGTCTAGAATTTTGTCATTTGATATAAAGTTGTTAACCTGATTCAGTATTTGATTTCCCTTGATGACATTCTTGTGAGTGCTCACTCTTTCTTTTTTTTTTGTATAAATATGAAGCATACTTATTGCTGTCACATACACTTTTTGAACCCACTGCTTCATGAAATAAGTTATAGCAGACAACTCCATACAAGGTGACAACAAAAAAATATGGATAAATGTGGGATGAAAAAATTGTTTTAACTCATTACCACACAATCCCTACTTTTGACGCCCCTGAGAAAGAAGCCTTTTGAAAACACTATGGGAAAAGGAGAAAATGCTGGAAACTAGCATTTTCTCCTTTTTATACGCCTGTCGAAGACGGGACGTATTATGGGATCACCCGTGGCGGGCGGGCGGGCGGCGTCCAGTTCTTTGTCCGGAGCATATCTCCAAAACTATACAAGCTAGGGTTATGAAATTTCATGGGTGGATAGATCTCATCGAGGCGGAGTGCAGTGCACAGGAATCATAACTCTTGCTCGCTTAATTTTTGAGTTATTGCCCTTTGTTGTTTTTCATACTTGAATTTTGTCCGGAGCATATCTCCAAAACTATAGTAGCTAGGGTTATGAAATTTCATGGGTGGATAGATCTCATTGAGGGGGAGTGCAGTGCACAGGAATCATAACTCTTGCTTGCTTAATTTTTGAGTTATTGCCCTTTGTTGTTTTTCATACTTGAATTTTGTCCGGAGCATATCTCCAAAACTATACTAGCTAGGGTTATGAAATTTCATGGGTGGATAGATCTCATTGAGGGGGAGTGCAGTGCACAGGAATCATAACTCTTGCTTGCTTAATTTTTGAGTTATTGCCCTTTGTTGTTTTTCATACTTGAATTTTGTCCGGAGCATATCTCCAGAACTATAGTAGCTAGGGTTATGAAATTTCATGGGTAGATAGATCTCACTGAGGGGGAGTGCAGTGCACAAGAATCATAACTCCTGCTTTCTTAATTTTTCAGTTATTGCCCTTTGTCGTTTTTTATACTTGAATTTTGTCCGGTGAATATCTCCAAAACTATACTAGCTAGGGTTATGAAATTTCATGGGTGGATAGATCTCACCGAGGCGGAGTGCAGTGCCCAGGAATCATAACTCTTGCTTGCTTAATTTTTGAGTTATTGCCCTTTGTCGTTTTTCATACTTGAATTTTGTCCGGAGCATATCTTCAGAACTATAGTAGCTAGGGTTATGAAATTTCATGGGTGGATAGATCTCACTGATGGGGAGTGCAGTGCACAAGAATCATAACTCTTGCTTTCTTAATTTTTCAGTTATTGCCCTTTGTCGTTTTTTATACTTGAATTTTGTCCGGTGAATATCTCCAAAACTATACTGGCTAGGGTAATGAAATTTCATGGGTGGATAGATCTCACCGAGCTGGAGTGCAGTGCACAGGAATCAT
Organism: Tridacna crocea; assembly: GCA_943736015.1. NCBI lineage: Eukaryota > Metazoa > Mollusca > Bivalvia > Cardiida > Cardiidae > Tridacna > Tridacna crocea. The sequence goes on along the minus strand of OX031066.1, from coordinate 33,048,935 downwards.
AACTCTTACTTGCTTAATTTTTGAGTTATTGCCCTTTGTCGTTTTTCATACTTGATTTTTGTCCAAAGCATATCTCCAAAAGTATACTAGCTAGGGTTATGAAATTTCATGGGTGGGTAGATCTCATTGATTGGGAGTGCAGTGCACAGAAATCACAACTCTTTCTTGCTTAATTTTTGAGTTATTGCCCTTTGTTGTTTTTCATACTTGAATTTTGTCCGGTGCATGCCCCAGCTTTACAACTTGGGGTAAGACGGGCGTATCTTGCGACAATTTGCCGCTCTTGTTCCACAGTGTTTTCCACCCTTTCCAAATCAAATTTCAATTTTTGATTCACATTTATTTTGTCGCCTGCAAATACTTTCAATTTAGACTTTTCCAAAAATTTTTCGTTTGGTAAAGAGTTAAGTAATCTTTACTTATGCCAAACTCTGAATTAACTTGAATCCAGCCCTTTACCAAATAATTCTGTGGTTTATCCCATTACCACACGAGACAATTTTGGACTGATCCAAATTGACAGCATTTGCAGATGACAAAATAAAGGTGACTGAAAAATAGAAATTTGTTCTGGAAAGGGTAGAAAACACTGTGGGAAAAGGAGAAAATGCTGGTTACCAGCATTTTCTCCTTTTCCCACAGTGTTTTCAAAAGGCTTCTTTCTCAGGGGCGTCAAAAGTAGGGATTGTGTGGTAATGGGTTAAACACTCCCTTATTGAAAAGACATGCCTATTGATAAAATTGTTTGAAAGAAGTGCCCGCCCGGGTGGCTCAGTTGTTAGCGTGTCGGACTCAAGACCTGGTGGTTGCGAGTTCGATACCCGGTTGAGGTGAACTTTCTTTCCTGCATATTTTCGCCTCTCACCTCTGCTGAAGCATGTGAGAAAAGTAGTCGGTGGCTTTGGAAAGAAAATTGTGTTGGTAGAGGTATGAGAAAGCCAGGAAACCATGATATGACCGTAGGTGTTAAAGTGGCGTTAAACCCCAATACAACCAACAATTGAAAGAGGTAAAATGGTGGTAACAGGCAATGTGTCCTTTTTCCTCAATGTGTCCTGTAATTTTAAGCTGTATGACACCATTGTAGCCACATATGACATATCATCAGCAAAAGCTTTCAGTTTGGACAAGTCTGAAATTTTGTGGTCTTGTACAGAGTTTAGGGTTGTCTGTTGCCTGCTGTTAAGAATGTAGAAGATTTTTGGTTCAGTCCTCTATGGCAGCATTGTCCTTAAGTAAGGCACTACAGAGTTTTACCTTAGTATTGCTGAAACACACTAATGTATAAGCTCTCTTTGATATAATTCAATCATTGTTGAACACAGCTTTTATAGTTGGAATAAATTAAAATCCAATGAACAGGTTTGCTTTGGGAAAGGATTGTCTTGTATCTATTTCTTACCCAGCAATTTGTGTGGAATATTCACCATGCAACCATATGCGTGCATTCATTTGTTCAAGGTTATATGCAGAAAGAGTTAATTCTTGCAGACTGATTCTGTCAGAGTGAATAATTGGACGGATGCAAGAGTTCAACCTTTTCTTTTATGCATGCAATTTGTCACAAGGAGTACTGAATTGATGGTAATGTAATGGATAGTTACTGTCTGTAACTGAGGCCATTCACCATTTTGGCATCAGTTTCTCCTTAAATCTTTAACACACGACAAAATTTTAGACTGGTTCAAATTCAAAGCATTAATTTTGCAGAAGACGAAATAAAAAATGGACTAAAAAATGGAAATTTGTACTGGGAAGGGTAAAAAACACTGTGGGAAAAGGAGAAAATGCTGGTCATCAGCATTTTATCCTTTTCCCACAGTGTTTTCAAAAGGCTTCTTTCTCAGGGGCGTCAAAAGAGGGGATTGTGTAGTAATGGGTTAGATCTTATTTCTTTACCAAACAATCCCTGGCTTTTACGACTCGGAAGAAGAAGCTTTCTGAAAACATTGTGAGAAAAGGAGAAAATGCTGGTAACCAGCATTTTCTCCTTTTCCCACAAAGTTTTCTACTCTTCTAAGGTCAATTTTCAATTTTTAAGCCGGATTTATTTTGTCGTCTGCAAATGCTTTCTATTTGGACTAGTCTAAAAATTTTGTTGTTTGGTAACAAGCCCCTTCAACAGTTTTCCACAATGTTTTTGAAAACTTTTTGAGAAAAATTAGAATGAAATATTTTCTCCCTTTCTCATAATGTGTTGTACCCTTTACAAGACAAGCCCCATAATTTAAGTCACATTTGAGTTGGCATCTGGAATTTCTGTTCGATTGAACTTGGTCTCACATTTTGCATTTTGGTAAAGGATCCCGGGGTAAAGGAAATGTCATACATCTGAGGGAGTAAATTTTACCTGCTTGGGCTTCAAATACTTTTTATGATAATAGTCTTTTATTGACAAATTTACCATAATTGGCAAACAAACATGAGAACCATGATCAAGGTCAGCTTTATTAACATGACTAGAAGAATGCTTATTAGGCAGTTACTATATTGTCCGAGTCCTCACAACATAATTATGATTATGAGATTTCTGTCAACATTAAGTGCAAAGGAAATTGTGTATATTTACTCCATGTAGCAGAATAGGGCCTAAGAAAAACATTTGTTTGCACTCTAGAGGCCAAATTTTCCAAGAAAGCCAAATGGTCATGAACTTTGTTTTAACCTTTCAAAATATTATATCGAAGACAAGTTTGAATGCTGGTCAACTCTGATTACCGGTAAATGCAGGTAACTAGGTGAAATTTTAGGGAACCTTCGTAAGTGTGCTTGCACTTTATAGGCGACAATTTGTGACTTAATATGTTCATGAAACGTGATCCAAATGTTTGCCTTGTTTAACATCTTGTTTTGACCTATCAAAGAAACGGGGCTTCTGCAGCTACCATGTGCCATGAAGTCCCTCCCTATGGTCAATAGTTGTCCACCTGTGTTATAATTTGTCAGGCACTTGGTGTTAGGCAATTAGTTTTTGACACTGTTTCACCTTGTCCTTACTGCAGGACAAAGTGAAATATTTGCATAATGTGTGACCTCATTTACATATTTGACAGCCATGACCAAGAACTTGTGAGAACAGCCAAGGACCCTTGTTAACTCATTACCAAATGACAATATTTTAGGCTTGACCAAATCGAAAGCATTTGCAGACAACAAAATAAAAGTGACTGAAAATATGAAACTTGTTTTGTGAAGAGTAGAAAACATTGTTGGAAAAGGAGAAAATGCTGGTTACCAGCATTTTCTCCTTTTCCCACTATGTTTTCTAAAGGCTTCTTTCTGAGGGTCGTCAAAAGGAGGGATTGAGTGGTAATCACACTCTTTCCCAAACAACAAAATCTTAAACCACGCACTCCCAAGTTTTAACTGTCCTGGAAAAATTTTGTTTTGAAAACACTTAGGAAAAAGAAGACATGCTGGTTCCCAGTATGTTCTGTTTTTCCCACGTTTCAAAAAATTTAGAAGAATACATCCTGTACACAATTCTGGGATTAAAAGGAGGCCCTCATGAAACATCTTGAGAAAAGGAGAAAATGCTGGAAATCAGCTTTTTCACCTTTTCCCAGATTGCTCTCTCAATTTTTGCTAGTGAATCTTTCAATTTTAGCTTTGTTCAGGTTCAAGTGAGGAAAAACAAAAATAATTGAGCGGTCCCAGTGAAATGACTGAAATACCCATGATAGCAGAGTAGAGCTACACTAGCACAAATAAATAAAAGATCATGTCTGAAATCACAAAATCTCGATTTATGAAATATATTTTCAGTAGCAATTGATAGATTTAGACTAAAAAGTCATTTGGATGAAAACTTGCCTTCCCATCAGCTGTCAGATGTTTTTCCTAGAATTATAGGAGGAAACCTTAAAAGGTCTGGTTGTCCAAAATCATAGGGCCCAAAGCCTTGATATTTCTCAGTGAACCTCTACCTAAGATTGTTCAAGTTACAACCATGCCAGGTCAGATGCGGCTAAATTTGAAATTTGTTTTGTGAAGGGTAGAAAACATTGTGGGAAAAGGAGAAAATGCTGTTACCAGCATTTTCTCCTTTTCCCATATTGTTTTCTAAAGGCTTTTTTCTCAGGGTCGTCAAAAGTAAGGATTGTGTGGTAATAATCATGTGGGGTCAGATGTACATGTACCTAAAGTTCTGGTGAAGCATTGCAGTACCATCAGGAACCTTTTTATTACTCTCTACCACACAGTGCTAGGGTGTTTTAAATAACCCTAGGGAAAAGGGGCTGTTGAAACTCAGCTGTTTCTAGCTCAACTGACCACAAAGTTCTCAGGTGAGCTTTTGTGATCCTTCTAATATCTGATGTGAAGGCGCTGTCACACTCTAGTGTATAGAGCCAGTGTATGAGGAACATATCAAATATTTCGAAAAATTGTTTATACGCGCAACTTTTCAGCGTATCAGGTCAACTACCAACTGTAACAAATCTTGGTGATGTTGCAACATAGCAACCTCCATCTGTGAACTGCTGGTACAAACTGATACATATTTGGATATGTGAGACTTTATATACCCCCCCCCCCCCCCCCAAATACGCTGGAAATACGCATGTAATATGCATGGGATAAGTTGGCTGTATGCTCAGAACACGTTAGGCATAAGTAGAGTATGTTAGACTGTCGTTAAAACTACCATTATAATGTTAGCCATTCGTTAGACACAGGTCAGACACACGTTCATTATACGCTTCGCTAACGCTGGTTTTCCTGACCCATTCAATTTCAACGTATGAGAAGCGTACTCGACGTATGAGTAACGTACCTTCAGCGTACCTCTAGCGTGTTCAGCGTATGAGAAACGTATGATGAGCGTAAAATTTATACGTCGGCATACGCTGAAAATTTTTGTTCATGTTCAAAAAAGTTTCTGGCCATTAACATACATCAGCGTACACCGACGTACCCCGGCGTACTAGAAACTTATTCCAGCGTACCCCTTGCGTATTTCAGCGTATGTCAGCGTATGCCCAAAAAGTCTATACGTTCCTCATACGCTGGCTCTATACGCTAGAGTGTGACAGCGCCTTGAGTGATGTCCCCCATGCATTGTGCGTTGTCAACTTTTACCTTGTGTATGCTATAGAGGCCACATTTTCAGTGCATTACTTAAACTTTGTCAGAATGTTTGTCCCGTTGATATCTCTGAGGAGTTTGAAGATGGGTCATGTCTTGCAAAAACTAGGTCACTAGGTCAAACCTTATAACGACCTTGTGTATGCTCATGAAGCCATATTTTCAGTCCAAAACTCTTGAAAGTTGGTCAGAATATCTGTCTTGATGATGATATCTCAGATGAGCTTGAAAATATGTCATTTCAGATAAAAATCTAGGTAACTGAGTCAAATCTTAGAAAAACCTTGTGTACAGGCCTCATTTTCAGCCAAAAACTCCTATCGAGCACCTGCAATATTTGACAAGAAGAAACAATAACGATTATACTATTATAAAATACAGATAAAATCAGTTAGAAATACCAAACAATCCTGTATTGGTTAATGAATCCACACTTGCATTTTCATCTTCGGAACCCAGGTTTAAGCATTACCTTACACTCCATACCCCTGGGAAAATTGACTAGCACATCTTCGTTTTACATGAATATTCATATGATCGGAAAGTACCCTAATAGCCAATTGAAAGATCAATAACATATTCATTCTCTCTTATAGGGGCAGCAATTTCATTTCATCAGTTGCTAAAAATAGAAATGACGGGCATATTTGTGATAAAAATAGTTTAAATTTTCTCAAAGAAGAACTGAGATTACCAATCAAAATGCTTCATGAATAATTTATGAGAACGAGAAAACGCCAGCCAAATAACCCAGGGTATATTACAGTATGAATCGAACTGGATCAACGAGGATGCTGCATTCTGTGACTGAAAAACACCCATTGGTATTTTTTGTGCCAGAATATCTTGTATAGTATTGACTGTGCAGATTAGAAATAAGCTTGCACTCTATAAGCTGTCTGACCTCTATCTACATGATCTGTTTTTCACAACAACACATATAGTTGCCCTGACATGCTATGGATTAAATGTTTTACGAAAGACAAGTTTTGGGCAACTTTATATTGAATTCATGTGCAGGCAACAAACCGATAGGCAAGTGCAACACTATTCTTAGTGCCTGTACAATGTGCAGGCACTTAGAATAGTGTTGCACTCACGAATTGAAACAGGATTGGTGTATAAGATAAGGTATCATCTTTGAAATGTAGAAAATAATGTTGAAACATTGTGGTTAAAGGAGAACTTTTGTATGCTAAGTATTAGTAATCTGCTCATTTCTGGCAAAGGAGGTAAAGGGTAAATATCAGGGCTTGTTAGACATTCTGTTGCCACAGATATTAATAGTTATATGAGTGTTTGACACATTGTCTACTTCCATCAATGCAGTGCAGACATCGTCTTCATTCATTTCAGACCTGTTGGTCAAGATGATATATATTTTTATTCCACTGAGATATGAACTGGAAGTGAACTCAAAACTGATTATTCAGCTATGTTGGGATTTGAATGCTGCGAAAGCTCTGATGGTGCCAAATACAGTCATGTACTCAACTTCTTTTGTCAGCCAATATTACAATTTACTGCAACTTGGAAAGGCTGTCTTACACTTTACCAAATGACAAAATTTTAGACTGGTCCAAAATAGAAGCAGTTGCAGATGACATAGTAAAATGTAACACAAAAATCAAAATTTGTTTCCGGGGGGGGGGTAGAAAACCTTGTTGGAAAAGGAGAAAATGCTGGAAACCAGCACTCCTTTTCCAACAATGTTTTCAAAAAATGTTTTCCAACAATGTTTTTAAAAGGCTTTCTATCTCAAGGTCGTGAAAAGCAAGGATTGTTTAGTAAAAGGTTGAAGGGTTGACAGAACAAGACAGTGGAAAGTATAGATACAATCAGAGGGCACATTTTGTGCAAAAGCCTCTTTTTTTAACTTGGCTATTTTCAAAAAAAAGAAAAGGGGTATATGCCTCATTGCTTGATGTTTTAAGAAATATTGTGGAAACAAAACCTGCTTTAATTTTTAGCTCCACACAGATCTAAGCTACAGGCCAGTACGCATATGCCTTGGCCAAGTGTCAGTTGTGCATCCCTGTGTGCACCAACTTTTATTTCAGACATCTTCCTCTGTGAAACTTCTCATCCGATTTTTACTGAAGTTCACATTCATATGGCCTAGAACTACTTAATTGGCATGCAGCTTCATCTGAAAGAACTTCTGAGAAGTTTCTTAAAATGTAGCCCTTCAGTCTAACTAATTCTTTTTCCAATACAATTCATGGTGTGGATGCTGGGTAAGAAGGCTTTTGAAAACTGTAGAATAAGGAGAAAATGCTGGTAACTGGCATTTTCTCCTTTTCCCACAATGTTTTTAGCTCACCTGAGCACGAAGTGCTCATGGTGAGCTATTGTGATCGTGTTGTGTCCGGCGTCCATCGTGCATCGTCCGTCGTCAACTTTTTACCTTGTGTACGCTCTAGAGGCCACAGTTTTGTTCGGATACTCATGAAAGTTGGTCAGGATGTTTGTCTCGATGAAATCTCGGACGAGTTCGAAAATGGGTCATGTGGGGTCAAAAACTAGGTCACTAGGTCAAATCTTAGAAAAACCTTGTGTAAGCTCTAGAGGCCACATTTTGAGTCGGATACTCATGAAAGTTGGTCAGGATGTTTGTCTCATTGATATCTCGGACGAATTTGAAAATAGGTCATGTGGGGTCAAAAACTAGGTCACCAGGTCAAATCTTTGAAAAACCTTGTGTATGCTCTAGAGGCCACATTTTCAGTCGGATACTCATGAAAGTTGGTCAGGATGTTTGTCTGGATGATATCTCTGACGAGTTCGAAAATGGGTCATGTGGGGTCAAAAACTAGGTCACCAGGTCAAATCTTTGAAAAACCTTGTGTACGCTCTAGAGGCCACATTTTCAGTCGGATACTCATGAAAGTTGGTCAGGATGTTTGTCTGGATGATATATCGGACGAGTTTGAAAATGGGTCATGTGGGGTCAAAAACTAAGTCACTAGGTCAAATCTTAGAAAAACCTTTTGTACGCTCTAGAGGCCACATTTTCAGTCGGATACTCATGAAAGTTGGTCAGGATGTTTGCCTGGATGATATCTCGCACAAGATCAAAAATGGGTCATGTGGGGTCAAAAACTAGGTCACTAGGTCAAATGTTAGAAAAACCTTTTGTAGGCTCTCGAGGCCATATTTTCAGTCCGAAACTCTTGTAAGTTGGTCAGAATGTTTGTCTTGATGATATCTCAGACAGGTTTGAAAATGGGTGATTGGGGGTTAAAAACTAGGTCACCAAGTCAAATCTTAGAAAAACCTTGTATATGCTCTGGATGCCACATTTTCTGTCCAACATTCTTGAAAATTACTCAGAATGTTTGCCTTTATAATATCTTGGATGAGTTTGAAAATGGGTCATGTTGGGTCAAAAACTGGGTCAATAGGTCAGATGTTATAAACACCTTTTGTATGCTCTGGAGGACACATTTTAGTCTGATACTCCTAAAACTTGTTCATAATATTTGTCCTGGTAATACCTTGAATGAGTTTGAAAATGAGTCAGGTGGAGTCAAAAAGTAGGTCAATGGGTCAAATATTAGAAAAACATTGTGTACACACTAGAGGCTACATTTTCTGCCTGATACTCTTCAGACTTAGTCAGAATGTTTGTTTTGGTGATGTCTCAAAAGAGTTTGATAATGGGTAATTGTCGGGTCCAAAACTAGGTCACTTGATGAAATCTTAGAAAAACCTTTTGTACACTGTAGAGGCCACATTTTAAGTCCAATACTCATGAAACTTGGCCAGAATGTTTGTCTTATTGATATCTCAAAAGTGTTTGATGATAAACTATGTCGCTGGGAAACTAGATGGTGCATGTTTGGTCAATAAACTCAGGTGAGCAATTTCAGGGCCATCATGGCCCTCTTGTCTACTCTTTCATAGAAATAAAATCATCTTTATGCCCCCCTTGGAAGAAGTGGGGGTATATTGCTTTGCACTTGTCGGGCCGTTGGTCAGTCGTTGGATCGGTCCGTTGGTCAGTCAGTCAGTCCGTAGACCACATTATTGTCCAGAGCATAACTCAAAAAGCATTTCAGGTATCATCTTAAAACCTCATAGGTGGATAGATCTCATTAAGGAGAAGTGCAGTGCACAAGAATCATAACTCTGCCCATCATATTTATGGAGTTATTGCCCTTTGTTGATTTTCATTCTTAATTTTTGTCCAGAGCATAACTCAAAAAGTATTTCAGGTATCACCTTGAAACCTCATAGGTGGATTAATCTTATTAAGGAGAAGTGCAGTGCACAAGAACCATAACTCTGCCTATCATATTTTTAGAGTTATTACCCTTTGTTGATTTTCATACTTAATTTTTGTCCGGAGCATAGCTCAAAAAGTATTTCAGGTATCATCTTGAAACTTTATATGTGGATGGATCTCATTAAGGAAAAGTGCAGTGCACAGGAATCATAACTCTACCCATCATATTTATGAAGTTATTGCCCTTTGTTGATTTTCATACTTAATTTTTGTCCAGGGTATAACTAAAAGTATTTCAGGTATCATCTTGAAACCTCATAGGTGGATAGATTTCATTAAGGAGAAGTGCAGTGCACAAGTACCATAACTGCCCATCATATTTTTGGAGTTACTGCCCTTTGTTGGTTTTCATACTTAATTTTTGTCCAGAGCATAACTCAAAAAGTATTTCAGGTATTACCTTGAAACCTCATAGGTGGATTAATCTTACGAAGGAGAAGTGCAGTGCAGAAGAACCATAACTCTGCCTATCATATTTTTGGAGTTATTGCCCTTTGTTTATTTTCATACTTAATTTTTGTCCGGAGCATAACTCAAAAAGTATTTCAGGTATCATCTTGAAACTTTATATGTGGATAGATCTTATTCAGGAGAAGTGCAGTGCACAAGAATCATAACTCTGCCCATGATATTTTTGGAGTTATTGCCCTTTGTTGATTTTCATACTTAATTTTTTTCCAGAGCATAACTCAAAAAGTATGTGAGGTAAAATCATAAAACATAAAAAGGTGATAGTTCACATAAATGGAAAGTGCAGTGCCCAAGAATTGTTAATTTATCATTGATAATTTTTAAGTAATTACCTTTTGTTGGTTTTTACACTTTGAACTTAACAGTTTATAACCACATGTTATATTTAGAATTGGATGCCATTAGGGCGGCATACATGTTTTACAAACATCTCTTGTTTTACATTTGATTAGTCGTCTGCAAACACTTTTAATTTTGTTTGGCCTAAAATTTTATTTTTTGGGAAAGGGTTAATGACCCTGCTGTATTTTTAGTTTGGCATATTATATCAAAAAGTTTAAAAAATCTTGTAGTTCTAAATGATAAGGCATAGGGCTTTTATACCTGGCATGTAGCTTTGGCAGACTTCTAAGATTCTTTGATAATAGCCCTAGGGTTGAAATTGGCATTTCAAGTTCTACATTGGCATATATAGGGGAAACTTATATTGTGCTGACAGAGTGAAAAATGTTAAAAAACTTATTGCTCCTTACCATAAATCCTAGGGCCACAAACTTCTTGCTCCTAAGCATAAATCCTAGGGCTACCAAATTCGAGTAACTTCTGAATTGTTTGGATTATAGCTCTGGGATTGAAATAAGCCATGCCAATAGGGTCTCATATTTTACAGGGGCTTTATATTGAGGAAGCTTTGAAAATCTTATTGTTTATTACCACAGGGTTACAAGTGTATTATTTGGTATGAACATGCCTTTTTATTTCATGCTTTCTGTTAAGACATCGAGAAATAATGGTGAAATATTTTTTGGTGTTTCATGGTAACGATAAGTGAAAAATATCAGTTTTTAAAATCCAACTCTTCAACTAAAGATGGAAAAAGTAGTTCCGGCACACTAGTTATACCTAGGTTAAACGGGCATGCCTCTCAACCAGATGGAAATATGACATAATTTACCCTACATTTTAGTGCTTTATGTAATATCTCAATGCATTGCTATGCAGAGAGGGTACGCCGATTTTGGACTAACCAAAAAGAACCGTACTGGAATTGGACGAAATTCTAACCAAAAAGGGCTTAGAAACATGAAATAAATAGAATACTTGATTTTTTTTGTCAAAGATCAAAATTTATTTCATATCGTGTGAACATCATCAAAAATAAAAAATCACTTTGCCCTATCACATCTTTCACATAAGCTTTTGAAGAAAACTGTACAAAACTTAGGTTACCTGGAGTTGTAATGTGACTGATATATATTGTATTTACTTACTAGCCAGTGGAGCGACACAGGGCCTTCATGGCTCTCTTGTTTTTGAAGGGACTAAATTAATCTTGTCCATTTACAACATACTGTATTTGCAGCTCCAGTGGTAAAACAGATACATTATATTTTGTATAACCCTTTACCTCACAATCCTTGGATTTAATGACCCTAATGGAGAAGGCTTTAGAAGCATTTTACCAGCATTTTCTCCTTTTCCCACATTGCTTTCTAACCTTCCAAAAAAACCATCATCATTTTAGACACTTTCAATTTGTTGTCAGCAAATATACTTGCAATTTGGAAGAGTCCAAAATATTGTTGTGTGGTAAAGGGTCAACTCTTTACCAGATGACAAAATTTTAGACTAGTCCAAATTGAAAGCATTTGCAGATGACAAAATAAATGTGTCTGAAAAAATTAAACTTGGGTTGGGAAGGGTAGAAAACATTGTGGGAAAAGGAGAAAATGCTGGTTACCAGCATTTTCTCCTTTTCCCACAATGTTTTCAAAAGGCTTCTTTCACAGGGTCGTTAAAAGTTGGGATTACATGGTAATGGGTTAAATAAGGTAGATGGACAAATGCACAAAACCAATTATTGCTGACTGGCAAATGCACAAAATCAATTATTGCCATGATAGCAATATGACATGTTGTGTCAAAGAGTATCTCTATCTGCCTGATATCCCAGTTTCAGACTCAATAAATCCTGAAGAATGTTGATAAAACATGGAAAACAGGAACAGATAAAAATAAAATGATGTGATTGAGAAGAAAACATTGCAAGAAAAAAAGAAATTGCATGAAATGACCATTTTCACTTTTTTCCAAAAATGTTTTCAAAAGTGGCAGTATGTATGTACAGATATCAGAAAGCACTACATGTGGGAAACGATTAAGAGTGGTCTTGAAAGATATACATTTTATTCTATACTCTCTCAGTTCCGAATAAAAGAGAACTTTGCAGAAAATACAATCTTCTAAACCCATTACCACACAATCCTAACTTTTGACGCCCCTGAGAAAGAGGCCTTTTGTAAACACTGTGAGAAAAGGAGAAAATGCTGGTAACCAGCATTTTTTCCTTTTCCCACAGTGTTTTCTTCCCTTCCCAGAACAAATTTCAATTTTTCAATCACCCTTATTTTGTCGTCTGCAAATGCTTTCAATTTGGACAATTCTAAATATTGTCGTTTGGTAATGAGTTAAAAAAGAAACACATTTCAAGAGGTTAGTAAAAATCCAAATGATGCTATTTCAAATGCTTATTTTGAAGAAAAATATCTTCCTATTGGACAGTGCAGCCTGATCTTGATCTACACTGTCTGTAGAAGGTCAGCAATTCGTGCATGGCAGCCGAAGGGTTAAAATTTAAATGTGTTTGTACCTTTACCACAGGACAAAATTTTAGAATTTTGCAAACTGACAGCAAAGTTATGTAGATGCCAGACAATAAGTTGATCAAATCAGAAACTTTTTTCTTTGAAAGAGTAGAAGACAAGGTTGAAAGAGGAGAAAATGCTGGTTACCAGCATTTGCCCTTTTCCAAAATTGATTTCAGATATCCTTTTCCCTAGGCTCATTGAATTCTGGGATTGTGTGGTAATGGTCTAAGGCTTGGCTACATGTTTTTGGTACAGATCAAAGATCAAACTTCATGTTTCGTGCAGTCATGTCATAATCTGTGCTATTTATAAAAGCCTCAATTTTTACCTTTGGAACTAAAAGGGTTAACTCTTTACCACACAAGAAAATTTTAGACTGGTTCAAATTAAAAGCATTTGCAGACGACAAAATAAATGTGACTGAAAATTTGAAATTTGTTCTGGGAAGGGTAGAAAACACTGTGGGAAAAGGAGAAAATGCTGGTTACCAGCATTTTCTCCTTTTCCCCCAGTGTTTTCAAAAGGCTTCTTTCTCAGGGGCGTCAAAAGTAGGGATTGTGTGGTAATGAGTTAACTAGTATAATTATGAATATTTAGAAAAAATATCTGGAAAAAACTTATAGGTCAAAGAAAGGACACTGTCTTAGCACAAGGGAATTAGAGACACATTGTAAATGAGACACAAATCAGCAGTTTATTTGAACCAGACCATGTCATTTGAATGGAACAAAGTTTTTCAAATTTATTTTAAAGTTCCACTGTTCTAAGCTTGCTATTTTGTATATGTAGAATTTATTTTTTTTTTGTATTAGAATTTTACTAAAGGAACCAAGACCAGACTTTATTTCACTAAACCATATTTTTAGACTTGTCCAAATTCTAAGCATTTCCAGCTAACAAATTGATAAATTGAAAGGGTAGAAATTATTATAAGAAACAAGAGAAAAAGGTACAAAACTTAAGAAAAGGAAAAAAAAAATCAAAGCATTGAGAACACTGATGTGGCATTCGTCAAGGAAGCCACTGTGTGGAATTGTTTGAAAGCAAGAGGGCCATGGTGGCCATGGATCACTCACTTGAGTCAATGGGTGAAATTCACTCCTTGGGCTGGTCCAGTTTTTATGATAGAGGTCCACTAGGTGATGCTACATACCAAATGTCAAAGCTCTATGCCTTCTAATTTTATAGATGAAGATTTTCAAAGATCTTGCTTTTTATTTTCTTTCTGTTGCCATGGCATCCAGAGATAAGGATGGAATTCAATTTCTTGAACAACTTTGGTAGAGCTTCACCCAAGGATCAACCCTGTTAAATGTCATCAAGATTGGCCAATTGGTTTTGGAGATGTTAAAAGGAATTGTGGACAGACAGACAGATGGACGCCAGACAATGAATGATCACATTACTCTCCCTTAGCACTATGTGCTCAGGTGCGCTAAAAAAAAGAGAAATATTATTTAAATATTAACTTGAAACTCAACCTCCTAAGCAAATTAATACATCTTTTTAGTTAAAGGGAGATTACTGGTTTGCATTATTTGTGTATAGGTTATCTCCTTTTGATCTTTCAAGAGGAGTCAGGAGTAACTTCCCATGACAGAATCATGTGCGTGATTTGTAGAGGGAGAAGCCATATAAAAATACTGAATTCAATAAAGTTTATACCTAGATAGTATGATTTTGAGATATCTGTGGCCATCAGGATCTAATTCCCAACATTACAATAAAGTTTCCTACCTGTAAATATTCATGTACAGTTGAATGAGTAGTGTGCAATCATGATATGAACTGGTTTTGGAACGAACAACCCCAAAAGCAAAGCAGTCAGAAGACAAATTTTGTGCATATAACTGCCCCAATAGAAGCCTATGAGAAGGTGAAGCTATTTTCAATCAACAAAGAAGTATTTCCTTGATTGATGGCCTTTTATACTTTATTTCAATGCACCATTTCCAATTATATATCTGACTGCTACTGAAAAACTCATTTGTCTAGAAAAATTGAGTTTAATGGTGTTTATTTTCTTCGGTTTTGTACAAAATACCATACATGCTCCTCACAATATTCAATACTGAACATTTATTATTGATCTCATAGTAGCTCTGTCTACGACAAATGCCACAAAAAACCATGTAAGGCAGGGCAACCAAGGGCCAGGCTGGAACAGCTTTCCTCTCTTTGAACACCTGCATTTAAAGCAAATGAGTAGGAAGGGCAAGCAGGGACCAGGTTGGAAAAAACTGTCCTCTCTTATAATAAACACAAGTAGTATTATAAAGAATGCACAGAGCAGTTAGGGGCCAGACTTGAACAACTGTCCTCTTTATAAAAAAACTTGGCATATAATTAGAAGATAGAACAAGTAGAGGCCAAACTTGAACGTCCTGCCCTCCCTTACACTCAAGAGAGAATGCAGGGGCCAGGCTGGAATATTTCTGTCCTTTATAATAAAAGTGTGCATACAAGACAAAGGATTAGGATTAAGCAGGGGCTGGGCTGGAGTAAGTGACCTGTCTGAAAAAAAGCACTTGCCTTTAAAGGTGGCCCTTCAGATTTTAGGACGAACATTTTACAAAAGTGCAAAAAATCATCCTTATACTCCCAAAGCCTTTTAATTTTCATTCATAAAACCCCAGTAGTTGAAAACAGTCCTACAACACGAGAAATTAGAGGTTTACTACGGCCCAGGTTGACAACAACGGGAGACACGTTCTACTTTTAGATGATCAATTCGGTCATTTACTTACAGGAATACACAGAAGAAGCTTCAAACATAGCTTCCCAAGAAGACATGGAAAATAATTATTGCATGTTTGTTATGATGGGGAATTTAAGCGTTACGAGTCGCGTGCCAGTCACTTGACATTCCCACAATGCTTTATTGATTTTTGGCGCGAAATCTAAAAATAGCTTAAGAGGCTACGTAGCCTTTTAAGGGAATATCATCAAAATTTTTTTTGTTGTAATTTTATGAATCTTAATTATTGATGATTTGTAATATTTTTTCATATGAATTTCAGTGATATATTTATTTTCTAATTTGGTGAGATGTAAAAATTCTAAATACCCACCTTTAAGGCAATTGGGAAGGTGGGAAGGGCAGGCCGGTCTTAAAAAAGCACTTACATATATGGCAAAAGAGCAGGCAAGGCAAGCTGGGACCAGGGTGGAACACCAGTCCTGTACTTTCATTAAAAAACTTGCATATAAGGCAGAGGGAGGGCAAGCAGAGGCAAGGCTTGAACACCATTCCTACCCTCTCTTACAAAGCATTTGCATAAAAGGAAAGGGTAATTATTAAGCAGGGCAAGGCTAAAGGCAGGACAAGCCAAGGCCAAGCTGGAACATTAGCTCAATTGCTGGAACTCTGGTTATCTGATATAGAGCTGTTGCATACATTGCAAAAGTGAAGTCAGGGCAAGCAGGGCCAAGCTGAAATACTTTGTCACAAAAATAAAAAAAAAATCATCAGAATTTATGGAGTAGTCTTTATGTTTAGAAATGTGTCAGTGGACACCAGAAGTATCATTTCCTAGGACTCCTTCTTCATTTCCATTTTATTTGCCCATAAACTTCTATATGGTCAGCTTTGAACCTTAGCCCGGTGCTCCAAAAACATGATTGCTGAGATCTTGCTGAGATCGGATCTCTGAAAAGCTGATTAAAAAAAGCATATAAGTAGATGAATAAGGAGCAAATGTTCAGCTTCCTTTGGTGGCCTCTATACAACATGTCTTGGAAGAATAGCACTCCTTATTTCAATTAACTTTCCTTTGTATCCGCCTTGGCGGTCCACGATGTGGTATCTCTGAAAAAGAGCTTGTATTGTAATGGGTTATGTTGCAATAAACTGGAATCTAAAGCAAATCTCTAGACATAATTTCTATACCAGTCTGCCTGTACGTGTCAATAAAAGCTTAAACTCTTTATGAGAGCATCTTGGTTACGTTAGATTGAATACTTCATTATATTACTCCATAATGGCGCAACTTGCAGTTGCTTGTTTACAATCCTTCTATCATTTTATGAAACTATCTTATGTTAACAGTTTTTGCAGACATATGATAAAGGCACATGAAGAAAGGGGCAGTATGCTGGTAGCTGGCCTTTTCTGCTTTACTCAGAATGGCTTAACCTTCTACCAAACAATCCCCGGTTTTCACATCCCTGGGAAAGAAGCCTTCTGTAAACATTGTAGGAAAGGAAAAAATGCTGGTAACCAGCATTTTCTCCTTTTCCTACAATGTTTTCTTCCCTTCCCAAAACAACTTGCAATTTTTGGGACATAAATAACTTTTTCGTCTGCAAATGCTCCCAATTCGGACTAATCTAAAATTATGTTATTTGGTAAAGAGTTAATGTGAAAGCATTGGGCGATTGCATTGTCTTCTTTTCTCTTTTTTTTTTTTCACCACAAGTTCTTGAGAGATGCTAAGCTGATAATTTTATGCACCCCAAGTGTGCACTGTAAATATCTCTGATTCATAAAAAGTGTTCCTCATTGATTAGAGTAGATGATTAAGCTTTTGAATCAGAAAGATGATTGGGAATATCTTGTAAAGATGAGAGAAATAGGGCTATTGTTCTATAGTTGTCATCCAGCCCGATCAATGATAAGCCATATAAAAGAATATCCTTCCTGCCCTTTGTGACATCTGTTGTTGTTCAATAAATCATCTTTCATGATTCTTTTCAGATCGCAGAATTCAAGACTTATCCAATTTGAAAACAATTTTTTCTGCAGAGCCCTGTAGCTTTGTAACATACAGGGCTTGGAGGATGTTGGTTCAGTCCCATGAGTGCCATAAGTGGCCACGCCCAGTTGATTTGTTTGTCCCGTGAGGGGTTTGAATTCAGGGGATTACAGGTTCAGTCAGATTTGTCCTAGACCCTGGTAGCTCATTTGGTAACACACAGGGCTGAAAACCATGGATATGGCCTGGTTCAGTGCCTGTAGCCCAGTCCTTGGTAGCTTAGTTGGAAACATATGAGGCTGGAAACCAGGGGTCATTGATTCAGTCATTATCTCTCGCTAGATGGCATTCTATAAATACTCATCTATCTAATTTGGGCATCCTGGTTACAGAGCCGAACCATTTTCCAGTAACGCGGCAACCGTTACTTGAATTTCAAACTAAAATAAATGTTTACTCAATGAAACGCTGCCTTGTGCAATTCACTCAGCTATGATCAGCAGTTTAGAGAAATCTGGAGCTAAAGCAGGTCTCATTTCTCTTCAAGCGTATTGATAAAAGCTATTTTCTACATTGCTACTTTATATAGCGCAATGTTACACTCAGACTGCTTTCGGGGCTATTGATGCGTCATATAAGACAGTCAGATCCTCGAATAATATGACATGCGCAGACAACGTTGATTCAGTAGCATAATAGGCCGGGCCCAGTAGTTTAGTTGGTAACATACAGTGCTTGAAACCAGAGTTTACTTCACTGGTTCAATGTTTTGAGCCCCAAGCCTTGTAGATCAATACAGAGCTCCAGATAAGAGAGAGTGATGGTATTCTAAATCCATTATTTCTTTTTTTAACCCCATGTTGCAGGTACTTATCAGAATAGTGAAGAATAATTTATATTTTCAATTTTGAAATCAAAATCACTCCCTCTATATGGAGCTCTGTCAGTAGGAAACATACAGGGTTTGACACCAGGGGGTTGCTGTTTTACTTGTGAACTTGATTGAATTTGCTCAGATGACAAAATGGCATTCACTGCAGCAGAATTAATATCTATCTTTTCTGAGCATTATCTGAGTGGACAATGTTTATGTTGAAAAAAGCCAGATGTTTGAAAACACTGTAGTTATTGAAACATCAGGATAGCAAAAAGGGCTGCACTGGGTGATGCCATTTTACTGAAATTATGTTGAAAAGGTGTTAACTCTTTACCACACGAGAAAATTTTAGACTGGTCCAAATTGAAAGCATTTGCAGATGACAAAATAAAGGTGACTAAAAAATAGAAATTTGTTCTGGGAAAGATAGAAAACACTATGGGAAAAAAGAGAAAATGCTGGTTACCAGCATTTTCTCCTTTTTCCCATAGTGTTTTCAAAAGGCTTCTTTCTCAGAGGTGTCAAAAGTAGGGATTGTGTGGTAATGGGTTAAACAACGAACAAACAAGATATTTTTAACTTTGTTATACAGATTATAGAAAGGGTGGAGGACAAAAAGGTAAAGGGAATTAAAGCTGAACTTGATCTACATTGTCTGAGCCAAAGTGACTTTAAAATTTATTGTTCTTAAGGATGTAAAACTTAAAAGCATTTTTATTGCATACATGTGTAAGCTTAGCCGATAGTGTACCAAATCCAATAGACATTTTCATAAGCAAATGGAGACCCAAATATAGCAATATATTGCTTTTTCAGGTTGCTCATGTCTAGATATTCTCAGCATGTAATACAGTGCAAATCAAATAATAGACTGCATACTACATGTATCTTCTGGGGTCTGATCTTGATATATGCTAGCTGCAGAAAAAATGGTTAGCTATGAAAGTCCAAAGGAGGAATTTACTAGCTTGGAGTTTTTTTGTCGCTTCATACATCTTAATAAGTGGGGACTCTCCTTGGACAGTTTTATGTTCTTATCTCAAAATTGGAACAGTCTTAGCGCCAAACATCATTGCTTCAACTCATTACCAAACGACAATATTTTAAGATTGTCCAAATTGAAAGCAATTGCAGATGACACAATAAAAGTGACTGAAAATTTGAAATTTGTTTTGTGAAGGATATAAACATTGTGGGAAAAGGAGAAAATGCTGGTTACCAGCATTTTCTCCTTTTTTTCCACAATGTTTTCTAAAGGCTTCTGTCTCAGGCTTCTCTCTCAGGGTCATCAAAAGTAGGGATTGTGTGGTAATGGGTCAAGATGTTTGTTTGTTTGAAAATGATGTTCAACTCTTTCCTAAATGAGAATATTGAAGACTGGACCAATTTTAAAGAACTTGCAGGTAGGGTTCAAAATTCCCACATACTTACTTGCAAAATGCAATTCAGAATTGGAAAATGTAATTTGAAATTTCAAGCACTTGCCAAAACATATGAGTGCAAATTAGTGAAGAACAATTACCAGAATGTACTAAATTTTCATCTCGCAATAGAAGTGAGCTAATTCTCCTCGTTCTGGATAGACATCGGTCATGTCACCTTAAAAATACCCTTTAACAGCTTTTGATGATTTAAATGTCGCCATTGAAGCCTTAGAGTTGTCGTTTGTTATCCGAGCTACTTGAGCCAAGTTCATTCTTGAGCCAGTATCAGCCACAGCTGATACCGAGGTTTTGCATTTATATATGGAAAGAAAGCATGAGAATTCAATCTCTGATTACAAAACAAAAAATGTTTGTCAATCTTTCTAGAAAAGATAAATATGCGCAAATAACAACGGAAAGAAAGTCGCATGTGATGGACTCACTAAACCAGTTACCGGACACGCAGATATTTGGATGTGATAGGTGCATAATTTATTTACAAAATCGTTCACCATTGTAAGTTCTATAGAAATTTAACTTGGTTTGAGAACAGAAATTCAACTTGAATTGATGGTTTAATGAGGGTTTTATTATATATTAATTGACATTTCATTTTGTTTGGTTGTTGTCCCTACCCAGACAGGTAACGTAATAGAATAGAATTGAACAGTTTGTACCAGCCATTCGTTCTTTACCATTGGGTAGGCAAGCTGAGTTTAAAAAAAATGTGAGTCTAATTTTAATTTTGCAAGTGGAAATAACAGCTACTTGCTAAAATTTGCAAGTGGATAAAAAAAATGAAATTCGAACCCTGGCATATGACAATGTTTGCATGGCACACTGTATGAGATAGCCTTGTATAGTACCAGCATATTCTCCTTTTTCCACCATGTTTCTAAAAGGCATACTTCTCAGGATTGTTAGAACTTGGGATGCATTAATGCAGTTACATTATGACAATTGCAACTTCCTAAGATTCCCTTAACCTTATACCAGATTATGAAATTTTAGCCTCGTCAAAATTTGATATATTTGCAAGCGACAAATCGAATGTGACTCAAATATAAAATTTCTTTATTATAGTGTAATAACATGGTTCGAAAAGGAGAAAATGCTGATTACCAGTATTTTCCCCTTTTCCAACTATTTTTTAAAAGCTTTCTTTTTAACACATTTTGGACTATAATTCTGAAATTCTGACACTCATTGGTTTATGAGGTAAAATTTTATTAAATTTGTTCGCCAAAAGCTCACTTAATTAACCCATGACCACACAATCCCTACTCTTGACTCCCTTTAGAAAGAAGTCTTTAGAAAACATTGTGGGAAAAGGAGAAAATGCTGGTAACCAGCATTTTCTCCTGTTCCCACAATGTTTTCTACCCTTCACAAAACAAATTTCAAATTTTCAGTCACTTTTATTTTGTCGTCTGCAAATGCTTTCAATTTGGAACAGTCTAAAATATTGTCCTTTGGTAATGAGTTAATAAATTTTTTGTAGACTTGTTTAATGAATTTTTATCTCAAAATCCAACTCTGGCCAGATCCTATAATATCTGTTTGCCTGAAAGTGCATTTTGGCATGATAATAATTTTACTATCTAGTAAAGAATTACCCCTCAAGTCTTTACCACACAAGAAAATTTTAGACTGGTCCAAATTGAAAGCATTTGCGGACGACAAAATAAAGGTGACTGAAAAATTGAAATTTGTTCTGGGAAGGGTAGAAAACACTGTGGGAAAAGGAGAAAATGCTGGTTACCAGCATTTTCTCCTTTTCCCACAGTGTTTTCAAAAGGCTTCTTTCTCAAGGGCGTCAAAAGTAGGGATTGTGTGGTAATGGGTTAAGTCTTTACCACACAAGAAAATTTTAGACTGGTCCAAATTGAAAGCATTTGCAGACGACAAAATAAAGGTGACTGAAAATTTGAATTTGTTTTGTGAAGGGTAGAAAGCACTGTGGGAAAAGGAGAAAATGCTGGTTACCAGCATTTTCTCCTTTTCCCACAGTGTTTTCAAAAGGCTTCTTTCTCAAGGGTGTCAAAAGTAGGGATTGGGTGGTAGTGGGTTAATACACACTCCTGAATTTTATCAAGACTAGTAATAGAAGTATTTGAAAACTTTGTAAGAAGAAGGGAAAATGCTTGTTTCCTGCATATTCCCCTTTTCCAACAATGTTTTCTGTCTTTTTTAAGAAATCAGCATTTGAGCTACACTTACTGGTATCATTAATTTCTAAAAATGCTTGGAATTTCACTTTGTTCCGAATTCTGCCATTTATTAACCCCTTACCACACAATCCCTACTTTTGACGACCCTGAGAAAGAAGCCTGTAGAAAAGGAGAAAATGCTGGTGGCCAGCATTGTCTCCTTTTCCTACAATGTTTTCTGCCTTCCTAAAGCAAATTTTCATTTTTGAGTCGAAGTACTGTTGTGATCTGCAAATGCTTTCAATTTAGACCATTTTAAAATTTTGTTGTTTGGTAAAGAGTTCAGGGAGTAAGCAAAATACATTGTGTTGCTTTCTTTGTTTATAATGCAATAAACTTGCAGCTGCTTGTTTCTTTTTTGCGATGTTGATTCAAGAGCATCATGGTTCTAAATTTTCCCTGTTTCAATAAATTTTAGTACCTATGATGTACATATTGATATCTGGAAGAAATAAGTTGATTTAACTCTGAACTAAACAACAAACTTTTATATTGGTTCAGATCCAAAGCATTTGCAGATGACAAAATAAACATGGCTCAAAATATGAAATCTGATCCAAATGTCCCTAGTTCAAAAGATTCTGGGGAAAGAAGCTTTTGAAAACATTGTTGAAATTTGAGAAAATATATTTGACCATCATTTTTAGCTCACCTGAGCACGAAGTGCTCATGGTGAGCTTTTGTGATAGTCCAATGTCCATCGTCCGTCATCCACAATTTCTTTAAACATCTCCCAAACCACTGGGAAACTTGGCAGGGATGTTCCTTGGGTGAAGCTCTACCAAAGTTGTTGAAGAGATTGAATTCCAGCCATAACTCTGGTTGCCATGGCAACCAAAAGGAAAAAAATTGCAAAATCTTTGAAAATCTTCTCTGAAAGTAGAAGGAGTAGAGCTTTGATATTTGGTACATAGCATCTCCTAGTGGACCTCTACAAAGATTGTTCATATGATTGCCCTGGGGTCAAAACTGGCCAGGCCCGGGGATCACAGGTTTGAAATATAGGAACAAAGAAGGAAAACTTTAAAATTCTTCTTCTTTGAAACTAGAAGGGGCAGAGCTTTAATATTTGGTTGTAGCATCTCCTAGTGGACCTCTACCAAGATTGTTCTTATGATGCCTCTGGGGTCAAAACTGGCCCCTTCCCGTGGGTCACAAGTTTGAAACATAGTAACAAAGAAGGAAAACTTTAAAAAATTCTTCTCTGAAACAAGAAGGAGTAGAGCTTTGATATTTTGTATGAAGCATCTGCTAGTTGACCTCTACCAAGTTTGTTCACATGATGTCCATGGGGTCCAAACTGGCCCAGCCTAGGGGTTCACAAGTTTGAAACATAGGAACAAAGAAGGAAAGCTTTAAAAATATTTTTCTCTGAAACTGGAAATCGTAGAGCGTTGATAATTCATTATGTAGCATCTTCTAGTGGACCTCTACCAAATACGATACAATGATCTTTTCGGAAAAGAAGAATTTTCATTGCAGACCTTTACTGCTTAGTACTCAGGTGAGCTATAATAGAGATTTCTAGCTTTTACGGTTCACGGTTGACGGAGACGAACTTGCACCCAAATCGGGGGTCATCTCAAACTTTACTTGTTTACAGCGATTTTGGGCAGCCGTGTAGGGTGTCGGTGAGTGATGATTCGGATAAATCTTATCGTCAAGCAAAATGCACTAATCACGAAATGATAAATCAGCGCCTATCCCAGCAAACATGCGATATTGCTAGACATCATTGTGCTGACCCAGAAATCCACTACGTGTGGATCTTCTGGTACCATGACCGTCAACAATGTTCTGCCTATGGATTGCATTGTAATATCAATGTCCCGAATAAAACTGCTCCTGTGGTTCATTTTTCGGACGGTTAATTTCGTAAGAGATCGATCGATGGGCCCCATGGCATTAGGAATTTTGTTCCAGGAATCCCTCATGGCTACCCAATCACAATTCTATGGCTAAACATAGGTGAAATAAGAGTAGTCTAAATGTAACCGTCACACTCAAGACTTAGATATGTCTAGTAAAGGGACGACAGAAAAGGAGAATGCATTTCTTTCATTGTAAGCGTCCTCAGCATCTCTCAATAATTAGGACATATCTTTAAATTTATTTAAGGTTAGGCAGCGGTCCGATTAATTCTAAGAACATACATACGAGTAGTCAATCGACAGAGTGGTATTAAAACAGTTTAACCGAATATGATTATTGTAGTTAAAAATTGAAGAAAAAAAAAAAATGGAAAAATCACGTTTATGACAGACAGACAAGGGGCAAGGCGCAGATACATTAATGGAAGGGAGGTAAAAAGGCGAAGTTTCTCTTCAAATTTTGTGATTATTGTGTTTGATTTTGTTTAAATTTTGATTTGCATTTAAAAGAAAAGGAATATAAAGTGATAAATCAACTGCCGCTTCTAGATACCCCTCAACGCAAAAAAAAAAAAACGCACGTTCATCTTAAAGAGAATGAGCGTTCGGAAAGCACATGCATTTTGTGTTACAGTCGCTACACTTGAGTACAAAAGCATGCGGAAGGTGGAAATAATGCCGGTTAAGTCAAAACTTTGTTTGCAGCGCAAAAATTTTCAAGCATACGGCTCGAGGCAGCCCTTTGCTACGTAAACACAAGGACGATCGCAGATTGCTTGAATAAAGGTGCATATGCGGCTATGAACACCTTTTCTGTAATATCGCGATAGTTCATATTTTTATTTGCTTCATGGATAGAACGAAGGGAGTAGGGCCTAGTAAAGATTAATTTTAATTAACATAAAAATAGTACTGAACTTTTAAAGTAGATGTACGGCGTGTATTTGCCAGCGGATAGGCAGGACCCTTAGAATAAAGTCTTTATTTTTTACCAATCACACATGTCTGTTTATTCATTTTATACCAGTACCAAAAAGTAGATCAAAAGCCAACACATTCAGTTATGCCAAAAAGTAACATCACTGAGGATAAGGATGCTAATAGAAATTGCCGCACGGTAGGCAAAGCGTGCTATCCCAACTATAGGCAATATGTAAGGGTATTGTTCGTTTCATCACTTATGTACTATGCTTGCATTACTTTTTAAGGTCGCGTGTAGTTCGATCTATAATGGTAAAAAAATCTGGAAAGGACCAATTTACCCTACTGAAAGAACTTCTGATGAAACTGAAAATGCTATCTCTGTAACGGAAGGAAATGCAGTATCTGAAAATGTCTCCCCCGTTATTTTCTAGTTCCCGAGTTTTTCGCGTTTCTGATCGATTCAGCATTTTACTGATTATTCTTCAAGGGTGCACAGGATCCCCTCCGGTAAACACAATTCTGTAGAACTTCTCGATCCTTTTTGGACCTTTCTTGTATGTTAGCCTAATACATGTCCCAGTTTGTACTAGAATTGCGTTTTAAACTTTAGGTATTTCTCTGCATGTAGGGATATAATGCATGCAAACGTTTAACAGAGCTGCGATATGCATATTACAAGAATAACCAACTGAAATGCATTTGCATACATTATTGCAAAAAAATCTTTATTCTTCTGATTGATGAATTTGTCTTTTGTAAAAATAAAGTTTCGCAAATGCTCCGCCGTCTCGTTGTTGGCACTTCCTCTGAATCTGAATCCTTACAATGGTTCGTGAAAATTAAGCAGTAAAAATAATTCGTCTGGCCTTAAATTTTCCTCGACAAATATGTTGAGATAACCCCCTGAAATAGTCACCGGCCGTCTCCGTCTATCGTTAACCATAAAAGCTAGAAATCTCTAATAGGACCATCATGGTCCTCCTGTTTTACCCTTTCAAAGACGAAGTCCAGCATTTGAGCGACATTTGATATATCTCTGCAAAATTAATGTGTTTAAAATGGACCTGTCTATCAGTAATTGTTTGTATTTCTAATCTGTCCATGTATGGTGTTTTATCATTTTCAACATCAGTTCAGGTATATTACAGCAGCTGAAGTGCACCTATTCATGTCTTCAGGACTTTCTTTTCTTTGAACAAAATACTTTCCACTGTCAACAAAATCAGATTAGCGCAAATGATGGGATTTGTCTCTGAAAGGTTACAAAGATTTGTGGGAAATGGAGAAAAAGCTGATAATTGGCATTTTTTCCCGATTCCATAATGTTTTAAAAGCTTTCATCCTCATGGTGGTTAAAACACAGAATTGACAGGTTAAAAAAAAGGTTGATGAAATCTCTCTGATCTGATGCTGGAGGCAAAATAATGGTTATTACATAACTTTTTCTTGTTGGAACATGAGGATTCAGGTGTCAGGTTTTAAAGCATTTTGATGTTCATTATTTACATCTAGATCAAATGGAATTGATGAATTACACCTGAACTGCTATGTATTGTAATCCATTACCACACAATCCCTACTTTTGACGACCCTGAGAAAGAAGCCTTTAGAAAACCTTGTGGGAAAAAAAGAAAATGCTGGTAACCACCACTTTCTCCTTTTTCCAACAATGTATTCTATAGGCTTCTTTCTCGAAGGCTGTCAAAAGTAGGGAATGTGTAGTAATGGGTTAAATTGGGACAAAGCCATACATGAAGACATGGTCTCCCGTAACAGTGTAGTAAAGGGTTAAAGTATAAACTTTTCTGGTATTACAAATCCAGAAAGCATGCACAGTAAAGTCATTGAATGGTATTGTGGATAGTGTTGAGCAAGATAATGTAGTAGAAAATAGTTAAACTGAGTTCTAAGTCAGTACTTTGATTAATACTTTTGTCCTCACAAATGAGTACATGTATTATATGTTATGCTTCTAGTTGTCAGTCTCGCAACCATCCATCCATCTTCCCATCTGTGTGGCAGCATAGTGAAAACTTTAGAAATCTTTCTGTGCCTAGCCATTATAAGAACTAGGGCTACCAAATTTTGCATATATAGCTTTATCTAGTGGGCCTCTACCAAGAAGGTCAATGTTATAGTCTGGGGATTAAGTTTGGCCCGGCCCAACGGGGTCATAAGTTTTAAATAGACTTTTAAAATAAAAACTTTAGAAGTCATTTTCATGCCTACTATAGGACTTGGGTATGGGTATGGGGCTTCATCTTGTAGATCTGTACGAGGATTCAAATAATTATAGCTCTGTGTTCAACAATTGCTGTGCCTTTGGGTCATAACTTTCTTGTGGGTTTTTATAGAGAAAATTTTGTATGTCTTCAAAGTCTGAACAGGCAAAGTAATATGATGTTTGACTTGTAAGGATTTTACTTGTTAGCTGGTGGAGCAATTCAGGGCTATTGTGGCCCTCTTGTTTTTATGCCACTTTACTTTTTAACTCTTTTACCCATAAGGCATTTCTAAGGCATCTCTAATTGATCCCAGACAACAGCAAAGATGAAGCCGTTTCTTATATGTAAATGATACCTTTTGATAGCATAGAAAACATTGTGACAAAAGGTGAAATTGCTCGTCACAAGCAGTTTCACCTTTCGCCACAATGTTTTCGAAAGGCTCCTCCGAGCAATGTGTAGAAATGAGTATCTGTGGAGTAAAGGGTTAAAGTAAAATATGCTTGGAGAATTCTTTTTGAGTTCATTAACACATCAGCAGTGGATGTCTTTTGCAGCTCCTTGAGCACACTACATTTGAAACATTGTTGCAGAAGGGGAAATTGCAGATGATGATTATTTTTGCTTGTGCCACAATATTTTGCCCTCAGGAAGAAGGTTTGCAAACACATTTAAGTAAAAGGAGAGAAAAAATTACTAACATCAGTGTTCTATCCCTGGTATTGTTTGATTAGCTTTTTTCAAACACAAATCTAATCATTGTAAACTTTGTTTGGTTTACAAAATTCTTTTTATATCAATGTCAGAAATTTTATTAGTGAATTAGGAGTCAGGAATATCTGTAGGTCCATGTTGCACATTGTATATATAGTCCGGTCTGTTAACTCGATTTTTTAGCAAAATGTTTACACTCCGGACGAAAGCAACAAATTTCGCATACAGTTAATAGACATCATTCCGAACCATTTGCGCCTGGTGTGCCCGATTTTAGTGGCCTAGTTCATTAATTACTGCTTATTATATATTCGGATAGATGCAGTTTCCGAATACTCTTCCTTTGTATTTTATCAGAACACATATTTTGTATCTCATAATGATTTGACCACTGAGGGTCGATCAAAACGCTTTCAAATTTAAGAGAACTTCATTTTTTTATCGAAAATTTGTTTTTTATTTACTTTGTAGGTGGATTTTGGTTTATTTTCAGTAATATAGATATGAATAAATCCGAAATGATACCGGGAATGGGCATTTTTAGTAATTTTTTTCACTTTTATATTAAGTTCCGAAATTTTTGAAAGGTCCAAAAAACCTAAAACGGCTGTGCCGGTAGTTTTATTAATCATCTTTTTCGAAGATACACACAAAAAAAGAAATGTCGATTTATCAATCTTTCGGTAGACATCAGAGAGTAAAGCAGTAGGAAGCGCTGTCTCCTGCCGGGCGTGTTGATAGAACTTTTTGTATGCAAACTGTATTAACCCTTAGGCTGCCAAGCGCGACTCAATGATCTTTTGCAGACAATACAGACTAAGATCAGACTACGAAGAACGTGCAGTCTGATCCTAGATCATCTACACTGTCCGATACGGAGATATTTTTCCTCGAGATATTCCTGTGAAATAACATTTGGGATTTTACGATCGGCTTTAAGTGTCATTTAATTAGTAAGATAAGGTTTAATAATTTGAAAAACAAATCCCCCAGCCAATTCCGAAAGAAATAAGTGCAAATATACATTTAAACTGGGACCGGTTAAATCAGGTTACATAATAATCCATTTGAAAACGAAAAAAAAATGTTTGGGTAGAAAAATGCATCTTTGACGGCCAGTAATTCGAACAGACTTATCTTCTGTAACAGATTTTAACCATTCCAAACCTTTACAAGTGATATGAACGTAAGGCTGAATGGGATAAACACTTTATTATGCTCGAACTTCTGTTTTTTCTAGAAGGAATGGGAAGTTTGAGATTTGATTTGAATTTTGTTATTACGATAGTTAATTAACTCGTATAAGGTAGTTCAAACAGGAACATGACAAAAATACAACTATAGAGATTTTAAATATTATTTCAAAGTCAAGATTTTCGCTGTAAATTGAAAATGTATAATATCCCAGTTTTTGGTAAATAAACTGTCTCTGTCTATTTGCAGATACTGGAACGATTTTTTTAAAACAAAAATTATTACTTTAATAGTTAAATCAATCAAACCACCGATTCCTGGATTTCGAACCAGTACGTTAAAAAACTTAGCCACGGAATTCGGCAAACATTAGTAGATCAATCAGACATAAAAATAGGAAAGGTCTATCGCAGTTATATTAATGTTATTTTTCTCCCTTTTCCCCAATTTCTTACAATACTGATTCTTCATTAACTCTTTACCAAACGAAAATTTGAGACTTTCCCAAATTGCAAACCTTTGCAGAAAACAATTTGAATGTGACTTGGAAAAAATGAAATTGTTTGTAAGAAGGATAGCAAATGGAAAAGGAGAAAAAGGTGGTTTCCAGAACTTTATCACTTTTTTACAACATTTTTGAAAAACTATATATTTCTCAAGGTCGTGAAAAGCTTGTGTTATGCGGAATAGGGTTTTAAATAGTTACGGTGAATGTTTTCACCCGACGACGTCCATATACTTAGCATATGGGCGACGGACAAAAGTCCACTGGACAAAAGCCCACCGGGCAAAAGCTCACTACTAATTTTTACAGGGAGGAAAAATGCCCACTGCTTATAAAAAAAGTGTATAAAAAATAACTTTTTAATCATTTTTGTAGAAAAAACACAGACGGATTTAATGATCAGAATGATCAAATTGCTTTTCTTTCTTCTCAATGTTTAATTCTCTGCAACATTTCCCATTCTTCTAACAACCATGTGAAAGAAGAAGAAAATGCTGCTTATCGGCATTTTCTGCTTTTCACATAATGTTTTCTACTTTTTGTAGAGACAAGTCACACGAAACTTATTAATTCCATACATGATTAGAACTAAAAGTTCTATTGGGCTATTGTCCCAGTGGGCTTTTGTCCTAGTGGGCTTTTATCCCATTGGGTTTTTGTCCTACACCCAGCATATGGAGACAATAGAATAAAGGTGGTTCACATGGTTGTAATTGTCCTTGAAAAAGTAAAACATATTGTTGAAGCTGGAGAAAGATTCCTTTTTTTCCCCAATATTTTCTCTCACACTTTGAAAATTCGTTTTTCACAGAGGTTTTTGAACTATATATTGATTACTTTTTCTTGCGGGGGGGCGGGGGGGGGGGGGGGGGGGGGGTGTTGGGGTGGGGTCGGTGTTGAGGTTGAGGATGTGAGACAAAAAACAGAAAGTGGGACAAATCAGCACGTGTGCCCCCTTTTTACCAGGTCGCCAAAACACAAAATACTTTGGTAAAAGGTAAAATAGCGGTCCAGTGTCTTCAGAAAG
Organism: Tridacna crocea; assembly: GCA_943736015.1. Lineage (NCBI taxonomy): Eukaryota > Metazoa > Mollusca > Bivalvia > Cardiida > Cardiidae > Tridacna > Tridacna crocea. The sequence continues at coordinate 33,018,559 of OX031066.1, read as the reverse complement.
ACAGGGATAGTCCATTTAGTGATATTATAGCACTAATATTATCAAACCGTCTTTGTTGCGTTTTCAGGCATGTCCCTATTGACGACTAACTTCATATTATAGATCATGAACAAAAGAAACATGGCTTCAGATCAGATTTCAAACTTTCCATACCGTTTTCACAAAATATTTATTCAAACTTCATTTTGAGCATTTAACCCATTACCACACAGTCCCTACTTTTGACGCCCCTGAGAAAGAAGCCTTTAGAAAACATTGTGGGAAAAGGAGAAAATGCTGGTAACCAGCATTTTCTCCTTTTCCCACAATGTTTTCTACCCTTCACAAAACAAATTTCAAATTTTCAGTCACTTTTATTTTGTCGTCTGCAAATGCTTTCAGTTTGGACCAGTCTAAAATTTTGTTGTTTGGTAATGGGTTAAAGATGTGAAAAATGGGTAAAGGGTTATCTCGGTGTTCCTTTGATCTCGGCAGGATGGGTGACCTTTAGAAGAGTTGTAATGTACTGTTTTCTTACAGACTTCCAAACATGTGTCACATTAAACTGACTCTTTGTACCTTTTGTTTCATATTAATTTACGCGTGTGGTGATCATTAATGGACAGGATTTTGAATTATACACAGGTTACAGAGGGTTCATTCTTAGTCTCTATATGCTCTTTATTTCAATACGATCTCATAAAATGCATATTTTGTCTGTTCATGATTATTTTTTTCAAAAGCGATATCACGAAATATTACTAAATTGTGTTAGAATTGATTTCCTCTAGATTTTTTGCTTTGTCATTTTCTTTTAAGTTGTGAATTTGTCCAGATTTAAAGGGTTTGCCAACGGGACATACAGCATTTTGTCCTTGAAAAAATGCTTTGGATAAAAAGAAAATATCCGTTATATCAAATGTAATCGGCAAATGGTCTACTGCATTGTATGCGGAAATCTGAAGGCAATTTGATTTGTCCTGCCGGTCGACCAAATTCGAAGGAATCCTATACGCAAAATTCAGTATATATTTTTGTCCTTGAAAAAATGCTTTGGATAAAAAGAAAATATCCGTTATATCAAATGTAATCGGCAAATCGTCTACTGCATTGTATGCGGAAATCTGAAGGCAATTTGATTTGTCCTGCCGATCGACCAAATTCAAAGGAATCCTATACGCAAAATTCAGTCAGTTCTTTTTAAGTATGTAAAGTGCAAGCAAATGACAGGCAGATGGACGGACAGATAAACACACAGACACGAAAGAAATATAGAATATTCATAAAATCAATTCTTAAATCTAGTTGTGCCTTTAAAATGGCAAAATACTTATGAAACGCCATTTTTTGTCGATCATTCACTGTGACTAAACGGGAAACAACAAAAGTACTGTTCTACAAAGGAAGAGTATTCGGACAGTACAGTTATCCGAATTTCAAATCGCAATAAAAATTGATCTAGGGCCTTAAAATCGGGCACACCCCTTTTTTTCGTTTTAGAAACGTATTGTTTACATCATATAAAATTTTCACACTTTCGTCCGGCTGGTAAACATTTTTGAGCTAACAGACCGGACTAATAGTGTACGAAAGGCTGTCTGCAGCAAATTTTTATCAGAGAATAGTGAGGTAACAGTGAAAGAGAGGCCATAAAAAAAAGGAGTGTCCTTGGTAAATGTCAAATTAGGGAGAGATTAGGTCAGCCTTTCTCATAGATTTCCCTCTAATCAGACAGTATTCCACCCTTCCAGCATAATAGACAAAACTAAAGGCTACTGCAGACTGCATAGATCAAGATCAGACTGCACAGAATGTGCAGTCTGATCTTGATCTATTCAGGTCTGCTTGTTTAGTCAAGCTTAAATGATTCAGATCAGTCGCAGTTTCTTTGGATGATACTTTCAGCTTTCAAAAAAGATTGAATATCTGTAATGGTGTAGTGAAAGTGTTAATAATATCATGTTCTTGCAGCTATAAGACAGAGAGGTTTGCAAGACACTTGGGACAAGTAACAAAGAATGTAAACATGAAATTCTAGATGTCTTGTTTGCAGATCTTTCCTCCCTAAAATTTATATACTTTCCTCCCTAAAATTTAATATATACTTTCCGCAAAATTCTAGTCTGTTAACCCTTTGTCACACAATCCTGAGTTTTAAATGACACATAGAATGAAGGCTTGGGAAATATTATTATGAAAAGAGAAAATGCTGGTAAAGAGCATTGACCCATTTTCCAACAATGCTTTCTGCCCATTCAAGGACAGAACTTGGCTTATCAGATGCATTGAAATTGTTGTATGCAAAATGTGTTTAAGTTGGTTGAGTGTACAAAGTTGTTGTCTGGTGAAGAAACAAAATGGCATCAGATTGTTAATTAATTACTAAAAACAAAAATCTTAGACCTGTCAAAATTGAAAGCTTATGCAGATTACAATTTGAACATGGCTTAACCCATTACCACACAATCCCTACTTTTGATGACCTTGAGAAAGAAGCCTGGTAACCAGCATTTTCACCTGTTCCCACAATATTTTCTACCCTTCACAAAACAAATTTCAAATTTTCAGACACTTTTACATTGTTGTCTGCAAATGCTTTCGATTTGGACACACCTAAAATTTTGTTGATTGGTAATGAGTTAACAGATGATATGTATTCAACAGATTTTGGCAAAAACAAAAAAAAAATGGAAATGGAAAAAAATGCTTGTTACTAGCATTTTTCTTTCCACAATAATTTTCTATGTACAGGATCTTTAGAAATGTTGAAATACATGATTGTAAACTGTTAAAGGATAATTAGGGTGGGTAAGTTAGAATCCTGCAAAAGAATCATGCTAAGTTCTCTCTGAAGATTGATAAGTGTCATTGGAATAGGATTTAACTCGCTACCGAATGACAAAATTTTAGGTTTGTCCAAATCGAAAGTATTTGCAGACGACAAAACTAAAGTGACTGAAAATTTGAAATTTGTTTTATGGAGGGTAGAAAACATTGTGAGAAAAGGAGAAAATGCTGGTTACCAGCATTTTCTCCTTTTCCCACAATGTTTTCTAAAGGCTTCTTTCTCAGGGCTGTCAAAAGTAAGGATTGTGTGGTAATGGGTTAATGTTTTACAAGAATTAGGTAGTTTTCGTGCAGTGACGTAAAAGAGCAGAAGTAAAATTTTCCATTATTCACAGCATTGTCAAAGGTTGATTAAAAAGCAAAAAATGACCATAGTACAATGGATTGTTTGAAAATATTATCAACAGAACTATCTCATAGCAGTGGATAGTCTTTATGAAGATTCTACATCAGAATGTTCTTTGCATCACTTGAAGGTTGGTATATTGTGTGCAAAAGAAACTGCATTTGTAGGTTGGTAAAGAGACATACTGTATATCAATGACCTCCTTTTTCCACTCTGTTGTTTGGTAAAGAGATAGAGGATATTTGTTTTTTTTGGTGAAAGATCGAAATTTATTTCATCGAGTGGACACCATCGGTAATCTTTTCATGAGTGGTGCAGAGATGAAATAAATTTCGATCTTTCACAGAAAAAAAAGCAAATATTCTATTTATTTCATGCTCTTAACCCTTTCTTGGGGGAGTTTTATCAAAATCCAGTACAGTTATTTTCCGTTATTCCCCATGGCGTACCCCTCCCACATAGCAACGCATTAAAATATTACGTCATGCGCGAGAAAGCTAAGGTAAATGACGTCATATTTCCCATCTGGTTGTCAGGCACCACGCGCAATTTACCTAGGCGACAAGAATGTGAAAATCAGTGTTTTCACTGGTGATACCAGTGTAAGATCGAAAAGTATTTTCACTGCTATTTCTCGATATCCTACTGGAAAGCATGAAATAATTTAAAAGAACATTTTATTACGTTTTTCAGTATGTCCGACTCAGTAGCTATGACACTAAGGCAGACCAAGTTCTACAACTGTTACAGAACCACTGGGGGCTGGACCTTCCAAAACTTCTGATTACAGTGCATGGGGGGATATTGAATTTTGACCTTCAACCAAAACTTAAACGGGTCTTTAGAAAGGGTCTCCTTAAGGCTGCCAAAACCACAGGGGCTTGGATCATTACTGGAGGAACAAACACAGGTATGGATCAGCTTAGGGTTTTCTTTGAATTCTTTTCAGACAACAGAATTGTAGAATGTTCAGTATTGAAAACATAAATTTTGTATACAATTAACCCATTACCACTCAATCCCTCCTTTTGACGACCCTGAGAAAGGAACCTTAACTCATTACAAAACAACAATATTTTCCGCTTGTACAAATCAAAAGCATTTGCAGACGACAACATAAAAGTGACTGAAAATTCGAAATTTGTTCTGTGAAGGGTAGAAAACATTGTGGGAAAAGGAGAAAATGCTGGTAACCAGCATTTTGTCCTTTTCCAACAATGTTTTCTAAAGGCTTCTTTCTCAGTGCCATCAAAAGTAAGGATTGTGTGGTAATGAGTTTAGAAAACATTGTGGAAAAAGTGGTAACCAGCATTTTCTCCCTTTCCCACAATGTTTTCTACTCTCCAAAAAACAAATTTTTATTTTCAGTGACTTTTATTTAATTGTCTGCAAATGCTTTCGATTTGAACAAGCCTAATATAATTGTTGTTTTGTAATGAGTTAATATAAAATAGTCAAATGATTGACTTTGTCTTTAGTGGGAAGAAACATTGTTGGAAAAGGAGAAATTATTTATTACAAGCAGTAGCCCTATTTCTGAAGGTAATTATTTTCATTACACTTTGTAAAGTCAGGTTGTTCTTTGGTGAAGATTTATTTCTGAGTTTGTCTCATAGACAAACCCCCTATCTTATGATTCATACTTAAAATATTTCCTAATGTTTGCAGTAAAAAGAAGTTTACAATTTGGTTGTCTGGTAGTGACTTAAAACTCTTTACTACACAAGAAAAGTTTAGACTGGTCCAAATTGAACGCATTTGCAGATGACAAAATAAAGGGGACTGAAAAATTAAAATTTGGTTTGGGAAGGTTACCAGCGTTTTCTCCTTTTCCCATAGTGTTTTCAAAAGGTTTCTTTCTCAAGGTCGTTAAAAGTCGGGATTGTATGGTGAAGAGTTAACTCTTTACAAGAGAACAAAAGTTAAAGATTTTCTAAATTGAAAGCACTTGCACATGACATATTTATTGTGGCATAAAATGAAGACATATGTCTTGAAAGGGTAGAAAATATTGTGTGAAAAGGAGGACATGCTTGATACCAGCATTTTCTTCTTCTCCCTTACCAGATGACATTTAATGCTTTACCAGAGGACAAAAACTTAGACTTGTCCAATTTGAAAGCAACTGCAGATGACAATTTAAAAGTCGTTCAGATGATGAAATTCACCTTTGATGGATTAGAAAGCATTGTGGGTAAAGGAGAAAATGCTGGTTACCTGCATTTTCTCCTTTTCCCACAATGTTTTCAAAAGGCTTTTCCTATAGGGCCATTAAAACTCGTGATTGTCTGGTAAAGAGTTCAGACTTGTTCGAATTAGAAGCATTTGTAAGCAAAAAATTAAACATAGCTCAAATACTGGCTACTAGCATTACCTTCTTTTCTCTCAATATTTTCAAAAGTCCCTTTCATTGGACTTGTTTAACTGTTTACCAAACGACAAAATTTTAGACTTGTTCAAATTGAAAGCACTTGCAGACGACAAATTAAGCGTAACTTAAAAATTGAAATTTGTTTCTATCAAGGTAGAAAACATTGTGGAAAAAGGAGAAAATGGTGGTTACCAGCATATTCTCCTTTTCCCGCAGTGTTTTCAAAAGGTTTCTATCTCAGGGTTGTAAAAGCCAGGGATTGTTTGGTAAAAGGTTAAACTCGGGATTGTGTGGTAAAGGATTAACCCATTACCAAACGATAAAATTTTAGGCTTGTCCAAATCAAAAGCATTCACATACGACAAAATAAAAGTGACTTAAAATTTAGAATTTGCTTTGTGAAGGGTAGAAAACATTGTGGGAAAAGGAGAAAATGCTGGTTACCAGCATTTTCTCCTTTTCCCACAATGTTTTCTAAAGGCTTCATTCTCAGGGTCGTCAAAAGTAAGGATTGTGTGATAATGGGTTTTAAGGAATTGATGAAGAGATATAATCTTCTGAAACAAGCACAAACCATGATGGATAAGGCAACTGTTGTGGATTGCCATTTTGTAAATGTATTGTTTCCATTTCTGTTACTCTATTTCAGCTGTTTCTCCCAATGACATCTATTTTCACTATTACCTCAGCTAGACTCATTTGTTAAACCATTACCACACAATCCCTACTTTTGACGACCCTTTTGTGAAGGGTAGAAAACGTTATGGGGAAAGCAAAAAATGCTGGTCCCAGCATTTTCTCCTTTTCCCATAATGTTTTCTAAAGGCTTCTTTCTCATTTTCGTCAAAAGTCGTCATTGTGTGGTACAGGGCTAATGAATGTACATTTACTTTGTACTCTGCAAATGCTTTCACTATGAACAGGTCAAAAAATGGTCATTTACCAAGTAACCAGCATTTTCTCCTTTTATCACAATGTATTCTACCCTTTTGAAGATGAATCTCCTTATTTGTGTCACAACTGATAATTTACTGTGAATGATTCTACTGTTAACAGTTCAATACTTTGATGTCTGACATCTGATGAGTTAACTCTTTACCAAACGAGAACATTTAAAGCTGGTCCAAATTCAAAGCATTTACAGAACACATAATAAATATGGCTCAAAAAAAGAAACCTGTTTTGGAAAAGGCAGAAAACATTATTGGAAAAGGAGAAAATGCCGGTAACCAGCATTTTCTCCTTTTTCCTACAATGTTTTCAAAATGCTTTTCTTCAGGGTCGTTGAAACTCGGGATTCTGTGAGAAAGAGTTAAACAAATGTGTGAAACTGAAAATAGAATTGACTTGTTGAAATTGTTTGTTCTTTTTTTCTAGGTGTCACAAGGCATGTTGGGGATGCAATTAGTGATAGAACACTTAAAGCTAAGAACAAGATCATTGCTATTGGCATTGCACCCTGGGGGATCGTAGAAAACAAGGATGATCTGATAGGAAAAGATGTAAGAGAGAATCGTTTATTTCTTTTATTATTATTAGCTTGAATTGTAAAAGATGCAAGGGAGAATCCTATTATTATTAGCTTAACCCATTACCACTCAATCCCTACTTTTGACGCTCCTGAGAAAGAAGCCTTTTGAAAACACTGTGGGAAAAGGAGAAAATGCTGGTAACCAGCATTTTCTCCTTTTCCCACAGTGTTTTCTACCCTTCCCAGAACAAATTTCTATTTTTCAGTCACCTTTTTTTTTTGTTGTCTGCAAAGGCTTTCAATTTGGACAAGTCTAAAACTTTCTCATGTGGTAATGGGTTAACCCTTTACCTCATAAGGCATTTCTATGGTATCTCTAATTGACCTTAAATAACGGCAAGGGTGAAGATGTTTCTTATGTGTATATGACACCTTTTGATAGCATTGAAAACTTTGAGGCAAAAGGTGAAATTGCTCGTCACGAGCAATTTCACCTTTTGTCACAATGTTTTTACAAAGGCTACCACAAACAGTGCATAGAAATGAGGACCTATGGAGTAAAGGGTTAAATGTTTTTATTTTCAAATGACAATACATAGGTTGTCTTTAATCATTACCAAACGACAGAATTTTAGACTGGTCCAAATTGAAAGCATCTGCAGACAACAAAATAAAAGTGACTGAAAATTCGAAATTTGTTTTGTGAAGGACAAAAAACATTGTGGGAAAAGGAGAAAATGCTGGTTACCAGCATTTTCTCCTTTTCCCATGATGTTTTCTAAAGGCTTCTTTCTCAGGGTTGTCAAAAGTAGGGATTGTATGGTAATGGGTTAAAGCCCTGTCATTGTCTATGCTATGTTGTCTTCATTGTCATGGAAACACTTTGACATTTTACTTTATCTCAGTCATTACAAAAGGTATTTACAAAGGTATTTACTTCAAACTTGGGCTAGATGTTAACCCTTTGGCTGCTGAGGGCCACTCGCTCACCTTTTGGGTTCTGAAGATCAGCTTTGATGAGGGCCACTTGCTGACCTTTTGGGGTCTCAAGATCAGCTTTGATGAGGGCCACTCATTCACCTTTTGGGGTCTCAGGATCAGCTTTGATGAGGGCCACTCGCTGACCTTTTGGGGTCTCAAGATCAGCTTTGATGAGGGCCACTTACTGACCTTTTGGGGTCTCAAGATCAGCTTTGATGAGGGCAACTCGCTGACCTTTTGGGGTCTCAATATCAGCTTTGATGAGGGCAACTCGCTGACCTTTTGGGGTCTCAATATCAGCTTTGATGAGGGCGACATGCTGACATTTTGTGGTCTCAATAACAGCTTTGCTGAGGACGACTTGCTGACCTTTTGCGGTCTCAAGATCAGCTTCGATTAGGGCGACTCGCTGACCTTTTGCGGACAGTGTAGCTCAAGATTTGACTGCACAGAACTTGCAGCCTGACCTTTGATCTGTAACACCGATAAGGAGGTTCTATTCCCAAAAACATAATTGTGAAACGGCAATATTTGGGTTATTAATATCGAATAAGGGTTAACTTTCAAAGGGGCAAATGGATAGCAGAAGGGCTGGTACATCTATAATATTTTGGCTCAGTGGTGCACTTTTTTGAATGAAGATTTTTTACTGAAAAAGGACTCCATGTTGGCTTGCTGAAACAAGTTAACCCTTTACTCTATAGATACTCATTTCAACGTATTGCTTGCAGGAGACTTTGGAAAACATTGTGACAAAAGGTGAAATTGCTCGTGACAAGCAATTTCACCTTTTGTCACAATGTTTTCTATGCTTCCAAAAGGTGTCATATACACATAAGAAAAGGCTTCGTCCTTGCTGTTATTTAGGGTCAATTAGAGATACCGTAGAAATGCCTTATAGGGTAAAGGGTTAACAAAATGGTCACTATAACACAATTTCCCCACCCTTATCCTATGAAGTAAGAATTCTTTTATATGTTTTTCAGTCTGTCATCTTATAATATTCTTGTTCACTCTGCACTTAATCTGCACTGGCAATAAGGTTAACCCATTACCACACAATCCCTACCTTTGACGATCCTGAACAAGAACCCTATGGAAAACATTGTGGGAAAAGGAGAAAATGCTGATAACCAGCATTTTCTCCTTTTCACACCATATTTTCTACCCTTTACAAAACAAATCTCAAATTTTCAGTCATATTTATTTTGTTGTCTGCAAATGCTTTCGATTCGGACAAGACTAAAAAATTGTCATTTGGTAATGTGTTAATAAAGATGTGAAAGGCACCTAAAATATTAAATTTTTTTGCGTAGTAAAGGGTCTAGGAATACACAAGAAAAAGTGATAATATGAAATTCCAAGAGCTGAAAGAAGGACATGAATAAGATTGAGAATGATATATATAATAGTGTCTAAGTTGTAATGCTACTTATGTTCTGATAAGTTCTGTCTATAAGTTGGTTTATGCTGTCTAGTCAGCATGAATGGGTATGATTATGCATCATTACCGTGTCATCTGTAATTGTAAGAGTGGTTAATAATTTGACATTTTAGACTGGAAAAGGAAAACCCTCACATTTTGCAATCTTGACTCTTTTAGCACCAAAATGTATTTCATGCTTTTAGACAAATTTGACCCATAACATGACAATCTAACACTTTACCAAACAATCCCTGGTTTTTACGACCCTGAGATTGAAGCCCTTTGAAAATGTTGTGGGAAAAGGAGAAAATGCTGGTAACCAGCATTTTCTCCTATTCCCGCAATGTTTTCTACCCAGTTGGAAACAAATTTCAATTTTTGAATTATGTTTATTTTGTTGTCTGCAAGTGCTTTCATTTTGGACCAGTCTGAAATTTTGTCGTTTATTAAAGTGGTAAGTATTATAATGCATTGCTATGAAGCATTTGGCTGCCCCATGGACTGCTGTTCATATGCCTTTGGCTGCTTTGGATGGCTTAACCCTTTCTCAAACAATCCCTAGTTTTTACGAGTCTGGAATAGTGGCCTTTTAAAAACATTGTGGGAAAAGGAGAACATGCTGGTAACCAGCATTTTCTCCTTTTCCCACAATGTTTTCTACCCTATCATAGACAGAAATCATCTTTTCAGCAAGAGTTGAATTGTCGTCTTCAAATGCTGTCAATTTGGTCTAGTCAAAAAGTTTGTTGTTTGGGAAAGGGATAAAATAGAATCCACTGAATCTGAAAAAGATTTTTATCTGATATGTTTGACTTAAAAAGTGGATGATATTATTATATCCACGATCAGACTGCATATTCAGTGCAGTCTTTTTTATGCTGGTGCTGTCAACCAGAGCCCTTGCTTTGGCCTATTATGATGAAAAATGAGTGTTACTTCTTAACAATCGTAAGTTTTCACGACCCTAAATAAGAGAGATCTTTAAGAACTTTAATGGAAAAGGAGAAAATGCTGATTACCAGCATTTTCTCCTTTTTCCATTATAATATCTACCTTTTTGAAGATAAATGTCATTACATTGGCCACTTTCGATTTGTCACCTACAAATGCCATAAATCTGGAAAACTGTAAAATATTTTCGTTTGGGAAAGATTTGACCCTTTAACACACAACAAAATGTTAGACTTGTCCAATCCCAAGGCATTTTAATGCTTTATCAAACGACATAATTTGAGACTGGTCCAAATTTAAAGCATTTGCAGACAACAAAAATAATGTGATTCATAAATTGAAATCATTCTAGTCCACACAATGTTTTCTAAAGGTTTCTTCCTCAGGATCGTGAAAACCAGAGATTGTTTGGTAAAGGGTTAAAAAAGACATAAGTGGTACAAGTGTGGAAGTTTAAATTTTTGGCAAAAATGTTGTCTACTGCTGAGCAATTTAACTTGCTCTTGTTTTTGGACAACTGTAGGAAGTGGCTGCATAAAGCTGTTTGGCAGATGGAAAGTTGTTGTAGATTAGTACATGTACTCTGTCACTTGTCACAAAATTTGCTTTTTATCATGACCAGAAATAATTATGTAAATGTAACTACAGAGTTTACTTACAAGATGCTATATTAAATGCTCAGTATGATATTGGCATTTTATCTTTTTTTTATAGGCTATTGTTCCCTATCATTGTGTGTCTTCACCAAAGACAAATTACTCAGTGCTGAACAATAACCACTCCTACTTCCTGTTGGTGGACAATGGCACTGTGGGTAAATATGGCGGAGAAATCATTTTCAGAAAGAGGCTAGAGAAATATATTGCACACCAGAAAATATGCATCAGTAAGTACATGGACTTTATTTATTACAGGATTATTTTAATTTAAGAAAATTTTGATACAGTGTAACCATTATATCAAAAGAACATAGTTTTGTAGATCAATAGAAAGATCTGTTTGTTCTGTTAAAGAAACAAGGTGAATAAATACCTTGCATCAGTAAATATTTAAGCCTTTACAAAGAAAAAGAGGGAAAAAAGCTCCAAAACCTTGAACAGGAATTCTTTTGAAAGCATGGAAGGAAAATGAGAAAATGCTGGTAACCAGTCCTTCCAACAAAAAACCCAATTATTTGAGCAGTGCGTAATTTCTCACTTGCAAATGCTTTTAATAACATGTATAACAAGTCTATGATATTGCAATCTGGTAAAGGATTTACTCATTAGAATACAAATACAGGGTTGAAGGAGGCAGGTTTTGAAAACAATGTTTGAAAAGAAGGATATTAAAATTATGTGTCAGTCAATACAAAGAACAAATCATGGTCTGTGCATTGACTAAACAAAAAATAAGCAAAGACAGCGTCAAAACTTCAAGAATTCATGTTTGTAGGCAATCATATTCTTGGAAAATACAACTTCAATGATGGTAAGTGTGAAAAAATACACTTTCGACAAGAGAAACAAGAGACAAGAGAAACTCGTTAGATGACTGTAGTAGTGTAGTCATAAGGTAAAAGTATTCAGCAACAGCAAAGATCATTATAGGGAACTCAAACCATGTACCAAAAAGGGTAACATACTGCATTTCTCCTTTTCCTATAATGTTTTCTACACTTTTAAAAGTAGGTTCCATAATTAGAGTTACATTTGATTTGTTGTGGACAGTTGGTTGCAATATATACCTTATCTTTGTGACATTTTGTTGTCTGATAAGAGATGGGTTTCTAAAAGATACAGCATGAGGACTTACTGAACAATATTGATGAAGTACTTGTTGACAAAATTACTGAAAAATGGATACAAATGATTAACTGTCATGGTTAAATAGATTACTTAACTAATATTGACACAGTGTTGAACCCAAACAAGTCATTGTTGATCATATCACATCAAAGGCTTGTATCTGACTTGTTACCATTAACCCTTTCCCAAACAAGCCCTGGTTTTTACGTGTCTGCAGTAAAAGTCTTTTGAAAACACTGTGGGAACAGGAGAAATTGCTCGTAATGAGCAATTTCTCCTTTTCCCACAGTGTTTTCTACCCTTTTTGAGAACTTTCTGCCATTTTCTCCAAATCAAAAATTGTCCTCTGCTAACTCTTTCAGTTTGGAAGGGTCCAAAATTTGTCGTTTGGGAAAGGGTTAAAGCTTTACTACACTTTCCTGAGTTTTAAAAGACCCTGATGATGGCGGTTTATGCAAACAATGTGGAAAAAGGAGAAAATGCTTGTAACCAGCATTTTCTCCGATTCCTACATTTTCTGATCGGCCCAATTAAAATCAGATTTCATCATTTGAACTGTCTTAAATTTGTAGACTGCAAATGCTTTTCTTTTGGGCGAGCCTACATTTTTGTTTTGAGTTAAGGACTTAAGGACTACAATAGGAAAGTTTAACCCGTTACCACACAGTCCCTACTTTTGACGTCCCTGAGAAAGAAGCCTTTAGAAAACATTGTGGGAAAAGGAGAAAATGCTGGTTACCAGCATTTTCTCCTTTTCCTACAATGTTTTCTACCCTTCACAAAACAAATTTCAAATTTTCAGTCACTTTCATTTTGTCATCTGCAAATGCTTTCAATTTGGACAAACCTAAAATTTTGTCATTTGGTAATGAGTTGAACCTTTATCTCTGGAGATATACATATACATGTACATGCATCTCAAAACACAAAGATTTTTTTCTTTTGGCAACTACTCTAGCATAGTTTTATCATGTTTTGAAAAAAAGTTTTTGCACTGAAGTTGCCCTTTAAAGTTCAGATAATTTTCAGAAGTAGTTTTCCAAAATATCTTAATCATAAATGCAAGTATGAAGGTTATAAGCAAAGTTTTCAAGAAGCCTATTGCTTCAGATCTATGAAAAACTTGTCTGCATCAGGAAATCACTTGACTGAAAAAAAAGGGAGAATTTCACAGCAAAGTCTCCGATACATTAGTAATTCAATTGACACTGGTTTAGATTCCAAGGACAAGGAAAAGAGGGAAACAAAAATTGGAAGAACTTTTATTTTTTGTAAATATACATGTATACTGTTTTGTAAATGGAAATATTGCTTATTTACAAATTCCCAATTTTCCAGATTTTTTTTTCTTTAAAAGGTCATTGCTAATGATAAAGATATCTTGGTAAAATGAGTCAAAATTGGGTAATAAGTTTATCCATTGATTCCTCTCAAAATAGAATAAGGCAATGTACCTTTTACTTTGCAATCCCAAATTTTAAAGACCCTGTGGAAGAAGGCTTACGAAAACATTGTGGGAAAAGGAGAAAATGCTAGTAGCCAATATTTCCTCCATTTTCCATGATGCCTTCTAACCTTTCTCGGACAGAATTCTAGAAGTCAAAGTTAATTTGTTGTCTCCAAATGCTTTCAGTATAGTTAAGTCTAAAATTTTGTAGTTTGGGAAAGAGGTCATGGAGAAGTAGAAAGCAAAGACTCTGTACTTCCTGATGTAGATTTTTACAGAAACATCAAAAGAGCAGTTCTCATAACAACTAGGGATGGCAACGAGTATCGATTTTAATACTCGAGTACTCGGTCATTCTTCCGATCGAGTATTCGGTTACTCGGAAGATTTTTACTACACTTTATAATAAAATTTCAGAGCAAGATTGGTATTTTTTTGTCCCAATGAATTGGAAACAGTGAAAACCTATTCAACAAAAATTCTCGATACGTTTGACACCCTTTATTTCACGTTCTACACACAAAACGTCATAAGCATGCTTCCCAACCCACCACGATTTCAAAGGGAGTTTCCTGATACAAGACCTAAAAATCCAATCGCCTGACAGACCATTTAAACCCAAATTCAAAAAAATTTCGGATAGAAGTGTATAAAGGGTGTGATAAATTTTAAGCTTGAATCCCAAAATACACGTACATATACATCCGAGGTTGCCATGGAGTTGACAAGCATGTATTTCACGGTCAATCGGGTTTGTTCTTTATAAATAGAAATCAACAGTCAGTAATCTAACCGAGTTTTATCGATCCAAGATCGACGAACCAATCAAATTTGAGAACGAGTCGAGCAAGTCCTTCTCAGTGGAATTTACGTCATTCAACCCACGTAAGTAGGTAAATTATATCATGATTTTACCAAAAAACGCAAAATAACAATCTTCATCGTTGTTCCAGGATATAGACAATAATGAGTTACAAGTTAATCATCAACAAAAACGATGGGAAAAAGCAAAGTTTTGGACTGTTTAGTGCACAAAATGACCGCTGGAATTCCAATCTGTCTAAAAATAGACCAACCTGCATTATGAACGTACATGTAGGTTTTATGAAATCAATGGCGTAGCATTTCAATGTCGGCATTGTTCAACTTGTTAGCGGTCCTAGAGTACGGGAGCGTGTGTTGTCTGATCATTAGTTTTGGGACCACTTATGAAATAATGATTTTTTTATAGACCTTAGTATTAGAACACGAAAAAAAAAAATTGTATTTTACCATCCCAAAAATTAAAGCAAAATACGGTAGGTATACAACGACATGTTGGCGATCACAAGGTACGCACGATCCCTAAATAAGTAACACAGTCAAACTGTGAAGATTCGGGATAATTACTTTCTCTTCCCTAATTAGATCATATTAGCCGGCCCCTGATTTACTGAAATAATGAAAACTTAAATGATTAGCGATTAACGTGAACTGCTTAACGTTATAATTGACACAGTTGTTGTTTATTACAAACATGTGTCAAACTGTGAATTGTTTGGCTATCTTTCGGTAACTTTCGCACTTTTGCAACGATGTTTTGATTGCATTTAATCGACTGCAGTGTTTGTTTTGCAAAGAAATTTTTCCTCAGGAAGCAAAATGGTACATTTTTGAAAAATTTACCAAGTACTCGAATATCAAATTCCGTAATCGATACTCGGACGTTCGATCGAGTACTCGGTTAACCGGTTACTCGTTGCCATCCCTAATAACAACCAATCCCTCCATCTCCCAGAGTTGTTGGGTGTTACTCTCTTTGCTCCCATTTGCATAATGGTACTGTAGGAGAAAAATCCCAATAAGACATGTATCGGAGAGAAATTTGTGTTACACCAGTGATTGAATTATCTGCCACTGTTCCCCTCAGCCAGGGAGACATGGTATTTATAGTTTGTGACAGGTCAAGGGTTATAGGAGTGTCTAGTCAGCACTAATTAACTCTATACCAGACAACCAAATTTCTGACATGTCCATATTCACAGCATTTGCAGAGCACAAATTAAATATGAATCATATTATGAAACTTTTCTGTGGAAGGAAGGAAAACATTGTGGGAAAAGGAGAAAATGCTGGTTACCAGCATTTTCTCTTTTTCACACAATGTTTTGAAAAGCCGTCTTTCCAAGGGGTCATGAAAATAAGGATAAGTAGGATAAAGGGGTAATGTGTACAGGGGTACTTGATGCTGTCATGATGAATTGTCCTCAGGCACTGATAAGCCACTTGGCTTTTTGTGAGCAAATACATTACAACTGATTGCATTCCTGTTGTTATTGATGTTTGCCTAGACTTGTTTGCTGTAAGTACTGGAATGTATTTGCAGCATATAAGTTTATGAAGATTTTGCCATAAAAGGCAATACAAGTAACATCTTTTCTTGTTATCTAGTCATTTTGACTATTTTTGTTGGCATTTTCTCCTTTTTCTCCATTGCTTTACAATTTGTTGATATATATTTCCAACCAAATGATTCTTTTTTTGGCCTATGAATATCTTAATGTTGAACCAGTCTAAAATTTTGTCATTTGGTAAAGAGTTAAGGTGAAGACAAAGAGAAAACTGTTGTCTGAGAGCAAATGACTGTTTCCCTATCTGGGACAAATTATCCCAATTTGAAGACATTACAGAATTGGGAATTGTACTCTGCTGTCTGCTTTTATTTTTTTTATCCTCCACTCCATACCAAACAATCCGAAAGTTAAAAACTGGACAAGAAAGCTTTTGAAAAAATTGTGGGAAAAGGAAAAATGCTGGCAGACATTTTTCCACAATGTTCTTTACAATCAGAGAACTTACCCTGATTTGTTTCAAATATGTCTTATTTGTATACTGCATATCTTGCACAATTGGAAAAGTCTGAAATGTGTCATTTGGAAAAAAGATTATAGATTTTTTACGTCTGTAGAGTACAGTCATGTACCTTATTTTGTCGATTGATTGCAGTATGATATTATTTGTCCCTTTCAACATTATTTTAGTCATATCACAGGAACAGCATACCTGTTGATGAGTTTACTTGGCAAGAGCTCAAAAAATTCTTTCATTTGTTGAAGAGCCTTTCATAACTTCAGTTGCCTATGTAATGATAATGTACAGATCAGTATCAGACAGTCCACAGATTGCACAGTCTGATCTGGAATCCACACTAACCGCTTCTCAGAGATATCCATAGAGTTATATTGAAACTGCAGTTAAAAGAGTCTTATTTCTGTGATTATCAAAGCGTTGAGAACACTGAAGTGGTATTTGTTAAAGACGCCATTGTGTGGAATTAATAATTTGAAAGAAAAAAGTGAAACACTATTCAAATATTGGCTTGAAAGTCAACCTACTAAGCAAATGAATACTTTTTTGGTTGAAGGGAGAGTACTTATGACACAGTAGTAAAGATTATGTGTGTATAAGTGACCCCCTTTGACCGTTACTATGAGTTCGGAATAACGCCCCTCAACAGTAGGATTTATCATGGAAAGAGAGAGAAACCATATATATAAATATATTGAATAGAATAAGGTTTGTATCTGAAAACTATGATTTTGAAATATTTTCGTTTATGAACATTTAATTTTCAATATTTCAATCAATATTTGGATCTATAAATATCCATGCTCTGTCAAATGGAGTAGGGCACAATTGTGGGATGAACAAGCCATGGGACGAGCTGGTTTTGGAACGAAAAAGCCCAGGACAAAGGGATCGGTAGACTAATTTTGTATCATCGCGCCAATAGATTGCCGTTAGCAAGTGAAGCTAATTTCAATTACACATTAGTATTTCCATGATAGATGGCCTCACCTAGTGTATTTCAACACTCCATTTCCAATTGCATATCTGAGTGGTATTGAAAAATTCATTTGTCTCAGAAAAATTGTGCTTTATTGGGTTTATTTCCTTTGGCTTTGCACAAAATACTGTACATGGTCTTCGAAATTCAATATTGAACTCATAGTGGTATTGTCTTCGACGAATACCACAGAAATGTTTTGGTTTATTACGCTCATGCCAAGCCCCGGTAGTGCAGTTGATCCCCATATAAGACATGAGATCATGACCCCTTTATGAGAAAGTCAGAAAAAAAAAAGAAATCTTCAGGTTTGATCAAAACTTAGCCCTGGGGTCAAACTTGGCTCTGCCCTGGGTACCATATTGTTTTACAAGGGGCTTTTTGTGGTGGAAACTCTAAATTTCTCTTTGTTTATAACCAAATATAGCTTTGACCTGAATTATTTGGTATATAATTTCCTCCATCAGTGGACCGGTCTCTTACAGAATTCAGCTTACAGCCCTGGGCTAAAAATGGCCCAGCTAGGAGTCACAACTCTCAAGTAGGCATTAATAGAGAAAATTTTGGAAAACTTCTAAACAATTTGGCCTAGAAATGTAGTAGTTGGTTTGTAGCATCATATAGGGGACTATTTTGTTCTCAATTACAAATCAAAATTTGATCCCAGGAGGGGAAGGTTTCACAAATTGTTCTCTAATGAGTTTTTAACGCCCATTCTCACATTTTGATGAAAATCATCTTATGGAAATACTTTTGTTCGTAGTTCATTGATATTTGGTATGACTGATACTGGATTAGACCTGTTTGTATGAATCATAAAATCCTCATGTGGAAAAGACATGTATTTTTTGGGGGACTATTATACACGGCGGGGGAATCACGTGACACAACAACAACAACAATGACCGATATTTGAAAAAAATCCCTGACTTCAGGTAAGAAAATCTTCAATAATTCTGTTAATACAAGACGTATTGGAATTTGGTTTGAAGCAGAGAAGGCGGAAGGACTCCAGGGATTTGCTTGATGTGTTAGATTTTTTAAACAACACCTGATAAAAAAGTTATTGACGAGCAAACAAATTTTTTACCCTGGATAATTTGTTTGCTCGTCAATAACTTTTTTATCAGGTGTTGTTTAAAAAATCTAACACACCAAGCAAATCCCTGGAGTCCTTCCGCCTTCTCTGCTTCAAACCAAATTCCAATCGGTCATGTATTAACGCAATTATTGAGGATTTTCTTACCTGAAGTCAGGGAATTTTTTCAAATATCGGTCATTGTTGTTGTTGTTGTGTCACGTGATTCCCCGCCGTGTATATAGGAATACAGATTTTCAATAGCTTGGTGAGTGTTAATGCCAATTACATGTATGACACTTGCAACAGTGAGGTTGTTGAGCAATTCAGGGCCATCATGGCCCTCTTGTTCCAAATTTTTCCAAAACCATCCTAACATTAAGGGTCATTAAAACTCGAGATTTGTTAGATGTTGATGTTTTGACTTCAAGTACTGTCAAAATAAAATTTATTGTCTTACAATTTTCTTGTCTGATAAAGAAGTACATTCAACAAAATTTACCCCTTATCTTGCTAAATATATTTAACTCATTACCAAACAACAATATTTTAGGCTTGTCCAAACTAAAAGCATTTGCAGACGACAAAATAAATGGGAATCAAAAATTGAAATTTGATTTGGAAAGGGTAGAAAAAATTGTGGAAAAAGGAAAAAATGCTGGTTACCAGCATTTTCTCCTTTTCCCACAATGTTTTCTAAAGGTTTCTTTCTCAGGGGCATCAAAAGTAGGGATTGTGTGGTAATGGGTTAATTGAACTTTCAAGCCAGTAGTACAACCACAATTAACCCTTTACCACACAGTCCCGACTTTTGACAACCCTAATAAAGAAGCCTTTTGAAAACATTGTGAGAAAAGGAGAAAATGCTGGTAACCAGCATTTTCTCCTTTTCACACAATGTTTTCTACCCTTTCCAGAATAAATTTCAATTTTTCAGTCACATTTAATATGTCATCTGCAAATGCTTTCAATTCCGACTAGTCTAAAATTTTCTCGTGTGGTAAAGAGTTAATGCAACTTCAAGTGAATGTTTAGATAAGAAAAATCTCCTTATCAGACCGTGTAAATGCAAGATCAGACTGCACATTCTGTTCATAAGTTGCACAAGGCAGCTTCGGTTTTTACACTTGTCCAAGTTTGCAGCCAACAAATTTAGTGTGGATCAAGCAGTTAAATCAAAGTTTAGAAAACATAGTTGGAAAAGAAGAAAATGCTGGTTACCAGCATTTTCTCCTTTATACCACTATGATTTCAACGGCCTTCTTCTTCAGGGTTGGTGATATTCAGGATTATGTAGCAAAGGGTTAACTCTTTACCAAACGACAAAATTGTAGACTGGTCCAAATTGAAAGCACTTGCAGACGACAAATTATATGTAACTCAAAAATTGAAATTTGTTTCCAGCAGGGAAGAAAACATTGTGGAGAAAGGAGAAGGTTACCAGCATTTTCTCCTTTTCCAACAATGTTTTCACAAGGCTTCTATCTCAGGGTCGTTAAAAGTCGGGATTGTATGGTAAAGAGTTAAACCTTGAAAATTGCATGTTGATATGCCACTATCAGGTTCTTATTGATAAAACCAACTGGTAAATTAATTGAAATTTCCTGCAACTTCATCTAATTCTGTATTAACAGTGAGTGAGCTGAAATGAAGTTTGACGCCCTCCTGCCAATCATTTTGATGAATAATGTGTCCTTTTGAAAGATTATCCTAACTCTTTACCCCAAAAGAAAATTGTCAGTGGATTGAGAACATTGGCACAAAGCTAATCAAAACTCTTATCAAGCTTCTTGATTGAGAACAAATTCTTAGATTCGTCCAGTTTCTAGGCACTTGCAGAAAGCAAACGAAATATGGCTCAACCAGTTAGTGCTTTTTAGCTCTACTGGCTGAAAGCCAGCAGAGCTTATGTTATGGCAGGGTTTCCGTCGTCCGTCCTTCTGTCTGTCGTTCCCTCCTCAGGATGGTTAAAAATTGGTATTATGTGGGAAAGGGGGAACCTTTCACGGAACAGAAAAATGTTACGCTAGTTCAAATTGAAACCATTTGCAGACAACATATTTAATGATGTATTATGGATCCCATTATACTGGGGAAAAGGAAGGCATATACCATCGCTATTATCCAACTCTGTAGGGCCTGTTTTGATAAATGGCTGATGCATTAAATTTTGTTACATGCAAGCTGATCATAGCTGAATGAATTGCACTAGGTAGCATCTTATTGAGTAAATATTTATTATACCCTCTACAACGTAGTGGAACGGGTATACACTGGAATCTCCATGGCTGTCTGTCCGTCTGTCGGCTGGTAGACAAAAATTTGTCTGGAGCAATACTCCAAGACTTTTTAAGATACAGAACTCAAATTTACACACAGTGTTTCTTTATATATGAAGTTGTGCATGTGCAATTTTCATGACAGTATCACGATTTGTTGTGGAATTATCTTTCCTTGAACTTTTTTCAACTCTTACTTTTATTCTATACCATTCTGCATTCTGTGACAGGGCTGTAGGAACAGGGGGGGGGCCAGGGGGGGCCGGGCCCCCCCAAATAATTTGGTCACCAATAAAATGACTGTCAGTATTTCGCTGAATATTGCTAGACAATCATCATGCATAAAGAGGATGAAATAATAGAAAATTCAGAACGATTTAAAACAGTTCGAAACAAACGGCGGTGACCCATGGAAATTATTCTTTTATTTTTGTTATCTGACAGACACCAAACAATTTCTGACATCACATTTCATTCCGTGTGATTTTCTGCTTTATTTTTTCTCCAAATCTCATAATTCACCACATTGTTGAACAAATTTCCTACTTTTTCGGTCATTAGTTTTAGTAGGTGGGTTATTTCTCACTGCATAACCAAACGCAATACATGTATATGTTAAATCAGGACATGCCGATTCTAAAATGATGTCGGCCTCCCCCATCCAAAATTGCTTCCTACGAGCCTGTGTGACAAAACCCTGTTTTTGTGACTAGGAGCTGGTGGGGGAGGGGGAGGGAGTATAATCAAGTTCAGTGATAGCTCTAGTTTTAATTTGGAATTCAAAGAAATGGTTGTCATTTTGAAAAGTTGTCGTGTTCTGTACCCATATTGCCCGAATTAGATAGATCTATATGTGTAGAGTGCCATCTAGTGGGTGATAATGCTGAAATGGTAGGAAAGATTGAGGGAAAAGCCAAAAAAGGGTTAACTCATTACCAAACAACAATATTTTAGGCTTGTCCAAATCGAAAGCATTTGCACATGACAAAATAAAAGTGACTGAAAATTTGAAATTTGCTTTTTGAAAGGTAGAAAACATTGTGGGAAGAGGAGAAAATGCTGGTTACCAGCATTTTCTCCTCTTCCAACAATGTTTTCTAAAGGCTTCTTTCTCAGGGTCGTCAAAAGTAGGGATTGTGTGGTAAAGAGTTAAGACCTGTTAATTGTAAGGGTATATTGGGTCATACCTGTTGGGTAATAGGTTAAGTAAGTTTTCACTTTTTACCAGACATTTTAGACTCTTATAGTATTGAGAGCATTCTCGAATGCCAAGTGTGGACACTGCAGAATTACAGGAATGTCTTG
Organism: Tridacna crocea; assembly: GCA_943736015.1. Classification (NCBI taxonomy): domain Eukaryota; kingdom Metazoa; phylum Mollusca; class Bivalvia; order Cardiida; family Cardiidae; genus Tridacna; species Tridacna crocea. The sequence goes on along the minus strand of OX031066.1, from coordinate 32,996,465 downwards.
AAAGATTAGGAAAAGAAAAAAAAAATTGTTGGAGAGAACAGAAAAGGCTGATACTTGCAATTTCTCCTTTTTAACCATTGCTTCCAATGCTTTCTTGCTGAGTGTTGTAAAATCACTTGATGGATTGGTGAGAAAGGTTAGGATTGTTAACTTGTCTATTGACTCCAGTCTTGTAATTTACAGGGGAGATAAAAATCAATTTCAGCTTGAAAGAAAGTTCTTGTGAATTCAAAGTGACATGACATTTTCTTGTTCCTGATTGTGAGCGAACTGGTTTGATATAATGTCAGGGCTATGTTAGTGCAAAACTAGTCCATTAGCAGTTATTGGCCTGAACAGGCTGACTGTTACATCTACCTTCAAACTTCATGTAACAGCAACCCTTGACCTTTTATCAAACAATCGCAGATTTTTAATGATCTGTTGGAAGAATTATTTTTTAAAATATACTGGAAAAAAGAGAAAAATGCTGGTAACCAGCATTTTCTCCTTTTCCCATCATATTTTCCACCCTATCATATACATGGACATGTAGCATTATGAGAGGTGTAAATGCTGTCAATTTGGACAAATGCAAAGTTGTTTGATAAAGAGTTGAATCTATAGCAAATGGCAAAATTTCAGTGCAAAGCATTTGCAGACAACAAATAAAGAATGGTACAATTTAGTTTGTATTATCCTTGAAAGGTACGGATATTCTTCTGACTGTCTCCTGTATGGTAAAGAGTTACATTTTTAGCAGTCAGTAGTATTATTTTAAAGCCATTTTAACTCTTTACCAAATGACAAAATTTTAGACTGGTCCAAATGGAAAGCTCTTGCAGATGTCAAAATAGATGTAACTCAGAAATTGAAATTTGTTTCCAGCAGGATAGAAAACATTTTGGGAAAAGGAGAAAATGCTGGTTACCATTTTAGCAGTTTTCTCAAAATATATTTCATTTTCTCATCTGCACAGCAAGTGGAGTAAAAGGGAGAGGTGTACCTGTGATTTGTGTGGTTCTTGAAGGCGGAGCAAACACCATAAGGTCTGTCCTAGAATATGTAACTGACACGCCCCCTGTACCTGTGGTGGTGTGTGATGGAAGTGGGCGAGCTGCAGATCTTCTAGCATTTACCCATAAGTACAGCCTCGATGATGGGTAAGTTCCTAAAACATGGATAAATCAGGGGGCTGATTAATCAGGGGCAGTATCACTAAGTATTCATAATCAAATTCTAGTTATATATTTGTAGGTAACTGATACAAACTACTGAGACAGAATGTGCAATTGACCTTTCTGTGAACCCGAGTTTGGCACGCCCCTCGCCTTAGTAATGCGGTATTTCGGTTGTCAAGCCTGTCATGCTAACCAGAAATGTGTCGGACTTTTTTGTTTACATGACACCCAATGCTTTGTTTCATTGGCCGATAAGATGTTTGAACACCTATCAATGAAAATTGGCAGAAAGGTCAATTTCAAATTTGAAGGCAAGCTATAATTGTGACAGGTGGGGACATTCTGCCTTTTAATGTCTGAAACTGCTAGGCTTGAGCTTTGATATTAATAAAACTTTGTAGTATTTTTATCACTATTACTGAACTTGTGTCCCTGTGATTAAAGATAGGCTTTCCTCATGTCACATGTTTGATGTATAGTAATTGTTCAGGCCAGTAGGAACAGAAGGGAGGGGGGGGGGGGCCTAGGAGGGTGCTCAGCTTTCCCCTCCCCCCAATCTTGAAATGCTTCCTACGGGCCTGACTGTTATAAGTTGAAATGTACACTTTCAAAGGATAATCCCATTACATACTGAAGCCATACATATCACTTGTCCCAAGTCATAGGGTCTAGAGCTTTGATGAGATTATGTATGAGGCATTGTGAAGTGGTCTGTAAAAAATTATGTTCTTTGTTACTAAAAAAGGATTCATACTCTTGGTTTACCAAACCTTTGTCATATTATCAATTTTATATATATGCATGCAGAGCTCCAGATAGAGGGAGTGATTTTGATTTCAAAACTGAAAATATTAATATTATATATAAATATTATCTGCTAAACCCTATGTTATGGGCACACATTAGAATCGTCTCTTCAAGACAATTCTAATGAATACCCACAACATGGGGTTTTGAATAGAAATAAGGGATTTAGTATACCATCTCTCCCTCTTATCTGGAGCTATGTGCGTGAATGCAGATGAGTGATATAGGGTGGGTGATCATTGTTCTTTCTTGTTAATACAAATGGTTTGATTTTCTCAGCAGAAGACTTGGCTTGTTTTGTGTATTTATACCTTACCAATGTTTACAAAAGGTCTCTTGAGCAGAGATGAGAAAAACCTACTTTTGTATTGTAATTTCTGTTTTTACTTTTGGATATCATGACTTATTTCATACAGAACCATGCCAGAAAGTCTCCGAGATCAGCTTATACTCACAATACAGAAGACTTTCCAGTACTCTCAGGAACAAGCAGAAAAGCTGTTTATAGAGCTGATGTTGTGTGTTAAAAAGAAAGAATTGGTAAGGACCGTTGTATTTTTTGTACACATAACATAGGGTTTGGAAGAGAAATAACGGATTTAAAGTATGACCACCCTGTCTTATCTGGAGGTTTGCTTTCACTTACATTGTTGTTGAACCGAAAGACATTCTGCATTGTCTCTTCTTTAGAAAAGTAATTCATAACTAAAAATATTAGTGCACTGTCCCACTTTTTAGTGACCCTAAGAAAAAAGCTTTTGAAAACATTGGTGAAAAAGGAGAAAATGGTTCTGAGCATTTTTCCCCTTTCCAAAAATGTTTTCTTCTCTTATGAGTCACATTTAATTTCTTGTTTGAAGTTGCTTTTTGAAATGGAAAGTTTGAAATTTGGTTGAATTTTAAGGTGGTACTAACACTTTTCTATATTCATTTTATCTCAACACCATGTTATAGAAAATCCTATGCATCTCATTTTTGCCTCTTAAACCTTTACCACACGATGATGACTTTAAATGTCCCTAAGAAAGAAGCCTTTTGAAAACATTGTGGGAAAAGGAGAAAATGCTGATAACCAGCATTTTCTCCTTTTCCCACAGAGTTTTCTACCCTACCAAAGAAAAATGGTGCCATTTTAGCCATAATGAAACTTGTTAAAAAGGGACAGGGTAAAATTTTGCCATGTTGTAAGGGTTGAACACATTTTGCAGCCTGACCTCTGGAATAGTTGTCAATTTCATCCGGATGAATTTCGATAGGTGAGTGCAATACTATTCTAAGTGCCTGTACAATGTACAGGCACTTAGAATAGTGTTGCACTCACCTATCTATTTGTGTTTAACATTAGCTAGACAATGTACAAGTTATAAAACCTTCTACATGTGCATAAAATACAAGATGTTTAACTGAAACTGCCAGCCACTGTCTGCTCTTTATCAATGTTTTTAGTTTCTGCATGTTGATGAACAACAAAAATAAATAGTGTTTGCCTGAGTCACAATTAATTTGCATTGGTCCATTATGAAACAATCCCATGTTTTGATTACTCTGATGAAAAAAGACGTCTGAAAGCATTGTAGGAAATGGAGAAATTGCTGGTAATCAGCATTTTCTCCTCCCTCAATACTTTTCACTCTTTCTAAAATAAGTGCCATCTTTTGAACTATATTTTAATTTGTCACAGGTAGATACTTTCAGTTTGGACAAGACTACAGTGAATTCATCTGGTAAAAGGTTAACTCTTTACCTAACAATCCTGACTTTTAACAACCCTGAGAAAGAGGCCTTTTGAAAACATTGTGGGAAAATGAGTAAATGCTGGTATTCCCACAATGTTTTCTCTACTTCCCAAAGCGCATTTTAATATTTGACTCACATTTATTGTGTGGTCTGCCAATGCTTTCAATTTTAAACAGTCTTAAATTTTGTTGTTTGGTAAAGAGTTAAACATGCATTCTGGAAGATTTTTTTTTCTTAACCCATTACCACTCAATCCCTACTTTTGACGCCCCTGAGAAAGAAGCCTTTTGAAAACACTGTGGGAAAAGGAGAAAATGCTGGTAACCAGCATTTTCTCCTTTTCCCACAGTGTTTTCTACCCTTCCCAGAAAAAAATTCTATTTTCTGTCACTTTTATTTTGTCGTCTGCAAATGCTTTCAAATTGGACCAGTCCAAAATTTTCTCGTGTGGTAATGAGTTAATAAAGTTAGATTCGGGCCATGCCCCGGCAAAAGGGGATGGTAATTCATCGCTGTGATGCATGCTATCAAGAAGGCCATCACATAATTATGGATCCATCAATTGCACTTCGTACAACAAACAACAGAATCAAGAGGCAGATTGGTCCTTTGACATGCAAAAAATTGTCTAATGGCAATAGCTGTCAGATCGGCCTGCACGGATGGTGTAGGCTAATCTGGATCTATATTTTTGAAGATGCATTAACCCTTTCCAAAACGACAAACTTTGGACGCTCCCAAACTGAAAGAGTTTGCAGACGACAATTTTAGATTTTGAGGAAATGGCAGAAAATTCTCAAAAAGGGTAGAAAACACTGGGGGGGGAAAAGAGAAATTGCTCATTACAAGCAATTTCTCCTTTTCCCCCAGTGTTTTCAAAAGACTTTTATTGCAGACACGTTAAAAACCAGGGCTTGTTTGGGAAAGGGTTAAGTTCCCTTTTCACAGAGCATGGCTCATTTTCATTTATGCTTTTTATGAAAAATTGCTGTTGGCACAATTCACAATGGATTTGCATTGAACATGCTGATTGGATGCATGTCATAACTAATATGTCCTCAACATAAATTTGAATTTGTAATTAGGTAGGCCATATAAAGGATTGATTTACTCTCAATCTGTAAAAAAAACAGGGACCCAGATAGTTTACATTTAACTCTTTACCAAACGACAAAGTTTAAGATTGGTCCAAATTCAAAGCATTTGCAGACGGCAAAATGAAAGTGATCCAAAAACTGAAATTAGTTTTTTGATGGTCTGAAAACATTGGGGGAAAAGGAGAAAATGCTGGTAACCAGCATTTTCTCCTTTTCCCCCAATGTTTTCAGATGACTTCTTTCTCAGGGTTGTTAAATGTCGGGATTATGCGATAAAGAGTTAAAGTTGATCAGGTTAATTATAAACACAGAAAAATGTCTCCTTTGGCAGATACCCTGACCAGTCTGATTCTGACCTACATGTATACCTGTTTGACAGATTTCGGACAAAACCAACTTTGAAATTGCTCTATCTGCATGTTTAGTACTGAGAATGTCATTGCATTTATTTAGCTTATATTATAACCTTTTCCTGTACAATCCTAATTCAAGCAACTGTAAGGAAGAGTGTTGAAAACCGTGAAAAGTTAACTGTTTAACTAATCGCAAAATTTTGGATTTGCCTGAATTGAATGTTTTTGAAAACAACATTTTAATTGTGGCCCAAACTTTACTTGTCTCTGAAAAGGTAGGAAACACATGGTCAGAAATGAGAAAATACTGGTTACTATCATTTGCCCCATATTACACACTATTTTCAAAAGTTGTTTTCCCTAGGGTCATCAAAACTTGGGATTGTGTGGTTACCTCTTTACCACACAAACTCTCGACTTTTAACAACCCAGGAAAAAAAGCCTTTTGAAAACTTTCGAGGAAAAGGAGAAAATGCTGGTACCCAGCATTTTCTGCTTTTCCCACAGCATTTTCTACCCTTTCCAAAACAAGATTTCAATTTTTCAGCCAATGTTAATTTGTCATCTGCACATCTTTCAATTTTGACCAGTCAATAATTTTGTTGTTTGGTAAAGATTTAAGGGTAAAAGTGCTTTGGCATTTGGAGGATATACAACCTGTTTCTTGGATCTACACTGCTTTAAATTTATGAGATACGATGACTTTGTAGCAGCTGAAATTGTAGCGGCCCATTGTCTGAAGTTTTTCATAGATCAGATTTAGCATTCTAATGATGAAATAATTTTAACTTTCAGATTACAGTGTTCCGTATGGGAGAGGGTGCACAGGACATTGACCTGGCAATTTTGACAGCCCTTCTGAAAGGTATCATATGTTTTGCTGATTCTTTGAAAATTTAGTTGAGAGTTGGTTGCCTATTGGTGAGTTCTTAATAGGGCTGTCATTATGGCAAAGCTATTTTTTTTATGTTCGGATGAAAGTTATATGGTGAGGACTCCTTCCTCTTATGCTGCATTGTACATCACCCATTTCAACACAATCCCTACTTTTGATGCCCCTGAGAAAGAAGCCCGTAGAAGACATTGTTGGAAAAGGAGAAAATGCTGGTAACCAGCATTTTCTCCTTTTCTCACAATGTTTTCTACCCTTTACAAAACAAATTTCAAATTTTCAGTCACTTTTATTTTGTAGTCCGCAAACGCTTTTGATTTGGACGAACCTAAAATTTTGTCATTTGGTAATAAGTTAAGGCAAGTGAAATTAAAGGAGTAGCTGACAAATAGTTAAATTTGACTCTAATGATTAGATTTATTTTTTCTCAGGCTCTGTTATACACAGGTTTTTTTAAGTAGAGGTTAACCATAGGTTTGACCCTTGTTATCTGCTGCCAGTGATTTTGAAATACAGTTCTTGAACTCGTTGTCGGCTGACAAAATCATAGACTTTTTCAAGTGAAAGACAATAGCAGATGACAAAATTTTGGTACACAATTTTTTTTTGCAGTGAATAAATGATTAAAATTGTGGAAAAAGGAAGAAATACTGGCTACCATCACTTACTTCTGCCACAAATTTTCCACAAAAAGTGCTGTTTGATCTTAACCCTTTACCGAAAAATGCCGACTTTTGACGCTTCTGGAAAAGAAGCCTTTTGAAAACATTGTAGGAAAAAGAGGAAAAAGCTGGTAACCAGTATTTTCTCCTTTTCCCACAATGCTTTTTACTCTATCAAAGAAAAATTGCACCATTTGAGCCATGCTGAAATTGACGTCTCCAAATGCTTTCAATTTGGTCAAGGCTAAAATTTTGTCGTCTGCTAAAGGGTTAAGGTTCAATGTTCACTTTTTCACCAGATATTGAAATTTCAATGTACTCAACTTAAGTGCTGACTGAAAATGTCATTTATTATCCCTTGCGGAAGGCAGAGGGATATACTTTTAGTGTTGTGTGTCTGTCTGGCCATGCAAATGTCTGTCCTTCTGTCACGGAGAATATCTCCAATACCATTGGATGGAATGTCATGAAACTTTATATGTGTGCACAACAACCCATTCTGACTCTACACTTCTTAGTTTTTATGATTTGACGCAATATCGCTGTCTGGGAGTGATTTAAGTTATGTATTGAAGGTAGTTTTCCGACGGGGGACATCTTTTTAAACCAAATTGCTCATTTAGCATTACAAGGGTGAAGATTTGGAGTGCAGACTTGGTAGGTTAACTCAATACCAAACGACACTATTTCAGGTTTGTCCAAATCAAAAGCATTTGCAGATGATAAGATAAAAGTGACTGAAAATTAGAAATTTGTTTTGGGAAGAGGAGAAAACTTTGTGGGAAATGGAGAAAATGCTGGTTACCAGCATTTTCTCCTTTTCTCACAATGTTTTCTGAAGGATTCTTTCTCGGGATTGTTAAAAATAGGGATTGTGTGGTAATAGCTTAATCCAAGACGACAATTTACGTAGATGTCCGACTGTCCCTTTTTGCGTGCTGCCAGCCACAAAATACATAAAACAATTGCAATTTTGTGGTTGTTTTTGGATAGCATAGATCAAAGATCAGACTACACTTTTCATGAAGTCTGAACTTGATCTACACTGGCAGCAAAGCCTAAAGATTAATATTAAATTTTCTGTTATAGGTACAAATGCCAGTGCACCAGATCAGCTGTGTTTGGCCTTGACTTGGGATAGAGTGGACATTGCAAGAAGTCACATATTTGTTTATGGTCAAGAATGGCCGGTAAACTTTTAATGTTAATTACTCTTTACCATACAACAAAATTGTGTCTTTACATATTTGATGTTTTTGCAAGTGATAAAGTATGTATGGCTCAAGTACATAATGGGATTGGTACTGAAATGTTAAGAAAACATTGTTAGCAAAGGAATATTCCATGTATTCAGCCTTTCCTTCTTTTTCTGTCTGCTTTTCAAAACCCTTTTCTTAGGTTTATAAAAAGTAGGACTGTGAGGTAAAGAGTCAAAACATGCTTTTCAAGTTTGTGAACTGAGAGTTCCTATTTTCTATCCAGTGTAGTGTTTTAAAATTTTAATTTGGAACCCATTTTGTGTAATAAAATGAAAAAAAGAGGAAATGTTTCAGTCTTAGTTTAATTCTTGGCTTATGTGGGGGGAAATTAAAGCATGTGATATTTCAAAATGTGTAAATGAAATCATGTAATATTTCAAAATGTGTATCAGATATTGTCAGATCAATTTAGTGTCTGATGATTAGAAAAGCACTACGCAAGTTCTGTTTGTACAGAGTTTAATCTCTAAAGAGCCAAAAAGATGTGTGCATGCTCATGTATTCATACAACAGATATTGCACTGAATGATATTATAATATATAGGGGGTACAGACAATTGCCCCTGCGGACAATTGCCCCTGGGACAATTGCCCCTGCGGACAATTGCCCCTGCGGACATTTCCCCCTGCAAAATTTGTTCACCTGGACATTTCCCCCTGAATTTTTAAAAAGCTTAAAAATGGTTTTTATTTTAATCAGAAATATTTTTGTTTGCTTTAATCTTTAAATTTATAGCAATTTCATTATTATTTTGAAAAATTTAGTCTTATTGTAACAATATAACATGTGTTTTTTTTTCTTTGAAATTAGTCTGTTTTATGGCATTTTTTATATAGATTTTCCGTTTGATTTTTAAATAGCTTCAAATTTGATGTTATTTAGACTAAAAAGTTGACTTTTTTTTTATTTGACTTTTTTTCATAGCATTTCATAACACTTTCTGTATGATTTTTTATATAAGATGTGCAAAATGTTAACTCTAACATAGAAATAACAAGCGTATCTTTGTTTCTTTAGAAATAAAACAAATTAATTTCAATTGATATTAAAAACTTTACTTTAATAGATCTACTGACTTAAATTTTTAATTGAATGAATTAATTATAGTTATGATAATCCTTTAAACTAGAATTTGCATTGATATCCTTTGATCATGAATATGGTAGTGATTAGTTACAGTATTCCTTAACAGAACTGCTAATTACAGCCTTCTCTACAAATAAGTGCAACAACTTAATTTTTTTAATTATACTAAATTGTTTTATCTTTGATCCTTTCTTTGTTTAACAATCAAATTAATTGATTAAAGAAGCCTATATTTTGAAAACTGTCAAGAAATGAAACAAAACATCAGATAGGCACAAAAGTAAATAATTAAGGTGTCTGTGAAAAATTAAGGTACAAACTGAAAATGATATATGTATATAAGGTTTGGAAAAATGGTAAACTTTACTTTATTGTTTGCTAATATGGAGGTGATACGGAATACAACATCAATTAAAGTAAAAAAATAATGAATCGGGGGGAATTGTCCGCAGGGGCAATTGTCCGCAGGGGGAATCGTCCGCAGGGGCAATTGTCCGCAGGGGCAATTGTCCGCAGGGGCAATTGTCCTACACTCATATATAGATGTGTGTGTTCTTTGACAAGAAGGATAACTTTTATACATACTTTACAGAGTATTAGAGATGTTATTTACGCTTAAGATAGGCATTCTGCAAAAATATTCTATTAACCCTTTACCCCATAAGGCATTTCTAAGGTATCTCGAATTGACCCTAAATAACAGCAAGGATGAAGCCATTGCTTATGTGTATATGACAACTTTTGATAGCATAGAAAACATTGTGACAAAAGGTGAAATTGCTCGTAACGAGCAATTTCACCTTTTGCCACAATGTTTTCAAAAGGCTCCTACAAGCAATGCGCAGAAATGAGTATCTATGGAGTAAAGGGTTAAGGTCGTAGATCCCTAACAATTCTAGTGCAGCATAGAATAAAATTTTCTTGATAGTTGATACACACGGATTTATACTGCACATACAGATTTGCACATTTTTAACCGACCAAAACCCCTTTTATTGTCTATCGTGTCTTTTGTTAGTTTCTTGAAAAGGGGGGTAATTATTAACTCCCTTTGTAATGAGAATATAGTGGTTTTAGATTTATAAATGATAATTCTAAGAAGGAAATAATGAAAGAGTGGCTTAGTGAAAGTAGTTCAATAATACTCATTTTTAATCATAGCAAATTTTTGTACGATAATATTATGATGGAAATAACTGTTTTCTATTACAGGTCCACTACCTTAACTCTTTACCAAACAACAAAATTTTAGACTGGTTCAGATTGAAAACACTAGCAGACTACAAAATAAATGTAACTCAAGAACTGAAATTTGTTTCCAGCAAGGTAGAAAACATTGTGGGAAAAGGAGAAAATGCTGGTTACCAGCATTTTCTCCTTTTCCCATGATGTTTTCAAAAGGTGTCTATCTCAGAGTCGTAAAAACCAGGGATCGTTTCGTAAAGAGTTAAAAGAATATCAAAATGTCTGACAATATAGATCCCGGATCCGTTACGGTCTGACCTGAATCCATACTATCTACGAAATAAACCTTTCCCTATCTCTGAAAGATTTACAACTAGTATCAACATCAAAAGCTCTGTGCATGTGTCATCTAGTCTTTAGGGAGTTACCTCGTTATAAGTTGGCAAAAAAGATCTGTTTGATTTGAAACTGTGGCTTTGGAGTTTCATTGCATCTATAGATAATGTGATTGTTTTGTAGGAAGGATCTCTGGAACAAGCCATGATGGATGCACTTATCAATGACAGGGTAGATTTTGTGAAGCTACTACTGGAGAATGGGGTTCATATGCAGAGTTTTCTTACCATCCCTAGATTAGAAGAGCTGTACAATACTGTGAGTTGATTTCTCTTGGAGAGAGAAATGCCCAACATGTGTTTAAAATTTTTAACTCTTTACCAAACAACCAAGTTTTAGACCTGTCCATATTGAAAGCACTTGCAGACAACATAATAAACGTGACTCAAAAATTGAAACTTGACTTTAGAAGAGAAGAAAACATTGTGGGAAAAGGAGAAAATGCTGGTTACCATCATTTTCTCCTTTGCCCAAAATGTTTTCAGACGGATTTTTCCTCTAGGTCTTAAAAATCAGGGATTGTTTGGTAAAGGGTTCATTGTTGTGAAGGATTGATAATAATTATTGTGACAGGATGCATTCCTGTCTCACCACTTATCATTGCCTTGCTGATATTTATGTGGGAAAGCAGCCAGTTGGTTGGAAGAACATTGTGCAAAGCACCGATAAAAGGGACTCCAGGAGAGCATGGATAAGTGCAATGGTTTCTCTGGTAAAGCTGAAATATTGTTGAAAGCGAAGTTAAATACCGTACAAACAAAATCATACATTTCGCATCTTTCCTCCTCACCCCCTCCATGAAAAAAAGGGATGGTTTTTCCATGTATTTGTGTGGTGTACTGTAGACAAAATTTTATGTTCTCTCCTGCCAGTTTTTAACTCTTTACCAAACAATAAAATTTTTTACTAGTCCAAATTGAAAGCATTTGCAGATGACAAATTAACTGTGCATCAAAAATTGAAATTTGATATGGGAAGGGTAGAAAACATTGTGGGGAAAGGAGATAATGCTGGTTACCAGCATTTCCTCCTTTTCCCACAATGTTTTCTACAGGTGTCTTTTTCAGGGTTGTCAAAAGTAGAGATTTTGTGGTAATGGGTTAATTGATAAACTTTCTTTGTTGTGGTAGAAGAAAAGGAGAAAGTGCTGGTTATCAGGATATTCTCTTTTCTCCACAATTTTTTTAAAAAAAACCTTCTTCAGTGATTAGATTATTTGGTAAAAGGATAAATATATAAACATGTGTGACAGAAAATTTTAGACAGAATTTTTATTGAATCTGCAACTCTGTTTGAACATAAATTATATCACTGTACTCTTAAAAGTTCATTTCTTTTTTCCTTGGATTTATTTCAGAAAAACAATTTTCTAGTTAACTGTACCATACAATGAAATATTCAACTCACTCCTATTGATAGTATTTGTGGACAACAAAAATTAATGAAATGATGGAATATTCTCTGGAAGAGTAGAAAACATTATGAGAAAGGGGAAATTGCTGTTTACCAGCTTCTTCCTCAATGATATTAAAACACGGGATTGTTATTCAAATGTTTTCAGACAATGTTAGTAACTTACCATCTACCATCTTTCTCTTTTTCTTTCAGAGGCAAGGACCACAAAATACTCTACGATACCTAGTCAGGGATGTGAAAAAGGTAAACATATAATTATTCAGATCATCAATTGTCAGAAGTATTCTGAGTCTGTCATAATTGTGGAATTTCAAGACTTCGAAGGGCTTTGGAAGTTCTTTTGGGTCATTGTGATTAAAGATCAGTCAACACAGAAATTGCAATATGATCTTGTCTGTTGAAATTCCTGCTTTTTAGTCATATGCTTTGGCCAACAGTTTCTAAAGAAAGATAGTTTTATTGCCATAGATCAAGTAAAGTTAAACAATACCCCAAAGATACAGCTTCTTGTAGACTGCTCGGGATAGATATTGATAGAAATTGTTAAAAAAGAAGGGAGTATTTGCTTCTCCATTTCATCTGAATGTACAATTTGATATCATTCTAATATTTCTGTGAAATATTAACCCTTTCCCAAACAACAAAATTTTAGACTGGTCCAAATTGAAAACACCTGCAGATGACAAAATAAAAGTAACTCTAAAATTCAAATTTGTTTCTAGCAGGGTAGAAAAAATTGTGGGAAAAGTGGACAATGCTGGTTACCAGCATTGTCTCCTTTTCCCACAATGTTTTCAAAAGGCTTTCGTCTCGGGGGGTCATAAAAACCAAGGATTGTTTGGTAAAGGGTTAATGATGTGTCTAGAAGAAAATTGTAAGATGTAGGTGTGGTTATGGTAATATAGAGATAGCATGATAGAGCATATTATTGTTACTTTACAGCACTTTCCAAGTGGTTATAAGTATACGCTATTGGACATTGGTCTTGTTCTACAACATTTGATGGGTGGAGCCTTTCGAGCAACCTACTGCAGGAAAAGATTCCGCCAGAAGTACAATGCACTTAGAAGAACGGTAATATCTTTGTAAACTTTGTACCATTTCAGCTTGGCTGATTTCAAAGAAAAGATTTAGTCAACATCAAAGCACTGTCATTGCAGTTAACTTTTTCACAATTCATAGGCCAGTTTTGCAGATAATAAACTTACAGGGATATAGGTATTTTTTTTGGTACCATTTTAATAAATACTAGGAAAAAGAGATTAGGAAAGTACTATGACAGCAGTTTTAACTCTTTCCCAAACAAGCCCTGGTTTTTACGTTTCTGCAGTACAAGTCTTTAGAAAACACTATGGGAAAAGGAGAAATTGCTCGTAATATTCTATTTTGTGAACACCATCAGTAATATTTTCACTCATGGCTGTGCCACTGGTGAAAATATTAACAATAGTGTCCACTCGATGAAGTAAATTTCTATCTTTCAACGAAAAATAAATAAATATCTTCTATATCTTATCCATTATGTCTTGAAAGAGCAGACTAAAGATCAGACAGCTTGTTTTGTGCAGCAGGATCTTGATATACTCTAGCCTTTTATGGCAATGAAATGTGATTTATGGGTTAATCAAAGCAAATTTAATCACTTTTCCAGGGCACAACTCAGGGAAATATAGTCCAGCTAGTCACAAGTCTTCCTACTCTAGTCAGTACCAAGCAGGCAGAGGAATTATTTCCATACCCTTTCCATGATCTCATGATCTGGGCAATATTGATGAAAAGACAGAAAATGGCCATGTTTATGTGGCAACATGGGGAGGAAGCCATGGCTAAGGTAGGTCCCCATTTTGGTAGCCAAATGTGTAACCCATTTCCACACAATCCCTACTTTTGATGACCCTGAGAAAGAAGCCTTTAGAAAACATTGTGGGAAAAGGAGAAAATGCTGGTAACCACCATTTTCTCCTTTTCCCACAATGTTTTCTACTTTTGATGACCGTGAGAAAGAAGCCTTTAGAAAACATTGTGGGAAAAGGAGAAAATGCTGGTAACCACCAGTTTCTCCTTTTCCCACAATGTTTTCTACCCTTCACAAAATGAATTTCAAATTTTCAGTCACTTTTATTTTGTCATCTGCAAATGCTTTCGATTTGGACAAACCTAAGATTTTGTTGTTTGGTAATGAGTTAAGTGTTTTTGTAATCCTGTAAGATAGCTTGTGGGTCCACAGTTTTGCCAAACGTTTGAATTGTTTTTGCTATCTTGTTTATCGGTTCCAAAATTTCAATGCCAAATGTTATTACCTTTTGCCTGACAGTCCCAAAGGCAAAAAGCTATTGAAGACATTACGCAAAATGAAGAATTTTTGCCATTTATATCATTTGTACAAAAAGATATGTTCTATTTTTGTTGCCAAATGTAATAATATAGTGCCCCACCTCAGTTGCCAAATTTAAGTAAATGATATTGTATTTCTGTTGCCAAATTTTGTTCCTTTTAACTATTACCAAACAGTTCAGTATTTTGAAGATTCATACGAAAGAGGAATACATTAATGAAAGCAATCAGCATTTTCTCCTTCTCTCGCTATATTTTCTGGCCTGTCAAGGCAAAATCAGATTATTTTTTCAACATCGATTTTTTTATGTATCTGTGAGTCTTATGTCTCCAGTAAAGATAGATTGGAACTTTGAAACTGACATACCAGAGGATGTTCAGAGCTCCAGATCAGAGGGAGTGATTGTATTCTAAATCCGTTATTTCTCTTCAAAACCCCATATTGTGGGTACTCATTAGAATCGTCTCAATGAGACGATTCTAATGAGTACCCATAAAATAGGGTTTAGTGCAGAATGATGAATATTTTAAAGTTTGAAATCAAAATCACTCCCTCGATCTGGAGCTCTGTTGTTCAAAAATGGTGTTAAACAAATAACAGTAAAAAAACACTCATTTTTACAGTAATGCATTACAATTTCAGGCATTGATGGCATGCAAACTTTACAGAGCTATGGCACATGAAGCTGATCAGGATGATCTTGAGATAGAAATTCCGGATGAGATTCGAACGTATGCAGAGTAAGTTAGCTTTGATTATTATACCCCCGCAAGACAAATGTTTTCGGGCGTATACTGGAATCAGCCTGTCTGTCAGTGTGTCTGTCTGTCCTTGTGTCCATCAGTCCGTGTGTCCGGCTTTGTACAAAGTACTAGTAATTTTGTGTCGCAGACTCCTCCTATAGTTTTCCTTCAATTGTATTGAAACTTTGCACATATACTGATCATATATTGCAGATTTGCAAGACACAATTTTCAAGTGTCAACTCTTTGTGGTTGAGGAATTATCTCCCTTGAACTTGACTTTTTTCTGTCAAAGCGCTGGCGGGGGTATTAAGTCACATTCAGTGACAGCTTTAGTTTGAGCAGCTTGTAGTACAGTGAGTTTTGATAACTCTAGGGAGGATGGCTTTTGTAAACATTTTGGAAAATGGAGCAAATGCTGTTAACCAGTTACTGTTACTAGTTCATAGACACACTTTGTCATTTGATAGCATTTTAAATGCTTTTGATTTGGAAATGTTCAATAACTAAATAACAGTATTGCATATATGTTAACCCTTTCCCAAACAAGCCCTTGTTTTTACGTGTCTGCAGTACAAGTCTTCTAAGAACACTGTAGGAAAAGGAGACTTTGTCCTTTTTCCACAACGTTTTGTACCGATTAGGAGAACTTTCTGCCATTTTTATCAAATTTGAAATTGTCGTCTGCAAACTCTTTAAGTTCAGAAGAGTCTAAAATTTGTTGTTTGGGAAAGGGTTAACTCTTTACCACACTATCCCGACTTTTAAGGACCCTGAGAAAAGACGCCTTTTGAAAACATTGTAGGATCCCACAATGTTTTCTACCCATCCCAAACCAAAATTTTCTTTCGCATTTATTTTGTAGTATGCAAATGATTTCAATTTTGACAAGGCTAAAATTTTCTTGTGTGGCAAAGAGTTAATGAACATTTTCTTTGCAACAGAGAATTTCAGACTCTTGCCCTGGAACTGTTGGAGCATTGTTATAAAATAGATGATGACTACACACAGCAGCTGTTAACCTATGAACTGAAGAATTTCAGTGATCAAACATGCCTAAGTCTTGCCTATGTAGCTAGTCACAGAGAGTTCCTCGCTCATACATGCTGTCAGATCTTGCTGACAGACATGTGGATGGGCGGTCTACGCATGAGGAAAAGTACTAGTATGAAGGTCAGTTAGCTAGTATCTGTCACTTTGTATTTCTTTTTGATTTTAACTGTCACTTTGTATTTCTTTGTGATTTTAACCGTCACTTTGCATTTCTTTCTGATTTTAACTTTCTTGAATGTTGACGTAAGATTTAGCAATGTTTATGTAAACTTCAGGGATGTCAGTGTAAATTTTTGGACTGCAAATGTGAATTCTTAGGAATGTGTTATTGTAAATTTTAGGTATGTTAATCAATAGATAAATCTAACAGAAGTTGTGGAGGGCTTTGACCCTTAACAAAACTACTTCGTGTCAGGATACTGAATACTGATCTTAACCCTTTACCCCATTTCGAAGGTATCTCAAATTGACCCTGAAAAACAGCAAGGATGAAGCCATTTCTTATGTGTATATGACACCTTTTGATAGCATAGAAAACATTGTGACAAAAGGTGAAATTGCTCTTCAGGAGCATTTTCACCTTTTGCCACAATGTTTTCAAAAGGCTTCTACAAGCAATGCGTAGAAAAGAGTATCTATGGAGTAAAGGGTTAAGTATTTATTTCCATACTAATGAATGGTGTGCTAGAAAATCTCTGCTATTGGAGTGATTCAGGCCCTCAAGCACTTTTAGTGACTAAGTACGTCTTGCGCGTGTTGTACAACTTGTGCGTCTTTTTTCAGGTCTTAACTCATTACCAAACAACAATATTTTAGGCTTGTCCCAATGGAAAGCATTTGCAGATGACAAAATAAAAGTGACTGAAAATTTGAAATTTGTTTGTGAAGGATGGAAAACATTGTGGGAAACGGAGAAAATGCTGGTAACCAGCATTTTCTCGGTTTCCCACAATGTTTTCTAAAGGCTCCTTTCTCAAGGTTGTCAAAAGAAGAGATTATGTGGTAATGGGTTAATGGTTGTTTTATGTCAGCAGGGGTATGATTTTCTTTCTCACAAGAGGGTTTCCTCCCTTTTGAAGCTTAATATGAAAACTCAGAATTGTCTGGACAGATCTGCTTAAAAATGATGTACCGGTATTTACTAAAGTGTATGAGCAGAGGTCAGAGCATTTTAGCCCCCTCTCATATTTCATCAGTCACACTCCTTTCTCAATTGCCAAATTTTGTTTATTATTTGTGTCAATTTTCTGGTTTTATGTTATTCTTTTTATCAGGTTTTAATGGGTATTTTATGTCCACCCTACATCATGGCTCTAGAGTTCAAAAGTAAGGAAGAGTTACAGTTAATGCCTCAAACAATGGAGGAACATTTAGATGAACTCAACAGTCAGTACAGTGATGGGGAGAATTTGTCTGTCAGCTCCTTCGATGAGGATCAGGTATAAATGGCCTGCAACATGTGGAAAGGAGCATTCAGACTTTTGAGTAAATTTTTGGCTCGGATCAGCTTGCGCAGTCTGCGCAGACTAATCCAAGACAGCATTTTACCACTACTTAGATTTTGTGCTACATTTGGCTAGGACTAAAAAGAAAATTACATTAAATCAGAAAGTGTAGTGTTGGATTATAGGAGACGACACTTTATGCTAATGTCCGAATGCCTCGTCTGTATGATACAGGCCATATATGAGTCTTGCTGTGTGAAAAGGATGGTTAACTCTTTACCTTTTAATCCCGACTTTTAACGACCCTGAGAAAGAAGCCTTCTGAAAATATTGTGGGAAAAGGAGAAAATGCTGGTAACTAACACAAAACAGTAGACTTGCACATAACAGAAGATTGCATAAAAACAGAAAGTGTTTTTTATATCAGCCTGCATGGACTGTGCAGGTTGTTCCAAGTCCTGATGTCCCATTTCACATGTTGCAAGCCATATTTCTCAAGATCAAATCATTGTCTTATCTTATCCCAGTGCTGACCAGTTCCATGTCTAAACAACCATAAGGAAGAAGACTTTATTAGTTGTACAGTCAGGTGGTAGGGGACTTGGAAACTTGTTCACGGCTGTAGTGAATCGTGTCGCCCGAGCCGAAGGCAACATGATTCACCACAGTCGTGAACAAGTTTCCAAGTCCCCTGCAACCTGACCGTACAACGAATTTATTATACTGCAAAGTTTTACCCTTTCAAAGCGCATTAAGCAAAATTTTCCTGTATTATAATCTCACGAATCGAGTATGCTGGGGAAATAGAAATTCCCTTCCGAGTGCCCCAATTCAATGAAAACTGACATCACTGGAAAATGATGTCAGTAAAATGTGCAATTTGGTGCATAAATGTGCAGTCTGGTAAACGATCAACGCCCCCATTTTGGATTTTGTGTTGCAATTGTAGTGATGTTTACGGGGCACTCAACAGGGAAACTGGCTTTAAGTGGTTTTTGCCAGGGAACATGATATATAATTATGTTCCTGGCATGTTAACCAATTAGATCATGAGAAATTTCTTTGCAGTATAATAATAAAATTTGGCAGCATTTTCTCTCATCCCCAATTTTTCCAAGACATTTCCTCCTAAGGATTATTCTAATACTAAATGCTTGATAAACTGTCTGATATATGGCTAAATGGCAGCTGATTTTAGGTTATAGCTTGTAGAGTTGTCTTTTATTTGAAATTTCAGAATGACTTTATAGAGGAGATGGAGTCCAGTATTACAGCCACACAAGTACACTATAACCTCAAGGAGAATGGATTTGTAGGGACCGATCCTTATGTCTATAGTAATCACGTATACAAAAAGAAGAAAAGTCCCCTGAGATTAGGGAAGAAAATCTACGAATTCTACAATGCACCTATCACAAAATTTTGGGCACACACTGTAAGTTTGATGACACCAATTACCCCATGATCCTTGTCAACATGATTCTGAGGGCGGAAGTTTTCGGAAACTCTTTACCGAAGGACAAAAATTTAGACCGGTCCAAATTGAAAGGATTTGCAGACGGCATTAAATGTGACTGGATTGATGAATTTTGCATTGGATTGGGTAGAAAACATTGTGGGTAAAGGAGAAAATGCTGGTTACCAGCATTTTCTCCTCAATATTCTCAAGAGCCCTTTTTACAGGGCCGTTAAAACTCGCAATTGTGTGGTAATGGGCCAACTCTTTACCAAACAACAAAATTTTGGACTGGTCCAAATTGAAAGCACTTGCAGACGTCAAAATAGATGTACCTCAAAAATAGAAATTTGTTTCAAGCATGGTAGTAAACATTGTGGGAAAACGAGAAAATGCTGGCTACAGCATTTTCTCCTTTTCCCACAATGTTTTCAAAAGGCTTCTCTCTCAAGGTAGTGAAAACCAGGGAATGTTTGGAAAGGGTTAAACAAGAGGAAATGCTTGTATACATAACCTAGCAGTTCTTCCCTTTTTCCAGAATGGTTTTTACTCTTTCAAAGACTAATTCCAACATTTTAGGCCATTTAAAGCCAATATTGCATAATCTAGAACTTTAACAACCCTGAGCAGCAAGGCTTTTGAAAGCATTGTAGGTAAAGGAGAAAATGCTGGTAGCCACCATTTTCTCGTGCCCACAATGTTTTCTACCCTATGATAGAAATTACGATTAAATGGGTTAAATAATAGGAGTTTTTCTCAAAAGGGTGGAAAACATGACAAATTGGAGAAAAATTAATGGTGATTACTGGAAAATTTCTTCCTATATTATAGCGTTTTCAAAAGCTTTTTTTTTCCTGGAGGTCATAATATGGTATAGGGTTAACTCTTTACCACACAATCCCGACTTTTAAGGACCCTGTGAAAGAAGCCTTTTGAAAACATTGTGGGAAAAGGAGAAAATGCTGGTAACCAGCATTTTCTCCTTTTCCTACAATGTTTTTTACCCTTCCCAACCCAAGTTTAATTTTTTCAGCCACATTTATTTTGTCGTCGTTTCAATTTGACCCAGTTTAAAAGTTTGTCATCTGGTAAAGAGTTAACTCTTCACAGATGACAAAAGTTTGGACCTCTACAAATTGAAGGCAGTTTTAAATGACATTTCTTACATGACACATGAATTTGGCTTTATAAACACAGTGCAACGAAAGCGTGGTAAAATCTGCGACAATCCATATAGAGTGACTTCATTCTATATCGAGTGACGTCATTCAATGAGTGGGTTGTTCAATCGAACATAATCTTCATCCACATGTTTACTCCAAGTTTGAACTTGTTTTCCTTTCATTAAGAATCTGCCATGTTAGAATCGGAATAATCTTCTTTCCATAGTGGTTTACCGTTCAATAAACCACATGAGTTATGAGGTGCAATGAATAAACCACTTGGGCTATCGCTCTCGTGGATTATTTATTGTGCCCCATAACTTACAACTGTGGTTTATTGATCGATAAACCACAATAGGAAGAAACTTATTTCTTGAGTAACTAATAAATGTTAACTAAAATGATGAGATTAGTAGAGAACATTGTGGGAAAAGGAGAAAATGCTGTTTACCAGTATTTTCTCCATTTGCCGCAATGTTCTCAAGTTCTCCAATTATTTCCTTTAATCCTTTACCTCACAATCCCGACTTTTAAGGACCCTGAAGAAGAAGGCTTTTGAAAACATTGTGGGAAAAGGAGAAAATGCTGGTAACCAGCATTTTCTCCTTTTCCCACAATGTTTTCTACTGTTCCAGAAACAAATTTCAAATTTTTAGTCACATTTACTTTTTCGTCTGCAAATGGTTTCAATTTGGAGCAGTCTAAAATTTTATCGTTTGGTAAAGAGTTAAAACATTCTTCCTCTATGTTGATGTATCACAGAGTTGTTTGGTTAACTCTTTACCACACAGGAAAATTTTAGACTGGTCCAAATTGAAAGCATTTGCAGACAACAAAATAAATGCTTCTCAAAAATTGAAATTTGTTTCCATCAGGATAGAAAACATTGTGGGAAAAGGAGAAAATGCTGGTTACCAGCATTTTCTCATTTTCCCACAATGTTTTCAAAAGGCCATTTTCTCAGGGTCGTTAAAAGTCGGGATTGTGTGGTAAAGGGTTAAGAACAGTTGTTATATTTGTAGTGATGTGTCAAGTTCCTAAAGTTTTATTGCAAGTAAAACTCTTTAGTGCATTATTATGAGTTTTAGAAACAAAAGTACTTTGAAAACTTTGTGGAAAAGGAAAAAAAAAAAATTCTGGTCAACAATTTCTCTTTTTTCCCTCCACAATAATTTGTTTCCTTCCCAAAATTATTTTCATTTCTTCAGTTTTGTTTATCTTTGTCGCTGCTAAAATTTTCAATAAGAACCAGTGTTTACTCTTTACCTAATGACAAAATTTTAGTATGCTACATATTGAAGGTACTTGCAGGTGACAAAATAAACACAAGTCAAAAATTTGAAATTTGTTTTCAGCAGGGTAGAAAAGATTGTTGGAAAAGGTTACCAGCATTTTCTGCTTTTCCCACAATGTTTTCAAAATCAAAAGCCTTCTGTCTCTGGGTTGTGAAAACCAGGGATTGTTTGGAAAGGGGTTAAATTTTGATGTGTTGTTAGAGTCAGCTAATGTGATTTTTTTTTCAATTTCCAGGTCTCATACTTTGTGTTTCTGTTAATGTATACATACATAGTCCTTCCAAAGACAACTTTAAAACCCAAATGGCAGGAATACTATGTGATTGTGTATGTAGCAACATTGGCCATAGAAAAGTTACGGCAAGTAAGTAGACAAACTATTTCTGTATTTTCACTTTACCATTGCTAGATTGATTAGATGGTGCTTTATGCAGCATTGACTATCATTTCAGCCATATCAGTGTGACAGTTTGCCTATCCATGTATGTGCTTGGTTTCACCTGATTAGGCTAGGGCTGTGATGTCATTTGCTGAAGGACACTTCTTTGAAAAACCCAATGGTTGGGGTGAGACTCAAACCTGGGGTCTCTAGGTTACAAGTTCAAGACTTTACCACTTAAGCAAGCAGGACCCCTTACTGCAACTTGTCCTCAAGGTTGGACCATCTGTGTATAACTCTTTACGAAAAGACAAAATTTTTGACTGGTCAAAATTGAAAGCATTTGCAAATAACAAACATAACTCAAATATTGAATTTTTTTTTCGGTAGGGTAGAAAACATTTTGGCAAAAAGAAAATGCTGGTTACCAGCAGAGTTCAAGAAACTGTGCCATCTATGCAATTGTTGACAAAGTAGATTGTGTTGATCAAAGATACAGAGGATATTTGGGTTTTTTTTAGTGAAAGATCAAAGTGGACACCATCGGTAATATTTTCACGAGTAGCACAGCCATGAGTGAAAATACTACCGATGGTGTTCACGAGATGAAATAAATTCCAATCTTTCTCCGAAAAAAAAAAAAAATCTATTTATTTCATGCTTTTAAACCTTTCTGGTAGGAGCTTTATCAAATTCTAGTACAGCTCTTTTCCGTTATTCCCCGTGGTGTACCCCTCCCGCATAGCAACACATTACAACATTACGTCAAGCGCGAGAAATGTAAGGTATATGACGCCATATTTCCCATCTGGTTGTGAGGCATGCACAATTTACCTAGGCAACAAGAACATGAAAATTGGTATTTTCACTAGTGTTACCAGTGTAAGATTGAAAAAAAATTTCACTGATATTTCCCGATACCCTACTGGAATGAATGAAATAACAGTTGTTACATTATATGCCATTTAACTTATTAACCAGCATTTTTCTCTTTCTTCCATAATGTTATCCACCCTTTTGAACTCAAATTCCAACATCTGAATCCTCGTGGGGTCCTGGGGTTTTTTTACTGTATAGAATAGGACCTCTGCCTTCCTCTATGGCATGTCGTAGAAGGCGACTAAAATTAGAGACAAACGGCTGCTTTCCACGTAATTCGTAGGATTGCAGCAGGCTGGATAGTTCTTATTCCAAATCCTATATTTTTCTCACGATGTAAATAGGGTTTGGAATAGGGATCAATTGGCCTGTGGGATCTCGTGTGGTTTAATCTGGGGTATAAGAATAAACCACTGCAGTCCCGCGATCGTCACATCTGCCATTTCATATGGTGGAACAAAAGTGACAGCATGCATGTCGTAAAAGGCGACAAAAGGGGCATCATTTTGTGTTTCATCCATTCCTCATTTATCATGTTTGTCTTATAATGTTGCACATGTATCTAATTTTCACCTTGCATTATTATTTACTAAGTAAGTGCACCCAATATGACCCAAGTTGTTGACGGGCCTTAAAATGCTCTTCATTCATTCATTCCAACATCTGAACTACATTTGATTTATGGTCTGCAAATATGTTCAGTTTGAACGTATCTAAAACTTGTCCATATTTAAGTTAGCAGTATAGTAAACCATTTACTGCATGATTCCAAGCTTAAATGACCCTGAAGAAAAAAGCTTTTAAATATAACACTGGTGAAGGAGAAATACTATTATGCTGGAAACCGGCATTTTCCTTTTCCCATAGTGTTATATTAGCTACATATTTTTGTTGTCTGCACATGAATCTAGTCTATAACTCTGTAGTTTGGTAAAGTTTTTTAACAATTTGTGTCAGCCCATCAAAGGGATCTCTAGTCTTGAAACTTTGAGGAATGATGAAATTTCTCCATCTGTTTTAGTTTAACCCATTACCACACAATCCCTACTTTTGACGCCCCTGAGATAGAAGCCTTTAGAAAACATAGTGGGAAAAAAGAGAAAATGCTGGTAACCAGCATTTTCTCCTTTTCCCACAATGTTTTCTACCCTTCACAAAACAAATTTCAAATTTTTAGTCACTTTTATTTTGTTGTCTGCTAATGCTTTCGATTCGGACAAACTTAAATTTTTGTCGTTTGGTAATGAGTTAACCAAGAGAAACAACTCTTTATGACAAAGATAATTTCATATGCAGTTATTCCCCATCTCTTTATAAATGTTTTATTAGACTTTATATATCCAAAATCAGACTGTGTGACATCTCCACACAGTCCATACTTTTTAAGTCTTAACAATCCAGAAAAAGCTTTTGAAAACACTGTTGGAAAAGGAGAAAATGTTAGTAACCAGCATTTTCTGATTTTCCCACCATGTTTCCAACTCTAACCCTTCTCAAAACAAATGTCATATGTTCAATTACATATACCTTTATTTAATCATCTTCAAAGGATTTAAATTTTGACAAGTCTAAAGTTTTGTTGTTTGGTAAAACATTAGCTCTTATGCAAATGACAAAATTTTAGATTTGTCCTTATTGAAAGCATTTGCATTTCCAAGAGGTAGTCATTGAGCTGATTTTGTTAGAGCATTGGAAAGACCAACTCCGCAAGCCAAGGCTGACAATCCACTTAGTTATTGTATCCTTGGCAGATCAAGCTTGATTTTTACATTCCCATGATACCATTTTCGTTGGTTGCAGCCAGCTTTAACTGCACAAATGAAATTGCTTGTAGCACTGCATTTTTGATAAAAATAGAACAATATCGCGACCTTTCGAATAAAAACAGAAGGTAAACATGGATAACTCTGTGGATGTGCACAGTGTATCTGTAATGATTTATTACTAGGGATGGCAACGGTTAACTGGTTAACCGATCGAATGACCTATTAACCAGTTAGGAAATTGGTAACCGGTTAACCAGAAACAAATATAAGCCTATATTATCAAAAGTTTACCAAAATAATCATTATTAGCTCACCTGAGCACGAAGTGCTCAGAGTGAGCTATTGTGATCACTCACCGTCCGTCGGCGTCCGTCCGTCCGTCCGTCTAGCCGTCCGTCCGTCCGTCGTCCGTCCGTCCGTTCACATTTTCTTGTTTACACTCTAGCATCTACAAATATCAACCAATCAGGACCAAACTTGGTCAAAGTATATATGACCATAAGATCTCGGATGAGTTCGATTTTGGGTCTTATCGGACCAGAACATCTGGAGTTATTTGCCCTTGAATTAGAAAAATTGCTGTATTTCACTTTGTTTACACTCTAGCATCTACAAATATCAACCAATCAGCGTCAAACTTGGTCAAAGTATATATGACCATAAGATCTCGGATGAGTTCGATTTTGGGTATAATCGGATCAGAACATCTGGAGTTATTTGCCCTTGAATTAGAAAAATTGCTGTATTTCACTTTGTTTACACTCTAGCATCTACAAATATCAACCAATCAGGACCAAACTTGGTCAAAGTATATATGACCATAAGATCTCGGATGAGTTCGATTTTGGGTCTGATCGGACTAGAACATTTGGAGTTATTTGCCCTTGAATTAGAAAAATTGCTGTATTTCACTTTGTTTACACTCTAGCATCTACAAATATCAACCAATCAGCACCAAACTTGGTCAAAGTATATTTGACCATAAGATCTCGGATGAGTTCGATTTTGGGTATAATCGGATCAGAACATCTGGAGTTATTTGCCCTTGAATTAGAAAAATTGCTGTATTTCACTTTGTTTACACTCTAGCATTTACAAATATCTACCAATCAGCACCAAACTTGATCAAAATATATATGACCATAAGATCTCGGATGAGTTCGATCATGGGTCTAATCCGACCAGAACGACTGGAGTTATTTGCCCTTGAATTAGAAAAATTGCTATACTGCACTTTGTTTACTCTCTAGCATCTACAATTTTTAACCAATCAGCTGTAAACTTGGCCAAAATATATATAACCATAAGATCTTGGATGAGTTTAATTATGGGTGTAATCGGACACAAACAACTGGAGTTATTTGCCCTTGAATTAGAAAGTTCTTTATAACAGTTCTTAATCCAGAGCATAACTTTGTCATCTCTAGTCTGATTGACTTGAAACTTGACATTTGTGTTTGTTGCAATAATGCAGAGTGAAATGTGAAAGATCCATAACTCTACCTTATACTGTCTGTAAGTTATTTCCCTTTGATTGTCATTTTTACAGCATTTTCTGCTCGTCTGGAATATAACTTTGTCATCTATAGCCAGAACATCTTCAAATTTGATATGCATGGTTGTTGTATATTTATTGAGTGCAGTGCACAAGAACCATAACTCTTACTAGCTTTAATTTTGAGTTATTTCCCCTTTGAACTTCATTTTCATAGCATTTCTTGCTTGTCGGGAGCAAAACTTTGTCATCTTAAGTAGGAATGACTTGAAATTGGGTATGATTATTTGGTGCAATATTTGGAAGTGCAGTGCACAAGAATTGTAACTCTAATTGGTGCTGTCGAGTTATTTCCCTTTTAATGTCATTTTTACAGCATTTAGTGCCTGTCTGGAATATAACTTTGTCATCTCAAGTCAGAACGACTTCAAACTTGGTATGCAAGTTTGTTGCAGTATTACAGAGTACAATGTGCAAGAACAATAACTCTACCTAGTGCGAACTTTATGTAATTCATTTGATCTTCATTCTTACAGTATTTCTTGCTTGTCTGGAATGGAACTTCAAAGTCTCAAGTCAAATTGTGACAGATCACTGCTCTTGTTTCATTATCATTTAGCCTTGAACCTTGATATTTGGTATTTATCTTTATTGTAGACCTTTGCTGCTTGGTACTCAGGTGAGCGATATAGGACCATCATGGTCCTCTTGTAATAAAAAAAATACAAAGTTTACTTTTCCGGTTCTGACAACCAAAACTGCGTCATACGCACATCCAATGTCGCCAAGACGCGGCTAAGGTGTGATATACAGTTTGACATGTCTGTGCAATATTAAACATTGTTAATTCGCTAATTAGTCCCCAGTCTTCGATAATAAACAATCAAACACGTGCCCTCTTTGGATCAAAAGCACTGGCTTATCCTAATTGATTTGCTTGGATTATTTCATTAAGTACCCGCCCCTAATCAAATATATGCATGCATTAACCAATCAGCGTAAGAGGGGTTGAAATTTATAAAGTCAATCATTCTGTGTTCAAGCAGGCACAGCGGTTTCTCTTCGTTCATTTTCACTTCGATAAGTATCTTTGAAAATCAAAGTATATTGCAGAGGCCTTGAATTTGGGAGAGTCTAAAAATTAAACCTGTCGTTTGGGCGATGGCTAACACCCGATCACTTAGCGATAGCCGCTTCATTTGACGATCAATGGCCATAGCATCATCTGTATGATTATGTTTGTAGATTTTTTGAAGTTGTAAATAGCAGTGATCCCACTAGTTTTTTCTTTCGATGCAGCACTAAAGTCTGTTATTAATATATCTATGGAAATTTACTTCCTTAAAATCATTAAAAAGCTAAAAAGACGATCTGAAGTGACTCTGATCGGACAATGTCAAAAGGAACATTTTGTTCTGTCATGGGTTTCCGTGTTTCTTGCATCAAGCAAGTTATGGATAGGTATTTCCGCCTGATTTGACAATAATTTATCAAAATGGGTAGCAAGTAACTTCAAATCCTGGTATTTTACACAAGTTAAGCAGATACTGTTTTTTTAGCTCACCTGAGCACGAAGTGCTCATGGTGAGCTTTTGTGATCGCCCAATGTCCGTCGTCCGTCGTCCGTCGTGCGTCGTCCACAATTTCTTTAAACATCTTCTCCTCCTAAACCACTGGGCCAATCTTGATGAAACTTGGCAGGGATGTTCCTTGGGTGAAGCTCTACCAAAGTTGTTCAAGAGATTGAATTCCACCCATAATTCTGGTTGCCATGGCAACCGAAAGGAAAAAAAAGCAAAATCTTTGAAAATCTTCTTCTCTGAAACTAGAAGGCATAGAGCTTTGATATTTAGTATGTAGCATCTCCTAGTGGACCTCTACCAAGATTGTTCATATGATGTCCCTGGGGTCAAAACTGGCCCCGCCCCGGGGGTCACAAGTTTGAAACATAGGAACAAAGAAGGAAAACTTTGAAAATCTTCTTCTCTGAAACTAAAAGGTGCAGGGCTTTGATATTTGGTATGTAGCATCTCCTAGTGGATCTCTACCAAGATTGTTCATATGATGTCCCTGGGGTCAAAACTGGCCCCGTCCCGGGGGTCACAAGTTTGAAACATAGGAACAAAGAAGGAAAACTTTGAAAATCTTCTTCTCTGAAACTAAAAGGTGCAGGGCTTTGATATTTGGTATGTAGCATCTCCTAGTGGACCTCTACCAAGATTGTTCATATGATGTCCCTGGGGTCAAAACTGGCCCCGTCCCGGGGGTCACAAGTTTGAAACATAGGAACAAAGAAGGAAAACTTTGAAATTCTTCTTCTCTGAAACTAGAAGGTGCAGGGCTTATATATTTGGTATGTAGCATCTCCTAGTGGACCTCTACCAAGAGTGTTCATATGATGTCCCTAGGGTCAAAACTGGCCCCGCCCCGGGGGTCACAAGTTTAAAACATAAGAACAAAGAAGGAAAACTTTAAAATTCTTCTTCTCTGAAACTAGATGGTGCAAAGATTTGATATTTGGTATGTAGCATCTCCTAGTGGACTTGTACCAAGTTTGTTCATATGATGTCCCTGGGGTCAAAACTGGCCCTGCCCCGGGGGTCACAATTTTGAAACATAGGAACAAAGAAGGAAAACTTTAGAATTATACTTCTCTGAAACTAGAAGGTGCAGGACTTTGATATTTGGTATGTAGCATCTCCTAGTGGACCTCTACCAAGATTGTTCATATGATGTCCCTGGGGTCAAAACTGGCCCCACCCCGGGGGTCACAAGTTTAATACATAGAAATAAAGAAGGAAAAATTGAAAAATTTTCTTCTCTGAAACTAGAATATGTAGAGCTTTTATATTTGGTAAGTAGGATCTCCTAGTGGACTTCTACAATGTTTGTTCATATGATGCCCCTGGGGTCAAAACTTGCCTTGCCCCATGGGTCACAAGTTCGAAACATAGGAACAAAGAAGGAAAATGTCAATATTATTCTTCTCTGAAACTAGAATATGTAGAGCTTTGATATTTGGTATGTAGCATCTCCTAGTGGACTTCTACAAAGTTTCTTCATACGATGCCCCTGGGGTCTAAACTTGCCCTGCCCAGGGGTCACAAGTTCGAAACATATGAACAAAGAAGGAAAACTTTAGAATTCTACTTCTCTGAAACTAGAAGGTATAGAGCTTTGATATTTTGTAAGTAGCATCTCCTAGTGTACCTCTAGCAAGTTTTTTTCTTAGGATGCCCCTTGGGTCAAAATTGGCCCTGCCCAGGGGTCACAAGTTTGATTTTACAGCTTAGTACTCAGGTGAGCGATATAGGACCATCATGGTCCTCTTGTTTTTTTTCCAACGTGAGGTCTCACGTGAAACCAAACTTTTTTTTACGTGAATTTCAGTTCTATTAGTTGATTTACGCAATAATTTGCATAGTGGAAACACTGAAATTGCCTGGTAATTTCTAGTCCTCTATAAAAAAAAACATTGTGGGAAAATGATTTTATTGCCGAGAGGGTGAGAGATCGTCAATAGATTGGCCGTCTTTTGTGCTAAAGTACAGAAATAGTAATCATCTCGGGAATGCATTACTCACGCACCGGTTGTCAATGTTGACATATCGAGCAGGTACCTTCATCTGAAATGTTTTTACATGGTCGTTCGGTTAACCGGTTAACCGATCGAAAGATTGAACGGTTAACCGGTTAGCAAATTTACTAACCGTTGCCATCCCTATTTATTACCAAATAAACATAGACAAATAACATTTACAGAATGTTTCAGTGTGACCAATCATTTATCGGAGGTTTTAGGCTATATTCCAGCACCTTACGATGGAATGTCGAAGTATGTTTGTGGTTATTGATTCATGGTGAATTATTGTATTCGTAATCGGTTTGTAGAACGATATTTCATTGGCTACCAGAAATATGATGTAAAGGGGGATAATAACCAGCATCCATTAGGGGATGTATCGCAGGAATTTCAAAATCGAGCTTGTTCCGCCAAGGTGATATCCACATAGTGATCGTAACCTTGGCTCACAAAGATGTGGAAATACCTGATGAAATATTTGAATCTGTGCCAACATTTCCTCATTTTTCCACAATTAATTCAAAAATCTTCTTCAAGGTTGTATACTTTGGGAACGTACAGTAAAGGATGAATCCCTTACCAAATGACAACAAGTTTTTATGACCCCAGGACAGAAGGCTTTTTAAAACATTGTAGGAAAAAAAGATAGTGCTGGTAACCAGTATTGTCTCTTCTTCCCACAGTGTATTCCACCCCACCAAGGACAAACCCAAACTATTTTAGACAAATTATTTAGTTGTCATCAACAATGCTGTTTGTTTTGACAAGTGTAATAGATTGGTGTCTTGAAAAGAGCCAAATGCTATAATCAAAGAATGATTTCTATGAACAATGTAGGATATTGATTCATGCCTAATGTATTTTGTATTGAGTCAGGAAGTGCATTTTTGTTTCATATTGATCATCATGGTGCATGATAAGTGAACCTGGCCCATATTCACCAATCATTCTTGAGGATATTCATAGTTCTATTCTCCAAGGTTTTCTGAATTTGTAAGTAACACAACTTCTGATTGGCTAAACCAAATGGTTTAGCCAATCAGAAGTTGTGTTACTTACAAATGTAGAAAATTCTGAAGAGCAAGACCAGGAATATTCTTAAGAATGGTTGGTAAATACGGGCCCAGATGTAAGGCTTTTGGACTTCATCAAGGGAAAAAGCAAAAGATATGACTCCTGTTTAGTGACCAGGGGGTTTTATGCATCTATTAAAATGAGTATAAAACATTGTAGGAAAAGGAGAAAATGCCAGTTTGGTTATTTCCGTTTATTTATCATCTCTACTGGTTCCCCATCTGAGCGACACCCCCAGAAGATGGTTAGTTGTTACGAGGGATAGTGCAAGGATACAGGACGAAACTACTGAGAGCTTCGCCTGGTTCTTTAACATTCTCGGCGTAAAGCACTGTTACACGGGACCTCAGTTTTAATGTCTCATCCAAAAGACTATTAGAAATTTCAGTTTGCCAGCCGGGGATTCGAACCCACAACCTGAAGTGACCCGAATCATTGTGTTCACGCTTAACCTACTGAGCTATATCCGCTGGTCAAATGCCAGTATGCAGGGACAGCGGGTATAATGGATTCAGGTTTAGGCAATTTTGTGCTCTCTTCTCCTAAAGTTTTCAACTAATTTGGCTGAATTTTTAATGTTATCCTTCCTACCATGAAAAATTGTGCACCTACAGGACAATTATCATGATAATTCATTCTACTACAGTAGTTACTGCCCCTTTCATAGATGCAATGACTAGGCAACTAATGGCAGAGTGTTGGAGTTTTCTGCTAGACTTGCAAAAGTTGTGATTTATATTTTTTAGCTCTGCAACAGTTGTGACTTGTATTGCTCCTGTAGAATTTTAATGGAAGCAGGGTTTTTATGCTCCCCGAAGGGTGAGCATATAGTCGCCGCTTCATCTGTCCGTCCGTCCGTCCGTCCTTCTGTCCGTCTGTCCGTCCATCCGTCCGTTCGTCCGTCCATCCGTCCGAAGCGATTTCTCAACAACCCTTGGACCAAATTGGATAAAACTTCATATATGAACTTCTTAGGGTAAAGTGCCGATATACTTTTCCCGGATTTTCAATTTGACCCCGTGTCATGGAAAAAAGGGGCTTAATGCAAAATTGCAATTTTTACCAATATCTCTTTCAGTTTTTGTCAGAATATCATGGTTATATTGTTTATAGATAGTTTTAGCATGTGCCCTTGCTATTTTTAATCTGGGCGTTTTTTAAGTTGACGTTTTGTCATGGAAAAAGGGGGCTTCTTGCAAAATTCCAGTTTTTACTAATACATGTATTTCATTCAGTTTTGGTCAAAATTTCATTAAACTTCATGGTTATATTTTTTCAAAGTTTCACCATGTGCTCTTATTTCTTTATCTATGTGTTTTTCAATTTGACCCTCTGTCATGGAAAGGGCGTTTCTTGTAAAATGAAAAAGGGGCCCTAATGCAAAATTGCAATTTTTACTAATATCTTGTTCAGTTTTTGTCAACATTTAATGGCTATATCTTGTTTTACAAGTTTCAACATGTGCCCTTTCTTTTTGCAATCTATGAATTATTAATGCGCAAATATGTCTTTCCTGGTTTCTCAAATTAAGGCTGCATCACGGAAAAAGGGGACTTCATGGAAAAAATTGTTTTTCACTAGGTTTTCCTTTATCAGTGCTCAAAACTTTGCGAAATTTCAAATCTGAACTTGTTGGAACGTTGCCCAGGTACCTCTCTTCCTTTTTCTCAATTTCAGGCTGCGTCTCGGAAAAAGGGGGCTTCACGTAAAAAATTGTTTTATATAATATTTAATACATGACTGCTCAAAATTTTATAAAATTTCGAATTTTGAATTATTATTAAAAAAATGCCACAAACCACACACCCGTTGTATTTATTGCAATGATCCAATATTGTCTTATGGGAAAAGGGGGCTTAAAGGGGGCTTATTGGGCTTATTGTCCTCTACAAGTTTGTGTTGGCTATCGCTAATATAGTAATTGCCTTTTCACTTCAAATTTTGGGGGAGATGAACAGGTTCTTCTAGGTTAAAAGAAGTGAATTTATATCAATTTCTTATATTTTATGACAAGCACTTATTCGGGGAGCATAACCCGTCTCTGATGGCTCTTGTTTTTGATATGTAGCCAATCAATTTATAGCTGTTGTTGGCAAGGAAAAATCACATACACCTCATAAAGTTCATGGAAATGGGTTTCCTTTTACCAGATAATTCTGTTGCTTTAATGACTCTGGGGAAGAGGCTTTTGCATTGTAGAATATTGTGGAAAGAGATGAAATACTACCAGCATTTTCTCCTTTTCCAACAGTGTTTTCTTCTTGTCCAAAAAAGAGCCTCATGTTGTCTTAAAAGTGGTTCTAATTTGAACATTTGATTCAGATTGAAGCAGAGATAGTTGGTAAAATAGCCAATCAATTCGAAGCTATTGTGGAAGGCGTGCGGGGAGGTGGGGGAACAAAAGTCACATTCACTTTGTTGAAAGGAGGCTCCTTTTTAATAAACAATTGTTTCCAACATAGCCAGTATTTGTTCTTACTTAGTAGTATCACAAATCAATGCATTTCTATAATTTCAGAGCAAACAAATACTACTGTTTAGAACTACAAGAACAATATTGTCAAATCCTTTGGTCTATTATTTTGTCAAATAATGCAAACAAGTGGGACCTCTTACACTACATAAAGTTGCTTTATTTGATCGGATATCCTGACACCAGATGCTGTTAATTGTTCTCAGCAAGCCAATACCTCTGGTGTGATGCTGAACCTTGATTGAATTGCCCAGATAGTCTGACAAAAACAGCTTTTATATTGGAATGTATTCATTTTAAAAAGTCAGTTTATAGAATGTCCATTTAACTCTTTACCACACAACCAAATTTAGATTTGTTCACATTGAAAACATTTGAAGATGACAAATAAGCATAACTGAAAAAATTGAAATTTGTTTCTAACAGGAAAGAAAGCATTGTTGGAAAAGGAGAAAATGCTGCATACTGGCATTTTCTCTTTTTTCAGCAATATTAATAAACAGCCATTTTCCATTGGGGCAATAAAACAGGATGATTTGAATGTTAAAATTCTTGATCTACGCTGCATTCAGTCTGAAACATTTTTGACAAAAGCAACTTTGAAATTTGTTTCAAGCAGGAAAGAAAACATTGTTGGAAAATGTTAAAAATGCTACTTACTGGCATTTTCTCTTTTTTTCATCAAATTTTATTAAGGTAAGACCTGTGTAATGCACTTCCGGTGAAAATTCTAATTGGTTGATAAAGAAGGATAAATAAGGATTTTTGCAGAAATAATATTTTTGCTCATTTCTAACAGATCAGAAATTCCGTTTATGTCTATCTTGGAATTATTTTTTGATACTTTTGTTCGTTTTCTGAAATGGGAGGTAATTATTATCTCTTTTTGAATTGAGAATATAGTGGTTTTAGATTTATAAATGATAATCAAAGACGGAAAAAATTGAAAAAAAATGAAAAGGTAAAAGTAGTTCAATAATACTCATATTTAATTATAGCTAATTTTGCAGGATGATATTTTAGTGGAAATAGCTGTTTTCCATTACACAGGTCTTACCTTAATAATCAGCCATTTTCCTTAGGGGCAATAAAACAGGATGATTTGAATGTTAAAATCCTTTATCACACTTTCTGCTTTTCTGAAACATTCTTGACAAAAGCAACATTGATATAACAACACATTTAGTCCTACTTCTACAGTGAAAATTTCTGGTGTGATTATTCTGATCTCTAAGGATTGAAAATTACCGGTAGCTATCAAGGAAATAGGGTCCCAAGGGTTGAATCACTATCTTTGATGAAGGTATTGTTACAGTCTATGTCTGGGCGTGTGTCTCCCTTGTCACATTGTATTGTGAACTAGTACAGCACAGGTATTCTGAAAATATAGAAGTAAAATTCACTTTTAACCCTTTACCACACAATCCTGATTTTTAACACCCCTTTGAAAACATCGTAGGAAAAGGAGAAAATGCTGGTAAACAGCATTTTCTCCTTTTCCTACAATGTTTTCTTCCCTTTCTGAAACAAATTTTAATTCTTTAGTCACATTCATTTTGTTGTCTGCAAAGGCTTTCAATTTGGACAAGTATAAAATTTTGTCGTTTGGTAAAGGGTTAAAAAAAGCTTGTATTTTTACCACCTGGAGGAAGCAGGCTTTGAAAATATGGAAAAATCAGAAAATGCTGATACCCATCATTTTCTCCATTACCTACAACATTTTCTGTTCTTTCAAAGGGGAGTCACATTGTTGTAGCCATATATAAATTTTTGTGTCTAAATACTTTCATATCAAATTAACTATAAATTAAATTTTTGTCCAGTAAATAATTAACTAAAGTCATCAAGGAAGTAAAATTTATCTTTCCAATCAGAAGAGGCTGAAAGCCTGTTTTGGACTAGGATTTCTTAAAAAAATGTTTCGGAGCTCAAAAATATAGATAAAATGTTCTAGTTGTGTGATCTGAATCTACACAGTCCTTTAAGTAACCTGATTTAGTGTTGCATTAAAAAAAAGGAATATTTTTGTCTAGGCCTATTCTGTGTTCATGAAAGGAAGGGATCATGCAAACATACCTTCTATAGAAACAATCAGTCAATCACAAATCTCAGTTTACCCACAACTACACTGGAATTTTCATTCTTAGCCTTAATTAGAATGGACATGATTTCTTGATTATCTGGAATTAGAGATGGAAGGGGGCTATTCAGAATTTTACAATCCTACCAAACTTTAACCCTTTACCAAACAATCCCTGGTTATTACAACCCTGAGATAGAAGGCTTTTGAAAAATTTGTAGGAAAAAAAGAAAATGCAGGTAACCAGCATTTTCTCTTTTTTCCCACAATGTATTCTACCATGCAGGAAGCAAATCTCGATTGTTGAGTTACGCTTATTTTTTTGTCTGAAAGTGATTTCAGTTATACTTTGTGGGAAAAGAAGAAAGTTTTCTGATGACAGTAAATGTAATGGCTATCTTCATGATCTCGATGAAAAGAATTTGAGTTTTTACTTTCTGAAGTTGTAAAGTGAATATAGGCAATGCACTTGACACTTGAGATTCATGAAGCAAAAGTTGTGTAAACCTTGTTAGTATAGCTAAAGACAGAATATGATACTGTTATGAAATTGATGAGTGGTTGATTGAACTGGCTATAACCATTTCATTTATACCAGTCTAGATCATTTATTATTATTAGGTGGTGGTGAGGGGGGGATTCTTGCAGATTTGGGGGATCTTTCCATTGGGTCAGATTGCTCTCTGGAAGTTCATTATGTGTTTGTATACAGTGATTGTTGCATTTGTATAACCTCTTAGACCTGATAAACTATCCTTGTCCAGAAAATAACTTTTTGATGATGCTTTTGTCCAGAAAGTCTCGGCAAAGCAGACAGTGTAGATTAAAGGTTAGACTGCATGTTTGTTGCAGTCTGCTTTTGAAATATACTGGTAGCAAAGGCAAGTTATGAAAAGCGATTTGTAGATAAATTTGCTATTATTTTGCTGCTCTATCAGAAAATATTTGCCTATATTGAAAACTGCATACCAAGTTCCCACACTGTCCTATTCCTTTGCTGTCTGAATGAATATAATAGACTTTTTATGACAAAAGAAATGATAAAATATTGCAAGTTTAGGTACCTAGAATATGTCACTAAAAGAGCCTTTTCAGATCCAAGATTCAACCACACAGTATCTACACCTTCTGCAAAAATACCAATATAGACAGGATTAAGTCTAACTGCTAGAGGAGAGTGCCTCTTTATTATTTTTAGAGAATCTATTAGTATCAGAAAAAGAACTGTATTTGGGATATAGATCATAAATGAGTAAGAGTTATAAACATTTTATCAACCAATGATATATATTATGGTATCTCATTACTTGGTGGAACAAATTTGCAGCAGAGAACTTGGAAACTGCCACTGTAAAAGACAGATGATTACAAATTTAGCTTTAATTGATTAAAACTTAATTGCAAAATAAGAAATTGCTTATTATAACCATATGATTATCCTTGAATGAGAGACAAAATGTGGTATTTGTAATTGGCAATATGTTAAGAGGTAACAGTCATGATCTTTTAACTGTATCAGCTTTGATTGAATGAAGAGACTTTTTCAGTCAGTTATAATAAAACGCCTAAGTGTTCCTATTTCAAGGCCCTATTTCCATTTGTAGCAAGAAAATCACACAGCAGATAACAGTTGGATGTGGTTTTAGTTTTAGGGCCCTAAGGGGCAGTGCAGATTTGCACTTGAAGTTTATAAAGATAAACATGGTTTATAAAAGACTGTAATGTAACTGGCACGGGTACTTTCATTTTCTGCTTCCACTATGGCTGTTTGTTTACATCTGGCCTCCTTATTAAATATTGATGAGGTCACATGAAAAGAAGCAGCCGTACATTTTATGTTTACCTTTATGGTTATGTGACAGTTTCAGCCAGTCCTGATGTTTACTTGCGTTTGCATAGCATTAACTAATCACATGACCAGCTCACCCTCTTCAGCAGAAATCTCTTTGTTTACTACTGGCTAATCACTCGGACACGTCTCTGAATTATCGATCTTAACCACCATCCACCCCACCTCATCTCCTTGCTGAGCAATGCCTACTGGTTAAGAATGGACAGCATGTCTCCCTTTAAGCAGGCATACGGCATTATTTCATAAAACCTTCAAACCCCAAGACCAAAGGAGGCATGCTGGACCAATCTTCACTGGACTTAATTACAGTCATTACCTTTGTTGTCATTATAGCTTCTAATTTGTCATGTATGAAGTCTGGTGAGCTGTGCCAGTTTTGCCAAAAATAAAATATTCTTAATATTTCCTCTGCTGTTCTTTTTCCGAACCTTAAATGGAGGTATTTTATAAACTTGCACTTATAGTTGTCACAGAGCCTACAGTGAAAGTGAACTTAAAGCATGCAAGTATCCCAAAACTTTAACCCTTTTCCACACAATCCCGACTTTTAACGCCCCTGAGATAGAAGCCTTTTGAAAACATTGTGAGAAAAGGAGAAAATGCTGGTAACCAGCATTTTCTCCTTTTCCCTCAGTGTTTTCTACCTTTCCACGACCAAATTTCAATTTTTGAGTCACCTTTATTGTGTCGTCTGCAAATGCTTTCAATTTGGACCAGTCTAAGATTTTCTTGTGTGGTAAAGAGTTAAATCAACTGTTCAAGCTTCTATCGTTACAGTTTACTTTAAAAATTGAAGGACAAAAAAAAAAAAAGAAGTGGTACATTTTGCTTTTAATGAGCAATAGCTTCAGTTTCAGTATAGTTTGATGTAGGTCGGCAAGGAATATTAAAACTAAAGGTCAAATTTAACCTTTAAAGCACTGAAGTAATTAATTGGACATCTTCCTTTAGAAAACTAGCCAAAGTATTTGAGCAATAATCTGTGAAAAGGGGGCTGAATGCATCTGCAAACAGTTTTGACCAAGGTCAGCCTGTGCAGGTCAGTCCAGGCTCACCTGGATCTAAACTATTTGCTTTTTGTAAATTCAGTTGGCTGTTATGGACTTCATGCATATATTACAAGGTGATGAGTTGCTTGGAACCATGTATCACAGATACATGTCAAAGCCGCATTACCAATAACTAAGGTTATTTTGGCCACAATATGTAACAAAGCTGTACACAGCATAGATCAAAGAGCAATAAGACCTAAATGGTCCACACTGTTCACTAAAGAAACCTAAGCTGTGTCCAATGCTTTAAAGTTAAAAAGAGGTAAACATGCAGAATCAAATAATTTGGAAACATGCCTTAAATAAGTTGTGAATGAGTTTGTGAACTTGAACGACTTTCCTTACTCTTGTTGTCCATCAAAGGAAATGTTGTTTCTTGACCACTCCCACTTCTGCTTGCACGGAAAGTAAGGCGGGCTTTCGGCTTCTTCTTTTTGCGAAATATTCTGCATATCAGTTTGTGAAACTCACTGCGAAAACTTTGTCCAGTTATACAGTATAATATGAAATTGATAGAATGGTTTATGTATAGCAGTATATAACAAATGATCTTAGCCAGGAAAAGTTGCGCATTGGAATTTACAGATTTTGGTTCCAATGGTAAAACAGTGTATAATGCACTAGGCGTTGTTGTTAACATCCATACAAAGGATATACACAATAGTGTTATAGCTAATTTACGATGAATATATCTCATTCTTCTGTCATCTTTTGTCATTTGATTTGTTAAAAGTTGACGATGAGTGACAGTCATACTAACAATAATTAGTCCATTGAAAACAAGAAGTGCTATGAATGGCACCAAACAATACACAGTAAAATGCAGCCATGGCATGATCTTCATGTAGAGAAATCTGTTGTTTCGCATCATTGCACACTGCTTAAACCCAGTTTTTTCATGTACCAGTAATTCAGCTGTCCAAAACAGATGCGAGTTTAGTAGGGTGAAAAAAACACATATAGCACCAGTTGTCAATTTGGCCCGCCGTGTACTACAGAATGAGGTGGCTTTCAAAGGAAACCAAACCACAATAAATCTTTCTACTGTCACAGCAACTATTAGCCATGCAGACACATGCAAGCCAAAGTATGTCAGGAATAGAAATATCCTACAACCTGCATCTGAAATGTGTAGCAGCTCAAAACCGGACATGAGTCTTATCCATGTCTTGAAAGCGCTAGCAAACAGAACTATAGTGTCAACAATTGCTAGAATAGCCAAATAGAAATAAGTCGAAGTCTGTCGCATCTCTCTCTGTAGCATAAGGATAAAACTGAATACATTTCCAACTGTTCCACAAGCGATTATTACTGGTAATGACCACAGTAATAAGGTCAAAGCCAGTTTGTAGGTGGGGTGATCTGGTAGTCTCATACCTTGGTTGTAGTCTTGTCCTGTACTTTCTGAAGCATTTAGCAAGGTTGCATTCACTGGTGGATAGATATGCCTGTTGGTGATCATGAGGACAATAGAGTCAGTTGTATTTGCTGTGATGTTTAATGCCATATTACCTGAAATTAGAAAAAAAACACAATCATTAACTTGAATCCAGTTAGGCTTAACTCTTGATACTTACATGAACCATGTAGATTAAGATCAGACTGCATAATGTGTTATTCAAAACCGCCTTTGTTCTTTACTATGGGCTCTTTTGAGTTTTTAAACAGAACAATATGAAGATCAAAGCAATCTACCCTGCCCTCTTTAAAGGCCCAGTAAAGGCCAAACCATCAAGACATATGTCATAATACATAATTTATTATTTAAGTCATATCATTTACAAGTATGAAAAATATGGTATATATGACATTCTGAAGATGATGTAAAACTGAAAAAGTTGATATTCTACAAAGTTGTTGGAATGAATTCTTTCTGACTGACTGTTTGAATTATTGATATTTACAAATTCACTATTTGAACTGCTGATGCTCATAAGTCATTGTATGTCCTAAATTATTTAATCAAAATTACCTGCAGGTATTCCTGTCAATCATATAATCCTGTCAATCATATAATCCTGTCAATCATATAATCTATGTTAATTATCCATCTTTTAGCCTGACATATTTTAAAGTCAGCTTCTAAAACTACTTTTTAGGGGATAATAAATAAACAGCCGTCACCCCACCCAAAAATGTTCTCAGTCCTTTCTGTACTTTGATTTTCAGTCCTTTCAGTACTTTGATTTTCAGAACATCATAGACATTCACATGTTATGTTTTTCTTCCATTCTTGTTTTTCGATTTATTACAGATTATTATTCATGACAAACTCTGATATTGTATTGTTTGTCAGTATAGGAAAAGACATAATTATTGCATGATGTAATTAGACTTTACATGTTAACTTTCACACAGTGTCTGAAAATTCTTTCAACTTTTACACAAGCCAGAGTTTTGTCTAGCATGGGAAATTGGAATTTTGAAAACATTTTGGGAAATGGGAAAAATAGTGTAACAGCATTTTCTCTCTTCCCTAAAATGATTTTTAACCTTTCAGAAACCAGTCCAATTATTTGAGCAACATTGCAGTTGATGTCTGGAAATGCTTTCAATTTGGATTAGTCTAAAATATTGTTCTGTGGTATAGAGTCAAATGCTGATCATGAAATGTTCCACAGTTTGATCTACATTATTTGTTGGATTGTATATTAATCTTTGGCTTAAAAAAGCCTTAAACTTTATAATAAGTCAAAAATTTCCAGGCTCGTCTAAAATCAAAGCATTTGCAGAAGTCAACATAAATGTGACTCAAAAAATAAAATTTATTTTGAGAATGGTAGAAAACTGTTTGAAATGGAGAAAATGCTGGTTTCCAAATTTTTGCGAGCCCTGGTAGATCAGTTGGTAGCATGACTTGATAACAGGGGTGGTGGGTTTGATCCCTGGCTTAGCCAATTTCTTTCTGAGGATTGATAATAGTTATTGCAGTATAACTGAAATAATGTTGAAAACAGCCTTAACTCATTACCAAACGACAAAATTTTAGGCTTGTCCAAATCAAAAGCATTTACAGACGGAAAAATTAAAGAGACAGAAAATTTGAAATGCTGGATACAGCATTTTCTCCTTTTCCCACAATGTTTTCTGAAGGCTTTTTTCTCCGGTGTGTCAAAAGTAGGGATTGTGTGGTAATGGGTTAAACATCGAACAATCAATGAATCATTCAGGTAAAGTTTTCTGTAACTCTTTACCGAACAACAAAATTATAGACTGGTCCAAATTGAATCTACTTGCAGATGAGAAAATGAATATGACTGAAAATTTGAAAATTGTGTTAGGAAGGGTAGAAAACACTGCGGGAAAAGGAAAAAATGCTGGTTACCAGCATTTTTTCTTTTTCCCCACAATGTTTTCAGAAGACGTCTTGCTCAGGGTCGTTAAAAGTTAGGATTGTGTGGCAAAGGGTTAACTCATGGAATAATATTCAGTTCACACCTCAAAATGCTAAAACTAATATATTAATAAAAAACACTTGATTTTCTATATTTTATTATTTTTTTTGGTCAAAGTTTCTGATTCCATTTGCCAGAGGGTAGCTGCTTAAATAGCTCTGGACCAGAGCACAACTGTAAATTTAAAGGTGGCCCTTCAGATTTTGGGACGAAAATTTTACAGAAATGCAAAAAAATTCATCCTCATACTCCCAAAGCCTTTCAATTTGCGTTCTTAAAACCCCAGTATTCCAAAATCAATCCGACAACACGAGAAATTAGAGATTTACCAGGTTGACACCAATGGGAGACACATTCTATTTTTAGATGATCAATTCTCTCATGTACATACAGGAATATACAGACAAAGTCTCAAACATAGCCTCCGAAGAAGACATTATGGAAAATACATGTAATTATTACATGTTTGTTATGTAATGGAAATTAAGCGTTATTAGTCATGTGCCAGTCACTTGACATTCCGAAAATGCTTTATCGATTTTTGGCGCTAAATCTAAAAATACCTTAACGTAGTGGACCCGTAATAGAAAACAACTATTTGCACTATTTTATTATCCTACAAAATTTGCTCAGATTAAAAATGAGTATTATTGTACTACTTTCACCGTGCCCCTATTTAGCTCACCTGAGCACAACGTGCTCAAGGGGAGCTTTTAGGATCACCCGGTGTCTGTCGTCCGTCAAGCGTCGTGCGTTGAGAACAATTCTTAAAACATCAACTCCTCCTAAACTGCTTGGCCAATTTGGACCAAACTTGGCTGGAATGTTCCTTGGGAGGTCCTCTTTATAAATTATTCACAGAATTTGATTCCGTAATAAAACTCTGGTTGCCATGGCAACCAAATGGAATTTTCTAGGGAATTCTTTAAAAACCTCTCCTCTGAAACCCCCAGCCGGATTTTAAAATAATTTCACAGAGATGTTCCTTGGGTGACCCTTTTCAAAACTTGTTCGTGAAATTTTGATCTGTCAAGAAACATGGCTCTGGTGAATGGGGGCTACTTGCACTATACAGAAATGAAAACATTCTTAAAAATTCTTCTTCTCTGAAACCAATGGTCAGATTTTGAAATAATTTCACAGAGATGTTCCTTGGGTGACCCTTTTCAAAAATTGTTCGTGAAATTTTGATCCGTCAAGAAACATGGCTCTGGTGAATGAGGGCTACTTGCACTATACAGAAATGAAGAAATTCTTAAAAATTCTTCTTCTCTGAAACCGATGGTCAAATTTTAAAATAATTTCACAGAGATGTTCCTTGGGTGACCCTTTTCAAACAGTGTTCGTTAAATTTTGATTGGTCAAGAAACATGGCTCTGGTGAATGGGGGCTACTTGCACTATATGGACATAAAGAAATTCTTGAAAATTCTTCTTCTCTGAAACTGCAGGTCAGATTTTAAAATAATTTCATGGAAATGTTCCTTGATTGACTCTTTTCTAATACTGTTCACAAAATTTTGACAGGTCAAGAAACATTGCTCTGGTGAATGGGGGCTACTTGCACTATATGGACATGAAGAAATTCTTGAAAATTCTTCTGCTCTGAAACAGCTTCTCAGATTTAAAAATAATTTCACAGGATTGTTCCTTGGGTGACTCTTTTCAGAAAATGTTGGCAAAATTTTGATAGGTCAAGAAACATTACTCTGGGGAATTGGGGCTACTTGCACTGTACGGAAATTAAGAAACAGGTGACTTTTTGAAAATTTCTTGGCAAAATAATGATTTTGTTTCCAGTGTTTAAATACCTCCCAAAAAAATGGCTATGGTCCTCTCAAAAATTCAGGTGAGCAATCCAGGGCCATCTTGGCCCTCTTGTTCATTTTTGTCATTCCTTGAATTATTATTTATAAATCTAAAACCACTATAATTATGTTCTCATTACAAAGAGATATGATAATTGCCTCCCTTTTCTGGAAACTGACCAAAGTATCAACAAACCATTTGAAGATAGACATCAAAACATGCAAAAGTATAATATCTGTATAAATCTGTCTTTATCAAATGTCTACGTAGCCTTTTCAGGGAACACCAACAAAAACTTTTTTTTTGTAATTTTATGAGTCTTAATTATTGA
The DNA here is from genome assembly GCA_943736015.1 of Tridacna crocea. Taxonomy (NCBI): domain Eukaryota; kingdom Metazoa; phylum Mollusca; class Bivalvia; order Cardiida; family Cardiidae; genus Tridacna; species Tridacna crocea. Next base: position 32,952,757 of record OX031066.1, on the reverse strand, counting down.
TGATTTGTATTATTTTTTCATATAAATTTCAGTGCTATGAACATGAATAAGTCTTATATATGGTGAGGTGTAAGAATTCTAAATACTCAGGTGCCTTTAAGACTTATTCATGTTCATAGCAGGTTTAGCCTTCAAACTAAATGTGACTCAAGTTGGGAGATGTTTGTTTGATACAGTATGAAAACATTATGAAAAAAGAGAAAAATGCTGGTAATCAACTGATTTACCCACAATGTTTTCCACAACTGGAAGTCAAAAGAAATTAAATAAAGATAAAAACTTACCATTTAAAATAAAACTACTAATGAGACAGTAATTTACTGGTTTAATCCTAAGCTATCAGCCAATTATTCATAATCATTGTCATATGTAAGTCAAACAAAATATTCCAAATGAACATTTCCATTCCAGTAATACAGGAGATTATGAAGTATTCCCTGTGTCCTCTTGTCCATCCTCTCACACGTTTAACTTATTACAGTACAATCTGGCATTCTAAGGACCCTGAGGAAGAAGGCTTTTGAAAACATTGAGGAAAAATGAGAAAATGGTGGTTATTAGCATTTTCTCATTTTCCTAAATTGTTTTCAAAACTGTTAATGACAAATACCACCTTGTTATTTCTTAACAACAAATCCCATCTCAACTTGGTCCAGCCCAAAATCTTGTTGTTTGGTAAAGAGTCAACAGTTCAACCTGGGAGTGTTGAACTAAATGCTGGAATATTTGTCCAGAATCAACCCTTTCAGAGATAAGTGAATAATATGGACGTTTGCAAAAAGAACAGATATAATGCAGATTTAATATTGTGAAGGCAATAAAGATATAGAAAGTAGAAATGATACACACTGCAGATTCAAGTTGAGAATGCACATTTTTGGAAAGTGATTGAATCATGCTTTGTATGACAAAGTCCCAAAGGATGTTTATGGAAGGTTAAGGGCAAGAACAAACAACCGTCCATTAATGACCCTTAATAACTTGACAGACAGGCTTCCATAGCGCTCCCTGGAAATGATAAAAATTACCTCAATGAATGAAATGTGATAATTTACCAGAGAATGGCATATTTTTTACATTGCTGCATATGGAGGGGTCTGAAATCATTGTGAGAAAAAAAAAAAGAGTCTACATTTAACCTTTTATTCAATGCTTTTGCACTTTCAATGTACAAATCTGATAAAAAAAACATAAGCCACATTTTGCAACTGCTTTCATTGTGGGCAAGTCTAGAATTTACCATGTTGCAAAGTTGGGAGATTTGTCCATATTGACTACATTTGCTTACAAAAAGTGAAGTGTGATTCAAATAATACGATTTGTCCTTGACAGGGTAGAAAACATTTTTGGAAAACGTGAAAATGTTACTTACAAGCATTTGTTCTTTTTCCAAAATATTTTCTAGGATGGTTTTTTTTTTCTGAGTCATTAACCCTTAGGCTGCTAAGTGCTATTTGGGCACTCTTGCAGACAGTGTAGATGAAAGATCAGATTGCACAAAATGTAATATTTTCTTTCCAGTGAAAACAATTTTGGAGCTGAATTTGTCGGTGTGTTTTCTATATTATTAAGTAGAAATTTTAGTCAAAATAATTTTTTTAACAGTTAACTCTTTACCAAACAACAAAATTTCAGTAGATTCCAAATTGAAAGCAATTGCAGACGTCAAAAGTAACCCAAAAATTGGAATTTGTTTCCAGCAGGGTAGAAAACATTGTGGGAAAAGGAGAAAATGCTGGTTACCAGCATTTTCTCCTTTTCCCTCTATGTTTTCAAAAGGCTTCCATCTCAGGGTCGTAGAAACGAGGGATTGTTTGGTAAAGGGTTAAAGGAATAAAATATGAGATTGGATGGTAAAGGGTAAATCCAGGTAGCTTATTGATCATGGTACAAAATCAAAGTGCCCTTTTGTTGGGATTATTTACATGATTGTCTACATTCAATGACTTGTTTTAATGTTTACTTCAGAGACAGTTTACTTCTGTTTTTTGCCAACCACATGAATATCTAGCCTTTTTTGAGGCCTGAAAAGAAAGTGGGAATATGAACAATTGATATTTCATTAATTTTACAGCATCAGAATAGCAGACTGATTAGATTTAACCCTTTACCAAAAAACTAAATCATATAGACTGGTTGAAATTGAAAGCATTTGCAGACGACAAAATAAATGTGACTGAAAAGTTGAAATTTGGTTTGGGAAGGGTAGAAAACATTATGGGAAAAGGAGAAAATGCTGGTTACCAGCATTTTCTCACAATGTTTTCAAAAGGCTTCTTTCTCAGGGTTGTTAAAAGTTAGGATTGTATGGTAAAGGGTTAAGTAGATTTAACCCTGTATGACACAAACACAAGTTTTAATGAACTTGAAGAAAAAGCCTTTTGAAAATAGTGTAGGAAAAGGAGAAAATGCTGGTAACCAGCATTTTCTCCTTTTTACACAATGTTTTCTACCCTTTTTTTGAAAACAGGTTTTAACTCATTACCAAACGACAATATTTTAGACTGGTCCAAATTGAAAGCATTTGCAGATGACAAAATAAAAGTGACTGAAAATTTGATTTTTTTTTGTGAAAACAGAAAACATTGTGGGAAAAGGAGAAAATGCTGGTTACCAGCATTTCCTCCTTTTCCCACAGTGTTTTTTTAAAGGCTTCTTTCTCAGGGGCGTCAAAAGTAGGGATTGAGTGGTAATGGGTTAATGTTTGATCCCATTTATCTTTTAGTCTGCAAGACCTTCAACTAAATTTGGACAAGTCTAAAATATTGTTATTTGGTAAGACCAGACTTTATGTTCTGTGCAGTTTGATCTTGATCTCTACGTGCAAAAACTGCTTAAAAGCTTATTGGCAGTGAAAACGTCAAAAACATGAAACAAAGATTTAATTCAATGTGTCAGTACTGTTGTGAAACCAAAATGGCAGTATCTTGGTATTATCAAGAAATGCTCATGTTTACCAGCTACCGGTAATATTTGCTAAATGATAAGAAATGATAAACAACTGTTAGATTTTCTTGTCTTGTAGCTTCCCTGTTGTTTTGTGAGCTATTGTGGTCCACCAATGTCCTGTAAGGTTGGGCCATTTTGAAAGATAAATCTCAAGATTTTATCATACCCGGTCATTGTCTGCATCTAGGTCTTCACTATCTTGCAAAAACTTTGACATATTACAGGAAATATAATAATATTGTTTACCAAACAACAAAATATTGAACTAATCCAAATTGAAAGCATTTCCAGACGACAAAATAAATGTGAAGCAAAAATTGAATTTGAATTGGAAAGGGTAAAAAACATTGTGGGAAAAGGAGAAAATGCTGGTTGCCAGCATTTTCTCCTTTTCCCACAATGTTTTCAAAGGCTTTTTTTCTCAGGGTCATCAAAAGTGGGGATTGTGGGGTAAAGAGTTAGAGGAAAGTTCCTCTTTTTACCACAATATTTTCATAAATGATTAGCAAGAAGGAAGAAGTCATCTGCAGGTGGCATTGTAGTCATAAAAAGATTTCTATTGGGCGGACCCTAGTTACTTCAGTTGGTAAAGTACTGGACTTGAGAACAGGGGGGGGGTTCACAGGTGTGATTCCTGGCTTCCGCAATATCTGTGGGGTTTGATGATAGGTATTGCGACAGGATTCATTCACGTCTGGCTTTTTTGTTGACAACAGTTATGTGGGAAAAAAACCAATGGCTTGGACAGAATTTTGTGTGGAATTCTAATAAAAGAAAACCCAGAAAAGCATGGATAGGTGCACTGGCAGCATTGAAACCATTTGCAGATGACAAAATAAATGCAACTGAAAAATTGAAATTTGGTTTTGCAAGGGTAGAAAACATGGTGGAAAAAGGAGAAAATGCTGGTTACCAGCATTTTCTCCTTTTCCCACCACGTTTTCAAAAGGCTTGTTTCTCAGGGTCATTAAAAGTCGGGATTGTGTGGTAAAGAGTTAAACGCCATACCATAAATCAACCATGATTTCCTAAGTCAAGTGTTATCACTTTGGATCAGACCAGGTTTTCCTGAGTTCACTGTTATCATGGAACACACCAGATTATAAGGATGCTTTTGCATGAACATAATGTTTACATTGTCATTGCACCATCAGACTGCCTTTTGCGTCAACGGTATTCTGGAGAATGTCGTCATTCTTTTGAAATAATCTCTGTCAACCCAACAAACCTTACTGTTCTTAATTTTCTAATTGATTTTACCGGAATGGATCTTGTAATGTATTGATTCTGTACTAAACGACAAAGATTTGTACTGGCCCAAATGGAAAGCATAAGCAGATAACAAATTAATTCTTTACCAAAAAACAAATATTTTTATGTATCCAAATTGAAAGCATGTGCACAATACTCAACAAATGTGGCTGAATGATTGAAATTTGTTTTTGGAAGAGTAGAAAACATTGAGGGAAAAGGAGAAAAAAAAAATGCTGGTTACTTGCATTTTTTGCTTTATCCATAATGTTTTTAAAAAGCTTCAGGGTTGGTAAAAATCAGGATTTTCTGGTAAAGGTTTAACCCATTACCACACAATCCATTCTTTTGACGACCCTGAGAAAGAAGCCTTTTGAAAACATTGTGGGTGAATGGAGAAAATGCTGGTAACCAGCATTTTTTCCATTTTCTGCAATGTTAACTACTCTTCACAAAACACATTTCAGATTTTCAGTCCCTTTTATTTTGTCGTCTGCAAATGCTTTCAATTTGGACAATCCTAAAATATTGTCGTTTGGTAACAAGTTAACCCTTTCCCAAACAATCCCTGGTTTTTACGGGTCTAGAATAGAAGCCTTTTGAAAACATCGTGGGAAAAGGAGAAAATGCTGGTAACCAGCATTTTCTCCTTTTCCCACAATGTTTTCTACCCCATCATAGACAGAAATCATGTTTTCAGCAAAAGTTGAATTGTCGTCTGCAAATGCTTTCAATTTGGACAATCCTAAAATATTGTCGTTTGGTAACAAGTTTAATGTGGCTCATATGATTGGGCGTGTTTCTGTGTTGTCAGCATTTTTCCTTTTCCTGCAATTTTTAGCTAGGCTGTTTTCAAGGTAAATGTTGAAGTATTGTTGTATCCCTGTGATTCTCGTGGTCTTGCACAAAGACTTGGACATTTCCGTATACCCGTACTCATTACTGAAGACATTTGACTTAAGGTTTGGGACAAGTTGTTAAAAGGAAACCTTTGCAAAACAAGGGCAGATAACTTTCAGAATATTTTTAACAGAGTAATGTCCCTTTCTATATTTTTAATCTCCACTGAGAATTAACCCTTTACCAAACAAAAACATTTTATACTGGTCCAAATTGAAAGCATTTGCAGATGACAAAATGAATGTGACTCAATAGTTAGAATTTGTTTTAGGAAGGGAAGAAAACATTGTGGGAAAAGGAGAAAATACTGGTTACCAGCACTTTCTCCTTTTCCCACAGTGTTTTCAAAAGGTTTCCTTTTTCACTCAATGTTCTCAAAAGTTCCTTTCACTGTTGTTTGAATTTGTAATTGTATGGATTTTCAAGACCCTGAGGATGAAGCCTTCATAGAAAAACATTTGGGGAAAAGGATAAAATGCCAGCATTTCGTTCTTTTCCCACAATGTTTTGTACCCTTCTCAATCCAAATTTCAACTTTTGAGTCACATTAGTTTTGTTGTCTGCAAATGCCTCCAAATTAGGCTAGTCTAAATTATGTTAACCCTTTACCACACAATAAAAATATAGACTTGTCCAAATCGAAAGCATAATTTTGCAGACAACAAAATAAATGTGACTGAAAAATCGAAATTTGATTTGGGAAGGGTAGAAAACATTGTGAGAAAATGATAAAATGCGGGTTACCAGCATTTTCTCCTTTTCCCACAATGTTTTCTATAAGCTTCTTTCTCAGGGGCATCAAAAGTAGGGATTGTGTGGTAATGGGTTAAGGGTATTTGGTAAAGAGTGAAAAAGAGATGGTAATGGAGTAAATTGAAAAGAATTTTGACTTTGTAAATTTGTTGTAACAGATATGTCATTCGGGATGTGAATTGAAACAGTACAAAAAATGAAATGATAAATGAAAAATTGACAATAGCATGACGTTATTTGGAGTACAATTGGTTTTAAAAGCAATTTGCATTATATGTACATGTATTAAAAAGAAGAAAAGGGCCTTTACTTGCATGGAACAGTTGTTCCTATTTATGACATTATTTGATTATTCTATCTACCACTTTAAATGTAGTAAGATTTATTTTGATTGGTTTCTCTGTGGTTGGTGATCCAGTGCCAAAATGAACTGGGGTGTTTTCTGATCTTTGATTTAATTCGGTTTAACTCATTCGTTATTATCTTAAGGCTACAATAATTCATCATATCATATTCATACATACAAAAAATGGTACAGAATCACTTACATATAGGATCTGATATAAGGTGGCGCCCTAGATCAAATGCCACTAAATGAGTCCAGAAAAATGCCATCAATAGCGCCACTGAAGAGGTCAACAACACCTTGGCAAGAGGTTGGATAATGCAGAGACTAGTGCTATAAACCTTTGCATGTAATACATAATTAAAGGCTTATTTTTCACTCTTCCATATGAATGGTAGAGAGATTTACAGATTGGTCTTCCAGGATTCTGAGTTATTAGGAATATTCTAGAAGTATAATAATTGCTAAAATTGTGTTTCAGATAATTGCATCGGAACCAACAAGATTAATCATGAAGCTGAGGGTGTTTTTCTCATCTATATGGAATATATGGGACGTCGTCTCTATATCATTCTTCCTAACAGCTGTGATAGTTAGACACCTGCCAGTAACAGAGAGAGCTGCAAGAGTGCTGTATGTGATCAATATTGTGTTTTGGTACATTCGTATTTTAGAGATCCTGGGTGTGAACAAGTACCTTGGTCCATATGTCAAGATTATAGCAAAACTGGTAAGTCTTTCTTAACCCTTTACCAAATCCTGGTTTTCACAACCCGGAGAAAGAAGCCTTCTGAAAACATTTTGGGAAAAGGACAAAATGCTGGTAACCAGCATTTTCTCCTTTTCCCATAATGTTTTCTACTCTATGAAAGTCAAGTTTCAATTTTTGAGTCATGTTTATTTTGTCATCTGCAAATGATCTCACTTTGTACAAGTCTAAAATTTTGTCATTTGTTAAGGAGTTAATATGTACCTGTGTTCCAGACATCAATCATCTTCACAAGCCAAGTGTGACAATCCACTACGCTACTCTGCAGGAATCAAATCATTCATAGCATTTTATCTTTGATAAAAATAGAACAAGGTCGCAACCTTTCGAATAAAAATAGAAGGTAAACATCGATAACTCCATTGATGTGTGCAGGATCTGTAATGATTTATTACCGAAAAAAGATGGATGAACAATATTTACAGAAAGTTTCAGTGTAACCAATCATTTGTCGGTTTCAGGCTATATTCCAGCACCTGACGTTGGAATGTCGAAGTATGATTGTTGTTATTGCTTCATGTTGAATTATTGTATTTGTAAGCAGTTTGTAAAATGATATTTCATTGGCTATCAGAAATATGATGTAAAAGGCGATAATAACTAGCATCCAGTAGGGGGCGTTTTGTGGAAATCTCGAAATCGGCCTCGATGTGCCAAGGTAAGATCCACCTTGTGACCGTAACCTTGGCTCATTGTTGCATTATTCACTAAACATATGCCGATATACCAAATTACAAAATTTTAGGCTGGTCCAAATTGAAAGCATTTGCAAACGACAAAATAAAAGTGACTGAAAATTTGAAATTTGTTTTGGGAAGGGTAGAAAACATTGTGAGGAAAATGCTGGTTACCAGCATCTCCTTTTCCCACAATTTTTTCTTAAGGCCTCTTTCTCAGGGTTGTTAAAAGTCTGGATTTTATGGTAAAGGGGTAAGCCTTTTAAAAATACTGTGAGAAAACAAGAAAGTGCAGGTAATGTCCACTTTTTGTTATTGTTATTGTTGTACAATTTTTTCTACACTTTGCAATGGAGATGTTACCATTTTACACTTTGCAGTGTAGATGTTACCATTTTAATCCCATTCTTATATGTGGATTACACAAACTCCTAAAATGGACCACTGTAATATTTTGTGTTTCGTAAAGAGTTAACCCATTACCACACAATCCCTACTTGTGACGACCATGAGAAAGAAGCCTTTAGAAAACACTGTGGGAAAAGGAGAAAATGCTGGTAACCAGCATTTTCTCCTTTTCCGACAATGTTTCTACCCTTCACAAAAACAAATTTCAAAATTTCAGTCACTTTTATTTTGTCATTTGCAAATATTTTCGATTTCGACAAAACTTTGTTTGGTAATGAGTTAAGCATAACTATTTTTCTTTCCACAGTTGAGGGACATGTGTTACTTTCTCATTATACTGCTGATACTGGTTGCCAGCTTTGGTATTGTCCGACAGGCTATACACTTTCAAGATGAAGAACCATCCTGGTTTCTAGTCCGAGGTGTTTTCTACTATCCATACTGGATGATATATGGAGAATTGTTTGCCGATGAAATTGACAGTAAGCTTGATTTTGTTGGAGTTTAAATCTGTTAACCAATTAATTCTTTATTGTCACCAGCTTAAGAAATAAGGTATTTCGAAACATTGTAGGAAAAGAATGATCAATTGAATGGTATTTAATGCTGCTTTCAACATTATTTTGGTCATATCACAGCGAGAGCTCATATATTCATGAATTTCCTGGGTTTCACCAGCACTAGACTTGGACTCTGAGGTGTCTTGCCCAAGAACACTCCCATGATAGACCCAGGAGATCCAGTGAGGCTATAACGGGAGGCTCTCATATTGCATGTTCTACTCTTTATTACAGAGCCGCTGAGGTCCCCTGTGGAAAAAAGAAAAAGCTACTTACAAACATTAGAAAACATTGGTTTCAACATTCCCCTCTCCCCATATGTTTTTTGAAAGTTCAAAGACAAAGCTTGTTATTGTCCTCCACCAAAGGCAGAGGGATATATATTTAGCATTGTCTGTCTGTCCATCCTTTTGTCCCTACATCTGTCTGTCTGTGTGCTTGTCCAGGATAATAAATACAGACAGATAAGTCTTGAATTTTTTTGGTCTGTTGATTGATGTGCTTTTACTCTATGCATGAGAATTTTTGCTTGTAAAAAAAAAAAAAGCATAAAGATCTACTTCGGCCCCAGGTCTGATATCTTATATAAAATTGGATAGTTTAGACCCAGTATCAGGCAATACATACTGTGCAGTTAAATCTTTTCTGCCATTGTTATGAAAGTTAAAATTGTTGTCTGCAAAATCTTTCAGTTTGGAAGAGTCTAAAATTTGTCATTTTGGAAAGAGTTAACCCTTTACCTATTGACAAATTTAAAGCCATGCCCAAATCAAAAGCATTTGCCCATGACAATTTCAGTGTGCCTGAAATGGTCCAATTTTTCTTAGATCAGGTAGAAAACATTGTGGAAAAAGGAGAAAATGCCTGGCTATCAGCATTTTCTCATTTTCCCAGAATGTTTTCAGAAGACTTCTTGTTTAGAGTCATGAAAACCAGGGATTGTTTGGGAAAGGGTTAAATACAGGATTGTTTTGGTTAAGGGCAAGAAAACTCCAGAAAAAACATCTGTATGAATATTAATGAATAATTCATGTTAACAAACTGTTTTGTTACTATTACAGCATGCACAGATCCGATACGGTTAGAGATGGTGGAAAAGGGCGAGATCGAGTCGGCCTGTACCTACGGGTCATGGGTAGCCCCGTTACTTATGTTTCCATTTCTTCTGATGGCCAACATTCTCATGGTGAACATGCTGATTGCCAGATTTAAGTAAGTCTTTCCACATTGTGGTGAAAATAACGTTTTTTTTTCAATTAACCCTTTACCACACAATCCCGACTTTTAACGACCCTGAGAAAGAAGCCTTTTGAAAACATTGTGGGAAAAGGAGAAAATGCTGGTAACCAGCATTTTCTCCTTCTCCCACAATGTTTTCTTCCCTTCCCAAAAGAAATTTCAAATTTTCAGTCACTTTTATTTTGTCGTCTGCAAATGCTTTCAATTTGGACCAGTCTAAAATTTTGTCGTTTGGTAAAGAGTTAAGACATCCTAAGAATTAATGTCTCTTAGAAAAAGAGCTTTCGAAAAATATTATGAGTGCTGTAGACTTTAACTCATTACCAAACGACAAAATTTTAGGTTTATCCAAATAGAAAGCATTTGCAGACAACAAAATAAAAGTAACTGAAAATTTGTTTTGTGAAGGGTATAAAACATTGGGGGAAAAGGAGAAAATGCTGGTTACCAGCATTTTCTCCCTTTTCCAACAAAGTTTTCTAAAGGCTTCATTCTCAGGGTCCTCAAAAGTACGAATTGTGTGGTAATGGGTTAAAACTCCTTTTATCAGGTCATGGGTAAAACTTAGTAGACATTTTAATGACCCAAAATTGTAAATTGGCCAGAAAATATCACAATCATATTTGTCCAATATATTACATGATGCTGTTTAACCCTTTACCAAACGTCAAAAATCTAGGCTGGTCCAAATTGAAAGGCTTTGCAGACAACAAATTAAATGTAACTGGATTGATGATTTTTGTTCTGGATTGGGTAGAAAACATTGTGGAAACAGGAGAAAATGCTGGTAACCAGCATTTTTTCCTTTTCCCACAGTGTTTTCCAAAGCCTTCTCTTACAGGGTGGTTAAAATTCGGGATTGTGTAGTAATGGATTAATCTTAATCGTATTGATAGCACATGAAGTCTTGTTTTGCACAGTAATGGCTAAATATTCCGAATGCTTACTATCATTTTCTCTTTTTCCATTAATATTTTCTAAAACTTTCTAAATCAAGGGTTTTTAAAACATGGGACTGTGCAGTAAATAGATTACTCATTAAAAAAAAAATAGACTTTTTCCCATGTAGAAATAATTGCAGACCACAACTTAAACATGTCTGTACTGACTTGATTCCTTCTTGAAAGGGTAGAAAACATTGTTGGAAATAAAAGAAGATAATTATAACCACCATTTTCTCCTTCTTCAATTACTGTTTTCAATTGCTGTCTTCCTCATGGTTGTTAATAATCAGGATTATGTAACAAAGGGTTAATACTTGAAATTGGTGTGTTAACCTTTTGCCGTGAAACATTCTTCTCTTTACCAAATGACAAATTTTGGACTTGTCCAAATGGCAGACGACAAAATAATCGTGACTCAAAAATTGACACTTTACTTTAGAAGAGAAGTTGACATTGTGGGAAAAGGAGAAAATGCTGGGGGACCAGCATTTTCTCCTTTTCTCACAATGTTTTCAGAAGGCTGCTTCCTCTGGATTGTTAAAACCTGGGATTGTTTGGTAAAGGGTTAAACATGAAATCATAAAAAGGGGGGGGGGGAATCTGTTTGAACAGTGTTTGTCACTGATTGCTTTTTCTTTGTCCAGAGAGTATTTCAAATTCTATTTTTGTTACAGTGCAACATTTATCAAGAACAACGCAAATGTCCGTGAGATTTGGAAATATCAACGATACCAGCTTATCCTGAACTACGAGATGAGACCCATTTTACCTCCACCTTTGATATTCATCAGCCATATTTATCTCGCCTTGAAGTTTATCAAGAGGAGGTGCCAACGAAAGCAAGATAACTTTGATTCAGGACTAAGTAATTGTCATCTTTGAATTTAGCACTTTACAAAACGATTCTTTTTAAAAACTATAGAAAGAAAGCTTTTGCAAAGCTTATGAGAAAAGTGCAATGCTTGTTACTTTCTCAAAAACAAATCCCATTTGTTAACTCATTACCGAACTTGAGAGTTTAAGAATGTCAAAATTAAAAGATTTTTGCAGCTGACAAAATGAATGTGATTAAGAAATTAAAGTTTGATTTTGGAACCATAAAAACAATGTAGGGAGAGGAGGAAAAATGGTGTTAACCAGAATTTTCATCTTTTCCCTTTTCCACACTCTTTGCTATCATTTTCAGGACAAACTCAAGTATGTAAGTCACAGTTTACCTGTCATCTGCAAGCACTATCAATTATCTAGTAAATACCTAATTCCTTTACCACACGACAAAACTCTGGACTCATTCAGTTTGAAACCACTCACAAACGACTAATAATATTGCCAAGATTATGCTTTCTGCCTTTGACAGGGTAGAAAACATTGTGGGAAAAGGAGAAAATGATGGTTACCACCATTTTCTCCTTATCCCACCATGTTTTCAAAAGGTTTTTTCCCAGAGTTGTGAAAAACTCAGGTTTGTTTGGTAAAGCATTAACTTCTTAGGGTTGTTTCATTAGTTGTAGTTAGCTCTAACTGCACGAATCAAATCGCTCGTAGCATTTCATCTTTGATAAAAATAGAACAAGGTCGCGACCTTTCAGATGAAAATAGAAGGTAAACATGAATTCCTTTAGGGGATGTGTGCAGGATCTGTAATAATTTATTACCAGTAAAAAACGGAGACAAACAATATTTACAGAAAGTTTCAGTCTGATCAACAATTAACAGAGGCTTTTAGGCTATGTCTCAGAACCTGACCATCGAATGTCGAAGTACGTTTGTGGTTGTGGCTTCATGTTGAATTAATGTATTCGTAAGTGATTCGTAAAATGATATTTCATTGGCTCTAAGAAATATGATGTAAAGGGAGGTAATAAGCAGCATCCGATAGGGGTGTATCGCGGAAATCTCGAAATTGGGCTCGATCCGCCTGGGTAAGATCCATGTAATGATCGTAACCTTGGCTTTCGAAGATGTTTCAAAGGTAGATCCAGTCATTTTAGCCAAATTGTCAGGATTTTAATGGGGGATAGCTAAATTCTGTCACATGGTAAATAGTTAAGAAACCCTATCATTTTTTGGTTTCAGAGTTATTTCTTTCACATGATGATATGGAGAAACTTCATGATTTTGAAGAAGAATGTGCAGAGGATTATTTCAGGGAGAAAGAGATTCAGTTACAGTCGTCCTCGGAGAAACGCATACAGGTCATCAATGAAAGGTCAGTTTGAAGGAGCTATTGCTTATCCACTAGCTGAGATTGTATCATACAGGGCTTGATACCCTGGGATAGCTGTTTGTTTCCTTAGCTTGGCCAAAATCTTCTCATTGATTGAAAGTTCTTTGGAAAGTTAGGAAAAATTGTGGGAAAAGGAGAAAATGCTGGTTTCCTGTTGACAAGCCCAGGTAGCTCAGTCAGTAGCATACAGGAGTTGAGAACAGGGGGTCGTGAGTTTGATTCCCGGCTCGGCCAATTTCTTTCCGAGGATTGATGATAGTCATTGTGACAGGATTCATTCCTCACTCACAGCTGATCGTTGTTTCGATGATGGTTATGTGGGAAAGCAGCCAGTGGCTTGGAAAGAAAATTGTGTGGAGTACTGGTAAAAGAGACTCCAGGAAAGCATGGATAGGTGCACAGGCCACTGCGATATAACTCTAATAATGTTGAAAATGGCATTAAACACCATACAATCAATCAATGGTTTCCAGCGTTTTCTCCTTTTACCACAATTTTTTCAAAGGTCTTCTTCCTCAGAGGTCAATAAAAGTCCGTATAATCTGGTACTACCCATGAATTATCAATCTTATTTAATTGTTTGACATGAAAAGTGCCTGTCAGTCATTCTGGGCAATTGGGTGTGAAAAGATGAACAATATGTGTACATTTCAGATTGAAAATCTCAAATTTTGTGACTTATCATACACATTATACCCCTTTACTATGGATGAGCCCGTTATTCAACCCTTTACGTCATAACCCTTTGATTTACTAACTCTATGGAAGAACGATTTCGAAAACATTTTGGGAAAACCTTGAGAAAATGCCAGTTGCTAGTATTCTTCTTGTCCCAAGCTGTTTTCTTACCCTTTCAATGACAAATTCCAATGTATGAGCCATATTTAACTCATTACCACACAATGCCTACTTTTGACGCCCCTGAGGAGGAACCCTTTGGAAAACATTGTGGGAAAAGGAGAAAATGCTGGTAACCAGCATTTTCTCCTTTTCCCACAATGTTTTCTACCCTTCACAAAACAAATTACAAATTTTCAGTCACTTTTATTTTGTCGTCTGCAAATGCTTTCGATTTAGACAAGTCTGAAATTTTGTCGTTTGGTAAAGGATTAATTTGTTGTCTGCAAATGTTTTCAATCTGGATAAGTCTACATTTTTGTGGGGTTGTAAACAGTTAAAGGATATATAATCATTTCTAAAATCTATCGTCAAACACGTGCACAAATGATACTTTCAAGTCTAAAATGTTGCCACTTGGTAAAGATTTATGAATATTCATGTCACAATGTCTGTTGTATATCCATAGCCTTGTAAGAACAGAACACTGTCATTTAGTACCCTTATATCCTTTATATTCCCTTTTCAGAGTGGAGAATATGACACTGCGAATGGATGACATGAACCAGAAAGAAAATGCTATAAAACTGTCCCTTCAAACCATGGACTACAGAATGTCTGTGGTGGAAGATTTAGCTGTACAAAATGTTGAGGTTCTCAACCAGCTGAAACAGATTTTGATGCAGTTTGATCCACGATCAAGACATATCAGTGCATCCAGTACGAGAAGCAGCAGGGGTCATCTCGATAGCGAAGGGTCAGTAAGTGACCTTCAGCATCTTGAAGAAATACATCCTGGATCTCATCCTCTGGAGATCAAAACAAGGGAGGTAAGCCAGGGAAGTGATATTACCTTAACCCCAGATGGAAACACAACAATGAGGTCAATGCCTTCTCCTATACTTGTACATTCTCACAAAACTGTGAAAGATGATACTCTACAACGATTTACTGATTCTCCAAAGTCACAAACTCCAAAATCAAAGCGTCAGATTGATAGGCAGTCTAGTCTAAAACTTCGCAGATCTCTCCCTAAAGTGTTAGAGAGAAATGAAAGAAGTCCGTCTTTAAAAAGGTCCTCACCAATGAAATGTACTGAAGAAAGTGACACAAACCTGTTAAGTAGAAGGCATGGTCATCTACCAAAGTTGCGCATTGATCAACGAAGTACGGCAATCGATGAGTTGGATATTCTTCCAAATGACCAGAATGTCAATTGTCAGGATCTCGAAAGTTTTGCAAACAGTAACAATGGTAATAACAACAGCAGTACAAGCAGTGTTTACAGTACTGCACAGATTGCTACAAACACATCTCTTTCTACTAGAGATCCTGCACAGATCAGTGCCACAGACACAACTGAAAGAAAGCGCACAAATGATGATTCAAACTTGAATCGTTCCAATTCTGAACCGTTATCTGTACACATTCCGACCTACCCTTCATCATATCTGTCTGCATATTCAGGTTTTCAGAGTCAGGATGGACAGCCTGCATATTCAGTACCATTTACACCCATACTAACTTCTCTTTCTGCTGAATACACAACAATAACAGATGAAATTGACACAACATGTATGATAAATAGATCTCCCCCTAGGAGTCCAACTTCAGCATTGCCATACAACAACGCTGAAACAGCATGGGATGAAGAGAAAATTGAAAACCCAGCAAGCATCTCTGAAAAGAAAGCACTGAGACAAGCAGAGGAAATAGAGCATCGAAGAATGGAGAAAGTTATTCGTAAAAGGTTGCGGCAGATTTCTCAGGATGAAAGCGATAGTATCAGTGACATTGCCAGACTTGTGATTTCTGAAATGGAAATTGAAGATAACCATTCTGATCATGAAGATGATGAGGACATGCACGGCTCCTCTGAAAATGTATCTGATAGATCGATGGAGGACAAGAATGATGCAGAACTGAAAAAACCTGATAAAACTGACAGCAGTTTAATGGGTGGAATTACTTTTGATGCCATAGAAATAAGAATAAGAAGAGCATCGACCCAAGATGAGGATGCTACATCACCAAAAGCATGAAACTTTGTTATTGAATAACCCCTTAACTCTTTACCCCATGAGACATTTCTATGGTATCTCTAATTGACCTTAAATAACAGCAAGGATGAAGCTGTTTATGTCTATATGACACTTTTTGATAGCATAGAAAACATTGTGAAAAAGGTGAAATTGCACATCACGGGCAAATTCACCTTTTTCACAATGTTTTCCAAAGGCTCCTACAAGCAATGCTTAGAGATGAGTATCTATGGAGTAAGAGTTAAGTGTTAGACACAGCTGAACTCTTTACCAAATGACAATATGTTATCAGACCTGTCGAAATTCAAAGCTGTAGCAATAACAAAAGAAATACAGCCAGAATTAGGAAATTTGCAACTGATGGGATACGAAACATTGTGGGACAAGAAGATGTTGTCTGCGTTTTCTCCTTCACCAACAACTTTTCTAAAAGGCACCTTCCTCATTACCTCTTTACCAAATGACAAAATATTAGACTTGTCCAAATTGAAAGCATTTGCAGATGACAAAATAAAAATGACTGAAAATTTGAAATTCGTTTTGTAAACTGTAGAAAACTTTGTGGGAAAAGGAGAAAATGCTGGTTGCCAACATTTTTTCTTTTCCTACAAAGTTTTCAAAAGGTTTCTTTCTCGGGGTCTTTAAAAGGCGGGATAGTGTGGTAAAGAGCTAATAGTCAGGATTGTTTGATGATGGGCTTGGGTGCATTTGCAGATAGTGTAAAGCAAGATCAGGCTTGTTCAGATTAGGCAGTCTGATCTTGGGTTGTCTTTGTCAGCGTCTGTTTTTAGCTCCACTGGCCAAAGGCCAGTGGGCTTATGTCATGGCCTGGTGTCCGTCGTGCGTGCGTCCGTCTGTGCGTGCGTCCGTCCGTGTGTGCGTTAACTTTTATTTCAAACATCTTCTTCTCTGAAACTACCCATCCAATTTTGATGAAACTTCACAGAAATGATCCTGCCATGGTCCTCTTCAGAATTCCTTGAAAGAATTTTATTCCTTCAAAAACTCTGGTTGCCATGGCAACAAAACTGAAAAATATTGAAAATTTTTAAAAATCTTCTTTTGGAAACCATAAGGCCTAGGGCTACCAAATTTGGCATGTAGTTTTATCTAGTGGACCTCTACCAAGTTCCTTCAAATATTAGCCCTGGGGTCAAAATTGGCCCCACCCCGGGGGTCACAAGTTTTATATGGGCTTATGTAGGGAAAACTTTAAAATCCTTCTGGTACCTAGCCATAGGGCCTAGGGCTACCAAATTTGGCATGTAGCTTTATCTAGTAGACCTCTACCCAGAGTGCCCAAATGATAGCCCAGAGGTCAAATTTGGCCCAGCCCTGGGGGTCACAAGTTTTATATGGGCTTATATAGTGAAAACTTTAAAAATCTTTTCGTACCAAGCCATAACGCCTAGGGCTACTCAATTTTGCATCTAGCTTTATCAAGTGGTTGTCTACCAAAGGTGCCCAAATTGTAGCCCTGGGATCAAATTTGGCCCTATCCTGGGGGTCACAAGTTTTACATGGGCTCATATTGGGAATTTTTTAAAAATCTACTTGTACCTAGCTATAAGGCCTAGGGCTACCAAATTTTGCATGTAGCTTTATCTAGTGGGCCTCTACCAGAAGGGCCCAAGTTATAGCCTTAGGGTCAAGTTTGTCCCCACACCAGGGGTCACAAGTTTTACATGGGCTTTTGTGATGAAGACTTTCTAAGTCATCTTGTTACTAACCATCATAAAGACTAGGACCACTAAATTTAGCCCTGTCTCATGGATTTTATGTTTTACAGGGCCTTTTATTGAGAAAACTTTGAAAATCTTCTTGTTTATAACCACACATTCTAGACCTGTATTATTTGGTATGGGGCTTTATCTTGTAGACCTCCACCAGGATTCAAGCAATTATAGCTTTGTGGTCAAAACTGGATTTGCCCAGGGGTCACAACTTTTTTGTTGGTTTTTATGGAAAAAAATTGTATGCCCTCAAGTTTGAAACTAGTTGGCCAAATAATGTAATGTTTGGCTTGTAGTGTTTTTACGAATTAGCAAGTGGAGCGATACAGGGCCATCATGGCCCTCTTGTTACACATTCTGGCCAAAAAAAAGGATTTTTTGTATTTTGGCTGTTCTTATTTTTTTCTTTTTTCTATCTTTTTAAATTTAGTTAACACTTTACCAGACAGTCCCAAGTCATAACATCCCTGAGAATGAAAGCTTTTGTGGGGAAGAAGAGAAAATACTTCTAACCAGCAGTTTCTTCTTATCCCTCTGTATGTTCTATCCTTTCTGAACCAATGTCGTAAGTCCTGAAACATTTAAAATGTTGTTTTGGAGTGCTTTCCATTTAGTTTAAGTCTAAAGTTTTATCATATGGTAAATTGTAAATTCAGCCCTTAACCCATTACCACACAATCCCTACTTTTGACGCCCCTGAGAAAGAAGCCTTTAGAAAACATTGTGGGAAAAGGAGAAAATGCTGGTAACCAGCATTTTCTCCTTTTTCCGCAATGTTTTCTGCTCTTCACAAAACAAATTTCAAATTTTCGGTCACTTTTACTTTGTCATATTCAAATGCTTTCAATTTGGACAAGCCTAAAATATTATCGTTTGGTAATGGGTTAAAAGGTAAACAAGCATTTAATCGAAATGTTACAAGATTGACAGAAGTCTATGAACTGTAAAAGTGCTTGAGAATGAAATAAAAAGATTTCTTGGACAATGGGATGATACCAATACACTAAGGGCCTTGTCTGGTAGCCCAGTAGTTGTGGAGCATGCAGGACCAGAAACTAGGGGCTTGCTGGCCAAAGAAACCCCTTCTTGTCAAATCTCTTTAGATGGATTGATTATAACCTTTGGAACTGGATTCTTTCCTATCTCACTGTTGATCATTTTTTGACAGTTGCTACGGGGGAAAGCAGCCAGTGGCTGGGAAAAAATATTATCCAAAATTCTGGTAAAAGAAACTCCAGAAAAGCCACACAAGCAAAGATCTTACTGATATGAATGAAGAGCGCCAAGAAATTGATTTAAATAGTAATAAGTGTGTGTTGTTATTTTGTTTAGAAATTGCTTTAACCATTTGCCAAATCATTTCATGTTTTAGTAAACTTGAATAACATGGATTGTTAACACATTGTTACAACACCGGAAATGCTAGCGACTACATTTTTATGCTTTTTGCATACAGTTTTCTAAGTGCTTTTTCAATAACATCATATTATAGGCATTTGTGATTTCATCATATTTCCAATGCTTTCAAATTAAACTAATTAGATGTGCCCTGAATGATAGAATTTGTCCTCAGTATGATAGAAAACATTGTGGAAAAGGAGAAAATGCTGGTAACAAGCAGTTTCTCCTTTTGCTAGTTATCAAAGCTGCAATTCGAAAGAATGTTGGATAGCAGGATTATTTGGTAAGTGATGAATGTGTATCTATATCACTGAAAGGACAGATGCTATAAATCATAGCATATTGGAATCAAATTTAGATATCTCTATGTATAAACAATGGAATTATAGGTAATTTAATTACATAGTAACTATGAAATGCCCTTGTACCTGTAGAGCTCACATAGAAGCTTTAGCTGCTTTTCAACTCTTTACCAAACGACAAACTCGTAGACTTGTCCAAATTGAAAGCATTTGCAGACAACAAAATAAGTGTGGCTTAAAAATTAAAATTTGTCATGAAGGGTAGAAAAAATTGTGGAAAAAGGAGAAAATGCTGGTTTCCAGCATTTTCTCCTTTTCCCGCAATGTTTTCAAAAGGCTTTTTTCTCAGGGTCGTTAAAAGTCGGGATTGTGTGGTAGAGAGTTAAGACAGTGAAAAAAGATTCAACTTTAGAATGTGCAGCCTAGTCCTGAATCTACACTGTTCAGTATTTTCTTGATGTATTCTTGCCAAAGAGCTGAAGATGCCAAGGTCCGAGTACAACTTTAACTGCCTTGATATTGATTTCTGGCAGGTTGTAAGCAGCTGTTATTTGGCCTTTTTCCTGATATTTTTTTTTTAAGGTATTTTTGTTAAATGTAATTTTTGTTCAGACCTGAAGTTACTTGATTTTTTTATTGTATTTTGCAAAACCCCAATTTTTCTCAGATCTGAATTTACATGCAAAGAGATAGATCTGTTATATGATTTTAGTGTCTTTGTTGTCAAGTTTGATTTGTTATGTCCTCAAAGTGTAAGCTATATTACAATTTATAAATGGAATGTGAATCCTTAACTCATTACCACACGAGAAAAAATTAGACTGGTCTAAATTGAAAGCATTTGCAGACGACAAAATGAATGTGACTGAAAAGTTGAAATTTGTTCTGGGAACGGTAGAAAACACTGTGGGAAAAGGAGAAAATGCTGGTTACCAGCATTTTCTCCTTTTCGCACAGGGTTTTCAAAAGGCTTCTTTCTCAGGGGCATCAAAAGTAGGGATTGTGTGGTAATGAGTTAAAGTATCTTTCACAATTTATAGTTTTCTTTGCACCCATTGTAGATCAAGATCAGACAGCACAAACCATGCAATCTAATTTTTGGTTTATTCTGTCTTTTAGATACACCAGAGACAAAATCAATTCTGAAATTGCAATTACATCGGCTCTTAGTTCTGTACTGTACTTATAATGACTGATCCTTGTGTAGTCCTCGTGCATATTAACCCATTACCAAACAATTCCTACTTTTGACGACCATGGGAAAAATGCCTTTAGAAAATATTGTGGGAAAAGGAGAAAATGCTGGTAACCAGCATTTTCTCCTTTTTTCCACAATGTTTTCTACCCTTCACAAAACAAATTTCAAATTTTCGTTAACTTTTTTTTTGTCTTCTGTAAATGCTTTCGATTTGGACAAACCTAGAATTTTTGTTGTTTGGTAATGAGTTAATGACTATTATCTGCACATGTGAAAACAAAAAAAAAAAATTTTTTTTTTTAACCCCTGGCCTATTTTCTTCTCTATAGAATTTTATTACAGTGCAGACTTTGTAGGGTTTAATTTCTCTTTCTTTGCCTTTTGTAAATGGTTAAGCTGCATAATCACAGTAGAACAATACAGGGCCATCATGGTCCTCTTGTTATATGTTTCTTTTTATGTTGTTGGTAGTATGTTATTATAACTCACAGTACAATAATAATTCAAATTACAGAACAAGAGGAATTCAAAATGTAGCATTTACATAATGAAGTTCATGTGATGAAATGAATTTGTACATAGATTTGGGTGCTTTGTGCTTACAAAGGTTGTGTTTGTTTTAAACAATATAAATCATGTTGTAGGAGCTTTGAACAAATTATTAAGTTTTTGTTGTTGAGATTTATCATTTACCAATAACCCAGTGTTTTAACAATCCTTGAAAAAAACAGCATCTCAAAAACATTGTGGAAACAAGAGTAAATGCTGGTAACCAGCATAAAATTCCTCTATTACCACATTGTTTTCTACCTTTTTATAAACGAGTGATGTCATTTGAGCCAATCTTATCTGTATTCTGCAAATGTTTGAAATTTGGATAGGACAAATAGTTTATTGTTTTGTAAAGAATATTAGCAATGATCTATGAGCATTTCTTCAGTTATATCTCTCTGTTTCTCTTGTTTAATGACTTTACCAAATGAAGAAATTTTGAAATTTGTCCATGTTTAACTCATTACCAAACAACAATATTTTAGGCTCATCCAAATCAAAAGCATTTGTAGACGACAAAATAAAAGTAACTGAAAATTTGAAATTTGTTTTTTGAAGGGTAGAAAACATTGTAGGAAAAGGAGAAAATGCTGGTTACCAGCATTTTCTCCTCTTCCCACAATGTTTTCTAAAGGCTTCTTTCTCAGGGGCGTCAAAAGTAGGGATTGTGTGGTAATGGGTTAACCCTTAACAAAACAATCCCTGACTTTTACGATCCCGAGATATAAGCCTTTTGAAAACATTGTGAGAAAATGGGCTAAATCTTGTTGCCACTCATACATTTGCTTTCAATTCTGCTCATTGTAACATAATATTATGTACTTGTGTGATTATATCTTTTTATATAACTGATCACAACAAGCACCTCAAACATCATTAACATAGCAATACAAATGGAAATTTACAAGTCTGCATAAATTTCTATGTGGTTGGAACAGGTCTTATTTCATGTGTAAATAGGTGTGTATTAGGTGGAAAGTAAGTATACACAGAATACCTATGTGATATAAAAACCATTTTTGGTCTTTTGTAGATGCATGGAAAACTTCAGTATTTTAGTCATTTACAGTTATGTAATAAGCCATGTTATATTATTTATACTGTGTTGGAAAGAAAAGTAATCAACCAAGCAAGTCAATCAGTCGGTATATGTATGTAACTAGAGGCTCTTATTGCTTGACTACGGGTACATTTATTAATAGAATGTACCAGGCTTTTATTGCTTGGCTACGGGTACATTTATTAGTAGAATGTACCATGCTCTTATTGCTTGGCTACGGGTACATTTATTAATAGAATGTACCAGGCTCTTATTGCTTGGGTACGGGTACATTTATTAATAGAATGTACCAGGCTCTTATTGCTTGGCTACGGGTACATTTATTACTAGAATGTACCAGGCTCTTATTGCTTGGCTACGGGTACAATTATCAAAAGAATGTACCTTTTGTACATTGAAGTGGTATGAGCCAAGAATTATTACATATTTATTGATGTTTTATTAGCTCCACTGGCCAAAGGCCAGCGAGCTATTGTCATGGCGTTGTGTCAGTTGTGCGTCCGTTCGTTCGTCCGTGCGTGCGTCTGTAAACTTTTTCTTTAAAAAACTTCTCCTCAGAAACTATTTACTGGATTTTTACCAAATTTCACAGGAATGTCTGGTCCTCTTTCAAATTCCTTCAAATAATTGTGTTCCATGAATAATTCTGGTTGCCATGGCAACCAAAGTAAAACACCTTTAAAAATCTTCTCCTCCCAAACCGCTAATTGGATAGCATTATTGTTTTGCAGGAATGTTCCTTAGATAGAGGTCTACAGAATTCCTAAAAAAAAATAAGATCCATCAAAAAACATGGCTTTTATGGGAGACTCATTTTCCTTTTATGGTATAAAGTAAAATCATTGAAAAATTTTTTCTCTCAAACTATTTGTTTTGATTTCATTGTTGTATTGCAGGTTAGTTCCTATGGTGGTAAGTCTTTACCATTCAATCCTGACTTTTAGCGACTCTAAAGAAGAAGTCTTTGGAAAACACTCTTGGAAAAGGAGAAAATGCTGCATTTGCTCCTTTTCCCTCAGTGTTTTCTACTCTATCAAAGAGAGAAATCATCATTTCATCAATGATTGATTTGTTGTCTGCAAATGCTTTCAGTTTGGGTATATCCCAAATTTTGTCGTTTGGTAAAGAGTTAAAGATGGTTGCTTTACATAATCTATAATCCTTTTCATATAAAACAAGAGAACCTCTGCACTTTGATTAGTTTTGGTAAAGGTTTGTTGACCTACTGGTGACCTAATACAAAGAGGGACAGGGCTTTACTGTTGTGATAAGGCATTTTGTTATCCAATCAAACTGAGCCTGCAACTTCAATAAAACAACTGCCACAATACCTATTTTCTATATTTTGATGTTTCCCAACCCAAAATGGTTTTTAACCAGACCCTTTTTAACCCATTACCACACAGTCCCTACTTTTGACATCCCTGACAAAGAAGACTAGAATACATTGTGGGAAAAGGAGAAAATGCTAGTAACCAGCATTTTCTCCTTTTCCCACAATGTTATCTACCCTTCAAAAAACTTTCAAATTTCCAGTCACTTTTATTTTTTCATCTGCAAATGCTTTCCATTTGGACAACCCTAAAATGTTGTCATTTGGTAATGAGTTAACTATAACCAGAAGACAAAATTTTTATAACTGGTCATAATTGAAAGATGTTGCAGACAACATGATAAATCTTCAAATTAGTAAAACTTGTATCAAAAAGGGTAGAAATTATTGTGTTAAACTAAGAAAATGCAGGTTACTATCATTTTCTTCTTTCTTCACAATGTTTTTCATAGCTTTTTTTCTTTAGTGACCTAAAATGCAGAAATGAATGGTAATTGTTAAAAACTTCTCTTCACCGTTACAGAAAAATCAGGCCTGTGGAGCGATACAGGCGCTCAAGCGCATCTAGTATCATATCCTGCCCATTCTTGCTCTTTATTAGTATTTACTTTGTTATATTTACATTTCCTAATTTACAAACTCATATTTTACAATTTTAGTTAGTAATTTTTATGGCATTGCCTTTTAGACCATAACTGTCCATGTTGTTTTTTTTTTCAATGAAATGGGGAAATGTTCTTGTCTAACTTTTTATCTCAGAATCCTAAAATTTACTGATCCTAAAAAAAATAAGGGTTTTTTGGGAGAAGAGAAAATGCTGATATGAAGGATTTCCTTTTCAAAACATTTGTGAATATCTAACTCATTACCAAATGACAAATTGTAGACTTGTCTAAATGAAAGCACAGTCTTGCACACGACAAAATAAATGTGACTCAAAAATAGAAATTTGGTTAGGGAAGGGTAGAAACATTGTGGGAAAAGGAGGAAATGCTGGTGTTAAGCCCCCTTTTTCCTGTAACATGGCTCAAATAAAATCAAACAATAGGCTTTGTCTCTGAAAGAGAAAAAGAAGTCATGGCAAAAGGAGAAAATGCTGGTAAGAATTGCAGTTTCTCCTTTTTCAACTACTATATATACCGTATTTCTCCTAATGAAAGTCTCCTCCCTAATTGTAGCTCCCCCCCTCTCTCCCATATAAAAAACCATTAACTCTTTACCACACAAGCCAATTATACATGTAGACTTGTCCAGATTTAAAGCATGCAGACGACATTTTAGACATAGCTCAAAAGATGGAATTTGCCTTTGATATATTAGAAAACATTATGGGAAAAAGGAGAAAATGCTGGTTATCAGCATTTTCTCCTTTTCCCACAGTGTTTTCAAAGGGTTACTTTCAAGGGGTTGTTGAAAGTCTGGCCTGTGTGGTAATGAGTAAAATCATGATAATTGGACAGACTTTTTGTTTTGCAAATTGGGTACAAAATAAAGGCTACCTATCTGTGTTTTGTATAGGTCGTAGAGCTTTAACCCTTAAAGCACTGGAACCAACTTGACTTGTTTTTGTAGACAGTGTAGATCAAGATCAGACTGCACATTCTGTGCAGTCTGATCTTAATCTACACTGTCTACTATTTTGTTTCATATTTTGGTCAAAACAACCTTGGTATAGCAGTAATTAACCCATTACCACATAATCCCTACTTTTGACGCCCTTGAGAAAGAAGCCTTTTGAAAACATTGTGGGAAAAGGAGAAAATACTGGTAACCAGCATTTTCTTCTTTTCCCACAGTGTTTTCTACCTTTCCCAGAACAAATTCCAATTTTTCAGTCACCTTTATTTTGTCGTCTGCAAATGCTTTCAATTTGGACCAGTCTAAAATTTTCTCGTGTGGTAAAGAGTTAAGATGTTTCTCCTTTTTAAAATTGTCTCTTGTATTAATTCAGCTTTTAGCTCTACTGGCTTTCAGCCAGCAGAGCTTATGTCATGGCGTGGTTTCTGTCTGTCAGTCCGTTAGTCTTTTTCGCTCACCTGAGCACAACGTGCTTAAGGGGAGCTTTTAGGATCACTTGGTGTCCATCGTGTGTCGTCCGTCGTGCATCGTCAACAATTCTTTAAACAACAACTCCGCCTAAACCGCTGGGCCAATTTGGACCAAACTTGGCTGGAATGTTCCTTGGGAGGTCCTCTTTAAAAATTGTTCACAGAATTTGATTCCGTCAAAAACTCTGGTTGCTATGGCAACGAAATGGAATTTTTTATGAAATTCTGTAAAAATCTTCTTCTCTAAAACCGCTGGCCAATTTTTAAAATAATTTCACGAAGATGTTCCTTGGGTGACCCTTTTCAAAAATTGTTCGCGAAATTTTGATCCGTAAAGAATCATGGCTGTGGTGAATGGGGGCTTCTTGCACTATACAGAAATGAAGGAATTCTTAAAAATTCTTCTCTGAAACCACTAGCCAGATTTTGAAATAATTTCAGAGATGTTCCTTGGGTGACCCTTTTAAAAAATTGTTTGCGAAATTTTGATCTGTCAAGAAACATGGCTCTGGTGAATGGGGGCTTCTTGCACTCTACAGAACTGAAGAAATTCTTAAAAATTCTTCTTCTCTGAAACCGCTGGTCAGATTTTAAAATAATTTCAGAGATATGTTCTTTGGATGACCCTTTTCAAAAGTTGTTCATGAAATTTTGATCCGTCAAGAAACTCGGCTCTGGTGAATGGGGGCTACTTGCGCTATAGGGAAATGGAAGAAATTCCTAAAAATTCTTCTTCTCTGAAACTGCTTGTCAGATTTTGAAATAATTTCACAGAGATGTTCCTTGGGTGACCCTTTTCAAAAGTTGTTTGTGAAAGTTTGATTCGTCAAGAAACATGGCTCTGGTGAGTGGGGGCTACTTACACCGTAGGGCAATGAAGAAATTCTTAAAAATTCTTTTTCTCTGAAAGGGCTGGTCAGATTTTGGACAATTTTCAAGAGATATTCCTTGGGTGACCCTTTTCAAAAATTGTTTGTGAAAGTTTGATTCGTCGAGAAACATTGCTCTGGTGGATGGGGGCTACTTGCACTATATGGAAATGAAGAATTTCTTGAAAATTCCTCTTCTCTGAAACCGCTGGTCAGATTTGAAAATTATTTCATGAAAATATTCCTTGAATGACCCTTTTCAAAATTTGTTTGCAAAATTTTGATAGGTCAAGAAACATGGCTCTGGTGAATGGGGGCTACTTGCACTGTACGGAAATTAAGAAACTCCTAAAAATTCTTCTTTTCTGAAACTGCTGGTCAGATTTTGAAAGGACTTTTACAGGTGACCTTTTAAAAATTGCTTGGCAAAATAATGGTTTTGTTTCCAGTGTTTCAAAACCTTCAAAAAAAAAAAGGCTATGGTCCTCTCAAAAATTCAGGTGAGCGATCCAGGGCCATCTTGGCCCTCTTGTTCTCGTTTAGGCGATAAAGTCTGATTTGCCCGATTTTCGTGAAACTTGCACAGTTTGTGTATCTCATCAATAGCTTTAACCCTATTGATTTTGAGAAAAATCCAACAAACAGTATGGGAAAAGTAGCCATTTCAATTTGAAAATTTCAAATTCTTGTTTACACAATAAAGTCTGCATTTGTTGCCCGATTTTCGTGAAACTTGCACAGTTTGTTTACCTCGTCAATAGCTTCAACCCTATTGATTTTGAAAAAAATCCAACTCACAGTATGGGAAAAGTAGCCATTTCAAGTTGAAAATTTCGAATTCTTGTTTATGCGATAAAAGTCTGCAATTGTTGCCTGATTTTCGTGAAACTTGCACAGTTTGTTTATCTCAGGAATAGCTTCAACCCTATTGATTTTGAAAAAAATCCAACAAACAGTATGGGAAAAGTAGCCATTTCAAGTTGAAAATTTCAAATTCTTGTTTACGCGATAAAGTCTGCATTTGTTGCCTGATTTTCATGAAACTTGCACAGTTTGTTTATCTCATCAATAGCTTCTACCCTTTTTTAGATTTTGAGAAAAAACCAACAAACAGTATGAGAAAAGTAGCCATTTCAAGTTAAAAATTTGTAATTCTTGTTTATGCAATAAAGTCTGCATTTGTTGCCAGATTTTCATGAAAATCACACAGTTTGTTGATCTTATCAGTAGCTTCAACCATATTGATTTTGAGAAAAATCCAACAAATAGTATGGGAAAAGTAGCCATTTCAAGTTGAAAATTTCAAATTCTTGTTAACAGGATAAAATGTGCATTTGTTATTAGATTTTTGTGAAACTTGCACAGTTTGTTTATAGCTTGGACCCTATTTATTTTGAAATAAATCCAACAAACAGTATGGGAAAAGAAACCATTTCAAGTTGAAAATTACCAATTTTTGTTTTCAAAAACAAATTCTTGTTTTCGTGACAAAGTATGCATTTCTTGTCAGATTTTCATGAAAAAGCAAAATTGAATTCTCTGCCAGTAGAGCATATTCAGGCCCTTCAGGACCTTCTAGTTAAGGGTTAATTAGGAGAAATACAGTATATTCTCAATGTGATAGGGAGAAGTTTTTGAAAAGGATGAAATCTTCACCACAAGACATAATTTTTGAAAGTAAAAAATTAAATGATTTTTGCAGATGACAAATTAAATGTTGCACAATTATGAAATTTGTCTTTGAAAGGGCATTGAGGGAAAAGGAGAAAATGAAGGTCATCAACATTTTCTCCTTTTCTCACAATTTTTTCCAAAGTTCATATTTTTGGTATTGTTAAAACTGGCTATTGTGTGGTGATGGGTTTAGTCAATGAAATGCTATAGATAGTTGTTGAGCTGAAATTGTTGAAGCATTTTAGAGATCTAAGGATATTGCCATCTATGCTATTGGTTGAGTTTATGCAAGTAAAATTCTATGTACCGGTATTGTATATATAATTGTTGAGAATAAAATACATGTTGTTAGGAAGAGTTCTTGTTGCTTGCATATTTCTTGAAACATATCCTTGAACCTCCATGTGTCTCTGTCTCTATCCACACTCCAATCCTAACAGTCTTGAAAACATGCCTTTCAGTGAACGGACATGTCTTACATTCTTACAAAATTTCATGAGAAAAAGATTGAAAATGTTTTCAAAGATTTGATCCACAGTAAATGACTGACCTATTTTTTGACCCAAGGAGACAACAAAATAAATCTTGGTAATATGATTATTTTTTACTTTGATTGGGTAGAAAATGTGGGAAAGGAGAAAATGTTTTTTCTTTCTCAGGGTCATTGAAAGTCAAGGTTTGTGTGGTAAAGAAATACTAAAACATACCAGTACATTTATTATTTTGACCAAATTTCAAGAGCATTCTGTTGAAAAAGTGGGCTACTGAGTACAATGTACAAGTTGACAAATGAAAGTGGACGCATTATTATCAGAAAAGGTCACCTTGACCAATTTGGGCTTGAGTTAGCAGCAATTACACACTTCAAAGAGTGAAGTATAACAAGGACATAATTACACTTTCATGCAGCTTAAAGGTGGGTATTTAGAATTTTCACATCACACCAAATTTAAAAATATATGTACCACTGAAATTTATATGAAAAAACAATACAATTCATCAATAACCAAGAATCATAAAATTTCAAAAAAAAATTTTTTTGGTGGTATTCCCTAAAAAGGCTACATAGCCTCTTAATTTTTAGATTTCCCGCCAAAAATCAAAAACGCATTGTGGGAAGGCTAAGTGAGTAGCACGTGACTAATGACTTAAATTTCATAACATAACAAACATGTAATTATTTTCCAAATGTCTAGAACTATGAATGCTACGTTTGAAGCTTTGTCTATATATTTTCGGTATGTAAATGCGCGAGTAGCTGATGTAAAAATAGACAGTGTTTCCCTCTAAGTCCTCTTGTTGTGGGATGGTTTTCGACTATTGGGGTTTTATGAGTGAAAATCATAACGCTTTGGGAGTATAAGGATAATTTTTTTGTATTTTTGTAAAATTTTCTGAAGGGCCACCTTTAACTCCTTACCAAACAAAGAGTTTTTGGACTGAACCAAATTCAAAGCATATGCAGATAACAAATCTTGTTAATATGATAAGTTTTGACTTTGGTAGGGTAAAAAATATTGTGGGAAAAGGGGAAAATGATGATTACCAGCATTTTCTTCTTTTCCCACAATGTTTTCTATAGGCTTCTTTCACAGGGTCGTTAAAAGTCAGGTCTCTGTGGTAGAGAAACAATTAAAACATACCAGTACATTTAATGATTTACACCAAATTTCAAGAATATTCTGTTCAAAAAGTGGCCTTTTGAGTACAGGTTCAAATTGATAATGACATTGACAGGATAAACAAAAAAGCAAATAAACAACAAGGCTAAAATATTTTCCATCATACATTTTAATTGAATGGCATTACAACTTTATACAGGCTAACAGCTTCAAAACTTCTTGCTATTCTTAAATATGCTGCATGACAAAGGGCCATTCTACTTCCTGAATGGTTTGGTTGTAAAACAGGAATAGATTTTATGGACTCATGACAGCATTCATAACAAAAATGACGTTCTTTGCCCTGGTAAATATCACTTTGAGCTTGTTACTCGGTTCACCTGTAAATCCTGAAAGTCTAGTAACGTTTTAGTCCATTTAACCCTCAATGAAAACTTTTAACGTCCCTGAAATAGAAAGCTTTAGAAAACATTGTGGGAAAAGGAGGAAATGCTGGTTACCAGCATTTTCTTTTTTTCCCACAATGTTTTCTACCCTATCAAAGAAAAATCATTTGATATGAGCCAGAGTGAAACTCATCTGCAAATGCTTTCAATTCAGACAGGTCTGAAATTTTGTTGTGTGGTAAAGGGTTAACTCTACCAAACAACAAAATTTTTGACTGGTCCAAATTGAAAGCACTTGCAGACAACAAAATAAACTTAACTCAAAAATAGAAATTGGTTTCCAGCAGGGTAGAAACATTGTGGGAAAAGGAGAAATGCTGGTTACCAGCATTTTCTCCTTTTTCCAAAATGTTTCAAAAGGCTTCTATCTCAGGGTCACAAAAACCAGGGATTGTATGGTAAAGGGTTAAAGTGTGCAGACTCGCTTGGTACAATGCATTACAGAGGTGTAGTAACCCCTCTTATACCGTAGCATGAACCCATTGAACATATTTTTTCTGAAGATCAAATCGAGTTCTCATAAAACTCACTAGTTTTTTCCTACAAGAAAAATAAGACTCTTCTTTTAGAATCTCTCTTGTTGTTAGCAAAAAACACTTGTGGCAAAATGGACAAAACACACTGATCAATAAGCATATTTCACTAATGAAAAGCAAGGATAGGTGCACTGGTAGTCAGTATCACTGAAATATTTTAAATAACATAGTGACGACATAAAGTACAAAACAAACATATTTGATGGACCCTTTACTAAATGATCCCTTTTTCTACTATCTGGAAGAAAGAAAGCTGAAAATACTGTTTGAAAAGAAGTATAAATGCCATTCTGCATGTCCCCCTTTTCAGACAATGATTTCAACCCTCTCCAAAAAAAAAACCAACACTCAATCCAATAATTTGAGACACACATTTGTCATTTACAAATGAGCCATGCTCTTTTTAGAAGGAGGCTTAATGCATCGGTGAAAAGTACTGACCCAGGTCAGCCTGCATGGACTGTGCAGGCTGACCCGGGCCTGAACTTTTCGCTAATGGTCAATTTTTAGCTCCACTGGCCAAAGGCCAGCGAGCTATTGTCATGGCATTGTGTCCATCGTGCGTCTGTCCGTTCGTCTGTCAGTGCGACTGAAAAGAAACACAGGGCCATTCTCACCAAATAGTGAAAGCAAAGGGCCATTTCTGAACAGAGGGCCATGGCCCTCTGTTCATTCGCCTAAAGATATACAGAGGGCCTAAGAAATCTCTCCATATAAAAATTACAAATGGCCCTTTACAAATTTGTCCATAGTCCAAAGATGCACACATTTGGACTGTCACTAATCAGGAGAAAACAAGGTAGATAACCCCTATTTGCCGTGATAGTAGCTTCCCTTTGTACTGCGGATATCTTTTGCGTTTATGGTAGTTCTTTAGGTTACCTAAGCATTATTTCTAGCACGCTGAAACACGCGCATCATGACGTCATTATTCTCTTCTAAAGCTTAAAAATCAAGAATGGCAAGCCGACCAAGGCGGCCTCGGAGACGTCGAAATACGGAAATACTGGATAATGCAAAAAAGACAAATGAAGTAAGTAAACCATTTTTATTGTCATTTATATATTGTTACATGAGTTTGGCCTTTTTGGATGAAAATGGCCCCTGAAATCTGGTTTCGCAAATTTGTGTAGGCCTTGACAATATTATAAAATGGCAGCAGCGCCGCCTTAAAGCTTTGCTTCATTATTTGTTCTCAGCGATTTCAACTTAATTCAACCTCTTGATTGTATTCCATATCGCAACTTGAAATATTGCTAAGTTAAAAGATAAAATAATGGTTATTTAATTGTTTTCGGATATTATGACGTATTCGTACTTTGTCGAGATGTACTGGCAGCACATATTTTTTTTTCAGCCATTTTATTGAAGGTAATCAATTTATTAAATCAATGTTTATCAAGACATATGGAAAAAAGATATCTAGATAAGTAATTTGAAATATTCTAACTTAAAGTGAGGTTGATTGATTGGAGTCGAAAAACATTAGGTACGAAAATTGACATCACATTGCGCATGCGAATGTTCAAAGATGGCTGTCATCAGATAAACAAATACAAAGTTCAACGTTTGTCATAGTTATTACTAGATTTTCTGCATTTCGTACAGAATATTTTTGGTGGTTTGTTGAAAAAAGATGCTGTTGAAATGATTCAACCCAAATATACTAAGAGGAAGATATTTTATTGCTGTGAGTCTCTAGAATTTTAAGCTTGTTTTTCAAAACTGAAATGGATGGGATTGAGTTGTCCAAAATTGAAATTGCAAGTAATATGAACAATGCATTTGTAATACCACCTAATGATTCTCTTTCATCATAGTACTGATTAATTTAAGTTCCCAGGATACGATCAGCTCTTTTCAAACATGACCAAAAAATGTGTTGACTGGGTAAGGCAATTATCCAAACGAAAACTAGTACTGTATGACAGTTAATCTTTTCCATTAAATTTTACTGATCAGAAAATCTTGTGAAAGCAAGCCGTGATAGGAAATAAGCAAATTCTTATTTTTCAATTTAATCAACACCTACAGTGCCAATTAATGCCAGGTGAACAATTTAGGGCCTTTATTTGATTGGCCCCTTGTTCACTTTTTTTTTTCAGATTTTCTAGATTTGGACAAACTCTACTCAAGTAACTGGCCATTTTGTGCAACTACAATTTACTTGCCCCACCCCTTCCCGATGCCAGTGCAGCTTAAAAGAAAGAGTGCCCATGGCCACCTTACATAAACTGACTAGCATTGATATTGATTGATTACCTACCTAAAATGCATGTAACTGAGTATATAATTATAAAGTGAAAAATAATATCATAAATTCCAATAGTGAAATTACTCCACTCTTGTAGTGAATCTAGAGTTACGGTATATTACACTCTCTATCATGCCATTCTCTCTGTCTTTTTATACTGCAGCACTCTCTTGCGAGTGTTATGTGCAGTTTGCGCTGTCAGTGCAAGGGTAAAGTGAGGTTGTAGGAGCTGTGACATTATATCTCAATAGAGGCTATATTTTTTGTTCTGCAGTGATTTTTTTTACAATTTTTCTCCTATGTTCAGGGCTCGACAGGACCCACTGAGCCAAACACCTTTGCATCCCGTTCTCTAAGTTATACATTGCATAGTAGGTAATCAATCAACATCAGTGATAGTTGTAGTTTAGTTCATACAGATTTCTTGTGAACTAGGCGAGCAATTTGTTACAAATTGGTCTCTTTTTTTATACCAGAAACTAAATTAAAGCAATATTGAAACCCTAGATTTGCTTGTAATTTAGCTTATCACTTTTTTTTTCTGTGTAAAGTGAATCGATGTGGCGTGAAACTAAAGGAAAGGGCTTTTTTATAAGTCAATACTTGGGACTCAGTTTTAAATAAGGTGGATATGATCCCTCTGTCTTTTTAACTGCAATGGCATTGGGGAGAGGGGGTGGGGGTAAATATTCGGTAAACAATTCAGGCCCATCTTCTACACCTCCATTACCCCTAATTCATTTCATGCATTGAATTAACAGCCATGGCCCTTTTTATAAATTGGCCCCTTGCTTCCACTGTAAGGTCATAATAGCCCACAGTTTCCTTTCAGTAAATATTAGACATACAAATTCAAAATTGCCCCTGTGAAGGCATATGACATACACAAATGAGCCATTTTTTACTTTAAGCAAACCCTCATTTTGGGATTGATGGCCCCTTGGTTTTGGGCGCTTTATATCCAGATTGGTGAAAATTTAATTCTTCAAAATAAAACAGGCATTTTGGAGTAAATTGGCAAAAATATCATGGCACAAATTAATTCCAAAGTGTTGTATGCAAGGTCAAACTATGTGATTGACAGATTGAGGGGTATATGCGTATTGTGTCAAATATTATGTACTTGTCTCTTATTGTCAGGTAAAATGATGCTGTTTTAAGGTTTAGAAAGGGCTGTTGGCATTTTGTTGTTGCTTATGTTAACTAGTTGAATAAAGACATTTGAGTGATGTTGTTAAGAAAAATCTTCATGAATTTATTGCATGTTCCAGGTGTCCTGCAGCAGAAGAAGAAACTGGGTACCCTCAAACAGTTTCAGTCTGATATTGAATGGGTCAAGATAGAATTGCAGACAGATAATCTTCCAGTTGATATTGACTACAAAAGTGAAGCTATTACTGACTCGGATAACTTGGATGGTGCATCTAACAATACTAAATTGTTGAATCTAATGTATAAGCCAGATATTCAACATGACACCAAGTCAAGTGCAAGAACACCAAGAACCAATACAATTGATGTCAAAGAAACAGATAATGTCTTAGCTGATAGTGAAACAGTTCCTGACTCAGAAGAGTTAGATGTTCAACATGACATCAAGTTAAGTGCAAGAACACCAGAAACCAATACAATTGATGTCAAAGAAATAGATAATGTCCCAACTGATAGGGAAACAATTCCTGACTCAGAAGCATCAGATGCTCAACATGACATCAAGTCTTGTCAAGAACACCAGAAACCAACACAAGTGATGTCAAAGAGACAGAAAATGTCTTAGTTGATGGTGAAACAGAAAAGTCGGGTGTTCAACATGACGCCAAGTCTAGTGCAAGAGCAACAGAAACATGCACAACTGATGTTAGAGAGACATTTAATGTCCTAGCTGATAGTGACACTGTTCCTGACTCAAAAGTGTCAGCTTTTCAACATGATGTCAAGTCTAGTGCAAGAACATCAGAAAACAACACAACTGATGTTAAAGAGACAGATAATGTCTCAGCAGATAGTGAAGCAGTTCTTTTCTCAGAAGACACAGATACTCATCATGACAACAGCTTTAGTGCAAGAACACCAGAAACCAGCACAATTCATATAAGAGAGACGGATACTCTCCTAGTTGAAAGTCAATATGTTCCTGAGTCAGGAGATTCAGATGATGCATCTGACAGTACTAAATTGTCTAAGGTAATGAATAAGCCAGATCTTCAACATGATATCCTGTCAATTGCAAGAATTTCGGAGCTTGACACAAATGATGTAGAGAAAGATTATGTCTGACTTGATAGGGAATATGTTCCTGACTCAGAAGATTCAGATGGTGCATCTGACTGTACTAAATTTTCAAGGCAAAAGAATAAGCAAGCTCTTCATTATGGTATTGGGACAAGTTCAAGAATATCAGAGCTTGACACAGATTATGTTGCAGAGACAGATCATGATAACGATAGTGAAAGTGAATATGCTACTGAAGTAGAAGATTCAGATGATGCGTCAGACAATTTTGACGGTACTGAATTGCCAAATTTTCTTAATTTTATCAATCAGGAAATAAAAGAACAAGGCCAGCCATCAAATCAAGAATCCAGAAGTAAACCTTTTGAAAGGAATTTTAAAGAATCAGAAATAATTAGAGACAGCAAATACCAGGGCATATACAGTACACTCCTCGCATTTTTTGCTATTTTCGCTCTCCGCGATGTATCTAGCACGCACCCAACGCGGCGATTTTACAACACAGGTGAATGCGGACTAACGCACAGCGCTGTATAAACGCTGCAATCCCTGGCGGACTGCGGCCGTCTGGTTACACAATTAAAACAACACGATGACTCCGCCGCGATCAGACAGGTAAGTTTCTTTTCAGTGTAGCAAATGATTCAAGAATGAATGAAAATTACGCACCATTTTACTCTTTTACAAAGTCATATTACACGTATGTATCTACATGAGAATTTTTTATATCAGAAAGAAAAAAGATGGTAAGCAGTCATCATTGCCAAGCAAATTATTCAACGGGCACTGATTTAATAGGTTATAGAATCAAAACACATAAACCTTTAACCACATATCATGAGTTTAAAGTGCCTTGCAGAACAAGGGTTGCGAAAACATTGTAGGAAAAAAAGAATAGGCCGGCAACCAGCTTTTTCTCTTATGCAATGTTTATCTACCTTGTCAAACACTCTTCGACAATATACATGTATATTACGACTGATGTTCATATTTCCTTAACTCTTTACTAAACGACAAAATTTGTCTAAATTGAATAAAACATTTGCAGGCGAAATTTTGAATCTAACTTTAAATATAAAACATGTTTTTATTAGGTGAGACCATTGCGGGAAAAGGAAGAAAATGCTGGTTTGAGGCATAATGACAGCACCGGCAAGTACCGTCAAGGAGAAATAGTTCACTAGCGGCTCTTAGGCCTATTAGGTCTTGACTCTTGAGCTTATCTTTTTTTTCTACTAGCGATAACGATCACTAGCAAACAAAATGTTTATTGTTACAAATTGATAAAGTTATCTCCACATATTTGTTACAAAATTAGATTAATGAATCTTGTAGGACTGAATACATAAAATCAAAATCCCTCCTCATATAAATTATCTTGGTAGAGGTCCACTAGAAGATGCTACATACCAAATATCAAAGCTCTGCCCTTTCTAGTTTCAGAGAAGAAATATTTTAAAGTTTTCCTTCTTTGTTCTTATGTTTCAAACTTGTGACCCCCGGGGCGGGGCCAGTTTTTATCCCAGGGACATAAAATGCACAGTCTTGGTAGAGCTTCACTAGAAGATGCTACATTCCATATATCAAAGCTCTGCGCCTTCTAGTTTCAGAAAAGAAGATTTTACAAGATTTTGCTATTTTTTTCCTTTTGGTTGCCATGGCAACCAGAATTATGGCTGGAATTCAATCTCCTGAACAACTTTGAAAGAGTCATCCAAGGAACATTCCTACCAAGTTTCATCAAGATTGTCCCAGTGGTTTAGGAGAAGAAGAAGTTTAAAGAAATTGTGGGCTATGGACGACGGACGACAGACATTGGGCAATCACAAAAGCCTACTTTGAGCAATTTGTGCTCAGGTGAGCTAAAAAAGATTATTTAAAGGGCAAATCAACAAGTTTCTGATATGATTAATTTTGAAATCTACATCTATCAAATGGCAACCTGGTAATATTGTAATTTGAAAAAAAAATTAGTAAAAGTACTTTTTTTCAATTTATATTTTTGCTTATTAGTTTTTCTTGCATCGCTTACCTCCCTTACTTATTGTAGCGCACCTTGATCTGTGACGTCATAGGAGCGTTTGTTTCAATATGGACCTTGTTTCAGAGAGTGAAATGAGCGATATTTAAGACGAAGGAATACACGATTCTAGGCCGGTAAGGCCGTACATGTACCACCAAGTTTTTAATGAAACTTAATAGTTTCTGATGATGAGGATAAAAGTAAAAATTCGCCCACCAATGGCGAAAATAACGATGTTATGCCGGACTTTTGAACATCGTGATGAGTATCACGCCTACATGTATTAGGCTACGGGGCGAACGTCGCTTACAGAAATATTATTCGATACATGATAAAATTAAATGTACGGCATAAGCTTTGTTTCACTTGAAGTATTTTCAGTAGATTTACGGGTGGCATTAATAATAATAATAATAAAAAAGACAGTTTCAAGACAGTTCCACGACTACACAGTTCCCCGACACTTTTAAAGACATTCCTCCTACACTTTAGTTTCACGTCAAATAACCGATTTCTTGACTTTTACGATTGATAATCGTGAGATGTTAGTTCTAACTATTTGTTGATGGATTCTATATTTGTACCTTGTAAAGAATTCTGTAAACATTGACAGGTACAAAATTTGTTCTCTCATGGGTGAAGGGTTACACAATAAATCGCGATTTTCGTGAGAATAAGAATAGTTTGAAATGCTGTTAACGAGCGTGAAATTTGAGAAAATAATATGTTCCGAGATCCAATCAT
Organism: Tridacna crocea; assembly: GCA_943736015.1. Lineage (NCBI taxonomy): Eukaryota > Metazoa > Mollusca > Bivalvia > Cardiida > Cardiidae > Tridacna > Tridacna crocea. The sequence goes on along the minus strand of OX031066.1, from coordinate 32,914,828 downwards.
CAAAATTATTTTATATTCTGGGTAACCACGTTTGTATCAATTTATCCTTTATCCACAATATTTTCTACTTTTAACTCTTTACCATACGACAAAATATTAAACAGGTCCAAACTGAAATAGCTTGCAGACGACAAAATAAAGTTATATATTTAAAAAATTGAATTTTTTTTCCAACAGAGTAAAACACTGTGTTAACAGGAGAATATGCTGGTTACTAGGTTACTTTCTACTAGGTAGCTGGTTACTTTCTTACAATGTTTTTAAAAGTCTGCTGTCTTCAGGGTCGTAAAAATTATGGATTGATTGGTAAAGGGCTAAATATAAATCCCACACATTGGGCACAAGTTCTGGTTAAGTTCACAGGGAGCAGTATCAGAATTTGAATTTTGCTTTGAATTTGGTCTGGTCCAAAATTTGCCGTCTGGGAAAGGGTTAAATTGTTACCAAACATCAAATTTATTGACTCAACCAAATTGAAAGAAATTAGAGTCAACAAATTAAATTTAACTCGCATGTTTGTACTTGTTTTTGATGGGTAAAAAACATTGTAGAAAAAGGAGAAAATGCTGGTCAGCAACATTTCTCTTTTACCTAAAATGTTTTCGAAAGTTTTTTCTATCTTTACAAGGGTCGTAAAAACAAAAGATTTCTCTCAGTAGCCTGTCTAGAAGACAGAGTATGGAGAGGAACAGGGAAATATCCACAAATCAGAAATGTAAAGATACAATTCAAAATTTGTTCAAAATGATAGTAAGTTGTCAAATCATTTTTAAGAGTGAAATGTCGAAGAGAAGACGTGTACGGGATAAAAGCTGTAACATGGGTTTACTGTCACAAACAAACATTACAGAGTAAAGGGGTGAGATATGCAAATGTTATGTAACCATTTCCTGTATTGTTTCAACTGGCCGGTGATGGATTAACATTTATGACCATGACTGTGGGTAGCCAGATACTGACTTCACCCTTTACCATGCAAACCCTAGGTCTAGTTTCCAATACCCAAAGAAAGAGTGTTTGAAAAACAGTGTGGGAAGAAAAAGATGTTTACTGTTTAAGGGCAAATCCTAATATATTTTGACCATACTGTTTTTTACTCCAATCAGCTGCAAATATTTTTGGTTCACAATTCTTTTGTTGTCTGCAAATGCTTTCAATTTGAACCAGTCTAAAATTTTTGTGTTTGGTGAATGGTCACTTGACCCTTTGTTTTTTACAACCCTAAGACAGAAGCCTTTTGAAAACATTGTGGAAAAGGAAGAAAAAGCTGAAACACTTGAAAGTTAACATCATTTGAACAATCCAGACTTTGGTACTTGTAAAATCTATGTTATGAATTTGGATGAATATGTTATGTTGTTCCCTTTGAAAACATTGTGAGGAAAAGAGAAAATGCTAAGATTTTCTCCTTTTCCCATAATGTTTTCCATCCTTTCCAAATCAAATTTCATTTCAACTTTTTGATAACCATTTTTTGTCATGTGCAAATTAACCCTTTACCAAACAATCCCTGGTTTTTACAACCCTGAGATGGAAGCCTTTTTAAAACATTGTGGGAAAAGGAGAGAATGCTGGTAACCAACATTTTCTTCTTATCCTGCAATGTTTTCTATCCTGGTGGAAACAAATTTCAATATTTCAGTTAGGTTTACTTTGTTTGCAAATGCTTTTAATTTGGACCATTCTAAAATTTTGTCTCTTGGTAAAGGGTTAAATGTTGAAAACATTTGGAGAAAAAAAGGGAGAAAACGGCACCAATTTCTACTTCGTCCAGAATGTAGATCTAGAAAAGGATAGAATATTACGAAAAACAATTAAAGGAATTACCGACCTTATGTTTGTTTTCCTTTTTGGAGATTGCCATTGCGGAATGTCTGTCTTATGGTCTTATTTCGACTCGGAGTTTCGAACAATGTCGGCACAGCATCAGGTTTTAATTGCAGCCTAATATTCCTATAACCAACTTCTTTTACGAGTTTTGGACTTGATAAGAACTGACTGTCCTCGAAGTGTTTCAAACACAATTTGGAATGAACTGATGGCACAAAATCTCCGTTACTGTCCGGCCCCGGTTTAAACGTTGAATCCATAGTTTCCTCCTTTTTAATTCCTTCGGAAATTCGAACATACTAATTCTATGTGTTCCTGATTCGACGATGAAGCCATAGGCTGCACAAATTACCATTTTTTCGGCTGAATTCTATGTTAATACTCAGATATCTGCGTATAATCATCAGCGTCCCTACTTATTTCTACTGACTGTAAACACAGGCTTACGCGACTATGACGTCACACAGGTACGGAAGATAAGCGAATCAGGGGAAGTAAGCCATGCACCATTTTTGGGGCCGTATATCAGCGTGACAATTCGAGCGTGATTTATGGCATGTTACAGAGTGGTATTTATGAAAACTGATGGACACTTGTTTACTAACATCATTTGCAGCTGAATGGAGCAAAAAAACAGTATGGTCAAAAAATCTTAGGATTTGCCCTTTAAAGTTTTCCTTCTTTGTTCCTATGTTTCAAATTTGTGACCCCCGGGGCAGAGCCATTTTTGATCCCAGGGGCATCATATGAACAATCTTGGTAGATGTCTACTGGAAGATGCTACATACCAAATATCAATGCTCTGCACCTAATTTCAGAGAAGAAGATTTTTGAAGTTTTCTTTCTTTGTTTCATTGTTTCAAACTGGTGACCTCCCCCCCCCCCCAGGGAGGGGCCAGTTTTGACCCCAGGGGCATCATATGAACAATCTTGGTAGAGGTCCACAGGAGATGCTACAAACCAAATATAAAAGCTCTGCACCATCTAGTTTCAGAGAAGAAGAATTTCATAGTTTTCCTTCTTTGTTCCTGTTTCAAACTTGTGACCCCCAGGGGAGGGTCAGTTTTGACCCCAGGGGCATCATATGAACAAACTTGGTAGAGGTCAACTAGGACATGTTACATACCAAATATCAAAGTTCTGCACCTTATAGTTTCAGAGAAGAAGATTTTTAAAGTTTTCCTTCTTTGTTTCATTGTTTCCAAACTTGTGACCCCAGTGGCATCATATGAACAATCTTGGTAGAGGTCCACCAGGAGATGCTACATACCAAATATCAAAGCTCTGCACCTTCTAGTTTCAGAGAAAAAGATTTTCAAAGATTTTGCTATTTTTTTTTTCCTTTTGAATGCAATGGCAACCAGAGTTATGGGTAGAATTCAATCTCTTGAACAACTTTGGTAGAGCTTCACCCAGGGAACATCCCTGCCAAGTTTCATCAATATTGGCCCAGTGGTTTAGGAGGAGAAGATGTTTAAAGAAATTGTGGATGACGGACGACGCACGACGGACGATAGACATTGGGCAATCACAAAAGCTCACCATGAGCACTTCGTTCTCAGGTGAGCTAAAAAGTGACCTCATTTACAGGGGAGACAGGTCTAAATTAAGCATTTCTACAATGAAAACAAATGTTCCCCAAATGATAAAATATGCACAATGACGTAGGAGAGAGACCGGAAAGGGTTGATTTGTGTTTTGTGAAGGTGCCCGGCAATGGATTCCATAACAAAAGATTTAGGAACCGAAAAATACAAAACATGCCATTTCGACTGAAAATAAAAGATCAACGGAAGATTGTTACCTATTCTAATAAAATAATGTTTTATATAACTAAATGATATTTATTTCCTTCCCATGATGTCATAGGATTATGAATCTTTATTTTCTTTGACGTTAGTCCCACTGTCACAAGAGAAATAACCCGCTCTGGAAGTTATGTAAAACGTAAGCGGAAGTCAAGTGAAAGCAATTAAAAAGTTTCAAACTCTGAAAAGATGAATACGAATTTTGAACTAAATACACTTATAAATCTATATGAGGTGTATTGTGCCTGCCCTGACAATAGAATCCTCCATCAATTTTAACCGATATTTAGCAATCTGTACCATCCAGTACTTTTTATTTCTGACTGCGAGAGAAACAGTGCAGTTACATTCGTACCTGAACTTGTTCATACCCAATTATGTTCATTACATTATATATCCTGACAGCTTATAATACAAGGATTCTAAAATTATATAGTTCAATTATATTGAATTACACAGAACTTGAAATAGTCCTTGCAAATGAAGCAAAAAAAAAAAAACCACCCTTGAAGTAACTATAAATGTTGACATAGATTATATCAAGATTGTATAAGGTTAACTATTATTCATAAATTCTGGACTGAAGACAGATGGACAACCAAGACGAATATAGTCAAGCTATATTTGACAGTCCTTCATCAGATTATACAGCATTTGAAGTTAATATTTTTTTGTATAAAACAGTGTTTTGCTCCTTTTACAATTTCAGTTTATTTAAAAATCAACCAAATTCTAGTTTATCATTTTGTTCAACAGTGTTTGAAAAAATCGGCTACATCAAGACATAACTGAAGGAAATAATTTAACTTCATCATTAACCTGTTATATTTATTTATAAAACAGAGCAATGCTTTTGAAATTGATATACATGTACCATAAAAGGTTGGAAGATATTAATGGTTGTATGTGTACTTTAAAGTACCCTATTAACTTATTACCAAACGACAAAATTTTAAGTTTGTCCAAATCGAAAGCATTTGCAGACAATAAAATAATAGTGACTGAAAATTTGAAATTTGTTATGTGAAGGGTAGAAAACAATGTGGGAAAAGGAGAAAATGCTGGTAACCAGCATTTTCTCCTTTTCCCGCAATGTTTTCTGAAGGCTTCTTTCTCAGGGTTGTCAAAAGTATGAATTGTGTGGTAATGGGTTAAGACTTTACCACTCTGCACGATATTAGACTTATTCAAAGTCACTATATATGGCTCAAATGATGGGGTCTTGCCCCGAAAGCTCAGTGAGTAGCATGCAGAACTTGAGAACAGGGGGTTAGATCCCAGGCTCGGCTGATTTCTCTCCGAGGACTGATGTAGCCATTGAGACACGATTCATTTCTCTCCCACCCCTAACCCTTGTCTCGGCGATGATTATGAGAGAAAGCAGCCAGTGGCTTGGAAAGAAAATTTTGTGGACTACTGGTAAAAAGAGGCCTGGAAAGCATAGATAGGTGCACTCCCTGCTACAATATAATCAAAACAAAATTGGACATGGCATTAAATACTAAGCAATAAATCAATACAATGATGGGATTTGTTTAGACAGGGTAGACAACTTGTTAGAAAGAAAAGGAAGAAATGCTGGTTACCAGCATTTCCTCATTTTCCCATTATGTTTTTATAAGCCTATTTTATCAGGGACGTAAAAAGTGGGAAATGTGTTGTATCTGATTAATAGACATTAAATATCAGCAATGTTCTTTGTCTTTCCTGTTCTCTTTTCAGATTTTGGATTCCGAAACAATGGCAACATCCGACGTAGAGACTCAACCACCAGAAGGATTGGAAGTGCAAGAGGTTTCAGACTCTACCTCGGAACAACCTTTCACAAAGACTCAGCCGCCGGAAGGTATAAGAAAAAGGAAATCAAAATTTTCTACCCAGAGACTGCAGAGAAAGGTAAACAAGAGGTCCATGATAGTCCTACATCGCTCACCTGAGTACTAAGCAGTAAAGGTCTACATTGAAGATAAATACCAAATATCAAAGTTCAAGGTCAAATAATTCTGACAGTATATGTAACTGTGCAAAAAGCATTTTCTTCCTTTCCAAAAATGCTTTCACAACCTTTCTTATCCAGGGTCATTGAAAGTTAGGATTGTATGGTAAGGGATTGAATTAACTTGGAAGGCCAGGCTTTAATTTCCTGGTCAAAATGGTGGTCGAATGACAGATTAACCCCTTTTTCTGTGACACATCTCACAGAAGAAAATTGTATCAAAAGACTATCCTAAGGAAAACATGTTTGAAGTTTCATAAATGCCAAGGACTTTAGAAGATATCTGTGAGGGTGATGGATGGGCAAACTGACTGTAATTGTTCCATAAAGAAATTACACATTTAGTCCCTTTTTTTGATAACATGTTGTTTCATGAAATAAAATAAAATAACTATTGTCTGTTGCTTAACAAGTTTAATTACATTTTGACCTGTAGTGAAAGAGATATTGCTCCATAGTGAAAATTTACACCAAGCCCCCTTTTTTAATGACATAACATTTAATGAAAAAAGGTGAAATATTGTTATTGTCAGACTATCATAAGGAACACATGTACAAAGTTTCCATCTTCTTCAGAACAGAGGAATTTCAAAGTTTTCCTTCTTATTTCTTATGTTCAAACTTGTGACCACCAGGGCGGGGCCAGTTTGAGCCCCAGGGTCATTGTATCCTATTTGATAGAGGTCCTTTAGAAAGTGCTACATATAAGATATCAAAGCTTTGTGACTTCCAGTTTCAGAGAAATATTTTTTCTTTAAGGTTTCCTTCTTTGTTCCTATGTTTCGAACTTATGACCCCCAAAGCTGGGCAAGTTTGGACCCCAGGGACATCATGTGAACAAACTTGGTAGAGTTCAACTAGCAGATACTACATACCAAATGTCAAAGCTTTACTCCTTCTTCTTTTAGAGAAGAAGATTTTTAAAGTTTTCCATCTTTGTTCCTGTTTCAAACTTGTGACCACCGGGGCCGGGCCAGTTTTGACCCCAGGGGCATCATATGCACAATCTTGATAGAGGTCCACTAGGAGATGCATGCTACATACCAAATATCACAGCTCTGCACCCTCTAGTTTCAGAGAAGACGATTTTTAAAGTTTTCCTTCTTTGTTCCTATGTTTCAAACTTGTGACCCCGGGGGTGGGGCCAGTTTGGACCCCAGGGGCATCATATGACCAATCTTGGAAGAGGTCCAGTAGGAGATGCTACATACCAAATACCAAAGCTATGCACCATCTAGTTGCAGCGAAGAAAATTTTTAAAGTTTTCCTTCTTTGTTCCTATGTTTCAAACTTGTGAGTACCGGGGGAGGGCGAGGGGGGGGGGGCAGTTTTGACCCAAGGGGTATCATATGAACAATCTTGCTAGAGGTCCAATAGGAGATGCTACATACCAAATATCAAAGCTCTGTGCCTTCTAGTTTTAGAGAAAAAGATTTTTAAAGTTTTCCATCTTTGTTCCTATGTTTCAAACTTATGACCCCAGGGGCAGGGCCAGTTTTGACCCAAGGGGCATCATATGCACAATCTTGGTAGAGGTCCACTAGGAGATACTACATACCAAATATCAAAGCTCTGCACTTTCTAGTTTCAGAGAAGAAAATTTACAAAGTTTTCTTTCTTTGTTCCTGTTTCAAACTTGTCACCCCCGGGGCAGGACCAGTTTTGACCCCAGGGACATCATATGAATAGTCTTTATTGAGGTCCAATAGGAGATGCTACATACCAAATATCAAAGCTCTGCGCCTTCTAGTTTCAGAGAAGAAGATTTTCAAAGACTTTGCTATTTTTTTCCTTTTGGCTGCCATGGCAACCAGATTTATGGCTGGAATTCAATTTCTTGAACAACTTTGGTAGAGCTTCACCCAAGAAACATCCCTGCCAAGTTTTATCAAGATTGGTCCAGTGGTTTAGGAAGAGAAGATGTTTAAAGAAACTGTGGACGACAGACAACGGCCATTGAGCGTTCACAAAAGCTCACTATGAGCACTTCGTGCTCAGGTGAGCTAAAAACCAGGAAGATTTCAGGGAAGCTCACGTAGCTATAATTTGTGCCCTCCTGGTAGAAGCCCACTAGATAAAGCTACATGCAAAATTTGGTAGCCCTAGGCCTTATGGCTAGGTACAGGTAGATTTTTAAAAGATTTCCAATACATGCCCAAGTAAAACTTGTGACCCCCAGGACAGGACCAAATTTAACCGCAGGGCTTTAATTTGGGCACTTTTAGTAGACAACCACTTGTTTAAGCTAGATGCAAAATTGAGTAGCCCTAGGCTTTATGGCTAGGTACCAGAAATATTTTAAAGTTTTCCCTATAAGGCCATTTAAAACTTGTGACCCCTAGGGTGGGGCCAAATTTGACCCCTGGGGTGGGGCCAAATTTGACGCCTTGGCTATCATTTGGGCACACTTGGTAGACAAACACTTGATAAAGATACATGCAAAATTTGGTAGCTCTAGGTCTTATGGCTAGGTACCAGAAGGATTTTAAAGTTTTCCCTATATAAGCCCATATAAAACTTGTGACCCCAAGGCTATTATTTGAAAGCACTTGATAGAGGTCCACTCGATAAAGCTACATGCCACATTTGGTAGCCTTAGGCCTCAAGGTTTCAGAGAAAAAGATTTTTGAAAATTTTCAATATTTTTCAGTTTTTTGCCATGGCAACCAGCGTTTTTAAAGGAATGAAATTCTTTCCATTAATTCTGAAGAGGACCATAGCAGGATCATTTCTGTGAAGTTTCATAAAAATTGGATGAGTAGTTTCAGAGAAGATGATGTTTGAAACAAGAGGACCAAGATGGCCCTGGATCGCTCACCTGAATTTTTGAGAGGGCCATAGGCTTTTTTTTTTGAAGATATTGAAACACTGGAAACAAAATCATTATTTTACCAAGCAATTTTTAAAAGGTCACCTGTAAAAGTCCTTTCAAAATCTGACCAGCAGTTTCAGAAAAGAAGAATTTTTAGGAGTTTCTTAATTTCCGTACAATGCAAGTAGCCCCCATTCACCAGAGCCATGTTTCTTGACCTATCAAAATTTCGTGAACAAATTTTGAAAAAGGTCATTCAAGGAATATTTCCGTGAAATAAATTTCAAGTCTGACCAGCCGTTTCAGAGAAGAACAAATTCTTCATTTCCATATAGTGCAAGTAGCCCCCATTCACCAGAGTAATGTTTCTCGACAAATCAAACTTTCACGAACAATTTTTGAAAAGGGTCACCCAAGGAACATCTCTCTGAAATTATTTCAAAATCTGACCAGCGGTTTCAGAGAAGAAGAATTTTTAAGAATTTCTTCATTCCCTATAGTGCAAGTAGCCCCCATTCACCAGAGCCATGTTTCTTGACGGATCAAAATTTCGCGAACATATTTTGAAAAGGGTCTTCCAAAGAACATCTCTGTGAAATTATTTCAAAATCTGACCAGCGGTTTCAGAGAAGAAGAAATTCATTTCTGTATATTGCAAGAAGCCCCCAGTAGCCATGTTTCTTGACGGATCAAAATTTCGCGAACAATTTTTTAAAAAGGGTCACCAAGGAACATCTCTGTGAAATTATGTTAAAATCTGGCCAGCGGTTTCAGAGGAGAAGAATTTTTAAGAATTCCTTCATTTCTGTATAGTGCAAGAAGCCCCCATTCACCAGAGCCATGTTTCTTGATGGATCAAAATTTTGCGAACAATTTTTGAAAAGGGTCACCCAAAGAACATCTCTGTGAAATTATTTTAAAATCTGGCCAGCGGTTTCAGAGAAGAAGATTTTTAAAGAATTTCCTACAAAATTCCATCTTGTTGCCATGGCAACCAGAGTTTTTGACAGAATCAAATTCTGTCTACATTTTTAAAGAGGACCTCCCAAGGAACATTCCAGCCAAGTTTGATCTAAATTGGCCCAGTGGTTTAGGAGGAGTTGATGTTTAAAGAATTGTTGACGACGGACAACGGACACCGGGTGATCTTAAAAGCTCCCCTTGAGCACGTTGTGCTCAGGTGAGCTAATAAAAAATAATGGACACACTGACGGTTGGACGCAGGACGAACACCTGGTCATGACAAGCTCGCTGGTCTTCACACCAGTGGAGCTAAAAATGAAAAAGAACATAATAATGGTTATAAAGTTTCGTCAAATATTAGGGACAATATGTCTGACCGAGCTTCAACTGAGAGGAGTTTTAACACATTATTAGAACAGTTCAGAGCTGAAATACTTCCTGAGGTTATTGACAAGTGGGAGTTATTAACAGATAATGAGAAAAGAATGTGCACAAATATGAATAACTTTTTTTGTGGCCTCCATCTGCTTGTTGGTATGGCAGATGCCTGTGAATCAACATTGAAAAAGTTTAAGAAAACTTCCTGGATGGCAAAGACATTGGTTCTGCTACTAAACCTGAATTGAAACCCTATCATAAAAATGAAAGTGGACCATTAAGACTACTGCAAACTGCTTCAAAATCATTTGCTGTAGGACAAGATGAGAAGAATGGTGTGAGCCTGCAGTGGCAGACCTTCCTTGCTGGACAGGTAGAAAAAAAACACATAACACGTTTTAAGTATAACAGATTCAACTTACTATTTAGTTTAGCCCTGGCTTTATTTTACCATCACAGACACATTCCAGAATTTTTTGACAAAGTACACGGTACAACAAATGATCTTTTAAAAGCAGTAGCACTCGATATAAAAGAACCATTTCTGTTGGCAGGCTTAAAAGCATTAGGTCTTGTGTCTAAACTTGTGACTGGACCATTGTGGAAAATTCTAGAAGCTCCAGGACACATATTTGAGATGAACATGCACTACAAAAACCCAATTGATTTTCTTGATAAAGGGGCACTGGATTTGGAGCAGATAAATAAGTTTGCTACAGGAGAAAGCAGTCCTTTCAACACAGTTGCCGGAGAAGACAAATTATCCAAAGCTCTTTTTTGAGGATATTGAAAAACTTAATGGAACTTTGTTCCCATTACTTCAAGGACTATTCCTGTCAATGTCTGAACTTTTAAAGACAATGGTAGCTGATCATCTCCCAGGTGGTAAGTTTGCTAAGCCATGTGAAGTTATTTATGAACAGATGCGTTCTGTAATGAAACATAATAAACTTCCAGAATTTGTTTTTGGTCAGCTTGATCAACTTCTGAGATACCGCCCAAATGCAACTTTACTGACCAACGAGTCTTATTTGATGTACTCTCACAAGAAGATAAGGCAGTGGCTTGACTCATTACCAGAAGATGAGAGACAGAAACTGGTGGAAGAGTTCAGAAGAGAAGGGCCTCGTGTTCTTCAGACATTTAAGGATCGACCAAAAGAGATTGAAGCTAAAAGAATAGAAATTCAAGAAGAGAAAAAAAGACAGTTACAAGCAAAGGAAGAAAAGCATCTTCAAAAGTTAGAGACCTTGACAAAAGGGGTGTGCTATTATGGATTATGGCAGAGTTTAGGTCAAGTAAATGAAGGACTCTCAAAGCTGTCAACAGAAACTGAAACAAGAGGGCCAAGATGGCCCTGGATTGCTCACGTAAGTTTTTGAGAAGACCATAGCCATTTTTTTTAAGGTATTGAAACACTGGAAACAAAATCATTATTTTGCCATGCAATTTTCAAAAGGTCACCTGTAAAAGTCCTTTCAAAATCTGACCAGCAGTTTCAGAAAAGAAGAATTTATAGGAGTTACTTAATTTCCATACAGTGCAAGTAGCCCCAATTCACCAGAGCCATGTTTCTTGATGTATCACAATTTCGCAAACAATTTTGAAAAGGGTCATTCAAGGAGCATTTCTGTGAAATTATTTTAAAATCTGACCTATCCTTTCAGATAAGAAGAATTTTCAAGAATTTCTTCATGTTCGTATAGTGCATGTGGCCCCCATTCACCAGAGCCATGTTTCTTGACGGGTCAAAATTTTGATCACCCAAAGAAATCTGACCAGCCATTCGAGAGAAGAAGAATTTTTAAGAATCTCTTCATTTCTCTTTAGCGCAAGTAGCCACCATTCACCAGAACCATGTTTCTTGACGAATCAAAATTTCGCAAACATTTTTTGGAAAGGGTAATGCAAAGAACATCTCTGTGAAATTATTTCAAAATCTGACCAGCCGTTTGAGAGAAGAATTTTTAGGAATCTCTTCATTTCCCTTTAATGCAAGTAGCCCCCATTCACCAGAGCCATGTTTCTTGATAAATCAAAATTTCGCAAACAAGTTTTGAAGAGGGTCACCCAAAGAACATCTCTGTGAAATTATTTCAAAATCTGACCAGCCGATCGAGAGAAGAAGAATTTTTAAGAATTTCTTCATTTCTGTATAGTGCAAGTAGCCCCCGTTCACCAGAGCCATGTTTCTCGACAAATCAAAATTTCCCGAACAAATTTTGAAAAGGGTCACATAAAGAACATCTCTGTGAAATTATTTTAAAATCTGGCCAGCCGTTTTTGAGAAGATTTTTAAAGAATTTCTTAAAAAATTTCATTTGGTTGCCATGGCAACCAGGGTTTTTAACGGAATCAAATTCTGTGAACAGTTTCTAAAGAGGACCTCCCAAAGAACAATCCAGCCAAGTTTGGTCCAAATTGGTCAAGCAGTTTAGGAGGAGTTGATGTTTAAAGAATTGATGATGCATGATGGACACCGGGTGATCCTAAACCCTCTCTTTGAGCATGTTGTGCTCAGGTGAGCTAAAATGAGAAGGCCTAAAAGCCCAGTTGAGATTCAGACAGTCTGTTCTAAAGCAAAAGGTTAAAGATATGAAAGTGTTTAACTTTACAAAAAAATCGGAGCGAGGCACTTCTAGACAACAACTGACAACTAATGAGATGAATGAAAATGTCCTTCAGCTCATCACTTCTACTTTTGATATTCTATCCCCTGAAAAAGAGATGCAAGATGTCCCGCTGCTTGTTGGGAAACGTGTGGAACACACCTTTTGAGAATGGAGCAAAATACACTGGTATAGTTATTTCAGTTGAGCCATGTTTCAATGAATGGTACAATATCAAATATGACAATTATAATGCCATCTTTGTGTACAACTTAGCTGAGGACTATAGAAATGGAGAACTGAACATCCTAGTTGAAAGGCTGACGTCAACTTTGAGGAAAAATGATTTCATTTCTCCTGTACATATGGATGTATATAATATTTAATTGTCTTTTAAGATGGCTTTAGTTTTTTCCCAGGATCTGAAGTGAAGTCCATTATTTGAAGAATTCCCAATCTTTAATACTTGTAAAGTTTCATTATCAATTAACCCTTTTCAGACAGTTCATCATCCCCATACAGTTCATAGTTCTTGCTTCTGTTTTATTGATTCTGGTTTACTTTATTCATTAATGGAATCATTGTTGTTCCATGCATTTTCATTTGTATAAAAAAATCTGAAACATATTCAGTGCTCTCTAAGTTTGCAGACTACATTTTTTGAGATAATACATTACAAAAGTGAACATGATACAGCTGATAAGTTGTTTCTTTCATTAACTTTTGCTGTGCTCAGTATTTTTGTTGCATTTGCTTCTCTAAGGTTTTAGCTGTTTATCATTTCCATACGAGTTATGGCAAGTGTTTGATTTTGTTTGACTTCTTCAGAATTTCATTTTACTGTGCAAAAATTGTAGATTGTGACCAACTGATAGCATCTGTTTCAACTAATCAGGGTCTACACTGCTGACTGCTGAGATAATAAAACCTGACCCTCCTGATACAGAAGTGAACAGGACAGGCCAGATCAGCTGACATGCTTGAATTGACTGACCTGGGTACACTATTTGTTCAATACTGAACATAAACAATATATAATACTGAACTTTAACCTTAATCATGTCATATGGGGTCCGCATGGACCCCATATGGTTCTCTGTTTGTCTATGATATAAAAGCTGAAGCTGCAAGGAAATATCATTTTAGGAGTTCTTTATTCTTTACCTTAATTTACATACAAACTTTGGTTCTTTCAGAGTGAGTGGAGTATAAAAGGTAGAATGTTGGGTCAATGTGGACCCCAGGCAATATCATTATTACTCTCTATCATGCATGCTACTTATTATTCTATATATTACGCATGTTATACTTTCATACTCATATCGAGGGGTTAGAGCAAAAACCTCGTATCGGACAGATTTTGAAAAAATCACTTTTTTCCACAAAAATGTTTGTTTTCTGTATTCACACCTTGTGTCAAAAGATGAGCTCATTATCTCTATTAATTACAGAGATAATGATTTGTGACATGATAATGTATCATTTTTCTGGTGTTAAATAAAGTACAAAAAACCCTCATGTCTCCATACATTGTGTAAAACCTTCAAGATGAGCTTAAAGAGATGTGCAAAAATGATGCAACAGAAAATAAGGGGTTATTGCAGAAACCATTTTGAGAAAATGTGCCCCACATAACTACACAAAAACATCATATTTTCTGTTGCAGGGTTTTTGCTCACACAATCAGTCAGATTTTTCTGTGATCTTATTAAGCAAGAAACAATCAACTGAAGATAAATACATGCCTGGTCAAATATAATATGTGACTTGTTCATGCAAAAACCAAGTATTTGGATTTACTGCTGTCTTGCTGTAACCAGATATAACAATTTATATGGTAATATGAGGCCAGTAATGGCTTATCAACAAATACTACATTTTTGCTGGGAAAATACTGGTAACTTTACTCTTAATTGGGTGATAAAAGGATGTGTGTCTCATACCAAACAGCTCTTCTCTCATCAGTTTTGATCATTTTCTCATTACCTAACAGTGGTTTTACATGGTGGAATATTTTACTAGCAAGGTAAGCATTGTCTTTCATTTTCATGTACCTTAAAATTCAATTAATTGATCGAAGCAATCCTGTTGCAATGACTATCATTAATCGTCAGAAAGAAATCGGCCAAGACGGGGATCACACCAGTGATCCCCTATTCTGAAGTCCTATACGCTACCGACTGTGCTACCAGGGCCCTGTGAATTACTTCTACTGTGATACTAGCTCTTGATATGGAAAAAATAAAGGCAGTATACTTCAAAAATTATTTCCAAAATAATGCATTTAACATGGAAAGTAATGTCAAAAGTGTTTGATATAGACTTTTTGCGGCCAATTACTATAGGAATTCTTCAGTTTGAAATGATGTAGATAAATGAATTTCTTCTTTTGATAATATTTAACTCATTACCAAACAACAGAACTCTAGACTGGTCCAAATTGTAAGGACTTGCAGACAACATAATAAATTTAACTCAAAAATTGAAATTTGTTTCCAGCAGGGTAGAAAACATTGTGGGAAATGGAGGAAATGCTGCTTACCAGCATTTTCTCCTATTCCCACAATGTTTTCTAAAGGCTTCTTGTTCAGGGTCGTCAAAAGTAGGGATTGTGTGGTACAGAGTTAAGTTAATAAAAGAAAAGTCTTTCCATAATATACATTTCTGAACAGTGTCTTATTTTTTTGTCTGATCGAAAAAAAAGGGCATAAGTCTTTTACATTAAACGCTTTATGATTTGACATTGATTTTTTGCAGATGTGGTCTGATTTAGATGATGAGCTGATACAAAGTGCTGTTGAAACAGAAAAGAAATATGTACAAAAACAGAGTTCTCAAAACACGAATTTCATCAATACAGCTGGTGAAAATAATAGCATGAATTATGACGGTGAACAAACTGTACATGATGAGCTTCAGGAACTTGTTACTGTATCAGAAAAATATGATTTAGTTAAACAGGATTCAAAGCTTGCAAATTGTGATATGGCTAATGAAGAGAAGGCAAACGAAAATGAATGAGAAAGAAATGCACAGTATCACTTTCAAAAAGAAAATTCAGAAAAAGAGGCACCTATTCAAGAGCCTAATGAAAAAGCTCAGAAAATGATTGCAATTACAACAGAGAATACGAATGGAAACACAGTTGACATTGAAAGCACCAAACACAGGCATCACAGGAACATAAGGAGAAAAACTCAAGCTCAATGCAACCAGACGTATACCTCAAGTTCTGATGAAAACATCCCTCTTAGTGTGTATTTACAAAAGGAAAAAATGAAAGGGCGTGGTTCTGATTATAGTGATGATGACACAACATTTATTCCTACTTTAAGAGATCTAAATACATTAGATTCAGATTATTACTCTGATGATTCGATTACAACGGGCAAGGAATTACAATACAAAAAACGGCTTAAAAAGCCTCTTTCTGAGCAAAGGAAGGTAAAGCGTCAGGAAAAAAAAAATATTCTACAAGAATACAGGAAGATATAATTTCTGAGGATTCCGTCTCCAATGCAGATATCCAAAGAGTTAAAGAAATTAGTTCCATTAAAGCGAATGAAGGTCGTTTGGATCAAGTCCTTTATTTAAACAAGTTACAGAGATGTGCAGTACCTTGGCACGGAAACTGCTTTTTTTATGCTGCCCTGCTTTCGGGCTATATAAAGGGCACAAGTCTTGAATTACGCCATACCCTATGCAAACATCTAGTGGAATACAAAGAAGAGTATATTGGATTCATAACATGTACACACTCTCTAGAGGATAAACAAACAATAGCTCTCAGGTATCAACAAGAAGTTGAAAACTTACAGAAGGAGGGATATTGGTCAGCTAGGGTAGCAGACTTTTTGCCACTTGCTTTAGCAAACCACATGAAACGTACAGTAAAATCTATACAAGTAAGCCAGAACAGCCAGTAATAGTAGTTCAGCCTTCTTGAGTTTTAAGTCCAGATTTAGGAGAACTTTGCCTAGCTTACATTTCAGTACCACAGGCTCTAGAACATTATGACGGGTGTGAACCAGTACCAATTTCTGATTCAAATGTGAGTAATGTAATAAATGCCGAAAAACCTGGAACGAGTAAGTCCGTGGATGATGATGACAAATTGATTGCAACACCAGTGACATTGCAGTCTTTGCAAGATTTAGCTACTCCTAGAAAACAGGCACATTTCATCACACCAGTAAAGAAGAGGCTGTCACTTAAAAGAAAGGCAACTCCTGAACATTGAAAACGAAATATTCGAAAAAAGTTAAGGCTATGTGGACAGGAATACACATCAGCAACTGGTAAAAAAGTTCCTGAAAAAGTTATGAAGCAATCTAATTGTACTAAGTGTAGATATAAATGCAACACAAAATTTACTGAGGAAGAAAGGCAGAAAATATTCAACTCTTTTTGGGCAATAGAATCATACGAAAGACAAAAAGACTTCATTTGCGCAAGAGTTTTAGAGAAGAAAACCAAAACTTTTCTTGACGAGAATGAACAGAAAGTACCAAAAAAGAAAAAAGTAGCCCGTACATACAGTTTTGAAATTGGAGAGGAAGTACTTCATGTGTGTAAAAAGATTCTTTTTAGCAACATTATCAGTTGGAGAAGCTTGGACATTTTGAAGGTAGCAAAAACCGAGGAAAATTTCCATCAGCCAATAAGACAAGTAGTGAAATGATTGACAGGGTGAAGAATCATATTAGGTCATTCCCAACTGTTGAAAGTCACTATACACGCAAGGATTCCAACCGTCAATATCTGGAGCCAATTCTTACTCTTCCAAAAATGTATGACTTGTACAGAGAGAAATGTGAAGAAGAACAAAAACCGTTTGTAAAATTGTCCATGTACAGGCACATATTCAATGAAGATTTTAACTTGTCCTTCCATGTTCCAAAGAAAGATCAGTGCAATCTTTGTTCAAAATATTACACTGCTGAACAGGATGGTGTATTAACAGATAAGATGAAGGAGAAATTCAATTTACATCAAAAACGGAAGATCATGGCAAGAGAAGAAAAGGAAAAGGATAAGCAATTAGCAAAAACTAATTCAGCAGTGCATACTTGTACATTTGATTTACAGTCTGTCTTGTATACTCCTTGCAGTTTAGTAAGCGTGATGTATTACATGCGAAAGCTGTGCTGCTATAACCTCTCGGTATACAGTTTGGGCAGTGGTGAGGGGTCATGTTACGTGTGGTCAGAAGTCAATGGTAAAAGAGGTTCTAGTGAAATAGCTACTTGCATACATCTCTATCTTAAGAGTCTTCCCTGTACGATTGAACATGTCATCTTATATTCTGATGCTTGTACAGGCCAAAACAGAAACCAGATCATGGCAACAAGTCTTATGCTAGCAGTTAATGATATAGATCACATCAAAACAATCGATCATAAATTTCTTGAATCTGGTCACACTCACATGGAGTGCGACAGCATGCATTCTGCCATCGAATTTGCCAAGAAAAAAACCCAGATAAATGTACCAAGTCAGTGGGATACAGTCATAACTATGGCACGAAGGAACAAACCGTATCGAGTTGTTTCATTGCGATATTCAGACTTTATTGACTTTCACAAAGTAAGGTAAAACAAGAGGGCCATGGTGGCCCTGTATCGCTCCACTGGCTTTTTAACCCTTTACCACACAAACTGAAGTGTTCATGACCATGAAAAAGAGGGCCTTCAAAAACAATGAACACTGTCAGGCAATACAAGTAGATTAATTCATTGGCATGAAAGGTAAAATCCTTGGAAAAATAAGCTGAATGATAGAAACCTTACTCTGAATTTATTATTCACCTCATGTGAGCATAACTATTAGCATCAAAATGAATCACACTCCTTGAAAACAGAACATTTTCTATCAAAAACTTAATGTCTAGCACCAATCATGTATCAAAGCAGTTTGATAATCAAGGGAAGTAAATAGTACCAAACTTTATCTTTCATAAAAAGAGTTATTTCCCTTGATAAATGTTTAAATTGAAGTGACTATATTTTGAAGCCCATGTTAAACTTGTGATCCCTGAATGGAGGCAATTTTGACCCCAGACCTACAATATGAAACTAGAATGTGTGTTTATAAACAAGAAGATTTTTTAATCTTGCCCAATAAAAAGCCCTGTAAACAAGTTTGCTCAATAAAATATGTGACCCATGAGACAGGTTTATCAAGTTTTCACTGTAAAAGCCAATGTAAAACTTGTGACCCCTGGGGTGGGGTTAAACTTGACCCCCAAAGTTAAAATTTGGGCCCTCTTGGTAGAGGCCCATAAGATAAATCTACATGCAAAATTTGGTAGCCCTAGGCCTTTTGGCTATGTACATGTATGAGTAGATTATTAAAGTTTCCCTATATAAGCCCATGTAAAACTTGTGACCCCCCTGTGACAGGGCTAAATTTGACCCCAGGGCTATAATTTGGGCACCCTTTGGTAGAGACCCCCTAGATAAAGCTACATGCAAAATTTGATAGCCCTAGCCCTTACAGCTAGGTACGAGTAGATTATTAAAGTTTCCCTATATAAGCCCATGTAAAATTTGTTACCCCCCGGGGCCGGGCCAAATTTGACCCCAGGGCTATAATTTGGACACCCTTTGTAGAGGTCCACTAGATAAAGCTACATGACAAATTTGGTAGTCCTAGGCCCTATGGCTAGGTGGAAGAAGAATTTTAAGTTCTCCCTATATAAGCCCATGTAAAACTTGTTACCCCCGGGGCGGGGCCAATTTTGACCCCAGGGCTATAATTTGGACACTGTCGGTAGAGATCCACTAGATAAAACTACATGCCAAATTTGGTAGCCCTAGGCCCTATGCCTAGGTAGAAGAGGAATTTTAAAGTTCTCTCTGAGCCCATGTAAAACTTGTGACCCCCGGGGTGGGGGCAATTTTGACCCCAGGGCTATAATATGAAGAAACTTGGTAGAGGTCCACTAGATAAAGCTACATGCAAAATTTGGTAGCCCTAGGCCTTACGGTTTCAGACAAGAAGATTTTCAAAGATTTTTAAAATTTTTCAGTTTTGTTGCCATGGCAACCAGAGTTTTTGAAGGAATTATATTCTTTCAAGAAATTCTGAAGAGGACTATGACAGGATCATTTCTGTGAAGTTTCATCAAAATTGGATGGGTAGTTTCAGAAAGGAAGATGTTTAAAGAAAAAGTTAACGCACGGACTGACGCACGGACGGACGGACAGACGGACGCATGACGGACAACGGGCCATGACATAAGCCCGCTGGCCTTCGGCCAGTGGAGCTAAAAATTTGAGAGTTGGTACAACAGACAGTGGAGTAAAAGTCAACTGGACCCTGATGAAATGGATGCGCTTTACTTCAACTGATCCAGGGGCCTGTTATTTTAAATATGATATGAAAGATAAAGACTTTGAGAGAATACTGCTTACACACCTACAGAATACTTCAGAGGAAATCTCTTTTCCTACAAAATACATTTAAATAATTCCAATATCAAGTGCAAAAAAGAAAGATTTAGTCAACCTGTGCAGAAATGGAACAGTTCCAAGGGAGTTTCATGATTACTATAAAACACTACCCTCAAGTCAATCAAAACAAGAGGACCATGATGGTCCTATATCGCTCACCTGAGTACCAAGCAGCACAGGTCTAAAATAAAGATATATACCAAATAACAAGGTTCAAGGCCAAATGATAATGAAACAGGAGCAGCAAATTGTTACAATCTAACTTGAGACTTTGCAGTTCCATTCCATACAAGCAACAAATACTGTAAAAATGAAGATCAAAGTGGAATTACTCAAAATTCCTGCTATGTAGAGTTATTGTTCTTGTGCACTGTACTCCGTAATATTGCAAAAAACATGAATACCAAGTTTGAAGTCGTTCTGACTTAAGATGACAGTTATATTCAGGGCAGGCACTAAATGCTGTAAAAATGACATTCAAAGGGAAATAACTTAAAGACAGCACAAGGTACAGTTACAATTCTTAGGCACTGCACTTCCAAATACTGCAACAAATAAGCATACCAAATTTCAAGTCATTCCTCCTTAAGATGACAAAGTTTTGCTCCTGACAAAGCAAGAAATGCTATAAAAATGAAGGGGGAATAACTAAAGATTTGTGCTAGGAAGTTATGGTTCTTGTGCAATGCACTCCATAATTTTTCAACAATCATGCATATCAAATTTGACGATGTTCAGGCTGTAGATGACAAAGTTATATTCCAGACAAGCAGAAAATGCTGTAAAAATTTCAATCAAAGGGAATTAACTTATAGACAGTATGAAGTAGAGTTATGGTTCTTTCACACTCCACTCTGTTTTATTGCAATAAACACAAATGCCAAGTTTCAAGTAAATTGGACTGGACATGACAAAGTTATGCTCCAGACTAAGAACTATTCTAAAAAAACTTTCTAATTCAAGGGCAAATAACTCCCGTTGTTCTGGTCACCCATAATCGGACTCATCTGAGATCTTAGAGTCATGTATGACCAAGTTTGGAACTAATTGGTTGATGTTTGTAGATGCTAGAGTGTAAACAAAGTGAAATACAGCAATTTTTCGAATTCAAGGGCAAATAACTCCAGTTGTTCTGGTCCGATGAGACCCATAATCAAACTCATCCGAGATCTTATGGTCATGTATATTTTGTCCAAGTTTGGTGTTGATTGGTTAATAATTGTAGATGCTAGAGTGAAAACAAAGTCAAATATAGCCATTTTTCTAATTCAAGGGCAAATAACTCCGGTTGTTCTAGTCCGATGAGACCCATAATCAAACTCATCCGAGATCTTATGATCATATATATTTTGACCAAGTTTGGTGCTGATTGGTTGATATTTGTAGATGCTAGTGTGTAAACAAAAATAAAATATAGCAATTTTTCGAATTCAAGGGCAAATAACTCCAGTTGTTCTGGTCCTATTACACCCATAATCAAACTCATCCGAGATCTTATGGTCATGTATATTTTGTCCAAGTTTGGTGTCAATTGGTTAAAAATTGTAGATGCTACAGTGAAAACAAAGTCAAATATAGCAATTTTCTTAATTCAAGGGCAAATAACTCCGGTCATTCTGGTCCGATGAGACCCATAATCGAACTCATTTGAGATCTTATGGTCATATATATTTTGACAAAGTTTGGTGCTAATTGGTTGATATTTGTAGATGCTAGAGTGTAAACAAAGTGAAATATAGCAATTTTCTTAATTCAAGGGCAAATAACTCCAGATGTTCTGGTCCGATTTGACCCATAATCGAACTCATTCGAGATCTTATAGTCATACACACTTTGACCAAGTTTGGTGCTGATTGGTTGCTATTTGTAGATGCTAGAGTGTAAACAAGAAAATGTGAACGGCCGACGGACGGTGAGTGATCACAATAGCTCACTCTGAGCACTTTGTGCTCAGGTAAGCTAAAAAGATACTCTTATGGAGCCTGATGCAAATGATGAAATTGATGTTGACACTGAGGAGGATTAGACACTGATCTGATTGACATTTACCAGCTTTAGCTCTTTACCCCACAATCCCAATTTTTAACATCTCTGATGAAATAGCCTCTTAAAAGCAATGCGGGAAAAAGGAGGAAATGCTGGTAATTAGCTTTTTCTACTCTTCCAACAATGCTTTTTTAACATTTTCACATACACTTACCTTTATCTTACCTAGTTCTAATTCGTTGTCTGCAAATGCTTTGAATTTGAACCAGTCTAAAATTTGTTGTTTTGTAGAGAGTGAAATTCATGATAGGTTTCTTTATTTCAACTTTTTTTAGCCACAGAAATATCATCAAAACCCTTAGTTTAGTGTGAATGAGACAATATTGCCCATGAAAACATGTACATAATGTATCAATTTGTTACTGCAAAAAGATCATATTTTTAAATGCACTTTTTATACACTAAGATTTTTGCAATGTAATTTGATTTGTGTCAGAGCAAAAATATTGTATCACAGTGTAGAATGTTTTTGCCGAAAGAAATATTCAGATATTACTGGATTACTTTTGAGCAAAAAACTAGTATAAAGTTGTAAATGGTTTTTGCTCAAACAAATCTTGCTTTGTTTTTTAATAGCATAAGAGCAAAAACTCATTTCTCAACATACTATGTTTTTGCACAAAGCTATGTCTTGTATTTTGCTCAAGACACACCTGCAAAAACAATTTTTCCTCTTTTTCCCCATTATATTACAAAAATCAAAGAGTGATGAATAAGTGGGGTATTCTGGGCTTGATTTTCTATATATGTGCAAAATTTTATCATCTAAATAAAGATTTGTGACGAGTTATACAGTTTTTTGCTTCTCCTGAAAACTTTCTCAAAATGAAGATACAAGGCTTTTGCTCTAAACCCTCGATATGTTTCAGTTGATTTTTCCTTGACAGAAAAATAAAACAATAACACCATGAATGGTTGATTTTTCAGTTTCTGAACATGCACAAATAATATTCCGAACATTTGTAAAAAATAAAACAAGAGGGTATCAATAAGACAAACATTCTGACCAAGTTTCATGAGTATTGGACTAAAAATGTGGCCTGTACAGCATACAAAAGGTTTTTCTAAGATTTCACCAAGTGACCTACTTTTGGACCCAACAATTACCCATTAAGAAACTCTTTTGAGACATCACCAAAACAAACATTCTGACCAAGTTTGAAGAGTATCAGGCAGAAAATGTAGCCTCTAGAGTGAACACAAGGTTTTACTAATATTTTATCCAGTGACCTAGTTTTTGACTCAACATGACCCACTTTCGAACTCATTCAAGGTATCACCAAGACAAATATAATGAACAACTTTCAGGAGTGTCAGACTGAAAAGGTGTCCTCCAGAGCATACACAAGGTTTTTGTAACATATGACCTACTGACCTAGTTCTTAACACAAAATGACCAATTTTCAAACTCGATCGAGATATCAGCAAGACAAACATTCTGACCAAATTACAGGAGTTTTGGATTGAAAATGTGGCATCTAGAGCATAAAAAATGTTTTTTAACATTTGACCTGGTGACCTAGTTTTTGACATGACATGAGCCATTTTCAAACTTATCCGAGATATCATGGAGGCAAACATTCTGACCAAGTTTCATGAACATCGGACTGTGTGCCCTCTAGAGCGTGCACAAGGTTTTTCTTAGATTTGACCTAGTGACCTAGTTTTTGACCCAACATCACCATTTTCAAACTCATCCATATATCATCGAGGCAAACATTCTGACCAACTTTCATGAGTATCATACTGAAAATGTGGCCTCTAGAGCGTACACAAGGTTTTCCTAACATTTGACCTAGTGACCTAGTTTTTGACTCGACATGACCATTATCGAACTCGTCCAAATATCATCGAGGCAAACATTCTGACCAACTTTCATGAGTATTGGACTGAAAATGTGGCCTCTACTGCATACATAAGGTTTTTCTAAGATTCGACCTAATTTCCAACCTGACATGACCCATTTTCAATCTTGTCAGAGATATCATCGAGGCAAGCATTCTGACCAACTTTCATGAGTATCAGACTGAAAATGTGGCCTCTACAGCAAACTTCGGGTTTTTCTAAGATTTGACCTAGTGACCTAGTTTTCGACCCAACATGACCCATTTTCGAACTCGTCCTAGATATCATCGAGGCAAACATTCTGACCAACTTTTGTGAGAACTTTGTCATGAAAAATAACAAAAACTTCCTTACAGTATGGAAACTGTATAACTAATGAATATAAGATCAAGTATTCAGTACAAAAAATCAGCATGAATTTGCATATTTGACTAAAACAAACCCTTTTTCCTCTTTTTCAGGCACTATTTTCGACTAAAGCAACCAGAATTGAGAGAGATTAGTATAAGTTGTTAGAACTTGTTTCTCAATCGATGTAAAATAAATATGTTTAAACTGAACTAAACTAAAACAACCTGATTTTTTCTCCTCTTTTTCAAGCACTGTTAGCTGTAATTTTCCACAAGTTTTTGCTGAATTTTATTAGAGGTAAGTGTAAAGAAAAGATTTACACCAGAAATTTACTGCAAGTGCTAATATTCTGACTGCTATGACATGAGGTTACTTTTTTCATGAAAACTGAAATGTGCTGGATTTCAAGGACGCTTTTTTTTTTTTTGCTTCATTTGCAAGGACCATTTCAAGTTCTGTGGAGTTCAATATAATCAAACTAAATAATTTTAGAATCCTTGTATTATAAGCTTTCAGGAAATACATAGTTTTGTAGACTTTTTTCACTTTTAACTCATTACCAAACAACAAAATTTTAGGTCTGTTCAAATGGAAAGCATTTGCAGAGGACAAAATACAAGAGGGCCATGATGGCCCTGAAATCGCTCACCTGAGTCTATTGACCAAACATGAACCATCTAGTTTCCCAGTGACCTAGTTTTTTTATTAGACATTACCCATCATCAAACACTTTTGAGATATCAATAAGACAAACATTCTGACCAAGTTTCATGAGAATTGGACTGAAAATGTGGCCTCTACAGCGTACAAAAGGTTTTTCTAAGATTTCACCAAGTGACCTAGTTTTGGACCCGACAATTACCAATTATCGAACTCTTTTGAGACATCACCAAAACAAACATTGTGACCAAGTCGAAGAGTATCAGGCAGAAAATGTAGCCTCTAGAGTGTACACAAGGTTTTTCTAATATTTGACCCATTGACCTAGTTTTTGACTCCACATAACCCATTTTCAAACTCATTCAAGGTATCACCAGGACAAATATTATGAAGAAGTTTTAGGAGTATCAGACTGACTCCAGAGCATACAAAAGGTGTTTATAACATTTGACCTATTGACCCAGTTTTTGACCCAACATGACCCATTTTCAAACTCATCCAAGATATTATGAAGGCAAACATTCTGATTAATTTTCAAGAGTGTTGGGCTGAAAATGGGGGATCCAGAGCATATACAAGGTTTTTCTAAGATTGGACCTTGTGACCTAGCTCTTAAGCCCCATTGACCCATTTTCAAACTAATCTAATATATCATCAAGGCAAACATTCTGACCAACTTACAAGAGTTTTGGACTTAAAATGTGGCCTCTAGAGCCTACAAAAGGTTTCTCTAACATTTGATCTGGTGACCTAGTTTTTGACTCCACATGACCCATTTTTGAACCTGTCCAAGATATTATAAAGGCAAACATTCTGACCAACTTTCAAGAGTTTTGGACTGAAAATGTGGCCTCTAGAGCGTACACAAGGTTTTTCTAAGATTTGACCTACTGACCTAGTTTTTGACCCAATATGACCCATTTTCACACTTGTCCGAGATATTATCAAGACAAACATTCTGACCAACTTTCAAGAGTTTTGGACTGAAAATGTGGCCTCTAGAGCGTACACAAGGTTTTACTAAAATTTGACCTAGTGACCTAGTTTTTGACCCCACATGACCCATTCTCAATCTTGTCTGAGATATCATCCAGGCAAACATCTTGACCAATTTTCATGAGAATCCGACTTCAAATGTAGCCTTTAGAGCTTACACAAGGTTTTCTAAGATTTGACCTAGTGACCTAGTTTTTGACCTGGCATGACCCATTTTCAAACTCGTCCTAGATTTCATCGAGGCAAACATCCTGTGTAACTTTCTTGAGTATCGGACTGAAATGTGGCCTCTAGAGCGTACACAAGGTTTTTCTAAGATTTGACCTAGTGACCTAGTTTTTGACTCTACATGACCCATTTTCAAAGGTGTCCAAGATATCATAAAAAAAAAGACAAACATTTTGAAGAACTTCCAAGAGTTTTGGACTGAAAATGTGGCCTCTAGAGCGTACACAAGGTTTTTCTAAGATTTGACCTAGTGACCTAGTTTTTGACTCCACATGACCCATTTTCAAACTCGTCCGAGATATCATCCAGGCAAACATCCTGACCAACTTTCATGAGTATCGGACTGAAAATGTGGCCACTAGAGCGTACACATGGTTTTTCTAAAATTTGACCTAGTGACCTAGTTTTTGTCCCGACATGACCTATTTTCAAACTCGTCTGAGATTTCATCAAGGCAAAGATCCTGATCAACTTTCATGAGTATCAGACAAAAAATGTGGCCTCTAGAGCGTACACAAGCTAAAAAGTTGACGACAGACGATGGACACAGTATGATCACAATAGCTCACCATGAGCACTTCGTGCTCAGGTGAGCTAAAAAGTGACTGAAAATTAGAAATTTGTTTTGTGAAGGGTAGAAAACACTGGGAGAAGAAGAAAATGCTGGTAACCAACATTTTCTCCTTTTTCCACAATGTTTTCTAAAGGCTTCTTTCTCAGGGTCGTCAAAAGTAGGGATTGCGTGGTAATGGGTTAAAAAATGCCTGGTTGTTGCTACTATGGATCATGTAGGTGCATTTAAGCCTTCTTTTGCCAGGGAATGGTCCAAATGGTTTCAACACTGACAAGTTTAAAGTTGTGACACCTTGTGTAGTGCACTTGTAATATTAGAAGAGTTCATATAAGACCCCAAAATTTAGGAAATCTTATTTCCAAGGGGACATCACTGATGGGTGAATCCCTGTAACACGTTTTTACGCCATCCAGTATTGCATCAGCCCTAGGTAACAGAATCCAGAAGATTCAACATATGTTGGTCAATCATGTGTTGAACTGAAACAAACAAGTAAACAGTTACATATTTAAACAAGTAAACAGTTACACATTCAAACCTTTTACCAAACAGTCCTATGTTCGCACAAGCATTGGGTAGAAGGCTTAGTGAAAGAAAACATTGAGGGAAAAATGAGAAATAACTTGTAATTATATCCTTCTCCAAAATACATTTCCCCATCATAAGCATATCCTGCCATTTGACTGCCATCTGTAAAGGCAGTGAATTTGGTTGAGTTTAAAATTTTGTCATCTTGAAATACAGTACATTTTAACTCTTTACCACTCAATCCCGACTTTTAACGACCCCAAGAAAGACGTCTGTAGAAAACATTGTGGGAAAAGGAGAAAATGCTGGTAACCAGCATTTTCTCCTTTTCCCACAATGTTTTCTACCCATTTCAAAACAAATTTCAATTTTTTTATTCACTTTTCTTCTGTTGTCTGCAAATACACTCATCCATCCCTTTCATCGTGCTTTAAAGGTGCTGTTGTCAATATCGCTGGTATATGTTGTGTTCGTTAAACTCTCTACCGGATGACAAAATTTAATTTTGCATATAATGAAAGTGTTTGAAGACAACATATGTTACACTGTTCTACCAAATGACCAGTCTACCAAATGATTCAGTTGGTTTATGGACAAAATGGATTTTAAGAAAAGAAATTACATGACAACATGGTATAATAACAAACCCCTTTTGTCAGAGTTAAAAGTCCCTATACCAAACAGCTGTGTGTTTTTACAACCAAGAAGATATTTTTTGTAAATATTACGGGAAAAGAAACAATGCTGTTCACAAGCTTTTTCTGCTTTACGAAACAAAACTTTGAAAGAGGGTATAAATTAATCCTTAACCACTCAATGAAGACTTTTAACGCCCCAAAGGAAGAAGCTTTCTGAAACAATTGTGGGAAAAGGAGAAAATGGTTATAGAAAATACTGGTAACCAGCATTTTCTCCTTTTCCCACAAAGTTTTCTACCTTATCAAAGCACAATTGTAGCATTTGAGCCACTTTGAAATTGTCATCTGAAAATGCTTTCAATCTGAATAATAGATTTTGCTGTGTGGTAACAGGTTCAGAGGTGCTTAGCCATTGAAACAAGTGACCATTTTATTCTTACCAAATTCTAGAGAACATAATGGTTACTCTAAACTCTACAAAACTTGCAAGATATAAATATTGAAGCAACCTTCTGGGAGCAATGAAGTGTTGTAAAATAATCATATTTGTCTTTAAAAAAGGTAGAAAACATCAATGGAAACAGAGAAAATACTGGCAACCAGCATGATTAATTAATTACCAAACAACAGAAGTTTGTCCAAATCGAAAGCATTTGCAGATGACAAAATAAAAGTGACTGAAAATTTGAAATTTGTTTTGCAAAGGGTAGAAAACATTGTGGGAAAAGGAGAAACTACTGGTAAGGAGCATTTTCTCCTTTTCCCACAATGTTTTTTAAGGCTTCTCCTACAGGGTCGTTATAACTCGGGATTGTGTGGTAATGGGTTAAGCAATGTCGTGAAATATCCCAGATAATTTGACATTTTGATAGCAGTAGAAAGACTAACACAATGTAAACCCAATATTTACCAGCTTTATGGCCTTGACCCACAGCCAGTTCTACAGCAGTATGGCAATCTTCATTGTGTAGGGTGAGATCAGCCCCATATTCAAGCAGAACCTTCACACAACTAGGATGGTTGTTGTAAGCGGCATACATTAGGGCACTGCTACCAGTCTAATAAACGATAGTACATGTATTGTTCATATCTTTACCACACAAAGAACAAGAGGGCCATGATGGCCCTGAAATCGCTCACCTGAGTTTATTGACCAAACATGCACCATCTAGTTTCCCAGTGACCTAGTTTTTTATCAGACATTACCCATCATCAAACACTTTTGAGATATCAATAAGACAAACATTCTGGCCAAGTTTCATGAGTATTGGACTGAAAATGTGGCCTCTACAGTGTACAAAAGGTTTTTCTAAGATTTCATCAAGTGACCTAGTTTTGGACCCGACAATTACCCATTATCAAACTCTTTTGAGACATCATCAAAACAAACATTCTGACCAAGTTTGAAGAGTATCAGGCAGAAAATGTAGCCTCTGGAGTGTACAAAAGGTTTTTCTAATATTTGACCCATTGACCTAGTTTTTGACTCCACATGACCCATTTTCAAACTCATTCAAGGTATCACCAGGACAAATATTATGAACAAGTTTTAGGAGTATCAGACCGAAAATGTGTCCTCCAGAGCATACAAAAGGTGTTTATAACATTTGACCTATTGACCCAGTTTTTGACCCAACATGACCCATTTTCAATCTCATCCAAGATATTATAAAAGCAAACATTCTGACATTCTCAAGAGTGTTGGACTGAAAATGTGGCATCCAGAGCATATACAAGGTTTTTCTAAGATTTGACCTGGTGACCTAGTTTTTAACCCCCAATGACCCATTTTCAAACCTGTCTGAGATATCATCCAGACAAACATTCTGACCAACTTACAAGAGTTTCGGACTAAAAATGTGGCCTCTAGAGCGTACAAAAGGTTTTTCTAAGATTTGACCTGGTGACCTAGTTTTTGACCCCACGTGACCCATTTTCGTTCTTGTCCGAGATATCATCCAGACAAACATCCTGACCAACTTTCATGAGTAGCCGACTGAAAATGTGGCCTCTAGAGCGTACACAAGGTTTTTCCAAGATTTGACGTGGTGACCTAGTTTTTGACCCCACGTGACTCATTTTCGTAGTCGTCCGAGATATCATCCAGACAAACATCCTGACCAACTTTCATGAGTATCCGACTGAAAATGTGGCCTCTAGAGCGTACACAAGGTTTTTCCAAGATTCGACCTGGTGACCTAGTTTTTGACCCCACGTGACCCATTTTCGAACTCGTCCAAGATATCATCCAGACAAACATCCTGACCAACTTTCATGAGTATCCTACTCAAAATGTGGCCTCTAGAGCGTACACAAGGTTTTTCCAAGATTCGACCTGGTGACCTAGTTTTTGACCCCACGTGACCCATTTTCAAACTCGTCCAAGATATCATCCAGACAAACATCCTGACCAACTTTCATGAGTATCCTACTCAAAATGTGGCCTCTAGAGCGTACACAAGGTTTTGCCAAGATTCGACCTGGTGACCTAGTTTTTGTCCCCACGTGACCCATTTTCCAACTCGTCCGAGATATCATCCAGACAAACATCCTGACCAACCATCATGAGTATCCTACTCAAAATGTGGCCTCTAGAGCGTACACAAGGTTTTTTCTAAGATTCAACCTAGTGACCTAGTTTTTGACCCCACATGACCCATTTTCGAACTCGTCCGAGATTTCATCGAGACAAACATCCTGACTAACTTTCATGAGTATCCAACTCAAAATGTGGCCTCTAGAGCGTACACAAGGTTTTTCTAAGATATGACCTAGTGACCTAGTTTTTGACCCCACATGACCCATTTTCGAACTCGTCCGAGATTTCATCGAGACAAACATCCTGACCAACTTTCATGAGTATCCGACCAAAACTGTGGCCTCTAGAGCATACACAAGGTAAAAAGTTGACGCCGGACGCCGGACACAGCACGATCACAATAGCTCACCATGAGCACTTCGTGCTCAGGTGAGCTAAAAAGTAAACTTGTCCATGATGAAAAGTCCTGATCAAATGACAAATTTTAAGACATTGTCTCCTCCTAGATGGCATTCTACAAATACTCCTCTATCTAATTTTGCATCCTGGATACAGAATCGAACCACTTTTCTATACGACCGTTACTTTCAATTTTAAACCAAAATAAATGTTTACTCAATAAATCACTACCTGGTGCAATTCACTCAGCTATGATCAGTAGTTTCGAGAAATCTGAAGCTAAAGCAGGTCTCATTTCTCCTCAAACATATTGATAAAAGCTATTTTCTTCATTGCTACTTTATAGCGGGTAATATTACATTCTCCCTGATAGTAGGGAGAGTGATGCGCCATATAAGACAGGTCAAATCTTCGAAGAATATGAACTGCGTAGACAACGTGATGCAATGTTTCAACTCTCTCCAAACAATCCTGGTTACCAGCATTTTCTCCTTTTCCCACAATGTCTTCAACCCTGCTTGAAACAAATTTCATTTTTTTTTAGTTACATTTATTTTGTCATCTGCAAGTGCTTTTAATTTGGACCAGTCTAATATTTTGTTGTTCAGTAAAGAGTTAATAAATGAGATAAAAAAGATACCTTTCTGGTTCCCCCGGTACAAGTATTTTTGCAACTAGGGCCAACAGTTTACAGCTAGTGTAGATCAAGGTTAAATTGCACAGAATGAAGAGACAGTCTAGCATGATGCTCTGCTCCTTTTTTTTATAATTTGTTGAACAATAGGGTTCATTTCTCATTCACAGTTAGTTGACTTCCAACATCAATAAATCAACCAAAACAAAAATTCTGAGATTCCTTAAAATATCCAACTTGAGTTAAACAAAAGATAATGATCTAAGTTCCTTTAAATGATGTGATCTCTTGAAGGGAATTCACTCCAAAGGAATTCAACAATCACAAAACCAACAGATAACATTTTTTCTTTATAGTATACATTGGCGCAATCTAGCAGCATGCTTTTTCTCAGTTTTCATTGTAATAGCTTGACTTGGATATTGCTCCAGAGTTGACTTTTATCTCAAGAAAAGATCTACAAGTTTTGGATGGAAAAAAATATTATGAAAGTGAAAACAATGTTATTGGCACTCACTTACTGTGTCACATTATTATCATTTTTTGACAGTTACATGATTCAATTTCAAATGGCGACAGCATACAACGGTAGTTCTGTAGCTCATGATCAGCTTTCTTTCACACATTTAAACAAATTTGAATGACACATTTTTAAAACAGTATTTAGAAAATGATATTTAAAAATGATTTTGTGATTGATTTTCTAGATACTTTGTTACAATTTTGGCATATTTCTTGATCTGACGTAAATCCTTGAACCAGCCACCTGCAAGGCTACCACTGTAACGGCTACCAGTTATGGATACTACAAGATATGCTTGGTGCCTCGGATTGTCTATTTCTATATATACACCACCAAAAATATGCCAACACAGTCACACATTCTAGTTTGTACTATATTCAGTTAGTATACAAACATTGGTCCTTTGCTCTATGAACTTCTGAGGTTTTACTGTATTACCAAATTAAGATATTATTATCACATAATTCAATCACATGATAAAATTAGTTACCACAACATCTTACCTCATCTACATAATCCACATCCATACCAAGTTTCAGCAGAAGCTTCACAATGTCTGTATGTCCATAGCAACTAGCCAAGAGCAAGGCATTCTCACCATGGTTACCCACTACATCCTTGTTTACCTTCATGCTCACCAGGTATTGCACTGTTAGTAACTGACCATTGGAACAAGCCCAGAGAATTGGGGTAAGACCATGTTCATCCACTTTATTGAGATCAACCCCTTCAAAATACAACATGTCACATAAAATAAAACCTTCTTTTTTCAACATTTTGGCCAAAGGCCTTATCAAGAAACTAATTATCTATTCAAACTGTAAATGTTTGAAATACTTGTATAATTATAAAACAAAGCACATAACAAACAATTTAATCTTACTTACTTCATACATGTTGACAGTTAACCCATTACCACACAATCCCTACTTTTGATGACCCTGAGAGAGAAGCCTTCTGAAAACATTGTGGGAAAACGAGAATATGCTGGTATCCAGCATTTCCTCCTTTTCCCACAATGTTTTCTACCCTTTCCAAATAAAATTTCAATTTTTGATTCACATTTATGTTGTCGTCTGCAAATGCTTTCAATTTGGACAAACCTAAAATTCTATCATTTAGTAATGAGTTAAGCAAACAGGCTGGTTGTGGATGTAAACACTTGAATGTAGCTGCTTTTTCACTGAAAATCTTAAGTTATACTACAGACATAACTGTGTCACAATTATTTTGATAGTTATAGCTACCTGCTCATTTAGTGTGGGTTCCCCATTTGATAGTTAAAACCTACCCCCAGTTTGAAGTAGACATCCTCCATCATGACAAGAAATATTAGACAATATCAGTTTTCCCATGACAATGAAACATGACAACAAGGCTGTGGCTGGGATATAACATTTAACACTTTCCCAAACAGCAGTATTTAACCCTTTACCTCACGGCAAAATTTTAGACTTCTCCAAATCGAAAGAATTTGCAGATGATAAAATAAAAATGACTGAAAATTTGAAATTTGTTTTGTGAAGGGTAGAAAACATTGTGGGTAAAGGAGAAAATGCTGGTTACCAGCATTTTCTCCTTTTCCCATAATGTTTTTCAAAGGCTTCTTTCTCAGGGTCGTCAAAAGTAGGGATTGTGTGGTAATGGGTTAAGACTGTCCAATTTGAAAGCTCTTGCAGACAACAATATTCATATAGCACATTTTGTGACATTTGAATCAGTTCAAAACACATTGTTGGAAAATAGAAAATGCTGGTTGTCAGCATTTTCTCCTTTTTCCACAGTGTTTTCAGTTTCAAAAGGCCTACTTTTCAGGGTTGTTAAAACTCGGGATTGTGTGGTAAAGGGTTAAAGTTACAAAGCTAGCACAGTAAAAATTCATTGGTGACTCACCAAGCTCTACTTCCTGTTTCAGCAAGTTCAGCTCTCCCTGTGCTGCCATCTGGTGTATAGTAACATCTAAAACAATATTTTTGGTGTTTTATTAACAGATATACAGTGCAAACTATGTTCATACTTATATTTGGACAAGGTGAAATTGTTTATCTCAGGACAAAAGTTAGTGATGGTCAAAATCATTGTAAAATTTCAAAAAAAAAATATGTGCATGAATTACAGTTTCAAGGATTGATTAACCCATTACCAAACAACAACATTTTAGGCTTGTCCAAATTGAAAGCATATGCAGAGGACAAAACACAAAATGACTGAAAATTTGAAATTTGTTTTGTGAAAGGTAGAAAACATTGTGGGAAAAGTAGAAAATGCTGGTTACCAGCATTTTCTCCTTTTCCAGCAATGTTTTCAAAAAGGTTTCTTTCTCAGGGGCGTCAAAAGTAGGGATTGTGTGGTAATGGGTTAAAGTCATTGTTACAGGATCATCATTTAGATGATGACTATGTAGCTACTAGTGGCTTGAAAAGATTTGGTTGGTTGTATTACTGTTTAACTCTTTACCAAACAACAAAATTTTAGACTGGTCCAAACTGAAAGCATTTGCAGACGACAAGATAAATGTGACTAAAAATGTGAAATTTGGTTTAGGAAGGTTTGAAAACATTGTGGGAAAAGGAGAAAATGCTGGTTACCAGCACATGTGTTTCCTGGCTTTCTCATACCAGTGCTAACACCACAACTTTCTTTCCAAAGCCACCGACTACTTTTCCCGCATGCTTCAGCAGAGGTGATAGGCAAAAATACACCAGAAAGAAAGTTCACCTCAACCAGGTATCGAACTCACAACCATCAGGTCATGAGTCCGACATGCTGACCACTGAACCACCTTCGGCAGCTTGGGAAGAACACAAAACAAACACAGTATGATATATAGATTACTATATATAGTATACAGATTGCTGTTTTATTTCTCTTACACTACTTATACCTAATATTTTCATGAACTTTTATTTATTTTCAACAAGAGTTTCTATGTGACCCAGCAGTTAACCCTTTACCACAAAACAAATTTTGAGACGTCTGAATTGAAAGCGTTTGCAGATGACAGTTTTAATGTGGCTCATATCAAATTGTTTTTGTTTGATATGGTAGAAAACATCGTGGGAAAATGCTGGTAACCAGTATTTTCTCCTTTTCCCATGATGTTTTCAAAAGGCTTCTTTACCAGTGTCATCAAAAGTCATCATTATGTGGTAAAAGGTTTAAGGTGTTGGATCAATAAAGTCTACACTGATTTTTTTGGCGGCTGCTTCTTTTGTTAACAGACCTCAGACCTCTTGTCTAGAACTGGTATTATCTTGGCCACTTATGGATAAGAGAGCTAATTAAAACTTTTTACTCCCTTTTTCAGATGAAGTTCTCAAGAATCTTTTTTTTTTCCAATGGGGTAATAAAAATACTGGATTTTTTTTTTGTAAAAGATTAATGCACTGAAAAAAAACATCTCTTACTCTGGAACACTGGTGTAGCTGTCTGTACATTTCCTCTCTGAATATTTGTCATCACAGTAGCAGGCTATATAACAAAGAAACCAGGAGAAGGGTGACTCAGTTTGGTTCTAAACTTTAAAATGCCAAAAAAAAAATTGAACAGTGTAAACAGAGCTCCAGACTGAGGAAGTGATTTTCATTTCAAAATTGAAAATATCAATTATTCTCCCCTGAAACCTATGATATGGGTACTTATTAGAATCTTCAGTTCACCTGTGACCTTGATCTTTGACCCATGTGACCCAAAAAACAATAGGGTACCTATATGGGTTATGAACAACACTTAAATAAAATTTTAGGGTCCTCAGGTCAAACAACTATTGAGCACAGAAATGATTTTCAAACTAAGTTCACCAGTGACCTTGACTTTTGACCCATGTGACCCCCCCCCAAAAAGTAGGACACTTCCTTGGGTCATGAGCTTGTATAAAGTTTCAGGATTGACTGCGGTTTCATGTCATAGGGAAACATCAAACAGATTAATCCCTCTACTTTGTAAATGGTGGCAGGGAGGGGGCGTGTACATGTATTATTAAACCTTTAACAGATAACAACAACATTTTAGAACTGAGTAACCAACCAGAATAATTTCATTTTCTCTTACAATTAACACTTTAACAGACAACTAAATCTTAGACTTTACCAGAATGCAACACAGCAGATGACAAAATTACGCATACCTCAAATGTTGGGATTTGTGGTTGAAAGATTGTTTGAAAAGGAGAAAATGCTTGTTACCAGCACTTCCTTGTTTTCCTACACAGTTCTAAAAAGCTTACCTCCTAAAGTTAACCTAATTCTATGAACTTACTCGGACTGGAGTTTCATGTCGCTTTGCTTTTGTGGGTGAAATCGATCCTCCTAGAGGTAGAAAGAAATATATTTAGCAAGAAAGTCCATATAATACTTTACCACACAATGCCGACCTTTAACGACCCTGGGAAAGAAGCCTTTGAAAGCATTGAGGGAAAAAGAGAAAATGCTTGTAACCAGCATTTTCTTCTTTTTCCACAATGTTTTCCACCCTTTCCAAATCAATTTTCAATTTTTGATTCACAATCATTTTGATGTATGCAAATGCTTTCAATTTGGACAAGTCCAAAATTTTGTATTTAGGTAAAGAGATAAGGGGAAGGGGAAGGGGGTGGAAGGGGGTGGAAGGGGGGGGGGGGGAGGGGAAAGTCCATTATAAGGTGAGGTATACTTGAATGATCAGTTCTTCACCCATATCTGTAATGTGGGTACTCTTAAGCTATCTCAACTGAGCCATTCATGACTACCTACAACCTAAGTGATTTTTAAAACCTCATGAAATTTTCACAACAGATAACAAAATTTCAGACTGGTCCATTGTGAAACTGCGAGTTTGAACGGAACAAATCAGATGTATTTTAAATCATGGAATTTGTCACCGGTTACTAGCATTTCCCCCTTCTTCCACAATGTTTTTAAAAGCCTCCTTTCTCAAGAGTCCTGAAAATACCAGATTGTTTGGGAAAGGGTCATTTTGTGAGCCAGAAATACAGTAAAATCTTACTTCTTTACCAAACAATCCTGTCTGTTAATAACTCTGAGAGAGAATGCTTTTGAAAAACATTGTGGGAAGAAAAAACACCTGGTAACCAGCACTTCCTCCTTTTCCCCAATTGTTTTCTACCTTGTCTGGTTCAAAAATTCCTGCATTTATGCCATTCAGTTTGGAACAATCTAATTCTAAAATTTTGTCCTTAGGGAAAGACGAAGAAAATATTGTGAAGATGATAGTCTGTTACTGTGTGGTTGGGTCATAAGTTAGTCCCTGGCAGAAAAAAAAAAGATTTAAAATCAGGCAAAAAAGTAAACAAAAAAACACAGCTACCTGGGTAGGTTTTACCATAGTTTTGAAATTAATTTTTCTGTCAGTGACTTACACTTGGGTCGACCATACAATAACAAACAACAATTTCTATACTTACAAAATAATGGTACGATATAATTTTAAATGCAATCTTTATCACTCTATAAGCAAATGCTGATATTTTTTGTAATGTTTTGCATTTTAATTAAAAACTAAAAGGAAAAACTATTTTCATTTTCTAGAAAATAATGGCCTTTATGCCACTTTTAGTTGTTTTTAATTGTTCTAATATAATCCAATTCAAAATTTCTAAAGCAGTTAAAAAAAGAAAAACCTAAGAAATGGAAATACCTTCCCCAAGAACTGAAGCAACTTCCAGGTCGTTCAACTCCTGGTCGCTATCAATGGGGGACACAAGTCTGAGGGCAGATAACTTCTTCACTGGTGACATGAGAAGGCGTCTACTACCATCAGGGGATAGCTTTTTAGCATTAATAGATTCCCTGGAAAGTTTTGGCTTTGAGTTTGGGGGTGTTGTAGCTTCATCTGTGTCCATCTTGGCAATAAGTGTATCACTGTAATTACAACAGGATTCAAACTTTACCTACTTTGCTTAACCCTTTACTATATTATCTGCAGTTTAACCTTTTACCACACAACCCCTGATTTCTAACGACTCTGAATAAGGGGACTTTTGAAAACAATGAAGAAAAAGGAGAAAATGCTGGTAACCAGCATTTTCTTATTCCACAATGTTTCCTCCCCTAACAGGCAGAAAAATCATCATTTTAACCACATTTATTTTGTCATCTGCAAGTGCTTTGAATTTGGTCTAGGTGTAAAACACATTCGTCTTATTATAATGATACTTTTATTTCCGGATTTCAGTGGATGTTAGCCATTTACAAGAAAAGTCAATGTTTCCAGTTCTATTTATGTATTTTTTTTACTTTTTATGTTAACATTTATTTCTGCGTTTGAGTAGCACATATGTCAGCTTTGGAAGATAGATCTAGTTGCCGATTCGCAGCTCTGAGTGACATTCTATTGTTATTAAAAACAACAAAAATCATTTAAACCGGGTCATCTTTCGATAGCAAATAATCAAACTTATTTTCGTCCCCTAAGACAAATGGCTTTGGTAATGCTTTATTTTATTTTACAATCCTAGCACCAAAAATGCTTTTTAATTTGGCAAACTGATCAAAATATAGCTGCAACATTTTGGACACGAACAATGTAACATCACATGATAACCTTAAAACATTCCGGTTCAGTATCTAAATTTAGAATCTGGAAACCCTAAGCTAGAGTGAGTGTCTGTAAACATTGCGGTGCAAATTATCCCTGAAATTACAAAGTTCTATGAATTTCATAATTTTATGGGCGAATTTTTTGTATGTGTTTTTGTAGGAGAGAAAAACAATTCGTGATTTTTTTATCTTATACGTGAATCATGTACATTTATACCTGAATGGCTATAATTTGCATACACTGCTTTTTTCATAAAACGGTTTCGGGGGTTTCACGATTCCATATTGAACTCTGAAACAAGAACAAGTATAACCAAGTTACATAAAAGGTTTTTTAAAATTTGTTAGGTGATATGTTACAAGCGTTTCTGTGACAATAAAGCTGATCAAGATCCCGTGAAAATCAGATGAATTGCGTATCCTAGACTCCATTTGCGTATTCAGCATATGTGCAAGTTGACGATATAGGACTCTGTATTCAATAGATGATGTCTGTTAATGATGCCATATATTAGGTTAAGTATACTCTTATGCAATATAGTGGTAGTTGGTGGAATTTTCAAGTAAAGCTAGTGTCGCTTGATTTGATGCTCTTATTGGAAGATGTTGGATTTGCTTTAAGTATGCTGTGTTGAATTTCTCAAGTTTAGTCAGATCTTTGTTAATTATGCCAAAACAGCGAGACTCCGAGAGAAAGAGACAGTGGCGTGAGAGAAAAAGCGAGCCCGTGTGCAAGA
Organism: Tridacna crocea; assembly: GCA_943736015.1. Classification (NCBI taxonomy): domain Eukaryota; kingdom Metazoa; phylum Mollusca; class Bivalvia; order Cardiida; family Cardiidae; genus Tridacna; species Tridacna crocea. The sequence continues at coordinate 32,875,744 of OX031066.1, read as the reverse complement.
ACCATAAGTTAAATAAAGAGACTTTCAGCGTAACCAAAACAAATGAAGTACCGTCCGTTCTATATCGACTGAATGAATTGATGATACTGATAGATTATAATTTCTGTTTTGTTTGATTAGTCCGATATACAAATGGCGTCTCCTTCTACAAGGGAGTTAACTGATACAAAATTGAAACGATTGACGGACCTTTCGTACCATATCCATTTCGTACCAGTCATATCGTACCATAATTTTACCATTTCGTACCATAATTTTCACCACTTCGTACCACTGTCATACCATTCAATACTATGTTTTCTGAGACCCATGACAAAGTTTTCAGTAAGAAAAAATGTTATGATGGTAATTACAAGAGAAAAAAAAAAAAAAAAAAAAAAAAAATCAAGAACATGATTGTTCAAGTTCAATATATGTTGAAGCATTAATAATACGAAATAACACTTTCTGATTATCTCCTTTTCCCATTATCATTTCAAAGTAGTTTCCCAATGAGTCATCTAAAAACAAACTGGTTTAGTAAGATGTGTAATTTAGTGGGCCTTAAAATAGTGAAGTCAGGGAATGGCCTCCTCGATGGATTGCAATCGTGCAAAAACCTTTCAAAAAATAACGGATATCTCCGGTGAAAATGTGTCCATTTAGGGATCGCTGAATGCAACATGTACATTTTAGGTGTTATCTGTCGCTAGATTAAAGGAATTTGTGTTCATTCTTAGTTTCTTTTGTGATTTGGGGTGGGTTTGGCATTTTTGTTCAGTGGCGTGTACATAATCGAGGCGTTTGTGTGCCTTGTGTTTATTCATTATAAGGTCAAATCAACGCTAACATTCGTCTCTTTGCCGACGATACCAGTTTGTATGTAATTGTGGAACTACCTGATGACGCAGAGCTCTTAACACAGACTTTGGAACTATTCATTTCTGGTCTAAAAACCTGGCTAGTCTCTTAATCTTTCAAAAACAAGAGTCTGTTATATTGTCAAGGAAGCAAAAGAAACCAGAACACCCCTCCTTCATATGGATATTTTGGCTATTAGAAATGTATCGTCACATACTCGGCATCCTGGTGTCACCTTCTCTGAAGATTTATATCTAAATTGGTCATCCCATATATATTTCATATTCAAAAAGCTTGGCAGGGAATTCGAATGATGAAAACTGGCTTATGTTTCATAAACAGGTCTAGCATCGAAAGAATGTATGTAGCCAGGTCATGTTTTTCAGATACATCAGTACTTTGATTTCCTTTTTGGCAGTTTTTCCTTTTGGCCCATTTCTCCTCTTTGTTGCAATAAGCATTCTAAGCACATGAACCCTGCTTAAATTCAGAGCGGCAGTGGAAATGTCTCAGAGAAGACGTGTCTTGTAGCTTAAAAAATTGTCTTTGTCTTACCAGTTGAGCTGGTAAAAAATCTAGCCTTTGTGCATTAACAGCACAGCGTATGGTTGGTGGTATGTGTGTGGCAGGTTATTTGTACTCAATTCCTCAAATTGATGCAAACCTTCTTACTAGATTAAAAGCTGTAAACCTTTTGTGCCAGTGTTCTCACTAGTAGCTGTAAGGAGTCGAATCCACCAGTAGAGCTGTGCAGTACTATTTTACATTTTTCCTAACCGTAGCAGTGTTATGTTGTCTGCGTGGACTGAGTTAGCAAGGGAGCACAAAAACCCTTGTTACATTTGGCGCCCAACAGAAGTTGAAGGAAGCCAATCTTAAACTTGCTCCAGAGAAATGTTGTTTCTTCAAGTCACGTGTGAACTTTTTAGGTCATGTTGTTACTGGGAATGGACTTGAAACCGACCCACCCAAGATTGAAAAGATCCAGAATTGGCCAGTTCCTACCAATCATGATGAACTGCGTTCATTTCTTGCATTTGTCGGTTACTACCGCAAATTTATCAAGGACTGCAGCAAGATTTCCAAACCTCTGTCGGAGTTACTTCCCCCTACATCACCAAAAAAGAGAAAGAAGAATGACAACATACCTTGGATCTGGACCGAGAAGCAACAGGAAATATTTGATCACCTGAAAGATCTTCTCTCTTCACCACCAATTTTAGCTTATCCAGATTTCAGTTAACCCTTTGAGTTGCATACTGGTGCCTCAGCCAAAGCCTTGGGAGCAGTTTTATACCAAGTACAAGATGGCCGGAAACGATTTATTGCCTATGCCAGTAGAGCATTAAACAAAGCTGAACAAAAGTATAGCGCCTTTCGGCTTGAATTCTTAGCTTTGAAGTGGGCAATAACAGAGAAGTTCAGTGACTATCTCATGTTGAGTCATTTCACTGTTCTCACAGACAATAACCCTTTGACTTATGTTTTGTCTATTGCCAAGCTAGATGCGACAGGACAGCGATGGGCATCTGCATTAGGACAATACAACTTTGACATACAGTATAGGTCTGGATATAAGAATGCAGATGCTGATGGCTTGAGCAGATATCCTTATGATAGAGTCAAGTCTGATGACTTAGTGACTATAGAAGATAAAACTGTGAAAGCCATTTGCAACATGACCGTACCAGCTCTTCTGGACACTTTACCTACTGGAAAAATCAACCTTGTTGATGTTATCGAAGAGCCAGGTCAACCTTTAGCGCAAAAGGAGATGCTGGAAATTAGACGTACTCAGCGCCAAGACAGAACCATTGATAAATGGAGAATTGCTGTCATAGACAAGCAACTACCCTCCAGTTTTTCTAGTAAAGAAGATCTCTGTTTCAGGAAACAGTATAAAAATCTTATTTTTAGAAGAGGAATTCTTTTTAGAGTACTTAAAGAAGAAGACTCTGTAATAGAGCAACTTGTGGTCCCGCCTTGTTACAGAGAAGAACTATTGCGAGGTCTCCACAATGATGTTGGCCACCCGGGACAAGAGCGCACCATGCGTCTCATTCGTGATCGTTTTTACTGGCCAGGAGTAGGTGCAGATGTGACTAATTGGATTGACTCCTGTGAGCGATGTATACGCCGCAAATCCACGATTGTGAAAGAACATTTGATCAATGTTCAGAGCTCATACCCTCTTGATTTGACTTTCTTTCAATGGAACCAGCTATGGGTAACATTGGCAATGTGTTAATCATCACCGACCACTACACAAAGTTTGCCAAAGCAGTACCAACTAGGAATCAGACTGCTAAAACCACAGCTGAGGCTTTGTTGAATGAGTTTATTACAAACTTTGGTATACCTACCAGGTTGCACTCTGATCAAGGAGCCAGTTTTGAGAGTCAGATTATCACTGAACTTTGTAACCTAATGGGGATGAAGAAGAATCACACGACGCCTTATCACCCACAAGGAAACGCAGGACCTGAGCGATTTAATCATACCTTGCTCAGCATGCTCGGCACTTTGGAGGAGGATGAGAAGAAGGATTGGAAGAAATATGTCAGCTTATTAGTGTACTATTATAATTGTACTCTGCATGAGACCACCAAGACATCACCCTTCGAGCTACTTTTCGGCCGAAAGCCCAAATTACCTATTGATGCTGTTTTCCAGAACGCAAGACAGGACACTGATGTTTCAGAGTCAACACAGCAATATTTGGAAGATCTCCAAATGAGGATATCTAAGGCTCACGACGTAGTGAAGCAAGTGACCGAGAAATCACAAGTTAGGCAAAAGGCTTACTACGACAGGAAAACCAAAAAGGTGACATTATCACCTGGCGACAAGGTACTGGTGAAGAAGTTGGCTTTTGAAGGCAAACACAAGATCAAGGATAAGTTTGAGCCAGACCTTTTCATCATAACAGAACAGCCTAGACCAGACATTCCTGTTTACAGACTCAGATCAGAAGAAAATGGTTTAGAGAGGACTCTGCATCGCAACCATTTACTCTTGGTAGACTATCAAGAGACAGGTGAAGGGAAGGTGGTGTGTGGTGTAAATGCAGAAGATCCAGATCAGCAAAGGGATGCATCCAAGGATACAGAAGAAAAAGGAGAAACAAATTGTGACGTCACAGAAGATTCGCCTGATACAGACTCCGAGAATGGGATAAGTGTTTATGCTCCTGATGCATACAAAAATGGGGACGCCCATAGTATAGATTTAGTTCAGGTTGAGACAGATAATGAGGTTGAGAGAGAGACTGAGTTAGAAGAGTCTGAGAGATTAGATGTTGTTGAATGTTTGGAAGATCGTGAAGATGAGAGTTTGATCATTGAGAATTTTAATGAAAATGCAGAGCATGTTCAGAGTAATGATCAATTTTCTTTTCCTTTGCAGGCAGAAGAACAGGCTGTAGAAAATGTAGATGTTAAAGATGATGATAAAGTTGACAATGTTGATGATGCTGATGATGATGCAGACCAGAAAGAACAGAACTGTACCGGACCAAAGACCGACACTGCCTCCCGACCAGTGCCAGCACCACGACCAGTGAGACAAAGGAAGCCACCGGACCGATATTCCGACTATGTCATGTACCAGATGACTAGAACAGTAGATAGTAGGATTCAGGCACTAGATGCGCTGGTGAAGTCAGGTGTGCTCAATGAAGTGGACAGCTACACAGCACAGAAGTTGGTGGGAGCAGTCATGAAATGATATTTTTAGCTTTGATAACTATTTTTTTATCACTGTCTTGAATCGTATTGATTTCCATTGTATTTTGAATGTCAATAAATACAAGTTTTTGTGACCAAACCTCTTCAGATTTCTTTTTATTTCTTAACCTTATAGGTCATAGACCCTTTTGAACAGGGGGGAGGAATAGTTAGATGTTGTATAACGAATATTTAAAATAAGGAGATGTAACTGTCAGTGTAGTTGTACTTTTTGTATGATACCTAGTGTATGTAGTACATATGTAGTTATTTTTTATAGTCATAAGTTACACTGACTTGACAGACTGACCTTTGATATATTTGGCCCTTTTCATTTTCCATGCCGTTGTAAGGAGTATGACGGGACGTCATTTTCGATGGACGGGGAGTATGTAGCCAGGTCATGTTTTTCAGATACATCAGTACTTTGATTTCCTTTTTGGCAGTTTTTCCTTTTGGCCCATTTCTCCTCTTTGTTGCAATAAGCGTTCTAAGCACGTGAACCCTGCTTAAATTCAGAGCGGTAGTGGAAATCTCTCAGAGAAGACGTGTCTTGTAGCTTAAAGAATTGTCTTTGTCTTACCAGTTGAGCGTGAAAAAAATTTAGCCTTTGAGCATTAACAGCACAGCGTATGGTTGGTGGTATGTGTGTGGCAGGTTATTTGTATTCAATTCCTTAAATTGATGCAAACCTTCTTACTAGATTAAAAGCTGTAAACCTTTTGTGCCTGTGTTCTTACTAATAACTGTAAGGAGTCGAATCCACCAGTAGAGCTGTGCAGTACTATTTTACATTTTCCTTAACCGTAGCAGTGTTCTGTTGTCTGCGTGGACTGAGTTAGCAAGGGAGCACAAAAACACTTGTTACATGTATTTCTTTTTTATTCGACCTCTCTTAGAATACCCAGATGTTGTCTGGGATAAGTGCACAGAAATAGTTTAAAATGACATTGAGGCAGTACAAAACGAAACAGAATTGCTGCTAGTGCTACTAAATATTAAGTCATCCAAACACTTCTAGATATGATCTTAAGTGGGAAAAACACCAGCAGCAAGAAGGCGTAAACATAGACTTATTTTGCTCTGCAAACTGTTAGAGGGTCTATCACTCGCGTGCCTATCAAACCTTATCCCTGGTCGTGATCAAACCCATCCCGGAAGATATAACCTAAGGAGTGTCAGGTGTGTAAACGCCAGGACCCAATCCTACAACTCTTCTTTTTTACCAAGTACAATTCGGGAATAGAATACTTTGCCTCTTAGTGCAGGAAATGCTCCATTTTCATCGCAATTAAATCAATATTAAATCACACGCCACAAAAATCATCTCATTGCCTTAACTTTGGCACACGCAGGGCACAGATCTTGTAAACATGCACGCTTAGCTCTCTTGATCATGATCTACACAGACGATCTCTAATCGATTCACCATTATGTTCTTGCGGACAAATCGAAACTGTTGATCACTTCCTACTTCACTGTCCCCAGTATCATCAGCTACGCACTCAAAATTTACATGATATCCCTTGTCCGCTCAACACACCGAACCTCTAAAATAAACTTGAACGAACACCCTACTTTCGAACAAAACAAATGCATATTTGCTTGTGTCCAGCGATTCATCAAAGCATCAAAAAGATTTTCTTAATAGACAAGGTGTCCGGAGCCAGTCGTTGTCACAATCTCGATTACTATGATCAAACAACTGAAGTCCAACCACATTTTCCTACCTTGTCGGCAATCTCCCGTCACGAACATGTTTTATTTCTTTCACCTCGGTCGGCCTCTAATTTCTGTTGTATTCACATCCAGTTCCGTTTCAAAACGCTTGTGCCAGGTGTATACAGGTGTCTGCGACTTACTGCCAAAGTCCATGGTCTTTTCCATTTCTTTTTTCGTTTACACAAGTATTAGATTCATCCCTCTTTCCACGCAGTATTTCATGTCGGTTCTGTGCGCCGAACGTTCTGTGGACCTTGCCATTTTTATGCAATTTAAATTTCAGAGCTCTGTACAGAATATAAAGTCATTAAACGTCGAACAGCGTGACATCATGTATAAAAATACATATGCTAGCGTGCCAAAATTGGCTGCAGACGACAGTGTAGGTTTTATATCGTACGCATTGTGGGAACTGGAAATAAATGGTGTTCAAACATCCACCATACAAGTTCTGTACGGGACAATTTGGCGTGCGCCGACTAGCCCTACCGCGCATGCGTTTTATACCTGCGTGCCTGATGATAAACATTTGAAATTCGTAAAACTGATCCGAAACTGTTGGAATTGGTACTCAGCTTATAAGTTTTATTTTAATTGGACGTTGAATTTCTGAATTATTGAAAAAGTTTGCGAATTTCTGGGACAACCCTCGTATAGAACGTTTTATGACGGGAGAAGCAAACACGAAGTGGTTAGAATTTCTATACTTTTATTATTATTATATTTTAGGCAATAAAGTTACGTCCGTTTACATAAAGCAATGGCATCTCAACCCGTGGTATTTCTGAATCAGTTTTAAAAAATCTTTAGCAGAAGAATTAATTAAAGTTATTCATATCCATAGCTTGAAGTTATACCATGTATTATTAGTTCCATCATTTTACATGTTTATCTGTAACATTATCATCTTCATAAATAAGGTTTTAACTAAATCTGTCCTTTCGCTTCATGTTTTTATAAAGTTGCGTCCGTTTGCATAAAGCAATGGCATCTCAACCCGTGGTATTTCTGAATCAATTTTAAAAAAATCTTTAGCAGAAGAATTAATTAAAGTTATTCATATCCATAGCTTGAAGTTATACTATGTATTATTAGTTCCATCATTTTACATGTTTATCTGTAACATTATCATCTTCATAAATAAGGTTTTAACTAAATCTGTCCTTTCGCTTCATGTTTTTCAAAACGTCCACATTGATCTTCCGCAATTAAGTAGAATCAATAGTGGTGAGCGGACATACAATGTATATGCCTCAACTGTTGTTGACGTGTCACGATACCCTTTTTGTAGGGCATTCAGAAAAAAATCAGCTGTTCAAGTTGCTGAAACATTAGAAGCAATATTCACAGAGCACGGTTGGTTGGCTTTAGTGCAGTTCGATAATGACCCAGAATTTTTCGGTCCCATGACTAGACTTTTACAAAACAAGTGTGAAAATTGTCAAGGTGAGAGCTTATCATCCGCAATCATAGGGACGAATCGAAAGACAATCGTACCTTTAGATAAAAAAATAAGACTCGAAGTGTAGAAACACGGACATTCGGGATACCACTTGGTTGAAGATCCTGGGAAAACTGTTGGTGCAATAAATACAAGTAATCAACCCAAAGAGGTACTTGGATATCGAACTCCTTTCGTCATGAGCTAGTATTATGCAAGGGGACAACCTTCAGCTGATAATATACGCAAAAAGGCAGCGGAGGCGTCAGAGAACATGCTTGAAAAAAAAAAAAATTCTCAGCACTTGAAGAAGATCTCTAGCTCAATTTATGACAAGGGAGCGAAATTTTACTAAGGTATTCTTTTGGACGACGTGTTCCATACAAAAGGTATACACTGAAAGGAGAAATTCTCGCTAAGGGTAAAGGTTATGATACGTACAAAGCTGTGTTTAAAACACCTCGAAATAACACTTTAAAACAATGGGTGAGCGTGAAGCACGTCAGAAGTCGGACACTCGATGAAGAAATGAGACGAAGAGAAAATGCCGTAAAAACTGTTGAAAGGCACGAACAACGCTGGTGTGTCACTTGCAAAACTACATTACCATGGACCACCCTACTTACTAACAGGACCGCAAAGATGATTTTCTAGGGAGTTATGAATCTGGGCATGAATTAGACGAGTCCTATTTCTGCAATAATGACAAAATTTGCACAGATTTAGATCCACGTTGTTATGGAAGTTGTCATAGCAATCAGTAGACAACTACAGCGAATATTTGCATTTGAAGAGAAACTCAGAAAAAAATGCTTTTGCTCATGAAAAAAAAAACAAACAAACAAACAAAACACACTATAAGGATTGTGTTGACCAATCAGTTGAAACCTATGTAAAATTGGTGTCATAAGAAACAACATTTGGCGACAATCATAGTTTACAAGCATTTGCTAGAGAGTTGAATTGTCAGTTTCTAAATATCACTGCACCGGGCGCCAGATATCGACAACAACACCCTTCGGATTCTGTCAAATCAATTCTTAATCCCATCAGTCGGACCTTTGAACGCTGACCGCCTAGCAAGTGATTTGGGACCAGAAGATCCCATAGAATGTAAGAGTTCCCATTCTGAATTAAACAATACCGCAGATGTCTATCCCATTGACTCGGATTTTGACGACAGAGAATAAATCGATAGTTTTTATGAAATCTACAAATATACCGATACTGCATAGGGTAAGCCGTGTCGAAGAGTGCTTACAATCGAGGTTATTCTCGTCCGACATAAAGCAGGTGTGGTGACGCCCTAAATCGCGGGTACCTATACAGGAGACTTATCTTACGACGATACAAAGTTTATTGATATTGAGGGGACAAGCAATGATCCTATAGTCAATATTAGAGATGGTAATACGGTAGACGTAAATAACAGGGATGTAGACAGTGCTAGTTCAGATAATGACATGGATACAACGGCACGTTTTAGTTCTGATGCCGGTACAGAGCTCCAGATACAGCGAGTAATTTTATTTCAAAACTGAAAATATTAATTATTATCCACTAAACTCTATGTTGTGGGCACTCATTAGAATCGTCTCATCGAGTACCTACAACCTAGGGTTTCGAAGAGAGATAATGACTTTAGAATATCATCATTCCCTCTTATCTGGAGTTCTGAGGTACATTAGATCGTTTTTACCAGACGATGTTCTGCGAATGATATTTATACCCCCGCAAAACGAATGTTTTCGGGAGTATACTGGAATCTGCCTGTCTGTCCGTGTGTGAACAAAATACTAGTTATTTTGTGTCGCGAACTCCTCCTACAGTTTTCCCAAAATTCTTTTGAAGCTTTGCACATATACTGATTACATATTGAAGATTTGTAAGACGTAATTTTCAAGTGTCAACTCTTCCTGGTTTAGGAATTATCTCCCCTTGAGCTTGACACTTTTTTCTGTCAAAGTGCTGGCGGGGGTATTAAGTCACATGAATTGACAGCTCTAGTTATGGCAACTATACAAAGGTATCCCACTATGCTTCATACCCTTCAACGTGGTAGTCGCTTTTTTTTAACAAGTTGTGAGATCGATAGGACATCCTTCAATCTACATAAGGCCTCCCTGAAGATGGCAATCTTCCTCCAGTAGAGAGTGCTGCTAGGATCAGTCTCATGTTTTAAACTGATGCACGGTAGGAAAACCGACTGCGAATGGCCGAGATCTGGCATTTAGCCCTGAAGGTAAAGTGGTGTTCCAGTTACACGGTTGTGTCCGACCTGCGAAATTGAGCCTAATTGCTGGATATCTCGATCTCTGTCCAGTAAACGGATTGCTTATGGTTATAATCTGTAGCATAATCGACGAAAATATTTTTTTGGCTGTGATTTGGTACATTTCATGACATAACTGAATCGAAATTGACTGTAATTGGGCCTAAATTCGAATCCATTAATATCAGGCCTCCGATCACGTTCGACCCCTTGTCTATACTTACAAGATAAAAAACAAGAGCCGTCAGAGACGGGTTATGCTCCCCGAACAAGTGCTTGTCATAAAATATATGAAATTGATATAAATTTACTTCTTTTATCCTAAAAGGACCTGTTCATGCTCCCCAAAAATTGAATTGAAAAGGCAATTACTATCTTAGAGATGGCCAACACAAATTTGTAGAGGACAATAAGCCCAGTAAGCCCCCTTTAAGCCCTCTTTTCCCATAAGGCAATATTGCATCATTGAAATAATACAAGTGGTGTGTGATTTGTGGCATTTTTTAATAATAATTCAAAGTTCGAAATTTCATAAAATTTTGAGCAGTCATGTAGTAAATATTACATAAAACAATTTTTTACATGAAGCCCCCTTTTTCCGTGATACAGCCTGAAATTGAGAAACCGGAAGAGCGGTAGCTGGGCAACGTTCCAACAAGTTCAGATTTGAAATTTCACAGCACAGATGTAGAAGATACAAGTGAAAAACAATTTTTTCCATGAAGTCCCCTTTTTCCGTGATGCAGCCTCAAATTGAGAAACCAGGAAAGAGGTGTTTGCTTATTAATAATTGATAGATTGAAAATAACAAGGGAACATTTTGAAACTTGTAAAACAAGATATAACCATGAAGTTTCACGAAATTTTGACAAAAACTAATGAGATATTAGTCAAAATTGCAATTTTGCATTAAGGCCCCTTTTTCCTTGGCATTTTACAAGAAACCCCCTTTTTCCATGACAGAGGGTCAAATTGAAAAACACATAGATAAAGAAACAAGAGCACATGGTGAAACTTTGAAAAAACAATATAACCATGAAGTTTAATGAAATTTTGACCAAGACTGAATGAAACATTAGTAAAGATTGGAATTTTGCAAGAAACCCCCTTTTTCCGTGACAGAACGTCAACTTAAAAAACGCCTAGATTAAAAATAGCAAGGGCATATGCTGAATCTTTCCATAAAGAATATAACCATGAAGTTTCATGAAATTTTGACAAAAACTGAATGAGATATTAGTAAAAAATGCAATTTTGCATTAAGCCCCTTTTTTTCATGACACGGGGTCAAATGGAAAAACCGGGAAAGATACGTCGGCGCATTACCCTAAGGAGTTCATATATGAAGTTTTATCCAATTTGGTCAAGGGGTTGTGGAGAAATGGCTACGGACGGACGGACAGACGGACGGAAGGACGGACGGACAGACGGACGGACAGACGAAGCGGCGACTATATGCTCGCCCTTCGGGGAGCATAAAAATACTGGATCGAGTCCAGGGGTTTTTACCAGGGTAATGTATAGCATGTAGTTACATTACAAGTACTTGAACGTGAATATTGTCACGGCGGGGAATCACGTGACACAACAACAACAACAATGACCGTTATTTGAAAAAAATCCCCAACTTCAGGTAAGAAAATCTTCAATAATTTCGTTAATACATAACCGATTGGAATTTGGTTTGAAGCAGAGAAGGCGGAAGGACTCCAGGGATTTGCTTAATGTGTTAGATTTTTTAAACAACACCTGATAAAAAAGTTATTGACGAGCAAACAAATTTTTTAACTCTGGATAATTTGTTTGCTCGTCAATAACTTTTTTATCAGGTGTTGTTTAAAAAATCTAACACATCAACCCAATCCCCGGAGTCCTTCCGCCTTCTCTGCTTCAAACCAAATTCCAATCGGTCACGTATTAACGGAATTATTGAAGATTTTCTTACCTGAAGTTGGGGAATTTTTTCAAATAACGGTCATTGTTGTTGTTGTTGTGTCACGTGATTCCCCGCCGTGATTGTGTCACATGTGGACACACAAAAAACACCCCATAGCAACAGCATATTAAACCGCTCAAAAGCATTGATAGCTAGGGGCAAGTGGAAATGGCACACATCATGGCACAACCAACACCCGTGTTAATCTCTGGTCGTTGCTGCACCTTTGGTTATAATGAAACGTGGCGAAATTGACATTTGATTGATAAGACTTGTATGGTGTGAATCAGTTGCTTTACACGTGTTACATATATATCTAAAGGTGCAGCAACGACCCGAGATTAACACGGGCGTTGGTTGTGTCATGCCTTGCACGAGTATTTGGTGAAATAAACGAGAGAATTTCTTTCTGTTTTAAGCGTTCTCATTTTCAACACGCCAACAAACACTATTAAAATCTCTTGAATACATTTTCTTTGGCATTTTTTGGTAAATGTAGATACGAGTCGCTCTTTCAATTGCTATTTTACATCACGGATGAATAACTCGTAAGGTGTAAGGCGGTTTTGAGGGGTATGTCGTTTCAAGCCAATAAGAAACGGCAGTTACAGTTCCAGCAAATCAGAGACAGCGGACAGTGCGCATTTATACAATGATGTGAAGAGTGGTTGTAGCTTTTATGCAAACATCTGAAACGTGGTAACTAAGGCTAGGCGCCGTTGGCCCCTAGCCAAAAAACGGGCACAATATAAGTATCTTGATCACTGATGCCTATTTACAGGAATTTGCTTCATCGTTTAGAAGTTTTATGAATTTACAGTTTGTTTTGATCGCATGATTCTAACGAAGTTCCATTTGGCCTGCAACACGTGAAAAAAGGCATTTGCGTGTCATCCCGGATCAGCCTACGCGGACTGCGCAGGTTAATCCGAGACGACACTTTCATTTCTTATTTATGTTACGTAATGATATGTAAGGCTGACCCGAGATGACACCTTGCACAAATGTCCTTATGCCCTTTTACGCGTGTTGCAGGCTTTTTAGTTTTTACCCTGACTACGTGAAAATCTGTAGCTGTTACTTTGCAACACTAAAAATTCATGAGGTAAAATAGCAGTCTACAGAATTTTAGACCCGTCTCAGTGTGCATATAAAGAACAAGCTCAACAAATGGAACTTTCTTTGAGAGGTTAAAAAATACAGGAAAGAGAGAAAAGGCTGGTTATTTCCTGTTCTTTTATCACTTTTCCACAGTTTGATTTTAAACCTTCTCCGTCAAAGTCTTGAAAAACAGAATTAATTGGTAAAGGGTTTAGTCCTAACAGCACAAGAGGTGAAAAGAGGGGCTTTTATAGATGGTTGTTGCAGAGTGCTGAACGTGCAGTCTGATTTTGGATCTATACCTTCCCATAGTATAGTCAAGCCTACGAGATAACAGTCATATGGAGTTTCAGTGGATCGTATTTTCAGCTGTCCAAAGAGGTTGAGTTTATACATATGGCGCTGAAATTCTTAACCAGTCAGCTTCTCGGTAGGCCTGCAAACAAGATCATGACGCTCTTGTTCGAAAACTGCAGAGTACTTAATTTCCAAAGTCCCGTTAAATCTGATATAACTAAGATTTACAATCAGTGTTTCACATTTGATAACAAGTGATGTCCATGATGATGCAAATGGTCCCGGTGGCGCGCAATGATGACTGGAATCTTAGCATGGTGTGTGACGTAGTCTGTCACACTACCCGTCAAGGTCCTCCGAACCGTTCCTTTTCCGCGACATCCGATGACGATAAAGTCCGCATGTTTTTGATTGGCTACTGTGATTATACCAGGCCCCGCCTCTCCATGAACATGTTGCACTTCACCATCAATCTGCAATTATCAACATAAAATCAAAGTCCTGAAAGGACTGGAAACTGGCTTGTAAAATAAATTGAACAGAAGTAAAGTTGTTTCATAATAGTGATACACGTATACGAAAGAGGAAATTTAGACACAATAATCACAGGTTAGGTTTACAATTACCAATTCTAAACATTTGATTTAAAAAAGTCGGATGTTCAAGGTATTTGAGTTCCCTATTAACTAACATCCGGATTAACTGCACGGACTTGTCTCTATCCGCCTGTCGCATTTATTCTAAAATGGCATTTATTCTAAATGATTTAATTTGCCTTAGTATCTGTTTTCTTTTGGCCAGAGCCATCCTTTTCAGTTCCACCTTCTTTGTCATTCCAATGCTACTTACTTTACTCTCCTTAAGTCTCGCCTCTAGTTTCTGTATCACAATTTTTGCCCTGGCTTCTTCCTCCTCAAGCTTCTGTGTAAAACAAAATGGGTTGCCAGCCATTGCAACTCCTGAAAAAAAAGGAGAGGAACGTTGAGTATGGCATCGTCCTCGGATACAGGAAGGAACCAGGCACTAGTAATCAAATAGGATTTTCTGAAATTCTCTAATTATAAGTCACTAATGTTAATTTACGCTTATATTCCTTGCCCGCTTGGCAAACCTATGGTGATTCTTACAGCAAGCCGACTGTCTGTGTTATGTAGTTTGATATTCATTTACTTCGGCTGATCGGGGGAAAAGAAACGGGCATTGTCCGATAATCTCTCTAAATTCAAGACAGCAACCATCTTTTCTTTTTCATTCATCGGAGGTCGGTAGCTTTTAGACGTGCAAAGTTTTTTGCGCAGATAACTCAGTTGATAAAGCTACATTTTAGATGGTCGAAGGTTTGAATCCCAGAGATGGTAAATTTGCGATTTTTTTTAATGTGTGTGTGTTGTTTCCCAAACTTGGAGAAAAAAAAAAACAGTCGCGACCCAATAATTGTTCTTTATGAAATATCAACTTTATTCAAAATAGACAAAATGTATTGAATCAAAATCTAGTTCTCTTTGCAGCTAAACCAAAAGTTTTTACGACAATAAAAAAAAAAAAAAAAAAAAAATGAAAAGAAAAAAGAATGGTGGAAATGCAGGCAAGAACATTTTCTACTTTTCTAAAAATGCTCTCTACCATTAAAAAAAAAATAACTGTATCTTTTTTAGTCGAATCTATGTTGTTGTCTACAAATGCTTTCAATTTAGACAAGTCTAAATTATTATCACAGGTACAGAAATAGGCATCCTCGTTGACCTAGTTTCGATTCATTTCGCTGGCGTTTCCTCGTTCTCATGAATTATTCATGAAGCATTTTGATTGGTGATGTCAGATTTTCTTTGAGAAAATTAAACTATTTTACCACAAATGCGCCCTTATTTCTATATTTTACTTGTCGATATCCAGTCAAATCACTCGTTTCAAATCAGGCTTAGTACGAAAGCCTATAAGGGTCAAAATGAACAAAAAAAAAAAATAAAATAAAAACACGTTATAACGCGAAAAAAGTCGCATTTACGCGAAATTGTCGATATAACGTGATTATAATATTACACGTTATAACACGAAAAAAGTCGCACTAACGCGAAAATTCGCGTTATAACGTAAATATAAAACACGTTATAACGCGTAAATTCTCGTAGTAACACGAAAAATTCTCGTAATAACGTGAATTCAAAATACGTTATAATGCAAAAAAAAGTCGCACTAATGCGAAAGTTCTGGTAATAACGCGAAAAATCGCGTAATAACGTAAATTCAAAACACATTATAACGCGAAAAAAGTCGCACTAACGCGAAAATTCTCGTTATTACGTGAATATAAAACACTTAATAACTGGAAAAAAAAGTCGCACTGACGTAAAAATTCTCGTTATTACGTGAATAAAGTCGCACTAACTCGAATTCATGAAACTATATCAGTGGTTTCATCAGTACAATGGTAGGGCTCTGAGGTGCCTTGCCTAAAGTCAATCACACGAAAGACCCAGTACGTCGTGCCCGGGCCTCTACTTTACCGATGATTTTATCAATTGGTCTTTTCGCCGGTAAATTTGAATCAATTGCAAAGTCGCAATGGTCCTTATGAGGCATCATAGATATACAGAAGTCAACCTTGGTGCGATACGAGACGAACACCATTATTACAGGGCTCTTAATATTTTTAGTATATTAGAGTATCTGACTCGTGACCTGCATGTAGTTTGTGGATTCATAGCCGGTTGCGGCGACTTTCCTTTTCGGCGATTTTTGGTACTGGTGTGAGAATACAAACACATTCGTCAGTGGATTGGGCGCCATGATGTGACCTAAGCCGTCTAAATGGCGTTAAACTCCAATACTCATGAACAAACAAAATCAAATGAGCCCTGCTCTAGAAAAAAGGGACTTATTACATGCCAATGATGTATGATACCAAGTTAGTTGTCACATGATTATAGGTCTTACGAGAATTTTCGCGTTACTGCGACTTTCTTTTTATACGCCCAAAGGGTCGTATTATGTTATACCCACGGTCGTCCGTCCGTCCGTCCGTCCGTCCGTCTGTCCGTCCGTCCGTCCGTCCGTCCGTTAGCAATTTCTTGTGTGTGCAACTCCTCCTACAGTTTTCATCGGAATTCTTTGAAACTTGCCACAATGAGTCTC
This sequence comes from Tridacna crocea, assembly GCA_943736015.1. Classification (NCBI taxonomy): domain Eukaryota; kingdom Metazoa; phylum Mollusca; class Bivalvia; order Cardiida; family Cardiidae; genus Tridacna; species Tridacna crocea. The sequence continues at coordinate 32,859,278 of OX031066.1, read as the reverse complement.
CATGATGTCTAGTTGTGCACCTGGGTCTTAGAATTGTTATCGCTGTTTGCGTTCCAAAATTATCTGCCCTTGATTTCTGAAATAACCAACTTTTCACTTTGAATTTTTGTTCAGGCCATAACTTCCATACCATGCAAGGTATCAAATTGAAACTACATACACTGGTACAACACATTATGGAGAAGTGCAATGTACATGAAACATAACTCTGCCACTTCTGTTTTTTGAGTTATTGCCCTTTGTTAATTTTCGGATTGAATTTTTGTCCAGGCCGTAACTTCCAAACTATAAAAGCTAATAACTTGCAACTTCATATACTGATAGAACACATTATGGAGAAGTGCAGTGCACATGTATTATAACTCTGCCACCGTTAGTTTTTGAGTTACACCCATTTGTTAATTTTCAGTTTGAATTTTTGTCCAGGCCATAACTTCTAAACTATAAAAGCTATTAACTTGGAACTTCATACACTGATAGAACACATTGTGGAGAAGTGCATTGCACATGAACCATAACTGTGCCACTTTTATTTTTTGAGTTATTGCCCTGTCTTAATTTTCAGTTTGAATTTTCGTCCAGGCCATAACTTCCAAACTATAAAAGCCAATAACTTGCAACTTCATACACTGATAGAACCCATTATGGAGAAGTGCAGTGCACATGAACCATAATTCTGCGACCTTTATTTTTTTACTTATTGCCCTTTGTTAATTTTCAGTTTGAAATTTTGTCCAGGCCATAACTCCCAAACTTTAAAACCTATCATCTTGAAACTTCAAATACTAATAGAACACATTATGAAGAAGTGCACTGCACAAGAACCATAACTCTGCCATCCTTCTTTTTTAGTTATTGCCCTTTGTTAGTTTTCTCTTTGAATTTTCGTCTGGGCCATAATTTCTAAAATATAAAAGCTATGATCTTGAACCTTTGAAGACTGGTAGAACACCTTGTGGAGAACAGCAATTCACAAAATTTGTAACTGTGCCACCCTTCTTTTTTTAGCTATTGCCCTTTAATATTTTTCACATTATCATGGAGATTAAGTACTCTTCATTCATGGCCCTTCCGTCATTTCAACTCATTTCACTGACAAGCCCCTTCGGGCGTATATGCGCCGCTTTGCGAAGCTCTTGTTTTTTGCGTTATAACGTGTTTTAAAACACGTTATTACGATAATTTTCGTGTAACTGCGATTTTTTTTTTGCGTTATTACGTGTTTTAAAACACGTTATTACGAGAATTTTCGTGTGACTGCGACTTTTTTTTTTCGTTATTACTTGTTTGTAAACACGTTATTACGAGATTTTTCGCGTTAGTGCGACTTTTTTTTGCGTTATTACGTTATAACGTGTTTAAAAAAAAAAAAAACATTTTACCTTCATTCTGACACTTGTAGGCTTTCGTAGCTTAGTGATACCTTTTAAGGCTTTATATCTGACGTCACCTATCAAAACCACAATGGAGGAGCATCTTTAAAAAATAGATTGCACGCCGACGGGCCATATTTTTTGACAACCTCGGGTTCTTTCCATAGTGGGGTTATTTTTTAGAACGGAAAAAATGAAATTATCCTATATACAAAAGAGCATCAATGTTATGTTATCGGTCTTTCGATTGGATATTAGAGTACTTCCCGCAATATGAATATTCAATTCATAAGAATATTAATAAAAAACTAAGAATTGCAAGTCAATTATTCCAGGGGTAGATGCATGGAGAATAATGTAATGCTTCAAATTGAGAATTTAGATAAGCCGTCTAAACGGCAAAATTCTAAAGCCAAGAAAAAGCGTCTAATTACCTGGTGACGACACCGATTTGTACTCTGTCGAGTGGAGAAAGACAACAAAGTTTTCTGGTTTGTGACATGTTGCCATATAGACTGAAAAACATAGGGACAAAAAGCATCTTTAACCCTTTATTTGATATGTCAATTTGAGGCTCTTCCATTTCAGAAGCAAATAAAGATATGGACAAAAAATATGGATAAATGAGGATACAAGTATCAGATTAAGTGGAAAGCATTGTGGGAAAAGGAGAAATTGCTCGTTACGAGCAATTTTTCCTTTTCCCACAATGTTTTCAAAAGCTGTCTGTTGTTAATACGTCAAAATGAGTATCTATGAAGTAAAAGGTTAAAAGACAAGAATTCATGCTTGCAATACAGTTCACTGATACCCTACACCAACACAAACGGTCAAAGCTATAAAGACCTTTCTAAATTCCTTTCTGATTCTGCATACCACGACAAGTGTCCCGATTGGGTAAGATCGGATAAATCATTTAGATCAATCAGGGGGCAACACTTGGATTCTAAAGCCAGAATGATATTTAACTCTTTACCAAACGACAAAATTTTACAATTGTCCAAAGTGAAAGCAATATTGCAACTTGACTTTAGAAAAGTAGAAAACATTGTGGGAAAAAGAAAAAAATGCTGGTTATAAGCATTTTTTCCTTTTCCTTTTGTGTTTTCTGAAGGCTTCCTCCTCTGAGCAATAAAAACCAAGGATTTTTTGATAATAGGTTAATGTTGGTTGTTGAATGCAGCTTCGGGGCCCGACTCCGTGATTCATTACATGAAGCAAGTGAGTACAAGATTCTGGATCCATAAAATCAATTTTGTGTAGCAGCCAGCTGAAGTCTGAGGTAGAATAGTCCTTGCAGTTGTAGAAAATCTACCAAAAGCATCATTTCAACTCGGATCAGCCCGCTTATTTTTTGAAGAAAACTTAAAACCATCCTTGTTTTCACAGAGCACGGATCAGATTGTCGGTTTGATGTTTTGTACTCGTGAAATGAACACAGGCATTTTGACTTAAATTCGTGAAACCAACCCATGCATTCTGACTTCTGTGCCATTTTGTTCGAAATCAGTATACCGCACAGTACATACCTGAGGCCAGGTTGTGCAGCCTGATCTTGATCTATTTCGTCAGCAATTTTAACCCATTACCAACATTTTCTCCTTTTCCCATGTAATGTTTTCTAAAGGCTTCTTTCTCACGGGCGTCAAAAGTAGGGATTGTGTGGTAATGGGTTAAGCGCTTTTTGTCGTCCATTGCGTTGAAAGTGATTAACCCTTTCCCAAACAATCCTTGGTTTTTACTGGTCTGGAATAGAAGCCTTTTGAAAACATTGCGGGAAAAGGAGAAAATGTTTTTTCTCCTTTTCCAACAATGTTTTCAACCCTATCATATGGAAAAATTATCTTTTTAGCAACTGTTACTATGTCATCTGCAAAACGCTTTGAATTTGGTCTGGTCCAAAATTTGCCGTTTGGGAAAAGGTTAATGATACTCCACAGTAAAAAGAAGAGTTTGGAGCTAGATGTAACTAATCATTGCCAAATATAATGATAACTTACAATCAATGGCGTATTCCGAGTACTCGCTCCCGTCAGCTGCAATGAGCACGATGTCTCTTTTGAAGGTGGGAGATGTCGGCTCTTGCACGCCCTCTCCTGTCGAGTCGGCCATTTTTCTTCTGTTACAATATTTACGTTGTTAAATTCACTATATACTAAAAGATAATGAGCTACTATGTTTCACCTTCAAAATCTGAATTGTTGACTAGATAAGGTCGCCGAGACGCTATACGTTCGAAAATCACCCCGAGTCATGGCAATGGACTTTGTAAAACGGATTTAAAGTGGACATTGTCTTTATTATACTTACATGGTTCTTCCTGCCAGCGTGACAAGTAGGACAAGTGTCAAGATAACAATGTTTTGGATGCCCTAATTGACCTACAAACTAATCTACAAAAACCAGAAGCGTAGATAACTATTACTTGTAGCTCAATTCAATTCACTAAGCTTGTACATTACAAATACCAAGGACATACCTACATGTAATAATACTATGCCCGAATAGCTCAAGAATGGGTTTGAGCCCAGCGGCTGGCCAACTTAAAATCACTAAAAATCTCTCGGATGAGACGCTGAAAAAGTCCCGCGTGGCGGTGCTATGCAATACTAGACGTAACTAAGGATGGCTTTCTTCCTGAATCTTGCACCGATCTCGCGACATAATCAACATCCCCTGTGGAAGGGGGAGGGGTGGAGAGAAATATGCCAGGAGGCCGTGTATGTTCTGAAAAATGGATTTGTGATGCAGTGATATTGAGGATAAGAAATAACATTTTTTTTGTGATATGGAGGCAAAGTCTGGACACCAGGGCCCGTATTCACAAACCATTCTTGAGAATACTCTTTGTCTTATTCTCCAAGGGTTTCTATATTTGTAAGAAACACAACTTCTGATTGGCTAAACCGAATGGTTTAGCCAATCAGAAGTTGTGTTACTTACAAATGCAGAAAATTCTGGAGAATAAGACAAAAGAATGTTCTTAAGAATTGTTGGTGAATACGGGCCCTGGATGTCTTTATAGTTGACTATAGTTGGTAACTCCTCAGTTTTCTGATGTTAGGACTGGAAACACGCGCGTGTACCACAAGTGTAACTCATTAGCCAAAAAAAACGCGGCAATTTTCGACTTTTATAAATTCAAAGCAGTAACAAACGACAAATACAATCTGGTTCAAATTGTTGCTTTGCATCTATTTCATTCCACAGTGTTTTTAAAGGTCTTTCTTTTCAAGATTGCTAAAATTCTGGATTGTTTGATAAAGGGTTGAATGTGACATTGCATTTGTGATAGGCGTAGATCAAGATCAAAAGATCAAACTGTTCTCTGAACAAATCACAAAACTTAGGAGTTTTCGAAATTGAACGTTTTGCAGACAATAAATAAAATGTGACTATAAATTTAAGACGAAATTTGTTTAGTCAAAAATGATTAATACATTTCATTTCCGAAACAAAGAAAAATCAGGTGACTAGGACTTTCTTCTATAACCAGGATATTCTCAAATGCGTTCCTTTCCACAGAGAAACGATTGGTAAAAAGTAATGATTAAGCACTGACCTTTTGTGAAGGAAGGGAAGTAATTATTTAGATTGAAATTTGAATACTAAAGGGACATAACCCAACGTTATTATTTATGATAAAATTTCAACATTCTCTCAGCTGTTCCAGCGCGAATCTTCACTTAGTTGTGTACACTTTTACATATTAACCCTTTACCAAACAATCCCTGTATTTTACGACCCAGACGTAGAAGCCCTCTGAATACATTGTGGGAAAAGGAGAAAATGCTGGTAACCAGCATTTTCTCCTTTTTCCACAATGTTTTCTACTCTTCTAAAGTCAAGTTTCAATTTCTGAGTCATGTTTATTTTATCGTTTGCAAATGCTTTCAATTTGGACAAGTCTAAAATTTTGTTGTTTGGTAAAGGGCTAAGCGATACTTTAGTAGTCTTGATGAAACAATTTCAAACTCCCGCATCAATGACCCCCAAAAAATATTGGAAATATCTTTTCAGTCGTGTTAATTAATATGAACAAGAAATCTGACCTTATTCCGAATCTTATATCCAACGATAATAACGTTGAAATATTTCATTACACAGACTTGGGGAAGGCAAAATGCTTGAATAAATATTTCTCATCTATTTCTACTATAGATGATTCTAAAGCATGTTTACCTCCTTTTCATCCTAAGACTGGTAATATACTGAACAAAATTTACGTCACTAGACATGAAATAGAAGACATAACCAGTACTTTAGGGAGTACGTGTAAACAAAGCAGCAGGTCCTGATTTAATCAGTCATAAATTACTTAAAACTATATCAAAACCCTTACAAATTTTATTTGACAAGTCACGACAAGATCAAACTTTCCTCCAAAAGTGGAAACATTCATTTGTTATCCACTTTTTAAAAATGGAGGAGATAAATCCTTAGTTTGTAATTATCGACCAGTGTCTCTTTGAAGTTGTGTCGGTAATCTGATGGAAAGCATCTTCGCCAGCCAAGATTACGATCACTACTTGGATCTTACCTTGGCTGATTGAGCCCGATTTCGAAATTCCTGCGATGCGCCCTCTATTTGATGCTGGTTATTATCCCCCTATACATCGTATTTCTAAAAGCCAATGAAATATCGTTTTACAAACCGCTTACGAATACACATGAAGGTACATGTAAACAGTTTGCTTGGAATTGGCCATGGTCAAAATTAGAAATAAGTAAGGTTTATAATGCAATTTTGATAATAACAGTAGTTATTACACCAATGAATTGTGTTAGATTAAGGAAAAGAAGCATTTAGTTTGTATGTGAAATTTGGGGTCATGACCTTTCTTTCTTTGTTCTATAGTTTTGACCCCAAATGCGAAAGTGGGGGGTCAAGGAGCTAGCGGCTTTTTTTTTAGAGGAGAAAACAAGGGTAGGGTCAAGGCACGAAAGATTGCGAAAAAACGGCATGGTAATGTGCTATTTTGAATGTCATCCCCAGATTATGTGTTGTTTCGAGTTGCAATTCAGCTTTGCATTTTCAGGCTAGCTTCCTTGGTTTGCATTATGTAAATTTTGGAATATAGGCTAAAATGGCAATTTTTTTTTCAGTTTTTTTTTCCGACCATGTCACTTGCTTATATTGATCATTGATATCACTATTTCACAAGTTGAATGTGATTTATTGATAAAAACTAAAGAATTAGGATTGTGCTGTTGCATTTAAGTGCTCTTTATAATTTCAGGCTGACTATATAGACCTTTGTTTGAGGAAGTTCAGTTCGGCGTATAGCGAACCGAGACGAGTTTAGCCGACAACCGTGTACTGCTACCTGAAGCGATAAGCAGACATCCACGTGGGTTTCCATGTTTACCTTCTATTTGAAAGGTAGCCACCTTATTCTATTTTTATCAAAGATGAAATGCTACGAGCGATTTCATTCGTTGCAGTTAGAGCTGGCTGCATCAAATGAAAAAGCGTATCGGGGAATTGTAAAAATCAAGCTCGATCCGCCAAGGGTAGAGTAGCGTAGCGAATCGTCAGCCTTGGCTTGCGAAGACAGATGGAAAGGTGAGTATACAAGTATCTGTACAACAAACCTACACTTAAAACATCTTCTCTACGAAAAGCAGCCTGGTTTCTTGTGGGGACATTCTACAGTCCATCAACTGATCGAAATACACCATCAAATCGTTTCTGCTTTAGATGCAAAACAAAACATTTGCACGGTGTCCTGCGATATATCGAAGGCATTTGATAGAGTCTAGCCTAAAGGTATTATTTCTAAACTTCGTCAACTTGGTATCGATGGCCCCCTTCTTCAATGGTTTAAAAATTATTTATCCAATCGTCAACAATCTGTTAATGTTAGAACTGCAAGAAATGCCAGATCTAAAACATCAATAAATGCAGGCGTTCCTCAAGGATCGGTTCTCGGGCCATTACTTTTCTTTGTCTACGTGAATGATATTTCAGACAATTTCTTAATCCATTACTACACAATCTCTACTTTTAAAGACCCTCAGAAAGAGGCCTTCAGAAAACATTGTGGGAAAAGGAGAAAATGCTGGTTACCAGCATATTCTCCTTTTCCCACAATGTTTTCCACTCTTCACAAAACAAATTTCAAATTTTCACCCACTTTTATTTTGTCGTCTGCAAATGCTTTCGATTTGGACAAACCAAAAACTTTGTCGTTTGGTAAATCGGAAGAATCATTGCATTCAGTTACAGCTCTAGTTTTCTTAATCTAGAATAAGACTAAGAATGAAGCCAAAAATGGTCGGTGAATACGGGCCCTGAAAAATCATTTTTCATGTGCTTTGGAAATAACGAACAGGAAATCTATACTTGAAGTCACAAATTCTAACCTTAAATTACATGTGTATAAGATAAGAAAATTCGTAATGGCTACATGACTGAGCAAGAGAAATTATTTAATTAAATTATTTAATAAAGATAAAACTTCGGTTCAATTTCCACGAGTCATATAGAAGTGTTAAATCTTTCCCATTTTCTAATTTTTTTTCCAAATGATGAATTTCGGGAAAATATGGATCTCTTCAGTAGTACCAAAATTATCTGCCACGTTGAATAGGCTGAAAATAAATCGCTTAACCGTTTGACCAAAAAATGATGTTACTCGTATTTAACGAACTTTTGGACGCGGGGTATTTAGAAATAGTAACCAGCATTTTCTCCTTTTCCCTAAATCTTTTTCCTAACATTTCAGAAAAGAACACCACCATACTAGCCATTTTGGATTTGCGTCTGCAAATGTTTTGAATTTGGATCAGTCTAAATTATTGTCGTCTGGTAAAGAATTAAGAGGTAATTAGTTACAGATGCTTTGACATGCTGCGAGTTTAATTGACTTTCGATCGATTTTTCACGCAACTGTATTATAAAACTCGAATCGAATCGACATCAGACCGGTGATGAAATCAAATTAACCGTGTATGTCATGGTGCGCTCCCTTCAGACAAATGTTGTTATAACATCTTAACTCCATACGAAAATGCAATGAACGCAGTAGCCTTTGAAAAAAAATATTGTGGCAAGCGGAACTATATTTTCATCTATCAAAATGGTTTCGTGCTTCCTCTATTTGACCGCTTAGATATTTATTTTCTTTTTGTATCTTTAATGTGATGTTTAAAAGACTTAAGTAGGCTACAACCTAAGAAAAAAATGCGTAAACTATGTATGAAAAGGTTTTTCTCACTTCAAAGTGGATCTGTTAATCAATCTGTATTGGGTATTTGTATGAAGCTAATCAGACCATAAACCTCTTTCGCAATTTTTCAGACTACTGTAAAAAAATTAATGACATTTTACAAAAAAAAAATCCCCAACGTCTAAAATGTCTTCAGAGAGCAAGTGCGTCCAGGCTGACAAAGAGACAAACGAAGAGATTGTCCCACAATGAGCAGTTTTAGGTTGTTCACAGTGTTTTATCAGAGCATTGTGCCACACATGTATATAGAAAAGATAAACACTTACCAAACAGTTCATAGTTTTAACCCTTTACTCTATAGATATTCATTTTACGCATTGCTTATATGAGCCTTCGGAAAACATTGTGGCAAAAGGTGAAATTGCTCGTGACGAGCAATTTCACCTTTTGTCACAATGTTTTCTATGCTATCAAAAGGTGCCATATACACATAAAAAACAGCTTCATCCTTGCTGCTATTGAGGGTCAATTAGAGATATCATAGAAATGCGTTATGGGGTAAAGGGTTAGCAGTCCTCACGAAGACTTTTCAAAATATTAGGGAAAACGGGGAAATGCTGGAAACCAGAATTTTCTCCTTTAGCCTTAAGTCTATCTGTACTATCAGAAACATATCCCACCACAAGAAACACCTCTAATTTGTTCTCTGCAAATGCTTCCAATTTGGAATGGTCTAAAATTTTATCGTCTGATAAAGAATTAACCCATTACCAGTCAATCCCTGCTTTAGACGACCCTGAGAAAGAAACCTTTTCTACAAAATATTGTGGGAAAAGGAGAAAATGCTGGTAACCAGCATTTTCTCCTTTTCTCACAATATTTTCTACCCTTCACAAAACAAATTTCAAAGTTTCAGTCATTTTTATTTTGTCGTCTGCAAATGCTTTCGATTTGGACAAACCTAAAATTTTGTCGTATGGTAAAGAGTTAAAGGCTGGGTTTTTATGGTATCAAATTAACCCAAGTTCCTGTTAGAGCATTGATAGCGGCTTCTCAATGGGAAAACTGATTAGCTACAGTTAACAATGCTTAAGAAAAGGAATAATCGATCAACGCTTTTACCATACGACAAAATTCTTGAACAGTCAAAACTGTAAAGCATTTACAGAAGACAAGTAAAATGTTCCTGAAATTATTGAACTTTTGTTTTAAAGAGAAAGAAAACATTGTGACATAAAGGATCCTGCATGGTGACCGACTTTTCTCCTCTTCCCTTGATGTTTTCCAAAAGCTTCGTGCCACGGGGTCGCAGAGGTATAGTATCGTTTGGTTTTAAGTGTAAATCAATCATTTCATTGCTTTTTTGCACACTTCGCAGTAAATGAGGTAATTGCGTGTTACGAGCCATAGCTGGGTCCTTTTTTTCTTAATTACTATTTATTCCAAGACGTAGTTGTCACAAGAAATGATGACATTTCATGGCAGTACAATTAAATGCATCTTAATTCTTTTACCAGAGTACAAAAATTTATACTTGTCAAAATTGAAAGCATTTACAGACCCCACAAATTACATAATCTGAAAAGATGGAATTTGTCACTGAAAAAAAAAAAAAAAAAATGGAAAAAAAATCTTGGAAAAGGATCTTGAGTAAGAAAGACTAACACAAGAAAGGCAGGCTTACGACACAGTCAAGACTTTCATGAAATCGTAAATAAAGTAAACGAACACTACGTTTATAGTATTACACCATCATTTTTTTTCTTTATTGAAATAAAGCAAACTGGTCACCATGTTTGATCCTCGGCCCCATCTTTGATGGCCCACCTAGAGTTTTGCCGTTTGTTTCTATCAAATACTATGTCCAATGGCCTCCCTTACCAGTGTAAAAAATATGTTGCTTGCATTCTTTCTGTTGTTCCACATCAAAAACACTTACCTCTTACAAACCAAAGAAAGAAAAGGTCCTTTCTAGTGTTGTAGTGGTCTTTATATGTGGTCACACATATAAAAATTATTTATCCAATCGTCAACAATCTGTTAATGTTAGAACTGCAAGAAATGCCAGATCTAAAACATCAATAAATGCAGGCGTTCCTCAAGGATCGGTTCTCGGGCCATTACTTTTCTTTGTCTACGTGAATGATATTTCAGACAATTTCTTAATCCATTACTACACAATCTCTACTTTTAAAGACCCTCAGAAAGAGGCCTTCGGAAAACATTGTGGGAAAAGGAGAAAATGCTGGTTACCAGGCACAGCCAAAGTAGAACTCAATACATAGTATAGTCCGAAAATGTCATTAAAAGTAGCACATTACCTGTGCTGAAAACAGCACTTTTTTGTTTTACCCCACCCTCATTTCTACCACAGGACCTGACTATTTCAGCGAGATCATGGTTTCAAAGTCTTGGTTCAAAACTATGAAAACTCACTGTTTTGAAGTTTGGTTAAGAACTATGAAATGACAGTGGAAAAATTATTACGTTTGAATTTTTAGTCTAAGCAAGTCCTTTTTTCAACGGGTAAACACAATTTATGGTGCAAAACCTACACTTTGCTTTAGAATTACGTTGAAAAATTTTCTTTAATAAATGTATGTTTTTTACCCTATAGACCATGGCTGTTCAAAACCACGGCTGGGAAGTTTGTATAAATATAATAGCCTTATAACACGTAATGTGTAAACTATGATTGTTCTATTGCGCAGATCTTACTATTTCTACCATTTCTGTAAATCATTCAGAGAAATGCAGGACATAAATAAGAGTGATACCCTACAGTTTCACCATTTTGTCTCAAGTTATACCACATTTAATGTTCTACACTCGTAGAATAATGATAGCCCTGTACCAACATACATGTTAATATCACATTCATGGCTTTTTTAAGTTGAGAAAATACGAATGTCTGCTAAATTGAGAGAGAAAAGCAAACGTCCTATCCAACGGGCCCACAAACCAAGAAACAACATTAGTAATGTTGTGCGTATTGCGAGACGCATGTATTGGCATCAACAATAAATGTACATAGAACTCTACATGTAACAAGGCGGACTATGACACAATACTCTTAACTGCGGATAGAAACACTAATTCCTTAGATTTTCTTTTAACTACATTTTGGCCTGACTCGCCCAGGAAAAACCAGAGATAAACCATTTTCTTTAATGGAAAAACTCTGGAAACCTGTGCTCATTTGTCATTGTCAGATGCCATGGAATGTTGGGCCTCATTCACTTAACCCCTTTTCTCAAACCTTTCAGTATTCTGGCTACCAGTTGATTAAAACGTAAACTCAGAAATAAATACATATCGAATTTGAATTTGAAATACGTGTCGATGCCACGAAGGTCTCTCGAGAAGTGAAGCTCAGCTACACCCATCTATAAATAGCCACATCACATATCCCTCGTGCAAAACCGGTTTTGTATCTACCCGTCCGCTAGGACAATGGTACTCGGCTATACGGTGTACCGCCGAATACCATCAAATCTCGCGATGTCTTCGTGTTGTTGGTTTTACTTGTTTACTGCATTTATCAAACGATCTGGATTGCCTTTCGGTAAACTCTTTTACCCCGTGGTATGGGATGGCATGCAATTATGCACCTATTTACTCAAACCATACTTTTATGCAGTTAAACTTGAATTCAGCCTAAATCCTTGCCCATTCAAATTTTGTACTCTAATTTCGTGGGTACTCAACTTAACTCTTTACCAAACGACAAAATTATGAACTGGTCCAAATTGAAAGCATTTGCAGACGACAAAATAAATGTGATTCAAGAATTGAAATTTGATTTAGTAAGGGTAGAAAACATTGTGAGAAAAGGAGAAAATGCTAGTAGCCAGCATTTTCTCCTTTTCCCACAATGTTTTCAGAGGCTTCTTCCTCAGGGTCGTAAAAACCAGGGATTGTTTGGTAAAGGTTTAATGAAAGCAGCCTATAGGTGTTTTACAACCTTGGGTCAGAGAGGTATTGAAAAGAAGCAACTGTAATCAGTATTTTTTTTTTCACCATTTTTTTTTTTCATTTGAGAGAGAATAATTGCTTGTCGAGGGAAAATTTAAAACATTGTTTGCAAAAGCTATCTATTTGGACAAATATAAGATTTTGTCATCCTGTATTATATAGAGTTGACTAGAGCTATCACTGAATGTGACTTAATAACCCCGCCAGCACTTTGACAGTAAAAAGTGTCAAGTTCAAGGGAGATAATTCCTCAACCAGGAAGCGTTGAAGCTTTAAAATTGTGTCTTGCAAATCTTCAATATATGATCAGTAAATGTGCAAAGTTTCAATACAATTGAAGGAAAAGTGTAGGAGGAGTTCGCCACACAAAATTACTAGTACTAGTATTTTGTATACAGACGGACACACGGACGGACGAACTTACGAGACGGACCTTGTGAGGTCGAATTGCTCTTTATTCAATGCAACCCATACAACCTCACAATCGCACCTTTTTTCTAACCCCACTAGCCCTAACCCTAACCCCAACCCCATACCTACCAGACGGACAGAATGAACCCCCAGAGTCTAAATGTACAGTTACCCCTAACCCCACAATGTCGGGCTCGTAAGGACGGACACACGGACTGACGGATACACGGACAGACAGGCTGATTCCAGTATACCCCCGAAAGCATCCGTTTTGCGGGGTATAATGAGCAAACAAAAAAGGGACCAGGATATTACGAGGAAACTGGATTATGCCGGACAAAAAGACTGATCATTGAATTACATGGAATCTTGTTGATTGGAATTATATCGATTGGGATATTTTTCTATCCTCTATTGCCTGTCTTTAATCGATCGATAAGCTATCACCTGCATTATTTATAGTTATGTTATCATCATCTCTGCACACATGTAAGTATTTTTATATCAGAATTTTGCACCTGTTACTTTTGCTGCTATTTTCATTGCTGTAGGAGGAATTTTAATGTAATAAATTAAATACAATTGTCTTAATTCTTTTTTTTTTTTAACAAACATAATTCAAGTATAGCGTTTACAGAATATTTACCATGTTATGATTTATATGAGAAAGAATCAAGTTTGATAACGAAACACGTTATTGAAAAAATTAAAAAGATAAATGTACAACAAATGAAGGATCGATCTCCTTGACCCTTTACTCCATAGATACTCATTTCTTCTCAATGCTTGTAGGAGCCTTTGGAAAACATTGGGGCAAAAGGTGAAATTGCTCGTGACGAGCAATTTCATCTTTTGTCACAATGTTTTCTATGCTATCAAAAGGTGCCATATGCATATAAGAAAAGGTTTCATCCTTGCTGTTATTAAGGGTCATTTAGAGATACCATAGAAATGCCCTATGGGGTAAAAGGTTAAATGTTCGCTGAAGTTTGTCAAAAAAGAATTACTCGTACCTTTGACTTAACCCTTTACCAAACAATCCCAAGTTTTTACGACCCAGAGAAAGAAGCCTTCTGAAAACATTGTGGGAAAAGAAGAAAATGCTGGTATTTTCTCCTTTTCCACAATGTTTTCTACTCTTATAAAGTCAAGTTTTAATTCTTGAGTACCGTTAATTTTGTCGTCTGCAACTGCTTTCGTTTTAACAAGTCTAAAATTTTGTTGTTCGGAAAAGAGTTAGTACCAACCCAACGTCTTTACTCGGCCAACCCCAAGAAACCTCTTGAAACACTGGAGTACTACGAATACTTATATTCATTTCAGAAAGAAGTATGGGCGTATACAGGCATCTATAATTTTCCGATTTAGCTTAAATTTCAAAGAAATCCTTTTAACTATACTGGAACCTGTTAACAACGTGCATTCTTCATAACGATTGATTGACTGTTATATAAGAGCTGTCGGCTTCTGTGATTATTTTCCCTGGGTCCGAATTCACAAACAATTTTTAAGATTGTTCTGTGTCTTATTCGTCAAGATTTTCCAAGAAACAGGGCTTCTTATTAAATAACATTTGGTTCAGCCAATCAGACGTTTTGTTATTTTCACATTGATGAAATTCTGAAAAATAAGACTGAGAACGTTCTAAACAATGGTTGGTGAATTCGGACCCTAATGCGGTAACAGGGCGGCCTTTGAGGGGAGAATATTTAATGATCTGCGATAGTTCTGAAAAAAAAAAAAAGAACAAGAAAAACTGATAAAATAGAACCTCCTAAAGGAGTTCAAAACGAAAGGATTATATGAAAGAGTGATTATAAATCAATCTTGTAATTCTGGATTAATTACTGTATGGTAAATCCGGACGTGTTTTTTTTAGCTGATCAGGAGTTCCTGTTTCAATTTGGCCAATCAGCGTAAGGTTAACCCATGACCAAACAGTCCCGTACTTTAATGGCCCAGAGGAAGAAGGCTTTTGAAAACATTGTGGAGAAAATATTCAATATTACTATATTTTTATCATCTCCTTTTCAGGAGAGTGGTTCAAAGACAAATCTAAAATTGGAGCCGGATTTGAGCTTTAGATTTAAACAAAATTGTGTCGTTTAGTAAAGAGTTCATCCTTTAACTGCTCAATAAATACGATAAAGAACTCAGCCCAGGATAAAACGAATGTATACTACTCAAAGTTTGCTAAGCACGAAGATTTCCTAACACCGTAGCAGAGTCTATATTTCTGTGATGTTGGTGTTGGAAATCATTCAGTGATACCAATAGTGGTATATTGAAAAAATCTCCAGTACACACATTGTTTTGTATGACAGACAAATTCCTCGTGAAAGTCTTGCAAATGTAGATTCCCTCAACGTTCATGGTGTTTTGAGAAACTGCGTGCATGTACTAAACTTGCATACACTCCTTATTCTTCACTTTCTTTTGAAAGGCTGAACGTATTTGATGGTAGTTGGTAGTTGGAGTTTAACGCCACTTTAAGAGCTAAGGTCATATCATGGCGGTCGGTGATGCACATGTGTTTCCTGGCTTTCTCATACCAGTACTAACACTACTTTCTTTCCAAAGCCACCAACTACTTTTCTCACATTCTTCAGCAGAGGTGAGAGGCGAAAATACGCCAGAAAGAAAGTTTGCCTCAACCAGGTATCGAACTCATAACCACCAGGTCATGAGTCCGACACGCTCACCACTGAGCCACCCGGGCGGGCTGAACCTATTTGACGTTAATCAATATGGCAAATGCGAATTTCAGAAGACATTTATAAGATGGAGATATTTAGAGGGCAGTCGGGATGTTGGAACAAAGGGTTCTTCATCTTGAGGTTTGTAAGGCCCTTGTTGTGCACCATACTGTTTTACTAGAGTCTGGGCGAGTATGGTGCAACTATCAGGCGATATGGTGCTGACAGGAGAAGGGCTGCATCTGCAGCTGGTGATCGATATCTGGTCATACAGTCTCGTAAAAACCGTTTTGCGACTTCATCTCAACTGCCTAGTTTCGACTCAAACCAAGCTCACACGGTTGCACAAAAGTGACCTCCGGTCGAGAAGACCATGTGCTTTAACCCCCTCTCTCCAAACCACTGTCAGCATCGGTTTGCTTCAGCAATGGACAATGTTGGTTAGAGGAGAATGGACTGGTGGCCTTCCCTTTAAAGATGATTTCATGTTAAATTTGTTTTAACACTACGGTAAGCCAAATGCTCCCAGTGTCCCGCAGGTTTCGAATGTGTGACAGACCCTGACAACCCAACATACGGCAACAACGGACAATACAGTCATATTGGAGAGATGAGCTGCAACATTTGCCCGGCGGGTTCTTTACAGATGAGACCCGATACTGCTTGGACTACACGGATATGCGTTTTCGAGTGCGGAGAAGGCCAGGATAGAAGTTTCATGCAGCAAACATTGCTGGGCATGATCATTACGGGGGTGGGCTCTACCATGGTATGGGGTGAAATAAGCTAGGAAGGACGCACTGACCTGGTTGTGCACGATCGAGGCATATTAACTGCCCAGAAGTATCGATATGAAATCCTCGATCTACAGGAAAGTTTATATGCTGGTGCCTTTGCCGATAAGGTTCGTTTTAATGGACGACAGTGCTCATCCTCACACGGCCCTTATTGTCCAAGAGTACTTGCAAAGGGAGATTATCTAGCGTATAGATCAACCATCCCGTTACCCCGACTAAAATCGAATTGAACACATGTGGAGTTAGTAATAGATTCGCATTCAGCCACAAAGTATTCAACAACTTGGTGCATTCCTTGTCGGTGAATGAAAGAAATTCCATTCCATAAATGGTAAAAAAAACTAATTTGGGGCATGCAAAGATGATGGCAAGCTGTAATTGATAGCAACGGGTTACAAAATTGTTATTGAGACCAATGTAACTGCTAGCTTTTTTCGCAAGTTCCGGTTTTTAATCGTTTCAGTAAAACGACAATTTTAGTGACCATCCAGTTTTAATGACCATCCAGTTAAAATTAAAAATAAAATTAAAAAAGTGCATTACAAGTGTGAAATCTTTCTATACAATAATAAATAAGGCACACGGTACATGTTCAACAAGAAGAAATACTGAACACTTAACTACAACCTAAGATTTGTTTTCAACAATATTTTGGTACTTAGCAAGTTTTGTGTAGTATACATGTACTTATATTGCAATTTAAATGCCTTTTTTCTTCCGCAAAACTATTATCATTATAGGACAGCGTCGACCTAAAATCAGACGGAATATTTTGTGCAGTCTGATCTTGATTTACTTTGTTCACAAAAGCCTATAGAGTTGAGCTTAGTGCGTTGTCGGCGCATGCCATATTCATCAAAGGTTCGACCTGTCTGCTATGGCGCATCGCCGATCCCATATGCAAGGGAAAAGCAGGGCTTACACTAAAGCTATTACCCAAGCCTGTAGGGGCTGCTATATTAAATGGCTGGTCACTTGCAAATTGGTAACATGCTAACTTATCATAGCTGAATGGATTGCACCAGTTGGCATTTTATTGAGTTAACGTTTATTTTACTTTGAAATTCAAAGGAACAGTTATCGCGTAGAAAAGTAGTCCGGTTGTGCACCCAGAATGTCCAAATTAAATATATAAGATACATATACATTTGTAGAATGCCATCTTGCCGCAGATATTGGAACTTAGTGACCTAATAATCTATTCGTTTAGGGGCATTAACACTGGATTATTTTGCGATTGGTTATTCAAGATCTTGGAAGACAAGGAAAATAATATCAACAAAAGAAAAGTATATATACTCTCTCAAAAAAGAAACGCAACATACAGAAAATAGGAAATTTACTTCATATATTATTTTCATAATTTATGATATAAATAATTTACACAGGAATGCAAAAATTGGCACACTTCTTGTTCATGAGTTCTTTTACTTTGGAATATCACAGTTTGTCACATATTGTCAATAAATCACTCATAAATTGTCAATATCTGGTATAATATTTCAAAAAGATAATCTGATGTTGCGTTTCTTTTTTGAGAGAGTATATTTTGTCAAAAAGAAACGAGTCAATGCTTGTGAAAAGGGCCTTTGATACAACGGAAAAATGTATTGACCTATATCAGCTTGCTCCGGCAGAATGACAAGGGTCAAACATGTCGCTTAAGGTCAATTATCTGCTTGTCTATGGACCATTCTACCACATGACTCAGTTTTGGACCCATGATTATGCAATAAGTCCCCTCAGTAAAATGCATCACGCAATTGGATTAAATCCCCTTCTGCCAAGATCATGGTTAAAAAATTGCGATGTCCTCTTCGTGATTCTTGAATGAGGAATCAGTTTTATATTTCATCATCTGTTGGATAGATTAAGAGATTGGGAAAATCATACGAAATGATAGATTATTTTTACAAGATTATCCATTTTTATCACATAATCCTCCTTGTTTTCAATATAATACATTGTATATATCCATTACGAATTTTCTTGTATCACACACGTGTGAGATAAGGAAATAGTGTTGTATTTGGTCAGCACTCTGTAATAATACGCTTCCTTTCTAAATCATTGCTGACCTAGGTTCCTGATGGAAATTCGTGATCAAAATTCTTAATCATGATAAAATTGTGAATTCAATCACTTTTAGAATCGGAACAAAATAAATTTCGGCAAGTTTCTTCGGAACTTTGTTTCGTTGGTAATGTATCTGTCAAAGTAATTCCACACGCTTCATGTAAATTTCACTACACATGATACATGTATGCATCTGTTTTAACACATTTTGGACTATAATTCTTGTTATACGGTAATGTGATAAAAAGAATCTGACATGAGTTGGCTTTTGAGGTAAAATGTTATTAAAGTCGTCCAAAAAAAAAAAAATGTTATTAAGCTCGCCAAAGGCTCGCTGAATAAAATTTTAGTAAACTCGTTTAATAATTTTGTTATCTCAAAAACCAACTCGTATCAGATCCTATATATCGTACAGATTTCAGAAGTCGTCAAGTGCGTTTAAATATTTCTATTGGTTAAAAGGGTAAAAATACAATAATTTTATTGCCGATCGGTAATTTCTATGTACAGTAAATTTATGACTATATTAGAATTTCCTTAATCCTTAGCCCGCTTTGTGTGATTCGAAAGCCTTCTTTTTTGCGGTAAATATAGTCTTGATCAGACCCCAAAGAATGTTTGTCTGATCTTGGATTCACACTAGCCAAGGCTTTAGTATTAGCCCATTACCACACAATCCCTACTTTTGACGCCCCTGAGAAAGATGCCTTTTGAAAACACTGTGGGAAAAGGAGAAAATGCTGGTAACCAGCATTTTCTCCTTTTCCCACAGTGTTTTCTACCCTTCCCAGGACAAATTTCTATTTTTTAGTTACCTTTATTTTGTTGTCTGCAAATGCTTTCAATTTGGAACAGTCTAAAATTTTCTCGTGTGGTAAAGAGTTAAAGAAGAAACTTTGAAATCGTGATATTTGGGGTTTTACTATAGACTTGAAAATTTCACTTTAATTATTGAGCAGTTTACCCTTTACCACACTATCCTATTTTTTATATGTTCTTGCTAAAGACTGTCTCTGAAAACATTGTGGAAAAAGGAGAAAATGCTGGTTACCAGCATTTTCTCCCTTTTCCACATTGTCTTCTACCCTTTCAAAGACAAACTTAATCATATTAACCATAATAAATCTGTCGATTGGCAGCTTTTAATATGAATGAATCTACTTGTAAAAATTTTTCGGCTGGTAAAGAGTTGTTGACTAACGTGTAGTACAGTATATTCTAACAGTTGTTCGGTCATGATCGATTTCGCGGTACAGTTATTTCAAGTTATCTTTGATATGGATATAGACATCAATAGAAGGTTAGCGTTAAATTGTACTTCCTTTTCTGTCCGTCCGTATGGCTGTCTTACCCTATTACCGTCCTTGTATCCATCCGCCCTTCCGCCCATCTGTCTGTCTCTCTGTCTGTCTGTTTTTAGCTCTGATTATACATGTTTTTTCTGTGAATGGTAGAAATTTCTTTGTCAATAGAGGGGTTTTACCCGATTTGCCTGATCGTGTAGATGTGGCATTCGTTACCCGGGCATCCTGAGTTCGATATTAGCTGAAGTTTGTCATGATGAGAATACATTTATGCAAGACTTATGTTTTTTTAGCCATAGAAGTGATAGATAGTCTAGACACAAGGATTACAGCACTGTCCCTGCGATATAACTATTTAACCCATTACCACACAATCCCTACTTTTGACGCCCCTGAGAAAGAAGCCTTTAGAAAACATTGTGGGAAAAAGAGAAAATGCTGGTAACCAGCATTTTCTCCCTTTCCTATAATGTTTTCTACCCTTCATAAAACAAATTTCAAATTTTCTGTCATTTTTATTTTGTCGTCTGCAAATGCTTTCGGTATGGAAAAATGTAAAATATTGTCTTTTGGTAATGAGTTAATCATGATAGTAGGAAATGGCATTTTACCCTATCAAGTATCAACGAACTAGAGTTTTTGACATATAAAAGAGAGAGAGAGAGAAAAAATATAATAAGAAAAAAGATGGCGTATTAGGTGTTGTAAGAGTGAAGATCGATCTTTTGTGATTCAGTCTAAAAAAATGTCGTGAAAATCAACCAGTAATTGCCTCGTTTTCCCTGCTGCATTGCATATTGTTTGAATGGAGAGTTTTCAGTTAGATAGATACATTTTGATAGGTAAAAGAGCAAACTTCCATTTCGTCTCACAACCAAATAAACTATGTGTTAGATTAGTACTTGGACGTGCAGAAAAAAATGAGCAAAAAAATAGCAAAAGATTTTTACGTAAGTCAGCCTGCGCAGATTTGCTCACCGTCTGGCCTTGGTCGATACTTTTTGCAGATGTGTTAAAGGTGGATATCTAGAATGTTCACATCACACCAAATCAAAAAATATATATATCTCTGAAATTTATATGAAAAACAATACAAATCATCAATAATTAAGAATCATAAAATAACGAAAAAATTTTTTGGGGATGGTATTCCCTTAAAAGGCTACGTAGCCTCTTAAGCTATTTTTAGATTTCGCACCAAAAATAAAAAGAAGCATTGTGGGAATGTTAAGTGACTGGCACGTCACTAATGATGCTTAAATTCCATTACATAACAAACGTACTATTATTTTTCATAATATCTTCTTCGGACGCTATGTTAGAAGCTTCGTCTGTGTATTTCAGGTATGTAAATGAGTGAGTTGCTCATGTAAAAATAGAACGTGTTTCCCGTCAATGTCGACATGGGCCGTTGTAAATTTCTAATTTCTCTTGCTGTCGGATGGTTTTCGACTACTGGGGTTTTATGAATGAAAATTATAAGGCTTTGGGAGTATAAGGATGATATTTTTGTAAAATTTTCGTCTCAAATTCTGAAGGGCCATCTTTAAACCCCGTTTTCAAACAACGTGACTCATATCTAAACTGAACAGTTATGGATTATAATAGGTAACACGTTGAAATTAGCCGTGTTCTGTGAAAAAGTCGCTTAATGCATTTGCGAAAAGTATCGACCCATGCCAGCCTGCGCGGACATGGGCCGAACATTTTCGGTATTTTTAAGAATTCTGCATGACAAAGAACCATTTTACCTTATGGTAAAGTCATTTATTTTATCAACAAAAAGGTTGTATGGATCCATTATTCAGTGATCTCTTCCTTGGTGTAATGCATCAAGGAGATGATGCTTGTAGGAACCGTTTGTAGGCCGATAGTATAATGCATGAAGGAGATGATGCTTGTACGAACTGTTTGTAGGCCGATGTCATTTAAAGTTAAACCGAACGATCCAACGTACTTACGACCCTACGACAGTGGCTTTTGAAAACATAAAGCAGTACGGTTAACCTTTTACCAATTAATTCCTGGTTTTTACGGCCCTGAGATAGAAGCCTTTTTAAAACATTGTGGGAAAAGGAGAAAATGCTGGTAACCAGCATTTTCTCCTTTGCCCACAACAGTTTCTACTCTCCTAGAACAAAATTCAATTTTTGAGTTATGTTTATTTTGTCGTCTGCAACTGTTTTCAATTTGGACAAGTCTAAGATTTTATCGTTTGGTAAAGGGTTACGACAAGAGTGCACAGCAGGAAAAACTGGTACCTGAGGTGCGTTCAACAGAGCGAGCGCATCGAGCGCTCTCAAGCGCTTTCGTTCTGAACGCGGGCGCCCGCTGAGGCGCTCGATAGCGCCCGCGTGCACACTTGATAGGAGTTTCGCTTGTATTTCCAAGATGGCATCCAATAGCAGAAGTGTTATCCAAATGAGAGAGTCTAATGAGAATCTAAACAATGAGGCGGCTGGACAAAATTACACCATGCTCGTCCCTTTAGATGTTAATTAAAGATGTTCTGAAGACAAATTCAGTATTTTATTCGATTTTTTTTTTTTTTATGATCACGGAGAATTAACAGATCTGTGATCGGAACAAAGAGATTCAGCATACCACTGTTTTCTTTGTTCATGCTTTTTTATCATTAAATAGTTTACAAAATTTTACAGATAACTCTGTAATGATGGCCAGTCTTATGTCCCAGAAAGATTTGTTTTTGGCGCCACTTTTGAAAAATAAGCGAGCGCTCGCTTGCGTTCAATTCACGAGGTGCATTCTTGCCAGGCGCTCTGTGAAGCGCCCGCGATGTTGAACACACCTCTGGTCTGTATTGGGCACGTTATGATCCGATATAAGTGTTTATTTTATTGATTCGAGATAGAAACTAATCGGAAGTCAGGGTCTTATGCTTACAATCGATTTCAACGTGTAATTCAAACATAATAAGGTGGATGAATAAAAATGGGAAGAGAAGAGATAGAGAGATAAACAGAGACGAAGAGAGAGGGAGAGAGACAGAGAGAGAGAGAGAGAGGGAGAGAGAGAGAGAGAGAGAGAGAGAGAGGGAAAGACTGACAGACAGACATACAGACAGACAGACAGAGAGGAGGAAGATGGATGGATGGATTCAAAAAATAGATAAATTAAAAAAAATGCTAAATTTCAAAGAAACAGAATTTCTGATTGGCTCAACCAAATGGTTCAGCCAATCAAAAGATGCGTTACTTTCTGAAACAAGAAATAGACCCAGAATGCCATCTAGAATTGTTGGTGAATATTAGAGCTGATCTCGGTAACTGGTGAGAATGTCAAGTTTTGTTTGACAAATTCATCGTAACGACATGTAAATACCATTAGTTAATCCTTTACACCACAAACCCCGAGTTTTAACGACCCCGATGAAAATATTGTGGGAAAAAGAGAGAATGTTGGTAACCAGCATTGTCTTCTGTGCCAACATGGGTTTTCTACCACTTCACAATACAAATTCATTACCTGAGCTATCTTTTGTTTCTCCTCTACAAATGGTTTCAGTATCGATGAGCCTAAAATTCTAAAGTCCGTGTGGTGAAGGGTTAAAATGTCAGAAAATCACGAACTTGAAAACTCCTTAAAAGGTTTTGATTTTAGGGTCATTTATAGAGATTAAAGATGAGCTGGTTTTACAGGTATCTGGGTAGCGCAAAAGTGACTGTCTTTGGACAAGGATAAAGTCGGATGAACATTATCTTTCTATTTCAAAAATTATTTTAACCCGTTTAACCCAAAGGATATTGTAATTTACCACACAATGACGACTTCTAACCCCCTTGAGGAAGAAGCCTTTGGAAAACGTTGTGGGAAAAGGAGAAAATGCTGGTAACCAGCATTTTCTCCTTTTCTCACAAGGTTTTCTACCCTATCAAAGCAAGCCTGCTCCATTTCAGCCATTTTGAAATTTCGTTGCAAGTGCTTTCATTTTGGATTGGTCTAAAAATTTTGCTGCGTTGTAACGGGTTAACGAAACTGACGAAAGGATTTTTCAAAATATTGTATGTAAAGTAGAAAATGTTGGTCAACAGCATTTTCTCTTTTTTTTAAAATGTGTCGTGCTTTTTCTAAGACGACAAATTCCATCCCACAAAATCTATATCTACCCTTTGAAAACTATCCATTATTCAACGGCACTAGGAAAAGAGACGTTTAAAAGTCATTGAGGGAAAAAAAAAGGACAAAAAGCTGGTAAATGGACATTTTCAGCGAAGCTGTACAAGCAAGCCTTTTACCTACTTCTTGTACTAAAGGCTACTTCCTTAGGGTCGAAAGAACCAGGAATTGTTTGGTAAAGGGATAGATCGTTTAATACTGTCGAATGGAATTAGCGAAGTCATATAGCTTTAGTGAATCGGCGATCCGGGGTTAACTTCCGAGATCCGACGAAAGTAAAAAATTCTTTGTAAAAGATAAATAGGCAATCACTATGATCAATGTGTGAAATCTTCATACTTTCAAGTACAGATCTTTCAAGTGGTAAAGAAGAAAGGTTTACGAGGAGAAAAGTCCTATATTAATCCTTTACCAAACAATCCCTGATTTTTATGACCCTAAAAACATTGTGGGAAAAGGAGAAAATGTTGGTAACCAGCATTTTCTGCTTCTCCCACAATGTTTTTCATCCTGCTCGGAAGAAATTTCATTTTATGAGTAACGTTTCATTTGTCGTCTGCAAGTGCCTTCAATTTCGACCAGTCTACAGGTGTTTCGTCTGGTAAAGAGTTAAGACCCTGACGAGGAATCCTAAAAATATCGTTCGAAAGGCAGAAAAGAATTTTTCCCCTTTTCCCAGGATTTTTTGCTATCTTTTCAATCCAATTCAATGTTCTCCGTCGCTTTAATAAAATCCACTCATTTGAATCCTGTTTAATCGTTTGTCTGAAAAATGATTGCAATTTGGACGAGTCTAAAATACTTGTCACGTAAAGAGTTATAAAAACAAGAGGGCCAAGATGGCCCTGGATCGCTCTCCTGAATTTTTGAGAGGACCATAGCCTATTTATTTTTTGAGGCATTGAAACATTAGAAACAAAATTTCTATTTTGCCAAGCAGTTTTCAAAAGGTCACCTGTAAAAGCCATTTCAAAATCTGACCAGCAGTTGCAGAAAAGAAGATTTTTTGAGAATTTCTTAATTTCCATATAGCGCAAAATAGCCCCCATTCACCAGACCCATGTCTCTAGATGAATCAAAATTTTGCGAACAAGCTTTAAAAAGGGTTATTCAAGGAGCATTTCTGTGAAATTATTCTAAAATCTGACCAGCCGTTCGAGAGAAGAAGAATTTTCAAGAATCTCTTCATGTCGGCAAAGTACGAGTAGCCCCCATCCACCAGAGCCATGTTTCTTGACAGATCGAAATTAAGCGAACAAACTTTGGAAAGGGTCACCAAAGGAACATTGCTGTGAAATTATCTTAAAGTCTGACAAGAAGTTTTAGAGAAGAAGAATTTTTAAGAATTTCTTCATTTCCATATTGTGCAAGTAGCACCCATTCACCAGAGCCACGTTTCTTGACGGATCAAAATTTTGCCAACACTTTTTAAAAAGGGTCACCCGAGGAACATTTCTGTGAAATTATTTCAAAATCTGACCAGCCGTTCGAAAGAAGAAGAATCTTTAAGAATTTCTTAATTTCCGTATAGAGTGCAAGTAGCCCCCATTTACCAGAGCCATGTTTCTTAACTATCAAAATTTCAAAAACAAGTTTTGAAAAAGGTCTCTCAAAGA
Organism: Tridacna crocea; assembly: GCA_943736015.1. Classification (NCBI taxonomy): domain Eukaryota; kingdom Metazoa; phylum Mollusca; class Bivalvia; order Cardiida; family Cardiidae; genus Tridacna; species Tridacna crocea. The sequence continues at coordinate 32,833,721 of OX031066.1, read as the reverse complement.
ACATCTCTGAGAAATTATTTCAAAATCTGACCAACGGTTTCAGAGAAAAAAATTTTCAAGAATTTCTTCATTTTTGTATAGTGCAAGTAGCACCCATCCAACAGAGCCATGTTTCTTGACGGATTAAAATTTTCCGAACAAATTTGAAAAGGGTCACCCAAGGAACATCTTTGTGAAATTATCTTAAAATATGGTCAGTGGTTTCAGACAAGATTTTTATAGAATTTCTTAGAAAATTCCATTTGATTGCCATGACAACCAGAGTTTTTGACTGAATCAAATTCTGCTAATAGTTTTTTTAAAAAAGGGCCTCCAAAGGAACATTCCAGCAAGTTTGGTCCAAATTGGCCCAGTGGTTAAGGAGGAGTTGATGTTTAAAGAATTGTTGACGACGCACAACGGACGACGCACGACGGACGATGGACACCGGGTGATCCAAAATGTTCCCCTCGAGGACGTTGTGTTCAGGTGAGCTAAAAAACTCAATAAGCAAACACATGATATTGACAGTGCGTCAGGTTCGGTCAATACGATGTATGCTCTTCACTGTAAAGTAGGAAAAGACTTACGGTAGCTTCGTAATAAAACTCTGTAAACAAACGGAGCTGTCATGAAGTTAAATATTAGACTTGTCACCAAGAGTCATTTAGACTTAACCCTTTACAAAACAATCCCTGGATTTTACAACCCACATGCAGGATTTTGGTTTAACGCCACTTTAACAGCTAAGGTCATATCATGGCGGTCGGTGACGCTAGTATATTTCCTGGCTTTCTCACACCAGTGCTAACACAATTTTCTTTCCAAAGCCACCGACTACTTTTCTGACATGCCTCAGCAGAGGTGAGAGGTGGAAATACGCCGGAAAGAAAGTTCGCCTCTGTGAAAAAGGAGAGCTTAGAATAATCTGAACTTGATTAAAAAAGTGCATAATTTATTATGCATGTACGACAATAAATCAAGTGAATGTGGTTTGAACCAAATCCATTTCAATTTTATATATGCTCAAACTTCCGGTTGGAAATCTAATTTATTATCGCCGACGTTGAAGGAGAGCGAGCCTGGAGTTGTATCTACGATTGGTTGTCATGTTGATTTTAACATATTTCATTTCATGCGATTGACATAAACCTCATTTGAACTTAATGTACAATGCAATACATTATATAAAACAGGCAAACTTGGTGGAGTAGCAAGTCCCAAAACTCATTTATACAACTTTTTCCGCTTACAGTTAGCAGGATCATCTGAATACAAATATCACACTATATTTGAGTCATGCTTTGTAAAAAGGAGGCTTAATGCAATAGCGAAAAGTGTTGTCTCAGGTCAGCCTGCGCATTCCGCGCAGGCTGATCTGGACCAAACCTTTTCGCTGAGTTGCTCAATTTTCTATATCGTTTTAAGGTACTGGTCGAACTCGTAATTCTGTTTAATGTTAGAATAAATAGCTTAATTACGGATCCACATTGAAGTGATGACTCCTGTGGTTAAGTGTATCATTGAGCTGCATTGACCCCCTTTTTGTCAGAGTATGGCTCATTCTATTTGAAGGACGAGTCAATATTTCGATGATATGTAATCGAGGCGAATCTTAAGTTAATTGCAAAAGTAATCGTCTCTTATAAAGGTATCGATGGGCAGATGGTGGAGAAGATCAATCAATCAATCACTCAGTCAATCAATCAATCTAGCTTACTGGTTACTTTTCTGTACCCGATTCTTTTATATCTTGACTAGACAATAACATTTTAGACTTGTCAAAATGGAGGACATTTGTAAACAACGGATTGAATGTGGTTCAAAAGATTCGATTTGTCTTTAAACAGGTAAGAAAAGAGCTTGGAAAGGGAGAAAATGCTTATTATCCTTTTCCAACAATGTTTTTAATGTCGCCTTCCATTGTGTCGCAAGTGGTTAAAAGGTATTGAAGAGGGGTAAACAATCAATAACTTAACCCTTTCCCAGACGGCAAATTTTGGACCAGACCAAATTCAAAGCATTTTGCCGATGACAAATTAACAGTTGCTTAAAAGATGATTTTTCTATATGATAGGGTAGAAAACATTGTGGGAAAAGGAGAAAATGCTGGTTACCAGCATTTTCTCCTTTTCCCACAATATTTCCAAAAGGCTTCTATTCCTTTCCCGTAAAAAACAGGGATTGTTTGGGAAAGGGTTAAAGTAAAAACAAGTACTCAAGTAGATAGCGAGTCGGTCAAAGATTTCACTCTACAAAATCGTTTTTTAATCAACAAAAAATAATTTTCTTGGCATTTTCTATATTATCTAACACGAATGCAGTTGATTGTATTCGATTTATAACAGTTCCTCATTTCAGTTTGTTCTCTTATTGTCCCTTTACCAATCAATCCCTGGTTTTAACGAGGATGAAGCCTTTTATCTCTTTACCAAACAACAAAATTTTAGACTTGTTCAAATTGAAAGCATTTGCAGACGACAAAATAAAAGTGACTGAAAATTCGAAATTTGTTTTGTGAAGGGTAGAAAACATTGTGGGAAAAGGAGAAAATGCTGGTTACCAGCATTTTCTCCTTTTCCCACAATGTTTTCTAAAGGCTTCTTTCTCAGGGGCGTCAAAAGTAGGGATTGTGTGGTAATGGGTTAAAAACACTTTGGAAAAGGAAGTAAATGCTAGTCTTCTTTCTCTTGACTGCAAAAATCTTAACAAGAGTTAAACTTGTTCCACTCTCTCGGTCACAAAACGAGCCGCACGGCAAAACGATATCGGTTAATTTTGACAGTTTGAGTTATTATCAAAATATTTTTTCAAAAGTAATCGTTTCTGTTTGAAGGACTAACTCTGCGTGTCATTTTTTTGTTCAGATATACTTGTCAACGATCTAGATTTTTTGAAACATCGGGAGATATTCAATCTAACATGTAAGTGTGCGCTTCTCATTGGTTAACTCCAGCTTTACTCATAACCAAATGACAATAATTTAGGTTTGTCCAAATCGAAACCATTTGCAGACGACGAAATAAAAGTGACTGAAAATTTGAAATTTGTTTAGTGAAGGATAGAAAATATTGTGGAAAAAGGAGAAAATGCTGGTTACCAGCATTTTCTCCTTTTCCCACAATGTTTTCTAACGGCTTCTTCCTTAGGGTCGTCAAAAGTAGGGATTGTGTGGTAATGGATTAAGTTATTTATCGTGACTTAATGTTTAATTATTCTGTTGTGAAATCGTATCTACTTACTCTGCTGTGATGTTATTAACATTTTTTTTATTATTTCATGTTTCACGTGTAAGTCTTTTGTTTTTACATATTACATATTTTTTACGAATGTCCTTACATAATCCATGTGCTATATCTATCTAAAAAGAATACTTACCCGCCATCGAATTAGCGATGGCTTCAAAATTCTGTCGTCAAAATTTCGGCCCAAGCAATAAATAATGTGTTGCAAATGTTCAACTAATGATTGATTGAATTTGCATTTATGTATCATTGCCACCGGTTGCCCATATGGGCGACGCCCCCTGAAGGCTGCTGGTATTGTTACAAGGGATAGTGCAGATACAGGACGGAAGTCATCTTAAGTTACGCCTGTTTTTTTTTAACGTGGTCGGTGTATAGCACTGTCACACGGAACGTCGGTTTAACGGCTCTTCCGTAAAAAACTATAATTAGCAATTTAAGATGGCCAGCCACGGAGATCGAATCCACACCCTCAAGTGACTCGAAACATCACGTTCACGAGTCCAACGCTCTACCTATTGAGCACTGCCGGCTTATCTTATTAAATAATAATCTAGGTCTAATATGAAAGAAAAGGAACAGAATATTGTAAGAGAAAAGTTTGATGTGAAACTACAGTACTGAGGAACAGTCAATGGGGAGGATGAATAAACTATTATGATTTACTTTGAAACGAATTAAACACTGTAACTAAACCGATATGCTGAATAGAGAAATATTCACACATGTTACCGTGTTTTAATTAGTCTATTAGGAGGGCGGGAGGTTATTTCAATCATAGGAGAATGGTTGATCTTCATGGTACCTTTAACTCTCTGCCAAACGACAAAACTTTAGACTGGTCCAAATTGAAAGCACTTGCAGACGACAAGTTAAACTTAAAAAAAATAAAAACTTGTTTCCTGCAGGGTAGAAAACATTGTGGGAAAAGGAGAAAATGCTGGTCCCCAGCATTTTCTCCTTTTCCCACAATGTTTTTAAAAGGCTTTTATCCCAGGGTCATAAAAACTAGGGATTGTTTGGTAAAGGGTTAACTCTCTACCAAACAAGTCTTGGTTTTCACGACCCTAGAGGAAGGAAGGAAGGACGGCTTTTGAAAACCGTGTGGAAAAAGGAGACAATGCTAGTAACTCTGACAAACACTTTTCAAGTACTGTATATATATCATTGTATGATTCATGCATTTATTCTATTGGAATAACTGAGTATAGTAGAATATCACGAGGGGCAATCATTTACGAAAGAGTATAAACAAAGGCCAGGATTTTCTTGCACAATCAGTATAAAAAGGAAGGAATAAAAACACCTTTAATTTCTACCCCTAATCTTGTTAACTCTTTACCAAAAGACAAAAATTTTTAGACTGGTCCAAATTGGAAGCATTTGCATATGACAAGAGTATTGTGACTCATTGATTGAAATTTGTTTTGGGAAGGGTAGAAAACATAGTGGGAAAAAAAGAAAATGCTGGTAAACAACATTTTCTCCTTTTCCCAAAATGTTTTTAAAGGGCTTTTTAGTCGGGGCCGTGAAAACCAGGGATTGTTCGGGAAAGGGTTAAATAGCTTCGAATGAAACTTAAAGGCCGACAGTAAATAACCCAAGTTTTGCTTCTTAACTAATTACCAAAAGGCAATATTTTAGGCTTGTCCAAATCGAAAGCATTTGCAGACGACAAAATAAAAGTGAGCCAAAATTTGAAATTTGTTTTGTGAAGAGTAGAAAACATTGTGGTTACCAGCATTTTCTCCTTTTCCCAATGTTTTCTAAAGGCTTCTGCCTCAGGGTCGTCAAAAGCAGGAATTGTGAGTTAAAGGGTATGGAGGGGGGGGGGGTAAAAGATATCCCTTTATCGGACAGTGAAAATCCAAGATCAGACTGCACGTTCTGTACAGTCTGATATTGATCTATACTGTCCACCAAAAGTCAGTGAGTCGCGCATAGTCAGCGTAAAGGTTGAGAAAAATAAAGGTTAGGTTTTCAATGACAGGTTTTTCAATCGTTGTAGCATTAAATGGTACCAGATATTTTACAAGGCCATATATATACTGGGACAAAAAAGAAACGCAGGGTACCATACATCTTCGCAAGCCAAGGCTGACGATTCACTACGCTACTCTACCCTTGGCGGATCGAGCTTGATTTTTACATTCACCCGATACGCTTTTTCATTGGATGCAGTCAGCTCTAGCTGCAACGAATGAAATCGCTCGTAGCATTTCTTCCTTGATAAAAATAGAACAAGGTCGCTACCTTTCGAATAGAAGGTAAACATGGAAACCCACGTGGATGTCTGCTTATCGCTTCATGTGTATTCGTAAGCGGTTTGTAAAATGATAGTTCATTTGCTTTTAGAAATATGATGTAAAGGGGGGTAATAACCAGCATCCAATAGAGGGCGCATCGCAGGAATCTCGAAATCGGGCTCAATCAGCCAAGGAAAGATCCACGTAGTGATCATAAACTTGGCTCGCGAAGATGGGTACCATACAAAATATTGAACACGCTTTGAGTCTCCATGGGCAGTCAGTCACTATTTTTTTTTTCACTGAGAAGGGGTAGATTCAATAAGAACCCATTTTCTAATTTCCTTTTGGCCACAATGAAATGAAAATTCGTCAAGATATTCAAATCTGATCAGTGGTAAACATAAAATCATAATTTAGAATTCTCAATGAAGTTATATACCTCTAAACTACCTTGAAAGATTACCCTGCGTTTCTTTTTCGTCGTAGTACATGTATGTATACGATTTGCATGTTAAAAGTGTCTTAAATATATAATTGGAGTCAGAACATGTATAGTATGTGTTCGATGCAATGCATTGCCAGTTTTTACACCTAAACTGCCTCCCAAGCCCAGGGCTAGAGTAGAACAATAACTTGGCAGTAAATAAAATTAATTCAACTATTGAAATTTGTTTCCAGCAGGGTAGAAAACATTGTGGGAAAAGGAGAAAATGCTGGTTACCAGCATTTTCTCCTTTTCCCACAATGTTTTCAAAAGGCTGCTTTCCCAGGGTCGTATAAACCAGGAATTGTTTGGTAAAGGGTTAACGACGGATTTGTTCGATGGTTGCTCGCAGCCTCTACGCTACACCTGACCTGTACCACTGGAGCAACCAATGATCGATATTTACTTGAGGGTCAGAAAAAAAACACGTGTTACGTGAAAGTCATGTTAGGATAGTTCTTGATAAAAAGATATTCTCTTTATTTTTGGCTTTATAGTGTAAATAATTAAACACTCTACCGCGAAATTAGGTCAGTTTCTCTGTGTCCCATTATGTTTTATTTATAAAGGGAAACCCTGATTTATTTGTTCAAAGGCCTAATTCAATTGATCTTAATTGATTTTCACTGTCCAATATTCACTGACAGCGGCCAAGTAATTCAAAAATTTAATCACAAAGTTGAAAAAAAAAAAGTAATCACTGAACTTTATTAACTCTTACAACGCGGGAAAAAAACACATATTTTCAGACTAAAAAAATAAGACCCTAGTAAGAACAATTTTAAAGTTGCTTTTGTTTAGAATATCGCAGCCGCGTGAGTATGCACAATGTTGATCAAAGAGCAAACTGCAAGTTTTTTGCAGTCTGATCTTGTTCTACCCTTGCTGCAAAGACACGATAGTAGTGAATGGCGCTTCAGGGGTTAAAACATCAAGTTCAGCGGGAGGTGTTGAAAAAACTTTTAACTCATTACCAAACGACAATATTTTAGGCTTGTCTAAATCGAATGCATTTGCAGACAACAAAATAAAAGTGACCGAAATTTTGAAATTTGTTTTGTGAAGGATAGAAAACATTGTGGGGAAAAGGAAAAAATGCTGGTTACCAGCATTTTCTCCTTTTCCCACGATTTTTTCTACAGGCTTCTTCCTCAGGGTCGTCAAATGTAGGGATTGTGTGGTAATGGGTTAATCATGAAAACAGCGCTAAACAGTGTAAATTTGGTTTCTCAATGCACACCCAAATACGACTTACAGTTACCCCTATGGGCAATTTGTATCAAGATTAGATTTCATGCAACTAACACAAATTTTGTTTCTTCACTGCCAGGTATTTGTCAGTCGGTATTTAATACTTATATGTTAACTATTTACCAAAAAAAACCACGAAACTTGATCAAATTCAATTTTCATGCGACTAATACGTAAAACACAAAAATATGTACTCAAGTGGTATGTGATAAAAGGTAATCGGAAAGAAAGTATCAGGAAAAAAGTATCAAGTTTTGATAGGAAAGAAAGCATCAGGAAAAAAAGACCAGTTATAATCAAAGTTGTGATACCGATTTTATGTCATATATTTATGATCTTGATACTTTATGTAATTAATCTTTGACATTTTAGCACACACACACAAAATGCGAGTTGAAGAAAAAAAAAATGTTCTTTTTCAAACAATTAAATTTGTAAAAATTCACAAACAATGCATACTGTAAATTAAACTGTAATTCAATCAGGAATGAAATAAAATGATGATTAAAGACAACATATTATTAAAAAGTTGGCAATATCAATGACTTAATCGAAGTGAAAATAAGGCCTTTGTGGGATTACATAGATTGCAAATTACACACACACATAAAAAGATAAATTTCAAAAACATTGTAATTACTATTCTTAAACCCTAATCCCTTGCAGGTCGACAATCAAACCTGATTGTTTGCACATTTCCTATTCCCCTAATTCCCTAATGTATAAATATCACATTTTTAAAATCTATAACAAAGTCGTTATAATCTATCACCTAGATTTTTACATTACATGTACATACCATTTTAACTTCTCTTTTTTGTCTCATTTTGGCAACTGATACTTTTTTTCCTGATACTTTTTATCCTATTTTTTGTTTTTTTCCTGATACTTTCTTTCCTACAACCGTGATAAAAACCCAGATACATGCACCGGAAATAAGTAATGTGCAACAATATGATACACCAGACTTTATGTAATTTACACCAAATTCAATATATAAACTGATTTATATGTGATATACATGGCAATATACACAGGTAATACGTTATCTTAAAGCGATATACATACATGTATACATCAGTTTTGCGTGAAATGTACCAATCAGAAACCATTTTTATGTGATATACACCTATTTATACATAAGTTAGGATTCATGAAAATAGGGTGGACCGGTAGTGCAGCGGTAAAACGCTGAACTATCAATTCTGAGGCCCGAGGTTCGATACCCGGCCTAACCAGGACATTTCTGAGACACATTGTGTTTCCCACCCAACTAGAGGTGAACTGGTTTGGAACCCAGAGGTAACCTCGCGTGTATCAGTGCTTTACGGGTACGTTAAAGAACCATGAAGTTCTATTCGAAGCAGAGCTAGTGGCTTGTACCCGGATTTTCTTGTATACGGTTCCTTCTCTGTAATGGTCCATGCCAAATATGCCTAGAGCACGCAGGAACCTTAATCCTAAAAAGTCATCAGGATTCATGAAGTATACGATATACAGAGATTTGTGCACTGGTAATACTTGATATTCAAGCACACTGATAATAGACCAGTTACATTTTAACTATTTCCCAAACGACAACATTTTAGACTAGTCCAAATTGAAAACACTCGCAGGCGACAAAATAAACGTTACTCAAAAATTGAAATTTGTTTCCAGCAGGGTAGAAAATATTGTGGGAAAAGGAGAAAATGCTGGTTACCAGCATTTTCTCCTTTTCCCACAATGTTTTCAAAAGGCTTCGTCCTCTAGATCATAAAAAACAGATATTGTTCAGTAAAGAATTATATTTACCCTTATATACACCGGTAAAGCGCTATATACGCCGGTACATTTATATACATCTTTGTTACTTATATGCACTGATATATACAGGTCAGCCCGTTGCACACTGATATGTAGATCTTTGACTCGGACTCGCTAACATATTATCATCTAAAAAGATACACATTACATTTTTGTAACAGGATATTTGAAAAGGTCTGCAAAGCGAACGTTTCCAAATGAATCTTTGTCTGCGCATGTCATATTCTTCGAAGATTCGACTGTCTTTATGACGCATCACTAGCCCCGAAAGCGGGCCGACTGTAATATTACGCTCTATAAAGTAGCAATGTTGAAAATAGCTTTTATCAATGCATTTCAGGAGAAATGAAACCTGCTTTAGCTCCAGATTTCTATTAACTGCCGATCATAGCTGAGTGAATAGCACGAGGTAGCGTTTTATTGAGTAAACCTTTATTTTAGTTTTAAATTCAAAGTAACGGTTGTCGTGTAGGAAAGTGGTTCGGTTCTGTACCCAGGATGCCCATATTAGATAGATGAGTATTTATAGAATGCCATCTAGCGGGAGATCATGCCAAATGAATAGCTACACAGGCCACCATGTAAGGTCAGGGTGAGACGTCGTAAGTACAAGGGCTTTTATTGGTTTAGTCTTCAATTTGTAAAGATTTTTAACGACTTTATGTTTAACAAGGAGGGTTATTGTCAAGGTGTAATCATCGGAAATATGCTTAAACAAATAATTACTTTCTTCGCGAACCTTTAATCACCGACGAAATTGACTCAACAACTTTCGATGAGCCTGTATACCAGTCAAAACGCTTGAATTTTAATTTCCTGTCCACCCGCGCCCCTTTACTTTAGAAGTTGATCGTTTAGGCTTTGCAATCTTAGCCGTTTCTATGACATAAACGAAAACAAAGACAGACTTTTGCTGACAGCCAAGCCATTCTACCATGTCAAAAAGAAGAATCTTCAGTTTTCTTTAGGAAATACATGTACATTTGACCTACTTTTATTTATTTTTCTATTTCTCCGTCGTAGGTCGCACTTGAAAAGAGATAGTTCAATTTGTGTCATGTGCAATTATTGTCGCATATTTTTATGTTGAGTTCATACAGTGACCGTGCATTTCCGGTTAAATCAGCCAACGTCAAATTTTAGCCTAAAAATGATGAATGTACAAAGCCATATACCTAAATAAATCCCGAGAGCATCTTTCACGTAATTGTTTCACGCATTTCTTCCGGGGTGGGAAGGGGACAGAATAAACACACATGCGATCCCTGCCTCACCCAATTGTAAAAGCTGGCATAAAGTTCTGCAAATATTCACAGCTTGTAAAGATAGTCAGTTTAGTAGTAAAACTCGTTTTCAAACTGGATGCGTGCTTACCTAAACTGTGTAAGCAATTTTCAAGCGTACGTGGTTTACAAAAAGATAACCCTGGGAAAGCTTTGACATGTGAAGTGGCCACCGCGACTTAACTGAAAATAATGCAAGAAACGGCTGTACATATCAAATAAACAACCCTTTCCCAAACAATCCCTGGTTTTTACCGGTCTGGAATAGTAGCCTTTTGAAAACATTGTGGGAAAAGGAGAAAATGCTGGTAACCAGCATTTTCTCCTTTTCCCACAATGTCTTCTACCCTATCATAGACAGAAATCATCTTTTCAGCAAGAGTAAGGAGAAAGCAGATTGTCCCTTATGGATGATATTAAACGCGCTATTAAACACTCATTCAATACTAGCCCTTGTGAGTAGGTCGTAAATCCTACCATTTAACCCTTTCCCAAACAATCCCTGGTTTTTACGGGTCTGGAATAGTAGCCTTTTGAAAACATTGTGGGAAAAGGAGAAAATGCTGGTAACCAGCATTTTCTCCTTTTCCCACAATGTTTTCCACCCTTTCATAGACAGAAATCGTCTTTTCAGCAAGAGCTGAATTGTCGTCTGCAAATGCTTTCAATTAGGTCAACTCCAAAAGTTTGTTGTTTGGGAAAGGGTTAAAAGAGAAAAATGAAAACGAATTCGAAATTCTTTTTTAACAATTATTTACTAGATATTAGATAAGGTTATTCAGGGTTATTTGTACAACAGAAATCGATTCTTCGCGGCGTTATGATCATAAAAAGAAGTCCATTTCTTTTTGCTCGCTCTGATTTTCTTCGGTTGAAAACGGAACAGTAATTTTGAACAAAGAGAAAAGATACTGTTTCAACCAAAATTGTGACGACATCTGAAAAAGTGGTCATAACATTTTTCCCGTTCACCAAAAAAATGTTTTCGTCCCTGAGGAAATCTTAACTCATTACCAAATGACAAAATTTTAGGTTTGTCCAAATCGAAAGCATTTGCAGACGACAAAATAAAAGTGACCGAAAATTTGAAATTTGTTTTGTGAAGGGTAGAAAACATGGTAGGAAAAGGAGAAAATACTGGTTACCAGCATTTTCTCCTTTTCCCAAAATGTTTTCTATATAGGCTTCTTTTTCAGGGTTGTCAAGAGTAAGGATTGTGTGGTAATGGGTTAAATACAGTGACAAAAGAAGAAAAAAACTGGTACCTCTATCTAAACCACTTGCTGCTTTCCCGCATAATCAAGACTGAAACGATGATCAGTGGTAAGAGATAAGAGAATGAACCATAACACATTTACCATCAAGAATCATCGGAGATAATTTTGGCCGAGCTGGGTAGTGAACCAGGAACCTCTGCTTCTCAAGTGATAGACTTTAAAGACTGGTCTACCGGGTTTTGCCATAACTATAGTAACACTGTTCTGTTTTCTCATTAAATTGATCGAATGACCTTCGATGATAAATACCAAATACATAATAAACGGCAGACCCCTCCTCCCCTTCATGGACGAAATCCATCTTAGTTTTTTAACGTGCTTGGTATAAAGCAGCATTACACAGCAGAGCAGTTTAACTCATTACCAAACGACAAAATTTTAGACTTGTCCAAATACATGGATCCGTCGCGAAAAGATAAACCGACTACCTTAGTTACTGTTGCCAAGGTCTCACAAACAAACGTAGTCAATACATATACAGTATACCTGATAGGCTACTTAAATCGTGCTTTCATGACTGTTTCTCTCATTAAAATTCCGGAAAAAGTATTTTAATCATATATTTCTATCGATGATAAATTCTCAGTAAGAAATTTAAAGATGCTTTACTAATTTACATACGGAGATGTATTAAAAGGGCGAATTACGGGGGCGAAGTTCAATGTAACAGATTTACATGTTTAAACAGAAATTTGAACATATGAAAAACATCAACAAATATCCGTTTTGCCATAGAATAATAGAATTAACGATATTTATTGCTTTCGTTGGGCTAGTAAAGTCATCTCAGCATCATATCAAATTAAAGGAACCTTTTGAAAAGTTTATAGAATGTCTGAATGTACAGAGAGGTTTAAGTTGAAAAATTTTAATATCAGGTTAAGGGGAAAAGGGTTGTCTGATGGATTATAAAATGCGTTTAGTGTGTTGTCAATTAAGAAAATTGTTAATATCATTGACGGTAGTATATGATATACTGATGACAACGGGTGGTCAAGTTGATTAGAGCGTCAAATTGTGTTGCAATCAAACACACTTCTTATCAAATTAACAGTTTACCAACACACCCTTTGTGCTAATGTGCAGATGTGCTAATCCATTTAAACTCGTCACCAAATGACAAAATTTTTAGAGCAATCCAAATTCAAATAAAATGATTCAAAAATTGAAATTTGTTTTTGAAAGAGCGCAAAACACAGTGAGAAAAGGATAAAATGAATGTTACAAGCATTTTCTCCTTTCTCCGCAATGTTTTTAAAAGCTTTCTACGGGTCGTTAAAACCCGTTATGTGGTAAACGGTTAAAACAGATAAGTCAAGAGAAAAATTTCCAAGTTCCACCAGATCAGAAGTTAGACTTTTTTTAAAATTGAAATATACTCCTATAACGAGGAAGAACTACACTTAAAAGTGCTTATTGTAATCAGCAGGTACTTTAAATCCAAGAATAAACGTCATGTAATTTGCAATCTGATCTATATCTACACATCAGAGATCGTATATACGATCCCAGTACACATTCAGCATATTCTTCATGCACCATGGGTTAAAATTAATGTCAAATTGAAACATTGGTGACAAGTAACGTGGCCACTTTTTGGATGTGAATAGGCTATTGAACAAGTTTGATATTCAAGTAAAAGTATTTTCTTTTTATTGATACTTCATATAGATCTGTTTTTACCTTTGTTTTCTAGTTTTCTCTTTCAGAGAGGAAAAATTACAGAATACTTTAAATTAATTAATTATCCAGCGCTGATTAGCTCTTTGCACAAGTTCAAATTTTCAGTAATCATCACAATTTAAACTTTTCTATAGCCTCTGCGTGATCTCACGTCATCGGTACACGTTCGCAAAGCACAATTTGTAAGTTTTTTTTTTTTTAATTCAAACGTAAAAAACACAACATAAATAAAGAGAATTGCATTCTTCCAACGCTAACAGTCGTTTATTTGTGAGCCGAAATAGCAGAAACCAAGGTAGGACATCGGGTAGAATAAACCCGATGTCCTGATTGGTCAAATATCGATTTCCACGGATCCATGTATTGAAAGCATTTGCAGACGACAAAATAAAAGTGTCTGAAAATTTGAAATTGGCTTTGTGAAGGGTAGAAAACACTGTGGGAAAAGGAGAAAATGCTGGTTACCAGCATTTTCTCCTTTTCCTACAGTGTTTTCAAAAGGCTTCATTCTCAGGGTCGTCAAAAGTAGGGATTGTGTGGTAATGGGTTAACGTCTCATTCGAAAGACTATGAGTATTTTCAGTGGGCAGCAGCAGGAATAACCCACTTCTTCGTCCTTCACAGGTCTCACAACGCCCCAAGAAAGTTGTCAGTTATGTGGATAGTGCAAGATAAATGACAAAATCCATTCTAAATTACACGTGCTAAACGTGCTCGGAATAAAGCACCGTCACTGAGGGGACCTTGGTGTAACATCTATGTCTAAAAGACTACTCGTAATTTTAGATAGCCAGCCGCCTTGGGCTCGAACCCACACCCTCAAGTATCCCGAGACTTTAAGTGTAGACGTTATACGCTCTACCATTTGAGCTATTCGGGCCAGTATCCACTTTTCAGACAACGAAACCGTGCGTTTTGATCATGACATCAAGGGAAAAGGAGGGCATTTTTTCAAAAAGCAGTTTTAACTGACCGCGGTTCCTTTTTACTTGCCGGTATAGTTTCTTTTGTATTGTCTAAACGTGTTTACCTATTGTCCTTTTATTGTCCCGGTACTAACAAACAAGGCGCGAAATCGCCAATAACTCTTTACTAGTTGACAACAGTTTACGCTGGTCCAAAGTCAAAGCATATGTAAACGACAAATTAGGTACGTCTTAAATTATGGAATTTGTCTTTGAACGGGTATGAAAAATAGATTGTGGAAAAAAGGAGAAAATGCTGGTTTCCAGCATTTTTTCCTTTTTTCCGCAATATCTTTTTACACATCAGGGCCCTTTAAAAACATGGGATTGTTCTGTAAAGGGATAAACGGGTAAACACTCTCTCGACGGTATTCTTTTTTTTCTAACTCTTTCAGTGCCAACCTATCTAAAGTCAAACCATTTTCGCTGGCTAAAAATACAATTTACTGAAACTCAGAATATTTTGTTAATACGGGCTTAACTATACACACAGACGGTGGTAGAGATAAAAGATCAGACTGCTGGTTCCATGCAGTCTGAGCTTGATCTATACCGTCTGCTAGAGCCAGTGTTTTTGCCCATGGTGCTGAAATGGTAAGGTAAAGAATTATGACGTAGAATAAATCCTATTAGATCTGTCTTCTTATATCGGGAATATCCGATTTATGACGGAAAGAGTGCTTTGGTTCTGAACGCGTAGGAAGCATAGAAATTTTGGATTGGATAGTGCTTTAGTATTATATAGAAAGCTGACAACAGGTATATATATATATTTTTTTTTTTTCATGCTTATAAAACCTATTTTGTCTATAATTCTTTCCTTGATAAATGTCACGATTGTTATATATCTATTTGTCATCTGTCAATTTTAACTCATTACCAAACGACAATATTTTAGGCTTGTCCAAAACGGGAGCATTTGCAGATGACAAATTAAAAGTGACTGAAAATTTAAAATTTCGTTCGTGAAGGATAGAAAACATTGTGGGAAAAGGAGAAAATGCTGGTTACCAGCATTTTCTCCTTTTCCCACAATGTTTTCTAAACACTTTTTTCTCAGGATCGTCAAAGGTAGGGATTGTGTGGTAATGGGTTAAATTAAATAGTTCCACTGGAGATACTGTATTTTCTAATGGTAGATACAAGAAAAGTTATAATAATGACAATAAGAAAAGAGATATGGTTAGAGAGTTGTTCTGGCAGACAGATAGATGGAAAGAAAACTACAAAATTAAGTAAAAAAAGAAATAAAACCTTTCTCTCTTTCACTAATTTTATAGTGTCCTCTCCATCTGCTAGAATAACTCACTCTCTCTATATATTTATATGTCTTTTTTTTTTATCATCATCATTATTATTTATTTTTATTAATTAATAATATAATTATATTTATTAATTAATAATATAATTATTATTATATATTTTTCTTATTATCATCATTATTATTATTATTATTTACACTGACACGAACTTCTAAACGGCCACTTTTAAGCTGTAATTTCCCGTTGACGTTTTTTCGCGTCCGCTGCCTATAAAAGGGATGGGTTATTTGGTTTTTTTTTTTGCAGAATAATTTCCCGGTCTGAAAACATACCTGAGCCAAATTCTGAAGAGAATTCTTTTAATTTTATCGCGGAAGAAACTTGTTCGTCGTCCATTCACTCAACATTGTAAATTGAAATATCAATTTTTGAAAACTTCATGCTTGTTTTTTCGGATAATGTTTCTTTCACAGAGAATAATTTTCATGTTTTTTCTTATTGCTTACAGAAGTTCATTATTTTATGCTTCTCTTTTTTAAACTGTATTGGCTGGTAGACATCACGCATGCGTAAGCAACTACTTTTCCTTTTTTCGAAAAAGGGAGCTCTTCTGTTGGCAAAATCGGGAATCTTTTCACCACAATACTATGGTTGACGTCCAGATATACGTCACAATTTGTTTTTATTCACATGTTTTATTCTTGCTACAATTTATAGGAGAAACAAAAGTGGCCGTTTAGATGTTCATTTCAGTGTATTATTATTATTTATATTATCATATCTCCATTATCTTCCGTCCTTTAACCCATTACCACTCAATCCCTACTTTTGACGCCCCTGAGAAAGAAGCCTTTAGAAAACATTGTGGGAAAAGGAGAAAATGCTGGTAACCAGCATTTTCTCCTTTTCCCACAATGTTTTCTACCCTTCACAAAACAAATTTTAAATTTTCAGTCACTTTTATTTTGTCGTCTGCAAATGCTTTTAATTTGGACCAGTCTAAAATATTGTCGTTTGGTAATGGGTTAACAATCTTTGTTCAATAAGTTCTTTCTATCAGTCGATCTGTTGGTCGTTCAGTCAGTCAAACACACAGTTGTACATATCACTAAATTTTGCCATGCTGAAGTCAAGGTTTGAGAAGAGACATAGATAATTTTGAGTGTACGAAAAACTGGCAAATATACTATACTGCTTCCCATTCTATATCGTGCTGTATACTTGTATGAACATTATTTGTATACATCGGAGGTCGTTGTGGACGAAGCATTCACTTTTAACAAGCGACTCCTTTTCCCAAAACGAGTTCCATATTTGTAGTATCTAACTCCATCGTAATTTATCTCCTTTGTAATGATTTTCACTTTTAAAGTTTGACATCTTACTTATCTGATACTATTCTTTCTCTAATGTGCTGTGTTCGTTCATGTTTCACTTTTATCATTCATTATTTCCGCATTCGCTTATTCATTTCAACATACCCATTTGATATCATTTGATTTTTGTTTTATTTTTTGGTTGTTTAGTCCATACCCATGTATGTACATGTACATGTATTTATAATTTATGTGTTCGGTGATGAACCTTATGTGTTCAAGCTGATATTATGAATAAAGTTTCTGTTCTGTTCTGTTCTGATAATGTGTGTCTCTGGTTTGAGCAACAATTATTTTTTTTCTTGGTTTACTTTACAAAGTTTGACATGGGAATGTTAGCTATTCTCCATTCAATAATTGGTTCTATGACAGTTTTACTGATTTACTCTCTCACGGGTTTAATCACGCGAATATTCGCCTGTTTATCTTTTTCAGTTACGTACTTCATAGGAATACGCTTCAATTACGTTGTAAGTCATTTGTTATGTACAAACATTATGAACTCGATGATCAATGACAAGAACTGTACAATGAAAAGAACAATGTATAGGACTAAATAATGTAAAATGATAAAGCATTTCTGTGGAACTTGATAATGTAAATATCAATGTAAAGAAATCTTTTGTCGTTTTTGCTTTCAAAAACATATATATGTGTTACTATAGTAACTAGTGTGGTAAATACCAGTCTTAAACAGGCCCGCAGGAACAGGGGGGGGGGGGGGGGGGGGGGCTGGGGGGGGGCTTAGTCCCCCCAATAATTTTGAAAATCATAGTAACTAAAATATGAGTTCTTAGCGCAATGAAACAACCATGCAAAAAATCTCAGTATTTCGAAGTTAGCGCCCCCCCCCCAATCTTGAAATGCTTCCTAAGTCGCTGCCAGACTATCGGTTGCTTACCAGCATTTTTTCCTGTGCCATTTTTGCTTTAGAAAATACAGTTATTTAAGTAATGTTTAACTCTTTACCTGATGAAAAATTTATAGAGTGGTCCAAATTGAAAGCATTTGCAGACGACAAAATGAAAGTAACTCAAAATTTGAAATTTGTTTTGTGAAGGGTAGAAAACATTGTGGGAAAAGGAGAAAATACTGGTTACCAGCATTTTCTCCTTTTCCCACAATGTTTTTAAAAGGCTTCTTTCTCAGGGTCCGGTTAAAAGTAGGGATTTTAGTTTAGGGTGAAGTTGTCGTCTGCGAGAGAACACAGTTTAATTTGGATAATTCACAATTTTTGTCGTTTGGTAATGATTAAATTACGTTGGACAAGTTAAACTCTTTACAAACCGACACAATTTTAGACTGGTCTAAACTGAAAGCATTTGCAGACGACAACCTTAGATATTTCTCAGACTGTGTGACTTGTTATTGATAGGTTAGAAGACATTGTCTAAAAAAGTTAGAAAACGGTGGATCCCTGCATTAACTATATTTCCCACAATTATTTCAAAGGCATTTTTGCAAGGGCTTGCACCTACATTGTCATAGGTTTTCTGAAATCCCTATTGAAAAAAAGAATTTTAAGAATTTGGATTTATTTTATCTTCTTTCCTTTTTTTAATTTAAAATCATTTGATATGAGCCAACTTTAATTTGTCAACTGTCCTTTCTTTTCAGAAACGTCTAAGAAAAATGTCTTACAATGAAACTACTGACTTCAAAACGTTTATCGTCTTACTTATTGCTACTTGTCAGACTACATGTCTATTTCAAAACCAGATTACTATTTTTCTTTTGTTTTTGTTTTTGTTTTTCATCCAAATAGGGCATAGCATATCCGGTGAAATATGTTTTGATCTTAGAACTTGAACCCAATCCATGTCCGCCCATAAGAAATAGTTCTTTAAGATATTCACGAATGGCAATAAAAATAGTGAAAATGAAGAATAGTGCAAAAAAAAAAAATATTTTTATTTTCTTAAACAGCAATTTCTCCCTTTCCTTTCATTTTTAAAGACATTTCTCTCAAAATATGGCATTTTTCCGTACTTTTTTCACTAATCAAATTATCTGAAAAAAAAGCCGCTTTAAAATGGCCTTTAAAGTGTTGAATTCAGTAATTCTTAATCCATTACCAAACGACAATATTTTAGACTGGTCCAAATTGAAAGCATTTGCAGACGACAAAATAAAAGTGACTGAACATTTGAAATTTGTTTTTGTGAAGGATAGGAAACACAGTGTTTTCTAAAGGCTTCTTTCTCAGGGGCGTCAAAAGTAGGGATTGTGTGGTAATGGGCTAATATTAGTCCATCGAGCGTCACTTTTCTTGCTGAAGTGGAGAGTGTAGATGAAAACCACACCCCATAGCACTTGCAGCGTTTCTGTTTTTCTTTTGTTCTCCCTAAACGCCATCGAAAAGTTATTTAATCAATTGCGTTCTGCAGGTGGCTTCAAATACCTCGTTGATTTCCATAGACTTCATGGGCTTAAAAGGACATTCAAAGGAAAACGTTTTATTTGACACTGAATACACTTGACCAAAATTAACCCTGTGAAAATGTAAATGTTTTCTTTTTTTGTACTTTCACCTTTTTAACCTCTGCTACAACACTGTCTTCTATTTCCACAAGAATTTAAGAAGAAGAAGAAAAAAAAAAAAAAAAAAAACACTGAGGGAAAAGGAGAAAATGCTGGTAACCAGCATTTTGTCCTTTTCCCACAGTGTTTTATAATATTTTAGACAAAATTTCGTCATTAATGTTCTATATATTTTTTTTGCTATTTACGTATAATTCATGTTTAGTACAGACGATTATAAAGTTTTACCGTCTTGAAAGATGTTTACTTAGGTGTCTACTATAGCCAATAGATCTACCTCTATTACTTCAATAGCTCAGCAACATCACCTTTAGTTGTATGTATCAATCAATTAGCAGAAAGGTGACGAATACTTCTGCCACAGTATTTTAGGGACCGTATGATTCTTAAACAAGATCTTCGTTCTAAAGGTACTTCAACCAAAAGTAATAGAACCAGAATGTACAAGTTTTCAGGGGCTAGGGTCCGTAATCCGCAAGAAAAACACAAGGAAAGCTAAAATTGGTGACAAAAATAACAGTTTGTTGTTATGAGAAAACGTAAATAAACTGTAAGGTGCTTGAAGGTTTTGATTGAATTTTGACACTAAGAACTCTGACGAAAATATTGACCTTGTTGGCAGCGTGGAAGATTAAGATTAGATTGGAGAAACATATAGTCTGATTTTTGATCTGTACTACATGAACTTTTGTGAGCTGCTATGCAATAGTCTCGGATTTGAAATATTTTAGGTTACCTTTCTCTAGACTGCATATACGTAGACCATGGGTGACATTACGAAGGGAAAAGTGGGTAGTTTTTTGTGTATTCTAATCCATTGTCATAATATTTGATAAGGAGATAAACGTACTGCTGTCCATTAATCCTTTACTAAATAATCTTATGTATTTGCGACTCTGGGACGTGAAAAAAAAATGAACGTGAAATCAATGTATTGGAAAAGAAGAAAATGCTGGTAAACAGCTGTTCTTCTTGTTTTACAGTGTTATCTCTTTTTAACCAATTACTACATAATCCCTACTTTTAACGACCCTGAGAAAGAAGCATTTTGAAAACATTGTTGGAAAAAGGAGAAAATGCTGGTAACCAGCATTTTCTCCTTTTTCCACAATGTTTTCTACCCTTCCCAAATCAAATTTCGATTTTTCAGTCTCATTTATTTTGTTGTCTGCAAACGCTTTCAATTTGGACCAGTCTATAAATTTGTCGTTTGGCAATGGGTTAAATACTAAATTTTATCATTTCAGCCACTTTGAAGTCTGCAAATGATTTCAACACTGACTTTTGCTTACAAAACTTGAGTTCATACTTCGGTAAGCTTGTGCTCAAACCCTCATTTCAACTGATACTTCTCCAAGTGCGACAAATGAGAAGAAAAAAAGAGCGATTCAAAAATACCACTTTAACGGGATCTATAGCATGTCGGCTACGGCCCGGAACATGTGAAGGCGCTGGTTCGAATCGACCAAGTTCATTTTATCTTCCGCATGGTGGCATTTTTCAAATACATGTCCATATCTGATTTGGGCATTCTGGAAACGGCAGTCGTTGCTTCGAATTTCAGAATTAAATAAGACGTTTACTCAATAAAACGCTACCTAGTATATGATTCATTTGGCCATGGTTTGCTTGCATGTGACATAGGATTAATTATTAATTTATAAACACGGCGCTACAAGTTTGAGAAGCAGCTCCGGAATAAGCCAAGCATGTTAACCCTTTACCAAACAACAAAATTTTTGACTGGTCCAAATTGAAAGCACGTGCAGATAACAAATTCAGAGTAACTCAAAGTTGAAATTTGTTTCCAGCAGGGTAGAAAACATTGTGGGAAAAGGAGAAAATGCTGGTTACCAGCATTTTCTTCTTTTCTCACTAGGTTTTCAAAAGGCTACCATCTTAGGGTCGTAAAAACCAGGCATTGTTTGGCAAAGAGTTAAGACGTTATTTTTGTCGTCAAAGTCGGTTGCATAAGTTTTCCCAGTGCCTTACAGTATGCAAAGATAAGCAGTTAACAGTGGTATTTTTTATGATTAATTTTTCTGTGTAAAAGTAATCATATTGAGAAATAGGACACTTGGAGTGATAATTAAACTTGATTTTCGTACATTCTTACTAGTCAATAGCCATTTTGCGATTGCTACTTTTTTAGCGGCAGAGTTTTTGGCCGTTTACTCACCGCGTATGAATATTTGTCCTGTACAGGATCGTGATACGTCATAGCAGACAGGTCTAATCTTCAAGGAACATGAAATGCGTAGAAAACAGCCCAACTCTAAATGAAGTCTCTTGTACCCGCTGAACATTGCTGAATCTTGATTAACACCATCTGGGTAGTATATTACAGAGTTCATTGTGAAACTTCGTGGAGGTGTTATTGGGAAAGGTATTTTAGAGTCCTTGCTCAAACTTGGTGCGGATGTAATGCAGAAAACGACCCTCCCCTACAAAATGGCCCATGGGTCGTAGAGGGGTCATTTCTCTACGTTGAATAATGATCCGGGTTATTCCTCTACGTAGTGAAATGACCCATGGGTTATTTTGCAGGGGAGGATCATTTCTCTGCCATATACCGGAATCCCAGGCTGTACTAGTATATACATGTACATGGTTTTGTGAGCTGTCACTGTAGTGTCAGTCAGTCACTCAGAGTCGATCAGTCGTTGAGAATTTCTATCGTTTATAGTCTACAAACTGTGTGCTGATTGGTGTATAAAGAATTGACTTAAAGCCTTTTCCACACAATCCCGACTTTAAACGCCCCTGTAAAAGAAGCCTTTTGAAAACATTGTAGGAGAAGTAGAAAATGCTGGTAACTAGCATTTTCTCCTTTTCCCACAATGTTTTCAATCCTTTAAAATAATGTTTCAAGAAACATCAATTGAATCATACTTAATTTGTTGCTTGCAAATGTTTTTGATTTTGACAAAATGATTTTTTTTTTTGTCGTCTGGTAAAGAATTAAAGGAATTAATAAAACCTAGTTAACCCTTTCCCACAAATTTCAGACTCTTCCAAACTGAAAGAGTTTGTAGACGACAATTTCAAATTTGATAAAAAGGAAAGTTCTCTAAATGGGTAGAAAACACCTTGGGAAAAGGAGTAATTGCTCTTTACGAGCAATTTCTCCTTTTCTCATAGTGTTTTCAAAAGATTTGTACTGCAGACACGTAAAACGATGGCTTGTTTGGAAAAGGGTTAAATTAAGTAATAAAACGTAATCTTAAAATACAACAAAAAATCTGTAGACGTAAAACTGACATAGCCTCTAGCAATTGCTAACGTGTGATTATGCACAAGTTATTGTTATTATTAATCTCTGAAATACTGATTAAATGATGAAAGTATTAAATTCCTTTAGTCTGATATTCAAACTTGTGTCCTTTTCCAAAAAAGTGTTTTCTATGCTTTTACAGATGTTTACATGTTTGATTCATGTGTATTTTGTCAAGTCACATCTATTTTTGTCGGTTGATTTTTGTTTTTTCATCTTCGCGAGCCAAGGGGTCCTGAGTTCGATACCTGGGAGCGGGTGTCAACTTTGGATTTTTTCATTGGCCCACACATTCGGCGCGAGTACTGGTGTAGTTCCCAGGAAGCAGAATCGAGAGAGATTAGTTTAAGTTGTAAGAACTTGTTTCTTAATCGATGTAAAATAAATATGTTTAAACTAAACTAAGGTTACAATCACTACGTTGATCTTACCTTGGCGAATCGAGCCTGATTTCAATATTCCCGGAATTCGCCCCCTATCGGATGCTTGTTATTATCCCCCTTTACATCTAATTTCTGGTAGCCAATGAAATATCGTTTCACAAATCGCTTACAAATACAACAATTCAACATGAAGCAATAACCAAAACGTACTTCAACATTCCATCTGCTGGATTATAGCCTAAAACCTTTGATAATTGATTGGTCATACTGAAACATTCTGTAAATATTGTTCGTCTATGTTTTTTCGGTAATGAATCATTACATATCGTGCACACATCCATGGAGGTACCCATGTTTACCTTCTATATTTATTCGAAAGGTCGTGACCTTGTTCTGTTTTTACCAAAGATGAAATGCTACGAGCGATTTGATTCGTGCAGTTAGAGCCAGCTGCATCCAATGAAAATGAGTATCGCGGGAATGTAAAAAATCAAGCTCGATTCGCCAAGGGTTGAGTAGAGTAGTGGATCGTCAAACTTGGCTTACGAAGATGTTTTTTTTTTATATACGATTAGTCTTACATGAAACGTGGCTTTAAGGAAGATATAACTAAAATAATGTTGAAATGGCGCTAAACACCATAAATCATCATAATCATGATCATGTGTTTGAACTACTTCTTAAAAAAAAAAAAACAAAAACCTGACGAGTTACCATCATCATCATCATTGGAAGTAGCAACAGAGGCAAAAACAACAACAACAATATCACTGTGATTTCAACTATTTATATTTAATGCTCTGAAAAGGAGCATTTACATGTACAGTTAATAGCCCCAATTTTCAGCACAATTTTGTGAAGAGAAGCATACTACAGGGAGAACAAAATATCGCCTTTGTATGGTTCTAGATTATGGGGAAAATAATCCCTAGTATTTCTTCATTCCGAATTGATCCCACGAATAAAAACGATAAGCAAAGTATGTTTACCTTATCTCAAGTGCTTTATAATTTCAGGTGACGAGGCTTAGATGGACCATAGATAGGCTGAAAGGTCTTGGGCCTTTTGATAGCCGACAACATAATTATTGTACGTAAAGACTGAAAGAAAGTCAAGATGTCGAACCGGAAGTTGACGTCGGAAAAGGTACTGAAGGCCATGACTCTGAACCAGAAAGAGGACAGAGTCTTGGCTAAAACTTTCGGCACGCTTGATTTAGAAAGGAAATTCGCCACAAACGTATTGGATCTTCATTTAAGGACAGTGAGATCTAATTATAGACACTTAAAAGAGAAAGTATCAAAAGTGCGCTCGAATTTATCTCCTGAAGAAATACTTGCCCTAAGAAAACTTGAAGTGGAAGGAAAAATGAAGCCAATAAATAGTTTTAATTTGAACGCCGCCATGAAAATAGCCGCTGCAGCACGAAGACTAAACCTGTATCCCGAAGGAATTAAACGAGCGCAGAGCGCGGCGTACCCTAAAAATCAAGGGAAAGAAAGAGACAAACTTTTACACAATAGA
Source organism: Tridacna crocea (assembly GCA_943736015.1). Classification (NCBI taxonomy): domain Eukaryota; kingdom Metazoa; phylum Mollusca; class Bivalvia; order Cardiida; family Cardiidae; genus Tridacna; species Tridacna crocea. The sequence continues at coordinate 32,809,139 of OX031066.1, read as the reverse complement.
GCCAAGACCGAAGACAATATCTTCAAACGTAAGAGAAGTAACTCTGTTACCGGAGTGTTTATAGATGCTCCGGTACCAGATAATACGGAACGTAGAAACTCGATTGAAGGAAATATAACTTTACGACCTATCAGCGCACATGTTCCGGAAAACGACGAGGGGAGACAACTCCTAAAATCGAGCCAAAGAAGCAGACCCTCTACAACGAGTGGGGCCCAAAAGTCCCCTGCACAAAAAGTCTCATTCCAACAGAACTCACAGAAACTACCCGCCCAAAATGCTCCGTTTTCATCGCATGACGCTGTGGAGAAAGAGGCACAGGGTCAACTTACCAATCGTTCCCAACAAGACCCCACAAAAACATCTTTTATCACATCAGAAGACAATTTTGAAAACAATCTCGGAGCTGATCTCTTTGAAGAAAGAAGAATAGAATTGCTGCAAGAAGAAAATTTGTTTTACTCGAACTTGCAGAAACGGAAAAATGATTTTATGTTAAGAATCAACGAATATCTCGAAGCAAATCCCCCTGTAAAATTTGATACACCTATCGTTTCCTTTCCACTGCTGCCGAATGTTGAAGATGACGACGACGAGGATGAAGAGGAAGTAGTTCTCGGTCGCCGCATGCGCCGAATACGTCAATATGATTTCAACAGAACTTTTACATCAGAAGAGGCATATAAAGAAAGGGGAGAGCAGTTGTGGAAGGACATGAACAAAACTCGATATTTGAGGGTTCCAGACGACAAGATCGATCTCTCTGGCGTAGTTACCCTTGCCAAAGAACAAATGAAACTCTTCAAAGTGCTGAAGTCGACCGAACCTGCACACGTGGTGACTCATTAACTCATTACCAGTTGAAAATATTTTAGATTTGAGCAAACTCGAAACATTTGCAGATGACAATGTAAATGTGCAAAAAGGATGGAATCCATCTATGAAACGGGAAAAGACAATTTGAGTAAAGGATGAAATTCTGCTCGCCAACATTTCCTTATTCCCTACACTGTCACAACTGTTTTCAGGAACGTTAAAGCTCCAGACCGTTTTGTAACGGATATTGAGTCCATTTCTAAAGGGTTGAAAATAAACTTGAATTAATAAAGCTTCCCATTAGAATATTGTGTCTTTCAAATATCTGTAAAGTGCGTTTTAGATAAATAAATTTCTCTGGCAGAGCATTCCGTCTGATTCTCCTTCGCAAGCTCATTATTTCTGATTGACTGTCTCGCGCTGTCATCTTCTGGAACTGATGCTACACCATTTTTAAAGGCATTGTTCCAGTTTGCAGATTTATTTGAAAGCTTATCACAATCCAAACTTTTACTATAATTTCGAAAGCTAATGTAATGTATTTAAAGATACATTCACTTTTTAACTTGTAAATAGTGAATGTTAACGTGAACTTCAAAAGGAAAGATATTACAATCGTAAAAAATGTTCACATAAACATCAAAGGGAAACATATAGCAGCCATAAGTATGTAAACGCAAAGGAAACAAATTAAAAAAAAAAATGTTAACAAAAACGCAAAGAAAGATATTACAGCCCTAAACGTGTTAAGGTAAAGACATTTGAACCGTAAGTCTGTAACGGTAAATGCAGACATTTCATACAAACAAAGAGACTGTAACTTAGAACAAAGACCGACCGAAAAAAATATCAAGACACTAACAAAGTTACGAGGAAAGAAAGAAGTGAGGGAAAATTAATTCAAACATTCTGAAAAGACAAAATCTGGGAAGATGGTATGGCTCTGACCAAAGATGGTCCTGATTCACAAGAAATACGAAAAACGAACAACAGATTTTCGACTTTTGCAGATCCTATGTAAGCATTGTAGGTCTGTTGTCAAAAGTTTGAAAGTATTCATCTTTTACCGATGAAGTACACATTTATTTTTTCAGGAGATATGTGACACACGAGTGTTCAAACGCACCCGTCCCAATAATGTCTAATTCTAGGACACAAAATTTAATATGGTGATTTATGCCGTGCTTAATAATCATGTGACTTTACTTACGTCACAGAAATAAGTTCACTTAATTAACCTTGCATTCGTGTATCTTCAATTCTACGCAGTTATCATGGCTTAACCAGAAAAGATAGGCAAAATGTGTGACAAATGAATAATGATTTTTTATCATCGGTATCCAACGAACGCCTAAACTATATATAATTGAAATTTTGATGATTATGATGATTATTCTTATTATCATTATACAATCATTATTATGACTACATGTATGTTCTACTGTAAAACCTGTTTCAGAATGCTCGTTTCTAGAACTGTATCTATCCCTTTACCAAACAACAAGGTTTTAAACTGGTCCAGATTGATAGCACTTGCAGACGATAAAATAAACGTAAATCAAACATTTAAAATTTGTTTACAGCAAGATGGAAAACATTGTGGGAAAAGGAGAAAATGCTGGTTACCAGCATTTTCTCCTTTTCCCACTATGTTTTCAAAAGGCTACTATGAGCGCTATTTTTAACTTCTTATGGTCTTTAGAGAAAGGAATTATACAAAGAAATACGGTACCGACAGATGGGCTTAATGGGTAGGATCCGACAGATGGGCTTAATGCTCTGTGGGATCTGCAGACTAGGCCAAACCCAGTCTTACAAAAAGAATTTTCTTTTTTTTTTAAATCTCTTTTCTTGTATTTGGCTACAAAGTTGGCCGATGAGGTAAGATAAATTTGTCATAGTTCTTTGGCCAGCTTTCTTGGCAAATACAGGAAAATAAATTGTTAGTTTTTGTAAATTTTTTTTTTTTTTAATTTGCCGATACGAAATTTGTTCATTTGTGGCAAACAAGACATATAGGATCTGACATGAGTTAGTTCTTGAGATAAACAATTATTAAACGGGTCTACTAAAAATGTTATGAAGCGGGCCTTTGGCGAGCTTGATAACATTTTTTTGCGGACGAGTTTAATAAATTTTTAGCCCAAAAACCAACGAGTGTCAGATTCTTTTTGTCACATTACTGTATAACAAGAATTATAGTCCAAAATGTGTTAAACCAGAGGCATAGATGTATTGTGTGTAGTGAAATTTACATCAAGCCTGTGCACTTACTTTGACTTGTTCATTACGAATGAAGAAAGTTCCGAAGAAACTTGCAAAAAATAGATTTTTGTTTAAGTCTAATAGTGATGAAACCTAGGCCAGCATTGTTTTACAAATGAACTGTATAATTTCTGAGTGTTGACCAAATGCAGCACTATTTTCTTATCTTACACATGTGTGGGACAAGAAAATTCGTAACAGTTGTCTCGTACTTTTGAAAACAAAGAGAGTTATGTGATAAAAAGGGAGATCGATACTTTACTTTCAGTATATCTATATACAGGCCACATGTTCTGATTTCACCTCATCGAAATTCAACGAATATCATAAAAACATTATTTAATGTTGAGATGCATATATTTATAATAAATGGGTTGAAACAACCTCAAGTGGACTGTGGTTATTTTTCTCTTTTTTCCCCCCAATTACCCTATACCTCGAACATTTGTTCACTAGCTATCAGTGGGATAGTATGATTATTAAAGGGGTCGACTCTTCAGGTTTTATAGAATATAGAATACAGTATCTGGCCAGATCAAGAAACACCAGCAGTATGCCTATCAAACCACAGACAGTCATCGAAATACAAACTACAATGAGAGTCAACTGCCGCTGATAAGATGGGCTTACGTACGCGAGGTAATATCCTTAATACTCTGTAAAGAATTCCGGTGAAAGCTATCCTTCTTGTAGAAGAATACTAGAGGGCCATGATGCCCCTGTATCGCTCCATTAGCCTTTTAACCCTTTACCACACAAATTGAAGTGTTCATGACCCTGGAAAAGAGGGCTCTCGAAAACGATGACTACTGTCAGGCAATGCAAGCAGGTATATTCATTGGCATGAAAGGTAAAGTTCTTGGATAATTAAACTGAATGATAAAACCTTAATTTGAATATAATATTCCACTCGTGTGAGCAAATCTATTAGCATCAAAAGGAATCACTCTCCCTGGGAACGGAATATTTTCTGTCAAAAAACTTTAATATCTAGCACCAATCATGTATCACTACAGTTTTAAAATGAAGGGAGGTACATGGTAACAAAGTTTATTCTTTGTAACAAGAATTACCTTGATCATGTTTAAATTGAAGTGACTATATGGACCCATGTTAAACTGTATCCCTGGAATAGAGCCAATTTTGACTCCAGACCTATAATATGAAGACACTTGTTAAAGGTCTGTTTAAAGATATTTAAAGCTACATGCCAAATTCAGTAGCCCTTGTCCTTGTGCTTTCAGAGAAGAAGATTATTTAAAAATGCAATTTTTTTTTCAGTTTTTTAGCCATGGCAACCAGAGTTTTTGAAGGAAAAGAATTCTTTCAAGAAGAGGACCATAGAAGAATAATTTCTGTGAATTACATCTATCATCAAATTTGAATGAGTAACTTCAGGAAAAAAGATGTTTGAAATAAAGGTTAACGCACGTACGGACGGATAACGGACGTAAGACGGCCCAGATATATGCCCGGTGGCCTTCGGCCAGTGGAGCTAATAATAATCATATACGAGACTAAAAGAACACTGTAATTTCAGTTCAGCCTTACAGGGCTGATCTCAATCTATGTTATTCCTTATGTTTTATAATTCATACTTAAACATGTATTATCGCTGCGAACTCCAACGGAGGTGGCAAAAGTTCGACTGCAAGCACCTCGGTTGTATTGTTTTATTTGAGTAAATGAAAAGAAAGGTCTAAAAAGTGTTTCTGGTGTTGATATGATGATTTCTATCAAATTGAACGCAACCTGGTTACTTCTTGGAGAACTATTTTATGTCGCATTTATACAGGTGCATGGTCTACCACAAGTAAGGGCCTATTTTTCAACCCGTGATTTTTTCGCAGGTAGATAAAATTTATGTTTGAGGTGGGATAGAGAGATATATCAATATTTCAAACTGTGTGCCACTGAATATATATTTGATAGATTCAAGAAGCGAATCTCTGGGTTTGTACTGCAAGTACAGCAAAGGGCCAAAGATTAATTAAACCTTTCCCAAACGACAAACTTTTGGATTACACCAAATTGAAAACATTTGCAGACGACAATTCAACTCTAGCCGAAAAGATGATTTCTGTCTATGATAGGGTAGAAAACATTGTGGGAAAAGGAGAAAATGCTGGTTACCAGCATTTTCTCCTTTTCCCACAATGTTTTCAAAACGCTACTATTCTAGACCCGTAAAAACCAAGGATTGTTTGGGAAAGGGTTAAGAGCGATATGACACTGCAAAGGGTAACTTTGCACCCCCCCCCCAAAAAAAAAACAAACAAAATAAACGTCAATGGTTTTGGTTATTCCCTATTAAAAAAAAACCCCCAAAATAGACCCCATCTTTACCAAATACAGTATATAGGCAAGCAGCGGTGTTTATCACTGAACAAAGCGACTGCAACCCATGTAACAATCAAAGTACTGATATTACTGAAGGCCAGGAAATTGAGGATACGAAACAACACAAGAGGTCAATTTTAATTAATACAAACAAGTAGACGGACAGGGGTACAAGCGGATTCCGCTAGCCCCTGGAATTCTTGGTTTTAACAGGAAATTTTGAACTGATACTAGAAAGCACAAGCCAGAAACTGATTAAGCCAGAGCTAGGCATGTGCTCACAATTATAGGGTACTTGATAATGGCTTAGAATACTTAAGAATTTGTCGTGCTTGTAAACAATCCCAAGTCAGAATTGAAGTATTCAATTGGTGCAATACCAACTTTGGTTATCTAAATTTTTTCTTGGACATGTGATGTCATGTAGTCCTGAATGACGTTATTTTTTACATTTATGACGCAAGAACATATTTATTTTCATTGATTTCAATGAAAATACATGTAAGATAGATATCAATGTAAAAATGTAATGAATAATAAAGATTTGAGTGATATGGCAGTTGGTCATGTTGTCTCTACCTTCCACAAGTCGACGAAATTTCGAACTGGTCATATTTGAAGGAAGTTGTAGATGAAAATCCAAAGTAGTTCTTCGTGTATATTGAAAAGTAAGATTTTGGGGAAATTAGGAGGAATTGCTTGTTACAAGCAAATTCTCTTTTAGCCAAAATATTTTCTCAATAAATTCTGTGAAAAGATTGGATTGTTTTGGGAAAACGATTAGGCTCGGTTTACCTATTTTACTTGCCTATTTTACGGACAAGTCACACTGACTTGAGCTTCGATACTTATATCTACATAGTATAAAAAGACGTTAATCCTAATTCATAAACGTTGTCCAAGGACAACTTGTGTCAAGCCCGCGATCACTTGACTCTCAAGCTTGACCTAGACCCTGGACCTGAATAAATGTTTCAAAGCGAACTTCTACTCATGATGGAGAACAATGCATTATGCTAATTTATATCGGAATCTATCCAAAAATGTAGGAGTTATTGTTCGGACGAAAAATTGGCCTTCAATGTGGCCTTGATCTCGAACCTACTTGAACAGATGTTTCAAATGGCACATCTATTCGTGATGGAGGTCAATTGTGCCAAATTATTTTGAAATCCATCCACAGTTGTAGAAGTTATGGACCGGAAATATTCGGACGCACACAAGCCCTAGTGTACACAAGAAAGATGTGTGTCAGAGCCCCTGCTAAATGGTATTGGTCACAGGTATGTCATATGACACTAGTAGAAAGAGAGAGAGATTAAAAAAAAAAATGACAAGCGAACGACTACAGAAAAATATTATAAGCATTTATTTGGTTTCAAATCAAAGTCAATCAAAGACATTTTGAAGAATCACACAGGTGTAATCTATTTGTGACAGGTGTAAAAGGTGTGAAATACATCCTATCAGTGTGAAATAGGCAGTATAAACAATGACAAAACTACCAAATAACTCTTGGATAAAGGTAACTAATACACATAATGTACATACTAAAGACAACGAACTTTCAAAAATATTTTTATAGACAACTTGATTAACGATATGGATGAAATTTGATGTTGGGGTCGATTTTTCTAAAATTTTATTTGTTACTCACATGAATGTGAATGATCCGGAGTGCAAGAGAGAGCGTCATAGATATTAACCGTATATAGCGCGTAGGAATACACAACTACCGGATAAAGCTAAGTTTATTAGGTTACGCCTTTATAAGGTCAGTGTTAATGACAAAAACGGGATAAAAACACACACTCGTCAGTTATTAAATGGTCCTAATACCCTTGCAATTCCATGGCATTTTGTAGATGAAAGCTTTGAGGAAAGGAAAGCATTCACACCGTGTGATAAGCAATCTCTGTATGTACTTGGGAAACTAGTTGTTTTGGCGGACTCAGCGATATAGAGTGGACACACCCTCCAACATTTTTGTCTGAATAGGCAGCTTACGATCGCTATAGGCAAGGGAATCCCTTGAGAGGGATTCCCTGGCCTAAAAATGATGTATCCATTAATATATGCTATCGTCGGTGATCGTATTGATCATTTATTGGGTGCTAAACTAGAAAGTAAAAAAAGAAATTACTGAAATTATTTTCCAGTAATGTCATCTACAGAAGCATAGTCCCAAGTTCCGTCGAACTGATATTTGCTTGTTTGACTGGAGTTAAACGCCGTTTTCAACAATACAGTATTGATACCGTGGGTGCCAGCGCTATTATCCATCATTCTCTTGTGTTTTTAATTTGGCAACAAACAGTCCACTCTGTGCTAGACGGCTTGTAAACTGAAATCGTCGCTGCAATGAGAAATACTATTTGTAGTGTCGATATAATTTATATATATATTCAACAAAATATTAAGATCTGTGATGAATTTCATTTAAGAAAATACTATGACAAAAAGTAAAATAGCACAATATATATGGAATACAGTTTTCAAACTCGTCTATGGCGGAAATCTCTCCAAAAATAATTTATATTATTCAAGATAAGAAATCATCTTAGTATAACTGACTGTGTTACCAGCATTTTCTCCTTTTTCCACAGTGTTTTCTAAAGGCTTCTTTCTCATGGTCTTCAAAAGCAGGGGTTGTGCGGTAAAAGGTTTAGATGATTTTTGAAAACAGATAAAGATCAAACTGCACAGGGATCTTATATTCGAGATAATAAAGATCAAGATAAGACCATCCAGCTTTCTTAACATTAGCATTCTAATCTTGGATTTTCATTTTTTTTTTTTTACATATTCAGGCAAAAACAACTACGAAACGGTAATATTCATGTAAATGTGTTTATCAGCTATGAGCTATGAGTCGTGACCAGGTCGGGAATCCTAGTAGATCAATCTGTTCTGTTCTGTTCTGTTCTGTATTCTGTATTAATTAACTTCCTATAGTAGGAACACCAAGACCTCCAATTAGGCCATGTAGAGTTACAGCAATCTTCTTTAAACCATTACCACACAATCCCTACTTTTGATGCCCCTGAGAAAGTTAAGTCTTAAGAGAATATTGTGGGAAAAGGAGAAAATGCTGGTAACCAGCATTTTCTCCTTTTCCCACAATGGTTTTTTCCCATCACAAAACAGATTTCAAATTTTCAGTCACTTTTATTTTGTCGTTTGCAAACGCTTTCGATTAGGACAAGCCTAAAATATTGTTGTTTGGTAATGAATTAATAGTATTTTAAAACACAAACTTATTTACATTTTACAGTTTGTGTGTTAGCTAGGCGCGGTATTAAATTTTGATTTATCATTCATTAACTTTTTAAGTCTGTTTAAGTGTATACTATAGCACAAGTTACATGTACTTGAAAGTTTTCCAGTTCAAAGTGACACCCTTTGTATCTATCGGTATATGTTAATAAAGTAATGATTTGACGCTTGAATGCCCTGATACCAGTAAGGGTTCTCAATCAATTCACCTCTTTCTTGTAAGTTTTCTCTAATAGCATATTTTGGGACTGGGAATCGAACCACCGATCTTTGGGTGATAACCATGCCATGTGCAACAAGCCCTACTTCTGCAGAAATACACAATATTCATATGTTAGGGGAGGTAACTACTTTAGGTCTCCTGATTTGCAGCTTGCTGTTATCGACCTTCTTATCAACCCTTCCTCTCTTTAATGAACGGGTACCAGTCCGGATCGGCTCCCCGCAACGGTCGAATTAAACAACGAAAGCGGGGAATCAGTGATATATTGTATAAAGTGTTCCGGTTTTAAATTAAGTATTAGAGGACGGACAAAACTGATGAAGTTAACGGAAAAGAAATTATTTAATCGTAAGAGGTCTTGGATTGTGGAATAATAGGAACCAAAATTTCAAGATTTTTTTGTGCAAGCTATGTTTCAATGCTGCGGTCTGTCAAAAAACATATCCGATATCAGTTTTCGCACCCACTCTGATTGTCACTACCTTGGGAACAAGACAATTCCCCGACAAGACAGTTCCCCGACACGGCTTTTCGAGACAGTTCCCCGACGAAATTGAAGACAGTTCCCCGACACTTTTGAAGACAGTTCCCCGACACTTTTATTATTAGTATATTGAATAGATTTGGTTGTTTAAGATAATTTTTGTAGACATTTATTTAAAATGGACGAAGTAAATTTCAATGTTGGTGGTTATTAAAATGTGTTTATGACCATTTAAGGAGGGCGATATCGGTGAGTGGACTGTTTGTTGCCAAATTAATAAGAAGTCTGCGACGTGAGTATGGGGTTTAACATCGCTCGTTTAAAGTATGTTCTACAAATTTCTTTATTAAAGTTTATAAATAGTTTATACTTTTTGTTCATTCTCGCTGTACTATATAATAACAGTCATATTACTACTGTCCATAAAGGCACAATTTAAAGGGGATCCACGTTTATATTATCCATTGCATTACTTGCTGGTTATTTCAATTTCTCCGCAAGTAAGAGACAATTGGAAAAATGTAAAAAAAAAAAAATACGCTAAACCTAAGCCTACATGTATTTCATATCCAACACTGGGATAAGGTTTTGTTTTAGTAATCAAATAGATCTACACGTATTCATTTACTATAGTAATAATATTCTGATCTGCACAACGGCGAAGGTATCATTTCCGAACTGAGTGATCATCAATAAACAACTGAAAAGGATAAAATACTCTCAATTATTCACAATCCTTTACAAGTACAAAAAAAATACATTATCTTTCCTTAAGATATATAGATATTTACGATAGTTGTCGATGAAAATCAAGTTTGTTGATAATGAATGTGTCGGGGAACTGTCTTCAAAAGTGTCGGGGAACTGTCTTCAATTTTGTCGGGGAACTGTCTCGAAAAGCCGTGTCGGGGAACTGTCTTGTCGGGGAACTGTCTCGAAACCACTACCTCAAGTCTGAAAGTTTGTCTAACATTTCATTTTTCTCCGTACAATACACATTTGTATGTATCTTATAGGGAGGTATTCAACTTCAATGGTTAATTCTATGTTGCAGATTTCCTTTCACAGCTCAACAGATATTGCTTTGAGAGCCAAACAATACAGCCAAGACAAAGGGGTTTAGGAAGCAGAATTTCATGTTTGAATTTTCCCATACAGCAGACAGCTAAATAAAGCATAAATCGAACATACTTTTTCAGACTTTTACATGGGTAAAAGTCAAAATGTTACATGCAGGTATAAAATTTAAAAAGCAAGTGTGCAAGTTGCACGAAAATTGAATCACAAATATTGACTTATTGAAAGAGGAAAGGTAAAATTTTCAAACAGGTACTTTTCACTACTGATTGTACGATTTTTGAGAGGGTTCCTGTTATTGGTGATAAAAACAATATACAAGTTTCATGAAAATTGGACAACAAATGCAGACTTTATTGTGTGAACTAGAAAAAGACTAATGGAGAGGTAGCTGGACAGACAAAGACGGAAACCATGCTGTGACATAAGCTCAGCTGACTCTCACGTAGTACAACTAAAAGTCACTGTTGAACCTAGCAATTCTTTTCATCTTTGTTTTACAGCATCATGAGTAAACTATTAAGACTGTTCAAGGGAGGGTCTAAGTCTCCAGTATACAAGACCAGAGGAGAAGACTTCAGATACTGGAAACAGTATGAAGAAAGCGAAAAAATGTCAGCTGTTGTAAGTAACTTGATCCTCACATTTCATTGCTTAACTCTTTACAAAACGACAATGTTTTAGGCTTGTCCAAATCGAAAGCATTTGCAGACGACAAAATAAAATTGACTGAAAATTTGAAATTTGTTTTATGATGAGTAGAAAACATTGTGGGAAAAGGAGAAAAGGCTGGTTACCAGCATTTTCTCCTTTTCCCACAGTGTTTTCTAAAGACTTCTTTCCCAGGGTTATAAAAGTAGGGATTGTGTGGTAATGGGTTAATATGTTTCAATATTTCAAGATATGTTTTATCCTTGTTTTTAGTGCAGTGTTTCATTTACTTGTGTGTCCCTTGTCAGGGACGTGAAGAAATTACCGAGGACGCAAAACTTTGAGATATGTGCATTTTCCAGATGCACTGATTTTGATATCAATGCCTTTTGCAAAATTTCGTTTGATCCCGATCAATTAAAGTGTTTACATTTTCTATCGAAACACCTGTAATTTTTCTACTCGAGACTGGTACCTTCATTTTCTGGTCTATTTTTAGCCTAAGTAATGTTTTAGTCTATGGAATGGTTTCCGGTTTTCTTTTTTTTGGGTACATGGAAGATTGAGTCGACATCCAGCACGGACGTTATAGATCCTCTCCAAGGAAATTAATTGCAGAAAATTGTTGTCAATCCGACTGAACAACTACCATTTCATGTCCTCATCTGCAAATAATTACTTTTTGAATCTTTTTAACACCCGGACAATTTCGATATCCTCAAACGATTTCCATTTTGTCGAAAAAAATCCAATGCGTATATCTTAACGATGTAAAGCGTAAGCAATGCCACCAAAAATAACGCAGAATCCGATCACAGACAACAAACTTTAACTAGTTTGTTTACGAAATCACAAGAGTCTGACCCACTGACTCATAGTGACTTAGATCTACATACCGATAAAAATGTCGAGAATAATGAGAAGTTATTGGCTAGTTCAATCGGCGCGGATTCAGCCCCGGCCGATTCGAAACCGAGAGAATTCAAGTCGCACTGGCTTAAACTTTTCAGTTGGCTAACTTACGAAAGTGAAGAGAATTCATGACTGAGAATTCATAAATCAGACCATACAGATTTTTTAACATTTTAACATTTTTTTTTTAAATGGGGTTTAAAAGGTGGGACTCATAAAGTTGGTTTCAGACTCATAGTTTTTCATCTGACTGAGTCCAAGGACTCACTTATAGCAAATTGTAAAAAAATCACTGTTAGTGTAATATAGCAATTGTAGATTTTCTTATCATAAACAATCACATTTGAAAAGAAAGATGATTTGTTTCATCATCAGAGCATTATGTGACAAAATTTATTAAAACATTGAATTCCTGCTCATCATTTCCAGACCATGACAGAAACTTTTACTATACTGCAAAGAAATTTCCCTCGATCTGATTGGTTAACATGCCGGGAACATAATATCATGTTCCCTGGCAAAAACCACGTGAAACAAGTTTCCCTTTTGAGTGCCCCGTAAACATCACTACACGTGCAACACAACATCCAAAATGGCTGCGTCGATCGATCACCAGACTGCACATTTATGCACCAAACTGCACGTTTTAGTGACATCAGTGTCCAGTGACGTCGGTTTTCATTGAATTGGGGCACTCAGAAGGGTATTTCTATTTCGTCAGCATACTCGATTTGTGAAATTATAAAACAGGAAAATTTCGCTTAATGCACTTTGAAAGGGTAAAACTTTGCAGTGTAATAAATTCGTTGTACGGTCAGGACTCAGGTGGCAGGGGACTTGGAAACTTGTTCACGGCTGTGGTGAATCATGTCGCCACCTCGCCTTCGGCTCAGGGCGACATGATTAACCACAGCCGTGAACAAATTTCCAAGTCCCCTGCCACCTGACCAGACAACTAATACTATCTATTTCTCTGTCATAATTGGTCATCATGACCAAGCAAAGATTTGTTTTCTTCAAAGAATTTGAATCACGTAATTGATTGTCAGATTCTTTGGAATTAGTTTTCTTTACTACACTCGTGTTAAAGGTGAGTGTCACTTATGTAAATCAAATCATTTCACATTTCATTCTATAGATACAGTTCTGTGATATTTATTGGCCTCTGTTATGAAATTTTCTTGTACCAGTATTTCCAAGGGTAACAACCTACATCACAGGAAGAGATATCAGACCTGCGCATTTTCATAACTTATATTGAAAAGTAAGTACGATATGAAGATAGAATGAGGCTAGCTTGGGTGGATACAAACGGACTACAAAGACTCTCATGTATTTATCAAAGACATTAGATGAATACATTTAATATTCTGATGTTTTAGACAGGAAGCATGTCTACATGCACAAACACTTTGACCAAATATCAAAAAGTGATTGGGTTTTAATAAAACATGTAGTTGGTCGAAGTCTATTCCATTATTATGAGTAGTTAACAAAAGCTTTGACAAAAAACAAAGTCCCTAGGCATTGTACGCTTTGGAGGTCTAAAGACTTTTTCAGATCATTTAAAGGAACGATTACAAAAAAAAAACAGTCTTACCAAACACGCACACTGACGTTATAACAAGGGTCCGATATCACTACCTGTGACGTCACACTGGCGTACGTTGTGAGGGCTGATTTCTCTTGGTACAAAAATTGCTAAGTATGTCTTAACCCATTACCACTCAATCCCTACTTTTGATGCCCTTTAGAAAGAAACCTTTAGAAACCATTGTGGGAAAAGGAGAAAATGCTGGTAACCAGCATTTTCTCTTTTTCCCACAATGTTTTCTACCCTTCACAAAACAAATTTCAAATTTTTAGTCACTTTTATTTTGTCGTCTGCAAATGCTTTCAATTTGGACCAGTAAAAAGTTTTGTCGTTTGGAAATGGGTTGAAGTTCATTTTCCTGGACTTGTTTGATAGATTTTATTCCACAATACCAACTTCTGTCAGGTCCTTGACAGTGACAACTTTTAACACCCCTGAAAGAGAAAGATTTTGAAAAGTCGGCATTATGTGGTAAAGGGTTAAAATTCAATGTGTCCGTCTTCTGTCATCTTAGCATCAACAATTATCTTGTGTTCACTCTAGAGGCCACATGTTCCATCAGATGCTCTTGAAAATTTGTCCGAGTGTTTGTATTGATAATAATCTCGATTTTAATCAAAATTGGGTCATGTTGAGTCAAAAGGTAGGTCAGGGGCTAAATCGGAGAAAGTCCTGTAGTGCACATTTTTGAGGCAACAGTTTCAGCCTTAAATTCATGTAAGTTGGTTAGAAAAACTTGTCCATTCATGAGGCCTCATCTTTAGCCTGATACTTTATGAAACTATGTTAGTTTGTTTGTCTTGAGATCTCAGAAAAGGAGTTTAACCCTTTACTCCATAAATACTCATTTCTACGCATTGCTTATAGGAACTTTTGGAAAAGATTGTGGCAAAAGGTGAAATTGCTCGTGACGAGCAATTTCACCTTTTGTAACAATGTTTTCTATGCTATAAAAACGTGTCATACACATATAAGAAACAGCTTCATCTGTGTTGTTATTCAGGGTCAATTAGAGATACCATAGAAATGCCTTATGGGGTAAAGAGTTAAAAAAAAAAGTCATAAAGTAGGCCATATCCCTGTACCAAACGACTACATTTCAAAAAGGTCTTACTCCAGCATTTTCTCCTTTTCCCACAATGTTTTCAAAAGGCTTCTATCTCAAGTCGTAAAACCAGGGATTGTTTGGTAAAGGGATATCTTAGAAAAAGCCCGATATTCATGAAAATTTGTCAGAATGTTTTTCTTGATAGTATCTCGTACAAGTTGGAGATTTGGTTATGTTGAATCAAAAGGTAGGTCATAGGGTCAAATCTTACAAATACAAAGTGTGCACTATATAGTGGAAAATTTTCTGACAGTTACTTGTGATGCTTTGTCAGAATGTTGGCAAAGTTGTTATATCTTGGATATCATTGAAATTGGTCATGTTGGGTCAAAAAGTAGGTAACTGGGCCAAATCTTAGAAACACCATATGCGAACTCTAGAGGCCACACTTTCAGTTCCATGCTCATGAACCTTGGTCAGAATGCTTGTTTTTGTGATGTCTTTGACACTTGAAATTGTGTCATGCGGGGTGAAACAGTAAGTCATTAGGCCAAATCTTAAAAAAGTACTGTTTGCACTTTAGATACAACATTTTCAGCCAGATATTCATGAAACTTGGTCAGAATGTTTCTCTTAATCCTTTCCCAAACAACAAAATTTAAGATTGGTCCAAGTTGAAAGAACATGCAGGCTACAAAATAAACGCAACTCAAGAATTGAAATTTATTTCCAGCAGGGCAAAAAACACTGTGCGAAAAGGAGACAATGCTGGTTACCAGCATTGTCTCCTTTTCCCACAATGTTTTCAAAAGTCTTCTATCTCGGGGTCGTAAAAACCAGGGCTTGTTTGGTAAAAGGTTAATGATACCTAAACAAGTTCAACGTCCTTCATCAAAACCAGGATATCTGCATCTTTAGATGACTGCTCGGGTGATGGCTCCTGTTTAATGATTTTCTGCAGTAATATATATATCTTTTGAGAGTAAGTGAGAAAAGAAGAAAATGCTGGTTATCAGCTTATTTTTGTTTTCCTTCAATATTTTCTAGCCTTTCAATAGCATATGCCATGGTTTTAGCCTAAACTTATTATGTTGTCTGCAAATGCTTTCAATTTTGACAGTTCTTAAAGCTGTCCTTCTCTACCCAGAGTGCCCAAATGATAGCCCAGAGGTCAAATTTGGCCCGGCCCTGGGGGTCACAAGTTTTATATGGGCTTATATAGTGAAAACTTTAAAAATCTTTTCGTACCAAGCCATAAGGCCTAGGGCTACTCAATTTTGCATC
This sequence comes from Tridacna crocea, assembly GCA_943736015.1. Taxonomy (NCBI): domain Eukaryota; kingdom Metazoa; phylum Mollusca; class Bivalvia; order Cardiida; family Cardiidae; genus Tridacna; species Tridacna crocea. The sequence continues at coordinate 32,793,169 of OX031066.1, read as the reverse complement.
TAGCTTTATCAAGTGGTTGTCTACCAAAAGTGCCCAAATTGTAGCCCTGGGGTCAAATTTGGCCCTGTCCTGGGGGTCACAAGTTTTACATGGGCTCATATTGGGAATTTTTTAAAAATCTACTTGTACCTAGCCATAAGGCCTAGGACTATCAAATTTTGCATGTAGCTTTATCTAGTGGGCCTCTACCAGGAGGGCCCAAATTATAGCCTTAGGGTCAAGTTTGTCCCCACACCAGGGGTCACAAGTTTTACATGGGCTTTTGTGGTGAAAACTTTCTAAGTCATCTTGTTACTAACCATAATAAAGACTGGGACCACTAAATTTAGCCCTGTGTCATGGATTTCATGTTTTACAGGGCCTTTTATTTAGAAAACTTTGAAAATCTTCTTGTTTATAACCACACATTCTAGACCTGTATTATTTGGTATGGGGCTTTATCTTGTAGACCTCCACCAGGATTCAAGTAATTATAGCTTTGTGGTCAAAATTGGATTTGCCCAGGGGTCACAACTTTTTTGTAGGTTTTTATAGAAAAAAAATTGTAATTATGTCCTCAAGTTCGAAACCAGTTGGCCAAATAATGTAATGTTTGGCTTGTAGTGTTTTTACGAATTAGCCAGTGGAGCGATACAGGGCCATCATGGCCCTCTTGTTTTTATCTTATTACCGTTAGTAGCTTCAACCCTATTTATTTTGAGAAAAATTCAACCAACAGTATGGGAAAAGTAGCCATTTCAAGTTGAAAATTTCAAATTCCTGTTTATGTGATAAAATGTGCATTTGTTATTAGATTTCTGTGAAACTTCCACAGTTTCCAACAGCTTCATCCTTATCGATTTTGAAATAAATCCAACAAGCAGTATGAGAAAAGTAGCCATTTCCAGTTGAAAATTACCAATTCTTCTATACACATTAAAGTCTGCATTTCTTGTCAGATTTTCATGAATTTCATACAGTTTGTTTAGTTGCAAGAACACATCTGTCCATCCGTCTGTTCGTCCGTCCAAAGCCATTTCTCCACAACCCTTGGACCAAATTGGATAAAACTTCATATATGAACTCCTTAGGGTAAGGTGCCAACATATCTTTCCCAGTTTTTCCATTTGACCCCGTGTCATGGAAAAAAGGGGCTTATGCAAAATTGCATTTTTTTTTTTTTACTGATATCTCATTCAGTTTTTGTCAAAATTTCATGAAACATCATGGTTATATTGTTTATGGAAAGATTTAGCATGTGCCCTTGCTATTTTTAATCTAGGCATTTTTAAAGTTGATGTTCTGTCACGGAAAAAGGGGGTTTCTTGCAAAATTCAATTTTTACAAATGTCTCATTCAGTTTTGGTCAAAATTTCATTAAACTTTATGGTTATATTGTTTTTTCAAAGTTTCACCATGTGCTCTTCTTTCTTTATCTATGTGTTTTTCAATTTGACCCTCTGTCATGGAAAAAGGGGGTTTCTTGTAAAATGCCAAGGAAAAAGGGGCCTTAATGCAAAATTGTAATTTTTACTAATCTCATTCAGTTTTTGTCAAAATTTTGTGAAACTTCATGGTTATATCTTGTATTACAAGTTTCAACATGTGTCCTTGTTATTTTCAATCTATCAATTATTAATGCGCAAATACCTCTTTCCTGGTGTCTCAGTTTGAGGCTGCATCACAGAAAAAGGGGACTTCATGGAAAAAATTGTTTATCACTTGTATCTACTACATCTGTGCTCAAAACTTTGTGAAATTTCAAATCTGAACTTGTTGGAACGTTGCCCATTTACCTCTCTTCCGGTTTCTCAATTTCAGGCTGCGTCACGGAAAAAGGGAGCTTCATGTAAAAAATTGTTTTATGTAATATTTACTACATGACTGCTCAAAATTTTATGAAATTTCATATTTTGAATTACAATGTATTATTCAAAAATGCCACAAACCACACACCTGCTGTATTTATTTCAATGATCCAATATTGTGTTATGGGAAAAGGGTTGAATTATTATTAAAAAATGCCACAAACCACACACCCGCTGTATTCATTTCAATGATCCAATATTGTCTTATGGGTAAAGGGGACTTATTGGGCTTATTGTCCTCTACAAGTTTGTGTTGGCTATCTCTAAGATAGTAATTGCCTTTTTACTTCAAATTTTGGGGGGCATGAACAGGTTCTTTTAGGATAAAAGAAGTAAATTTATATCAATTTCATATATTTTATGACAAGCACTTGTTCGGGGTGCATAACCCGTCTCTGACGGCTCTTGTTTTTGAAGGGGGGGGTTCATTCATTTTTTCACATGAAATGTTATTGCACATCAGGTTTCTTGTTAATTCATGGTATGAGTCTGTTTATGTCAATTATGGCTTATTTTTCTATTGGGAAGCGGGATGATACAAGGCCATGATGGCCCTCATTTTTTAGAATTGTTATGCTGTAAGGGATCAAAAGAAGCTATATTAACTTTTTACCAAACAATCCCTGGTTTTTACAAGTCTGAGATAGTAGCCTTTTAAAAACATCGTGAGAAAAGGAAAAAAGTGTTGGTTACCAGCATTTTCTCCTTTTTCAACAATATTTACTACACTGCTGAAAAAAAAATCCAGTTTTTCTATTGCATTATTTTGTCGTCAACAAGTGCTTCCAATTTCAACTAGTCTAAAACTTTCTCATTTAACTCTTTACCACACAAGAAAATTTTAGACTGGTCCAAACTGAAAGCATTTGCAGATGACAAAATAAAGGTGACTGAAAAATTAAAATTTGTTCTGGGCAGGGTAGAAAACACAGTGGGAAAAGGAGAAAATGCTGGTTACCAGCATTTTCTCCTTTTCCCACAGTGTTTTCAAAAGGCTTCTTTCTCAGGGGCGTCAAAAGTAGGGATTGTGTGGTAATGGGTTAAGGTCCATCTTTAATAGTAACTTACCTTATTCCTTTCAAAACAACTAATCTTTAGACTAATCCAAACTGAAAGTATTTGCAGACAACAAATCAACTGCTACTCAAAACATAAAACTATGTCTTTCATCAGGTAGAAAACATTGTGGGCAAAGGGGTAAATGCTGGTCACCAGCATTTTCTCCTTTCCAACGATATTTTTTCAAAGTTTTTTTTCTTAGAGTTGTTTAAAGTCAGATTTTGTTGGTAGAAAGTGAATGGGTTTAACCCTTTCCCAAACAATCCCTGCTTTTCACAACCCTGAAAAAGCAGCCTTCTGAAAACATTGTGGGAAAAGGAGAAAATGCTGGTTAACAGCATTTTCTCCTTCTCCAACAATGTTTTCTGCCATGGTGGAAAAAAAATTCAATTTTTGAGAAACACTTATTTTGTCATCTGCAAGTGCTTTCAATTTGGACCAGTCTAAAATTTTGTCATTTGGGAAAGGGTGTAACCCATTACCAAACAATCTCTGCTTTTGACAACCCTGAGAAAGAAGCCTTTAGAAAACTTTGTAGGAAAAGGACAAAATGCTGGTAACCAGCATTTTCTCCCTTTCTCACAATGTGTTCTACCCTGTACAGAAAAAAAAAAAATTCAAATTTTCTGTCACTTTTATTTTGTTGTCTGCAAATGCTTTTGATTTGGACAAAACTAAAATTCTGTTGTTTGGTAATGAGTGAAAGAAGTTGTAGTTGTGTGGTATTGAGTGATTGATTGTAAAACTTTATCTTTCAGAGTGTGCAGGTTCATAAACCTCTAGTTGGAACAAAACATCTGGGTAAAAAACCGTGGCAGCATTACTATACTGAACTTGACCCAGTCACAATGTATGCTAAAGGAGTAAACAAGAATTTTAACAAACGTATACTCGTGGAGCCTGTAAAGGACTGGCATTTTTTCACTGGAGATATTGTAAGTTTCCGTTGCCTTTTTAGCTCACCTGAGCACATCGTGATCAAGGGGAGTTTTTAGGTTCACCCGGTGTCTGTCGTGCATCAGTGTGTTTTGTGTCGTCAACTATTCTTTTAACGTCAACTCCGCCGAAAATGCTGGGCCAGTCTGGCTGGAATGTTAAGTGGGAGGTCCTCTTTAAAAATTGTTCACAGAAATTGATTCGATATAAAATTTTGGTTGCCATGGCAACCAAATGGAATTTTCTAGGAAATCCTTAAAAAAATCTTCTCCTTTGAAACTGCTGGTCAGATTCTTAAATAATTTCACTAAGATGTTCTTTTGATGACCCTTTTCAAAAATTGTTTGTGAAATTTTGATCCGTCAAGAAATATGGCTCTGGTGATAGGTGGCTACTTGCACTATATGGTCATGAAGAAATTCTTTAAAATCCTTTTTCTCTGAAACGGTGATCAGATTTTGAAATAATTTCACAGAAATGTTTCTTTGGCTGACCCTTTTCAGAAATTGTCCAAGAAATTGTGATCCATCAAGAAACATGGCTCTGATGGCTGTGGGCTATTTACGCTATACAGACATGAACAAATTCTTAAAAAATTCTTATACTCAGAAACGGCTGATCAGATTTTGAAAAAATTGGCTATGGTCCACCCAAAAATTAGGTGAGCGATTCAGGGTCATCTTGGCACCCTTGTTTGTGTGTGTGTGATCTTCAGTATTACCTCTGTATTACATGATTTCTACTGTGTTTCCATTTTAACAGTCAAAGTACTTGCAAAGGCCAAATGTAGTTGTCTTTGTTGCAAGTATTCTCATTTTAACCATTTAAACACATTACCAAACAACAAAATCTTTGGCTTATTCAAATCGAAACCATTTGCAGACAACAAAGTAAAAGTGACTGAAAATTCGAAATTTGCTCTGTGAAGGGTAGAAAACATTGTGGGAAAAGGAGAAAATGGTGGTTACCAGCATTTTCTCTTTTTATCTCAATGTTTTCTTCAGGCTTCTTTCTCAGGGTCGTCAAAAGTAGGGGTTGTGTGGTAATGGGTTAATTATAGTTACGAGGGACACTTTTCAAGCTCGTAGAGAAAGCCTATAACTTTTTAACGCGATTCTGAAGTTGTGCGATTTTTTTTTTACACAGAACTTGCATAATCATTCTTCTCTCAAACAGTGTCACGGTATGCAGCGCACAAGGTCCACGTGCGCGCTGCGCTGGGTATTTTCAATACGTTGTTTTATACACTATAGTAAAATATAGCGTTCAATATGGATGGAAAAATCTCTGAACAGAGGGTATATTGTAAGATTCGATAACAGCTTGGGTTTCCGCCAACAGAGATTCATGCTGATTTGCAAAAAGTTTATGGGAATGGTGCTGTAAAATATGCTACAGTTTGCAAGTGGGTACGTCATTTTAATGATGGTCGGGAGTGAATTGAAAATGACCCTCGGGTGGGTAGGCCGGTGTCCGTTTTGATGGAAAAGAACATTGTGACTGTGAAAACGTTGAGGAAGACGCAAGTTTTACCGTGCAAGAGATAGAAGAATTAAGTGGCATTCATTCATCAAGTGTTTTGAAGATCTTACATGAACGACTTGGGCTACGTAAGATCTGTGTGCGCTGGGTGCCCCATTTGCTCACTGACGAGCAGAAACAAAGTCGGGTTAGACTTGCATCACAAGTTATAGAAAAATATGATAAATGTGACCCACGTAGTTTGGAAGAGATAGTTACAGGTGATGAAACCTGGATCTATCATTTTCAGTCCGATTCTAAGGCTAAAAATAGGGTTTGGGTTTCATCTGAGGGCAACAGACCTGTCATTGCGCGCCGTTGCAAAACATCAAATCGCATGTTGTATGCGATATTCTTTGATTTGAAAAGTCCAGTGCTTCAAATTCCAGTCCCGAAAGGTAGTCCTGTCACTGGAAAGTTTTACAGAGAAAGTATTCTTACTCAACTTGTTGATTTCTATCAGAAATGCAGACTGCGCACCGGTGTCCGTGGCATCAAATTACTCCATGATAAAGCACCGGCCTATAAATCCGCTACGGTACAGGAATATCTGAAAGAATCTGGGCTCGATGTCTTAGATCATCGCCCATACAGCCCTGACCTGTCCCCCTGTGACTTTTGGTTGTTCCCAAGACTAAAAGAAATGCTGGCAGGGCACTGTTTTGAATCCCATTGTGGTATAAGCAGTGCGGTCTACCAGTGTCTGCAACATATACCTAAAGAGGACTACCGGGCTGCTTTCCGGAAATGGGTAGATCGATGTAAAATATGTGTGGAGGCAGACAGGGCATATTTCGAAGGTCTTAGATAAATAAAATTTTGATGTTTCAAGCGGTTTTAAAAAGACTGCCCTACTCTATGAACTTAAAAAGTGTCCCTTGTAGTTACCTTTGTTTCAAGTATTTCCATTTTAAAGGTGGGAATTTAGTTTTTCACATCTCACCAAGTTAAAGAAAAAATATATATATCACTGAAATTTATAAGAAAAAACTATACAAATCATCAGTGATTAAGAGTCATAAAATTACAAAAAAAAAATTTTTTTGTGTTCCCTTAAAAAGGCTATGTAGCCTCTTTAAGGTAGTTTTAGATTTCGTGTCAGACATTAAAAAAGCATTGTGGGAATTTCAAGTGAATGGCATGTGACTAAAGATGCTTAAATCCCATAAGATAACAAACATGTTATTATTTTCCATAATGTCTTCTGTGGATGCTATGTTTGAAGCTTCCTCTTTGTATGTCCGGTATGTAAAAGAGCGAATTGCTTCTGTAAATATAGACTGTGTTTCCCATCGGTGTCAACCTGGGCCTTAGTAAGTCTCTAATGACTCTTGTTGTTGGATGGTTTTCAACTACTGGGGTTTATAAATGAAAATTTGAAGGTTTTGGGAGTATAAGGAAGTTTTTTGTGTAAAATTTTCTTCCCAAAATCTGAAGGGTCACCTTTAAAGGTGGGTATTTAGAATTTTCACATCACACCAAATTAAAAAATATGTATGTCAATAAAATTTATATGAAAAAACAATACAAATCATCAGTAATTAAGAATCATAAAATTACCCCCAAAATTTTTTTTGGTGGTATTCCCTTAAAAGGCTACATTTCAGATTTCCCACCAAAATCATAAAAGCATTGTGGGAATATTAAGTGACTTGCATGTGACTAATGACCATTAAATTCCATAACATAACAAGCATTTAATTATTTTCCATGATGTCTAGAACTTCGGATGCTATGTTTGAAGCTTTGTCTGTATATTTCCGGTATGTAAATGGGCGAGCTGCTGATGTAAAACTAGACCGTGTTTCCCTTCAGTGTTGACCTGGGCTATGGTAAATATCTAATTTATCTAGTTGTCGGATGTTTTTTGACTACTGGGGTTTAATGAATGAAAATTATAAGGCTTTGGGAGTATAAGGATGATTTTTTGTGTTTCTGTAAGATTTTCGTCCCAAAATCTGAAGGGCCACCTTTAACTATTAAAGTTTCTTCTACAATTACTGGTAGTTGTGGAAACTGTTCCCATTTTAACCATTAAGATACCTACACAGTTGAGTACATGAACTTGCCTTTTTTACCATTTTAGATGAAGTGCATACTGTATAAAACATGCAATCAGATCTTTGATCCACATAGACCACTTTGCTGAAGCACTGAACTCTTAACCAAATAACAAAATTTTAGACTGGTCCAAATCAAAAGCATTTGCAGATGACAAAATAAAAGTGATCAAAAATTTGAAATTTGTTTTGTGAAGGGTAGAAAGCATCGTGGGAAAAGGAGAAAATGCTGGTTACCAGCATTTCTCCTTGTCCCACAATAATTGTGGGAAAAGGAGAAAATGGGATTGTGTGGTAATGGGTTAAGGCAATAGCAGCTATGATTTTTAGCTCCACTGGCCAAAGGCCAGCGGGCTTATGTCATGGCCTGGTGTCCGTTGTGTGTCCGTGCGAGTGTCTGTGTGTGCGTGTATAAACTTTTATTTCAAACATCTTCTTCTCTGAAACTACCCATCCAAATTTTATGAAACTTCACAGAATTTATCCTACCATGGTCCTCTTTATCATGTGATTGTCTACCAAGAGTGCCCAAATGATAGCCCAGGGTCAAATTTGGCCCGGGGTTACAAATTTCATATGGGCCTATATAGGGAAAACTTTAAACATTTTTTCGTACCAAGCCATAAGGCCAACATTTTCGTGAGCCAAGTTTAGGATCACTACATTGATCTTACCTTGGCTGATTGAGCCTGATTTCGAGATTCCTGCAATGCACCCTCTATTGGTTATTGTTGGTTATTACCCCCCTTTACATCATATTTCTAAAAGCAAATGAAATATCGTTTTACAAACCGCTTACGAATACACATGACGCGATAAGCAGACATCCACATGGGTTTCCATGTTTACCTTCTATTCGAAACGTAGAGATCTTGTTCTATTTTTATCAAAACATGAAATGCTACGAGTGATTTCATTCGTTGCAGCTAGAGCTAGCTGCATCCAATGAAAAAGCGTATCAGGTGAATGTAAAAATCAAGCTCGATCCGCCAAAGGTAGATTTATGTAGTCAATCGTCAGTCTTGGCTTGCGAAGAGGTAAGGCCAAGGGCTACTCAATTTTGCATCTAGCGTTATCAAGTGGTTGTCTACCAAAGGTGCTCAAATTATAGCCCTGAGATTTCATTTTGCCCTGTAGTGGGGGTCACAAGTTTCACATGTGCTCATATTAGGAATTTTTTAAAAATCTACTTGTGCCTAGCCATATGGCCTAGGGGCTGGGCTACCAAATTTTGCATGTGTTTTTATCTAGTTGGCCTCTACCAGGAGGGCCCAAAGTATGGCCTTGGGGTCAACTTTGAAAAAAAATTGTATGTCCTCAAGTTTGAAACCAATTGGCCAAATTTTGTAATGTTGGGCTTGTTGTGTTTTTACTTATTAGCCAGTGGAGCGATACAGGGCCATCATGGCCCTCTTGTTAAATACTTGTTTTCTATTTTTGAACTGAAAATTTCTTTTGAGTTTATGGTCACACTGAGATTTTGAATGAATTCTATTCCCAGAACATGTAGCAACACAAAATTGCACTTTTGGGATCAAATAAAAGGCAGCGATGCATCATAGCCTTCTTGTTGATATTGTCCGTACTCCGTAAGGAAATATCAGATTTTTCATATAAAGCTTTTCAGTCGTAATAGTTGAATTTTTTCAATGGTGAAAAATTTGGCATGTTCCTCCAAGTCCTACGTGTATAGTATGTGAAGTCTTTGTTGTCATTTTGTTTGAGAAAAACACTTACGATACATTTAGCAAGAAGTAATATCATGAAAAGCTGATTTTTAGCTCCAATGGCCGAAGGCCAGGGGGCTTATTTCATGGTTTGGTGTGTTTTGTGTGTGTGTGCATCCGTCTGTCTGTGTGTTAACTTTTATTTCAAACTTCTTCTTGTCTGAAACTTCCCATCCAAATTTGATGCCCTCTTGTTTAGAACGTGTTTAGAACAGTCTAATAAAAAATCAGAGAAAGTTATGTAAATAGTTGTTTTTAGTGCAATTTGAATAGGACATGATCATATTTTTTTTTAAAGGGGCATGATGAAAATGATAAATGGATCTATGGAAATCGATATTTGACCAATGAGGACATCGCATTTATTCTACCCGATGTCCTGCCTTGGTTTCTGCTATTTCGCCTCACAAATAAACGACCGTTAACGTTGGAAGAATGCAATTCTCTTTATTTATTTTGTGTTTTTAATGTTTGAATTTTGAAAAATGTGCTTTGCGAACGTGTACCGATGACATGAGATCACGCATAGGCTATACACAAGTTTAAATTGTGATGATTACTGAAAATTTGAACTTATGCAAAGAGCTGATCAGTGCTAGATAATGGATTAATTTAAAGTATTCTATAAATTTTTTCCTCTGAAAGAGGAAACTAGAAAACAAAGGTAAAAATAAACCTATATGAAGTATTAATAAAAAGAAAATATGTTTACTTGAATATCTAACCTTGTTCAATAACCTATGCACTTCCAAAAAGTGGCCACGTAACTTGTCACCAATGTTTCAATTTGACATTATTCTTAACCCATTGTGCATAAAGAACATGCTGAATGTGTATTGGGATCGTATATTCGATCCCTGATGTGTAGATATAGATCAGATTGCAAATTACATGATGATTAGTCTTGGATTTAAAGTACCTGCTGATTACAATAAGCACTTTGACGTGTAGTTCTTCCTCACTAGGAGTATATTTCAATTTAAAGAAAGTCAAACTTCTGATCTAGTGGAACTTGGAATTTTTTCTCTTGACTTAGTTGTTTTAACCCATTACCAAACGAAAATATTTTAGACTGGTCCAAATTGAAAGCATTTGCAGTTGACAAAATAAAAGTGACTGAAAATTTGAAATTTGTTTTGAGAAGGGTAGAAAACATTGTGGGAAAAGGAGAAAATGCTGGTAACCAGCATTTTCTCCTTTTCCCACAATGTTTTCTAAAGGCTTCTCTCTCTGAGGCGTCAAAAGTAGGGATTGTGTGGTAATGGGTTAACCCTTTACCACATAATGGGTTTTAACAACCCGTAGAAAGCTTTTGAAAGCATTATGGAGAAAGGAGAAAATGCTAGTAACATTCATTTTATCCTTTTCTCATAGTGTTTTGTGCTCTTTCAAAAACACATTTCAATTTTTAAATCATTTATTTTGTTGTCTGCAAATATTTGAGTTTGGATTGCTCTAAAAATTTTGTCATTTGGTGACGAGTTTAAGTGGATTAGCACATCTGCACATTAGCAAAAAGGGTGTGGTGGTAAACTGTTTTTAGCTCACCTGAGCACAACGTGCTCAAGGGGAGCTTTTAGGATCACCCGGTGTCCGTCGTCCGTCGTGCGTCGTGCGTCAGTGCGTCGTGCGTCGTGCGTCGTGCGTCGTCAACAATTCTTTAAACATCAACTCCTCCTAAACCGCTGGGCGGATTTGGACCAAACTTGGCTGGAATGTTCCTTGGGAGGTCCTCTTTAAAAATTGTTCACAGAATTTGATTCCGTCAAAAACTCTGGTTGCCATGGCAACGAAATGGAATTATTTAGCAAATTCTTTAAAAATCTTCTTCTCTGAAACCGCTGGCCAGATTTTAAAATAATTTCACACAGATGTTCCTTGGGTGACCCTTTTCAAAAATTGTTCGCGAAATTTTGATCCGTCAAGAAACATGGCTCTGGTGAATGGGGGCTTCTTGCACTATACAGAAATGAAGAAATTCTTAAAAATTCTTCTCTGTAACCGCTGGTCAGATTTTAAAATAATTTCACAGAGATGTTCCTTGGATGACCCTTTTCAAAAATTGTTCGCGAAATTTTGATCTGTCAAGAAACATGGCTCTGGTGAATGGGGGCTTCTTGCACTATACAGAAATGAAGAAATTCTTAAAAATTCTTCTTCTCTGAAACCGCTGGCCAGTTTTTAAAATAATTTCACACAGATGTTCCTTAGGTGACCCTTTTCAAAAATTGTTCGTGAAATTTTGATCCGTCAAGAAACATGGCTCTGGTGAATGGGGGCTTCTTGCACTGTACAGAAATGAAGAAATTCTTAAAAATTTTTCTTCTCTGTAACTGCTGGTCAGATTTTAAAATAATTTCACAGAGATGTTCCTTGGATGACCCTTTTCAAAAATTGTTCGCGAAATTTTGATCCGTCAAGAAACATGGCTCTGGTGAATGGGGGCTTCTTGCACTATACAGAAATGAAGAAATTCTTAAAAATTCTTCTTCTCAGAAACCGCTGGTTAGATTTTGAAATAATTTCACAGACTTGTTCCTTGGGTTATCCTTTTCAAAAATTGTTAGCGAAATTTTGATTGGTCAAGAAACATGGCTCTGGTGAATGGGGGCTACTTGCACTATATAGAAATGAAGAAATTCTTGAAAATTCTTCTTCTCTGAAATGGCTGGACAGATTTTGAAATAATTTCACAGAGATGTTCCTTGGGTGACCCTTTTCTAAAATTGTTCGCAAAATTTTGATTGGCCAAGAAACATGGCTCTAGTGAACTATGGAAATGAAGAAATTCTTGAAAATTCTTCTTCTCTGAAACCTGTGGTCAGATTTTAAAATAATTTGACAGAGATGTTCCTTGTGGGACCCTTTCCAAAAGCTGTACATATAATTGTGATCCATCAAGAAACATGGTCTTGTGAATGGGGGCTACTTGCACTATATGGACATGATGAAATTCTTTAAAATTCTCTTTCTCTGAAACCCCTGGTCAGATTTTGAAATTATTTCAGAGAGATGTTCCTTGGGTGACCCTTTTCAAAACTTGTTTGTAAATTTTGATCCATCAAGAAACATGGCTCTCATGGATGGGGGCTACTTGCTCTTATACAGAAATGAAGAATTCTTGAAAACTCTTCTTTTTGAAACTGATGGTCAGATTTCGAAATGATTTTTACAGGTGACCTTTTGAAAATTGCTTGGCAAAATTATAAATTTGGTTCCAATGTTTGAATACCTAAAAAAAAAATAGACTATGGTCATCTCAAAAATTCAGGTGAGCGATCCAGGGCCATCTTGGCCCTCTTGTTTTTATAAGAAGTGTGTTTGGTTGCAAAGCAAATTGCCGCTCTAATCAATTTGACCACCTGTTGTCATAAGTATATCATAAGATAAAACAAACTACCATCAATGATAGTTATAATTTTCTTAATTGACAACACACTTAATGCATTTTATAATCCATCAGACAGCCCTTTTCCCCTTAACCTGATATTGAATTTTTTCATTAACTTAAACCTCTCTGTAGAATCAGACATTCTATAAACTTTTCGAAAGGTTTGTAATTCAGTGTTATTTAATTTGGTATGACATTACTAACCCAACGAAAGCAATAAGTATCGTTAATTCTATTATTCTGTAGCAAAACAGAGATTTGTTGATGTTTTTTATTTGTTCCAATTAGAATTCAAATTTTTGTTTAAACATGTAAATCTCTTACATTGTCCGCCCCCCCGTAATTCGCCCCTTTCATACATCTCCGTATGTAAATTAGTTAAGCATCTTTAAATTGCTGACTGAGAATTTATCATCGATAGAAATATATGATTTAAATACTTTTTCCGGAATTTTATTGAGAGAAACAGTCATGAAAGCACGATTTAAGTAGCCTATCTGCTATACTGTATATGTATTGACTACGTTTGTTTGTGAGACCTTGGCAACAGTAACTAAGGTAGTCGGTTTATCTTATCACCACGGATCCGTGTATACATGGATCCGTGGAAATCGATATTTGACCAATCAGGACATCGCATTTATTCTACCCGATGTCCTACCTTGGTTTCTGCTATTTCGGCTCACAAATAAACGACTGTTAACATTAGAAGAATGCAATTCTCTTTATTTATGTTGTGTTTTTGACGTTTGAATTAAAAAAAAAAACTTACAAAATGTGCTTTGCGAACGTGTACCGATGACGTGAGATCACGCAGAGGCTATAGAAAAGTTTAAATTGTGATGATTACTGAAAATTTGAACTTGTGCAAAGAGCTAATCAGTGCTGGATAATAGATTAATTTAAAGTATTCTGTAATTTTGCCTCTCTGAAAGAGAAAACTGGAAAACAAAGGTAAAAGCAGACCTATATGAAGTATTAATAAAAAGAAAATACTTTTACTTCAATATTAACCTTGTTCAATAACCTATGCACATCCAAAAAGTGGCCGCGTTACTTGTCACAAATGTTTCAATTTGACATTAATTTTGACCCATGGTGCATGAAGAATATGCTGAATGTGTACTGGGATCGTATATACGATCTCTGATGTGTAGATATAGATCAGATTGCAAATTACATGATGTTTATTCTTGGATTTAAAGTACCTGCTGATTACAATAAGCACTTTGACGTGTAGTTCTTCCTCACTAGGAGTATATGTCAATTTTAAAAAAAGTCTAACTTCTGATCTGGTGGAACATGGACATTTTTCTCTTGACTTATCTGTTTCAACCGTTTACCACATAACGGGTTTTAACGACCCGTATAAAACATTCATTTTATCCTTTTCTCACTGTGTTTTGCGCTCTTTCAAAAACAAATTTCAATTTTTGAATCATTTATTTTGTTGTCTGCAAATATTTGAATTTGGATTGCTCTAAAAATTTTGTCATTTGGTGACGAGTTTAAATGGATTAGCACATCTGCACATTAGCACAAAGGGTGTGTTGGTAAACTGTTAATTTGATAAGAAGTGTGTTTGATTGCAACACAATTTGCCGCCCCGATCAACTTGACCACCCGTTGTCATCAGTATATCATATACTACCGTCATTGATATTAACAATTTTCTTAATTGACAACACACTAAACGCATTTTATAATCCATCAGACAACCCTTTTCCCCTTAACCTGATATGAAAATTTTTCATTAACTTAAACCTCTCTGTACATTCAGACATTCTATAAACTTTTCGAAAGGTTTGTAATTCAGTGTTATTTAATTTGATTTGATGCTGAGATGACTTTACTAGCCCAACGAAAGCAACAAGTATCGTTAATTCTATTATTCTCTGGCAAAACGGGGATTTGTTGATGTTTTTTATATGTTCAAATTTTTGTTTAAACATGTAAATTTGTTACATTGTACGTCGCCCCCGTAATTCGCCCTTTTAATACATCTCCGTATGTAAATTAGTAAAGCATCTTTAAATTTCTTACTGAGAATTTATCATCGATAGAAATATATGCTTAAAATACTTTTTCCGGAATTTTATTGAGAGAAACAGTCATGAAAGCACGATTTAAGTAGCCTATCTGCTATACTGTATATGTATTGACTACGTTTGTTTGTGAGACCTTGGCAACAGTAACTAAGGTAGTCGGTTTATCTTTTCGCCACGGATCCATGTATTAACATCCACTTCTTGTGTACACGTATTTGAAATTTATCATTATTTTAACCTTTATATCACTTTTTAACTGATTCAGTTGCTATTTGGGCCCTATAGTCTTATGTTGATGGGTTCTTTGACTTTAAAATCAATTTTAGTTATTTTTGTGTACAAATCTTGTAACTGATCAAAACTTTATCGAACGTTTTGGCGAACGAAATGTAGGTTGAATATACCGTGGACGAAACGCTTCCTATCTCCGACTGGCTCCCGAAATATGTGACCCGCAAACGACCTTCACCGAATCAGTGAAGTAGATCGGTGCTTTTACGGTTCGAACATGTTGTTGATTCAAAGATTCCTTCGAATACCTGCTACGTGTGCTGGAATCAGATTTAAAACATGTACCGAGGGTAACATAAGGCGCTGTAACTCGGTAAGATGGAGTGTCTGCAACCGGAGCGCCCGTCTACAGCTCGAAATCGCCCCTGTTTACTTTCGATTTAAGGTAAGTTGTTGTTGTTGAAGTCTGTATTGATTCAGGTATTGATAAGAAGCGTAAACGTTTAACTAGGTTAGACGAGGTTGTCTGTAGTTGTTACAGAACAGTTTTTGGGTTCACCAGAGTAAACACTTTTCGTCGATATTAGGAATAGGATACCCAACTTTGTAAGAATAGGGAGGTTTGTAAAGGTTTTGTTTCATTTCAAATTTTTTAAGTTTCTAAACATATATTTTTTAAATGCCTTAAAATAAAAAGAGCAGTGACAGTTTCTTGATACTTTCTTCGCTGACAACATCCTACTTTTTAAACTTGCAGTATTGCTTTACCAGTCAATGCTTCTTGAAGCTTGAGCAAACAGGATTTTGAAGACATTGTGGTCCTTTTCTGTAGTGATGTTAGTCCTGGCATGTGATTCACAGCTCATCTGCCATCTGTAACATTTTAATAATTGAACTTGTCTTAATGGAAAATGTTTACAGTGAAAATAAGGGAGATAAAGTTTTTGTAAAATCTATCCTGATAAGTTTTTAGACACAAATGAATATATACTGATATTGTATATTGACAGGTGAGAGTGGCACTATTCTAAGTGCCTGTACATTGTACAGGCACTTAGAATAGTGTTGCACTCACCTATCAATATGGTCTTGTACATTACCTCTCTGAATGAATGTTGTGCTAAGGTGCATCAGCTGTCTTGTAGATTACCTGTCTGAATGAATGTTGTGTTAAGGCGCTTCAGAGCCTTTGGTCATTTATCGCACATATCTGACTTGAAAGATTATTAAATTGGAATTTTGCAGCTGAAAAAGATTTTAACAAAATAATGGCACTTAAAGTAAAAGGCATGAATATAGGAGGGCAATATGTGATTTTGATATGCATAGAAATTAATATGTGACCTGTCCCGCTAAAAGGGACCATTTGGGAAATCTGTGCCTCAATGAGATGAAAACAGATCAATGATATTGCAGGTCAGTTAAAGTTGATAGTTCAAAAATAATTGTATAACGAAGTAGAGTGAGCACTTGCATACAGAAAATATCAACCCTGGTCAATATGACCAGGGCAGATACTTGTCGCAGTTCCCTGAAGATCCCTTATTTGCATGACTCGTCACATATAAGTTAAGGACAATCCCTACCAAAAAGTTTTAACTCTTTACCAAACGACAAAACTTTAGACTTGTCTAAGTTAAAAACATTTGCAGACGACAAAGTAAAGGTGACTGAAAAATTGAAATTGGATCTGGGAAGGTAGAAAACACTGTGGGAAAAGGAGAAAAAGTTAGGGACAATGCCTGCCAAAAAGTTTAAATGATGAGCTTAGATATTTTCTCTTTGCCAAATGACATTTTTTTCTTTTTCTTTAACTCTTTACCAAATGACAAATTTATAGAGTGGTCCAAATTGAAAGCATTTGCAGATGACAAAATAAATTTGAAGCAAAAATTGAAATTTGATTTGGGAAGGGTAGAAAACATTGTGGGAAAAGGAGCTGGTGACCAGCATTTTCTCCTTTTCTCACAACGTTTTCAAAAACTTTCTTTCTCGGGGTCGTTAAAAGTCGGGATTGTGTGGTAAAGAGTTAAACAGGTTCATAAAATGGACCCATTCCTAATGATAAAATGCTACCAAAAATCTTAAATCCCCTCACTTACTTACAAAAAGACAGTGCTATTGACATCTTCAATAGCATGAGAAATAAACATTTTTCTCTCTAAGAACATAATTTTTTTCCTAGATTTTGAATTTTTGGTGTGTAATGCTTTGATTTTAGCTAAAATATTTGAAAAGTATCCATCATAAATTATCAGTAACTTGATTCTGTAACTGATTCGTGGAAATTCCCAATTTCAGTGAAAATGACAAATTTTTCCCAGTTTGCTCAAAATTTAATACGGACCTATGCCCAAAACAGGGAAAAAAATGTTGATCAATAAAAAATTGACTCAAAAATTAAATTTTGTGGTTGGAAAGATAACTTATGGGAAAAGGAAAAAATGTTAAATACAATTATTTTCTCCTTTTCCCATTAGTTTAGAGAAACTTCATCGGGGTAGCTTTATTATAACTTTTTTATAACTTTGTATTGTTTGATAAGGGGCGAATCACTGAATGGAATTTTCTTTTAGCTCACCTGATCACTAAGTGCTCAAGGTGAGCCTTTAGTGATTATACTGTGTCTGGCATCCTGCATCTGTCGTCTGTCGTCAACTTTTACTTTGTGTATGCTCTAGAGGCCACATTTTCAGTCCAATATTTGTGAAACTTGGTCAGAATGTTTGTCCCAATGATATCTCAGATGGGTCATGTTGGGTCAAAAACTAGGTCACTTGGTCAAATCTTAGAAAAACCCTATGACTGTGCGCTTTAGAAGCCACGTTTTCAGCCAAAAACTCCTGAAAGCTGGTCAGAATGTTTGTCTTGATATCTCCAACGAGTATGAAAAAGGTCATGAAAGTAAAAAACTAGGTCACTGGGTCAAATCTGAGAAAAATGTTGTGTACACTCTAAAGCAACATTTTCTGTCGAAAGTTGGTCAGAATGTTTGTCTTGATGATACCTCGGACAAGTTAAAAAATGAGCCAGGTTGGTTCAAAAACTAGGTCACCATGTTTGAATGTTGAAAAACTCTGTGTGTGTTCCAGAGGCCTTATTTTTAGTCACTAAAACTTAAATAGCTCAAAATGTTTGTCTTGATGGTACCATGCACAAGTTAGAAAAAGAGTAATGTCTGCTCAGTTTTTATTATCGCGAGGCTGGGACTCGTTTGTTTCCAAAAAAATGCTTAATTCAACCCTCCTTTGTTTAACGAAACTTGCACAGTTTATTTATCTGATCAATAGCTTCACCCTTATTGATTTTGAAAAAAATCTGACAAATAGTATGGGAAAAGTAGCCATTTCTAGTTGAAAATTTCCAATTCTTGTTTACACTCTAAACTCTGCATTTGTTGCTAGATTTTCGTGAAACTTGCACAGTTTGTTTATCTTATCAATAGCTTCAACCCTATTGATTTTGAAAAAATCCAATGAACCGTTTTGGAAAAGTAGCCATTTCAAGCTGGAAAATTTAAAATTCTTGTTTACATGATAAAGTCTGCATTTCTTGTCAGATTTTCATGAAAATCACTCAGTTTGTTTATCACATCAGTAGCTTCAACCCTATTGGTTTCAAAAAAAGTTCAATAAACAATATGGGAAAAGTAGCCATCTCAAGTTGAAAATTTCCAATTCTTGTTTACATGATAAAATGTCCATTTGTTATCAGATTTTTGTGAAACTTGCACAGTTTGTTTATCTCATCAATAGCTTCAACCCTATGAATTTTTTAAAAGATCCAAAAAACAGTGTAGGAAAAGTAGCCATTTCAAGTTGACTGCCAGTAGAGCATATTCAGGCTCTTCAGGGCCTTCTAGTTATAGTATTTCTTGCTTGTATGGAATGGATCTTCAAATTCTCAAGTTAAATTGCAACAGCTTGCTGCTCTTGTTTCATTATCATTTGGCCTGGAACCTTGTTATTTTGTATATACATGTATCTTTATATTCGACCTGTGCTGCTTGGCACTCGGGTGAGCGATATAGGCCCATCGTGGTCCTCTTGTTTTCTTATACCCCCATTTTTCAATTGTAGGGGGTACAAAAAACCCCAAATAAAGTTTTCATTGCAGACACTGACAAAATACATGTAGCAGCACTCCTAGGCCTTGTAGCTGAAATTTCAGATTTTGCGCAGTTTGATAATTTTATTTACATATTTTCCCACAGTACTTTCAATAGCTGTTTGCTCTAGCGAGTAAAGCTTGGCAATATTTGGGAAATGTGTAGATTACAGGTACATGTATTTCAAAACAAGTGTTCCTTACCCATATCATACATTGTGATATAGTTCAAAATTTAAAATCTATATGTATAATTATAGTCTATCTAGTAAAGGGTAAAGTTAACCTTTTACCCCATAAGGCGTTTCTAATGTATCTCTAATTGACCCTAAATAACAGCAAGGATGAAGCCGTTTGTTATGTGTATAGGGCACCTTTTGATAGTGTAGAAAACATTGTGGCAAAAGGTGAAATTGCTCGTCACGAGCAATTTCACCTTTTGCCACAATGTTTTCCAAAGGCTTCTGCAAGCAATGCATAGAAATGAGTATCTATGGAGTAAAGGGTTGAGGAGTCATAAAATATGGAGTGTGCATGAAATAATCTTTAATCTTCCACAGTGTTTTCATTATGTTTGAATTTCTCACACGAAATAGGTAGAGGGGAAGTTCTGAGAAGTGTATCTGGTTAATTTTTTTCTGGGTTGGCAACCTGCCTAAAATGTCTGCATAGTATATGAATTTATACCAGTGTGGGTCTCCCATGCTGAAATCTGTGTAAGTTTTCTCAGGAATTGTTGTGTATGGACTATAACATTCCAGAATCTTGCAAGTGAGGCTTTGTGACTTTCCAGATAGTCTTTGGAAAACAGTAGTTTGTACATGTAAATGTATTTTGAGGTCTCATCATTCCAAACAAGCTTGATTAACCCTTTCCCAAACATAAATTTTTTACCCTTCCAAACTGAAAGAGTTCGCAGACGACAATTTTAAATTTGGAGAAAAATGGCAGAAAGTTCTCAAAAAGGGTAGAAAACACTGTGGGAAATGGAGAAATTGCTCGTTAAGAGCAATTTCTCCTTTTCCAATAGTGTTTTCAAAAGACTTTTACTGCAGACACGTTAAAACCAGGGCTTGTTTGAGAAAGGTGAATGATTTGGAGATTTTATCTTTTTTTTTTCACACTAAGTTTTGACATCAAAAATTATCGCAAGATTTCAAAATTGGGTACATAATTTTGTATAGTAATCAATATTGTTGGGCAATCGGTTTAAAATCTCAATCGATTATCGCTTTGTAATCGGAAGAGCAAACCAACTAGCTATCGATAGTACAATCGGTTTAGACTGTCACTCCATTTTACTGAGAATGACTTTTTGCTTAAAATACTGTGACAATATTGTAAACATGACAGTCTTCATGTATTAAATTCATGAAGATGTTGTATTCTGCACTTTAATCAATATCATTCATTTTGTTCCTTATAATTTCCAAACGAGTTAAAAAAGAATCGGACATATACCTTACAGACCTTACAGTTCAAACATTTGCAGACGACCCTCTCCTCCCCCCCCCATATATTTTCATTTCATAAAACAACATTTTTTTCACTCATGAACAGAATTTTAACTTCATCTTATTGCTTTATTCAGAAATTTGCTTTATTCAGAAATTTGTGTAAATTCACTGTTAAAATTCATTATTAACCCATTACCACACAATCCCTACTTTTGACGCCCCTGAGAAAGAAGCCTTTTGAAAACACTGTAGGAAAAGGAGAAAATGCTGGTAACCAGCATTTTCTCCTTTTCCCACAGTGTTTTCTACCCTTCCCAGAACAAATTTCCATTTTTAAGTCACATTTATTTTGTCGTCTGCAAATGCTTTCAATTTGAACCAGTCTAAAATTTTCTCGTGTGGTAAAGAGTTAAAGATAAGAAGATGGTTTGAAGTCTCTCTGATCGGACGATGCCACGCTGCTCACTGTAGTGTCATGGGTTTTCGCGCTTTTTTGGCGATCTATTTTTTATTGACAATTAGTTTCTGGAGAAGTATTACTACATGATTTGACATCATTTTAGTCAGTTTAAATAGTAAGTCACTTAAAATGCTGTCACTTTACACTAGATAAGAGGAATTACACCTACGTTACTCTGTCATAATAGACTCGCCAGCTTCATTATCATCCGGGTGTCCTTCGCATTTTATAATGATTGTGTTTAATCCATTTTTCTACCGGATGCACGCAAGCTAGGTTATATGAAGTTCTAGACGATAATTCTAAATAATAGACTGACACTAGGCAGATATCTTTCATCGCCAAAGACAGGTCATTTCAAATTTCCAAATGTCAAAACCTGGGCTCAGGGAAGCTTGCCGAGTTGTCAACTTTTGTGAAGACATTCATGGACAAAGATTTGTTTCTCATTTTTCAGCCAGTTTTCGTCTTTGTTATCTACTATGTTGAAAATCCAAGATTGTGATTAATAATAGTCACAAAAACAAGCGTTAAAAACCAGAATTCAAGTTTTGGCACCAAGCTAGCTTAGCAACCGACTACAATCGATTCCGGGATTTCTCAATCGATTATCGTAATCGGAAGTCAAAACCAACTGACTTTCGATTATAGTCGATCATCGGCCCACCGCTAGTAATCAAGCTTACAAACTTGACAAAACTAGAGAAAGCTGGAAGCTTATTGCTTTGTTACCTTCATAAGCTAATTTTAGAAATTAACCCTTTACCAAACGTCAAAATTTTAGACTGGTCCAAATTGAAAGTGTTTTTAGGCTACAAAACGATTGTGACTAAAGAATTAAGATATATGTTTTAGCACAGGAATTTGACATTCTGTAACTAAAATAAATGATAAAATATGAAAATAAATCTCCCCTTGGTAATATAAACATACTTTTTTATATAAACATATCTTATCATTTTTTTTTTAGTTTTAGAATGGCAAATTCCTGTGGTTTAGGAAGGGAAGAAAACATCGTGGGAAAAGGAGAAAATGCTGGTTACCAGCATTTTCTCCTTTTCCCACATTACTTTCTAAAGGTTTCTTTCAGAAAAGGGGGGGGGGGTTGAAAGTTGGGATTGTGATGTAAAGGGTTAAAAGAAACAACAACTTTTATCTGTATTGATAGATCTATCATAATTTACAGTTAGTGTTTTTGCTGAAGATATCTCTATACAGAAATGTATTAAAAATGCTAATTCCATAGCTGAATTACATGAAAAGGCCTTTCTGAGGGAAGTTTCTAGGAAAAAATGTGTGAACTGGTGGAAAATTACTATAAATTGTTTCACTGCCTAAGAGACACAATATAAAATACATTGTACAAATATTTACTGAGGAACTCACTTTTAAATGGTCAAGCACAACTTTATAGCTTAAACAGAAAGTGTTGATGGAGATCAAACCACACAGAGGGTGCAGTCTGATCCATGATATACACTGCCTGCTCCTGAGCTGAATAACAGTCAGAATGTGTATTATTTTATACATGTTTAACCCTTTACCACATGACAGAATTTTAGGCTGGTTCAAATTGAAAGCATTTGCAGACAACAAAATAAAGGTGACTGAAAAATTGAAAATTGTTCTAGGAAGGGTAGAAAACACTGTGGGAAAAGGAGAAAATGCTGGTTACCAGCATTTTCTTCCTTTTCTTACAGTGTTTTCAAAAGGCTTCTTTCTCAAGGGCGTCAGAAGTAGAGATTGTGTGGTAATGGGTTAAGAGCTCCAGATAAGAGAGAGTGATAACATTTTAAATCAGTATTTCTCTTTAAAACCCTATGTTGTGAGTACTCATTAGAATCGTCTTGATGAGACATTTCTAATGATTACCCTAAACGTAGGGTTTAGTTGAGGATAACTAATATTTTCAATTATGAAATCAGAATAAATCCCTTTATCTGGAGCTCTGTGTTTAGCATACACTATTTTTAATAAAAGTACGTAAGAAGTTCTTTGCAGCTGTCAGAATACATTCAGTTTATTTGTTTGGCAGCAAGAGTCAGACTTAAACCCTCGACTCTTTACAAAACAACAAAATTTTAGACTGGTCCAAATTGAAAGCATTTGCAGACTACAAAATTAACGTAATTCAAAAATTGAAATTTGTTCTTGGAGGGTAGAAAACATCGTGGGAAAAGGAGAAAATGCTGGTTACCAGCATTTTCTCCTTTTCCCACGATGTTTTTCAAAGGGCTTCTTATTTGAGGGTCGTGAAAACCAGGAATTATTTGGGAAACAGTTGAAGCACTTTCACAACTGTTATTATCTTGGTAGCCAATGTAGCTTAAGATCAAACAAATCTTTGATCTACACTGTTCCCTTTGCTGAAAATTCTGCACAGGAGCAGCCTTGATATTGCAACTATTTGGATTTTATTCCTAGACAGAAAAGGTTTATTAGACTTACTATAGGGTTAAACCAATAAACAATCATTGAACTGATTTACTTCTATTTCAGAGACCTTATACAACGATGGCAGCTAATGTTCCAGAGGATATTTTGATGGGGATTGGAAACTCCCTTCTAGACATGACTATTGTAACAGACAAGAAATTTCTGGAGAGGTTTGACCTTCTTCCTAATAATGCCATTATAGCTGGAGAAAGACAAAAAGACATCTACAAGACAATTTTGGCGGAGTTTGAACCCACCTACCTCCCTGGTGGAGCAACACAGAACAGTATTCGTGTCGCCCAGTGGTTACTCCAAAAGCCAAAAGCAACAACCTTTTTTGGCAGTGTCGGTAAGGATAAATTCGGAGAAATTTTAAAGTCTACAGCAGAATCAGTGGGTGTAAATGTCCGATACGAAGAGTTAGACGGCCTGAATACGGGACGATGTGCAGCAGTCATTACAGGAGAGGACCGATCTCTCGTGACTGAACTCGGAGCTGCTCAGCATTTTCATCCGTCTTACCTTGATGTTCCTGATAACTGGGACCTTGTGAAGAAAGCTCAGTATTACTATATAGGTGGATTTTTCCTGCCTGTTAGTATGGAAGCTGTGATAAAATTAGTGCAACATGCAGCTGAGAACAACAAGACTGTGATAATGAATCTACATGCAACCTTTTTGTGCCAATATTTTGCTGATTCAAATGCAGACCTTCTGAAATATGTTGATGTTTTATTTGGCAATGGGGACGAGGCAGCTGAGTTTTCAAAGCTCATGGATTTTGGGACATCTGATACAAAAGAAATGGCTTTAAAAACAGCACACCTCCCCAAACTGAATAATTCTAGAGAAAGGATCGTAGTGTTCACTCAAGGCCGTGACCCTACAGTGGTTGCCATTGGAAACAAGGTCACGCAGCATGAAATTGACCCTGTTGATCCTTCCTTGATTAAAGATACGAACGGTTGTGGGGATGCATTTGTTGGAGGGTTTTTATCTCAACTTGCCAAAGGAAAGCCTATCTCAGACTGTATAGAATGTGGTTTTTATGCATCGAAAGTTGTTATCCAGTATTTTGGCTGCAGTTATCCAGAAAAACCTGATTTTAAATGATTTTATCACAGTATTTCTATTTTCATCCACTCTGAACCTTTTATCAATCTGCAATTAATACAAGAAAAAAAGCTTTTGAAAACATGAAGGGAAAGGGTGGAATGCTAGTTACAAGCATTTTTTCTTTTCCTACAATGTCTTCTACTCTTTTTTGCAAATGTTTTTATTGTGTACAAGTCTAAAATTTTGTTATTTGGTACAGGATTAATTGTGGAGTCATTTTTATACGCCCGTCGAAGACGGGACGTATTATGGGATCACCTGTGGCGGGCGGGCGGGCGGCGTCCAGTTCTTTGTCCGGAGCATATCTCCAAAACTATACAAGCTAGGGTTATAAAATTTCATGGGTGGATAGATCTCATCGAGGCGGAGTGCAGTGCACAGGAATCATAACTCTTGCTCGCTTAATTTTTGAGTTATTGCCCTTTGTTGTTTTTCATACTTGAATTTTGTCCGGAGCATATCTCCAAAACTATACAAGCTAGGGTTATGAAATTTCATGGGTGGATAGATCTCATTGAGGCGGAGTGCAGTGCACAGGAATCATAACTCTTGCTCGCTTAATTTTTGAGTTATTGCCCTTTGTTGTTTTTCATACTTGAATTTTGTCCAGAGCATATCTCCAAAACTATACTAGCTAGGGTTATGAAATTTCATGGGTGGATAGATCTCATTGAGGGGAAGTGCAGTGCACAGGAATCATAACTCTTGCTTGCTTAATTTTTGAGTTATTGCCCTTTGTTGTTTTTCATACTTGAATTTTGTCCAGAGCATATCTCCTAAACTATTCTAGCTACGGTTATGAAATTTCATGGGTGGATAGATCTCATTGAGGGGGAGTGCAGTGCACAGGAATCATAACTCTTCCTTGCTTAATTTTTGAGTTATTGCCCTTTGTCGTTTTTCATACTTGAATTTTGTCCGGAGCATATCTCCAAAAGTATACTAGCTAGGGTTATGAAATTTTATGGGTGGATAGATCTCATCGAGGGAGAGTGCAGTACACAAGAATCATAACTCTTGCTTGCTGAATTTTTGAGTTATTGCCCTTTGTTGTTTTTCATACTTGAATATTGTCCGGAGCATATCTTCAGAACTATAGTAGCTAGGGTTATGAAATTTCATGGGTGGATAGATCTCACTGAGGGGGATTGCAGTGCACAAGAATCATAACTCTTGCTTTCTTAATTTTTCAGTTATTGCCCTTTGTCGTTTTTTATATTTGAATTTTGTCCGGTGAATATCTCCAAAACTATACTGGCTAGGGTTATGAAATTTCATGGGTGGATAGATCTCACCGAGGCGGAGTGCAGTGCACAGGAATCATAACTCTTGCTTGCTTAATTTTTGAGTTATTGCCCTTTGTCGTTTTTCATACTTGATTTTTGTCCGAAGCATATCTCCAAAACTATACTAGCTAGGGTTATGAAATTTCATGGGTGGATAGATCTCATCGATGGGGAGTGCAGTGCACAGAAATCACAACTCTTGCTTGCTTAATTTTTGAGTTATTGCCCTTTGTTGTTTTTCATACTTGAATTTTGTCTGGTGCATGCCCCAGCTTTACAACTTGGGGTAAGACGGGCGTATCTTGCGACAATTTGCCGCTCTTGTTTAACATTGTTGGGAAAAGGTAAATTATGGTAAATTATTTCCCCACATTGTTTTTGAACCTTTCAGACACAATTTATGATCAAGAAATTTCCTGTCAATTTAGACAAGTCTAGAATTTGTAAAACTCATTACCAAACAACAATATTTTAGGCTTGTCCAAATTGAAAGCATTTGCATTCGACAAAATAAAAGTGACTGAAAATTTAAAATTTGGTTTGTAAAGGGTAGAAAACATTGTGGGAAAAGGAGAAAATGCTGGTTACCAGCATTTTCTCCTTTTTCCACAATGTTTTCTAAAGGCTTCTTTCTCAGGGTCATCAAAAGTAGGGATTGTGTGATAATGGGTTAATGGTAGAGTTAAGAGACAGGCATGTACAATTTTTTCTCTGTTTTATACTTAGATACATATCTATATACCAGATATCACAAACAGATGTTGCCAAAAGAGACAGGTTTTATTCATATATTTTTGTTATTTTTAATAGGCCTAGGTACCTTGTATACATCAGACTTAGAAGGATTGATTGATTGATTGATTGAATGATGTTTCATCCCACTTTCAACAGTGTTTTATCTTTCTCATAGAGACATTTTGCCTATTCTTCTATTACCCTGGTCTGTTCAATATCAAGATTGGGTTTGGAAGTGTTTTATCCTGGGACATGCTCACTGAGAGAGGAAAAAATTTGGTTGAAAGGAAAAAATTTGGATTGAAAGGTTTCAAATACTTCTTTTATGGTAGTGGAAGAAAAGCCACTTACGAATTAAATGAGCTGTCACTATGTTACACCATCTAATGATATGATGACAATAATAGAAAAAAAATTTGACATGTCAATAGTGTGATAAGTTCAAAAAGTAGATCAATTGAGTCTTTTCTTGTTAAAATCTATCCATACCTGGAATTTTTGTTTCTCACTTAAGAGTTAGCTTTTTTTTTTGACTCTTTACCACACAATCCTGAGTTTTAAAGACCCTGACATAGGATCCCTTTTAAAAAACATTGAGGGAAAAGAAGAAAATGCTGGTAAACTCCTTTTCCCACAATGTTTTCAGAAAGCCTCTTTCTTAGGGTCATTAAAAGTCGGGATTGTGTGGTAAAGAGTTAAGGGAACACTTATACTGCTTTTTTATCCCCGGCCAAAGGCGGAGGGGTATAGTTGTAGCGTTGTCCGTCCATCCTTTCGTCTGTCCGTCCGTCTGTCTGTGTATCCGTCCTGGCAAATATCTCCAATACCATTGGATGGAATTTCATGAACCTGTGTACATGTGTACAATAACCCATTCTGCTGAGACCCTTTTTTTTTATTTGATGCAAAATGGCCAACTGAGAGCGATTTTAAGTTTCACTTAAGTTACACTTAAGTACACTTTTGATGTTTGGATTCTTGTCTTCAAAACTATACAAAGTTTTTAGATTGAACTTGTCACATCTGTCAACCTCCATTAGGAAATGCAGGAAAAAAAGTTTCATCCAGATTGACCGTGCAACACCACATTACATGCCCTTGTTTTTGTAATAAGGTGTCATGGAAAAAGGGGGCTTCATATTATATTTCATTCCATTTCTTGTGAAGGCAACTCCTCTCACATTTTTTGACGGAATTGAATAGAATTTTCACAGAATATTTCTCGTCGTGTGACCTATTGCATATTGTCAACATTTTGCAATTTGTAGCTGCATCATGAAAAAAAGGGGGCTTCATGTTTTATTTCTTATGAATGCAACTCGTCCCATATTTCTTGACAGAATTGAATAGATTTTTCACAGAATGTTTCTCATCATCTGACCTATGGCATATTCTCAAGGTTTTGCGATTTGTAGCTCTTTCATGACAAAAGGGGGCTTCATGTTATAATTTCATTTTTCACCAGTATCTCTTTATTTACTGGACATATCTCAACAGATTTGGATGAGATTTTCACAGATCATGCGACCTAGTTTATGTTCTCAGGGTTTTGCAATTTCTCGCTGTATCATGGAAAAAGGGAGCTTCATGTCAAATTTAATTTTTTATCAATATACATGTATCTCCAACTTTTGCACATAGTTTCATAGAACTTCATATTTTTATTGGTTGATCAAAGCCAGTGATCAATGAGTCAACTGTGCATTCGCCTCTCCATGCATCAGTCTGTTCGTAAACCGTTTAGATCACAAGTAATACCATATATCCATTCAGCTACCCAGGCAGGTGCTACAAACTTCAACACTCTAGTCTCTAGCTACCTGCTTGAAATGGCAGCAGTGTGGCGGCTTATATTATGAGAGGAATATCTTCTAAAGTCCTTGACAAAAATTGATGAAACTTCATGCATTTTTTCCATGGGATAGTCTGTTGATACATTTTTTTTTTTCCATATAATATACACATATAATGACATGGAAAAAGGGGGTTTTATGTTCATTTCTAAGTTCTGCAAAAAGGGTACTTAATGTATAATCCTATTATGGACCTCTTGTATATTTTTTTATGTAATGAAATCTTGTGCCATGGAACAAGGGAGCTTAACCCTTTACTCCATAGATACTCATTTCTTCGCATTGCTTGTAGAAGCCTTTGGAAAACATTGTGGCAAAAGGTGAAATTGCTCATGACGAGCAATTTCACCTTTTGCCACAATGTTTTCTATGCTATCAAAAGGTGTCATATACACATAAGAAACAGCTTCATCCTTGCTGTTATTTAGGGCTAATTAAGGATACCATAGAAATGCCTTATGGGGTAAAGGGTTAATGTATAATTTCATCATGGACCAATAACAAAAAGGCCACATGTACATGCAAAACACAATACCTCTTATATGTTTGTATCAAAAAACGTCTTTTTTCGGCAGGGGATATCATTTCAAAGAAATTGCTTGCTATAGATCTAGCTTTTTTAGCGTGTAAGAAAGTTTGATTTTTTGCACCAGCTGTCGCTGAATGTATGAACTTCAAACATATGCTAGTTTCTTAACTATTGTTACCTGAAAAAAAATTAATAGCCCCTTTCTTTACATATAGACTTTATTTAAAAGGCACTTTCAGCATACTGATGGCTTCAACATGTGGTGCTTTAGGTGCCTTTTTCTATGCTTAGATAACCACAGGTGCTATTGCTTTCTGTGCTTTTGCAGATGGTGTGGATCCAAAAGATGGTCAGTAAACTTGATTTTATTTGTGTGGTTCCATCTATTGTGAGACATATTTACCAATAACAGTCATATTTACTTCGGCTGTTTTCAAAGAAAGAAGAAAGAAAAACTAAAAAGTACAGATTGTAGCCCCTTCATTGTTATCGATTGTGCAAAAATTTTGACATTGAGGAAATTTACTTCAAATTTGGATTACTGGTTAACTCATTACCAAAGATAATATTTTAGGCTTGTCCAAATCAAAAGCATTTGCAGACTAAAGAATAAAAGTAACTGAAAATTTGAAATTTGCTTTGTGAAGGGCAGAAAACATTGTGGGAAAAGGAGAAAATGCTGGTTACCAGCATTTTCTCCTTTTTGCTACAATGTTTTCTAAAGGCTTCTTTCTCAGGGTTGTCAAAAATAGGGATTGTGTGGTAATGGGTTAACTATCAATAGCCCATACATGGGAAGGTAGTGATCAAAATAGTTTTGACATGGTTATACACCTTTCATGGGCTTAGATTTTCATTGAAAAATTAAACAACTGCATGCCGTGCTCTTGTTTGTATTAAAGCTTTGAACTCTTTATAAACCTAATACCACACAGTCCCTACTTTTGATGACACTGAGAAAGAAGCCTGTAGAAAATGTAAGAAAAGGAGAAAATGCTGGTAGCCAACATTTTCTCTTTTTCCCACTATGTTTTCTACTCTTTGCAAAACAATTTTCAAGTTTTTTAGTCACTTTTATTTTGTCGTCTGCAAATGCTTTGTACCGGTATTTGGACAAGCCTAAAATCTTGTTGTTTGCTAATGAGTTAATGGCCCATAGAAAGAAGGCCTTGAAAACATTGTGGAAAAAGGAGAAAATGCTGGTAAGCAGCATTTTTATCCTTTCTGACAATGTTTTCAAGCTCATCAAAATTAAAGAAACATTCTGAATTTGTCTTTTGCAGGTGGTTACAATTGGAAAACTCTAAAAATTTAATGTCCGGGTATAATAAGGGGTCAGTTTGCAAAAATATCACCATTGAATTTCAACAAGTTGTCTCCTAAAATAAATAAAAAGTTATTTAAAATAACATATTCAGTTGGTAATGTGGAAAAAACTTGGATTTTGGGTGTGATGCAGGGCTTAGAGGTGCGTTTGTATTTGAGAACAATTTGGAAATTGGCAAGAAAATGTAGCTAGAAAATTATTTTGTTCGTGAACACCAATATTCAGTATTTAATTCATTGCTATGCTACTCATGAAATTGTCAGTTTTTAGTGTTCAATGTGAAGGTGTGATTTTATCATACAATGAAATGGAAGTCTCTCCCACTTGCATAGGACTGTAGAATGGGCAAATCTGTATTCAAGGTTAAGATTTGTGTTAGTTTTATATTCTATTACGTCATACTACTCTCGTGCTCATATGAGATGCGCGCCTACCGTGACCAAATACACCAGTGCGCTTTTAGAAATCGTCTGGTGCAGACGTATTTCTATATTTGACTGTAGGAGCTACAGTCCGTGACCATAATAGTCTCTAAGCGTATTTCTTTATCAACTTGATAAATATTTAAATTCAGTTACGAAGTAACTAAATTGAATACAGTTACGTGGTAGCTTAAATGCTTATTACGTCCTTGACGAATAAAGCAGAATTACATTACTTCGCTTTCTGTTCGAGATTACTTCACGTGACGCACGTGGTTGGCATAAACAATATGGCGGAAACCATGTTGAAGAAGCATGCACCGATTGAAAAGAAGGCTGATAATGTCACTGAGAATGGAGCTTCGACGAAGCCAGTTAGTAGTTCTCAACAGGAAAATAAAGAGCCTCACAAAAAGACTGAGAAAATGTCGGTGAAGTCGGCCAACACTAGTAAAACGGCGACTACCGGGGCCGCGGGTTCCCGTGGAACGAATGACATTAATAAAGAAATTGGTTTCATTTTGAAAGAACTCAACTCGAATGTTTTACAACAAGGCGAGCAGATAAAAAAGCTTTCAGACAGAGTTGACTTCCTGTATGATGATTCGAATTATGACCCCTACTATGAAAACTATGATGACGAGTACGAAGGTACCAGTTGTCTAGAGCATACCAGTCCCCATTGTGACGAAAATGATTCAGAGGACTGTCCTCCTTCTAAAAAGGCTAAAACAACATTTAAGGGATTGTCAGATAAATTCCTTTTGGCTGAGAAGGTAGATAATGAGGTGAATGAAGATTTGGCCCAGTTTGTGAATTCTTCATTTAGAAGTGGGGTCTCGGATGAAAGAGTTGCTGAAATCACTAAAGATGTTTACAGGCCAAATAACTGTGATTCCTTGACTAAAACAAGGGTAAATCCGGGTATCTGGAGATTGTTGAAACCTCAAACTCAGACAGATGATGCTAAGATGCAAGCCATACAGAATCTTATGATCAAAGCATCGATCAATTTTGTGAAGTTACTTGACAAAAATAGTGAGGACTTTGACTCGCAATCACTTGAATGGGGCACAAATGCTCTTGCTTTGCTTGGACAGTGCAACAAGCTTGTTAATAACAAAAGGAAAGAGTCCCACAAGCATGATTTGGACCCCAAATTCTATCCCTTGACATCTGCTAGTTTACCATATACTGATTATCTATATGGAGATGAGACTGATGTGAACCGTAACATCAAAGATATTCAAGACATGAGCAGAATAGGGAAAGTTGTCCGCAATCCTCGTGGTAGAGGAAACAGAGGTGGTCCTTACTTACGAGGCAACCGAGGTACCCGTCGTGGTAGAGCCCGAGGATACTACCATTATCGGGGTGGTGACAGTTCTGTTAGCAGTACCGTCGCAAAAAACATGAGAGAGGGGCAAAAGAAATAAACAAGGTGAGCCCAGTTTTTGAAGCTGGTAGGCTTAGATTTCACTTGGAAAATTGGAGAAATTTTACTCAAGATGAAAATATTTTGGACATTATTCAGGGTTGTCCAATTGAATTCATTGATGGATTGAATCCTATTCAGTCTCGATGTCCACCGTCAAAATTTGGTACTGTTGAGGATTTAATTGTTCAAAATGAAATTAAAAAACTTTTAGATATGAAAGTCATAAAAATCGTTGAGCATGACAGCAATGAATTTATTTCTCCAATTTTCCTTGTACCCAAAAAGAATCCGGGTGAATACAGAATGATTCTGAATTTGAAAAATCTCAATGAGAGCATACCCTATAAGCATTTTAAAATGGATACTTTCGAGTCCGTTTTAAAGCTTATCAAACCTAGATGTTATATGGCATCAATTGATTTACGCCATGCCTATTATTCTGTATTCATTTCAGAACAAGATCAAGTGAAATTACGTTTTGAGAAGTCCGGTACTTTGTATCAGTATCAATGTTTACCAAATGGTATTGCTTTTGCCCCTAGAATTTTTACAAAGATTATGAAACCGATTTACTCTTCATTGCGAATTCAAGGGTATACTAATTCTGGGTTTATTGATGATTCTATTCTTATAGGAGATACATTTAAAGAATGTGAACAAAATGTAGAACAAACACAAATTGCTATGACAAGTGTAGGTTTCATGATACATGAAGAGAAGTCTGTATTGATTCCAACTCAGAAATTAACTTTTTTGGGTAACAATATAGATTCTGAAAAAATGATTGTTACACTTCCAGAAAGTAAAGTGTTGACCTTGGTTCAAGAATGTAAACAATTATGTACAAAATCAAAAGAGACCATTAGATCTGTTGCTAGAATTCTTGGACTTATGGTTTCAAGCTTTTCTGCTGTTGAATTTGGCCCTCTGTTTTATAGAACAACAGAGAGAGAAAAAATTAAAGCTTTAAAAATTTCTAAAGGTAATTACTCTGCAAAAATGCATATATCAACAGAAATGAAGACTGAATTGAAATGGTGGATAAATAATTTACATCTGCAGAAACGTGTAATTGATCATGGTTATCCTGATCTTGTGATTACCACAGATGCATCATCCTTAGGATGGGCCGGAATCTGTAATGATAAGGAAACTGGTGGTAGATGGACAATTGAAGAGTCTGGTAGGCATATTAATTGCCTAGAACTACTAGCTATTAAGTTAGCAGTCAAAGCTTTTTGCAAAGAAATGAACAAAATCCATGTAAAAATTCTTTCAGATAATTCTTGTGCTATTTCATACATTAACAATATGGGTGGATGTAAATCCATAGAATGTGATCTACTTGCTCATGATCTTTGGGTATGGTGCATGGAAAAGGACATATGGTTGTCTGCATATCATATCCCAGGGAAAGAAAACATTTCTGATGTTGGGTCTAGACATTTCAATGACAATATTGAATGGCAGCTGGACAAACAAATTTTTGATAAAATTTGTTGTATTTGGGGAATCCCAGATCTCGATTTGTTTGCTTCTAGAGTTAATAAACAGTTACCAAAATATGTGTCATGGAAACCTGATTCGGAGGCTGTTTTCATTGATGCATTTTCACATGACTGGTGTTCAAATTACATGTACATATTTTGTCCTTTCAGTTTAATTGGGAGAGCTCTAGTGAAGTTAAGAAAGGACCAAGGAGAGTGCATAATGATTCTTCCACTCTGGCCAACCCAAAATTGGTGGAACAATTTCCTGGAACTTCTCATAGACTATCCAGTAGTGATTCCAGTGACACAGAGTACTCTGTTTCTGACATCAACCAAAAAAGAACATCCACTCTCAGGGAAACTGAATCTAGTGGCATCTCGATTATCAGGAAAAGCCTACAAGACAGACATATTTCGCAAAAAGTTGCCAATGTCATCATTTCATCATGGAAGCCATCAACACAAAAGCAGTATTCCGTTTATGTCAAAAAATGGCTTCATTTCTGCTGTGAAAGACAGGTTGATTCAGTTCAAATTACTATAAATACTGTTTTGGATTTCTTGATGGAACTTTTCGATTCAGGTTTATCCTATGAAACCATAAATGTGGCGCGGAGTGCCCTGTCATCTATAGGAATCATTGTTGATGGTTTTTCTGTTGGCCAGCATCCTTTGGTGAAACGGTTTTGTACCGGTGTGTTTAATTTACGTCCACCTAAAGTGAAATATTTAGAAACTTGGGATGTGGCCCAAGTAATAGACTATTTGAAAACACTTGGACCAGTGCAGTTATTATCTTTAAAAATGCTAACTATGAAACTAGCAATGCTCATTGCCTTAACTAACGCCACTAGAGCTCAAACATTGCAGTTAATGACACTGAAAGACCTAAGGAAAGGTTCAGATTATTTCGTTGTACAGTTAAGTGGGTGTTTAAAACAGTGCAGACCAGGTAGGCCTGTACCATTCATATTTTTGAAAAGTTATACTCCAGATAGGAGATTATGTGTTGTAGATACTTTGCGGGAGTACATAAATAGAACTAGAAAACTGCGGAAGAATGAATGTTCCCTTTTCATAAGTTATTTGAAGCCACATGCTGCAGTGACTTCTAGTACAATAAGCAGATGGTTAAAGACTATAATGAGTTCATCTGGTATTGATGTATCGGTTTTTAAGCCACACAGTGTAAGAGCTGCCTCTACCTCAAAGGCTAAAGCCACTTCGATTCCAATACAGGATATCATGAAAATTGCTGGATGGAAAAATGCACAAACATTTGCTCAGTACTATCATAAAGATATTCAGCAAAGAGAGATTTCTTATGCTTCAACCATCTTGTCAAATTGATTAGAAAAGAAAAAGAATTCTTGTACATGTAAGTAGTGCGCTATATTCCTTCTTTCTGGTCATCAACAACCAAAAAATGCAATGGCTTTGAAGTCTCATATGAGCACGAGAGTAGTATGACGTAATAGAATCCCCCAAACAAACGAGACTTACCTGAAAGTTGATGTTTGGTTGAGATTCTATGTAGTCATACTTCTACTCGAGGGATCATATGCCCACCCTGATATTTCTATATGATCCCTCCCAGGGTTTACGAAGTACACCCGTAGTGAGTAGTAACCAGCAAATCATTCGGTTCAATTGATGTTACTTATTCCTAGCATTTGTTGGTTGCTGTTATTAAGCTTTGAATCACTGGTGTATTTGGTCACGGTAGGCGCGCATCTCATATGATCCCTCGAGTAGAAGTATGACTACATAGAATCTCAACCAAACATCAACTTTCAGGTAAGTCTCGTTTGTTTGGGGGATTATTATGCAACTGTTATTTATTCTTTTATGGTTTTTATTTGTACCCTTTTATTGTGCTTACCTATTACATTTATTAGCTTTATTGGTCCTATGGCTGGCATGAATACCATTGTATTGAAGGAGAGAGATTATTAAAGATTTTACCTTGGTTTTAAGTAGTTGTGAGTATTTTGCTGTTCAGTCACTGATGGAGCATTTGCGAGTTTTATGTCTCTAAGAAAATAATAGGCACTGAAAGGAAATAATTGAAAAAAAGACAATGTTTGGACAAAGAAAAATTGCCTGTGACCAGTCATTGCAACAGGATTCATTCCTTTGACGCAGCTTATCTATTGTCTCTGGACCATGTATATGTGTTAAAGATGCCTGTCTACAGCCAGTGAGCAGAAACGCTGTTAAATTTCAAAAAGAAAAACAGAATGGTACAGAAATCTTTCCTTTGTGTACACAAGGATAAATTACTGACATATATCGTGTAAATGAAAAAAGAAACACAGGGGTTTGTGTGAAAAACTGAAAATTGGCCAGAAGAATCCAAGCTGTAAACAAGGGTGGTGACTCACGGAAATTTATTGTTGGTTTCCGCCTAGTCGGATACGGTGTAACTTACATATAGGCCTCGATCTCTGTCTAAAAATAGAGGCTACAACAGAGAAGCATCCATTTTCCTTTATTTACCGCATCAAGGCCAAGGTCAAATATAGTCGCGTTACAGTATGCATGATCATCATACGAATCTACCCGAGTGTATAACGGATATCGAAAATCTTCGATTCAAAATCCGGAAATGACCAGTCTGTTTACATTGAAGGCCGCAAGTCCGCGAAATGCATTTTCTATCAGGCGTAATCTAAGCAACCTTGCAACCGTCAGGGGCAATATTTAGCATAGATATATAAGAATGACTATATTTTGATAAGATAAAAACAAAATGAGTTAAAACTGGCTTAAAATGAGTATTATTGCCTCTTTAACTCTTTACCAAACGACAAAAATTTCGACTGGTCCAAATTGAAAGCACTTGCAGAGACAAAATAAACATAACTCAAAAATTGCAAGTTGTTTCCAGCGGGGTAGAAAGCATTGTTGGAAAAGGAGAAAATGCTGGTTACCAGCATTTTCTCCTTTTCCCACAATGTTTTCAAAAGGCTTCTATTTGGGTTTGTAAAAACAAGGGATTGTTTGGTAAA
This sequence comes from Tridacna crocea, assembly GCA_943736015.1. Lineage (NCBI taxonomy): Eukaryota > Metazoa > Mollusca > Bivalvia > Cardiida > Cardiidae > Tridacna > Tridacna crocea. The sequence goes on along the minus strand of OX031066.1, from coordinate 32,756,682 downwards.
GAGTTAAAGCTGCCAGTGGCTTTGGAAAAATTTTAACCCTTTACCTGATATGTCAATTTGAGGCTCTTCCATTTCAGCAGCAAATGAAGATATGATGTTGAAAATATGGATAAATGAGAATACAAATATCTGATTGAGTGGAAAACATTGTGGGAAAAGGAGAAATTGCTCGTTAAGAGCAATTTCTCCTTTTCCTACAATGTTTTCAAAAGTTGTCTCTTGTTGATGCGTCAAAATGAGTATCTATGGAGTAAAGGGTTAAGCAATATACATGTGTACTTATAGAAGAAACTTTTCCATGAAAGCAGTGATAAGTTAATTCCCTTTAGCACACAGTCCCTATTTAACGACCCTGAAGAAGAAGGCTTTTGAAAACCTTGTGGGATAAGGAGAAAATGCTGGTAACCACAATGTTTTCTAGCATTCTCAAAATGAATTTAAATTTTTCAGTAAAATTTATTCTGTTGTCTGCAAATGCTTTCAAATTGTGGAAGTCTAAAATTCTGTTGTTTGGTAAAGGGTTAACAAGTCACAGCAATCTAAATAAAAAAATGTTGAAGGAAATCGCCACAGTTTCCCATTGTGTCTTCTTAACCAATTACAAAACAATCCCTACTTTTGACGACCCTGAGAAAGAAGCTTTTAAAAAACATCGTGGGAAAAGGAGAAAATTCTGGTAACTCTTTACCAAAGGTTAAGTTTTTTGACAGGACCAAATTCAAATCATCTGCAGACAACAAATTAATTCTTGTATATGTGATGATTTCTGACTTTAATAGGTTAGAAAATAATGTGGGAAAAAAAGAAAATGCTGGTTACCAGCATTTACTCCTTTTCCAACAATGTCTTCTATTGGCTTCTTTTTCAGGGTGTTCAAGGTTGGGATTGTGTGGTAAAGAGTTACCTCAAAACTCTGATTCTACAAGTCTTTTAAGCTTTTGTGGTCTAGTTTAGGTCTAACCTTTTATCAAATGGCAAAGCTTTAGACTTGTTTGAACTGAAAGCATTGGCAACAATAAAAAATTTAACCCTTTACTCCACAGATACTCATTTCTACGCATTGCTTGTCGGAGCCTTTGGAAAACAATGTGGCAAAAGGTGAAATTGCTCATGACGAGCAATTTCACCTTTTGTCACAATGTTTTCTATGCCATCAAAAAGTGTCATATACACATAAAAAACGGCTTTGTCCTTGCTGTTATTTAGGGTCAATTAGAGATACCATAGAAATGCCTTATGGGGTAAAGGGTTAATGTGACTGAAATGAGATTTTTCTCTAATTAGGGGAGAAAACAGGTCTTGTTCTAGGTCGCTTAAAATCAGGATTATGTGATGAATCATTAAAGAATTCAACTGCATCATTTTACCCTTTTCCAAAAGACAAAATTTTAGACTGGTCCAAAGTGGAAGCACTTGCAGACGACAAAATAAACTTAACTCAGAAACTGAAATTTATTTCTAGCAGGGTAGAAAACATTGGGGGAAAAGGAGAAATGCTGGTTACATTTTCTTCTTTTCCCAAAATGATTTCAAAAGGCTTCTATCTCAGGGTAGTGAAAACCAGGGATTGTATGGGAAAGGGTTAACCCATTACCACTCAATCCCTACTTTTGACGCCCCTGAGAAAGAAGCCTTTTGAAAACACTGTGGGAAAAGGAGAAAATGCTGGTAACCAGCATTTTCTCCTTTTCCCACAGTGCTTTCTACCCTTTCCAGAACAAATTCCTATTTTTCAGTCACCTTTATTTTGTCGTCTGCAAATGCTTTCAATTTAGACCAGTCTAAAATTTGCTTGTGTGGTAAAGAGTTAAAGAAGGGTCAAATGAGTAATATCCTGTTACGTCAAATGAGTAATATCCTGTTACAAGTACATGTAATTGCTCATTTTCCAGAGATTTTGCCAAACAATACAAATATATGATTCATGTTCTGTGAAAAGGGGGCTTAATGTATCTGTGAAAAGTATCGAACCAGGCCGGCCTGAATAAACTGTGTTCAAAATGTTGAAATTCACCTTGAAAAGGATAGGAAACATTTTGGGAAAAAGAGAAATACTTGGTTGCCAGCATTTTCTACTTGTTCCACAATGTTTTTAAAAGCCTTTTTCCAAAGTTCATCAAAAAACAGGATTGTGTAGTAAAGGCTTAAATTGGAGTTTTATAGATTGGGGACAAAAATTTTACAAAAAAATCATCATTATAGTCTCAATGCCTATTAATTTTCATTCATAAAACCCCAGTAGTCGAAATAGATCCGACAACAAGAGAAATTAGAGATTTACTACAGCCTAAGTCGACACCAATGGGAAACATAGTTTACTTTTACTTGAGCAACTGGCTTATTTACATACTGGAAATACACCAGGCGAAGCTTCAAACATAGCGTCTGAAGAAGACATTATGGAAAATAATTACTTGCTAGTTATGTTATGGAATTTAGGCATCATTAGTCAATTGCCAGTCACTTGACATTTCCAGAATGCTTTTTAGCTTACCTGAGCATGAAGTGCTCATGGTGAGCTTTTGTGATGGCCCAATGTTTGTCGTCCTTCATCTACAATTTCTTTAAACATCTTCTCCTCCTAAACCACTGGGCCAGTCTTGATGAAACTTTGCAGGGATGTTCCTTGGTTGAAGCTCTAATAAAGTTGTTCAAGAGATTGAATTCCAGCCATAATTCTGGTTGCCATGGCAACCAAAAGGAAAAAAAAAATAGCAAAATCTTGAAAAATCTTCATCTCTGAAACTAGGAGGCATAGAGATTTGATATTTGGTTTGTAGCATCTCCTAGTGGACCTTTACCAAGATTGTTCATATGATGCCCCTGGGGTCAAAGCTGGTCCTGCCCCGGGGGTCACAAGTTTGAAACATAGGAACAAAGAAGGAAAACTTTAAAATTCTTCTTCTCTGAAACTAGAAGGTGCAGAGCTTTGATAATTGGTATGTAGCATCTCCTAGTAGAGCTCTTCCAAGATTGTACGTATGATGCCCCAGGGGTCAAAACTGGCCCCGTCCCGTGGGTCACAAGTTTGAAATATAGGAACAAAGAAGGAAAACTTAAAAGATCTTCTACTCTAAAACTAGAAGACATAGAGATTTTATATTTAGTATGTAGCATCTCATTGTGGACCTCTACCAAGATTGTTCATATAATGCCCCTGGGGTCAAAAGTGGTCCTGATCCAGGGGGTCATAAGTTTGAAACATAGGAACAAAGAAGGAAAACTTCAAAAATCTTCTTCTCTGAAACTAGAAGGTGCAGAGCTTTGATATTTGGTATGAAGCGTCTCCTAGTGGACCTCTACCAAGATTGTTCATATGATGCCCCTGGGGTCAAAACTGGCCTGCCCTAGGGGTCACAAGTTGGAAACATGGGAACAAAGAAGGAAAAAAAAATCTCTGAAACTAGAAGGCGCAGAGCTTTGATATTTGGTATGTGGCATCTCCTAATGGACCTCTACCAAGATTGTTCATATGATGCCCTTTGGGACAAAACTGGCCCTGCCTTGGGGATCACAAGTTTGAAACTTAAGAACAAAGAAGGAAAACTTTAAATATCTTCTTCTCTGAAACTAGATCGTGCAGAGCTATGATATGTGGTGTGTTGCATCTGCTAGTTGACCTCTACCAAGATTGTTCATATGATGTCCCTGGGGTCAAAACTGGCCCCTCCCTGGGGGTCACAAGTTTGAAACATAGGAACAAAGAAGGAAAACTTTGAAATTCTTCTTCTCTCAAACTAGGTGGTGCAGAGCTTTGTTATTTGGTATGTAGCATCTCGTAGTGGACCTCTGCTTGTTCATATGATGTCCCTGGGGTCAAAACTGGTCCCGCCCCGGGGGTCACAAGTTTGAATCATGGGGACAAAGAAAGAAAACTTTAGAATTCTTCTTTTCTGAAACTAGGTGGTGCAGAGCTTTGATATTTGGTATGTAGCATCTCCTAGTGAACCTCTACCAAGATTGCTCATATGATGCTGCTTGGGTCAAAGTGGTCCCGGCCCCGGGAGTCACAAGTTTGAAACATAGGAAAAAAGAAGGAAAACTTTAAAATTCTTATTCTCTGAAACTAGAAGGTGTAGAGCTTTGATATTTGGTATGTAGCATGACTGGACTTCTACAAAGTTTCTTCATACTATGCCCCTGGGGTCAAAACTTGCCCTGCCCCAGGGGTCACAAGTTTGAAACATAGGAACAAAGAAGGAAAACTTTAAAATTCTACTTCTCTGAAACTAGAAGGCGTAGGTTTGATGTTTTGTAAGTAGTATCTCCTAGTGGACCTCTACCAAGTTTTTTCTTAGGATGACCCTGGGGTCAACACTGGCCCTGCCCAAGGGTCACAAGTTTGATTTTACAGCTTGGTACTCAGATGAGCGATATATGACCATCATGTCCTCTTGTTTGATTTTTGGCCCAAAATCTAAAAATACCTTGAGAAGCAACATAGCTTTTTAGGAGAACACCATAAAAAAAATGTTCTTTGTGTAATTTTATGATTCTTAATTGTTGATTTGTATTGTTTTTAGCTCACCTGAGCACAACGTGCTCAAGGGGAGCTTTTAGGATCACCCGGTGTCCGTCGTCCGTCGTCCGTCGTGCGTCAGTGCGTCGTGCGTCGTCAACAATTCTTTAAACATCAACTCCTCCTAAACCGCTGGGCGGATTTGGACCAAACTTGGCTGGAATGTTCCTTGGGAGGTCCTCTTTAAAAATTGTTCACAGAATTTGATTCCGTCAAAAACTCTGGTTGCCATGGCAACGAAATGGAATTTTTTAGCAAATTCTTTAAAAATCTTCTTCTCTGAAACCGCTGGCCAGATTTTAAAATAATTTCACACAGATGTTCCTTGGGTGACCCTTTTCAAAAATTGTTCGTGAAATTTTGATCCGTCAAGAAACATGGCTCTGGTGAATGGAGGCTTCTTGCACTATACAGAAATGATGAAATTCTTAAAAATTCTTCTTCTCTGAAACCGCTGGCCAGATTTTAAAATAATTTCACACAGATGTTCCTTAGGTGACCCTTTTCAAAAATTGTTCGCGAAATTTTGATCCGTCAAGAAACATGGCTCTGGTGAATGGGGGCTTCTTGCACTGTACAGAAATGAAGAAATTCTTAAAAATTCTTCTTCTCTGTAACCGCTGGTCAGATTTTAAAATAATTTCACAGAGATGTTCCTTGGATGACCCTTTTCAAAAATTGTTCGCGAAATTTTGATCTGTCGAGAAACATGGCTCTGGTGAATGGGGGCTTCTTGCACTATACAGAAATGAAGAAATTCTTAAAAATTCTTCTTCTCAGAAACCGCTGGTTAGATTTTGAAATAATTTCACAGACTTGTTCCTTGGGTTACCCTTTCCAAAAATTGTTCGCGAAATTTTGATTGGTCAAGAAACATGGCTCTGGTGAATGGGGGCTACTTGCACTATATAGAAATGAAGAAATTCTTGAAAATTCTTCTTCTCTAAAATGGCTGGACAGATTTTGAAATAATTTCACAGAGATGTTCCTTTTCTAAAATTGTTTGCAAAATTTTGATTGGCCAAGAAACATGGCTCTAGTGAATGGGGGCTACTTGCACTATATGGAAATGAAGAAATTCTTGAAAATTCTTCTTCTCTGAAACCTGTGGTCAGATTTTAAAATAATCTGACTGAGATGTTCCTTGGGGGACCCTTTCCAAAAGCTGTACATGTACATATAATTTTGATCCATCAAGAAACATGGCTCTTGCACTATATGGACATGATGAAATTCTTTAAAATTCTCTTTCTCTGAAACCCCTGGTCAGATTTTGAAATTATTTCAGAGAGATGTTCCTTGGGTGACCCTTTTCAAAACTTGTTCGTAAATTTTGATCCATCAAGAAACATGGCTCTCATGGATGGGGGCTACTTGCTCTTATACAGAAATGAAGAATTCTTAAAAATTCTTCTTTTTAAAACTGATGGTCAGATTTAGAAATGACTTTTACAGGTGACCGTTTGAAAATTGCTTGGCAAAATTATAAATTTGGTTCCAATGTTTCAATACCTCAAAAAAAAAATAGACTATGGTCATCTCAAAAATTCAGGTGAGCGATCCAGGGCCATCTTGGCCCTCTTGTTTCATATAAATTCTAGTAATATATATATCAAGGGGATAATGCAAGACTATTGTAAGTACATTGTATATGCACTTACAATAGTCTTACACTAACCCATCAGTATATTTTTTAATTTGGTGATATGTGAAAAATCTAAATACCCACCTTTAATGCCACACAAACAAGAACTTGGTATAAATTACATTTCTTCTTTTAAGGTTCAAGTGTTGGTTGGATGGGACAAAGGAAAAATAGGAGAAATAGACAGAATTGTAAAAGAAAGAAATTGGGTCTTCGTTGCTGGCCTTAATAAAGTAAGTAGATGTACACTGTCCCCTTGTATTTCTGTGTTACTTGTCACTTAACCCTTAACATCACATTGACGACTTTTAACGACCCTAAGAAAGAGGCCTTTTGAAAACTTTGTGGGAAAAGAGGAGAGAATGCTGGTAACCAGCATTTTCTCCTTTTCCCACAAATTTTTCTACCCTACTGAAAAAAGTTACAGCTTTTGAGCCGCTGTGAAATTATCACATACAAATGCTTTCGATTTCTCTAGGTCTAAAGTTCTACTGTGTGGTAAAGGGTTAACCCATTACCACACAATCCCTACTTTTGACGCCCCTGGAAAAGAAGCCCTTAGAATACATTGTAGGAAAAGGAGAAAATGCTGGTAACCAGCATTTTCTCCTTTTCCCACAATGTTTTCTACCCTTCACAAAACAAATTTAAAATTTTTCGTCACTTTTATTTTGTCGTCTGCAAATGCTTTCGATTTGGATAAGCCTGTAATATTGTCGTTTGGTAATGAGTTAAAAGTATCTTTCACAACAAAGTTTGCTGTTGTGGCCAGTGTGGATTACAATCAGACAGCACAGAGCGTACTGTCTTATCTTTCATTTACACTTTTCAATTTGGTAAGACTTAAGATGCAAATAACTACAGTCTGTATTCACCAACCATTCCTAAGAAAATTCTTGGTCTTATTCTGCAAGATTTCCTGACCATGAAAGTAACGGGACTTGTGATTGGCTAAACCATTTGGTTCAGAAGTCCTGTTACTTTCACATGGACAAAATTCTGAGAAATAACTCTAAGAATATTTTCAAGAATGGATGGTGAATACAGGCCTATAAGTTGCAATTATTTTGGGCTAAACCCTGGTCTGAAAATATGTTTGCTTTATTCTGTGCTCTTCCCTTACCTTCTTACCATGAAAACAGTTTAGGCATTTGCATATAAAATAGCATCAGATAGGTTTAGGGACAGGATATGCCTTTTGAAGGCTGGAAAACAAATTTTGAAAAAGCAGACAGTGCTGTTTACCAGTATTTTCTCCTTTTCGAGCAACATGTAAAAAAGCCCTCTTCTTTATAGTCATTAAAAAAGAGACTAGATACACATGGAAAGGTGCAATGACCTGTGTGATTTAACCCTCTCCCAAACAATCCCTGGTTTTTACGACCATGAGATGGAGGTCTTTTGAAAACATTGTTGGAAAAGGAGAAAATGCTAGTAACCAGAATTTTCTCCTTTTCCCACAATGTTTTCTACACTGCTGGAAATAAATTTCAATTTTTGCGGCATGTTCATTATGTCGTCTGCAAGTGCTTTCAATTTGGACCAGTCCAAAATTTTGCTGTTTGGTAAAGTGTTAACACCATCTTGAAAACTAGGTTGAATATAAACAACCTGGACTGTTAACCTTTTTCTTTTGGCAAATTTTCTGCTTGTCAAGGACCGTTCTACCTAATGATGCCGTCGGATATTAGACAAATCGGAATTTGATAATTTGCTTGGTATCATACAGCACAGAGATACATTGACCCTTTACCACTCAGTCCCTATTTTTTACAATCCTGGGAAGGGAGGCTTTGGAAATATTGTGGGAAAGGAGAAAATGTTGATAACCAGCCTGCTCTTCTTTCCCACGATGTTTTCCACCCTTCCCAAAACAAAGTTTAAATTTTCATTTTCATTGATATTGTTGTCTGCAAATGCTTTAACCCATCACCAGTCGACAAAGTTTACGACTAATCAAAATATGAAAGCAGTTGCAGATAACAAAGTCAATTTTTACTGAAAGATTGAAAATTGGTCTGGGAAGGAAAGAAAACATTGTGGGAAAAGGAGAAAATGCTGGTTACCAGCATTTTCTCCTTTTCCCACAATGTTTTCAAAAGACTTCTTTCTTAGGGTCGTCGAAAGTCGGGATTGTGCGGTAAAGGGTTAAACTCAAAAACTTTGTTGTGTGGTAGAAGGTTAACCTTCAAACTACACAGCACTGCTGATATGTAAATCTTTTATTGTCCTTTAGCTTAGAGCCTAATCCATATATTTTAAGTTCTAGAGTACTGAAACCTAAAGTCGGTTTTGTGGACAGAGTGTGCTGTCTGAGCTTGGATAAACACTGTTTCTACCAATCTTCGAGCAGAGTTGTCGTTCATTACTCTCACCATACATCTCTGCAATGGGCTAAATGACAAGAATCTTGTCAAACTGAGGAAAATATGTTTTGTTACTGTTTAACTGTTTCATGTGTAACATTATAAAATAGACAAACAAAATATGATTCTGGATGCATTATTAGTGCATTCAAACTGATGAATTTACCAGTATAAAATGGAACTATATTGTGGAGCTTCTTTACATATCAGAATCTTAACGCCAATTTTAACAAAAATGGCTGTACCTATGAATGATGACAACTGATTTGACACCGATGGATCTAAGTTTGTAAGATTAAAAAACTAGTTATCGTCTTCAGATATTTAAGCTTTTCAGAAAATCCCTCTTTTTCACATTTCCTACTTTTAAGTCTGATTGGCCCCATGCTGTTTGGACAGCACATGAAACAATCGATATTGGTCTTTCTTTCACTGGCGTGTGTGTCGCCATTTTGAGTTATGGTCATGTGACGAAAATATCATGTAATGACGGACTACTTTCTGAGCCCACTACAGAGGTGAATGTGAATGATCTGGAGCGTAAGAGTGTGTGTTTCTATGTCAGTAATTTTGATAAAAGCACCCTCGAGATTGTGACATCTTGGTTTTCAGTACTAATTGAGAAAGCCCAGTTCTTTTATCTAGTGCTACATTAGGATTAACCCTTTACTCCATAGATACTAATTTCTACGCATTGCTTGTAGGAGCCTTTGGAAAACATTGTGGCAAAAGATGAAATTGCTTGTCACAAGCAATTTCACCTTTTGCCACAATGTTTTCTATGCTATCAAAAGGTGTCATATACACATAAGAAACAGCTTCATCCTTGCTGTTATTTAGGGTCAACTAGAGATACATAGAAATGCCTTATGGGGTAAAGGGTTAAATGAAACAATTGTATTATATTTGTGCCTTTTTTTTTAAAACTGTATGTATATGTATCTACATTCACTTTAATTCCAGAAAATGTTTCCTAACACAGATGAATTCACAATGCTGGATGGCCCCTTGTTAATTAACCATGAAGTAAAGCTGGTAGACCCAGAGGATATGTAAGTTTGTCAGCTGCTCTAACGCTTAACCCATTACCACATGACAATATTTTAGACTGGTCCAAATTGAAAGCATTTACAGATGACAAAATAAAAGTGACTGAAGATTTGAAATTTGTTTTGTGAAGGGTAGAAAACATTGTGGGAAAAGGAGAAAATGCTGGTTATCAGCATTTTCTCCTTTTCCCACAATGTTTTCTAAATGCTTCTTTCTCGGGGGCGTCAAAAGTAGGGATTGTGTGGTAATGGGTTAACCCTTTACCAAATGACAAAATTTTAGATTGGTCCAAAATAAAAGCACATGTAGATGACAAAATAAATGTAACTCAAAAATTGAAATTTGTTTCCAGCAGTGTAGAAAACATTGGTTACCACCATTTCTCCTTTTCCCACAATGTTTTCAAAAGCTTCTATCTCAGGGCCGTCAAAAGAGTTGGGACTAAGTGGTAAAGGGTTAACTCTTTACAACAAGACAAAAATGTAGACTTGTCGAAATTCAAAACATTTGCAGATGCCAATTTAAATGTAAGTCAAATGAGAAAATTTAGAATTGTGAGCTGCCATTTGTAAAGCAGAATTATCAGCTGCCTGCAGCAAATGAGTCCTAATTGGTAGCTACCTTGAAAAGTGACAAAACAGCTTTCTTAAGCACGGCATAACTGTCAGCTGCCCTATATGCAAGGCAGAATTATTGGCTGCTTCTAACCCTTTCCCAAACAATCCCTGGTTTTCACGACCCTTGAAAAGAAGCCTTTTGAAAACATTGTGAAAAATGGAGAAAATACTGGTAACCAGCAGTTTCTCCTTTTCTCACAATGTTTTTTACCCTCTCGGAGCAAATTTTAATTTTTGAGTCACTTTGATTTTGTCGTCTGCAAATCCTTTCATTTTGCACCAGTCTAAAATCTTATTGTTTGGTAAAGAGTTATGCTATAAAAGCAGCCAAAAACAAACAGTGGGATGTTGAAATACATCTGAATTTAATTCATTACATTGAAATTGGGAAGTATTGTGAAGATGACGACCTGCTATTGTAAGGTAGATCAAGGCATTAACCCATTACCACACAATCCCTACTTTTGATGCCCCAGAGAAAAAAGCCTTTAGAAAACATTGTGGAAAAAGGAGAAAATGCTGGTAACCAGCATTTTCTCCTTTTCCCACAATGTTTTCTAGCCTTCACAAAACAAATTTCAAATTTTCAGTCACTTTTATTTTGTCGTCTGCAAATGCTTTCAATTTGAACCAGTATAAAATAGTGTCGTTTGGTAATGAGTTAATGTTATAAGCTGCCTTCAGCGAGGCAGAATTATCAGTGCCTGCAAAGAAAAGCAGCATTATCACCTGCCTAAGTCAAGGAAGAATTATCAATACCCATTAGCAAGACAGAATTATCAGCTACTTTTAACTCTTTACTACGCAATCCCGACTTTTAATGACCCTGAGAAGGAAAGCTTTAGAAAACATTGTGGGAAAAGGAGAGAAATGCTGGTAACCAGCATTTTCTCCTTTTCTCGCAATGTTTTCTACCCTTCCCAAGGCAAATTGCAGTTTTTGAGCCACACTTAAATTGTCGTCTGCAAATGCTTTCAATTTTGACTGGTCTACCATTTTGTCGCTTGGAAAAGAGTTGAGCAAGGTTGAATTATCAGTGCCTATAAGCAAGACAGAATTATCAGCTGCTAAAGCTAGGCAGAATTAGCTATTGCTGTAAATCTTTACCAAACGACAATATTTTAGGCTTGTCCAAGTCGAAAGCATTTGCAGACAACAAAATAAAAGTGGCTGAAAATTTGAAATTTGTTTTGTGAAGGGTAGAAAAACATTGTTGGAAAAGGAGAAAATGCTGGTTACCAGCATTTTCTCCTTTTCCCACAGTGTTTTCTAAAGGCTTCGTTCTCAGGGGCATCAAAAGTAGGGATTGTGTGGTAATGGGTTAAGAAAGACAGAACTGGAGCTGCCACTGAATGTGACTGAATACCCAGCCAGCACTTTGACAGAAAAAAGTGTCAAGTTCAAGGGGAGATAATTCCTCAACCCGGATGAGTTGAGACTTGAAAATTGGGTCTTGCAAATGTTCAGTATATAATCAGTATATGTGCAAAGTTCCAATACAATCAAAGGAAAACTGTAGGAGTTTACGTCACAAAATTACTAGTATTTTGTACACAGATGGACACATGGATGGACGCACAGACGGACAGACATATAGTTTGGTTTGGTTTTATTGGGGTTTAACGCCACTTTAACAGCTAAGGTCATATCATGGCGGTCGGTGACGCACATGTGTTTCCTGGCTTTCTCACACCGGTACTTACACTACTTTCTTTCCAAAGCCACCGACTACTTTTCTCACATGCTTCAGCAGAGGTGGACAGACATATAGACAGGCTGGTTCCAGTATACCCCTGAAAACATTGGTTTTGCGGGGGTATGATTATCAGTACCCATGAATATGACTCTTTATTTCATGCTCACCGGTAGGATATCGAGAAATAGCAGTGAAAATATTTTTCGATCTTACACTGGTACAACCAGTGAAAATACCGATTTTCACGTTCTTGTTGCCTAGGTAAATTGCGCATGCCCAACAACCGGATGGGAAATATGACATCATATACCTTACATTTCTCACGCTTGACATAACGTTGCTATGCGGGAGGGGTATGCCACGGGGAATAAGGGAAAAGAACAGTACTGAATTTTGATAAAGCTCCTCCCAGAAAGGGTTAAAAGCATGAAATAAATAGAATATTTGTTTTTTTCGGTGAAAGATCGAAATTTATTTCATCTCATGAACACCATTGGTAATATTTTCACTCGTGGCTGTGCCACTCTTGAAAATATTACCGATGGTGTCCACTCGATGAAATAAATTTCGATCTTTCACCAAGAAAAACAAATATCCTCTCTATCACAAGCTGCCTGAAGAAAGACGGAATTATCAGCCATTATGCAAGATAGGGTTATCAGCATCCATAAACAAGACGGAATTACCAGTATCCATGGGCAGAGTTATCAGCAGCTATAAGTAAGGCAGAACTACCAGCTGCTGCTATATGCATGGCAGTCTGAATTATAACCAGCATTTTCTCCCTTTCCCACAATGTTTTCAAAAGCCCTCTTTTACAGGGTCATCAAAAATAGGGATTGTGTGAAGAAGGGTTAAGACTTAAAACTTTGTTATTTAGGAAGGAGACAGAGATAGAGTGGCGGTACACAGATGAGGGAGATAGAGTGAGGGTCAGTGTACGAACAGGGAGAATAATTCCAATCCCAGAGAAATGGGCAGATACATGGGAAGATGGTGTTAATAGTAAAAAATATACAGGTAACGGCCCTTTCTTGAGCTTTGCCAAGTTTTCCCATCCCTTAGACTGAAGGATTTCCACCATTTTAGGCACATTTGCTTTGCGCATGTGCTTAGAATTTAGACAAAGTCAAAATTTTATGGTTTAACCCATTACCCCATAAGGCATTTCTATGGTATCTCTAATTGACCCTAAATAACAAGAAGGATGAAGCTGTTTCTTAGGTGTATATGACACCTTCTGATAGCATAGAAAACATTGTGACAAAAGGTGAAATTGCTCGTCACGAGCAATTTCACCTTTTGCCAAAATGTTTTCCAAAGGCTCCTACAAGCAAGGCGTAGAAATGAGTATTTATGGAGTAAAGGGGCAATGAAATTTTGTTTTTGGCAGAAGTCCACCAAGCTTATGTTATGGCATAGTGTCTGTGCTCTGTGCGTCACTCTGTGTGTCCATTAACTCTTTACTAAACAACAAGTTTTTGGACTGGACCAAATTCAAAGCATCTGCACACAACAAATTAAATCTTGGTGTTATGTTGATATCTGATTTTGATGGGGTAGAAAATATTGTGGGAAAAGGAGAAAATGCTAGTTACCAGGCTTCTTTCTCAGGGTAGTCAAAAGTAGGGATTGTTTGGTAAAGGTTTAAAGGTGCATCGAGAGCAAGCACAGTCTGAAAGGCCTTCTGTAGTTAGCAGCCAGTCACTGAACAACAGAAAGAACCAATGGCTTAAAAAAAAGGTTTGGGTAATACTGCTGGAAAAAACAGAATTGGCCAATATGACAGAACTGATGAATATCTTTACTCGCTATTTAACCCTTTACCAGATGACAAATTTTAACAGTGTCCTAATTGAAAGCATTTGCAGATTACAATTTCAATGTGGCTCAAATGGTGCAATTGTTTATTGATTAGGTAGAAAACATGGGATAAGGAGAAAATGCTGGTAACCAGCATTTTCTCCTTTTCCCATAATGTTTTCTACCCTTCACAAAACAAATTTCAAATTTTAGGCCACTTTTTTTTTGCCTTCTGCAAATGCTTTTGATAATGAGTTAACCCATTACTACACAATCCCTACTTTTGACGCCCTTGAGAAAGAAGCCTTTTGAAAACACTGTAGGAAAAGGAGAAAATGCTGGTAACCAGCATTTTCTCCTTTTTCCCACAGTGTTTTCTATCCTTCCCAGAACAAATTTCAATTTTTCAGTCGCCTTTATTTTGTCATCTGCAAATGCTTTCAATTTGAACCAGTCTAAAATCTTGTCGTATGATAATGAGTTAAGGAATTAAATTTCAGATTCGCCGAAAGACACACCCCTGCGCCACTTGAGAGAGATCACATTTACACCAACTAATTCAACGTTTGAAGAGACCATTTTAAAAGAGTATGGCTTACAAGAACCAAAGAAGAAACGGAAAACTTACTGGTACTGAGATGATACACTACCATCACTGCATTGGGAATACATTTTGTTACATTGTAATATTTGTGTTTTCCTCACCTTTTACCAAGCAATCTTTATCCTGACCCAGAGTAAAAGGGCATTTGAATACAATTGGGAAAGGAAAAATGCTAGTTACTAGCATTTCCTCCTGTCCCCTTTTCCACCCTTTTAAAAGCAAATTCCATCATTTTTAGTCTTCAAAGCTTTGAATTCTGACAAGTCTAAAGCTTTTTATGTTTTAACTCATTACCAAACGAAAAAGTTTTGGTTTTGTCCAAATCGAAGCATTTGCAGACAAAAGTGACTGAAAATTTGAAATTTATTTTGTGAAGGGTAGAAAACATTGTGGGAAAAGGAGAGAATGCTGGTTACCAGCATTTTCTCCTTTTCCTACAATGATTTCTAAAGACTTTCTTTTCAGGGGCGTAAAAAGTAGAGATTGTGTGGTAATGATTTAAAGATTCTGGGCACAAAGGCTATCAAAAACCACTTTGGCAATGGAAAAAATGCTGTAAATTAGCAATTTCTCCTCACATTTTTTTTCACTGCTTCAAAGAAATCATTCTTTCAGTTAAGAGTTAAGTAAGTCAAGGCAATTTCTGATTGGTCATCAAATCAAAAAAGAACTATGATTTATATACAGTCAGTCACAAGTTAAGCATCACCAAAACTGACCAGCAATAGCCCATGTGCTTGTACCAGCATTACTTATGCCCACAATTTGCCATTTCTGGGCTTTGGAAAGTTTTCTTGTAGCCATCTTTCATTTGGCTCATAAAGCAGCCTGTTACCGGTACTTGCCTAGTGAGTCTGTGTAAAGCTTTAAGATATACCAAATAAAAGGTTATCCATTAAGAAAAATTATGACTAAATTTGTTCTGGTGATGCTTTACTTATTTTTGAGAGTATAGTTGTGATTGGTTGTTGTGTTTGTCAAGAACAATATCTGATTGGTTATTGAGTCATGCAAGGACAAAGTGTGATTGGTTGTTGAGTTATTGGAGGAAATTTTGTGACTGTTTATTGCAAAATAAAATGATATGGGAAAAATTGATGTGGTGTTAAGTTATGATTATTGTACATCTCTGCAGCTAACAATTTGACCATCATGACCATGCATAGACAGGTCGTGATGTAAATGATTATGATTGGTCTGTTGCATTGTCAGGTAGCTTTGCTCTGTGAAAAAGGGGCTTAACCCTTTACCACACAATGACGACTTGTTGCACCTCAGAGGAAGAAGCCTGTGAAAACATTGTGGGGAAAGGAGAAAATGCTGGTAACCAGCATTTTCTCCTTTTCCCACAAAGTTTTCTACCCTATCAAAGCAAAATTGCACCATTTGAGCCACTTTGAAATTGTCACCTGCAAATGCTTTCAATTTGGATAGGTCTAAAATGTTGCTATTTGATGACAGGTTAATGCATCTGTGAAAGTATCAACCCAGGTCAGCCTGCAGTCCGCACAGGCTGATCTGGGCCGAAACTTTTTGCTATCTGTCAATTTACTGTATATCCAAGGACCAGTCTACCTCAAGATTGAATCCGTCTTAACCCTTTCCCAAACGACAAACTTTTGGACTAGACTAAATTGAAAGCATTTGCATACGACAATTCAACTCTTGCTGAAAAGATGATTTCTGTCCAGGATAGGGTAGAAAACATTGTGAGAAAAGGAGAAAATGCTGGTTACCAGCATTTTCTCCTTTTCCCATGATGTTTTCAAAAGGCTTTCTTTCTCAGGGTTGTTAAAAGTCGGGATTGTGTGGTAAAGAGTTAATGTACATTTCAAAACTTTAAACTGGCTAAAGAATGTAAGAAATAACACTGTTACATGTTTTCGAAGTTAAGAAAGGCTTAGCTCCTAAGTATACAATGGAACAGTTTGTAGAAGCAGTCTCGACACCTTCACATGACACTAGATTCAGTAGAATTGGTTGCTTTGCCATTCTGACGGTTGGATCACGCGGAAGAAAATCGTTTTCTTATGTGGGTTGCCGAACAATTTCATTAGTATTAGTTAAAACTCTTTCTCTCTTCAAAGTAAATCTCAAAAAACATTTTCTTGATTCCCTGTGATACACTTTTTATACCTGTATATAACTCTTATCTGCCTGCAATCATCATTATGTTCTTAACCTAACCTTGATAAATCCAATGCGATAATCTGAGTAAATTATGTACAACATCATGCCTGTCTGAGTCGGCCACTCCAGGACATGGGACCACAATGGAAATAAGAGCTAACATATCTCTTTTTTACATTATCCCAGATTTGGATTTGGCAGACATGGTTAAAAAATAACACACTGCGATAATCATATATTGCAGTTTCATGTTTTTCAAGAATTCTGAAGAGGGCTATTCTGGCAGGATAATATCTGTGAAGTTTCATCAAATTTGGATGGGTAGTTTCAGAGATGTTTGGAATAAAAGTTTACGCATGCACGGAATGACATAAGCCCACTGGCCTTCAGCCAGTGGGGCTTAAAAAAGGTGGCTGTTATGGGTCAATTAGTATGTGATGGTTTGCTTTGTACAATGGATCACAGGGATGTATGAACCCCATTACCAAATGACAATATTTTAGACTGGTCCAAATTGAAAGCATTTGCAGAACTGATGACTAAATAAAAGTGACTGAAAATTTGAATTTTGTTTTGTGAAGGCTAGAAAACATTGTGGGAAAAAGAGAAAATGCTGGTTACCAGCATTTTCTCCTTTTCCCACAATGTTTTTTAAAGGCTTCTTTCTCAGGGTCATCAAAAGCAGGAATTGTGAGGTAATAGGTTAAGCCCCCTTTTTACAGAACATGGCCCATATATATATAATTGTATCATCTGACTATTGCATGGCCAGGTAGCAATGTAAATAACAAAATCCTAATGCATGTTGATAATTACCTCAGTCCATGGTATACTCGGGTAGCAACGTAAGTAACAGTGACCTTAGAGGTGGCCCTTCAGAATTTGGGATGAAAATTTTACAAAAATACAAAAATATCATCCTTATACTCCCAAAGCCTTATAGTCGTCATTCATAAAACCCCAGTAGTCGAAAACCATCCGACAACACGGGAAATTAGATATTTACTGTGGCCAAGGTCGACATCCACGGGAAACATATTCTATTTTTATATGAGCAACTCGCTCATTTACATACTGGAAAAACACAGACGAAGCTACAAACATTGCGTCCGAAGAAGATATTATGAAAAATAATTACAAGTTTGTTATGTAATGGAATTTAAGCATCATTAGTCACGGGCCAGTCACTTAACATTCCCACAATGCATTTTTTGTGTTTGGCGCGAAATCTAAAGATAGCTTAAGAGGCTACGTAGCCTTTTAACCCTTTACTCCATAGATACTCATTTCTACTCATTGCTGATAGGAGCCTTTGGAAAATGTAGTGGCAAAAGGTGAAAATTGCTTGTCACAAGCAATTTCATCTTTTGTCACAATGTTTTCTATGCTATCAAATGGTGTCATATACGCATAAGAAACGGTTTCATCCTTGCTGTTATTAAGGGTCATTTAGAGATACCATAGAAATACCTTATGGGGTAAAGGGTTAGAGGAATACCATCAAAAAAAATTTTTTTGGTAATTTTATGATTCTTAATTATTGATGATTTGTATTGTTTTTTCATTTAAATTTCAGTGATATAAATATTTTTTGATTTGGTGTGATGTGAAATTTCTAAGTACCCACCTTTAAGCATGTTAACCCTTTTCCAAACGACAAAACTTGGGATAAGACCAAACCGAAACTGTTTGCAGACAATAAGTTAAATGTTATGCAAAAGATGATTTATGTCTATGAAAAGATAGAAAACATTGTGGGAAAAGGAGAAAATGCTGGTTACCAGCATTTTCTCCTTTTCCTACAATGTTTTCAGAAGCCTTCTTTCTCAGCATCGTAAAAAACAGGGATTGTATGGGTAAGGGTTAATAATGACCTCATTCTATGTCATACTCGGGTAGCAATGTAAATACATAGGGATTATAATAATCTGGTAACTTTCGTGGTGCTTGTATTTGATAAAGTGTGAGAAAATTTGATAATGTCTGAGAGCTAAGGTCAAGCCAGATGTCAAAATTTACTTGTACAGCGAGAGAAACCAGGAAAGCTACTTCAAGATCTTGCAGTTATTGATATTTTATACAAAATCAGTCAACAAAATGAGACAATCAATGGTGTGGAGAGTATTGAATGAATGAATGAATAGCATTTTAAGGCCTATTGACAACTTAGGTCATATTGGGCACACTTACTTAGTAAACAAAATAATGCGAGGTGAAAATAACATGTGCAACAACATAAGACAAACATGATAAATGAGGAATGGACGAAACACAAAATGATGCCCCTTTTGTCGGCTTTTACGACATGCATGCTGTCACTTTTGTTCCGCCAGATGAAATGGCAGAGGTGACGATCACGGGACTGCAGTGGTCTATTCTTATACCCCCGATTAAACCACACGGGGTTCCACAGGCCAATTGATTCCCATTCCAAACCCTATTTACATCGAGAAAAAAAATATAGGATTTGGAACAAGAACTACCCAGCTTGTAACTCTGTTTTTATCAATGGCAGAAAAATCTTGTTGCATAACATTTTTGTATAATCGAATTGTAAATCAATACATGCTTGATTCGTGTACAAGTTCTGTAATCATACCATATTTGGAACCATATTTCAGTGTTTTGATACAATTTTTTTTTCTATTGTGTGTGTTATTTCATTTGGTTGCCATTCATGTATTTAACCCATTACCACACAATCCCTACTTTTGACAACCTTGGAAAAAGAAGCCTTTAGAAAACATTGTAGGAAAAAGAGAAAATGCTGGTAACCAGCATTTTCTCCTTTTCCCACAATGTTCTCTACCCTTCACAAGACAAATTTCTAATTTTAAATCACTTTTGTCGTCTGCAAATGCTTTTGATTTGGACAAACCTAAAATGTTGTTCTTTGGTAATAAGTTAAAGATGTTGGTCCATTGGTTGGATGTATTAGGGTTTATCGCCACTTTAACAGCTAAGGTCATATCATGGCGGTCAGTGATGCACATGTGTTTCCTGGCTTTCTCACACCAGTACTAACACAACTTTCTTTCCAAAGCCACCGACTACTTTTCTTAAATGCTTCAGCAGAGGTGAGAGGCCAATATACGCTGGAAAGAAATTTGCCTCAACCTGGTATCGAACTCACAATCACCAGGTCATGAGTCCAACATGCTCACCACTGAGCCACCCGGGTGGGCAGATGTTGGTCCAATTGACCACATTTGATAAAAACCTTGTTTTTAGAAACCAAATGGTCTGTACCAACTTTCCAGTGTTTTTAGTCATTATTATGTGGGGACAGTTGGTTTGATAAAAGCCAAGTCCTAGAGTTTTCTAAATCATTTTAATAAAATACATGGACGTTACTAAACCAACACATACACTTTTTTTCAGCACCCTGCTTTTATATACAAAATACATATACCTATTCCAGTACTTATGACAAAGTCCCTTGATTTAATTGAACTTTATATGTGTACTGTGGGACGGTTGATCAACAAAATGTCATTTTCATGAATAAGTCATCTTTTACCATACAATCTAAAGTTCTGACAATCCAAAGAAGATGGCATTTTAAAACACTGTGAAAAAGGATTCACATGTACATGCTGGTTACCACTATTTTCTCCTTTTCCTTCAAAGTTTCCTATCGTTTCAAAAACAAATTTCATCTTTACCAAATTTATTTTAATGTTGTCTGCAAATACTTTACATTTAGACCTGTTAAAAATTTCAATTATTGTTACCAACGAAAGAACGCATCATAAAACAGGTGTGAAGAAGAGTAGCCTGGTCTATTTTTAGAAACAGATTTCCAGTTTCATTTGTAAGTTTTTAATTTCAGTGGCAAAAGGTGTGATTACTTATATTGAGGAAGTACATGTACTCTAACTTAAAGGTTTTCAGTTTGAAAAAAAAAAAAAACCCTGCATTTTGCCAAATATGAGTAAAAAATTTGGCTGTTCAAAAATGAATACTACAAATAAAAATGAGCAATTTCTGTATTCCTTGTGTGCCAATAAACATCATAAATGAAATCTTAACCCTTTCCCAAATGACCAAATTTAGACTGGTCCAAATAGAAAGAACTTGCAGATGACAAAATAAACGTAACTCAAAAACTGCAATTTCTTTCCAACTGAATAGAAAACATAGTGGGAAAAGGAGAAAATGCTGGTTACCAGCATTTTCTCCTTTTCCCACAATGTTTTCAAAAGGCTTCTACCTCAGGGTTGTAAAACCAGGGACTGTTTGGTTAAGGGTTACATTACCAAGGTTATCACCACATTTGTCATCACAATCACTACAATTTTGACAGATTGTTATATACCACTTTCAACATAATTTCAGTCCAACAATGTCAACAACCTAATTATTTATTTGTATCTTTGGCTTCACAAGTGCACAAATATGGATCTGAAGTGTTTAGACTACCTCCACTGTAGCAACAAGAGGACCATGATGGTCCTATATCGCTCACCTGAGTACTAAGCTGTAAAATCAAACTTGTGACCCCTGGGCAGGGCCAATTTTGATCCCAGGGGCATCCTAAGAAAAAAAAACTTGCTAGAGGTACACTAGGAGATGCAACTTAAAAAATATCAAAGCTCTATACCTTCTAGTTTCAGAGAAGTAGAATTTTAAAGTTTTCCTTCTTTGTTCATATGTTTCGAACTTGTGAACCCTGGGCAGGGCAAGTTTAGACCCCAGGGGCATCGTATGAAGAAACTTTGTAGAAGTCCACTAAAAGATGCTACATACCAAATATCAAAGCTCTACGCCTTCTAGTTTCAGAGAAGAATAATATTGACATTTTCCTTCTTTGTTCCTATGTTTCGAACTTGTGACCCATGGGGCAGGGCAAGTTTTGACCCCAGGGGCATCATATGAACAGACATTGTAGAAGTCCACTAGGAGATCCTATTTACCAAATATAAAAGCTCTACATAATCTAGTTTCAGACAAGAAAAATTTTCAATTTTTCCTTCTTTATTTCTATGTATTAAACTTGTGACCCCCAGGGTGGGGCCAGTTTTGACCCCAGGGACATCATATGAACAATCTTGGTAGAGGTCCACTAGGAGATGCTACATACCAAATATCAAAGCCCTGCACCTTCTAGTTTCAGAGAAGAAGAATTTTAAAGTTTTCCTTCTTTGTTCCTATATTTCAAAATTGTGACCCCCGGGGCGGGGCCATTTTTGACCCCAGGGACATCATATGAACAATCTTGGTAGAGGTCCACTAGGAGTTGCTACATACCAAATATCAAAGCTCTACATATTCTAGTTTCAGAGAAGAAGATTTTCAAAGATTTCCTTCTGTGTTCCTATGTTTCAAAATTGTGACCCCCGGGATGGGGCCAGTTTTGACCCCAGGGACATCATATGAACAATCTTGGTAGAGGTCCACTAGGAGATGCTACATACCAAATATCAAAGCTCTACACATTCTAGTTTCAGAGAAGAAGAATTTCAAAGTTTTCCTTCTTTGTTCCCATGTTTCAAAATTGTGACCCCCGGAGCGGGGCCAGTTTTGACCCCAGGGATATCATATAAACAATCTTGGTAGAGGTTCACTATGAGATGCTACACACCAAATATCAAAGCTCTACGCCTTCTAGTTTCAAAGAAGAAGATTTTCAAAGTTTTCCTTCTTTGTTCCTATGTTTCAGAATTGTGACCCCCGGGGTGGGGCCAGTTTTGACCCCAGGGACATCATATGAACAATCTTGGTAGAGGTCCACTAGAAAATGTTACATACCAAATATCAAAGCCCTGCACCTTCTAGTTTAAGAGCAGAAGAATTTTAAAGTTTTCCTTCTTTATTCCTATGTTTCAAACTTGTGACCCCCGGGGCGGGGCCATTTTTGACCCCAGGGACATCATATGAAAAATCTTGGTAGAGGTCCACTAGGAGATGCTACATACCAAATATCAAAGCCCTGCACCTTCTAGTTTCAGAGAAGAAGAATTTTAAAGTTTTCCTTCTTTATTCCTATGTTTCAAACTTGTGAGCCCCGGGGCTGGGCCAGTTTTGACCCCAGGGACATCATATGAACAATCTTGGTAGAGGTCCGCTAGAATATTCTACATTCCAAATATCAAAGCCCAGCACCTTCTAGTTTCAGAGAAGAAGAATTTTAAAGTTTTCCTTCTTTGTTCCTATGTTTCAAACTTGTGACCCCCGGGGCGGGGCCAGTTTTGACCCCAGGGACATCATATGAATAATCTTGGTAGAGGTCCACTAGGAGATGCTACATACCAAATATCAAAGCTCTACGCCTTCTAGTTTCAGAGAAGAAGATTTTCAAAGATTTTGCTATTTTTTTCCTTTCGGTTGCCATGGCAACCAGAATTATGGATGGAATTCAATCTCTTGAACAACTTTGGTAGAGCTTCACCCAAGGAACATCCCTGCCAAGTTTCATCAAGATTGGCCCAGTGGTTTAGGAGGAGAAGATGTTTAAAGAAATTGTGGACGACGGACGCCGGACATTGAGTGATCACAAAAGCTCACAATGAGCACTTCGTGCTCAGGTGAGCTAAAAACTAAGAGCCTTAAGTCTTTGCCACAAAATCCCCAATTTTAACTACAATTAGGAGGCGTTTGAAAACATTGTGGAAAAGGAGAAAATACTGGTGACAAACATTTTCTCCATTTCCCGTCATGTTTTCTACCCTATCACAGACAAACTTTATCCTTTGAAGCACATTTAAGTCATGGTTTTCAACAGCTTTTAATTTTGACTTATAAAAAATTCTGTCATTTGCAAAGAGCTGGGTGAGGATCAGTGTGTACAGCCCTGCTTTGATTGTCACTGTCTGCAAATGGCAGTATCCATAATCTACGTTACCTATAAAACATACTATCACTTCCAATACATTTTCAACAACCATGTAGTTATGCTTGGCACCCTGTGAGTAAATAATGCTGGATCATAAAACGGCTGCGGAGGTAGTAGATTCCGATAGATCTTGATGTACTTTGATTTTTTTTTCAAGACTGGCAATTTCCATTTTCTTCAGCTCTGTTTTCTCTCATATCTGTTAAAGGTACCACCTCGGGCTGGTTCCCTTCTTCAGTCTGTCTCTGGTGATTTTGACTAGATACTGCATATTTACTGAGCTCATCTGGAAGTGGAGTGCCTGTAAGTTTTGAAAGCCATAATCAATTAATCAATTACAATTTCATCTAAGTTTAATATTGTTTAACTCTAAAACTCTTTACCAAACGACAAAATTTTAAGACTTGTCCAAATTGAAAGCATGTGCAGATGACAAAATAAATTTGACTGAAACGTTAAAATTTGTTATGGGAAGGATAGAGAACAGTGTGGGAAAAGGAGAAAATGCTGGTTACCCGCATTTTCTCCATTTCCCACAATTTTTTCCATAGCCTTTTGCTTCAGGTTTGTCAAAACTCTGGATTGTGTAGAAAAGAGTTAACAAACTATCAAAGGTCTTGACTCTCTAAAGAAAGAGGGACCAATAAGAAGAGACACCCATAAAGTAATCAACTTTTAAACCTTGTTGAAACGAAAAAACAAGCACATAAGCAACGCTTTTTTTGTGTAATGATCTTTTCTAACTGATTTAAAGAAAAAATCTCGTACCCTAAATTTAATTCTTCCCCGACTCTTTACGGGAACACACAGTTTTAGACTTCACTTGTCCAGACTGAGGGCATTTCCAGACAATAAATCAGAAGTATTTCAGTAGATGATAGAAGAAAGGGTGAAGAGGAGAAAATTCTTGTTGCAAGCATTTCTTCTTTAACAATAGTGTTTTCGAAAGCTTCTTTCCCAAGAGTTATTGTTAAACAAGGATTGGTAAAGAGGTAATTCACTAATGTATGCCAGTGGTTTGCCCTAAGGTAAGCTGTAAATGCTAATGATTTTTGTCAGTTAATACTGGGTCAACCATCTATCCTTGAGTAAAGTGAGTAACTTGTTTGTTTGTTGTGTAAAGCCATTTTCAGTGTTACTTCATTTTTATTGCATTGGCTACCGTTCCTATTCAGGCTCAGTTGAAGTTATTTTTCAGTGCTTTCTAAGCCATTGGCTGTTTTACAAAATGCTCAAAACGTTTTTCAGCATGGAGTGGAATGAATCTTGTCACATGGCAATCGTCTTTCCTTAAAAAAGTTTGGCCAAGCTGGAAAATCATACATTGGCATCGTATGGTGAAGAGTTAAAGGCCAACCTCGTGTTTCAGGAAGTAACCAGACAAGACCTCCACAAATCAAGGCGATCACACCAAAAACAGTGAAGGGTAGAGGAGCAGATTCTTCTTGTGAACCCTGTAAAAAATTGAAAATAAAAGTAACCATGAAAACTCTTAATCTGTCAAAAAAGTAACATGAAACTTTCTAGCCAGTGGTAAAACCCCCCAAAGTTTTGCTGTTTCAATGGTATTTTGGGGAAAGATATAATCAGATAGTGTAGGTCTAAGATCAGACTTTACATTCTATGCAGTCTGATCTTGATCTACACTGCTTGCAAAAGGTCAGTGAGTCTTAACCAACCCAAGGGTTAATACAAAGATACATTTATATGGAATTAAACCCTGGAAATAAACACTGAAATAACAAGTAATCAATACATGTCTTTGTATATCTCTCTTCATCTCAACCTTATTTAACACTACCAAACAAGCCTTGGTTTTCATGACCCTGGAAAGGAAAGCTTTGGAAAACCTGGTAACCAGCATTTTCTCCTGTTCCCACAAGGTTTTCTACCCTTTCAGAAACAAATTTCAGAAATCCAGACACTTTTAATTTGTTGTCTGCTAATGCTTTTAATATGGACCAGTCTAAAATATTGTTTGGTAAAGAGCTAACACTTTTTCACAAACAAAAAAGCTTCAAGGACCCTTTTTTCCCCTAACCCTTTATGAATACAAATTAGCCCATTTAATGCTTTAAATCTGACAAGTCAAAAATGTCCTATAGTGAAGGGGTAATTTGGAAATATATACTGAACCAAAAAAATAACCTCCCGTGTTTAAGTGCAGATATACAAAAATATGGAAATCAGGATTAAACTAGATTTATATGCATTAAAAGAGTATTTTATTGTGACTTTGTGTGAAAAAAACTATTGCTGAGGGTTTATCCAAAAGTTGTGAAATGGTCGTTAAAATGCGGAAGGGTTTGCTCACCAAAATCACACATTAATATGACCAACTTCAGCATGAAGAACTACCTGGCATTGTTGACGCATAGAACTGATAAGTGTATTGATTTTTGCTTGTGGAATGTCGTTCCATTCCTAAATTTGAATTATGGCTTGTCTTAGCTGAATGACATTAGACAGTGAAATAGGACAATGTCTAACATGCTGGTCCAAATTATCCTAAAGGTGTTCAATGGGATTCACATCAGGGCTTTTGGCAGGCCAGTCATTAATAAATGCAATGTTATTCCCCCTAAGGAAATTCACACTGTCCCCAGCTGTATGGCTTGTTGCATTATCATGCTGAAAAAGAGTGATATTGGCATTATTTTGAAACAATGGGATAACATGCTTATTGACATGAAAGTCCATAAAATAAACTGAAAGGTTTAAAAAAATATACACAAATTATACTGCTCCATGTATGCATGTGAAAAAAATCTCTTTCAGCAAGTTTCTTCTGCAAAATGCTTTCAATCGAGTTTAAATTTGTTTGATCGGACACATAATTGTTCACCTGAATATATGTAGGTCATCTGACATTTTGACTTTTTTTAAATAACACTGCATTTGTACTAAAACACTGGGGAAGTGTCTTTTTTGGTTCAGTATATGTGCAATTATTATGTGTACAGTTCAACTTCAATTAATTTCAAGTCTTTACCACACAATCCTGTTTTGATGACCCTGATGAACATGCCTTTTGAAAACATACGCAGAAAAGAGGAAAATGCTGATAACCATGATTTTCTCCTTTTTCCACAATGCTTTCTACCCTAACAAAGACAAGTTCCATCATTTAAGCCAAATTTTAATTGATGTCTGTAATTGTTTTCAATTTGGAAAAGTCTAAATTTTTCTGGTAAAGGGTTACAGATGATTTCATTCTGTAGTAAAGTACAAGGAAAGATAATTCACTTGAAATGTTCCGTAGATTGTTCCTGTAGATGAGATATGAAGCAAGGAGACAGGTTGTCTCCACTGAAATAATATGACGAAAGAATACAATGACATAAAACAAGTTTCAGATCAATCAAAAAGCATCACACACATTTCCAATAAATGCTAACCCTTTTTTAATCAGACTGCGACTAATTTTTTCACAGACTACAAGAAACAGGCCAGATTTTAAGAGTGTTGATCAAGATCTGACTGAAATGTCTGTTAACCCTTTACCACACAATGACGACTTTTATGACCTTTGGGGGAAAAAGTCTTTGGAAAACATTGTAGGAAAAAAAGAGAAAATGCTGGTAACCAGCATTTTCTCTTTTTCCCACAAAGTTTTCTACCGGATCAAAAAAAAAATTGTATCATTTGAGCCACTATCAATTTGACGCCTGCAAACGTTTTCAATATTGATAGGTCTAAAATTCTACCATGTGGTAAAGAGTTAATTAACGAGAAAAAAACATCATTGCAGACTGAGAAAAAATTGTTTCCATTGAATGAGGTGATGGAATTCTAATAGTCTGCAAAAGAAGTTTACATCCATTTATGTTTTCTGTAGTTGATGGTATCATGAGACGGGCACCAATGAACGGATGTAAGAAAATTACGTACCAGATAAACAATCTGTGGTGCAACAATGGCACCTATTCTTGCCCAGAAAGAGCAGGCAGCATAACCAATATTTCTGAAACAGAAAAATAAATTTGTAGAAATAATCAGTCATCTTTATGACTTTTCTGCCCTCTCCCTCTTTCTTTAAAGGTGGGTATTTAGATTTTTCACATCACATCAAATTAATATACATATATATATATATATATATATATATATATATATAACTGAAAGTCATATGAAAAACGATAAAAATCATCCAGAATTAAGAATCATAAAATTACAAAAAAAAAAATTTTTTTCTGATGGTGTTCCTTTAAAAGCTACATAGCCTCATAAGGTATTTTTAGATTTTGCGCCAAAAAAATAAAAAAAGCTTTGTGGGAATGTCAAGTGACTGGCACGTGACTAATGACGCTTAAATTCCATAATATAACAAATATGTATTTACTTTTCATAATGTCTTCTTCTGATGCTATGTAAGACGCTTCGTGTGTGTATTTCCGGTATGTAAATGAGCAAATTGCTCATGTAAAAACAGACTGTGTTTCCTGTCTGTGTCAACCTGGGCAATAGTAAATCTCTAATTTTTCTTGTTGTCAGATGGTTTTCGACCACTGGGTTTTTAAGAATGAAAATTAAAAGGCTTTGGGAGTATAAGGGTGGTTTTTTTTGTATTTTTGTAAAATTTTCGTCCTTAATTCTGAAGGGCCTGCAACTGATTTGTTTTTGTCAATGCTTACAACTTGGATAAGTGGAACACTTTCAGAGCGCCAGTTAAGAGGGAGTGATGGTAATCTAAATCCATTATCTTTCTTCGAAACCCTATGCTGTTGTCAATCATTATAAATGTCTCCATGAGACAATTCTAATGAGTACCCACAACATAGCATTTAGTGGAGAATAATTAGTATTTTTGATTTTTAAATCAAAATCACTCCCCCTGTCTGAAGCCGTGCACTTTGTTCGCATACATAGACTTAACTTGTAACATACCTTACAACTGTAGGAAATATTTCAGCAGAAAATACTTGAACAGCAGCCCAAGCCCCCGAGATCCCTGCCTTCCCTATCAGTGCAAACACTGTGATAACAATAGGATGGTCATCTAACTGACCTGAAATGGTACAGCACTCTCTACAACAAGGTATTACTCAAATAAAGGTTGATTTATTGTATGTGGTTTTGGACCATTTTCAACATTATTTCACTTATATCACAGCAGCATGTGCACATATTCATACTTTCCCACATAACCATTTGTCAAATAACAATCGGCAGTGAGAAAAGAGCCGATCCTGTCACAATGACTGTCATCAATCCTTGAAAAGAAATTGGCCCAGATGGGCATTTAACCCTTTCCCAAACAATCCCTACTTTTAATGAACCTGGAGATGACGTCTTTTGAAAACATTGTGGGAAAAGGAGAAAAAATGCTGGAAACCAGCATTTCCTCCTTTTCCCACAATGTTTTCTACCCAATCAAAGACTGAAGTCATGGTTTTTGGTACAATTACAAGTGATTTGTTGAATTTGGCCTAGTCCAAAATTTGTCATTTGGGAAAGGATTTACCCTTTACCAAACAATAACTGATTTTAACGACCCTGATGAAGTAGCCTTCTGAAAGCATTGTGGAAAAAGGAGAAAATGCTGGTAATTAGCATTTTCTCCTTTACCCACAATATTTTCTACTCTGTCCAGAGTCAAGTTTCAACTTTTGAGACATATTTATTTCGTCATCTGCAAATGCTTTCAATATGGACAAGTCTACAATTTTGTTGTTTGGTAAAGAGCTAAATCCTTCAACTCTTTACCAAACAACAGAATTTTAGACTGGTCCAAATTGAAAGCATTTGCAGACGACAAAATAAATGTGACTAAAGAATTGAAATTTGATTTAAGAGGGAAAGAAAACATCGTGGGAAAAAGAGAAAATGCTGGTAACCAGCATTTTCTCCTTTTCCCAGAATGTATTCAAAAGGCTTCTATCTAAGGGTCGTAAAAATCAGGGATTGTTTGGTAAAGGGTTAAAAGAAATTGGCCAAGATGGGGATGGAACCAGTGATATTCTGTTCTAAAATCCTGTACATTACAGACTGAGCTACTGGACTCGATTGTCAAAACTGACTACATTTCCATACAACTTATCAAATCTTTACCAAAAAACAAAACTTTCTATTTATCTGAACTGAAAACTGGTTTCCAAGATTTTTTTTCCTTTTCCCATAATCTTTTCTAAAGACATTTTCTTCAGGGTCATCAAAACTCTTGTGTTAGATTTAACCCTTTACCACACAATCCCGACTTTTAACATCTCTGTGAAAGAAAACCTTTTGAAAACATTGTGGAAAAAGGAGAAAATGCTGGTAACCAGCATTTTCTCCTTTTCTCCCAGTGTTTTCTACATTTCCCAGACAAAATTTCAATTTTTCAGTCACCTTTATTTTGTCTTCTGCAAATGCTTTCAATTTGGACCAGTCTAAAATTTTCTTTTGTAGTAAAGAGTTAAAAATGCTCCTACTTCGAGCCAAGTAAAGCAACAATATAAAAAAAATCTTTACCAATGAGATCAAGCACAAGAATGAAAAATGAAAATATGCCAGCTGTTGTCATTAAAATGGAGACTGTCAATCTTCTGCCAAGCTTGTTATGGACACAGACAACAAACAGTAAGGCTGGAATCTCCACCAGTCCAGAGAAAAATGTGTTCAGGTACAAGTCCCCAGTCAGGTTTCTCGTGTTAAAGCTCATTCCATAATAAACCGAACTCGACACAAACCTGTAGAAAAATAATGTGCTTGACTTCCATCATGGGGAAACAAACTCCGAGCTCCAGATAAGAGGGAGTGATGGTATTCTAAATCCATTTTTTCTTAACTAAACCCTATGTTGTGGGTACTCATTAGAATTGTCTCAACGAGACGATTCTAATGAGTACCCACAACACAGGGTTTTGTTGAGAATAATGAATCTTTTCAATTTTGAAATCAAATCACTCCCTCTATCTTGAACTCCGAAACTATACTGCAAGTCTATACTAAGAGCATATAGGATGCCAATGCTCAACTGCATTTCCTTTTTCTCCAATAAAATTCACAGTGGAAAAAGAAGTAGAAAACAAAACTGACGTTTCATTCAAACTTTAACTCTTTCCCAAACAACAAATTTTGACTCTTCCAAACTGAAAGAGATTGTGGACGACAATTTTTAACTTTATGAAAATGACTAAAAGTTCTCCAAAACCGTAGAAAACACTGTGTGAAAAGGAGAAATTGCTCGTAACGAGCAATTTCTCCTTTCCCCACAGTGTTTTCAACAGACTTATATTGCAGACACGTAAAAACCAGGGCTTGTTTGGGAAAGGGGTAAGTAAGAGTAATTGTTGACAGATTCACTTTCTTTTTGAACCAGTATGTTACCCATAACACTAATCTGATTCTTTAAGATCACTCATAATGCTGTAAATACTGGATGCCTGGGAAAATTATGATCCAAATCCTTGGGCAAGGCAGTGCAGTGCTACAGCCAAATACAGTAAGCATTGGCCACTCTCATCAGAGGATCCATGTTCAAATCTCATGACGAGCAAGTGAACCTTCTGAACAACCCATATAATGGTACAAGTAGAGCTCCAGATAGTGGGAGTGATTATTGATTTCAAAATTGAAAATATTGATGACTTTACATTAAACCCTAAGTTATGGGTACTCATTAGAATCGTCTCATCGAGACGATTCTAATGAGTACCCACAACATAGGGTTTGGAAGAGAAAAATGGGTTTAGAATACCTTCATTATCTCTTATCTGGAGCCCTGGGTACAAGTATTGGCTATCATTTCCATTATCTAGACTGATTAACTCTTTACCAAACAAAAAAATTTAGACTTGTGAAGTTGTCCTAATTGAAAGCATTTGCAGGCAGCAAAATTAAATGTTGCTCAAAAGATTAATTCTGTCTTTGACTGGGTAGAAATCATTTAGGGAAAAGGAGAAAATGCTGCTTACTAGCATTTTCTCCTTTCCCCACTATGTTTTCAAAATCCTTCTTCCTCAGGGTCACTGAAATTCGAGATTGCGTGGTAAAGGGTTAACTCATTGCCAAACAACAGAATTCTAGGTTTGTCCAAATTGAAAATATTTGCAGACGACAAAATAAGTGTGACTGAAAATTTGACATTTGTTTTGTGAAGGGTAGAAAACATTGTGGGAAAAGGAGAAAATGCTGGTTACCAGCATTTTCTCCTTTTCCCACTATGTTTTCTAAAGGCTTCTATTTCAGGGGCTTCAAAAGTAGGGATTGTGTGGTAATGGGTTTATAGAAGATTTTGTTTCAGCATCAATGTAAAACAAAAAGGTTTAATGTCACAAATAAATAAGTGAGCTGTCGAAAGGTATTACTTTACATACTAATGTTTAAATGGTCCATGAGAAACTAGAGCTGCCACTGAATGTGACTTAATACCCCAACCAGCGCTTTGACAGAAACCGGCAATTACTTGTATTTTGTACACAGACGGACACACGGATAGACAGGCGGATTCCAGTATACCCCGTAAAACATTCATTTTGCGGGGTATAAATATAACAAACCTTACCATGCATACATAAGAATGAGGGAATTTTTGGCCAATGACCAGGAGCTGCATAAATGCCAGTAACTGTACTTTACTTGCTGTTCTTGCATTGTTCTCTCTGCCTGAAAGGAAATGGTGAACCCTCGTGCTAAATAAATGGCTAACTTCTGACGATTCAAATATAATGCATAATGTCAAAGCTGTTTTGTAAAGATTTCTGGCAAAGCAGCTGATAGCGTTGTTAAGTGCATCTTCTGGGCAGTCTGATCTTGATCCACAATATCAATATCAACTCTTTTCCAAATGACAAAATGTTAGAATGGTCTATAGTGAAAGCATTTGCAGGTGAATAATTAACCTATTACCACACAATCCCTACTTTTGACACCGCTGAGAAAGAAGCCCTTTGAAAACACTGTAGGAAAAGGAGAAAATGCTGGTAACCAGCATTTTCTCCTTTTCCCACAGTGTTTTCTACATTTCCCAGAACAAATTTCAATTTTTTAGTCAAATTAATTCTGTCGTCTGCAAATGCTTTCATTTTGAACCAGTCTAAAATTTTGTCGTGTGGTAAAGAGTTAATAGTGTCTCCATTCATGATATTTTTTTCTGAAAGGGTAAAAAACCTTGAGGGAAAATGAGAAAATGCTGGTTATCAGCATTTTCTCCTTTTCCCACAGGCTTTTCCAAAAAGCTTTCCTTCCCAGGGTAGTGAAAACTAGGGTCTGTTTAGTAGAGAGTTAAATGCTGGCTCAGCAGTGCAAGAGTTGACAAAGCACAGTAACTATTATAAGTGGAAATGTTTGTGATGTGGATATTTTTGTGATTTCTCTTTGCATATCTAACCAAAGGTATACTGACAAATAACAAGTGTCTTGAATTCACAAACATTTCTGACCGCAAAATGTCTGTAATAGGCAATTCGCAGATTTTTCAACATGCATATAATTATATATCCACGTAATATACAGTTTTAAAAAACCAATCATAAGCCTTTCTGCAACGTAGGTGAAAACAGGCTTTTTGTAGATAATACTGATCCAAGATCACACTGTACAGAACACATAGTGTGATCTTTGTCATCCTCTTACTTAGTCAAACTATTATGAGAAAAAAATCCTAGTAGTTTCTATAATTATTTTCAGCCTTGGAAAAAGGTTGAGTTATATAAGTTATGAAAGGGTCACATGTTAAGTTTAACCCTTTACCAAACGACAAAATTTAAGACTGGTCAAAATTGAAAGCACTTGCAGACGACAAAATAAACGTAACTCAAAAATTGAAATACTGTTGTTTCCAGCAGGGTAGTTAACATTGTGGAAAAAGGAGAAAATGCTTGTTGCCTACATTTTCTCCTTTTCCCAAAATGTTTTCAAAAAGTTTCTATCTCAGGGTCTTCAAAACCAGGGATTGCTTGGTAAAGAGTTTATCTCCACAAGGACAAAGACTTACATATTTCTGGCAGATATGATTCAACTCTATTGTTAAACCCTTTACCAAACAATCCCTGGTTTTTACAACCCTGAGATAGAAGCCTTCAGTAAACATTGTGGGAAAAGGAGAAAATGCTGGTAACCAGCATTTTCTCCTTATCACACAATGTTTTCTACCCTTCCCAAAACAAATTTCACTTTTTATGCCACTTTCATTTTGTTGCCTGCAAATGCTTTCAATTTGGAAAAGTCTAAAATTTTGTTGTTTGGTAAAGAGTTAAGCCTATTGGTACAATGGGAAAAAACATTTTTGTTTGTTGATGGATCAGACCACAATTCTTTTGTTTACACAAATGTATATGAAAAAAATCTCTCCCATTTCAGAGGATTTTTTTTCCCAGTTCTTAAATAAAAGAGAGCTGATTTCCTCGCTGTGCCAGAAGAAAACAAACCTCATCACCTGAGCCACATTGAATTTGTTACGTTCTCAATTTGCTCAAAGGGCATTACAATGTCAAAAACATTTGGATGTTCAATGACCATTTCTGTATGGGTTCCCCTTTTGATATTTATTAACCCATTACCAAATGACAATATCTTAGATTGGTCCAAATTGAAAGCATTTGCAGATGACAAAATGAAAGTGACTGAAAATTTGAAGTTTGTTTTGTGAAGGATAGAAAACATTGTGGGAAAAGGTGGTTACCAGCATTTTCTCCTTTTTCCCACAATGTTTTCAAAAGGCTACTTTCACATGGTCGTTACAAGTCGGGATTGTGTGGTAAAGGGTTAAAAAGTCCAGACTAAAGTAAATATGTTCAGTAATGATATAGATATCTTTATTTCATGCTTTCTGGTAGGATATCGAGAAATAGCAGTGAAAATATTTTTCAATCTTACACTGGTACCAAAAGAGAAAATACAGAGTTTCATATTCTTGTTGCCTAGGTTAATTGCGCATGCCTCACAACCAGATGGGAAATATGATGTCATATACCTTATATCTCACGCTTGACGTAATACTGTGATGCATTGCTATGTGGGAGGGTACGCCATGGTGAATAATGGAAGAGAACTGTACTGGATTTTGATAAAGCTCTTCCCAGAAAGGTTTAAAAGCTTGAAACAAATAGAATATTTGGTTTTTTTTTTCGGTGAAAGATCGAAATTTATTTCATCTCGTGAACACCATCGGTAATATTTTCACTCATGGCTGCAGCACTCGTGAAAAAATTACCGATGGTGTCCATGAGATGAAATAAATTTCGATCTTTCACCGAAAAGAACAAATATATGTATCCTCTATTTAACATGTCAAAGTTTTTATACATACCTCTGCAGCTCTGTGGAGTCTGGAAAAGTCCGGCACAGGTTTATTGTTATATTTAGCCATAGCTGTGAGAATTCTTTCTGCTTTTTTTACACGACCACGACTCAACAACCACCTTGGACTTTCAGGAACAAACCTTTCGGAGAAAAATCAATACAATCATGTACTTGTAGTTAACCCTTTACTCCATAGATACTCATTTCTACGCATTGCTTGTAGGAGCCTTGGGAAAACATTGTGGCAAAAGGTGAAATTGCTCGTGACGAGCAATTTCACCTTTTGTCACAATGTTTTCTATGCTATCAAAAAGTGTCATATACACATAAGAAACAGCTTCATCCTTGCTGTTGTTATTTAGGGTCATTTTAGAGATACCATAAAAATGCCCTATGGGTAAAGGGTTAAAGGTGTTTTATGCCGGCTCATTTAACATGTATTTCAGTATTCATCATGTACTCCTGGGGTCTATCAGTAAAAGGGTTGGGTCCCTGTTGCCTTGCCCAAAAATTCCCATTAAAGCCCAATGATATTAGAGAAAATTTAAGGAGGAGCTTTTTTCTAAAGATTTGTAAAAATTTAAAATAAAAATGTTTGGAAAAGTTAAAATGAAAATGTGAATGAGTTCTGGTCCTGACCATTATAGTAAATAAATATATACATATCTCCATATATCTTTATTTTACTGAAACATTGACCAATGGACCAAACAGTCCCCCGTTTTGATAAGCCTGATGAAAAAGACCGTAAAAACTTTGAAGGAAGGCATTTTTCCCTCTCCCAAAAATGTTTTCTAGCTGATGAAAAAGAAATCTGATCATTTTAGCAACATGTTATTAACTGCGTACAAAAACTTTTGGTTTATTCAAGTATAAACATTTGTTGTTAGGGTTTAGTCAAGTATAAACATTTATTGTTAGGGTTTAGTTAAGTATAAACATTTGTTGTTAGGAATAAGGGTTTAGTTCAGTATAAACATTTGTTGTTAGGGTTTAGTTCAGTATAAACATTTGTTGTTTGGGTTTAGTCAAGTATAAACATTTGTTGTTAGGGTTTAGTTAAGTATGAACATTTGTTGTTAGTTAACTCTTTACCAAACAATAAAATTTTAGACTGGTCCAAATTGAGAACATTTGCAGAGGACAAAATAAATGTGACTATGAAACTGAAATTCGTTTTAGGAAGGGTAGAAAACATTGTAGGAAAAGGGAGAAAATGCTGGTTACCATTTTCAAGTTTTGAGCCATATTTATAATGTCGTCTGCAAATGCTTTGAATTTGGACCAGTCCAAGATTCTGTTGTTTTGTAAAAAGATAAATAGCTTTTCATGACACAGTTGCCTTTGATGCTACTGCTAGTGTAGATCAAAATCAGACTGCCCAAAATGTATAGTTTGATCTTTGAGCTATACAGTACGCTTTGCTGAATCTTCACAGACAACTGCAACTATAAAATTGCAGTTATTTAGACCTTATTTTTATAATAAACATGCCTGTTGGGTTTTATTCTTTATTCTGCTCCCACACGCTCAATTAGGATTCATTTGGACAAATCTGTACAAAATTACCTTACCAGAAACTTTTCTTTTGGGGTCAACCATACTGACGCAATTTCATACAACAGATTACATATGGTATAAATCTTAGGGTAGATAAGAAATGATACTATAAGGTGGAAAAACATTTTTACCAGCATTTTCCTCCTTTCGTTTCATATCTTTACAAGTCCTTTTGTAGGACTGTAAAAAAAAGGAGTCAAGTGGTAAATGTTTAACTCTGGGGTAAAGGCTTAAGCAAATATCAACCCAACCATCAGGAATACCAGCCACCCATGTAAATCCAATTCTTAACTCTTTACCTAATAACACAATTGTAGCATTGTCCAAATGGAAAGCATTTGCAGACAACAAAATAAATTTGAATCAAAAATTTAAATTTGATTTGGAAAGGGTAGAAAACATTTGTGGGAAAAAGAGAAAATGCTGGTTACCAGCATTTTCTCCTTGTCCTACAATGTTTTCAAAAAGCTTCTATCTCAGTGTCTTTAAAATTCAGGATTGGGTGGTAAAGAGTTAAAGGTATTTTGTAGGGACTGGTATCTCCTAATCAGCGTAGATCTATGTTCTGTGGAGTCTGATGTTGATCTACACTGACTGCAAAAGGTTAGTATGTAGTGATAGCAGTCACATGACCTCACAATGATGTCATATCAATATGTCACAGGTAGTGATGTATCTATCCGTTCTCAGCTTGATCGCTGTTTTTTAGTGCAGTGTTATGGAAGAGAAATTAGAAGATTTTATGTGAGTTATTGACCGGAGATTTGCAGACCTAGAAGCAAAACTATCTTAATTATATAGTGACACTACTCCTAGGCAACAAAGGGCACCCGAACACCGCATTTACAAAAAATTAGCAGTCTGACGGTTTATATTACTTACCACCAAGACAACAAGATAAACACACTAGCTGTGGAGGTGCTTATCACTAAATACTGCCAGTCTCGTATAAAATAGCCCCAGCCCGCCAGGGACATAACTCCTACAGCCCACAGTCCTATACATCCGCAGAATGTCCTCCATTCCGGGGTCACGAGTTCAAGTGGCAACACAAAATTGACAACAAGAACACCTGTGTGTAAATGATAAAAGATTCTTTGGGTCATGCTCTGGCACTAGGGTGTTTAACTCTTTGACAAAAATCTTTAACTTTGTGCAAAAAAGCATTTGTAGACATGAATTTAACCCATTTCCACACAATCTCTACTTCCGATGCCCCTGAGAAAAAAAACTTTAGAAAACAGTGTGGGAAAAGAAGAAAATGCTGGTAACCAGCATTTTCTTCTTTTCCCACAATGATTTCTACCCTTCACAAAACAAATTTCAAATTTTCAGTCACTTTTATTTTGTCGTCTGCAAATGTTTTCAATTTGGACAAGCCTAAAATATTGCATTTTGGTAATGAGTTAAATGTAGCTAAAAGGATGGAATTTATCTCTGATAGGACAGAAAACATTGTGGTAAAAGGAGAAAATGCTGGTTACCCGCATTTTCTCCTTTTCCCACAATGTTTTCAACAGGCTTCTATCTCCGGGTCATTAAAAGTCAGGACAGTGTGGTAAAGGGTGAATGCATCTCCCTAATGCACGATACAATGCAAAACATCACTATGGAGCCATAAAATCCATTTTGACTAAGTTATGTGGTAGACTAGTCCTTTTAAATGCAGAAAACTGACTAATAGCAAATCATTTTGACCCTTGTAAACTTGAGCAGATTGATTAGGCTTAGATGGGTCAATACCTTTTGTCGATGTAGACGCTTTACATCCCTTTTTCACAGGGAATGAATTAACCCATTACCACACAATCCCTACTTTTGACGACCCTGAAAAAGAAGCCTTTTGAAAACATTGTGGGAAATTGAGAAAATGCAGCAAAACAAATTTCAAATTTTCAGTTACTTTTATTTTGTCGTCTGCAAATGCTTTCAATTTGTCGTTTGGTAATGAGTTAAAATGGCATACAGATTTGAACTATGGTCTGAGAAAAGGGGGCTTAACTCTTTACCACACAATCCCGACTTTTAACAACCCTGTTAAAGAAGGCTTTTGAAAATATTGTGGGAAAAGGAGAAAATGCTGGTAACCAGCATTTTCTCCTTTTCCCACAATGATTTCTACCTGTCCAATACAAATTTCAGATTTTTAGTCACTTCTATTTTGTTGTCTGCAAATGCTTTCAATTTGGAGGAACCTAAAATTTTGCCGTTTAGTAATGATCTTTAATATTTCAAAAGCATACAGGATCTACTTCAAAATAGGATGCAGTTATCCAACTAGATAATCAAGCAAATATTAACTCCTTAACCCTTCACAACAAATACCCGAGTTTTAATGACTCTGACTGAGGAGGAAGGCTGTATTTGAAAAGGTTACCAGCATTTTCTCCTTTCCCCACAAATCTCTCAAGAGCCATTTTCTGTCTATACCGTTAAAACTCGGGATTGTGTGGTAAAGAAAATATTGTGCAAAAGGGAGTAAATGCTGCTGGTTATCAGAATTTTCTTGTTTTCCCACAAATTTCTCAAGAGTCGTTCGCTGTCTGGGTTGTTCAAACTTTGGATTGTGTGGTAAACATTAACCCTTTACCAAACAACAACATTTTAGACTGGTCCAAATTGAAAGCACTTGCAGACGACAAAATAAACTTAACTCAAAAATTGAAATTTGTTTCCAGACGGGTAGAAAACATTGTGGGAAAAGGAGAAAATGCTGGTTACCAGACAAAATAAACTTAACTCCAAAATAAACTCAACTCAAAAATTGGTTACCAGCATTTTCTCCTTTTCCCACAGTATTTTTTTAAGGCATCTTATACAGAGTCGTAAAACCCAGAGATTGTTTGGTAAAGAGTTAAGCAGATTCTTAGGAGCTCTAACAGCTTGGTATTTTCAGAGTTGGTTAACTCTTTACCAAATGACAAAATTTCAGGCTGGTCCAAATCCAAAGCACTTGCAGACAACAAAATAAACTTAACTCAAAAATTGAAATTTGTTTCCAGCAGGGTAGAAAACATTGTGGGAAAAGGAGAAAATGCTGGTTACTAGCATTTTCTCCTTTTCCCTTAATGTTTTCAAAGGGCTTCTATCTCAGGGTCGTAAAAACCAGGGATTGTTTGCTAAAGGGTTAAAAAGGACGGAAATACTCTGAAAGGAGAAATAACACCCCTGTGGGTTTTATTTGAGACTAAATTTATTATTTCGCTTTAACCATTTACCATACTATCTCAAGTTTTAAGGACCCAGGGGAAGAAGGCATCTAAAACAATGTGGGAAAAAGTGGACAATTCTTGTAACCAGCATTTTCTCTTTTTCACCAAAATTCTCTATCCTTCCATACACAAAATTCTGTTTCTGAGTTTTCTGAGTCACATCTATTCTTTTTGTCAGCAAATGCTTTCAATTCGGACAGGCCCAAAATGTTCTTATATGGCAAAGAATTAAAGATTTATCATAACAAACATTAGTTTTCACTCAGTCCCTACCAAAACCTCAGTTCAACTGAAACGGAAAATACCGAGAGAGCAAACAATGAAAGTACACCCACCTCCAATAAGACCCCCAATGATGAACCTCAGACCTGCATACACCATCCAAGTACCTGCAAATGCGCTGCAGAACCACATTATAACCAGGATGGCATGTTCTATAAATAGAATGTTTCGACGACCAAACAAATCTGCAAGTTGTCCAGTTAATACTGCGCCAAATAAAACACCGCCCATCTGAATAGATGTAATTCTCTCTGCAATGTGGTCTCTACCACATACTAATTTCCACTGAAATTAAGTAAAGACAGAACAGGTTCAATATTGTTACCAGATAAAACGATGTTAGACTTGTCCAAACTGAAAGCTTATAATGCGAAAAACAACTGAAATTTGCTACAATGGTGGACTTGTCTTAGAAAAGAAACAAAATATCATGGACTAAAGGGGAAAACCTTGCATGCCAGACTGCCAGTGTTTCCTCCTTTCCACTTTGTACTTTCAAAATGCCTCTAAATCTTTGTAGTTGTCAAAACATGAGATGTTCCAGTTCACTCTTGACCAAACAACAAAATTTTAGACCTGTCCAAATTTAATCCTTCACGAACATGACATTCCGAAGTGGAAGCATTTCCAAAGGAAACAGAAAATAATGTGCAAGTAATGGGACTTGTCTGTAAAAGAAACGAAAACATTCTTGGAAAAGAAGAAAATACATGTACTGCTCTTTTTCTGCCATTAATATGTTTTAAAAAGCTTTCTTTTTCAGGGCCGTTAAAACTAGGGATTGTGGTAAATGGTTAAAGCTTTTGTACAATGACAACAAAATGATTGTGACTGTAAAATTGATTTTTTTTTTTAAGCATAGAAAACATTGTGGGCTGGAAAAGGACAAAATGCTGTTTTCTCCTTTTCCCACCAAAAAGCTTTCAGTAGCTTTCTTCCTCAAAATTACTAAAACACAAGATTATGTAGTAAATGGGTAAAAGCATTGAGTTACCTGGGTGACAATAGATTTGATATCTCCATCAAACAGAATTCCAGTACACACATCATTGTTTGGACACTCATTACGTCTCATAGTCAAATTCACTGTTGTTATATTATTCATTATCTGGTACCAGTCTAATGATTGCATATTATCTATCTGTTTGATCAAGCTGGGATCCGTCTGATTGTCCATAAGGCTGTCATGAAGCCTGTCCCAGTCCGGGCAGAAAAAGTCCGGTTTATAGTTCAGCAGTATTGGTGTCAACATGGCCCAAGCTAACGGAGTTTCGAACATGCTCACCAAGAGGAAAGCCCGCCTCTGGTAAGGTCCAAAGGACCCTAATTCCCTGAGTATCTTTTCGTATTCCGACATGTTTATACGCTGCCTGGGCTAAAACAAAATTGTTACGTACAACTCGCTCTAGCATCCATTATATATGTGTCAAGATAATCCACCTGAAAGTAAAGTGTAGCACATGTAGTCTCATTTAATTCATTACCATGCAATCCCTATTTTTAACAACCCTGAGAAAGAAGCCTTTTGAAAAAATTGTGGGAAAAGGAGAAAATGCTGGTAACCAGCATTTTCTCCCTTTCCCACAATATTTTCAATTCTTCTGAAATCAAATTTCAATTTCCTGTCCATATTTATTTTGTTGTCTCCAAATGATTTCAATTTGGAAAAGTCTAAAATTTTGTCGTTTGGTAAAGAGTTAATTCTTTACCACAAAGTCTTGAGTTACACTGACTCTGAAAAAGAAGACTTTCAAAGCAGAAAATGTTAAAAACCACCATTTTTTTCTTTATTCTCAATGTTTTCTCCCCTCTTAGGCCAAATCTCATGACCTAAAACCATATTAAACCATTACCGAACGACAATATTTTAGACTGGTCCAAACTGAAAGCATTTGCAGACGACAAAATAAAAGTGACTGAAAATTTGAAATTTCTTTTGTGAAGGGTAGAAAACATTGTGAGAAAAGGAGAAAATGCTGATTACCAGCATTTTCTCCTTTTCCCACAATGTTTTCTAAGGCTTCTTTTTCAGGGGCGTCAAAAGTAAGGACTGTGTGGTAATGGGTTAAATGTTATGTCCGGATGCAGAATTCATAACTAGAGTCATCTTCACAAATCTTTCACAATCAACGTAATTATGTTTTAATCCATTACCACACAATCCCTTCTTTTAACAAACCTGAGAAAGAAGTCTTCAGAAAACATTGTGGGAAAAGGAGAAAATGCTGGTAACCGACATTTTCGCCTTATCCAACAATGTTTCTACCCTTCACAAAACAAATTTCAAATTTTCATTCACTTTTATTTTGTCTGCAAATGCTTTCAATTTGGACATGTCTAAAGTGTTTTCATTTGGTAATGAGTTAAAATGCAGAGATTGTAATTTCAAAGTGAATGTTTGACTGAACAATACAGCAATATGAAGCTGACAATGTATGCTCCGTGCTATCTGATCTTAAACTCTCCACAAAAAACAATTAAATCTGGGTTCAGGCAACACAGGTTAACCCATTACCACACAATCCCTACTTTTGACGCCCCTGAAAAAAGAATCTGGGTTCAGGCAACATAGCTTGAAGAATACATTAACCCTTTACCAAACAATCCTTGGATTTTACAACCCTGAGATAGAAACCTTTGGAAAACATTGTGGGAAAAGGAGAAAATGCTGGTTACCAGCATTTTCTCCTTTTCCCACAATGTTTTCTTCCCTGATGGAAACAAATTTCAATTTTTGAGTTATATTTATTTTGTCATCTCTGCAAGACTTACCGTAGTGCTTTCGATTTGGTCCAGTCTAAAATTTTGTTGTTTGGTAAAATAATTACCGGTAACTTCCATATGAAAGTTCAGGAAACACCACTGCTAAGAATGAGAAAATGATACAGTTATACATCTGTTTATAAACTGTATCATCATCATATGCTGTTGTGTAATGGCCACACAAGTGTCTATGTTGTATAAACTGTCAACCATCATGATCGCACGTTTACCATCCCAAGCCATAGGCAAATCTGACATGTTTGTAAACAATCCTCATGATGTTTATCAAGGGACCCACAAAATGCCTATAACTATAAAATCTAACTTGTTAACCCATTACCACACAATCCCTACTTTTGATGAACCCCCACCCCCCCGAGATATGCTTCCAAATTTTCAATAAATGAGTTACAATAATACAAGTTGGCTTCTTTAAAAAAGAAGCCAGGAGAGGTCAGCATCAATGTTTTTTTTAAATAGTTCACTGGCTTTTAATTTCAATATATTTTGGTACATGTAAACAAACAAGTAAAAAAGCCGCCGCGTAGGAACCTCATAATTATGCTTTACATGATGGTCATTTGGACTTCTTGTTGCTTTTTGAAGTCACATGATCTTGTCCAGCAGTCTTCTTTTTCTTTTTTGACGAAATACTTCTTTTTTTTTTGCTGTGTTGATTTATTTGCTTATTGAAAAATTATAATTATTTGAGGGGTCATTTGCAGACATAGTAAATTGATTGGACAAATATTTTTCTGATATTCGTCATATAAAAATAAACCACGCCTACTTCCCCGTTTCATTTTTTTTTTAAATTGGCTTTATTTACAAACCATGAAGAAACAAACTGTGTATCAGTACAATTTCTCAAGAAAAATTGAATTAGACAGCAAATTCTGTGGCAGTCTGCCTTTTAAACTCACCACATTGATGACCTCTCCAATAAACTGATAATGAAATGTTTATTTCATTGAGTGACAGTAATACATTATTTTAACAAGTATGTACCAAACAATACCCTTAGTAACAACTTAAACAAGATCTTTGAAAGCATTATGGGTAAAGGAGAAAATGCAGGTATCCAGCATTTTTTCTCTTTCCCTACAAAGATTTCTGCCAGCCTAGGACAAAGTCAATCATTTGCACCACAGGTTTAGTAAAGAAGTAACCTTTATGGTGCCATGGGCGAAATAAGTGGCATTTGCGGACAGCATAGATCAAGATCAGACTGCACGGAACATGCAGTTTGATCTTTGATCAATACTGTTAGCCGGTTTAGTCAGGCCCAGATACAAATTTAACAAAATATTTTTAAGTTTCAAGAATCTATATTTAGAGCCATCGAAATAGGTCGAGTTTATTTAACTGGTGCTGAAAGAATTAACTCACCACACAATCCCGAGTCTTCATGACCCTGAAAAAGAAAGCTTTTGAAAACATTGTGGGAAAAGGAGAAAATGCTGGTAACCAACATTTTCTCTTTTTCCCCCAGTGTTTTCCACACATCCAAGTATAAATTTTAGTTTCTGAGTCACATTTTTACTTTGTTGTCTACAAATGCTTTCAATTTGTGCAGGTGTAAAATTGTCGTTTGGTAAAGGATTAAGGGGAAATTGTCCACGGTGCACAAACCTTGAAAGCACGGTGGGCCTGAAGTGACAATGTTTTAGGCAACAGATGAGATCATCTGATGTACAGACTGTTTCATGTACAGTACTCACTTGTATCAAGTTTGACATTTACTAACATAGAATGATGTCTTTTTATCATTTATCCCTTTGTGAACTATTCACCTGATATAACCAGACCACTGACTTCTCCATTATCTCCCGCAAGATGGCATTCTATAAATACTCTAACTCATCTATCTAATCTGGGCATCTTGGGTACAAAACCGAACTACTTTCCTATGCAACAACCGTTACTTTGAATTTTAAAGTACAATAAACGTTTACTCAATAAAACGCTACCTCGTGCAATTCACTCAGCTTTCATCAGCAGTTTAGAGAAATTTGGAGCTAAAACAGGTCTCATTTCTCCTCAAACTTATTGATAAAAGCTATTTTCTACATTGCTATTTCATAGAGCGAAATACTACAGTTTCCCCGACATTGGGGCTAGTGACGCATCATATGAGATAGGTCGAATCTTCGAAGAATATGACATGCACAGACAACGTTGAATTCTCTAGTTATACCAA
The DNA here is from genome assembly GCA_943736015.1 of Tridacna crocea. Lineage (NCBI taxonomy): Eukaryota > Metazoa > Mollusca > Bivalvia > Cardiida > Cardiidae > Tridacna > Tridacna crocea. The sequence continues at coordinate 32,712,174 of OX031066.1, read as the reverse complement.
GGATACATTTTTCAAATCTCATTATCACATAGCATTTTAGATTCTTCCAAATGGAAAGCTCCTCCAGACTAAAATGAAATGTGACGTAACTCTTTACCACACAATGACGACTTTTTACGACCCTGAAGTAGAAGCCTTTTGAAAACATTGTGGGAAATGGAGAAAATGCTGGTAAGCAGCATTTTCTCCTTTTCCCACATTTTTTCTACCTCTCCCAAGCCAAATTTTGATTTATCAGACACATTAATTTTGTCATAGATCTGCAAGCGCTTTCAATTAGGACCAGTCTATAAATTTGTTGTTTTACCACACGAGAAAAATTTAGACTAGTCCAAACTGAAAGTAATTGCAGACGACAATATATAGGTGACTGAAAAATTGAAATTTGTTCTGGGAAGAGTAGAAAACATTGTGGGAAAAGGAGAAAATGCTGTTACCAGCATTTTCTCCTTTTCCCACAATGTTTTCAAAAGCCTTCTTTCTCAGGGTCTTTAAAAGTCGGGATTGTGTGGTAAAGACTTAACATTGATTCTACGCAGTAGGGGCAATATTTACGAATACGATGTCGCCAGCCAAATGCATAAAGGTGGTAGGGTAAAATCATGTTTAAACATATTTTCCAAATAAGACATCATTCAAGTCATCACATAAAACCTTAAAAATTATTGGAAACAATGTAATACCCATGCTGTATCACCTAATATACCTCTATCCCTGGTGATTTTACCTGTCGCCAGCGCACCATTGCTGTTTCGAGTATGCACATTATTTTATTTTCACATATGGCAACACAATTTACACATTGTTTTGTTTCTACAAACATTGTATAAACATAAGAAGAGTAAAATTACACCGACAATGGTCGAATGCCTTGGCCATTTTCGCAAAGGGGATGTCGCCAAAATCAGACCAGATACGTTACAGTCAAAAGGTGCAAGGAAAACAGATCGATACAGATGGAATGGGGAAGTAATATGTCAGTAATTTTAAACAATTATATATGCTTGTATCAACATATAAAATCTGGATAAGCTGGATCTATAACAAAAATTCCCCAGGGTCATGAATCCTCTGTGCTGACATGTTACGCTAAAAATAACCAGATACGTTACCAACATTAGTTCTTATTTCGGACGATATGAAATCAATGTAACAACTTAAACGTATGCCTTATAACTTAGCCTGAAAAGTGTAACTATTAATTGCAATTGGGTTGACTGATGTTCAATATTAAGAAAATATGCACTGAAAACCGTTTTTTGGAACCAGATACGTGACCCAACCAGATACGTTACTGTGACATTTTAACTCTGATGTTAGGACCGCTTTTTGCACTTTCTTATTAACGTCATTGTACTCAAACTACGTCATATGCCTCGTTTTCTCTCCTGGAAATGAATCCAATGTTCTCGCCATTTTCTTTGTCATGTAATCAAGTATAATCCAGTGTAATCACCCTTTACATAAAAGGTATGCTGTAATTTTGTCAGTTTTACCAATCATCGACGCATTTAGTCAAGTTTTCTGTTGACTTCAGTAAACGATTATATTTAGCTTGTCAGAAAATACAAATTCAGTAATATTTTTCACATATCAGTCTGTATACTTTCCTGTAGAAACAATGGTAACGTATCTGGTCACGTATGGTAACGTATCTGATCCCGTTGTATGATCTCATTTTTCCAAAAGGTGTATGCAAACAGTGTAAACCAGAGTACTAACCTGCTCCATGGACCCTTTCACGCGTTTGTCAAGCACACTTTATATTACATCGGCATGAAATAGTATTGTGGTGTATGATTGGTAATTACACATTATGCATGTCTAAATGTACATGTATGCCGCAGTAATTCGGCAGGTTCATGCAATACATTTGTGACGAGATCTCCATATTATATACAGATCTAGTTACAACTGCATTGCACCAAGCATGTGATTAGCTTTCATGCCTAATGGTTAAGCATACTACATGTGTAAGAGTACTACAAATGCATATTATATAATGTCTAATACATTTGACTAACACACTTCCATGATGTTTGCACGGAATGGGAAAAACAAGGTCGGAAATTCAAAAGGCCCACTGTTTTAGTTCGAAAATGGTATTCGTTACATATAAAGACTGTTATGAAATGTTTTAAAGTTTACCAGCATTCAATTTTGCCTTGCATAGTTAAAATAACACAGGAAAGGGGGGGGGGGGTCTGGCCATAAAATCAAGTTCAAACTGTTTTAATGTACTGTTTTTTTTTTTTAATATTTCAATAAAGCAACCATCTCAGTTACTCCATATTTTACTGTTTTTGATACGCTTTACATTATAGTAAAAGTACATGCATATGTATGATAGTATATAACTCAAATATGCAATACTTACCAGAAATCTGATCCATGATTTTTTGACCAGATACGTTACTCAGTCAATTTACATGTCAATTTGACACTGTTGCACATGTATATTTTGATAAAACACTTCATCTTTGTGGAAAGGATAATTAAATGTTGTCACGAAAGGAATAGAGGTGCCGCACATGATGGCTCTCCTTTATACAATTTAGAAAAATACTTTTGGTTATAATAGATTTTTCTAGATGTCAATTGCAGTGATTTAGTTCCCATCCTTGTATGACGGGTCTGTTCTGCTTTGCCATTATCAAGTTGTCCTAAATGGCACTACAGTATCTCACTGTCAGGTTCGCGTATAGCATTTGCGATGAAAACATTGTATTACCATGCTGATATAATGTTAACAGGGTATGTGTATGGTAACGTATCTGGTTTTCTCAAAATGTACATGTCCTTTTCGAACCCAAAATGTGCAAAACTGACAAGTTAGGAAAGGCGCCCTTGTTTATTTTCGTGTCAAGTTGGTGTCAAACTATTATATAATCCCATATAAATGTTGATTCACCATCGTTCATTTTTTAACATTTATGCCTTGAAAAGTTTCCCCTACTGCGTAGAATCAATGTTAAATGATGGGACATGTATTTGAATGAGAAGAAAGCCTTGTGGAAAAAGGAGAAAATGCCGGTTACCAGTATTTTCTCCTTTTCCCACAATATTTTCAGAAGTGTTTCGTGTTTGGATCTTGAAAAAATTCTGGGTTGTGTGGTTAAAAATGAAACATTACACTTGTGAAAGTTGAACATTTCACCTTATATTACCCAAGATATTTACAAAACAAGCAGTCCAACTTAAAGATACACACTTGGCTCTTTACCACACAATCATGACTTTTAACAACCCTAAGGAAGAGGCCTTTTGAAAACACTGTAGAAAAAGGAGAAAATGCTGGTAACCAGCATTTTTTCCTTTTCCAACAATGTTTTCTACTCTTCCCAAAACTAATTTCAATTTTTGAGCCACATTTACTTTGTCGTCTGCAAATGCTTTCAATTTGTACAAGTCTAAGATTTTGTTGTTTGGTAAAGAGTTAACTTATATTTAAACATACATACGTAACCAAGAAAAAGTAAATTATAAGCACGCTGAATCACTGATAGTATTGCAGGTCCAGAAAATTAGAATGCATTTAATAATGCAATGGGCCATTTTCAAGGCAGGTCACAAGAGCAATTCAGATTTTGTCTTGGTGGTCCCTGTACCCAGAGGTGACCAGTCAAAAAGTAATATCGCCTTTGGGGACAGTTATCTGTACTAAGTTGGTAACATATGGGTACAAGGAGTTGCTGGTTTGAATCCAGAAAATTTGTTTGTTTGTATTTGAGTTTAGTGCTGTTTTAACGCCAGAGATGATGTCACAGCAGTCTAAGCACCTACTTACATGCCTCCTGGCTTTCTCACACCACCACTGACACAACCTTCATTCCAAGCCACGGACTCCTCTTCTCATATGCATCAGAGGTGAAAGGCTAAAAACTATTGGAAATTAAGTTTACCTCAATTGGATATCAAACCTGCAACCATCCGATCATGAGTCAGAAATACTAGCCACTGAGCTGCTCAGCCGAGCTTGTATTCCAACATGCGCGGATCCACATATTTTTTTCAGGGGGGGGGGGTGGTGGTGGTGGTCCCAACAAAAACGCACTCGTCTTATTATATGATACATTAATCGATTTCCGGATTTCAGCTGATGTTAGCTGTTTACAAGAAAAGTCAACATTTCCAGTTCTAACCATGCAAAGTTCTCCACATTTAGAACTTTTTTTTAAATTCATTTTCATAACCACATTTTGCCAAAATTCCTGGGGGGGAGGGTCTGGACCCCGGGTCCCCTCCTCTGGATCCACCCATGTCCAAACATTGCCAATTTCCTTCCAAGAATTGATGATAGTTGTTGATCAAAGCCAGTATTTAGGCTCCATCAAAATCAGTCTCTAGAGTGCACCCATGGTTTTCTAAGATTTAACCCTCTGACCTACTTTTGACTTGATGTGACACAATTGCGACCATGTCCGATACATCACCGCAACAAACATCCAGACCGAGCTGCAAAAGTATCAGGCTGGAAATGTGGCTTCTACAGTGCATACAATCTTTTTCTAGGATTTAGCCATGTGATCTACTTTCTGACCAAATTTTGAACAAGAACTTGTTTGAGATATTATCAGAAAAACATTCAGACCAAGTCTCTAGAGTATCTGATTAAGAAAGTTGCCTTTAGAATGCACACAAGTTAAATGCCGACACCTGGACAACAAAGAGAAATGACACAAGACAAACACAGCATGATCACAACAGCTGACCATGAGCGCTTCTTGCTCAGGAGAGCTGAAAATGAATGACATGTTTCCAGTACATGTACCACTTACATGTTGTAAAGGCTGAAAACTAATTGAATTTACCTGAACAGGAAACTTGTTTTATATGTATATGTTATCTTAAAACCTGATTCAATCTAAAAATTAAAATCCACAAGCCCAACTATATTCGCCTCAATAAAAAATTGCTGACATGAGAAAAACAAACCTTAACCTTTTTACCACACAATGACAACTTTGGATGAGCTTGTGATAGAGGCCTTTTGTAAACATTGTGTGAAAAGGAAGAAAATGCTGGTAACCAGCATTTTCTCCTTTTCCCACAATGTTTCCTACCCTTCACAGAACAAATTTCAAATTTTCAGTAACTTTTATTTTGTCGTCTGCAAGTGCTTTTGATTTTGACAAACCTAAAATATTGTCATTTGGTAATGAGTAAACTGTATACAAAATGACAAATATTTGAACTAGTCCAAATTGAAAGCATTTGCGTACAACAAAATGTGATTGAAAAATTGAAATTAGAAAGGGTAGGACACATTATGGAAAAAGGAGAAAATGCTTGTAACCAGCATTTTCACCTTTTCCCACTATGTTTTCAAAAAGCTTTCTCAAGGTTGTAAAAACCAGGGATTGGTTGGTAAAGGGTTAATAAATTTAATCAGAGAATTGAAATATCTAAGTTAACTTGAAGAAATTAATATCAAGTAAGTATGAAGTTCATAGGTGTCATATTTTCTATTTTGATTAACATCATATCTATTCATGGTTTACCTTAGATAAAATATTTCTTTTCTCTGAAATTGATAAAGTAAACCGGAGAATTGAAATATCTAAGTTTAATTGAAGAAATTAATCTTGGTACGAAGTTCATTGGTGTCGTACAAAAGGTATCGTGTTTTATTGAGTACGAACTCGCCACTTCTACTCTTATGTTCTACAGTCGCTAAAGCTAAAATTACGTGTGTGAAGAATAAGTAAGTCCAGAAAATGTGGGCATAGAAGTTACAATGCAAGATCTTTTATACCTTGAGTATTGCACAACTTCAACAGCACAGTTTCGTCATTTTGGCCTGCTTAGGTCAGACTCAACAAATTCGTAATTTTTTCCATGAATCATGAGCAACCCATAAGAATAGGGTGGAGATAGCAAAGGATGTATTAGTGAATGCTATTACTTATAGATTTCAATTAAATCTAATGATTAGAATAAAAATGAAAATAATGTTTGATTATATTCGTCTTTTGTCGTGCATAAGGTTTTGTTTTCGCCTGACCATTAGGAAAATTAAAAAAAAAAATGGGGGGGGGATAAAGGCATCATACTACCAGCAGGTTTCGGCGGTTTAACGGTTTGTCGTAACGCATTCAATATATAGACAATTATTTAAATCATTTATACATCAAAATCAACTGTTAGAATAATCAATACTACTGTTAGAAGAGATAAAGAAATATCATTTTTTTTAATTGCGTGTGTTATTTGTAAATGTCGTTGGATAAGTTCCTTCACCAACATTCCTGTACTTAACTCATTACCAAATGACAAAATTTTAGACTGATTCAATTGAAAGCATTTGCAGATGACAAAGTAAAGGTGACTGAAAAATTGAAAATTGTTCTGGGAAGGGTAGAAACACTGTGGGAAAAGGAGAAAATGCTGGTTACCAGCATTTTCTCCTTTTCCTGCAGTGTTGTCAAAAGGCTTCTTTCTCGGGGCATCAAAAGTAGGGATTGTGTGGTAATGGGTTAAGTTACACCAATCATAATTGCATAAGTATTTTCTCCAGACAGGCCATTCAGACTTTTTATTACCTCATCAGAATGCAAAAATGATTTTTAAAAATCTAAAAGTTTCAAAAAAAAAAATAAATAAAAAAATAAGAAAATAATAATTAAAAAAAAAAAAAAAAAATAAATTACAAAATAGGCCTACGTATGTATATTTCAAAACTATTGTTCAATAAAAATGTTTCACAAATTTTCAATGTATCGAAATACAAATACGAACACGTTTATTCTATGATAGCCGTTAACCATTCTTATGCTGAATAACTGTTTAGAATTAAATTTTCAATTCGATATTGAAAACCGAAATTTTGCTGTTTCAAAAATCGGTTCTGGGAAATAATATCTCCTTATCAGACAGTGTAGATCAATAAGTAGACTACATGTTCTGTTCAGTCTGATCTCGATCTACATTGTCCGCAAAAGGTCAGCAAGTGGCGCTTAGCAGTCAAAGGACTATAATGTATATTTAACATTTTTTTCTTTTTTTTTTCTTAAAAAGCATTCAAATAAAAATACATGATATGATTACCCCAGGCATGAATGCAAGAGATTCCTTACTGGTAAGAGACAATGTTTCTGTGATAGTGTCTCGAGACCTTTCTTATTTCTGTTTGAATTATCCAGTTTCTGTAGTCAAATCGAGAACATGGTCCATAACTAGTGTTTTTTTTTTTTCGTTCAATTTATATTCTCTGGATGGTTGTGTCTGGATAGGAATAGGAAACCTTATCACTCATATTTTTTCCTTTTTCTCCCCTTTTCGAAGGACAACGAACATACATTTCACAGAAGTAAACACGAAAACGCCCGCTTTGTGCGGTAACGAGCAGTGCTCAGCAAAGAAGAATTTTAACTCCGTTTTCAAATGTACCTAAAAGTAAATGTGTGACACCGTAAATAGCTTTTTTTCAAAGGACATAAGCGGCTCAATTAGCAGGCGGCCCTGTAGTTTAACGTAATCAAGAAGTGTACGGCAGCGGCTACCGTGACGCATAGTGTAATGAGGTTACAACGAAGGAGGGACAATACTAAGTTTAAAAGCAAGGTATTTCACAGACGAGTTTGACCATTGGAACAGAGCTCTAATTGCCTATATAAATTCTGATACACAGATTTAGATTGCAATTGAAAATATCAGAAAATTGCATTGCAACTCAGACAGAACTTCCCGACTGAGACATAGTTCGTAGTTGTGGTGGACATAATTTTGTGTCAAGGCAGTGATCGGGAAAGAATGTATTTCAATGAGACAATGTCTCCTGTTTTTGAAAACCAATGAGTCATTTTCAAAAGTAATGAGACATTTTTATTTTCAGATGAGACATTATAAAGATTTCAAGTAAAACACTTTATTATGTTTTATTGTTTTAAGACATGAATAATAAATACTGTTTCATTTTTTCCATATATTTTAATTTCCAATGAGTTTTAAAAAAACCAATCAGACATATTTCAAGCATTAGCAGACGACGAATTCAACCCCCTCCCTACCTTCAGTCTGAAGGTGTCTGCTCCGATGCTATTTTTGTGACTGGTCTTCGCTAACACCTTCAGTCCAGCCATTCATTGAACCCGTATGGAAAAAACATGATTTTACCCGCATCTTTTCGAACGTCTCAATTCGACAAAAATTCCAATGACAGCTGATAAAATGGGTATGGATCGTTAGATAAATGATTAATCTTTAAGAGCACACATAATATGCTGCAAAATACTAATTAAATCAATGGGAATTTACCTTTTTCCCAACGTAAATAAATCCAGCATAATTTGTAAACAACTAACACGGCGACTTCCGTTAGTCAGGCATGCGCACTCAACGGAATTCGAAATTTGTACAGTCTGGTTCCCTAACCCTATACAGCCAAGTTCGATCAAGGTGCGTTTATTTACAGCAAAATTCGCAACTAAACCATCCTGTAGCGTGTCAGAGATACTGCGATTTCTGCCGAGACATGCGCATTGAAAAGATAACCATGTTTTGATTTCTGGTGAAGTAGGTCAACGATTATTTACGTTGAAAAGTACAGATTTGCACAAAGGTAAGAGTTGGATATTAACTAACATCAGTTTTTTTGTAAAGATTAATCATTTATCTAACAATCCATGCCCATTTTAGTAGTTGTCATTTGAAATTCTGTCGCATAGAGCCGTTCGAAAAGATGCGGGTAAAATCATGTTTTTTCCATACGGGTTCAATGAATGGCTGGACTGAAGGTGTTAGCGAAGACCAGTCACAAAAATAGCATCGGAGCAGACACCTTCAGACTGAAGGTACCCCCTCCCCTACCTGTCTGCCATAGATCTATATTTCTATTTCATAAAACATTTTTTCACTCATGAACCTGGAAAGTTAGCTTCCAATTATTGTTTTAGTCCGAGATTTGTGTAAATTCACTGTATAAATTCATTACTGAAGATGAGAAGATAATTTGAAGTCCCCCTGATCGGACGATGCCACGCTGCTCTTTGTAGAGTCATGGGTTTTCACGCTTTTTTGACGATCTATTTTTTCTTGACAGTTAACTTTTGGAAAAGTATTGCTACATGATTTGACATCATTTAGTCAGTTTAAATAGCAAATAACTTAAAAATCTGTCACTTTACACTAGATAAGAGGAAAAACACCTTTGTTATTCTGTCATAAATGACTCGCCAGCTTCTTTATCATCCTTCTGCTATAGATCTGTATTTTCATTCCATAAAACAACATTTTTTTTTTCACTCATGAACAGAAATTTAGCTTTCAATGATTGTTTTAGTCAGAGATTTGTGTAAATTCACTGTATAAATTCATTATTATTGGTGAGAAGATAGTATGAGGTCCCCATGATCGGATGATGCAAGGCTGCTCATTGTAGTGTCATGGGTTTTCACGCTTTTTAGGCGATCTATTTTTTCGTGACAATTAATTTTTGGAGAAGTATTGCTACATGATTTGACATCATTTAGTCAGTTTAAATAGCAAGTAACTTAAAAATCTGTCACTTTACACTAGATAAGAGGAATAACACCTTTGTAACTCTGTCATAAGTGACTCGGCAGCCTCATTATCATCCGTGTGTCCTTCGCATTTTATACTGATCGTGTTTAGCCAAATTTTCTGCCGGGTACGCGCAAGCTAGGTTATATGAAGCTCTAGACGATAATTTCATGCGTCATATTGACATTTTGGCAGATATTTTCCATTGTCAGAGACAGGTCATTTCAAATTTCCACGTCTCAAAACCCGGGCTCAGGGATCAAATGAGAAGCGTGCCGAGTTGTCAAGTTTTGTCAGATAATCCATGGACAAAATTTTTTTCCCCTTTTTTGCGGCCAATTTTGATGTTTGTTATCCACTGTTAAATCGAAGACTGTGATTAATAATAGTCACAAAACCAAGAATTCAAGTTTAGGCACCAAGCGAATTCAAGAACCGACTACAATCGATTCCGGGATTTCTCAATCGATTATCGGAATCGGAAGCCAAAACCAAATGACTTTCGACTACAGTCGATCATCGGCCCACCGCTAAGTGATAGATACAAGGACTTCCTGCAATGAGCAATATAATTTATGGCTCAGTCCCGATGATTCAATCAATTATCACAATATCTCGGATATAAAATCGCACTTTATCAATGTACTATCGAGTAACATTCCCGAATACTGATGTTAAAATTAGATTCTAACGCATACAATCAATAATAATATTCACAAAATACGAGAATATTTTACTTCACTTCTTTTGCTTTAGTTTTAGAAGATTTTCAAAAAATATAGGCGCAACTTCTGTATTTCTATGGGACAGTTGGGCGCATTTCTAGGATTTTGAATGAGACATTTTTGGTTTTTATGCGCCAATGGCGCATGGCACAGGGGTTTCCCGATCACTGTCAAGGGTCAAATTCTTAACCCTTTCCCAAACAACAAACTCTTGGGCTAGACCAAATTGAAAGCATTTGCAGACGACAATTCAAGTCTTGCTGAAAAGATGATATCTGTCTATGATAGGGTAGAAAACATTGTGGGAAAAGGAGAAAATGCTGGTTACCAGCATTTTCTCCTTTTCCCACAATGTTTTAAAAGGCTACTGTTCCAGACCCGTAAAAACCAGGGATTGTTTGGGAAAAAGGGTTAAAACATTCAGCATTTGTTGTAGATACCGTAATAACCGTAAAATATATCCTGATTGATATTCGCTAAATTTTAGTTGAATGAATGCATAAGAGAATAAATTTTAGTTTTGTCTACATTTGACAAAGTGTTTGCATACGAAATTTAACACGACTCAATCCTGAACTGGCCACCGTTGTATACCGTGTATTACTATACACGTTGTGTATCAGGGGCGGTAACCAGTCTAGACTCAATCCTTGACCAAACAATTCCTGGTTTTTACGATCCTGAGACAAAAGCCTTCTTGAAAACTTTGTGAGAAGAGAAGAAAATGCTCGCTGGACATAAATTGCGATTTTTGAATTACTTTGTCTTTTGAGAATATTTTCAGTTTGGACAAATCTAAAATGTTGTTGTTTGGTGTAAGGTTAGATAGTGAATGTTTTCATAAAGTATTGCAAAAATGACTCAATTGATTTGATTTGTGCTTTAAGAGGTAATAAAAGAGTGTTCAACAAGACAAAATGGTTCATACCGACGTTTTCTTCTCCCACTAAAATTTTTTCGAATTCAATTTTTTCAATTTTGTTGTATGCTAAAACATTAGCAAAACTCTTTACCACACAATTCTGAGTGTTAACGACCCAGAGGAAAAAGCTTTTTTGACAACATTGTAGGTAAAGGAGAAAATGGTCGTAATCAGCATTTTTTCCTTTTCGACAACATTTTCGACCAAACCAAATACAACTTCCATTATTTGAACCATATATTAATTGCCATCTGCATATAATTTCAGTTTGGACCAGTTGAGATTTTGACCAGTTGAAGGTTGTGGTAAAAAGTTAAGGGACTACTTCATGAGCATTAACCCTTTCCTAAACGACAAATTTTGGACTCTTCCAAACCAAAAGAGTTTGCGGACGACAATTTTAGATTTGGAGAAAATGCCAGAAAGATCTCAAACGGGGTAGAAAACACTGTGGGAAAAGGAGAAATTGCTCGTTACAAGCAATTTCTCCTTTTCCTGCAGTGTTTTCAAAAGACTTTCACTGAAGATACGTAAAAACTAGGGCTTGTTTGGGAAAGGGTTAAAGGTACATGTAGCTCAATTGATGACTTCTGTCTTTGAACTAGATAGGTGTTATGGGAGACCAATCCTTCATGAATGGCTTCGTCCCAATACAATACCGAACAATTGAGTCGGGGAAATATCTCTTTGGCTCAGTGGTTACGGTACTGGTCTTTTATACCTAAATGTAAATGAGGATATTTGTCTGCATGGGTTCAAATCCTTCCAGATGCAGTTTGTATTTTGTCAATGTATATGTTGCAAACTTTCATGTTTGTGAGATAGGAAGTACTGTGTGTGAAGGAGAAAATGCTGGTTACCAGCATAATTTATTTTTTTCAACAAAATTTTCATAAGCCTCATTTTCCTCAGTTTTTAAAACTAGGGATTGTTTTATAAATCCGAAAAGGTTGTTAAAGGTTTAATCCTACATTATAGCATTAAGGGATGAGAAATCTTTTGAACTGTTACGGGAGATCACTCTTTTGTGCATACCGGTAGCTTCGTCCCAATTTAAATACAATACCTGACAACTGCCTCAGAGAGATATCTCGATCTTTGGCTCAGTGCTTATGGTATTGGTCTTTTCTTTTAATTCTCAAAAAGCCAGGTTATTTGTCCCTTCAAGGGTTTGAATCCTGCCAGATGGGATTTGTATTTGAGCTATGCATTTATTTGTTTCTTTGTTACGGAACAAAGAGAATTTCATTAAAAAAAGTTCAAATTGTATTCTTTGCAGTGAAGGATATGTTGGAAGCCATGTTTCGACAGCTGGAGGTGGTAGTTTTGTCGACTGGTATAGGTTGTTTGTGTTACAGTTTCATTCCAGTTTGGTATCATTCAAGTCCAGTGAATTCAGGTAATAATATGCCTCTTCCACCTAACTATTAACTCTTTACCAAATAACAAAATTTTAGACTGGCCCTGCCGCCCAAATTGAAAGCATTTGCAGATGTCAATATAGTAGTGACTGAAAACCTGAAATTTGTATCAGGCAGGGTAGAAAACTTTATGGGAACAGGAGAAAATGTTAGTTACCAGTATTTCCTCTTTTTCCTTAAATATTTTCAAAAGGCTTCTTTCTCAGGGTATTTTAAACTTGGGATTGTGTGAAGAAGTTTAATCCTTTACTAGATCACAAAATTCACCCATTGAATCAAAATCATTTGCAGATGAGCATTTCAAAATTGACCTAGATGAGCTGAAGTTCTGTGATAGGATAGAAAACATTATGAAGAAATGAAGAAAATATTGGTAATCAACGTTTTCTCCATTTTACACAATGTTTTCATGAAGTATCTTCATTTTGTAAAATGGTTCATTTGATTTCCTTAAATCTTTGCCAAATGAGAAAATTTTGGATGTTTTTAGTTTAAAAGCATTAACAAAGAACAAATTGTATGGGTTTCAAATGTTGACTTTGTCTTTGAAAGGTTAGAAAACATTTTGGCAAAAGGAGAAAGTGCTGGGGACCAGCATTCCTCCAGGGTCATAAAAATATGGGATTGTCTGGTAGAGTTTATTTCTGTGCTAGACAAGACAATTCTAGGTGCTTTGATATTAACCCTTTCCCAAACTATTCTGGGTTTTCCAGACCCATTAGAAGAGACCTTTTAAAAACATAGTGGGTAAAGGAGAAAATGCTGGTAACCAGCATTTTCTCCTTTTTCCACAATGTTTTTCACCCCACCAAAGCAAGATTGCACCTTTGAGCCACATGATAATTGTTCTCTGCAAATGCTTTGCTTGTTGGATGTTGTAAGAGTTTAAATGCTAGGCTTTGATTGAATTTGCGTTTATTTATCATCACCATTGGTTTCCCATATGGGCGACACCCCCGAAGGCTATTTGTAATACAAGGGATAGTGCAGATACAGGATGAAACCCACCCCAAGTTTTGCTTGGTTCTTTAATATACTTGGTGTATAGCACCATCAATGTGAACTTGGTTTAGTCATCCAAAAGACCAATGGCCAGACGTGGGGATTGAACCCACACCCTCAGGATCATTAGTCATGTGCCAGTCACTTGACATTCCCACAATGCTTTTTTATTTCTGGCGCGAAATCTAAAAATAGCTTAAGAGGCAACATAGCCTTTTAAGGGAACACCATCAAATTCTTTTTTGTAGTTCTATGATTCTTAATTATTGATGATTTGTACTGGTTTTCCATAAAATTTTCAGCAAAACATATATTTTTTGATTTGGTGAGATGTCAGTAATCTAAATATCCACCTTTAAAAACTGCAATGCTTTTCATTGGCCTGAATTAACTTATTTTAGCTGTCCCAGGCTTCATGTTTGCATTCAATGATCAAATTCTGAATTTTATTACAGGTACATTGCTGCTGTATGTAACACTGGCAGGTATTGCGCAACAACAGGTATTAAGTGGCACTAGTCAACAAGTGTTTAAGAAGACAGACCCAGGTCTCTTGTATTGCTTACTTTTACCCTTAACTCTCTGTGTGTGGAGAGGACATGGTGAGTTCTTGTAACTCTTTACCAAAAATTTCCTTATTTCTAGGATCCTGAAGAACAAAACTTTTAAGTCTCTACCAAACAACAATTTTGTAGACTGGTTGAAATTGAAAGCAGTTGCAGACAACAAAATAAAGTCAACTCAAAAATTGAAATTTGTTTCCTGAAGGGTAGAAAACATTGTGGGAATAGGAGAAAATGCTGGTTACCAGCATTTTCTCCTTTTCCCACATTGTTTTCAAAAGGCTTCTACTTCTGGTCAACAGCATTTCCTCCTTTTCCCACAATGTTTTCAAAAGGCTTCTATCTCAGGGTGGTAAAAACCAGGGATTGTTTGGAAAAGGGTTAACCGTATTCCACACGATGAAATTTTAGACCGGACAAAACTGAAAGGGTTTGAAGTCAGTAATGTAAATGTAGCTCGAATGGTGATTTTTTTTTTGTCTTTGATAGGGCAGAAAACATTGTTGGAAAAGGAAAAAATGCTGGTTACCAGCATTACCAGCATTTTCTCTTTTTCCCAAAATGTTTTCAATAGCCTTCCTCCCAAGATGCTTTGGATTTGGACAAATCTAGAGCTTTCTTGAATTATGTGGTAACCACCATTCCTCCATTCCCAACAATGTTTTCTTCCCTAACAAAGACAAATTTCATCATTTGAACAACATTCATTTTGTCCACTCCAAATGCTTTGAGTTTGGACAAGTCTAAAATTGTCACATGGTAAAGGTTTAACCTGAACAGTCCCAGGTTTTTATGATTCTGAGATAGAAATCTTTTGAAAACATTGTGGGAAAAGGAGAAAATTTCGGTAACCAGCATTTTCTCCTTTTCCCACAATGTTTTATACCCGTTTTGGAACAAATTTCAATTTTTGAGTTAAGTTTTTCATACCCCTGCAAAACAAATACTTTTGGGGGTAAACTGGACTCAGCCTGTCTGTCTGTGTGTCCGTCCATCTGTGTGTCCTTTATTTTGTTATCTGCAGGTGCTTTCAATTTGGAATAGTGGAAAGTTTTTGTCATTTAGTAAAGGTTTAACTCTTTACCACACAATGCAGAGTTTTAACGACCCTGGGGAAGAAGTCCTTTGAAAACATTGTAGGAAAAGGAGAAAATGCTGGTAACCAGCATTTTCTCCTTTTCCCACAATGTTTATTACCCTATCACATACGGAAGTCGTCTGTTTAGCTACATTCAATATGTTATCTGCAAATGCTTTGAATCTGGTCTAGGCCAGAATTTTGTTGTTTGGTAAAGACTTAATATCACATCACAATGTACAAAAAAGGAGAGTACATGTATTTTTCTTTCAGATGTGTGTGGATTTCTTTATTGTAAAGTCTGTCATATTTTGGGAAGAAAAAGATTATTTTAGAATAGAATAGTCTGGCATATCTAGGTCTGACCTGCCATATTTTTTTCATTTATTTTAGAAGGTAGATTACTCACCAGTCTCATCCCGCTGACATTATTACTGTATACCAAGCAGTGCAAGAGGACATGGTCCAGCAGCCTGTTATACTGTGTTCTAGCCTTGTGTCTCTTATTTCATATCTATATATTTTCATTCAGCTGGATGGAAGCAGGTAGGGAGAATTCATATTTAATATGATAAAGTCTAAGACTAATTCTAAGACCTATCATAAGATTTTAGACTTGTTCATTTTGAAAACTTTTGCATAACATTTCAATCACTTGTAAAATCACAGGTCCTTGATATATAGTATACACAATATAATAAAATAGTTATAGGCTCTGTGCCAGTGTGCTATTTTAGCATCATGATAATCAAGTAGTGAAAGGAGGGGTGTCCATAAGGCCCTTTTCATGGCCACTACCGATTTTTTTTAAACTTTGTACACTGAAACCTATACATATTGGCTGTAATATTATGCAATATTGAATCAATTAGTAAAGGTTTGTAGGATGTGTGCTTGTTCAAAGTGGGTGGGGTAATTCTGACCCAAAGAGGAGTTTGTTAGGAAATTGGTAATATTTTTATTGTTATTAAGAACTCAAAGTTAACAATTTCATGCTTTCTTAGACAATATCAGATATAACAGCTTATGCTAAAACTTTTGTAAAATTCTTTTAATATTATGTGTTTTTACACAACTGACTGACAGCCCTAAATGTTAGCTTTTTTCAGTTCTCCAACTTTACGAAAAACCACAACATCGTTTCATATATGGAGGGATTCCAATTATATTTTGCATATGTACAATATATTAAATGGTAATTGTAAAATTATGACGAAAGTTTTCTATAGCAAACAGTTTTTGAGTTATCTCCCCTTTACTTTACTCATTTTTTTTAACATTATTTTATCAGAGTTACAGAGTTATTTTTTTCACTTCTTCATTTTTTCCTTTCTAAACAAAGTCTGCAAAGCAGTTTGAGTTATCTCGGTACTTCACTACTTCAATTTAAATTTGCCCTTCATAAATTATTTACTGTTTTTAACCCCCAGCTCACATCACAATTTTTTTTAAATTTCAAACAGGTGAACTTCAAAAATCGATCAGATGGTGCTTTTATATTACTTAGTCTCTAATGTCTAAATCATTGCATGCATTTCTTTCCCCGATTGTTTTCCTCCTGAAATATTTTTGAAATTAAAGGCAGATATAACTCTGTTTTTTTACCTTTTTTGTTTTCTTTCGTCAGCAATGAATTCAATATATATAACTCATTTCAGACATTTTCATGGAATTAATTTCTGATTTGAATTTTTGTCAATTTTCTTTTGGCATTATATTTGAAAAAAAATGTTTTTTGGAATATGCTTGATTCTGCTGCTAGGGCTGAAAGCCCCAATAGTGTCTAAAAGCATACAATGTGGGTGTTAAAGTACATTTGAATATAGACCATACCTTAATGTATGAAATCATTCTGAAGATGATAATCTGTTATCATACAGTTTTCCAACTGTTCATCGCCAGCAGCAAAATGAATTTTAAAAACTGGTAAAAAGTAAACAAAAAATAAAGTGACCTTGCATCTTTTGACCTACCCTAAAACTTACTTTTTCTGCCAGACTGACCGTACAAGAGCAGGCTGTTATCTTCACGATGGCATGAATTAAATATAAATGCATTTTAACAACCACACTTTTACTTTGAGTCACTTTTGGACTTTAAGCCTTTCAGATGCCTTTACTTTGCTCTTTGAATTCAATATTAATATCAAGAGGTCTTCTATTGTTCATTAATTCTTATCATATGTACTGTGAGTGCTTTATCTTGCAACCTTTTTAAGGTTATACTTCCGCAATACACCCATTTTGTTATCTCAGAGCTTGTGACTTTTCGCAAAAATAATATTGTAAGGTAAGACAACTTCACGATAGCCTGTCATATATTTAAGGATTTCCTATGTTTTGTGCTTCCCTTAACCCTTTCCCAAACAGCAAAATTTGGACCAGACCAAAGCATTTTGCAGGTGACAAATTAACAGGTGCTAAAAAGATGATTTTTCAATATGATAGGGTAGAAAACATTGTGGGGAAAGGAGAAAATGCTGGTTACCAGCATTTTCTCCTTTTCCCACAATGTTTTCAACAGGCTTGTATTCCTGACCCGTAAAAACCAGGGATTGCTTGGGAAAGGGTTAATACTTCAAATTGTATTGCCTATATTAACTAAATCAGGAGGCCTTATGTTTGTGTGTAACTCGGATGCAAACTGCACAGCATGTTTCAAAAGTGTGCTTTATGTGCCAATGACTATCAAAGCGAGCTCATTCTATGTGGAAGCCCATTCTTTTTAATATACACATGTACATGTAATATGTTGCCATTCCCTATAACTGATATATACAAATATCTACTAATGACAAACTTGAAAAGTGTCAGACAAAGCATGCTTGTTCCACACTTCTCCTGTACAGGGTTTCACATTTACAACATGGGCACATTCAAAGCAAGTGACACAAAAATAAGGAATGGGGGTATATCACCCCAGAAAAGCCCTGTCTTAAATATAAAGCACTTTGATTAAAATATTTAAAATATAGTCCATTGAATCATGCCTCACAAAAACAGAAGTTGTAATTTTTAGAGCAGCACCCCCCCCCCCCCCCCCCAAACAAACAAACACACACACAACTCCCAGTAATCAAGGCAGAAATACAATCACCCTGTGGTACTGTAGATGTATAACCAGAGCAAGTAACTATAATTGTTTGTTGTGCACATACAGCTTTTGTGCTTAGGTTGCAATCATCACCAGTCAGACGATACGAAGATACTAACATCAAAAGTAAACATATCTCATATGAGTTTTAAAGCCTATGCGATGTCATTATCAACACCTACACCTCAAGTTATTCAAAAGTAGAGGAATGATATCTTTTAAAATGATTAGTTGTTTGGCAAATCAACTCTCTTTGGCTTAGAGATTGAACATAAATCCTATAAACTACAGATATGTCACTATCCAAAGGCTCATGTATAACAAAAGTACTTCCTAACAGAGAAATACATTGATATTTAGATTATGCCTAGCCTAATAGTTCAATGGACACTAGGGGTTTGCTGTTTGAATCTCTGGATTGGTCATTTTTTCAGACGATTGGTGGGGAATAAATTTAGGAAAGCATTAATAGATACACTGGTTGCCGTGACATAACTGAAATAATGTTGAACACTTTGTTAAACACCACAAAAACAACCATTCAAGATCTGCTATTAGAAGGAAAGGTTCTTGTTATCAATAGAAGGTTGATTTAGTTAAAAAGCATTGTAAGGGATAAGTTCAAACTGAAAAGTTGAAATCAACCAAAAAGTCACTGAAGCACAGAACCTTTTTGTCCAAATTAAATGGGGATAAATCTGTAATCAGAAATCTACATATAGGTAATAGAATAAGTTCCTGTGCATTAAATAACTTTATTTTAATGGTGGCCAACTGAAAAATGAAAACCTTAAACGCTTGTAAACAAATTAACAAAATTCAAGGGTAGATAACTCAAAAACTATGAGCTGTAAAAAGTTTTCGTCATAATTTTACAATTACCATTTAATATACAGTACATATGCAAAATATCATTAGAATCCCTCCATATATAAAACAATGTTGTGGTTTTTCGTAAAGTTGGAGAACTGAGAAAAGCTAAAATTTAGGCATGTCCGTTAATTGTCAAAAAACACATTTATTAAAAGAATTTTACAAAAATTTTAGCATAAGCTATTTTATCTGATATTGCTTAAGAAAGCATGAAATTGTTAACTTTCAGCTCTGAGTAACAATAAAAATATAATCGATTTTCTATCAGATCCCTCTTTGGGTCAGAATTACCCCACCCACTTTGAACAAGCACACATCCTACAAACCTTTACTAATTGATTCAATATTGCATAATATTACAGCCAATATGTATAGGTTTCAGTGTACAAAGTTTAAAAAAAATCGGTAGTGGCCATGAAAAGGGCCTTATGGACACCCCTCCTTTCAGTGTTCCATAATGAAAGGTATTCAATAGGCACTTGAGTGACACAAGTTTATACATGTAATTCCCTATAAATCTTTATGAGTATCAGTTGCCTGGGGTAGTTTTTGTGAGATTCTTTCGAAGACGAAAGAAGACATGTAGAATTGTGGATTTACTTTTAATTGCATGATTTAACACATGGTCAACATTCTGTTAAGGATGGTAACAGTAGCAAGGAAAGCCTTACCGATGAAAGTGCCCCTTAACCCTTTACCAAATGTCAAAATTTTAGACTTGTCCAAATTGAAAGCATTTGCAGATGACAAAATAAATGTAACTCAAAAATAGAGATTCAATTTGGGAAGGGTAGAAAACATTGTGGGAAAAGGAGAAAATGCTGGGTACCAGCATTTTCTCCTTTTCTCACAATGTTTTCAAAAGGCAACTCTCTTAAGGTCTTTAAAACCAGGGACTGTTTGGTAAAGAGTTAATGAACAAAGTTTGCTCACTCGAGAATACGAACCAAAATACCCCTATTTATGTTATGAATGCGTTTTCACAAAATAGCACATGGTATAGATGCAAGACCAGACTGCAGTCTGTTTGGTCTAATCGTGATCTACACTGTCTGCTGAAGGGAGTTTTATCCTGATGTACATCGTCTTCAAAAAATTACCAGATAAATCTGTATTAAGGTAGTAGACCCCTAATACCTCTAGTGCTGAATTGCATAAAGTTTTCTTGATAGTTGATAAATACAGGTTTATACAGATATAATACTTTTGCACATTTTTAACAGACCAGAAATTTCTTTATGCCTAGCTTGAAATTACTTGTAGATACGTTTGTTAGTTTCAAGAAAAGGGAGGTAATTACTATCTCTCTTTGTAATGAAAATATAGTGGTTTTAGATTTATAAATGATAAATCTAGAAAAGACAAAAAGGGAAAAGTGGCTTGGTTAAAGCAGTACAGTAACACTCTTTTTTGATCATAGCAAATTTTGTAGGGTAACAAGCGCGGATCCAGATATCTTTCTCAGAGGGGGTCCCACCGAAAACGCATGAGTTTGTCGTATTATATGATACTTTGATTTCCGGATTTCAGTGGATGTAAGCCATTTACAAAAAAAAGCCAATATTTCTGAGTTCTAACCATGAGGAGGTCTCCACATTTAGAACTCTTTTTAAATTTATGACTGTATTTCACATAAATGCTGTGCAATATCAAACCAGTCCCACTCACGAATTCGATAACCATGTTTTTGCCAAAATTCAAAGGGGGGGGGGGGGTCCGGACCACCGGTCCCCCCCTCTTGATCCACCCATGGGTAATATTATTGTGGAAATACATGTAGCTGTTTTCTGTTAGGGGTCTACTATGTTGAGTGCTCTTATGTTCAATGTTTCAGGTTTCATTGTGGTGCTATGTTTTATCTACACCTTCCTGTTCAAGTCTCTTCCAGTATGTTTTCCAGCATCATTTTCTGTTGGAGAACTGTCCATAGTCTGTGAGATCTACACATTCATAATGTCTGGTGTTATACAAAACATTGTTTTACAACAGGTTTGATTTTCTTTGTTCTTTTTATATGAATTACCACTGCTGTACAGTCTTGAAACCTTGGAATAGAATTTGAAATAATTTCACAAATATGGCCATTAGATGATGCACCCTATATCAAGATTGTTCATTGCTGCTTAACTCATTACCACACAATCCCTACTTTTGATGACCCTGAGGAAGAAGCCTTTAGAAAACATTGTGGGAAAAGGAGAAAATGCTCGTAACCAGCATTTCCTCCTTTTCCCACAAAGTTTTCAACCCTTCACATTATGAATTTCAAATTTTAAAAATTTTCAGTTATGTTTATTTTGTTGTCTGCAAATACTGTCAATTTACACCAGTCCAAAATTTTGTTGTTTGGTAAAGAGTTAATCAATAAGAGGGTCAAAGGCTTTAAACATCTCCTAACCGTGTTGATGAATTTTTGGATAATTTCACAGAAACATGGTCCTCAATGAAAACAGATTAAAACCATTCCACTCCTCTGAACAAGATGGAAGCAAAAAGGTAGAAGTAGAAAATCTTTGTAAATAGTGGCTTAGCTCAACAAATGTTACAGAGTTTTTGCTCTGGTAGCCCACTGTGTAAATTGCTCACCTTGTTCTGCTTGGCCCACAAGATGGCTGCCAGAGCTTGAAATAGAAAATCCTTTAAAAAACTGATTTTGAATTGATTTTATCAGAATACCTGTATTCTAGGGATGGTTTTTCACCTAGCTAAGTCAAACTGTTCTACACTTATGAACATGATGGCCAGTTGAGTAGAAAAACATTCAAGCAACTTGTTATTAAGAAGTAAGCAATTTTGAAATAATTTCACAGGACAATCAGGAAAATACAACTAGGATTTCATTTATACAATGTGGATGAGGTGAACGATCCCATACAATCTTGTTCCTCTTGTTATAGTTTTGTTGTCATAGAATATCGTGAGTTACCGGTACTTAATCCTTTACCCCATAAGACATTGCTGTGGTATCTGTAATTGACCCTAAATAACAGAAAGGATGAAGCCATTTCTCATGTGTATATGACACCTTTTGAAAGCATAGAAAACATTGTGACAAAAGGTGAAATTGCTCGTTACGAGCAATTTCACCTTTTGTCACAATGTTTTCCAAAGGCTCCTACAAGCAATGCGTAGAAATGAGTATCTATGGAGTAAAGGGTTAACCATGTGGATCCAAGCTGTCTGCTCCCTGTTTGCAGTCAAACCTAGAATTACACTGTCCATGAAAAACAACAAACTTGTCCTGAGCTCTGTGAGGGTTTCACAAACATACCTTTAGCCTTTCAATTAGGAATATTACTTGTATATATCTATGCCTCTTCTGGAGAGTTTTCAGCAAATTTTAGATTTGTCTTCATGCATTTTTCCTTTTATCACAGTGTTTTCTAATGCATTTGCCCTCAGATTTCTTAAAACTTGAGATTATCTAGTAAAAGGTTAAAGTATTTAAGAACCTTTTTTTATTGTAGGAAGTACCTGTGATAGAGAAGCTAGCTTCAGTAAGTATTAAATCATTATTGTCGATTGTCAACTTCTGGAAATTTAAACTCTTTGAGCGAACCGTTATACATACATGTATTCTGATCTGAATACACAACCACCCAATATATTTTTATATCTTGAAAAAAAAAAACTGGAGTAAAATCAGCTGTTGAATAGCTGTAATCTGTTTTTCCTTTCGTTTCTCTTGTCAGATGTTGCAAAATATTTATTCAGTTTTTAACCCATTACCACACAATCCCTACTTTTGACGCCTCTGAGAAAGAAGCCTTCTGAAAACACTGTAGGAAAAGGAGAAAATGCTGGTAACCAGCATTTTCTCCTTTTCCCACAGTGTTTTCTACCCTTCCCAGATCAAATTTCAATTTTTCAGTCACCTTTATTTTGTTGTCTGCAAATGCTTTCAATTTGGACCAGTCTAAATTATTGTCGTTTGGTAATGGGTTAAACAGTCTAAGAGTACCATAAGTCCTTTGAAACAAATTATTAAAGTTGTTTATTTCTCTTGATAAATTATTGTATTTGTTCCTAATTAAAAGGGTTTCCTCTTCTTTAGAATGGATTGGCTGGTGATGCAGACCTTTATGGCTGAAATAAATTGATTTATCTTTTGAGGGGTAGGAAAAACTGTGGGATAAGGAGAAAATGCTGATAGATACATGTAGCATTTTCTTTTTTTTCCCATAGTATTTTCCAAATCTTTATTTCTTGGAGTCACCAAAACTTGGTATTATTTGGTAAAGTGTTAACCCTTTACTTCATAGATACACATTTTTATGCATTGCTTGTTGGAGCCTCTTGAAAACATTGTGGCAAAAGGTGAAATTGCTCGTGACGAGTAATTTCACCTTTTGTCATGTTTTCTATGCCTTCACAAGGTGTCGTATACACATAGGAAATGGCTTCATTCTTGCTGTTATTTAGGGTCAATTTGAGATACCACAGAAATGTCTTATGGGGTAAAGGGTTAAACTGATTTAACCCTTTCCAAAACGACATACTTCTGGACTAAACCAAATTGAAAGCATTTGCAGATGACAATTCAACTCTTGCTGAAAAGATGATTTCTGTCTATGATAGGGTAGAAAACATTGTGGGAAAAGGAGAAAATGCTGGTTACCAGCATTTTCTCCTTTTCCCACAATGTTTTCAAAAGGTTACAATTCTAGACCCATAAAAACCAGGGATTGTTTGGGAAAGGGTTAACCTTCTGACTGAAATTGTCCAGAATTGAGAAAATGTTATCATCAGCATTCCCCCTATTATTTTCCAGACAATTTTTATTGTGATAAATGTTGTGTTGGCACTGACATGGGTGCTACAATGGCTCCGGGTCACAGTGATGCAAGCTGTAATATCCATACTGCTGGTGGGAATGTCTGGGCTACTGTGTGTCTTAAAGTGGATACTACCACCCACAGATATCAAGGCCTTTTTACAGCAGCTTTTGGTTTCACATGTAACTGTAAGTTTACAGCCTGTTTTACTACCAAACAAGTAAATTGACCTTCTACAAAACAAACCAGTTCTACTGCAAACTGACGGACGTTTTGGTCTCAAGTCATTCTATGCAATCAAGTTGTAGATTACTCTTTACCAAAATTTACCAAATTCAAAGCACTTGCAGTTGACAAAATGAATGTGACCGAAAATTTTGAATTTCTTTTTGGCAAGATTAGAAAACATTTTGGGAAAAGGGGAAAATGCTGTTACAAGCATTTTCTCCTTGTTCCAGAATATTTTCAGCAGACTTCTACTCCGGGGTCATAAAAACCCAGGGATTATTGGGTAAAGGGTTAACCTTTGAACTGTTTCTTAGTACCTCTGCAAATTGACCGATGTCACCAAGCTTTTACTCAATCAATATTTTTTTTCTGCAGGAATGTACACTGTACATAACAATTATATACCAATACATGTATGGAATACCATCATTTTAAGGACCCGAAAGATTTGTCTGTTGAAAATATTGTGGGAAAACAAAATGATGTTGGTAAACACCAATTTCTTCTTTTCTCACAGCCGAGCCCCAGTAGCTGAGTTTGTGACTTGAGAACAGGGAATCATGGATTTGATCCCAGGCTCTGCCACTTTCTTTCTCAGGATTGATGATAGTCATGGAGACAGGATTCATTCCGTTCTCACCACTGATCATTGTTTTGATGATGGTTATGTTGGAAAACAGCCAGTGGCTTGGAAAGAATATTGTGTGGAGTACTGGTAAAAAGAAACTACAGCAAAGCATAAATTGGTGCACTGGCCAGTACAGTTTAACTGAAATAATGTTGAAAACGGCGTTCACAAACCATATAATCAATCAATCAATCAATCAATCAATCAATCAATCAATCTTTTCTCCATGTTTTTTTAATCTTTTATTAGAAAAATTCATTCATTTTAGACACATTTGATCTGTCTCTTGCAAATACTTTCATTTGGTCAAGTCTAACATTTTGATGTTTAGTAAACAGTTACTGTAAGTCAAGAAGGTCCCCGGTCTCCGAACAGCCTCAGATTGCAGAACAGCTCATTTTTGCAAAAATTAATTTATCTTTTGTTTAACCCATTACCACACAATCCGGACTTTTAACAACTCTGGGAAAGAAGCCTTTTGAAAACATTGAGGGAAAAGGAGAAAATGCTGGTAACCAGCATTTTCTCCTTTTCCCACAATGTTTTCTACCCTCCGCAAAACAAATTCCAAATTTTCAGTCACATTTATTTTTTCTTCTGCAAATGCTATCCCTTTTGACAAGCCTAAAATATTGTCATTTGGTAATGAGTTAAGCGTCATTTGCAGGCTGGAGGACTATATTCATGATTTCAAATCAGTTTTATAACATGCTTATACCATTCAGTATGTCACAAATTGATATTAACCCTTTCCCAAACGACAAACTTTTGGACTAGACCAAATTGAAAGCATTTGCAGACGACAATTCAACTTTTGCTGAAAAGATGATTTCTGTCTATGATAGGGTAGAAAACATTGTGGGAAAAGGAGAAAATGCTGGTTACCAGCATTTTCTCCTTTTCCCACAATGTTTTCAAAAGGCTACTATTTCAGACCCGTAAAAACCAGGGATTGTTTGGGAAAAGGTTAAAAAAAAAAAAAAGATTTTTTTTTATCCTTACAGATTATTCTACTCCTGTGGTGGATATTCTGTACTGTTATCAGTATTCTTATAGTTTGCTACTATGGCAACAGAACCAAACAATTTAAAGCATCAATCTACAAAAATGGATCAAGTACAAGTTCAGTGAAAGACAAAGATGGCGGAAGCATGACTGAAAAAGACATGGACCGTGAAAATGCCTTTTTTGACAAACCTAACAAAAAGATTGGAACTAATAGTTACACTGAAAGTGAGAGAGGAATGGTGGGCGAGAAAGACTCAGAGGGAAACGAAGGTACAATGGAAATACTCCAGTGCAAATACACATCAAAATCAGAGGAAAGAAAAGACAACTCTGCGTCAGAGAAGGAAGTGATTAAAAGAGGAGAGGTGCCGATGTTTGTCAGGAAATACTTTCATGTTGTGATAATTGGTGTCTACCTTCCTGGTATAATGTACAACCACTGGTTGTTATATTTGGCATCATATGCTGCCATGGCTGTATTTCTTCTTATTGAGGTGGGTTATTGCTGTAATTCCTTAACCCATTACGAAGCGACAATATTTTGGACTGGTCCAAATTGAAAGCATTTGCAGACGACAAAATAAAAGTGACTGAAAATTTGAAATCTGTTTTGTGAAGGGTAGAAAACTTTGTGGGAAAAGGAGAAAATTCTGGTTACCAGAATTTTCTCCTTTTCCCGCAATGTTTTATAAAGGCTTCTTTCTCAGGGGCATCAAAAGTAGGGATAGTGTGGTAATGGGTTGAACCATAATCACACAATTCAGAGTTCTTACAACATGATAAAGAGGGCTTTTGAAAACATTGTAGGAAATGAGAAAATGCTGGTAAGCAGCATTTTCTCCTTTTCCCACAATGTTTTCATAGACATATTTCATCATTTGAGCTATATTAATTTTGTATCTGCAAATGCTTTCAGCTTGGACAAGTCTTCATTTTGTTTTTTTGGTATAGCTTTAATTCTTTACTGAAAAATAATATTTTGGACTTGCTGAAATTGAAATTTTTGGCATATAACATCTTTGATGAGGAAGAAATAATTGGGTGTGCCTTAGATGGAGGATTAGAAAACATTGTTGGAAAAGAAGTAAATTCAGCAGTGTTTTGCAGAAGCCTTCTCCCTAAGGATTGTTAAATATGGAAGTGACCTTTCTGTAAATGCGAGTTTGGCACCTCCCCTCCCCCCTTCCCCATTAGTAACACAGTATTTTGGTTGTCAAACCTGTCAAACTAACCAGAAATGTGTCAGACATTTTTGTTTACATGACGCCCAATGCTGCGTTTTCACTGGCCGACAAGACATTGGAACATCTATCAATCAAAATTGGCAGAAAGGTCAATTGTCTTCACAATTGATAAGTCTGCAATAAGTGTTGTTTTAGAACCTCAACTTGCCTTAGTGAAACATCATCAAACTGGTCTTCATGTTAATTTGTTTTGCTTTTAAAGTTGGGATTGTGTAGTAAAGAGTTCAGCACAGTCCTGCACCATAGTTAGTTGTTTTTCTTTATTGAACCCAGAAACTATGGAAAGCACACTTTTTGCAAAGCCATGTCTAAATACCAGGCTATGTCACAAGAAAGGGAATGACTCAAAAAGGCATGCTGTGTGTGGTCTGGTCTGAATCTACACCTTGAAAGCAGTTTAAATCATTACCAAACAACAACATTCTGGACTAGTCCAAATTGAAAGCATTTGCAGACAACAAAAATAAGTGTATATCAAAAATTGAAATTTAATTTGGAAATGGTAGAAAACATTGTGAGAAAAGCGGAAAATGCTGGTTACCAGCATTTTCTCCTTTTCCCACAATGTTTTCAAAGGCTTTTATCTCAGGGTCGTTAAAAGCTGGGATTGTGTGGCAAAGAGTTAACTCATTACCAAACAACAAAATTTTAGGTTTGTCCAAATCGAAAGCATTTGCAGACGACAAAGTAAAAGTGACTGAAAATTTGAAATTTGTTTTGTGCAGGGTAGAAAACATAGTGGGAAAAGGAGAAAATGCTGGTTACAAGTGTTTCCTCCTTTTCCCGCAATGTTTTCTAAAGGCTTCTTTCTTAGGGTCGTCAAAAGTAAGGATTATATAGTAAAGGTTTAAGACACTTTTGATTTGTCTTTAACAAATGTTTTCATTTGAACAAGTATAAAATTTTGTTGTTTGGTAAAGAGTTACTGTAAGTCAAAAAGGATTTTAGAGTCAGAGTTAGCTCAAACAGACTGCAGAACAATTATTGTGCAAATGAATTTATCTTTTTCTTTTTAAAAGTCATTCATAGTGTGGAGGACTGTAGTCATAATTTCAAGCTATAATTTAATCAGGCTTCTACCATTCAGTACATCACAGATTGAAATAATTTTTAAATTTGAAATAATGGTTACCAGCATTTTCTCCTTTTCCCATAATGTTTTCTAAAGGCTTCTTTCTCAGGGTCGTCAAAAGTAGGGATTTTGTGGTGATGGGTTAATTTTTGTTTGACACTCTAGGGATCACACTGTTCATAATTTTTATTTTAGGCTTTCAGAGTTCTTAATGTCCTATCACTTGGCGAATACCTGAATAAATACTTGGTGATATTTCTGGACAAACAAGATCAAGGAACCCTTATTTTAACTCCTATCTATTTGTTAATTGGTTGTTCCCTGCCACTATGGCTTATCAGGCCTAATCATGGTAAGTTGTAGATCATGTTTTAGATGTTCAATGTATTTATTCAATGTTTGTATAATTTTGCGATTAAGGAAAAATGAATACATTTGCAAATGTCATTTTCTTTCCTTTTGGTCGTTTCTTGGAAAATGTATATTGTGTATTTGAGATTTTCATAATTTGTTTCATTATCAAAAACCTTAGTGTTTTTCTTTTCATGAATGTAAAATTCATAAAAATTCCATTTGGTAAAATCTGTAAAATATACACTTTTACAACAGAAGATGTCAATCCTTATATTCATGGTCGAATTCAGAAGACTCTTTTAACTTTCAAAGTAATAGAATTTCTGATTGGCTAAATTACCAAATGGTTCAGCTGATTAGAATATTTATCGCTTTCTAAATTAAGAATAAGAACATGAGTGGAATCTAGAGTGGTAGGTGAATATGTACCAACACGATGTTCAATGTACAAAGACAACTATTGAGAACAGTGTACATGTATTAACAAGCATTCTTCATGTGTCATTTTCTGTACTCATTGCATTTGACTAGAAAAAGAGAGATAGATTGGAAAAAAAATTCAGTTGAATATTTACACTAGATTTCATAGGTATTTGATTGTGTGATGAAATAAGTTAGTTTTAATTTTACTATTTTATTCCAGAATATTTTCATAACATAGTCCATTATTCGGGTTTATTGTCTGTTGGGGTAGGTGATGCTGCAGCGTCAATCTTTGGAAGAAAATTTGGACGCTGGAAATGGCCAGGTAACTTGATTTTTGTGTTCTTTTCTCCTTTATACCTGTACGGAACAATGTAATAGTGATTTGCTAAGGGCCTATTTCCAGGCTCCTCAGAAATGAAGATCTTTACAGGATAGAGTTTGTAAATTAATCATAATGTTATACATGTACTAGCAATATTTTAGAGTCTGTATTGGAATAATATGTTTTAACTCTTTACCAAATGGCAAAATTTTAGAGTGGTCCAAATTGAAAGTGTTTGCAGACGACAAAACTACTATGACTAAAGAATTGAAATTTGTTTAAGGAAGGGAAGAAAATATTGTGGGAAAAGGAGAAAATGCTGGTAACCAGCATTTTCTCCTTTTCCCACAATATTTTCAAAAGGCTTCATTAACAGGGGTTTGTTAAAAGTTGGGATTGTGTGGTGAAGGGTTAAATCCTCTAGGTGTGGTATTTTTCCTCTACACTGCACTCACCTGTTTGTTGAGATGTTGTACTGAAGGATTTTTTGAATTTCTCTATAGAGAACCAATGCTATTGCATTAATTCAAAATGTGCTTAATAATAGAACAGGGCCTCCGGTATCAGAGAGTGGGTGGGGGTGACCAGTGGTACTTCTTTGTGTGTTTCTATCTATGGCAGCAGATTAAAGTAGAAATTAGGGAAAGATTCCTCAGGTCTGTTCTGGTTTTGTGTCTGATAATACTTAGATGCAGTGTTGGCAAGTGTATGGGTCTCTGTGAACATTGACAAAAGTCTTAAAGAGGTTGGCTGCAGATTGATACACACAGATATTGTGCTTGTTGCTTTGCTTGACTGTCATAAATCCAAAAGAAAGCAGCACTCTGAAATGAAGCCAAGCAACAAGAATGTCTGACATAAATAATTTGTTAAAATTCATGCTCTAGGTTCTTGCTAAATTTTACATGATACCCTTTCTTTGGACACATTTTTTTATTAAATGTTCTATCCCAGCTTTCCACATGACACTTTTTAGCAAGAGAAAGTTTGCCTAGTCATAAATCAAGTCATTAAACAAAGCCAACTGCCAGAAACAGCTGCTTGTACACATAAAAACATACACAACACTTGAATGTATAATGTGTCATTCTAGAAAGCTCTTGTTCCTTAATGTTTTCTAACTACAGATTCCATCACTTGGGTCAAACTTTATTTGCTGTCTGCAAATGCATTCTATTTGGACAAGTGTAAATTTTTCTTATGTGCTACAGAGTTAACTCTTTACCAAACAACAAAATTTTAGACATGTCCAAATTGAAAGAACTTGCAGATGACAAAATAAAGATAACTGAAAAATTGAAGTTTGTTTCCAGCAGGTTAGAAAACATTGTGGGAAAAGGAGAAAATGCTGATTACCAGCATTTTCCCACAATTTTTTCATAAAGGCTTCTATCTCAGGGTCGTTAAAAGTCGGGATTGTGTGGTAAGGATTTAAGTAGCAAATTTCATGTGCTACCTCTCAGTCTCCGAAGCGTTTTAAGAGGAGGACAAAAACAGTCAGGGACATAGAATGTCCTACATCTGTTTCATTTAATCATGTCCTGGTATTACTTATTATAAATGGCTTGCTACATGGGAAAAGGGGCATTTTTACATTTGTGTAAAATGTCATCTCGGATCAGCCTGAGCAGTTGGGGCAGGCTAATCCGAGACATCACTTTATGGCTACATTAGATCTTGTGCTAAAACAGACTTGTGCAGAACAGATAATTACATAAAAACAGAAAGTGTTGTTTCAGATCAGCCTGGGTGGACTGCAGGCTGATCCCAGACAACACTTTGTGGAAATGTGTGAATGCCTCTTCACATGCTGGAGGCCAAATGATGATGATTTGCATTGTATAATACATCAGAGAGATTCTTTAAACCTCCTTTTAGTAAAGAAACAATCAAATATATGGTTGCAGGATCAAAGAAGACTGTAGAAGGTACCCTGGCAGCCATTTTAGCACAGCTTGCATGTCTTCCTATTTTGAAATGTATAGGTAAGAAATTGTCACATTGCAATACATATACTCATTCCTAACTATTATGGTAAATGTGACTACCAGCAAAAGAATTCCAAGAACAGTGACCATGTTTGAAGTGAAACATACATTTGGGTAAATTCTTAACTCTTTATCAAATGACAAAATTTTTACAGTTTTGATCATCCGTATCTAAAGTATTTGCAAACAAATAACATAACTCCGAACTGGAATATGTTTTAGGAAGGTTAGAAAACATTGGTAGAAAAGGAGAAAATACCAGAAATTTCACCTTGTTGCACAATGATTTCAAAAGCATTTCTTCTCAAGGCCTTTTAAAGTCATGTTTGGTAAAGGGTTTAGAAGGATCAATGGTTTTTAGCTCACCTTAGCACGAAGTGCTCACGGTGAGCTTTTGTGATTGCCCAATGTCTGGCGTCCATCGTGCTTCGTCCACAATTTCTTCAAAGATCTTCTCTTCCTAAACCACTGGGCCAATCTTGATGAAACTTGGCAGGAGTGTTTCTTGGGTGAAGCTCTACCAAAGTTGTTCAAGAGATTGAATTCCACCCATAACTCTGATTGCCATGGCAACCAAAAGAAAAAAAAAAATAGCAAAATCTTTGAAAATCTTCTCTGAAACTAGAAGGTGGAGAACTTTGAAATTTGCTATGTAGCATCTCTTAGTGGACTTCTACAAAGTTTCTTTATACGGTGCCCCTGGGGTCAAAACTGGCCACGCCCCAGGGGTCACAAGTTCGATTTTACAGCTTAGTACTCAGGTGAGCGATATACGACCATCATGGTCCTCTTGTTTAAAAAAAAGAAAAGGTGTACAGTTAAAAAGCCTATTGGTCATAAGTTTGGAAGCGTTGGTTTATATGTCTTGCAACAGGCAAAAAGGGGCATTCAGACATTTGCGTTTAAGGCCTGCCCAGATTCGTAACAACGTTATCCGTTCTTTTGTTGCCTTCCGTTTTGTGTGAGTGTACTTTAACTCCTTACCACACAAACCGGACTTTTAAAAAACCCTGAAAAAGAAAGCTTTTGAAAACACTGTAGGAATAGGAGAAAATGCTGATAACCAGCGTTTTCTTATTTTCCCACAATGTTTTCTAGCCTTCCCTAATCAAATATCAATTTTTGAGTCACCTGTATTTTGTTGCCTGCAAATACTGTGAATTTGGACCAGTCTAAAATTTTGTCATTTGGTAAAGAGGTAAGACAAAGTCTAATGTACTGGTAAAGTGCTGTGTCAGATTAGCCTGCGCAGCCTGTGCAGGCTGATCTGAGACAAAACTTTTTTGAAAATGTCAGAATGCCCCTTTTTGCATGTTGCAGTCCATATGGTGTTTAATACTGGTTTAATC
Organism: Tridacna crocea; assembly: GCA_943736015.1. Taxonomy (NCBI): domain Eukaryota; kingdom Metazoa; phylum Mollusca; class Bivalvia; order Cardiida; family Cardiidae; genus Tridacna; species Tridacna crocea. The sequence goes on along the minus strand of OX031066.1, from coordinate 32,679,602 downwards.
ATTTCAGTTTTATGTCAGAAGCCAGTGCACTAGCCTGGCATTTAAGTCATTCTAATAAACAAGGTACACAACAACAGCAAAGTCGCAGAAATATTTGTTGTTACTTGCCCTCCTTCTGAAATACAGGTTAAATCAGACATTCAGAACATAATGAGAACAGAGAGTATTTGTTTTGCAGTTTTACTTGATTTTGTTTAATGAAAAAGCTCTATTTAACCCTTTACCAAACAATCCCTGGTTTTTACGACCCTGAGATAGAAGTCTTTTGAAAACATTGTGGGAAAAGGAGAAAATGCTGGTAACCATCATTTTCTCCTTTTTCCACAATGTTTTCTACCCTGCTGGAAACAAATTTCAATTTTTGACTTACATTTATTTTGTGGTCTGCAAGTGCTTTCAATTTGGACCAGTCTAAAATTTTGGTTGTGTAGTAAAGGGTTAAAGGAATGACACCAGTCTACCAGTGCATCTATGTATTCTTTCCTGGAGTTTTGAAACAATATTTTGTACAATAAAATTTCCAAACCACTTTCCGATATAGCCATCATGAAGACAATATTCAGCCATAAGAAATGAATGAAAACATTGTGGAAAAAGGAGAAAATGCTGATTACCCATATTTTTGCCATTTCCCACAATGTTTTCAAAAGGCTTCTATCTTAGGGTTGTCAAAAGTCTTGACTGTGTGGTAAAAGGTTAATTTGTTTTCTGCAGCAGCTTTGAATTATGACAAGCCTAACTTTTTGTTGATTTCATAGAGTTGCTGGATGATGTAACAGTACTATTTTCATTAAGAAGACATTGAATAATGTATTACATCATTTCCAGTGTGAATTATATCACATGATTTCAGTCATATTGCAGTGACAATTTAGTTATTCATGTATAACCTAGGTTTCAAAAGCTTTAGGCTGGGGCTTTGAAGTATCTTGCTACAGGGTACGCCTGTAAAGTGACCAAAATGTCCTTATGCAGTGAAACATTTTAACCCATTACCAAACAACAAAATTTTTGGCTTTTCCAAATGGTAAGTATTGATTTTGCACACAACACAATAAAAGTGACTGAAAAGTTGAAATTTGTTTTGTGAAGGGTAGAAAACATTGTTGGAAATGGAGAAAATACTGGTTACCAGCATTTTCTCCTTTTCCCATGATGTTTTCAAAAGGCTTCTTCCTCAGGGTCTTCATAAGTCGTCACTGTTTGGTAAAGGGTTAATTAAAGAGGGCAATTATCATACATGTTCTATCAGACAGTTACCAATTCAATCCTATATTTTATATTCACTAGGTGTGTCAGGTGCTGATATCACTTTGTCCACAGTATTTATTCTCCTCCTTGTCTCAAGTTTGGAAGCAGTCACACAGCACATAGACAACCTGGTGATGCCAGTTTATGCCTTATTGTTGTTTTCAACAATCAACAGTCCAAGCAAAAGTGTTTGATGGTAAACATACAGAACAGTATTCAAGAATCAAATGTCAAAACAAGTATTAAAAGCATTTAAACAAGTTTTTTAAAAGGGGCCTATTTAGATTTTTTTGCTACATTTTAATTTTTTTTTCATTTGAGTAAAAGATGTTAATATGGTGTTAAAATAATAGTTAGATTTCTTTGCAGTCAGTATTTTTGTGCATCTAAATGAGATGAAACTTGACATCACCATTCTCATTCTTGTTTAAATATGACCAGACATCAATGGTGCATGTTATTGATCAGTAAACAAACCTTTATACATGTACTAAATTCTGGTGGGAAATCAAAAAGTACCTTATCTCTTTACCAAACAGTCTTTGGTGTTTACAACCCCGGGATGTAAGCCTTCTGAAAACATTGTTGGAAAAGGAAAAAATGCTGGTAACTAGCATTCTCACCTTTTCCCACATTGTTTTCTACCCTGCTGGAAACAAATTTCCATTTTTGAAATATGTTTATTCTGTCATCTGCAAGTGCGTTCAGTTTGGACCAGTCTAAAATTTTGTTCGCTAAAGCGTTATCTCCTGACCACATGACAGAATTTTAGAATTGTCCAAATGTAAATAATTTGCAAATGACAAACTAAGTGTAGCTGAAGTTGCTGAATTCGTCTATGACTGGGGAGAAAACACTGTCGGAAAAGGAGAAAATGCTGGTTACCACCATTTTCTCCTTTTCCACACAATGATTTAAGGAAATACCACAGTAAACTTTTTTCCTACTTATGTCTTTGTCTTTATTTTACTTCTGGCAACTTCTCCTTTGCCTACATTGTTTCAAAACATTCAGCCATAAGTATTCATAGAAAAATGTGGGATGGTTTGGTAAAGAGTTAAACCCTAAATAAGCCAAATACATGTGCAGGATACATAGAGATATTTTAGCATTCTCAGTAACAGTGACAATATACTGATGTGTGAGACTGGTGAAGAGAGCAATAGTAAAATACCAGACTTCTCCAGGTATGTTTTAATCCTTTAGCCAATAAGGCATTTCTATGGTATCTCTAATTGAACCTAAGTAACAGCAAGGATGATGCTGTTTCTTATGTTTATATGACACCTTTTGATAGCATGGAAAACATTGTGGCAAAAGTTGAAATTGCTCGCCATGAGCAATTTCACCTTTTGCCACAATGTTTTCCAAAGACTCGTACAAGCAATGCATAGAAATGAGTATCTATGGAGTAAAGGGTTAATGAATAGAAGAGCTTTAACCCTTTCCCAAACACCAAACTCTTGAAGACAATAAATTTAATGTTATTCAAAAATGGAAGTTTTATTCTGGTTGGGTAGAAAACATTGTGGGAAAAGGAGAAAATGCTGGTTACCAGCATTTTCTCCTTTTCCCACAATGTTTTCAAAAGGCTTCTTCCCCAGAGTCACGAAAACCAGGGATTGTTTGGTAAAGGGTTAAGGATGATTGAATTGTTTCTCATAAAATAATGTTGTTAATCTTACTCCATAGGACTAAGAGTACTATTTTTTTCTCGTTTGTGTCGTTTCATAATTCTAGTCGATTTCATCCCTGTATTAGGTTACAGTTTCCAATTGATTTTTTTGTCACATAATTATCTATATTTTCAGTGTTATAGCCATTACCAGTTCTCTTTTTACAAACATTTGAGATCAGCTAAAAGTGCAGTATTTAGTCACTATTATTTAGCACTTAACCCATTACCACACAATCCCTACTTTTGATGCCCCTGAGAAAGAAGCCTTTTGAAAACACTATGGGAAAAGGAGAAAATGCTGGTAACCAGCATTTTCTCCTTTTCCCACAGTGTTTTCTACCCTTCCCAGAACAAATTTCTATTTTTTAGTCACCTTTATTTTGTCGTCTGCAAATGCTTTCAAATTGGACCAGTCTAAAATTTTTTGGTGTGGTAAAGAGTTAAATTACATTGCAAATCCAGTTACCTCTGTTGAATTATGTGTAAAAGTGGTTATCATGACAAACGGGCAAATTTTATCAGTTTGGGATTCAACAAAAAGAAATCACCATATGCAGAGTTTTATATGGGACATTTTTTTCATTCCTGATACTTTCGTTCTCAATACTTTAACCCATTATCACACAATCCCTACTTTTGACCGTGAGAAAGAAGCCCTTAGAAAACATTGTGGGAAAAGGAGAAAATGCTGGTAACGAGCATTTTCTCCTTTTCCCACAATGTTTTCTACTCTTCACAAAACAAATTTCAAATTTTCAGTCACATTTATTTTGTTGTCTGCAAAAGCTTTTGATTTGGACCAGCCTAAAAATTGTCATTTGGTAATGAGTTAATAATGTTGTCATTAATACTTTCAACATTCCTTGGACTCTAAAAGGATGATCATTAACGTGAATTGCAACATATACTAGATCTATTCACGATATGTTGTTGTGTATATTTTTATGCAGTTATATTTTACAGACATTGTTTATTGTCAGAAAATATACTTACTGTCATGCAAAATTAAAATGTGAAAGTTGTATTAAAGGATTTATGTTATTGATGCTCATGGTTTGGAATAAATTATGAAAATAGAAACATTTCAATACTATATCCTCTTACTGGACGCTGAGCCACCTTGGCGCAGTCGATAGCGTGTAGAACTTGAGACCAAGGGGTCATGGGTTCAATCAATGGCTCGGGCAATTTCTTTCCAAGGTTTGATGATAGTTATTACGACAGGATTCATTTCTGTTCCACCACTGGCCATCATCTTCTTGATCAATATGTGGTGAAGCAGCCAATGGCTTGGAAAGAAAATTGTGCAGAGCACTGTTACGACTTCAGGAAAGCATGGATAGGTGCACAGGCCGCCCTGATATAACTGATGTTGAAGATGGCGTCAAACACCATACAAGTCAATCAACCCTTGCTGGAAGATGAATCCTACACATCATCAACAAGGACACTGAACCAAACAAACCTGGGCCTGTATTCACCAACCATTCTTGAGAATATTCTTAGTCTTATTCTCCAAGGTTTACAAACTTTGTAAGTAACAAAACTTCTGATTGGCTAAATCGAATGGTTTAGCCAAACAGAAGTTATGTTACTTACAAATGCAGAAAATTCTGGAGAATAAGACAAAGAATGTTCTTAAGAATGGTTGGTGAATACTGGCCCTGATTGTTACCAACCCCAAAGGAGGTTGCCGAAAGCTTGGAAAAGGAGCAAACACTAGCAAGTACATGTATTTGCTTTCCCCACGATGTTTTTTCTTTCATTTTTCAACTCTATACCAAATGACAAAGTTTCAGACTCTTCCAAATTGAAAGCATTAGCAGACCACAAAAAGTGACCAAAAAATTAAAATTTATTTCTGGAAGGTTAGAAAACATTGTGGGAAAAGGAGAAAATGCTGGTTACCAGCATTTTCTCCTTTTCCCACAATATTTTCAAAAAGCTGCTTCTAAATTTCTAAATGTCATTTATTGTCGGGATTGTGTGGAAGATACTTAAGTCATATTCATTTTCTTGTCTGCAAATGCTTTCGTTATAGATAGAGTCTTGAATTTTGTCAGCCAACAAAGAGGTTATTTTACCTAAATAAAACTTTTCGGTGTTGTCAAAAACGGTTTAAATGTTTGAAGAAATGCTGTAACAGTGAATACCCATTTCAGAACTTATACATGGCTGATAGAATGCAAATGACTTTAACCCTTTTTCAAATTATGGCTGTTTTTCAAGACCCTGGGAAAGAAGGCTTTTGAAAAAACATTGTAGAAAAAGGAGGAATGCTGGTAACCAGCATTTTCTCCTTTGCCCACAATACTTTCTATCCCATCTGAGAGCTTAAGCGAAATTTTAACCTATTTTATTCTTTGCTGAGGTTCTGAATTTATAAGATTCTGAAATATGTCATTATGTGGTGTCCATAGTTATGTGGTAGTGTGATGGCCTCATAACCAAAACGTCCCAAGTTCGATTTCTGGGAGCAGGTTTAAACTTTTGGATTTTTCATTGGCCCGCACATTCAGCATGGGTATTGGTGTAGTTCCCATGGAGCAGAATCAAGAGAGATAAGTATAAGTTGTCAGAACTTGTTTCTCAAACAATTTTAGATGAATGTTTCAACTAAACTAACTAATGTATGTCTTTTGGGAAAGGGTTTACCAGGATGGATTTGTGTTACATTTGGATCTGGATACAGAGTTGTCAAAGCAATTCACTTGAAATGTCAGATTCCAATGGTCTAGCTACTTTCAAAACTCAACCTTGGGAATAAGGTCATACTTGGCTGGTTAGTTCGGTCACTTTCTTTCAAATGCTGAGCATATTAGTTTGAAGTAAAAATTTACTCAGAAATTTAGAATACTCTGTACTGAAAGCATTTTCACTTGAAAAATTAGGCCTCAAATTGGAATCTTTCTTTTAAAAGAAAGAAAGCATTGTCTAAATCAAGAAAATATTGATCAAAGGACCTTTTTTTCAGGGTAGTGATAACATGGGGTTGTATGGTGAAGCATAAGTGTAAATTCTGTTAACCTTTTACTACACGACGAGATTTCGGACTGAACCAAACTCAAAGCGTTTAAAATCAACAATTTAAGTGTAACTCAAATGATGATTTCTGTCATTGATGGGATAGAAAACATCATGGGAAAAGGAGAAAATGCTGGTTACCAGCATTTTCTCTGTTTCCTACAATGTTTTCAAAAGCCTTCTTCCTCAGGGTTGTTTAAAAGCTATCATTGTGTGGTAAAGAGTTTACTCTATTAATAAAGATCAAAATCATTAACTCTGCTCTCAGCAAAATCTGACTCTTAGCCCAAAAGCCCACTTGATGATATACTGGGCTTGAAACTAGGGGTCACTAGTTCAAAACCCCATCCTCATTGATCCAGTTTCGATTCATGCTTTAATTGACCCTGGGTTATTTGGCTGTCGTTTTCTCTTTCTCATGAATTATTCATGAAGCATTTTGATTGGTAATCTCAGTTTTTCTTTGAGAAAATTTAAAATATTTTTATCACAAATATGCCGTCATTTCATTTTATAGCAACTGATGAAATGAAATTGCCCTCCCTACAAGGGAGAATGAATATGTTATTGATCTTTTCGATTGGCTATAAGGGTACTTTCCAAACATATGAATATTCATAGGAAAAGAAGATTTGATAGTCAATTTTCCCAGGGGTAATTCATGGAGAGTAACATAAACCTGGGTTTCGAGGATGTCAAAACGCCAGCTTGGGTAAATTCTTGGTTGTATTTGGATGTATTGGGGTTTAACGCCACTTTAAAAGCTAAGGTCATATCATGGCAGTCTGTGACACACATGTGTTTACTGTGTTAACACAACTTTCTTTCCAAAGCCAAAGACTACTTTTCTCACATGCTTCAGCAGAGGTGAAAGGCAAAAAATATGCTGGAAAGAAGGTTCGCCTCAACCAGGTATCAAACTCACAACCACCAAGTCATGAGTGCGATACGCTCACCACTGAGACACCTGGGGGGGCCGGATAAATTCTAATCCTGACAAATGATGAAAGTCTTTTCACAGGACTCATTTCTTGCTCGTCCCAATCATGATTTAACGATGGTTACCATGTAAAGCAGTCAGTGACTTGTGAATAATGTGGATAGTATAACTACTTGTAAAAGAAACTCCAAGAAAGGCAGGATAGGTGAACTGGTCACTGTAATATATTTAACCCTTTACCCAGTAAGGTGGTTCTATGGTATCTCTAATTAACCCTTAATAAGAGCAAGGATGACGCAATTTCTTATGTGTATATGACACCTTTTGATAGCATAGAAAACATTGTGACAAAAGGTGAAATTGCTCGTCACGAGCAATTTCACCTTTTGCCACAATGTTTACCAAAGGCTCCTACAAGCAATGCGTAGAAATGAGCATCTATGGAGTAAAGGGTTAAGAAATGTTATCAACAACATTAAAAAAACATGAAAACAAAACAAAACCTGCCAAATTCTTGCTTTCATATTTTATTACAAAAATAATTATTTTGAACACAGCATGGTAGACTAGTAATTGTAAGAGCCTAACATTTTCCATTATTTTTAGTGGATGATCTGCAATGTAAACTGATAAAACCTTTTGAGACCCACATGCAACATTTATTGCTTTCGTGGATAGTGTAGATCAAGATCAATTTGCACCAAAGATGTGATATGACCTTGAATCTTCAATGTCTGAGGCTTTGATGTGCTTTGATGTTCTGGCTAAAGAAAAAGAGACAAAGTTACTCGCACTTCTAAAAATTAACCTATGTGGTAATTGGTTAACGCTTTGCCACACAATCCCGACTTTTAACGATCCTGTGAAAGAAAGCTTTGAAAACATTGAGAAAAGGAGAAAATGCTGGTAACCAGTATTTTCTCCTTTACCCACAATATTTTCTATGCTATCGAAGTCGGAATTAACCATATTAAGAAGATTTAATTTGTCTGCAGATGCTTTGAATTTGGTCCAGTCCAAAAATTTGTCTTTTTGTAAAGAGTTAACTCTACCTGATGAAACACATATGCTTGTTCATACTGACAGCATCTGTGAACAAATCAAATGTGGCTCCAATGATCAGGGTTTGTATTCATCAACTATTCTTCAGAACAGCACAGTCGGATGATCTAGAGTTTTCTACATTTGAAAGTAATACAACTTTTCTGTCTTTCCGTAACACAACTAAATCAAATGGTTTTTCATGATTTTCTTCTTTTCCTGCTATGTTTTCAACAGCAAGCTCCAAAATGAAAGCATGGGATTGTTTATCAAAACAAAGGTAAAGAGTGTCTTCTCCTAGTTTGCATCCTATCCAAACATGAACTCTTGTAACATTTTGATAATATGTTCTTGACAATATTCTGGGTCCATATTCACCAACCATTCTTTTGAATATTCTTGGTCGTCTTCTTCAGAATTTCATCAACGTGAAAGTAACACAACTTCTGATTGGCTAGACCATTTGGTTTAGCCAATCAGAAGTTCTGTTACTTTCACAGTTAGACAATCTTGCAGAGAAGACACAGAACGTTCTTTAGAATGCTTGGTGAATACGGACACTGGTAATACTAGTTCTAACAAATTCTCCTTTTTTTCTAATTGTTTTACTATTACAAAGAAATGTGAAAATAGTTTGGGCAAAGGAACTGAGGAAACCTTTATTTTCTTCTTTCCCATAATGTTTTCTACCCTTTCAAAATCAAGGGATCCGTCCAATCCAATCATTTGAGTTACATTTCAATTGTCCTCTGCAAATACTATAAATGTGCCTCAGCTAAAAGTTTTTATCCACTTACAAAGCAAACATCTATAGAAAAGGTGAAAATGCTAACTCCAAGCCCCCTTTCATGGCAACAAAAGAATAACAGGGTTACACCTGTCAAATATCTAACTCCAAGCCCCCTTTTCATGGTCCCTAAAGGGTTAGACCTGTCAAATATAAATAATAATTATCAACTTCATCTTTTAATTATGTCACATTGCAGAAATACAGAATTCCATATTACATAGCTCGATCTGGCTACACTATATTATCTGTAAGCATCAAAGTATCTGATCTTTGTCAGATGTGTTCTCAGATTTTGTTGTGTGGTGTTAACCTTTGTGTGTTTTTTTTCAACACTAATTTTCTATTTTGGGTGCTCTGATACAGTGTGGTTTGGTAAAGGAATGACCACTTTAACTCTTTACCAAACAACACAATTTAAGACTGGTCCAAATTGAAAGCAGCTGCAGACGACAAAATAAATGTTACTCAAAAACTGAAATTTGTTTCCAGCAGGGGAGGAAACATTGTGGGAAAAGGACAAAATGCTGGTTTTCCAACAATGTTTTCAAAAGCCTTCTTGCATAAGGTCATCAAAAGTCAGGATTGTGTGGTAAAAGGTTAACCACTTTACCGAACAATGCTGACTTTTGATGCCACTGAGGAAAAAACCTTTTGAAATCATTGTGGGAAAAAGAGAAAATGCTGGTAACCAGCATTTTCTCCTTTTTCCACCACGTCAAAGAATAATTGCATCACTGAGCCACAATGAAATCATCCTGTGCAAACATTTTTATTTTGGACAAGGCTAAAATTTTGTCATCCAGTAAAAGGTTAATAGCTTAACTTCTTTTGTTTTACCATCTGAGAGAAACACAGTTGACCAGACAAAGAACTTCTGATGTGCTAAACAATAGCATTTGTATGCTGCAAAGTTCTTGATCTTGTTAAAAACCTTTGTGGTCTAGTACAGAAATAACTCTATATTTGGTATCGGCTGAATCTCTGTTGTCACACTGATTCTGACAGGTAATCGTTGTTGACCGTACTTAAAGCTTCTAAATCGGCTACAAAATGGCATGGTGATCAAAGTATTTGTACGCCTCAAAGTCTCCAATCTTTTTGTTGTTCTCGTCATAATGCAGTGCTTTGAAACAAACATCACAGAAAAAGCAAGGATTTTCTGGTGTAAAAGGACTGTTATGTGTAACCCATCTATTAAACAGAAAGAAGAAAAAAAATGATAATGCTTTCTTTTATATAATTTAACATAATGTGATAAAATTGTAACATTTTTGTAGGCTGTATTCAAGACTGATTATCAGATACAGATTTGTTTTCTTTAGTGTTTGCCTTAACTCTTAACCACACGACAAAATTTTAGACTCGTCTAAATTGAAAGCATTTGCAGACAACAAAATACAGGTGACTAAACTAGAAGGCCCTGAAGGGCCTAAATATGCTCTACTGGCAGAGAGTTTGCTTTTAAATAAAGCACACATAGGAATTCACTACGCAAAAAGACAAAAAAGTTGACATTTTCAACTCAAAATGGCTACTTTTCCATTACTGTTTGTTGAATTTTTTCAAACTCAAAAGGGTTAAAAAGCTATTGACAGGATAAACAACCTGAAAAATTCATAAAAATCTGATCACAAATAAATACTTTATCATGCAAACAGGCAGTGAAATTGTTCAATTTGAAATGGCTACTTTTCTCATACTGTATGTCGGATTTTTTTCAAAATCGATAGGCTTAAAGCTATTGATGAGATAAACAAACTGTGTAAGTTTCACAGAAATCTGACAAAAAATGAAGACTTTATCGCGTAAACAAGAAATGAAAATTTTCAACTTGAAATGGCTACTTTTCCCATACTGTTTGTTGGATTTTTTTCAAAATCAATAGGGTTGAAGCTTTTGATAAGATAAACAAACTCTGCAAGTTTCATGGAAATCTGACCAAAAATACAGACTTAATCGCGTAAACAAGAAATGGAAATTTTAAACCTGAAATGGCTACTTTTCCCATTCTGTTTGTCGGATTTCTTTCAAAATCAATAGGGTTAAAGCTATCGATGAGATAAACAAACTGTGTAACTTTCAAAGAAATCTGACCAAAAATGAAGACTTTATCTCGTAAACAAGAAATGAAAGTTTTCAACTTGAAATGGCTACTTTTCCCATACTGTTTGTTGGATTTTTTTCAAAATCAATAGGGTTGAAGCTATTGATAAGATAAACAAACTCTGCAAGTTTCATGGAAATCTGACCAAAAATACAGACTTAATCCCGTAAACAAGAAATGGAAATTTTAAACTTGAAATGGCTACTTTTCCCATACTGTTTGTCAAATTTTTTTCAAAATCAATAGGGTTAAAGCTATCGATGAGATAAACAAACTGGGTAAGTTTCACCAAAATCTGACCAGAAATGAAGACTTTATCGCGTAAACAAGAAAAAGACTAACGGACGGACGGACAGACAGACGGACGGACGACGGAAACCACGCCATGACATAAGCTCTGCTGGCTGAAAGCCAGTAGAGCTAAAAATTGAAATTTGTTCTGGGAAGGGTAGAAAACACTGTGGGAAAAGGAGAAAATGCTGGTAACCAGCATTTTCTCCTTTTCCCACAGTGTTTTCAAAAGGCTTCTTTCTCAGGGGCATCAAAAGTAGGGATTGTGTGGTAATGGGTTAATCCGTGTGTTATGCAGGAATTTGAGCCAGAAAACATATAGCTATATTGTAGGTGCACGTGATTTACTACAGAATGATCTAAAGGTTAGCCCTTTACCACATAGTAACATGTTAGCCCTTTACCACATAGTAACATGTTTTGATGACCCTGTTGTAATGACCCTGAAACATTGCAGGAAAAGAACTTATTGGTGATCAGCACTTTATCTCTTCCCACAATGTTCTTGAGAAAATGCCTGTTAATCTCTTTGGGCTAGCCATATACATAACCACAGTTTCTATGTTAAATCGAAGATAAATCTTTACAGTTTCTCTACCATAAACAATTCATACCGATTTTCTACCTATGTTTACAAAGCTGACTAGATTATAAAACAGTCAAGTTTTGACAGGGTTTGTTTACTCTCTTGCTGTAACGATGTCTCTTTAAAAGGCGTATCATTTCATTTAGCTCATTACAAAATGACAAATTTTAGGTTTGTCTAAACTGAAAGCATTTGCAGATGACAATTAAAATGTGAATGAATATTTGAAATTTGTTGTGTGAAGGGTAAAAACCATTTTGAGGAAAGAAGAAAATGCTGGTTATTTCTCCTTTTCCCATAATGTTTCCTAGAGGTTTCTTTCTCAGGGTAGTCAAAAGTAAGGTTGGTTGTATTGGGGTTTAATGGCACTTTAACAGCTAAGGTCATATCATAGCGGTCGCTGGCTTTCTCACACCGGCACCTACACTACTTTCTTTCCAAAGCCACCGACTACTTTTCTCACATGCTTCAGCAGAGGTGAGAGGCGAAAATATGCCACAAAGAAAGTTTTCCTCAACCAGGTATCGAACTCACAACCACCAGGTCATGAGCCCGACAAGCTCACCACTGAGCCACCCAGGCGGGCCAAAAGTAAGGATTGTGTGGTAGTGGGTTAAGCTCTACATTAATCCTGTCATCTGCAAATACTTTTAATAGTACATAAGAAAAATTTTTGAAATTTGTGCTGTCAGGTAAAGAAATAACCCTTTACCACACAGTCCCAATTTTTACAGCCCTGAGACAGACGCCCTAAAAAAACATTGAGGAAAAGAAGAAAATGCTTGTAGCCTGAATTTTGTTTTTCTAACCACACTTTCCGTCTAAATGCCGACAAATCATTATTCTAGTAGTATTCAATATGTTATCCATGAACACTTTCATCTTGACATATATATCAGCATCTTCGCAAGCCAAGGGTGACGATCCGCTACGCTACTCTACCCTTGGCGAATCAAGCTTAATTTTTACATTCTCGCGATATGCATTTTCATTTTTGCAGCCAGCTTTAACAGCAGGAATCAAATCGCTCATATGCATTTCATCTTTGATAGAAATATAGCAAGGTCGCAAACTTTCGAATAAAAATAGAAGGTAAACATAGGCTGCCCCGTGGATGTGTGCATGATATGTAATGATTCATTACCAAAAAAACGTAGACAAACAATATTTACAGAAAGTTTCAGTGTGACCAATCAATTATCATAGGTTTTAGGCTAAATCCCAGCACCAGAAGATGGAATGTCAAAGAATGTTTGTGGCCATTGCTTTCAGTTGAATTATTGTATTCGTAAGTGGTTTGTGAAACAACATTTTATTGGCTATCAGAAATGAGATGTAAAGGGGGATAATAGCAAGCATCCAATAGGGTGTGTATCCTGGGAATACCAAAATCAGGTTCGATCCGCCAAGGTAAAATCCATGATATATCAGGTAAAAAGTTTGTTGACCATACCGTGCAGATTGAGAACAACAAGCCCTACACATGGTTCTGTTTTTTCGGAACTTTCTGAATAAGTACGGGTATTCTCTTGCATCTTGATTGTCTTTTTTTTCTAATAATCTAAATGAAAAAATACAGGGCTATTAGAAAATTGCAGAATTCTAGGCTCTTTTATATAAAAAGTACATTTAACCCCTAACCACACAGCAAAATTTTAGACCCATCCAAATTGAAACCATTTGCAGATGACAATTTCAAAGTGGCTCAAATGGTGCAATTTTGCTTTGATAGGGGAGAAAACTTTGTGGAAAAAGGAGAAAATGCTGGTTACCAGCATTTTCTCCTTTTCTCACAATGTTTTCAGAAGGGTTCTTCCTCAGGGGTGTTAAAGGTCGTCATTGTGTAGTAATGGGTTGCATGTGTGGCACTCTGGGTTTAATGCATTCTAGTCATTGTTATGTCCTAAACCAACATGGTCTTCTCACAATGTGGATTCATTTTATCTATAAACCAGTTAACCCTTTACCCCATAAGGCATTTGTATGGCATCTCTAATTGACCCTAAATAACAGCAAGGATGAAGCTGTTTCTTATGTGTATATGACACCTTTTGATAGCATAGAAAACATTGTGACAAAAGGTGAAATTGCTCGTCACAAGCAATTTCACCTTTCGCCACAATGTTTTCCAAAGGCTCCTACAAGCAATTCCTATAAATGAGTATCTATGGAGTAAAGGGTTAAAGTATGAAGCAGAATGTTCTTTTGACCTGTGTAAGATGCACCTGTAGCAAAAGTGTCAACCTGTGATGACTGCAGGCTGATTTGGGCCAATTCTATTTGCAGCTTTTTAAACTCTTTATTACACACAAAAAATGTAGATTTGTCCTAATAAAAAAACTTTGCAAATAACACTTTTAACCCTTTACCCCATGAGGCATTTCTATGGTATCTCTAGTTGTCCCTTAATAACAGCAAGGATGAAACCGTTTCTTCTGTGTATATGACACTTTTTGGTAGCATAGAAAACATTGTGACAAAAGGTGAAATTGCTCGTCACGAGCAATTTCACCTTTTGCCACATTGTTTTCCAAAGGCTCATACAAGCAATGTGTAGAAATGAGTATCTATGGAGTAAAGGGTTAATGTACCCCAATTTGTTTTAGATGGAGTAAAAGAAGTTTACTGCATGGGAAATGGAGAAAATTTTGGTTTCCAGCATTTTTCTCCTTTTTTCAACAATATTTTCAGAAAGCATGTTCCTTTAAGGGTCTTCAACTCTTTACCATACAATCCCAACTTTTAATGACCCTGAGAAAGAGGCCTAGAGAAAGTGTTGTGGGAAAAGGAGAAAATGCTGGTAACCTGCATGTTCTCCTTTTCCTGCAATATTTGCTACCCTATCAAAGTCAGAAATCATCATATTCCCTAGTTTTAATTTATTGTCTGCAGATGCTTTGAATTTGTTCCAGTCCAAAAGTTTTTCATTTGGTAAAGAGTTAAATTTCTTAACTGTTTGGTGAAGAGTTGAATCATTTTTTCACAGCTCACAACTTATATAATGTTCTGCGCAAAGTAGGAATCGAACAATTCCAGAATTGTCCTGTGCAAAGTAGGAATTCTCACTTTGTCGGGCAGAGTAACAATTCCTACCTGGCATGGTTCAAGAATTAACCCTTTAACAACCCTGAAAGAGAAGGCTTTAGAAAACATTGTCGGAAAAGGAGGAAATGCTGGTAACAAGCATTTTCACCATTTCCCACAATGTTTTTTCATCTCTATTAGAGAGCTTGAGCTAACTTGTTCCAATTTTCAGGTTGTTTTCTACTGATGTTTTAAATCAGAAAAACACTCTAAATTTCATAAACTGGTAAAGAATTGATGGGTTATAGGAAAACTGCACATATTTTGGTTCATAATGGGTTCAATGTACCTCACCTGATATCACTAAATATAATGATATGTTCGCAGTCACCTTGATGCATATATAGGTAGGGTTCTCCAAGTCGGATATTCAGATCCAGGAATGTATAGTCTTCCATCGTCTTTGCTTCATAATGACCAATCTCTTTCTTCTGACACCATTCTATTATATTTCTATGTGGAAAACACAACTGGCAGATAAGTTAACCCTTTCCCACATAATCCCTACTTCTGACGACCCTTGAAAAGAAGCCTTTTGAAAACATTTTGGGAAAAGGAGAAAATGCTGGTAACCAGCACATTCTCCTTTTCCCACAATGTTTTCTAAAAGCTTCTTTCTCAGGGTCGTTAAAAGTAGGGATTGTGTGGTAGTGGGTTAAATATGGGATTGTCTGATAAAGAGTCAATTCAAACGATTTTCTAAAACAACCAAGTCTTTTTAAAATTTAACCAACAGGTCAGAGTGCTTACCTCTACAATTTTGTCATACTTCTATCAGCTTTTTAACTCATTACCAAACAACAAATTTTCAGTTTGTCCAAATCGAAAGCATTTGCAGACGACAAAAGAAAAGTGATATTTGAAATTTATTTTGTGAAGGGTAGAAAACATTGTGAAAAAAAGGAGAAAATGCTGGTAACCAGCATTTTCTCCTTTTCCAACGTTTTGTACAGGCTTCTTTCTCAGTGGTGTCAAAAGTAGGGATTGTGTGGTAATGGGTTTACAATGACTCTTCATTATGTTCCCCCAGTGACAGAACTGCAGGCAACAAGGGGAAGAGGGGGGGGGGGGTGTTAAAGATCTGTCTGATCTTCATAACTAATCACCAGGCAATCATATTTCACACTTGTCATTCATAACAACAAATAAATCTGGCTCAAATTGGACTTGTAAAAGGGTAAAAGAAATTGTAGGAAAAAAGAAATTGCTAGTTGCAACAATTTTCTCCTTATCCCACACCTGTATTTGCTGTTTATGAGGCTTGTCAAAATATGAAATAGTTTAGTACTACAGTAGGTAAAATGGACTTACTTGCTGTAATCTTGTGAATCTGATTCTCGCAAATCATTATAGAACACACCTTCAATGAAAAAGAAGCCAGACTTGAATATATCCTGTGAAAGAGATATATGATGAAAGTAAATATTTGAGGACATTTGCCACCCTTTGTTGTTTTTTTCCATGAAGATTGAAATTCATTTTGTTGAGTTAACATCAACGGTAATATTTTCACACATGGTGCAGCCACAAATGAAATATTATGGATCATGTTCAAGGGATGAAAAAATATTATGATTTTTCACACAGATATGAATAAAAAAAAAAATAAAATACTGTATTTCTCCTAATAAAAGGTCTTGGAGCTATTCAAACATAGATATGGACCCTTTATTTAATAACCAAATTGCAAAACAAAAAGTCTGCCCAATTCTGTATTTCTTTGTGTTTTAGTGATTGTTAAGAGGAAATAATCAAATTAGAGGAAATATTCATCAAATTTTTAAAATATTGAGATTTTAATCAACTAATGTACTTAAGTTTATCATGATTTAAAGACTTTTTCTAGGGGGGAGCTACTATAAGGGAGTGCTTTTTTATTAGAAAAAATACAGTTTTTTATTAATCTTATGCTTCTATCGCCTGGTCTTTTTTTCATTTTCGTCAAAGTCCAGGGCTTTTTGGTAATTCCCCATGGCATACCCATGACATACTCCCATCCTGCCCTCCCCACCCCACACACACAAATGTAGTGAGTTACAATATTACATAAAGCTGGCGAAATATAGGGTAAATACATGTAAGCTGTTTTATAATTATTTCCCTCTAATTGAATTGCTAGCACTGTTTACCTAGGTAACTTGTGTGGGGTAACTACTGGACAGGTTCAGTCTTCAACTGAAGATTTAGAATGTATGAAATTGATATTTTTCACTGGTAATAACCATTAAATATCAAATATTGTTTCACAATTGTTTCTTGATAAACTACCACAAAAAATGAAATATTTAAGACTTTTCCAAATTGAAAGCATTTGCAGACGACAAAAATAATTGTGACTCAAAAATTGAAACTTTGACTTTAGACGGGTTGAAAACATTGTCAGTTAACTCTTTACCACTCCACAAAATTTTAGACTGGTTCAAATTGAAAGCATTTGCAGACGACAAAATAAAGGATGACTGAAAAATTGAAATTTGTTCTCGGAAGGGTAGAAAACAGTGTTGAAAAAGGAGAAAATGCTGGTTACCAGCATTTTCTCCTTTTCCCACAGTGTTTTCAAAAGGCTTCTTTCTCAGGGGCGTCAAAAGTAGGGATTGTGTGGTATTGGGTTAAGGAAAAAATACTGGTTGCTAGCATTTTCTCTTTTTCCCAAAATGTTTTCAGAAGGCTTCTTCCTCTGGACCTTAAAAACCAAGGATTATTTGGTAAAGGGTTCACTGATATCTACTAACTAATGCAATATACAGAGGATATATGTTGTTGTTTTTTTCTGTTGAAGATCAAAATTTATTTCAGCAAGTGAACGTCATTGGTAATATTTTCAGAGTGGCACTTTTCTCAAAATGTTTTCAGAAGGCTTCTTCATCTGAGTCGAAAAAAAAAAACCAAAAAAAACCAGGGATTGTTTGGTAAAAGGTTAGTCTGGGATTGTGTCCTAGAGGGTTAATTGAACAACCATGAGTAAGGAGACTTCCAAAAAACTTTGTCTGATAAGGGTGAAAATACTGGATACTAACACTTTCTCTGTTTCCCACAATGTTTCCTGCCCATTTCCAAGACAATATTAGTTGTACGGTCAGGTGGTAGGGGACTTGGAAACTTGTTCACGGCTGTGGTTAATCATGTCGCCCCCGAGCCGAAGGCGAGGTGGCGACATGATTCACCACAGCCGTGAACAAGTTTCCAAGTCCCCTGCCACCTGACTGTACAAAGAATTTATTATACTGCAAACTTTTACCCTTTCAAAGTGCGTTAAGCGAAATTTTCCTGTTTTATAATTTCACGAGTCGAGTATGCTGACGAAATAGAAATTCCCCTCTGTGTGCCCCAATTCAATGAAAACTGACGTCACTGGATACTGACGTCACCAAAACGTGCAGTTTGGTGCATAAATGTGCAGTTTGGTGATCGATCAACGCCGTCATTGTGGATGATGTATTGCATGTGTAGTGATGTTTACGGGGCACTCAAAGGGGAAACTGGTTTTACGTGGTTTTTGCCAGGGAACATGATATTATGTTCCCGGCATGTTAACCAATCAGATCACAAGAAATTTCTTTGCAGTATAATAAATCCATCATTTCAGTCAGACTGCTCTTATCAAAGGTTAAACTTTTACCTTTGCGTATACATGGTTTTCCATGTCTAGATTCTCACTGAGGTCTCCAGATACTGTCAGATCATTCACACACCTGATAACGTCCCGCAGATCTGTTAATTTTTGACGACCGAGAACCTGTATCAAACCACTTTGGTTCAGCTGTAATAGATATTGAAACATGATGTGAACAATGTTCAGGGAACAAAAAGTTTAACCCTTTACCACACAATCCTGACTTTTAAAGACACTGAGAAAAAAAGCTTCTGAAAAAATTGTGGGAAAAGGAGAAAATGCTGGTAACCAGCATTTTCTCCTTTTCCCACAATGTTTTCTACCCTTTCCATAATAAATTTCAATTTTACAGTCACATTTATTTCATTGTCCGCATAATACTTTCAACTTGGACTACTTCAAAATTTTGTCGTATGATAAAGAGTTAAATGAATCTCTTTGTAATTGTACCTTTGTTCAGAACAGTAGAATTCCTGAGGAAGAAGCCTATCAGAAACATAGCTGGAAAGGTAGAAAATGCTGGTCATCAGCTTTTTCTACCTTTTTCAACAGCATTTTCTACCCCTTTAACCTTTTCCCAGACAATCCCTAGTTTTTTACGACCCTGAGATAGAAGGCTTTTGAAGACATTGTGGGAAAAGGAGAAAATGCTGGTAACCAGCATTTTCTCCTTTTCCCACAATGTTTTCTACCCTACTGAAAACCGATTTCAGTTTTTAAATTATGTTTATCTGATCGACTGCAATTGCTTTCAATTTGGACCAGTCTAAAATTCTGTTGTTTCGTAAACGGTTAAAGAAAGATATTATCCTTTGACCTACATATGAATTGTTGTCCACAGGAGCCTGTTGTTTACACAAGTCCAATTTTTTGTTTGTTTGATAAAGAAATTAGAGCTGGCTTTAACACTTCTGTAGCCTACATTAATAATGAGTATCACATAATATTTAAGCGTTGCTTCCAAAATTTAAAATTTAAATTCCAACATGCTCATCAGGGAACCCACGTAAATGCAATGTAAACTGCTTATTTCAAACACAAGTTGAAGGGTAGTCGGCCTTAGGAAACACTTTCATATACAACACATATATGTGTAAAGAATTTCACTTGTTGAAAATCAGAAACTTACAAAACATTGATTACTTTCACCAATTACCACACAATCCCTACTTTTGACAACCCTGAGACAGAAGCCCAGTGTTCACACTAACTTTTTATTTCAAGGGTACACTTACTCCCTTGGCTGAAAATCTGGGGGTAAGATTTCATATTATTAGAGGGTATGACATCGGCAGTTTCCAACTACAGATAAAGCAATCCATATTTTTATTATTTGCAGCAAAGAAGTCTGTTTTATTCAGGTATCTACGTAAATATACTGCTTGAAGTCATTAAAAGCTGAAAAACAGTCTGAAGTGACTCTGATCGGACAATGTGAAGGAGTCAATTTGTTGTGTCATGGGTTTCCGTGTTTTTGTATCCGTCAGTTTTTCATGTCTGTTAATTTCAGGATAGGTATTTCATCATGATTTGACATGAATTTGTCAATAATGATTACAAGTAACTTCAAAATTGGTCATTTTACACAAGATATGCAGATAGGCTTTTTTTTTCTCCATATATTCTTTTACCTGAGGTCTCGCATGTAACCATTATTTATTCCATGAATTTTATTTTTGTGGCGTGCCTTATGCAATAATTTGCATGAGTGGGAACACTGAAGCTTATAGAAAACAAAGTGTGAAAAGGAGAAAATGCTGGTAAAAAGCATTTCCTCCTTTTCCAACAATGTTTTCTATCCTTCACGAAACAAATATCAAATTTTCAGTCACTTTTATTTTGTCGTCTGCAAATACTTTGAATTTGGATAATCCTAAAATTTTGTCGTTTGGTAAAGGGTGAAATTGATCTTTTTTTTAACTTTAAATTCTTTTTATAGGTTTGAAAATATTGCAGAAATGAAGAAAGTGTTAATAAGTAGCATTTACTCCTTTATAAATGCCAAACGTATTCACACATTTCATAGAAAATACAGTAATTTGAGCAATATTTCATGCTTTCAATTTGGACAAGTCAAAGATTTTATCATTTGATAAACACTATGGAAATCATCCTGCATGAAAAAGTGCCCTTCTTTACACAACAGATTCAGTTAGTTGAAACACACGAAGCTTTTTACTCTAATTTTATTCTAAATTTACCAAATTCCATTGACAAAACCTTTCTTTGAAAGTGTAAAAGCATTGTGTGAAAGGAGAAAATGCTGTTACCTGCATTTTCTCCTTTTTCAGCAATTTTTCAAAAGTCTTTTTCATAACAGTTATTAAAACCAAATTTTGCTTGATTTTAACCCATTACCACACAATCCCTACTTTTGACGCCCCTGAGAATGAAGCCTTTAGAAAACATTGTGGGAAAAGGAGAAAATGCTGGTAACAAGCATTTTCTCCTTTTCCCACAATGTTTTCTACCTTTCACAAAACAAATTTCAAATTTTCAGTCACTTTTATTTTGTCGTCTGCAAATGCTTTCGATTTGGACAAACCTAAAATATTGTCGTTTGGTAATGGGTTAAAAGGGTTTTAATACTATTTTCTTACCACTTGTCCTCTTAGAGCAGCCGCATCTTTACCCCTCACTTCTCGGATCTTCATTGCTCGGTGAATAATGACTTCTAAAACAACGTCAGGATAGATAACTCTGTACTCCTCCGGCACTTCCACATCAGGTGCATCTGTTTCATTCTGTAATAAAGTTATGGCAGTTTTATTTGGTAAACTTAACCCTTCATCAAAAATCCAGTCTGAAGAACACATTTGGAAAAACATGTGGTAACCTGCATTTTCTTCTTTTCTATAGTACTTAAGTCTATATCAAATGACTAAATCTTAGTCGATTGAAAGCATTTGCAGACAACAAAAAAAATGTGACTAAAAATTGGAACTTGACTTTGGAAGAGTAGAAAACATTGTGGGAAAAGGAGAAAATGCTGGTTACCTTAAACAAAATATTTTTCAAGTCATTGGCTGGCTTTCAGCATAAACATCACCTATATATGTAAAATGTACAGCTATGAGAGAGGAGGGGATCATGTTAACTGTTTATCACATGACAAAATTTTAGACTGGTCCAAATTGGATGCATTTGCTGACGACAAAATAAACTTGACTCAAAAACTGAACCTTGACTTTAGAAGAGTAGAAAAAATAGTGGGAAAAGGAGAAAATGCTGGTTATCAGCATTTTCTCCTTTTCCCACAATGTTTTCAGACGTCTTCTTCCTCTGGGTCGCAAAAACCAGGGAATGTTTGGTAGGGAATTAAAATGACAATCATCAATCCTAGTAAAGAACATTGCAGAGGTGAGAATTTAACCAGGAACTCCCTTTATTTCAAGACCCAATCATTTTTTACGAACTTTCACAGTGTTATTCTCAGTGAATTTTCTGAATTTGAAATTATCAAAACTGCCGATCGGCCAAGCCAACTGGTCTTGCCAATCAGAAGTAGTGTTCTTTTCCAAATCTAGGATTACACTAAGAATATTCATAAGAATGGTATCTGAATTATCAGAATATAACACCTGGGTCCCTATTCACCAACCAATCTTAAGAACATTCTTGGTCTTATTCTTCAAGATTTCCTGACGGTGAAAGTAACAAGTCTTCTGACTGGCTAAACTGAATGGTTTAGCCAATCAGAAGTTTTGTTACTTTCACATTGACCAAATTTTTGAAGAATAAGACCAAGAATGTTCTTGAGAATGGTTGGTGAATACGGACCCTGGATGTTACAGACTCAGAGTTCTACCAGGCTTGACTGGAGATCTAGAATTCATTAGACTTACACCAAAGCCATCCTCTTTTTTATATTTCATCTTTCGGGATACATTGGTAGCATAACCTTGATCTTCTTTTCGCTTCTCTAATTCAAACTTCTGAAATCTAAAGTAAATCAAATGAAAGGAAAGAGATCACTTTAACTCATCACCAAATTAGGTTTGTCCAAATCGAAATTATTTGCAGATGACAACATAAAAGTGACTAAAAATTTGAAATTTGTTTTGTGAAGGGTGGAAAACATTGTGAGAAAAAGAGAAAATGCTGGCTACCAGCATTTTCTCCTTTTCCCACAGTGTTTTCTAAAGGCCTCATTCTCTGGGTCATCAAAGGAAGGGATTGTGTGGTAATGGGTTAATTATATGGCTAAATGATTGGCTTTTGTTCTTAAATTGAGGGGACTGGTCCACTTCAAAATAAAAGTGGCTGAAAATTTGAAATTTGTATCAAAGAGGAGAGAAAACATTGTGGGAAAAAGAGAAAATGCTGGTTACCAGCATTTTTCTTCTTTTCTCACAATGTTTTATAACGGCTTCTTTCTTAGGGTTGTCAAAAGTCAGCATCGTGTGGTAAAGGGTTAAGAGGCTGAAATCACTCTACTGGCAGAGATTTTGCTTTTATGCAAGCATACATTATGAATTCATAGTGCAAAAAAAGAAAACCAGTAAAATCAGTGTGAAGGAAAGCACTTGTAAACAAGAAATGGAAATTTTCAACTTTGAATCACTACTTTTCCCATACTGATTGTCATATTTTTTTTTCAAAATCAACAGGGTTCAAGCTGTTGATGAGAAAAAGCAACAGTGCAAGTTTGATAAAAATCCGACCACAAACGCCGACTTCATCATGTAAATTAGAAATCAAAATTTTCAACTTGAAATGGCTACTTTTCCATTATTGCCTGTTGGATTTTTTCAAAGTCAACAGGGTTAATGCTATCAATGAGATAAACTAACAGAAAAATTCACACAAATCTGATTACAAATGTATACTTTATCATGTAAACGAGCAATTAAAATGTTCAACTTGAAATGGCTACTTTTCCCATGCTGTTTGTTGGATTTTTTCAAAATCAATAGGGTTTAAGCTATTGATGATATAAACAAGCTATGCAAGTTTCATGACAATCCGACTTCCAATGCAGACTTTATTCAGTAATCAAGAAATTAAAGTTTTCAACTTGAAATGGCTACTTTTCCTAAACTGTTGGTTGGATTTTTTTTCAAAATCCATAGGGTTAAAGCTATTGATAAAATAAACAAACTCTGCAAGTTCCAAGGAAATCTGACCACAAATACAGACTTTATCACATAGACAAGAAATGGAAATTTTCAACTTGAAATGGCTACTTTTCCATTATTGCCTGTTGGATTTTTTCAAAGTCAACAGGGTTAATGCTATCAATGAGATAAACTAACAGAAAAATTCACACAAATCTGATTACAAATATATACTTTATCATGTAAACGAGCAATTAAAATGTTCAACTTGAAATGGCTACTTTTCCTAAACTGTTGGTTGGATTTTTTTTCAAAATCCACAGGGTTAAAGCTATTGATAAAATAAACAAACTCTGCAAGTTTCAAGGAAATCTGACCACAAATACAGACTTTATCACGTAAACAAGAAATGGAAATTTTCAACTTGAAATGGCAACTTTTCCTATACTGTTTGTTGGATTTTTCTTCAAAATAATACGGTTAAAGCTTTTGATAACATAAACTGTGCAAGTTTCACAAAAATCTGACCAAAAATGCAGAGTTTGTTGCGTAAAGAAGAAAACAACAAATGGAGGGACGGACGGAGAGACAAACAGACGGATGACGGAAACCACACCACGACATATGCTCTGCTGGCTATCCATGCTTGTAAGTCACTGTAGAATATTTTTTTCCAAGGAGAAAAAAAAAAGCTCAGCAGACACGGTGGGAAAAGGAGAAAATGCTCAGTACTAGGGGCAATTTTTCCTTTTCCAATAATAATTTTCAAAGTGTAAACAGCCATACTTCCACAGCTTTAAATTTCCTGCCTTTGTATCCTTGTTTGGTATGTAACGCCATGCCTGCAGGATTCTGATTATTTCACATTGACAGTTCAAAAATCCATTTTTTTCTCTTTATCAATACTACCCAAAGAAAGTGTTACTTGTTTCAGTGCACTAATAGTACTAACATTATGTGAAAAAATTACAAAGGATCACTTTTGATAGGATATCCACAACAATACAAAATGTTCAGTAGAATGGGCATGAAAATTTGTCATATACGTCATTAAATGCTAAATTGTATGGTAAAAAGTTAAATACCTTAAGGCCATCAGATCCGTGTCTTCTGGGATGACATCCAGCAGTTTCCAGTGTTCACTGTCACTTACAGTATCATTTGATTTTAGATGTTCCAGGCTGTTTAAAATAAATGAAAGATTTATAACAACTAGAAAATTACTAACACACACATGAAATAAAATTACATGTACTAACAAACAATTGAAATGGCTGAAAGTGTTAAAAGGCAAAATGCAATTAGACAAAATATAGCATGCATATTGTCATCATGCATAATTGATTTTATTGGGCATGCTGTTTAGCACAATTTTCAACCATATTTTAGTTAAATCCAGGGAGCACATGCATCAATCAATGCTTTTCGATTTTCTGTTATCAGTAATTCACACAATATTTTTCCCAAGCCACCGGCTGCCTGCCCACAAGATGATGGTCAAGATTTTTGAAGGAATCCAAATTCTTTCAAGAAATTCTGAAGAGGACCATGGCAGGATCATTTCTTTAAAGTTAAAACAAACTGACAAATGCATGATAGATCCTGGGCCATTGCTGGCCTTTGGCCAGCGGTGCTAAAAAGGAAAAAAAATGCTGGTTACCCTCATTTTAATTTGTCTACTTTTCCCAGAATGTTTTCATAAGCAAAGTGACTATTTACCCGACTGTCACATATGGACTGATTACAGCGGCACATTCTTACATGAGCATTAGGGGGAGAACTCATTTTATACCATCCACAGCTGAAGAATGCAAGATGGCTGCTACCCCTTTGGGTGTATAAAAGGGATGCCAGCTACGCCTGTGCATTTGTTCTGTGACACCCTGTATAAATGACTATTGCTGTTTGCTCCACTGAGACAATTTCAGCTGTGCAGGCTTACATGCCATTCCGAGTTTCGGCCCAACCCATTTACACAGTGTACGAAACAGTCCAATACTTCAGTAAAAACACAACTGCATTGTCTACTGAATGAAGAAATCGGAAATAACATGTATGTAATTCGTGCCTCCAAGATGATATTTCATCACCAACAATTTTTCCTTCATTGAGTACACTACAGTCGACCTCACAGTATGAATTTTCTGCAGTGTGTACATGATAATCCGGTAAATATCATTGGCCTGTCATAAGCATTCTTCATCAAGGTTGTCAAAACTTCGGGCTGTGTAGTAAAGATTCATGGTTGCAAGACAGATATTTATAGGAACAAAAACATTCTGAGTTACGTGACAAAATTTACAATAGCATTAATCGGCAAAGATTAAGTTGGCACACAAGATCAAATCTTAACCACAACTAAGAAAAGGAGTGATTTTGATTTTAATATTGAAAATATGAATTATTCTCAACAAAACCCTATTTTGTTGGGTACTCATTTGAACTGTCTCACCAGAACGATTCTAATGAGTACCCACAACAAAAGGTTTGGAAGAGAAGTAATGGATTTAGAATGCCATCACTCCCTCTAATATCTGGAGCTCTGTAGGAAAACTCTGCTTTGTAGGCTAGCAGACTATTTCTCATAAAAACAATAACATAACTTATCTTAGCATAGAAGAGAAGTTGATTGAATATCCCAACAGGTACGCTGTGAACAAGGAAATCTAACACAGATCTGTTGCTTTAAACTGTAATTTGTAACCTGGCTTGAAGTACAGTGGGTGACAGATGTTTCGGTAACACACGAGTTCAGTAACATAGACTTATAGAGTAAATCGATTGGATGTTTCGGTAACAAAGCATTTATATTGTATTTATGTTCTGTGACGTTCTTTACACCTAATGTATGGCTTTGTTTTGTTCACACCTTTTACTTTCACACTTTTCACCCATTGATAGATAGGTTCCAACCTTTTATTTTTTCATTCTCTACCCTTTTTCACGTAATGGTCAATACATGTTTACAGCATGAAATGGGGTACATAACAAAAATATTATTTATGAAACATAATAAAAATTACAAATTAAGGTTTGAAATAACGAAGGTTTGATAAAAATACTGCCATGCGTCGGGTGTAAGGAATGTCACAATTGCTTTGTTACCGAAACATCCAACTGATTTCAAGGTTGGCAAAAAGCCGGTCAATATGAGTATTGACCGGGCCGGCGGTTTTAACCGGTTAAAACCGGTCAATACTGGTCGATTGGTGGTCAATTGAAGTGGTTGATTGGGTGGATTGAATCACTAACTTGGATACCTGTCCTGTTTCTAAGCTAGTCTTAAAGGCTCTCCTAAATCCTGTACTGAAGACATATTACATATTATCATCAGTATCATAGTTTTTATCAGTAAGGTCCTGCTGGTCAACTGAAGAGGTTGTCTGGATTGACCTTCCTCTTTGAACTTACATGCAGGTCAGTTCTTTTCAACCAAAGAACTTTAGAAGTTTTATTTATCATCATTCCTTATAGGTTACATATCTGTTTACAGTACTGCATCTTTTCTCTTTTTCTCTTCCCCACTACCACCACAAATATACTTAGGTTTTAGATTATTTAAAAGTTCAGATAGCATAAAAAAGCAGCTAATTTGAAACTTTCATGTAAAATTGAAGAAAAAAGTGTCACCCATGTGTAAACCATTGTGAAATTTACCTGTCACTAATCTATAGGCACATTGAGTGATTAACTAAACAATAGTTAGGGATACATTAATGTCTGAAGTATATTCAAGTGTCTACTTACACCTTTACATTGTTGTCAAACCACATTAAAGGGTGTAAAATTTCCCCCTTTCTATCCCAAAGGGTGTGGCTTAAATTACAAAAAGTACCAATCATGTATCCCTATTTTGGGTAGGAACACTTGACACTAGGTGTTATTCCTACAGTGTGAAATACTGACTTATATGCAATCAAGTTAATATCTTATCATCACACAGTTACTTAAGGTGTCAAAAATGAAACCTAAAGACCTTATTAGGAACTTATATAGAGTTTTGAAAAACTGGCAAAAGCCAGCTGATAAGTAGCCTTGGCAGGGTCAAAACATTCTTTCCACTTAAGTCAACTCTCAAATTGGTGTATTCAACCAACCTTGGAACCAAAATAGGAAAAAAACCCACAATAAATATCAACTAAATAGCATCACTATCCACTTAAAATGCGTCTGACCAGTAAAATTTCCAAATGACCACTACAAATATCCAATCGACCAGTATTGACCACTTTGGGAGTATTGACCGGGGCGGTTTTAATCGGTTAAAACCGCCGGTTAAAACCACCCCTGGTTTCGATCGCCCAACCTTGATTGATTTACACTATAAGTCTATGTTACCGAACTCGTCTGTCACCGAAACATCCGTAAATCAGTACAGTTTGCCTTGATTCTTTACACATTTGCTAATTAGGGTCAATCTGGGTAAATACGGACGATTTTTACACAGCTCACTTCGCCAGTCAACTACTGTTACAATGTGAAAGCCATGACCCCTATAACCTATTAGTTAACATTTCAAGATTTTCTCCTTTGATATTTTCGCTATATTATATAGTTTACTCTGCCCGAGTTATTGCGAAAATGCAGTTGAAGTTACTTAGTTGAATCCGGGTAAATACGGACATGAGGGGTGAAGTACGGACACAGACTGGAAAATTACGGACACCTTACTTTAAATGGGTTATATATGGTATTGCTCAGCACAAGATATTTCTTCTTTCCCTATTATGTTTTCAAAAGAACATTACTGCCAAAACCTAATAAAACAACGGATTGTTTGTGGCCTAAACGGACAATGATAGCAAGTGATAGATCTAGCACAACCTGCACAGGCTGGATAACAGTTCCAAAATGCAGTGAAATGAAACATTCTGGTAGCCCATACACCTGTGGCTTGATTTTATTTAATGTGTCTAATTTCAGAAAAGTATTGGATTCTACGTTTGCGGCTCGAGCTATAAATTAACTTCTAGATATCATCCTTTTCAAATATTTGATAAACATGAATTTTCTAGATACTTTTTATAAGTGTCCGTAATTTTACAGTGTGTTCAAACGACTGGTTTAATACGGACAGTTGTCTTTTTCTTCTTTATTTCTGCTAATTTGTATTTTGCCATTATTTTGATGATTTATTACTTTTCTTCAAACATTTTTCATAGTTTTTAACACCATTACGGCTTAGTGAAAAAAATCTTTAACTTGTGAAAGCATTCAAGTACCTGTCAGAGTTGTAGCACAAATCTTTAAATGCAAGCATAGTTGAGAAAGGGCGAATCAAGTTTGACACTAAATGTGCTTGTATCATCACATAAACTTAATCGTCATCAAAAATAGCGCACTGACACAGAAAGAAGTAAGATGGGAGTGCTATACATAGATTATGGCATGGGTATGTCTTACCTTCAGTCTGAAGGTGTCTGCTCCGATGCTATTTTTGTGACTGGTCTTCGCTAACACCTTCAGGCCAGCCATTCATTGAACCCATATGGAAAAAATACGATTTTACCCACATCTTTTCGAACGGCTCTATGCGACAGAATTTCAAATGACAACTAATAAAATGGGCATGGATTGTTAGATAAATGATTATTCTTTACAAAAAAACTGGTGTTAGTTCATATCCAACTCTTACCTTTGTGCAAATCTGTACTTTTCAACGTAAATAATCGTTGACCTACTTCACCAGAAATCAAAACATGGTGATCTTTTCAATGCGCATGTCTTGGCAGAAATCGCAGTATCTCTGACACGCTACAGGATGGTTTAGTTGCGAATTTTGCTGTTAACAAACGCACCTTGATCGAACTTGGCTGTATAGGGTTAGGGAACCAGACTGTACAAATTTCAAATTCCGTTGAGTGCGCATGCCTGACTAACGGAAGTCGCCGTGTTGGTTGTTTACAAATTACGCTGGATTTATTTACGTTGGGAAAAAGGTAAATTCCCATTGATTTAATTGGTATTTTGCAGCATATTTTGTGTGCTCTTAAAGACTAATCATTTATCTAACGATCCATACCCATTTTATTAGCTGTCATTGGAAATTTTGTTGCATTGAGCCGTTCGAAAAGATGCGGGTAACATCGTATTTTTTCCAGAAGGTTTTAATGAATGGCTGATATGAAGGGGAATGCGAAGACCAGTCACAAAAATAGCATCGGAGCAGACACCTTCAGACTGAAGGTAGGGTATGTCTCTGTCCGTATTTACCCGGATTGACCCTTAGTATAAAACAATGACACTCTAACAGAAAATGTTTCTCTTAACTGTATTTTAAAGTCATAATTTGATCAATATCCGATTTCTGGTTATATCCGGATATTAACACACCTGCACACAGACTCGAGTTCCTTTATGATTTCTTCTCCAACTCCCATCCGTTTCGCTATAGCCGCCTGTCTGTCTGTAGTTTTTTCTGCAGTTAACTGATATACATCGTTGCCCCACTTCGCCAAAAATTCTTTGACGTTTATCAATTCGGAAACCGGGTAGCTTTTGGAAACATGACTGGTTTCTTCCATTTTGCTCTTTGAGTTGTTGTTGTAGCTTAGGATGTCGTACCCGAAATTATTCGTACCCTATAAATCTCGTATGATGATTTCTAAAGGTTCGAGATCAATGGGCAACGCTTCTACAAATAAGCTCCAAAGAATTCGTAATAGAACAAGTTTTGATCTGAATTCCAACTCTACATTTTCTCTGATAACGAGTGAATACATTTATTTTACATTGATTAAAATTTGGATATGATTGGCCCAGTTTAATATGCACGACAATTTTTAAAGTTGTTACTAATAAGTTAGATAATGGCAGGTCACACTTAGATATGAAGCTTATCACAATTGTAATTATAATCATAATGATAAGATTGCAAAGGTTCGCTATCAAGAGAATATATTTGTTAGCATATTTTGAGTCACCGCTTTTCAAGGAGTTATGACCCTTTAAAATTAACAGCTAGTGTCCCTGCATACATGTACGTGTAGGGTTTTACAGTCACGTCTTGTTTCCTTGCTGT
Organism: Tridacna crocea; assembly: GCA_943736015.1. Classification (NCBI taxonomy): domain Eukaryota; kingdom Metazoa; phylum Mollusca; class Bivalvia; order Cardiida; family Cardiidae; genus Tridacna; species Tridacna crocea. The sequence goes on along the minus strand of OX031066.1, from coordinate 32,649,122 downwards.
TTCTCAACAAACGTAATGCTAAATTCAATGACACAGTACAGGAACCTGTGTTACGAAGAGCAGATTTTTTATCAGCCTCGTTGTAGTCCAAAATGTGTTAAACCAGAGGCATTCATCATTCATGTATCATGTGTTGTGAAATTTACATGAATCCGGTGCACTTACTTTGTACTTTAGGTATACTACGAACGAAAATAATTCAAAAGAAACTTGCATAATTTTGATTTTTGTTTGGGTCTAATAGTGATTGAATTAACAATTTTATCATGTCAAGAACTTTCACCGCTAAGTTTCCTTCAGAAACCTAGGTCAGCAATATTTTAGAATTGAAGCGTATGATTACATAGTGTTGACCAAATACAGCACTATTTTCTTATCTCACACGTGTGTGACAAGAAAATAAATTCGTAATGGCTGTATCACATTGAAAACAAGGAGATAAATACGTGTGTATGACGAGGTAGGGAACAAATTCAATTCGATATTATCAAACTACAACATCCAATCAAAGTAACTATTTGAATCACACATGAATTGTCTAGTCGGCTCTAAATGTAAAAGTAGAATGTCCAACGTAGTTTAACCCATTACCACACAATTCCTACTTTTGACGCCCCTGAGAAAGAAGCCTTTAGAAAACATTGTGGGAAAAGGAGAAAATGCTGGTAACCAGCATTTTCTCCTATTGCCACAATGTTTTCTACCCCTCACAAAAAAAAAAAAATTCAAGTTTTTAGTCACTTTTATCTTGTCATCTGTAAATGCTTTCGATTTGGACATGCCTAAAATATTGTCGTTTGGTAATGAGTTAAAAAACATATTGTACATGCTCTATGACAAGACAGTTAGATATATAAGCCAAGCTCTGTGAAAAAGGGGTTTAACTTTTTACCACACAACAAAATTTTAGGCCTATCCAAATTTAGAGCATTTGCAGACAACAATTTCAATTTGGCTAGAATAGCAAAGTTTGTTTTTGATAGAGTAGAAAACATTGTGGGAAAAGGAGAAAATGCTGGTTACCAGCATTTTCTCCTTTTCCCACAATGTTTTCAAAAGGCTTCTTTCTCAGGGTCGTAAAAGCCAGGGATTGTTTGGTAAAGGGTTAATGTATTTCCGATAAAGTATCGACTCACGTCAGCTAGCGCTGTCCGCGCAGGCTGACATGGGTCGAAACCTTTCGCTATATTTAAATTATCTGCATGTAAAAGGATCATACTACTCCGTAGTTAAGTCGGTTAACTGACAAACTGGATTTTGTGAATCCAGTAATGTCTTGCTGGGTATAATGCATCACGGAGATGCGTTAAGCTCCCTTTTGTCACAACATGGCTAAATTATGTCCGGGTGATATATGGAGTGCAACACATGAAAAGGTGCATTCGGACATTTGCGTAAAGTGTCGTCCCGGATTAGCCTGCGCAGTCCGCGCAGGCTAATCCGAGACGGCACTTTACGACTACAGTAGATTTTGTGCAACAGTAGACTTGCGTAAAACAGAAAATCACATAAAATCGGAAAGTGTCGTTTCGGATTAGCCTGTGCAGACTGCACATGCTGATCAGAGACGACACTTTACACAAATGTCCGAATGACCTTTTTCGCGTGTTGCACTCCATATATAACACCAAGCAAGTCATCACATAAATATGGACCCGTTAATTCATTTTGTCGCAGAACCTACTGCGTAATGAGGTTGAATGGCTCTTGGGCAAGCAGAACATCTATCATAAACAAACATCTTCGCAAGCCAAGACCGTTGTCTGCGCATGTCATATTCTTCGAAGATTCGACTGTCTTATATGACGCATCACTACTAGCCCCGAAAGCGGGCTGACTGTAATAATTACGCTCTATAAAGTAGCAATGTTGAAAATAGCTTTTACGTATCAATACGTTTGAGGAGAAATGAGACCTGCTTTAGCAACAGATTTCTCTAAATTGGTGATCATAGTTGAGTGAATTGCACGAGGTAGCGTTTTATTGGGTAAACCTTTTTTTTTTAATTCAAAGTAACGGTTGTCGCGTAGGAAAGTGATTCGGTTCTGTACCCAGGATGCCCATATCAGACAGATGAGTATTTATAGAATGCCATCTAGCGGTAGATAATGAAGCCAAGACTGACGATTCACTATATATACGTAAATCTACCCTTGGCGGATCGAGCTTGATTTTTACATTCACCCGATACGCTTTTTCATTGGATGCAGCCAGCTCTAGCTCCAACGAATGCAATCACTCGTAGCATTTCATCTTTGATAAAAAAAGAACAAGGTCTCTACATTTCGAATAGACGGTAAACATGGAAACCCACGTGGATGTCTGCTTATCGCTTCATGTGTATTCGTAAGGGGTTTGTAAAAAGGTATTTCATTTGCTTTTAGGAATATGATGTAAAAGGGGGTAATAACCAACGTCCAATAGAGGGCGCATCGCAAGAATGCCATCTAGCGGTAGATAATGAAGCCAAGACTGACGATTCACTATATATACGTAAATCTACCCTTGGCGGATCGAGCTTGATTTTTACATTCACCCGATACGCTTTTTCATTGGATGTAGCCAGCTCTAGCTGCAACGAATGCAATCACTCGTAGCATTTCATCTTTGATAAAAAAAAAAGAACAAGGTCTCTACCTTTCGAATAGACGGTAAACATGGAAACCCACGTGGATGTCTGCTTATCGCTTCATGTGTATTCGTAAGGGGTTTGTAAAACGATATTTCATTTGCTTTTAGAAATATGATGTAAAGGGGGGTAATAACCAACGTCGAATAGAGGGCGCATCGCAAGAATGCCATCTAGCGGTAGATAATGAAGCCAAGACTGACGATTCACTATATATACGTAAATCTACCCTTGGCGGATCGAGCTTGATTTTTACATTCACCCGATACGCTTTTTCATTGGATGTAGCCAGCTCTAGCTCCAACGAATGCAATCACTCGTAGCATTTCATCTTTGATAAAAAAAAAAGAACAAGGTCTCTACCTTTCGAATAGACGGTAAACATGGAAACCCACGTGGATGTCTGCTTATCGCTTCATGTGTATTCGTAAGGGGTTTGTAAAACGATAGTTCATTTGCTTTTAGAAATATGATGTAAAGAGGGGTAATAACCAACGTCCAATAGAAGGCGCATCGCAAGAATCTCGAAATCGGGCTCAATCAGCCAAGGTAAGATCCACGCAGTGATCGTAAACTTGGCTCGCGAAGAAGACGTAAACAAAAGATGTCTTGCTTGGTATAATGTATCACAGAGATGCATTAAGCCCCCTTTTTGACAGAGCATAGCTCAGTTATGTCCGTGACATATAACACCAAGCAAGGTCATTAATCCATTTTGTAGCACAAGCGACTGTATAATGTGGTTGCATGATTCTTGGACACGCAGATAATCCGCCATAAGCTAAAAGTACCAACTCGAGGTCAGCCTGGTCGGAAAGAGGAGCCTGACTTGGGGCGATACCGTTTGCAGAATCGTTAGGCCCCCCCCTTTTCCCACAACGAGGCTCAAATGCTTGTACCTGATCCTTGACCCAACAATCCCTGATTTTTACGACCTAGAGGAAGAAGCCTTCTAAAAACATTGTGGAAAAAGACCCAGAAGAAGAAGCCTTCTAGAACATTGTGGAAAAAGGAGAAAATGCTGGTAACCAGCATTTTCTCATTTTCCCGCAATGTTTTCTACTCTTCCAAAGTCAAGTTTCAATTTTTGGAGTCACGTTTATTTTGCCGTCTGCAAATGCTTTCAATTTGGACACGTCTAAAGTTTTGCTGCTGGGTAAAGAGTTAAGATAGCGGAAAATGAAATGGATTACAGCAGATCAAGGCATTAAAGTCTATCGGCGCCAAGCTCAGCCTCAAATTAAATATTCTACTTTTCCCACAGTTTTAAACAGATCTAGCCGAAAATGATTTTCACTTAAACTATGGAAGATGTTTATCTCAAAGACTTAAAGGTGGGTATTTAGAATTTTTACATCTCACCAAACTAAAAAAAAATATATGTCACTGAAATTTATATGAAAAAGTAATACAAATAATCAATAATTAAGACTTGTGAAATTACAAAAAAAATTTTTTTTGATGGTACTTCCTTAAAAGGATACGTAGCCTCTTAAGTTATTTTCAGATTTCGCGCCAAAAATCAATAAAGCATTGTGGGAATGTCAAGTCACTGGCACGTGACTAATAACACTGAAATTCCATTTTTTGCATTTTTGTAAAAGTTTCGTCCCAAAATCTGAAGGGCCACCTTTAAGTAAAGAGGCAAACGGTATAGATCTATATAAATTTAATTAAGATCAGACTGCATACCGGCTAGATAGCATTTTACAAGTCACATTGCGTCCCCTCCCCCTTTTTTCTAGAACTATAAAACATAACGGAAAGGCGCGAAAACATAACCAACAGGCTTCGGTAAAGAATGTTTATGAGCTCGTTGTCTCATCGTCTTCACAGAGAAACAAAACTAGGTTCAGGTTTTATATATTACGCATGTTTGCTTGATCCAGTACGAAACGCCATGTGCAATAAATGTTGTAGTTTAAACGATAGACGGAGACTAGTACTATTGGCTTTTTCCGATCGATTCTGCGTATATATCTGTAAAACAGGCAGAGAGGCAAGGCGATTTATATGGAAGCAAAATCGTATTGCAGGTTTTTGTTGCAATGTCTAGTTAGAATCGATAGCATAAGTATTTAGACACCAATATCATTCAGCCAAGCGTTAGGTTGAAGTTGGTTTGATATTTTATTTACAGTTCATGAAATATTGTTACGGAAGTTGGAAATCTTATACATATATAGCATTTGTTTTATTGTATTGTCTTGTTAAAATCAACAAGTATTCAAACACAGGGGTCATTCATCTAAGCGTTGGTTGAAAGTTGTATTGAATCAGCTGTTAACCCTTGACAACACAGTCCTTTCTATCAACGACTCGAGGATTAAGCCTTCTGAAAACATGGTGGTAACCAGCATTTTCTCCTTTTCCCACAATGTTTTCTACTCTTCCAAAGTCAAGTTTTAATTTTTGAGTCACGTTTGTTTAATTTTCTACAAATGATTTTGATTAGGACAAACCTAAAATTTTGCCTTTGGTCTTGGCAACACAGGTAGACATGTGCTTTACATCATGAGAATCTACATGAAGAAAAGGGACAAAGAGCAAAAAGTTTCGTCTCCTATCAGCCTGTGCGGACTGCATAGGTACGAGTATTATACTTATTGCTTATCTATCAAACTCTCTTTCGACAAGGCACGGCTCACAAACATGGTACCGGCACAGTTTACATCTAACGGAAGCATATAGCCTACTAATTGTAGCACAGAGACGAAATGCTAGCCGATCACAGCTGAATGAATGGAACCAGGTAACGTCTTATTTAGTAAACGCTTATTTTTCATTTTGAAAGACAAAGTTACCGTGGTTTTTTAAAACTCATTACCAAGTGACAACATTTTAGAGTGATCCAAAATCGGAAGCATTTGCAGACGACAAAATAAAGGTGACCGAAAAATTGAAATTTGGTTTGGGAAGGCTATAAAACACGATGTGAAAAGGAGAAAATACTGGTCACCAGCATTTTCTCCTTTTCTCAAAGTGTTTTCAGAAGGATTCTTTCACAGGGGTGTCAAAAGTAGGGATTGTGTGGTAATGGGTTGAAAAGTAGTCCGGTTCCGTTTCCGGAATGCCCAAATTAGACAAGTCGATCTGGCCGGCGATGATGCATTTGCGACAAATTAAATGTGATAACTTAAATTGAATCATTGTAAATCATATATAGCTGAATGAATCGCACCAAGTAACGTCTTATTGAGTAAACGTGTATATTTTATTTTGGAACAGAGAGTAACCGTTGTTTCGAAAAGTAGTCCGGTTCTGCTCCCAGAATGCCCAAATTAGATAGATGTGTCGATCTGGCGGGCGATAATGCACTTGCATGCGACAAATTAAATGTGGTAACTTAAATTGAATCATTGCAAATGTTACAATGAAAACTAACACAACAGATATCAAAATCTGCAACCTTATCTCAGTTGTATACAATGGCAGACAGATTGCAATGAATAATTGAAACTTTCCTGGCGTTTAGTTACATGCACTAAAACTCTTTACCAAACAAGCATGTTTTTAATCACCCCGAGCAAAAAGCTTTTGAAAAAATTATCGGAAGAAAAGGTAATGCTACCAACAAACAATTTCTCGATTTCCAATTGTGTTGCATTTCCTTTAACCCATTACCACACAATCCCTACTTTTGACGCCCCTGAGAAAGAAGCATTTAGAAAACATTGTGGGAAAAGGAGAAAATGTTGGTATTCAGCATTTTCTCCTTTTCCCTTCATGTTTTCTACACTTCACAAAACAAATTTCAAATTTTCAGTCACTTTTATTTTGTCGTCTGCAAATGCTTTTAATTTGGACAAGTCTAAAATATTGTCGTCTGGTAATGAGTTAAAAGACAATTCCCAGAATATGAGAAATAATTCATTTGTTGTCAGTAAATGCTTTCAGTAAGTACCAGTATAAATTTTTGTTGTTTGAATAAAAGTTAAGAAAACGTTAACATAACAGGATTTGCTTCCAGTTCAGATATAGAATCTATTATCAAGCGAGCTTTAGACTTGCTTAACTCTTAACCTGACGACAAAATTTTAGACTGGTCCAAATTGAAAGCAATTGCAGACTATAAAATAAACTTACCTCAAAAATTGACAATTGTTTCCAGCAGGGTAGAAACATTATGGGAAAAGGAGAAAATGCTGGTCACCAGCATTTTCTCCTTTCCCCCCACAATATTTTCAAAAGGCTTCTATTTCAGGGTCGTAAAAACCAGCGATTGTTTAGGAAAGGGTTAACTCATTACCAAAGACAATATTTTAGGCTTCTCCAAATCAAACGCATTTGCAGACGACAAAATAAAAGGAACTGAAAATTTGAAACTTGTGTTGTGAAGGGTAGAAAACATTGTGGGAAAAGGAGAAAATGCTGGTTACCAGCATTTTCTCCTTTTCCCACAATGTTTTCTAAAGACTTCTTTCTCAGGGCCGTCAAAAGTAGGATTGTGTGGTAATGGGTTAATATGTTTTTTGGTCGATGATTCCGATGAAATTTTACCAGAGAGCGTCGGATTCTTTTTGTCATATCTCTAGAATTACAGTTCATGATGTGTTTAAACGTTGGCCAACATGTATTCATACAAGTGTACTGAAATTTATATGAAACCAAATTCGCATCTTCGACGGGCTTGTGTGTACCATGAACGAAAACTAGGTCCAAAAAAACTTGCATACCATAATTGGTTTTGAATTCGAAGATTAGGAAACCATTATCATTTTCGTCAATTACATGTAATTTCACAGAGATATCTTTGTCAAAAATATTTCAGAAATCAAGCGTTGTAATACATAGCTCGAACAAAATTGACGATTTCATCTCTCAAGCATGTGTGAAAAGAAAACTCGTTATGGTTGTACAATATTGAAGATAAAAGTACTGTTATTTAATACGTGTATTTTATTTCTATATATCAAAAGCTCAGTTGTGCCAGATCTAATATTTTAATGTCAAACTGTAGAATAAAACACAACTTTCTTTCCAAAGCCACCGACTACTTTTCTCACATGTTTCAGCAGAGGTGAGAGGCGAAAATATGCAGGAAAGAAAGTTTTCCTCAACCGGGTATCGAACTCACAACCACCAGGTCATGAGTCCGACACGTCCACCACCGAGCCACCCGGGCGGGCATGGCGGTCGGTGATGCACATGTGTTTGCCGACTTTCTCACACCAGTACTAACACAACTTTCTTTCCAAAGCCACCGACTATTTTTCTAACATGCTTCAGCAGAGGTGAGAGGCGAACATATGCCGGAAAGAAAGATTTCCTCAACCGGGTATCGAACTCACAACCACCAGGTCTTGAGTACTGACACGCTCACCACTGAGCCAGACAAACAGAACATATGACTATCAGAAAATGGTAATAAACAATATGACATAACTATTATATGAGCGGCAATCTGGCAATAGAGTTTTCATGCATCTCCATGGTACATAATTTGCAACATGTCATCGTAAAATTATTGGACCTTAAACTCATTACCAAACGACAAAAGTTTAGACTGGTTCAAATTGAAAGCATTTGCAGAGGAAAAAATAAAGGTGACTGAAACATTGAAATTTGTTCTGGGAAGGGTAGAAAACACTGTGGGAAAAGGAAAAAATGCTGGTTACCAGCATTTTCTCTCTTTCCTACAGTGTTTTCAAAAGGCTTCTTTCTTAGGGGCGTCAAAAGTAGGGATTGTGTGGTAATGGGTTAATTCATTACCAATTGACAATATTTTAGGCTTGCACAAATCGAAAGCATTTGCAGATGACAAAATACAATGACTGAAAATTAGAAATTTGTTTTATGAAAGGTAGAAAACATTGTGGGAAAAGGAGAAAATGCTGGTTACCAGCATTTTCTCCATTTCTCACAATGTTTTCCTATAGGCTTCTTTTTCAGAGTCGTCAAAAGTAGGGATTGTGTGGTAATGGGTTAATTTAAATTCTATTTTGTCTGACAACCGACCAAAACCTGAGGTAGACTGGCCCTTGGACAGCCAGAAAATTGACCAATAGCAAACAGTTTCGACCCATGGCAGCCTGCACACACTACGCAAGATGCCATGGGTCGATAGTTTTTGTTGAAAAAAAAAAGATAGCAAGAGAGGGAAAATAATGAAGACAAGAAAATACGAGCTCTTAGGATTTCCGTCAACTCATTACAGTAATGCGAGCAAGCCTGTAATACCACGTGTTGAATGCAAAAAGTCGACAAGGAACGGACTGAGGCGGATCGATAATTCTCGTTGGAAGAACAGCAAGTGTGATGGATTCTATTATTCCAAAAAATCCGCCGCATTACGACCTGTGAGAGTCCGTTATGAGATTCGTCCGGCAATTGTGACGGTTTTCGTCCATCAGTGGAGACATTTAAACTGCATGAAATTAGTTTTAAACTGCTGCAAAGAATTTTGAAATCTTAGAAATTGGAATTACAGTGTCTTTCTGTGCAGTAGTCTGCATTGAATGCCGCCGTATTACGGTTCTAATTGATCCGTTGAGGAGGTGATTCGGCGATATTTATTTTATTCGTGACCCGTTACCATGGTAACTCATTGCTTCAGAAAATTAGGATCGTGTATGACAGGGTGACGTTTATAGCAGTGTTAAAGAAAAATATCTGATTCTGCTAATGGCGTGTCCTTTTTTGTCTGTCCGTGTCTTCCACGCATGTATGTGATGATATGTTCTGAGGAAGCTAAGTGCTGTGCAAAAGTAAATATTACCATCAGGGAATATTTTGTAGAGAATTTGTGATATAAATAGTGAAAGACCGAGCTATAAACAAGGCATACATCGTGAAAATGGAACACTGTAAAAGAAGGCGTGTTATTGATGGTTTGTAAAAAAAAAAAACCATGTTGAGTAACGTTCATGCTCTCTGCCTCTGTTTCTCAGCTATATTGGAATTTATTCCAAGTACGAAAGTGGGTGATTCATTGGCAAAAGTCTTTGGCTCAATTTCCTGATGTGTAATGGGTTTGTTTATCGAATATTCGCCCCGTTTTTGTATTGCAGGCCTTTTATGGTGTGTGTTTGTTTTTAGTCGTTTCAGCGCTATGTGCGAAAAAACAGTAGTGTACGCCATAGATCATAGATCAGACTACACAGAGCGTGTGGTCTGATCTTGGATCCTTACGTTTCGCTTGCAAAGGCAATCTATGATAGAAACATTTTTGACTTTCAGTATTTTCAGATGGGGGAATTTCATGTATATTGCCCTGAAAACGGTACACCTTTTTGTGGTTATTTGACGTCTTTTGTTACACGTGAGCCATGCTCTGTCAAAAGGGGGCTTAATGCAACTGCGAAAAGTATCGACTCAGGTCAGCCTGCGCGGACTGCGCAGGCTGACCTGGGCCGAAACTTTTCGCTATTGATCAGTGTTTAGTATACAGTATTTCCCGTGAGAAGATTACAGGCAGTCGTGTTCGGGTGACTCTGTGGTGAGCGTGTCGGACTCATGACCTTGTGGTTGTGAGTTCGATACCCGCTTGAGGCAAACTTTCTTTCCGGCGTATTTCCGCCTCTCACCTCTGCTGAAGCATGTGAGAAAAGTAGTTACTGGCTTTGGATAGAAAGTTGTTTTGGTACTGGTATGAGAAAACCAGGAAACACATCTGCGTCACCGACCGCCATGATATGACCATAGCTGTTAAAGTGGCGTTAAACCCCAATACAACCAACCAAAAATTGGCTTACACCGACAAATTTTCTGGATGCGCAAGTCAAAACTTTACAATCTTTAATAGCGTAATTATTTATTTGGCCATGAAACATAACGGACGAGTTCTATAATAATATGACCTGCAACACGCTAAAATGGACATTCGTTACATTTGCGTAAAGCGTCACCCCGAATCAGCCTATACGCAGTCCGCGCACGGTAATCCGAGACAACACTTTTCCGTTTTAATGCAACTTTCCCTTTTGCGCAAGTCTACTGCAGTACAAAATCGAATGTAGTCGTAAACTGTCGTCTCGGATCAGTCTGCGCGGAATGCGCAGACTGATCCGAGACGGCATTTTACGCAAATCTCCGAATGCCTCTTTTCGCGTGTTGTGGGTCAAATCATTAGAGGGGTTCTGGGAAAACAGGGTTCAATTCACCGTTGAAAAATGCAATTGCATACCTACATTGTTTGTAGGCCTATGATATAGATCCATTTCGTCCACCACCGGCTGGATCATGTCTTAAAGGTGGCCCCTTCAGATTTTGGGACGAAAATTAATAAAAATACTGAAAAAAAAAAATCATTCTTATACTCCCAAAGCCTTATAATTTTCATTCATAAAACCCCAGTAGTCGAAAATCATCCGACAACAGGATAAATTAGAGATTTACTAGAGCCCAGGTCGAAACTGAAAGGAAACACAGTCTATTTTTACATCAGCAATTCGCTCATTTACATACCGGAAATATACAGACGAAGCGTCCGAAATTCTAGACATGATGAAAAATAATTACATGTTTGTTATGTTATGGAACCCAGGAGACATAAGTCACGTGCCAGTCACTTAACATTCCCACAATGTTTTTTTTTATTTTTGGCGGGAAATCTAAAAATAGCTTAAGAGGCTACGTAGCCTTTTAAGGAAATACCACCACTTTTTTTGTAATTTTATAATTCTTAATTATTGATGATGATTTGCATTGTTTTATTTTATATATAAATTTAAGTGATATATATAATTCTTAATTTGGTTTAATGTGAAAAATCTAAATGCCCACCTTTAAAGAGGTCCTATGACATGCGGAAAATTTAACCATAGTTTTGATTGTTGACCCAGGACTGCACAGGCTTACATGGGCCAAAACTTGTTGCAGATGCATTGATTTGTTTGTTTGAATGGTTTTGTCCGCCGCTTTCAACGTTTTTTCAGTCATATCACGGCGACAGTTCACATATTCATGTTTCCTGGGTTTCACCAGTACTAAGCTAGGCTCTGAAGTTTCTTGCCCAAGGACACTCCTGTGAAAAAAAAAACCAGTGAAGCTAGTGAGGCCTGAACCCAGGACCTCCAGATCACGAGTCCTGCACTTAACCACTGAGCCACACAGGATCCTGCAGATGCAGTGAACCCCCTGATCTAATACAGGGTGCGCAGGTTGATCCGAGACGACGTTTCACGTAAATTTAGATTTTGTCCCACAGTACACTTGCATTAGCCAGAAAATCACACAAAATTGGAAAGTTTCGTCTCGGATAGGCCTGCGCGAACTGCCCAGGCTGATCCGGGTAAACACCTTACGCAAATGACGGAATGCCCTATTTCGCTTGTTGCAGGACCATTCTAGATCTATCGTTTTAGCCGCTTGTGTTTTTTTTTTTGTCTGATATAACTCTAAATATGGATAAAGATGTATTTTTTATGTGTGTGTGGTAAAGAGTTAATAAAAAAAGAAAATCGAATTGGGAATACATTTCTGTCAATTTTTGGTAACCTAGAAACGAGAAATGAAAATTAATAACCAGGTAGTGTGATTAACCCTTTCCCCAAACAATCCCTGGTTTTTACAACCCTGAGATAGAAGCCTGTTGAAAACATTGTGGGAAAAGGAGAAAATGCTGGTAACCAGCATTTTCTCCTTTTCCCACTATGTTTTCTACCCTTCTGGGAAAAAATTTCAATTTTTGAGTTGTGTTTATTTTGTCATCTGCAAGTGCTTTCAATTTAGACCAATCTAAAATATGTCGTTTGGTAAAAAGTTAAAAGAATGGGGACACAGTGTTTCATTTATATAGTGTTGTATAGACGCTTTTTAAAATCAATAATGACATCTGTACGCAACGTTCATTGTGGAGAGAGTATCCATAGACGCTTTCAAGAGAACAATGCATTCAGCCTACATCTCTTTATGATCGAACAATAGAGGAACAGGACGCAGTATTTGTTATTCTGAAACATGGCTGTCACAGCTATCGATCTCAACCTAGAAGGAGATGATTTAGTGTTCTATTCGGGACAGCGGGTCAAAGGTGCTTTAGTGCTTCAGATATCAGTTCCTATTATAATTGCAGGTAGTACCTAGTACATTATCAATGGTTGATTCTCTCTCTCTCTCCCTCCCTCCCTTCCTCTCTTTCTCTCTGTCTCTCTCTCTCTCTTTCTCTCTCGTTCGCTCTCCCTCTCTCTCTCTCTCTCTCTCGTTCGCTCTCTCTCTCTCTCTCTCTCTCTCTCTCTCTCCCTCCCTCTCTCTCTGTGTAAGTGGTCGATAGTTCCTCCCTTCCTCTGTTTCTCTCTCTCTCGTTCGCGTTCGATCTCTTTCTCTCTCTCTCTGTAATTGGTCGATAGTTTCAGATGGGCAGTAAGTCTACCTAATCAGTTACTTTTTTTCCATGTCTCTCTTTCTCTGTCTGCCTCTCTATATTTGTTTCTTGCAATCCTCTTATGCTGTTATTTTTTTTCCTGTCACAGAGGATGGTTCATGTGTTTTTTCACTGAAATATGAGTTCAGATTATGCCGCAAACAACAAACGCATTTAAACCTTTTACCAAATATTAACATTTTAGCCTTCCTTATCCTCATTGGAAGCATTTGCAGACCACAATTTCCGTGTGGCTCAAATGCTGCAATCTTTCTTCAGTGGGTTAGAAAACATCGTGGGAAAAGGAGGAAATGCTGGTTACCAGCATTTTCTCCTTTTCCCACAATGTTTTCAAATCAGGCATATCGTTAAAACTGGGGATTGTTTGGTGAAAGGTTAGTATCGGAGGAAAAAATATGACCCTTAATGCAGAGGCTTTTTGAAAACATTGCGGAAAAAAGAGAAAACGCTGCCTACAAGCACTTTCCTGTTTTTCCACAATGTTTCGTTTGAAAGACAGCAATTCTATAATCCTTTGAAACACATTTGAATTTACGGTTGGTAATGCTTTGATTTGGGCAAGTCAGTTTTTCGGACATTTAGTTAAAAGTTACCTTTAAGGAAATAACTAATAGGGATTCATTGTGCCGCTTTTACAAACAGTATATAATAAAGTCAGAGTGCACATTGGGAGTCTGCGCTGCCGGGTACGGTGAGACCACGGCGGGGAATCACGTGACACAACAACAACAACAATGACCGTTATTTGAAAAAATTCCCCGACTTCAGGTAAGAAAATCTTCAATAATTCCGTTAATACATGACCGATTGGAATTTGGTTTAAAGCAGAGAAGGCGGAAGGACTCCAGGGATTTGCTTGATGTGTTAGATTTTTTAAATAACACCTGATAAAAAAGTTATTGACGAGCAAACAAATTTTTTACCCTGGATAATTTGTTTGCTCGTTAATAGCTTTTTTATCAGGTGTTGTTTAAAAAATCTAACACATCAAGCAAATCCCCGGAGTCCTTCCGCCTTCTCTGCTTCAAACCAAATTCCAATCGGTCACGTATTAACGGAATTATTGAAGATTTTCTTACCTGAAGTTGGGGATTTTTTTCAAATAACGGTCATTGTTGTTGTTGTTGTGTCACGTGATTCCCCGCCGTGGGTGAGACTCTTCCCGCTAAAACATCTGTGAAAACGGCTATATTTGACTTTTTACTCTTTGCTGGATATTTAATTTATTTATATCACATATATAGATCTACCCCTGTTTTCTGTGTACTACAGTCGATTTCGCTTGTCTCGCAGACGTTTGAGAACCCAAAATAATGGTCAACGTTTTGCTATCACCCCCAAGTTACTTTAAAATTATTGACTAAGATTTCTCTGTGAAACAAACCATCAAAATTGATGGTCGTGACAAAAATATGAAAAGCATAACTTTTAGATTCAAACAAAAAACAAAAACAACAAAAGAAGAATTACGATACGGTCTGCAATAGCAGAAAGGAAGCATTTAAGTGTAAAGTGTCGTCTCGGATCAGCCTGCGCACACTGCGCAGGCTGATCCGAGACGGCACTTTACATCAACATTAGATTTTGTTCTTACAGTTGACTTACGTGAAACCGAAAAGTCACACACGATCAGAAAGTGATTTGTGTCTAACCCTGAGATGGCCAAGTGCGACTCACTGACCTTTTGCGGATTATGGAGATCAAGATCAGATAGCACAGAACGTGTAGTCTGATCTTAGATCTACACCTTTCCGATAACGAGATGCCATTCCCAAAAACATAAGTGTGAAATATCAATACTTGGGTGTTAAATATCGAATTGAAAAATGAATTTAGCTAGACTAATTGCTCCTTCGTTATGTTTAGTAATCCGTGACCACACAATCCCTATTTTTGACACCCTTGAGAAAGAAGCCTATAGAAAACATTGTGGGAAAAGGAGAAAATGCTGGTAACCAGCATTTTCTCCTTTTCCCACAATGTTTTCTACCCTTCACGAAACAAATTTCAAATTTTCAGTTGCTTTTATTTTGTCGTCTGCAAATGCTTTCGATTTGGACAAGCCTAAAATATTGTTTGGTGATGAGTTAAACGTATTTCAACGGTTGCTATCTCATTATCACATGTGCGCCAATTCTCAGAAATAGTGCATACTCATCTTATTCACTTGCTCTAGAGAATTTAATCTATTTTCTTCAAGATGTCATTGTGTCTTTTTCAGGAATTGAGGTACGATTCCGCGGAGCAGCCAGGGCAAAATGGAGCGAAACAGTTCAAAACGGACCACATCGAACAGACATAGATCATGAAAAGGAGGAGATTTATTTTGACGACAGATTTTGTCTTTGGGGAAAAGGTAAGAGAATCGTTCTAAACAAAAAATAAAGTTAAAGACTACCAATCTGTACGGAAAATAAAAAAGGTGTTTGGAAACACTGTCAAAAGAAAGAGAAAATGCTGGTACACTACATCTTCTCCATCTTCGCGAGCCAAGTTTACGATCACTACTTGGATCTCATTATCTCCCACTAGATGGCATTCTATAAATACTCATCTATCTGATATGGGCATCATGGGTACAGAACCGACCACTTTCCTACGCGACAACCGTTACTTTGAATTTAAAACAAAAAAAAGGTTTACCCAATAAAACGCTACCTCGTGCAATTCACTCAACTATGATCACCAGTTTAGAGAAATCTGTTGCTAAAGCAGGTCTCATTTCTCCTCAAACGTATTGAAACGTAACAGCTATTTTCGTAATATTCGTAATATTTTCGTAATATATTACAGTCAGCCCGCTTTCGGGGCTAGTTGTGATGCGTATATAAGACAGTCGAATCTTCGAAGAATATGACATGCGCAGACAACGCTTGGATCTTACCGTGGCAGATCGAGCCCGATTTCGAGATTCCCGCGACACGCCCCCTATTGGATGCTAGTTATTATCCCCCTTTACATCATATTTCTGATAGCCAATGAAATATTGTTTTACAAACGATTTACTTACGAATACACCAATTCATCATGAAGCAATAAGCATAAACACACATTGACATTCCATCGTCAGGTGCTGGAATATAGCCTAAAACCTCAGATAATTCATTGGTCACACTGAAATTTTCTGTAAATATTATTCGTCTGTGTTTTTTTCGGTAATAAATAATTTCAGATCCTCCACACATCCAAGGAGGTAGTCATGTTTACCTTCTATTTTTATTCGAAAGGTCGCGACCAAAAATGCAATGCTACGAGCAGTTTAATTCGCTGCAGTTAGAGCTAGCTGCAACCAATGAAAATGCTTATCACGGGAATGTCGAAATCAAGCTCGATCTGCCAAGGGTAGAGTAGCGTAGTGGATTGTCACCCTTGGCTTGTAAACATGCATTTTCTCTTTCTTTCCAAAGTATTTTCTACCGTTTCTAGGACAAATCTTATTTGAGTCACATTTTATTTGTCCTCTGACGAATGTTTTTACCTGGTCTAGAGGTACATATATATGTATACATGTGTATCTGTGCATCATACCTGGGGTATTAGCCTATAAGACCTAAGAAGGTGTTTTCGGAAAAGAGCTATACAGTATTGAATTTTGCTTCCCTATTGTTGCGCTACATGAGCGGAAGCACTTTATTTTTTTTCGTTTTTGAAAAGTGCGTGTGGAGGTAGCAATATTGTTAAACAGATCTGTAAAAGTACGGTACTTTCGTTACCAGCTGAGAGCCCGTACCAACTTTGTTTTTCTATTTAGGCTGATCTTTTTTTTTTTTAAACAAGTTGGCCTAGAATAGCGTAATTTCATTGATAGTTTAGTTTAAACATCTATTTTACATTGATTGAGAAACAAGTTCTTACAATTTATACTAATCTCTCTCGATTCTGCTTCCTTGGAACTACACCAGTATCGCGCCGAATATGTGGACCAGTGAAAAATCCTAAAGTTGACACCCGCTCCCGGGTATCGAACTCAGGACCTTTAGGTTATGAGGCCGACGCTCTACCTCACGACCACGGACACCAGACTCATTGATAGATCGATAAAAACCAGATCGATCACATGATGGTCTAGAGGTTAAATATACAGTCAGACATAAGTTAAGCATCACCAAAACTGACCAGCAATAGCCAATGTGCTTAGACCAGCATTACACATGCCCACAATTTGCCATTTCTGGGCTTCGGAAAGTTTTCTCGTAGCCATCCTTTCATTGTGCTCATAAAGCAGCCTGTTACGTGTCTATATAGTGGGTCCGTGCATAGTTTAAAAATATACCAAATAAAAGATTATCTAAAAATATGACTAAATTTGTTCTGGTGATGCTTAACTAATGTCTGACTGTATATTTGTCATGTAGTATCACCACCCGGATCTCTAAGAAGATTGTTCATGTGATGTCCTTGGCGTAAAAAAGAAAATAACCTGCTTTATTTCATGCTTGCCGGTAGGATATCGAGAAATAGCAGTGAAAATAATTTTCGATCTTACACTGGTAGCATCAGTGAAAATACCGAATTTCACGTTCTTCTTGCAAAGGTAAATAGCGCGTGCCTCACAACCAGATAGGAAATATGACGTCATATATATACCTTACATTTCTCGCGCTTGACGTAGTATTGTAATGCGTTGCTATGCGGGAAGGGTACGCTACGGGGAATAACGGAAAAAAAATGTACTGGACTTTGATAAAGCTCCTCCGAGAAAGGGTTAAAGGCATGAAATGAATAGAATATTTTTTTTTTTTCGGGTGAAATATCGAAGTTTATTTCATCTCGTGAACACCATCGGTAATATTTTCACGAGTGGCTGCGCCACTCGTGGAAATATTACCGATGGTGTCCACTCGATGAAATAAAGTTTGATATATACCGAAAAAAACAAATATCCTCTATGTAATGTGCCCTATTTCAGAAACAACTGATTTGCAGCGCCATTGATGTTAAGCATCAATATTTTCTGGTATCCTATTCTTTTTCCGCGTGTTAAGATCCTTCCTATGTTACAGTCCTTCCCAAGTCAGCCCTGCACACCAAGGTACTTAACCCATTACCACACATTCCCTACTTTTGACGACCCTAAAGAAGAAGCCTTTGGAAAACATTGTGGGAAAAAGGAGAAAATGCTGGTAACCAGCATTTTCTCCTTTTCCCACAATGTTTTCTACCCTTCACAGAACAAATTTCAAATTTTCAGTCACTTTTAGTTTGTCGTCTGCAAATGCTTTCTGTTTGGACAAACCTAAACTTTTGTCGTTTGGTAATACATGTATGTTAAATCGTATAAAATACAGTGTCATCAGTGGTAGACATGACACTGACAGCATGGTGGAATCATGGAATCAAGGAAATTCGCAGTATCGCACCAAAAACACATTACTTCTTGCGATTGCCCTTTAATGTTCGGTCGACGTGTTACTGATATTTCATTTTTAACACCGACAAGACAGTAAATTTTCTGAACGGAAATCCATATCAGAATACCCTATCAAAGCTTTGATATTTTACTTGCAAGCCCCAATTGAGAGAAAGAATTGACAATCCCTGACAGATCGTAAATCAGTCGTAGGAATGGTTTCACTACTTCGGTTCCCGGATGTAGTGTATCGCATTACGGCTTGTCCGCTGGTGTTAAATTTTATTGGCGTTGTCATGAACACTTGATTGCGAGAGAGTGTGTGCGGAGGGGGTGATGTACGCTCCAAAATAATTTCGACAGGTGGGGTGGGGATAGCTGGTGGCAAGTCTACTCTGCGCCTCTGAACATTGGATTACATTTTCCCCATTGCTTTACAATAGGAAAATCTTTTTTTCTTGCAGGAATATTATATATGTATTTGATCCTTCACCGGAAAACACTATTTAGACTAGGCCATATTCAAAGCAATTAAAGTTGCTAAGTTATAAGTTGCCCATATCATGGGCGTTGACTTCGAAAGGGAAGAAACCACTGTAGGAAAATAACTATATTTTCAAAAGCCCTTTTTACCATTGGAGTCACATATAAACAAGGAATTGATTGGTGTAGGATAAAAAGTTCAGAAATTCGCTGTCGATTCGTCTTTTGTGATCAATAAATATTTGATATTTTCTATCCATGAATACTAGATGAGATCAAAAGCCTCAAGAGAATTACGATTCTTCACATAAAAAAAGTAATCATTTGCATGTAATTCAATCTACATTATACGATTAATCTATAATATCACATACTTGCCCTGCTTTTGGTCTCGTGATCAATTCTGTCGACGCCGAAATATGTTAGCCTTGTTCTAGCAAAAAAGGGCTTAATATATCTCCATGACCCATGGAACCAAGTCATCGTGTACTTAAAATCCATAAAGTCCGTTTTATATTCAGCCGACTGATTCATGCATACACCGGGACTCCTCTGACATTGCAGAATCAAAGCGTTCAAAACGCTGGAGTGGTCACGAAGCAGTTGTGTAAAATTACTAATTTGAAAAGAAAGGAGAAATATTCAAATGTTTGCTTTGGGGTCAAACTACTAAGCAAATGAATACTCTTTTCGGTTGAAGGGAAAGTACTCATGACAAAGGGTTGTGCGTGTATGGTGGTCTCCCTTTGATCATTATGAGGAGTCAGGAGTAACGTCCCTTGACAGTAGAATGCATGACGGATAAAGAGAGAAAACATGTAAATATATCGAATAAATTGAAGCGTTTTCCAGAAAACTATGATTTTTAGACATCTTTGGCTTAAAGATTTAATTCCCAACAACACAATCATTATTTGATCTATAAATATTTGTGCACAATCGACTATTGAGTAGCACACAATTATTAGACGAACAAGGCAAGGTATGAACTGGGTTTAAAACGAAAAAGCCCAGGACCAAGCGATCAGTGGACCATTATCTCCCGCTAGATGGTATTCTTCAAATACAAATCTATCTAGTTTGTGCATTCTGGGTACAGGAATGGACATCATTTTCTAAGAGACAAGTTTTAACTCTGAATTTCAAACCAAAATAAACGTTTACTTAATGAAACGTTACCTGGTGCCATTCATTCAGCTATGATCAGCCAGTATGTAACCTATACACCGGCCATTTATCAAAACAGCCTCTTCAGGCTTGGGTAATCGCTTCGGTCTAAGCCCTACTTTTCCTTAGCATATGGGATAGGTATTGCGTCATAGCAGACAGGTCGAATCTTCGAAGAAAATGACATGCGCGAACAACGATCAGTACACGAATTTCGCACATATCATCCATGTCACGTGGTATAATGGAGTGGGTGTGTTTCTTTTGTTCTGCAAAAATTTAACTTTTTCTTGGACTATAACACAATATTTGGACATTTGGTTCTTTTGGAATTTTATATCTGTGAGCATTTACGGAAATGGATTGCTTGAAGAATGGGAAAGCATCGCAGAAAGAACGTAAAAAGGAAAAAATCTGGAAGCGGCAATAGTGGTTGCGATGAAAACTACCCCACCCATAAAAGTCAAAGGAGGACAAAGGAAGGAGGCCATGAAGGTGGTTCGGAAAGTGATTTTGTAAACAAAGAAGGCAAAGTTAACGCAGAGGAGTGTTGTGTAAGTGACATCTTAAGTCAAACTCATAATGTACTTTATGATGAGGATTCAGTTTTCGATAGTTCATTAGACTGTAGTACGCCTGCCCTTCCTACTGTCGCGCAGGCGCCCAGAAGCAAAACAAATTGTTTAGGTCCCAAAACTTTAGAAAGCATGACAGATAAGAAAGACTGTGAACAATTGGTCGAAATGGAAAGCGATAGTGGCGTAAGCAATCCATCGAACACAGAAATTTTGTCATTTTTGGTCAGAATAGAGAAAAAGATAAGTGAAGTCGATTTAAAGCTAAAAAAACTTGAAGTCTTAGAAGAAAAGGTCGAGCAGATTGATAAGAAAGTAGAATGTGTTGAAAAGGAAATAACAAGTATGTGGGCATATGTTAAGAAAAACGGTGAGAAATATGATGAAAAGATTAAGCATCTAGATGAAAGACTTGAAGGAGTAGAGTTTTCTAACAATGAATCTTTTGAGAAGTTGGAAAGTTTAGCAAAGGAAAACGAGTTATTGAAGGAATCTCTAGTTTATGTCCAATCACAGTCTATGCGCAATAACTTAGTATTTTGCAACATAGAGGAGAGGCAATCAGAGGACACAGAGTCAATAGTTCGTGATTTTCTTGTTCAAAAGTTAAAGATAGCTCAGGATACTGTGAATCAGATTCAAATAGAGAGGGCACATAGGATGGGACCACTTAAATCGGGGAATGAAAATGGTGCGAGACAAGCAAGAAAAATAGTGTGCAAGTTCACGTTGTTCAAAGAACGAGAACTGGTAAGAAAGGCCAAAAAGAATCTTTACGGGACTTCCTATTACATACACGAGCAGTTCCCACAGGAAATAATAGCTAAGAGGAAGAAACTGGTGCCTAAGATGAAGGATGCAATCAAAAATGGCAACAAGGCATGGCTGGTATATGACACCCTATATGTGAATGGAAAACCAGTGAAAGATGATTAGGAATACGAGGAGAATGCGTTGAAAGTACTGGTATGGAATTGTAATGGACTTACCAACGATAAACATAATGATGCAGAGTTCATAGAGATACTCTTACAAAATGACATAATAATATTATCAGAATCATGGACAGATGAGTACTTTGATTACGAGTTACCGAACTTTGTTTCTTTCAATTTTCATAGAAAGTTTAAGAGTAAGAAGGCTAGGAGAAATAGTGGAGGGATTGTTGTTTATGTGAGAGATTATGTTAGTAGAGGGGTTAAAATCATTAGTAATCGCTTTGATACTTTAATTTGGCTAAAATTAGAAAAATCATTTTTTGATATTGATGATGACATATATCTTTGTGGCACATATTTATGGCCAGATGAGTCGCCAGCAGCAAAATACTATAATGTTAACCTATTTGACGTTTTACAAGAAGACATATTTTATTATGATCAGATTGGCACTGTATTAATAGCAGGCGATTTTAATGCAAGAACGGGATCGAAGCCAGATTTTATTGTTAGCGACAGTACTTTTTTGGAGCCTGACGAAAATGATTATCTTTTTAATACAGCCTGTAGCAGGGCCTCACAGGATAAAACCTGTAATGCACGTGGCTCTCAATTATTAGATATATGTAAATCAACAGATCTTTTAATAGCCAATGGGAGATTGGGTAATGATTGCGAGACAGGTGCTTTCTCGTACTTTAGCAAACAATCGTGTACTACAATTGACTATTTGTTATTGAAAGCAGACGATTTTTCTATGATTAACCAATTCTCTCTGGGAAATTTTACTACATTCAGTGACCATGCTCCACTATGTTTTGACTTGAAAATGACAAGTATACCGAGGGATAAAGACAGACAAAATTACTTTTGTACTTATATTAAATGGGATTCTGAACAAAGAGATGTGTTCAGGAGGAATATTATAGGCAATCTACCTTCTTTTAACGAAATAGTGCAGCAGGCTTGCAGTGATGAAATGGATATCAATTCTACGGTAGAACGTTTTTCAAATACAATCTGCGCTGCAGCCGACCCGCTTTTCAGAAGGAAGTCTAACAAGTTAGAACCTAAAAAAACTAATAGCTGCCATTGGTTCGATTTAGAATGCAAATTAGCAAAAGATGAATATAAAAGCATTTTAAAGAACTTCAACAAAAATAAAACACCCGAAAATAGACAAATTCTATGTACATCTAAAAAGAAGTATAAAAAATTTATTAGAAGAAAAAAGATAAAATATAAAAGAGCGCAAGCAGCTGCCTTCGAAGACCTTAAAAATAAAAACCCGCGCCAGTTTTGGGAGTTTTTTAAAAAAAAGAGGAAACGTGTCGCGTCGGATCTGTCTGTTAACGATTTTGAAAAGTATTTCTCAAGCCTTTTAAAAGAAGTTAAAACGGTTACTCTTGATAACATAGAGTCAATTGTTGCGAGTGATACTTTCAATATAAATGATGAAACATATGAGCAACTCAACGTGCCCATTACATATACAGAGGTGCAGGCAGCAATTAAAAGACTTAATCGAAACAAAGCTGCATGCCCGGCAGATAATCTATTAAATGAATATTTTATAGAATCATGTGATATATTATGTAGCCATTTAACGACTTTATTTAATAAAGTATTTAATTCCGGCAATTTTCCTGAATCTTGGGCTAAAGGCTATATTATTCCTATACACAAGAAAGATAATCCCAATGAAGCGGCAAATTACCGAGGTATTACATTGCTCAGTAATTTAGGTAAATTATTTGCAATCGTACTAGATGCCAGAATAGAGCAATGGTATAATGATTACAATATACTGTCTGATGCCCAGTTTGGATTTCGGAAGAAAAAGAGCACAGTAGATGCTTTATTTGTTTTGAAAAACCTAATCGAACATGTTTTGTTTTCTAAGGGTCGTTTGTATTGTGCCTTCATTGATCTAAAGAAAGCATTTGACTCTATTTATAGAAACGCGCTCTGGTTCAAGCTTTTTAATATGGGTTTCGACGGGAAAATACTCAATATATTTAAATCTATGTATTCTCGTGTTAAATCATGTGTAAAATATAACAATACCGAATCAGATTTCTTTGATATCGGTGTTGGATTGTTTCAGGGACAAAATAATTCCCCAGCTTTATTTGCGTTATTTCTAGAAGATCTAGAGCTATATTTACAGGAAACAGATACCTGTGGTTTTAAATTGTCCGATATTTGTATTATATTACTCCTGTTTGCTGATGACATGGTCATTTTGGGCAACTCCCCGGCCGATTTGCAACAAAGTCTAAATCGACTAAATCAGTACTGTACAAAATGGGGTCTAGAGGTTAATACGTCTAAAAGCAAAGTGGTTGTTTTTAGGTCCCGTGGAAACTTGCGTAATAATGAAAAGTGGACTTACGGTAACGAGTTCTTGGAAGTTGTGGATAACTTTAACTATTTAGGGGTGTGTTTCAATTATACCGGATCTTTTAATTTAAATGTTCAGAATATTAAAGGGAAATCTTTGAAAGCTATGCATTTATTATATAACAATGTTAAAATACATCACACTAAACCCGATATATCAATGCAATTGTTTGATACATTTGTTGGATCAATTATAAATTATGCTTGTCCTGTTTGGGGCTTCACCAAGTCAAAAGACCTAGAACAAATTCATCTAAAGTACTGCAAATGGATTTTAGGGGTAAAAAATAGAGCATGCAACGCGGCAGTGTATGGAGAATTAGGTCGATATCCAATATATATTTCGCGATATGTTCAAATTATAAAATACTGGTTGAAATTATTGGATACTGATAATATTATTTTACAAACAGTTTATCAAGACGCTAAACACAGATTAAATCGAGGTTTTAAAGGATGGTTACACAATGTTCAACATTTATTATCTATGCACGGCTTTTCATATGCATTCGATAATCCGCAAACTTTAAACGTCAAAACGTTTCCCCAACAGTTTAAACAGAGGTTAATTGACTGCTTTCAGCAGAAATGGAACGCGGATTTATCTAAAAATGAAGTTTTAAAACCAGTTTATTTATATCTCAAACAAAACATTTCGTATGAACCATACTTAAATATAGTTAACTCGTATAAAGCAAGAGTATGTCTGACTAAACTAAGAATAAGCGCGCATAATTTGAATATTGAGTGCTTGAGATACGGAAGAGATCGTAAGCCACGTTCTGAAAGATTGTGTTATTTATGCAATAATGGAGACATTGAGGATGAATTTCACTTTGTTTTAAAATGTAGCAAATTTCAAAATCTAAGGCAACAATTTATCAAGAAATATTATTATAAAAAACCCAGTATGTTCAAATTTGTATCTCTCTTGAGAACTACTAACAGGAAAGAAATTATGAATTTAGGTAATTTTTTGTTACAGGCATTTGAAGAAAGAAAGAAATTTCTGGCGTAGTTTTATCATTCCCTACCCATCCGCCGATTAACAGATACAGATTCAAAAGCTAATTCCATAGACATCGTTTGGAGACAACAATTAATAAAGCCTTCTCCTAAAATAAAATAAAAATTACTAAAGTCGAATCATAATGAGATCTATCCGTTCACTACATCTAGAGATATATATAGGAAAGAAAAGGGGAAAGAGAGAGAGAGAGAGAGAAAGAGAGAGAGAGAGAGAGAGAGAGAGAGAGAGACAGAGGGGGGGTGTGTGTGTGTGTGAGAGACACAGGGTATTTGCATTTTGTTATATAATTATTTATGATATAAATATACATTATATAAAAGGGAGAGAGAGGGAGAGAGAGAGAGAGAGAGAGAGAGAGAGAGAGAAAGAGAGATAGAGAGAGAGAGAGAGAGAACTGTACTTACTTTTTATTATATAAGTATCAACCAGTAACTAAACAGGCACGTGCTTTTTAATCGCCCAGTTATGGGAGACTTTGAAAATATGGAGGAGAAAAGGAAAGCCGGTAGCCGGCGTTTTCTACTTCTCTTTACTGTGTTTTCTACCTTTCTAAAGATAGATGGTTAAAGCCTTAAATTATTTGTTGTCTGCAAAAAACTTTCAATTTGGAGCAGTCTAAGATTCTGTTTCCTGACAAAATTTACTTGTCCAAGAACGAGAGAGTGCTTAGAATATTTTTGATGAGTAGTTTGAATAAATATACAAGTATTATGTAATTTTGAGAGCGAAAGAACAGTGACAGAAAATGAGAATGAGAGAGAGAGAGAGAGAGAGAGAGAGAGAGAGAGAGAGAGAGAGAGAGAGAAGAGAGAGAATTGTATCACGTGGGGCATTTTGAAATTAATTTGGTTGTAACTGACAACGTACAATATGTATAAGTCAATAAAGATATTCATTCATTCATTCATATCATCGCGCAAATATAGGCTATGAGCGGGTGGAGCTATTTTCAATCGAAATTAGTATTTCCACGATCGATGGCCTCACTTACTTAAGTTTAACACGCTTTTTCCAATTACATATCAAGGTGCTACCGAACAACTCATTTGTCAGAGAAAAATTGTGTTAGATTAGGTTTACGTCCTTCGGCTTTGAACAAAATACGATACATGGTCCTCAAAATTCATTATTGAGCACATAGTGGTATTGTCTTCGACAAATCCTTTGATAATCGACAATTGATATTTTGAAATTGTAGACGCACAAGTTTCCTTGGTAGGCATGTCCAATTCCAGTTTCAGCCAAATTTGTTGAAAAATGTTAGAGGCGAGAAGGAAATAGACTTAGAACTATTGTTGGTCGACGAATATCCTCTAACTGTTTCCCTGTCACGACCTGGGCCGACACTTTTTTTTAAAGATAAATCCCCTTTCATATTTCAAATAAAAGGTCACAACTCCAGTGATACTCCATCTTCGCAAGCCAAGGGTGACGATCCACTACGCTACTCTACCGTTGGCGGATCTAGCTTGATTTTGACAATCATCCGATACGCATTTTCATTGGTTGCAGCTAGCTTTAACTGCACGAATCAAATCAGTCGTAGAATTTCATCTTTGATAAAAATAGAACAAGGTAGCAACCTTTCGGATAGAAATAGAAGGTAAACATGAATACCCCGTGGATGTGTGCAGGATCGGTAATGATTTATTACCGAAGAAAACATAGACGAACAATATACATGTGTACAGAAAGTTCCAATGTGATCAATCAATTATTAGAGGTTTTAGGCTATATCCCAGCACCTGACCATAGAATGTCGAAGTACGTTTGTGGTTATTGCTTCATGTTGAATTATTGTATTCGTAAGCCGTTTGTAAAACATTTCATTGGCTATAAGAAATATGATGTAAAGGGAGATAATTAGCAGCATTCAATGGGGGAATCTCGAAATCGGGCTCGATCCGCCAAGGTAAGATCCACGTAGTGATCATAACCTTGGCTCACGAAGATGGTGATACTGTACCAATCATAATGAATACAAGTCACCATGCTGAGGAAGGCTGCCTTGTACCATGTTTCAAACAAGTAGGTCGAAAAGTTTATAAAGACAATAGGATGCAGCATTGTGAATACGGACGGACGGATGGTTAAACAGCCTTAACCGATCTCTCCTTCTGTCGTGTATATTGTTACGAAAGTCACGAAGAAGATTGGTTACATTCGCATTCAATTAGTTAGAAAGGAACAATAAGATGCCTTACAAGTCCAATAAACCCGGAGACTGTCTGTATAACTCTTGACTAGACAACAAAAATATAGACTTACCTAAATTGATCGCACTTACAGACGACAGTTTACAGGATACTCAAATAATGCAATTTGTCTCTTACTGGCTAGAAAACATTGTGGGAAAAGGAGAAAATGCTGGTAACCAGCATTTTCTTCTTTTCCCACATTGTTTTCAAAAGGTTTCTCCCTCAAGGGTCGTGAAAAGTCGGGATAGTGTCGTAAAGTGATAGACAACTCCGGGAAATCCCTTATGGATTCCGTGAAGTCAGGAGATATAAGGCTGGAGACATATATTTGAATTTCTACATATCTAAATGTCTGAATCCTGCGATATAGTAGACCGGTATGTACTTTGAATTGTAACATTTAGACTGCTTATCGTGACGCCAGGCGGACTCGTGACTACTTCAAACTAAAAAGGAAATACATTACCTAAGAAAATGTTTCGTGTGACGTTTTGGCTGCGAAGTCGTCCGTCAGCTGCGCAGTGTCGTCTCGGGTCAGCCTTCGCCGTCCGCGCAGGCTAATCCGAGACGGCACTTTTCGACTACATTAGATTTTTTTCCCCATGGCGAGTAGACTTGCGTTAAATAGAAAATTACACAAAAACGTTAGTCAGCGTTGCCCATATGGGCAACTGGTGGCGTCGATAAATGAATGGAAAATTCAATTAAAAACCGACATATTTGTATCAGCCGAGCATGGGATAATATCGTCGTTTGTTTGAGTGCAGAAAATTGCTGTAAGCTGGTCATTTTCGACCAAAAAGACGGCGTCTCTTTCCTTCATATGAGACAAGCTTTGTGCAAAGGGGATTTATTGTAGCTGCAAAAAGGAATGACACAGGTCGAGCCTGCGCAGCCTAACCTGTATCGAAATCTTTTGTGTCAGATAAATTTGCATTGCATGTCAACGTACCACTCTTCCTCATGATTCAGTCTATTGTTAGACAAAATAGATTTGTGGTCGTTTGCTTGTTTTTGCGATACGGAGATACATTAGACCCTCTATTTCTAGGCCATGGTTCATAAAAATGTGACCCATCACGCAAAAAGGACCGTCTGGGAACTGCGAAAAGTGTCAACCCTGGTCAGACTGCGCGAATTGCGCAGGCTGACCAGTGTTGACATTTTTCGCTTAAATGACATTTTCTGTATGAAAAGTGGTCATTGTACCTTGTTATGCAATCATTTTTAAATTATCGACGTAAACTGACTTGCACTATCTTTGATCTCTTTTCATCTAATTGATGTACAGAATTCCTAGATGGTCTCTTTTGCGTGATGGGTCACAAATGTTAATCAGTTCAACAAGGCCAGTTTTCTTTGAAACGCTAAAATACGATACGATTTTCGATCACAGACCGACCTTTTGCTGTAGGTGGACGATTCAAAATTCGTCTGCGGAATGCTTTCAATTTTGGCAAGTCTAAATTTGTCTCCTGGTAAATGATAATGTCGCTACAGACAGGAACATGTCGGGAGAATATGCTGATTAATTTCTATAGCAGATATTTTTTTTCGTCTCTCGGGAGATTTTGATCGCCCATTTATTGCATTGTCTAGAAATACTGAAAAAAAAATGTTTCTTACTATCGTTTCATAATAAATAGAAACCTAAGTTAGGCTCCGTGAAAAGGGGGCTTTATGCAACTGCTAAATATAATGCGCAGACTGACATGGGTCGACGACTTTTGCATAATGTATATTTTGTATACATGTATTATCTGCATTGTAAAGGATGATTCTACATCCAGTCTATTGCTCCATTTAATAGCCTATATGGCTTGCAACACGCGAAAAGGGGCATTCGGACATTTGCGTAAAGTGTCGTCTCGGATCAGCCTGCGCAGTCCGCGCAGGCTAATCCGAGACGGCACTTTCCGTTTTTAGGCAATTTTCTGTTTTGCGCAAGTTTACTGTAACACAAAATCAAATGAAGTCTTGAAGTGCTGTCTCGGATCAGCCTGCGCGAAGTGCGCAAGTTGATCCGAGACAACACTTTACGCAAATGTCCGAATGCCCTTTTTCACGTATTGTGAGCCATATCATAAATGTTTACGCCGTCCATAGTGCACATACATGTGTTTTTGTTGCAGATAGTAAATCTTCGGTACAGCATCGTGCCTGTGTATTTTCCACACAAACTGCTGTAATACTATTATCTCCTGCTAGATGGCATTCTATAAATACTCATCTGTCTAATTTGGGAATCCTGGGTACAGAACCGAACCACTTTCCTGTGCGACAACCGTTACTTTAAATTTCAAACGAAAATAAACGTTAACTCAATAAAACGCTACCTAGTGCAGTTCACTCAGCTATGATCAGCAGTTGAGAGAAATCTGGAGCTAGAGCAAGTCTCACTTCTCCTCAAACGTATTGATAACAGCTATTATTATTATTATTTCGTTTATTTATCGTCGCTACCGGTTGCCCATCTGAGCGACGCCCCCAGAAGACGGTTAGTTGTTACGGGGGA
Organism: Tridacna crocea; assembly: GCA_943736015.1. NCBI lineage: Eukaryota > Metazoa > Mollusca > Bivalvia > Cardiida > Cardiidae > Tridacna > Tridacna crocea. The sequence goes on along the minus strand of OX031066.1, from coordinate 32,619,510 downwards.
TAGTGCAAGGATACAGCACGAAACTACTGGGAATTCCGCCTGGTTCTTTATCGTGCTCGGTGTGTAGCACCGTCACACGGGACCTCGGTTTAACGTCTCATCCGAAAGACTATTAGTAATTTTTAGTTGTCCAGCCGGGGATTCGAACCCACAACCTGTAGGACATTGTGTTCACAAGTCCTACGCTCTACCTACTGAGCTATATCGGCTGGTAAGATGATAACAGCTATTTTCTACATTGCTACTTTATAGAGCGTAACATTACAGTCTGTCCGCTTTCGGGGCTAGTGATGCGTCATATAAGACAGGTCGAATCTTCGAAGAATATGACATGCGCAGACAACGACAATCAATGTAGGGATAGAAGTAGCACTTGTTTCGGATACTAAATGGCTCGCCACTGTTAGAATAACAGTTCAAATACTAATTCAAACAAAACCCAAGGAAAAAATCGACCCATTGATTACGTTCATATGCTGCCAACAGGTAAATCACTAACGTTAAATAGGATAAAATTTTCTACAAGATTTCATGAACTATTTCTTGGTCCAAACATTTTCACGACCGGAACACTGTTAGCTTAAATATTTCATTTCATTTGATAATAATTTTGAAATAATTTTTGTAAGTTAGATAAATTACCCTCGTTAATTGGTGCCAAGAAACCTTAACCAGTGCCCATGTCATGATGTGGGCGGTTCGAAAGGTTGACCCCGCCCATCACGGGATTACGCTCTACAGCAACAGCTCTCACCCCTACATCTTATCATGTACTTACGCCACCATTTTGCACCCGAAGATCAAAACACACAAATCAGCGCATGTACGCACTACATTCGACCCGGTGTAATGCAGAGAAATGACCCTCCTCTACAAAATGACCCGGGTCATAACTCTACGTAGAGAAATGACCCCAAAAGTAATTCCTCTACGTAGAGAAATGACACATGGGTAATCATTTTGTAGCGGAGGGTCATTTCTCTGCATTACAATGGCGTTATATTCTGCTAATGCCGTTGCCAATTATCAAGTTTTCTCCTTTAAGCAACTGTGTAAATACGTATTGTTATGATGCCCAATAAGGAATCATGAGAAAGGGCCAAGAGGAAGTGAAGCCTTAATGCTAGAAAGAAGATCGTGACGATCTAATTTCATGGCGAAGGACTCTTTCTGTACTTTATATATATAAGACATTTTCACGTATTTATAAAACTCAGGTGACTGGTGAGTACAAGAATCAAAACACATAAAGCTGTGCTGAGAAGGGGTGCGTTTTTTTATCCAATAAAAGTTGAGAAATCCAACTGTAATATCAACTAATGAGCCAGAAGTTCTACATTATGTATCAGAAATAATTAAACAAAAGATGAAAGACATTTGAAGAAAATTGGCTTTATTTGTCAATCAGACAATTTACACATATTGAATACATACTTCACAGATTGCTTGCTTGGCTGTGTATTTTATAAATCCATGTGACATCTGATTTAGCCAGTCTATCCATTTTTTTTCAGTAAATGCTCAAAACCGCTGGGACAGCAGAGAGACATTACAACGTGGCCGACACACATTTCCTTTTCAATACAGAGTTCCGGGCGGTATACCTTGCTCTTTTGAGGGTAAGTCCTTCAGTATCGCATGATATGTGATCATCCAAATTGTCTTTATTTGCAAGTGACAGTGCTCGCTTAACACTTTCCCCAAAACTCCCTGGTTTTTGCGACCCAGGAGAAGAGTCCTTTTGAAAACACATTGGGAAAAGGAGAAAATGCTGGTAACCAGCATTTTCTCCTTTTCCCACTGTGTTTTCTACCCAATCAAAAACAGAAATCATCATCAGAGGTACATTTAATATCTGTTCTGCTGACCTTCTCAATTTGGTTTAGTCCAAAATCTTGTTTTTTGGGGAAAGGTTAATATAGGTATATTTCAACGTATCAGTATTCCCTGAGAAATCAAGGTGCGCTTGCTTATACAGATTGCTTGTTTTGATAAAGGTGGCCAGTGGAGCTCTTGGATTTTTACTGCATTTGCCTCCTCCGTGAACTACAGTCTTATTCTGCTGAATAAGGATAATGAAACTTTCAAGCCGATAGTAAAAAACATAGTTTAGCTATTTCAAATGAATATTTTTTTTTGGAAAATCTCTTCGAATCGGACAGTATACATCCAAGATCAGACTGCACGTTCTTTGTAGACTGATGTTGATCTAAACTGTCCTTGGCAGCGCTTAGCATCCTGAAAGGTCAAAAACACAGTAGCATGCAACTGAATAAACAAATTGTTTAATTTTTAAATAAATATAAATTTAAATTTTTACCATGTGAAAATATCGCGAGTATTATGACTTTCACGATATGTAAAGGCGCAGATCTCAAAAGTTCCAGTCAATGGCAGCAAAAAGAGTTTTGAAACTAGAACAGATCCTACCATGCTGCATTATCTATTTGTTTATATCGATGATTGCCGGTGTGGTGCAGACAAATGACCCTCCCCCACAAAATGACCCATGGGTTATTTCACTACGTAGAGAAATAACCCCGTATAAATTTACTTAGATCTACGTGCATGAGAACGTTATTATCATTATTTTTTTAAAGCGTGGTTGAAGAAATAACCCCTTGTGGTCATTTCTCTACGTAGAATAATGACCCGGGTCATTCCTCTACGTAGTGAAATGACACATGGGTCATTTTGTATGGAGAGTCATTTCTCTGCATTACACCGGCTATTTGCCGACTTTTCGTCGAAAATTCCGCAGTGACGTAAACACCACGTGATCATTCAAAGCATCGAAACAAACCCTTTATTCGCTTGATCGTTTTGTCCCCATTCTAGGCTTGAAAAATTTAAGTTTATCGACATCGTAAACAGAAACAACGGCAAAGGCTGCTCATCGCTTATTCATTTATCATCAATACAAGTGGAGTTTATTATATCTAAATGAGCAAACATGTTCAGAATGAGTAATCTTACTCTCAGATGGCAGAATATTGGAAGCGTAAACAGTAGGACTACTTCCTGTGTACTACGTCATAGCGCAATGTCATCACGTGACGTTCTCGAAGACTTAGTTCGAAAATACACGAACGATAAGAAGGTTGTCTCGATCTGTGGCGTCCGTGAAATCGATGGGCTTCTCCATACATTTTCGCACACGTATATCATGGCAACCGGTGCAGTAACTGACACGGTCGGGTTTTCTCCGATCTTATATTTGTGTTGTGATGGGTTATCCGGTATATTTTCGAGTTTTAAACTCTGAAAATTACCTATTTTTGGCTTTATTGCGGCTTTAATTGGGGAGGGGGATATATAAGGTTTAACTGTATTTGCCTTCCATTCCAGGTCCTGATGCTCACGTAAGATACACTGTACAAGGGATAATTGTGCGATATGACGGTGAACACATTACAACTCGAAAAATCATTACGGTGCTACGAGAATTTGATCCCCGAAAAGAAAATCCCGACCGATCAAATGTACCGGTAAGCGAAATCCTGAAACTTTTGTTCACGAACCAATCTGGAATCCAATTAGATCTAAATTCTAACTGTACCGGTTGATGTAAATTTCAACCGAAGAAAATTTGTTATCAGCTAAGTTTTTTTCTTTTACCCACTCAGAAAATTTGATGTTTTATAAATCAGTTTGTGACAAGTTTGTTTTGAGATGAGAAGAAAACATTGTGGGAAAAGGAGAAAATGCTGGTTACCAGCATTTTCTTCTTTTCCCACGATGTTTTCAAAAGGCTTCTATCTCAGGGTCGTAAAAAACCAGGGCTTGTTTGATAAAGGGTGAATATGAGTTAAAAAAAAACGGTCGTCTAAAATAAGCAAAAGCGTAATTGCTGTATTTCTGCATTCTATCAATTGTATATACATGTAGTTTATTAGAAAGCTACTAGCTGACACGTACGAGTATGTTGCCATGTACTATTTTCTGGTTTGTTTTGCAGCCCGAACATCCGTTAGAAGACCACGCTGAAAGGTCGATCAGTTCTGTGTGTTGTCGACCTGGTCGTGTCTCCTGCTCAATCTCCCTCAATAAACGTGCCTTTGTCCCTGGTGAGACCCTTGTCTCCGACATCCATGTCCAAAATACATCCATCCGTAAATCTGGGGCTGTGACGTTACAGTTAAAACAGGTATTGTATAAACGTTTTAATGTTTCTTTTGGACAGGCTTAGATCAAACGGTCTGGTAGAGCTGTATTACACAAAACTCAGGTGATCATGTGAACGATATACATTCCTTATAAGATATAAAGTGACAGTTCCGAAATTTATAAGACTGCTCTGTGTTGCTGTCTGTATGGTACATGTGAGTGACACATTACTGACATTAAAGTATAAACGCGTTGTCAACATCCTCGGATACCCCGGAGTCTCCCTATTTGCTACGCTACATCGACCCCTGGGACAATTAATTGAATTTCCCTCGCTTTACCGCTGGCCGAATGCTGGCTTTTCATTGGTTCCATCATCATTTTGTGATGGGCAAGTGGACTGTACGGTATGACGTTTCGTATCGATTTTCGGCGGCTGATTTAAAGTTGTATTTATCAATTGTCCCAGGGTCGATGTAGCGTAGCAAATAGGGAGACCCCGGGGTATCCGAGGATGCGTTGTCAACGTTCTCTGCTTTACTCTCAATTCTTTACCAAATAAAGCATTTTAGATTGGTTTAAATTGGAAACGTTTGTAGTTGACAAATTAAATGTTACCAGCATTTTCTCCTGTTCTTATAACGTTTTAAAGGGTGATTGTGTGGCAGACTTTAACACTCATGTTCATGGGACCAGAGTTCAGTTTCACAGAAAAAACTTCAGTCAGTTTGCTTAAATCTGCAAACGGACTTATTTTCCGACTTCAGCCAAGGTCACTGTTTTAGTAATACTAACAGACTTTGGTAACATTCTCAAATTTCCGAGTTAACCCTTTCCCAAACGACAAAATTTGCACTCTTCCAAACCAAAAGAGTTTGCAGACGACAATTTCAGATTTGGATAAAATGCCAAAAATTTCTCAAAAAGGGTAGAAAACACTGTGGGAAAACGAGAAATTGCTCGTTACGAGAAATTTCTCCTTTTTCCCACAGTGTTTTCAAAATACTTTTAATGCAGACACGTAAAAACCAGGACTTGTTTAGGAAAAGGTTAACAGAAAGTTTAAAAAAATGGACTTGTTAATTTAGTTCAGTCCGTTTATTTTTTTGAGTTGGGTCTGAAATGTTATGTGAACTTAGAATGTGAGAACGTTACTTTTATCAATTGAAGTTAGTGAACGCACAAGTCAGAAACTGAGTCTGTCCGCACATTAGAGCAGAATAAGAGACGTAAGTTTTCAAGTTCGTGAAGTCGGGGCTTTAGCCGACACAGAAGTTCGAACCCGGACTTCCCAAAAACCCTGGCAACATTTTATTAACAGAGGCGAACCTTTAATTTTAGATGTTGTCATACGGCGGGGTTCACACTCGAACCTTGATGTTAAAGGATCAGAAAGTGTGCGAAAGTTTACGTCCCGGGCAACACAGACAGTGGAAAGAATACCCAATCAAAATTCCGTCAACGTGTCCCTCACGGTTACATCTCTGTAAGGTGCTCGATATCAAGTATTGTATTGCGGTAAGTGGATTCCGTCTCATCTTGTAGGATTGGACGTATTTATTTGACATTAAGGTAAGACCTGTGTAATGCACTTCCGGTGAACATGGGATGAAAATTCTAATTGGTTGATAAATAAGGATAAAGAAGGATTTATGCAGAAATAATAGTTTTGCACATTTCTAAAGGATCAGAAATTCCGTTTATGTCTATCTGGAAATCATTTTTTTGATACTTTTGTTAGTTTTCTGAAAAGGGAGGTAATTATTATCTCTTTTTGAATTGAGAATATAGTGGTTTTAGATTTATAAATAATGTAAAGAAGGAAAAAATGGAAAAAAAAATGAATCGGTGAAAGTAGTTCAATAATATTCATTTTTAATTACAGCTAATTTTGCAGGATGATATTTTAGTGGAAATAGCTGTTTTCCATTACACAGGTCTTACCTTAACTCTTTACCAGACAACGAAATTTTAGACTGGCCCAAATTGAAAACATTAATTTTGCATATAACAAAATTAATGTGACTAAAAATATTGAAATTTTGTTGTTGAAAGGGTAGAAAACATTGTGGGAAAAGGAGAAAATGCTGGTCACCAGCATTTTCTCCTTTTCACACAATGTTTTCAAAAGGATTAGTCTTTAGGGTCGTGAAAACCAGGGATTGTTTGATAAAGGGTTAAATGTTCATCTCCAAATATCTCCATATAACCAAGACTGTCTCTTGAAAGCTGAAAATGCATTCATTCAACGCACTGTGTATATCAAGATCAGAGTGTAAATTGTTGTCTGTGCGGTCTGACCTTGGTCGATGCTGTCGGCAAAACTCCGTGTTTTTGTCTATGGTGCTGAAACAGATTTAGTTGTATTGGATGATGTAAGTGTTACATCGTATCGGAGTGTTAAGCAATCTGTTGAAATATTCTGTTCCCGTTCACTGTAATGAGGCATCAACTTTTCCTTAATTGTGTGTTTTTCTTTTTATGATGCCATCCATCTTCGCCAGCCAAGTTTACGATCACTACGTGGATCTTACCTTGGCTGATTAAGCCCGATTTCGAGATTCCTGCGATGTGCCCTCTATTGGATGCTGGTTATTACTCCCCTTTACATCATGTTTCTAAAAGCAAATGAAATATCGTTTTACAAACCGCTTACGAATACACATGAAGCGATAAGCAGACATCCACGTGAGTTCCCACGTTTTACCTATTATTCGAAAGGTAGAGACCGTGTTCTATTTTTATTAAAGATGAAATGCTACGAGCAATTTTATTCGATGCAGCTAGAGCTGGCTGCATCCAATGAAAAGGCGTATCGGGGGGTTGTAAAAATCAAGCTCAATCCGCCAAGGTAAGATCCACGTAATGATCGTAAACTTGGCTCGCGAAGATGGATGCCATCTTGATTCGTGAAATACATTTGCAGCGTTGAGAAAGGCTTATTTTTGTAAAGGCTGTTGTTTGATGCTTGAAGAACTTCATGGCAAAAGTCACTCTTCCATTTTCTTTAAACTTTAGAAAAAATGATACGTTGGTAAGTCTCGCATTCAAATTCTTTGTTAGCATTTTGATTCGATGTTCATGACTATGTGCCATTTTGTACTATACACGTATGTTTCCGGTGTGTAACAATTACAACAAGAGCTGTTTTGGAGTCGAAGTTTCCGATCGAAACAATCTGATGTATATCTAGTATAGAAATATTTGAAAGGTAATAGTATTCGTAATATACAGAAAAAACTTCCCTGGCTGCATAGCCAGGTTTTCCAGTGGAGAGTTAGACAGCCATCATGGCTTTAAAACAGCATCTCTGCCTGAAATATTTCATATTCGCAAGCCAAGGGTTGCGATCCACGCTACACTACCCTTGGCGGATTGAGCTTGATTTCGACGATCACCCGATACACATTTACATTGGTTGCAGCTAGCTCTAACTGCATCCAATCAAATCGCTCGTAGCATTTCATCTTTGATAAAAATAGAACAGGGTCGCGATAAAAATAGAAGGTAAACATCCGTGGATGTGTGCAGGATCATTAATGATTTATTACTGAAGAAAACATAGACGAACAGTATTTATATAAAGTTTCAATGTGACCAATCAATTATCAGATGTTTTAGGCTATATCCCAGCACCTGACCATAGAATGTCGAAGTATGTTTGTGGTTATAGCTTCATGTTGAATTATGGTATTCGTAAGCGGTTTGTAAAACGACATTTCATTGGCTATCAGAAATATGATATAAAGGGAGATAATAAGGAACATCCAATAGGGGGCGTGTCGCGGAAATCTCGAAATCGGGCTCGATCCGCCAAGGTAAGATCCACGTAGTGATTGTAACCTTGGCTTGCGAAGATGAATATATTTGACAGCTAACAATGTAATCTAAATAAAATGTGGTATATTTTTGTGTAATTTGACTACATGTATATCTTTTCAAGTTTTTAGAGAGATTAATTGAAGTATAGTATTAGTTGTACGGTCAGGTGGCAGGGGACTTGAAAATTTGTTCACGGCTGTGGTGAATCATGTCGCCGCGAGCCAAAGGCGAGGTGGCGACATGATTCGATACAGCCGTGGGGGCGACATGATTCACCACAACCGCTTAGCACGCATTACGAAGGTTTCAGTTATGTCAGTTCCCAATGACGTCAGTTTTCATTGAATTTGGGCACGCAAAAGGAAAATTCTACTTTGTCAGTGTACTCATTTTTTAAAACCAAAAACAGGTAAAATTTGCTGAACAAACATTGGATTGGTAAAACTTTGCACTACAATAAATTCGTTGTACGGCCAGGTGGTAGAGGACTTGGCCTCCGGCTCGGGGCGACATGATTCACCACAGCAGTGAACAAGTTTCCAAGTCCCCTGCCACCTGACCGTATATATACAACTAATAAAGTAACTGTTCATTTTTAACATTTTTGAGCAGCTTGAAGCAAGCTTCCCGGATGCCGTTCTTTATGCCGCCGTGCCTATCACGATAGCAACAGTGCCAGAACTAGCGTGTCCAGTAAAGTGGATTTACAAAAGTAAGTTTTTAAACTCCTAAATGCTAGAGTAATGGAATTGTGAAAATAAGATATATAGATATATAACTTCGAGTCGTTAGATTAAAAAAAAGGAAAAAAAAGTGAACTCTTACTTCAGTACTTCTAACGCATGGGAAAGTGGATTTATAAAAGCAAGTCATAGTATTTGAGTCTCAGACTAATGGATTTATTAAGAGTATAAGTGCGCACTCCTATCCTTGGAGTAATGCATTTATGAAAGTGCTCCCTCCCAACTCGTGGATTAAACCATCCTAGAACATGGTGCTTACTCCCAACTCACTGAATCTAGAACGTTTGGTTACTATGAAAAATAATGTTTATATCAAACACTAGAAAATGAAGTAAATTTTTTGATATTTATTCGTTGCAATGTTGTTTTATTACGAAACCCATGTGGAAAATATTTTTTTCTGCAACTTTCCATTGCTTTTTAGTGCTTTTGTCTATAAACTCATTACCAAACGACAAAATTTTAGGTTTGTCCAAATCGAAAGCATTTGCAGACCACATAATGTAAGAGAATGAAAAATTGAAATTTGTTTTGTGAAGGGTAGAAAACATTGTGGGAAAAGGAGAAAATGCTGGTTACCAGCATTTTCTCCTTTTTCCGCAATGTTTTCTAAAGGCTTGTTTCTCAGGGTCGTCAAAAGTAGGCATTGTGTGGTAATGGGGTAAACTCTGAAGTAATATTTCAGCTTTTCAGTTACAAATCGTCGTACCGCTCTAATGTGTCATTGACTTCGTTTCCGGGTTTCGTGACCGTGCTCTTTGTTCCGATGTTTGCCTCGTTCTGATCGGAATTCAAATGTGTAAATTGTCGACTTTGCAGACTATGCAACATTAATAGAATAGAATCAGAATATCACTTTTTATGTGTTTGTCCAAAATATTGCGAATTAAGATCAAAATACTTAAATATACACTGGTTTACAATTGCTAAATTTAATAGAATTATGTCATCTAAAAAACGAAAAATCCAATTAAATACTGCAAAATTCATCAAAAGGGCATTTGATTTACGAAATAACTTTTTAAATAACGTTTGACATTATTGATCCTTATCTTGCTGATTATATTAAAATAAATGTAAGTTTCAAGCCATAGTACAAACCCTAATGATACTATCTCTTTATCTTTTATTATTATTTTTTTTCTTTCTGAAGATAAATACCTTCTAGTCGGACAATTTAGATCCCAGATCAGACTACACGGTCTGTGCCGTCTGATCTTGATCTACAGTGTCCATGAAAAGGTCAAACATGCTTAGTTTCTTAAGTGTTAATCCTACTATAGTTGTGATTTTTTTTCAGATGTTTATATATTGTATTTGTAAATATTTATTCTATATTTCATGTTATATTACTGTAAAATGGTCAATAACAAAATTCTTTTGCCGAATACCAAATAAAGTAATTTTGAGTTGAGTTGAGTCGAGTTTGTAAATTGTCGCTGTTTCCGCGGTGTATATGATATAACATTCTTTAGGAAAGTTCACTTTAAGTGATTCAGTAGATGACAAATTGTTTAATTAAAATTGAAAGGATTTGCAGACAACAAAGTAAATCCGACTGAAATGATCGGTTTTGTCTTTTACTGCTTAGAAAACATCGATGAAAAAAGAGAGAATGCTAGTTTCCAGCATTTTCTCCTTTTCCCACATTTTTTTCAAAGGCTTCTCCTTCACCTTGTATTAACTCTTTACCAAACGTCAAAAGTTTTAAATTTTTCCTAATTGATGACATTTGCAGATGACAAAACTAACGCGACACAAAAATGGAAATTTGTTCTGGAAGCATAGAAGACATTGCGAGAAAAAGGAGAAAATGCAGGTCACCAGTATTTCCTCCTTTTCTCACAATGTTTTCAAAAGGTCCCTTTTTGAGGGCCGTGAAAACCAGGGATTGTTTGGAAAAGTGTTAACCCATTACCACACAATCCCCACTTTTGACGACCTTGAGAAAGAAACTTCTGGAAAACATTGTGGGAAAAGGAGAAAATGCTGGTATCCAGCATTTTCTCCTTTTACCACAGTGTTTTCTACCCTTCCCAAATCAAATATTAATTTTTCATTCACCTTTTTTTGTCGTCTGCAAAATGCTTTCAGTTATGACCAGTCTAAAATTATCTTTTGTGGTAAAGAGTTAAAACACGAAATCATTTTGTAAAAGGTTACTAGTATAATGCCCCATCAATTCCGTTGTCTGCGCATGTCATATTCTGAGTATTTATAGAATGCCATCTAGCGGGAGATAATGCATCAATTCACCATTTTGTTAATTTGCAGTTTGTGAGAAACCGTTACAAAGTGAGGATGAAATAACAGAAAGTTATATACATGGATGTGGTAAAAGCGAGGACATGGAATTTAGGCCAAATTACAAATACTACGAGGACATTCGTGATATACGTCGAGAGAAGGAAGTAGTCCTCAGACTGCGTCAGAGCCCAGGAATCAAGCGAAGGAGAGAGAAAGCCAAAGCTTCGTCGCACAAAACACCCACCGTAAACATTAAATTACTGTCAGAAGAACGGACAAACTATAACTCGTTTGCATAGAGGAAATCTTTACTCCTATTTCATGTCGGACTAATTGTGTTGTGGTGCCAAAATCTTTACCGGAAGTGACGTGGCAGCTGTCGATCATATGACATCAAAACAAAATGGCGGCTTACGATTTTTCTCAGCAAGTGTTCAGAAATCGAAAAATTTCATTCATGCATAAATTCCAACTACTGCTTGCTCTACCAGAATTTTTTCTCAAACAATGGGAGACTTTCAACGAAGTCGAACATGCACGCACATCTAATTAAACATTTATGAGAAAATACCGTAACTATATTTGGATCGGTGATATTCACTGCTGCTTTATAAAACGCACATATTTACCATAAAAGCTTACTTTAATAAGGTATCGATCAACAAATCAACACCATTATACATATGGCGTAAAGTGTCGTCTCGGAATAGCCTGCGCAGTCCGCGCAGGCTATTCCGAGACGGCGCCTTACGACTACATTAGGTTTTGTGCAGTAGTAGACTTGCTCAAAACAAAAAAATAACATGAAAACGTAGAGTGTCGTTTCGGGTCAGCCTTCGAAAACTACGCAGACTGATCCGAAACGACACTCTACGCAAACGTTCGAATGTCTCTTCTTGCGTATTGCAAGCCAAATATAGACACATCTAGCTGAATACAACTGGTGAAATTCAACACTGCGTAGGCCTACATACGGCGATAAAGTGTGTCAACCGATTAAGACTAACAAATTGAATTCGGGGTCCGTATTCACCAACCATTCTTAAATCTTATCCTGCTAAACAACTGAAATGAAATTTTCCATTCAATAGTAAAAAAACAAATATTGCCGTTTCAATGTTATGTTTTTGTAGAACAATATCTCCCTATCAAACAGTGTTACTTTCAAATTTAGAATATTTAGAACGGAAAATCCACTTCTCTGCAATCTGATCTTGATCTACACTGTCTGCAAAAGGTCAGTGAGTCGGGCTTTGCAGGCTGGGGGTAAAGACTGTTCCTAGTCATTTTCTCTTAAATGTTTTAAATTAGAAAGTAACACAACTTCTTATTGGCTAAACGGAATGGTGGTGATGTTACTTTCAAGTTTAGCAAATTTTCAAGAGTAAGACTAAGAATTTTCTTAAGAATGGTTTGACAATACAGATCCAGGTATACCTGTCTTAATGAAAATATTTAATGTTTTAAATTAGAAAGTAACACAACTTCTGATTGGCTAAACCGAACGGTTTAGCCAATCAGAAGTGGTGTTACTTTCAAGTTTAGCCAATTCTAAAGAGTAAGACTAAGAATATTCTTAAGTATGGTTTGACAATACAGACACAGGTACACCAATCAAACCCCTTTCCTAAATGACAAATTTTTGACTGTCTCGAAGTCAAAGTGTTTGCAGATGAAAATTTTTAATTTGATAAAAATGGCAGAAAATTTTCCGATAGGCTAGAAAACACTGTGGGAAAAGGAGAAATTGTTCGTTACGAGCAATTTCTCCTTTTTCCACAGTGTTTTCTAAAGACTTGTACTGCAGATACATAAAAACCAGGGCTTGTTTGGGGAAGAGTTAATGAAAATAATGTTAGATTACTAAGTCTTGTTAAAGTATTTAGATACTTGATACTTGGAGTCTGTTCTTGGATAAAAACGTCCACTTGTTTAGTCAAGCCTATATACATGTAGATCTAAAAGTTTTTTGTATGTTCAGCCATTTAAAGGTACTGACCAGTAATAATTCATGCTCTGGTAACAGGGGGCTTAGTTCATCTCCATGATTTACTACACCAAGTCAGCCATCACATACTCATGCAGCCATGAAATTCGTTTGTCTAGCATTCAGCTACATTTTGATGTAGAGATCTTAGACATGCAGAAATTTACCAACAGCAAAAAGTTTCGACACATTTTAGCTGCGCAAACCTAGGCAGGCAAACCAATGCAGGCAGACCTAGGCAGGCAGACCTTGGCAGGCAAACCTAGGCAGGCAGATCTTTGTCTATATTTTTGCAGGAGCATTAAAACTACTTTCCACAGGGTTTCTCACAGGTATTTGGCACTTAAAGGAGTCAAAACTCGTCTCTTTATTTGACATTTTTCTTGTAAAGATTTTCTTGAAACTTGCCAAAATGAGTTTTAGTTGTGAGGCGCTTTAACTTCTATACTTAGTTTCAATTTACTGTTTTATTTCGTTAAGTGTAATCATGTTACCCCTCTCCCAAACAACAAAATTTTAAACTGGTCCAAATTGAAAGCACTTGCTGATGACAAAATAAACGCAGGTCAAATATTAAAATTTGTTTCCGGTAGGGTAGAAAACATTGTGGTTACCAGCATCTTCTCCTTTTCCTCCAATGATTTCAAAAGGCTTCTTTTTCAGGGCCGTAAAAACCAGGGATTGTTTAGTAAAGGGTTAAATATTCAAATGTGTTGTCTAATTAGTAATTTCTTTTGTTAGGTTTTGTTGTGTTTTGTTTGCTGTTTTCTTTGTAACTAATCATTCTAGAGATGAATTATCTGTGTATAGTTTGTAAACTTGCTTCACTGACTGTTCCAGGATAACTGTGGACGAAGGAAAGTACTGTGTGATCTATGACAGCTGAGTAAGCATGTTTCATCAGAATGATCTCAGTGTATTAGTGACCAAAACGCCATCTGCGGAAAACATTCCTCTTGCAGACCATACGTGAAAATATGTGTCAAAAAAAGAAATTACCTTATACCACACAATCCCAACTTTTAACTCTTTACCAAACAACAAAATTTTGGACAGGTCCGTATGAAAGCCCTTGCAGAAGACAAAAACATAACTCAAAAATTGACATTTATTTCCAGTAGGGCAGAAAACATGGTGAGAAAAGGAGAAAATGCTGGTTACCAGCATTTTCTCCTTTTCTCACATTGTTTTCAAAAGGCTTCTATCTCAGGGTCTAAAAACCAGGGGTTGTTTGGTAAAGGGTTAACAACCATCATAAAGAAAGTTTGGAAAGAACGGGATAAAATGCATTTTCTCCTTTTCAGACGATGTTTCCTACCTATCCAGAAATAAAATTCATTTTTTGAGTCACATTTATTTTGTCGTCTGCACATGCTTCCAATTTGGATTTGTCTAAAATTCTCTTATTTGACTACAAGAGTTGAATCTTGAAACTAGTATATGATGATTACAAACGCTTTCACACAGCAAGATTTTTTTTAATCATAATATTTTAAAATTATCCTGGTCACACTATAGTCATCTTGCATCATGGAAGCCAGCCGGTCATTCCATCAACGATTGCATTCCAAATGTAGCAATACTTGGCGTAGTAATCTTTCCAAATGACAAAGGGTTAAGAAAAAAGGCAAAACTGTCTTGTATACAAAGCTCATCAGAATTCCTACATTCCTTGCCTGGCATTCTAGATGGTCAAAATAAATATTGAAAACAATGAGCAGTGGTAACTTTGTTCTGACTAGATTATCAGTCCTATTTCGGATGTATTGACCGTTTGCTAGGTCAGTTTTGTCAGGTACCAAAGCATCATTATTCTGATGAATTTTATTTCACTCTCCATACCAAATAAACAAATATGGAGTGATTTTTGAAAACAATGCAGGAAAGGAAAAAATGCTGGAAACAAGCATTATCTCTTCTCCTACACTGTTTTCTCCCTTTCAAAGGTGATTCTCATCTTTTGAGCTACAGTACATTAGTCATCTGTAAATGCTTTCATTTTGACAAGTCTCTTTGGAGGTGATTTTGTCCTCTGGTGTTGGAGTAAGCAAAATGAACTGTCTGTTGTTTAGTACAATATTTCATTAATAAAATTAAATAAAAGACCACGAGCTAATTTTATGTATAAATAGTAAACTTGTGTTTAATTCTGTTTAGAACCCAGAAGATCTATTTACTACATATGCACTTTACATACATTACATTGCAAGCTGAAGACCCCTCCACTCTCCTGGCTGGGAATCTGTGACTAGCGCATAATTATGGGTTGTAACCTGGTGCTAGTGGGTTTAATACTTGGTTGCGGCAAACTGTCTTTCCAGTGATTTTTGATCTCTCACCTTTGATGCACGTAAGAAAGTAGTCAGTGTCGTCTTAGAATGAAAGTTGTTTCAGTGCTTGTGTGAGAAAGCCATGAAACATATAAGGTGCACGGGAACCCATGATTACCATAGCTGTTAAAATGGCATTAAACCTCCAATACAACAGACAAAAAAAGAAGAAAATCATAGTTGTTTTAACTCATTACCAAACGACAACATTTTAGGCTTGTCCAAATGGAAAGCATTTGTTGACGACAAAATAAAAACTGAAAATTTGAAATTTGTTTTGTGAAGGATAGAAAACAATGTGGGAAAAGGAGAAAATGCTGGTGACCATCATTTTCTTCTTTTCCCACACCAATGTCTACAAACAAATGTCTGGAAACAAATCTCAATTTTTTAGTTATGCTTAATTTGTTGTCTCAAGTCCTTCAATTTGGACTGGTCTAAAATTTTGTTGTTTGGTAATGAGTTGATTGGCTATTATGGATCCAAAATTATGTGCTGACTTGCCTGGCATCATGTATCACAGAGGTGTATTAAGCCCCCTTTTGCCAGAGCATAGCTTGTATACAAGTATTACAGTGCTACACTAGGGCCTGTTCATAAATTGAGAATGAAATCTGTCATCGGAGGTGGCATTGGAAGCATTTATTGTTGAAAAACAAGAAAATTTAATGCTTTCAATATTGGTTACTCTTGAATTTTGATTAACCCTTTACACCACAGATACTCATTTCTACACATTGCTTGTAGGAGCCTTTGGAAAACATTGTGGCAAAAGGTGAAATTGCTCGTCACGAGCAATTTCACCTTTTGTCACAATGTTTCCTATGCTATCAAAAGATATCATTTACACATAAGAAACGGCTTCATCCTTGCTGCCATTTAGGGTCAATTAGAGATGCCATAGAAATGCTATATGGGGTAAAGGGTTAATGGTAAAGATTAATTTTTTGAGAGTGTGTTGCTTGGAAAATATGCCATGTAAAGTACTGGTTAAAGTAACATCATGGATAGGTGCACTGGCCACTACAACATGACTAAAATAAGTATCATTTATTTGTATGGTCTTTAACGCCATTTTCAACATTTAATTAACGACGTTTGGTATAAATGTTTACGCGCATCCATACTGCGCATGTGTATTTCTCACAGATAGTAAAACTATCAGCGCTATTGTCTATTTTTCGCACAAATGGCAATAGTAACAGCGGACCGAATGTGCACTTTTACAAGAAGAACATTCTACGGATGGTAATAGCACGGTTGCACAAGCCATGGTATTCTATGGTTGAAATAAAAAAGGGAAGTTTTCACCAAAACGAATGTTTATTTGTCGTGGAAAAGGGAATTTTTGACGCAATGTCAGCCATCCAACGATGAAAATGATACAGCTTCTTATGTTTTCCTGAAACTGGCAGGCCAGTTGTCATGCTATCCTTTCCGGAGAAGGTGATAGCATCAACACTGGCCTACCAGTGTAAGGATGATGTGACTGGTAAAGAACTAGCTGGAAAAAAAAGTCCAGTTAGACAGCAAACAATGAAACAGGCAGAAAATTGAAGCTGTTGAAGTATACCTATTTCTTAAGGTTCATGTAAAGTGTTTATTTTGCTTAATTTCATACGTCAATAATTCTGTAATTATTAAAATTTGTCCAGGAAAACCATATATCAAATTAAAGCTCTAGATGAGTACAAGCTGTTTTACCTAATTATACCTACTGGCCTTATATAACAAAACTAAAACATTGCAGAAAAAGATGACATCGTTTAAAACCTACAAAATAATAATGACATAACAAAATTGCTTAAGTTTTGGAGAAAACACAGGCTATGGTACATACCAGGTACTGCTACAACCAAAACTCCTATAGTTTCTTTAAAAAGGCACATATTTAAGTCAGAAAGTTTGACATTTTTCCCTTATTGAATTGTCAGCCATGTTTGACCTACTTTTTTTTAGTAACAGGTATGGTGTCTCCACAGGATCAAAATGTACAAGTGGTTGTGCGTAATAAACTTTCATTAGTATTACCTGAACAAATTGACATGAAATAAATGACCTCAATTACCATATATTACATGCTTGATTTATTGTTCTAACTTGGTTCTGGCTAATGTCGTCTGCATGTGGAACTATGTGCATGTTTCTAAACTCTTTATGCTGCTAATAGATTCATAGTGTTTTCAAAGAATACTTGAAATACCTGAAATAACCATTAAATTGTTGGTTTAAATTGGTAATACATGGTGGGTGACTTAGATCTATGATGCACTTTCTGTGCAGCCTGATTTCAATTTATGCCATCCGCTAAAACGTTTTATTTTGACTAAGGCGCAGTAAGGGTCAAACCCGACATTTACCGATAACAGAGTTTCCGTACAGTCCCATTATACCTGATGTTTTAAATATTCACGTTTTAATTACTCTTTGCATAAAGGTCAATTTCAGGTCAATTTACACCAGTAATAATTTTAGATAAAAAAAATAAAAATGACCTGTACAAGTGAACTTTCCATGTCCACTTCCAAACCCTTTCTCAAAAACAGCACCCCCAACTACCCCATCACACACACAAAAAGAACAATGAAAAAAATGCTTATGTGAAAAATTGATTCTAAATCCTATCTACCAGACTGGTAACACCTTTTGTAACTGCTGTTTTTGAGAAAGGGTTTGGACGTAGACATGGAAATTTCACTTGTACAATTCATTTTCATTTGTTTTATTATCTAAAATTACTAATGAAAGTTTATTATGCACAACCACTTGTACATTTTTATCCTGTGGAGACACCATACCTGTTACTATAACAAAAGTAGTTCAAACATGGCTGACAATTCAATAAGGGAAAAATGTCAAACTTTCTGACTTAAATATGTGCCTTTTTAAAGAAACTATAGGATTTTTGGTAGTAGCAGTACCTTATATGTACCATAGCCTGTGTTTTCTCCAAAACTTAAGCAATTTTGTTATTTCATTATTATTTTGTAGGTTTTAAACGATGTCATCTTTTTCTGCAATGTTTTAGTTTTATTATGTAAGGCCAGTAGGTATAATTAGGTAAAACAGCTTGTACTCATCTAGAGCTTTAATTTGATATATGGTTTTCCTGGACAAATTTTAATAATTACAGAATTATTGACGTATGAAATTAAGCAAAATAAACACTTTACATGAACCTTAAAGTATAGCTATTTCCTCTTTGAAAAATACTGTGGGAAAAGGGAAAATTTCTTCCACTGAATAATTTTTCCTTTTTCCATCATGTCAGCCGAGCTTTTATCCCTTTCTTTGAAAAAAAAAAAAATAACTTCCAATGTGACCTTCATCCCTTTTTCCTGGGGAAAGAAGCACGGGTAGGTGCCATTTTTATATTTTCTTATTGTCACGATTTATAAGTACTATGATTGTGGAAATTTTAAAAAAAATCTGTCCGTTAGAAAGTATGTTTTTATTGAAAATTAACCCTTAACCCGGTCAAATTATCTCCCTTTTTAACTCAATGGTCTATATATAAAATGCATATTGGTACATTTGCCATGCTCAGAACCAGGCTTTTATATGTTTTTTGTGCAAAACTGAATTATTTTTCTTTAAAGTGATGTATATTTGTATATTCTTCTGGCAATTTTCCTGTTTAATTAACTATTCAAGGAAAGTGTGTTAAATCCAGTATATGCTGAATTTTGTTACTGTATATACCTTTTTCAAAAGCGAATTTCTCGGAAACGAGCACGGGGACCCCCATTTTTTTCCATTGTAATCTACCAGAGACATGATGAGCTTTGTATGTGCCAATTTAAAAAAAAAAAACTGTCCGTTGGAAGAATTTGTCATGAACGTCTTTAAGCTTTATTGTTGTGGCAAAAGCACTTATCCATGCTTTCCTGGAGTTTCTTTTACTATTACTTAACACAATATTCTTCCCACACCACTGGCTGCTTTTCCACTTAACTGTCACCAAAATTTCTGCAGGAAAAGAGGAATGAATCCTGTTGTAATGACTTTTATCAATCCTTTTAACCCTTTCCCAAATGACAAAATTTTAGACTGGTCCAAATTGAAAGCACTTGAACACGACAAAATACATGTTAGTCAAAAATTGAAATTTGTTTCTAGCTGGGTAGAAAACATTGTGGGAAAAGGAGAAAATGCTGGTTACCAGCATTTTCTCCTTTTCCCACAAGGTTTTCAAAGGGCTTCTATCTCAGAGTCGTAAAAACCAGGGATTGTTTGGTAAGGGACTTTGAACCAGCACTTCCTGATTTCAAGTCGTGCTACTTATTGTGCCAACGGAATTGGTGATATAAATATTAAAATGGTATTGACACCATACAAAGGAACAAATAAAATCTTATTATTCTCGTATAAAAAATTGGATAGACACAGATGTCTATGGGAAAAAAGATCTACTGCTAGAATGAGGGACAACAAGATCATGACATGTGACACTTCTGGCTGAAGATACCGGTAAAACCATTGGCCGACAGTAATGTGATTTTCACGATTTACTGAATAATAGGGATCACAGACACATAATACATTGAAATCATACAAAACTCATTAACAATATTTTAGGCTTGTCTAAATCGAAAGCATTTGCAGACGAAAAAAATAAAAGTGACTGAAAATTTGAAATTTGTTTTGTGAAGAGGAGAAAGCATTGTGGGAAAAGGAGAAAATGCTGGTTACCAGCATTTTCTCCTTTTCCAACAATGTTTTCTCAATGCTTCTGTAACAACGATTGTTGTCCAGGTTTTAGCAGTCAATCTTGTAATTTCGAAGTTCCCTGGTTTTCTTGATCGCATGAGATTCCTTTGTCTCTTTGCCAGTTGGAAGCTCACATAGTCACCAGAAAGTCACTTTCTTAGGGTCATCAAAAGTAGGGATTGTGAGGTAATGGGTTAACTCTTTACCACACATTCCCGACTTTTAATGACCCTGAAAAAGAAGCCTTTTGAAAGCATTGTGGGAAAAGGAGAAAATGTTGCTAACCAGCATTTTCCCCTTTTCCCACAATGTTTTCTGCCCTACCCAAACAAAATTCCAATTTTTAGGTCACCTTTATTTTGTCCTCTGCAAATGCTTTCAATTTGAACCAGTCTAAAATGTTCTCATGTGGTAAAAAGTTAACTAGTAACTGAAGCACTTCAACACCAATGTTTTCTGGATCACATCTCAAGTTTTTGTATGTGGTGTCAGTTCCTCAGCATCTGGGTAAACAATGGAACAGTTTGGTAAAAACCTCTTTAATTCTTCTAATACTTTCTTCTTGTCTTTTACAGAAGGAAGGTCTTTCAAATATAATTCTTCTAACAACCTGTTGGGCACAAATAGAACAAATACAAGTAAACAAAAGTTAATGAGCTTTTCTAAGACAATGTTCCTGTTTTAATACTTTACCAATAGATCTAAAGCTTTAACTTTTTACCAAATGACAAAATTTTAGACTGGTCAAAATTGGGGCACTTTAAGATAGTTACCAGCATTCTCTCCTTTTTCCACAGTGTTTTCTCAGGGTCATAAAAACCAGTGATTATTTGGTAAAGGGTTAACAATACTGAATAAAATGACCTGTGAAAAGATTGTGGGAAAAGGACAAATTCAATCATACACATGCAGGGTTTTCCCTCGGCTTTGAAAATTGGGGGTCATTGTGACCCCCTTCCTCATTAGTTGAGGGTCATTTCATTACTTTTGGGGGTCAAAATTACTGAATTTCTCGTCATCAACTTCAAGCACGATTTATAATGCATTTTACCTTCAAACGCCAACTTCCAAGATTGAAAAGTCGGTCGATCATTTCTGACAGAAAGGCCGATGTCACTTTTTGACAAACCAAACATTTTCGTCTGAATCACTGCTTGACATGGCTTGATTGGCAGTAGTAGGAAGCAGACGATAGAAGAATGTTACAGTATTCTTCGTCATGACATTATTTTTCCGTTAACAGCACAGACCAGTAATGTGCACTTTTATATACCGGAAGTCGTGTAAAATATGCTATGAGAGAACCCAACCTCGACTTTGACTGGGCCCATATTTACGACACGTGTCAAATATACATTTTGGCCATAATGCGTAAACCAGTCTTATTCTATAAATAAATTACTGGAAAACCACTTTTATCTAAAATAAACCCTGTAGTCAAAAAAAGTATGGTATTCGTTTGACCTTGAAGCAAGAACACACTTGGAATTATGACGCTACATTCAACTTCGTACATTATTTAGATTTTTGAAAGTTGCATCACCGATGACGCACTGTCATTTATTTTGGGGGTCATTTGAATTAAAATTGTGTCAATGACGCAGGATTTGTGCGTCATGGAAAACCCTGTACATGCATACGGATGTTTGCAAATACTTTCAACTTAGACACATCTAAGATTTTGTAGTGTTGTAAAAATTTTAAACCTATTAATTATTATATAACTGCAGTAGCATGTTTATTCATGTGCCTATTGGTATTTAGCAGTAAATGGCTAAGGGCCTGCTGTGATTTGCCCAGGAAGAATTCCACAAAAACTGAGTGCCTGTATTGAGGATTGAACAAAGGGCTCCCAGGATATGAATCCAGTTGTGTCACACAGAACCAGTGAAGAGTGCATTAGCTGACAATAATAGCTTAGTCTTTTTTTTACCTGAAGCTAAGCAACCGATTCATGCCATCATCTGTGATTTCATTACAGGAACTAATCTGTAACCTTTGCAAAGAATTGCATACCCTCGTGAGAAGAAACATACATCCATCACACACATAGCGACAATCATGAATCTTCATTGACTCGAGATGTTTGATACCATCTGAAATGTATATAAAAGTCTGGGTACTATGAGTCAGACAAGATAGTTCCCTGACACAAGAGTCCCCCATGAGTTTTTGAAACACTTCAATGACAGTTTTGAAGACAGTTCCCTGACACTTTTGAAGACAGTTCCATGACACTTTTGTTCAATTCAAATGCCAATTATCAATTGTAAAAAAAAAACTAGAAATGCTTGATGAAAGATTTTATGAACAGATGATGTTTAGCAATTGGTTGAAGCATTTGTTCCTGTGAATGACAAGTACACTCAGTCACTTTGAGACTGTCTGTAGTTTTCTATGATTGCAATCTGAATTGGCTATAATAAGGACTGTAGAGTACACACAATGTATTCCCACCATTTGTCTTTGTGACCTTCTTTTTCACCCCATTTGATCTGATTTCATACTTTTTTGAGATTTATCAAGACAAATTTTCCTTAGAATTGAACTCAGTGGGTCATGCATTGGTTTTGGTGATAAATTGCTAGCTTTCACCAGTTTTCCCTCTTTAAAGTAGTGGCAGACAAAAAAGCAACTGTTGCATTTGTAACCTACTATGTTGTCAAAAGCCTTCCTCCATAGGATCTTTAAAGTTCAGTATTGTGATATAACCGACATAATGCCTAAACAGCATCACACGCCATATAAACAAGCTAACTTACAAATGAACAAACAACCAAGAAACAAGATACACCTGAAAAAGGTTAATATCTGATCACCTATATACGATGACAATATTTTAGACATGTCAAAAAAACAAGCATTTGCACATGAAAAATCAAATTTGAATTAAATGATGACTTGCCTGTGATCTAGAGTTAAGAAAAAAAAATGTGGGAAAGAGGAGAAAATACTGTTTTTTAAGCCTTTACCAAATGACAAAATTGTAGACCAGTCCAAATTGAAAGATTTGCAGACGACAACCTAAGTATGGCTCAAAAATTGAAACTTGTCTTGGGAAGTGTAGAAAACATTGGGGGAAAAGGAGAAAATGCTGGTTACCAGCATTTTTCCTTTTCCTACAATGTTTTCGAAAGGCTTCTTTCTCAGGGTCCTTAAAAGTTGGGATTGTGTGGTAAAGGCTTAAAGGCATTCTGTATCGGGGTCATTCAAAATACTGGACTGTTTGGTCAAGCCTTAATCATACCCAAATGTAAAAATCCATTAAACATCACATCAGCTCCGGATGTATCTATGTCTTTTACGTGAAACAGATGCGAATCCTCTTCCTCAGGTAGCAGATTATAGTCACTCAGCCACTCCTGCTCTTCCATAAATCGTATACGTCCACCATTTCTTAAAATCCACTCTGCACAAGTCCGATCAGGTCCAAACTTTTGCAGTCTCTCACCATCGACCCTAAAGATAGAAATCAAGCAGCATAAGACTTTACAAGATACAGTCATTCAAATTGAATGAAAGCATTAAAATCTTGCAGGCAAAAAAATCATACATGGCTAAATTCCCGCTAAAATGACATGATATCCCTTTGAAAGGGTAAAAACAAAAATACGGAAAAGCGGCAAATGCTATTTAACAGCATTTTTTCCTTTCACAGCAATGTTTTTAAAAGCTTTTTTCCTATGTGTTTAACAAAATAGATTGAGTGTTAACCCTTTACCACACTATTCCCATTTCAACAACCATGAGGTGGTAGGCTTTGGACAAAACAAGACAAATTTCATAATTTGAGGTTGATTTTTAAGTTAGTAGACCCATAACACTTCTAGTGCAACATGGATTAAATCTCCTGATAGTTGATAAATACGAATTGACAGATATGATACATTTGCATATTTCAAGCAACCAGAAATTCCTTTCATGTCTATCATTAATAACTATCTTGAAATCATTTGTAGATATTTTTGGTTAATTTCCAGAAAAGGGAGATAATAATTCTTTCCCTATGAGAATACAGAGGTTTCGTTTTCTGCACATATCACATTCTTCAAAGATTCAACTACATAGCTGCGTAGGTTACATGCTAGCCGATCATAGCTGAATGAATCACACCAGGATGCGATTTATTGAGTAAACGTTTCTTTAATTTTGAAATTCAAAGTAAAGGTTGTCGCTTTGAAATATTAGTCCGCTTCTGAACCCAGAATGGCCAAATTAGATAGATGTGTATTTGTAGAATGCCATCTTGCTGGTGATAATGTAGTGGCTTTAGATTTATAAATGATAATTCTAGAAGGACAAAAAGGAAAAAGTGGCTCTGTTAAAGGTTGGTATTTAGACTTTTTGCATCTCATCAAATTAAAAAAAATATATATCACTTAAATCTATATAAAAAACAAAAAAAATCATCAAAAATTAAAAACATTAAATTACAAAAATAAAATGTTTTTGATGGTGTTTTAAAGGTGGCCCTTTAGATTTTTCACATCTCACCAGATTGAAAAATATGTTTATCAATGAAAATTATATGAATAAACAGTGAAAATCATCCATAATTAAGAAGACATGTAATAAAATTATATAAAAAAAAAGATGTATTCCCTTAAAAAGGCTATGTAGCCCCTTAACATAGTGGACCCGTAATAGAAAAAGCTGTTTCCACTATAATATTATCCTACAAAATTTGCTATGATTAAAAAAAGGGTATAGTTGTACTACTTTCGCGGAGCCACTTTTTCCTTTTTTTTTTTTCCTTCTTAGAATTATCATTTATAATCTAAATCCAACACCACTGTATTTTAATTACAAAGAGAGATAGCAATTACCTCCCTTTCCTGGAAACTAACAAAAGTTTTAGAAAAATAATTTCGAGATAAACAGTAAAGGAATTTCTGCTCCGTTAAAAATGTGCAAAAGTTTTATACCTGTATAGATCTGTATTTATGAACTATCAAGAAAACTTTATGCCATGCAGAACTAGAGGTATTGCGCATCCACTTCCCTAAGGTATTTTTAGATTTCATGCCAAAAATGAAAAAAAAAAGCGTTGTGGCAATGTCAAGTGACTGGCATGTGACTAATGACGCTTTAAAAATTCCATAACATAACAAACATGAAATTATTTTCCAAAATGTCTTCTTTGGATGTTATGTTTGAAGCTTCGCCTGTGTATTTCCAGTATGTAAATGAGTGAGTTGCTCATGTAAAAATAGACTGTTTCCTGTTGATGTTGACCTTGGCCATAGTAAATCTATAACTTCTCTTGTTATCGTATGGTTTTTAATTACTGGGGTTTTTTGAATGACAAAAGACTTTGGGAGTATCAGGATGATTTTTTTTTGTATTGTAAAATTTTTGTCCCAAAATCTGAAGGGCCGTAAGAATCCACCTGGCAGGTCGTAGCTAAGCTATGGCATGAGTGGACCAGTTGTTTTTTTTTCCCCTCATTTTAGTGTCCTCAAAGCAGTTGGGAATTAATTGTAATTAATCTACATAAACACATGCATCCTAACAGTACTTTGTTGATCCTTTGCTTTATGGAATACAGCTACCCATGATGATTTTCAAATTACCTATTTTACCTCAACATGCAGTGAATAGTAATATAGCCCAGCCAGGTCAATTCTTACAGCCTAACACTCTGGTACCAACACTTGAATGCAGAAGAAATGCACATGCCTATAGAATGTTTGGTTTGTTTAATTCCAAACAAAGGTACATACACTAGTTAAACCAAAAGGGAGACATAACTGTGTCATTTTCATGGATACTTGTGCCCTATTGTTATGGGTACCCTTTTGATAGATGACACATAGTGCAAGTGCAAGGTTGAAGTAAATATCTTCTGTAATAGTAATTTCAATTTTGTAAAAGTGATACGCTATGACTGCTATGCAGAAAAAATCCCTGATTATCATAATTGTTTGTTTTATATCATCTACCTGATGTATAATAGAAATAAAATGCCAAAATATCATCCCTACTTTCGATGCACGAAAAAAAAGTACAGAGAAGCTCATTGTCAGCATATGAAAAATGCAGAATACACCCAAAAAATTATGAGTTTACCATATTAATTAACCCTTTCCCAAACAATCCCTGGTTTTTACGAGTCTGGAATTGTAGCCTTGTGAAAACATTATGGGAAAAGGAGAAAATGCTGGTAACCAGCATTTTCTCCTTTTCCCACAATGTTTTCTACCCTATCATAGACAGAAAGCATCTTTTCAGCAATAGTTGAACTTTCGTCTGCAAATGCTTTTCATTTGGTCTAGTCCAAAAGTTTGTCGTTTGGGAAAGGGTTAAGTAGATTCTCTCACTCTCATACATACTCATTTGCCACCTTGTGCATGTACTTAAGTAGAAATTGAAGTTGATGAGTTGTTGAGACATATCTGTGACATATTATTGCCCTGCTTGTAGTATGAACTAGTGGAATCTTTAAAAGGAAAAAAAGAAAAACTTTATGAGGACTTAATGCTAAAAGTACACATTTTTATTGTCATAACAAAGTGCCTAAAATAATCTACTAATAATTCCATAACGGGAAAAAAAACCATCATATTTTCCTGTAACATCATTCTGAAGGTGTCTGCTCCGATGCTATTTTTGTTACTGGTCTTCACATACACCTTCATATCAGCCCTCATTAAACAAGTCTGGAATAAATACAATTCTGCCAGCATCTTTTCAAACGACTCTAGGCAAAAAAAAAAAATCTAATGACAGCTAATAAAATGGGCATATATTGTTAGATAAATGATTAATCTTTAATATCACACAAACTGTGCTGCTACATACCAATTAAATCAATGGAAATTCACCTTTTTTCCCAATATAACTAAATCCAGTGTAATTTGTAAACAACTAACAAGACTACTTATGTTAAATAGGCATGCGCACTCAGCGGAATTTGAATTTTATAATCTTAATAATCATTGCTGCATGAGGTGCCTTTGTCAACAGCGAAATTCACCACTAAACCATCCTGTAGCGTGTCAGAGATACTGTGATTTCTGCCAAGACATGCGCATTGATGATATCACCATGTTTTGATTTCTGGTGAAGTAGGTCAACGGTTATTCATGTTGAAAAGTACATATTTGCACGAAGGAAAGATTTAGATATTAACAAACATCAGTCTTTGTGTAAAGATTAATCATGTATCTAACGATCCATGCCCATTTTATCAGCTGTCATTTGAAATTTTGTCTCATAGAGCCGCTTGAAAACATGTGGGTAAAATTGTATTTATTCCAGACATGTTTATGAGGGCTGATATGAAGGTGTATGCAAAGCCGAGTAACAAAAATAGCATTGGAGCAGACACCTTCTGACTAAAGGTAATTTTCCTTTAGATTTATAGTTTGCAATAGATTCAAACAACTTAAGCAAACAACATTTATACCAGTGTGCAATATATTTGATAAAGTCATCTACAAAATAAATCAAGACAATCATTATACGTCTTTAACAACCAGATATGCATAATGCCTTCAAACTATGAAAAGACAGTCATTTATTTCAAAGTCATTTAAAGGTGAATCTGCTAAAAATTTGTTAATGTTATACATGATCTAATATCTAATCCCAATGAACATAATCTAATATTGCGTCCATCTCCTTCTCACTTGGGCCGAATCTTATTCTATGTTGGCCGAATCTTCTTAGGTCTGAATTTTTTTGGCTTTAGGACGAATCATCTTGGGTCCAAATCTTCTTCCACCCTGTTACTTTAAGAGCAAAAAAGATAACGAACGGCATCCAGAGTATCAATTTGATTAATTTTCAATTGACCTTTAGTTCTATCAAAAGAATTAAATTTCCCATAAAACATATTAGCATGTTTTACATTACCAGCGTTTTAAACATGATCGAAGTGCGTGAGAAAAAAAAAAACTCGTTTTCTGACAGGAAGGGAAATAACTCTTTATTCCAGTTGTTGTTATAATTGTTGTTGTTGTTGTCTTGAAATAATCAAAGGATTGATTGATCGTTTGGTATCAAAAGGCCGTTTTTAACGTACACGTAATTTCGCTTATATTGCGGCGGCCATCTCACTTTTCCATGCTCTCCTAGAAATTCTTTTGCCTGGAATCTAGACAATGTACTTTCCAATACACAGGCTGCTTTCCCACACAGCGAAACACTGGTTGAGTGGTGAGAAAGGAATGAATCCTGTAGCAATGACTAGACTACAGTAGGCCCATATATCGCCAGTCTGTGGAAAGAAATTGACCGAGCCAAGAATCGAACCATCAGGCTCCTGGTCTAAATACCAGTACACTGTCGACTGAGCTCGGCAACTAATCTAAGGAAAGCACTAACTGAAGATAATATAAAACAAAATCTGAACTTGCAAGAAGTGGGAGTGTTCATCGTGTGATTAAAGAAATTATATAACTGAACCATCTCAAAATATATAGTATATCCCTAACGTTAGATACAAAAACCTATAATCATTTTTTTTTTCTGGTCGTTCTGTCTGATTTTGCCTGTCGTCGAATATTTTTTCTCAAAAGTAGGGACACACGATGGGCAAAAATTCCTGATCATGACCACTCTCCTTTGATACTTTTTCACATCCGTCGAAGTAAATCAATCCATCAATCAATGACACAATCCACTGATCAAATAAACGTTGTTTTTCTTTTTTAGGATTAAAATGAATGTGGAGGAGAGAAAATAGAAACGCTACAAAGTTGATTTTGCCTGAGAATGTGACAACGTGACGAACAGATCAGACAGCAGGCTTTTAAATTGCCCTCTCCATGCCCCGCCCCCCTGCATAATTACACTGTATGTATATTCACAAATCCATCTCTTAGGGCGCTGAGTTAGTGAAATATATGTGTGGTTTTTTTTGTTTTCCTTTTCAGATTTGGCAGTTTTTTGGCTTTAACCCATTACCACACAATCCTAGTTTTGACGCTCCTATGAAAGAGGCCTTTTGAAAACACCATGGGAAAAGGAGAAAATGCTGGTAACCAGTATTTTCTCCTTTTCCCACAGTGTTTTCTACCCTTCCCAGAAAAAATTTAAATTTTTCAGTCACCTTTATTTTGTCGTCTGCAAATGCTTTGAATTTGGACCAGTCTAAAATTTTCTTGTGTGATAAAGAGTTAAACAAAAGTACTTCAATCGTCAGTGCAAGGCTGGTTTTGCCTAAACATGTCATACAATAGGCCTAATGGACAGTCCTGATCAAAATCAATCTGTTTAACCCTTTCCCAAACGACAAAGTTTGGAGTCTTCCAAACAGAAAGAGTTTGCAGACTACAATTTTAGACTTTGAGAAAAAAAAAAATGAAAAAAAGTTCTCTTAAAAAAGGGTAGAAAACACTGTGGGAAAAGGAGAAATTGCTCGTTACGAGCAATTTCTCCTTTTCACACAGTGTTTTCAAAAGACTTCTACTGCAGACACGTAAAAACCAGGGCTTGTTTGGGAAAGGGTTAACCCATTACCACACAATCCCTACTTTTGACGCCTCTGAAAAAGAAGCCTTTAGAAAACATTGTGGGAAAAGGAGAAAATGCTGGTAACCAGCATTTTCTCCTTTTCCCACAATGTTTTCTACCCTTCACAAAACTAATTTTAAATTTTCAGTCACTTTTATCTTGTCGTCTGCAAATGCTTTCAATTTGGACCAGTCTAAAATATTGTCGTTTGGTAACGGGTTAACTGCCTTCCTACAGTTCCAACCCTCGGTTTTCATTATGCAGAAATCCATCCGTTGACGAAATGAAAGTTTCTTTTGTCATGGAGTTTTTTTTTATGTCTTTGTCCTTTGTATAGGCCTACCTGTATCCTCGTCATACCAGGGAGAGAGGGGATAGGAATACAGGACATATTCTGTTCTGTTTTATTCTGCTAAATAGACAATTGCATTTTAAATCCTTTACGAAAAAAATTCGACCTAACCCTTTACCAAACGACAAAATTTTAGACTGGTCCAAAATGAAAGCACTTGCAGACGACACAATGAACGTTACTCAAAAATAGATTTTTTTTCCTGCAGGGTAGAAAACATTGCGGGAAAAGGAGAAAATGCTGGTTACCAGCATTTTCTCCTTTTCCCACTGGTCCAAAATGAAAGCACTTGCAGACGACATAATGAAGGTTACTCAAAAATAGATTTTTTTTCCCAGTAGGGTAGAAAACATAGTGGGAAAAGGAGAAAATGCTGGTTACCAGCATTTTCTCCTTTTCCCACCATGTTTTCAAAAGGCTACTATCTCAGGATCGTAAAAAAACAGGTATTGTTGGTAAAGGGTTAAACGACTCTGAGGAAGAAAGCTATTTAACATATCGTTCGTGGGAATATGAGATAATGCTGAAAACCGGCATTTTCTCCATTTCCACAATGTTTTCTATCCTTTCTAGGAAAAACTTTGTGTATTGAACATCATTTAATTTGTCGTCTGCAAATGCTCTCAGTTTGGCCGAGACTAAAATTTTGTCATTAATGGGTTTGGAGGACACCTCCGTGACCAATAAAACTTTGAATATTTTTGAATTGTGATAGGAACTCCTGTTCGACACCCTCCGTCAACAAGGGTCGATCGGAGTCAATCGGTGTATTACGGAGTAATGGCTTTTCAGCAGCCTCCTCAGATACGCAGATTGTTCTTCCCCATTTTCTCTCTCTCTCTTTGTCTGTGTGTCTCTGTCTTTATCTCTCTCATTCTCTCTATCACTCACGACACACAAACGGACACGTTCAACAAATACAGAGCGAGAGCAAAGAGCGGGGAGAGAGAGAGAGAGAGAGAGAGAGAGAGGGACGGGGCGCGTAGGGGACAGGCGGGCAGGTAGGGAGATCATAGCAAACACTTATTTCATTTACATTTCGTTTATTGTGGCGTCTCTCATGTCATGGTACTTGCTCTTTGTTTTTCTCTTCTTTTAAGTAGCACTTTTTTTCTGTGATTTTACAACTGTACAAAATTATGAAATAATTGTTATTATGTATATACAAAATTTGCGTAGATTGTGCACAAGGAAAATATAAGACAAGTTCTAGTAGAATTATGTTAGTTGTACGGTCAGGTGGCAGGGGATTTGGAAACTTGTTCATAGCTCGGGGCTACATCATTCGACACAGCCGTGAACAAGTTTCCAGTTCCCCTGCCACCTGACCGTACAACGAAATTATTATACTGTAAAGTTTTACCATTTCAAAGCGCGTTATGCAAAAGTTTCCTGTATCATAATCTCACGAATCGAGTATGCTAACGGAATAGAAATTCCCTTTCAATTAAAACTCCCCAATTCAATTAAAACTGACGTCATTGGAAACTGGCGTCACTAAGACGTGCAGTTTGGTTCATAAATATGCAGTCTGGTGATCGATCGACGCCGCCATTTTGGATGTATTGCACGTGTAGTGATGTTTACGAGGCACTCAACAGGGAAACTAGTTTAAGTGGTTTTTGCCAGGGAACATGATATACATATGTTCCCGGCATGTTAACCAATCAGATCATGAAAAATAGCATTAGAATAGATGGGCCTTGAGCAAAGTTTCAAACTAAATCCTACAGATTCAATAAATATACACAAACAAATACATATACATGTACAACATTTTCACACTTTTATGTCCGCAACATGCTAACCGTGTACAAAACAATCACGTGTATAACGATACCGAGGAATAAAGCTCCTGAAAACAAAGCGGGAAAAGCAGTAAGAAAAAAAAAAATTGCTGCTAACCAGCATTTTAACTCATTACCAAACGACAATATTTTAGGCATGTCCAAATTGAAAGCACTTGCAGACGACAAAATAAAAGTGACTGAAAATTTGAAATTTGTTCTGGGAGGGTAGAAAACATCCACGGTGGGAAAAGGAGAAAATGCTGGTTACCAGCATTTTCTCCTTTTCCCACAGTATTTTCTAGAGGCTTCTTTCTCAGGGGCGTCAACACAAGGGATTGTGTGGTAATAGGTTAATATTTCAGATAATGATTTGTGTCGTTTCCAAGACAGATCCCATAATCTGCGTCATATTTGATTTGTAGTCTGTAAGTGCTTACACAGTGTGGAAAAAGATTTCAACAGATTTCGCAAAACGAAACAGATTTCGCAAAACGAAAACACATTTAACTCTTTACCAAACGACAATTTTAGACTGGTCCACATTGAAAGCAATTTCAGCAAAATTAACTCGACTCAAACATTGAAATTTGTTCTGGGAGGGTAGAAAACATCGTGGGAAAAGGAGAAAATGCTGGTTACCAGCATTTTCTCCTTTTCCCACGATGTTTTCAAAAGGTTTCTTTTTCAGGGTTTTGGAAACCAAGGATTTTTTGGGAGAGGTTTAACAAATATTTAACAATTACTTACAATATTATGCTGTTATTTAGAGAAATTATGCTTGTCAATACCTTTATTCTAAATGTTTTTCTTTGTTTTCACTAATAATAATAATAATTATAATAAAAATAATGATAATGTTCTGCTGATTATGATAATTCACATTGTTTTGAAAGAGGAAATTAATCCTGAAGAGATTAATTTTGAATTATAAATAAACAAACTTTTCAACTGTCTTTTAATTTTTTTTGTATAACAATATTTATGACCTTTATCATATGAGAAAGAAAAAAAAAACCATGTGGAATCAAGATACACCATAACTCATTAACAAAATATCCTAATCAAGACAGAAAAACATGTGTTTTTTTTCACCTCATAATAATGGTCATTGGCGTAAATATTAATTATTTACCAAACGACACATTTTTAGACTGGTCCAAATTCCAAGCATTTGCAGACGAAGAGAGGAATGTCACTAAAGAACTGAAACTTGTTTAAAGAAGTAAAGAAAACACTGTTGAAAAAAGGAGAAAATGCTGGTTACCAGAATTTTCTTCTTTTCCCACAATGTTTTCAAATGGCTTCTTTTCCAGGGGCGTCAAAAGTCGGCATTATCTCGTAAAGGGTTAAAAAGGGCTGGTTTTTCTCACGAGTTTTACCAAACGGTGCAAGTACAGAGAAAACACTTAGGTTACTTATCACGACTCACTGACCTTTTGCAAACAGTGTAGATTCAGATCAGACTGCGTAGAACTTGCAATCTGGGCCCGTATTCACCAACCATTCTTGAGAATATTCTTACACTTATTCTCCAAGGTTTTCTAATTTTGTAAGTAACACAACTTCTGATTGGCTAAACCGAATGGTTTAGCCAATCAGAAGTTGTGTTACGTGTTACTTACAAATGTAGAAAATTCTGGACAATAAGACAAAGAACGTTCTTAAGAATGGTTGGTGAATACGGGCCCTGATCTTGAATTTACCCTGTCCGATAAGGAAATTCCCCCCCCCCCCCCCAAAAAAAAAGCTCTTTTAAATATCAAAATTTTGGTTTTTACTGTCGACTTGAAAGTTTCTTTTACAGTTATTTTCAGGATAATGTTAAATATATCACGATTAACTCTGTATACCAAACGACAAAGTTTAGACTGACCCAAATTGAAAGCATTTATAGGCGACACATTTAAAACAAAAACAAAAATTGGCTTCCAGCAGCGCTGAAAAAAAAAAAAAACCAAAAAACATAGTGGGAAAAGGAGAAAATGCTGGTTACCAGCATTTTCTCCTTTTCTCACAATGTTTTCAAAGTGCTTTTATCTCAGGGTCGTAAAAACCAGGAATAATTTGGTACACGGTTAAGAAACAATTTTAGCATTAGACTCAGTGCTGCAGTCGAAGTTGGCTATTGTATTGAGACCCGTAGTAAGGTGATTGTTGAAAAGACGAATATGAACTCAAACTGGGAGGATTTGACGGGGGAGGAATAGGGGCCGGGTTAGACACGGGGAGATAAGAGTTCCCTATGGGAGCACTAAAACTTGAGGACAGACTGTTACCGATAGTGTTACTAAAGGTACTGTTGATACCATTGTTTATTGCACTGGGATTGTAATAAGGTGAATAGTTCGTTGTTGGTGTTGTCCAAGGCTCGGATTTGGTCAGTCCATAGGGCTCGGATTTAGGCAGCCCATACTGCTGTGGTTGACTTATACCGGGTGAGAAGCTGGGAGGCAGCCCAAGTGGGTTGAGGGCTGGATAAGGCTTATATCCCGGTGGCGGATACAAACTGAAGTGCCCATAGGAATTCAAGTGCTGTGCATGTGCTTCTGCTTCTGCCTTTCGGCGCTGTATCTTAAATCTTTTGGCTCGCCTTAAAAAACTGCCGTTTCCGAACATGTCTCCACAAGACGGGTGTAAAGCCCAGTAGTTTCCTTTTCCCGGCCGTCCTGGGGCCCTTGGCACCTTTACAAAACAATCATTTAAAGACAGATTATGTCGTATAGAGTTCTGCCACCGCTGTTGATTATCTTTAAAATACGGAAACCTGTTCATTATAAAGGCATAGATCTCATTTAATGTCATCATTCCACTTGTAGAACTTTCAATCGCCATGGTGATAAGTGCGATGTAGGAATAAGGCGGTTTCACATCGGCAAATCGTCGTTTTTGTTGAGACAAGGTTGACGTACCGGAGAACTTGGCCATCTCGTCTAGGCACTCGTCACCGTCGTCTATAATGCCGGAGTCAGAATGGCTCTGATCGTTTACACTGTCTGTGTCGTACTCGTCGTTCGTTGTATGCGCTCCCATACCCATGTCCTGTGAATAGAAGGCATCTATTTATTTATTTATTTATTTATTTATTTATTCATTTATTTTACTCATTTTATTTATATTTTTAATTCTTTCTATCTATCTTTCTTTCTTTCTTTCTTTCTTTCTTTCTTTCTTTCTTTCTTTCTTTATTTCTTTCTTTCTTTCTTTCTTTATTTCTTTATTTGTGTATTTATTTATGTATTTATTCATTCATTTATTTATTTAATTTATATATTACAAAGCAAAGTTTTTTTCAAACATGGTAGCACACACATTAAAGTATCAGGAGAATCAAGACTGTAAAATTATTTGAATTCATTAACATAACCCTTTACCAAAAATTCACGTGTTTTCAAAGCATTGTGGAAGAAGGTTGATGGAGATATTGTATGAAAAAAAAAAAGACGAAATGGTGATTATTAACCCTTTACCAAACAATCCCTGGTTTTCACGACCCTGAGATAGAAGCCTTTTGAAAACATTGTGGGAAAAGGAGAAAATGCTGGTAACCAGCATTTTCTCCTTTTCCCACAATGTTTTCTCCCCTTCCTAAAACAATTTTCAATTCTTTATCCACATTCATTTTGTCGTCTGCAAATGCTTTCATTTTGGACCAGTCTAAAATTCTGTCGTTTGGTAAAGAGAATGTTTACTACCTTTTGAAAGACAAATTTCGTGTTATGCTCCTGATTTAATTTGTCGCCTGCAAATCCTCTTTGAAAAAAAAAAAAGACCGAATAAAATGCCTAGTACAGAGACCGTTTAAAAGATATGTTTATATATATTACTAGATACTGTATGTTTATATAATATGGCCTCCGAAAAGAGGCAATCGGACATTAGCGTAAAATGTAGTTTCGGATCAACCCGTGCTCAGTCCGCGCAGGGTAATCCGAAACGACATTTTCTGTGTTTATGTAGTCTTTTGTTTTGCGCAAGTCCACTGTAGCACAAAGTCTAATATAGTCGTAAAGTGCCGTCTCGGATCAGCCTGCGCGGACTGCGCAGGCTGATCCGAGACGGCACTTTACGCAAATGTCCTAAAGTCTCTTTTCGCGTGTGCAAGCCGTGTATGAGCAATGCTTTGTGCGGAAAAATAATGGCTCAATACATCTGCAAATAGTCTAGACACAGCTCGTCCTGTGCAGTCCGCGCAGATTTACCTGAATCGAATCTTTCTTTTTGCCTTGGTAAATGTTCTGCGTGTCCAAGGACCATTTTATCTCATAATTCGGTAGGATGTCAGACAGTTGGATCCATAATTATGAGATGGTTTGCTCGGTATCATACGTCACAGAGGACACGATATACCCACATTTCCCAGAACATTGCCAATATGTAAATTGAGATTTTTCTCCGGAAAAAATAATTTTAGTACTAGTAGACGGTGTAGATTTAAGATCAGACTGCGCGATTTGTGTACTGTTCTTAGTCTATAATGTTCATGAATACCCTCATTTTTCCTAATGACAAAAACTAGATAATTGCCAATATGTAAATTGAGATTTTCTCCGGACAAAAATCATTTTAGTACAAACAGACGGCGTAGATTTAAGATTATGTTTGTGTACTCTGTTTTTAGTCTATAATGTTCACGTACACATGTTTTTTCCTTCATTCAAGAATTATAAAAACTGGTATTTAGAATAATGAGATTCTCAAATTGAAAGACAATTTCTCTGGCGCATTACTGGAGTTTCAATACACATGAAGAATGAGCCGCAGTCTGGCAAAGGCAGGTTTTGATACATTTCTGTGAGGTCTTCTACCTAGAAAATCATCAAATAATTATGGATTGATAAAATCCATTTTGTCAAACAAAACTGCCGACTGAATTATGGGGTAGAGTGGTCCTCGTTGATTATTTGAATTAGCGTTTATTCATCGTCGCCACCGTTTTCCCAATATGGGCGACGCCCCCTGAAGACTGTTAGTATAGTTACGGGTGATAGTGCATGCAGATACAGGACGAAACCCATCTTATGCTTCGACTGGTTCTTTTAAGTGCTCAGTGTATAGCACCGTCACACGGGACCTCGGCTTATCGTCTCATCCGAAAGACTATTAGTAATTTTATATGGCCAGCGGTGGGGATCAAACCCACATCTCATGATCACGAGTCTAACGCTGTACCAACTGAGCTGTGTGGGCTGATCAATGGTCCGTGCACATACAGAATATTTACATAAAACAAAAAAGTTCCGACCTGCTTGGTTGACATGGATCACAAAGCATGGCTCCGATAATTTGTCAAGTAATGATTATAGGTCCCGAAGGTCTGATATTAATTCCTTAGTAAGTTGTTCGTCTCAACATACCATAGTGCACCATCGGTATTTAAAGTAAGCTCTTACCGCACCATGCCGACTTTTAACGACACTGGGAGAGAAGACTTTTGAAAACATTGTGGGAAAAGGAGAAAATGCTGGTCACCACAATGTTTTCAAAATCTTTTTATCCAGTTAAAGAACCCCCCCCCCCTATTTGAGCCAATATTTTCTTTAGCCATTACCACAAATTCCCTACTTTTGACGCCCCTGAGAAAGAAACCTTTTGAAAACCCTGTGGGAAAAGGAGAAAATGCTGGAAACCAGCATTTTCTCCTTTTCCCACAGTGTTTTCTACCCTTTTCCAGAGTAAATTTCAAATTTTCAGTCACATTTATTTTGTCGTCTGCAAATACTTTCAATATGGACCAGTCTAAATTTTTCGCGTGTGGTAATGGGTTTTAAGCCTACTTCATCGCTGTTCTTAAAACTGGGAATCGTGAAGAACACGGATAAGAAAAAAATAATCTCAGTTATAGAGCAGAAAAAAACACAAAAATTCAGAGTTGTTCCCTGATATAGACAAGAAAGTACTTACGGAAGTCTGCAGCCCGGGATGAAGTAACGAGTTCGAACCCATCATGCAGGAGGACTTGCTGTCCTGGTCCAATTCCGAGCCCATTCTGTGCAAATTATCCGTGGTTAATATCATAATAAAATCTTAGCACAAAAAGTCCTTATTTTTCCTCACCGGTTTTTTGGTAGACTGGTATGATGGTATTATATTTCCTTTTCCATTTATCTTAGTTACTACAACCAGTGTCCTTTTTCTAAGGAAATAAACTAATTATTTAATCGTGCTTAGTTTTGAAAGATTCGCTTTTGTAAATGTGTTTTTCTTGATCAGTCGTAAACCTTTTATAGAACTGAATAAAGCGTCGGTCATGTAACTTATTGGGTAATTTGGATCGTAATCAGTAATTGACACATCTTTTGATAGGTATTTGACCATTCTTTTCAAAAGAATTGTCAGACTTGACCATCCACCCGTGTAATAACTGGGCGGGGCTAGAAGTCCTAACTCCGCCCAATGGCTAAATTCCATTATGTTTATTCATGCAGTAATTTCTCTAACCTTGAAATTCTAAGTGGACATTCCTATTTTTTTATGAAAACTTTACCTTCTTTGTTTCGCTATGTATTTTCAAAATTTAAATTTTACAAACATGTATTAGTCATGCTCTGTGAAAAGGAAGATTGATAAATTTGCAGGCTTGGTCTCGGCCGAAACTCTTTGGCTTTAGCATTTTTTTCTGCATTTCCAAGGACCATTTTACCTTAGGATTCAGTGGGTTGTTAAACAAAATGAATTTTATGGATCCTAATAGATATGAAACTTGATTAGAATAATGTACCACGGGAAGGCTTTAACGATTTACCAAACGACAAAACTTTTGGGTTGTCCAAATCGAAAGCATATGCAGACGACAAAATAGAACTGATTGAAAATTTGAAATTTGTTTTGTAAGGATAAAAAACATTGTGGGAAAAGGAGAAAATGCTGGTTACCAGCATTTTCACCTTTTTCCCACAATGTTTTCTAAAGGCTTCTTTCTCGGGGGTGTCAAAAGTAGGAATTGTGTGGTAATGGGTTAACGCTTTACCAAACGACAAAATTAATGGCCGGTCCCAAATTGAAAGCATTTGCAGGCGACAAAATAAATGTGACTGAAAAAATTGAAATTTGGCTTGGAAAGGGTAGAAAACATTGTGGGAAAAGGAGAAAATGCTGGTACCAGCATTTTCTCCTTTTCCCACATTGTTTTCAAAAAAATTCTCTTGACCGTTAAAAGCTGGAATTGTGTGGTAAAGAGTTAGATTCCCTTTTGCCGGAGCATATAGCTCGTATTGAAAGTCTCTTTGGCAAATAAAGGATTAATATCAGTAGTCAATGGAATGTCGTCCCCGCAGAGATTTTTCTAAAAAATGGAAACATTTTAAACAGACACTTGAACTAGCTTTGACAATTTCTTCAATGGTATCCAAAGATTTTAATCCCCTTAATATGAAATAATTTTCTCCAAAAACAGCCACTCAGCTTTTACACCGTTTAAGATTGACGTTAACATTTCTGTTTCAATTTAGGAGGGGAAAAAAAAAATAGGGAGAGGAACAAACAAAACGATCAGCAAAACGTTTTATCTATTCAATTCTGAATAGTAAGCAGACAGCATCCTTGGTTCCTAGATACAATGTTCACCCATTAGGCCTGAGAACTTTTCAAAAACGAATCAGCTATCATTCCTAGAATTATTCAGAGCAGACAAGGACAGTTCTATATGGGAGCGATACGCAATGTGTCCAAAAAATGTTGATACTTTAAGCAAATACCCAGCGGTCAGTTGAAGTGGTTTCGTTTTGCTGTATCATTTTTGAGAAATGTCCTTCAAAAGGAGCATGAGTAAAATAAACACCTGGTCGAGTGTTTTGTAATGAAAGACAGACGGAAAAAAAGTTATTTTCTTTTGGTTTTTGACTTTTCTGTTATGGGTATTATACTACGTAATAATAAAGACATTGATAGTTTTGAATGAGTCACTTTTCGGCGAGTTGACATGAAAGAGCTGGACAAAAAAGTTGGTAACAATTTTATGTCTCCATATTCCACCGAA
Organism: Tridacna crocea; assembly: GCA_943736015.1. Taxonomy (NCBI): domain Eukaryota; kingdom Metazoa; phylum Mollusca; class Bivalvia; order Cardiida; family Cardiidae; genus Tridacna; species Tridacna crocea. The sequence continues at coordinate 32,579,988 of OX031066.1, read as the reverse complement.
ACTGTTTTTATTATCGAATTTCTATGAATATTTTTGTTTTTCTTTATACTTTTTTACCCTCTTTCTTTTGTTCATCATCATCATCATCATCATCATCATATTATTATTGTTCTTCTACATACATAATTACATGTACTCTCAGACAATACCTACAAGACAGATTTATTTCAATTGTTCAGCCATTAACATGTACTGTATATAAGAATGGTATTAACCAAACATTGTTGGGCCGCTCAAAGCTTTACAAATAGGTTTTCATTATGCGAAAGAGTAATTATGACACAGCTTCTTTCAGTTCGTTGATTGCCTCTTTCAAACATTATTCATACTATGATTGTCCATTCTTTCATTCTTTAACCCACAAGATACCTCAAGCTTCGGCCATCATGACGTGTGTTTGAATATCGTAAAAATGTCAGTATAGCAAAACTGGAAACGCCAAGACTTTTGCTGTTAACAATGTTTTTAATTTCATTGACCTTTTACCACATTAACAACCTTGAGAAAGGATGCTCTTTAAAAAAATGTAAGAAATGAGGAAATGCAGGAACTCAGCATATTCTATTTTTTCCACAATGTCTTCTTCTATGTCAAATCTCAAATGTATCATTTTTTTATCAACACTGATTGTTGACAATTCTATTTAGTCTACCCTATATTCATTCACTCTTGTGGCCATCGCTTGAAATTGTTACCTCTCCAGATAAAGCTAGAGTGAATATTATAACAAATACGTACATTTATTTCATGCATTCCGGTAGGATATCGAGAAATAGCAGTGAAAATTATTTTTCAATCTTACACTGGTACCTGTGTATCGACTTTCACGTTCTTGTTGCCTAGGTAAATTGCGCGTGCCTCACAACCAGATAGGAAATATACCGTCATATGCCTTATATTTCACGCGCTTGACGTAATATTGTAATGCGTTGCTATGCGGGAGGGGAGGAATAACGGAAAAGAATTCGACGGGATTTTAATAAAACTCCTCCCAGAAAGGGTTAAAGGCATGAAATAAATAGAATATATATTTTTTTTTTCGTGAAAGATCGAAATTTATTTCATCGAGTGAACACCATCGGTAATATTTTCACGAGTGGCGCAGCCACTCGTGAAAATATTACCGATGGTATTCACTCGATGAATTTTCGATCTTTCACCGAAAAAAAAAAACACAAATATCCTCTCTATATATAAATATCTTGATCCGTAAAAATGAAACATGGCCTGCAACAAGCGAAAAGCGGCATTCAGACATTTTTGTAAAGTGCCGTAACATTCCGCACAGGCTGATCCGAGACGACACTTTACGCAAATGTCCGAATGCCCCTTTTCGAGTCTTGCAAGCCATATATAAGACACCATGCTTTGCCAAAAGGGGTACTAATGCATGTCTTTAGGCATTAAACCAAACAAGTTATGACACAATTCTTTACAAATAAAAAATGAATTCGTCTTCTAACATACCAAACAATGAACTATAAATTAATAGTTTTCAATGCAGGCAGCAAATAAAGAAATTGCTCGTCAAATTACTATTACTAGTATTACTTCAATGAAACCAAAGAAACCAGATGTATGACATGAACTGGTCATTATGGAATCGCCCTGTAAAACTTCAAGAACTGAAAGAAAAATGTTGGAATATTTACTTTACCTATAACATTTCTAGAATAGTACAGGATCCGTTGTAGAAATGCTAAAGAGCGTAGGAATTTCTGTGACAGGGGCAATTCCAGAAAGTTACCATAACTGTTGAAGGACAGTGTAGGGATTCCTTTTTTGCTCTGAAAATTCTTCAGTATTGTGCCTGTGCAGTTATAGAACTGCAATACAATATGGGAATTCCTGCTTTATTGAGGACAATTCAAGATTTATATAGTTATACATGTACTTGAAGAAGGTCGAAATAATGTAGGTATTTTTTGCTTTGCCGAAACAAAATCTAGCATTATACCATGGAAAATTTAACCCTTTACCAAACAACAAAAATTTAGACTGGTCCAAATTTAAAGTACTTGCAAACGACAAAATAAAAGTTACTCGAAATCGAAATTTATTTCCAGCAGGGTAGAAAACATTGTGGGAAAAGGAGAAAATGCTGGTTACCAGCATTTTCTCCTTTTCTCACAATGTTTTCAAAGGGCTTCTATCTCAGGGTCGTAAATACCAGGGACTGCTTGGGAAAGGGTTAAACAAATATTGTCCAAAAACTGCAGAGGTGTCTGAATTATTCAGAAAAGATCTAAAACTGAATCGTAATAGTTAGAAAAATTGCAATACAGCTCTGTATATACTGCTTTGCTTAGTAACATATTTTTAATGTGCCGTAACACAGTAAGTAATTTGCCTGGATTATCATCATCATCATCATCATCATCATTCATTGATAGATTGTTAATTTTCCAAACGAGAAAGTTCGCTTAATTGGGTAATGCAATTCAACGTGTGCACTTGTGGTGTTTTCTTGACCGTGAATAAAAACGTATTTCTAGTAGTAGTAATTAAGTAGAACTAGAAGTAAAAGTTGTTGTTGTTGTTGTTGTAAAAGTAGTATTATCAGTCGTAGAGAACTGATCATGGACCTGATTGGATGATAATAATACTACTTCTGGTGATAATTCGAACGTGCCAGTGACATGGTTGAGTGCAATGGAATGACTTTACAGATTGAAGATCAAAGGGGTGTTTAAAGACAAATCCTCTGTAATGTGTTTTAAGCAGTGTATACCCATTAATGGCCCGATAATCCAATTAAAATCCCTCTACAACCCTTCCATCGTAGACGAAAACTCTGCATTTAGCGAACTGCATTTATCAAGATCAGGGCCCGCATTTACCAACCATTCTTAAGAACGTTCTTGGTCTCAGTCTCCATGAATTTTCTAAATTTGAAAGTAATTTGGTCTCAGTCTCCATGAATTTTCTAAATTTGAAAGTAATGCAACTTTTGATTGGCTAAACCAGATGGTTTAGCCAATCAAAAGTTGCGTTACTTTCGAATTTAGAAATTCTTGGAGAATTGAACTAAGAATATTCTTATATATTTACTAAGAATGGTTGGTGAATAAGAGCCCAGACTTAACAGATCGCACCGTGTGATCTTGTATCTGTAATGTCCGCCTGTATGATCAAGCGTTGAAAGTAAAGCTCTTTTTGAGAATAGGCGGGTTGTACTTTCAACCTAGAACAAGACTGGGTTTTTAAATTTGGTGCTGATGGAATTAAAGCTACGTGGTTGTACCAACATTTATATAAAAATCAACCCATGAACATGCTTGTTTTGTATGCAGTAAAATGAAAAAGCGCTTTTGCAAATTGCATGAAATCCTGTCTTTCGTTGAACAACGACAATGGTAGGCGTTTTGATACAAGACAATGATACAGGTATATGTATGTTCAGTGTGCATGTGCTTTGGAATAAAGACGAAGAAAGAGGAAGATTATAGCTATAAGAGCTTTCGCTTTGTGAAAGACTAGTTACATTTTAGTTCCGATGATACATATGATGTAATAGAGTTTTTGTTTTGCTTTTGTACCTTTGAGCAATGCTTTACTTAATTAGCCACAAAGCTGGACACGGCGAATTATCACTGAGTGCAGAACTCTTTCATGACAAAATTTTAACGCCTTATCCTGGAAAATAAATGAAATTTTTGAGCTGATAGTTAAAGTCTTAATACTACTATTTTAACCCTTTATCACACAAGAACATCTTAGACTGGTCCAAAGTGAACGCATTTGCAGCCGACAAAATTCAATGTGACTGAAAAAATGAAACTTCTTCTGAGAGGGTATGAAAACATAGTGGGGAAAAAGGAGAAAATGCTGGTTAAGAGCATGTTCTTCTTTTCCCACAACGTTCTCAGAAGGCTTCTCTTTCAGGGTTGTGAAAACTAGGGATTGTTCGGGAAATGGTTAATGGTAGATTTTGGTGGATAACAGGTCCATCTCGGATTGTGTAGATCCGAGATCAGACTGCACGTTTCATATGCAGTCTGATATTAATCTACGTCAATGTCAGTGCGTCTTGCTTAGTAGCCTTAAGGTTTTAACTCGACCATATTGAAAGTGGGTTTTAAAAAACGACAAAATTGTGGACTTGCCCAAACTCAAAGGATTTGATCCTGACAAATACTAGTAAGATAAGCATTAAAATGATTTGATTTTTCAATGAAAGTTTAGAAAATAGTGTAGTTTCTAGAGTGATTTTCCCGTTTCCACTATCTTATCAAGTCTTCTGTTAAAGGTTGGCAAAATAAACGGACCTTCAGTGTGTTAAACATTCAGCCCGTTGGGGGTGGGGTGGTGTTTGGTGGGGGTGTCGGAGAGGGCTGAGGCTGACTTTATGATTATGTTCGTTTCGCCCTAAATGAGACATAATGCAAAGCGAGACATTTGTCGTAGTTGCGGGCATTCGCATTCACGGTAGACCAACACCAGACCGCGCAGATCATGCAATCTGGTCTTGGATATACATTGTCCGCTATTTTGTGATACATTATCGCAAAACTTTCATATAGCAATATCCGGATATACATGTATTTGTTCCCATATTTCAAAATCAATGAGCTATACTATGTGCAAACAGGGAGCCAACACATCTTCTTTAAAAACTGACATAATGTCAGTCAGGGCAGTACGCTCCGGCTGACTTGGATCTAAACGTTTTGATGTTAGTAAATTTTCAGCATGTAAAAGACTGGTGTCTTGCTAAACGAAGTGAATTCTATGGATCGGTTACTATAAGATGATTCTTTAAGTATAATGCTTGCACTGCAAGAAATGTAATTACCAAACGACAATATTGTAGACCCGTCCAAATTGAAAGCATTTGCAGATGACAAAAGAAAAGTGACTGAAAATTTGAATTTGTTTTGTGAAGGGTAGAAAACATTGTGGGAAAAGGAGAAAATGCTGGCTACCAGCATTTTCTCCTTTTCCCACAATGTTTTCTAAAAGGCTTCTTTCTCGGGGGCGTCAAAAGTAGGGTTTTGTGTGGTAATGGGTTAACTACCTTTTCGAGAGCGCTGTTTACATGTATTTTCACAATAGAATATAAGCGATTAGAATTTCAATGTTTCAGTTCAATGTGAGCATTTCTTTCCATCATTATTTTTTCGGTTTCCGAAATTGAGTAAAAGGTGCACAATATTACTAGATGTTTAGTGTAGTTCTATCGAACTTGAAGACAATCCCTTTCTAATTCTTACTTAATTTCTCTTAAAAGTCGTATTTTCATTCTATATCTACTTATGACACGTGTTCGTTAGACTTACGATAGAAAAATAATGTATTTTTCGTCAAAGAATTTTACTCAAAGAACACCGCAAATTCTTTAATGGGTACGTTTTGATAGGGGGACGAAAAGGCGACCAGCTTTTAACACTTCCGGTAATCCGTTTTTTCGGTCCATTGTTATGTTTAAGAAGTAAAACTAACACTGGACAAAAAAAGTTGCTCTTCTGAAAAACAACTGTTTCTCATTGTAAAACATGTTGAAAGGACGTCATACACAGTAACTGTTTGTCAGAAGTCCTCTTTTGCCTGTCTCGCTAATACACTGTTGTTGCAGGTAGTTTTCTTCGGATCTTTTTTTCCTATTTAGTACAGCATAATGTACCAACTGCGAAAAAATGAACGTAGGCTGGATTCGTTCGTCTTTTTTTTTTTTTCAACCAAAAACAAATTCAACGTAGTTAACGCACAACTTGGAACTGCGATGAATAATCATAGAAACGAATATAGAAGGATAGATACTGAAATAAATATAAAAGTAAATAAATAAATAAATAAATAAATAAATAAACAATGGTGGAAGTAGCAGAAAAAAAACATAATCGATAACATGGATTGATAACGATGATTTTAAAGATGATTATAATAGATTAAAAAAATTAAGCTTGTTTATGGGCCATTGTTTAACACTTTACCACACGACACAATTTTAGACTGGTTCAAATTGAAAGCATTTGCAGACGACATAATAAAGGTGACTGAAAAATTGAAATTTGTTCTGGGAAGGGTAGAAAACACTGTGGGAAAAGGAGAAAATGCTGGTAACCAGCATTTTCTCCTTTTCCCATAGTGTTTTCAAAAGGCTTCTTTCTTAGGGACGTGAAAAGTAGGGATTGTGTGGTAATGGGATAATACTTGTTTTCGCACAAGAAAACTATTTTGCATCGGGCGAATTTGTAAACATCCTTTACCTAGTAAAAAGCATTTTCTCTCTTCTCGGAACATTTTGATTGTTTGTAAATAATTGCATTTTTTTGTTGTATTTTAAAAGTACTAGTACTTGCGTACCTTAAAAGCAGTGTATTTTTTTTTTGTACAAGAGGCCTGTATTGTGAATGAAATATTGACCCTTAGGCTGCTAGCCGCCACTCGCTGACCTTTTGAGGACAGTGTAGACCAAGATCAGACTGCACAGAACATGCAGTCTGATCTTGGATCTACATCATCCGATGATAATATATTAATTCCAAAAGCATAATTTTGAAATGGCAACATTTTTACAGTTGAATTGAACATTTCATTATAGTTATTTACCAGAATAAAGTTTGGGTTGAAATAAAAAAAAAAAGATATGATAACAACCTTTCCAGACATTCACTGTAGCTCTAATGATGTAATTTGTCTGTTAAAAGTTAGTAAATATAGTGGGAAGATAAATTTCTCGTAATTTTTAAAGAGAGTGCTGTTGCTAGCATTTTCGTCATTACCCTTAACTCTTTACCTAACGACAATATTTTAGGCTTGTCAAAATCGAAAGCATTTGCAGACGATAAAAATCAAAGTGACCAAAAATTTGAAATTTTCAATGTGAGGGGGTAGAAAACATTGTGGGAGAAGGAGAAAATGCTGGATACCAGCATTTTCTCCTTTTCCCACAATGTTTCATAAAGGCTTCTTTTTCAGGTCGTCAAAAGTAGGAATTGTGTGGTAATGGGTTAATAAAAACTCACAATTGTTTGGTAAAAGGTCTCTACTTCTACCGCACTCCCGTCCAGGCAATACGGTTATAAGTCTAAGAGGAAATAAGAAATGATGATTTTTTGAAAGGAAACATATTACTATAATTTTTTCAGCAATATGTTATACACAGTCTGTTTAACTCATTATCAAACGACAACATTTCAAGCTTGTCCAAATTGAAATATTTGCATGCAGACCTCAAAATAAAAGTGACTGAAAATTTGAAATTTGTTTTGTGATGAGTATAAGTTTTTTTTTGTGAAAAATGGAGAAAATGATAGCTATCAGCATTTTCCCCTTTTCCCATGATGTTTTCTAAAGGTTTCTTTCTCAGGGTCGTCAAAAGTAGCGATTGTGCGCTAATGGCTTAACCATTTTCCTGCTACATAAGTAGAATATTTTCAAGTAAAAACACGAAAAGTGTTGTTTCCAAAAGTGTTTTTTTTTTTCCGAGAAATATCTCCTGACCGGACAATTAAGAACCAAGACCAGACTTCATGTTTTGTGCAGTCTGATCTCAGTCAAGTTTGTCCACAATAGGTCAGTGATTCTTGTTTGCCAGACCAAGGTTAATTAGTATTATTTCATGTCTATAAATACTACTTTTTGTGACAATGTACAACTGTGTATTTGTCATGTAATAAACTTCTCTTCTGTTCTATTCTGTTCCGTTCTGTTCCGTTTACGGAAAAAAAGATCATTTCACCATAAACTAAATATCCGAATGCCATACGTCACGTCTGTCAAATTCCAATCATTTCTTACTAATTTACCATCACTTTTAACAATAGAGTGCAGTCATTTACGATCATGACTTGGCACGGGCGCATCGCGTTAAAATCGGCACCCTTGTTGCCTTTCATCGGCCTTGACACGGTAATTTACCTTCCTAATTGCAACCGGGGCAATTAGAACCTTTTGCCTTGAAATAAAATATACGAGACGCATTCTCTATGAAAAGGGGATTTACTGGATCTGCAAAAAGTATCGACCGAGGTCAGCCTGCGCGGAATGCGCAGGCTGGCCTCGGTCGATGCTTTTTGCTATACTTGTTTAGTCTCTGCGTGTCAAAATACCATTTTATCCACAAATTCAGTCGTTTATTTTAAAGGATGGATTCCATAAGTCCATAATATGATTGCTGGCTTGGTAAGATGGATCATAGGGTATTCAGTAAAGCTTCTCTGGCAGAACACTGCTTAGATAATTTATTCAGATAAGTATATGAGTATATTATACGTGCTAAAATTAATATTGATTTATCCGTACTCATGGATTTAGATCGGAATGCTCATGACAAGTACTCTGGTCTGACTATAAAAATTGCACTGTTTGTATTGATATAGTGAATTATTTCATACTTCTCTGATAACAACAATTTATTCAAGTTTTTGTTTTATGAAAAGTTTATGTGGGCATAAATTTGTGTAATATGTTGTAAGCTGTAAACATGAAAGTGCTGTTTTATGCCGAGTATAGATGTTATGTTGAGTAAAACATAATTACACAGACGAATATTCTGATTAAAGTTTTTCAACAATCTACCTCCTGATAGAAGAACGACAAAGACCATCTCAGTAATCAGAATTTCTCTGTATCAATCATGCTTTGACAACAGGGGTCATGTAAATCTCCACGGCGCATTTTACTAAACAAATATCGATATCTGATTTCAGACAAGTACAACAGTAATGCACGGACGGACAAAATCAATTCTCTAATAATATTCTGAATATATTTTCCCCATACATGGCCACTTACCGGTTGTTCTCTTTATTTGCCATATTCTTTTCTTTGATATGTACCCCTATTGTATACAAGTTATACTTGGGTTACTAAAGTAATGTTCTGTTCTGTTAATTTAACCCATTACCACACAATCCCTACTTATGACGCCCCTGAGAAAGAAGCCTTCTGAAAACACTGGGGGAAAAGGAGAAAATGCTGGTAACCAGCATTTTCTCCTTTTCCCACAGTGTTTTCTATCCTTCCCAGAACAAATTTCTATTTTTCAGTCACCTTTATTTTGTCGTCTGTGAATGCTTTCAGTTTGGACCAGTCTAAAATTTTCTCGTGTGGTAAAGAGTTAAAAAAATAAATGATTCAAGTACCTGTTCAAAAATAAGTAAACAATAAAGATATCATAAAAAGCCTGAACTAATTGTATATAGTGCTAATTCGTAATAAGTAATAGTTTGTATGAGGTTGATCTGAATATGTAGGAACTTTCATTCATTGCATTTCATTAATTAACATTTGACAGGAGGGTTTTTAACTACATGTATATTACATTCGAATTTATATGAGATAGATCTATTTCACACAGGAATTAAAAGAATCAAATAGTATCTTTTTCACCCTTTAACAAACGACAAAAGTTTAGACTAGTCCAAACTGGTAACCAGCAATTTCTTCTTTTCCCATATTGTTATCCTTTTCAAATCAACTGTCAGTTTTCAAGTTACGTTTATTTTGATGCCTGCAAATGCTTTCGATTTGGACCATTCTAAAATTTTGTTGTTTTTTGTAAAGAGTCAAAAGTTGCAATTTATAAGTTTTGTTGAATATATGATAATATAAAGAAGAATAATTTATCATCAAGTCTATGCAATCAATGAAATGCTTAAAAAAATCATAGTAAAATGATTATTTTTTCTTGAAAATTAATTAGACCGACAGTTCGAGTGACAAGAAAGAATACACAGTTGCTGTCATTTCACGGATCATCGACCACCCATTGTAAATCGTTAAAGAATCCTTTTATCAAACCCAAAAATCGTCGTGTCAGGGCGGGTCATCACAATCTCGCTAGCTGGTAACAATCATGTATTTCTAATTTGATTAGATTTTATAATCGATAAACGTATCTTATAAACGTATGCTTTCCCGAGAAATAACAGGATTTTTAAAACTGATTAAGACATCATCGTTGGCAGCAATTTTCCAGTCAGTTGCCAAATTTGATTGACAGGTCTATATTTAGATTTTTAAAGAAATTAACGTATTTGCCTTTAGGGTCTTTTTCTTGGCACAAGCGACGAAAAATTTGACTCCTCTTTTTATACTCTCGTCTGCCAATCTGCCGTCAGGTTTAATCTTTAGAGTAAAAGAAATAATATTTACATATTGATACAAGAGAGAAATATTCCACGCTGACGTGAGAAACCGATAGCAGGAGAAGGAATCCGAAATGCGTGTAAACAGTGACGTAATTATTTTCACCGGTACTGTCAAAAACATTTCAGTTGTCAGCGAATACAAATATCTGATCTTTCAAGTTTTAGTTCGTGGGCATATGTACCTGTTTTAAAAAGACGAGAAAATATTTTATCTGTCGACCAAAATTTAATTAAAATATTATATTATCAGGGTGCTATGTTATTACTCGTCTATACTGCTGTAAGAAAATAATTTGATACCATATTTTCATTTAATATTATTATCCACTTTTTTATATGTTTGTTTGGCAAATTGTATAAATATATGGGAAAGTTGTTTGAATCAATATTTTAGTCAAAGGCAAACAGTACAAGAAAACAAAGTCCGAACTTTAACATGAATTAGAGGTATCAATTGTGAAAATATTTCCATGAATGTGGGTAAGTAACACAAATAATTACTTTTTTCTATCTTAGGGTGCGACAGTATATGAAAAGGTAGCATTCTCACAACAAGACTTTTAGCTCTTTGAATGCCAAACATGCTCTAGGAAGCCGCGGCTCGGTGCATCTCCATGATAGACTATACCATGCAACCCATCACATGATTATAAACTATAGAATCCATTTTTGTTCAACCACTGACTTAATCATGAAGTAAACTGGTCCTTGGACATACAGAAAACTTACAAATAGCAAAAAGTTTCGACTCATGTCAACTTTTTGTAGAAATATTAAACCCCATTTTTCACAGAGCAAGAGCGGACTGCGCAGGCTGACATGAGTCGATACTTTTTGCCTAAGCATTAACTCTTTACAACACAATTCCGACATTTAACGACCCTAAGAAAGAAGCCTTTTGAAAACATTGTAGGAAAAGGAGAAAATGCTGGTAACCAGCATTTTCTCCTTTTCCCACAATGTTTTCTACGCTTCCCAAGACAAATTTCAATTCTTTAGCCATACTTAGGTTGTCGTCTGCGAATGCTTTCAATTTGGACTGGTCTACAATTTTGTCGTTTGGTAAAGGGTCAAACCCCCTTTTCACAGATCAAGATTCATATAAACTTCACCTCTTCGGGCGACTGAAATAAAAAAAAAATATTCGACTAAAAGTAAAAAATATTATTTCATCACGTTTATGCCATTTTTCCGTTGTAAAAAAAACAACAACACATAATGACGTTGGTCTACCGCAAATTGTAAGCGTCGCCGTAGCTACATCGAACGTCATTTCCGTCAGTATTTTTTAATATGTTCTGATGAACGCTTCAATGCCGAAACGTTGACCAAAGGATATTAAAAAATATACATAACGACAGCGTTGTTGTTGGTATTCCTATATTGTCTTAGAAATTATTATGTTATTTAACTCTTTACCTAACAACAAAAATTTAGAATTGTCAAATCGAAAGCATTTGCAGACGACAAATAAAACATGGCTCAAAAATCAAAATTTGTTTTGGAAAGGGTAGAAAACACTGTGGGAAAAGGAGAAAATGCTGGTTACCAGCATTTTCTCCTTTTCCCACAGTGTTTTCTATAGGCTTCTTTCACAGGGTCATCAAAAGTAGGGATATTGTGGTAAAGAGTTAAATCTTTACTTCCAACAGCCTCCTGTTTTACGATCCCGATGAACAACCGTTAAAAAGTACGTGGTAAAAACTGCATATTTATGTAACCCGCATCTTTTCCCTTTATTGTCTTTGGGCAAACACAAACACAAAATTCACGTTTGATTATCCAGACAACAAAATTTTAGTCTTCCGTAAACTGACAGCAAGCAGAGTTCAAAATAAGCATGGGTGATGGTATTCTGACATCACCATTTCTCTTGGAAACCGTATGTTGTAGGTACTCATTAAAGTCGTATCGAAGATACGATTCTAATGAGTTCCCACGACATACGATTTTTAATATTTCTAATTTTGAAATCAAAACCACCCCCTTCTATCTGAAGCTCTGTACAAATTAACCTTTGAATGACTCACCTGGAGCTGTCTTTGAAAGGAAAGGAAACGGCGTAGGCAAAAGAGAAAATGCAGGCAACCGGCATTTTTTATTTTCCCAAAATGCTTTTATGAAGGCGTCAGTAAAACTAAAAACCTTAAAATTTGAATTGTGTGGCAAATTGTTAATTGAATAAGAATAAATTCTACACATCTCCGTGACTTTATGAACCAAGGACAAGTCTACAAGCAATCAAGTGAAAAAATCTTTTCACTGTACGCAAATAGAGGGAGCTGTGACATTGCACATTTTTGGATAATCAAGGCCAAATAGTTTTCGCACTAGTAACACTATTGATACATTCATTGGAAGCGAAAAGCCTATTATTAGAAGGTGATTTCGGATACACACTTTCTGCTATTTGCCGAAGAACGTTTTAAATCTACCTGCAAATTTGCATTGTCCCCAAATTGCCCACTTCGGATTGTCGAGTGTTTGCTCTTCTGAGGAACAAACAACCCATTGGTATTATGTTGACCATTGACCACGGCCCACTAGACAGCTGGTCAGTCTGACAGTTTTACTATCTACGCCTTTATTTTACACGTCATTCTTGTATTGAAAGTGGTAAGGGGCAAGAGTGTAACTCGATTTGTAACAACAGAGACATCTACGTGATTTTATCCATTACCACACAAGACCTACTTTTGACGACCCCGAGAAAGAAGCCTTTAGAAAACATAGTGGGAAAAGGAGAAAATGCTGGTATCCAGCATTTTCTCCTTTTCCCACAATGTTTTCTACCTTTCACAGAACAAATGTCAAATTTTCTGTCACTTTCATTTTTATCGTCTGCAAAAGCTTTCGATTTGGACAAGTCAAAAATATTGTCGTTTGGTTATGAGTTAATAGTTGAGTTATTGACAAAAAGTCTTACTCTATGGCAAGGACGATTAATGCATCTGCAGAAAATATCGGCTGACTGGCACGTAACTTTTTCTGGAATTTGTAAATTTTATTAACGTCAGAGAATCATTCTACATTATGAGTCTGTCCTTTTATAGACAAGGCGGCTTTTATGGATCAAGGAATATGCGAGTATTTGCATCACTGTCCAAAAAGAAACATAGTATTAAATCGAATCATTTATTGCAAACCGCACTCTTCTCGTAGAGCATGCTCTACTGTCGAAAGAACCCCAGAAGAAAAAACAATGTGCGAGAATTACAGCATATTTCTGAAAATTCTTATTCGAAACATATTTCGAGAGTTGGCTGCCATTCTGGAACCCCACGCCTTACCTTTGAAAATTTAGGCTGGCCCGAGTTGGAAGTATATATCTTTAATAACAACAGAGATTATACTGGTAAGAAAACCGCGTGAAAATCTTTCGCTAGTTGAGGTTCTTGTGAAATCTACAGAGTAAATAATGGACTTTGTGGTAACAACAAGGTTAGAGAGAGTGCAAGTAATTTTGTGGTAACAACAAGGTTAGAGAGAGTGCATGTAATCTTGTGGCAACAACAATGTTGGAGGGAGTGCATGTAATCTTGTGGTAACAACAATGTAAGAGGGAGTGCATGTAATCTTGTGGTAACAACAATGTAAGAGGGAGTGCATGTAATCTTGTGGTAACAACAATGTTGGAGGGAGTGCATGTAACCTTGTGGCAACAACAATGTTAGATAGAGAGAGCATGTAATCTTATGGTAACAACAATGTTGGAGGGAGTGCATGTAACCTTGTGGCAACAACAATGTTGGAGGGAGTGCATGTAATCTTGTGGTAACAACAATGTAAGAGGGAGTGCATGTAATCTTGTGGTAACAACAATGTAGGAGGGAGTGCATGTAATCTTGTGGTAACAACAATGTAGGAGGGAGTGCATGTAATCTTGTGGTAACAACAATGTAAGAGGGAGTGCATGTAATCTTGTGGTAACAACAATGTTAGATAGAGAGAGCATGTAATCTTGTGGTAACAACAATGTTGGAGGGAGTGCATGTAATCTTGTGGTAACAACAATGTAAGAGGGAGTGCATGTAACCTTGTGGTAACAACAATGTTGGAGGGAGTGCATGTAACCTTGTGGCAACAACAATGTTGGAGGGAGTGCATGTAATCTTGTGGTAACAACAATGTTAGAGGGAGTGCATGTAATCTTGTGGTAACAACAATGTTGGAGGGAGTGCATGTAATCATTTGATGTTCATAAATAAGTTGTATTGATAAGAAATATGGAGATGAAAGATTGTTTATTCTTTAGCTTAAGATCCAGTCGTTTTATACGTAATACAAGTCAATTACAAAGTAGTTTTCAGTGAACCATTACACGTTTGTGTTTTGTAAGACTCAATCACTTTTCTTTGATTACACTTACCACCGTTTTTTCCTCTCCCCTACCTCACAGTGTTATCAAAAAACTCTCTCCCCAGGCTCGTTAAAACGTGGAATTGTTGGAAAAAAGAACATCAAGCAGTTTTCAGGTCAATACATATATTTGAATATTCAATCCAAAATCCAAGATTTCACTGGAATGTTTACAGAAAATAATCATTTCGATATGATAGCGTTCAAATGCTACAAATGAAAGAATAAAACAGTAAAAAAAAACAGGGTTGTGTTGCTGGGGAAGTATAATTTGATCACAGATTTCGAAGATTTTCTTTTTTTTAAAGGACATTTTGGATAATTCAAGCACCGCGCAAAAATTGAATATTTTGCTCGTTTCATCTGTACTTCGAATTATTGAGGTTTTACTGCGGTATGTAGACCTGCCCGTGATTCACTGGTATATGAATCTTAGAGGTAGTTTGCCTAACATTTTTTTTTCAAAGAAACTGGCTTTTTTTCTCACAAACATCGTCGAATACATGTGTACCTGAGATAGGGGAATTCCATCGCTATGTCTGTCTTGAATACTTGGAGAGAAAATATGAAAATAAGACATTTGGTTTAGCCTATCAGAAATTATGTTACTGTCAAAGTAGGAAAAGTTTGAAGAACAAGACTAAGAATATTCTTCAGAATGGTTGTTGAATAGGGGTCCCAGTCTAACACTCTACACCTATCTGCATCCTCCACTTTACAGCCCCCTCCCCCTCCCATCTCTTTCCTATTTTTACTGCTCTTTTTTTAACCTTAAAATATCATGCTTTATACATGAATTAACCGGAAATTGGAGAGGAACTCTATAAGCTTTGCTTCCGTTTCGGTCCATTTCTGTAGGATAAGTTTGTTAATTTATTGTACGTACTATATTGCACTTCTGCATCGTATTGTATTTCTGTAGAATGAAATATGTTTAACTCTTTACTAAACGACAATATTTTAAGCTTGCCCAAATTGAAAGCATTTGCAGACGACAAAATAAAAGTGACTGAAAATTTGAAATTTGTTTTGTGAAGGGTAGAAAACATTGTGGGAAAAGGAGAAAATGCTGGTTACCAGCATTTTCTCCTTTTCCTACAATGTTTTCTAAAGGCTTCTTTCCCAGGGGCGTCAAAAGTAGGGATTGTGTGGTAATGGGTTAAGCTTGAGTATATTTCAGTACCAAATACGTTGACACCACCGAGAGACGCATCCGGGTCTTAGTGATAAACAGAAGTAAGTAAAGAGTTTGACTGGAAGGATTTCTTTCTCCACTGTTTAAGACAGAAGATGAAAGACGACGGCAAATTGTGTTCCTGGTGTCGTTTTGATGATTTATTTGAATATTGATTGCATATGTGTAATTTTTTGTAGAAATGATTCGTGCCTGAAAGCTCATACATTGTCTACATTAAGGAAGGTTTTTTTTCACTTAGTTTTCTTTTTTGAAAGATAGCTGTGTTTGACGTGAAATAAAAACACTAGGTCATTCGAGGAGCTATTTCTTTTTTTAACTTTCTGTTAAGGCCTGTGCACGTATGTAGGAAAAAAGCTGGTTAATATTAAAAACAGAGTAGAGGATCGTTGTTTGATTTTCCTTTCACTTCTGGTGGAGTACTAGCCAAATGCGGTGCTGCAGAATCATATATCATCAAATGAAGACCTTAACCCATTGTCTGCGCATTTTATATTCTACGAAGATTGACTTACTATGGCACATCACTATCTCGATACAGGATAAAGATTAGTATGGGATACACGTAACTCAAAACTCTTCTACTAAAAAGTAGCAAGCAAGAAAATGGCTATAAATATATATCTGTGGAAAAATCAAGCTTATTTTTCTATCAAAATTGATCAAATTTGTCATAGTTTCGAGTGGAAATATGATTTCAAGGAAGTACCAATTTTAACTGCTATAGTCTTTGTATACAGTTTCTAAATATGAATACATATAGATTTATGGAAAACCGTCAAATAATATCTTGTGCATGCATAATCAAATACATGTAGATTATACATGTAAGTAGACAGTCAGTTCAAAATATTCAAGATATTAAACAGCAATTCTGCTCAACCTAGCTAGTTTGTGTTGTTTCGAATAAAAGTATACACATGATTATTGTACTTTGAAATTCGATGCATTGATTGTTGTTTAACCCTTTATCAAACAATCCCTGGTTTTAACGACCCTGAGGAAGAAGCCTTCAGAAAACATTGTGAGAAAAAGAGAAAATGCTGGTAACCAGTTTTTTCTATTCTTTCGAAATAAAAAGTTTCAATTTTTGAATCAATTTTATTTTTTCATCTGCAAATGTTTTCAATTTGGACAAGTCTAGAATTTTGTCGTGCGGTAAAGACTCAAAAAGTCCCTACACAGGATGCTGAAATCAGTATCGAAAATGCGACTGAGCTGAAGGCAACTGAGTTTCACTGAGCTGCTGTGCAAAACTAAAAAGTTAGCGTTTTCCAAAAAGTACACATACACTGTACTTCTATTTCTTTCCATTTTTTTCCCTCTGTCTCAAAGTTCTATCTGTGACCTCCTAGAAACTGACATTTATTGAGGAAAATGTTAATCC
Organism: Tridacna crocea; assembly: GCA_943736015.1. NCBI lineage: Eukaryota > Metazoa > Mollusca > Bivalvia > Cardiida > Cardiidae > Tridacna > Tridacna crocea. The sequence continues at coordinate 32,562,950 of OX031066.1, read as the reverse complement.
GTCTACGAAATGACAATGAGTTCGATTACGTCGACGAAATCGAAAATGATGCATATTTTTGCTATTTCGTAAAAATAACAAAAATCAATTTCAATGGGACGAATGGTAACGTGATTAGCCGACATACAATGGGAATGCTTCCATTTACGAATTAGCCTTCATTTTAACAATAAATACATTAGTGGACGATAACGACATTCTTTGTGCGAAATAGGCTTTTCGGCCGTTCCAATATTAGTCTGGACCGCCTCCAGAAAATGGCCACACGGAATTGTATATCTCAAGCAATCAGATTACTCATTTATTTTCTTGCAAAACCAAATCGAAACACTTCATCAAGTTTTCGTGCAGATAAGTCTTTGATCTGTTATTTTTCTGCAATAAAACTAGATGAAATACCTTCAAATATCTCTTTTTGTTGATAACGTGGAACGAAAAAAGATGAACTTTTGTCGTGCACCGACATTTTTGGCTTTAAAATGGCGAGTTGGGGACTTGAAAAAATATTGACGGTTGGATTTTTAGTAAAACTTTGTTTACATTACTGGTTACCGCCGAGTATAATACAACTGTAAAAACAACTTTGCAGGCAAATAATAGAAAAAGTTTGGCCGGTAATTCGCCGGATAATCCGGGGTACGGTCTAAAACAAACACCCTGCAGCTGTAATGACTTCATGCACCGGACAGTCAACTGGTGTATTGAATATTCTAAAGGCCATCTTACAATATTTACCGAAATTCATTGATTTTTGCATTATTTGATAATTTTTGTTGATGTTCTTTGTAACAATATATGAGTTTGAAATGATAAATATTGGTATCTCTCTGTAACATATACCATAATAAAGTAGAAAAATACATCCATCAATATTTTCCGTCCATGTGTTGATATTCTTGACTTAAATTTGAAAATAATTGCACAGATAATTTGTTGATTCCACATACATATTATTTTTTCGACAAAAAGATCAAATTATTTATATATTTATGTTTTGAAAGATCTATTATCGTTCGATTTGTGAATCAAGACAATATTTGAACACGGTGCAAAATAAATAATTTTAGACAATACTCGATGACCAATTAAACAATCACTTGAAAATTTAGACAGTTGAGTAAAAATTTGTTTTTTCGAAACTGCAGTATAAGAAAATATATTTCATTCCAGCGGACTATTTGCAATGTGATTGATACGTCATAACTCATGATAAAAAATAATCCTTTTTGGAAGCATTTGCAGCATCGAACCAATTGTGTCTGAAATGAAAGAAATTGAGTCTGACAGGGTAGAAAATATTGCGGAAACAGGATTAAAGATTGGTTACATTTTACAGAAGCATTTTCTCCTTTTTCCGTAATGTTAAAAAAAACCCTCTTTAGTCAGGGAATCTTTGGTAAGAGATTAACGGTGTTCAATGCCCACATACAAAAATGGCTCGAAAGTTCAAAAGGAAAATCTGGATATTTCGAACACACACACACAAATAAAAAATAGAATATGCCCTTTATTTCAAAGTAACCAGCATTTTTTTCCTTTATCCCACAGTGTGTTATCCTGTTAAAATAAGAAATTCCATCCCTTCAGCCATTTTTTCTCGTCTTTCAATCAAGCGGCTATGATAATACGTGAGTCCCAAAGCTAGCTGATTTGGAATTAACAACCGTTTTACATGATTGCAGTAAAAATTAAAGACAAAATTACATAAATTTAACAATATGTACCCATAAAGATTCTATCAGCAGAACAGAACAGAACAGAAAAACCAGACCATCATTTATCTCCTCTATCAAACGGCAAAGTTTATCCAAATTCAAAGCATGATAAGACAAAACGAGACAGAATCAAAGAAATGTGCCTAAAAGAGGGTAGAAACATTGTGAAAAGGGAGAAATGCTTGTTACCAGATTTCATCTTCTTTTTTTCTCCACAATTTTCCCAAAAACCTTCTTCCAACTAGTCTTTAATACACGTAATTGTAAGGTTATTTTGACAAATCTTTCCATAGTCTACAGTCATACATCAAATATAGGATCTGACATGAGTTGGTTTTTGAGATGAAAATTTATTAAACGAGTCTACAAAAATGTTATTAAGCAAGCCTTTGGCGAGCTTATAACATTTTTATGTGGACGACTTCAATGAATTTTTACCTCAAAAACCACCGAGTGTCAGATTCTTTTTATCACATGACTGTATAACAAGAATTATAGTAAAAAATGTCTTAAACCACAGACATACATGTATCATGTGTAGTGAAATTTACATGAAGCCTGTGCACTTACTTTGACAGTTACGTTACGAAAGAAAAAAGTTCTGAAGAAACTTGCATAATATTGATTTTTGTTTGAGTCTAAACAGTGATTAAATTAACAACTTTATCACGATAAGAACTTCGACCGTTTATTTCATTCAAAAACCTAGGTCAGCAATGTTTTAGAAATAAAGGGTATAATTACAGAGTGCTGACCAAATACAACACTATATTCTTATCTCACATGTGTGTGAGATAAGAAAATTCGTAATGGCTGTATTACATTGAAAACAAAAAAAAAAAAGTTATGTGATAAAAATAATTTCTCAACTTCGCCTGAGGAATTAGTGGGTAAGCATGTGCACGCAATGCAAAGACATCTTTTTACCTGCAACATGTGGATTTGTTCCTTATAACAAAATACAAAAAGCTGTAAATGTTGAAAGCGGCATAAAGCACAATTTCATGTGTCTTTCTTTCTCTTTAACTCATTACCAAACGACAAAATTTTAGGTTTGTCCAAATTGAAAGCATTTGCAGACGACAAAATAAAAGTGACTGAAAATTTGAAATTTGTTTTGTGAAGGGTAGAAAACATTGTGGGAAAAGGAGAAAATGCTGGTTACCAGCATTTTCTCCTTTTCCTACAATGTTTTCCAAAGACTTCTTTCTCAGGGGCGTCAAAGGTAGGGATTGTGTGGTAATGGGTTAATCTGAACTGGACGTCCAAATGAAATTACCAATTTTATTGACGTGATATTAACCCCTTGGGTGGTAAGCGCGACTCACTGACCTTTTGCGGACAGTGTATATTAAGATCAGACTGCACAGAATGTGCAGTCTGATTTTGGATCTACACTGTCCGAAAAGGAGATATTATTTCTCAAAACAAAACTTTGAAGTACCAGTATTAGATTTTCACTAAACAGATAAAAAAATATTTAGATATTCAGCAGGATGAGGGTTAATAAATTAACCCTTTCTCAAACAATCCCTGGTTTTTACGGGTCTAGAATAGTAGCCTTTTGAAAACATTGTGGGAAAAGGAGAAAATGCTGGTAACCAGCATTTTCTCCTTTTCCCACAATGTTTTCTACCCTATCATAGACAGAAATCATCTTCTCAGCAAAGATTTGAATTGTCGTCTGCAAATGCTTTCAAATTGGTCTAGACCAAAAGTTTGTCGTTTGGGAAAGGGTTTTAAAGCAGAAGACTTTATTGTAGACAAAAACAATGACAATCTCTTCGGATTTTTTGAGCAAGCAAAGATCAAAAGGGTCCATTAGATATATAACATTAAGACTAATGGCAAATGTGTGATACAACCAGATAATACGAGTTCTTAAGTGAAAAATAACTGTATTACATTCTTAATTGGATTATCGTTTATTCTTAATTGTATAATCCGTACTTTTTTCACGTGATCTGTCGGCTGACTTAAAGATCAAAAGAATACACAAACAATTTAACCATACGCTTCACAAGTAAAGTTGTTTTTGGAAGCACAAAACAAAAAACCCATAGAGAGAGAGAGAGAGAGAGAGAGAGAGAGCTGTTTATGGCAAAGTTTACATCAAGATCGCACTACACAGATCGTACGATGTAAACTTGATTCTGTGGAGTTTCCTATTACTCTGAAAATAGAGCTAGACAACATCCGGCGCATTTAGTACTTGATGCGGCCATGTTAAAAAGCAAAGGTGACGATGTATATATCGTCATTGACGTGGATGTTTCTTTTTTCTTAATAATCATAGTCTCACATTTTTCCATAGTTGTTCCTGTTTTATAAACTGCAGTTCGAAAGAGTAGCAACTATTTTTATATTTGTTGCCGGTAAATGCTATCAATTTGGACTGACCTAAAACTTTGTCATCTGGTATTGAGCTTCACAAAAAGAGCTCATACTCGACAAAAAAGAAGTACAATGCCCTGCAAGTATTCATTCCATCTTCTAATCTAGTCCCTACAGTCCACCATAAAAGTGTCGACGCCATTGTAAAGAAATGAGAAGCTGTAACTGCGATCAGTATATATTTGCAAACTTGTAGAATAAACAATGCAGTCTATAGGCGAACTGGATTAGCTATCAGCGGTATTGCAAGGTACAATGTCATGATGGTAGGGTGTTAATATATATTTGTTGAATTAGACGGCATCCGAGAGATTTGGCGAGCTGTTGTCGTCTCGTGTAAATAATGTTAGTGGAAAAAAAGTTTGAACGAATAGGATACTGCTGTCGATCACAGAATAATTCACAATTATTTTCATTGTTATCTTTCAAGACTCTCTCTCTGTCTCTCTCTCTCTCTCTCTCTCTCTCTCACTGTCACTTTATCGCTCTGTCCTCATAGCATCAATTAACTTCTCTTAAACCAACTGATGAGAAAGAGAACGGCTTGGATCACATACGAAATAAAACAATACGGACCCAACAATTAACCTATTACCACACAATCCCTACTTTTGACGACCGTGGTTACCAGCATTTTTTCCTTTTCCCAAAATGTTTACTACCCTTAGGGAAACAAATTTCAAATGTTCAGTCACTTTCATTTGGTCGTCTGCAAATGCTTTTGATTGGGACCAATCTAGAATTTTGTCATTTGGTAAAGAGTTAAATCCGTGATCCCTAACGGACTTAAATCAAAGCATCTGATTAAGATTAACTAAAAGTAGTTGTCATTATGGATTTTTATTAAACTCATGGACATTCCATTAAGAACAGTGTACGTCTTACTTTTTCTGTTATCCATTTTATAATTGTTTACCACACAGTTCGGATTTTCAACGACAAAGAAGCCTTTTCCCTATGATTTCTTACAGAAGACTGAAAATGGCACCAAATCACATTTTATTATGCGATCTTAAAAAAGAAAAAAAAAAGGGACAACTTTAATTCGCATGAGATGGCGTTAAAACTATTTTCAAATGCAATCTTTAATAGTGTGATTCAACAGAACTCGAACAAAAACTGTGAGAGGCTCCACCAAGACTGAATCATGTTCACGACTGTCGGTAATGGTATATAAATGCGTTCAGTTTTCAAATCTTACAGTAATCTTTATCTTTTTTTTTTCTTTGCTATTTTATGTCATTCAGATCCAAACTTTCAAGATTCCATTGCTTCCAGTCAAATTCATCGGCTGTATATTTGATTGGGCGAGACATTTTCTTCATACAAAATGAAGAAAAGTGCTGAAATGTAGGGTCATGAAGGACTTTCGAACCAAAGGTGAATCCCAAACGCAATCGAGGATTATGCGTTTGTAACGTTCACGCTCTGACGTCACAAAATGTATGTGGACGTAAACATGTCATGGTGACGCCGACGCTGGAAAGAGTAACATCAAAATGGAAGGGGGTTAATGATAAACAATCATAAACTGGTATATTTTTACTAAATTTACTTAATAGTTTATTTGTCTTCTCATTTTTATAAATTCTTTTACGATATATATATTCATTTATTCATTTATATATGTATATTCTACATAGTAAATGACTTGTCTTGTTATCTACTTATTTTTTCACGATTTCTTATTCAAACAGCCTTTGAAAACAATCCGTCTCACACACTTCTACTGTGTATGTCCTTTTTGTCTGTCCCTCTACTCACCCCCTACCCTTCCCTCAGACTTTACCCGACCACTAAGCCCTCAGCCACTCATTGCTTTTCATTTAGTTATAATATCTTCCATTTATCATAACTTTCGCTACCATAAACCCTATATCTGATACGACAATTTGAGGCTCTTCCATTTCAGCTGCAAATAAGGATATGATTTCAAAAATATGGACAAATGAGGATACAAATATCTGATTGAGTGGAAAACATCGTGGGACAAGGAGAAATTGCTTGTTACGAGCAATTTCTCCTTTTCCCACAATGTTTTCAAAAGCTGTCCGTTGCTGATACGTCAAAATGAGTATCTATGGAGTAAAGGGTTTTAATGATCTTTATTGCCATCATTCACGCGTATATGATACTTAATCGTTGTCTGTGGCTTTGTAACTCTGAGGGTTGTTGCCAAGCGAGACTCACAGAGTTTTGAGGACAGTGTACATAATGATCAGTCTGTGCATAACGTGCAGTCTGATCTTTAATCTACACTGCTACACTGTCGATAAGGATATATCTCTAACCTAACCCCCCCCCCCCCCCTTAAAAAGGAAAAAAAAAAAAAAAAAAAACATACACATTTGAAATTGCAAAATTTAGATTTTTGATATGGGCTTGAATGTTTCATTTCACTTCCGAAACAGGATAAGGGTTAAAAATGATAATGATGTTAAGTGATAACACAGTCAAAGAAAACGAAAGAAATAGAGTTTATTTCATCAGCTTGTGGTTATAGATATGGGGAAATATTTGCCGAAAAATGGAAAGGTATGCGAACATAACCAACGCCGTAAGGCACGAGTTATTGTCGCGGACCTTTCCTTTTTGAGGCAAATATTTTCCCCATATTAACCATAAGCTGATGAAATAAATTATGTATTATATTTCCTCTGATTATTTTGTCAACGAATGCCACTTTTAAAACTAGTGATCGCAAGTCAATTAACCGGATAACCGATTTTCAAAAAAAGTAGTTCTAGATTTTCGGCAGGAGGAAAATATTCACTCTGACGGGGAAATAATGCCGCCCAGCTTAATTTACGATATTTCTTTACCCATAACTTTTCTAAAAATTGACACATGAAATACAATATAGCATTACAATATTCCACAAACAACTCTGGGTTTCTATTTTTTTTTCAGATAATGCTATGTCCAAAATTGTCCTGAATAAGATCAAATCAACAAAAAGCCTGTCGAAGACCCATTCCCTTGTGGAATCTCTAGCTAAACGTTTATCCATTACTCGCAGTCTAACATCGAAACTAACTAGGAAATACTCAAAATTTGTAAGTACCAACAATTTTATTAGAAACTCAGGGTAAATGCTTCTCCCATCATTTATATGTACCAGCAGGAAGTGCGACCATTAATACTTCTACCACTACTACTACGACAATGATAATGACGACGACTTCTATGTCTACAACATATCACAACATACTATTTTTTTTTTTAATTTTATTTGCATTTGATTAAAATTTAATCAAACATTCCAGCTTAGACTCGTGTCAGTCCGCTAAATACTCTTTTTCATTAAAACAAAATCATCAAGTAAAACTGCAAAACGAAAACTCTGTGTTCTCAATGTTCTGAATGTATTTCAGGAGAAGGGCAAGTAACAACATATATTTCTGAGACTTTGCAGTATAGTTGTGTACCTTGTTTATTAGAATGACTTAAGGACGTTTCCGGTAGTAATTTCTTTACATCACTTTGGCGATTTCAAGGGAGACAATTACAGACAGTAACTCTTCTCAAAGACGGTACTTGTATATCGTTTGGGAAGACCTTGAATTTCGGATATGCAGTACGTTTCGAAGCGAAGAATGAGCCTGCAATATCGACTTAACGGAACTTTTTGCAAAAAGATCTAAAGGGGAAAAGATCAGAAGAATACAGGAAAGTATTCGGCGGTATCGACTTTCTCAGAAACTAGAGTCTACTAAACATAACAGTGCTGATCGGTCTTAGCGCCTAAACGGTTTCTATGGAAACGGCCACTTTACAAAAAATCTAACACGTCAACATATCGTTTTCTTCTCATTTTTGTACTTTCCATTTTTTACGGAATATACAAAAAAAAATATAGAAAATTCTATGAATAAACTTTCTATTACGGTATAGAGGATATTTGTTTTTTTCGGTGTAAGATCGAAATTTATTTCATCGAGTGGACACCATCGGTAATATTTTTACGAGTGGCGCAGCCACGAGTGAAAATATTACCGATGGTGTTCACGAGATGAAATAAATTTCGATCTTTCACCGAAAAAAAACAAATATTCTATTTATTTTATGCTTTCAACCCTTTCTGGGAGGAGCTTTATCAAAATTCAGTACAGTTCTCTTCCCTTATTCCCCGTGGCGTACCCCTCCCGCATAGCAACGTTACGTCAAGCGCGTGAAATGTAAGGTATATGACGTCATATTTCCCATCTGGTTGTTAGGCACGCGCAATTTACCTAGGCAACAAGAACGTGAAAATCGGTATTTTCACTGGTGGTACCAGTGTAAGATCGAAAAATATTTTCACTGCCATTTCTCGATATCCTACCGGAAAGCATGAAATAAATTACTGTCTTTTATGAAGATATAGTCATTTTAGGTGTTTTGATAAAAACGATTACCATAGAAACAGCCATTTTGCAGAAAATATAACTCGGCAACGCACATTTTTCTTTTTCTTTTTGAGTCTGCCATTGAATTTTACCCAACATATGAAAAAATAAGAAAATTCTATGAAAGGATTAAATTTTCACAAAACTGTAGTCTTTAAATGCAGGGCCTGAATGCCAGGCTGATTCTAGCTCAGTGCTTTTAATTCTTTTTTTTTAACTCAATTCAGTTAAACACGAATTTTCAGAGTTATATATGAGCTATGCTGTGGGAAAAGAAGGGTTAATGCATTTGCGAAAAATATCGACCATGTCAACATACGCGCTACGCGCAGGCTGACATGAACAGAAACCTTTCGCTATCTTCAAATTTCCTGCATGTCAAAGGATCGTTCTACCTCATGATTCAGTCTGTTTGTTGGAAACAAAATGGATTTTATGGATCAATGATGATGCAATGACTTGCTTCGTATCATGGATCGCGGAGATGCATTAAGCCCCCTTTTGCCAGAGCATGGAATTACATTAGATGTAATTGATACAACCATTAGAGTGTAAATTTAAGAATAACGCATTCTTTCTTCTCTGTGGACAAAGAGAGCGGCACTTTTTTCCCTATAAATATTATGTCGTATGATTGATTGCTAGTTTTCTGTCAAAAAAAAAAAGATAAGAAAAAAAAGCTTAATGGAGAAGACAGGTTTTTGCAAAAATTACGGTTTACATTTACACTCTCAAGGGAGATAACTCGCAAACGTTTATTCGTCAACGTAAAACTGTTTAATGACTATCTCCCTGTAAATGATCGAAGGGCAGTGCATTGTCAATAATTTCACGGGATGGCCATACAAGCAAGAAAGAAAGTTTGGGCTCCAAATAATCAATCCACTTGTTAAATATCTCACTGCAAGTGGTGGTAGAAACACAAAACCGGAACGCCAAATCCTCCAGTAGCAGACCAAGCCGAAGACGCATCAAGACCATGAATAACTCATCTATCAATCTCAAAGACCTTGGTCTTTCCCCTGTACTTTTGTCGTTATTTCCTCCAGTACACTCCTCTGCATCCTCAATCATTTCTTCATATAATGCGTCAAAAACAACAGATTTAGGAATTCCAGTGTAGAATGAACATTTTTGATCATCTCCTCTTATATCATCAAATGTCAGCAGAGGCATATTCACCTGCACACCGAAATCAGCAGTAGTTGGTTTTTCTGTCTGTGTGGCTGATTCCTTTTCCTTCACAATTTTGACTTCCATGGTTTGGGATGCAGTTGAAACAACCTCAAGATATGTTTGGCAACATTGGTGCCTGATAGATGGTAATACCCTTGGAATCCCACAGTAGTCATGAAAAGATATTGAAGTGTCCAAAATTGACTCAGATGCACTGTAACTTGTATCGTGGTACCCATATGAAGATGAAGAAGAGTCACTGTTGTTGAGTGTATCTAGTGTTTCAGTAGCTTGTTCCGTAATATTTTCATCAAATCTCTACAAAAAAAGTAGAATGAGAAAATGTGTAATGATTTCTATGTATTATCAAACGGCCTTCCAACCACTGAAACCCTCCACACTGATTGACTGAACATTTAGAAAATTCTTATGGAATTGTCAATTATGATTGTAGTTAAAATACTGCTCAACTTAGTTAACAGCGGTGAAAAAAGGGAAAAGAACAGCAGTTTGACATTCTATCTTGAGAAATCTCTGGGTTTAATTCTCCGTAGTCGTCAATGTTGGACATGCCGACGAAGTTCTAACGTACGGGACCGCTATCTTACCACAGGGAAAAGATCGCCATTTGGGGAAAAAAAATGAATAAAGCTAATCAAAGGAGATTGCCTCTAAAAAGAGATTAAATTCAAACTTACAGAAGTTTTATATCTTTTCTTTCCAAAGACTGTAGGTAAAGGATTCATCATTGTCGGTCCGCATCGTTCCTCGAAGTGTTCAGAACAGAGTTTACTATTCTCTGTGTAGCGAAACGTTTTCATTGAGAGTTTGCAACGCTGAATCCGAACTTTCCGTATCCTATCATTCTTTGGAAATCTGTGAAGTGAAACTACCTTTTCTTCCACCATTTTCCCTCGATAGTTACTGCACATTGAGCAGTACTTTTTCCCTTTTTTTAATGGCATATTATTGACAGTTGTTTATTATTGATCGCGTTCGATAGTCCTCGGAAGTGGAATGTGAAAGTGACGCATGCGCGTCAAGGGACTTTATCAGGGGCGGATAACCTAGTTTCCGGAAAAGGCTATAGCCGACATTATAAAGACAGAAAGGAGAAACAAAGAAATAAAAAGGAAAGACAGACAGACAGACAGACAGACAAACAGACACACACACACACACACACACAGACAGAGAGAGAGAGAGAGCGAGAGAGAGAGAGAGAGAGAAAGAGAGAGGAATATTGCTTTGATGTATAGATCGTAAATGAAATGTTACATATGAATGACAGGTGGTGACTGGGGGTCGAAGGTCAAATCGATCAATACATATAATCGATGATGTATTGATTGTAACAGGACTATTAAAAAGTCGGTTTTCATTAGCGGCCATCAAGGACATCTTTTAACTTTTAACCCTTTACAAAACAATCCCTGGTTTTTACGGGTGAGGAATGGAAACCTTTGGAAAACATTGTGGGAAAAGGGGAAAATGCTGGTAACCAGCATTTTCTCCTTTTCCCACCATGTTTTCTACCCTATCATATAGAAAAATCATCTTCTTAGCAACTGTTAATTTGTCATCTGCAAAATGCTTTCAATTTGGTCTGGTCCAAAATTTGCCGTTTGGGAAAGGGTTAACCCTTTACAAAACAACCCCTAGTTGTAACAGCGATATAGATTGTACGTCTCTGACTTTAACAGCCATGTGAAAGAAATATTTGAAAATATTTGTGAAAAGGAGAGGATGCTGGTAAACAGCATTTTCTCCTTATCCCACTGTGTTTTCTACCTTTCTATGAAGACATTTCAAGTTATTGTCTCATTTATTTTGTCGTCTGCAAATGTTGCCACTTTAAGATAGTCTAAAGGTTTTTCTTTTGGTAAGGGGTTGAGTATCCAACTAGTTTCTCTGTAGATGTTTAGAAACTGATCTACTGAAATGTTCATCTTTGACGAAATAGAAAGCATACCGGAAAAGGAAAAAAAACTTACGAGAGCATGGTGGGGAAAAATATTACCAACGTTTTCTCCTGTTCCTACAATGTTTTGAATAAGCCTTCTTTTCTGGGCAGCAAGAGTTAACCAATCGCGTAAAATACTATTTCTATGCTATTGCGATATTAAACCTTTGGCTGCTAAGCTCGACTGACCTTTTGCGGACAGTATAGACTGCACAGAACTGACAGTCTGATCTTTGATCTACTCTGTCCTATAAAGATATACCATTCCCCAAAACACAACTGGGTAACAGCAATGATATTGAAAAATTAATTCCAGTTTATAGCAAGATAAGGGTTAACAAATTTGTTTTGTTTGTCTGAGTAGTATTTAACCCTTTACCTGATAGGACAATTTGAGGCTCTTCCATTTCAGCAGCAAATAAGGTATTATATAAAAAATATGGACAAATGAGGATACAAATATCTGACTGAGTGGAAAACATTGTGGGAAAAGGAGGAATTGCTCGTTACGAGCAATTTCTCCTTTTCCCACAATGTTTTCAAAAGCTGCCTGTTGTTGATGTGTCAAAATGAGTATCTATGGAGTAAAGGTTTAAAGTCTCTTTCAATTTTACTTCAGTCATCTAGTATATCGCGGCGACCAGTGCACCCTATCTATGCTTTCCCCATTTTTATGTTACCAGCAGCGAGCTCTTCGCAAAAGCTACTGGCTACTTTCCCATAGAGCAATCGTCGAAACATTGATCAGAAATAAAACAGGAACGAATCCTGTGGCAACCACCCATCCTATGGAAAGAAAGCTTATTTCCTGTTCTACAGTCCTGTAGGCAACGGACTGTACTGTCTAGATCGCCATAAACAGCCTTGGAAACATTGGAAACACCACAGAAGCAGTTGAAAATGTATGTAAAAACCTTGTACTTACAATGCTGTCTGCTGGCAGCACCGAGAAAAAGGGTTGTAAGAGTAAATATTGTGGGGAAAAGAGGAAGATCTGCATTAACGTTTTTCTCTGGTTGAAGGTCACTCTATTGAACGCAATAAAGCTGAAGGTTACATATTTACCAGACGAAACTTTTGACTCTTCAAATTGCAAGCAACAGTTTTAAAAAATTAAATATGGCTCGAATGATGCGATTTGTCTGAGAAAAAGTATACATAACATTACATTTTCTTGTATTTTGTCCTTTTTTTACCACACGGTTTTTAATGATTCCCCTCTCAGATGTGTACATATACCGTATTACGTGGAAAAGGATACAATTTGTTCCTATGGTAAAAATTTAAGAATCGTCTGAATTAAAAGTATTTGCAAACAACAAATGTAAAGTGTCTCCAAAGATAATTTCTGTCTTTAAAATGGTTGATACATTGTGGGAAAAAGGAGGAAATACTGGTTACCATCATTTTCTCTTCTTTCTAGGAAGCTTTCAAATGCTTTCTCTCTCTGGATTGTTTAACCCTTTACCAAACAATCCATGGTTTTTACGACCTTGAGATAGAAGCCTTTTGAAAACATTGTGGGAAAAGGAGAAAATGCTGGTAGCCAGCATTTTCTCCTTTTCCCACAAAATTTTCTACCCTGTCTGAAACAAATTTCAGTTTTTGAGTTACGTTTATTTTGTCGTCTGCAGCTGCTTTTAATTTGGACCAGTCTACAATTTTGTTGTTTGGTAAAGGGTTAAACATAGAATCATTTGATGAAGGATTGAGCGTGACTTGAAAAGCGCACAGATGCAAGGGGTGGATAAAGAATCTCTTGCATATTTAATAAAGCCCAACAAATCAAATTTGCATGATTTATTTTGTCCGAACGATCAGGTGCCGAAAACTGTAGAATTGTGTTAAATGGATTGTGTTTGTTGTTTTTATAGGCCACTGTGTTCGTTTTAGACCTCTTAAACCTTTTAAACAATAAGTTCAAGTATGTCGTATTGCTGCTGTCTTCGTAGATGGTGTTGTTGTCAGTGTTCTTTTTCTTATTCTCGCAACTTTAAAACTGCCAAGGAACAAAGCTAGGGCCACATTTTACTGTTTAGTTCTGTACGTCATTTTGTAAGAGATAGCGGACTAACACAAATTCAATCATTAATGTAACAACAACAACTGTGCAAAAATGTTCGACCCGTTTTTTAAACATGGTTTTCTGATAATATGATTGATTATTTTAATGTTGTTTTACGCTGTTTTTAACATTACTTCAGTCATATCACGGAAGCAGCTCACATAGCCATTTTCATCGCTAGTAGGCTTGAGCTCTGAAGTTTGTTGCCTACCACTACCACGGAAGGCCCGATGGATCCAGTGAGGCTCGAGACCTGGCCTTTCAGGTCACGAGTGCTAATTTTATCACTGAGCAAAGCAACCCCCCTCTTCTGATCGTAAGGAAAATTGACTCAAGAATAAAAAAAAATCCTCCTTTTACACCAGAAAGGGCCCATTGAACCCCATGGAAAGTCTAGAAATACCAATTTGACTTTTGTTTAGACTGATGTCTCTGATAAGCTAAGGTTGTTACACGCTCTTTAAATGTTAAATGACATTTTAGTTTCTTCTGGGAAAGGAAACAAATGCATCTACTCTACTGCAATATTAACCTGAACCCTTTACACCTTGAAACACGGAGATATAAGGTGTGAAAAAGCCGGAAGCACGTAAAGCTGGGATACCACCTGTCAGGTATAACTAGACAGACCGGTAACCTGTTACATAAAATACTTCATAGTTCGTCGGGACCTTGCCTTCTGAAGGCTAACCAGAAATGTCACGATGATGTTTCATATCTTGTTGGTTTAGTTGCTGGCAAGACTGGACAGTACACGCGCATCCTTCTGTATAATTATCTATTTTTTCCTCTTAAGAATATTGCCAAAAGCTTGTTATCTATCCAACCTGAGTTTTGAGTTTCGAAAGGAGGTGATAACTTATCGGTATACGGTTGTTTTATCTTGGACTAAGGTGACGCGCGGTAACTGTATTGCACGGTTTTGATAACATACCTGAACAGCCCTTTGTCACACATGCATGTTCGGTGAACTTAAAACTTTAATGCAGGAAATTTATCTTATTGTACATTAATATTGCATGTATCGGAATAGAAAATTTTGACTGGAATTGTTGTAGTAAATAGTTGTTGAAACAGTTGTTAATAGGATAAAAGTGCTAGTAATTCGGGAAGGTAAGATGGACATAGAAGATCTTTATAGACCATTGCTGCGGTCAGCATCAATGCGTGAAAGACACACCTCAAGATTAGAGAGAGTTTGCGGCAAGAGACAAAGTCAATCTTTGGACAGGGATCTTAGAAACAGTTTTATTGCTGCATTTGATGAATACATCTATTACGATAATGGATTTAGGAGGTTTAAAGGTGTGTCGTCCCTTTTAGTGCAAAGTCTCGTCAAAGATGAAGAGAAACCACGAGATTTTCATGACAACGTTAGCGACCACCTTGACAGCGAAAGTGGGCAGAGTACTATGACTAGTGTTGATGGGTATACTGATTTAGATGGAAGTATTGGATCAGACAGTGAAGAAAAAATTAGAAACATGACTGATTTGAATGATGATACTGTTTGTGTTAAAAAATTCGATACGTCATCAGTTGGAACAACAGACACAAAAACAGTAGATAACGTGAACAAACACAAGTTTTCCAGGTCTGTGATACGTTGTTTGTCGTTGTATGAAAGAGAGAGAAAGCCGCACTATTGTACTAATAGCTTACCTCCAGAGCAAAAGTTACACCCATCAGCTTGGAGCTTTGAAAAAAGGGGAAAGAGATCTCTTGTTGAAGGCTCTCGAAGAAAAGTTTCTAAAAAGCCTTACGAAAAGTACAACGCTACATGTAGAACAAAAGTTACTGCCAGCGATCAACCCTCAGTAACGCCAAGAAGAGTCGGCCCAGACGTATCGAAATCACGTAATTCTGTAGAGTTTGTTAATAACTGTAGAGACACCAAGGAAAATGAACAACATGACAAAACAGATATAGGTGATAAAACTCTAGCTGACCTGTCATTTGGATCGAGTGCGAAACGCAATCTTACTTGCAGACCAAGTCAGATACCACGACCGATTCGCACATTAAATTTTTCTGGCAAAATTGCCAACATAGGAGATGAAGATTTTGGAACCGAAAGAAGTTCACCATGTATGACGCTACGCAGATCACTGTCTATGATAGACAAAAGGAATTGGTATGTCTCACGTCTTGTGCAATCTGCACTCACAACCCCGAGAAGAGGCGATCTATCCAACCGTGGATCACCAACCGCTGGTCGATTATTTGTGGACTCATCGACCCTACAAAACAGGTGTATCAATGACGAGAGAAAACTGGTATGTAATAATATCGATAATGCACAGCTTGGAAGTAAAGTGAACTCCACTTTCTTTTAGTTTTGGTTTGATATAGACATTTCATTTGCTTTTGTGACAGTGCGGACGAAGATAACGCTTCCCAGTTTACAAAGCCTTTCCGTTGATCTGTACAAAATGAAAGAAAAAAAAATTCGGATGGCTCCGTAAGAGCTTAAACTCTTTACCAAACAACAAAATTTTAGACTGGTCCAAATTGAAAGCATTTGCAGGCGACAAAATAAAAGTGACTTAAAATTTGAAATTTCATGTGGAAAGGGAAGAAAACATTGTGGGAAAAGGAGAAAATGCTGGTTACCAGCATTTTCTCCTTTTTCCACAATGTTTTCAAAAGGATTCCTTCTCAGGGTCGTTAAAAGTCGGAACTGTGTGGTAAAGAGTTAAAGTTGTAACATCGTTGTCTTTTTAAACGATTGAAAACCTCGACTGCATCTATTCTGTATTATAAACGTTAACACTTTCAGTGTCATAACCGAAACTAGGGGATTTAACGAACAGCATCTATAAAGGTCCAACATTAGACTGGAAGAACGCACTATCTGATCTTGGATATGCATACACAGCTAATTGAGCTAATTCTCCCAAACCATATTTTTTTTGTGCTTATAGACTTGTTTTGATTTAAAAATGCCTGGCAAAACATAGATCGATGATTTTCTAGCTTGAAACTCATAATCATGTATAGAAAAACTAATGCGGTAGTTGGAAATTTCTTTCCTGCTACAACAGCTTGCTTTTGTCATTGTCCAGAAGATTTTATTTAGCATAACATTATGTTATACTTCCGGACCTTTTAGCATTCCATTGTCATTAAAACAGTTTTCCGTAGTCTGTTAAAATGCCAAGTGTGTTTCAACCAGCTGTTTTCGGATTCTGTATTTGTTAATTATAATACTTACAACAATTGCCAATGTAGTTTTGTTCATTTTAGGAGCATTTTGTCAGTGGCTAAAACAATATTTTGTCCATTAACATTATCCTACCTTGATGAATTCGCAACATTTTGTATCGCTGGACTCTCAAAAGCATTCAATATGACTTTTAGGGTTAAACAACTATAGCTGGAAGCACTTTAAAACACAATCTTATCTTTTAATGAACCAGAGGAAGAGCACTTTTGATAACATTCTAGAGGAATGAGACAATGCAGCATTTTCTTATTGTCCCACAATGTTTTCCAATCTATCAAATATTTATTTTAGTTTTCTCGTCACCTTTATTCTGTCATTTGCAAAAAAAAAAAAATAATAATTTCGACGTCTCAAACTTTTTCGTTTGATATAGATTGAAATTTCACTTTTCAAAAACCGTCAGTGATACAATGCTCGAACGTAATGGTGTAGTTGGTGTTATATGCTAGTATGTTGTTTGCCTTCTGCAAATGACCTTACTTCTTGCTAAACGGGGAAAGAGCAGCATCAAATGCTTTTGCAAGCATTGTAAAACACGAGCTATTTCAACCCATTACCACACAATCCCTACTTTTGACGACCCTGAGAAAGAAGCCTTTAGAAAACATTTTGGGAAAAGGAGAAAATGCTGGTAACCAGCATTTTCTCATTTTCCCACAATGTTTTCTACCCTTCACAAAACATATTTCAAATTTTCAGTCAGTTTTATCGTCTGCAAATGCTTTCGATTTGGACAAGCCTAAAATATTGTTATTTGGTAATGAGTTAAGTAGATAAAGACTTAAAAATGCCATATATGTGTTTGTTATATTCGGCGCTTTTGTTTGATACGAGCTCTCATTAAAAAACTAAAAAAAAAACAGCCTCTTCTGTTTCTACTTTTGCTAATCTCTGTCACTTATTTCTGTTCGACATGTCTGGATATGCACATGACGTAATGTTTTGCATGTGCACTTGAGATAAAGTAATCTTTGTCTGTGCACACCTCTTCACATTTCTATCTGAGTTATCTTTCAACAAGAAGTTCAAATCTTTGCTCTGTCGACCTATCGTCCTTTGAACTACCTTTTATAACGCTAAAATCTTTAAACTCTCATAAATTAAAACGTGTATCAAATAGAGGTGTTGAAAAACATTGTTGGAAATGAAAAGGACAATAGTGATTACCAGATTTTCTCCTTTTCCGACAATAGTTCTGTTTTCCTAAAATTCACCCCTCCAAGAGTGGTAAAGATTCGAGAGATAAAACCATTGCATCGGATCAACGTCCGGCTTTAGATCAGTGCAATAAACATTTCGGTAGGTATAGAAGAATTCAGCGCAGATCCGAACCTGTGTAAAATTACAACTGTTCTTTCATGATCAACTCAGCAAGACATAAATTTTCATAGTCACATTAACTTCTAGTATGATGCATATTGTGGAATAATCTTTCGTCTCTTTTAGTTCTGTTCCCCCTTACTACACTCATTAGTTAGTTTTCTTGCTCTCTGCAACATTAACAAAACTTTAAAGTCTGACCAACGAACTTAGTCGAGCATGGGTTTCATATGCACCGTCCAGCTTTAGATATGCCATTACTTTTCATCTATAACATTTATAAAATATTTATTACTAGTATATCTGGTTTTTATGTAAAATCAAACACTGATTTCAAGATGGTGGCCGAAAAAGAAGGAACGATCCAAAAGTAAAAAGCCATGGTCATCTAATTTAAGGTGAAGTCTTAGAAACACGGTTGTTTCGTAACTACAGCTTCTGTATAATAGTTTCCTTGTAATCATGCATGAAAACCTTTGCAGTTGTGTTTTCACGTGTTTAATCTGATTGACGAACAAATTACGTTCTGAGTTCCGAGTTCAAAAGCTTCGCCATAGACTATATGGCCGGCAACACGCGAAAAGGGGCATTCGGACGTTTGCGTAAAGTGTCGTCTCGGATCAGCCTGTGCTGTTTGCGCAGGCTAATCCGAAACTACAATTTCAGCTCTAATGTGATTTTCTCTTTCGCAAAAGTCTACTAAAGCACAAAATCTAATGTAGTCGTAAAGTGCCGTCTCGGATTAGCCTGCGCGTACTGCGCAGGCTGATCCGAGACGACACTTTACGCAAATGTCCGAATGCCCCTTTTCCAATGTTGCAAGCCAATTATCTAAGTAAGGAGTCCGCCACTCAGCAAAGTATTTCATTATCTTAAAAAGAGTTTGTCATGGTGCTGAATAGAAGCGTGCGTGCGCATTCAACTCACATTTGAAATATAGTTTGAGCACCAAGTCGAGAGCTTCAGGCGATCTTGACCAGAGACATTTAAAATATGAAAAGGATAAGACAAAACAAAGAGAAAGGCTATCTGTGTACATTACTTTAACTTTCTACTTTCAGATTTGTGTCCCTGAGGATGAAGATGGGTACCCAGAACCCAAACCCTCAACACGAGCGAAAGCCGATATTTTCCACTCACGTGACTACCTACAAATAGATCAGCATAGTTTGAATGTAAACTTTTCTATTCGTTAGAAATGATTTCAAATTGAAACAGATAAATATTAAAAAAATTGTCGAAATTCTAATACTTTTAGTCAAAATTATGGCTTTTGAGGACAACATAGATTTTCTGCTATCTTATTTCGGATCTATTGCGTCCCCTTGTTTAGTCATGCCAGTGGGATATAATAAGATTTGACATAATTTGGCACTTTGGACGAAACATAATCAAACGAGTTAAAAAAAATGTGAGCCTCTGACAAGCTAAAAAACTTTTCTTTGTGGACTAATTAAAAAAACCCCACAAAACTATGCTCGTTTTCAGTGTATTATAGCCATCACAAATTTTCTGTAGTCCCCTGTCAAAAGAGCAAATAGACTACATGTAAATTTTAATTTGCATTAACATACATATATGTCGTCTGCGAATGCTTCAAATTAGGCAACTTTAAAAGTCTGTCGTCTGCAAGCAGTTGAAAAATCTTAAGTTTAAGAGTTATGAGCAGTCGTAAAGAAAACAGCTGTGCGTCGTATCAAGACGGTTCAAAAGGAACTTTTTACCAGATGAAAAAGTATTGAACTGATTAATATTGAAAGCATTTTCACATCACAATCTAAACGATTTTTTTAGTCTTCTATATGGTTAATTCACGTTTTCATTCGCAGGAGCCTGAAAAATAAGTCTTTGTTACGAGCAGTGAAGGGCCGTTAGTCCTGTACGCTAGTTTTGATTCTCTCGGGGGAAATTCACTTCTAATGATTTTTAATACAAAGTGGACTTACGTGGGATCAACTTGCACACGTTTGGACGATTACAACTAGGATGAATGAGTGGATATGAATTTCTGTAACTGAAAGACGTCAGAGGGTTCGATCTTCATTAAGCGAGTGAATTACCGATCACGTTAGAAAGTGGGTGGGGTGTAGCTGGTTTAGAGTACATTTCACGGGTGATTTTTAGTTCAGATCCCGATTAAACTCGGATCCTGCGCAAAATTTTGTTTGTGATGTACTTATATCATCAAAGACAAGCCCTGTAAAGGTTCTAACATGATGGTTCAAGTTCCTACAGTTTGATGGATCAGAGTCTAGGGAAATTCTGACAAGAACGAACGTTGGTTACAAGGTAGGCCCGAATCGAGGATATTGATAGTACAAAGACGGGTGTAAACGGCGCGTGAATTTACTGATTAATACACGTTTTCTCCCGTTAACGCCCGATTTTTACCCGTTAATACATGCTTATAACAGCCCGAAAAGGCGTATTTTATGCAATAATCCTCTGTAATTGCCCATTTTAAATCATTAGCAACCAAAGTTATTCATATAGAACATTATAATTTTAGGCACCAGCATATCTACTGAACAACTTCGAAGATCTGATTGACTATCTCATTGAAAACCTCTCAGACGACACTGCCAAACTGAGAGCCATCTACCGGTGGATAGTTTCGCAACAGATCCCGCTGAATGTTAAGTCAGGGGAGATAATTCGAGACAGTCCATTGTGGTACCTGTTTCATATCCGTGAGAAGAGGTCATCATACTCTGAACTATTCGCTGTCTTGTGCAGGTAAGATTAAAAGTAATGGCTCCTTGCTCTAGAAACCCTTAGACCGCCAAGTGCCACAAAAGGACTTTCTTCGGACACTGTTAATCAAGATCAGACTGCACAGTGCTTGCGGCCTGATCGTTGATATACACATTCTGATAAGGAGATACTTTTTCCCAGAAATCAACTTAGAAACTGAAAAAAAATGGGGTTTTGCTACTGGCTTGAAAGTATCAATTATTTGCTCAATAGGTTAAGTGTTAAACTTCTTTTTTTCAAATCAAAATTTCTTTGTTAATGTTGTAAAAATACTGATAAAGAATACACAATGATATTTTTATGTACAAGCGAAAGGGGGGCAATATGTGGCGACAGAATACTGGGATGGCCGTTTGCTATTGGAAACCCGCATTTTGGAGTCATGCTCTTTGTAAAGGGAGCTAAACGCATCTCCGACAAGTATCGACTCAGGCCAGCCTGAGAAGCTCGCTACTTATCAATTTATGTATGTTCTAGGATTATTCTACCTCATCATCAGGTCGGTTGATACAGAGTTGATAGAATGGATCTGTGATTATGTGATGGTTTTCTTATAGTACTAGTGATCACGGAAATGAATCAAGCCAACTTTTGCCAGAGCATTGCTCGTTTGTATAGGACCAGCTGACTCCGTATTCACCAACCATTCTTGAGAATATTCTAAGTCTTTTTCTCCAAGGTTTTCTAAATGTGTAAGTAACACAACTTCTGATTGGCTAAACCGAATGGTTTAGCCAATCAGAAGTTGTGTTACTTACAGATGTAGAAGTTTATGGAAAATGAGACAAAGAACGTTCTCAAGAATGCTTGGTGAATACGGGCCCAGATGCCAATTTGAATACGATTCCTCGTATACTGATACTCAACGCACGTTATCTATTTCGAATCTTTAACCCTTTACTCTATAGATACTCATTTCTACGCATTGCTTGTAGGAGCCTTTGGAAAAAATTGTGGCAAAAGGTGAAATTGCTCGTGACGAGCAATTTCACCTTTTTTCACAATGTTTTCTATACTATTAAAAGGTGTCATATACACCTAAGAAACTGCTTCTCCTTGCTGTTATTTAGGGTCAATCAGAGATATCATAGAAATGTCATATGGGGTAAAGGGTTAAGAATCTGAAAGTACCTCGAGAAGTAATTCTATTGTATACTTTACAAAAGGTCCATTGACATGTTTGTCTTACAATCCACGAAAACATTTGACTGCAAGAGAGAAATTGCTTGTCACGAGCAATATCTCTTTCAGCCACAGCGTTTCCGTCAGTGCTCTGCGGGACGAACGTAACCGTCTGCAAGTGCCAAAAAAACTGGTAATGCTGATTTCCCTGTTGTAGATCATCATCATCATCATCATCATCATCACCACCATCATCATCATTACGGGGATGATATCATAGTGTTTTTTTTCATTTCAGACGAGCCTTCATTCCCTGCGTTATCATTTATGGCGTTGCGAAGAGCGTTGCTTATGATGTCGGAGACAGAGTTACACACAAACGATTGAAGAACTCTTGGAATGCCGTATTTGTTGGAGGAGAATGGCGGTTTGTGCATCCTTATTGGTCACGTCAGTCCGTGAAAGGATATCAGACTGGCCGATGGGCCGTCGTGGATTGCGAGGAATTTCACGATGATAGTCTCTCGGACTCGAAACAAACGGTATCAAAAGGCATCAATGACTTCTTTTTCCTTACTGATCCCGACAAATTCATTACAAAATGTTTCCCCGACGACCCGACATGGCAGCTTTTACCGAGGCCTTTAACAAAAGATGAATATGAGGATCTCCCGTTCTTGCAGCCTGCCTTTTATCAGTTAAACCTTCAAGTAAAAAGTCACACGTCTTGTGTAATTCACACGAACATAGGTCACGTGGAAATAACCCTTGGACTTCCGCCAGAAATGACAAAACGGTACATTTTCTCTTATAAGCTCTTTGTTCACAGGGACTGGGAGGCCGAGGGGGAATACGATGAAATACTGCTGGACCGCTATCTTTTGCATTACGTTCAGGAAGAATTTGCCATTTTTGAAATAAGATTTCCGGTGAACGGTGTGTACAAACTAGAAATGCACTGCCGAGATCAGAAGAAATCGACAACCCCAGACTGGATCTGCGACTACCGTATTGTCTGTCACGAAGCTATGCAAAATTGTGAACCACTTCCCATAGTCCCGTCAATAGGCTGGGGTCTTGGGCGAGAGTTCGAAAAGAGCGGCCTCGAATGCGTGAGCCATTCAAACGCACTTATTAACCTAGATCACGAGATTGTGACATTTATTCGATTTGCCCTTCCGAAAGACAGACCTGTATCAGTTGGAGCTAAATTACTTAAAATAGATATGTCACATGAAGAACTTTCAAGTCACATGACAGTGGAGCAGGACAATGAGCATGCGGTGGTACAGATTTCTCCACCGGTTGAAGGAGAGTATGCTTTACAAATATTTGTTACAGAGGAAGGAGCGGAAAGGAAGAAAAGTGTCTGCAACTTTCTCATGCATAGAACACAAATTGTCGAAGTAAGTTTTCCCATAGACTGTGCAAACAGTATGTACTCTTTCTTCGGAATTATTGACCCTTCCAGCGCCATAGGCCAAAATCAGTGACTTTGGACAGCGTAGAATCAAGATCATACAGCACAATACGGTGCAGTCGGATATTGATTGTAAGACTGTCCGCTTCTGTAGTCAAGCATAAATAGAGGATATTTGTTTTTTTTTCGGTGAAAGATCGAAATTTATTTCATTGAGTAGACACCATCGGTAATATTTTCACGAGTGGCGCATGCTTTTAACCGTTTCTAGAAGGAACTTTATCAAAATCCAGTACAGTTCTTTTCCGTTATTCCCCGTGGCGTACCCCTCCCGCATAGCAACGCATTACAATATTAGTCAAGCGCGAAAGATGTGAAGTATATGCCGTCATATTTCCCATCTGGTTGTGATGCACGCGCAATTTACCTAGGCAACAAGAACATGAAAATCGGTATTTTCACTGGTGGTACCAGTGTAAAAATATTTTCACTGCTATTTCTCGATATCCTGCAGGAAAGCATTAGATAAAATGTCAAGTCATTTCTGAGTTTAAGAAGTTTGCTTGCAGCCCTTGAAATAAGTCGACTTCAGATGCTTAAACACCAAAAAGAAGAAGAAGAAGAAAAAAAATATGTTGGCAAATCTTGACTTTCGAGTTAAAGGCATACTATCTTAGGCTTGGCTAAATTTAGTATAGATCTACTTGATGAGGATGATCTACTTAATGAGGATCCAAATATCAGATAGACAATTTATAGATCTATAACCATGCTCACTGAGATCGGGAAGAACGGCTTGCTCTTCATTACAGTTTTGCTTCCTGTTCCGAATTAAATGTCAAAGCATCCTACACATGCTTTCATATTTCAAATGTAAAGACTGAGTCTCAAGCATATTCTGTAAAAAGTTTGTAAAACTTGAAGCCAGATTCAAATTTGCCTGGTACAGATATGCAGTGTAATGCAGAGAAATGACTCTCCCCTACAATTTCTCTACGTAGAGAAATGTCACAGGTCATTTTTCTACGTAGAGAAATGTCACAGGTCATTTTTCTACGTAGAGAAATGTCACAGGTCATTTTTCTACGTAGAGAAATGTCACAGGTCATTTTTCTTTCTAGAGAAATGTCACAGGTCATTTTTCTGCGTAGATGGCAATTTCTCTACGTAAAATAATGACCTGGGTCATTCCTCTACGTAGTGAAATGACTTCTGGGGTCATTTCTCTACATAGAAAAATGACCCTGATCATTTTGTAGGGGAGGGTCATTTCTCTGCATTACACTTAGTCCAACTCGGGCAAGAATATTTTGTCGTCCAACAATTTTAAGTCTCTGATGTCTACATGTCTTCTTCAGACAATCCGAACGGATAAATACAGTTTATAGGACGGTACTTGTGTTTATGATTTATGTCCAACACGTTACATGTTTTGTTTCAACCCTTTCCTAAACAATCCCTGGTTTTTACGGCCCTAGGATAGACCCCCCTTTTGAAAACATTGTGAGAAAAGGAGAAAATGGTGGTTACCAGCATTTTCTCCTTTTCCCGCAATGTTTTCTGACCTACCGGAAACAAATCTTAATCGTTGAGTTATGTTTATTTTATCCTCCGCAAGTGCTTTAAATTTGGGCCGGTCCAAAAATTGTTGTTTGGTAAAGGGTTAAAGGACAGTGTGAAAGAAAATTAACTTCACAAATTAATTTCAATATGACCTTCGATTTATGCTGTGCTGCAACTTTTTATACTATTTGACTCAAGTGGCATTGTCATTTATCCTGTTGGCGATTTGAAACTTAAAAAAAACCGAGCAGAATATCCATGTTTTTATTATCTTCATACAGGATCCTGAACTGGCAGACATCAGGAACGAGTTGATTAAGGCCACGGAGAACGGTGATGTCAACAATTTGTCTCTTCGGATAGAAAGGTTTGCAGATAAAGACATGGATGATAGAGGAGATTTGACTCGTGCAAAAAAGAAACTGCGCTTGTCCAAAATCAACAGAGGTACGTGTACGTGTGTTATAAAACTACATGTGAATGGTGTTTGATGCTGATTTTAAAAATTTTGCTGCTTGATAATGATAAAGACGACGGTTCTTTTATTATCATTATTATTATTATTATCATTATTATCATTATTACAAATAAGTTATGGATTCCTTCTAATGGAAAAGCATGGCAAAAATCCTGCTTTGTTTTAACCTTATTCAACTTCACAAAATCATGGTTAGTTAGTTATTTAGTTAGTTAAGTTTTTATGTTGGTTGGCTGGTTGGTAGTTGGTTGGTTGGTTAGATGTTCGCGTTAATTTCAGCGATTTTTTTTAATGTATTTCCTATGTTTCACTAGCAGTAGACTCGTAATATCCCACTGAGGCAGAAAAACACATGAATTGAACAAAAATTTGTTTAAAGATTGGAAAAAATATTTTTTCCTTAAAATTTATTGACTAATCATTCTAAATGGAATTTGAAGCCTTATATTTCTTCAAGTACATGCGTTAACTCTTTACCAAACGACAAAATTTAAGACTTGTCCAAATTGAAAGCACTTGCAGACAACAAAATAAAAGTAACTCAAAAGATGAAATTTGTTTCTAGCGGAGTAGAAAACATTGTGGGAAAAGGAGAAAATGCTGGTTACCAGCATTTTCTCCTTTTCCTACAATGTTTTCAAAAGGCTTCTATCTTAGGGTCGTGAAAACCAGGGATTGTTTGGTAAAGGGTTAAACTCTGATTGGCCAGACAATTTGGTTTAGAATGTTTTTGTTAGTTTTAATCGTGAAAAAGACCCACGAACCCGAATTCATGGAGAGACCGTTCTAATTTCCATTTAAGTCGAATTCTCAGCTGCGAAAGCTGCACAAATTCTGAATGGCTCCACCATTTGATAATAAAATAATCTGAAACTGAAACTGCACTTTTTTTTTTTCAGATTTGAAGGAAGCCATATGTAGGAAGGACCTAGATTTCTTGGAACGAGTCATGACCAGCGCCAGCGATACTTCCATAAAAAGACAGCTAGGACACCTAGCGGAAGAGGCAGAGGCCGTCAGGTCTCGATTACGTCGTTTGAAACGTCTTCAGCACGCCGTTCTAGAGCTGGATCATAAAACAATATCCGAAATCAGGAGCTATCCAAAACCTCCACCTGTTGTCCATGGTGTCATGGCCGCCACATTCTTGTTGCTAGGAAATCGAGAGTCAGAGCTAAAGGTAATTTTAGCAATTGTCATTTTCGTCAGAATAATTCAGTCATGAGAGCCATCGACCGGTGTATAGTTTCGCAACAGATCCCGCTGAATGTTAAGTCAGTGGAGATAATTCGAGACAGTCCCTTGTGGTACCTGTTTCATATCCGTGAGAAGAGGTCATCATATTCTGAACTGTTTGCTGCGTTGTGCAGTTAAGATTAAAAATGATATATACCGTTGTCAAAATGCTCAGATTTTTGGAATATTTCAGAAAGTTGTTTCTGATCTAGAATATTCTAGAATATTTGCCATGTAATCTTCAGAAATGGTCTAAAAAAGTCACAAATTCATCGCGAAGCGTAGTACATTTTTTTTTATAAGTGTGTGTTTGTGTGTGTGTTTCAGAAATGGTCTAAAATTCAAGCTTTGATCACAAAGGGTGGCAAACAAGCGCTTAAGCTACGAGTAGCTGAGTTTAATATCAACAACGTGTCCATTGAAGTTTTAACCAGAGTTCGGTCCATATTGTCCAGATACGATCTCGAAACGGTTCAGATAGCTAGCATAGGGGCAGCAACGTTTTTTCAGTGGGTAGGTTATCTTTTTATGTTGTATTTCATTAACCTTTAGGCTGACCTTTTGCGGACAGTGTAGATCAAGATCAGACTGCACAGAACGTGCAGTCTGATCTTGGATCTACACTGTCCGAAAAGGAGATATCATTCCCAAAATCATAACTTTTAAATGGCAGTATTTTCGGTTTTGCTATATCGAAATAATTTAATATCAGTTGTTTTCATGAACATTGGCGAGTTCTGATTGGCTGATTTTTCTTTCATAGCTCCATGAAAAAAAAAATCTCCTTGAGCCGGGACTACTTTTGCTGAAAGTTACTTTTGCGGGTCCTACACGCTGCTTTGCTCTTTTACTTTTGTTCTATTGGATATTTTTCCGTATTGGGGATCTGAAAACTGCTTCCCTATTGTATTCTTGTGCCAAAAAAAAAATATGAGTGCAAGTGGCTTAAGATACTCCAACATTAGATTTAAAACCAAAGAAAAGAGTTATCTCCGAGGGTGTATGTTGTTTGCAATATCAAATTATAAGGAATGAAGAAAGTCTTATTTTTTCATGGAGGATGAAAAAAAGAAGGGAAAAAAAAACATAATCAGTGTGATTAGGTTTTTTTTTCATACCTCCATGGAAAAAGATAAAATAAAATTCTCTTCATTCCTGAAATGAAAAATTTCATTTTAGTTATTTAGCAGGATAAAGGTTAAAATGGCCCTTCCATTGCCATTTTAGTTACATCTCAGCGGCCAGTGGATCAATTTCCGGAGTTTGTTTTATATAAACCTGTCCTTCAAACAATATTCTTCTCAAAGAGGCATCTTCGCGAGCCAAGGTTACGATCACGACATAGATCTTACCTTGGCGGATAGAGCCCGATTTCGAGATTTCCGCGACACGCCCCTATTGGATGCTGCTTATTATTGGCTTTTACATCATATTTCTTATAGCCAATGAAATATCGTTTTACAAACCGCTTATGAATACAATGATTAAACATGAAGCAATGACCACAGACGTACTTCGACATTCCAAGGTCAGGTGCTGGGATACAGCCTAAAACCTCTGAAAATTGATCGGTCACCCTGAAACTTTTTGTAAATATTGTTCGTCTATGTCTTTTTCGGTAATAAATTATTACAGATTATGCACACACCCACGGAGGTATTTATGTTTACCCTCTATTTTAATCCGAAAGGTCGTAACCTTGTTCTATTTTCATCAAAGATGCAGTTAGAGCTAGCTACAACCAATGAAAATGCGTATCGGGGGAATGTAAAAATCAAGCTCGATCCGCCAAGGGTAGAGTAACGTAGTGGATCGCCACCCTTGGCTGACGAAGATGCAAACAGGTTGACTTTTGTCGTTGCTTTTGGAAATGATGAAATGAATCAAGCCCATTTTTCACAGAGCATGGCTAATTTCTATTAAAATTTTAGATGGCTTGAGCTGTCTGTTTCTCTCATTTTACATGTACTACCCAAGCTAAGACGCATTCGCCATATTTGTGTGGAGTGATCACTTTGCTCTTTGTTGCCACAATATTGGTCAGAATGTCTTCTTACATCTTCGCAAGCCAAGGGTAACGATCCACGACGCTACTCTACCCTAGGCGGCTTGAGCTTGATTGCGACATGCCCACATACGCATTTTCATTGGCTGCAGCTAGCTCTAGCTGCAACCAATCAAATCGCTCCTAGCATTTCATCTTTGATAAGAATAGAACAAGGTTTTGAATAAAAATAGAAGGTAAACATGGATACCTCCGTGGATATGTGCAGGATCTGTAATGTATTATTACCGAAAAAACATAGACGAACAATATTTACAGAAAGTTTCAGTGTGACCATCAGTTATCGGAGGTTTAGGCTCTTTTCCAGATCTGACGATGAAATGTCGAAGTGCGTTTGTGGTTAGTGCTTCATGCTGAATTATTGCATTCCTAGGCGGTTTGTAAAACGATATTTCATTGGCTATCAGATGTAAAGGGGGAATAATAAACAGCATCCGATAGGGGGCGTACCGCGGGAATCTCGAAATCGGGCTCGATCCGCAAAGGTAAGATCCACGTAATGATCGTAACCCTGGCTTGCGAAGATGGTCTTTTTAATTCTTAAACATTTTCATTGCCATAACGTTTTTAGAATTGCCCGATATTAAAGCATTATGCATCCATTAGTATGTGATGGCTTGCTTAGTATCATAGTTCACGCAGATGCATTAAAGGTGACCCTTTAGATTTTGGGACGAAAATTTTACAAGAATACAAAAAAATCATTCTTATACTCCAAAAGCCTTAAAATTTTCAATAAAACCCCAGTAGTCGAAAACCATCCGACAACAAGTGAAATTAGAGATTTTCTACAGCCCAGGTCGACACCGACGGGAAACACGGTCTATTTTTGTGGTATTTGTCGAAGCAACTCGCTCATTTACACACCGGAAATATACAGACGAAACTTCAAACATAGCGTCCGAAGAAGACATTATGGAAAATGATTACATCTTTGTTATGTTATGGAGTTTCATTAGTCATGTGCCAGTTACTTAACAATTCCCATATTTTCTTATATTTTTGGCGACAAATCTAAAAAATAGCTTAAGAGGCTACGTAGCCTTTTAAGGGAATACCACAAAAAAAAAAGTGTAATTAAATGATTCTTAATTGTTCATGATTTGTATTGTTTTTTCATATGAATTTCTGTGATATATATATATTTTTTAATTTGGTGAGGTGTGAAAATTCTAGATTCCCACCTTTAGGCCCACCCCCCACCCCTTTGTCATAGCATGACTCATATATATGTCCTGCTATCATTTCAGGCTTACACGATGGCGAAAGAAGCGAGCGACATGTAGGCCTAGATTGGTTCACAAGACCATCACAACTATCAGCAAAAAAAAAATACTTTATATTCTTAATCAGTGTATAATGTTTGTAATATATATATGCTAATAAAAAGTTCATTGTCACAAGGCGAGAATGGTTCCTTAGATAATTATGTGCATGTATATCTACTGATCTTTTGCTACCAATCCATAACGCAAAAAGAGAATATTAAGCCTTTCCCAAACGACAGACTTTTGGACTAGACCAAATTGAAAGCATTTGCAGGCGACAATTCAACTCTTGCTGAAAAGATGATTTCTGTCTATGATAGTGTAGAAAACATTGTGGGAAAAGGAGAAAATGCTGGTTACCAGCATTTTCTTCTTTTCCCACAATGGTTTCAAAAGGCTACTATTCCAGACCCGTAAAAAACCAGGGATTGTGTGGTAAAGGGTTAAATGAAAATATATATCACACAATCCCGACTTTTTACGACCCTAAAAGAGGAGCTCTGGAAGATATTGTGGGAAAAGGAGGAAATGCTGGTAACCAGTATTTTCTCCTTTTTCCCACATATTTTCCTATTCTATTAAAGACATAAATAATCATCATTTTAGCAACATTTGTCAGCTGCAAATGCTGTCAATTTTGTCCAGTCCAAAATTCTGTTGTTTGTAATTTATTAATATACAGTCAGACATATTAAGTTAAGTATCACCTGAACAAATTTAGTCATATTTATTTTATGGATAACCTTTTATCTGGTATATTTTCAAGCCTGGCACGGACCCATTAGACAAGTAACAGGCTGATTTATTAGCTAGGTGAAAGGATGGCTACGAGAAAACTTTCCGAAGCCCAGAAATGACAAATTGTAGGCATAAGTAGTGCTTGTCTCAGCACATGGGCTATAATGTATTGCTGGTCAGTTTTGGTGATGCTTAACTTATTTCTGACTGTATACATTTTTCAGACACTGTTTGATTGTACTTAATCTATGATTCCTTTGATTTTTGTTGACACATGGATCTGAAACACCTTTAATTTAAAGGGTATCACTTATGGAAATAGAGGGTATATAGCGAAGAGGACAGAGACAACATAACTAAGGGAAATAACCTCTCAACAACTGGAAACCGATCCCCAGATTTTGCGACCTTTGGAGAGTAGAGGCTTCGGAAAACGTTGAAGGAAAGGAGGAAATGATGGTAACCAGTATTTCTTCATTTTCCACAATGTTTTCTACCATGTTAAAGAAAAGAACTCAGCCTATGAGCTAGACTTTACTCTGTACCACACAATCCCGACTTTTAATGACCCTAAGAAAGAAAGCCTTTAAAAACATTGTGGGAAAAGGAGAAAATGCTAGTAACTAGCATTTTCTCCTTTTCCCACAATGTTTCCAACCTTTCCAAATTTTGAAATTTCAATTTTTGATTCACATTTATTTTGTCGTGTGCAAATGCTTTCAATTTGGGCTAGCCCAAAATTTTGTTGTTTGGTAAAGAGTTAATTTGTCATCTGTAAATGTTTTCAGTTTGGAGAAATTTTTAGGGCTGTGAAACGACGGATCAATATGCAAATAGCAAAAGTGCAGGGAGTTTCGTTTTTCCCTTCACATGAACCTTTTCTTGCCATTGCAAATACCGGTATGTCAACATGTAGCGTTTTGACTCAGTGGAAAGCGGCAGAAGTTGCAGTAACTTTCTATTAGAACTTCCGCATGTGTCAAACTATTGCGTTTTATATTGCAATGAGTAACATTTAAACATTTAAACATTTTTTTACACGGACATTCCATGAATTGTACTGTTAGTCAGTGTGACACTCTACCAGACAATCAGACAAACTTACCTTATAGGCAAGTTTGATTTGTCGGCCGCAAATGCTCTAAAACTTTGTTTCTGATAAAGGGTAAAGTCAGAAAGTAACTTTTGACGCCAGATATATGGCGGACATTCGGTCAAACAAACGGCCGAGGAGTCAGCCTTCAGATTATATTCAAGTGCATCAACAATGTTAAGGAATATTGTTTATTGTTTCATGCATTTCAGTACTTTTTCGGGAAAAGATAATGGATTGATTGGCTAATACCACCGTTTCGACGAGTGAATTTTCGGATTTGATAAACTGAATAGTAGAAATGACCCCTTTATCCATTTTTTACAATCAGCATGCCCACCAACTTTTTTTTCAACATTGGGTACACGTACATGCATCCCTTCGGTTGGAAAATGTGCGGTTTTATCTTCTATTCAAATTTCTTAATACCTTAATTATAATTTATTGTTAATTGTATAGATAGTTAACTCATTACCAAACGAAAATATTTTAGGCTTGTCCAAATCGAAAGCATTTGCAAACGACAAATAAAAGTGACTGAAAACTTGAAATTTGTTTTGTGAAGAGTAGAAAACATTGTGGGAAAAGGAGAAAATGCTGGTTACCAGCATTTTCTCCCTTTCCCGCAACGTATTCTAAAAGCTTCATTCGTCAAAAGTAGGGATTGTGTGGTAATGGGTTAATTTAGGTTTATAATGCACTAGACATTAAAGATTTGTAGAGAGAGACATTGTAGGGGTTTTCTTTAACACTTATATCAAGGCTTATCACACTAAGGCAAGAAGGCTGAGGGTTCAGCCAGCCCCTTCCCCCCCCCCCCCCCCCCCCCCACGTCCATTTGTAGATTTTTTTCTTTTATTAGTACACAGAGATTATAGCCCAATATTAATGTTTTATAAAGATATTTAAGTAAGTTTACTGATTCAAGTCATTTCACATAAATTTGTCAGTAATGATAGCAGGCAACTTCAAAACCTGTCGCTTTACACTAAATAAGCAGGTAAACATCACTACACGTTTTGAGGTGTCCGTGGATGTCAGTTTGAGCGTCAGCCTCGTAACCAGATAATCCTGAGTTCGATTCCCCGAGCAGGTGTTAACTTTGGGACCTTCCATTGGCCCACAAACTCAATGTACTCAAATTAAGTCCAATTTCCACAGAAGTTACTATGGAAGACTATTAACGATATTACAGTCATCTCATACCCAAATATCTGCTTGTCCGACAACTGGCACATTAGTCAGCATTTGCATTTTGTTCTCGTTGCTATGTCTGCATTTTTATTTTCTTTTCAGAAGGGATTTACAATTTTCCTAAGTTTTTATTATCATAGAACGAATTTTACTGAAATCTACAGTTTTTAGGTTTAAAAAATGCAAAAATTATCTCGTTGACCATGAGTGACAGACAAACTTGGTTGGCTTACGAAACTCGAATATTATCGGAACAACAACTCGGATGCTTCGACGGCGACATACTAGCATGTAATTAAGTCATCATTTTAACCGATATATTCGTCACCTGATTGTAGGAAAACAAGTACATCTGACGTTCTTTAAAGTTTTACACGAGACTTTTTTTCTTTTTTGTCCTCCATATTTTTTTTGCGTGCATGTACCCAGCCATTCTTTTTTTTTTTTAAATCCACTTTAAATTTTATCAGAAAGAAACTTTTGGAATCGTGAAAACCTAAAGTATTTCGAGGAAAAATAAATATTGTAGGGCTCTACGTAAAAGCATCTTCTCTTTTTATTCCACGTTTTCGACAGCCAGATCCCCAAGTGTCGTGAACCCTTTACCAAACAATCTCTGGTTTTTAAGACTCACAGAGAGTCGCCTTCTGAAAACATTGTGAGAAAAGGAGAAAATGCTGGTAACCAGCATTTTCTCCTTTTCCCACAATGTTTTCTAGATCGTCTAAAGTCAAGTTTCGATTTTTGAGTCACGTTCATTTTGTTGTCTGCAAATGCTTTCCATTTGGACAAGTCTAAAATCTTGTCGTTTGGTAAAGACTTAAAGTTCAGGATTGTTGGTTCCATGTCAGACGAATTATTGTTATTCCATTTAAATTAAAAGCATCAGCAGACTTCAATATACGCGTGGCTGGGTGATCTGGTTTGTCCTTAACCCTTTACCTGATATACCAATTTGAGGCTCTTCCATGTCAGCAACAAATAAAGATATGATGTCAAAAATATGGACAAATGAGGATACAAATATCTGATTGAGTGGAAAACATTGCGGGAAAAGGAGAAATTGCTCGTTACGAGCAATTTCTCCTTTTCCTACAATGTTTTCAAAAGCTGTCTGTTGTTGATGCGTCAAAATGAGTATCTATGGGGTAAAGGGTTAATATTGGTTGAAAACATGTCTTATCCCAATTTTTTTTTTCCCGAAAGTTTTAGGCAATAAGGTCATTCAAACATGTGATTGTTTGGTAACGAGTCAAACCCGGTAAGTTGTTTACACACGACAATCAAAACTTTTTTCGAAATGACACTTTGACACATCGGAAGTGAATAAGAAAGACAGCCAAGAGAATAAGATGGAGCATAGTTATATTTTCCACTTATCTTTTTTTTTTAAACATTATAAATTTGGGGTTTTTTTTTTTATGTGTGCCGGTGTTCGTTTACTTGATTAATCCTTAAAGCGCATTGTCGCGGCTGCAGTCGCTGTAGACTCAGATGAGACTGTACGTTTGATCTTTGATCTATTCTGTCTGCTTTGCCGTATCGCTACAGAAAGAAAAGTAACAACAACATAGCTATCATCTGGGTCTTATTCTTTCAAATTCAGTCACGGAAATATTAAGATCCCAAGTAATTGCTACTTCAGGGCTACAACTGGGCCCGTATTCACCAACCATTCTTAATAACGTTCTTTGTTTTATTCTCCAGAATTTTCTACATTTTCTGGTTTAGCCAATCAG
The DNA here is from genome assembly GCA_943736015.1 of Tridacna crocea. Taxonomy (NCBI): domain Eukaryota; kingdom Metazoa; phylum Mollusca; class Bivalvia; order Cardiida; family Cardiidae; genus Tridacna; species Tridacna crocea. The sequence continues at coordinate 32,528,033 of OX031066.1, read as the reverse complement.
AAGTTGTGTTACTTACAAATAAAGAAAACCTTGGAGAATAAGACTAAGAATATATTCTCAAGAATGGTTGGTGAATACAGGCCCTGGTCTGTATGCTTCAGCATTGCTTATCAAACATTATATAGCTCAGCTAGACACGTACCGGGCTTAAAAATCTATGGGTCACTGGTTTAATTCCTGGCTCGGTAAAACTCGAGGACTGGTGATAGTCATTGCGACAGGATTAATTTCTGTCTCAACACTGGACATTTTTTCGACAAATACCTGTCTAGGAAAGCAGCCAGTGACCAGGAAAAAACAAAGAAGAAAGTGGTGATAAGTACCGGAGAAAGAATCTCCCGGAATCTATAGATAGGTGAGGGTTAATGAATTGTTACTGACGGTGTTAACCCACAGGCTGTTAAGTGCGATTCATTGACCTTTTGTGAACAGTATAGATCAAGATCAGACTGCACAGAACGTGCAGTCTGATCTTGGATCTACACTGTCCAATAAGGAGATAATTTTTCAAAAAAAGAGAGCATTATTTGGGTTTCAACCATCTATCTGAAAATTTCACTTCACTTACATAGCAGGCTAAGGGTAGAGGAGTTGAGGATAGAACGAAAATACGTCAATCATGATATCTCCCTGAAAACCCCTCTATTTGGGATGGTGGTAAACCATTACCATTCTCCTTCTGTTACGATGTTTGCGTGAATAATCTTCCTGTATGATAGTTTGAACTCTCTTTCGACTGCTGAATTAACTAGTGGGCAGTATAGATCCAAGACGCACGTCTGAACCTCATACATGCCATCTGCAAAGCTCATGTTTTCGACTATGGTTCTGACAGGGTTAATTCCTTTGGTGTTGATTTCGAAGGACCGGCTTGTCTGCTCTGATTGTTTATAATGAAACTCGAAACACAGTTCTTTTTATCTCAAAATGCACTTTAAATGTACTGTGTGCATGAATGTGCGAATGACAGACCCAAATCATAAATTTATTTTAATCTAGTTAAAATACTTAAAGATATCCCGTTGCGTTTGACTTCTCCATGAAATTTTCAAGATAAATATTCCGACCAAATTAGATATTTCTCAGAGTTTTTGGAATTTATCAAGATAAAAATTCTGAAAAGGTTTCGTGAGCATTGGACGCAAAATGTAGCCCACTGGAAGCACACTATGTTCTCTAAGACTTGACTTGGTGACCAACTGTTTGGTTCGAAGTGATCCATACTCGAATCTGTCTGGGAAGCAGTAGATATAACTATGCTGAAAACGTTTCTCTCATATTTGGATAGAGCGCTAACAAGCTTTACGTAAGCCCTGGTCCTGTAGCCTACAGAATTATTTGACTCTAGATTATCCATTTAAAAATTCATCCGATATGTTAAGAAGCCAAATATTCAGATTCATTGTCACTAACATTGGGCCAGCATTATTGATTTTAGATGTCCTCAAGATTTCTTTGAGACCTGCCCTTTTGACCAACTTTGATCTATCTATAGTGACCCATTTTCAAGGATTTTTATCTATAAAACGAGCAGGGAACAACAACAACAACGAAGATGTCGATGACAACAGCAACAGCATCAAAAACAACTCACAAAACGTACAACACTTGCAATGTGACCATACTGGAATTGCCGTTGCCTCTGCATGTCATCTTCTTCGAAGATTCGACCTGTCTGGTATGACGCGCACCACTCCTTCCCCCCCGCCCCCCCACCACCCCCCCTCACCACCCCCGTATTATTGTAGTAATATAGTAATACGCGCTATAAAGTAGGTAGCAATGGAGAAAATGTTTTTTATCAATACATTTGAAGAGAAATCAGATCTGTTTTAACTCAGGATTTCTCTAAATTGATGATCATAGCTGAATGAATCGAACCAGGTAGCATTTTATTGAGTAAACGTTTATTTTAGTTTGAAATTCAAAGTAACGGTTGTCCCGTAGAAAAGTAGTCCGATTTTGTACCCAGAATGCCCAAACTACGAGATAGATGCCCCCGTCACAGAGCAGGCTCAATCGATCTACAATAGAGTATATGGAATCACCATTTTAAACAGGATCTGACACTACCAGTTAGGTCCGAAATGTTGAAAGTGCGAGAAGTTAAGGTCATAAAACAACCAACACTACTGAAATGAGCCACGTTTGGGCAAAAAAGAGCGGATGCATCTCCGTGATGCATTATACTAAGAAAATCAGAATCTAAATAAAGATCCATTTACAAATTGAAAAAAAAAAAAGTTTCGACCATGGTCGGCCTGCGCTGGTTGTGCAGGTTGATATAGGTCAATACTTTTCATAGATTTGTTAAGACCCTTTTCAGATATCATGGCACGGTTTTGCTTCTCTTTTCCGTCTCCCACTACCCGTCTACGTTGTACGAAGATCTTTAGTTTCCACTTACAGGACTTCAAATCAGTCTGATCAGATAGGATTTTTATCACGAAGGACATGTTAACAATCGACATAACTTAATATTTCTTTTATACCTGTATGAAACATCCACTTTTTGTGGTATTTGTCGAAAACAATATCACTATGAGTTCAATATTGAATTTTGAAGACCATGTACCTTATTTTGTGCAAAGCCGATTAAAATAAAGCCAATATAACACATTTTTTCTCAATATCTCTATGGAACAATTTGCCGATGGAAACAAAATCACTACAATCAATATCTATGTTTAAGTCAACAATATTGCGTCAATTTCCAGTGTCTGTAGTCCCAAAATACTTTGGTGTAGGAGATCGCAAATTCTCAGTCTTTCAAGCGAGATTAAGAAATAATTGCAGCGACCTGAAATCTGACTTACACAAACACCACATTTCGGAAAGTACTAGTAATTTGTGCCACTGTGGCTATTATGTTGAAGATGCGGAGCATTATTTTTTTCACTGCCTGTCATATACCAATCAAAGATTGATGTTATTTCGCAAACTCCGCAAATATCACCCTTTAAACTTAAATTTATTATTGTTTGGATCTGATAATTTAAGCCTTAATGATAATATTGAAATAGTTTATTCTGTCCAAGAATTTATTAAAAACTCAGGAAGGTTTGATTGACCGTTTATAATACGTTCCTTGAGCCCATCCTATATGAGTCGCCATTTGATCAGAATTCTCCAATCTCAATCCCGGCTGACAATATATAATATATCTATAATCTTTATCACTCGGATGTTGTCTAGTACATTAGTCTTTGATGTTCAGATTTTTCATTATCTGTTTCTCTTTATTATCCTTAACTACTGAAAAGTTTGAAATTTTTTTAGCTGCCATAAGACTGTTGTTTCCTAAACATGTAATTGGAGGAGGGGAATGGCCGAATCTAAGTTGTGAGAACTTGTGGCCAGACCCCTTTGCCAATGTACATTTGTCATTCCATGTATACTAGAAAATGTATTTATGTATTGCTTTTGTTGACATGTACATATGTATGGCAATAAAATATGTTTAAACTATTTTTTCTCCGGCAAATTAGTTTTTCGGTTGCACTCAGATATGTAATTGGAAATAGCATGTCAAAATACACTGGCTGAGTCCATCGATCGTGGAAATACTAATTTTGATAGAAAATAGCTTCGGTCGGTCATAGCTTTCTGTTGGCGCAATGATACAAAATTTGTCTACCGATCGCTAGGTCTTTGGCTTTTCGTTCCGAGACCACTTCGTCCCATGGTTTGTTCATCCCATCATAGCGCACTACTCCATTTGATTCGGCATGAATATTTTACCCCTGACTCCACCTAATGATCGAAGAGAGACCATCATTACACAGATAATCCTAAATTTGTCGTGATTACTCTTCCTGCATCAAAAACGCTATTCATTCACTCAGAATGTATCAAGTCAATATTTGAATAATGTTTCTCTTTTTTTTTCAAATTATTAATTCCACATGGTGGCTTCGTTAATACCACTTCAGCGTTCTCAACACTTTGATTTTACTCATAATTTTGTGATTAAATAGAATTGCTCTTTTGGCTTCGATTTTCATTGTGCTTAGTGGTTTAAATGGTGACGAGATATGAACGACCTTCAAAATGGGAAAATCCAGTTGTACTTGTTTGTGACAACCAGTAGAGTTCTCCCCTGGACACAAGAACCCCTTTTTTGCTAAGCTTTGCCCACTATAAGCAAACATGTTGGACTAAAATTATTCGGCTGTAAATGGTGAAGTTTTTCAAAGAGCAAGTGTTTGTCCATTGTCCTGGGAGTGTACACACGATTGCGTGTTTGGGAAAATTGATGTTGACAACCAAATTAAGATGTCTACAGTTTGAATAAAGCGTTAGTTACGTTTATTACATTATCTTGATTTATAGTTACTTAATTCTGCAATAATGTGGTAAACAATTTGGGGAACGCAGTACCAAAGATTCCAAACATTCTTTGTTGACAAATCATGTAAGTAATGTAAGTTTCAATGATCAAACCTATAATGATTAGGGCACTTAACCTAACAGGTCTGTAGGTAGGATTTTCAAGTTGGGAGGAGGAAGAAAATATACGGCTGCAAGCCGCTGCACTATGGCCATATTAAGTGAGAGGAGGTTAAGTGCACCTCGAGTCCCTACCCCGTTTCTTGTTTCATCGGCCCTTCCTAATTCAAAGCACACTTGCTAGAACCGATTGTTACGGTATAATGACACATGTGACCCATCAAGCAAAAAGGGATCATCTGGAAATTCTGCAGATCCATCAGATGAACACAGATCAACGATAGTGCAGGTAAGTTTAAGTTTATAATTCAAAAATGATTGTGTAGCAAGGTATACAATGACCACTTTTAGGACAGAAAAATGTCATTAGAGCAAAAAGTGTCAATCCTGGTCAGCCTGCGAGATTCGCGCAGGCTGACCAGCGTTGACACTTTTCGCAGTTCCCACAAGGTCCCTTTTGCGTGATGGGTCACACATGTTTAAATCATGCAGTCCGGGAGTCCACCAACCTTTCTAAATTGACCTTTCTAACGATTTTGATTGACAGGTCTACCAACGTCTTATCGGCCAATGAAAACGCAGCATTGGGCGTCATGTAAACAAAAAAGTCTGACACATTTCTGGTTAGCTTGACAGGCTTGGCAACCGAAATACTGCGTTACTAAGGGGGAAGGGGGAGAGGGCGTGGCAAACTCGCGTTTACAGAAAGGTTAATTAGATCCTAGTTCTCGAGAGTGTTCGAAACTACCGCTATTAGTAATTGGCTGAACCAGCTTAATTACGAATTCAAAGCTCCTGTTTCTTTCCAAATTTAGAATCAAAACTAAGATGCTATTTAGAATACTGGTAATTGGTAAATCTGAATCATGAGCTGCCCTTCCTTCGTTTCCTGAGATGTATCCTTATGGGCCTTTACGATCAGGATATACGGGTATTCTTTTTCTTTGAAGATTGATGATTCGAAAGAGTATGTACTCATCAGTTTCAAGTTTATTGCCAAGGCTTAGTCGAGTTCGGTTACTCAGTCAATAAATCAAGTCAAGTAGTCAGACAGGCACCCAAACAGGTAGGTAGGCAGACATGCAGTCATTATTTCGGCAAGTATGTCAGTCAATACGCTAGTCAGAACAAACTAACACACTGGCTGACTGAAATCCGGAGTAATCGACCAGGGCCCGTATTCACCAACCGTTCTTTAGAACTTTCTTGGTCTTAATCTTCAAGATTTTCTGACTGTGAAAGTAACAGAGCTTCTGATTGGCTAAACCAATTGGTTTAGCCAATCAGAAGCTCTGTTACTTTCACGCTATCAAATTTCTGAAGAATAAGCCAAGGAATGTTCTTAAGAACGATTGGTGAATACGGAGCCTGATCTAGCATGACCCTAAGCTGAACTGATTACTGACTGACACGACTGCTTTACAATCCCCATTTTCACCAACCCACCAAGGAAAATTCTTATTATCAAGATTTTCTAAATTTGAAAGTAAAACAGCTTCTGATTGGATGTACCAAATGGTTGGCCCAATCAGAATTTTAGTTTACTTTCTAAATCTAGAATGAGACTTAGAATGATTGTTGAATTCGAACCCCGATCTTAAAGACTGGCTTAAATACAGACTCGCTGACCTTAACGGAATGAACTTTACTGGATTTATTCACTCGAATTACAAGTTCAAATGACTAGTTACACAGACGTAACTGTTTAGGTTCTAACCGGCATTTTATGACTTGATTTACCTGAACTTTATAATGACTTACCGACCTGAACTGCCTAACCCGACCATCTGAACTACCGACTGAGTGATATAGTTGGAAATACATGTATACATGTACTTGACTTGACCAATATTTAGTTCATGGTACATTCATAACAGTAAATGTTAGAAGTGAAGGGAATCTCAGTGGAGAAAGCATTCTCATAGAATAATAAAATGTCTATGTTTCAGGGAGGTGTAATCGTTTGTTGATAAACCTTGTCAATCCATTGCACAAATTATAAACAAAAAAGCTAGATAGTCCGTCAGAGGAGAAACTGATATTAGTGTTTTTAGGGCTTGCGTTTTCTGTAAAGGTTCACAAGTACGATTTTAACGGGCTTGACGACCCCGATAAAACTCTTATATATCGCTGAGAGAGAGAGAGACAGAGAGAGAGAGAGAGAGAGAGAGAGTTATGTCCCCTGAATTTAAAGATTTGGAAAATATCTTAACCCATTACCACACAATCCCTACTTTTGACGACCCTGAGAAGGTGGCCTTTAGAAAACATTGTGAGAAATGGAGAAAATGCTGGTAACGAAAATGCTTTCGATTTGGACAAGCCTAAAATATTGTCGTTTGGGTATGAGTTAAGTAATGAGCAACAAGTGTTAGCTTCACCAGCATTTTCTCCTTTTCCCACAATGTTTTCAAAAGCGTTACTTCTCAAGGTCATAAAAAGTCGGGATTGTGTGGTAAAGTGTTAAGTTATTTAGAAGAGTTAAAGGTTGCAACGATCAGGTCGTAAGATGGATCTAACTGTAACTTGCATTAACTTTATAATCACATCATTCAACTTCCCTATACATTGCCAACGGTGTTTTCTACCCTGTGTAATACAATTCTCACTGTATGAGCCCCTTTAAAGTTTTCATTCGCAAGTGCTTTCAATATGGCCGGGTACAACTGTTTTCGTCTGTTAGAGTGTAAGTCACTAATCAGTCTATTACAGAAATGAGTAACGGGCAAACAAACCATAACGTGCATAAAACCACACCATTTGACTTAAAATAGTAACAAAATAACGTAACCGCTTTTAAATTTCAATTTTTAAATTCATGGCACGTTTGTCACCAGTCTTGTATCACACTTTATGTGTCAAGCTTCAATCAACATTTCCACTGCGCAATGTCAACTTCAAAAGTTGTTGCAGACCCCACAGATATAAGATCTGGCTACAAAGAACGTGCAACCCGATCTCGTATCTACATCTATTAATATTTATCCTTAGTATTATCCAAACCCTCCTTTTAGACATCGAAAATGGTGGAAATACATTTCGTTTGAAAGGACAGAGTTACGCAGTTTATTCACCCTGTTGTCTCTAACTCTTTCAGCAGTGTAACCCTTACGCTGCTAAGCGCAACTCAACGACCATTTGCGGACAGTGTGTATCAAAATTAGACTGTACAGAATGTGCAGTCTGATCTTTGATCTAAGCTGTCCGATAAGAAGATATTATTCCTCAAAACATCAATTTGAAATAGAAAAACTTGGATTTTTAATATCGAATTGAAAATTTCATTTTAGTTATTTAGCAGGATAAGGGTTGATATATAAACTCTTTGAAGGCTCAAAATACGATCCATCGATTAGACCGACTTACTGCCCTTCCCTGCAGACGTAAACCGTGCGACATCAAAATAGTTCTAAAGAATCTACAAATAACTATTTGGGTATAAGTCTGAAAGTACAACAAACCTTAGCATTACCACGATCAACAATGTTTACAGATGGTTGAGGGACAAAAGACAGTTACTTCCCTTGATAGCTCTTTACCACTCACAGGGTCCTGAACTGTTGGTCTAATTAAAAAATATAATGGGTTTTGCACAGATATTATTACTAATCTATATCATATAATGTTGAGGTGCTTGCATGTGATAAAAAAGAATCTCATATTTGCCTGTTTAGCTAAAATCTATTTAAAATCTTTTGGAAATAAAGGCTTGCTTTATATCATTTTTCTGGACGAGTTAAATAAAATTTTATCTCACATGCCAACATACGCCACGTCTTTCACTATGGAACTGCTTGTTTCACTATGGAACTGCTTGTTTACGTAAGTTCTCAGAATGTGTGCATGGTAGAAAAAGTAAGAATATCACTTTCTCGGCTTGAATATCTGTACATGAATCAAAGATAAAAAACGGAAGACACCAAAACATTCTAAGATCTTAGAAAACGTGAAAATTCTGTAGTTCAATTGTAAATGATCAAAAGTGAATACCATTTTTGTGGTATTTGTAGAAGACAATACCACTATGAGTTCAATATTGAATTTTGAAGACCATGTATCATATTTTGTGCAAAGCCGAAGGAAATAAACCAAATTAAACTTAATTTCAGTAGCGCTCAGTTATGTAATTTGAAATGGCATATACAAATACATTAGGTGAGGCCATCGATCGTGGAAATACTAATTTTTGATTGAAAATAGCTTCGCTCGCTCATAGTCCTCTGTTGGCAAAATGATACAAAATTCGTCTATCGATCGCTTGGTCCAGGGCTTTTTCGTTCCAAAACCACTTCGTCCCATTACTTGTTCATCCTATGATTACCCACTACTCCATTTTATTCAGCATGAATATTTATATATTGAAATAATTAATTGTAATGTTGGGAATTAAATGTTAACGGCTCAAGATATTTCAAAATCATAGTTGTCAGGTACGAACTTAATTCTATTCGATATATTTACACATGTTTTCTCTCTTTCCATCATGCATCCTTCTGTCAAAAGACGTTACGTCTGACTCTTCCCAATGATCAAAGAGAGACCACCAGTATTCAAATAATCCCAACTTTGTCGTGAGAACTTTCCTTTCAACAGAAATGGTATTTATTTGCTTAGTAAGTTGACTTTTAAGCCAATATTTGAACAATATTTTCTTTTTATTTCAAAATTTTAATTCCAAACAATGAGTTCCTTGACAAATACCACTTCAGCGTTCTCAAAGCTTTGATTTGGGTGAGTTATCTGTGTTAATGAAATATTTCCACCATATTTCTAAAACTGCTTGGCTTCCAAATGCCAAATTTGAATAAATGTCGAAAGTTATGTGGCAACAGAAAATCAAAAAGTCATTTCAGCTTTTCCAACGTACGTACATTTAAAACGCTCGTTGAGTAAGAAATCAATACAACAAAAAACGGCCAGGGTATCAGATTATCACATTTACAGAGCTGTTATGACTATGATTTTCTTTTAATCGTGCTTCTGATTTTTAACTTACCTTGTATCATATTATACATTTAACATGCCTTATCTTGTATTATACTTGTCTACCTAAGTGTCTGTTCGATACAAATAAAACACGGTATTGTTGTACTATATTGGTTTAACTCTTTACGAAACGAAAAAAAAACACTTTAGACTAGTCCAAATTGAAGGCACTAGCAGACGACAAAATAAACATAACTAAAAAATTGAAACTTCTTACCAGCCGGAAAGAAAACATTGTGGGAAAAGGAGAAAATGCTATTTACCAGCATTTTCTCCTTTTCCCACCATGTTTTCAAAAGTTTTCTGTCTCAGGATCGTAACAACAAGGGATTCTTTGGTACAAGGTTAAAGTTTACTAGACATCACATTTCAATCACATCATACTCATTCTTGTGGCCTTAAGGGTGGGTATTTAGATTTTTCACATCTCACCAAATTAAAGTATATATATCACTGAAATTTATATGAAAAAAAAAACTCATCAATAATTAAATAACGAACAAAAAAAAATTTAATAGTGTTCCCTAAAAGGCTACGTAGCCTCTTAAGTTATTTTTAGATTTCGCGCCAAAAATCAGAAATGCATTGTAGGAATGTCAAGTGACCGGCAAGTGACTAATGACGCATAAATTCCATGACATAACAAACATGTAATTATTTTCCATAATTACTTCGTCTGACGCTATGTTTGACGCTTCGTATACGTATTTTCGGTATAAAAATGAGCGAGTTGCTCATGTAAAAATAGACTGTGTTTCCCGTCGGTGTCGACCTGGGCAGTAGTAAATCTCTAATTTCTCTTATTGTGGGATGGTTTTTGACTACTAGGGTTTTTTATGAATGAAAATTAAAAGGCTTTGGGAGTATAAGGATGACTCTTTAGTATTTTTGTAAAATTTTCGTCGCAAAATCTGAAGGGCCACCTTTAAAACAAATAGTACCCGTGACGGTTGTGAGGTTGCATAGATTACGAATAGCAAATGATATTCTGGAACTTACGGCTATCCACTTGTTCAGTCTTGCTTATCGCATGCTGATTGTAACGTGACTTCGTACGAATTTCGCCTGAATAATATATATATTTCACAAGAACCCAAAACCGAATCACCTGAGGATGCCAGAATTTTATATCGAGTGGGTGGTGGAATGCATCTTCGCAGGCCAAGGGTGACGATCCACTACTCTACTCTACCCTTGGCGGATCGAACTTGATTTCGACGTTCTCCCGATACGCATTTTCATTCGTTGCAGCTGGCTCTAACTGCACGAAATCAAATAGCTCGTAGCATTTCATCTTTGATAAAAACAAGGTCGCGACCTTTCGGATAAAAATAGAAGGTAAACATGAATACCTCCGTGGATGTGTGCAGGATCTGTAATTATTTATTACCGAAAAAGATATAAACGAACAATATTTACAGAAAGTTTCAGTGTGACCAATCAATTATCGGAGGTTTTAGGCTGTATCCCAGCACCTGACGACGGAATGTTGAAGTATGTTTGTGGTCATTGCTTCATGTTGACTTATTGTATTCATAAGCGGTTTGTAAAACGATATTTCATAGGCTATAAGAAATATGATGTAAAGGACGATAATAAGCAGCATCCAATAGGGGGCGTATCGCAGAATTCTCGAAATCGGTTTCGATCCGCCAAGGTAAGATCCACGTAGTGATCGTAATCTTGGCTTGCGAAGATTGGTGGAATGATGCACAGTAGCATTTTGGGATTAAGAGCCTTTTGGACTGCTGAAAGACGAGGAAAGGACATGGCGAGTGCATCATTCCCCATACTGAAACAAAACAGCTAGTCTATTTTTAGACTGGGGTATTCAAATGACTCTTGCGATAAACTATCACTGTTCCCCCGTTGTCTACAATTTTCTTTTTACCAAGATTCAGTTCCAAAATAAAATCATTCTTTGCGGTCATAGATGTTGCTGATTTACTTACTTATTTAGACACAAATATCCAATTTAAATTGGACTATAATTGACCGAAATCATCGAGTATTATAGTTATTTTTCAGCCTCAAATACAAGATCCAGACTCAATCTCATAGTCCCCCATTTCATCATTTTACGAATCACGTACCTTTTTTTTTGTGATCTCACAACTGCACAGGATTTATCACCACCAAAAACTGCAACCATTAGATACCACATCGTGTATCATATATCTTTAATTATCGATATCTCGCTGCAGGCTTGTTTTAATCGTTCTCTCACAATGTGAAAGTGCAAACTGGCCTGTAAACCCTTAACCAAAGTATCCCGTATCTCAGGAAGAAGTATTGTGAAAAAATATTGTGGGAAAAGGAGAAAATGCTGGTTATCGCCATTGTTTTGTTATCCCACAATATTTTTAGCCTTTCAAAGACAACTTACATCTGTTACATTTGATTTGTCGTCTAAAAACTTTGGAAGAGCCCGAAAACCATGCCGCCTTGTAAAGAACTCGTCATGTATGTGACTGTTCAAAAGTGGGTTGGACTGGCTTTTTGCGACGTTCTTAACATTCTTCTGTTATTTCTCAGAAATAGTCATGGCTTTTCATATACATTTTGTAATAGATCTACGATGTGCCCAACCTACAGATACATCAACGATGAACCAACCATCTTCACAGGAAACGAATCCTCGGTTTTCAGTGACGAACCGCTTTGCATGGACTTTATTCTAATTCTAAATTTGAAGACTGGAGAACGATCAGATCTCCTGGGAAGCTTTATTCAGAACTTAACCCTTCACCTCATAGATATTCATTTCTACGCAATGCTTGTAGGAGTCTTTTGAAAACATTGTAGCAAAATGTGAAATTGCTCGTGACGAACAATTTCACCTTTTACCACAATGTTTTCAATGCTATCAAAAGGTGTCATATATACATAAGAAACAACATCATCCTTGCTGTTATTTAGGGTCAATTAGAGATACCATAGAAATACCTTATGGTGTAAAGGATTACCTTTATCTTAGAAAGGTTTTTAGACCGGTCAGTTTGTGGCATGAGCACGAGTCGAACGACCTCTTCACTCAATTTTGGCGGATGAATTTGTCGTGTACTGTATTTCAGTCTTCGTCCTTGTCTGACATTTCCAAATACCGTAAAAAAAAATACTTGAATGATTGTCGCATTGTATGCATGTTTGTCCTAAATAAAACTATTTCTGTCGTAATTTGTGCCGTGTGTGCAGCGATTTTCCGAATGAACCATGCTCTGTGAATGGAAGGTATAACGCAGATGTAAAATTGCTGCACCGGGTCAGACTGCACAGTTCGCCTAGACTTGGGTCGAAACTATTCGCTACAGTTCTCTTTTCTGCATTCCAAAGGGCATAAAATCTCATATGATTTTTCGGGTTTCAGGTGAAATAGATTTTATATGTATCCATGATTATATTATGAGGTTATTTAACATACTTGGCTACAATACTGAATTCTATTGCATGAGTAAACTGCAGAACCAGTCTATATTTTGACAAGGCGACAGCCGAGTCCAAAATATAGAGTGGTTTTGCAGTGTACGAATCCGATCGAATTCAGTACTGTACACAAGCATGTTAATTAACCTCTTTATTTCAAACTTCCGTATATTGACTTTAAAGTAAACGACAAGTATAAGGTCATTACAGTTTGAATGATTAAAGAAAAAGAAATCAAAACATATCAAAAGAGAGGTTTGAAGTTGCTTTTTGACAACGGACTTCGGTAGACTACTCTTCCAGTCCAGTATCGATATTCAGGACTCAATTTTAAGCCTCGTTTTGAAAACTCCGTATTGGACTCTTGCCTCGTTCTGAAAAATCCGTATTGGACTCATGCCTCGTTCTGAAAAGTCCGTATTGGACCATTGGACAGCGTCTAATATAGGCTAAGATATTCTGTACTCACGTGGTAGTATTCAAGCGATTTCATTGGACGTTAAATTGTAGGTGTTAAATAAAAGAAATTATTTCATACCTACAATTTAACGTCGAATGAAATAGCTTTTAGTCCAATACGGATTTTTCAGAAAGAGGCTTTAGTCCAATACGGATTTTTCAGAACGAGGCAAGAGTCAAATATGGATTTTTCAAAACGAGGCTTTAGTCCAATATGGATTTTTCAGAACGAGGCAAGAGTCAAATATGGATTTTTCAAAACGAGGCTTGAGTCCAATACGGATTTTTCAAAACGAGGCTTGAGTCCCGAATATCGATATTGGGCCGGAAGAGTAGTGTACCGAAGTCTGTTGTTAAAAAAAGCAAATTCAAATATCCCTCTTTTGGTATGTTTTTTTTTCGCCTCTTTCAAAATATAGACTGGTTCTGCAGTGTACTCATCCAACAGAATTCAGTATTGTACCCAAGCATGTTAAATAACCTCATATTATTCAGCAAAATTTATCCCAGAGATGACTTCAATCCCCATGTAGCCTTTCTGAGCCGCTGAAATGGGATCACATACTTGTTGGACGGACCAAACTATGGGCTTGAACCCCAAAATTCGAACGAATGGTCTCTTTTACAGAAACCGTCACAAGCATGTCAATTTATATTCATTTCTAACCCATGGACATTTTTGTCTAGAACTGAGTAGGCTAAGTGCTTGAGTGCTGTGACAAAAAGGAATCGGCTGATCGCGAAATTCCTGACAGAAAAAATTTAAGCCCTATTCTGCTATATAATTAAAATTAAATTTTCAATTCGATATCAATAACCAAAATATTGCTGTTTCAAAGTCATATCTTGAAGAATGGTATCTCCTTATCGGACAGTGTAGATCAAGATCAGACTGCACGTTCTGTGCAGTCTGATCTTGATCTACACTTTCCACAAAACGTCAGCTATCCCGCTTAGCAGTCAATGGGTTGAGTAAAACTTAAGACAGAGAGTCAGGTGATTTGACAAACTTGAAGCCAAAAGCAGGGGCATAGCCAAAGCGGAACATGCATGTTTTCGCTTATGCCTCTGGTTTTAAAGCCATTATTTGAAGACTTTCGCCTGGCTATGTACCTGAAAAACAAGTATTTTCTTTTACATCAAATTGAAAAATTGAGGAGTGTACCATTCGCCAACTATCACAGTTTTCATGTAAAGTTTGATACTCTTAGCACCATAGCACCAGAACAGACGCCCTTTTAGGTCGGCATAGATCAAGATCAAACTGCATAGAACGAGCAGCCTGATTTTGAATCTATAGTATTTGCTTGTTTGATAACGCGTATAAGATTCTTTTCTATAATTTCGATATCGATTGTATTTTTAGCCCTCGGAAGAAGTCCATTTCATATGATTATTTCTGAAAGTGTTTCACAAGATTTTTTTTTTGTAGTTTCTCACACTCTTTCTGCGTCACCAAAGTCATAAATCAAGGAGATACTACGATATTTACGCTTCCTTCTGATTACTCAAACTGGAATGTTTTTATCTTGTAAACTGATCCAAGTTTTCCATTCTATCCCATTCGGTAGGAGCGGGTGTGAGTGGATAGTTTCTTTCTTATGAGGTCTATTGTTGGATTGGGGTTTTTTTTTTGTCATCTGTAATTGATACGCAGCAACATTAACAACGAGAAAACCTATCTTGCTAACAGTCATTTTCACTGCTGTTTTCAAACTCCTTTAAATAAAATCAAACCAAATAAAGTCCACTATTTTTTTTGCGGTTTTGAAACAGATTCCCGAGCGTTTGACTATGATTTGGGTCCATGGTTTAGTATCTGGTAGCAGGCGGTAAAAATACGTAAAGAGAGAATTTTGTTTAGGTCTTGAAAAAATTGTAGTACACGGAGAAAGTTGGTCAGGGTGAGCAATTCATTTCTAAACCATTCTGGCATTTTTAACAAACCACAGAACATTGTTTAATTTGTCTCTATCTTTACAAGAGACTTTCCACAGAAGAGCATCAATCTGAGTTGCATTTTGCGGCCTAAACAAAAGTTGATGACACTTTTTTCTTACGCTTTCATAAATTAAGTGGTTAATGTTTTACCCATCCTCTCACGTTTTTTTCTGTCTAACGTTTTAATTTCGATTTTTCATGAAAAAAAAAAATCCTCCCCAAATGCGTTACCTTAAATGTCAGATTCGTTTGATAAAGAATTTAGAAAATTAAAGTAACTATACGATGTGCAGATTGATAACGATTTCACCAATTTTTGTGGCATTTGTCGAAGACAATGCCACTATGAGATCGATAATATATGTTAAACATTGAATTTTGAAGAGCATGTATGGTATTTGTGCAAAACTGAAGGAAAAAAAAAAAACACAATTAAACCCAATTTTTCTAGACAAGTGAATTTTTCACTGGCACTCATATATATAATTGAAAATGGCATATTGAAATCAACTGTAAAAGGCCATCGATCGTGGAAATACTTCTTCTTTTTATTGAAAATAGCTGAACCTCTTCACAGCCTTCTATTGGCGCAATGATATGCGAAAGAATTAATTTGCTTTGCTTAAGTGGTTGATTTTCAAGTTAATAGTAAAAAAATATTTCTCTTTTCTTTTTAGCTCACCTGAGCACGAAGTGCTTAGGTGAGGTATTGTGATCGGTCATTGTCGGGTGTAATGCAGAGAAATGACCCCCATTACAAAATGACCCACGGTCATTTCTCGACGTAGAGGAATGACCCATGGGTCATTTTTCTACGTCGAAAAATGACCCATGGGTCATTTCTCGACGTAGAATAATGACCCTGGTCATTTTTCTACGTCGAAAAATGACCTATGGGTCATTCCTCTACGTCGAGAAATGACCCGGGGGTCATTTTGTAACGGGGGTCATTTTTCTGCATTACACCAGCGTCCATCTGTCTGTCTGTCCGCCTGTCCATAATTCCTTTAAACATCTTTTCCTCCTAAACCGTTGGGCCAATCTTGATGAAACTTGGCAGGAATGTTCTTTCGGTGAAACACTGCCAAAATATTTCAAGAGATTGAATTCCACCCTTAACTCTGGTTGCCATGGCAATAGAAAAGAAATGATTAGCAAAATCTTAGAAAAACTTCATCTCTGAAACTAGAAAGCATAGAGCTTTGATATTTGGTATGTGGCATCTCCTAGTGAACCCTTACCAAGTCCTTTAATATGATACCCCTGGGGTAAAAACATGCCCCGCCCTGGGGGTCATAAGTTCGAACATGGGAACAAAATAGGAACACTTTAAAAATGTTCTTTTCTGAAACTGGAAGACATGGAGCTTTGACATTGACATCTAGCATCTCCTACTAGACCTCTACCAAGTTTGTTCATATGATGCCCCTGGGGTCAAATCTGGCCCCGCTCCAGGGTCATAAGTTCGAACATAGGAACACAGAAGGAAAACTTAGAAATTCCTCTCCTCTGAAACTGGAAGACGTGGAGCTTTGATACTTAGCATCAAGCATCTCCTAGTGGACCTCTACCATACTTTGTTCATACGATGCCGTTGGGGTCAAAACTTGCTCCGCCCCATTGGTCACTAGTTCGAACACAGAAACAAAGAAAGAAAATTTTAAAATCCTTCTTCTCTTAAACTGGAAGATGTAGAGTTCTGATATTTGGCATGTGGCAATTTCTAGTGGACCTCTACCAAGTGTATTCAAATGATACCTCTGGGATCAAAACTGGCCCCGTCCCGGAGGTCACAATTTCGAACAAAGGCACAAAGACGCAAAACTTTAAAATTCTTCTTTTCTAAAAGTGGAAAGAATAGAGCTTTGTTATTTGGTATGTAGTGATCCTGTTCTAAGTTTGTTAGCCCACCTGAGCACAACATGTTCTGTCAGTTCAACATTTGGTCAACTGGGGTCATACACTAGGTCTCAGGGTAAAATTCAAGTAATACCTTGTGGGCAGTCTAGAGTCCACATCTTTTGCTCAGTTGGTTTGAAAATTGGTCAGAATATTTGTCTTGATAACATTTAGGATTAGTGCAAAATTGGGTCACCTAGGGTGATAATCTAGGTCACCAGGTCAAATTAAAGAAATACCTTGTGGGCATTCTAGAGGCTACATTTCTTGCTCAACTGACCTGAGGATTGATCAGAATGTTTGTCTTGCTGAAATATTGGGCGAATTTGGAATTGGGTAACCTGGAGTCCTGAGCAAGGTCACTTGGTCAAATTCAAGAAATACCTTGTGGACACTTTAGAGACCACATTTATAGCTTATTTAACCTGAATACTTTAAATTGGGTCATGGTCATGTCCCTTTTGATTTGAAATTAATAATTCCACATAGTGGCTTCCTTGACAAATGCCACATCAGCGTTCTCAACGCTTTGATTATATCCAACGGATAGTGTGGTAGCTTACTTTTTGTATTATTATGTTGTATGACGAGAAACTTTGTTTAAGTCAAAATCATTCATTCATTTATTCATTCATTCGTCACTTTTTATTGCTTAACTTTATCGATTTAGTTATATTCATATCATTTTACCCTCTAAGCATAATATAGACCAGCGCAAGAATGGTCCATCATAGAAAGCGTTCTCTCTTGAAAAGGGAGAAGGTTGTTTTCACCATTCAGTTTCGGAAAACTATCCACTACCACATGAATTGATAAACGTAAAATGTTTATCTTTTGGGTCCCACGCGTTGTTCATTGATTAATCATAGGGCAAAATCAGGTATAAAAATCACAATGCATTGGACACAGTTCATTTGTTGTTTGGTAATACATTTCAAACACGGTAACCTAAATTTTGGAGAAGCAAGAAATATCTGTGGACTAGAAATAAAATGAGATGCCCTTTGGAGGAGATAGTACTTATTTTTTCTTTCTTGCTCCTGCGGGTAAGTAAAATAATTTCTCAGAGCAAAATGTTAAAACTATTCCGGAAAACAAAAAAACATTTTCAGTTTAATTCTTTACCATGGACTTTTCTAAATTAAGATTTTTTGCAGACGACAAATTAAAATGTTTGCAAATGATTGCGGGGAAAAGAAATGTTTAATTCTGGACGTATGCTTTGATTAAAAAAAAAATGAGCTTGATTCTATACCAAAAGATGAACTTTTAGACTTGTCTTAATTGAAATTATTTTATCATTCAGATTTTTTTCAAACCTTTAAATTGCGATTTTTTTTTTTTGTTTAGTACGATTGAGGCGATCGATAGAATGTCACGCCGTCGTAATCTCTCAATACCAGATAAATGCTGTACGAGAAACATTTCTGCTTTTGAACATTTATGACTTTTTTGATATGGTTTTTGAAAATAAGCTTGTCAATAGGAACAGAGAATCTGGAATGTGTTTGTGTTTGAGATAGAATTTTATTCAACGAGTCTAGAGAAAATGTTATTAGGCGTACCTTTGGCGAGTTTAAAGTAACAATAAAGGCGAAGGGTAAACAAAGCTTGAGTTAAAATGCATTTAACATTTTTTGTCTGCCATCGACTCAGACATGGCCAGATCACACAATAACAGACTTTCATCTTTACAACATTTTCCATACTTTTAAATGGTATTATCTAAATTCAAATTAACACATCCGGGCTAATTGATAAAGGCAGATCTTTTAATCCGGAATAAAAAAATGTGATCAAAATGCTGTTTCTTAAAGGAGTGATATCATTCTTAAGGTAAGACCCGTGTAATGGAAAACAGCTTTTTCCACTAACATATCATCCTGCAAAATTAGCTATAATTAAAAATGAGTATTATTGGACTACGTTCACCGATTCATTTTTTTTTTCTCCATTTTTTCCTTCTTTGAATTATCATTTATAAATCTAAAACCGCTATATTCTCAATTCAGAAAGAGATAATAATTACCTCCCTTTTCAGAAAACTAACAAAAGTATCAAAAATAATTTCAAGATAGACATAAACGGAATTTCTGATCCGTTAGAAATGTGCAAAAATATTATTTCTGCATAAATCGTTATTTATCCTTATTTATCAACCAATTAGAATGTTTGCCTCATGTTCACCAGAAGTGCATCACACAGGTCTAACATGCAAATCGAAAATCGCCACATTTTAGTATGTTTAAAAACACCTTTCTCCATGAACGGTATTATATGTAATTCTTAACAGAGAGTTACAAACGAAAAATTTTAGACCGGTCCACATTGTAAACATTTTCAGAAAACAATTTTGCACTTGGTTCAAAATGATGAAAACAGTTGTAAAAAAGACAGAAAACAAACCATTTCAGGAAAGAAAAGAAATTCTGGTTATCAATATTTTCTTCTTTTTTTTTCCACCGAATGTTTTAAAATCCTCCTTTCTTAGAGACGTCAAAATTTGTTTGGTGGTAAAGCGTTAGATATTCGAAAATTATTTTTTCTTTTATTAATTTGAATTTATTTAGACATTATTTAACCTTTTCCTAACGATCAAGCGTTTTTGCGACGCCAAGGAATACACTTAGTTTGTAACAATATAGTGCAAAAGAGGGGAAAGTGTTTCAAAAACCAGCAATTTTCCTTTTTCAACATTTCTTATACCGTTTCCAAGGAAAACATCCACCATATCAGCCATATTTAATTGACCTTTCTGTAAACGCGAGCTTGAGACGCCCTCCTTAGTAACGCGCTATATTGGTTGTCAAGCCTGACAAGCTAACCAGAAATTGTGTCGGACTTTAAATTTGTGTTTACATGATGCCCGATGCTGCATTTTCATTGGCCGATAAGATGTCTGTACACCTGTCAATCAAAATCGGCAAAAAGTACAAATGTTGTCTCCAAGTAAATACTTTTACTTTGAAAAATCTCTGATTTTGTAATCATGTCATTGTGTCTTACCAAACGACAAAAAATTAGACTTCTCCAAACTGACAACATTTGCAGACGACAACATAAAAGTGACTGAAAATTTGAAATTTGTTTTGTGAAGGGAAGAAAACATTGTGGGAAAAGGAGGAAATGCTGGTTACTATCATTTTCTCCTTTTTCTCATGATGTTTTCAAAAGGCCTATTTTTCAGGGAAGTGAAAACCAGGGATTGTTTGGGAAAGGGTTAAGATTAGGACCCTTTACCAAACGACACTATTCTAGGCTTGTCCAAACTGAAAGCATTTGCAGACGACAAAATAAAAGTCACTGAAAATTCGAAATTTGTTTTGTGAAGTGTAGAAAACATTGTGGGAAAAGGAGAAAATGCTGGTTACCAGCTTTTTCTCCTCTTCCCACAATATTTTCCAAATGCTTATTTTTCGGGGTCGTGAAAACTAGGGATTGTTTTGGAAAAGGTTAGGGTTGAAATGGTATGAAGTTTGACAGACTATTGGTGCACAGATTGAATGTTTACCAAGATTTATCGTTTCTGATTTAATCACAAACATTAATCTAATCGGTTTTGATACATTGCAGCTAAATAAGGATCGAAAGTATTAGCCGTCATTTGCTGCTAAACAGCTGACTTTTTGCAGATATTGTAGATTAACCCTTTACCCCATAAGGCATTTCCCTGGCATCTCTACTTGACCCTAACTGACAGTAAGGATGAAGCCATGTCTTATGTGTAAATGACACCTTCAGATAGCATAGAAAACATTGTGTCAAAAGGTGAAATTGCTCGTCACGAGCAATTTCACCTTTTGCCACAATGTTTTCCAAAGGCTCCTACAAGCAATGTGTAGAAATGAGTATCTATTGAGTTAAGGGTTAAGATCCTGCTGCATAGAACGTGCTGTATGATCTTCGAACTGCATTACTCGATAAGGAGATATTTTTTCCCAAAGAAATAACTTTGAAATAACAATGTGATAGTTTTTATTATCGGCTCCAAAGTTTCTTTTAACTTATTTTGGCAAGATAAAGGGCATCTTCGCGAGCCAAGGTTACGATCACTACGTGGATCTTACCTTGGCGGATCGAGCCCGATATCGATATTCCCGGAATACGCCCCCTATTGGATGCTGGTTATTATTCCCCTCTACATCTCATTTCTGATAGCCAATAAAATATCGTTCCGCTTACGAATTCAATGATTCAACATGAAGCAATAACCACAAACGTACTTCGACATTCCATCTTCAGGTGCTGAGATATAGTCTAAAACCTCTGATAGTTGATTGGTCATACTGAAACTTTCTGTAAATATTGTTCGTCTATGTTTTTTCGGTAATGAATTATTACACATCGTGCACACATCCACGGAGGTACCCATGTTTACCTTCTGTTTTTATTCGAAAGGTTGCGACCCTGTTCTATTTTTATCAAAGATGAAATGCTACGAACGATTTGATTCGTGCAGTTAGAGCTGGTTGCAACCAAAGAAAATGCGTATCTCGGGAATGTAAAAATCAAGCTCGATCCGCCAAGGGTAGAGTAGCGTTGTGGATCGTCACCCTTGGCTAGCGAAGATGGATAAGGGGTACAGCACGGTTTGATAGACTAGAACTTTGAAATGGTCATTATACTATAACTCTTGATTTTTCATGATACTGAAATTGGACATTGTTGATCTGATGTTGGGGTCAGTACCTTAGCTAAGCATTAAGAAAATGTCATACGATTCAGAATAGTCGGCGGGAACAGAATGTAAAGATAGAATGTTCATTTCATTCTTCAGCCAACTTTCCGACGTCTTTTGTGAACTTTTTCCAAAAGAATTGCCGTAAAGTTAACCGTTAGTCTGCTAAGCGTGACTCACTGACCCTTTGCGGACAGTGTAGATCAAGATCACTGGGTTATTTCACTACGTAGAGAAATGATCCATGGGACATTATTCTACGTAAAGAAATAACCCTCTTATGTCATTTCATTACGTAGAATAATGGCCCGGGTCATTCCTCTACGTAGTGAAATCATCCATGCGTCATTTTGTAGGGAAGAGCCATTTCTCTGCATTACACCGGCCGAAAAAAACATTTGTTTATTTTTACTATGGCACTGAAAGCATTTAGTTGTCCAAAAAGAGATTTTACTTTTGCGAGGTTGATTTACATTATTTTGTACACCGTTTTTCTTTCAGGTCACACAGACCCTATCGATAGATACAGGTATGTATTTTTTCTTTATTTGGAACATTATCTTGAATTATCTCGTTTTCAAGTTTTTGTCTATTTTCATTTAGTACTTTACTGAACCATCCGTAGTTTTAACCACCATTCATTGGAAAGCCTTCGAAAGTATTTTGTGACAGTAACGGAATGCTGGCAGATGTTTCTCTCCTTTAACTCTTTACAAAACCGCAAAAGTTTGGACTTGTCCAAATTAAAAGCATTTGCAGACAGCAAAATAAAAGTGAATTAAAATTTGAAATTTGTTTTGTGAAGGGTAGAAAACATTGTGGGAAAAGGAGAAAATGCTGGTTACCAGCATTTTCTCAATTTCCCACAATGTTTTCTAAACACTTCTTTCCCAGGGTCGTCAAAAGTAGGGATTGTGTGGAAATGGGTTAAACGACAAATCTAACCATTCAGACATTTTAATATCGCCACCAGCGAATACTTACAATATCAACGCGTCTTTTAAGGATTTCAATTACATCTAAAAGAATCTGCAAATAAGATTTGAAGGCGTAAGAAAATCGCTTCCAGAAGCATTATGCATAGGGTAAGCACGCATGCAGAATAACAAATATACTTACGGACTTTTCGCCACTGTCACGACTAGCAGGTTGCGCTGAAAGGCAAAGAGGACAAGCCAAACAAATACATCAGATCATATGCAGACCGAATTAGAATTGCTGCGGTCTTATTCGATATACATGTATATGTTTTAAAACATTCCAACATTGCCTAACCTACCACATTTGTATTCATTAAAGGGAAGTAATTATTGAAGCCAAAATAGTTACTTTTTTTTTTTCATTTTAGATTTGTCATGTTCCCATAAAGTAGCAGACATTGTGTTTGCGTTAGATTCGTCGGCAAGTATTTGGGAGGAAGATTTCAAGACACAGCTTCACTTTGTTCGAGATATCATCAAAGACTTTCCGGTTCGGAAAAATGGTGTCCATATCGGAATGGTAACATACGGGAGCCATATTTACGAAAATTTTGGCCTTAACACCTACTTCACAGAGCCGGAAATAACATCAGCGATTGACCGGATACAGCACCGTGGTGGGGGAACCAATACCGGAGGTGTGATTAGATACGCTCGGGAACAAATGTTCAACAGGGACAAAGGTGGTAGAAACGTTGATCAAATTATGTTTGTTATCACAGACGGTTATTCAATGAACTCCGAAAATACTACTATGGAAGCATCGATCTCTAAGAGTTACGGCATCAAAATGATTGCTGTGGGTGTTGGGCATAACTTTGATGAACACGAACTGAAATACATCGCCACAGCAGATGGTGAAAAGAGGCTTATGTTTCGGGCTGACGGTTTTTCTGCTCTTGACAGGATCAAGTCCATATTGGCAAAGACTGCATGTCAAGGTATGGTATGATAGAATCGGTTATGCATAGCTAAACTGCTCTTTAGAGCTCCATGGGTAAATTTGTTATCAAACATTTTGCTTAACATAAGATTTTGTTACACTGGACGACAGAATGGTTATTGAATGATCGTATAGCAAGTTAGATAACACTGAATTTTCTAGTTATCTCATATGCCAAAGAATGTTGTTTTACAACAGGAATGAATATCTAGAATCACAGTTGATGATGACTACAGAAACCAAGAATCTAAGCCTGAAAATTGTATTGATTTACAAAGTCGAAATGCTTTGAAATAAACCTTAGCTTTACTATGGCCATTAGATTTTACATTTCGATTGACCGGGATATATCGCTCATAAGTCTTTGTGTAGATAGCGGGCAACAATATAATGCTTTTAGAAATAATATAATATAATGCTTAAACGATGTCAGAAAGTCTGATCTGAAGGGTGTGTGAGACAGAAAAAATCTTTATGGTATTTTACGTGAAAACAAGGGTAGGTATGAGACAAAGGATATTCTTTGGTGACCACATCGAATCTATATTGAAGAAAAAAAAATCAAATTATATTCTTACTATAATCATTGCGAAATCTAAAATTGATTGTTTGGACGAGTTTATCTTTTGTATATAAATATTATTGTAAGATACAGATATCAGGGCCTGTATTCACCAACCATTCCTAAAAACGTTCTTTGTCTTATTCTCTAGAATTTTCTACATTTGTAAGTAACACAACTTCTGATTGGCTAAACCGAATGGTTTAGCCAATCAGAAGTTGTGTTACTTACAAATTTAGAAAATCTTCGAGAATAAGACCAAGAATATTCTGAAGAATGGTTGGTGAATACAGGCCCAGTTTTTGCACGTTTCAAGGCTAGAGTCTCGAAGCATTGATTGTATATGTAAGGAAACTAACAACAATCTGTGTAGATGTTCTTTTTTTGTTTAAGTGATTCACACGGAAGACACAATGATAAGCGACGCAGGAACAGAGAAGCAATGTGAGTATAATAAAATATCCACCATCTTATTGCATTTATTACTAGACGAGTCTGTCTAGGTTTTACAACACGATAGATCTTGCGGAATGACACGTTTAGTTTGACAAATGCACGAATAAAGAATCACACTCCTATTGATTACGCTTTTGATTGAAAGGATTAGTTCGCAAATATTAAAATCTTTCAGCATCAGTACTTTGATTGCAAAGTTTAACAGTCAGAAAACCACTGTGACTGTTTTGCAGGCCTTTAACTCATTACCAAACGACAGTATCTTAGGCTGGTCTAAATCGAAAGCATTTGCAGATGACAAGATAAAAGTGACTGAAAATTTGAAATTTGTTTTGTGAAGGGAAGAAAACGTGGGAAAAGGAGAAAAGGCTGGTTGCCAGAATTTTTACCATTTTCCCACAATGTTTTCTAAAGGCCTTTTTCTCATGGTAGTTAAACATAGGGATTGTGTGGTAAAGGGTTAAGTACATCATAACTGACCACTGTCTCGTTTAATTGTCACTCTGAACCTAAAGGTATAATATGAAGATGTTTTTGTGTTTTTCCTTCCGTTGGTATATAAGCTGGCTTTCGACTTACTTCTTGGCACAAGTCTCGAATAAATAAATAGCGATTTGTGGTTGGTTAACAAAGTTATAATCTTTACTCTACGGGCCTCATGCATCTAAAACCATGCATTCCAGCCGGTGTAAATGACCCGTAGGTCATTTTACTACGTAGAATAATGACCCGGGTCATTCCTCTATGTAGTAAAATGGCCTCTTGGGTCATTTCTCTACGTAGGACAATGACCCGGGTCATTCCTGTATGTAGTAAATTGGCTTCTTTGGTCATTTCTCTACGTAGGACAATGACCCGGGTCATTCCTGTATGTAGTAAATTGGCTTCTTTGGTCATTTCTCTACGTAGGACAATGACCCGGGTCATTCCTGTATGTAGTAAAATGGCTTCTTGGGTCATTTCTCTACGTAGGACAATGACCCGGGTCATTCCTCTGCGTAGTGAAATGAACCATGGTTCATTTTGTATGGGAGGGTCATTTCTCTGCATTACACCAGAGTTCATCATTTTTTTCCTTCATATTTAACTACAAAATAGTTTCGATATTCATATTTCTGCACTTTTCACACAGTCTGTTTCTTCTTTAAAAGATATGTAATATTATTCACACAATAGTTTAAACATATTTTATTCAATATAATTACAGATATTATTCATGTACAACAACATATTGCGAATAGGATTAGAACGAAAGCATCAAAGCTTATATAGTTCCTCTCCCTAAAGAAAATCACGTGGTATAACAATTACAGTAAACAAAAATAAATAGAGACACCAAAATAATGAACTGACAGTGAAAAATTTAAAGAGTAACGGTGAAAAACGAGGAATAATGTAAAAAAAAATCAGAGGTTGTGCAGAGTTAAGAAAGAAGATGTAAAATTAACTTTTATAGGCCTCGTGTATGTGTGTGTCTGATGCAGTACAGTATCCAAAGAAAGGTACCATACACTAGTAACGTTAAATTTAGCTTAAAACTCAGGAGAATCTACCGCTATTCTCAATAAAAGCATGGACTGCATTAAAGATTATTTCATTTTCAGCAAGGGAGAGATTATTATCTCCAAAAAGGACAACGTCAATATTATAATCAGATATTTCACAAATACATCGTCTGAATGCTGTCCTAATATTACGATAAAATTTGCAAACAAATAAGTAGTGTTTATTGGATTCTATTTCCCCGCAACGACATAAAGGGTTTTCTACAATATTTTTCCAAAATAAGTGTTGCTTTAAATCACTACATTTATTCCTAAGGCGAGCATGTAAAATCTGCAGTCTTCTTTCTCCATAAAAAAATAGTTTGTTGGGAATTGGCTTATCTTCATCTAATATACGTTTAAAAGATGAGAAAAATTAAAATGTAACATAACCACGATGGTTCTGGATAGAAGTGACTCTTTTTCAGTAAGCTGAACTCTAATCCGTCCTTTAACCTTTGTATTTTATAAGAAGTATAGTGATTTTTTTACGTTGACCTTAAATTGTTTATCGAATGAAAAAAAAAATGATTCTTTTTTCCTACTCCTGTTGATCTTTTTTTTAATGTCATTCTAATAATCAAATTTATCTTTGGAAGAGTAGAAAACTTCGTGAAGAAAGAAGAAAATGCTTGTCTTTTTTTCCTTGTCTTCAAAAGTCTTCATCTTCATGGTCGTTAACACATATAACTCTCTCTTATAGAGTTAATATGTTCACATTTAATACACAAAACAAATAAGGAGCAAGAAATGTTACAATGTAAAAAATGTATCAGGATATTTTATGATAAAATATCAGACTGAAATGTCAAACTATTATGCGAGGCATTAGTTCCGGATTATAGAAATTCAAATGTCAGACTGGTTAACAAAGACTTTGGCAATGTGACAAAGTGACTAAGTGTAACTTTCGATATCAAACCTTATCATTATCAAAGTATCTCGAGCTTCAGATATGTTATTTGCACTATATAGCGCTGGGATCCTGAAGAACTCAAGCCTAAAAAAAAAAAAATGCCAAACCAGTCCATGACTGAAAAAGGGCATCGACAAAACGCATGCCATGCGTTTTGTCGATGCCCTTTTTCAAAGTCATGAACTGGTTTGACTTTTTTTCACCCTTTTAAGTAAAAACCCAATCTTTTGAACCTCACTTAACTTGTCCTCTGTAAATATTTCTAAACTAGGGAGTCTAAACTTTTGGCGTCTGATAAAGATTTATACAGAAAAAAAGTCAGTGAATTAAAAACTGATTTTTTAAAGGTAAACATCTTGCTGCAATTAATTCAATAAATTGCCATTTTTCTGTGGATATTTTGTCACTACTTTACTAATTGTGAGGATGTTTGCTAAAACAGTGAACTAAGTCAACGCGCCTTTATTTAAATTCAGATTGTGGGGGCAAACCCGCTGACGTATATTTTGTTGTTGACGCATCAAGTAGTATCTGGGAGGCAGACTTTAAGAAAATGCTACAGTTTGTGGCAAACACAACAGACACCTTTGATCTTGGACCATCAGCAACTCGAGTCGGTGTTGTTGTGTACAGCAATGGAATACATCCAGTAATTAACATCAACAATCAGTTTGACCGTTCTGAACTAAAGCGAAGAATACTAAAAATAAATCACCTGAAAGGTGGAACAGCAACCGGAAGTGCACTGGAATACCTTCGTATCCGTGGCTTTGAAAAGGATGTTTCAAGAGAAGGGGTGGCGCACATTGCTATTATACTGACAGACGGACAGTCTCTAGATACTAAAAAAACTATGAATGAAGCAGCTAAGTTACAAAAGGCTGGAGCGTATCTATACGTTATTGGAATAGGAAGACAAGTCGACGAGAATGAACTTAAAGCAATTGCCAGTGATCCAACTTTTTTGTACTTGAAGGACAGCTTTGAGGCTCTGTCATCCATCCAGAATATACTGGAAATGAAAAAGTGTACAGGTATGAACTTTTTCTTTTTTAGATTCGTATATGAGATCGGTTTAACTGGGCCATTGAGTACAATCGGTCTGTTATTATACATCAAATCTTTACCAAACAATTCCGAGTTTAAAAGACCCTGAGGTAAATGATTTTTGAAAACTTTTGTAGGATATGGTGAAAATGCAGATCACCTTCCATTCCTCCTTTTCCAACTATGGTTTCTACTCTTTCACAAACAATCCCATCAGTTCAGCCACACCACATTTAATTTTTCGAATGCTTCGAGTGGACCAATACAGTGTTAAAGGATACATATAAGAATGTTAATACATCCTCGGAGTTAAGTTTTCAAATGAATATCCAAACCAAAGCCTTTAGTATAAACATCATCCTCGGATACCCCGGGGTCTCCCTATTTGCTAAGCTACATCGACCTGGGACAATTGACTAATAAAACTTTGAATCAGCCGCCGAAAATCGATACGAAAGGTCATAACGTACAGTCCACTCGCCCATCACAAAATGATGATGGAACCAATGAAAAGCCAGCATTCGGCCAGCGGTAAAGCGAGAGAAATTCAATAAATTGTCCCAGGGGTCGATGTACCGTAGCAAATAGGGAGACCCCAGGGAATCCGAGGATGATGTTTATACTAAAGGCTTTGGTTTGGATATTCATTTGAAAACTTAACTCGATTCAACTAAAATGAAAACCCTCAAAGTAGTTTTTCCAGTGCATCCATCTACTCAGTGATAGATGATGACTTTGTTTCTGTCTATTGACAATCAACCAAACTGTTGCGGTGTCCGTGGCTGTAAAGTAGAGCGTGGACCTCGTAACCATAAGGTCCTGAGGTCGATACCCGGGAGCGGGTGTCAACTTTGGGATTTATCACTAGCCCACACTTTCGGCGCGAGTGCAGGTGTAGTTCCCAGGAAGCAGAATCGAGAGAGATTAGCATAAGTTGCAAGAATTTGTTTCTCAACCGATGTAAAATAAATATGTTTAAACTAAACCAAATATATCACTTTCCTGGCAAATTAGCCGAAGTGACGGCCATTGATATTGCTTTCGACTTGTGATCGTTATATCATTTTCACTGATTCTTTTTCAGCATTGCAGGTCCTCTTTAGGTAAGGCATGTGTAATGCGTCTAGTACAGTTCTGTGGAAAATATTTAGTCTAATTTATGGTCAGGAATAGAGCAATAAAATGTTAGCGTATTATTTAGATTCATTTTTGTTATTTTTTGAAATTTAAAACCCATTACCTCACAATCCCTACTTTGGACGACCCTGAGAAAGAAGTTTTTAGAAAACATTGTGGAAAAAGGAGAAAATGTTGGTAACCATTTTGACAAAAGTAATTTCGAAATTTCACTCCGTTTTATTTTGTCGTCTGCAAATGCTTCTGATTTGGACTAGTCTAAAATTTTGTCGTTTCGTAATGAGTTAAGAAATTTTGTAACCGCTAATTCCAAGCACTTAATGAACACAATTGATTGACCTCTTGTTCTTCCCTTATTGTTGCAGGACAAAACGAAGAACAGAAGACAGAGCATATCCACAGTAAGTATAGGGCAACATACTAGTAATGTGTTTATTTCTTCTGTTGTCATGTTGCCGCAGACGTTATCAGTTGTACGGTCAGGAGGCAGGGGACTTGGAAACTTGTTCACGGCTCTGGTAAATCATGTCACCCCGAACCGAAGGCTCGGGGTGATATGATTCACCACAGCCGTGAACAAGCCGTGTCGAGGTTCACCACAGCCGTGAACAAGTTTCCAAGTCCCCTGCCACCTGACCGTTCAACGAATTTATTATACTGCAAAGTTTTACTCTTTCAAAGTGCGTTAATCGAAATTTTCCTGTATTACAATCTCACGAATCGAGTATCCTGACGAAATAGAAATTCCCTTCTGAGTGCCTCAATTCAATGAAAACTGACGTCACTGGAAACTGGCGTCACTAAAACGTGCAGTTCGGTGCATAAATATACACACTGGTGATCGATCGACGCCGCCATTTTGGATGTTGTGTTGCACGTGTAGTGATGTTTACGGGGCACTTAAAAGGGAAACTGGCTTTGCGTGGTTTTTGCCAGGGAACATGATATATGCTCCCGGCATATTAACCAATGAGATCACGAGAAATTTCTTTGCAGTATAATAATGAGCCATATCCATGTTTCTCTCGGGTTTCTTTTACAAGTACTTCTAACCTACCGATTCTTTTTCCAACTTACACATCGTCAAAGCAACATTCAGTTGTGAGAGATAAGAGAAAACTTGTTGCATGATAATACGGTTTACCTTCAGAGAGAATTCAGTCAGGCGGGGGATACGAACCGATGACCCCTTACATTAAAGCCCTGTACGTTACTGTGTGACCAACCAGCTTTGACATATTTTCTCTATGTCAAACGACCAAAAAGAATGAATGGAGTGTCCAGCAGTAGAGTTGTAGTTTTTTCAAATGTTTTCAAACACTCCCAATCCCATTTCCAATGCAGCACAGGTCAATTTTGAATTAACTCTCAGCGTGACAAGACACCTGATGTACATGTGCTTACACGTAATATTTCAAGAGTTCCATCGAGTAATTTTTATTCATAAAATATCGTTAATATCGGTAAACCGTTCAAGAAACGGAAAATGACGCCTTGTTTACATCAAGTGACTTTCATTGATACAATATCGGAGGTCGAAGATATGGAACTGTTATGTCACTCTCTTGCACTCCGAATCATTTACATTCACCTCTGTAGTGGGCACAGAAAGTAGTCCGTCATTACGTGATAGGCCTACTTTCCTCACATGACCAGAACTTAAAATGGCGACAAAAACACCGGTGAAAGAAAGACCAATATCGATTACATAGTGTGCTGTTCAAAAAGCATACGGCCAATCAAACTAAGTGGTAGGACCTGCACAGTTCTAATGCATGACGATACATTTATTCTTCTGTTTCATTAGAAAGGGAGAAGCTAGATCTATAACAGTTAATAGGTGCATTTTTATGTTGTGTTTGATGCCTAAGGTTTTATTGAAATTTTCATTCTTCCCAAATTTACCTCCTGGGCCATGTTTTTTTTCTTTTTTTGTGTGTTAATAAGCGGAGCAACTGTGGTTTATCCAATGTAATATATAACCCGCAGCCGCGTTATTAAACTAAGTATGAATTTGTGTTCCTTAGACTAAAAGTTGGTCATAATAGAATCGAAATAATCTTCTTTCTATCGTGGCTTAACCTTCAATAAGTTTACAACGTTGTGAGCCAGGAGGCGCTATCGCCCTCGTTGATTATCTATTGTGCACCATAACTCACAACCGTAGTTTATTGATAGTAAACCACGACAGAAAAAAAAAAAGTTTCTTAATATTGAAATCGGTGTTAAAGAGAAAAAGAAAAGGAATAAGAGGTTACCGTCATTTCAGCTTACCACAGCAACAATGGGCACTATTTTTTTCTTGTAGCAGACTAGATCTACTTCTGATAACATTATGGCAAATGGTGAAACTTCTGGTCACGCTTTTTTATAATGATATTCATTCGTTTCATTTTTTTCTCTTTTACTTCCCGTAACAGATAGATTAATTCGGGCATACATGAATTCATTCCTTTATTTTTCCAGAATGTGAGCCGAGCTCGGACGTTGATGTCATGTTCACATTTGATGCTTTTACACTTGGTAGAAACAAATCAAACGTTTTAATCGATGCGATAGAAGATATTATCATCACCACGAGCCATCCACGTGTCAGAACCGGTGTTCAAACACATTCCTGTAGCAGTATAAAGTCAGTTCCCCTGTCAACTAACAAACAAAGCCGTGAGATTTTAGAGGGGTTAACACCAAACCAATCGGACACTTTGCCTGTGCTTCTTAATGATATTAGAACTGTAACTTTTAAAGAGACTAGAGCAGGACCACATACTTCGAATTTGGTTGTGCTTTTTATCGATGGGAATTTAAACTTCTATCACAGAATTAAAATAGAAATTAAAAGGTTAACATTCAGTGGCCAGACCTTTGTGTATATCGTGGGTATTGGAGATAAACAAGATACCAACCTGAAAGACTTTGCTGAAGCTTCTGTGAATGTTGAATATCTAAACATTAACGGTTATACCGACATGTCCGATGTGAAGACTGTCCTCGCAGATAGGATTTGTGGGAACGGCAAACTTGTGAATTTTCAGCATGCCGAAAATTAACTCTTTATCAGACGTCACGATTTTAGACTCGTCCAGGTGGAAATAATTTGTCGATGAGAAAACGAATATGGCTATATTGATGAATTTTGTCTTTGAAAGAATATAAAACACTCTGGAAGAAGAAAACAACATGCAGTCAACCAGCATTTTCTTCTTTTACCCACAAAGTGTTAAAAATGTTCTTTCTCAGGGTCGTTCAAGTAGGAGGTTGTTTAACAACGGATACAGTATTAACTTTTTTGATATTTGAGTATTTAAATGCTAACTGCTATGCCAGTAAACCATAATATCATCATCATCATCATCGTGGAAAAAAACAACAACATGCGGTCAACCAGCATTTTCTCCTTTTACCCACAAAGTGTTAAAAATGTTCTTCCTCAGGGCCGTTCAAGTAGGAAGTTGTTTAACCCATTACCACACAATCCCTACTTTTGACGCCCCTGAGAAAGAAGCCTTTAGAAAACATTGTTGGAAAAGGAGAAAATGCTGGTAACCAGCATTTCTCCTTTTCCCACAATGTTTTCTACCCTTCACAAAACAAATTTTAAATTTTCAGTCACTTTTATTTTGTCATGAATTTGGACCAGTCTAAAATATGGTTGTGTGGTAATGGGTTAACAAAGGATACAGTATTAACTTTTTTTGACATTCGAATATTTAAATGTTAAATGCTATGCCAGTGAACCATAATATCATCATCATCATCATCATCATTATCATTATTATTATTGCTGTTTTTGCACACTCATTATGGAGAGACAGGTTCCCCTCCCCCCCCCAAAAAAAAAGTTGAATGTCAGTATTTACTCTGTTGGATCGTCATGTTGGTTGTCATTGGAACATGATACAGGAAAGAGTGCGTGGTTTGGTGAGTATGGTGTGCATCGTGCTGGTAAAGAAACCGCTCTTAGTATTGGAAAGATGTACAGGATTTTAAGCAACACTGTTGAAAACGGTATGAAATACCAAAGTAGGAAAATATTTCATATCGTACCACAAGATACAGGCATCATGTCATGTCGTCTTAACCCATTACCACACAATCCCTACTTTTGACGCCTCCGAGAAATAAGCCTTTAGAAAACATTGCGGGAAAAGGAGAAAATGCTGGTAACCAGCATTTTCTCCTTTTCCCACAATGTTTTCTACCCTTTAGAAAACAAATTTCAAATTTTCAGTCACTTTTATTTTGTGTCTGCAAATGCTTTTAATTTGGACCAGTCTAAAATATTGCCGTTTGATAATGAGTTAATATTCATCCTTTCACCTGATATGCCCCCTTCTGCCACGAAATCCAAACCCTCTTTTTTGCTCTCTCTCTCTCTCTCTCTCTCTCTCTCTCTCTATCTGCATTTATGTCTGTTTCTTTGTCTGTCTCTCTCTTGTATACACTTTCTTTTGTGTCCAGTGGAAGGTAGCTATTGTCGCCCAAATGTTATTTTGTGCCAGTGGGTTGGTAAAATGAAATATACATTATTATCTCTTTTTTTTTTCAATTTTCTATAAATAAAACATAAATTTAGGTAAATTCGGTTACATTTTTAATTATCTTTACTGACTTATTTATTGATTTTTCAAAGAATTATAAATCCATATCCTCTCTTCTATGATTTTTCTTCTTCACCAGTTTATTATAACTGATACAAAGCACTAGTATTGGGATCTTTTATAGTAATATATATATACACACATATGTATGGTAACAAAAAAAGCAACCATTTGACCCTCATTTAACCAAATGCTTTCAGTGTGTGTGAATATATAAAATTGTTGTGTAGAAAGGAGCTACATGTAGGTATGGAATTTGTGCGTTCATTGATTGATTGACTGCAGTGCCCTTTACCAAACAGTCTCTGGTATTTTTCGACCTGGAACAAGAAGCTTTCTGAAAACATTGTTGCTGATTACCAGCATTTTTCCTTTTCCCACAATATTTTCTACAGTCAAGTTTCAATTATTGAGTCAGTGGTCCACAAATGCTCTCAATTTGGACAAGATTGTCGTTTGGTAATGAGTTAAATGTTCTCTGGATACAATTACAAGTTTTTACCCTTTCAACGCCGGGACCCGGTGGCCCAGTCAATTACATGCAGGACTTAAGAACAACAGGTGTCGTGGGTTCGATCCTGGCCCGGCTTATTTATTTTCTCGCAGATTGTTGAAGGTTGTTGCGACAGGATTGATTCCTCTCCAACCGTTGACACATTGTCTCGACGATAGTTGTATAGGAAAGCAGTCGGTGGCGTGTAATAAAGAAATGTGCGTAGTATTCTGGTAAAAGAATCTGCAGGAAAGCATGGATAGATGCACTGGCCGCAGCGATATAACTGTAATAATGTTGAAAACGGTGATAAACATAAATCAATCAATCAATCAATCATTCTTCGGCGCCATAGGGGTCAACACTGGTATCTTTGCAGATGGCATAGAGTAAGACCATACTGCACCTAACGTGCAGAATCTGGTTGAAGGGAGAGGTGAATTCTTGGACGAAGTTCAGGTATGTTAACAGTTATGTCCCTTGACTAACTGTTAGACCACCAGTTTAACCCTTTCCCACACAAGCCCTGGTTTTTACGTGTCTGCAGTACAAGTCTTTTGAAAACACTGTTGGAATAGGAGAAACTGCTCGAAACGAGCAATTTCTCCTTTACCCACAGTGTTTTCTACCCTTCGGTAGAACTTTCTACCATTTTCATCAAATTTAAAATTGTTGTCCAAACTCTTTCAGTTTAGAAGTCTAAAATTTGTCGTTTTGGAAAGGGTTGACATAAAAATCAGAGGACATTTCGGCTAATGCCAAAACCACAACTACATGTAGATCTAGTGATTTACAGCGCTTAACTCATTACCAAACGACAAAATTTTAGACTGGTCCAAATTGAAAGCACTTGCAGACGACAAAATTAACGTGACTAAAAAATTGAAATTTGTGTCCAGCAGGGTAGAAAAAAATATGGGAAAAGGAGAAAATGCTGCTTCTATTTCTTGGTCGTAAAAACCTGGGATTGTTTGGTAAAGGGCTAAGAACATATGCCTGAAGAAAAAAATTCCGTCATAGATTCTCGTGTGGTGTTTGAAGCGTTTTCGACATTAGTTTAATTATATATCGGCGACCACTACACTTATCTATCCTTTGTTCAATTGTCTTTCAAATCTACTTGCTACCCTCCTACCTAATCAACATCAAGATGTTCAATGTTTAGTGGTGTGAACGTTTTTAAATACGGCTGAAATGATGTAATTCGTCTTTTACATTCTAGAAAACGTTGTGCACAGGCAGATTTGGCATGACTAAACTTCGTGAAAAAAATGTAATTAGGAACCCGAAACAGTATCTCTTTATCAAGAATTTTATCTGGTTTGTGCAGCCAAAAGTAAGTTTCCTCAGAGAGTTTATCCCTCTCCTGATGAGTGCAGTAAAAGCGTACTTTACATGTCTGTGGGCTTCTCTATCTTGATCTTAAACAAGGCTGATGGTTGCATGTCTGCGATGAACAGTAAAGTATGTAGGTCTAGTTGGTATGCATGCTAGTGTGTTTTATCTCAAAGCATACTAAAGACTTGCGCAGTTTTTGTGATTTCATTTTTTTCTACAAGCATTACATAATACTTACAATAAAAATACTGTATTGCTAAGTACCTCAGAAGATGTTGTTTTATACAAGAGTGTGCAATTAAGTGTACCTCATGATGTCTTGTGAACCTACATGAACCATGTTCTTGTATTTACAGAAGGCCGTAATGATCATGAATTTACCGGTATTCCGTATTTATTTGGCTTGACAGAAAAGCTTCAGGTCTCAGCAGGAAAGCTGACTCAGCCCGATAGAAAAGTCATTCGATTTCAAGAAGCAAATTGTTGGGGCTTAGGAAGAGGGCAATTTGAGACTTAACTAACCACTTTTCAAGTTTCATCAAATAATATTCATTTGAGAACTTATTATTCATCTCAAAGAGATTTTGATTTTGAGGTCAAGAAGTTCAAATGGTTCTAAAATATTTGCATCCGTCAGTATGTGTTTGCATTAACTTTTATTTCAAACATCATCCTCCCTGAAACTACCATCTCAATTTTCATGAAACGAAAGAGAATGATCCAGCCATGGTCCTCTTCCGAATGTATTAAAAGGATTTGATGTCTTCCAAAACCCTGGTTGCCATAGCAATAAAATTGAAAAGAAATGCGAAATCTTGTAAAAATATTCCTGTCTGAAACCATAGAGCCTAAGGCAACCACATTGTGCATGTAGCTTAATCTAATAGATCTCTACCAATTTCTTCAACTTATAGCCCTGTGGTCAAAATTGTCTTCGTTTATAGCCCTGTGGTCAAAATTGACCTCGTTCAAAGGGTCACAAGTTTTGTGTGGGCTTATGTAGCAAAACCTTCAGAAATCTTCCTGAACCAAGCCATGAGGCCTAGTGCTAACAGATTTCGCATGTAACTTTTTCTAGTGAGCCTCTACTAAGAAGGTCTAAATTGAAGCACTGGAGTCAAATTTGGTCCGGTCCGGGGTTCGTAAGTATTACATAGGCTTATATAGGGAAAACTAAAAATCTTGTTGTACTTAGTTATAAAGTCTAGGGCTACTATATTTTGCATGGATCTATAGTGGGCCTCTACCAAGAGTACCCAATTTATTCAAGGTTTACATGGGCGTATAATAGGGAAAACTTGAAATATCTTCTCATACTTAGCATAGACCCTTGGGCTACCAAATTTTGCATGTAGCTTTTCCTAGTGGGTCTCTAGCAAGAGGGCCCAAGGTATATATAGCATGGTCTACCAAATTTAGCCATGTTTCATAGGTCTCATGTTTAACAGGGCCTTTTATTTAGGAAACCTCGAAAGTCTTCTTGCTCATAACCACACATTCTAGACCTGTATTACATTGTATTGGCTTTATCTTGTAGACATTACGACATTTACGACATTTATGGCCCTGGGGCCATAATTTACTTGTAGGATTTTATACAGAAATTATGTATGTCTTTAAATAGTTGGAAATCAGTTTGCCAAACATTAAGATATTTGGCTTGTAGGGCTTGAAGCCTTATATGTGAGGAATCTGGTATTGTTTATAGTTTGAAAGTGCCTTGCGATGGATACACATTTTTTATCTGGTGTTTGCTGCCTAAATAAGTATAGTAGTACCTGAGAAAGTGTGGTGTCTGTGGTTGTGAGTGAGAGCGTCAGCCTCATATTCATGAAAGCCTGAATTCGATACCCGGAAGCCGGTATCAGCTTTAGGATTTTTCAGTGGCTCACACATTTGGCACGACTACAGGTGTAGTTCCCAGGAAGCAGAATCGAGAGAGATTAGTATCAGTTGTAAGAATTTTTTCTTAATCGAGGTAAAATAAATATGTTTAAAGTATTGCTTTATATGACTCTGTGCTCTACTATCTTGATCTTCATTATGAAGTATGGTTGCTTTTCTGTTAACTATTGTTATATTAGAATGTTTCGGCCAAAAGCTGTATCGATTGTGCAAAATGTTTCTTGTTATATATTTGTTGGATCTTCAGTGATACAGGCATTTTCAATGCCATTTTGTAGATCCAATCACAAGCATTTATGAATCCTTTATTCCTCCAGTGAGCTTGATGACAGTTGTACTGATTCTGACTTCATTTTCCATTAATCAGATGAAAACTACAAAACTACATTGCTGATGATGATTCTGACTAAGACAACTCGGAAGAACTTCAGTTCTTTTCAATGCTCCAGACTAAGGATGATTACAATAAAGTTAAAAAAAGGGAGACTATTGAAAAGAAGATACAAAGTGATGAATGTAGTACAATCAACAGAGGGGGAAGTCCTGAAAGTCAAATTTTGGAAGAGCCCTCTGTTTACTTTCAGCTTGATACAAATGATGAACCCACTATTCAAGTGCAGCAAAGTACAAATGATGCACCCATCGTTCAAATGCAGCAAAGTGCAAATGATGAACCCACCGTTAACTTACAACCTAGCAAAAATAATGAACCAACTGTTCAACTTCAGCTTAGTAGAAATGAACAAAGAAAGCGTGTTTGGGACAAACTGCACTGTTGTATTTTCTGTGAAAATTGCTTTACAAACTTAACAAAGCACTTACTGAGAAAACATAGGAATGAAAGAGAAGTAATGGAAATATTTGATATGTCATTAAAGGCACAACAAAGAAAAGATGCTCTGCTGAAATTAAGAAATGCTGGTGACTACAAGCATAATTTGCAGACCTTAAAGAATGGGAATGGTACTTTGATAACATTTTCAAGAAAAGAGGCAAACCAGCATTCACCAAGTGAGTACCTTCCTTGTGAGGACTGGTTTGCATTATTTTCCAAAGATTCTCTGTGGAAGCACAGAAAAAATTGTATCTTAAACAAAAACATGCAGGCACGTAGGAAAATTCAGTCATCAGCCTCCTTCTCACAGCCAGTTTCAAAGCAATCAAGTGATTGACTAAAAGGAAATGTATTGAAGAAGATGTCTTATGACTAGATAAGTCTTGTTGTACGGAATGACTCTCTGATTCAAAGAGTTATTCAAGCAAGAAAATGTGACCAAGATACAAATAACATTAAAGATGTAATACTGTCGGAAAATATAGAAAAGTTCCTGTTGCAAAAACAAGAGACCTCTGTCAGTATAATGTAGGAACAGATACATATGGAAACCCTTCTTTGGCCTTGAAACTTGGATATCTGTTGAAGAAATGTGCCCAAACCAAAAAGTCTGGAGTACTTATGTCAGGTAATTGTAAAGACTAAAAAGATGCAGATGGTTTCCTGTCTGAAAATGAATGGACTGAGGAGGTGTCTAGTAGAGCATTACATGTCCTAAAAGAGAAGAAAGAAATAGTCAGGAATAAATCATTCCAATGAATGAAGATATTATAGCACTTCAGAAGTACCTACAGAAGACGACATGCCAACTTCTTAATTCACTGAAGAATGAATTCGATTAACCAGACTTTGATGAGATGAACCAAGTTACTTTAGCTAGGCTTGTGTTATACAGACGAAAATGTGAAATTGCTCATCACGAGCAATTTCAACTTTTTCCACAAAGAAGATGACATGCCAAGTTCTTAATTCACTGAAGAATGAATTAAATTAACCAGACTATGATGAGATGAACCAAGTTACTTTAGCTAGGCTTGTGTTATTTGATAGACGAAGAGGGGGAGAAACACACAAAGGTTAACCTTGAGGGCCTATAAATTAAAATCTAACAAGAGGGCAAAGATGGCCCTGGATCGCTCACCTGAATTTTTGAGTGGACCAAAGCCATTTTTTCGAGGTATTGAAACACTTGAAACAAAATCATTATTTTTGTCAAGGAATGTTCAAATGGTCACCTGTTTCTTGATTTCCGTACAGTGCAAGTAGCCCCAATTATCCAGAGCCATGTTTCTTGACCTATCAAAATTTCGCGAACATTTTTGAAAAGAGTCATTCAAGGAACATTTCTGTGAAATTGTTTTTAAATCTGACCAGCCGTTTCAGAGAAGAAGAATTTTCAAGAATTTCTTCATGTCCGTATAGTGCAAGTAGCCCCCATTCACCAGATCCGTGTTTCTTGATGAATCCAAATTTCACGAACACTTTTTGAAAAGGGTCACCCAAGGAACATCTCTGTGAAATTATTTCAATATATGATCTGCCATTCAAGAGAAGAAGAATTTTCAGAAAATATTCATTTCCCTATAGTGCAAGTAGCCCCATTCACCAGAGCCATGTTTCTTGACGAATCAAAATTTAAAAAGGGTCACCCAAGGATCATCTCTGTGAAAGTATTTCAAAATCTGACCAGTGGTTTCAGAGAAGAATTTTTAAAAAAAATTCATTTCCCTATAGTGCAAGTAGCCCCCACTCACCAGAGCCATATTTCTTGACGAATCAAAATTTCGCGAACAGTTTTTGAAAAAGGTCACCCAAGGAACATCTCTATGAAATTATTTCAAAATCTGACCAGAGGTTTCAGAGAAGCAGAATTTTTAAGAATTTCTTCATTTCTGTATAGTGCAAGTAGCCCCAATTCGCCAGAGCCATGTTTCTTGACGGATCAAAATTTCGCGAACAAGTTTTGGAAAGGGTCACCAAAGGAACATCTCTGTGAATTTTTTTTTAAATCTGGCCAGTGGTTTCAGAGAAGAAGATTTTTAAAAAAAAATGCTAAAAAATTCCATTTGGTTGCCATAGCAACCAGAGTTTTTGACGTAATCAAATGATGTGGGCAATTTTTAAAGAGAACCTCCAAAGGAACATTCCAGCCAAGTTTGGTCCAAATTGGCCCAGCGGTTTAGGAGAACAGCGGGTGATCCTAAAAGCTCCCCTTGAGCGAAAAATCCATGCATTAAAAAATGCAGAATCCTTCAGTCCAGTAGAGAAAATGCTGTGCAGAACCTTTTCAAAAACTGAAATGCGAGGAAAGAAAGGACGAATAGTGCATGTATTATTGACGGCAGAAATGGAGGCAAGCGTCGAGTTATTGGTAAAATACAGAGAAGAACCGGGAGAAGATGTGGATAACCCATACTTATTTGCTAGAACAAACTTCTGTTCCAAATAGCCGTTGAGAATAACAGATGTTCTACTGAAATATGCGAAAGACACAGGACTGAAGAAATCAAGCAACATTATCACACTGATCAACGTGAGCCGCGGACACCATATGTTCTGAGTACACCAGGTCGGATTTTCCACGGAAGAACCGGAGATGGTGTAAGCATTTTCATTTCTATGGTCCTGATTAACCTAGATAGAAATGTTGATTTACAACAATGTCAAGGCGAATGATTGATCTGTTTATAGACATACTAGGGAATAATAATACCACCATATAAGCGAGCTGTGGCTTTAGGAGCAACTGGGGTTTCATTGTTTTGAAATTTGTTGCCGATTTTCGGACAAAACCCCCTTACTGTTGTTCATTTTACAAGTTTGTGTAATGAGATGAATGCATCCCCTAAAAGAAAACAAAGTTTCAGTTAGAAATGTCCATCCAAAGCGAAGATGTACGTTTCTGAATGGACCTTGGTAGAGGAAAATATGTTAACAAGACACCAATTTCATTTTCAGTGTATGTACATGGACACCAGATCAGAAAAAGCTTGCGGTAACTGGACACCAAACTTTAAATCATCAATATTTCTGTCTGAAACTCGATGCATGAACTACATACGAAGACTATTTTTGTAAACATTAGGTCACTACGGTCTATTGCCTGAAAAAGAGCATGTTCAACCCAATTTCAATACTTCTAGCATTTGCTTTCTGATTATGGCTGAGAGTCAATGGTCCATTTTTACGATTTTTCTTGAAATATTTGCAAAATTACGGCAATTTACGAAGTTGACCTACGATGCTTGATCACGATTGACCGGTCATTCACTGTATGGAAACTCTGTACGGGAAATTTCTTCGGTGAATTCAAGATGCCGGACATGTGTTATTGACAAAGTAAGTGTCGTTTAATTTTGGTCAAAACTTGTTTCAAATTGCATCCCCTACAACGAGTAAGGTACCAATCTAAAGAGCTTTGATTGAAAAATCAAGCGATAGTAGCTTATGAGAAAACGGGAGTGCCTCTTGTCCGTAATCCCGTGCTGAACATGATGTTTTGATGAAGTTGAAAAACTAAGCAGGAGACCGGAAGAAAAATGGCTCTATTTCATCGAATAGAAAGCTAATGATAAAAAAATGTGCCTTGATCTGTGGGGAAATGTCATATTCTTCCAACTGTACCAAAATACGTTGCCTATTTACTGATTTAGCTGTTATAAAGTTATGAAATTTTGCATGGTGTACTCTTCGGTGCAAACCGAAACTAAACTACAGTACGGTTGGGTGATCGGAATTTCTGTACGCTTCGGTAACAAATATGAAGTCAAAAATCTGTACGCTTCAGTGAAAATGATTAAAGGAGAGAAATGCTAGAACAGTCTACTTGTAATTTCCGCACAGCGAGAATCCCTTATACAAATACATGAAACCAATTTGTGTCATTTACTCTATATCTTGTCTGTTACGTTAAAACCGTACAATGCCTCAAAAATGAGTCACACCAGAGTTTCCTGACTTTGTAAGGATTTGATAGAGAATTCTTTGGTATTCTTATTTTCTCAAGGAATAGTACGAGTCATTTTAAAATAGTGTTTAAAATTAGTGTGAATTAAAAAAAACACACAAACTTATCCCCAGATAAAACTACAATGTATCAACGTATTCAGATGACCTCGATCAAGACCTTTTATTCGGTATACAAAATACACTTTTATTCGAGTGTAACAAAATAGAAATATGTTATTAATGTAACCCAGTCTGGGTTTTACCAATTCCATTTTTGTACAGTGTATTTTATTGGTGTATTTCAAACACCAATACCTGGCGCGCAATTATCACGTGATTTCTTTGTCTTGTTGTTCTACTCATTCACAAAGTTAAAAAAGATTAAAAATTGTCACTTTGTTTGGAAAATTATTATAAACGTGGTGGATCAGAGGTTTGTTGTGGTTTGTATTTGTTTATTACATTCTAGATCCTTGTTCGAGATGTTTATTTGATCCTTGTACAGCTTCGCGTACAGATTGTCTAATTTGAGTCGGTTCTTCATTTGATCTTTGAAATTCGCGGCCGATGCCCGTTTCGTCCCAGACCTTATTCGCCATAAATTTATACTGCATGTTTAAACACTAACATCACTTATTTTACAGGAGCACGAACGATCAGAGAAGAGAGTTACTTAAAGATTGGTTTAGCAGACGATAGCTCACAGTTCCTTAAACTGGTAAGTTCACATCGTCTGCTATTGGTAATATGTGCTCCATGAATTGTAGATATTTGTAAACAGTAGTTGGTATTCACATTATCACAGTATATCTTATGTATTGTTTTGTACCATTTCAGTTTGCCAACTCAAGATTCTTTAATATTTGAAATAAAGATACAGATCAGTACTACTTGTCTTTTCCTGTTTTGTTCCGGACCAAACGTTACCCCAGCCTCTACTATTGGTTGTTACCACTAGTCGACAAGCAAAGGGTTACATTAACAGAATATAACATAAAAAATTTAAGTTCCATGTATATAATTCTGTAGTAGAACATTGAAAGCAGAAGAAAAAAAAATCACTAAAGTAGTTCCTCATCCATGTAACTGAAACATAAAAGTGGGTTTTATAAAAGCTTTAAAATGAAAGCTATGGAATAGGGACAGTGTCCCTTGGAAATGCTTACAAAAGGATGATATAGAGGGGTTGTAACTCAGAAAACGATGTAATGAAGAAAGAGTTGCCTGAGTGTGTTGTATAATCATCCAGAGTTTCTAGTCAAAGGATGTGATACTTTGAAAATTAAGGTTGAAATTAGTGGGTTTTTTCCCCTAAATGAAAGAGAGCTATTCTTCTTCTAGACTGAATTTCTCAGTTCTATCAATGTATGAAAATTGACGGTTTCATTTAATGAAAAAAGGCATAATTTATGCTAGAGCAAAACTCTTATATGTGAATTTAACAAAAGGCATACGATTATCTTTTTTAAAGGGTCTCTTAAGGTATAAAGAATAACAAATGATCACTTAGGCGATACCAATGTAAACTAAAAATGAGCTATAGCTACAAGGCAGTGCGAAAAGGAGTTTTGTATTGCATTTTTCACTGCCGGTTCCTAGTGTTT
Source organism: Tridacna crocea (assembly GCA_943736015.1). Lineage (NCBI taxonomy): Eukaryota > Metazoa > Mollusca > Bivalvia > Cardiida > Cardiidae > Tridacna > Tridacna crocea. The sequence continues at coordinate 32,483,889 of OX031066.1, read as the reverse complement.
GAAAAGTCAATCCAAAGCTCAGAGATGTGTCATTATTTGATTCGGGCTTTAAATGGCTTTCCGACTGGTTCTGATCCGATCAACACAAAGTTTGCTCTGAAAGTGCTGCATGTGTTCACCAGCACTGGGCTTGGGCTCTAAACATGCGTCGCCAACAGACATACAAACATAACCAGTGTCCTTTGTGTAATTCTAACCAACACCATTAACAAAAAGTTACTAAAAATCTATATTACCTATTGCGCCACGGAGGACCCCTGATCAATAAATGATGATAGAGGAGGTACAGGTCTATATTTTGCATTTCACATAATGCGTCTTTGAAGTTTATACTATGGATGGCTTCCACATCTTTGATGTCAGACTAAGACAAAAACCTTAAATTTATTATTTTTATGTTAAAGGCCCATATATACATGTATACAAGATGCTTCTGTTCATTTTGCTCAGCACTTCTCAATAACGAGCCATTTTAGTGTACCAAGTTGCGGATTTATACATCCCTTAATCGTTTTCACCGAAGCGTACAGATTTTGACTTCATATTTGTTACCGAAGCGTACAGAAATTCCGATCACCCAACCGTACAGTAGTTTAGTTTCGGTTTGCACCGAAGAGTACACCATGCAAAATTTCAAAACTTTATAACCATGGCCAACTTTATCATGCAAATCAAACCCGGTAACTGTTATTTGACCGCTATGTAAGCCAATTAAATTATGAGAGTTTGATCCCTTTTGGCCGTGAAATCGATCACATACGGAATTATATATTGACTGGCGATCTCTGCAAACCCTTTGCACTTATAACCCGAATTTCGCGCTTCGAGTGTAGAGGGTTTCAATTTATTGGAAAACAACTCTGCGGGATATCTGGGGTTGTAAATTACTGGGGTACCAAAATTTGTAGGATTTGTTTTCTTTTCAGGTCTTGCAGTTTGATCTACCTCAAATTTTACCGAAAGCACGCGTTTGAAAAATTATGGTCAGCTATATAGAAATGCTTTTGACCAGCATTTGCTCTTTTTCAAGCAATGTTGTCATGCCTTAATACATGGATCCGTGGAGATAAGATAAACCGACTACCTTAGTTACTGTTGCCAAGGTCTCACAAACAAACGTAGTCATTACATATACAGTATAGCAGATAGGGTACTTAAACCGTGCTGTCATGACGGTTTCTCTCAATAAATTTCCGGAAAAAGTATTTTAATCATATATTTCTATCTATGATAAATTCTCAGTAAGCAACTTCATGATGCTTATAACTAATTTACATACGGAGATGTATTAAAAGGGTGAATTACGGGGGCGACGTACAATGTAACAGATTTACATATTTAAACAAAAATTTGAACACATAAAAAAACATCAACAAATCTCCGTTTTGCCACAGAATAATAGAATTAACGATACTTATTGCTTTCGTTGGGCTTGTAAAGTCATCTCAGCATCATACCAAATTAAATAACACTGAATTACAAACCTTTCGAAAAGTTTATAGAATGTCTGATTTAACAGAGAGGTTTAAGTTAATGAAAAATTTCAATATTATGTTAAGGGGAAAAGGGTTGTCTAATGATTATAAAATGTGTTAAGTGTGTTGTCAATTAAGTAAATTGTTAGTATCACTGACGGTAGTATATGATATACTGATGACAACGGGTGGTCAAGTTGATTAGAGCGGCAAATTGCTTTGCAATCAAACACACTTCTTATCAAATATTAACAGTTTACCAACACACCCTTTGTGCTAATGTGCAGATGTGCTAATCCATTTAAACTCGTCACCAAATGACAAAATTTTTAGAGCAATCCAAACTCAAATATTTGCTGACAACAAAATAAATGATTCAAAATTTGAAATTTGCTTATGAAAGAGCGCAAAACGCCGTGAGAAAAGGATAAAATGAATATTACAAGCATTTTCTCCTTTCTCCGCAATGCTTTTAAAAGCGTTCTACGGGTCGTTAAAACCCATTATGTGGTAAACGGTTAAAACAGATAAGTTAAGAGAAAAATTTCCAAGTTCCACCAGATCAGAAGTTAGACTTTTTTTAAAATTGAAATATACTCCTAGTGAGGAAGAACTACACGTCAAAGTGCTTATTGTAATCAGCAGGTTCTTTAAATCCAAGAATAATCATCATGTAATTTGCAATCTGATCTATATCTACACATCAGAGATCGCATATACGATCCCAGTACACATTCAGCATATTTTTCATGCATCATGGGTTAAGATTAATGTCAAATTGAAACATTGGTGACAAGTAACGTGGCCATTTTTTGGATGTGCATAGGTTATTGAACATGGTTAACATTCAAGTTAAAGTATTTTCTTTTTATTAGTACTTCATATAGGTCTATTTTTACCTTTGTTTTCTCTTTCAGAGAGGAAAAATTATAGAATACTTTGAATAAATCCATTATCCAGCGCTGATCAGCTCTTTGCATAAGTTCAAATTTTCAGTAATCATCACAATTTAAACTTGTCTATTGCCTCTACGTGATCTCATGTCATCGGTATACGTTCGCAAAGCACATTTTTAAAGCTTTTTTTTAAAATTCAAACGTTAAAAACACAACATAAATAAAGAGAATTGCATTCTTTCAACGTTAACAGTCGTTTATTTGTGAGCCGAAATAGCAGAAGCCAAGGTAGGACATCGGGTAGAATAAATGGGATGTCCTGATTGGTCAAATATCGATTTCCACGGATCCATGTATTGATACAAAATGAATAATTTGAGCCATATTTATTGCGTTGTCTACAACCGCTTTAAATATTGGGACAGTCATACTTTGCCAGTTCCTAAAGAGTTAAAAAAAAGAAAAATATCCGCAGTACAAGTTTCTTATGATGAGACTAAAGCCGGGGGAGGAGCGCGACACGAACGCTCGAAATGTAACAGCACATAATTATGTTTACTGCATCTTTGGAATTTTATCTCTGATTTTTTCATCATAATTTTGAATTCAATCTCTGATATTTTTATTGATTTATCAACAAAAATGGTACAATAGTAAAAATACTTCGGTTGGATATATTTCTGAATAGCTAATATAGCTAACAAAGTTAAGGATATTATGAAGAGGCTTCTCTTGTTACAATGTTTTTGAAAACATTAATCTCCAACCTGTAGCATAGAGCTATTACATAGTCAACAGACGGCATTTTATTGTTATTGTTTTGCATAGCATCGTCACAAATACATGTACGTACATGTATATTAGGCTGGGGAAAGTGTGTTGGTAGATCAGACCACACAGGTATTGTCTGATCTATCATAAACAAACCAACCATATACAAATTATATTTTTTAACCTTTATGTTCAATAGGTCAGTTCTTTTTAAAATAATTTCGTCATCTTTTAGAAGAAGTCAGTGGTTTTGTGAGCACACGGTAAACATAAATCAGCCTGCACAATATTGTTGGAAAATCAAAATTATCTTCAGGGATGTCAGAAAGCTTATTTATTGTTCTTTAATATGGCGTAGTTTTCAGTCTTTTAGAAAATACATTTTTAGCCCTTTTTACACCTTTTTAAAGCAACTATCGTATTTTCTTTCTTTTTCCCTGATCGTTTGCATTGTGCCGGAGTTCTCCGATGATGACCGAGTCTCACTGTTAGATAAGACACCTATCGGGTATCTTGATTGGTGTTACGTAATGATATACATTGATACATTTATACGGGGTAATCGGAAAGAAAGTACATGTATCAGGAAAAAAATCAGACTTCTTTAGGGAGAGGAACTATATAAGCTTTGATGCTTTCGTTTCAATCCTTTTCGCAATACATGTTGTTGTAAATGAATGATGTTAGTATATTGAATAAATTAAAGCTAAATGTTTAAACTAAGATCATAATTTTTTTATGAGATTATTTATAAGGATTTAAAGTCAAGTTTAACAAGATCTTGTATAAGGAAGTCCAATTTGCCGCCTTCTCTCTTTAGCTCTTTACTTGCAAATGTGTGATGATTAATGCATTTTCAAAAGTATTTTATGGCGACAGCTCACATATTCAAATTTCCTCGCTATTTTCAATCTGATCACATGTATTTTCTCCCTCTCATGTGTTTTCAAAAGTCAATAATTTAAAACCTTTTCCCATATGGAGAACTTTTTGACTTCACCAACTTAGAAAAAAAGCAATTTCAGAAAATAAATCAAATGTAGCTAAATTGATATTCTTCACTTTACAAGATTAGAAAACATTGTAAGAAAAGGAATCAATACTGGATATTGGTATTTCTCCTTTTCTCACAATGTTTTCAAAAGGTTTTATGCAGGACCGTTGAAATTCGGGATTAAGCTGTACGGGTCACATCAATACTCTCAAAACGCAAATTGTTTTCTGCTGATTTTAGTCACATATTGATATTGATACGTCAATTTTTTTTAAGCCAAAAGAATTTCGACACATAAAATAAAACCGATTCGGCCCAGGATCAGACTGCTTGTTTTGTACAGTTTGTTACTGGTCTATTGACTGCATAATTACTATAATGATCCAATAGTACAACAAATTCAATCTTCTTTAGAAATAAAGGGGGAAAAAAAAGAAAAAGAAATAAATAAGAATGCAATTTAAAGAAATTTATGCTAACTAAATTGAAATTATTTTCCAAAAAGAATTAAAAAAGACGATACTGGGAAAATAATGGTTTTTACAAATCTCTTAAAAGTTTTGACTGATGCAAATAATATATACGTACATGTATAAAAATGATAAATACAATCATTATATATTTGGACAATGTGTAAAAACAGGATCCAGGTTAACAAAACAATACAGACAAGGTAATCATGTCATCAGTTCTTATCTTCCCTTTATCCGTTGCTAAATCTTTTCACCCAGTCTTAAAATCTCACTTTGCTCGATACTGCATTTTTTATACAAAAATTAACGATAGTGTCGTTTTTAAACTAAAATGGACGCAAGATCTCAATTTCACAAATGTAAACGAATACTTTGATCATAATCACAACAAAACGTAGAATACTTCAAGACGTTATAGATTTTTTGCTTGCAATTCATTTTTATGTTATTTAGCGTCAAAAACGGCGCAAGAGCAAATTTCTTAAACCTTTATATAGAAATAAGAAGGAGAATGGGTCAGTAACTTTAAATCAAAATGGACGCAACTTCCCATTTTGATACAGGAATTAAAATGATATTGAAGTAAAGTAGAGATATTACAGAATACTTCACGACGTTATAGATTTTAATCATTTTAGAAGAAAAATGTGTTTTAGTCGATCAAAAAATTTTCCCTTCTGAATCCTATATGACAGGCCGTTATCGGAAATCCTTTCGGACCAGATAATCGATAAGTTCCAAGGAGAGTAACTCTTGGTCGACCTGCAGCTGAAAGTTGGGGATGAGCTAAATCAGTAAATACAGGCAAGGTATTTTGGTACAGTTGGAAGTATATGACATTTCCCCACCGATCAATGCACATTCTTTTATCATTAGCTTTCTATTCTATGAAATAAAGCCAGTTTTCTTCCGGTCTCCCGCTTAGTTTTTCAACTTCATCAAAACATTATGTTCAGCACGGGATTACGGACAAGAGGCACTCCCGTTTTCTCGTAAGCTACTATCGCTTGATTTTTCAATCAAAGCTCTTTAGATTGGTACCTTACGCGTTGTAGGGGATGCAATTTGAAACAAGTTTTGACCAAAATTAAACGACACTTACTTTGTCAATAACACGTGTCCGCCATCTTGAATTCGCCGAAAAAATTTCCCGTACAGAGTTTCCATACAGTGATGTTGGTGCAAGACATGTTCCTTGTTTACAGCGTTTCGGTTTTGTGAATGGCATATTAACCCATTTCCCACAAGCTTTAATGTCCCTGAGAAAGATGGCACAGAAAAACCCTAGTAACTAATACAAAGAATTTGTAATTCGTGTTCATTACTTTAAGTCCAACGTATACGTTGGATTGTTGGCTTTGACGTTAAAGTGTACATACGCCGAAAATGTTCAGTTCTTTCATTTTTGATGGTATTAAAACTTTTTTGTAGAACACGCTACATGCCAAAGAAACTATGAAATTTAATCATCTTCAAGGTAATGCTTAACACATAGACATATTTGTAAACATTCGAGTACTGATAAAGAGCCGAGTTTGTTTTTGAAATTTCTCAGCAACTTGATTTTTTCAACTACATTTTTTCACTTGTATGATTTTCACTTTGAGTTTGATACTACCTCCCGATGCTCTACAGCCAACTAAAGATTCCTGCATGGATAAAAAGAGGGCTCAAAACTACGTAATGTGCTAGGAAATTTCAAACACAACTTAACACCCTTATCGGTACACTAATAATTACCCAAAATGCTTATATGAATCGGCTTTTTAGAATTTCTTCGAAGAAAAATTCAATCCCTATAAACACTTTGGCATGTTCCATTTTATGCAAGAAAGTATTAATACCGCATAGAACGAAAGGACTCGACTCTTCCGGTGTATGTACTACCGGCAATTTATCATAAACAAGAGCACGGAAAACGGGTGCCAAACGAGTATATCCGCATCCTACTTCCATAATGGATTGATACTGTGGACAAGGAAACAAAGCTTAGGTTCTATAAGGTTGTGTTTTTAGTTCACCTTAGCCCTTTATCTGCCGTCCGTTGTCCGTCAACAATTTCTCAAAAATCTTCTTCTCCTAAACCACTGGGCCAATCTTGATTAAACTTGGAAGGGATGTTCCTTAGGTGAAGCTCTACCAAAAATTGTTCAAAGAATTGAATTCCAACCATAACTCTGGTTGCCATGGCAACAAAAATGAAAATCTTCTTCTCTGAAATTAGAAGGCGCAGAGTCTTGATATTTGGTATGTGGCATCTCTTAGTGGACCTCTGCCAAGATTATTCAAATTATGCCCCTGGGGTGAAAAATGGCCCCACCTCGGGGGTCACAAGCTTGAGCATAGGAACAAAGAAGGAAAACTTAAAAAAAAACTTCTTCTCTGAAACTTGAAGGCGTAGAGCTTTGATATTTGGTATGTAGCATCTCCTAGTAGACCTCTACCAAGCTTGTTCAAATGATACCCCAGGGGTCAAAACTGGCCCCACCCCGGGGGTCACAATTTTGCGTATAGAAACAAAGAAGGAAAACTTTAAAAATCTTCTTCTCTGAAACTAAAAAGCGTACAGCTTTGACATTTGGTCTGTGGCATCTCCTAGTGGACCTCTACCTAGTTTGTTCAAATGATACCCCAGGGGTCAAAACTGGCCCCGCCCCGGGGGTCACAAGTTTTAGCATAAGAACAAAGAACGAAAACTTTAAAATCTTCTCCTCTGAAACTAGATGGCGTAGAGCTTTGAGATTTGGTATATGGCATCTCCTAGTGGATTTCTACCAAGTTTGTTCAAATGATGCCCATGGGGGGTCAAAACTAGCCCTGACCCAGGGGTCACAAGTTTGAGAATAGGAACAAAGAAGGCGTAGAGCTTTGATATTTGGTATGTAGCATCTTCTAGTGGACCTCTACCAAGTTTGTTCACATGATGCCCCGTGGGTCAAAACTGGCCCGGCCCGGGGGTTACAAGTTCAAACATATGAACAAAGAACGAAAACTTTAATATTCTTCTTATAGCTTTGATATTTGGTATGTAGCATCTCGTAGTGGACATCTACCAAGTTTCTTCATATGATGCCCTTGGGGTCAAAACTGGCCCAGCCCCGAGGTTCATAAGTTCAAACACAGGAACAAAAAAGGAAAATTTTAATTTTTTTCTTCTCTGAAACTTGATGGCGAAGAGCTTTGATATTTGGTATGTAGCATCTTCTAGTGGACCTCTTACCAAGTTTATTCATGTGATGCCCCTGAGGTCAAAACTGGTCCTGCTCCAGGGGGTCACAAGTTCAAACATCGGAACAAAGAATGAAAACTTTAATATTCTTCTTCTCTAAAATTAGAAGGCATATAGCTTTGATATTTGGCATTTAGCAATTCCTAGTGGACCTCTACCAAGTGTGTCCATATTATGCCATTGCAGTCAAAACTAGCCCTGCTCCGGGGGTCACAGGTTCGAACATAGCAAGAAAGAAGGGAAACTTTAAAAATCTTCTTTTCTGAAACTTTAAGGTGCAAAATCTTCTAGTGGACCTCTACCAAGTTTGGTCATATGATGCCCTTGGGGTCAAAACTGGTCCTGCCCCGGAGGTCACGGGTTGGAACATAGGAACAAAGAAGGAAAACTTTAAATTTCTTTTTCTCTTAAACGGGAAGGTGTAGAGCTTTGATATTTGGTATGGGGCATCTTTGAGTGGACCTCTACAAAGTTTGTTCCATGAATGCTGCTTTGGTAAAAACTGGCCCAGCCCCGGGGATTACAATTTCGAACATAATTATGACAAAGAAGGAAAATGTAATATTCTTCTTTGAAACTGGAAGGCGTAGAGCTTTAAATTGATATTTGTTAGCTCACCTTAGTACAAGATGCTAAAGGTGAGCTATTGTGATCTGGCGTCTGGCGTCCGTCGTCCAGCGTACGTCGTCCGTCAACAATTTCTTTAAACATCTTCTTCTCCTGAGCCACTGGGCCAATCTTGATGAAACTTGGCAGGGATGTTCCTTTGGTAATGCTCTACCAAAGTTGTTTAAAGAACTGAATTTCACTCATAATAGCTATAGTCTAAGGTGAGCGTTCAAGGGCCAATGGCCTTCTTGTTCAAACTAGTAGATCCGGGCTATGTTCTATGATATGGCTATTGCAGACAAGGACATCCAAATAATTCCATAGGCGTAACTTCTATTACGCACACCACGCGAATGCGTAATGTAAAAGAATCGAGAATAGATCGTAGGTTGCCCCTTTTTGCGTATTTTTCAGTTTGGAAGTTTTCCAAAACAGCCAAGATCAGAAATATTTTGATTTTACGGCTCCGATTCCATTTGGCTGATTCCAAATTGCTTGCGTCACCTGCCTCAAAAATGGCCAACTTTGGCGTGCGTATAATTTAAATTTTCCCAGTTACGCCTATTTATTTAATAGGGTTTGTGTTTTTAAGACGGGTAGGGTCTATATATATAGATAACTTATTGTAGACGAGTACACCCCGTTTGGTTCTGTACAGCTTGTGTATTGTACAGGAGAAGATCCGTCCTGGGTTCTTCAGAGTTGGTGTAAGGTATACGACTATATCCGCCCTTTGTTCATTGAGTTTTGTGGAGGGTTTTGATTGATTAATTTCGTTTATTTATCGTCGCTACCGGTTGCCCATCTGAGCGACGCCCCCAGAAGACGGTTAGATGTTACGGGGGATAGTGCAAGGATACAGGACGAAACTACTGAGAATTCCGCCTGGTTCTTTAACGTGCTCGATGTGTAGCACCGTCACACGGGACCTCGGTTTAACGTCTCATCCGAAAAACTGTTTGTAATTTTTAGTTGGCCAGCCGGGGATTCGAACCCACAACCTGTAGGACATTGTGTTCACAAGTCCTACGCTCTACCTACTGAGCTATATCGGCTGGTTTTGTGGAGGGTGCATGACTACATCAACCCAGGATTCTATACCGTTTATGTATGGTACACGAGTAAATCGGCCAAGGGGTCTAAATAGTATTAGTGTTGAAAAGTGCATTGCGTTTCCTTTTACCAGTTACCAGTTACCAGTCCTCGAGGTCATCTTCTAGGCTTCTGCCTCTCTGACCCATCTTCATTGGTCTGAACTTTTGTTTTTATTTCCGCTTCCGGTCCGTAAAAGTCGGGTAAAAATTTAACTTGTTTATTATACCAAAAGTTGTTAAGTTCATGTTTAAAGCTATTTACATTTTGTACATTAATAATATTAGATGGCAGACTATTCCACACATTGACAACTCTTTGGCTAAAACTGTATTTCCTTATATTGGTTCTACACCGTGCTTTGAAGATTTGAAGACTATGACCCCGGGTGTTACTTTCCTTTACATGAAATAACCTTTTTTTTTTATCTACAATGTCTATATCATTTAATACTCTATACACCTCAACCGTATCAGCACGCAACCCGCGGTACTGTAGGTTCGGGAGTCCAGGGTCTTTATTCTTTGTTGATAAGTGAGGTTTCTAATATTAGGGAGTAGCCTAGTGGCCCGTCTTTGGACATTTTCTAGTGTTACAGCTTCCTTTTTATAGATTACTGACCAAACTTGGCTTCCATACTCTAGATAGGGTCTAACCAGACTCTTGTACAGACAGAGAAACATATCTTTATCGAGGAACGAGAATGAACGTCTTATAAGTCCTAACATTTTGTTTGCCTTCTTGGCCTGGCTATTAATATGGTTTTGGAATTTTAATGAATTATCTATTTGGTCTAAAATACATGTATATATTTTTTTATGAAACTATAACAAACAAAATATAGACGATATTCCTGTTAAAAATTTGCCGCAGAATTAGCATATCGAAGTCCAATTTATAATTTTCTTCTTCATCTTCATTTTCTTCTTCTTATTTATCATCTTCTTATTCTTATTCCCCTTCTTCTTCCTTCTTCTTTTTTCTCAAAATCCTTATCCTTTCTCTAATTCTCAATATCTAAACAGATGAATGGACGAAATAATATCTCTTCCATTGCGAGGGATTATCAGAACTATTTCTTTTGCGTAATAAAGAAAACCTAAGTACATATTCCCCCTCACGGATGAGCGTGTTTGTATTTTTTATACCCTAGGCGGTCAGATTTCAGACAAATCGTTTGCGAAGGCGATATAGTTAAGACGACAAAGACAAGAAAATGAGATTTCTTCTGTGTAGAAGCGCGATTTGTTTGCTAATTCTTGGAGCAATATCTGCACAAAGTAAGTTGTACGATTTTTTGCTGTATTGAACAGAATAACATAAACAAATTATTGTGGATTGTTGACCTGACCTTGTGTCACTGTCAGTAACAAAATTGCCCCAGTTCGTAGACAATCAGCTGATTGTTCTAGTCAGTAGTGGCGCAGTTGTCATTTAACAGTTTTATTTTCATAAAAGATTATTTACAAACATTTGTACACAATGCTATATAGTATTAATTATATTCAAACACCACCTTTTCAGGATAACAAAAAATAAGAACTAGTCAATTTAAGTTTAAAAATGAAAATATTCAATAAAATTTAGGTGAACATGTTTTTTTCACCCACAAAAAGCACAAGTTACCTTAACTATACAATCTTTAATATAAACAATCCTTCTGAAAAATGGCTTTTTACAACACTGTAGGTAAAAGGGAAAATGTTGGCAACAACTTTCTCCTGTGTCTCACAATGTTTTTAACGGGGTTCCCGCTGGGCTTTGCATATGGCACCATTTGCGATAGGTTTTTAAATCTTGTTTAAGAAAATGCTGATTGGAAAAAATGACTTAAGCCGATATTTCTTTCATATCCAGGGATCTCCTTTGACCCAGGACCTCGGGTTTTGACGCTTGAAAATCGTTAGTGACCCCGATTTGACGCTAAAAAAAAAAAAAACCATATATGTCAAATTGACGCACGCGAATTCTGGCCTAAGCATCAACCATATAAGATGTAGGGGTGATTAAACTTTATTGCCGGCGATTGAAAACAAAAGTGCCGATATTGGCGATTGTATAAAACGTAATCAGATAATATGGCGGACAGTCAAATTCTTATCAGTATTGCATATTGAACACTTCCTAAACTGTGAAATCAGCCTATGCCAACTTGATTGTCATATATCGGGTATCCTAACCTGTTAACCCTTGCATCTCCCTTAACTATCCGATAGACAAAGATCCGATAAAAGTGGCGCATTGACCAGTTACCGGGTACGCCTGTTCTATTAATAGAATACATTCATGAACAATCGCAATTTTTTGGACACTGTGGTGCAGAACGAATTACATTTTAGTGAAGTTTTACTTTCGTTTATCAAGTAAATTTGACAGCATCAATGGCGATTTTTTTTTTGAAATAGCTCTACTTGACCTTTTAAATTTGTGTGGCCTTACAGAGTTCTTTTCTCATAACTTTCTTTTTCTTATGAAGAATGGCCGAGGCTGTCCGCACGACGGTCGTGCCTGTAATGGAAGATATCGGCAAGACGGTCGTGCCGATAACCATTCTTATTCGCACGACAGTCGTGCTTTTAAACGCCACTATCCGCACGACAGAAAATGGACTACTGACAGTACTTTAACTATTGCGTTTGGGAAAAAGATATTCACTTTTTTATAGAGGGGGTAGGGTTTACCGTTTTGAGTACCGGAAATTTTGTTTGCCATATTACAAAGCCGTCTTTTTTTCATTTTCGCCGGCCCTTCGATCCAGTTACTTTTTTTCTCAAAATTATAAAGATATCACCGATTGTGTGGATAGTTGTGATCATTGAGGGTAGGTGATCCGGCTAATTTTTCCCCCTACTTTGACTGGGACCGGGATCTTTTTTTCCCCCAAGTTCCTCCTCCTCCTCTCCAATGAAACTCAAATGTTTCTTCCTTTACTGGATTAGTTCCACAACACTCCTGTACATATCGCTCCACTGGCTGATAGGCCTACGTAAGATCCCTTCATACCAAACATTACAATAGTTGGGAATGGTTTAAAACATAAGACCCCTTAGGCCTAAGATAAGGCTAAAATGTATAGTTACAAGAAGATTTCACTATATAAACCCTTGGCAGTAATTTTGACCCTAGGGCTATGATTTACATGCTCTTGATGAAGGCCAACGACCATCGTGCGAATACCGGACCTTATCGGCGCGACCGTCATGCCAATAGAATTCCTTATCGGCATGACCGTCGTGCGAATACCGGACCTTATCGGCATGACCGTTGTGCCGATAGACACTTCCTATGAACAATACTAAGGTCTATATTTCGCCAAATGGGAGCTAGACAAAGTTGTTGCCTGATCATTTTCGGAGATCGGCATCTTCAAGAAAGGTTAGGTGTGAAATGATATTTCTTAGATCATTTGAAAGAAAAAACAGACATTTTGCGATGAATACAATCAAAATCGTTTCCCAAATATTTCTTGCAATGCATGAATTAACGACTGGTATGCAGAAATTGAAATAGCTGTTGAGCAGACAGCACTTTTTCAGATTTGAACAGATTGAAAGAATTTGCAGACAATTTAATTGTTGCTTAGGCTGAAAGTAAAATTTTGTTTGTTTGTCCTCGACCGCCCGACCCACAATTTACCCCCCGACTCAAAAAATTATATTGCATTCTCGTGAGGACAAAATATTTTTATCGTTGGCGGCCAAAACATCCGGTTATTTGGAAGGAATCCGGTTTTATGAAACAAACTCGGTAGTTCGATGCCAGACATAGACGTTCGTTCCTCTTGATCTGTCCGAAGCTTTGTTGTCACATCAATATGCATAATCAAGCGTTCTTACGCGCAAGACAGATGGTAGACTGTGCTAGGAGAATTTTCAGACAGAAAGATTACAATTTCCATTAAATAGCACGAAAACCCGTCTATAATAGGGTTCACTCGTCAAAACGGAAGTCATGATTCGGACCCAAGAAGATTCGGCACCGGGCCTTCCAGCGATTTTTGAGAAGATTCGGCCCAGCAGGTGAGAAGATTCGGCCCCGAGGGTGAGAAGATTCGGCACAGGTTGTATAGATTGATTTTATCAGTAAAATTACCTGATTGGACTATTTATTCTGAAACGTTAAATGATTAATCGTACATGTGAATACTGTACATGTGGTTTTGCAGAACGTTACGATCATTACCGTGTTTTGCTAACACCATTATTAGTTGATTTTAGTGGTGTACTTCTCAGGACCGTACTTCTCATCCCTTTTTTGGAGAAGATTCGATTGGGCCTTTTTTGGAGAAGATTCGGCCCAATCGTTGAGAAATAGAGGGAACTCGGTCCAGTTTTCATATTTTGTTTTTGTATTATTGGGTGTATGTTTTGTTTGCTTTAATAATTTAGGAGTGTAATTTCCTCTTTGTTCTTACTGAGACATCTAAAAAAATCAGTTTTGAACTTTATTTGCACTTTATTTGGCCATTGCGAAAGTATTCTTGTTGTGTAATTCCTGTAATTGAATAATACATGCACTGATTTCACCTATTAGTTCTTTAAACGACAAATGTAGACAGGAGAAAGATGTGGACTTGTCAGTTTCAGAACATTTCGGGTCGACAATTTAATATGGCTGAAGAGTTAACTATTATTGTGGGATATGAAAAAAAAAAAATGAATTTAAAGATAAAAGAAACATAATGGCCATCAGCAAATTCTCTCCATTCATGATGTTATGCACATTAAGCCATCGGACATTAACTTTAGATCCATTTGTATGCAATTCAGTCTACATATTTAGTAATGTTAAAGGTTATTAACCCTTTACCAAACGATTCCTGGTTTTTTTGACTAAAGAAATGTAGGCTTTCAAAAACGTGGGAAGAGGAGAAAATGCTGGTAACAAGTAATTTTCTCTTTTTCCCACCAGATTTTCTACTTTTGTAAGAAAATTAATATTAACATTTTATGCACATCTAACCTTTCAATTTGGATCAGTCTAGTACTATGTCATATGGTAAAGAGATAAGGATGTGCAAATTTATAGAAAAATTGTGATATTATATGCCAATCACTTCAATTTGAAATGTAAAGCTGTTCCTGAAATCCAGATTCTCTTCTTTGCTAGTTGACTCCTGCTGTTGTAACTGGTTAAAAGAGTTGCGTCTCTGTATATGGATAAAATCGCCATAGCAGTTTCTTCACTGTGTATGCACACAAGACTTCCCAAGTTCTACTCAGTTTATTGGTACATTTTAGATTTTATCCAAAGTTTTATGGCAGAATTGATTTTTTTTGTTGGTTGTATCAAAAAGAAAATCTATTAAAATGTTCTTGTTGCTGACAATCCTTAGAGATTTAATTCATTTAAATAGCTGTGAATTCATTCTTCTTTTCTAACCAAATGTTTTGGTGATTAAAGGCCCCTTCTGTAGATCAAACAATATCTGACAGATCAAACTGATAGAAAAACAAGTTGTTTCTTTAAAAAAAGAAGCCAGGAGAGGTCGACATCATTTTTTTTCAAATACTTTTTATGCTTTCAAAATAAATATATCTTGGTACATGTAATGAAACAAGCAAGGCAATAAACAGGTCTTTAAAACCTGTTCAGTTGTAAATACACATTCATCTGTCCTTGTAATTTTTGTGAGTCACTTGACCTTCTTCCCGCGTTTTAACGTCACATGATTTTTTTTTGGCTGTGTTCCTTTTTATTCTAAGATTTTTTTGTTCTTTTTTTCCTTTTTGTTTAGATTTAACTGTTTAATACAAAATTGAAAAAAAATGTCATATGCTATCAAATATTTACAATTTTGTTGAAATTCGCCATATAAAAACAAACCACGTCTATTTCCTATTTCATTTTTTTGACTTCGATTTTTTCATAAAATCATGACAAAACAGACTGTGTATCAGAACAATTCCCCTACAAAGATTGGATTTAGACAGCAATTTCTGAGGCACTCTGCCTTTTAAACTCACCACTGTTGGAGAGGTCTGATAACCTCTCCAATGATCATTTGATCCCTCCCCACCACCAAATAGAGTGAAAAGTGAGTTCACAGACTTTTATAATACTCTTGTTTCCTGAGACCCTCCCACTTTCTAGAGACTTTGGACCCTCACAATACAACAGAAATCACAAGCAAGGCAAAACAGCTACTATGCTTAGATTGGCATCTGAGAATTTTTTTTCCTGATTATTTGTAGATAATAATAAAGACAAATGTTTTCTTGTCAGTATTTAACATTTGTTGAAGGTGCAGCGCAAAGCATTATGAAACATCTTAAAAAAAAGATGACACAAAGATTACATTCCCAAAAGCCAAATATAAGCCAAATTTAAATGTCATTGCTGTATTAAACGTCATGTCTAGGTCTGGACTATTTGCTCATGATTGCATTTGTTCTAATATTTATGATCTTGCGGTTCATCTACAAGCTGTTGGTAAAGCATAAAGGTTTACATCTATTCTACTGAGGTGTGGTTAGGTCAGACATACACATGCTACAGATATTTGGTTAGTAATACTAGTGCTCATCTTGAAAGTGCTAAACTACAACCTTTAGCTTAGTATGTATATACAGGGGCATAGAAAGCAAGGTTAAAAATGATTTAAAAAACCCATTCATTGAAAAACAGATGCAGAATAAAAGGCTATGCAAGCAGCAAGTTCTGTGGCTAAAATCTTTGAAAATCTTTTATTTATGTTATTTGTCTGCTTTCTACAGAACGCAAAATATAATAATTTCCCTACCTACCTACCCAAGACTAAAATACTGGGTAGGTAAAGGACAAACAAACAATTTTTTAATTTAGGCCTTATGTTTAGCCTTTTCAAAGGTAGAAGACACTGTTAGAAAAAGAAAAAAAAAATCTGGTGTCCACTGTTTTCACCTCTTTCGCCATTAATAATAGCCTTCTTTCTCAGGATTGTTCAAACTGGGGATAGTGTGGTCTGGGATCTTTCATAAGATCCCTGGTGTGGTGAAAGGTTAAGCCTGATCATTTTCTTTTTACTGAATCTTTAGATCATTCACCAGCCTTACAAGCAGAGGAATTTGAAGCTGACCTTCAATACTTGGCTGTCTTATGTATGTAATGAAACTATCAAAAATAGTTAAATGAACTGAACGACTTACAAATTATATCAGTGATGCAAAGCTGTAGATCTAGATTTAATTGATCTTACAGGACTCACAGTCATGAAATACTTAGAAATTGACACTATTGACTAAGACCAAGTGACAGTGACGAGACTCATTGACTGATCCTGGGTTTTGACAGATCAACCTTTTGACCACTAAAACTCTTGGCTGGCACCAACCTAGCTCTTGAATTGAAAATTTTGACTCTTGAAAATTTCAATTTGACTCTTGGAATTTGCGGCCCAAGAGTCAATGACTCTTGAGTTTCAGATGCTAGAAGGATTTCCCTGGTATCGGGGTGCGATACATTTTGATATTGGTCCCCTTCACTACAATGCATGGATGAATGACAGCTAATTCGTCAATAAAGTTGAAGTCACCAGAAATAAACTACAGAATTGACGTAATGCAAATTACTTTACAGATAGTAACATCTATCCAAATTTACGTACACTTCCGATAACATAAACTTCTGGCTATTGTCAGTTAATTTGGTCGTCCTCGAAGTTTTCTATATTGTTTTTCCTGCATTAAGCGGCCCATCCACACACAGTATCATTGTCAATTTTATTGTCATCGTCAATGTATTGATGAAAATCAGAGAGCTCAAATATTTCTGGACGCATTGTCAATTTTATTGATAAGTGTTTTGCACCCTTCAATAATATTTATCAATATTTAGTCTAGTCAAAATTTCCGTAGAGTCAACATGGCTAAATCAACCAAAGATGGGGAACGGAAGTTTATGCTTGAATGCATAGATCTGTATAGGGAGCTTCCAGCTCTCTGGAAAGTGACATGCGAAGATGTACTTGTCCAAGCAGACAATGATTGCCTCACATGTTTCAACGACTATACGGCCAATAGTCTGTGGAGAAATAGCACAGAGGAACTTTAGATCTTCAAAAGTGTTTCCTGTGGCCAGATAGCGCAGTGTGACTGATAACCTTTCCAGTGGTGTTATTGACTGACGCATACGAGTGTCTTTTTTCAGTATTAAAGGTATTAACATGTCCATGAGTTCGTCAAATGATTCCTCGTCCATACGAAGAAAATTTCTGTAATCTTCTGGATGATTTATACGAAGTTCATTCAGGAGCATTATGTGTCCAAAATTCTGTTTTTGCTGGAACCATTGTTTTGTCCAAAATTTCTTCTTTTTTCGCTTTTGTTTATCCAACAGTAGCGCAATACTTATCATGACAACAGGATCCATCTTATTTGAATGATGACCGAAGCACAAATGAACAAAATATTGATCAATATTTTTGTACAGTTGAGGGCAAAAACTATTCTGTCAATATTATTGAGTCAATAATATTGACAATGATACTGTGTGTGGAAGGGCCCCTTTAATTGCCTACCTTTCGAAAATCTTGTTTGGTTTTTTAACATTTTAACTTATGAATGTTTCAGAATGTAAAAAGTTCCATCATGAACATTTTTTTCTAGGTCTAGAAATTTCTCTAAGTGAGCAATTTCTACTTTTGTAACATTTTTTTTTTCTCATGTTGACATTGTTGTTGGGTTTGTACCATTTAAACCTCTATCTGTTTCATAAAAATCTCTCTTTAAAAGTTTGTCACAACAGGAGAAATAGTTATCAATAACCTAGTTCTGCTTTCTCACAGTGGTTTTTCAAATTGTAATGACAAATCTACAGGTACATAAAGTTAATACATAATGATTTTTCATTGTTAACAAAACTTAGTTTTGGAATATATTCACACAATCAACTTAGATACAAGTAATAAATCAGATAGAAACAAATTATCTTTTTTACATTATTGCTCCTGACACAACCATGCAATGATAACTTACTGACCAATTCTTGATCATGCCAGCTAGACCTACTGTAGCTTCCTCTGATTTGAAGCATTACATGTTATCTGTTTACCTTGATTGTGTTTTTTCGTGGATTAAAATTCTCATTGACAGTTTGAACAGACCTAGATAGGACTGCATATTGGTGTCTTTTGATCTTGATCTGCTCCAACTGTAAATCATGTTAGAAATACATACTCAAACACACAATTGAATTAGTTCACTTTTTGTTTGCTTATCATCAAATTGATAAGCAAACAAAAAGTGAACTAAACTCTGTTTTCATTTATTATAAGAATGTCACTCACTTGAAAACTGAATATTTTGTAATTGTATATGGGCCAGAGGCCTATTTTTAATACTTGAATAAAGATATTGATTGATTGATTTTAAGATTGGAACCAACTGGCTCCAATTATTTCAATTTGGGCCCAAACTTTTCTCATTTGACGAAATTAAGTGATGGTGCAAGAAAAAAAGCAGCCAGAGGGAACCCTGTTTTACCATTACAAGCTAATATCTTACAACGGTTGTTTGCAAATATTTTCAATCTAGAAGAGTCCAAGGTTTTATTGTTTGGTAAAGAGTTAAGTTTTAAATATTTTCAGTGCAAAATATATTTTATAATATTCCCCTTCTAAAAGAATGATAACATTTTAATTAACTGAAAAATTGTGTAAATATTTGGACTTGTAATGATAATTAGGTTTAACTGAGGTACTGCTCATAGAAAACAAAATCTTTTACTTATCCATGTTTAGGTAATTTCCAGATGATGAAAATGTTACAAAGCATTACAAGAACTTCCAAGGGGTAGAAAAGGAAAATATGTGAAATTTTCGAGTAGAGTATTTAATGAATTTAAAAAAAATCAACTCTTCAGTTTTTCATTTGAAGCAAACTGTCCCTCAGATCATAAATATTTACAAAGCATTCATTTATAATCATGCAATAATTACAGCAGCTTAAATGCAATTGTAAATAATTGATTTATTCACCACATAATTATAGTTTGTTTCACTCTTTTTGAGCGTGAAAATTGCGCCTTTTGCTATCCAAACAAAGTAAGTTAAATAATGTATCTCATTTTTTTTAAAGGTGGGTATTTAGAATTTTTACATATCACCAAATTAAGAAATATATATATCACTGAAATTTATATGAAAACATACAAACCATCAATAATTAAGACTCATAAAATTACAAAAAAAAATTCTTGATGGTGTTCCTTTAAAAGGCTACATAGCCCCTTAAGGTATTTTTAGATTTCGCGCCAAAAATCAATAAAGCATCGTGGGAATGTCAAGTGACTGGCACTTGACTAATAACGCTTAAATTCCATTGCATAACAAACATGTAATAATTATTTTCCATAATGTGTTCTTTGGACGCCAAGCTTGAAACTGCTTATGTGTATTCCTGTATGTAAATGAGCGAATTGATCATCTAAAAATAGAACGTCTCCCATTGGTGTCAATCTGGGCCGTAGTAAATCTCTAATTTCTCTTGATTTGGATGCTTTTCGACTACAAGGGTTTAATGAATGCAAATTAAAAGGCTTTGGGAGTATAAGGATGATTTTTTTGCTTTTCTGTAAAATTTTCGTCCCAAAATCTGAAGGGCCATCTTTAAAGTGGTAATTCTTTTGAAGATTTCTTTCTTTTTTTTTCATTTCTTTCAATGGATAAAATATAATATATTAATGATGACGGACAAGGATATTAAGTTATCTGATGCTTTTTCTCTAATATCAATTGTATTTACCTGAAAAAAGAGAGAGAAACACACACTGTAATTTTATCATGAAGCATTTGATTGACCTAGCTCTGTTCTGTAATGGGCTGCATTATTTGTTTTAATCATGTAAGGCAAATTTGAAATAAAGCAGAATTAAAAATTATTATCATCAAGATGTTGAAAACAATATTTCTGTTAATTTGTGCAAAGATGGAATGCAGGAATTTAACATTCTATAACCAAAACAAATGATCAAATATGAAAAAAAAATCTCCCCTATATAAATCAAAGCGTTGAAAATGCTGAAGTGGTATTTGTCAAGGAAATCCATGTGTGGAATTAATAGTTTGAAGGAAACAGAGACATATTGTTCAGATATTGGCTTAAAAGTCAACCCACTAAGCAAATGAATACCTTTTCGGTTGAAGGGAGAGTATTCATGACAAAGTTTAATTTATTTTTGTATAAGTGGTCTCCTTTTGATCATGAGGAAGAAGTAGGAGTAACACCCCTTGACAGTAGGATGCATGACGAATAGAGAGAAAAATCCTGTTTATATATCGACAAAATTAAGTTTGTTCCTGAAAACTATAATTATGAAATATCTCTAGCCTTTTACATTCAATTTCAAACATTACAATCAATAGACGGTAAGCGATATTTCCATTTTATCGTAAGCGGCACACCAGCAGTATCACGTGACGCCGGACAATCAAAGCATTATTTAAGTAACAAATGCCGTATGTCCCTTTCGCAAATCCTTTAAATTTTGATAAATTCATAACTGAAAAGAAAATGACATAGCAAGAAATCTATGGAAATCAATTCCAACACAATTCAAACATATTTCATGATATTGCCTTTGAAAAAGAAAATCACAAGCAGACAAAATATGCATTTTATAAAATCGTATTTGAATAAAGAGCATGTAGAGACTAAGAACGGACTTAGCCTCTGAAACCTGTATAAAATTCATAATCCTGACCATTAACGATAACCAAAGGGGTAAATTAATATGAAACAAAAGATAAGAAGGGTCATTTTAATGTGACACGTGTGTGCTAATCTGTAAGAAGCAAGTACATTACAGCTATTCTAAAGGTCACCCACTCTACAGTGCGATACCGAGATCAAAGGAACACCAATTTAACCCTTCACCCATTTTTTTTTTTTTGGTAAGACTTCATCAGACACATATTTTTTATACTCAAAATGAAGCTTAAAAGAAGTTATGGAAGGTCTGAATTTTGATCTGAAGCCACATTTCTTTTGTTCATTATCGATAACATAAGTTATTCGTCAATAGGTACATGCCTGAAAGTGCAACAAGGATGTTTGATAATAGTATTTTAAAATCACTAAATGGACTGTCCCTGTCTTTCTGAAGACACTAAACAGCTAATCAACCTTTTACCAAAGTATTTCGAGCGACCCGTGTAAAAGGGGGGCAGACGTGCTGATTTGTCCCACTGTCTGTTATTTGTCTGACTTTCTCAACCTTAACACATCCCCCCCCCCCCCCCCCCCCCCCCACACACACACACACTTTCAAAAAAACAGAAAACTGAAAGTAGTCAATATGTAGTTCATAAACATTTGTGAAAAAAACGAATTTTCAAAGTGTGAGCGAAATTATTTGAGGAAAAAAGAAAGGGCTTGCAACATGCATTTTCTCCTGTTTAAACAATAGTTTTTTTTATTAACTTTTTCAAAGACAATTACAACCATTTGACCCACGTTTATTCAATTGTCTCCATATGCTAAGTATCTGGACGGGTCCAAAGTGTTGCCGTCGGGTGAAAACATTCGCAGTAACTATTTAAAACCCTATGCCACATAACCCAAGTTTTTTACGACCCTTAGAAATATAGTTTTTTAGCTCACCTGAGCACGAAGTGCTCATGGTGAGCTATTGTGATCGTGCTGTGTCCGGCGTCCGTCGTGCGTCGTGCGTCGTGCGTCGTCCGTCGTCAACTTTTTACCTTGTGTACGCTCTAGAGGCCACAGTTTTAGTCGGATACTCATGAAAATTGGTCAGGATGTTTGTCTCGATGAAATCTCGGACGAGTTCGAAAATGGGTCATGTGGGGTCAAAAACTAGGTCACTAGGTCAAATCTTAGAAAAACCTTGTGTACGCTCTAGAGGCCACATTTTGAGTCGGATACTCATGAAAGTTGGTCAGGATGTTTGTCTGGATGATATCTCGGACGAGTTTGAAAATGGGTCACGTGGGGTCAAAAACTAGGTCACCAGGTCAAATCTTAGAAAAACCTTGTGTACGCTCTAGAGGCCACATTTTCAGTCGGATACTCATGAAAGTTGGTCAGGATGTTTGTCTGGATGATATCTCGGACGAGTTCGAAAATGGGTCACGTGGGGTCAAAAACTAGGTCACCAGGTCAAATCTTAGAAAAACCTTGTGTACGCTCTAGAGGCCACATTTTCAGTCGGATACTCATGAAAGTTGGTCAGGATGTTTGTCTGGATGATATCTCGGACGAGTTCGAAAATGGGTCACGTGGGGTCAAAAACTAGGTCACCAGGTCAAATCTTAGAAAAACCTTTTGTACGCTCTAGAGGCCACATTTTCAGTCGGATACTCATGAAAGTTGGTCAGGATGTTTGTCTGGATGATATCTCGGACGAGTTCGAAAATGGGTCACGTGGGGTCAAAAACTAGGTCACTAGGTCAAATCTTAGAAAAACCTTTTGTACGCTCTAGAGGCCACATTTCCAGATGGATACTCATGAAAGTTGGTCAGGATGTTTGTCTGGATGATATCTCGGACGAGTTCGAAAATGGGTCACGTGGGGTCAAAAACTAGGTCACTAGGTCAAATCTTAGAAAAACCTTTTGTACGCTCTAGAGGCCACATTTTCAGTTGGATACTCATGAAAGTTGGTCAGGATGTTTGTCTGGATGATATCTCGGACAAGATCGAAAATGGGTCACGTGGGGTCAAAAACTAGGTCACTAGGTCAAATGTTAGAAAAACCTATTGTAGGCTCTAAAGGCCACATTTTCAGTCCGAAACTCTTGTAAGTTGGTCAGAATGTTTGTCTTGATGATATCTCAGACAGGTTTGAAAATGGGTCATTGGGGGTTAAAAACTAGGTCACCAGGTCAAAATTAGAAAAACCTTGTATATGCTCTGGATGCCACATTTTCAGTCCAACACTCTTGAAAATTAGTCAGAATGTTTGCCTTTATAATATCTTGGATGAGTTTGAAAATGGGTCATGTTGGGTCAAAAACTGGGTCAATAGGTCAAATGTTATAAACACCTTTTGTATGCTCTGGAGGACACATTTTCAGTCTGATACTCCTAAAACTTGTTCTTTATATTTGTCCTGGTGATACCTTGAATGAGATTGAAAATGGGTCATGTGGAGTCAAAAACTAGGTCAATGGGTCAAATATTAGAAAAACCTTGTGTACACTCTAGAGGCTACATTTTCTGCCTGATATTCTTCAGACTTGGTCAGAATGTTTGTTTTGGTGATGTCTCAAAAGAGTTTGATAATGGGTAATTGTCGGGTCCAAAACTAGGTCACTTGATGAAATCTTAGAAAAACCTTTTGTACACTGTAGAGGCCACATTTTCAGTCCAATACTCATGAAACTTGGCCAGAATGTTTGTCTTATTGATATCTCAAAAGTGTTTGATGATGGGTAATGTCTGATAAAAAACTAGGTCACTGGGAAACTAGATGGTGCATGTTTGGTCAATAAACTCAGGTGAGCGATTTCAGGGCCATCATGGCCCTCTTGTTTAAAAATGTTGTTGAAAAGGGTTAAAGTTCTAGTAACCAACCTTTTCTCCTTTTCCTTTGCTATCCTTCCTAAAGAAAATTTCATTTTTAAGCCACATTCAAATTGTTATCTGCAAAGACTTCCAATTTGGGCAAGTCTCAAATTTTTGTTTTGTAAAGAGTTGGTGAAAGATTCAGTGTTATAAAAAATGGGTGGTGGGGGGATAACATCACTATACCTGCAATAGACCTTTCCTAATTTTATGTCTGATTATTCAACCAATGTTTGCGTAATTCTGTAGCTAAGTTTGTAACGTACAGGCTCGAAGTCCAGGAATCTGTGGTTTGATTTATTTAAACTATTAATGTGATAATTTTTCCAAAAAATCATTCCAGTATCTGCTAAAAGACAGAGACAGTCTACTAACAAAAAACTGGGACATCAAACATTGTGAATTTATAGCAAAAATCTTAACTTTGAAATAATATATAAAAATCTGTATAGTTGCATGTTTTCCATGTTCCTGTTTGAACTGTCTTATAAGTTGACTATCATAATAACAAAGTTTAATTCAAATTTCAAACCTTCCATTCCCTCTAGAAAAAAAGATGTTACAGATTCATTTTCAGGAAGCGAATATGTGCTATACTTATTTTCATTGAAAAGCTAGTCAAGGGTTAGCTGGGTGTACGTTTGATCTCGGTGTTTCACAGTCAAAGTAGATGATCTATTTGAAAAGCTAGCTGTTGTGTTCTTTTTAGGCACCGACTAGTTAACACGCACGTGTCATAATTAAGTGTTTATCCCGTTTAGTCTTACGTTGATCACTTGTAAAGGTTTGGAATTGTTAAAAGCTGTGACGGAGGGTAAGTCTATTCTTATTACTGGCGCCAAAAGATGCATTTTTCTGCCTGAACATTTTTTTTTTCAACTGCATTATGTAACCTTGGTTAACAGGTCCCACTTTAAACAGTATATTCGCACTGATTTCTTTAGGAATGAATGTTTAATCTAAGTTAAACCGTATCTTACTAAATATATTAAATGCCACTTTTAAAGCCGATAGTACAACCTCAAAAGTTATTTCAAAGGAATATCTCGAGGAAAAATATCTCCGTATCGGATAGTGTAGATCTAGGATCAGACTGCACGTTCTTCCTGGTGTGATCTGAATCTATATTTTCTGCAAAAGGACATTGAGTCGCACTTGGTAGCCAAAGGGTTAATGCAGTCTGCATACAAAAAGCTCTATCAACACGCCCGGCAGGAGACAGCGCTTATAAATGATACCGCCTTACTCTCTGAAGTCTACCTAAAAATTGATAAAACAACAGTTCTTTTTTGTGTGTGTCTTCGAAAAAGATAATAGATGAAACTAACGGCACGGCTGTTTTAGGTTGTTTATTTATCGCGATTAGTGTGTAATCCATTTACATTTAGTGACGTGTCAGTAACGGTATTTGGCAAATGGTCTATTAGCTCGATCTATAAATATTCATGAGCAATCAATTGGAGTAGCGTGCAATCATAGGACCAACAAGCCATGGAACGAATTGGTTTTGGAACGAAAAAGCCCAAGGGCAGTTAGCAAATTTGTATCATTTCGCGAGAAGCTAGTTTCGATCAAAAATAAGTATCTCAACGATCGATAGCCTCACCCAAAGTATTTGAATATGCCATTTCAAATTACATACATGTATTTGAGTGACACCGTAAAAGTCATTTGCCTGAGAAAAAATGAGTTTAACTGGGTGTATTTCCTTCGGTTTTGCACAAAATGGTTGAACTAAAACTCTACAAAGTTTGGGTATGCTGTCTCGGTATAGGCTCGGTATAGACGCTAAAGAGTTTGGGTACGCTATGACAAAGTGGATACGCTGGCATATGTAGAAATATTCATATAGAAGCTCTGCACATCAAGATTTAAATTGAAATGTCGTCCTAGATAGCTGCAAATTATGAAGAAAATGACAATATTCATGTATTTGAATTGAACTACTTTATGCCAAGTTTTATATTCTTGCGCTAAAGCCCGGGACCTTTCGGAGGTTGATTAATTTATCAGTGTCATTGACGACCGACTTTGTTTGAAAAGGGCTGAGTTATTACACTTGAAATTACGTTTTTCAGCCTGTCTGGCTTTTTTTTTTCCGATAAAAGAGCATACAATCATTGCTTTGTCTGTTTGTATGTGGTTAGGACAGAGAATGTAGTAATGATATTCCAAAGCGTTTGAAGCATTTTCAAGCTACAAGCATCTAGGATATTCCGGCAAAATTTAACCCAGAACTACTTTAACTCAATCTCTTTTCTACTGCTGTGTACCTAAACACGATGGAGTATTAGATGCACAGTACAAAATAAGATACATGGTTATCGAAATTCAATCTTGAACTCATTGTGGTATTGTCTTCGACAAATACCACAAAAAACCACAAGGAATGCAACGTCTCGATTGCCGGCGCTAGCACAAGACAGCCTTTCCCACCCAACATCACCCATGAAACAAACATTGATCATAATTTCCTTTAGCCTAGTGATACACAACAGAAAAATGTACCTGCGACATTCGGAGATTCCTCATTAGACACCGTTTTAACCAGAGATGTCTGTCATGTTTTACAATTTTTTTGAAAATTTCTATTAATCATGGAGGCCATTCGCTGACGTCACGGGAAGAGCCAGGAATTTGACATTCTATAACCAAAATAAACACATTAAGAGGTGTAAAAGTGGCCCCTTTCTACCCCAGCCCCTGGTTTTGACCGTCCAATCTTGGACTCGGTACTCATATTGACTGCCTTTTTACCAACCTTGCTGTTTTGGGGGGAAAGCCCCAGTCCCATTTTATATTACTTAAATCAGTGCCACTCTGCTTTGACTCTATGTATGTTTTTTTCCACTTTCTTAACATAGTGGACCCGTATTAGAAAATAGCTATTTCCACTGGTTGGTTAGAAATGTGCAAAAATGTTGTATCTGTATAAATCTGTCTTTATGAACTGTCAAAAATTTTATTCCATGCTGCACTAGAAGTATTACAGATCCACTACCTTAAATAGATGAAAGACAAATTAGTATCAAAGCTATGCATTGCTGTTAAAGCAGTCACTTCCATAACCCTCTATATAACAGTCTATTGTTACCCTGCTAGTGTAAGAGTAATGAACAATAGATTACAGTGGTTAGTGTATGTTTTCTCTTGACACCACAAGGTTGTTGGGTGGCTTTTTCTGCTGAAGGAACCGATAGGTTTTATGCATTCAACTTCTTGAATGAACCTTGCTCTAATAAAGTTCTTAAAAATTTATTTTATGGGTTTTTTGCTACATTGTCTGAGAGTGTGTATACATGTCTGAGTAAACCTTTTCAGGTCCTACAATACTACCAGAGAAGAGTTTCCTGTATCTTTTGGAAGGAAGTGATCTCAAATTAGACTGCGTTCTAAAGTCTACAGGTGGTGAAACACTCACTTTCTATAGAGCAGAAGTTGGCTCAGATTCCCCTGGGATAAAAATTGAAGCAGGGAACACAGATGGTTTTAATGTAAGAATTAGAAATGTTACTCCTTTGTAAGCTCACTTGAGCGCAAAACTTATAGGTTGGGCTTCTGTGATCATGCTGTGTCATTGTACATTGTGTATCGTTCGTCGTGTCATCCGTCGTGTCATGATTCATATACATTGCAGGTTTTTATTTTGTACTGAGAAAGTGACACCAATTGTGGACGTCTTCCCCTTGGCAAATTTTTCCTTCAAGATATAGTTTTCCCCGGGCTTCAGTGAGTGGGTGACTTAGGCAAAGAAGTCGCCTGATTTAAAAAAAACTTCGCTCAATTCGCCAAGAAAAGTGAAGTTCAAGTTGCCTGAAAAAAATCTGGGAGTAGCTTCGCGGATATTGACACAGCATCCGGTGACTGATCTACCAAATCAATGTGCGCCGTACCCGATTTACAGTTAGTGTCCAATCAGCGAGTTTAATTAGTTTACAACATGCCAAGAGTATGATTTGATAAGTCATTGCTAATCAACTTTACGACACCATGGGATAATCCCCTATATTACTGACAAATATCAGCGAAGTCACATGACTCAACTTCAAAACAGTAGGTCGTCAACGTTTTAGTATTTGGATGAAATCGAATATATTCTATGATGCTAACTAAAAGAGAGAATTGAAAAAAATGTTATTATCTTTGATTCTAGATAGATCTAGAGCAAAGTCAGGTTATACTGACCCCTAGGTAATACGGACCCCCCAATTAATTTACACATTTTGGTGCTAGGATGAATATTTATAATTAGGCGGTGTCTATTAAGGCTCTGGCTGGCACCAGTTGGGTTGCCAGACGGATGCAGTTCGGTCACCAGGCGATTTGAGAAAAGTGTTTACATAAAAATCAGCTGGACGCTGTCATTTCCGGTTTTTTGAATCGAAGATTTTTGATATCCATTATACACTCAGGTAGATTCATTTGATGATCATGCATTCTGTCACGTGACTATATTTGACCTTTGCCCTGCAAATACTAAGGAAAAGAAAGGAAAATGTAGGCTTCTCTGTTGCAACCTCGATTTTTCAGGCGGAGGTTGTTGTAACATGGAAGATACAGGGTAGGGGTGTGGAATTCATATGCCAGAGTTGCTTGACACGGGACTTTTTGCCTGCGGATAAGTGAATTTTTCCAGAGCACATGTCCACGGGCAAGTGAATTATTGTGCCAAACCAGATAAGGAAATGTCATATTTACATCAATGACAATCCTCAAAGGTTCTTTTTATTCCAAGTTTTCTATAACCTGTGTTGAAGTAAACACCCTCAAGGTGCAAATTAAATGTATTGACCCTGTGTGAGGCCTCTTGCTACATGCAGTTGCTGTAGGGGGGAAAAGGATAGGTAAACTTTAAATTCGGACAAGAAGGAAATTCAGTCCAACTTGTCCATGGGCAAGTGGGAAAATTCCAAAATTGCACATCCCTGCCGTACGGTATCCAACTCTAGGCGTAAACCAACAATAAATTTCCGTGACGCACCGCCATTGTCATCATTTTTGTTCTGATCAATGTTCAGTTTCTAACACAAAACTCTGTGTTTCTTTTCTTTTGGTTATACCATATAATATTATGTCAGTAATTTATCCTTGTGTACACGCAATGGACAGATTTCTGTATCATTCTAAATTTTTTTTATATTTAAAAGCGTTTCTGCTCACCGGCTGTAGACAGGCATTTTTATTACAGATAGCACATAATGATAATAATGGAACGGCTACTGGGACCGTGTCGTTGTTGAAGAAAAATGTGGCAGTTAAAGACAGAGGCATTTATAGATGTAAAAAGTCCAGCTCAAATGATGACACAAGCATCACTGTATATGTATTCAGAGGTAAGATTGAATCATCTTTTATTAATGATGAAACTGTGTTATTGCATTACATGATGAAGACAGTTTGCATAACCCTTTCCCAAATGACAAAATTTTAGACTGGCCCAAAATGAAAGCAATTGAGGACGATAAAACAAACATACAGATAACTCAAAAATTGAAATTTGTTTCCAGCAGGGTAGAAAACATTGTAGGCAAAGGAGAAAATGCTAGTTACCTGCATTTTTTCCTTTTCCCACGATGTTTTCAAAAGGCTTCCATCTCAGGGTCTTAAAAACCTGGGATTGTTTGGTAAAGGGTTTTAACCCTTAACCACACAGCAAAATTTCATATTTGTCTACATTGAGGAAATCCACAAAGGGAAAATTGACATGTTTTCAAATAATGATATTTGTGCCAGAATAGGTAGAAAACATAGTGGGAAAAGGAGAAAATTCTGGTTACCAGCATTTTCTCCTTTTAAAATTTCTAGAGAGCATAATTATAGGCGCCACGCTGTGCGTATGTCCATTCATCCATTCGTCTGTTTGTCCAAAGCCATTTCTCCATAATCCCTGGACCAAATTATATGAAACTTCATATGTGAACTCTTTGGAACAATAGAAAAATAACTCTGTTTCTCAATTTGATGCTGCATCACAGAAAAAGGGGGCTTAATGGAAAAAATCCGCCCAAAGCCATTTCTCCACAACCCCGAACCAAATTTTATGAAACTTGATATCTGAACCCCTGGAACAATGCGCAAATACCACTTTCTGGGTTTCTCAAATTGAGTCTGCGTCACGGAAAAAAGTGGCTTCATGTAAAAATTTGTTGTTCACTAATATTGTCCGTTTGTCCCTCCATCTGTCCGAAGCCATTTCTCCACAACTCTGGGACCAAATTTTATAAAACTTCATGTCTGAACTCCTTGGAACAATGGACAAATATCTCTTTCCTGGTTTTTCACTTTGAGGCTGCGTCACCGAAAAAGGGGACTTCATGTAAAAAATTGTTTTGTCAGTGATATCTTCTACATCAGTGCTAAAAACTTGGTGAAATTTCAAATCTAAACTCGTTGGAATGTTGCTTAGATACCTCTTTCCCAGTTTCCCAGAGCCTGCGTCATGGAACATAGGGGCTTCATGTAAAAAAATGTTTTTTCTAGTATCTCCAACATTAGTGCTCAAAAGTTCATGAAATTTCAAATCTGAACTTGTTGGAACATTGCCCAGATACGGTACCTCTTCTCCAGTTTCTCAATTTCAGGCTGTGTCATGGAAAGAGGGGGCTTCATGTAAAAATTATTTTATGATGCCTCTTTCATGGTTTCTCAATTTGAGGCTGGTTGCGGAAAAAGGAGGCTTGATTTAAAAAATTGTTTTTCTCTAATATCACCTACATTAGTGCTCAAAAGTTCATGAAATTTCAAATCTGAACTTGTTGGAACATTGCTCAGATATCTCTTACCCGGTTTCTCAATTTCAGGCTGCATCACGGGAAAAAGGAGCTTCATATAAAAAGAGTTTTACGTAATATCTTCCACATTACTACTCAAAATTTGAAGCAATTTCAAATTTGAATTATTATTCAAAAATGTCATAAACCACACACTCTTTGTATGTATTCTAATTATGCAATATTGTACTAAAGGAAAAGGGGGCTTAAAGGAGGCTTAGTGGGCTTAGTGTCCTCTACAAGTTTGTGATGGCTATAACTCAAAAGGTATTTCAACTTAATTAATGTCAAATTCATGAACAGATAGATTTTATTGATTAACAGAAAATGTAATTTTCCATGTTTCAAGACGTTTTGGGGGAAAAGGGGGCTTCATGGTAGAGTAAGAGTCAGTTTTTCTCCATTATCTTGCTGGTCAAAATTTCACATTTCAGTCACTATGTTCCCAAAAGGAATTTGCTGTCAGTCTGTCCTTTTTTATGTCGAGCTCTATTTCAGTATGTGTTTGCACATTTTTGCTCCTGGTATATATACCATCAATTATTAATTAACTATTGAATATATAGAAGTAATACATGGAAACCGGTACATGCGATACTAGTCACATTTCTGACTTTGTATAGTATACAGGTCGTGACCCCGGCTTAATATGACTTGATTTCTGATTAATACAGTTGACCTCGTATCAATATTGATGACCCACGACCAATACAGAAATCTTTGAATATGATTGGCGTCTGCGCTTACTTTCAGCCAATCACGTTCAAGGAGGCGGCAGAGTAAACAAAACCTAAAAATTGATATTTGTTTCCAGCGGGGTAGAAAACATTGTGGGAAAAGGAGAAAATGCTGGTTACCAGCATTTTCTCCTTTTCTCACAATGTTTTCAGAAGGCTTCTTTTTCAGGGTGGTAAGGGTTAATTAAAAAAATTGTCATTAATCAAGTGATTTCGTATTGGCCCAGTTACAGGTTCTTGGTCAGCCGTATTAGCCTTCGGCCTCGGGCCAATACGGCTGACCTCGGACCTCTAACTGGGCCAATACGAAATCACTTGATAAGTAACATTATATTATCATCATAATATTTGCCTTTGGATGATTTTTTCCAATTTCATACATTTTATGACAAGCACTTGTTCGGGGAGCATAACCGGTCTCTGACGGCTCTTGTTACCACTATGTTTTCAAAACCCTTGTCTTTGGGTTGTTAAAAGATGGTAAGGGATTAATACAAGAAGGCAATTCGAACAATATCACAGGGTTTTCTTTGACACACAATTTTGTATGTTTTGACACAATAATTTTCAAGGAAAATGACCCACAATTTTTTCAATAATGCATCATTGTAGATGCACAAACATGGTAAAAGTTACATGTACTAACGATCCATCGTATATAGTACTGACACTTGTTACATCGCAAGTAGATGAAAAATCTGGAGTAGGAAAAGAAAATGGGACGAAACACTAGACTGTGTATCGATTTTGCTTGCAGACGGTTCGTTTTTAAATGGGTCAAAACTAAACCAGTTGATCTCTAATGAGAGCAATTAGGCTGTGTCAAGATCGACGTCATCCTCGCTGCCTGCAGGGAAAAATAGCCTGTCAATGAAGATTATATATAGCATGGTAATAGCATGCAGAAAAACACATTCCAAGGACTCAAGTGTTTACTGTAAATTACAATATAGCTAAAGAGATACACGTGGTTATTCATTGAAAACATGAATGTGACCTGTCAGTTGAAATACAGAAATCAGCAGTTTAACCCTTTCCCAAACAATCCCTGGTTTTTACGGGTTTGGAATGGTAGCCTTTTGAAAACATGTTGGGAAAAGGTGAAAATGCTGGTAACCAACATTTTCTCCTTTTCCCACAATGTTTTTTACCCTATCATAGACAGAAATGATCTTTTCAGCAAGACTTGAATTGTCGTCTGCAAATGCTTTCAATTTGGTCTAGTCCAAAAGTTTGTCGTTTGGGAAAGGGTTAATCGATGAAAATAGTTCTGTCAAGAAACATGGCTCTGGTGAATGGGGTCTACTTGCTCTATACAGACATGAAGAAATTCTTGAAATTCTTCTTCTCTGAAATGGCTGGTCAGATTTTGAAATACTCTCACAGCAATGTTCCTTGAGTGATCCTTTTTAAAAAGTGTTCGTGATGATGTGATCCGATCTTATAAGAGACATGGCTCTGGGGAATGGGGGCTACTTGTACTATATGGAAATGAAGAAATTGTTGAAAGTTCTTCTTCTCTGAAACCGATGGTCTGAAAAGTTCCATGAATGACCCTTTTAACCCTTTCCCAAACGACAAAATTCTAGACTGGTCCAGATTGGAAGCACTTGCGATGACAAAATAAACTTAAGTCAAAAATTAAAATTTGTTTGCAACAGGGTAGAAAACATTGTGGGGAAAAGGAGAAAATGCTGGTTACCAGCATTTTCTCCTTTTCCCGCAATGTTTTCAAAAGGGTTCTTTTTCAGGGTCGTAAAAACCAGGGATTGTTTGGTAAAGGGTTAAAAGACTGTTTGCGAAATTTTGATCTGTCAAGAAACATGGCTCTGGAGAATTTGGGCTACTTGCACTATACCGAAATTAAGAAATTCTTAAGAATTCTTCTTTTCTGAAACTGATGGTCAGATTTTGAATGACTTTTACACCTGTGACCTTTTGAAAATTTGCCTAGCAAAGTAATGATTTTGTTTCCAATGTTTCAATACCTCAAAAAAAATAATAGGCTATGGTCCTCTCAAAAATTCAGGTGAGCGATCCAGGGCCATCTTGGCCCTCTTGTTGTGAAATTTTCTTCCCAGAATCTGAAGGGCCATCTGTAACTAAAGGAGATATTAAGGGGGTCAAGGAGATGAGGGGTCAAAATGACCCAACACCTTTCATGCTGAAATAATTCTGCTGATGTTTTGGAAAAGCAGCAATGGCTTGTAATCGGGCAATCGTGTTTGCTTTTTATCTCACTATTTCTTTAAGGCCATCATATAAATCATATTTGTGTGCTAATGAACGGGACACCTTTTAGCTAAATAGTTGGAATGATTAAAAGTCAAGATACTACTTATAATTACATACATTATATAGCTTTTAACCCATCACAAAACAAAGTTAACCTGTGTATTAACACTGCTAGGGAAAAAAAGGCTTTTTGAAAAGGTTGTGGAGAAAGGAGAAAATGCTCGTAACTAGTAACTTTTCTTTTTCCCACAATATTTTCTGTTGTATCAAATACTGATCCTTTCATTTGGTCTGTATGCAATTATTCATCACCACAGGCTTTGAAAAAGGATGAGTCCGTATCTTTTTTTGTGGTAAAGAATCAGTCAAGTTATCTGCTTGTCTTAATTTGTCCAGAGGGTGAACAAGGGAAAAAATCCTATAAATCTTTGTACTGTGATGTAGGTTATTGACCTGTGAGGTGACCACCATTGAACTTTTCATTGTTTATTTTTCTAAAGTTGGACTCAACTCTTCACCAGAGAAAAATATTGTAAATTTGTACAACTTGAAAGCGGTTGACCAGATATGATGTCATCATACTTTTGAATATGATCTACATAAGAAGGGATGTGTGCTGCTGAGCATGTGACATTCAGGCAAACCTCGAAAGGTTCTGTGCCAATATAGCCCACCCGGATGGCTCAGTGGTGAGCGTGTCGGACTCATGACCTGGTGGTTGTGAGTTTGATACCTGGTTGAGGCGAACTTTCTTTCTGGCGTATTTTCGCCACTCACCTCTCCTGAAGCATGTGAGAAAAGTAGTCGGTGGCTTTGGAAAGAAAGTTGTGTAAGTACCGGTGTGAGAAAGCCAGGAAGCACATGACTTGTGCATCACCGACCGCCATGATATGACCTTAGCTGTTAAAGTGGTGTTAAACCCCAATACAACCAACCAAATCTATGCCAAGATAAGGCAGTACAGAACCATCAGATTTTTTTTTCTTTTTACATGAATAACAGAAAAACTCAAAATATTTCCTACAAATATGAGTAGCCTTCTTTAACTTCTTACTGGGCAACCACATTTTACACTGCTAAATTGAAAGCATTTACTAATGATTTGAAAAAACACTCTAATGATTTGATTTGTTTATGAAAGGACATGAAATATGGAAAAGAAGAAATGATGGTTACTAGCATTTCCTTCTTCTCTCTAAAGGTTTTGTGTTGCTGCAGTCACCCATGGCTTACCAAGTTGAAACTTGTAATCCCTGTGATACAAAGCCTGCTGTATTTTGATAATTACATGTTAACTCATTAGCAAACAATAAATTTTTGGACTGGACCAAATTCAAAGCATCTGCAGACAACAAATTAAATCTTGGTAATTGGATTATTTTTGACTTTGATAGGATAGGAAAAAAATATGGGAAAAAGGAGATAAAGAATTTTCTCCTTTTCCCACGTTTTTCTACAGGCTTCTTTCTCAGGGTCATTAAAAGGTAGGATTGTGTGGTAAAGAGTTAACATCCCTAGGATTACATTTCTTAACATACACCTTTTGCCAAAGTTTACAAAGATGTTTTGACAGTCCATCATCTAGAGTCCAAATGTATTCCACAACTTCAACTGTTAAAATGTATCCTAAAACTTCCCTGTGATTTGTAACAGTGACTTTAGTATGTCCATTGTGCGTTGTAAGTCTTGGGGTGGGCGTCATTCTTCATCAACATTTAGCTTGTGTACGCTCTACAGGCCACAGTTTCAGTCTGGTAATCATGAAGCTTGGTCAGAACCATACAAGATATCTTGGACAAGTCTGAAAGAGGGTCACATTGGGTCAAAAACTAGGTCACTTGGTCAAATTGTCCAAACGCCTTGTGACTGTAGAGGGCTTACTTTAAGTTTTAAAGTCTAAGAAGCTCTTCAAAATATTCTTCTTCAGATGATATTGATGATTTTGAAAATGGGTGATATGAGGTTAAAAACTGGGTCAGATCATTTGAAAAACCATATGTACTCTCTAGAGGCTACATTTTCAGTTCAATACTTATGAAACTTTGTCTGAATGTTTGTCTCTATGATGTGTGGTACAAGCTTGAGAGTGAGTCATGTTGGGTCAAAAACTGGATCAGTCATTTATTAGAAAAGAAAAACCTTGTGTATGCACTAGAGGCAACATTTTTATTCTAGTACAAATGAAAGATGGTCAGAATAGTTGTCTTGATGATATCTTGGACATATTTGAAAATGGGTCACATCAGGTACAGAACTGGGTCACTGGGTCAAACACTTGGAAAAAACTTTCAGTCCAATACTCTTGAAATTGGTCAGAATAATTGTCTTGATGATATCTCAGCTGAGTATGAAAGTGGATATTGTCAGGTCAAAAACTAGGCCACTAGGTCAATCTTAGATCAACCTTGTGTATGCTGTAAAGGCCACTACTTCAGTCCAATACTTCTGAAGGTCAGTCAGAATATATGTTTTGATGATATGTTGCATGGAGCGTGAAAATGAGTGGCATAAGGTCAAAAGACAGAAAGACAGAAAATGGCTTTTATCAATACTTTTGAGGAAAAAGAAGACCTGTTTTAGTGCCAGATTTCTCTTAACTGCTGATCATAGCTGAATGAATCGCACAAGGTAGCGTTTCATGGAGTAAACATTTATTTTAGTTTGAAATTTAAAAGTAGTCCGGCTCTGTACCCAGGATGACCAAATTAGATAGATGAGTATTTGTGGAATGCCATCTGACGGGAGATAATGCCTGTTGGTTTGATTTTTAGCTCACCTGAGCACGAAGTGCTCATGGTGAACTATTGTGATCATGCAGTGTCCGTCGTGCATCGTCTGTCGCCAACTTTTTACCTTGTGTACGCTCTAGAGGCCACAGTTTCGGTCCGATATTCATGAAAGTTGGTCAGGATCTTTGCCTCGATTATATCTCGGACTAGATCGAAAATGGGTCATGTCAGGTCTAAAACTAGGTCACTAGGTCAAATCTTAGAAAACCATTGTGTACGCTCTAGAGGCCACATTTTCTGTCAGATACTCATGAAAGTTGATTAGGATGTTTGTCTG
Source organism: Tridacna crocea (assembly GCA_943736015.1). Lineage (NCBI taxonomy): Eukaryota > Metazoa > Mollusca > Bivalvia > Cardiida > Cardiidae > Tridacna > Tridacna crocea. The sequence goes on along the minus strand of OX031066.1, from coordinate 32,447,041 downwards.
GATGATATCTCGGACAAGTTCGAAAATGGGTCATGTAGGGTAAAAAACTAGGTCACTAGGTCAAATCTTAGAAAAACCTTGTGTATGCTCTAGAGGCCACATTTTCAGTCAAATAGTCATGAAAGTTGGGCAGGATGTTTGTCTGGATGTTATCTTTGACAAGATCGAAAATGGGTCATGTTTGGTCAAAAACTAGGTCAAATTTAAAAAAAAAACCTTGTGTACACTCTAAAGGCCACATTTTCAGTCCGATACTCATGAAAGTTGGTCAGGATGTTTGCCTGGATGATATCTTGGACGAGTTTGAAAATGGGTCATGAGGGGTCAATAACTAGGTCACTAGGTCAAATCTTAGAAAAACTTGTGTACGCTCTAGAGGCCACATTTTCAGTCCAAAACTCTTGAAAGTTGGTCAGAAAATTTGCCTTTATGATATCTTGGACGAGTTTGAAAATGGTTCATGTTGGGTCAAAAAGTAGGTCACTAGGTCAAATCTTAGAAAAACCTTGTGTACGCTCTAGAGGCCACATTTTCAGTCCGATACTTCTCGAAAGTTGGTCAGGATGTTTGCCTCGATTAAATCGATTAAGACGAGACTGAAAATGGGTCATGCCAGGTCAAAAACTAGGTCAGTAGGTCAAATCTTAGAAAAACCTTGTGTAAGCTCTAGAGGCCACATTTTCAGTCGGATACTCATGAAAATTGGTCAGGATGTTTGCCTAGATGATATCTTAGACATGATCGAAAACGGGTCATGTGGGGTCAAAAACTAGGTCACTAGGTCAAATTTTAGAAAAACCTTGTGTACGCTTTAGAGGCCACACTTTCAGTCCGAAACTCTTGAAAGTTGGTCAGAATATTTGCCTTTATGATATATTGGACGAGTTTGAAAATGGGTCATGTGGAGTCGAAAACTAGGTCACCAGGTCAAATGTTAGAAAAACCTTTTGTAGGCTCTAGAGGCCACATTTTCAGTCCAAAACTCTAAGTTTGTCAGAATGTTTGCCTTGATGATATATTAGATGAGTTTGAAAATGGATCATTGGGGGTTAAAAACTAGGTCACCAGGTCAAATCTTAGAAAAACCTTGTATATGCTCTGGATGCCACATTTTCAGTCCAACACTCTTGAAAATTAGTCAGAATGTTTGCCTTTATAATATCTTTGATGAGTTTGAAAATGGGTCATGTTGGGTCAAAAACTGGGTCAATAGGTCAAATGTTATAAACACCTTTTGTATGCTCTGGAGGACACATTTTCAGTCTGATACTTGTTCATAATATTTGTTCTAGTAATACCTTGAATGAGTTTGAAAATGGGTCATGTGGAGTCAAAAACTAGGTCAATGGGTCAAATATTAGAAAAACCTTGTGTACACTATAGAGGCTACATTTTCTGCCTGATACTCTTCAAACTTGGTCAGAATGTTTGTTTTGGTGATTTCTCAAAAGAGTTTGATAATGGGTAATTGTCGGGTCCAAAACTAGGTCACTTGGTGAAATCTTAGGAAAACCTTTTGAATGCTGTAGAGGCCACATTTTCAGTCCAATACTCATGAAACTTGGTCAGAATGTTTGTCTTATTGATATCTCAAAAGTGTTTAATGATGGGTAATGTCTGATAAAAAACTAGGTCACTGGGAAACTAGATGGTGAATGTTTGGTCAATAGACTCGTCTTTCGATACTATTACCATTTTAGGCTCATTTTGTACTTTGATTACTCAAGAAAGTATTTTCTGCCACAATACACAGTCATGGCGTTAAGAAAAGTGACAAATTACAAATTTTTGGCTCCACAAAGAAATTATACAGCACACTGCATTATATTTGACAATTGCTATAGAGACTGTTGACATACACTGGATACCCAACAAAGGCTAAAATATCGCAGTCAAAGAGAAGGCTTAGAACCAGTTTACCAATACAAATTCTTGACAAAAGTCATGGGTTGTTTTATTTAGTGAATTACTCTGTTGAGAAACTCCCTCTTTTTGACCAGTGAAATCACTGAAGTTTGGATGCATACTGTGAACAATATGCTAGGGATCTATAGGTTCATTGACTGAACACTGGTTTTGAGAGACAAAAATTTAGGGGATAAAAAGGTTTGGGCTTGCACCAAAGTAACATTAGATCACAGTTATGATAAATCACTTAGTGTAGGCTAATCTGGATCTTAACCCTTTACCAAACAAATCCCTGGTTTTACGACCGTGAGACAGAAGCCTTCTGAAAACATTGTTGGAAAAGGAGAAAAATGCTGGTAACCAGGATTTTCTCCTTTTCCCACAGTATTTTCTACCCTGCTGGAAACATATTTCAAATTTTGAATTATGTTTATTATGTTGACTGTAAGTGCTTTCAATTTGGACATGCATGAATTTTTTTTTGTTTGGTAAAGGATTAAGTCTTCTAAAAGTACATTGTTAAATTATCCTAGTCTAGCAACTTAGCTAATGGGTTATTTGAGAGTATTTTTTCCTCTTCATCAATCAAGCAGGCTATTTATTACTTTTAAGATATGTTTTATACAGCTGTCAGAATCCACCCCAATTTTTGCCACCAAACTTATCAAGTTTTAGACATTTGCAGACGCTTTTGTTGCTAAATATATGAAATTGAAACATTTTAACCCTTTCCCAAACAATCCCTGGTTTTTACGACCCTGAGATCGAAGCCTATTGAAAACATTGTGGGAAAAGGAGAAATGCTGGTAACCAGCATTTTCTCCTTTTCCCACAATGTTTTCTATTCTGCTGGAAACAAATTTTAATTTTTGAGTTACGTTTATTCTCCTGTCTGCAAGTGCTTTCAATTTGGATCTGGCTAAAATTTTGTTGTTTGGTAAAGGGTTAAATTAAATCTAAAGATGCACATGTTGCAATTTCTAAGCTGTCTTTGTTCTAATAATCTGACAATGAAGCAGATAGTGAAGATTGAAGATCAGCCAAGATTGAAGATCAGCCCACATATTCTATGCAGTCAGAACTTGACAACACTGTCTGCATAGTCAGTTAAATCTGGGTTCAGCACTACATGGATTAATTCAAGAATCATTATTATGTGCAAAAGTACAGATTGGTTATGGATTGCAATGCTTTTTATATGTTGTCAGTTCATAGATCTTGAAAGGTTTCAGGAACTACATGTATGTTTAACTCTCTCTGTGACACTGTATATATATGGTAATCTCAGCATTGAGTCAGTTATTGCCTTGGGTTTTTACCCTTCACAAAACACTCTGGTATTTTAACTATTCCAAAGAAGTGCTCTTTAACAGTTTACCGTTCCCATGCAGTCCCAAGTTTAACTCTGTACAAAACGACAAAATTTCAGACTGGTCCTAATTGAAAGCACTTGCAGACGACAAAATAATCTTAACTCAAAAATTGAAATTGAAATTAATTACCAGCAGGGTAGAAAACGATGTGGGAAAAGCAGAAAATACTGGGTACCAGCATTTTCTCCTTTTCTGTCAATGTTTTCGAAAAGCTTCTATCTCAGGGTCGTAAAATCCAGGGATTGTTAGGTAAATGGTTAAGGACCCTGAGGAAAAGTTTTTTTTTGCTATTTACCAGTATTTTTTTCCTGCTTATGTTTTGTACCCTTTTGCAGACAGAAATCATCATTTAAGCTCCATTTATTTTGTCTGCATATATGCTTTCTATTTCTTTACTTACCAAATTTGTCATCTAAAAGAGTTCAGCTCATTACCAAACGACAATATTTTAGACTGGTCCAAACTGAAAGCATTTGCAGACGACAAAATAAAAGTGACTGAAAATTTGGAATTTGTTATGTGGAGGTTAGAAAACATTGTGGAAATAGGAGAAAATGTTGGTTACCAGCATTTCTCCTTTTCCCACAATGTTTTCTAACTACTTCTTTCCTAAGGTCATCAAAAGTAGGGATTGTGTGGTAATGGGTTAAATATCATGGGGAAAAGAAATGAGAAGACTGCTATATTTTTTGCTGTTTCAAAGCTGTGTGATAAGGCTGGAAATTTTCTGTTGACTAACATTTTGTACAGTAGGTTGATAAAAAGTTATATTAAAATTTACTCCTACTTGCTGATACTACTTAATGATATTTTCATGGTGCGTTTGCTATAGTTCATAAATAATAATTATTCGCCATTAAAGATTTGCCATGTCATAAAGTACCAGGGTTAGGAGCTGGCAGGCCACTTAATGATGACCTTTGTACTTTTAGCAACTTGTGCCATCTTTCATTATGACCTATATGCCAATTACTTATTTGGTTTGGATATTTTTTGAAGCCCTTGCAACATTCTTTTTGGCTGTTTTAGAAGAAAACCTAGAGTATTGTCATAGCCCTGATGTCATCTACGTCATTGTACAAAGCCTTTGTCATTTTCTCCAGTCTTAACCCATTACCACACAGTCCCTACTTTTGACGCCCCTGAGAAAGAAGCCTTTTGAAAACACTGTGGGAAAAGGAGAAAATGCTGGTATCCAGCATTTTCTCCTTTTCCCACAGTGTTTTCTTCCCTTCCCAGAACAAATTTCAATTTTTCAATCACCTTTATTTTGTTGTCTGCAAATGCTTTCAATTTGGACCGGTCTAAAATTTTCTCGTGTGGTAAAGAGTTAACACTGAAAGTATGTACCAGTAGTTCAAACTTGCATGACCTGGTAGCAATGAAAAAAAAAATGCAGACAGGCAGGTATGCCTCAAACTCAGAATTTTCACTGAAAAAGCAACTTCTCTTGAGTACTTGCATCCACCTGAGCGGTATTCTTGTTGCACTAGTTGTTGTATTACAACTGCAATACCTGTCACAGTAGCGGTCCATGATATACATATATCACGGCATATTACTTTCATGCAAAAGACGCCAACTTAAAATGTGTGAAATAATTTCTTGGTTTAGAGTAAGTATTAGCAGCTAGTATTACAAGAAATAATACGGAGCGCCCATAAAAACTTGATATACAGCCATGGGGAATGATGAAAACCTGACTGACATTGTGGAGGGAAAGAAGTAGTTGACTGTTACAGAAGATGATTGCAGGCAGTAACTGTTGCACTTTTACCCTCTCTCATTTGGCAATGGGGTTGTCAGTCTGTTACTCATGTAAAACTTGCTCAGAATGTAAAATGTTTTGATGATATCTTGGATTGATAGGTCATGTCAGATAAAAAATTAGGTCAGAGGGTCAAATCTTTGTGTGGTGTCCATGGTTGTGTGGTAGAGCCTCGGTCTTGTAACCATAAGGTCCTGAGTTTGATACCCAAGAGCAGAATGTCAACTCAAGGATTTTCCATACTTTCGGAGAGAGTATAGGGTAGTTCCTAGGAACCAGATTCAAGAGAGATTATTATAAGTTGTACGAAATTGTTTCTCATTTAACTGAAAAATATGTTTAAAATGAAACATTAAAAAAATCTTGTGTACCTTCCAGAGGCCATGCAGTTCTCATGAAACTTACATGTAACATGTTTGTCTTGATGATTTCTTGGACCAGTTTGCAAATGGGTCATGTTGGGTCAAAGAGTAGCTCACTGTGTCAAATCTTCAAAAAGCCTCATGTACACTCCAAAGGCCATATTTTCAGTCAAATACTCAGGAAAATGTTGGTAGATTGTTTGTCATAATATCTCAAAAGTGATTGAAAATGGGTCAGGTTTGTCAAAAGACTGAGGTCAGCAACTTCAGGACCATGATTGCCCTCTTGTTTTTAGCTCCACTGGCCACAGGCCATTGGGCTTATGTCATGGCCTGGTATCCGTTGTGCGTCTGTGTGTCTGTTCGTGTGTCCGTCTGTGCGTGTGTTAACTTCTATTTCAAACATCTTCTTCTCTGAAACTACCCATCCAATTTTGATGAAACTTCTCAGAAATGATCCTGCAGTGATCCTCTTTAGAATTCCTTGAAAGAATTATATTCCTTCAAAAACTCTGGTTGCCATGGCAACGAAACTGAAATATATTGAACATTTTTAAAAATCTTCTTCCCTGAAACCATAAGGCCTAGGGCTACCAAATTTGACATGTAGCTTTATCTAGTGGACCTCTACCAAGTTCCTTCAAATAATAGGTCAAAATTGGCCCCGCCCCAGGGGGTTTACAAGTTTTATATGGGCTTATAGGGAAACCTTTCAAATCCTTCTGGTACCTAACCATAGGGCCTAGGGCTACCAAATTTGGCATGTATCTTTATCAGTTGGTTGTCTACCAGAGTGCTAAAATGATAGCCCAGGGGTCAAATTTGGCCTGGCCCTAGGGGTCACAAGTTTTATGTGGGCTTATATAGGGAAAACCTCTAAAAATCTTTTCGTACCAAGCCATAAGGTCTTGGGCTACTCAATTTTGCATCAAGCTATATCAAGTTGTTGTCTACCAAAGGTGACCAAATTTTAGGCCTGGGATTAGATTTGGCCTTGTCCTGGGGGTAACAAGATTTATATGGGCTCATTTTGGGAAATTTTTGAAAATCTACTTGTACCTTTGCATGTAGCTTTATCTAGTGGGCCTCTACCAAGAGGGCCCAAATTTGGGGTCAAGTTTGTCCCCACAGCAAGAGTCACAAGTTTTACATGGGCTTTTGTGGTGAAAACTGTCAAAGTCATCATGTTACTAACCATAATAAAGAGTAGGGCTACTAAATTTAGCCCTGTCTCATGGGTTTCATGTTTCAAAGGGCCTTTTATGGAGAAAACTTTGAAAATCTTCTTGTTTATAATTACACATTCTGATTCATAGTAATGATGCTTGATCTTGTCCAGGATAGATTTCTAAATGATTATGTCTCAAAAGACCACTATGGATAGACCATAGTTATGTCGCATGCCAAAACCATATCATCAGGTCAAAGATCAAGGTCACAGTTCTCAGTTGACTCTTGACTTATCTCCCATAGTTGTTAAAAGTTTTACAGGCCATAACCCTTTAACCCGATACCACACAGTAAACTTGTATACATTTCCAAATTGAAAGCATTCGCAGACGTCAATTCCAAAGTGGCTCAAATGGTGCAAGTTTGCTTTGATAGGGTGGAAAACTTCGTGGGAAAAGGAGAAAATGCTGGTTACCAGCATTTTCTCCTTTTACCACAATGTTTTCTAAAGGCTTTTTCTTCAGGGACGTTAAAAGTCGTCACTGTGTGGTAAAGGGTTAACCCAATTATATTTATGCTACTTAATCATGCTTTATAAGGTCTAGAGCAGGTTTGTAGCATACAAGAAAGACAACCCTCTTTGAGTTGTTCCCCTCACTTAGGTACTATTCAGATTGCAGATTATCAGCATTGCTTGCAGCAGTCCATATTTTCACATGTTTTTTTTTTTAGATTCTTTGATGAAAATCACTAATTAGCAAACACAAAAGTTAGATTCTCAGAAATTGCCTTTATGAGTTATTATTTTCGCAGGCAATTGCCCTTAATTTCCTGCTATAAAAAGGCAGATGAGCATACAGTGTTGCCCATGTTTGTGCATGTGGGAGTGTGGTCTTGAAAAAGGTGGTGCTCATGTTCATCCCAGGGTTTTCCATGACCCCCACGTTTCTTTGAATTCTGAGGGTTTTGACCCCCAAATTTTTCTAAATGACTCCCAAAATTTATTATTCTACCTTCTTTAATTCATATGAAGGGGGTCGTTGTGACCCTTTCAACAGAAAGTTGAAGGAAAACCCTGTTCAGCCCTTATCTTTCATGCAGTTTTTTGAATTCCAATATAATTTGGCACAAATGATGGCCATGAAAAGTCAACATGTTGAGAGCAAAAACCATGTTGCCAACTCAAAAGGTCAAGGTCACAGTACTTGTCATAAATTTTCAAATATATATTCTCCATAATATACATCATTCATTCATTCATTCATTCATTTATTCATGAATGAATGAATGAATGAATGAATGAATGAATGAATGAAACATAATATATGTCAACATGTTTTTATCTGTAAATATTGCTACAGGTCCCTGTTGAGTTTGGAACTTATACCACAACTGTGACCTTTGTTATGTTGCGAGGGCATTGGTTGTCCAAAATCAGTTAAGTTGCGCCATTTACGCTGTAATTTCAGCCATAATATTTGGAACACAAAATTTAATTCAACCTCGTTTTTTGTATGCTTTCAACCTTTTGATATACAGATTCGATACTTAAAGTGTTTGCATTGCATTTTTTAAGCACAAAAATCAGACCCTATAGAATTGGGTCAAAAACAGCCGTGAATTACGTTACAAAACCGCGATTTGATAAAATGAATATCTACTATGAACATGATACGATATATTGCTTTCATGTGTAAATCTGAACGCTGCATATGTGTCTTTAAAATGAACAAGCGTCAAATTTTGGTCATATATTGCATAATGAGAAAGCAGTACCTCTTTGATTTGAATATGTGATGAAATTTTTGGTTGCAAATCTTAATCGCATCGAATTCTAAGAGATAAGTTAATTGTCGTGGATCTATGTTAAAGAAATTGACAATCAGTTATAGCTTATTAGGAAGCTATGTTATCCTGCATTATATGAATACTTACTTGGTATGGATGAAAGCAACTATTTTACTGTGGTCGGCTTGTACTATGGAGTGGTACAATGCAACGTAATTCACATATAGACGAAAATTATAATGAACTATGTTACGGGAGACCACTCCTTCCTGCATGGCGTACTCCCGATTTAAATACAATACCTGGCTACTGCGTCAGAGAGATATCTCTTTGGCTCAGTGGTTAGGGTATTGGCTTTGCGTCCGGGAGTTCGGAGTTCGAATCCCGCTCCGATCCTTATTTCTGCCATGCATTTATTCATTTGTTTCTTTGTTACGGACTTCGTTCGTAAGATGGGGGCTCGTCCGGGATTGGCCATTGAGCCATTAATCCCATTTGTTGTCCAAAATTGGACTTCCTGCCTAATAAGGCTTTGAGTCATCAATAAATGATGACTTTAAGAGGGGGTGTGTTACGGGAGACCACTCCTTCCTGCATGGCGTAACCCCGATTTAAATACAATACCTGGCTACTGCATCAGAGAGATATCTCTTTGGCTCAGTGGTTAGGGTATTGGCTTTGCGTCCGGGAGTTCGGAGTTCGAATCCCGCTCCGATCCTTATTTCTGCCATGCATTTATTCATTTGTTTCTTTGTTACGGACTTCGTTCGTAAGAACTAATATTTAAGAAATGTACCTCCTTTTATTAAACTAAAAAAAATCAAATCCTGTAAGAATACTGTAGCAAACTGAAAATAAATGGACCTATAAAACTGTAAGAAATGAATAATAACACTTTTGAAATTCAATAGCAGCAATTTGCATCAGTTTTAGATACAACTTTACAAACACTACTAAATGTACTATGTGCAGGGCATAAAAAGCGAATAAAATGCAAAAGTCTACTATTTCCTAATAGGCTATAGAATGTTCCAGTTATAAATTATGACCAAACATTTAGCACAGACTGTTCAGTGTTCACTATATGATGAAAATGTTGTAATGTAATTCAAGTCAAAGCTATAATGTAATTCACTTGTACTTCAGTGACTTATTTATTCAGAAAATAAATCAAATTACCTTTAACTCTTTCCAAAAGAACAAATTTTAGACTCCTCCAAATCGAAAGTGTTTGCAGACGATAATTTCAAATTTGATAAAAATGGCAGAATGGTCTATAAAAGGGTAGAAAACACTGCGGAAGAAGGAGAAATTGCTCATTACGAGCAATTTCTCCTTTTACAACAATGTTTTCAAAATACTTGTACTGCAGACACGTAAAAACCAGGGCTTGTTTGGGAAAGGGTTAACTCTTTACCAAACAACAAAATTTAAGACCAGTCCAATGTGAAAGACTTTGCAGACGACCAAATGAATCTGACTTATAAAATGAATTTGGTTATGGGAAGAGTAGAACACAGCGTGGGAAAAGGAGAAAATGCTGGTTACCAGCATTTTCTCCTTTTCCCGGACTGTGTTCAAAGAGCCTCTTTGTCAGGGTCTTTAAAGTCGGGATTGTGTGGTAAAGAATTAAAGAAACTCAGTGTAACACAAACTGTCTCTTGTCAATTATTGTTTATTTTTTATATGCCAAACAATTGCTCAATGATGTTAGTTTCTTCCTGTCGGAATTTTAATATGTTTTTCCAATGCAAATTGGTTAGTTTACAGCCATTAATATAGCGTTGGCTGTTATCCAGACTGTGTCTTGCGTACCGAGCCACTTGAAGGATTTTTTTTGCATCAACCATGGACGATACAAAGTATTCTTGGTCACTAGGGTCATAGTGAAAGAAAGTGAATTACGTTACAGCTTTTGTGAATTACGTTATCATATAATTCATACATCACATTCAAATATATCTCTTTTAATTTCTTTAATTCAGACAAGATAGAAGAATACAAATGAACATCTTAAAAATCGTACATCACACATGTTATGAGCAGGGATACACATTAATTAAATGATATAAACCAATAATCCTTACTGTGCAATAAAGTATTCACATCCACCAAGGTCAAAAAAGATAAACAGCACCAGTAAATGACGTTTACATATGACGTAACTATGAGGTCACTGTAACGTAATTCACCCCAGCGTCTAAAATGCAATTTGAATCCTTATTACTTAACACAGATAAATGATATCTTGACATATCAGAAAGGCGGACATGGTCTACCCATATTGGTGTTTGATTTCCTTTCCCACATTCAGTATATTAGAAAACATGTGTAATGTAATTCACTAAAAATGTGAAAAATTGAAAATTCTAATTTGAATAAAGTGTGGTTTATTTTTTTTTTACGGTAAACCCAAAACATTATTTTAGCTGTTAAATATGATGCTGATAGAAAGAGAAAAAATAAGTTTTGTGCTCTACCTTTCGTATTTCATTTTAATGCAGTGGTGTTACTTTGTATAACGTAATTCACTATCATTTAAGGGACAGTAAACAGACAAAAATATCAAAAGAACTAACAAATTACAAGCTTTATTTCGACTTTGTGCCTCATTGTTTGGCATTTACGAATAAAATGGACTGTACCTTATTCATACTATGTGGTTTATGTTTGTGCGATATTTTCCGTTAATATAACCTTTTGTTTGTGACATGGCTTTTTGTAAGTATAATCTACAATCAGCTTCAAATTTTCAAATTCAAAGTGTTCAGATCTTGGAGTTGTACATATGTATTTTTGGCAATATCATTTGGACTATGTGTAACATACAAAAGTAGACTGAAGGGCCTAAATTATCTTTTCATTTGACTGTGACTGAAAATTAAGTCATTGGCCAACTTAACTGATTTTGGATATGGTGTCGTCGATTACACATCTTTAGTGTTTGTCAGATAGGTTTAACTCTTTACCAAATGACAAAGTTTCATACTAGTCCAAATTGGTAACATCTGCAGATGACAGAATAAAGGAGACTCAAAAATTAAAATTTGTTTTAGGAAGGGTAGAAAATATTGTGGGATTACAAAAAGAGAAAATTCTGAGTACCAGTATTTTCTTCTCCTATCACTTCCCACAATATTTTCAGAAGGCTTCTTTCACAGAGTCATGAAAATTGGGGATTGTTTGGTAAAGAGTTAACCTTTTGTTGTTGGGCAAAGAGTAAAATGCTGTACAGCATAATTAACAACCCTGAATGATAATTGGCTTATGAAAGTATTGTTGGAAAGGAAGAAATGCTAGATAACAGTATCACCACCTTTTCCCACATTATTTGAATTTGGATACATCTAAAATTTTGTCCTGGTAAAGAGTTAACCCTCTCCGAAACAAGCCCTGGTTTTTACGTGTCTTTTGAAAACACTGTGGGAAAAGCAGAAATTGCTCGTAACAAGCAAGTTCTCCTTTTCCTACAGTGTTTTCTACCCTTTAGGAGAACTTTCTATCATTTTCATCAAATTTAAAATTGTTGTCTGCAAACACTTTCAGTTTGGAAGAGTCTAAAATTGTTGTTTGGGAAAGGGTAAAACATAACTGATAATAAGGAGAGACGTTCATTTTGGACTTTGACCAGAATTACTCAATCATTCCCTTTATTCAAATCAGACAAAACAATTTTAGCTTTTAATAACCCAGAGTAGGAGACCCTTTTTTAAAAACATTATGGAAAAAGGAGAAAATGCTGGTAATCACCATTTTCTCCTTTTCCCATAGTGCTTTCTACCTTTTTACTCTTTACCACACAATCCCGACTTTTAACAATTGTCAAAAAGAAAGCTATTGAAAACATTGTGGGAAAAAGAGAAAATGCTGGTTTATACCAGCATTTTCTCTTTTTTCCCACAATGTTTTCTACCCTTTTCAAACCAAATTTCAGTTTTTGATCCACATTTATTTTGTCATCTTACAAATGCTTTCAATTTGGACTAGTCAAAAATTTTGTTGTTTGGTAAAGAGTTAAAGAAATTAAATGATCATTATGGGCCACATTCAGTTTGTAGTCTTTAACCCTTTCCCAAACAAGCCCTGGTTTTTACATGTCTGCAGTAAAAGTATTTTGAAAACACTGCAGGAAAAGGAGAAATTGCTCGTAAAGAGCAATTTCTCTTTTTCCCACAGTGTTTTCTACCCTTTTTGAGAACTTTCTGCCATTTTCTCAAAATCTAAAATTGTCGTCTTGAAACTCTTTCAGTTTGGAAGAGTCAGAAATTTGTCGTTTGGGAAAGGGTTAAATGCTTTAAATTTAGACAATTTATTATTAGTATTTAAGTCATACTATTATTAGTATGGTAAATCATGTCATTTGGTAAAGAGTTAAGAGAAATATAATCATAATGTATTGTTATCAAAGACAATGCAGACAAATAAGTTAGATTTGACTCAGATAATTATGGAGATTTGTCACTGAAAGGGTTATTGATACTGTTGGTAAAGGAGAAAATGCAGGTAGCCTGCATTTTTCCTTTTCTGACAATGTTTTCAACCGTTTTCTAGCTAAGTCTATTAAAGGTGGGTATTTAGAAATTTCACATCACACCAAATTAAAAAATATCTATGTCAATGAAATTTATATGAAAAATCAATACAAATCTTCAGTAATTAAGAATCATAAAACTACAAAAAAAGAATTTTTTGGTGGTATTCCCTTAAAAGGCTATGTAGCCTCTTAAGCTATTTTTAGATTTCCCGCCAAAATAAAATAAAGTATTTTGGGAATGTTGAGTGACTCGCATGTGACCAATGACTATTAAATTCCATAGCAAAACAAACATGTAATTATTTTCCATAATGTCTAGAACTTCAGACGCTATGTTTGAAGCTTTGTCTGTATATTTTTTTGTATATAGATGAGCAAGTTGCTCATGTAAAAATAGACCGTGTTTCCCTTCAGTGTCGATCTGAGCTGCAGTAAATCTCTAATTTATCTAGTTGTGGGATGATTTTGGACTACTGGGGTTTAATGAATGAAAATTATAAGGCTTTGGGAGTATAAGGATGATTTTTTTGCATTTTTGTAAAATTATCATCCCAATATCTGAAGGGCCACCTTTAAATACTGAGATTGTTTGGTACAGGCTTAACTCTTTACCAAACCACAAAATATTAGACTTATCCAATTTTGATGTATTTGCAGACAAGAAAATAAACATGACTAAAGAAAACACAGTTTTTTTTAATGAAAGTGTGGAAAATGTTGTGGGAAATAGAGAAAATGCTGGTTACCAGCATTTCCTCCTTTTCCCACAATGTTTTCTGAAGGCTTCTTTCCTAGAATTGGTAAAAGTCAGCATTGTGTGGTAAAGGATTAACTCTTGAACAAACGACAAGATGTTGGACTCATCCAAATTCAAAGCATTTGCAGACGTAAAATTTAATTTTGCTAGGATGAACAATTTCTGTCTCGGATGGGGTAGAAAACATTGTGGAAAATGGAGAAAATGCCGGTTACCAGCATTTTCTCCTATTCCAACAGCATTTTCCTTCTCTTTCAGGGTTGTTAACCCTTTACCACACAACAAGATTTTAGACCTGTCTGAATTGAAAGAAATTGCTGATGACAGTTTCAATCTGGCTCATATAAAATGATTTTTCTTTGATATGGTTGAAAACATTGTGGGAAAAGGAGAAAATGCTGGTTTACCAGCATTTTCTCCTTTTCCCACAATGTTTTCAAAGGCCTTCTCTTTCAGGGGTGTTAAAAGTGGTCATTGTGTGGTAAAGGGTTAAAAGTCTGGATTGTGTGGTAAGGAGTTAACTTTATATATATATATATATGCACATACATAGTTGTGGAGCTGGGGAATATCTCCTGCTATGGCCCAGGTATATATCATGACATGTTTTAAATCTTAACCCTTTACCATACAATCCCTGGTTTAAATTACCACCTTGTGATAGAAGCCTCCTGAAAACATAGGAGGAAAAGAAGAGAATGCTGGAAACAGGCATTTTCTCCTTTTCCCACAATGTTTTTTATCCTGCTTAATAAAATTCCATTTTTGAGTTGCATATATTTTGTTGTCTGCAAGACTTTACTGCTCTCAATTTGGATGAGTTGAAAATTTTGTCGTTTTTTTTTGTAGCACACACCTTTCCCAAAATAAGTGTTTATCTTGAATACCAAAACTTTAAATCACTGTGAGTCTTCGGTTTTAAAAACTGTGTCGAAGATTTTTGTTTTTGAAAACATTGATTGAACTGGAGAGAAAATCCAGACCTTGACAAGAATTTTCGCCTTTTCCCAAAATGTTTTCCAAAGTCTTCCTTCCTCAGGTTCATCATAACAATGTACTGTTTTGAGAAGAGTGAAGAGAAGAGAGCATGCTTTGAATTCTAAGTTGCTTTTAAATCAGGGTCTTAACCCTATACTGCACAATAACAACCTTAAATGGCCCTGAGAAAGAAGCCTTTTGAAAACATTATGGAAAAAGGAGAAAAATGCTGGTATAATCAGCATTTTCTCCTTTTCCCACATTTATTTCTACACTGTCAAATACTAATTGCACAGTTTGTTGTCTGCATAATTTATACTTTCAACTTGAACAAGGCTAAAATTTTGACATCTGGGAAAAGGTGCAAATCTTGTCCCTTTATCTAGATCTGCAAGGGTTTATCAGTGTTACTCTTCACCCTAGGACAATTTTTAGACATGACCACACTGATAGCAATTGATCTTTCTGCTGATTTTGATTGACAGGTCTACCAACATCTTATTGTCCAATGAAAAAGCAGCATTGGGCGTCATGTAGACAAAGAAGTCGGACACAATTTCTGGTTAGCTTGTCAGGCTTGACAACCAATATAGCTTGTTACCCGCGTTTACAGAAAGGTCAATTTGCAGACGACAACTGGCATGAGGCTAAATTTGTAAAATCTGTCTCTATAGGATAAAAAAAATAATGGGAAAAGGACAAATACTTTTAACTCGTCAAAAGTGAAAGTACTGACAGACTACAAAATAGAACGTTGCCAAAACATTGGAATATGCCCTAGAATGGGTAGAAAATAAATGGTTACTAGCTGCTAGCTCCAAATCTCTTTTTCCTGGGGTGATTTAAAAGCAAATAATAAGGGATAGAGTTACCTTTTACTGCACAACAACGACTTTTAAGGACCCTGGGAAAGGAGCCTTTTCAAAATACTCTGGGAAAAGGAGAAAATGCTGGTAACCAGCATTTTTTCCCACAATGTTTTATTCCCTTTTCATGAAACATTGCATCTTTTGAGCTTTCAATTTGGACATGGCTCAAACTTCATTGTAGCGTAAAAGGTTTAAATATACCTTCAACAGAGATTTGATTTATGGAATATTGGAGAGGAGGAAATTGCTCATCTTCGCAAACCAAGGCTGACGATTCACTACGCTACTCTACCCTTGGCGGAACGAGCTTGATTTTTACAGTCACCCGAAACGCTTTTTCAGTGGATGCAGCCAGCTCTAGCTGCAATGAATGAAATCAATTGTAGCATTTCATCTGTGTTAAAAAATAGAACAAGGTCGCTACCTTTTGAATAGAAGGTAAACATGGAAACCCATGTGGATGTCTGCTTATCGCTTCATGTATAAGCGGTTTGTAAAACGATATTTCATTTGCTTTTAGAAATATGATGTAAAGGGGGGTAATAACCAGCATCCAATAGAGGGCGCATCGCAGGAATTTCGAAATCGGGCTCAATCAGTCAAGGTAAGATCTACGTAGTGATCGTAACCTTGGCTGGCGGAGATGAGAAATGCCCTGATCCTCTCATAAACCTCAATAGAGACTAATTTCTGAGCAAGTTCTGAGCCAAATTCAAAGCTTTACTTGTTACCAAACGACAACGGTTTAGGTTTTTTCTAAATTGAAAGTATTTGCAGACATCGAAATAAAAATGACTGAAAATTTAAAATCTGTACTGAAAAGAGTAGAAAACATTGTATGAAAAGGAGAAAATGCTGGTAACCAGCATTTTCTCCTTTTCACTCAATGTTTTCTATAGGCTTTTTTCTCAGGGTCGTCAAAAGTAGGGATTGTGTGGTAATGTGTTAACCATCTGAAAGGAAATCCACTTCGGAGGAAAAATAATAACATCCTTCGTTCCGTGGAGGGATTAGTCTGAGAAGATAGAAAACATTGTGCGAAAAAGAAAATTTTGATTATCTTCATTTTCTCCTTTTCCCACAATGTTTTATCCCTTTACCAAACATTCCCTGGTTTTTGAAACCCTTAGATAGAAGCCTTTAGAAAAAATTGTGTGAAAAGGAGAAAATCCTGGTTACCA
The DNA here is from genome assembly GCA_943736015.1 of Tridacna crocea. NCBI lineage: Eukaryota > Metazoa > Mollusca > Bivalvia > Cardiida > Cardiidae > Tridacna > Tridacna crocea. The sequence continues at coordinate 32,430,353 of OX031066.1, read as the reverse complement.
GCACTTTCTTGTTTTCAACCCTGCTGAAAACAAGTTTAAATTTTTGAGTTCTTTTTATTTTGGGGTCAGCAAGTGCTTTGATTTGGATTCGAGTCTAAAAATTAATGTTGTTGTTAGGTAAAGAGTTGAAAAAGCATTCTTGATCAGGACTGTTAAAGCATAGGATTTTTTGGTAAAGGGTTAATAGACATTGTACTAGAACATACAAATTTTGTACTAGAAATTTTAGTTTGATGTTCCAATTAACTGCCACTTAACTCTTTACCACTCAATCCAGACTTTTATCGACCCTGAGAAAGCAAGTCTTTGAAAACATTGTTGGAAAAGGAGGAAATACTTGTAACCAACATTTTCTGTATTTCTCGCAATGTTTTCTACCCTTTCCAAATCTATTTTCAATTTTTGATTCACATTTATTTTGTCGTCTGCAAATGCTTTCAATTCGGACAAGGCCAAAATTTTGTCATTTGGTAAAGAGTTAATCTTTTGCCACCAATCAAATATAAAACACTAGTTAAGGTTACCTCTTCTACAAACCTTTTGGAAAAAAAGTGTACAAACTAGCAACCAGCATTTTTCCCCTTTTTCCAACAATTTTTTCTACTCTTTCTTGGACTATTTTATCATCGGACCTTAAGTTCATGTACATCAAATCACATCCTAATCTGTTGTCTGCAAATGCTTTCAAATTGGCTGGGTCTATGGGTTTGTTGTCTTGTAAATAGTTCAACCAAAAAGCAATCCAGTTTACTGTACAAAATTGTAATAAAAACATTTTGTTATCTTGTGAAAAATTTAAAGACCATTTATGACCAGGAATATGTGATGCACATAATGAGAAAAATAACCTCTGATGAGTTTCCCATGTTTTATTCCTAAATTGTTTGAAAATACATGTATGTAAAATATGTGATTCTTTACCAAACAAACATGTGTTTTAACCTTTTACCACACAATTCCTACTTTTGAAGACCCTTAGGTAGAAGACTTTAGAAAACATTGTGGGAAAAGGAGAAAATACTGGTAACCAGCATTTTCTCCTTTTCCCACTATGTTTTCTACCCTTCACAAAACAAGTTTCAAATTTTCAGTCGCTTATATTTTATCTTCTTCAAATGCTTTTGATTTGAAGCAGCCTAAAATGTTGTCGTTTGATAATGAGTTAACAACACTTAAGCTGTTGGCGGAGACCTAGGAAATTTCAGTGGAGTTTGAATTTAGGTCACAACAGATTAAAAAAGTAGGTCACTTGGCCAAATCTTAAAAAAGATATCGTGTCTTGTGAATTTGGGTCACAACAGATTAAAAAAGTAGGTCACTAGGCTAAATCTTAAAAAAACAATTTGTGTCTAGAGGCCATGTTTTTATTCGGGTATCAGGACATTTGCCCCCTGGACATCTGCTTCCTGGACTTTTGCCCCCGTAGGACACCTGCTCCCTGGACATCTGCCCCTGGGCATTTGCCCCCATAGGACATCTGCCCCCAGACAACTGCCACCCAAACATTTGCCCCGTAGGACATCTGCCCCGTAGGACATCTGCCCCCGTAGGACATTTGCCCCCGGACATCTGCCCCTGGACATTTGCCCGCTTAGGTCATCCCCTCTTGGACATTTGCCCTGGTAGGACATCTGCCCCAGGATATTTGCCCCTGTATGACAACTGCCTCCTGGGAAATGATAAGTCTGTTCTAAATGATGTTGAAGAACTAATAACATCCTGAATTTTGCTTTATTTTTCTTATAATGCAAAAAAGATTTTTTTTTATTGGGGTTTACAGGAGTAACTGACTCTATAGTTATCATACTGGGAGTTTGATATTAAAACTGAAATCAATTAATCGGCCGAAGATTTTCAACAAAAGAGCACTTAAAGATACAACAGCTGAGAGATCTTTTTCATAGTGCCGGTCAAAATTACCATGTACAGTATATGTGTATATCTCAAAGTTGCTTTTTTGAGATTGTCCCATAAAGGAGCTAGACGTCCAAGTTGTAAACAAACTGAGGGGGCAGATGTCCAGGGGGCAGATGTCCTAAGGGGGCAGATGTCTGGGGGCACATTTCTGGGGGCACATGTCCTAGGGGGCACATGTCCTAAGGGGACAGATGTCTGGGGTCACATGTCCTAGGTTGGCAGATGTCCGTGGGGCAAATGTCCAGGTGGCAGGTGTCCTAAAGGGGCAAAAGTCCGGGGGCACAAGTCTGGGGGCACAAATCTGGAGGGCAAATGTCCTAGACCCTTTTATTCTGATACTTTGATTTTTTTTTTCTGGATGGTATCAAGTTCAAAAGTAGGTCAAGTTGGTCAGAGGTTGGTCTTCAATATGATTGTGTTTTACATAATAAATATTAGTATTTCTTCACCTTTATTGGCTATAGATGACACTTTATCCAGATGAGCACTCTTGGAGCAATGGCCCTCTTGTTTTTCCTTTTCCCATACTATTTTAAAGCTTTTCAAAAAAGTATCCCCTCACTTTGGCCACATTTGATTTGTTGCCTGCAAATGCTTTAGATGTTGACAAATCTAAAATTCTGTTGTATGCATATTTGTGTACTTGGTGAAAACGAAAAATTTAGATATGTCAAAGAATAAAAGCAATTGCAGATGAAAAATTAACTGTTCTTCAAATAATGGTGTATGTCTTGAAACAGATGAAAACATTGTAGAAAAAGGAGAAATGCTGATAGATAGAATTTTTCTTCTTTTTCTACAATGTTAAATTAAAGCTATTTTCTCTGCATTGCAAGGTAGCAAGAATTTACAATTGTATGTCAACTGTACTCTCTCTTGGTTTTTCAGTAAATACAGAAGGTGGAGTGCTAAATGAGACAGTGTCAACCCCAATTGACCTTACTTGTGGGGTAGAGCTTCTTCCAGGAACTGTAAACTATACAATTATCTGGAGAAAGGATAACAATATTCTTGTTGATGGTGACAAATATAACACAGAGGAAAAAGGCACCCTGAAAATTAACAAACCAGGTAAAAAACTATTCTGTCATGCTATGGAAAAGGGGGCTTAATGCATCATCGTGATGCATGATACTGACCAAAGTCATCACATCTTTATGGATTGATAATAGCCTCTTTTTAAAATAACCCACTGAACCATGAAGTAGACAGGGAAATGTTGAATTCATTTTATGAAAATACTTTTTTCGCTACCTGAAGGAGTAGCATAAAGTCCCTGCTTCATATGTCCATCCATCAGTCCGTCATCCTTCTTTTCATTCTTCCATCTGCCCGTCTGTCCGAATTTCGATGCTGTGTCATGGAAAAAGAGGGTAAATTTCACCTGTGACCAACCATTTACGGACGGTCATTGCATTTCTAAAGAGAGACCTGTTTGGGGAGCATAATCTGTCTACGACAGCTCTTGTTTTATGTTATTTCAGTTGTATCTCGACAGCAAGTGTACCAGTCCTTCCCATGCTTTCCCGTCAACACCACTCATGACTGGCTCCTTTCCCACATAAACGTGGTGAAATATAAAGATGTTAGAATGGATCCTATTGCTATAATCAACCTTGTGAAAGAATTTGCAAAATCAAACCTGCAATCTGTGGGTTTTAAAGGGCTTTATGATGCCATGCATCTGCAAGGAAAACTCTGTCATGATTATACATGATTGTACTTTCTGGTTGATTAATATTGACACAACATTGCTAATTTCATTGGTTAATCAAAACATTCCTTATTTCTAACACATTTCTGACCAAGATTTCTCTGTGAAATAAACTGTCAGAATTGATTATTAGGAAAAAATTTTGAATTTAATCATCTTTAAATCCAAACAAAATTATGTAAGTTTCTTTGGAAGTATTTTAGTCCATTTTACACATATACCAAAGAAATTAATAGACTTCAATAATATGTCCTGAATGATAATTCATGACAAAGAGCAATGTAATAAAAATCAGATATCTTCTCACTTATGAAGTAAATTTTGAGCCCTGATGTTGAAATCTGTACCAAAGATTAAAATTTTAAACTCGTTCAAATTGAAAGCATTTGCAGAAGACAGTATATGGGTGATTCAAAATTTGAAACTTGACTATAGAAGATTAGAAAACGTGGGAAAAGGAGAAAAGGCTGGTTACCTGCATTTTTAGCTCACCTGAGCACAACGTGCTCAAGGGGAGCTTTTAGGGTCACTGGGTGTCCGTCGTCCGTCGTGCGTCGTCCGTCGTTCGTCGTCCGTCGTGCGTCATGCGTCGTCAACAATTCTTTAAACATCAACTCCTCCTAAATCGCTGGGCGGATTTGGACCAAACTTGGCAGGAATGTTCCTTGGGAGGTCCTCTTTAAAAATTGTTCACAGAATTTGATTGCGTCAAAAACTCTGGTTGCCATGGCAACCAAATGGAATTTTTTAGCAAATTCTTTAAAAATCTTCTCCTCTGAAACCGCTGGTCAGATTTTAAAATAATTTCACAGATATGTTCCTTGTGTGACCCTTTTCAAAAATTGTTCGTGAAATTTTGATCCGTCAAAAATTGTGGCTCTGGTGAATGGGGGCTACTTGCTCTATATAGAAGTGAAGGAATTCTTAAAAAATCTTCTTCTCTGAAACCGCTGGTCAGATTTTGAAATAATTTCACAGATATGTTCCTTGGGTGACCCTTTTCAAAAATTGTTCGTGAAATTTTGATCCGTCAAAAAATGTGGCTCTGGTGAATGGGGGCTACTTGCACTATACAGCAATAAAGGAATTCTTAAAAAATCTTCTTCTCTGAAACCGCTGGTCAGATTTTGAAATAATTTCACAGAATTGTTCCTTGGGTGACCCTTTTCAAACAGTGTTCCCAAAATTTTGATCTGTCAAGAAACATGGCTCTGGTGAATGGGGGCTACTTGCACTATAGGGAAATGAGGAAATTCTTAAAAATTTTTCTTCTCTGAAACCACTGGTCAGATTTTGAAATAATTTCTCAGGGATGTTCCTTGGGTGACCCTTTTCAAAAATTGTTCACAAAATTTTGATCCGTCAAGAAACATGGCTCCGGTGAATGGGGGCTACTTGCACTAAAGGGAAATGAAGAAATTCTTAAAAATTCTTCTTCTCTGAAACGGCTGGACAGATTTTGAAATGATTTCACAGAGATGATCATTGGGTGACCTTTTTCAAAAACTATTCACAAAATTTTGATCCGTCAAGAAACAGGGCTCTGGTGAATGGGGGCTACTTGCACTATATGGAAATGAAGAAATTCTTGAAAATTCTTTTTCTCTGAAACCCCTTGTCAGATTTTAAAATAATTTGACAGAGATGCTCCTTGGGTGATCCTTGCTCTTGTGAATGGTAGCTACTTGCACTATATGGACATGATGAAATTCTCTTTCTCTGAAATCCCTGGTCAGATTTTAAAAGAAATTTTCCGAAATGTTTCTTGGAAGACCCTTTTCAAAACTTGTTTGTAAATTTTGATCCATTCAGAAACATGGCTCTCGTGGATGGGGGATACTTGCTCTTATTAGCTCACCTGAGCACAACGTGCTCAAGGGGAGCTTTTAGGATCACCCGGTGTCCGTCGTCCGTCGTGCGTCGTGCGTCGTCCGTCGTCCGTCGTCCGTCGTGCGTCGTCAACAATTCTTTAAACATCAACTCCTCCTAAACCGCTGGGCGGATTTGGACCAAACTTGGCAGGAATGTTCCTTGGGAGGTCCTCTTTAAAAATTGTTCACAGAATTTGATTCCATCAAAAACTCTGGTTGCCATGGCAACGAAATGGAATTTTTTAGCAAATTTTTTAAAAATCTTCTCCTCTGAAACCGCTGGTCGGATTTTGAAATAATTTCACAGATATGTTCCTTGGGTGACCCTTTTCAAAAATTGTTCGTGAAATTTTGATTCGTCAAAAAATGTGGCTCTGGTGAATGGGGGCTTCTTGCACTATACAGAAATGAAGGAATTCTTTAAAAATCTTCTCCTCTGAAACCGCTGGTCGGATTTTGAAATAATTTCAGAGGTATGTTCCTTGGGTGACCCTTTTCAAAAATTGTTCGTGAAATTTTGATCCGTCAAAAAATGTGGCTCTGGTGACTTGGGGCTTCTTGCACTATACAAAAATGAAGGAATTCTTAAAAATTCTTCTTCTCTGAAACCGCTGGTCAGATTTTGAATAAATTTCACAGAGTTGTTCCTTGGGTGACCCTTTTAAAAAATTGTTCGCGAAATTTTGATTGGTCAAGAAACATGGCTCTGGTGAATGGGGGCTTCTTGCACTATACAGAAATGAAGAAATTCTTAAAAATTCTTCTTCTCTGAAACAGCTGGTTAGATTTTGAAATAATTTCACAGACTTGTTCCTTGGGTTACCCTTTTGAAAAATTGTTCGCGAAATTTTGATTGGTCAAGAAACATGGCTCTGGTGAATGGGGGCTACTTGCACTATATAGAAATGAAGAAATTCTTGAAAATTCTTCTTCTCTGAAATGGCTGGACAGATTTTGAAATAATTTCACAGAGATGTTCCTTGGGTGACCCTTTTCTAAAATTGTTCGCAAAATTTTGATCGGCCAAGAAACATGGCTCTAGTGAATGGGGGCTACTTGCACTTTATGGAAATGAAGAAATTCTTGAAAATTCTTCTTCTCTGAAACCCGTGGTCAGATTTTAAAATAATCTGACAGAGATGTTCCTTGGGTGACCCTTTCCAAAAGCTGTACATATAATTTTGATCCATCAAGAAACATGGCTCTTGTGAATGGGGGCTACTTGCACCACATGGACATGATGAAATTCTTGAAAATTCTCTTTCTCTGAAACCCCTGGTCAGATTTTGAAATTATTTCAGAGAGATGTTCCTTGGGTGACCCTTTTCAAAACTTGTTCGTAAATTTTGATCCATCAAGAAACATGGCTCTCGCGGATGGGGGCTACTTGCTCTTATACAGAAATGAAGAATTCTTAAAAATTCTTCTTTTTGAAACTGATGGTCAGATTTCGAAATGACTTTTACAGGTGACCTTTTGAAAATTGCTAGGCAAAATTATAAATTTGGTTCCAATGTTTCAATACCTCAAAAAAAAAAATAGACTATGGTCATCTCAAAAATTCAGGTGAGCGATCCAGGGCCATCTTGGCCTTCTTGTACAGAAATGAAGAATTCTTAAAAATTCTTCTTTTTGAAACTGATGGTCAGATTTTGAAATGAATTTAACAGGTGACCTTTTGAAAATTGCTTAGCAAAATTATAGATTTGGTTCCAATGTTTCAATACCTCAAAAAAAAATAGGCTATGGTCATCTCAAAAATTCAGGTGAGCGATCCAGGGCCATCTTGGCCCTCTTGTTTCCTTTTCACACAATATTTTCAGAAGGCTTCTTCTTCTGGGTTTTAAAAACTAGGGATTGTTTGGTAAAGAGTTAAAAATTGCCTATGAACATTTGACTCTCTTACTCATTACCAGACAACAAAATTTTAGACCTATCCAAATTGAAAGCATTTACATACAACAATTTCAAATTGGCTCAAATGGTGCAATTTTGCTTTGATAGGGTAGAAAACTTGGTGGGAAAAGGAGAAAATGCTGGTTGACATCATTTTCTTTTTTTCTCTCAAAGCTTTCAAAAGGCTTTTTCCTCAGGGGTGTTAAAAGATGTCATTGTGTGGTAATGGGTTAACTAAAATTTCATGTCAAAATTTTGTCAAATCCTATCTAATAATCAAACATGATTACAAAACGTTAATTGGTCCAATTTTAAAGCTGTGTCTTGTAGACAGCAAAATAAATATTGCACAAATGTTTGAATTTGTATCAGGCTACAGAAAGATATGGTAAAAAAAAAATGCTTGTTACCTGCATTTTCTCCTTTTATCATAAAGGACCCTTTTTCAGGATTGTTAAAACATGGGATTTTAAAAAGGTCAACCCTTCATAAGGCAATAAGTTTTTAGAGTTGTTCGTATTCATAGCATTTGTAGAAAATAAATAAAGGCTCATGGAATTCCTAGAAATAGGTCACTTTATCTTTTTTGTATTTTGTGTTTTATAGAGCGAGCGGACATGGGTACCTACCATTGTACAATTTCTTTCATTAAAGATGGGCAGAATGTAACTGCACAAGAGATAGAAGTGAAAGGTAAGGTTTTTGTCCAAGTGTTTACCACATGATCCTGAGTTTTGATTACCCTGAGAAAAAGCCGTAAGAAAACTTACAGTTTGCCCTACTTTCTAAACCAATGAAAACGCCGGATTTCGTTCAAAACTGCTGGATTTAATTCCATACAGACTCAATATGTTGCAATATGTTATTAAATGGTTGACCTATATACAGTTGTATCCCGGTTAACGAGAAGCTCCGCCCACAGTATTTTAGCTGGTCCTTGTAGAGTAAATACCAATCTAATGCATACACTGTAGTAAAAGGGGCGGGGATTATTCCAAGTAATTGCATCATCGCCAAAAAAGTGACGTAATTTCCACGTGAATATTGGGACTAAATAACTCGTACTTGGCCACCTGGTATTTAACCCTTTACCAAATAACCTTTGGTTTTGACTACCAGGCTGGGAAATTTGGCTTGGGTCCAATTTGAAACCGTTTGCAGACAACAACTTGGTACTTGCTCAAATTAAAGGATTTGTCTGTGGAAAGAAAAAAAAGAGACATAGCAGGAAAGGAGAAAATGCTCCTTACAAGCAATTTCTCCTCTACCCGCAATGTTTTCACGCGCCTTCTGCCTCAGGGCAGTAAAAAAGAGGGCTTATCTGGTATGAAGCAGATCCTTGACAATGAGCCACTTTAGAGGGACATGGGTGTTTATTGTACACACTTGTGTTAGCAACACGTCGCCTTTGTCGGGGAAAATAAATTCTTTATAAAATTCCTCGTCTTCAACCGGTTCAAAGCATGCATCTATTGCTGAATCTATCGCTTCAAAGAGTATGAAATTCGGCAGTTTCCGTACCTACATCTAATCTCGCCCGTAAAACGGCCGTTTACATTTGAACTGCGAGTCACATGATCTTATACAATGTGATTCGTTTAGCAACAACTTAACGACCTCAATGAAGTTATTCACATCTGTGTATCTGTCGGTTAAAACTTCAATCGAAATTGATAAAAAAAATTAATGTAGATCTACGAATTGTTTGTCGAAATATGGTTCGAAAGATTTCGATAAAAAATTAAAACCCAAGTTTTCTTTTGGAAGAGGAGCCTGACAATTTTCAGAACGGTATACCGGCGTATTTCCGAGTGTACCGATCTGCTGCATATCAATCCACTAGATACAGACGAGGGATATGATGGCTACCATCACCCGTGATATGCCGAATGAGTCTGACTGCAGACAATTGTCCTGAAACTAGTTCAAGGACAACCTGAGTAACAGTTTTAACGCCATACGACTGAAAACGCACGTACGTACAACCGTCAATCAAAAGAGGCGTGTCGAACTGAGCTTTCTGTCGTTCTTGTATGGCTCTTTCCACCAATTCTTAGCTGTCAGTCAATTAGAAAGTAGGGCAAACTGTAAGTTAGTTATTGATCATATATTTCATTTGTATGAAACTAAATCGTCGGTCGGCTTCGCCTCCCTCCGATTTAATTCCATACAAATGAAATATATGATCAATAACTTATACAAGGTAACCAGTATTTTCCCACATCATTTCCTACTCTTTACAAAACAAATTTCAAATTTTCAGTCACTTTTATTTTGACGTCTGCAAATGCTTTCAATTTGGACCAGTCTATAATTTTGTCGTTTGGTAAAGAGTTTAAGGCAGGACAGTAGAGACGACCAATTTAAAACTATTTGCGGAGGACAATATAAATGTCACTTGTATGTTGGTATTTGTCTGGAAAAGATTAGAAAACATTGTGAGAAAGGAAGAAAATACTGGAAACTAGCAATGTCTTTTTGCAAAATGTTTTTAAAAAGGTTTACCGTATAGGAACATCAACAAGAGATTCTATGCTACAAAGTTAATGTCAATTTCTGCTGTTTCATAAGTTTTTATACTTTTCACATATTTCTATAACAAATGACAAAGTTTTAGACTTGTCCAAATTGAAAGAATTTGCAGTTGACAAAATAAATGAGAATCAAAAATGGAAATTTGATTTTGAAAGGTTACCAGCATTTTCTCCTTTTCCTACAAAGTTTTCAAAAGCTTTCATTTTCAGGGTAGTTCAAAGTCAGGATTGTGTGGTAAAGAGTTCATTCCCAAGGTTTAGCAGAAGTGCTTTGGGGCAAGTTACTTTGCCCAAGTCATTGTGTTGTTGGCTGACTAAGGAGGCATGACTAAGTTTGCTGGCATTATTATATGAATGAGATAGTGCTGGATTACTACCGACTGATTCAGCCTCCAACAAGAGATCTAAAAAAAGGGTAAATCACCATACCATGATGCCAACAAGAGAATAAACATGTACAGTGGAACCCTGATATAATGGTGTCGGTGGGACCCAAGATCAATAACGGCATTATATCCAGGGTTAAGTTTATAACGCTGACACCATCCCCCACCACACACACACACACCCCAAACCGCGGCCCCATCAACCAACTATTGTCAGAACTAAGGATTACTAAAGATGTTTTCTACAGTTTTCTAAAAATTTAATCCTTCCATAGAATTTTCTAATTCTTTCATATGTTGGGTAAAATTCAATGGCAAACTCAAAAATAAAAAGAAAAAGGTATGTTGCCAAGTTAGATTTTCTGCAAAATGGCTGTTTCTATGGTAACCGTTTGTATCAAAACACCTAAAATGACTACATCTTCATAAAAGACAGTAATACAGTAATAGAAAGTTTATTATACAATGCAAATATTATTTTCCATATTTAATATATCATTTCTTGATTCTGTATGAATGAAATAATAATCTGAATTCATTTTCTTTTTAAAAAATTATTTTTCCTATTTCTTGACTCGCCAAAATATTAGCAAAATCAACATGTAGTCTTCAATTAAAAGCTTTGAAAAATTCCTTTCATGGAAATATCTAATACTTGTATTTTGGTATGTATAGTAAAATTTAATGGTAAGTACAAAAATGAGAAGAAAAAGATATGTTGAGGTGTTAGATTTTTTGTAAAATGGCCGTTTCCATAGTTACCATTTAGGCGCTCAGACCGATCAGCACTGTCATGTTCAGTAGACTCTAGTCACTGAAAAAGTCTATACAGCTGAACACTTTCCTGTATTCTTCTGATCTTTTCCCCTTTAGATCTTTTTGCAAAATGTCCGTTAAGTCGATATTGTAGGCTCATTCTTCGCTTAAAAAAGCACCGTATCCGAAATTGAAGAAATTGTTTGAACGATATACAAGTACCTTCTTTGAGAAGAGTTACTGTCTGTTATTGTCTCCCTTGAAATCGCCAAAGTGATGTGCAGAAATTACTACCAAAAATGTCCTTAATTAGTTTTTCGCCGATGTATTCTTACAAAAATGAAATAAAACATTTATTTGTAGGACATTAAACAATTTAGATTCTTTTGCATGTAACTCTTAAAGGATTTCCTGTTAGTTTCTGTTAGCAAATCTGGTCATCAAATAACGTTACAACTAGGTAAGAGAACTCATTTTACCTCTAGGACAAGTTTTTTTAAAATTATTCAGCCGCTGTTTTGCTGAATTACTGCCAGGTTCATTCCAAAATTAAATAAAATGGTATCATGTTGGATTGCGGATGGTGCCACTGCCAAGTTTTTCAATCATGCTGACGATCGCATAACAAACCCAAATCAACAAGGATGAATAAAATCTCTATAAATAGTTAAACAAGATAAGATCCATGTACATGATGAAAGTCACAGCGGATGGTATAGATATTCAAAATCCTAGAAATGCACCCAACTGTCTCATATAAATACATATGTTTTGCAAATCTTCAAAAATTCAAACAAATAAAAGTGAAGTTAAGTATTCTTGTATTTTGTGAACATTATTATTGATAGTAAATCTGTGTGCTATCTAGAATCTTAATTTCAACATCCGTAATCGGGAATGTTACTTGATACTACATTGATAAAGTGGGACTTTATATCAGAGGTATTGCGATTGAATCATCAGGACTGATCCGTAAATTAAACTTCTGCTCATTGCAGGAAGCCCTTGTATCTGTTACTTACTGGTAGGCCGATGATTAAGTTACTTCCTATTTAAACTGACTAGCTGATACCAAATCATGTAGTAATATTTCTCCAAAAATTAATGTTCACAAAAAGATACGTCGCCAAAAAAGTGTGAAAACTCGTGACACTACAATGAACAGCATGGCATCGTCCGATCAGAGAGACTTCAAACTATCTTGTCATCTTTAATAATGAATTTAAACATTGAATTCACACAAATCTCTGTATAAAACAATAACTGGAAGCTAAATTTCCATGTATGAGTGAAAAAAATGTTTTATGAAATGAAAATATAGATCTATAGCAGACGGGGGTCGTCTGCAAATGCCCGAAATAAGCCTTGATTCTTTTTTTTTTTAACTCGTTTGGAAATTAAGATATATGAAAAAATGAATGGTATTATTCCTGTGTTAAAACAATAAAACAGAATAAAGTGTATTACTTGAAATCTTTATAATGTCTCATCTGAAAATAAAAATATCTCGTTACTTTTGAAAATGTCTCATTGGTTTTCAAAAACAGGAGACATTGTCTCATTGAAGTAAATTCTTTCCCAATCACTGCATATATATGTATCAAAATAAATGGGAGTGAAAAGATTTTCACATAGTTGTAACAGAAAGCTAAGATGTCATATTTCTTTCAACAGCCGCCCCTAAAATTGACAGCAGCGACAACAACAAAAACATGGTCCAAGGTGACACGCTTGAATTGAAATGTAAGGTTTCTGGGTTTCCAGAACCAAAAGTCACGTGGCTGAAGAATGGTAAGGTGCTCAACCAGACTGGAACAAGAATCCATCTCTTGAAGTATGAAGGGTCAGAGACAGGAAAACTTCAGATCTACGATTTAGAATATTCTGATGAAGGGGACTATTCTTGTGTAGCGACATCAGACATGGTGTTTGAGAATGATACAAAAACCATGAAAGTGAGAGTTAAAGGTATGATTTGTTTATCTTGCATTAGTCAGTTCAGCTGTTTTTGAAGAAAGTTTCAGGGTATTATCATGGCCTTGTATGGACTGCACCAGATAGACATTATTTGATACTTGTTTCATGCTTTTCAGTAGTTAACTCTTTAGCAGATGAGGTAATTTTGGTCTGCTGAAATTGAAAGAACTTGCAGACGACAAATTTAGAGTGGCTGAAAAAGTGGTAAATTTATTGGAAAAAAAACACTGGAAAATGGAGAAAATGTTCGCAACAGGTATTTTCTCCATTTTCCTCGTGTTTTAAAATGCCTTCAATCCAGAGCCATAAAAACCATGGCTTATCTGGAAAAGAGTTAACCCTTTATCACACAATCCCGACCTTTAATGACCTTGTGAAAGAGGCCTTTTGAAAACATTGTAGGAAAAGAAGAAAATGCTGGTATCCAGCATTTTCTCCTTTTCCTACAATGTTTTTTTCCCTCCTAAAAGAAATTTTAGTTTCTGAGCCAGATGTTTAATTTGTCATCTGTAAATACTTTCAATTTGGACAAGTCTAAAATTAGGTTGTTTGATAAAGGGAGTTAATCAATTAAATTTTTCTCAATGGTTATGACTAGTGAAAAATACTGATTTTATTTTTTCTAACCCTTCAGTGGAAGGCAGGTTGAAACCTTTAGCAAACATTGTTGGAAAACATTGTGGTTACCAGCATTTTGTTCTTTTCCCTTGATGTTCCTACCTTTTTGGAAACAAATTTCAATTTTTGAGTTATATTTATTTTGTCGTATATTTACCAACCATTCTCAGTATTATTCCAAGTCTGATTGACAAGAATGTTTTAGTTTTGGAGTAATTTAATTTCTACTTGCTGTTCAAAAGTTTTGTTGCTTTCTAATCTAGAATTAGACAATGCAATTTAGAAAGGTTCTTGAAAACAGTGTCTGAATGACTTGCTGTTCGATGAATGATCATCAAGTTGTCAGGACGTGGAATTGTCTTTTGACCTATTACCACATGGCAAATATTTTAGATCTAACCAAATTGAAAGCATTTACAGACGACAATTTCAGAGTAGCTCCAATGATACAATTTTGCTTTGATTGGGTAGAAAACTTGGTTACCAGCATTTTCTTCTTTTCCCACAGTATTTTCAAAGGCTTCTTCTTTAGGGTCATTAAAAGTCGTCAGTGTGTGGTAAATGGTTAAAGTAATAGATTAACACCTTTTTAAGGCTTTAAGGGTGGATGATTGTTTCTTTTTTAGACAAGCTTGCCGCCTTGTGGCCATTCCTGGGTATTGTGGCTGAAGTGATCATACTGTGTATCATCATTCTAGTGTATGAAAAGAAGCGTAGCAAGCAGATGAGTGATGATGATGATGCCATTGACGGAAATGTGTATGTATTGCTTTGTCTTTATTAAACTTTTTTTTTTTAGGTCACCTGAGCACAACATGCTCAAGGGGAGCTTTTAGGATCGCCTGATGTTCGTCGTCTGTCGTGTGTCGTCAACAATTCTTTAAACATCAACTCTTCCTAAACTGGTGGGCCAATTCTTACCTTTTCAAAAACTGCGAAATTTTAATCTGTCGAGAAACATGGCTCTGGTGAATGGGGGCTACTTGCATGTTACAATATGAAGAAATTCTTAAAAATTCTTCTATGAAACTGCTGGTCAGATTTTTAAATAATTTCTCAAGGATGTTCTTTGGGTGACCCTTTTCAAGAATTGTTCGCGAAATTTTGATCCTTCAAGAAACATAGCTCTGGTGAATGGTGGCTACTTGCACTATACAGACATAATGAAATTCTTAAAAATTCTTCTTCTCTGAAACCCCTAGTCAGATTTGAAATAATTTCACAATAGTGTTCCTTTGGTGACCCTTTTGAAAAATTGTTCGCGAAATTTTGATCTGTCAAGAAACATGGCTCTGGTGAAAGGGTCTCTGAGCACTACATGTATATGCAAATGAAGAAATTCTTGAAAATTCTTCTTCTCTGAAACAGCTGGTCAGATTTTAAAATAATTTCACAACAATGGTCCTTGGGTGACCCTTTTAAAGAACTGTTCACAAAATTTTGATCCGTCAAGAAATATGGCTCTGGTGAATGGGGGCTTCTTGCACTATACAGACATGAAGAAATTCTTGAAAATTCTTCTTCTCTGAAATGGTTAGTCAGATTTTAAAATAATTTTACAGAAAGGTTCCTTGAATGACCCTTTTTAAAGTAAGGTAGTGAAATTTTGATAGGTCAAGAAACATGGCTCTGGTGAATGGGGGCTACTTGCACTATACGGAAATTTAGAAATTCTTAAAAATTCTTCTTTTCTGAAACTGCTGATCAGATTTTGAAATGACTTTTACAAGTGACCTTTTGAAAATTGCTTGGAAAAATAATGATTCTGTTTCCAGTGTTTCAATACCTCAAAAAAAAAAAAAAACCTGGCTGTGGTCCTCTCAAAAATTCAGGTGAGCAATCCAGGGCCATCTTGGCCCTCTTGCTTTCTGAAACTGATGATCAGATTTTTAAATGACTTTTACAGGTGACCTTTTGAAAATTGCTTCAAAAATAATGATTTTGTTACCTCTACTGGCCGAAGGCCAGAGGGCTTATGTCATGGCCCAGTGTCAGTTGTGCCTGTGTGTGTGCGTCTGTCTGTGTGTGCATTAACTTTTATTCAAACATCTCCTCTGAAACTACTCATCCAATTTAGGTGAAATTTCCTTGAAAAAAATTTATTCCTTCAAAAACTCTGGTTGCCATGGCATCAAAACTGACAAAAAATGGAAATTTTCAAAAATTTTCTTCTCTAAAACTGTAAGGCCTAGGGATGCCAAATTTGGCATGTAGCTTTATGTAGTGGACCTCTACCAATTTCCTTCAAATAATAGCCCTGGGGTTAAATTTGGCCCTGCCCGGGGGACCACAAGTTTTATTTTGGCTTATATAGGGAAAACTTCAAAATTCTTCTGGTACTTCTCAATTATGCATCTAGCTTTATCAAGTGGTGTCTACTAAAAGTGCACAAATAAAAGCCTTGTGGTTAAATTTGGCCCCGTCTTGGGGATCACAAGTTTTACACGTGCTCCTATCAGAATTTTTACCTCACCTGAGCACTTCGTGCTCATAGTGAGCTTTTGTGATCGCCCAATGTCCGGCATCAGTCATCCCTTGTGTGTCATCTGTCGTCCGTCCTCCACAATTTCTTTAAACATCTTCTCCTAAACCACTGGACCAATCTTGATTAAACTTGGCAGGGATGTTCTTTGGGTAAAGCTCTACCAAAGTTGTTCAAGAGATTGAATTCCACCCATAATTTTGGTTGCCATGGCAACCAAAAGGAAAAAAATAGCAAAATCTTTGAAAATCTTCTTCTCTGAAACTAGAAGGTGTAGAGCTTTGATATTTGGTATATAGCATCTCCTAGTGGACCTCTCCAAGATTGTTCATATGATGCCCCTGGGGTCAAAACTGGCCCGGCCCTGGGGGTAACAAGTTTGAAACAAAGGAAAAAAGAAGGAAAACTTTAAAATTTTTCTTCTCTGAAACTAGAAGATGTAGGACTTTAATATCTGGTGTAAAGGATCTCCTAGTGGACTTCTACAGTGTTTGTTCATCCCTGGGGTCAAAACTTGCCCTGCCCCATGGGTCACAAGTGCGAAACATAAGAACAAAGAAGGGAAACTTTAAAAATCATCTTCTCTGAAACTGGAAGAAGTAGAGCTTTGATATTTGGTATGTAGCATATCTTAGTAGACCTCTGCCAAGTTTGTTCATATGATGCCCCAGGGGTCAAAACTGGCCCAGCTCAGGGGGTCACAAGTTTGAACATAGGAACAAAGATGGAAAACTTTAAAATTCTTCTTCTCTGAAATTGGAAGGCTTAGAGCTTTGATATTTTGTATGAATTATCTCCTAGTAAACTTCTTGTAATTTTGATAATATGTTGCCCTTGGGGTCCAAACTGGCCCCGCCCCGTTGTTCACAAGTTTGAACATGGGGGAAAAAAAGGAAAACTTTAAAATCCTTCTTCTTTGAAACCAGAACTTGTTGAGCTTTGATATTTGGTAAAAAGCAGCTCCTAGTGGACCTCTGCCAAGTATATTCATATGATGCCCCTAGCATCATAATTCGCCCAGCCCCGGGGGTCACAAGTTTAAACATGGGAACCAAAAAGGAAAAATTTAAAATTCTTCTTCTCTGAAACTAGAAAGTGTAGAGCTTTGATATTGGTATGTAGCATCTACTAGTGGACCTCTACCACGTTTGTTCATAAGATGCCCCAGGGGTCAAAACTTGCCCTGCCCAAGGGGTCACAAGTTCTAAACATAGGAACAAAAAAGGAAAACTTTAAATTCTTGGGAGAGCTTTGATATTTGATATGTCAAATTGACTTGAGACTTGGTGAACATGTTTGTTGTATTGCCTGCCCTTTGTAGCTATTATGCCTCCTCGACAATTGCTGGTGGGATGGGCGTATGTTGCGACAGTTTGCCTCTCTTGTTTCGTTATCATTTGACTTTGAACCTCAATATTTGGTATTTATCTTCATTGTAGACCTTTACTGCTTAGTACTCAGGTGAGCGATATAGGACCATCATGGTCCTCTTGTTTTAAAAATCTTCTTGTACTTAACCATGAGGCCTAGGGCTACCAAATTTTGCATGCAGCTTTATCTAGTGGGCATCTACCAGGAGGGCCCAAATTATAGCCTGAGGGACAAATTTGTCCCCACACCAGGGGTCACAAGTTTTACATGGGCTTTTGTGGTGAAAACTGTCCAAGTCATCATGTTACTAACCATAATAAAGACTAGGGATACTAAATTTAGCCCTGTCTCATGGGTTTCAACCCTATTGATATTTAGAAAACTTTGAAAATCTTTTTGTTTATAACCACACATTCTAGAACTGTATTACTTGGTATGGGGCTTTATGTTGTGGACCTCAAGGATTCAAATAATTGTAGCTTTGCTTGTTTTCAAAAGGCTTCTTTATCGTAGTTGTTAGAAGTCTAGATTGTGTGGTAAAGAGTTAACTATATGTAAAGTATGAAATTTTACTGTAGTGTACCAAGTCAGTTTTACTGTGTTTTATTAGCTCTACTGACTGAAAGCCAGCAGAGCTAATGTCATGGCAGGGTTTCCGTCATCCGTCCATCCGTTAGTCTTTTTCTTGTTTACGCGATAAAGTCTGCATTTGTTGTCAGATTTTCATGAAACTTGCACAGATTGTTTATCTTATCAATAGTTTCAACCCTATTGATTTTGAGAAAAATCAAAAAAACATTATGGGAAAAGTAGCCATTTCAAGTTGAAAATTTCAAATTCTTGTTTATGTGATAAAGCCTGCATTTCTCGTCAGATTTTCATGAAACTTGCACAGTTTATTATTTGATCAATAGCTTCAACTCTATTGATTTTGAGAAAAATCCAACAAATAGTATGGGAAAAGTAGCCATTTCCAATTGAAAATTTCCAATTCTTGTTTATGCTATAAAGTCTGCATTTGTTGCAAGATTTTCATTAACCTTGCACAGTTTATTTATCTCATCAATAGCTTGAACCCTATTGATTTTGAAAAAAAATCAACAAACAGTATGGGAAAAGTAGCCATTTCATGTTGAAAAATACAAATTCTTGTTTACACAATAAAGTCTGCATTTCTTGTCAGATTTTCATGAAAATCACACAGTTTGTTTATTACATCAGTAGCTTCAGCCCTATTGATTTTGACAAAAAAAAAAAAAAAAAACAATAAACAATATGGGAAAAGTAGCCATCTCAATTGAAAATTTCAAATTCTTGTTTACACTATAAGATATGCATTTGTAATCAGATTTTTGTGAAACTTGCACAGTTTGTTTATCTCATCAATAACTTCAACCCGATGGATTTTGAAAAAAATCCAGCAAACTGTATGGGACAAGTAGCCATTTCAGGTTGACTACCAGTAGAGCATATTCAGGCCCTTCAGGGCCTTCTAGTTTACTTTAACCTAGGAGTGGTTAATGTGAAATAAAAGAGTTCTCTATAATTACACTTTAGTTGAGAGTGTAGAGAGTGTGTTTAAGTCTTAAATGAATTTTACTTTCTATTTTTTATTCCTTTACTTTCTTGCAGAGAGAAGACACCAGACAACAAGGATGTTAGACATAGAAGAACATAAAGGAAAAACAGATGCAAAAATATCTCAGAAAAATTTACAAACAACAGCAAGCAATGTGATGTTAAAAAAGTTCCAACATCTTTGTAACTAAAAGGCTCACCTTAAAAACCTTAAATATTCATAGATGTAAAATTAGATATAACTATGTAACTATTTAAATATGGATGGGTGAGGTTAGCTTTAATATTTCCAAAATATTGTTTTAAAAGTGTTTTCTTATGAAAAAAATATTATACACTTATTATTTTTTTTTAATATTTCAGAAATGTAAGAACTTTGTAATTTTATCATCACTTAATATATTTAGACATTGGATCTAAAACTGCCAGAAATAAATGAATATGGAACAAGCTAGAAGCTTTATTGAAGAACGGAATATAACTTTTAGGAAGACCAGAACAATAGAGCATTTGCTTGTAAAAAGCAATTTACTTTATCAACATCATTTCCCGATGTTGTAGGAAGTAAAGGCATTTAGAAGCCGAAACCATATATATGTATCAATTGAATAAACTTGTATAACTTCATTTTCCCATCCATTTTTTCCTGTACTGTCTTCCAAAGCAAGATGATGTTTGTTTAACCCTTTACCGCATAAGACATTTCTATTCTATCTCTAATTGAGGCTAATTAACGGCAAGGATGAAGCTGTTTCTTATGTGTATACGACCCCTTTTGACAGCATAGAAAACATTGTGGCAAAAGGTGAAATTGCTCGTGACAAGCAATTTCACCTTTCACCACAATGTTTTCCAAAGGCTCCTACAAGCAATGCGCAGAAATGAGTATCTATGGAGTAAAGGGTTAAAGATCATTACCATTAACATGACCCATATGAGCCTGCTGGGAATGCACAGGTTGACATGGGTTGATACTTTTTGCTGTTGATTTAACCCATTACCAAACAATCCCTACTCTTGACGACCCTGAAAAAGACTTTAGAAAACATTGCGGGAAAAGGAGAAAATGCGGGTAACCAGCATTTTCTCCTTTTCCCACAACATTTTTTACTCTTCTCAAATCAAAATTTCAAATTTTCAGTCACTTTTTTGTTGTCTGCAAATTCTTTGGATTTGGACAAACCTAAAATTTTGTTGTTAGGTAATGAGTTAAAAACCTGTTTCACAGAGTATGGATCTCATAGAATTATGTAGGAATGTTTCCAGATAAATGTGTTACTTCATTCTAAGCTATGGTATAGATATCCTAAACAGAAAACTATTTATCCCATTTGGACACAAATAGAACTGTTTAGGTCCCTCGCATCAGATATTTCTCAATACTTGGTTGGAAAAGGGTAATGGCCAACTTCTATTTTTCAGTTCAGCTGGATATGCTAGCATTTTACCTCATCCTTGGTATTAATATTTCACATCTGCTCTTTTCCGGCATGAATATGTTTATCAGAACTATTGTGTTTTTTGTTATCAAATGTTTGAAATGTGTGCTTTTCAGTTTAACTGTTTATTGCACAATACAGTTTCTCCACCCCCCCTCTTTCAACACGCACAGACACTTCTTATACTTGTACTATATATACACTAGGGACAGCAAATGATAGGGAATTCATATCATTGATGAAAGCCGTATACACTGTTGATAACCATTTTCTCCTGTTTTTACTCTCTATCCTTTACCATTAACTACATTTCTGCTACTCAAACTTTGCTTTCTGAAAAAGCGCTGGATTTAGGCAAGCTCAATTTTCTCCTTCTTTGGTAAATAGTTGAACCCCACTAGAAGACAACAAAAAATCTTTGTACCCATATGAAATCTGTTTAACAGTTATGGTGAAAGATACATGTAGCTGGTCTCTTTTGCAATATGCTGAGGTCCGATTCAGAAAATAGAGCAATTCAGGCGGTTGTTGACCTCTTGTTTTTTCATATTATTACTTTTTAGCTCACCTGAGCTTTTGTGATCGCCCAATGTCTGTCGTCCGTCATGTGTCGTGCAGTGTGCGTCGTCCTTCGTCCGATGTCCACATTTTCTTTAAACATCTTCTCCTAAACCACAGAGCCAATCTTGATGAAACTTGACAGGGATGTTCCTTGGGTACAGCTCTACCAAAGTTGTTTACCAGAGTTGTTCAAGACATTGAATTCCAGCCATAACTCTGGTTGCCATGGCAACCAAAAGGGAAAAAATAGCAAAATCTTTGAAAATCTTGTTCTCTGAAACTAGACGGTACAGAGCTTTGATATTTGGTATGTACCATCTCCTAGTGGATCTCTACCAAGACTGTTCATATAATGTCCCTGGGGTCAAAACTGGTCCCGCCACGGGGGGGTCACAAGTTTGAAACATAGGAACAAAGAAGGAAAACTTTAAAATTCTTCTTCTCTGACACTAGAAGGTGCATAGCTTTGATATTTGTAATGTAGCATCTCCTAGTGGACCTTTACCAAGATTGTTCATATGATGCCCCTGCAGTCAAAACTGGCCCTGCCCCGGGGGTCACAAGTTTGAAACATGAGAACAAAAAAGGAAAAAATTAAAATTCTTCTCAGAAACTAGAAGTTGCAGACCTTTGATATTTGGAATGTACCATCTCCTAGTGGACCTCTACCAAGATTATTCATATGATGCCCCTGGAGTCAAAACTGGCCCCTCTCGAGGGGTCAGAAGTTTGAAACATAGGAACAAAGAAGGAAAACTTTAAAAATTTTCTTCTATGAAACTAGAAGGTGCAGAGCTTAGAATTTGGTATGTAGCATCTCCTAGTGGTCCTCTACCAAGATTGTTCATATGATGACCCTGGGGTCAAAACTGGCCTCGCCATGGGGGTCACTAGTTTGAAACATAGAAACAAGAAAGGAAAACTTAATATTCTTCTTCTCCGAAACTAGACGATGCAGAGCTTTGATATTTGGTATGTACCATCTCTAAGTGGACCTCTACAAAGATTGTTCATATGATGCCCCTGGGGTCAAAACTGGCCCAGCCCTGGAGGTCACAAGTTTGAAACATAGGAACAAAGAAGGAAAACTTTAAAAGTATTCTTCTCTGAAACAAGATGGAGTAGAGATTTGATATTTCGTATGTAGCATCAGCTAGTTGACCTCTACCAAGTTTGTTCAAATGATGTTCCTGGGGTCCAAACAGACAAGTTTGAAATATAGGAACATAGATAGAAAATTAAGAATTTTCTTCTCAGAAACTACGAGGTGCAGAGCTTTGATATTTGGTATGTAGGATCTCCTAGTAGACCTCTACCAAGATTGTTGGTATGGTGCCCCTTAGGTCAAAACTGGCCCAGCCCTGGGGGTCACAAGTTTGAAACATAGGAACAAAGAAGGAAAACTTTAAAAGTATTCTTCTCTGAAACAAGATGGAGTAGAAATTTGATATTTGGTATGTAGCATCTGCTAGTTGACCACTACCAAGTTTGTTCAAATTATGTTCCTGGGGTCCAAACAGGCCAAGCCTCAGGGGTCACAAGTTTGAAAGATAGGAACAAAGAAGGAAAATGTTTAAAAAAAAATTCTCTGAAACTGGAAGTCATAGAGCTTTGATTTTTCATATGTAGCATCTTCTAGTGGACCTTTACCAAATACAATACAATGATCCTGGGGTCCAAACTGGCTCTGCCCTGATGGTCACAAGTTTGAACATGGGAACAAAGAAGAAAAATTTTTAAATTCCTCTGTTCTGAATGAGGATGGAAACTTCATAGTGTGTTCCTTATGATAGTCTGCCATGTCATTGAAAAAGGGGGCTTGGTGTAAATTTTCACTGTGGACCAATATCTCTTTCACTACAGGACAAAATGATAATTAAACTTCATCTTGGAAAGTGACAGACAATAGTTATGTGATTTTATTTCATGAAACGACATGTTATCAAAAAAGGGGACTAAATGTATAATTTCATTATGGAGCAATTACGGTCAGTTTGCCCATCCACCTTGATATCTTCTAAAGTCTTTGGCAATTATGAAACTTCAAGCATGTTTTCCTTATGATAGTCTTTTGATACAATTTTCGTATGTAAGATGTGTCACAGAAAAAGGGGTTACCTTTCACATACTGGACTTGTTGAGCCCCGATAGATCAGTTAGTAATGTTGTGAGCTGCTAGTCTAGGGTTCCCAGTTTGCGCTGTCTTGATTACTGTCTCAGCCAACATCCTTTGACATTTGATCAAAAGTTACTGAGACAAGTCTCATTTGTGTCTATAACAATGAGCAAATGATGTTTTAATCTGTCATTCGACCACCATTTTGACCAGGAAATTAATACCTGACCTTCCAAGTTAATTCAATCCCATACAATCAATCCTGACTTTCAATGACCCTGAATAAGAAAGGTTGTGAAAGCATTTTTTCGGACAAGAAGAAAATGCTTTTTGCAGTTACATACCCTGTCAGAATTATATGGCCTTGAACTTAGATATTTGGTATTTATTCTTCATTGTAGACCTTTACTGCTTAGTATTTAGGTGAGCAATATAGGACCATCATGGTCCTCTTGTTTTAACATGTTAATTATGTTATTAGAGACTAGATTTTTAGGGTTAAGTGTATCAAGCACTATGCAAATTAATAAGTTATAAACATGTATGTATGGACGGATGGAAGGAAGAACACAACTGTATACCTTCTCAGCACAATACTTGTGTGAATGTTCAACACTTTACCCAGCAATGCTTTTTTTGATAACCACGAAAAACAAGCTATGTGAAATTACTGAGTGAAGGAAAGAAAATGCATGTAACCAGAATTTTCTTATTTTCCCACAATGTTTTCCAACTTGTTACAGAAAACTCAAATCATTCAAGTCATATTTTTCATTAGTAGCCTGGCAATCCTGACAAAGTTTATAAGCCCAAAACGTTATAATCTGGAAAAGGGTCAACTTGCACAGAGAAATATTTAATATGTAAACACATGTAGTTTGTTAAAACTTTAAAGTGCTTAACTCTTTACCACACAATTACAGACAGATATGAATTGGAAGCTTTTTCTCTAGTAGTCTACATACTAAATATGGCATAAGCAATGGTATTTTCCTTTAACCCATTACCACACAATCCCTACATTTCACGACCCTGGTTTCGAAGGCCCTCTTTTTCAGGATCATGAACACTTCAATTTGTGTGGTAAAGTCTTAAAATGCCAGTGGAGCGATACAGGGCCATAATGGCCCTCTTGTTTCACATTGTTTTCCAAAGCATTCTTGTAAAGGGTTGTTAAAACGCGTGGCTGTTTGGTAAAGTGTTCAAGGTCACTAAGGTTTATGTAGATAGTTTTCACATTTATATGATATGTTACAGTAGGATAAGATGAAGTCGTACAACTAAACTGGACATCCAGACTGGCATTAAATCTGTATCAGAAGACAAAGTTCTTGACTAACCCAAATTGAAAGCATTTGTAGATGACAAATAGGACCTGGCTGGCTCAAATATTTGTATTAGGCATTAAAATATCAAATCTTGTTGAAAAACAAAAAAAAGCGAAACTAAAGCTTGCTGCAAGCAATTTTGTCTTTTTCCTTACGGTGGTTGAAATCAGAAATTGTTTGTTAAGGACTAGATCCAAGATTTTCATGGCATTTTAGTCAGCACCAAGAAAAACACACCAAAGAATTAATGTAGAATTCCATTTCAACAATTATCCTGCAGAAAAATGAACTTTTCAGTTCGATAGTAAAAGCACAAACATTGCTAATTCAGAGTTATGTTTTATTGGGAATAATATCTCCTTTTTGGACAGTGTAGATCCAAGACCAGACTTCACATTCTGTACAGTCTGATCCTGATCTATTCTGTCCACAATAGGTCAGTGAGTTGTGTTTAGCAGCCTAAAGGTGAACTTATCTGTACAGATTTTAACTTTATATGTTTAAAAGTAAACTTTATGAATAAGAAGCTGGATCTGGATGATTGAAATAGATTGACGGAGAAGGAAGTACTATTGATAATAGTAGCTACGAGAAAACATGGATGTGATACATTCAGTTCTCTCTTTGTCATTGCAAATGTCTAAGAAATATAGTGCAATTAAATGGAATTGTGTGAAGTAATGCTTTTTTTTTTTAATGTTTATGTATTGCATTTGATATGTAAGGGGGGACTTTTATTTCAGTTGGTATTTTGATACAATTTTGACTCTTATCCTTCCAATTAATAATTTGTGGAGGGAGTAAAACAAGACCAGCCTGTACATATGTACAGTCTGATCTTGCACTACACCCTTCCACTGCTCTTCACTAGTTTTGGTAATTCATTGCCAGTGAATGGAATAAAAGCTAATTTTGTGGTTTTCAGTTATTTAATTTTGGTAGGTTAAGAGTCAATCGATTTCCTTTATACGTTTTATATCCCAGCTTATCTGAGTGTTAATATAATCGGGTGAAACATAATATGTGAGTAATAGTGTGTTTAGTAACCTTCATTTAAATTAAAAATTAGATAAAATTTCATAATATGCTTACTTTTCTTTAAAGTTACCAGTTCAGTATTTAGCTCACCTGAGCACAAAATGCTCAAGGGCAGCTTTTTTAGGATCACCCAGTGATCGCTGTGCATCAGTGTGTCGTCAACAATTCTTTAAACATCAACTCCTCCTAAACCGCTGGGCCGATTTGGACCAAACTTGGCTGGAATGTTCCTCGGGAGGTCCTCTTTAAAAGTTGTTAACAGAATTTGATTTCATCAAAAACTCTGGTTGGCATGGCAACCAAATGGAATTTTCTAGGAAATTCTTTAAAAACTTCTTCTCCGAAACCGCTTGTCAGATTTTGAAATAATTACACAGATATGTTCCTTAGATGACCCTTTCCAAAACTTGTCCGCAAAATTTTGATTTGTCAAGAAAGACAGCTTTGGTGAATGGGGGCTATTTGCACTATAGGGAAATGAAGAAATTCTTAAAAATTCTTCTCTGAAAGCGGTGGTCAGATTTTGAAATAATTTTATAGAAATGTTCCTTGGATGACCCTTTTTAACTCACCTGAGCATAAAGTGCAATGTCTGTCGTGCAATGTCAATTTCTTTAAACATCTCCTCCTCCTAAACCACTGGGCCAATCTTGCTGAAACTTGCTATGAATGTTCCTTGAGTGAAGCTCTACCATGGTTGTTCAAGAGATTGAATTCCAGCCATAACTCTGGTTACCATGGCAACCAAAAGGGAAAAAATAGCAAAATCTTTGAAAATCTTGTTTCCTGAAACTAGTAGAGTTTTGATATTTGGTATGTAGCATCTCCTAGTGGACCTCTACCAAGATTGTTCATGTGATGCCCCTGGGGTCAAAACTGGCCCTGCCCGGGGGGACACAAGTTTAAAATATAGGAACAACGAAGGAAAGCTTCAAAATTCTTCTCTGAAATTAGAAAGTGCAGAGCTTTGATATTTGGTATGTAATATCTCCTAGTGGACCTCTACCAACATTGTTCATATGATGCCCCTGGGGTCAAAACTGGCCCTGCTTCGGGGGTCACAAGTTTGAAACATAGGAACAATGCAGGAAAGCTTCAAAATTCTTCTCCGACACTAAAAGTGCAGAGCCTTGATATTTGGTATATAATATCTCCTAATGGACCTCTACCAAGATTGTTCATATGATGCCCCTGGGGTCAAAACTGGCCCCGCCCCGGGGGTCACAAGTTTGAAACAGGAATTAAGAAGGAAAACTTTAAAATTCTTCTACTCTGAAACTAGAAGGTCCAGAGCTTTGATATTTAGTATGTAGCAATCCTAGTGGACCTCTACCAAGTTTATTCACATGATGCCCCTGGGGCCAAAGCATCTCCTAGTGGACTTCTACCAAGATTGTTCATATGATGCCCCTGGGGTCAAAACTGGCCTGGTTTCGGGGGTAACAAGTTTGAAACATAGGAACCAAGACGGAAAACTTTAAAATCCTTCTTCTCTGAAACTAGAAGGTGCAGAGCTTTGGTATTTGGTATATAATATCGCCTAGTGGACTTCTACCAAGATTGTTCATATGATGTGATGCCCTTGGGGTCAAAACGGGAGGGGGTGGGGGATTGGTGGGGGGGAGTACCCATTTTTTTGGGGGGGTCACAAGTTCAAAACATAGGAACAAAGAAAGAAAAATTCAAAATTCTTCTTCTCTGAAACTAGAAGGTACAGAGCTTTGATATTTGATGTGTAGCATCTTCTATTTGATCTCTACCAAGTTTGTTCCTATGATGCCCCTGGGTTTAAAACTGGCTCCGACCCGGGGGTCACAAGTCTGAAACATAGGAACAAAGAAGGAAAAAATCAAAATTCTTCTTCTCTGAAACCAGAAGGTGTAGAGCTTTGATATTTGGTGTGTAGCATCTTCTAGTTGATCTCTACCAAGATTGTTCCTATGATGTCCCTGGGTTCCAAACTGCCCCCCCCCGGGGGTCAAAAGTTCAAAGCATAGGAACAAAGAAGGAAAACTTAAAAAGCGATTCTCTGAAACTGGAAGTCATAGAGCTTTGATATTTCCTATATAGCATCTTCTAGTGGACCTCTACCAAGTTTGTTCATATAATCATCCTGGGATCCAAACTAGCCCCACCCTGTTGGTCACAAGTTTGAACTTGGGAACAAAGAAGGAAAACTTTGAAATTCCTCTGTTCTGAAACAAGATGGAAACTTTGTACATGTGTTCGTTATAATAGTCTGCCAATAACAATATTTTATCTTTTTTTATTAAATTCCTCTGTTCTGAAACAAGATGGAAACTTTGTACATGTGTTCGTTATGATAAACTGGCCCCACCCTGGTGGTCACAAATTTGAACATGGGAACAAAGAAGGAAAACTTTGAAATTCCTCTGTTCTGAAACAAGATGGAAACTTTGTACATGTGTTCGTTATGATAAACTGGCCCCACCCTGGTGGTCACAAGTTTGAACATGGGAACAAAGAAGGAAAACTTTGAAATTCCTCTGTTCTGAAACAAGATGGAAACTTTGTACATGTGTTCGTTATGATAAACTGGCCCCACCCTGGTAGTCACAAATTTGAACATGGGGACAAAGAAGGAAAACTTTGAAATTCCTCTGTTCTGAGACAAGATGGAAACTTTGTATATGTGTTCGTTATAATAGTCTGCCAATAACAATATTTTACCTTTTTAGCTCACCTGAGCACAACGTGCTCAAGGGGAGCTTTTAGGATCACCCGGTGTCCGTCGTCCGTCGTCCGTCGTGCGTCGTGCGTCGTCCGTCGTGCGTCAGTGCGTCGTGCGTCGTGCGTCGTCAACAATTCTTTAAACATCAACTCCTCCTAAACCGCTGGGCGGATTTGGACCAAACTTGGCTGGAATGTTCCTTGGGAGGTCCTCTTTAAAAATTGTTCACAGAATTTGATTCCGTCAAAAACTCTGGTTGCCATGGCAACGGAATGGAATTTTTTAGCAAATTCTTTAAAAATCTTCTTCTCCGAAACCGCTGGCCAGATTTTAAAATAATTTCACACAGATGTTCCTTTGGTGACCCTTTTCAAAAATTGTTCGTGAAATTTTGATCCGTCAAGAAACATGGCTCTGGTGAATGGGGGCTTCTTGCACTATACAGAAATGAAGAAATTCTTAAAAATTCTTCTTCTCTGAAACCGCTGGCCAGATTTTAAAATAATTTCACACAGATGTTCCTTAGGTGACCCTTTTCAAAAATTGTTCGTGAAATTTTGATCCGTCAAGAAACATGGCTCTGGTGAATGGGGGCTTCTTGCACTGTAAAGAAATGAAGAAATTCTTAAAAATTCTTCTTCTCTGTAACCGCTGGTCAGATTTTAAAATAATTTCACAGAGATGTTCCTTGGATGACCCTTTTCAAAAATTGTTCGCGAAATTTTGATCTGTCGAGAAACATGGCTCTGGTGAATGGGGGCTTCATGCACTATACAGAAATGAAGAAATTCTTAAAAATTCTTCTTCTCAGAAACCGCTGGTTAGATTTTGAAATAATTTCACAGACTTGTTCCTTGGGTTACCCTTTCCAAAAATTGTTCGCGAAATTTTGATTGGTCAAGAAACATGGCTCTGGTGAATGGGGGTTACTTGCACTATATAGAAATGAAGAAATTCTTGAAAATTCTTCTTCTCTGAAATGGCTGGACAGATTTTGAAATAATTTCACAGAGATGTTCCTTGGGTGACCCTTTTCTAAAATTGTTCACAAAATTTTGATTGGCCAAGAAACATGGCTCTAGTGAATGGGGGCTACTTGCACTATATGGAAATGAAGAAATTCTTGAAAATTCTTCTTCTCTGAAACCTGTGGTCAGATTTTAAAATAATCTGACAGAGATGTTCCTTGGGGGACCCTTTCCAAAAGCTGTACATATAATTTTGATCCATCAAGAAACATGGCTCTTGTGAATGGGGGCTACTTGCACTATATGGACATGATGAAATTCTTTAAAATTCTCTTTCTCTGAAACCCCTGGTCAGATTTCGAAATTATTTCAGAGAGATGTTCCTTGGGTGACTCTTTTCAAAACTTGTTCGTAAATTTTGATCCATCAAGAAACATGGCTCTCATGGATGGGGGCTACTTGCTCTTATACAGAAATGAAGAATTCTTAAAAATTCTTCTTTTTGAAACTGATGGTCAGATTTTGAAATGACTTTTACAGGTGACCTTTTGAAAATTGCTTGGCAGAATTATAAATTTGGTTCCAATGTTTCAATACCTCAAAAAAAAAATAGACTATGGTCATCTCAAAAATTCAGGTGAGCGATCCAGGGCCATCTTGGCCCTCTTGTTTCATTAATTTCCTCTGTTCTGAAACAAGATGGAAACTTTGTACATGTGTTCGTTATGATAAACTGGTCCCACCCTGGTGGTCACAAATTTGAACATGGGAACAAAGAAGGAAAACTTTGAAATTCCTCTGTTCTGAAACAAGATGGAAACTTTGTACATGTGTTCGTTATGATAAACTGGCCCCCCCCCCCCCCCCCTCCCCCTGGTGGTAACAAATTTGAACATGGGAACAAAGAAGGAAAACTGAAATTCCTCTGTTCTGAAACAAGATGGAAACTTTGTACATGTGTTCGTTATAACTGCCAATAACAATATTTTACCTTTTTCCATTAAATGTCATGTGATTGAAAAAGGGGGCTTGGTGTAAATTTTCGCTATGGACCAATATCTTGTTCACTACAGGACAAAATGTAATTAAACTTCATCTTATTAAGCGACAGACAATAGTTACTGGATCTACAGGCTGAAAGCCAGCAGAGCTTATGTAATGGTATGGTTTCCGTCAACCGTCCGTCCGTTAGTCTTTTTCTTGTTTACACTTTTTCATTTTTGGTCAGATTTCCGTGAAGCTTACTCAGTTTGTTTATCTCATCAATAGCTTTAACCCTATTGATTTTTGAAAAACAAAATCAGACAAACAGTGTGGGAAAAGTAGCCGTTTCAAGTTTAAAATTTCCATTTCTTGTTTATGCGACAAAGTCTGTAATTTTGGGCAGATTTCCTTGAAACTTGCAGAGTTTGTTTATCTTATCAATAGCTTAAATCCTATTGATTTTGAAAAAAATTCCTACAAACAGTATGGGAAAAGTAGCCATTTCAAGTTGAAAACTTTCATTTCTTGTTTATGCGATAAAGTCTTCAATTTTGGTCAGATTTCCGTG
Source organism: Tridacna crocea (assembly GCA_943736015.1). Taxonomy (NCBI): domain Eukaryota; kingdom Metazoa; phylum Mollusca; class Bivalvia; order Cardiida; family Cardiidae; genus Tridacna; species Tridacna crocea. Next base: position 32,399,559 of record OX031066.1, on the reverse strand, counting down.
AAACTTACACAGCTTATCTCATCAATGGCTTGAACCCTATTGATTTTGAAAAAAATCCGACAAACAGTATGGGAAAAGTAGCCATTTCAAATTTAAAATTTCCATTTTTTTTTTTTTTTTATATGCGATAAAGTCTGTATTTTTGGTCAGATTTCCGTGAAACTTACACAGTTTGTTTATCTCATCAATAGCTTTAAGCCTATCGATTTTGAAAAAAGTCTGGCAAACAGTATGGGAAAAGTAGCCATTTCAAATTAAACAATTTTATTGCTTGTTTACATGATAAAGTATTTATTTGTGATCAGATTTTTGTGAATTTTTCAGCTTTTTTATCCCATTAATAGCATTTTTAATCCTATTGATTTTGAAAAATTTCCAACACATAGTATGGGAAAAGTAGCCATTTTGAGTTGAAATGTCAATTTTTTTTGTCTTTATGAATAATAAATTCCAAATGTTTGCTTTATTTAACCCTTTCCCAAACAAGCCCTGGTTTTTACGTGTCTGCAGTAAAAGTCTATGAAAACACTGTGGGAAAAGGAGAAATGGCTGGTAACAAGCAATTTCTCCTTTTCCCACAGTGTTTTCTACCCTTTTTGAGAACTTTCTGCAATTTTCTCCATATTTAAAATTGTCGTCTGCAAACTCTTTTGGTTTTGAAGAGTCCAAAATTTGTTGTTTGAGAAAGGGTTAAAAGACAAATCTCTGCCAGTAGAGCATATTCAGGCCCTTCAAGGCCTTCTAGTATGATTTTATTTCATGAAACGACCTGTTATCAAAAAAAGGGGACAAAACGTATAATTTCATTATGGACCAATTAATCAGTTTGCCCGTCCATCCACCTTGACGGATATCTTCTGGAGTCCTTGGCATTTATGAAATTTCAAACATGTTTTCCTTAGGATAGTCTTTTGATACAATTTTCGTATGTAAGATGTGTCACAGAAAAAGGGGTTACCTTTCACATACTGGACTTGTTGAGCCCCGATAGATCAGTCAGTAATTTTGTGAGCTGATAGTCTGGGGTTCCCAGTTTGTGCTGGCTTGATTACTGTCTCAGCCAACATCCTTTGACATTTAATCAAAAGTTACTGAGACAAGTCTCATTTGTGTCTATAACAATAACAATGAGCGAATGAGGTTTTAATGTCATTCGACCACCATTTTGACCAGAAAATTAATACCTGGCCTGAATATGCTGATTTGTCTAGAAACATGGCTCTGGTAAATGGGGGCTACTTGCACTATTTGGCCACGACGAAATTCTTTTTCTCAGAAACGGCTTATCAGATTTTGAAATAATTTCAGAGAAATGTTTCTCGGCTAAACCTTTTCAACTAGAGGCGCTTGAGCGCCTGTATCGCTCCACAGTCCTGATTTTTCTGTAAGGGTGAGGAGAAGTTTTTAACATAAACCATTCATTCCTGCATTTTAGGTCACTAAAGAAAAAAAGCTATGAAAAACATTGTGAGAAAAGAAGAAAATAATAGTAACCTGCATTTTCTTAGTTTTACACAATAATTTCTACCCTTTTTTATACAAATTTTACTAATTTGAAGATTTATTATATTGTCTGCGACATCTTTCAATTATGACCAGTTATAAAAATTTTGTCTTCTTGTTATAGTTATAGAGGGTCTTGTTACAAACCATTTTGGGTGGGGAAACATCAAAATATAGAAAATATATATTGTGGCAATTGTTTTATTGAAGTTGCAGGATCAGTTTGATTGGATAACAAAATGCCTTATCACAACAGTAAAGCCCTGTCCCTCTTTGTACTAGGTCACCAGTAGGTCAACAAACCTTTACCAGAACTGATAAAAGTACAGATGTTCTATTGTTTTTATATGAAAAGGACTATAGATTATGTAAAGCAACCATCTTTACCACCCTAGGAACTAACCTGCAATACAACAATGAAATCCAATGAATAGTTTGAGAGAAGAATTTTTCAAAGATTTTACTTTATACCGTAAAAGGAAAATAAGTCTCCCGTAAAAGCCATGTTTTTTTTGACGGATCTTTTCTTTTTAAGGAATTCTGTAGACCTTTATCTAAGGAACATACCTGCAAAATAATAATGCTATCCAATAAGCGGTTTGGGAGGAGAAGATTTTTAAAGGTTTTTAGCTCACCTGAGCACAACGTGCTCAAGGGGAGCTTTTAGGGTCACTGGGTGTCCGTCGTCCGTCGTGCGTCGTGCGTCGTCAACAATTATTTAAACATCAACTCCTTCTAAACCGCTGGGCCAATTTGGACCAAACTTGGCAGGAATGTTCCTTGGGAGGTCCTCTTTATAAATTGTTCACAGAATTTGATTCCGTCAAAAACTCTGGTTGCCATGGCAACCAAATGGAATTTTTTAGCAAATTCTTTAAAAATCTTCTCCTCTGAAACCGGTGGTCAGATTTTGAAATTATTTCACAGATATGTTCCTTGGGTGACCCTTTTCAAAAACTGTTAGTGAAATTTTGATCCGTCAAAAATTGTGGCTCTGGTGAATGGGGGCTACTTGCACTATACAGAAATGAAGGAATTCTTTAAAAATCGCTGGCCAGATTTTAAAATAATTTCACAGAGATGTTCCTTGGATGACCCTTTTCAAAATTTGTTCGCGAAATTTTGATCCGTCAAGAAACATGGCTCTGGTGAATGGGGGCTTCTTGCACCATACAGAAATGAAGAAATTCTTTAAATTCTTTTTCTCTGAAACCGCTGGTCAGATTTTGAAATAATTTCACAGAGATGTTCCTTGGATGACCCTTTCCAAAAATTGTTCGTGAAATTTTGATAGGTCAAGAAACCTGGCTCTAGGGAATGGGGGCTACTTGCGCTATAGGGAAATGAAGAAATTCTTAAAAATTCTTCTTCTCTCGAACGGCTGATCAGATTTTGAAATAATTTCACAGAGATGTTCCTTGGGTGACCCTTTTCAAAAATTGTTTGTGAAATTTTGGTTCGTCGAGAAACATTGCTCTAGTGAATGGGGGCTACTTGCACTACATGTATATGGAACTGAAGAAATTCTTGAAAATTCTTCTTCTCTGAAACTGCTGGTCAGATTTTGAAAGGACTTTTACAAATTGCTTGACCTTTTAAAAATTGCTTGTCAAAATGATGATTTTGTTTCCAGTGTTTCAATACCTTCGAAAAAAAAAAGGGGGGCTACGGTCCTCTCAAAAATTCAGGTGAGCGATCCAGGACCATTTTGGCCCTCTTGTTTTAGCTCACCTTAGCACAAAATGCTAAAGGTGAGCTATTGTGATCGCCCTATGTCCGGCGTCCGGTGTCCGTTGTCCGTCAACAATTTCTTTAACCATTTTTTTTTTCTCCTAAACCACTGGGCCAATCCTGATGGAACTTGGCAGGAATGTTCCTTGGGTGAAGCTCTACCAATGTTGTTCAAAGAATTGAATTCCACCCATAACTCTGGTTGCCATGGCAACAAAAATGAAAACAAGAGGCCAAGATGGCCCTGGATTGCTCACCTGAATTTTTGAGATGACCATAGCATATTTTTTTCTGGGGTATTGAAACATTGGACCCAAATTTTTATCTTGCCAAGCAATTTTCACCTGTAAAAGTCGTTTCAAAATCTGACCATTTTTAAGAATTCTTCATTTCCATATAAGTGCAAGCAGCCCCCATTAACGAGAGCCATGTTTCTTGACGGATCAAAATTTTACGAACAAGTTTTGAAAAAGGTCACCCAAGTACACATTGCTGAGAAATTCTTTTAAAAATATGATCAGGGGTTTCAGAGAAAGAAGAATTTTCTAGAATTTCTTCATTTCTGTATAGTGTAAGTAGCCCCCTTTCACCAGGGCCATGTTTCTTGACAGATCAAAATTTCGCGAACACTTTTTGAAAAGGGTCACCCAAGGTACATCTCTGTGAAATTATTTCAAAATCTGACAAGTGGTTTCATAGAAGAAGAGTTTTTAAGAATTTCTTCATTACTGTATAGTCCAAGTAGCCCCCATTCACCAGAGCCATGTTTCTTGACGGATCAAAATTTCACGAACATTTTTTGAAAAGGGTCACCCAAGCAACATCTGTGTGAAATTATTTTAAAATCTGGCCAGTGGTTTCAGAGGAGAAGTTTTTTAAAGAATTTCTTAGAAAATTCCATTCCGTTGCCATGGCAATCAGAGTTTTTGACGGAATCAAATTCCGAGAACAAGTTTTAAAGAGGACCTCCCAAGGAACATTCGAACCAAATTTGGTCCAAATTGGCTCTGCAGAATTGTTCATGACGGACGACAGACGACGGTCACCAGGTGATCCTAAAAGCTCCCCTTGAGCACGTTGTGCTCAGGTGAGCTAAAAATGTAAACATTTTTAAAAAGCTTCTCTGAAACTAGAAGGCGTAGAGGTTTGATATTTGGTATGTGGCATCTCCTAATGGACCTCTACCAAGTTAGTTCAAATGATGCCCCTAGGGTCAAAACTGGCCCTAACCCGGGGGGTCACAAGTTTGAGCATAGTTCTATACAAAGAAAGAAAAATCTAAAAATCTTCTTCTCTGAAACTAGAAAGCGTAGAGCTTTGATATTTGGTATGTAGCATCTCCTACTGGACCTCTACCAAGTTTGTTCAAATGATGCCCCTGCTGTCAAAACTGGCCCCACCCCGGGGGTCATAAGTTTGAGGACAGGAAAAAAGAAGGAAACTTTAAAAATCTTTTTCTCTGAAACTAAAAACCGTAGAGCTTTGATATCTTGTCTGTGGCATCTCCCAGTGGACCTCTACCTAGTTTCTTCAATTGATGCCCCTGGGGTCAAAACTGGCCCCGTCCCGGGGGTCACAAGTTTGAGCATAGGAACAAAGCAGGAAAACTTTCAAAATCTTCTCCTCTGAAATTAGATGGTGTAGAGCTTTGATATTTGGTCTGTCGCAGCTCCTAGTAGACCTCTCCCAAGTTCAAAAGATGCGCATGGGGTCAAAAATGGCTCCACCCAGAGGGACACATGTTTGAGCACAGGAACAAAGAAGGCGTAGAGGTTTGATATTTGGTATGTGGCATCTCCTAATAGACCTCTACGAAGTTTGTTCGAATGATGCCCCTGGGGTCAAAACTTGCCCCAACCCGGGGGTCACAAGTTTGAGCATAGAAACAAAGAAAGAAAAATTTAAAAATCTTCTCTGAAACTTGAAGGCGTAGAGCTTTGATATTTGGCTTGTAGCATTTTCCTAGTGGACCTCTACCAAGTTTATTCACAAGATGCCCCTGGGGTCAAAGCTGGCCCCATCCCAGGGGTATAAGTTCAAACATAGGCACAAAGATTAAAAGTTTAATATTCTTTTTCTCAAAAAGTGAAAGGCATAGAGCTTTGATATTTGGTATGTAACATCTCCTAGTGGACCTCTACCAAGTTTATTCATAGGATGCTGCTGGGGTCAAAACTGACCCCAGCAGCATCCTATGAACTTGTGACCCCGGGGGTCACAAGTTCAAACTTAGGAACAAAGAAAGAAAATTTTTAAAAATCTTCTCTGAAACTTGATGGTGCAGAGCTTTGATATCTGGTATGCAGAATCTTCTTAGGTCTTTTCAAGGTCGATTCAACCACACATGACTTCAGAATCGTTGCCCGCTAAACTGGTACTCATTTTTGAGAGATGATAACTTTATACGAACGCAGGTAGCAGGCAACCAGTTTGATTTACCCGCAGTAAAAACAACTTGAGGGGTCGGAGGGGGATGGGGCTGAAGATTTCAAACTCAAAATCGAAACTAAAAGAAAATTAGAAAATTTATGAGGACTTTCAGTTCGGACGTTTTGATTATTATAAATTATAAGTGGTATTTTGATTTTTATCTTTATCTTTTACCAGTCGACGAAATTTCAGACAAGTTCATATTGAAAACATTTGCAGACGACAAATTAAATACGGCTCAAAAGTTGAATTAGTCTTGAAAAGAATATAAAACTATGTGGAAAATGAGGAAATGCTTGGCGTTAGCATTTTCTTCTTTTCCCACAATGTTTCCAAAAGCTGTCTTCCTTGGGGTCCTTAAATTCAGGACTGGCTGAGTATCCTACATGTAGTGTCTTATTGTATTTAAACAATAAAATCATGCGCCGAGAACTTTTGTATCTCCGAACGGGCAGCTGGCTGTAAATGTGCTTGTCTGAATTCAAAGAGAAGTTCTTTATACATAGAGGCGTAGCCATGTTAATTCGATTGGTGCGGTGAAATTGAGCTCCAAAGACGCGAAGCTGTGCTAAGCAGGTCCGGGGCAATGCCATGAATGCTCCCCCGAAAAATTTTGGAAATAAAAAATGATACATGATTTCGTGCATTGTAGGCCTCGGGTGTTTTCTAGCATAAATTTCGTCTCGTTTCTAAGACATTTCTTAGTATTTTATCCTCTGATTTTTTAATTTGTTGGCTCGATATAAATTTACTGTAATGTTGTAATTTGAGAAATTTCGTATGTGTTTACATTCACTATAAATTTTGCTTATAGAGAATGAAAGATTATTAGCTTTAGGCCTATATGTCCAGACGGTTAGGGAATAAACAGCTGGCTATCCTTCATATTTGCAAAGGCAGCATGCAAAGATATCCGCGATTTTACAATGCTTGTTAAACTCTAAGCACAAATTGAAAATAACATTTACTTTCTAGTCACTCTCATGCTAAAATTCTAGATAATGGAATGATTAGCTACACTTACCTTCGTAGAGGTAAAGCGAGGTTGATCATAATTTCATACGACACAAACCTCCCTTAACTAAAGAGCTCACACAGATTATGACGCAGCGTCAGCAATCCAGGTGGTCATATTTTAGAGTACTTATGGCGCAGTAGTTGCATCATTTTGTAAGGAATCGATGGAAGGGTGGTTGAGGGTGGGCGTGTGGGCTCTATAAAGTAACAATGGGGAAAATGGTTTTATCAATACGTTTAACCCTTTCCCAAACGATGAATTTTGGGCCCTTCCAAACCAAGAGTTTGCAGACAATGTTAGATTTGGAGAAAATGGTAGAAAGTCACCCAAAAAGGGTAGAAAACACTGTGGGAAAAGGAGAAATTGCTCGTTACGAGCAATTTGTCCTTTTCCCACAGTGTTTTCAAAATACTTTTACTGCAGACACGTTAAATCCAGGGCATTTTTGGGAGAGGATTAAGGAAAAGTCAGGCCTGTTTTGGCACAAGATTTCTCTAAACTGCTGATCAAAGCTGAATGAATCGCACCAGGTATCGTTTTATTGAGTAAACGTTTATCTTAGTTTGAAATTCAAAGTAAAGGTTGTTGTGCAGAAAAGTGGCCCGATTCTGTACCCAGGATGCCCAAATTAGATGAGTATTTGTAGAATTCCATCGATTGTGCGTGTAATTTAAAGAATTCTGATAATGTTCCTCTAGATGAAGCAACAAGAATTCTATTCAAAATTGGATCCTGGAAGGAATTCTGAGCAGGACCATGGTAGAGCATTTCAATTAACCCTTTACCAAACAATCTCTGGTTTATACGGCCCAGAGGTAGAGGCCTTTTAAAAACATTATTGGAAAAAAGTATGCTTGCATTTTCTCCTTCTCATACAATAATTTCTACTCTTCTAGAGTCAAGTTACAATTCTTTAGTTGTAAAGGTTTTCAATTTGGAAAAGACTAAACTTTTGTTGTTTGGTAAAGGATTAAGTTTGGTCACAATTGGATGAATAGTTTCAGGGATGTTGATGAATGTGAAAACAAAAAACAAGAGGACCATGATGCTCCTATATTGCTCACCTGAGTACTAAGCAGTAAAGTTCTACAATGAAGATGAATACCAAATATCAAAGTTCAAGGCCAAATAATTCTGACAGGGTATGTAACTGTGCAAAAAGCATTTTCTTTTTCGAAAATGCTTTCACGACCTTCCTTATTCAGGGTCATTGAATGTCAGGATTGTATGGTAAGGGATTGAATTCACTTGGAAGGCCAGGCATTAATTTCCTGATCAAAATGATGGTCAAATGACATTAAAACATCATTCGCTCATTGGTAAGACACAAATGAGACTTGTCTCGGTAACTTTTGATCAAATGTCAAAGGATGTTGGCTGAGACAGTAATCAAGCCAACACAAACTGGGAACCCAAGACTTTCAGCTCACAACATTACTGACTGATCTATCGGGGCTCAAAAAGTCCAGTATGTGAAAGGTAACCCCTTTTTCTGTGACACATCTTACATACGAAAATTGTATCAAAAAGACTATCCTAAGGAAAACTTCATAAATGTCAAGGACTTTAGAAGATATCTGTCAAGGTGATGGATGGGCAAACTGACTGTAATTGGTCCATAATGAAATTATACATTTAGTCCCATTTTTGATAACATGTCATTTCATGAAATAAAATCAAATAACTATTGTCTGTCGCTTAACAAGATGAAGTTTAATTAAAGTTTGTCCTGTAATGAAAGAGATATTGGTCAATAGTGAAAATTTACACCAAGCCCCCTTTTTCAACAACATGACATTTAATGAAAAAAAGGTAAAATACTGTTATTGGCAGACTATCATAACGAACACACTTACGAAGAACAGAGGAATTTCAAAGTTTTCCTTCTTTGTTCCCATGTTCAAACTTGTGACAACCAGGGCAGGGCTACTTTGGACTCCAGGATCATCGTATCATGTTTGGTGGAGGTCCACTAGAAGATGCTACATATGATATATCAAAGCTCTACGACTTCAAGTTTCAGAGAATTTTTCTTTAAAAGTTTTCCTTCTTTGTTCCTATGTTTCAAACTTGTGACCCCCGGGGCTGGGCCAGTTTGGACCCTGGGGACATTATTTAACCAAACTTGGTAGAGTTCAACTAGCAGATGCTACATAACAAATATCAAAGCCCTGCACCTTCTAGTTTCAGAGAAGAAGAAATTTAAAGTTTTCCTTCTTTGTTCCTATGTTTCAAACTTGTGACCCCCAAGGCAGGGCCAGTTTTGACCGCAGGGACATCATATGAGCACTCTTGGTAGAGGTCCACTCGGATATGCTACATACCAAATATCAAAGCTCTGCGCCATCTAGTTTCAGAGAAGAAGAATTTTAAAGTTTTCCATCTTTGTTCCTATATTTCAAACTAGTGACCCCCGAGGCGGGACCATTTTTGAACAAAGGGGCATCATATGAACAATCTTGGTAGATGTCTACTGGAAGATGCTACATACCAAATATCAATGCTCTGCACCTTCTAGTTTCAGAGAAGAAGATTTTTAAAGTTTTCCTTCTTTGTTCCGATGTTCCAAACTTGTGACCCCCAGGGAGGGCCCAGTTTTGACCCCAGGGGCATCATATGAAGAATCTTGGTAAAGGTCCACTAGGAGATGCTACATACCAAATATCAAAGCTCTGCACCTTCTAGTTTTAGAGAAGAAGAATTTCAAAGTTTTTCTTCTTTGTTCTTATGTTTCAAACTTGTGACCCCCGGGGCCGGGCCAGTTTTGACCCCACGGGCATCATATAAATAAACTTTGTAGAGGTTCACTAGGAGATGCTACATACCAAATATCAAAGCTCTGCACCTTCTAGTTTCAGAAAAGAAGAAAATTTAAAGTTTTTCTTCTTTGTTCATATGTTTCAAACTTGTGGCCCCAGGGCAGGGTCAGTTTTGACCCCAGGGCATCATATGAACAATCTTGGAATAGGTCCACTAGGAGATGTTACCTACCAAATATCAAAGCTCCGCACCTTCTAGTTTTAGAAGCAAGAGGACCATGATGGTCCTATATTGCTCACCTGAGTACTAAGCAGTAAAGGTCTTCAATGAAAATCCTTCTTTTCCGAAAAGATCATCGTATCATATTTGATAGAAGTCCACAAAAAGATGCTACATAATGAAATATCAAAGCTCTACGATTTCCAGTTTCAGAGAAAAAATATTTTTAAAGTTTTCCTTCTTTATTCCTGTTTCAAACTTGTGACTCCTGAGGCTGGGCCAGTTTGGACCCCAGAGACATCACGTGAACAAACTTTGTAGAGGTCAAATAGCAGATGCTTCATACCAAATATCAAAGCTCAAATCCTTCTTGTTTCAGAGAAGAAGATTTTTAAAGTTTTCCTCCTTTGTTTGTATGTTTCAAACTTGTGACCCCGCGGGCGGGTCCATTTTTGACCCCAGGGGCATCTTACGAACAATCTTGGTAGAGGTCCACTATGAGGTGCTACATAATAAATATCAAAGCTCTGCCCCTTCTAGTTTCATAAAAAAAGAATTTTAAAGTTTTCCTTCTTTGTTCCTTTATTTCAAACTTGTGACCCCCGGGGCTGGGCCAGTTTGGACCCCAGGGGCATCATATGAACAATCTTGGTAGAGGTCCACTAGGAGATGCTACATACCAAATATCAAAGCTCTACACCTTCTAGTTTCAGAGAAGAAGATTTTCAAAGATTTTGCTATTTTTTCCTTTTGGTTGCCATGGCAACCAGAGTTATGGCTGGAATTCAATATCTTGGACAATGTTGGTAGAGCTTCACCCAAGAAACATCCCTGCCAAGTTTCATCAAGATTGGCCAAATGGTTTGGGAGGAATAGATGTTTAAAGAAATTGTGGACGACGGACATTAGGCGAACACAAAAGCTCACCATGAGCACTCCGTGCTTAGGCGAGCTAAAAAAGATTTTTAAAGATTTCCTTTTTTGTTCCTATGTTTCAAACTTGAGACCCTCAGGGCGGGGCCAGTTTTGACCACAGGGGCATCATATGAACAATCTTTGTAGATGTCTACGGGAAGATGCTACGTACCAAATATCAATGCTCTGCACCTTCTAGTTTCAGAGAAGAAGATTTTTAAAGTTTTCCTTCTTTGTTTTGATGTTTCAAATTTGTGATCCCCAAGGGAGAGGCCAGTTTTGACCCCAGGGGCATCATATGAACAATCTTGGTAGAGGTCCACTAGGAGATGCTACATACCAAACATCAAAGCTCTGCACCCACCTTCTAGCTTCAGGAGAGGAATATTATAGTTTTCTTTCTTTGTTCCTATGTTTCAAACTTGTGACCCCCGGGGCCGGGCCAGTTTTGACCCCAGGCGCATCATATGAACAATCTTGGTTGAGGTCCACTAGGAGATGCTACATACCAAATATCAAAGGTCTGCACCTTCTACTTCCAGTTACAGAGAAGAAGATTTTCAAAGATTTCGCTATTTTTTTCCTTTTAGTTGCCATGGCAACCATAGTTATGCCTAGAATTCAATCTCTTGAACAACTTTGGTACAGCTTCACCCAAGGAACATCCTTGCCAAGTTTCATCAAGATTGGCCCAGTGGTTTAGGAGAAGAAAATGTTTAAAGAAATTATGGACGACAGACGACGGATGACACACAACGGATATTGGGCAATCACAACAGCTCTGCTGAGTGAAAAAGTTAACACACGCCTAGATGGATACATCACAAACACATGCTTTATTACACAATCTTGTTGTCTTTTGGCAAGTAGAGCTAAAAACTGATCTGCTAACTTTAAAGAAAAGTAAACATGTTAAAAGAATTTATCCAATTTTTATTTTAAATGAACACACTATTACTCACATATTGTTTCACCCGATCATATTAACACTCAGATAAACTGGGATATAAAACATATAAAGAAAATCGATTGACCCTTAACCTACCAAATTTAAATGACTGAAAAGTACAAAATCAGCTTTTATTCCATTCACTGGCAATGAATGGAACTTAGTGACAGAGCAGTGGAAGGGTGTAGTGCAAGATCAGACTGTATATATGTGCAGGCTGGTCTTGTTTTACTCTCTTCACAAATTATTAAATGGCAGGATAAGAGTCAAAATTGTATCAATATACGAACTGAAATAAAAGTCCCCCCTTACATATCAAATGCAATACATAAACATTAAACAAGAGGGCCATGATGGCCCTGAAATCGCTCACCTGAGTTTATTGACCAAACATGCACCATCTAGTTTCCCAGTGACCTAGTTTTTTATCAGACATTACCCATCATCAAACACTTTTGAGATATCAATAAGACAAACATTCTGGCCAAGTTTCATGAGTATTGGACTGAAAATGTGGCCTCTACAGTGTACAAAAGGTTTTTCTAAGATTTCATCAAGTGACCTAGTTTTGGACCCGACAATTACCCATTATCAAACTCTTTTGAGACATCACCAAAACAAACATTCTGACCAAGTCTGAAGAATATCAGGCAGAAAATGTAGCCTCTAGAGTGTACACAAGGTTTTTCTAATATTTGACCCATTGACCTAGTTTTTGACTCCACATGACCCATTTTCAATCTCATTCAAGGTATCACCAGGACAAATATAATGAACCAGTTTTAGGAGTATCAGACTGAAAATGTGTCCTCCAGAGCATACAAAAGGTGTTTATAACATTTGACCTATTGACCCAGTTTTTGACCCAACATGACCCATTTTCAAACTCATCCAAGATATTATAAAGGCAAACATTCTGACTAATTTTCAAGAGTGTTGGACTGAAAATGTGGCATCCAGAGCATATACAAGGTTTTTCTAAGATTTGACCTGGTGACCTAGTTTTTAACCCCCAATGACCCATTTTCAAACCTGTCTGAGATATCATCAAGACAAACATTCTGACCAACTTACAAGAGTTTCGGACTGAAAATGTGGCCTTTAGAGCCTACAAAAGGTTTTTCTAACATTTGACCTAGTGACCTAGTTTTTGACCCCACATGACCCATTTTCGATCTTGTCCGAGATATCATCCAGACAAATATCCTGACCAACTTTCATGAGTATCCAACTGAAAATGTGGCCTCTAGAGCATACAAAAGGTTTTTCTAAGATTTGACCTAGTGACCTAGTTTTTGACCCCACGTGACCCATTTTCGAACTCGTCCGAGATATCATCCAGACAAACATCCTGACCAACTTTCATGAGTATCCGACTGGAAATGTGGCCTCTAGAGCGCACAAAAGGTTTTTCTAAGATTTGACCTGGTGACCTAGTTTTTGACCCCACGTGACCCATTTTCGAACTCGTCCGAGATATCATCCAGACAAACATCCTGACCAACTTTCATGAGTATCCGACTGGAAATGTGGCCTCTAGAGCGCACAAAAGGTTTTTCTAAGATTTGACCTGGTGACCTAGTTTTTGACCCCACGTGACCCATTTTCGAACTCGTCCGAGATATCATCCAGACAAACATCCTGACCAACTTTCATGAGTATCCGACTGGAAATGTGGCCTCTAGAGCGCACAAAAGGTTTTTCTAAGATTTGACCTGGTGACCTAGTTTTTGACCCCACGTGACCCATTTTCGAACTCGTCCGAGATATCATCCAGACAAACATCCTGACCAACTTTCATGAGTATCCGACTGAAAATGTGGCCTCTAGAGCGCACAAAAGGTTTTTCTAAGATTTGACCTGGTGACCTAGTTTTTGACCCCACGTGACCCATTTTCGAACTCGTCCGAGATATCATCCAGACAAACATCCTGACCAACTTTCATGAGTATCCGACTGAAAATGTGGCCTCTAGAGCGCACAAAAGGTTTTTCTAAGATTTGACCTGGTGACCTAGTTTTTGACCCCACGTGACCCATTTTCGAACTCGTCCGAGATATCATCCAGACAAACATCCTGACCAACTTTCATGAGTATCCGACTGAAAATGTGGCCTCTAGAGCGCACAAAAGGTTTTTCTAAGATTTGACCTGGTGACCTAGTTTTTGACCCCACGTGACCCATTTTCGAACTCGTCCGAGATATCATCCAGACAAACATCCTGACCAACTTTCATGAGTATCCGACTGAAAATGTGGCCTCTAGAGCGCACAAAAGGTTTTTCTAAGATTTGACCTGGTGACCTAGTTTTTGACCCCACGTGACCCATTTTCGAACTCGTCCGAGATATCATCGAGACAAACATCCTGACCAACTTTCATGAGTATCCGACTGAAAATGTGGCCTCTAGAGCGTACACAAGGTTTTTCTAAGATTTGACCTGGTGACCTAGTTTTTGACCCACATGACCCATTTTCGAACTCGTCCGAGATTTCATCGAGACAAACATCCTGACCAATTTTCATGAGTATCCGACTAAAACTGTGGCCTCTAGAGCGTACACAAGGTAAAAAGTTGACGACGGACGACGCACGACGCACGCCGCACGACGCACGACGGACGACGGACACAGCACGATCACAATAGCTCACCATGAGCACTTCGTGCTCAGGTGAGCTAAAAAAAAAAGCATGACTTCACACAATTCCATTTAATTGCACTATATTTCTTAGACATTTGCAATGACAAAGAGAGAACTGAATGTATCACATCCATGTTTTCTCGTAGCTACTATTATCATTAGTACTTCCTTCTCTGTCAATCTATTTCAATCATCCAGATCCAGCTTCTTATTCATAAAGTTTACTCTTAAACATATAAAGTTAAAATCTGTACAGATAAGTTCACCTGTAGGCTGCTAAATGCAACTCACTGACCTATTGTGGACAGAATAGATCAAGATCAGACTGTACAGAATGTGAAGTCTGGTCTTGGATCTGCACTGTCCAATAAGGAGATATTATTCCCACTAAAACATAACTTTGAATTAGCAATGTTTGTGCTTTTACTATCGAATTGAAAATTTCATTTTTTTGCAGGATAATGTTTAAATGGAATTCTATATTGTTTCTTTGTTTTTCTTGGTGCTGACTAAAATGCCATGAAAATCTTGGATCTAGTCCTTAACAAAAAATTTCTGATTTCAACCACTGTAAGGGAAAAAGGTTTTGAAAAGCATTTCGGAAAAAGATGAAATTGCTTGTAGCAAGCTGTAGTTTCCCTTTTTTGTTTTTCAACAAGATTTGATATTTAAATGCCTAGTACAAATATTTGAGCCAGTCAGGTCCTATTTGTCATCTACAAATGCTTTCAATTTGGGTTAGTCGAGAACTTTGTCTTCTGATACAGATTTAATGCCAGTATGGATGTCCAGTTTAGTTGTATGACTTCATCTTAACCTACTGTAACATATCATATACATGTAAATGTGAAAACTATCTACCTAAACCTTGGTGACCTTCAACCCTTTACCAAACAATCCAGGTTTAACAAACCTTTGCTTTGGAAAACAATGTGAAACAATAGGGCTATGAAGGCCCTGTATCGCTCCACTAGCTTTTTAACACTTTACCACATTAATTGAGGTGTTCATGAAAAGAGGGCCTTCAAAAACAGGGCCGTCTAAACTAAGGATTGTGTGGTAAAGAGTTAAGCACTTTAAAGTTTTAACAAACTACATGTGTTTACATATTAAATATTTCTCTGTGCAAGTTGACCCTTTTCCAGATTATAACGTTTTGGGCTTATAAACTTTGTCAGTCTACAAATAAAAAATATGACTTGAATGATTTGAGTTTTCTGTAACAACATTGTGGGAAAATAAGAAAATTTTGGTTACATGCAATTTCTTTTCCATACTCAGTAATTTCACATAGCTTGTTTTTCATGGTTGTCAAAAGAAAAAGGATTGCTGGGTAAAGTGTTGAACATTCACATATATATTGTGCTGAGAAGGTATACAATTGTGTTCTTCCTTCCATCCGTCCATACATACATGTTTATAACTTACTAATTTGCATAGTGCTTGATACACTTAACCCTAAAAATCTAGTCTCTAATAACATAATTAACATGTTAAAAAATAATAATGTGAAAAGACAAGAGGTCAACAAGGGCCTGAATCACTCCACTTTCTGAATCTGACCTCAGCATATTGCAAAAGAGGCCAGCTACATGTATCTTTCACCATAACTGTTAAAAAGATTTCATATGGCTACAAAGATTTTTTGTTCTCTTCTAGTGGGGTTCAACTATTTACCATAGAAGGAGAAATTTGAGCTTGCCTAAATCCAATACTTTTTCAGAAAACAAAGTTTCAAGTAGCAGAAATGTTGTTAATGGTCTCTAAATGAATAGAAAGTATTGTGTGGTAAGCAGGAGAAAGTGGTTACCGAAAGTCTATATGGCTTTCATTAATGATATGAATTCCCTATCATTTGCTGTCCCTAGTGTATATATTTCAAGTATAATGTGTGTGTGTGTGTTGAGGGGGGAGGGGGAATGGAGAAATTGTGTTGTACAGTAAACAGTTAAATTGAAAAGCACACATTTCAAACATTTGATAACGAAAGACACAATAGTTCTGACAAACCTATTTTTAATAAAACTGTCGGAATAGAGAAGATGTGGAATCCTAACTAGCTTCTTTTCCCTCAGCTTATATCAGTGTTTATTGCTCATTAAGCCACGCACTTCTCTATTTACAAAAAGACATCAAAGGAAGTAAAAGTGGCAAATTCCAACATAAGACAAACTAGTTCTATTTGTACCAAGATTTAAAAGAACACCATACCAGATCTGATCACTAAATCTCTTACTGGGGTTATAAATAGCACTTACTTTTACTAACCAAATTCATTGGTATTTCTCATCTCTTTCCAGGGGAAAAAATTAAAAGTTAAAGTATATTTGCAGATGACAAATGTGCTTCATCTTTTGGAATTTGCTTTCTGAAACAGGATGAAACAAACATGTTGACCCTTTCCCAGAAGACAATTTTAGCTTAGTCCAAATTGATGGCATTTGTAGATGACAATTTCAAAGGGGGCTTTAAAGGTACAAGTTTTCTTTGATAGGGTGGAGAACATTGTGAGAAAAGGAGAAAATGCTGGTTACCAGCATTTTCTCCTTTTCCTTCAATGTTTTCAAAAGGCTTTTTTCCCACAAGGTCGTTAAATGGCATCATTGTACGGTAAAGGGTTAAATAGTACTTCTATGTTGTTAGTTATTCTACATGATAAACATGATCATACAGGAGAAGCAAGGAATGTGAAGAAGCACAACTTTCAGATACACAAAATATGGACAATAAGTCTCTATCAAAACCCTGATTATAACATACCCACTGCTTAATCATATCATCGTAAATATAAAATAGACCCTTAACTCTTTACCAAATGACAAAATTTTGGACTACTCCAAATTGAAGGCATTTGTAGACAACAAAATAAATGTGAATCAAAAATTTATTTTTGATTTTGGGAGTGTAGAAAACATTGTAGGAAAAGGAGAAAATGCTGGTTACCAGCATTTTCTCCTTTTCCCACAATGTTTTCAAAAGCTTTCTTTCTCAGGGTCGTAAAAAGTCGGGATTGTGTGGTAAAGAGTTAAACAAAAAATATCTTTTCAAAAGATATGATAGTATAAGAGGTACTAGAACATAAATATTGAAACTCTGTAGTGGCTCAATATGACGAGATATAATAAAAGTAACCTGGCCTTCAATTGCTTTTTTTCACTGTTTCCCACACTGTTGAAAAAAGAAACCGTCAACTAGATATTTATCTTAAGATAACAAGATTAAAGCAATAGAAACACCTATATATTAGTATTGAAACAGTACCCTGAAAAAGGCATGAAGGGGCCTGTAGAACAAAAATATCCTGTTTTGTACCAATCACAAATTTCTACTTTTTCATTTGGGTATATTAATACCAAGGATGAGGTAAAATACAAGCATATCCAGCTGAACCGAAAAATAAAAGTCGGCCATTACCCTTTTCCAACCAAGTATTGAGAAAATATCTAATGCGAGGGACATAAACAGTTTTCTGTTTAGGATATCTATACCATAGCTTAAAATGAAGTTAAACATTTATCTGGAAACAATCCTACATAATTCTATGTGAGCCATACACTCTGAAACAGGGCTTTCACACATTACCTAACAACAAAATTTTAGGTTTGTCCAAATCGAAAGAATTTGCAGACAACAAAATAAAAGTGACTGAAAATTTGAAATTTGTTTTGGGAAGGGTAGAAAATGTTGTGGGAATAGGAGAAAATGCTGGTTTCTCCTTTTTCCACAATATTTTCTAAAGGCTTCTTTCTCAGAGTCGTCAAAAAGTTGGGATTGTGTAGTAATGGGTTAAATCAACAGCAAAAAGTATCAACCCATGTCAACCTGTGCATTCACAGCAGGCTGATATTAGTCAAAACATTTTGCTATTTGTACATTTTCTTCCGTCAAGGGACCACTTCAACTCTTCGTCTTCACTCTTTACCACACAATCCCGACTTTTAACGACCCTATTAAAGAAGCCTTTTGAAAACATTGTGTGGGAAAAGGATAAAATACTGGTGACCAGCATTTCCTCCTTCTCCCACAATGTTTTCTACCCTTTCCCAATCAAGTATCAATTTTTGATTCACATTCATTTTGTCGTCTGCAAATGCTGTCAATTTGGACTGGTCTAAAATTGTGTCATTTGGTAAAGAGTTAAAGGAGTTGTTAGACAAAATGGCTTCAATAGATCCATAACAAAGTGACATCTTACTTGGTATCAAGTATCAAGGAAATACATTGAAACCCATTTTGCCACTGTATGGTACACTATGTTTGACTGAAACAACAGTAATGATCTTTAAAGAAAAACATTGCCTTGCTTTGGAAGACAGTTCAGAAAAAATGGATGGGTCAGTGAAGTTCTACCTCCTCTATTCAATTGAGACATAAATATGGTTTCGGCTTCTTAATGCCTTTACTTCCTACAACATCTGGAAATGATGTTGAAAAAGTAAGTTGCTTTTTACAAGCAATATTCCTTTCTTTAATAAAGCTTCTAGCTTGTTCCATATTCATTTATTTGTGGTAGTTTTAGATCCAATGTCTAAATATGTTAAGTGATGATAAAATTACTAAGTTCATACATTTCTGAAATATTAAAAAAAAAAAATAAGTATATAATATTTTCTTTATAAGAAAACATTTTTAAAACAATATTTTGGAAATATTAAAGCTAACCTTATCCACCCATATTGAAAAAGTTAGTTATATCTAATTTTACATCTCTGAATATTTCAGGTTTTTAAGATGAGCCTTTAAGTTACATAGATGTTGGAACTTTTTAAACATCACATTGTTTACAGTTGTTTGGAAATTTTTCTGAGATATTTCTGCATCTGTTTTTCCTTTATGTTCTTCTATGTCTAACATCCTTGTTGTCTGGTGTCTTCTCTCTGCAAGAAAGTAAAGTAATAAAAAATAGAAAGTAAAATTCATTTAAGACTTAACACACTCTCTACAACTTAAGTGTAGCTATAGAGAACTGTTTTACTTCACATTAACCACTCCTAGGTCAAAGTAAATAAAATACAATAAAACTGACTTGGTACACTACAGTAAAATTTCATACTTTTCATAGTTAACTCTTTACCAAACAATCCAGACTTCTAATGACTCTGATAAAGAAACCTCTCGAAAACATAGTTGAACAAGAGCGGCAAACTGTCGCAAGATACGCCCGTCTTACCCCAAGTTGTAAAGCTGGGGCATGCACCAGACTAAATTCAAGTATGAAAAACGACAAATGGCAGTAACTCAAAAATTAAGCGAGCAAGAGTTATGATTCCTGCGCACTGCACTCCCCCTTGATGAGATCTATCCACCCATGAAATTTCATAACCCTAGCTAGTATAGTTTTGGAGATATTCACCAGACAAAAATCAAGTATGAAAAACAACAAAGGGCAATAACTAAAAAATTAAGCAAGCAAGAGTTCTGATTCCTATGCATTGCACTCCCCCTTAATGAGATCTATCCACCCATGAAATTTCATAACCCTAGCTAGTATAGTTTTGGAGATATGCTCCGGACAAAAATCAAGTATGAAAAACGACAAAGGGCAATAACTCAAAAATTAAGCAAGCAAGAGTTATGGTTCCTATGCACTGCACTCTCCCTTGATGAGATCTATCCACCTATGAAATTTCATAACCCTAGCTAGTATAGTTTTGGAGATATTCACCGGACAAAATTCAAGTATGAAAAACGACAAATGGCAATAACTCAAAAATTAAGCAAGCAAGAGTTATGATTTCTGTGCACTGCACTCCCCCTTGATAAGATCTATCCACCCATGAAATTTCATAACCCTAGGTAGTATAATTTTGGAGATATTCACCGGACAAAATTCAAGTATGAAAAAAGGACAAAGGGCAATAACTCAAAAATTAAGCAAGCAAGAGTTATGGTTCCTGTGCACTGCACTCCCCCTTAGTGAGATCTATTCACCCAAGAAATTTCATAACCCTAGCTAGTATAGTTTTGGAGATATGCTCCGGACAAAAATCAAGTATGAAAAACGACAAAGGGCAATAACTCAAAAATTAAGCAAGCAAGAGTTATGGTTCTTATGCACTGCACTCTCCCTTGATGAGATCTATCCACCCATGAAATTTCATAACCCTAGCTAGTATAGTTTTGGAGATATGCTCCGGACAAAAATCAAGTATGAAAAACGACAAAGGGCAATTACTCAAAAATTAAGCAAGCAAGAGTTATGGATCCTGTGCACTGCACTCCCCATTAGTGAGATCTATTCACCCAAGAAATTTCATAACCCTAGCTAGTATAGTTTTGGAGATATGCTCCGGACAAAAATCAAGTATGAAAAACGACAAAGGGCAATAACTCAAAAATTAAACAAGAGACAGTTATGGTTCCTCTGCACTGCACTCCCCCTTGGTGAGATCTATCAACCCAAGAAATTTCATAACCCTAGCTAGTATAGTTTTGGAGATATGCTCCAGACAAAATTCAAGTATGAAAAACGACAAAGGGCAATAACTCAAAAATTAAGCAAGCAAGAGTTATGGTTCCTGTGCACTGCACTCCCCCTTGATGAGATCTATCCACCCATGAAATTTCATAACCCTAGGTAGAATAGTTTTGGAGATATGCTCCGGACAAAGAACTGGACGCCGCCCACCCGCCCGCCCGCCTGTCACGGGTGATCCCATAATACGTCCCGTCTTCGACGGGCGTATAAAAAGGAGAAAATGCTGGTAACCAGCATTTTCTCCATTTGCTAAAATGCTTTCTAACCTTCCCAAAACAAATTTCAATTTTTGAGCCACATTTATTTTGTCGTCTGCAAATGCTTTTAATTTGGATAAATCCACATTTCTATCATTTGATAAAGAGTTAATCCTTTATCACACATCTCACATTTCCAGGACTGAGGAAGAAGTCCTTTTCAAAAATTAAAGTGAAGGATAAAGTTTTATTGCTTTCTATTCTTTCAAAAACAAAATTTGTTTTCATGATGCTTCGTCCTTTGGATTGTTAAAACTCACAGCTGTAACAATAGAATACATGCCCTGTTTTAGTGCATTACTGTTACAATGTTCCATGATAAATGAAGTCAACCTCTCTCAAGACTTTGAAGGTAAGGGTTAGCTCAATCATGAGGTATGTGTTTGTACAAACAGCTGGCACAAATATCCTTGCATGCATTTGGTATTTTTACAGAAACTTGACACGGTTATTGCAAAAGTGTCATTTTTTAACTCTAAACCAAACAACAAACAATTATTGTAGACTTTTCAAAACTGAAACCATTAGTTTTGTTGATGACAAAATAAATATGGCTCAGAAATTGAAATTTACTTGGGTAAAGGTAAAAAAGATTGTGGAAAAAGGAGAAAAAATACTAGTTACCAGCATTTTCTTCCTTCCCTACAATGTTTTGAAAGGCTTCTTTATCAGGGTCAAGATTGTGTGGTAAAGAGTTAAGTCGTTAAATGAAAATCTGAATGTAAACTATTAACAGTTCAGAGAATGTTAAGCAGTGGAGTGACAGGATCTGTCATAATTCTGAGATTTGCATATCTTATTTTTCTCCTTCCTTCAGAAGTTGAATTGAATCTTACTGTAGATGTTTGCTCTGTTGAGCTAAACAAAAGGGCCAAGATGACCATGGATAGCTCACCTTAATTTTTGAGAGGACCATAGCCAATTTTTTTTTTTGAGGTATTGAAACACTTGGAACAAAATCATTATTTTGCAAAGCAATTTTCAAAAGGTCACCTGTAAAAGTCATTTCAAAATCTGACCATCAGTTTCAAAAAAGAAGAATTTTTAGGCGTTTCTTAATTTCCATAATAATGCTAGTAGCTCCCATTTGCCGGAGCTATGTTTCTTGACCTATCAAAATTTCACGAACAATTTTGGAAAAGTGTCATTCAAGGAAAATCTCTGTGAAATTATTTTAAAATCTGACAACAGGTTTTAAGGAAGAATTTTCAAAAATTTATTCCGTTCCATATAGTGCAAGTAGCCCCCATTCACCAGAGCCATGTTTCTTGACCTATCAAAATTTTTCAAACACTTTTTGAAAAGGGTCACCCAAGGAACATCTCTGTAAAACTATTTTAAAATCTGATCAGCCGCTTCAGAGAAGAAGAATTTGTAAGAATTTCTTCATTTCTGCAAAGCGCAAGTAGCCCCCATTCACCAGAGTCTTGATTCTTGACAGATCAAAATTTCGCGAACTGTATTTGAAAAGGGTCACCCAAGCAACACCTCTATGAAATTATCTTAAAAATCTGGCCAGCTGTTTCAGAGAAGAAGATTTTTAAAGAATTTCTTAGAAAATTCCATTTGATTGCCATGGCAACCAGAGTTTTTGACAGAATCACATGTTGCGCTCAGGTGACCTAAAAAGTGTAAAATCCATGTCATTAATAAAGCAATACATACACATTTCCATCAGTGGCATCATCATCGTCACTCATCTGCTTGCTACGCTTCTTTTCATACACTAGAATGATGATACACAGTATGATCACTTCAGCCACAATACCCAGGAATGGCCACAAGGCCGCAAGCTTGTCTAAAAAAGAAACAAGAGCTGTCGGAATGAGAGCAATGCCCCACGAAAGCCCTATTTCCAGAAACTGTGACCTTAAACCTGTTGCTGGGATCAGATGACCCTGATTATTGTAATTTCAAAATGGCCTCCAGCTGGCCACCTTGTATCCAATCGAAGGAAAAAAGAGATGTTTGTAAAACATGTATGCCATCCCCAATGGCACCCAATTCTAAATATAACATAAAACAAACAAAGGGTAATAACTCAAAAATTATTAATGATAAATTAACAATTCTTGGGCACTGCACTTCCCATTTATGTGAACTATCAACTTTTAAAGTTTCATGATTTTACCTCACATACTTTTTGAGTTAGGCTCCGGAAAAAAGTTAAGTACGAAAATTAACAAAGGGCAATAACTGCAAAAATATATCTGGGCAGAGTTATGGTTCTTGTGCAATGCACTTCTCCTGAATAAGATCTATCCACATGTAAAGTTTCAAGATGATACCTGAAAAACCTTTTCAGTTATGCTCCGGACAAAAATCAAGTATGAAAATCAACAAAGGGCAATAACTCCAAAAATATGATGGGCAGAGTTATTGTTCTTGTGCACTGCACTTCTCCTTTAATAAGATTAATCCACCTATGAAGCTTCAAGATGATACCTGAAATACTTTTTGAGTTATGCTCCGGACAAAAATTAAGTATGAAAATCAACAAAGGGCAATAACTCCAAAAATATGACTGGCAGAGTTACGGTACTTGTGCACTGCACTTCTCCTTAATGAGATCTATCCACCTATGAGGTTTCAAGATGATACCTGAAATACTTTTTAAGTTATGCTCCGGACAAACATGTGGTCTACGGAACGACAAGTGCAAAGCAATACACCCCCGCTTCTTCGAAAGGGGGGGGGGCATAACAATCTTGCACCCTTAAAGCCTTAAAAAGGTATGAATCTATTACTTTAACCATTTCCCACACAATGACGACTTTTAATGACCCTGAGGAAGAAGCCTTTAGAAAACATTGTGGGAAAAGGAGAAAATGCTGGTAACCAAGTTTTCTACCCAATCAAAGCAAAATTGTATCATTGGAGCTACTCTGAAATTGTCGTCTGTAAATGCTTTCAATTTGGTTAGATCTAAAATATTTCCCATGTGGTAATAGGTTAAAAGACAATTCCACATCCTGACAACTTGATGATCATTCATCGAACAGCAAGTCATTCAGATACTGTTTTCACATCCTCGGATACCCCGGGGTCTCCCTATTTGCTACGCTACATCGACCCCTGGGACAATTAGTTGAATTTCCTTCGCTTTACCGCTGGCCGAATGCTGGATTTTCATTGGTTCCATCATCATTTTGTGATGGGCGAGTGTACTGTACGCTATGACGTTTCGTATCGATTTTCGGCGGCTCGCTTTACCGCTGGGCGAATGCTGGCTTTTCATTGGTTCTATCATCATTTTGTGATGGGCGAGTGGACTGTACGGTATGATGTTTCGTATCGATTTTCGGCGGCTGATTCAAAGTTTTACTAGTCAATTGTCCCAGGGTCGATGTAGCGTAGCAAATAGGGAGACCCTGGGGTATCCGAGGATGCTGTTTTCAAGAACCTTTCTAAATTGCATTGTCTAATTCTAGATTAGAAAGCAACAAAACTTTTAAACAGCGAGTAGAAATTGAATTACTCCGACACTAAAGCATTCTTGAAAATCATATTTGAATCTGTTGGAATGAAAAGGAAGAACTACTGTTTCCGCCTTCCACTGAAGAGTTAGAAAAAATAAAATCAGTATTTTTCACTGGTCATAACCATTGAGAAAAATTTACTTGATTAACTCTTTCCAAGATAAGCCCTGGTTTTAAAGGCTCTGAGGTTGAAAGCATTCTAAAACACTGTGGAAAATTGAGAAAATACTTGTTGCAAGCATTTTCTCCATTTTCCACTGTATTCTTTCCAATAAATTCACCACCTTTTCAGCAACTCTAAATTTGTCGTCTGCAAGTTCTTTCAATTTCAGCAGACCAAAATTATCTCATCTGCTAAAGAGTTAACTACTGAAAAACATGAAACAAGTATCAAAAAATGTCTATGGGGTACAGTCCATACAAGGCCATGATAATACCTTGAAACTTTCTTCAAAAACAGCTGAACTGACTAATGCAAGATAAACAAATCATACCTTTAACTCTCACTTTCATGGTTTTTGTATCATTCTCAAACACCATGTCTGATGTCGCTACACAAGAATAGTCCCCTTCATCAGAATATTCTAAATCGTAGATCTGAAGTTTTCCTGTCTCTGACCCTT
This sequence comes from Tridacna crocea, assembly GCA_943736015.1. Classification (NCBI taxonomy): domain Eukaryota; kingdom Metazoa; phylum Mollusca; class Bivalvia; order Cardiida; family Cardiidae; genus Tridacna; species Tridacna crocea. The sequence continues at coordinate 32,374,556 of OX031066.1, read as the reverse complement.
CATACTTCAAGAGATGGATTCTTGTTCCAGTCTGGTTGAGCACCTTACTGTTCTTCAGCCACGTGACTTTTGGTTGTGGAAACCCAGAAACCTTACATTTCAATTCAAGCGTGTCACCTTGCACCATGTTTTTGTTGTTGTCACTGCTGTCAATTTTAGGGGCGGCTGAAAGAAATATGACATCTTAGCTTTCTTTTAAAACTATGTGAAAATATTTTCACTCCCATTTATTTTGGTACATATATGTGAGATAATAAACGGGGAAAAAAATTACAAATCACTGTATTTTATCTACTTCCGATATCTGACATCTCTTTTATTCAAAATGATGTACATATTTTGTTTCAACCTAATACAGTGGAACCCGTCAGAACGAACTGCGCTACAGCGCTGACCCTACTACAACCCTTGTGTCCTTTGGCTCCAAAATTTCAGGGGTTGACCATTTTGGAGTCTGATCCCAATCCACAGTTGCTCTCACAAGAATCCTTGATAAAAAAAAAAACCACCTCTCAGTCAAATATAAAATCAATACTGTGCACATAATTAGACAATTTATCACACCTTTACCTTTTAGTTACATTTGTCACCTATGGCTGTGCACCCTAAATATTATATTATATTATATTACACCTTATATTTTTTGTCAAAAAAATATTCTATTTCAAGTTCCAACTTAAGAAAGTCCGAATATTGAAAAATAGTTGGACAGGCTGAAAAAAGTATTTTAACAAAATATCTGTCATTAAATTTTTGGAAAATACTCTATATAGGATGATCAGCTGCATGGTGATCAATTGTACATCGTGAGTAAAAGAGTCATGAACATGAAACCTGTGAGAGTCCAGTCGACCAAACACTAATTTCTCAGTCTTGAAATTAAAAACACACTCACAAAGAAATGAGACACTCAGAATTATTTTATGCAAGAAATACCTATTCACAGTAGAGCGAAAGTTTACAATCAACGATCAGACAAAATATTTAGTTTACTGTCTAATCTTGATCTACAGAGGCCCCTTTGTTCAGCAACTTAAGACCTGAAAGAAGCGTAAGGGTTAAATCTTTCCCGACTTTTCAATGTTAAGTAAGAAGTCTTGCCTTTTTTCACACCGTTTTCTGAAATGCATCTGTTGCAGTTCAAGCATGAACACTGGTTCCATACGGGGTAGTGGTTGAAGCCCTTTGTTGTCCCCATGATTTATAAAAATACCGCATTGTTAATTACAAACCTCGTTTTTCTTCTTCATTTATCGGTAACTAATCCATTTAACTTTAGCATCAAATTACATATTTTTTTTTTTTTATCTCGGTCACAACAAAACTTTCTGTAAAATAGCCAAATGACTCAATTTCTACTGACTTCACAGCATACATGTAATACAAGTGGGGTATTCTTGCAATTATCATTATGATACACAAATCTAAGGGTTGTATCAGAACATATGAGGCAAGTGAGATACTAGCTTTTTGCGTGATCGTTTACTTTTGAATGGAGATCAGCCCATAGTCGGGTGTAAATTGTTCGGGTGAAACAGTTAAGTGTGTACAACAAATATTTGCAAAAACAACCCTCTCGCTTTGCATTATTGGTGTTACATCATACATGAACTCCTAATGCAAACTTTACTGCAATCATTACCACAACTGATGTGATTTCTTAACTGATGGAAAGTTAAATGTTTATAGCTGTATTAATTCAATCATTCACTGCCCATGCCAGGATGATATTTTTTAACTCTTTACCAAACTACAGACCCATGTTCAAGTGTATGATATGGATTAGGGATCAGAGTGCACGATATATGCAGTATGGTCTTGGTCTACCTCTCCCGCAAAAGCCTGCGTTTGTGTACATTCCGTGCAGTCTGATCTTGAATTATGCCTTCTACAAAAGCCCATTTATATGTATATTCAAGTGTACAATATGGATTCGGGATCAGAGCGCACGATATATGCCGTCTGGTCTTGGTCTACTTCTTCCGCAAAAGCCTGTGTTTAATTCTGTACATTCCGTGCTGTCTGATCTTGAACTTTACTTTCTACAAAAGCCCACTTATATGTATGTCCAAGCTTACGATATGGATTCAGGATCAGAGTGCATGATATATGCAGTCTGGTCTTGGTCTACATCTTCCTCAAAAGCCTATGTTTGATTGTGTATATGCTAGGGATGGCAACGAGTAACGATTTTAATACTCGAGTACTCGGTCATTCTTCCGATCGAGTACTCGGTTACTCGGACGATTTTTACTACATTTTATACTAAAATTTCAGAGCAAGATCGGTATATTTTTGTCACAAAGAATCGGAAACAGTGAAAATCTATTCAACAAAAAATCTTTATCCGTTTGATACCCTTTGTTTACAAGCATTTATTTCACGTTCTACACACATAACGTTATAACCATGCTTCCCAACCCACCACGATTCCAAAGGGAGTTTCCCGATTCAAGAACTGAAAATCCAATCACCTGACAGTCTATTTAAACCCCAATTCAAAAAATCTCGGATGTAAGTGTATAAAGGGTGTGATAAAGCTTGTATCCCAAGATACACATACATATACATCCGAGGTTGCCATGGAGTTGACAAGCATGTATTTCACGGTCAATCGGGTTCATTATTTATAAATAGAAATCAACATTGAGTAATCTAACCGAGTTTTAGCGATCGAAGATCGACGAACCAATCAAATTTGAGAACGAGTCGCGCAGGTCCTTGTCAGTGGAATTTACGTCATTCACCCCACATAAGCAGGTAAATTATTTTATGATTTTACCAAAAAACGCAAAATAATCTTCAGCGTTGTCCCAGGATATAGGCAATAATGAGTTACAAGTTAATCATCAACAAAAACAATGGGAAAAAGCCAAAGTTTGGACTGTTTAGTACAATAACTGACCGCTGGAATTCCAATCCGTCTAAAAATAGACCAACCTGCATAAGAACGTAGGTTTTATTGAAATCAATGGCGTAGCTTTTTAATGTCGGCATTGTTCGACTTGTTTGCGGTCAGTGACCCAGAGTTCGCAAGTGTGTCTTGTCTGATCATCAGTTTTGGGACCGCTTATAAAATAATTATTTTTCATAGATCTTAGTATTGGAACACGAAAAAAATATATATTTTACTATCCCAAAAATTAAAGTAAAATACGGTAGGTTTACAACGGCACATTGGCGATCACAAGGTATGCACGATCCCTAAATAAGTTTCACAGTCAAACTGTAAAGATTAAGGATAATTACTTTCTCCTCCCTAATTACACCATATCAGCCGGCCTCCGATTTACTGAAATTACGAAAACTTTAATGATAAGCGATTAACGTTTTTATAATTGACACAGTTGTTGTTTATTACAGGCACGTGTCAAATTGTGAATTGTTTGGCTATCTGTCGGTAACTTTCGCACTTTTGCAACGATGTTTTGATTACATTTTATTGGCTGCAGTGTATGTTTTGCAAATAAATTTTTCCTCAGGAAGCAAAATGGTACATTTTTGAAAAAAATACCGAGTACTCGAATATCAAATTCCGTAATCGATACTTGGACTTTCGATCGAGTACTCGGTTAACCGGTTACTCGTTGCCATTCCTAGTATAAAATCAAAGGACTGAAGGTCCTGAAAGTCGCACTAATGGTGAAACCTTGATATTTTGGGACTGATAGATGGTCATCACCCTTTTACAGGACAATCTTGCTTTTACGTAATTCGAACAGCTTTGGAAAACAGAGCTGAAAGAAAGAAAAACTCACTTTTTTTTACTCAAGGTTTTCTTCCAATTAGACTCAAATTTAATGGTGTAGTCAAATTTGATTAGTTTTCAGCAATTCTTCAATTTTGACTAGTCTGCAATTTACTTGAGCAAATGCAGTTACTTGTAATAGGCAGCTTCCCACCAAGTTAGATCTTTTCATTTTTCTTTAATATATCCATGTTGGCATATAGCCTGACATAATATACCCAAAACAATATTAAATGTATGTCATTGGTCACCTCTATTACTTGGAACTTACTGAAACAGTGCCACTGCATACCGATGCTAGCACTTGACAATTTTTGAAAAGGGACACATAAGGGACATCTCTGTGAAATCATTTCAAAATCTGACCAACCATTTCAGTGAAGAAGAATTTTCAAGAATTTCTTCATGTCCGAATAGTGCAAGTGGACCCCATTTACCAGAGCCATGTTTCTTGATGGATCAGAATTTCGAAAACATTTTTGAAAATGGTCACCCAAGGAACATTGCTGTGAAATTATTTTAAAATCTGATCATGGGTTTCAGAGAAGGTGAATTTTCAAGAAATTCTTCATTTCCATATAGTAGCCCCAATTCACCTGAGCCATGTTTCTTGGCAAATCAAAATTTCGCGAACAAGTTTTTAAAAGGGTCACCCAAGGAGCATCTCTGTGAACTTTTTTCAATATCTGATCAGTCGTTTCAGAGAAGTAAGAATTTTCAAGAATTTCTGCATGTCCATATAAGTAGCCCCCATTCACCAGAGCCATGTTTCTTGACGGATTGAAATTTCGCAAACAATTTTTGAAAAGGGTCACCCATAGAACATCCCTGAGAAATTATTTCAAAATATGACCAGTGGTTTCTGAGAAGAAGAATTTTTTAGAATTTCTTCATTCCTGTATAGTGCAAATAGCCCCCATTCACCAGAGTCATGTTTCTTGACTGATCAAAATTTCACGAAAAAGTTTTGGAAAGGGTCACTTAAGGTAGTGGACCCGTAATAAGCATAGTGCAGCATGGCATAAAATTTCTGGACAGTTGATAAGACATATTTTGTACAAATATGATACTATTGCACATTTTTGACCGAACAGAAATTCCTTCGGGGTCCGTCTTGAAATTATTTGTTGATAATTTTGTTAGTTTCCAGAAAAGGGAGGTAATTATCATATCCATTTGTAATGAAATTATAGTAGTTATAGATTTATAAATGATAATTCTAGGAAGGACAAAAAAGAAAAAGTGGCTCGGTGAAAGTAGTACAATAGTGCTCATTTTTAATCCTAGCAAATTTTCTAGGGTAATATTATAGTGGAAATAGCTGTTTTCTATTACGGGTCCACTACGTTAAGGAACATCTCTGTGAAATTATTTTAAAATCTGGCCAGCTGTTTCAGAGAAGATTTTTAAAGAATTTCTTAGAAAACTGTTTGGTTGCCATGGCAACCAAAACTTTTGACGTAATCAAATTCTGTGAACAATTTTCAAAGAGGACCTCCCAAGGAACATTCCAGCCAAATTTGGTCCATATTGGCCCAGCGGTTTTGGAGGAGTTGATGTTTAAAGAATTGTTGATGACGCATGACGGATGACAGACACCAGGTGATCCTAAAAGCTTCCCTTCAGCATGTTGTGCTCAGGTTAGCTGAAAAAACAGTCCGAAGGTTTTTCATCTCAACCAAACTGACTCTCAAATTATAAAAAATATTTGCAAAGTAATTAATAACTATGCAATCTACAACAGGTTAAAGACCATTGTGAATAATTAGTTTAACTCATTACCAGACCAGCCCAATTTTAGGCTTGTCCAAATTGAAAGCATTTGCAGACGACAAAATAAAAGTGACAGAAAATTTGAAATTTGTTTTGTGAAGGTTAGAAAAAATTGTGGGAAAAGGAGAAAATGCATTTTTTTCCCTTTCCCACATTGTGTTCTAAAGGCTTCTTTCTCAGGTTAGTCGAAACTAGGGATTGTGTGGTAATGGGTTAATCACCACATTAAATTTGTTACACTCTTTTTGAGTTTTGAAATTGTATCTTTGCTATCCAAACGATGTAATTATTGTATCAAATTCTTTCTCAGGGTAGTCGAAACTAGGGATTGTGTGGTAATGGGTTAATCACCACATTAAATTTGTTACACTCTTTTTGAGTGTTGAAATTGTATCTTTGCTATCCAAACAATGTAATTAATGTATCACATTTCTCTGTTATATCATTTCTTTAAATGTGCTGATGCTTATGTTTTTTTTTTTTCATATATAAAACATATTTTTATAATGATGGATAAATATTTTTGAAGTATCCAATATGCTTTTTTTTTTTTTCATTAATAGTAACTTTATCTTCCTTAAAAAAAAAAAAAAAATAGAAAGAAAAAAGTGATTTTATCACTAAGCATTTGATTGACTTCGCTATGTTTATTGTTAAATAAGTTTCATCATTGGTTTTAATCATGTAAGGCAAATTCAAAATAAAGCAAGAGTTATAAATCGTCATGATGACGAATACGTAATTTCTATTAATTTTTACACAAATTGAAGTTAGAAATACTATAAAAATCATGTGTTCATTTTGACTACACATTGGGTACGTTTTGACTCCACTTGGGTAGGTTTAGACTTCATTTGGGTAAGTTTTGACTCCATTTGGGTACGTTTTGGTTTGAGTACGTTTTGACTGTAAACCCCTCAACAGTGCAACTGTCAATGTACGGTCGTAATTGCTGTATTTTACCTTGCGTTCCATATTTCATGTTGTATTTACTGTATACGGAGGGGATGCAATATCCTTGTCGCCACTCTTTTGGGGTCCGAACAAATGCAGTAATCAACATTTTAACTTTACTGGTTTTAATTGTTATGTGCGTTTGTTTTCTATCCCGTCCGCCATTTGCATTTTCTTAATCAAAGTACAATTTTGTACTTCAAACTTAAGCTGATCAAAGACCTAAAATACTAGAATTGATAGCAAAAGTTCATGTCTGATTTCCATAAAATCGTGTATGTAAGCGTTTCGCATGCAGTTTTATATGTTACAGAAGTTTTTTGATGTGTAATGGAATAGTTTTTGGGTGTTTTGGGGTATTCGAGTGGTTTGGGGTGTTTCATCCGAGACGTACGTTACAAACTAGGTCAAAGCTGCGGAACGAAACAAATTTTCAAATTTAGAGCGAGTTTTACGATATTTAACCCTGAATTCATATTTGCATGGTTTAAAAAGAGTTGATTTCAAATGACATCACTCGAGTCCGAAATTCCACCCTTATAAGCGAAGCTCTACCGGTCTCGATAATACATGAATATTTACAGTATGGTGCTCTCGATAAGCCATATTAATCCGCGATCCCTTTTAAACTCACATTAAGCACTGATGGGGGATATCTTAGCTGAATTGTGTTTTCTTTACCCATCTAAACAAAGATGGATGTTAAATTTTCACATGATATACAAAATAACCGCATTTTTTTTTAATTTAAAATTTGAGTCACGTTCTCCTTTTTCTAGCGTAGGTATATGAGTTACATGAGTTACCGGGTCCAGTCCCACCATAAAGAACAAATTCCAGACATACCAAAGAAAAAGTAGTTCTACAGCGATTGGGTTTAAAGCAGAGTAACTGCACCTCGTTCATGAAGTATATACAACGTTTTTGATCCAATTTTTTTCATGATTCTTCAACCCACTATAGACACCCCCCAACCCACCCTGAGCTCCTCGAGCTCATCGCAAAAAGTCGAACGTTTTGACAAACGTGCGACTTAAAAATTATGCTGTACACAAAAATATACTATTTAAAAGTCACTCTAAATATATGTCATTTCAGATTTTTTTTTGTATTTTGGGCCAGTGGCCTTATAATATAATTATGCTAAATAAACTATTTGAATTTTAAACGTGTACAAATTCAAAGTATTTGCAGACAACGAAAACAGTGAGCCAACTTCCAAATCCGTTCATGAAAAGGTAGAAACAGAGTGGTGAGAGGAGGAAAATTTCGAAAAAATTTCTTTTTTTTTTCCAACATGCTTTTAAAAAGCTTTCTTTATCAGAGAGATTAAAGTATAGTAAAGGGTTCAAGATTTTGTGGACAGTGAAGATAAATATCAAATTTGAAAAACATGCAGTCTAATTTTTTATCTATACCATCCCCTGTGACTTTCATCATGTACTGGGATCTTATCTTGTTTAATCATTTACAGAAATTTCGTTCATCCTTGTCGATTAGGGTTTGTTATGCGATCGTCAGCATGATTGAAAAAAGTGTTGGTGGCACAATCCGCAATCCAACATGAAACTGTTTTATTTCATTTTGGAAAGAACCTGGCAGTATTTCATCAAAACAGCCACTGAATAATTTCTAATAAAAACTTGTCCTAGAGGTAAAATGAGTTCTCTTACCTAGTTGTAACATTATTTGACGACCAGATTTGCTAATAGAAACTAACAGGAAAATGGTTTAAGTGTTAAGTGCAAAAGAATCTAAATTGTTTAATGTCCTACAAATAAATATTTTGTCATTTTTGTAAGAATACATTGTGTGTGGGTGGGTGGGGGGGGGGGGGGTGTCAGGGTTATAAACTTAACCCTGGATATAATGCTGTTATCGATCTTGACTCCCACCAACACCATTATTACAGGTTCCACTGTACATGTTTATTCTTTTGTTGGCATCATGGTATGGTGATTTCCTCTTTTTTCATATCTCGTTGGAGGCTGAATCAGTCAGTAATAACCCAGCAGTATCTCATTCATATCGTAATGACTGCAAACTTAGTCATGCCTCCTTAGTCAGCCAACAACACAATGACTTGGGCAAAGTAACTTGCCCCAAAGCACTTCTGCTAAATCTTGGGATTGAACTTCAGACATACATGTTACTGTGTAAAAGCAATTACTCCATGAACTCTTTACCATACAATCCTGACTTTGAACTACCCTGAAAAAGAAAGCTTTAGAAAACATTGTAGGAAAAGGAGAAAATGCTGGTAACCTTTCTAAATCAAATTTCAATTCTTGATTCTCATTTATTTTGTCATCTGCAAATGCTTTCAATTTGGACAAGTCTAAAATTTTATTGTTTGTTAAAGAAATAAATGAAAAGTATAAAAACTTATGAAACAGTAGAAACTGACATTAACTTTATAGCATAGAATCTTATATTGATGTTCCTATACAGTAAAACTTTTTAAAAACATTCTGCAAAGAGAAATTGCTAGTTTCCAGCATTTTCTTCCTTTCTCACAATGTTTTCTAATCTTTTCAAGACGAATACCAACACACAAGAGACATTTATATTGTCCTCCGAACATAGTTTCAAATTGGTCAACTCTACTGTCCTGCCTAAAACTCTTTACCAAACGACAAAATTATAGACTGGTCAAAATTGAAAGCATTTGCAGACGTCAAAATAAACATGACCGAAAATTTGAAATTTGTTTTGTGAAGAGTAGGAAACATTGTGGGAAAAGGAGAAAATGCTGGTTACCAGCATTTACTCCTTTTCCCACAATGTTTTCTTAAGGCTTTTTCTCAGGGTAATCAAAACTCAGGATCATGTGGTAAACACTTGGACAAAAATCTTACCTTTCACTTCTATCTCTTGTGCAGTTACATTCTGCCCATCTTTAATGAAAGAAATTGTACAATGGTAGGTACCCATGTCCGCTCGCTCTATAAAAAACAAAATACATAAAAGATAAAGTGTCCTATTTCTAGGAATTCCATGAGCCTTCATTTATTTTCTACAAATGCTATGAATACGAACAAGTCTGAAAACTTATTGCCTTATGAAGGGTTGACCTCTTCAAAATCCCATGTTTTAACAATATTGAAAAAGGGGTCCTTTCAAAACATTATGGTAAATGGAGAAAATGCAGGTAACAAGCATTTTTTTTTCTTATACCATATCTTTTTGTAGTCTGATACAAATCCAAAGATTTGTGCAATATTTATTTTGCTGTCTACAAGAGACAGCTTACAATTGGACCAATTAAAGTTTTCTCCGTTTGTAATGACTTGAATCATGTTTGATATTACATAGATAGGATTTGACATAATTTTGACATGAAATGTTAGTTAACCCACTTTGCCACACAATGACGTCTTTTGATACCTCTGAGGAATAAGTCTTTTGAAAGCTTTGAGGGAAAAGGAAAAATAATGGTAACCAGCATTTTCTCCTTTTCCCACCAATTTTTCTACCCTATCAAAGCAAAATAGCACATTTGAGTCACATTGAAACTGTTGTATGTAAATGCTTTCAATTTGGATTGGTCTAAAATTTTGCTGTGTGGTAACGAATTAAGGGAGTCAAATGTTCATAAGCAAGCCTTTTCCCAACATGTCATTTTAACTCTTTACCAAACAATCCCTAGTTTTTAAAACCCAGAAGAAGAAGCCTTCTGAAAATACTGTGGGAACTAGAATAACTATCACTAAAGGTGATAAAATACCCCCACCCCTATATTTCATGTCACAGGGGCAATAACTCATTAATTCTTCACAGAATTTTCACGAAAGCTGCGTCTTGCACATCTACAACTCCTAATGAACACTTCTGCCAAGTTTTAAGTGAATCTGACAGAAACTGTAGGAGTTGTCAGGACAAGCATTTTTAAGTCAAATCAGGGACAATAACTCAGTAATTCTTGATGGAATTTTCATAACATTTGCACCTTGCACATCTACAATTCCAAATGGACACTTCTGCCAAGTATAAAGCGAATCGGACTGAACTTGTAGGAGGAGTTGTCCGGACAAGCATTTTAAATGTGAATCAGAGGCAATAACTCATTAATTCTTCATAGAATTTTCTTGAAAGTTGCGTCTTGCACATCTACAACTCTTAATGTACACTTCTGCCAAGATTAAAGTGAATCAGACAGAAACTGTAGGAGGAGTTGTCCGGACAAGCATTTTCAAGGCAAATCAGGGGGATTACTCAGTAATTCTTGATGGAATTTTTACAAAATGTGTGTCTTGCACATCTACAGCTCCCAATGAACACTTCTGCCAAGTATCAAGCAAATTGGATGGAAACTGTAGGAGGAGCTGTCAGGACAAGATTTTGCGGAGAGACCGACCACCCGACCGACCGACAGGCTGATTCCAGTATACCCCCCACAAACTTCGTTTGCGGGTGTATAAAAAGAGAAAATGCAGGTTACCAGCCTTTTCTCCTTTTCCTACAATGTTTTCTAATCTTCTATAGTCAAGTTTCAATGTTTGAGTCATGCATATATTGTCTTCTGCAAATGCTTTCAATTTGAACAAGTTTAAAATTTTATTGTTTGGTAAAGATTTAAACATCAGGGATGAAAATTTACTTCAAAAGTAAGAAGATATCCGATTTTGTATCACATTACTCTTTGTCATGAATTATCATTCAGGACATATTAAAACATAAAACATGTGAAGTCTATTCATTTCTTTGGTAGATGTGTAACATGGACTAAAATACTTCCAAAGAAACTTGCATAATTTTGTTTGGATTTAAAGATGATAAATTCACAATTTTATCGCAATAATCAATTCAAATGGTTTCGGATGGATGGAAGGACGGGCAGATGGAAGGATGGAAAGAAGGATGATGGACGGACATATGAAGCGGTGACTCTATGCTTGCCCTTTGGGTAGCAAAAAAAAGTATTTTCATAAAATGAATTCAACCAACAAGACATTATCATAATCATATTACAAAATGTGGCATGCTCTCTGAAAAAGGGACTTAACCATCATTGAAAAGTATCGACCCACGTCACCCTGCACAACTTTGCGTATGTCCAAGAACCAGTTTACTTCATTACTCTAAAAAGAAGCTATTATCAATCCATAAAGATGTGATGACTTTGACCAGTATCATGCATCACGATGATGCATTAAGCCCCCTTTGTCAGAGCATGACTGAATAATTTTTTACCTGGTTTGTTAATTTTCAGGGTGCCCTTTTCCTTTGTGTTATATTTGTCGCCATCAACAAGAATACTGTTATCCTTTCTCCAGATGATTGTATAGTTTACAGTTCCTGGAAGAAGCTCTACCCCACAGGTAAGGTCAATTGGGGTTGACACTGTCTCGTTTAGCACTCCACCTTCTGTATTTACTGAAAAACCAAGAGAAAGTACAGTTAAATCCATTACATACAATATCAAATTCTATCTATGAGCTTTTATGTGGCCAAAGTGAGGGGATTTTTTTTTTTTTAAAAGCATTAAAATATGGGAAAAGGAAAATCAAAAGGGCCATTGCTCCAAGAGTGCTCATCTGGGTAAGGTGATCTATGGCCGATAAAGCTGAAGAGATACTAGTTTTTATTATGCAAAACACAATCATATTGAAGACTAACCTCTTGACCAACTTGACCTACTTTTGAACTTGGAAAAAAAAAATTCATGAGTATCAGACTAAAAATGTGGCCTCTAGACACAAAATCTTAAAACTAGACACAAAATCTTTTTTAAGATTGGCCTAGTGACCTACTTTTTTAATCTGTTGTGACCTAAATTCAAACTCCACTGAAATTTCCAATGTCTCCGCCACTTTCGAGCTTAGTGTTGTTAACTCATTATCAAACGACAACATTTTAGGCTGCTTCAAATCAAAAGCATTTGCAGACAATAAAATATAAGTGACTGAAAATTTGACACTTGTTTTGTGAAGGGTTGAAAACATAGTGGGAAAAGGAGAAAATGCTGGTTACCAGAATTTTCTCCTTTTCCCACAATATTTTCTAAGGGCTTCTACCTCAGGGTCTTCAAAAGTAGGGATTGTGTGGTAAAAGGTTAAAACACATGTTTGTTTGGTAAAGAATCAACATCATATTTTACATGTATTTTCAAACAATTTAGGAATAAAACATGGGAAAGTGAACTCATCAGAGGTTATTTTTGTCATTATGTGCATCACATAATTATGCCTGGTCAAAATTGATCCTTTAATTTTTCACCAGATGACAATTGACCTTTCTGTAAATGCGAGTCTGGCATGCCACTTTCTTTTCCCTAACTTTCTTATCAGTTGGAATAGTGTTGGCTGTTTTGATACTTAAATAGACAGGATCAACTTAACACATGTCTATAACAAATAGTGTCAGACTTTTTGTCTACATGACGCCCAATGCAGCGTTTTCATTGGCCAATAAGACTTTGGAACACCTATCAATCAAAATTGGCAGAAAGGTCAATTGAAGACATTTCTATGCTTAAAGCATATGCAGACAAGTAAGTTAGATTTGACTCAAATATGGAGATTTGTCACTGAAACGGTTACTAATACTGTGGCAGAAAAAGAAAGTGCTGGTAGCCTGCATTTTCTCCTTTCTTACGGTGTTTTCAACTGTTTTCTTCCTAAGTTTGTTAAATACTGGTACTGAGATTGTTTGGTACAGGCTTAACTCTTTACCAAACCACAAAATATTGGACTTATCCAATTTGGATGTATTTGCAGACAACAAAATAAAATTAATTTGACTCAAAAAAACACAGTTTTTCATGAAAGTGTGGAAAACATTGTGGGAAATGGAGAAAATGCTGGTTACCAGCAATTTCCTCCTTTTCCTGCAATGTTTTCTAAAGGCTTCTTTCCTTCAGTTGTCAGCATTGTTATGTAACAGTGTCGGTAGTATATACGATCATTAGTACATGTAACTCTTATCGTATTTGTGCATCCACAATAATGCATTGTTGAAAAAATTGAGGGTCATTTTCCTTGGAAATACGTCAAAACATACAAAATTGTGCGTCAAAGAAAACACTGTGATATTGTTCAAATTGTCTTCTTGTATTAATCCCTTACCACACAATCCCGCCTTTTAACAACCCTGAGAAAGAAGGTTTTTGAAAACAAAGCGGGAAAAGGAGAAAATGCTGGTAACCATCATTTTCTCCTTTTCCCACTATGTTTTCTACCTATTCTGGCACAAACATCATTATTTGAAAACATGTCGATTTTCCCTTGGTGAATTTCCTTGATGAAGACGAGGATGAAATTTTGCCATGTGGTAAAGGGTTAAGCAAACTGTCTTCATCATGTAACACTGTATGGAAACTCTGTACGGGAAATTTCTTCGGTGAATTCAAGATGGCGGACACGTGTTATTGACAAAGTAAGTGTCTTAATTTTGGTCCAAACTTGTTTAAAATTGCATCCCCTACAACGAGTCGGGTACCAATCTAAAGAGCTTTGATTGAAAAATCAAGTGATAGTAGCTGATGAGAAAACGGGAGTGCCTCTTGTCCGTAATCCCGCGCTGAACATGATGTTTTGATGAAGTTGAAAAACTAAGCGGGAGACCGGGAGAAAACTGGCTTTATTTCATCGAATAGAAAGCTACTGATAAAAGAAGGTGCCTCGATCGGTATGGAAATGTAATATTCTTACAACTGTACCAAAATACGTTGCTTATATTTACTGATTTAGCTGTTATAAAGTTTTGAAATTTTGCATGGTGTACTCTTCGGTGCAAACCGAAACTAAACTACTGTATGGTTGGGTGATCAGAATTTCTGTACGCTTCGGTAACAAATATGAAGTCAAAAATCTGTACGCTTCGGTGAAAATGATTAAAGGAGAAAAATGCTAGTCTAAACAGTCTATCTGTATTTCCCGCACAGCGAGAATTCCTTATACAAGTACATGAAACCAATTTGTATCATTTACTCTGTATCTTGTTTGTCATGGTAAAACCGTAAAAAAAATAAAGATATGTTATAAACAGAATGTACGAAAAAAAAATTAAGTTCCATGTGTATAATTCTATGGCAGAACACTGAAAGCAGAAGAAAAAAATATCACTAAAGTAGTTCCTCATCCGTGTAACTGAAACATAAAAAGTGTGAGTTTATAAAAGCTTTAAAATGAAAGCTACGGAATAAGGACAATATGTCCCTTGAAAATGCTTATAAAAGGATGATATAAAGGGGTCGTAACTCAGAAAACGATGTAATGAAGACAGAGTTGCCTGAGTGTGTTGTATGGTTATCCGGAGTTTCTAGTCAAAGGATTCGATACTTTGGAAATTAAGATCGAAATTAGTGGGTTTCTTTCCCCTAAATGAAAAGAGAGCTATGGTTCTTCTAAGCTGAATTTCTCAGTTCTATCGATGTGGGAAAATTGTCGGGTTTCAATTAATGAAAAAACGCCTAATTTATGCTAAAGTAAAGCTTTTAATTGTGAATTTAACAACAGGCATACGATTATCTTTTTTAAAAGGTCTTTTATGGTATAAAGAATAACAAATGATCACTTAGGCGATATCAATGTAAATTAAAAATTAGCTATAGCTACAAGGCAGTGCACAAAGGAGTTTTGTATTGCATTTTTCACTGCCGGTTCTTAGTGTTTGAAAAGTCAAGCCAAAGCTCAGAGATGTGTCATTGTTTGATTCAGGTTTATATGGCTTTCCAGCTGGTCCTGGTCCGATCAACACAAAGTTTGCTCAGAAAGTGCTTCACGTGTTCACCAGCACTGGGCTTGGGCTCTAAAAATGTGTCGCCAACAGACATACAAACATAACCAGTATCCGTTGTGGAATTCTAACCAACACCGGCCACAAAAAGTTACTAAAAATCTACATTACCTACTGCGCCACGGAGGACCCCTGATCAATAAATTTTTATGCTATCAATAAATGATGATAGAGGAGGTACGGTTCTATATTTTGCTTTTCACATAATGCGTTTTTGAAGTTTATACTATGGATGGCTTCTACATTTTTGGTGTCAGACCAAGACAAAAACCTTAAGTTTATTACTTTTATGTTAAAGGCCAATATATATACACATGTATACAAGATGCTTCTGTTCATGTTGCTCAGCACTTCTCAAAAACGAGCCATTTAGTGTACGAAGTTGCGGATTTATACATCACCTTTCTTTGAGTTCAACATAAAAATATCAAGTAAATGACCCATGTAGGTTTTTCATACATTTCCTTTTTTCCTTCCTTAATCGTTTTCAGCGAAGCGTACAGATTTTTGACTTCATACTTGTTACCGAAGCATACAGAAATTCCGATCACCCAACCATACAGTAGTTTAGTTTCGGTTTGCACCGAAGAGTACACCATGCAAAATTTCAAAACTTTATAACAGCTAAATCAGTAAATATAATCAACGTATTTCGGTTCAGTTGTAAGAATATGACATTTCCCCACCGATCGAGGCACTTCTTTTATCAGTAGCTTTCTATTCTATGAAATAAAGCCAGTTTTCTCCCGGTCTCCCACTTAGTTTTTCAACTTCATCAAAACATCATGTTCAGCGCGGGATTACAGACAAGAAGCACTCCCGTTTTCTCATCAGCTACTATCGCTTGATTTTTCAATCAAAGCTCTTTAGATTGGTACCCGACTCGTTGTAGGGGATGCAATTTTAAACAAGTTTGGACCAAAATTAAACGACACTTACTTTGTCAATAACATGTGTCCGCCATCTTGAATTCACCGAAGAAATTTCCCATACAGAGTTTCCATACAGTGTGTAATGCAATAACACAGTTTCATCATTAATAAAAGATGATTCAATCTTACCTCTGAATACATACACAGTGATGCTTGTGTCATCATTTGAGCTGGACTTTTTACATCTATAAATGCCTCTGTCTCTAATTGCCACATTTTTCTTCAACAACGACATGGTCCGAGTAGTTGTTCCATTATTAACATTACCTTTAAGTGTTATCTGCAATTAAAAATGCCCATCTACAGCCAGTGAGCAGAAACGCTGTTAAATTTTAAAAAAATTTAGAATGGTACAGAAATCTGTCCATTGTGTGCACAAGGATAAATTGCTGATATACATGTATAGTGTAACCCAAAATAAGAAACATGGAGGTTTGTGTTAGAAACTGAACATTAGTCAGAAGAAAACTGATGAAGATCGAAGCTGTAAACAATGGCGGCGCATCACGGAAATGTATCGCTGGTTTCCGTCTAAAGTCAGATACGGTGTAAAAAATTGAGGTTGCAACAGAGGAGCCTACATTTTCCTTTGTTTTCCTCAGTTAACAAAGGTCAAATATAGTCATCTGACAAAATGAATGATCATCATATGAATCTACCTGGGAGTATAACTGATATTGAAAATCTTTGTTTCAAAAAAGTGGAAATGACGAGCCTGTTTAAATGGAAGGCCGCAACTCAACAACATGTGGTGGCAGCTCAATTTGAATAGCGGCAGTTCAATTTTGAGACACCGTCAGGCGCCTGTTCGAGGTTTAAAGCAAAGTGATAATTGGACGGCAACCAGACCATTTTTTCGCCATCGGAGAGCCCGTTAACTCATCGTCTGGGCGCTGTCTGGTCACCAGACCATGCATACAGTAAATGGACGGCGTCTGGCCGATTTTTATGTGAAGATTTTTCTCCAAATCGCCTGGTGACCAAACTGCATCCATTCGGTGACCCGACTGCCATCGTCCAGGCGCCGGTCGGAGCCCGAAAAGGCACGGCCTGATTATAAAAACTAAACCGAGCAGCGTCCAGTAACCGTCAGATTGCCATGCTGCATTTATTTTGTTAATTCTTTCCAGACGGCGACTGGACGGCAAACACAATGCTTTGGCTACATGATCAGTATATTATGAAAGTGTATATTGATATCGTACCTCGTAATAAATAATCAATTTGGAAGTGAAAATGACACTTATACCACCACAAAATCTGTTAAATCTTCTCCTTTATCAGGAGAGATTGCAAACTGCTCGCCGAAGGCAGAGAAATGTAATAGCAGCTGCTGCGTTTAGGAGCATGATGGACGAGGCTGCAGAATGAAGACTGTGTGGGACAAAACGTGGCTACAGAGGCGTGTCATCCTCAGACAGGATGACATGCTTATGTAGTTGGCAGGAAGGCGGCACAAAGTCCAAACGATGTCCGTTTGGTCACCTTCCAATCGCCTCCCGATGACAGTCCAGTCACCACCCACTCACCCAGTGCTTTTTTGAACTTTCTGAAATAGAAACTGCAGTCTGATGCCTGTTGGATCTAGTTGTCTAAATCTATTAAAGTTGTGTAGATCTATTTTCACTGAAAAACAACCAATTTCTTTTTCTGATTAAGTCTTGATATAGGTCTAATTTCTTTAGAGAAGAATAAAATATGTCGAAGATCTTCATCAGAAGTTAAAACTTGATCCAGAAAAAAATCTGTGATTGCTGATCCTCGTCACTTCACGCATAAATAAAATCTGAAACTTTAGAGAGGAAAAAGGGTCTGCTTCTGATTTACACTCATGATCCACTTGCATATAAAATCCGATACATTACATTGAAATTATTAACTGAAATAAAATGATAACAGATTTTTTCATCTTAGTTTGTGTCAAAATATAGTGCTTAGTAAAAATACAGCCTGAATATCCCTACTTAATGTTTCCATAATGCCTGAATGTGGAGAGAAATATGACTTTTTCCCAAACAGCATTTATCTGCAAGTGATCTAATAATAGAACAAGACAAACCTGATTTTCTGGAAGTGTCATAGTTACCTCCCTTTCATGAAAATTTCCTACATTTTTGTTTGACTTTATAATGTTATAGCTATGTGTAATCTTTTTTGCATCTCCTTTAATTTTTTCTTTCTATCTTTGTTGCGCATTATGTTGCAATATTGAGCAATGTCAATGATTTTAGAGTGAGTAGCACAATCACCCTTGACCAGAATAAACTGTCTGTTGGTATCCATGTTTTTGTTGACTCACTGAAGAAAGCGTTGAACACCAAATGCTGGACTCCAGTGTTTTTTCTTATTTTACCTTGGACATGTTTGGAATATCCCATGCAAAGAATGTATTAAAAGTACAAAATCACCAATCAGTGACAGTTCTCCATGAATCCCAAAGGTGGATGGCTCATTATAAAAAGCAAGTATCAGTCATCTTTACAGTCGATCGTTCAGTCTGGGATTGGGTTTATTAACTATCTTAGTGCACTACTTTCTATCACAGAAGTGAAAGTCGATTTCTTTAGGGGAAAACTGATTGGGAAAACTACATCTTCAGGGAAAATTTGCTGACGGGAATACGTCCACTATTGGTGTCACTTTCTTAGTACAAAAACTAGAAGGCCCTGAAGGGCCTGAATATGCTCTACTGGCAGAGAATTCAATTTTGCTTTTTCATGAAAATCTGACAAGAAATGCATACTTTGTCACGGAAACAAGGATTGGTAATTTTCAACTTGAAATGGTTTCTTTTCCCATACTGTTTGTTGGATTTTTCTCAAAATCTATAGGGTTGAAGCTACTGATAAGAAAAACAAACTGTGTGATTTCCAAGAAAATCAGGCAATAAATGCAAACTTTATTGCATAAACAAGAATTAGAAATTTTCAACTTGAA
Source organism: Tridacna crocea (assembly GCA_943736015.1). Taxonomy (NCBI): domain Eukaryota; kingdom Metazoa; phylum Mollusca; class Bivalvia; order Cardiida; family Cardiidae; genus Tridacna; species Tridacna crocea. Next base: position 32,355,473 of record OX031066.1, on the reverse strand, counting down.
ATGGTTACTTTTCCCATACTGTTTTTTGGATTTTTCTCAAAATCAATAGGGTTGAAGCTACTGATAAGAAAAACAAACTGTGTGATTTTGAAGAAAATCTGGCAATAAATGCAGACTTTATTGCATAAACAAGAATTTGAAATTTTCAACTTGAAATGGCTACTTTTCCCATACTGTTTGTTAGATTTTTTTCAAAATCAATAGGGTTGAAGCTATTGATGAGATAAACAAACTGTGCAAGTTTCACGAAAATCAGGCAAGAAATGCAGACTTTATCGCGTAAAATAATTTGAAATTTTCAACTTGAAATGGTTACTTTTCCCATACTGTTTGTTGGATTTTTCTCAAAATCAATAGGGCTGAAGCTATTGATGAGATACACAAACTGTGCAAGTTTTACGAAAATCGGGCAACAAATGCAGACTTTATCGCGTAAACAAGGATTTGAAATTTTCAACTCGAAATGGCTACTTTTCCCATACTGTTTGTTGGATTTTTCTCAAAATCAATAGGGTTAAAGCTATTGATGAGACACACAAACTGTGCAAGTTTCACGAAAATCGGGCAACAAATGCAGACTTTATCGCGTAAACAAGAAAAAGACTAACGGACAGACGACGGAAACCACGCCATGACATAAGCTCTGCTGGCTGAAAGCCAGTAGAGCTAAATAAAAACCTGCAATGTATATGAAGCATGACATGACGGATGACACAACAGATGATACACAATATACAATGACACAGCACGATCACATAAGCCCAACCTATAAGTTTTGTGCTCAGGTGAGCTTACAAAGAAGTAACATTTCTAATTCTTACATTAAAACCATCTGTGTTGCCTGCTTCGATTTTTGTCCCAGGGGAATCTGAGCCAACTTCTGCTTTATAGAAAGTGAGTGTTTCATCACCTGTAGACTTTAGAACGCAGTCTAATTTGAGATCACTTCCTTCCAAAAGATATAGGAAACTTTTCTCTGGTAGTATTGTAGGACCTGAAAAGGTTAACTCAGACATACACACTCTTACAAAATGTAGCATAAAACCCATAAAATAAACTTTTAAGAACTTTATTAGAACAAGGTTCATTCAAGAACTTAGAAGGTAAATGCATGAAACCTACTGGTTCCCTCAGCAGAAAGGGCCACCCAAGAACCTTCCGGTGTCAAGAGAAAACATACCCTAACCACTGTAATCTATTTTTCATTACTCTTGCACTAGAAGGGTAACAACAGACTGCTATGTAGATGGGTTATGGAAGTAACTGCTTTGACAGCAATGCTTAGCTTTGATACCAATTTGTCTTTCATCTATTTAACCCTTACCCAAACAATCCCTGGTTTTATCGCCCCGAGATGAAAGCCTTTTGAAAACATTGTGGGAAAAGGAGAAAATGCTGGTAACCAGCATTTTCTCCCATATCCTCAATGTTTTCTATCCTGCTAGAAATGAATTTCAATTTTTGAGTCACATTACACATCTGTAAGTGCTTTCAATTTGGACCAGTCTAAAATTTTGTTGGTTGTATTGGGGTTTAACGCCACTTTAACAGCTAAGGTCATATCATGGCGGACGGTGACGCACATGTGTTTCCTGGCTCTCTCACACCGGTACTAACACAACTTTCTTTCCAAAGCCACCGACTACTTTTCTCACATGCTTCAGCAGAGGTGAGAGGTGAAAATACGCCGGAAAGAAAGTTTGCCTCAACCGGGTATCGAACTCACAACCACCAGGTCATGAGTCCGACACGCTCACCACTGAGCCACCCGGGCGGGCTTTAAAATTTTGTCATTTGGTAAAGAGTTAAGGTAGTGGACAAGTAATATTTTAGTGCAGCATGGCATAGAGTTTCTTGACAGCTGATAAAGACAGATTTATAGATACAACATTTTTGCACATTTTTAACCGGCCAGGAATTCCTTTAACCCATTACCCCATAAGGCATTTCTATGTTATCTCTCATTGACCCTAAATAACACCAAGGATGAAGCTGTTTCTTATGTGTATATGACACCTTTTGATAGCATAGAAAACATTGTGGCAAAAGGTGAAATTGCTCGTCACGAGCAATTTCACCTTTTGCCACAATGTTTTCCAAAGGCTCCTACAAGCAATGCGTTAAAATGAGTATCTATGGAGTAAAGGGTTAATGTCTATCTTGAAACTATTAGTCAGCGAATAGCTTCCTAAACAGGTAGAAATTGTGAAACAAGAGGGCCAAGATGGCCCTGGATCGCTCACCTGAATTTTTTAGAGGACCATAGCCTTTTTTTTTTTAAGGTATTGAAACACTGGAAACAAAATCATTATTTTGCCAAGCAATTTTTAAAAGGTCACCTGTAAAAGTCCTTTCAAAATCTGACCAGTAGTGTCAAAAAAGAAGAATTTTTAGGAGTTTCTTAATTTTCGTACAGTGCAAGTAGCCCCCATTCACCAGAGCCATGTTTCTTGACCTATCAAAATTTCGCTAACAAATTTTGAAAAAGGCCATTCAAGGAATATTTCCTTGAAACAATTTTCAAATCTGACCAGCCGTTTCAGAGAAGAAGAATTTTCAAGAATTTCTTCATTTCCATATAGTGCAAGTAGCCCCCATTCACCAGAGCAATGTTTCTTTATGAATCAAACTTTCACGAACAATTTTTGAAAAGGGTCACCCAAGGAATATCTCAGTGAAAATTTTCCAAAATCTGACCAGCCGTTTCAGAGAAGAAGAAATTTTAAGAATTTCTTCATTTCCCTATAGCGCAAGTAGCCCCCATTCACCAGAGCCATGTTTCTTGACCTATCAAAATTTCACAAACACATTTTGAAAAGGGTCACCCAAGGAACATCTCTGTGAAATTATTTCAAAATCTGACCAGCAGTTTCAGAGAAGAAGAATTTTTAAGAATTTCTTCATTTCTGTATGGTGCAAGAAGCCCCCATTCACCAGAGCCATGTTTCTTGACGGTTCAAAATTTCGCGAACACTTTTTGAAAAAGGTTACCCAAGGAACATCTCTGTCAAATTATTTTAAAATCTGGCCAGCGGTTTCTGAGAAGAATTTTTAAGAATTTCTTCATTTCTGTATAGTGCAAGAAACCCCCATTCACCAGAGCCATGTTTCTTGACAGATCAAAATTTCGCGAACAACTTTTGAAAAGGGTCATCCAAGGAACATCTGTGTGAAATTATTTTAAAATCTGACTTGCGGTTTCAGAGAAGAAGAATTTTTAAGAATTTCTTCATTTCTGTATAGTGCAAGAAGCCCCCATTCACCAGAGCCATGTTTCTTGACGGATCAAAATTTTGCGAACATTCTTTGAAAAAGATCACCCAAGGAACATCTGTGTGAAATCATTTTAAAATCTGGCCAGCAGTTTCAGAGAAGAAGATTTTTAAAGAATTTCCTAAAAAATCCCATTTCGTTGCCATGGCAACCAGAGTTTTAGACGGAATCAAATTCTGTGAACAATTTTTAAAGAGGACCTCCCAAGGAACATTCCAACCAAGTTTGGTCCAAATTGGCCCAGCAGTTTTTGGAGGAGTTGATGTTTAAAGAATTGTTGACGACGCATGACACAAGACGGACATCGGGTGATCCTAAAAGCTCCCCTTGAGCGTGTTGTGCTCAGGTGAGCTAAAAACTTGTAAAACATGACGGATATCTCTGGTTATAACGTATCTACTGAAAAATCGCCGAATGTTGCAGGTACATTTTTGTGTTGTCTATCACTAGGCTAAAGGAAATTATGATTAATGTTTGTTTCCCGGGTGGTTTTGGGTGGGAAAGGCTGTCTTGTGCTGGCGCCAGTAATCAAGATGTTGCATTCCTTGTGTTTATATTTTATAGGGGAGATTTTATTTTGGCCAATGATATTCACCAGACAGTTGTGTACACACTGAAGAAAATTCAAATTGCGAGGACGACTCTCGTGTACCCAATGAAGGAAGATGCATTGGGTGCCTGACAGTCATGCCCGGACTGATGAAATATCGTCTTGGAGGCACGACTTACATGTGCCCTATTTCTGGTTTCTTCATTCAGTACACGACGCAGTCATGTCCGCATTGAAGAATTGGACTCTTACGCACACTGTGTAAATGGGTTGGGCTAAAACGCAGGATGGCATGTGAACCGGCACGTCGTAGACAGTATCAGTGGAGCACACAACAATAGGCATTTTATAAAGGGTGTCACAGAATGGATGCACAGGCGTAGCTGGCATCTTTTTTATACGACCAAAAGGTCGTATTATGTTATACACCTGGTTGTCCGCTAGCAAATCCTATCATTAGGCCATTCCTTAAAGTGTCAAAAATGAAACCAAAAGACCTTATTTGGAACACCCTATAGAGTTTTAGAAAACTGGCAAAAGCCAGTTGATAAGTAGCCTTGGCAGGGACAAAACATTTTTTCCACTCAAGTCAAATCTTTCATATTGGTAAATTCAACCAAACTTGGAGCCAAGAAAAGAAAAACCCAAAATAAATCATCCACTAAATAGCATGACTTCTTAAAATTCATCTGACCATTAAGATTTTCAAATGACCACGACAAATATCCAATCGACCACTATTGACCAGTATTGACTACTTTGGGAGTATTGACTGGGGCGGTTATAACCAGTTTAAATGGCCAGTTAAAACTGCCCCTGGTTTCGACCACCCAACCTTGCTTTTCTGAAAGTTTCTTGGACATAAAATTGAGAAAGAGTGAGGTAGTAACAATGCTGCTTTTCCGAGAATAAAAGTTGTTTTCAGGGAGTAAGATTGAAAATTTCCCTCCTCCAATACTCCTAGTTCACATACGACCCAATCCTTTCGACCACAACCCCCATTCAGTATAATTATTTTGGCAAATTTTGAGTGTTTTCAGGCATTTTTCAGCGATTTCCGGTGTTTTCGGCCTTTCTAGGGACCGTCGGAATTAGATCCATTTGAAACTTGTCACAATGAATCTCCATGACATCTTGATTGTTGTGCGTGCCACTCTTAAAATTTGGATCGCTGTTTGCATTCTAAAATTACAGTCAAACCTGGTGTTCCGTCCACCTCCATTCAGCGTGAACCTCCATTTAACGGCCAGTTCAATGTTCCCCCCCCCATCAATTTTACTCTATATTGAACCTTTTTTCAACAAGCACCTTTAAAATGCACCCAACGGCCACCAAAACTGTGTCCCGTTTTTCAAAACACCCTGGTAAGTAGCGGCCAATAACCAACGGATGAAGGATTGCCAAGTTAAAATTTCACGCTTAATGTACTTCTCACGTTCAACCGTTTTTGGATGAACAACAGTTACTAAAGTGTCAAAATTGAACAATCATATACACACGTCCCCAATTAACAGTTAATTGCATATTACTTGATCTCCTCAAGAACATGTTATTTTGATGCAAATAATGATTTCGTAAGCTATTATAGCCCATTTGTCACAAATTTTAAAGTCTGAAATCACGTGTAAATTACCCGAGTCAGACAACCGAAAATGTCTTTCTACTTTCGATTTAATCTAATATTACTGTAATGATTACATAACGTAATAATAAAGATGCTGTTCTGCCATTTTGTTTGTTTGAATTTTTCTAAAAGGTGAGAAACGATGAAAGAAAACTGTCCTAACAACCGATTGCACCCAAATAAGTATGGGTAATTACCTACATGTATGCCGGTGTGTTTGAGAAATTGTCTTTGATTACGTCAATTTTTGATGATAACCAGGATGTCACATTGTAATTGACCAATCATCTTTCGACCATTCGATTATTTTGATAAATGATTATTCCAAAGAGGCAGATTTCTTGTGTTTTGACCCTACGATCTGTCTATTATATTATTGACTCGAGACTGTTAATATCTAATCTGGAATTATGGCTTGAACCAGGAGAAAAGTGTTGACCTTAGAACAAAGAGTAGAAGTGGTTAGACTTTTAGAATCTGGAAAGAGTTCTCGGATTCTAGCTGAACAATTAAACAATTTGGTCTTGGGTATGCACATGTACTTGTATATGGACATGTAATCCCCCCCCCCATTTTTTATAAATTTTTTGGAAAAGTCAACCCCAACACCATCTTGCGTGATCGACCTCTATTAAGCAAGCACCTGTCTTAAGCAAGCAATTTTGGAAGTTCCCTTGACCGCTTGCTTAAGACAGGTTTGACTGTATCTGCCCTTGATTTCTGAAATAACTTTTCAAATTTGCATTCAGGCAATAAGTTCCAAGCTATCAAAAAAAAAAAACATATACTGGAAGTATAGATACTTGTACATACTGCCTAGGCAAGAGGCATTGCAGAGACATTGCGTGTTTAAGTCTTGAATCATTAATAATGTTTCTGTTCTATTTAAGATACGACTTCGAGCGAGAAAACAAAGCATAAACAAGTTTTAATATTCAAAGTACTTTTATGCCTTGTGCTCCACGGAGACCGTGCCGGTCTACCCCATTCAGGTTCACATGCCATTCCGCGTTTTGGCCCAACCCATTTATGTAGTGTACGTATTCTGATTCTTCAGTGCCAACACTACCTCATCGTCAGAGTTCTCGGAAACGACAATACTGTCGTCTGAGACGACAACTTTTCCCCGCGGACGACAAAAAACCCTAACAAAGGATTCCACCGGACGACAAGTTTTTTTTAGGACACGCGTCCAAAGCCAGCTGCTCAGCTAAATCAGGGATTGTATATAACTTGTAATTTACGATGTCGGGCTTGATTAGTTTATCATTTGATTGTTTACAAGATGTTTAGCGAGGCGGAAAATTCTCACATGTTCATGTTATCTCTAAAGTCGGGTAGTCGAAGAGGTAGGCGTGGCTACCTGGGAAACTAACGACCAATCGAAATGTGTCATTCGTTATCACTTACCCAGTACCCATTACACAGTGGATAACAAATAGCTATTACCCTTATTCCCCGTAATGTTGTTTGAAATCTGCAAATTATGCATCAATCAACAGATTGCAGACAACTTTATGCTGATAATTGGTCAATATAGTTGATTAAATGAAGGGTATTGATCATCTTGTGATGCGATCGAGAGATAGCAATGAAAATGATTGAGTCCGTGACTTTTCAACTTTCCCAACTTTCTTTTATTGGTCGATCTTTTCAAATGCCAGACAACGTAGCTCGAAAGTCAAATCTCTTTTTTTTACTGTTAGATCATCTGAAATCAGTTTTCCAAGTCGTGCAAATTATTGTGTACATCATTTTAAATACAGATTTTAGATTGGCGTAACAAATACTAATTACACACGAGACCTCATGTAAGAAAAAACACAGAAAAAAGAGACCGTTATTCGCTTATCGCAGGTAAAATAAGGGGTTTTGATGCTATTTGTTATCCTTATAGAGAAATTTATATCGAATCATGTGGAAATACCTTTCAAGAAGTAAACAGAGAAGAAAAACTTCGGTAAAAAAAACCAAAAAAACATGGAAACCCATGACACAACAAAATGTCTCCTTTACATTGTCTTGTCAGAGTCACTGTAGACTGTCTTTTCTGCATTTTAATGATTTTAAGCAGTAAATTTACATAGATAACTTACTATTGCAGGTTTTTTTTCCCTGCAAATCATAAATATGGATTGCTTTACCTCTAGTTCGGAAGCATAATACATGTAATTATGTCATACCCTATAATATGAAATGTTACTTAAGTTTTTCAGCACAGGGTGTAAGTGTACCCTTGATATAAAAAGCTAGTAGGAACACTGAAATACATTATACATGTTTGATAGTAACAGAGAATGAGTTTGAAAACAGAGAAATATATGGGGATTAAAAGAAAAGCTCCAGATCAGCCTAATGATCAGACTAACACAATGCAAAATGATTAACATCATAGTCAATACCAACAAATAATTCTAATTCAATTCTGATTGCAAATTAATATGAAATAAGAATTGGTTTTACAAATGTTTAAGAAAATGGGTCCAGAACTGGTGCCATTATTAGTATGAATATTTAGAACATGTAGGTCTATATTCTGTTGAATCATCTTGGTAATTTAAATAAAACGATAAGGAGATAGTGAAAAGTTATTAAACTTCTGTAATCCATTGCACCAATATATACATGTAATGTCTCCATGATACAGAAATCTAAGGTAACAGTTTTTAAATGTTTATTTCGGGTGACAGATGTTTCGGTAACAGACGAGTTCAGTAACAAAGCGATATAGAGTAAATCGATTGGATGTTTCGGTAACAAAGCAAATATATAGTGTTTATGTACCGTGACGTTCTTTACACCCATTATATGGCATCTTCAGTTCACCCTTCCACCCTTTTATCCCTTGTAGGGCTCCGTACCGGTACTCGATATATATTGAAAACCGGTATTTTACGTTCGATAGATATATCGGATCGAACGTTTCTGTATCGAACAAAATATCGATCATCAAAAGAAAATAAAAGTAAAGCATATAAATACCCAATTTAGTTGTTTTTAACGGCGAAATTCATTACGAGTTTACTTTAGGTAATCTCTAAAGTCGAGTAGTCGTAGAGGTAGGTGTGGCTACCTGGGAAACTTACAACCAATCGAAATGCGTCATTCTTTATTACTCGCCCTGTACCCGTTACACAATGGATGACAATTAGCTAATACCCCTATTCTCGTTCCCCCGTCATGTTGTTTGAAATCTGCAAATTATGCATCAATCAGCAGATTGCAGACAAATTTACGCTGATAATTGGTCAATATAGTTGATTAAAGAAAGGTAATGAACATCTCGTGATGTGATCGAGAGGTAGCGATGGAAATAATTGAAGCCGTGACCTTTCAACCTTCCTAAGATTTTATTTGGTCGATCTTTTAATATTGCCGAAAAATGTGGCTCGAAAATCAAATCTCTTTTTCCATTCGATTATCTGAAATCAGTGTTCTGACTCGCGTAAATTATTGTGTAAATCATTTTATAGACTTGAAATTTGCATAACAAATGTTAATCACACGCGAGACCTCACGTAAGAAAAAAACACGGACAAAAAAGGCCATTATCTGTTTATCGTGAGTAAAATAACAGGTTTTGATGCTACATGTAGTTCTAATCCTTATTGAGAAATCTATGTCGAATCATGCGAACATACCTATCCAGAAATTAACACGCATGAAAAATTGTTCGGTGAAAAAAAACACGGAAACCCATGACACAACAAAATGTCTCCTTAACATTGTCCGATCAGATTCCTCTTAGACTGTCTTTTCAGCTTTTTAATGAGTAGTAAATGTAGATCTAGTTGGAATTCATATTAATTTAGGCCTACATAATTATGAAATTCCAATACAATCTAGAAGTGTTAAATTTGCGGTATTTTGTTTTTCAGGTATGCTGAAAAAAGAACAAACACAATTTTCGCATTTTTTTCTTTCTTTTATTGAAAATTGAAATATCATATGATATATCGAATATCGATCATTTTGTATCGATACAAATATCGTATCGATCAAACTGACCGATACGGAGCCCTAATCCCTTGGTCATAATAAATTACTGAATGTGGCAAATATTGAGGTAGACACCGAGACCACAACAAAGATTTCTTCAAACTGCATTAGCGAGTGCGTTTGTGTGCACTCTTTTCTGCAATTTTTGTCCTTTTTTACAGGTTAACCCATTACCACACAATCCTCTGAGAAAGAGCCTTTTGCTATGTGAAAATGTTGGTAACACTGTGGTAAAAGGAGAAAATGCTCCTGACCAGCAATTCCTCCTTTTCCCACAGTGTTTTCTACCCTTCCCAAAACAAATTTCTATGTTTTAGTCACCCTTATTTTGTCGTCTGCAAATGCTTTCAATTAGGACCAGTCTAAAATTTTCTCGTGTGGTAAAGAGTTAAGGATTTATATAACCGTATATAAACTTATACAACCTTATATCAGTTCTTAACCCTTTACCAATCCAGACTTTTAAGGAGAAGCGATTGAAAATATCGTGAGAAAAGGAGAAAATGCTGGTCCGGAGCATTTTCTCCTTTTACCACAATGTTTTCTACCCTTCCTTTTCTCCTTTTACCACAATGTTTTATACTCTTCCTATATCAAATTTCAATGTTTCAGTTATTTTGTTTTCTTACAGTTTAAGGATTTATTTAACCTTGTATAAACTTATAACCTTATATTGTCTCATAACTCTTTACCACACAATCCAGACTCACTCACTTTGAGGAGTGTAAGAAAGAAGCCGTTTGAAAATATAATGGAAAAAGGAGAAAATGCTGGTAACCAGCATTTTCTCATTTTACCAGTGTTTTCTTCCTAAATCAAATTTCAATTTTTCAGTCACAATTATTTTGTTGTCTGCAAATCCTTTCAATTAAGACCAGCCTTTAACATTAACAATTATACTGATCCAGATTGAAAGCGCTTGAAGACGCCAAAATGAACGTAAATCAAACATTGATATTTGTTTTCAGCAGCTTAGAGAACATTGTCGGAAAAGGAGAAAGGGAGAAAGAGCAGGGCTCCTTTTTGCCAATTGTTTTCGAAAGGATTTTACGTGAGGGTCCTAAAAACCAAGTATTAAAGGGTTAATATTCAACAGTCTAAGTAAATGTAGTTCAAAAATCGAATTTTGTAAGTAAAGTTTGTGTGAATTTGCTGGTCTTTTTTTCAAGGCTTCTATGTCAGGGTAGTAAAACCTGGCGATTTGTTGGTTAAGGGTTAATCCTAAATAGTCGAAAAGTTGTTATGGACAGCCCGATCTGAACATGCCGTATTCCCCTCCATGTTTTGCAGTCTGATCTGCATATTCTATCTCCTCTGTTAGGTAATTCATGGTACATGTATATAAAATCTTGTTTGTGTTTTTTACATGCACCTCAATCAATTGATTGTTTCTGTAAGGTCATGAAGGAACTTAAGTAAATAATGACGAAGAAGATGAATTATGTATTTATTAATACTTTTAGTAATGGTATCAATTTTTATTGTAGAACATTGAAAAACATATTTAATCAGCACATGAGTATTCAACAAACAGCAAAATCTTAGACTTTAAAATATAACACATAAAATATAACTAACGTTAAATGTATAAACGTTACCCAGACGGCCAAATTTTAGACTTTTACCAAAAAATTGTCTCCTTTTCCACATTGTTTTTTACTAGAGAGAGAGAGAGAGAGAGAGAAAGAGAGAGGATCGGACTGTAATTTTACGTTAATGTTAGGTACGAAATGGCGTGTGTTTTTAACTCTTTACAAGACAACCGTTTAAGGAAGAAAGATAAAGATAATGGATTCAAACTTCATTTCGGTCTTTGATATTGAAGAGAAAACACTCATGGCTATCAGCCATTTTACCACAATATTTTCAAAAGGCTTCTTTTTAGGTATAGGACCAGAACAAAATTGATCTGTAAGTTCATTTATAACTTCTTTTAACCCGTTCCCATAAAAGCCCTGGTTTTTACGTGCTTGCAGTACAAGTCTTTTGAAAACACTGTGGGAGAAGGAAAAATTTCCCACATTGTTTTCTACCTCTTAGTACAGTTTTCTTCCATTTTCATCAAGTTCAAATTTTTTGTCTGCAAACACTTTCAGTTTGAAAGAGTCCAAAATTTGTCGTTTGGGAAAGAAAAGTCATACTTTTTAAGTTTTAAGATATAAATGATTTTTACCTGTGCCACACTTTCGGTGATTCCATCTTCCGCACCCGTCACAAGCTATAGCATGAGATCGGCCTGTTATATTAATGTTGCACGTGATACATGGATGTTGATCAGACATTTTTGTTTCAGAAACTGATTTTATGTCGCTCGACAGTGATTATGGTCTAACGAAGTGAATGCTTTATTTGGGTTTGGGTATAAAAGGAAAATGTCGTGTAACATCCATGAATAACTGTGAACATGAAGTGCTAAAATTTGAGGCTTAATTGTGATCGATCACATATACTATTGTTTTTATCTAGATGTGTGAGAAATTCTTTATCTTATGGGTATTAACGGGAGGTGTGAAAACAGGCTGTTAGAGACACACACCTATACAATAGGACAGTAAATCATTCGCTCACGTGATGTAAGAAAAGGGACTTACTTAATATGATCTTTGAGCGTGGTGAAATGCTGAAAACGTCAAGTATCGTTGTAAACCGAAAATTTTATTTATTTCAGATATTTCATACATAAAACAAGGAATAGAGGACGTAACAACCATATTATTTGTGAAACATAGTGGGAATTACAAAAAAAGATGATACATAATGATTTTTTTGTCAAAACAAAGGCAGGCAAGGGATATAAAGAACGACAAGGTACGTACACACTATATTTGCTTTGTTACCGAAACATCCAATCGATTTACTCTATATCGCTTTGTTACCGAACTTGTCTGTTACCAAAACATCCGTAAATCTTTATTTCTAGCGTATGAAAATTTATCCTGACTATGGGAATCTAACTTTGTCAAGCTGGAATTCAACTTTTCAGTCTGGAATCCAATTTTTGTCTGAATCCAACTTTCAAAATCCTAGTGAGAACACTGATCGTGTACTGAATGAAGAAATCGGAAATAGCGTGCACCCAAGCTGTGCCTCCAAGACAGTATTTCATCAGTCCAGGCACGACCATCGGGCACCCAACAAATTTTCCCACATCAAGTACACAACAGTTCGTCATCATAGTAAGACTTTTCTTCCGTGTGTACACGACGGTAAATAGTCACTTTGTTTTTTGTATTTTGCATTTATTTTAGTTATAGACTGTCATTGTCAAGTTCCTGTCGTTAAATTAGTGTTTCATGAGGATCACGGTTTCATTTTCCACTAAAGTGAGCTAGGTAAGAGTTAAGGTTTATGAATATTCGAAGGAAAAAGACGAATACATACGTAAATTAGGCTAAATTGTCCCGATACTGACTACCTACACAATCAGCTGATTGTCTACGAAAACTGGGACAGTTTACTGTTTAGTTACTGACACAAGGTCAGGTCAACAATCCACAATAATTTGTTTATGTTATTCTGTTCAATACAGCAAGGAATCCTACAACTTACTTTGTGCAGATATTGCTCCAAGAATTAGCAAACAAATCACGCTTCTACACAGAAGAGATCTCATTTTCCTGTCTTAGTCGTCTTAACTATATCGCCTTCGCAAATCCAGATGGATGAAAATGGCTATTAGACTACGCGCATGCGTGCATTAAAAATATATGTAGCGATCCGTTAACTACCGGAGTGATGGAATAATAACCATAATGGACCGGAACGAATCACGGGAATAGCCGGTGGACTGAAACAACTGTGGACTCAAAGAAACCTGAACCTCCAGAAATGTACCACGCATCGGAAATAACAGTAAAACTGAAATGGAAGGAAAAATGGTCAAAGTGGGGATATGAAAGACAATTTTTGAAAACGATATTGGAATGAACTTAAACCTGCCCAGAATAAATGAAACATTTCATTGTGGAAAGCTCGAAATTTACATGAATCGTCAGGAAAATATAAAACATGACCCAAGGCCGGAGAGTGAAAATCTTTGAGGTATTTTAATTACCTTCACAAATGTCCATGCAATAATAGTAACATTACTTTTCATACAAAATATCAACACTAGCTTGACTTTTCGGTTTTAACCCTTTACCAAACGGCAAAAAATTACATTAGAGCTTCAGTATAATTTAAAAACATTTGCTGACAATGATTGCAATATGGCTCAAGTGGTGGTATCTTTTTTAACTCATTACCATACGACAATATTTCAGACTGTTCCAAATTGTAAGCATTTGCAGACGAAAAAATAAAAGTGACTGAAAATTTGAAATTAGTTTCCAGCAGGGTAGAAAACATTGTGGGAAAAGGAGAAAATGCTGGTTACCAGCATTTTCTCCTTTTCCCACAATGTTTTCTAAAGGCTTCTTCCTCAGGGGCGTCAAAAGTAAGGATTGTGTGGTAATGGTTAAAGGAACAGAAAACATTGTGGGAAAAAGGAGGAAATGCTGGTTACCAGCATTTTCATCTATTCCCACAATGTTTTCAAATGTCTTTTTTCCTCAGGGTCGTTAAAAGTCAGGATTGTGAAATAAAGAATAAATAGAGGAGAAGAGTTTATATGTTCCTCTTTACTCTATCTTTAAAAGCTTATATGACACGCGGGGAGGGACCACCTTTGATAAACCCTCTGTCTTCTCACATGTCCCGATACTTGTCATCGAATACTTCTCACTATTCAGCCTAAATTTCACCGATAGAGTATATCCATGTGTTATTGAAGTTTGGACACAAAATGTAAGCCGCGCAGGAAAAGTACATTCTATGCCACGTTGTACTTTTTTAAGTGACTGGGGCTCGAACTTTTGACCTACGCCCAACATGAGATAAATCCATAGACAAGGCTATCTAGCTATCAGCCGAATCCGTTCAAGAATTGCTTTCACCATTTACCCGTCACGCGTTTTAACGCCTTTTGAAAACATTGTGGTGAAAGGAGAAAAATTATGCTGGTAAACAGCATTGTCTACTCTTCCCGCAATGCCCTATATTCCCTATATTCATGAAGGCAAATTGTGCCAAATCACCCAATTAGCATTTGCAAAAACTTTTACTTTGAACAAATTTAAAATTTTCATCAGGTTAACTCCTTAACAAACAACAAAAATTTCAGACAGGTCCAAATTGAAAGCAATTGCATACGACAAATTAAACATAATTCAAAAACTGAAACTTGTCTCCAGCAAGCAACCCTAAATAACAGGAAGGATGAAGCCATTTCTTATATGTAAATGACATCTTTTGATAGCATAGAAAACGTTGTGGGAAAGAGGGGAAAATGGCGGTTACCAGCATTTGCTCCTTTTCCCACAATTTTCTCAAAAGGCTTCTATCTAAGGGTCTTAAAAACCAGGGACTGTTTGGTAAAGAGGTAATTAAAGGTTAACCCTTTACTCCAGAGATACTCATTTCTACGCATTGCTTGAAGGAGCCTTTGGAAAACATTGTGGCAAAAGGTGAAATTGCTCGTGAGAGCAATTTCACCTTTTGCCACAATGTTTTCTATGCTATCAAAAGATGTCATATACATATAAGAAATGGCTTCATCCTTGCTGTTATTTAGGGTTACTTAGAGATACCATAGAAATGCCTTATGGGGTAAAGGGTTACCAAATAAGGTTAACAAAGGCTCGCTTAATAACATTTCCCTTGACTCGTTTAATAAAATCTTATCTCAAAAGTCCACTCATGTCAGATCCTATATTTATCACATAACCTCCCTTGTTTTCAGTGTAATATACCCATTACGAATTTTCTTATCTCACACACGTTCAATATCACATTTGCGTGACGTCATTTTTGACGTCATTTTGTACGCATTTCATACAAGTGAATGGAAAATACTGCGGGTGCATTTATGAATGTTTTTGCATCATCTGATCTATATTTTGTGAAATATCGTAATGTCATAAAAAGAATCTGACATTTGTGGGCTTTTGAGATAAGATTTTATTAAACTCGTCAAGGAAAATGTTATTAAGCTCGCCAAAGGCTCGCTTAATAACATTTCCCTTGACTCGTTTAATAAAATCTTATCTCAAAAGTCCACTCATGTCAGATCCTATATTTATCACATAACCTCCCTTGTTTTCAGTGTAATATACCCATTACGAATTTTCTTATCTCACACACGTTTGATATCACATTTATGTGACGTCATTTTTGACGTCATTTTGTACGCATTTCATACAAGGGAATGGGTCTCGTGGAAAATACCGCGGGTGCATTTATGAACGTTATTGCATCATCTGATCTATATTTTGTGAAATATTGTTATGTGATAAAAAGAATCTGACATTTATGGGCTTTTGAGATAAGATTTTATCAAACGAGTCAAGGAAAATGTTATTAAGCTCGCCAAAGGCTCGCTTAATAACATTTTCCTTGACTCGTTTGATAAAATCTTATCTCAAAAGTCCACTCATGTCAGATCCTATATATCCCTCATACCTGTACATAGGCTACTCTAAGGTTAATTGCATTTGAGAAAAATATAGCGACCCAGACTGACCTGATTCGAAACCGTTTTGTTATCGCTCATTTTTTTTTAAATGAAAAAGGACCATTCTACAGCATGATCCAGAACAAGTCAAATCATAATAGTGAAAAAGACAGAAATACTTTTCTTGAATATAAAAAAGGGGAAAATAAAAAATCTCAGATTTTAAATTTAAAACTAAATGAGTTTGTTAGACAAAATGTCGGTTGTTCCAGACAAAATGAATTTTATAGACCTAGTGTTATAACAATGTGATGGCTATCTTGGTATCTTACTACACGGAAGAGTGGCAAATCACCTTTTACCATCGCAAAACTCAAATTATTCTGACGTATTAGGCTATCACAAACGGCACTAAGTGCGGAACCGATAAAGTTTTGCCACGGATCTGTCCAGGCCATAAAAGAGGTCGCGTTCGACGTGGAAAAAAAGATACACATAATTGGCTTGCAACACACGAAAAAGGACATTCGAACATTTGCGTAAATGTCGTCTCCGATCAGCCTGTGCTGTCCGCACAGGCTAATCCGAGACGGAACTTTACGACTACATTAGATTTTGTGTTACAGCAGACTTGGGCAAAACAGAAAATTGCATAAAAAATAAAAGTGTTGTTTCGGATTAGTCAGGGCGGACTACGCAGGCTGATCCAAGACGACACTTTACGTAAACGTCCCAATATCCATTTTCGCATTTTGCAACCCATATATTACCGACTAGATTTAGACTGGGGGATGGGGGTGGGGGTGGGGTGGGTAGGGGGGCTACAATAATTACCTCTTTACCACTTTACCACGCAACAGATTTTTGAACACTTCCATATAGAGAGCACTGGGGGCAGACAAAACAATCTGTGTCTCATATAATAGGATTTGTCTATGTAAAGGCGAAAACAGCGTGCGTAAGAGAAATAAACTAGTACTGGTTACGGCGTTTTTTCTACTTTTACCACAATGTTTTCAAACTGAGGTTCGGGTCGTTATAACTCAGGACTGTTTGCTGAAGGATTGAATGATGTCCACCTGCAGTAAGCCAACAGCTAACTTTGTATCTGCAATGGTCGATATTCAATATCAGGGTGAACAAAATTGATAAATAATTTCACAGGCAGCTCGATCGATTTAATTCTTTACAGTGAGCTGACACCATAAATAGCTGAAAACATGGATTGGAAGAAAAAAAAAGTATTCGTCATAGAACAAGCTTGCGCGATATGTTCGACCGCCGATCTGAAATATCGATATTCCAAATATTCTGACTGACTTACGAGTCTTGGGAAATTATATGTTATTCATTCTGGCGCAACAGGAATTCGAAAGTTATTGATAAAGTGGATGCGCAGTTCTTCCGTAGATTAAGCCATTGCTCCACAGAGTCGAAGGTTTTTTAACGAATTAGAGACAATTAGAATCATCATACTTCTAGTTGAGTGATGGAACTCTTAAAGTAAAAGTGTGGCGGTCCTATCCTGTTTGCTCTGGAAGGTAGGTGGCGCTCTGAAATGTTATATAGAACCTGAATCATTACGCATTTTTCTCTCTCTCTCTTAAAACAATTTGGAGTGTTGTATTTGTGTTGTTCTACTCCTGCTGCTGATAAGTTCCGGTTTGTCAGTAGCTATTCCGGGAACACTTGTTTCTCGACAAACTTCGGCCAACATAATTTTATGTATTAGACAGGGTGTCACGCTTAAGTTCGAGTAGATCTACACAACAAATTTTTTTCATGTACATTTATGATCTACAAATGTAGTATTCGTGTTATAAATGTTTGCCGTTTCTGTGTAAAAAAAAAGAGGGCCATTCTATCACCCATTATGTTTGTGATTTATAGATGTCGTACTTGCAGCACCAAGACTGGCCATTACTGTTGAAGAGTGGCCGCGAGTGAAAGCGCGTCACTTATTTTGTTTATATGTTCTAAAATGTCCTACAGTGGTGAGTTTAAAAGGCAGACTGCCACAGACTTTGAAGACAAAATCCGCCCGATGATTTTTTCTTGCGGAATTGTTCTGATATACAGTCTGTTTCGTCATGATTTTGTAAATAAAGTGAAATAAAAACAAATCGAACCAGGAAATAGACGTGGTTTATTTTTATATAACGAATTTCAGAAAAGATTTGTTATTTAATTTGCCATGGTTGAAGATGACCTCTCAATTAATTGTAAATTTTTCATTAAGCTAATAAATCAAAGCAGTAGAAAAAATAAGAACAAATGTTAAAAAGAGAAAGAGGACCGCTGGACAAGATCATGCGACTTGAAAAGGCGGGAAGAAAATCAAATGCCCGTCATGAGAAGCATTTACTCCTTACCAAACGACAATATCTTAGGTTTGTCCAAATCGAAAGCGCTTGCTGACGATGAAATAAAAGTGAATGAAAATTTGAAATTTGTTTTGTGAAGGGTTACCAGCATTTTCTCCTTTTCCCACAATATTTTAATTTAAACATATTTTATTCAATATATTGACATTTACATTCACAATACAAAAAAAATAATGTGAAAAGGATCGGAACGAAAGCATGTTGCTTATATAGTTCCTCTCCCTAAACTGAATCACGTGATATGCAAATGATATCAAATATAAAAAAAAAAAAGAAATAATTACAAAAAACAGATAGTATGATTGTAAACAAAAAGGGATTCGTTATCTGAAAAATTAAAAAGAAAAAAGGAAATATTTTCTAAAGGCTTCTTTCTCAGGGGCGTCAAAAGTAGGGATTGTGTGATAATGGATTAAGAGGTTTCTACTGTTTTACTTGTTTGTTTATATGTACCAAAATATATTGGAGTTAAAAGCCAATAAACTATTTGAAAACGTCGATGCTGACCTTTCCTGGCTTCATTTATAAAGAAGCCACCTTCTTATTTCAGTCACGGAAATATTTTCTACCATAGACTTGTCGTCGAGTCCAGATTCACCAACTTAGTCATTCCCAAGGACATTAACGCATTACCAAACAACAAATTTTTAGGTTTGTCCAAATCGAAAGCATTTGCAGACGACAAAATAAAAGTGACTGGAAATTTGAATTTTGTTTTCTAAAGGCTTCTTTCTCAGGGCCGTCAAAAGTGGCTATTGTGTGATCTCAACAATTTCCCCATGATCATTTAGATGACTTGCCTAATGTAACGCGCCACGGAGATGGATTAACATATACCAAACGGCAAAATTTTAGGTTTGTTTAATTCGAAAGCATTTGCAGACGACAAAATAAAAGTGACTGAAAATTTGAAACTTGTTTTGTAAAGGGTAGAAAACATCGTGGGAAAAGGAGGAAATGCTGGTTACCAGCATTTTCTCCTTTTCCAGCAATGTTTTCTAAAGGATACTTTCTGAGGGTTGTCAAAAGTATGGTCAACATTTTCTCCTTTTCCCACAATGTTTTCTAAAGGCTACTTTCTTAGGCTCGTCAAAAGTACGGATTGTGTGGTACCCCTTTTCCAGAGCGCAAGCTGATCCGAGAGGGCACTTTACGACTGCAACAGATTTTGTGCTTCAGAAAACTTCTAGGAAACAGAAAATGAAATTAAAAGGGAAAGAGACACTCCAGATTATCCTGAGAAGACTGTACAAGTACAGACTGATCCGAAAGTCCCTTTTCGCGTGTTGCTATCCATATCTAAAGCTGAATAGATGGATAAATTCAAAGGAATCGTCGCAATTATATCTTGTCGGACGATATCGATCCTGTATATGGAATGAAAGGGGAATAAGCCGACATTTGAGTAATTTGTCTATCTGATAGGTATCTAGGGAAAAACGGGGTCTTTTCTATGAGGGAGATTGTATAAGGTATTTTTTTCTCAAATACCAACCCATGTCAGATCCTATATTTGTCCGGTGGCTACTTTTCTACACAATAGACTCGAAAATCATTAAACTGAAATTTTTAACACAAAACACAGATTCGTACTCACTGGAAGCCAAAACGGAAGTCAGAGTAAATGTGCCTTCAAAAATTAAGTTTGTATCAAGAAGGATACAAAACATTTTTGAAAAAGGAGATAATGCTAGTTACCAGCATCTCCCCCTTTTACATCGATGTTTCTACCCATTCTTTCACCTTGGTTATAGAGGGATAGAATTGTTTGTTTAACCCTTTACCCTGTAAGGCATTTTTATGGTATCTCTAATTCACACTAAATAACAGCAAGGATGAAGCCATTTCTTATGTGTATACGACACCTTTTGATAGCATAGAAAACATTGTGGCAAAAGGTGAAATTGCTCGTGACGAGCAATTTCACCTTTTGCCAAAATGTTTTCCAAAGGCTCGTACAAGCAATGCGTAGAAATGAGCATCTATGGAGTAAAGGGGTAAACATTATTTAAACATGTGATAAGCTTTGTCTTTTTTGGTTTTAGTTTGAAGATGGCCAACCAGGCTCTTGTACTGGATATTGGCTCAGACTGTTGTAAAGCCGGTCTGTCCGGAGACTCGGACCCGCAACTCATCGTACGGTCTGTAACAGCACGACAACCTGGAGAGGGCGACGTCAATAGTATTTACAAGGTAATATGGCAGAGAGAAAAAAAAAGTAAGTTTGATAGTTGATGAGAATTCGAGGGAGAGTCCTTCGGCGAGACTTGTCAGAGCTCAAGCCTAGTACAGGTGAAACACTGGACATACTTTACTATGTAAGCTATTATCTTGATATACATATAAGTGAAAAAATACTACAAGCGGCGTGAAAAGTCAATCAATCAATCAATCAATCAATCGATCGATCAACCAATCAACCAATAAATCAGTCAATCAGTCAGTCAGTCAATCAATCAAAAGCATGAGTTTAACACATACCAATATACCAAAGCCTTTTTTCTTTCTTTCATGCCGAAAATATTCATAATTCCTACTGACGAAAATCAGAAAAAAATCTTACATATTCATGACAAGATGATTTATGACATTATGTCATACGATCATTGTAAACTTAACTATGACAGTTCTCCCTCAAGCCACATTTTTTTTACATTTGAAAGGCATGGCAGCTCTAACCTTTTCTCACACGACCCCGAATTTTTACGGCCTTCAGGGAGATGGTTTTTGAAAACATTGTTGGAAAGGGAGAAAATGCGGGTCACCAGCTTTTTCAACTTTTCCAAAAATGTAAACACAAATTTCACAATTCGAGTGGCATTTACCATGACGTATGCAAATGATTTCAGTTTGGATAAATGTAAAATTTTGTCATCTGGCAAAAGTTGAATATAGTATTCAAGTGTATTCAATGGACAACATATTTTGTGACACCTCATTTCACGTAATTGATAAGGTGCTCACTTTTTAATGATGTCATAACACACAGCTTTTGGACTCTGGAGGTTTCGTCCAAGAACGAAATGGTCGTTTGACTTTAGTAGAGAGAAAGAGAGGGGAAAAGAAAAGTTTTGGGGTACAATGAAAAAAAAAAAAAAAAAAACAGGACCAGTTCATGGAAATCTTTGAAACTTGATTTTAGTTGCTTTTATTCTGTGATTGATATGTAACAAATTAACCCTTTACCCCATAAGGCACTTCTATGGTATCTCTAACTGACCTAAATAACAGCAATGATGAACTTGTTTCTTACGTGTATGTGACACCTTTTGATAGCATAGAAAACATTGTGGCAAAAGGTGAAATTGCTCATCATGAGCAATTTCACCTTTTGCCACAATGTTTTCCAAAGGCTCCTACAAGCAATGCGTAGAAATGAGTATCTATGGAGTAAAGGGTTAAATGACAAAACTGTTAGAAAAAATGGGCTCATGTAGTTATTTCTGTATAGACAAAAAAGGAAATTTGATTTTTTTGGCGATTTTTTACAGGGAAAAACTACTTGGATACCAACACAAGTAGTTTACATCGTAAGAAACATATTTATCACACTTTTCCCTATTATTTTTAATGACATATAGAGTATGTTGAACACTTTACCAAGCAATTCCATTCTAACGACCATTTGGAAAATGAAAATAACTAGAATTTGGTCCTTTCCCCATTGTGGTTTCTTCACGATCAAATCAAAATCCTATCATTTGTCATCAGCATTTTTTTTTTTCAATTTGGGCAAGTGTAAATATAATGACAAAGGGTTAAAATGGCGTTATCACAAAAAGTTGCTGATCGTTTATACAATTTTTGGTATCCTTTCATATAGCTTGAAGATTTTCATATAATAGGGACTAAAAACTAGAGTTCGTTTTGCAAGCGTTTTACAAAATATTAGCAAAGACAGCTTTATTTCCATTCGCGTGCATAATTGGCTTTGAAATTTAAACATGGGTAGAAATACAAGTTAAAAAAAAATATCGACATTTTATATACATAAGTCGTGCCATGTGAAATGGACTAATGCATCTACAAAAAGTATAGACGTAGATTAGCCTGCACAGTTCCCGCAGGCAGACCTGAGCTTAATTTTTTCTGCCATTTGTCAATATGTATGTCCAAAGGAACATTTATCTCATGATTAAATAGGGTTTATTATATACCTAGCAGTGATCCTGGAATTTCCCAGTGTAATAAATTTTGATATCATCACTAGTGACGTTATCAACTTTCACTTTCACTTCCTGCCGTAATTTGGGAACTACTTTTTTTTCGACTACATTTTTTTCGACTTTCAAACGCAAAATTACAAATAATGATGTTAATAAGGTATATAATAAATAGAATAATCAACTGGTTATTTTTAATATGAAAAATATCTCGCTCGGACGCGTCGTAAGGAGTTAAAAAAACTCGTGCTGCGCACTCGTTTTTTCAACGCCTAACAGCGCATCCTCGTGAGATATTTTTTCATATCAAAAACAACCAGTTGATTATTCCCTATGTTATGCAAAATGTATTTTATGACCATAGGTATGTGATGACAAGCTTGGTATCGTGCATCAATGAAATGCACATTTTTTTTTCAGAGTGTGGCTCAAATTTGATACTGTAAACTTTCTTAGTCCGGTATAAGCGGTATAACCATTATTGCATTAACAAAGAAGTATGTTTATAGGCTACATAGCTCAATGGTAGAGTCACTGAATATGGTTTTGAATGTCATGGGGTCATATCCCACGTGGGGGGATCGCATTTTTTCAGCAGTTTTTCCGAACAAAATGACAAAAGGTAAACAGGCACCTCCGTATGATTTTTCATTTCTCCCACGGAAAAAAAGTCAAGATCTGGTAAGTTGCTCCTATAAAGACATCTTAATCTTAAGTTATGAGAACTTTTCGACAATTAGTTATCGTCTCTTTTTTAGATGACAACTTTATGCAAGAGATCCATTGACGTCGTCGTAGGCGAAGACGCTTTCACTTCATATGGGCATCTCGTGACGACGTTTCCGGTGTCACGTGGTTATGTTACAGACTGGTCTTCAATGGAAATGATCATAGACACAATTTACAAAAGGCTGAATGTTAAACCAGACGAGAAGTCTGTCTTCTTAACGGAACCCCCTTTAAATCCAAAATCTCACAGGGAAACAGCGGCAGAGGTAAGCAATTTCACGTTGACATTCATGTACTAGTATTTGTTGAATTATCTTGGACATAGTGCAATTAATTCCGTACAATACCTAACTCAACGAGCAACCAAGCCTAGTTTCATATCCGGTAAAGCATTATCTCCCGCTAGATGGCATTCTATAAATACTCATCTATCTGATATGGGCATCCTGGGTACAGAACCGAACCACTTTCCTACGCGACAACTGTTAGTTTGAATTTCAAACAAAAAAAAAAGGTTTACCCAATAAAACACTACCTAGTGCAATTCACTCAACTATGATCACCAGTTTAGAGAAATCTGTTGCTAAAGCAGGTCTCATTTCTCCTCAAACGTATTGATACGTAAAAGCTATTTTCAACATTGCTACTTTATAGAGCGTAATATTACAGTCAGCCCGCTTTCGGGGCTAGTAGTGATGCGTCATATAAGACAGTCGAATCTTCGAAGAATATGACATGTGCAGACAACGCCGGTAAAGAACAGGCGAGTTATCGTGAGATTGAACCCCAAGTCGTAGGTTATTGCCCGAGAAAATGTTTTTCTAGAAGAATAGGTTATATTAATAATGATCACCGGGACAGAATTAATTCCTACCTCAACGCTAAACATTATTATCGAAGAAAATGGCTCTGAACTTGTGTATTACGGAGTATTGCTCAGGGACAACGTATGTGCAAAACCTGCAGGGTTATTTTACAGGAAAGAATGTTGAAAACAGCAGGAAACGCCAGAGAATCATTCTTATTCAAAATCTAGTTCAGTCTGTTGCAGGTTGCATGTTCGTATGACTCGTCAACCTTCTGATCAGCCCAAAGTTGTAACCCTTAGGCTGCTGAGCGCGACCCACTGACTTTTTTGCGGACAGCGTAGATCAAGATCAGACTGCACAGAACGTGCAGTCTGATCTTGGATTTACACTGTCCGATAACGGGATACTTTACCACAAAACATAACCTTGAACGAGCAATATATGGGTATTCACTATTGACTTGAAAATGTCAATTTAGTTATTTAGCAGGACAGGGATTAACACTGTGGCTGCTTATCGCGTCTCACTGACCTTTTGCGGACAGTATAGATCAAGATCAGACTGCACAGAACGTGCACTCTGATCTTGGATCTACACTGTCCGATATGGAGATATTATTACCTAAATCATAACCTTGAAATAACAATATTTGGGTTTTAAGCATCGAATTAAAAATGTCATTTTTAGGCCAGGGAATCCCTCTCAAGGGATTCCCTTGCCTATAGGGATCGTAAGCTGCCTATTCAGACAAAAATGTTGGACGGTGTGTCCACTCTATATCGCTGAGTCCGCCAAAACAACTAGTTTCCTAAGTATATACAGAGATTGCTTATCACACGGTGTGAATGCTTTCATTTCCTCAAAGCTTTCATCTGCAAAATGCCATGGAATGCAAGGGTATTACAATCCTTTAATAACTGACGAGTGTTGTTTTTTATCCCGTTTTTGTCATTAACACTGACCTAATAAAGGCGTAACCTAATGAACTTCGCTTTATCCGACAGTTGTGTATACATGGATCCGTGGTGATAAGATAAACCGACTACCCTAGTTACTGTTGCCAAGGTCTCACAAACAAACGTAGTCAATACATATACAGTATAGCAGATAGGCTACTTAAATCGTGCTGTCATTACTGTTTCTCTCAATAAAATTCCGGAAAAAGTACTTTAATCATATATTTCTATCGATGATAAATTCTCAGTAAGCAATTTAAAGATGCTTAACTAATTTACATACGGCGACGTATTAAAAAGGCGAATTACGGGGATGACGTACAATGTAACAGATTTACATGTTTAAACAAAAATTTGAACACGTGAAAAACATCATCAAATCTCCGTTTTGCCACAGAATGATAGAATTAACGATACTTTTTATTGCTTTCGTTGGGCTAGTAAATCATCTCAGCATCATACAAATTAAATAACACTGAATTACAAACCTTTCGAAAAGTTTATAGAATGTCTGATTCTACAGAGAGGTTTAAGTTAATGAGAAATTTTAATATCAGGTTAAGGGGAAAAGGGTTGTCTGATGGATTATAAAATGCCTTAAGTGTGTTATCAATTAAGAAAATTGTTAATATCATTGACGGTAGTATATGATATACTGATGACAACGGGTGGTCAAGTTGATTAGAGCGGTAATTTGCTTTGCAATCAAACACACTTCCTATCAAATTAACAGTTTACCAACACACCCTTTGTGCAGATGTGCTAATCCATTTAAACTCGTCACCAAATGACAAAATCTTTAGAGCAATCCAAACTCAAATATTTGCAGACAACAAAATAAATGATTCAAAAATTGAAATTTTTTTTTGTAAGAGCTCAAAACACAGTGAGAAAATGATAAAATGAATGTTACAAGCATTTTCTCCTTTCTCCGCAATGCTTTTAAAAGCTTTCTACAGGTCGTTAAAACCCGTTATGTGGTAAACGGTTAAACAGATATGTCAAGAGAAAAATTTCCAAGTTCCACCAGATCAGAAGTTAGACTTTTTTTTTAAATTGTAATATACTCCTAGTAGAACTACACGGCAAAGTGCTTATTGTAATCAGCAGGTTCTTTAAATCCAAGACTAATCATCATGTAATCTGCAATCTGATCTATATCTACACATCAGAGATCGTATATACGATCCCAGTACACATTCAACATGCACCATGGGTTAAGATTAATGTCAAATTGAAACTTTGGTAACAAGTTACGCGGCCACTTTTTGGATGTGCATAGGTTATTGAACAAGGTTAATATTCAAGTAAAAGTATTTTCTTTTTATTAATACTTCATATAGGGCTATTTTTACCTTTGTTTTCCAGTTTTCTCTTTCAGAGAGGAAAAATTATGGAATACTTTGAATTAATCCATTATCCAGCGCTGATCAGCTCTTTGCATGAGTTCAAATTTTCAGTAATCATTACAATTTAAACTTGTCTATAGCCTCTGCGTGATCTCACGTCATCGGTACACGTTCGCAAAGCACATTTTTAATCTTTTTTTTTTTTAAATTCAAACGTTAAAAACACAACAAAAATAAAGAGAATTGCATTCTCCCAACGTTAACAGTCGTTTATTTGTGAGCCGAAATGGCAGAAACCAAGGCAGGATATCGGGTAGAATAAATGCGATGTCCTGATTGGTCAAATATCGATTTCCACGGATCCATGTATTCTTACGCGCTATATACGGTTAATATCTATAACGCTATCTCTTGCACTCCGGATCATTCTCATTCAGGTATGGTGAGATTAACGAACGACGACTCTGCTCGGAGTTTGTCTATAACGTTGTGTTGACATTTGAACATGTGTGTCACAAAACAAGTCTCCGCTAAAATGCGATTGTAAATAAAGCAAACTACATATAGAATATTGGCCCGTGTTATGTTTATCACTTTTTCTTATGTATATCGACTAAATCTAGGGTACTTCAGCGGAATGCTGGAGAAATCGGCCCCTGGAGAAATCGGCCCCAAAGTGCTTGGCCCGTGTTATGCTTATCACTCCGGAGAAATCGTCCCCTGGAGACGATTTCTTTGGTGAAATCGTCCCCAAATAAAATTAAAAAAAAAAATCGACCCCACCATAAAATCTCATCCATATCGTTAATCAAGTTGTCTATAAAAATATTTTTGAAATTTCGTTGTCTTTAGTATGTACATTATGTGTATTAGTTACCTTTATCCAAGAGTTATTTGGTAGTTTTGTGATTGTTTATACTGCCTATTTCACACTGATAGGATGTATTTCACACCTTTTACACCTGTCACAAATAGATTACGCCTGTGTGATTCTTAAAAATGTCTTTGATTGACTTTGATTTGAAACCATATAAATGCTTATAATTTTTTTCTGTAGTCGTTCGCTTGTCATTTTTTTGTTCATCTCTCTCTCTCTACTAGTGTCATATGACATACCTGTGACCAATACCATTTAGCAGGGGCATCAGTGTCTGTGACACATATATTTCGAGTGTTCACTAGGGCTTGTGTGCATCCGAATATTTCCGGTCCATAACTTCTACAATTGTGGATGGATTTCAAAATAATTTGGCACAATTGACCTCCATCACGGTTAGATGTGCCATTTGAAACATCTGTTCAAGTAGGTTCAAGATTAAGGCCACATTGAAGGCCAATTTTTCGTCCGAACCATAACTCCTACATTTTTGGATAGATTCCGATATAAATTAGCATAATTGCATTGTTCTCCATCATGAGCAATAGTTCCCTTTGAAACATTTATTCAGGTCCAGGGTCTAGGACTAGCTTGAGAGTCAAGTGTTCGCGGGCTTGACACAAGTTGTCCTCGGACAACGATTATGAATTAGGATTTACGTCTTTTTATATTATGTAGATATAAGTATCGAAGCTCAAGTCACTGTGACTTGTCCGTAAAATAGGCAAGTAAAATAGGAAAACCGAGCCTAATCGTTTTCCTAAAACAACCCAACCTTTTCACAATATTTTATTGAAAAAATATTTTGGCTAAAAGAGAATTTGCTTGTAACAAGCAATTCCTCCCAATTTCCCCAAAATCTTACTTTTCAATATACACGAAGAACTACTTTGGATTTTCATCTACAACTTCCTTCAAATATGACCAGTTAAAAATTTCGTCGACTTGTGGAAGGTAGAGACAACATGACCAACTGCCATATCACTCCAATCTTTATTATTCATTACATTTTACCTTGATATCTATCTTACATGTATTTTCATTGAAGTCAATAAAAATGAATATGTTCTTGCGTCATAAATGTAAAAAATAACGTAATTCAGGATTACAAGACATCACATGTCTCAGAAAATTTAGATAACCAAAGTTGGTATTGCGCCGATTGAATACGGTTCAATTTTGACTTGGGATTGTTTACAAGCACGACAAATTACTAAGTATTCTAAGCCATTATCAAGCACCCCATAACTGTGAGCACATGCCTAGCTCTGTCTTAATTAGTTTCTGGCTGGTGCTTTCTAGTATCAGATCAAAAATTCCTGATAAAACCAAGAATTCCAGGGGCTTAGTGGAATCCGCTTGTATCCCTGTCCGTCTACCTGTTTGTATTAATTAAAATTGACCTCATGTGTTGTTTCGTATCCTCAATTTCCTGGCCTTCAGTACTATCAGTACTTTGATAGTTATTTAGCAGGATAGGAGTTAATCAAATATTCATCAGGTTTGTAGCAAAATAGAATAACATTTAATTGTCAGAGCTCAGATTGCATGTTCACATAAATAGTCAACCTTTCGATTGTCTGACAGTTTTCATCAAAATGTTGATTAGAGTAAGTTTGTAGCTTCATGTTATAACACAAAATTGTCCAAGTTTCCACGTATGTGTAATAAAACAATTACAATGGACGTATATTTAGATTTTTTCCGACGTGAACCAAAATATTTCCAAACCCTTCATCGATACTGCTAAATGTATTTTACTTTGCAAGTCCACAGAAACGTGAAGGCTTCATTGATCGGTTTACTAACGTTGTCAGCGAATTTCAAATTCTTCGAAGATTCGACCTGTCTTATATGACGCATCACCCATTCCCCGATACTTGGGAAAGTAGGGCTTATACTGAATCTAAACCCAAGCCTGTAGAGACTGTTTTTATAAATGACCGGTGCATAGGTTACCTGCTTGCTGATTGTAAATGAATAAATCGTACCAGGTAGTTTTTTACTGAGTAACCGTATATTTTATTTGAAATTCAAAGTAACGGTTGTCGTTTTGAAAAATTAGTCTGCTTATGAACCCAGAATGCCCGTATTAGATAAATTCATATTTCTAGAATTTCATCTAGCGGTAGATAATGTAGGTAACTAAAGGAAAATTTAACTTTGTTCTTCAGGTATTCATGGAGCATTACCACGCCCCTAACTTTCATATTACAGTAGATACGCCCCTGGTCCTCTACGGGGTGGGCCGGACATATGGTGTTGCTGTGAATTGTGGGGATGGTGTTACGAGTGTTATATCCATGTATGACGGTCAGTTTTGCATTGCATTTAAATGATATAAATACGTACATTGGTATATGTTATTTGCTGCGTGGTTCCAATATTCATACCAAAGTTACAATTATTTGCATTTCCTTAAATTTTTATAGGTTTTTTATCTATCTCCATCAATTCACAAAGAAAATCTTAATAGAGAAGACATAATCAATGGCGGTTGGCTTAAAACGAGGAACTGAGAACACTTTTTCTTTAAGCCACCAATGATGAGAAATAAACTTTAAAAAATTCCTGATTTCTAGTTCAACTCACAAAATGTCACCCGAATGAAAAATCAAGTCAAAGTGGTTGTGAAAATTGTACACCACGACCAAAAATAGTTCCAAGGAAATTTGCATGAAATAACTTTGTTAAACCTCTGAAGATGATAGAATTTGTGGCTTTGTTAAGGTCATCTATTTTGACAATTAATTTCACATAGAAATCTGAATCATCAATCAGGCGTATGATTACAGAGCTTTGACCAAAATACGCTATTATTAGCTTATCTTAAACGTTTTGACATAAGGTAATTATTACAGATTGCACGTTTACTCAGTCGGCGGTTCGCCAGGATCTCGCTGGAAGGGACGTTTCTGTATATCTAGGACAACTATTGGGAGAAAAGGGATACAGTTTGATATCTCGAGGTAAACGTTACTGAAATGATTAGAATGATAAATAAAATTTCTGCCCGCACAAGATGGTTCATATCAGTTTTCTATATTAACCTACCGTGCATCTGTCAGCACCTTTAATTCAGTTACAGAACAACAAAATTTCAGATTTTGCTAATTAAAAGCATTTATTGGCAGAACATTTAACCCTTTCCCAAACAATCCCTGGTTTTTACGGATCTGGAATGGCAGCCTTTTGAAAACATTGTGGGAATAGGAGAAAATGCTGGTAACCAGCATTTTCTTCTTTTCCCACAATGTTTTCTACCCTATCTTAGACAGGAATCATCTATGCAGCAAGAGTTGAATTGTCATCTGCAAATGCTTTCAATTTGGTCTAGTCCAAAAGTTTGTCGTTTGGGAAAGGGTTAATGTGGAAACAAATATGGGATTTGCGTATTGTGGTAAGATCGTACATAAAAGATAATTTCTTATTGTGAAAGATTGGTTTAAATATTGCTCACAGTCTTCTTATTCATAAATTCTTTTACTCGTTGTTCTAGTAGGATAAATACAGTATGAAATACAGGTATTGAAAATCATAATACGTGGATGCATCCATTTCGTGATATCTTCATAATTACATTACGTTGTGATATCTTCACCATGTCTATCATACTCGCTGTACCGATGAAAGCAATATCAACGACAAACAACGAGAAAATACGAGACCAACAACAATGTCGACGAAAATGAAATCAACAACGATGGAGACACCGATTATGGCCGGAACTATAATAAGGACGTCAACGACGATGACAACAACAAAAAAACAACAATGATGATCGATAATAAAACAATAACATTAACGATGGCGACGACAACGACAAGAAGACGATGGCTACGACAACGACAAGAAAAACGATAATGATAACGACAACTATAATGACGAAAACAATGACGATGATGATTGCCATGATGGCGAGGACAACGACAACAAAGACGGTGACAATGACAATGGCAACAGAGAGGTTTACGACGACGATGACGATATATACAGCTCTTTGGCTTTTTTTTTAGTTTTTCCATTAAAATGATAAAATCGACTGCATAATTTCAAAGAGTGTCTTATAAATATATCAACATGTGATAGATATTTTTAAGTAGCATATTTCGTTTCCTTGAGGATTAGAAATTATTTTTATCCTTTGAAACTGGGTATTTAGAATAGTAAAAAGACTAAAAACTCCAACTTCATTGTTTTCCTTGTTTTCCTATCAGTCATTGTTGATAGAAGATGAGACCGTTTGTTCTGTGCCGAACCCCCGTAGGTCAGTTGGTAGCGTACAAGACTTGAGAATATGGAGGAGGGGGTCGCTGGTTCTTTTCTAGGCTCAGCCAGTGGAGTGGAAAAATATTGCGTGGAGTATTGGTTAAAAAACCATAGGAAAGCACATGGATATGTTCATTGTCTGCCGCAATATCACTGAAATAATGTTGAATACCCTACAACCAATCAATAAATCTTTTATTGACTGCAGTCTCGTTTATCAATATATTAATACTGGTCGCAAAAGAAAGCAGAAATTCTTTAGTGACGTTTGAAAGGATAAAGCAGATCAAAATGTATGTTCTGGTATTTCAGATATAAAGCAAAAGGAGCTAAATAAGATAAAGGAAAGTACAGCTATTTCCGGTCTAACCAAAACGATGACGTCAGAGTGCTCCGATTCTGTATCACATATTCTACCAGATGGCACCACTGTATGTGTGGACGAAGAGCGGTACAAGTGTCTTGATGTGTTATTTCAACCTTCTTTAATAGGTGCAATATGTTTTTACTTCTAAAGTTTCGAATATTTCAAACAGCAGCTGCTGTCTTTGATAGGTGCAAAACAGTTTTACTTTACCGCTTTCGGGTGATGTTATCAGCTTCATTTGATAAATACAACACGTGTCTGTGGTTCTAGCTTTAATATCGTCTACACAATAAATCAGAGCGATAAACCACACGAATACAATTTTTTTCTTTGATAATGACTCTCTACAATTTCAGCACATTAATTAAGACTGCATTTTTTTTTATTTTCTCTTCTTGCATACCCAAATAGGTAAAGAATATCTAGGCCTGCACAGCTGCATACAAAAGTCTCTACAAGAAGCACAGATAGATTGCCGAAGAGAACTGTACAGAAATATAGTACTGGCGGGTGGAACAGCTAGGATTAAAGGTTCGTTACAAAGTATTAAACCCTGTTTTCCCAAATAGTTTATTTGTTCCGTTAAATAGAGCGTTAGTATCGTTACCAACCCTCCTCACGCATGAAAAAGATGCAACTAACCAAACAGAATTGGTTGGTGAAAATATCATTCAAACACAAAGAGAATTCCAATGATAGATTCAAATGCGAATTTATCGGTACCATTACCAATATCTTCATTTAATTTGCTTTTAGTGAAATAAACAGCTTCAATTTAGAGCTCAAGATTATCAAAATGAACGTTCTGGTAAAAAAAAACATTGCTTATTCAACCATTACTCTACCAGTGCGTGTAATTTACAAAACCTGAAACTGTTAAACAAATGAAACTTTTTAGCCAGTAGTGTAAACACAAGAATTGCAATTTGAACTCTTTTTTTTCCAAAGAAAAATTTCACCATCCTTGCGTGACAGTGTAGATCCTATATCAGGCCTGGATTCACGTTCTATGCATCTTCACGAGCCAAGTTTACGATCACTAAGTGGATCTTACCTTGGCTGATTGAGCCCGATTTCGAGATTCCTGCGATGCGCCCTCTATTGGATGTTGGTTATTACCCCCTATTACATCATATTTCTAAAAGCAAATGAAATATCGTTTTACAAACCGCTTACAAATACACATGAAGCGATAAGCAGACATCTACGTGGGTTTCTATGTTTATCTTCCATTCGAAATGTAGAGACCTTGTTCTATTTTAATCAAAGATGAAATACTACGACTGATTTCATTCGTTGCAGCTAGAGCTGGCTGCATCCAATGAAAAAGCGTATCGGGTGAATGTAAAAATCAAGCTCGATCCGCCAAGGGTAGATTTACGTAGTGAATCGTCAGCCTTGGCTTGCGAAAATGCGTTCTATGAGGCCTTTACTTATCCCGTCCAAAAGGGGGCTTTGAGATGCGCTTTACAACCCATAAATTCTGAATTTCGATATTTATTCATGAGCGACTTTTATGAGGGTCAAAGATCATGGACCAAACCAAATAGCTTATGTGATAGAGAATGAGACATCGAACAACAAGTCTCGAGTCACTTGACGATGTGAGTTGGATTCCAACGGCTTGTCATCTATTAGTAGGAGTAGTCTTTTAGGTAGGATGTTAAAACTAGGGCCTGTGGACGTTTAAGGACCAGACATAATTTAGCACGTGTTTCGTCCTGTACCTCGAATTTTGCCTCGTAATATAACTAATAACATTTTCTTGGGCGTCACCCGTATGGCCAAACGGTGGCGACGATAGATGCATGAAAATCCATAAATCAGTCAAAAGTGATGACTCAGACAGCATACAACGTGCGGTCTGATACTGGCTCTACATTGTCCTAGTTTTTGTGTGGGATTTTTATAGACGAAAACTGTCTTGGAAATGGATAAGTGTTAATAAAAAAAAAAAGCTCCGTACAATGCAAATGTTCGATTCCCTTCGATTACCTCTTATTAACTCTGAGCGATGTTTTGTTATGGCTGTGGTCGAAAATCCGTTCGACTGCCTGTTAGCCTGCAAATTTCGTTCGACTTCCTTCAAAGTTAATTGACATATATACGTTTACCAGACATGTAATTTTGCACGCGCTATTTTATCCCGTTTAGTTAACTCTTTACCACACAATGATGACTTTAAACACCCCTGAGGAAGGAGCCTTTTGAAAACATTGTCGGAAAAGGAGAAAATACTGGTAACCAGCATTTACTCCTTATTACCCTACCAAAGCAAAATTGCACAATTTAAACCACTTTGAAATTGTCATCTACGAATGCTTTCAATTTGGATAGGTCTAAAATTTTGCTGTGTACTAAAGAGTTGAGGCATTTCAGGGCCTGTACAGCTATTCACCAACCATTCTAAAGAACGTTCTTTGGCTTGTTCTCCAGAATTTTGTACATTTGTAAATAACAAAACTTCTGATTGGCTAAACCATTCGGTTTAGCCAATCAGAGGTTGTGTTACTTACAAATTTAGAAAACCTTGGAGAATAAGACTAAGAATATTCTCAAGAATGGTTGGTGAATACTGGCCCAGATATAGGTTCTTGAACTTAGAGCCTGGAGAATAAGACTAAGAATATTCTCAAGAGTGGTTGGTGAATACTGGCCCAGATACAGGTTCTTGAACATAGAGCTTGGAGAATAAGACTGAGAATATTCTCAAGAATGGTTGGTGAATACTGGCCCAGATACAGGTTCTTGAACATAGAGCTTGGAGAATAAGACTGAGAATATTCTCAAGAATGGTTGGTGAATACTGGCCCAGATAAAGGTTCTTGAACATAGAACTTGGAGAATAAGACTGAGAATATTCTCAAGAATGGTTGGTGAATTCTGGCCCAGATATAGGTTCTTGAACATAGAACTTGGAGAATAAGACTGAGAATATTCTCAAGAATGGTTGGTGAATACTGGCCCAGATATAGGTTCTTGAACTTAAAGCTATTTCGTGTAAGAAACACTTTCTACTCTGAACTATTATGCGTCGCTTTGATGATATCTCTTTTATTACATTTTGTCATCATCATTATTAAATTAAGTAAATATGAGCCAAGTTCTGACGAAAGGGGCTTAATGCATGTCCGTGTTACTTCATACCAAGCAATTCATCACGTGATTATGAATTCATAAACCCCCTTTATCTAACAAACGGCTGAATTATGAGGTAACCATTATTCAACCCATTACCACACAATCCCTCTTTTTGATGCCCCTGAGAAAGCAGCCTTTTGAAAACACTGTGGGAAAAGGAGAAAATGCTGGTAACCAGCATTTTCTCCTTTTCCCACAGTGTTTTCTACCCTTCCCAGAACAAA
The DNA here is from genome assembly GCA_943736015.1 of Tridacna crocea. Taxonomy (NCBI): domain Eukaryota; kingdom Metazoa; phylum Mollusca; class Bivalvia; order Cardiida; family Cardiidae; genus Tridacna; species Tridacna crocea. Next base: position 32,320,269 of record OX031066.1, on the reverse strand, counting down.
TTTCAATTTTTCAGTCACCTTTATTTTGTAATCTGCAAATGGTTTCAATTTGGACCAGTCTAAAATTTTCTCGTGTGGTAAAGAGTTAAGATAGGATCCTTGGCCCGTATTCACAAACCATTTTTGAGAATATTCTTAGTCTTATTCTCCAAGGTTTTCTAAATTTGTAAGTAACACAACTTATGATTGGCGAAACCGAATGGTTTAGCCAATCATAAGTTGTGTTACTTACAAATGTTGACAATTCTAGAGAATAAGACAAAGAATGTTCTTAAGAATAGTTGGTGAATACGGGCCCTGATGATGATCTTACAGCCATCCAGAGTTCTGGTGGACTTGCCATCTAGACTACAGTATTGTAGTTGATTCCTTTCAAATTTTGCCTGAGACAGGAAACCAGTACAAAATCAACATGTAGTGCTTGTCCAAAATAGTGTCATCCCCATCCGTAAATCTTAGCTGAATCAGCAATGCAATACTGTCATCCCCATCCGTAAATCTTAGCTGAATCAGCAATGCAAACCCACCTCAAATAATCGTTTCGAAACACACTTTTACATTGGGTGACAAGGCACAAGAAATGTGTAGATGCTGGTAGGGAGTACTTTGAGAAATTTAAATCATTACCAAACGACAATATTTTAGATTTGTCCAAATCGAAAGCATTTGCAGACGACAAAATAAAAATGACTGAAAATTTGAAATTTGTTTTGTGAAGGATGGAAAACATGGTGGGAAAAGGAGAAGATGCTGGTTACCAGCATTTTCTCCTTTTCCCACCATGTTTTCTAAAGGCTTCTTTCTCGGGGTCGTCAAAATTAGGGATTGTGTGGTAATAGGTTAATTTGACATGGATCTAATTACCTCGACGTCGTCAAACTGCTCCGTGTTGTGTTACCATTGTTTGTTCATATGCTTATGGTGATTAATTGGCTCGTTCGATTTCAATGAACTTTTCCGAACATATTCAGCAAAGGTGATTTTTATTAGATTTAAACTATGGATGAAATCGGACGTGTAAGTCGATTTTTTTTTTATAAAAGAAGTTACAAAATTTCAGGACAACCCTCGTACTATTTTTTTTTTTCTTTTTTTTTAAACAAAGCACTTTGCATCCATGTAAAATTTGATGTCATACATATATTCCTACCGTCTTTTACTTAGGTCTTGGTACCCGATTGCAAGATGAGGTTGAAAACCTGGCGGCTGATAATGTAAAAGTTGCAGTTACTTCCCCTTCCATATGTCAGATTGCCGCGTGGTGCGGTGCTGCCAATATGGCCTCACTATCTTCTTTCCAGTCGAAATGGATTTCTCAGGCGGAATATCAAGAGTTCGGTGCGGCAATTGTGCATAGGAAATGTTGGAGCATTACCTGAACTGTAATGTGGAGTTAAAGAATCTAAATAAACAATAACAATCGAGCCATGCTTTATCGAAAGGGGGCTTTAACCCTTTACTCCATAGATGCTCATTTCTACGCATCGCTGGTAGGAGCCTTTGGAAAATATTGTGGCAAAAGGTGAAATTGCTCGTGACGAGCAATTTCACCTCTTGCCACAATGTTTTCTATGCTATCAAAAGGTGTCATATACACATAAGAAACGGCTTCATCCTTGCTGTTATTTAGGGTCAATTATAGATACCATAAAAATGCCTTATGGGGTAAAGGGTTAATGCAGCCCTTGTATTTACGCGTCCGCAGTACTTCTCTTTTGAAAACACTGTGAGAAAAGAAATTGCTCGTAACGAGCAATTTTTCGTTTTCCCACAGTGTTTTCTACCTATTTGGAGAACTTTCTGCCATTTTTATCAAATTTGAAATTGTCGTCTGCAAACTCTTTGAGTATGGAAGAGTGTAAAATTTGTCGTTTGGGAGAGGGTTAAGTCGGTTATTAAAAAAGTTGCTCTTGCGGATCCATAATTATGTGATGACTTGGGCTGGTATCACATGTATCACAGAAATGCATTAAACCCCCTTTTTGCTAGAGCATGGTTCAATCACAGATCTGAGATTAAGGACTGGACCGTATTGTCCAAACATTCTAAACAGCATTCTCGGTGAGTATTCACCAACCATTTTTTAATTGTGTTCTTAATAAAATCCCGAAAAAGGGCGTTCGAACATTTGCGTAAAGTGTCGTCTCGGATTAGCCCGCGCACTTCGCGCAGGCTGATCCGAGACGACACTTTCCGATTGTGTGTGATTTTCTGGTTCACACAAGTCTACTGTAAGGCAAAATTTAATGTGCCGTCTCGAATTAGTATGCGCGGACTGCGCAGGCTGATCCGAGACGACACTTTTACGCAAATGTCCGAATGCCCCTTTTCGCGTGTTGTAAGCCATATTATGGCTGGTTTATTCATTCGCCAATTTCACAAAAAAAAGTGTTGGTCTCTATCAAAACTGGTACAGCAACCCTTAAAACTATGGTTACCTCTGAGCCTGACCGGTGCAGGTCAAGATCAGGATGCAACAACAGGTGTAGTTGATAATTTGGCTCATGATGCTGTTTAGAATGGCTGCTGAATCCGGTTTTAATTATTGTTGCTCATTGTTTAATAGTGCTTTAGAAGTGTGAAGGTTATATAAGATAGTTTTATTACTGTGAAGGTTATAAATCAGAGCTTTTAGAACTATGAAGGTTTTTAAACAGAGCTTTTAGAGCTGTGAAGGTTATAAAACAGCTTTTAGAAATGTGAAGGTAATAAAGCAGCTTTTAGAACTGTGAAGGTTATAACACAGAACTTTTAGAACTATGAAGGTTACAAAACAGAGCTTTAAAGAACTGTGAGGGTTATACAACAGAACTTTAAGAACTGTGAAGGTTATAAAACAGAGCTTTTAGAACTATGAAGGTTATAAAACAGAGCTTTTAGAAATGTGAAGGTTATAAAACAGAGCTTTTAGAAATGTGAAGATAATATGGTCTGCAACTCGCGAAAAGGGGCATGCGGACATTTGCGTGAAGTGTCGTATCGGATCAGCCTATGCAGTCCGCGCAGGCTGATCCGAGACGACACTTTCCATTTTTGGGTTGTTTTCTATTTTTCGCACGTCTACTGTAGGACGAAATCTAACGTAGTCGTAAAGTGCCGTCTCGGATTAGCCTGCGCGGACTGCAGAGGCTGATCCAATACGACACTTTACGCCATTGTCCGAATGCCCCATTTCGCATGTTGCAAGCTAATTATAACATTGCATTACGAACAAAAAAAGACAGAAGAATCTATAAGACGTCAACACCTGTAAGCGTTTCTATAGTTGCCGTGGCGTGCCTTTGCTGTCATCTGAGTATTGTCATCTTTGCAAGCCAAGGCTGAGGATTCACTACGCTAGTCTTCTCTTGGCGGATCGAGCTTGATTTTTACATTCCCAGGATACGTTTTTGATTGGATGCAGCCAGCTCTAACTGCAATGAATGAAATCGCTCGTAGCATTTCATCTGTGATAGAAATAGAATAAGGTCGCTACCTTTCGAATAGAAGGTAAAACATGGAAACCCACGTGGATGTGTGCTTATCGCTTCATGTGTATTTGTAAGCGGTTTGTAAAACGATATTTCATTTGCCTTTAGAAATATGATGTAAAGGGGGGTAATAACCAACATCCAATAGAGGGCGCATCGCAGGAATCTCGAAATCGGGCTCAATCAGCCAATGTAAGATCCACGTAGTGATCGTAAACTTGGCTCGCGAAGATGGAGTATTGTGCAAGCATTGTAAAAGATAAAGGTGATAGAAATAGGTTCAAAGCTTTGCAGACTGTGCTTTTTGTAAGGGCACAGTAATTTTAATGCTTTAACCCTTTACTCCATAGTTACTCATTTCTTCGCATTGCTTGTTGGAGCCTTTGGAAAACATTGTTTGCTCGTGACGAGCAATTTCATCTTTTGTCACAATGTTTTCTATGCTATCAAAAAGTGTCATTTACACATACGAAACGGTTTCATCCTTGCTGTTATGTAGGGTCAATTAGAGATACCATAGAAATGCCTTATGGGGTAAAGGGTTTAACTAACCTTTGACCAAACAACCCTTGCTATTTACGACCCAGGGGAAGAACCGTTCTGTAAATATTGTGAGAAAAGGAGAAAATGATGGTTACCAGCATTTCATCCTATTCCCACAATGTTTTATTTTCAAGTTTTTATTCACTTTTGGGCCACACGTCGTCTGCTAATGCATTCGATATGGAGACGTCTGAAATTTTGTCGTTTGGTAAAGAGTTTATTTTCTACAAGACGATAACATTTTAGGCTTGTCTAAAACAAAAGAAATGTATTTACAGAAAGAGAACCTGTTGTGCCTGAAATGATGGAATTGGACCTTGAAAGTGTAAAAAACGTTGTGGGAAAAAGAGAAAATGCTTTCAGATCAGCATTTTTGTCCTTTTCCTACAGTGTTCTGTATAAGTGTTCTGTATAAGTTCTTCTTCTTGGTTGTTAAAACTAAGGATTGTTTTCATGTTTAAGGTTTTAACCCTGAGAAAGAAGGCTTTTGGAAACATAGTGGAGAAAAAAAGGAAATGTTGAAAACAAAGTTTTGAAAGCATTGTGGGAAAAGGAGACAATTTTGGTAACCAGTGTTTTTCCTCGTTACCACAATGTTTCTGTCAAAATCCACCGCAAAAGCTGCACGCATTTGTCGTATGCAACTGCTACTAATTTAGAAAAGTCCAGATTCATCTCCTTAACGAAAATAAGATTTGAACAACAACAACAACAACAACAACAACAACAACAAAAAATCCATGAGGATTTGTTTCATTCTATCAGTTCCTATTATTCTGCTTTAGAACTTAGTTACATGTTTAGTTGTCTTGCTTGGCAAGAGTTTGATCAGCTTTTCATTATGTAAAATCTGATGGTCAACCCCGAATTGATGATCAAGCACTAACTTCCATGTGATGATCAAACATTAACTTCCATGTGATGATCAAGTACCAACGTCTTTAAATAGATCAAACAGTCACTTACATACGATGATCAAACACATGTCCTCACTTCCATATGATTATCAATTACTGACTTCAATATAATCATCAAGCGCTAATGTCCATGTGATGATCATGCAGCAACCCCTGATCACGTACTTACTTCCATAATTACGTCGGTTTACTTCCAAAACTAGCTGTAGTTACGAGGTTTTGGAAGTAAAACGACGATATGTTGATCATGCAGTAACTTTCATCTAATACTGAATTACTAACTTTTTCTCATTACCAAGCACAAACGTCCACACGATGATCAAGCACCTCCTCCAACATGATAGTTAACCATTTACTTACTACATATATTACATTCAGATAAAATGAAAGACTGTAAATGATTTTTTCCCCTGACGATGTACCAAGCAGACAACTACTCGGTAATCGTTATTTTAGAAATAGTAAGTTACCAGTTTCTTTTTTCTTTTGCATACAAACTTTTCGAAGTCTTTTTTTTTTCATCGGGTCTTTGAAACTCGGTATTGGTTTGTAGCGTTTCATCTATTACATGTACTCATAGATATCGTGTCGTCGTATTGACATAAACAGGAGTCATACTTGTATGTATACTATATGTGCCTATTTTTTTTACTCTGCACCTTAAATCTGTGCATTAGAGCTGCAATATGTTGTCTTAGAATGTTTGAATGAAAACAATAATGTATGTATTTGTGTCTTTGAAGATATTAGTCAAATGTAATAAAAGCAAATCTGTACTTATCTATAAATTTGGAAAAGAAAGTTTTACAAAGCAATCCAGCTTAACATGTGCTCTGAAATGCTCGACATAATAAAAGCACCATTATCTTTACAATTTATAAGTTTTATTGAATGAAAGGTACCTAATATATCATCACAGGTACCAATGGGCAAGGATATCTAAGATATCTTCGCAACGCGCCAAAAGGCACGAGATACCAATTGTGTCTTCCCAAAGAACCATATACTTCATAATTACCATATAGACTAGTTTACCTAAGATCTCTTCACAAGGTAAAAAGAGGCTAAAGACAGCAAAGATATCTTCACAAGACATCGAGAGGCTAAAGATACCTGAGGAATCTTAACAAAACACCACAAAGGGTAAAGATATTTTAGGTATCTTTTCAAGACACCTAGAGGCTAAAAATGCTTAAAGGTATCTATCTTAACAATGCACTAAAGGCTAAAAATATTAATAGCAAAAGATTAATATATTATCTTCGGAGGGCACTAACAGGCTAATGATACCAAGGATATTCTCATGAGGAAAGAAAAGACTAAAACTGCCAATGATATCCTTACATATCTTCACAACACAACAAGGGAGGGGCTGAAAATACCGCGTATATATTTTTACTGAGAACCAAAAGGCTACGGATACTTGAGGTATCTTCACAAGTGACAACGAGGCTAATGATAGAACATTTTCCTAAGTCAGTAAGAGACTAAAGATATCCAAGGTATCTTAGCGAGGTGCCAAAAGACTAAATATACCTAAAACGTCTTCACAAAGAACCAATAGACTATAGATACCGAATATATCTTCACTTCTCTTCCACTATGTTTTCGAAAGGCTTTTTCGTCAGGGTCGTTAAAATTCGGACATGTTTGGTAGAGGATTATAGCGTCTTTTGTCTATCATTCCATAAAACAGCAGAGAGATTAATGAAGCTTGCAGTCTTACTTCCATCTGCTCTTCAGCACGAAAGGCAGTTTAATCTTGATCGATCTTTCAGCGTAAAAAAAGCCAGTCAAAGATGTATTTAGCGCTCTTCTTTCTTTCTTTCCCTGCCCCCCCCCCCCCTTCCTCCCTTTCTTTCTTTCTTTCTTTCTTTCTTTCTCTCTCTCTCTCTCTCTTTCTTTCTTTCTCTCTTTCTTTCTTTCTTTCTTTCTTTCTTCCTTCCTTTTTTCTGTCCTCTTTTCTTTGGTCTGAATATCACTGCTATGGCATGCAGTGCAAGCAGTAAAAGGCTAGGTTTGACACATTCCAATGGTCACTGTTAGAAAAATATTGACAACTCGCCCATTTTGTCTAACCCTTTAGCTCCTAGGCATTAGAAGACAGTGTAGTTCAACGTTCACACCGCTCAGAACGAGCTGCCTGATCATGTTTGATCTACATAGTCTGGTACAGTGAGATATTTTAGAAGAAAACAGATTCAGGTTTGAAATCTTAGATCTATCATCTGTTTGTGTTTCATTATAGATCTATTAGTCCGTCCTGTTGAACGATCATTACACAGAGCAGTTTAGGATTAGTACATGTTCAATATTGGATCAATGTGGAAAGCAATTGTGTATTCCACTAAAAACGAAAACATATCAAGTTCGATATCAATAATGCATCTGTACCGGAAATACAATTTACCCTTTAACTCATTACCAAACAACAATTTTTAGGCTTGTCCAAATCGAAAGCATTTGCAGGCGACAAAGTAAAAGTGACTGAAAATTTGAAACTTGTTTTGTGAAGGGTAGAAAACGTTGTGGGAAAAGGAGAAAATGCTGGTTACCAGCATTTTCTCCTTTTCCCACAATGTTTTCTAAAGGCTTCTGTCTCATGGGTAGTCAAAAGTGGGGATTGTCTGGTTATGGGTTAATGACATTTCCGACTAACCCTTTACCATACAACATTTTGGATTTGTTCAGTTGAAATCAGTTGTAGGTGACAAATCAAAAGTGGTTTAAGTGAAGCGAGTTTCCTTCATAAAGAGTGAAAGCGTTGTGTGAAAAGGAATAAACGCCCTTTACCAGCATTTTTTTTTTCTTTTTCCCACATTGCTTTCAAACAACCTATAAGCTATTTCCTTATATTTTTTTCCCCTAGCTACAGCATGATGATCTTTATATTGCGTATTTTTCATATTTGTATATGACTATAAAACTATGTAAATTTTTGTCATTAAAGTAATTCGTTCGTTCGTTCGTTCGTTCAAAAGCATTTTCACACAGGTTTTGCAAACCGCGAGATTCTTTCAGAAAGGGTTGCACGCCTAATAACAATTAGTGGTATTTGTTGCTGAAATCGGTAAATTCTGTCACTTCGTATGTAATTGTTTTATACCAGGAAAAATGGAACTTTTTTTTTTTATTTTCACAAATACGAATTATAATGTTAGGACCGAAGTGACAGAAATTTGCCGGCATTGGCCACGTTACATCATACACAATTTAACGTTTTACCAGACGACACTAGATCTAGTGATATAGACTTCTCCAACTTGAAAGCATTCGTAGTTCTAAACAAGTGTGGATTTAGGTAATATGGCTCGAGTGATTGGCTTTGACTTCTACTGAGTAGAAAGCGTTGTAGAAATCGGGGAAAGTGCTGATTTTTTTTTTTTTTCGACAGCTTTTTTCCTCAAAATTGTCTGGTAAAGGGTTAATAAATTATTTTACAAATCCTCCTGCAGGCGACCTTTTAAGTCTACAGTATCGACAATATTTTAGGCTTATCCAAATCGAAAGCATTTGCAGACGACAAGATAAAAGTGACTGAAAATCCGAAATTTCTTTTGTGAAGGGTAGAAAACATTGTGGGAAAAGGAGAAAATGCTGGTTACCAGCATTTTCTCCTTTTCCCACAATGTTTTCAAAGGCTTTCTTTCTCAGGGTCGTCAAAAGTAGGGATTGTGTGGTAATGGGTTAAGTCTTTAGAAACAAACCGCATGCACCCTGGAAACACTGTAGCAGAAGAATGACTTTGGTAACTAGAGATTTTAAACATTCGTTTGTCTTTTTTTTTTTAAACAGATTGTGCTGATTTGTACCGTTACTATTCGTACAGATAACGGAAGCAATTACCTTCTGGCAAAAAGGGCATTTAGCACTTTACCAAATGACAAAATTTTACACTGGTCCAAATCGAAAGCACATGCAGACGACAAAATTAACGTAACTCACAAATTGAAATTTGCTTCCAGTAGGGTAGAAATCATTGTGGGAAAAGAAAAAATGCTGGTTACCAGGATTTGCTCCTTTTCCCACAATGTTTTCAAAAGCTTTCCTTCTCAGAGTGGTTAAAAGTCGGGATAGTGTGGTAAAGAGTTAACTCATTACCACACAATCCCTACTTTTGACGACCCTGAGAAAAACGCCCTCAGAAAACATTGTGGGAAAAGGAGAAAATGCTGGTAACCAGCATTTTCTCCTTTTCCCACAATGTTTTCTACCCTTCACAAAGCAAATTTCAAATTTTCAGTTACTTTTATTATGTCGTCTGCAAATACTTTTGATTTGGACAAGCCTAAAATATTGTCGTTTGGAAATGAGTTAACATACATGTATCTCCTTGATGCATTTATAGACCGAGCAAGTCATCAAATTTCTATAAATCTTAAAAATCTAGTAACATTTTTTTCAAGAAATCGTCTCGATCTGCAGATAGAATAGTCCTTTGTCATGCAGAAAATTTAATGATAGCAAAAAGTTTCGATCCCTGTAAGCCTGCACGGACTGTGAGGTTTGACCTGTATCGGTACTTTTTTGTGGATGCACTTAGCTCGCTTTTCACAGAGCATAACTCAATTTAAATGGCAACGAAACGCTGAGTGATTAATATTGAAACATTATGAAAAAAGTCTCGTGTGTTTATCAAAATTTTATTTAACTGAAAGCATTGAATGGATTTCAGATAGAAACTTTTCTCGAAATTTCATTATGACCAACAAGAATCATTACGACAATTTGAGAAATTTATCTGAATTATAATTCACAATTTTGCTGCATTGTTTTCAAAAGAAACGTAATGCAATAATTGTGATTGTATAAAGTATCAACACAGACAATATTGTATTTTTTGCCATAATTCGTCCCGTGTCGTCTTATATAACACAATAAAACGTCTTATTGAATAAAATGATCTGTTCCGGCATTCGTTGGGGGGGGGGGGGGGGGGGGAAGGGGGTTGTTAACCCTTTACCAAGCGACAAAATTTCAGACTGGTCCAAATAGAAAGCACTTGTAGACGACAAAATAAACCTAACTCGTAAAACGGAATTTGTTTGCAGCAGGACAGAAAACATTGTGGGAAAAGGAGAAAATGCTGGTTACCAGCATTTTCTCCTTTTCCCACAATGTTTTCAAAAGGCTTCTATCCGAAGGTCGAAAAAACCAGGGATTGTTTGGCAAAGGGACAAATCGTCGGACCCAGACAGGCGATATTCTATAATTGATCGATAATATAGCCTACGTTTAACACAAGTATTATATTCTTCTGTTATCAAATTTCACTTTCATCGATTTAAAGTGTTCAAATTTTGTTGATATTTATAAAAGGTAACATGTCTTAATTATTCCAAAGAGAATTATTCTCTCTTTCTAAATATATATAGGCTTTTTCCCCTTAACTCTTTTCCTGTGGACAAACTTTTAAATAGGTACAATTTGAACGTATTTGCATACGACAAATTAAATGGGGATTAAATTAGGGTATTATAGTATTAGAAAGAGTTGAAAACATTCAATTTGTGAGAAAGAAGAAAATGCTGGTTACCAGCAATTTCTCCTTTTCCCACAATATTTTCAAAAAGTTTATTAGACATGGTGTCGTGTGAACTCGGGGTTCTCTAGTAAAGGGTTAAATGTTGAATTAAATATGTGTCATGGTTGTCTGTTTTCTCCTTTTAAACTTTTATTTCTATCATTTTTTCCCGTTTCTCTATATAATATCTGATCAATTCTTATTACAGCGTAATATCGCAGGCTGAGTTTGCATTTTAAAGTGTTTATACTGGACTGTATGAATCAAGAACAATCAGAGTATGTGGTCTGATCTTTGATCTATGCTGATCTCTCTGATATACGGTAAGTACAATACTCTCTCTCTCTCTCTCTCTCTCTCTCTCTCTCTGTCAGGCTTTCCCTGTAGAAGACTTTTGCAAATATTTTGGAAAAAAGAGAAATTTGTTGTTGTAAGTAAATCAGCAATTGCATGCTACTAGTGCTAATTGTTTCCTCATTCATTACCAGATATTTCCGCTTTTTTTTGTAGCCCAGAAAAGCATTATTGTTCCGTCCGAACTTTAGGCGTATTGCCCACGCTAGAAAGTGTTGGATGAGACAATACGTTACGCTATATGAAAGGTTAACCCATTGCCACACAATCCCTACTTTTGAAAACCCTGAGAGAAGCCTGTAGAAAACACTGTGAAAGATGCTTTAAACCTGCTTTTTAACCCATTACCACACGATCCCTACTTTTGACGCCCCTGAGAAAGAAACCTTTTGAAAACACTGTAGGAAAAGGAGAAAATGCTGGTAACCAGCATTTTCTCCTTTTTCCACAGTGTTTTCTACCATTCCCAGAACAAATTTCAATTTTTCAGTCGCCTTTATTTTGTCGTCTGCAAAAGCTTTCAATTTGAACCAGTCTAAAATTTTGTTGTGTGGTAATGAGTTAAAAAGCATAGTTAAAATGGTTTATACTACCATTTTGTCAGCAACATGCGAGAAGGGGTTTTCGGACACTTGCGTAATATGTCGTCTCGGATTAGCCTTCGCAGTCCGCGCAGGCTAATCCGAGACGACACTTTACGTCAATATAAGATTTTGTCCTGCAGTAGACTTGCGTGAAACAGAAATTCACACACGATTAGAAAGTGTTGTCTCGGATCAGCCTGCGCGGAATGCGCAGGCTGATCCGAGACGAAACTTTACGCAAGTTTTCGTCCGAGTGCCCCTTTTCGCGCGTTGCAGGACATTTAGTCTATATATTTACCAATAGAAATTAAACGAGTTTTATCGATTTTACACAATTACCCCTCGCAGTCGAACGCTTTAGTCTAATATCGAAAAGGTCTTAAAAACGTTGTGATAAAAGGAATCAAGACTAGTATCGGGCAATAACACTTATTACCACAAAGTTTATTTTTATATGTATATATGTATTGCTCCATGAATAAAAACATCTGTCCACATATTTTTATATGGACTATTTTAACAATTGTCCAGTGTAAATTTCATGCCGGAAGTAAAGCAATACAGTTTGTGAAGTGAGATATTTATTTAATCCCCCCGTATTTGTCATGAACTTATGTAGATCTATACACTTTGTTCAACAATGTTTGTATACTTAGTGCGTTATAAGTAAACTTGCTTCTGGATTGTATCCAATCGATGTATCCTTAGGCGCTTACACTTACACTTACATATCTTTTCCGTATCGAGAGCAAGAGAGAGAGAGAGAGAGAGAGAGAGAGAGGCAGGCTTGCAGACTCTAAGAACGTGCTATCTGGGTCCATGTTCACATACTGTTTTTAGTTTCATTTTCAGACCAAGACCTTTTCTAGATTTTGAAAGTACCGCAGGTTCTGATTGGCTTAACCATTTGGTTTGGCCAATCAGAATTTGCGTTACTTTCATTCTTTATTCAAATCTAGAGACTACGACTTTGAATATTCTTGAGAATGGTTGGTGCATACGGACGCTGATTCTAGATCTACACTGTCTAATACAGCGAAGGCTGGACATTTCATATAGTATGTCTGGAGATTAATAAATTAAAAATAATCTCCCGGTATGGCCAGTTCAGGACAGTTCTTTTATCCGTTTTTTTTTTTACCCCACCTCTGAAGGCAATGGATCGACGCACTCGTCACAACACGTCCGTTTTTTTTTTATCTGGATTTAATGGCTGCTGTCACCCCAAGTATGCCGAATGATGCTCGATAATGATTCGGCTATTGAACTATCTGACTGCATGGCGAAACGCTTCGAGAAATTAAAATTAAGACTGCAAGTCCTAAAAAGCAGACTTGTACTGGATAACGCACAGAGCAACATGTATAATCACATAAAGGAATATAAAATCATATTTCTTGTCACATGTATGAAACATGTTTATGAATTTAGAGAAACAGCCGATGAAATTAAGACCAGCAGGATACCTGTGATTTTATGGAAAACGTCTCATTAATGTTAAAATCCAGTGAGCAGGTAATAGAAATTTAATGACATTTGTTCCGGTCTGACTAATCACAGTAATAACATTTGTGAACATGAAAAATCCGCTATTTAAAAATGATGGTTTAGTTCTGGTTACTTGTATGCTGCGATTACATGAAAATGGGTCACTGGGGCTCATTCATGTCGATTAGGATCGCACCGCTGCAAAGTGGGGGCAAAGGTTAAGTATAAGTCGCGTCCCTCAGATTGATATTTTGTTCCAACCAGTTAATTCCACAAAATAATTGTTTCGTTATCACGATACACTCACAATACCTGGTTTCCACGGGGTCATTGTTAAATGGAAACCAAGGCTAAGGCGTGTTTAATTTTCATCGGATACCAAATTGGAGAGAAGACGATACTATATCGTGGAAAAGAGATTAATAGATCATCAGAAGGAGCTATTTCTTTTGCATGTCCTTTATGCTTTGAAGGAAAGATTGATATAGCATCTCTTTCATCCCACGAATATACAACTTGTATGACCAATCAATTGATGGTAGGATAAAGGAGTTTGCAACACATGAAAGGCCGCGGACATCAGACATTTGGGTAAAGTGTTGATGGGGTTGAGCCTGCCAAGTCCTTGAAGGCTAATCCGAAATGAATTGTTTCGTTTTATGCAATTTTCTGTTTTTAGCATGTATACTGGAGCACAAAATCTAAGGCAGTCGTGAATTGCCGTCTCGGATTATCTTGCGCGGACTGCGCATGCTGATCCGAGACGACACGTCAAGCAAATGTCCGAATGTCCCTTTTCGCATATTGCAGACCAGATAATGACGGTGGTATGTATTCTCGTTATACAGGGGTAAAAATAAGAGATAGGTTCCATTCTGTTCTGTTTTTCCGCAGAAAAAGGCATGGGGAACATTAAGTATTTGAGGACGGTAGAGTCATCTGAGAAGGCGATCACAGACATTCTTACAAAGGAAAAACCTGTAGTTGGAGTGAAGTGTTTAGGGGTGAACGTTGGAGAACACGGTATGAAACTCCATGATGGTTTATGCATTATCTGCATCTTCGACCACTTGTTTACTTTTTCCGTCCACACTTTGTCTCCGTCTACCTATTGAAAATTGGGAAAAAATAGAGAAAAACTTTGCTTGTTTTAACTTGTACGGCAGGATCCCGACTTTAAACGATCATGCAGAAGTAGGCTTTTGAAAACATCACAGGAAAGAGGGAGAAGGGCGGTGCTAATGACCAGAATTTTATTGTTTTCTTTTTTAACTAGAATCTTTTTCACCTCTTCAAAGACGGTTTCCTTGATTTGACTTGGATTTGTTATTGCATTTGGGCTTTTGTAACAAATTTTAAACGAAGCAAATGCTTTCGTACACTTAAATTGTTACGTGTCAATTCAATGATCAAAAGTTCCGCAACTGCTGAATATGGAACCAACGACATGCTTCATTAATTTGTTATTCTAGAGAAATCAAAGTATTGTAGGTAACAGTATTTCTTTTTTAACTTTCTGCTGTTAACTTTGAATGCTTAATGATTTTGGCTCGTAGTCTAAAGGTAAAGTGTATTTCTATAGCTCTAAATACATGTATTGACCATGCTCTTATGCAATAAAGAAAAAACAAACACACACTTTTATTTAGGTCGTTACGTACATTTCTATATCGCTATTAAAGATAAATTTCGGCCATAGTTTAGTTCGGGAAGAGGACTGAGTCGACCGCAAAAACCATTTAAATCTTTACCAAACAATAAAATTTTAGACTGGTCCAAATTCAAAGCATTTGCAGATGACAGAATAAAAGTGACTGAAAGTCTAAAGCTTGTTTTGGGAAGGGAAGAAACCATTGTGGGAAAAGGAGAAAATGCTGGTTACCAGCACTTTCTCCTTTTCCCACACTGTTTTCAGAAGACCTCTTTATCAGGGTCGTTAACTCTTTACCACACGAGGAAAATTTAGACTGGTCTTAACTGAAAGCATTTGCAGGCGACAAAATAAAGGTGACTGAAAATTTGAAATTTGTTCTGGGGAGGGTAGAAAACACTGTGGGAAAAGGAGAAAATGCTGGTTACCAGCATTTTCTCCTTTTCCCACAGAGTTTTCAAAAGGCTTCTTTCTCAGGGGCGTCAAAAGTAGGGATTGTGTGGTAATGGGTTAAAAGTCGGGATTTTGTAGTAAAGAGTTAAATCGCCATTTTCAAAAACTTCACCACGCACAGGTGGCGTCGTCACTCTAATTGCTGTGAGCTGTTGGGACGGAAAAATATACCTATTCGATGTCAAAATTTGTCCCAAAATTATTTATGACGGAGGCATACTTAGGCTGCTGCAATCAGTTGAACTTTTGAAGGTAATTTCTTTTTTCTCTTTAATGCTTTCTTTTCTCTTTCAATCCTCCTTTTCATTCACTATAGCATCGATCTCATCTCTCGTATTTGTCGTTCCTCCGTTTTCTTTATCTTTCCACCTTGTGCCTTTGATCTTCTCTTATCTATGTCGTTCCTCTTATTTCTTTTCTGGTGTTTCTATTCTCTACCACCTGTCGGGCATGCTCTCCGTTATCTGTGGTTCATCTCGAGGGATGAATGCGAAACTATTCCATTTGCATTTTGGAAAATTTTAAATTTCATTTCTCTGGAAAGCAATGGTAGATCATCATTCTTAGATATGCAATGTTGAACTCATTTATTCAATTATACACAACATATCTAAAAATGTAATCTAACAATGCTTTCCAGAGAAATGAGAAGTTTTTTCCGTCGCCTGTAAAATCTTCCAGAATGCAAATGGAATAGTTTCGCTTTCACCCCTCGATCTGCTCTTGTCTCTGTCAATTCTTCTCAATATATTTTACCGTCCCTTTCTCTCTTTTGTCTGTCGTTCCACTGTTCCGTTCGCTGCGGTTTCTCCCCTCTTTCCTCTGTAGAATAATTTCGTGCAAATTTCTGAACTTTTTAATTCCCCAGTTTTTTAGCCCGTTACCACAAAATCCCTACTTTTGACGACCCCGTGAAAGAAGCCTTTATAAAACATATTGCGAAAAGGAGAAAATGCTGGTAACCAGCATTTTCTCCTTTTCCAACGATGTTTTCTACCCTTCACATCACAAAACAAATTTTACATTTTCAGTCACTTTTATTTTGTCGTCTGCAAATGCTTTCAATTTGGATAAACCTAAAATTTTGTCGTGTGGTAATGAATTAATTTTCTGATAGACGATTAATGACAGTCATTGTGACACGATTTATTCCTTTCTTACATTTTTCGACCATTTTTATGTGAGAAAGCGGTCTATGATCTTAAACCGGGAATATAGCGCAAAGAATTGTTTGGCAAATGAAACTCCAGGAAAGCGAGGTTAGGTAAACTAGCCACCGCAATATAACGAAAAAAAAATGTTGAAAACGGCTTTAAAACAAATTAATAATCTGATTTCAGGTGTTTCACAACTGCGGGGCAGACTGTGCTACTTTACACAGACAGTTTGGCATCACAGTCAAACATTACTATGATACGCAGGTATATAGTATGCAGAGATTTGTGTATTAGTGCTTTAACGCTTTCCCAAACAATCCCTGGTTTTTACGGGTCTGGAATAGTAGCCTTGTGAAAACATTGTAGAAAAAGGAGAAAATGCTGGTAACCAGCATTTTCTCCTTTTTCCACAATGTTTTCTACCCTATCTTGACAGAAATCATCTTTTCAGTAAGAGTTGAATTGTCGTCTGTAAATGCTTTCAATTTGGTCTAGTCCAAAAGTTTGTCGTTTGGGAAAGGGTTATTATATCCTCGAAACGAGCCTTACTTTTTGAAAAGGGGGACTTAAGGTATATGCGCAAATTATCGACCCAGATCTGCACAGGCTGATCTTGACCGAAATTTTCTCTATTGATCAATTTTCTGCATATCCAAGGACAAGTCTACCTCAGGATTGAGTCGCTTGTTAAAAAAGGTGGACCCATAGGTATGTAATGCCTTGCTTGATATCATGGATCACGGAGAGATCTTAAGCCCCCCTTTTAGCCTAGTTTAAACATATTTATTTTACATCGATTGAGAAACAAGTTCTTACAACTTCTACTTATCTGTTTGGATTTTGCTTCCTTGGAACTACACCTGTACTCGCGCCGAATGTGTGAGCCACTGAAAAATCCCAAACTTGACTCCCGCTCTAAGGAATCGAACTCAGGACCTTTAGGTTATGAGGCCGACGCTCTACCTCACGACCACGGACACCATTTCTCAGAGCATTGCTCAAATACATTTTACAGAGGAATTCATTGTTAATAAAATACATTTTGTGTAGCAATCGACTAATTCAGGAGTTCGTCTGGTCCTTTAACACGCAGAAAATTTGCAATTTCCAAAATGATTTCGACCAATACTAGTCTGTGCGCACTGTGAAGGCTGGTCCGGGCATATACTTTTTGCAGATGCATTAACCCTTTACCACACAATCCCCACTTTTGACGACCCTGAGAAAGAAGCTTTTAGAAAACATTGTGGGAAAAGGAGAAAATGCTAAATGTAACCAGCATTTTCTCCTTTTCCCACAATGTTTTCTACCCTTCACAAAACATATTTCAAATTTTCAGTCACATTTATTTTGTTGTCTGTAAATGCTTTCGATTTGGACAAACCTAAAATATTGCCGTTTGGTAATGGGTTAAACCACGTTTTCACAGAGCATGGCTCCTTTATAATATCATCATTGTCACATACGTTTTCTCTTCCCTTTCAGTTGCTAAATGAATTTAATATCGAATGCATGGTTCTGTAATTTAGAAATGGACTTTGTGTCAATATTTCTACACATGTTACATGACACAAGCCGTCAGGTAAAGATTACACAAATTTAACAGCAATTTTAACAAACTCACCTCCTAAGATTCATCAATACCGTGTATGGCCTCCTTGACTAAATTGCTATGATCAGTGCCTGCAGTAGCCGTCCAATGGACCCACACAAATCACGCAAGAGATAGCGTGAAATGCGAGCCCAATCCTCATGAAGAACATTTGTCAGTTCTTGGACATTTTGCGGCTGTGGGTCACGTCGACGTAAACGACGTCGAAGCATGTCACACATGTGTTAGATCAGGTTACAATCGGGTAAGCAGGCCGTGGAAGCACAGTAATATGAAAGAGTTTCTGGTAAATCTGGCCGTGTGGGGCGCGCATTGTCATGTTTGAATGTAAGACCAAGGCGCTGCTACAACATGGGAACGAGCACAGGACGAAGAACTTGGTTTACATACTGTCTGGCATTTAAATTACTATTAATAACCACTAGATCAGTCATTATCTCACGCTAGATGGCATTCTATAAATACTCATCTATCTGATTTGTGCATCCTGGGAACAGAACCGAACCACTTTCCTACGCGACAACCGTTACTTTGAATTTAAAACTGAAATAAAGGTTTACTCAATAAAAGGCTACCTCTTGTAATTCACTCAGCTATGATCAGCAGTTTAGAGAAATCTGGAGCTAAAGCAAGTCTCATTTCTCCTCAAACTTATTGATCAAAGCTATTTTCTACATTGTTATACTTTATAGAGCGTAATATTACAGTCAGCCCGCTTTCCGGGCTAGTGATGTGTCATATAAGACAGTCGAATCTTCTAAGAATATGACATGCGCAGACAACACTAGGTCAGTTCCAAATCATTACACCACCACTACCACGACGGTTGTGCTGCAGAACACAACATTGGGTGTACCGTTCATTACGTCTACGGTAAACGCGGACTCGTTCGTCGGCACAGGAGAGATTAAAACGGGATTCGTTACTGAAGACTACGTCACGCCAATGTTTTCCAGTGTTGTTTTGAGCCCACTACCGGTGTAATGCAGAGAACTGACCCTCCTCTACAAAATGACCTATGGATCATTTCTCTACGTAGAGGAATGATCTGGGTCATAATTCTACGTAGAGAAATAATCCTCTGGGGTCATTTCTCTACGTACAATAAAGACACTGGGTTATTTCTCTACGTAGAAGAGGCCTATTGAAAACATTGCGGGAAAAGGATAAAATGCTGGTAACCTACATTTTCTCCTTTTCCCACAATGTTTTCTCCCCCATCCAAAACAAAAATCATTATTTCAGTTATATCTAATTTGTCGTCTGCAAATCTGTTAAGTTTGGACCAGTCTATTTTTTTTGTGGTTTAGTAAAGAGTTAATTAAGCATTCTTCGATTCCTAATAGCATACATATAGGATCTGACATGGGTTGGTCTTTGAGATAAAATTCTTTAACTCATTACCCAACGACAAAATTTTAGGTTTGTCTAAATCAAAGCATTTGCAGATGACAAAATAAAAGAGACTGAAAATTTGAAATATGCTTTGTGAAGGGTAGAAAACATTGTGGGAAAAGGAGAAAATGCTGGTTACCAACATTTTCACGTTTTCCCACAACGTTTTACAGCATTTTCTCCTTTTCCCACAATGTTTTCTAAAGGCTTCTTCCTCAGGGGCGTCAAAAGTAGGGATTGTGTGGTGATGGATTAAACGAGTCTACAAAAATGTTATGAAGTGAGCCTGTGGCGAGCTTAATAACATTTTTTTTGTGGACGAGTTTAATAAAATTAATGTTTACCTCAAAAACCAACGAGTGTCAGATTCTTTTGATCACATTACTTATTAACAAGAATTATTGTCCAAAATGGTTTAATTCATTACCACACAATCCCTACTTTTGACGCCCCCGACAAAAGAAGCCTCTAGAAAACATTGTGGAAAAAGGAGAAAATGCTGGTAACCAGCATTTTCTCCTTTTCCACAATATTTTCTACCCTTCACAAAACATATTTTAAATTTTCAGTCACTTTTATTTTGTCATCTGCAAATGCTTCCGATTTGGACAAGCCTAAAATATTGTTGTTTGGTAATGAGTTAAACCACAGGCATACATGTATCATGTGTAGAGAAATTTACATGAAGCCTGTGCACTTACTTTGACAAGTACATTACGAACGAAAATAGTTCCAAAGTCTAAACTTGCATAATATTAATTTTTTAATCTAACAGTGATTGAATTAACAACTTTACCACGATAAGAAACTTGACCGCTAATTCCCTTCAGAAACCTAGGTCATGATTTAGAAATGAAGCGTATAATTACAGAGTGTTGACCAAATACAGCACTGTTTTCAAGATTATCTCACACGGTGTGAGACAAGAAAATTCGTAATGGCTGTATCACATTTAAAACAAGGAGAGGGATGTGATAAAAACTAATCCCTCTAGCTTATTTATCCCATTTTGTTGTTCTTACAGATCGCCTATGCTGTGATAATGGAGAGAGAAGGACTCTCCCCTAGAAGACTACCTCTCCAACGACTGTGTGAGAAGTACAACCAGCCCAGTTACATCCCGTCTGTAGAACTGCAAGTACGGGAAAAATACCTTCAAATTAAATAGAGTAGATCAAAGATCGGACTGTACGTTCTGTGCAGTGTGATCTTCATCTTTACTGCCCGCAAAAGGTCAGTTAGTCAGGCTAAGTAGCCTAAGGTTTTTTAAAAGCCTTTATCCCACAATATCGACTTTTTACGAAGCCTTTTGAAAACATTGTGGGAAAAAGAGAAAATGCTGGTAACCAGCATTTCCTCCCTTTCCTACAATGTTTTCTATCCAGCTGGAAATAAATTTCAATTTTTGAGTTACGTTTTTTTGTTGACTGCAAGTGCTTTCAGTTTGGACCAGTCTAAAACTTTGTCATTAGATAAAAAAAAGTATTAATAAGTACAAAGTGTTCCTACTCAAGCATCCTCCCATACAGTTATATCTCGTAGTGCATATGGGCATAAATTGTGGTTGTAGAGCTCTGCAGTCTCATAATTAATAACGCATCCGCAAGCATCCTTACATACAGTCATATCCCGAAGTACATATGGGCATAAATTGTGCTTGTAGTGCTCTGCAGTCTCATAATTAATGATGCATCTTCAAGCATCCTTACATACAGTCATATTCTGTAGTGCATATGGGCATAAATTGTGCTTGTAGAACTCTATTTTCTCATAATTAATGATGCATCGTCAAGCATCCTAACATACAGTCATATTCTGTAGTGCATATGGGCATAAATTGTGCTTGTAGAGCTCTGTGGTCTCATAATTAATGATGCATCCTCAAGCACCCTAACATACAGTCATATTCTCTAGTGCATATGGGCATAAATTGTACTTGTAGAGCTCTGTAGTCTCATAATTAATAATGCATTCTCAAGCATCCTCACATAAAGTTATAATTATCCCGTAGTGCATATGGGCATTAATTGTGCTTGTAGAGCTCTGCGGTCTCATAATTAATGATGCATCCTCAAGCATCCTAACATACAGTCATATTCTGTAGTGCATTTGGGCATAAATTGTGCTTGTAGAGCTCTGCGGTCTCATTATCAATAATGTATCTCAAGCATCCACACATATAGTCATATCCGGTAGTTCATATGGGCATACATTGTGCTTGTAGAGCTCGAAGGTCTCATTATTAATAATGCATCCTCAAGCATCCTCATATAAAGTTATGTCTCGTAATGTATATGGGCATAAATTGTGCTTGTAGAGCTCTAGGGTCTCATAAGTAATGATGCATCCTCAAGCATTCTTACATACAGTCATATCACGTTGTGCATATGAGCATAAATTGTGCTTGTAGAGCTCTGCAGTCTCATAATTAATAACGCATCCACAAGCATCCTTACATACAGTCATATCCTGTAGAGCATATGAGCATAAATTGTGCTTGTAGTGCTCTGCGGTCTCTTTATTAATGATGCATCCTCAAACATCCACACAAACAGTCAAATCCCGAAGTACATATGGGTATAAATTGTGCTTGTAGAGCTCTGCGGTCCCATAATTAATGATGCATCCTTAAGCATCCTCCCATACAGGCATATCCGGTAGTGCATATGGGCATAAATTGTGCTTGTAGAGCTCCGCGGTCTCATAATCAATAATACATTCCTCAAGCATCCTCCCATACAGTCATATCCGGTAGTGCATATGGACATAAATTGTACTTGTAGAGCTCGGTGGTCTCATTATTAATAATGCATCCTCAAGCATCCTCACAAAAAGTTATAATTATCCCGTAGTGCATACGGGCATAAATTGTGCTTGTAGAGCTCTGCGGTCCCATAATTAATGATGCATCCTCAAGCATCCTGACATACAGTCACATTCTGTAGTGCATATGGGCATAAATTGTGCTTGTAGAGCTCTGCGGTCCCATAATTAATGATGCATCCTCAAGCATCCTGACATACAGTCATATTCTGTAGTGCATACGGGCATAAATTGTGCTTGTAGAGCTCTGCGGTCCCATAATTAATGATGCATCCTCAAGCATCCTGACATACAGTCACATTCTGTAGTGCATATGGGCATAAATTGTGCTTGTAGAGCTCTGCGGTCTCATAATTAATGATACCATCTGTGAGGCCTGACAAGCCTGATCGTGATCGACACTGTCTAGTAAATGACTGATAAAGAACTTCCTGTCACACAAAGCAGTCTAAAGGCTAATTATCAGACATATTTTTTAAAATTTTGATTTCAAAGGAAAGCAATTTCTGAGTTGGTTTCGCAAATAAGAAATTATGCAACTTTTTAAAACTTAAAAATTTGAAAGAGAGTAATTAACCCTTTACGAAGTGTTATCAATCTTTCAGAAGAAGAAATTTGAAAACATAGTTGGAAGATGGGAAAGTGTTAGTCACAAGTAGTTTTTCTCCTTTTTCCCAAAATGTATTTTTTTACCCTTTCAAAAGCAAATTTCAATTCTCGATTCACACTTGTCCTTTGCAAATGGTTTCTATGTTAACAAACCTAAAACTTTACCGTTTGGTAACAAATTAAGATACCTACTGATCCTTACAATTCTAAACCAATCTCTTGACGTTTTTAGCGCGTTTTTTGGCAGATAATTGAATGTCCTCATCGCAAAATTGAACAATCCAAATCTTTACTCGAATGAAAAAAAAAAATAGGCCTGTATATTTGAAACGTTTCGTAGTAATAATTATGTTATGTTCGTGAAAATCAATTTACAGAGGCTTTTGGTAGAAGATCCAAATGTTTGGGCTCGCCGCCCACTCACAATAGACATGCAGAAAATGGCGGCAAGCTTTGTGGCGCCACTAGTACCAACGATCTTCACTCAAACAGACAGGTAATATCCCTTTACCAAACAATTCGCTGATGAAACGACATAGCAAGTGCTTTGGAAAATATAGTAACCAGTATTTGAGCTATGCTCTGTGAAAAGGGGTCCTAATAAATCTGCTAAAAGTATCGACCTAGATCAGCTTGCGCAGTCTGGTTTGAGAAAGTCTACCGTAGAACAAAATCTAATGTAGTAGTATAGTGCCGTCTCTGATTAGCTTGCGCGGACTGCGCAGGCTAATCCGAGACGACACGATTTACGCAAATGTCCGAATGCCTCTTTTCGCGAGTTGCGAGCCAAATAGAGTCAATTTGTCAGTATTTTTCACATATATCATATTTCTGGGGTATTTTATCTTCAATCTGATACCTAGACCGGAACAAATGGATTGATATACAGGGAGGAGTTGAATTGGTCAAAATGAATTAACTTTTAAAGCTTACAGGTTTTCTCCTTCCACCGTTCTAGAAGTAAATTTTAATACATGCAAGCGCCCATGTTATCACCTATGGCGTTGTGAGAGAGAGAAAACTTAAAGTTTATAACTGGGTACTTCTATACAACAAGACATTATAATTAAATATACTCTTTCGTTTGCAGTAAGCGGGATTAAATATTAATGTGCTCTTTAATTCTAGAAAGTAGAAAGTAGAAGTAGAATCCTACATGTAAACACTCCTGTTTTCAGTTTACTGCCTTCTTCAACAGACGACTGGTTCACACACCTCTGCGAGGAGAATCGACTGTCAAAAGTTCTGAAGAAGACTTCCGGTTTGCGCAGAAAAACTAAGTGCCCCAGAGACCGTAAACCCACCGTTAGTCATCATCTAGTTCCGATGTTTGGGTCATAGCATTTCTGCTTATGAACACCGAATGGCAAAATATATGTTGGAATTTTGTTGCATGTACATTATATCTAAACTATCTTTTTTCATTAGAGATTTATCGTTTGTGTTGTTATGTTACAACAAAAGATATTTCAGAAGAGCATAAAAACAAAATTGTTGATTTGATGTAAAAGGGGATAATAACCGGCATCTGATAGGGGGCGTATTGCAGGAATCTCTAAATCGGCCTCGATCCGCTAAGGTAAGATCCACGTAGTGATCGTAACCTTGGCTCGCAAAGATGCTACACCCAAGGCATCACCTCAGAAATCAAAGTCAGCGGAACAAAACTTGAAACAGTGAAGAAACTTAACTTTTTACCACACAAGCCTACTATTAACGAACCCTGAGGAAGAACGCTTTTGAAAACGTTAAAGGTAAAGGAGAAAATGCTGGTAACAAGCACTTTCTCCTTTTCCTACAATGTTTTCTATCCTATTATAGACATAAATCACTATTTAAGCTACATTTGATTTATCGTCAGCAAATGCTTTCAATTTGTCAAGTCTTACATTCTATTGTTTGGTAAAGAGTTGAGTGCGTTGGTTCCATCTAACCAGACGAAGACTCAAAGCTAGCCTGGCATTCAGGCCCTGCTTTTAACCTATTACCACACAACCCCTAATTTTGACGCCCCTGAGAAAGAAGCCTTTTGAAAACACTGTGGGAAAAGGAGAAAATGCTGGTAACCAGCATTTTCTCCTTTTCCCACAGTATTTTCTACCCTTCCCAGAACAAATTTCAAATTTTCTGTCACCTTTGTTTTGTCATCTGCAAATGCTTTCAATTTGGACCAGTCTAAAATTTTCTCATGTGGTAAAGAGTTAAGTCATTCTAATAAACAAGGTAAACAACTAAAGAAAAGCCACAGAAATATGTCTTGTAACTTGCCCTTCTTCTGAAATACAATAAATCAGACATTCAGAACACTGAGAACACAGAGTTTTCATTTTGCAGTTTTACCTGATGGTTTTATTTTAATGACATGGCTCTATTTAACGGACTGACACCAGTGTAATTCAAAGCCTGAAATTACGGTAAGGGTCGCAAAAAGAACAGCGGCAGTAGAAAAAAGTTACAAGCTATCTGAACAGACAGGAACATCATTCTTTCCTCGAAGATACAACTAATGCGCTCCCTTGCTCTGTCGGTCTTCTTGTGCGCCTGTGAAACCTGGACACTCACTGCATAGCTAGAAAGGAGGATCCCGAGTTATGAGATAAGATACTACAGGAAGATGCTAAACATCCATTACACAGACTATGTTACAAACGAAGAGGTATGCAAAAAGATCTTGGGAGCGGTGGAGCCCCACAATGACCTCCTCATGGTTGTCAAGAAACGGAAACTATGATAGTACGGGCACACTTCCAGTTCAAGAGGCGTTGCGAAAAATAATTCTACAAGGTAAAGTTAAAGGAGGACGGAGACGAAGAAGACAGAGAGAAGTTGGAAGAAAATAGACAATGGACAGGATTGGGCCTAGCAGAATTCCAGAGGGAGGTGGAGGACAGAGACAGATCGATGAAAATGGTGGACAGGTCTTCATAGTACTTGTCACAACTCGGCCGATTCTGTACCTACATCGAATGGTAATGATATAATGGCTCCTATCATCCGAGGTCTGCCGAATGGTCTTCACAGGCGCCCACATTATCTCCCTGAAGTAGACGAGACTTTAACTCATTACCAAACAATATTTTAGGCTTGTCCAGATCGGAAGCATGTAAGACGACAAAATAAAAATGACTGAAAATTTGAAATTTGTTTTGTGAATGGTAGAAAGCATTTATGGAAATGGAAAAAATGCTGATTACCAGCATTTTCTCTTTTTCCCACAGCATGAAAGCGTCTTTCTCAGGGTCGTCAAAAGTAGGGATTGTGCGGTAATTGGTTAAATGTTCATAAAATGGCAGTATTTATCCCTAAAGGACTAAAAAAAAACATTGTTGGAAAAACAACATTCTAGTTACCGGCATTTTTTTTTCCCTCAACTATTTTTTAAAATCCTCTAATAGAATCGTTCATAATCCTTTACTGAACAATCCTTTGATTTAGCAACCCTGGAAGAGAATGAATTTGAAAACTATGTGTGGGAACAGATGACTATGTCTATTAAAAGCATCTTCCCCTTTTTCCATGTTTTCTACTCCGTCAAATGTTCTTCAAATGGCTAATGGCTAATTTGCACCGATTTTGGAAATTGTTGCCTGCAAATACCCCATTATGAATTTGGGAGAATAAAAGAATTGTTGCTCGGCAAAGGGAAAATGGGAGAATAGTAATCTCCTTTGGAGGCTCCACACTTTCACGGCGGGGAATCACGTGACACAACAACAAAAAGAATGACCGACATTTGAAGAAATTCCCCCACTTCGGGTAAGAAAATCTTCAATAATTCCGTTAATACGTGACCGATTGGAATTTGGTTTGAAGCAGAGAAGGCGGAAGGACTCCGGGGATTTGCTTGATGTGTTAGATTTTTTAAACAACACCTGATAAAAAAGTTATTGACGAGCAAACAAATTATCCAGGGTAAAAAATTTGTTTGCTCGTCAATAACTTTTTTATCGGGTGTTGTTTAAAAAATCTAACACATCAAGCAAATCCCTGGAGTCCTTCCGCCTTCTCTGCTTCAAACCAAATTCCAATCGGTCATGTATTAACGGAATTATTGAAGATTTTCTTACCTCAAGTTGGGGAATTTTTTCAAATGTCGGGTCATTTTTGTTGTTGTTGTGTCACGTGATTCCCCGCCGTGCACTTTGTCCATTTTAGCAATCATTTCCTTGTGGCTACTATTCACATTTTTTCTTTCATTTAAAACTTTAGAGTAGGCAGGGTCGCCCAGCCAGATGAAGACACTTATAATCCTAATGAATCCAATCCATTTACTATCATTAATGTATTCCAATCTTTTTTTCAGTTTAAAAATTTCAGCTTTTATTATCTTTTAACCCATTACCACACAATCCCTACTTTTGACGACTCTGAGAAAGAAGCCTTTAGAAAATATTGTGGGAAAAGGAGAAAATGCTGGTGACCAGCATTTTCTCCTTTTTCCCACAATGTTTTCTACTCTTCACAAAACAAATTTCAAATTTTTAGTCACTTTTATTTTGTCGCCTGCAAATGCTTTCAATTTGGCTAAGCCTAAAATTTTGTCCTTTGGTAATGAGTTAACACAGATATGCGCACCAAATGACTAAAACAGTCGATGAGCCATAAAACAACATTTTTTCAATCGCCGGCAAAGGGTTGAAATGCAGTTTTGGTCTATAGTAGGTCAATACACGAGGGGTGCTTATATTGTACTACATTATTTATCTGGACTGGATATATCGATTCTCGGATGTTTTTTTTTTTCAATTAATAAACCCGTCATTGATGGAACTCGTAATAAAGAATATAAAAGCGGGGAGCCGTTGCAACTGTATTAACCATATAGGACAAGTTTCGTGTTTCCACGATCTGGAAGAACCAAAATGTTGCGCTTAACCCATTACCACACAATTCCTACTTAAAGAAGCCTTCGGAAAATATTGTGGGAAAAGGAGAAAATGCTGGTAACCAGCATTTTCTCCTTTTCCCATAATGTTTTTACCCTTCACAAAACAAATTTCAAAATTTCAGTCACTTTTATTTTTTCTTCTGCAAATGCTATCGATTTTGGACAAACCTAAAATTTTGTCGTTTGGTAAGGAGTTAAAGCAAAAATTGCTAGTAACTGGCGCCTTTTCATGCTACAGATCGTTAATATAGTTTCATATCCTTTTAGATATACACAGATCCTGCAGTTTCAGCCACATTTTTTATGTTGCCCAGAGATACCCCGCTATAAATATTACGTGCGACGAAGAAGGTGGAATGAAGCAAAATGGAAAAATGAACGGGGATTTAGTATGGGAAGAAATCGTGAAAAAATGGAGAGATAATGAAAGGTCCGAATATCGAATATTTTATACAGAACTATCTCCGGTCCAAATATCGTATATTTTATACAGAACTATCTCCATAGAATCGTACAACTCATACAGGCCTACGTATGGAGCGTGATACTGTGCATTGCGTTGTCTGCGCATATGTCATATTCTTCGAAGATTCGACTGTCTTATATGACGCATCACTAGCCCCAAAAGCGGACAGACAGTATAATATTACGCTCTATCAAGGCCGTCGGAAGCGGTCCGGCCGGTCCGGCCATGGCCGGACCAAATTTTCGGCCGAAAATGAAAAATGGCCAGACCAATTTTCGAAAAAAAGAAATGCGTAATATAAACCTCAAAAAAATGCGCCAGAATGCACCAGAGAGCGTCTTATTTTAAAAAAATTTCCGGGGGAGCATGCCCCCGTACCCCTCTAGCATGGCTTAAATGCGTAATATAAACCTCAAAAAATGCGCCAGAATGCACCAGGGAGCGTCTTATTTTTCAAAATTTTTCCAGGGGAGTATGCCCCCCGGACCCCCCCTAGCATGGCTTCGCGACTTCGTTGCTCGCCATACTGGCCGGACCAAATGAAATATCCTTCCGACGGGCCTGTCTATAAAGTAGTAAAGGAGAAAATAGCTTTTATCAATACGTTTGAGGAGAAATGAGACCTGTTTTAACTCCAGATTTTGCTAAACTGCTGATCATAGCTGAGTGAATTGCACGAGGTAGCGTTTTATTGAGAAAACGATTTAGTTTGAAATTCAAAGTAACGGTTGTCGCGTATGAAAGAGGTTCGGTTCTGTACCCAAGATGCCCAAATTAGATAGATGAGTATTCATAGAATGCCATCTAGCGGGAGATAATGTTTTAAGTCGGTACAAAATATAGAGCGAAAAGGAGTAAACAGTGACCAGCAGTTTCTTAAATTCTTTTCCTGTGGGCATTCTGTTTTTGTTTTTTAACTCTTTAACAAACGACAAAATCTTAGACTGGTCCAAATTGAAAGCATTTGCAGACGACAAAATAAACGTGACTCAAACATTTAGACTTGAGTTTGGGAGAGACATTGTGGGAAAAGGAGAACATGCTGGTTACCAGCATTTTCTCCTTTCCCCACAGTGTTTTCAGAAGGCTTCTTCCTCAGGGTTGTGAAAAACAGGGATTGTTTAGTAAAGAGTTAAATAGCATATATACATGTATATTAAAGCCTTATACATGTACGATGTACTCTTCCCCAGGGTCGTATGGTGAAGAGTTAGTCATTAAATTATCCCGAGTCAAGAATTTCAAGTACATAAATTTACGACACGACGGTAGCATTGGACAGAGGTTGACTACCAGATAATCTGGATTTTATCAGGGTTTACTCCCGCCAAGCCTGGAATGGTGCATTTTGCAATATCGATGTTTCGCAATGCACAACTTTTCGTGGATACGGAAACTATCCACTACTCACAAGCTGGTTTAATTATAAACAGGGATATTCACTTACGAACTTCAGACGGAGAAAAATTTAAAACCCAAGTTCGTAAATATAGCAGATAGCATCATGACAAAATTACGAAGGTTGGACATTTTATTGACAAACCCGCAAATCGTGTATTTTCCGGGACAAGTCATTCAGGGGCAGGTTGTCGTCGAGTTGTCTGCGGCGATGAAGATGAGAGGTAGGTTTCGTTTGAAAAAGTAACAGTGAACAGTTTTGATTGTTTCATTTTCGTAGAACTAAATGTACTTTGATCCTTAGAAGAATTTCCTCAAACGTTTGACCCATTACCACACAATACCGACGTTTAATGATCTTGTGAAAGAAGCATTTTGAAAACAATGTGGGAAAGGGAAAAAATGCTGGAAACCAGCATTTTCTCCTTTTTCAACAATGTTTTCTGCCCTTCCCAACCCAAGTTTAATTTTCTCAGTCACATTTATATTGTCGTCCGCAAATGCTTTCGATCTGGACAAGGCAAAAATATTGTCGTTTGGTAATGATTTAAAATGGTCTTCTGAGGAAAAAATCAATTTATATAAGTTGGTGTGTCGATTTAAAGGTGGCTACTTAGAAATTTCACATCACACCAAATCAAAAAATATATATAGAACTATATCACTGAAATTTATATGAAAAAACAATACAAATCATCAATAATCATAAAATTACAAAAAAAATTTTTTTGATGGTATTCCCTTAAAAGGCTACATAGCCTCTAAAGCTATTTTTAGATTTCACGCCAAAAATGAAAAAAATGCATTGTGGGAATGTTAAGTGACTACCACGTGACTAATGACGTATAAATTCCATTACATAACAAACATGTAATTATTTTTCATAATATCTTCTTCGGGCGCCATGTTTGAAGCTTTGTCTGTGTATTTCCAGTATGTAAATGAGCGAGTTGTTCATGTAAAAATAAAACATGTTTCCCATCGATGTCGACCTTGGCCGTAGTAAACCTCTAATTTCTCGTGTTGTCGGGTGGTTTTCGACTCTTGGGGTTTTATGAATGACGATCATAAGGCTTTGGGAGTATAAAGAGGATATTTTTGTATTTTTGTAAAGTTTTCGTCCCAAATTCTGAAGGGCCACCTTTAAGGCGTCAGCTCTGAGTTCTCATGATAAGCACTTGCTTATTTTACTGTCCTCTTAACCCATTACCACACAATCCCTACTTTTGACGCCCCTGAGAAAGAAGCCTTTTGAAAACACTGAAGGAAAAGGAGAAAATGCTGGTAACAGGCATTTTCTCCTTTTCCCACAGTGTTTTCTACCCTTCCCAGAACAAATTTCAATTTTCCAGTCACTTTTATTTTGTCGTCTGCAAGTGCTTTCAATTTGGACCAGTCTCAAATTTTATCGTTTGGTAATGAGGTAATTAGGGATTATTGATGGTCTTCTAATCCTGATCGAACAGTGTGATAAATACATGGGATTGTTTAGTATATAGAGTTGAATTATGTTGAGAGAGGCGTAAAACATCATTCCATTAATCAATCCTCAAGGTTGTTAAAGAGAATTTTTTTGTTAACCCATTACCACACAATCCCTACTTTTGACACCCCTGAGAAAGAAGCCTTTTAAAAACACTGTGGGAAAAGTAGAAAATGCTGGTAACCAGCATTTTCTCCTTTTCCCACAGTGTTTTCTACCCTTCCAAGAACAAATTTCAATTTTTCAGTCACCTTTATTTTTGTCGTCTGCAAATGCTTTCAATTTGTACCAGTCCAAAATTTTCTCGTGTGGTAAAGAGTTAAAGGGTTAACAGTCCAGGTACAACATCCACCTGTTTATGTCTTACTCACAATTCCAAGTCATCTGTTTGGCTTGGTCAGAATGTCTTCCCTAATCGGATTGTGGCCCCTAGCAAAAGACTTACAAGAGAAGCTTTAAGATTTGTGATGGAAAGCGGGATAAAGGATCATTCCGTCAATTTCTAACTTGTCGTCTTTAAGAGAAGTGTTTTTAATGTGGAGCTCAATGGCAGGTAGATATACATGCGCAGATCCAGAGGGAAGAACTCTCCTGGAATTTTGGCAAAAGTGTGGTAATCGGATTCGTGAATGGGACCGGTATGATATTGAACAGCAACATCTTAATCCTTAAAGGTGGCCCTTCAGAAATTGTACAAAAATGCAAAGAAATTATCCTTACACTCCCAAAGCCTTTTAATTTTCATTCATAAAACCCCAGTAGTCGAACACCGTCCAACAACACGAGAAATTTGAGATTTACTACAGCCCAAGTCGACACCGACGGGGGACACGTTCTATTTTTAGATGATCAATTCGCTCATTTACATACAGGAATACACAGACAAAGTTTCAAACATAGCGTCTGAAGAAGACATTATGGAAAATAATTATTACATGTTTGCTATGTAATGGAATTTAAGCATTATGAGTCATGTGCCGGTCACTAGGCATTCCCGAAATGCTTTATTGATTTTTGCCGCAAAATCTAAAAGTACCTTAAGAGGCTACGTAGCCTTTTAAGGGAATAATATCAAAAAAAATTTTTTTTTGTAATTTTACGAATCTTAATTATTGATGATTTGTATTATTTTTTCATATGAATTTCAGTGATGTATATATTTTTTAATTTGGTGAGGTGTGAAAATTCTAAATACCCACCTTTAATAGTCCTTAACTCTTTACCACACAATCTTGAATTTTAATGACCCTGAGAAAGAAGCCTTTTGAAAACATTGTAGGAAAAGGAGAAAATGCTGGTAACCAGCATTTTCTCCTTTTCCCACAATGTTTTCTGCCCTTCCCAAAATAAATTTTAATTTTTGAGCCACTTTTATTTTGTCGTCTGCAAGTGCTTTCAATTTGGACATGTCTAAATTTTTGTCGTTTGGTAAAGGGTTAGGCAACAATAATGAAAAATTAGAGTGTGAAGTTGTGTCCATGTAAATATAATACTGGATAGGGCTAGGGTTAAGTTAACATAAACAGTAAAAAAATACATAGATGAATTGAAAAATAAATAAATAAATGAATAAATAAATGAAAGGTTCTAAATGTGGAGACCTTCTCGTGGTTAGAATCTTGAAACATTGTCTTTTCTTGTCAACAGCTACATGTAGCCTCCACTGAAATCCGGAAATCAAAGTATTATATAATGAGACGAGTGCGTTTTCCGTGAGAACAATATCTGGATCCGCGCAAGGATATATATGTATGTCAATAAAGATATATTTATCTACAGGAATTCGTGTGAAGGTCAAAGGTAAAGGTCATGTGGCCTGGTCTGAGGGGTCAGGAGACAACAAAAGACATTACTCTGCATCAGAAGAATATGTGGATGAGAGCCTGATTCTCTGTGGAAAAGGTATTTGCTGCTTTTAGCTCTACAGTTCTTCCATTAGAAAGTATGGTTGCAATGGCAACAAAATTGAAGAATATCTGAAATATTTAACAATCTTCTTATAGAAAACCATTAATTCTTTACCAAACAACAAAATTGTAGATTTGTCCAAATTGAAAGCATTTGGGGTTGACAAATCAAAGGTGGCTCAAATAGTGGAATGATAGAGTAAAAAACATTTTGGAATAAGGATGAAAAGGGTTAACAGTCCAGGGACCACATGAAAGAGAAAATAAAAGTATTTTCTCCTTTTAGCCAAATGTTTTCAAAAGCCTTTGTTCCCTTTAAGCATGAGGCCAAGGGCCACCAATTTTTGCATTTAGCTTCAAATAGTAGACCATTGCTCCAGATAAGAGGGAGTGATGGTACTCTAGATCCACTATTTCTCTTCCAAACCCTATGTTGTGAGTGCTCATTAGAATTGTCTCAATGAGTCAATTTAAGTGAGTACCCATAACCTCGGGGTTCACAAATTTTACATGAGCTTATAAATTCAAAATAAACAGAATCTTCTTGTTCCCATAAGATTTAAGTTTAGTTAGGTTATGCATGCAGCATCATGTAGTAGACCTATAGCTTGATTGTTAAATGTAAAGCCTTAAGTAGTAAGGATGAGTGGACTTTTTGGACCTGGAACAGTACATCAAGTCAAATTGACTGAAGCCGTTAAGCACTGGTCAAGGGAAATAACCTATTTTCACACATAGTATAGATTGTTACTATTTACCTACCTTGATAATCAAACTGCACTATTACATGATCAGAAACTCATCAGTGTTTGTAATTCACGATTTTATGATAAGAAATGTTTAATTTTCAATGCAAATGATTTATTTTGCTGTTAAAGGTGGCCCTTCAGATTTTGGGACAACAATTTTACAAAAATGCAAAAAAATCATCTTTATACTCACAAAGCCTTTTAATTTGCGCTCATAAAACCCCAGTAGTCGAAAACCATATGACAACATGAGAAATTAGAGATTTACTACGGCCCAGATTGACACCAACAGGAGACACATTCTATTTGTAGATGATCAATTCTCTCTAACTTTAGTGATAGTTATTCTAGTTGATTTTTGGCGCGAAATCTAAAAATACCTTAAGAGGCTACGTAGTCTTAACACCATCAAAAAATTGTTTTTTTTTTTGTAATTTTATGAGTCTTAATTATTGATGATTTGCATTATTTTTTCATATAATTTCAGTGATATATATATTTTTTAGTTTGGTGAGATGTAAAAATTCTAAACACCCACCTTTAATAGACGAGTTGAATCTTTTATATGAAGAAACCTTTACCACACAGTCACAAGTTTTAACAACCCTGAAGAAAGCCCCTTGAAAACACTGTAGGAAAAGAAAAAAATGCTGGTAAACAGCTTTATCTCTTTTGTCCAAACATGTTTCCTAACTCATTACCAAACAGCAAAATTTCAGACTGGTCCAAATTGAAAGCATTTGCAGACAACAAAATAAGAGACTGAAAATTGAAATTTGCTTTGTGAAGGGTAGAAAACATTGTGGGAAAAGGAGAAAATGCTGGTTAGCAGCATTTTCTCCTTTTCCCACAATGTTTTCTATAGGCTTCTTTCTCAGAGTCATCAAAAGTATGGATTGCATGGTAATGGGCATCCTCGGATACCCCGGGTTCTCCCTATTTGCTACGCTACATCGACCCTTGGGACAATTAGTTGAATTTCCCTCGCTTTACCGCTGGCCGAATGCTGGCTTTTCATTGGTTCCATCATCATTTTGTGATGGGCGAGTCGATGTATACGCTATGACGTTTCGTATCGATTTTCGGCGGCTGATTCAAAGTTTTATTAGTCAATTGTCCCAGGGTCGATTTAGCGTAGCAAATAGGGAGACCCCGGGGTATCCGAGGATGGGTAATGGGTCAACCTATCAAAGAGAAGTTCTGACTCACTTTCAACTTGTTATCTGCAACTGCTTCAAATCATGACAAGTGCACAGCATTGTTGTAACATACGGTAATTTTGACTTTTCATGGCCCTGAGAAAATGCCTTTTGAAAGCATTGTTAGAAAAAGAGAATATGCTGGTAACCAGCATTTTGTCCTTTTCCCAGAGTGTTTTCTACCCTTCCCAAACCAAATTTCAATTTTTCAGTAACATATATTTTTTCATCTGCAGAGTGCTTTTAAAGATTTTGACCAATCTTCAATTTTATTGCTTGGTAAAGACTTAGCTTAACTCTTTCCAACAAAATCCACAATTTTGATGCCCTTGAAGAAAAAGCCTTTTGAAAACATTGTGGGAAAAGGAGAGTATGCTGGTAACCAGCATTTTGTCCTTTTCCCACAATGTTTTCTACCATTCTCAAACAAATTTCAATTTTTTAGTAACAAATATTTTTTTTATCTGCAAATGCTTTTAATTTGGGCCAATCTTCCATTTTGTTGTTTGGTAAAGACTTAGCTAAACATCCCCTTTTGAACAGTGCCGATAAATGCTTTATATTATATTTCATATGCCTTTTTTTAGAAATGTTATGGGTAAAAGTAGGATTCAATGACAAAATAATCAGAAGAAATATAATACATGTATATAATTTATTTCATCAGCTTGTGGTTAATATGGGGAAATATTTGCCTCAAAAGGGAAAGGTCCGAGAAAATAACTGGTGCCTTAACAGCACTCATTATTTTCGCATACCTTTCCCTTTTTTGGCAAATATTTCCCCATATTAACCACAAGCAGGTGAAATAAACTCTTTATAATTCCAGGCTCACATGAAAGCTATGAGATGTCTCTACCAGAGGGTAATCATGTATTCCCTTTCCAGTTCATTTTACCACCAAATCTACCTGGTTCCTTTGAAGGGAAAAGTAGCTGTTATGTAAGATACTGGCTCAAAGCAACCATCGATAAACCATGGAAGTTTGATCCGGAGTGTAAATTTGTTTTCACCGTTGGAAGTGTGCTTGATTTGAACACATTACCAAATGCTGCTGTGAGTTTGGTATTCTCCACATGATAAAACATTAGGACTGTCCAAATTCAAATTGATATCAGACAATTATGTTCAAAGTAGCTCCAATGATGAATTTGTTTGTGAAAGATAGAGAACATCGTCGGAAAAGAAAAAAAATGCTAGTTACCAGCATTTTCTTCTTTTCCTACAATGTTTTTGTAAGCCCCTTTCACTGGATTTGTAGAATTTAGACTGGTCCAAGCATGAAACAGTACATTTTGCAGACAGTGAATAAAATGAGTCTTAACCCATTACCACACAATCCCCAACTTTTCACGCCCCTGAGAAAGAAGCCTTTAGAAAACATTGTGGGAAAAGGAGAAAATGCTGGTAACCAGCATTTTCTCCTTTTCCCACAATGTTTTCTACCCTTCACAAAACAAATTTCAAATTTTCAATCACTTTTTTTTGTCGTCTGCAAATGCTTTGGATTTGGACAAGCCTAAAATATTGTCGTTTGGTAATGAGTTAAATGATGAAATTTGTTTGAGGAAGTGCAGAAAAAATTGAGGAAAAAAATTAGAAAATGCTGGTTGCTTGCATTTTCTTTTTTTCCAATCTTTTCAAAATCTTTCTTCTTTGTGGTTGTTAACCCTTATCCTGCTTAACCCATTACCACATAATCCTGATTTTTGACGCCCCTGAGGAGGAAGCATTTTGAAAACACTGTGGGAAAAGGAGAAAATGCTGGTAACCAGCATTTTCTCCTTCTCCCACAGTGATTTCTACCCTTCCCAGAACAAATTTCAATTCTTCAGTCACTTTTATTTTGTCGTCTGCAAATGCTTTCAACTTGGACCAGTCTAAAATTTTTCTCATGTGGTAAAGAGTTGACTAAAATGAATTTTTCTATACGACAGCAAAAACCCAAATATTACTATTTAAAAGTTATGCTTTGGGTAATAACATCTCCTCATTGAACAGTGTAGATCCAAGATCAGACTGCACTTTCTGTGCAGTCTGATCTTGGGTTTTCACTGTCCACAAAAGGTCAGTGATTCGCACAGAGAAGCCTAAGGGTTAAAACTTAGGATGGTTATGGTAAAGGGATAGGAGGCTATTTAGCCAATTAGGGAAATACAATTTTACCACTTAACTCATTACCAAACGAATTTTAGACTGGTCCAAATTGAAAGCATTTGCAGACGACAAAACAAAAGTGAATGAAAATTTGAAATTTCTGGTGGGAAGGGAAGAAAACATTGTGGGAAAAGGAGAAAATGCTGGTTACCAGCATTTTCTCCTTTTCCCACAATGTTTTCAGAAGGCTTCTTTCTTAGGGTCGTTAAAAGTCGGGATTATGTGGTAAAGAGTTAACTCTGTACCAAACTACAAAATATTAGACTTTGCCAAATTAAAAGCATTTGCAGACGACAAAATAAACATGACTCAAATATTGAAATTTGTTTCCAGCAGGGTAGAAAACATTGTGGGAAAAGGAGAAAATGCTGGTAACTAGGATTTTCTCCTTTTCCCACAATGTATTCAAAAGGCTTCTATCTTAGGGTTGTAGAAACCAGTGATTGTTTTGTAAAGGGCTAAAAAGCATTTTTTCTCACATGTCTTTCTTCTGTGATGATATGCCACCTATCACCTAGCTTGATCCAGTACAGAATCATTTTGAAGTTTTGAGAGATTGGTGTACAATCTAAACAGCCTCCATAACCCTGTCCCAAACAATCCAGACTTTTAATGACCCCCTGGGAAAAAAGGCTTTTGAAACTGTGTATAATGGGTAATATGATGGTAACCAGCAATTTTTCCTCATCCCACATTATTTTCTATCCTGTTAAAGACAAATCCATCATTTAACTCTTTACCACATGAAAAAATTTTAGACTGGTTCAAATTGAAAGCATTTGCAGACAACAAACAAAAGTAACTGAAAATTTTAAATTTGTTTTGTGAAGGGTAGAAAACATTGTGGGAAAAGGAGAAAATGCTGGTCACCAGCATTTTCTCCTTTTCTCAGAATGTTTTCTAAATTCTTCTTTCTCAGGAGCGTCAAAAGTAGGGATTGTGTGGTAATGGGTTAAACAACATGAAGTTGTTATCTGCAAAGGCTTTGGATTTGAACCAGCTTATTTTGTGGTCTCATAAAGAGTTAAGATTTAAAGATTGTTCAACTAGGTTTCCAGTCTAATTTTGGTTGTCCTTTTGATGGTCAGTTTTTTGTTCATTGGTCCGTATTTATGGTACAATTATAAGTTAAATAACTCTTCTATTACCACATTACATTATAATAGACATTTAATAAAAGTATTTATAATGATGATGGATACATATTGAATTTTCAGTCACCTGCCCAAAGCACAGATTCAAAGACCGTGTGTTGTTGTTGTTGTGAAACTGATCCCATCACAGCCACCTTTAGGATTGACAGGATGGGCTATGTACCTGGGGAAGCCATTGTGGTGAATGCTGAAATTACAGAGAAAACCGGGAGAGGTGCCCATGGGTCAAGGGTGAAGCTAGTCATGGTATGTTTTTGATTGATAAAGGCGATGACCCCTACTAGACTGCTTAACCCATTATCACACAATCTCTACTTTTGATGACCTTGAGAAAGAAGTCTGTAGAAAACATTGTGGGAAAAGGAGAAAATGCTGGTAACCAGCATTTTCTTCTTTTCCCACACTGTTTTCTACTCTTCTCAAAGCCAATTTCAAATTTTCAGTCACTTTTATTTTGTCATCTACAAATGCTTTCGATTTGAACAAGGCTAAAATTTTTTTATCAGGTAAAAGGTTAACCCATTACCGAACAATCATGTGTTTTGACAAAAGAGGAATAATAACCTTAAAAACATGAGCTGTGGAGAAACTGATGATAATTAGCATTTTCTCTCCTTATCTCACAATGTTTTCTACCCTTTTTAAAACAACTCTCATCATTTAAATCATAACTGATAAGTCAACTGCACTTTTGCCATGTTTAAAATTTTGTTCTCTGTAATGGAAATAAAATTGGTCCATTTGGCAGCTATGCATTTTTAGGGCCATATGACAAACTGATGGATAACAACAGAAATATCTGGCACCATGATATCAGGTCAAAATAATTGCGAGTTACTGGAAAAAATCCTGGATTAAGCCATCTTTGAATGTTGTACATGAATCTTTTGATTCAATATCCATTACAGACATAGATATATGCAGTAGGATGCATGCAAACATGTGTCATATACATTATTAACTCTTTACCACACAACATAATTTTAGACTCCTCCAAATTGAAAGCATTTGCAGACAACAAAATGAAGGTGACTGAAAAGTTGATATTTGTTCTGGGAAGGGTTACCAGCATTTTCTCCTTTTCCTACAATGTTTTCAAAAGGCTTCTTTCTCAGGGGCGTCAAAAGTAGAGATTGTGTGGTAATGGATTAAGACATTATTTTTTATTCTCCCTTTAATTGTTGCACAGATCAAGTGAACTGTAATACCCATTTAGTTTTTTCAGAACGAACAGAACAAAAGAAAATTTACCTAGCAGGGTTACCCATTGGAAGCATACAAGACCTAAAAATCATGGGGCCACTGGTTAAAATCCTTAGCTTAGCCTGCTTCCTTCCCAGGATTAATTATATCCATTCTGGTAGGATTCCTTCTTCTCTTTCTGCTGATCTCTTTTTCAAAGATGGTTATTAGGAAAAGCAGCCAATGGCTTGAGAGGTATCCTGTGTGAAATACTTGTAAAATGACTCCAGGAAAATCATGGATAGCTGCTCTTATGACTGTTAAATGCCTGAAACTATGATAAAACATTCAGGATTTTAACCCTTCACCAAATGATCCCTGGTTTTTACGACCCTGAGATAGAAGCCTTTTGAAAACATTGTGGGAAAAGATGAAAATGCTGGTAACCAGCATTTTCTCCTTTTCCCACAATATTTTCTACCCTACTGGAAACAAATTTCAATATATGAGTTACATTTATTTTGACATCTGCAAGTGCTTTCAATTTGGACCAGTCTAAAATTTTGTTGTTTGATAACGGATTAAACATCATAAGGTGCACATATACATACATAGAATAATTCATATTTTCTACTTATAGATAACAACCTACAGGACCCATGGAAGTTCCAAGAAAAGGGTAAAGACAGACTGTGTACGGCTAGAGCGTGGTCCTATCAGCCCTGGAGAGTCCGACATCTGGGCAAATGAGCGCTTGGTCGTTCCACCTCTCCCACCCTCATTTCTACCTGGTTGTAATATAATTGAAATAGATTATTACATTGAGGTAGCTATAGATTATTACATTTAACCATGCACCAAATAATACCTTTTTCTTTTGTTAGCCCCATTGAGAAAGACTTTTGAAAAATGAATGAAAAAGAAGGACCAGCATTTTCATCTTTTTCTACAATGTTTTTGTTAAGCCTCTTGCATTGAGCAAGACGGAGTTATCACAGTGTTATTCTGTATGTCAAATTTTCAAGACACAGTTGTTCTCCTTTATAAGTGATGTACCTTGGATAACTAGATTGATGTTAATAATATAATGTTATTAATCAAGTGATATGGTATTGGCCCAGTTACAGGTCCGAGGTCAGCCGTATTGGCCCGAGGCTGAAGGCCGAGGTCCAATACGGCTGACCTTGGACCTGTAACTGGGCCAATACCATATCACTTGATTAATGACAATTTTATTAATTAACCCTTTACCAAACAATCTCTGGTTTTTACGACCCTGAAAAAGAGAAGCCTTCTGAAAACATTTTGAGAAAAGGAGAAAATGCTGGTAACCAGCATTTTATCCTTTTTCTCACAATGTCTTCTACCCTGCTGGAAACAAATATCAATTTTTGGGTTACATTCACTTTGCTGCCTCCTTGAACGTGATTGGCTAAAAGTAAGCGCAGACGCTCACGCCACTGAACTTTTGACCAATCACGTTCAAGGATTTCAGTATTGGTCGCGGGTCATCAATATTGATATGGGGTCAACTGTATTGATCGGAGGTCAAGTCGTATTAAGCCGGGGTCATGACCTGTGTATACGAAATCAGAAATATGACTGGTATCGTGTGGACCGGTTTCCATGTTTAACTTCTATATATCCAATAGTTAATTAATAAAGATATTTACACATATATCTAGGTCGTTGTAGACCAGTACTTCTGTATAGATCAGTACATAGTGAGATAACAAACAGTTAAGCCATGCTCTTTGAAAAGGGGGGGTTAATGCATCTGCTAAAAAAAATTGACCCAGATCAGCCTGCACAATCCGCTCAAGGTGACCTGGGCTGAAAGTTTTCGCAAATGGTCAGTGTTCTGTATGGACAAGGACTAGTCTACCTCATGATTAAGCCAGTTGTTTAAAAGAGTAGCTAGAATGGATCTGTGATAATTTGATAGGATGGTTGGTAGCATGTATCACAGAGATGCATTAACCCATTATCACACAATCCCTACTTTTGACGCCCCTGAGAAAGATGCCTTTAGAAAACATTGTGGGAAAAGGAGAAAATGCTGGTAACCAGCATTTTCTCCTTTTCCCACAATGTTTTCTACCCTTTCCAAATCAAATTTCATTTTTGTGATTCTTATATTTGTCGCCTGCAAATGCTTTCAATTTGGACCAGTCTTTAAATTTGTTGTTTGGAAATGAGTTAAGCCCCCTTTTGCCAAAGCATGGCTCAGATCTGTTTACATGTAGGTAGATATTGACAGCTACTGAACATAAAGGTATAGACTATAGATCATCATTGTGGCACAATGCTTCTGGAGATCACTGCATCACCTTGATACAGATCTCTTGATCTACACGGAAATAAGTGTTGATCCCTGCACATTTGATAGCATACAGGAATTGAGACCAAGGGGGGACTAACATAATCTCTAGCTCTGTAAATTTCACATTGATAATAGTAATAGCAACATGATTCAAGCCTCTTTTACTGCTGATTGTTGTTTCAACCTTTGTTATTTGGGAAAGCAGCCAGTGGCATGGAAAGACTATTGTACAAAGTACTGGTAAAGGAAGATCTAGGAAACCATAGATAGGTGCACTTGCAGTGGCAATATATCTGAAATTATGCCAGAAAACAGTGTTAAAGATCCCCGTCTACAGCCAGTGAGAAAAAATACTGTTAAATTTCAAACAATTTAGAATGGTATGGAAATCAATCCTTTGTGTAAACATGGATAAATTACTGACATATGTGGTGTAATTGAAAAAAAGAAACATGGAGGTTTGTGTTAGAAACCGAACATTGGTCAGAAGAAAACTGCCCAATGATAGAAGCTGTAAACAACAGCAGTGCATCCCAGAAATTTATCATTGGTTTCTGCCTGGAGTTAGGTACGGTGTAATTTGCATATAGGCCGCGACCTCTGCCTCAAAATCGAAGCTGCAACAGAGAAGCCTACTTTGTTTACCACATTAGATGCAGGGCAAAGGTCAAATATGGTCATGTGACAGATTGCATTATCATCTCACGATTCTACCGGAATGTATACGGACATATCGAAATCTTCGATTCAAAAACCTTAAACGACAAGTGTGTTTACATGGAAGGCTTCAACTCAGCGAAATGCATTTTCCATCAACCATAATCAGTGTTATGGAATAATTATGAAATTTGTATTGTGAAGGGTAGAAAAATTATAGGCAAAGGAGAAAATGCTGGTTACCAACATTTCCCACAATGTTTTCAAAAGGCTTCTTTTGCAACCATCAGGAGCAATATTTGGCCTTAAGATATGAGAATGACTATAGTTTGATAAAGGCAAAATGAGTTAAAACTGGCTGAAAATGAGTATAAGGGCCTATTTAAACGTTATAAAATCAAAACAAGGTAGATCACAGTATCATGATGTAACTTTTAAAGGTGGCCCTTCAGAATTTGGGACGAAAATTTTACAAAAATACAAAAATATCATTCTTATACTCCCAAAGCCTTAAAATTGTAGTCAAAAACCATCTGTCAACAAGAGAAATTAAAGATTTACTACAGCCCAGGTCAACATCGACAGGAAACACATTTTATTTTTGCATGAGCAACTCGCTCATACACATACCGGAAATACACAGGTGAAGCTTCAAACATAGCGTCTGAGGAAGATATTATGAAAAATAATTACATGTTTGTTATGTAACGGAATTTAAGCGTCACTAGTCACAAGCCAGTCACGTAACATTCCCACAATACCTATTTTTATTTTTGGCGGGAAATCTAAAAGTAGCCTAAGAGGCTACATAGCCTTTTAAGGGAATACCATCAAAAATTTTTTTGTGTGTAATTTTATGATTCTTAATTATTGATGATTTGTTTTGTTTTTTCATATAAATTTCAGTGATATATATATTTTTTGATTTGATGTGATGTGAAAATTCTAAATACCCACCTTTAAACCATTGAACACCACATAATGGTAACTATTCATACAAAGTTCAGCTTTCTATTCTAAACGTTATGATATTGTTAAAAAATGTGTTGTTCAAAGTATTCAAAGTAA
The DNA here is from genome assembly GCA_943736015.1 of Tridacna crocea. Taxonomy (NCBI): domain Eukaryota; kingdom Metazoa; phylum Mollusca; class Bivalvia; order Cardiida; family Cardiidae; genus Tridacna; species Tridacna crocea. The sequence goes on along the minus strand of OX031066.1, from coordinate 32,277,058 downwards.
CTATTAACTCATTACCACACAATCCCTACTTTTGACGACCCTGAGAAAGAAGCTTATTGAAAACATTGTGGAAAAAGGAGAAAATGCTGGTAACCAGCATTTTCTCCTTTTCCCACAATGTTTTCTACCCTTCACAAAACAAATTTCAAATTTTCAGTCACTTTTATTTTGTAGTCTGCAAATGCTTTTGATTTGGACAAGGTTGAAATATTGTTGTTTGGTAATGAGTTAACCCTTTACCCCATAAGGCATTTCTATGGTATGTCTAATTGACCCTAAATAACAGCCAGGATGAAGCAGTTTCTTTTGTGTATATTACACCTTTTAATAGCATAGAAAATATTGTGGCAAGAGGTGAAATTGCTCGTCGCGAGCAATTTCACCTTTCGCCACAATCTTTTCCAAAAGCTCCTACAAGCAATGCGTAGAAATAAGTATCTTTGGAGTAAAGGGTTAATAATACATTAGCAGGCTATTGATCACTACATCATTCTTGCCTTATAATTTTAGCTTAAAGTGGATGTTGTGGACACGCCTTTTGACCTTGAGTTACCCTTGGAAGTGTATATTGGGTCTGTGCCCCTACAATCTGTGGTACAACAGTACGTGCCACAAATGGAGCCAGGGGTGATTACTAGCCAACCTGCCGGATTCAGTCCTAATGTGAACTTTGATCTGCGTAAGTACCAATGTAAAACAGCTTTTTGGATTACGTTATGATTTTCATAGATGTCTTCAATTGTATTTCTCGGCTTTGTACGTTTTTTTTTTTAACAAACAAGTTTTGCAAGCTAGAAGATATTATTAGGACAGAAAACAATAGCTCTTGTTGCGTACACAAATCATTCAACAGCCGGTAGCAAGAATTTAAGTGAGAAATAAAAGCCTGACGATATTTACAAGATACTGCAGTTATATGTGTTTTTGTTTGTATAGATAGTTGGATTTGATTGTATTGTTTTGTTTATTCCCCCATTGATTTTTGTTTAATTCTTTACCAAACGACAATATTTTAGGCTTGTTCAAATGGAAAGCATTTACAGACGACAAGATAAAAGTGACTGAAATTTGTATTGTGAAGGGTAGAAAACATTGTGGGCAAAAGAGAAAATGCTGGTTACCAACATTTCCCACAATATTTTCAAAAGGCTTCTTTTTCAGGGTTGTTAAAAGGCGGGATTGTGTGGTAAAGAGTTAAGTGTGGTCACAGTAATGTTTCAGAATGCACCTTTCACTCTATGAGTTTCACCGAGAATTAGAAATATGTTTCAAAGAGGAGAGAAAACATTGTGGAAAACCTCCTTTTCCCACAATGTGTTCAAAAAGCTTCTTTCTCAGGGTCGTCAAAAGTCAGAACAATGATACATTGTTTGGTAAAGGGTTAAATGATGGATTTTGCTTTTAAAAGGGTGAAAGACATTACTGGTTACCAATATTTTCTTCTTCCTCAAGTTTTTCTAAAGCTTTTGCTCTCAGGATTGTTGAAACATGGGGTTGTGTAGGATATGGTTAGAGCTGCATTCAAGTGGATTCCATTTCAGCAGATTTAGTTGAAATCTGTTACATAACGAAAAAGTTTGTGTTTAACCATTGGCTCATGACCAAAGCCGGTATTCACCAACTATTCTTAAGAACATTCTCAGTCTTATTCTTCAAGATTTTCTAATTTGAAAGTAACACAACTTTTGGTTGTTACTTTCAATTTTAGTGTTATTTTCAAATTTAGAAAATTCCGGAGATTGAGATCACAAAATTTATGACTTTCCAAAGTGAAGACATTAGAAGACAGCAAATTTAATGTGGCTATTTAAATGAGATGGGATTTATTATTTGATTTTCATGACAAGTTTCATAATTTGAGCCAGGTTGAAATTGTTGTCTGCAAAGCTTTGAATGTGGACAAATTTTCTTCATTGTGGTACAGGCTTACCTTTAATTGATGACAAAAGTTTAGACTGGTTCAAATTCAAAACATTGGCAGATGGCACATTAAACATGGCTTATATATGGTTTTACCATTTCTTATAATGTTTTACTTTCTAATGGAAAAAGAGGGGAAAAATTCATTATACCAGTTTTCTCATTTTGATCTACTTATTACGTTTTCTGGTTTGTCTAAAGGAAGTCCAAACAGTTATCATTATACCTTTTTACTAAACAAATATGAATTTTTGATGTCAAAGAGGAAGATGGCTTTTATAAAATTTTGGAAAAAAGAGAAAATGTTTATGGCCAGCATTTTGTCCTTTTACCAAAGTGGATTCTACTCTTGCACTATTCTGAGCAACATCTACTCTTTTGTCTACAAAAAATCTTTATATTTAACATTTTTATTTATTTATTTTTTTTTGAAATTTCGATGTTTGTTTAAGAGAATGCATTTGAAAACAAAGAGGGGAAAGCAGGAAATACTGGTGCATAATGATGAGGGAAATGCTGGCAACTACCAATTTCTCCTTTTGCTACAAGCATTTTATCTTTCATACACAAATTTCATCATTTTAGCTAAATTCAACCCTTTGCCACACAATGATGGATTTTAATGCCCCTGGAAGAGAAGGCTTTTGAAAACATTGTGGGAAAAGGAGAAAATGCTGGTTTAACAGCATTTTCTCCTTTTCCCACAATGTTTTCTACCCAGTCAAAGAAAAATGATTTGGTATGAGCCACACTGAAACAGTCATCTGCAAATGCTTTCAATTTAGGCAAGTCTAAAATTTTGTGATGCAGTAAAAGGTAAATTTTTTCATCTGTGAACCCATTACCACAAAATCCCTACTTTTGACGGCTCTGAGAAAGAAGCCTTTAGAAAACATTGTGGGAAAAGGCGAAAATGCTGGTAACCAGCATTTTCTCCTTTTCCCACAATGTTTTCTACCCTTCACAAAACGAATTTCAAATTTTCAGTCACTTTTATTTTGTCGTCTGCAAATGCTTTCAATTTGGACCAGTCTAAAATTTTGTTGATTGGTAAAGAGTTAATGGTTTCATTACAGACAAATCTACTTGTAGTTTCTTTTAGTCCAGTAAAAAGCCAGTCAATACCTTTTGAAATATTTCAGCTCCACCATCATACCAAGAGTGTGTTTTCGGAAAGGTTGACACCACCGATGATGATGACAAACATGCAACTGGAAACATGTCTTTTGCTCCGGCATACACCTACTATGATTGGCTGAATCCCCCAACTACACAACCAACCCCACAACCAACAGCACCTCCCACAGTGTTTGGCATGTCTTAACTCTCTATCAAACAGCAAAATTTTGAATCACACCCAATTGAAAGCATTTGCAGAAGACAAAATAAAGGTGACTGAAAAATGAAATTTGGTCCTTGGAAGGGTAGAAAACACTGTGGGAAAAGGAGAAAATGCCGGCTACTAGCATTTGCTCTTTTTCCCACAGTGTTTTCTAAGGGCTTCTTCCTCAGGGGCATCAAAAGTAGGGATTGTGTTGTAATCGGTTGACTCTCTATCAAATGGCAAAATTTTGAATCAGACCAAATTGAAAACGTTTGCAGAAGACAAAATAAATGTTACTGAAAAATGGAAATTTGTTTTTGGAAGGTAGACAACATTGTGGGAAAAAGAGAAAGTGCTGGTTACCAGCAATATTTTTTTCTTTTCCCAACAATGTTTTCAGACTGCTTCTCTCTCAGGGTCATTAAAAAGGTGGGATTGTATGGTAAAGAGTTAAGCTATATATTCATTCTGATAACCTTGGGTTATTACTTAACTCCTTGCAAGGCTACTGAGTTTTAGCCTTGTCAGAATTGAAGACATTTGTAGACGACAAATCAAATAGTATTTAAAATGTGAAACTAGTCTTTCATAGGGTAGGAAACATTTTGGGAAAAAGAGAAAATGCTGGTCCCACATTGTTTTTAGTAGCCTTGTTATACCCCTGCAAAGCCAATGTTTTCAGGAATATACTGGAATTTGTCTGTCTGTCTGTTTGTCTGTCCCTGTGTCAGAGTGTCCGTTTGTACAGAATGTAAGTAATTGCCTGTTTCTGTCAAAGCGCTGGCACAGGTATTAATCCATTATCACACAATCCCTACTTTTGATGCCCCTAAGAAAGAGGTCTTTAGAAAACATTGTGGGAAAAGGAGAAAATGCTGGTAACCAGCATTTTCTTCTTTTCCCACAATGTTTTCTACCCTTCACAAAACAAATTTTAAATTTTCTGTCACTTTTATTTTGTCGTATTTCAATTTGGACAAGCCTAAGATATTGTCGTTTGGCAATGATTTAAGTCAGATTCAGTGACAGCTGTAGTTTCTCAGGTTGTTAAACTTTGGCATTGTACGGTAAAAGGTTAATCGGCCAATAGAGTATTTCAACAGTACTGAGTAATGTGATGACTTGTCTGGAGTAATCATCACAGAAATGTATTTAACCCTATCATGTGGAAGCACAGCTTAGATACTTTCAAAATGCACATGTCCTAACTTTTTACCAAATGACAGAATTTTAAACTTGTCTGAATTGACCTCTCTGCTGATTTTGATTGATAGGTGTCCCAATGTCTTATCGGCCAATCAAAACATAGCATTGGGTGTCATGTAAACAAAAAAGTCTGACACAATTTGTAATAGACATGCAATAATTTGATCATGTCTATAGTTTACAAACATGTAGTATAGATATAAATCTGTTTTTTTCTTGTTTATGGCTTTGTTCATGGAAAAATTTCTAGACGTGTTCAAAATGTTCTTTTATAGCAATGTATATTGTTCAGAAAATGAATGAAAACAGAATGTTAAGTGTCCTTGTTACATTTAGATGATTATTATATAGTGTTTTGTAAACATTTCTGTTTGGAATGTTCTAAATGTTGAGAAAAAGCTTTTAACCCATTAACACACAATCCCTACTTTTGACGCCCTTCAGAAAGAAGCCTTTAAAAAACATTGTGGGAAAAGGAGAAAATGCTGGTAACCAGCATTTTCTCCTTTTCCCACAATGTTTTCTACCCTGTCATAAAAGTAATTTCAAATTTTCAGTCACTTTTATTTTGTCTTCTGCAAATGCTTTCAATTTGGACAAGCCTAAAATTTTGTCGTTTGGTAATGAGCTAACTTGTAAGCTGTCTTCCTCAACTCTTTCTGTGACAAATCTGTAAAGTCAACCCCTTTTAATGGCTGGAAATTCAGTCCATGTAAATTCAGAAAGACTTTCAGCTTTAGACATAACTAACCAAGTAGAAGGTATAGATCCAACATTTTATGCAGTCTGATCTTGATCTTTACAATCCATATATGTCCCTCTTTTTTGCCAATGGTGCTGAAAGAGATGAAACAGTAGAGAGAACAAGCAAATGCTCCTATGTCCCCAGTGTTTTCTTTTATTTCATTCATAAAAGGAACCTTCCTTTTCCTTCAAATGTTGAGCGTTTTTGCCACACTATACATGTAAATTGTCAGTATTACAGCATTGTATGAATAATTATGTACTTTTTTATATCTTTCATTTTACAGGCTTGAAAATAATAAATGAATTTTTTTTTATCATTTTTTGTGCATTTGGTTAATCCAGTTGTTCAAATTCAAGACCATGAACTGTATTTAACCAGGAACATTTTGAATGTTTGTGTGTGTGACTTTTATGATTAATAAGAAACATGTAATGTTGTTTTGTAATATCTGTGCCTATACATCAAGTATTTTTCTTTTTTTATATGTATATTGTATGAGTGATTACAAATAGTTTGGAAACATCTACTGGACCAAAGTTTGTATTCTTTTTCAGTATATGCCTTTTTAAAAATATCATGAAATATTTTATTTTTTCTATTGATATTCAGCCATATAGATTAAGCTAGATCCGTTTTTAGTATTTAATGTCCTACCTCTTGACTAAATGACAGGATCAACTGAAATGGAAAGGTTTTGCAGAAGATAAATAAAATGCGGCTACAATGATTACACTTGGCTTTGACAGGGTAGAAGACATTGTGGGAAAAGTTAAAAGTGATGGTAACCAGCATTTCCTCTATTTTTTGCAGTATTTTCAAAATCATGTTTCTTCAGGGTTGTAAGAAGATGATGTTGTTTTATCAGTTGATGCTAAATTTTTAGATGGCCTTATCTACCATTTACATTTTACATCCCTGTTCTTTATTATAGTTAACCCTTTACCAAACAGCAAATTTTGGACCAGACCGAATTGAAAGCATTTTGCAGATGACAAATTAACAGTTGCTAAAAAGATGATTTTTCTATATGATAGGGTGGAAAACATTGTGGGAAAAGGAGAAAATGCTGGTTACCAGCATTTTCTCCTTTTCCCACAATGTTTTCAGAAGGCTTCTATTCCTGAACCATAAAAACCAGGGATTGTTTGAGAAAGGGTTAAATGTTTATATCATTCTGTTATTTAAATAATCTAACCAGCTAGCGAGTAGTGTACATTCAAAGTCATTTAAAAGAGTAATTTCACGCTAGAAAATGACAGAAAATTTTGACATCCAGACATCCACTAACTTTGGCATACAATACAAATCACACAAGATAATTAATACAAGATTTGCAGACAACATGTGACTTTATGGTTTTAAGATTTAACTCACATTCTGTTATACATGTATTTGTCAAATGAGCTATAACCCATAATATTACTCTGTAAACTAGTGGATAACATGTATGTTTGTATCATTGTTCTGAGTCCTACTATTATAATCAATGAAAATTTACCGCACTAGATTTTGTATATACCAACCACCATAAAGACTATTCCATGTTGAGAACATTAGCAGACAATGAATTTAAGTGGCTCAAACTCCATTATCACACAATCCCTACTTTTGACAACCCTGAGAAAGAAGCCTATAGAAAACATTGTGGGAAAAGGAGAAAATGCTGGTTACCAGCATTTTCTCCTTTTCCTACAATGTTTTCTAAAGGCTTCTTTCTCAAGGTCGTCTAAAGTAAGGATTGTGTGGTAATGGATAACCGAGAATACAATAACTTCTAAAAGTGTAGAAAAAAAAATCTGTACAAAAATTTTTGTTTTAAATGAATACCACCCTTTCAAAATGTTGAGTATATGACATCAACATGAATTTCATCTTTGTAGTGGAGTACTTTTAAAATCAATCTTGCAAATGGGTAGATTTTTTTTTTTTAAAGCAATGAACTGTCAAAAATGGTGCGTGAGAAAGTTGAGAAAAAAAATGCAAGCATAGTATTGCTTATTATGGCGGTTAGGTATTTATTATCGGTCCTACTAAATACCACAAAGACACCTAAACCCCACAATGATTCACAAAGACACCACAAAGGCACCACAAAGACACACAAAGATGCACAAAGACACCACAAAAATGCACAAAGACACCATAAAGACCTAAAAACATGTAAAAGCGGAAAAAAAGATACATGTATATTATATATTACTTTTTTGAGTTATTTGCATTATGCTAGGTTAAAAAAAAAAATGACAAAATTGTGCAGACACGTGTAGGATCATTTTGTGGAACTAAATTTCCTGTTAATCATTTAATCTCTGGTAATTTAAAAGCCTTGTCCTTTTTTGATGCCCTTTATCAAGCTGGCACCGCAAAATTTTTGTGTAAACTGTAGTTAACCCATTACCACACAATCCCTACTTTTGATGCCCCTGAGAAAGAAGTCTTTAGAAAACATTTTGGGAAAAGGAGAAAATGCTGGTAACCAGCATTTTCTCCTTTTCCCACAATGTTTTCTACCCTTCACAAAACAAATTTTAAACTTTTAGTCACTTTTATTTTTTGTCGTCTGTAAATGCTTTCAATTTGGACCAGTCTAAAATATTGTCATTTGGTAATGGGTTAATGACTTGATTTGTTCTTTGACCATGATTAAGTGGACAGACTCATTGTAATATATTGACTGATTTTATAAAATGTTAGAGTGGTCCAAATTGAATCGAAGCATTTGCAGACGACAAAATAAATGTGACTAAAGAAATGATATTTGTTTTAGGAAGGGAAGAAAACATTGTGGAAAGCGGAAAAAATGTTTGTTACCGGCATTTTCTCCTTTTCCCACAATGTTTTCAAAAGGCTTTTTTCACATAGGTGTTAAAAGTTGGGATTGTGTGGTAAAGTGTTAAATAAGGGAAATATTTGGTATATATATAAATGAAATCTGCGGAACAAGGCAGCCTGACCCTGCAGATGCTCTAACCAATGCATGTATTTCCATGATTTTGTCTATTCTTTTCAAATCTAGCATAATGCAAACAACTGAAAAAAAAACTAACTTCTTTCTTTTTTTTACATGTTTTTATGTGTTTATGTGTCTTTGTTCATCTATGTGTATCTTTGTGTGTGATTGTGGTATTTATGGTGTCTTTGTGGTATTTAGTAGGACCATTTGTTATGGCATTGTAAGATCTACAGACCAAACACTTTTTTTGTACTCTTACTCATAGTGATGTGATTATTTTGACCTCAAATTGAACTTATTTTTTTTTCCTGTAAGTTTCCAATATTGATATTATAAGTTAACCCTTTCCCAAAGCACAAAATTTTAAAAAGTCCAAATTGAAAGCACTTGCAGACGACAAAATGAACATAACTCAAAATTTGAAATTGGTTTCTAGCAGGATAGAAAACATTGTGGGAAAAGGAGAAAATACTGGTTACCAGCATTTTCTCCTTTTCCTACAATGTTTTCAAAAGGCTTCTATTTCAGGGTCGTAAAAACCATGGAGTGTTTGGTAAAGGGTTAAATCAGATCACTTATACCTTGAATACTAGTGTAAGCATGTACTATGTGTCTTTACTTTTACACTCATGGCTGTATGAATTTTTATGGAATTTTATAGTTTAGTATAAGCTTTTAAATGCAAGCCTCGTATAAAACTTGCAGTGCCAACTCTTTTATCTTTTGCCAGATTTAATTGAAATTTGCTAAGCATAATACTTTTTTGTCTTCCTTGTACATACAAGATAACTACCTGTATATTGTGTATTATCTCCTACCTGTTTCACAAAAAGGAACTCAATTGAGTTGCAATTTTCTGGACACTACAGTTTCCCTTGAATGTTTTCAGATTAATAAGATTTACATCTGTAAATAATCTCGTAAACTGGCCCTTTTTGCATCTCCCACAATTTTTATGATAGACATTTTTGATAGACAATCTGTGAAACCATTCTGCAATGGCATTCTGCAATCTGCATTGTGTCATAATGTGTTACACACAGTCACACAGTATACCTCTAATTAGATAAGGTTTTCCAACCCTGTGTTTGGTATTTTTTTAATCGAGTGACAGAATGCAGCTTTCTAGACTGAAGAGTAAAAATTTTACAGAAAATATTTGTTCCCTTGTAGTCGTTTTAAAAACCCTAGATTTCTGGATAAACCCAGCTCCAGTGTAGGACCAGATCATTGCATTTACCTTTAGTATTCCGCTGGTGGAAAGGTTACAGTTTAAAGATTTTGAAAAAATATACAAGCTAGAATCTGCAAAATCTTTTATCCTTTGCCACAAAACTGACAAAGAGAAAGAAGGCTTGTTAAAGCATTGTGGGAAAGGAGAAAATGCTGGTAACCAACATTTTCTACAATTTCCTACAGTGTTTTCTACCTTTTCTTAGAAAGCTTTTCCCTTTTGTGCTACATTAGTTTGTTGCCTGTAAATGCTTTCAGTTCAAAATATGGCATGTGCAAAATATTGTCTTATAGCAAAGGGTTAAGAATTTATATGCTTGCTAGTAAATCAGAAAAATTAATTACAAAATGCTGTGTCATTTTTATTTAAAAAGCTGGTACCAGAAAAGTAGACAGGTTGGGCAGGCACCTTCTCTTCTGTTTATATTGAGTTATCAATATACAGTGTATCTTACTGCTGATTGTTAATGCTTTTATATTCAAGAATGATTGGATAATGGTATATTTATTTATTACTTATATAAACTAATTTACAATGTTTAAAAAGGTATTGTCCTCGACCATAAGGTAAACGTATCCGATTTGTGAACTGGTGGTTGTGAGGTAGATTTCATGGGATTTTTCGCCTATCACCTCTGATGCATGTGAGAAAAGAAGCTAGTGGCATGGAAAGACAGATGTGTTGGTACTGGTGTGAGAAAGCTAGGAAACGCGTGCACAAGTGCATTGACCGCTGATATAAGGTGTTGAAGCAACGTTAAACTCCAATTCAAACAAACATACAAATACGGTATTGTTGTGCCTCTTAACTCATTACCAAACGACAATTATAGTATTTCAAGCTTGTCCAAATCAAAAGCATTTGCAGACGACAAATTAAAAGTGACTGAAAATTTGAAATTTGTTTCTTGAAGGGTAGAAAACATTGTCGGAAAAAGAGGAAATACTGGTTACCAGCATTTTCTCCTTTTTCCACAATGATTTCTATAGGCTTCTTTCTCAGGGGGCGTCAAAAGTAGGGACTGTGTGGTAATGGGTTAATTTGGATATGTGCTTAGATTTTTATGTTGCTGACTTAAAGTCATGTTTTTTTATATTACAATTAGTCTTTGTTCTTCTTATTTATCCCTTTTTAACTTACCTTAGCTAGAAGTGCTCAAAGTGAGCTTTGTGATGGGGCCGAGTTGTTGTCCGTCGTGGTTCTAAAGCTAGGCCTTTGGGTCAAATTTTCGGAAAACCTTGTTTACGCTCTAGCGGCCAAATTTCAGTTCTATAATGATGAAAGTTTTTCAGAATATTTGTCTTGACGATATCTCTAAAGAAGCTGAAAATGGGTCCTTCAGGTCAAAAATTAGGTCACTGGTCAAATCTTAGATGAACATTGTGTACACACAAGAGGCCACATTCCAAGTTCAATATGTTGGTCTGAATATTTAACTTGATAACTGGAATTCGTTCGAAAATGGGTTGTATAACTAAAAAAAATAAGTCACTGGATCAAATCTTGGTAAAACCCTTTATTTGCTCTAGAGGCAAATTTTAGTCCAAGGGTCATTAATTGCGAGATATTACCGAAGTATTAATTTTGAATACATGTAGATTTATTTGCTGCATTAGTATTGATGTTTCCCTTTCAATATTTTTGTATGACCTTAATAAAATGCCAAAGCCTTCCCTGATATCGAGCAGCTCGTGCCTTTAAAGTGCCTTGTTTTATTCACTTGATAATTTACGGCAACATTCGTGCTATAATGCGGTTAGATATAATTTTCACTCCAACTGTTAAAAAACATGACGGTTACATGAAACTTGGCGCGATTTTGACGTTTTTAAGCGGGATAATCAGTTTGCGCTTGCAATCGGGAAATCCGGCATGTTTCATGAGACCAGATATGACGTCATCGTGAATGTACCTATATAAATACGATTGATCCGAAGTTTTCGACACGTGCTATTAATCATCTGGCATCTGGCGCGAAATCTTAGAAATACCGTAAACCTTTAATAGACGACTTAATATTAGACTTGTCAAAATTGTAAGCGTTAGCAGAGTACAAAATAGATGTGACTCAAAAATTGAAATTTGTTTTGGGAAGGGAAGATAGCATTTTGGGAAAAGGAGAAAATGCTAGTTACCAAATTGTTTTCAAAAGCCTCCTTTGCCAGGGTTTTAAAAAGTCGAGATTATGTGGCAAAGGGCTAAAACGCTAAGAATTATAGCGGGAAAAAACATTTTCATTGATATTATTTCTTTCATGTACATCAGAAATCTGTAAAGCTTCCTTTGAGACCCCATAATCAATATGGTATTAAACATAACCTAAGATACATATAGGATCTGACATGAATGGGCTTTTGAGATAAAATTTTATTAAACGAGTGAAGGGAAATGTTATTAAGCGAGCCAAAGGCTCGCTTAATAACATTTTCCTTAACGAGTTTGATAAAATTTTCTTTTTATTACATAACGATCTTTCACAAATATAGATCAAATGATGCAAAAACATCCATAAATGCTCGGGTCCGCGGTATTATCCATAAGACCCATTCACCTGTAAGAAATGAGTACAAAATGACGTCAAAAATGACGTCAGACAAAAGTGATATCAAACGTGTATAAGATAAAAAAATTAGTTACGGGTATAGATCTATTACACAGAAAACAAGGGAGGTTATGTGATAAAAATAAAATCTTATATACATGTACTAGAGGAGCCCTACTAATGTCAATCTCCCTTTGCATCAGTGTCAAAGCGCCTGAAACATTGTAACTTTTATTGAGTTCTGAATGTCAAGTTATTTTGGTGACAGAAAGCTTTACAAGTTAATGAAATTTTACAACATCCTAGTCTTACATTATTTGAAGTGGTTTAATTTGATTATAATCTGCTACTGAAATATTGCCCGTCCGTTAATTGATTGAATTTACGACCTTCCTCCCTGACTATGGTTAGAAAGCCTTCTGTATTTATTTTCACAAAGTTAATGTATTTAGATGCTGTATTTTACTAAAGGAATGAAGAGAATTTTATTTTTTTCATGGAGGTATGAAAAAAAAAAAAAAACCTAATCAAAGTGTGATAAGGTTTTTTTTTTTTCATATCTCCATGAAAAAATAAAATTATCTTCATTCCCTATAATTCAATATTTCAGACATCTCCCCCTGAAATAAATTCAACCTGCATTCATTTTCTTTAGTTTTAAATCTAATGTTGGAGTTTCTTTAGTCCCTTCCACTCATATTTGTATGGCGCAAGATTACAATAGGGAAGCAGTTCACAGATCCCCAATACTGAAAATTAACCAATAGAATGAAAGCACGTGAGCAAAGCAGTGTGTAGGACCCGCAAAAGTAATCTTCAGTAAAAGTAGTTCTGGCACTGGATGATTTTCTTTTTATATGGAGCTATGAATTTTTTTTCAGCCAATCAGAACACGCCAATGTTCATGAAAACGAATGATATTAAATTATTTGATATCCAAAACAAACCCTTCGTGTAGGACCCCTGCTCTAGCAGTTGTATACAGTTTTCATCTCGCATCAGATTGATTGTAATATGGCTGCATATGGTTTAGGCTATACACATGTAGAGTCAACTGCTGAAACTGAAATTACAACACTTTCCACACGGATGCTTTAGTGCATTTTTGGATTAAACTTTGGGTATGACCAAAGTGTGAAATTGTATTTTAGCTAAAATACTATCTTTTATGCGTGTCGAAAGACCATAACTATTCCTCTGTTTGCTCTGTGTTTTCAAAAACATTTTGTTCCCACTAAAGTCTTTTTCAAGTGTACATGCACTTTACACCGCTTGCAAGTCACCGGCAGTTTGTAATACTTTTCCTCGCATACATCGTCGAAACAATGTTTAGATATGTGACAGGAACGAATCCTCAGCTGTCGCAACTATTATCGTTGATGATTGGAGGGAATCTGGTTGAGCTGCTAGTCGAACCAGCCATCCCTGGGTTTTAAATCATGCGTATAACCGGTTTAGTTACTAGGCACGGTCCATATGGATACGTGTTGTGGGTATAAATGAAAGTGTTGTGTTTCTAGATGCCTACTTTTAAGGCAATCAGCGACTCCTTTCACTCATCTTAACCCTTTCACAAACAACATATTTTAGAACCGTCCAAACTGAAAGCATCTGTTGACAAATTTGAAATAAGTACAATGTACTTAAGTTTTTTTTTGACTGGGTAGAAAACATTGTGGGAAAAGGAGAAAATGCTGGTTACCAGCATTTTCTCCTTTTCCCACAATGTTTTCAAAAGCTTTCTATCTCGGGGTCGTAAAATCCAGGGATTGTTTAGTAAAGGGTTAACGGATAAATACTAAAGTCACGCGCTTTATGGTACATGTATATGGTACATCAAGTAAGTAATATTTCCAACCTGTGTGGGTTAGAGTGCAGCGTTTTCTGCTGGCACGTTAAGTCCAGCTGTTTATAAAATGCTCAGAAATAGTGCCCGATTTTCGTACTGCTTCCTGGCTGTCCATAAATAATTACTATAACGATTTTACAAAAAAAGAAAAAAACTACTAAAAATCGAATATTCCATCTGTTTTCTTTTTTTTAATTCACGGAAAGCTTCCCAGGTTTCATGACCAAGACTGCCGTCCTTGCCATTATTTATACCTGAAAAACAACAGCAAGTGCAACAACAACAACAACAGATGAACTAAAAATACGTTCGAGGGCCGGTGTAATGCAGAGAAATGACCCTCCCCTACAAAATGACCGGGGTCATTATTCCAGGAAGAGAAATGACCTCAAAAGTCATTTCAATACATACAGGAATGACCCGGTTTATTATTCTACGTAGAGAAATGACCCTCTGGGCTCATTTCTCTACCTAAAATAATGACCTGGGTCATTCCTCTATGTAGAGAAATGACCAATGGGTCATTTTTAGGGGGAGGTCATTTCTCTCCATTATACCGGCAGTCAGATATTGGTTTGTATTGGAGTTTAACGCCAATTTAGTAACTTTCCAAAACCTCCGACTACTTTTCTAACATGCATTAGAGGTGAGAGGCGAAAAACCGCTGGAAAGAAACTCGCCACATTCGGGTATCGAATCTGGAACCTCGAGAACACAAGCCAAATACTCTAGCCACCCCTGGCTGGCAGTCAAATAAGGGCAAAATAATGCATCGATAATCTAAATGTAACTAAAACTGTTATAAAATTTGCGGAAGTTGACTTTCGATTTTGATGGGCCAACATTTTGACAATTCTGTTCTCTTCATCTGTTTATCGATATTTAAAGATCTTTTTGTCTGAAGCGATGACTAGGGTTTTGGTATTATAATACGCGTGGCATTATTACATGGTTCTTCATCGAAATTCAGTCGCTCGTTCGTCGATCACCCGAAAGACATAATTTGTATTTAGTTTATTTGTACTCGTAAATTTGTATACACGACAAATTCAAGTATAAACAGAATTAACAACCTGACAAAACAGGAACCTTGTCGGACTTTCATTCCTGTAATTCATCATCAATTGTCGAAATTTTACCTGCTAAAAGTAACGTTGAATCAGTGAAGGAGAGTGACGCTGGTATTTGATAGAAAGCAATCAAAGAATCTCCGACCGAACTGTCGGCTGATTAGTGTAGATCAGCTTCATACTGACGCCGGTTTTGGTCACTTCGATGTACCCACTTTGCCGATCCTCTTCACAGAATTATCGAAGCCGACATATTCCTGGATTTCTAGTCACTTTCTCCTAGGACATAACAAAAATAGGTAGATTAGAAAATGTCGTACAGACTTGATCTAAAACGTCTTCAAACTGAAAGGTCAAAATTAAACTACTGGATATACGGTATACGTTTTCTTTTTTTGAAACCTCAATCCATGACGACAAACTTGGGGCTAGTGCATCATTTGTATGCTCATAGTGCTAAATTTATGTTACATTTGTTAAAGCCTTTAATAACTAAGTAACACTATAAGTAATGTCATAAGCATCATAGAGTTCACATCTCTGACAATCTAACCCAGCAGAGCTCAAAACTGTGAGTGTGATATAGCATCTTACTTTCCTCTGATATACATAATTAGTTTTATCGATATGACCCTTCATGTTAATGACACCGTTATCGAGTGAGAAATTCGTTCTGTCATGAAATAAATATACGCTGATATTTAACGGGTTAACGCTAATTCTTAGGCTTCAAACGGAATGTAACAAAATTTATATCGAAGTCTTCAAGAAGATTTCCACTGTATCTGGAGATAACGTTTTGTTAAGTATCAAGTACGGACAGTGAAGATCTGAGATCAGAATATACCTTCTGTACTGTCAGATCTTGATCCATGCCGTCTGTAAAGGTTAATCAAGTTTCCACCGATATAGTGAAAGAGTTATCAGAAACCAAACTTATCAGTGTTTGGTCAGAAGGTGAATGATCTCAGTCTGTTATTTACTCAACAGTTTCAGTTGTATACCCATCTGCTTAGTATATCCATTCGGTGTATATAGGCTTAAATATCTATTGGAAAAAATATTGATACGCCTGTGTCAGTAATATAGAAATACCAATGGACATGCAGTATCTGTTTTCCCAAAATCAGACGGCACTAGTCTGAAAGCATTATTGAAGGCTGGCAATGATCTTTTGGCATATCCATTGATGTTGGTTTTCCTGTGTCCTTTTCTGACAATATTTTCCAAACACTGGATGTAAAACTGCTAGCTGGCGAAAAACACAAATATCAGACAGCACTGAACGTGTAATCTAATCTTGACATTGCTTTGTCGATACGGTGATATTTTTGTGGTGCAAAAGCAGTTGTAGTCCCTATATACTGACCACCACTTGGCCGATTCTGTATCAAGGGGGTTTCCATTTTGAAGTACTTCCTGTCACATGATCACAATTCTGGCGGCGCCCTTGTAAACTGATTAGCAACGACAGCAGTCTGGCGCGAAACATTCCCACGGGGCTGATAGAAAGTACATGTACAAACTCTTTTTAAACGGAAATGTATTTAGAAAGATTCTGCTAGAAAATTGTGTTTTAGTGTTTTCTTTTCTAAGTGGAGTTATACAATTTTAGAACGGTAAAGCAGTTTATTTATTTGTCGAAATAATGTACCCTGTTGGTAATACAGGCGGTGTAATGCAGAGAAATGCGGGTGCCAACTTTGGGGGTTTTCATTGGCCCATACATTAGATGCGAGTACTGGTGTAATTCCCAGGAAGCAGAATCGAGATAGATTAGCATAAGTTGTAAGAACTTGTTTCCCCATCGATGTAAAATAAATATGTTTAAACTAAAGAGAAATGTCCCTCCCCTACAAAATGACCCTGGTCATTATTCTGTGTAGAGAAATGACCCTAGAAGTCATTCCACTACGTAGAGGAATGACCCGTGTCATTATTCTAGGTAGAGAAATGACCCATGGGTCATTTTGTAAGGGAGGGTCATTTCACTGCATTACACCGGTAGACTTGATCATCCAGAAAAAAAAATCAAAGTATCAGAATAAAAGGGATTTGCCCTCCGGACTTGTGCCCCTCCCCCCCAACTTGAATGCTTGAAACTCTCATTCTACCTATTTAACAGTTTTATGATAAAAATAACGCTGCAATGAGCAGGTGAACATTTCTTTAGATAACAGTTACGAGCATATATATACATGTACATCCATCAAATATGTACGGAACACTTGTGCAATAACATGTTGCACCATCCGACCTTAACCACAAAGAACAGTATCATCTAGACATAGTAACTTGTTTTGGTTAGTTATAATAATTGGAACCCAAGCAAAATAGAATATAAACGACAAAAGAAACAAAAACGACTTCGACCCTACCGCCGATTACAAACAAGATAGGACGATAACGCTTAGACATTTATATCCATTTATATCCATTAAGCCAGTCTACTATCTTTATGGCGCCAGATCCTTTCACATCTTAACGATGTATCTTTGTTGTATTGCTGATACAATGCATTGATACGGTAAAGTAGATCGTAATTTATTACTATTTCCGGAAATTGTTCCCAACGTCGAATCTATGAGAACGATTGAAAGCCAGATTCTTTTCGGGGCCATAAATCTTGTCACCGTCCCAGCCTTTATTCTTTAGAAAGGTTGTTACTATCTACTTAATCATGATACCAAAAGATCGCATGTTTCTGTATAGAAATTTTGGACACCTTCTTTTTTACCCTTTCACTGTTGTTGGCAAATTTAATAGCCATAACGGACAGTGGTTCAAGGGTCAATTTGTGCAGATGATGCAGGCTAATCGTGGTTCTGTGCCGAACATCATCTTCTTATCTTTGTTCTTATATTTGTGCATAAAACCTCTGTATTGGTACTGGTATCATATTCCCAGTCGTCGAAACGTCAAACGTATATGAGCCGCGCTCTGGAAACATTTCCATGGTTTGTTTTACGTAGCAAGTCATCATATAATTCTTGATTGTTAAACTTCGTTTTGTTCTAACAACCAATTGAATCATGATCTAAATTGCAGAAAAGTGACCGAGAGCAAAAAGTTTCGAACAGATAGCGCAGGCTGACCTGGGCCCGTATTCACCAACCATTCTTGAGAATATTCTTAGGCTTATTCTTCAGAATTTTGCCAATGTGAAAGTAACAGAACGTCTGATTGGCTAAACCGGATGGTTTAGCCAATCAGACGTTCTGTTACTTTCACAGTCAGGAAATCTTGAAGAATAAGACCAAGAACGTTCTTGAGAATGGTTGGTGAATACGGGCCCTGGTTTGATACTTTTCGCAGAGGAATTTAACAACCTTGTAATACAGTACGGCGTATATAACTGGTATCGAAAGAGTTAAAGACATGTGTGGTGAATCATGATTTTATTTCTTACATTACCTCTTGCCAGACGACTAAACTTTACACTCATCCAATTTAAAGCATTTCCATACTTCAAATGTGTTACGGTTTAAATGATTGGATGTTGTATTTGAAAAGATAGAATGCACTGTGAGGAGAAGAGAAAAATCTTCTTTGCAACCAATACTTTTTCCCATGCCGTTTTTGAAACCTTTATTTCCTTCAAGGCCGTCAAAACACAGAATTTTTCAGTAAAGTATTAACTATCGAGGGAAAACGAATCAATCAATAAATTTGAAGACGAGTCCTCCTGAAGTTCATACTGTATATACATATTGTCGAGGAGATAAAGACATCTTAAACGACAATGAAGGCGAGGAAGACAAGATATATACCTTTGTTGAATACCTTCGGAATATATTGTTAACAATAACTGGCGTTCGGCAGAAGCTTTAAAAGGCACCAGGGGCTCTGATCTCCTAACTCATGCTTGGAGCGAATGCCTCCAACAGCCCCCATTGTTGTTGTTAACAAAGAGCATTTCAATCATAAAATAACAACTTTCATCGTTACTGATCCGATTTTTAAATGTTATTTTCATAGCTTTTATGGTATAAATCAGAAACACAGACAACTGGACGAAATCTGCTCGTTTATTTTTCCATGCAGCTCTATCTGCACTAAATATTTCTAAAAGACAACAAACATGTCTTCATCAGATTTTAAAGAAAGCAGCTGGCAGGTTAAAATATAAATGTCAAAATGAAAATTAATTCCGCATGAAGTTGTTGTATAATATTTCATATATCTATAAAACTACTCTATTGTTCAATAATTCGTCTAAAATACTATACGGTTTTCTTTCTTTATAATTTTATTTTTTACCTCATGTG
Organism: Tridacna crocea; assembly: GCA_943736015.1. NCBI lineage: Eukaryota > Metazoa > Mollusca > Bivalvia > Cardiida > Cardiidae > Tridacna > Tridacna crocea. The sequence goes on along the minus strand of OX031066.1, from coordinate 32,257,944 downwards.
ATTTAATTTGGGACTCGAAATTTATCAATGGGAAAAAGATTCCACCGCCTCACCCAAAAGAAGACATTCACACGCGCTTTTAAAAACTGCAGGAAATTTGAAATAAAAAATAATAAAGGCTGAAGATGAAGATAATTGTGAGAAGTCTGCTCATACTTAAGAATTATATATACATCTGTATAATTATAAATCGGAAACAACAAAAATTAACAAAAAAGTCGAACAGAAACCAGCATTTTACCATAATCAATTTCGAAAAGGGCCATGGCTCCCACAATTAAGGATAAAATATATTCTGAATTGAACTCTACCTATATTTCCTGATCATATACCTGTGTTAAACATAACATTGACCCCCTGACCAAGTCCGATCTACCGTCTGAGAGGAAATATGAAATCCCAGTTTGTATATAGACTGATTTGCGTCTGAAACTGATATACAACGACTGAAAATCTTTACAAGTACTATTTCGGATATTGACAGATATTTAGATAATAAGTCCATATTTATGATATTCATGCACTGGCTCTCGACCAGTGGCGGCCAAGTACTGTTAGCGGCCATTCTTCAAATATCGAGTCGGTGCATTACCCTTAAATAAACCATGGCTATGACTAATTTTGAAAAAGAGAAAAACAGTGCGTTGGATGATAAACAAAAATAGAAATGTGACACAACGTGAATCAAAGTGAAGGATCCCTTGGTATCCCCAGGTTTGCAAAAATCAACTTCTGGGAGACTGATCTTCAGCTATCATTTGTATCGGCAATTTATGCATAGCCTAAAATAGCCTAAAATATCAATATTTCAATTCTAAAAATGTATCAGCTGTTCATCCATTTCTTTATTTACGATAGGAAGCAATTCCATTTTACAGGAGACACAATTCGGGCTGAATTTTCAGACAGTAGATGATTTATGATCTTATGGAGGAGCAAATAGGTTAAATATAAGTACGGGCCCTCCTATTCAGTCATTGACTATAGTCATTATAACTAGCCTTGCCATCATTTACCATTTTCTGTCTGAATTTTTGGACAAAAATAATGTAAAGAAGAATAATTACAATAAAGCTCATTATTTTTTCATTCTTGGTTCTACCTATAAAATAATCTTAACATGGCACGTACATTAAGACTCTGAAATATGACTTGACAGGAATTTTGAATGAGCAATTATCCTGGTATCTGAACTCTTTACCAGGCCTTAAGCAGAATCCTGATCCATATTCAAAGCTTGTGCAGATGACATTGCGATGTGGTTCTAACAAAAGAAGTTTTTAACTTGTAAAGCACATTGCCGGAAATTGCGAAAATGATGGCAGTTTTTTATATTTGTTTTCCGGCAAGTTTCACAAAGAATTCTTCTTTTCAAGTGTTTACATTTTTTCAAATGAATTGAATAATAAGTTTTAGTAAGATCAAACCATCATTTTCTGTTAACCCTTAAGCAAAGACATTCCAGCCATTGGTGAAAGTCCATAGTTGATGATTTCAAAGTTGTGCTCATTACAGAAAGCTCATGGAGACACTGTTGATAAGACTCCACGTTCTCTACAATCTGGTCTTGATCCATACTGTCCACCCAAGGACACTTGGTCACACCTAGCAGCCTAAGGTTTAAATCAATACCCAGCTCTATTTATACAGGAATGTTCAATGATGGCAGCAAAGCTGGTTTTCGTGAACAAGAATGGCATCATCAGGGATGTCAAGATTCTTACTGTTTGAGGCAAAACAATCGACCATGTGTGTGGCCTCCTGTTATCACTAAAGCTGTATCTATAAACAGCTAGTCCCTAAAGACTGACCATGTGAGACTTTTCAACTTTTCCACTGAAAAAAAGTGTGAGTTTGACCATCAAAAGTGCTACAACAGGAAAATATCTAATGGTAATAGTTATTGAACGAAACACTATTTAAAGAGTCGTATATACACCTCCAAATAATTACAAATAGTTTTAAACATCAATACATTTGCTGTTATAGTTGGTCCAATGGTTGAGACAAACTTATACATGTATATCAATCTCCAAGTCTCCCATCTGGGTTTTTCTAAGAGGTGTGAACTCCTTGTTAATAAAGCTGCCATTAGCAATCATTGGTGACGTAAAAATGCAAAGTCAGAAAGACGTATAACTTCAACTACTTCAGCAAAGGAAGGAACAACTTGCTAACCTTGTTGCACAGTTTTAGTCAACCCTCCTGTAAAGAAAGGGTTTATTCCGGAATTTTTGTCTCACAATTTTTTTCTACCAGTTCCAATCAAACCTGAGTCAAAACATTAGCAGGTGAAAACTTGTTTGGAAGATTTTGTAAACTATTCTTTTCTGAAATAGTAGTGTGTAAGTGACCATTTTGACTTTATTTCGGTTTTTCTTGGCAGCAAGTGTTACTATCCATGCCTTCCTGGCTTTTTCTCTCTTCTGCTTTTTCCATCTTGTCGAAACAATGATCAGCGGTTAGAGGAGGAAAATTCTGTCTTAGTGACTATCATCAGTCCTCGGAAAGAAATTGGCTTTGCTGGCGATTTGAACTATTCGAGCCAGTGAGCACTCCTATGATTTGAAGCCGTGTACGTCACCGGTTAAGCTATGGGGTTTGGTGTGTTTGTTTCATTAGTATCTCAAAATCTAACCTAATGAAAATATGAAAATCGTATCATACCCACTTACCAGCTTGTTATAGTGTTTAGGTGGTTTCACGCAGGAACTCCTTCTCTGAACTCTTCACTAAACAAGCCTGTTCCTGTAACTGTCAGTTATTTTATGAAGTAATCTGGTACTTTCACTTTTGCAACGCACTATTCAGATAATTCTTCCTGAATTAAGAAACCAGTTAAATCATTTACCTTCTAATAGTCAGAAAGTATAAACAGTTATTTTTTGTACATATCTTTTCTTTATCATCTAGAACAATGTCTCTTCCATTGAAAAAGGTCTCTTTTAGGGCACTTAAACCATTTTGAAAGAATGTAAATTGGTTGCTAATTTTCGTAATCAGAACATGTGTTTTGCACATTTCTTTGAATATAAAACTGGGGCATATTTATTTGTCTGCTCTTAAAAACAGAATAAACGGGTAATTAAAAAGAAGCAATAGAAAGTGTGAAGCACGTAATTTCTGTCTATAAACTTTATTCAAATTATGTATTTTATGTATAGAAATGAATTGATCGACCCATATTTAAATCAAACTAAAAACTCGCTGCACTCTACAGTAAAGTTAAATGTTATACATGGACACTCAAAATGTGTTATGGTCGCCGCGAAAACTTTCAATTTCAAATCTAAAAAAAAAAATTCAACGTAAAAACTGATGGTTAAATTTATGACATATAATTCAGCTTAATAAAGATCGAACGTGCTAATAAAAACATAGACCGAACGGACATCATACTCATAAATATAGGTATGAAGCAAACCAAGCAGCCATACATGCCACACATGCCATCTCTATGGCAACATAGCACAAACACTGCCAGAAAAAATAAATGGGGGAAAATCAAACTCAAATTACTCGCCTCCCGCGCCCCCCCCCAACACACACACACACACTTGTCAGTTTCTAGACTTTTACAACCACGTGTATACTTGGTACCAAATAAATGCTGAGATATTGGCCACTTTTTCAGTGGTCAGATGTTCTAATTATCCGGATTGCACGTTTATAAGTATTAATGAAAAACTCATAGGAATAACAGGTGAGTCATACAAAAAAAAGTCTGTTTTACCTACCCAGATTTTTTTCAAACAAGACTCATCTCACTCTGCTTTACTTGGTGCCAAACTAATGCTGATACTCGGGCCTATCTTGCAGTGATCAACCATACAAATTGCTTTGATTCCGTATTTACGAGTGTTCACAAACTAAAAACGGGAGAGGGGAGAAATAGGGAATATTACTTAAGTCTAATACATCATCGTCGCACACTTTTGTATCGTGAGTTATTCGATGAGGTATGAAATTACTAATACTTGGATGTCTAAATATCAATTTTACAGTTGTAGGCTTCCAAATACATAGTGTTGTTCTTCTGTGTAAGAGTGAGCAGATAAGAATGACCTAGAGATGATGTCACTTTACTAAAATAATCTTTTATGCAATTCTAATGGGCCTGGACAAGGACGGAACTCGTACAGCTCCTAATATATAGAACCGTGCATAGGGTTTTAAGGTAGTGGACCCGTAATAGGCCTAGTGCAGCATGGCATTAAAGTATCTTGCCAGTTGATAAAGACAGATTTGTACAGATATAATACTATTGCACATTTCTAACCGAACAGAAATTCCTTTGATGTCTATTTTGAAATTGTTTGTTGATACTTTTGTTAGTTTCCAGAAAAGGGAGGTAACTATCATATCCATTTGTAATGAAAAGATAGTGGTGAATGATAATTCTAGGGAGGATAAAAAGGAAAAAGTGGCTCGGTGATAGTAGTACAATTTTTCTATTACGGGTCTACTATATTAATAGAACAGGATGTACAGAAAATGATCTGTGTAATAGTACATAATGTAAGTGCTAGTAACTTGGTATTCCTCATTGGGTTTACTCATGCCTTTCAGAATGAATAGATAAAATAAATAAATAAATAAATAAACACTTACCTTGAAAAATAAGCGGGTGCTCATACCTAGCATTTCTTTCTTTTCCCCCACGATGTTTTCATCTTCGTAAAAGACCAATCGGATAACTTAAGCCACATTTCATAAGCCTTCAGAAATATTTTCAGTATAGACAAGAAAAAGTTGATGCAAAGCATCAAAGTCGCCGCAAAAAAAATTGTTTAATGCTTCAAGAAAGCCAGGGCAAGTAAGTAAATGTCAGTTTTCATCAGAAGATATTTTAACACATTATGAAATTATTTGAATAGTAACCTATATCAAAACTTGTCTTCTGTTACAGTATCTAATACCCTAGCACAGCGCTCTCTTAGCTCTTTTCCAAACGACAAATATCAGACTCTTCCAAATTCAAAGAGTTGGCAGATGACAATTTAAAAAGCTGCAAAAATGGTGGAAAATTCGCTAGTAGTGGGGAAAAAGTATTTAACAAGAGGGCCAAGATGGCCCTGGATCGCTCACCTGAATTTTTGATAGGACCATAGCCTTTTTTTTTGAAGGTATTGAAACACTGGAAACAAAATCATTATTTTGCCAAGCAATTTTTAAAAGGTCACCTGTAAAAGTCCTCTCAAAATCTGACCAGCAGTTTGAAAAAAGAAGAATTTTTTGGAGTTTCTTAATTTCCGTACAGTGCAAGTAGCCCCCATTCACTAGAGCCATGTTTCTTGACCTATCAAAATTTCGCGAACACATTTTGAAAAAGGCCATTCAAGGAATATTTCCGTGAAACAATTTTCAAATCTGACCAGCCGTTTCAGAGAAGGAGAATTTTCAAGAATTTCTTCATTTCCATATAGTGCAAGTAGCCCCCATTCACCAGGGCAATGTTTCTTTACGAATCAAACTTTCACAAACACTTTTCGAAAAGGGTCACCCAAGGAATATCTCTGTGAAAATTTTCCAAAATCTGGCCAGCCATTTCAGAGAAGGAGAATTTTAAAGAATTTCTTCATTGCCCTATAGTTCAAGTAGCCCCCATTCACCAGAGCCATGTTTCTCGATGAAACAAAATTTCGCGAACATGTTTTGAAAAGGGTCACCCAAGGAACATCTCTGTGAAATTATTTTAAAATCTGACCAGCCGTTCGAGAGAAGAAGAATTTTTAAGAATTTCTTCATTTACCTATAGCGCAAGTAGCCCCCATTCACCAGAGCCATGTTCCTCGACGGATCAAAATTTCGCGAACAATTTTTGAAAAGGGTCACCCAAGGAACATCTGTGTGAAATTATTTTAAAATCTGGCCAGCGGTTTCAGAAAAGAAAATTTTTTAAGAATTTCTTCATTTCTGTATAGTGCAAAAAGCCCCCATTCACCAGAGCCATGTTTCTTGACGGATCAAAATTTCGCGAACATTTTTGAAAAGGGTCACCTAAGGAACATCTCTGTGAAATTATTTTAAAATCTGGCCAGCAGTTTCAGAGAAGAAGATTTTTAAAGAATTTCCTAAAAAATTCTATTTCGTTGCCATGGCAACCAGAATTTTTGACGGAATCAAATTCTGTGAACATATTTTAAAGAGGACCTCCCAAGGAACATTCCAGCCAAGTTTGGTCCAAATCCGCCTAGCGGTTTAGGATGAGTTGATGTTTAAAGAATTGTTGACGACGCACGACGCACTGACGCAGGACGGACGACGCACGACGGACGACGGACACCGGGTGATCCTAAAAGCTCCCCTTGAGCATGTTGTGCTCAGGTGAGCTAATAAAGAAGAAATTGCTTATAACGAGCAATTTCTCCTTATCCAATATGTTTTGACAAAAGAATTTGATAGCACACATGTGATAACCCGTGTTTGTTTGGGAAAGTGGTGAAAGCAGGGCTAAGTTACTAAAATGTTGCTGTCCTAGGAAAGTATGATATAAGAGGACGTAAGTTTGCAAAGCATGCTTTCAATTTAAACAAGTCTAAGACTATAGTGTTTGGTGAACAGTGTTCATAAAGAATCATGGTTTTGCATCGCGCTTTATCATTATGAACAACACAGCGAAAAAGTGGCCTCGCTCCAGATTTTTTCCACAAATTAAATTTATGCAGAGCTCGTTGAGAAATAAAGAAAAGGAGTTCTAAACTATCTTTGTTGTAAAAACTAAACTTAGAAATAAGTAACCAATAATGGTCAGATACAATCATAACCATCATACCCGTTCTTCGGCGGAATTTAGCACAATTTCAGCAATGCACAATTTCAGCAGTGGTCATTCAACAAAAAACACACAAATAGTAGGAAAAACTATCTACAAAATAATCAAAATGATTATTAAACCTGTGTACGAAGGTTGTACGAAACGACCAACTGGGTACGAAATGACCAAAGTTGAAAGTATAAGTAGGTACGAAATGACCAAAATCGTACGAAATGACCGAGGTACGAAATTAACAAGGTACGAAATGACTGGAAACCTGTACAGCCTTGACCAATGGAAACAAGGCATTTATGTGGACGAGTCCATTTCTCACGAATAGGGACAATAAAAGAAATAATTAGGCGGTTTTTTGATGTTGTAAGTATTAATAGAACAAAAATAGTATCGTATTGCAATTTCGTAGTTTAAGAATGAATTAAAAAGCCAGTTTAAGGCGAAGTAACGTTAGAAAGATTCCTTGTTAACCTAACACCCCTATAAAAACGAAATTCCCACTATCCATGTCCTAACTCGAAAAACTATTAAAAATAAAGTCGCGCGCTTCTGCGCGGCGACTAATAAGTGTAACATTTTGTCGTCTTGTAAAAAGATATCTTTCTGTTATCGCCACTGGTTACAAATACAATGCACTTATGGAGAATACTCATCATTGAATGTTCAAAAACAGCTCAAATAGTTTATTTCCAAACCAGGAACATGGACTATGCAGAGGCAATAGTTTTGTTAAACATCACTTACCTATTTTTTGAAATCTATGACGAATGGGTACAATAATAGGTCGATATCAGGATTCTGAAGCATTGATGATATTCATTACGTATTTTTTGTAAATGTTTTGGGAAAACAGAAAATATTTATACACCTTCTGCTATTGACAGTGAACAGATACTTTGACCCGCGATTTGAAACCCAAATTGATCAATACGTGAATAGATGTAACATGAACAAAAAACCCGGGTACCGGAACCTGCCTTGCAGAGTACCATGTAAAACGAGAACCAATATGAATTAAAGCCACGATACCTTACCCGACTGTATAGAATATTGTCTACTTACAGGTAATAGTTCTGGGGAGTTTATCGTTGGATTTGTAAAGCATGCAATATGAAAATCTTTAGCGTGCATGTAAGAAATAAGTTCTGCGATAATTTGCAATAATCAATACTTTCTATCAGAATAAACGAAATCATAGGATTTACCAGCACTGATTACTTAATTACCAGGAAGTGCAGTATTTCAGACAAATACAAGTACCTCTGTGTGTATTGCGGAATCTGATGAGGGTTCACAGTATTTGCGATTGTCTACAGACAATAGGCAATTATGATTTAATGCCGTGAAATTTTGTTTCACCGAAGAAAATTCTGTGGTTACAAATGTCTAAAAAGAGCTCAACTTGTTGAAACATTTAAGCAAGTGAGAGATAATACAAACATTTAGACGAGACGAGAAAACCGACATCTTGTTCTATTTCTTTGCTTATGTAGCATTCATATTTCTTGAGGTGATTGATAAATTTCACCAAACTAATTAACGTTTGTTTTAAAATAATCCGCAAAATTCAGTTTTTAAGCAAAGTGCCAATCACAAAGGCCCTTTTGATGTTCCACAAGGTGAAGAAAGTCACCCTTGGTTAGAATCATTGCGAAAGGATGAGAACAGATTATATCTCGATCAGAATGTCTTTCGAGGAATGAATTTTCAAAAGGCCACAGTTTTTGAGAAGATACTTCCGTCGGAATGTAAGATTTAGTTTAGATACCAAAACTTGCGTATGTAGTCAAGTCGTATTTAAGCTCCACTGCTCGGTTTATTTATATTTTATATCAACTCGAATTATGTTGTCACTACTAAAGATTACTGTTTGACTGATTGACTTTTCTCAGTCTATAAGTTGGGTTGTTCGTTCACGAAATGACAAGATACGTGTACATGTGTGACTTCTTACCGTAAATTTTACTGTTCAAGTGTTGACTTCCAAACATCGTAACTCTACCCAGGGATTCTATATACACAGGGATAAGAAACGCTTATCAACTTCCGGTTTTTCTCTGACTCGCCCCGAGGGAACAAGATCTGAAAACGGACGCCATCTTGAATTTTAACATAAAAAAGACAGACTTTCGAATCAACGTTTTGCCAAGTGTTCAAATAGTTTCTTCTTATGAGGTAAGTTGTAACATCTATTTTCTTTTAACCACCACTTACATTGATCAATTTAGAAATTGTGTGTTTTATTTGTTCGTATTTTCGTTCAACACTAACTCACCTGATTACGCTTACTGCCAAGCGTGAAACGGTTGATGAAGGAGATGGTGGTATTTTTTAGCCTAAAATCAGATAAAATACTTTCCAAGTAGAAACTTTTCAGTTGAAACTGCATAGAAAAATGAATCAACATTGGCTTCATGTCAACAATTCCTTGATTCTCGATCCCTACCTTGAGTAAAAGCCAGTTCAACTTTCTGTTATTTACCATTTATTTCAAGATGGCGGAAGGACGCGGCGAATATGACGAGACCTATATAGGTTAGTTATAACCATTTTAAACGAATTATCGAATCGGTCGTGTTGTTGTATTTGCATATTTGTAAAGAAAAACTATTTCTTTATGATCTGGGGCCAAAATTTCGTTGGTCTTCAGTTCTTTGATCGAATACAGCACAGGTAAAAAAGTCCCTTTTTCAGAAAAATTCGTATCAAGATGGCCGTAGGATAGGGACACTGGGGTGATAGTTGTCATCATCCTGACCAAATTTTAGAAATTGAGGAAGCCTTCTTGTCTAGTTATTACCACAGTTGAAAAGGAAAAGTATTTCTCTGTGGCTCGATGTAAAAAAATACCATGATTTCCAATTATCAGATCTGTAACAGGGCGGTTGAAAAAGGGGTTATTTTAGTCAAATATTGCGCAATTCGTATCAAGATGGCGGAGGATAGCGAGACTGGAGTGATAGTTGTTCTCATCCTGTCCAAATTTGAGAAATTTAAGAAGTTCTTCTTGTGTAGTTGTTACCACAGTTGAAAAGGAAAAGTATTTCTCTATGGCTTAGTGTAAAAAATATCATGATTTCCAATTCTCGGATCGATTACAGGGCAGTTGAAAAAGGGGTTATTACAGTCAAATATTGCGCAAGTTGTAGTCGATGTTGTAAGATGTAAAATGTTTGTCAACAGATTTTTTAAGGATCCCTTTTTTTTTACTGGTATTTGATTCTTGATAAAAGTTAAGTCCAGTTCAAAACTTTGTTATTTTTAAACTGGGTTAAAATACTTCCACACATTTTATTAGTTATCATATTTATTTAGGCATTTTTTTTTTAATTTTTAAATCTCTTATGGCACATAAAGTTGCCTACACTGGGAACAACCCCATTATTTGCCATTGTAACTAATCTCTTTACCAGATAGCTTTAGTAAAAGCTATGCGGACAACAAAATAACAGCAGCTTACGTAAATGCTTTCTAAACTACAATATACTAAGACCACTTTAAAAAGAGCAGAAAACTTTTTAGAAAAAAGTAAAAGTGCCTGTTACCAGCACATTGATTACTGCAGGAGTGAACTGCTAGTTACCAGCTGGTGACTTGCTGGTTTCTTTTATTAACTAGTAGAAATAAACAGAAATTTGACTTTCTCGTACATGGTAATTAAATAATAGCTAAATAGGTAGAATGCAAAACAAAAAATGAAATTTGAAGATACATATGCTAACATTTTTTTTACCATCTTGCAGATATGGTGGGTAAGCATAGTGTGCGGAGTCGTAGGAGAAGGATTGGACGTCGTAGGAAGCGACATGCAGAAGTTTATGTCAACTTAGATGAACTTGTCAAAAAGCAAACATTTCAAGGTAACAATCAGTTTGGATTAATAATTTGACAGATTAATGAAAACTGTGGAAAAGATATTTACATGTACAGTAACATTTAACTATAAATAAGTACATGTAGCCACAGTATTCCTCTTCAGTACTGGGTTATGCATGTTCTTCTTTACCCTTTAACAAACAATCCCTGGTTTTTAGGGCTTTGAAGAAGAAGCTTTCTGGAAACATTGTGGGAAAAGGCGAAATCAGTATTTTCTCCTATGTCCACAATGTTTTTCTTCCCTGCTGGAAACAAATTTCAATTTTTGAGTTACTTTTATTTTGTTGTTTGCAAGTGCATTCAATTTGGACAAACCTAAAATTTTGTTGTTGGTAAAGAGTTAATGAATAATATTTTTTCCTTTTCCCAGTGTTTTCTACCCTTCCCAGAACAAATTTCTATTTTTCAGTCAGCTGTGTCATCTGCAAATGCTTTCAATTTGGACCAGTCCAAAATTTTCTCATGTGGTAATGAGTTAAACATTGTGGTAAAAAGGAAAAAATGCTAGTTACACACAATTCCTCTTTTCCCACAATGTATTTGAAATGCAATATACTTTCAAATGGGTAGAAAACATTGTAGGAATAGGTAACCAGCATTTGCTCCTTATTCCGATTGTTTTCAAAGCTTTCTTTGTCAGGGGTGTTAAAACATGGGTGTGATATAACAGGTTAACATAACCTCTCAGGATTATATTGGAATCTGTGCTAGTGTCGCAAAGACGGCTGTTAATGTTGGTATGAAAAAAATGTATATATGCAGTTATATTGTGAACATACCAGACAAACATTTACAAACAAAACATTTACACATTCAGACCAGATCATATAAGAGAAACCTGCTAGTATGTGTTGAAAACAATTTGTCATAGAAGATTCCTTATTCTTTCAGATGTATATGAAAGTGATGGGTACCTGAGAACATGTTTCCAAGAGGAAGACGTCACAGATTCTGCAACATGCATATCGAATCATAATGAATCAAATCCAATTGAAGAATATGTTGTGTTGGATAAAACATACAAATGTGACCCAAACATAGACTTAGATGATTTCATTCAGGCAAAGATCAAAGAAATCTACACAAATCTCAAGAATGACTGCAGAGGTGGCCTCTTGGAATATCAAAATTATGGTCTTCTGATTAGGTCCGACTTTATCCAGTATGTTAAACTTTATCAAGACAATGTGCAGCCCTTGGTCCAAGTCTGTGTGACATTACTTCACAATTTCAGTTTACAAATAACAGTCCATGGAAAAGAATTACCAAGCAGTCACAGTATTTGGTCAAGGATAAAACAAAAAATTACAAAAGTATGTGACATTAAAAATGTATTAGAGGTGATGTCTATCTACAAAGTATGTCCTGGAAACCCTGATCAAGCCTTCCAAACACTGCACAATAGTTTTGACTCATCAACGACACGAGCAGCCTATTTAGACAAATCTGGCCAATTGACCATAAGGACAAGAAACTGTTGCCTTCTAATAGAGCATTTTCGCTGTAAACAATGTATTTGTTACAGACGCACACTGTGCAAAGCCATGTCAAGACTGAAAACAAAAATTGCTACACCAAAAAAGAACTGGGTTAAGAGTAAAAATGCCAATTCAAGGATGACACTTTCCCAAAAGTTAGAAAAACTGAAGCAGCTTCGATCATATTCATTGAAATTGGAAAATGAAGTAGACAGGTTAAAAAAAAAAGTGAGGCAAAGCTTTGAAACAGACAGCATACAACTGGCAGAGGCGGATAATGTAGATTTTGGAAAAATTATGGATCAGTCAGAAAAAGAAATACTAACAAATTATCCAGATGAAAGTTCTTTGGAAAGATTGTTTTGGGAGCAACAAAAACGCTATAATGGTCTTGCAAACAAAAAGAACATGAAATGGCATCCAATGATTATTAAATGGTGCATTTTGTTAAAAAGTAAATCTTCATCAACCTATGATGCAGTAAGAAAAACTGGATTCATAAATCTACCAAGTGAACGGACACTTCAAGACTATACAAACATTCTTACCAGAGGCACTGGTTTTCATGAGGATATTATTTATCAGCTTCATCAAGAAACAAGCAGTTTTACAGAGACTCATCAAAAGATTGTAGGCATTCTTCAGGATGAAATCAAAATAAGAAGTGACCTTGTATATGATAAGACAACAGGTCAACTAATTGGTTTTGTAGACCTGGGAAAAACAGGGAACAGTCTTAAAAATATCAGTCAGCAACTAGGAAAGGACGATAAATCACTTGCCAGATATGTTTTGGTGATAATGGTAAGGGGGCTGTCTACAACACTTAAATACCCACTGGCTCATTTTGCTACCAATGGAGTCACATCGGATCATCTTTTCCCAATTTTATGGGAGGCTGTGGAAATATTGGAGGTGGACCTGAACCTTGTTGTCCTTTTCATCACAAGTGATGGTGCCTCACCGAATAGGAGATTTATCCGGATTCATGGTGGGACAGAGCGTGCTCTTGTTTATAAAACAGAAAATATATTCGCTGAGGATAGGAGACCATTATTTTTCATATCAGATCCCCCACATTTATTAAAAACAGCACGGAATAATTTTTCTAATTCATATTCCCATAACAAATCTAAGAAGTTGTGGAAAAGTGGACAGGACATAAGCTGGATGCATGTCGTTGATTTATTCAAAGAACATTGTAATGGTGTATACCGACTCTGCCCAAAGCTTTCAAAACAACATGTGAACCTTACTTCCTATAGTTACATGAAAGTCAATTTAGCAGCTCAAGTTTTAAGTTCAACAGTTGCAAATGCGTTGGAGTTGGTTTACAAAGAAAAAACATTAGAAACTGTCAAATTCATTCGTCATATGAACAATTTTTTTGACATAATGAATACAAGAAACTTTAAAGAAGCACAGAAGAAAAGGAATGACAATATCAAACCCTTCACAGCTGTTGATGACCCTAGACTTGCATACCTTACTGAGGAATTCCTTCCATATTTCACTGACTGGCAGAGAGAGGTAGAAGAAAGACCAGGGAACTTCACTCGTGCACAGAGAAGTGAAATGTTACCAAGTTATCAAACTATAGAAGGTTTAAAAATCACAGTTCAATCAGTTGTTGAATGTGTAAAATACTGTTTAAATATGGGCATGCCTTTTGTGTTGACCGAAAAATTTAATCAAGATGCAATCGAACAGCACTTTGGATGTCACCGTGCAAGTTGTGGTTCAAATTCAAACCCCTCTCTTCACCAGTTTAACAGTTCAATGCAAAAGCTGAGAGTGATAGGTAGTCAAGCATTAGCCCCTTTAAGGGGTAACACCAAAAGACAGCTTAAATTGCATGTTGACTCAACTCCTTTGCCAAAAAAGCCAAGGTTGTAACAAAGCATTCTGATCTTCTGTACGCTAACCCCAAAAGCATCTTTCAAAATTTTAACTCTTTACCACAATACATGGATCCCTGGAAATCAATATTTGACCATTCAGGACATTGCATTTATTCTACCCGATGTCCAGCCTTGGTTTCTGCTATTTCAGCTCACAAATAAATGGCTGTTAACATTGAAGGATTATACTCTTTATTTATGTTGTGTTTTTAACGTTTGAATTTTAAAAAAAAGCTTTAAAAATGTGCTTTGCGAATGCGTATCACTGACGTGAGATCATACAGGTTATAGACAAGTTTAAGTTATGGTGATTACTGGAAATTTGAACTTATGTAAAGAGCTGATCAGTGCTGGATAACGGATTAATTTAATCTATAATTCCCCCTCTCCCTTCCTGAAAGAGGAAAATGGAAAACAAAGGTAAAAATAGACTTATATGAAGTATTAACAAAAAGTTTACTTGAATATCTAACCTTGTTCAGTAACCTATGCACATCCAAAAAGTAGCCTTGTAACTTGTTACCAATGTTTCAATTTGACATTAATCTTAACTCATGGTGCATGAAAAGAATATGCTTAACCCTTTACTCCACAGATACTCATTTCTATGCATTGCTTGAAAGAGCCTTTGGAAAACATTGTGGCTAAAGGTGAAATTGCTTGTGACGAGCAATTCCACCTTTTGTCACAATGTTTTCTATGCTATCAAGAGATGTCATATACAGATAAGAAACTGCTTCATCCTTGCTGTTATTTAGGGTTAATTAGAGATACCAAAGAAATGCCACATGGGGTAAAGGGTTAATGTTTACAGGGATCGAATATACAATCCCTGATGTGTAGATATAGATCAGATTGCAAATTACATGATGATTAGTCTTGGAAGTTAAAGTACTTGCTGTTTACAATAAGCACTTTGACATGTAGTTCTTCCTCACTAAGAGTAGATTTCAATTTATAAAAAAAGCTTTTTAACCGTTTACCACATAACATTGTGCAGTGAGTTATAAAGACCTTTAGAAAGCTTTTAAAAGCATTGTGGAAAAAAAGAGAAAATGCTTGTAACATCCATTTTATCCTTTCCTGATTTCTGATTTCGTTAACCATTAAAACAATGAAAAACAAACTGTGAAACAAATATTTGTTTCGCATATTATTTTAATAGAATTCTGTTCTAGCCCTTTTTTAACTACTCCTTTTAAAACATGTATGTAAAGTACATATAAAGTACAGTATGCTGGTACGTGTGCAATTGATCAGCTTAACCCTTCACCAAATGACAAATTTTAGACAGTCCCAAACTCGGTGTTTGCAGACGACAATTTTTAATTTGATGAGAATGGCAGAAAATTTTCCGAAAGGCTAGAAAACTCTGTGGGAAAAAGAGAAATTGCTCATTATGAGCAATTTCTCCTTTTCCCACAGTGTTTTCTAAAGACTTGTACTGCATACACATACTGTAAAAACCATGGGGTTTTTGGGAAAGAGTTAAATCTTTACCACATAAGAAAGTTTTAGACTTATTGAAATTGAAAGCATTTGCAGACAACAAATTTTCCTCCTTTTCCCACAATGTTTTCAAAAGGTTTCTTTCTCAGGGTTGGAAAGTCGGAATTGTGTGCTAAAGAATTAAGACAGTTGAATACATTGTGGAAAAAAAGAGTAATGGCTTGTTGCAGGCAGTGTTTCCTTTTCCACTTTTTTATTTTTCAGTATTCTTTTAAATATTGGCTGGCCCCTTTAGAATTATACACTACTCTATTTGTGCAATCAAATGTAGTGTTTACTCAATCCACTTAACCCTTCACCAAATAATCCCTGGTTTTTACAACCCTTAGATAGAAGCCTGTTGAAAACATTGTGGGAAAAGGAAAAATGCTGGTTACCTCCTCTTCCCCACATTGTTTCCTACCCTGCTGAAAACAATTTTCTATTTTTGAGTTATATTTGTTGTCTGCAAATGCTTTCAATTTGGACTGGTCTAGAATGATGTTGTTTGGTGAAGGGTTAATGAAATGTAGTTTTTCAGACAAGAAGGGTCAAAATACATACAACAAAATCAAAGCAAACGGCACATAGTCATCGGTTAAAAGTACATGTATGTGCAAAGAGATTTTTTTCACCTGATTGTAATTCTTAAATAAAACATTATGGAAAAAGAGAAATTATTTGACCCAGCATTTTCTTTCATTATTTTTGATGATGTTCTCAAGAACCGTTTTCCTTAGGGCCTTCAATTATGAATGTTTGGTTAACCTTCTAAGGCTCCTGAGAAAGAAGCCTTTAGAGAAAGAAGCCTTTAGAAAACATTGTACTGGTAACCAGCATTTTCTCCTTTTCCCACAATGTTTTCAACTCTTCACTAAACAGTTTTCAAATTTCAGAATCTTTTATTTTGTCGTCTGCAAATGCTTTCAATTTGGACAAACCTAAAATTTTGTATTTTGGTAATGAGCTAAAGAAAAACAGCATTAGTGTTGAATGCCAAAGTGAAACACATCAGAACGATTTGGAAGCCATGAGAGATTTCCTCAAGGCTTTTTTGTCATCTACATGTATGCTTTTATCCTCACTTGTGCATTTCCTAGCCCATGCATGCCCTCTAATGCGTAAAAACAACTTTATGCAAGCCTCAAGAATGAAACTTTCCAATTGACCACTGAAAAGTTTGGCTGCATAGTATCTTATCATAAAGTTTTAAGCCCTGAGCTTAACTAAAACTGCTATCTCAATGTGACTTTTGCTTTCGTCAACATTTTATCGATAACAGATCTCCATCTCTCTAATCATTAAAAAGAAACTTGGAAAAAGGTGTTTTAAGTCCACCTCTGTTCACTCTATCAAACCACTCTGAGTATTTTCCAACAAATGTATTTCCCTCTGGACTGACATTTGACATACACTGTTCCATTGCTTCCAATAGAAGTTTCATTTTTCCACATTTTGAGCCTTTAGATGCTTTTTAGTGAAGAGCGTGTATGATGTAGCCACTTATATAAAATATTAGCCACTTATATAAAACTGAATTTTGGTCTGTTTGGGTTAGATCGATTGTTTGTTTTACATTATTCACTAGCACTTGTGAAATGCTGGAAATTAACTGTTGCATCACTTGGCGCAGAAAACATGCCACAAAAGTGTAGTTACTTTCAGTAATTTTCTCTAGTTCAGAGTTTAGGTTGTCATCAACAGTGAATGTGTGAAAAGCAGCAAACAGTGCCTCATTCAAGTCGCCACTTGACTGGCTTGCTAGTTCAAACACTTTGGCATAATAAGGTTTAACTGGGTCACATACAGCCTGGAATATGTCTTTCCCATGTAAAATCTGAGCTGCCTTTTCACCGACTGCTTTTCTTTTTAATGAAAAGCTCCTTAGCTTTGCTGTCTCAACCATAGATTATAAACTAGCCTCTACTGATGAACAGATGTATGTCATAAACAGTTCCTCTTGAAAGGTAAAAGGTAGATCTATGTCTAGCAACTGAAACGGATGAAAAGAAAAATGTGAATGCTTTGTACTTGTGATTTGTAGTTTGCAAACAGGTTAAGTAAAATGATATATGGCTTACTTTATGTTTGGGATGTTTTCAAAACTACTGTACATGTACACAAATACATAAGACAGTTTCAATGCAGCTGAAAGTATTAAAAGCCTTTGATATATTGAGAATATTGTAAGAAAAGGGTAAAAACGCTCATTACCAGCATTTCCTTCTTTGCCATCATCATTCTTACATGTAGGCTGTCTTACCCTTTACCACACAGTTCAGAATTTTAATTACCCCCCGAGTAAGAAAGCTTATGAGGATATTGTGCAAAAAGGAAAAAGCAACCAGCATTTATTTCTTTTTCCTGCAATGTTCTCTAATCATTTACAAACAGATTTTGTCATTTGAGTTTTCTTAGATTTTTGATCTGCATGATAGGATTGTCTGCTAATGTGTTAAGGCTAAAGTCTGTGTCTAACTTTCCTTTATCCCATTACCACACAATCCCTACTTTTGACGCCCCTGAAAAAGACGCCTTTTGAAAACACTGTTGGAGAAGGAGAAAATGCTGGTAACCAGCATTTTCTCCTTTTCCAACAGTGTTTTCTACCCTTCCCAGAACAAATTTTTTTTTCACTCACCCCTCATTTTGTCGTCTGCAAATGCTTTCAATTCGGACCAGTCCAAAATTTTCTCGTGCGGTAATGAGTTAACTCCTTACCAAACGACAAAATTTTAAATTTGTCCGAATCGAAAGCATTTGCAGATGACAAAAGTGGTGGAAGATTTGAAATTTATTTTTGAAGGGTAGAAAACATTGTGGGAAAAGAAGAAAATGCAGGTATCTGCATTTTCTCCTTTTTCCACAATGTTTTCTAATGCCCTCCTTCTCAGGCTCATTAAAAATAGGGCTTGTGTGGTAATGGGTAAACTAAAACTGCCTACTTTGTCTGTTTTTTTGCCCTCAGACCCTAAACTGTCAAGTACACAACCATATTAAAGACTTCTCCATGCTAGATGCATTTGAAAATGACTTACTTGACCTTTAACCAGACAATCCCGTGTTTAAATGACCCCAGGGTGGAAGCCAGCATTGTCTACTTTTCCCACTATGTTTTCTCCTATTATAGAAGCTGCTTTTCATAAGTAAAAATTTTGTCAATGCTTATTAACAGTTAGATCGAGATAATGTAAGGATATGATTCAAGGGCTCTGAAACAAGTCGACTTTATATGGTGTCAAATCGATTGTTGAACCGCGTTTTCCTGATGATAAGTAAACAAATTGGCGCAAGAATCTTATTAAAATCCGAATATTTATCTCTGGATGGCCAAAGTGTCATCAATTGACAGATACACAAGACGAGTGTTGATAATATTGAACAATGAGATTATGAGTCATAATATGACTATACCAACTTACCGTAATTTCCGATTTGACATGCCGTAATTGTAATGAAAAAAGCATCTCCTTCATGTTATCTGCAAGATTATAGTGGTATTAAAATAAGGTCAGTATCTAATGACCATGAACGCAGAAGAAATCAAATAATTTAGCATTTGCTGTTTCTCAGGGTTTATAACGGAAGTTAATCCGTTGCTATTTTTTTTGCTCGACATCGAGGTTTAATTAACGGAATCGAATCGAATGTAGCCGCAACGTCAGTACATGTATTATAGGGGGCGCTGTTTAGGTACGGCAGTGAAAAAATCGATATTTATTCTTATCGGCTATAGCGTTTCTTATCCCTGTTATATATGATCCCTGCTCTACCAAACGACAATTTTATAGGCTGGTCCAAATTGAAGGCATTTGCAGACGACAAAATGAATGTTCCTGAAAAAATGAAATTTGATTTGGGAAGGGTAGAAAACAATGTGGGAAAAGTAGAAAATGCTGGTTACCAGCATTTTCTCCTTTTCCCACAATGTTTTCATAAGGCTTTTTTTCTCAGGGTCGTTAAAAGTCGGAATTGGGTGGCAAAGAGTTAAGCTAAATCTTATATCAACGTCTTAGAGTACTTTAAATCCGAGAGAGAGAAAGAGAGAGAGAGAGAGAGAGAGAGAGAGAGAGAGAGAGCTTCAGACTGTTACTTTACCACGAATTCAAGTTCCCGACGAAAGATAGGTCCTTGGCCATCTTCAACTTAGTTTGGTTCGGCTTCATTAATAACGAACATGACGACTCTTACTTATAAATGTACCCACTCCCTATTGAACAGAAAGTTATTTACACCTTAGATTATTTATTCCTATAAAGATTTTTTTGAGACTTAACAATTACCGAGTAAAAAAAGTGATTTCTCCATTGCCTTAACTTCCTTTCTTTTTTTGTTATCCCGGCGACGACGGCATAAACACTGTTGAAAAATTACCCGTATACGCATCGTGTCAAGTAATCCATGTTTATTTTTTACTTTTGCATTTTGGCTGCGAGGATTTTTTTTTTTTGCAAACAGCCAAACCAAATTTCTGCCGACTACACAAAACATGTGACACGGCTGCCCAGGTGTTTTTGAAACAGCCATTTCTAAACGCAATGTGACCATAGAATTCGTAGGGTAAAACAGTCGTAAATTAGTACAACAAACGTTTGTTTTACAACCCTCTTCCTACCCGTTACGTCATAGATTTACCCCCAAATCAAAATTTTACTGAAAACGCGTGTGTACCTGCGACAGGCATAAATCATGTTGACGGACGGCTTGTTTTATATTTGGGTCGTTCTAATATTGAATTCGGTGATGACAAGATGGCGGATTTTGAAAACGTGTTGTTGGACGGTGTCAGACTAAACAGAACTTGCGGTCTGATCGTCGATCTATCCCATGCAGATGAACAATGAGTTAGCTCGTATAAGAAAGCAACTTTAGGAAGTCGTACAAAATTGAATGGAAGCCGAAACTTAGGTCTACTACAAGTTTGACCCTTCACGCTTGTTCTAAATATAGATCTAGATGCAAATTTGTCGGAGTTCACACTTACTATTTCGGACACACTTTTAGACAACAAGGTAAAACGTATCATTTCAGTAACGATTCGAGCTCTAAATAAAAGATCTCTTTCTATCTGTCACAATATATTGGCGAATATGCGACAAGCAGTCTTGATTCCTAAGTGACCCAGACATGTGGGAAGCGTAGCTTCGGAAGACCGCAGTTTCAAAGCAGACGATTCTGAAAACGTCGTCGTACCTTATACGGCTTAAAATTTGATTGTAAACTGTGACTACAGGATCAAATAATAACGGTGTAAATTGTAAAAAAATACGCATGTCTTAATTGATAGACTCGAGACCGGCGATTAGATTATCAGATAAGTGTCATAAACTTTACACCCTTTACACTCGATACCTGTATACTTGTCATCGATCGAGTCCCGTCTTATGTTATCTTTGTTTTTCTTTCACACACTTTATTAATGGACAGTTAAGATTTTTTTATACAAAAAAAAAATCGCTTGGAAATAGAAAATCAACGAATTTACGTTCCAACGAAAATGCCGAATTTGAAAAATCCACGAAATTTCATACCAACGAAATTATATGAATCCACAGTATTTCCGATGACTTTAAGGGTTTCCCATTGTGAAAGAGTTTTTGTTACAAGTAAAAAAAAAAAGACTTTACGAGAAAACGAAATCTTTATGCTACTTTCCAGTTATATTATTTTGCAACAAACTTCAAACCTCAAACACGTTTTATCACTCTAATTCAAATTTTCTAAGTGGGGATGCGAAAAAAAGTCGATATTGATGATAACGTTTAAAGTAGGAAGCCTTCATGATATTGTTTGTATCTTGCATCTTGTTCGGGTTCTAGACCCATTTTGTGTAAAAAACCCGATCAGCCACATTCTTCAGACAAAGTTACACAAAATCTTGTCTGAAATCAGTTGGCATTTGGTAGTTAGCAATTTGTGGTCACAGATGGCTCTTTTATCTTCGATACATGTTTTACATCTATGACTAAGGGTATATGAAACTGGTACACGTGTTTAGGATCAGCTTTGCTCCACTTATCAAGTTCTTTATACCTATGCCAGACTATAACAAAATATAATTATTCTAAAACTTAATTTCTGTTCAATTGTTGAGGCAATTTAATACCATCTTCGTCCTCTCATTTGTTTATCCGTCTGACTGAATAAACCACCAGCAATCTGGCAAGTATATTTTCTGGTGACATAAAACACATGGGCGTCTGGAAATGTGACAACACCCTATGGTGTTAGGATATAAATCTAATATAAACTGTCAAATATCTCCCTGATAAGATAATTACAGTTTGCCGAGTATAGCGAGACTCATCTAATATTCATGATTGTCGTTAAAAATGAAATGGTAATTGGCAGGACAAATTACTCGTAATATTCAAAGAAACTAGCAGGATATTGCCTTGAGCACCTGTACTCTAAATTACTTTCTCTTGACTTTGGAATCCATTTTCACCACTTTATTTTAATGGAACGGTATCGAACATCAAATTGTATTTTGTTCACGTTTTACTGATATAATGATAGAGGTTCTTGCTGAATACTTAATGAGATATTATTTTCGTGTAGTTACACACTTGTAGAAATATTTTTTAATTTCATGTGGGCGACGCTCTACGAATAGACAGTTACATGCATCACCGTAATGCTCCAGATATATACCACACAAGTCATCATATCGTCAGTTTACTTAAAAAAGCTCGTAACTACATCTTGTTTCAAGCTATAGTTACGAGGTTTTTGAGGTAACCGCCGATAAAACTTATGAATTCATAAAAGCCATAATGTCATAAAACCGACTGAATCTTAAGATGCGATCGTAGACATGCAGAAAATTTACAATAAAAAAGAGAAGTGAGCTATGCTTTGACAAAAGAGGGCTTGATACATCCATGATACGAGGCCATCACACACTAACCCATAACATCTAAAAAAAAAACTTAATCATTTTCGACCAATAGCAAAAAGTTTCTGGCCCTGGTCAGTCTGCGCAGTCCGCGCAGACTGACCTGGGTCGAAACTTTTCTCCGATGCATTAAGTCCCCTTTTCACAGAGCATGACTCAAGTGTTTCGACGCATGTCAACCTGCGAACAGTGCGTAGGCTCACACTGGTCAATACTATTTTTGTGCATGTATTTAACTAAATTTTAATGGAGCATGACTCATACTGATTTTATCACTTTTAAATTGTTAACGATTTGGCTCCATTATCTCCGCCGCTAGATGGCATTTCATAAATACACTGTTGTCTGCGCATGTCATATTCTTCAAAGATAAGATCTATCTTGTAAGATGCATCACCCATTCCCCAATACTTTGGGAAAAGTAGGGCATGTACCGAAGCTTATATATATATCGGACACAAACATTCAAAAATAGAAAATATGTGTAGTGGCAATGTGTGAAGATAATACCTGCTTTAATAGATTGACATAAAGTATCGGCGAACGCAATCACTATGGTCGCTTGGGACTCATAGTTATTCCTTACACGTGAATTCACGTGGAATTTAATTCAATTTTAGTGAATGTGTGAGGCACAAAGCAAGTTAATAGTATCAAATAAGACATACATTTTTACATCTAGCTGCAACCGGTGTAGTTTTAGATAGTCGAAGTACTACCATACTGAAAATGTAATGGTTTATCTAATTATCTCCCGCTAGATGGCATTCTATAAATACTCATCTATCTCATTTGGGCATCCTGGGTATAGAACCGAACCACTTTCCTACGCAACAAACCGTTACTTTGAATTTCAAACTAAAATAAACGGTTACTCAATAAAACGCTACCGCGTGCGATTCACTCAGCTATGATAACAGTTTAGAGAAATCTGGGGCTAAAACAGGCCGTTGTCTGCGCATGTCATATTCTTGTTTGTTCATTTTCGTTTATTTATCGTCGCTACCGGTTGCCCATCTGAGCGACGCCCCCAGAAGACGGTTAGTTGTTACGGGGGATAGTGCAAGGATACAGGACGAAACTACTGAGAATTCCGCCTGGTTCTCTAACGTGCTCGGTGTGTAGCACCGTCACACGGGATCTCGGTTTAACGTCTCATCCGAAAGACTATTAGTTGGCCAGCCGGGGATTCGAACCCACAACCTGTAGGACATTGTGTTCACAAGTCCTACGCTCTACCTACTGAGCTATATAGGCTTGTGTGTCTTCGAATATTCGACTGTTTTATATGACGCATCACTAGCCCCAAAAGCGGGCTGACTGTAATATTACTCTCTATAAAGTAGTAATGTAGAAAATCGCTTTTATCAATACTTTTAAGGAGAAACGAGACCTGCTTTATCTCCATATTTCTCTAAACTGCAGATCATAGCTGAGTGAATTGCATGAGGTAGCGTTTTATTGACTAAACGTTTATTTTAGTTTGAAATTCAAAGTTACGGTTGTCGCGTAGGAAAGTGGTTCGGTTCTGTACCCAGGATGCCCAAATTAGACAGATGAGTATTTATAGACTGCCATCTAGCGGGAGATAATGTAAAACAGGCCTGACTTTTCCTCAACGTATTGATAAAAAAAATTTTTCTCTATTGCTACTTTATAGCGCGTATTGCTACAGTCTGCCGGATATTGGGGATAGTGATGCCTCATATAAGACAGGTCGAAAATTCGAATAATATGACACGCGCAGACAATGATTATCTAGTATGTGTTTGCCTATAAACAAATTTACCCCTTTTCTTGTTGTACACCCTGAGTTTCTTCGCCCTAACTCACGATCATTGGTGAGAGAGAAGTAAATGCTTTCGAACTGATTTTCATCAGTTCTCAGAAAGTTTTGGCCAAGATAGGATTTAGATTTGCAATTTCTAGATTACCGATCTGTAGTTTGATATCATAGATATTAGCGAGGCTTTTGTAAATTAAGTTTAATCAATGCATCTTCGTCATCATCATTATACAAAGAAAGATGTCGTATGAAATACACCTTTGTATCAAACCAGCTAAATCAGGAGGAAAAATAGTGCCTTGGGATGCAAAATATTATTAACTCTTTTAACAAACGACAAAATTTTAGACAAGTCCATATTAAAAGCACTTGCAGACGACAAAATAAATGTAATTCAAAAAATGAAATTTCGTTTCCAGTTGGGTAGAAAACATTGTGGGAAAAGGAGAAAATGCTGGTTACCAGCATTTTCTCCTTTTCCCACAGTGTTTTCAAAAGGCTTCTACCTCAGGGTCGTAAAAACCAGGGATTGTTTGGTAAAGGGTTAACGGGACCAAGTGACTGACCTTGGTCGATATCTTTTTGCAGATGTCTTACAGCACATTTTCAAACAACATAAGTATATTCTCTACAAACAGAGCTCCAGATAAGAGCAAGTGATTGTAGTCTAAATTCATTATTTGCTTTTCAAACCTATTTTTTGGTACTTATAAAATCGTCTCGCTTGGACAATTCTTATAAGTAGCCTACCCATAACATAGGGTTTACTGGAGAATAATTAACATTTTCAATGTTAAAAAGAAAACTAACACCGATTGGAAGAATAACTGTAGTCAAAAGTCTTTTATTACCTTTACTCACACATCTATTTATTAGTTTACCATCACCAACGAATGAATTTATGAAACAACTGAACAATACACTTTACGAATTTGTATGGGACGGTACTGCTAAAATTAAACAAACTGTCTTCACAAAAAAGTATATGGAAGGAGGTCTAAACATGATTGATGTCAATAACTATAATAAAAGTATGAAAATTAAATGGATAAGAAAACTAGTTGCTTGCGGTAAAAGTTGTCATAAATTCATGAATAATGTAATTGACACACACAAACTATTTAATTTTGGGATGATGTACTGTGAAAAAATTATTACCAACATAAGAAATGATTTCTGGATCGATGTTTTAAAATCTTTTATGGTATTTATCTCTAAATGTAGTTTTACAAAATTGCTGGATGTAGTTAACATGCCTCTGTTTTTTAATAGCAATATTTTGGTAGATTCTAAGCATATTTATAACAAAATATTATACGATTGTGGTATAAGATATGTAAAGGACTTGTTAAATGTAGATGGAAGTTTTAAAAATTGGTTGGACATAAAAACAATGACTAGAAACAAAGTGAATTTTTTAAATTTCTATAGCATTACAACATCAGTTAAAACATTCCTTTCAAAAAATCACATTTTGATTAAAAAGTATGCTTTAAAAGGATGTCATAATCCTTCTATTAATTGCTATTTCTTTCATATGCTTACTAAAAGTAACATAAATAAACATGTTTATAACACTTTGACACACAACGATGAAATACCTTCGAGCAGAGTTAAGTGGGACTCATTATATAACAACATAAATATAGATTGGAAGCAAGCTCATAGAAATGTGTTTAAATGCACAAAAGACACTTATACACAGTGGTTTCAAACAAGAATAATACATAGAATAATTCCAACAAATTCTCTGCTTTTTAAAATGAAATTGATAGATACTAACTCATGTACATTTTGTAAACGATATGAAGAAACTATTCTACATTTATTTCATGACTGTGAACACACCAAATCATTGATTAATAATATAGCAACAATTTTAAGTACTTTTGACCATACACTGCAAATTGATAGTCGAACTTTACTTTTAGGCACACGTACATCAAACGTACCATTAGACAGGCTACTTTTAGAACTTAAGAAATATATTTATCACTGTAGGAATAAACAAAAAATACCCTCAATGATCGGCTTTAAAAATACTTTAAACTTAACCTTGAATATTCATAAATGCACAAACACACATGAAATTGACAAATGTCACATGACAATTGTAGAACATGTTTATCAAAGTCTCCTATTGCCAGTATAGTGTACAAGTAGTAAATATTAACGAATTTCTATAAAATTTCTGAAAGATTTCAGTTTCTTTACTCCATAATCGCATATCCACTCACCCACACACACACACATACTTACATCTATTTCATGTTTTTCTACCCTGATTTCTGATTTTCTCTCTCTCTCTCTCTCTCTCTCTCTCTCTCTCTCTCTCTCTTAATAAGGCCACATTCAAGTGATGGAACAACTTTTCAAAAAATACAATTTTTGTTAGGCATATGAAACATCTTTTGTTTAAGAGTATACTAACAAATTATTTAGAAATCTACTAACATTGAATTGTAAGGTATGGTGGGAGATGGCCACGACTCCCATCATACCAGTTGACGTGGCTAATAAAAGTCTAAAAAAAAAAAAAAAAAAAAAAAAAAAAAAAACATTTTCAATGTTGAAATAGAAATCTCTTTCTCTATCTGGAGCTCTATAAAAATATCTATGTCTCTCCTTTTTATTATTCACGTACGACGATAAATCTATTTTTAGGCCTGTATGTTATATTACATATAACCATACATCCATCTGTCGTGCAATCTTGCAATCAACTACCAAAAATAGTTCGCGTATCTAGCAATGAAAATATCGATATTTGGTTATAGCTGAATTCACTGAAGGTTAATTGAAAACACGTCTAATACTCTTTGTATTTCTATATCTTTTCCAAGAAGAATTGCCCCAATGATGAATGGCTAGTACACACAATCTGATGTCTAGTGAAAATATGTCATGATGCATGCCTCCATTTAGGTTAAATGTCGGAAAATAATTGAAAGCAGTGGAACCTCATCCTTCTCGTGCGATCTTTAATGGTGTTTGGTTTTGTCTTTTCCCCTCAAAATGACGTGTAGCTCTTCTGCTGTCATAATTGGCTAGCAACACGCGAAAAGGGACATTCGGACACTTGGGCAAACTGGGCTGACTTCGTTTGGGGCTATAGCCACGGCTACAGTAGCAATGGCTCCAACCGAACATCAAAAGCCAGGACTATAATGATGTCATTTGACCTTTAACCTCGGCTATTGTCGGACCGCGCTCGCACCCACGGTCGGTTTAGTTCCAAGATGGCGACTGGGGAAGGAAATGAAATGTAAGTTATGTTGAAAAGGTAGAAGTACAAACCGTATTCGTTCCATATTATTTATTTGATCAGACCTATATGCCAGCCAATAGTTATGCATCGAAATGGAGTATATGTGTTATTTCAAACGAACCGATGGCTTCAGCCGATGATATTTTTCATTATGATTGATGAAGAAATCGGCCCGTTGAGAATCCGTCCCCAAATTGAATTTAATTTTTGAGCCCATAAGTCCAGATCAATTTTCAGAAATGTCTCATTTTTTTTTAAATCTGAGATATCCCATCTTAAGACCCATAAAATAAGACAATATTCTGCCTGGGAGAATACACTTCAATAGAAGGGGTGGAGGAAGATTCGGACCCAAGAAGATTCGGCCCAACGCAAAATCTTGAGAAGATTTAGACCCAAGAAGATTCGGACCACCTATGAGAAGATTCGGCCCTAATTTTGAAAACATTTTGAATAATTAGTTCAATCAGGTAATTTTACTGGCACAAACAATATAATACAACTTGGGCCGAATCTTCTCACCCTCGGGGCCGAATCCTCTCACCTGCTGGGCCGAATCTTCTCGAAAATCGCTGGAAGGCCCTGGGCCGAATCTTCTTGGGTCCGAATCTTCTGACATCCCAATAGAAGTACGTTTTTTTTTTTTTAAGTAAAAAACTAAAATTATTTCTATTCAAAATCACTATTGTACTGTAGAAGAGCAGTAATATGATATTTGCACTTGTTTCTTCTTTCAGGATTAGGGTGAACAAAAATGGCACAATGTACTTGGCAAGAATTAGCCAATCTTTATTTGATATGATCAGCTCACCAGATTGTGGTATGTATGATTTGGGAGAAATGTTAAAAAAAAACATGTTGCTAGGTTCTGGTTGGGGTATCAAGCACCAGTCTTCTAGCTTGTGTCAGATTAGTACCATGCAGGCAGGTTTTTTGAAGTTTCATAAGCTTTATCAGTACCCTTTACACTCCTATTATGGAGAAATAAGACTGATAATTGCTTATTGGGGTTCATGCCATATTAGCAAATTTTCAGTTATACATGTATATCAACAATCATCCTAAACCAGACTCTACTGAATAGGCAGAACTTTAACCAGTACTAAGTCAGATACTGGCATCTGCCTACTTCAGAAAGAATCTTACCTGACCTGTACCTAAAATAGTAATAACATGGGAGTTATATCACTTCTCATAAAAAAAAATTAATTGTGTAATCTTATGAAATCATATATTGACTTCTATATAGGCAAGTAAACTGAAACTTAATTTGGCCTCAGCAGAACTGGAAAGATCATTGCTTTTCTAGAGCCGTGAAAGTAAGTGCTCAGGCCAAATCAAAATTCTGTTCCTTGGCAGAAATGTTTGTCATCACAAGATACAGTGGCTTTGAATGATTTTAGTGGTTGAAAAAGAACTAGGATAGGCTATCTTTTCCTGACCAGCACAGGAGGAGTCCTGCAAGGCTCAGTTGTAAAGTGTGGGACTCATAAGCTGGAGGCTCTGGGTTCAAGCTGCACTGCATTCATTGGAGTTTTCATTGGAGTGCCCTTTGGCAAGACACTTCAAAGCCCTTACCTAGTACTGCTAAAACCCAGAAAATACATGAATATACCAGCTGCTGCAGTGATATGACTGAAATAATGTTGAAGCGGCATAAAACAGTCGTCAAATATATCCCTTTTTTTTAAAATTTTTTATAGCTTATACACCTATGGACATCAAGTGAAGAGAAAGCTCTAATAACTGTGAGAGGAGAAGTTGATGAGGAGTTTAATAAAAATCAACGCCATGATGTCCTGGTTTACTGGTCTAACTTTTCCATGATTTTAACATTTTCAGACTTTTGAGAGTGCTTCTTTGCAGAGGATCATTTTTTCTGTTTCTTTGATAACTCTAAAAAGGCATACACTACCATAGGTTTGGTTGAAGCCCTGTTTCAATAGATTCTGTTGAAATCTTCAAAGTACTTGAATTTAGTTGGATTATTCCCTGTACTGTTGTTCTCAAGACTGCTTTCCGATAATCCTTTTTAAGTTTGTTCCATTTATTTTTCACCTGCACATTTGTCACATTTATGCCCTAACAATATGGGAAAAGTAGACAGTTAACCCATTACCACACAATCCCTACTTTTGATGCCCCTGAGAAAGAAGCCTTTAGAAAACATTGTGGGAAAAGGAGAAAATGCTGGTTACCAGCATTTTCTCATTTTCCCACAATGTTTTCTACCCTTCACAAAACAAATTTCAAATTTTCAGTCACTTTTATTCTGTCGTCTGCAAATGCTTTCAATTTGGACAAGTCTATAAATTAAATATTGTTGTTTGGTAATGAGTTAAAGTTTAAAATTTCCATTTCATATTTACATGATTTGGTCAGCAATTTTTGGTTGGATTTTCTTGAAACTTGCACAATTTGTTTATCTCATCAACAGCTTCAAGCTGATTGATTTTGAAAAAAAAAAAAAAAAAACAGTAAGGGAAAAGTAGCCACTTTAATTTGAAAATAGCTATTGCTTGTTTACTTGATAAAGAATGCATTATCTGTCAGATTTCTGTGTACTTGCAAAGTTTGTTTTATCAATAGCTTTAACCCTATTGGTTTTGAAAAAAAAAAATAAACAAACAGTATCGGAAAAGTAGCCATTTCAAGTTGAAAATTTCCATTTCTTGTTTACATGATGAAAATTTCATTTGTTTTTATGTTTTTTTTTTTAACTTTGACAGTTTGCAAGAAAATAAGTAGATACACTGCAAGTAGAGCAGTTCAGGCTCTTAACTCATTACCAAACGACAAAATTTTAGGTTTGTCCAAATTGAAAGCATTTGCAGACCACAATATAAAAGTGACTGAAAATTTAAAATATGTTTTGTGAAGGGTAGAAAACATTGTGGGAAAAGGAGAAAATGCTGGTTACCAGCATTTTCTCCTTTTCTCACAATGTTTTCGAAAAGCTTCTTTCTCAGGGGCATCAAAAGTAGGGATTGTGTGGTAATGGGTTAAGGGACACTAGTTCTTTATACTCTACCACAGGAAGTGATGGGATATTATGTTATATTGTCTAATGCCTGTTCATCCCATATTATATGGCTTTTGTTGTAATGTTGCCTCAATTTAAAACAGGACAAGGCTTTTACCCTAATTCTGCATTAACTTGAAGCAGCATACAAAGAAACTTTGGTGGCTGCATTTGATTTCACAAGTTTTTATGAACAACCTTAGACATTTTTATCTCCACTGGCCCAAGGCCAGCAGGCTTATGTCATGGCCTGGTGCCCGTTGTACATGTGTGTCTGTGTGTTAACTTTTTTTTCAAACTTCTTCACTGAAACTACCCATCCATTTGATGAAACCTCACAGAAACGATCCTGCTATTGTCTTCTCCAGAAATTCTTGAAAGAATTAAAAAGCTGGTTGCCATAGCAACAAAACCGAAAAATTTTGATCGTCTTTGAAAATCTTCTTGTCTGAAACCATAAAGCCCAGGGCTACCAAATTTGGGATCTAGCTTTATCTTATGGACCTCAGTCACTTCAAATTTGTATGGTTAAAAAGCCAGTGGAGCAATGTACAGAGGCATAATGGGCCTCTTGTTAGATTTATCTGACACTTTGATTTTCATGTTAGTTTTCAAACTTTATTAAAATGATGTTAACTGTTGTTGGCATATCTCATTTATTTTCCAAACTTCTGCTTTTATGACTTAAATATACCGGTACCCTTCAAATGATCAATTTTGTAAGACCTACTTTATAGTAAAAGTTTGGGTGTACAGTTATAAATGTCGTAGGCTAGACAGGCATTCAGCTAGATTCAGAATCTGGCTAGACCAGATAGGCATTTGATCTTATCAGGACTAGGACAGATAAAAATTCTTAATTGGTCTGGACTCATTCAGGATCTGGCTAAACAATTTTTAGCCAGATAGAAATTCTTATTCAACTCCTGATCTGCCTTACACCAAAAAAGGATCTTTATCAAGACTACAACTAGGCCTACACTGTACGAGTCTTGGTCATAGCCCTGGGAATCTTTGTATTTAACTCTTTAGCAAATGGCAAAATTTTGGACTTGTCCAAATTGAAAGCATTTGCAGACGACAAAATGAATGTGAATAAAAAATAGAAAATTGATTTGGAAAGGGTAGAAAACATTGTGGGAAATGGAGAAAATGCTGGTTACCAGCATTTTCTCCTTTTCCAACAGTGTTTTCAAAGGTTGAAATTAAATGCATATGCAGAAATCAAATGTAGCTGGAATTATGGTAGAGCTAATTGTCTCCAAAAGTTTTGAAAACCTTTTGGGGTGAAAGAAAAATACCAAAAATTTTCATTGAAATTTGCGATTTTTCGGAAGAAAAACAGATCTGTGTCCTCAATACCACCACTACGGTCCTGGCTTGTA
The DNA here is from genome assembly GCA_943736015.1 of Tridacna crocea. Lineage (NCBI taxonomy): Eukaryota > Metazoa > Mollusca > Bivalvia > Cardiida > Cardiidae > Tridacna > Tridacna crocea. Next base: position 32,226,070 of record OX031066.1, on the reverse strand, counting down.
AGAAAAAGGCCGATAATCCATAGAACCTCCTCACACATCCCTTTATCAATTCGAAAATGGTACCTTAACCCTTTCCCAAACGACAAACTTTTGGACTAGACCAAATTGAAAGCATTTGCAGACGACAATTCAACTCTTGCTAAAAAGATTTCTGTCTATGATTGGGTAGAAAACATTGTGGGAAAAGGAGAAAATGCTGGTTACCAGCATTTTCTCCTTTTTCCACAATGTTTTCAAAAGGCTACTATTCAAGACCCGTAAAAACCAGGGATTGTTTGGGAAAGGGTTAAGTCAAAGTCTATAAATTGGGGAATTATATTCTCTGAATAACCCTGCATCCGCGGAATATGCTGTCGACGGAGTCTGAGTAAGAGACCAATCAAAACACTGGTAACGGGCTTGTTCGTCCCTGGGCTTGTTCGCCCGGGCTTGTTCGTCCGGGCTCATTCGTCCGGGCTTGTTCGTCCCAACTGATTTATCCTTGATCCGGGCTTGTTCGTCCCAACTTATGTACATGTATCTGCCAACCAAAGTGTTCATAGTGAATTCTTCACTTATTTTGATTTTGAGAAGGTTTTAACTGCGCATTACTGCCTTCCATTTTACTCAACCAAAGTTATAACTGTACAAAAAAGATCCCCATCACGTTTATAGAAGAAACCAAAAGTAAAAGAAATGTGGTGGCCGTGACGTAGAGTGTCGGCCTCGTAACCAAAAGGTCCCGAGTTCGATTCTCGGGAGCGGGTGTCAACTTCAGGATTTATCATTGGCCTACACATTCGGCGCAAGTACTGGTGTAGTTCCCAGGAAGCAGAATCGAGAGAGATTAGTATAACTTGTCGGAACTTGTTTCTCTATCTAGGTAAAATAAATATTTTTAAGCTAAACTGTTCCCATCGTTACCGTTAGAGAAGAAACTAAAGTAAATGAAAAAAGCCAATGACGTCATCCCATCATGCATCATGGTATTTAGGAAAGAAATCAAATTACAATTCATATATATACGTACATGTACATATGGATTTTCAATAAATATCGTAATGTAAGGCTGCTAGTCTAGGCAAGAGGCGATGCAGAGACATTGTGTGTCAAAGTCTTGAATAATTATTTCAGTTTCTGTTCTGTTTCAAAATACGACTTCAAGAGAGGCAAAAACAAAGCATAAGTAAGTTTTGTTCAAAATACTTGCATGTTAAAATAACAGTTTACTTGGAGGGCACATAGCGATTATATTCAAATAAAATCGAAACGGTGATATGGGACGAACAAGCCCGGACGAACGAGCCCGGGTGAATAAGCCCAGGGACGAACAAGCCCAGGGACGAACTGGTTTTGGGACGAACAAGCCCGGAACCAAAACAGTCAGCTTTTTTTAATTAATTCAATTATGACTCTAATTTTTAAATTATCTTTCTATCTGATAGCAACGACAAAACGTACATGTCCCTAACGATCAATGCATGTAGGAAAGTGAAATAAAGTATGCAAACATTTCTGTTTATTTGTGTAAAAACAAAAAACAAACTAACTTGAAATATATATATATATCATTAATTATCAAATTTTCAAGTAGATTAATCTGGGAAAAAAAGGTTAATTGCTCTTATAAAACTAATATTAGGCACAGGACGGCGTCCGCTTTTTCCCTCTATATTTCATATCGTCCGCTTTTTTCCTCTTTGTCTATATGGTCCGCTTATCGCGTCCGCGTTTTAGTCACACCCGTTGCAAAGGCTATGTGTGTTCGCTTCATGACATGCGTACTTGACAGCTTCCCGTTTATTTATAGTTTTCTGACGTCACTTTAGCCGTGGCTTTAGCCCCAAACGAAGTCAGCCCTGTTGTCTCGGATTGCGCAGGCTAATCCGAGACGGCACTTTACGACTAAAGAGATTTTGTGCAACAGTAAACTTGTCTAAAACAGAAAATTACATGAAAACAGAGAGTGCCGTTTCATATTGGTCAGCGCGAATTGCACATGCTGATCCATGAAGACATTTTAACGCAAATGTCCGCGTGTCTCTTTTTGTGTGTGAAAGCCTAATAATAATTAGCTTGCAACACGCGAAATGGGTCATTCGGACATTTGCGTAAAGTGTCGTCTCGGATTAGCCTGCGCGGACTGCGCAGGCTGATCCGAGACGGCACTTTACGACCCCTGTAGATTAGACCTGCCCAAAACAGAAAATTACATAAAAACCGAAAGTGCGGTCTTGGATTAGCCTGTGTGGACTACACAAGCTGATCCGAAACGACACTTTACGGAAATGTCCGAGTGTCCCTTTTTGCGTGTTACAGGTCATACAAATGAACTATACTCAATGAAAAGATGATTTAAAGGTGGCCCTTCAGACTTTGGGACAAAAAATCTACAAATATACAAAAATATCATCCTAATACTCCCAAAGCCTTATAGTTTTCATTCATTAAACCCCAGTAGTCGAAAACCATCCGACAACTAGATAAATTAGAGATTTACTACAGTTTTCATTGGTATGAGAAATGCCACAATTGAAATAGTTTTAAATACCATTTTTTAAATACCCATTTTTGAATACCCGTTTTTGAATACCCTTTTTTGAATACCCGTCTTAAATACCCTTTTTTGAATATCCGTTTTTGAGTACTATTTTTAATACCCGTTTTTTAATACCCTCTTTTTGAATACCCGTTTTTAAATACCATTTTTGAGTACCCGTTTTTGAGTACCCTTTTTTGAATACCCTTTTTGGAGTAGAACAGTTTTTGAGTTCTAAAAAACTGTAATGCTGACAGCCGAGATTCAATCTACACTTCAGGCCAAGTTAAGCTACCATGCAAAATTGCATTTTGAATTCTTATTCCAAAACATCTTCGAAATATCAAAGTAACGTAATTTTTGTCAAGCTGATCAATTGTTCTAGATAGCCAATTTGAAGCGATGTCACTTTCTAAATTAAGAAACAAGACTGTATAATGCAGTTTAGCATAGAGAAATAGAGCCCTGAATCAAGAGGGGGGAAATAGAAACATTGGAATCAACAGAGATCTTATAGAAGGCCATTTTCGAGAGTAGGATTAAAGAGATAATCCTTTACCACACAAATCCCGTGACTTAACCCAAACAGTGACTTATGCGGATGACATAGATTAAGATCAGAATGCACAGAACGTGCAGTCTGATCTTTGATCTATACCGTCCGCTTGTATATTCGAGCCTATAAAAATCAAAATCTTTGTAAGTTTTAACGGATTGTATAAACCCTTTACCAAAACAATACTTGGTTTTAACAACCCTCAGGAAGACGCCCTCTGAAAACATTGTGGGAAAAGGACAAAATGTTGCTTAGCAGCATTTTCTCCTTTTCACACAATCTTTTCTATACTCTTCCAAAGTCAGATTTCAGCTTTTTTGAGCCACGTTTATTTTGTAGTCTGCAAATGCTTCCAATTTGGACAAGTCTAGAATTTTGTCATTTGGCAATGTGTTAAGAGCCTTCGAAAGAGGCTGGGCTTTTTTATTTAACGTACTGCGGGAGAGCGCTTTTGAAACCACTGTCGGAAAACCAGTAACTGCATATGCTAGTAAGGAGCACTTTTCTCCTTTTCATTTTGTATGTTTTCGTCTATTTTTTGTCAAAGACAAGCTCCGTCATTTTTGAGCCCATAATTTGCCGTCTAAAGATGCTAATTACATGTTTGGACAAGTCTGAAAGAGAGATGTAGTAGACATCTAAAAGTAAATGCAGCTTCTTCTCTGATTTTTGTATAATTTGCCAAATACTCGCTAAGTGCCCCTAACATAAACACAAAAAAGAACCATTAATCGGTACCGCCTGTAGATATTGCTAGACTGGAAAGATTAATTATTGATTCAGATCGTCACATTTACATAAATATCATTTGGGATGACATGCTGGTTTGGCAAAAAGGCAAAACTTTTGTGGTACCGTATTTTGTTCAACGCACACACAATTTGTGTCATTTAGGCCGGTTTCACCCTTGAATACTCTTGATGTAGATCGAATCAATTGTTGACCCGCAACTCGCAAAAAGGGGCATCCAGACATTTGCGTAAAGCCGTCGTCTCGGATCAGCCTGCACACTCTGCGCATAATTATCCGAGACGGCACTCTACGGAAACATTAGATTTTGTTCCATAGTAGACTTGCACAAAACAGAAAATTGCATAAAAACGGTAAGGGGCGTTTCAGATAAGTCAGTGCGGAGTGCGAAGGCTGATCCGAAAAGGCACTTTACACACAAGTCCGAATGCCCCTTTTTGCGTGTTGCAAGCCATTGTGTGATAGCTTTTGGCAATACTTCAAAGAAGCTACGAGGCTGGTGAGAAAGGAAACGTGAAGTAGACTATTTACTGCTATATAAGTAAGGTTAACATTTCAAAGAGATAGTACAATTCCGATTAGTGCTACTTCAAATTCACATTTGGGTATTAAAATATCTCGTTATAGGACAATGTAAATCCAAGGTCAGACTGCAAGGTCTGTGAGACGCACTAACCAGCCAAATGTTTAAAAGTACAAATGTGTTCCAGAAACACGCTGAAAACAGTCATTTTGTCAACATTTCTTTCGAGCCTTAAGTAGCACTTTTAGTCTAATCATTAAGAATTTTCTAAATTCAAAGGGAAAAAGACTTTGTAATTATGCTAAGCGAAATGATACAGTGAATCAGAAATCGTATTACTTTGTACATAGAGTTCGCCTCAAATTGCTTTATAGAATGGTAAGTGTCTACAGGCCCTGGAATTCAAAAAGGTGAAATAGTTTTAATAACGCATGATTTAATACTTTGATAAGCAGGACTTAGAGAGTTTTAGCTGACAGTATACATCAACACCAGACTCCACGGAATGGACAGTCCGATTTTTTTTAACATCTTCAGTATGGATAAATGTTGACTATTCGTCCAGTCAGGTTCTGCATGTTATCTATTTCCCGAGATCAGGGAACTTTCTACGATCAACACGATTGATTTTCAATCGTAGTTATCGCTTCTCCTGAAGCCTAACAAAACGCAACAGATCGAATAAACTCGTGTATCAAAATGTGTTGATCGGAATCAACCTTGGAAGAGGCAAAGGACACGCTCTGTTGCGATTTGCCGCGATTTCATACGATCTGTCACGTTCTGTTAGATCCTCAGCTCATGCTCTGAAATGAATGTTTCTCGAATCGATACAAGTTGATATAAAATGGTGCGGGTAGCAACAATCATGTATACACGATCTAATGCACTCAAAGTTTGTCACGAGTTTATGCAGCTATATATATCAATGTAAATTGACTTTGATTCATTCTGGGATCTTCTGTTAAAGAGAAACAACAATTCGCTGTCAATCTACGTTTATTCATTTCTGGAAATACCATCAAAAGGTAAAAGAGCCAGGAAGGGTAAAATTGGAACACCCTTTAAACCTAAACCAGTGCTACCAGAACCAGAAGGAAGAAATCATTGAGTTTCTAATGAATAATGAGGTCATCTACAGGAAACGCCTGTCAGGGTTTAAAAACGTTACTAGGAAAGAAGAACTTTGAACCGCACAGGCTGTAAAAATGAACACTACTGCTGAGCAACTTAAAACGTGGTATACAAGTACGAGGACCACGTTGGGCCGACTGAAGAAACGCGTCAAGAAAAGTGGGTCAGGAGGAGATATCATCACTGACATGAACATCACAGAAAAGTGGGTGTGGGATAAGTTCTCCTTTCTGATCCCGCACATCGAGACAGTTGAAGCAAGGATTGTGGCATCCTTTGCAGTAGTAGTACAAGGTACCGTCGAAAAAACAAACGAAAATACTCCTCTGAGCATTTAACATCCATTTGTAGCAGCTGCCCTACTCCAACAATTCAGGAAATATCTCCAAAGACTTGTGAGAGAGAGTGCAAGCCTGGATCAGCCAGGCTGAAAGGAGGCGACGAAAATAGAGAATCCACCAGAGAACTGAGTAAGAATCGCTGCCCTCAAACTGCCTTCAAAAAAAAAAAAATAATAATAATTCTGATTAATTTATCCCAAAGATATGCAGCAAAATGCGCTTTGATGCATTTATTTTCTTCTAAAGAATGGAAAAAAATATGTTTTTTAGGAAAGGTAAAAAAACCAAAGAATAATAATTTCAGTCTAGAAACTTTGATTTAATATAAATAAAAAAATCCTAGGGTAATCTACGTATTTCAGCCAAACTTATTATCATCTTTATTATTGAATGTTTTAACCTTTTACCTCACAATCCCAAGGTTTAATCACCCTGAGGAGGAACGCATTTTGAAAGTATTGCGGGAAAAGGAGAAAATGCTCGTAAACAGCATTTCCTCATTTTTCATTGTTTATTACCGTCCTAAAAGTGAATTTCTATTTTTGAGTCATATTTATTTTGAAGTCTGTATTGGCTTTTAGGGTCATTCATTTTTACTACATACAAAAACTCGCTTAGATTGTCTATTAAAGGATAGTAAAAAGTTGTTTGAAACTAGACTTGTGATTCCATTTATACTGTATGAATTCTGTTATTTCGGTTCGAACGTTTTGTATAATTTGAGTACATTGCACAGGTTATCTGGCACAAGCCATCTAAAACTGACGGAATTTTCTCACAACTAACAATATTTCGATATACCATGGCTCATGAGGCCCATGATTGGCATTTATTGATTGATTGATGGATAGATGGATGGACGGACAGACGGACGATTGACTGATAGGTTGTGAAGAATTACAGCTGCTTCCACAATATCCCTCACAGTGTTGGGCTTCTGCTTTTGAGTCTTGAGGAGACATCTGAACCTGTTGGCTAGAATGCCAAAGGCATTTTCTACCACTCTCCTTCCTCTTGAGTGTCTGTAGTAAAATATTCTCTCTTCCCTTGACATTCCTCTCTTACCGTAAGGTTTCATGAGGTACTGTCTCAAGGCAAGAGCGTCATCCCCAAGTATGGAAAAGGGTTTGGCTTGGTGGTCATGAGGGCTTGTTAGGACAGGGCGATGGAACTCCCAGGCCTCCCCTTTCAAGGCCATCGAATAGCTCTGAATCTCCTAATATTTGAGCTTCTGACATATGTCCCTTTCCTCCAAGCTCGATCCACACAAACTTGTATTCTGCACCCACCAAGGTCAGGAGCAGTACATAAAAGAAGCTTTTGTAATTATAAGCCGGGTGGCCTCTTGGTAGAAATGTGTTTTCCATCCAGGGGCCCGATAGCGTGGGTTATGTTCCACCTCTGCTCAAATTGGGTCGCCAAAACAGTCCAGGCTTCAGGGGTAATAGGCAGATTAAATACTTCATCTTTTTAGAATTAGACGATTACCTGGCAAGCTTCTGGAATCATCTTTGAAATGGTTGATACCCCACATCTGAAAGCATACGCCAGGGACCAATAGCTGTGTCCAGTGGCAAGATACCTTAATGTCACAGCCAATTTCAGTCCAGGTGAGAGGGGTTGGCGGAAACACGTGACTTCCCTCTCAATCGCAGCAGCAACCCTCTGCAAGACTTCATCAAGGAGTCCAGGTTTTAATCGTGTGTAATTTTGGAAAGTAACTGGATCCTCTAGTCTCAAGTGGCTGTCTAAGAGGCTAGAAAACTGATCAAAGTATTGTCTTCTTTCCTCTGTGAGCCATGGTAACACCCAGAACTGTCGGACCATGGCTCGCCTGACTCTTGCAGGTTGTTTTTGTTGCTGGTCTGGTCTTTCATCTTTTTCCTTCTTGGTAATAATGTATGCGTAAAGCAGCACCGCAAATGTCACATTAATCATCTTCAACAGATATCATCAAGAAAATTAGGTTGCCGTATTCCGAATCAGCTTTCAAGGAAAACAATGATGTCAATGGACAGTCGCACTTCATATATACCCGTCGGGGTCCAATCGCAGCTCTCCCTCAGATTTGATCGTGAAACACGCTGCGGACACAATCGTTTAACGAAAAAGAGTGCATCGTTTCGCAATGTACGTATCTGGACTTGTAATAATCGTCTCAAATCGGGATCCAATCGTAGACTTTAATAGCACAATCTTATCGGAACGTAATGGACCGGATACAAACGTAGAACCAGATCGTAATAGGTCGCGTGGTGTGAAATCGACCAATCGCAATCACATCGCCTTCAATCGCAACTCATCGTTTCATAACGTATTCACTCATAACATCTCATATCCAAAACAAATGAATAAAAAAAAAACTTCACGATTAGCTGCAAGTTGCGAATCCTGACTCTCGTAACTAATCTCGCGATAGTGGGAATCTAGCATAATTATAATGCGTAATCCATCGTCTGATAGTAAATGATCATTTGGTACATTATCTCCCGCTAGATGGCATTCTACAGATACTCATCTATCTAATTTTGACATCCTCGGAACAGAATCGGACTGCTTTTCTACGCGACAACCGTTACTTTGAATTTAAATTTAACATAAACGTTTACCCAATAGCACGCTACCTGGTGCAATTCATTTAGCTATGATCAGCAGTTTAGAAAAATCTGGATCTAAAACAGACCTGATTTTCCTCAAACGTATTGATAACAGCCATTTTCTTCATTGCTACCTTATAGCGCATATTACTACAATCTCCGCAATGTCGGGGAGAGTGATATGAGAGAGCGTCATATAAGATAGATCAAATCTTCGAAGAATATGACATGAGCAGACAACTTGGCCACCTAATAACGTTACATGTACCTCAAATAGCGATTAGGCTATATCCTTTTAACGTTACCATGAATGGGTTTCGAAACATTAGTAGATGTCTTTGTAACCTAACGAAAGGATGGCTCGTTTGAAACACGTGTATTTCTGTTTTAGAATGACGACAAAATATAGATCTATGTGACTACGTCGTATAGTATTCATTCATCCTGTAAAAATCATATGATTGCATAAATCGCAGGGCGACTGCTCAGTGACCGGACGGTAGCCGGACGGCGGTACATAGTCCGCAAGATGTCCGTACGAGTGCCGTCCGGTCGGCACCCGGTGCCTTTCTGAACTGAAAAAGTGCACGCACGGCACACCCGAAAAAAACTGCCGTCCGATGCCCGTTTGATTTGTGACTGCTTGAGCAAAATGTCATACAATCGTACGGCGCCCGGACGATGTCCTAAATCTTTTTAATCGGCAAAGTTGGAAGAAATTGTCCGGCGTTTTATTCGTGACCTAGGTATAGTATTACTGTTTGCCGCAACACAATTCGAGTTCAATTATTTGATTACTATGAAAGTGCAAACATTTGTCCCAGTTTTACCATGTTCATCTCCACCAGGGTAGTAATTTCGGTGGAAGGAAAACATAGTGTTGCCAAAGGTTTACGTCTTGGCTAAAATAAGACATACATGCGCTTGTGCCATAGTCACCAAGCGTTCGGAATCTAATTCTAACTAATTTGAAAGGTTTGAAATCAAAGCATTTTTCTGATAGGCTACATCAAATAGTTCAACATCTCAGAAGTGACAAATGTTATACTTTCTATGAAAAGAGATAAAAAAAAATGGTTGGCATATCTGGCCAATGAGCACAAACATTTAGTCATACGATGCATTTGTACAGTGCTAGAATAACAAACTCCATACAAAATCAATTCTTTTCAAGGTCGTTTGTGTGGGTTGTTCGTGCGTTTAAATCCTCTGTTCAAGGCAATGCAGTGCATTTGCTCATCTGTCAACTTCTCACCAGACAAAAAAATCTTAGTCTTGTGCGTGCTCAAAGCTTGCGCAGACGCTAAATTAAGAATAGATATTGGATTTGTCTTTAAAGGGAAGACAGCACAATGGGAAAAGGAAAAATGGAGGTTCCCAGCATTTCCCCATTTCCAACAATATTTTCGAAAAAACTTTCTTCATACGGGTCGTTGAAACACTAAAATAAAAGGAAAACATTCTTATCGAATAAATTTTATTTTACTTTGAGTAGAATTAGTATATATAATAAGTGCGAGTAATGCATCGATTCAAATGTATCAATTAACACTCATGTTTTATATCTATATCTATAAACAATACCTAAATCATAGTGTATAACGGCGATATTATGCCAATTAGTGTTAAACCGAACGGTTTAATCGAATGAAATATCATGTGTATACGTATTAAAACTGAAATAAATCTTGTAAACTCCTGGGCTACTAAGCGCGAACCAAGGATCTTATGCGAATAGTGTCGATGAAGATTAGACTGCACAAAACGAGCAGTATCATCTTGGATCTACACTAAATGATGAAGAGGTATCCCCCACGCCAAAAAAAAAAAAGTGGGGGGGGGGTTGAGAGAGCAACATTTGGCTTTTCCCTCTCTGCTTAAAAGTATCATTTAACTAAGAAAATTAAATTAATCTAAAACTCCTTTTTGAATATGCACATACTATAATTCTGATGTTCATAATGCCTGTATTATGTTGTTGTTTGTTTTTTGTTTTTGTCTGTATGAAATTGACACAATATCGACGTTAAAGGATAAATTTGAAAATAAATAAAACAACACCAATACATGAATGTGTACGAGTGTATGCTTTTACGGTACATCAAACGCAAAGAAATTTGAGTTGACGGGATTTGTATAGAATTAGAATGATGGAATAACTTTTCGCAGGTTAGAAAAAAATATGGAAAAAGGAAAACATGCTGAATATTTTCTCATTTTCCCACAAAGTATTTAAAAGAGGGTCGTAAAAATATTAACTGAAAGGAGGCACTGTATGAAAAAAAAGGGACAATTATGGATATCAGCATTTTCTTTTTCAGACAATGTTTTAAAAAAGGCTTATTCGCTAGGGTTTTACACTCACGGGATGTTTCATAAAGGATTAGTTTGGAATTTACTATCTGTATATATGCCTAAATATTTCTGCATGTTTAACCCATTACCACACTATGCTTACTTTAAACGACCCTGAGAAAGAGGTCTTTGGAAAACATTATGGAAAGGGAGAAAATGCTGGTAACCTGCATTTTGTCCTTTTTACTACAATGTTTTCAACTCTTCACAAAACAAATTTCAAATTTTCAGTACTTTTATTTTGTCATCTGCATTTTTTTCCGGTTTGGATAAACCTAAAATTTTGTTGTTTGGTATTGAGTTAAATAATAAATATTTTCATGCCTTACATTCTTTTTTTCTTTCGGGACATACAAGTCAGGTACATTTTTACTCGAATCAGTTCTTTATAATGCTTGCTTTACAAGACATTGTAGCTATAGTGGATACATATTTATACAGACTGATTGTTTGGTTTGGTTTAGAGCTAAATAATTATCTTTTTATTCAATGAACACCAAAATTGACTTTAGTTTTTAAGAGGGACAAAGCGTTGAAAATACGTTGAAAATACTGAATTTTGGTTTTCACGAATGAAGGATATGATGAATTAACAAAAAAACCATGTAACATTTTACATTTTTTTCCATCGGGAAAAAACGATTATGTTCTTGACGAAAATAGGCTGACGTTATCAATATTAACGCAGCGTCAAAACAATTAAAAAAATCATAATTTTATAATAGAACCTCCCTCGTGTTCAGTGTAATCATAAGCTTCTGAAACTCCATTTAGTCTATGACGGAATAAAGAAATTTTCATTATCGGACACTGTTAATATAAATAGCAGACTTGGGATTTCCTCTCTGCTCTATACAATAAGACAAGGTGCTCAACGAAATAGAAGAAAATTTTACCCCCGTCCCCTTTCAGGGAAAATATGTACACGAAAAAGGATAATTGAAACTAGGTACTTCTACACGTATGTTCATTAATGATTTTTCTTCTGCACCCTGACCTTCGAAAGTTTCAAACAGCTCTTGCCATCAAGCAATGGCTCTCATCTCTTCAGAATTAAAAAGCTTCCATATTTTCCGGATCGCCATGCGCTGACGTCACACGATTTGTAATCCTGTAGCGAATAGGAATTAAATTCTTTTATTTTCAAACATAGATCGAAAATGTTTTTGCTGGTGCATTGCTGGAATTACCAAATTAACATTTTTGTTTGATATAATTCATATATTCATCTAATCCAGTTTCACAATTTTCATCTCTATTTCTCATTTCGCATATTTTCGAGTACGTTTTTACCGATCATTGGTCAAAAGCTTTGGTGCGTTTTTTGATAGCAAATTCACGTGAGTTATCAATCGCTGCGTCATGAAGAATTATGCGACTGTCAGCGCCTAGCAATCCGGAAAAAATGAAAGTTTTTAGAGGAGAGCTATTGCTTGACGGCAAGAAGCGTTTGGAATTTTCGAGGGTCAGCTTACAGAAGAAAAGTCATTTGTGACCCTATCTGGGGCGGCAACTAGGTTTATTTTCCCATTTTCTATTAAATAATTATCATCTCTGAAAGCCGTGAAAGGGGACGGGATTCAATTTTTGTTCGATTTCGTTGTCCACGTTGTCTTATTAAATACAATACAGAGGGAATTCCAAATGTACTATTTATAGTGAAAATATTAATAAACGTTTGTAAATATAGTCAGTGATACACAGGCGATGTACCAATGTGCTATGAATGTTCGATGATCTACCGAGGACAATTTTAGTGTTCTGTGATAGACAAATAGAGCATCAAAGGCCTGTGGTGTAATATAGCCATTACGACTTTTCTTACCCTACACACGTTTGAAATTAGACTTGTTCACGGCGTCATTAATATGATCATTATGTGACGTCACTTGTAAAAAACAATTCTCCATGTCCGTTTCTTCTAAATTTCAAAAAGAGCCTGCGATACGAAAAGCCCGATCAATTCATCAAGGTCACACAGACATTTAACAGACAAGCAGCAAAGTCTCTTACTTAAATGAAGTTGTATGAAGTTTAATGTTCAGTATATTTTGATTTCCAAATCTAGGCGTTTTGGTTGCGATCCTCGCTCGTGGTCTTTTTTGCCGAAAATGTCCTTTGGCATGAGACTTCAGAACCCTTGTCTATCACGTGATACCAAGGACAACTTCAATTAATAAGATGATATGGTCGACAAAATGTTGAAATCAGCGTTAAAACGTCCTTCAATCACTCAATCCAGTTAGAAATATTATGCAATAAGTGTACTTATTTCACACCTACAATTTAACGTCCAATGAAATAGCTTTAATACTACCACGTGAGTACAGAATATCTTAGCCTATATTAGACGCTGTAGAGTCCAATACGGATTTTTCAAAACGAGGCTTGAGTCCAATTCGGATTTTTCAAAACGAGGCAAGAGTCCCGAATATCGATATTGGACCGGAAGAGTAGTGTACCGAAGTCTGTTGTAAAAAAAGCAAATTCAAACCCCTCTTTTAATATGTTTTGATTTTTTTCCAATTTAAATGACCCTATATTTGTCGTTTACTTTAAAGTCATTACGAATGTGTGAAATACAGAGGTCATCTAACATGCTTGGGTACAATACTGAATTCAATTGGATTCGTACACTGCAGAACCAGTCTATATTTTGGACTCGGCTGTCGCCTCGTCCAAAATATAGACTGGTTCTGCAGTGTACTCATCCAATAGAATTCAGTATTGTACCCCAGCATGTTAAATAACCTCTTATTATACCTAGATATTGAACTGCCAAAAAATAAGTGTTCCTTGGCGCAATATTAACCTAGAGTACGGGATTTTAAGTGACTGAAAATTTGAAATTTGTTTAGTTAAGGGTAGAAAACGTAGAAAAAGGAGAAAATGCTGGTTACAAGCATTTTCTCCAATTCCCCCAATGTTTTTAAAGGTTTCTTTCTCAGGGTCGTCAGAAGCAGGGATTGTGTGGTAATGGGTTAAGTAAATTACTAATTTTTTGCTTTTAGGTGATCTATAAACTCACTTCGGTGATTTTTCATTGTGGTAGTGACAAGGTCCATTTTTTCTCACAAATGCTGAACAATTTTTCCACGACAGGTACTTATAATACAGAAGTCCTTATGTTGGAAGGTTGGTTACTAGTGGAAGGAAGGCGCACTGACAGACGCGATGTAATACTTTCAAAACAAGCTTAAAACACACAAAAGGTTAGCTATACATTTCCTGTTGTCGACATGGTTGGGTCGAAAGTATAACACTACAACTTTTACATGTTTTACATCCAGTATTGTTGATTTGAAATATTCAGATCACTATATTTCCGTAAACAACCTCCATCATTTTGATCAACATTGGTTTCTTTTAGCATTCAGCTAGATCTATACATACGAATTAAGGTATGTTCTCATTTTCCCACTAGTTTCTATGCGCTTAATACATGCATCTTCGCGAGCCAAGGTTACGGTTACTACGTGGATCTTACCTTGGCGGATCGAGCCCGATTTCGAGATTCCCGCGATACGTCACGAGATTTCTGGATGCTGCTGTTTATCTCCCTTTACACCATATTTCTTATAGCCAATGAAATATCGTTTTACAAACCGCTTACGAATACAATAATTCAACATGAAGCAATGTCAACCACAAACGCACTTCTACATCCCATGGTCAGGTGCTGGAATATAGCCTAAAACTTCTTATAATTGATTGATCATCCTGAAACTTTCTGTAAATATTGTTCGTCTATGTTTTTTTTTTTTCGTTAATAAATCATTACAGATCCTGCACACATCCACAGAGGTATTCATGTTTACCTTCTATTTTTATCCAAAAGGTCGCAACCTTGTTCTATTTCTTATCAAAGATCAAATGCTACGAGCGATTTGATTTGTGCAGTTAGAGCTAGCTGCAACCAATGAAAAAGCGTATCGGGGGGAATGTTGAAATCAAGCTTGAACCGCCAAGGGTAGAGTAGCGTAGTGGATCGTCACCCTTGGCTTGCGAAGATGAATACATGCTGTTGGACTGGTTTAACCAGATGCAACAGTATGTCTCCTGTCTGACCAAAGTCTGGCCCTGCGATTATCCTAGCTATAGTGACCAACTTCTCTAAACCAAAGTTACTTCGGCTAAAAGCAAAGTAAGAGTAGAACATGAAATCTGCATTTAATCAAACAAACCATGAGGTAGGTCATAGAAATTCTGCTGGGTAATATAGCCTGCATTGTACATGTATGCAGTTCCTTCGAAAAAAGTGGGGGAAGAAAGGGAAACGACAAGGTTTTGTCCTGCTCATTTTAGAACAGGTCATAAACATCAACGTTGGGGCAAAATTGATTTCCAACAAAATAACTCTGGTTTGATGAAACAAGCTTCAAAGTTAATTTTGTGGAGATTGCCTAAAAAAAGATTTGATAAGGTCATGGAAAGGATTTTAGGAAGAATAGAAGTAAATCTTGTAAATATCGCGTTTCCAAGGTCCTTTTTAAAACGTTTTCTTTCCTTCTACGTCGGGTTTTAATCGCTATATTTGGGCTTATATTAGTCCTTTTATCTACAGTGACCGCATTCTCTCCAATCTTCCCAAATTTAACATCAAAGCAAGATACTGGAAAGGTTAAAAGTAAAAAAAAAGTAACGATCTCTCAATGTCTAATTCCTCTCTCTACCCGTAAAGACTGATTATACGTGTTTTGACGTTTTTTTTACCGAAATAATAAAAAAAAAAAATGATGGCATAGTCGGCTACGATAAACGCATGTTATGCATTAATACATGTGAAGTCAAAAGGGTCATACAGTATCGCCTCCTCAACAAAACATGTTTGACCCCCCCCCCCAAAAAAAAAAAAGTATTTCCATACCGGCTGGAAATAAAAATAAAAGGGCTTCGTTTAATAAAATGCTAAAACATCTGGATAGTGAAAATCCAAAGTTTCCATTTTTCTCTCCACTGCAAGAGAAAAAATGCTTTGTACATGTAGATCTACTGAAGTCTTTACTAGACGACAAACTTTTACGCTGATTGCATATGCGAATGATAGATTCAGTATTCCTAAAACGATTAACACTGCTTCTGAAAAGTTAGAAAAACATTATGGGAAAAAGAGAAAAACCTCGGGATAGTGAGGTAGTGTATTAACTGTACAATTAGGGTAAATAGCTAATTGTGTGAAAGAGGTCCAGATTGCGAGTGGCATTCATTCTTGAAGTCGAAAGACAAAATAATTACAACCAACTAAAAACAGTTTTTGTAAAGCGCATTATTGATTTTTTGCTTTAAAGGATAGGCTACCCTAATGGGATTCGTGTAACCTCGCCTTTCATCGCCAAAAGATCGCAGGGATTCGGCTAAGACTCAGGTAATCTGTAATCGATGAGGGGAACCAGCGTCTGTCGGCCGATCGATTGATTACCCGAGTGTTCGCCGAATCCGTACGTTTTTAGCCGATGAAAGGCGATGTCACTGGAATCCCGTTTGGGTCCCATAGCCTTAAAATCAGCCATAGCATGGCGTGAAATCATGTAAAAGGAAATGAAAACGCGCAATAATATAAACAACTATGGAAATAATTATCACTATTTCGATGATGTTGATACGGTATAACTGGAGAATCATATAAATTCGTTCTTTAAAAGGCGTCCCTGACAAACATACTTTTGAAATCAGCTATTGTTTTAGCTGGTGGTAAATGATGTTAATCCTTCAGCGCCATAGGCGAAAACGGAGATCAGACTGCACAGAATCTTTTATCTGATTTTGTGTTTACATTGTCTGCATTTTTAATTCATCTGCTTTTATAGGTAACCTTTTACCGAAGAAAGGCGTGGTTTTTACGCCCAGAGGAAGAATCCTTCTGAAAACAATTTCGGAAAAGTAGAAAATATTGTGGGAAGTGGAGAAAATGCTGGTTACCAGCATTTTCTCCACTTCCCACAATATTTTCTACTCTTCGAAAGTCAAGTTTCAATTTTTGAGTCACGTTTATTTTGTCGCCTGCAAATTCTTTCAATCTGGACAAGTCTAAAACGTTGTCGCTTGGTAAAGACTTACGTCATTTAGCTATGAATTCTGGTTTAGTAGAATGTGCTTTCAGTCATCGAAAAAGGCAAAGTTTAAAATGTTAGCCCGAAAAAAGGCAAATGAAAATAATTCTAATGTCAATTGACAATGAAGTAAAAAAGTAACGAGGATAATTATCACTGTTTTTGTTGATGCTGATGGCACTGATGTCGCTGATGACGACGGAGCTGGCACATCTTGTGAAATTGTTCCTGAAACGACACAATCATCTGTGTAACTACATACTAAATACGTGTACCTGGGTATATACATGCATACACGAGTAAAACCATTCCTGCCAATATCATAATACACCCAAAAGTAACAATTAGTTCAATAATTCGGCTATTACCTTTTTTCAAGAGTTAGAAACACTTTCAAATAGCGATTAGTGTTAAAAAAATATGGCTTCAAAAATACACGTTAAAAATGTTCTAGTGGATAAGGTGTTTCTAAATCTTGAAAAATATTGAATATTAGATTTTTTTTTATGGTGTTTTAATCATTCCCTAAGGAATTCAAAGTGCCATCATATCTTATAATATCCTGCAAAATAAAGTCACGAGTATATTCCGCTCGTCACATTTCGTTCGATTACGTAGATCTAGCCTCGTCTACATCGAGGAGGTCTCCATTTTGACTGATTGCCAAATCACATGATCTGAAACATGGTCACGCCTGTGAAATTCGATAAGAAAAGACATCAGCCACCACTGACTGTGAAGTTATTCACATTTATCTATCTTTTGCTGAAAACTTCAACGGAATCGATAAACCACATTCAGAATTGAATGTGCAAATTGTTTGTCATTAGAAATGTATTTAGAAAGATTTTGACAGAAAAAAAAAAAACTGTGACTCGTGTTTGTTTTTAAGAGGAGCCTTACAATCTTAAAACGGTAAACGGTCCATTTCCGGCGAAGAAATGTACCGTTTAGGTACATATCAAACTAAGTGACACAGCCGAAGGACCTGATCACGGGATTACCCTAGATTTGCCGAATGGGGTATGTTTATGTTCACAAGTTACATTTTATCCCTGAAATAAATAGAGTTTATTTCATCAGCTTGTGGTTAATATGGGGAAATATTTGCCTCAAAACGGAGAGGTCCGCGAAAATAACTCGTGCCTCAAAACGGAAAGGTCCGTGAAAATAACTCGTGCCGTAAGGCATGAGTTATTTTCGCGGACCTTTCCGTTTTGAGGCATATATTTCCCCATATTAACCACAAGCTGATGAAATAAATTATTTATTACATTTTATCTGATTATTTTGCCAACGAATACCACTTTTAAAACTAGTGATCTCAAGTCAATAAACCAGATTTTCGGTAGGAGGAAATTACTCACTGTGACGGGAAAAAAATTTCCTCCAGCTTAAATTACGTCATTTCTTTACCCATAAAATTTCTAAAAATAGACACATGGAATATACATATTTCGTCTCCTTGGAGTAACCAAATGCTGGTCTAGCAGACTACGGCAAGGAAACGTACATTTCATTTCCTGTCTCTAACACTCCCAGTATTTTTATTATTCTGAGCACTCGTACTCTATGAGAAGCTCGATAAAAGTAAGAACAGACAAAAGTCAGTGTCTGGAAATTAATTTGTGTGAGAGATGCAACTTTCTCTCTCCCTTGATTTTAAACAGCCACATGCGTATTACCATCAGGCAATCAGGAATAAGAAAGACCACAAAATACCACAAAAATCACTCTGCAGCTTAATTTATACAGGGGAGTAGCTTTCCGGAATTCTAGACCATGACATCATCGAGCATATGTCAATTTAATTAAAATCACAAGTCTGATTAGACAACAGGGAGTAATCGATATTTCGGTTAACTTTGTCTTGGTTTTACAGTTTCAAGTTTTTTTTTTCTTTTTTATCTAATGTTTCGTCTTAATGTGATAAAATGCACACTATTAAACTTTTGTACAATTTCATCATTGAATTCGTGATTTCTATCAAAAGTCCCCTCTGATTTGGAATGTTCTAATCAACCGGTTATTTCATTCACTTCTCTCTTTATTGCGTTTTCAGTTCCAAACATTGCATTTATAACAATAACTTGGTTCTGATTTACTTTATATCTGAACTCCAATCAATAGAACGCAGCTTCTTAAGTTGTTTCACAGTGTTACTTGTATACTTGCATTTTTTTTTCTTGAAAGGTAGGGAGGGGGAATAGAAAAAAATGTGTTTTTACAATTGACTTGCAAGCTTCATTCCACTTATTTAGCAGGATAAGGATCAAAACTGTCTTATCTTTATCGGTATCTCTGAAGAGATGAAGTCAATACAGAAAGAAGGGGATTAACTAGAGCTATCACTAAACGTGATCATACCACTCTCAAGCTTCTTGACACAACACTGCTCTTTGTAACAGAATGCAGAATGGTTTAGTACAAACGAAAGAGTTCAAAGAAAACAAACAAGTGGGGATAGACTTATGGTTCTTGTACTCTACATGCACTTCATGTTAATGTGGTCTATCTGTATATCAAGTTTGTAGTCACTAGCTTTTATACATTGGAAATTATGGCCCAGACACACACACAAGAAAAAATCAATATGCAATAGCAAATAACTCTTAAAATTATGGGAATAAAGTTATGGCTCTTCTAAAGTGCACTTTGCTTTATGTGATCTAATTGTACATGAAGTTTGAAGTTACTAGGTTTTGTACTTCGCAAGTTACACCCCAGATAAAGCCCAAAGTTGAAATTTATAAAGGGCGATAACTCTTAAAATAAAGGAAATAGATTAATAGTCCTTGTACCATGCACGTCTTATTATGTGGCCTATATGTATATGAAGTTTGAAGTTACTAGCTTTTTTACTTTGGAAATTGTGCCACGGACAAAAATAAAACGTTAAAATTCACAAAAGGCAATAATAAAAAAAGGTTGGAATAGAGTTACAGTTCTTGTACACTGCACTTCGCCTTTCTGTAATCTAACTGTGTGTGTAGTTTGAAGTTGTTACTAGCTTTAATACATTGGACAAAAAAAGTTAAAATTTTCAAAGGGCAATAAGCCAAAAAATAGTTTGCATAGAGTAATGGTTCTTGTACACTGCACTTCTCCTTAATGTGATCTAATGTGAAGTTTGAAGTGACTAGCTTCAATACATTGGAAGTTATGACCTGGACAAAAATCCAAGCTTAAAATTCACAAAGGACAATAACTAAAAAAATAGACGGTTTACAGTAATGGTTCTTGTACACTGCACTTCTCCTCAATCTAGCTGTGTTTGAAATTTGAAGTTACTATCTTTAATACTTTGGAAGTTATGCTCCGGACAAAAATTAAGAATTAAATTTTTCAAAGGGCAATAACCCAAAAACAGTTGGAAAAGAGTTATGGTTCTTGTACACTGCACTTTTCCTCAATGTGATCTAGCTGTGTGTGAAGTTTGAGGTACCTAGCTTTAATATTTTGGCAGTTATGCTCCGGACAAAAATCCAAAGTTAAAATTTGCAAAGGGCAAAAAGTTAAAGGGGAGACAGTTCCGCAACCAATGGCAGTAAGATCGTGAAAATTGCACATGCACTATTTCATATGTACTCAAACGTTATGTGTAAATTTCAGTGCAGTACTTGAAAAACTGTTGGATAAAAGCTCCGGACAAAATGTGTCTACAGACAGACGGACGGACGGAGAGACGGACAGGCTGACAGACCAGACGGACGGACAGCCATGGCGATTGCAGTATACCCCCTCCACTTCGTTAAAGGGGGGGGGGGTATAACAAATATGATCCGTCACGGAAAATGGGACCATTTAGTAACTGCGAAAAGTGTCCTTCCTGGTCAGCCTGCGTGGATTGCGCAGGTTGAGTAAGGTCGATAGGTCGACACTTTTCGCTTTATGAAACTTTCTGTACAGAAAGTGGTCATCTTACATTACTATATAATCATTTCTTAACTATCACCTTAAACTGACATCTGCAAAAAAGAATCGATCTGTGTCAGCCTGCGCAGATTGCGCCAACCCGTGTCGAAACCTTGTGCTATTTTTATTTCTTTCCTGCAAGTCAAAGAACCGTTTTACCTCTAAATTTAATTAGTTGTTAGACAAAGTAGTGTTTATGGATCAGTCATTACTTGTTTGTTATAATCCATCGTTGATATTCAGTTAACCCATTACCACACAATCCCTACTTTTGACACCTTGACAAAGATGCCTTTAGAAAACTTTGTATGAAAAGGAGAAAATGCTGGTTTACCAGCATTTTCTCCTTTTCCCACAATGTTTTCTACTCTTCACAAAATAAATTTCAAAATTTCAGTTTACTTTTATTTTGTCGTCTGCAAATGCTTTCGATTTGGACAACCCTAAAATGTTGTCGTTTGGTAATGAGTTAAACCACTTCTGCTAGAGCGCCAAAATCCTCATTCTTTTGTGAATGTAAGACTTTTATACCTACTTTTTACGTTTTCTGAGCCACCTGCAAATACTTCAATGGTTACATTTTTCACCAAATCGCCAGAAGTTCTGCAAAAATAGGTACCACCGTCGTCCTTTTTCGCTGCTTTTATAGTCAAATTACTAACAATTGTCATGGTAACATATGATATGTGTTTAGTTATATGAATTCGGCCTGATTTGTTGGATATTAGTCTTTTATCGTCTTTTATCCAGTTGAGGTCGTGTGGTACCAATTTTCCACCCGTGGCATTACATGCAAGAAATATATCACTGTCCTTGGCTATCTTTCGAGGTCCATTTATGTGTATTTCTGAAATGTATGAGATATATATAATACAATAAAAAAAAGTTGAGGAAAATAGTGAAGAACATCAACGAATTTCCTTTAAGACAACTGGGTCCAGAGGATATATGAGCGCATTAACTATAGGTGAAAAATATAATGTGCTCGAACAGTTGAAATAATAAATTTAAATATATAGCTCTACAATATTGAATATAATACAATGAAAATATAGTAATAACCATTTTAACTCACAAAACTTGAAATACCTTGCAAAGTGCGAATACGAATAAAAGCATTGTGGATCCATTTACATTTCTTGTGAAAGACCAGCGCCAACACATAAATACGCTGTTTTCATGAAGATGAAAGCCTTTTTTTGTGTATGACCGGCAGCCCTTTTTCGAATACACATTTTATATATTAAACTTTACAACTCGGGAAAAAATGAGAGATTGTGTCACAAATACTCTTTTACAGCATCATACAGAGTAATATTTATCTTTCGGAGATCTCAAGTGTCAATCAAACATCAAAATTTCACCCTATTAGCCCATGAGCGTACACCATAGGGCGTTTTCCTTCAAAGCTATCAAGTATAAGTGGTTTGTAGATAAATGGTAGATATGCCGCTACATGCAGGCGCGTTGATAAATGTCTTATAGCTCGTAAGTTGGCATTTGTCTTTGATATATGAATACTGAAGTACGTAACTTATTCACAGGTCAAACAGACAAATGTTCTGATCCAAGTCGACAAAACTATGTTTGAGTATTGATAAAAATCTCAGGGATGTCGCCTGATCACTATGGCACTTTCAAAACCACAAAGAAATTTGGTACTTAGTACTTGTAAACACACAATCCTTTAGCATATATGGGTGCCGTAGTTGCCTCAGATGACATCATAGTAAGAGAAATGAAAAATGCTTAAAAAAATATATAGAGGATATTTGTTTTTTTCAGTGAAAGATCAAAATTTATTTCATGCTTTCCGGTGGGATATCGAGAAATAGCAGTGAAAATATTTTTCGATCTTACACTGGTACCACCAGTGAAAATACCGATTTTCACGTTCTTGTTGCTTAGGTAAATTGCGCGTGCCTAATAACCAGATGGGAAATATGACGTCATATACCTGACATTTCTCGCGCTTGACGTAACGTTGCTATGCGGGAGGGGTACGCCACGGGGAATGAGGGAAAATAATTGTACTGAATTTTGATAAAGCTCCTCCCAGAAAGGGTTAAAAGCATGAAATAAATAGAATATTTGTTTTTTTTCGGTGAAAGGTCGAAATTTATTTCATCTCGTGGACACCATCGGTAATATTTTCACTCGTGGCTGCGCCAATCGTGAAAATATTACCGATGGTTTCCACTCGATGAAACAAATTTCGATCTTACACCGAAAAAAACAAATATCCTCTATTTATTTCATCGGGTGGACACCATCGGTAATATTTTCACGAGTGGCGCAGCTACGAGTGAAAATATTACCGATGGTTTCCACTCGATGAAATAAATTGCGATCTTTCACGGAAAAAGACAAATATTCTATTTATTTCATGCTTTTTACCCTTTCTGGGAGGAGCTTTATCAAAATCCAGTACAGTTCTTTTCCCTTATTCCCCGTGGCGTACCCCTCCCGCATAGCAACGTTTACGTCAAGCGCGAGAAATGTAAGGTATATGACGTCATATTTCCCATCTGGTTGTTAGGCACGCGCAATTTACCTAGGCAACAAGAACGTGAAAATCGGTATTTTCACTGGTGATAACAGTGTAAGATCGAAAAATATTTTCACTGCTATTTCTCGATATTCCACCGGAAAGCATGAAATAAAAAACAATTAATCGATGGTGAGGTATATGTAGGTACAAAAACGGGCACAAACAAAATATCTTAACTCTTTACCAGACGACAAAATTTTAGACGAGTCCAACTTCAAATCAGGTGCATACGACAAGTTAAACGTGACTGAAATATGCCTTTCGATGAGTAGAAAACGTAGTGGGGAACAGAAGAACACCGCTGGTTGGAAGCATTTTCACCTTTTCCCGAAATGTTTCCAAAACTTTGGTCAAACTCGTTACAACTGGGGGAATGCGTGGTAATTGGTTAGATCTATATGTAATAAATATGCATACCTCTTGGTCTGTAAGGTCGATCTGGAAAATTACAATAAAGAAATATTTTGACAGGCATCATTATTTTTCCTCAATAACAATAACAGCAACAATGCATAAACTTCTGGTTTGGGATCTTCTTTCCTCTAAATTATCCTAGCTCTGCGAATTAACCTTTTACAAAATAATTTCGAATCTTACCGATACTGACAGGGAAAATTTCTAAAGTATTTTGAAGAAAGAAGATGCCGGTGACAAGCATTTTCCCGTGTTACGTGTATTTTCTGTACAGGCAAATTCCTCCACGCTTATTGTGCCGTGTACAAAAAAAAGTATTTTCGACATGGTTACACTACAACTTTTACATGTTTTACATCCAACTTTGATGACTTGAAATCACACGACACAATTTATCTGAGTTATCTCTAAACTTCCACAGTAAACCCATTACCATTCAGTCCTTTGTTTTAACCGTTTACCTCATAAGGCATTTCTATCACATCTCTAATTGACCCTAAATAACAGCAAAGATGAAGCCGTTTCTTATGTGTAAATGATACCTTTTGATAGCACGAGCAATTTAACCTCTTTCCACAATAATGTTTTTCAAAGGCTTCTACAAACAATGTGTACGAAAATGAGTATCTATGGAGTAAGTGAGGGAAGTAGACTTTTGAAAACATTGAAGAAAAAGATCACTATATTAGATCACTATATTTCCGTAAACAACTTTCATCATTTGATCAACATTTATTTCTTTTGCGTGCAAATCTTTCCGCTTTTTCTGTCCTCCTATGAAGGCTTAACCCCTTACTCTATAGAAACTAATTTCTACGCTTTGCTTGTAGGAGCCTTTGGAAAACATTGTGGAAAAAAGGTGGAATTGCTCGTGACGAGCAATTCCACCTTTTGCCACAATATTTTCTATGCTATCAAAAGGTGTCATATACACATAAGAAACGGCATCATCCTTGCTGTTATTTAGGGTCAATTAGAGATACCATAGAAATGCCTTATGGGGTAAAGGGATAACTCCATACAAACTACAAGTATTTAAGCTTGCACGAAATAAAGGTATTTGCAGACGACAAAAAATGTTATATTAATGTTGCAATTTACCTTGGGGTAAAAAAACATTGTAGGTAATGGGGAAAATGCTGTTGACCAGCTATATCTCCTTTACCTGCAATGTTTCCAAAACCTATCTTTTGTATAATCGCTAAAACTCGGGATGTGTGATTTAATATGGTACATGTTCTGTTATGAAAAGGAAAGAACTAGCGCAACGCTATTGATATGCATATTTGTATATAGGCCTTCTCTTCCCCGATTCTACTGCAGATGTTGGGTAATGATCTCTGAAAATGATCATCCAAAATTAAAGAAAAAATAAAAAGAAACAAGGTGTCATGATCAGTAAGCAAAAGTAATACACACTGAGTAAAACTTGATTTGTAAAACTGAGGTAGACAGCGAATTTTTGTCGCCAGGGGGTGCTTTTTAAAAGACGCTCAGAAAAAAAAGAAACACTTGAAACCGATATGATTACGTAGTCGCTGTTTTAAAAAAGGGCTCTATCGATGTGAACTATAGTAATGTCGATCTCAATCAAACATTATGTGTACATTCTTTTAAAACGGGCCTGTAGTGTTGGCAATGTGTCAGGGCTTGAAGTTCGCAGTTTCATGCTCGTCCAACGTCTCTCCAAGGATTGATAATAGTCATTACGACAAGTTTTATTTCCCTGTTTCACCGCTGAACACTGTTGGAAAGCATCTCATACTTGGGAAAGAATATTACGTGAAATACTGGTAAAAGTTCTTCCAGAAAAGCATAAGAAAGTGCTTTGGCCCTGGCCATGGCTTGGAACACGTGAAAAAGGGCATTTGGACATTTGCGTATAGTGCCGTCTCGGATTAGCCTGCGCAGTCCGCGCAGGCTAATCCGAGACGGCACTCTACGATTACATTAGATTTCGTGCTACCGCAGACTTGTGCAAAATCAGAAAATTAGCTAAAAACGGAAAATGTTTCGGATCAGCTTGCCCGGAGTGCACAGGCTAACCCCAGACGACGCTTTACGCAGATTTCAAATAGTCCCTTTTCGCGTGCTGCAGGCCAATTATCAATAAATAACGTTAAAAAACGGCATAAAACACCATACAATAAAACAACCAGATAGGAGTTGTTCTGGGAAAGGTAGTTTTATTCATCTGCACCGTGAATCTTGCCAAGCAAGTCATCATAATCTGGCTTGCAACACGCAAAAAGGGACATTCGGACATTTGCGTAAAACGTAGTTTCGGATCAGCCTGCGCAGTCCGCGCAGGCTAATCCAAAACGACACTTTCCGTTTTTATGAAATTTTCTGTTTTGTACAAGTCTACTGTTGTACAAAACGTAATGTAGTCGTAAAGTGTCGTCTCAGATCAGCCCGTGCAGATTGCGCAGGCTGATGTGAGACGACACTTTACACAAATGTCCGAACGCCCCTTTTCGTGTGTTGCAAGCCATATAATTGTTGATCTATAAAATCTATGCTATCTAACAAACAGTTGATTCATAATGCAAATTTGTACTAATTAAACTATAGTAAAACGTTTCGAACCAGGTCAGTTTACACTGGATGTACAGCAGACCTCCATCAATACTTTTTCCGGATACATTAAACCCCCCCCCCCTCCCCCTTGTCAAAGGGCATAGAGGGTGCTCCATAGCAAGGAAAGCATTTACCTACCAATGACATTTAACTGTATCAACTTTCGGATGTATCTCTCTTTCGAGCTGATTTGGCATTCATACATTCCGGCGTCCTCGTGTTTAAGGTTTTTAATGAACAAATTCCACTCTTCTTTCTCCTTCACATAATGCACTTTATACCGATCATCCGGGTCATACGTTAATAGACCTATGGTGACTGGACTCGGCTGTCGTGTTCTCCGCCAGGTTACCTAGAAATGCGATATACACAGAAATTCAATATTGAAATGTAATTTATTCTATCCTATGCGTCATCGATTATTGTGTTTCTTACTTAATGAACATTTTTTTAAAGAAAGAAGACACGGTCAGAATGGATTTAGAAAGAAATGTGGGAAAAAAAAAAAAAGTTTTGTTGGCTGCTATTTGTTAAAATACATCAGAGCTTGGTAGATCATGGGGCATATGTACTACTCTTGTCTCAATATAAACTATTTCATTCGATCGTGTGTAAAAAAACTGGAAATGAATTCTGAATGTAAAATCACACGGAGACATAATAATTCTGTCTATTTGCTTTTCATCGCAGCCAGTTCTGTTTCTATTGCTTGTAACCAGTATCACAAATTATTATTCTGTCTAAACCAGTGGCTTTATTTCAAAACCATATTGTGTGAGATAAAGAACAAAAATATTGCTCCTGATTGCGCGCCTTTTCCTTACTCGTTTTGTCAGGAAATTGCAACAAGTACATCTCATGTAAGTTTTGGCCAACAAAGCGCAACAAAAGGAGCTTTGCAGATAGAGTAGATCAAGCTCAGACTGCACGGACCGTGCAGTCTGGTCCGTGCAGTCTGATCTTTGATCTTTACTATCTTAGAAGGAGAATTTTGCCCCAGAAATAACGTTGAAATAACAATATTTCAGTTTTACCATCGACTGAAAAGTTTTTCTTCGGCCCATGTAGCAGATTAGAGGTTGAAGTATTACAAAGTATGAACAGTAAATTACCCATTCTTCTATATCGTGGTTAGATCATGGTCCATTCGCAATATAGCACAAACCCTTTTCAAGACCTTCAGTCCTTTGATTTACAGTTTTTCACCATGGACAAGCAACAATGTATAATTGTCACAAAAAGCCCCTTATTTAGGCCATTACATCTGGCAGTTGATTTTTCATACGCTTAATTACGGTGTTTCTGAACGATAGAAAATGAAACATGCCACATGATTATTGTAAGAGAATAATGAGTGAGGTTTCATTTGGATTGAAGGAAAGGTGGTCGTGTAGAACAGTTTCACTTTTTACCAAACGACAAAATATTAGACTGGTTCAAATTGAAAGCATTTGCAGACGACAAAGTAAAGGTGACTGAAATATTGAAATTTGTTCTGGAAAGGGTAGAAAACACTGTGGGAAAAGGAGAAAATGCTGGTTACCAGCATTTTCTCCTTTTCCTACAGTGTTTTCGAAAGGCTTCCTTTTCAGGGGCGTCAAAAGTAGGGATTGTGTGGTAATGGGTTAAGACTCCAAAGTGGAGTTGAATACATTTGATACAAATATGGTCGAGAAGATTAGAATGTGGGTTTACGATGAAACAATTATCAATATATAGTGAACATTCTGTAGCATTACAAGCAAAAACAGATTTAGTTGGAGATCTAGAACGGGAACACTTGTCTGTCGAGCGTTTATGGAATCGATAGGCCATGAGCAATTTCCTTACGGGCAATTGTAACAATTATTTTGAGTATATACTGCAAAATGTCATTTTTCTCTTTATAAATACATTTTGAATAGACATTTAACTCTCTACCACACAGTGACGACTTTTAACATCAGTGAGGAGGAAGCCTCTTGAAAATATTGTGGGAAAAGGACAAAATACTAGTAACCAGCATTTCCTCTTTTTCCAAGAAAGTTTTCTATCCTATGAAAGCAAAATTACACCATTTGAGCCACTTTGAAGCTTTCCTCTGCAAATGCTTTCAATTTGGATAGGTCTAAAACTTTGCTGTGTGATAAGGGTTAAGGGCTCATAGCATTAAATCAAGGGTTTTAAAGGTCTTTTTATCCCAAAAATCTCACTGTAGTTTGTGGACAGTAAATGTAGATCAACAATCAGGTAGCAGTTATGGGTAGCCTGATCTTGATCTTCACTATCCACAAAAGTCAAATTGTTTTCACTGATTGGTGAAAAAAATTAAAGCTAAAACCGGGATACTCGAACTGAACGATGAAACTGTCAGCCTATCGCATAATCAAACAATAACATTTTTATTGGCTTATTAAGATCAAAGACCGGTTATGTATCACCTCTTAGAACGAAAATGACCTTTTTCTTTAGTATTATTGCTTAGATGTGTTTGTGGTCAGAGAAGAAACTGTTAATTCCTCAGAGACGAAAACATTTGCCACATGTGCTAATGTAATTGGCTGGAATGACTTTCGTAAATCGATAAATATTACATTTGGAGATCGATTTTGTTGTCATCTTTGTACCGTGGTTTGTATCTTACCTCTCGGAGTTTATAAAAAAGACTACTATTTTATATAGATAAAACAAGAGAAATATTCTAAAGATACAGATGGCGTAATAGGTGATTGAATATGAACAATAAAACTATTTTGATGTTCGCTATTAAGAGACAACTTGAAAGGTTACTATGCCAAACTTTGTGTGTTTTTTGCCTTTGTTTGACAAAGTGTTGAAATATGAATCGATATATTTCGTATTTTTCAACGCTAATCCAACCAATATTTTGTAAAACGCTACTTAGCGCTGACAAGGGATTTGATATATTTTAATGGCTAATTCAACTCATCGTTAGGGAAAAAAAAGCGATTTCTGCTGAGAGAGAACCTCAGCACAGGAACGGGATATTTGGTTACCAATAAATATGCCAATGAATATATTGAGAACAGCCCCATAAATCTTTACCAAATGACAAAGTTTTTGACTGGTTCAAACTAAAAAAAAAAGCATTTGCAGACGACAAAATAGATGGAACTCAAAAATTGAAATATGTTTTGGAAAGGAAAGAAAACATTGTGGGAAAAGGAGAAAATGCTGGTATCTTTTTCCCACAATTTTTTCAAAAGTCTTCTTTCTCATGGTCGTGAAAACCTGAAATCATTTGGGAAAGGGTTAACCTTTCCCCAAACAAGCCCTGTTTTTTACGTGTCTGCTGTAAAAGTCTTTTGAAAACACTGTGGGAAAAGGAGAAATTGCTCGTAACGTAATTTCTCCTTTTCCCACAGAGTTATTTACCCTTTTTGAGAACTTTCTGCCATTTTCTCAGAATCTGAAATTGTCGTCTGCAAACTCTTTCAGTTTGGAAAGTCCATAATCTGTTGTTTGGGAAAGGGTTAATATACTGAAAAAATATCAGTAGTCTTTTTCACATCAAGTTGGTAAGGTAGCGGCGTCGAACATCGAGTAATGGTGGCAACCCTTATATACTGGTACCTTGACTTGGCACATAAATAGGCGCATTAAAGGCCCACAGATGTCCACTGGTTAAGGATGTCAACACGTTTTACCAGTCCCAGTAACTATTTATTCATCAGCGACTATTACAAATAAGAAGTCGGAAAAGAAATATGAAAAATGTCTCAAGGCTTTTACACTATTAACCAAACAACTTTTATGACTCACACAACAAGATGATTTTGAAAAAAGACATACTGGGTATGATGTAAGATATTACTAGTGTTTTGCTTATAAATAGTAGAAAATATTTTTGGATAAAGTGGACAAAAAATGTTGTTTATTTTCCTTTTTTCCCCTAACAATTTCCAGTCTTATATGCCTTCTATCTGGGATGATTTGGAAAAAAAGAAACAATTGAAAAGGTAAGCGTCCCTTTTCTGTCAAAATTCAAATGAGTGACAGAGTCTTTACCTCCCAGTGTAGGTCAGATCAATACAGTGGGGAACATGACAAACCATAGTTGTTTTATTTTTTATCTGAACCGTCTTTGGTGTAGACATGACAGTGCGGAAAGCTCGTCAAAGATTTTCACTTGTTTATTTTTTGTAGAAAGAGAGGATAATCAACTGTGATTGCGTGATGTTGAACGCATGTTAAAAGACTGGGTTGTTTACCAATTGAAAGGTTAAAAAAAGGATTTCGAAGTGGACGGTTGCAAAAACGAAATTGAAGAACGGATTTTAAATCGCCAATCATCTAATTGCAGGGTCACATACGTATTAAATTTTCTAACCTATTTTTCCCCGTCACTATCTATAATCTTATATGTATATAAGTTGTACCCTTTGTTCGTGTATCATGTATGTATAATTTGAAAAATAAACTTGATTGATTGATTGATTGATTGATTGATTGATACTGTTTCACGAATGTGGTTGATTATTTTGTCCACTGTTTACCTTTCAGGCGAATCAAGAACAGAAATTAACCCGACACTGAAAAAGCATTGCATGTAATGTTAAGCTCTGTGAGACATAATAATTATTCTGTATCACCTGTCTACATAACAGGATGTGCACGAGTATACAATGTGACGTTACCATGTTTAAAAGTCGACACCATGTTTACTTTAACCCATTACCACACAATCCCTACTTTTGACGGCCCTGCCAAAGAAGCCTTTAGAAAACATTGTGGGAAAAGGAGAAAATGCTGGTAACAGCATTTTCTCCTTTTCCCACAATGTTTTCTACCCTTCACAAAACAAATTTCAAATTTTCAGTCACTTTTATTTTGTCGTCTGCAAATGCTTTCAATTTGAACTAGTCCAAAATATTGTCATTTGGTAATAAGTTAATCTTGGTGACATATATTTGGATTGGAAAGGAATCGTGCAATATGATCAACTATTACAACTTGTGCTCTCATCTGATGAGATACAGTGGATTTTGTATGGAAATTAGTAGGAAAAAATTATGTAGACGATATCTTTATGTTTGCAATACAAGTGGATCAATACACAATTATACAGGCGTTCATACTGCAACTTGTGACTTTTTGTCTTTATCCTGCTGAAAAAAAGTGAAATGGAACGCCATCACCCTTAGTATGTATTAATATCTTGTTCAAGGCATAGAGTTTATTTCATCAGCGAGTTATTTTCGCGTACCTTCCCCTTTTGAGGCAAATATTTCCCCATATTAACCACAAGCTGATGAAATAAATCATAATTATATTATATTTCCTCTGATTATTTTGTCAATGAATGCCACTTTTAAAACTAGTGATTCCATTTTCAGCAAAGTAAACCAAAAAAAAAAAAGTAATTTTCAGATTTTCGGCATGAGGAAAATATTCACTATGACGGAGAAATAATTGCTCCCAGCTTAAATTACGAAATCTTCTAAAATAGACACATGAAATATAATATAACTCTATCTGTCACTTTGTTTGCTGTACCTATGAACTTAGTTAACTGAGATATTAACTGATCTAAAAGGCCACAATGCGGATAGAAATCTGATCGTAAAATTCATTCCTCTGTCCGATGCAGAACCCCAATCCTCTAGCAAACATTATGGAGTATATAAACATACCGTTCTGGTCCCAAGATTTTGTATTGAGCAGTATAGCACAGCCAGTTCACCCTCTGGATAGGTGTAATTCGAAGGCGTGTTTCTGAACGAAGGTAGGGTCGAAGAGCTAGTGCACAAAACTGAAAAGAAAAAAAAAAAACCGCAATATTTAACACTTTAGAAAAAAAAAATTCTGGTTTTTACGACCTAGAGGAAGAAGCCCTTTGAAAACATTGTGGGAAAAAGAGAAAATGCTGATAACTAGCATTTTCTCCTTTTCCAACAATATTTTCTACTCTTCTAAAGTCAAGTTTTAATATTTGAGTCACGTTTATTTTGTCGTCTGCAAATGCTTTCAATTTGGACCGGTCCAAAATTTTGTACGTTGGTAAAGTGTTAAATAAAATATAATTAAGGAACCTTCTTACAAAAGGGGATTTCATGCATTTCTATGATATACCAAGCTAATCATCGCATAAATGGAAAAAAGGCCCAACGAGGTGGCATGATTCTGTATTATTCAGAAAATACAAAAATGTTTCGACCTATAATAATAATCTTTATTAAAATAATAATCTTTATTAAAGTCTCATTCATGTACAACAATATTTACAACTGATATAAAAGACATGGAAGTACATGTACATGACCATTCTATATAGAATTATAAGAGACTATCATAAAAACAATGCATAAAATATTCTACATATTCTACATAAGTGGTAAAATTCATTTGCGGATTTTACCATAAAACATAATTTTTAAAACGTATTTAAAAACTACAGTTTATGGCTAGTTTCGTGTTGCAGTCTTCGGATCGCTCGGATACTGTCCTGGGTATTTGTTATAAATCAGCAGCTGAATCTTGTAGAGGTAAAAAAAAAAACATGGAGATAAGAAATATTGTTATTTACTGACAGAAAATGACCTTAGCTTAAGAATGTCTAGGCAGGTTTTGGCACAAAATTTTATCAGATACTGATTGGATAATAAAAGACTTAGTTGATCTGGTTTGCTTAGAAATGAAAAGTATGACAGCCCGCGGTGATATGGTTTGGTACTTTAAGCAGATGCAGCAAGCCCCTTTTGTCACAGAACAAAGCCCACATATTTGTGTCTCTATTTCAACAGCTGTTTCCTGGTGCAGAGCAGAAAATCTCAAAACAATTTTAAAACGTCAATAGATAACATGTAGGTATTGTAAGGCTTGCCCGTGGTACAAAAAAGGGACCTTCCGTAAAAAAAAAAAGCTGTACTGAAAGCAGTAAGCAGGGAAACTTTAAACAGAACTTAATGATAAACTTAATTCATTGGAACAATAAACACTGGCAATTGGTCGCAACCTAGGTGCTTACAAATAAAATTATTTTCAAAACAAAACACAGAAGACAAATATCGTTACATTTGTTTTATATGCATGTATATATGGAGACGTTCATTATATACTTTTTTAATCATTATCTTTTTTGAAATTAACCACCCAATTCTGAATGGACGTCGCAGATACCTCAAAACCCTCTTCAGAATTGCTTAAAAGGGTTTGATATCAATAGTTATGGAAGATAAACTGTAGAATACTGTATCAAAACTATTGTAAAATGTTCTAGCCCTGAACCATTGGGCTTTAGGCTACCAAATTAGGATGTAATTTCTTCCAGTGGACAACTATTTATTCAATAGATTTTCAAATTATATCCGAGGGATAAAAATGACCCTCTCACCTAAGTTTTAGATAGGCTTATATGATGAAAACTTGAAAAAAATACCTTTTTATTCCTAACTGTGTCAGCGAGAGTAGTAAAGTATTTTGTTGTAACCAAGAAGGCCTCTACCAAGTTTGTATTTGTGATAGCCTTAAGCCGAAATTGGCCCTTTCTCGGCTATTAAGTTTCACACGGGCTATTACAGCAAAAAAACAAAATATCTTTATATGAACAGAACAGAACAGACGATTTATTCAGGTATTTAGGCCTCTGGCCCATAATACTACAAAGTACTAAGTTAACATCATAATGTACAGAGTGAAAATATATACACACATATATGTCAAATTTAACAACGACAAAAATGTAGACTAGACCAAATTAAAAGCATTTGCAGACGACAATTTAGTTGTTTATAATTGTAATGATTGAACTTGTCTTAATAAAACGATAGAAAACATAATGTGAAGAAAAAAAAATGATTACCCATGTTTTCTCCCCTCCCTCAATACCATCATAAGGCATTTTTCAAAGGATAGTCAAAAAACAAGACAGATAGGAAAATTTGAATACTTAGGCCTCCGGCCCATAATGCACCACAAAACAACATTATCATTATAGTATACACAATGAAAACATAGACATACATGAATTAATTCTAGGAAACAAAAAAAAAAAAAAAAAATTAAACTTGACTTAATTGAAAACATCAGCAGACAACAATGTAGTTGTAGCTATGATGCATAAACTTAATTCTTTTATACAATGCTAAAAGTGCACATGCATACATTTGTTAACTATCAAACGACAAAAATGTAGACTTATCCAAGTTCAAAGCGTCGCAGACGACAATTTAGATGTAACTGTAATCACTAACTGGTCTGAATGGTTAAAAATAACCGTCGAATGCGCGCAGAGAATGTTGGATACCTATATATATATTTTCTCCCTTCCACAATGTTTTCAAGGGTCGTTAAAACTTGGAATGGTATGGTTAACAGGATCATTTCTATACTCAGACCTTTGGGCCATGATACAACACAGTACAACTTTTTTGTCATAGTGTACAGACTGAAAAGATATATACACATATATATGTTAACCCTACCACACGACAAAATTTAGACTTGACTAAATTAGAAGCATTTGCAGACGACAATATAGTTGTATCTGTAATGGATGAGCCTATATTTAGTACGATAGAAAACATTGTGAGAAAAGGAGAAAACAATGGTTACCCGTGCTTTCTCCTCTCCCTCAATGCCCTCAAAACGCTTTCCCCAAAGGATCGTCAACACTCAGAATGGTATAGTCAACAGAACAAAATAGAAAATTAATTTAAATGCATAGGCCTCCGGCCCATAATGTAACATAATACATGTACAACATACAAAAGTATATACACACACGTGTGTTAAATTTACCAAAGGACAAAATTTAGACTTCTCTATATACAATAAATTAAAGCATTTGCAGACTACAATTGAGTTGTTGAGGTGACGATTATATGACTAACCACTGGGCCTAGAACTACCAAGGCTTTGGGAGTGGCTTTATCTTATTGATGTTTACCAAGGTTGTTCGTGATACACAACAGAACAGAACAGAACAAATTTTATTTTCCCGGACAAGTACACAGTTGTACATAGTCCATAAAAATACAAAAATGAAAATGAAAAATCACCAGATACAAGGCGAGCATGACGTAAAATATTCACTTTAAGTCTTGTTACTGGCTAGCAAAATGCCGACAGAAAAGTGTCGAACACGCAGACAATCTGTAATGTATAAAGTGCCGGACAAATAAGCTGGACTCCCTCAGTCAAGCACACAGCCATGACTGAAAGACCTCACCCCATCCATCCAGCGCTCAACTTGCGAAAAAAAAAAAAATTAATGGAAAATACAAAGAAAATTATATACAAGTTTTTGGGAAAATACATGTACCAAGAAAACTGTATAAAAGCATTTGGGAAAATACCAAGGAAAATATATACAAGTTTTGGAAAAATAAAAATACAGTGCTGCGGCCAAGGATGGCCCTGCGACAAGGGTGACGAGTTTTATATCTATACGCTTCCAAATGCAATGACAATTTTATCAGTCTTCTTGTTCTTAACCGTTATTGCTAAAGCTGTGTTACTTTGTATGTGTTATTTATCATTAGATCTCTCTCAAGTTTGTTCAAACTTACAGTCCTTGGCCAAAATTGGTCGCAAGTTTTACAAATGCTTCTATAGCAAAATTGTCAATGTCCTAACCCATTATCTCCCGCTAGATGGCGTTATAAAATACACATCTGTCCAATATCTGGGTATAAAACCGGACTACTTTTCCACGCGACAACCGTTACTTTGAATTACAAACAAAAATAAACGTTTACTCAAATAAACGCTACCTGGTGCGATTCATTCACCTAGCATGTTACCTATGCACTGGCCATTTATTTAAACGTCACTTACAGGCTTGAGTTATAGCTTCGGTGTAAGCTCTACTTTTCCCTAGAATATGGGATCAGTGTTACACCATAGCAGACAGGTCGAATCTTCGAAGAATATGGCATGCGCAGACAACATTTCCTTACCAGGGTTCCAGGGGCTAAATAGTAATGCATGTAGCATGTGGCTTTATCAAGTCAGCCAACAGCTCGTGTGTTAAAGATTTAACTGTCGCGTCACAACAGGTCCAAATTGAAAGCATTTGCAGACGACAAAATAAAAGTGACTGAAAAATTGAAATTTTTGCTGGGAAGAGCAGAAAACAATGTGGGAAAAGGAGAAAATGCTGGTTACCAGCATTTTCTCCTTTTCCTACAGTGTTTTCAAAAGGCTCCTTTCTCAAGGGCGTCAAAAGTAGGGATTGAGTGGTAATGGGTTAAAGATTTAACTGTCGCGTCACAACTGCGCGGACTGCGCAGGGTAATCCGAGATCGACACTTTACGCACATATCCGAATGCCCCTTTTAGCATGTAGCAAGCCATAGGCATAATGGAGAAAGCTTTGAAAATCTTTTTCTTCCAAACCACTAGGCCTAGACAACGCTAAAACTATATCTCACGTCTTCAGAGGGGGACAGTATTACGGTTATTTGTAGCAAGGAAATTTACCTACTGGTAGGCTAGTTTTAAAGTTCGCGTTTACAGGACTATTAGCGAGCCTGCCGAAAAAGCATCAATTACTCCCCTCCTGGTGTAATTTATGGCTAAATCATTTTATCGTGGCATCAAGTCGAGCAAACAAATTTTATAGAACAAATCTATCGAAGATTCCCCTGAAATACAACATAATTCTCCGCAATGAAATATATTTATCTGTTACTTGAGTGTGAATCTTGTTTATAACGCTCGATTAAAAAATGTTTCTGCTAGAGAAATCAAAACGTTTTCAAAGAAAATGCACGATAAACAATCTTACACAAGCCTCTGTGGTGTATCAAGTGCAGTTATCTCGCTAATTCGTAAATCAACAATTCAAATAAAGTGAAAGTTGTAACATATCAGCCAAGCTCTAGCAAAAGGTGGCTCCATGAATCTCCGTGTTGCATTATATGGCTTGCAACACGCAGCCTTCGGACATAAGCGTGAAGTGTCGTCTCGGATTAGCCTGCGCGGACTGCGCAGGCTAATCCGAGACGCCATTTTACGACTACATTAAATTTTGTGATACAGTAGACTTGTGCAAAACAGAAAATTACATGGAAACGGAAACTGTCGTTTATAAAATTGGCCTGCACGGACTGCGCAGGCTGATCCGTGACAACACTTTACGCAAATGTCCGAATGCCCCTTTTCGCGTGTTGCTGGCCAATTATCAAGCAAGCCATAACTTAGTTCAGGATGTAGAGAATTCATTTTAAAAAAGAACTGAATGTGTCGTGAGGTAGACAAGTCCTTGGACATACAGTAAAATTTGTCAATGGCAAAAAGTTTCGAACCTTGCCATTCTGCCTGGACGGTTTGGGGTTGGCACAGGTCGATAGGTTTTGCAGATATATTGAGGTCCCTTGTCACAGAATATGGCTCAGATAAAGCTTGTGGCCATCAATATTTCATTGAAGTTCGAATCCCTATTGACTTACTAGTACAATTATTTCAAACTTTAACCCTTTACCAAACAATCCCTGGTTTTTACGACCCTGAGATAGAATCCTTTTAAAAACATTGTTGGAAAATAAGAAAATGCTGCTAACCAGCATTTGTTCCTTTTTCCACATTGTTTTCTACCCTACTGGAAACAAATTTCAGTTTTTGAGTTACGTTTATTTTGTCGTCTGCAAATATTTTAAATCTGGACTACAGCGTCGTGCCAAAAGTGAGTGAACTTTTTTAATGGCCGCCATACAGGTTTAGAATATCAGTAGAAATAAAGCGTCGCTATGCGGGTACGAATGTATTAAGGGACGCGCGCGTGCGACTAGGGGAAGGAACTCCTGTATTCTTTTTTTCGAACCGGAAATGATCTTATTTTGTCGTTTGTTTATATCGGACCGCCAGAATTTCGAAAGATGGGAAAGCACGGAAAACAACTGTCCGAGGACGAAAAAACCCTAATTATATCTATGGTAGAAGAAGGTCATCGATTGGTGGATGTCTGTAAAGTGTTGGGGAGGAGTAAATCTACCGTTTCAATGGTTTTAAAGCGATTTCGGAGCCGTGGATCGACAGAAAATATGCCTTGAAGCGGTCGGCCTAAAATCGTAGATGACCGGGGACTTCGGAAACTTTCAAGGATTGTAAAATCAGATCGACGACAACCTCTCCGGGAAATTGCGGCATCTTTCAACTCGTCAGCCTTTGAAAAGTGTTCTGTTAGAACAGTGCAAAGAAATTTACATTCCTTAGGATATAAAAGACGATCTGTAAGGAAGAGAGTGAATATCACTACTGTCAACAAACGAAGGCGCGTTTTCTGGTGTAGGACTAAATTAACTTGGACTGTGGAATCAAACTGGAAAAATGTGATTTTCAGTGATGAAATGATGATAAACTTAAAGCCTGATGGTCAACTTACAGTTTGGAGGAAAGCGAGTGAAAAATGGAGACCTGAGTGTTTAGGGTATGTGGCTGCTAATGTGAAAACCAGTTTAAAAGTTATGGTCTGGGGCTGTATTTGTTATTCAGGAACTGGCATGCTTGCTTTCATAGATGGAAATATGAACAGTCAAAAGTACATTCAGACCCTAGAACAGTATTTATGGCCATCTATTGCTAAACATTTTGATGACAATTCCTGGGTCTTCCAAGAGGATAATGCACCTGCTCATAAAAGCCGTGAAGCTGCAGCTTGGAAAGAAAGAAACAACATCCCTGTATTTTTCTGGCCAGCACAGTCCCCAGATCTTAGTCCAATTGAAAATATTTGGTTATTACTAGAAAACAAAATAAAATCCAAACTTTATCTGATCCATAACATAAATGACTTGAAAACCCAACTACTGACCTCCTGGAATGAAATACCCGTTACTTATGTTCAAAGACTATATTCCACCCTACCCAGAAGAATTAGAGAAGTTTTGATCCAAAAAGGCAGCATGACAAAGTACTGATTACTGAAAATGAATTTAAATAGGTAAGTTTCATGTTGAAAGTTGTGTTTTTTTGGTTTTGCAATATGGCGGCCATTACAAAAGTTCACTCACTTTTGGCACGATGCTGTAGTCTAAAAATTTGTCGTTTGGTAAAGAGTTAAGTTCTGCTTAGTCTATTGTAGGGTAAAACTGAAGCTGTTTGTACAAATCTTATGTGAAAATAAAGTGAAATAAATTTTACAGTGAAATATATATGTTTAAAAATCGACATAGTGTTATATAACGCAAATACATAGAGGATATTTGTTTTTTTCGGTGTAAGATCGAAATTTATTTCATCGAGTGGACACCATCGGTAATATTTTCACGAGTGGCGCAGCCACGAGTGAAAATATTACCGATGGTGTTCACGAGATGAAATAAATTTCGATCTTTCACCGAAAAAAAAACCAAATATTCTATTTATTTCATGCTTTTAACCCTTTCTGGGAGGAGCTTTATCAAAATTCAGTACAATTCTTTTCCCTCATTCCCCGTAGCGTACCCCTCCCGCATAGCAACGTTACGTCAAGCGCGAGAAATGTAAGGTATATGACGTCATATTTCCCATCTGGTTGTTAGGCACGTGCAATTTACCTAGGCAACAAGAACGTGAAAATCGGTATTTTCACTGGTGGTACCAGTGTAAGATCGAAAAATATTTTCACTGCTATTTCTCGATATCCCACCGGAAAGCATGAAATAAAGTTATTTCTTTTTTCTAAAGTGGTCAATATTTTCGAAAAAGTTTTTAAACTGAAAACAATGACGACGTCACCAAAACTTAGCATAATAGTAACATAACTACTAGTCAGTGGATATAAAAAGGGATTTATTATCAGACAACCCTGGTTCGATTACTGATTCACAATGCTGACCATGTTGGGGAAAATCAATTTAGTTTTACCAACAGTCGCAAACCTTAGGAAAGCCATGAATATGCTCCTGGTATGATTGAAATACACGCTGAAAACGACGTAAAACCCAATTCAAACATTTACGTAAGTATTTAGAGAACTGGTATCAAAACGAGTTCTGGGTAAATCGATGTACAGCGATGATGTAATACAAAATGATGAGAAAATTCAATTTACGAAATTCAAAAGTTTCTTCTTGTAACGTCAACATGACACATTTCACATCGAGAACCTTTTATCACTGTGCTTTTTATTTCAGACCTCTATCGATCGCTGTAGTTCCATCGGCAGCACGGATGGCTGTTACATCACGGTAATACTGACATTGAAACAGCCAGACGAGATAAAGTCTTTCTCTTAAAAAAGTACTACTACTTAGTAATATACATCGCCCTGTCTTAGTACTTTTGTATCTTCTACACCTTTCTAATCTTTCTTAAAACAGATGAACTCATCTGATCAGATTCGACAGTTGACTTACATGAACAAGTATAATAGCCGGGAGAACTGTTTGGAGAGGGGAATAAAAAGATAAACATGGGACTAGATTTTTGAGCTGCACATTTTCATTTTCCCTCCTTGTTTTAGTCTTTTCCGCTCGAACTAATTTCAGGTATATTGAGTTAGCAAGACCATGCTTTCCTGGTATATGTCATTGGTTTACTTCGAAAACCTCGTAACTATAGCTTGTTACAAGCTGTAGTTACAAGGTTTTTTAAGTAAACCGACGATATGCCGTAGGCTAGATTGGAATTAAGGCAAATCTGGAAGTTGCCCAGGCAGATCCGGATCTGCCTAAACCCAATTAGAATTACACTTTTGTCCAGACACAAATGGGTTGTTTTTCTAAAACTTTTTAACCATATTATATCAGATATGTTTACAACGGAGAGGCATTTTAATTAAAGCAATTTATTTCTACTTTTCCAACAATTACTCCGCTTTCCACCTTTTTTACTAATAAAGTGAAAAACATTTAAAATTTATCCTAACTCTGAATTTTTGATTAAACTTCTTGTATTTTGGGGTTTAAGTTAAATAAGATGATTTATATGTAGTCGCACTATATTCAACGAGAAAATACATGTATTACAATTTGGTCTAGGCAGATTGTGGAGCTGCCTAGCCAAACTGGAATCCTAATTTGGTCTGGACAGAGTTCCAGTTTGGCCTAGGCAGGTTCCGGGGTCCGTATTCAGCAAACATTGCTAAGAGTATTTTTTGTCTTATTCTCCATAATTTCCTAACTTCGAAAGTAACACAACTTCTGATTGGCTTAACCATTCGGTTGAGCCAATCAGAATTTGTGGAATTTTTAAGTTCGGAAAAACTTGGAGAATAAGACTGAGAATGTTCTTTAGAATTGTTGTGAATAAGGACCCGGATCTGCCCAGTTTGGACTACGACATATACATTTTTATCTCGTAACTCTCCTTGTTTTCAATTGTAATACCACCATTACGAATTTTCTGATCTCACACACGAGTGAGATAAGAAAATAGTGCTGTATTTTGTCAACACTCTGTAATTATATGCTTCATTCAAAGCATAACTAACCAAGGTCCCTAATGGAAATTAATGGTCAAAATTCTTAATTGTGATAAAGTTGTTAATTCTATCGCTTGTAGACTTAAAACAAAATCAATATATGCATTTTTCTTCGGAACTATTTTTCGTTCGTAATGTACCTGTCAAAGTAAGCGCACAGGCTTTATGTAAATTTCACTACACATGATTTATGTATGCCTCTGGTTTAGCACATTTTGGACTATAATTCTTGTTTTACGGTGATATGATAAAAATAATCTGATACTCTTTGGTTTCTGAGGTAAAAAAAATATTAAACTCGTCCACAAAAAATGTTATTAAGCTCGCCAAAGGCTCTCTTAATAACATTTTTGTAGACTCGTTTAATATTTTTTTATCTCGAAAACCAACTCATGTCAGATCCTATACATAAGTAGTATGTATAACACGTTTACAAACCTGATGGCTAGTGTGTCTGTGCGCAAACAGTTGAAACGTCGCAGCGGTGAGAGGGACCACTAGGACGAGTTACATTTCTCCCAAGGAAAGGAACAGGTGGAGTTCGAATATACGATCTCTAAATTACTCGTGTGTTACTGTCTGAGCTAACTATATATGGCTTATGTGGTCTATCAAAATAAGCGGAAAGGCGCCTAGACTATGGAATAACTAAAGCATATTACAAGGGGAGGGAGATGTCTTTACTATATCATTTAAGGACCTTATACAGCAAACGGCTGCTACATACAACAACAAATCAAATCAATACATGGATCCGTGGAAATCGATATTTGACCAATCAGGACATCGCATTTATTATACCCGATATCCGGCCTTGAATTCTCACAAATAAACAACTGTTAACGTTGGAAGGATGCAATACACTTTATTTATGTTTTGTTTTTAACGTTTGAATTAAAAAAAAAAAGCTTAGAAAATGCTTAGCGAACTTGTAACGCTGACGTGAGATCACACATAGGCTACAGACAAGTTTAAATTATGATGATTACTGAAAATTTGAACTTATGCAAAGAGCTGATTAGCGCTGGATAATGGATTAATTCAATCTATATTTTTTTTATGAAAGGATGATCGGTAATTTTGGTCAACTCATTGATAATGGTTAAAAGAACAAGCAGTTTAATCTTAACTTTTTAGGTTTAAAGCAATATTTAGTGTAATTAAGTGCAATTTCAGATTCACTAATTCGCTCTCGCAGATATAGAGACTCTTAATTTTGAAGTGGTATCTTAAACAGAGCTCCAGATAAGACAGAATGGTGGTTTTTCAAAATCCATTATTTCTATTCAAAACCGTATGTTGTGGGTACTCATTAGAATCGTCTCGATGAGACGATTCTGATAAGTACCAACAATATAGGGTTCAGTAGACAGTAAATATTAATTTCAATTTTGAAATCGAAATCACTCCCTCTATCCGGAGCTCTGTTCAAAGATCAATCAAATCGTGTTATCATGAAATCATTCAAATTGCTTTAACCCATTACCACATAATCCTTACTTTTAACGATCCTGAGAAAAAAAGCCTTTTGAAAACATTGTAGGAAAAGGAGAAAATGCTGGTAACCAGCATTTTCTCCTTTTCCCACAATTTTTTCTACCCTTCACAAACTAATTTCAAATTTTCAGTCACTTATTTTTTGTCGTCTGCAAATGCTTTCGATTTGGACAAACCTAACATATTGTCGTTTGGTAATGAGTTAATAAAACGCTTAACCTGCTAAATCAGTCAAATAAAACTTTCAAGCCGAAAGGAAAAGCCCCAACATTGCTATTTCAAAGTAATTTTGGACAGTGCAGGTCCAAGATCAGACTGCGTGTTCTATCCAGCATGATCTTCATCTAGTCTGTCCGCTAAAGGCCCTTCAGCCGCGCTTGGCAGCCCCAGGTTTCAGTGGTAAAATGTTCAAAGTATAGTCGATTAAAGTTGTGTTTATAGTCAGAATACAGTTAAATTTAATGGTTAAATTTCAAGTAGGATACCCTTCATTATAAATTGGTCCGCAACAAGCGAAAAGGATCATTCAAACATTTCCGTAAAGTGTCGTCTCGGATCCGGCTACATACCCCACCCAGGCTAATCCGAAACGTCACTTTCCGTTTTTATGCATTTCTCTGATCTGCGCAAATCTACTGTAGCACAAAATCTAACGAAGTCGTAAAATGCCATCTCGGATTAGCCTGCGAGGACTGCGCAGACTGATCCGACGCGACACTTAACGAAATGTCTGAAAGCCTCTATTCGCCCGTTAACCCATTACCACACGATCCCTACTTTTGACGACCCTGAGAAAGAAGCCTTCAGAAAACATTGTGGGAAATGGAGAAAAATGATGGTTACCAGCATTTTCTTCTTTTCCCACAATGTTTTCTACCCTTCACAAAACAAATTTCAAATTTTCAGTCACTTTTATTATGTCGTCTGCAGATGCTTTCGATTTGGACAAGCCTAAAATATTGTCGTTTAGTAATGAACATATTCCAACATTATTTTGCTATTAATTCATCTTCTGTATTTTCAAACACTACAATCATCAGTATCACCAACCATTATTATTATTATTATTATTATTATTATCCAAAT
Organism: Tridacna crocea; assembly: GCA_943736015.1. Classification (NCBI taxonomy): domain Eukaryota; kingdom Metazoa; phylum Mollusca; class Bivalvia; order Cardiida; family Cardiidae; genus Tridacna; species Tridacna crocea. Next base: position 32,181,857 of record OX031066.1, on the reverse strand, counting down.
TATTATCGTTACTATCGTTGTTCCACTCATCTTGAAGGCAACATTGTAAAAAAGACTTTGAAATATGTCTTAATGTTTTAACCTTCACTAAATAAAGATATTATTATTATTATTATTATTATTATTATTATGAATTAAGCAGCCATGATGTTGTTTCAAACCCATAACCTTGCTACAGCTACCTATCCGATGAACAAATTCTTTCAAGAACTCATTTTGTATCGATATTGAGGAATCTTGCAGATTTTCTTTTTCATGACATTATCAGTGATCGGGTTTGCAACATGGATTCCTCAAGATAAGTTCTTTCGAATTTCTGAAAAAAAAATCACATGAAAATGCATATTGCAATACTTGGAAGTGCTTCAATGCATCAAATGTAATCAAAATCCTTGCGGAACTATTAAGATATGCCATAAATCAAAATTTCTTGTAAAACGCCGATAAATACCTGCTGCATCATGCTCTGTGATAAAGGGGTTTAATCCTTTCCCAAACAAGCCCTGGTTTTTACGTGTCTGCTGTAAAAGTCTTTTGAAAACACTGTGGGAAAAGGAGAAATTGCTCGTAACGAGCAATTTCTCCTTTTCCCACAGTGTTTTCTACCCTTTTAGAGTACTTTCTGCTATTTTCTCAAAATCTAAAATTGTCGTCTGCAAACTCTTTCATTTTGGAAGTCAAAATTTGTCGTTTGGGAAAGGGCTAAAAGTTTCCACGAATGCCGGCCTGCGTCTCGAGCGTACGCTGACCTGAGTCGAAATTTTTCGTCATTGGTTCAATTTCTGCGTTTCCAAGGACCTGTCTATCTGATGATTCAGTCTATAGTTACAAAAAATGGACTTATGGATCCAGAGGTACATATGTGACGGCTTTCAGTGTATAACACATCTCGAAGATGCTTAAGCCACCACCCCTTCCTGCCAGCGGGCGACTCGAACAATAGGCCAGCAACACGCATATAAAAGGGCATTCCGACACTTGCGTAAAGTGTCGTCTCGGATCAGCCCGCGTAGTCCGCGCAGGCTGATCCGAGACGATATTTTACGACTACATTAGATTTTGTGCTAAACTTCAATATTATTGGACAGTTTGTAAGCCTGACACTACCCTTCATTACAGTCGACCGTTTGTAATGAAGGATGGTTACAGTGATTAACTACCAATCTAGTTAGTTGTATTGGAGACAAAAGTTCAAACTGTCTGCATGATAGGAATACTCTATATCAGACGGCAAAATTGTTCGACTCTGTAAGTTCTCGCAGAGGACAAATAATGCAATCAACTAATTTATTTGTTTCTGAAACAGTAGAAAGGGTCGTTAGAAGGCTAAAAATTGTTGGTTACAAGCAATTTATATTTTTATTGTTCAAAAAGAGTTTCAAAGGCCTTCTTGCTCGGATCCATAAAACCTGGGGTTGTTTGAACATAACCCTTGACAGCTTATGAGAGGAATGATACATACACACGTTTGTCTGCAACACGCCAAAAGAGCTATTCGGACATTTGCGTAAATTGTCGTCTCGGATCAGCTTGCGCAGTCCGCACAGGCCAATCCGAGACGGCACTTTACGACTACTTTTGATTTTGTGCTACAGTAGACTTCCGCTAAACAAAAAATTACATTAAAACGGAAAGTGCCATCTCGGATCAGCCTGCGCGGACTGCGCAGGCTGATCTAAGATGACACTTTACGCAAATGTTCGAATGTTCGAATGTCCCTTTTCGCTTGTTGCAAGCCAGCCATATATGAGCCATGTTTTGTGAAAAAGGGGGCTTAACTCTTTACAAAACGACAAAATTTTGGACTGTTCCAAATTGAAAGCATTTGCAGACGACAAAATAAATGTGACTCAAATACTGAAATTTGTTCCTGGAAAGTATAGAAAACATTGTGGGCAAAGGAGACAATGCTGGTTACCAGCATTTTCCCCTTTTCCCACGATGTTTTCAAAAGGCTTTTTTTTTTCTCAGGGTAGCTAAAAGTCGGAATTGTGTGGTAAAGATTTAATTCATTAGCATAAAGTATCGATTCGTGTCCGACCAGACTGACATGGGTCGAACTTTTTGCTTTATGTCAATTTTTTGCATGTCAAGGACTAAACGGGTTTTATAGACACAAACTTATATTGTCGGTTTACTTCCAAAATGTCGTAACTACAGCTTGTAACAGGCTCTAGTTACGAGGTTTCGAAGTAAACCGACGATATGTGTTGAACTGGCCACCGTTGCCTATACACGTAGTAATATCAGGGGAGGTAACCAGTCTAGATATGTTTATGTTGGCTCGCTCGGTATAATGTATCGCAGAGATGCACTTCGGCAGTTTGCGGCTCATCACTTATTGGCCTAAAATAACATTTTTTTTTTTTCTAACAAAACCACACAATTTACAACTGGTAAATTCCACAATATAACGACGAGAAAAAAACATGTCTAACTTTTCAACGCACGTAACATAAACATTCCTTGATTATCCGTTCACGCAAACTTTACGTCCGCAGGGAGTTCAGTAATACGACAAACCATACTCGCTTGAAGGTCATTTAGCCTTATCGTCTTCACTTACAATTGACATTTAAGCCCTAAATACATCAGTAAAGAAGAAACAGAAAATGTCTCATTTAGAATCAAAATTCCCCGAAGAATTAATAAACAAATCTTCCGCAGCTGCTCTAGAAAAATCGAGATAATATATTCCATACGATCATATACCAGTTGTCCCGTGAATTACCTATAAGAAAAGGCAAGATCATTTGCGTATCACTGTTGATGTCACCGAAAATACATGTAAATATAGTTATGTTGGGAGCTTTGTCACTTATTATAGGCTACTTTGCCGGGTATACAAGTATGTGGCGCATGGTATCAGGACATTTGCCCCCTGGACATCTGCCCCCATACTTGTGTCCCCGGACATCTGCCCCCTTAGGACACCTGCCCCCGGGACATCTGCCCCACGGACACTTGCCCCTGTAGGACATCTGCCCACTTAGGACATTTGTCCCCTGGACATTTGCCTTCGTAGGACATTTGCCCACTTAGGATATTTGCCCCCTGGACATTTGCCCCCCGGACATCTGCCCCCGGAAATTCGCCCCCTTAGGACATTTGCCCTAGTACGACATTTACGCCCAGATATTTGCACCCGTAAGACAACTGCCTCCTGGGAAACCGGATAAGCCCCTTCTAAATGATGTTGAAGAACTAATAACATACTGAATTTTGCTTTATTTTTCTTCAAATACAAAAAAAAAAGTTTTAATCGGAGTGTACAGCAGGCGTGCCAGATGAGTAACTGACTTTATATTTATCATACTGGAAGTTTGACATTAAAACTGAAATCAATTTATCAGCCGAAGATTTTCAGCAAAATAGCACATAACGATACAACAGTGGAGAAGTCGTTTTCATAGTTCCTTTCAAACTTACCATGTACAATATAGGTGTATATCTCAAAGTTGCTTTTTTGAGATTGTCCCTTAAAGAAGCTCGACGTTCAAGTTGTAAACAAACGTGTTTGTTTACAAACATGGTCGGCAAACTAGTTTTTTTTCCTTCGTGCAGGTGGCAGCACCAGTAGCGCTCCGTTATCGTTAGGCTGTCGCCCGGTCCAATGCAAGAGGGGCAGATGACCAGGGGGCAGATGTCTTAAAGGGGCAGATGTCCGGGGGGCAGATGTCTGGGGGGCACATTTCCTATGGGGGCAGATGTTTGGGGGGGGGCAGATGTCCTAGGTTGGCAGATGTCCTAAGGGGGCAAACGTCCAGGTGGCAGGTGTTGTAAAGGGGCAAAGGTCTGTTTGGGCGCAAAGGTCCCGGGGCAGAAGTCCGGGGGACAAATGTCTTAGAACCAAGACATTTTTCTCCCCTGACTTGTGCCCCCGGACCTTTTCCCCCTTATAACACCTGCCACCTGGACGTTTGCCCCCTTAGGACACCTGCCACCTGGACGTTTGCCCCCCAGACATCTGCCAACTTAGGACATCTGCCCTAGACATCTGCCCCCTTAGGATATCTGCCCCCTTAGGACATGTGCCTCTAGACATGTGCCCCCGGACATCTGCCCCTTAGGACATCTGCCCCTTTAGGATATCTGCCCCCTGGACATCTGCCCCCTCATTTTCTTTTACAACTTGGACGTCGAGCTCCTTTAAGGGACAATCTCGAAAAAGCAACCTTGAGATATACACGCATATTGTATATGGTAATTTTGACCGGCACTATGAAAAAAGACTTCTTAGATGTTGTGTCGTTAAGTGCTATTTTGCTGAAAATCTTCGGCTGATTAATGATTTTAGCTTTGATAACAAACTTCGATTAAAATCCTTTTTTTTTTTTGCATTAAAAAAATAAAGCAAAATTCAGGATGTTATTAGTTCTTCAACATCATTTAGAAGAGGCTTATCGTTTCCTAGGAGGCAATTTTCCAACGGGGGCAAATATCCGGGTGCAGATGTCCTACCAGGGCAAATGTCCGGGGAGCACATGCCCTACAGGGGCGAATGTCCACTAAGTTTAAGCCATGTCTTATAGTCTTTTTTTATCTACAGTAAATGATATGGCCCAAATGTACATATCAGCGTTGAAAGAGTCATGCAAAATTGACAATTACTCTGATACACACATACCTGAGTACTGATTACTTTGAGTGAACTTAAAGAATAATATCTTTCAGGGTATAACCCCACCGGAAAATTGTCTTAGAGGCTTGGATGCACCCCATCAAGTACACTGCATGGATTGCAATATCAAAACATCCGCCTTTACTGGTTTGAAGACCAGAATGAACGGTCAATCACGATCAATAGTGAACGCTACCTAGTGGTTGAGGTTGACACGAAGTTTTGGCAGACTAACAGGTATTGTTAGGGATAAAGAGTGATTGCAACAGGATGTGGGAGCTTCCATTGTCTCGTTGGAATGGTTGCTGGGACACTTCAGTGACTGTCTCACCAGTAGGAGGTATGATCCTGAATGGGCTTAACAATTAACCGACCTGAACCCCAACATTTAAACTTGTGGGGTTATCTCAAATATTACGTCTATCAGGGCAACCCTTCGAGTATTCCTGAACTGAAGAAGGCTATTTTGGTCAAAATCAAGGCAATACTGAAGAAGGAGTGTTTGTCAGAGCAATTGACAATTTTGCATGTCGTATCCGGGTGTGCTTGCATCGCAAATGTACGCATTTTGGTGTATATGTCGTAGGCCATATTGGAATCTAGGCAGATCCGGAATCTGCCTAGACCAAATTAGAATTCAAATTTTGTGTAGACCAAAATGCATTGTTTTCTAATATTTTTTTTGAATATATTGATTTAATTATGTTTACAATTGAGAGGTATTTTCATTTAAAGCATTTTATATGATTTTTTCCACAATCGCTCTTTTTTTCCCACCTTTTTTATTAGTACAAAACATTCAAAATTCATATTTACTCTGAATTTTTGACTAAAACTTCTTTTATTTTGGGGTTTACGTTTAAAAGTAAGATGATTCATATGTAAACGCCCTATATTCAACGAGAAACTATTCAAATTTGGTGTAGGCAGATTGTAGAGCTGCAAAGCTAAACTGGAATCCTGATTTGTTATAGACAAATTCCAGTTTGGTCTAGGCAGATTCCGGATCTGCCTGGATTCCAGTTTGGACTACGACATATATATTGGAATGGAGTTAAAGACTATTGGACATTCATGGCTGAAGCTTGATAGACATGTTAGGAATAGAATGAAGTTCGTTTATACCAAATACAATTGGATTGCAAGTCGGGAATTGTGATTTTTCGTAAACAATTTTATAGGTAACATATTTTGGTCATCCTGTATCCTCAAGAAGAAATTGCGCTCACATTTCAATTACCATCCTTGATCTTTATCTGACAGATTTTCTTCGGAACCTTCTTAGTGAGACTTTGATGTTTATCATACAAAGTCTATTCAACATTTTTTTTGATAGTCCTTAGCACATTCTATTTTTCTGCTTCTTCAAATTGATATACCTCAGGACCATTGCAGATTCAAAAACTTCGTTCAGGTATGTGGTGTAAGAACTTGGCTTTTGTAATAATAATTTCTACATGTACGACTACAAATAAGCTACATATCTAAATAATCTTGCCGGTGTAATGCAGAAAAATGACCCCTATTACAAAATGACACGGTCATTTCTCGACGTAGAGGAATGACTCATGGGTTATTTCTCTACGTCGAAAAATGACCCATGGGGGTCATTCCTCTACGTCGAGAAATGACCCTGGGGTCATTTTGTAATGGGGGTCATTTTCCTGAATTACACCGGCCTGAATTTATGTTTCAGTAACAGCCTATCCATTTTCTTTGTAAAAATATTGCGATGTCGAGCGTGAGTGTCCTTTGCATTTGATATTGTTGTGTTTCCATGTGCAGGTAACTGGTGAGAGAGATCTTAAATTTTCAATTGTTTTCATATTTGGTCAGCCATTTCACGACAATAGTCCACGACAAATAAGGCCGTGCTTTCAAATTATTCTGGGGACTAAATAGTCTTAGATATTGGCCAAGCTAGACTTATATATGCCCTTTCGCATGCCACCGAAGCAAGACGCTTTAATTGCTAAAGATAACTTACCTACAAGTAATATTGATTGACGAAATTGTGTGAAAACAACTAACTTCACACATAATCAACGCAAAATGGTAGGTCAGGGTTGGTGATACCTAAATTTAAGTCACACGAGGACAACGAAAGGTGATGGATGCCAAAAAATATTTAAAGGGTAATCACCAATATGCAAACGTTTTCATTAATCATGATCAATTGTATGCAGATAGGCTGATGACAAGCAATTTTCGTACCATCTTGACTGTGATTCAGCGTGATGAACTGTCAATGAAGGGCTCACGTGTTGTCTTTTCCCGGCAAGAGAACATTAACAATGGTGGACAGAGACACCGTAATATAAACCAAAACTCAAATGCACATAATCTTGATAGACAAATTAACACTGACCGCGACGAAAATCACGTAGGCTGGAACAGAATAGGCAGTAAGGGAAGAAACAATCGGGAATCGCGGTCGTGGTAGTCAAGGTGGAGGTAACCGTAGACACTAGTATAAAGCCGGGTTTTGGAATGTGCGCAGTTTCAATATGAATCCAGAGCCATAAAGTCAAAATTAAACAATGGTGTATTAAAATCCATCTAAATTAAAGCAGAAAAAATTCCAAAGTATGGATGATTCTGTCTTGTATAATAAGGTCGGTCAAAGAGTTACTCCTGGCCGGAAAACTAATTTAAAACAAGACAAAAAGTAAACAAATGATAGAGCAACCTGGCAACTTTTAACCTAGTATTAAGATTAATTTTTGCCAGTGACTACTGTTTGGACGGGCTGAAAAATAGTATTGTCATCTAAACAGTAGTGAAACTTTACTTTCACGTAACTTTATTTCCCTCTGTTCTTTTGGGGATAAAAAGCAAACGAGAAATAGAGTGAACAATACATTGTTCTGTAGAAGGAAACTTAGATGAAATATATTCTACATTTATGATCAGAATATGTTGATATATGTTGATATACTTAACGTTTTAAATTAGATACTATTTACTACATCTATTGTTTACTTTTGACCGCTCCTGGGCCATCAGTACCCCTGTCTCACCAGTTACTTGCTTTCTGTCATTATGGCTAGTTCATCTGTCCATCTCCCGAGTCAAATTATTATTTTTAGTTCCTTTTGATCGCTGACAGTTAACATTTTTACCATTTTATAACTCATTCCTAAACGACCTTTGGGAGAATGCAATTTTGAAAATATTGTCGAAAAAAGAACAAAATGAAACAAGGAAGGATCAGCACTTTTGTTTCATTTATAATATTCTGTAATTTAACCTTAAAGTTCATATAAACACTCCTTTCTAATATATGTTACAAAAATATATTTCAGTTGGTGAACTATTGATGTAGTCTATTCTCGCTCTTTGTTTATCCTCCATGCTGATTCAAGAGAGTGATTAAATTAATTAACCTTAAAGTTACAGAGCCAGAAAAAAATCAGTCGTATTTGTCTAATTTGTAAAAAGCCCGTGAAATGTCAATTGTATTATAAGTTTGGAATACCGAGTCTAACCTTCATTACCACAGACCGTGAATATGATGAATGACAGTCTTAACTCACTACGAGATGATAAAATCTGAGACTATCCGTGCAGGCTACCTGCTACAAGACAGCACTTTCACCCACACCCATAAATGGCGTTTAGTAAACTTCTCAACCTTGACGATAAAATGTTCGCATAGAATCTTGGTTTATCCCAAATTAGTCTAACTCAGATAATCGAGGGCGTAAATGAATTTACTGTTAACTAAATAGAATTCTGATTGGTTGGAAAATTATCAGTTCTACACGAACAATTGTTAACACTACAACGTCTAAGGGTTGAAGTAAGACAATGGATGTATTTTAAATAAGGTAAATATAAGAATACAATGTGGACATCGAGGGTGTGTTTTGAGTTGTTGTCATTCATGAAAGACAACAAATAATTGGATCTGATATTCTGCAGACGAAGTTTCCTCATTTACAAGTAGTGTTACTGCCAAACATACCATTTGCAATCATTAAGTCACAAAAATGAACGGCGGCATAGGTAGATGAGAGACTAAAAAGTGTTTTTGGAATGAAAATCTCACAGAAACATCTAGAAGAGTTGTCTGATTTGGGCTTCTGTTTATGACTAATAATTTAGGTCTAAATCTTACCCTTTGCTATGTCGACCTCATTATTTTATATTAACTTAGTAATTACCATCATAATATATAAGAAAGTCGACCTCTTTAGAATGTTGAAAAGAGAATCTACTGAAACTCAAAATAAATATTTCCTTAGAGGCCTAACAAAAGAAGCAGACGGTACACGTCGAAGAGCAGACTACATATTTTGTGCAATCTGGTCTCGGTCTTTACCGTCCACAAAAGCCTTCTTTTCGCCTAGTGCGATGACAGGATCATGGGTCATTTAAACGTGAAAAGGGCCATACCTGATTTCCCTTTGGAAAATTGTCCCTTAGTACGGACTCACAGTTCTATGATTATTGACCACAGGAGAATGTTCGTCATAGGTAGACATTGGGCTAAGAACAAATCTTTTGAAAAATAAAAATGTGATTTCCTCCTCCTCATTATCATTATTATTATTATCAACATGTCCTAATGAAGTTGCTATAAAACACATAAAAGTACTACTTCATATATTTTCTACGTAAGCTTTTTGGAAACTGAAAGATTACTTTTAGTAATCAAAGCGCTGAAAGCACCAGTGTAGCTTTTGTCAAGAAAATCATTGTGTGGAATTAATAATTTGTAAACATGCACGCTTCAGAGATTATCTTTGATTAAATAAAGATTATCAAGTCATCTAAAATAGTAGAATTAACCTTATCTAGGACAGTTGTGAAATGCACATGACAGAAAAAAAAAAGCACTAACGTTAAAGTAATTCCTTTGGATTATATATCAGATACAACTTCATCGTGTTTGCCCGAAGGTGATAGTTTTCCATTCATTTTAAACCCACACGTGTAGACAATATCAATTATCCGAATTCGATTGTCTAAGGGACATAAATTAAACTTGGGATGAAAACCTCTCCCACATGTCTTAGTTTAAAATAGTTTTTTTTTCTTCTTATTTTCACAACTATCTCACCTCCTCGCAGAAAAGAAGACAAATCTATTTCATTCTTTACAGCACAACAGGATTTTGAACTTTCCTAGTCCAAATCGTAGTTTTTATCAAGGTCATAAGTATTCTGGAAGAGAGAGAGAGAGAGAGAGAGAGAGAGAGAATGAATGTCACCAGCAATTCATGCTTTTCCAACGAAATTTATATACAGTTCAACTCGATGCTTCGTTTAAAAAGGGACTTTTTGGTAAAAGGTGAAATAAATACACTTAACTAGTCTGTGGCTCTCTTTCTTTCATGCAACGGATGATTCTCTCTCTCTCTCTCTCTCTCTCTCTCTCTCTCCCTCTCTCTCTCTCTCTCTCTCAGGTAACTGGTGATTTTCTACATTCTTGCACAACACTACCTGTCAAACATTCGGTCTTTTTTGGGGATAAAAATTCAAATGACAGTGCTCAAAGAAATAATTCATCGCGAAAAAGGAAAATACTGGATTTATTCGGACTGACTGAAAGTATTCGTATTTTCCAGGAAATTCCACCACTAAGACAAAAGCGTTATTATTTTTTCCTTCGTTTTCTCTTCTTTTGAGAACGTGAACTTAATATGAAATATGTTCACACTCGATGCTTGACGTATTTTAATTCCTTTATAATCATTCATTTGAAAATTCCTGCCATATTTGCTTCAAGTGATTAGAGCCTCAGATCGCATATTAACCAATTACCACACAATCCCTACTTTTGACGACCTAGAGAAAGAAGCTTTTTAGAAAACATTGTGGAAAAAGGAGAAAATGCTGGTAACCAGCATTTTCTCCTTTTCCCACAATGTTTTCTACCCTTCACAAGACAAATTTTAAATATTCAGTCACTTTTATTTTGTGGACCGCAAATGCTTTCGATTTGGACAAACCATTACCAAATGACAATATTTTAGGCTTGTTCAAATCAAAAGTATTTGCTGACGACAAAATAAAAGTAACTGAAAATATGTAATTTATTTTGTGAAGGGTAGAAAACATTGTGGGGAAAGGATTTTCTCCTTTTCCTACAATGATTTCTAAAGGGTTCTTTCTCAGGGGCGTCAAAAGTAGGGATTGTGTGGTAATGGGTTAAGCTAGTCAGTATCTTGAAACAATTCCGAGCCTTCGAATCAAACAAAATAGAACAGAACAGAACAGAATGTTTTATTGGCTTAAACTGTACAAGGTTTTCGTCATAATCAAGATATATAAGAATAAATCTAATACAGTACAGTCAGCAACACATATACAAACAATGAAAGCATAGAAGATAATGCTGTTCATTTACATTTTACAATAAAAGTGGAATAGAGAGAAACAAGAGAAAAATGGAAAGGAATCATGAATACTTAGGAAACCGTCGAATAAACTGTTTAAGACGCTGTTATTTCACAGAAGTATTCAATATCAAACAGCGATTCGAGATTGTAGATGGCTCTTTGCCCTGTTATAATTACCTTTAACTCTTTACCAAACGACAAAATGTAAGACCGGTCCATATTGAAAGCATTTGCAGACGACAAATAAAAGTGTCTCAATTTATAGAATTTGTCTCCGAGAGGATAGAAAACTTGTGGAAAAAGGAGGAGAAAATGCTGGTTGCCAGCATTTTCTCCTTTTCCCACAAGGCTTTCAAAAGCTTTTCTTTCCAGAGTCGAGAAAACCAGTGCCGGTTTTTTTTTTTTTTGGTAATTAGGAGTTAAAAAAACAGTAAAGGAAAGGGAAAAAGCATTTTCTCCCTTCCAAATACCGTTTTCTACGAAAAAATCAAGATCAAAATCCCATTGTTAATCCCCTTTCATTTAGTTGTCTGCAATGCCCTTCAATATGGGCATGTCTAAAACGGTCGTCTTCGGATGAAACCTTGCTTATCGTAAATTAACCGGCCCATTGTGAAGAAAATTAAACGAAAAAAACCTTTATCCCTTTACCACACAATGCCGACTTTTGACACCCCTGAGGAAGAAGCCTTTTGAAAATATTGTGGGAAAAGAAGAAAATGCTGGTAACCAGCATTTTCTCCTTTTTCCACAAAGTTTTCTACCCAATCAAAGCAGAGCAAAATTGCACCGTTTGAGCCACTTAAAAACTGTCGTATGGAAATGCTTTCAATTTGGAAAGTTCTAAAACTTTGCTGTGTGGTAATGTGTTATCTTTTTCTGATCTCTCCATAACACAATTTATTTGAGACATACACTAGCGAACGGAGGTTTAACTCATTACCAAGCGACAATATTTTAGGCTTGTTCAAATCGAAAGCATTTGCAGACGACAAAATAATAGTGACTGAAAATTTGAAATTTGTATTGTGAAGGGTAGAAAACATTGTGGGAAAAGGAGGAAATGCTGGTTACCAGCATTTTATCCTTTTCCCACAATGTTTTCTCAAAGCTTCTTCCTCGGGGTCGTCAAAAGTAGGGATTGTGTGGTAATGGGTTAATGTATCTCTCCATGATGACATGATATGGATCCATAAAAATTCCATTTTTCCGATCAACCAATAGAATCATGGGCGAACCAGCCTAGTGACATGCAGACATGTGAACAATAGCAAAAGGGTTTCGACTCACATCAGTCTGCACGGATTGCGCAGGTTGACGCAAGTTGATACCTTTTGCAATGCATTAAGTTAGGTTTTCACAGTGCTTGGCTGATTTGTCAGAGTCTGACTAGATTTCGTAAAATCTTGAATCAGCAGGTCAATACATTTGACAAAAACCGATTTTGGGGATAACCAAAATTATATCTTTCACAGGATAAAAGTTTAAGCATAATAACGAGTAGCGCGCACCTTTTGTCTACATGTCGTTAAATGCTTTTAACCCTTTACTCCACAGATACTCATTTCTACGCATTGCTTGTAGGAGCCTTTAGAAAACATTGTGGCAAAAGGTGAAATTGCTCGTGACGAGCAATTTCACCTTTTGCCACAATGTTTTCTATGCTATCAAAAGGTGTCATATACACATAAGAAACAGCTTCATCGTTGCTGTTATTTAGGGTCAGTTAGAGATACCATAGATATACCTCAAGAGGTAAAGGGTTAAATAAGTTCCAGGTTCACAAAAATTTAAAACTGGCACGGCTTTTCTAGAAGTTAAAGTGATAAGAAGAGTTATTTTGTAGGATTAAATTCTAATTCGTCGTTTATATAAAAAGCGTGGAAAGGTTTTCCAGAGCATTTCAGTATCTTTAGAAAGTGCTTATGTTCATAAAAACAACAGCAACAGCAACACTAAAAACAAAACAATTTTAAATTGACGACGAATATGTCAGTATTATCTAAGTAGAAAAGATAATTTATGTTGCAGTATTAAATGTTTTGTTTTATTTCTTTCTGTAATTATTTTTGATTGAATAGGAGGGATAAACCCATCTCTCTCTCTCTCTCTCTCTCTCTCTCTCTCTCTCTCTCTCTCTCTCTCTCTCTCTCTCTGTCTGTATATATACAGCACCTTCAAAGCCTATCATATACAGCGGGTTTTATAATTATGACTAGGTGCACGATAGGACAAAGAAAGGGGCCAATGCAATTTAAAGCATTCGATTCTGTTTTTCAAAAGTGTTGGTGAGTGTAGTCCAGAGTTTTTCTCTTAGTATTCTGCGGGTTGATACAGAATAAAGGCAATATTGCTGATTAGCAAAGTCTAACGTTTGCGTGCACACTTCTATACTTTCAATACCACCACATCATTGGCACTTCACCAGAAAAAATCCAGCGTTATTTAAATAATATCACTAGAAAAGTAAGGTTTTTGAAAATATTCAGGAAGAAATGAAGACAAGAGGACTATGATGGTCCTCTATCGCCCACCTGAGTACTAAGCAATAAATGTCTAAAATAAAGATAAATACCAAATATTAAAGGTCAAGGTCAAATGATAATGAAACAACAGCAGCAAATTGTCGCAATTTGACTTAAGACTTCAAAATTCCGTTCAGGACAAGCAAGAAATACTGTAAAAATGAATACAGAGGTGGCATTACTCAAACTCTCCGCCAGGTAGAGTTATAGCACTTGCACACTATACCCTGTAATATTGCAACAAACATGCATACCAAGTTTGAAGTCATTCTGACATGAAATGACAAAATTACATTCCGGACCAGCACTAAATGCTATGAAAATGACATTCAAAGGAAAATAAAACAAAGACAGAATGAGGTAGAGTTACAATTCTTGTGCACCCCACTTCCAAATATTTCAAAAATAAGCATACCAAATTTCTAGTCATTCCTACTTAAGATCACAGTTTTGCTCTGGACAAGCAAAAATTTCTATAAAAATTATGGTCAACGGGGAGTAACTCAAAATTTGTGCAAGGAAGAGTTATGGTCCTCGTGCACTGCATTCCGTAATTTTTCAGCAGTCATGCATATCAAAGTTGGAGATGTTCAGCCTGGAGATGATAAAGTTATATTCCAGACGAGGAGAAAATGCTATTAAAAATGACGATCAAAGGGAAATAACTCATACACAGTACGAGGTAGAGTAATAGTTCCTTCACACTGCACTCTGTTTTATTGCAACAAACACAAATGTCAAGTTTCAAGTCAACTGGACCAGAGATGACACAGTTATGTACCGGAATAAGAACTATTCTAAAGATTTTTCTTACTTAAAGAGAAATAACTCCAGTCGTTATTGTCCGATTACACCCATAATCGAACTCATCCGAGATCTGATGGTGAAATGTGTTTCAACCAAATATGGAGCTGATTGGTGGATATTTTTGTAGACGCTAGAATGTAAACTAAGTCAAATATTGCAATATTTCTAATTCAAGAGTAGATAACTCTAGTTATTCTAGACCGATTAGACCCATCATCTAATATATCCGAGATCTTATAATCATATATATTTAGCCAAAATTTCGTGCTGATTGGTTGATATATGTAGATGCTAGAGGGTAAACAAAATCGAATATAGCAATTTTACTAATTCAAGGGCAAATAACTCTAGTTGTTCAGGTCCGATTAGACCCATAATCGAACTCATCCGACTTCTTATGGTCATGTATAATTTGACCAAGTTTGGTGCTGATTGGTAGATATTTGTAGATGCTATAGTGTACACCAAGAAATGTGAATGGACAGACGGACGGATGGTTGGACGCCGGACCGATGGACGACGACGGACGATGAGTGATCACAATAGCTCACTCTGAGCATTTCGTGCTCAGCTGAGCTTAAAAAAGTGATATGCAATTTCTCCCTTTTTAGTTTTTTTTTGTCATTTCTAGGTCAAATCTGATCATTTTATCAATGTATAATTTTGCTTTTTTAACTGCTGTTTGTTTTGACAAGCTCGAATTTATGACGTCTGGTGAAGAGTTAGGAGAAAAGGAAATGTTCATTCCATCAGAAAAAGATAGACAGTTTGTTGTACCCTGTAATTTCTCTGATAATTGGGAGTTCACGTCATTCAAATTTGTCCTCATATTTCATGAATGACAGACTGTAGGTTTATAGCCAGGCTTTGTATGCCAACGTAACATCCACGATAAAGTTCTGTATTCACAAAACGTGTTTAACCCTTATCCTGCTAAATAAATGAAATGACACTCTGTGAGGGAAGCATATCTTATCGGAGATTGTAGATCAAAGATCAAACTGCACGTTCAGTGCAGGCTGATCTTGATCTACGCTCTCTGCAAAAGGTCCACTAGTCGCGCTTAGCAGCTAAAGGGTTAACATATTCTATGGATCATTTGATGACCTCAAGCATTTCTAGACCCATTGAAGTTGATCGGATGACCTTTCAACATGAAGAAATATTTTTAATCTTTATCCTGCAAAATAACTTAATGAAAATGTCAAGCCGATAGCAAAAACACAAAAAAATGCCACTTCAAACTATTTCTTTAGAGAAAAATATGTCCTTATCGTTCCGTGCAGTCTTATGTTGATATACTCTGTCAGCAACAGGAAACTGTCTAGTTAACACATAGTGGCCTAAGGATTAACAGAAAGGACAACTTGTCTTCTCACAGCTTCGCCTTACAGCAGCCATTTCTTGCTGATAAGCATTAATTAACGCTGCTTTCTAACCGCTCGCTGTGTTTACGCGTACAGCGATTGATTGTTACCAGTTTTATACCACAGGAAAAATTCTACATAATATTCAAAATTAAGAACTTTAAAGCCCCCTAGGATAACAAGAATCAATCATCACGTCAAAAAATCTACGAGATACACATTTTGATAAACCCTCGTTTATGCTATGGTAAAGAAGTTGACAGGAGTCCAACTTTTTTTCTCACAATCTAAGTTCATATGTTGGAAGCATGCATCATCCCAGCTTCAATATCTGTGAAATAAAAGTGCCTCTATTTTGTTTAATTAATTTTCTTTGGCTCGGAATTGTTTCAAGATACTGACAAGCTTAATATGCGATCTGAGGCTCTAATCACTTGAAGCAAATATGGCAGGAATTTTCAAATGAATGATTATAAAGGAATTAAAATACGTCAAGCATCGAGTGTGAACATATTTATATTAAGTTCACGTTCTTACAAAAAAATAAAACGAAGAAAAAATAATGACGCTTTTGTCTTAGTTGTGTAATTTTCTGCAAAATACTAACACTTTCAGTCCGAATAACTGTAGTATTTTCCTTTTTCGTGATGAGGTTTTTTTGTGCATTGTCATTTGAATTTTTGACCAATGCAAAAGCGGATGATCGACAGGTAGCTTTTTTGTGCAAGAATGTACAAAATCATAAGTTGCCTGAGACAAAGATAAAGAGAGAGAGAGAGAGAGAGAGAGAGAGAGAAGATCATCAGTTATATGAGAGACAGAGAGACAGAGGGAGAGACTAGTTAAGTGTATTTTTTCACCCTTACCAAAAGGTCCCTGTTTAAACGAACAATCAAATTGAACGTTTTATAAATTTCGTGGGAAAAGAACGAGTTGCTGGTGACATTGATTATTTTTCTCTCTTTTTTCCAGAATACCTTTGACCTTATTTATAAAAAAAAACTACCAATTGAGCTATAGAAGTCCATAATTATGTTGTGAAGTAAAGAATAATACAGATTTGTCTTCCAGATTTATTTTCTTTTGTGCGAGGAGATGAGATAGTTGTGAAAAGAAAAAAAAAAAAAACAATACTTGTGGGAAAGGTTTTTATCACAATTAAATTGGATGAAATTTGTAAGAACAATGTCGGGTTATATTCTTATCAAAAGTCGGCTATTCAGAATCAAATTCGATAATGTTTTTAAGACCGATGTCGGGATTATAGCTTTTACCAAAGGCCGACTATTCAAAATTCTAGTGTACATGGGTACTTGAAACGCATCGGGTATGCGAGATCGTATTGAAAAGGTACAAGGGTAATTAATATTGTCTACACGTGTGGGTTTAAAATGAATGGAAAACTATCACTTTCGGGTAAATACAATAAAGTTTTATTTGATATATACATTGTAATTCAAAGATATTTCTTTAACGTTAGTTAATATAATACTTTTTTCTCTGACATGTCTATTTCACAAGTGTCCTAGAAACATTAATTCTGCGTTTTCAGATGACGTCATAATCTCCATTCAATTGAAGATAATCTCACAGGTTTACAAATTGTTAATTCCACACAATGACTTTCATGACGAAAGCCACACCTGCGCTTTCAGCGTTTTGATTACTAAAAAGTAATCGTCCAGTTTCTAAACTCTTGCGATAAAATATGTATAGTAGTACTTTTATGTGTTTTATAGCAACTTCATTTGGACATGTTGATAATAATAATGATGATGATGAGGAGGAGGAGGAGGAAATCACATTTTTTATTTTTCAAAAGATTTGTTCTTAGCCTTATGTCTACCTATGACGAGCATTCTCCTGTGGTCAATAATAATAGAACTGTGAGTCCATTCTAACGGACAATTTTCCACAGGGAAATCAGGTATGGCCCTTTTTCATGTTTAAATAACCACTGACCCTTTCAGCGGCAAAGGAGAAAAGAAGGCTTTTGTGGACAGTAAAGACCGAGACCAGACTGCACAAAATATGTAGTCTGCTTTTGGACGTACACCGTCTGCTTGTTTTGTTAAGCATTTAAGGAAATATTTGTTTTGAGTTTCAGTAGATTGTCTTTTCAACCTTCTAAAGAGGTCGAGTTTTTATATATTATGATGGCATGAGTTAGTTCATGTAAATCAATTAGGTCGACATAGCAAAAGGTAAACTTTAGAATTATATTGTTAGTCATAAACAGAAGCACAAATCAGAAAACTCTTCTAGATGTTTCTGTGAGATTTTCAATCAAAAACACTTTTTAGTCTCTCAGCTACCTTTCTAGCCGTTCATTTTTGTGACTTAATGATTGCAAATAGTATGTTTGGCGGTAACACTACTAATAAAAGAGGAAACTTCGTCTGCAGAATATTAGATCCAATTATTTGTTGTCTTTCATGAATGACAACAACTCAAAACATACCCTCAGTGTCTACATTCTGTCCTTATATTTACCCTATTTAGAATACATCCATAGTCTTACTTCAACCCTTTAACGTTGTAGTGTTAACAACTGTTCGTGTAGAACTGATAAATTTCCAGCCATTCAACGTTCTATTCGGTTTACGGTAAATTCATTTACGCCTTCGATTATCTGAAATAGACTAAATTAGGATATAGAGGATATTTGTTTTTTTCGGTGTAAGATCGAAATTTATTTCATCGAGTGGACACCATCGGTAATATTTTCACGAGTGGCGCAGCCACTCGTGAAAATATTACCGATGGTGTTCACGAGATGAAATAAATTTCGATCTTTCACCGAAAAAAAAAAACAAATATTCTATTTATTTTATGCTTTTAACCCTTTCTGGGAGGAGCTTTATCAAAATTCAGTAGAATTCTTTTCCCTCATTCCCCGTGGCGTACCTCTTCCGCATAGCAACGTGACGTCAGGCGCTAGAAATGTAAGGTATATGACGTCATATTTCCCATCTGGTTGTTAGGCACGCGCAATTTACCTAGGCAACAAGAACGTGAAAATCGGTATTTTCACTGGTGGTACCAGTGTAAGATCGAAAAATATTTTCACTTCTATTTCTCGATATCCCACCGGAAAGCATGAAATAAAAACCAAGATTCAATGCGAACATTTTATCGTCAAAGCTGAGAAATTTGTTAAACTTGGGCGTGGGTGAAAGTGCTGTCTTGTAGCAGGTAACCTGCACGGATAGTCTCAGATTTTATCGTCTCGCAGAGAGTTAAGACTGTCATTCATCATATTCACCGTCTGTGGTAATGAAGGTTAGACTCGGTATTCCAAACTTATAACACAATTGACATTTCACAGGCTTTTTGCAAATTAGACGAACACGACTGAATTTCTTTGGCTCAGTAACTTTAAGGTTAATGAATTTAATCACTGTGTTGAATCAACATGGGTGATAAACAAGGCGCGAGAATAGACTACATCAATAGTTCACCAACTGAAATATATTTTAGTAACATGTATTAGAATAGAGTATTTATGGGAACTTTAAGGTTGAATTAGAGAATATTATAAATGAAACAAAAATGTTGGTCCTTCCTTGCTTCATTTTGTTCGTTTTTTTCGACAATATTGTAAAAAATGCATCTTTCCAAAGATCGTTTAGGAAGGAGTTATTAAATGGTAAAAATGTTAACTGTCAGCGATCAAAAGGAACTGAAAACAATAATTTGACTCGAGAGTTGGACAGATAAACTAGCCATAATGACAGAAAGCAAGTAGCTGGTGAGACAAGGGTATTAATGGCCCAGTAGCGGTCAAAAGTAAACAATAGGTGTAGTAAATGACACCTAATTATAAACGTAAAGTATATGAACATAATTATATCAACACGTTCTGATTACGAATGTAGAATATATTTCATCTAAGTTTCCTTGTTCAGCACAATGTTTTGTTAAGTCTACCTCTCGTTTTTGTGCAAAAGAACAGAGAGAAATAAAGTTAAGCGAAGGTAAAGTTTCACTGCTGTGAAGATGACAATATGGTATTGTAAGGCCCGTCCAAAACAGTAGTCGATGGCAAAAATTAATTTTAAAACTAGGTTAAAAGTTGCCAGGTTGCTCTATCATTTGTTTACTTTTGTCTAGTTCTGAAATTTGTTTTCCGGCCAGGAGTAACTCTTTGAACCGACCTTACAATAAAAGATTGTCATCTTCACAGAATCATCCATACTTTTGAATTTTATGACTTTAATTTTAACACAACATTGTTTACTTTTGACTTTATGTGTGAAGTTAGTTGTTTCCACACAAGATCGTTAATCAATTACTTGTAGGTAGTTATCTTTAGCAATCAAAGCGTCTACCAATATAGAACTGATAGGCTACCTGTCTGGCGTAACCTTGGTCCAAGCGTCAATGATTTCTGAAACACTTAATTGTTATCGCGGTCTGCGTATTACATTCTAATTGCGAAAGAGCATACATTTGATTCCCCATGGATAGTGGACAATACCGACTGTTGGAATTTTCTGCATAAGTACTCTTTCCACAGAAAAAATATTGTGATATTTCTCACAAATTTGATAATTTGCTTTAAAACAAAAAGAATAAAACTCCTGAAACTGTTATAGGTTGAACTTCTATCGAAAAGGCAATTGTTTTGCTAATAGTCATGAATTTTAACTAATAACGATGCTTTTGGAACGAAAATAGTCTAGCTTGGGCAGTATCTAAGACTAATTAGTTCCCAGAATAATTTGAAAGCATGGACTTATTTGTCTTCGACTATTTAGCGTGAAACGGCTGACTACATATGAAAACTAGTGAAAATTTAACATGTCTCGCACCAATTACTTGCACATGGAAACGCAACTATGTAAAATGCACTAGACACTCACGTTCGACATCGCAATATTTGTACAAAGGAAATGGATAGGCTGTTACTGAAACGTTAATTCAGGCCGGCAAAATTATTTAGATATGTAGATTATTTGCACTCGAATATATAGAAATTGTAATTACAAAAGCCAAGTGCTTCGACTACATACCTGTACCTGAACAGTGGTCCTCAGGTATATCAATCTGAAGAAGCAGAAAAATAGAATATGCTAAGGGCTATCAAACAAATGTTGAATAGACTTTGTATGATCGTCATCAAAGTCTCACTGAGAAGATCCAGAAGAAAATCGGCCTGATAAAGATCAAGGGTGGTAATTGAAATGTAAGCGCAATTTCTTCTTGAGGATACAGAGTGACCGTGACCAAAAAAATGCCAAGTATAAAATTGTTAAGAAAAATCACAATTCCCGACCTGCAATCCAACTATATTTGGTACAATGGACTTCAATCTATTCCTGACATGTCTATCAATCTTCAGCCATGAATGTCCATCCAAAAGTCTTTGTTTTATCTCCATTCCATTGTATACTCCAAATGAGTACATTTGCGATGCAAGCACACCTAGATACGACATGCAAAAGGGTCAATAACTCTGACAAACACCCCTTCTCCAGTATTGTCGTGATTTTGTCTGCGATAGCCCTCTTCAGGAATACTCGAGGGGTTGTCCTGATAGACGTACTATTTGAGAAAACCACACAAAAACAAATCGGGAGGGGAAGGTTGAAGCCGCAGTAAAGCCCAAATATAGGTAATTTTCAATGTGTATAACTCGAAAATATAGCTGAATACCAATCAAAACACACATATAAATTATATAAGATCGGAGAAAACTCGAACGAGTCAGTTACTGCACTGGTTGCCATGATATATTTGTGCGAAAATGTATGGAGAAGCCCGTCAATTTCAGGGTTGCCTATGATAGATACAACCTTCGTTATCGTTCGTGTATATTCGAACTTGGTCTACGAAAACGTCTCGTGATAACACTGCATCTCATTAATTCAATGACGTAATAGGTAGTACCAATGTTTACGATTCCAACAATATGTCAACGGAGAGTTAGTTTGCCCATTCCGAACCTGTTTTCTTATTTAGATGTAATAAACTCTGCTTGTATTGATGATAAATGAATAAGCGATGAGCAGCCTGTGGCGTTGTTACTATTTAAGATGTCGATAAATTTAAGTTTTTCAAGCCCAGAATTGGGACAAAACCATCAAAGAAATAAAGGGTTTGTTTCGACGCTTTGAATGATCACGTGGTGTTTACGTCACTATTATATCATGCGGACATTTAAGACGCAAATCGGCTAATCGTCGGCTATCATCGACGTAAACAAACAGAAAGTGCGGCATGGTAGGACCTGTTCTAGTTTCAAAATTCTTTTTTCTCGCACTGACTGGAACTTTTGAGAACTTAACCTTTACATATCACGAATCATAACAATCGCGATATTTTTACATGGTAAAATTTAATTTACTTTTATTTTAAAAAGAGGTTGTTTATTCAGTTGGACACTACTGAGACTTTAAGGTCTGTTAATTGAGAAACTCATTCAGGGTCATACCTCCTACTGGTAAGACGATCACCAAACTGTCCCAGCAGCATTCCAACGAGTCATTTGAAGTTAGGGAGTTGCCCCATCCTGTTGAAACCATTCTTCATCCCTAATAATACCTCTTAGTCTGCCCAAAACTTCTTGTCAACCATTTATAGAACTTGGAACGCCTGATGTAGGCCTATCTAGCGTCGTCAGCGATACAGCGATACATCGTTTCGAAATTCTGCTCTGTTATGTATTCAATGTCAAACTAAAACGATGAAAACTGGCGCATCTTGACTTTAAATCTGGATAAATCCTTTAAATTCCAATGCGCTTTTTATATCAGTGTAAGTGGTTGATTGATGCGATAGTAATCCACAGTATTTATCGCTAATTGAAAAGATATGAAGAGCTAGTCACTTCATGATCGGTACAGAACAGGTCTTTGTAAAGTAACAAGTACAGTAGTGGCACACAGACATACAGATCAAGCATTATAGAGACGGGACAGTTACAAGTTTCTATTTTGGTAGTTTTGCTCAAGTAAATTTATGCACTTGGTCTTATTTTTATTTATTTATTTATTTATTTTTTTTTTTTCAAGAAAGTATTCTTATAGTAATAATATTGTAAGAATAACATCTACTAAGAAGATGATATACATCTTCAATACCACAACTTGTAAAGACAATAAATGGCATTGCTTTTATGAAATGTTAAAGATGTACTGTTTTACCTCATATACCTAGTGTGTTAGCGTTTGTCCGGTCTGCAAAATATAGTTGTGTTCATTTATGGCGGAATGAGGGTTAATGCAGTGTAAATTTTGCACACAATGCGTTATCATGACCCGTGTTCTTTTCATCATTTAAATGAATGTCGAGGACTTCTTCCTTTATCCCACAAAGTTTCAAATGTATTCAGGTATCAATTCTAATGAACCATTACGTCGGTCTACATAAAAAACCTCGTAACTACAGCTTGAAACAAGCTGTAGTTACGAGGTTTTTGGAGTAAACCGACGATAATTTGATGGTGGTGACCCGTGCTTTAAAAGGAAGGCAACGGTGCTCTGGTAAAGGGAGTTCAGTGGATCTCTGTGATGCTTTATACCTAGCAAGTAATTCTATAATTTGGTATCCAAAACAAATCTAACATGTGACCTATCACTCAGAAAGGGACCATCTTGGAAATGCGAAAAGTGTCGACCCTGGTCAGACTGACCAGAGTTGACTTTTTTCGCTTTAATGGCATTTTCTGTATGAAAAGTGGTCATTGTACCTTTTTAAACAATCATTTTTTGAATTATAAAATTAGACAGGCCTGCACTCTCGTTGATCTGTTTTCGTCTAATTGATGTACAGAATTCCCAGATGGTCCCTTGTTGCGTGATGGGTCATATATTTTCAAAAAAAAACTGAATCATGAATTGAACTGATCTTTTTGCATGCAGGAAAAAAAGGACCAAAGAAAAGATCTCAGTTCCCGATCAACCTGCTAGATTTGGACAGGCTTAACTCCATGGGTTGATACTTTTTGCAGATGCATAAAAATACCTTTTTACGAAGCATGGTTGCTACAAATTTGTTTCAGAATGTAATCCGTTACGCAACAAGATACAAAAATTATTCTCAATCTGTATTTCTCCACATTTCAATCCTTTCACCCTTATCCTGCTGAATAACTAAAATGCAATTTTCAATTTAATTGTAAAAACCAAAATATTGCCTTTTCAAAAGTGTGTGTTGGGTAATAATATCTCCTCATCGGACAGTGTAGATCCAAGATCAGACTGCACGTTCTGTGCAGTCTGATCTTGATCTATGCTGTTCGCAAAAGGTATGGAAGTCGAGCATAGCAGCCTAAGGGTTAAATGTCCTTTACAGGATTACCTTTATAAAGAAATATTTTGCCAAAACCCCATGCTTGTTTTATTTCTTATTCCACATTCTTCTACCGTTATTTATCAGAGATCTAGTAAATTTCTCGGTCTGTTTCAAATGCAGCTGTAAATAAACATCCGATTTCTTAGGAAAAATGAATATGTGTGCAATAGTGCGCAAAATGAGAAACCTCCTCAATCAAGATGGGCTTGGCATTTAGTTTGTGTTTTCTGGTGCAATCAGCCAGTATCAAAGTTTATAGGTCTGCTTTTCCATTTCCCTTATACTCAGTATTTAAACTACACTGAAAGAAAAAATTCCAAAAAAAAAAAACCTGTTTGACAAAACCTTGATTTGCAAACAATGAAATACCGGTACTTTCACAAACGTAGAACTACTTATTTAAAAGATTTTTACTCGTTTGTTGTAAAGTTTTTAGATGCTTAACCCCACACACAAGTTGATATGAGGGAAATGCTAAAACCGTCTCTTGATTTGGAAAAGTGAAAGATTAAGTGATGTTTTATGGCGCGTCGACAGCAAGGGTTAATTTTAGTAAACATGCCAGTGCATTGTAGGATAAAAATCGGTAATGAGATTTGACTTTAAGCTCTTTTGGAAAATTTCTCGTGTACTTTAGATTGTCTCAACAAAATTTCGTCCGCTGTTAGACCCTAATTGGCCTGCAACACGCGAAAATGGGCATTTAAATATTAGCGTAAAAAGTCGTCTCGGATCGGCCTGAGTAGTATGCACTGGCTAATCCAAAGCGACACTTTCCGTTTTTATATTATTTTCTATTTTGCACATGTCTACTGTAACACAAAATCTAATATAGTTATAAAGTGCCGTCTTGGATTAGCCTGCGCGAACTGCTCAGGCTGATGCGAGACGACACTTTACGCCATGTATACGTACGATAGCCAAGTAGACATTGACTTACTTTCAAAATCTAGAATAAGAGTAAAAAAGCAATTCTAAATGTTTGTTTAGCACCATCGACTTGAACGAGGTTACAAAAAAACTTGCCAAATACTGATTTTTTTTTCATAATGTATAAAGTAATAAAAGGAATTGTAAAAAGAAGCAGTGTGCACAATGGATCTTAAACTTTTTGACAAAACTTATTGTAGTCGTGAAGCAGCATCTAGGGTAAGCTTGCGCGGACTTGGCACGAAACTTCCATATAGATTGCACGATGTCCAAATCGAGAAACAA
Organism: Tridacna crocea; assembly: GCA_943736015.1. Taxonomy (NCBI): domain Eukaryota; kingdom Metazoa; phylum Mollusca; class Bivalvia; order Cardiida; family Cardiidae; genus Tridacna; species Tridacna crocea. Next base: position 32,156,678 of record OX031066.1, on the reverse strand, counting down.
CAATTATCTACTCAAATGGTGTGTCTCCTTTCTGCACATCATGTTTAAACGTGTTCAAGTGCTATTTTCTATTCCTGGGCTCCCGATTGTTTTAGATCAATCGGTTTGATCCAAGTAATAAAAGACAGATTATGAAGTGTGTGTAAATCGTGCCGTTTTGATACTCTGTGTGACAATATTTGTTTGCTTTTGTTACAAAAGTCTTTTGTATCAATATAACAGAACAGAACAAAACAGAACATATCTTTTATTTTCGCCCAGGTATAGCAAATATACAAGAAGGGCAAATGAAATAATAAACATGAATATGTCTTTCAAAATAGAACTCCAAAAATACTTCCGCTGATCGTGTGGCAATACTGGCGTTGTTGCAAACGATAAAATGTCAAATGAACCCTTGAAGTAATTGGCAAGGAAATATCTTTATACAGTATTTAGGGCTGTGTTCCGACATACAAAAATGCAATTATTTTTTTCTTTCGGAAATAACGATCAGAATTTTTTTTCTCCATTTCTAATAGTGTTTTCTAAAGCCTTGTCTTGGTTGTAAAAAAACCCGGGATGGTTTGGTAAAATGTCAACGCCAAACGGTTATACGTTCCCAATACGGTTTGAAAGCATGTAGATGTTATAAGACGTGAAAAAAGGGTTATAGTTCAAAATATTGTAGGCAAATTTACAGTGGAACACCAGCCGTAGATAACCAAGAAAAAAGCTGGGGAAAAAATATCTTGACCTCAAACGAGTTGCGTAGTTTAATTATAAAATTGTAATATTCTTTACAATAGATATATCTTAAGCTATTTATGTGAACATTGAATTATTTTTTTTTTATTAATTCACCTGGCACCCATAATCACGCTCGTGCGATTTTTATGTAATTAGGCAAGCACCATAACCCGATTAAATCGGCTTGTTTCCGGAATAATTTGCAGTTGGTTTTTCCCTTGGCATCTGGTAGCGGTTGGTGGGCGGTATTTGTCTGAATTAATGACTTATCTCTATGAAATAATATACATTATGAAGGGGGCAAATGTTTGTATTATTCAATATTCACGTAAATTTTTCAGTAAGATGTTTCTTTAATTAAGGAATAAGACTTTGCTATTTCCGTTTTTTATTTCATTTTTACCATTAACCAGATAACCAATCCGTGAATCTTTTATCTTGCCCAAGTCAAAAACGCTTGTCGACGCTGAAAGAATGTCGTTGAAATTATGGCATTTGTCTTTCAATAGGTAGAAAGGAAAACATGCTGGTTACAAAAATTTGCCCCATGTATCTACAATGTTTCCAAAGCTTTTTTTTCCTGTAGGGTTATTCATGACTGGGATAAAAAGGAAATGGCTTCGTAGTGGAATTTAGAAATTGATACAGTAATGTTTATAACCTTTGAAAGTAATTGATACCAGGTTTACTTGGAAATTGGCTGTTCCCGAACACCTTTAACACCAGTTTGATAGAATTTACGTTCTTTTGATGGTCGCCACCGGTTTCCCATATGGGCGACACCCCCTGAAGGCTGTTAGTACCGTTAATATTACTGATGGTGTTCACGAGATGAAATAAATTTCGATCTTTCACCGAAAACAATAAATATTGTATTTATTTCATGCTTTTAATCCTTTCTGGGAGAAGCTGTATCAAAATCCAGTACAGTTCTTTTCTGTTATTCCCCGTGGCGTACCCCTCCCGCATAGCAACGTATTACAATATTACGTCAAACGCGAGAAATCTAAGGTATATGACGTCATATTTCCCATCTGGTTGTCAAGCACGCGCAATTTACCTAGGCAACAAGAACGTGAAAATCGGTATTTTCACTGGTGGTACCAGTGTAAGATCGAAAAATATTTTCACTGCTATTTCTCGATATCCGGAAAGCGTGAAATAATACTGAGTACTCACAGCATATGAACTACGCTTCTTAAAACGGGGGTTTAATGCATCTGCAAAAAGTTTCAACTGGGTCAGCCTGCACATTCCGCGCATGCTGACCCGATTCGAAACTTATTTGCTAAAGGTCAACTTTCTGCAGCTGAAAATATCATTTTATTTTTCACTACAAGAATACTTATGAAAGTAGCTGCGTATTTGGTCTGTCACACACATCACGCATGTCTTCCATTCATTAGGCTCGTTTGTTGTTTGCTATCTATTGGTTAACCCTTTACCAAACGACAAAATTATAGACTGGTCCGAATTGAAAGCATTTCCAGACGACGAAATAAATGTAACTCAAACATTCAAAGTTGTTTCCAACAGGGTAGAAAACATTGTGGGAAAAGGAGAAAATGCTGGTTACCAGCATTTTCTCCTTTTCCTACAATGTTTTCAAAGGGCTTCTCTCTCATGGTCGTTAAAAGTAGGGATTGTGTGGTAAAGAGTTAAAAACTGATCGTCCAATGTATTTATTAGCTGCTCCAATCAAAAGTACAGAGAGAATTTTGTAATTTTGATTTACTGCACTACATATGACTAGAGCATAATCAACAGGTAGTTGTAAACATGAGAGGTATTTTGGGCCAGTGGCCTATATTTATTGTAATAAAATGTTCTGTTCAGTTTATCACATGATTTAGTTGGTAATTAGACTTAATAGATTCTACAGACCAAGACTTATGTGACGACTTGCTTGGTATTATGCATCGTGGAAGTGGAGAAGCATTACCTCTCACCCCACCCCCTCCCGTCTCTTCTCCCCGTCCCCCTCCCTCTTTATAAAGAGCGCAGCTCATACCTTTTGGTTATTTCTATACTCCAATGACATATTATTAGACTATTCAGAAGTAAAACATTTTACAGGCCATGAATTCAATTAAATAAACTGAAGTAATAGCGTTTGTTTTTGAGACAGTACAAAGCAGTAGAAAATGATTGTCACCGGCATTTTTTTCCTATTCCAACAATACAAGCAAAAGCAATTTGCAGACGATTTGTTAAAATCTGCAGATGACAAATCAAAATGTAACTAAAATGAGATAAAATTGTTGTTAAAAGGAGACAATTCTGGTTACCACCATTTTGTCATTTTCCTACAGTGTTTGAAAATCAGCCTTGGTAAGGAGTGATACAAGCAAATGAGGACGTAGCTATGGATTCATCAAACTTTTTTTTGTTAACCCTTAAACAAACAATCCCTGGTTTTTACGACCCTGAGATAGAAACCTTTTGAAAACATTGTGGGAAAACAAGAAAATGCTGGTAACCAGCATTTTCTCATTTTCCCACAATGTTTTCTACCATGCTGGAAACATTTTTTTCAATTTTTGAGTTACGTTTATTTTGTCGTTTGCAAACGCTGTCAATGTAGACTAGTCTAAAATTTTGTCGTTTTGTAAAGAGTTAAACAACCGAATCAAGGAACAGACTGGTCCTTGTATGTGTAGAATATTTATGAATTGCTAAAAGGTTTAACCCTATTCAGCATGTACTGACTGCGCAGGCCGACGTGGCTCAAACCTTTTTTGGTATTTGTGAGGTTTATGCATATCTAAGAACCACAATACATGTACCTCAAGCACCAGTCAAATGTTTTACAATTTCTTAACTGAATCCAGCATGTTGGGTGATAACTTCATTGTATCATATCACTCAACCCATTTTTGCCACAACATGGCTTATATATAGTTATATTACTACTATTTCAAGTAACTGGACTAAAGAGTGCATCCCTAGCAATAGTATATATGCATCAATGACGCTAGCTGCATGAACATGCTAACCAAACCGGAGGGAGTTTCGTGGTCGACCATACTAATGGCCACCGGTATGTATTCCTGTGATTACAGACCATGTGCAGCTTAGTGAGGGCTAGAACTAACGAAGTTTCAAGACGGAAAGCTTCACCACTATATCATAAGTATATAGAGGATATTTGTTTTTTTCGGTGTAAGATCGAAATTTATTTCATCGAGTGGACACCATCGGTAATATTTTCACGAGTGGCGCAGCCACGAGTGAAAATGTTACCGATGGTGTCCACGAGATGAAATAAATTTCGATCTTTCACCGAAAAAAACAAATATTCTATTTATTTCATGCTTTTAACACTTTCTGAGAGGAGCTTTATCAAAATCCAGTACAGTTCTTTTCCCTCATTCCCCGTGGCGTACCCCTCCCGCATAGCAACGTTACGTCAAGCGCGAGAAATGTAAGGTATATGACGTCATATTTCCCATCTGGTTGTTAGGCACGCGCAATTTACCTAGGCAACAAGAACGTGAAAATCGGTATTTTCACTGGTGGTACCAGTGTAAGATCGAAAAATATTTTCACTGCTACTTCTTGATATCCTACCGGAAAGCATGAAATAATATGCACTAATGAAGCTATTGCTGCAATAGGTAATACGAACACCAAACCGGAGGGAGTTTGGCGGTCGACAAATATACAGACTATTGACAGCTTTGTGAAGGCTATAACTAAGCATGTTTAAAGAGGAAAGATTCACCACTTAGCAAAAAAAAATATGAATAAGGTATTACTGCTTTGCTCGTTTCGCAACCCTTACACGATCCCGAATTTTAAATATCTTGAGAAAAAAGAACTTTTGTAGGAACTGTGGGAAAAGGAGGAAATACTGGTCACAAGTATTTCCTCCTTTTCTCTGAATGTTTTCCTCCCAATCAAAGACACGTTCCACCATTTGCCGACTGCATTATGATGTGGATTTCGGAGAGGCCAAAATACTGTGTGTTAAGAATTAAAACTATATTCACAGTTACATTATGAATTACACACATTTATGAAGGAACGGGATTATAATGGCTCGTATAATACGTGAAAAGGGGCATTCGGACATTTGCGTAAAAATGTCGTATCGGATCAGACTGCGCATTCCGCGCAGGCTAATCCGAGACGGCATTTTACGACTATATTAGATATTCTGCAACAGTACACTTGCGCGAGACAGAAAATGGCATGAAAACGGAAAGTGTCGTATCGGATTAGTCTATGCGGACTGTGCTGCCTGATCCGAGACGGCGCTTTACGCAAATGTCCGAATGTCCCTTTTCGCGTGTTGCAAGCCAACATTTATTTACATCCGAGAAACGCCTTTTCACTCGTGACAGAAGAAAAACACGTGGCTGCAGGTAAAACCAGTCATTATCTGTTTAGTTCCTGTAAATCAAAATCAAAGTGAACTGTTTACACACGTAACAGAATAAAGTTCGTAATAGTGGAAAATGCCATTTCCGCCATATGTTATGCGCGAGCGATTAATTACGCGTAATTGACGTGTTCTTTTGTAAATAAATGCTTAAATACCGGCTCTATTAAATCACAACAAATGCTGTTAATAGTCTACCCCTGGTCATGTTCTTCGTGCTTATCGTTCCAATTTTCACTTCCCTAAACCATGACATTTCTATTTAATCAGAAGCTACGCCGTAAGAATTCTGAGACTGGTGTAATCAGAGAGAGAGAGAGAGAGAGAGAGAGAGAGCGGGCGAGCCAGCACATAGAATGACATTAGATTACAGGCACGTAGGAAGCAATTCAAGTTTTTTTTTGGGGGGGGGGGGGGCTAACTTGTATTTTTTGGAAAATTTTACATCGATTGAAACACTCCGAGAAAAAGGGTAATTTCTCCCCCACCCTCCCCCCTCTTCCTACGGGCCTGGATCATTCAAATCTTTACCAAAAGACAAGATTTTGAACTCTACTAAACTCAAAGCATTTTCAGATGACAAATAAGATGTAACCCAAATTAAAATTTCTAGCGTTTATATGGTTTTCAAAAGCCTTCCTCTTCAGTGTCGTTAAAAGTCTGGATTATTTGGTGAAGGCTTGGGATTCAAGTATTGAGAACTTCGAAATGGGTATGGAGGCTTCTGAAAGCAGTAGATGTACAATGACATTTGGTCGAAACGAGTGAAAAATTTAATTAACCCTTTCCCAAACAATCCCTGGTTTTAACGGGTCTAGAATAGTAGCCTTTTGAAAGCATTTTCTCCTTTTCCCACAATGTTTTCTGCCATATCATAGATAGAAATCATCTTTTCAGCAAGAGTTGAATTGTCGTCTGCAAATGCTTTCAATTTGGTCTAGTTCAAAAATTTGTCGTTTGGGAAAGGATTAAAAGGCCAGAAAACAAATTTTAATTAACTCTTTACCACACGAGAAAAATTTAGACTTCTAAATTGAAAGCATTTGCAGACGACAAAATAAAAGTGACTGAAAAATTGAAATTTGTACTGAGAAGGGTAGAAAACACTGTGGGAAAAAGAGAAAATGCTGGTTACCACAGGGTTTTCAAAAGGCTTTTTTCTCACGGGCGTCAAAAGTAGGGATTGTGTGGTAATGAGTTAATTGTTGCTTCGGTACAACTATGGAATCTAGAGTCAGGTAAACCATCACTGTCTATCTGGCTGTCAGTCTACCCGACTCTCTCTCTCTCTCTCTCTCTCTCTCCTAAGAAACGGTATACAGTTGAAACCAATTTTGGAAGTCTAAGACGATAAATTTTGATTTAAAGCAAGTGTAATTTATTTCACACTCCATTGAAGAGTTTTATTGTGATATTTGCAATTTGTTTCAAGTCAAGCTAATCTAATCTGTAAAATTGTGGCCGGGCTTTCTTTCATAGACCGCGACCAAAGTTTTCTCAATCCTACAGCAATATTAATCACGCGTTAAAATAAAAAGGATTGGATCTCTTCTTTTCTATGTTATATTTCGGTTTAAAATCTCACGAAATACATAAAAATAGAGTATAAAGAAATGAAATAGTTATAAAGAAATTGAAATGCAAACCGTCTATTGACAGAATTACTTCTTTTCACCCATCCTAAAATCCTAAAATACGGTGAACCTGATATTTAATATATCGTGAGCTGTCTTTTATAGACTCTTAAACTTCTATAAGAAATAAGGGCATCTCATTATTGAATTGCCGATATATATTTCGCAACCGCAAAAATGTTACTAGTATTCACATTAGACAGTTCATAACACGAAGTGTACGGTTTACGTATAGTAAAAGACAGCTAATGTGTCATATAGTATTTGGATGTTTGGTGTGCACAATTATCTGTTGTGTCGACCTGGGCTGTAAAAAATATCATAAACGGTCCAACCAATTTGTTCAAAACACTGTATGCTTCTTGACGAATTTAAATAGCTGTTCTAGACAAATTGAACATAGATGAAATGATAGTAAACGGTTCAGGTAATTTAAACTCTCTGAACAGTAGAATGGATTTCAGCTAATGATTCAGGAACAAAAAACACCTGCTCAACCACTGACTCCAATTCTGTAGAATGAATTAAAACCATGAAGATGTTCATCTGCGGCACATAGCTCGTTGGGGCTACGAAAGCTTATACTATATCCTGCTGGTCACTTGACAGTATCAGCAACAAAAGATATTTCATACGTTGGCTTTCAGCTCATTTTAAGACTTTTGCCACAACAAACAATTTTAACGATGTCTTAAAGGTCAATTAACGGTTTTGGTAACCTCAGACAGGTGTAAACGATATCATACAGTTCCGTCGACGGCATCAGCTAGAACAAACAATTTATACTATAAACTCTAGGTCAGATGACAAGTTTGGAAACAATACGCAATTTATTCGAAAACCCTCAGATCATTTAACGACTTGGGTTAACACAAATAATTTATACGATAGCTAGTTTCAATAATGAGTCAATAACAATGTGTCATATAGTATTTGGACGTTTGGTGTGCATCATACCGTCCCGAGTCCATCGTAAATCTTCAGGGCAAAAAGCTGCTACATCTCGTATGTACTGACTTCCTCTTGCGTCAGCTTGTTCTGTGTTGTAGCGGAATGCAATAAGGTCTGATTGACACTCATGACCAAGCACAAATTACTTAAAGTTTCATTACACAAAGGGCTTATAGATGGCATTAATTACATGTAAATCTAAAAAAAAAATAAAGAAATTTATCGTGTTTAACACCAATTGTGTGTCTAATTTTGGAAACTTACGAACTCGTAAACATCTCGAGTACAAGATAAAGTATCTGTTTGTGTGTTTGTTTAGTGGTTAAATTGGAAGTATTTGTTTCTTTTTGCATAATGAATATGGAAGGAACATTTATGTTCGAATTCTACTTTTTTCGTCATTTACAAAAAAGATTAGTTTCAACGTGCCCACGAAAGATGTGCGGAGATGATTCTATGTTTTTTGCAATCGCCTGTGTACCAGGATGCGATCTGTCAAAAGCTGGAATCACATTCTGGAAAAGTTGTCTAATATTATAGTCTGTAGGCCAGTTGGTCGTTCCAGACCCAATAGACAATTTACAAGCTAACCTTCAGGCCAGTTGAAAATATTTGGAACAAACAGACATCCTTTACGATAGCCTCCAAGCCATTTGATGGTTACAGCAGAAATATTTACGATTGCCTACACGTCAAAGAGCGGTTTTGGATACAAACGACTATCTATAGAATAGCCTTCAGCTTAGTTGACAACAGTTTATACGATAGTCTTCCTGGTCCTTTCACGGTTCTAGCTACAGAAGACAGTTTATATGAAAGCCTACATATCAGATGACGGTTTAATCTACAACAGACATTTTAAACCGTAGCCTTAGGGTCAGTGACGGTTTTAGTTCCATGAGACAATTTATACGCTAACCTTCAGGTCAGTAGATAATTTTTGGCACAACGAATATCCTATACGATAGCCCAAAGGTCATTTAAAGGTTTTTACTACAATAGACAACTTGTATCATAGACTACAGGTCAGTTGGCGGCCTAAGTTATGACACTGTTACCGAAAGCGTATAGGTCACTTGATAATTATGGCCACAACAGACAAATTATACAATGGCCTATGGGTTATTTAATTGTTTTAGCTAACACGGACACTTTATACGCTAGCCTCCAAGTCATTTAACGGTTTGGGCTACAAAAGACAATTTGCACGATATAATAGACAATTCTAATGGCCATCTGCTACAGACAATTTATAAAATGGTGGAAGGGTTAGGTAACTTTTTAAGGTACCAGTAAGAATGGACACGAAAGACTTTTGAAGGCACAATCAATGATTAGTTTCAATAAACATTTATACAATGGTCTAGGAGTCAGTCAATGCTTTCAGGTACGGTGAATAATGTTCGCAAGACTGTTAAAGTCCATCTATATGTTCAGCTGCAATATGTACTTTATCATATCCAATAGTCAAGCAACAGCTCTAGTGGAATGGACACTTAGTACATTAAACTAAATGTCAGGAAATGGTTCAGTTAATGGAATTATAAAATGTTCACTACAAGGAAGAAGTCTTGCATCTAAGTCTGAAAATTCACAAAGATGTAAAGTAATTTTATTTAGATTATATAATCAGTCTTATAGAAAATATAATTATGGAGGAATTGGATTTTGAATTACTGGACTTCAAAAAACAATGAGTCGGCTGAAATATATCGCATTTCAGACTCATTGTTACTCTTAACATATTTATTTTTTCATGTTTGCAATAAACAAGTAAAATCTTACACCAAACAATATCGAATTGTATCCGATTTTCATCGTAGGCTAAGAACCTGACAATGGTATAAAACACTGCGTCACTAATAGAACCTACATTAAAACGAATGGTACAAACACGGGGCGATGGGCAAACCCAAAAGAAAACATTTTTAGAAATGTTTTGAAGTTAACTCCTCTACCAGTAAGAAATACCCATCTATCTTTCGGCCTTGCGTGATATTTTGATATAATATAGAAGTAATAATAACCTGAATCGCATGAGCAATTGTCGTTCTCTATGCTATATACTGAACAAACTATAACCCAGACCTCTCTAGTATGCTATATATCATTTTTACCAATAATCATTTTTTCTTTTATGCAAGGGTAAGACTGGAACAGACTTTCGGCAATTTCTTTATTTCTAAACGTAATTTGTTGGCGTTATTTCTCATGTGATTTGTAGAGAGAAGAAGGGCAATTTTAGACAGAGATGTAGATTAGTCACATGATATAATGATTGTAATTGTTGTTTATTACTGACATTATTAGTTCAGTAAGACATAACACTTTTAAGACATTCTAAAAAACTAAAAGAAAAATAAAGCCATAATGTATTTTACCTTACACTGCAAAGACGGACTTTAGCCGACATTGTAGATCACGTTCAGATTACAAAAAAACCCTGTAGTCTGATGTAAGATCCACACTGTCCCATATGGTGTCATTTTTCTTGGGAAAATAATTTTTAGAATCGCAGTATTTGGTTGCTATTGTTATTGTATCGCAACTTCAGCCAAAATGTTTAACCCTTTCCCAAACAATCCCTGGTTTTTACGGGTTTGGAATAGTAGCCTTTTGAAAACATTGTGGGAAAAGGAGAAAATGCTGGTAACCAGCATTTTCTCCTTTTCCCACAATGTTTTTTACCCTAACATAGACAGAAATCATCTTTTCAGCTAGAGTTGAATTGTCGTCTGAAAATGCTTTCAATTTGGTTTAGTCCAAAAGTTTGTCGTTTGGGAAAGGGTTAAGCTGTATTGGTGTTAACTTTCGTGGTATTCAATGTCAGTTTATGTTGAAACTTGTCTAATAAGGCACACTTTGCCAATGAGAATTAACCAATTGAAAAAGAAGCTTGAAAACATGGCTTTTTGTAATTTTAAATGAAAATTGTAACCTGCCTCAATACTCCTGTTTACCAACAGGAAGGTAAAGAGAGGTGAAATGAATCAAACTTAACTTGTATAATTTATACCTTTGCTCACAACTTTTATAATCTATACTTGTGTCCTAGATGTAGCTAAGTACATTCATATCTAGACCAGTACTGGCGCCCATTAAGTGGTCATTAGGATTGTTCAATGGCCCACATATTTAGCGCGAGAACCGGTATAGTTTTCAGGAAGCAGAATCGAAAGGGATCGGTATACGTTGTAAGAACCTGCTTCTCAATCGAAGTAAAATTAACAAGTTCAAACTAACTGTAGTTTACGTTATATCTGTAAAGAAATTGCACAATATGAATTGCAAGGATCTGCGGCTAGTTAACGCGCTTTACCTAATACATATTGGGAAGCACAAACGGCGTGTAAAACTATTCATGTTACCTTCTCAAGAGCCTTTTCGAAAGTCTAGCTTGAATAATAAACTTGCTTAATTTGATACGTATTTATTTCAAATGATACTGTCAATAAAACAAATGTATTTTTTCCTGTGTGGCGACATGTATCTACTGGCACGATTTTATTCGAATTCCCAACACTTACCATCATGTCGATGACATGTGCTCGTGCATCTCGTGTTCTGTCATTTCCGATTGCTTCTGACCTTCGAAAGCTATGTTTTCTCGGAAAGAAGATCTGGACGTAATTTTTATGCTTCAATCTCCTTTTTTTCAATTTTCATCAGAATTCTATGAAAGTTACCAGGATGTATCTCTTTCACATGCACAGGAACGAAGCTTAATTATTAAATCGGTCATTTAAAATGTTCTAGAGTCCCATTCCCTTGAATGAAGAAATAATCGATTCATATGCCGTTGCTACTATATACACTTTGAAAGTTTTACAGGAGTATCTTGACGCTTGCAACAACGCATCTTCGTGAGTAGTAGGCGCATTTTGTATTACCATCCTGGTCAGCCAATGTATTTAACGTTAACCTTTCAGCTGCTTAATAACTAAAATGAAACTTTCAAGTCGATAAAAAATACCTAAATATTGATATTACAAATTTATTTTGAAGGGAAAACATCTCCGTATCGGAGAGGGTAGATCCCAAAAATCTGACTGCACGTTCTGTGCAGTCTGAACTGCACGTTCTGTGCAGTCTGATCTTGATATACAATACCTGTAAAAGGTCCTTACGTTGCGCTTAGCCTTTAATCTTTGAAAAAAAAAAACCTAGAGATACTCTGATAACTTTAAAGATAAGGTATCAACTTGACCTTCCCCAACGGGCTTATAGGTGGCTATCTAGGAAGCTCTCGTTCTTTAATAAAGTAAGTTTTTCTTGCAATGATAAGATCTAGAAAATAATAGTATTACAACACGTTATATTAGACGAACAATATCTATGAACATCTTGATCTGTAATTAAAACTGACGGTGAAAGCACCTGTTTACAACTTCAAAAGAATTTCACAGGGAATTCTAGTACAGCCGTTGAGAAATATATTGGTGGTTTATGATTCATTCCTTTCCAATATACATATATATATAAACCAAGGTCCTACAAGAACGTTCGTATAGGCATGTATCTATACCAAGTTGATATCATTTGACATAGTTGTAGGTCGAAGACATAAGTGTGAAACTAAACAAATCATATCAACCTGATGTCTTTGTAGAATACCTTGCCAATAAGAACATCAAATTTCACAGACGTTTACGAGACTTATAAGCAAATCATGCTACAGACAGATGACCTCGAAATGAAAACTCATAATTCTTGCCTAGTGCTGTAGATAATTGTTCGTGCCTGTCAATCATGAATAGCTGTTCAATGCATCTCGACTAATGTCTTTTGTTACAGTATAAGATATTGGAAGATTGGCCCTATGCTGTTATAGTTCTCTGAAAGATTCCAGTATCTAACAAAATGGAGATGAGTATGTTTTATTAAGTGTTAGCGCCAGCTTCTTAGAATTCTCCGCGAGGAGCGTTTTGAGATACTGCTGAATGTTGGAAAATATTAGCGCTTGTCTGATAGGAACTCTCTCTCTGTACTCGAGTGCCATAACAATTGATCAAAAGTGAAAAGTGAATAAGTGAACATGAACATGTTTCTTATTGGTCTACTTTGAGCAAGATTTTATTGATACGTTGTTAACCGCTGTTTTCAACATTATATGTCGCGGTCGCAATCGTCCAAACGATGAACCGTGGTGGGATAGGGATGAATAATGTTAAACTGGCCATTATCAATACTTGTAATGATTTTGAAAAAAAAATAGATATCGATCATCGAACTCTTTATGTCAAGTCCTGTACTTATTGAATGACCATGCTCGGCGGGAGTATTAGTTCTACGATAGGTGTAGGTATAAAACAGTTTTGGAATAATATGATGATTGACTTATACAGATAAGTAAGTGACATATATGGAAGCTTAGACAGCATGGAAACTAAGAATATGGGTTATGATGTAGGAATAATCTGGACCCGTATTCACCAACCATTCTTAAGAACGTTCTTTGTCTTCTTCTCCAGAATTTTCTCCATTTGTAAGTAACACGACTTCTGATTGGCTAAACCATTCGGTTTAGCCAATCAGAAGTTGTGTTACTTACGAATGTAGAATTCTTTGGAGAATAAAACTAAGAATATTCTCAAGAACGGTTGGTGAATACGGGCCCTGGCGATTAACGAAGCAAAAATCAGAAAGCGGACGAGATAGTTAACTTTAATGTAACCCGTGCAAACGGTGCTTTTGTTTTAACTTGAGAACATTGTAGATCAAAATCCTTCTGATCTTGGATCTACACCGTCCGCTGGCAGCGAAAAAGTTAGCAAATTAAAGTCCTTCCGTTCGATGTATATAGATAATCAGCCGTCCTAGCCATGAGATCACATGGAAGATTAACACTTTGTATGCGATTTTTCAAAACGTGATAATTTGCCATTTTATTGATAGGTTATTTAACATTATAGCGAAAAAGTCTATTCTACACCCCAGCATCATAAAATATTCAACATACGCAGGCTCCTAGATGGGTACTAGTCAAGATGCTATTATATTATAGTTTTTGTAAAGAAAAGTAACCACAGTTTTTTAACTGATGGATTGCATCCTGTAATAAGGTAACTTCCTCAAGAGATGACAACTCTGATAATTCGCCAATTATATCATTCATATAACTTCAAACAATTCATTGTGTTTTATGATGTAATATTTATGCGATGTAGTATTTAATGCTGGAATCCAGCAAAGCTGCAATCAAATTGGGTAACGAAGTCAAAGTCAAAGGAAAGAACGGTTCGATAAAGAGTACCACATAAAACTGTGGAACATAATTGGGAATTTGAGACATGAGTTATCTAGCTTGATCTTGTAATACAAATTAGAACTGACATTTATAACACCTGTGAATAACTTCAAACGTTGATGTCGGATGATGATAGCAGACCAAGTAAAGATATGAACTGTAGATCCATTCTTCAGTGTCATTACAAAGAGTCAAACCATTCGTCTTTGGTTGAGCTGTTTAGCGGTTCTTACTTTGAACTCATGAACTCACGCACTTTCAGTCATTTATGTCTTGTAGTCGATAAGATCATGTGCGTAAAAAAAGTGTAACATATTTGCTTGATCCCTTTCCATCTTTCTTTCAAATTAAGGAGTAATAAATCTCCACAATTGCGGACTATACAGATCCACAGTATTACCAACAGGGTATAGACAAATTTTGTTCCTAGAAATTACTACCGTTTTTGCAGACTTTAATCGTTGTTACTATTATATCAAATTCTTCGGGTATCTAAAATAGATACCTCCATAATTCTTTAGAACCACATGGGCTAAGATCTGATTGCCGTCAGAATTTAAAAATTGATCATTTGCGCACTTTGGGGATGATTTGAAAGATCGAAAACGCATGATATAAAACATGTCTTGCGTTTGTCTACCTCTTATATGACCTCGGGAAAAAAATCCGAAATTTTATGTTTTTAAGACATTTATAAATATAACAAAGGTTATTTAATACACGTGTAGAAATACTTTGCGGAATTTAAAAGGGAAATTTAAAAAATATATATATATTAAGAAAATTGCCATTATGTTTTGAAATAAATTTTATCATGAGTGATCTGTTTTGACCAAACTGCTGTGTGTTTCAATGAAGTGTGTCAGATTGGCTGGAAAACTTCCAGTTTTACCAGTTTATAGGGCTATTGTTTAATTGTATTCTCCACAGGTGATTTTTATGATACCGTTAAACACTCTCTGATATTTAATGTTATTATTCTTTATCTTACTGTTCAAACAATACGCCATACATTTATTGATGTACTTTGTTATGTTGATTATAGCTAAGAAATTGAAAAGATAAATAAACCAGGGTGTGCAAGGACTAAATACCATTCAGTAGCCGATTACATAGTAGAGCTTGAACTTAGATTTTTCAAGTTCATATATATTTCTACGCGATCTTTATAAACAACATCTGCTTTGAATGATCAACCGCTTACTATAATATGATTTTTTTTCGATAATTTCATGTCAAACCAACTTCGGAAACCAAAATAATTTCGAACAATCGAATAAGTCCAAAATGTAATATGGACGAATATGATTTTTATAGCACCACGCAATCTTTTCAAAGCTGATGTTCAATTAACAATGATTAATCAGGTTACTTCATTAGATTAACTGTGATATTACAATTTTCATCTCGAGATAGGAAGAGATTTTTCCTGCTGTCAAAGTGTCAACCTTCGTTACACTTTAACCCTTTACTAGACGACAAAATTTTAGCCATATCCAAATGGAAAACATAAATTGCAGACGAAAATTCTAATGTGGCTCAAATTCTACGATCTTTCTTTAATAGAGTAGAAAAACATTGTTGAAAAAGGTGAAAATGCTGGTTACCAGCATATTCTCTTTTTCACACAATGTTTTCAAACGTTTTATATACCAAAGGTTTTTCAATATCGGAATTGGGTGTTAAGGAATTAATACCAACCTATTTCTTTTGTTCTCTGAGCCTGATTGAAGATGAATTATCACTGTACACAATGACAAAAACGCTTTTTCCATTCGAGAAAAAAATAGGTAGGAAAATAAAAACTAATAGGTCTACTTGACCATAGACGGTATTTGGCAGGTAACACAGTAGGACACATTGTATGACATGGATCAAGCTCTGACAAAAGGGGTTTAAAGCATCTCTTGTTAACCCTTTACCAAACAATCTCTGGTTTTTACGAGCCTGGAAAGGATCACTTTTGAAAAAATTGTGGGAAAAGGAGAAAATGCTGGTGACCAGCATTTTCTCCTTTTTCCACAATGTTTTCTGTCCTATCAGGGGGCTGTCGCTCATATGTACCGTTCTGCAACTTGTCTTTTGCACATTTTCTGAATTTGAAAGAGTCTTAAACTTTGCGTTTGGGCAAGGGTTAAGCAAGATATAACACAAATAGGGATCTACGGAATATATTTTTTCCTGACAACCGACTGAATCATGAGGTAGCACGGTCCTTTGGCATACGAAAAAAATAACACATGGCATCAAGTTTCGACAATGGTCAACCTGCGAAGATTGCGCAGGCTGACCTGGATTGAAAAATTTCAAGATGCTTTAAGTCCTCTTTTTGCAGATCATGGTTCATCTATGGCCTCCATTATGCGAAAATGAGCGTTCAGACATTTGCATAAAGTGTCGTCTCGGATCAGCCTGCACTCTTCGCACAGGCTATTCTGAGGCGGTATTTAACGATTATATTAAATTTTGTTTTGCAGAAGGCTTGCACAAAACAGAAAATTACATAAAAACAAAAAAGTGTCGTTTCGATTAGGCCAGCGCGGACTGTGCAAGCTGATCCGACAACACTTCATACATTTGTCCCAATGCCCCTTTTAACGCTTTGCAAGCCGTACTAGATTATAAAGGATGAAGCTTGTCAAAAATCAAGCGCCAGTTACTTTATCTTAAAAAGTTGGACTAATCCATGCCATGAAATGAGCCTCTCATGCATAGGTATGGAATCAGTTTGCACTTTTCCTTTTACACTCGCACAGTAGACAAAGTGAGTCGCAAGGCACACTACGAGTTTACGAGGAAACAAATCATATGATATTTTCTTCAAAATAATTTTGTTATTTAATTTGAATTTTGTTTTTGCAATGCTTTAACTGGTAACGGTAAAATTAGCCGAATTACCAAGGATTGCAGATTTCACTGGGGATAAGTTAAAACGCTTGCAAACTTTTGTCAGCATTGAGTCGATGTGCAGTGTGCAGTGAATGTTTATAGACTGAATAATTATTCCCTTTTTTCATCTATTTGCGCTTTTGTATGGAGGATTTGTGCAATATTTGGATGACACATTGATCAGCCCATCTTTGTTTAATATTCTGGATATATCACAGAAAACCTAGACTTTGTTCCCCGGACTTCGCACAATTGGTACAAGTCAGAAACTAAACACCACTTTTCTTTTTTCCAACAATGTACTCAAAGCTATCGTCTGAGGTACTTTCATCGCCCAGTTATGTTTTTCTTCGGGACAAACAATCGTACATTTTTATAGTCTTGTAAAGTGTCACGCAAACTATGCTTACCTATGTTGGTTCCCAACGACACGAGATAAAACACAAGAGTTAGTGGCGATATCCAGTGAGCAGGGAAGTAATCCGTCAGTTTGCTTGCCTCATGAAATGAAGTTGAAATCTTCATTCTTATCTACACTGATTGGCGATTTCGGTGCATCGTTACACATTAAAGTAATCATTTCTCTGTCACTGCTGATACACTTTTATCTCCAATAAACGAATATTCTAACACCAACTTTTTCACATTCTCCAGAGCACACTTGAGCCTTTCAATATCTGAATAAACTTGATAGACCACGATCATTTCATGGTTGTGTATAAGTGGTTCTGAAGAGCGAATTATTCCACATCTTAAATCAATTGAAAGCCTCTCGACGACGTGAAAACATCCGCTTGCCAGTTTCTTTTCAAATTTTTGCAGAGCAATGACGTTGATATATAGATCTTTCCGATGATCTGAAAAAGAAATAAAAAGTTCTGTTCTCTTCACTAAACGACAAACATTTATACCTGTCATATTTGAAAGCGTTTCACAGACGACAAAATAATTGTGACCCAGAAATTGATTTTTTGTGAGAGGATAGAAAATATTTAATGAAATGAGCATTTTCTCCTTTTTTTCCACAATGTTTACAAACATCATATTCCGTGAGGACTTTAAAACTCGGAATTATGTGGAAAAGGGTTAAAATGGTATCTTCAATATCTGTCTCTCTTTCTCTTGTCTCTCTCTCTCTCTCTCACGTTTCTTGTGTCAACTTATTTAATTCTTTACCACAAAATCCCGACTTTTAATGACCCTAAAGAGAGAGGCCTTTTGAAAACATTGTGGGAAAAAGAGAAAATGCCGGTAATCAGTATTTTCTCCTTTTCCCACAATGTTTTCTACCTTGTTGGAAAAAAAAATTCGATTTTTGAGTTATGTTCATTTTGATGTCTGCAAGAGGGTTCTATTTGGACCAGTCCAGAATTTTGTCATTTGGTTAAGATTTAAAATAATTTTGTTATATATTTAATTTGAATTTTAGTTTCGGAATGCTTTAACTGGTAACGGTAAAATCTACACTGGTTTTTGACCATACAATAACAGGCTGTCATCTTTCCAATATGTTCCATACTTTTAAATGGTATGATTTAAATTCTAATGCACTATAAAACACTCGCTGAACCAGCTTTCATCGATATAGCTCAGTAGGTAGAGCATAGGACTTGTGAACACAGAGTTTCGGGTCACTACAGGTTGTGGGTTCGAATCTCCGGCTGGCCAACTAAACTAGATCTAATAGTCTTACAGATGAGGCATAAACCGAGGTCCCGTGTGACGGTGCTATAGGCGGAGCACGTTAAAGAACCAGGCGAAGCTCTCAGTAGTTTCGATCTGTATCCCTGCACTATCCCCCGTAACAACTAACCGTCTTCTGGGGGCGTCGCTTAGATGGGCAACTGGTATCGACGATAAATAAACGGAAATAACCAATCAACCAACACTCGGTCTGTAAGGTTCTTATCTTGGTTAAGCGTAATTTGAACAGAGTTGTCATACCTACGATAGTCATTTTGTTAATCAAAGAAAAATATGTCAACAAAATGTGAACGTAAAAGGGTAATAACTTCACGGTAATATCGAATTTGATCAACGTCTATCTGCGAAGTAGCTCTAGATGATATAGAGGATATTTGTTTTTTTTCGGTGAAAGATCGAAAATTTATTTCATCGAGTGAACACCATTGATAATATTTTGAGTCGTTGCTCCACCAATCGTGAAAATATTACCTATAAATTTCGATCTTGCACGGAAAAAAACAAATCTTCTATTTATTTCATGCTTTTATCCCTTTCTCGGAGGTGCTTTATCAAAATCCAGTACAGATCTTTTCCGTTATTCCCAGTGGCGTACTCCTCCTCAATAGCAACGCATTACAATATTAGGTCAAGCACAAGAAATGTAAGGTAGATGCCGTCATATATCCCATCTGGTTGTGAGGCACGCGCAATGAAGCTAGGCAACAAGAACATGAAAATCGGTATTTTTAACAGGTGTTACCAGTGTAAGATCGAAAAATATGTTCACTGCTATTTCTCGATATCCAACCGGGAAGCATGAAATAATACCAGTTGAATCCTTAAGAAACCAATGGCGAAAAAGTAAGGCGGTAGGATACAAGTAATTTCCATTTTAACATCACCTGAAACACATAGATATAGAGCAACAATTTACCTGTTTCGACTTGAACAGTACAGGTCAGTCCTGTCCTATTATATTCCAACTAAATAAGTAGTTGTTGGTGTCACCTTGTGTAATACAAAGCAAAGTGAAACAAATTAGTAAATGATAAAAGAATATATAATGAAAAAGCCTACCCACTTGTTACGAAATAGACAAGCAATAAAAGAACCCATCTAGTCCCTAACGACATGTGGTGTTGTACCACTGGACAAAATTCTAGAATTGTAAAAATAGTTGTGCAATATTCATTTTCTCACGTATGCGTCGCACTGTGAGGGAAAGGGGACAGCGAGCTGGGGATATCTTTGAAATATTTAGCTTTCCATTCTTTAAGAGTATTAAACATTCAAATCTATTCAGTTACACAGCTATAGTAAATAACACGTTAGAAGTGTTTAAATGTTTACTTAAAATGATTTACAAAAGACCTAAATTTTATCAAACATCCTAATATTGTAGGCTACGGATTTCTTTTATTCACGTACACAACTACTAATACTTAAATTTTTATTTTTCTCAATAAGTATGGAGAAAAAATATTTACACTTTTCTAGTGCAACAGTTTATCATCCTTGTAGATTTGAGTTAGTTTGAGAAATGTGCAATGAATCATGTGATAATTTTAATGTGATTTCATCTCTTTTTTCTTTAACCCTTTACCAAACATTCCCTGGTTTTTTACGACCCTGAAATACAAGCCTTTTGAAAGCATTGTGGGAAAAGGAGAAAATGCTGGCAGCATTTTCTCCTTTTCCCAGAATGTTTTCTACCCTGCTGGAAACTACTTTCAATTTTTGAGTTAAATTTATTTTGTCGTCTGCAAATGCTTTCATTTTGTCGTTTGGTAAAGAGTTAACCCTTTACTCCATAGATACTCATTTCTACGCATAGCGTGTAGGAGCCTATGGAAAACATTGTGGCAAAAGGTGAAATTGCTCGTGACGAGCAATTTCACCTTTTGTCACGATGTTTTCTATACTATCAAAAGGTGTCATATACACAGTAGAAACTGCTTCATCCTTGCTGTTATTTAGGGTCAATTACAGATGCCACAGAAATGCCTTAAGGGGTAAAGAGTTAAAACAAACATGCAGTGAAACCTGTGACGATGATGCTTAAGTAACGGATACAAAAGTAATGACAAAAGTGTTTGAGCTTCAATATGGCTTCCCAAACATGCAGGTAAATTCAGCGCCCAACAGCCAAAAGGGCAGACTATGTAACCGTGTGAAAAGAAGATAGGGTCATTTTCAGAAAACATCATTGTTGAAGATACGGAACTGATGTGTACCGAAATATTCTTGATCATTCATCGAACAGAGTAGAATAGAGTTTAAAAATCAAGGCAGCCTTTGTCTGACAAAGGTTAAAAGCCATAGGTTTGCATAATGATGGGCCTGTCCAGTCTCACGCTCAAGTGAGTTCAATGCAAAAGTTGTCTTCTGTGGGGAACAGAGTGATAAAGACGCCAACCAATGAGACACGCCCCACAACCACACAGCCGAAATGCAGCTAATTTCAACATTGGACGAAAATACCCCATTTTTTTTTTCCGACAGCAAAGTTGTTTTAGCTGCCCCATTTGCCTAGCAAGGCTGAGGTTGTGTCTAACAAAGTAGGTACGAAATCAATAACTCTATGAACTGAACGGCCGGTTACCCTTACATTGGCATTCGACATCAAGTCCACAGACATGGAAAGAAGAGTACAAATTCACAGATCTTGTATATTAAATGTATAACTGCCCCTCTACTAAAAGCTTTGTTTTTTTTAATAAGAACTTTAAATACCCAGTTGTCTTAGATTTCAATGCGGTTTCCCGAATTGTGTTTTATCCAAACCTGTACAATACGAAACACAATTATCTAATTTAGATGAAGTTATAATCCTCTTCTGAACTGTTAATTGTGTTGACTGTCTTCCAGTCCTGATTGTAGCTCATTAAAACCCAAACCCAATCAAAATTCAAACTGTAATTTTCCTTGTAACAGCTTGTGTTGCTGAATAAATTGCATCCTTGATTGAATTAAACTTTTATTATAAGATATAGCTGTTCAAGTGGGTAAATTCAATCGCTAACTCCACATAATAGAGCTACTACACTGTATGGCATGCGAGCTACCTTTTCTTAATAAAACTTATCCTCTTTTATTGTGTGTTGTCCTTTATATAATCTTATCGTGCCAACTGTCAATACCAAAGTACAATCAGAGATGATGAGACCTAATCGAGACCTTTCTTTTTCGTGTATAGTTTCCCGTTAGTCCATCCACCCTTCCACCCCCACCCTCATACACACACTATGTTTAACATGTTTGTGTAAGCAGACTAACAATCGGGTAGAGTATTGCTTTTTCTCTGTTCGCATATTATATTTTTGTTGACTTTTATTCCCTTTGACAATGAACAGAAGCTAATAAGTTGTAAAGCTAGGAAGACCCCTATCAGACCCAAAGGACTAAGCCAAACAAATGTTTTAATGTTTTTCGACCACCTTAATCTTATATTGATATTCAAGAGACTTGCCGAAGAAAAAAAGACAGCCCCAAGCAAGCCGATTATTGAGGGAAGTCATCAATATTGCAACTGAAAGTAGTTTTTTTCTTTCTCTCTTTTTCTTTAAAACACACTGAAACAAAAAGAGAGGAACTGAATTTAAAAGTTATTGATTGTTATTACAGTGCTTCGTAATATTTAAGCCATCTTTGTCGAATTTTGAGCTACAGATAATTAAAAACGGCGTCCAGAATGGCTGCCAATACGTTTTTCCCTGTAAAATGTGCTTTATCAATGCACAAAGCTCATTATCAGTATCATCATAAAACTTATTTAAATTGTATCCGCGTCGACCAAGTTCGTCTCTCAGTTAAATGCTAAATACAGAAAGAATATCAGCCAATCGGAATGTAAGCATTTCCCCGTGCTCTACATAGCACAAATGTGCTGATTTGAAACACATAAGTTAAAAGGGAAACGCTCAGCAAGATGGTAATATAGATATATCTAGTAAATAATTCCTTCCAACCGGCTATGTTCTTCAACAATAACACTCAAGCTGCAGCCATACCCTTCAGGAACAAATCATTAAGCACATAAAACTGTCAACCGAATTAACATTCAACAATTGATATCAAAGCTAAGAACCTGTTGGACAAACTATCTCGATATCCTATTTTTTCTTGTCTTGTTTCTCGGTTCAAGGTTTATTTTCACCATATTATTACAAATCTCAAAAGTAAAAAGCTCATTGCCAAAAAAAAAAAGCAAAGGCTTGGTCGAAAGTCTGATCACAGGAATTTGACATTCTATAATAGTAATATATACGATAAAATATATATATATAAAAAATACTCCCCTATATATAAAGAAACACAAGGAATGCAACGCCTCGATTACCTGTGACACCACGTAAATGTCCTACAGACCGAAAATCACCAACAAAACTAAAAGTGATCACAATATCCTTTACCCTAGTAATAGATAACACCAAAATGTACCTGTGACATTCGACGATCCTTAAGTAGACGTCTTTTTAATGGAGAGCTTTTTCGACAGTTTCAAGCCTTCGAGGAGGCCATTAGCTGACGTCACAAATAGATCCGCAGTAAATGTTTCGGCCGAGTCCACTACGCTCCTTTGCCTTGTTTTCCATGACCTCTGCTCTAGACTCACAACATAATGAGACAAGGCCTGAATTATATATTAGAATGATTAGTATAACTTGGCATAATCCTTTTCTTAAATCAAGGGCTGTTTATTTAACAAGGGATTATTTGTAAAATTGTCGATATTTCATTTCCGTGCATCACGAAAAATGACCAGTCGAATATGCCTAATGTCAATAGAGTCATGACCCTTAATGGGGTTTTCACTATTCATACAAGTCACATAATTATATTTTCTTTAAAAAGAATTTTGGCAACTATTTTTACTAGGCGCCTTAAGAAAAATCATATCATGCGATGTACATAAATATATTTTAAAACGAACATAAAAATGAAAAGGAAGGAAATATTTTCTACAGAACTTAAAAAATACTGACAGTGGCCTCATCCATGGCATATTTTTTGTCAAAAAACTGTAAAAATGACGGCTATCACATGGGAGAAGGTGTCTACTTATGGATCGCTGACTGTCACAGGTGCATTATTGTGTTTTATTTCATGCTTTCCGGTAGGATATCGAGAAATAGCAGTGAAAGTATTTTTCGATCTTACACTAGTACCACCAGTGAAAATACCGATTTTCACGTTCTTCTTGTCTAGGTTAATTGCGCGTGCCTGACAACCAGATGGGAAATATGACGTCATATACTAGTACCTTACATTTCTCGTGCTTGACGTAACGTTGCTATGCGGGTGGGGTACGCCACGGGGAATAAGGGAAAAGAACTGTACTGAATTTTGAGAAAGCTCCAAGCAGAAAGGGTAAAAAGCATGAAATTAATAGAATATTTGTATTTTTCGGTGAAAAATCGAAATTTATTTCATCTCGTGAACACCATCGGTAATATTTTCACTCATGGCTGCGCCACTCGTGAAGATATTACCGATGGTGTCCACTCGATGAAATAAATTTCGATCTTTCACCGAAAAATACAGATATCCTCTATATCTGTTACTAGGGTAAAGGAAATTGTGATCACTCTTCGTTTTGTTGGTGAAGTTGGGTGGGTAGGAGATTTTGTTTTTTTTGTCGCAGGTAATCGAGCCATTGCATTCCTTGTGTATCTTTATCTATAGGGGGTATTTTTTTCATATTTTATCAATTTTTTACATTATAGAATGTCAAATTCCTGTGCTTCGATACCTAGGCAGACAAAGCTTTTACTGTTTGCCTCACTTATGATGACAAAAATTATTAACCAATGAAACGAATACGTTGCAACTATATTTCAAGATCAAGAGGACAACGATGATCTTGCACACCAAACCCGAGTTTCTGAGGCATGGTGATTTGCAGAACAAAATAAAAATAATCTGTTCTGATTAAAATTTGGAACCGTTTTTCTATATTTAATAAAGATGATTTTAGCTGTTATCTTAGCCACAATTTGATGATAAATGCATACTTTGAATATAAAGATCTACTTTCTTGCAAACATTCAGAAACCTGCCTCAACGATGATTTAATTTCACTCATACGCTCATTTTTTTCTATTTTTAGTGCCGGTGACCTTAATTGTTACACTAGCCCTAGCTGAAGATATATGCATACTAGGCTCTATTAACGAGGAAAGTTTCATCACATTAGTTGAACATTGTTAAGGCATACTTTATTTTTGTCTATTTCATGTATCAATGATCTGATTTACTTTCGCCATAAACAATAGACATTTCCTTCATGCCAAGACATGCTAAATCTGTGAACTCAATAAAGTACCTCAACAATATTTTAACTTCATGTTGTGGCTTGTGTCTCCTCCGTCTACCGGTCCGCCCTTTTGTTAGTCTGCCATTTGTGTTAAGATTTGTATGAAACCAAAAAATATACTTTCATTCACTGATACCTCGAACTTTTCTAAATTGAAAGAAATCCGACCATAAATGAAGAAAAAACGGACATTTGAATCGAATATTTCATTTCTTTGCTTACGCAATAAAACCCGCAGTTTTTTATCCGATTCTTATGGGATTTTTAAAAACCATATACAAAAAAATCGCTCAATCAAAACAGTTCTAGCGAATCAGCCTGGACTGGACAAAATGAATTTTCCTTCCTACTGGTATTAGATAATATAATTTGATGTATTTTTGGACACATTTAACCCGGAAATGATAGACATGCTTGAAGTATAGCTAGATTTACTTCATAAACGTTATTTTTCTTATAGGTTATAAGCCTTTAACAATACAGTAAGGCTACACACTCATTATTTCATACCTTCCGGTAGGACATCGAGAAATAGCAGTGAAACTATTTTTCGATCTTACACTGGTACCACCAGTGAAAATACCGATTTTCACGTTCTTGTTGCCTAGGTTATTTGCGCGTGCCTAACAACCAAATGGGAAATATGACGTCCCATATTCCTTACATTTCTCGCGCTTGACATAATATTGTAATGCGTTGCTATGCGGGAGGGGTACGCCACGGGGAATAACGGAAAAGAACTGTACTGGATTTTGATAAGGCTCTTCCCAGAAAGGATTAAAAGCATGAAATAAATAGAATATTTGTTTTTTTCTGTGAAAGATCGAAATTTATTTCATCTCGTGAACACCATCGGTAATATTTTCACTCGTGGCTGCCCCATCCGTGAAAATATTACTGATGGTGTCCACTCGATGAAATAAAGTTTGATCTTTCACCGAAAAAGACAAATATCCTCTATATATTTATCGTAAACTGCTTAGCCAGGAAACTCGCATGTAAATTGAATATAAGTTTCAGGTTGACAAGCAATCAGGATGACAAGCTAAGGTATCAAAATAATAATAGAAATTATAGGAAAAAACAGTGTACGCCTGTTTTGTCTTAGCATAAAGTTCAGTATTAATGCGACACCATTTTGATAAGAAGTCGGTTTAAGATTTAAATTTTAAAACACCAAAAAAACAACAGTGCCGGTAGAGAGATATTTATAGTCTCGGTCAAATAAATCTTGGTCAAAGTAATTGAACAAAACACCTTTTTTTTGTCGTAAACATTTTAAAATCGGTTGGAAAATGGTTAAAATACATCATGTGCATTCGGGCAGATGCACGAGTCACGGTGGAGTACTGAATTTGCGCGTAGAATCATATGGATAATAATACTGATAAATTTATAAACTGGTTTATCCCTGAAGAAGACAGTAAAAAACAACCTACAATCACAGGACAACTGAGATAAAGCTTATCACTCTATCATTATCCTTTTGAGGTTCGGCTGACAATGAAAATGCCATTTAGTAATGCACAAAGGCAAAAGTATAGATGATTTATAGTAAATTGAAATGAAGTGGACTGATATTCTCTGCGTGGAAAAAAAATTGATAGTAACTCGTCTGTTCGACTGTCGACTACGAATTTATTCCACGTTTCTGAAAAAAAGAGGTCCGCGTAATAAATTACAATTTGAGTTACTTGAATATTTCTTTTCTGAAAGTAGAGCCATTATATATGTTTTGATAGATACATAAACATGATTTTCTCACTGCCAGAGAATGAATGATAGAACTAAATTCCGATCTATTGCAAAAATGTCAAAGGTTAATTATCCCTGACAAACGTTCGATAACCTTGTCAATGAAGAAAATATGTATCTATCAAAAACAAATGAACGAACGTCAATCATTATAGGTACTAGCGCTCCGCTAGTTTCATCACAGCGCGCGATGCTGAAACAAAGAGAGGATTTTGGTCTTGCCAAACTAAAAAAGACACACTGATTTGCAGACGCTCTGTGTAAACGTTATGAGAAATTCAGGACATGTTAGTCATTTGCATTCTTTGCATTTTTTAACTCCACAATACCTTTTTATTAATTTTTGATACGATAAAGGGGAAAACAACTGAAATGCCGAATAAGTTTAAGTATACCACCCATTCAGTGATTAAAGTTTTCTTGTAAATATGCATAAATAACCTATTGCATTAATTAAGATACCGAGTTAGTCCCTAGTTAGTTTTACATTGAGCAGATAGAATTGGCACTGTCGAAATAAAGAAACGCTGAGACCTTTTGATAATAAATGAAAATATCGATGGGCTCGACCAAAACTAGAATATCTCTGTTGTTTCTTCATTCAAAATGTACATCAGTGCTGTCAGCAAAGTCATTGCATGGAACTCCTAGAAGCCTTCTGATGGCTAACAGTAATGGGAAAAAAAAGCAGCAACTTTTTTTTCATTTCAAAATGATGGACACTTTCTCGTAAAACATTCAAGTAAATTATTGAAGACACCTTTGGATGCACATTTTAATTATGGAACCTAGGAATCTCACCTTACAGTTAAAACTAACAGGCGTTGAAAAGAAAAAAAGATAGTAATGAAAGATGAACCCAATATGCCTGCAGAAAAACCTCTACACGTGAAATCTAGAACATGACAATTTTTCAAGGGTTGATGCAATTAAATATATATGAAGTAAATGGCAGGCCCGTAGGAACAGGGGGGGCTAGGGGGGGCTCAGCCCCCCCAATAATTTTGAAAATCATAGTAACTAAAATACGAGTTCTTAGCGCAATGAAACAACCACGCAAAAAATCTCAGTATTTCGAAGTTAGCCCCCCCCAATCTTGAAATCCTTCCTACGTCGCTGAATGGATAGATTCAATGATGAAGATCATACAACGGTAACATGTCTCAATAAGAAGTGTCTTAGTCTGTTCTAATAGAGAAACTTGTGTTAGTCGGAGACAAAACCACTGAATGAATTTAGTACATAATCGTTTTTGTCCTGGAGCGAAGATGTACATACACTTCTTGTCAGTAAACAAGAAGGTATTTCTTTATACTTAGCTTTTAGCAAAAACAATGCAAACACTGTCTTAGAATATGGACCTATACTCTCTCGGGTGCGAGAGTGTTTGCCTGGGCGCGTGAGGTAGATGATAGATATAGCCACCCACAAACCGGAAAGTATAAATGTGCTGAGGTAACTCTTTACATTATCGTCATATGATAACCCATTAAAAAGTTTGTTAAACTTGTATAAGACAATCAGAATTTGTCAGTATTTAAAGCTGTTGGAAAAGCTGATAGGTATAATTTCAAACGGTATAGAATATGATCGCCAAAGAAGATAAAAACTGATAAGAGATCTGATTAAAGGGTAAATACTAAACCTGCTGTTATTGGTATTAACGATACTTTACATGCTGACAGGGTTCGTACAACTCCCATACTTCCTTAACCCATTACCACACAATCCCTACTTTTGACAACCCTGAGACAGAAGCCTTTAGAAACCAATGTGGGAAAAGGAGAAAATGCTGCTAACCTACACTAAACAAATTTCAAATTTTCAGTCACTTTTATTTTGTTATCTGCAAATGCTTTCGATTTGGACAAGCCTAAAATATTGTCGTTCGGTCATGAGTTAATCAAGTTATAGACGGTAAGGTTAAGTTGCGGTTCCTATTTCATGTGGTGTTAAATCTTTGAATCTGTGGAATTAATCGATGGCTGCTGAAATAAAGTAATCAACTGAACCGATTACTGTTTCAGTATATTCAAGTTATTAAGGAATAACTAAGCTTTCAAGCATGGTTACAATCCACACTTACCACACAATCCCTACTTTTGACGCCCCTGAGAAAGAAGCCTTTAGAAAACAGTGTGGGAAAAAGAGAAAATGCTGGTAACCAGCATTTTCTCCTTTTCCCACAATGTTTTCTACCCTTCACAAAACAAATTTCAAATTTTCAGTCACTTTTATTTTGTCGCCTGCAAATGCTTTCAATTTGGACCGTTCTAAAATATTGTCGTTTGGTAATGGATTAAACGCTCGCCAGATTTTTATATTAGAAATAAACACTATTAACGTACATGTATATAGGTAAACTGATAAAAACAAATAATTTCACTTGATTATTTAATACGATCCCAATTAAAATCAGAGATCTTTTAATTTTGTAATTTGTGTCACTTCTTACAATCTGCTTCTACAGCATGGAAGAAAACCCTTAACTCGTATTCACAACAGTACTGTTACTCATTCTAACTTGCGTCTTTAGGTCAATTCTAAATTAAGCATTATTCTGCTAAATATCTAAAAGGAAATTTTTATTTCAATATTAAAAACCTATACGTTGCAAGTTCAAAATTTTGTTTTTGAGGAGTAAGATCTTCTTATCAGATAGTGTAGATCGAAGATCAGACTGCACGTTCTGTGTAGCCTCATGTTGCAAAGGGTCAGTTAGTCCTGCTTAGCAGCCTAAGTGTTATGAAAGTAATGTCGCTGCTGATGGAAATAAAAATAACTTTGAACATTAGAATTTTCTTGTTCGGAATTCGACTAAAGTTGTTTTCAGAAAGATTGCTGATTACGGGCCTTGGTTTCAAGGGCTCCCAATATGGGGTCCTCCTTGACTTAGGTGTTTGATTAAATAAACATTTTATTGAATCATCATACTTATACTGTCTGGTTTAGACTATACTACCAAGGATTTATTTACACCACAACATGATATTGTCCATGACCGCGGAAGGCATACATAAATTGCACCGAGCCAGGTTTACTCGTCCCAAGACCAGTTTGTGACCTAGTGGACCTACTTCTGTAAAACAGTTAACGTCTTTACATGATTCGGATATACAAAAAGGTTTATTGCTTTCGTTTTCACTCTTTCTGTTCAAATGAAAACAAAGTATCAACAGCCTTGAAAGCAGTTCATGTACTGAGGATCCGGTAAGGCTCACTCTTTACTCAGTTCAAAGTTATTTCCGTTAACTCCGGTTTCACGCAAACTTACGTTCGGCTCTTTTCTTTAGAGAAAAATGATACCTCATTGCAATGATTATTGACAATTCTTACAACCTTTTCCAGAGCCTGATTTTAAACTCGGAATCTATTTCTATCTAAACTATTATCTGAATTGATTTTTTATTTGGGCTACTGTAGAAAATAATCACTTACCTGAAATGTAGGGTTGACCTTATTAATATCAATAGAAACAAGTATTTCTAAGCTTCATTGGAATTATTTTTAATTGGGCACATACTCTCCTGACAAGGAAGAGAGTTGGCCTTATTCGTAAACAAGAGGGCCAAGATGGCCCTTGATCGTTCACCTGGATTTTTGAGAGTACCATAGCCAGTTTTTTTTTTTTTTTTTTTAAATCTGATCAGCCATTTCAGAGAATAAGAGTTTTTAAAAAAGATTTCATGTCTGTATAGTGTATATAACTCACAGCCATTAGAGCCATGTTTCTTGATGGATCAAAATTTCTCGTACCCTTTTTGAAAAAGGGTCAGCTAAGACACATTTCTGTGAAATTATTTCAATATCTAATAAGTCGTTTCAAAGAAAAGAAAATAAAGAATTTCTTTATGGCCAAATAGTGCAAGTAGCCCGCATTCACCAGAGCCATGTTTCTTGACAATTAGCATTTTGCAAACAATTCTCGAACAGAGTTACCAAAGGAACATTTCTGTGGAATTTTTCGAAAATCTGATCAGCAGTTTCAGAGAAGAAGAATTTTAAAGAATTTCTCCATGGCATTATAGTGCAAGTAGCCCCCAGTCTCCAGAGGCATGTTTATAGACGGATCAAAATTTCGCTAACAGTTTTTGGAAAGTGTCACCAAAGGAACATTGCTGTGAGAGTATTTCAAAATCTGACCAGCGATTTCAGAGAAAAAGAGTTTTAAAGAATTTCTTCATTTCCGTATAGTTGAAATAGTCCCCATTCACCAGAGCCATGGTTCTGGATCAAAATTTCACGAACAGTGTTTGAAAAGGGTCAGTCAAGGAACATCTCTGTGAAAGTATTTTTAAATTCTAACCATCCATTTCAGAGAAGAAGAATTTTAAAGAATTTCTTCATTTTCGTATAGTGCAAGCAGCCCCCATTCACTAGTGCCATTTTTCTTGACGGATCAAAATTTCACGAACAATTTTTGAAAGGATCACCCACGGAACATCTGTGTGAAGTTATTTTAAAATTTGACCAGCGGTTTCAGAGGAAAAGATTTCTAAAG
Organism: Tridacna crocea; assembly: GCA_943736015.1. Lineage (NCBI taxonomy): Eukaryota > Metazoa > Mollusca > Bivalvia > Cardiida > Cardiidae > Tridacna > Tridacna crocea. The sequence goes on along the minus strand of OX031066.1, from coordinate 32,125,586 downwards.
AATTTCCTAAAAATTCCATTTGGTTGCCATGGCAACCAGAGTTTTTGATGGAATCAAATTCTGTGAACAATTTTTTAAAGAAGACCTCCCAAGGAACATTCAAGCCAAGTTTGGTCCAAATTGGCCAAGACTTAGTGATTTAGGGGGAGTTGACTTTTAAAGAATTGTTGAGACGCACGACGCACTGACGGACGACGGACACCGGGTGATCCTAAAAGCTGCCCTTGAGCACGTTGTGCTCAGGTGAACTAAAAAGTCCACATGTGAATGTAAAAGTATTGTTACAATTTACATAGTTATCCAACCTAATTTATAATAATAAAAATAATAATTTTAAGAAGAAAAAGATTCCGATTAAGAAGCGGCAAAACCGTCAACTTGACTCCAAATTTGCTCTCTTTTCTGTGTGTTTACAGTAAAGATTTATTTAATTGTTTTTAAAACCAAAACAAAACAAATAATAATGATAAATAATAATAATAATAATATAATTCGCAGCACAAAAATTTAAAATTATTATTTTACAATAATGCTTGCAATCGAAGATAGGATGGAAGTGAAAATGATATGAACTTTAGTATTCCAGTCGATATTACTTGCAGCTTTCTAGTATTTCTAATTGGTGTTAGCTACTGGGTTAATTAATATCTTTAAACTTATTAAGTGAGACATAGGGTCTAAATGAAGTTCAATTGCAAGAGGTGAAATTGTTATTTAGTACGGTATTCCTGTACACACACAGTTGTGCGACTAATTGATTAGTCCCCGAGTGAATTGAACTTACACTCGATCACCTCTTTTTTATTCTCTTTGTTGGCTCTATTGAACCAGTATTCTTTAGCTTTCTCTTTGCAAAACCTGTCATAACTGTATTTTAGCAGATGGTATTATTGCTTTTAGGTATCTGTAAATAACCCGTTCACCGCAAGTGGCGACTTACGTGCCCTTATGCGCACTGCGTAGGTCAAGATTAGACAGCACAGAACTTGCAATCTTATCTTTGATCCGCGCGGTCTGTTTCAAAATATTAAACTATTGGCCAAAACAGAGATATTTTTCAAATACCACGAAGATGGTCTACTTCATTTGGCCTGCAAAACGAGAAAAGGGGCATCCGGATATTTGCATAAAGTGTCATCTCGGATCAACCTATGCAATCTGTGCAGACTAATCCGAATCGACACTCCGTTTTTATGGAATTTTCTGCTCTGTGCATGCCTACTGAAGGACAAAATGTAATGTTGTCGTAAAGTGCCGTCTCGAATTAGGGCTGATCCGAGACGAGAGTTCACGCAAATGTCCGAATACCCATTTTTACCCCCTACGTGTTGCAGGTATTTATAACAGGTATAAGAGGACAGTCCCTAAAAATATGTGCCATTGATTTAAGTTTGAAAAAGATGGATATATTACGAAGAAGTTCAATTTGTTAGTTTTTCAGAGTGACGCTTCACAACAATTGAAACAGTATTTCAGTCCCATCACAGCGCCAGAGAGCTTATTTCACCATTTGGCTGCTAAGAGCAACTAGCTGACCTTTTGCGGACATTGTAGATTAAGATCTTGGATCTACACTGTCCGATAAGGATATATTATTCCCAAAACCATAACTTTTAAATACCAGTATTCAAGTTATTAGTATCGAAATGATAATTTAATTTCAGTTACTTAGCAGGATGAGGGCTGTTTTCTTTTGAGTTTCCCCAGCATCGTTTTGGGTGCTGCACTGGCTCAATTCTTCATTATTCAAGATAGAAAATGCTTTTTCAAAATCAACCAAGGAAACTATGTATTGTGTCCTATCTTTAACAAACCTTTACAGACCTTGAGAAAGAATTTCTCGAACAGTATTTCGAAGAGAGGAAAGAAGGCTGGTAACCAGTAATCTCAACTCCCACAACGTTTTTGTCTTTCTCTTTCAAACACAAGTCTTGTCAGCTGACGCATATTCTTCATTGTTTTACAGAATCTTTAAAAAATCCCTGAACGTCGTCTGCATAAGGGAGTAGTGTCCAACAACCTGGCCACACATCCAGGTACTAATGCAAGGCAAGTTGCTTAACTATTCAGAGAAAAAAAAGACACCAGAACTGTATCGCTGTTGGAACTATCTCAACATCAAGGTATGTTTGAAGTCTTTATATTTCTAACCCCCAATCCTGACTTTTCTCTTCTCTGCGAGAGATCTTGACGCTTAAACTGGTTAAGCTACTGACAAGCCTAGTAACCGTACGAACTGGAATAAATTGTGTACGAAACCCAGCAACGCAGAGCATATACTACAGCTCCCAGTATCTGCAAGTACAAGTATAAATAGGCAGAATCATCTAGTTATAATTCACAATTCACGGGAAGATAAGCGGGTAAAGCAATTCATGCTCTGGAGTTTTTATAATCCTAACGCTTCCACTAAGTGTAATGAGCAGAGGCCTTATCATCCATCCAGGCACTAACGTCGCACAACCTTCAAGTAGAGAAATACACAACCGTAATCGTACCTCTCTCCGTGGCATTACTCTCCCTTTCAAGAAGTCTTGAGCTCAAGACTCATAAGGCTGTACCTAAGCTCGGCAATTGTATGAACAGAGATAAACTGGTATGAGACCCTGCAACTCCGAGCATACGCTGCAACTGAGCATATGCTGCAACTTTGAGGGTCGGCAAGTATGCTCACTCGTGTATTCACAATTAAGCACAATCGGCATCTATTCATGGTTGATAAATCTGGGAAACATAAAATGGCAAGGCAACTCCTGTTCGGAAATTGTCATAATCCCACCATTACTGTAAATGTAATGTACAGTGACCTGGTCATCCATCCTGGCACTAACATGTGCAGCGAATGTGCCATAACTAGTACGGAGAGACATACACCAAACCACATCGCTGAAAAGATTTACTTCAACCATGGTCAGTTTTGAAGTTCTTACATATCTAACCTCTCTCTGTGACAAGAGATAGGCGTCAAACCCTATGTTGTCCGGCATCGTGGTGAATACAGGTTCAGTTGAAATTAAATAGAAACAAACAATTGAAGTGCGTCGTGCAAAGGTTTCTTTTGAGAAAAGTGCAAAAGCAATTTCGCCCAATTGATCCCTCAATTCCCTTGTGACCCGAAAGCCAATTTGTCTATATAATACGTAGAGAAAATTGTCTGGGTAATATTTGACAAAGTGCTGGTCATTTCATAACTGATTAGGAGTACATCGTAAAGCATTCGAAAATACGATTCAGCGAGCCTCAGATCCAACAAAAACACGTCCTGTGGTGCCATCTGGTTTTGGCGCTGGACTAGTGATCCAGACGGCATGTGTTTCATCTTCGCCTGAGGTAACGGGTTTTTGCTGCGTATGTCTTTTGCAATATGCGCATGCCCCGTGCATGATGCAACACATATCTATTGAATTAAACAAGCACATATGAAAAAATAATACAAATCATCAATAATTAAGATTCATAAAATTACAAAAAAAAAAAGAAAGAAATATGGTATTCTCTTAAAAGGCTAAGTAGCCTCTTAAGGTATTTTTAGATGTCACGCCAAGAATCAATAAAGCATTTTGGGAATGTCAAGTGACTGGCACGCGAGTCATAACGCTTAAATTCCATTACATTACAAACATGCATTCTTTTCCATAATGTCTTCTTTGGACGCTATGTTTGAAACTTCGTCTGTGTATTCCTGCATGTAAATGAGCGAATTGACCATCTAAAAATAGAACGTGTCTCCCGTCAGTGTCAACCTAGGCTGTAGTAAATCTCTAATTTCTCGTGTTGTCGGGCGGTTTTGGACTACTGGGGTTTTAAGAATGAAGATTAAAAGGCTTTGGGAGTATAAGGATGACTTTTTTGCATCTTTGTAAAATTTTCGTCCCCAAATCTGAAGGGCCACCTTTAAAGCCACCTGCCTGCTTTTTTCCAGTTACAAGAGTGTGTATGTTAATCACTTTTTTGCAAAAATCACAGACCTGCATGCATGTATCAGATCCTATGGGTAAATTTGTTCAATAAAAAAAATGTTTTGGGCCCATATTTATGAAGAAGTGTGTGAAACTGATGCTTCACTCTTCCATGTAAAATGAAAAAAAAAAAACTATCTAAAGATATACGAAGGAAGGTTACTATTCAGACAAGTATTCTAGGAATAAAGACGAGTAAAAACGACAGACGGAAATTAGGAAACAGAATCATGCGTAACCGACTACTATTGGTATTCTGGCTTCACTGTCCGTTGATGGTACAAATATAGCTGAAATGGCTAGACTTTGAGGGTTAGACACACAAATACATCTAAACCGGCTTTTAACCGACTTACCATGACACTTGTTTTGAGTTTGATAAAAGATGAGGTAAAAATTACTGGGACATGATTAGAGGTGAGGGCGTAGATGAGACAGGTGAGGGCGTAGATGAGACTTACTTGTGAAACTTGCAAAAAATCTAACCATTTCGGAGCTCGAACTTACTGGCATGGAATGCTATGGTAGCACTTTATCCTGCTTTAGGCCCTATTACCTTGGTTTGTATAGCAAGAAAGGTTTCGATTAAATACCAAACTTATCTTTTTTTTTCTTTGTTATTTTGTTATTGATTTAAGAAAACTACGCAAAAATAGAATTTCTACAACCTTCAATTTCCAGTTTTATGCTCTTAACAATTAAACTCTGTTATAAAAATGCAGAATGTTTTCGCTTTGGCTATAAAGGAGTGACGGACAGTTGAAGAACGGCCATGAACAATAAAACAAATCATAAGGTTGTGTTGGAATGCCATCTACATATTCAATAGTTGTTGAAAGTACTATGTAAGTATATAACAATACAAATGTCTAATTTCATGTTCCACAAAGCTCACCTATAAGGCCAAAGAAATAGAATTTTTTGATTATGTAAATGCCGCTAAACATTCTTTTCTCTTTAAATTTGTAAGTAAGTTTATTAATCTTTCTAAACGAAAAGATATTATACAAATGGCCCATTTTCAAGCATTTGGTTACATTGATTCTTGACAGAAAACGCTGTGGTAAAAGGAAGTATACCTGTTAATGTCAATTACTTTTTTCCTGAAATGTTTCTTAAAAGTGGCTGTAGGCAAATAATTGATATTTTTTTTCTGACCAAGGATAAGATTTTTTGAACCTAGACTTGCAATATGTTTGGTATAATTTGTAAATGTTTGCAAATTGACCGTGGGATGGTAACCCCTATTGTTGCACTTTCTCCACATCAGATGTCAAAATTAACATTGGTTTTATAAGACAATATGTTTAAAACATTAATATTCCTGACATACGTTTTTATCACGTGTTTGTATAAAATGAATTGGTAGGTACATAAATATTTGAAAAAGTAAACTAAAACTTCAGACTGATGACTTAAAGCGAAAGGTAAGTTTTCATACAAACCAAATGGTTTGTATAATTGAAAGCCATTCTAATAGAAGTTGGCATAATTATGATCGCTTGGATTCTTGAACGGAGTTAGTAATTGCGTTCAAATGATGATAATTATAATGTTGGGTTACATCTCATTCATTGACTTCAGTACGTGCATCCCCCATCTCAAAGTTTTCGATTTATAACCTATCTAAATATCAGTATTTTCTTCTTTGCCTCAACTATTTCTAGTCTCAAGACACTTTGAAGCTTTCATGTCCTTTTATAACTATTTCAGGCCTCAAGTCTGTGGAAATGTCATACTTTAATACCGTATCCTGTTTTGTTTTCTTATAGAGGCAGTTACACCAATGTTTAAAATAGATGAACTATGCCCTGGCAAGGTGGGGTTTAATGCATTACCAAACGACAATATTCTCGACTTGTCCAAATTGAAAGCACTTGCAGACGACAAAATAAAAGTGACTGAAAATTTGAAATTTGTTTTGTGAAGGTTAGAAAACATTGTGGGAAAAAGAGAAAATGCTGGTTACCAGCATTTTCCCCTTTTCCCACAATGTTTTCTAAAGGGTTCTTTCTCAGAGGCGTCAAAAGTAGGGATTGTGTGGTAATGGGTTAATGCATTTTTGTGATACCTAATGTAAATTAAGCCATCACCTAATATTGATTAATAAAATCTATTTTGTGTAAGAGCCGACTGAATCCTGAGATACGATGGCTTTTGACATGCAGAAAAGTGACCCATAGTTAAATGTTTCGTAGCTTTTTTCCTCTCTCAGAGAAAACGTTGACTCTACAGGCCGACCAGGGTCAATATGTTTGCTTTTTGTAGACGCATTGAGCCCTATTTTCAGAGAGAATGGCACATGTGTATGATGGGATTTCAAACTTTTTCAAAAAAGTCCTTCCAAACTGTTTAATAAGAAACCAATAAAAATGCAGACATTTAAAGGATTCTAAAATGCTTACAAAATATACATGTACATGCAGACAGAACGATGAGTTTTAACGATGGTTATTTTAATACTTTCCTTGAAATTATTTCAATATATGACAATGACAATGACAATGATTTTATTATAAGTAATAAGGCCACCGGCCCATAATACAAAAACTACATGTGGAAGCAAACATACACTAAGATGAGCTACGTTTTGACATTTAAAAAAGAAAATTACAGCTTTTAACATATTTCAACAATATATAGTTGTAAGGACCAAAAAAGAAGACTCATGAAAAGTACATTGAGAAAAGGAGAAAACGCAAGTTACCAAATATTTTGTCCACATACAGCAATATAATCTACCCTATCCGAGACAATCCCTTCCTATCAATGTTCTATCAATGTATAAAAGAAAGTCTGACTTAACTCTTCATGACAATGACTAGATCTAGATCTATATCTAAAATTATCAAGGCCATCCGGCCGATAATGCAGAAAAAATACATTTTAAAGATAAAAAATGACATAACAGACAAGTTACGTCCCGTCTATTACCATGTTTACCGTTAACATGATCAAAAATATAGTTAATCTTACAAACTAATAATTTGTTTACTAATTTTGCTATTGTATAGGTACTCATTAGAGAAATATTTGTTCCTAACAGACAATGTAGATCTAAGATCAGACTTCAAAATCTTGATCCACACTGCCCGCAAGGATACACCAAAATAACATGGCTACGCCTCTGTAGTTGCACTTAGCAATATAAGAGTTAAAATCATGTATTGTACTAACCTTAACTGCCTCAAAATATCAGGTTCTTTTTATCACATAATGATATTTCGCAAAATATAAATCAGAAAATGCAAAAACATCTATAGATGTACCCGCATTTATATGCGTAAAAGCCATTCACTCCTGTGAATAACGTTCAAAATGACGTCAAAATTGACGTCATGCAAATGTGATATTACACATGTATAAGGCAAGAATATTGATAATAGGTATACTACACAGAAAACAAGGGAGGTTATGTAATAAAACATAAAAACTTCAGTGACCTTGTAGAAAAAAAAAAAAATGAAACAAATGTCAAAATGACAATATTACCACAAAAACTTAACTTGCATTACCTTGAAGAAAAACAATTGAAACGAACGTGAAAATGACAGTAATTACCATAAAAACTTAGTTTTAGCGCCCTTGGAGAAAAACAAATGAAAACACCGAGAGGAAAGGACAAAATGTGGGCAACAGCATTTTCCCCTTTTACTGCAATATTATATTATTTTTTCTGAGGCAAATCCATCTTTGAAGCCATAATCTGTAGCATAATTTTCCGTAAGTTTACATCTTTAAACTTGTCTAACTATGTTTACTAGTATTTAAAATCACTCAGAGAAAAAAATGATAATAATAAATTGAATTCTAAATTTGTCCATTTATATGTTAGTCATTTCATAAGCATATATATATAATGGGCTAGATGTCTAATGATGTTTGGATTTGTAGATTGAAGCAAATAGTAAAAATTAGCTTCACAACAATTTGAAGTATACCAATTATATAGAAAGTTTGCTCTTATTTCCGTAAATTTTTCACATTCAAAAAATACATGATACTCACATTCTATAACTTTAACATCATGATTATTATAACAATAAAGACAAATTCTTTTATCTCGGTGAACATTAGTATGTCTACCTGTTTCAATTCCAAATTTGTGGTTCGAGCATCGAAATTTTGAAAGCGCTATTCTATGTTTCAATGGAATATCCAGCTGTAAATATTTTTCTACATTTAATAAAGATTTATAATGTTTATAATGAAAACAACGGCTGGATGTATTGATGGATTCATGCCAATTTTGATTTGCACAATCTACGAGTCGTTGTTTGAAGGCCTTTAGAAAATTACTCGTATCTCCAACTTCTTGACTTATCCAGACTATTCCAAAACCATACATGTATAGCAAATTTTTAACATTAGAAGCCCAGGTTCTGCGCCCCGCGTCATCTAAATTTTTAAGCAGTATATAACAATTTCGAGGGTATCTATGGTTTGACATTTGTAAGAGTTTACACCAATATTTAACACAAGATAAATGATAATCAATGTATATCGGATAACGACCACATTCACCTAAAGCTAATGTGTTGTTTGTTGAACTATTCAAAACAAGGTATTTTTTACAAAATTCAAAATGAACAGATTCTAAGACAGGCGAGTATGTATGTCCCCATATCTGGGCCCCATAGCATAGAATTGGCTTTACCATTGAATCAAACAATTTAAATAGGTCAGTACAACTAAAATAACCGAATGATTTCTGATATCTATAGATAGAAAAAATTGCTTTTCTGGCCTGTGATGCTAATTTTTCTTGGGCTGAAGACCATGATAACATTGGGGTAAAAAGGAGGCCCATGTATTTGTAACAAGAAGTTACCGATACCTGCTTATTTCGGAAATACCACTTTTCATTTAACCGTAACGGTCCTCCATTTCTAAATACAATAATTTCAGTTTTGTCTAAATTGACTTCTATTCCCGTATCAAAACAAAAATTCTGTATAATATTCAATTGTTTTTGCAAATTAACAACAGTATCTGAACAATTAGCAATATCATCTGCAAACATTAGACAAATAATATCCGGTATATTTTCATTTATGTAAATTCCATTTTTGCAATCATTCCGTAATGCAGTGCACAATTGGTTGATAAATAAATCAAAAATTATACTACTACTTTTGTCTCCTTGTCTGGTGCCAATGTTACACTCAAAAAAATCTGTCAAACCATTTTCTGTTTTTATACACGATGACAAATTTTTGTACATGGATAATAATACTTTTAAAAAGTTGCCGTAAATACCATGGCCTGTAAGACATTGGAATAATTTTAAATGATTAATTTTATCAAAGGCTTTACGAAAATCTACATATAAACAATAGAAACGGCCTCCTTGCTTTGATAAATATTTTTGTATTATAGCTTGTAACGAAAATAAGTTATCTACGGTAGAGTAATTTCGTCTAAATCCGGCCTGTGCTTCATCTATTATATTGTTATCCTCCGCCCATTTACATAATCTTGTACTGATAATACCTGAAAATATTTTATACATGGATGTAGTGATGGATATACCACGATAATTTGCCGAATCATTAATACTTCCTGATTTATATACTGGACAAACAATAGACTGTGACCAAGAAATAGGGAAATTTCCAGTAGACATTACTTTATTGAAAAGTTTGTGTAAAATCGGGGTAATTTCGTGCAGTGTTGCTTTATAAAATTCAGACGGTAATCCGTCAATACTACGCTTTTACCATTTGTTAAACTGGTTATAGCTTTTTCAATTTCAGTCAAACATATAGAATTGTTCAGACAGTCAGCATTCGGTAATTTGATATCAGTTATTTTCATGCAAATTGGCGAGTTCTGATTGGCTGAAAAACTTTTTTCATAGCTCCATGAAAAGATTTTTCAGCAGAACCCGAACTACTCTTGCCGAAGGTTACTTTTGCGGGTCCTACACATTGCTTTGCTCCTTTACTTTCATTCTATTCGTTAACTTTCAATATTGGGGATCTGAAAATTGCTTCCTTGTTACATTCTTGTGCCATACAAATATGATGGAAGGAACTTTAAAAACACCAACATTAGAATTAAAACTAAAGAAAATGAATGCAGTTTTATTTTTTTCTGCGGGGGGATGTTGTCAGTAATATTAAATTATAAGGAATGAAGATAATTTTATTTTTTTCATGGAGGTATGAAAAAAAAACCTAATCACACTTTCGCGGTTTCATACAAAAGTGTGATTAGGTTTATTTTTCATACCTCCATGAAAAAAAAAATAAAATTCTCTTCATTCCTTGAATAATTATCTGTTAACAAGTAACAAGTTTTATGCACTCATAAATAAAGTTTAAGCGCTCTCGGTAATCGGTTGTTACAGTTTAATTTTTTATCATACCACCACGATTCCTATCGACCTTGAGGAAGCAGGTTTTTGAAAATGTTGCGAGAAAAGGAGAAAATGCTGCAAACAAGCATTTTGTATTGCCCCGATGTTTTCTACGCTGTCCATATTCTACTTGTCTTCTGCACATGCTTTCAATTTAGAAAGATCTGAAGTTTTGTCGTTTGAGAAAGTTCACTCTGTAGCGCCATAACTAGGAGCTCGATCTGTGGACAGCTAAATGTTCTGTGCAGTTTGATCATAATCTATGCCAATGGAACACTTAAATCCGGGACATGCTTGACCTTTTTGTATGATAGTTTTTCTCCCTCCAAGAAAAACATTTATAAGGAATTTATCTTACCAAATAGCATGAGAGTTATTTTTCGGTGGCAATATCATTCAAGCAACTTTAAGGAGAATAATGGTTAAGGACTTGAGACATATTTACAGGTGAGTTTGCACTTGGGTTTTAGAGGTTCAAGCTCTTGGTCATATTTGTTGTATTTTATATATGAGTACTCAGTTTGTTTGAGTTTTTTTTATAAACTGTAAGAAAAAAACAGTTATGATATAATAAAACGAAATACGAGGCCAATTTCGAAATTGCTTCCATTCGCATGACAAAAATGAGATATAAAAACAGCACGTTACTCTTCGTCAGCTGCTGTAAAATAACGAATGTGACAGAGGAATTTTTGAATCAAATTACGCCAAAATACAACAATAATCAACTTGAATTAAGCTCATAAAAGACGCTGAAAATAGCTGGGAAATGCGATGTGAAGACTGTGAAATTTCTCCAGATGTCAACGTTTACATCGCTTTCCTCAAACTTCCTGCCAATTGAAGTTATGCAATATCAGCCGAGATACTGGTACATTTATATTGTAATTCCAGTGATCTAGATTTTTTTCCTAACGTCAGGGTAACAGTGTGCTATGTAGGAAAGAACAAGTTTGGATTTTCATGTGATGCAGATTCGGTAGAATCCATCTCCTAACATTGATCTGTCTGTGTGGGTGTCTCATGCATTATGAGTACTGGTTTAACTAGGCAACTGTATAGCCAAGTAAAATAGTTTGAGACTATTGTTGCAGAACGATGGCATTTCCTTGCCAACGAAATAAATTCCAAAGTAGGTAAATTATGACTTAGTAACGCGGTTTTATTTTTTTCTAGTGAAAGCGTTGTCCGTACGCGCAACATCAAAATTGACCGCCAGCTTTCTACGAATTCAAACATATATATAAACGTAAAATACTAATTGAGACAAGAAATATCATAAATTCTTCGATTGAAGCTTTCACCTATCTTTCAACTTCTTTTAATGAGAATCACACTTATCTTTACACTTATCTTTAGGTAGACAAAAGAAGACGAATTTTCACTGTTACAAAGTTTTTGATAGCCGACGAGGGAAATAGTCAAAATTTTATTTCTTCTAAACCAGACAGTAATTGTTGCAGCAGACCCTGCAGATCTGCCTCTGACTCCAGACACTCGTATAAGTCAGTCTGAATAAAGATTATCCAAAAGATAGTTGCGATTCTAAAGACATTCCGACTTGGATAATTCTAAGTACCTGTCAGTGTCAGCGAGTTCAGCAAATAAACAGTGGAAAGTGCGGAATGTTCGTATTTAAACGCTGCGACATCTCATCTCGTATGTCCTGGGTTCGCATTAACTGACCATTCTGAATTATATACTGGATTTTGATTATACAAGAAATATCTTTGAATAAAGATAGGAAGGGAATGCTAAAACATAATATTTAACTCTTATTGCGCCCTCATTTCAAGTAAAATAACAAAAGGTGAATGCAGGAGCAATTGTCCCTTTTTCTTCTTTTTCTTTTTCATTTTGGTGAAAAGTAATATTGGGTAGAGTTTATGAAGATATTGAATTTCCAAAAAGGCCGTGTGGTATCGATTAGCAACGCTTGTTAACCCTTAACCTCCAAAATAACTAAAACTGAAATTTTCAATGCGAGGTCCATATTTTTATCAATCGAAAAGCACCATCTTTCTTTTTCTTTATCAGTACAAGAGGGAGTTCAAAAGTGAGCACATTCAACCACGCCATAAAAAAATTAAGAGTTAGATTAGTTATGATTGACTGAAACATTTGTCTAGTCAATCAAAAACTCTTTTTCTCTCTAAATTTAGAACTACACTAAAAACGTTCTAGACGGCCACTTTTAAGCAGTATTTTTCTCCATAATTCCTGTACAAAAATTATGTAGGCTTTGTAAACCCCCATTTTAATTTCCGGAAGACAAAAGTGCCTGGCATCTTCACGAACTTAGATATACACATACATGCATCATAGATATAGTAGCATTTGGGACTCTTCATTCACGTTATATAAAAAATCGCATCCCCTGATGACGGATGCGGTATCAGTGATTGTCAACCGAACAATAATGGGATCGTATAAGACAAATTAGAAAGAAAGAAGGCTTGAATGGGGATACTTGTAACTCAAAGTGAAATAACTGGCGGCATCTTTCCAGGAATTATATGGTGCGTTTCTACTGTTCATGCCATGAAATCTAAATAGAATCATAATTTTAAAGTTTTCTCGGAGAAACATATTACATTTAATTTTATATTTAAATCAATAAACCAGAAACTAGAATTTTACGTTTTCTTGGCCACTGGTTACAGATGCTCATTAAGAAACAGAAATAAATATTTCAGTAATTTTTGATGCCAAACCTTATTCCATGCCCAACCTTAAATAGAGTACATTTTTAATCCAGTGTGACGATTTATTTTGTTTATGGTTTAGTTGAGGTAGGCCCCCAGTCATGTGGATTTAAGATTGTTCCAGATGGCTGCTATGGTGCAGTCTGGTGCATCTTGTAAGTACTGCTCTTCTTTTCTAGATAGCCTACCTCGACCTTTTGAGGAACAAGTATTACAGACGGAAATCTTGGCCAATCAATTTGGCTTTTTTCATTTATACATGTAGGAAATATGTAGATGTTTATCATCCAACTAATGTTTTCAATGAAATACACTGAAGTGAACTTCTAAACGGCCAATTTTGTTTCTCCTTTAAATTGGAGCAAGTATGAAAAATGTTAATAAAAACCAATTGTGACGTATATCTGGACGTCAACCAAAGTATTGTGGTGAAAAGATTCCCGGTTTTGCCAAAAAGAACTCCCTTTTTCGAAAAAAGGAAAACTAGCCGCTTGCGCATGCGTGGTGTCTACCAGCCAAAACAGTTTAAAAAAGAGAAGCATAAAATACTGAACTTCTGTAAGCAATAAGAAAAAACATGAAAATTATTCTCTGTGAAAGAAATGTTATCCGAAAAAACAAGCATAAAGTTTGTAAAAAATAATATTTCAATTTACAATGTTGAGTGAATGGACGACGAATAAGTTACTTCCGCGATAAAATTGAATGAATTCTCTTCAGAATTTGGCTCAGGTATGTTTTCAGACCGGGAAATTATTCTGCAAAAAATGAAACCAAATAACCCGTCCCTTTTACAGGCAGTGAACGCGAAAAACCGTCAATGGGAAATTACAGCTTAAAAGTGGCCGTTTAGGAGTTCGTTTCAGTGTAATTCTTATCAGTGATTTAAAATAAAAGAATTCAACATAAGTGTTTTAACATGAGTTTGACTAAAAGAGTTGCCAAGTAATTTCTAAATCTGTAGCGTGCATGTATTTAGCAATGTCATTTTTTTTTTACTTGCTACATAGTATGCTATGCTTGAAACCAATATTGATTTTGTTGGTAACTTGGTAAACTGGATATACAAACTTGCAAAAAGTAACTTGGCGAAATTTAGATCAAAGAATCTACTGATGATGGAAATTTGGACGTTTACTACTGCTCCAGTGACCCATATCAAGCCCAAATGTATAAATAACTAATAGTTTATTGTGAATTAGAATTACTCAGCAGATAATGTTTAATTAGGAACAAAGAAACATGATTGTGCTTTTAGGTGGCAGGTGGAAACTTGTGAACGGCTGTAGCAAATCATGTCGACCCGAACCAAAGGTAGCGACATGGTTCGCCACAACGGTGACAAGATTCTAAGTCCAATGCCACGTTTCCCCCCTGCCACGTTTTCGTGCAACAAAAATTTTACTGCAAAGTTTTTACCATCCCAACTTGTATTCAGCAAAACCACCTTGATATATGGTCTCTTAAAGAAAGTACGCTGACTAAATAGAATTTCCCTTGCTAATGCCTATTTAAATTCAACGAAAACTGAAGTTACTCAGAACTGGCGTCACCAGAATCTTGGTATTTAAAGAGTGCACTTTGGTATGTGAACTTGATAATGCCACTGCTATAGCCATACGACGTATCTTTATTTTAAAATTGATTTAAACGAATTCAAGACAGACAACTATGACTGAAAAGAAAGATTACCTCAACATGCTCGAAAATAGTTGCAAGCCTTTGGGAGTGCAGGCATTATGAGTGGGTGATAGATACATGTACCTGGATGGAATAGCAAAAATGATGTAATGATAAGAATACATATAGGTAAAGTACATAAAAATGTATTAATTAGACAGAATATTCAAGAGTTGACTACAATGATGGCCCTGAAATGCTTACCCGTTATTTTGGCACCTAAATATTGATAGTTGTTCTTGTTCGTCTTCGAAACAAGGCAATTATTTTGGAGACTTGCTCTATACGTATGCCTCTCAGAGACTGTTACGAACTGATGTTTCTATCTTGTTGGCAATTGCGAACCAGTTTTTATCACTCTCCCCTTGTTTTCAATGTAGTACAGCCATTACAATTTTTCTTGTCTCACACACTCGGGATAGGAAAATGGTGTTCTATTTGATTAAATAAAGAATCTGAAATTCGTTGGATTTTGAGGTAAACATTTATTAAACTCATCTACACACAGAAAAATGTGACTAAAGGCCTGCTTAATACCATTTTTGTCGACTCATTTAATAAAAAACTTAAAAGAAAACACCAGCTCATGTCAGGTCCTAAACATCAGTCTGCCAGATGTATCGCAAAAAAAACAACACAACAACAAGTAGACCGAATGGTGATTTACGGCTCTTTCAACATTATTTATTCGGTCATATCACGGCGACAACTTATATTTATACGTATTTCCTGGTTTCATCAGTAGCAGACTGAGGCTTGCCCAAGGACACAACTACAAAACCATTTGTGGTTGGGAGGCATTATCAGTGAGACGGAAAAATTCAAAATTATGTTTTATGTATAAAGTATCAAATGGTCTCGTCCCACAATTCATAGAGGAACTAATACCCCCACTAGTTGGTAACAGGTCTCAGTATCAATTACGTAATGGCGAGAATTATGAACATGTTCAAGCAAGAACACGACTGTTTCAAAAGTCTTGTATACCTTCTTCCATACCGATTTGGAATGACCTCGAACAAGATGTTAAAAATATCACGACATTTAATTCTTTCAAATCAAAACTCATTAGTATGACTAAACCCAAAAGAATACCCAACCTATATTTTTTCGGAAACCGATATCTGTCGATAATTCATGCTAGAATAAGGAACAATTGCAGTAATCTAAACAATGACCTGTTTCTAAATCATCTAAAATCAGATCCAATATGTGCTTGTGGAACTGGTGCTGAAGATGCGGAACACTTTTTTTTTAAATGTAATAGAAACACTGATAAAAGAACCATTCTTTTTCGATCGACAATAGCATTTCACCCTTTAAACACTAACAAATTGTTATTTGGCGATGAAAATTTAAATTACAACGATAACTGCTCGCTATTTGCATCAGTTCAGTTATTTATTCAACAATCCGGCCGTTTTACATAATTTTGATTTCAACCTAATTGCACGCGCGGATCCCAGAGTATCTCAATCGAGTATTTACCTATCCTTTCTCACTCCTGCTTTTCGCATGTAACTTAATTTTCATTTTTGTCTTGTATGTCCATTACCGAAATTTTCTGTCTCCTTTTTTTTCCTTTCTTTCATCTCTCTATTTCTTTCTCTTATATTCAGTTACCTTTTTTTGTTTCCCTAGTTTGTTATATATGTTTTTTTGTTGTTGTTGTTGTTTTTTTTTTTTTGCTTGTTGCCATAGAAATATTATTTTGTTCTTTTCATTGTAGGGGAAGGACCGATTCTAAGTTGGTAGAACTTGTGGTCCAACCCCATTTCACTTATGAATAAAATATGTTTAAACTAAACTACAAAACCATTGGATCCAGTGAGGCTTGAACCCTGAGCTTCCAGGTAGCGAATCCCGCATTTTACCACTTGGTCATGCAGGACCCCTAGGGTTTTCACAGACAAAATACTCTTTGCTATGATAGTTTGGCATTGAAGTACCTGCCTTATTGGGAAACATTTTGTAGCTCTAATTCGGTATATACCTTTTGCTCACAGTGAGTGGTTTGTAAGAGGCTGCGGATTATCTTTGTCCGCTTCCTCATTCTTACTTCTTACTTATGGTAGGCGCTGTGGAAAACGGAGGGGGCGGAGGGGATAGGCTTATAACTCTTTACCAAACGAGAAAATTTTGGACTGGTCGGAATTGAAAGCATTTGCAGACAACAAAATAATGTGAATCAACAAATGAAATTTAATTCGAAGAAGGTAGAAAACATAATTGGAAAAGGAAAAAAAAAATGCTGGTTACCCACAATGTTTTCAAATGGCTTCAATCTCATGGTCGTAAAAACCAGGGATTGTTTGGTAAAGGCTTGAATTAATCCAAGTAATTCATTAAACGTAACATGTCGTCGCACAAAATGGGTCTATTTTGTCTCAAGACCAGATGAATCTTAGGTTTGAATGGTCTCTGGTGAAAAGTGTACAGATTGCAAAAGTATATATCTAGGAAGGCCTGAATAGGCAAGAAACGCTAGCTGACATGTGCCGTTGTTTTTTGCAGATGCAATCATGGTCTTTGAATGACTTCACTGGTCGTAAATCTATACCTATATGTCAGCATAGCACTCATGCTGGACAGAGTATTGAGTTTTATATTTCACAAAGGGCCAATTTGGGGACGGCCGATTGGCAATAACTTCACGAGTATGTTTATAGTTGTCATGCTATATAAATAAAACGTACAGATGATCGACTTATTGTCTAATAAACCGTTTCTTTGAAAGACTGCTGCTTTCCATTGCCCTGTATCTTTGGACTGTGTCTGCTGAACCAGCAGATTTACCGGAAAAAAATCGCTCCAATAATCATAGTTTGACCTACTTTAATAACTTGCAGTATGAGTGTCGCCTAATTTGCCATCCAAAATCGGAAACAGGTGAAAAGGGGATAAATGCATGTGCAAAAAGTGCCGAACTATGTCAGACTGCCCAGTCTGCGCAGGCTGACATGGGTCGAAACTTTTCGCCATTAGTCAAATTTCTGCATGTTAGACGAAATAGAGTTCGTAGATAAATAATAGTGCGATGATCTGCTAGGTACAATGGATCACGGAAGTGAATTAATCCTTTACCACATATGAACCTGAGATGGACGCCTTTTGGAAAACGTTGTGAGAAAAGAAGAAAATGCTGGTAACCAGCATTTTCTCCTTTTCCCACAAAGTTTTTCACCGTCCCCAAATCAAATTTTGATTTTTCAGTCACATTTATTTAGTCGTTGGCAAACGCTTTCTACTTAGACCACTCTAAAAAATTGTTGTTTGGTAAAGAGTTAACCCCCTCTTTTGCAAGAGCATGTCTCCATGAAATGTATGTTAACCCTGGATGTATGATTTACTCTTCTTTGAGATGTAACAGCTTTCTAGGGCTTGAATAAAAAAAACTATAATATTAAAATTCCTATACTAAAACAAAAACATGAAGAGCTGTAAACATTTATTTGACCTTTTTTCAAGGGTTTTCAAAATATTTTATATCGCAGGATCTGCAATTATTATGGCTTGCAAAAGATTAAATTTTTCAAGGTAGAACAAGAAAGATCAGTGCAAACAACCAGCAAGAGAACTCGGCTTTTTATATACATAAATTCCGCTATTGCTCTTCATAGTGTGAATCTATAGAACTCCTCTATTCGAAACAGATTGTCTTCTCTCCCTTTAACCTGCTGTTTGCTCAGGTGAGCGACCAAAGTTCAGAGCGGCCCTCTTGATCCCTTCTTCAACTCAGCGCACAGAGAAGCACTATCAGAATATGGGCGTTTTTAGAATTATTTTGACCTTTTGACAACAAGTACTTGAACGGGGCATCTGGTCAGCAATTTAAGATAACTATAAAAATGATTGCATAGGTTGTAAGGTTTACATAAGGAAAAATGACTGTACCTGGAGGCAAAATCAAACCCTTGCCGTGAAATTCTCAACAATACGGGGACTTTGAGCGGTCAATTATAGCGTAAAAGTAAAGCGGCATCGATTTGTTATCGATTTCCAGATAAACAAAGACATGGTGAGACCAAGTTGAAATCCAAACCAGTATTTATCATGGCTCATATGATTGTGTATCAGGCTGTTGAGTCATGAGTTTATACCAACTTATTTGCTTTTCAGTAGTTTATCAAAAAATAAAGGTGAAATATATAGAGGATAACCAACTGGTTATTTTTGATATGAAAAATATCTCACGAGGATGCCTTGTTAGGCGTTGAAAAAACGAGTGCATAGCCTTACGACGCATCCGAGTGAGATATTTTTCATATCAAAAATAACCAGTTTATTATTCTTTTTATTGTATACCCTATTAACATTATTATTTTTAATTTTTCATTTGAAAGTCGAAATCAATACTTTGGATAGAGAAAAGAAATCAGGGGCATAGTGCCGATGAATACATAATTTAAAAGACCAAAACGGACTACTGGTTGAAAATATAGAACTTGCAATTAACACTAAGTGCTTAATGAAAAAAAAAGTAGTTCCTAAATTACGGCAGGAAGTGAAAATAAAAGTTGATATCGTCACTAGTGATGATATCAAAATTTATTACACTGGGAAATTCCAGGATTTCACTGCTAGGTATGTAATAAAGTTTGATATTTCATAGTTACGACCAGGGAAAAATACTGATTTCATTTTTACGAACTCTTTGAATTAAAGGCGGAAACAGTTATTTCCACACACTAGTTACTTAGGTAAACACATTCGGAATACCTCGGTCAATTCTACGAATCAAGCCTCGGATGTATGCCGACGGATTACTTGCGGAAGGAACAACTACACCCCGATAACAACAAATACAATGACGTCATTGTTGCGGACAATCTTTTGATCCAGTCCAATTTTTCAAGTGCGTAATCAATGCAGTCCTAAATTCAGCCATTTATGCTGCTATAGTTAGACTTACCGTCCTTCTACAGGATTTGCTGTCATTCGAAACGGTTACTAGTTGACGTCATTTGGAACATCCCGGGAACTATGTAGTGGGGAGTGTCTGTCGAATAACCGCTTCCGGCGATGCATGTCAAGTTTTTTTAACATATCATTCCGTCGGCATACATCCGAGGCTGGATCAAAAGATTGGCCGAGGTGTTCCGAATGAGGTAAACAGTGCGTGTCAATCAACAAGATGGAAATATGACGTAATTTACGCGCATTAACCCTTTACTCTATAGATGCTCATTTCTACGCATTGCTTGTAGGAGCCTTCGGAAAAGATTGTGGCAAAAGGTGAAATTGCTCGTGACGAGCAATTTCACCTTTTGCCACAATGTTTTCTACACTATCAAAACATGTCATATACACATAAGAAACGGCTTCATCCTTGCTATTATTTAGGGTCAGTTAGAGATACGATAGGACTGTCTTAATGGGTAAAGGGTTTACCCATCATTTCTCACTCTTTAGGTAATATTGTAATACGCTGCTTTATGGAGAGGGTAAGCCACGGGAAATTGCAAAAAAATGCACTGGGTTTTAATTTAAAAAATCCAACAAAAAAGGGGTCAGAAACATGAAACAAATAGATTGTTTTCAACTTTTCAGAGAAAGATCAAAATATGTTTCATCTCGTGAACATCATCTTTAATATTTTACCAGTGAGAATATTACCGATGATGTTCACTGGAAGGAATAAATTAAGATCCATCACCGAAAAAAAAAGAAACCAATACAAATATTTTCTATATATCTTCCAACTTCTGTGAAATCGCTACCACATATAATTATGTTTAACCTGTTTACCAAATGACACAATTTTAGACTTATCTAATTTGAAAGCATGTTCAGACGACAAATTGAATTCGGCTTACATGATTGGATTTATCATGAAAGAACAAAAACAATTTTTTTGTGGGAGGTGTGTGTAAGGGGGGGGGGGGGGGGGGGGCGGGGTTGAGGGGGAGGAGAGAGAAATGCTGGTTCCAGCATTTGCTACTTCCCTGATATGGTCGTCAAAACTTTCTATCTCTGAGTTCATCATCGGAACTTTTGGAAAAGAGTTGATATTGATAGGGTTGTTTTGTTATATCAAGCTGTTTATCAGTAACAACAACATACAAAAATAACAATAAACAATATACACAACAAAAATAAACAATATACACAATAACAAAAACAATATAACAACAACAACCAAAAAAAGACATAGATAACAATATGCACCTCAGTTTTGGCCTTATCATTCCATATTAAGTTCATCATCAATACAGTATGACTGGTCAATTTTCAAATGTATACAATGTCAAAGTATATTTTGTACGTTCCGGATTCTAAACTGGTTCACCGCCCTACTTATGGTTAAATAGTTGATTGCCATCCTTAATATAATGGAATACGAGAAATTAATTTTGATAATTCGTAACTCGAACGTTTGGTCTATTACTTGATCGTCATTAAAGAGAAAAATGTTTTCTAGATAATTGTCGGATAAGGGAACATATTGCCAATAGATAGACAGGGGAAATTCATCAATGTTATTAGTTATCTCTTGATTTAGAGCATTCGCATTGCCATGTGTATTTTCCCAAAACGTCTCAAGGTTGCTTATGCACACCTTGTAAAGCGACTTCCGTTCAATTCTGCTGTATTTGTGAAGCATACTGAATACTTTACATGTATAATACCAAAACACCGGGTCCGATTTCTGAATGGTATTTAAGTATTGGCACCATGGGTTCGGGCAAAATGCCTTTTCTTGTTCTTACAATGTGCGTTCCCTATTTACCGTAAACAGAATTACACGTTTGTGGCCTTGTTAATTTCTACCTGACTCAAATTGGATTAACCAGGGGTGTTCCGGAAGCTTCCGGCATTTTTATGGACAATAATTGCTAACGAATGTATCGTTAAGAAGTGAACAACGTGCGTAAAGCGGAAATTTACAGGTCAGAAGAGATAACAGCGGTGTACCATTTTGGTGAGCGCTTAAAAGTGGCCACGAGCGGGAATGTCGTAGATTCATGAACCATAGAAATGTGTTATTCATTAGTATTTACAGAAATTTTCTAAATTCGTAGTTTCTGAGTCATTAAGGTACTTGTCTATTTAACACACGAATAGAAATGCCATAAAAACCTTGTTTTACTTTACAGTCCCCTTAACAGTACTTTTATCGATTTCCAACACTTTTGAAAAGGCAAAGTGTACATGATGATTTATTTCACTTTTACAAAGAAAGAGAAAGACTTGGGAAGGTTTTCTTTTTCTTCGTTATTCAACCAAGATAGAAATTCAGGTTATAGAAAAAAAGTTATGGCAACAAATAGCAGCAAGAAGAATAAAATGATTTATTTGAAAGCATGTCGCCCATACTAAACGTATTAACACAACTGTACTCAATCTTAGAATGAATTCTTTTAGCCCTTAACTCGCTCGTATAATAACTTTTTGGTTTCCCAAAATTAAACTGTTGATATTTAGCTAATCACTGAACAATATTTTTGAAAAATATTATGATAAAAAAACAAAAAACAGACCCAATCTCATATTTCTTTTTCATTGATGTTAGTATAATCATCTTTAGAATTGTTCAGATAAAGACCTAAAAAGACCTACAAAGCTAGAAAGTACTCTAGTCTTTCTACATTTGACATCGGTGAAAATATTCTAGTCCGATAACATTTCATTTTTTCCATTAAGATCAACAATAATTACGCCCAAAAACATGATAGATAAACCCCTTCATACTGCAAAATGGAAAGGTCCCTGAGTTTAAAAAGCTTAAAGGTTTATTGTTTCAAGAGAATTGTCCCGTTCGGTCGATACTGAAGAGCCTCAGAGACAATCTATGATAAGATGTGCAATGAGAAACTATCTTTATTGTCTGTTTTAAGGACCACAAAAGGCGGCCATAATAAGCATGAGCGTGTTAACAATGTGGCAATGATTGTCCTGGTTGTTAGCATTTATCTCTTTACCAGACGTAACAATTTCAAACTCTTCTATATGGCATGCAACACGCGAAAATGAGCATTGAGACATTTGCGTAAAGTGTCATCTCGGATCAGCCTGTGCAGTCCGCGCAGGCTAATCAAAAATGACACTCCGATTTTCAGTACTTTTCTGTTTTGCGCAAGTCAACTGCATCACAAAATACAACATAGTCGTAAAATACCCCTTCAGATTAGTTTGCTCGGACTAATCCAAGACAACACTCTACGTAAATGTCCGAAAGCCCCTTTTTCGCATTTTGTAAGCCATTTATTGAAAGTATTTAGTGAAGACAGTTATCTGAGCCTAAAATGATGAACTTTTTCTTTAACTCTTTACCCAATAAGGCATTTCTATGGTGTCTCTAATTGACCCTAAATAAGAGAAAGGATGAAACCGTTTCTTATGTGTATATGAGACCTTTTGATAGCATGGAAAAAAATGTGATAAAACGTGACGAGCAATTTCACCTTTTGCCACAATGTTTTCCAAAGGCTCCTACAAGCAATGCGTAGAAATGAGTATCGATGGAGTAAAGGGTTAAAAGGGCATAAATAGTTACAGTAAAAATGAAAAAAAAAGAAACAAAAAACTAAACTATCTGATAAAAGGTTAAGATGCACGAATCTTATTATTTCATTCAAGAAAGTTTTTTTTTTCCTACTAGAAACCGAAAGAGATAAGTCGACAAATGATGTCGGTTACCGATGGAAACTATACTAGTTGAGGTGCTCACTCTCTCAAATAAAATGTAAAATGATAGGACACAAAAGGTTAGCAATACTAGTGTCGTACTAATTATAAATTATAAAGGTACACTCAGTTGTTTACTTACTTGGAAGCCGACAGATCTAAACTAAGTCCCCTCTCCCCCCCCCCCCCCCCCAAAGAAAAACATATGAGCATTTTTTTCTCTTTTTCTCTTTTTTTGTTTTTGGAACTCATTATTATCAGCCTATGCACTGCTTATTCTTTTCAAGTCGAGCCATCTCAGTTTTATCTATACAGAAAGGAACTGGATTTTGAGGCTCATACGCCGACAATTTACAGCCCATACAATCGAACTTGATAATTATTATTCTCCTTCATCTTCTTCCTCTTACAAGCGACTCTCAATTCTCCGGAACGTTTGAAGCAGCTCTCAAAAAAATAGCACAAGCTTAATTTTTGCGCAACAAAGTTCCACAGCGAATTTGCACAACTAATTCTCGAGGGTGCCATTATAACAGATTTACAGTCCCTCATTATTCATTGCTTACCTACCGTAAGGTTCCTTAGCACGACTTAAAGGCCTTTAGCGGACTGTGTAGATCAAGATCAGACTGCACAGAACGTAGAGTCTGATTCTTGGATCTACACTGCCTGATAATGAGATTCCCCCCCCCCCCACACACACACATAAAATTATCTTTGAAAAAGCGACATTTTGGTTTTTACCGAAGGCTGTACGGCTTTATTTGACTTATATAGTAGATTGCGGGTTAACGCTTTACTAAATAATCCATGGTTTTCACAACTTCTAAAAACATTGTGGGAAAAAGAGAAAATGCTAGTAGCCAGCATTTTCTCTTTTTCCCACCATGTTTTCTACTCTTCTAAGATCAAGCTTTAATTTTTGAGTCAAGTTTATTTTGTCGTCTGCAAATGCTTTCAGTTTGGACAAGTGTAAAATTTTGTCGTTGGTAAAGATTTATGAGAATAAATGACGTTTCTGTAATCTAGGGTTTTTGATTTAACAGACTGGTTCTGTACTTGTGTTCTTATCGGTAACTACGACGAGGCAGAGATGATTTGCCAAAATGAATAAGTCGTACACAAAACAAAACATATCATCCGTTGGATATAAAAAAAATCGTTCCAACGATATCAAAATTTCGTTCACATTGAAAAATATGTTGTTCCCGTGAGAAAAGTATCTCGTTACCATGGCAAAATTTCTTGTTCGCTTGACATGTTATCTCGTTCCAACGACATGATAACATTTTTCGTAGGAACGGGATCATTTGATGTGTATATATAGAATATGAAGATTGTGCCCACGTCCTGCAGAACATCTAATACAGCATGGAGATAGCAAAACTGGTTAATCCCTATGGTGTTTGATTGATAACAGACAAATAGTCTTAGACATACATAAATGGCCCACGTTCTGACAAAAAGGGGCTGAAAACATCTCCCTGATATATGATACTATATAAGCAAGTCCTGAATTTTTGTCGCCAAGGAGTTCCGATTCATATGACACATGAAAAAAAACAGTATAAAACCAATATTATTAAAACAGCGATTGCGTAATCGCTGTTTTAAAAATCTATTTTGTCAAAAAAACACCGACTGAATTATAAGGTAGACTTGACTTTTGATATGCAGAAAGTGGATAAGTAGCAAAAGAATTATCCAAGGCAAAATGTTTCGGCCCTTGTCACCCTGTGCAGGCTGATTTGAGTCGATAGTGTTTGCAAATGCTTTAAGGATAGGGCAGCCAAAATGGGATTCGTCTAGCATCGCCTTTCATCGGAAGAATTCGGCTAATACTCGGGTAATCAGTAAACGGTACGAGGAACAAGCATCTATTGGCCGATCGATTACGGATAACCCGAGTCTTAATCGAATTCGTTCATTTAACAATGTTGAAAGCGATGTTACAGGAATCCGCATTATGGCGCCCCATCCTTAACTCTTTACCAAACTACAAAATTGTAGACTTTTCCAAATTGAAAGCATTTGCAGAAGACAAAATGAATTTAGTTGAAACATTGATATTTGTTTTGGGAATGATAGAAAACCTTGTTGGGAAAAGGAGAAAATGCTGCTTACCAGCATTTTCTCCTTTTCCCAACAGGTTTTCCAAAGGCTTTTTCTTTAGCTTCGTTAAAACTCGGGATTATGTGGTAAAATGTTAAGTTTTTTTTTTTTACAGAATATGGCTGAAATATAACAACTGTGTACATATCATCTCGATCTATTTGATATTTCCTTCACGATACACACACATCTAGTCATTGGCAAACTAATACGGTAACTTTCTATATAACAGATTCGCAGAAGAAGATTTGGTAACAAATACCTTGCAAAATGGAGACACTACACGTCAGTCTAAGTTATTAAAAGGTTAACATACTAATACCTATATGACGAACCCGGGGAAGAAGAATTTTAAAGATATTTGGAAAAAGGGGAAAAAAATGTTGGTAACCACACTAGAGTAATAAAAATATGCATTGAAACAGTTGACGATTTTTGTTAAAGAGGCCTTTTCAGTCAGTTTTAACTCATTTTGTCTTTATTTAAAAAATATAATAATTCTTATATCTTCATGCTAAATATTGTGCCTGACGGTTGCAAGGTTGCTTAGATTACGCTCGATAGAAAATGCATTTCGCTGAGTTGCGGCCTTCCATGTAAACAGACTCGTCGTTTCCGGTTTTTGAATCGAAGATTTTTGATAACCATCATACACGCGGGTAGATTCGTATGATGATCATGCATTCTGTCACGTGACTATATTTGACCCTGGCCCAGCGTCTGATGCGGTAAATAAAGGAAAATGGATGTTTCTCTGATGCAGACACGATTTCCAGACGGAGGTCTCGGTCTATATATGCAAATTACACCGCATCCGACTCTCGGCGGAAACCAACGATAAATTTCCGTGACGCACCGCCATTGTTTACAGCTTTGATCGTTAGCCAGTGTTCTTCTGACCAATGTTCGGTTTCTAATACAATTCTTCCTGTTCCCTTTTTTTCACCCTTTTTTTCAATTACACCATTTAAGTCAGTAATTTATCCATGTTTACACAAAGGATTGATTTCTGTGCCATTCTAAATTGTTTGAAATTTAACAGCGGCTTACCGGCTTTAGAGGGGCATCTTTAATTATGTCTAATATTATTGCAACTAATGTAAGTTTAAGGTAGCATTTGACATCAACAGAAGTCCATTTAGGTCAGTCTAAATTGTGGCCCCGTTCAAAATAAAAACACTTGTAGAAAACAAATGAAATGTAGCTCAAAACAGAAAATATGTCCACTAAAGGGTAAAAAACATTATTGTGAAAAAGGAAAAATGTTGGTTAACGAAATGGTCACCTTTTCCAACAATGTTTTTTTAAACTTTCTTCCTCAGTGTTATTAAAATTTGTGATTGTGTGATTATGGGATAATTGGTTTTCTAAAGTATGAACCACATTAAAACACGCACATTTCCCATGTAAACTAAAGTTCAGCAGATATTCTGAAATTAAGTTTCCTGTAATTACAAAACATTACAGTGATAAATTATCATGGAATAGCTTCCTCGGGGCATAATTAGCGAAAAGATGATTTGCATTGCTAGATCATTGACAATAGAAGGTTGTTATTGGCGAACTATGATATCAAGTGCTTTAAAATGTTTTGGGCCCTCGAGAAGATAAGTATCTAGAAGCAAACGATTGAGACTTCACACACTAGGAATATAAAGTGAAGATAGGGGAATGCAGAATACTGTAGCAGAGAGATATCGTCGGTTTACTTTAAAAACCTCGTAACTATAGTTTGAAACAAGCTGTGGTTACAAGGTTTTGGAAATAAACCGACGAATAATAATATACATTCGCAGAGAGAGAGAGACAGAGAGAGAGAGGTTCAAAGTGCTCCTTACAAAACAGGAAGAAGTTAATCTGCTAACTTTTATAATCGGCTTAATGCATATACAAATGTTATCGATCCTGCTCAGCATTCGCAGTCGGCGCAGGCTGGCCTGGGTCAAAACCTCTTTGCCTTTATCAATTTACAACATGTTCAAGGACCATTTCAACTTACAATTCAGTCAAATGTCAGAAAAAAATGCGCTTAAATCATTACCAAACGACAAAAGTTTACACTGGTTCAAATTGAAAGCATTTGCAGACGACAAAATTAATGTGACCGAGAAATTGAAATTTGGTTTGGATGGGTAGAAAACATTGTGGGAAAAGGAGAAAATGCTGGTTACCAGCATTTTCTCCTTTTCTCACAATTTTTTCAAGAGGTTTCTCTCTCAGGGTCGTTAAAACTCGGGATTGTGTGGTAAAAGGTTGATTGATGCAACATCATGTCTTGCTTGGTATAATGAATCGCGAAAATGCATCAAGTCCCCTTTTGCCAGAGCATAGGTCATATTTGTGTTGCATGAACAAATACACAATTGAAATTAACTGGCACATGTGGTCTATAGCCCATCCACACCCCGCGTCACAGGTGAAAAAAAAAATGGAGAAACACAAAGAAGCACAGAACGCCCATATCAGACATGTAAATAAGGAAAGCTTTTATAAAGTCATAAAACATAATTAGATAAATAATGCTCATTTGTACTAATAATTTCACCTTCAGTGAAATGCAGAACTGCCGTACTTGTGTGTTTTATGCGAATCTCATAAACTCAGCCGTAATAACGACTACTTAGAACAAAGGCTTTTTTCATAACATGCGCAATAAATATTTCTCTTCGAACCAAGGCTTGGAATGACCCTTTATTTCCCCTCTACTATACAACTCCCTGTGTGGTTATTTTACGCTCAGATATATCAACCTTTTACCACTCAATCCCCGATTTTTAGGACCCAGAGGGAGAAGACATGAAACATTGTGGGAAAAGGAAAAAATGCTGGTAACGAGTATACCCTCCCTATCCAACAATGTTTTGTACTCTTCTTAACCCAAGTATTATTTTTTGAGTCACATTTATTTTGTCATATGCTTTCAATTTGGTTCAGTCTAAAATTGTGTCTATTGGTAAATCCTTCAGCTTATTCGAAGCAACAGAAAAACGGTTGTCACGTAAACTCGACCTCTATCCCCTGCTGATATAAAATTCACTTCTCTTTAACCCATTACCACACAATCCCTACTTTTGACGCCCCTGAGAAAGAAGCATTTTGAAAACACTGTGGGAAAAGGAGAAAATGCTGGTAACCAGCATTTTCTCCTTTTCCCACAGTGTTTTCTACCCTTCCCAGAACAAATTTCAATTTTTCAGTCACCTTTATTTTGTCATCTGCAAATGCTTTCAATTTGGACTAGTCTAAAGTTTTCTAGTGTGCTAATGGGTTAAGAGTTAATAAACAATATGACTATAGAGCTCTGCCATTTCTGTTCTGCCTGATCTAGAATTAT
Organism: Tridacna crocea; assembly: GCA_943736015.1. NCBI lineage: Eukaryota > Metazoa > Mollusca > Bivalvia > Cardiida > Cardiidae > Tridacna > Tridacna crocea. Next base: position 32,096,807 of record OX031066.1, on the reverse strand, counting down.
GCCGTCCACAAAAGCCATTATTTTCACCTATGTCACTTATCTAAAAATGAAAGCTATGCCGTGGCCGGTCTTTCTCTTTGAATATGGTAGTTCCCCAAAAACACGTATACATAACGTCAAGGATTTAAATATTTCATGACGAATTAGAGACAGTGATGTCCTTTACAGAGGACAAATCCAGATAATAATTCAAATTCAAATTTACCTTTTCATTTAAAACTGATACAGGGAAATTCAAATTTCTAACTTGTGCAAAATTAGAAGTTCACCGTTTTAGTTTGTTGGCGGAATTAGGCCACAGCTTCCAAAACTGCTCAAACAGTTGAGCCCTGGTGACAGAGACTCAAACTACAAAGTCCATATAAGGTTTGAAACTCAGTAACTGTAATGAACTGCAACATACAAATTCTGGTGGAGGTACTCTCTGATTCGGTAAAAAATCGTAAAAATGAATATTTCGAGTTATGTAAATCATTGTGTTCCACTTAACATCTAAACTAACATGGTCAAATCAGAAAGATTTGCAGATTACAAATACAATATAGCTCAAACAGTTGAAATCGCTTTCAAATGAATTGAACATATTCTAGAAAAAGAGTAAATTCGGATTAACAGTATTTTCTCTTTTTCCAAACTTTTTTTTTTGTTAAAAAGCCTTTATCCTAAAGGTCGTAAAGACGTGTATGATTCAGGTGTCCTTGTGTTCCAGTTTGATCATTTTTCTCCTTTCATGTTATTCTGACATTACTTTGTCAAAAATACCGCCTTGACACTTTCGTTGGTGAAGGCTTAAAACCTAAACATATTCGAGAGGCATTCACGTATAAGAAGAGAACTGAGCCTATACGGGACCTGAGAGCATTTGCGAAAAGTATCGACCGTTACCAGCCGCGCGGTCCGCGCGGCTGATAACGGTCGATACTTTTCGCTACCTTCAAATTTATTTCGTGGCAAAGAATAATTTTCAACTCCTGATTCAGTGGATAATTTAATATAGTAGATTTCAGGGATCAATAATTACGTCACGTCTACCTTGGTATACAGTGCATCACAGAGATCTATTAACCCATTACCACACAATCCCTACTTTTGACGCCCTTAAGAATGAAGCCTTTAGAAAACATCGTGGGTAAAGGAGAAAATGCTGGTAACCAGCATTTTCTCCTTTTCCCACAATGTTTTCTACCCTTCACAAAACAAATTTCAAATTTTCAGTCACTTTTATTTTGTCGTCTGCAAATGCTTTCAATTTGGACCCGTCTAAAATTATGTCGTTTGGTAATGGGTTAAGCACACCTTTGCCAGAGAATAGCTCGTGTTTAAATGTAGCTCCTTGAGTCGTTATACCGTACAAGTCGTTATACTACGAAAGCCTACAAGTGTCAGAATTAAGGTGTTTTTTTTTTTCTTTAAACACGTTATAACGTGAATTTCAAACACGTTATAACGCAAAAAAAGTCGAACTAACGCGAAAATTCTCGTAATAACGTGTTTACAAACACGTAATAACGCAAAAAAAAGTCGCACTAACGCAAAAATTCTCGTAATAACGTGTTTTAAAAACACGTAATAACGCAAAAAAAGTCGCAGTAACGCGAAAATTCTCGTAATAACGTGTTTTAAAACACGTAATAACGCAAAAAAAAAGTCGCAGTAACGCGAAAATTCTCGTAATAACGTGTTTAAAAACACGTTATAACGCAAAAAAAGTCGCAGTAACGCGAAAATTCTCGTAATAACGTGTTTTAAAACACGTAATAACGCAAAACAAAAGTCGCAGTAACGCGAAAATTCTCGTAATAACGTGTTTTAAAACACGTAATAACGCAAAACAAAAGTCGCAGTAACGAGAAAAATTCTCGTAATAACGTGTTTTAAAACACGTAATAACGCAAAACAAAAGTCGCAGTAACGCGAAAATTCTAGTAAGACCTATCTATTATCATGTGATAACTAACTTGGTATCATACATCACGGGGATGTAATAAGTCCCCTTTTTCTAGAGCAGGGCTCATTCGATTTTGTTTGTTCATGAGTATTGGAGTTTAACGCCATTTAGACAGCTTAGGTCACATTATGGCGCCCAATGCACTGACACATGTGTTTGTATTCTCACACCAGTACTTACACAACATTTTTCCCCAAGCCACCTACTACTTTCTCACATGCATCAGAGATGAGAGGTTAAAAATAGCCCAAAAGAAAGTTCGCTGCAACCGGCTATGAACCCACAAACTTCAGGTCACGAGTCAGAACTACCGGACCGTACTCAAAAATATTAGATTATAGCCCTGTAATAATGGTGTTCATCTAGTATCGCATCAAGATTAACTTCTTCATATCTATGGTGTCTCATAAGGACCATTGCGACTTTGCAATTAATTCCAATGTACCGGCGAAAAGACCGATTGATAAAATCATCGGTAAAATAGAGGCCCGGGCACGACGCACTGGGTCTATCGTGTGAATGGCCTTAGACAAGGGACATCAAAGCCCTACCATTGTACTGATGAATTCACTGATATAGTTTCATGAATTGCGTTAGTGCGACTTATTTCGCGTTATAACGTGTTTTAAATTCACGTAATAACGAGGATTTTTGCGTTAGTGCGACTTTTTTTCGCGTTATAACGTGTTTTATATTCACGTTATAACGCGAATTTTCGCGTTAGTGCGACTTTTTTCGCGTTATAACGTGTTTTATATTCACGTTATAACGTGAATTTTCGCGTTAGTGCGACTTTTTTCGCGTTATAACGTGTTTTTATTTTTTTTCTCATAGTTCACTTTGACCCTTATAGGCTTTCGTATTATACAACCATGGTACCATAAGATATCTTTTGCAGAACAACCAAATAAAACACCAGGCAGACTGATCCTTTGACTTTCAAAAATGAGACCAGTAACAAAAATTTTGACTGCGCGGACTGCGCAAGCTGACCTGATCGAACTGTTTGCAGATGCACAGAACCCCTTTACAGAGACCTGTAATAGGTACAGTTCAAGTCTATGAATTTTTGGAGATGCATTGGCAGTAAAATTACTCTGACATTCATTTAATATAAAAAATAATTTATTCGTTACGGAAAAGTGGGTAGATTATATCATGAAAGATAATTTCGTTTGATTGGTGCCTCTCCTTTTAACATCATCGTAAAATATAATGATGAATTTAAATTCTGATATTCAATATCAAAAAGCCTGAAAATTTCATTGCTGTCGATTCCTTTCTTTCCCCCCCCCCAAATCTTCCTCCTCGTTTTTTATATTCAAATAATTTTCTATTGGAAAATAACAAATGACTTTGACAAAAAAATAATCATGAGAACAATTAGACCATAGTGGTCCTATATCTTTAAAATGAGTCAAAATGACACAGTTAAAAACACTTTTTTTCTGATCCGGGCCCGTATTAATCGATGATCCTTTTGAATTTTCCTAGATCTATTTTTCATTTCTTTTTTAAATTTTTAAGTAACACAACTTCTGATTGGCTAAATTGAATGGTTTAGCCAATCAGAAGTTGTGTTTCTTTGAAATTTAGAAAATTCTGGAGTACAAGACTAGGAAACTTCTTAAAATGGCTGATAATACGAACCAACTGTCAAAGTTTTGGCATTTTTTTTTTTCAAACTTAATAAAGGACCGCTAGACCAAACATTATGACACCAGAAGATAGAATGGGGGTTTCAATGCTCGGCTGTGACTATTTTTTAGTAGAAGTTCTTGGTCGATAGAACGGGACATAACTGTATGAAAATTTCCTTGAAAGTTACCTGCCCTGTCGGTGTGATTCAACTTCTGATAGTGTACAACCAGCCCGGGTTTGAAGTTATATCCTCTGTAATAATATAGATATGAATGGATTTCAAAGTTTTCCTACGACGACAATAACGACAGTACTCAGACAAGAAATAGTCCGTTTCTTCGAAAACGGCCGAGCTAAAATGAAACACGTATTGTAATTTTAATGAAGTTTGTAATTTTTATCGACAAATTCCGTTGATGTAAGACAAAAAGTCAAACTTGAAAAAAAATCTTAATCTTGAGCACAAATATTACGGATAAGCTGGCTAATGAAAAAGGGAAAAAAAGTATATACCTTTAACAGGTTGTGGGCTGTAAAAGGAACATCAATTAAAGATCCATGGAGTGACAACAAATACAATCAGTACACATATGAAATTTCTCCAAATTTTCGCACAAGCACTGCTATAAAATTCCAATACGCCTCAAATTTGCCACCCCAAACACCGGGTTCATGTTGGCTTGAAAGAAATAAAAATCCAACTGAAATATAGATTTCCCAAATCGCTAAGTTTTGTCTTCTCGAAGTGGCTGATTCTCAATATCCCAAATATTTTCAATAATAACTCCACAAAGATACGCACTCAGTGTCTTTATTGATGAGCTTGTATTACCATATCTCCAGTAAGGCAGGTGCTCGCCACTGTAGTGACGTTTCTAAAGAATTCTTAATTGCATTACTTGTATTCGCCACTTGATGTTTATGTTTCATCGCTTAAATACTTGAAATATTTTTTCTAAAGTAAAAATTTGTGCCATTTTCGGTCTGAAAATATAATTATGTCAAAATAAAACCAGATATAAAGATTATGCCCAAAAGGCTACTTTTTTTATGAAATTGTTGCTTATTTAGCTCAGGAAAAGAACTGTCGTCTTGAACATTCAATTCCTCTGGTTTATATAAAAGTACCTCTTTCACACCCACGCAAGCATGCATTACAAACTCAACATCATGTTGGAGAATTAGAGAGCAGCAAAAGATAAGCATGCAGGTGTTCAAAAACTATACAAAGAGTGATGATCGTGATAACAGCAAAAATAGGGATCAAATTGATAGTACACATCGGATGTAGTTGTTAAATGACTTAAATGCATCCTTCTGTCAGCAAATATTCACTGTATCAATAAATCAAAAACGAAAGGGTAGCTCAGCACACAAGACAATCAAAGACTAAATCATGGTTTTGCTTGATAATTGGTCAATAATTGAGTTTAACAGCTGCATGGAAGGTACTGTCGACCAATTTTACGTATATTATCACAAAAATAATGATCTAAATGTAATTATTAGCCTATTACAGTATTTCCCCAACTATTTTTAGAAATACATTGCATATCTGCTGGTTGGAAAGTATAGTAATTGTAACGTTCAATGTCGATTCAATTACCCAAACCTTCGTTAAACCTAGATATTCTATCGCAAGCTTGGCTCGAGGAAAGACTGTTTTTTGATAGGAATCGTGTTTCCTAGAAAAACAAACTTGGGTTGAATGCAATTTGTGACAAACATGAACTGTTCAGAGGTCTGTGACATGGATAGTGCTGATAATGTTCAGAACCCAATAAATAAGTTATAGAGAAAAATCAGGTATATCAGTTTTCTTTACAAGTTATTCAATAACATTGAGCTGATACTGTCGAGCAAAAAATATTTTACAAACCACTCACTCAAACGATGTGCATTACAGTCTCTTTTGGAGCAGAGAAAGAAAATGAATAATCCTCACCGCACTGTGGATATAATCACCAGTAGAACATGAGGCGTAAGTAGTGGTGGCAACTTGAATAAATAGATTGATATCTTCTTTGATAAAGTTACGGTATGCGTGTAGCGTTCTAGAAGTTGGTTCTATACGAGTTTGGAAAATCCATCAACAACAGGGGCAACACATGGCTTGTCTCGTCAAATCTAATGTTTTTCAGTTTTGCACCGACGAAACGTTGTATTGAAAATGCTAACTGTTACACAGAATTCCGGAACACCAACATATTTAACACATATATCCTGCTGAATAACAAATGTATAATTTTCAATTCGGAATCAAAAACCTAGATATTGCTAGTTCAAAGTCATGGTTTGGAGAAAAAATATCTGCCAATCGGACAGTGTAGATTAAAGATCAGACTGCACGTTCTGTGCAGTCTGATCTTAATCTACACTATCCGCAAAAGGTCAGTGAGTCGAAGTGTTAACTTTCTTATTACGTAAAGAGTAAGTGCTGAGCTACCATTCAAGTAGCGCCCCTCGGGCTTAAATTATAACGCTTCCATTTTAATGCCAGTAATTTGTCTGGCTTTACAAAAGGCCAGGGTCTTTCAAATTGAATTCAAATATATCAGAGGAATTAAATAAAATGGCGGGCGTTACATTTTCTTTTTATCTTATCGATGGCTGGTGTATTGCAAAGAAATTAACCCCCCCTTCCCCCCTACAAAATGACCCGGGTCATTATTCTATGTAGAGAAATGACCCGAGAGGTCATTTCACTTCGTAGAGGATTGATCCGGGTCATTATTCTACGTAGAGAAATGACCTCTGGGGTCATATCTCTAGCAGAATAATGACCCGGGTCATTCCTCTACGTAGAGAAATGGCCCACGGGTCATTTTGTAGGGGAGGGTCATTTCTCTGCGTTACATCGGCCCGGTCGCCCAGTTGTTAGTGTATCTGACTCATGGCCTGCTGGTTGCCAATTTGATACCGGGTTTAGGAAAACTGTCTTTCCTGTGATTCTCGCCTTTCAACTCAGATGGATCTGAGAAAAGTAGTCGGTAGCTTGCAAAGAAAGCTGTGTCAGTACTTGTGTGAGAAAGCCGGAAAACACGCACACAGGCGCACTGACAGCCGTGATATAATCAAGCTCTTAAAACTACGTTTAAGTTCAGTTTCTTTAACATGTACATACACAATCTAGTTAAAAAAATCAGAAAACAAACAATTGATGGCAACTTGTAGATATACTAACGATATCAAATGATTATTTAGAAAGCAGTCTCTCCAATCTAGTGTTCTTTTTTATGAAATTTGCAGTATTCACTTGACTTTTCTGTTTTAGATGACATTATTTTATTAAATTTAGTAATTGTAATCCAATGACTATGTCAGCTTTTTTTATCTGAATTTGCAATATTTTGGTCCTTGACAGTGATATTCTGATTCAATACTATTTTCATTGCATAATCTTCAAAGTAGTTTCATTCTGTCAATATTTTTTACTCTACCAGTGTCTATTGCAACCTTACACAAGTCGATAGCGCGTCAGCATTTTACACGGCGGGGAATCACGTGACACAACAACAACAACAATGACTGTTATTTGAAAAAATTCCCCTACCTCAGGTAAGAAAATCTTCAATAATTCCGTTAATACATGACCGATTGGAATTTGGTTTGAAGCAGAGAAGGCGGAAGGACCCCAGGGATTTGCTTGGTGTGTTAGATTTTTTAAACAACACCTGATAAAAAAGTTATTGACGAGCAAACAAATTTTTTACCCTGGATAATTTGTTTTCTCGTCAATAACTTTTTTATCAGGTGTTGTTAAAAAAATCTAACACATCAAGCAAATCCCCGGAGTCCTTCCGCCTTCTCTGCTTCAAACCAAATTCCAATTGGTCACGTATTAACGGAATTATTGAAGATTTTCTTACCTGAAGTAGGGGAAATTTTTCAAATAACGGTCATTGTTGTTGTTGTTGTGTCACATGATTCCCCGCCGTGATTTTATAGAGTGTTTCATCACATCATGCACGTTTGATAAATAATTTATCAGTAAGTTTTTAGGTCTATAACGTACATGACTGTTCAAAACCGAACCGTATTCGGGTTGATATCAAATTTATTAATTGAAGCCAAAACGAAATAAGACATATACAGCATCGTGCCAAAAGTGAGTGAACTTTTGTAATGGCCGCCATATTGCAAAACCAAAATAACACAACTTTCAACATGAAACTTACCTATTTAAATTCATTTTCAGTAATCAGTATTTTGTCATGCTGCCTTTTTGGATCAAAACTTCTCTAATTCTTCTGGGTAGGGTGGAATATAGTCTTTGAACATAAGTAACGGGTATTTCATTCCAGGAGGTCAGTAGTTGGGTTTTCAAGTCATTTATGTTATGGATCAGATAAAGTTTAGATTTTATTTTGTTTTTTAATAATAACCAAATATTTTCAATCGGACTAAGATCTGGGGACTGTGCTGGCCAGAAAAACACAGGGATGTTGTTTCTTTCTTTCCAAGCTGTAGCTTCACGGCTTTTATGAGCAGGTGCATTATCCTCTTGGAAGACCCAGGAATTGTCATCAAAATGTTTAGCAATAGATGGCCATAAATACTGTTCTAGGGTCTGAATGTACTTTTGACTGTTCATATTTCCATCTATGAAAGCAAGCATGCCAGTTCCTGAATAACAAATACAGCCCCAGACCATAACCTTTAAATTGGTTTTCACATTAGCAGCCACATACCCTAAACACTCAGGTCTCCATTTTTCACTCGCTTTCCTCCAAACTGTAAGTTGACCATCAGGCTTTAAGTTTATCATCATTTCATCACTGAAAATCACATTTTTCCAGTTTGATTCCACAGTCCAAGTTAATTTAGTCCTACACCAGAAAACACGCCTTCGTTTGTTGACAGTAGTGATATTCACTCTCTTCCTTACAGATCGTCTTTTATATCCTAAGGAATGTAAATTTCTTTGCACTGTGTTACGACAGACCACTCCTTCCTGCATGGTATACTCCCGATTTAGATACAATACCTGGCTACTGCGTCAGGGAGATATCTCTTTGGCTCAGTGGTTAAGGTATTGGTCTTGCGTCCGGGAGTCCGGGGTTCGAATCCCGCTCGGACCCTTATTTCTGCCATGCATTTATTCATTTGTTTCTTTGTTACGGACCTTGTTCGTAAGATGGGGGCTCGTCCGGGATTGGCCATTGAGCCATTAATCCCATTTGTTGTCCAAAATCGGACTTCCTGCCTAATAAGGCTTTGAGTCATCAATAAATGATGACTTTAAGAGGGGGTGTGTTACGACAGACCACTCCTTCCTGCATGGTATACTCCCGATTTAGATACAATACCTGGCTACTGCGTCAGGGAGATATCTCTTTGGCTCAGTGGTTAGGGTATTGGCTTTGCGTCCGGGAGTTCGGAGTTCGAATCCCGCTCCGATCCTTATTTCTGCCATGCATTTATTCATTTGTTTCTTTGTTACGGACTTCGTTCGTAAGAACTGTTCTAACAGAACACTTTTCAAATGCTGACGAGTTGAAAGATGCCGCAATTTCCCGGAGAGGTTGTCGTCGATCTGATTTTACAATCCTTGAAAGTTTCCGAAGTCCCCGGTCATCTACGATTTTAGGCCGACCGCTTCGAGGCATATTTTCTGTCGATCCACGGCTCCGAAATCGCTTTAAAACCATTGAAATGGTAGATTTACTCCTCCCCAACACTTTACAGACATCCACCAATCGATGACCTTCTTCTACCATTGATATAATTAGGGTTTTTTCGTCCTCGGACAGTTGTTTTCCGTGCTTTCCCATCTTTCGAAATTCTGGCGGTCCGATATAAACAAACGACAAAATAAGATCATTTCCGGTTCGAAAAAAAGAATACAGGAGTTCCTTCCCCTAGTCGCACGCGCGCGTCCCTTAATACATTCGTATCCGCATAGCGACGCTTTAATTCAACTGATATTCTAAACCTGTATGGCGGCCATTAGTTCACTCACTTTTGGCACGACGCTGTACCTTACAATATTACTGTACGATACAATACAGTATTATAGAATACAATATTCATTTGCCCCTAATGCACACATTAGTACATTGAGAGCAAATTGCGATACACATAATTCAATTCATAGTAAAATGAAAAGCCTACTCTCAGAAAGCTCTATAGATAGTTTTATTTGATACTTTGACTTGTAGTAGATATATTTTTTCTAATTAAACTGTCTTCATAAGACTATATGGATACATGTATTATTGTTCTATGTTTCAGATTGTCAATAAATATTAAAACATGATTGGTTACCGCGGACATTGATGACAAGCTTTTCACGGTTAGTATATCAAAGTTTGAATGTAATTAGAAATGGATGTGTGCGAGATTGTTATACTTCACTTATAAGATTAAAGCAAAGCTTGGGTTTTTGTTCTTTCATCATCTGCCTGTAGATTGTGTTTTGACTTTTTACGAGGAATTGATGATTAGAAACAAAATATCCACAGTAAAATAGAAGTTCTCTACCTCCGACATTACACTTACACAGTTCTCAACTAGGCGTACGAATAGGGGGGGGGGATTTCCGTGCCAAGCTAGCAGTGATCTACAGGTACATAAGCAATCAACGCATCTTGAGCTTGAACTGCAGCATAACAGTCTCATGAGTATGACCCATCCTAGGTTAGTTTCATTCTTTTTTAAATATGATAAAAACGTATCATCACGCAAATAAATTTTACATCAAACTCTTTCTACAGAACGAGAATCAAAGTTTCAGTAGTCCTTTTATTTTTATAATTTTTTATGTATAAAACATAAATATTTAGACTAACTGAATATATAAGTTTAATACAAGAAATATATGAATAAAAGAATATGGTTAAAAAAGTTTCAAAAGCTTTCGGAGATTTTTTATTTTATGGACGTAGGATCAACGTATCAACCTATTCGCTCTTTGGTTTCACACCTGTAACACACCTATACTAGTGCACCCTTTACCAGTAATGGCTGCCATGACATCGCGATTAGCTGTGTGTGCTAACAGTGTTAATAGTAAGGTCACAAATCCGTAAATGCCGTCTGGCGGCGTGGTAATGCCAGTTTTCACTCTAATTCGACTAGTGTCAGCTCGGTGGCAGGCACAATCGGCGTTAAAGACGCCGCTAGGACGCCGCTGAAGTTTTAAGAAAAAATTAAAATTGTGACTGCCACCAGCCGATTTTTTCCAATTGTACATGTCGTCAGGGCGCCGATCGGGCGCATTTTGTAGTCGCACGGTGGCTATCAAGCGACAGGCGGGCTGCAACGCGATTTTTACTCGGTCGTCTCGGGGTTCGAGGGCCTTAAAACTTCGGCCTACGATCAGTAGGAACTAACTGCCACTGTACAGCATGCGGCCTGCTGCCATTATGCTACCGATATGTCACCGTACGATTTCAAAATATCTGCCAGCGGCAGGGTTGAGATTGAAAAGCAGCTGGAAGGCGACTGTCGGAGATGGTAGGTGGCAGGAGGGAGATCTGCTGAGTGCAGACTCACGGGCCCGTGAAAATAAATCCGAGGCCATCCATCATACAAAATAGTCGTCATGGCGATTTTAATAGCATCAGAGCGACTCAGAGACCTGCGTATCGCTGGGGCTTGGGCTCTGGTCTCTTGCAATTCGGTGCTGGCGCCTTGTCCTTCCCCTTGCCGCTGCCTTTAAGGGCAAGTTGTGAGAGGAAACAATTCTTGAAGATTAGATCTATTTATCTTGTGGTTGATAATGATAATAACACTTTGTAGTGTCATACGAAAGCAATCTAGGTTTACATATCCCACGTAAACCAGCCTTCCGCCGTCAGATTATCGGGCGGGCGCCGGCCGGTGGCAGTTCGAACGCCTGATCGCCGTCAGGTGTAAATGGCCGGTGTCTGCCAGGTCGCCGAGTGATGGCAGGTAAATTCTGACGGTTACCGACCTGTTCCCTAACTGCCACCAGCCGATGCCCTGATGACTTCCCGCACCCCTTGAACTTAAGAAATTGCCTGGCGCCGCCCGGAACCCGTCAGGGGGCCTTTTACTGGCAGTTATTTATGACCATTCGCACCTATTTGTTAAGAAAAATTGGCCGGCGGCATCTAACTTTGAGAATCCACCGATGTCTAAAAATCGGCAGGCGGCAGTTTCACATTGAGACCGTAGTGTGAGCGACAATTTGTTTTATACAATCATCATCCTCAACCATCCTCGGATACCCCGGGGTCTCCCTATTTGCTACGCTACATCGACGTCGATGTAGCGTAGCAAATAGCAGATCCCGGGGTATCCGAGGATGATCCTCAACCGGAAGTAGACAGCTCTCTAGAACTGTGAAACGAAAAGTACATCCATTATTTCATGCTTTCCGGTAGGATATCGAGAAATAGCAGTGATAATATTTTTCGATCGTCACGGCGGGGAATCACGTGACACAACAACAACAACAATGACCGTTATTTGAAAAAATTCCCCGACTTCAGGTAAGAAAATTTTCAATAATTCCGTTAATACATGACCGATTGGAATTTGGTTTGCAGCAGAGAAGGCGGAAGGACTCCAGGGATTTGCTTTATGTGTTAGATTTTTTAAACAATACCCGATAAAAAAGTTATTGACGAGCAAAAAAGTTTTAACCCTGGATAATTTGTTTGCTCGTCAATAACTTTTTTATCAGATGTTGTTTAAAAAATCTAACACATCAAGCAAATCCCCGGAGTCCTTCCGCCTTCTCTGCTGCAAACCAAATTCCAATCGGTCATGTATTAACGGAATTATTGAAGATTTTCTTACCTGAAGTTGGGGATTTTTTTCAAATAACGGTCATTGTTGTTGTTGTTGTGTCACGTGATTCCCCGCCGTGATCGTACCCTGGTACCACCAGTGAAAATACCGATTTTCACGTTCTAGTTGCCTAGGTAAAATGCGCATGCCTCAACAAGATCGGAAATATGACGTCATATACCTTAAATTTCTCGCGCTTGACGTAATATTGTAATGCGTTGCTATGCGGGAGGGGTACCCCACGGGGAATAACGGAAAAGAACTGCTCTGGATTTTGATAAAGGTGCTCCCAACAATGGTTAATAGCATGAAATAAATAGATTTTTTTTTTCGGGGAAAGATCGAAATTTATTTCATCTCGTGAACACCATAGGTAATATTTTCACGAGTGGCTGCTCCACTCGTGAAAATATTACCGATGGTGTTCACTCGATATAATAAATTTCGATCATTCACTGAAAAAGAAAAATATCCTCTATTTATTTTGTCAATAAATCGAATGAATTATTTGGCAAAATAGTCTTTAGACGTGCAAATTATTTACCAATAGCAGATGCCCTTACCGCGTAGACTTATGGGTCCATACTTTTGTACAGATTCATGAACTTCTATTTTCAGAGAGCATGGCTCATTTATCATGGCAGATTTTTGGCTCTGCCTCGTTCAATGGTTGGATACATCTGCAAAATTCTGTTATCAACTGACAGTTACTTTTACCTTAACATAACTTAGCACCACACGTGTTCCTTGCAACGACCGAAGAAAGTCGTAACGTTGCAAAAATAGAGAATTTTCTGAAATACGACTATCTGACTTCCATTTGTGTTAGCTTTTTCGAGAATACACGTATTTTCCATTTTTTAAACTTACATAACAGATGATATTCGTGAACCAGATGAATTGTGTTTCTATTCTATTTCTCAGTCAAAAAGCACCGAGCTATATTTAGATCCGTCCTGTTTTTCATGTTGATATTAAGAGAAAAAAAAGGGGTGTCGATTTTTATCTATCCTTAACATAGACTACACAAGATGTTTTGTTGCGGATAATCAAGATCAGAATGCACATAATGGGTATTCTAGTCTTTGATATACACTTCCCAGTTCTTTATTCCAGACTTACTGACTGGACTGTCCATCCACCGAGCAATGGGAGTGTGCTTGTAGCCATTTAAAAGTGTAGTTTATTTGATCTTTGCTCTGTAAAAATGAGACTTATTGCATGTGCAAAAGGTATCGACTTATCTTTTGCGTTATGTAAATTTTCTGCATGCCCGAGGACCAGCCTACCTCATGATTTAATTGTTTTATGGACAAAACGACAATTTGCTAAGATACTTTATACCCCCTTTACCAGAGCTTGACTCATTTCGTAAGCAATTATCGAGCCAAAGGAGGCACAAGTGTTTGTTTTACAAATTTGTGTATCGAGCTTAAGGTAAGACCCGTGTAATGCACTTCCGGTAAACATGGGGCAAAAATTCTAATTGGTTGATAAATAAGGATAAATAAGGATTTGTGCAGAAATCATACTTTTGCACATTTCTAGCGGATCAGAAATTCCGTTTATGTCTATCTTGAAATTATTTTTTGATACTTTTGTTAGTTTTCTGAAAAAGGAGGTAATTATTATCTCTTTTTGAATTGAGAATGTAAGTTAGTGGTTTTAGATTTATAAATGATAATTAAAAAAAGGAAAACATGGAAAAATTAATCGGTGAAAATAGTTCAATAATACTAATTTTGAATTATAGCTAATTTTGCAGGATGATATTTTAGTAGAAATAGCTGTTTTCCATTACACAGGTCTTACCTTAAAAGCAGTGAGAAAAAATTAAAAAAAAAACATCCACTCCCATCAAGCATGCAGACGATATGAGAATGTAGGCTGATATAGGAACAGTTTCCATACACTGTTGATGCTGTGGGGATTTTAATTATGTAGTCTGAATTATCAAATTGGGAAAATTTGCAGGAGAAATCTCGTCGTTTTAATAAAGTAAACGTCTCAACAATTCAATCAATAGTTCAGGGCAAAGGGCCCTGTGAATTTTGACGTTAGTTCGTGAAGCGAGATGAATTGTACCATCTCGTAAGAAAATCTCAGAAAACTTGTTTAATCTTTTATCACACAATTCTGGGTTCTGACTACCCTTTTGAAAACATCGTGGGCAAAGGAGAAAATGCTGGTAACCAGCATTTTCTCCTTTACCCACAATGTTTTCTACCCTGTGAACGACAGGTATCTTCAATTTAGCAATGCCGTTCACAAATCCTTTGAATTTGGTCTGTACCAGATATTATCGTTTGGTACAGAGTTAGATGTTTACAAGAAAACAAAGTATAAGACTCGTCCATCTTTTTTTTTTTTTTTTTTTAGCTTTATTTACCACGTCAATAGGTATGCGGGGGTCGTGGTCATCCCCCAGCATACCTTACATAATCTTTTAATATAATAATGAAGAAATGAAGAAAGAAAAAAACATTTTCCTATAAAAACATACAAATATATATATATATATCTATATATGAGACATTCTCCGGCAAAAAGGTGCCTAATGCTCCTCTGTCGCGCCAAGCAAGCTATCATATACTTTTGAATCTACAACAGCCTTTTTTTCTCGAAATCAACTCAATTACGAGGTAGAATAGTCCTTTGACATACAGAAAACTAGGCTTTAGCGAAATGTTTCGGTCCAGGTTAGTCTGCGCAGAGTGCGCAGGCCAACCTGGGTCGATACCTTCGCGCAGATGTATTAAGCACCCCTCTCACGGAGCACATCTCATATATATTCATCTCTTCAAAAAGGTAACATTATCGGAAAGATTAAATAATTTCAGGCTAATATCTGTGGCAATAAAGCGTGTGTGGGTGTGGGTGTGGGTGTGTGTGATGGGGTGTGGGTGTGCGTGTGTGGAAAAAACAAAAGATATAATGAAACTGATTGGTGTAAAAAAATAGCATCATTGATTGTGTGTTTAACCCATTACCACACAATCCCTTATTTTGACAACTTTGAGAAAGAAGTATTTAGAAAAACAATGTGTGGAAAAGAGAAAATGCTGTTAACCAACATTTTATCTTTTCCCACAATGCTCGCCACTCTTCACAAAACAATTTTCAAATTTTCAGTCGTTTTTATTTTGTAATTTGCGAATATTTTCGATCTGGACAAGCCTAAAATACTGTTGTTTGGTAATGAGATTAAAAAAAAAACTATGCTTATTCTGAAATCGATAGTGATTATGGAAGGTGTTCTAAAATATGTTCTACAATTGTCATGTTATCGTTTCTAAGCGAAGTCGTTTTCGTATTGCTATGGATATTCACAGCGGTTGTAAGAAAATTCTTCATACCAATAAGTGACGGTTTATAAGATTTATTTCTACAAAAGTAAATATATTTTTTAACTTCTAAAAGCAAACAGTCTAACAAAAAGTTTGGTTTATATATACCCAAAAGAAAAATTCTACTATTTATTTGTAAATTGCGGTCTAAATTATTCAATATTGTTGTAATTTTATTTATCAAAGGTGTTATGTACTCACAATTATAAAACAAATGTAAAAGTGTTTCTTCATGTGTTCCACAGAAAGTACATGAATTAGTATCAGTCAAGTTCATTTTGAAAAGTAGTGCATTTGTTGGGAGGATCCTATGAACTATTCTTGTCTGGAACCATTGTGTATAAGTATCATGAGTACATTTAAAAACACTTCCGTGAACTAGATTCCAATCAATTTCTAAATCATTGTAAATTGAGTTCCATTTGACTCTACATGACGGAGTCTCTCTGTTCTCAATCAATTTGTTGTAAACATGTTTATTTATTTCTTTTTTAGTTAATATTTGAAAGAAATAACAGTTAATGCTAGGGTTATGGCATTCATTTAGAAATTTCTTTTGAATTAGTATATGATGCTTTGACAAGAAGCTCTTAACCGAGTTTAATAAACTGTAGTACCTTAAGAAATTTATTTTATTATTAGTAAGTTTATTGATTTCATTCCAAATTTTAAAATTACCATTTTCATTCAATAGGTCTTTAATATATCTTATACCTGCAGTGTACATTATTGAATCATAGACATAATTTGACTCAATTATAATATTGTCATTATAAAACAATGGCATATTAATTATATCTACCCAATTTGTAAATTTACATTTCGATATATAGGTAGTAAAAGACTGTAGGACATCAATCCAAAAATCGTTTTTAATAGTTTTCACGATTTGTTTACAATACGAAACACCTAAATTGAATAATTTTTGTGTGTCAAATATTCCATTAATAAATATGTAACAGTCACCATTGCCACTAGCTACAAGTTTCTTTAACCATTTAATTTTCATACTCATGTTATAGCTATTTACATCTACCATTTTTAGGCCCCCTTCTATGTGCTTCTTTATAAAAATGCTCTTTTTTATTTTTGCCGTGCCATCCCATACGAATTTATATAGCATATCATTTAAACTTTTCATGTATTCATTCGATGGTGACGGTAAACTAATAAACAGGTTGGTGAGTAAGGAGATTAAAATGCTTTTAACTACAGTTATTTTTCCAATAGGGGTTAATTTTCTCCTATTCCAGTAGGATATACTATTTTTAATGCTTTTTAGTTTTGGTTCAAAATTGCTTTTTATCATTTTTTTCAGATCAACATTGAAATGTATCCCAAGTAATTTAAATTGTATTTCCCCCCAAGATAGTTTCCATTTTGTTTTAATAGATCTTGAACTATATTTCATGCATCCTATCCATATTAGCTTCGTTTTATCGAAATTGACCTTCAAGCCTGAAATATGTGAAAAATTTTCAAGTAACTGTAATGTATTTTTGAGTGACTTTTCTGAACCATCTAAAAAAAGAGTCGTGTCGTCTGCAAATTGTGATATTATGTATTCTCGTTGTTTAATTTTTATTCCTGTGATACTTTTTTCATTTTTTATTTTGATGTTAAGAATTTCTGTACAAAGAATAAAAATGTATGCTGAAATTGGATCTCCTTGTCTGCAGCCCCTTTTAACCATGAAGTAATCCGATAGAAAACCATTAACTTGAACACATACTTCCGTATCATACAAAAATAACTTAATCCATTCTCGAATCATTTCACCAAAGTTAAAAAAAGATAATGTTTTTTCAATAAAGTTAAAGGATAAGGAGTCAAAAGCTTTCTCAAAATCAATTAACATTAACAATCCAGGTATCCTATGTTCTTCACAATATTGCATGATATCATACACTAATCTGGTATTTTCCCCTATGAATCTATCTTGTAAGAAACCTGTTTGATCACTTGAAATTATATCATTTAAAACATTCTTAATTCTTTTAGCAATACTTCCAGATGCAAGTTTATATAGAACATTCAAAAGCGTAATTGGTCTCCAATTTTTTAAAAATTGCCTTTCTTTATTTTCTTTCGGAATACAAGTTATTGTTCCCAGTTTAACATTCCGTGAAAATGATTTAGATATAAACGCGTGGTTTAAAGCTTTTACTACAAAATGACCAATCTTATTCCAAAAAAACTTATAAAAGTTTGAAGTAAATCCGTCATTTCCGGGGCTTTTATCATTTTTCATATTTTTTAGGGTATCTGTGACCTCATTGTATTGTAGCAATCCTTCAATATCTTTTTTCTGATTTTCATTTAATTTTTTTACAGAACACCCTGCTAATTGTTCAGAAAGATCGAAATCAACAACGTTATTTGGTTCAGTATATAAATTTTCATAGAATTGTTTAGTTTCTTTTAAAATTTCTTTTTGATCAAAAATGTGAATTCCATCTTCTTTTTCTATATAATGCATAGTTTTTGAAGCTACATGCTGTTTCTCTAGATTACAAAAATAATTAGTTACTTTTTCCCCGTTATCAATCCAATTTGATCTTGATCTAATGAAAGAACCATTTAGCCTTTCCTTCCTTAAAGTTTCCAGTTCTAATTGTAGTGAACTTAGCCTGTCTTTGTTTGTTTCATTAAGATTATTTTCTATATAGGAAATTTCTTTTTTAATGGAGTCTTCTCTTATGCATTTTGTTTTTGCTTTATAAGTAGAAAATGAAATGGTTTCCCCACGTATTTCCATCAATAATGTTTCCAAAAAAAGTTGATCGTCTATTATTAATTGTAACTGTGATTTATCAATGTTTAGGACATTTTCAGTATTGTATACTGGCAGACAATATTGCAAAATTACGTTATCTATTTTTTTGTTTATACAATCTACATATTCTTTATCTTTTAATAATGAATTATTGAATTTCCAAAACCCTTTTCCATGCTCCTGCTTTGAAAACTGAAGTTCAAGCACTATTATTGAGTGGTCAGATCTGTAACTTATATCGATATCACAGTTTCTAACAAATGAAAGAAGGTTTTGATCAATTAAGAAAAAATCTAACCTTCCTTTTTGTAATGGTGATAACCTTTTCCAAGTATACTTTCTTGTAGCCCCATGTAAATGTCTAAAAGGGTCAACAAGTTCATTATCATTAATTTGCGTTATTAAAAATTTTCTTGATTTTTCATTGTGGTTATTGTACTTGTAATTTTCATAATCTATTGATGGATCTAAAACTAAATTAAAGTCTCCACAAATTATAAAACTATGAACGTTATCAAAAGATTTCATTTTATCAAACACGTATCTAAAAAAATCAGGTTTATCGGAATTAGGTGCATATATATTTGCAAGGATAAATGAGTTGTTTTCATAAGAAATATTAAGCGCAATAAATTGCCCATTATTATCTTTTTTGCATTCCGCTACTTTAATATCTAATCCTTTCCTAAGTAGAATAGCTACGCCTTTCGAGTTAGAAGAACCGTGACAATAAAAGCATACTCCTTCCCACTGTTGATAAATTTTGTGTTCAATTTCTTCAGTAAAGTGTGTTTCCTGCAAGCATAAAACATCAACTTTCTTTTCTTTAAAAAGTGTAAATAAATCAAATCGTTTTTTAGTGCTATTCAAACCACGACAATTGTAGGAACATATCTTCAATTTATCCACAGCCTTTAATAAAAAACAACAATTTTACTAATATATCATTACTAATATATCATTATTTTTAAAACCTTCCAATGAAACAGTATCGATAATTGATGAAATAGTAATAAACACAAAAATACTATTCTTGTTTGATGTGTGCTTTATGTTAAAAAGAATTAGAAAGTAAAAGAAAGGTGTAATGTTGATTGTGCAAGAGAGGATATATATACGTGTTTTGATTATATACAATACATGGTAAAACGCCATGAAAAATCGAAGCAACTGGAGCATGAAATGATTAAAACCGGGCCGCCACCCATTAAATGGGCTTGACCTTCGGTTGTAATTCTTTTTGATATATACACAAATGGGGGTGGAGGGATTTAGGATAAAGGATCAAGTGTGACTCTTCTTGAAGACATATTCTATACATAAAGAGGAAAATAGACAGTATTTACTGAACCGATGTCTGGGAATTATGAGATCCCGCTGCACATGGTGCAGCCCGGTCTCATTCTTCACCTTAATCGGTCTTTAACCCTTTCCCAAACAATCCCTGGTTTTTACGGGTCTGGAACAATAGACTCGTCCATCTTGATAGCATTTATAAAGGACAAGATGAATGTGGTTCAAATGATAAGACTTGTACAAGAATAGCAAAGCAGCAGTTGCTCCATGTCCCTACAATATTTCCACGCTTTCAGCGTCAAACGAGCCTTGTATAAATCATGTATCTGCAAAAGCTTCCAAGCTGGGCGAGTCGAAAATTTTGTCTTCTGGTACACAGTTCACTTTTTATCTGTACTGGTAACAGAAATTCAGGGAAAGGATGGATAGGTGCACTGGCCGCCGCAATATAACTGAAATAATGTTGTAACGGCGTTAAACTCCATACAAACAATCAATTTTATCTGTAAGATAGACATGGCTCATATAGAGGTAAGCTGTGTAGCTCAAAATGAACAGTCTGAAATGGGATATATACACTTTTCAATACTTTGGATTTTATTCAATCATGTATTAGATGTTTGTTTAATTTATTTGACAATTAAAGAGTTTAACATGTAGAATATTCAGAATATAGCTTTTGGTTCTTTTAAATATACATGCACGTGTATTGCAAATCAAGTTCCAACAGCACTGGGCATGCTGTCTCATCTAAAGTCTAAAATTCCAACAATAATATCGAGCCCGCCCGGGTGGCTTAGTGGTGAGCAAGTCGGACTCATGACCTGGTGGTTGTGAGTTCGATACTCGGTTAAGGCGAACTTTTTTTCCGGCGTATTTTCGCCTCTCACCTCTGCTGAAGTATGTGAGAAAAGTAGTCGGTGGCTTTGGAAAGAAAGTTGTGTAAGTACCGGTGTGAGAAAGCCAGGAAACACATGTGCGTCATCGACCGCCATGATATGACCTTAGCTGTTAAAGTGGCGTTTAACCCCCAAAACAACCAACAACAACCGACAATAATATCGAAGAATCCTACCTTAGCCCTTGAAAAAAAAGAACAGCATTCCCTGAACGAGGAGCCTTTTGACAGTTGTTGTAGAAAAAGGTGGAAATACTGGTAACAATTCGACAACAATTTACTAGTTCAGTGTCTGAGTCACAATCAGTTTGTAGTCTAAAAATATACCATAAGTTAAGCATCACCAAAACTGACTCGCAATACGAGTAGCCCATGTACTTAGACCAGCAATACTCATGCCCACAATTTGCCATTTCTGGGCTTCGGAAAGATTTCTCGTATCATTCCTTTCATTTGGCTAATAAAATAGCCTATTACTTGTCTAGTAGGTCCGTGCCTAGCTTAGAAATATACCAAATAAAAGGTTATCCATTAAAATAAATTATGACAATTTGTTCGGGTGATGTTTAACTTCTGTCTGACTATACTTTCAATTTGAACAAGTCAAAATTTTTGTCGTCTGGTCCATAATTAACATTCTCTGTATGGGCAACATTTTAGCTTTTGCTTTTGAATATGAAAATTCATGTAAATTCTACTTAGTAAGTGCGACTCATGGCGCTTTTTCCGACTAAGTGCGAGTAGATAAAGAGCAGACAAGACAGAAACATGTCGTATATTGGTTTCCTTTTGGTAGTGAATGCCTCCCAGTATGAACATATAGACAGTTTTAACTCTTACCAAACGACTAAAAAAGAAATAGACTGGTCCAAATTGAAAGAAATTGCAGACGACAAATTAAATGTAACTGAAATAATGTTTTTGTTTTGGATGGGAAAAAAAACATTGTGGGAAAAGGAGAAAATACTGGACACCAACATTTTCACCTTTTCCTAGGATGTTTTAAATAGGCTGTTAAAAGTCGTTATTGTGTAGTAAAGAGCTAAACGCCAGAACAATATTTGCTCATAAATGCTTTCATGGCATTACCAGCTGTATTCGTAAAGTGCTAGTTCATTTAATTATCTGCAACAAATTTCATCGTGTGAGTTTTCCCCCATCAAAATACCCTCCACTATCACAATACTTTGTGATTTGACGTTGGTCAGGATTCTTGGCTAAATGAACCATGTTCAGATGAAAGGTTGTCCTATGTATGTCCGCGATACATAATACCTAGTAAGCTATGAAATGCATTATCTCCCGCTAGATGGCATTCTATAAATACTCATCTATCTGATATGGGCATCCTGGGTACAGAACCGAATCACTTTCCTACGCGACAACCGATATATACTTTGAATTTAAAACTAAAATAAAGGTTTACTCAATAAAACGCTATACCTCGTGCAATTCACTCAGCTATGATCAGCAGTCCAGAGAAATCTGGAGCTAAACCAGGTCTCATTTCTCCTCAAAGCTATTGATAAAAGCTATTTTCAACATTGCTATACTTTATAAAGCGTAATATTACAGTCAGCCCGCTTTCGGGGCAAGTGATGCGTCATATAAGACAGTCGAATCTTCGAAGAATATGACATGCACAGACAACGCTATGAAATGATTTGGCTCGCATTACGGGAAAAGGGTCATTCGGACATCTGCGTAAAGTGTCGTCTCGGATTAGCCTGCGCAATCCGCGCAGGCTAATCCGAGACGACACTTTATGACTATATTAGATTTTGTGCTAAAGTAGACTTGCGCCAAACAGAAAATTTCATAAAAACTGAAACTGCCGTCTCGGATTAGCCTGCGCGGACTGCGCAGGCTGATCCTAGACGACACTTTACGCAAATGTCCGAATGCCCCTTTTCGCGTGTTGTAAGCCATTTGGGATCCATAAAAAGTATTTAGTCTAACGTTGGAATGAGTGATAGACTGGTCCTGGGACATGGCAAAAAGTTCCGAATCCTGTCAGGCTGCACGAACTGCGCAGGCTGACATGAATCGATAGTTTTTTTTGTAGATGCATTGAACCCCCTTTCACAAGCATGACTCAAATTCATTTACCAACTTTAGCAGTTGAAGTTTCCCTTTGTTCCACATGATTTTGTTCTCTTAATTAGATCGCTTTATTGTATTAATAGATGTATACCCCCGTAAAACATTTAACCCTTTCCCAAACGACAAATTTTAGACTCTTCTAAACTCAAAGAGTTTGCACACGACAATTTCAAATTGGATAAAAATGGCAGAAAGTTCTCCAAATGGGTAGAAAAGACTGTGTGAAAAGGAGAAATTGCTCGTTACGAGCAATTTCTCCTTTTCCCACAGTGTTTTCAAAAGACTTGTACTGCAGACACGTGAACACAAGGGCTTGTTTGGGAAAAGATTAATATTATCAGTCTCTCTGTTTTTCTGGGTGTGCGCATATAGATAATTTGTACCACACATTTCTCCCCAAATTTCTGACCCCATTGAATCGCAACTACTAACCTGGATTTATTGAAGGGCAAGACACAATTTATATGTTTTGCCGTAAGGCATTGAATAATTGTCTCCCTTGAAACATGACACATCTTTGTGCTTTATGCAGTTAGACATCCAGTCACACAAATTGGTGCGTGCATTACAGTCGACAACGATAGCAAAGATGATTAAAATGACATGATCAGTGAACAAAGAAGACTAAAGAAAAAGAAATCTCCTTATTAAAACTCATGATTTACTGATTGCTATTTACACCGCCCTTTAACGTTTCTAAATTATATCATGACGACAGTTGTCTTGCGCATGTTTTTTCGTAGAGTTGTGAGTACATGAAGGTGACTCTATCTCGTCTTGCTCATAGGCACAATAGTTGAAAGCAGTTTGTGCTTGGTTTAACTCGGAACCCCTGATTTACGAATCCAAAACATAGACCGCTGTGCCACAATGATTATTTTTCCCTTCCCCTGTCCCACTCCTGCAATTTTGTGCATAACCCACACAACTTTCCTTTTAAGTCACAAATCAAAATATTTTCAGGTTTAATAAAAATAAAAGTAGTGAAAACACAAAATCTGAGAGCCTTGTGGGACTGTCATATAAGTAATATATATCGGGGCTGTTGTATGCCGATATAGAAAGGGTCCTTTCATTTACTGCATTTCTGGTAAATCAAGAACTGTTTTTGTCCTTCTGAAAACGAGGTTTATGCCGAGTCTGAACGTCTGAGTCCAGACAAAAAGACCGGAAGTCATAGTCTAGCTCAAGAAACAGATCAAAACTGAATAACAAACTGAATAACTTACAAATGTTTCATTTGAAATAAAACTTTTGACTGTCAATATCAATTGGACCTAGATGTATTAATAAAGACACACGTCCGGTTTCCCGCCCTGTAATATTTGAGGTATCTAATGTTGATACACTGAAATAGTTAAAATACCCTCTACTTCGCAACGGTTGTCATGTGGGTCATCTGCTTTTCCAATCAAGTTTATTTAGTTGTTATAAACTTAATAACAATTAATTCTTCAGGATGTAATTATAATAGACATAGTTCTTTCCATTACTCATGCCTTTTTATGTTATATAAAATGTTGAAACTAGTCTAGAAGTACTGTTTTATGATTTACTAAGTAAGAGCAATGGCAAGAAAGTTTGGAACGACTAACGTGGTTAACTCACATATCAAAGTAAATACGAAACCCTTATCATCCCATCACTCAAACCTTGGACACTGTCGATGCTGAAAAAATGCTGGAATCATTGTAAACGAACTCTACAGAAACGAAACCCTTACTAGTTATGAAAATGGTATGTACAAACTCCTTCTTAACGGAATCGGCGGTAAAGTTTACAATTTGGTGAAATTCATGCACTGTACTTCGTCTGCTTGTATAAGGATTAACGGAAAAAATACTGACTGGTTTGACTGCAAAATGGGCGTCATTCAGGGTGATTGTGCTTCTCCTTCACTATTTTCTGTTTTTTATCAATGACCTAGTGAACGAAACCAATCAATTGAATCTAGGCATACAAGTTGATAATTCCCAAGTTTCCATTCTCCTATAATGCAGATGACATTGTGTTGGTTGCTGACTCGGAGTTCTAAGTCTTTACAAGCTATGCTCGACTGTCGTCTTATAACTGGTGTAAAAAGTAGAGAGTGCTAATAAACACAGACAAATCCAAATGTATGCATTTTAGGAAAGGTGGACAAGAGCGTAGTCAATTCACTTTCAGGATAGGTGGGAATATTCTCGAAACTGTATCAAACTATAAAGCCTTGCATTTTAAGAAACTCTGTTCAGCAATACGCATCTCATTCCAAAGATCAGACAGTGTTTCATACCAGTAAGGTTTGGACGTTTTATGTCGTTTACAGGTAGATGGTGACCCAATAAAACAAGGTACACGTGTATTTCGTGCATTATTCACAATGGTACAAAATTCCCTTTATCTCTCATCTACCTCGTTTTGCATTTCCTTTGATCCTTCGATCTTTGATATCAGTTCGATCAGTGCGATGCGAGATATTTCACTGTCCAGGAAGTCACGAAGAATTTTACTAATATTACATTTTTTTCCGACAAGTAGAATAATCACTCGGACTATAGCATTTCTATGTACGTAAGTAAAAGAGTAGTCTCCCCTTATCCCTACTTTCAATGAGAACACACTATGGTCAGGCAACCGCGATTGTTCACTGAAGAGAATTCCATGGAGATCAAACTCCTCGATAATACAGCTTACATGTTGATACTTTGAATGAGTGACAATGTTTAACCCATTGCCAAACGACAATATTTTAGACTGGTCCAAATTGAAAGCATTTGCAGACGACAAAATAAAAGTGACTGAACATTTGAAATTTGTTTTGTGAAGGATAGAAAACATTGTGGGAAAAGGAGAAAATGCTGGTTACCAGCATTTTCTCCTTTTCCCACAATGCTTTCTAAAGGCTTCTTTTCCAGGGCCGTCAAAAGTAGGGATTGTGTGGCAATGGGTTAAGCACATCGTGTGGAACACACGTGTAGTCAACTAGTGATAATCCTTTACTTGAAATACAGGTGTTATTATCATTTGGATATCGACCGTTTAAGACACAAAACTTTGGATCGATTAAAAAGGCTTGATCTTTTCCATGATTATTGCTAACAGTGTCTAATGGCTCTCGATTGGGTAAATTATCTGCGTCAATAATATCACTCGTCAGCACTACTGAATCGCACCCTTCCTGTAAGTACATTTGGGTAAGTATGTGAGTATAAAAGGCTTGAGCATTACGACCCCACGGAGAGTTCCCTGGAGGTAAGTAGCATGTGATAATAAGCAACACGTAATCTGACTGTTTATGGGTAGATTTTAAAGATGGATAAGTATTAGTTAGTGTTTATTAATTGAAAAATTAACAATTAAGACACCCTAAGAGAGCGACCGGATCTATCTGTGGCTCTTAAATTCAATTAGAATAAAGAATGGACGCTGAAACAGATTATGTTGTTCTTAAGCTTTTGTTTATGTATAAATCATGTCACATACTTTAAGTGAAAATGCAGCCCGTAAATACCGATTCGTCACTGCTAGTAACGTATACGATGTTAGAACTGGTAAGCCTACTAGAAAAGTCCATTTAAGAAAAATGCATTCCACAGTTACAAATCTGTTGATTTAGTTGTACCGACATGCCTTGAAAAAATTCTTGAAAGACCATAGTTTAAATTTCTTTGACGACTGATCATCATTATTTTCAAAGTTCATCTCTTTACTATAATGATTGCACATAAAGTTTCAATCTGACATTTATTTGAGGTTGATAAACTATCAATAGGCGTTGCACTATCTCCATGGAGGCACATGTTTCAGAGGGATCAGAAGGCACAGTCAGACAGTTGTTTCCTGTTGATCCTTGCACGTACAGTAGATTGGTGGAGAAGCGAGACAATGTTGTAAAATTCTTTGACGACTGATCATCATTATTTCCATAGTTCATCTCTTTACCTTATAAACTAGAAAACTTCCATGAAGTTTCACTCACATTTTTCATGAGGTTGAAAAACTATCTATAGGCGTTGCGCTATTTCCATTGTTATGTAGATATAATATTCAGTGACCTGTTTTCAGAATAATCTAGAACAATGAAGAACATGTATTGGTTTTTCCTTTAATTGTGGCTATTTTCAGAACCCGGCTGTTTACTAATCAATGATGTTATCTTTCTAGAAAAGACTAATCTAGAATTTTCCAATCTGATATAAATAGGAGTGACTTATGTGTTGATTTTGGATTTTGAAGTTAGACTTGTAGATTGGAGGATACAGAATTAGTGAAAGGTGTTGGTTTTAAGTTAGTTGGAATAATTTTATTTTTGATACAGGTTGCTCATATCCATTTGCAAGTTGAACTATTGTTTATTCAGGTTTTAGGAACCAAGCATTATTCTTAATTTTGAGGGACTTATTTTATTTCAACATTCTAAGATTAGGATTGACAAAATTTCATTCAAACTTCTATTGTGCTCGTTTGTCTTTGTTTAGTAATAAATATTGTTAATTTTTAAAAGCATCTTGCCGGTTTCCTTTCTCGTTACGCTTGTCTAGTAACACCATGGAGGCACATGTTCCACATCAAGAATCAGCGACACAGCCAGAAAAGCGTTTCCTATTAAACCATGCACGTAGAGTAGATTGATGGAGAATAGAGTAAGGACAGGTATGTCCTGTTAAAATCCAATTTCCTCTATGATATTCTTATAACTACTAAGGGTAAAGACTGAACAATTTAAGGGTAGGTTAGGGGGTTATGTGGCCACACTCTGATCATTGCATTAAAAAGCTCAAGTGCAGATAAAATCTTTTCTGTGACGGGAGACCACCAACCTTTAGAAAAATCCAGAAGGCCGTTCTGGGTAAGTGCTCGGTGAAACACAAAAAAATTGTCTTTCGGGCTATGTTATTGGTGAATGACATGAACAGTAAATCTGATTGGATTAATCTGATACATAAGTTATTGGTCGCTTGCTCAACATTGTCATTCAATGCCATAAGAACATTCTTTAAGATATTTGTTGACGTTATTTGATTCATGGCTATGGGGTCTAAATGAATTTGAATTCGTTGAGAAAGTGAACACGTTGTTTGAAGCACTTTATGTCAGAAACATTGTGAACAAATAATAGTGCTGTTCGTGGTGATACTGGTAGATTCCCTTTGTGCATGTATTACTCAAAGCGAGCCATTAAGTACTGATCTTACCAAAACACAGAATTCTAGAAAAAATGTGTTAGGAAATGCTAAGACTATTTGTCAGTTTGGGTTAGCATAACTGGGTTAGCCAGGTATGCATGAATTTATCAACTCACGAATTTGCTTTTCTATGCAACAATTGATGTGTTGATATCTTGTCGAGTTTTCTAAATGCTTATTTACAAAGACTTAAAAGATCAATACATTCAAATATCGAAAGACAGGTTTAGCAACAGCTCATATTTGAATAGTTATATCAATTTCAAAGCTGTGTTTTCTTATGAGTTACTAAGATGATATAGGTAAGTTCAGGATAGCCTTTGTAGCATTCAGAACTTGCTTGAATCAATGAATGCTAGAAAAAGGGAGAGAACTTGGTCCACCCGTACAAGAAGTGTTGAAACAGAGTTTCAATTTCTATTGGAATGTGCATATTACAATGATATACATTTTAACTTTATACCACAATTCTATTGGAAAAGACCAAATAAAGAAAATATTAACAAATTAATGAGCACTGGAGATGGATGTTTAATAAAAAAACTTATTTTCGTATATATCTCATGCTGCTGAAAGGAGAAAACCAGAATGTAAAGAAATTAACGAGATTAAATACTATATCATATTTATATCATTTATGTCTTTTTGTATTTCTGTATATGTAATGTGTTTGGGCAGGTGGCCACATCACTAATCAATAAAGTGGTGGTGTCAAAAAAGATAGTTATGCTTTCTCATTCGGTAATCAAGCAAAATCTATCTATCATGGTACACTGTTTGGGGACATTTGCCGAAAAGCAACAGTTTTGGTTAACTACTTATCTATCACCGGACTCTGAAAAGTTCAAATACTCATTGACATAAACAAGTGTGATCAATAAGCAGTCATTCATACTTTTATACAATACTATACACCATTTTCAACAAAAAAAGAAGTCATTGACAAATACTTTACCTTTTGCAATGTTCTCAAATCAGCTCAATCATCCCAATGTTCATCAAATGATACAAATGTTCCCATCACTTATAAATAAGGTAATAATTATCTGCAGTGTCTTTATCGCCGGAATAAAATGCTTCAGTCATCTACCAATAACTAATAATATCATTCCGTACTTCAATAGTGTGTCATTGTTCTATGTACTTGATGATGTATGATCCTCCAATGGTGTGAGAAAAATAACATGAAAACTTTCACGGTGGATATATTCCTTAAGTATAGAGATATATTTCTATGGTATGTAATTTGGAAAAATATCGGGACTCTTATCCATTTGTAAACATCATGATAAAATAGGCATCAAGCACCAACGACTGTCAACGAGTTACTTATGTATTTACATAAGAATTCTGGAAAGTCAGAGATATATCCTTACCATATCATATTTTAAAAGATGTGTACAGATTACTTCTTTGAATTTCGGCTTAGAATAAGCCTTCTTTTCAAGATCAAAAGAAGATAAGTTATGGAAATTGAAGTGGAACTTTTCTAATTTCTGCATCCCCAACTTTCAGCTGCAGGTCGAGCAAGAGTTACTCTCCTTGGAACTTATCGATTATCTGGTCCGAAAAGATTTCCGATAACGGCCTGTCATATAGGATTTAGATGGGAAATTTTTTTGATCGACTAAAACACATTTTTCTTCTAAAATGATTAAAATCTATAACGTCCTGAAGTATTCTTTAATATCTCTTCTTGACTTCAATATAATTTTAATTTCTGTAGCAAAAAGGGGAGTTGCGTCCATTTTAATTTAAAGTTACTGACCCATTCTCCTTCTTATTTCTATAGAAAGGTTTAAGAAATTTGCTCTTGCGCCGTTTTTGACGCTAAATAACATAAAAATTAATTGCAAGATAAGAATCTATAACGTCTTGAAGTATTCTCTGTTTTGTTGTGATTATGATCAAAGTTTTCGTTTACATTTGTTAAATTGAGATCTTGCGTCCATTTGAGTTTAAAAACGACACTGTCGTTAATTTTTGTATAAAAAATGCTGTATCGAGCTAAGTGAGATTTTAAGACTGGGTGAAAAGATTTAGCAACGGATAAAGGGATGATAAGAACTGATGACATGATAACCTTGTCTATATTGTTTTGTTAAACCTGAGTCCTGTTTTTACACAATGTCCAAATATATAATGACTGTACATGTATTTATCATTTTTACGCATGTACGTGTATATTATTTGCATCAGTGAAAACTTTTAAGAGATTTGTAAAAAAACATTATCTTCCCAGTATCGTCCTTTTTAATTCTTTCTCAGAAAATAATTTCAATTTAGTTAGCATAAATTTCTTTAAATTGCATTTTTTTTTAGTCTTTATTTCTAAAGAAGATTGAATTTGTTGTACTATTGGATCATTATAATAATTATGCAGTCAATATACCAGTAACAAACTGTACAAAACAAGCAGTATGATCCTGGGCGGTATCGGTTTTATTTTATGTGTTGAAATTATTTTGGCTTAAAAAAAATTGACGTTGCAATATCAATATGTGACTGAAATCAGAAGAAAACAATTTGCGTTTTGGGAGTATTGATGTGACCCGTACAGCACACTCCCGAATTTTAACGGCCCTGCATAAAACATTTTGTAAACATTGTGAGAAAAGGAGAAATACCAATATCCAGCATTGATTCCTTTTTCTACAATGTTTTCTACTCTTTTAAAGTGAAGAATATCAATTGAGCTACATTTGATTTATTTTCTGAAATTGCTTTTTTTAAAGTTGGTGAAGACAAAAACTTCTCCATATGGGTAAAAGTTTTAAAGTATTGACTTTTGAAAACACATGAGAGGGAGAATATACATGTGATCAGATTGAAAATAGCGAGGAAATTTGAATATGTGAGCTGTCGCCCTAAAATACTTTTGAAAATGCATTAATCATCACACATTTGCAAGTAAAAAGCTAAAGAGAGAAGGCGGCAAATTGGACTTCCTTAATTGGACTTTAAATCCTTATAAATAATCTCATAAAAAAATTCTGATCTTAGTTTTAACATTTAGTTTTAATTTATTCAATATACTAACATCATTCATTTACAACAACATGTATTGCGAAAAGGATTGAAATGAAAGCATCAAGGCTTATATAGTTCCTCTCCCTAAAGAAGTCTGATTTTTTTCCTGATACTTTCTTTCCGATTACCCCGTATCAATGTATCAATGTATACCATTACGTAACACCAATCAAGATACCCGATAGGCGTCTTATCTAACAGTGAGACTCGGTCATCATCGGAGAACTCCGGCACAATGCAAACGATCAGGGAAAAAGACAAAAAAATACGATAGTTGCTTTAAAAAAGTGTAAAAAGGACTAAAAATGTATTTTCTAAATGACTGAAAACTACGCCATATTAAAGAACAATAAATAAGCTTTCTGACTTCCCTGAAGATAATTTTGATTTTCCGACACAATGTGCAGGCTGATTTATGTTTACCGTGTGCTCACAAAACCACTGACTTCTTCTAAAAAATGACGAAATTATTTTAAACAGAACTGACCTATTGAACATAAAGGTTAAAAAATATAATTTGTATATGGTTGGTTTGTTTATGATAGATCAGACAATACCCATGTGGTCTGATCTACCAACACACTTTCCCCAGCCTAATATACATGTACGTACATGTATTTGTGACGATGCTATGCAAGACAATTACAATAAAATGCCGTCTGCTGACTATGTAATAGCTCTATGCTAAGGTTGGAAATTAACGTTTTCAAAAACATTGTAACAAGAGAAGCCTCTGATATCCTTAACTTTGTGGGTAGCTATTCAGAAATAGATCCAACCGAAGTATTTTTACTATTGTACCATTTTTGTTGATAAATCAATAAAAATATCAGAGATTGAATTCAAAATCATAATGAAAAAATCAGAGATGAAATTCCAAAGATGCAGTAAACATATGTTCATGCTATTACATGTCGAGCGTTCGTGTCGCGCTCCTCCCCGGCTTTAGTCTCGTCATAAGAAACTTGTACTGCGGATATTTCTCTTTTTTTTTTAATCTTCAGGAACTGGCAATGTATGACTGCCCCAATATTCTAAAGTAATCATTTAGTTAAAATCTAAAATCTGAGTGTTCTTTTTTTTCCCTTCATTTTCTTTTAATTAAAAAAATTCCTATCTTCATTTCCAACTCGATTTATCAATTTATCAATTGCCATTACGATGTTAGTGGAACAAAATTGTCGTCAAAAATGAAAGGAAAACTTAATGCATATTAAAAAGCCAAAAGTAAAAATGGGCGACTCTAAAAAAATGCAATTTCATAAAGGGAATGACCGAATCTAAGTTGAGAGAACTTGTGGTCAGACCCTTTTGCCTTGTCCTTTGATTGTGTATATTGTTCTATGTTGTAAATTCTATTCTTGTAAAATACTTGGCAATAAAATGTTAAAACTAAACTAAACTAATATTCTAAAGCAGTTGTAGACAACACAATAAACATGGCTCTAATTATTCAATTTGTTACTTTTTTGTATCAATTAAGGCATGACAACATTGCTTGAAAAAGAGCAAATGCTGGTCAAAAGCATTTCTAATTATAATTTTTCAAACGCGTGCTTTAGGTAAAATTTGAGGTAGATCAAATTGTAAGACCTGAAAGGAAAACATATCCTACAAGTTTTGGTACCCCAGTAATTTACAACCCCAGATATCCCGCAGAGTTGTTTTCCAATAAACTGAAACCCTCTACACTCGAACTAATTTATTTTCAAAAGCAGTAGAAATTAAACCGAACTTTTCATTTCTAAGCAAACCAGATCAACTAAGTCTTTTATTATCCAATCAGTATCTGATAAAATTTTGTGCCAAAACCTGCCTAGACATTCTTAAGCTAAGGTCATTTTCTGTCAGTAAATAACAATATTTCTTATCTCCATGTTTTTTTTTTCTTTTTTTTTTACCTCTACAAGATTCAGCTGCTGATTTATAACAAATATCCCAGGACAGTATCCGAGCGATCCGAAGACTACAACACGAAACTAGCCATAAACTGTAGTTTTTAAATACGTTTTAAAAAAAAATTTTTTTTTGGTAAAATCCGCAACTGAATTTTACCACTTATGTAGAATATGTAGAATATTTTATGCATTGTTTTTATGATAGTCTCTTATAATTCTATATAGAATGGTCATGTACATGTACTTCCATGTCTTTTATATCAGTTGTAAATATTGTTGTACATGAATGAGACTTTAATAAAGATTATTATTATTACTCGAAGCGCGAAATTCGGGTTATAAGTGTAAAGGGTTTGTAGAGATCACCAGTCAACCCGTATGTGATCGATTTCACGGCCAAAAGGGATCAAACTCTCATAAGTCAATATTGGCTTACATAGCGGTCAAAAAATAGTTACCGGGTTTGATTTGCATGATAAAGTTGGCCATGAGCTGAAATGCGCTTTAACCCTTTACCCCATAAGACATTTCTAAGGTAACTTAAATTGACCTTAAATGACAGCAAGGATGAAGTCGTTTCTTATGTGTATATGACACCTTTTGACAGCATATATAGAAAACATTGTGACAAAAGGTGAAATTGCTCGTCACGAGCAATTTCACCTTTTGCCACAATGTTTTCAGACGGCTCCTACAAGCAATGCGTAGAAATGAGTATCTTTGGAGTAAAGGGTTAACAGTGATTTTGTATGTAGCAATACATCGATTTACATCAAATGTTCAAAATGATGTCCATATGGACGTCGTATACGGCATTGTGTCTCTTCAGGAAATTTGCTGTCATTTATCTGAGTTTTGATCTGTCTCATCTTCAGAAATATTGATACCTTATGTGCATCTGTTTTCAGAGACTTTACTTTATGCACATTATGTTGGTTGCTTTGAGTATGCGGGATGAATTTTGACCTCTCTTCTTAAAGGTGGCCCTTCAGAATTTGGGACGAAAATTTTACAAAAATACAAAAATAACATCCTTGTACTCCCAAAGCCTTATAAACGTCATTCATAAAACCCAAGTGGTCGAAAACCATCCGACAACACAAGAAATTAGAGATTTACCACGGCCAAGGTCGACATCGACGGGAAACATGTTCTATTTTTATATGCACAAACTCGCTCATTTACATACCAGAAATACACAGACGAAGCTTCAAACATTGCGTCCGAAGAAGATATTATGATAAATAATTAGATGTTGGATATATGTAATGGAATTTAAGCGTCAGTAGTCACGTGCCAGTCACTTAACATTCCCACTATGCATTTTTTCGTATTTTTGGCGCGAAATCTAAAAATAGCTACGTGCCCTTTTAAGGGAATACCATCAAAAGAAAATTTTTGGGTAATTTTATGATTCTTAATTATTGATAATTTGTATTGTTTTTTCATATAAATTTCAGTGGTATATATATTTTTTGATTTGGTGTGATGTGAAATTTCTAAGACCCACCTTTAAAATACAGTACTTACCGATGACACTGCAACAATTACAGGAAACAATATTTTCAACTCTTTCCGCGATAAAAAAAAGTTTATCCCGGTACTTTGTGGCAAAGTATCTAGTACAAGGGGATATGCGTCTTCATCAAGGTAGCATGCACCATATATTGCTCATAGCGCATTAAATAGTTGTGTTGTCAGACAAGTTGTATTCGAAGGTTGTTTTAAAAGCAGAACGACATAAACCTATCACTTGGCGGACATAAGCCTATTTGACTTCACAATGTCAATAAATTCCAGTCTCAGATAACAGAAAAGCTTTAGGCAACGCTACTTTAGATCACAGCCCAGCAGCTTTGAAGGAGTGCACATGAAGGAATTGTACAAATCAACCCCTCTCACTCTCCCATTGTTGCCTGAGAAAAAAATTAAGAGAGCGAAGGTCCTCATAATTGCTATCTTCCGGTCGATACGTTCGTTGTACAGTGCTTACATACCTCTGGAAAGAGTTTGATCATCCGAAATTGAACGTCCGTTTTTCAGACTACTGTACTTTGTAATGTTACTTAGACCATCTGAATTATTCAGAAAGGATTATGACCTAGCATTATGACCTAAGTATGCTTTTCAAGATGAATTTCTCCAAATGATTATCGCCTCTTCTTTTTTTGGAAGTTCTTTATTTTTTTTAACCCTTTACCAAACGACAAAATTTTAGACTGGTTCAAATTAAAAGCATTTGCAGACGACAAAAATAAAGATGACTGAAAAATTAGAATTTGTTCTGGGAAGGGTAGAAAATACTGTGGGAAAAGGAGAAAATGCTGGTTACCAGCATTTTCTCCTTTTCCCACAGTATTTTCAAAAGGTTTCTTTCTCAGGGGTGTCAAAAGTAGGGACTGTGTGGTAGTGGGTTAAAGGGGAAAAACAAGGGTAGCATGAAACAGCCGATTACGTCTTTTTACGAGAGCATTTAAAAGATCCCTGACGTTAAAGTGTATCTCTCAATTTTGCCAACTTATACATGCATAAATATTCGTTCGCTGATGTATCAAATGACAGTATAATAACTTTATTATTGAATTTGGCAAATTTAGGGAAACTCAACATCCGTTGGACATACCACAGAATCATTTACGTTTCCAGAGTGCCGCCAACGCGGCGGTGTAGTATAACATACATTCTCCATTAAAATTTGAATTGTTTCAGAGTATCCATCGATTGTGAATTGCTTATAAACTACGCTAGTGATATGTTCATGACGTCAATTTGAAAGTTTGTTTATCAAACAAAGCATTTTTGAATGGACATCTTAAGGAAAAAATCGTCCAGTTTAAGCAACGTCATAATGTCAGCAGAAATTGCAAAACTACGCTCTGGGATAGTGCAGAGAAAATGACCCTCCTCTACAGAATGACCCATGGGTCATTTCACTACGTAGAGAAATGGCCCGGCTGAAATTATTTATGGGGTCGTTTCTCTTCGTACAATAATGACCCGGATCATTTCTCTACGTTGTAAAATGACCCATGGGTCATTTTTGTAGGGGAGGGTCATTTCTCTTCATTACACCGGCATTAAATTTAGACAAACGCTTTTTCAAATCCACAAGAAGTTCAAGAAATCAAAGTATCTGTCTTATGTTTTAATAGATCACTGGTTTTAGAACGGCTCAAGAAGTTTTCCGGATGGGCAAGCGTGTACAGAAGATATCAAGGATACTGTTGGGAAAACGTTGAATACAGATCGGCGGGTCACTGTTTTACAGATTTTTGACCCACTTCTTGTCAAATAAAATCAAATGAATGGATGATAATTTGCGCATGGTAAAGAATGTGTTCATGTTTATTCACCGGGACCCAGCAGTCCTATTTCCTCTTGTACAATTTTGACACTAATAGACATCCTGTGGTACCGCTAATCGATACCCACTGGTCTTTATTCACACCGACGCAAACTAGTATGTTAGGGGATGATTCGTTACTTGATCTATATGTATTTGGTAACTTGACAGTTTCTCAGTTACTCAATATCCCTATACTATAATATAGAGAATATTTGTTTTTTTTCGGTGAAAGATCGAAATTTATTTCATCGAGTGGACACCATCGGTAATATTTTCACGAGTGGCGCAGCCACTCGTGAAAATATTACCGATGGTGTTCACGAGATGAAATAAATTTCGATCTTTCACCGAAAAAAGAAAACAAATATTCTATTTATTTCATGCTTTTAACCCTTTCTGGGAGGAGCTTTATCAAAATCCAGTACAGTTCTTTTTCGTTATTCCCCTTGGCGTACCCCTCCTGCATAGCAACGCATAACAATATTACGTCAAGCGCAAGAAATGTAAGGTATATGACATCATATTTCCTATATGGTTGTGAGGCACGGGCAATTTACCTGGGCAACAAGAACGCGAAAATCGGTATTTTCACTGGTGATACCAGTGTAAGATCGAAAAATATTTTCACTACTATTTGTCGATATCCTACCGGAAAGCATGAAATAATATGTGGCATTACACGTGTGTAATTCGACCATTCAAGTTACTCGTATTTATGGGAATAGGCCGAAATGAGTGCGAGTATAGCGGTTATATAACTCCTTAAAGGTGGGTATTTAGAATTTTCACATCACACCAAATTAAAAAATATATATATGTGTATGAAATTTGTATGAAAAAACAATACAAATAATCAGTAATTAAGAATCGTAAAATTACAAAAAAAAAAATTTGGGTGGTATTTCCTTAAAAGGCTACGTAGCCTCCTAAGCTATTTTTAGATTTCCCGCCAAAATAAAAAAAAGCATTGTGGGAATCTTAAGTGACCCGCACGTGACTCATGACTATTAAATTCAAAAGCATAACAAACATGTGATTATTTTCCATAATGTCTAGAACTTCGGACGCTATGCGCCATGTTTGAAGCATAATCTGTATATTTCCAGTATGTAAATGAGCGAGTTGCTCATGTGAAAAGAGACCGTGTTTCCCTCCAGTGTCGACCTGGGCTGTAGTAAATCTCTAATTTATCTAGTTGTCAGACGGTTTTCGACTACAGGGGTGTAATGAATGAAAATGATAAGGCTTTGGGAGTATAAGGATGATTTTTTTTTTATATTTTTGTAAACTTTTCGTCCCAATATCTGAATGGCCACAGCAGAACATTAAGATGCTACCACAGCGCTAAGGTATGTTACACGGCTCTTCTCGTATGTTAAGTGATGCACACTAATGTTACAGCAGTTTCATCCATGACTTCGAATAATTTGTAATCTTGAAAAACCAGTCCAATTTAACATTCCACTTTTCAACAAAGTGAGGAACATTGAAGAAAAAGGAAGGGGTCTTGATGTCGTGGTTATTCTTTACTATTATTCTTTCTTATGAGTTAAAAAAATATAAAATATAAAATATACAGTTTTTCCTTCAGCTGCTATCTTTTTGAAAGGTATTTGTTGTTTACATTTCAACAACTCTATAACCGTTACTTTGAATATTGTATTCATGTCTAAGGACTTGTATAGATAGATAGATAGATAGATAGATAGATAGATAGATCCACAAAAGTATTCGAAAACCCTCCCGCGTTACCTTCGATTGACTCCAAAGTGTGACCAGTACAACTAATAATGTTAAATAGAAACTTGTGTCAAAAGCGTTCTTACACAGACCTGATTTTCACAGTTACTCTGCTGCGTTGAAGATCATAAATAAGATTTTTTATAATTAAAACTCGTGGTTTCTTGTGCCATATCGTCACTTTTGTGCCAAATGAGATGCATTGATAATAATAATAATTAATATTATTTTATACGTTAATAAGTACAATTACTAATACCGGTATTATCATATCATATATTATTTCCTTCATTACGAGTTTCAGCAGGAAGAAATTTAGCCCATCTGCTGTTACGCGCGACTCAAGGACATATTGCTGACAATAAGATGAAGATCAGACTACCCAGAACATGCAGTCTGATCTTTTGATCAACACCGTCCGAAAGGCAAATATTTGCCTCCGAAATAACATTGAAATGGCAACATTTAGGTTTCAATGTGGACTTGACAGTTTCATTTGTGTACTTCGTACTAACGGTTTACGCAATGCAAATAGTTTGGATACATATTAGACAATTACTGTTGAACTGTAATTATACAACGGCCCGTATCCTTTTATTGGAACTCGAGCGAACAAAACTTATTTGAGGCTTCAACACTACTGTTTCTCGCGATCGTGTGAACATATTGGTTTTTATCGAACAACGGTAGCATATAGAGCACAATCGGAAAAATTCGTCTGCGAATTTGATACAAAACACTATGCCAAGTACTCCTGAGTTCTGTGGTGTAGAACTTTATGTTGTAACATAGATATGTAAAAATTTCTACCTTACAAATTCGTGATGAGGGTAAAAATCTGAGTGCACTGGTTAAGATATTATCATAGCTTTTCTAATTGTGTGCGAGTTGATTATTTAGGGTGCCAAAAAGCAAGCACGAAAAATAAGCTGGAGGTGAACAGAGGATATTGTAGCGTGTACTTGTAAAATCACTGTGCCATACGGGATGTTATCGGAATAATTAACTGAGATAGATTCTGAAATCAATATGTTCAATTATTTAACTGTTCTGTCCCACATTAGAAATTCATGAAATCATCTGTTTGTTCATTTTTACACGGTGTCTTGCAAAGTGGGTTTTCGATCAACACTTGTTGTATAATTTGAAAAGTGGCGTTAAGATATAGTCTACGGATAGAATAAAAAAGAAAAGAAGTTTCAAGACCCATACACACTGATTAAAGAAAAAAGAACAATGTCCCAATATTCAACAGAAAAAACGCGATAATGAGATATCGAGGTCCTCGTGAAAGAAAACATAGAATTATATATCTTCAGGGTATGATTAGATTCGCGTTTCTTCTGTCATTGTGGGATGTATATATAGCCAAAGGTAAGAGCAATTTTTTTCCTTTCAGTATGTGCCATGCTTTTGAAACAGAAACCATAATGTATCCATCCATGTGGTCTATAATACTTAGCAAGTCGCCACATAGTTATGAATCTATAGATACAGTTTGTCTACCAACCGAGCAAATCTTGAGGTATACTGACTCTATGACATACAGTAAAATTACCAAAATAATAATATAGAAAACATTACGACAAAAGGTGAAATTGCTCGTCATGAGCAATTTCACCTTTTGCCACAATGTTTTTCAAAGGCTACTACAAGCAATGGGTAGAAATGAGTATCTATGGAGTAAAGGGTTAAGATGCATTAAGTCCTTTTTTTCAAAGAGCATGGCAGATTTATAAATGAGTCATGCTCTGGGAAAATGGAGCTTAATGAATCTCAAGGGAGTCATTTGATAATTATAGGTCCATAAAGTCCATCTAGTCAAAGAACCGACTGATTCACGAGATAGAATGTCCTTCGACATGCTAAAAGGTGGAAGAAAATGAAAAGTTTGTATGAATCATCTTCCCTCTTCGCCTGGAAAGTCCAGGAAAGCGGAGCTAGCTCGAGATTGTGATAATTCGATTGTTCGAGACTCATCTGCACTTCTAGCCAAGAGCCAGCAAAGCTCACATTACCTTATGGTTTCCGTCGTCGATTATATATATCTGTGCGTTTGTCCGTCCCTTAGTTTTCTTCTTGTTTACGCAATGAAGGCCATATTTGTTGTCTGATTGTTGTGAAACTTGCACAGGCTTTTTATACTATCAAAAGCTTGAAAAGTGTTGATTCTAAAACCAATCCGACAGTTAGTAATAGGGAAAAGTAGCCATTTCAATTTGAAAACATTTTCATTTCTTGTTTACGCGATAAAGTCCACATTTGTTATCAGAATTTTGTAATACTTGCACAGTATCTTTAGGTTCTCTATAGTGTGAATCTTATTGTATTTGGGAAAAATCCAACCTTTAGTAAAGGAAAAGTGACCATTTAAAATTGAACATTTGCGTTTCTTGTATGTACGATGATGTCTTCATTTATAGTTAAATTTTCGCAAAACTTACACTGATAACTTCTATCATCAATAGCTTGAATGCTATTTATTTTGGGACAAAAATTCCAACAAGATGCAAGGGAAAAGTAGTCACTTCAAGTAGAGCATTCACATATCCTGTTTACTGGATAAAGTCGGCAATACTAATCCAGTTCTTTTGAAACTTGCACAAATCATTTTTATCATCAAGGAATTGTACCTTTTTGAACATGAAGAAAGTCCTTTGACCAGTTTAGGAAAAGCAGTCATTGGATGGTCAAGTCTTGTTTATTCAATAAAACAAGCACTGTTGGTTCTGTTTTCTTGTTTTTAAATTCCACTCCCCCCCCCAAAAAAAAAAAATCATGTGTTTGTCATTTCTATTTGTATAAGCTAAGCTAATGATATGTGCTAGAAAATGAGCAAAGTTACAGACAGCAGAGCGATTCAGGCCGTCAGGGACCAGCAGTTTTGTTCTTTTCATGACAGTATCGTCGAACTGTCAAGTTCGATCACTCATATAGTTCATACTAACACAATGGTCCCTAAGTCCGAAACTAGACAGATTCATTATAAATTATAACTGCCACAAATTATTCTTTACTATAAAAAAAAATGGAAAAAGCCATGGCCGTGTAGAATTGAGCGATAAAAAACTTCATGGTGTGATATAACTGATGTTGATATCATATCAGAACGGCGGGAATTTATAAACCGTTATGGCGCTGAGTTTATCACATTTCTATTTTGTTTAAAACTTTGGCTGTTTATCGCGACTCACAGACGTTTTGCGGACAGCGTAGATCAAGATCAGACTGCACAGAACGTGCAGTCTGATCTTGGATCCACGCTGTCCGATCTGGAGATTTTATTCCCTACAGCATACCATTGATATAACAAGTTTAAGGTTTTTAATATCGAATTGAAAATTTCATTTTAGTTATTTAGCAGGATAAGAGTTAGACCTTTTTCGGTGCCAAATATTACGAGCCATGGTATTTTTATGCATTTCCTGACGCAATATCTTAAGTAAGTCATCATTTGCTAGTAATTATGGATCCATTTAATCTATTTTGTCTAACGACTTACTGAATCGCGATGTAGCATGGTCCTTTGATATGCAGAAAATATCCGAAGCAAAATATCCTGACACAAGTAAGCCTTTGCGAACTGTACAGTCTGATCTGGGTCGATATTTTTTGCGGATGCATTAGGCTCCCTTTTATACGGAGTATAGCTCTTGTAAACTTGGCATGTTTCTGAAATACGGCTATAACTGTAACCGAGTACCGGTGTAATGCAGAGAAATGACCCTCCCCTAGAAAATGACCCCTGGGTCATTTCACTGCGTAAAGGAATGACTCGGGTCATTATTCTACGTAGAGAAATGACCCAGAGGGTTATTCCTCTACGCAGAATAATGATCCGGATCATTTCTCTGTGTAGTGAAAAAACCAATGGGTCATTTCTATACGTATAGTGAAATGAACTATGGGTCATTTAGTAGGGGAGGGTCATTTCTCTGCATTACACCGACAGGATTTTTTTTTTTTTAATTGACTAACAAGCGAACTAAATTCACAGGATATAGCTCCAGAATCAGACAATAATTATTAAGTACGGTGCTGAAAGGCTTTAATCATGGATCTCCATGATCAAATACACAAAAAAGGTCCCTTGAGAGGTGCAGTTTAGGGTTGTTTTTATCGCTAGAAATGAGCTCATATACTTCTAAATGACATTTCACTCTAACTGCACTCATCTTTTACTTTAGACACTGATTTCTTTGTGTGTTAGTGCGTGTCTGCTTAGGTATCACCAAAACATTCAATCATACACTGACAATAACGACCAAACCACAGCCGAAAATTGTGTGAAGCTGTTTAACTACCTCAGTTAGACCAAATCATTCCAAGAATGAACTTAAGGTATTTTCAGATTGCCACATATTTTGCCAAAGAATTCACAAGGTATATATCTAATTAGACAGTGAATACATTAGATAGAAAAGAAACTATGTCAGAAATTGTAAAAATAGAGTAGGAAATATACAGTACAGCGATAGTGATACTCTCAAAAGTTAGAAATAGCCTTTTTTTGTTTGTTTGTTTTATATGTGTAAAACGTTTGAGAAATCGTACCTGTCGAAGATAATTTTCTGTTTAAACATATTTTATTCATTAGTATTAGATTCAAGTTGAATAAAACAAAACGCATTCGTTCAGTCATATCAATGATAAATATACTTGAGAAAAGGATAAGAACGGAAGCTAAGCTTATAAAGATCTACTCCAAATTTAGATAATTAGATAATAAGATAGTTTTTACT
Source organism: Tridacna crocea (assembly GCA_943736015.1). NCBI lineage: Eukaryota > Metazoa > Mollusca > Bivalvia > Cardiida > Cardiidae > Tridacna > Tridacna crocea. The sequence goes on along the minus strand of OX031066.1, from coordinate 32,054,114 downwards.
ATTTGTGTCCAACAATTTACATTCTGTACCTTTAAAAAGTCAGTACCTGCATTGTCGTAAAACAAATTTAACTTTCAAATGGTTTTTATGAGATCGTTTACTCCTAATCTAGCATAATAATCTTAATTTCGAAGAAAAAATGTTTTAACCCATTACCACATAATCCCTACTTTTGACGACCCTGAGAAAGAAGCCTTTTGAAAACATTGTGGGAAAAGAAGAAAATGCTGGTAGCCAGCATTTTCTCCTTCTTCCACAATGTTTTCTACCCGTCACAAAAAAAAAAAAGAAAAAACAATGTAAAATGTTCAGTCACTTTTGATATGTCGTCTGCAAATGCTTTCGAATTGGACAAACCTATTTTTTTTTAAATGAGTTAAGAGTCGGAATCTGTTTCACTGTACTTCGATAATATCCGGCAATTTTACAGGGAAGGAGTTTACTCTGGGAGCTGTTTCCGGAGGATTCGAAGGTTATCTAGGTCAACTTTTTTTATTATTGATCCTGTTTAATAGAAATAATTTTTCGCATAATGGATGCTTGGAGAAAAAAGATTGTATCAAAATACCCGACAATGTGACAGGATCAGTAAACAAAACTAAAGCACAGTCGGTAAAATTGGATTTGAAAAAAAAAATGAGATGGAAAGCGATTTCTTGTCGCGAGGGGGTGCTTCATAAACGGCGCAGCGGGAGAAAAATCGAAACAATTTAAACCAATGTCATTAAAACAGCGATTGCGTAATCGCTGTTTTGAAAATATAATACAGACTTAGGTTCTCCAACCCAGTTACATAAGCTTGGTGTTGACATCATAACAATATCTTCAGATTACACGTTTAGGTAACCAGCGATCAGTTTGATTTATGGCAATATTCTCGTCTTGAAATACAGTGAACACGTGCTTAGAGTCTGTTGTCTCGGTAGATCAGAATCAGACTGCACAGAACGTGTAGTGTGATCTTGGACGAACATTCTCCGATACATGAAATTGCAATATTTGGTTTTTGTATTATTTAGCTCCAAGTTTCTACTTAACGACGTATTTGACAAATGTTCGCGCGCATATTACTGCGCATGTATTTTTGTCGGGGATATTATATCAAAAGTGCACCTACACGTATGTATTTTTGCACATAATGCACATAATTAGGTAACCAGCGATCAATTTTATTTACGGCAGTATTCTCGTCTTGTTATACAGTGGTGTATGTAATACTAATGGTGCACTGAAGCAACTAGCAATTATTTCGGGTAGTATAAGTGAAGAGAAAAAATGGATCTTGGAAATGTTACTGTCAAATAGTCAACCCATTACCACTCAATCCCTACTTTTGACGCCCCTGGAAAAGAAGCCTTTTGAAAACATCGTGGGAAAAGGAGAAAATGCTGGTAACCAGCATTTTCTCCTTTTCCCACAATGTTTTCTACTTAATCAATTAATAATTGCATCATTTGAGCCACACTGAAATTGTCGTCTGCAAATGCTTTCAATTTAGACAGAGCTAAAATTTTGTCGTCTGGTAAAGGGTTAAAATGCTGCTGAGAAGGCTGTACACACCAAACAAGGAATCAAAGGCAGAGTATTTAAAGCTGTGGAAGTTAAGTTGTTTCCATTTAAGAAATTATTGAGCAATTTCTCCTTTTCACACCAAATCTGCGGAGCTTTTGTCCATTTTATTTTCTTCTTGAAAAACTAACTTCCACAGTAACCGTCAACCTTGTTTTCTGACGAAATAAGCACAGATAGGTGCCATTTTTATTTTTCTTATTGTTTAGAATTATAAATACTATAGATGTGGAAATTTTAAGAAAAACCTGTCCATTAGAAAGCATGTATTGTTTTTTTTTTTAAAGATTAAACCTTTATTAGATCAAATTATCTCCCATCTTTAAATCAATGGTCTATAATTATATAACATGCAAATTTCTATACTCATTATGGTAAAAGCCTGATTTTTATATATTTTTGTGCAAAAATGTATGAATTTAATTAAAATGATGTATGTTTGTATACTTTTCCTGTAGTTCTCTTGTTTAAATGCCTATTAAAGAACGCTTTAAATCAAATAAAAATTGAATTTTGGAACTGTATATGCCTTTTCCAAAGGCACATTTCCCAGAAACGAGCAAGGTGACCTACATCTGTATTTTTTTTTACCAAAATCACCTAGAGCCATTATGAGCTTTGTATGTGCAAAGGTTTTTTCTTTAAAATCTGTCCGTTAGAAAGATTTGTCATATACGTCGTTAGTTCGTTTAGCAACTCGAGGGTTCATTACTCATCAATAGCTTTTGACGTCTGTTGCTCTGACAGAGGGTTGTATTTAGCCTTTAAATAACTCATTACCAAATGACAAAATGTCAGGTTTGTCCAAATCGAAAGCATTTTTAGACGACAAAATAAAAGTGACAGAAAATTTGAAATTTGTTTTGTAAAGGGTAGAAAACATTGTGGGAAAAGGAGAAAATACTGGTAACCAGCATTTTCTCCTTTTCCCACAATGTTTTCTAAAGGCTTTTCCTCAAAAGTAGGGAATTGTGTGGTAATGGGTTAAGCATATAGCGACTTCCCGTTTGGGCAGCATTAACCTATCAATACGAGTCAGAATGATCGACCAAAGCATTATCATTCCATTTACTCTGATCGATCCAAAATTTAATTCACAGAATCAATTCTTTAACCCTTTATCAAACAATCCCTTGGTTTTAAAAAGAGAAAAAAAAATCCTCTAAAACAATTGTGGGAAAAAGAGAAAATGCGGGTAACTAGCATTTTCTCCTTTTCCAACAATGTTTTCTACTCCTCTAAAGTCATGTTTCAATTTCTGAGTCACATTTATTTTTTCGTCTGCAAATGCTTTCAGTTTGGACAAGTCTAAAATGTTGTCGTTTGGTAAAGAGTTCACTCTTTCAGCGACAGATAATATACATTCAACTTCTTACGACGGCTGGAAAAGAGAATCCACTGAAACCCACAGAGATTTCTATCTTCAAAGTTTATCTTAACAAGCGGACGCTATAAATCCAAGATCAGACTGAACGTTCTGTGCAGACTGATCTTGATCTATCCCGCCCGCAACAGCCCCTGTACTCCCCTACAACGCTAAAAGGTTTAACCCTTTCCCAAACGACAAACTTATGGACCAGACCAAATTGAAAGCGTTTTGCAGATGACAAATTAACAGTTGCTAAAATGATGATTTTTTCTATATGATAGGGTAGAAAACTTTGTGGGAAAAGGAGAAAATGCTGGTTACCAGCATTTTCTCCTTTTCCCACAATGTTTTCAAAAGGCTTCTATTCCTGACCCGTAAAAAACAGGGATTGTTTGGGAAGGGGTAATACGGTCAGATAGACGTTGATCAATGTTAACCCTTCAGTGATTCACTATTGACATGGAATTTTTTCATTATCAGCCAAATAGTACTTGGAATCTATCGATGCCAAATCTACAGGTGTATGTTTAAATTTAGAATAGAACTGCCCTTGATGGATTTTCCTGGTATAAATGATACCCACATACATAAAAAATAGGAACATGTATTTTGTAACGCGCCATTGCGCGACCTGAAACTTTATCCAATGAGGAAAATTGTATAGCGATCGAATGGTCTCCCTGACGCAGTTATTTTAGTATTGAAACTAATATAAAAAAAAAAACGCCTTTCTTCATGGTATTTTGTGCAAAACAAGATTATGTTCTGAAAAAAAGAAGGGTGGTGTCTTGGCTGTTATCCACAATGCATTAATAAATGGGATTACATGGCTGTATAAAGCTTGTTATATTAATCCCGTACCAAGCAATCACCTGTGTAATCGACCGTTTAAGTGCCAAATATATAAACTCGACCCATTTTGACGAGTGAAAACTTAGTGCTATGAATCTCAGAAAGATACAGGCTTGACTGCGAAGGCGGAAGGCATAGATCAAGATCAGACTGCACGTTCTGCGCAGTCTGATCTTGATCTATACCGTCCGCTAACGCTCTTGAGTTCGCATATAGTACCGAAAGGATTAGTCGGCCCTTTTGAACAAAGTTCCTTTTGTAAAAAAATAATATTGTCAGCACGGAAAAAATATTGATGACCACCATTTCTTCCTATCCTATCATAGAAAGTATCTCTATTCTATTTAACCTAGATTGGAACGTTCATGTTCGAAAGTTCGTTTTCTTTAGTAAAAAGTTTTCTTATGAGACACTGACATTTGATTTTTTAACAACAACAAAATCATAAAATTCGCTTAACAAACGTCGGAATGGAAAAAGTCTGCAGTATAACAAATATGTTGACGGTCAGGTGGCAGGGGATTTGGAAACTTGTTCACGGCTGTGGTAAAGCCCCGAAGGCGAGGTGGCGATATGATTCACCGCATCCTTTAAACACAAGTTTAAGCATTACGTTACTCTCCATGCATTACAGTATGAATCGAAACTGGGTCAACGAGGATGGATTCTCCACGGTCGTGAACAAGTTTCCAAGTCGCCTCCACCTGACCGTACAACTAATAAAGTAATCGTGATGTATCTGAATACATTTTGGTAACAATAAGTGAAGTTCTGCAATGATTTTTAACAACGTGATCAATTATCAAAGATAGCTTATTGTAAAAATTGCTGAGAAATCATCTCCTATCTGAACATACCGTTCTTAGTGAACTATCAACAAAGCTGCACGAAGTACATAGTAATACTGATTTCAGAAGGAAACATCCCCATAGTAACTGCAAATTTTTCTCTGTCATCAAAAGTGCAGCTGGACGCACGGTTACAATTTTGATCAAGTTCAGGATGGTTCAGCTCCAGACATTTCTTTCTCTGGGAAAACTGGACCTTCTTTTATCAGTAGCCTACGTGGCTATTTCCAAGCCACTGGTTGCTTTTTACGTACACATTGTCGTAAAAATGTTCAGCGGTGAGAAGAGGAATAAATCACGTCGCAATGGCCGTCGCCAATCCTCGTAAAAAATGTTAGGGTTCGTCTTGGGATGCAAACACAAGCCTTGCACGGTATTACCCCTTTCCCAAACAATCCCTGGTTTTTACGGGTCAGGAATAGAAGCCTTTTCTCCTTTTCCCACAATGTTTTCTACCCTATTATACAGAAATATATTCTTTTTAGCAGCTGTTAATTTGTCACCTGCAAAATGCTTTCAAGTTGGTCTGGTCCAAAATTTGCCGTTTGGGAAAGGGTTAACTGGTCTTCCTAGCTACGGACCATAGCTACTTCATAAATCAAGCCACATTGAGATACCTAGATTCGGCGTAGCAAGGAAAGCGATCCGTTGAAAACATCTTGTCGTGACAAACGCTTCTTATTACCAAGATAATAGTTAAAGTGACAGGTATTTCATCAAAACTGTTGTGTAGTCTGGCGGGTCGTCTAAAATGCCAAGCTTTTCTAATGCGTCCACTTTATGCAAATAGATATTTCTGATCGCGTGGTCCTATGACATGTAATCAATCTTTAGTGCGCACTAAAAGGAAACGTCCTAGTCTGTAATAAGGCAATCGATACATAGAACTTAGAATCGTTCTGAGGAAACTACAGATGTATTACGCATTCACCACTGATTTGTATTTAGGTCACCTAAAAATTAAGAGGTACAGACGTTAAACATACAACAGAACTATAGCAAGAGTGACTGATTTTTTTTTTTTGTAAACAATCTTAATTGCATACAAACATACTTTTGCGTGGGCGAAATGGCTGGCAAGATCTTATATTGAATGTCAAATATATTCATAAAAGTCAGTAAGGAAATTTTTCCACAGATTAGCATATAGGATCCCTATTTACAGAAACCTCAAAGGAACTTTAGCTTTTGGACATTTCCGAATTAATTTTCGGTTAAAAAAAGCTTACTGTTTCTATTTTAAACTCAGTTAACCCTTTTATCCCTATGTCATTTCTATGGTATCTCCAATTGACCCTAAATAACAGCAAGGATGAAGCCGCTTTTTATATGTATAGAACGCCTTTTGATAGCATAGAAAACATTGTGACAAAAGGTGAAATTGCTCGTCACGAGCAATTTCGCCTTTTGCCACAATGTTTTCCAAAGGCTCTTACAAGCAATGCGTAGAAACGAGTATCTATGGAGTAAAGGTTAATTCTACAAACCCTCACAGTTTATCCCCACTGTATGTCTGTCAGTTGTTCCGGGTTTTGGGTCCTGCGTAGTCGAGGGTTTATGTCTCCAATGTTTAGTTTGGCAACCTTATTTTTTTCTAGTCCATCGGACAGTCCTAATTTCTCGTTAGCAACTCTAGGTAAGCCACAGCAGGTTAATGAGCCAACCTTAGTGAACGCAGTAAAACCGTGACTGATTTGTCACCATGGAAAAAAATAAAATGTTCAAAGAGTCTTAAAACACTAGTTTAACAATTAATTTTTACGTCAACTAATGACAAAGTTTCAGACCAAATTGAAAGAATTCGAAAAATTCAATGTAGCTTTAAAGATAATAACTATATTAGAAATGGTAGAAAACATTTTAGGAAAACGACAAAATACTGAAAAGTAGCATTTTTTCCTTTCTCTACGATGTTTTCATAAACCGTTTTCTTAAGGGTTGCAAAGTCCCGGGCTTGTTTGGTGAAGAAATGACTGATCGTTTGCGTGTAGACTTGTAATCGCATATGTATTCCAGGAACAGCAGAGGTGGTAGTAAATAAAGCGAGTCTGATCATTTACCTGCCAACTTCGGTATTATCCATCGTCTATCACTCTGCAAGTCGAATACCAATCAACAAAAGCTATAAAGTTGTCACTTACAGGTTATTACAATTGATGCTGGTATTTGAATGCAATCTATGTAAGACACGCCATGCGTTTTTTCCCCTTCGAATTTTAATGATGTACAAGTAAAGATCGGTGCATAGCATTGCATTCGTCGCAGACCTGAAGGCCGAAAAAACTCACAGTCCTAATGAAAATTGCCTGAAACTGCCCTTACCATGTTATAAAACTATGTGTCCTAACAAGAGGATTTACTTTTTTTCTTAATGTTTTTGGCGAAGTGGTTAACTGAATCATGTGACCAATTGTTTTACCGCGGTAATTTAAAAACAAAACAACAACAACAAAAAAAAAACGCACACGACTTGCTCCGATTATCTTTACATTTACGTACCACCCAACTTCTTCATTTGACATAGATAATTTCGTAATGATAGCAAACAACTTATCTTGTACCCATTACCACACAATCCCTACTTTTGACGCCCCTGAGAAAGACGCCTTTTGAAAACACTGTGGGAAAAGGAGAAAATGCTGGTAACCAGCATTTTCTCCTTTTCCCACAGTGTTTTCTACCCTTCCCTGAACAAATTTCAATTTTTCAGTCACCTTTATTTTGTTGTCTGCAAATGCTTTCAATTTGGACTAGTGTAAAATTTTCTCGTGTGGTAAAGAGTTAATGATAGTATAATATTAAGCTATTTTTACCTGATGTTGGATTAACATTTCTTTGTATACTCTGAATCTATGAAAATGTTGCTATCATTATACTTCTCAAGGCCCCAATAGCTACATATGAAAGGTAAACATAGCCGGTAAAAAGCCATTTCAATTGAAAGCATACAACGTAAAAGTAAGTAAATTATTATAAGGATGACAATATGTCATTGAACATTCTGCCTGAGTGTAAGATGTTGGCAAAAAAAAAATGAATTTCAAACGTAGGTCAAAAGTTGCCATGTCGCTCTCTTATTTGTTTACTTTTTATCTGATTATAAAATTCATTTTTCGGTCAGCGACTAAAACTTTCGCTGTCTGCATAATAACAGATTGTCATCTTCATATTAATTTTATTTCATTAATATCAAGTTGTATGTGAGATTCAAATGTATTGTAACACTTTCTTTGTTTATTGTTGGCGGCTATTGGGGCTTAAAGAAATAAGTGTACCATTCACTATAATGTGTAGGTTTACACAAAAACCTTGGGATTGAATTTACAGGCCTGCGATCCCTAGTTTACCCCGAAGATGTGAAGGTCCTGAGTTCGATTCCCGGGAGCGGGTGTCAACTTTGGGATTTTTCATCGGCCCACTCATTCGGCGCGAGTACTGGTGTAGTTTCCAGGAAGCAGAATCCAGAGAGATTAGTATAAGTTGTCAGAACTTGTTTCTCAATCGATGTAAAATAAATATGTTTAAAGTAAACAAACTAAGATGTGAACTGGAGTAAAGCTATGCAAATATTTACTTAATTCTTTAGCAGACAACATAATTTCACACAAGCCAAAATCAAAAGTCTTTGCAGATAATAAACTGAAGGTAACCCAAATGACAAAATGTGTCCTTGACAAGGTAGAAAACATTATAGGAAAAGGAGAAAATGCTCGTAACCAGCATTTTCTCCATTGTTTTCCAAAGCTCTTTCTGTCAGGGTCATTATGTGGTAAAGGATTACATCGTAAAGTTATGCAGTTCAGCGAAACTTATTTTCAGACTTGATGCTTTGTTTCCCTGATTACGCAAATTTCGTGCGTGTGCACTTTAGTGAAAGGTTGAAAAGAGAGCATGTCAGTGATACAACATACCAAGCAAGTTTTCATATAGCTGTGGATTCATACTTATGGTTTGTTTAACAACCGACAGGACCATAAGGTACACTAGTCCTTTAACCCTTTACCACACACTGCCCACTTTTGACTCTCCTGGAATAGAAGCCTTTTGAGAACATTGTGGGAAAAGAAGAAGATGCTGGTAAGCAGCAGTCAGCACACTCAGGCTAATCCGTTTTTATGTAAATTTATGTTTTGTGCAAGTCTTCCGTAGGATAAACTCGAATGTAGTCGTAAAGTTCCGTCTCGGATCAGCCTCCGTGGATTGTGCAGGCTAATCCGAGACGACGCTTTACGCAAATGTCCGAATGCCCCATTTCACGTGTTGCAAGTCATATTAAGCCATCTTGCTGCTTTATCTGTAACTTCATTTGTTCCAGATGAAAACTTAATCAACGTTTTAAAAAGCCGAATACATTTCCCAGTATAGCCAAACTCTTTCCAAAAACTGGTAATGATTATTGCAATTTGATTCATTCCTGTCTTCGCATTGAAAGTTTTTTTTCTACAAAAGATGTGTATGTAGAAAGAAGTTAAAGCATATTTTGCGAAGCACTTAAACGCTAGGAAAGCATGGATAGATGCATTCGCCGCTGCAATGTAAATGATAAAAAATGTTGAAGACGACATAGACCCCGTACAAACAAACAAACAAAATAAATGTCGAGAGATATAGCCTCTTTGTTTTAGATTGATTATTGTTGGTTTTACTTTGACATAACATGGAAATGATGATTGTCATCCGACAAATACGCCATTGAAAAATTAAACAACACCATTTATTTTGACTCAAAGTTTTAGGACTCACAGGGAAAATAGAGAAGTAATACTTTTGAAAGCATATCAAAACATGTCCAAGCAGAGCGGTATCGGCCAATTTATTAATTCAAAACCCATTACAGTTTCAAAGAGGATATCGTGCTGTGAAATTTCATTGGATACAAAAACGAATTCAAAGAAAATTTAATTAGGGGAAAAAACTTCCTTTAAATTGCAACGAATTTCTTTAGAATTTAATTAAAGGATACTTTCATAAAATGCCAAATGACTCTTTTATTATTATCATTTGTTTGGTTCAAAAGTAAAGAACACGGCAGTTAGTTTATATTTTGAATATTTTAAAAGCCTCTGCTACCTTCGGCAATCTAACATGAGCTGTATTGTTACAAAACAGAAGGTGTTCAACCATTTAAGTAATTTATATGCACTAAAATATATCATTTCATCGAAATTGTTCCATTACGCTGTAGACATTTTGGGTTCTAGATTTATTGCTCACTACTCAAGCAAACATAATATTACATTGCACTACAAAGGCAAAATGTGATGAATTTGACGTTTTCTCGTAGAATCACTTGCATGCACATAAAAAAGGAATTTCCGCCTATTTGAAACATAAAAAAAACCGAATACAGTATTTGACTGGTGTAATATCGAATTATATTTCCTTTGCGAACCAGAAGTTAATGGTTTTACCCTTTGCTACTATACTCCAAAATATCTCTGTTGCTCTGTGGTCAACCAGAGCAATAACTCGACTTTACTTCAAAACGACCAACCAGTCTTTATATCCATCACATTTATCCAAACAACTATGTTTTTTTTTTTTTCAGTATGGAGTATTAAGCTTCCAAGACAAGTAGCACCCAAGTTCCTGCCAACACCTCAAAATGTAACGGTGCATAAAGGAGAACTAGCCAATTTAGTTTGCCGCATCCAAAATCTTGGTCCAAAACTGGTAGGTTTATTGATATTGTCAGTTATGATAGCTTCCAAAAATGTTTTTATCTTAACCAAGGAAATTCCTCATCAGATAACTTCCGTCAACTCCATTGATTTACAGTTTCTAAATGAAGTATGATTTGTATTTGTTGAAGTCGTCTTGGAACATCTGAAAAAAGCTAAGTTAGAATTTACAAAGAACATGCACTGAAAGGAGGCCACATCGCACGATCTTCCTGTCTATAGCATCCGTAACTGACACCTTTTCCCCTTTTGGCACCTTTTTTCTTTTACTTGTTAAATCAATTAATAAATGAATAAAACAGGACTTATACCATCTAGAATCCATGGAAAGGAACAGTATAAGCTTATGCTGTCGTTCCAATCCATTTTGTAGCATATTCTTAGTATATTTTGTAACTGTCTTATTATATTTTGTATGTAAAATGTTGCAAATAAAATATGTTTAAACTAAAGAAGACCAAAGTTGTAGATTGAATTGCAGCTTGCTAGAACCACTGTGAACCCTTCAAGTCACGGTCAGATTTTAAGAAGTGTTATTGCATCGATAATAAATAATCGAACTTTTTCCTTTTATGAAATAAACGGTAGTGCATTGATAGATGCCTTGCATCCGTCCATGAATTACTTTTCATTCCATACAACTCGAATGAAACAACGGAATCAATGCTAAAAGAAAAACAGGTTTTACAAAAGCGTTTAATCATGGCGGTCATCAGTACTCTTTAAGATAACAAAACTTCATCAACAACAAAAAGGACTATGTGGCCAAAATAACAGGTTGATGATTTTATATTTCAGGGTAAATTATAAACATATTACATATACTTCTTGTAGACTGTCCAATTTTGATTTCATTTCACCTGTTTCTGATATATAAAAGAGTTCATATTGCTCGCTTTAATGTACCGTCACGATATAACTTTATTCGTGTTTCAATTTCTCTTTCATGGCTTTTTAATTCGTGAAAATATCAGTTTAATGTTTACTCGATGAAATCATCTCGATCTTACAGCGGAACAATATCCCTATAGTCAGACTTCTATAGATTAATGTCACATTCCAAGTCAATTATACCTCTGGCAAATGCGCGCCACGGGGCAATCCCTCCTGTTTTACAGCTTCATTGATTTAGTTCTGTCAGCGCCCCAACGTTAAAATACGACCTCTATCGACAGCTGAAAACACAATCCACTGAAACCCAGATATATTTTTATATCAAAGGCTTGTCTAAACAACAGGGTACAGACGGCACAGATAAAGATGATACTACACTTTCTGTGCAGTCGTGCAGTCTGATCTCTAATGTCTGCAGAAGCCTTTTTTCGGCCTATGGCGTTTATTTGATCAACCGGTATTGGTTAATATCCGAAAACTTCAGCTCTGTTCACAATTAGTTCTCTCTTTTCGACCTGTTTTGTCATGCAACTTTGGATGTACATGTTTATGTAACGATTTACATTTATTGATTAATGTCATTGCAATTTTTGAAAAAGTCAGATAAACTAGACCGTCAACCCTTCATTTCGTGTCTAGCATTTTGAAATGATAATAATATGATCATGAAATAAATTTAGGTTTAGTGCTATTCGATAAACATAAGCTACGTTGCTTGGCTTATTGTTGAAAAATAGGAGTCAGACCAATGTTGTAAACTTGATGCACAGCCATACATTCCAACCACTGTATAAGTCCAGCAGGCAATGTAAATAGTACGTCAATCTGTTTTGCTCAGCGACACGGTTCATACAATTTGTGTCCGGCGAAATCACTTGTTAAGTTAACTGTTAAAGTGATCAGCTCCATTACTTAGGTCATGGTATTAGATAGTGGCGAAGCCTCTAGACAGGGAAGTTTAGGTATTCATGCGCAAGGCGAATTTCTGACTATTTCTTTCTTCTGGTGCTGAGTATGAATTTATTTAAAATAAAAAGCTAAACGGGTAGTTGAATAATCTGTATGAAATAAGGATGATTTGATTGCTGATGGTATGTTTTGGCAGGTTGTGTGGAGGAAATGGATGGACGAACACCCGTTAACAGTTGGCGAAGATACATTTGCTCCCTCTGGAGAATACAAAGTGGACCACGCCAAGATCTCAAATAAAGAAACAAAATGGAATCTTTTGATAAAGAATGTTCAGCCAAGACATGAAGGGGTTTACGAATGCCAGATTAGCGCTAAAGGAATGTATACCCGGTTGATAAGTTTAAGAGTTATACGTAAGTTAGAATTGCTTTTTATACGGTAAAGGATGGTTGATCTTGACTGGATCTTTTTCCTTTGTTTCGAAATAGTTCGATTCATAAATAGCAATTTAATAAAAAAAAAAGTATAATAAAATATATTTCACTGAACCAAAGAGTTCGAAGCCAAATCTTTCGGATTGACTGTCTGGATGTTTAACTTTTTACCATGTTTCAAAGTATCATACATTTCTAATTGGAAATAATTTGCCCACGACAAAACCGTCGCTCAAATCATTGCATAAGGCTTTAAAAGAACAGTAAACGTTTAACGACAGAAGAAAGTGCTTGTTACCAGTATTTTCTCTTTTAAGTTTTAGAAAGATTTTCCTCACAAGGTTGTTAAGCACGAGATTTTTTGATTGGCGTTTCTTTTTTAACATTCATGTAGTCTCAAACTGAATCAGCTGCAATTTCTTCTAAAGATCGGGACTAACTAACTTTAATTGGCCATCATTGTATATGCATCCCCATCTTATCTATGTATCATTGTACTTTTCAGATGAACCTGTACAGAGAAAGCCCCGTAAGTTTGTTTTTTTTTTTTTAAATCTGAATCTTCTTGTGATTTTCTTTCGCTGATTTTTGTTGACATATTTTACCAAAATCATCGGACATTACTGCGGCGCTAAAACGGACACCTAGGACTAGTGTCTTTTTAGAATTTCTCAAGAGCAGACCGTAACCTTCTTTACTACAACCAAGTGGTAGGTTGAGACCCATCTTAACAGAAATATACGATCCCAATAGCCCAAAAGATCTTCTGGTATGATATTACACTTTACTTAGCCCTCACTTCTGGGTAAACGGAAGTCTAGATGAACTCATTCTCAGTTATCAACTTAGGCTTCAGCATTTTAAAGGAAATATACCTACGAGCTTCTTTGGCATGTTTTTGCAGCCAAATCAGACCCTAGAGCATAGAAAAACTCAAACTTAAAAATAATTATCAAAATAATACGTTAAAAAAGGCTGCACTAGTAACTACTGTAGTTCACAGGCAACTTAGTCTGAGGTTAAAGGGAAAATAATGATTAAAATTTAAAACACACATGCGATAGCTCCAATGCTATAACGCAGTCTTAAGCCTAGAGGCAGCTAGACGTAATTCTAGATCTTCTTTCAAAAGACTTACAAAATCACGTGCACGATTAATAAAAACGATGCACTTGTAATTGTTTTTAGATACCGATGATGATGTCGTTACCGTAAATGATACAACTACAGATGGCAAAATGATTTGCGAAGAAATCATCTTCTGATTATTCAAAGACATTCCGCAAATTCCAAAACTTTGACAAGTCTTAGTTGTTACGGGAGACCACTCCTTCCTGCATGGCATTCTCCCGATTTAAATACAATACCTGGCTACTGCGTCAGGGAGATATCTCTTTGGCTCAGTGGTTAGGGTATTGGTCTTGCGTCCGGGAGTTCCGGGGTTCGAATCCCGCTCGGACCCTTATTTCTGCCGTGCATTTATTCATTTGTTTCTTTGTTACGGACTTTGTTCGTAAGATAGTGAACGTTAATGTGTAACGAATGCTACCATGAGGATTATACATATCAAAGAGTTTCCAAAAGGCTTAAGGAAAATGCTAGGATACTGTTGCTAGATTCTACAATAAATTTGTCAAACATCTATAATGTACCTTTTTGAATTAATTTGAAATTTATAGCTTCGTATGGTACAGTGGTGTCTAGACAGAACCTAGGAAAGACGCTATTCCTATACCTTAATAAATAATTGATTAAACTAATTCTGAAAATTATCGTATAGATTACAAAACCTCGTAAACAATGGCAATCACCTAACTCTACTATTATTATAATTAGCTCCACTGACCGATGGCCTGCGAGCTTATGTCATGGCCCTGTATAAGACGTGCCTCGGTCCGTGCGTTAACTTTTTAACTTTTTTAACGAACATCAAGTTTTTCAAATTATAGCCTCGGGATCAAAATTATTCCCAACCCTGTGGGTCGAAATTTTACATAGGCTTATACAGTGAAAACCTGACAATCTCCTCGTTCCTTACTATACTGCCTACGGCCACCAAATTTGACATGTTGCTTCGTCTGATGGGCCTCCAAATATAACCTTCAATTCATGGTCCAGGGGCCCAGTTTTACATGGGCTAATAAAATGAAAACTTAAAAGAAAATATTCCTAAGCTTAAGGATGCCAAATTTAGGATATAACTTCAACTAATAGACCTATATCAAGATACTTCAAATAACAGCCCTGTGATTAAAGTTTGCCTTGCCCCGGGGATTACAAGATTTGCATGGTTTATTTAGCGAAAACGTCTTGTTCGTGGCAATAAAGTGTAGGGCTACAAAAAATTGCACGTAACTTTATCTAGTAGGCTTCTACCAAGTGAGTTCAAAGAATAGCACAGGAGTCAAATTTTGCCCCGACCCAACAATCCTCAGTTTAACATAGGCGTACTGAAAACTTGAAAATCTCATTTCTAAAGGTACTACCAAGGGCAACTTAATTTGTCATGCATATTCATCTAGTTGACTTCTGGTAGCATTGTTAAAGTAATAGATACGAGGTCAAACTGGCCCCGCCTAACACTCCACAAGTGTAGATTAATGTCCTGCCGTCGGAATTGACTGCACCCATGGGACAAAGATTTACCACGTGCTTATAGAATGAAATTTCTAATAATCTTCTCGTGCCTAACCGTGAATCCTAGGGCTAAAACTGAACTGAGGTGGTGTCTTTGTTTAGTTTGTGCAAAATTTTCATTCTTCGGTTTTTAGCTCACCTGAGCACAACATGCTCAAGCTCATTTCTGAGCTTTTAGGATCACCCGGTGTCTGTCGTCCGTCTTGCGTCGTCCGTCGTGCGTCGTCAACAATTCTTAAAACATCAACTCCTCGTAAACTGCTGGGCCAGTTTGGACCAAACTTGGCTGGAATGATCCTTAGAAAGTCCACTTTCAAGATTGTTCATCATTTGATTCCGTAAAAAAATTCCGGCAACCAAATGGAATTTTCTAAGAAATTCTTTACAAATTTTCTTCTCTGAAACCGCTGACCAGATTTTAAAATAATTTCACAGAGATGTTCCTTGGGTGACCCTTTTCAAAACTTGCCGCGAAATTTTGATCCGTCAAGAAACATGGCTCTGGCGATTGGGGGCTACTTGCACCATACAGAAATGAAGAAATTCTTGAAAACGTTTTCTTCTCTGAAGCCGGTCAGATTTCGAAGTAATTTCTTTGTGAGACCTTATTTATATATAATTATTATTGTTCGCGAAATTTTGATCCGTCGAGAAACATGGCTCTGGTGAATGGAGGCCACTTGCACTTTATACGGAAATTTAGAAATTCTTAAAGATTCTTCTTCCCTCGAACAGCTGGTCAGATTTTGAAATAATTTCACAGCAATGTTCCTTGGTCGACCCTTTTTAAGAATTGTCGCAAAATAGAAACACGGCTCTGGTAAATAGGGGGCTACTTGCACTATACGGAAGTGAAGAAATTCTTAAAAAATACTTCTTCTCTGAAAACCCTGGTCAGATTTTAAGATAATTTCATAGAGATGTTCCTTTGATGACCCTTTTCAAAAATCGTCCGCGAAATTTTGATCCGTCAAGAAACATGGCTCTGGTGAATGGGGGCTACTTCACTATATGAAAACTAAGAAATTTTTAAAAAATTCTCTTTTCTGAAACTGCTGGTCAAATTTTGAAATGACTTTTACAGGTGACCTTTTGAAGATTGCTTAGCAAAATAATCATTTTGTTTCCAATGTTACAATGCCCCCCTCCCCCCCCCCCCCCCACACACACACCCCAAAAAGGCTATACTCCTCTCAAAGATTCAGGTGAGCAATTCAGAGCCGTCTTATCCCTCTTGTTTTTCGTATTTACTTCTGAGATTTTAAACTGTCATTCATCTGTATAATCAATTATTTCAATTTCAAATACCAAAAAACTCTTAATCGTTTAAGTTGTATGAACTGTAGAGCTGACAGAAAAGTCTTGTTATAATTTTCTTCTTCATTTTATCCAGTCAAAGTCCGATTCTTTACAACATTGCGAACACCTTACACATGTCTGAATTGAAAACAATTACGGAAAACATCTTAAACACGGCTGAAATTATGAGATTTATCTTGCAAAAGACAATTCACTGTTTAGGCATATTCATTTCGAACTGGCAGCCAGCTGACAGTTGACAGATGACGATTCGATAAACATAAGCTAGTTTTGTCAAGAACAAATTGGCAGCTGAATTGTGCTGTTGGCTGACTGTTGACTGTTGACAAATCGCTGTTATAACATTTATTTCGAATTGGCAGCCAGCTGGCAGTTGACAGTTGACGATTTGATAAACGTATGATACTTTTTTAAAAACGAATTGGCATCTGAAGTGTAAAGTTTGCTGACGATTAACAGTTGACAATTGGCTTTTATAGCATTATGATTTCGAATTCGTTGGGAAAATTCCAGGTTTCACAACGTCAAATTGGCATAACTGCAATTGATTTTAAGCGGCTTTTGTTATTTATAATCAAATACATTGAAAATTAGATGCAAGTACAGTTATACAAAAAATTGATTGAATCTGCTACTAAATATTTTACCTTTACATTTGATGTAAGCTGTTTTTCTCTTCACCACGACTTCGATTTTCAAGAACGTTTCCAAGCAACATCGTATTTCTACCATGAAAGAAACTAACTGGCGTCTCATTCACATAGAGACGCATGCCAAGTTCAGATTTAAAGTCGGTTTAACCGCTTTTCACTTTGTATTACTGCAATTTAATTTTGATAATAATGAAAATTTTGGTTCGATTAATTTGACGCTCGAAGAATACAATCGTAAAATCATTTCATCATTGAAACAGTTTTGTTTGCTTTATTGATACTTTTTTTCATTATTTTCTTGGGTTTTGCGGGAAATACGGGCTATTATTTACAGGAATGAATAGTATACTCTGTTTTGAAATTACTTGGCACAGAATTCCAGATGTTTATTATTAGAATAATCCAATAATTCTGTTCAAATGACAAGTATGATTAAAAGGCAGCTCTTTCCAGATCTTTGTCTTTGACAAATATCGGGCAATAAAAGAAACAAATTGCAACTCTAAACGTACATCATGTATCAGAAATATGATTATAACAATGTCGATAAAGATAAAGCTGCGTCGTTTGGCGTTCCATGATATTTGTCATCGACTATCCGGCTGAACTAGGACGAATTTCAATTGCTCAAGATCGCACCAAAGACTAAAATTATCTCCGTTTATGTATATGTAAAGGATCTTTTCCTTCTGTAAAAACTCTACAACATAATTGATGATTTTGGTTTGTTAATCTTTAGAAATTTCCCAGAAATCTCTACTACGACTCCTGTAGATTTTTATTGGCTCTCATGTCATGTTGGAATCATTGGTAATGAATAGCCAGATAAATCTGCCATGGAGGTGCGAATGACATTGTGCTTGTTTATACATTTGAAATTACTCTGACCTAGACAGACTTTAATACTGCATGATAGAGGGTTGATATGACACGTGGGAAAGAGGCTATCGAAAACTTAGAGAGAAATGAAGAAAATGCTTCTTACCAACATTTTGTTTTTCTTTTGGCAAGATTTTCTGCTCTTCCGAAGTTTCTGAGCACGGTTGATCTTTACAGTTTGATCAATGAGTCCTTTTATATCAACACTTTTTTTATCAACTGCAAGAGTATATCGTTACAAGACACGCTCAGCTTTATCCAGAGTTAACAGGACTGAGGTGCGGACATGCTTGATTTTTTTGTTTTGTTTTGGTACCTCTTTTACGTATCTAATATTGTAAGTCCTTCAACTCTGACCACATTTGACCTTCATGCAGAAAAGTTCAGGAATGGCAGCTTCTGTCATGCAAACTAAATATTTAGAGAACTGGAAAAATTGGAGGATCTAGCCAAAGCATGGATAGGCAAAAAAAAAAAAGATATGATTGATTGTATCTACCCTCTAACTTAAGCCCACATAATATGTATTAGTCGTCATATTCATGCCTTATACTTAAAATAAGAGCGCCAAGATGGCCATGCATCACTCACCTATATATTTTAGAGGACCATATCCATTTTTAGCTCACCTGAGTACAACGTGCTCAACGGGAGCTTTTAGGAACACCCCTTGTCTGCATCCTTCGTGCGTCGTCAACAATTCTTTAAACACCAACTCCTCCTAAACAATGGGCCAATTTGGATCAAACGTGGCTGGAACGTTCCTTGTGAGGTTCACTTTAAAAACTCTTCACAGAACTTTATTCCGTCAAAAAGTCTGGTTGCCATGGCAACCAAATGGAATTTTCTTAGAAATTCTATAAAAATACTCCTCTCTGAAACCGCTGGTCAGATTTTAAAATAACTTCACAGAGATGTTGCTTGGGTGACCCTTTTCAAAAACCTGTTCACAAAATTTTGATCAGTCAAGAAACATGGCTTTGGTGAATGGGGGCTACTTGCGCTATACAGAAGTGAATAAATTCATAAAAATTCTTCTTTTCTGAAACTGCTGGTCAGATTTTGAAATAATTTCACAACGATGTTCTTTGGATGACCCTTTTCAAAACGTGTTCGCCAAATTTTGATCCGTCAAGAAACATGGCTTTGGTGAATAGTGACTACTTGCACTAAAGGGAAATAGAGAAATTTTAAGAACTCTTCTTCTCTCGAACAGTTGGTCAGATTTTGAAATAATTTCACGGAAATGTTCCTTGGGTGACCCTTTTTTAAAAGTCGTTTATGAAATTTTGATTCGTCAGAAACATGGCGCTGGTGGTTCGGAGCTACTTGCACTGTACGGAAATGAAGAAATTCTTGAAAATTCGTCTTCTCTCAAACAAATGGTCAGATTTGAAAATAATTTCACAGCAATGTTCCTTGGATGACCCTTTTCAAAATATGTTCGCGAAATTTTGATCCGTCAAGAAACATGGATCTGGTGAATGGGGGCTATTTGCACTATACAGGCATGAAGAAATTCTCGAAAAATTTTCTTCTCTAGAACATCTGGTCAGATTTTGAAATAATTTAAGAGAAATGTTCCTTGAATAACCCTTTTCAAAAATTGCTCAGAAATTTTGATAGGTCAAGAAACATGGCTCTTGTGAATGGGGGCTACTTGCACTATACGGAAAGTAAGAAATTCTTAAAAACTCTTCTTTCTCTGAAAATGCAGGTCAGATTTTGAAATGACTTTTACAGGTGACCTTTTGAAAATTGCTTGGCAAAATAATGATTTTGTTTCTAGTGTTTCAATACTTCAAAAAATGGCTACGGTCCTCTTAAATTACAGGTGAGCAATTCAGGGCTATCTTGGCCCTCTTCCTTGAGGTATTGAAGCTTTGGAAACAAAATCACTATTTTGCCAAGCTATTTTGAAAATGTCACCTGTAAAATTTATTTCAAAATCTGTCACCACCCCAACAATCATCACCACAGCAGTGTTTTTGATGAATCAGAATTCTGCAAATAATTTTTTGGATAGATCACCCAAGGACAACTTTGTTGAGAAGAGCACATTCACGATAGTGACTAAAAACATAAGTCGGCCAAGAGCACCACATGCAGGTGCCACCAATTGGCTATTTTCGATGGATAAAAATTTCTCGAAAAGTTTTTGAAAAGCGTCATCCTAGGAACATTTCTGTGAAATTATTTCCAATACACACGTCTGTGAAATTCCTTCAAAATCTGACCATCCGTTTCAGAGAAGAAGCATTTTTAAGAATTCCTTCATATCCGTTTAGTGCGAGTAGTCCCCAGTCACCAGAGCATTGTTCTCGACGGATCAAAAGTTCGCGAACAGTTTTTGAAAAAGGTCACTCAAGGAACATTTCTGTGAAATTATTTCAAAATCTGACCAGCAGTTTTAGAGATGTTTTTTTGTTAAAGAATTTCTTAGAAAATTGCATTTGGTTGCCATGGCAACCAGAGTTTTTGATGGAATCATATTTTGTGAACACTTTTTCAGAGGACCTCCGAAGGAACATTCCAGCCAGGTTTGGTCCAAATCGCCCCGGCGGCTAGGAGGAGCAGATGTTTAAAAAAATTATTCACAACAGACGACGCACGACGGACTTAGCATGACCCTAAAAGTTTCTCTTGAGCACGTTTTATTTAAAGGTTGCTTGTAACGATTCACATGAAAGACGGCATAATTGTATTATGTGATACAAAATTCATTTCATTGTAACTTCTGTACAATTAGAAGAGAGTGTTTAATAATTCATAAGCTCAGTTTTTCTGAACGCACGAGATTTACTGACGGACAAGTTCAGGCGCCGGAGTTAAACTGAAAAATGTCAAATGTTAATTACCCGCAATCTATTTTCGATTAAGTTGTCAATAGAAGAAATATGCATCTGTCAATCTCCATAAATATAACATTCTAGATTTTCTTTTAGAACATTTGGTTTTCACACAACCTGGAAGTCGATCGACATATGAAATGCATTTTTTTGTTCTTTAATAATCTTCACACATAAAGCACACTACTTTTATAAAGAGAATTTAGCGGTTGGTAGATGCTTTATGTTTGCTAGGTCTTCCGTAGAAATAACGAAAAAACTGCACAGGATTTGGCTAAGTTCGCACAGATATTGATTTATTAGATCTCTCTTTCCCAGGAAATTTGACAATATGTTGCGTCTATGGTCCAAGCCTTACATAAAAGTATCCTCTATTTGTCTTTGGTACATATAGAGGATAATCAACCGGTTATTTTTGATATGAAAAATATTTCACGAGCATGCGTTGTTAGGCGTTGAAAAAACGAGTGCGCAGCACGAGTTTTTTTAACGCCCTACGACGCGTCCGAGTGAGATATTTTTCATATCAAAATTAACCAGTTGATTATTCTATTTATTATATACCTTATTAGCATCATTATTTGTAATTTTGCGTTTGAAAGTCGAAAAAAATGTAGTCGAAAGAAAAAGTAGTTCCCAAATTACGGCAGGAAGTGAAAGTGAAAGTTAATAACGTCACTAGTGATGATATCAAAATTTATTACACTGGGAAATTCCAGGATTTCAATGCTAGGTATATAATAATTGTGTTTATACAATTATATTTTTTTCCCAGAATGTGATGCTTTTTCTGTCACGGTTATTTTCTCACCGTCATTCAAACTAACAGTATATGGCATAAGCCTTTTGTGTTGTCTAGAAACCACCTTTTCAGCATGTTTCAAGAAAGTTTACAATCCTCTGCGATGCCAGTGGCCCTTTAGCTTTAACATTGCAAACGACTTTGTTGTGTTATAATATCAAGTTGCCCCACAGGATAACTGGAGTCTTTCCTTTCTCGTAATCAGTACAGCTTTCCGAGTATACAAATTGGGTTTGTTTTTCTCACTGACTGCTTTAAACACCATAACGTTTACACATAAAGCACGTTTGCATTGCTTTCACGACAATACGACGCTTAAGGTATATCGATGGTGCTTGGACTCCCGTCTACGCCTGAACAGGTGGCTTACAAAAGTGCCTCGTAATCTTTTAAAACAAGTTGTGTTTACAAAAAAAACTTGTATGTCAAGAAAAGCCTTTTCAATAAATTTCGATGCAAGAAAATGACAGTCAGCTTTAGGGGCCTGGCCTGATTGCGATCTCGTGCTGAACTGACAACTGGTAATTATCCACGATATACGCTCGATTAAATCGACAATAGAAGAAACGTGTAACTGTTAATGAACGTCAGTCCCAGCGGATTTAACAATTTAACAAAGTCGGTATAGGACACTCTGAGTGACGATAGATACTTAAAACGCCTTTTCAAAAGCTTTGCAAACCAAGGCAGGTTTTTTTTTCCCCCAAAGATTTAAAAAAAAAATATTTCATTCGACGACTGAAATATATACCATGGCAATCGCCTGTAAAATACCCAGAAATTTTGACTTGATGTCCCAGAAATATAGCAATAGTTATACATACTAATACTTTCTTTTAAGGACTCGGACAAAAAGTTTACTTGCGTCAGAAAGGCAATGTTTAATTTCTTCTTTGAACACAGCTTAATGTGCATTTGCATGTATATATAGATCCTGAATCTTTGTGTAGGTATTATTTTTGTTTCCAAAATTTACTCTTTCAACTTGTCTCAGTTTGTACACTATTCTGCGCTTTTTTACGGCTGATAGATTTCCGATCTAGATATGCTACTTGCTTTATTTCATGAACCTTACATGATATGGTGGGGATTTGAAACCATTTGTTTCAACATAATTCTTCGGGTTTTTTTTTTTAATTTTAATTATTTCCTCTTCCTTTCAATTAAAAATGCTCTGAAAGTTTTGGGGATTTTTTTTGCGTGTGTGTGCGTGTGCCTCTTTTTAGCTTTCCCAAGCACAAAATGCTGAAAGTGAGCTTTCGTAATCGTACCGTGTCCCGGCATAACATTTTCGACGTGATATACACTTGAAATTTGGTTTGAATGTTACTATTGATATCTTGGACAAGTTGTAAATCGGGTCAAATCTGATTTAAAAGTACATGTAGGTCAGATGATTAAGTCTTAAAAAAAGCTCTTGTGTTTGCTATAGGCCACATTTTGAGCTCGATAGTTTTTGAAACCTGGTCAGAATGTTTTCCTTGATAATATCGCAAAGAAGCTTAGAATTGGTTTATGCTTTGGCGAAAAGCTGGTCACAGGGTCAAGTCTTACAAAAACTTACGTTCATTCTAGAGACTACATTTTTAACTTGATATCCATTTAACTTAGTAAGAATATTTGTTTTGACAATATCTTGGACAAGTAGGAAATTGAGGGAATGTCGTTTTAAAAAGTATGCCACAGGGCTGAATCTTAGAAAAGCTTTTTGTGTAGTCTAGAAGCCACCTTTTCAGCCTGATAAGTCTAGTCATAGTGGAGAGCTGTCGGTTTGGTCGAAACGAAAGACAATTCAAGGACTAAGTACAGCGCAGCACTGCAACCTTTTGGCAGACGGAAAAAAAAACACAATTTACTCTAATCTCATGTGTCTAAAAGGACGATGATTAAGCAAAACTTTCTGGAAAAGAAACACTATGCAAGTCCTTCGATTGAATGATAATGTTCTATGAAGAGAGCCTCATTGCTTTCTAAATGAACATGGAACAATGTAAAATAGTCATACTGGCTGGTTTAACACCTGGGCCTGTATTCACTAAACCGAATGGTTTAGCCTATCAGAAATTGTGTTACGTATTAATATAGAAAATTTTGGAGAATAAGACAAAGAACGTTCGTAGGAAAGGTTGGTGAATCCGGGCCCTGGTATTCACCCTGCCTGTCTATTAACATCTGATATCCTCTTTTTGCTTGAATTTATATACATAAATACATATTTCCTGAAACCTGTCACAAAAGTTGTTCTTTACTTTCAGATTTGATCATTTCGGGTACAGAATTTGTGAATCAATATAGTGACATTCGACTAAAATGCAATGCCACGGGCATGAATCGTGCGCCAGACGGAATAGATTGGTTCTTTAACGGAAATAGAATACACAATTCAAATCCACATTGGCACAACCGAATAAAGATAGTGAATGAGAGACCGGTTCCTGGAAGATCATATGTAAGTGAGCTGATAGTTCACCACAGTACAGTCGAAGATATGGGAAACTACGTATGTCGTAGCTCAGATCTCAACGTGAATAGTATGAAAGTTCACATTTTAAATGGTAGGTAATACAATCCATACTTCACTTACGAGTATATCATAAGACTGGGCTGTCAATCTGTTGAAAAACTGGTTTAAATGACCAATAATTTATCTTCCACCAAAAAGCCCATTCCATTTGTGTTTCTTTAGTAATACTCAAGAATTGTTCTCTTTACTATATGCCTGTTGTTCTGTCGTTATACCTCTGCAGCTTTTTTTTTCCAGTGTGTTTGTTACATAATTGGAGTGCAACACGCGAAAAGGTGCATTCGAACATTTGCGTAAAGTGTCGTCTCGCATCAGCGTTTGCAGTCCGCACCAGGCTAATCCGAAACGACACTTTCCGATTTTATGGGATTTTCTGTTTTACACAAGTCTACTGTAGCACAAAATCTAATGTAGTCGTAAAGTGCCGTCTCGGATTAGCCTGCGCGGACTGCGCAGGCTAATCCGGGACGACACTTTACGCAAATGTCCGAATGCACCTTTTCGCGTGTTGCACTCCATATCATGAAACAATTTCCATTAGATGTTCATTTGTAATGCAAACTCATTTCAACTTGCTGCAAATGTCAATATCGAGACCTCTTCGGGGATATCATTTGATTAATCTGCTAGCTAACTTTTAGATGAGCCTTTGAAGTGCCTTTGTCAATTATTAATCAGATGAACCCTTTTCTTTTTCAGCGCCAAGAAAAAATCCAATTGTGCCTAGAGGTAAGATAATCGTGTATTTTCATATGAATGCAATGTAAAAGTTTAACATCTATAGACAGAATTTCTGAATTCGACAAATTATTAAGTTATTCCATCGTGCCATAGAGAAGAAAAAATGCAAAATGTCGAACTTTTATAATTCTTTAGTTAAAAAAATAAAAACATGTAACAAAGTGAACATTCGGTGTTGCTGTTGAATCTAATGTATTGTTTTCAGCTTTTATTCCATGGCTTTTAAATTCGAGCCATGCTATGACAAAAAGGGTTTAAGACATCACAGTAAGCATTATGATAGTGGAGTGCAATACGCGAAAAGGGACATACGGACATTTGCGTAAAGTGTCGTCTCGGATCAGCATGTGCAGTTTGCGCATGCTAATACGAGACGGCACTTTACGTCAATATTAGATTTCTACCTACATTAGACTTACATGAAACAGAAAATCACACATGATCAGAAAGTTTCGTCTCGGATCAGACTGCGGGGACTGCGCAGGCTGATACGAGATGACATTTTACGCAAATATTCGAATGCCCCTATTCGCGTCTTGCAGGCTTATTATCAAACTAATCATTACATTTTAAAGGTGCCATAAAATCGATTTAAACCTTTTTTATCCTCCGCCGAAAGGCGGCGGGGGACATGGTAATAGTCTCCGTCCGTCCTTCCGTCCTTCCGTCCTTCCATCATTCCGTCATTCCGCTTTTTGTCCGGAGCGTATCTCCAAAAGTATTTAAGATATCAACTTCAAACTTTACAAGTGGATAGATCTCATTAAGGAGGCGTGCAGTGTACAAGAACCATTACTCTATCTTCAATATTTTTGGAGTTATTCCCCTTTGTAGATTTTCTTCTGGAATTTTTGTCCGGAGCATATCTCCAAAAGTATGAAAGCTAGGAACTTGAAACTTCACACACATATAGAACTCATTGAGGATGCGTGCAGTGCCAAAAAATTCATTACTCTGTCGTCAGTATTTTTGGAGTTATTGCCCTTTGGACATTTTTACTTTGAATTTTTGTCCGGAGCATATCTCCAAAAGTATAAAAGCTAGGAACTTGAAACTTCACACATATATAAAACTCATTGAGAAGGCGTGCAGTGCGAAAGATCCATTACTCTATCTTCAGTATTTTTGGAGTTATTGCCCTTTGTAAATTTTAACTTTGGATTTTTGTCCGGAGCATATCTCCAAAAGTATTTGAGATATCAACTTCAAACTTCACGAGTGGATAGATCTCACTAAGGAAGCGTGCAGTGTATAAGAACCATTACTCTATCTTCAGTATTTTTGGAGTTATTGCCCTTTGTAGATTTTCATCTGGAATTTCTGTCCGGAGCATATCTCCAATAGTATGAAAGCTAGGAATTTGAAACTTCACACACATATAGAACTCATTGAGGAGGCGTGCAGTATGAAAGATCCATTACTCTGTCGTCAGTATTTTTGGAGTTATTGCCCTTTGCACATTTTTACTTTGAATTTTTGTCCGGATTATATCTCCAAAAGTATAAAAGCCAGGAATTTGAAACTTCACACATATATAGAACTCATTGAGGAAGCGCGCAGTGCGAAAGATCTTTTACTCTGTCCTCAGTAATTTTGGAGTTATTGCCCTTTGTAAATTTTAACTTTGGATTTTTGTCCGGAGCATATCTCCAAAAGTATAAAAGCTAGGAACCTGAAATATCACATGCATATAAAACTAATTAAGGAAAAGTGCAGTGCTAAAGAATCATAACTCTGTCTTAGTTATTGTTGAGTTATTGCTCTTTGTAAATTTTCACTTTGGAATTTTGTCCAGAGCATATTTCCAAAAGTACAAAGGCTAGGAACTTCAAACTGTATACACTTATAGAATTCATTAAGGAGAAGTGCACTTCACAAAAACCAAAACTCTATCTTCAGTATTTTTTGAGTTATTGCCGTTTGTTAATTTTTATTTGGATTTCTGTCTGGCATATATCTCCAAAAAGTATAAAAGCTAGGAACTTGAAACTTCACACACATATAGAACTAATTGAGGAGAAGTGCAGTGCACAAGAACCATAACTCTATCTTCAGTATTTTTGGAGTTATTGCCCTTTGTAAATTTTTACTTTGGATTTTTGTTCGCACATTTTCATTTAGATTCACAGGCTTTTTTTGACTGATTACCCTTCGATGAATTTTTCCTGTTCTGGGACAAGTGCTAGTTTTTTGCCCTTGTTTTTGTAATAAGGTGTCATGGAAAAAGGGGGTTTCATGTTATATTTCATTCCATTTTTTGTGAAGGCAGCTCCTTCCACATTTCTCGACGGAATTGAATAGAAATTTGACAGAATATTACTTGTCATGTGACCTATTGCATATTGTCAACACTTTGCGATTTGTAGCTGCGTCATGAAAAAAGGGGGCTTCATGTTTTATTTCATTTTATTTCTTGTGAATGCAACTCGTCCCATATTATTTTTCACAGGTTATGAGACCTAGTACATGTTGTCAGGGTTTTGCGATTTATCACTGTATCATGGAAAAAGGGGACTTCATGTCAAATTTAATTTTTTATCAGTGTATCTCCAACTTTTGTACATATTTTCATAGAACTTCATATTTTTATTGCTTGATCAAAGCCAGTGACCAATGAGTCAGTTGTTGCATTCGTCTCTCCATGCATCAGTCTGTTCATAAAGCTTTTAGATCACAAGTAATACCATATATCCATTCAGCTACCCAAGCAGGTGCTACAAATTTCAACGCTCTAGTCTCTAGCTACCTGCTTGAAATGGCAGCAGTGTGGCGGCTTATATTGTGAGAGGGATATCTTCTAAAGTCCTTGACAAAAATTGATGAAACTTCATGCATGTTTTCCATTGGATAGTCCCCACATATATGAAATCCTGTAATGGTTACTTAATATATAATCCTGTTATGGACCTCTTTTATATTTTTTTATGTAATGAAATCCTGTGCCATGGAACAAGGGAGCTTAATATATAATTTCATCATGGACCAGAAACAAAAAGGCCACAATCATGTACATGCAAAACACAATACCTCTCATACGTTTGTATCAAAAAAGGTCTTTTTTCGGCGGGGGATATTATTTCAACGAAATTGCTTGTTTTTCATAGAGCTTAGCTCATATGTTGTGAGAGCATAAAAAATATTTGTTAATGTCTTAGAGGCGCTGTCATGCACTATACTGAAAGAACGATGGCTCTTGAAAAGTGTGGCTGTCAAGAAAGTTTGACTTACATTGTCAGAAGACGTTGGTCAAACATTAGAAAAGAATGACACTATTGACAGGCCTAGAAGTAAACCTATAAGATCTACCCGCAACATAACAACTCATTATCAATCAGCAGTTATGTGTGACAAATTGTAAATGGCCTTCTAGATAATCTTTTTACTACTAAAGATGGTAAAGTGTCTACGTCGACTTTGCCAAATTGACTTTAAATAGGAAACCCGAATTCTTTTTATACTTTCAAGCCATGCCACAAGGCTTAGATAACTTAAAGTACCCGTATCTCGGTCTAGACATTATTGACATTGGAACTTTGTCAGAAGTCCGACTTTTTGCTCAGTGACAAGACCGTGTATACTTCGATGGTTTGAGTTGATTTATAAGAGAAAATATTTTTCTTGTTGGTGAGGCGTATAGAGATGTTGCAAGCCTCGGGAATCGAAAAGCGAACATTGCCTGACTGATGTATGTGTATCGGAAGCTAGAGAAACTTAAGCCTACTGCTGAGAAAATTGAATACAAACTACGTTGTGCCATATGCTAGACTGAATATAGACAATATTAGGAAAGGACTCACTGAACAAGGGATTTGAGATAGTACTTTCAGAAGTATCCTTTCCATTCTATAACCATCCAACGAACCCCATTTAATTCCCTCATAACATCTACACAGTATATAAACGAACTGTACCCAAACCGGATCTTGCGAGTAAATTCCATGGATCGATTGGTGAAAACAGATGGGTACCTTTGAATAATTGAGATCGACAGGTTGTTGTGACTTTCATGCAACTTGCAAACATTTGCATCATTGAATGAAATAATGTATCTTTCAAATAAATACATCATTTACCATCTTTGGCCGTGTAATTGCTGATAAAGTTCAAAACTCGTCTTCACTCCTTTTCTCACTACTATACATGCTGTTTTCACAAGGCAATTTATGTATAATTCCGTCTTTTTATCCGATACCCATTTGTAAAGTTTTGTTTCTAAGTGTATGCTCTTCACAAAACAGCCAATATATGCCGCCAAAATTAGTTAAAATTACCTAAAAATGTATGGAAATTCTGCATGGCGAACGGTTTGATACTGTACCCTTCTTGCAAATATCAAGTAATAGTCCGGTCTGTTAGCTCAAAAATGTTTACTCGCCGGACGAAAGTGTGAAAATTTTATATGATGTAAACAATAAGTTTCTAAAACGAAAAAAAGGGGTGTGCCCGATTTTAAGTCCCTAGATCAATTTTTATTGCGATTTGAAATTCGGATAACTGTACTGTCCGAATACTCTTCCTTTGTAGAACAGTAATTTGGTTGTTTCCCGTTTAGTCACAATGTATGATCGACAAAAAATGGTGTTTCAGAAGTATTTTGCCATTTTAAAGGCACATCTGTATTTAGGGATTGATTTTATGAATATTCTATATGTTTTTCGTATCTGTGTGTTTATCTGTCCGTCCATTTGCCTGTCATTTGCTTGCACTTTATATACTTAAAAAGAACTGACTTTGAATTTCGCGTTTAGGATTACTTTGAATTTGGTCGATCGGCAGGACAAATCAAATTGCCTTAAGATTTCCGCATACAATGCAATAGACGATTTGCCGATTACATATGATATAACGCATATTTTCTTTTAATCCAAAGCATTTTTTTTTTCAGTGAAAAATGCTGTATGTCCCGTTCGCAAACCCTTTAAATTTGGACAAATTCACAACTGAAAAGAAAATGACATAACAAAATATCTAGAGGAAATCAATTCTAACACAATTTAGTAATATTTCGTGGTATTGCTTTTGAAAAAAAATAATCATAAACAGACAAAATATGCATTTTATGAGATCGTATTGAAATAAAGAGCATATAGAGACTAAGAATGAATCCTCTGTAACCTGTGTATAATTCAAAATCCCGTCCATTAACGATCACCACAATTAATTAATATAAAACAAAAGATACGGAAGAGTCAGTTTAATGTGACACATGTTTGTAAATCTGTAAGAAGACAGTACATTACAACTCTTCTAAAGGTCACCAACCCTGCAGTGCGATACCGAGATCAATGGAACACAGAGTTAACCCTTTACCCATTTTTCACATCTTTAAATGCTCAAAATGAAGTTTGAATAAATATTTTGTGAAAACGGCATGCAAGGTTTGAAATTTGATCTGAAGCCACGTTTCTTTTGCTCATGATCTATAGCATGAGGTTATTCGTCAATAGGAACATGCCTGAAAACGCAACAAAGACGGTTTGATAATAGTGCTGTAATATCATTAAATGGACTGTCCCTGTCTCTCTGAAGACACTGGACAGCTATTTAACCTTTTACCAAAGTATTTCGTATTTTGGCGACCCGAAAAAAAGGGGGCACACGTGCTGATTTGTCCCACTTTCTATTTTTTGTCTCACATCCCCAACCTCAACACCGCCCCCACCCCCCGCAAAAAAAAAGTAATCAATGTATAGTTCAAAAATATCTGTGAAAAATGAATTTTCAAAGTGTGATAGAAAATCTTGGGAAAAAAAGCAATCTTTCTCCAGCTTCAACAATATGTTTTACTTTTTCAAGGACAATTACAACCATTTGAACCACCTTTACTCTATCGTGTCCATATGCTGGGTATAGGACAAAAACCCAATGGAACAAAAGCCCACTGGACAAAAGCCCACTAGGACAAAAGCCCACTAGGACAAAAACCCACTGGGACAATAGCCCAATAGAACTTTTAGTTCTAATCATGTATGGAATTAATAAGTTTCGTATATATTATGTGACTTGTCTCTACAAATAGCAGAAAACGTTATGTGAAAAGCAGACAATGCTGATAAGCAGCATTTTCTTCTTCTTTCACATGGTTGTTATAAGAGTGGGAAATGTTGCAGAGAATTAACCATTGATAAGAAAAAAAAGCAATTTGATCATTCTGATCATTAAATCTCTGTGTTTTTTCTACAAAAATGATTAAAAAATTATTTTTTATACACTTCTTTTTATAAGCAGTGGGCATTTGTCCTCCCTGTCAAAATTAGCAGTGAGCTTTTGCCCAGTGGGCTTTTGTCCAGTGGGCTTTTGTCCAGTGGACTTTTGTCCGTCGCCCATATACTAAGTATATGGACTTCGTCGGGTGAAAACATTCACCGTAACTATTTAAAACCCTATTCTGCATAACACAAGCTTTTCACGACCCTGAGAAATATAGTTTTTAAAAATGTTGTAGAAAAGTGATAAAGTTCTGGTAACACCTTTTTCTCCTTTTCCATTTGCTATCCTTCTTACAAACAATTTCATTTTTTCAGGTCACATTCAAAATGTCTGCAAAGGCTTGCAATTATGGCAAGTCTCAAATTTTCGTTTGGTAAAGAGTTGATGAAGATTCAGTATTGTAAGAAATTGTGGAAAAGGGAGAAAAATAACATTAATATAACTGCAGTAGACCTTTCCTATTTTTATGTCTGATTGATCAACTAATGTTTGCCGAATTTCGTGGCTAAGTTTTTTAACGTACTGGCTCGAAATCCAGGAATCGGTAGTTTGATTTATTTAAACTATTAAAGTAATAATTTTTGTTTTAAAAAAAATCGTTCCAGTATTCTGCAAATAGACAGAGACAGTTTATTTACTATACATTTTCAAGTTACAGCAAAAATCCCGACTTTAAAATAATATTTAAGGTCTCTATAGTTGCATTTTTGTCATGTTCCTGTTTGAACAACCTTATAAATTTACTATCGTAATAACAAAATTCAATTCAAATCTCAAACCTCCCATTTCTTCTAAAAAAAAACAGAACTTCGAGCAGAGCACCGACTAACACACACGTGTCATAATTAAGTGTTTATCCCGTTCAGCCTTACGTTGATATCACTTGTAAAGATTTGGAATTATTAAAATCTGTTACAGGGGATAAGTCTGTTCTAATTACTGGACCTAAAAGATGCATTTTTCTGCCCGAGCATCTTTTTTTTTTTTCGGTTTTTAAATGCATTATTATGTAACCTGATTTAATCGGCCCCAGTTTAACTGTATATCTGCACTTATTTCTTTCGGAATGGGCTGGGGGATTTGTTTTAAAAATATTAAACCTTATCCTACTAATTAAATGACACTTTAAAGCCGATCGTAAAATCCAAAATGTTATTTCAGAGGAAAATCTCGAGGAAAAATATCTCCGTATCGGACAGTGTAGATGATCTAGGATCAGACTGCACGTTCTTCGTAGTCTGATCTTAGTCTATATTGTCTGCAAAAGATCATTAAGTCGCGCTTTGCAGCCTAAGGGTTAATGCAGTCTGCATACTAAAAGTTCTATCAACACGCCCGACAGAAAATAGCGCTTATGGTACTGCTTTACTCTCTGAAGTCTACCTAAAGATTGATAAAACGAGATTTCTTTTTTGTGTGTGTATCTTCGAAAAAGATGACTAATAAAACTACCGGCACAGCCGTTTTAGGTTTTTTGGACTTTTCAAAAATTTCGGAACTTCATATAAAAGTGAAAAAATTACTAAAATGCCCATTCTGGGTATCATTTCGGATTTATTCATATCTCTATTACTGAAAATAAACCAAAATCCACCTACAAAGTTAACAAAAAAAACAAATTTTCGATAAAGAAATGAAGTTCTCTTAAATTTGAAAGTGTTTTGATCGACCCTCAGTGATCAAATCATTGCGAGATACTAATATATGTGTTCTGATAACATACAAAGGAAGAGTATTCGGACACTACATCTATCCGAATATATAATAGGCAGTAATTAATGAATTAGGCCACTAAAATCGGGCACACCAGGCGCAAATGGTTTGGAATGATGTCTATTAACTGTATGCAAAATTTGTTGCTTTCGTCCGGAGTGTAAACATTTTGCTAAAAAATCGAGTTAACAGACCGGACTATAAATGATCTGTACATTACTTGCGAGTTGGCTGAACGAATTCTTGCGAGTACCATACAGGGATTTTCATTGCTTTATACCTACACAAGAGCGAAGCATCCATTACGCACGTTACTAGAGTGCTCAATACAAACTTTGTTTCGCAATTTATTCCTTACAATGTCATTTCAATGCAGTTGTACTGAAGAATCTTTGAAATTTTTGTGGCAAAAGGTGGAACTCCTCGTTACAAGCAATTTCAACCTTTGCCACAACACTTTGTATGCTGTATAAAATTTAATATACATAGATCTATCACAAGTAAAAAAATATTACCTGTGATTATATGTGAATCATTTCTAAGTATACGTTCAAAATAAAACGACTTTGTCTCATTGGCAAAAAAATAACATGAGCTTCGCACAGCAGTGCATATACACATACGCCCAAAGGGGCTTGTCAGTGAAATGGGTTAAAATCTAGAACCCTACTGAGATCCAAATTTGAAAAGTCACATGCAAAACCACACATCATAGAGATTCATTGTAGTAAGTTTCAAATCATTCCGATCGAAACTGTGGGTGCATACAAAAAATGCTAACGGTGACCGACCGTGGCCATAACATAATACAACCCTTCCATCGTATAAAAAAAGTCAAAGTGCTGTCAGCACTGTAATCGGTCGACACTGAATAATCTCTAACCTAGCCATTCGACCCCTCGTCTACCCACCATGTGTACAATCTTATCCTCGTACCACCACATATGAAATACGCTATTTTATATTATAAAAGTGGGACAATGATTTTGTTCTGTTGTCATTATCAGTGCCATTTCTGAACACCATTCGTTGTATGTTTTGTTGAAGGATTACGTGTCACAGGGACTATGTGTCACATTTTATTTGCGTCTTTAGTTCATGCACAGTGTACTGCCCAGCTCTTTTATTACAGCAGGGTATGGGTGAAGCTGTATTTTATTTCCAGAAGTTAGTGTTGAAATCGGTGATCAAGGCGGACCAGAATAAAAGACAATATCAAATATGAAACACGGGGAGATATGTAACAGCTGCGACAGGTCATTGAACATCTATTCTTGTGGCTGTAAACAGTCACTGAAGATCAGGTTTTTGAGAGAAAAGCAGCCAAACATAATAGTATAAAAAGACTCGGTTTTATTCTGCTTCCTTTTCATGAACTACAGGAGGCCCTTCAGATTTTGGGACAAAAAATTTACAAAAAAAAACCTCCCAAAGCCGTATAATTTTCTTTCATTAAACCCCAGCAGTCAAAAACCATCCGAAAACAAGAGAAATAAGAGATTTACTACAGCCAAGGTTGACACCGACGGGACACACTGTCTCTTTTTACAATTTGCTCATTTACATACTGGAAAGTACACAGACGAAGCTTCAAACATAGCGTCCGAAGAAGACATTATGGAAAATAAACACATGTTTCTTATGGAATTTAAGCGTTATTAGTCACATGCCAGTCACTTATTTAAAATTAACATTCCCACAATGCTTCTTTTTTTGGCGCGAAATCTAAAAATAGCCTAATGGGCAACGTAGCCTATTAAGGAAATACCACCCCTATTTTTTTGTAATATTATGATTCTTAATTATTGATAATTCGTATTGTTTTTTCATATTAATTTCAGTGATATATATATTATTTAATTTTGTGTGATGTGAAAAACCTATATACCCACCTTTAAGGAACAGAACGAAGTCATGCAATAAAATTTCACAGTTCGTATTCATCTGCTAAAAGATAAAAAGAGGGATTCATCTGCTTTAATAGATAAAAAGAGGAATTACCGTTTCCTGATACTGCATCTTGGACTCATCCAATTTGGGAGAATTTAGGGGAAAATTTACAGATCTTCTTAATAAAAGTATAATTTTGAAAAAGAATAGAACATGTAACGAGAAAGGAAGAAATTGCCCGTTGAGTATAATTTCTTCTCAAATTCTTACAATCTTTTCTTAAGTCATTGACTGATGACTCATTTCTATGAGGAATAGGAATAACCACTATAAAACAGTATTTCGCATAAAACATTCAGATTCTTCAAGAAACTTGTGAACATCCCTCACTGGTATCTTTCTTTATGGGGCTTATTTTAAATGGTGACACATAAACAAGCCTTCAAACTCACTGTCTTAGTATCATCATTAGGTTGCAGAGGCCTGTTCCATAGCTTCAAATCTTTTGAAATACTTTTGAAGTTTTCTTTATACGAAATTGTTTCTTTTCTTTGTGAGTCAAATTCTAAAATTTTTATCTTGAGGTTTTTCCTTTATGGATTTCCAAATTATGATTTATTTATATCACCAAAGCTTGTGGTTGACAGTTTGCTGTAAGGGCATCTGAATTACTCCATTTTATACAGATTTATACCATCAGGCATCAGATTTGTTATCCCAAGAACCGTACAGAATATTTGAAAAAACTCCCAAGACATCGTACAGATAGATTTCATAAACTCGCAAGTAAGGGTACGAATCACCAGCAAGAAACGTACAGTTGACCTACTTTACATAGAGGCATTAATTCTTATTTTTTACGTTCAAAATCGAACTTTAAAATGTCCAATGCCGCAAATGTCTTTTTTAATTAATTAATTGCACCGGTTCAAACTCGAAAAACGTGTTTCAGCCAGTCTTAACATGGTAAAAGCTGATTTAAGATCGGGTCTACTGCAAATGACGCTGTAGCCTGCGGTGAGTATTGAGAATTTCAATGTTTTAAAGCTAAGAATGATAATAAAGCAGTTTATGTATTAAAAATACAGGTGTGGCATAAACTATAAATAAAGATTCACATAGTTTACATACAGCAGTATGAAAGACCCAACAATTTTTATCTCGGCTGTCTCTAATGCAAAGTGGACATCACTGAAATTTACTCGCAATATCCGGTTTGGGTTCAGTTCGTTTATACACTGTGATCTAGGGAGGTATTCGTGAAAGTAATTTGTTTTTTTATTAGAAAGGTTAAAAAGATTCCCTCAGGTTGAATCAGCCATCAATTCTCTTACTGGAAGTATGCAAAGCTTATATGTTGCTAGCTGCAACAATGCAAGAATATTTTGTAACTGTCTGTTGTGTATATCGACACTTTACAAAAGTTCTAAAAGGACACTCTTGATTCTCCCGTGAATTTGACCAAGTCATAGACAGGTAGGTAAAATAAAATATAACGTACATGTATATGTGGAAGTGGGCGTTATCAATGATAAAAGGGCTCTCGATTTTTACAACAGAGGGCATCTCTTTTTCTCAGAGGGAAAGCATATGATACGCGCATGTGTGGTGTCTATCAGCCAAAACAGAAACATCAATTAAGAATTATCAGCAATAAGAAGAAAAAAATCGAGACAATTATTACTGCACAAAAATATTAACCGAGGGAAGGAATATGAAAGTTTTAAAAAATCTTTTTTCAATGAATGAATGATCGTTAAATAAATTCCTTAAAAAAGATTAGGAAAAACATTTTTAATTTAGCCTTAGGCTGACGTAAGCTTTTACTCTGGTTCATTTTTCTCAAAAACAGAAACCAGATGATATGTGCCTTTTCTGCACAGGGGATGCAGGAAAATTGACGACTAAAAAGTTTTATTTAGAAGTTTTGAGAGTATAATCTCATCGGTTGTCCTAAAACAATTTACAGGGTAGTTCTAAAACAATTTCAGAAGTCAAAATCGTTTTTATCATCAAGTTACATAACAACAATACATTTAGTGATTGCGTTTGATACCTTTATTAAATATATGTGAAGATGTATAGATATATTGATATCTTTTTGTTATTTTCTGGAATATATATTGGCAATGCTTTTTTTCTAATCCATACAAAAAAGCTTAGTTAAAACGGCTGCATTTCATCGAGCAAACATAAATTATATTTAGGACCAAATTTTAAAACTGTCTTTTTCTTCCAACACTAGGGACGTCTACAGTGTAACTATTTGTATTTCCTTATATAAACATGGAAATTTGAAAGATTTTGAAGCTTGAAGCTTGCAAGAGCTGTTTTTAGAAGGCTTCAGCAGAAAAAACATATTAGATAAAGATTTTCCTGTAGGCAGACGTTATGATAAAGCTATTCAGCGTGATGGTTATTTTGTAAGACTTAGTGCTTTTATGTTAAGAAGTAATTTTCAGTGTGTAAGTAACATGTCAATTAACTAAATCTTGGTAGTCTGAAATTTAAACCTTGTTGCACTTCCCGCCTTACAAGTTTGCCTTCTGCTTTTCGAAAGCTGCTCAAACCAAATATTTATAGACAGGGTTTTCTTTTGTTTCATTTCTCAAACTTCCTGTTCCAGAAAATTTTGCCGTCTGTAAAATACATCGTTCGATTTCATTTTTTGACAGAATTTCGAATCATTTAAAAATCGTGGCTGCTGTTGGCTTGTTTATTTTTCCTACCGAGCTACATGTATGTAGTAGTTGTCATATGGAAAATAACTCATATTTTGAATGGCACAAAAACTGTAACTGTTTACCTCCCTTCCGCACCGGATCGATCAATCCAGTCGAACTAGTTCGTATGACTACGGTTCAAGTTGTCGTAGGAGAATTTTTTCAGCTTTAGTGCATCCTATTTTCGTGTGCATAAGGTTTTGACCTCATCTATTTCAAGCAACTTTGGTATCATTGATATTAGATCCATTTAGACATATCAAACCAAACTTTCCACCACCAACATCTTTCAAAACTTATTAAAAAAGTTGTCAGGGTTTATTAACAATTGCCTTAAATGATACTTTAAATAGTGTGTTTAATTTTGTCTTACAAATACGGATAATCAAATCCGACTGTTATGTAAGGATTTTAACTTCTGCCAGACAGAAAATCCTTTTGCTCTTAAACAAAATACTTAGAGCAATGATGATCGATTTTTGTCGTCAATAATCCATTGGACCATTTTAAAGTATGTGCAATCTTCTAAAATGTCGTAATGTTTACTTTTTAAGTACAAATCTTAAATTGATTTTTAAGACAACAATATCTATGGTGATGGACCCCACTAAGTCGTTTGCATGCATACGTGTATTTTTAACATTAAGATCTAGTAAACAGCTGGTTTTCGTTCTTTCTGTAATAATGAATATCATTATTTTTTTCAGCTCCTGGGGAAGAAAATAAATATGAGCGATCTGACGTAAAATATAATAACGGTGTGCGGGAAAGTCCAAAACCAATAACAAACATGTTTCTGTTCTGTGTTTGTTGTCTTGTATTCCGTCTGGTAAGTTGATACACCGACCATTTCGTAAGTAAAGCAGTGTGTTGTACATGGGTTGAGAGAACTTAGGCCACGAGACTGTCGCTACAACAGCAAAGGAGTGGTACATACAGAGCATACGGGTGACGGCATACATGAGCGGATATCTGAGGCACAATTTATCAGTTTGTAGGTTTAGAAACTCTAAAACAGCAAACAAAACATACTAGTATGTAATTTTTCTTGGAAAAAAAATGCAAATATGTACACTGTGCCTTATATCGGTTAAGATAAACAAAAAGTGTGGTTCTACTTTATACGGTTGTGAACATGTTGTCATCTTGTTACCTGGATTTTAACTTCCTTACGTTTATCTGAATAACATTACGAGTGCTTTTCCCAGAGCAAATCTGAATGCAGAAATTTTAATCCGTGTATGACCTTCAACAGAAGAGTCAGCATGACGCATTAAATCTATCTCAGTAGAAAGTCTCAGTTAAGCATTGACAACGTTGTCACTTGAACATCATTTCTTTTCTCTTGCAGACCACAAGTGAAAAAATATTGCAAAAAGGAGAAATTATTCGTCACGAATAAATTCTCTTTTTAACAAATGTTTTCACATATTTTCATACCATAATACTTGTGTAATTAATGAAAGTTTTCACACATCCTGAATTATTTGCTCCCTCACAGTATTTGTGAACATGTATAGAATGATCTGTAAGACACAATCGTTGCATTAGTATCAAGTTATTTTTCCATCATAGATCTAAGACTGTATTTAGATCGATGTGAACATATTTGGCTGAATTATTTTTGTTAGGATATCAGGATACCTGATTAGAATCCGAATATATTACATAAACTTGGTATAATATTACTATTTTTTCAATGTCTACATAGATTATTCCTTCAAGGCTACCAATCAAGTCAACCAATAGGCCTACATTTTGTCTATGGCCTGTTGAAGAAACTG
Organism: Tridacna crocea; assembly: GCA_943736015.1. Taxonomy (NCBI): domain Eukaryota; kingdom Metazoa; phylum Mollusca; class Bivalvia; order Cardiida; family Cardiidae; genus Tridacna; species Tridacna crocea. Next base: position 32,014,830 of record OX031066.1, on the reverse strand, counting down.
TACCTAGATTTTACAGCAAGAACTAAGACGCTTTTTTATGAGTCATTTCAAAACATTTTTCTTTCACATGAGACAGTAGACACAATATACAGTAAATTTTCGTGAAAAAATTAGAGTAATGTCATCCATATGTGAGGTGTATTTTTTGCATTTGGTATATAGTGGCTATTTGTATCTAACCACAATGATCCTTCAAAAGTGAAAAAAGGGAATTGAAAAGAAAAAAAAATGTGAAAAACTAAAAAGAAGAACGGTTCAGTCAGAAGAAATCGGCTTCGATATATATATAAAACTAAAATCCATGTCACAATAATTATCCCATTTTCAGGGTTAGCTTGAAAATATGAAGGCCTAGTTTAATATATACATATAAAATAGTATTTTCATATACAGTTTTCAAATTTCATTTAAAACTACCTTTTATGTGTCTTTTTCTCCCTTCTCAGTTTCATTTCCAACCTGGTAGTTACGTTCCAATCAGATCACATATTCCATAGCAATCGTATTTGAGACGAGGGTACATATTAAATTATGGGATGCCTACTCGGTACTAAGGATACATACTGGTCAGTGTTGCACGAGGCACGCTCTGCGAAAAGTGCATTATGACATCTGCGCAAAGTATCGTCTCAGGGTCAGCCTGGGCAGTCAGCACAGGCTAATCTGAGACGGCACTTTACAACTACATTGGATTGTGTCCATCAGTAGAAATCACACAAAAAATACATGTACATGTAAATTAATGTCGTCTCGGATTAGTCTGCGCGGACTGCGCACTGTTATCCGAGACGACATTTTACGCAAGCCGAATGCCCGTTTTCGTGTGTTGCAGGCCATTATTATGAATCAGAATCAGAATCTTTATTGATTTATGCATACACATGTACATATACAAAATAATTTTACAAATAGTATAGTACTATATGTACATGTGTCTGTGAAAAGAAATATAATTCAAAGCTGGTGATAATTTTCATTGTAGAATTTCTACATCTATTTAACTGGTTTATGCACTGTACTGGTAAACCATATGCATGTACAATGTGGATAGCTGTATAATAGTAATTATATTGTAATAAGTATAACTCATGTTATGATTTCTTTGTATGATTACCATAACAATATCAGTACAGATCAAGTTTATTATTATTATGTTTTCACCATTTACTACACATTCCCGAGTTTTATCAACCCTGACAAATGAAGGTTGTTGAAAATATTGGGAGGAAAGGAGAAAATATGGTAACCAGCATTTTCTCTTTTCCCACAATATTTTGTATACTTTTAAAGTCAAATTTCATGATTCGAGAAACATTTAACTTTTCGTCTGCTATCGCTTTCAGTTTGATCAAGACCAAAATTTTGTTGTGTGGTAAAGAATATAGGAATTTAAGCATTTCATGCAGATCACTAATTAAATGTGTTTCTTTCTACAAAGCGAATTAAATGTATATAACATCATACGGGTAAAATTTAAACCATATGTAAGAATACACTATTTAAAACTGTTTTATTTCAAGTGCACTCTTATGGAATCGTGTACTTCTTACAACTGGATATTTGTTCGCTAAATCTAAGTACATAAATCAGGAAGAAGATTCCCAAAATTAATTGAGTTTGAGATAACCGAGTTTCTCATCTTTGTTACTTTGGGTTTTTTTAAACTCACCTTAGCACAAAGCGCAAAAGGTGAGCTACTGTGATCGTCCTATGTCCGGCGTCCAACGTCTGGCTTCCGTCAACAATTTGTTTAAACATCTTCTTTTCCTAAGCCATTGGGCCAATCTTGATGAAACTTGGCAGGGATGTTCCTTGGGTAAAGCTCTACCAAAAGTGTCCAAAGAAATGAATTCCACCCATAACTCTAGTTGCCATGGCAACAAAAAGGAAAAAAAATCAAAATCTTTGGAAATCTTCTCTGAAACTAGAAGGCGTAGAGCTTTGATATTGGGTATATGACATCTACTAGTGGACCTCTACCAAGTTTGTTCAAACGATGCCCCTGGGGTAAAAATAAGCCTCGCCCCGGGGTCAAAAGTTTTAGCATAGGAACAAAGAAAGAAAACTTCAAAAATCCTCTCCTCTAAAACTTGAAGGCGTGAAGCTTTGATATTTGGTATGTAGCATATCCTAGTGGACCTCTACCAAGTTTGTTCAAATGATGCTCCCGGGGTCAAAACTGGCCCCTACCCGGGGGTCACAAGTTTGAGCAACGGAACAAAGAAGGAACATTTTAAAAATCTTCTTCTCAGAAATTAAATGGCGTAGAGCTTTGATATTTAGTATACGGCATCTCCTAGAGGACCTCCAGTAAGTTTGTTCAAATTATGCCCCTACGGCCACAAGTTTGAGGATAGGAACAAAGACGGAAAACTTTAAAAATCTTCTCCTCTGAAACTAGATGGCGTAGTGCTTTGATATTTGGTATGTGGCATCTTCTAGTAGACCTCTACCAAGTTTGATCAAACGAAGCCTCTGGGGTCAAAACTGGCCCCAACCCGGGGGATACAATTTTAAGCATAGGAACAAAGAAGGAAAACTTTAAAAATCTTCTCCTCTGAAACGTGAAGGCGTAGAACTTACAGCTTTGAACGTAGGAACAAAGAATGAAAACTATGATATTCTTCTTCGCAAAAACTTAAAGGCATAGACCTTTGATATTTGGTATATAGCATTTCCTAGTGGACCTCTACCAAACTGTTCATATTATGCTCCCGGGGTCAAACCTGGCCCAGCCTCTGGGGTCATAAATTCGAACACAGGAACAAAGACGGAAAGCTTTAAACATTTTCTTTTCTGAAACTTGATGGCGTAGAGCTTTGCTATAAAGCTATAGTCACAGGTGAGCGCTCCGGGGCCAATGGCCCTCTTGTTTTACTTATAGATTTAAATGCAGGATGAAATTTTGAACCCAGCAGCATCTTGAATATATTAGATCTATATTTAATCCACATATATGTGGACATATGTGTTTCTCTGGAAATTAAGTACCGTTTACGTACATCCCAGGTATCATGCAGACGTTTAAATCTGTTCCAAGGCTGAGCAAAGCTGTGCCTCTACTTTGGAACATGTTTTTCCTAAGTATCACTCATTGGCAGGTACAGTTTTACAACTTCAGTGTTCACTCAAAAAAAACACTTGGGTTTTGTCAATTTTTGCCTTCTATAACCTAATATATGGCCAGGTAGCCACACATCACCTTGTACTAGTATCATTTACCAGTATTATTCACACATTTCTAAACTTAAATGAGAAATGTCATTAATGTCATGGTGTTCTACGGTAATTTATCCTCGATCTAAAACGATGGTTTTTCGGAAAGTTCGTAGAATTTTGTTTTATCACACAATACTCTCAATATTGCAAAAGAAACTAGTATACCTAATTAACGTCAACATCTCTTCTATAAAATTCTATGAAAACCAAAACGCTGCTCTACATCACACGAAAATTATGTCTATTTAAAATGAGTATGTTAGAGGTACCCGGATTACGCCGAAGTCAATATGACGTCGCGTAGGGGAATCATCAAGCGTCGTTCACATCAAGCGATCGCCGCAATTTCTCAACATAGTCATCAGCAATATCTATGCATTTCTTATGTCTGGTTATCCATTTGTTGTAAGTTTCAATGTACCAGTCCTCGGTTAGAGACGATACAACAATTTGAGTCTGTTTTGTAAGCTTCTCTGTTGAATCGAATCGCTTTCCACGCAAACTCGCCTTCAACTCGAGAAAAACCCGGAAATCCATGGAAGCCAAATTTGGACCGTATGGCGGATAATCCAATACTTCAAAACCAAGTAAACTAATCTCAAGCTGTGTAGATTCTGCTCTGTGCCCCGGAGCATTATCCTGAAGTAGAATTATTCTATCCAGAGACATGTTTGGGCGCTTCTTTCGAACTGCATTAACGAGATCTCGCATAAGCACCTAAAAATAACTGACGCATAACCTCACCATGTATGTTTAAACAAGACAACATCAGTTTCTTATCAATTGTAAAAAAAATGTAGGCATATAAGTTTTAAATCAAAACACACAAAAATAAAATCCCTACCTTAGATTAGCGCTCGTACTAGTACATGGACTGGAACAAATAGCTAAATGATATACAAGCAATTAAGGTCGAAACATTTGAGATCATTTCTTTCTCTTATCCCACCGAAAGATTGAAAATTTAATACCACGGTGAATACACTGAACGAATCTCATAGTTTAGTAAAATCATCATATACTTCTTTACCCATTTTCAGCCAGTCTATATTTATTTCTCAAACCAGGCTCGTCGGAAGGAAATTTTATTTGGTCCGGCCAGTTAGGCGAGCGACGAAGTCATGAAGCCATGCTAGGGGGTTCCGTGGGCATGCTCTCTCGGAAATATTTTGAAAATAAGACGCTCTCTGGTGCATTCTGGAGCATTTTTTTAGGTTTATTTTACGCATTTTTTTCATGCTCAAAAAGGTTTTTATCAACCAGATTTGGTTCGACCAAGAGTCGTCTACATCTACTTGTTGATAGAGCTAAGAATGCAGTTTAGAATGGTTAATGAAACGTAATCATTTTGTCTTAGAGTTATCTTATTGGGCATTAAAAATTGAAAATAAAAACACTACCTAAACAGCAAGTAAAATGCATTAAAAGTATTTTGTGGAAAAGAAAACGGTGCTTGTTTTCGACTGCAGCTTTTGCTTCACTGATTTGATTGATAAGAAAAGACAATTAGACATATTCGGGAAGGGATCATGATAGAGGGAGGGGCATCGTTTGTTATACTTGTATATGTATTTTGTATGTTCATGTATATATTGTATTATGATGATGTAACAGGTAGTTACGATTCGAATAAAATATCCTGAATCTGAAGACTTGATTGTTCTGATGTAAGTGAGCTTTTCTGTCCATTTCCTGTCAATATACCAAAGTACCGTGATGTAAAACGTCCGTCTGTTCGCTCATCATCTTCATGGAAAACATACTTACCAAGTTCTAACATGGTTGGACAAACATTTGGCATCAGGAGTGAATCAGTGTTTACCATGGTTTGGCCCATTGCGCTCAATCTGAAGCAGTTCTGAACCATATCAATGACAACCAAAATAATGACTCGCCTGCAGTACGCGAAAAAGGGCATTCGGACATTTGGTTATAGTATCGTCTTTGATAAACCTGCGCAGTCCGCGCAGACTAGCCCGAGACGATACATCATGTTTTTATGTAATTTTCTGTTTTGCGCAAGTCTTTTGAAGAACAAAATCCAATGTAGTCGTAAAGTGCCATCTCAGCTTAGCCTGCTCGGACTGCGCAGGTTGATTCGAGACGACACTTTACGCAAATGTCCGAATGCCCCTTTGCGCAAGTTGGAAGCCGTATAAATTATGCATTTTTATTGGATATCAATTAAACAAGTATTCCGATTGATTTTCAATGTGACGTGGTCACATAATGGTCTCAACTGTGAACATCTTTCAAGCTCTTATGGCAAGTATCTTTTATTTAGCTCACCTGAGCACGAATTGCTCATGGTGAGCTATTGTGATCGTGCTGTGTTCGTCGTCCGTCGTCCGTCGTCAACCTTTTACCTTGTGTACAATCTAGAGGCCACAGTTTTGGTCCGATACTCATGAAAGTTGGTCAGGATGTTTGTCTCGATGAAATCTCGGACGAGTTCGAAAATGGGTCATGTGGGGTCAAAAACTAGGTCACTAGGTCAAATCTTAGAAAAACGTTGTGTACGCTCAAGAGGCCACATTTTCAGTCGGATACTCATGAAAGTTAATCAGGATATTTGTCTGGATGATATCTCGGACGAGTTCGAAAATGGGTCATGTGGGGCCAAAAACTAGGTCACTAGGTGAAATCTAAGAAAAGCCTTGTGTACGCTCTAGAGGCCACATTTTCAGTCGGATACTCATGAAAGTTGGTCAGGATGTTTGTCTGGATGATATATCGGAGGATTTCGAAAATGGGTCATGTGGGGTCAAAAACTAGGTCACTAGGTGAAATCTTAGAAAAACATTGTATACGCTCTACAAGCCACATTTTCAGTCGGATACTCATGAAAGTTAGTCAGATTATTTGGCTGGATGATATCTTGGACGAGTTCGAAAATGGGTCATGTGGGGTCAAAAACTAAGTCACTAGGTAAAATCTTAGAAAAACCTTGTGTACGCTCTAGAGACCACATTTTCAGTCGGATACTCATGAAAGTTGGTCAGGATGTTTGGCCGGATGATATTTCGGACGAGTCCGAAAATGATTCATGTTGGGTCAAAAACTAGGTCACTAGGTCAAATCTTAGAAAAACCTTGGGTACGCTCTAGAGGCCACATTTTCAGTCGGATACGCATGAAAGATGGTCAGGATGTTTGCCTGGATGATATCTCGGACAAGGTCGAAAATGGGTCATGTGGGGTCAAAAACTAGGTCACTAGGTCAAATTTTAGAAAAACCTTTTGCACGCTCTAGAGGCCACATTTTCAGTCCGAAACTCTTGTAAGTTGGTCGGAATGTTTGTCTTGATGATATCTCAGACATGTTCGAAAATGGGTCATGTGGTCATGTGGGGTCAAAAACTAGGTCACTAGGTCAAATCTTAGAAAAACCTTGTGTACGCTCTAGAGGCCACATTTTTTGTCGGATACTCATGAATGTTGGTCAAGATGTTTGTCCGGATGATATCTCTGACGAGTCCGAAAATGATTCATGTGGGGTCAAAAGCTAGGTCACTAGGTCAAATCTTAGAAAAACCTTGTGTACGCTCTAGAAGCCACATTTTCAGTCGGATACTCATAAAAGTTGGTCAGGACGTTTTCCTGGATGATATTTCGGACAAGATCGAAAATGGGTCATGTGGGGTCAAAAACTAGGTCAGTAGGTGAAATTTTAGAAAAACCTTGTGTACGCTCTAGAGGCCACATTTTCGGTCCGAAACTCTTGTAAGTTGGTCAGAATGTTTGTCGTGATAATATCTCACACATGTTTGAAAATGGGTCATGTGGGGTCAAATACTAGGTCACTAGGTCAAATCTTAGAAAAACCTTGTGTATGCTCTAGAGGCCACATTTTCAGTCCAAAAATCTTGAAAGTTGGTCAGAATATTTGCCTTTTTGATATCTTGAACGAGTTTGAAAATGGGTCATGTTGAGTCAAAAACTAGGTCACCGGCTCAAATGTTAGAAAAACCTTTTGTAGGCTCTAGAGGCCACATTTTCAGTCTAAAACTCTTGTAAGTTGGTCAGAATGTTTGCCTTGATGATATATTAAACGAGTTTGAAAATGGGTCATTGGGGGTTAAAAACTAGGTCACTAGGTCAAATCTTAGAAAAACTGTGTATATGCTCTGGATGCCACATTTTCAGTCCAACACTCTTGAAAATTAGTCAGAATGTTTGCCTTTATAATATCTTGGATGCGTTTGAAAATGGGTCATGTTGGGTAAAAAACTGGGTCAATAGGTCAAATGTTATAAACACCTTTTGTATGCTCTGGAGGACACATTTTCAGTCTGATACTCCTAAAACTTGTTGATAATATTTGTCCTGGTGATACCTTGAATGAGATTGAAATTGGGTCATGTGGAGTCAAAAACTAGGTCAATGGGTCAAATATTAGAAAAACCTTGTATACACTCTAGAGGCTACATTTTCTGCCTGATACTCTTCAGACTTGGTCAGAATATTTGTTTTGGTGATGTCTCAAAAGAGTTTGATAATGGGTAATTGTCAGGTCCAAAACTAGGTCACTTGATGAAATCTTAGAAAAGCCTTTTGTACGAGGGACACTTTTTAAGTTCGTAGAGTAGGGTGGTCTTTTTAAAACCGCTTGAAATATCAAAATTTTATTTATCTAAGACCTTCGAAATATGCCCCGTCTGCCTCCACACACATTTTACACCGATCTACCTATTTCCGGAACGCCGCCCGGTAGTCCTCTTTAGGTATATGTTGCAGACACTGGTAGACCGCACTGCATATACCACAACGGGATTCAAAACGGTGCCCTGCCAGCATTTCCTTTAGTCTTGGGAACAACCAAAAGTCATAGGGGGCAGGTCAGGGCTGTATGGGGGATGATCTAAGACATCGAGCCCAGATTCTCTCAGATATTCCTGCACCGTAGCGGATTTATGGGCCGGTGCGTTATCATGGAGTAATTTGATACCGCGGACACCGGTGCGTGGTCTGCATTTCTGATAGAAATCAACAAGTTGAGTAAGAACATGTTCTCTGTAAAACTTTCCAGTGACAGAACTACCTTTCGGAACTGGAATTTGAAGGACTGGACCTTTCGAATCAAAGAATATCGCATACAACATGCGATTTGATGTTTTGGAACGGAGCGCAATGACAGGCCTGTCGCCCTCAGATGAAACCCAAACCTTATTTTTAGCCTTAGAATTGGGTTGAAATGATAGATCCAGGTTTCATCACCTGTAACTATCTCTTCCAAACTACGTGGGTCACATTTATCATATTTTTCCATAACTTGCGATGCAAGTCTAACCCGACTTTGTTTCTGCTCGTCAGTGAGCAAATGGGGCACCCAGCGAGGGCAGATCTTATGTAGCCCAAGTCGTTCACGTAAGATCTTCAAAACACTTGACGAATGAATGCCACTTAATTCTTCTATCTCTTTGACGGTATAACTTGCGTCTTCCTCAATTAACGTTTTCATAGTAGCAACGTTCTTTTCCGTCAAAACGGAAACCGGCCTATCCACCCGAGGGTCATTTTCAATTGACACCCGACCATCATTAAAACGACGTACTCACTTGCAAACTGTAAAATATTTTAAAGCACCATTCCCATAAACTTTCTGCAAATCAGCATGACTTTCTGTTGGCGGAACCCCGAGCTGTGCTCGAATTTTACAATATACCCTCTGTTCAGAGATTTTTTCCATCCATATTGAACGTTATATTTTTACTAAAGTGTATAAAACCACGTGTTGAAAATAGCCAGCGCAGCGCGCACGTGGACCTCGCGAGCCGCATACCGTGACACCGTTCGAGAGAGGAATGATTATGCAAGTTCTGTGTAAAAAATCGTGCAACTTCATAATCGCGTTAAAAAGTTATAGGCTTACTCTACGAACTTAAAAAGTGTCCCTCGTACACTGTAGAGGCCATATTTTCAGTCAAATACTCATGAAACTTGGCCAGAATGTTTGTCTTATTAATGTAACATGCAGCGACCTGGTCACCCATCCTGGCACTAACCTAATGCACGTTGCTTAACTTTCACGGAGAGAAATACACCAAACCGCATCGCTGTAAAACACGGCGGGGAATCACGTGACACAACAACAACAACAATGACCGTTATTTGAAAAAATTCACCAACTTCAGGTAAGAACATCTTCAATAATTCCGTTAATACGTGACCGATTGGAATTTGGTTTGAAGCAGAGAAGGCGGAAGGACTCCGGGGATTGGGTTGATGTGTTAGATTTTTTAAACAACACCTGATAAAAAAGTTATTGACGAGCAAACAAATTATCCAGGGTAAAAAATTTGTTTGCTCGTCAATAACTTTTTAATCAGGTGTTGTTTAAAAAATCTAACACATCAAGCAAACTCCTGGAGTCTTTCCGCCTTCTCTGCTTCAAACCAAATTCCAATCGGTCATGTATTAACGGAATTATTGAAGATTTTCTAACCTGAAGTCGGGGAATTTTTTCAAATAACGGTCATTGTTGTTGTTGTTGTGTCACGTGATTCCCCGCCGTGGTAAAAGCTAGCTCAACAGCAAGGCAGGTTTCAAGTGCTTATATATATAACCTCTCTCCGTGACATTACTCCCCCCTTCAACAAGTCTCGACCCCGAGACTGATATACAACCATGTATATACAAATAAACCAGGGGAATAAACATGGGCAAGGCAACTCCAGTCCGGCAGTTGTCAAGATCCCACCTCTGCCACCAAATGTAACATGCATCGACCTGGTCACCCATCCAGGCACTAACCTAAATTAATGCACGCTGCTTAACTATCACGGAGAGAAACACACCAAACCGCATCGCTGTAAAAGCTAGCTCAACAGCAAGGCAGGTTTCAAGTGCTTATATATATAACCTCTCTCCGTGACATTAATATCTCAAAGGTGTTTGATGATGGGTAATATCTGATAAAAAAACTACGTCACTGGGAAACTAGATGGTGCATGTTTGGTCAATAAACTCAGGTGAGCGATTTCAAGGCCATTATGGCCCTCTTGTTTTCAATCTTATTAGCGCTTTCAACATAGCCCAAAAATCATCAAAACAACCATTCTGAGTCTAGTTTAACCATGACAAAGGGGTGGATTGGGTGGGTGATGTGGCATTTTTTGTGCACACGTTAATTTTATCACGTTTGACGTAGATCCTTTTTGCCGGTGTAATGCAGAAAAATGACCCCCATTACAAAATGACCCGGGGATCATTTCTCGACGTAGAGAAATACCCCTTGGGTCATTATTCTACGTCGAGAAATGACCGTAGGTCAATTTGTAATGGGGGTCATTACGTTTCCACGACCAAAACTAACAAAGCTTCCATTTGGGCAAATGTTATGACTTTTTCCGTACAGAGAGGAGCAAATCGTAGTTTCTCGTTTGAACACGAGTTAAATATTTGTAACCAACTTAGCATGAGAACAGCTGACCAATGAACATTTTACGCTCAGGTGATCTACAAAATATCTGTCAAGGAGGAAAACAATAAAGGCTAGCCGGAAGAGCAGGTGAAATGAGCAACTGTTTTGTTATTACATGTAGGTATCCACAGTGCACATGTGAGTAATGCCAAGTGTTGGATTTGATTGATGCTTCACTAGATATGTTCTTCCAACTGTTCTAACCCCTCGGCTGCTCAGCGTAACTCAAAGGCCTTTGGCGGACAGTATAGATCAAGCTCAGGCTGAACGTGCAGTCTGATCTTGAATGCACACTGTCCGACAAGGAGATGTCTTTTCCACAAAATACCTTTGTAATGGAAAAGAATAGTTTTTTTTACTATAGATTTGAAAGTTTCATTTTACTTGTTTGACTTTGCTTTGGTTTGTAAGCTACCCGGTCGGGCTCACTTGTTTAGCAGCACGGTTTTAAAAAAGAAGCACGGCATATAGGTTCCAATGCTCGACTGTAGTTCGAAGTCGAGAAAGGGGTAAAACTCTGTCAAAATATTCTAAGAGTTGTCTGTCCTTCGGGTATTGATTCCTTTCATAACTCGATTGAGTTGGAAGCAAATATGAAAATGATAACTATTAGTAAATGTCAAAATTTTTGCGAGAAAATAAACAAGGAAGACAAGGCTGTGTCCATACCACGACGTTAACTTTTATTGTTAAAGCCCTTGATCCAATTTAAGTTGTTTTGCTGACAGTGTAGATGAAGATCAGACTGCACGGAACGTGGTCTGATCTTAGACCTACACTGTCTGCTACTATGTTACATATTCTTACAGAAATGACCTTGAAGTAACGATATTTTTCTGGCTGTTTTTCTTATTAAAGGGTCCAAATCATTTATTCAGCACTGTATGAGTTTAAACTGACGGCGGAGCTAACAAGATGGCCACCTAGCTCCTGTACACCTCGCCTGATCACAAGTGGGAAACAGTGGTATTATGGTACAGCATAAGCCTCTCAGACGGAAGGTTTCATGTTCGAATACTGTGACGAGCGGGGTGAACCTTTGCAACCACCCACATCACTGCGTGAATACCAATTATGGCTTCCAGTTGTAAGATCTTCTTTTACAGTGGAAATTAAATATTTGAGTTTAACTCTTTACTAATTGCCAAAACTTTAGACTAGTCCAAATTAAAAGCACCTGCAGACGACAAAATAAACGTAACTCAAAAGTTAAAATTTGTTTCCAGCATGGTAGAAAACATTGTGGGAAAAGGAGAAAATGCTGGTTACCAGCATTTTCTCCTTTTTCCACAATGTTTTCAGAAGGCTTCTATCTCAGGGTCATAAAAACCACGAACCTGATCGCAAACATACAAATGAAACTTAGGTACATTGCCATTGTTTGACCATGAACAAAACCATCCTGGAACGCCCAACTCTTTCCCAAACGAAAACATTTTAGACTGGTCAAACTTAAAATCATTTGCAGACGAAAATAGAAATATTAAAAGAAAATAAAATCAATATTGATCAGATGGTAAAATTTGCCTGTTATTGCATAGGAAAGGAGAAAATGCTGGTAACTAGCATTTCCTCCTCTTTCCACACTGTTTTCGAAATGTTTCTCCCTCGGGGTTGCAAGACTGTGTGGCAAAGGATTAACTCTTTAACAAACAGTCACTGGTTTTCACGATGCTGGGAAAGCCTTTTGAAAACTTTGTGGGAAAAGAAGAAAATGCTGGTAACCTGCATTTTCTCCTTTTCCCACAGTGTTCTCTACCATGTCCGTGACCTAAAGCTAGTTTTTACCAACTCTGAATTTGTCGTCTGCAGATGCTGTCAGTTTGGAAGAGTATAATATTTGTCGTTTGGGAAACGCTTAATCAATCTGTAAATCAACTGTTAAATACATATTATTGAAAAGTGATAGACCGCAAGCCCTCAGTATCAAATAAGAAAAGAACAGGAGGTAGAATATAAAACACACTGTACTTTATTCAATTTCAGAAAAAAAATGGATGTAACAATAATGAAAATATTATTTGTAGCAACTAAATCACGAAGATAATAAAACGTTTGCTGTAATGCAGCAGTTGATTCTTCGTGTCTATTGGATATTCCCTGCATTTGTATGTCGATTGAACTTCATGCATACATATTTAATTGTCCACCCTAAACTGGATTGACATGGGGATTTTGCCCCTTTTTCTGTCACTACACAGAGAGACAGACAGGCATATACAGATAGAGAGAGAGAAAGAACAAAGGTGAGCAAGAAAGAGAGCAAGGCACACAACTGGCAACAGTACAATGTACCAGAGCAAAATGCTTCAAAACATTCTATCTATCCTCTTTACCTCTTTACTAAACAACAGAATTTTAGACTGGTCCAAATTGAAAGCATATGCAGACGGCATAATAAAAGTGACTGAAATTTTGAAATTTGTTTTCTGAAGGGAAGAAAACATTTTGGGAAAAGGAGGAAATTGTATCCTTTTTTGTATTGTATCAGCATTGTATCCTTTTCCCACAATGTTTTCAAAAGACTTCTTTTACGGGGGTGTTAAAAGTCGGGATTGTGTGGTAAAGACTTAACCAAACAAGAGGGCCATAATGGCCCTGAATCGCTCAGCCATGGTAGTTTTGATATAATAATACATTAGTTAGTTCATTTATCTTTAACTCTTTACAAAACAAAAAAAAAACCTTTAGACTTGTCCAGTTTGAAAGCATTTGCAGACTCAAAAATTGAACCTGACTTTAGAATAGAAATGGCAGGTTAGTAGAATTTTCTCCCTTTTCTGCAATGTCTTTGGACTGGTGTCAGTCTGTTAAATAGAGCCTTTTCATTAACCCTTTCCCAAACAATCCCTGGTTTTTAAGGGTCAAGAATAGAAGCCTTTTGAAAACATTGTGGGAAAAGGAGAAAATGCTGGTAACCAGCATTTTCTCCTTTTCCCACAATGTTTTCTACCCTATCATTTAGAAAAATTACACCTTTTTAGCAACTGTTATTTCGTCATCTGCACAATGCTTTCAATTTGGTCTGGTTCAAAATTTGCCATGTGGGAAAGGGATAAACAAAATCATCAAGTAAAACTAAAACAAATTATACTATCTGTTCTCAGTGTTCTGAATGTCTGATTACTAAGGATTACTAATATTTGGTTTAACCCTTTTAAAGGGTGTTAATAACAAATAATCCTTAGTTTTTACGAACCTGAGATACAAGCCTTTTGAAAACATTGTGGTAAAAGGAGGAAATACTGGTAACCAGCATTTTCTCTCTTTTCCACAATATCTTTTACCCTGCTGGAAAGAAATTGGAGTAATTTTTATCTTGTCGTCTGTAAGTGCTTTCAATTTGGATCAGTCTAGAATTATGTCATTTGGTAAAAAGTTAACCCTTTATCAAACAATCCCTGGTTTTTACGACATAGAGGAAGAACCTTCCAAAGACACTGTTGCCTGTCATTCAGGCCCTGCATTTAAGTCATTGTAATAAACAAGGTACTTAACTAAAGCAAAGTCACAGAAATATGTGTTATTTGCCCTTCTTTTGAAATACAGAACATTGAGAATAGACAGTATTCCAGCAGGGTAGAAAATAGTATGGAAAAAGGGGAAAATGCTGGTTACCAGTTATTTTCTCCTTTACCCACAATGTTTTCAAAAGGCTTCTATCTCAGGGTCGTAAAAATTAGGAATTGTTTGGTAAAGGGTTTAACTAAATATTAGTTATCCTTAGTATCAAGTACAATGGGGGAAAGAACTTTGATCCATTGCAATAAAAAACAAATATGCTTGTTACCAGCATTTTCTACTTTTTCCTAGATGCTCTTTCTCTTAACTTCACAGACAATCGCATTATTTGCGCCACATTTGATTTTTGGTATGCACATGTCTGTAATATTGGTAAGTCCATAGCAATGTGGTCTTGCAATGACTAAAATAAAATTTAAAGCATATGGGAAAAGAAGAAAAAACTGGAGGCCATATATTTTTGTCGAAGAGTGTTGTCTTCCCTTTCTCAATACCCTCATTCAAGCAACATTTCAACCTTTGGTAACCAACATTTTTTTTCCTTTTCCCACCATGTTTTCGACCTTTCAAAAGGCAAATCCTATCATTTGAGTAGTATCAATTTTGTTGTCTGCACCTGCTTTTGGTTCAAAGTGATACAAGTCTAAAATTTTACAGTCTGTTAGAGAGTTAATTACTTGCTTGCTTAGTAAAGGTACTTTTTTACCTGTATTCCCACTCTGGCAACTCCACATACAGTATGCCTGCTTATCCCATTACCACTCAATCCCTACTTTTTACGCCACTGAGAAAGAAGCCTTTAGAAAACATTGTGGGAAAAGGAGAAAATGCTGGTTACCAGCATTTTCTCCTTTTCCCACATTGTTTTCTACCCTTCAGAAAACAAATTTCAAATTTTCAGTCACTTTTATTTTGTTGTCTGCAGATGCTTTCGATTTGGACAAGCCTAAAATATTGTCATGTGGTAATGAGTTAACTCTTTACCAAACAACAGAATTTTAGACTGATCCAAATTGGAAGCACTTTCAGCCGATAAATCAAACGTAAATAAAAAATTGAAATTTGTATCCAGCAGGGTCGAAAACATTGTGGGAAAAGGAGAAAATGCTGGTTACCAGCATTTTCTCCTTTTCTCACAAGGTTTTAAAAAGGCTTCTATCTCCAAGACGCAAAAACCGGGGATTGTTTGGTAAAGGGTTAATGCAGGATCCTTGCTTTACAGAAGTGGCCTTTCAGACAGAGTTTACTGTAATTGAGGACAGATATACAGGAAGAGAACTGACAGCAACTGATCACAATAGCCCAGCCCGAGCACTTTGCACTCCCATGAGCTAACAATTTAATATCTGTTGGTCAAACTTAGAGTAGTGTCTATTATCATGGTGAAAGAGTGGGACTGTTATTTTCTGAGACTCTGTCACTTGCACAATCATACTGTGGAGATCCTGATCTTGTCCCTGTGCTACCAAGACTAGCTGTACTGTTCCCTGAGCCATGTCGCCACCTCTTCAATACCCCTGGTTCGAATTCTGGATGACGCTTAGCGTGTTTGTTTAGGTGATCACTTCGCATGAAACGTTTATCACAGTATGGACACTGAAACCTTTTTTCACCTGGAAAAAAAAAAAGATCAGTTTTTTCACAAGTTACTCATTAAAAACAAAAGGACCAGGATTGCTCACTAGGAGCCATGTTTCAAAAGCCACCAAGGACAGAAAAGGGTTTGGAAGAGCAATATTTTAGAATATCATCACTCTCTCTTCCTGGAGCTCTGTTGAATAATAATAAATGCAAAAGCAACAGGCCTACTCTTATTGACAATGTACTGTCTTAACTCTCTACCATCTCAGGGTCGTAAAAAAACAGGGATTGTTTGGTAAATGGTTTAGGTAACAAGGCATGTGCAAAGCTCCGGGGAATTGCTCATTTAGAATGATTCTTTTCTGCTTTTTAAAAAAGCAAGAGGGCAAAGACGGCCCTGGATCGCACATCTGAATTTTTGAGAGGACCATAGCCACTTTTTTTGAGGTATTGAAACTTCCAAACGATATGAAAAGGGCAGCTGTAAAAGTCATTTCAAAATCTGTCATCACCCTTACAATAATCACCACAGCTATAACTTTGATGAATCAGAATTCTGCAAATAAATTTTTGGATAAATCACCCAAGGACAATTTCTTGAAGAAGAGCACATGCTCGATAGTCATTAAAAACATAAGTTGAACAAGAGCACCACATGCAGGTGCCAACAATTGACTATTGGTTTTTGATGGATCAAAATTTCACAAACAGCTCTTTAAAAAGGGTCATCCTGTGAATATTTTTTGTGAAATTATTTTGAAATTTGACCAGAGGTTTAGGAGGAGAAGAATCTTTAAGAATTTCTCCATTTCCGTACAGTGCAAGTAGCCCCTTTTCCATTATGTCCCGCTAGATGGCATTCTATAAATACTCATCTATCTAGTTTGTGCATCCTGGGTACAGAACTGAACCACTTTCCTACGCAACAACCATTACTTTGAATTTCAAACTAAAATAAATGTTTACTCAATAAAACGCTAGTACCTCTTGCAATTCACTCGGCTATGATCAGCAGTCTAGAGAAATCTGGAGATAAAGTAGGTCTCATTTCTCCTCAAACGTATTGATAAAAGCTGTTTTCTACATTACTACTTTATAGAGCGTAATATTACAGTCAGCCCGCTTTTGGGGCTAGTGATGCGTCATATAAGACAGTTGAATCTTCGAAGAATACGACATGCACAGATAACGGCCCCTATTCACAAGAGCCTTGTTTCTTGAGGGATCAAATTTTCACCAACACTTTTTTCAAAGTGTCACCAAAGGAACATCACTGTAAAATTTTTTCAAAATGCGACCAGCTGTTTCAGAGCAGAATAATTTTTAATCATTTCTTCATTTCCTTATAGTGCAAGTAGCTCCTATTCACCAGAGCCATGTTTTTTTATGGATCAAAATTTCGAGAATAACTTTTGAAAAGGGTACCACAGGAAAATCTCTGTGAAATTACCGGTATTTCAAAATCTGACAGGCTGTTCAGAGAAGAATTTTTAAGAATTTCTCCATTTCCGTATAATGCAAATAGCTCCCATTCACCTGGGCCATGTTTCTTGACGGCTCATAATTTTGTGAATAAATCATGAAAAGGGTCACCATAAGGAAAATCTCTGTGAAATTATTTCAAAATCTGACCGGTTGCTTAAGAGAAAAAGTAATTTAAAAATTCCTTCATTTCCATATAGTGCAAGTAGTCCAAGTCACCAGAACCATGTTTCTTGAGAGATAAAAATTGCGGAAACACTTTTTGAAAAGGATCACCAAAGGAATATTTCTGTAAAATTCTTTTGAAATCTGACCAGAGGTTTCAGAGAAAAAGAATTTTTAAGAATTTCTTCATTTCTTTATACTAGATATGATACTCAGTGACCCTTTTTCAGAATAATTTAGAACCATGAAGAACGTTTCCATTGTGGCTATTTTTAGAATAAGGCTGTTTAATAATCTAGAAAAGACTTATCAAGAATTTTAGACTAGTCTAGAATTTTCCAAGCTGATATAAATAGGATTGACTAACCTGGTGATTTTGGATTTAGACTTGTGGCTTGAAGGATACAGAATTGGTGAAAAGTCTTGGATTCAACTTGGGATATACATGAACATCAGTAACTTGGAATAATTTTAATTTTGATACAGGTTGTTCATAATGTGCATACAATTTGAAACTATTGTTAATTTAGGTTTTAGGAACTAGAAATTTTATTTCTGTTGTAGTCTTTTTCTTAATCTAAGGGACTTATTTCATTTCACATTCTAGGATTAGAATTGACAAAATTTTTCATTCAAACTTAAAGGTGGCCCTTCTGATTTTGGGACAAAAATTTTACAAAAATACAAAAAAATCATCCTTATACTCCCAGTAGTAAAAAACCATCCGACAACAAGAGAAATCGGAGATTTACTACAGCCCAGGTCTACACCAAAGCAGAACAAGGTCTATTTTTACATGAGCAACTCGCTTATTTACATACTGGAAATACACAGACGAAACTTCAAACATAGCATTCGAGGAAAACATTATAGAAAATGATTCCATGGTTGTTACAATGTATGTTATGGAATTTATAGCGTCAGTAGTCATGTGACAGTCACTTGATATTCCCCAAATGCTTTTTATATTTATGGCGCGAAATCTATAAACAATCTCAAGAGGCTACCTAGCCTTTTAAGGGAACACCATCCAAAAACATTTTTTTTGCCATATCATGATTCAAATTATTGATGATTTGTATTGTTTTTTCATATAAATTTCAGTGATATATTCATTTTTTAATTTGGTGATATGTGAAATATCTAATTAAATACTCACCTTTAACTCCTATTGTGCTCTTTTGCCTTTGTTCA
This sequence comes from Tridacna crocea, assembly GCA_943736015.1. Classification (NCBI taxonomy): domain Eukaryota; kingdom Metazoa; phylum Mollusca; class Bivalvia; order Cardiida; family Cardiidae; genus Tridacna; species Tridacna crocea. The sequence goes on along the minus strand of OX031066.1, from coordinate 31,996,245 downwards.
TTAATAAACACTGTTAACTGTTAAAGGCTTGTTGCTGGTTTTCTTTCTCGTTACGCTTGACTCGTAACAATAGTACAAGTAACCCCCATTCCCCATGTTTTTGATGAATCAAAATTTTGCGAGCAATTTCTGAAAAGGGTCACCAAAGGAACATCTCTGTGACAGTGACATTATTTTAAAATGTGACCAGTCGTTTCTGAGAAGATTTTCAAAGAAGTTCTTAGAAAATTCTGTTTGGTTGCCATGGCAACCAGAGATTTTGATTGAATCAAATTCTATGAACAATTTTTTAAAGAGGATCTCCCCTCCCAAGCAACATTCCAGCCAAATTTGGTCAATACTGGACCTCTGGTTTAGGAGGAGCTGATGTTTAAAGAATTGTTGATGACGCATGACGGACATTGCACGACAGACGTCAGACACCATGTGATCCTAAAAGCTCCCCTTGTATATGGTGTGCTCAGGTGAGCTAAAAAGAGAGTGAATTTCTGACTGAAAAACAAAAATGGATGTCAATAATTCCTTTCTCAAAAGAACATACCTGTATGAGTTCGTATATGGCGAGCAAGTTCATCTGAACGAGCAAATCTTTTACCACAGTCTTGCCAGTGACATGGAAATGGCCTTTCACCTGGAAATCAGAAATTTATGATTAGGGATAATTCATCAATTTTTACCAAACAACAGAATTTTATAATTTTCCAGATTGAAAGCATTTGCAGAGGATATTTCAATTATGCTTCAAAAAAATGAAATGCCAAATAAAAGGGTTTAAAGGTGGCCCTTCAGATTTTGGGACAAAATTTTTACATAACTACAAAAAATTCATCCTTATACCCCCAAGCCCTTTTACTTTTCATTCATTAAACCCCAGTAGTCGAAAACCATCCGACAACAAGAGAAATTAGAGATTTACTACGGCCCATGTCAACACCAATGGGAATCACGGTCTATTTTTAGAAGAGCAACTTGCTCATTTATATACCGCTTCAAACATAGCGTCCGAAGAAGAAATTATAGAAAATAATTACCTATTTGTTATGTTATGGAATTTAAGCGTCATTAGTCACATTCCAGTCACTTTACATTCCCACAATGCTTTTCTTTATTTTTGGCACAAAATCTAAAAATACCTTAACCCATTACCACACAATCCCTACTTTTGACACCCCTGAGAAAGAAGCCTTTAGAAAACATTGTGGGAAAAGGAGAAAATGATGGTTACCAGCATTTTCTCCTTTTCCCACAATTTTTTCTACCCTTCACAAAACAAATTCTAAATTTTCAGTCACTTTTATTTTGTCGTCTGCAACTGCTTTCAATTTTGACCAGTCTAAAATAGTGTCGTTTGGTAATGGGTTAACCGACTACCACACAATCCCTACTAATGACGCCCCTGAGAAAGAAGCCTTTTGAAAACACTGTGGGAAAAAGAGAAAATGCTGGTAACCAGCATTTTCTCCTTTTCCCAAAGTGTTTTCTACCCTTCTCAAAACAAATTTCATTTTTTAGTCACCTTTATTTTGTCGTCTGCAAATGCTTTCAATTTGGACCAGTCTAAAATTTTCTTGTGTGGTAAAGAGTTAAGAGGCTACGTAGCCTTTTAAGGGATTATCATCCAAAAAATTTTTTTGGTAATTTTGTTTCTTAATTATTGATGATTTGTTATTGTTTTTTATATAAATTGCAGTGATATATATATTTCTTAATTTAGTGAGATGTGAAAATTCTAAATAACCACCTTTAAAACATTGTGTTACCAGCATTTTTTCCTATTCCAAGAATGCTGTCAAAAATCTCCATCTTTAGTGCTGATAAAAAAAGGAATCTTGTAGTAAAGGGTGGGAGTACTCGCAGACAACAATTCAAATGTGCTTCAAATGATGTTAGTTGTAATAGGTAGCAAAGATTGGGAAAGAGTGAAAAAAAAAGAAATGCTTCTGGCTGACATTTTCTCCATTTTACACAATGTTTTCAGAAGTCTGCATTCAAGGCTTAAAATTTGGTCCAGTTAAAAAAAAATCTTTGTACAAGGAGTTTAAACTCAAAAATTTAATGAAATGGATGAAAATCTTTTAATAAAATTGATCACACACATAGCGATGAGACGATTCTAATGAGTACCCACAACATAGGGTTTTGAAGAGGTAAAATGGATTTAGAAAACCATCACTCCCATATATCTGGAGCTCTGTTATAAGATCCCTGGTCTGGACAACTAGAATCAGGATAAATTAATTGTTATCATGCTATACAAAAACAAACCTGTATGTGTTCTAAGATGTGCTTTCAGATGAGAACTTTTCCCGTACACTTTCTCACACCCTTTATATAAACATTTGTGTAAACGTTTTGTCTGTCCATCCCCGTTAACAATTTCTAACTTCTCTTCATCACTACTGTACAAAGTTGTGGGCGTGGTCGATGAGATTTTCTGCTGTTTCTTTGTCCCTCTTCGTAACAAATTTGAATTTACGTCTAATGTTCCGTTATCGTTGGAAGACGATGCCAAGTCCAACTTGTATGATGAGTCTGTAACTGGTTCCTGTCGCTTCGTTTTAATATCTGTCAATATACGCGCCAGCGTAAACATGGAATCAACCTCTGTTTCAGTCAAGTTTTCCGCCATTTCTTTGTGATCAGCTGTTGACCTACTTTCATTTCCGAAAGATTTTGACATGGCAACTAGGCATTCGGCGGCATAGTTTACTTCCATGTCATCCATCGCGACGTTTTCTGGTAACCCTTATTATATGATTCCGTTTTAACTTATGACGGATCAACAGATCATACAAATTACAAGTCACAATTCAGTCACATACACTATCTGTATTCGACCTTTCTTTGTTCGAGACAAAACAGAGAAACACACGTGAATGCTTAAATTTCTAACATGTATAACATTTGGTATCTATAGGCGATAAAGCCTTAATCACCGAAATAAACTTTAGTCAAGTGCGGTACAAATACGATTTCATGCCACCCATCCCTCATAGACAATAATCTACACTCGCCTCTGTTTCCAACTTTGTTTGTGTTTCACAACGTGTGTAGTGGGCGTGGTTGTAGCCTACAGGAAATGACGTCATTTTGTTATGGTTTGTTGATGCCTGTCCTTTTGCAGACGATATTTTTTAAGGCCTCGTTTGAAATTGATTGATTGATTGATAGATTTTTACGCAGCTTTTGAGATCAGCGATATCACAGCAACAGCATATTTAGATCTATGTATTTCGTGAGTTTTACCACTGCTAGATCTAGTCTAAGGCTCTGAACAGTCTTGCCAAAGGACACTCCCACGAAAAACCAGGGCTTCTTCGAAGAAATTGAACCCTGTATCTCCAGGTTACGAGTCCCACTGAGCTAGATCTATGCAGGACTCCGTTTAGAATTGAAAACACCGTGGTTGGAGATTTTTCTTGTTCCATGTCAAGCAATAGGCCTGTATCTAGACTTCTCATGTCCCAAACTGGCTTCACCTTTTTCCGAAACCGCAGTCGAGTGTAGCGATTGAGTTGTCAACTGTTGTAGACCTAATCAATGATGAGAGTGTGATGACACGAGCCTTCCATTCTAGATTGATAGCTAGCTCTTGTAGCTCTAGAAAAAAGTTACGTTTCTAGGGGAAAAAAAAAGGAAAACGAGCTTTCAAACAAAAGTCATGCATGCAGACTTGTTGAATCTCACAGTTTGGATATATCTCAATGTTATTTCATCCGTTTGAAGCATTTTTTTTTTTTTAACAATGCTAGATCTACAATTCTAGAATCTTTCTTATTGGGAAACTTGAAAGCTAGTCTACAGCTTTATTAATCCCGATAGTATCCATGCGCAGATCCTGATATCTTTCTGAGGGGGGTCCCACCGAAAAACTCACTCGTCTTATTATATGATACTTTGATTTCCGGATTTCAGTGGATGTAAGCCGTTTACAAGAAACGTTAACGTTTCCAGTTCTAACCATGAGGAGGTCTCCACATTTAGAACCTTTTTTTTTTTAATCTGATAACTGTATTTTACATAAATGCAATATCAAACCAGTAACCATTTCACGATTCCGATAACCACATTTTTGCCAAAATTCCAGAGGGGGTCCGGACCCCCGATCCCCCCCTCTGGATCTGCCCATGGTATCCTATTGATTGAGTTTCACGTTACATGGCAGGATGTTAAATAATGTCACAATAAGGAAGGTAACTCTTCTAAATTCAAATGAAGGCTAGCTATACCAATTATCTCCCTGTTAAACTGAAAATGATTAGCGCATTAGTGTGGCCCTAAATAACGAGTTATTTTCTAGCAAAGAACATGAAATATTAGTTGTCTAAATGCAATTCTTATTTGAAAATATTATAGGCTATACCTGAACGGTTATTTTCACTGAGAAACCTCAGTGTGTTTGCAAACAGCATAATAAATAAAGCCCCTCTAAGGATTTTAATAGAAAAAAGTATAGTTTTATTTTCAAACCGATTTTGTGAAAAAAAAAAAAAGAATTTAGTTAAACACGTCTTTGTAAATTACAAATTCATTCCTCCACAGTGAAAATGACTGAACTCTTCTAGGCTGCTGAGCAGCACCCACTGACCCTTGCGGATTGTATAAATCCAGAACGGAGTGCATAAAACGTTCAGTCTGATCTTCACTTTTCCATGAGGAGATATTTCCTCAAATATAACTTAGACATAGCAATATTTGGTAATTTGCTATCGTATTGAAAACTTATTGAAAGCTCACGATAACCTTGAAGCTGACATTCGAGAAAAAGTTATCGTGTTGTAGATTCATCCGTTTCTCGACACCTATGGATAAATAACCATTTGGATGAACTGAGTGTCTGTACATAGTGTTAATTTGCAGTAGAGGTAAAATATTCCAGGGCATGAAAGCAAAAAGAAATCATTTAACAGATAGGATTATCATGGAAACTTTTTTTTATCTAGATATAGTTTATATTTCCAGAAAAGTTTGTTTAATCACGACCAGAGATCATATATGTAGACTCTATATAGGATCCCTGATCACAACAGATCTGTTAATGTATATCGCAATAGTCGAGGTCTGTCCCTTACTCGTCACAATTCGGCTGATTCCGTAACTTCGTCCATTTTGGTCAACGGCATTCGTCACGACTCGGCCGATTCCGTACCTACATTACAGATCACTGGAGTTTTGCCCAAAAGGTCAACGAGTTCACCCGAGGTATGCCGAATACACGAAGTCCGTCACTGACTTTTCGTTCAACTCGTAATCCTAGATTTTAACCCCGAGCTTGGTTCAAGACTGAACGTTGGCTGACAGCAGGTAAGTCAAATGAAATTTAAATTGAAACGAAGTCATGCTCCTCTTTGTTATTTTCCCTGACGCATACAACTGTATGGCATTGTAAGCTATTAGAATTGCCGGACCTTTCCTTCGTAATATTAAACCTCAGGACCGTAGGAAGCAATTTTTGGAGGGGGGGGGGAACAACATTTTCAGAATGGGCTTGTCTTCCCGATTTAACATATACTGCGTTTTGTTATGCAGAGAAAAATAATCCACTTACTAGTACTATGGCTCAAAATAGTTGGAAATTTGTTTAACCCATTACCACACAATGCCTACTTTTGACGCCCCTGAGAAAGAAGCCTTTTGAAAACACTATGGGAAAAGGAGAAAATGCTGGTAACCAGCATTTTCTCCTTTTCCCACAGTGTTTTCCACCCTTTCCAGAACAAATTTCTATTTTTCAGTCACCTTTATTTTGTCGTCTGCAAATGCTTTCAATTTGGACCAGTCCAAAATTTTCTCGTGTGGTAAAGAGTTAACAATGTGGTGAATTATGAGATTTGGAGAAAAAGTAAAGCAAAAAATCACACTGAATTAAATGTGACCTCAGAAATTGTTTGGTGTCTATTAGATAACAAAAGTAGATAAAAAAATTCCAGGGCTAGCCACCATTTGTTTCTAAGACCTATTTTAATTTAAGTATGGAATTTTCTATCAGTGTATTGTCAGTAAGCTACTCTGAGATATTACTTCATCCTCTTTATATACCACGATTTTCTAGCAATATTCGGCCAAACGCTGACTCAGTCATTTTATTGGTGATCAAATTATTGGGAGGGCCTGCCCCCCGCTCCTACGGCCCTGAACCTAGAGCCTCGGTTACATGACCAAGGTTAATAATTCCACAGGAATTTTACATTCTATAACCAAAATAAATGAAAAAAATCTCCCCTATAAACATGTTTCTATTATATATAGGGGAGATTTTTTTCATATTTTTTCATTTATTTTGGTTATTGAATGTCAAATTCCTGTGATAATTCATTGCACTAAATTGTAAATTGATTGTACATTTTGTATCTTGCACAGACAGAGGATATAGCAGACGACAAAACGTTGGCTTTGCCAAATTGAAAGCAGTTAGATCTACACTACAATGTAAACCAACCCAATGTAGATCAAAAGGTGCGATGATTTCAAGAATATACAAAACATTACGAGAAAAGAAAATCTTGTAAAGTGAATTTAATCTATCCAGAAATTACCATCTGAAGGCTGGTGAGAGGAGAGGGAGGCGGGGGTGGGGGTGGGGTGGGGTGAGGAGGCTTGGGGGTGAGTCTGCATGGCTCACTGATAAAGTGCAGGACAGGTATCATTGAGGCTCAGGTTCAAGCTTTAATAGTGGAAGCAGTGACATGCGCGGATCCAGATATTTTTCTAAGGGGGGGGGGGGGGGTCCCACTGAAAACGCACTCGTCTTATTATATGATACTTTAATTGATTTCCGTATTTCAGCTGATGTTAGCCATTTACAAGAAAAGTCAACGTTTCCAGTTCTAACGATGAGGAGTTCTCCACATTTAGAACTTTTTTTCAAATTCATTTTCATAACCACATATTTGCCAAAATTCCAGGGGGGGTCTGGACCCCAGGTTCAAAATTTGAAAATTTAAGCTTTCTGTCAAGCACAGGATAATATATGGGGTGTGTAAAGTAAACCTCCCAGCTACTATCCCTTTAACCAAACAATCCCTGGTGTTTAAGGCCCTGAAAAAGAAGCCTTTTGAAAACACTGTGAGAAAAGGAGAAAATGCTGGTAACCAGCATTTTCTCCTTTTCCCACAATGTTTTTTGCCTTACTGGAAACAAATTGTGATTTTTGACTAGCGTTTATTTTGTCATCTGCAAATGCTTTGACTTTGGACAAGTCTAAAATTTTGTTGTTTGGGAAAGGGCTATATATGTAATAGCAGAGGAGAAATGGCTGAGAACAAGTTATGTATGTGGAAAAAATCAGGCCTGTTTCACCCAAAATTTTCTTAGAAATGTAATTATTTCAAACAGGAGAAATAGTTTTTACAAACACAGCTATTTTATTTCACATCTTTGAATACAGTTTCTAAATATAGAACTAGGATTCATGCAGGGTTTATCCACAGACTAATAAACAAGAGCGAACAAGAACTGTACTTCATTCTTGTAGCTTCATGTTATTAGGGAAAAGGAGAAAATGAAGGAACCAGCATTCTTTATTATACACTGATTTGTGGTTTTCAAGTTTTTTGTTTAAACAAGTCTACATTTTTCCTCTAGTAAAAAGTAACTTTTATAATTCAGACAGTGCCAGTATGCCTTCCACAAGTGAAAAAGTAGCTTTAGGTGCAGCAGGAGCTCTAGGGGCAGGGATTATATCATGGAGAGCGTTTTTTCCCTGGATACAGTACGACCTGAAGATGATGAAGTATGGAAAAAGGGCAGGCCAAGCGATTTTAAATGACAATGAAAAAGGGCGTTATATTATTAACATGTTTGAAGAAAATGTGGAAAAACACCCAAACAAAGCCTTTGTGATTTTCGAAGACAAGATTTTTACCTATGGTTTTATGAATGAGTATGTGAATAAAACAGCAAACATTGCTTCACAATGGGGATTGAAAGTTGGTGACTGTGTAGCCATCATGATTGTAAATGAGCCAGCTTTTATTTGGACATTTTTAGGTAAGAATGATAGATCTATGTCTTATATTAACTCTTTATTCATAATCCGTAATTTTTATGAACCTGAGAGGAGGACCTTTTGAAAGCATGGTGGGAAAAGAAGAAAATGCTGGTAACCAGCATTTTCTTCTTTTCCCACAATGTTTTCTATCCTATTGGAAAACAAATTTTGTGATTTGAGTAACATTTTTTTAGTCTTGTTCACAATCTTTCAAGTTCGACTAGGCCGAAAAATCCTGTATGGTAAAGAGTTGAATGAGCAATACTCTGTGAAAAGGGGATTCAGTGGGACTGCAAAAAGAATCAACCCATGTCAGCCATCACATATCACACAGACTGACATAAGTTCATGTTTTGTGCTTTTAACAAATTGACTACATGTTAGAGGAAATTTCTACCTTGGCATATAGACAAACAATATTTTATGGATTCATGATTAAATCTACAGACCATACAGATGCATTACACAACTCTATTGCCAAAGCTTGGCTCAATTATTTGTGAAACATTTGAGTATTTATCCTTAGTCTTTGTCCTACTTTTCGATCCAATTAGAACGCTCATATTTGAACATTTTTGACCGTCTATCTTCCATAAACTACCCAACGCAGGTTTATTTTGATCATTTATCCAGCATGCGCAGTAAATCCAGATAAACTCCAGATAAACTGCGACATTCAAACGTCGCAGTTTATCTGGAGTTTATCTGGATTTACTGCGCATGTGTACCTAAACCCTACCCCCCTCATTAATATTCAACAATTACTTAACCTCTCCCAAACAAGCCTTTGTTTTTACGTGTCTACAGTACAAGTCTTTTGAAAACATTGTGGGAAAAGGAGAAATTGCTTGTAACGGGCAATTTCTCCTTTTCCCACAGTGCTTTCTGTCCGTTAGGTTAATTTTCTGCGATTGTTATGAAAGTTGAAATTGTCGTCTGCAAACTTTTTCAGTTTGGAAGAGTCTGAATTTGTCGTTTGGGAAAGGGTTAAATTAGGTCTAGCACATGCCAAGTATTTACGCCATTGAAAAAAACACAGATACAATTTATATGTAATAAAAGCCGATCAATCTAGATCTATATGGTTGGTTGTCCTCTGAAACATACCACCTGAAGCTTCAAACAAGCTGTTGTTACAGGGTTGAAGAAGTAAATTGACGATGTGTTGAAATTTTAAGAAAAAATAATGCTGTGGTAAATCTGTAGAAATTTTCATAGGCTGAGTCTAGTCGTTACTTCCTCAAAATCTTGGTCAAATTCTGCCATATTTGACATTGTTTAACACTGGCGATAGTCAAGCGTGAACTGGAAATGAAGCTGATAATGACGGTTCTTTAACCCTTTCCCATATGACAAATTTTAGACCATTCCAAATTGAAAACATTGGCAGATATCAAATTTGAAAGTGGAACAAATGGCATTGAGTTTTTTGACAGGGTAGAAAATATTGTAGGAAAAGGAGAAAATGCCAATAATCAGAATGTTCTCCTTTTCCTAAAATAACCTTCCTTCCAAACCGATTGTTTGGTAAAGGGTTAAATACCACGTGGTCATGTAACTATGCGGTTTAGCCCCGCTATTCACGTGGAAATTACGTCATATTTAGCGATGATGCAATGATGACGTTTCTTTAGCAAATCAGCCAACTCCATATATGGGTGAAAGGGTGTTTCTTTGTGAATAGTGGATTCCTTATATGGAACATTATTTTGGCAATGATGTAATGTGGGCGGAAAAAGACTAAGTCAGTTAAACGCTAAGAAGTTCAAAATTAAACAATTTAAACAGCCACAGTCGGTCGCCACACTCCCTCCTTTTGGCTGTTTAAATCGTTTAATTGTGACTTCTTAGCGTTTAACTATTACTTATTTCGTTAAATCTTTACCAAAGAATCAATAATGACCTTTATAGCCCTTAACCCTTTACTCCATAAATACTCATTTTGACACATCAACAACTGACAGCTTTTGAAAACATTATGGGAAAAGGAGAAATTGCTCATAACAAGCAATTTCTCCTTTTCCCACAATGTTTTTCACTCAATCAGATAATTGTTTCCCCATTTGTCCATGTTTTTGACATCATATGTTTATTTGCTGCTGAATTGAAGGAGCCTAAAATTTGCATATGAGGTAAAGGGTTAAGAGATTTAAAGGTTTTCAGAGACATAGTGGGAATAGGAGAAAATACTGGTAACAAGCATTTTATCTCTTCCCACAATGTTTCTACCCTTTCAAAGACTGGTTCCAGTATTTTAGGCACATGTAAATTATCATCTGCAAATGCATTGAATTTGGCAAGGTATGAAATTTTGTTCTCCAGTAAAGAGCTTACATTTATGAAATATATCATTAAATTGCATGGGATTAAATTTTTTCATAAGGTTGAATTTGTATTAAAGACTATTAGCAAAAAGCAAGCTTGTGTTTCAAGGGAACACTGTTTTGATATTTACATTTTTCACTTACAAACAGACCAGGGCCCAGTTTCGGGAAAAAAACTTAAGTGTCTTACTTTTTATACATGTATTTCATTATTTCAAATCCACTGATAAACTCACTTTCTGACACACGTTGAGGTCATTACTTCAGACTCATTTCACTAACATTAGCAGACTTTAATAATATTCTCAAATTCTGATTTGCAATTGTGTTTCAGAATCAACTTAGCATATCAATCGTTTACCAACAATCCCTGATTTTAAGAAAGCCTTTTCAAAACATTGTGAGAAAAAAAAAACCAGCATTTTCCACTTTTCCCACACTGCTTTCTACCTTCCTAGAAATAAATTTCAGTTTTTGAGTTTTGTTTAGTTTGTCCTCTATGAGTGCTTTTATTTTGGACCAGTCTAAAATTTTGTCATTTGGTAAAGAGTTATTACTTAGGTCTACTAACTGAGTAAAGACCCTTTATTTTGCTGAGTTGAGTCTGAAATGTTTTGTCAGCTCAGGAAATGAGGATAGATGCAACGTGGTCAAAGCTTTGAAGCCTTGGCTTCAAAACATCATGCAATCTTTTAAAATTTTGTACTGGTCAAGAGTGTGAAGAAACCCTTTATCAACATTATTAAGCTTGTGCTAATGCCTAGGTTGCTAAGTGTGACTTAACTCATTACCAAACGACAATATTATAGACTTGTCCAAATTGAAAGCATTTGCAGACAACAAAATAAAAGTGACTGAAAATTTGAAATTTGTTTTGTGAAGGGTAGAAAACATTGTGGGAAAAGGTGAAAATGCTGGTTACCAGCATTTTCTCCTTTTCCCACAATGTTTTCTAAAGGCTTCTTTCTCAGGCGCGTCAAAAGTAGGGATTGTGTGGTAATGGGTTAATGACATTTTGTAGACAGTGTAGATCAAGATCTGACTGCACAGACCATGCAGTCTGATCTTTGATCTACATTGTCCGATAAGGAGTTATCTTTTCCCCCAATATAACTTTGGATCAGCAAAAATTGGGTTTTTACAATCGGCTTTAAAAGTTTATTTCACTTATTTGGGAGAATAAGGATTAACTCTTTACCAAATGACACATATTTTTCTATTGGAACATAATTTATTCAAAGAATTGTAGATTTGAAAAATAAAATGTTGATAGAAAATATGATTTCTGCCGTTAAAAGGGTATAAAACATTGTGAGAATTGAAGAAAACGGTAGTTACAATCACTTTCTCCTTTTCCTACATTGTTTTCAAAAGCCTTCTCCTTCAGGCTCATGATCATGTAGTAAATGGTTAATAGATGACTGTCTTGGTTCCCTTGGATCATCCTTCGGGTCTCCCAGCTATTGAATATTCACATTGTCCTTATACATGTATATGTATACACATAGAGTCCCCTAACGAATAGGGGCCCCATTCTCCCATCTGTGGTTTTTGCAAGTGTGGTAAAAATTTGGTGTCTTTTAAAAGAAATTTCCAGAAAAATGAATCTTGTTGATCAGGCAAAGTCTATGTAAATAATATTTATAAAAGATAAATTTGTTTTTTTAACCCTTTACCCCATGAGGCATTTCTATGGTATCTCTAACTGACCCCTAGATAACAGCACATATGAAGCCATTTCTTATGTTTATATGACACCTTTTGATAGTGTAGAAAACATTGTGGCAAAAGGTGAAATTGCTCGTCATTAGCAATTTCATCTTTTGCCACAATGTTTTCAAAAGGCTCCTACAAGCAATGCATAGAAAAAAGTATCTTTGTAGTAAAGGGTTAATAAAAATTTCCGGAAAGATTAATCTTGTTGGTCAGGCAAACTCTATGTAAATAATATTTATAAACGATGAAATTTGTTTTTTAAGATAAATATATTCAATTTTTTACAGGATTACAGAAACTTGGGATAGCTGTTGCATTTATAAACTATAACATCAAAGGGAAGTCACTGGTGCATACACTTAGAGCATGTGAAGCTAAACATCTCATTCTTGGAAAAGGTAAACATTGAATTCTTTGAGTCACACTTTTTTTTCTAAATATATATTTAGTCCTTAGCAGATGAAAAGTTTAAGATCTGTCCATTTTAAAAGCTTCATCAAGAATTAAATCTTTACCAAATGACAAAATTTTAGACTGGTCCAAATTGAAAGCACTTGCAGATGTCAACTGTAACTCAAAAATTCTAATTTGTTTCCAGCAGAGTAGAAAACACTGTGAGAAAAGGAGAAAATGCTGGATACCAGCATTTTTTTTCTTTCCCTACAATGTTTTCAAAAGGCTTCTATCTCGGGTCGCAAAATCCAGGGATCGTTTGATAAAGGGTTAGATGTAGTAAAAATCATGGGATTTCTTTTTTTTAAGTAGATTTTTCACATTTGATCATATTGAAAAATATATATAAATCACTATAATTTATTTGAAAAAACAATGCAAATCAATACAAATCATCAATAATTAAGAATCATAAAATTACAAAAGAATTTTTTTTTGTGGTGTTCCCTTAAAAGGCTACGTAGCCTCTTAAAGTATTTTTTGATTTTAAGCCAGAAATCTAAAAAAGCATTGTGGGAATGTCAAGTGACTGGCATGTGACTAATGACGCTTAAACTCGAAAATATAACAAACATGTAATTATTTTCCATAATGTCTTTTTTGGACGCTATGTTTGAAGCTTCGTCTAAGCATTTTTGGTATGTAAATGAGCAAATTGGTCATGTAAAAATAGACAGTGTTTCCTGTTGGTGTAAAACTGGGCCGTAGTGAATCTCTAATTTTTCTTGTTGTCGGATGACTACTGGGGTTTTATGAATGAAAATTCAAAGGCTATGGCCATATAAGGATGATTTTTTTTGTATTTTTGTAAAAATTTCATCCCAAAATCTAAAGGGCCATCTTAAACTCTTGACCAAACAACAAAATTTTAGACTGGTCCAAATTCAAAGCACTTGCAGATGACAAAAACATGACTCAAAAATTGAAACTTGATTCCAGTAGGATAGAAAACATTGTTGGAAAAGGAGAAAATGCTGGTTACCAACTTTTTCTCCTTTTCTCACAATGTTTTCAAAAGGCTTCTATCTCAGGGTTGTAAAAACCAGGCATTGTTTGGTAAAGGGTTAAAGGAGAAAATACTGGTAACCAGAATTTTCACCTTTCCCTGTAATTTCTGTGTCAACTTGTTTTATTCACATTGACTTTGAAACATATTTTAATAACGTTATCATTCACTCTCCATGATTACCTCCTGGAAATGGTAATACTAGTACTGACCTCAAAATGTGGGCAGTTCCAAACTGTATTCCTTCCTCCACAGGTTGGTAAAAAGATGGGACTGGTTGATATGGCTAGAGAAGATATCTAACTGTATACCAAACATGACAATTTTGGATTAGACCAACTAAATGAAGCATTAATTTTGCGGATGACAAATTAAATGTAGCTCAAATGTTGATTTATGTCTTTGATGGGGTAGATAACATTGCAGGAAAAAGAGAAAATGCTGCTTACCAGCATTTTCTCCTTTGCCGGCAATGTTTTCAGAAGACTCTCTATCAGGATGTTTAAATCTTTTACTCCATAAGGCATTTCTATGGTATCTCTTATTGACCCTAAATAATAGCAAGGATTAAGCCATTTCTTATGTGTATTTGACACGTTTTGATAGCATAGAAAACATTGTGACAAAAGGTGAAATTGCTCGTCACGAGCAATTTCACCTTTTGCCACAATGTCTTCCAAAGGCTCCTACATGCAGTGCGTAGAAATGAGTATCTATGGAGTAAAGGGTTAAGAATCATGGATAGTTGCATGGTGAAGAGGTAACAAAATAGGTGAGTCTTTTTTTTTTCTTCTCAAGATGACCACATACTGCATTCAGTGCAAGAAGTGATAGAGGATTTGAGTGACATTCCAATATACGTTCAGGGACCCAACATCATGCTAGGAGACAGGTACCAGTCATGGGACAATCTAATGCTCTATACACTCCCGGTTCCCATTTGTAAAGTAGCTAGAGAAGGACTTGATGTTAGTACACCATGTTGTTACATTTTCACTTCAGGAACAACAGGTATGCTGTATTCCATATCCTTGGAAAAAATCAGCAAAAACTGATGATGCTGTCCCATGTGAATATAACATAATGCTTTTGAAATCATTTGAACACCGGTATATGAAGAAAGTTTTTTTATTCTCCCTTTGAACAATATATATTTCATTCAAACATGACACATGAATTTGGCTCTATAAACACGATGCAAGGAAAGTATGGTAAAATCTGCGACAATCCATGTAGAGTGACGTCATCCTACATTTATATCGAGTGACATTGATCATTCAGTAAGTTATTCAATGGAACATAATCTTCATCTACTCTAAGTTTAAACTTGTTTTCCTTTCATTAAGAATTAGCCATGTTAGAATCGAAATAATCTTCTTTCTATCGTGGTTTATTGTTCAATATCTTCTTTCTATCATGGTTTATTGTTCAATCACCCTCGTGGATTATTTATTGCGCCTCATAACTCACAACTGTGGTTTATTTAACGATATACCACGATAGAGAGAAGATTATTTCTTAAATAAATGGCCCCCTAAAAAAGAGAATGATATTTGCAATGAATTGATGGAGATAGGGTTAAAGGTAATTATATGAAGATTATGTACTGTGTTCCTTAGGACATTATGGCCTGTAACATTGTGAAAAAGGGCATTCAGACTTCTGCTTAAAGTGTCATCCCCGGTCAGCCTGCCCTGTCTGTGCAGACTAATGCGAAACAACATTTTCAGTTCTTATGTAATTTTACTGTTTTGTGAAAGTCTATTGCAAGACAAAATGGAATGTAGTCGTGAAATGTGGTCACAGATCAGACTGTGTGGATTGTGTAGGGTAATACAACACTTTATGGCAATGTCTGAGTGCCCATTTTCACGTGTTGCAGGCCGTATGATACCAGGCTTTAACTCTTTACTAAACGACAAAATTGTGGACTAGTCCAAATTGAAAGTATTTGCAGACGACAAAGTAAATGTGAACAAAAAATTGAAACTTTATATGAAAAGCATAGAAACACTGTTGGAAAAAGAGAAAATGCTTATTACCAGCATTTTCTCCTATTTCGACAATTTTTTCAAAGGCTTTCTTTTTGAGGGTCGATAAAAGTCGGGATTGTGTGGCAAAGAGTTAACTGTGTCTGACTCCTGTTTTGATCCACCTTTAGAAATCCAATAGATGACTTCACTATCAGAGTCAAAAACACTTGAAAAATGTTAAAGTATACTTTCACGCAAAAAAAAACTGAGCTGATTTCAAATTTGGATGAGCACATGTATAGTTACATGGGTTATTTCAAAGCCTTCTACTGATGCAATGATATACACAAAATTTGTCTACTGATTGTCCGGATTCCTGAGCTTTTTTCGTTCCAAAATCAGTTTGTCAGTGTGCTTGTTCATCCCATAATTAATTGCACACTTCTCCATTTGATTTTGCACAACTATTTATAGATCAAAATGGTTGATTGTGTAGCTTGGAATTAAATCTTTGTGGTGAAAGATATTTCAAAATCATAGTTTTCAGGTACAAACTCATTTTTATTTGAAGTATTTACATGGTTTTTCTCTCTACTAAGCATGTTAGAAAAGTAGTAGGTGGCTTTGTGTTAGTACTGGTGTGAAAGCCAGGAAACACATGTGGGTCACCGACTGCCATGATATGACCTTAGCTATTAAAGTTGGTATTAAACTCCAATACAATACAACAACTTTCTCTCTCTATTCATCACTCATCCTACTGTAAAGGGATATCAATCCTGACCTACCTTTGGGTGATCAAAGGGAGACCACTAATTAAAAAATTCTTACTTTGTCATGGGTACTCTCCTTTTGGCGAAAACAGGTATTAATTATGCACCCCCTTCAACTAATTGGGGCATATTGCTTTGCTACTGTTGGTCTGTCTGTCAGTTAGGCAGTCGGTCGGTCCAGCGGTCGGTCCAGTGGTCAGTTGGTAGACCTTACATTGTCTGGATGATAACTAGACACAGAATTGACTTACGTTCATCAAATTTGGCAGAGACATGCGTCTTGGAGTTTAGATGGTCCCTGACTATTTTGAGGTCAATCAGTCAAATGCCAAGGTCACAGTGACCGTCAGCATGCAGTTGATATATAGACCAAACCTTGTTGGGATGATAACTAGACACAGGATTGACCTAGGTTCATCCAATCTGGCAGAGACATGTGTCTCAGAGTGTGGATGATCCCTAATGATTTTTAGGTAAATCGGTCAAATGTGAAGGTCACATTGATTGTCAACATGTTGATATATAGACCAAACCTTGTCTGGATGATAACTAGACACAGAATAGACCTAGGTTCGTCAGATTTGGCACAGACATGCATCTTGAGGTGTAGATGATTTCTATACATTTTGAGGTCAATCGGTCAAATGCAAAGGTCGGAGTGACAGTCATCATGTTGACATATAGACCAAACCTTGTCTGGATGATAACTAGACACAGAATTGACCTAGGGCCTTCAAATTCTGTACAGATATTCATCTTGGAGTGTAAATGATTGGTATCATTTTTAAGATTAATCCATCAATGGTCAAGGTCACAGTGACCACCAGATGATTCAGGGCCTGTGCTGCCGTTCTCCACTTGAGCCATTTTGCGAAAGAAAAAATTAAAGTGTCTCAAAAACCATCATAATTATGTGGCTTAACTTGTGGTTCCAACGTTTCATTGGCATATATTGAGGGACGTAGTAAGTATCGAAGTCAACTGGGAAAAAGCTGAAGTCGAACATATACATTTTGATATCAGTTTATAAACTGTGCCACTTCCTGTATTAATGTTGGGGGGGGGGGGTATGACTGTTTTACAGACAGACATCTTGTTTGCTTACTAGATTGTTTTTCAAGCCAAAATTTCAATAATATATCAGTTTCTCTTTCAAATTATTGATTCCCCACAATGGCTTCCTTGAAGAATATTACTTCAGCATTTTCAATGGGTTTGATTTTAACACAGTACATTCAGTCAGTAGTTTCATTTATCTTTATAAATAATTTTCAGGTCTTCCTAAACCAGCCATTATTACTCAGGCAAAAGCTATTGGGATAAGCAAGTTTTTTCAGCTGTTTGCTTTCCATACAAATGACATCCTTTACACAGTGACACCACTGTATCACAGTGCAGCTGGCGGATTAGGGCTTATGAACACTTTAGATCAAGGTAAGTGGTATGTTTATGTTCGTTATTTCTACTTTTTCTGTAATATTTTTAATACTTTCAAATCCAGGACCTGTAAATGAAGGGTCATGTTTGATTTGTTATCTGAAAAAGGTTCCATTTTTGACATGTCTAAAATTTTGTTTGGTAAAGATAGAAATACTGCTTTACATGGAGCATTCCTCCTTTCTAGATGCAAATGTTACTATCACAAGTATCGTGATGATTTCTTTGTAGATAAAAAAGGTAACTTGTGATGATATATTTTTTTTTATCAAAAAGGACGATTCTAGCCAAATATTTCACTAGCTGCCAAGCCTTATGAGCTTAGTTGATGTCAGTCTTCTAGCACATAATTTGAAGTTTTGTTTTCCTTTTTTTCAAACCTTTCAAAGACAAATTCGAACACTTCGATAAGTCCAAAATGTTGTTGTCTTATAAAGAGGTAAATGGCAGTGTTTTTTCCTGATTATTGGTGAATATTGCTAGCTATCATAAAGCTAAAGAGTTCTATATTTATACCTACAAAAATTATGTACACATGGATAGATGCAAATGATTTTATTATGTTTCTTTGGACAGATGTTCTTATTTTGCCATGTCAGTATGAAGACTCTCAGCATAGAGATGAGGGTGATTATGATAAAGGATAATGAATACCATAACTAGTTTACCTTCAGCTAACTCTTTATTTGGTCAGTCAACAACATTTTTAGACTCAAGAACATTGATAGCATTTGTAGACAACATTTTGAATGGCAAATTCTGTCTAAAGAAAGAGGGAACAATGTTTTTTAACCTTTCAAAAGACAATTTCATCAACTGAGCCACATGCAAAATTGTAAACATGTAAAAAAAAGTGACAGTTGAGATAACTGTCTTGTTTTTCACAGGAGCAACTATGGTGCTGAGAAGGAAGTTTTCTGCTAGACACTTTTTTGAGGACATCCGGCGTCACAATGTAACAGTATTACAATATATTGGGGAATTGTGTAGATATTTATTATCTGTGAAAGAGGTAGGCAATAAACGTGTTTATCCATTTTTATACAGGCAGAACATGCTAGCCTTTGACTTACTTTAAGGTACTAATATCAAATGATTAAATAGAAATGTGTTATCAATGAGACGAGTAGGAAAGTTTATTATAAGGGTCTCTTCCTACTTTCTAGCAAATTTACACCATTTATCTTTTTAAGAGGCTTTTCTTATTTTGCATAATCACTTTCTAAATCTTAAATTTTAAATTCCTTAGCATAACTTGCATATCTTTTGCAGACAGTGAAGAAAAAGATCAGAATGCACAAAACATCAATATATTCCTCTTCTGCTCTGAAGCATATTCTGGCAAAAACAACCTTGAACATGCCCTTACTTTTTTCCATAACTGAAAATGTTTGTTTGAAAAAAGTCAGGGCCGATAAGGTTTCATATATCTTTACCACATAAACTGGTAACCATGA
Organism: Tridacna crocea; assembly: GCA_943736015.1. Lineage (NCBI taxonomy): Eukaryota > Metazoa > Mollusca > Bivalvia > Cardiida > Cardiidae > Tridacna > Tridacna crocea. The sequence continues at coordinate 31,977,116 of OX031066.1, read as the reverse complement.
TTTCTAGCTCCACTGGCTGAAGGCCAGCGTACTTATGCTATGGCCTTGAGTCTGTCATGCTTCAGTGCATGCATTAACTTTTATTTTAATAATCTTCTCCCCAGAAACTGGCCGTTCAATTTTGATAAAACTTCACAGAAATTAACCTGCCATTATCCTCTTTAAAATTTGTTGGAAAAAATCTGATTCCTTCAAAAACTCTGGTTGCCATGGCAACAAAATTTAAAGATATTGGAAATTTTTGAAAATCTTCTTTTCTGAAACCATTAGGCCTAGGACTATCAAATTTTGCATGCAGCTTTTTCTAGTAGACCCCTATCAAATTACTTCAGATCATTGCCCTGGGGTCAAAATTGGCCTGGTACCTGCAGTCACAAGTTTTACATTGGCTTATATTAAGAAAATTTTAGAAGTCTCCCTGTACCTAGTCATATAGCCGAGAGCCACCAAATTTTGCATGTGGCTTTATCTAGTGAGTTTCTATCAAGAGTGGCCAAATTATAGGCCTGGGGTCAAAATTGGCCTGGCCCTTGGGGTGACAAGTTTAACATAGACTTAATATATAGAGAAAAGTTTATCAATCTCCTTGTACTTAGTCATAAAGCGTAGTGCTACCAAATTTTGCGTGTAGCTTTGTCTAGTGGGCCTCTACCCAGAGTGCCTAAACTATAGCCCTAGGGTCAAATTCGATCTCACCTAAAGGTTTAGAAGTTTTACATGGGATTCTATTATGAAAACTTTAGAAACCTTCTTGCTACTAGCCATAAGAACTAGGACTACCAATTCTAGTCTGTTTCAGGGGCCTTATGTTTAAAACCATGTATTGTAAATTTTTGCATGTAGGCTTTTACTTATAAGCCAGTGGAGCAATACAGGGCTGTCATTGCCCTCTTGTCTCATTGTCCCACAGTTATTCAAGTGCTTCAAAGACAAATCTCATCATTTGGGTCACAGTTAAGATTTCTTCTGCATAACTTCAGGCATTCTTTTGAGTACATGAGCATAATTGCATATGTCTCTGTTTGCAACAAGTGGTTTTTCAGTGATAAGACTTATTTATGTAGTCATTGTTGGTCCTTTGGCCTTTTCATGCTTGGTTTGCAAAACTTTTTTTGAACAGTAATATGCTTGCATATTTTATTGAGTATGTATTGTTGTTATGCTTCTCATTGCAGTCATGTAAATTTGCAAATGAAATGAATGCTACATGTATGCAATTTAGCAGAACTATCAAACTCATAAGACATCAATAACAAAGATAAACAAGTTGTTGACTACCAAATTGAAAGTAGATGCAGACTCTAAATTTGAATCTGGCACAAAACAGCTGGTGATCTTTAATAACACTGAAAATGTTGTTGAAAATACAAAAAAAATAATGGTTACCAGCATTTTTCTTTCTTCCTATGATGTTTTCGAAAGTGACCTTGTCCAGGATTGCAACTGATGTTTGTGTTGCAACAGAGTAAAGGAAACATCACAGGTGGTACATTGCATTTCCATAGACACCTTTTCCTGCAGAGTCCATTAGATCCTGTTCACAAGGTGCGCCTCGCCATTGGTAGCGGACTTCGTACAGATATATGGAAAAAATTTGAGACACGGTATAAAATCCCATGGATTATTGAGTATTTTGGAACCACTGAAGGGACAGCTGCTTTCATGAATTTGGAAAATAAATTAGGGGCTTGTGGGAGATTGTCTCCTTTTCTTGTATGTTGATATCCCTTGATTGTGTATTCAGTGGTAGATTCCAGATAGTAGAAATGCAAGAAACCTCATAACCTGTAACTCTGTGAAGCATGGATGAATTTGGGATTAATCTTTCATGAAATCTGACTATAAGTCTTTAATTGTGATTTTTGACAAAGACAAAAGAAACTTTACAATATGCATAAAGAATTTTTTTAGTAATAATTTCAGAAATTGACATTACTGTTTTCTGACTCCATGTTAAATTCTGTTTTTGACTAATAGGTTGGGTTTTGTTGGCTGTATAAAGGCACTTAAATTATGTTGCCAATTGTTGAATAGATTTGAATTTGACATATTAATACCATCAGATATGTCCCTCTTTTGTCCATGCTTACTGAATGACTCTGCAAGATAAGATTTAATTTACACAACTCGGTTTCACCTTTCAACCAGCATCATACTTACATTACCACATAGTCTCCATCCTTTAAGCCATTTTTACCTTACCTGAGCATGAAGTAGCCAAGTTGAGCTTTCGTGATCAAGTTTTGTCCATGGTCAGTTGTTTGGAATGGTTGGTCTGTTTCCGTCATCTACTTTACCTTGTGTTCCCTGTGGAAGCCACACTTTCAGTCTGATCCTCATGAAAATTAGTCATAATGCTTGTCTTGATTGTATCTCATTTGAGTTTGAAAATGGGTTACGTTGGGTCAAAAGCTAGTTCAAATTTTGAAAAAAAAAAAAAACTTTTGTACACATTAGAGTCCATATTTTTCTCTTGAAAATTGGTCAGAATGTTTGTTTAAATGATATCTCAGATGAGTTCGAAAATAGGTCACTTTGGTTAAGAAGGTCTCTGAGTCAGATTTTTGAAATAATTTGCATATGCTCTAGAAACCACATTTTGTGTCCAATACTCATGAAACATGGTCAGATTGTTTAGCATGATAAAATACCGTATGGGTTTGAAAATGGATCATGTCTGGTCAAAACTAGGTCACAACGTCAAATCTTTAAAAATTCTTGTATACTCTCTAGTGGTCATATTTTCTGTTCAGTACTTATTAAAATAAGTCAGAATATTTTTATTGATGATACATGGGATTGACAGTGGGTCACATTGGGCCAAGAAGAATGTAGCCATATCAAATCCCTGAAAAAACTTTGTATACATTCAAGAGGCCTCATTTCTGTCCAGTACTAATGACAGGTGGTCAGAATACTAGTATTTGTTTTGATAAAATCTACAATACATTGTACAGTGGGCTATGTGTGGCTGAAAAGTATGTCAGTGAGACTTATTTTAGAAAAAACTTGTGCACATACTAGAGGTCAAATTTTCAGTCCAGTATTTATGAAAGCTTGTTAGAATGTTCATAATATCTTGGAAGGCATTGGAAATGGATCATGTTTGGTCAAAAGGCTCAGATGAGCGACTACAGGCCCTTAACCCTTATCCTGCCAAGAAAAAAAATGGTTGACGATCAAACAAACACATTTTGCAAAATGTATGGGTATTGGGCTGGACTTATGAAACCCAAACTACCAATAAAACAGCAGAGGATGTAGAGCAAGATCAGACTGCACGTATGTGCAGGCTGATCTTGCCGTACATTCTCCGCAAAAGTCATCCATGGTCGCGCACGGCAGGATAAAGGATAATGATGACAAGGCTGGGTGTTGCAAACAGTATTTTATCCTAGACTGTAAAGAAATTGCAGTATGGTCTCAGTTTAAAGCAGTGATAAATCTATTGTCACAGTTTGAGATGGCTTTAAATTTGGAATATTATCAAACTGAGAGTAGCATTTGATATTGCTATGACTGTTTTGAATATAATCAAATGAATTGGTGTTATAAAAGAATAAGCGATTAAGAAATTAACTATCAAAAACAAAATTTTAGTCTTTCCTTAGGCTGTCTGGGTTGATTAAAATTCTTTGTACAAGTGTTGAAAGAGTGAAATCGAGGCTTCATTTTGTAGGAATTGTATGCTGTACCTATTCCCAAAGAAGCTAGAAATATTGTGCACATTTGGTATTATTTTCAGAACTCACTTGATGGCGTGCACAAAGTAAGAGTGGCTGTTGGTAACGGTTTAAGAGCAGATATTTGGGAACAGTTTAAACACCGCTTCAAAATTCCTAATGTCTGTGAATTTTTTGGAGCAACAGAAGGGACGATTGCCACCATGAATTTGAATAATCGCACAGGAGCATGTGGGAGATTCTCTCCATTAATAGTATGTGTGATATTTTAGATAGATTTATACTATTTATCAGACAACACAATTTTGGACTTGTCAAATTTCAAGCATTTGCAGACACCATTATGACGTATATTTGCCACAATGAGAATAATCACATTTGTCAAAAAAAATATTGTTACTATTGTTTTCTCCTTTGTCCCTGTCCCCTTTTTGTCAAAAAAATGTGTTTACCAGTATTTTCTCCTTAATACCCCTCACAATTTGTAACCCTTCAATACACAGTCCTGAGTAAAAACAGCCAGAGAAAAAGTACTTATGGAAACATTGTAAGCAACCAACATTTTCTCCTTTTCCACAATATTTTGGACCCTTCCAAAGACAAATTATAATTTGTGTAACATTTGATTTGTTGTCTGCAAATGCTTTCAGTTTAGACAAGTCTAAAATTTCATTTTTTTGGTAGAGAGCTTAAGAACTTAATTATTGTGGTTATTAAAACAAAGTTTTTTGAGGAAGCATTAATCTTTTGCCACACAGCTATATTTTAGACTTTTTGAAAACTTCTACAGTAAACATAAAGCAGAATTTAGAAAGTTTAAGATACATGTACCTTGATTATATGACAAACCTATATTCCTTTGCTATGCCAGTGGCCAGGGTAACAGTCAGTGTTTTAAGTTAAAGCATCTGAATTATTTCGCAATTCTTCCGTGATTGGTACTAATTATGACAATGAAACAGATTTAATTAGTACTAACAATAAAAGATTAACTCTGTATGATGTGTATGCAGTTATTCAGTCATTATAAAGACTAAGTTTTATGACAGTTTGAAGGGTCTGCAATCTGATGAGATCAATTTGATGTTTGTTTGTCATATGTTGTTTTTTTGTGTGTGTACGATTTATCTTTTATTAGGATATTCTGTGTTTTTTCATACACTGAAAAATACAAAGATCATCATTTTGTGTTATAAATTTAACATTTTACTGAAAAAGCACAGAAAAAAGCTAATGAAGCAAATGACAAACATTGCTCGTCTTCATTATTTTTTTCACAAAAAAATGAAGCAAACTACCTACTAAATAACCTGAAATTCATTAGCTATAAATACTTCTTTACAAAACAGCCTGTAATAGAATTGAAAATGTGGAAGAATGTAAATATTTGTTAAAAAACAAATTTTCTGCTTGTCTCTGTCCATGTGGTGAAAATTTCATGTCTGATTAAGCCTACGTGACTTCAAGTGAATATAAAGGGTCGCAGTTGTTGCAAAAAGAGCAAAAAATAGTTACCTTCCTGTGGGATAGGGTATTGTAGATTGGGTCTCGTAAATTATGAAATAAAATTATCTGGAAATGCAAATTGTTGGTTTGGCATGCAATTCAAAAGTAGCATACTTTGAATGGTACCAAAATACTTTTTAATACCTAATCAATGCATGGTTATAGATAAGCTACGCTATTATAGACCTACCGATTTATATTCATACATGTACTCAGGACTCATAGATTAGGAATTCATTTTTCAATTAAAGGGTTTGAGTTTTAGCTTCTCTTCATGCTCGTATCTATGATAAGTTTAGCTCAAGGTGATACTTTTCATCAAAGAATGACTATTTTGAACATTTATGCCTAATATTACTAGATTTTAGTGATATTTTGTGACATCAATTGTTGTATAAAATATGGACTCATAGATTATGTCCGATTTGAAGACACTTCAAAAGGCAACATCAAAAATCACAAAGCAAATCCTAGTTGCTATATCTTACTTTAACCCTTTCCCAAACAATCCCTGGTTTTTACGGGTCAGGAATAGAAGCCTTTTGAAAACATTGTGGGAAAAGGAGAAAATGCTGGTAAGCAGCATTTTCTCCTTTTCCCACAATGTTTTCTACCCTACCATATAGAAAAATAATCTTTTTAGCAACTGTTAATTTGTCATTTGCAAAATGCGTTCAATTTGGTCTGGTCCAAAATTTGCTGTTTGGGAAAGGGTTAATATGTGATATGATCCCAAACATAATGTAAATAATTTACATTTGATAATATTTGGTGGTTTTTTTTTTTTGTAAAAATTTTAGGCCTCTGAAATGGGAATTTGTCATTGCGACATCACATTTTCATAGGCTTAAGGTCGACAGAATGGATGATTTTTTCTGATCGAAAGTGAACATTTTAAAATTGAATTATCCTTGATATATCATCAATTGGCTATACATGTACTTATAGCCAATCATAATTTTAAAGCAAGTGGAAATACATTAAATATTCAAGGGAACGTTGAATCACACTGACATTAATTCGCAAATCTTAAGCAGCATTCATTTTTAGTGGTCTGTATGTTACAGGATCTAAAGTTTTATTTGAATGGCACTTGCTTTAATGCCATCGTCTATCAATTATCAAAATTTGTTCAGAGAGAGATTAGTACATTACCAAAATCTAGACTGGTCGATATTGAAAGCACATGCAGAGGATAAGTATGTCTCATATAATGAATTTTTTCTTTGGAAAGATAAGAAGCATTGTGAGAAAAGGAGAGGATGCTTATTACAGCTTTTTTCCCCCCATATTTTCTACTCCCTCAGGCTTGTTCAAACATCAGATTATTTGGCAAAGGCTTAATATATCAAACCTTTTCTGATCTTTGACATTTTTTTGTCAATCATTTGAATATGTACATGTGTTACATAGATGATAAATTTTATGTATTTCAGTGAAATTCAAAAACCTTTTCGATATGACTGATGATGACCTAGAGATAAATTTCAAATTTTCACCAGAAAAACAAAATACAGCTTCAATGCATTTTTTTGGGTGGGACTTACCATCAAAATCTAGTATACTTCTTTTCTGTAATTCCCTGTGGCAACCTCCACCACCTACCATTATAACACACCACAATACTCTCTAAAGCGCAAGAAATCATATATCCGTGTTTATCTAGATACCTAGTGCTCTGGAGTTACTGTTTCCGAAAAATTAAAAAATGACATTTTATATACCGGCCATAACCATGAAATTCCAAACTATATTCCACTGCTATTTCTCAAAGAATTACTGAAAAACTGTATTTTGGTTTTTTGGGCATGTTCATCAAAATATTGAACAATCTATTTTTAAGATATGTTTGTCAACTCATACTACTCATTGTATGGGTATTGTAGAGAGTGAAGGCAAAGACCAAAAGTATTTACTCAATAATTACAGTAAGCAGTACAAGGTAGTTTTAATTTCTAATGCTAAAAACTAAATATCAGTTGTTGCTATGTTTTGAATACACATTTAACTCTTTACAACACAATCACAATGCTGGTAATCAGCATTTTGTCTTTTCCACCATGTTTTCTGGCTTTTCAGAGACGTGTTAAAAAACTCGAGCAATATATAATAGGAAATCTCAAATATCTTTCAATTTCAGTGAGTCTAAATTGTTTTTGTTTGGTAAAGAGTTAATCTTTACCCAACAACCTTTTGTTTAATATCTTTTAGAATAAAAAACTTTTAAGAAAACATAGTCTGAAAAGTAAAAAACTGGTAACAAGCATTATACCTTTCCATTGGTGTTGTTTACTACCTTCCAAAGCCAGATTCCATCATCAAAGTCACAATTATTTGGTTTTTCGAAAATGTTTTCAATTTGAACAAGCCTAAAATTTTGTTACCTGGTAAAGTGTTTAGATTGTACACAAAATAGACTGCATCCTGAATTATGTTGATAAAAAGACAGATGGACCACATTAACCCTGTATTGTTTGTCCCTTTGAAAGAAAGGTTTAAAAGCAATGTGGGAATAGGAGGAAAAGCTAGTTTTCTATCATGTCAAAAATATTGAAAGTTTAGTGTTGAATTAATTTTGATATAGACATGTTTACAGATTCAGTTTCAAATTGATAAAGAGTTGATTTATTAAAAATCAGTATAGGCCTGTTGGAAAGCTGTCAAAGAAATGTCTTGATTGTTTCAGGGGAAATATTAATTTTGAGGCACTGTTATGGGCCTCTCTCACCTGCATTGTTTGCAATTTGGAAACATTTCTTCTATCCCTTGCTGTTCTAAAAAGGTGTTTATCGTTTTTTCAACTTAGGACTTCGAGGAGAATCATTTTTTTACCAGAATACCTCTTTCAGTGTAAAGCAGACTCCTGGTAGCTCAGTCAGTTCTGTACTGGACTTGAGAACAAAGTTTGCTGGTTGAAATTTCTTTTCCAGGATTTACAGTCATCATTGTGAGAGGATTCATTCCTCTTTCACAGCTGAAAAATATTTTTGGCAATGGCTGTGTGGGAAAGGAGCTAGTGGCTCATTGAGAACATACTGTGAAGCACTGGTAAAAGAAAATTATGGGAAAGCACAAATATAATTTTATTCAATGGCCACCTTCATGTAATTTAAACAATGTTGAAAACAGGACTTAAACACCATAAATTCAATTAATCAATCTGTTATTACATAAGATATTGAAGCATTTAAGACTATTTGAATATTGCAGCTTAGAATCAAATGTGTCATATTTTTTTCAAATCACTTTCAGCCAAGTATTGACACAGGCCACATGTCACACTCTTATTTATGTGCATCTACATGTATATCAGTGAAATTTAGTTTGTAAACAGGATAAAATCTTTTACAGCACTTTTTAGCTCACCTTAGCACAAAGTGCTAAAGGTGAGCTATCGTGATCGCCCAATTTCCGGCGTCCGTCATCCGTCATCCGTCAACAATTTCTTTCAACATCTTCTCCTCTTAAACCACTAAGCCAATCTTCATGAAACTTGATAGGAATGTTTCTTGGGTGAAGCTCTACCAAAATTGTTCAAAGAATTTAATTCCCACCATAACTCTGGTTGCCATGGCAATAAAACGAAAAAAAAAAAATGAAATCTTTGAAAATCTTCTCCTCTGAAACTAGAAGGGGTAGAGCTTTGATATTTTGTATGTAGCATCTCCCAATGGACCTCTACCAAGTTTGTTCAAATTATGCCCCTAAGGTCAAAACTGGCCCCACCCTGGGGAATAATGCGTTTGAGCGCGTTTGAGCATAGGAACAAAGAAAGAAAACTTTAAAAATCTTCTTCTCTGAAACTTGAAGGCGTAAAGCTTTTATATTTGGTATGTACATGTAGCATCTCCCAAGTTTGTTCAAATTATATCCCTGGGGTCAAAACTGGCCCCACCCAAGGGGTCAAAAGTTTGAGCGTAGGAACAAAGGAGGAAAACTTTAAAAATCTCCTCCTCTGAAACTTGAAGGTGTAGAGCTTTGATATTTAGTATGTGACATCTCCTAGTGGACCTCTACCAAGTTTGTTCAAATTATGTCCCTGGGGTCAAAACTTGCCCCATCCCGGGGGTCACAAGTTTGAGCATAGGAACAAAGAAGGAAAACTTTAAAAATCATCTCCTCTGAAACTTGAAGGCGTAGAGCTTTGACATTTAGTATGTGGCATCTCCTAGTAGACCCCTACCAAGTTTGTTCAAATTATGTCCCTGGGGTCAAAACTGACCTTTCCCCGGGGATCACAAATTTGAGCATAGGAACAAAGAAGGAAAACTTTAAAATTCTTTTTCTCGGAAACTAGAAAGCTTAAAGCTTTGATATTTGGTCTATTGTATCTCCTAGTGGACTTCTACCAAGTTCATTCAAATGATGTCCCTGGGGTCAAAACTGGCCCCAACCCGGGGTCACTAGTTTGAGCATAGGAACAAAGAAGGAAAACTTTAAAATTCTTCCTCTCTGAAACTAGATGGCGTAGAGCTTTGATATTTGGTACGTAGCATCTCCTAGTGGACCTCTACCAAGTTTATTTAAATCATACCCATGGGTTCAAAACTGGCCCCGAGGGTCACAAGTTCGAACATAGGAACAATGAAAGAAATTTTTAGCTCACCTGAGCACAACGTGCTCAAGGGGAGCTTTTAGGGTCACTGGGTATCCGTCGTGCGTCATGCGTCATCAACAATTCTTTAAACATCAACTCCTCCTAAACCGCTGGGCCAATTTGGACCAAACCTGGCAGGAATGTTCCTTGAGAGGTCCTCTTTAAAAATTGTTCACAAAATTTGATTCCATCAAAAACTCTTTTTGCCATGGCAACCAAATGGAATTTTTTAGCGAATTCTTTAAAAATCATCTCCTCTGAAACCGCTGGTCGGATTTTGAAATTATTTCACAGAGTTGTTCCTTGGGTGACCCTTTGCAAAAATTCTTCGTGAAATTTTGATTCGTCAAAAAATGTGGCTCTGGTGAATGGGGGCTACTTGCACTATACAGAAATGAAGGAATTCTTTAAAAATCTTCTCCTCTGAAACCGCTGGACAGATTTTGAAATAATTTCACAGAGTTGTTCCTTGGGTGACCCTTTGCAAAAATTCTTCGCAAAATTTTGATTGGTCAAGAAACATGGCTCTGGTGAATTGGGCTACTTGCACTATAGAGAAATGAGGAAATTCTTGAAAATTTTTCTTCTCTGAAACCGCTGGTCAGATTTTGAAATAATTTCACAGAGTTGTTCCTTGGGTGACCCTTTTCAAAAATTCTTCGCAAAATTTTGATTGGTCAATGGGGGCTGGTGAATGGGGGCTACTTGCACTTTAGAGAAATGAAGAAATTCTTAAAAATTCTTAAAAAATTTTCTGCTCTGAAACCGCTGGTCAGATTTTGAAAGAATTTCTCAGGGATGTTCCTTGGGTGACCCTTTTCAAAAAGTGTGTGCGAAATTTTGATTGGTCAAGAAACATGGCTCTGGTGAATGGGGGCTACAAGTTTTTGCACTATATGGAATTGAAGAAATTCTTGAAAATTCTTCTTCTCTGAAACCCCTAATCAGATTTTAAAATAATTTGACAGAGATGTTCCTTGGGTGATCCTTGCTCTTGTGAATGGGGGCTACTTGCGCTATATGGACATGATGAAATTCTTGAAAATTCTCTTTCTCTGAAACCCCTGGTCAGATTTTATAAGAAAGTGTCTGAAATGTTCCTTGGGTGACCCTTTTCAAAACTTGTTCGTAAATTTTGATCCATCAAGAAACATGGCTCTCGTGGATGGGGGATACTTGCTCTTATACAGAAATGAAGAATTCTTAAAAATTCTTTTTGAAACTGATGGTCAGATTTCGAAACTAATTTCACAGGTGACCTTTTGAAAATTGCTTAGCAAAATTATAAATTTGGTTCCAATGTTTCAATACCTCAAAAAAAAAAAAAAAAAAAAAAGGCTATGGTCATCTCAAAAGTTCAGGTGAGCGATCCAGGGACATCTTGGCCCTCTTGTTTGAAATTCTTCTTCTCGAAAACTAGAGGGCATAGAGCTATGATATTTGGCATGTAGCAATTCATAGTAGATCTCTACCAAGTTTGTTTATATTGTGCCCATGGGGTCAAACTGGCCCTGCCTCGGAGGGGTCACAGGTTCGAACATAGCAACAAAGAAGGAAAACTTAAGAAATCTTCCCTGAAACTTGAAGGTGCAGAGCTTTGATATTTGGTATGCAGAATCTTCTAGTTGACCTCTACCAAGTTTGGTCATATGATAGTCCTGGCGTCAAAACTGGCCATGCCCCAGAGGTCACAGGTTGGAACATAGGAACAAAGAAGGGAAATTTTAAATTTCTTTTTCTCTTAAACGGGAAGGTGTAGAGCTTTGATACTTGGTATGTAGCATCTTTGAGTGGACCTCAACCAAGTTTGTACAAGGATGCTGCTTTGGTTAAAACTGACCCAGCCCCGGGGACCACAAGTTTGGACATAGGACGAAGAAGGAAAATGTAAAATTCTTCTTTGAAACTGGAACGTGTAGAGCTTTGATATTTGATTGCCCTATGTCCTGCGTCTGTCGCCCGTCAACAATTTCTTTAAACATCTTCTTCTCCTAACCCACTGGGCCAATCTTGATGCAACTTGGCAGGGATGTTCCTTGGGTGAAGCTTTACAAAGTTGCTCAAAGAATTGAATTTCACTCATAAGCTATAGTCTAAGGTGAGCGTTCCAGGGCCAATGACCCTCTTGTTATAGATTTACAGTTGTGGAGACAGTATTGTTATCTAAACGGATGTTGGTTTGTAAGCAGTGTAATTTTTTATAGAATGGACATTCAAGTTTGAGGCCATTTAAGAAGGCTGTCAATGATCATGGATCAAAAAACAAAAAAAGCTTATATGGAAATCAGTATTATAGGTATATTGACAGCAAAATTGAAGCTCAATATGTATTGTATTAAGGCTCATTGATTGAACATTTTTGGTAACATTTCAGAATAAATTGGACCCAACACCAAAACTTCTTGTAAAGTTTGATGCTGATACAGGGGAGGTAGTGAGAGACAAAAATGGATTTTGTATTCAAGTGAGAATTGGTATATACTTCTCTTTCTCCTTTCTCTGAATGATTTATTTGTCACAATTATCCTTTTTCGTTTTGTTTGTCCTCTTTGCATGTATATAAACAGCTAAAAGCTCTTGGCTTAGACCTGTGTTTTGTACATGGCTAGAAAATTAAAGATAATTTCTTCGAACTGCAAGCTCTAGAGCTTATATGTGGCATTACATGTATCTGGATTTTTAGCTCACCTGAGCAAGAAATGCTCATGGTGAGCTTTTGTGATCGCCCAATGTCCGTCATGTGTCGTCTGTCGTTAACAATTTCTTTAAACATCTTCTCCTCCTAAACCACAGGGCCAGTCTTGATGAAACTTTGCAGGGATGTTCCTTGGGTAAAACTCTACTAATGTTGTTCAAGAGATTTGAATTCAAGGCATAACTCTGGTTGAAATAGCAACCAAAAGGAAAAAAAATAGCAAAATCTTTGAAAAATCTTCTTTTCTGAAACTAGAAGATGCAGAGCTTTGATATTTGGTATGTAGCATCTCCTGGTGGACCTCTACCAAGACTGTTCATATGATGCCCCTGGGGTCAAAAATGGCCCCACCCCGGGGGTCACAAGTTTGAAACAGGAAAACATTAGAAATCTTCTTCTCTGAAACTAGAGGCGCAGGGCTTTGATATTTGGTATGTAGCATGTCCTAGTGGACTTGTACCAAGGATTTTAAAATATGATGCCCATGGTGTAAAAACTGGCCCCGCTCTGGGAGGCACAAGTTTGAAACATAGGAACAAAGAAGGAAAACTTTAAAAATCTTCTTCGCTGAAACTAAAAGGTGCAGAGCTTTGTTTTTGATATGTAGCATCTCCTAGTGGACTTCTACCAAGATTGTTCATATGATACCCCTGGTTTCAAAACTGGCCCCGCCTCGGAGGTCACAAGTTTGAAACATAAGAAACAAAGAAGGAGAACTTTAAAAATATTTTTCTCTGAAACTTGAAGGTGCAGAGCTTTGATATTCGGTATGTAGCATCTCCTAGTGGACCTCTACCAAGATTGTTCATTGATGCCCCTGGGGTCAAAAATGGCCCGTCCCTGGGGTCACAAATTTGAAACATTGAAACAAAGAAGAAAACCTTTAAAAATCTTCTTCTCTGAAACTAGAAGGCACAGAGCATTGATATTTGGTATATAGCATCTTTCAGTAGACATCTACGAAGATTGTTCATATGATGCCCCTGGGGTCAAAACTGGCCCCGCCCTGGGGATCACAAACATAGGAACAAAGAAGGAAAATTTTAAAAAACTCTTTTTATCAAAAACTAGAAGGTGCAGAGCTTTGATATTTGGTATGTAACATTTCCTAGTGGACCTGTACCAAGATTGTTCATATGATGCCCCTGGGGTCTAAACTGGCCCTGCCCCAGAAATCACAAGTTTGAAACATATGAACAAAGAGGGAAAACTTTAAAATTCTTCTTCTCTGAAACTAGAAGGTGCAGAGCTTTGATATTTTATATGTAGCATCTCCTAGTGGACCTGTACCACATTTGTTCATATGAAGCCCCTAGGGTCAAAACTGGTCCCACCCCGGAGGTCACAAGTTTGAAACATAGGAACAAAGAAGAAAAACTATAAATTTCTTCTCTGAAAGTAGAAGGTGCAAAGCTTTGATATTTGGTATTTTTGTATGTAGCATCTCCTAGTGGACTTCCACCAGAATTGTTCATATGATGCCCCTGGGGTCAAAACTGGCCCCTCCCTGGGGGTCACAAATGTGAAACATCGGATCAAAGAAGGAAAACTTTAAAAACTCTACTTCTCTGAAACTAGAGGGTGCAGAGCTTTTTTTATGGTATGTAGCATCTCCAAGTGGACTTCTACCAAGATTGTTTATGTGATGCCCCTGGGGTCAAAACTGGCCCCTTCCCGGGGCTTACAAGTTTGAAACATAGGAACAAAGAAGGAAATCAGAATTATTTGGCCTTGAACTTTGATATTTGGTTTTTATCTTCATTGTAGACCTTTACTGCTTAGTACCCAGATGAGCGATATAGGACCATCATGGTCCTCTTGTTTGATTAACCAATAACAACGTATATCCGACTCTAAAGAAAGACGCAGATGTGATATTCATGTAGTTTTGTCAGCAGAGCAAGTGCCGTGTATGACTTCTTGTCGTCACTTACTGTTCATTGTCTGTTTCTCAGTAAGTTAAAAGAACTTCCTTGTAGAACTCACTGTTCATTGTCAGTTTCTCAGTAAGTTAAAAGAACTTCCTTGTAGAACTCACTGTTCATTGTCAGTTTCTCAGTTAGTTAAAAGAACTTCCTTGTAGAAACTATATAGCCTATTTAACCTAAGTTTCATGTACACTCTTGAAAGGAAAAAAAGCATATTTCACAAATTCACAAAGCTGTCTTCTTGTGTATGCACACATTTCAAATCAAATTACATCTGTAAACATTGGCCTGTCATATGCTACAGGTGCTGGTGCAGGGTACTTTCTTAAGTTTCTTTGTCTCTCAATTGTTTTGTGTATATATTTTATCATTTTTATCGACCTGTTCCATAATCTATGTTAAGCTTGCCCAGTTTTGTTTCATATAATTTAGATGACACATAAACACTCATTTAAGATTTTCACAGTCCTTATCCCAGCTAAATGTGTTTCTAATTTAAGGTTTAGCAACTTTTGACCTTACCTATAATCTTCAAAACTTCACTACAAATATGAAATATACATTTTTAGGCATAAAACAAGAAAACTAATTTCTTTAGCACATTGATCATGATGCATGCAGATACATGTATATGCAAAACAAAACATAAAAGAAAGTGTTGTTAGAGTGTAGTGATTAGAAAATCAATGTACTTGATCCATATTGATTCCTACCTCCTTATTTTGCTTAGATAATCTCTGTTCTGTTGGTTGCTTAATTGAACAGTTTAACATCCAGTCATGCACTTTAAGCAGAAATCTTATGTTTTAATAAAATCTTCCATTGCAGGTGAGCCAGGGCTTCTGTTAGGTGGAATTCCAGTGCGTTATGGAGACTTACAGTTTTACAAGGGTGGAAAGGAAGTAAATGAAAAGAAAATTGTCAGAAATGTTATGGAGAAAGGAGATGTTTTCTTCAACTTTGGTGATCTTTTGACCTTAGATAGGGACTACTTTATTTACTTTACAGACAGAGTTGGAGACACCTTTAGGTTTGTACTTGATGAGTTTTTCCATAAGTTCATTTCAATTACAAAAAACCTCAGCCACACCTCAGGATTGCATACCTTCATTTCATGCTTTTTGTTTTGTAATATTGAATGTTTATTACTTTTCTCATACTCCATGATATACATGTAGTTTCAATCAGTATTTTATGATGTTTGTTGTTTTGAATATGGCTGGTTTCATCTGATTTACGCTGAGCCTATGAGCTCAGTTGGTAAAATACCTAGGTTAAAATTAGGAGTTGCTGGTTCGAGTCTCCAGCTTTGTCAATTTCTGCTGAAAATTGTTAAAACTATAGTTATATGGGAAAGCACAGATACATACGCGCGCACATATACACACATACAGATTGTACAGGGCCATATTCCATACTAACTTCTATCTCCAAGGACGTGTTTGGGTACATGTAACATTTAGTACTTTTATCCAAAGTTCTAAGAACTAAAACCAAGAAAATCAACATAAAGAGTGTACTATAATATAATTATGATGTTTCTTCTTAAACACATAAAATCTGCTTTGATAATACCAAAATTAATTTGACAAAAAATTTTGAACACTAAATACATAAATACTAATAATTTACTAAATGAATTATATCTATAATTACACATATTTTTTTTCTAGCTCTCCCGGGATTATGTCTGTATTGTTCAGACAGAACTTTGATAGATATTGTTGGCCACTGTCTTTGAAACTGAAAAGTAATCTAACTAAATATCAGAGATAATTTTTCTTTCTTGCATCTCTGTGCGGACAAAAATTAAAAATAAACATATACTTTTTTGTGGAGTATTTAAACAACATTTTCTCATCAAAGGGAAAAATGAAATAACTGTACGTACAAAGTAGGTTTTAAGAAAGAAAATTCATAGGTATCTATAGTAAAAAAAAATTTTAGTTCATTTTGAGACTTTAGTGTGTTTCAATCATATTGTGTAATATCGTTATTTTATACAGTGTCCAGATAAGAAGACTGATTGAAAAATACGACAATACACTAGTACTTCAGAACAGACTTTTCACAAAAGTTATGTCAATTTTATTGTATTTGTCATGGAAAGTACAAATATTACCATACCAAGTGAACAACATCAAAGTCCAAAGTGAGTGTCAAAGATAGATGTGCAATTTTGAATTTCCAACTGTCAAAACCCAGGGTCATGTGTCATATGGGTGCACAGCCTTTCTTGTTCAAAAGCGTGTTTTTGGTAAACATTACACTCAAAATCCCAAACAATACATAAGTACATGTATGTGACCTACAAAACACTGTAGAAACATGTATTCATTCAGAAAAATGGTAGGTGAGTGTTTCAGTGGCAACACAGTCAATCAAGATGACAATCTTGCTCAAAAATACTCATTGAAAATAAGATTGACTCGGTATCCTGTGAAATCTCTGCTCATTTGGTACGATTTAAGTTTTGTTGCATACTTTGTTTGCATAAAATAACCAAATACGCATCTTATCTGGGGCTGTGCAAATTTGGTTTGAAAAAGCTTTTATGACTGTTGGGATTTAACCAAAGATCATACTCAACAAAGGTTGGTGTGTCCACAAACCCAAAAAATTAATGTAAATCCTATAAAAAGTATTTGAATCTTTCAGATGGAAAGGAGAGAATGTTGCAACGTATGAGGTAGCAAATGTTCTGAGTCAGTTGAACTTTATCCATGATGCTAATGTGTATGGAGTCAGTGTTCCAGGTTTGTGTTTATTTAACTTGAATTCATCCCTGAATTTGCAATGGAAACCTTGTTTGCTACTATGGATGATATAAATTGATATCAATCTTCAGATAATATGTTTGCAAGCTGATGCATGATATACTGAGTCCATTAGGATATACATGTATACATGTAATTCTCTTTCAAAAGAAATTTACATTTATCTTACTTATTTACTAGATATTTTGTATGCTTAGTATTCTTGGTATGGTCTAACATGCTTTTCCTGGTAAAAATGTAATTTAACGCTCTGCAGACAAAGGAGAAGTAATACATGTAAAAGTAAATTTCCCTTTTTATCTAGGATGTATATTAAACCATAATGTTTACTACCATTCTTTGCTTTCCTTGTGAATATCATTTTTTCGACTTCTTTCTGTATTTATGTCTACATCAGACATATTTTTGATTGGGTCTGTTAAATAGCTATCAGTTTTAGATATATATTGTAGCAGTTGTAGTTTTTAACATGATAGCTGAGAGTCTTTTAATTCAGTTCAAATAATCCCAGCGAAAACTACCATAGGTTGCGATTGTTATCACCTCCTGTTTGTTTTAAGTCTTATTTTTTATAAGCTTTTCAATAACTTTTTTTACAAACTTTTCTACAAAATCATTTTGAATTGCTATTTTACAAATCCCTAAATGTTGTTTTTGTATTACAAGAATAGCCAGGATATCGATCAAAAACTGTGGAAAGGATTAAACCTGTGAATTATTGCTTCATTTTCTTCAGGGTCTGAAGGTCGGGCTGGTATGGCTGCCATGCATCTAAATGATAGTGATGAGTTAACCCCAGATATTCTTCACAAAATATACAATCACTGCATTGAATACTTGCCTTCGTATGCAAGACCTTTGTTTCTAAGATTTCCAAAAGAAGAAGCCATTACTGTGACCCTAAAGCAACAGAAGACGAGTTTTAGAAAAGAAGGATTTGATCCAAATATCATCCAAGACCCATTATTCTATTTGGATGAGCTTAACAAAACCTATTCTCCCCTTACAGTAGAAACTTATCCAAAATTCTTGGCAAAGGCTAGACTTTAGAGACTGAACCTAAAATCTAGGCTTACAAACTCACCATATGACTGTAGATAAACATACTTCCTATAGCATCTAACATATTGAGTACGTTTACAGTTTGTTTGTTTTTTCTTTCTTGAAGAAACTTCCAGATTTCATTTGAATACAGATCATGTGTTAATTAATGTTATCACAGTATATACCACTGTAATTATGTTCTATAAATTGATCAACATGGCAAGAACCTTTTGGAATAGTGGTGCAGATGACTTTGAACAGAATTTGTCGATGAACATAGACACTGAAATGCATTATTAAACGATGTAATTGTATTGAAACAAAAGTCATTTTGACTTAACATTATTTGGTATCCTCCTCAATCTGTATTTTGATAATTTGATAAATCTAATAAGGAAAAAGGGGGAGTATAGGTTTATATATGGAAATACTTTTTTTTATTTGTCTGAGAGTTTTGTGTCATTATTACATGTCAATATGAATGCAGACATGTTTTTTGTAAGTTGTGATTCGGTGAAATTGGTTTGCTTTCCTTTCTTTCTTTGAAGTATAATTTTCTCTTTTGAACCTCCTAGGCTATAATGAATCTTTTCTTCAAGAAATTGTTCTTGGATAATTTATCCAGATATTTATTTGCAGAATTCTGATTCATCAAAATCATTGCTGTGGGGATGATTGTAAGGGTAGTGACAAATTTTGAAATGACTTTAACTCTTAAATGGCTATGGTCCTCTAAAAAATTCAGGTGAGCGATCCAGCACCATCTTGGCTCTCTTGTTCTAATATTCATCTTTACAGAACCAGTAATTTGCAATGCTTTGCTCTTCTTTCATGAAAATTCTAGGTTTATTGATCTTGATCTTATTGGTTAGTTTTAATTGATCAATATTTTTGGAAATATTTTTGTTGTAAAAGCTTTTGTCAGAGCTCAATCATATTTTACTATAAGATATTTTTGAGTATGCCCGTTTTAATTCATTGGCTTTGTCTATGTATGCATCTATATGTATTTGCAAAGAAAAAAGTAAAGACCCTATACGCTTGATTTTTTAACCTCACCTGAGCACAACATGCTCAAGGGGAGCTTTTAAGATCACATAGTGTCTGTCGTGCACCGTCAACAATTCTTTAAACATCAACTCCTCCTAAACCACTGAGCCATATGGAACTTTCTAAGAAATTCTTTAAAAATCTTCTCTGAAACCGCTTGCCAGATTTTAAAATAATTTCACAGAGATGTTCCTTTGGTGACCCTTTTGAAAAATTGTTCGCGGAATTTTGATCAGTCAAGAAACGTGGCTCTGGTGAATGGGGTCTACTTGCACAATACAGAAATAAAGAAATTCTTAAAAATTCTTCTCTGAAAGTGCCGGTCAGATTTTGAAATAATTTCACAGAAATGGTTCAAAAATTGTTCGTGAAATTTTGATCCGTCAAGAAACATGGCTGTGGTGAATGGGGGCTACTTGCACTATATGGACATGAAGAAATTCTTCAAAATTCTTCTTCTCTCGAACGGCTGGTCAGATTCTGAAATGACTTTTACAGGTGACCTTTTGAAAATTTCTTGGCAAAATAATGCACTTTTACAGATAACCTTTTGAAAGTTTCTTGGCAAAATAATGTACTTTTACAGGTAACCTTTTCAAAATTTCTTGGCAAAATAATGATAGTTCATCCTACACTCTATTTTAACTTAACTCTTTACCAGACCACAACATTTTAGACTTTTTATCCCCCGCCGAAAGGCGGCGGGGGATATGGTAATAGTCTCCTTCTGTCCTTCCGTCATTCCGTCCTTCCGCTTTTTGTCCGGAGCATATCTCCAAAAGTATTTGAGATATCAACTTCAACCTTCACAAGTGGATAGATCTTATTAAGGACGCATGCAGTGTACAAGAACCATTGCTCTATCTTCAGTATTTTTGGAGTTATTGCCCTATGTACATTTTTACCTTGAATTTTTGTCCGGAGCATATCTCCAAAAGTATATAAGCTAGGAACTTGAAACTTCACACATATATAGAACTCATTGAGGAGACATGCAGTGCGAAAGATCCATTACTCTATCCTCAGTAATTTAGGAGTTATTGCCCTTTGTAAATTTTAACTTTGGATTTTTGTCCGGAGCATATCTCCAAAAATATTTGAAATATCAACTTCAAACTTCACAAGTGGATAGATCTAATTAAGGAGGCCTGCAGTGTACAAGAATCATTACTCTATATTCAGTATTTTTGGAATTATTGCCCTTTGTACATTTTATTCTGGAATTTTTGTCCGGAGCATATCTCCAAAAGTATGAAAGCTAGGAACTTGAAACTTCACACACATATGGAACTCATTGAGGAGGCATGCAGTATGAAAGATCCATTACTCTGTCTTCAGTATTTTTGGAGTTATTGCCCTCTGCACATTTTTACTTTGAATTTTTGTCCAGATTATATCTCCAAAAGTATAAAAGCTAGGAACTTGAAACTTCACACATATATAGAACTCATTGAGAAGAAGTGCAGTGCACAACAACCATAACTCTGTCTTCAGTATTTTTGGAGTTATTGCCCTTTGTAAATTTTAACTTTGGATTTTTGTCCGGAGCATATCTCCAAAAGTATAAAAGCTAGGAACTTGAAACATCACACGAATATAGAACTAATTAAGGAGAAGTGCAGTGCTAAAGAATCATAACTCTATCTTCAGTAATTGTTGAGTTATTACTCATTGTAAGTTTTCACTTTGGAATTTTTGTCCGGAGCATATGTCCAAAAGTACAAAGGCTAGGAACTTCAAACTGTATACACTTACAGAATTCATTAGCGAGAAGTGCACTTCACAAAAACCAAAACTCTGTCTTCAATAATTTTTGAGTTATTGCCCTTTGTTAATTTTTATTTTGGATTTCTGTCTGGCATATATCTCCAAAAGTATAAAAGCTAGGAACTTGAGGAGAAGTGCAGTGCACAAGAACCATAACTCTATCTTCAGTCTTTTTGGAGCTATTGCCCTTTGTAAATTTTTACTTTGGATTTTTGTTGGCATATTTTCATCTAGATTCACAGGCTTTTTTTGACTGATTACCCTATGATGAATTTATCCTGTTCTGGGACAAGTGTTAGTTTTTTGCCCTTGTTTTTGTAATAATGTGTCATGGAAAAAGGGGGTTTCATGTTATATTTCATTCCATTTCTTGTGAAGGCAGCTCCTTCCACATTTCTTGACGGAATTGAATAGAATTTTGACAGAATATTTCTTGTCATGTGACCTATTGCATATTGTCAACATTTTGCGATTTGTAGCTGCGTCATGAAAAAAGGGGGGCTTCATGTTTTATTTCATTTTATTTCTTGTGAATGCAACTCGTCCCATATTATTTTTCACAGATCATGAGACCTAGTACATTTATCACTGTATCATGGAAAAAGGGTACTTCATGTCAAATTTAATTTTTTATCAGTGTATCTCCAACTTTTGCACATATTTTCATGGAACTTCATATTTTTATTGCTTGATCAAAGCCAGTGACCAATGAGTCAATCGTGCATTCGTCTGTTCATAAACCTTTTAGATCACAAGTAGTACCATATATCCATTCAGCTACCCAGGCAGGTGCTACAAATTTCAACACTCTGGTCTCTAGCTACCTGCTTGAAATGGCAGCAGTGTGGCAGCTTATATTGTGAGAGGGATATCTTCTAAAGTCCTTGACAAAAAATGATGAAACTTCATGCATGTTTTCCATTGGATAGTCCCCACATATATGAAATCTTGAAATGGGTACTTAATATATTATCCTGTTATGGACCTCTTTTATATTTTTTTTATGTAATGAAATCCTGTGCCATGGAACAAGGGAGCTTAATATATAATTTCATCATGGACCAGTAACAAAAAGGCCACAATCATGTACATGCAAAACAGAATACCTCTCATACGTTTGTATCAAAAAAGGTCTTTTTCGAGGGGGGATATTATTTAAATGAAATTTCTTGTCCAAATTGAAAGCATTAGCAGATAACAAGATTAAAATGAGTCAGAAATTGAAATTTGTTTTAGGAAGGGAAGAAAACATTGTTGGAAGAGGAGAAAATGCTTCTAAACAGTATTTTCTCCTTTTCCCACAATTTTTAGCTCACCATAGCATGAAGTGCTAAAGGTGAGCTATTGTGATCGCCAAATGTCTGACATCCGTCATCCGTCAACAATTTCTTTAAACATCTTCTCCTCCTAAACCACTGGGCCAATCTTAATGAAACTTAGTAGGAATAGTCCTCGGGTAAAACTCTACCAAAATTGTTTAAAGAATTTAATTCCACCCATAACTCTGGTTGCCGTGGCAACAAAAAAAAAAAAAAAAAAAAGAAATCTTTGAAAATCTTCTTCTCTGAAACTAGAAGGCGTAGAGCTTTGATATTTGGTTTGTAGCATCTCCTAATAGAACCTCTACCAAGATTGTTCAGATGATGCCCCTAGGGTCAAAACTGGTCCCGCCCCGGAGGATAACAAGTTTGAGGATAGGAACAAAGAAGGAAAAATTTAAAAATCGTCTCCTCTGAAACTTGAAGGCGTAGAGTTTTGATATTTGGTATGTAGCATCCCCTAGTGGACTTTTACCAAGTTTGTTCAAATTATATCCCTGGGATCAAAACTGGCCCCACCTCAGGGGTCACAAGTTTGAGCATAGGAACAAAGAAGGAAAACTTTATAAATCTTCTCCTCTGAAACTTGAAGGTGTAGAGCTTTGATATTTAGTATGTGGCATCTCCTAGTGGACCTCTACCAAGTTTGTTCAAATTATGCCACTTGGGTCAAAACTGGCCCCACCCCAGGGGTCACAAGTTTGAGCATAGGAACAAAGAAGGAAAACTTTAAAAATCTTCTCCTCTGAAACTTGAAGGTGTAGAGCTTTGATATTTAGTATGTGGCATCTCCTAGTGGACTTCTACCAAGTGTATTCAAATTATGCCACTTGGGTCAAAACTGGCCCCACCCGGAGGGTCATAAACTTGAGCATAGGAACGAAGAAGGAAAACTTTAAAATTCTTCTTCTCTGAAACTAGATGGCGTAGAGCTTTGATATTTGGTATGTTGCATCTCCTAGTCGACCTCTATCAAATTTATTCAAATGAGGTCCCTGGGATCAAAACTGGCCCCACCCCGGGGGTCACTAGTTTGAGCATAGGAACAAAGAAGGAAAACTTTAAAATTCTTCTCCTCTGAAACTAGATGGCGTATAACTTTTATATTTGGTATGTGGCATTTACTTGTGTACCTCTACTTAGTTTGTTAAATCATGCCCATGGGGTGAAAACTGGCCCCAACCCGGGGGTCACAAGTTCAAATATAGGAACAAAGAAAGAAAATTTTAAAATTCTTCTTCTCTAAAACTATAAGGCATAGAGCTATGATATTTGGCATGTAGCAATTCCTAATGGACCTCTACCAAGTCTGTTCATATTATGCCCTTGGGGTCAAAACTGGCCTGCCCCGGGGGGTCACAGGTTCGAACATAGCAACAAAGAAGGAAAACTTTAGAAATCTTCTCTGAAACTTGAAGGTGCAGAGCTTTGATATTTGGTATACATAATCTTCTAGTGGACATCTACCAAGTTTGGTCATATGATGTCCCCGGCGTCAAAACTGGCCTTGCCCCGAAGGTCACAGGTTGGAATATAGGAACAAAGAAGGAAAATTTTAAATTTCTTCTCCTCTGAAACTAGAAGGTGTAGAGCTTTGATATTTTGTATGTAGCATCTTTGAGTGGACCTCTACCAAGTTTGTTCCAAGGATGCTGCTTTGGTGAAAACTGACCCAGCCCAAGGGACCACAAGTTCGAACATAGGACAAAGCAGGAAAATTTAAAATTCTTCTTTGAAATTGGAAGGTGTAGAGCTTTGATATTTGATTTCCCTATGTCTGTCTGCATCTGTTGCCAGTCAAAAATTTCTTTCAACGTCTTCTTCTCCTAACCCACTGGGCCAATCTTGATGAAACTTGGCAGGGATGTTCCTTGGCTGAAGCTTTACCAAAGTTGCTCAAAGAATTGAATTTCACTCCTAAGCTATAGTCTAAGGTTTTGCTTGCAAAATACAGTCTGATCTTGAATCTGCACCATCAGAATCAACAACAGTTCAATTATTTTTCCTAATTAAAAAGGACCTTTATTTTCATTAATTTGTAGCTGTAAGCTCATTGGTTTTAATATTGAATTTGTTGTCTGATGATAATTTGAATTTATAAGAGTCTAGAATTTGTTGTATGGTAAAGAATTAACTCTTTACCACACAACAATATAATATATTCTATCAATCAACATAGTAGAATGCATCAGTGAATGACTTCTACTACATGTATGTTGATTGA
The DNA here is from genome assembly GCA_943736015.1 of Tridacna crocea. NCBI lineage: Eukaryota > Metazoa > Mollusca > Bivalvia > Cardiida > Cardiidae > Tridacna > Tridacna crocea. The sequence continues at coordinate 31,952,526 of OX031066.1, read as the reverse complement.
TTGAGTTGTTATTAAGATAGGCATGTATCAAGCAGGAAATAAGTTTTGGAGATTTCGTAGAGAAGAACAAAGCAGTTGTTATAGCTATACAAGAATTACCATATAGGCCATTAAAGTAAGTATAGCTGCCAAAAGACAGTGGGTATTAAACTGCATTTCAGTTCAGCCAAACTGTTTAAAAGGTATGTAAATTATTGTGAAGATAAACTGTTATTCTATGGTCGGTCCGGTTGTCAGTTGTTGGCAGGGATTTCAAAACTAAGCTAAAATGTGCCAGGCCTCTCTATCTTTTGCTGCCTTTTTTCTTGAATTCAAATTTATTTTATTGTCAGCCACTACCCCTTGGACCGACCACACAATGATAGATTGTCATCTTCACATTATTGCCCATACTTCTAAATGGTATTATTTGAATTTAGATGAATGTCAAAACCTGAGTTGACCTTGCTACAATTAGACCTTTAAACACTACCAAAAGTAGGGCACTGAAGGCCTGAAAATGTCGAAAGAATAATATACAGTGATGTTTAATTGTGTCGATGTTTTTAGGGTATAGTAAACACTATCGTACAGGGAGCAGCCAATTGCTCGTTTTCTTAATAGTTTTAAAAGCTGTCTATGGCAAGAAGTTAAACCATTTAACTATTTTCTTACAATTGATTATTCGGAAAGGTTGTGAAATCTTTTTAACATCTCACCTCACTCTTTTCATGTTGCTAAAATTATTGTATAATCCGCAGTGTAGTATACATATATGGTGTAATGAATAATTGATTGGTTGATTATTTTGTAAAAGTGTACAGTCCATTGTTCTCACTGCCATTTTTACAGTTCTTTTTATTTCTTTATGGATTATGAATAACTTTTGGTCTTTTGACAAGTCTTTTCCTTACCTCGTTCAAGTTAATGGTGCTCAAGGTTGGCTCTGTTATGATTGCTTACCATCGGTCAGTTTAAAGATTGAAAATCTTTCTCTCAGGACCCTTATTGAGGATTATTTTGCAATTTAATTGTCCCTAGATTAGAGGGCTGTCTATCAGATATATCCGCTGTAAAAATAGGAATAAAAATGTTCAATCATCTTTTAGGAGAGATCAGTTATCAGTTCGCTATCTCTTACAGACAGTTATTTTTCTTTTAGAGAGTTGTTCTTATAATTTTTCTTATAATTATTATTTTTCAAAGGTTAGAATTGATTAAATTTGGTATAGGAATAGCTCATATATCTTTTGTGCAAACCAGCCGTTTTACCTGTTTGGACATTTTACAATATTGAGACTGAATGAACTTATATGAGCAGAAAATTATTTGAAATGCCCTGTGCTGAAAGAATTATCTTGTGAACAAAGTCCAGGATATGTATTCCTTTAATTTTTCTAGCAGTCTATAAGAAGGTATTCAATACAGTTTGACCATATTACTACTTTTAGTTATACTATCAAAGGATCATATTAGGTACAGAACTGTAAGGTGAGAGAAGTCATGGGTATCATGTTATAATTATGTGCTAATGCCTCATTATTAATCAAGCATGAACTGATCTGTTCGTAACAGATTCTAAATAAACTCTGTTTTTCTTTCATCCATAAAATTAAAGGTGGGTATTTAGAATTTTCACATCTCACCAAATTAAAAAATATATATGTCACTGAAATTTATATGAAAAAACAATACAAATCATCAGTAATTAAGAACCATAAAATTACCCAAAAAAAATTTTTTGTGGTATTCCCTTAAAAGGCTACGTAGCGTCTTAAGCTATATTTAGATTTCCTGCCAAAATCAGAAAAGCATTGTGGGAATGTTAAGTGACTTGCACGTGACTAATGACTATTTAATTCCATAACATAACAAACATGTAATTATTTTCCATGATGTCTAGAACTTCGGATGCTATGTTTGAAGCTTTGTCTGTACATTTCCGGTATGTAAATGAGCGAGCTGCTGATGTAAAAATAGACCGTGTTTCCCTTCAGTGTTGACCTGGGCTGTGGTAAATATCTAATTTATCTAGCTGTCGGATGGTTTTTAACTACTGGGGTTTACTGAATGGAAATCATAAGGCTTTGGGTGTATAAGGATGATTTTTATGTATTTTTGTAAGATTTTCGTCTCAAAATCTGAAGGGCCACCTTTAACCACTCTTTAAGGATAAAAAAAAACACATCATATTTTATGAGTGGTTTAGTATTTCATTTTTCAAGGGATTTTTTTTTTTTAGTGTGGTACTGTACTTTTCAAGTACAGCCTATTATATCGTGTCAATGTGTCTTTCTCAGGGAAAAAAGTTTTTTTTTTTTTTATGCAAAGACAATCATTTTATTTGATCAATAGTATTTCTAGATTTCTGTTATAATTTTATGTTTAGATGGATTTGTCGTCACCCTATTTAATTCATATTTGTCAATATATTTTGACATTCTTGTTTTTCATATTTTGTAAAGATACAAAAATACATGGAATTTTTGTACAGTTTTGGTCTACTTGTTCGAGTATGGAAACTGTTGATATTTTTTTGTCAGATAGCTGAATGAATATAAAATGCACATTTTAATCAGGAAAACAACCACTTTGTTTCTTTAGTAGACAGTTGAGATAGAATAAAAAACTGCTCAAAGTGCAGTCTAGTTTTGGATTTGTAAGCTACAATCCGTTTTTTTGCATACTATAGCCAAGACAAATTACATATCCAAAATGTTCGTCCTTATCTTAACTATCAGCTTAAGAACAAAAATATGCTTTGCTACCTAAGGCTTACAATTAACATAAGGTATCAAATGATGGCCGGCTGTCTAGACTGTTTCCAGACTGTTGGCTATAATCACACTGTGAATTTAGTGTATAAAAAAGATAGGTCACTTTCGTCTAATATCCAAAACAAGAATTTTGAAGTCATTGTTTAAAATGATTGATAAGATTGCAACTATATGATTTTTACATGATAAGTATTGTACTTTTGTAAATGTTTTTTAAGATTTACCAGCTCATAAGCAGAGTAGTTTATTTATATTTTTTCTTGTTTGTTCATTTTTCAAATGAGAAACATTTCAAATGAATTCAAATAGGTGCTGATTTGTTTGACAGTTATTATCATTACATTTGCTTTATTGTTATTCAGTAAAGATATAACTAGTTTTACTCCGACTTTTCATAAAAGTATGATTTTCTGTTCCGTTTTCCTTACAATGCCTCCAAAGGATGTGTTAGGTTTGGTGTCAGTCTGTCTGCAAGTATTTCCCACGGCTTGCTGTTCTTCTGTTTTTGTACCTGTTTGTCATTCATTAAATCTGCTGATCTGATCCTCAAATTCCTGATTTTTAGCTCTACTGGTTGAAAGCCAGCAGAGCTTATGTCATGGCAGGTTTCCGTCGTCCGTCCGTCTGTCCATCTGCTAGTCTTTTTCTTGTTTACGCGATAAAGCCTGCATTTGATGTCCGATTTTTGTGACACTCGCACAGTTTGTTAATCTCATCAATAGCTTCAACCCTAATGATTTTGAGTAAAATCAAACAAACAGTATGGGAAAAGTACTGTTTCAAATTGAAAATTTCCAATTCTTGTTTACGCGATTAAGTCTTCATTTGTTTTCAGTTTTTCGTGAAACTTGCACAGTTTGTTTATCTCATCAATAGCTTCAACCCTATTGGTTTTGAGTAAAATCCAACAAACAGTATGGGAAAAGTAGCCATTTCAAATTGAAAATTTCCAATTCTTATTTATGCGATAAAGTCTTCATTTGTTGTCAGATTTTCGTGAAACTTACACGGTTTGTTTATCTTATGAATAGCTTCAACCCTATTGATTTTGAAAAAAATCCAACAAATAGTATGGATAAAGTAGCCATTTCAACTTGAACATTTCCAATTCTTGTTTACACAATAAAGTCTGTATTTGTTGTCAGATTTTCATGAAACTTGCACAGTTTGTTTATCTCCTCAATAGCTTCAACTGTATTAATTTTGAGTAAAATCCAACAAACAGTATGGGAAAAGTAGCTATTTCAATTTGAAAATTTCAAATTCTTGTTTATGCGATAAAGTCTTCACTTGTTGGCAGATTTTCATGAAACTTGCACAGTTTGTTTATCTCATCAGTAGCTTCAATCCTATTGATTTAAAAAAAATCCAAAAAACAATACGGGAAAAGTAGCCATTTCATGTTGAAAATTTAAATTCTTGTTTACCGGATAAAACGTGCAATTTGTAATCTGATTTTTGTAAAACTTGCACAGTTTGTTTATCTCAACAATAGCTTCAACCCTATTGATTTCGAAAAAAATACAACAAACAGTATGGGACAAGTAGCCATTGCAAGTTGAAAATTTTTGATTCTTGTTTATGCGATAAAGTCTGCATTTCTTGTCAAATTTTCTTGAAAATCACAGTTTGTTTATCTTATCGGTAGCTTCAACCCTATTGATTTTGAAAAAAAAATCAATAAACAATATCAGAATAGTAGCCAATTAAAGTTCAAAATTTCAAATTCTTGTATATGTGATTAGTTCAGCAGTTTTGGTTGAATTTTCCAGCCCCGATGGTCACAAATTTCATGTGGGCTTATGTTTGGAAAACTTTAAAAATCTGCTTAATAGTTTGTACCGAGCCATTAGGCGCAGAACTGCCATATTTTGCATGTAGCTTTATCTAGTGGGCCTCTACCAGGAAGGCCAAATTATAACCTTTGGGTCAAGTTCGTGTCCACACCAGGGGTCACTAGTTTAACATGGGCTTTTGTGGTGATAACTTTATAAATTATCTTGTTAATAACCATAATAAAGCCTTGGACTTCTAAATTTAGCTCTGTCATAGGGGTCTCATGTTTTACCGTACCTTATATTTAGGAAACTTTGAAACTCTTCTTGTTTATAACCACACATTATAGACCTTTTCTATTTTGTCTAGGGATTTATCTTGTGAGCCTCCACCGGGGTTCAAGTAATTACAGCATTGTGGTCAAAAATAGCCCGGGGGTCTCGTAGGAATCTATGTAAAGAATTTTGTATGTCTTTAAGTTTGAAACCAGTTCACTAATTATTGTAATGTTTGGCTTATAGTGTTTTTACTTATTAGCCAGTGGAACGATACAGGGCCATCATGGCCCTCTGGTTAATTAAAAATTATATGGGCCTGCGTAAAAACTCTTACTATGGACGGTTCACTTTAGATATTCAGATTATGCAGAATTTATGAATTTGATATTCATTCTGTGTCAGGGTTACTAGGGAAGAATATTGGAAATTGCATTATCTCATAGAACGTGCATTAGTCTTCTTTTTTTTTTTTGTATTGGCATATATGATTATTTAATGAACATATGCTGATTACGCATTTTAGCTAACCTTAGCACAAAGCGCTAAAGCTGAGCTATTGTGATCGCCCTATGCCCGGCGTCCGTCGTCCATCAACAGTTTCTTTAAACATCTTCTTCTCTTAAACCACTGGGCCAATATTCATGAAACTTGGCAGGAATGTTTCTTGAGTAAAGCTCTACCAAAATTGTTCAAAGAATTTAATTCCACCCATAAATCTGGTTGCCATGGCAACAAAAAAGAAAAAAAAAAAAGAAAAAAAAAAAAGAAATCACTAGAAAGCGTAGAGCTTTGATATTTGGTATGTAACATCTCTTAATGGACCTCTACCAAGGTTGTTCAAATTATGCCCCTAGGGTCAAAACTTGCCACATCCCGGGGGATAACAAGTTTGAGGATAGGAACAAAGAAGGAAAACTTTGAAAATCTTCTCATGTGAAACTTGAAGGCGTAGAGCTTTGACATTTGGTATGTAGCATCTCCTAGTGGACCTCTACTAAGTTTGTTCAAATTATGCCCCTGGGGTCAAAACTAGCCCCAACCCGGGGGTCACAAGTTTGAGCATAGAAAAAAAGAAGGAAAACTTTAAAAATCTTCTCCTCTGAAAATTGAAGGCGTAGAGCTTTGATATTTGGTATGTGGCATCTCCTAGTGGACCTCTATCAAGTTTAAATTATGCCACTGGGGTCAAAACTAGCCCCACCCTAGGGGTCACAACTGGGCCCGACCTAGGGGTCACAAAACTGAGCTAAGGAACGAAGAAGGAAAACTTTAAAATTCTTTTCCTCAGAAACTAAAAAAGCGTAGAGCTCTGATATTTGATCTGTCGCATCTCCTAGTAGACCTCCACCTAGTGTGTACAAATGATGTCCTTGGGGTCAAAATTGGCCCACCCTGGGGGTCACTAGTTTGAGCACATGAACAAAAAAGGAAAAATTTAAAATTCTTCTCCTCTGAAACTAGATGGCGTAGAACTTTGATATTTGGTATGTGCTATTTCCTAGTAGACCTCTACTAAGTTTTTATAAATCATGCCTGTGGGGTCAAAACTGGCCCCCCGGGGGTCACAAGTTCGAACATAGGAACAAAGAAAGAAAATTTTAAAATTCTTCTCTAAACCTAGAAGGCATCGAGCTATGATATTTGGCATGTAGCAATTCCTAGTGGACCTCTACCAAGTTTGTTCATATTATGCCCTTGGGGTCAAAACTGGCCCTGCCTCAGGGGTCACAGGTTAGAACGTAGCAACAAAGAAGGAAATTTTTAACTTTCTTTTTCTCTTAAACGGGAAGGTGTAGAGCTTTGATATTTTGTTTGTAGCATCTTTGAGTGGCTCTCTATCAAACTTGTTCTAAGGATGCTGCTTTGGTTAAAAGTGACCCAGTCCCAGGGACCACAAACATAGGACAGAGAAGGAAAATTTATAATTCTTGTTTGAAACTGGAAGGTGTAGAGCTTTGATATTTGATTGCCCTTTGTGCGGCGTCTGTCGTCCGTCGTAGGTCAAAAACTTCTTTCAACATCTTCTTCTCATAAACCACTTGATGAAACTTGGCAGGGATGTTCCTTGGGTGAAGCTTTACCAAATTGTTTAAATAAATTGAATTTCACTCATAAGCTATAGTCTAAGGTGAGCGCTCCAGGGCCAATGGCCCTCTTGTCTGTTTATTTTGACTGTAGTGAAGATCATTTTTACTAGAGCTAATCAGTCCAGGGAATGGGCACCATAAAGTTAGAGTCCATATTTGGTAATGTTTGTGTACAAGAAACTCACACATTTTGAAGTAAAAAAAATCTAAATTATTGCCCATTGAAGATTCAATTCGAAGTGACCCAAAATTCAAAACCACTCTATAGATCAGTCGCATTATCAATACTTTTTTCTTCTCCTCAAAAATCTCATTGCAGTATTAAGCAAATGTTTAATGAAACATCTTTATGGGTAATCCATACTGATTTTCAATTTTTTTCTAGGGTGAAATTGTGATTGGGTTTTCCGTCACTTCGTAGGTCAAATTAAGTGTGTCATACCCTCTCTCAAAGTGTCTGAACGCTAGTGGACAGCGTCCTACCAGAGGACATTGTGCGCCATTGGTTTTTATGATTAATCAATTTTTACATGGGAAATGGCCCTTTGATATTTTTCCGAATGATGGAGCAGGTTAAATGGGATGTGGAATGTGAGCTGGAGGATGTTATTCATAAACATGTGACACAGTTCGAAGAAACGTCAAAGGATTTCACCGATGACAACTCAACATCATTTGGCTAGAAATATCATCTGGGATGATTGAGAACGTGTTTAATGTTTTTCTACAATGACGTAGCCTTTGACATCACGTGACATGTTCTAGTGCTCGTCTAAAACAACAAAAATGAATGAATGTCGGGATGCAACTCTAATAATAGGTAATGACATTGGTGATTGTCCCCTTGAAATCGGTTTGCACGTAGTCTAGGTATACCATGTCATGCTACATTACTATGGTTACCACGGCGCAGTAAGAATGGAGTCGCTTGTCGTTATCAACATCATCTCAAAAACACCCTAGAGTTCTTCCATGTGAGGTGTGGATCGTTTCCTGAAAAATACTTTTTGTACCGATTCTTTCCAATCCCAAATGTATATAGAGATATATATGATTCTGATTTCATACTTAATTTCTCTATTGCGTTAGGTACGTTGCTGTTGCTACCAAAACGGGTTTTTTTTTTTTTCAACTTTTCGCTTTCTTCCCTGGCTTTACATGTAATTGGGTAACCATACACTGTAAATTTTGAGAAACACGACACGTGTTTTTAGGGTATTACATACTAAAACACCGGTATTTTTAGAATAAATACTGGTGTTTTGTACGTGTTTTGGTGTCTTAGTGAGCGTGTTTTATACCATAACACCCGTCGTTTTGTTTGTTGACGGTCTTACAGAAGATGGCTTCGGATGCTTATTTCTATTCGAGGCACTGATTTGTGTAAGTATATTATGTTAAATGTTATCTTGTTAATTATTTAAAAGATAATGATGTAGAATAAAGTTATAACATATAAAATAGCATAAGTGAGCTGAGCTTCAAATGATTCTTGTCTCGATTACAGTGACTGTTTAAAGGGTTGCCCTCTCTCTGTTAAAATATATATAGATACCTCCTCATATACATCGAGCTAGGCGTTAAAAACGCTATAAATGCCCCAGAATCAATGGGCACATTTGGCATCTAAGTTTATAAAACGGGTCACTGTTTTTAACGTGTTGCACTTGTAAAACACGAGGGCGTTTTATTAGAGGTATGCAGTCACTTCGTTTTCTTCTTTAATAATGTCATGTCGAAAGTTTTCCTTTGTCAGTACTTTATAATAAGTACCAAAAAATGGTGTGGAATACTAAGACTATGGAAAGAAGTGGTAAGATTATTGTACGAAATAGTATTGTAGTAGGAAATGGTTCAAGTTGTGGTACGAAGTGCCTGGTGCGAAAGGGTTATGGCACGAAACGTCCGTAATTCTTTTTTTAGCACACTACGGCCTTTTTTTTCTCTCTCTCTCTTTTTTTCAATATTATTTTCAAAACAGCCATTTTCATGAAAGAAATGGTCATTTCGGAACCTATTTTAAATGAAAACTGTAAAATAATAGATTTTAAAGATATATTTATCAAATCATTCTAACTGAGACGCTTATTGACGACTGTAAAATTAACGATGACAAGCGCCTAAGAAAAAGCGGGCCTTTTGCAGACGCTTCTTCCTGGACGGCTTACTGAAAATTTCGGACAATAAATTTCAAAAATACTTGTATTTCCACGGTAAATTTGCATTCCTTTGCAATTCAGCATAAATTTCAAACTTATCCCCGTAATCTGAATGTGTATCAGGGTATTTTATATTTTACTGCCAGTTTATTCGTGATGATGTTTCTCCATTTCCAGTTGTCTACTGGAGATGATTGTGGGTGGGATAAAGTGTTTTTTCACACACAATAAAAACCAACTAAACAAGGCTGATAATGATGTTTCATGGTACTGCACATCCTGCATACAAGCATTTTTTTTTTTTTTAATACTTTGGCTACGTCCTTAGTCAAATCGAACAAATGAATGAACTTTTGTCCTTTAGCATAATTTTATCTCATTAGCAATTACGGATAAATCAAACTCGTTTACCAGCCTGAAAACTTGCAATGGTTGCTTCCCTTGTGATTGGTAAATGGCGGATAACTGTCAAAATCACATGTTTACAGTAATCTGCATCTTTTTTTTCAAAACAAAACAAGGGCGTCGAAATTACGATCCCCATGTCGAAATAAAGAACCATACCCTGGGTTATGTTTATATTGAAAATATCATACAGGAATCGCACAGGTGACAATTTGAAGCATAAAATGTGTCGGGATGTTATTGTTCTTTGTCAAGGTATGTCGAAATTAGGTCATCTACAAACGGTATCTCATACATGATAAAATTTTACTGTTAACCTGTCGAAATTTGGGTACTTTGCTCTATAAAGCATATCATACCCAATACTTTTGGGATTGGTTGGTTCGTTGTATTGGGGTTTAACGCCACTTTAACAGCTAAGGTCATATCATGGCAGTTGGTGACTCGCATATGTTTCCTGGCTTTCTCACACCAGTGCTAACACACCTATCTTTCCAAAGCCAACGACTACTTTTCTCACATGTGTCAGTAGAGGTGAGAGGTGAAAATATGCCGGAAAGAAGTTTGGCTTAACTGGGTATCGAACATGTCACGAGTTCACCAGGTCACGAGTCTGACATGCTTTGAGCCACTGAGGCGGGGCGATACTTTTGGGAAGTTTGGATTGCCAATTGTGGCTATTTTCTAAGCTTTCCAAACATCAATGTGACCTGTATGACATCTGTAAAAACAGAAGTGTATAGATGAGTAATCTCTTCACCCCTTTGGCCCTGAAATTGTAACTGCAACACTGAGTTGTCGTGTGTGTGCCTTTTTTGTATATCTAACACATAGTCTTTTTAAGAATTAGGTTAGCGATGCTATGGCTGTCCAGGGCTTTTTTTCCTTGTATTTTGAGTAGAAACTGACTAGAAATTTAAAATTTGTATTGTGAAGGGTAGAAAACATTGTTGGAAAAGGAGAAAATGCTGGTAACCAGCATTTTCTCCTTTTCCCACAATGTTTTCTAAAGGTTTCTTTCTCAGGGGTGTCAAAAGTAGGGATTGTGTAGTAATGGGTTAATGGAAGGAATTAATTTTTTGTAAGCATCATTCAATATCAAATCCATTGACATGTTATATAATTGTCTTTGGTAAAAACTTACAGGTGACAAAAAAAGGTTTTCTTAACACATTCAAACTCGGTTTTTAACAGTAGCGTTAAAAAGGGCTCTAAGCCTATATGTGCAAATTCTGTGAGATATTTGGCCAAAGTTTAAACAGTTAAAGTTTGAATGTTGAATCTGTTTCACTTGTTAATTAAATTGCTGCCCCTTCTATATACTGTATATACGTACACTGCCATTGTTTTATTGATGTACATTGAAGTCTGTCTAATTTCCCAATTGGGCCAAAATCATGCTTGAATTTCCCAAAATGAAAGGCTAAGGCCCCTTTCCAATTTTTGGAAAAAAAGCCCTGCTGTCATCTCATACAATATGTTTTATCGAATGAATACTCTTTAAAATGAAAGTTTAAGGAAGGGAAAACATTTATTCCATATGTCATTGTACTGATATATATTGTCTCAGTCCTATTAGAGATAATACCAAAATGCATTTTTGCTTATGTGTTCATTCTATAGTGTTTCTTTGCGGAAGTACACAAGACATATTGTGCGTCTTCATAATAATGATCCCAACTTCTTCATAGAGCGAGAGAGAGAGAGATTAAAGCAATAGGCAGGTATGATTAAAATATATTCTGTGCTGTGCTGCTTATATGAATTGGCTGACTGCATCTGATTTCAGATGATGATTGAAATAAGTACATCCTTGGTGTGGATCATTTAAATACTTGTGCTGACAGATAGACACAATTGTTTGAAGCAGTAAACTTGTTGAAGCCTGGTGGCAAGGAGGTAAGTTCATGAAGATTTTACTGCATAGTTTGTCATGAGAAAACCTGCTATTTGCACATGTATGTGAAAACGAAGGTGCAGATCAGCTGTGTAGTAACTGTGCAGCCAATCAGTGCCTTTGTTTTTGCCACAATGATAATACAATCCATGTACTTTCTTCACTCAAAATTTTAAACATCTCAGATCTACCCATCTTTTGTGGCTGTACAGCCTTGTTTGTGTTTGGCCTGCCTTGAAACCCTGAAGACAGATTTTCTCCCAATGAAGCTCACATCCATACATTGTAAATAACAAAGAAGTTACATGTATGTTTCTGAAATACACAGTATGTAAAAGTTTCTGAATAAGTAATCATATTCCACACTTTCAACAATCTTCCATACAATGTTTGCAATAATATTGATAACAGTAATGATAATGGATATTGTTGTTTCAAGAGGCTAACATGATCCTAAAAATATGGACACATGGTGTCTCAATTAAGTTGCTGTCAGGGATTTTATGCCTCAAAACAAACAAAATATATTCATTCATAATAGTTCTGTAACTCATTACCACATAATCCCTACTTTTGACGCCCCTGAGAAAGAAGCCTTTAGAAAACATTGCTGGAAAAGGAGAAAATGCTGGTAACCAGCATTTTCTCCCTTTCCCACAATGTTTTCTACCCTTCACAAAACAAATTTCAAATTTTCAGTCACTTTTATTTTGTCATCTGCAAATGCTTTCAATTTGAATCAGTCTAAAATATTGTTGTTTGGTAATGGGTTAATTAAGAGCATCAAATTTCTAGTGAATGAGCCATGTTTGATAAAAAATCAGATGCATCAAAACTCAACCAATTGCAAACTGGAACCCCATAAAAGGATCAGAGAAATTGTGCATACCCAGATCAGACACTGTATGTTCATGGTCTACTCTTTAGTCTTTTTGCTTACAGAATTTTCCATCACAAATCGAAGAGAAATGAAAAAGTGCACTTGACAATCCTTAAACGACGTAATGACTTATCGAGCTTGTAATAGTAGAAGAGTCCTCAGGTACACAATTGGTAAATAGTCTTATTTGGTATTATTTTAACTCATTACAGTTTACTGTTAATTCAAAAAATAGGAAATAGGTGAACAGTGCAGACCCAGATCAGATGCCCCATATATCCCAGCTTCTGATCAGGGTTTACACTCTTTGCAAACAGGAATTTCTGTTAAAAATAAAAGTAAAGAAAAAATTAGACCAGACATCCTTTTACTGCCTTGTATTTTAATACAGTATTGCCTTGCATCTCTTAACCCTTTACCAAACAATCCCTGGTTTTAACGACCCTGAGGAAGAGGCCTTCTGAAAACAATGTGGGAAATGGTAACCAACATTTTCTCCTTTTCCCGCAATGTTTTCTATCCTGCAAAAAACAAATTTCAATTCTTGATATATTTTTATTTTGTTGCAAGTGCTTCCAATTTGGACTGGTCTAAAATTTTGTTGTTTGGTAAAGAATTAAATGGGATGAAGTCAAACAGTGCACATCCAGATCAGACTTTGCATATACATGTATTGCAGCTTCTAATGGGAGTCTGCACTGTATCCTAACAAGAATTTCTAATAAAGATCAAAATTAGATTAAAATTAGACCAGACATCCCTTGATGGAAAATGGACTCCTTGAGTTTATTGTCATGGAGGAATCCATGGCATAAAATTAAATGGTTTAAACCTTTCAGTCAGGACCCATGAATCGACATGTATATTTTCAGGATGTTCAGGAGTCAGAAATTGAAAAGTTCTTGTCCTCTAAACCTATGGATCCACCTAATCTTGTTGCTGTCGGAATGTGGAATGAAGAAGTTGACAGAGTGTTCATCGTTGGTGATGATACCAGAATCTCCTTAACTACTAAGTCACTGAATGAGGCACTGTTTCTTTTTTTAGCTTGGTATTATATTACAGATTTGGAGTACCCAAGATGCTACTCACAACTGCTAGGTTTTTGCCAGCAACTGGTGATAAACAACCATTTCAATGCCAGAAATCTACAGCCCTTATTCAATTTCTGAATAAAGTGGAAAAAGCTGTGACTACAGTTAGAGACTATAGTCTATTGTTCTTTAATCCTAGTCAAAGACATTTTAATTTTGTGATTTACCAACTTCTGCATTTTGCACATTTTGTGCAAGAAAAATTAGAAATTACTCAACAAATTTTTGTCAGTGCGAACAGTTGATGCAGAGAAATATATAATGTATGGTATTTCTCCTCTGTAAAAGTTAAAGCTAAAATCAAACCAAATTCATTAGGATTGCTCAGACACTTACTGCCGCCCCTCATGAGGCTTACATGTTGGAAAATATGACAGTTCTATGCAGGAGCCTGCAGTTTTAAAAGTCACTAGCAAGATATTTCTAAGTTAATTGAATAGAGGATATTTGGTTTCTTTTGGTGAAAGGTTGAAATTTATTTCATAGAGTGAACACCATTGATAACATTTTCACAAGTGGCTGTGCCACTCATGAAAATATTACCAATGGTATTCACTTGATGAAATAAATTTCAATCTTTCACCAAAATACAAATATTCTATTTATTTCATGCTTTTAACCCTTTCTGGGAGGAGCTTTATCAAAATCCAGTTATTCCTTGTGGCATACCCCTCCAGCATAGTAACGCATTACAGTATTACTTCAAGGCGCGAGAAATGTAAGGCAAATAATGTAATATTTCCATCAGGTTGTGAGGCACGTGCCATTTACCTAAGCAACAAGAATATGAAAATCGGTATTTTTACTGGTCGTACCCATGTAGTATCGAAAATTATTTCTCTGCTATTTCTCGATATCCTACTGGAAAGCATGAAATAAAGTAAGTTCCTTTACATCAGAAAGTAACATCCTCATATTTTTGTGAATTTTTAAAACTCTGGCTGAAATATGTTACAGATTTTTAGTAGTTTGTTAGTTTTAGGGTTTCAAGTGACTTCTCTGATGAATTGGGGAGGTCACTTCTTTTCATATTTCACATGTAGTGGGGAAACAAATAGTCATGGTTTTTGTTAGGCAGATAAAAACTGTGGGCCCAGTTGCTCAAAGCTGAACACATCGTTAATTGAAGAGATGTTAGCATTTGTATCATGTAATACAAGAAAAGGTGATTTTTTTAATGAAAAAATGTGTGTAGATTTTTCAGTGCAAAGGCTGCTCACATTTTTTTCAGCAAAAAATACCAGTATATGCAATAATATCTTCATTAGAACACTTAAAGAAATGACCCGAAACAAGCTTGTTTAGCTAACAAGGCTTTGAACAACTGGGCCCCGGTTGCTACTGCAACTTATAATTACTATAGACTTATAAGGGAAAAAGTGGAAATTGTTTCTAGAATATTGTCTTTCCTGTACTCACAGTGCCTCGTTTTGAAGAACAAAAAAATTGTATGATGAACCATTGTAAATTTAGTCCTACTGTCTCCATTACCACACAATCCCTAATTTTGACGACCCTGAGAAGGAGCCTTTAGAAAACATTGTGGGAAACTGAGAAAATGCTAGTAACCAGCTATTTCTCCTTTTCCCACAATGTTTTCTACCATTCACAAAACAAATTTCAGATTTTCAATCACTTTTATTTTGTCCACTGCAAATGCTTTTGATTTGGACAAAACTAAAATATTGTGGTTTGGTAACGAGTTAATACATGTAACATTCCTCATTGCTACAGATTTAGAACGCATGGTTGTGGTTCTCAAAATCATTTTACTAATTCTGTTGAACACAGTTAAACTTTTTTTTTAACATGGTCCATTTCGTTTTTATATTTATTTCTACAACCAAGAAAAATAACTGTGTATATTACCATCATGGTCATTTTTGCGTTCATTTCTCAAATCCTGTAAAAGAATTTTTAACTCATTACCAAACAACAATATTTTAGGTTTGTCCAAATCGAAAGCATTTGCAGACGATAACATAAAAGTGACTGAAAATTTGAATTTTTTTTTTGTGAAGGGTAGAAAACATGAGAAAAGGAGAAAATGCTGGTTACCAGCATTTTCTCCTTTTCCTACAATGTTTTCTAAAGGCTTCTTTCTCAGGGGCGTCAAAAGTAGGGATTGTGTGGTAATGGGCTAAATGACAGTTCTTAAGCTTTTGCCATTGTTTCGTTGAATAAATATTCTTTAACTCTTTATCACACAATCCCTACTTTGGACGACTCTAAGAAAAACGCCTTCTGAAAACATTGTGGGAAAAGGAGGAAATGGTGATAAACAGCATTATCTCCTTTTCCCACAATGTTTTCAACCCTTCACAAAACAAATTTCAAACTTTCAGTCATTTGTATTTTGTCGTCTGCAAATGCTTTGGATTTGGACAAACATAAAATAAGTTAACTCTTTACCACACAATCCCAACCTTTAATGACCCTGAAAAAGGAAGCCTTTGAAAACATTGTGGAAAAAGGAGAAAATGCTGGTTACCAGCATTTTCTCCTTTTCCCCACAAAGTTTTCTACATTCTACATTCTTCCATTTCAAGTTTAGAATTTCCATTTCTTGTTTACGCAATAAAGTCTGTATTTTTGGTCAGATTTCCATGAAATTTGCAGAGTTTGTTTATCTTATCAATAGCTTCAACCCTAGATTTTAAAAAAATTCCTACAAACAGTATGGGAAAAGTAGCCATTTCAAGTTGAAAACTGTTATTTCTTGTTTACACAATAAAGTCTTCATTTTTGGTCAGATTTCCGTGTTTCTTACACAGTTTGTTTATTTTATCAATAGCTTGAACCGTATTGATTTTGAAAAAAATCCGACAAACAGTATGGGAAAAGTAGCCATTTCAAGTTTAAAATTTCCATTTCTTGTTTATGCGATAAAGTCTTCATTTTTGGTCAAATTTTCTTGAAACTTGCATAGTTTGTTTATCTTATCAATAGCTTCAACCCTATTGATTTTGAAAAAGTTCCAGCAAACAGTATGGGAAAAGTAGCCATTTCAAGTTGAAAACTTTAATTTCTTGTTTACGCGATTAAGTCTTCATTTTTGGTCAGATTTCCGTGAAATGTGCACAGTTTGTTTATCTCATCAATAGCTTGAACCCTATTGATTTTACAAAAAAATCCGACAAACAGTATGGGAAAAGTAGCCATTTCAAATTGAACAATTTCATTATCTGTTTACACGATAAAGTATTTATTTGTGATCAGATTTTTATGAATTTTTTTTTCAGCTTGTTTATCCCATCAATTGCTTTTTAACCCTGTTGAGTTTGAAAAAATTCAACAAACAGTAATGGAAAAGTAGCCATTTTGAGTTGAAAATGTCAATTTTTTGTCTTTTTGCTTTTTAATGAATTCCTATGTATGCTTTATTTAAAAGCAAACTCTCTACCAGTAGAGCATATTCAGGCCCTTCAGGACGTTCTAGTTTATTCAAATTTATTTTGTTGTCTGCACATGCTTTCGATTTGGACAAGTCCAAAATTTTGTCGTTTGGTACAGAGTTAATTTGTAAAATGTACTATTTTTAGCATGGAAATGCTAATCATTGAATTGTTATATGTATAAGTTGTTCTATTTTTTTATTCATTTGTTGTAATCACCACCAATGTGACTTTTATTACTGAAACATAGGGGAATACCAGCAACAGAGACAGCAATGTCTTTTTTGTACGGCCGTCAAAGACGGGACGTATTATGGGATCTCACATGGCGAACAGGCAGCTGGGTGGGCGGGTGGTGTCCAGTTCTTAGTCCAAAGCATAACTTTGTTATCTTCAGTCCGATTGACTTGAAACTTTGCATTTGTGTTTGTTGCAATAATACAGAGTGCAGTGTGATAGAACCATAATTATACCTTATGCTGTCTTTAAATTTTTTCCCTTTGATCGTTATTTTTACTGCATTTTCTGCTTGTAACTGTCATTTTTAGTGTGAACATCTTCAAATTTGGCATGCTTGATTGTTGAAAAATTACTGAGTGCAGTGCACAAGAAGCATAACTCTTTCTAGCATGAATTTTGACTTGTTCCCCCTTAGATCTTCACTTTTATAATTTTTCTTGCTTGTCCCTAGCATAATTTTGTTATCTTAAGTGGGAATGATTTGAAATACGGTTTGCTTATTTGTTGCAATATTTGGAAGTGCAGTGCACAAGAATTGTAACTCTACCTCATGCTGTCTTTGGATTATTTCCCTTTGATTGTCATTTTAAAAGCATTTAGTGCTTGTCTGGAATATAACTTTGTCATTTCAACTTAGAACAACTTCAAACTCGGTATGCATGTTTGTTGCAATATTACAGAGTACAGTGCGCAAGAACAGTAACTCTGCCTAACGTGGATTTTGAGTAATTCCATTTTGACATTCATTTTTACAGTATTTCTTACTTGTCCAGAAGGCAATTTTATCACCTCAAGACAAATTCACTTGAGACTTGGTAAACATGTTTGTTGCACTTATGAAAAATGCAATCCACTAGAGACGTAACCTTACCTAATATCCTTTTGGAATTATTCCCTATTCATTATTTTTTTTACAGGTTTTCATGCTTCTCTACAATGTAACTTTGTCTTTTCATGTTGGAATGACCTGAAACTTTATATGCATGTTTTTTTAACATTAGAGGAGACATTCATGCCTATTTCAATCACTTACATGATATCTGCTGTACTGCTATTTTCGTCTATCTACCCTTTACGATTA
Source organism: Tridacna crocea (assembly GCA_943736015.1). Lineage (NCBI taxonomy): Eukaryota > Metazoa > Mollusca > Bivalvia > Cardiida > Cardiidae > Tridacna > Tridacna crocea. The sequence goes on along the minus strand of OX031066.1, from coordinate 31,934,478 downwards.
TTATTCCCCCTCGACAACTGGCGGTGGGATGGGCATATCTTGCGACAATTTGCCACTCTTGCTATATGATATGTTGCATATATTTTGAAAGAAGGGTATACCCAAGAAGGGTATACCATTGGAAGAACAGCACAACAAAAATGATTGGTCATGTTGTCCATTTCCATGGTATCCCTGGCAACACTAAAGTGATTTAGATTTTATTTATATAAATTGCTGGATTACTAATCTGCTGCTTGTGCAGTTATATAAAGTTAGATTTTCAAATTGTTGACTGTTAGTTTGAAGGATAGCAGATCTTATTTGAATCATGTCATGAAAACCTGTCCTGATTTTGAACAGGTGTGGCACAAACCAGGCTGTCCAACCACAGAAAATGGTTAGAAGCTTGAAATCTAAAATTGAGGGTTAAGAGGGGTTGTGATATCAATGTAGCAAAAAACAAAGTCGCATATTAACTGTGTGGTTATCTGTGATTTTGTTTTTACATATGCAAAAACAGGTTTTCTCATGACGAGGCTTATTTTATTAGTATTAAAAGGCTTTAATCATAAGACTGCACGTTTGGTCCCAGACCACCAAGATGAGGAAAATCTTACTGACTAAAAGATCAACAGTGCTTTATGTTTCCTGAGAAAAAAATAAAAATTAAATACAAATACTTATCTACCTGTTCTCAATTTACTGTGACAGTTCGTGTTAATAGTCGCAACATGAGAAAATGTGTATTCTGGTTTTGTCACCTGGCGATATTCGAATTAGGCTACACAAGTACATATGCTAGCTGCATTTATTGAAAATGGATATAATTATGATGTTACTGACGTCATCATCATATCCATTTTTAAACCTGTTTCTCTCTATGGAGAGTGAGACAAAACTATTATACTATATCAAGCCTGTTCAGTGTAGTATATTTGACGTTGAACTGTAAAACACCTGTTTCGAAATAAAACACCTTAGTCCTGAAAACACGTTTTCGTGTTTAAGAAGTGTAACAGGCTCGAAAACACCTGTTACCCATTTTCAAACAAAACACTGAAATAGGTGTTTTCACAAAACACTAATGTTTTCATCATGTTTAATTTTAAAACACTGGTGTTTTCTCAAAACACGAACGGGTGTTAAAAAAGTGTAACAGAAAAGTGTTTTCTATCGTGTTTGGATTTAAAACACCCGCTTTTACAGTGTACCTGGAAACTAATTTCTGGCTGTAGTCTATGTATCACTGTCATCTGCATTTTAGAGATTCAATCATGTCATTTTGGGCTCAAAGCTCGTAATGTCTCTTTTTCCACATATTCAGAGCTATAGCCTGGCCAGCCAAATTTATTGAGGATAAAAATTACTGTTACGTAGAAAAGAGCTTGATTAATAAGAATTAAAAACCCAATTCGGTCTCTACTTCACTCAACTCCATCTTCACTGACCAAGCCACGCTTATCGTTGGTTTACTTTCAAAACCTCGTAACTACAGCTTGTTACAAGCTGTAGTTACGAGGTTTTGGAAGTAAACTGACGATATGAGCCATGGTCTGTAAAAAGGCTTTATGCATCTGGAAAAAAAAGTATCGAATCAGATCAGCCTGCGCAGTCCACGCAGGCTGACCTTGGCCGAAACGTTTTGATATTTCACGATTTCTGCATGTAGAAGGACCAGTCTAATTATGTTATGTCTTTACGAAGATGTATTTAGTCCTACTTTGCCAGAGTATACCTCGTTTGTATACAATAAAAGGTGGTCTTATCTCTTGTCTAACGATAGTGAGTAAACCGACTTTGTTTTTTTTTTTCCAGTTCGCCAAAATATAGCTCAACTGGATGTAGGTCACAGTTATAAAGTGGTGATCATAAGAATACGGTTCCTTTGCCCGTAAAATATCACCTACAAAATACTTTGGGACTGTTTTATGGATTAATCAGGTCAAATAATTCAGCTCTCTTCATTTTAATGTTGTAAGCTATACAGCATGATTTGAGCCAAAGCATAACTTGATTTCCAGAAAACATCTATGGTTGAGGGTGGAAAAGAAAACGGAGTCTAAACGAGTATGTGCATGTGTCTGATATTGACTCATTTCAATAAATCTGATTTAAAAGAAAGAAGAAACAATAGACGACAACAGTTACTGTACTTGTGTGATTTTCTTTTTCATAAACAGGTAAACCCTTTGATCGGAATAGCCTGCTACCCTCCAACCGATTTCCTGCTGCTACGTGCATACATTTTACATTGCGTTGAGTTGGACACAGTCAAACTAAGCCATCAAAATTCCGATTTTTTTACAAAAGTTGATAAAGGCAGTAATATTAAGCATGCAAAATCTCAATGCAATAGATTCAGCATTTTTTAAAGATATTTCAAAATGTGTATGTTTGGTAAACATATGCATCTACCTTGCTTGTCCTTACTTCATGGCATGCAAAGAGCGACTGAAGTTTTGAACGTGTCAGGTTAATATCCTTGTAATAGGGCTAGTTAGAACTAAGGCAAATCTAAATCTAAGAAAAGAAATTCATAGATCTGACGATCATGAAACGACCCACAAATCTTATTTCGAAAGGCCATTGGCAGCGACCTAATTCATGCCTGCTCGCAAATCAGTAAATTACTTTACGTTGAAGATGAATCTTTATTTTCCAAGGAATTGGGTTTCTGATTTACTTCATTTACCATTTACAATGATAACCCTAATGAAGGAACTGTTATGCAAATAAAGTTGTCCATCATTCGTGCAACAATGTTTACATTGTTCTTGAAACACAAATTCAACGAAACCAAGTAGAGTTGGTACAATCAATGAAACAATTTATGTAATTTACGTAGACTGTATTAACTTACAGTCGTCGTTTGTTTTCTATAGACCGTGATTTATTGCATCTTGACCATGTGACCGCTGGTTATCATGAAAAAAAAAATCCTGTAATGTAGTTCTAGCTTTCTAGCATCGGATTGTAGCTTGGCGTTTGAGAATTAAGTTGACCTTCTTTATGGTACATGTTACTCAAGTACCGATTTTCTCCCTAACTTTCTGTAAAACCATAGGTCAAACTCATATGAGCCATGCTTTGTGAAAAAGGGGGTTAATGCATATAGGTTATCCATGGTACCAGGCAAGTTATAACCTACTCACGGATCCTTAGTCGCCAGCATTTTAACCCTTAAAATGCTCAATTAATGCAAGAGACATTTTTAAATAGGAAAAACATCTGAAAAATTCCCTTATTCAGGCTTTATTAGCCAGAATGTGTAACAAAACAGTGGACAGTGTAGATCCAAGATCAGACTGCACGTTCTGTGCAGTCTGATCTTGATCTACACTGTCCATAAAAGTCAGTTAAGTTGGTTTAGCGCTTTAAGGGTTAACAAACCTCTTAATTCTGAGGCAGATCGATCTTTGGACATACAGAAAATTGACCAAGAGCTTAATGTTTCGGCCCAGGTCAGCATGTTCGATACTTTTCACTCATGCTTTAAGTCCCCTTTTCACAGACCATTGTTCACACACACACACACACACACACACACACATATATATATATATATATATATATATATATATATATATATATATATCTTTACCAAACAGTGTCGCTTTTCATGGCCCTATGCAAAAAAGGCTTTTGGAGACCAAGTGATGAAAGAGGAAAAAACCGATAATCAGCCCTCATTATGTTTTATAAACTTTTAAATACAAATCACCTGATTGTATCTACATCTAATTTGTCGTCTGCAAATGTAGATCTAAATGTTTATGTCTAAGATTTTTTGTCATCTGATGGAGAGATACTGGTTGGATTTTTAGATTATGCTTTGCCACAATTAGGTTTCAAACATTTAACCCTTTCCCAAACAGCATATTTTGGACCAGAGCAAAGTGAAAGCATTTTGCAAGTGACAAATTAACAGTTGCTAAAAAAGATTATTTTTCTATATGATAGCGTAGAAAAAATGGTGGGAAAAGGAGAAAATGTTGGTTACCAGCATTTTCTCCTTTTCCCGCAATGTTTTCAAAAGGCTTCTATTCCTGACCCGTAAAAACCAGGGATTGTTTGGGTAAGGCTTAAAATAATTCATACGAGGCAAGACTTGTTTTTTGGTGTAGGTATTAAAAACTTGGTATTGTGACAAGTTGGTGTTGACGATAACACATATTAGAGACGACTTTTTCTCTTAAACTTTTACCATCCTAGTCCGAGTTTTGACTATCTTGAGAAAGAAAGCTTTTCTCTCATTATGGAAAAAGGAGGATCTGCTGTTAGCTATCATTTTCTACTTTACCCACAATAGATTCTACTCTATGAAATAAGAATTTTAGATTTCGAATAGAATTTAAGTTGTTGTCTGCTAAGACTTTGAATTTGGACAAGGCTATTAAATTTGTAATGAGTGAGTCTCTAAAGTCTCGAGGACGCTGTCATCTTTCTCTGTAGGGCTAGTTTTCACCAACCATTCTTAAGAACATTCTTTGTCTTATTCTCTAGAATTTTCTACATTTGTACGTAACACAACTTCTGATTGGCCAAACCAAATTATTTAGCCAATCAGAAGCTGTGTTAATTACAAATTAAGAAAAAAAAAAACCTTGGAGAATAAGACTAAGAATATTCTCAAGAATGGTTGGAGAATACGGGCCCTGATAGCGTGGAGCGAGATTAGAGTCAATATCAACCAGCCATCTTACATTGTTTTTTAAAACTAATTCTAAATTTAGACAATAATATTAATTTTAATTGGTTAAATCGTATTGTTTAATCATTTAGAAGTGGTTTTGCATTACAATTAGGCAAAATCTTTAGAACTGGAACTAGAATACAATACAGAATGGTTGATGGATAAAGCCTATGCATCCACAAAATATCTAGTCATGCAAATCACTTCTCCGTGATAATCTGTGAGATTGTCTCTCCGCAGCAGCCAATATTACTTAATCGCTACATACCACCTTTTCACTTTTTTTCTGAAATTCTCTAGTTAGTTCTCCGCTAGAGATTTGTTCTAACACAAGAAGACCAGCTGAAAAGCAACTCCTAAAGTCTTAACCGCTTAAGTTCTTTATTCAAACTACCCTGCATGTCTGTATGACATTGTGTTCACGTATACATGTACATGCTGTCATTTATTTTAAGAGTGTGTAATTGTATGTACAACAGTTGAAGCTATTGGCATGTGGAGTTTCAAGGCTGTATCGTTCTGTTTGGCTTACTTTCTAAACGATTCTACGACATTTTGGGACAACCCTCGTTGATAACTGGTCAGAGAGAAATATATCTTTTGATGTATAAAGTTGATATTCCACCAAGCAAAGAATTATTAACTCTTTACTCCATAGATACTCATTTTAACGCATTGCTTGCAGGAGCCTTTGGAGACCATTGTGGCAAAAGGTGAAATTGCTCGTGACGAGCAATTTCACCTTTTGCCACAATGTTTTCTACACTATCAAAAGGTGTCATATACACATAAGAAATGGCTTCATCCTTGCTGTTATTTAGGGTCAATTAGAGATACCACAGGAATGCCTTATGGGGTAAAGGGTTAATACATTTAGTGTTGTTTTTCACCAGTTTAAATATTATTTTTAAATATGCTCATTTACCAAGCGTTTTCGTAGTTTCATTTACGCTTGACCAGGGCTTTGGTGTGTTCTATCCAAGGACAAGTCAGTGAAAATCTCAGCGACTTGAGTGTGGATCAAACCAGGGCCTGTATTCACCAATCATTCTTAAGAATATTCTTTGTCTTATCCTCCAGAATTTTCTACACTTGAAAGAAACACAACATCTGATTGGCTAAACCAAATGGTTTAGCCAGTCAGAAGATGTGTTTCTTTCAAACCTGGAAAATCTTGGAGAATAAGACAAAGAATGTTCTTAAGAATGGTTGGACCCTGGAGTCCTCTGTTACGAATGCTAGAGCTTCAACAACTTAATCTTTGACCTAACGACAGAACTTTACACTTGTCAAGATTGAAAGAGTTTGCAGACGACAAAGTAAACGTAACTCAAAAATTAAAATTTGTTTCCAGCAGGGTAGTTTAAACATATTTATTTTCCCTCAAATTTACATGGAAATGGGGTTGGGTCACAAGTTATAACAATTTAGAAATCGACCCTCCCCCTACAATATAATGAATTTACAAGTGTTCCACAACTAATTATAATACACAAGAAAGAGATATAGAGAGAAGGAGAGACAGACAGATAGACAGACAGATAAACAGACAGACAGAGAGTCATAACGACAGACAGACAAACATACAAACAGACAGACAGACAGAGATTTTGTCCATTTGCTCACTATAGTCAAAAGGAAAAGTCAGATCATACGACAGTATGCTTATATCAAGTAAATCGGCCAGTTTGTTGAATATACTCCTGGACTGATACAAATAATTCTGAATTTTCTCGATCTGTTAGTGATGGTTTGCCAAAAAGAAGATCATCTACATTCAATGGATTAAGGTGGATTAAGGTGCTGAATAGAATTAAATAAGTGCAGTCTTTGGATAACAAAAAGATTGCATCTGAAAAAATAGTGTTCGGCGTCTTCAGATTCCACCGAGCACGTGCAAAGCTGACTGTTACGAAGATAATTATGAAACAAATCACTATTTAGTCCACTGCATTTATTCCTAATCCGGGCATGCATAACTGATAAGAAACGATTGCCTTCAAGGTAATAGGCGGGGACAGGGGTTATTGGGAACCTACTTGAAATTAATTTTTTAAAAGTCGAAAACGAATAAGCATTCTTCCAGCAGGGTAGAAATCATTCTGGGCAAGGCAGAAAATCCTGGGTTACCAGCAATTTCTGCTTTTCCGACAATGTCTTCAAAAGGGTTCTATCTCAGGGTCGAAAAAGCCAGGGATTGTGTGGTAAAGTCTTATGCAACGTAGGTCTTAATGAGGCAAATCCTCTTTCCTCATAACCCTTTAAGTACCAAATACACACTGCGGACATTTTCAGTCCCGTATAAGACCTAGGTTATTGCGATTTTATGGTTGCATTCATCGATACTGTGTCAGCAAAGCGGACAGGACAGCTCAAGATCAGACAGCAAAATTTTGTTCAGTCTTATCTTGATTTTCTTGTCATCACAGAAACTATAGTCGTTAATTGCGTTAAATGGTTAAGAATTTATATAATTACGCTGAAATACGATTACTTTAAAGAAGGTTCAACGACTATACAGGCTAGGGTTTTGACTTTGATTAGATGGTAATCAAGTGTATAACAGATACATAATTCATTAGATGTACATTGGAAGAACTGTTAGCATTTAATCGAACGACGAAAAAACGAGAAAATTACAAAAAATTGGCACGAGAGTAAGTAACAAACGGTTTTGACAGTACCATGAGGAAAAAAAATCAGCGTTTTCTGTTTTTAAACAATGTTTTCTATCTTGGAGATAATTCTGTAACTTAATTGAGCCACTTCCAATTTGTTGTCTGTGAATGTTTTCAATTTGAATAAAAAAAAGTAGTTTTGTTTTGTTTTGTTTACTCAAGACTTAATGATAGTCCCTAACCAAGCTAACGATCTATCATTACCACAAAGAGCTAGTGTCCACCCCGTCCATTTAAGGAGGAAGTGGGGGGGATGTTCGGAGAGGTTATTGTCCGCCTGTTTCCCACACGTTGAACAATAAAATCTCTATGATCGTGTGCGAAATGTTTCCAAAGGAAGTATCTCTGTTCACCAGGGGCTAGGAGTGGCTTCAGTATTATTGAAGCAATATATCAGTTGTGAAGTATCGACACTAATTGACAGGTTTCATTTATTTCCGTTGCACATTACACATTTTTATGGATGTAGTATCAGTGGTCGGCTTGTAATGCAGTTGTAACTACATATGATCATTGATTGGAGAGAGAAAATCTATTAACCATGTCCCAGTCAAAGTGCAAACTCTTTGAGAAGACGATAGATAATGTAGTCACAATGTAACATTACGAACGCAAATGGCTTGCAGCACGCGAAAAGGGGCATTCGGACATTTGCGTATAGTGTCGTCTCAGATCAGCCTCCGCGCAGGTTAATCCGAGACGGCACTTTACGACAACATGATTAAATTTTGTGCTGCAATAGACTTGCACAAAACAGAAAATTACATAAAAACGGAAAGTGCCGTCTCTGATTGGCTTGCGCGGACTGCGCATGCTGATCCGAGACGACACTTCACGCAAACGCCCGAATGGCCTTTCTCGCGTGTTGCAGACCAAGTGTAATCTATCCATTTTGAATGGACAAACAGATACTGAATGGCGTTGTTTCTATACTTATTTTCATTAAAGTTTCGACCCAGGTCGGAAATCATTCGAAGCAGAAATATTGCGGCTAAATCAATGACGGCGATTACATGCCTAAAAGTGCATGAATCTATAGTCAACGTCATTGTAACGTCACATCTTATTTTGGTACGTCACATATATCTGTCAAACGTTCAGCGGGACGTCACAGAACTCCAGGATAACTTGCTGATTGGCTCCTTTCAGAAATACCTCACTGATAGCACATGCTCTGGATGGCTGCAATGGGACATCAGTTTTACGTATACGGCTCTTGAAAGTATCAGCAAGACCTGCTGAGACGTGAAAGGTTACGAACAACAGAAATTGTAAAAAAATCATTTTGTCAAATAATTTTGCTGAGTACGCTTTCTCAGCCAGACGTCAGTACAATATGCAAATGTTTACATAACGTCCTCGACCCGATAAGACACCGTGAGCCTGGCAACATAATCTGTAGACCTATCAGTGTTAAACCACGAATCAAGTTTCATTTTGCAGGCAAGGATCTGCGAGAGATGTTTCAACAACAACGTGCAAAACCTTTTGCTAAAGCACGTGGCCATGTAATGGAGACAGCGTCGCCGTAACATTGGTGTGACAGTCCTTCAACTATCTTGTGATGGCTTACTATTGCAGGACGAAACCCAAATTGATGCAGTTGATGTTCCGTTGATGGGGGCTATTTCACAGCCAGCGTCGTTTGATCACGTCATCTTCGGATGTCGCGTGGTCCAAACTTTGGTAGATCTTTTCAAACAGCAGCAAATAATCATTCTTCTTTGTCGCATAAAATCACCAGAACCCATATTCTCCAACCATTCTTATGAACGTTCGTTGTCTTATTGTCCAGAATTTTCTACACTTGTAAGTAACACTATTCGGTTTAACCAAACATAAGTTGTGTTACTTAGAAAACCTTGGAGAATAAGACTAAGAATATTCTCAAGAATGGTTGGTGAATACGGGCCCTGATCTCTAATGTTTAGAACATCTATAGATGGGACTTTGGTTTGTTACCTTAGACGTCGTCAGTAAGCAGTGTTAGCCTACTTAGATCACATTGTGGAACACGCTGGACCCTAATCCTTTGGAATGAAGTTCAGGTACGTGCTCAGGAAACGACGCGTCCTTCTTCAGTTGTAAGAGATGCAAATACGAGCCACAAAACAAAGACATTTCCGTGAAACTTTGTGCTGTGACCCCAACTCGATTTCAAACGGTAATTTACGTCAGAGGGTATAAGTACAGTTTGACATTTTTGTTAATTAAATTCACTACGGACTATTACAGTTTTAGGATATGTAACAAATAAGCTTGCCTCTTGCATGTACAGAAGTTTTCGGCTTTCAAATGTATGTATCTTTTCTTTTTGAAGTAAGTATGACATTTAATTAACGGTGCAAATAATACTTAAATTCAGTTTTCTTCGGTTGCAAGGATGAAATACTTATACCTTGCAGGTGCAGAGTGAAACGATATTTTTACAGTCATGGAAGATCGAGACGGCCTTCGCTGTCATATCTTGCAATTGCCCTATTCATTAACATTCGGCTATTATCTAGGCCAGCTATCCGCACAAGTATTTTCTTGAAATTTTGTAAGCATACGTATCACATATGTTATTGTTTACTTTTAAATGCATAGTAAGGGATACTTCCTAATTATCTGTCTTGGACTGGTTCAGCATAATAAGGAATCGCTTTGACCTCACGACATTTTAGAAAATTACCACTAACAGAGATTAACGTGAGAATTGCGAGATCAGTATCAGTGCCCAATTACCATACACTCTTGTCTTAGAATTATTACCAATAACTTGCACTACTGTCAAAAAGGGAGTTTTTTTTCTTTGGATTGCACGAAGAGCATCTAAAAAGTATATGCGGGGTATACTTTATTACGGAGTTGAAGTAGATCGCTTCTTTTTTTTTTTTCAGAAGAAGTTAAAAAAAACCCCTGCCGCACTGTTTTGATATTTATAATTATGTCGGATGGTACAGGTGTAGATCGAATTCCAACGTGTTGATTTTGTATACATGTTCTATATGATTATATACGAGTATATCATTAAAAAAAGAGTTCTTAGCATCCAGCATAGATTGGATTACGTTTTATGCAACCATATTTGCACTTCCGCTTTGTCAGTAACTTTACAGCATGTTTATGCTATATTTTGTTAAAACATATTTTTTCAATGTTACATCATGAGGAATCTGAAGTTTTTCTGTGTTCCCACTATTGTTATTTCACTAAAAGCCCCACTAGCCTCCTCGACTCCAGGAACAATTGCACACTGGGAATATAACTTGTAAATCGTAAGATCATTCTTGATGGTATCGCTTGTTTCATATTTATTTCTGCGGTAGTAATTTTTTCCTAGGGTTGAAATCAAATTTAGCTGTCCAACAAAGGAGATAAAAGCGTGTTTATTTCGTTCAATTCGGTCATGTTTTACAGACCTTGAACTAAATAGTGATATCGAGATTTCTGGGTAGTGATATTTTAGAAGTACACCCATTGATGGTCATTGTATATTTTGCTCGGCGCGTATGGTACAGGATCATTCAAGTTTTGGTTACTTTTTCTTCAATAACACTGACATTACATTTGGTGCTGTTGGAATTTTCCATATCTTAACCCATATCCTGCTAAAACTCTATCATGAATTTTTTCAATTTGTCAGTAAGAATCCAAATACATGTATTGCTATTAACCCTTTACCAGATGACACAATTTTTGCTCTGTCTAAATTGAAAGCATTTGCAGACGACAATTTCAGTGTGGCTCAAATGGTGCAAATGTTGATTGATTAGGTAGAAAACATTGTGGGAAAAGGAGAAAATGCTGGTTACCAGCATTTTCTCCTTTTTCCACAATGTTTTCAAAAGGCATCTTTTCCAGGGGCGTCAAAAGTAGGGATTGAGTGGTAATGGGTTAACAGGTGTGATTTGGGAAATAGTATCTCATTAAATGACAGTGTAGATCCAAGATCAGACTGCATATTCTCTGCAGTCTGATCTTGATGTACACTATCCGCAAAAGGCCATTGAGCCTAAAGATTAAGCGCCTTCTATATAATATTTCAACCTTTCACAATGTTTCCCAGCAGTGCTTTTTTTTCCCCACTATCTTCTAACGACAGTGAAGAAGTGGACCAAATGTATTTTGAACTCATTACCAAACGACAAAATTTTTGGCTTATCCAAATCAAAAGCATTTGCAGACTACAAAATGAAAGTGACTGAGAATTTGAAATTTGTTTTGTGGAGGGTAGAAAACATTGTGGGAAAAGGAGAAAATGCTGGTTACCAGCATTTTCTCCTTTTCCCACAATGTTTTCTAGAGGCTTCTTTCTCAGGGGCGTCAAAAGTAGGGATTGTGTGGTAATGGGTTAAGCCAGTGCATTGAATATATGCTCATTTAAAGTGAAAAGTAAAAGGAACGTCAAAGTTAGACTTAATTAAATATATGTTAGGTATACTGGCATTAGAAAAGACAGAGGTGTGAGATAGAAGCTGGCCCTAATAAATACATGTAGCTTGATTGAAAAAAAACGACTCTAAAATAAGGCTGAAATAAAACTGCAGAATAGGCAAAATAGAAAATAGCTTAAGTGACATTAGACCACTTCCTAAAAGAATAGGTTCCTTTTATCCAAATTTGCTTGAACAAACATTAGACCATATATCTTGAATAATCTACCTGAAATGGGATGATACAGTAAATTTAGCCCATAGACTTTATTAGTTGTACGGTCAGGTGGCAGGGCGCTTTGAAAGGGTAAAAATTTGCAGTATAATAAATTAGTTGTACGGTCAGGTGGCAGGGGACTTGGAAACTTGTTCACGGCTGTGTCGAATCATGTCGCCACCTCGCATTCGGCTTGGGGCGACATGATTCGGCACAGCCGTGAACAAGTTTCCAAGTCTCCTGCCACCTGACCGTACAACTAATTTATTATACTGCAAATTTTTACCCTTTCAAAGCGCTTTAATCGAAATTTACCTGTTTTATAATCTCACGAATCGAGTGTCCTGACGAAATAGAAATTCCCTTCTGTGTGCCCCAATTCAATGAAAACTGACGTCACTGGAAATTGACATCATTAAACGTGCAGTTTGGTACTTAAACGTGCAGTCTGGTGATCGATCGACGTCGCCATTTTGGATGTTGTGTTGCACGTGTAATGATGTTTACGGGGTGTTCAAAGGGTAAACTTGTTTTACGTGTTTTTTGCCAGGGAACATGATATATGTTCCCGGCAAGTTAACCAATCAGATCACGAGAAATTTCTTTGCAGTATAATAATGAAATAAGTAAATATGATACTTAGCCCTTCAAGAAAGTCATTTTGCCTCAGTATCAATGCAGGTCAGCCAGCAAGTTATTTACACTGTCCACAATATTAAACCATTTAACTGTTCCAGCACCCTTTACCTTAACATTTGACGACTATAAACTTAACAAAACTTCACTAGGACTGACCCAAAATAGCTTGACACAGTGATTTATTAGAAAAATTAGACTGTGTCTAGACAATGCAATATTTACTAGCAGGGTTATCAGTATTTTAACCTCTCCTGATTCCACAATAAATATCGGCCGCCAGTCATTACCGAACGAAACATCTTATTAACTCTTGACCAGAGAATGAAATAATGGATTTGCCTATTTTGAAAGTATTTGTAGATTATAATAAAAAATTATATAGATTGTACGCCAAATAACTTGATTTTTCTCTGAAAAGGAGGAAATACTGGTTAACAACATTTCAGCAATTCTTTTCTACTTTAACACTTACCCCTCTACATACATGTAAGTGGAATGACACCTTTAAGCCGATTGTAAAGAAAAACAAGAGGGCCAAGGTAGCCCTGGATCGCTCACCTGAATTTCTGAGAGGACCATAGCCTTTTTTTTTTTTTTTGAAGGTATTGAAACACTGGAAACAAAATCATTTTTTTACCAAGCAATTTTTAAAAGGTCACCTGTAAAAGTCCTTTCAAAATCTGACAAGCAGTTTCAGAAAAGAAGAATTTTTAGGAGTTTCTTAATTTCCGTACAGTGCAAGTAGCCCCCATTCACCAGAGCAATGTTTCTTGACCTATCGAAATTTCGCGAACAAATTTTGAAAAAAAGTCATTCAAGGAATATTTCCGTGAAATAAATTTCAAATCTGACCAGCCGTTTCAGAGAAGAAGAATTTTCAAGAAATTCTTCATTTCCATAATTATAGTGCAAGTGGCCCCCATTCACCAGAGCAATGTTTCTCGACGAATCAAACTTTCACGAACACTTTTTGAAAAGGGTCACCCAAGGAATATCTCTGTGAAATTATTTCAAAATCTGACCAGCCGTTTCAGTAAAGAAGAATTTTTAAGAATTTCCTCATTGCCCTATAGTGCAAGTAGCCCCCATTTACCAGAGCCATGTTTCTTGATGGATCAAAATTTCGCGAACAAGTTTTGAAAAGGGTCAACCAAGGAACATCTCTGTGAAATTATTTAAAAAAAATTGGCCAGTGGTTTCAGAGAAGAAGAATTTTTAAGAATTTCTTCATTTCCCTATAGTGCAAGTAGCCCCCATTCACAAGAGCCATGTTTCTTGACGGATCAAAATTTCACAAACAAATTTTGAAAAAGGTCATCCAAAGAACATCTCTGTGAAATTATTTCAAAATCTGACCAGCGGTTTCAGAGAAGAAGAATTTTTAAGAATTTCTTCATTGCTGTATAGTGCAAGAAGCCCCCCATTCACCAGAGCATTCCGGACAAGCAAGAAATACTGTAAAAATGAAGATCAAATTTGAATTACTCAAAATGTACGCTAGTTAGAGTCATTGTTCTTGGGTACTCAACGCCATAAGATTGTAACAAACATGCATATCATGTTTGAAGTCGTTATGATTTGAGATGACATAGTTATATTTCAAACAAGCACCTAATACTGTAAAAATAAAGATCAAAGGAAATTAACTCGAAGAAAGCACAATTAAGTTACAATTCTTGTATACTGCTCTTCCAAATATTGCGACAAATAAGCATACCATGTTTCAAGTCATTCCTACTTAACATGACAAAGTTTTGCTCCGGACAAGCAAGAAATATTATCAAACTGAAGATCAAAGAAGCATTGACTTAAAATGTGTGCTAAGAAGAGTTATGGTTCTTGTGCAATGCACTCCTTTATTTTTCAACAAACATACATACAAAAATTTGAAGATGTTCTGACAAGAGATGACAAAGTTATTTTCCGGACAAGCATAAAATGCTGTAAAATGACGATCAACGGGAAATAACTCATAGACAGTACATAGTAGAGTTAAAGGTCTTTTGCACAATACTCCCTATTATTGCAACAAACACAAATGCCAAGTTTTAAGTCCATCGGACTAGAGATGACAAAGTGATGCTCCGGATAAAGAACTATTCTAGAGAACTTTCTATTTCAAGGGCAAGTAACTCCAATTGTTCTCGTCCGATTAAACCTGTAATTAAACTCATCCGAGATCTAATGGCCACATGTATTTTGACCAAGTTTGGTGCTGATTTGTAGGTATTTATAGATGTTAAAGTGTAAAAAAAGTCAAATATAGCAATTTTTCCTAATTCAAGGCAAATAACTCTAGTCGTTCTGCTCTAATTAGATCCATACTCGAACTTATTGGAAATCCTATAGTCATACATATTTCGACAAAGCTTGGTGCTGGTTGGTTGAAATATGTACATGAGTTTAAACAAAGCCAAATATAGTATTTTACCTACATCAAGTTCTAAACCAAGTTCTTCTGCCAGGATTAGACCAATATTTGAACTTATCTGAGATCTTATAGTCATTTATATTTTGACCAAGGTTGGTGCTGATTGGTTAATATTTGTAGATGCTAGCGTGTACAAAATAAATGTGAACGGACGGACGGACGGACGGACGCCGACGGACGATTAGTAATCACACTAGTTTATCCTGAGCACTGCATGTTCAGGTGAGCTAAAAATAAGTAAAATTTTGCCTCTACCATAACCGGCACTATAGTTTAATTGTGTAAAAGCTATGTAAGAAATGTCAGGTCATTATCAATAGATGAATTAGCCACTATGAAAGCAATTGCTTAGGAGAGCCTTAAATATCTAGATCATGCAGATAGGTATCATAATGTAACGAACTTTCCATCCGGTTTAAAACGCACTCTTTTACTCCGATTTATTCATTCTAATTTCAAATCTAAGATGTTTGGCTACATAAGGGTAGGGTAGTCAAATGTTTGTCGTCACAGGCAAAATAAGTCGCCCATATCTAAATTGAAACGCCTACATATATTCACAAGTCTCATAAATTAGTGAAAAAAGAACGAAACTTGATTCCTTTCACGGAAAAATATGGACTTCTACTTTGGCATAAACTGTAGAAAATGAACCTAGAGATTTGTGATAGAAGCATTATATTTCCCTTCCGAGACCCAGAAATTGTCAGCGTCAGTTTAATAACGGCGAGGAAAATGACGTAAGAGGGCATTAATCGTATTCGTTCTGTTTAAAATTATCGTCTGGTGAATTAGCAATGGAAGCTTTTGTTTAACTCAGCTTCAACTTGTCATTTAATTAAGCTGTGCAAAATTAATTGATTTTTTTTAGAATAAAACTGATATTTTTCCAAATAATGTTTTTTTTTTGTTGCATGTGTACCTCGGTCATATGTGGTAAATTGAAAGAAAAAGGAAGTCCAGTATGGCGGTAAATGAAAGGGTTTACATAATATCATAGAAGACATTTTTGACGATTAACACCAACTCAGTATTCCCGGGCAAAAATATGTACATGAGTAGTGTATTTATTGGTTGGTCGATTGATGCAGCATATATTTTTGGAGGCGATTCCTGGTATGTACAATTCCCACTATTAACATTTGTAGGGCTTATCTGATAATTGTGGTAAAACAGAGAGATTAGTCACCCAGGATAAGATAATATACCCATAACAAGTAATTTCAAATGCCAGGGACCCCATAGGGGCTAAAAGATACAGACGGTATGAGTTCACGAACTCCGAGATGGATATTGTAAAGCCTGTTTCACATGAGCCGGGCGATTTTTTCGTCATACCATTTCCTCCACAGACACAATCGCTACCTATTCGTACCCGTCGCACATACTTCAATTTACAAAGCGATCTCCGTACGTTGTTCGCACAGTTAACTCATGAACAGTGCGGTGTTCGAGCAGGTTGAATGCACGAAAAAAAAAACCAAAGCGACGGGTTCCCACGACTGCCATGCGGTAATCGTAAGGCTGCCGCACAAATTCTCGGGGCACCGGCAAGATTGCCGTAAGAATTGGCAAAGTTTCTTACGGCCACTGCACGGTAAGCACGAATTTGCCAGACAGTTGTGCGGTGTTCTTGTGATCGCCATAGGGAGGAAGAGTTATCTCCTCTTGTCCAGATTTGGATATATTATATATATACAATGGTCAGTGGCAACATGCTCATTCTGCGCAGGCCTTCAAGGAGTTAACTTTGGCTATCCAGGCACATAGTTTGCGTATTGTAGCCATATACTAGATACTCGCAGATACAGAACGGGACGACACTATTTTATGCTAAAGGCATATTTGTCACTCTTGTACGAGCATGTTCCTTCTTGATCTGAATTCTGGATTGGTGGTACCTCTGTTGTCTCGCGTTCAATGGGAGGTTCAGCAGCTGGAGCCTTTCTCTTTCCCTTCTGAGATCTTTGATTTAGAGGCATTACCTTCTCTTCCTGAAACCTCGACAGCGACTGATGACAAACAAGACATACAAACTTTTTAAAAGAAGAGGGATGATGCTAACCTTTAGCGAGGCATTTGCAGGGCAGCCGTGCGACTCTATACCTTGTTGGCACGTTCCGCAGAAGTCTTTAGGCAGAATTTCCACCAAACGCAAGACCACCGGGTCATTTCTCGATGTAGAATAATGACCCAGGTCATTTTTCTACGTCGAAAAATGACCTGTCATTTTGTAGTGGGGGTCATTTCTCTGCATTATACCGGCTGTCTTAAGGCTGATGCGAAACAGACTTTAGACTCGCCTAATTGATGGACAGAATTCGCTGCAACAATGTGCTACGAGAGGGGCTGCACTAAAACTCCGTACGGGGGCGGGGGGGGGGGGGGGTTGGGTTGGATATGCATATATGTTTCCGTTTCGATTTACTGAATTGCAAATAATGATCGGTTGCAGTATGTAGAGTATGATCGGGTTTCGCAAAACAAAGTCTGATAATGTTCTTTCTGTATTTGTTTGAATGGTGTTTTACGCCGCTTTCAACAGTATTTCAGTCATATCACGGCGACGGTTCACATATTCATGTTTCCTGGGTTTCACCAGTACTAGGCTAGGCTCTGAAGTGTCTTGCCCAAGGGCACTCCTGTGAAAAAAACCCAGTTGAGCCAGGTCACGAGTCCTATACTGTACCACTGAGCCACACAGGACCCCTTTTCACGCTGTAGGCGTAATCTGTATTGATTTAACATACTGAACGATCTGAAGCACAAAAATAAGGTGGTTATTGTGCATTGTCTAAACCGTTTAAATGTGAAATGCGATAGAACGATTTCCCAGTGGTCCTTGTTGTTTCGTTCCTCTCACGTTTTGCACTTTAATCGTATCGTGCAAAAAATTTAGACCCGCATTTTACATAAACATAAACATAGCAGTTTTTATGGCTAATTAATACAGCATGTAGTCATAAATACGAAGTTACAATAAAAAGGTTGTTAGTGGTTCGTTAGGTACTGTCTTTCAATACTGTGTATTTATAATTAGTCCGCACATTATCGAACATATTTTCTTCCCCAGTTACAGTAGCTGCTGCTTGAGTTGATCTTTAACCCTTTACTACACAACTCTGACTTTTAACGACTCTGAGAAAGAAGCCTTTTGAAAATATTGTTGGAATAGGAGAAAATGCTGGCAACCAACATATTCTCCTTTCTTACAATATTTTCTAGCCTATCGATGACAAATTCCATCTATTAAGCCGATTTTAATCGTCGTTTGCAAATACTTTCAAACTGGATAAGTCTACATTTTTGTCATTCGATAAAGAGTTAAACATCTTCGCAAACCAAGGCTGACGAATCACTATGCTAGTCTAGCCTTGGCGGATCGAGCTTGATTTTTACATTCACTCGATACGCTTTTTCATTGGGTGCAGTCAGCTCTAACTGCAACGAAGGAAATCGCTCATAGCATTTCATCATTGAAAAAAATAGAATAAGGTCACTACCTTTCGAATAGAAGGTAAACATGGAAACCCACGTGGATGTCTGCTTATTGCTTCACGTGTATTCGTAAGCGGTTTGTAAAACGATATTTCATTGGCTTTTAGAAATATGATGTAAATGGGGGTAATAACCAGCATCCAATAGAGGGCGTATCGCAGGAATCTCGAAATCGGCCTCAATCAGCCAAGGTAAAGACCCGTTTACACATTCACGATTTTCTCTACGATTCACCACAATTCACCCAGATTTCTCATGGTCAGAAAAATCGGGATGGATCGGGATGAATCGTGGCGAAAAGTAGAAATATTCAGTGTCACTACGATTCCAGTAAGAATGTCCACGATATTAGTACGGTGTCTGTAAGGTATCGCTACGAATCAATGACGATTCATGACGGCAACGCTACGGTCAATGAGGATTGACCACGGTGGCACAACGAATGCTCACGGTGCTTGTACGGTTCGATACGGTACTAGTACGATTCACGGCGGTAGCGACACGAGCTCCCACGACTGACCACGATTTAAACCGTGGATGATTCGTAGGACAACCGTACACAATTCGTGGTGAATCGTGAGAATTCGTGGTGTCAAAGATTCCACGACTGGCTACGATCTCTCACGAATAGCCGCGAATATAGCTACGGTGTCAGTACGAATAAGCACGATTCCGCTACGGTTGCGCTACGAATTAGGCCACGCCCAATAACCACCACGATTCGCCACGAATGTTTTAAACAGTTTAAAACTTCCGTAGCGCTACCGTGGAGTTTCCCGAATCATCACGATTCATCAAGATTCACCACGATTCACCACGGTTCTACTACGAATCACCACGGTACACGACGATTTTACAAATCGTGGCGAATCGTAGCGGCACCGTAGCCAAAAATCGTGAATGTGTAAACAGGCCTTAAGATCCACGGAGTGATCGTAACCTTGGCTCGCGAAGATGAGAGTTAAAGTGCCTTTTACTGCAATAGTTGACTTTGCTGCCAGTGTAGAACAGAATCAGACTGCACAAAATGTCTGATTTGCTTAATTCATAGAGCCAAGCACAAAACCGTGAATTTGTAATTAAATCGGTCGTGTTCTATATTCAAAATGTTCATATAGTTTATTTGGCGCTTTACGAATTAGCTTTTATGTGTCTGCACATCAATTTTAGCTTTTGATATTTGTTGTTAATATCAGACTGGTAATCTCTATTTTAATGGTATGTAACTTTTTAGCCAAAAACTAAGTTGCCCAATTTAAGTCATAAGCGCACAGGAAGCAAGAATGCTGCTACGATGCGGCTTGCAATACGCCAAAAGAGGCATTTGGACATTTGCATAAAGTGCCGTCTCAGATTAGCCTGCGCAGTCAGCGCAGGCTAATCTGAGACGGCACTTTACGACTGCATTAGATTTTGTGCTACCGTAGACTTACGAAAATTACATAAAAATGGTGAGTGTCGTGTCGGATTAGCCTACATGTCTTTCCGTCATTTTTTTTCCTAGCAAAGAGAACCGTGTTGCAGCGGGTGACAGAACAGGATGTACTAAAACGTAGTAATCATTCATTGTTACCCCCACTTTTATGATTTAAACTAGACTTTTTTCATCGCCAATTTCTTTCTACGAAAATGGATGGATCATGATCTTGCATAGTAGAGTGAACTATGATATACTGAACGCAGAAGTGCTATTGTTTGATATATTTTCAGTATCTTGTTTTATTGCAAAGAAAACATCTTACCTAGACACACATTTATATGTTTGTATTGAATAAATGTTGTGTCTTCTACCATTGTTTTGTGGCATATTTTCAGTGCAAAGATATCAAGTTTGTTAATTATTTTTGTTGAAGGTTGCATTCTGATTGACAGATCGACTTCTACAATTCGTAAGCTCTTGACAAAATACAATACTACAGGCTCAGTCAATGATCTGTCACAATGCATATCATTGACTTAAAGGTTAACCCTTCATGGTTAGCTAGCCTGCACGAAAGACAACCAAACACCAGTTTACTAGTCATAGATATCACCTATTATCCTAGACTGGATTACCTACCACAACGTACTCTTGTAATAAGGAGGAGTACCAGACTACTATTATGCTTGTAGAGAGCAAGACGCAATTTTCTTAATGCAAACAGAAGAATGATGCACAACAGAACACAGCAGGGACGACACGTCAGTTATTGCGAGCCCACAACCTTCGAGTTTTCGGGAGGCCATCATGCACTCCAAACTTAAACCGAATCCAATACTTTTGTGACAAAAACAATCGACGTGTCAGTAGTCCGCCTACACAGGTGAAGCTTGCAGTTCTAGAAAGGGATGTGGTACAAGTATGGAACTAGTATGGCTATTTATTTGTATTATATAACTAGCAGTGAAATAATGGAATTTACCAGTGTAATAAATTTTGATATCATCTCTAGTGATGATATTAACTTTCACTTTCCTTTCCTACGGTAATTTAGGAACTACATTTTTTTTCATTAAGCACTTATAGATATTGTTTATTGTAAGTTCTATACTTTCAACCAGTAGTCTCATTTTGTTCTTTTAACTTATGTATTCATCCGCACTATGTCCCTGATTTCTTCTCTCTATCCAAAGTATTGATTTCGATATTCAAACGAAAAATTAAAAATAATATTGTTGATAAGGTAAATAATAAATAGAATAATCAAATGGTTATTTTTGCTGCGCACTCGTTTTTTCAACGCCTAACAACGCATCCTCCTGAAATATTTTTCCTGTCAAAAATAACCAATTGATTATCCTCTATCTATTAACTCTTAAGTCCCTGTCAAGCTATTATGGACGCTAGTGGAGGTCATATTCGGTATTAAAGAAACTGTGAATTTGCAACTGTGAGAAGGGTTTAGGGTCAAATTAATGAAATTTGTCTGTTCCTATGATAAAATATTTCAGAAGTAAAATTTCATTTTGAGAAACATATAGTTATACCCTATTTTTACCCTATAATTTTCTCAAGAAATTCTGTCGCAGACGTAATTCAAATATTATCGAAAACTTAAGTGTTTGGTGGAAATCCCTTTTCACTAAATAAATATCTTAATCTTTCAAATTTAAACAAACCTAAATGCTTTCAGCACTTTGATTTTCTTTAATCATTATACAAGTATCCTTTTAGTGTTTTACGATTTTTTCTGGGAACTTGCAAGTTTCTACTTTTTCTCTTGTTTGGGTAAGTTTAGTAATTTTGTACACAAACTGATGATGTCTTTAGATGAAAGGAGTCACGAAACATACTGTATGACATTTCTCAGGAAATAATTCGATAGATGGGATCATGAAACACGGGAAATTTTTTATTTTTTAACGATGGAGCTCTGATTGATACTTCCTCACACACAATCTTAAATGATTTCGAATATGAAAAGGACCAAGAATACAGTTCAAATTATCTGATAAGTAGCTGACAAGTTTTACTTGAAACATAATTATTTTGCAAAGGTTTCTGAGGAAAACTTCTAGCAACATATAGATACCAATTATTCTCTATCTCTGCCTTTTTCAAAGCTTAACTAGAAACATCGTCGAGACAGGGAAAGATCCCCGCGCATCACGAGATTCGAACTCTGAACCTTTCATCTGAGAGTAAGATGCTATTTCCCTAAATCTTTTTCATCCTGACAGATCCTTGCATACACTGTCCTATCAAGTTAATGCTCGTACAGAGAATAACAATGTTACATCGGATCATATATGATTCAAAGCCTCGATTTTAATGGTGTCTTCTTCGACTTCTACAAATAAAGAAATGTCAGTGAAATACACATACATATCTCCCTGATTACACCTTCATGAATTCATGTTTGGCAAAGTTTCTTCAGTTACCGGATTTTTTGCCGTCTCTATGTATTTATTTCAAGTGAATCTGTTGTCTCAGATTTGCCATTTGTCAAATAAGAAAAAAATATCATAACAAAAATGGTAGAAAAATCGTTTCTAGCTTCTTCTCAATCTAAATCGTCATACAAGATGAGAGCAGCCACTTGATACAGCATAACGCCACTCCCTTAAATATAAAAAGAAAACCACAGTGATGAAGAAGTGATCAAGACTTGAAAGAAATATGTGCGATTATAAAGAAATAGTCTTCTTTCTATGGTGAATTATATCATTGAACCACGGTTATGAGATATGAAACGCAATAAATAATTCACGAATACGATTACCCTATTGGTTTATTCATTGGGCCTCATGACTCACAACGTGGTTTAATGAACGATAAACCACCATATAAAGATTATTTCAATTCTAACATGTTTAAATCTTAATCAAAGGAAAATAAGTTTATAATTAATGTAAAAATGATGATGCGGGTTACATTCTAATGAATAAACCACGGCTGTTCCGCTTACTTACAAAACAGCGCACTTGGTACGTAGATCTACGTATGGAAAAAAATCAAAGTTTCACTAAAACTTAGCCATCGAAAGGAACGCACTGCTTTACTTTCAAATGACAAGGAAAAATGAATGGTACAGCATTGGATTCGTAGCTGCTTTGATTGCACTGAATATTAATTTGCCAACTCCCAATCCTATTTTCAACGCAGCACATGCCAATTTAGAATCAATATTCAACTTGAAAAGAGTCATGACTTACCCATGTTTACTGGTAACATTTCTAATAGTTCCAACGTTCTCAGTTTTTTTCATACGGTCAATATCGATATATCCTTGAGGAATTTCCTTTTTTTCCTTGGTCAAGAAATGAAGATTTGTTTACATCCAGTGACTTTTATTGATGAAATATTACAGGGCGAAGACATGAAAGAGCCACATGTATCTCGTTTCATACAGAATGACGTCAATCTATACAGACTGACGTGTTTTTACCACGCATGTGTTGCATTGTGTTGATGAATCGGGAATTCATGGGGATATTTAATAAAGAAAAACACAATATTTGGATGCTGCGCACATCATTCCACATTTTTTCTATAATATTATCTATCGAAACGCATGGCCCTTACTTTGAGCTGTAGTCAAAATGTCCTTTGCACATTCTTTCACATGGACAAATCTACAATTTTGGCTTCTGGTACAGACTTAATTGAAAATTACAACCACAGGGAAATTAAAGTGTCGCCTTAGATCTCTGCCACCGATGATGTACTTGAAAGGCTGACACAAGAACCATGGAATAGAAATTTTGATTGATTGAATTCTGAATTACGCGAATATGAATTCATATGAGTTTTTTATAACGAAAATTTTAGTATCAAATTAATACACTACAATCACTTGACTATAGCAATGTTCTAAGTTGTGCTTAAATGTCGACAAGGGCAATCATCAAAATCGCTGTGATTATTATGTTTACATGCCACAAAACCTATGCTTAAACTTACGTAAGTTTCCTTTTTTTACATCTTCTGTCTTATTTTTATTACTTTGTGCCATCATGATCCGTAACTATTATTACAAATTGCACGGTTGCCATTAGAAAAGATAGTTCTAACGGCTTGTCTTGCTCAGGATAGAGTCTCGTGTAGGCCTACAATGTACTCTCTGGTTATTGTTGAAATCTGTCAGGAAGTCGGTTGGAGGCGGAACTTCGATATAAACCTCTATAATATACATATATATATTTGATATGATTTTCTTATTTATTTAGCAAAATGATGTTTTAACTCATTACCAAACTACAATATTTCAGGCTTGTCCAAATCGAAAGCATTTGTAGCTGACAAAATAAAAGTAACCGAAAATTTGAAATTTGTTTAGTGAAGATTAGAAAACATTATGGGAAAAGGAGAAAATGCTGTTTACCAGCATTTTCGCCTTTTCCCACAATGTTTTCTATAGGCTTCGTTCTCAGGGTCGTCAAAAGTAGGAATTGTGCGGCAATGAGTTAACATAATTTACAAAATAGTTTGCAAAACAGATTTGCTCGCTGAAGAGAAAAAAGCACCAATTAACTAGTGGAAATACAGTCCCAGCTCAAGATTCAGACGGTAGCTGTACAGAATGGTTTGTATGGGTCCATAACTGGATGATGACTTGCCCGGTGCAATGAATCGCAGAGACGTTACTTATGTACCTTGTATATTGACACACTGAATAGGCGATCATTTTATACGCAAAATTTCAGGAAACCCGACCACACTTCTCTGAGCTTGCATCTGACCTATAAGATCCCTCATTTATGAAGCTGTATTATTTTCTCTACTATCACCAAAAGTTCAAGGAGATTTTCCACATTAGTATCTACAAAACTTCTGACTTGGAATACGCTGTTCAACGCAATTTTTGGAGAATCCCCCACCCTCCTCTCCAACCTCTCAGCCTCTTTTACAACTGGCGGGAAACGTATTTATATTGTAATGCATGCAAGACATAAAAGAAATTTGTTTAGTGAAGATTAGAAAATATTATGGGAAAAGGAGAAAATGCTGTTTACCAGCATTTTCGCCTTTTCCCACAATGTTTTCTAAATTGTATCCTGTCTTATGTACGTACATTGAACTCGTGTTACCATGTACGATTAAAACATTGTTAGCAAGTGATCTAAAATGCATATAGGAGCATTATTCACACACTCCCTCAATGTCTTCAAGTTGTTCGTGATGAAGTTTGACATTGAGGGAGCGTGTGAATAATGCTCCTATATGCATTTTAGATCACTTGCTAGCAATGTTTTAGTCGTACATGTACCTAACACGAGTTCAATGTACGTACATAAGACAGGGTACAATTGTCCTTTTTTATGTCTCGCATGCATTACAGTACAAATACGTTTCCCGCCAGTTGCAAAAGAGGCTGAGAGGTTGGGGAAAGGGGTGGCGGATTCTCTAAAAATCGCGTTAAACAGAGAGTTCCAAGCCAGGAATTTTTTAGATACCAATGTAGATAGTCTCCTTGAACTTTTGGTGATAGATCTAGTCGAGAAAAAAATACAGCTGCATAAATGAGGGATCTTATAGGTCAGTTGTAAGCTCAGAGAACTGTAGTCGAGTCTCTTGAAATTTTGCATACAAAATAATTTTTTTAACATTCTCATATTGTGTCGAGCCAAGCGTAAAGAGAAAGAGAACCAGCAGCAAGCCTTCAATAATTAATAATGACTAAAGACAGTAGGATATTAATGACTAAAGACAAAAGGGTACAATAGGAACTAAGTATGAATTAAATTTTGACAATTACTCTTAGAACAAGAAATAGAATGAGTATATCAAAATTTTGAGAATATTTAAAAAAAGACAATTATTTGCTGAGTAGAGTTTTTAAAATCGTTTATTACAAAAGCAACACGGTACTAAGGTTGCATTTAAAGAACTCACTAGAGCTGGTACAGAACGATATTCATAATAAATGTCTTCATATCACGCACTCGTTTTGACATATTTAGAGTACTTCTTATCCCTAAATCGCATTCTTCGGTAGACTGAGATTCAAGATACTCGTTAAGCCTTTCCGGTATCAATAACGTAGGTCTGCCTCGAGTATCAACAACTTCCGGTGTGTCGGGATAAAGGTCTGCTTAAAAGGCCACGTCATTAAGATAATGTTATTGCCATAAACATGAAAGAAAATAAACTTTTTGAATAGTGAATACTATCAGATATTTTTACAAAGACCTTCAACAGTCGACAAAATTACATTGACACGATATTTCCATATCAAATATCACGTTTTGACCTTTATGTGTTTCTTACACGAGACTGACAACTCGTCATTTTTAGGTTGTAAACCGTATGAAGTTGTTACAGGAATCACAAACACTTTGTATAACACTCGAATAACAAGGCTTTGCAAGGTGAGTCACAAGGTAATAGCGAATTTCCTATAACGTACTTCCTTTTACCCTCATACTTTCCAGGCAATATATTGGTGACAAATTAACTTGGACACCAGATAAAGGACCATGCTATTGATATTTACTGTAACGTACTGTAGGTTGCAAAACATTTCGCTATGTGGCAATAGGCATTTTTCTGTCTTAACAAACACCAGCGCGGTCTGGTCTCAGTTATATTACAGCACTTAGAGTCAGAAATTGCTTTATTTACCAAAGTAAAATTTTTGAATGAAAAGTAAATGGGAGTGAATAGATCTACCATGTAATGGATACCTACTTGTCTTACTGTATTGAAGTCTTTCTAAGTTCTATTCATAGAATTAATAATCTTCTTGATCATGTGGCTATTTGTCACCACATATTGGCGCCAACTATTACAAACAACAACAAGAAAATTTTGGTGCATACCCATCAAGTGCGCCGCACATTACAGCATTCAAATTGTACAAAGTAAACTCATGCAGAAATCGGTGAAAAGTGAGCTAAGAAGCCCTAAGGAATCCTTAGAATCCAACTAAAAAAGAAAGAGGTAGTAATAATAAGACGCAGTCATAGCCATTCTTCGGCGAAACTTAACATAAGTTCAATTGGAGCTATGCACAAAAGCATATACACGTCATTCGGTAAACGCCATAAGAAAATAGTAGTAACACTAAGTTCTACATTTCCAAATTGATACCAAAAACTGGAAATAAAATGACAAAAGTTGGTACGAAATGATCAAAGTGAGTACGAAATGACAAAAAAGGGGAGGAGGTATAGGGATGAAGTGACCAGAATTGAACGAAATGGCCTAGGTACGAAATGATCTTATTACGAAATGACTGGAAGCAAAGTAAACAATATGGCTGCCTCCATATGAACTTTTCAAAGGCGAATAAAAAATGCTCATGCAGCGCCACAATGATCTTTTGACGTATATCAGCGATTGATATGATTCAAGCTCAAGTTCAAAATGGCGGTCGGGAAGTGAAATGGGTCAAGTCGGGTTTTCTTTCTACCATTTTAATGAATTTAACGATATCCTCTTTGACGCTAACTGATAGATGAAATTGAAAATTTGTTTTGTAACTTACTCAAGAATACTGCATTAAAATTTGGAGTTATCCTAACTACCGCGAACCATCGATGAACAAGGCCACTATACATGGTAGTCTATAGGAACAAACGTTCTGACCAAGTGCCCTTAAATATCCAAGTGAACGTTCATTCGGCGTGATCCTTACTGACATTGACCGGTCTTTAATGTGGCCACAATAGATCTTCGATACATGTTTTTGAGGTTATTTTTTATATATAAAAAAAAAAATACAGCCAGCATTTCGGAGGGTTGTGCTAATATCATTTGCATGGACCTTAGTCTGCGAGTCACATAGCTATCAAAATTGGGTGCATGCACAACTTTTCTATTACTGATCCTGCCATTTTCATGGTTCGACAAGGCATTGATTGCACAGATAGAGCTGACTTTTGAACACAGCTTACGACAAAGCAAAATACGAAGAAGGCCTAGGTCTAGTGCTTGACGATCTTGAAATTGTAATTTTGCTCAAAATTTAATAGTTCATTATTCGGCATTTCTTATTTAGTAAAGTCAACAGTAACATATGCATGCATCAGCTTAGTGTTGTTTATATCCAGGCAACAATTCTGTTTCTACTCGTAATGGCTTCAAAGCCGACTGTTTTTTTTTTAATAAAGAATATGATAACTTTATTTCATGCTTTCCGGTAGGATATCGAGAAATAGCAGTGAACATATTTTTCGATCTTACACTGGTACCACCAGTGAAAATATCGATTTTCATGTTCTTGTTGCCTTGGTAAATTGCACGTGCCTGACAGCTTGCTGGAAAATATGGCGTCATTTACCATACAATTCTCGCGCTTGACGTAATATTGTAGTGCGTAGCTATGCGGGAGGGTACGCCACAGGGAATAAGGGAAAAAAACTGTACTAGATTTTGATAAAGCTCCTTCCAGAAAGGGTTAAAAGCATGAAATAAATAGAATAAGTGAACACCATCGGTAATAGTTTCACTCGTGGCTGCGCCACTCGTGAAAATATTACCGATGGTGTTCACTCGATGAAATAAATTTCGATTTTCACCGGAAAAAAACAAAATTTATATCCTATTCATTAATTTTGACTTTAATGTGACTTTAATTAAAGTTGTGAGCAAATTAAATAGCGTTCCGGTATCGCTTTCTGATAACTGTTGTCTTACTATTTAACGGCTTACCTTAATTTTCTGGTCAATATTCATTAAAAACCTGTTAAAATACTTTCATCTCTACGTGTACTGTAGATTTTAAATAGATTTCTGGTTTGTGCTCGAACCAATTCATGCTCATTAAGTTTCACACATGTATACACTGAAAATTGGTTTGGAAATTCTGTCTTTGAAAATTCCTTGAACTCGACAGTACAGGTATTTTTAAAATAACGAACTGATCTGTGCGGACTCACGGACACCATGTGCAATAGCCTACAATAAAACAGATGAAATTGAACTGGTCAAACGTTTCAAAGGCAAGCCTGTTTCTGAATTTGGGGAAAATTCTGTCGACAGATAAAATTCAATGCAACATCTCTCAGACTGCACCGCATGTACATGGGATTGAGTACAGATGAATTTACTTGCAAAACAATTATACAGCTCCTTCTATCAACTTACTAAGTTTATGATTCAAACCAAAGACCGTTTAGTTTAGTTCCAAAATCAAATGAGGGGAACCGTCTTCATGCATAAAGCTGCCATTGAAAGGTTATAGTATTACCGGCATTTTCTCCCTTTCATAAATGTTTTAGTCTCTGCCAAAGACAGATTCTTTTACTGATTTTAGCAACATTTGATTTGTCTGCAAATTTTCTCAATTTAGTCCAGTCCAAAATTTTGTCGTTTGATAAAGACGCAATCTAAGGCAAACACTAAGGCTTACGTTGTAGCCCAGTAAATGGAAGCTGACGTGACTTTTAGAAGGCCGAGTCAGAGGTATGGTTTTGAATAAGATGAGAATGTGAGAAGTTAGATTCATCTTAAATAGTTCCGTATTTTTTGCCCAAGTCTTTGTAATAATTTGTTTGTCTGAAAACAACTGCCACATTTTAAGCCTTGTATTGATACGTATTAAAAAGCTATAGACGAACAGCATATAGTATATATAAAGAAAAATGATTTAATAATTAATGAATAAAATTACTGTGTCATCCTTTGTCATTGACTATGTCTTCACTCGCCATTAGAAAAGTTTATCGGTTTCTAATCACAAACTCGTACATGCTGTGCTAAATGATTCTGTTGTTATCCTCTTTCTTTCTCTCTCTATATATTTTTTTCAAACTACATGTATATTTCTCTTTTTTACATCACAGCCTGTATTACGGACCTAAACATACAAAGGATCAAAAAGGGAAAAACACCTACTTCAGAAAATAAACATTGCTATCCCCAGTATTATGTGGAATTGGAAGAAGATTTCCGTTTTCCTGGGGGTAATAGCGCGTATACAATGTGAGGGTCGAACATTTTATAGAAATGTATGGCGAAGTGTCAGATAGCATTAATGCCCTACTATTAGGATTCTATCAATATTAAGCTGTATTGCCCCGTAGAGACTTTAACTCAACACATCTGATAGGAATTTACTGGTGATCACGTGATATCCAATTACAAAAAAAAAAAAGATAAGAGAACGAAATGTCCCATGTTCTAAATTCTGTTCCTTGACCGATTTGCTTGTTTGGTAATGCACGAGACTTGAGATATAAAGTCTGTATGTTTGCCCCTGTATGTTTATCTGTCAGAAAGTGGGCTGGAGGCGAAACTTCGATATAAACCTCTATAATGTACATACATATATTTGATATGATTTTCTTATTTATTTAGCAAAGTGATGTTTTAACTCATTACCAAACGACAATATTTCAGGCTTATATTTCAGGCAATATTTCAAATCGAAAGCATTTGCAGACGACAAAATAAAAGTAACTGAAAACTTGAAATTTGTTTTGTGAAGATTAGAAAATATTGTGGGAAAAGGAGAAAATGCTGGTTACCAGCATTTTCTCCATTTCCCACAACGTTTTCTAAAGGCTTCATTTTCAGGGTCGTCAAAAGTAGGGATTTTGCAACATTCGGTAACTCGGTGATTAATTCGTTCAGTGCAAAATGACGTAATGATAAACTTGATCTCTTTCGGTGGTTGAAAAATAAATCTCACAAAGATTTTTATCTTAGAGGCTTAAATTGATATTGCAAGCACATTTCTAAACTCAAAAGTATTTTGACATTAATTATAATCGTAGTATTTACATAGTAAGCACCAAAATCAGAATTTACTGTATTATAACAGTTTCATCATTGACCACCTACATGTATGTATCTTCTCAACAGTCTTAGCTAGCATCTATTCTAAAAGGTGTCTTGAGTTTCGCTAGCAGCTTGCGACAATCATGAAATGCATATAATTGAATTTGAGTTTATTTCTTGTCGCCACCGGTTGCCCATATGGGCAACGCCCCTGACGGCTGTAAGTATTTTATGGGGGATAGTGCAGATATAGGACGAACCCATCTTAAGTTACTCATGGCTCTTTTATGTGTTCGATGTATGGCAGCGTCACAGGGGACCTCGGTGTAACGGCTCATTCGAAAAGCTATTGGTAATTATAGATGGCCAGATGTGGGGATCGAACCCACACCCTCAAGTGACTCTAAACATCACCTTCACGAGTCTTACCCTGTCCCTACTGAGCTATGCGGGCTGGTCTTGGTGCATCCTCTGCTACTGCACTGACCTCTGATAAAGCAGGAATAAAGAGCATGACGTTATGCATAAAAATGCATGCAGATATAGTCATTTCCTTTTGATTGTGCGAAAGATTGTAGCGAAGGCCTTGATAAACCCAGTTTTGTCTTCGCTCTATATCGTATAATAAAGAACCTGTCAGGAGAGTCTTCAAATCCACTAACGATCTGTTATTTATTCTTTCTTCCGAGACATTAATGTGTCAGGTGACGATAATTGCTGATGTTTAAATCACAGTTTATTCCTAGATTGCCAAATAATTGATACGAACTTCTTTAGCCAGAGGAGTAGACCAAATTATCGCAATAGGGGGAAATTTTGGTTTGAAAGATCGTATCACGTAGTACCGAACAATACCGACCCGATGCCTTCTCTACGTCTGATCTGATGGTATATTCTCCACAAAAGCATCTAATGTATAGCTTTGTATGTAAAGGATTAGATCAGACTTTTGTAAACAATTATCTTGTTTTCCTTCCTGTTTATGGTTGAGGCAATCGCGTAAACCAAGTCTAGTCTGTCAGAATTAGCGGATATTCACGAAATCTACACCAATTCATTGTAAATGCGAAGCCACATTTGGTGGCATTAACACTTCACACGGCACTCCTTTGTACAAAGCTTCCTATGACAGTCAGAATTTGGTCTTGAGTTCGCACAGGTCAAGCAGTAGTCCACTCTATTTTCGGCATGCATAAAATTATCTGTCAGATCCGAGAGCCGAGTTGTATATTCGATTTAGATCACACTATGCTATGATAACGAAATAACTTTCAAAATTTTTGCGTTTGTTATTATCTGATTACAGTTAGATCCGTAATTAACCCATTACTACACAATCCCTACTTTTGACCACCCTGAGAAAGAAGCCTTTTGAAAAAACTATGGGAAAAAGAGAAAATGCTGGTTACCAGCATTTTCTCCTTTTCCTACAGTGTTTTCTAGCCTTCCCAGAACAAATTTCTATTTTTAAGTCACCTTCATTTTGTCGTCTGCAAATACTTTCAATTTGGACCAGTCTAAAATTTTCTCGTGTGGTAAAGAGTTAAGGTCGAACTAAGATCTCGGTCCTTAATCAGAACTTCCCTACCACTTTTGTCTTACTATGATATCACAGAAAGTATTGGTCTGCCACTCTACAATTAGAGGAAAAGTCCTCAGACGTATATTCAAAACCTGGAAAATATGACTAGCAAATTTAATTAATTTGTGTGTTTATTACCAAAATACTTTTTCATAGCTTGCTACAGTGTTTAGATATTAATTAGATTATTTGCTCTGGTTTGCACTGCGGTAATAATGTAGCAGCTCCCCAAAAAACAATATATACTTGGAGGTCATACATTTTCAAAATGGGTGACTATTTCATTACTTTAGATAATCATTGTTGTATAGCCTCCTAAGCCTTTGCTCGATTTTATGATATGGAGTGCAACACGCGAAAAGGTGCATTCGGACATTTGCGTAAAGTGTCGTCCCGGATTAGCCTGCGCAGTCCGCACAGGCTAATCCGAGACGGCACTTCACGACTACATTAGATTTTGTGTTACAGTAGAGTTGCGCAAAACAGAAAATCACATAAAATCGGAAAGTGTCGTTTCGGATTAGCCTGTGCGGAGTGCACACGCTGATCAGAGACGACACTTTACGCAAATGTCCGAATGACCCTTTTCGCGTGTTGCACTCCATATGATATCGGATGGTCAATTTGTACGGTACGTCAATTTCAATTACATGTATTCTAGTGTCCAACTCGGTTCGAACTGTACCAACGGTACGTAGCCTGTAGGTGAAACTAATATATACTGTCTTTTACATGGGTTGCACCCTAAGTATAGGAAACTGCATGAACTGAAGCTTAAAAATAGAGAAGGGAATGACGCAGATTAAGCTAAGTCCAAATCAGAGAAAACAAGCATAACAAACCATTGAATTTGAATAATTAGGACCTCATACTGACGTCGCAGCTGATCTAGATTCGTATGACTGTCATATAGCATCTACAGAGAACAATGTTCAGGTACATAGCGAAATCGCTCAGGTAGAAGATCTTGCATGTCTATTCTATACACGACGGCGTAAACTTTATGTTAGCTTATACGTTCTGGATGGGTCCGGTCTGGTGCTGTGAAACGAGTTCAAACCATATCGGAACTGTTTCCATGCGCATAGCATTCTACTTAGGGGACAAAATGTTACCTTACGTCATCGACATGCAGTTACTTTACGCAGAACATTTTGGGTGGGTTAGCATATTCATTGGACGCAACATTGTACATTTTTCCCGCTATAACATGATGTTGAAACCTGTGGAATTTCTTGCTAGACGCTTGCTGTTTTTATCACTACGTGTTTCAGAATTTGCCTTTGCTTGAACTTTCTCATGACGGTGGAGGTAGTTAAATGATATTAGGTGTTATTTCATGCTTTCCGGTAGGATATCGAGAAATAGCAGTAAAAATGTTTTTAGATCTTACATTGGTATCACCAGTGAAAATATCGATTTTCATGTTCTTGTAGCCTAGGTTAATTGCGCGTACCTCACAACCAGATGGAAAGATGACGCCATTTGCTTACATTTCTTGCGTTTGACTTAATACTGTAATGCGTTGGTATGCGGGAGGGGTACGCCACGGAGAATAACGGAAAAGAACTGTACTGGTTTTTGTAAAGCTCTTTCCAGAGAGGGTTAAAAACATAAAATAAATAGAATATTTGTGTTTATTTTTAGCTCACCTAAGCACAACATGCTCAAAGGTAGCTTTTAGGATCATCTGGTGTCCGTCGTCCTTCGTGCGTCGTCAGTCGTGCGTCGTAAACAATTCTTTAAACATCAACTCCTCCTAAACCGCTGGGCCAATTTGAACCAAACTTAGCTGGAATGTTCCTGGGGAAGTCATCTCTAAAAATGTTCACAGAATTTGATACCGTCAAAAACTTTGGTTACCATGGCAACCAAATGGAATTTTCCAAGAAATTTTAATTCGTCAAGAAACATGGCTGTGGTGAATGGGGGCTACTTGCACTATATGGAAATGAAGAACTTCTTGAAAATTGTTCTTCTCTGAAACCCGTTGTCAGATTTTAAAATAATTTCACAGCAATGTTCCTTGGGTGGTGACCCTTCTTACAAACTGTTTGCGAAATTTTGATGCGTCGAGAAACATGGCTCTGGTAAATGGGGGCTACTTGCACTACGTACATGAAGAAATTCATGAAAATTCTTCTTCTCCGAAACCGCTTGTCAGATTTCAAAATAATTTCACAGAAATGTTCCTTGAATGATCCTTATCAAAAAGAGTTCGGTAAATCCTGATAGGTCAAGAAACATTGCTCTGGTGAATGGGGCTACTTGTACTAAACGGAAATTGAGAAACTTCTAAAAATTCTCTTTTTAGGTCACCTGAGCACAAAATGCTCAAATGGAGCTTTTAGGATCACCCGGTGTCCGTACGTTGTCCGTCGTGCGTCGTCCGTCAGTGCGTTGTGCGTCGTCAACAATTCTTTAAACATGAACTACTCCTAAACCGCGCGGCCAATTTTGACCAAACTTGACCGGAATGTTCCTTGGGAGGTCCTCTTTAAATTTATTTTCTCAGAATTTGATTCCATTAAAAACTCTAGTTGCCATGGCAACCAAATGGAATTTTCAAGGAAATTCTTTAAGAATCTTCTCCCCTTAAACCGCTGGTCAGAATTTGAAATAATTTCACAGAGATGTTCCTTGGATGACCCTTTCCAAAACTTGTTGGCGAAATTTTGATCTGTCAAGAGATATGGCTCTAGTGAATGGGGGCTACTTGCACTATACGGAAATAAAGACATTCTTAAAAATTCTTCTTCTCTGAAACCGCTGATCAGAATTTGAAATAATTTCACAGCTATGTTCCTTGGATGACCCTTTCCAAAACTTGTTGCCGAAATTTGATCCGTCAAGAAACATGGCTCTGGTGAATGGGGACTACTTGCACTATTGGGAAATAAAGAAATTCTTAAAAATTCTTCTTCTTTGAAACCGATGGTCAGATTTGGAAATAATTTCACAGAAATGCTCCTTGGATGACCCTTTTCAAAAAGTGTTCTCGAAATTTTGACCCATCGAGAAACATGGCTCTGATCAATGGGGGCTTCTTGCACTATATGGCAATGAAGAAATTCTTTAAAATTCTTCTTCTCTGAAACGGCTAGTCAGATTTTGGAACAATCTCATAGGAATGTTACCCTTTTCGAATTCTGTTCGCAAAATTCTGATTTGTCTAGAACAGGGCTCTGGTGAATGGGAGCTACTTGAACTATGTGGCCATGAAGAAATTCTTTTTCTCTGAAAAGGCTGTTCAGATTTTGCAATAATTTCAAAGAAATGTTTCTTGGCTGACCTTTTTCAAAAAATGCTCGAGAAATTTTGATCCATTAAGAAACATGGCTCTGATGGCTGTGTGCTATTTACATACAGACATGAAGAAATTCTTTTTTTTTCTTTTCAGAAATGGCTGATGAGATTTTGAAAAAAAAATGGCTATGGATCTCTCAGAAAATCAGGTGAGCGATCCAGGGCCATCTTGGCCCTCTTGTTTATTTTATGTTCGATAACTCATGCTGCTGAAATTTATACAGACTGATTTTTAGGCGGGCTAAACGGACCTCAATCATCTTCTGGGAGAATCGTGGCCATCGTTGTTTGAGTGTGGGGAGGGGGGTCTCAAAGTCATTTAGTTTTCGTGCAAGCTGGGCAAATCATAAAGCGGGTAAGCTGTCTGGTCATTACAAAGATACAAAGATGAGTTAAAGTGGTCACTGGACAAATCAACATGTAATAGGATTAAATGATGAAAATAGAAATGTTTTCTGTCAGCTGAATGTCAAACTGAAGAACGTGCCATTATACACAGATCAGAAAGCACTATTGATTAGGAATTGCGGAACTCTCTACATATCCCTCATGCAAGGTTGAGAAAGTCCGGGACAATCTTTAGTAGTGGACAGCAATGAAAAGAAAATTTACCTTTAGGCCTATTCCAACAAATCGCGTGTTTTGAGAGCCTCCCCCCCCCCCCACACTTTTTTTTAAATAGAAGCCTTTTAAAAAAGATGCCGTTTCCTGACATTTTTTCCTTCGTCTTTTCTATCCTTCACATACGAATCTCGTCAGTTGAT
Source organism: Tridacna crocea (assembly GCA_943736015.1). NCBI lineage: Eukaryota > Metazoa > Mollusca > Bivalvia > Cardiida > Cardiidae > Tridacna > Tridacna crocea. Next base: position 31,898,125 of record OX031066.1, on the reverse strand, counting down.
AACAGTTTTGGCTGAAATAAAACGTTTTATATGTGTCATAAAAGTCAAAGATTGGACAATATGCATTTCTAAACTTTATCAAAATCTATATCTTCTATTCTGGGTCATGCAGATTTTTTCTAGTTTTGGAAAAGATTTCTATCATCGGTTTTTCAGCACTGTATCATCATTATTTCTCTTATTTCACTTTGAATAGTAAGGAAATCATGTTCTCACGTATCATTTCTTCCCTTCACGTTTAATAGTAAATAAAGAAAAGAATGTAAGAGGGTGCACGGACCTGATGTCCTTTATCCGAACGGCAAATAGTCACCGAGTAACCATTCACAGCAGCTCAATTGGTAGAGTATTAGACGAATGAACGTCAATTATTTCATGCCTTCCGGTAGGATATCGAGAATGGCTGTGAAAATATTTTTCGATCTTACACTGGTACAACCAGTGAAAATACCGATTTTCACGCTCTTGTTGCCTAGATAAGTTGCATGTGCCTAACAACCAGATGGGAAATATTACGTCATTTACCTTACATTTCTCGCGCATGACGTAATATTGTAATGCGTTGCTGTGCGGCAGGGATACGCCACGGGGAATAACGGAAAAGAACCGTACTGGATTTTGATAAAGCTCCTCTCAGAAAGGGTTAAAAACATGAAATAAATAGAATATTTTTTTTTTTTCGGTGAAAGATCAAAATTTATTTCATCTCGTGAACACCATCGGTAAAATTTTCTGCGCCACTCATGAAAATATTACCGATGGTGTCCACTCGATGAAATAAATTTCGATCTTTCACCGAAAAAGGCAAACATCCTCTATATCTTGGGCCACATGAGGATGTGGGTTTGATCCTTACGACTGTCATCTCGGGATCTCGCTCATATGGGGAACCGGTAGCGACGATAGAAATACAATCACGGTCCCCGAGTAACAACATGCACGTATCAGAAATGTAAAAAAAAAAAATTCTTTTCCACCAAAGTATCTGTATCGGTTAGAGCAGGATGGGAATACAGCCAGTGTAGCTGTTCAAGAGACTTACTCATATTGAAAAGGTTTACAGACGATTAAAAAAAAAAATGCGCCCAAATTATGGATTTTATTCCTGAAAAAAAAGAAGAAAATATTGTGCGAAAGGAAGAACATGCTGATAAATTCAACAACACGTTTAACCATCACATTAGAGATAATTTAAGAGCAGATGAAATGTTTAATGTAAAAGTACAAGATATGTCTTTCAGTCTTTTAAAAGTTCGTATTTTGGAAAACGTGTCTTTCCCATACAAATGGGTTTTACCAGTAGCTTGAGTAGGAGTGTAAAGAAAACTTCCAAATAAAAAAAATGACAGGAAAAAAAATAGTATGAAAACATGCTCATGAATCCAATAAAGCAGTGCTAGGCCAGACATCTATGTCCGTGTAAAACAGGCTGGGAAAAACAATACAAATGAGATAGAAGATGTAAATCAAAGGAAATTAGCATGATAATTGGTTTTACTGTCCATCCTGAAATCAAGACTTGCTGTATTTCTTTCTTGCCAAATTTATATCCTATCTAACCTTTTCTTACACAGATACAGAATTTATCCCCTTGTCTCTTGACGGGTGAAAGCATAAAAAAATGCAGATGGAGTTGGTTGTTATAAGTGCATTTTCCAGTATTATATTGTTTTTATTTTTGTTCCTGACTCTAATAACTATTTCGTTATATAATCTTTTGATACTGTCGTGCGCGTTAAATGATCTGAGCTTTCGATATACCAAAAATAACGCATTCATTCATTCATTCATTCATTCATTCATTCTTTCATTCTCTTGTCTGTTTATCTGATTACCGTTGTGCTTTTGCTTTTTGGTGTCTGAAACAGCCCGTATGGGGAAGGTTAAACATATTGTGTGTTTTTGAAGATTTTTAAGACAAAAAGCGTACGTCGTTTTTTTTTATTGTTATTTTCTATTCTGCTTGTCTATTTGCCTGTCTGTCGACCTGTGTCTCCCGCAAGGTGACAGTCATAGAAGAATAGAACAATATTCTTCGCATGACCAAAGAATCTCGGTTCAGTTTACGACTCCGTTTTGTTATTCGAGAGGTCATCAGACCTCTCCAACAGTGGTAAGTTTAAATGGAATACTGCCACACAATTTGCTGTCTAATTCTATTTCTTCTAGCGTAATTGTTTTGATACACAGTCTGTTTCGTCATGGTTTTGTAAATAAAGCGAAATAAAAAAAAAAACCGAAACAGGAAATTATCGTGGTTCATTTTTATAAATGACGAATTTCAGAAAATATTTAATTTACTTATTTGCCATGCCTGCAAATAAACTCTCTAATAATTGTAGCTTTTTATGAAGCAAATATTCCAAGCAGAAGAAAAAATAAGAATAATTTCTGGACAAGAACATACAATTTGCAAACGCGACAAGAATGTCAAATTACTGTCATGTAAAGTATTACCTGAGGTTTCTACGCGGCGGCTTTTTTACTCCTTTGTTTACATGTACCAAAATATATTAAAATTGAAAGCCAATAAACTATTTGAAAACACTGATGCTGACCTCTTCTGGCTTCTTCTTTAAAGAAGCCAACTTGTTATATCAATAGTATTTGCACTACTTTATACTGCCCAGTGGATCACTTATGAACAAGTCTGACCAGACCTTCGATACGGCTATGGCAAATATTTCGATAAAATCATAAAACAACAAATTGGCTTACACATGCGAAAAGGGACATTCGGGCATTTGCGTAAAGTGTCGTCTCAGATCAACCTGCGCACAGGCTAACCCAAGATGGCTTTTTACGACTACATTCGATTTTTTGTCTAAAGTAGACTTGCACAAAACAGAAAATAAGATAAAAACAGAAAGTGTCGTCTCGGATTAGTCTGCGTGGATTACGTAGGTTGATCCGGGGTGACACTTTACGCAAATGTCAGAATGCCATTTTTCGTGTGTTGCAGGCCATATAACATTGAGACTGAGATGCTATCACATCACATTCACGGTGCGCACAATAAAGTTAATGCTGTAGAAGCTAATGACAAATCTCCATATGAACAGTCTGACTTTACCAATCCCAGTTAAGTTAAAATGACACCAGGGAATCAAAATGAAGGGAAAACGAGAAATATCCAGTCCGAAACAAACGGAGAGAAAAAAGGGCTTTAGACTGAAATGGGCAGTTGTCCCTCCCCAGGGTTCTAGATGTAGATCATTGCTTGGGCTTGTATTAATGTTATTCTTACCACAGTAGTTACAACAAAAGAAGAGTCACAGAAACCAACAAAACGACATTACCGCCTAAAGACAGATTACTATTTGCAAAAAACGGGGGTTTCGCCAAGAATGGTTCAATCCTATCTATTTGCAATTGTTATGGATACGTCCTACTTTAAAATTTTGCAGCGGTATAAAGGGTTACTCCGTTGATCTCTCTTGCATATTAAGAAACCTTGTTTATACAGACAGCAGGAAAGAAGACCTGTACAGTGCAGTAATAATACGGTTGATTGTTTTGTCCTCGTGTGATCCTCCGCAGACACTCAGAGAATAAAGAGGATACGTGTTGTACTTTACATCATTGCTGTTAGCAGTAAAATTAGTGTATTCTATTATGTGGCCTGCAAGACGCGAAAAGGGGCATTCGGACATTTGCGTAAAGTGTCGTCTCGGATCAGCTTGCGCAATCTGCACAGGCTAATCCGAGACGGCACTTTCCGTATTTATGTAAATTTCTGTTTTCTTCAAGTCGACTATAGCACAAAATCTAATGTAGTCGTAAAGTGCCGTCTCGGATTAGCCTGAGCGGACTGCGCAGGCTGATCCGAGACAGCACTTTACGCAAACGTGCGAATGCCCCTTTTCACGTGTTACGAGCCATTTATGACTTATTTTAAAAAAAATGGTCTCGTTCAAACCATGAGATCTTATTATTATCATCACAAGGAAAAAAATCTTCAAGTTTACACTTTTATTGACCCTCAAATAGACCAAACTCTAGTATGAAATGATATAGTGCTTTTTTTTTTTAATTTTAAGTTTATTGTCCCCGTATAATGACGTAGGAGGGTCGGGGATCTATCCCTCTCCACATCTTACAATCTCTGACGTTTTACATATAAACACGTAACAAGGAACAAAAAAACATTTTTATGTGATAGAAAAAAGTGAAGAAGAAAAAAAAAAAAAAAAAAAAGAAAAACTGGAAAGTGAAGAAAAATGAGAAAATAGAATGGTGAAGAAAAGATGTAAAGAGTAATTTATAAATTTATATATTAAAAAAAAAATGATATAGTGCTTAATCATATTGAGAGACAATCTTGGCTTATCGTATGGTATTTACCTGAGCTTTGCATAACCAGAAAATTTAAAATTAAACATATATTAAAACGAAAGAATTGAAATCTAAATGAACTAACACATAACAAAGCTTTTGTTATAAGCCTATATTTTAAAGTCTCTTTCAATGGTATTTATTACTCGACAGTATGTGCATTCATGAATGAACTTCAGACATTTTTGTGATTCAAAGAACATTTTTCACCAAAGCTGTTGGCTAATTTCTCACATTTACACAGTCAGTTCCACGTTCATTGGAAATATAATGGTTTTGAGGACTTTCAAGTTGCCCTTCAATCTCCTTTAGAGTGTTGCAATGATTTAGTGTTTAAATCCTGAGATTTGTACCCGAGAAATTTGATTTTGTTTCCAGCTAGTGCAGGTTATTTTAAACATGTTCCTGCCCTTTTGTAACATTTGTTATAACTCATTCTTGTAGTATTAGTCGTCTTGAAAACATAAGTTTTTGAAGGGTGTATTCAAATCCTGCTGACAATTTGTTTTAGATGGCAATAAGTTAAACTGTATGGCGGGAAACAGTTCATTTTCCCCAAAGGTTTTATTGGAAATCTTGCTGTGGCGTTTAATACCGCGTGGAGCTAGAGCTGTTTTCATGATAATACCCTACTTTCCCTTCAATACCGTTGAAACATATACTTAGACTGAAACGTGCCGTCGGCATAGTTTAATGTCCCATGTTCCTGTCGCTGGATTTTGTCTTACCTTTCTTATACTTGAATAATAACCTGGATAACTGCTTTCAAGAGAACACTAAAGTTGAAACAAAACTTAACCTGTGACCAGCATAGAATTGTTAGCGCTGATTTACATTATATACCGAATTATGGATGATGTTTTTTCTTCGTTTTGAACTTCTAACAACAATCGTGTTGCTTTGAAATTGTTACCAAACTTTTTTCTTTCTGAAATGTTTGCAAGGAAGTAATAAAACGGAATTGGGCAAAGTTGGACAGTTTTCAAAGCCATATTACTTACACGTAAGTATTTATATTTTTACATTGGTTTATATTGCTTTAATTCCATTTCTTCTTCTTACATTTTTATACATTATTTTCAAATCGTTTTAATTGTTACAGTATTGAAAAATTAACTTTTCTTAAAAATAGAATAAAATTAAACCACACATACACACACAAAGAAAACTGAAATTTCCTATACGTTCGAACAAAAATTAAATTCAACACATTGAACACAATCCCTTGTTTCAACAATCCTGATGAGGGAAGTTCTTGAAAACATTTGAAAGAGGACAAAAAGGAGAAAATGCTAGTTAATTTTATAAATATCCTTTTTTTTTGTTTTATTTCGCTCCCACTTCTTTTTTACATTCACATGTAATGTTTTTTTTTAAACAATTAATCGTGTTATATAATGTTTTTTTAAACAATTAATCGTGTTATATCAAAGAATTACTATAAAGATGAAACTTAGAATATCAAAGATCGCTATGCATTTGTACAATACTAAATTTACCCCTTAACCCTTTCCCAAACAATCTCTGGTTTTTACGGGTCTGGAATAGTAGCCTTTTGAAAACATTGTAGGAAAAGGAGAAAATGCTGGTAACCAGCATTTTTTCCTTTTCCCACCCTATCATAGACAGAAATCATCTTTTCAGCAAGAGCTGAATTGTCGTCTGCAAATGCTTTCAATTTGGTCTAGTCCAAAAGTTTGTCGTTTGGGAAAGGATTAAACACACAATCCAGTTTTTTCACGACTCAGAAAAAGAAAACGTTTAAAAAAACATTTCTGGAAAAGAGCAGAAATAGTAGCAAACAGTGAAGTCTTGGTTGTTCTCTTCTTTTATAAAAAGGAAGTTCAAGCATTAGATTCAAATTTAATTAGTTGCCTGCAAATTTTCTCTCTCTCTTTTCAATCTGTCCACGCCTAGTATTTTATAGCATGGTAAGGAGCCAAAGAGTAGATCACAGCTGGTATTTAGGTCCGTTTTGTACGTTGGTCTGAGCATTAACATCAAGAAGATATTTGGTCAATTTTGGTATCTGGTATATAATTTCGACATTTTTTGTAGGCTGAAAATTCCATTTACAGAAATTTGGAAATATTCTTACCCTACTGGTTTGGCTTAACTCTTTAACAAGCGACAAATTTTTAGACTGATCCAAATTTACAGCACTTGCAAACGACAAAATAAAAGGAACTAAAAAAAAATGAAATTTGTTTCCAGCAGGGTAGAAAAACATTGTGGGAAAGGAACCAAATGCTGGTTACAAGTATTTTCTCCTTTTCCCACAATGTTTTCAAAAGGCTTTCATTGGAGGGGATTGTTTGGGAAAGACGATAAGCACGTATGATCAGACAGGATTTTCTGAAGAAGATATTGAGAATGATTTTGTCACCAGATATATAAATTCGACATTTTTTGTAGGCTGAAAATGCCTTTTAAGGAAATTTGGAAAAATTCGTATCCAACTGGTTTGACTTAACAAGCGGATAATAAGCACATGTGATCAGACGGGATTTTCTGTACTGTCTTCATTCAAAGCTTCATTTAACATCGTCAAATAGTTACAATGTATGCAGGCTTGATGGTATCCCCCAACACACATTAAATAAATGAGTCATACTATGGCAAAAGGGGAGTTAATGGATTATACAAGGCAATGCATCGTGTATAAAATTCGTTTTGTCTAATACATGTAATTGGCTCTATCTTAATTAACGAAAACAGGTCCTTTGACAAACAGAAAAATAACTTGTTATAAAAGGTTTAGGACCAGGTAGGCTGCCCGGTATCTGCAGGCTGATCGAAGTCGATAATATTTGCAGATGCATTGGAACATTTTTTTATATACCTATCAGTGAAATCCTGGAATTTCCCAGTGTAATAAATTTTGATATCATCACTAGTGACGTTATCAACTTTCACTTTCACTTCCTGACGTAATTTGGGAACTACTTTTTGATTTCGGCTACATTTTTTTCGACTTTCAAACGCAAAATTACAAATAATGATGTTAATAAGGTATATAATAAATAGAATAATCAACTGGTTATTTTTGATATGAAAAATATCTCACTCGCACGCGTCGTAAGGCGTTAAAAAAAACTCGTGCTGCGCACTCGTTTTTTCAACGCCTAACAACGCATCCTCGTGAGATATTTTTCATATCAAAAACAACCAGTTGATTATCCTCTATTTATCACAGAGCATGGTTTAGGTAGAGTAGTAACGATACTAGCCTTGAAAGAAGCAAAATGCATTCGAAAATACAGTATCTTTACAAAGAAAAACTCTGCGGATGGGTTGATACTTAGTTTGACAATTGCACTTGGCTTTTGCAGAAGGCATAGATCAATTCAGATTCCGTCAAACCGATGCATCTGATCTTGGCTCTATGCCGTCCGTGAACCGATGCAGACTATTATAGACTACATTTATTATCAAAAATTCGCAAACAAAAATCTACGGTTAGAACTCGATAGAATCGAAGAATGGGGCAAAATGTACCTTTATACGAATCGCCATTTCCGCAACTCGAAAGTGGAGGGAGGAAAAAGTAAAGGACTTCATGGTGGCATATTTCTGCCGCGAAATACGAGAGAGCTGTTGCGATGATTTAACAGAACTATCGTGAAAAAACAAAGTTTCCTGGAAATATTATCTAGATAATAGAAATTTCAAGATAAAAATATCGCGATAATTCTAACAGTTATCTTTGTTTTTTGTTGTTGTTGTTGTTTTCGTGCCCACAACTGACATTTAAGGTATTTATAATCATCAGCAGACACGGTTCCAACATCTCAGTCTGCAACCTTATGAATTTTGCTGTTCCCTGAGTGGTTTAAAAGTTGTTCGTAGGTGGTATACCGCGTCGTCTGTGTGATTTTACAGACTTCTGTTCATTTCGAGTCTTGTCAAAATTTATCAATTAAGCTACCACTGTTAATAATTCGAATTTCTACAACTGCAATCTTGTAAAGTCAAAAACTACCGAGCTCATCCAAATGGTGAATTTTCTATTTATAGATATCAAGAAACGGACAAAACTATCATAATATCTTGAATGCCAACTTCGTGCACGATTGAGAAATTTTGAGATCAAATAGTAAGTTCATCGTGATATTTTTTTAAGGAAACATTTCAATAAATAGATAGAATTTTCAGGAAACTTAAAGTTATCGCAAAAGCTATCTCGTATCTCGTGACAAAAATTATGCCACCATAGAATTTACTGATATTTAATGTTTTTGATAAAAATGACAATTATGGAACTATTTGTAATTATACCAGTGAATATGTGTAAATGAAGTGTTCTTTTAGGTTGAAGATTAATATAGTAAAAAGAAATCGGCATTGTTCCAAATGGGATTGGGATATGGAGGAGTAATAGTCAGAGTATTTGAAGCGACTGAGGTAAATAATGCTTGAACACTCATTCATTTATTTTGTCGCTCAAAAGGGGAAAAGTAAACACGTGAAAACATCGGCCTTGTGGTTTTCTTTTTTAGTCTACCTCATAACCTACAACCATTATTAAAACCCTTTCCCAAACAATCCCTGGTTTTTACGGGTCAGGGATAGAAGCCTTTTGAAAACATTGTGGGAAAAGGAGAAAATGCTGGTAACCAGCATTTTATCCTTTTCCCACAATGTTTTCTACCCTATCATATAGAAAAATTATCTTTTTAGCAACTGTTAAGTTGTCATCTGCAGAATGCTTTTAGTTTGGTGTGGTCCGAAATCTGCTGTTTGGGAAAGGGTTAATTGAAAGACAAACCACGATAGAAAGAAGATTTTCTTTTCCTAAATCAAATATTCTAACCTTCTACAAAGGTAGAATTCATCGAAATAGAAAGTGATAAAAATACGAAGATTTGTTTGTGCTCAGCTCTGCACCGTCCCGAGTTTTAACGACCCTTATCACTGGTACTTTTGGAGACAGTTTGGGAAAACCTAGATACAATTTTGGTAGCCGGCCTTTTCTGTATGTCCTGCACATGTAGGAATAATTCCATCATTTGAACCACATCTAATTGGTCGTCTACAAATGCTTTGAATTTGGATAAGTCTGAAGTTTTGTAGTATGGTAAATGGTTAAATAAAGGAAGACAGTACTCTTAGGAACGTCGTTTCTAATGATAGAATTATGTTGACCATCCGCTCTAGGATTGTCCTTACCACTTTAATTGCAAATAAGGTAATTATGTTCTCTTGCTAATACACTGTCTTACTTACGGCCCACTTTTTAAAATGGCAGGTCACACTCATACGCTATAGGTTTCATGGGCGGATGCAGCCATTTTTGTCAGATGTGGATCCCAAAAATGTAAAACTCATATCAGCACAGTGAATGAGCCGATCCCCTGTAGCTCAATTCATAATGCCTTGTAATCTTCAAGAGTTCGATTCCCGGACTATCAAACATTTTTTGACGTTTCACAAGAGAGTAATTGTTTCAATATCTGCCTTTCATAAAACAGATCAAAAGGCTGAACAATTCGCCTGAATTCGTAAAAAGTATGCTTACGAATTAAAAGAAAAACAACTTTAGATTTTCTGGGGGCACATTACTCTATATGATATTGTGATATACAGCTTTGGTCACAAATTATTTTGCATAATGTGTGTATAGACGGGGCCACGCTCTTGCTAGTCACGAGTTGCAGTTGATATATTCAGCGGGAAAAAGTTTATAAGCATTTAAAGTAATTAGCCAAAAATATATTTATCTCGAGGAGTATTGCCCTGACACTGAAATAAACAGGTACCTAAATATAGACATGCCAAAACATTTTTATTTGTTTCCTCAGTGAAACCAAATGTGGGTCACGCAGGTGTGAGTCCAAGAAATGTACATTTTATTTCCTGTCGCTTATACTCCTAGTTTTTGCATGAGTCTGGTGGCTTTCATATTCACAAGCCAAGGATACTAAGGTAGTACCCTTGGCCGCTCGCCTCTTTAAAAATCGAAGCTCCCGCTACGCCATTTCATTGGATGCGATCAAACCCCATCTCGTCCAATCAAACCATCCGTAACAAGAAATCTTTCGCAAAACAGAAAACATTAATGGCGGCACCCGTCTAAAACGAAAATTGTCGTGTTTGCGACGAAAATTTGCCAAAAAAGAGTAGACGATCGGTATTTAATGCGTTTTTTTTTAAACGAGTAATTCACGTAGTTCACGATCAATTATGTGGAATATTATATAGGACGGGTTCCAAAGCCAAATGATTGGGAATGATCGCACAGTATGTCTGTTCGTCTTGTTTTTGATGTGATGAATCCGAAAGCTCAGTCATATTTGATGCATAGCCTAACAAATTTATTTCGAGCATTTTGATTGGCCAGAAATAACATCAGCAAAGGTAACGCAACTCGTAATATTCGATAGGCTGCGCAGCGGGAGTTTCGATTTTTAAAGAGCCGTGCGGCCAAGGGTACGTAACGAACGTACCTTGGTAGAAAATTGTTGTGTAATGTACTTAACATGACCTCAGGGTTGCTTTTCTGTAGCAAGTTAGCCATGGTACTACGACCAATCATAAGATTTAAGACCCCTCGCCCAAGGTACAGTTCTATATGCACGTAATATTTTATACCCAGGTCGTTTGTTCACCTGTTCGTATATCAGTCTATCTGTCAGTCCGTTTGCAAGCAGTTCCATGTCAGCTCCATATTATTTTTCCCTTGCTTAATTAAAAAGAAAATAGTTTACATATCTGCGCACCCTGATAAGACGACGTGTGGAGCAAAGATTGCAGATATTGTCTATCTGTCCGTCTCTCCATTCCTCTGAGCAAAATTCATCGCCTTGTATGATTTGAGACCTTTATCTAATTTCAAAAACATTTTACGCACTTAGTGTTTAACCTTATTTGCTGGCCAATCAAATAGCCCCATATTAAAAGAAAAAAAAGAACGTCCGTCTTATTTATTAAACCTGGCTCCCTAAACAACTAATTATTAAAAGTTCGCCACTAATTCATTAAGTATATAGGCGAAGAGCGCATACGCCAGTGTGGAACTCCGCCCTACTGTCCTATCGGACTGCATGTGCTGTACTACATGTAAAAGTGTCTATTCAACCCTTTTACCACCGCATTGAAACATTTGACAGTATTATTTTGATAACTGGACCATTTAATTTTTGTATCATAGAGTTTAAGCATCATTTGTATATCTTAGTGAGAAACAATGCAGAATTCAAGTGAACCAACTTATCGTGTTGCCTCATCTGAATCGGCACAGTTTACAAGTGTCAATATTGGTTTTAGGGACGCAGGTTAATTGATATGGCATGATAACATTGCATAAAGCGGGAAACCGAAATTTCATTACGTTAATTGTTTTGTCACAAGATTAACTCTTATCCTGCTGTATAACTAATAGTAAATTTTCAATTCGATATTAATAACCTAATTATTACTGCTTCAAAGTTATATTTTGTGGAATAGTACCTCCAGTCAGATATTGTAGATCAAAGATCAGATTGCACGTTCTGTGAAGTCTGATCTTGACATACACTGTCCGCAAAATGTCACCCTCATGTACATGTATGTACCTTGATTAGATCGTGTGAAGAGCAGTTTCAGATCCAGGCTTTAAGGTCAAGGTTACAAAAACGGAATTAGGTCAAAGTTTATTTCATGAAGGCTTCCTTTATTGTATCGTATGGCCCAGAGTTGAAATATTTATCAAGTAGTAATTAATACCAAGTGGACCTCTACCAAGGTTTATCCATGTGGTGCCCTTGGCGTAAAAAAAATAACCCGCGCTAATGTGCCCTGTTTCAGAAACAACAGATATGCCGCGCCACTGATGTTATACATCAATATTTTCTTGTTTTTATTATTTTTGGAATCTTAGTATCCAGATAAGCATATCGTCGGTTTACTTCAAAAACCTCGTTACTACAGCTTGAAACAAACTGTAGACTTTACGAGGTTTTTTAGAAGGCGAGATTTTCATTCTCGCCTTCATATGTCAACGCTCGGCAGCTTGCTGAAAATGCCTCTGAACAGCATTATCAAAACGCCTTTCAAATAGTTCGATACTTCTCGAGTACATTAGAACAAAATAATGTCGAGACCATTGTAAATTTAATTAAAACAGCAAGAAGAAACTTCAAGTTTCTAGAAGGAATGAAATCGAATTCGTAAAAAGCATCGTTTTTGACAAATGAAAATTACTTTGGAACAGTTCATTGATACAATCATGTTGCTACAGCAACAAATAAACCGTAGCTATATTATAAGCCAATCAAAAGCAACTAACATGACATCATTCGGACCTAATTCCACTTCACAACGCATAAACAACTAACCAGTGGGATCGTACATGTAAATTTACTATCCCAGAACTAACCAATCGGATAGCTTCTTTGAATGACGTATCGCTGATCGACCCCTCTCCCTCGTTGGCAACCTTATTCTGCCTTTGTGAGAAGTAAAAATTCAATGAAATAAATGCCTATAGTTGAATCATCAAGTGTTTAAACAAAATTTTGTCTTTCAAAGAAATATTTTTCTTTTATAAAAGTTGTGCTTGACTTTATGATTAATGACTAGGTTATTGTTACGCGTCGGCGCGGCCGAGTTTTGATTCCGGAGACCCGTGAAAAGAAAAAGGTAAATCAGTTGAAATCACAATAGATGTGTCATTTCGAACTAGTTCTGCTGGTCAGTGTAATGTACAGATGTATAGCCTGGGTTCCAGTCTGATCGCTTCTTTCCTTATATACGAGTATGGTCAGATTTTACTGCGTCAAAAATGACAATAACATGATCTGTAACCGTTTTAACACGCAAAGAGTTTTAACTTCTTCTTCTGGTCGTCACGTTTCTTAACGTTCAGCAAGTATTCATAAATAGTTAACTCTTTACCACTCACTCGAAACGTCTCTAAAAATCAAGCTTTTAAAGACATCGAGAGGAGAGGGGAAATTACAATCGGAAACCGGCATTTTTTTTTTTCATTTTACCACAATGTTTCCTATCAACAACAAATTTCGTCGCTAATTTTGGCCACCCTGAATTTGTTATCTGTACGAATCAGTGCTTTAAATTTTAACTTAGTCTGAAATTTCTTAGTCAGGTAAAGAATAAACGCTTATCCCAATATTAATTGTTATCATAATCACTTACCTCCGTCATTATTAGAACTGAAATCTTTACGTTATATATCCCATTTATTTTCCTCGAAAGAATTTCCTTCAACTATACACTTTTTTCCAAAACTGAATAACACAATGATAAATTTATCTTGACATGGAGAATCCCACTGTCCTAGAGTGCATCGGACGTGTTCGTGATTTTCTAAGAACACGGACCAAGGGCCTGTATCTGTGTAACTGTACACGATATATTTTTGTCGAACAAAGGAATAGGGTATATCTCATTATTGACGAGTTAGCAATCATTTTGCTTTCATGTTTGCCGACAAGCTGAACGTACATTACGGTTACGCGAGATTAATGAAAGACAGGCGTTAATTTCAATGAACCCATTAATCGCTTATTACGCTTGTCTCTTTTGAAGACAAGGCAGGTGATTCTCTAGTCTGCACAGAATATGCAATCTTATATCGGATTAGCTATATTGTAATAACCCGACCAAAACAGCCCAAGGTTGCAATAATTAAGCATTTTTCCCCGAGATATAAAATGCCATTATCATCAATCCAGCACTCTAGTATATAAGGGTTAACAGAGCCATATATTTCAAGAATCGTATAAACGAAGAACACCTTCTGACGTTCCTTATAGGACCTAAGAAGTCAACCATCAAATGATGGTTGTTATCCTGAATAGGATGGTAAACATTGCTCAAAACGGAGAAAATGTTTGTTGCCAGTATTTTTTCTTGTTCCTGCATGCTTTCAAAATACCATTTCCTAAAAAGCCCCATTCTTTAAGGTCATGAAAACTCGGCACATATATTGTAATCTGAAAGTTAAATCTCCGTTTTGAACATTAAAAGTCGTTTGTTTTGAAACTCTTTTTCAGTCTTGATAAAGTATATTTCAAATAAAATGGTAAACAAATTAAAAAAAAAAAAAGCCTTTTAACTGAACGACAAAATTTTGACAACCTCAAGGGAAAAAAGTTTCAAAATACTTTTGGAAAAGGAAAAAACATTAAAAGTCGTTTGTTTTGAAACTCTTTTTCAGTCTTGATAAAGTATATTTCAAATAAAATGGTAAACAAATTAAAAAAAAAAAGCCTTTTAACTGAACGACAAAATTTTGACAACCTCAAGGGAAAAAAGTTTCAAAATACTTTTGGAAAAGGAAAAAACGCTAGTCACCAGTATTTTCTCTTTTTACCACTATGTTTTGTACTTTTTCCCAGCCAAACGGCACATTTTCAGCTGCTCTTAACTTATTATCTGCTAATTGCTTTAATGTAGAACGCCCTGATTTCTTGTTATTTTCTGACGGGTTTTGTAAAGGGTTACTAAGATGGAAAACATTGTAGGAAAGTCAAACAAAAGGTTGATTATCATTTATTTGGTACTTTTCCTACAATGCTTTGAAAAGCCTCTTCTTCAACATTGTTGAAAGTCAGTATTGTTATCTAAAAGGCTGAATCTCAGTATTGGTATTCTCCTTTTCAGACTAAACCAAAACGCTTTCCTATCAACTTGATAAAACTTTTCCTTCAAATGAAATGGAAAGGAGTTTTAGAAAAGTCCATTCGTTTTAATTTTTTTCAACATATTTTCACAAGCCTTCTTCAAGTTTGTTAAAACTCAGGATGGTAAACTGGTCTTCATTGCACAGGAACACTGCACAACTCTATAGACTTTGCTGTATCAGGAGAGGCGATTTAAGTACAGGAAAATGTATTACAATATGTTATGCCTATATTCTAAACTCGCCTTCTAACAGTACTTTCAGTACTTTTTAAGTTAGTGGCAAAGATAATAATTATGCGTGTGAGGTCGTGCAAGGCTCAGTGGTAACGATAGGTGTCAGTTTATCATTTCTTTTACACCAAACAAGTACGTGCACAATGCTCATTGTCATACACAAATCAACACCAAAGTGTTAGAGTGATCCAGATTGAAAGCATGCGCCGATCCGGGGATTGGGGGGGGGGGTGGTCCGGGAGTCCGGATCCCCCCCCCCCCCCTGGAATTTTGACAAAAATGTGGATGTCGGATTCGTGAAAATTAATAAATGATAATAATAAAAAGGTTCTAAATGTGGAGACCTCCTCATGGTTGGAACTGGAAACGTTGATGTTCTTGTAAACATCCACTGAAATCCGGAAATCAAAGTATCATATAATAAGATGAGTGCGTTTTTGGTTGGACCACCCCTGAGAAAAATATCTGGATCTGCGCATGGAAAGCATACACATCTTCGCAAGCCAAGGGTTACGATTCACTACGCTACTCTACCACGTAGTGATCGTATCCTTGGCTCGCGAAGATGGAAAGCATACTGAGACAAAAACAAATGCGACTCAAATAAAAGTTTTCATTTTTGAATTGTGGATAATGGAAAAATGCTAGTTACCAGTATTTTCTCCATTTCCCCCTATGTTTTCAAAGGCCCTTTCAGTCGTTTTTTTTTTTCTAAATTCGGGATTGCTGGGTAAAGTGTCTAGAGAAATCTTGGGGGAAAAGTCGAGTCTACCTCGATTTGTATTTCTTTTCACACCTTGATTCCTGCCGTTTACTCTGAGATCCTGTTCTAAGTGATTCGTAATGAATAAAAAGGATTTCTATTTTATTGATTTACAGTCCTGTTTTAGCACATAGTTATTTTTTAGCGATCTCAAATGGCTTCAGGCTTTCATCACTCTGAACCTAATTGTTTGCAAGATCTCACTTCTTAACTCTGAACCTGCTAGATGCAACTTGATTTTTTTTAATGACAAGTGTGGATTAAGATCAGACATGCTTCAAACAGAATATAAAACCAGATACATGTAATGTTTCTATAGACCCTACCAAAGGACTAAAACTCATTTATATCGATTTCGAGTTAATCATCTAAATATGTTTTGGATTTGGAAGTCTAAAATTTATCATTCGGTAAAGGGTCTACCCTTACAGCCCCATAGGCGAAACAAGGGGCTTCTTCGAACGTTATTGATCAAGATCAGACTGCACATAACGTGGAGTCTGATGTAGAATCTATATCGTTTGTTGTTTCATCGAGTCTATATCAGATACAACACACTGTGAGTTACACTAGATTATATTTTCGTCCAAGAAGGGCTATGAGTATGTGTTTGGTACTGAAAGGGTTTACCTTTTACCTCGCTATCCCGAGTTTTAAAGACCCGGGACAGTAAGGCTTTTGAAAACACAGTGGGAAAAGGAGAAAATGCTGGTAACCAGCATTTTCTCCTCTTCCCACTGCGTTTTTCACTTTATGATACAAGTTTTTATGACACAAGTTCAGTTCATTTGTGCCAATAATGAATTTGTCGACTGCAGATGTTCCAAATTTAGTAGGATGTAATACTTGTCGTCTGCGAAAGGGATAATTGTTAATTTTCGTCAATACTGAGGGGAAACATCATCATTGTGAAACACGCTCAAGTAGAAGTTAGGAGTGTTTGTCGTCGCCTGGGCTCATCCCTCCTACGAGCTGCTTATAAATAGATTACTAATTCACCTTTTCGCTCCGATTAAGGTGCTTCTTTTCAGAGATAAAAAGGTACAAACAGTTTACCGAAAAAGATCACACCGCAATTTTATAAGATAATTTTGACAGTGATTTGTATTTTTATAGATAAAACACACTTAACCTATTTAGACGACTGAAAATACAATCCATTCAGACTAATCTTGATTTACAGACTTAATGAAAAAAACGAGGTAAGTACAGATTCAAGATCTGACAGCACGTTTCGTGCAGTCAGATCTTCAATCCTTACCATCCTCACAAGTCATTTTTGTCCCATATAGCGCCAAACGGGTAAAACTGGTATTTATCTTTACAGACATATGAACTGCTTGAGATGGGTAACGTAATTGAAATAGATTCGTTATTCAGTTTTTCGAGGTGATTTTGGCAAAGGCGTTTTGAACTTTGAACACCAAAGAGGACTTAAACGGCTAAAAACCTATGAAACATTGTGGGAAAAAGAGAAAATGCTGGTACTTTATCAAAGAAAAATCGCATCATTGAGCTGCATTGAAATTGTCGTCTGCAAATGCTTCTGATTTATAAAATTTGGTCGTGTGGTAAAAGGTTAAGTGACAACAAATTGTTCGCAACGAAAATATTGATAAACATCGGTTTAGGAAATAAGGGGAAATGTGGCAGCGGTTCCAAAACAAGTCTGTATAGAATTTATCTGATGTGAATATTGAACTCGGTATTATTTTAGATAAGGTAGTATTAGACATAATAACGGAGTGCAACACGCGAAAAGGTGCATTCGGACATTTGCGTAAAGTGTCGTCCCGGATTAGCCTGCGCAGTCCGCGCAGGCTAATCCGGGACGGCACTTTACGAGTACATTAGATTTTGTGCTAGAGTAGACTTGCGTAAAACAGAAAATCACATCAAACCGGAAAGTGTCGTTTCGGATTAGCCTGCGCGGACTGCGCAGGCTGATCCGAGACGACACTTTACGCAAATGTCCGAATGACCCTTTTCACGTGTTGCACTCCTTATAGACCTAATCTATCTTTTTTCAAACCGATCCCCTCACCTCCAAAGCCTGAAATCCCACAGAGAAGATTTCATAATACATTTTTCAGGGTCTATATTCACTCACATTCTTGAGAATATTCTTTTTCTAATTCTACAGACTTCTTTTAGATTTGAAAGTAACACATCTCCTAATTGGCAAAACTAAATGGTATACCTAATTAACAGAATTTGTGTTGCTCTCAAATGTAGAAAATTCTTCAAAATAAGGCTGAGAATATTTTTGAGAATTATTGACGAATACGGACGGTGGTTTGTGAGGTACTCTGTTAAAATGGCGTTCTTGTATACCTTTTATGTTAACAGTACTATTGCAGTCACTTCCAAGTTTCATTTGACCTCTCATTAACTTTAATGCAAGGTCTCCGTTTTGTGGCTCTTGATGTTCTCCGACGGTATCCAAAATCAATCTGTCTCCGTGCCGCCGCTTACCCTTTCACGTTCCTTCGACACTATAAGACTGTACGTTTTGGTATTTTTAGCGCCAAGTATCACAACTGAATCTCATTAGTCTGGTGAAACTACAGCCCACTGGCCCTCAGAACGACTTCAATCAATTTGACTTCCTTGCAAGACTTGCTACCATTTTTTTTAAACTCTGTTTTTGTATCAACAACATTTTCTTTACTCGTTCTTATCATTAAACTCCGTTCATGTAATACCGATAAAAAATATTCCGGAAACTGTCGGAGCAGTGTATAATCTGAACATTCGTTTTTAATCCATGTCTTTCTATAAATCAACGAGCGGTCTGATCTTGATCTTTGTTGTCCGTGAAAGTCCTTCGTTTGCCTTTAGTTCCGAAAGGTTAGTCGCTTTACCATGATATTACATATTTAAAATATAACTACACTGGATTAGGTACTCCTGTACCAAGTAAACCACTGTTTTAACGACCCTAAGAAAACACTGTTGGAAAAGAAGAAAATACTTGTAATCTGCATTTTCCGTTGTATTGTTTTCTACCCCCTCTATAACGTTAATCTTTTCACCAAATTCAAATTGTCACCTGCCAATAAAATATAATAGAGGGTATTTGTTTTATTCGGTGAAAGATCGAAATTTATTTCATTGAGTGAACACCATCTGTAACATTTTTACGAGTGGCTGACCGATGGTGTTCACTCGATGAAATGAATATCGATCTTTCACTGAACCCCACCCCCTACGAAAAAAAAATATATTCATTTTATTTCATGCTTTTAACCCTTTCTGGAAGGAGCTTGCTTTATCAAAATCCAGTACAGTTCTTTTCCGTTATTCCCCGTGGCGTACCCCTCCCGTATAGCTATACATTACAATATTACGTCAAGCACGAGAAATGTAAGGTAAATGACGTCATATTTCCCATCTGGTTGTGAGGCACGCGCAGTTAACCTAGGCAACAAGAACGTGAAAATCGGTATTTTCACTGATGGTGCCAGTGTAAGATCGAAAAATATATTCACTGCTATTTCTCGATATCCTACCGGAAAGCATGAAATAAATACATGTATTTTCATCCTTTCTTTTTTGTCCGTGGATAGCCATAGGATCAAGAGTCAAGCGATCGTGCCAAAATTTAACTCTTTCCCGAATGACAAATTTTAGACTGTCCCAAACTCAAAGTGTTTGCAGATGACAATTTTAAAAGTTGATGAGAATGGCAGAAAGTTTTCAGATAGGCTAGAAAACACAGTGGGAAAAGGAGAAATTGCTCGTCACGAGCAATTTCTCCTTTTCCCACAGTGTTTTCTAAAGACCTGTACTGCAGGCACTTAAAAAACCAGGGCTTGTTTGGGAAAGAGTTAAAATGTTCGAAACATCGACTGAGACATGGTTTTTAACCCTTTGCAAAAAGTTATTGAAAAAATGTAATCAACCAGCATTTCTCCTTTTCCCCGGGAAGTTTTCTACCATTTCAAAGACAAACTTCATCATTTAAGCCACACTGAATGTGTCTCTCTGCAATTGCTTTCAATCTGGTCGAGTCTATGTCGTTGGTAAAGAGTAAATAACGTTTTATTTGTATCATTTGGTTCAAAGATAGGTCAGACGGAAACATTGCTTATCTGGAAAATCGAAACATGTAACAAAATCGAACGTAAATCCAGTTTCTGCTCTTAGGGCCTGCAACACACGAAAAGTGGCAATCGGACTTTTGCAATCCGCGCAAGCTGATCCGAGTTGACAACTTTTCGATCGAGTGTGATTTTCTATTTCATGCAAGTCTACCTGAGGACAAAATCTAACGTAGTCGTGAAGTGTCGTCTCGGAGTAGCCTGTGCGGACTGCTTAGGCTGATCTGAGACGACATTTTATGCAAATGTCGTAAGCCCCTTTTCGTGTGTTGCATCCAATATAGTTGGCGCCATGATGGTTCATAAAATCCATTTGATGTGCTACTATATAGGTCAAGAGACAGTTAATTGGTCAACTGAGATGGAACACTGAAGCCTAAAAAGTTCCATAATTAGTGCTGTATTTCCTCGACAACTATCGGATATTTAGGTTTCCAATTATCAAAACGTGGAAGGGGAAGGTGGGTGGACCGGTAGTGCAGTGGTAAAATACTGGATTATCAATCCTGACGCCCAAGGCTCGATATCCGACCCCACCAGAACCCTTCTGAGACACATTTTGTTTCCTACCAAACTAGAGGTGAACTGGTTTGGAACCTAGAGGTAGCCTCCCGTGTATTGGTGCTTTACGTCGCACACGTTAAGGAACAAAGGGGATTTATTGAAAGAAGCGATTGGGGCTTGTACCCGGATTTGCTTCTATCCGATTCATTCTTTCTAATGGTCCATACCATATATGCCGAGAGCACAGGCGGACCTTAACCCATAGAAACAATCTACTGAAATTCACAAATAGCTCGTGCCATAGGCTTGACTATACTGACCGCGGTATTTAAATGAAAGATCATGCACGTTCTATGGAGTGCGATCTCAATTCATATCGTCCGTAAAAGCCTCTATTTTGGCCTATGGCACTTTTTTTGACAGAAATAATGTTGATATCCAAATCATACAAAGATAAGAGGAAATCAAAGCACTATTCAAGAAATGAGCCGGTCAGATAAGACACTTTTATCCAGCTTAGGCACTTATTGCAACAGACGGAGATTTCAACATTTCTATGATAAATATAAAAACAATTATGTCCATTTTGGGTAAGACGTAAATTACAGGTTAGTGCTGTTGTGTATAACACCTGAAGTTTATTCACCTTGACATTTACATCTCATATTAGAAGGCTTAGAATTACACAATTATACTCAGAAAAAAAAGAGTATTTTTATCAAATTTAATATTTCAAGGACATTAAATTGAACCTTTGTCCCGAAGTTTTGAGAGGGCAAAATTGATATTTTGCATAGAACAATTATTAGGACGCGAATATTTATAATATCTTTGTCGAAAAATGATTAAAAGAATGTCGCCGGTGGAACTTGAGCCCATAACCAATAAAACCCACTGTCGGCGCATCTACTAACTGAAACATAGAGCCAACCGGTTTGTTATTGTGTGAAGATGTGTATTTATCCCTTTTCATGCAATATCAGCTTGGTAGAATAAATTCTGGAGTAAACTGACAAAAAAATCTGTAATTCCTCGAAATTGATACATAATGTTCCATACACATCATTGTCGTTTTATATCAAACGCATGCATTATAAAACAGGTCTTATTCAGTATTAAGTAAGCATACACATCCTCTAAAAGAATAATGTAAAATAAATTGGCATTTGAAATACGAATAAGTAAGATTTACATGTATGTCCCGTTTCAGAAGACCTCCCCGTTCCTTGCTGTCGACCGTTGGAAAAACATACAGCCACAAATACTTATTGATTTAGGCTAGACAAACATATTAATAGAGTTTTACTTTAACCCTTTACCCCATAAGGCATTTCTAAATGACAGCAAGGGTGAAGCCGTTTCTTACATGTAAATGACACCTTTTGATAGCATAGACAACATTGTAACAAAAGATGAAATTGCTCTTGCCACAATATTTTCTAAAAGCTCCTACAAGCAATGTGTAGAAATGAGTATCTATGGAGTAAAGGGTTAAGATGTCTTAGAAGTTGGCCACTTCAGGTACGAAAAAAAATCTAAAATAAAAAGAATACACTATTGATGATTGTTCTTTGTTAGATCTGTGTATTAACTCCAATCGATGTTCAAGTATCCGCATTTGATGGCAGAGTTAAATGCGGATTTCGAATAAAATGTGGAGGAAGGTCGAAATGTCTTTATTCTCTGAACATTTCGTTTAAGACATGCCAAGCCGATTTTTTGCATACAACTTCAACAGTTAAGTACCCGTTGTTTCTTTCTTTTTTCAAAAGTTTCTAACCCTGTGGTACGAAATTTCAGCTCGAACCGGGTAGAAATAGATTGTTAGTTACGTTTCTCTAATACCAATTTACAACATTTTGGGAAAAAATCGTTCCTTGCTATACAAATGATAAATTGTTCTATTTCGGAAATGTAAACTATTTTTTTTTCCTTTTACCATTAACAGATTTGTTAAATTTTTTATAACACTCGTACTTTCTGCTGACTCTCTGAATAAAGTTCACTGACACCCTGCTTTTTTGATAAATAACTACAGAACTTAATGTCAATCTTGACATGAACAAGCATTTTTATTGCCTGCTTAACCCTTTACCACAAAGTCCCTAATTCTAACGACCTTATTATATAAAACCTTTTTATAACATTTTGGGAAAAGGAAAAAAATGCTGGTAACCAGCATTTTCTCCTTTTCCAAGAAATCTTTCTACCCTTTCTAAGTCACCTTTGAGTCACATTCAGGTTGTTGTCTGCAGATGCTTTCAATTTTTACCAGCCATGCATTTTGTCACTTGGTAAAGAGTTAAATATATGAACTAAGATCTGTGAAAAGAGGGATCAATGCATCTACAAAAAAAAGTATCGACTCAGGTCAGACTGCTTCTCTTTGCTTCAGGTAAATGTTTTGGCAATACAAAGTACCAATTTACCTAAGGATTTGGTGGGGTGCTACACAAACCGGATTTTATGGGTCCGCGGTCATGTGATGACACACCCTGGACAGCGCAACTCGAAGATGCACTCAAACCTTTTATGGCTAGCAAGTAGGACCCGTATTCACCAGTCATTCTTAAGAACGTTATTTGTCTTACTCTTCAAGATGTTCTGACAGTGAAAGTAACAGAACTTCTGATTGGCTAAACCATATAGTTTAGCCAATCATAAGTTGTGTTTCTTTCACACTGACAAAATTCTAAAGAATAAGACTAAGAACGTTCCTAAGAATAGTTGGTGAATCCGGACCCAGGACTATAGGTATCATATTTATCCTGGGAGCACCGATAAACCCTACGGGCATGTACACTCTAGAAATGACACTCTATGAGGGCCTTTTTTTTCATGGTTGCTTTTGTCAAGGACGCGTCAGAAAAGATCAAAATTAAAAAAAAAAAACAGACTGCACATTTTTTATTGTTATGTAAGGTATGCATTAGGGAATAAGACAAAAAGCATTATTATGATTAAGTGTCAACTAACAGATATATACTGTTGCTTTTAAATATGTTTTCAATTACACAGAGTGTAGCGACGAAGAATTGTGTGTGACGTAAATAGCCATTTCATGACGAGCCTGACACTTAACAAGAATAGAAACTTGTTTTGTGTATCATCACCGACATATGAATGTTCTACAGACACTTTACATGAAATGTAAAATAGTTTTGCGGTCATTTCTACTCAGAGGAATACCAATACACTGTAAATTGGAGGTAATTGGCTTCGTCAGACCGTGTGCACGGTTGTTCAACTGAGTTTAACCCACTCAAGTTTGTCTCGTTACTATAAATCATGAGGAAAATTATATGGTTGATGTTTGTCCTCTTTATACAAAAGAACTAATGACATGTTTTACATGTCTCGAGTATCCATATGCGAGGGGTGTTCCAAAAGTAATAAGACTTCGTTGTACGTTGCCATTCCTCTAACAGTGAAATCTAAAACTGACTTTAAAACTGCAAACTATGACACCGATACGTTTTCCAAGTTTCAAAGGAAATACGAAGCCATGGCCAACCAAAAAGTCCCAAGTATACGTTATTAAAGAACATTTATAAATTACTAAATTCTGCTGAATATCTACAGAGACAGATTCCTCTGGAAACCCATTTGTTAGTTTAACACTTAACTGCCAAGGTCAACTAATCTTTGCGGAATCACAATGCAAGGAGAATTCAACTTTTATTTTCTTCCCATAAAAAAATAAATCAGGGTCCTAATGAAATTGTTGTAGACTTTCTCTGTTAAAGTTCTTCAAACAGTGGCATTCTAAAAACTTTGATACAGTTGCTATAGCATCTCGTAGATCCTACATTCCAGTGCGAGAACTATCCATATTACTGTTGTTAAGAATTATGGCATAAACCAACTGCTGGTCTACACTGGCATTCTCGTCTCGCTGTCAAGGATATTTGAAAAACGGCACTTAAATATATATATATAAGTGCCGTTTTTCAAATATCCTTGACAGCGAGACGAGAATGCCAGTGTAGACCAGCAGTTGGTTTATGCCATAATTCTTAACAACAGTAATATTATATATATATAGAAGAGTTGGTGAGCTGCTTCGGACTTTCGGGACGATTTCGCGGATACATCGTCTCAGAGTTAATAGATTCTTCTTTGGTTACCGCTAAAACGCGTATTCAGCTAGATTATTGGTGTAGCTATTCATTCTCGTGTGCCTGTCAACTTTACTTTAGGGCGCGGATTATAAATGAATAGATATTATTATTCGGTTGTTATGTATGTCTTTAGGTTAAAATTGCTACCTTTTCCCGAAACTTCATAATATTTGTTTTATTAAGATAGAACTTTATAAATACCCTTATTTCAGCTACAAAAAAAAGAGCAAATGAGTGAGAACCTTCTCAGAGGTCTAGTTGAGAAAGAATGTCTAAGTTCTGGGATATCCAACTTTGTTAACCCTTAGTCCGTTAAGCTCTACTCGCTGACCTTTTGCTGACAGTGCAGATCAAGATCAGACTGTCCGATGAGGAGATGTTATTACCCAAAGTAGAACTTTGAAATAGTTATATTTAGGTTTTCGCTATCGGAGTGAAAATTTCATTTTAGTTACTTAGCAGGATATGGATTAACCCATTACCACACAATCCCTACTTTTGACATCCCTGAGAAAGAGAAGCCTTTTGAAAACATTGTGGGAAAAGGAGAAAATGCTGGTAACCAGCATTTTCTCCTTTTCCCACAATGTTTTCTTCCCTTCATAAAACAAATTTCAAATTTTCAGTCACTTTTATTTTGTCGTCTGCAAATGCTTTCAATTTGGACGAGCCCAAAATATTGTTGTTTGATAATGAGTTAATGTTATGAGCGTTCAAATGATTTATCTTAATGAAGCTGTCTCTGGTTGATGGGACAATTTAAACGAGTACAAAAAAAAAACAGTCTTGGTAAAGAACGCGTGAAAATCACTGCCTTTTTCATTACTATATATCTTAGCAGTGTCCTTGTTTTAAATGTATTAATATCTGTTTTTCTTCGATAATCAAATTTCTATTTCCTTGTTATTAGTCTCATCACGCTCACAATGCTTTATGTCGCTCTGGTGTACGGAAATAAAACATGGGAATGATTAGATGGCAGACAACTCATCGAGCTTTTCAGAAATTTATTTTCATACGTGCAATTTGTGTGCATTAATTTAATACAACTAGCACTTTGGGAATTGCTTATAAAAGGATGAATCCTTGCAATTATCTCCATCCCTGCTGTTTGTAAAGATATATCTTTTACTGCTCCAATATGGTAGGAAGCACTAGTCGCTGAACAGAGCTTTCTGCTGATCTTGATTCACTGGTCTACCAACGTCTTATCGGCCAATGAAAACACAGCAATGGGCATCATGTAAACAAAAAAGTCTGACACAATTTCCTGTTAGCTTGTCAGGCTTGACAACCAATATAGCGCGTTACAAAGGGGGTCGTGCCAAACTCCCGTTTATAGAAGGTCAATCAATGGACACAAAACGAGTATTGTTATCAACAACATGCACGGCGGGGTATCACGTATCTCTATCCAGGGTAAAAAATTTGTTTGCTCGTCAATAACTTTTTATCAGGTGTTGTTTAAAAAATCTAACACATCAAGTAAATCCCCGGAGTCCTTCCGCCTTCTCTGCTTCAAACCAAATTCCAATCGGTCATGTATTAACGGAATTATTGAAGATTTTCTTACCTGAAGTCGGGGATTTTTTTCAAATAACGGTCATTGTTGTTGTTGTTGTGTCACGTGATTCCCCGCCGTGACATGGAGGATAATCAGAAAAAGTAGAATTTCATTGAGTCATATTCTTGCAAGAGGAAGCTTCGTGCACCTTTGTGATACATGGTGACCGGCAAGTTATCACATGATTACGGATCAAAAATAGCCACTTATTTCAACAACCGACTCAATAAGTAGGTAGAATAGTCCTTTGACATACAGAAAATTGACCAAGAGCATAAGGTGTCGGCCCAGGTCAGCCTGCGCGGACTGCGCAGGCTAACCTGGGTAGATACTTTTCGCGGATGCATTAAGTCCCCTTTTCAAAGAGCACAGCTCAATTGTTACCTATTATTATACCTAGCCGAAAGAAAGCACATTAGTGGCATTTGTTGCACATGTATAAAACAGTGATGGTTTCCAAGAATTACCACCGACAAGAAATTACCTTCACTTGTGTTCATCTAGCTCAAACAGTAAAGGTGATATAGAAGCGGAATACATGGCACTGAACAAGTCTTAGAAACAACTGATAAAGCAAGAAACCATGATAGGGATGGGGCGCTCACCTGATCAAAATTAAAAGTACTAAAATGTTTCGTAAGTATTATATCACAGACAAACAAGAAACGAAAACACAAGCAAGCGTAGGTTATCTCCGAGAAACATTTTCTGCCTGAGAAGTTAAGCATAAAGAAAAGAATGGCATATATATTTCAGACGACGATATATTTTACACAAGATGGGAAAGTTATCGAAGTAGAATTATTACTGAAGCGGGGAACAATAATACACGTTAAAGTAGGTGTGAAATGAGACGTTAATATCAAAATACAAATAAAGTAATGATGTTTTCTTGATGTTGTCAACAGTCTGTTTTACAAATCCCTTCAGAACACTAAGTTTATGTCATATACTGTGATATCTTCATATCAATCTTTACCTCTTTTCCAAACGACAAGAATTAAGACGTGTACAATTTGAATGTTGTTGCAGAGGACAAATCAATCATGGCTAAAGAGGTGGGTAAAATGGAGAAAATACTGCCGGTTACCAACGCTTTCTCTTTTTCAACAGCGTTTTCAAAAGCCGTTTTCCTGGTGGTTGTAATTTAAAGCTGGGAGTGTGTATTGAAGGCGACAGAGATTAACTATATATTTGTAGTCTATCGCAATTTGTGTTGGAGTTTTCATTCGGTGGAACTGTTTATGGAATGCTGGACAGTATGTTGATTCAATGTTACTTCGCTCGTTCCTTGGGACCTAGTTCTGATCAACAATATCCGTGAAGGACCAACAGTTGTCCCTAGGTATCGTTGGTGCAGGTATAACTGACGGAGCGCTTACAAAAGCTTGAACTAATACATGGCTCGGCAATTTTTCCTTTTCAATGTTTGTTGATTTTCCGATCGATTGTTTAAAAAAAGTAGAGTACTCAACATTAACTCTATCCCTTTTTAAAAGCTTTTTAATGCTGATCCTGCTAAATGCAACTAATTATACTTTCTTAATCGGATAGTCACGATATAGATTCGGCTATTAGTCCTTTAAAAACAAAAAAACCTCTAAGATCCGGTTGAAATAGATAGAAAGGTTTAAGTGGCTGTGTTAGATAGACTTACACTGTCACCCATGACGCAATTGAAATAGTCGTTTGAGCTGACGTGTATAAAGACACGGGATGAAACTTTAAACGCTTAGGTTAAGGTGGGTATTTAGATTTTTCACATCTCACCAAATTAAAAAGTATAAGGATAACCTTTTTTTGTATTTTTGTAAAATTTTGTCCCAAAATCTGAAGGGGCACCTTTAATACCTGATGGAAAAGTGGTTCATTGCTTTTATGGAATCATTTTATCGATTGTTTTTAGTGATATTATATCGCTAATGCGCTGAAAATCAGAACTTAAGTTGCCTAACGCGGTTAATTGGAGAGACCTCTCCAACAGTAGCACTTGATTTAAAAAGCGAACTGCCTTAGAAATTGATTTCTACATCCATTTTTCTTTAATTGTTCTGATACACAGTATGTTTGGTCATGGTTTTATAAATAAACCGAAATAAAAAACTTAAATAGGAAACAGGCATAGTTTGGATTTATATAGGACACGTTTCAGGGAAGATTTGTTACATTTCTATGATTGTAAAACACTTCTCCAATTATTGCAATTTTTCATTAACCAAACGGACTAAATTTTTAAAGAAAAATTCTTTAAAATAGAGAAAAGTCAACGCGGGAAAAGATCACGTGACTTGAAAACGCGGGAAGAAGTCAGGTGACAGTCATGTAATACATGAGAGGTTTCTATACGCAGCGTTTGTTTTGTTTTCATTCATTTAATGTCTTACTTGTTTGTTTACATTTACCGAAATACATTGAATCTAAACGTCAATAAACTATTTTTAAAACAATACAACTCAACTCAACTCAACTTTATTTGGCATTCGGCAAACAAATATGCCATTAGCCATTTACAAAAAAAGAACATGGATATATGGCAATGACAGATATATAAAGTATACATACATATACATATAACATTAATTACCAAAATGTTTATTCGTTATTAGTCAGCGTAATAAAGATTTCCTTCTTTGTAAAGCTTCCTTTATAAATTTTGCAGTATTTATTTGTATTCTCTTGTTTTTTGATGATAAGATGCGGATAAATTTACTGATATTAGGCCTAGTACAGGAAAGGTACTTAGTTCTAAGATCACTAAATTTACCGCATATACAAAGAAAGTGATACTCAGATTCTACTACAGAACGATCGCAAAGTTTACATATTCTTTGGCTTCTATCTATATTAAGAATTCTACCCATTTCAATTTCTAGTTTGTGAGATGCTAATCTGAATTGTGCCAGCTTTATTCTAAGTGATTCATTAAATACATTATTTAAATATGGTTCGTACTCAAAAGAGTCTTTAAACATGCAGTAATACTCCAATTTTGAACTATTATTTATACTACTGTGCCATTCTTGAATAAAATTATCTCTCAGGCGACGTTGTATTAGTAAAAAATCCACGTTACTCAAATTATTTTTCTCTAAAAGATATGATAGACCTGTGTTATTCAACATTTGCCTGATCTTATTAACCCATAAAGTGTACGACCGATTGGTGATTAGATTTTGCTCGCTATATATTTTACCTATTAGATTTTCATCATTACTTTTTACCTTTACCCAATATTTCATTGCTCTCTCTTTTGCTATAATGGAAAGAGGATACCTACCCAGTTCACCATATACCGCAAAGTTTGGGGTCTGTGTATGGACACCTAGAATAGTTTTACAGAACTTTATGTGAAGTCTGTCGACCTGTTGTAAGCCAATGATACTGACCATTCCTGGCTTCTTTTTTTAAAGAAGCCAACTTGTTTTAACAGGGATCGGTTTAATTATGTACTCGTTTTATTGATGAAACTATGGCCAATTAAAAAGTGCGAAGAATCTTTACATAATTTACGTGACCCATCACGCAAGAAGGGACCTTCTGGGAACTGCGAAAAATGTCAACCTTGGTCAGACTGTGCGAATTGCGCAAGCTGACCTGGGTTGACAATTTTCACTTTAATGACATTTTCTGTATGAAAAGTGGTCATAATTGTACCTTGTTGAATTATCAACTTAAATTGACCTGTACTAACACTGATCTGTTTTCATCTAATTGATGGACAGAATTCCCAGATGGTCCCTTTTTGCGTGATGGGTCATAATTATTTTTTCCTGTTTAAAAATATGTACGGACATTTAAAATTGAATGAAAATAGTAAATGTCTAAGTATTTGACTGAATGATCGTCAGAGATGCGATCTGATGTTTGATCTGTCTGAACGGAAATTCTATTTCGGTGAAATCTACCGTGAAGTTTCAGTAATTGGGATTTAACTATTTCGTAGAAATTTCCGTTTCTGTTATTCAAGGGTTAAGGATTAATGGATGGTATAATATGACTTGGTCTCTGTCACTCGAGAGATTACATAAGTTCTTTTCTTTGTCTGAAAATTTATTGATGTTTGTATCCAGACAAAGTGAAAACATCAGTCTTGTATTACCTAAGGTGATTTGATTTATCGTGACGCGCTTGGGATTTTGTAAAAAGCTGCCTTTTGAGAGAACAAAATATGATATAAAATAGACAAAATTGTTTTCTAACCAGAAGAAAAGTGTACACTTTCTGTGCCAGAAGCGAAAAAAGAAGCAATAGATCGAGTTCATACGTAGAGTTTGATGTGGATCAGTATCGTCCCCTTGTTTAGTCAAGCCTCTAGATTTTTTATAGGCCAGCTGAATTCAGATCTTTCTAAAAATCAGTGGATCCTCATTTTTCAGATATCGAACGAGTCCGAGTTTAGATATATAACGGTAAAAGAGGTAAGGCGGTTTGGCTGGTGAATTCTACATTATCGTGTGTCTCTTGAGTACCCATGTCATTCCGGAGACTGCCAGATCGCTTATAAAATAATCCCAAGAAAATATTTAATATTATTATTTAAGGACCTGTCATCTTTTAGAGACACCTACGCATATCTAATATATGATAGATTTTTAAAAAGAATTGCAGAGAAAGCGGTGGGATGGATGGGGAACGTGCATGATTCTCTCGGGTAAGGTTTGGAAGATATATCTATATAAATTTGTTAGTACAACAAACATAATACGCACTACATGTAAAAAAAAAGTTTTTTGTGACCGGAAACACGAACATGTTGAATGGAAAACAGGAAGAAATTCGGATTACTAGGATTATCTCCCTTTCCCGATTTTCTATTTCAAAGATAACCCTTTCCCAAACGCGAAATTTTGGACCCTTCCAAACCGAAAGAGTTTGCAGACGACAATTTTAGATTTGGAGAAATTGGCAGAAAGTTCTCAAAAAGGGTAGAAAACATTGTGGGAAAAGGAGAAATTGCTCGTTACGAGCAATTTCTCCTTTTTCCACAGTGTTTTCAAAAGATTTTTACTGCAGACACGTAAAAAAACAGGGCTTGTTTGGGAAAAGGTTAAACAGCACCATTTGAGCCGTACATGTTCAACTTGGCATCTACAACTACTTTCAATATCGATATTTCTAACACATGTATTTTGTTATCTGGTGAAGAGTAACGCTTAATTAAATATATACATATTCTCCTGTTGTAGAAGTAAAATGATAGTAGAAGTTGCCAGCCATCAGCAGTTTCCTGCATCTTGACTTTCCTTTCAATATCAAACCGAAACGGTTAAAGAGGCCCTTATACTCATCTTAAGCCAGCTTTAACTCATTGTGTTTTTATCTTATCAAAATGTAGTCATTCTTATATCTTTATGCCAAATATTGCACCTGACGGTTGCAAGGTTGCTTGTATTTTGCTGAGTTGCGGCCTTCCATGGTCGTATTTCTTGTACCGAAACCCTTTTTCATTGGATGCAGCCAGCAATAACTGCAACGAATGAAATCGCTCGTAGCATTTCATCTTTGATAAAAATAGAATAAGGTCGCTACCTTTCGAATAGAAGGTAAACATGAAAACGCACGTGGATTTCTACTTATCGCTTCATGTGTATTCGTAAGCGGTTTGCAAAACGATGTGCCATTGGCTTTTAGAAATATGATATAAAGGGGGGTGGGTGTAATAACCAGCATCCTATAGAGGGCGCATCGCAGGGATCACGAAGTCGGGCTCAACCAGCCATGGTAAGATCCACGTAGTGATCGTAACTTTGGCTCGCGAAGATGGTGTATCGTTAACTACTTGTAGATACAACATGGTACGTCATGTACGGGGAGCAATCCAGAATTGGCGGTAATGATGCTCTAAATAAAATACTTGTTTGAATTTTTGGCACAATTCAAGTTTCAAAAGTATTCGATATGGTGTAGAAAAATCAATGCTTTAATTACCTAATGGGTGACCATAGCAACCGATGTACGATTAGGCG
Source organism: Tridacna crocea (assembly GCA_943736015.1). NCBI lineage: Eukaryota > Metazoa > Mollusca > Bivalvia > Cardiida > Cardiidae > Tridacna > Tridacna crocea. The sequence continues at coordinate 31,865,909 of OX031066.1, read as the reverse complement.
GGGTATGTATAAATCTTTTTCGGTTTTTTTTTTGTATTCAGTACTAGTTTTCTAACTTTTCTAACTCCATTCTAACCCCATTTTTGCCTCAACGTCGTGGGTGTCAATTTTGAGATCATATTGACCAACAGTTGAAATTTTAAAATCATTTCCTGTTTTATGTAAATAAAACGAGCCGGTTTACTTCCCTGGTGAAGGTCATCCATGATGTCAATTGAAAGTATTGAAACTCGCAAGGTTATTAAATTTTATGTGCAGCGTGGATATTCACCAACAGAAACTTACAAGGTCCCTCAAGAGACACCCACAAAACATTTTACATCAAAAAATGAATATGTTTGTTTGGTGTTGTATCTTAAAAGAACGCGGAACATCATTAAAGATGATAAATGGAACAGCCGGAGGAGCAGTCTTGACGCGACGTCAACTGAAGGATGTTAGGGGCCATTTTACTGGAGGTCGCTATATCACTGTTAAAAACATTTTTTTGCGAAACTGGCTTAAGTTATGGTACTGTTCAGCTAAAACTTACAAAGTTTGGATATGAGGAAGATCAACAGTCCATAGGTCCTCGATTAGTCATCCTGGATAATAAGAAACAAAGAGTTTTCCAGAAGTTCTTTGCCCAGTAACGCGGTAAGGAACGGACTTCCTTGACATCACAACAGATATTCCTATACGATCCGGAGACCAATAAACGATCACACCTGTCCAGTGGAAGAAATTAGCTCCTCCCTAATGAGTAGAACGTAATCGGAAGTGCAATGCAAGTCAGGGTGACTATATGCAAAAGTAACGTTATTATTTGACGCTGTGACGTTGATACCTGCCCCATAATGAAATGTTCTGGGTTTAAAATAATTAATCAAATTTATTATATACCTAGCAGTGAAATCCTGGAATTTCCCCGTGTAATAAATTTTGATATCATCACTAGTGACGATATCAACTTTCACTTTCACTTCTTGCCGTAATTTAGGAACTATTTGTTTTTCATTAAGCATTTATACATAGTGTTGATTGAAAATATTAATGTTAATAAGGTATATAACAAATAGAATAATCACCTGGTTATTTTTGATATGAAAAATATCTCACTCGGATACGTTGTAAGGCATTAAAAAAACTCGTGCTGCGCACTCGTTTTTTCAACGCCTAACAACTCATCCTCGTGAGATATTTTTCATATCAAAAATAACCAGTTGATTATCCTCTATATCATGCCTGCAAAATTTAGTTGATATTTATGGATGAGCATGGAAGTTATAAGACTATTACGGCCAATTCAGGGTTGTCCCCCCGTATTGTCAACTTCTATACAGTGCAGTAACTACATACACCATAGCCAGTGCTTTATCGTCGTCGACATCGTTTACATGTAGATACAACATGGTGCGTGTTGTCAACTCTTCCCAGCACGACGCGGGTGGTGCCTCTAATTCCTTTCAGAAAAGCGTGTGTTGTATTTCAAATGTCTATACATCAAAGCCCGTATTATATCTTTTAGCTTCAAATCTGAATGAAATGATTTCTCAAAAAGTACATATGTTTTGGTAATTCTAGACATGATTAAGTCTGTACAGGAAATAGGTACAACAATTTCCTACGACATAAAAATGAAATGAATATGTATGAGAGACAAGGAAAAGACAATAGGTTTCCTTTTTCGTGTCAGTGCAGTAATTACTAGATTTTCTTTTTCGTTATTGTCTGTGTCTGGTATTGAATGCCCTTATCTATACTGTTTCATTTGTGTGATAACAATTCTCCTTGTCATTTTTTCAGGAATGTTTATAGTATTTTCAGGATAGATTTATGCGAAAAACAGTATGACGGAGAGCTAATAAAACATGTAATAAACAGTGGCCTATCACGATGAAAGCATGTCAAATGACGAGGGCGAAACGAAATTATTAGAAGTTATTTTGATAGGATAAAAGTACATGAACATACATTACGGACGTTTCAGTCTAGTTTTCTTTGTGCCACCTAGTTCATATGGGAACGAGCTTTTCTCTTCCCTAGACCTTTTGGTCCGGGCTCGTTTATACCGGAATGATCGTCCTTTTAGGTGATACACTCCCCTTTTAAATCAAATCTAAAGTAATGTGTTTCAGGGCACAATAGTCTAAAAGTCGATTTTTGACACTTCATGAAGGAAGAGTCGAATAGTGCTCGGATCTTTTCAGCGTTTGGCGTGAAATCATAAAAAGCGTAAAAATACAACTCAAATATCTCCTTCATGAAAAAGGGATGTCGTTCTTTGTGCGCCTAGGCTGCACAAAGAAATTCCCGAAGAAGAAGTTTGAATAGGCAGTAGTAAGTGTCGTATCAATGATGTTGATATAGGAACATACCTAACTGGTTCATATCTGTATTACTGCAAATGGTCTTGACTACATCATGTTCCGTTCAACTCTCTCATTTTCTTCACTTGGCTGCTTAAATGCGTGTATCTGGATATGGTATCGGCATTGATCAGTCTTGTTTATTCCAGATCTGATGAAACAACAAATAGTGAAATAACTAACGGAAAATTTATACCGTTTCGAAGGTTTTCACCTTTTCCTCGACATTAGAAAAGAGTAAAGCTTTGTAGTTCACTCCAATAAAATATTATGTAATCTGTATTCTAATTAACCATCCTAGCATGATTGATGGTTACGAGTATTTCTCTCATTAAAGGTTTACAATCAATTATCAATGCGTTTTTATTAAAACTTAGAGTACACACATAAAGTATGAAGTCTCGTCAAATTGTTTACATCCTTTAACTCTTTACCAAACGACAAAATTTTAGACTGGTACAAATTGAAAGCACGTGCAGACGATAAATCAACCTTAACTCAAAAACTAAAATTTGTTTCCAGCAGGGTAGAAAACATTGTGGGAAAAGGAGAAAATGCTGGTTATCAGCATTTTCTCCTTTTCCCACAATGTTTTCAAAAGGCTTCTATCTCAGGGTCGTAAAAACCAGGGATTGTTTGGTAAAGGGTAAATTAAGCTAAGATTTATACATTTTAGGCATTTTCTTGGAAAAAGAGGGCTCAATACATCTGTAGAAAGTATCGAACCATGTGGGCCTGTGCAGCCTGCGGTCAACTCCACATAGAAACTGTAAAGGATAGCCCAGCAGTTCCAACTACAAGCAAATGGTTTAATTCCGAAATTTTGTTTTACGCTCTTACGAAACAATATTTCTCCTTCCCCACATATTTTTAAAGAATATATGGTAGATTTGGGAATAATGATTTGTCAAAATTAATTAATTTTACGTGTTCATATCTTTCATCATTTTCTCCTTTTTCCTTCATGTTTTGTTACCACAATAATTTAAAAAAAAGGAAAACATCAGAGGCACATTTAATTTTTTGATTTTGCAAATGTTTTCAACTCTGATGAGACCACGATTTTGTTGTTTGGTAAGGAGTTAATTGTTAATACAAATTGATGCAGTTGGTAATTGGAAATTGACGTGGAAACAAGCATTTCTTTATGCAACTTGGGTATCCCCTACCGAGCAGAACTGTAACAATTGATCAAAAGCTGTAAAATCCAATCGTTCATTCGTGCATATTGGTGGTTAATCACGACAGATTCGCATCCTAACTCTTAACTTTCTAGACTACCCCTGAGTCATTTATCGAGGATAATGTACTTCAAATATCAGATATGCAGTATTTACCTCGACTGACTTCATCTCACTGGCCTATTTTGAGAGAATTCTGTTTAACCTAAGTTTGCCATGTGTGAGTCAAGGATCTTTTGTGGATAGTGTAGACCAAGTTCATTCTGCACAGAAAATGAAGTCTGATCTGGGATCTACACTTACTGACATGTAGATATTTTTCCCCTAAAAATAACTGTTAAATAGTAGCGACATTTGGGATTTTTATTTTCTGTTTGATAGTGTCATCCGACTGATTTAGTTGTTTAAGAGTTAAATCTTTATAGCAAGCGACAAAATTTTGGACTAATCCAAATTGAAAGCATTTGCAGACAACAAAACTCAAGTGACTCAAAAGTGAAAACTTGACTTAGGATGGGGAGAAAACATTGTGGGAAAAGGAGAAAATGCTGGTTACCAGCATTTTCTCCTTTTCCTACAATGTTTTCAGTAGCTTTCTTTCTATGCCAGGATTGTGTGATAAAGACTTAAGCTCTTTCTGGACCATAGCTGTCAAGAAAGGCTTTAGCGGACGCCATAGATAAAGACTAGAGACACAGACCCGTGATTACATACGATTTTTATTTTCTTTTTTTAAATCAGAAAGTGCCACAATATTGTTAAGAAATTGCTTTGAATTTTGGAAACTCCTTGATAATTAGACTTCATATGTGCATTTGGACAAGGGTTCGTATTCACCAATCATCCTTAAGAACATTCTTTGTCTTATTCTTTAAGATTTTCTGACAATAAAAAGTAACAGAACTTCTGATTGGCTAAACCAAATGGTTTAGCCAATCAGAAGTTCTGTTGCTTTCACAATGACGAAATTCTGAAGAATGAGACTCAGAATGTTCTTAAGAATGGTTGGTGAATATGGACCATTATCTCGAATCTGTTCCGTCCACTTATCCAAGCCAGCCTTGAACACAAAAATAATAAGATCGAATTTCTGAGGATTGTAGGTGCTTTTCAGCTACGGTAAAAGGTCAAGTTTTTATATTTGGCATTAAAAGAGTTTGAAAAGTAAAATGTGTCAGGTAAATGCCGTATCCTATTCCTTTAGGCTACTTGTAAATTACGTTTCATAAATGTGCTGCTCTATGGATATGGCGTTTTTTTTCTGGGTCAAAGGGAGGGCGGAAATGGTGGGTACTTCAGCCGTGCTGTCTGAGGCTAAGAGCGGAAGTTTTCTACGTAGAAATGATGTTAGATTGTCTTCTGTTTGTGAACTCTTGCCTAGAAAATGGAGTTTGTCACGAAGCATGTAGAAGACAAAAATGTGTGGGCCTCTTGTCCACATCAACGCTCCAGTCCTTTAAGTCACTATCAGACGACATTATTTTAGTCTTGTCGAAATCAAAAGAATTTGCAGACGACAAAATAAAAGAGACGGAAATTTTAGAATTGTTTTGTGAAGGGTAGAAAACATTGTGAGAAAAGGAGAAAATGCTGGTTACCAGCATTTTCTCCTTTTCCTTCAATGTTTTCATAAGGCTTCTTTTTCAGGAGCGTCAAAAGTAGGGATTTTGTGGTAATGGGTTAAGTCACTACTAGTGTCAAATGAGAAAATTGTAGGTTTACCATCCGACCGAGCGTTCGTCCGTTCCTCTGTTTATCCATCAAAGCTTCCGTATGTCGTCCCCTTATACACTGGAGATGTATGACGATATGCAGTTACTGAAGGTTTCCCCGCTTTTAAACTACAGGATCATGACACTGTTTCTTTGAGAAAAAAAGGAATTTGTAATTACTTTACTAGAATGAGTTTTTTTTTTTTACAGCCGTTTTCAAAGATTGCTCCAATTTTATAATACAAACTGAAATCCCGACATATTGAATTCGAATGAGAAGGGGCTTGAGATCGCATTTCCCGTCTGAGGGAGCAACCGAGTCTTACCTTAACCCTTTACTCCATAGATACTCATTTCTGACGTATCAACAACAGACGGTTTTAAAAACATTGTGGGAAAAGGAGAAATTGCTCGTAACGAGCAATTTCTCCTTTTCCTGCAATGTTTTCCACTCAACCAGATATTTGTATCCTCATTTGTCCATATTTTTGACAACATATTTTTATCTGCTGCTTAAATGAGAGAGCCTCAAATTGGCATATCAGGTAAAGGGTTAATCATTTATATTTATACAAATGAAAATGCGTTTTTTTGAAAAGACGAAAAAAGATAGCTTGCGAGAGCAACTAAAAGTGCTGTCAAGTCCATGGGCTTTCCGTAGAAGTATCGGCTGATGAAGATACTTCGGGTTACGTGATTAAGTTTTATGTTAACTCGAAAAATCAGGTGTCCGCCGTAATTTTGTTATGATTTTGGTATCGCTTTCGTGTCCATCGTCTTCCTAAATTGCAAATCTGCGAGTTTTATGTCTTTTATTGGACGGATGAAATGAGAATGAGGCACTTCGGATTTTCTTTATTCCCGGCACAACCAACACTTATGCAAGTAAAATCAGCTCAGTAAGCTTTCAGCGGGCTAAGTTAATCCAGATTAGACTTCAAAGAATATGCAGCCAGATCCTGGATTTTTATTTCCAGTGCGATAAAACTTTTGCAGAACAAAAATAAATGGGATTACAGTATTAGGTTTTCAAGTTAAGCTGTTAATTTTCATTTCATTCGTTCAGCATATCAAGGGTTAAATCTCAATTTCCGTTTTGAGATCACGTCGGCTTCTCACATTTCTATGCACCATTCTGGACGTGACATTTACTCGTCCGGACAGGATAGGTGAGTGATTATTCTTTACTAGACGAGAGGATAGAGTTCTAGACTTGTTCAATTTTGAAGCAAATGTAGACGAATAGGTAACTTTTTTTCACAAGTCATTTAATTTCTGTTAAAGGGACAGGAAACGTTCTTGTGAAAGCAGAAAGGTGCTGCTGTTTTGTTTTTGTTTTTAAATTTCCAACAATGTTTTTTCTAGAGCTTTTATTCGTGGTGGCGTTAAAAGAAAGCCTTATTTGTTGAGTGTTTAAACCAGCAAAGAAGACTACATGGGACACATAGAAAACTGAATATTCTCTGAACTGAGTGGAAACAATCTGTGACAAACAGTAGTTGCTTGTAATGAACTTTTAGCTCTTTTCCTACATAGTTTTAATCAGCAAACACTACAGGGGCCTACATATTCGTATATATCTTGCCAAAAAGAAGTTCATCAGGACTCGGACAGCATTACTCCCGAAAATCTTTTGCCTACAGTGGAATATCTGGGTAAAATCTATTTACTCTTTACCACGCAACAAAATGAGGATTTGTCCAAATTGGAAGCAATTGCAGGTAACAAAATAAATATTGTCTTTTTCAGGGTGTGAAACTCGGGAATGTGTAGTGAAGAGTTGACTACCATTGATGAATATTTCCATTTGACATTTTGATTTAACGTTGCAAAACCTAGGTTAAAAGATTCTTGGCGTCAACAAAACTTATTGTTACATATTGTTAACCTTAACCCTTTGCAAAAAGTACACTCTTGTTTGAATTGAATGGGCCTTGTCGAAGGAGGCTTTTGGGAAAAAGTGAGAAAAGAAAAGAAAATGTTGATAACCAAAATATTTTTCTTTTGCAACGAGATTTTTTACAAACAAATGTGGTCATTCGAACAACATTCATTTGCACATGCTTACGATGTAGACCAGTCTAACATTTTGTGTCTGGTAAATACTTTATACTGAATATCAAATATGACATATATTCAGTAGAAAATATCAAGTGAACAATCCTGGACCAGAATCAGATCTGGCTATTGTCATCATATATTAGCAAAATTATATCCAACATGAAATGAACTGACAACGTGACGGAATGACATCTTTGATAAATTCTGGTTCTTCAGCCTGTAGCAGGAGTCAGGTCTGGCTCATTTAACTTTACCAAACGACAAAGTTTTAGACTGGTCTAAACGGAAAGCACTTGTAGACGACAAAATGAACGTGACTAAAAAAATGAAATTTGTTTCCAGTAGGGCAGAAAGCATTGTTGGAAAGGGAGAAAATGTTGGTTACCAGCATTTTCTCCTTTTCCCACAATGATTTCAAAAGTCTTTTTTTATCTCAGGTCGTAAAAACCAGGGATTGTTTGGTAAAGGGTGAACTAGATGTACACATCAGCAGAATCACATCGAACATGACGTGAACTGATAACGTTACGGAATTACATCGCAGAAACAGTCTCGTTACTCTATCACATGTTTTTTTACTGTAACGGTTCACGAAGTTTCATCACAATAATCCGAAAGCTGAGTCAGTCCTCTGTTAATAAATGTTGATTTTGGTTAAGATAGGAATCTTGTCGTCTTACATAGAAAAACAGAGAATTGAACAAATGTATATAACAATTTTTAAACGAATGCCCATTCATTCCAATGTATTCCCTGCGTTTTGCTGGCCAACTGATGTAATATATTTTAGTCGTGAAGACAGACAATGTCAAGAATAAATCATCAAATATCTTGCCCAAGACTTGAGTATATGTAAACATTAGCCTTCTGTGAACAAAACTGCTACGATTAAAGCGTACATGTTATTAAGTATTCCTGGCATCCTGAAAATGTAACGTTCTTGTTACAACGCCGGTGATCCATAGGTCGTGAGTTCGAATTCCAGCCTTGCAAATGTGTATGTAATGATACGACTACAGATAACTATTGGGACATGATCCTTCTACGCATACTTTGGCATGTAATTGCTGCACTGACGAGGTTTGGCAAAGGAAAATTGCCATGCATCAGACGAACTCGAAAGTAGACAAAACAGTTCAATAAAATGCGGAGATTTGTATACAAGCCACCTGTATGCATGCCTAAAAATGACCTTTACTTTTTAACAAACAGCAAATGTTAGACTCGACCAACCTGGGAGCGTTTGAAGAAAAAGGTGCCACTACAGAATAACCCATATCCTGCCATAAAACTAAAGTGAAATAGAGGATATTTATTTTTTTTCGGTGAAAGATCGAAATTTATTTCATGGAATGAAAAGCATCGGTAATATTTTCACGAGTGGCGCAGCCACGAGTGAAAATATTACCGATTGTGTTCACGAGATGAAATAAATTTCGATCTTTCACCGAAAAAATAAATATTCTATTCATTACATGCTTATAACCCTTTCTGTCAAGAGCTTTATCAAAATCCAGTACAGCTCTTTTCCGTTATTCCCCACGGCGTATCCCGCAGTCCGGCATAGCAACGCATTACAATATGACGTCAAGCGCGAGAAATCTATGGTAAATGACGTCATATTTCCCATCTGGTTGTGAGGCACGCGTAATTAACCTAGGCAACAAGAACGTGAAAATCGGTATTTTCACTGGTGGTACTGGTGGTATCAAAAACTATTTTTACTGCTCTTCCCCGATATCCTATCGGAAAGCATGAAATAAATTATCGATAGTAAAAACCGAAATATTGCCACTTTAAAGTTATGTGTTGGGGTATAAATAGAGGATAATCAACTGGTTGTTTTTGATATGGCTTGCAATACGGGAAAAGGTGCATTCGGACATTTGCGTAAAGTGTCGTCCCGGATTAGCCTGCGCAGTCCGCGCAGGCTAACCCGAGACGGCACTTTACGACTACATTAGATTTTGTGCTACAGTAGACTTGCGTAAAACAGAAAATCACATAAAATTGGAAAGTGTCGTTTCGGATTAGCCTCTGCGGACTGCACACGCTGATCCGAGACGACACTTTAAGCAAATGTCCGAATGACCCTTTTCGCGTGTTGCAAGCCATATGAAAAATATCTCACGAGGATGCGTTGTTAGGCGTTGAAAAAACGAGTGCGCAGCACGAGTTTTTTTTTAACGCCTTACGACGCGTCCGAGTGAGATATTTTTCGTATAAAAAATAACCAGTTGATTATTCTATTTATTATATACCTTATTAACATCATTATTTGTAATTTTGCGTTTGGAAGCGAAAAAAATGTAGTCGAAAAAATAAGTTGTTCCCAAATTACGGCAGGAAGTGAAAGTGAAAGTTGATAACGTCAATAGTGATGATATCAAAATTTATTACACTGGGAAATTCCAGGATTTCACTGCTGGGTACATAATGATATCTTTTTATCGGACAGTGTAGATTAAGATCTGATTGCACGTTCTTGATCCACGCTGTCTGCAAAAGTTCAGCGAGTCGCGCTAAGCAGCTTTACGGTTGAAACACGATATCTGTCTTTCTCCTGGAAGGTATTGGTTACCAGCATTTTGTTCTTTTCCAACAATGTTTTTGTAATTCTTGTATCTCCAAGGTTTTTTTAGTTGCACTCTTGTTATGTCAAAGTAGTGAGCGTCATTCATGAATATGAAGGTTTCCCAAAGAGACTTTTTTCTCAAGAATGGTTATATAAAAAAGTGAGTCTGACAGTCGTTAACATTTCAGATAACATTTTATTAAACTCGTCAAGAAAAATATTATTTAAAGTTTTTCTAGCCTCGTTAAATAAAGTCCTATGTGAAATGCCAGTTTGTGTCAGATACAGAGACCCATATCGTTAAAAGTTAAACAAAACCGCAAGCTATATAAAGTGCCTGCAACACGCGAAAAGGGACATTCGGACATTTGCGTAAAGTGTCGTCTCGGATCAGCCTGCGCAGTCTGCGCAGGCTAATCCGAGACGGCACTTTACGACTTCATTACATTTTGTGCTACAGTGGACTTGCGCAAAACAGAAAATTACACAAAAACGGAAAGTGTCGTCTCAGATTACCCTAAGCGAGCTGCATAGGCTGATCCGAGGCGACACGATACGCAAATGTCGGAAAGCCTATTTTCGCGTGTTGCAGGCCATATAGATTTAAGATGAGGCTGTAAAATGCTCATGTTTTCGCCCGTAGCCCTGAAAGGGTTAGAGATCTACATATCCAACTAGTATCCTCTGAACAATGTAGAGTCACGATTTCCCCCTTTTTAGTGTAGTATAACACTCGATCCTCGTTACCTTCGCTGATTGAGCCCGATTTCGAGATTCCTGCGATGCGCCCTCTATTGGATGCTGGTTATTATCCCCCTTTACATCATATTTCTAAAGGCAAATAAAATATCGTTTTACAAACCGCTTACGAATACACATGTAGCGATAAGCAGACATCCACATGAGTTTCCATGTTTTACCTTCTATTCAAAAGGTAGCGACCTTGTTCTATTTTTATCAAAGATGAAATGCTACGAGCGATTTCATTCGTTGCAGCTAGAGCTGGCTGCATCCAATGAAAAAGCGTATCGGGTGAACGTAAAAATCAAGCTCGATCCGCCAAGGGTAGAGTGGCGTAGTGAATCGTCGGCCTTGGCTTGCGAAGATGCTCATATTCGAGCTATGCTCTGGGAATGCATCTCCGTATCCCATTATCTTACACACGTTTGATATCACATTTGTGTGACGTCATTTTTGACGTCATTTTGTACGCATTTCATACAAATGAATGGGTCTAATGTAAAATACCGCGGGTGCATTTATGAATGTTTTTGCATCATCTGATCTATATTTTGTGAAATATCGTTATGTGATAAAAAGAATCTGACATTCGTGTGCGTTTGAGATAAGATTTTATTAAAATCGTTAAGGAAAATGTTACTAAGCTCGCCAAAGACTCGCTTAATAACATTTCCCTAGACTCGTTTAATAAAATCTTATCTCAAAAGCCAACTCATATCAGATCCTATATATATCAAGCAAGTGATTTCGTAATTCTTTATTCGTAGAATCCAGTTTTTCTAACACACGACTGAATCAAGAAATAGACTGGTCCTTTGACATGCAGATAATTGATAGTTGCTCTATTTGTGAAAAGGCTGCACTGGCTGAATTGGTGGATTCTTTTTGTAGAGCAATATGTAAATATGTAAACCCCCCCACCCCCCACCCCGTTCACAAATGTTGATTTGTAACGTCCACAAAAAGTCCCAACATTTTCGATTGTGACGCTGAATGTGACGCTGAAAGATAAATTTCATTGCTCGACGCCAACATTTCAGACTAGTGCAAATCGACAGCACTTACCGGAGACAAATAAAATATAAACCAAGTGATGGAATTTTTCTTGGAAAGGGTAAACAACTTTGTGGGCAAAGGTGAAAATGTTGGTTACCAGCATTTTCTCCTTATCCTTCACAATGTTCTCAAGGGCAAGTTTTTCTAAGGTAGTTAAAAGAGGGACTTGTTAGGTAAAGTGTTAGAGCGAAGGAAAACGCCATCCTTCGACCGTTTAATTCTTAGAAACGAATTTTACAAGTAGTTTATCATTTTCCATCGTTGTTTCCTAGAACAGCAAAAAATCAGAAGCAGCCTCAATCGTGTATTTTCTGCGATAAAGTTTGTAATAATACTAGGAATTATACAGACAGATAAATTGTCTTGTACATTCATCCCGTAAATTAGTCGACGCAGAAAAAATTGTAGCAATAAATCTCGTTATTGAGATTTTTCTTTATCAAACGAAGCGTGATTACGACTGTCTTGAGTTGTTGTGTGATCCGAGCCTTGAAAAGATAGAGGTTGCACGAAAGACAGAATACAAAGAAATAGTAGAAATCGGATTATTTGTATCGTCGACGAGATGATGACTTTGATATATAACAGTGGTTTATGACACTCCGTTCACTGTTGGAATACAATATGATACTTATCAGCCCTTTACAAGTCGGCAATATTTTATACTTATCCAATTCTTTTTTTTTTCTTTCATATGAGGCTTGAAAATAATAGAGGAAAAAACAATACCAAGAACCAGATTTATGGCTGTGTATATAACAACGGTTGACTTCGTTAACTGCCGATACACATAATGGTATTCAGAAACCCTTTGCAGTACGACTAAAGGGTTTTCTAATTTGCTTTGTGATTGGAACCATGAAAAGATGGACAGAAGACAAAGAAATAGTGAAAGAGGCATATTCGACCGACCGAGGCCTGAAGATGTTGCCTCGATAAATAGTAATGATTTATAATAGTTATTTTACTGTCTAAATGTGCATTGTAATGGAATATCCTTGAGTAGATAAGGAAAACGAGGAAAATCTTTTTTTTTACTTGATTTTATTTCTTGACATAAAATGGAAATTTAGATGTTCTTTTTCCTTTATAAAAACCGTCTTCCTTGTTTCAGGTAAATATTATTATTAAGCAATGCATAGCCTTACAGTTGAGTTTTACAGTTTATTTTGTTTTTGAAGGCAGAGGTAATATTTTTGGACAATTCAGTCAAATTAAAGTAAACCTTGTCAGTATATACAACATGGAAACATTTTTTATTCACGTATTTCAATATTTGAGTTTGAAATTATGTTATTAGAGTCCGGGAGGGGGGGGGGGTTAAATATGCCAGTAAATTAGTGCTCAACGTGTGATTGTGTGGTTGATGGAAGTCCATTTCTACAACTGAGACATTGGCCCGGCGGAACAAGTGGGCGATATAGGCGAAAATCAATCTTATTTTTTAAAAAGAATACACCGTTTGTCTCCTTAAAAAGCGTTCGTTTCTTTCCACAATTTTATCAGTTTACGGCGAGAGCTCACATATTCATTTATTTCCTAAAGTTTACTAGGTTCTAATACAGGTTTCCAAAAGAAAAAAAAAACAAGTGACCAGTGTCAATAGCTGACCCGTCACTAGGCCTCTATCGCTTGAGTACCAAGTGTTGGGAGCATTCCTTTTTAACCCTTTACCCAAAAAATCCTGGATTTTACGACCCTGAGATTGAAGCCATTCGAAAACATTGTGGGAAAAGGAGAAAATGCTGATAACCAGCATTTTCTCCTTTTCCCACAATATTTTCTACCCTGCTGAAAACAAATTTCAACTTCTGAGTTACGTTCATTTTTTCATCTGCAAGTGCTTTTGATTTGGACCAGTCTAAAATTGTGTGGTTTAGTAAAGAGTTAAGCCTTTAAATACAAATGTAGGCAATGTAAATGTATAGCTTTACACCAAAGAATAAACTCGATTTTTTGGACGCCTGTAAGTTTTCAAATCCCTGGAACCAAGAAAAGTTCTTATCATATATAGCTTGCATTGAACAAGCAGACGGAATTGTGTGCAGTCTGTTCTTGATCGATGCCTTCCGCAAAAGAATCTGTTCTCGTCTGATGCACAAAAAGGGTAAGACTACAGCGTATTGATTCCTTGCTGTTGGCTGTCAAAAAGTTCAGTGATATTCTTTTAAAAGCTGAACATTATTGAAGTTTTTTATGCCCACTTCTTTCCTTATAGACTTGTTAACAATACTTCTATGGCTTAATCCGTTACCGATTAAGCCATTTTTATAGGCACAGAGAACCATATTTGGATTATCGATACATAAGTTCGGGTTTCATCTTTTAACTCATTACCACACGAGAAAATTTTAGACTGGTCCAAATTGAAAGCATTTGCAGACAAAAAAATAAAGGTGACTGAAAAATAGAAATTTGTTCTAAAAAGGGTAGAAAACACTGTGTGAAAAGGAGAAAATGCTGGTTACCAGCATTTTCTCCTTTTCCCACAGTGTTTTCAAAAGGCTTCTTTCTCAGGGGTGTCAAAAGTAGGGATTGAGTTGTAATGGGTTAAAACCGCATTCCCTTCAAATGTTATTATGACAGACAAAACGTTTTTATCACCAACCATTCTGAACTTAATTTCAGTTGGGATTTCTCAGACAAGCAAAAGGCATCAGCTAATTAGAGTAAAAAGCTAGAAATTTAACATTAGGAAATTAAGACTTAGAACAATTGACCTACAAAATTTGCCTTTGTTGTTGAATACAACCCTAGTTAGTGATACCATAGTGGAACAGTAACTCTTTGTTCTTTAGTCGCCGCTTTTTTTTTTAAATTTGTCGATTGGTTTTATTGAGTTGCCTGAATGGTGTTTTACTCTGCTTTCAGCAATATATCAGTCATATCATAGCGATAGCTCACATATTAATGCTTGTCCTAGTTTTCACCGGAACTTGGCTTGTGACTTGGTCGTCTCATCCAGTGAAAATCTCACAAAATACCTGGTTCTTTCCGTGAGACTTGTAAGTTTGCTGTTTACAATAAATTCATATATGGATTGCAACACGCGAAAAGGGGAATTCGGACATTTGCGTAAAGTGTCGTCTCCGATCAGCCTGCGCAGTCCGCGCAGACTAATCCGAGACGGGCTTTCTACGACTACATTAGATTTTACCTGCGGTAGACTTTCGTGAAACAGAAAATTATATAGAAACGGAAAGTATCAAAGCGGATCAGTCTGCGCGGATTGCGCAGGCTGATCTGAACGACACTTTTGCAAATGTCCGAATGACCCTTTTGGTCTGTTTCAAGCCATATAATCTAACACCGAAACTTCTTTTGTCCAAACGATAACTGAAAGTCAAAGAGTAAATCGATGAACCAATCAGCCATCCGCGAACTATAATAATAAAGATTTTTTGAAGCATTTCTTTATGTACTTGCATTGTTTCTAAAGAATTACAAAAGCAATAGATTTGTATGTATTTATTTCCAATAAGTAACTCCGAATCTAAGATGAAATTTTTAGGATAAAAATTTGATTATTTCAAGTGTATTTCTTTATCAGATTCTTTCATCTAAGTTGTCGTGCTTCATTGAAAAATACTCTCATCTATGAATAAAAATGCAAATCGACAACATTCTTTAAAAAGGATATATACATACATGTATATGTATTTAAAGATGTAATTCATAAAGTCTTCTAGAAGAGTCAACCTTTGAAAGTTTTTTTCTTTTCCTCCATAAATTGATATGTAGGCAAGGACTTTACGCTTTGTATAATTAACCCTTTCCCAAACAACAGATTTTAGAATCTTCCAAACTGAAAGAGTTTGCAGATGACAATTTTAACTTTCATAACAATGGCAGAAAATTATCAGAACCGTCAGAAAACACTGTGGGAAAAGGAGAAATTGCTCGTTATGAGCAATTTCTCCTTTTCCCACAGTGTTTTCAAAAGACTTGTATTGTAGACACGTAAAAACAATGGCTTGTTCGGGAAAAGGTTAGGTACAACATAATGTCATATCCTTCATAAGTATATGCAATAATAAACGTTGTGCTAATTGGTTTCCGTATTTCATCAATAGAAAATTAAAGTCAGTTAATCATAGTTTGTCTCCCTGTATATCGCTTCCCATACTTATTTTCGCCTGTTTTGAAAATTCCCAACATCCCTTCAGTTGTTGTTAAGACAGACAAATTCGCAGAGAAACCAAATGAAAGACCTTTCTTTTGAGACACGATATACATATTACTAGCTTTTCTTTTTCAAAACATTGTGCAAGTATCTGTGCAGTATTTATAATATTATATTCTTTCTAAACCGCGGCTGTGAGTTCTGAGAGACGATAAATAAACTACGAGAGCAATAGATCGTGTGGATGAGTCATTGCGCCTCATAACCCACAACTGTGGTTTATAAGTATTGAGCAATCATACACTATTTGGCAAGACCAAGTTAGCCTTTCATTAAATAAAAGAGTGGCGATGCAGGAGGTTATTCGTTATTCTCTGCACTCCACTACGAAGCCATGAAGGAACCCATAAGCAACAAAATACGAAAGTCGTACGCATATTTTAGTAAAACGCCCCCCCCCCCCCGTTCTTTTCCCAAGAGATGTTTGTAAAACATGTATGTCCCCCTAATGGCATCCAATTCTAAATATAATATGTGATTATAAACTGTTAAGTTCAAAGTGTAAAAATGAACAAAGGGTAATTACTCAAAAATTATTTATGATAAATTAACAATTCTTGGGCACTGCACTTCCCATTTATGTGAACTACATGTATCAACTTTAAAAGTTTCATGATTTTACCGCACACACTTTTTGAGTTATGCTCCGGAAAAAAAGTATGAAAATCAACAAAGGGCAATAACTCCATGAATATGATTGGCAGAGTTATGGTTCTTGTGCACTGCACTTCTCCTGAATAAGATCTATCAACAAAGAAAGTTTTAAGATGATACCTGAAAAACCTTATGAGTTATGCTCCGGACGAAAATTAAGTATGAAAATCAATAAAGGGCAACAATTCGAAAAAATATGATGGACAGAGTTATGGTTCTTGTGCACTGCACTTCTCCTTAATAAGATCTATCCACCTATGAGGTTTCAAAATGATACCTTGAATACTTTTAGAGTTATGCTCCGGACAAAGATTAAGTATAAAAATTAACAAAGGGCAATAACGCCATAAATATGATGGGCAGAGTTATGATTCTTGTGCACTGCACTTTTCCCAAATGAGATCTATCCACCTATATAGTTTCAAGATGATACCTGAAAAACCTTTTGAGTTATGCTCAGGACAAAAATTAAGTATGAAAATCAACAAAGGGCAATAAGTCCAAAAAAATATGATGGGCGGACTTATGGTTCTTAGGCATTGCACTTATCCTAAATAAGATTATTTCACCTAGGAGGTTTCAGGGTGATACCTGAAATACTTCTTGAGTTATGCTCCAGACAAAAAATAAGTATGAAAGTCAACAAAGGGCAATAACTCACTCCAACAATATGATATGCAGAGTTATGGAATTTGTGCAATGCAGTTCTCCTTAATAAGATCTATCCACCTATGAGGTTTCAAAATAATACCTTAAATACTTTCAGAGTTATGCCTCGGAAAAAGATTAAGTATGAAAATCAACAAAGGGCAATAACTCCATGAATATGATGGGCAGAGTTATGATTCTTGTGCACTGCAATTTTCCTTAATAAGATCTATCTACCTATGTAGTTTCAAGATGATACCCGAAATACTTTTTAAGTTATACTCCGGACAAACATTAAGTATGAAAATCAACAAAGGGCAATAAGTCCATAAATATGATGGGCAAAGTTATGGTACTTGTGCACTGCACTTTTCCTTAATGAGATGTATCCACATATCAACTTTCAAGATGAAACCTGAAAAATCTTTTGAGTTATGCTCTGGACAAAAATTAAGTATGAAAATCAAAAAAGGGCAATAACTCCAAAAATGTGATAGGCAGTTATGGTACTTGTGCACTGCACTTTTCCTTAATAAGATCTATCTACCTATGAGGTTTCAAAATGATACCTGAAAATCAACAAAGGGCAATAACTCCAAAAATATGATGGGCGGACTTATGGTTCTTATGCATTGCACTTATCCTTAATAAGATTATTTCACCTAGGAGGTTTCAAGGTGATACCTGAAATACTTTTTTAGTCATACTCCGGACTAAAATTAAGTATGAAAATCAACAAAGGGCAATTATGCCATAAATATGATGGGCAGAGTTATGGTACTTGTGCACTGCACTTCTACTTAATAAGATCTATCCACCTATGTAGTTTCAAGATAGTTTCAAGTACTTCTTCAGTTATGCTCCGGACAAAAATGTGGTCTACGGACCGACCGACAAGTGCAAAGCAATATACCACCACTTCTTCGAAGGGGGGCATAACTATTATCTTATCTTGAAAAAAAAAATATGATTGAACATTCAGCTTTCAACGATATCCAAACATAATAAGGAAAAGAGAAAAAATACGGGCACGGTTACTTTTCTTGTTTATTTTTAACATTGACCAAACACCGAGTCTTTATGTTTGTATTTCAATATATATAGTTCATTTGCCATCTTTGTTTAAAAGATATCTCTTGTTGCGTTTGAATTATCAGAATTTCCCCTTTTTGACAGTTCTTTTATCTAGCTCTCATCAAGGCTCATAGAATACCCAAATAACTGTAATAAAAGACTTCATTAAGACTTATAGAAAACATATACGCTGAATTTATGCTGCCAAGTAAATTCTTTTCATTGAAATCTAAAAGTCAAGTCGAATTATTGGTATTGCCAAACTAAATCACGATTTCCAAGGAAGAGGGCACGGTATAGAAACTGCAGTCATTTTTTTCTGCAATTGATCATTCTATAAGATCACTTAGCCATTTTCCTTTTACCAAACATTCCCATGTTTCCGTGAAATCATGCGAAAACGTTGTGGGAAAGGAGAAAATGCTGATTGCCAGCGTTTTTCCTCTTTGCCTAGAATGTTTATCATGCTTTCATGTACAAATCCCATCATTTGAGCCATACTGAATTTTTCATATTCACGAGCATGCTTGCAATGAGGTCTCTCATTTTGTCTTCTGGTAAAGAGTTTACTCGATAAGTATTTTTTTTTTACCTTTCATAACACGAGAAATCTGCGTCAGTTCTGACTGCTACTCCGCTATTTCTAGAAAAGATCTTTTATTGGCATGAAAATAATTGATCTGATAAACAGACAACACATGCATATCTATATGATTTGTGTGTTCGCCGGTTGAAATTCCTACAGCGCTAGAGATAAGCCACTTTTTCCTACCATTCGGGCATTATTTGCGATGTCATAAGGCAATTACATTTCATTTCTTGATAGAAACCGAAAAATATGCACTCAACTCTTTTAATTACATTCACTTTTTACTTTGATTGAATTTTCAAAAATGTAGAAAAAAAAAACATCGGACAAAATGCAATAGTAAGCGCAGTTACTTTTACCTGGCAGATATTTGGGGGTTCGGTGCTGCGTGTATAAATACAAAAAATAAATTAAGCCTTGCAACATTTTATTTTTCTAGTCGAAGATGGACGTAATATTGCTTCGAGATGAATACTTCCAATGATTTTGTAAACTAAACAAAACTCCAAATGTTAACTATCTAAACTTGAGGCTGAGTAGACGATACGTTCATTTGAGTGACACTTTTATTGATTGTACAAATTACATATCTTCGACAGCCCTGTTCTCGAGGGGTAGATCTGCGAAGAGTGTTCAAATATGAATGCATCTAGAACGTTATATTGTTCAATTTTGCTTGAAAAAAACGAGGAAATGGATGTTATCGGGTAAATATACATGTTAGCTTTACAATGATACCACATTCATTAAAATCTATTCTTTTTAGCTCTGTCTGCAGTTCTCTATATTGTCTGCTCGTATATTCTGGTGCAAAAACGGTTGGTAGAAAATCAAAGCTATATGCTGTCTTATATCAAGAATCGTTGTCTCCTTGGCAAAGGATGTAAAGACATTTTTGATGAAAGTTTTGTTTATGGGCAAAATGAAATATCAATTTTATCAGTCACAAGTATTTGTTGGTTTGATAAATTCGAATATTCAAATGTAGATTAATTTCGACTGAAGATTTATTCAATACCCTTCGGCATAAAACAGCAACGTCTGCCAAAATGGTTGCTACAGTGAAAGAAATAGTCAATACCCGATGCAAGATACACCATTACTCTAATAGCAAGTATCGTTGGTATCTCATTAAGAACAGTTCATACCATTCCCAAACGGCATTTGAAAATGAGAAAGATCTGCTAGACAGATTCTCCATCTGCCGACAGGTGAGCAGAAAAAAGCTCGCCTGCAATGCACTAAATTTTTGCTGAAAAAGTATGAAAATTATAATGCACGGTCTTTCGTCACAAAACATGGGTTCATATTTATGAGCCAGAATGAAAACAGTACTACAACATTTGGGCTAAAAGTCTGGCAAAAGACCGTGCATTGAAAAAAAAAAATGGAAGGTAATGTATGCTCTCTTCTTTACAATTCATGGTCGGACCATTCAGGTTGCCGTGCCTGAAGGCGAAATTTTCACCAGAAAGTTCCTCGAAAGCTGAAGATATATTTTCGAAATCAAAGAAGTGCAACAGGTTGGGCCAATATCAGATTGCTGCATGACAACGCGTTATCTCACAAGACGTCTACAAAGCAACACTTTATGAAGCAGGAAAAAATGTTTTGCTCACCCCTCCTTTCCCGATTATTCTGACCTTGCCCCTTGTGACTGGTTTTTGTTTCCAAAGGTAAAACAAGAAAATGTTGACAGTTGTTTCTGAAATTAGGCACATTACAGCATTTCCAATTGACCAAAGTAAATTTATGCAGAACTCGGTGAGAAATGAACCACGAAGTCCTAGAAAATCCGTAGAATGCCACTTAAAACCTGAAAAAGAAAGAACCAATAATGCTTAGACACAATCGGAGTTATTCTTCGGCAATATTTAACATAGTTTCAATTGGAGCTGTGTACTAAAGCAGTTGTCAAGCTATGTACAGAACCATTTGTCATTCGGTAACCAACTCAAGAATATAGTACTAAAACTAGGTTCTAAATCATTTGTCATTCGGCAATCAACTCAAGAAAATAGTACTAAAACTAAGTTCTAAATTACCGAATTGATATCAAAAACTGGGTATGAAGTTACCAAAGTTGGTACAAAATGATCAAAGTGAGTACAAAATGACCAAAATAAAAAGTAAAAGTGAGTACGAAAGGGCTTAGTTTCGAAATAACCTAGTTAGGAATAGACTGGCATAGGACTAAACAATATGGCTGCCTCCATGGGTACTTTTCAAAAGCGAATAGAAATGTAGTGCCACCGCTCATGCTGCGCCACAAAAACATCAAAAGTTCGGTTCTGCATTATTCTCAACGCCCCATCTTTGCACCGAGTCTTCTGAAATGCTTTGCATAACAGCATGGGTGCCAGCACCAGTTCTAAAATAAGTGTGACTTTTAACTTGTTGTTACTAAGCACTGAATGTGAAATGTGTTGAAAGTACAAATTTATGCCCGCATCTGGCATACTAAAGGGTGAGAAGAACAAAGTATTGAAGGCGAAGTAATTGAAAACGTTCATTCTATACTGCATTTTAAGTCAAATAATCTTCATTTTTGTTGAGAATATTGTACCGATGTCTTGGATGAGTTTGAAAATGGGTCACATGGGGTAAAAAACTAGGTCACTTAGATAAACCTTACTTACCTTCTTTGGGCCATGTTTTAAGTCCATTTTGTTAGAATGTTTGTCATTATATCCTGGAACAGATTAAAAATGTGTCATGTATGGTCAAAATATGGTCAAAAGGCTTAGGGCCATCATGGTCGTCCTATTTTTGTATTGTTTCCTAATATTTTATTATTATGATTATTATTATCATTTGCAGAGGACTTCAATTTACGAACATCGGGAAGACGGTAGGCACAATTCTCCTTACGGCAATGATAGACTAAACAAATTAAACATTAAGAAAGTTCCAAACTTAACAAAAATAGTCAAATCCATCGTTTAGAATTTACTATAAATCAAGAAACACACAAAATGAGATTTCTTAGAAAAGTTTTGAAAAAAAAATCTTAGATATTTATTAGTCTAATATTATCTTGAGTTTCAAATGCCGTGTACCAGAGCAAAAATGGCGCCAAATAAAAAATTACATCTTAAATTTTATCGCCTTTGAAAACAAAGCCAGACAGGGAGCCGACATTTTTTCGGGATTTATTATCTGGCAATCGCCTTTATGTAGATTGCCTTAGTAAACAAGCTGCCATGACTTACTACTGAAGATCACAAAACAGTGAGACCTCTGGGAACCGTTCATTTTTTATTCAAAAAGGGGCAATTTATGTCAATCTCTGAACGACTTGACGAAATAAGTCAGTAAATCAGAAGCAGATGTACGGGAAAAATCGAAGTCCATGACATTTTAGGTGGTCAGATGACATTGTAACCTTCCGAGAAGTAAACAGGTTTAACCGGTTAACCTCAGATCTAGACTACCTAGAAGGTCATACCACAATCCGGCCTCTAAGGTTCTAATAATTTGATTCTAGTTCTCAAGAACTTCATTATTTAAAAAAAATCAAAATCAAATCTTAATTGGCTGAATCAAGTGGCCTGGGCAATCTATTTAGAGGTTTTGATCCGGTGTAATGCAGAGAAATGACCCCCATTACAAAATGGCCTACGGTCATTTCTCGACGTAGAATAATGACCCGGGTCATTTTTCTACGTCGAAAAATGACCCATGGGTCATTCCTCTACGTCGAGAAATGACCCGGGGGTCATTTTGTAAGGGGGGTAATTTTTCTGCATTACACCGGCATATTGAATTGTGCTTTGACTGTGTCTTGGTCGTTTCTCATTGGCTAGAACGATAAACACACACACCAGTTGGCACTGTTTTATTGGCGACAAAAACTGAGACGCGTTCAAATTGGAAGCATTTCAAGAAAATAGATCTAATGCTGGTCAGTGGTCAAATGATAAGATTTGACTTATGAAGAATAGAAACAATCTTAAAGAGAGGAGAAAATTCTGAATACTTGTTTCTGCATTTCTCCTTTTCCACAACAATTTATGCCTTTAAAAGCCTATCAAAACACGGTTTGTTTGTCAAAGTGAATATGAAAACTGGAGATGGTGCTTGTGTCTTAAAGTTTATAAAACATTAGTACAGACGATATAACACGCAAAGAAAGCCCCTTGTGTCTTATTTATAAAACAAGTAGTACTTACAGACGATATAAACCGCATAGAAAACTGTTATTGAAAGATGTTCCTCAGACACCTTACTTGTAGATTATGATACTTTTCATCTCATCATCTGTATCATGGTGTCAGACATCTGAAGTATCAGTAGGCCGCCGACTATCCGTTCGCATCTACGAGCTATGGCTCCATGTCGCATTTTAGAAATCATAGATGCTAGAAAATGGTGTAGGTCAACTTTTGGGAGCTAACACTTACCACGGCACGAATGCAGGGCCCGCATTCACAAACCATTCTTAAGAACATTCTTAGTCTTATTCTCCATAATTTTCTAATCTTGAAATAACACAACTTCTGATTTGCCGAACCAATTAGCCAATCAGAACTTGTTTTACTTTCAAATTTGGACAAACTTGGAGAATAAGACTGAGAATGTTCTTTAGAATGGTCGGTGAATACAGACCCTGGAAAGAGTTATCAAGAGTAAGATGTATATTAGACTGTTAGAAGTTGTTTCATAGCCAATGTACAATAAGTTTATAGAAACCTGACAGAAAAGCAAATGCTTCCGAAAAAATAGATTGAATTTGGCGTTTTGAGTCGCCTGTTTGCGTAGCAAACAGGCTCTCATTGTTATCGTCCTGATCTATGGGGTGACGTAAGCATACCTCCGGCCTTGTACTGCTTCCTGTCCCAAGTTCCGGTTTACGAGATAAAACAGTTTTATAATTATTCGGTGAACAACCCAGTTCTTTACAATTGTGCCTTTGTGATAATGAATTTGTCTATAAAGACTGGGCTGTTTAACGGTTCAAACCTTTGAAACAATCATTTCGTCCACAAGGGTACACATTATAGCCTGATGTCTGTGTAAGACATTATCTCTAAAAATAGCGCATTACGTATATGTAAAAATAGCTGCCGTGAACTAAACAAGTCTGCGGACACGCAGAGAAATCTTCAACTACAAGCATCTTTTCTGCTTCTATTTGTGGACAATTATCAGTGAAAAATTGTTTGATAATTACCTATTAGAAGTACACTGTATCTCCTACAAGCTTACAATCCTAACTGCAAGCTGTATTTCAATTCAACGCTCAACCTATGATTGATGCCGAAAAGCGATGCTGAGTTAACATGGAAGCTTTCAATTGCTTTTTTCTCAACAGTAGGCTAATTCTTTTAACGAATTTATAACGACTTGGAATGGTTGCATTGCCTTCTTAGACATTTTTACACGTTGCTTCTTCCCAGCTCTTTAATCTAGACTTTAGATACTTTGCACACCCGCATTCTAGGTGCACCAGAGATCGTACATAGCGTATGCAATGTACACGGTTCTAGGCTGTACCAAGTTATCGCTTTGCAGGTGTTTCCTGGAATGTAGCTTTGCGACAAATATAGATCTTGTAATCACGTGACGTATAAACGTCATTTGCACCACGGAAATCTTTATGAATTTACATATTTATGAATCAGTCGCTGAACCGGCCTTTGCTTTCAGCGTGCACCGACCTATGTAGAGAGAGTGCTTTGAAGTTTGCTATATTTAATTGGTTTTCATTCATAAAGACGGCCAAATTTGTTAAAGTCTGCAGGTTTTTTTTTTTCAATGAGTGATTAACCTAGATCTAGTATTTATTGAACAACAATTTATTAGTGCGGGTGTTAGAATGCAAGGTGCTTTTGTAACTGCCAAAATCTTAATTTTACTCTACGCATGCTGTTCTAACAACCAGCAATCTGAGAAATTGACTTTTTACTCCGCTATAATTCAAATATAATAGAACAGATCAGTATTTACCCGCTCAAACAACAAGTTCTTTATTGGAGTGTTTGTAATCTTGTGAAGGGTTTTTGTAAAGGGTAATAAAGCGAATCGAAAACATTTAATCTACACCAAAGCAATATACATGTAGACAATTTTCGATTGGTGTGGAAGCACTATAATTCCTGAGACGTTATAAAACGCAGACAAATATTAAAGGCTCATATCATGATCATGCTGTTGGGTTATAGATTTTATTGAGTTGTAGCAGGCACATTCATAGAGTCCATTGCTGGTCAAAACCTCAACCTGGACAACAACAAAAGCAAATTATTTCCAAAGGACAGGTAGATCACTGAGTCAAATATTTGTTTGTGCTCCAAAGGCTACAGTTCAGTCCAATGATCATGAAATTGCACGGCTGTTTGGCTCAATAATTTTTTTGACAAAACTGAATATAGGTCACCTTGGGTTAAAAGAAAAAGCCTAAGGTTGTCATTAAGTCAAATCAGACGAAACCGTAATAGAGCTGTAGAATCCATTTATGTTCAGTCTAATACTTATGAAACTTTGTCAGACTGCTAAGATTAGATATGAGTGAGTTGCAAAAGGGCATTTTTTGGTCTAAAAGTATGTCACTAGATCCTATACCAGAAGATAATCTGGTCTTTACTTGTAAAGGGTTGTTGTCTGTGAGTAAAAACCGTTGAACTTATTAAAGCTGGTCCTGGTGCCTAAATTTTAATTTCCACCACATTGTTTTTAAATGTAAATTTTAATACGGATATTTTGAATTCTAGGATGACAAATCAGAAATATGCTTGCATATAATACTGTCTTGTGGTTAAGTTATTTTGTATCTTGAATGCTTTTAACAGATTTGAACAAAAAAAGGTGAAAACTTGTAACCCATTACCCTACAGGCGACTCTCAGGACTATCAGTCCTTTGATCTTTTTTAGTTGGAGTATTCAAACATACTGATAATTGAAAAAGCGGTATAATGTATTCGGAAGATATTTCTTTTATTCTGAAGTCCTCGTAATGCATATCAGTTTTTTGATGATCATGTTATACTTTCCCTGAATAACTTGTGACGATTTTTCCTCTGTTTCCGGACAGCGTGTGAATAGAGTCCCAAATGTACTGCCCAGATAATACATCAGACAAAGGCGACAAATTAATTTCCACCATATAATTGACTTATGGTTCTAGGACATCCAATTTACATTTTCGATTTAGGAGAAACATTACGTACGAATATATGCGTGTTTATCATCAAACCGAGATATCGAAGTATTTTATTGACCATTTATAAAGGCGCAGAGGTCGATGCCTCAACATAACCACCAAACTTTTGGCATCTTCTTTAACCCTTTCCAAAACGACAAACTTTTGGACTAGACCAAATTGAAAGCATTTGCAGACAACAATTCAACTCTTGCTGAAAAGATGATTTCTGTCTATGATAGGGTAGAAAACATTGTGGGAAAAGGAGCAAATGCTGGTTACCAGCATTTTCTCCTTTTCCCACAATGTTTTCAAAATGCTACTATTCTAGACCTGTAAAAACCAGGGATTGTTTTGGAAAGGGTTAAACACAAATGGTGTGTCCAGAAGAACGAAACTGACCAGGCCAAATATTTTTTCAACCCTGTTAGCGCCACAAAGACGAAAACAGGAGCCTCTTGGATGGTATAGGTCATGAAAGCACTGCCAAGAATGTGCAGTCTGATTCTGGATCTATGAGTACGCTTGGTTAATCGAGTCTATTAGTGTATAGGGATCTTCGCAAGCCAAGGCTGACGATTCACTACGCTACTCTACCTCTGGCAGATCGAGCTTGATTTTTACATTCCTACGATACGCTTTTTCATTGGATGCAGCAAGCTCTAACTGTAACGAATGAAATCGCTCGTAGCATTTCATCTCTAATAGAAATAAAACAAGATCGCTACCTGTCAAATAGAAAGTAAACATGGAAAACCACGTGGATGTCTGCTTATCGCTTCATGTGTATTCGTAAGCGGTTTGTAAAACGATATTTCATTGGATTTTAGATATATGATGTAAAGGGGGGTAATAACCAGCATCCAATAGAGGGCGCATCACGGGAATCTCGAAATCGGGTTCAATCAGCTAAGGTTAGATCCACGTAGTGATCGTAATCTTGAAAATCTTCTGAGTTGCAGCCATTTAGAGAGATCGAGTTCATGGCGCTGACAGTGTAATTGATCAAGCTATATGTAAATATGGCCTGCAACGCGCAAACGGGGCATTCGGACATTTGCTTAAAGTCTCGTCTCGGATCAGCCTGCGCATTTCGCGCTATCCGTTTTTATTCATTTTCTGTTTTGCGCAGATGTAATGCAATACAAAATATGATGCAGTGGTAAAGTTCCGTCTCGGATTAAGTTGTGAGGACTGCACAGGCTGATCCGAGAGGTCACTTTACGCAAAGGGCCGAATGCCCCTTTTGGCGTGTTGCAAGTCATAAATCCAGTGGGCAAAGTAATGTTTAACTCTTTACCAGACGGCAATATTTTAGATTTGTCCAAATTAAAAGCATTAGCAAACAATGAATTCAATGAGGCTTTAATATTATGACGGAACTTGCGTTTTGAAGGTTGGAAAATAGCGTGAGAAAAGGAGAAAATGTCCATCAGACAGACAGACAGACAGACACACACACACACACACACACAGAGATTGGTTTACTCCAAATACACGGGTGGTAAACTGGGCAACTAGCTACAAAAGGAGTCAGTGGTATTTTGTTGCCTCGTAACATACGGGTATTTGCGTGCTAGTTGCATAGGTAGAAAATTTGTCAACAAAGGTAGGTGTCGATTAACCGGTTAATCTTTATTTAATTCCTTAGCGGAGACCTTGTTGAAAAATCCGGCAATGCTATGCGATATAAAAATGACTAAACTTTATTCACCGCTAGCAATTGTCATATAAGTGTGCAGCGCTTGGATAAAATCTTGGCCAAACTTTCGAACATCGAGCGGTAGAACTGTAAATCGGAGATTTGAAACCACGGATTTCCTCATTGAATGTCCAACATATAGCCACTACAATATCTGATGCACCTTCCCTAGTAATTTCAAGCCCAGGGAACTACGAAATAGCACAAATTGAAAATTTTAGAAGTCTTGAATGTAGAACATTAGCTAAATTTGTGTGCGGGCTTGTTGCCTAGCCCGGGGGGTAGTTGAGTAGACAAGGAGGCAGTAGCCTAGTAATTAAAATTCAGTTAACCTATTTGCCCCAAATCAGCACCGTACAGGGTAATATGACAAATACTTTTACTTAGCTAGGATTCTGAACATATTTTGAAACACACGAATTATATATACTTTTCATTTCAGAATTTTGAGCTTAGTAATAATTTGTAATATGCAAGTGCTTTGACACTTTCCAAAATTTGGCATTTGTAATTGGATGACTTTGCTATACTTGAAATAGGAATAGCGGCGGACTCGTGACCCGAAAGGTGTCGAGGGTCGCGGGTTCCAGTCCCAGCCGGGCCGCTAGTCACGTGGGTATGTCCTTGGACAAGGCATTCAGAACACCCAAATGTGCATAAGCTACATTAGTTTTTAATGCTGTTTTTGTTCTGAAATGTCTTTGGCATATATGACATACTGTCGATGATGGATCCGGGTGAGCATTTTTAGAGTGTTCTTTTAGTCTTGATTTGGCTGAGTAGTTCTTTGTTCACTCTGAACATGTGTATCGTGAAGAATTTGGCTTTTTTGACATCTTTGCTAGTTTCTGCAAAGATGATAAAGATTTATGTCAAATTTAACAAGTTAAAGTACTTTAAGGGTGATGCATCAGTTACATGCATGATAAGGATGCCACCCATCCCCTGCAGTTTTTCATTAGAACAACAGGCACTCGGTTTTCCGATCGTTTAAGAAGTTGCCAATTCTTAGGACTGTATATAAAGTATCCTACACGCGTTTTTGCAGCTGCCTTTTTTCAGTTTACATGTCGTCATGTTTGGGCATTGCCAAATTCTAATAAGGGTACCAAGGATGTCGGTCTGAAACATTGATAGAAATGAACGCAACCCCAACATGGAGTCGGTATAAATCCGTTGCTGGAAAAAAATGACAGCTGCGGAACCTCCTGTATTTTCCTGATCTCAGTATTTGTGAGTTGTTCAAACATCGGGAAGCCGAGTGTCTGTGTCTCGGACACGCTCACTTGAAAATATTACATGTATATAAAGTATTTTTTAGTCATCCGATGACCGAATGACAAATTTAGACAGAGTCGAAACTATAAGTACTGCCTGATGACAAATATCACTAAGCTCAATCTGAGATAAAAACTGACTCATGTGTATCATTTGAAGTAGATGCATTAGGAGGCAACTACCTCCTTGTCTATTAAACTACCCCTTGTGCTAGGCAACTGGCGCGCACACTAATATTACCAGTATTCTCCACATGAAACTTATTTAATTTCCAATTCTTGGGTTTTATTTATCATTTATGGGCTTAAAAATACCAGAAAACAAGCATCAGGTAGTGTAATTGCCGTATGTTGGACGAATATCTATAGAAGATCTGTGCTTCCAAATCTCCACGTTATATAAAGTGGCCGGTTTGCAGTACTATGTTCGCAAGTTTGGCCAAGAATTTGTCTAAGCGCTGCACACTTATATGACATATGCTAGCGGTGAATAAAGTTTAGTCATTTCTATATCGCACTGCATTGCCGGATTTTTCAACAAGGTCTCCGCTAAAGAAATAAATAAAAACTAAAGTAACCGACACCTACCTTTGTTGACAAATTTTCTATCTATGCAACTAGCACGCAAATACCCGTATGTTACGAGGCAACAAAATACCATTGACTCTTTTTGGAGCTAGTTGCCCCGTTTACCACCCGTGAAATACAAAGCTTGTATTGTTATATCGCTACAAAACGGAAACTTATTATGTATGTTGTCTTTGACAAAACAAACAAGGCATAACACACGGGTAATTCTAAAATAATTTAAAGATTCTTCCTTACATTTACAAAATCACTGCTTTAACCCATTACCGCACAATCCCTACTTTTGAGGACCCCCTAGAAAGAAGCCTATAGAAAAAAGTGCTGGAAAAGGAGAAAATGCTGGTAACCAGTATTTTCTATGTTTCCCACAATGTTTTCTAACAAATTTCAAATTTACAGTCACTTTTATTTTGTCGTCTGCAAATGCTTTCGAATTTGACAAGCCAAAAAAAATGTTGTTTGGTAATGAGTTAAATGATCTTAGATATATTCCTCAATATTGCTGGTCTACTTATAAACATTCATTTAAAGATACCGAAGGGATCGCTGTTACTTTCGGTTAAACTCAAGTTTTTTTTCTTTCCCGCACATCAAATGTATTGGTAATTTGTTTATGTTTACACTGTTGAGCCATTGTACAAATTTTCAAGTTCTCACGGCGTTTTTATGCTCCCCAAAACATTTCGGAAGAGCATATAGTCGCCACTCTGTGCGTACGTCCGTTTGTTCGCTCGCCCGTTCGTCCGAAGCCATTTCTCCACATCCCCTGGACCAGATTTTTTGAAACTTCATATCTGAACTCCTTGGAATAATGCACAAATAGTTATTTCCCGATTTCTTAATTTGAGGCTGTGTCACGGAAAAAGGCGGCTTCATGAAAAAAAAAAAGTTTTTTACTAATATCGCCTATATCAGTGCTCAAAACTTTGTGAAATTTCAAATCTGAACTCGTTGGAACGTTGCCCAGATACTCTTCCCAGGTTCCTCAATAACAGGCTGCGTCGCTGAAAAAGGTAGCTTCATGCAAAAAATTGTTTTTCTCTAGTATATCTCCTGCATTAGTGCTCAAAAGTTCATGAAATTTCAAATCTGAATTTGTTGGAACATTGCCCAGATACCTTTTCCCTTGATGTTCAATTTCAGGCTGCTTCACGGAAAATGGGACTTCATGTAAAAATCGTTTTATGATACCCTTTTCCCGGTTTCTCAATTACAGGCTGCGTCGCGGGAAAAAGGCTTCATATAAAATATTGTTTTTCTCCAATATTAGGACTATCTCTAAGATAGTATTGCTATTTCACTTCAATTTTGGGGGGCATAAAAAGGAGTGAATCTATATAAATTTCATACATTTTATGACAAGCACTTGTTTGGAGAGCATAACCCATCTCTGACGGCTCTTGTCTTTTTCAGCTTTAAATAAAGGTGTATCTGTAATTCTGACATATTCCATATCTGCAATTTCTTTAGCCTTTCAATGAATTTTATACGAAAAGCATGGTTCTGAATGTAACTGCCAACTCGAATATAAATCTACAAAATTGGAAGCTTGAAAAATCTTACTTTTACATTACGTATGTTGCGCATTCATGAATAAAGAAAACCAAATGTATTTAAAAGAAATGATACAGATTTATGTCATCTACATTGAAGACATTTAGAATCTGCAGTCTCCAGAAACTTAAAGAAGAAATTAGAAAGATTTCATGTAAAATTCGTTTCTCTTTAATCAAGTTAGGTTTTATAAAACGCCTAGTCGTAGAGATTTAAGATACATTTGAATCTAGAGATATGATACAGCAGGCTTACGTATCGCAATCTCACCATTCATGGATGATTTATTGCAGCGGAGTCATCGAGAAACCGCTGCCTGCTTTTTTCTAATATTTGACATGAATACCGGAAGTGTTCTAGACAAAGGATGTCTAACAGCATGTAAGGAGCGTAATACGATAGAGTTGGTATTTATACTGGAAAAAACAAGTTGAAATGCACCGAGCAATGGCTATTGGGACGCATGAATTACACAATTTGATCAGAATATGATAACTTCAGTGATAATACTCATGCATAAAACAATATAGCTACATAACTCATGACCACAGGTTTACTCTTTATGAAACGAAAAAAATTATACATTTGTCCAAATCAAAATATTAACAGGCGAGAATATAAATGTGACTAGAATTATGGAAATTGTCTGTACTAGGGTACGAAACTTTCAGCAGTTTCTCCTCCTCCCTTTCCCGAAATATTTTCAAAAGCTTTTCCCTCGGGGTCGTTAAAACCTGAGTTGTATGGCAAAGGTTAAATTATCTCTTGACGACATGGTGTCATTGTTTTGCCAAGGGATACATGCATGTAATTATGTAACAAAAGCGGGAGTCGGAGAAAGTACGTGCAAAAAGGAATGTTTTAATCGGACAATTCATCGTGGCTAAAAGACAGTAAGTCGCGGCCATGAGGTACATGAGTCATGGGCACGAGATGTTAAGTCCTGGCGTCTTGATATCTATACATGGACCAGCATATTTTAAGCCCTGGCCACCATTGTTTTTAGCTCACCTGAGCACGAAGTGCTCAAGGTGAGCTATTGTGATCGGTCAATGTCCGTCATCCGTCTGTCCGTCCGTCCGTTCACAATTACAAAAACAAAAGTCTCCTCCTAAACTAAAAACCAGATTTCAATCAAATTTCACAGAAATGATCCTCAGGTCATGCTCTTTCAACATACTTCAAAAAATTGAAATCAGTGAAGAACTGTGGTTGCCACGGTAACCAAGAGAAAAAACTTTAAAAACCTCTTTGTCCCAAACTGTAAGAGGTAAAACTTTCATATTTGGCATGTAGCATCATTTAGTGACCTTCTACCAAAAAACTTCAAAGTATGGCGTTGGTGTTGAAATTGGACCTATGTTGTGGGTTATCAGATTTTACAAAGAGATAAAGAAGGAAATCTTCAAAAATCTTCTTGTCCCAAGCCGCAAGGGCTGGAGCTTTCATTCATGACATGTAGCATCATCTAGTGGCCCTCTACCAAAACATTTCAAATTATGGCGCTGCTGTTGAAATTAGTCCTATGTTGTTGGTTCTCAGATTTCACAAAGAGATTAAGAAGAAACCGTTAAAAATCTTCTTGTCCCAAACTGTAAGGGCTAGAGCTCTCATATATGGCATGTAGCATCATATAGTGGCCCTCTGCCAAAATACTTCATATTATAGCCACAGTGTAGAAATTGGCCCTATGTTGTAGGTTTTCGGATTTCACTTAGAGATAAAGAAGGAAATCTTTAAAAATATTTTTGTCCCAAAGCGTAAGGGCTAGCGCTTTCATGTTCGGCATGTAGCATTATCTAATGGCCCTCTACCAAAATACTTCAAATTATGACCCTGGATGGAAATTGGCCCTATGTTGTGGGTACTCAGATTTCACATAGAGAAGGAAATCTTTAAAATCTTCTTGTTTACACTTTAGCATCTACAATTATCAACCAATCAGCACCAAACTTTGTCAAAATATATATGTCGATAAGATTTCGGATGGGTTTGATTATTGGTGTCATTGGATTAGAATGACTGGAGTTATTTGCCCTTGAAAATGAAAATTCTTTACAATACATGTAGTCCGTTATTTGGAACAAAACTGTCATCTCCAAGCTTAAACTTGGTATATGTGTTTGTTGCAATAATACGGAGTGCAGTGTAAAAGAACCAAACATCTTCCTAGCATGAATTTTGAGTTATTCCCCTTTGATCTTCATTTTTATAGCATTTCCTGCTTTGTCATCTTAAGTAGAAATGGCTTGAAATATGGTACGCTTATTTGTTGAAATATTTGGAAGTGCAGTGTGCAAGATTTGTAACTCTACTTTGTACTGTCTTTGAGTCATTTCCCTTTGATATTCATTTACACAGCATTTATTGCTTGTGACGTTGTCTGCGCATGTCATATTCTTCGAAGATTGGATTGTCTTATATGACACATTACTAGCCCCGAAAATGGGCTGAATGTAATATTGCGCTCTTTAAAGTAGCAATGTAGAAAATAGCTTTTATCAATACGTATGAGGAGAAATGAGACCTGCTTTAGCTCCAGATTTTTCTAAACTGCTGATCATAGCTGAGTGAATTGCACTAGGTAGCGCCTTATTGAGTAAACGTTTACTTTAGTTTGAAATTCAAAGTAACGGCTATCGCGTAGGAAAGTGGTTCGGTTCTGTACCCAGGATGCCCAAATCAGATATCAGATTCTATTTATAGAATGCCACCTAGCGGGAGATAATGGTGTTTGTGAGGAATATAACTTTGTCATCTCAAACTTGGAATGCATATTTGTTGCAATATTACGCTCAAGAACAATAACTCTAATTAACGCTGATTTCACTTTGATCTCCTTTTATACAGTATTTCTTGCTTGTACGGAAAAGAACTTTGTCACCCCAAGTGAAATTGACTTGATACTTTGTAAACATATGTGTTGCATTACCTGCCCTTTGCATTTATTATACCTCCTCGACAACTGGCTGTGGGATGGCTTGCGATATTTTGCTGCTCTTGTTTCATTATCATTTAGCCTTGAACTCGATATTTGGTATTTAACTTCATTGTTGACCTTTACGGCTTAGTACTCAGGTGAGTGATATAGGACCATCATGATCCTCTTGTTTTTTTTTTATATTCTTGCATGTCACATCTTCGCAGCCGTAAACGTACTTGATAATTTCATTATTTCCAACATCTATCAAAAAGAGAAGTTATATGGTGTAGTTACATTTAACGGTCACACCAACAAGCACGCAAGCAATCTGGCACCAAAAAATGTAAATCGGATTTGATATCCAATCATCGGGACATCATTCAAACAAAAACTGACGTTTTATTGATTTTTCTAAATAAAAGGCTTATCTGATATCTGGATTTTTACATGCTTTTTCCCCTAAGTGCAGCAAATTCAAGCTTTTGTGATTCATTCGGCAATATTCGTCACGTGTTGATAGTGGCAACTCTCATGTTTCTGTTTCATCTATAATACCTCAGCTTGAAATATGCTTTGTATGATATATACATTTCTTCATTAAACTCTTTGAGCGTCAAAGACAAAAACGTGGGTGCCGATGAAAATGACTGATACGAGCATCATTGTAGGATTTCCTTGAATTTTCACGACACCTGGTCAACCACTGCAGTAGCAAACAGAAAATTAACGAACAGCGAAAAGTTTCGGCCTATATCAGCCTGCGCAGGTTGACCTGAGTCGATAGGTTTTGCAGATGCATTAGCCCCATTTTCACAGAGCATGTCTCATTTGCACTTACATGTTACTAAACGATGTAACTAAGTTCAAAGAAAGATGGTCCCAAAATATAAGAGACTAATCTAGACCTACACAGTTGACAAGAAGACTTATGAGAGAGAGGAAAAAATGGTGCTCATTTCCAGTTTGTTTGCAGATGTGAAATATTTTTCGGTAACTCATCCTTTTTGTCTAGTTTTATGATTTTACCGCTCCAGTGGTGTTAGATTTTGGACAAGATTATATTATTTTTTCACTCTCTGAAGACATTAGAATTCACGCTCGTCACCAACATCATGAATATAACCTTTTCATCGCCATAGGTTAAAACGGGATTTCGCTAACGGCACAGATCAAGACCAGAAATCACAGAACGTGCAGTTTGACATTGGGGATCTGTTAGGTCTTCTCGTTTGGTAAAATCTTTCAGATAACGATTCCCCCTGAGTTTAGTTGACTGTATTTTCAGTTTTCAAAATAGGTCGAATCTGAAATACAAGTATCTTGAGTGTAAATAGTAAAAATTAAGGCTGGGCAAGATACGTAAAGCGTTTCAGGATTTCAGATAAACGATTAATTCAGAACATATAAATGTTACAGGGGAATACTCCACTCTTTATTTCATCAGTGTCCTATTTGGTTGGTTTGATTGGAGTTACAAAACATTTTCTTTATCATTCTTTGATACCGTGGCAGCTAATACACCTATCGATGCTGTCCAATGCTTTCTATTTACAAGTACTTCCCACAATCTAAAGCCAGCCCTTCAGATTTTGGGACAAAAATTTTACAAAAATGCAAAAAATAATCCTTATACTCATAAAGTCTTTTAATTTGCATTCATAAAACCCTAGTAGTCGAAAACCATCCGACAACACAAGAAGTTAGAGATTTACTACGGCCCAGGTTGACACCAACGGGAGACACGTTCTATTTTTAGATGATCATTTCTCTCATTTACATACAGGAATACACAGGCGAAGTTTCAAACATAGCGTCCGAAGAAGACATGATGGAAACTAATTATTACATGCTAATTATGTAATGGAATTTAAGCGTTATTAGTCGCATGCCAGTCACTAGACATTCCCACAATGCTTTATTGATTTTGGCGCGAAATCTAAAAATAGCTAAAGAGGCTACCTAGCCTTTTAAGGGAACGGCATCAAAAAAACAATTTTGGGGTAACTTTTTTAGTCTTAATTATTGATGATTTGTATTATTTTTTCCAATAGATTTCAGTGATATATTATTTTTTAATTTGGTGAGATGTAAAAATTCTATATACCCACCTTTAAATATTTCCCAGCAAGTTCTTGTCGTCCTATATACATGTAACATCGATACTATTCGTCCTCCAATGATCAGCGCTGAAACAGGAGTGAATCTGTCGCAATGTTTATCGTCAGTTCGCCAAAGAATTTTGCCAGGCTTTGAAATCGAACCAGCGACCCATGTGTTTCAAGCTTTATTCGTTTTTGGACCCAACTACTGGCCTCAAGCCTCTACTTGGTTCCGTAATATTTTTTATACAATCGGTTGTGGAGGACGATTAATATCGACAGTTTAGATTCAAAATTGCATCCAGCTTATCTTACTTAAAGAAAAGGAAAATTACAATTGGTAATTTGGAGTTGTTTGTCAATTCCCGACTGTACTTTCAGTTTTTTTTTTTCAATGATGTTGATAAACCGACATATTCATGAATGAGTGTGACTCACCGCTTGACATAAGTGTTTATTATACTGCAAAGAAATTTCTAGTGATCTGATAGCTTAACATGCCAGGAAAATGGATCATGTTCCCTGCAAAAACCACGTAAAACCAGTTTTCCTTTTGAGTGCAATGTAAACATCACAACAAGTGCAAAACAACATCCGAAATGGCGGCGTCGATCCATCACCAGACTGCACATGCACCAAACTGCACGTTTTAGTGACGTCACTTTCCAGTGACGTCAGTTTTCATTTAATTGGGGCATACAGAAGGAAATTTCTATTTCGTCAGCATACTCGATTCGTGGATTATAAAACAGGAAGATTTCGCTTAAATTGGGTATTTAGAATTTTTACATCTCACAAAATTAAAAAATATATATATCAATGAAATTCATATGAAAAAATAATACAAATCATCAATAATTTGAGATTCATAAAATTACACACAAAAAAAATATGGTATTCCCTTAAAAGGCTACGTAGCCTCTTAAGGTATTTTTTAGATTTCGCGCCAAAAATCAATAAAGCATTGCGGGAATGTCAAGTGACTGGCACGTGACTCATAACGCTTTAATTCCCTATCATAGCAAACATGTAATAATTATTTCCCATAATGTCTTCTTCGGACGCTATGTTTGAAGCTTCTTCTGTATATTCCTGTAAGTAAATAAGCGAATCGATCATCTAGAAATAGAACGTGTCTCCCGTTGGTGTCAACCTGGGCCGTAGTAAATCTCTAATTTCTCGTGCTGTCAGACGGTTTTCGACTACTGGGGTTTAATGTATGGAAATTAAAAGACGTTGGGAGTATAAGGATGATTTTTTTGCATTTTTGTAAACTTTTCGTCCCAAGATCTGAAGATCTTTGCAGTATAATAAATTCGTAGTACAGTCAGATGGCAGTGGCAGTGGCCTTCGACTTGGAGCAACATGATTCACCCCAACCGTGAACAATTTTCCAAGTCCCATGCGATCTGACCGTACAACTAATAATGTTCCGAGCTTGAGATACTTCCGTAGAAGCCGCCATACAGTTTCCTTTTCCTACGTCTGAAAAAAAAAAATTCAAACGTCAGCTGTACCACAGGACATCGATTTCAATGTTTTCAATTTAGCGTTAGAAATGACGAGCAAGAGTATGTCGTTTTACTAAGAAAGTTGATCACATAACGTACCTATATGACATCACGAAATCTTGTCTTAAACTTCATTAAGATGAGAAAATTAGTAATAGCTATATTACAATGGAAACAAGAGCGCTGATGTAATAAATATAAGTCGTGTCACGCTAGTACAATGACAATGCGTTACACAAGTAATTTGATTGTTGAAAACACCTTCTGGTTTTTCAGTACGTTATAAATTTATTCGTTTTTCTTCGGCGTTTTATCAGGAAATAATTTACTCCTCGTTGCTAGAACAAGCAGACAATGTAGACCTAAGATTAGACGGCAAATTGTTTGAAATTTGATCTTAAGTGTAGTCGGCAAATGTCCCTGTTTCAGCTCAATGGGGCTGATAGTGTTCAGGGTTGTGCAGTTAATAAATGTCACTCACATTTGTTGTATAATTTATCATATCCTTTAAGCGCTATATACCGCTCTGTTGGACTGGCTAGACGAAGATCAGACGCTATGGAACTTCAAGTCTTATCTTAGTTATACACTGTATGGTATTCCGTGGTATAATTTTGCCAAAATATCACTCAAGTTGAAATATTGAAAACTTTCCCTTGCTAGAAGTGTCAGTTTCATTTTATTCGGCGTGAAGGGTGGATAATTATGATAGATGCACGGTAATGTAACAGCTTGCATTCAAACCAACAGGATTTTGACTTAATTATGATTTAATTACAGGCGAGCGTAATTACACGAAACAGCTTAGTTGTCAAATACGAGGGTTTTCTCAGTAGTTCGTGGACTTCAACTGTAACTCAACCATCTTAACTCCTTACCACACGGCAAAATTTCAGACCTATCCAAATTGAAAGTATTCGCAGACGACAATTTCATAGTTGCTCACATGGCACAATTTTCCTTTGATAAAGTGCCAGCATTTTCTTCTTTCCCACAATGTTTTCAAAGGCTTCTTCCTCAGGGTAGTCAAAAGTTCTCATTGTGTGGTAAAAGGTTGATATCAAAATTTGGCGAAATGTTTTGACATAAGGCATCTTTAAAGTTTCATTCAAAAATCACCTTAAAATTTTGTACCGTGATTGACTAGTTCAGATTTTCCATGCATCACCTTTTACCCATCTATTGAAATGTACGAATAAGTGAACTGCACTGTACTAGTATTTTGTATAAAAGACCTCGAGTTTTTAAGTGTCATTATAACGTAACGGAATACCTACCTCTGACGTAGCACAGGTCATTTGGTGAGAGTGTCCTTAAGCAAGACATTTCAGAGCCGTGGTCCAGTACTTACGAAAGCAAGGTTATACATAAATCAAAGACATCCGCCTTAGTTTTTGTTCCAAGTCGTAAAGTATTGTTGGATTTCGTCAAGTGCTGACACATCACTGTTCATAAATTGTTACCATGGCTACGAACATAAAGAAGTACGTAGGCATTTACATATCAAAACAATTTTAGAGGGTTTTGACCGATGAGGCAAAAAAACATCAAACAACGATTTCTTTCGTCAGTTTTCTGTAGCAAATGGACGAACGGGCGTTCTAGCGTACTGGATAGATCAAGTTCAGACTCCACAGAAAGAGCGATCTGATCCTGGATTTATACCGCCCGTCTCATAAGTCAAGCCTGTAAGATAAGAATGGTTTTTGGTCTCAATTATGTTTTTCAGCCGTTGTATGACGATGGGTTTAGATATGGCCTACAACACCAGAAAACAGGCCTTTGGACATTTGTGTAAAGTGTCGTCTTAGATCAACCTGCGCAATCCTCGCAGGCTAATCGGAAAGAACACTTTCCGTTTTAATGCAATTTCCTGCTTTGCAAAAGTCCACTGTACAACAAAACCTGATGTAGTCGTAAAGTGCCGTAAATGTCCGTTTTCGCATAATGCGCCATATTTAACACGGAAAAAAAAACCACATACACAACTGGTATATTATACCCGCCTAACCTGTTGCGCTAGCATGTAATGATACATGTTGCCAGTGGTAAGAGGCCACTGGCCGAAAAGTAGTTCTGTGGCCATGGACAGACAGACTTACTATACTGCAAACAAATTTTTAATTGGTTAACATTCCGGAAACATATATATCATGCACCCTGGTAAAAAATACGTAAACCCAGTTTCTGTTTTGAGTGCCCCGTAAACATCACTACACTTGCAACACAACATCTAAAATGGCGGCGTCGATCGATCACCAGAATGCACGTTTATGCATCAAGCTGCACGTTTTAGTGACGTCAGTTTACAGTGACGTCAGTTTTCATTGAATTGGGGCACACAGAAGGGAATTTCTATTTCATCAGCTTACTCGATTCTTGAGATTATAAGACAGGAAAATTTCGCTTAACGCGCATTGAAAGGGTAAAACTTAGCAGTATAATAAATTCGTAGTACGGTCAGGTGGCAGGGGACTTGGAAACTTGTTCACGACTGTGTCGAATCATGTCGCCACCTCGCCTTCACCACATGATTCACCACGGCCGTGAACAAGTTTCCAAGTCCCCTGCCACCTGACCGCACAACTAATAATTAATGTCATCATTAAGATACCAATAAACGGTTAGAACTTTGACCAGTGCAGGGAAATCCCGTCAAATCGGTATCTCTGAAATCTTAACCCTTCAGCTGCTTTGCCCGATTCACTGACATTTTGTGGACAGTGTAAATCAAGATCAGATTGTAAAGAACGTGCAATCTGATCTTCGATCTTTACTGTTTGATAAAGATATAATTTTCGTAAAAAAGTAAGTATGAAATTACATTATTCAGAGTTTTACTATCCAGAGCCCCGGAAAGACGGAGTGGTTTTGATTTCAAAATTGAAATTATTATTTTTTTCCTCCACTAAACCCTATGCTGTGAGTACTCATTCGAACCGTCTCAACGAGACGATTCTAATGAGTACCCACATCATAGGGTTTCAAAGAGAAATGATGGATTAAGAATACCATCACTCCCTCTTATCTGGAGCTCTACCATCGGCTTCAAAGTTTCAAATAATTTATTTAATTGGGTAAGGATTTTCTTAATCAGCGACAAGAATGTATACTCGACCTGCTTCCACTGAATTAAAATACTACTTATTTGATAAAATATTTACAATACACGGACGGTATAGGTCCAAGGTATGACTGCACGTTCTGTGCAGTCTGATCTTGAGCCATACAATTAATAAAAGCTTTGGTATTTTCTTCTACACGTCCTGAAAGCGTTACAGAAATGATA
Source organism: Tridacna crocea (assembly GCA_943736015.1). Taxonomy (NCBI): domain Eukaryota; kingdom Metazoa; phylum Mollusca; class Bivalvia; order Cardiida; family Cardiidae; genus Tridacna; species Tridacna crocea. The sequence continues at coordinate 31,825,002 of OX031066.1, read as the reverse complement.
ATGACATTTCCATTCAAGACGGAACTCAAACACATCACTATATATTCATTGTAATTCCATAAGGGAATAAACTAATTACATATTTTCATATTAACCCTTTAGTTGCTGATGGCAACTCACTGACCTTTTGCGGACAGTGTAGATTAAGATCAGACTGCACAGACCGTGCAGTCTGATCTTTAATCTGCACTGTCCGATTAGGAGATATTTTCCTCTAAACCATAACCTTGAAATAGCGATATTTAGGTTTAAAATTTTAAATTGAAAATTTTATTTAAGTTATTTAGGCACATCCTCGGATACCCCAGGGTCTCCCTATTTGCTACGCTACATCGACCCTGGGACAATTGACTAATAAAACTTTGAATCAGCCGCCGAAAATCGATACGAAACGTCATACCGTACAGTCCACTCGCCCATCACAAAATGATGATAGAACCAATGAAAAGCCACATTCGGCCAGCGGTAAAGCGAGCCGCCGAAAATCGATACGAAACGTCATAGCGTACAGTACACTCGCCCATCACAAAATGATGATGGAACCAATGAAAAGCCAGCATTCGGCCAGCGGTAAAGCGAAGGAAATTCAACTAATTGTCCCAGGGGTCGATGTAGCGTAGCAAATAGGGAGACCCCGGGGTATCCGAGGATGATTTAGGCAGGGTAAGAGCTAACTTTCTTTTAATATATCGGTCTGTGGTGAAAGGTCTCTTGCCGAAATACTGAATAATAGTTGACCCTTCTCTTGCTGAATAACTAAAATGCAGTTTTCAATTTGATGGTAAAAAACCCAAATATTATTATTTCAATGTTATGTTTTGTGGAATACTCATCTCTTTATCGAACAGTGTAGATACAAGATCAGACTGCACGTTCTGTGCAACCTGATCTTGATCTATACTGTTCTCCAAAGGTCAGTCAGTTGCGCTTAGAAGCCTAAGGTCGAACATGAAAATAGGTTTCAAACATCGAGACCGTCTTGGCCGTACTGCGTCGTTCTGTGCACCTCGATCTTGGGCAATATTGTACAGAAGAACATCTGAAATTGTCATCATAATCTGGAGGATTAACGTCAATTAATAAAGGCAATTAACCCTTATCCTGCTGAATAACTGAAATGAAATTTTCATCTCGATGGTTAAAGTCCAAATATTGTTTTTTCAAAGTTATGTTTTAGGGAATAATATTTGTTTATCGGACATTGTAGATCAAAGGTCCGACTGCACCTTCTCTGCAGTCTGATCTTGATCTGTACTATCCGCAAAAAGTCAGTGAATTGCACTAAGCAGCTTAACCCTTTCCGAAACAATCCCTGGTTTTTACGGGTCTGGAATAGTAGCCTTTTGAAAACATTGTGGGAAAAGGAGAAAATGCTGGTAACCAGCATTTTCTCCTTTTTCCACAATGTTTTCTACCCTATCATAGACAGAAATAATCTTTTCAGCAAGAGTGAATTGTCGTCTGCAAATGCTTTCAATTTGGTCTAGTCCAACAGTTTTTCGTTTGGGAAAGGGTTAAGTGGTTAAAGTAGGAAACTATGCTCCTACTCTTTTCACAGCCGACCTGTTTTACGAGCTTTATGTGTAATAATTTGATATAAGTTACGCCTAAATGAGCTTTAAAACCTAAGTATAATTTACATATGGTAACTTTAAAACTCGACTCAATTTTTCTTTAATATGGCAACAGGTGTTAGTATCCGAATTTTTTTTGTACAAAACATAACGATGAAGAATCGTTGGTAGTATGCGAAGCACGTGACAAAACATTGTCCTTGATATATGTCTCAGATGTAGTGTGTGAGGTTGGTACAGATACATGTAGGTAGGCTGGAAGGCAGACAGACAGACAGATAGACCTTGACTATTCCTTTGCTATAATACATTATTTAATTTTGACTCCTGTCAAGCATGTGCCTGGTTTTTACGGGTCTGGATTTGTAGCCTTTAGAAAACATTGTGCGAAAAGGAGAAAATGCTGGTAACCAGCATTTTCTCCTTTTCCCACATTGTTTTCTACCCTATCATAGACAGAAATAATCTTTTCAGCAAGAGTTGGATTGTCGTCTGCAAATGCTTTCATTTTGGTCTAGTCCAAAAGTTTGTCGTTCGGAAAAGTGGTATCAAAAAAATGCCCATGACGGGCAGTTTCTGGTTTTGCCACATACGTCTGCCAGATAGTATACGACGAGTGCAGATGACAATGTGTTCGGTAGGTGATGGTTTTTTCAGAGATAATTTCAATGATTTATAATACCAGGAACTTTCCTGCCATGGACAATACCATATTTTATAGCATGCATAGATATCATGGGCCAAATATACTTGAAATACATAATCGTGACAATATCCTGTTTATTTGATACTGAGTGGTTACGGGCAGTCATTCTGACATTATTTGTGTACAGTTTTTAACAAAATTTCAAACATATCCATTCGATTTTGTGTCAGGCAAGCACGGAAATTTAGTCCAGATGGATATATCAATATTTTCACATTAAGTACATGTAGGTATTCTGATATATCATTTATTCATGACTTTTTAAAAAAACATGATCCTTCGACAATATTTTTCTTGAAATGTTTCCTATTTTTTCGTGTAATCTTGTCTTTCCGTTAAATGACAACTATTTTCTATTGGGCTTCCTTTCAGCTTCTGTAACACGTCTCCGTGTTCAGTAGGCAAAGAAAGCGGAGAGATTCCCGGTTACGAAGGGAGTCGGTCCAATATTGTTGGTTTGTCAGCCATTAGTCAGTAGACCGGCCAGCATGGCTCAAATGGTAGACCAAAGGACTCGTGCACGTGATGTTTCGGGTCACATAATGGTGTAGGGTTCGATTTCCATGGCTGGCAATCCAAAAATTACAAATAGTCTTTCGGATGAGATATTAAACCGAGGTCCCGTGTTACGGTGCTACACACCGAGCACGTCAAAGAACAGGGGTAATTTGGGATGGGTTTCGTCCTGCATCTGCACTATACCACGTGACAATAGCTTTCAGGAGGACGCCGCCAATATTGGCAGCCTGTAGCGAGGAAAGATAAACGTCAGCCAGTATGGAACTGACTGGCTTCCTGTCTCGTGTAGCCTTGGTTCAAGCGTCAATGATTTCTGACACAACTGTTATCGCGCTCTTAGTATCACAGTCTAAATAGATTTTTGGCATTAATTTTCACTTTGAAAATGTAACGTTAGAACTTATAAGACGTTTTAATTTCTCGAAAGTTTCAGTTTGATCAAAGAGTGAAAAAAATAAGTTACGTTAGCTCTATGGAAGTTCTTGAACATATTGAGAGAGATAGATGAAATGACGATGTAATTGAAATTATATTCGGACTCTTAAACTCATATTCTCTATATTGTTCCTAATAGATCGATCGACGATACACATGTATACCTTTTCATCGTATTTGTACATATAGTTTTTAAACACTGCATTATATATTACTCTCAGATAGTATCAGTGTCTTTTTACGGTCGGCTGACTTCAAGATGATAGGGCAAACAGGTAGTCCTTTCTCCTGAAATGTCCATTGTACTGTCTATGTAATGAAGCGATGCATTTTACCTGTCTTACCTATTTATGTGTTTGTTTTGTTATGTTGTGTTTGTCAACAAAGGCTAAAATTATCATCTGAGAGCAATACATATATAGTCAGCTATATATCTAACGCGCTATACCTCATCTTAACTTTCACTGATTAAAGCAAGATAGCCTAATTACACGTCTTAATGAAACTAGTTTAGATATAATCATGCGACCAGGATTTACATGTAATTGCTGATCAGTTCTTTGACTCCATTCGTGATAAAAACTTGATTGTTGACCCTTTACAACGCCATCCTTTATGTTAAAGATCTTGAGGGAGGAGATCTTTACCATTTCAAAAACAAATTAGACAAATTTACATACACTTAATTTGTCGTCTGCACATACTTTCAATTTGGACCGGTCTACTTTTTTGTCTGGTAAAGAGTTAAGCCTTCACCACACAGTACATCTGAAGCAACCTTGAATTCGACATCCGTCGGAACCATTGTGAGAAAAGCAGATATTGTTGGTAAGCAGCATTTTTCCCATCTCTCATAATATTTTTACGTTATCAAAGGTACAAATCATCTTTTGAGCTATGTTTAATTTGTCGTCTGCAAAGGCTTTGAAGTTGGTGCGGTCTAAAAATTTGTTGATTGGATAAGATTGAATTACAAGAGCATGCTTATCATTTCTAAGTCTGATCTTCTTTGGGTCACTTTATTGCCTAATCATCTTATGTTTAACCCATTACAAACACAACAAATTAAGTCGTTAACGCTCACAACCGGTGAACAATATTGTTGAAAAAGGAGTCAATGCCTATATCTATCGTTTTCACTCAATATCTATGACATTGTATTTTATGTCACGTGTACTAGACTAGCGTTCGTCTAGAAATAGCGTTTTTAGAGCGTAGAAATACCCAGCTAGATATGTAAGCTGATTCTAATAAATGATTGGTTTCGTTAGGAAAGTTAATTCAACTGGATAAAGGTTATTAAGTAGTCAGTGCTAATCATGCTGGAAGTAAGTCTATATCTTCTATACTCGCACGAAGAAGACTGATTTTGTACATAGCTGAAGATTTCTCATCCTACAAGTAAAGTGTAGGCAAAATAAAAATCAAATTGTGTTGTGCAAAAGAGCTTTATTGTCTTGATATATTTGTCAAGTCACGTGAAAATCAATCTTTGTCTACTGAATCGTCTACTGAACAGCACATGCTTTCTCGACCGGACGAAACTGATGTAATGACACGTCCTGTACGGTGTTAATCTACGCCGGTGTAATGGAGAGAAATGATCCTCCCCTACAAAATGACCCATGGGTCATTTCACTACGTAGAGGAATGACCCGGGTCATTTTTCTACCTAGAGATATAACCGTCTGTAATCATTTCTCTACATAGAATAATGACTCGGTTCGTGTTGTAGGGAGAGTCATTTCTCTGCATTACACCGGCCCGCGAAAGTCATTCAAGTCACCAATGACGCTGATAAAGTAAATCTACGTTTAAATCAACTAATTACATGTTTATCCAAAATCAGGCATATCTTTTCAATGTATACTGAGTGATATATAGGATTTTAAAATCATGAAACACGGATATAGAATACTGCCGACGCCTATGGACATGAACTATAACTCAACGATGATAGTATGTCATATGTACGAGTATACTTCAACTTCGATACCGTGTAACTTGTTTATGCACAAAAAAAAAATCAATAAAACATAGGCCGGTGTAATGCAAAGAAATTACCCATCTTTACAAAATCACCCATAGGTCTTTTCTTTTCGTAATGACCCATGGGTCATTTCTTTACAAACAGAAACGTCCGGAGTCATTTTTTTATGTCATAGAATAATGACTCGGGTCATTCATCTACGTAGTGAAATTAATTCTGGGGTCATTTCTCTACGTAAAATAATGACCCGGGTCATTTTGTAGGGGAGGGTCATTTCTCTGCATTACACCGGCTATTTTTGACTCTACCAAAAAACAATCGTGCTGCGCTCTGCCATAAGGCGGCTTTACTCATTACCAGACGACAAAATTTTAGACTGGTCCAAATCGAAAGCAGTTGCAGACGACAAAATAAAAGTGACTGAAAACTTGAAATTTGTTTTGTAGATAGTGTATGGTAGATAACATTGTGGGAAAAGGAGAAAATGCTGGTTACCAGCATTTTCTCCTTTTCCCACAATGTTTTCCAAAGGCTTTTTTCTCAGGGGCGTCAAAAGAAGGGATTGTGTGGTAATGGGTTAAAGCATAAATTTGATGCACCAAGTAAGCCATCACATACTTATTAAATAAAATAGCCACTTTTTTAACTACTGACTTAAGAATGAGGTACACTGGTCTACAGACACAAAGAAAACTAAACAAAATCGAAACGTTTCAACACAGATCAGCCTGCGAGAGGTACGCAGGCTGACTTGGGTCGATACTTTTTGCAGATGCATTAAGGCACCTTTTCACAGAGTATGACTCGGTTATTCCGCCATTGTTGTTCGGATACATATTTGAATATCTGTATTCATCTGCTCATATGCATGGGGTTGAAACCAAAATAAATCAAAATATTTTCCGACATGTACTTTCATTATTTGGAATGCATATGGACAATATGTTCGATTTCTGTCTGATAAAGCGATCCCGAGATCGAACCGGCAGCAAATCGCTTTATTTACTGATTCCAAATATACTTATGAATAGAATGAATTTCGGAATTATTGTATACATATATTTAATTGTGTAACTTATTCTTTGATTTTAATACGATTTATTCGAACATTGTTTTAAATATTTCTGCAGAAAAAGTTTGGTTTGTATTGCAGTTTAACGCCATTTTAAAACCTTCAGTCGTATCAAGGAGTACAGTGAGGCACCCATGTGTTTCCAGGCTTTCTCACACCAGTACTTACACAGCTTTCATTCCACATACATCAAACCCACAACCTCTAGGTCACGAGTCAGATACGCTAACCACTGAGCTACCCGTCCGAGCTCTGCTAAAAGTTATCACAGTGAGACCTTTGTCAGCTGACACACGATCGCCCCTATACTATACATACGAGGCTCATCCTAGCGATAATTGTGATAATACGTATTTCCGTAGCTTGTTTATTAACCAGACCTCGCTCGAACTTCTTGCCATTATTTATCATAGTGAGCCTATGCTAACTACATTTGCAGGGAAGTACCTTTTATCTTTTATTCAAAATATAAACAAGTTAAACAATTTGGCTTTTATTTACTTCAAAATTTTTGATCGTTTCTTTATTTAAAACCAAAACCACGCCTGTCTTACCGTATGATTTTTTTTCCAAAACAAAACTGCAGTTAAGATGTAATTTAATTCAAAGAAAGCCATTAATAAACCAGCTAATGTTGCGTACAGTTCAGATTCAGATCAGACCGCAAGTCTCTTGAAGCCTGTCCGTCTGATTTGGGGGGGTAACAGATCGTTTACAATATTTCAAGTTTGCCTTAGTACTAGTTTAACAGATATATTTTAGTTTTCGTTTCTGTTTGGTCAAGACTCTCTCTCTCTCTCTCCTCCCTCTCTCTCTCTCTCTCTCTCTCTAAAATGAACTCAATTTATTCATATTTTTGATTTTAATCAATGTGTTATGTGTTTCATGATTAACTTTCACCTGCGCAGGCGTAAAATGCAGTAATCCCGGCTGAGAATATCTTTTTAAAACAATTTGGAATTTTGGCTAGGACTCAGACTACAAAGGCACGGCACCAGTTGAATTATGTTGATTAGAATCGTTGCTAGGTTACTAAAACTTCGACGATCCCAGTAGTTATACAAGTGGTAAACGTTACAAAACCCAGACTGGCGTTATACAAGAATCTCGGAAACTATCGCTGATCAGAGATGGATGTCACAAGCGCATACCAACGACAACAAAATTATTGTCGACCAAATTATAAACATTTGTAGGTGAACAGACAAATTGTAGGTTGTAATCTCACTACTGTATGAAATAGAAGCCGCTCATTCCAGTTTCATTGTTTTTGATGTGTGTAAGTCTTACACCGAAAGCTTTTTCACAGGAAAGTTTGACATTTGCTCAAATTATAGGATCTGTCTGCGAGAGGACAGAAAACTTTGTAGGAAACGGAGAGAATGCTGTTACCAATCTTTTTCGAAGCAGCCATCCTATGTTTCTTTAAAACCTGGACCTTTTTCAGTAAAGAGTAAAAGAAAAGTAAGAATAAAGATAAACGATGGAATGTACAATCAAATTATATTATTTACACTAAGCAATTGCGATAGCTGATGTGCTGTAAAATTCCACTAAAATTATCGAAATCATGTATAAAGTATACTTACTTCCTGTTGATACTCTTAACAATTATGTTAAGCTTAAAATCTTGTGACTAGCCCGGACAACTCAAGGAATAGAGCCTTAGACTCCCAAACGAGTAATTTCGTGCTACTTGAAGATGTATGTTTGGCTCTTATGGCTGGCAGTCTAGAAATTTCTTGTAGTCTTTCAGATGAGCCATCAAACCTATAGGTCCCGTGAAACAGTGCTATTCACTGAGCACGGTAAATAACAAAGCGTAATTTAGGATGGATTTAGTCCTGCATCCTGAACTATCCTTCATAATACAACTGGCAGATTCGAGGACGTCGGCATTATGGGCAACCGGTGGCGATTATAAATGAACGATAGCTATTCAAATTAAACCCTTGTAAAACATCGACGTATGGTTAGTGTTCAGACCTGCAAGACGCAATAGAGAGCAAATAAGACAGGTCCAACAGCTTGACAAATTCTGCTGTATGGCGACCAGTTGGGCCACATAAGACTCCTTCCTTGTTTGCCCCCTCTCCGCTATAATATTGTATGTATGATTGGTTCATTATTTTGCCTCTCTTACCATTATTTTTAAGTAATAGAGGTATCAATAAGTGATGACCTTAAGATGTGTTGTGTTACAGGAAACCATACCTTCAGTCATGGCTTCATCTCGGTTTGAATACAACACCGAACAACTGCGTTCGGGAGAATTCTCTTTAGCTCAGTGTTTGTGATGTCTGGGCGTTCTAAGTTAGAATCCTACCCAGTCCCTGTGTTTCTGCCATGCATTTGTTCATTGTTTCTTTTTTACGCACTTTGTTTTTAAGATCAGCAATACTTTTTTGCCCCGTAGCCTAATACGCGCAATACTCAACACGCTGTTCAAAAGTCCGGAACAACATCGTCATTTTCGCCTATAGTGGACGAAATATTACTGTTATCCTCATTGTCAGAAACTTATTCAGTTTCTTTAAAAAATGGCTGGTACATGTTTTTTTGTTTCAGATGTATAGTTTTGATAGCTCAGATATCACTAAATAAATTACGTCAAGAATCTGTCAACTGAGCAGACGAAAACATTTTGTTGCCGTCTAGAGGTTGGGCTCGCGACTCGCACGAGACTCATAAAATTCAATTACAGTGATCACTTACTTTGCAAAGGAAATAATGTAACATATTTTTTTTTTTATCAGAAAATGGTAAAAATGACCCTGTACGACCAGCCTTAACAATATTCCATATTTCTGTTAAAGTACGCTTTCTACGAGCGGAAAACAGACAGGATACAATTTATTTGGGCGTTCGTAGACTGTACGCTTTCTTTCCAGTTAGCCCACAATTTTGAAACCAAAAAGACATATGGGCCAGTTGCATAACGACAGTTTAAAGTTAAACCTAGGTTAAGCCATCGCGAACTCATAGCTTAACTCAGGTTTTACCTTAAACTGCCACTATGCAACCGGCATATGCTGTTACCGTTTGTAGAAGTGTAAAGGAAATTCAAATGTAATTCTTATCACAAGAAAAAAAGTCAGTACAGTATGAAAGAAACATGTCAAAATTGTAAACGATTTACCAAACTGTTGGCCAGAAAGTAGATATTCTTATTTTTTAAATTGCCGATTTTTGGTGTGCAATGACCGATTTTTTCGACAGTAGTGTACCAATGGCCAAGAATTATTTTAGCACAACGAAGTGTGTTTATAATATCTTAGTAGATCTATATATCTCGTTAGGTGTGCAATAGAGATTCTGTAAGGGTAATTTTATCTAATGGTGTAGAATCAGCGAATGGTACTTTGGCGAGACGCTTTGGCAAGATACTCTGTTTCTTAATTTCCTGCAGTATCTATGTGAATGAGAGTCGGGGGCGTTTTTTAAGGAACGTGTGCATATTTTTGTGTTGCCATTAGCTTTGTGACAAATTATCATTCGAAAAAGGTCAATCTGCTGACTTCGAAATAAATACTTTCAATAGAGTATCAAACAAAAATGAAATTTCTGATACTGTCTGTGGAAAACCTGGTCAACTATCTAAAAATGAGGCTGAGGGGACGACTATGCTCATTCCAGCGACATTTTTATAGATATTTTGTAAACAATAGATCTATACAACGTCGACCGATCTCTTCCTGATATAAGACTATACGAGTTTTCTTGCAAGCTATGAAGTGAATGACACCAGCATTTTGTAAACTGCTTATCTGAATAAAAAAAAAAGGTATCACAGCTGTTAGGTCACAAACTTGAACAAAAGGCAATTCTGATCTAAAACTATGTAAGCTGTGCTGAAAGGCCAACGAGATACCTTCACAAGTGCTCATAAAAATAACCTCTCCAATTATTCCTTTCTAACTCGTCTTTTTCATTTATTTCAACCGCTTACTATACTACGTTCACTTCTAGATCTACTTGTCAATTTTTTGGGTATATCAGTTTTAAGCTCGTTTCAAATATATTAATGATGACGTCAGCCATTCAAACACTTTCAAGACTCAATTTTGATATTGTGCAGGCCTGCTTTCTGTGTTAAGGGTGCAAATAAAGATACTAAATAATCATGAATTTGTTCAGGCTTATAATTTGTTTTGTTTTCTTTTCTTTTGTCTAGCAAAAGAAAAAAAAATCTTTCAATACTGGTCTGATTTAGCCGTTGCAGTCTTGAAATAGCATATAAGGAGCTTACATGAAATCAAGCATTAGATAATACACATCAAATTGGAAAACACAAAAAATTGCATTGCATTTATAAATGGTTGGACGGGGTTTTTCGTCACATGACCCGATTTTGACCAATTTTCATAATGAGTGCTACTATGGGGGTGTAAAAAAGGAGACAATAAATGAAACGAACAGCCTCCTTTTCAGCGAACTTTACAAAACCTATCCGGTACAGGGATAAAACCTCTGGTTTTGGTGGTAGTCGGTTAAAATATAAGTATCGTCTTCTCCTATACAGACAATTGCAATGACAATAGATGTCATTAGTGTTGATACTGAATCACCTGTGACAGTCTGTGGATTATTTAATCACAAAATCATTCGAGATGTGTCTTTGAGGATGAGCAATCACGCTCAATCCCTCAATACTACATTCATGAAGGAGGAAGTTTTGTATTAGGCCTACAATCTGAATTCAAATCAATCACGACCTCGAGACATTTTCTAGAGTTGTGTGTGGGGGAGGGGATGTATCTGTTAGCTCATCAGATATCAAATAATATTTGACTGAATGTAGGATTGGTTGCCCAGGATACACATTCACAGCGCCATTCAGACTTAATAGAGGTGTGACAAAGATTATGAACTCCATCACTTGTCTGCAATAAAACAGCAGTTCTTTGAGGATATTTTCATGAAAGAAATTTAAGTATATATAGAGGAAAAGCTTTATTTTAAAATGGCCTGAAAGGTCCTCAATCTCAACAGTGCTCTGACAAATAAGGGAAAGCTGTACATTCTAATTCATATCTTTATAGACCCATCCAGACTCAATTATGTTGACAGGGATAATGGAATTCATAATTTGACAATAACTTTTCGCTGAGATGTTTAATATGAAATAAACATAATTATGTTATCTCTAAAAGAGTTAATCTGTTTGGTTTTAATGTTTGATTTGATGTTTGCTTCACTAAAGTATTCATTTGGCTGTGACTCGAAGTCTATTAAGATCCTTTATTCAAATGGTAATTCTTTACAAGACTAAACGGTGAAATCTTGAACTTCTAAAAGTGACAAGCATTTCCTGGCAACAAAGGCAAACATGCCTTAAAGTAAGGTTTTGGCTTCAAATGGCTAGAAAATATTTTGGGAAAAGTAGAACATATTACCGTTAAATACTTCCTAAATTTGTTAAATATTGTATTTTTCAAAAAGGGGATGAAATTTGCATTCCATGCGTGCTTGGGTAAAATATGATTGATAGATATGCTTTCGACACATCATGAAATATCAATTCCAATGTTTATAAATGGAAGTCAAGACAGATTCGACGGAAATGCAGAAACAAGGTTATTTTTTTAAGAAGATGGGCGGTATACGAGGCACGATCTGAATTATAAATATTGAAACTCTCTTGTGGTTCGTTATGAAGAGAATTTATTATCGACTTCAAATGTCATGTTTACCTCGTCGTAAAAGACCGTTTAAATTTTCAGTTGGATATAGTTTTTCAATGAATCTAGCTCATCTATAGGAAATCTAGGTCATCTATTTAAACCATTACCAAACAACAATATTTTAGGCTTGTCCAAATCGAAATCATTTGCAGATAACAAAATAAAAGTGACTGAAAATTTGAACATTGTTTTTTGAAGGGTAGAAAACATTGTGGGAAAAGGAGAAAATGCTGGATTTTCTCCTTTTTCCACAATGTTTTCTAAAGGCTTCTTTCTCAGGGGCTTCAAAAGTAGGATTTGTGTGGTAATGGGTTAAACCATTGTAATTTGGCCCGCAAATAGGCCCGCAGAATAAATACGTTCACATTTTTCAACAGTTGCATTTATTGGTTATAGATTACAAGTGGGTCAAATACAAGCTTATGCAGCTACCCAAAAAAGGGGAACCATCAGTTATATATACATATTTTTTTTTTCTGTTATTTTTGCCCGCATCTGACAAAAGAGAATAATTCTAATATAAGGGTTTGCTTCTATTCGTACAGCAAATGGACATATATCACTGTCACTTCTCTATCTAGTTTAGCCGGAAAAATGTTTGATATAAATTGGGGTTTCCAGATATTACATTTACTATAGTAGACGTTTAAAAGTTCAAACCACTAATTCAATTATGAAATTTTAGCCGATGAAATCAAATCTAAAATCAAGTTAGGAGGGCATGTCGGGGTGATTGAAATTGACAACCTAATTCATACTGTTTTCGTAATTATAAATAAAGGGGATACCGTTAACCCATCGCCAGAGGAGTTTGTACAGCCTGATAGTGAACAGCTTTTTGTTCTTAATTAACACTTTACCAAACATCGAATTTTGGACGCTTTTTGTTTCAGACATATCTACAGATAATAGATTAAAATTTTTGAAAATGAATTTGAGCTTTAGGATTAGGGTAGAAAACATTGTGGGTTACCAGCATTTTCTCCTTTTCCCACAATGTTTTCTTTATAAGGGTCGTGAAAACAAAAGATTGTTTGGTGAAGGGTTAAACGACAGCAGTGTAGATAAGACAAAGTCTGAAGAATGTTCAGGCAACAAATCGAGAGTGGCTTGGATGATGCAAACCCTTAAATGGGTAGAAACCATCGTTTGTAAAACAGAAAAAATCTTGTTACCAACACTTTTATCCTTTTTTCAACAACGGTTTTCAAAAGCTTTCCTCCTAATGGTCTTCGAAACACGTGCTGGGTAGACGGTTAAAAAAGCTAATCCGTTTGCACTTTATGTCCACATTCAAACGTTAATGAGGATAGCGGTGAAAATAGACACCACTAATAACTACTTTCTGCAATATTGCCTCTCATTCGAAACTCTATGATAATCAGTGCTTACAGTCTCTTTGGGAATTACATGTAATTACACAACTGTAGCGCATAAAAAGTGACTTTTTCTAAACAACGAATCGCCTGGAATGTATATATCAGACCCAATGTGCTCGGTGCAGTCTTTATTCATTTCAATATTCCTGGACGCTAGAAAACCTTTACTATCATATTAAAACTACTCTTTCATGAAATGCCAAAATCAGCATCACGAGGAACTGTTCCCAGAAAAACAAAGGACCAATCCACGAACATCTGAATGAATGCACTATCGTACTGTTAATATACATGTTGCGTCTATAGCCTCAGATCAATTCGTACGATCCCTAATCTGTCAAGTATACCATTACAGTTGAAATTGGGGATCACAAGGTTGCAAAGGCGACTTTATCTACAGTTTTATGGCAAGGAATTGGAAAAAAAAACTTAAGAATTTTAATGAAAGTGAGGTAGAAAGATTCAAGTGAGTTACTAATCATAAAATGAAACCATGCGTTTGACTTCTGGGGAGACTACAGAAAAGTTGACTAAAACATCTGCAGAATATTAATTGCCAATACGTCAAATGAAGGAGCTTGTTTGTGCAATGGTAGAATCACTGCACAAGGGGAAAGTGCTGATCATCCACGATTCTTTCGACAACGTTATTCTTCATGGGCATTTAATCAATGGGTCGTTGGACAAATGCTTAAAATGTGGATGCTGTGGCAAAAGGGGGCTCCATGCATCTCTGTGGTCCATTATGTCAAGCAAATCATCACATAGAGATATATAAAATCGAATGACTGAATCTGGAGGAAGACTGATCCTTTGACATACAGAAAATTGACAAGTGGAGAAAAGTTTCGGCACAGGTCAGCCTGCGCGGTCTGCGCAGGCTGACCTTGGTCGATACTTTTCGAATATGCATATATGCATTGAACACCTTTTTTAAAGAGCATGGGTTAAATCAATGTAAGTGTTTATGAGGTTATTTACATTATGTATTTCATCGTCAAATCTAGTGGTAAGGTTACCTGCTATCTTCAAAGGGTATTCCTATTCCTTTCACTTGTAGCGTCAAGACTTTTCCAGGGGATAACTATTTAGAGCTACATGTTTGTATTAAAAAACCTGAGCAGAATGGTCCAATGCCCTTAACCTTAACGCAATTTCAGACAACAAATGATCCATACTCATGAACAGAGGTTTTCATCTACAAAAAGTTTCAACATTTGCCAAAATTGTGGAGTCCGCGCAGGTCTACCTTGGTCAAAGTATTTTGCTTTTCATGAGTATTCAGTATTCAAGGACCATTCAACCTCAGTAAAGTCGAAACAAGATTTCATTGATACATAATCACAATTCTATCTTGCTGGGTATAAGATATTGAGAATATTTGTGTTTTGTTTTTATTCGTTTGATGTATTTTTTTTTATATATTTCAGGTTTAGAAGATACCTTATAGGAATGCTTCAAAGAAAACAAGAACGTCAAGACACGGCAAGACTGTAATTCAAAATGGCGACATCAGTAGAGCCCACTGAAATGCCCTTCATGTATTTCAATGTGACAAATACAAGTGACCTGTTCAATAATAACTCTGAAACCACTGGACAGTGTGACCACAGCGTCCACGACATGGCTTTCAACAAAAACGTTAGAATCCTTATCCTCTATATTACAATCTGCCTTAATATCATCGGGTCCATATTAGTGGTTATATGGATGATCTGCAATCGTCGTAGCTCACCCAACTATAACCACTTCTCTAGAGTAAATGCCTTCATCCTGAATCTGACTGTTGCCGACATTCTAGTGATCTTGTTGGCTGTTTTACCGCAGCTTGTTTGGGAATATGCCGACCGAGAATGGGCGGTGGGCCCAGTGATGTGTCGGCTTGTCAAACTTCTACAGAGTTTTTCGATTACGTCGAGTAACTATATACTTGTTGTCATTGCTGTAGACCGACACCAGGCTATTCGGTCGCCACTCAAAGAGTCTATTTCGGTACGTATAAATAATTTATCATGTTTAACGTGCGTATGGTTGAATGCAAAAACATACATGTATCTTTATAAAGTACTTAATCACAATGTATATGCTCCTAATTGAAAGCTCTTTCCCCACTGTCGCTCTTGTCTTTCTTGTAATCGATCCCTCGACTTATTAACAAATAAGCTAAATCAGACATACCATTAACTGGTGTAAGCTTACATGAGAAAATATTTGAGGAAAAGGAAAGTATATGTAGCATTCAACTTGGAAAATACCCTGGGAAAATTTTTGAAATAGAAGCAATTATTTGAAGCAAACAAACTGCGCCTTTCTGAAACATACTTGTTACAATTGTTTCCTGCTGTTGTATCTGTAAATCTGTAATGTAGTAAGTTATGTACTTACCTTACTAAAAACCTAACTTGATATAACTCAAACTACATCCTGTAATAGACAAAAACAAAAGTTCATTTTGTTATGTATTGTTGCCAAATTTCTAGTTAAATTTGTTTATATGGTATTTAGAACCGGCGAAGATTGTTTCCCTAAATTCTTTTCGTGCACATTCAAAGATCTTAAAGGCGGGTGCAACTTTTTTCATTTGCAAATAAGATTCCAATAACTATTTAATGGATCTAAATCCTTTTAGAAATATGGAGCTGAAAGCGTAACTTCAAAGCCAAAGTTGCTAAGGAATCAATGTAAGAGAGCATGTTGTGGGTTACTCCCAAATAAATCAGGGACCGTATTCACAACCATTCTTAATTTCATTCCAAGCCAAAATTTAGAGGAAGGAAGCATCGCAACTTCTTATGGTGCTACATTTAAATTAAGAAAAAATATTGAGACTGGCTATTCCTATGAATATTTGTTAGATACGAACCCAGGCCCGTATTGACCAATCATTCTTAAGAACGTTCTTTGTCTTATTCTCCAGAATTTTCTACATTTGTAACGCAACTTCTGATTGGCTAAAACATTCAGTTTAGCCAATCAGAAGTTGCGTTACTTACAAATGCGGAAAACCTTGGGGAATAAGACTGAGAATATTCTAATGCGCAGATGTTTCGCGATATATGTAGACCTCTAACGGCAAGCGATTGATTTAAGTAAGGGTGACCATTTTAAGTTATGTAAATCATCATGTCATAGGGAAATATATAAACTTTTGATACCCTTTTTATACCTCTTGAAACACCAATCAAACTAAAAGTTTGAATTTGAACTCGGGTGAACTGATCTATTGGTGTTTGCGGCCCCGTTGCAGGTATTGAATAGACAGACACTGCACATCAAAAGTGAATGTCATCGGCATTTTTCTTCTCATATTGCTTTCCGTTCAATAGCAAACCAAGATGTATACACCCCGTTACATCATCACTTGCATATTAGGGCACTCCACTTCTAAACTGTAGACATCAATTTTATTTATACGTGTACCACCTTTGTCAACTTGAATGCGACTCATGTAAAACATAGAAACACATTTAAAAAAAAAAAAAACTGCATCTTATTTTGTATAAGCACTACAAATAGCTATTACAGTGGCGCCTTCAGAAAAGAAAATGGCATTTTTGAAATTTGAAACATAAAAAGATAATAGAGCCACAGTTTTGAGTTTAAACTTTCTTCGACCTAGTATCAGAAGTAAAGTAACACTTTTTTTTATTCCAAAGATATTAAGGAGTTAGCTCCGATAGGAGGAAAGTAACCGAAAGACACTAAAATGAATAAAAAAAATGTTTAAATAAAGTGATAGTTTAAGGAATTTTATTGTGGAAAAGAAGCAAAAATATAATTACTTTATTTCTGTGCATTACATTAAATAATAACGTTTTTTTCCTTCCCTCTTCTTTTTGGAACTGAGCTGAAAGCGCTACTCGTGCCTATACTTAAAAAGATGTATAATTTTGACATTACAATAACAAAACCAACATGAGTCATTTACATATGACCGCTAAATGTTTTAAAACCAGTTTGACCATTTCGTCAACATTCGTTGTTTTCCCCCGTCACAACGCATTTACCCCACCTAAAGTGTGTTGCAATTTAAAATGCTTAATTAAGATTGCTGAGATGAAAAAACGCTGCTTTTGGTATAAAAAATCCTTTTGTTGCCGCATTCAGTGCACGAGATTAGCGTTAGTGTTAGAATTTTATGTTGTGTATTTGCAGAGAAGGAGAGAATACGTAAGTATTGCATGTTTCGTGTTTTGCATGTTACTTGGGTGATTGCATAATCAAATAAGCACTCATACCCTTTTACAGATATATAACAGCAAACATCTCGCTCACCTTGTGGAAACATTTTTTTTCTAATAACAAAAACGGATGACTAGCAAAAGACTTAAAAATATATACGAGGTTTAGGATGGTTCGTATTAGGATGGTTTAGTATGTTCTTGCTTTCATTTTTCCCAAAATGTAATCGACCAAGGATGGGTTATCACCTTACATGAACATATGCTAGACAACGGTTAAAAAAATGTAAAACTTAATCTTCAGGGGATAAACGATACAGGCAATGTGCAGGATTGCTTTAAGCCTTTTTGTTTTTTACTAAGTTTAATCCAGGGGATATTTTATTGGCAATAATGGAACTTAAAGCCATTAGCACGATACGACCTAACAAATTAGTCAATTGCTAAGGTCAAAAAGCAATATACGGTAGTATATGAAATGTTTTGACTATATTTGTTATGTTGGGCGGTTTTGCCATTGTTTTCACGGTGTTTTTCTTCCATGTCACTTAGTAAATTAGGTAATTATTTCTACGAGGACTTTTGGAATATTACTTTCATTTCGAACGATATTATGATTTTAGCTTCAAAAATTTTATGTTCGACATCCTTGTGAGTAGTTCTGATTGTTTCACTTTTAACCTGTATTCTGTTGTACTTTTCCATAATAAAGTAGTCGATAATTATGTTCGAAACAAAAAGACTTGGGAGCACAAAAGCATTACTTCACAAGTTTTCTGTGTCTGCCCACAGAAATTTTCATTAGCTCTACTGGCTTTCAGCCAGCAGAGCTTATGTCATGGCGTAGTTTCCGTCGTCCGTCCGTCCGTCCGTCCGTCCGTTAGTCTTTTTCTTGTTTACGCGATAAAGTCTGTATTTGTTGCCCGATTTTCATTAAACTTGCACAGTTTGTGGTCAGATTTTTGTGAAACTTGCACAGTTTGTTTATCTTATCAATAGCTTCAACCCTATTGATATTGAGAACAATCCAACAAATAGTATGGGAAAAGTCGCCATTTCAAGTTGAAAATTGCTAATTCTTGTTTATGCGATAAAGTCTGTATTTGTGGTCAGTTTTTTGTGAAACTTGCAGAGTTTGTTTATCTCATCAATAGCTTCAACCCTATTGTTTTTGAAAAAAAAATCCAACAAACAGTATGGGAAAAGTAGCCATTTCAAGTTGAAAATTTCTAATTCATGTTTAAAAATAAAGCCTGCAATTGTTGCCCGATTTTTTTTTAAACTTGCAAAGTTTGTTTATCTCATCAGTAGCTTCAACCCAATTTATTTTGAGAAAAATCCAACCAACGATATTGGAAAAGTAGCCCTTTCAAGTTGAAAATTTCTAATTCATGTTTACACAATAAAGTCGGTCTTTCTTGTCAGATTTTCATGAAAATCACACAGTTTTTTTTTTTTTTTTTATCTTATCAGTAGCTTCAACCCAATTTATTTTGAGAAAAATCCAACCAACAGTATGGGAAAAGTAGCCATTTCAAGTTGAAAATTTCAAATTCTTGTTTACAGGATAAAATGTGCATTTGTTATTAGATTTTTGTGAAACTTGCACGGTTTGTTTATCTCGCCAAAAGCTTCAACTGTATCGATTTTGAAATAAATCCAACAAACAGTATAGGAAAAGTAGCCAATTCAAGTTAAAAATTACCAATTCTTGTTTACGCATTAAAATATGCATTTCTTGTTTATTTCTTGTTTATGTGATAAAGTCTGCATTTTGTTATCAGGTTTTTGTGAAACTTGCAGAGTCTGTTTATCTTATCAATAGCTCCAACCCTATCGATTTCGAAAAAAAAATCCGACAATCAGTATGGGAAAAGAAGCCATTTCAAGTTGAAATTTTTGATTTCTTATTTAATCTGTTGAAGTCGGCATTTCTGGTTTTAATCATTGTATTGAAATTGAAACCATTGTTGTATACCACGTTATACAATTCTACATACGAACAACCTGCAATGAATTCATGCCTTTTCATAATTATACGAGGTAGTCTTCAGATTGATCGACTTTGCACACATAATTGTCTTATTGTAAATCTATCGCTGTTTAGTTTGTTTTTTGATACATGACCGACATAAAACCACTAAAGAGGATAAGACAGATTAGTTTTTACTCAACATTTGAAGTTTGAGTTAGAGTATATTCGATTATCATAGCGGGTGTGTTTTTATGTAACTAATTTAGTCTTCTGAGCTCGAATGCACTTCTTATCATTAGCTTTTTGCAATGCTCCATTAATTTCATCATCTTCTACATAAGAATTGTTTAGGTGTAGCAATGAAAATACAATTCGTTATCTTGTGTTACATTAATTAACCCTTTCAGCGTCCAGTCTATAAATTTTACTTATTTTAATGTCTGTAAATACAATCCAAAAAGAACTCATGAAGAGTTTGATTTGATAGGCTTTATTAAAGTAATGGATTGCATTGGTCTAAAATCAGACTGATTTTGATCATTGTCAAATGCAAAGCCTGATTTCGCCAATGGGGTTAAAAGGGTTCAATTTCATTATTTCATAGGCACTTTTGTTTATATGCTTTTTGAGACAATATAGCTTTAAATGGCTTAATATATTACAACTTGTAGCTTTGAAAGATTAATTCATCCCTTAGAGTGCAAAGGAGTTTTTTTGTTTTTTGAAGAGCAGAATGCTCAGAAGTTATTATAGGAAGCCTGATCTGGCCAATCCATCTACTACTTATTCGAAACGAAATCTTGTTGTTTGGAAAAACCATTTATTTTTTTCTTTTATTGAAAAAAATATGCTTAATTACGTGTGTTGAAAGACATGAGATAAACAGCAAATACCCATCGTTTCAATTTTAAAGAACAACTTGTTTTCGTGAAAACAATCGGAACATATTTGAGGAAGAATGTATCGAGGGGTGAAAGCGAAACTATTCCATCTGCATTTCGGAAAATTTTATAGGTGAGGGAAAAACCTCCCATTTCTCTAAAAAAAAGAATTGTTAGATCACATTTTTTTTAGATATATTGTGTAGAATTGTGAATATACATTACATATCCAAGAATGATGGTCTACCAATTCTTTCCAGAGAAAGGAGAAGTTATTTCCCTCACCTGTAAATTTTTCAAAATGCAGATGGTATAGTTTCGCATTCAGCCCTCGGCATATATACTCAAAATTACTTAGTTTTATACCGTGTGTTTTCATACTGCCCATGATTTGATCACGTGACATTGCAATGCCGTCGCTTGCTGTACTTAAAAGCGTTCAAGTTACTGCATCTCGGGTATATTTACTTCTAAATCATCAAAGTACAACAGTTTGCTCAACACAGATATTTGACATTAGACCTGTATCATTTATGTGGACTCCGATATCGGACGTGGACTTCGGGCAAGAAGGGGCCATCTCAAAGTTAATTTTCGTCACATATACGAACCTTCTTTAAGGAAGAAAAATAACTTTTTATATTTTGAGCAAATTGGACGCTGAAGTTTGTCCGTGAAATCGCGGAACGGAGATGAAATAGTACTTAATTTTCGTAGATTTTGCATCCCTTTCGTGCAGGTGAAAGAACAGAACTTATGAACTAAACTAAGGTTATGTTGTAGAAAAGAAGAAATATGGATCGTCTGTAACTCTCAAAGTCCTTTCTTTTCACATGCGTATATATTCCTACTCAGGTAAATGAATACTAACTTTGAGATTTTCCCCCGTTTAAACCGAAGTCCACATCGGATATCGGAACTCCACATAAATGATACAGGTCTATTAGGAGGCCATCGAATACGTCTTGGTTGTATGGGTACTAACGCAACCGTTGATAATCTCACATTATTAACGATGTAGGGAGTGCCCTTCTTTATTTCTTGAAAATTTCAGCCTTTTAAAAAAAAGATGTTATATGAATACGGTAAAATGTAAAGTGTAGTGGATTTCAAAGATTGGTCAGGACCAGAATTTATCTGAACTGGGCTTTCAACGTGCCATGTAAAAGAAAATGATCATCTATTATGTACATCTTGTGCTTGTAACTATTTCGGTCCTTACAGTTCCGGACATTTACTTTAATTACATAATGTTGACATGTGTACAGAACAAATACTGAACAGTAGGTTGCACTGGTTTCGTTTTGATAAATTGTGTAAAGGGCGCTTGGATAAAAGCAAAAGTCTTCTTGATTTTCCCAATTTAGAAAGTTTACTTAGTTCAGCTCCAGAACTTCCTAGGTTCGCCTCCAGCTGTCCGGGCAGAAAATTGGACAGATAAACCTTACCAAAGTCTCACAGTCTCATATTTTTCTACTAAGGCTAAGGCTGCAAAGCAGAACTCAGCTTTTTAGCTCCACTGGCCGAAGGCCAGCGGGCTTATGTTATGGCCCGGTGTCCGTCGTGCGTCCGTCCGTCCGTGCGTGCGTGCGTCCGTCCGTGTGTTCGTTAACTTTTATCAAACATCTTCTCTGAAACTACCCATCCAATTTTGATGAAACTTCACAGAAATGATCCTGCCATGGTCCTCTTCAGAATTCCTTGAAAGAATCTTATTCCTTCAAAAACTCTGGTTGTCATGGCAACAAAACTGAAAAATATTGAAAATATTTAAAAATCTTCTTCTCTTAAACCATGAGGCCTAGGGCTACCAAATTTGGCATGTAGCTTTATCTAGTGGACCTCTACCAGGTTCCTTCAAATAATAGCCCCGGGGTCAAAATTGGCCCTACCCCGGGGGTCACAAGTTTTATATGGGCTTATATAGGGAAAACTTTAAAATCCTTCTGGTACCTAGCCATAGGGCCTAGGGCTACCAAGTTTGGCATGTAGCATTATCTAGTAGACCTCTACCCAGAGTGCCCAATGATAGCCCAGAGGACAAATTTGGCCCGGTCCCGGGGGTCACAAGTTTTATATGGGCTTATATAGTGAAAACTTTAAAAATCTGTTCGTACCAAGCCATAAGGCCTAGGGCTACTCAATTTTGCATCTAGCTTTATCAAGTGGTTGTCTACCAAAGGTGCCCAAATTGTAGCCCTGGGGTCCAATTTGGCCCTGTCCTGGGGGGTCACAAGTTTTACATGGGCTCATATTGGGAATTTTTTAAAAATCTACTTGTACCTAGCCATAAGGCCTAGGGCTATCAAATTTTGCATGTAGCTTTATCTAGTGGGCCTCTACCAGGAGGGCCCAAATTATAGCCTTAGGGTCAAGTTTGTCCCCACACCAGGGGTCACAAATTTTACATGGGCTTTTGTGGTGAAAACTTTCTAAGTCATCTTGTTACAAACCATAATAAAGACTAGGACCACTAAATTTAGCACTGTCTCATGGATTTTATGTTGTACAGAGCCTTTTATTGAGAAAACTTTGAAAATCTTCTTGTTTATAACCACACATTCTAGACCTGTATTATTTGGTATGGGGCTTTATCTTGTAGACTTCCATCAGGATTCAAGTAATTATAGCTTTGTGCTCAAAATTGGATTTGCCCAGGGGTCTCAACCTTTCTGTAGGTTTTGATGGAAAAAAATTGTATGTCCTCAAGTTTGAAACCAGTTGGCCAAATAATGTAATGTTTGGCTTGTAGTGTTTTTACGCATTAGCCAGTGGAGCGATACAGGGCCATCATGGCCCTCTTGTTTTTTTTTTTTTTTTTTTTTTTTTTTTCACCGTTAAAGATTAAGATCACACCGCACAAAACGTACAGTTTGATCTTTGATTTGCAGTGTCCGATACGGTTATTTCCTATCTTGTGTAATCAGTTTCAATATTTAGGTTTTAACATTTGACTGGAAATGTTCGTCTATTTATTTAGGAGTGTAAAGTTTAATTTCAGTCATAATTCGATACATGGCTTCTTTTTCCTACAGGTTTGGAAGATGGCCGCTGCTGGCTGGATAATGGCTGTGGTGGTTAACTCACCGATTGTCGGACTTTTCCATACAAACGAAGTAGATGGGCAAGTAAAATGCGAAAACGTATTCCGTGGGAAGCCGAAATGGCATCGTCAACTATGGTTAACCTATATCACTTGTGTAGTTTTCGTCATACCCCTCATTCTTCTCGCGATATTGTATATTCGTATTGTGATTAAAATTTCGAACAAGGCCACACAGAGCAGCGTCAAACGTAAGGATAGCTTCCAGCCAGGAAAAATACATCTTCAGAGCACACACTCAAATTCTCTACCGAGAGCAAAGATGAAGACTCTAAAAATGACATTTGTTATCATTTTGGCGTTCATCATCTGTAGCTTCCCCTACTGCATCGTTGAGATGATCATGTCCTACGGTGACCACTGCATTATTTCACGGGAACTTGCAGCGCTTCTCGGGGGTATGGCAGCATTCAACTCAGCGGCCAATCCGTACATTTTCTTGATATTCAACGTGAAACTGGGGTTTGTTAAGGACAGGGATCAGAGCTTTCACAGCACGCCAAAAGGATATGTTGCCTATCCTACTACTAATTCTCAAGTTCTTACATCCAAGTATTCGTTGCATAGCAATCAAGCATTTACGCCTTTATTGCGTCAGGACACTGGGGAGAGTAACATTGAGATGAAATTGATGACATAGGGATACATGCAAATGGAATAGTGAATACGTGTAGCTGTTGCATTTGCTCTTTGTGTTTATGGAGCAGTTAAGGGGTTTCATGTAAAATACATGCAGCAGTAACTGTTTTACGCACAAAATGGATTTTTGTACACATGTTCTGTAAAAATTGACGATTGTCAAATTCAACTGGTTCTTCAAAACTTTCACCGGTTAATCGTTAATTTACGAAGATGTCAGTCCATTCGGATCACGTCAACCGAGTTCTTATCGAATGGCTACGACCCACACATTCAGACACAACCGGTCAAAGTATACGTTATAATTAAATTTGGCATTTTTAATACAATCACGATGGAATTAGAAATACCATTGTTTAGATTCGAGGCCAACACAAAAATCTTTCCATAGTGGTCAAAATCTAGGATATGTCTGAATCACGTTATTACTACTGAAAATTGTTATTGTTTTACATGATCGATGTTTCATTTCACTGAGAGAAAATGGATAACAAAATTCGTTTAAATTTGAAATTATCAATAGAATTATATCTTGAACTTATACCAATAAAACCTATCATGCTTTTTCTTACATGTTATCGACAAACACAAATGATATTTCTTTTTCAAACTAGTATCATTGAGGTCAAACCTAGTATGTTACATTCAGTATTACAGATGTCGATAGATCTTATAGACATCGTAAGCTAGTCACTGTACAAGTATCACGTAGCCATCAACTCTAGTCTGGGTGGTGAATAACAATCCCAAAATTGTCAAGCATAGCTGGTGTGGATGTGCAATAGATAAGTATATGCTAGCATTCACCAAGCATTTTTCATTGTACCCCTTCTCTTATTCTGAAGATTATCCTAAATCTATAAGTAACTTTTTTTTTTTTTTTTTTTCTTCTTCTTAAACCAAATAGTTCAATCATAAAATAACTTTACATTTGAAATCAAGAGTAAAGTCGTAGGCATCTGAATCTCTGGATATTGGTCTATAACAAAATACCGAGAGTTTTCGTTGGTTGATCATCGGACACCTTTACAACAGATAGAACATTGACGACTACTTCTATATGATATAAAATAGGACAACCTTGTCTCATTTCGATATTCTACTATAGACATATAGAGTTTCTGTGGTCTATGGTTCGACATAGAGTGCATCTAGAGTGCTTGGTGCATACCAGCCCCGGTCGTTGCTAGGCGAGGTTATGTGTAGTATGTCTAGTGTTACAGTATCTCCCACAAAGAGAGTTTAGAAAGTCTCAGAATGTCTCTTAAATATCGAGTCCTTTAATATCTCATATACTTGTTTATACTTTTTAGCGAACAGACAAATATCTTCAAATTTATTAACTTAACTATTAACCACATGGCATTATTCTATTTTCCAATTTGAAAAAAAATGCAGAAAAGAAATAAATATGTATCTAATGTTTTGATTCGAATAATATAGGACAAAAGCACTGTGGAGGAAAAAGGGAAAATGCTGCTGAAGAGCATTTTTCCTTTTTCCACAATATTTTCAAATTCTTTCTTATTAACGACCGTGAAAACATATGTTTGTTATGCTTGATTAAAGGGCAAAAGGATGTTTTTAAGGTACATAAGAAAATGTTTCGGTGTTTTTTTTTTTTGACACCATTTAGTACTATAAAGGCTAATGTCATTAATGTCATAAAACTTTTCGCATGCCGTTATTTATCATATATTCATTGTAAGTGGTATTTGTGTACATAAAATCAACATTTTATTGTTTTTATTTACAAAAAAAAAAAACAGTTACATAAGAATATGTATACATAGATACTAGTAATCAACACTGTCCAATAATGTAAAGGCTCATCTCACCATGTTTTTCCCATGCCGTTATCATAAATTCATTGTCATAAGTTAAATCTGTGTACATACAACAAACTATTCACTGTATAGTTAACTACAAATACCAACTATGTGTATCTTATAGCTGGTGTTATGTTTTGTCGTGCAATGTAAGGCTGTCGGAAATAAAATGAAATGAATTCTGTACTTCATGTTTCTTTCTTTTTTGTTTATTATTTTCAAAACAACTTCAGGCGTAGAAATTTCAGAAGGTCAGCGTAGTGTGAAAGATCACTTCTTTGAAATAAGAAAAAATTTGTGGGAATGTGATTAATATGTTTTTTACCGGATTTCTTTTCAAAATTTTCAACAGTGTTTTCAAAACCTCGTCATTTCAGGTTCTTCAAAACGCAGAATTGTGTGGTAAAGGTGTGAAGCGTAAAATGCACACGTATTAAGAGGTTTATATTATATTGGTACAATCTAATTGGCATTTCGATACAACCTTTGCAAAATTCACTTTCTACCGGCGGGTAATTTAAACCAGTTTTGTTTTTTCACCCGCTCGGCACAGCAATATTAGGAATAAGAAACACTGTCGTTAACACAATTTTAATGCTGTGATAAGGAAAAACATGAAAAATGCATCCTTACAGCCACAGAAAGAGAGAAAGAAGGGGAAGGGGAGGAGGGGAGGCGAAACACAGTTAAAAATTTGATAGACAGTATTGTTATGAGTAAGTCAGCGATGTACACACACACACACAAAAAAAACAAACGATATACAACTGTACATGTATATGAGGCAAAAGATAAATATATATCGGAAATCTGTGAACTGAAAACGTTAGGTCAGTGGCTTCTTTGAAAGCTTTTAGAAATGAAATTCATTTTCCATCGAAACAATCAGGGGTATCCTTTGGCATCATTTGATTATATAATAAGAATGGTTATAGTTTGATAAAACAGACGTTCAATGGGTTAAAAACTAGCTCTAAAGGAGTATAGGTATATCTTTAAAATTGCGATAAATAAAAGATTCCAAGTACGCAATCACTTACAGAATGCGGGAATGAATTAAAGTTAAAAAAGTCAAGTAGTTTTGGCACTAGTTTTGAAATTATTCTTTCTTAACTTACAGCAATATATAAATGAGGAAAAAATGACTTTTCGTCATTCAAATTCAATTCTTACTAACAGGATGTAAAACAATAAAATGACTCGTTAAATCATATAATATAAGATATGCAACATTCATCAGGAATAGCTTTGTCAAAAGAAAGTTGGCTTTCACAGAAATTAGGTTGTACATATATTTCTTCGATGTAAATTTTACGGAAAACTTTATATTCTAGCAATAATGGACTTTTTAAAAATTCTTACCAATATATCGCGAGTTGAAAAGTGCCTTAGCCCATTACCACACAATCTCTACATTTGCCAACCTTGAGTATTTTCTTCCTTTCCCACAATATCTTCTACCCTTCACAGAACAAATTTCAATGTTTAAGTCTCTTTTAATTTGTCGTCTGCAAATGCTTTTAATTTGGACATACCTAAAATTGTGTCGTTTGGTAATGAGTTAAGAAAGAGAAGCAAACCAAGTAAGTGAATTTTATAGGAGAGGTCTTTCAAAAGTCAGGAGGATGTAAAATAGAAATATTTGGCTTGATTCCCCTTGTTAAATAGAAAACAGATTATTCTTAATGTGTGCATCATCTTTTTTTCTATAATTACCTTAACCTATCTACCAGTGAAATGTATTTGAAGATAAAACTTAAAAGAGAAAATGTTTCTGGGAGGGATTCTGGTGTATATTTAATGATATTTGTATAACCTTCATCATGTGAATTGCTTTACCAGCCGCACGAATTAAAGTAACTTTGCGAATATTGCAATTAAATGGAAGTCTATACTTATGTGCAATCAACAGAGTATTCCTCTAAATAATCTGGTGAATAACTGATATCTATCTATCTATCTATCTATCTATCTATCTATCTATGATCTGATAACACTACCCAAACACTTGCATAAAGGCAGACAAATTGATTGATAAAAACCATGTGATGCTGCTATCCAAACATGTCAAATATAAAACGTGGATCTATTAACGTGGAAATATGACTTTTGTCTCTCGTAACTGGTGCGTCAAAATGGATCGCACAAACACTATAAGAGACTTGAAGAACCGTTGCAAAGATTCAGACAACGCTTCATTCGTTTGATATATCTCTAACTACAACAAGAAATATTTACAGGTGTAGAAATCCTTTAATCTGCTTGATCTTCTCTTTCTTGATGTTTTTATAAATTCCAATATTAGTTGATACGCTCTAATCGACCCAATGCTGCGACAGGAATGCATCATCTTGGTGCTAATTAGATAGATGTCTCTGATCTAGCATCCAGACTGATTTATATAATTATGCTATTTATCTTACACTCACTGTCTAAATAGTAGGTTCGTCGAGCGCCAAATTGCATCCCTAACTCCTTACCAAACGACAAAATATTAGACCTTCCAAAATTGAAAGCATTTACTGACGACAAGTTCAATGAAGCTCAAAAGATGATTGTTCATCAAAAATGTTTTCTCCTGTTTCTACTATGTTTTCAAATGGTTTGGTCGTCAGAATCGATGTTTCTCGAGATTGTACGGGTTGATTCTTTCAGTGCCAAATATATAACCTCAACATTTTTGAACGCATGAAAATTCAATCCCTAGAAACTCAGAAAGAATTCTATTTTGTATGTTTGACTAAAAAGCAGACTGAAAAGATCCAAGACAACACTGCACGTCACGTAGTCTGAGTTTGATTTTTACTGTCCTCAAAAGGCCCTGTCTTTTGCCCCGGTGAAGCTAGAAAAGTACATATGCAACAGGCAAAACCATCTGATGGTTGACAAGAGACTTTTATCAAGGCGTACATGTACGTACTGAAATATCTGTAGGTACTTAAATGTCTTTCTTTAAAACCTTACCAAACAGTTCAAGCTTCATTTCTGAGTCACGTTTATTTTGTGGTCAGCAAATTTGAACCATTCTAAAATTTTGTCGTTTGGTAAAGAGATAAGGCTTTAGACTGTAACTTTAAACCTTTACGCTCCTTAACTGAATTAAATACACTACTGTGAACAGTGGCCAGTATTATTCACAACAAGAGCCGTCAGAGACGGGTATGCTCCCCGAACAAGTGCTTGTCATGAAATATAAGAAATTGATATAAATTCACTTCTTTTATCCTAGAAGAACCTGTTCATGCCTGCCCCCCCCCCCCAAATTTGAAGTGAAAAGGCAATTACTATCTTAGAGATAGCCAACACAAACTTGTAGAGGACAATAAGCCCAATAAGCCACCTTTAAGCCCCCTTTTCCCATAATACAATATTGGATCATTGCAATAAATACAACGGGTGTGTGGTTTGTGGCATTTTTTAATAATAATTCAAAATTCGAAATTTCATAAAATTTTGGGCAGTCGTGTATTAAATATTACATAAAACAATTTTTTAC
This sequence comes from Tridacna crocea, assembly GCA_943736015.1. Classification (NCBI taxonomy): domain Eukaryota; kingdom Metazoa; phylum Mollusca; class Bivalvia; order Cardiida; family Cardiidae; genus Tridacna; species Tridacna crocea. The sequence continues at coordinate 31,795,539 of OX031066.1, read as the reverse complement.
ATGAAGCCCCCTTTTTCCGAAAACGCCGCCTGAAATTGAGAAAAAGAAGAGAGGTACCTGGGCAACGTTCCAACAAGTTCAGATTTGAAATTTCACAAAGTTTTGAGCACTGATAAAGGAGAACCTAGTGAAAAACATTTTTTTTTCATGAAGTCCCCTTTTTCCGTGATGCAGCCTTAATTTGAGAAACCAGGAAAGACGCATTAATAATTCATAGATTGCAAAAACAAAGGGCACATGTTGAAACTTGTAAAACAAGATATAACCATGAAATGTTGACAAAAAGTGAACAAGATATTAGTAAAAATTGCAATTTTGCATTAGGGCCCCTTTTTCATTTTACAAGAAACCCCCTTTTTCCATGACAGAGGGTCAAATTGAAAAACACATAGATAAAGAAACAAGAGCACATGATGAAACGTTGAAAAAACAATATAACCATGAAGTTTAATGAAATTTTGACCAAAACTGAATGAAATATTAGTAAACATTGGAATTTTGCAAGAAGCCCCCCTTTTCCATGACAGAACGTCAACTTAAAAAATGCGCAGATTAAAAATAGCAAGGGCACATGCTAAAACTTTCCATAAACAATATAACCATGAAGTTTCATGATATTCTGACAAAAACTGAATGAGATATTGGTAGAAATTGCAATTTTGCATTAAGCCCCTTTTTTCCATGACACGGGGTCAAATTGAAAATCCGGGAAAACAATATCGGCGCCTTACCCTAAGGAGTTCATATATGAAGTTTCATCTAATTTGGTCCAAGGGTTGTGGAGAAATCGCTTCGGACGGACAGACAGACGGACGGACGGAAGGACGGAAGGACGGACGGACGGACGGACAGACGAAGCGGCGACTATATGCTCGCCCTTCGGGGAGCATAAAAAATTATGGTAGATACGGCAAAACTACCCAGCTTCTCTTGAGTGCAAAACCACCCTGATCTGCAGGAATACAGACAAATAGGTATCGAATCGTCTACATAATCTAGCTGGTTTTAATTAATATTGTGGAAACGGTGTAAAGTCTTTGTATATAATAGAAAGGAAGGTATATAGTATCCTAATTAAACGCAACAAGCCATTCAAATGCAGGAGATTTATTACACAGCCTATAAAGCAAGCGCTTTATTACATAATCTCTTGTGCAGCTTAATGAACTTTGGAATGTAATGAAACGAGGTAACTGCTTTAGCGCCAGATAATATCTTGGACTCTATCCATAGCTGAAAATAGAGTTCTCGTGAATATGGGAAGATTTTATATTTTAGAGGAATGACAAAATGGGACACAGTGGAGTTCTAGGATCAGACTGCACTGTCTGTGAAAAGTCTGATATTTATGTATACTGTTCGCAATAACCTCTGTTTTTCGCCGATGGTGCCGAACGGTTAAGGAACATAGCAATGTAATGCGAACACGCGAAACAAACAATGCATCAGCAAATCCATTCACATTCTCAAGATACTAAACGCCGTCTTTAGTTATTTCACAGTCGTATCTTAGCAACAGTATACCAGGGAAACGTTGTGACAAACGAAACGATAACTTACCCATTTGTCAAAGGGGCGCGACCAGGGGGTTGACCTCGAGGCAGTAGGAGTAAATATACAGTAACTTCACCACAGAAGACCCGGGATCAAGCTTGGTAGACTCAGGCTAAAATTCCAACATATATCTTGACTACAAGGTAACAAAGGAGCTGGGGTATAACTAAACTCCAGGACGAGCTTGGGACCGGATTTCTCACATCACAAATCCACAATACCTTCACAACTAGACAACGGGGTGCCATCGGGACCGAGCACGGTACACCCTTGGTAAATCCACAATACCTTCACACCTAGACTACATGGTTCACTCAGGACGGAGCACGGTATATTTCTGGTAAATTCACAATACCCTCACAACTAGACGTAATGGGGACCAAGGGATCGAACTCCGTACAAGCTGGGTAGATCCACAATACCTTAAAGGTTGTGTAACCTAATGTTATAGTAATCTGCATTAGGGTATTCTATCCATAGGGCTTTGCTGTTAGACTATAGGGGAAGCACGAGATCGCATCCCGTTCATTAGGATGAATTCGTAACAAAATGACAAAAACTTTGAGTCGTGTAAGTTAAAAGCATTTTTTTTCCATGAAAGTGTTACCTACAATGTAACGTTATTATCCACAATGACCTGAGCATTAGTCTACGTGATATCTGGGTGATGGATCACCAGACACCACGGTGAAATGCGAATTATCCTTACAATTCGACTGCAAGAACCCTGTGAAACTTCAGAATATCCAGTGATATCCATTCCTTAGCCCTAATTGATCACAATGATCCTGCAGATAGATCTTCGTTGATGATGACTTTGTAGGATTTTTGACAAACATGAAAGTTCGCAAAAAATCAATAACTGAAACACGAACTGAATCCGGCGGGATTCGAATCCATGCAGACATGATCCTCGGTTTTTACCATAACCACTGAGCTAAAGAGATATAGAGGATATTTGTTTATTTCGGTGAAAGATCGAAATTTATTTCATCGAGTGGACACTTACGGTAATATTTTCACGAGTGGTGCAGCCACGAGTGAAAATATTACCGATGGTGTTCACGAGATGAAATAAATTTCGATCTTCACCGAAAAAACAAATATTATATTTATTGCATGCTTTTAACCCTTTGTGGGAGGAGCTTTATCAAAATTCAGTACAGTTCTTTTCCCTTATTCCCCGTGGCGTACCCCTCCCGCATAGCAAAGTTACGTCAAGTGCGAGAAATGTAAGGTATATGACGTCATATTTCCCTTCTGGTTGTTAGGCACGCGCAATTTACCTAGGCAACAAGAACGTGAAAATAGGTATTTTCACTTGTGGTACAAGTGTAAGATCGAAAAATATTTTCACTGCTATTTCTCGATATTCTATCGGAAAGCATGAAATAAACCTCGCTAACGTAGCTGCTAGGTATTGTATTTTATATCGGAACGAAGCCATGCGTGATGGAGTGGTCTCCCGTAACAAATTAAGATCCCTCTGTGCTCTAAAGCTGAAGTCGCATAACCGCTCCAGTGCGCCGGCGATTGGGTACCGACGGGTTTCTGGTAGTATCGGGGATAATTTCGGTGATTAATCGGAGATACATCGTCGATTAATCGTCGCCTGGTGCGACAAAACAGCTTTTTTGTTATGATCGACGAGGTGTCGGACGAATTTACTTCAAAGTTAAAATCTGCCGATCAATCGGCGGAACCTTTGGGTTTTGGAGAAGTCGGTAAAGCCTCGGTGACTAATCGCCGGCGATCGACCGGGCACTACCGACTATCTGACGGACTACGGGCGAAATTGTGCACATCGCCAACGTTTCTGAGCCTTTTCCGACTTTTTCTCCGCCGACAATTATCGGAGACTTGTTGTTGACATCTCACCGGGTCACCCGGCCAGATTCCAGCTGATGGTATGCATTTCAGCGAGTTCCAATCATCTAATCATTGTCATCACGTGGATGAGTGCGACATTGTGTCTTCCGGTAAAGAGTGAAAATAGGGCTTGATGCAGTCAGCCCTGGCTACTTGGGTCATCTTTTTCATCATTAATTTTGTCAATGTCTTGCATCTTGAGGACAGTATACATCATTATCGTCAGTTATTTCATACAAAATGTTTTTTATGGCTCCATAATAGTGTAATGACTTGCTAGGTAAAACGCATTATTATACTGCAAGGAAATTTCTCGTGATCTGATTGGTTAACATGCCGGGAACATTTATCATGCTCCCTGGCAAAAAACCAGTTTCCCTTTTGAGTGCCCCGTTAACATCACTGCACGTGCAACAAAACATCCAAAATGGCGGTGTCGATCGATCACCAGACTGCACATTTATGCACCAAACTGCACGTCTTAGTGACGTCAGTTTCAAATGACGTAAATTTTTATTGCATTGGGGCACTCAGAAGGGAATTTCTATTTCGTCAGCATACTCGATTTGCGAAATTATAAAACAGGTAAATTTCGCTCAACGCGCTTTGAAAAGTAGAACTTTGCAGAAAATTCCTTGTACGGTCAGGTGGCAGGGGACTTGGAAACTTGTTCACGGCTGTGGTTAATCATATCGTCCAGAGCCGAAGGCCACCTCGCCTTCGGCTTGGGGCGACATGATTAACCACAGCCGTGAACAAATTTCCAAGTCCCCTGTCACCTGACTGTATAACTAATATTGCAGACTTACAACACACCCATTTTTTCAGAACATGATTTATTCATTTGAGTGTAACTGATACCGACCGTAGGTATGTACATAATGGCTCCTGTTGAACTTATAGTATGATAAAAAAAAAAAAAATGCCAGCTTGAATGAAGATTCCAAAAATGACAGCTTGTCTCCCATAATAAGTAAAATAATGCATACACGAAATCCAGACACACATATATTTGTGCAGTGTTGTAAATTTTATATTATCTTTGTCCTGTCATCATAAAACAAAGTGATTGCTATTACGGTCTAGACAGATCCGCCGAAACATAAACTTTCTACAGTTGTTTTTCCTTTTTCTTTTGCAAATGATAAACAAAATGTGACTAAGGTGACGATACAACATTTGTTTTAATTATGAAAGAAAATAGGGCGGTTCGAAGAGTGGAAAGACGAGAAATAAAGAGATTTATCATAATAAAGGCGGTAAACTCTGAAAGAAAAGAAGAAAATACTGGCAACAAAGTATACATGTATATTGTCGTTTCTACGTTCAGGGGGCAAAATCTTAAGATCTAAATAATAAATTTATTAACTAAAACTTTCATTTATACCCCTCACTATCCGTCCATCTTTTTGTCCTCTTTTCTCCTTTCTGTTTTTTTTTTTGCCAGTAAAAAGTACGTCGACTTTTGAGATGGGTAGAAGGAACGGGTACTAATTCAACGCAGCAGCTTGTTATAATTTTACCTTTCTGTAAACGCGAGTTTGGCACGCCCCCCCTTAGCAACGCGGTATATCGGTTTTCAAGCCTGACAAGCTAGTAAGAAAATGGCGTCGAATACGATGAGAAACAGCATCCACTTAAATTTTGTTCTAGCTGATATTTTCGCTCTAGGTTAATTACAACATTTTTTCCCGAACTTTATTACCAATTCGAATAGTGTTGGCTGTTTTGATAATTAAATAGACATGATCAAATTATCGCGTGTTTATAACAAATTGTCAGACATTTTTGTTTACATGACGCCCAATTCTGCTTTTTCATTGGCCTGTAAGACGTTGGAACACCTATCAATTAAAATCGGCAGAAAGTTCAATTCTAACACGGGTGTAAATTTTGTTTATCGAATCTGATTGGTCAGTGAATATTAGCGATCGGCTTGAAGTTACTGAGAACTGCTAAAAATGGTATCGACTAGTCAGATTCTTCGTTACATTTATCACAGAATCTATTTCACAAGTTATGAGAGATATCCGTCCGCCTTAGAAGGTTTCAGCTTTTGTAAGTGGGTCATTGTCTTTATTTTTAGGCTAACACCATTCTGTGTGCCAGACTAAGTTGAATCACTGCAGTGCAGGATAAGACAAACGATTTCTTGTTTGATTTTGGATAAGGAATTTGTTAAACATACTGATGAAAATGACCGAGGAGCTGCGTTTAAGAGGGTACACAGTTGGACACCTTTATCTTCATTTACATGTTGGTTATGGAAGACAAGTTTTGTCAAACATTGTATGTGGTATAGGAGTTGTGGTTTAAGAAAAGTTTGTTTAAAACAGGGTTAATCGACTCACAAATAAACAAAGATACTGAAGGTTCTATAGACCTTTCATATAACCTGTATACGCAAGTAATATTAGCTATTAATTCTTGGTCTCCCTGATAATGCAGTCCCTGGCGTTATATTGCATCTCAATTACGAAGCAGACAAAACGCTGTATTGGAAATGTCGCGTTTTCGTCTGTATATATACATCTCGTATAAAGTGTCTTCGACGTCGAATGTATCAATAACTGTTCTCTCTTCGCACTGGCAAAATAATCCTGACTTTTAACGATCCTGACAGAGAAAGCTATAGAAAAGAATGTGGGGAAAGGAGAAGTGTTGATAACCGGCTTTGAATATTTTTTCTGGAACAGGATTACATTTCGTCCTTAAAGATACTCTTAAAAAAACATCAATGGCGTCATTCTCAATTTTAAAGCGGTGAAGGTTTTTATTTTTATCAGTTTGGGGATAAAGCGGAAGTCAGGCACGCCGAATTCGATGAGTAGGAAGCATAATCTTACGAACAAAGTCCGTAACAAAGAAACAAATGACAAAACCACGCAGGAATGAGTGGTCTCCCGTAACAAGCCCCATCTTAAAGTCATCATTTATTGATGACTCAAAGCCTAATTAGGCAGGAAGTCCTTTTTGGGACAACATACGGATTATGAGGCTCAATGGCCAATCACGGACGAGCCCCCTTCTTACGAACAACGTCTGTAGCAAAGAAACTAATAAATACATATATGGTAGAAATAAGGGACCTGGCGGCATTCGAACCTCAGAACTCCCAGACGAAAGGCCAATACCTTAACCACTGAGCCAAAGAGATATCTTTCTTACGCAGTAGTCAGGTATTGTATTTAAATCGGGACGAAGCCATACAGGAAGAAGTGGTCTCCCGTAACAATAGGATAACCGATCGTTGCTTCATTTTGCAGCCTCAGCCACTACCACTTGTGCGTGTGGGCTGGTGCATTGTCCTTCAACGACAGAATGCTAGATCGAAATTGCTTCCCATTGTGTATTACAATCGTACCATCTAACTGTGTTCATGCGGCCGATACAGTGGATTTTGTGGAAGAAAAATTTTAAAAGACCCTTGTATAACATCAGCAATAAAGAAATATTAAGCAACTCGATTTTGCTATATGAAGCGGAGAAGGATTTTAAAATCGCAAATAAACAAAACCTAGTTGATTCCGTTGATGGCACTAATTGCTAGAGTTGAAATGGTAGTTGGAAGATGGAACAATAAAAAAGAAAATAATTACGAAAATAAATACGAAATCAAAGAATTAAGAGAGTCCCAGAATAATTTATTCTAACGTCTAATTTGGTGCATCGATAAACATTGGACGAGGTTGACATTTTCTTGATTTCATTTTGATAAAGCAAGACGCAACAAATTAAACTTCTATCAAGCGTTGACCCAGGGATAATGAGTTAATCTTTTTCCTGTGGCAAACATAATTCTTCTCTGCAGAAGGGTCCTGTTTCAATAACACTGGGTCAAATCAAGGGACAGGTTGAACGAATTTCCCATGTAACAGTGCATGTATGCCTTTTCTTTATGTTCGTCAATGGCGAAAATGAAGGGCTCTTTGGCGTTTATTGTTGGTGCATTTCAAGAACAAGGAGTGTAGTTTAAAATTGGGTCCCAAATGGCTGCTTGTCTGGTTCAGCATACATCATAAAGACGAGTCGTACTCTGTGAAAAGGGAGTTTAACCTTTTACTCCATAGATACTCATTCTACGCATTGCTTGTAGGAGCCTTTGGAAAACATCGTGGCAAAAGGTGAAATTGCTCGTCACGAGCAATTTCACCTTTTGTCACAATGTTTTGTATCATATACACCAAAGAAACGAAAAAAAGCAAAATGTACATAAACGGTTTTCTCGCTCAATATTAAACTGCCTTTCCCTTTAAATTTGACTATGACTAGAACATCGGAACCGACATCAGGTCTTTCTTAGTTTTGGAGATATATCCAAAAGAAGATCAAAAGAAAATCTTCGTCTACAATTTCTTGAGCCAACCAAACAAAACCAAAGCCGAGAGTATGGAGCATTTCTTTTTTTTACTTTTCTTGCCCAGTTGACTCTTCCAATTTCGTCAAGAGATTTAACCATATTATAACATTGCTTTGGAATACAGGAATTTGGCATAAGAAGTAATTTACACCAATATTTGACTACTTGTGTTTATATAAATAACGCATAGCGGCAATCTTCCACATTCCGATAAAACTATACAATTATTTATGGAGTATTTGACCCCTAAAAAGTCTTTACAAAACTGAAAATGATCATTCTCTATAACCTTTGAATGTTGAATTCTCCAGATTCCCTCCCCCCCACTATATGTCAAATTAGGTACTACCATTGTGTCAAAAATTTAAAGTTGTCTTTATATGGGAGGAACCCGAAATTATATTAAAATCTTTTTATGGTATGTAACGATTTTTTTTTTTGCTTGGGCAGCTAGTTTATATTTTGCAGAGGTCCAAGATAGTTTCGGGGTAAAAAGAAGCCCTATATTTTTATAGAATGAAGTTATATTTACTCAGACATCCTGAAACGACCAATGTTCACTGAATTTTAAAGGACCCCCCCCCCTTCGAAAAACAATTATTTCAGGGTTTTTTTTTTTGCATATTAACCCGTAGGTTAAATTGATTACAGATGTCTGAAATACAATTTAATTGTTGCTGCAAGTTGTTCACCATATCCGCGCAGTGAGCGACATCGTTTGCATAAAGTATACACTGTATTACCCTTATCTGATCTGTAATAAATATAGTTTGCCACTTCTCCTTTAAGAGGGTATATAACTCTTGAATGAATTACATGAATATGACAGGGCTACTTATATCCTCTTGTCTTGTTCCAACCTTACATGGGAAAAAATTCGAGATTTTTTTCAACTCCCAGACTTGACTTTAATTGTGAATACATTGACTTTAGGCCCTTTAATATATTTTCATGTAATCCTCTTTAAGTAAGAATTTAAAAGACTTTAACATCACACTGATCAACGTGAGCTGCGGACACCATGTGTTCTCGGTACACCAGATCAAATTTTTACATGGAAGAACCGGTGGTGGTGTAAGTATTTTCATTTTTGTGGACCTGGTTTACCTAGATAGAAATGTTGATTTACAGCAATGTCAAGACAAATGATTGGTCTGTTTACATACAAACTAGGGAATAATAATACCATCATCTAAGCGAGCTGTGGCTTTATGAGCAACTGGGGTCTTATTGTTTTGCAGTTTATTGCCAAATTTTGAACAAAATCCCAAACCATTGTTCATTTTACAAGTTTTTATGATAAGATAAATGTTTTCCCTAAAAGAACACAAAATTTCACTTAGAAATGTCCATCCAAAGCGAAGATATGTGTTTTTGAATGGACCTGGGTAGAGGAAAATATGCTAACAAGACACCAATTTTATTTTCAATGTATGCACATGGACACCAGATCAGAAAAAGCTTGGGGTTACTGGACACCAACCTTTAAATCATCAATATTTCTGCCTGAAACTCGATGCATGGGCTGTGTACGAAGACTATTTTTGTAAACATTATGACTCTACGGTCCATCATCATAGCCAACTTTCGCGGACATGGAAAAATCGATATCGGCCAATTTTACCTGCATTTTTTTATATAGAATTATGAAGGGCCTAGGTAAATAAACGCTTATAACTTCATCAATTTTCAGAATTGAAAATTATCTCAAGTGAGGTAAGAAAATTCAATTTATTCTCTTTCAAATGAACTTAGTTTGAAAAATTTCGAAAAAGAAACTTTTGGTCCTTTTTTAACTTAAAAGTTGTAGGTATGGTTTATATAGAATAAAGAGGAAAAACGCATTTTCCGAGGTCAAAAACTGTAATATTTGTTTAATTTTCTTTTTCTGTGTTGAAAAGTCAAAATTATCTCAAGTGGAGTGAGTTACTTTATTCATTTCTCTTTCAAATAGTATAATTTTGAGTCGTTTAAAAAAATAAACTTTTGGTCCTTTTTACAGTTTTTTAATGCAACTATCCTATTTTTTTCTTTTTCCGTGAACGTTCGGATTATGCCGGACTTTGCCGATATTGGCCGAGTCTTACTGTTAGATAAGCCAGCCGGGTATCTTTATTGTGTTACGTAATGTTTCATTGACAAACGGACCCCCTGCTATGTTTATGATATACATGTATCCACATGATTATAAACTGGAATTTATACCCGGGTTGTTTTCAGATCGAATACCGTTTGATCCTGATAGAATCCTTAAGATGTTTTATTATGTATCCTATTTATCTAAAAGACCAGAATTTAATACTTATGAAATTATTTCCTTTTACAATGATTAAGATTGACATATGAAATAAGAAAATGTACGTTTGATGATTTTTTCAACTTTTCAGCTTTTTAGAAATTAATGCCTTATAATTTTTTTTTCTGACGACAGCTCACAAACTCATGTTTCCTTGCTTTTTTTCACATCGGTCTTTGATCTGTCGAATCACATAGAAGGCCTTTGAAAACTTTGAAGAAAAAGATTTTAAAGCTGGTTGCCAACCTTTTTTCATTTTCTTACACTATTTTTAACTCAATAAAAGATAAGTTCCATTTTTTCCATGCTTTATTTGTCTTAAGAAAATTACTTTATTGTGAACAAGTCTGAAATTTTGTCTTTTGGGAAAGATTCAAATAACAAGCTTAACCTTTTACTGTATAAATACGGCATCTAACGACCCTGCTGTTGATTGTTTAGGATAAAATATGGAAACAGGCGCATTATCTTTTTACAAGTTATCTTCTACTTTTCAAACAATATTGTCTACATCACTCAATCAGTTTCTCCTGCAAAGAGTATTTACCATTCAAAGAATGACAACACTAGATCAAAATTGACAACTTTTCTTTTACATAAATCAAACAGTTTCTCCCTTCTTTTAAATGTCTCCCCCCCCCCCCCCTTTAATATCTTTAATATTTTAATTGTTCATTGGAAGAATTAGCCTAAACATTGAGGTTCTTCCATCTTTAAAACGATGCAACCTGCAAAAAGCATAACCGCTATGAGTGAATAAAAGATGGAAAAAAAATGACATAGACCATGCATGTACACGGAAATGGGAATAATACAAGCTACTTCTCCTTTACCAGTAACTTAAAAAGTTACCTGCTGCATAATCATTATTTATTATTTCAAGAGATAGTACTCAATCAACCTTGTATTAAGAATGATTTACATATATCTTGGTTTGAAACCGGTTTTTAACACAGCTTGCTGGTGAATTCTACTGATGATTAGCTGAAATGACACCATACATAACTTTTTTAGAGGAAGAAATATCTTTTTATCTTTATCATGCCTGTAAGCGGCGCTAGAGTGTGGCATCGGATCAGTTCACAAGTGCTGATCTGTTACTTTCAACAGTAACCTTTTAGTAACTTTCCTTTGAGTCGCGAGCACATTTTTCTCCCACTTCGGATGCAATAAAAAGAATCTTAGTATATATAATGCATCTGCAGCGTTTTTAAACTTGTGTGATAATAATAGCTTGGACCTACTTTTATGTATAAAAATACAGTTTAGTGCATAGATAGACCTAAGTTGTTCCGAAATACCTATCAGACTCACTCAAAATGGAAACATCTTAATGCATTTATTAAAAGTAGTAGACATTCATTGTTAGCAAATGCAAGATCCCTCATTAAGCCAAAATACAAATCGGCGCCACACAGTACATGGAGTGTTTGGAACGAACCATTTTCTTTTATTTTGTTCGATGAAAACCAACTTTGAATGAATGTTTTTTTATATACCGAATCTGTAACTTTTCGTCTGCGTAAAACCATGAAAATTTTCTCTAATGGTTCTGAGCAGCCGGTGAAATTATTTTATGTGCTATAACAGTTTTATTTCTCCGTCTTCCCAACCTTTTTTTCTTCTAAAAATCGTAGGAAGCAGAAATTATAAAAGTCAAAACCCTCAAACCACACATGCACACAAAAGACAAAGTTTACCCAATCAAGATATAACCACTAGCTATTTACTAAACGACAAAATAAGTTGAAAGAACTTACAGACGAAAAATACGGCACATAATGAGACTTGCTTTTGAAAGGGTAGAAAACACTGTGGGAATCGTAGAAAACATGTTATATACGATCCCTAGGGAAAATGAGAAATTGCCCACCACAAGTATTTTCTCCTGTCCGTGCTTGCTTTTTCAGGGTCGGATTGGTCTTTCTTTCTCAGGGTCGGATAGGTCATGTAACTGCCACATAAAGCAAATCTTCTCATAAAAAAAAACCGAATGACGAAACTTTGGACACCACCAAGTTAAAAACATATGCAGACAACAAAATAAATGCAACTCAAATGATAATGTCTGTCTTTGAAAAGGTAGAACATTTTAGGAACAGGAGAAAATTTTCTCCCTTTCCAGCAAAATGTACTAAAGCCTTTTCTCTCAGGTCCGTTAGATTGCTGTATATATATAGTGAAACTGGTATTCTCAAAACGCCGAATTTTCTGCTGAATTCAACTTGTTGATTTTGCCATGAATATCAAAGATTTCTTTTTATCCAAAACAATTTTCGACATACAGAATCGATCAGGTCCAAGATCGGGGGTACGGACAATTGCCCCTGCGGACAATTGCCCCTGGTACAATTGCCCCTGCAGACAATTGCCCCTGCGGACATTTCCCCCTGCAAAATTTGTTCACCTGGACATTTCCCCCTGAATTTTTAAAAAGCTTAAAAATGGTTTTTATTTTAATCAGAAATATTTCTGTTTGCTTTAATCTTTAAATTTATAGCAATTTCATTATTATTTTGAAAAATTTAGTCTTATTTTAACAATATAACATGTGTTTTTTTTTTTCTTTGAAATAAGTCTGTTTTATGGCATTTTTTATATAGATTTTCCGTTTGATTTTTAAATAGCTTCAAAATTGATGTTATTTAGACTAAAAAAGTTGACTTTTTTTTTATTTGACTTTTTTTCATAGCATTTCATAGCACTTTCTTTATGATTTTTTATATAAGATGTGCAAAATGTCAGCTCTAACATAGAAATAACAAGCATATGACCTGCCTGAAAATAAAATAAATGTATTTCATACAATAGGTTTCTACTTTTCTTTGATACTTCAAAGTGAAAAACTTAACATTTAACATTTAAACTACCCAGTAAACTGTATAAACATTGAAATGAAACTTTGGCAGGTCAATGTCCATTCTGAAACATAAACACAATTAACAGAAAAAAATGATTGTTAATAGATATTCATTTTGAAAAACTGAAACGGCGAAAAAATTCATCTACTTATAACTTATTAACTCTAAATTTCTGAGATTACAAATGATATCACTCAAAATCAAATTTAAGTTACAATTTGAAAAAAAATAACATCAATTAAAGTAAAAAAATAATGAATCAGGGGGAATTGTCCGCAGGGGCAACTGTCCGCAGGGGGGATCGTCCGCAGGGGCAATTGTCCGCAGGGGCAATTGTCCCAGGGGCAATTGTCCGCAGGGGCAATTGTCCTACACTCCCAAGATCAGACAGCTTGTTTTGTGCAGCCTGTTATAAATCTACAATGAAAGGATTAGATTTCAGGATCAGACTACAAAAAGTGCATTTGTCGAGAGCAGTTTTAGGACCGATCAGTTTATGTCTCAGAGAATCAAAACTTAACACTTAATCCGAGGATAAATGAATTACAAACCGACAAATAATGCTGAAACATAACAATTTCAATGTTCTTTTCTCAAGAAAAATCTCGCTTTATCAGGAGGTGTTGTTCCAATATGCTGTTCAGTCTAATAAGGGTGTGCATTATATGCAGTCTGATACTGATATTCAAGAGCCACACTCGCTGTACCAGACAAAGGTTTAGGTTAAATAATAAAAAAAAAATGCCAGGACAGATATATCGTCTACGCAAGGATTGTGAATTTGAAGCAGGCTACTGTTACGTAATGTTACATTTCTCTCATCTTTTATCGCTGCAGGCTATTGAATATCGATTACTTGTATACACGATGTAAGTTCGCCAAACTCCGGAAACTCCCGTACCTTTACGTATGATATCGATTTTTTTCATCGATTTGTTGATATGCGAGACTGCTGATAAGGCATGTCCGTGAAAGTTGGCACCTGATAAAGAGCGTGTTCAACCCAACTTCATTACTTCTAGCACTTGCTTTTTTGAAATATTTGCAATATTACGGCAATTTACGAAGTAGACTTACGATGCTTGATCACAATTGACCGGTCACTGCCTCCAATGTTGGTGCAAGACATGTTCCTTTTTTACAGCGTTTCAGTTTTATGAATGTCGTATTAACCCATTACCAGGCAATCACGAGCTATAATGTCCCTGGGAAAGATGGCTTAGAAAAACATTGTCCCTATTAACTAATCAACGAATTTGTAATTTGTGTTCATTACTTTGAGTGCAAGAATTGGTCACACTGGCCAACGTATGTATACGTTAAATCGCCGGCTTTGAGTTAGATTGTACATACACCGAAAATGTTCACTTCTTTCATTCTTGATGTATTAAAAACTTTTTTGTAGAACACGCTACATGTCGAATGGGACTATGAAAATTAGTTATCTTCAAGATACTGCTTAATACATAATAGACATATTTGTAAACATTCGAGTACTGATAAAGAGGTGAGTTTGTTTTTGAAATTTCTCAGCAACTTGATTACTGACATTTTTTCACTTGTACAATTTTCACTTTGAGTTTGATACTACCTTTCGATGCTCTAGAACCAACTAAAGACTTCTGCACGGATAAAAAGAGGGAACAGAATCGGGTTAAATTTATATCGCTCAAAGGTACGTAGTGTGCTAGGAAATTATTAGAGAGGTTAAATGCAGCCATGGCAAATTACTAAATGAAATCTTTTCTGAAATTCGTCATATATCAAAATAAACCACGTCTATTTCCTGTTTCGTTTTTTTTTTTTATTTCGCTTTATTTACAAAACTATGACGAAACAGACTGTGTATCAGAACAATTACGCTAGAAGATATAGAATTAGCAAACTTTCTGGCATTCTGAATTTTAAAATCACCACTGTTGGAGGGTCTGACGGCCTCTCCAATAAATTTCAGCAATACGAAATACAGTGAAACCTGGCATGTTGGCCACCTGTATTAAGCAAGCAACCTGAATAAACAAGCATATATTTAGTTCCCGACAAATAGCAATGCACTTGTAGACATTCATCTATATCAAGCAAGCACCTGCCTTTGGCAAGCTCTTTCGACCGTCCCTTTGATAAATGATTAATATAGGTTAAACTGTAACTATATCTGAGCACTATAATGCTGTATTTCCAAGAACTATGTAAGTTTGTAACAATAAAGATAAATATCTCATATATCATGATCACCCAGCATATTGGATGAAATGAAACATTATCAGAGATCACCTGTGTTACAAAATACATGTACATGTATACATTTATTATCAATGAATTTAAAGAGGTGTAAGTACTTTCGCTTTATGACACTAGGAGAAAATAAGCCCCACCAACAAAAGCCATGTTTTTCAACAGATCAAAATTTATTGAAGGACTGTGATAGAAAACTACCCAATGCCAATCTCGTGATTGAGCTCTTTAGAGAGGACAAATTTTACAATTTTACAACGCGCCGTACACGGAAAATAAGCTCCTTCCACATAAGCCATGTTTTTTAAAGGATCGAAGTATCTCGAAAGAAACTTATGGAATCATCCACGTTGATTTTTGTTGATTTCCACTTGGTGGTTTAATTCTGAGGAGAAGTCTATTAAATAAAAATTTTAGAAATAAACGCGCAGACGAACAAACGCACGCATGTAAATGTACGAAGAGTACAACGCCATTCTAACAGTTGGCCAAGCGGATTTAAAAATTATTTAAACTAAGAATCAGGCCAGATGTGTAAATAATGTACACACTGTATTAGTTAATAGGGGTTTTTCTTTATGGACAATGTTTTTCTAAGCCATCTTTCCCAGGGACATTAAAGCTCCTGATTGCGTGGTAATGGCTTAATTACGCCATTCATTAAACTGAAACGCTGTAAAAAAGGAACATGTCTTGCACCAACATTGGAGGCAATGACCGGTCAATTGTGATCAAGCATCGTAGGTCTACTTCGTAAATTGCCGTAATATTGCAAATATTTCAAAAAAGCAAGTGCTAGAAGTAATGAAATTGGGTTGAACATGCTCTTTATCAGGTAATGGACTGTAGTGACGTAATGTTTACAAAAATAGTCTTCGTACACAGCCCATGCATCGAGTTTCAGGCAGAAATATTGATGATTTAAAGGTTGGTGTCCAGTTACCCCAAGCTTTTTCTGATCTGGTGTCCATGTGCATACATTGAAAATAAAATTGGTGTCTTGTTAGCATATTTTCCTCTACCCAGGTCCATTCAAAAACACATATCTTCGCTTTGGATGGACATTTCTATGTGAAGTTTTGTGTTCTTTTTGGGAAAAAATTTATCTTATCATACAAACTTGTAAAATGAACAATGGTTTGGGATTTTGTTCAAAATTTGGCAATAAACTGCAAAACAATAAGACCCCAGTTGCTCATAAAGCCACAGCTCGCTTAGATGATGGTATTATTATTCCGTAGTATGTATGTAAACAGATCAATCATTTGTCTTGACATTGCTGTAAATCAACATTTCTTTCTAGGTAAATTAGGTCCATAAAAATGAAAATACTTACACCACCTCCGGTTCTTCCATGTAAAAATCCGATCTGGTGTACCGAGAACACATGGTGTCCGCGGCTCACGTTGATCAGTGTGAACATGCTCCAGCGAGTCAAACGCTTTATTGAAATCAACGTATAAAACATAAAAACGTACCACAGGTTTAGAAAGGTATTTTTGAATCATGCTTTGTAAAGAAACAGATTATCAATTACGGAATATCCCTGACGAAACCCTGCTTGGTTTTCGTCAAGTAAACTTCATAACTCAACCCATTTATAAATCCTGTCCTTTATGATGTTGGAGAAGATTTTATACAATATGTTTAACAGAGATATTCCTCTGTAATTGTTGGGATTGTCTACACATCCGGATTTATGTATCGGCACTATGATACTCTCTCTCCATGATTCAGGGAATTTCCCAGACCTAAAAACCGCATTCAACAATAAAACCAGGTAAGGCGCTATTAAAAAATTCTGGGAGTAAAGTGTCCTTACCTGCCGCTTTACCCGTTTTGAGTTAATTTATGCTTTTGTCACTTTCATCAAGTGAAATAGGAGCATTTAATTTATCATCATGTTCATTCTTGTTTGAACTAGGTTCGAGGTTGACATCATTTAGACTCATTTGGCCTGGTTGAAAAAGCAATTCTTTGTAAAAGTTTACCCGTGTGATATATGGTTTGCTTCATTGATAGTACATGTATTAGTTAACGTAGTCCGCCCACTATTTTGTTTTGAGAACCTTCCAAAATTCCAATGGGTTCTTTCTAAATTGGACAATAAGATCTCTCTTCCGAGAAAAGAAAATTCGTTTTTTTTTTTTCATTTAAAAACTTGTCTAAAGTATTTTTTCGCTGATACATAGTTATCAAAGTCAAAATCTTTATTTGTCAGTCTAATTGCCGAAGTAATACATATGTCTTGGTTTTTGCTTCCCGACATGTGTTATCCCACCACGGTTCATTTTGATTAGCAGACGATTTTTCGGAAAATATTTTAAAACAGGCCGCTGACAGTTTATATATATTTGTAATAGCATCCGCCGTCTCATCCAAATTAACAGTTATCGGCCGCTTGATTGTGTCTGAGTTCGCTGTTAAGTAACTTTGAAAGCTTTCAATTAAAACATCGTGGAGCCGACCTTTCCATCTAAATCTATCCAAGGGAAGTAACTTAGGTCTGACTTGACTTATAGTAGTGCCAGTTTTCTCCGTTGATTTGAAAAAAAAAACTTGGTCAACTATGGGAAATGATCAGAATCATCTTGATTAACAACTTTGAAATAATCTATATGAGACAATAACTCGGATGAAGCAATGTGGTAGTCAACTACACTTTTTCCGTCATTAGATGTGCAAGTAAAATTGCCTTCAAAATCATCAAAACAGCGTGCATTTAACATATGAATGTTAAAAGTGCAGCAGAGCTCAATCAATGACTGTCCAAACATATCAAAAAATGGATCTGTATTGTTCCTTCGTATTTCAAAATAGTCTGAATCATAGTCAACATCGGCATTGTAAATACAAGAGGAATTATCATTTGGAATAAAATCTAGAAAGTTTTTTGTGCGTGCGTTTATGTTTTCCGCCAAAAATATATAACAGTCTGGATAGTGATTACTTAAATATTCTAATTTGTCAGACAGCAATTTAATTCCATTATTTTCATCCATATAGTCATAAATTTTAGAACCTGCATGTGAGACATACGCTGTGACAAATATAACATCTTTCATAGATTTATATAAACTACATTTCACATACATTACAACACAATCAGCAAATTCATGACAGTTACGATACATGGAATTATTTTGTAATAATGTATCTCTGATAAATAGACGTGAACCACCCCTACTCCTGATAGCAAAACGTGGCTTGGGGTGGACACAATCAAATAGAGTAAAAGTTTCAATAAAATTTTCGAATTCAATCGCTCTGTCACTGCATGTTTCTATAAGACATATAATGTCGAAAATTCCTAAAAACTGTTTAAATGGGGAGCAATTTACATAGTTTCTCAATCCGCAATAACCAAGTAAGTAGGTTAATGCTTATGTTTTCAAAAGAGTTTTCAAACGTGTTGACATTCGGGCCTTGACCTGTATCCTATTTAACATGTGCCACCACATTATCCTCGTGTATGTCCGCTTGGCTTTGTTTCGATATGACAGGACTTGCACTTCTGTCTTCAATATTCACGGGTGCTAAACGGGGCAACTAGCTCCAAAAGAAGTCAATGGTATTTTGTTGCCTTGCAACATACGGGTATTTGCGTGCTAGTTGCATAGATAGAAAATTTGTCAACAAAGGTAGGTGTCGATTGCTTTAATTTTTATTTATTTCCTAAGCGGAGACCTTTTGAAAAATCCGGCAATGCTATGCGATATAAAAATGACTAAACTTTATTCACCGCTAGCATATGTCATATAAGTATGCAGCGCTTGGATAAAATCTTGGCCAAACTTTCGAACATCGAGCGGTAAAACTGTAAATCGGAGATTTGAGACCACGGATTTCCCAATGAACGTCCAATATATAGCCACTACAATACCTGATGCACCTTCCATATTAATTTCAAGCCCAGGGAACTACGAAATAGCACAAATTGAAAATTTTAGAAGTCTTGAATGCAGAATATTAGCTAAATTTGTGTGCGGGCTTGTTGCCTAGCCCGGGGGTAGTTAAATAGACAAGGAGGTGAGTCATTTTCAAAATTCGTAGAAATTTTGGACACCTGTTTGGCAAAAAATGAAGGTACTGCTAAAAAGGTAACTTTGCTTTTATCCGTTTCTAGACTGAATTGTCAATTAAAAAATCAAAGTTACAGGGCTTAAATAGCATACTAGGACTTGTCATATAATATTTTGTCTAACACCTTTAGCGAGTAAGTCACTACTGTAACACAGAAACAGTTCTATTTTTTTTGATAGAACACATGAATTCTTATGGTCCATGCATACTTAAAATCAAAGAAGAATACTTTTTTTCAAAATAAGATGGGTTTAATCTTATCTAGAATACATTTCTGTCCATAAATCAAGGCATTTTCAGTCGCTGAAGAAAACAGAGTCGTGTTTGAGGTGCTATTTGTACTTCCTTTCCCTATAGACATTGTTCTACATAACGATTTTTATACTTGAAACATTTTCTATGCTTACATGTACTTATATCAGGGAAATAAACTTTATAAATTTACTGTTACTCTAAAAAATATCATTAAAACAAGTGTGTTACAAGAGAGACAGGGCTGTTACACTTGTGACAGCTTCTGTTACTTGAGTGATAATATCATATGAACTTTTGCTCATAACTGTTAACCCATTACTGCACAATCCCTACTTTTGACGACCCTGAAAAAGAAGGCTTTAGAAAACATTGTGGGAAAAGGAGGAAATGCTTGCAACCAACCTTTTCTCCTTTTTTCACAATGTTTTCTATACTTTCCAAAACAAATTTTAATTTTTTGGTTATGTTTTATTTGCCATCTGAAAATGCTTTCAGTTTGGACAAATCTAAAATTTTGTCGTTTCGTAAAGAGTTGAATTAACTAGATCCTTAATGTTTTGTCTGAAAATTTACTGTAACTCTCTAAACACCCTCCACGATTCGTCAACTAACTTGAAGTGACTGCCGAGAGAATTCTCTGGATCAGGAATTATTCAAATTATATCCTGTAAACCATACTAGTTAAGTTTCTTTGGCCATATATTTATTTTTTCGGACCTTTCCGCTTTTTGTCAGACTCTTAATTTGGTTTTAATGGGGTGATTTTTAGGGCTTCTTTGCCTTGTTTAGCTTTCTGTCTTGATTTATTTTGTCGAATTATCAATTGTTTCCTTGCAGCCCTTCGCTCTGCCATATCTTTCACCAGTTTCTTCTTGCCTATCCTCTTGTCCTCTAGGTATTTCTCTTTACACTTTTTCAAAAAACTCTTGCCTACGTTCAGGATCACCATCATATAAAAGCCTGAATTTTCTCTGCCTCTCTGCATAGGACATACTTATTTTTTTTTCTGAAAAAAAAAAAAAAAAATCATTTAACTGTGAATGCATATTACAAAGAACACATAGTTATCGACTTATTCATGTGACACTCCCCATTAAAAGTATTTTGTGGTTTTGATTTTGGAAACTAAAACAGTTTATGACTATTCATAATACAGATGTCATACAAGTAACATTTCCGTTGTTCTTATTAACAACAAGACAGAAAATTAATGGTTAATACAATTATTAGCCAAACAAGACTAGTCAGTAACCTTGTAAGATAAGTCAGTAACCTTCACTGTGCATGTCAGATGTAACAAAAACATCTGTTAGTGCACTATTTCACTCTTGTAATAGTAGAATGTCATTATTGTAACACCCACTAAATCATTTCAAAAAATGTTTGTTTAAATCTCTTTGTGTTTAATAAAATATAACCGTAATATAGGAGTAAGGTTTAAAGAATCTCTTTACATGACATATATCGCAACTGACTCACCTAATATGTGAGCTAAATGGGAAAATGCTGGCTATTTGTCACTCTTGTATCAAAAAGTGAATTTACTGTAACAACAATTTGGTGTTACAATAGTGACTGTTACAATAGTGATTTACAAGCAGATATGTATGAATTTCTGACAACAGGTAGGGCCTGTAGTCTTTTTTTTTGTGGTCAAATGAATAAGAAATAGATGCAAATTTATGTTTACCATAAGAAGTTATACAGGTTAGACGTTTCAAATATGAAAATCTGTTACATTAAGTGACACACTTAAAAATTACGCAGTCACTTACCTCTATTTTGTCATTATTATCTCTTGATTGGTACAGAAGCACGTGTTTCGCAGGCATTGGTTAATTTCAAAGGATAGTTACCCTTCAGCTGGAAGGCTAATATTAAATAAAACTCGCACAGGATAGAGATTATTCTGTGTAAATGGATATTGTTACAATAGTGACCTTTATCATTGGGACAATTTCATAAGTGCTTTTTAGTACTGAAATCACTGTTGGAATGTAATATTTTGGCATGCATAATACACGGAAAACTTAATTCTTAATGCAAAAACAAAACTTATGCGAGTTACTCATATTGAAACTCAAATCAAAGTACTTATATAATAGTTTTAGTTTTTGGGACAAAGGAAATTGGCCTATTTACCATGTATAAATCATTTTTTTCGACATTTATGTCTCTTTCAAATGATATTCAAAAGCAGTCCCATGCAGAGGCAGTGCCAGTCTTCTAATCAAACTCAAGTTCAGATACACATGAAAAGTTGTGACCCTGAAATTCCATTTCCCGCAGAATTTCTACGAAATTTGAAAACGACTCAGGTAGTGGCCTAGTAATTAAAATTCAGTTAAGCTATTTGCCCCAAATCAGCAGCGTACACGGTAATATAACAAGTAATTTTACGTAGCTAGGACTCTGAACATATTTGGAAACACACGAGTTATATATTCTTTTCATTTCAGAATTGTGAGCTTAGTAAAATTTGAAATATGCAAATGACACTTTCTAAAATTTGGCATTTGTAATTGGATGACTATGCTATACTTGAAATAGGATTAACGGCGGACTGAAAGGTGTCGAGGGTCGCGGATTCGAGTCCCGACGGGCCGCTGGTCACGTGAGTATGTCCTTGGACAAGACATTCAAAACACCCAAATGTGCATAAGCTACATGAGTTTTTAATGTTGTTTTTGTGCTGAAATGTCTTTGGCATATATGACATACTGTCGATGATGGATCCTGTCGATGATTTTTAGAGTGTTCTTTTAGTCTTGATTTGGCTGAGTAGCTCATTGGACACTCTGAACATGTGTACCGTGAAGAATTTGGATATTTTGACATCTTTGCAAGTTTCTGAAAAGATGATAAAGATTTAAGTCAGATTTAACAAGTTAAAGTACTTTAATGGGGATGCATCAGTTACATGCATGAAAGGATGCCACCCATCCCCTGCAGTTTTTCATTAGAACAACAGGCACTCGGTTTTCCGATCTTTTAAGAAGTTGCCAATTCTTAGGACTTTATAAAAAGTAGCTTACACACGCTTTTGCAGCTGCTTTTTTTCAGTTTACATTGTCGTCATTTTTGGGCTGTGCCAAGTTCTAATAAGGGGACCAAGGATGTCGAAAGCCATAATAGAAATGAACACAGCCCTAACATTGAAATCAAAGGACTGATAGTCCTGAGAGTCGCCTGAAGGGTAATGGGTTAGAAGTTTTCACCCTTTTTTGTTCAAATCTATTAAAAGCATTCAAGGTACAAAATAACTTAACCACAAGACAGTATTATATGCAAGCATATTTCTGAGTTGTCATCCTAAAATCCAAAATATCCGTATTAAAATTTACATTTAAAAAAATGTGGTGGAAATTAAAATTTTAGGCACCAGGACCAGCTTTGATAAGGTCAACGTTTTTTACTCACAGACAACAACCCTTTACAAGTAAAGACCAGATTATCTTCTGGTATAGGATGTAGTGGCATACTTTTAGAGCAAAAATGCCCTTTTGCAAAACATTCATATCCAATCTTAGCAGTCTGACAAAGTTCCATAAGTATTAGACTGAACATAAATGGATTCTACAGCTCTATTACGGTTTCGCCTGATTTGACCTAATGACAACCTTTAGGCTTTTTCTTTTAACTGCAATTACCTAACTTAAACTTTCTGTTAGTCAAAATCTGATTAGCCTGGCATTTTCTACAGACTCTGAACTAAAGTATGATACCAAATTTGTTAGTCTTCAGAAAAATAATATTAATGTCACATTTTAAGCATTGTGCCACATTAACTATTCGTTCACATTATAGATGGATAAATAGATAGATTCTTTATTGACAGTACAATGTACATAGTCACAAAACATAAAGAATACAATATAATATTTCAAAAACAGGAAAAATTACTGATTGGGTTTATCTGCCAACCCATTACAGCCATAACAGGATATTTAAATTTATACAATATCAAAAACTCTGACAAACATTATGACAAACAATAGCATTGTTCCTGCAATTTGAATGAAAAAAATTTAAAGCCACTGCTCAAAATCAATCCTGTATTTTAACAACTCGATGGAGATGCATTTGTAGGCAAAGACAAAATAGCGAAACAACTGATATTTGACGAACAAAGTACGTCAAAATATCTTTGACAAACATAACACTACTAATAGTGCAAAAGGTTTATCTGCCGAACCATTTCTATTAGCACACGATATTTCATTTTCATATCATATGAAAACTTTTGAGAAAACATTGTGAGAAAAAGACAGCATTGCTCCTACAATTTAAACAACATTAAAATCACTACTCCAACAATCCTGTATTCCAACGACTCTGAATTTGTGCCATTAAAAACATTGCGGGAAAAATATAGATGCTGGTAACCAGCATGTTTTCTTTTCCCACTGTGTCCTATACTCGTTAAATTCAGTTATTATAGTGATAGTTTTCGATAAATATATGCAAATAACAGTGTTAACATAAACCCCAAACATAAATGCACAGTCGGGAAAAAATAACGTTGACGACAGAATGCTTTCTAGTCTAGGACCTCAAAAAGTAATGTTTGAAGCAAAAATTTAAGGAACTTTATTTCAAATGTTCAATAATTACTAATGTAACTGAATCCGAAAAAAAGAAGCATGAAGTTTTCAAGAATTTGATTTTTCAGTTTACAATGTTGAGTGAATGAACGACAAATGAGTTTCTTCCGCGTAAAAAATCGAATGAATTCTGTTCAGAATTTGGCTTAGGTGTGTTTTCAGACCTGTCAATAATTCTTCAAAAAATTAAACGAATATACTTTCCCTTTGAATAGGCAGTGGACGCCAGTAAAGGTCTATAGGAAATTACAGCTTAAAAGTGGCCGTTTAGAAGTTCGTTTCAGCGTACATTGAACGCAAAACAGATTATATATAACATTGTATAAACTGTCCAAATACATTAAGGTAGCAATGACTTTACTTTAAGGAAAAATTATCAGGGAAATGACGACAATATTATTAACGAATTTACTAAATCCATGAAGGTCTATCTCTATACTGTAACTTATTTAACTATATTTTACTCGCCGCCTTTATACCTACAATTTGGCTACAAGGAGCAACTATTCCAATAGTTTAGAAATAAAGTTGATCCTAATAATTACTGTCCGATCACAATATTAAGCTTTCTTCGTAAGTTGTTTACGTCTGTAGTGTTCTGAACTGTAGACGAACGGTTTATCTAGATGAATATCATTTTATCATAAACATGTATTATTCTCAGACGGTATCAACGTCTTTATGATTATTGAGGTACATGGTATTCCTTTCTGCTGAAATGTCTGTTGTACTGTATATGTAATGAAACGATGCATTTTACCTGTCTAACCTTTTATGTGTTTGTTTTGTTATGTTGTGTATGTCAACAAAGGCTAAAATTATCATCTAAGAGTTCTTTTATTTATAATTCACCTTGTTTCCAAAGCAAGACTGATACTGCGAATATTCTTGTTTTACAAACGTGCGCAGGCTAATCCGAGATGGCTCTTTACAACTAGGCCTACATTAGATTTTGTCCTACACTAGACTTGCGTGAAACAGAAAATTACATAAAAACGAAAAGTGTCGTCTCGGGATAGCCTGTGCTGATCTTTACGCTAATGTCCGAATGTGCCTTTGCAGGCCACAAAACATTAAAAAATGTAGCTTGATCCTTTATCTACATTGCCAAATTTACCTTAACATTCCGGGTAGGAGCAAACGTTGAAATTAGAATAATTTTCTAGACCACAGTTGTCCTGTCAGTTCATTTGGCACTCTCAAGGTTAACAAAGGTAAAAGTAGTCAATTATCAGTCCGTATCTTCTCCTATCTGTACATCTGCTCCCATTCATCAACATTCCTTTTATATTCCAGCGAGGACATTATCGGCATTCGTCCTTCCACAGGTGAAAGTCACACTACGTGAGATATCGGACCCAAAAGAAGTTGAAACATACAGCGTTCGGCTCCACCCCGATATAAAGTTTAGTGATAGAGTTGATGGTCAGGCTCAAAAAGTAGCCGATGATGATAAACCTCGTCATGAAATTAGACATGGAAATGGAAATAGTCGCCGTATAGAACTTGACTTTTGGAGCAACAAAAAACCCAGTCAACATCGCATACATCTCCGCCGCCGCACTACAATAGATCAGGACAATTCTAGAAGGATGGTCGAAGGCCCTTTTGTCCGCAAAGAATCTGATCAAGCCAACGATGATGGTGCTAGTATGTCATCACAAGAGGGTTCGGAAAGTGGTCGTATGGTGCCTGATATTACAGTCAAAGGTCAACATCTACAACAGTGACACAAGACTATGAGACGATGTCGGGATGAAAAAGTGAATACTTATACAAGAAACATTTGAGTCAGTCATGTATTTTGCGCCCAGATTTAACCCTTCACCACATAATGCCGACTTTTGACGCTCCTTGAAAAGAAGCCTTTTGAAAACATTGTTGAAAAAGAAGAAAATGCTGGTAACCAGCATTTTTTGCTTTTCCCACAATGTTTTCTACTCTATCAAAGAAAATTTACACCATTTTAGCGAGTGTAGGACAAAACCCCTTTAGGACAACCCCCACCCCCAGGACAAAACCCCCATACGATAAACCCCATGATATATAAACAGCATATAAACGGCATATAGTTTTCATATTTTCCATAATGTTTTCCTTTTTACTTTATTTCTTAATTTTATCGACATTGTAAATTGAATTATCATTTTTTTAAAACTTCATGCTTGTTTTTTCGGATAGCATTTCTCTCACAAAGAATAATCTTCATGTTTTTTCTTATTGCTTACGGAAGTTCAATATTTTATGCTTCTCTTTTTTAAACTGTTTGGGGTGGTAGACACCACGCATGCGCAAGCGGCTAGTTTTCCTTTTTTCGAAAAAGGGAGTTCTTCTTTTGGCAAAATCGGGAATCTTTTCACCACACTACTAAGGTTAACGTCCAGAAAAACGTCACAATTTGTTTTTATTAACATTTTTCATACTTGTTCGAATTTATAGGAGAAACAAAAGTGGCCGTTTAGAAGTTCACTTCAGTGTACATAAAACTTAAATTCAATTATCATTATAACTAAATGCTATAATTAGCAAAATATACCTTTGATTAATATATCAATGAATTTTCCATTGTATGTTTTCATTGACAATTTATTATGTTTTATAATCTAAAATTTACAGTAAAAGCTATTGATTATATACATAAACACATTTTTGGCCATAATGCACAATTTTAGGGGAAAAAATACTTACCAAATCAATTTAAGTTATACAAAACATTATTTTTTACAACCCACACAAATGTTTAAAGCAGTAAATTCTATTCAACTTTCAAATGATTTTAAAATGTTCAATTATACAAAAACAATAATTATAAGCATGTTTTTAAAACCATGGGGGTTTTGTCCACTTTTCAGTTAAGGGTATGGGGGTTTTGTCCCGTGGGGGTGGGTGTCCATATGGCTTTTATCCAAGGGGTGTTTTGTCCTAGGGGACATAATCCCATTTTAGCCACAATGAAATTGTCGTCTGCAAATGCTTTCAATTTAGACAAGACTATATTTTGTCGTCTAGTAAAGGACCGTTAATTCGGATTTCGGCCGATATTTTTCAAAACGAAGAATGTTAATAAATTCATTTTCACATGACCATTTATCTTTAGCTGAGAAAAAGGAATTACAAAATACTGAAAAAAGCTTTCGACGGGACTTGAATCCAGAATTTTCAAACGATAGCTGGCGATTCTTATCACTGAACTTTAGAGGCAACCATAATTTCACTTTGTTGAGATTTAGAGGATGGGTGTATACATTTTTGTTGTTGTTGAAAGATCGAAATTTATTTCATCGAGTGTACATCAGCGGTATTACTAGTATTTTCACGGGTGGCGCAGCAAAGGATGAAAACATTACCGACGGTGTTAACGAGATAAAATAAATATCGGTCTAAAAGAACAGCTCTGTTCTGTTTAAAACACACACAAAAGAAAATCATGCGTCTAACACCTGTTTTGTTGGGACTTTCATCAAAGTCAAATAGAGTTGTTTTAGGTAATTCGTCGTAGTAATTTCACGGTAACTAGTTTGCGGAAAGTACTATTTCGGCCTTCAAATGGAGCGCTAAAGAAATGTTTACTTGTCTATCAATCGCGGTCTGATAAAGATCTTTGGCGGCTATGCATCTATTTTTTCGCTTCTGTCATTATTACCTGGGTGTCTCCATGCATATGAATTGTGCAGATAATCTAATTATAGACTTGTTTATTGCGTAATGTAACAATTTTGAAAAAGATGGATTCGCGCAGGTTTAGAACAATTCAAATGCCGCGACGGTGTTTCATATCCGAGTGACTTTCACGAAACGCTCGGTACCATCAAAAATACATCGCGACCTTTAACTCTTTACCACACAAGAAAATTTTAGACTGGTGCAAATTGAAAGCATTTGAAGACGACAAAATTAAGGTGACTAAAAAATAGAAATTTGTTCTGCGAAGGGTAGAAAACACTGTGGGAAAAGGCGAAAATGCTGGTTACCAGCATTTTCTCCTTTTCCCATAATGTTTTCAAAAGGCTTCTTTCTTAGGGGCGTCAAAAGTAGGGATCGTGTGGTAATAGGTTAAATACGCTTGTTATTATCAAACTATTCTTTAACTAATTTTGAATAACGTCTTAAAAATTTTGTTGTCCATATTTTCAAAGATGGCTCACAAACAGGAAGTGATCGCACCGAATTAAGCTATTGGAATTTTGGTATCGTTTTTAGTCATTTACGGTTGAAAATAGACTGAAGCGACATCTGCTTTAGTCCATTGTGGGTCGGAATAAAGTACATGTCGCTGCGATCGGTTTTGGAATATCTCGAGGCTGTCATTTTTAAAAAAGTAAAGTCCAAATGAAATGAAAATGAACTGGAACCCAGGCTACAAGGACGATTTTACGAAAATCCCCTACTCTGCTGCCGTACAGGTTGCTGTGAAATCGGTTAATTTCACTAGTCGTAATAATGGAAAAGTTGGCTTCTTTACGAAAGTAGACAGGAGAGGTCAGCATCAAAGTTTTCAAATGTCTATTGGCTTTTAATTTCAACAGTTTCGAACATGTAGACAAACAAGTAAAAAAGCCGCCGCAAACAAACCGCAAAATAATTATGCTTTACATGACGGTCATATGAACTTCTTGCCGTGTTTTCAAGTCGCATGATCTTGTCTAGCGGTCATCTTTTTTCGAACGAAATCCTTCTGATTTTTTTTTCAGCTTAGATTTATTTGCTTATTGAAAATTACAATTATTTGAAGGTCATATGCATTCATTGCAAATCAACATCAAAAATCTTTTCTGAAATTCGACTCATAAAAAAATAAACAATGTCTTTTTCCTTGTCTGTTTTTTTTTTATTTCGCTTTTTAGCTCACCTGAGAACAACGTGCTCAAGGGGAGCTTTTAGGATCACCCTGTGTCCGTGGTGCGTCATTTTAATCATCTTCTCCTCCGAAACCGCTCGGCGGATTTGGACAAACTTGGCTGGAATGTTCCTTGGGAGGCCCTCTTTAAAACACTGTTCACAGAATTGATTTCACCCAAAACTCTGCTTGCCATGGCAACCAAATCGATTTTTCTAAGAAATTCTTTAAAAATCTTCTCCTCTAAAACCGATGGTCAAAGTTTTAAATAATTTCACAGAAATGTTCTTGGCTGACCCTTTCCGAAATTTGTTCGCAAAATTTTGATCCGTGAAAAAACATGACAATGATGGAGGGGGGGGGGGTGGGGCTTTTTGCAGAGAAAGAAATTCTTTCAAATTATTCTTGTCTTTAACCACTAGTCAGATTTCGAAATAATTTCACATAAATGTTCCTTAGGTGCCCCTTTTGAAAAAATGTTCTTTAAATTTTGTTCCGTCAAGAAACATGGCTGTGGTGGTGGGGGCGGGCTTTTTGCACTACACGGATATGAAGAAAGTCTTAATCAAAGGACTGATAGTCCTGAGAGTCGCCTGTAGGGTAATGGGTTAGAAGTTTTCACACTTTTTGTTGGAATCTATTAAAAGCATTCAAGATACAGAATAACTTAACCACAAGACAGTATTATATGCAAGCATATTTCTGAGTTGTCATCCTAAAATTCAAAATATCCGTATTAAAATTTACATTTAAAAAATGTGGTGGAAATTAAAATTTAGGCACCAGGACCAGCTTTAATGAGTTCAATGTTTTTTTATTCATAGACAACAGCCCTTTACAAATAAAGACCAGATTATCTTCTGGTATAGGATCTAGTGACATACTTTTAGACAAAAAATGCCCTTTTGCAACTCGCTCATATCTAATCTTAGCAGTCTGACAAAGTTTCATAAGTATTAGATTGAACATAAATGGATTCTACAGCTCTATTACGGTTTCGTCTGATTTGACCTAATGACAACCTTAAGGCTTTTTCTTTTAACCCTATATTCAGTTTTGTCAAAGAAATTATTGAGACAAACCGCCGGGCAATTTCATGATCATTGGACTGAACTGTAGCCTTTGGAGCACAAACAAATATTTGACTCAGTGATCTACCTGTCCTTTGGAAATAATTTGTTTTTGTTGTTGTCCAGGTTGAGGTTTTGACCAGCAATGGACTCTATGAATGTGGCTGCTACAACTCAATAAAATCTATAACCCAACAGCATGATCATCAGCCTTAACATTTGTCTGCGTTTTATAACGTCCCAGGGATTATAGTGCTTCTACACCAATCGAAAATTGTCTACATGTATATTGCTTTGGTGTAAATTAAATGTTTTCGATTCGCTTTAATACCCTTTAAAAAAAAACCCCTTCACAAGATTACAAACACTCCAATAAAGAACATGTTGTTCGAGCGGGTAAACACTGATCTGTTCTATTATATTTGAGTAATAGCGGAGTAAAAAGTCAATTTCTCAGATTGCTGGATGTTAGAACTACGTAGTGTAAATTCAGATTTTGGCAGTTACAAAAGCTCCTTTGCGTTCTAACACCCGCACTAATAAATTGTTGTTTAATAAATACTAGATCTAAGTTAATGGCTCATTGAAAAAAAAACATCAGACTTTAACAAATTTGGCCGTCTTTATGAACGAAAACCAATTAAATATAGTAAATTTCCAACCCTCTCTCTACATAGGTCGGTGCACGCTGAAAGTAAAGGCCGGTTCAGCGACTGATTCATAAATATGTAAATTCATAAAGATTTCCGTGGTGCAAATGACGTTTATACGTCACGTGATTAAAAGATCTATATTTGTCGCAAAGCTACATTCAAGAAAACACCTGCAAAGCGATAACTTGGTACAGCCTAGAACCATGTACATTGCATACGCTATGTACGATCTCTGGTGCACCTAGAATATGGGTGTGCAAAGTATCTAAAGTCTAGATTAAAAAGCTGGGAAGAAGCAACGTGTAAGAATGTCTAAGAAGGCAATGCAATCATTCCATATCGTTAAAAATTCGTTTAAAGAAAATTAGCCTACTGTTGACATATTAACTCGGCATCGCCTTTCTCTGTCCAATCATAGGTTGAGCGCTGAATTGAAATAAGGCTTGCAGTTAGGATTGTAAGATTGTAAGAGTTAGAGTGTACTCCTAATAGGTAATTATCAAACAATTTTCACTGAGAATTGTCCTCAAATAGAAGCAGAAAAGATGCTTGTAGATGAAGATTTCTCAGCGTGTCCGCAGACTTGTTAAGGTCACGGCAGCTATCTTTGCATATATACGTAATGCGCTATTTTTAGAGATGATGTCTTACATAGACATGAGGCTAATGTGTACCCTTGTGGACGAAATGATTGTTTCAAAGGTTCGAACCGTTAAACAGCTCAGTCTTTATAGACATATTCATTATCACAAAGGCACAATTGTAAATTCTTTACAACAGAAAAAAACTGGGTTGTTCACCGAATTATTAGAAATCTGTTTTATCTCGTAAACCGGAACTTGGGACAGGAAGCAGTACAAGGCCGGAGGTATGCTTACGTCACCCCATAGATCAAGACGATAACAATGAGAGCCTGTTTGCTACGCAAACAGGCGACTCAAAAATGGCAGCTGCGGAACCTTGTGTATTTTATTGATCTCAGTATTTGTGAGTTGTATAAACATCGGGAAACCGAGTGTCTGAGTCTCGGACACGCCCACTTAAAAATATTATATAACGTATTACTTAGTCAGCCGATGACCGAATGACAAATTTAGACAGAGCCGAAAATATAAGCACTGGCAAACGACAAATATTACTAAGCTCAATCTGAGATAAAAGCTGACTCATGTGTATCATTTGAAGTAGATGCATTGGGGGAAGGCAACTACCTCCTTGTCTATCAAACTACCCCTTGTGCTAGGCAACTGGCAATACACAAATATTGCCAGTATTCTCCACATACAAATTTTTTATTTCCAATTTTTTGGGTTTTTTTTTTTTTAATCATATGGGTTTGAAAATACCAGAAAACCTGCATCAGGTAGTGTCATGGCCATATGTTGGACGAATATCTAGAAAATCCCTGCTTCCACATCTCCGCGTTACATAAAATGGCCGATTTGCAGTACTGTGTTCGAAAGTTTTGCCAAGATTTTATCCAAGCGCTGTATATGACAATTTCTAGCAGTGAATAAATTTTAGTCATTTTTATATCGCATAGCATTGCCGGATTTTTCAAAAGGTCTCCGCTAAGGAAATAAATAAAAATTAAAGCAATCGACACCTACCTTTGTTGACAAATATTCTATCTATGCAACTAGCACGCAAATACCCGTAAGTAACGAGGCAACAAAATGCTATTGACTCCTTTTGGGGCTAGTTGCCCCATTTACCACCCGTGATATTGGACCTCCTTGATTTTGAGACGCCCACCTGAATAATGTTTCGCTGGTAATCAGCGTACACAAATATGTTGTTATCTATAACAACAAGTTTATCAAGACTGATTGTAGCCTGTTGCCCGTTTTCTCTTGCCTCGACCAGCTCCTCCCCAAGAATTCCCCTTTTAAATCTTACCATATCAGTATAAGAGTAGTTTGGCGTCCGACGTATAATCTATCAAGACAGTATTTTGATGCTTTTGTGATTTTGGTTTCAAATTAATTGAGGCCAGATAGACTATAGAAAATTCTGTATGTTGCCAGAAGTGTACATTTCCTGATAAGACACTTCCACCTGAAAAACAAACCCACTCATCATCATCATCATCATCATATCTTTTGACATATTCAAATCTTTGAAATAACTTTCGTACACAAGAGCACGTGATTAAAAATCGCGTATATC
The DNA here is from genome assembly GCA_943736015.1 of Tridacna crocea. Classification (NCBI taxonomy): domain Eukaryota; kingdom Metazoa; phylum Mollusca; class Bivalvia; order Cardiida; family Cardiidae; genus Tridacna; species Tridacna crocea. Next base: position 31,762,693 of record OX031066.1, on the reverse strand, counting down.
CCCGTTACACCACACTCGTTCTCTATCAAGACAGTATTTTGACAGTATTTGTGATTTTAAGTTCAATCAAATTGAGGCCAGATAGCCTGAGGAAAATTTATATATCGCAAGAACTGTACATATTCCCTGGTAAGACAATAAAAAACACAATGGTAAGACAATGTCACCTGAAAAACAAACCCATTCATCATGATCATGATCATCATCATCATATCTCTTGACAGATTCAAATCTTTGGAACAAATATTCGTACACAAGAGCACCTGATAAAAAAATCGCTTATACCCCCATCACAACAAACTCGTTTTCACTCCGTTCTGAATTGTTGGTAGTCGGCGGTACATCATATAGCTGAGCACCATTGTCCTGTCGGACGGGTAGTTATCAAACCGGTTTTGCACGGGAGTTGAGTGCGGTTGCTATTTATATGTTAGATTCACTTCTATCGAGACTCTCTAGGCGTCAAACACGTATTTCGAAGATGTGTTTCTCTCATTGACTTCACCGATTGAATACAAGGCGGAGAGTGTTTCAAGCAAGGAGAGAATTATAACTAAGATAAGTGGCAGTTCCATGAGTTCAAATTATGAGCAATTGTCTAAAATTAATGGTTTGTTGAACCATGGCCATACTTTCAAACGCAAATCTAACGAGGAACAGGACAGTTATAACATCAAGGTTAGCCTAGCATTAGAAGAGGCAGATAAATCGTTGCAGTCAGAAAAGCTCGTTGAATGTAAGGACAACATTGCAGAAGCAAAACAACTAGTTCCTCACAGACAGAAATTGATCAGACTAGCCGATTCTTCTGAGCTTGGATGGGGGGTAGTGAACGAATATGACTCCAACCCGCTGGCGAGCTATTCGGACGACGAGAAACGTACTTACAGAGCCGAAGCCAGGGCATCGAGAAAGCTAAAAGCAGAAAAGACCAAAAAGGGTCGCATCGTGAGGACATGGCCTTACCGCAAAGGAGACACTGGCGTGGTTAACTCGGCAGCACAAGTAAATACTCATCATACCGTACGTAGACCAGGTCTATGTTTTGACTGCGGCAAACCAGGCCACTGGAAAGGCACCGCAGAGTGCCAGGCCAATGCACAGCAGAATAAGATAAGTATTAATTCTGTATTTGTAGATTGCTCTCTTTCACATGAAAAGAAAGAAGACAAGTGTTCAGATGAGGTATTAGTGTCACCAGCTGGTAAGCTGAAAAGTAAATTGGATATGTGGAAATTAGCCACAGATTTTTAATACATTCATATTATAATTGAGTCTGGATATCGATTGCAATTTACAAAGCTATGCATCAAAATTTGTTGTATATTACAGACGAGAGAGTACAAAGGTTGCTAGCTAGGATCTAGTCTATTTTAAGTTGCTATAGAAAATTGTGAATCTAGCTTGATTCAAGTGAGATTACTTGCAAATGTTGTTGGTCAAATCATATTTATGCAAAGTGTATTAGGAAGCAACATAAGGCTAATGACAAGAGAATTATTTAGTTCTATAAATTCTAGAGCTAATTTGAATGCACCGGTTAAAGTAACACTGGAAGGTAAAAAAGAGTTAGTTTTCTGTGGAAAGAAAGTAGAAAGCTTAAACAACAAAGGTAAGCCTATTACAGATGAGAGTAGTTAAATAATGAGAGTTCTGGGGCAAGTCCCTTTTTTTGCGTGTGCATGCGTTTTTTTTGGGGCAAGTCCGTTTTTTCGCGTTTTTGCGTTTTTTGACCTTTTGACCTTTCCCCCCTCGCGAGGTCATGTGACCCCGAGCGCAACGAGGGGGGTCAAGGTCACTGAGAGGACAAGGTCACAGAGGGGTCAAGGTCAAGAGCCTCGTTTTCGTTTGAGACGAGCCTTCGCTCGAGACGAGCCTCGTTTTCGTTTCATTCTGAGAGCCTCGTTTTCGTTTCATTCCCAAAAAAACATCTCTAGCTTTTTTTTAGGCGCGCGTGCATTGGGGGCGCCGCGGCGCTTCGCGCCGCGACGTGCGCCCCCCGCTGCTTCTAGGGGCAAGTCCCTCGTCTCTAGAAAAAAAAAATGCGGCGGTTCTTTGATATATATTGCCGCTAAAGCAATATATATCATCGTTTGAAGTATAAGAATTGGACAAAGCCAAAATGCCCTGTCATCTCATGTGTCCGTTTTAGCTGCTCACAGCCAATCGTGCATCTACGTACTTTTTTAGATCTTCAATAGCTTTATCTACGTACTGTTTTGTTGCTGCATCAGTTTCGTATAAAGGCTCCCTTAATCCACGTATACCATTATCATTCATTACAAGAAATGATTTAGCAACATAACTCGAACCTACAAAACTACCAAAATCTTGCACTCTATAATAAAATGCTTGTTTTTTTTCTAAATCCTTTATTACATCTTCCAGACCAACGTTTTTAATAGCTTCATCCACATATTTTTTATTTACCGCATCATTGTCACTCGTAAAACTATCCTGATACAAACCAACTCGGCTCGCTGTTGCCAATACACCCTTAGCTACGTAGTGAGGACCATCACTCAGTAAAACCGCAACCTCATTTCCACCCGAATCGGTTACTATATTCGTTTCTTTAAACGCGTCAGCATCATCTACATATCGCTTATGTACCGCTTGATACGGTTCTGTAGGATTTGGAAGGTTTAAAATGGGGTTGAATCCCATGTTTAATTTGGTTGTAGTTATATAAGCGCCGTTTTCTTTTAAAAACGGATTTTCGCTAACAACGGCAACGTTTCCGGTTACGATAGCGTTTACTTTCTCATCCACGTAACGCTTGCTGGTAGCGTCATCGTTGGCGGATGGCTCGGGTAAATTTGCTAATCTTTTGTTCCCATGTTGATAATCGCCGTCGCTTTATAGTGACCGTTTTCTTTCAAAAAAGGAAGGTTTTTTAAATGATTCGCGTACTCTTTCGTAATATTATCAACATATCTTTTATTAACAGCTTCTTTTTCATTTACTGGGTCGGGAAGGCCGGTTATTTTCTTTTTTCTGAAGTGTATATCTCCTTTTACTTGATATCCTCCCTTTGATCTTTTTTCAAACGCTTGATTGTCTTCTAAATCTTCTATTTTTTTATCGGAGTACATTTTGTTAACTGCATCATTTTCTTTTTGCGGATTTCTTACGTTTTCTATAGAAAAGCCTTTCATACTAATCTTATCTTTAGCTTCGTACCCGTTTTGATTCGTAAAAGGATTCATAGATTCAAAGTGGTATCTAAGTCTTTGGTTAAATCTATCGGTATACATTTTGTTAACTGCATCACCATCCTCAGCAGGAGGAGGTAGATTTTTTAGCTTGTGAGTGTTGTCAAAATCTAAAGAACCTTTTACTAAAAAGCTATCGTTTTTTTTACCTCCTATCACTCCTGAACCCTTTGTATTGTCTACGTAATTTTTTGTAGCAACATCTTGTGGATTAGCTGGGTTACTAACCTTCGTAAGTGTGTTACCATTCATATTTATGGAACCGGTAACTTTAGTTGTTCCATCTTTTCGTAAAAAAAAATTATTTATGTAAGAGAGTGACACACCATCATCTCTTGTTATAACATCATCTCTCGTTTTTCCAAATTTGTCAACAGACATCTTATTTTCTATTACTAAAATAATTTATTTAAAACATTTTGGAATTCAATCCCTAAACCCAACTCTTTAAGTACGAACAAACATAAATGACCGCAAAACACCTCTCCAGCTGGCTGAAACTGATCACTATTGTAATGTATTGGACTTTTTAGGTACTCTTTAATTTCGATAGGAGGTTGTATACCGTAACTGTCAAAGTAATATTTAGTTTTGCCGTTTTTATACCAAGCAACCCAATGCGTACCAGACCCGCCCGTGTCATCAAGGTTTAATATACCGCATTCCTTTTTTCTACACTTTCTCGGTAAAGTGTTTCGTAAAAACACTCCCCTAAAACAAGGAATCTTTAATCGTTTTGCCGCACTTTCCAATTCGAAATTGTTTAACGGTCTATTCGGTAAAATTACGTTTCCAACTGCGATATTTCTCATTTTTATACGTTTACAATATCATTATTATCAACCCACGAATTAAACTCGTCGGAATAACCTTTCCATTTTACTAACGATTTATTTTTTCCTTTTTTAATAACTCTTTCTATCCTATACAACTCCTGACTAGTTTTTTGTAGTTCAGGTTCATAAAAGGTACCTTGTAGTTCTTCTCCATTAAGGTCTTTAATTTTATATGTTATGGGCTCGGTATTTTTTACCTCAGAAACCGTAAAAACCTCTTCAGTCCATCTAGTGGTATAACCTTTCTCAAAAGTCTTTTTCTTTTTAGTTATCCTTACTTTATCTCCAACGGAGAACTTAGGTTTTACGTGTCTTATTTCGAAATGATCGGGGTAAAGATTTTTCGAAACTAAAGTTTCGTTTTCTTTTTTACTCGCGTCTACCGGTGTCATCTTAATAGAAGAATGTCTCGTGTTATTATATTCTTTAACGAGGTCAGACAACACGTTAATGTAAACGCTCGTAGAGTTAGCGGAAAAATACTTCCACATTTTTTCTTTCATTGTTCTAATCCATCTCTCAACTACGCTAGATTTTTCTTCATTCTCGGTAGAATACAATTCAATCAAGTCTTTAACTTCCTTGTTATAAAACTCTTTTCCTTTATCCACCCACATTTTCTCGGGTTTTCTCTCCTTAAAAATACTCTTTAATGCTTTAGCGACAGACTTTCCCGTTTTGTCTTTTAATGGTATTAGATAACCGTATTTAGAAAAGATGTCAATAACAGCGAGAAGATATTTTACGCCTCGGTTAAATTTAGAAAATGCTTGCATGTCTACTAAATCTGCGGCCCATATCCTATCAATACCGTTTACCACGACTCTCCTTCTCTTAAATTTTCTTCTTACGGGTTTGTGTAATTCTTCCGCTAAACTCGTCATGCTGAAAGTTTTTTTTTTAACCCCCATCCCAAACTTTGCTTTTGTTCCAATTAAGGAAGAAACAACCCCTCTTTCCATTCTCTCTCTTAAAGTGGGATTGTAAATACCTTTTAGCTCCGCTAACATATTTTTATCGCATACAGCATTACGAGTTTTAGTATCATCGTGTTTTAAATAACAGACATCATGGTTATAGGCGGCATGATCAACACGGTTGATTGGTTTACTCCATTTCTTCCAAGTTAAATCGGGGTTTAATCTTTTTTTAAGTTTAGTACCCGGTCCCGTAAAATTGTGACCTGGGATATGCATCTCGAAAGGCACACGGTTAATTATCTCGTTTAGAACTGATCCACCCTTTTTATATCCCTTAATAAACTGGGTTTTAGTTGTTCCGCAAACCACACATTTTCCTCGTCTCATATTTCTTCCATTCTTACTAACAGTATATTCTATGTTACTCGTATCAGTAACTGTTTTACATTTAACGCAATACATTTTATATAATAATATAAAAAAGTTATATAAAAAAGAGATGAACGTAATAGATTTATCGTGGAATGAAGTACTATCGAGGAGATTTAATCACCCTCTTTTACCAAAGAGTATCAGAGGGTTAATCGTGGGTAAATCAGGATGTGGCAAAACCACTCTTCTACTTAACCTTTTGCTTAGACCGGATTGGCTCGACTACGACGAGTTAAGTGTTTTTGGAAAAAGTCTTTTTCAACCGGAATATCGTATACTTAAAAAAGCCTTTGAAGAAAGACTGCCGAAAGAGGGTATTTTAAAGTTATTTAACACGCGAGATGAAATACAGAATTTAGACGTTTCTCCGACAGCTTTGGTTGAAGAATGGGCAAAAACGTTTAAAAATAAATCGGAAATAAAATGTAGTTTCTTTGAAACTGCGAACGATGTACCTGACCCACGAGAATTAAATCCAGAACATAAAAATCTAATGATTTTTGACGATTTACTTTTAGAAAGACAAAGTACGCCTGAGTGCTACTATATTCGTGGAAGACATAGTAATGTTGATTGCTTTTACCTTTCACAAAATTATTTTAGGTTACCGAGGCAAACTATTAGAGAAAATGCAAATTTCATTTGTCTTTTTCCACAAGACCAAAAAAACATTAATCATATTTATGGCGATCATGTAAGTGAAGATATGCCTAAGGATGAGTTTAGAAGATTTTGTTTTAAGTGTTGGGAAAAGCCATACGGTTTTGTTATCATCGATTTAACGAGTAAAAAACATAATGGAAAGTACAGACACGGTTTTGATAACTTTTTTATACCGAGTTAAAAAAATTATATTTAGTATAAAAAAATGGAAGAACTTTTAAAACGAATTGTTAGAAATACAGAACCTAAAATATCGATGCAAATTATAGTAAGCGATAACAAAACACACTTTACAACAAGGTTTATTCCACCTATTGAGTTGGACACGGATAAAAAATACGAAATAGCGTTGATAAACCTCGAAACTTACTACTCTTTTCCAAATATTAATGAAAAAGGTAACATGTTTATTTATTCTCCGGACAATGGCGCTTCATGGGTTAAAGTTATAATACCAGAAGGAAGTTACGAACTTACAGACATTAACGAAACCATTCAGCTGGAAATGAGAAAAAACGATCACTATGATAAAGCTAATGAAAAATACTATATTAACATTTCTGCTAAGACAAATACCTTAAGGTCAGTTCTTGATATAGAAGATGGATACCAAGTAGATTTTAATCATCCGAACTCGATTTCCAAAGTATTAGGTTTTACTGGCGCAAAATATACTAAAGGCTTTCATGAGTCGGAGAATCCCGTAAATATTCTCAGTATAAACAGTATATTCGTTAACATTGACATTATCTCAGGAAGTTATGTTAACGGTTTAACGCGAAATACGATTTACTCTTTTTTCCCAAACGTTTCCCCCGGGTATAAAATTGTTGAGACTCCTCGAAATTTGGTATACTTACCGATAACAATGAATCAAATACACACCATGAAGGTAAACATTACAGGCCAAAATGGAACTTTACTAAATCTTAGAGGAGAAACTTTAACAATTAGATTTAAGATTAGAGAAGCGAGATAAAAAAAAAAAAAATACTGTATATAAAAAATGGTAAGTTACAATAATGTAAAAGTTAATATATCGGCTGGACAAAAGCAAAAGCTTCAACATGCTGTTAAAGCCGGTTGTCCAGTAAGTATTCGTTTAGGTCATGAGGATTTAGACGGTAATGATATCATAGCATTTACCGATTCGCAAATAAAGAAAATGGCTAAAGCCTATGAGAATGGCAAAGGTATAACGATTAGAATGAATGCGAAACAACTTAAACATAATACGGAAATAGAGGGTGGTTTTCTAGGTCTTTTAGCCGGATTAGCCGCAAGAGCTTTGCCAATGATAACAAAAACCGTTTTACCAGCGTTAGGTGTTGGTGCTCTTTCTGGATTAGCCTCATCAGGTGTACAAAAAGCGATGGGGTCAGGCCTTTACCTTAAAAAAGGAGGTTGCGTTTCTCAGGTAGAAACAGATGGAAAAGGGCTTTATTTGAGTCCTTATAGAGGTAAAGGGTTAGAGTCTGTTGGTGATGGCTTGTATTTAAAGCAAGGAGGAAAGCTTTATGATGGGAATGGTCTTCTTTTAGGTCCTAATAGTCCATTCGCTAATATACCTATCTTAGGGGCTATATTATAAATATTATTACTTACTTATAAAAAATGGGTCAGCCAAAAACGATTCATTGGATACCATTACAAGACTTAAAATATCCGCCTCGAAAAGTAAATACGGTAACCTGGAAAATTTTTTGTCAAGAAAAGCTTTCACTGAAACCTAATGAAGTAAAGCAAATACTATTAGGGTTCGGTTTTATGATGACTAAAGGAGTTATTTTAACCTCATTAGCACACGCTTTAAAATTAAAGAGGTGTAGTTTACAAAACGAAATTTGCCTCGAGGATACCGAAGATATTATAATTGCTATTACAAACAATTCCAACGAAAAAACGATAACGATTGAGGAAAACGAGTTCTTATGTCTCGTTTACTATTCATTTTAACAGTGTTGATAATTCTTCCGGGGGACACATTTTTTAAAAAAATATCCTTCTATTTTAAAAAATGGAAATGAAAGAGGAATTATACCCGAAATTACCTTCCGCTCCACCAATTGATGAGGGGCAGGGATATCGACTACAAAAAATCAATGAAATCCAAAAATTCTTAGAAGAAGAAAAATCTAAAAGAGAATCCTTAGGTAAAAAGTACTTCAGAGCCGCGAGGATAGTAGATAATATAGATGCAGTTTTAGTTACGGTTACAATGGTTTCAGGAGCTGGCGGGATAGGTTTGTTATCAACGGTAGTCGCGATACCCGCAGTGATAGCATTAGAATCAGTAGCTGCTCTTACTGGTCTTTTAAACTTAATCGGAAAGTATAGCGTAAGAAAGTCTACCGTAAAAGCCGAAAAACACGAAAAAATTAAAACAATCGCGGAGAGTAAGTTAAACACAATATCCTCACATATATCGAAAGCTTTGAGTGATAACAAAGTTACGGATGAAGAATTTCAACTAATCTTAGGAGAATTAGAAAAGTATAAAGTAATGAAGGAAGAAGTTAGGTTAAAAATAAAGAAAAAGATATCGTCTAAAACGGAAGAATCATTAATCGAAAAAGGGAGGCAAGAAGCGCGCGAGTCCTTTCGGAAGTTGGTTGAAAAGAATAATAACACCCACTAAAATAAACTTTTCGTGTAAATGTAGTTTTAGCTGCATCTGCGCTGCCGGAGGAGCTAATTGATTTTTTAACGGTAAGAAAAAGAAATGGAAGCTAAAAAAATGGAAGAACAATACTATGTTTACGAATGTTTCGATAGGTTAGAAAAGGCGATGCACCTATTCGACGAGCAAGATAAGGTTTTCGCGAGAGAAATTCTAGAAGAGTATCGGATTTCAACGAGTAAGGTAGAGAAAGCCATTCTTTGTCATCGATGGAACCCGCGTATAGCGAGGATGCTCGCGAAAATATCCGAGAGATTAGGCCGGGAATTCGTGGGAAACGCTGAGTACTTCTTAGGTTTTTACCCCGATGCGTTGGATTGCGATTACTCATGCATTGGAAAAGTCGATAAAAAGCACGATAAAAAAATGCTATGAAAAGTACGATGAAAAGTACGATGAAAACTACGATAAAAACTGTGATGAAAAGTACGATAAAAACTGTGATGAAAACTACGATAAAAACTGTGATGTAAAGTGCGATGAAAAGTACGATGAAAAGTACGATAAAAACTGTGATGTAAAGTGCGATGAAAAGTACGATGAAAACTACGATAAAAACTACGATAAAGAGTGCGATAAAAAATATATCCCTAATATAAAATGTCATTTCTAAAAATAAGCGACCCCGCAAAAAGGGATCTAATTGTAAAAGAGTTCCTCGAAACTAAAAAGAATATCCGGGATAGTCAACTTGCGGAAAGAACAGGGAAGAAAAAACTACAAACTGACCTTTCAAAGTTTTTTAAACCTATTACAGAAACGCAAAAAGCTACAGCGAGAGAGGTTGTAAAAGAACTTAAACCTATTAAGGAAGGTATAGAAGCTATTAAGTTTCCATCCTTTCCATCTATCACAGCTTATGATGAACCAGTGGATGAAGATGTACAGTTTATCGGACCAATAGCTGAACAGTATCTAAGAAAGTTTGCTACTAAAGGTGAAGCTGATAAAACATACGGGTTATATGACAAAGGAGGTAACTTTTATGTCGGTAGTAAACTACTTTCCATCATTGATGATAATATTATTATCGACGATAAAGAATATGAAGGCACCCCTGGTCTATGGGAGCTAATTGTGGCGAGGGAACCGGATAGTAACATCTTTACTGATAATGATTATGACAATTACGCGGATTTGATATTACGTACCAACGCCCTTCATCGTAATAACGATCCGAACAGTAATTACCCTAAAGGCGGTAAAGGATACAAATGGAATATGATACTTAAAACTATTTGGGATAATAGAAAAGAGTATGAAGGAAAGGGTATCGTTGTTATTCCGTGTGATCCTAACGCATTAATAGAAAGACTCGACCTATTGTTAGCGAGTAAAGAAGCGGGTCACACGAATGTAAGAAACGAGTTAGTAAGCGTGTGTGATGAATTAAAAAGGCAAGGTGTTATAGATTCGAACGCTTATAAAAAATTAATGTCTATATTATAAAAATGTTAACGCCGAGGAAAAGAGGATTTAATAAAAGGTATGCATACGGAGGTAGCGGAATCTTTAGCAGCATTGCGAACCTTCTTACGAGACTTTTTACCAGTAGCGCGGCTAAACAAATTGCATCTTCTGCCTTAGATGTGGGTAAGAGTGTTGCTAAGGAAGAAGCAAAAAAAGCTTTAGAGGCTGGGAAGAGTGCCGCTGTAGACGCGGGGAAAAAATTAGTTGAAAAAGCTTTAACGACAAAATCACGCAAAATTCTAGAAAAATATACGGGTCCGACAACGCAAAACATTAGCACTTTGATGGATGGGAGCGCAATCGCTATACAGGACTTAGTTAAAAAATTAAACGGTGGATCAGGCATTAAAGTAATATGAAGAAAAAAAAATTTAAGTTAAAGAAAAAAATTATATAATTTAAAAAAAGAGAATGACGGATTTAATGTTTATTCTTGAGTATCATAGAAACTTTAATACTACATCTATTAGATTATTAAAAGACGCATCTCTCGAACTGGAGGATTGTGAGATTCTCGAAATTGTTCAAACGAGATACGATTACCAAAAAGCTGTTGTCAAGTTATCTCCCGAAAAAATAGCCATAATGAATGAGATTGAGAAAAAGGTAAATAAGTATTTAAACGGCGTTTCTATCCCAAAAATAACAATTGTGTATGGAGACAAGATTTACCCTAAGAAAAAAAACAAACATATTCCTAAAGATAAACTAAAAAAAATTATACTTAAAGGTGTATGGTTTAATGGTAAAGATAAATCTTTTCCTCAGCTTTGGATAGAGTAAATTATAATTTTTCGCTTTAAAAAAATTATAATTGTATTAATAAAATGGACATCTTAAATATCACCGAACCAATCGTAAAACATGATAGTATTGATGTGTATGAGCACCATGAGTATAACCCAATTACGGGTACAAATCTCAACAACCCAGGAGGAGAAATTAGGATCGACATCGAAACCCAAGATATTTTTACGCATCCTTGCGAAAGTTATTTACTTATAGAAGGTAGCTTAACAAAGGCTGATGACTCACGTTACAATGATGAAGACGTTTCCTTAACAAACAACGCAATGATGCATCTATTTAAAAATATCAAGTACCAACTTTCCGGTCAAGAGATCGAGTCTATATTATATCCTGGCCAAGCTACAACAATGCTCGGGTTGTTAAAATATCCGGACGATTTTTCCAAATCACAAGGATTAAACCAATTGTGGTACAAGGATACAACAGCCGCTGCAGAAGATAATAACGTGGGTTGGAAAATAAGAAAACAGTATATCATTGATGATTCGGACCCAAAAGGCACATTTAGCTTTAGAGTTCCATTAAAACATATATTCGGTTTCTGTGAGGACTATAATAAGATATTGTATGGAATGAAGCAAACTCTCACCTTGCCAAGAAATGATGACAATGATGCAATTTTTAGAGCTAACGCTGCTGATGCTGGTAAAATTAAGTTAGATAATATAATGTGGTATATACCACACGTCATGCCCGCGGATAAAGAGAAAATGGAACTTTATAAACTTATCGAGAAAAAAGAAAAGTTTCCAGTTGGATATAGAATGATACAATGCGACTCTATTTCTGTTCCTCAGACAACATCGTTTACTTGGAGACTTTCCGTTAAATCTTCCCCTGAGGTACCGCGTTTTATCATTGTTTGGTTTCAAACTAATAAAAATAACAATCAAAGGCAAAATCCATCCATATTTAACAATATAGGTGTTAAAAATATTTATGTTACGTTAAATTCCACAAGATACCCAGAGGTTGACTACAATCTTTCATTTACGAAACAGCAATTTAGTAAAGCTTATGGCGATGCCGCATTATTTAGGTCTAAGTTTTTTAACATGGATGAGTTAGTATCAAACCCTAACATCTCCCCGTCGGATTATAAAACTCTTTATCCGTTGTTTTTGTTCGATGTTTCTAAGCAAAGTGAAAGGCTAAAAATTTCCGTTACTGATATTCAAATCAAAGCGCTTTTTCATGCTAATGTGGATGCAAACACAGAAGCATATGCTGTTATTATTAGTGATAGGTTAATTAACTTTCAGTCTGACGGAAATAAAATGAACGTAGTATATTAAGTTAAATATTTTTTTTAACTATATAAAAAATGCTAAAGACTATAGATTTAAAAGAAATTCTTATAGAAAATAATATACCTTTTCGTTCTTACTGGGATAAAAAGCGGTTAGTTAAGTTGGTAAGCTCACACGGCTTACTACCGGAGAAGGAGCCTGAACCAGAAAAGAATACAGACCCTAAATACAATAAATTACGGGCTATTAGGAAAAAACCTAAACCAGTTACTTTAGAAGATGTTATCACCGGGGAAATAATATCTTTTCCATCGATTTATAGCGCTAGTAAATATATAGATCGTTGCCCGCAAACTATCGTAAATTCTAACGGAAGGATTTGGAAAGGTAAATATAAAATTATCATTCAGTAATTTTATTATATCTATGTATAAAGATATAATAAAATTTTGAAATGGACCGTTTTTGTTCATATCTCTTATTTATTACTTAAAAAATTTTAGTATAAGAAAAATTTTTTTTATTTTAAAAAGATGAGTTACACAGTAAGTGATTTAAAACGATTAGCTCGTGAACGAGGTTTACACGGATATTCGAGGCTTCGTCGAGCAGAACTACTTGATTTAGTTTTTGGTAGAAATATTCTCGATCGGGAAAATGAGTTAATAAACGCGCCAATATTAACTCCAACTCCCTATCAACCCCCTCCTCCAACTCCCTATCAACCCCCTCCTCCAAGCTCGGAATTTTTAGATGAACTATCTAGAAGAGGTAGGGAAAGGACTAGAAATTTAAATAGGGATAGAACTAGAGACAGAGATAGAACTGTAGGCCCGAGACAAACACCGGCAGAACGGGCTAGAGAAGAATATAGACGTAAGAAAAAAGAAAAGAAAAAGAAAGATGCTAAAATTAAACAAGTAAGAAGACAAACTAAGAGAAAACAAAGAGCCGAAAAAAGAAAGGAAAAAGAGAAAAAAGAAAAAGAGATTAATAATTTAGAAATTCGGAAAGAAGCATCTTCTTTAAAAGAATTTGCCGTTCAATATGTTATTGATGGTGTTGTAGGCTTTGGTCCGGATGAGTACTTAGAACGAGTACGAAAAATAGTAACGAATCTTTTAAGAAATAATCGTAGATCAAAGGTTAAGCTAAGGTTGACATGTCTCTTTAGAAGGATAGGACAAATAATAGAAAATCTTCCCGTTTTACGACCGTTTGATTCATTTCATGAACTTATTTTAGATGAAACGGATGTAGATGAGTTATATACTATTATGGTTGAACGAGTTTTAGAAAACCTCGCAACATTTCAAAGAGATGGAAGCCCATGGATTTTTATTAGGGTAGTTGATTTAAAGATATTTATGGTTGATTACAAACCATTAAAAGGTAATTCATATATTCCTACTCCAACTACACTCGCGAGAAAGAAAGCAATTATTAACCCAAAAAATACGAATGATAATAAATGTTTTGCTTATGCCGTTATGAGGGGAATTAAACCGAGGTTAGAGAATCCAGAAAGAATCGATCAGAATTTAAGGGAAGACATTAAAACCTTAAATATGGAAGGGATAGAATATCCCGTTAAGCTAAAGGATATTGATAGATTCGAAAAACAAAATGAAAATATTTCCATCGTTGTTTTAGGTCACGAAAATGAAACAGTTTACCCGCTCAGAAAGCAAAAATCTTTTAATAGAGAGCATTTAGTAGTTCTCTTATTACTAACTGATGAATCTAATACTCATTACACTTTGGTTAAAAACGCTAGTCGTTTATTATCTTCGCAATTAACGAATCATAACGGAAAAATATTTTTTTGTTGGAATTGCGTGAATTCTTTTCGATCTTTAGAAATTCTAGAAAAACATCGAAAATTGTGTAATGAAATGTCATCAGTACAAGTAAATATGCCACCTCCAGGAACGATTCTGAAGTTTAATAATTTAATTCGTACACAATGGTTACCTTTTGTTGTATATGCAGATTTTGAGTCTTGTATTAAACCGATGCATTCCTGCGATCCAAATTCAGAAGCGAGCTATACGAAGCAGTATCAAAAACATGAGCCAACTGGATTTTGCTTTTACGTTAAATCTTTTGATGAAAGCGTTTATCAATCAAAAATAAAGCGATATACTGGAGAAGACGCATCTAAAAATTTTTTAGAAATGTTAGAAGAAGTTGCTCGTGAAATAGATAATATCCCTAGTTCCGAGATGATATATGGTAGAAAAGAATTTGATATATATAAGGCAGCAACTGAATGTTGGATTTGTAAAAAGGGCTTTCAAGGAAATGAAAAAAAGGTAAGGGATCATTGCCATTATACAGGAAAATTTAGAGGAGCCGCGCATAATGCTTGTAATTTAAAATATAAAAAAGCTAGATTTTTTCCCGTATTTTTTCATAACCTTACTGGTTATGATAGTCATTTATTTATTAAAAATCTCGGTATAACTGAAGGACGAATTAATGTTATTCCTCTAAATGAGGAAAAATATGTGAGTTTTACTAAAACGGTAATTACAGGAAGTTATCATAGTCAGAAGGATAAAAAAGATAAAAATAAAACTCTCGATATTAGATTCGTTGATAGCTTAAAGTTTTTATCGGCTAGTTTAGATTCGCTAGTTAATAAATTTAAGAATAATAAGGAAAAATTTAAAAACGTCTCTAAATATTTTGATGGTAAAGAACTTGACTTACTTCTTCGAAAAGGAGTTTATCCTTACGAATATGTTGATTCTCTAGAAAAACTTAATGAAACTAAGTTACCGCCTAAAGATTCTTTTTACTCGAGACTTAATGATAGTGATATTAGTGATGAGGATTATAATCACGCGAAAGTCGTTTGGGATACATTTAAATTAAAAAATCTTAGGGATTACCACGATTTATATAACTTGTCAGACGTTTTATTGTTAGCTGATGTTTTTGAAAATTTTAGGGAAGTTTTTTTTAACGAATATAATTTAGATCCTGCATGGTATTATACTCTTCCCGGTTATGCGTTTGATGCTTGTCTGTTAATAACGAATGTTAAGTTAGAGTTATTAACAGATATTGATATTGTTTGAAAAAGGGATAAGGGGAGGGGTTTCAGTGATTAGCCATAGATACGCTAAGGCAAATAATAAGTATATGGGAAGTCAATATGATAAAACTTTACCTAGTATATTTATCGAATATTTAGACGCAAATAATTTATATGGTAGTGGAATGTCTTTTCCTCTTCCTACATGCGGATTTAGATGGATGACTAAAGACGAATTTGGTAAATGGGAGAATTTTCCGTGTATATTAGAAGTTGATTTAGAATACCCAACGGAGTTACACGACACGCATAATGATTACCCCTTAGCCCCTGAGAGCATTAAAATAAGTACGGTTGAAAAGTTGGTTCCTAACTTGAATTGCAAAAAGGAATATGTTCTTCACTATAAGAATTTAAAACAATATTTAGGTTTTGGTCTTAAGCTAAGAAAAATTCATAGAGGAATTATATTTAATGAAAGCCCTTGGTTGAAAAAATATATTGATAAGAATACTAATTTAAGAGCAAAAGCTACCTCTGAATTTGAGAAAGACCTTTTTAAGTTAATGAATAATTCGGTTTTTGGTAAAACCATGGAAAATATCAGAAACCGAGTGGATGTTAGATTAGTCAATGATAGGTTAAAAGCGGAAAAATTAGCCGCTAAACCAAATTTTAAACATTGTACTATTTTTAACGAAAATTTAGTATCCATTCATATGGGTAAAACAACTTTAACATTTAATAAGCCTTGTTATTTAGGAATGTGCATTCTCGATTTGAGTAAAATTATAATGTATGATTTTCATTATAATTACATTAAAAAGAAGTATGGAGATAAGGTAAAGCTTTGCCTTACTGACACAGATAGCTATGTCTATCAGATTGAAACGGATGATTTCTATAAAGATATATCCGGAGATGTTAATGATTGGTTTGATACTAGTAACTATCCTGATAATCATCCTTCAGGAATTCCTACGGGTGTTAATAAAAAGTTATTAGGTAAGTTTAAAGATGAAAGCGGGGGAAAGGTTATAACCGAGTTTGCTGGTTTAAGATCAAAGTTATACGGTTATAAAATGTTAGATTGTTCAGAGGAAAAAAAATGTAAGGGAATTAAAAAGGGAGTAATCAAACGCGAAATAAACTTTGAGGATTATAAAAAATGTTTATTTAGCGGTAAAGATCAACATAGAAAAATGAACGTGATTAGAAGTCGCGAACATGAAATATCTACTGAGGAAATTAATAAGATAGCGTTAAGCGCGAGAGATGATAAAAGATATATTCTAGATGGTAAGATAAGTACGTTAGCTTGGGGACATTATAAGATAAAATAACGATGATATATATTGCTTTAGCGGCAATATATATCAAAGAACCGCCGCATTTTTTTTTTCTAGAGACGAGGGACTTGCCCCTAGAAGCAGCGGGGGGCGCGCGTCGCGGCGCGAAGCGCCGCGGCGCCCCCAATGCACGCGCGCCTAAAAAAAAGCTAGAGATGTTTTTTTGGGAATGAAACGAAAACGAGGCTCTCAGAATGAAACGAAAACGAGGCTCGTCTCGAGCGAAGGCTCGTCTCAAACGAAAACGAGGCTCTTGACCTTGACCCCTCTGTGACCTTGTCCTCTCAGTGACCTTGACCCCCTCGTTGCGCTCGGGGTCACATGACCTCGCGAGGGGGGAAAGGTCAAAAGGTCAAAAAACGCAAAAACGCGAAAAAACGGACTTGCCCCAAAAAAAACGCATGCACACGCAAAAAAAGGGACTTGCCCCAGAACTCTCATTATTTAACTACTGATGAGCAATCGTGCAGGTTTAGTATTTTTTCAAATGACAGCGGCACAAGCTACGGTGGTTACGTAGTTGAGACGTTAGACGACAGTTTCCCATTTAACTGAAGGTAATGAGATTCGAGATATGTCTGAAACTAAAGGGTTCTCGGAGATGGACCATGCATGTAGATCGTTGACCCTGGAAGTGGTCTCAGTTAATGAAGAAAGCAATGAAACGGTCTTTTAAATCAGATAAAGCCGCGGAAGAGGCAATTGATTCTATAGTGATCCCAGAAGTGGTCATTCATGAACGTTTGATCCCGAAAGAGATCTACCTAGAGAGGTCCTGCAAAAATCAGGTACCAGTTGAGGGAAAGGAATTATTGGCTTCGGAAATAGATAGTGCGCATAGAAGCGCAGCAAACAGAGACAACATTTTGAAGTACAGACTTAGTACACAGTATATAAACGAACTGTACCCAAACCGGATATTGCGAGTAAATTCCATGAATCGATTGGTGACCTTTGAATAATTGAGATCGACAGGTTGTTGTGACTTTCATGCAACTTGCAAACATTTGCATCATTGAATGAAATAATGTATCTTTCAAATAAATGCATCATTTACCATCTTTAGCCGTATAATTGCTGATAAATTGCAAAACTCGTCTTCACTTCTTTTCCTCATTACTATACATGCTGTTTTCACAAGGCAATTTATGTATAATTCCGTCTATTTATCCGATACCCATTTGTAAAGTTTTGTTTCTAAATGTATGCTCTTCACAAAACAGCCAATATATGCCGACAAAATTTGTTAAAATTACCTAAACATGTATGGAAATTCTGCATGGCGAACGGTTTGATACTGTACCCTTCTTGCAAATATCAAGTAAATGATCTTTACATTACTTGCGAGTTGGCTGAACGAATTCTTGCGAGTACCATACAGGGATTTCCATTGCTTTATACCTACGCAAGAGCGAAGCATCCATTACGCACGTTACTAGAGTGCTCAATACAAACTTTGTTTCGCAATTTATTCCTTACAATGTCATTTCAATGCACTTGTACTGAAGAATCTTTGAAATTTTTGTGGCAAAGGGTGGAACTCCTCGTTACAAGCAATTTCACCCTTTGCCACAACACTTTGTATGCTGTATAAAATCTAATATACATATCACAATTAAAAAATTTTAGCTGTGATTATATGTGAATCATTTCTAAGTATACGTTCAAAATAGCACGACTTTGTCTCATTGGCAAAAAAATAACATGAGCTTCGCACAGCAGTGCATATACGCCCAAAGGGGCTTGTCAGTGAAATGGGTTAAAATCTAGAATCTAGAACCCTACAGAGATCCAAATTTGAAAAGTCACATGCAAAACCACACATCATAGAGATTCATTGTAGTAAGTTTCAAATCATTCTGATGGAAACTGTGGGCGCATACAAAAAATGCTAACGGTAACCGACCGTGGCCATAACATAATACGACCCTTCCATCGTATAAAAAAATCAGAGTGCTGTCAGCACCGTAAGCGGTGGACACTGAATAATCTCTAACCTAGCTATTCGACCCCTCTTCTACCCACCATGTGTACAACCTTATCCTCGTACCACCACATATGAAATACGCTATTTTATATTATAAAAGTGGAACAATGATTTTGTTCTTTTGTCATTATCAGTGCCATTTCTGAACACCATTCGTTGTATGTTTTGTTGAAGGATTACGTGTAACAAGGAGTATGTGTCACATTTTATTTGCGTCTTTAGTTCATGCAGAGTGTATTGCACAGCTCTTTTATTACAGTAGGGTATGAATGGAGCTGTATTTTATTTCCTTAAGTTAGTGTTGAAATCGGTGATCGGACCAGAATAAAAGACAATATCAAATATGAAACACGGGGAGATATGTAACAGCTGCGACAGGTCGTTGAACATCTATTCTTGTGGCTGTAAACAGTCACTGAAGATCATGTTTTTGAGAGAAAAGCAGCCAAACATAATTGTATAAAAAGACTCGGTTTTATTCTGCTTCCTTTTCATGAATTACAGGTGGCCCTTCAGATTTTGGGACAAAAATTTTACAAAATACAGAATTAAAAAAATCTTTATACTCCCAAATTTTCTTTCATTAAACCCCAGTAGTCGAAAACCATCCGAAAACAAGAGAAATAAGACATTTACTACAGCCCAGGTCGACACCGACGGGACACACTGTCACTTTTTACAATTTGCTCATTTACATACTGGAAAATACACAGACGAAGCTTCAAACATAGCGTCGGAAGAAGACATTATGGAAAATAAATACATGTTTCTTATGGAATTTAAGTCACATGCCAGTCACTTATTTAAAATTAACATTCCCACAATGCTTTTTTTTTTTAATTATTTTTTGGCGCGAAATCTAAAAATAGCCTAATGGGCAACTTAGCCTTTTAAGGGAATACCACCCCCAATTTTTTTGTAATATTATGATTCTTAATTATTGATAATTCGTACTGTTTTTTCATATTAATTTCAGTGATATATATGTCGTAGTCCAAACTGGAATCCAGGCAGATCCGGAATCTGCCTAGACCAAACTGGAATTCGTCTATAACAAATCAGGAAACTAGTTTAGCTTTGCAGCTCTACAATCTGCCTAAACCAAATTTTAATAATTTCTCGTTGAATATAGGGCGTCTACATATGAATCATCTTACTTTTAAACGTAAACCCCAAAATAAAAGAAGTTTTAGTCAGAAAGTCAGAGTAAATATAAATTTTGAATGTTTTGTACTAATAAAAAAGGTGGAAAATAGAGCGATTGTGGAAAAATCATATAAAATGCTTTGAATTAAATACCTCTCAATTGTAAACATAGTTAAGTCAATATATTTATAAACAAAAAAAAAATATTAGAAAACAATGCATTTTGGTCTACACAAAATTTGAATTCTAATTTGGTCTAGGCTGATTCCGGATCTGCCTAGATTCCAATCTGGCCTACGACATATATATTATTTAATTCTGTGTGATGTGAAAAACCTATATACCCACCTTTAAGGAACAGAACGAATTCATGCAATAAAATTTCACAATTCGTATTCATCTGCTAATAGATAAAAAGAGGGATTCATCTGCTAATAGATAAAAAGAGGAATTACCCTTTCCTGATACGGCATCTTGGACTCATCCAATTTGGAAGAATTTAGGGGAAAATTTACAGATCTGCTTAATAAAAGTATAATTTTGAAAAAGAAGAGAACATGTTACAAGAAAGGAAGAAATTGTTCGTCGAGTGTAATTTCTTCTCAAAATCTTACAATATTTTCTTAAGTGATTGACTGATGACTCATTTCTATGAGGAATAGGAATAACCACTATAAAACAGTATTTCGCATAAAACATTCAGATTCTTCAAGGAACTTGTGAACATCCCTCACTGGTGTTTTTCTTTATGAGGCTTTTTTTAAATGGTGACACAAAAACAAGCCTTCAAACTCACTGTCTTAGTATCATCATTAGGTTGCAGAGGCTTATCCATAGCTTCAAATCTTTTGGAATACTTTTGAAGTTTTTTTTTTTTTATACGAAATTGTTTCTTTTCTTTGTGAGTCAAATTCTGAAATTTTGATCTTGAGGTTTTTCCTTTATGGATTTCCAAATTATGATTTATTACTAAGTATATCAGTAAAGCTTGTGGTTGACAGTTTGCTGTAAAGGCATCTGAATTACTCCATTTTATACATGAAAATGTAAAGATTTATACCGTCAGGCATCAGATTTGTTATCCCAAGAACCGTACAGAATATTTGAAAAAACTCCAAAGACATCGTACAGATAGATTTCGTAAACTCGCAAATAAGGGTACGAATCACCAGCAAGAAACGTACAGTTGACCTACTTTACATAGAGGCATTAATTCTTATCTTTTATGTTCAAAATCGAACTTTAAAATGCCCAATGCCGCAATTGTCTTTTTTAATTAATTAATTGCACCGGTTCAAACTCAGAAAACGTGTTTCAGTCAGCCTTAACATGATAAAAGCTGATTTATGATCGGGTCTACTGCAAATGACGCTGTAGCCTGCGGCGAGTATTGAGAATTTCAATGTTTTAAAGCTAAGAATGATTTTGTGGCAGTTTATGTATTAACAATAAAGGTTTGGAGTAAACTATACATAAAGATTCACATAATTTACATTCAGCAGTATGAAAGACGCAACAATTTTTATCTCGGCTGTCTCTAATGCAAAGTGGACATCACTGAAATTTACTCGCAATATCCGGTTTGGGTACAGTTCGTTTATATACTGTGTAGTGGAGGCGCGTCAGAATCGGAAAATGCGTTGCAAAATGAACCAATATCAAAAGAGGATAAAATAGAATACATAGCCGATTCAGGCATGATCGGTTTAGGGTCTATTTCAGAACAAAGTCAAATTTCGACATGGAAAGAATCGGATTCAATATACCGCATTATACAATCCAATGCAGACAAATTAAAACATTCCTCTGTAAAGGTATTTTGGGAAAATAAAAATGTGCAATCGTTTTGGATAACGGTAGTCGAGTAAATAAATTGCACCAAATCGCTTTAAATTTAAAAACAGTGTGTGAAAGAGAAAAGTTTGTTTTACATCATGAATGGATACCGCGAAGTAAAAATCATATGGCAGACCATTTAAGTATGCGTTTAGATTATGACAACTGGGAAATTGAATTTAGTCTATTCAAATTAATAAGTTATCGATGGGGCCGATTTACAATAGACGGATTTGCCTCTCATTTAAATGCTAAATGTGATAGGTTTAATTCCCGATGGTGGGTTCCCGATACGGAGGCAATAGATTGTTTGGTACAACCATGGCACGGAGAAGTGAATTGGCTGGTTCCTCCTCCGAGATTAATATCTCAATGTATTCAAAAGATAATTTGAGAAAAGGCTAATTGTACCATTGTCATCCCTAAATGGAAAAGTGCCGCTTTTTGGCCATTGCTCATAAATGATAAAGGCAGATAGTCTATTGTCACTGATATTTTGAATTTGGGTAAAAGGAACGTTATTGTTTTAGATCGAGGCAATAATGGTTGTTTTTTCTCAAAATCCGCTAACGTTTTACATGCTAGCAATAAAGTGCAACACTTAGCGCAATTTCTGTTACTTGACAGGTGTCAGTTTAAAGCAGACTTTAAATCGGAAATTGGAACAGGTGGGAATTCATGGACACAAACAAACCCGCGTAGCTAACAGAATGGCTTATTAATTACTTCAATCCCAAGCAGACAGTACCGTTAAAAAGTACGACAATTCCTTTCATTTGTTTGAGCGATTTTGTGCACAGAACAGCTTATCGCCGAAACCTGCACTTCCTATCACAGTTGCTATGTACTTTACGTCACTGTTATACGAAAGTAAATCAGACAATGTAATAACGTCTGTTTTTTATGCTATATAGAGGGGGCACATAGTATAAACGATTTAGAAGATCCTATCGAAAACAATATAGTTAGCCCATTACCACACAATCCCTACTGTTGACGACCTTGAGAAAGGGGCCTTTAGAAAACATTGTGGGAAAAGGAGAAAATGCTGGTAACCAGCATTTTCTCCTTTTCCCACAATGCTTTCTACCCTTCACAAAAGACATTAAAAATTTAAACTCACTTTTATTTTGTTGTCTGCAAGTGCTTTCAATTTGGATGAGCCTAAAATTTTGTCGTTTGGTAATGAATTAAACAATTACTTTAGTGTGGTAAGCATGTTAATGCAAAGCCAGTACCAAAAAAAGGACGTTATAACGGCCGAAATGCTCCAGTCTTTGTGTTCAATGTACGAGACAAGTACCAATGTTATTGACTTGGAGAGACCTTTGTATAACCATGTTGTCTTATACTGGGTTTTTACGTGTAAGTGAGGCCACCGAATTACGTTGTAGTGATGTTTCATTTAAACATGACCACTTATCACTAAGTATAAGAAAAAGCAAAACAGATGTTTACAGAGATGGCTCTGAAATTGTAATCGCTCAAGGTAGCTCTTCAGCATGCCCGGTAGCGTTACTGAAGAAGTATATTGAAGTAGCAAAGTTATCACTCCAGTCTGATGAGTACTTATTTAAACCAGGATTCTGCTCTAAGCATTGAGTTTCGCTTATTAACAAAAGTAAAAGGCTTAGTTACACAACAGCTAAAGAGTGCATTGTTAAGAAATTGAAATTGGTAGCTCCGGATCTTAAGTAAGGAACGCACTCCTTGAGGCCAAGCGGTGTGACCGCCGTCGTCGGTACATCTAATGTGTCTGAGAAGTGCTTAAAAAGGCACGGCAGGTGGGAAACAGATATTTCTAAGAGTGGCTACGTTAAAGACAGCATTGAAAAAAAGGTTATCAGTAACAAAATCTTTAAACTTACAATGGCTTAAATCTGGATTTCACAAGAAGCATTGGTTGATATCGAATTTGAATTTGTTGCTAACCCTATCCTTTGTATTGTCTATACACGTGTCTCGCATACGAACAACATAGGTAATGTTGTTTGTTGGTTTGATTGTCCGTCAGGTAGGACTTGTTGGTACTCGGCAGTACATCATATATATAGCTGATTTCCATTGTCCTGTTGGACGGGTAGTTATCAAACCGTTTTTGCATTTGAGTGCTTTTGCTATTTACATGTTGGGCGTAGAATATATTCACTTCTATCGAGACTCTCTAGGTGTCAACACGTATTTAAATTTCAAATTCGATATATTTCGCAAAAAGGACTGTTGAAGATCAAGGTTATTTATTAATTCCTGTAAACGGTAAACGTTCACTTTCTTTGGAAGCGTAAACAGAATGCGACCCAACATGCAGCGGCAATGACATTGACAAATTGATACAGGTTTCCGGAGTTATTCTTTTAAAGATACAGTAATTTCTTTTTTTTTAACACTGATTTCTCCTGGGCGAGTCAGGCCGAATTTACACTGTTAGTGTATTTGAGTCAAAATCAAATTTTGCCACATTTTGGATCTTCAAAATCAGAATTTTTGAACCTAGTAAATGGTCCTAATTTTTCTTTTCTCATATGATTTAAACCTTCTAATTGCTGAATCAATACAAATTGACCCTTAATTCCCCTTAAAATCAGATAAAATATCCTGGCTAAGAAGAGTATCAATGGCAAGTTCCATGATGTAACATTTTGTACTTATGTTTTATATACGTAACTTTTTGAAAGAAAGCGAAAAAGGACCCCTTGTCTGCTAGGGACATTTTCCATCTTTTCAATGAAAAGAATTAAAATTAAAAATTTAAACTTGAAATCCATTTAACAGGAATGTACCCAACCGTTGCCAAAAAACAGGATTCTATTGACTTAAAATATTCTGTTTTGTACATTTGGGGATAAATGCACTTGCTACAATGTGTTCTAAACTTGGGGCTGAATTTTAAGTTTTCTTTTGATATTTTAATATGTTAGAAAATGTCTTGCTCATCGAAATATTTCATGTTGAGTGGCATGTTACATGAAGGATTTTGTGTTACATAATTGATACATTTTGTTACGGGACAGAAAAGTAAACAATATATTCCATAGTTTTGAACTTATTTACTGTGGAAACAAATATAAGAATCTTGACAGCTACAATACAATATCAAAGGGAATATAAACAATGGATATAAGAATCACTACAGCCCCTAATTTTGAATATTTGTTCTTTAGTGTAGATGTTCGTTACACGAAGGACTGGTCTTGTTACATGACAGAAAGTAAAGCAGCAAATTAGAGGCCAAATTTACAATAAACATTAAAATACCTGAAGATGGAACTATTTCAAACTTTTACCATTTGGGACTTTACACTATATTCAAAATGGAAATTTCTATATGTTTTTGAAGTAGGAAATTGCAGTTGTTACAGCTAGGATTAAAAGTTGTTACATCAAAGAAATAAAGTTGCAATCAAAAGTGACAGCAATTATTTTTTTCCCTCAAAAAGCACTCACTTTTTCAAATCTACTTGTGAAATAGCTTTTTGAAAACACCCAGTGTTGATTCATAAAACCTGTTTTGGGAGATAAGCAAAGGGGCGTTCCTACAATTGCAGAAAGTGCCGTCTCGAATCAGCCTGCACACTGTCTCGGATTAGCCTGCGCAGACTGCGCAGGCTGATTTGAGATGACAATTTTTCCAAATGTCCGAATGTCCATTTTTGCGTGTTGCTAGCTATATGTTTGTTTTGTCTCTTAACTTTGATAATGTTAAAAAGTGACAATTTCCATGCCATAATTTCCCTTATAGTATGAAAATCTTCACCTTTGTTGGAAGTTAAGGTACAAAATGAGCATGTTGACCCCCTTTGAGATATAGTATAATATCTTCAAATTAGTTGGCCACTAATGAGTATCATTTGAAAAACATGTGAAGAAGTGAAATTGAAGTTAGGGTAACTGCTCCTTTCCCACTTTGTTTCTGAAACACAAGTCACTTACTATCAGAGTACCTTTTTATCCCCAATTTTAAACTTTTCTGAATTGGGAGAAAACGACAAAATTTTAAAGAATGAAATTAAAAGTGAAGCAAATGTTTCTCATGGAGAAAACAAAACATTGAGCGCTGGAGGAACAGAAAAATGGCTTGATACGAGTATTTCTCCTTTTCATAATAATGTTTTCAAACATCTTGTTTCAGCCATAACAAATGTGGTCTGTATTGGGAAAAATGAGTTCTTAGCTGTGTGGTGTCCGTGGTTGTAAGGTAAAGCGTCTGCCTCATAACCATAAGGTCCCGAGTTGGAGCAGGTGTCAACTTTGGGATTTTTCATCAGCCCACACCTTCGGCACG
Organism: Tridacna crocea; assembly: GCA_943736015.1. NCBI lineage: Eukaryota > Metazoa > Mollusca > Bivalvia > Cardiida > Cardiidae > Tridacna > Tridacna crocea. Next base: position 31,736,774 of record OX031066.1, on the reverse strand, counting down.
AGTGTACTAGACGGTGTAGATCGCAGGAAGCAGAATAGAGAGAACTTGTTTTTCAATCATTTAAAATGAATATGTTCAACCCTTTACCACACAATCCCGACTTTTAACACCCCGTGAAAGAAGCCATTTGAAAACATTGTGGGAAAAGGAAAAATTGCTGCTAATAGCATTAACAGTTCGGAATAGAAGCTGATACTAAGTTTCTATACTACTTCCAAGACACCATCAACCATGAATTTGGCTTATTCTCTGTCCACTTCACATTGTTTTTTACTACAATATGTTCTGGGTTGTTCCACATTTTTTCTATTCTTTTCTTCAACCAGTAAAGAAATCATTTTGCCAATTAATCTCATTTAACTTCATCTGCAAATCAAATTTCCATTTTTTTGTTTTCCTTTGCAACTGCTACCACGTGACTTCATTATTTTCATAACTTGGGACCTTTATGAATTTATTGCCATTGCAAGACATTATCAATACAAAAAGTTTCTATGTGCAGAGTTGTAAACCCTATTCTTAATTATTTCTCCTTCTGAGTATTCTAGACCAGTCTACCTTAAGAAAGTTCTGTGTTTTGATACAATTCTCAAAGACAAGATATCTTTTTGCCACTTTCTGCCATCACACAATCTAAAATGGCCTTAATCTGCAGAAGGAAGAGTTATTTGTCGTTTCCTTATGCAAGAAATTGAAAAAAAACCAATCTTGCTTTATTTCTCGCCTGGCCTCTATATATTTCATTCTGATTTGTTTGATTACTAAATTTGTCACGAAAACAAGCTCTGTTGGTGCTGGTCTTGAAAAAATGTATCACATCCTTCTTTCCTTTGATCTGATGATTATTCTTCTGTAACAAGTTTTCTCTTTTTCCTATACATCTCTGCCTTTTTTATTTAAATTTCATCAGTTTCAGGTCACTGTAGCATTTCGCTCTTAAACTGACTTATCTTTTCATCTATTGCTGCTTTTGTTGGCTTTCTTTTTTTCCTTTTCGTAAGTCTGGTTTTGTTGGCATGGTGGGGTCGTCTTTTGCTTCTTCTTGATTTTGCTTTCTAACCTGTTGTTTCCTTTATATGTCTCTTTTCCCTTTTAATCATAAATTGATACTTTTCCTTTTCCATTCAATATTGCCCCCTCTCATATTTTTCTTTACCTACAGGCATTTATGTCACCTTGCATCACTTGCATCTGACCTCTTGCAAAAATCTTCGCTGTCTCTCAGCATTTGCCATAGGCATTCCTGAAAGCAAAGAGCTGTACTTCACAAAGGGTTTTCACAAAGGGTTTTTTTTAACTTTCTCTAAATATTTATTTTGTGACTGACTGTAATTTGATTTTGAATCTAGGGGGTATAGGAACATTGTTTGCTAGATATAAGAGAAAGTGACTCATTACTCATAAAAAACAGCTACTCCTTTTTTCACAATGTTATCATCTTTTTAGAATCAGTGGACTCATTCCGTTTTGCAGCAGGCCTTTATATTCTCTTTCCTTGCCTCGAAAAAAATCATTATCTCGTGCAACCAATGGATGAAGTTCGAAGGATGGAAAACATTGTGGAAATAAGAGAAAATACTGAGGCCAATACCAAACAGGGCTTATAATATAAAGAGTTTCTTTGTGGGGTAAATCTGAAAAACCTTATCAATCTAACAGTTTCCTGTCATGTAACAAAGATCATCCATTACGCAACTATTACATTTCATTTGTAACTGAAGACACACTTAAGGCAATGTTTTGGCTGACGAGGCTACGATAACTGATGTTATATTGTGGTTTAACAATACTAACACTAAGCTTTTTGATTTATTTTTGGACTTTCCCTGTACATAATCAATGGAATTTGTATACTCCTTCGTGTAACAGCAAATCTTTAAGAAATACACAATTACTATATAAACCATTACACTGCACTTATCATGTGATCTGTGTTAAGAACTAGTTTTTCTGTAATAAAGACATACATATGAAGGTTCAATTTCCCTTTTGTTTTAGAAATGAAAAGCCACGAACGAGCTGTTTTTCCTTGATGTAACAAAATCATTCCATTCTGTAACATAAAAACGTGTTACAGTACTGAGTGTTACATCATGGATGTATTTGATCTCTATTGGTATTTATGACACCATCATGCCATAAACCTTTCAAGAAAGACTATTTTCGCCTTGATCATTCATATACACAGCAGCTCAATGATTTGCATCAACCTGTAAATGCAGCTTAATGGTATACATAATGTTACATCAAAGACTATTTTAAAAATATACGGGCTTACCTTGATTTTTGTCAATTCAATATCTGTATTTAAAATTAATGCGGCTAAGAGTAACTGTCCGCCATGTTGCTCCCTGAATGCTGTGCTTCCAAGGGTAAGTCACTCTAAAATGATTTGATTCCTGCAAAAGCTTGAATGATCTAATTCTGCATTTTTGTTACATAAAGGAGTTGAGTGTTAGGTACAGAATGTAAACAGATTTATTTGTATTTCAAGATAAATGTAACCATTGTCTGATATGTGGTATGTTATGTATAAAGGTGGAATAATTTAAAGATACAGTAATTATAGCTATACATACAGAAAAAAAACTTTAAAAAATCCCACATAACGTTTGATTTTCATAATTGGGACATGACAAAAAGGTACTTTTGGACGATTAATCGCTTCATTTGTCATAGTTAACGGACTAGTAGGCATTTGATATTTCCCACATACATAGAACCAATCCTGAAGTTTCATACCAAAGATACTTTAAACTGGAATAATCACTAGCAATTTAGAAATTGTGCACGGACAGAAAATGTGGCGAAATTTGATTTTGACTCATTTGTAAAAGCGCACATAAGTATTGCTTTGTTCTCAATTACAAAAGTTGATACCAATACACGCGTCTCGCATAGGCACAACATAGGTGATGTTGTTTGTTGGATTGATTGTCCGTCGGATAGGACAATATTTGCCGGACGAATTTTAAACGGTGTTCAGATGGAGTGGACTTATTAGCAACCTCCTATAACCTATTTTCGGACTTAATTGACGGGTTAGGAAAGGAAGGGTGCCCTAAAACTTTGAGCTTGCTCAAAATGTCTTGCCCTTCATCCCGCCTTGTAATTAGACGGAGTGACAACGAACTTAAAACGAGGTGGACATACTACAAACGGTATTGCCGTAGTTTGATCCAATGAAAGATGCACTTCAGTAGGGCATCAATTGGGAGCGCGTTTGCATATTACCGACTGAAAATACACGTCTTATCCCGAACGCAACCCGTTTTACGATGTTGTTGATCGGGGTAAGACTTTCTGAGAATTGGTTTGGTGATGCAGGGGATTCAGACATTAACAGGCCAAAATTACACGTTCTACCCAGACCGCAACACGTTTTCCGATCATGTCAGAACGGGGTAAGTCGTTCTAAGATCTAGTTTAGTGTGACGGGGGCTTTGCACAGAGAAAACAAGTGTAATTTGCCCATCTGAGATAAGAGGTCGTGACCTGAACGCGTTTGCGGACATGCTTAAAAGTACTTTCAACTAAAAGCGCCTTTTCTACTTGACGCTTAGACTATTTGTTAAGAACACTTGGTGAGAATTGTTTGATAATTACCCATAGCACCATGGACCACTGTACAGTCTCGTAAATAGGAAGCTACCGTCAGTGTACGCCCAAAATCAGTTAGCTGCGGTAAACAAATATCATAAAACAGGCTGGTACGTCAGTTCTACGGGTAAAAATGGGGCGTTAACGGGAGAAAACATTAATTAATCAGTAAATTCATGCGCCGTTAACGCCCGGCTTAATACTATTAGTATCCTCGAATCGGGCCTACCTCGTAAACAACGTTTGTTTTTGTCAGATTTTTCTTAGACTTCGACCATCATACTGTTTGAATTTGTACCACTTTAGATCCTTTTCATGGAGCGTATTTGATGATATTAGTACACCACGAATAAAGTTTTGCACATGATCTCAGTCTGACGTCTTTCAGTTACAGAAATTCATATCCACTCATTCATCCTAGTTGTAATTGTCCAAACGTTTGCAAGTTTATCCCACATAAGTCCATTTTGTATTAAGAATCAATAGAAGTTTATTTACACTGAGAGAATCAAAAACTGGCATACAGGACTAAAGACCCTTCACTGCTCGTTAACAAAAACTTCTTCGCCGACTTCTGGTTTTGACCCATTTACGTACCGTACATTTGAAATGCGTTTATATGCACTTATATGAAAATATTTTTGCTCGTTTATATGCACTTATAAGAAAATATTTTTGCTATCTTTGCAAGTTATTGTTAAAATATCTTTACTTTTTGCAATAATAGCATGTTGAAGGATAATTCTATCTCATGATTCAGTCTGTTTTTAAAAAATATGGGTTTTATAGATCCATTATTAGGTATCTTGCTAGATATGATGCTTTATGGAGTTGCGTTAAGCTTTGTTATGCCAAAGCATGGCTTATATGTAGAAAGCAAAATGGATTATAGAGTTTCATCTTTAACCATATAACAACAATGTTATCTATAACTTGTTCTGAGAGTTTTGAAAGCGCGGACAAGCAAACAAACAATGAATGCACAAATAAACGAACGAACTGCCCAAACGCAAATGGCAAGGAATTAAAATTAAAAAAGTTAGGTCAGCAATGTTTGGGAAAACTGGCATAACGGTAATAAACGTTGTGGCTAAAATATTTTCTTTGGCGCTTCGGAATAGACTAAATAATTCGTGTGAATCCGAGCATGTTTTCAACGAGTCTCAGTTCGGTTTTAGGAACAAGCATAGTACAACGGGCTGTGTTTATTTACTACATTCTATCATTCAAAATATTTTATACAAAAAATCTAGATTGTATTGTGCTTTTATCGATGATCAAATTGCGTTTGATACCGTAATACGAGATGCACTATGGTCTAACTGATGAGGCTAGGCATTAGCTGTAAAATGCTTGATATGCTAAATGCTATTTACCATTCTGTTAAATCTCACCTTATACTGATTTCTCTGAAATGTTTGAGGTACAATCGGAATGAAATAAGGGGAACCACTCTAGCCGATTCTATTTATCCTATTTATTTAAATGACATTAGCAATGCTTTGCATTTTAGTAAGTTGACTGAAAAGGACTTAAGTTATTCATCTTTATGTATGCTTTTGTTTGCCGACGACATTGTTCTATTTACTACGGATTCCCATAGTTTACAATCTCAGTTAGATGCTATTTCGAATTACTCGTCTACGTGGGGACTCAAAATCAATGTTGATAAAACTGAAATCTGTATTTTTGAGAGCAGAAAGAGTTGCAATGATATCAGTTGGTTCATTTATGATAAAAATGTTAAAGTTGTTGATCATTTTCGATATTTGGGTTTAGACTTTCTATATACAGGTAACATGAAAAAACTCATTCAAAGTACTCCATGATCAAGCATTAAGAGCACATTATTGTTTATTATCACTATATTCTAGAATATCAATGGACGTTAATACTAAACTGTCGCTCTTTGATACATTTGTCGTTCCTATACTCCTTTACTGTTCTGAGTTGTGGGGTATATATAATTATAGAGATATTGATAATCTTCATCTGATATTTTATAAAATAATTCTTGGTGTTAACAAACAAACATCCAATACATCTGTTTTAGGGGAGCTTGGAAGATACCCTCTCTCACTAATTTGTAAAGAAAGAGTTTTAAAGAATTGTATTAAAATAATGAATAATGAAAGTTCATCGTTGCATAGAATATTTATTGAACAACTAAACAGTAATAATGTAAAAAGTTGGGTTCACTCAGTCAAGAAACTAATAGATAATCTAGATTTTAGTAATATATGAGATAACTTCGACAAAAACATTAATTACTCCCTTTTGTTAAAACAGAGGTTAAGAGATATAGTAGCTACACAATTGGCAGTCATCAATACAGGAGCTTCCAAAATTATCTTATTATAGGCAATTCAAAACTAATTTCGGTAGAGAAAAATACGTTGATATTATCAGAAATGATTTTTGAGAAAAATGCTGCTGCTTCCGTGACAAGCTGGTGTGTGGTTGGGGTGAGGGGTGGATATTAATCATTCTTCCTGAAAACAGAGTATTTCCTATCCAAAACCCTTAAACGTCAACATCAATTATGTATTATTGCAGTCTTTTAGCTCTACTGGCTTTCAGCCAGCAGAGCTTATGTCATAGCGTGGTTTCCGTCGTCCGTCCGTCCGTCTGTCCGTCTGTCCGTCTGTCCGTCCGTTAGTCTTTTTCTTGTTTACGCGATAAAGTCTGCATTTGTTGTCAGATTTTTGTGAAACTTGCACAGTTTGTTTATCTTATAAATAGCTTCAAACCTATTGATTTTGAGAAAAATCCAACAAACAATATGGGAAAAGTAGCCATTTCAAGTTGAAAATTTCCAATTCTTGTTTACGCGGTAAAGTCTTTACTTGTTATCGGATTTTCATGAAACTTGCACAGTTTGTTTATCTCATCAATAGCTTTAACCCTATTGATTTTGAAAAAAATCTGACAACAGTATGGGAAAAGTAGCCATTTCAAGTTTAAATTTTACATTTCTTGTTTACGCCATAAAGTCTTCATTTGTTATCAGATTTTCGTGAAACTTGCAGAGTTTGTTTTTCTCATCAATAGCTTTAACCCTATCGATTTTGAAAAAGATCCGACAAACAGTATGGGAAAAGTAGCCATTTCAAGTTTAAAATTCACATTTCTTGTTTACGCAATAAAGTCTTCATTTTAGGTCAGATTTCCATGAAACTTGCAGAGTTTGTTTATCTTATCAATAGCTTCAACCCTATCGATTTTGAAAAAATTCCAACAAAGAGTATGGGAAAAGTAGCCATTTCAAGTTTAGAATTTACTTTTCTTGTTTACACAATAAAGTCTTCATTTTAGGTCAGACTTATATGAAACTTGCAGAGTTTTTTGTCTCATCAATAGCTTCAACCCTATTGATTTTGAAAAAATTCCAACACAGAGTATGGGAAAAGTAGCCATTTCAAGTTGAAAACTTTCATTTCTTTTTTACGCGATAAAGTCTTCATTTTTGGTCAGATTTCTGTGAAACTTGCAGAGTTTGTTTATCTCATCAATAGCTTTAACCCTATCAATTTTGAAAAAAAATCTGATAAACAGTATGGGAAAAGTAGTCTTTTCAAATTGAACAATTTCATTGCCTGTTTACATGATAAAGTATTCATTTGTGATCAGATTTTATGAATTTTTCAGCTTGTTTATCCCATCAATAGCTTTTTAACCCAGTTGTGTTTGAAAAAATTCAACCAACAGTAATGGAAAAGTAGCCATTTTGAGTTGAAAATGTCATTTTTTTTTTTGTCTTTTTGTGTAATGAACTCCTACGTATGCTTTATTTAAAAGCAAACTCTCTGCCAGTAGAGCATATTCAGGCCCTTCAGGGCCTTCTAGTTTTTATAATCAAGGGAGGTACATTATCTCCTATAAACATTAAATATTTCTCTTGATAATTTCTTAAATTGGAGTTGCTATAAAAGCCCACGCCTAACTTGTGATCGCTGGCATGGGGTCAATTTTGATCCCAGGGCTATAATATGAACACATTTCTTAAAGGTCGAATAGAAAAAGCTACATGCCAAATTTGGTAGGCCTGGGCCGTATGGTTTCAGACAGGGAGATTTTCAAAGATTTTCAAAATTTTTCGCAAATAAGAGTTTTCGCTGGATCAAATTCTTTCAAGGAATTCTAAAGAGAACCGTGGCAGGATCATTTTTGTTTCATCAAATTTGGATGGGCAATTTCATAAAAATGATCTTTGAAATAAAAGTTAACGTGCGCACGAATGGACTGACGCACGACGGACATTGGGCCATGACATAAGGCAGCTGGTATTCAAGAATGTTAGGCAATAATTTTGGGAATATATGTGACTCAAGTAATTTTTAAACGTAACAGTCACAACTGTAGTATTTAAACTTCCTGGCAATATAATAAACAAGTATAATTCGGCAAAAAGTATCATACTTTTACAAGGGGAGCCCGCTCGGGTGGCTCAGTGGTGAGCGTGTCGGACTTTAGTTAAAGCGTTTCCTGCTTTCCCTACCTTTAGGCTATATAACCAGGGCCCGTATTCACCAACCATTCTAAAGAACATTCTTAGGCTTATTCTTCAGAAATTTGACAGTGTGAAAGTAACAGAGCTTCTGATTGGCTAAACCAATTGGTTTAGCCAATCAGAAGCTCTGTTACTTTCATAGTCAGAAAATCTTGAAGATTAAGACCAAGAACGTTCTTAAGAATGGTTGGTGAATACGGGCCCAGGGTTCAATTGGTAAAGGCTGAAAGAATATGTACGTATATTTCTTTTTTTTTTTTGCTAAATTTAAACTTGTGTGTATGATTACAATTATTGTTACATGTATATTGCATCGAACTACTTAGACGAGGAATATTGATCTTGTTCAAACTGAAAGCATTTGTAGACAATAGATGAACATAAGCAGAAGCGATGGAAGTTGAACTTGTAGAAAACATTGTAGGAAAATGTTCTTGCTTATTCAATGCTACATAACCAGGATTTATTTGGTAAAGGGTCGAGAGATATCTCCATTAATGTTGGTTTAATGCTAAATGTGTTTTTTTTTTTATTTGACGATAAATCCGGTTAATCTGTTGTGCAGATTTCATGTGTTTACTGATTAACTGTTTACTGGACTAAGAAACTGTGACCCGGTTCAAATTTGAAGTTTTTGCAGACGACAAATAACTGAAGCTTATTTGATCTTATAGAAAACATTGTAGGAAAAGTGAAGATACTCCGTTAAAGCATTTCCTGCTTTCCTCACTTCAGGGCTATATAACCAGGGTTTATTTGGTGAAGGGTCGAAGGATATACACGCGTGTTTCTTTTCTTACTAAATGTATATAATTATTATATTATATAATCATAATTATTGTCACATGTATACTGCATTTAATCATTTAGATTATAAAATATTGATCTTGTTCAAATTGAAAGTATTTGCAGACGAAAAACCAACAGCATTTGATACGATGGGAATGGTTCTTGTGGAAATCATTGTGGAAAAAACGCTCTCCAATCTACAATGCTACTTCACCAGGATTTATTTGGTAAAGGGTCGAGGGATATGTACATTAAATGTTTGGTTAAATGTTAATTGAAATCAATTGTACACATTTATACATGTATAGTGCTTTAAACTGTTTACTGGACCAAAACTACTGATATGATCCAAATTGAAAGTATTAACAGACGACAAATAATTGGCTTACATTATAGGAAATGATCACGTAGAAAACATGGTAGGAAAAGTAGAATAATCAGTTAAAGCATTTCCTGCTTTCCACATTTCATGGTCATATAACTAGGGTCTATTTGGTTAAAGGTCGAATGATATATGCATTTATTATTATCATCATTTTCTCCTTCTTCTTCTCCTTCTTCTTTAGCTTCTTTCTTTCTTTCCCATCATATGTGAATTTATTTTGACTATATTATTGAGAAATTTATATACTGATTCAGATTGAAACTAAAACATTGATCTGATCCAGATTGAAAGTATTTGCCGACCACAAATTAACTGTGGCTGAAACGAAGGGAAATTTTCCTGTAGAAAACATTCATGTATAGGAAAAAGCTAAATGATCAGATAGAAGGCTCAGGACCTTACAGTTAGGGTTTTATTGGTAATAGACCTGTATCATTTATGTGGAGTTCCGATATCCGATGTGGATTTCGGTTTAAACGGGGGAAAATCTCAAAATTACTATTCATTTACCTTAATAGAAATACACATGTGAAAAGAAAGGACTTCGAGGGTTACAGACGATCCTTATTTCTTCTTTTCTACAACATTACCTTAGTTTAGTTCATGAGTTCTGTTCTTTCACCTGCAAGAAAGGGATGCAAAATCTACGGAAGTTAAGTCCTATTTTATCCCCATGCCGCGATTTCACGGACAAACCTCAGCGTCCAATTTGCTCAAAATATAAAACGTTATTTTTCCTCCTTAAAGAAGGTTCGTTATTTGAGAAGAATTTCAAGGGTTTAGGTGATATACTTTTATCCTATCTGTTTGTTTGTTCGTTTTTTTCACGGCGGTCAGTGCACCTACACATGTGTTTCCTGTCAATCTTATACGAGTACTGACTAAACTTTCTTTCTAAACTTTCTGGCTACTTTTTTCCAATACATTAGAGGTAAGAGTGAAAAATTGCCGCCAGAAAGTTTGCCTCGAGCGGGTATCAAACACGCAACCAATTCAGATACACTAACCACTGAGTTACTAGGCCGTTTTTTTTTTTTTATTTTTAAATCTTGAGTTGGCAGACTGTTTAAGAATGAACTCAAAAATAAACAGACTTCACTTAATTTAACCCTTTCCCAAACAAGCCCTGGGTTTTACGTGTCTGCAGTAAGAGTCTTTTGAAAACACTGTGGGAAAAGGAGACATTGCTCGTGACGAGCAATTTCTCCTTTTCCGACGGCGTTTTCTACCCTTTTTTCATTTTCTCCAAATCTAAAATTGTCGTCTGCAAACTCTTTCTTTTCAACAAAATATATCCATCCCAGGAAATAAAGTGAATTTAAAATCGTATGCAATATGCAATAGTTTTTGGTGTACAAACAATTTCAAAAGTATACATTTGTACACTTATTTAGTTCATGTATTTTTCTTTTGACCAAAACTTCAAATTATACGTGCTGATAGATATAACCAAATGCGGATTAAATCTGGGGAAATGAGCACAAACCTACTCGTTAAATAATCACAGTTATGTTTAAAACATATACGGGGGTGTCCCAAAATAATTATCTGTTACCCATTTAAACTATTATTGTTTTAATTGGGATGGAACGCACCATACATACCTAAAAGCTATATCAAAACAATGTCTACACAATAAAGCTTGTTAATTTGTAAAAAAAAAAAACGTGTGTACACCTATAATACATATTTATGATGTGGTGGAGAATAGCAGGACTGTGCTAATTACTCTTGCAAATCATTTCAAATTGGTGTTATAGAAATCATAATACAAAGTCAGTATCTCAGATTGATAACTGTTGTTCAATCGGTGAGACATTTAAAGAATGCGCTATGTCAGACCGCAGCGAAGGCATATGTTGATGTACAGTAACCGAAAGAACGAACCCGAGATGGAATGGATAATTATTGCAACCGATTATCCCGACCGGTTTACTTCTGCAGAGGGTATGAACCTAAGCGAGTAGATCGGCCAGGTCCAGTATGAGGGGAATGGGGGGGGGGTGGGCGGGGCAAAATGCTGACGAAATCTTTGGTGGTACTCGAATCCACAGCCTTTGATACTAGGATCGGCGGTTTACCAAATGGGTTATTGGACCAATCGATACTCTAACGCATTAGATATGTATTTATCCCTTGTTAGACGTGACATGCATTTTAAAGATTTTTTCTAAGTTACTGCAATTACAATAATACTTACCTGCTACAGTGACTTTCTGACCACTTTTGACAGAAAATTGTGGAAAAAGGAAAAATAAATTATGACGAGCAAAGTCTCCTTTGTTACGATGTTTTCAAGTATATTGATATATCAAATCTTAAAGGTGCAGTTTAGGTCAAATTATCAAAGCAGTTACAGTTGAATTTAAATCCAACCATGTAAAGCTATAAAAAGTATTGTGGAAATGACAGTTTGTTCTCACGTGGTCAAACAATATGTTAGTCGCTGGCAACAAAAATGAAATAAAATCACGCAAAATGTAAACAAACGACACAGCTACCTGGCAGGTTTTAACCTAGTTTTGTTATCAATTTCTCTGCCAGCGACTAACTCCTGGACCGACAGTACAATGACAGATTGTCATCCTCACAACAATAACAACAATTCAACGATCCCGAGGAACAATGCTGTGGGAAAAGAAGAAAATACTGGAAAGCAGTAGTTTCTTCTTGACGCACGTGCGCTTACTTGTCTTACTCTTTCAAGGACAGATCCTGCACAAATTTAACAGCACTTATCATGTTGCCTGAAGATGCTTTAAACACAAACTAAGATCTCTTTTTTGTCTGGTGAAGAGTCAAAACTTTAATCTATACTTAACGATTTGAAATGACCTGAATGGCTATCTTTGAATTAAGGGGATTTAGATTGCTCAGTCTGAACTTCTCGGGTAAACGAAAATTAACTTTGAGATGGCCCCTTTTTGCCCGAAGTCCACGTCCGATATCGGAGTCCACGTAAATGATACAGGTCTAATAGTACGGTCACAAATCAGTATATGCCGCCTGCCGGCGTGGTAACTGCCAGTTTTCACTCAAATTCGGCCGGTGGCAGCTCGGTGGCATGCACAATCGGCAGGCGGCAGGCGGCATTTTAGACGCCGCTAGGACGCCGCTGAAGTTTTAAGAAAAAGTTAAAATTCTGACTGCCACCGGCCGATTTTTTCCAATTGTGGCTGTCGTCAGGGCGCCAGCCGGGCGCATTTCGTGGTCGCGCGGTGGCAATCAAGCGGCAGACGGGCGGCAGCGCGGCGGCAGCGCGATTTTTACTCGGTCGTCATGGGGTTCGAGGGCCTTCAATCTTCGGCCGGCGATCGGTAGGAGCTAACTGCCACTCTCCAGCCTCCGGCCTGCTACCGTTATGCTACCGACATGCCACCGTGCGATTTCAAAATACCTGCCGGCGGCAGGGCGGAGATTGAAAACCAGATGGAAGGCGGCTGTCGGTGTTGGTAGGTGGCAGGATAGCGATCTGCCCCTGAATATAAATCCGAGGCTATTCACAATAAGAAATTGTCGTCATGGCGATTCTAACAGCACCAGGGCGACTCAGAGACTTGCATATTGCTGCGTTAGGCTCTGGTCTCTAGCGCTTCGGTGCTGGGGCTTTGTCTTGCCCCTTGCCTTTAAGGGGCAATTTATTGGAAGGAAAAATTTCTTAAAAATTAGATCTATTTATCTTGTGGTTGATAATAATGATGAACACTTTGTAGTGATTCGAGAGCAATCTAGATATATCCCCCGTTAACCAGCCTGCCGCCGTCAGATTATCGGGCGGGCGCCTGTCGGTGGCAGTTCGAACGCCCGATCGCCGGCCGGTGTCAGTTGTAAATGGTCGGTGTCCGCCAGGTCGCCGGGCGGTGGCAGGTAAAATCTAACGGCTGCCGGACTGTCGCCTAACTGCCACCGGCCGACACCCTGATGATACCCCACACCCCTCGAACTTAAGTAACTGCCTGCCGCCGCCCGGAACCGCCAGGCGGCCTTTTACTGGCAGTTATTTATGACCACTCTCACCGATTTGTAAAAAGTCGGCCGGCGGCATGTAATTTTAAGAATCCACCGATGTCTAAAAATCGGCTGGCGGCAGTTTCACATTGTGTGTATCTATCTATCTATCTATCTATCTATCTATCTATCTATCTATCTATTTATGACCTGGTGGTTGTGAGTTCGATACCCACTTGAGGCGAACTTCCTTTCCGGCGTATTTTCGCCTCTCACCTCTGCTGAAGTATCTGAGAAAAGTAGTCGGTTCCTTTGAAGAAAAAGTTTTGTTAGTACTGGTGTAAGAAAGCCAGGAAAACATGTGCGTCACCGACTGCCATAATAATTAATAATTAAAGTGGCGTTAAACTCCAATAAAAGCAACCAACCATTTACAAGGATAATTTCAGGAGTGACCCTAACCGTAAAATCCCTAAACCCTATCCCTTAACCCTAACCCTAACTTCTAGGTTGTAAAAAAGTAACAAGCGTTATAAACAAATGGAAATGAAAGCAGCTTAATTAGCCAGTTTGGCCACTTAAAAATTTTTTGTCAACGTGTTATTGGAATTTGATGATAACCTCGACCCATTTGTTGAAGTGGTTTGTTATTGAAGTTTCACTCAACATCGAATATGTTGTAGCTGCGTAATATCCAAAACATTTAAACATGAGGGCCATGATGGCTCTGGATCGCTCACCTGAGTCAAAACTTCACTCCCTGTAAATAACTCGATTTCTGACCATTTGTCAAGTCAACTGAACTAAACAATGTGACCTCTAGAGTGTCAACAAGGAATTTTCATAGTTGGCGTAGTGACCTTCTTTATCACCAAAGGTGACCCAATTTTGAACTCGCCAAAATCTGTCAAGACAAATATTTTAACAGTTTTCAAGTATATCTATCAATAAATGTGGCCTCTACAGTGCCCACAGGGTATGTCTTTAATTTGACATTGTGGCCTAGTTTATGACACCAGGTGACCCAATTTCAAGCTCATGCAATATTTTAGCAAAGCGTATATTCGGATTAAATTCCAGGTCATTTCAGACATATTGATCAATAAAGGTGGTCTCCAAATTACCCACAAGGTGTTTCTTCCGTTTGATTTTGTGACCTATTTTATGGCCCCAAGTGCCTAAATTTTGAACTCACTGACCATGTTATGGTCAGGTGAGCTAACAAATTCAGAATAGGATTTCTACATAACAAATATCAAAGTTCAACGCCTCCCAGTTTTAGAGCAGAAAAGTTTAAAAGTTTTCTTTTTTTGTTCCCATGTTCAAACTTGTGACCCCCGGGCTGAGGTGAGTTTTGATACCAAGACCATCACATGAACAAACTTGGTAGAGGTCCACTAGAACATGCTACATACCAAATATCAAAGCTCTATGCCTTTCAGTTTCAGAGACGAAGATTTTTAAAGTTTTCCCTTTTTGTTCCTACGTTCAAATTTGTGACCCCCGTGACGGGACCAGTATTGACCCCAGGGGCATCACATGAACAAACTTGGAAGAGGCCCCACGTGATCCAATTTTGAACTCACTGAACATGTTGTGGTCAGATGGGCTAACCAACCAAGAAAGGATTACTACATAACAAATATCAAAATTCTACGCCTCCCAGTTTTAGAAAAGACGAATTTCAAAGTTTCCCTCGTTTGTTCCAATTTTCGAACTTGTGACCCCCGTGGCGGGACCACTGTTGACCACATGGACATCATATGAACAAACTTCGTAGAGGTCCACTAGAAAATGTTACATACATGTACCAAATATCAGTGGTTTACACCTACCAGTTTGGGATATTAAGAATTCTGTTTTTTTTTTCCTTTTTTGTCCCTGTACGTTCGAATTTGTGACCTCCCCCCCCCCCCCACCTTCAGGACGGGACCAGTATTGACCCCAGGGACGTCACATGAATAAACTTGGTAGAGGTCTACAAGGAGATGCTACATATCAAATATCAAAGCTCTATGCCTTTCAGTTTCAGACAAGAAAAAAAAAATATAGTTCTCCTTCTTTGTTCCTACGTTCGAATTTGTGATCACAGGGACGGGGAAAGTATTGATCCCAGGAGCATCATATGAACAAACTTAGTTTAGAGGTCCACTAGGAGGTGCTTCCAAATATCAAAGCTCTATGCCTTTCAGTTTCAGGGAAGAAGAATTTTAAAGTTTACCTGCTTGTGCGCAGGTGAGCTAAAACTAAAGATTAAACTTCGAAGTGTCATGTACGCATATTCTTCTGTGATCATCTGTAGCTGTCATTGGTGAAGCTCTTGCATATGAAGTTTTTGTTTTTAGTTTTGGACGCTGTCCCATGCAAATGAAGCGTTTGTAACGTGAACTGGTTCATTTTCAGCACATGGGTGCTTGTTCAAGGTTGTGGTGAATCATTTTGCCCCAGATGTGAACAAGTTTTCAAATCTTCTGCCACCTGACCGTTCAACTAATAGAGTACGCTGACGAAGAAGAATTTCCCTTCTGAGTGACCCCTTTCAATGAAGACTGACGTCACTGGGAACTGACGTCACTGACACCTTCATTTTGGATATTATGTTGACAATGTAGTCCACTCTCTTTCACTCCGGATCATTCACATTCCCCTCTGTAGTGGGCTTAGAAAGTAGTCCGTCATTACGTGATATTTTCGTCACATGACCAAAACTCAAAATGGCGACACAAACGCCGGTGAAAGAAAGGCCAATATCGATTACTTTGTGTGCTGTTCGAACAGCATACGGCCAATCAGACTAAGTGGTAGGAAATGTTAAAAAGAGGGATTTTCTGTAAAGCTTAAATGTCTTTTAAAGGACCATAACTTGTTTTTTAAATCTCATAACTAAGATCCATCGGTGTGTCAAAATTGGTGTCATCATTCATGGGCGCAGCCATTTTTGTTAAAATTGGCGTAAGATTCTAATCGGTAAAGATGCTGGAAAATATAGTTCCATTGTATACAGGTAAATTCATTAGTTTAAATGCGTCTTTAATGTTTCCAGAATCATATTTCCTCTGTCTACTTTATAATGTTACACATGAAACAGTTAAATAACAACAAACCATCTTTTCCTCGGTTTGACAAGATTCTTGTCATTTGCCCATTGCAGAGATGTATGGTGAGAGTAACGAACGACAAAGTTCTCTGCTCGGAGATTGAGTGTAGTCATATATACTGGCCCCCGAAAGGGACTGCTTTTTACGTTGGTTTTGCCAGTGTACATGATAAACACTGAAACGAACCTCTCCCATCATTTGGAGGAAGTAAAAGAAGTGTTAATAAAAACAAATTGTGACATATATCTGGACGTTGACAGGGGTATTGTGATGAAAAGATTTTCGATTTTGTTAACAGAAGGAGTCTTTTTTTTTTTTTTCAAAATAAGGAAAGTAGTTGTTTGTGCATGCTTGGTGTCTACCAGGCAAAATAGTATAAAAAGAGATGCATAAAATACTGAACTTTTGTGAATGATAAGGGGAAAATATGACAAAACGTAATCCAAAAGTAAAGCATGAAGTTTTGAAAAACTTGATATTTCAATTTACATTATTAAGTGAATGAACGACAATTAGTTTCTTCCACGATTAAAACTGAATGAATTTTCCTCAGAATTTGGCTCAGGTATGTTTTCGAAACGTTCGGTCAATGACTCTGCAAAAAATGAGACCAAATAAGCTGTCCCTTTTATATGCAGCGGTCCAAATTTTTAAACAACAAGAGGGCTATGATGGCCCTGTATCGCTCCACTTGCTTTTAATTGATTGATTGATTGATTGATTGTTGTTGTTGTTTAACGCCATTTTCAGCATTTCTTTTCAGTTAAATCGTGGCGGCCAGTGCACTATCCATGCATATTATCGTCGAAACAATGGTCAGCAGTGGGACAGGAATGAATCCTGTTGCAAGAACATCATGGCAAGATGATATCTGTAAAGTTTGGTCAAGTTGGAAGAGTGGTTTTTCAATAGATTTCACTACATAAGCCAATGTAAGACTTCTGAACCCTGGGGTGGCGTCAAATTCAACCCTAGTGCTACAATTTGAGTACTCTTGGTATCTTGGTAGAGGCCCACCAGGTAAAGCCACGTACAAAATTTGGTAACCCTAGGCCTAATGACTCAGTACAGGGCGACTTCTAAAGTTTTGCCTGTATAAGCCCATATAAAAATTGTGACCCCATGGGCTGGCAAATATTTTTACGGCAGGGCTATAAGTTGAGCACTCTTGGTAGAGGCCCACTAGATAAAACAACATGCAAAATTGATAGCACTAGGCCTTATGGCTATGGGCAAGATTTCTTAAGTTTCTATATAAGCCTTTGTAAAACTTGTGACCCCCCGGGGTGGGGATGAATTTGACTCCAGGGCTAAAAGTTGCGCATTCTTAGTAGATGCCCACTAGATAAAGCCACGTGCAAAATTTGGTAACCCTAGGTCTTATGGCTAGGTACAGAAAGATTTCTAAAATTTTCTCTATATAGGCCTATGTAAAACTTGTGACATCCCCGGGGCAGGGTTAAATTTGACCCCAGGGCTATAATTTGAAGAAACCTGATAGAAGTCCACTAGATAAAGCTACCTGCAAAATGTCGTAGCTCTATGCCTCATGGTTTCAGACAAGAAGATTTTTAAAGATTTCCAATGTCTTAAAATTTTGTTACCATGGCAACCGAAGTTTTTGAAGTAATTAAATCATTTAAGTAATTCTAAAGAAAACCATGTCAGGATCATTTCTGTGAAGTTTCATCAAAATAAGCGTAGTAGTTTCAGAGAAGTTTAACAAAATTTACGCACGGACAGACGAACGGACGGGCGCACTGACGGACAGACGCAAGACGGACAACGGGCCATGGCATAAGCCCGCTAACCTTCGGCCAGTTTAGCTAAAAATAAACTCGTGCTTTGAAGAGTATTTCCTGGTCTGTGGAGAAAGTCCGGATCATTGATGGGTCAGAGACACTGAAGATACTAGATTGGATAGCAGCAGTCTGGTTAAAACAGCTTTGTAAAGGAGAAACTGATTAAAAGCTAATCTATAGAACTGTTAGTCGTGAACTTCTATGTAACACTTTGATACTATGTTCGACGAGGTTTGAAAAAAAAAAATGTGAGACTGTACTTCATTTACATTTTATATGTACAATGGTGACTATGACACTATAGGTAACTATAGGTGCAGTGTTACTAGAGATCACTCCTTCCCGACAGCATAGCTTTCTCCCCGAATAAAAATCATCACCTAACATTCGCGTTGGGGAGAAATATCTTTAGCCCAGTGATTGAACTTAGAAAAAAAACGGATCTGCACGACTTCAAATCCCGCCACGTGCGATTTGTATTTGAGCTATGTATTTGTTTCGAACTTTCATGTTTGTAAAAGCACCGATCACAGCACGTGTTGCGCAGGCTGATCTGAACAGAAAGTTTATGCTATGGGCCAGTCTTCTGAACGTCAATAGCCTGGGTCCGTATTCACCAACTATTCTTGAGAATATTCTTAGTCTTATTCTTATCTATTTCACGTGTTTCGATAGTTTAGCGTGAAATAGTTGTCTTTCGCGTAATGAGTTGTAAAGAGTGATTACATTAGACGCGTGCAGGTTTCTTTATGGTGGGTTTTTGGTCAGGGTTTGCCAGGCCCGTCAGAAGGAAATTTCATTTGTCCGGCCAGTAAGGTGAGCGAGCGAAGCCATGCTAGGGGGGTCCAGGGCATGCTCCCCCGGAAAAAAAAATGAAAATAAGACGCTCTCTGGTGCATTCTGGCGCATTTTTGCGGTTTATATTACGCATTTTTTTTTTTTTTCGAAAATTGGTCAAGCCATTTTTCATTTTCGGCCGAAAATTTGGTCCGACCATAGCCGGATCGGCCGGACCGCTTCCGACGGCCTTGTTTGCACGAGTAATTCAGGTTATATGTATCATGTATAGTGGCTACGTGTGTTGTCATTCTACCAGACGACACAGCCGGAGCAGCATCTTTGAATCTCCGTGAAATGAGTATTACTGTTCGCATAGAGGTGAATGTGAAGATCACCATAACGCATGTGTTCTGAGAACCGTTTTTTTTTTTTTTTTTCTCTTTTAGCTTTAAAGCTTTGCTGATTCTGTTTGGTGTGGTAATGTAGTACTATTGTCTTGTAAGACTGACACAGATTCAGTGCACTTAGATGCTGCCATTACATTACGAGTATTCGCTTGTTTCTAGGAAGAATTTTAGATGATTTGCATATATACAGGGAACGAACCTTTCGTTGTGACATGCATACAGGTACAGGTTTCCCTAGTTTTTTTTTCCGTTATATGTTGATTATTCATAAAAAAAAGAAACAAAAGCGAAAATAAAGAATTTTTTATCCATGTTTTTTTTTTTTTTCTTTTTTTTTGGGGGGGGGGGGTGAATTGTGCAGGCACACACACGTTCCCTGATTATCCGAAAGGTGTGAACTGCTATAACTTTGTTCAAATATGAACTGAAATCGTAAAGTTATGCTATTCAATGAAATTTTTCCGACATTCGGCACAAATGGTTGCACATAAATTGCTTAACTTGTCTTTGCTGCAAATTTACCGAAAATGAATAGTCCAGGGAAAGAAACACTAAAACAAACATCATCAAAAAAAAAACGCCAGTATTTCATGTGTACCACTTTTCTAGTGTCTGGAGATAAGACGAACTATTTCTTCTAAATACATTTATATTCTGTCTAAGCCACTGGAATGAAGAAGAGTCTTGCAGCGATTTGGAAGACTGTTTGTCATGGCTAAATCCATAATGTCCTAACAAATCTATAACATACGTTAATGGTCTATTGTTAATATGGGCGAGACCACCTTGATCCGGCACCGCCCAACTCATCACAATACCTTCACGACAATGCCGGGCTAGGTTACTGATATACACGTGTTCGTATTGTTTCGGAATGTGCTCAGCGACCTCTAGTGACAGTATCCAGTCATAGATAGGGATGCCGTACTGTGGCACGGTGAGATCCATAAATTTTACACGACCTTCGCTCGTTTCTTCACAATATGGTGCCCCGTCATACGCGTCATATGTACGCACTTCTTTCAGTTTCAGTAACTCTCTCTTGTATGCACCAGGACCATCTCCAAAACTTCCAACTGTTTTACCTGCCAAAATAATTAATGAATTAAAGATAATGGAAGCATGATAGGATAATATATTATACGGTATATGACTCTGTGACAAGGAGTCTTAATGCATCTACAAAAAGGATCGCCCCAGATCAGCTTGAGCAGTCTGCCCAGGCAAGCATGGTTCAAAACCTTTTGCTTTTGTCAATTTTCTGCACTTCCAGGGATTTGACCAGTTTTGAAAACGACGTATTTAATGGAAAAATCAATTATGTATCACAGATATGTATTAAGCCTCCTTCTGTCAGAACAGAAGTAAAGTATGAAGACCACCTCTTTCGACGACTGAAAACAAAATCCTGCGGAACATATTAAGATTCTTTGTTGTATTAACTGGACTAAATAAGCGGACAGTTCAGATTGGGATCAGAATGCATGTTTTGTACAGTGTGATCTCGATCTGGTTCGTCTGCAAGACGCCCCCCCCCCCCTATATTCTCCCCTATGTCCCTTTCAAAACTCAACAGATTTTATGGACATTTTTACAGAACGTAAATTATATACACTTCCATTGCAAGCCTCTTTTAGCAGGGTATATCACAACATAACGCTTCTAGTATATGACAAATTCAATACAGTACATCCAAGACAATGTGCAAGTAACCTCATTGGTATTTTTGTATACTTTCACTATATCCATAAAATAAAAACAACAAAAATGTCAGACTTTCTACAAATTGATAACTATGTAAGGTCTTTCCCGATACTAAAGGCGACACCAGAAACTTGTATCGATAGTGTAGATCAAAAACAGGCTTCAAAGGTGCAGTCTGATCTCCGCAAATGTGCAGTCTGATCTCTGATCTACGGTATTCACTGCTATATTTTAAAATTATGACCAATAGGCTAAGGCCCAGATCAAAAAAGGGCTCTATTTTTAATTTTTTTTCAATCCATCTGGTAGAAAAATTCAAATGGTACAGTGAGTTAGGATAGCCTATTAGAGTCACTTTAAGCATGGATGCCAGATCTGAAAGTGGTGCAGATTTTTTTTATATGCTAATAAACGCGCCTACCCCAAATTTGCCTATAACAAAAATTAAACTTTTCCTATGTTCACAATAATAATAAAAACAATGAAACAATGCAATCTTTTTGACAAATCTTTTGAATTTAAGATGCTCATAAAAATCCACATTTACATGTATGTAAGACTTATATTAAATCAAGTCTGACCAATTTCACATACCATAAAACACCTAATAAATGTTCCGTGCAGAATTAATTGAAAACAAACTCTGATTTTCAGTCTTCACATTGAATGTGTTAGTATTTCCAGCTAGATTTTTTCACAGTTTTGGCTAGAGTTACTAGGACAGACATAGAGGACCAGAATTAAGAACAGTTATGGAGTTTTAGCATTTAGCACCTCAAAAATGATCTATTTATGAGTGCAACAGTATAATTTGTTGTTGCGCTCTACCCTTTGATTTTGTTATTTCATTATATATTCACAACAACTGTAACCATAAGTATGCCAACACTAAGATTTGGCTATTTTCATTTCTTAATCTGCTTTATTTCCTTTGTTATTCTTACACTCCTACTCTGTTAATCTATTTCACTAATACAAGAGGGTCATGATGGCCCTGTATCACTCCACTGGCTAATACGTGAAAACGCTACAAGCCAAACATTACAACTCCGGCCAAATGGTTTCAAACTTGAAGACATACAATAGGCTAAGGCCCAGGCCAAAAAAATGGCCCTATTTCTTTTTTTCATCCATCTGTTTCTCTAGTTCACTGATGCAATAGGGGATATAACTTAACACAAGAGGGCCATGGCCGCCCTGTATCGTGCCACTGGCTAATATGTGGAAACACTACAAGCCAAATATTACTACTCTGGGCAATTGGTTTTAAACTTGAAGACATACATTTTTTTTCTATAAAATCCTACGAGAAAGTTATGACCCCTTGACCCCTGGGCAAAGCCATTATTGACCACAAAGCTATAATTACTTGAATCTTGGTGGAGGTCCACAAGATAAACCCCCGTACCTAATAATACAGGTATAGAATCTTGTGTTATAAACAAGAAAATTTTCAGAGTTTCCTAAAAGAAAAAAGGCCATGTATAACATGAGACCCATGAAACAGGGCTACATTTGGTAACCCTAGGCTTTATTATGGTTAGTAAAAAGATAATTTATAAAGTTTTCAACACAAAAGCCAAGATAAAACTTGTGACCCCTGGTGTGGGGACAAACTTAACCCAAAGGCTATAATTTGGGCCCTTCTGGTAGAGGCCCACTAGATAAAGCTACATCCAAAATTTTGTAGTCCTAGGCCTTGCGGCTATGTACTGGGAGATTTTTTAAGGTTTTCCCAATATAAGCCCATGTAAAACTTGTGACCCCGGGGCCGGGCCAAATTTGACCCCAGGACTATAAGTTGGGCACTCTTGGTAGATGCCCAGTTGATAAAGATACATGCCAAATTTGGTAGCCCAAGGCCCTTAAGAAGGATTTTAAGTTTTCCCTATATAATCCCGTATAAAACAATTTCGACTCCAGGGCAATTATTTGAAGGAACTTGGTAGAGGTTCACATCATATAGCTACATGTCAAGTTTGGTAGCCCTAGGCCTTATGCTTTCAGATAAGAAGATTTTCAAAGATTTCAATATTTTTCAGTTTTGTTGCCATGGCAAACAGAGTTTTTGAAGGAATCAGATTCATTCAAGAAATTCTGGAGAAAGCCATGGCAGGTTCATTTCTATGAAGTTTCATCAAGTTTGGATGGGTAGTGTCAGAGGAGATGTTTGAAATATAAGTTAATGCACATGTATACGGACAGACACACGACGGACAGCGTGCCATGAAATAAGGCCGCTGGCCTTTGACCAGTGGAGCTAAAATCCTCTTGCTGACTTAAAATTAACAAATGCGCTGTTCATTCAGCGTAATTGTGACGTATGATCAATCATCAGTTTCTTTATTTGCTGCATTGACAGTACAGCTGCGCTCTGTGTGTGTATGTGTATATGTTGTGGATGTGGGTGTGGATGTGGATGTGAGTGTTTTTCTGGGTTCTTTTTTTTAGCTCACCTTAGCACAAAGTGCTAAAGGTGAGCTATTGTGATCGTCCTATGTCCGGCGTCCAGCGTCTGTCGTCCAACAATTTCTTTAAATATCTTCTCCTAAAACACTGGGCAAATCTTGATGAAACTTTGCAGGGATGTTCCTTGGGTGAAGCTCTACCAAAATTGTTCAAAGAATAGAATTCCACTCATGATTCCGGTTGCCATGGCCGCAAAAAGGAAAAAAAATACAAACTCCTTGAAAATCTTCTTCTCTGAAAGCAGAAGGCATAGAGCTTTGATGTTTGGTATGTGGCCATCTCCTAGTAGAACTCTACCAAGTTTGTTCAAATAATGCGACTGGGGTCAAAACTGGCCCCACCCCGGGGGTCACAAGTTTGAGCATAGGAACAAAGAAGGAAAACTTTAAATATCTTCTCCTCTGAAAATTAGAGCTTTGATATTTAGAATGTAGCATCTCCTAGTGGACCTCTACCAAGTTTGTTCACATGATGCCCCTGGGGCCAAAACTGGCCCCGCCCAGGGCGTTACAAGTTCAAACATAGGAACAAAGAATGAAAGCTTTAATATTCTTCTTCTCACAAAGTAAAAGGCATAGAGCTTTGATATTTGGAATGTAACATCTCCTAGTGGGCCTCTACCAAGTTTGTTCATATGATGCCCTTGGGTTCAAAAGTGGCCCTTCCTCGGGGGTCATAAGTTCGAACACAGGAACAAAGAAGGAAAACTTAAAAAAAAATTCTTCTCTGAAACTTGATGGCGTAGAGCTTTGATATTTGATATGTTGGATCTTCTAGTTGACCTCTACCAAGTTTGTTCATATGATGCCTCTGGGGACAAAACTGGCCCTGCCCTGGGGGTCACAAGTTCAAACATATGAACAAAGATAGAAAATTATAAAATTCTTCTTCTCTAAACCTAGAAGGCATAGAGCTTTGATATTTGGCATGGAGCAATTCCTACTGGACCTCTCCCAAGTTTGTTCATATCATGCCCTTGGGGTCAAAACTGTCCCTGCCCCTGGGGTCACAGGTTAGTTTAAAGTTCATCACATAAACATGACGGAAATAAAGCTATAGTCTCAGGTGAGCACTCCAGGGCCAATGTCCCTCTTGTTGAAATGCAATGATGTAACAGATTTATTTCCTACATAACAATCATATTTTTAATGCATATAGCATGAATATAGTTAACAGTGGGTACTGAAGAGTAATTGAAATAACTTAAATGTAATTGTAATAACATTTAAAGTCTTAAATTGTCAACAAGACAGTATTTTTGGTGCAAATGACTTTTCTTCATTTCATGTGTAACTATTCAATTATTGTTTCATTTGTTTTTTCTCAAATAAAGGCACTAAGTACAAATCTTTTTTTGATACTTATATGTGTCTGCGCTGTAACATTTTGTGTCATTGCTGTAAAACATGAGTCGTTTATATAACAATGATTCAAAAAATGCTCATGAAAAGAAGCTGCGACGTTTAATTTAATAAAAACAATTTCTGGGAACAAAACGGAAAATATAGTTACATTTTAGTACAAACAGCTAGGAATCATTTACTAGATCTATATAACTTTTTCAAGAAATTAAAAAAGTTGCAAAACACTGATCTTCTCTGACATATAGCATGCCAAAATTTTGTTCCAAAATACTCAATTAATGTAAAACAAATATGTGTTATATAGATGATTCGAAGTGAAATATTATAATCTGAACCAGAAAACATTTATTTTTCTGCATTAAAATGGAATTTCTTTCACTTTACAATTTTGTTACATGAAGGACATGTTGATGTGTTATGACTAGCATTGCATCAGAGTAGACAATATTCCAGTGTGGACATAAGGAACCTTATCAACCAAAAAAATCCAACTTAATTTTCAAAGATCGTGTCTCCTAAAATCTGCCATAATTATATAATAGCTCATAGATGGCCGTGAATATACTTTAGTGGGTGGGGTAAAAGATAAGCAAAACCGTAACAAATATACAATGCAACAATTTAGTACAATAGTAAGCATTTAGTTCTCATCAAACCCTTTCACAAGAAGTTGAAACACAAAAGTTTTAAATGATATTAAGTTGCTCATGATTTTCAAAAAATGTATGCAAATTTGGTGGGTGGGGTAACACCAGGACACCCAATGTATTTTATCTTCGCCTGTAACTGAATTTTACCATTGCTTATGTGCTTAACTATCAGTTAGACCTATTTGCAATCAATATACTCCGGAAGATATTGAATTTTTGTTGTTTATACACATAAGCTCAATTCAATGCATTTTCAGTGGGTGGGGTAACAAAATGTCGTCTGAAAAAAATCTGCACCACTTTTGTTTCTGGCATCCACCCTAATTTGACTTCTATATGGCTGTACTATCACCTGGTACCAATGAAATTTTTCTACCTGACGGATTGAAAAAAAATTGAATCCAGCTTGCCAGGCCTTAGACTACAAACTGTCTCTTAACCTTTCACCAAACAATCCCTGGCTTTTACAACCCTAAAACAGAACCTTTTTGAAAACGTTGTGGGAAAAGGAGAAAATGCTGGTAAACAGCATTTTCTCCTTTTCCCACAATGTTTTCTTCCCCATCCAAAACAAAAATCATCATTTCAGTTACATTTAATTTGTCGTCTGCAAATCCTTTCGATTTGGACATGTCCAATTTTTTGTCGTTTGATAAAGAGTTATTATATTTATGCAGTAGTAAGAGAGAGTTGGTCACCTTTAAAGAACTCGGATAACTTTTTGACCAGGTACATGTCCGTCATGTGTTGACCACCGTCTTCTTTACTTGACTCCCTGCACCAGCCTCCCAGGTCATTGGTTTCTTTTCCTGCTGATTTCTATTAAAAGACAAGAGGACAATGATTGTCCTATATCGCACACCTGAGTACTAAGCAGTAAAGGTCTACAATGAAAATAATGACCAAATGTTAATAAAACAAGAGCCGCAAATTGTCGCAAAATATGCAATCTCACCGCTAGTTGTCAAGGAGGTGTAATAGTTGCAAAGGGCAACAACCATGTTTACCAAGTCTAAAGTCAATTTGACTTGAGACTTCAAAATTCCACAATGGACAAGCAAAAACTACTGTAAGAAGAAGATCAAAGTAAAAAATATTCAAAATCCGTGCTAAGTAGAATTATTGTGCTTGCACACAGTACTCGGTAATACTGCAGCAAACATGCATACCATTTTTGAAGTAGTTCTGATAAGCACTAAATGCAGACTCATATGAGATTTTATCAAGACAAACATTCTACCAAATTTCAATTTAGCTTAGCAAGAAATGTGGTCCCGAGAGAATTCACAAGACGATTTTTAAAGATTTCCTTCTTTAAATCTATGTAAAACCCAAGACCAACAACAAAAGCCTAATTTTTACACCAGGACCATAATTTAGAGTATTTTAGTAGAGGGCCATTAGATGATGCTGCATGCCAAATATAAAAGCTCTAGCTCTTACGGTTTGGGACCAGTAGATTTTCAAAGATTTCCTTCTTTACCTCTTTGTGAAATCCGAGACCCCACAACATAGGGCCATTTTCAACACTAGGCCTATAATTTGAAGTATTTTAGTAGAGGGCTACTAGATAATGCTAAATGCCAAATATGAAAGCTCTGCAGTAGCCCTTAAGGTTTGGGACAAGAAGATTTTTAAAAATTTCTTTCTTTATTTTTATGTGAAATCCAAGAACCCACAACCTAGGGCCATTTTCAACACCACGGCCATAGTTTGAAGTTTTTTGGTAAAGGGCCACTAGATGATGCTTTGTGCCAAATATGAAAGCTCTAGCTCTTACGGTTTTGGGCAAGAAGATTTTTAAAGTTTTTTTTTTTCGATTGCCATGGCTACCAGAGTTCTTCATGGAATTCAAATCTTTGAAGTAGTTTGAAAATGCATCACCTAAGAATCATTTCTGTGAAGTTTCACAGAGAAGAAGTTTTTTTTAATAATTGTCTACGGACGGACAGACAGACGGACAGACACACAGATTGACTGATGGACAGACGGACGAAGGACAACGACCGATCACAATAGCTCCCCCGAGCACTAACCCTAACCCTAACCCTAAACCCTAACCCTAACCCTAACCCAACACTACGTGCTCAGGTGAGCTAAAAACTTGGTCAATAAACACTTTTTTCTAAAAGTAATCTGGCGAATTATATTTGTTGCAAAAATCTGTCATCTTGCATGTTTTATTACTACCATCAAATTGTTTAACCAGGGAAGGTGAAATGATCGACAGCAAACTGTATTTACTAATATATTTGAAAAGTATGCGGTATCAAATGAACCATGCTCTGTCAAAAGGGGTCTTTCTGCGAAAAGTGTCGATTCAGGTCAGCCTGAGCACTCCGCCCAAACTCGCAAACTTTAGCCATTGGTTAAATTTCAGTTTGTCAAGGGAGCCTTCTACTCCATGATAAAGTCGGTTGTTGAAAAAGGTGACTATATAACGGATCTATAATTATGTGATTTCTAGCCTGGCATCATGTATCATAGAGATGCAGTAAGCCCCCTTTTGTCAAAACACGGCTCATTTATTTACTGGCATTTGAGGAAGTAAACATTTACTTGAGTCAAGTAAGATATTCTATCGACGATTTTTTTTGTGGCTTTTATTTCTGAAAAAAAAAATCGCTGTTTGCATTTTCTTTAGACAGAGAGATTTGTTTCATAAGAATTTTGCATGGTCAATAATGCATGCACTTAACACAAATGCGTTGAGAAATATCCCGGCCTCTGTAAATATTTATTTATTAGCTTTCTGAAAAAAAGCAATCTATAAAAGTGTAAGAAGGTTTACAGTAAAAAGCGAGATCTTTTCACTCTTTTGCTGCAATCTAAATGAGCCATACTTTGACTATTGGGGACTTAAAGCATCTCGGTGATGAGTGATACTCAGCCCGTCATTAAATACTCAAAGCGTGATACTCGGCCACTCATTAAATACCCATAAAGTGATACCAGGTCAGTCATTAAATACCCATAGCGTGATACCAGGCAAGTCATTAAATACCCGTAGCGTGATACCAGGCCAGTCATTAAAAATTCATAGCATGATACTAGGCCAGTCATAAAATACCCGTAACGTAATACCAGGCCAGTCATTAGATACCCGTAACGTGAAACCAGACCAGTCATTAGATACCCGTAGCGTGATACCAGACCAGTCATGAAATACCCGTAGCCTGATTCCAGGCCAGTTGATGAATAGCCGTCGAGTGATACCACGCCAGTCATTAAATACTCATAGCGTGATACCAGGCGAGTCATAAAGTACCCCTAACATGATGCCAGGCCAGTCATAAAATACCCGTAGCGTGATACCAGGCCAGTCGTTAAATACCCATAGCTCGATACCAGGCCAGACATTAAATACCCGTAGCGTGATACCAGGTCAGTCATTAAAAATTCATAGCGTGATACCTGGCCAGTCGTGAAATACCCGTAGCGTGATAAAGGCCGGTCGTTAAATACTCATAACTTGATACCAGGTCAGTCATTGAATGCGCGTATCCTGATACCAGGCCAGTTATTAGATACCCGTAGCGTGATACCAGACCAGTTGTGAAATACTCGTAGCCTGATACCAGGCCAGTTGTTAAATAGCCATAGCGTGTACCAGGCCAGTCATTGAGTACTCATAGCGTGATACCATGTCAGTCATAAAACACCTGTAGCATGATGCCAACCCAATCATAAAAAACCTGTAGCTTAATACCAGGCCAGTCTTTAAATACTCATAGCTTGATACCAGGCCTGTCATTAAAAGCCCGTAGCATGATACCAGGTCAGTCAATAAAAATTCATAGCGTGATACCAGGCCAGTCATTAAATGCCCGTATTGTGATACCAGGCCAGTCAGAAGATATCCGTAGCGTGATACCAGGCCAGTGATTAGATGCCCGTAGCGTTATACCAGACCAGTCGTAAAATACCCGTATCTGATACCAGACCAGTTGTTAAATAGCCGTAGCGAGATACCAGGCCAGTCATAAAACACCCGTAGCATGATGCCTTGCCAGTCAGAAAAAACCCATAGCTTGATACCAGACCAGTCTTCAAAAACCCGTAGCATCATAATAAGCCAGTTGTGAAATACTCTAAGCATGATACAAGGCCAATTATTAAATACCCATAGCCAGGCCAGTCACTAGATACCCGTAGCATGATACAAAACCAGTCGTGAAATACCGTTAGCGTGATACCAGGCCAGTTGTTGAATAGACGTAGAGTGATACCAGGCCAGTCATTGAATACTCATATTGTGATACCAGGCCAGACATAAAATTCCCGTTGCATGATGCCATGCCAGTCATAAAAAACCCGTAGCGTGATACCAGGCCAGTCGTGAAATACCCTTAGCGTGATAC
Organism: Tridacna crocea; assembly: GCA_943736015.1. Taxonomy (NCBI): domain Eukaryota; kingdom Metazoa; phylum Mollusca; class Bivalvia; order Cardiida; family Cardiidae; genus Tridacna; species Tridacna crocea. The sequence continues at coordinate 31,706,907 of OX031066.1, read as the reverse complement.
AAGGCCAGTTTTTAAATACCCGTAGCTTGATACCAGGCCAGTCATGACATACCCATAGCGTGATACCAGGCGAGTCGTTAAATACCCTTTGATACCAGGCCAGTCATGACATACCCATAGCGTGATACCAGGCGAGTCGTTAAATACAAGTCAATAATGCAAGTCAATAAATACCCGTAGCATGATACCAGGCCAGTCGTGAGATTACTGCAGCGTGATACCAGGTCAGTCATTAAATGACCGTAGCGTGATACCAGGCCAGTCGTGAAATGCCCGTAGCGTGATACCAGGCTAGTCGTGAAATGCCCCTGGCGTGATACCAAGCAAGTCGTGAAATGCAAGTAGTTTGATACCAGGCCAGTCGTTAAATAAGTGCAGCATGATACCAGGCCAGTCGTGAAATTACTGCAGCGTGATACCAGGTCAGTCATTAAATGACTGTAGCGTGATACCAGGCCAGTCGTGAAATGCCCGTAGCGTGATACCAGGCTAGTCGTGAAATGCCCCTGGCATGTTACCAAGCAAGTCGTGAAATGCATGTAGTTTGATACCAGGCAAGTCATGAAATGCCCATAGTGTGATACCAGGCCAGTCGTGAAATGCCCCTGGCATGATACCAGGCCAGACGTCAAATGCTCGTAGCTTGATACAAGCCAGTTTTATAAAATCCGTAGCGTGATGGAAGGGCAGTCATGAAATACCCACACTGTATTACCAGGCCAGTTGGAAATACCCACAGTGTGATCCCAGACCAGTCGTGAAATAACCGTTGCGTGATACCAGGCCAGTCATGAAATACCCTCAGCTTGATACCAGGCCATTCATAAAATACCCGCAATGTGATACCAGGCCAGTCCTGAAACACCCACAGCGTGATACCAGGCCAGTCATTAATTACCCATAGCGTGATGCAAGGCCAGTCGTTAAATACCTTTAGCGTGATACCAGGCAAGTTGTGATTTACCCTTAGCAAGATACCTGGCCAGTCGTGAAATAGCCGTAGCTTGATATCAGGCGAGTCTTTAAATACCCTAAGTGTGATACCAGGCCAGTCGTGAAACACCCACACTGTAATACCGGGCCAGTTGGAAATACCCACAGCGTGATCCCAGACCAGTTGTGAAATACCCGTAGCGTGATACCAGGCCAGTCATGAAATACCAGCAGCAAGATAACAGACCAGTCGTGAAATACCCGTAGCATGATACCAGGCCAGTCTTTAAATACCCGCAGCATGATGTGATGCAAGGTTAGTTGTGAAATACTGTCCGCGTGATACCAGGCCAGTCGTGAAATACTCAGCTAGATACCAGGCCATTCATAAAATACCCGCAATGTGATACCAGGCCAGTCCTGAAACACCCGCAGCGTGATACCAGGCCAGTCATTAAATACCCGTAGCGTGATGCAAGGCCAGTCGTTAAATACCTTTAGCGTGATACCTGGCAAGTCGTGATTTACCCTTAGCATGATACCTGGCCAGTCGTGAAATACCCGTAGCTTGATATCAGGCGAGTCGTTAAATACCCTTAGCGTGATACCACGCCAGTCGTGAAATACCCATGGCATCATACCAAGCCAGTCATTAGAAACCCGCAGCATGATACCAGGCCAGTTGTGAAATACCCGTAGCTTGATATCTGGCGTGTCGTTAAATACCCTTAGCGTGATACCAGGCCAGTCGAAAAATACCCGTAGCATCATACCAAGCCAGTCATAAGATACCCGCAGCATGATACCAGGCCAGTCATTAGATACCCGCAGCGTGATACCAGGCAAGTCATTAGATACCTGCAGCGTGATACCAGACCAGTCATTAGATAGGCCTGTCCGCGGCGTGAGTCAGTGCATTTTGTGCATGTTTGTTTGCTCTTGGCATTCTTTTGAATATATCTACTGAAATCCTATCTTATTAATAGTGTTCACATAATAATCATTCCACCCTGATAACTGCTGTCATATCTATCTGTAGACTTTGATGTGTTTGACAATTTGGTCGAGGTATCCACCTACAGAACAGATGGGAGAAGGTTCATGTCCCTGTGAGAAAAAGATCGTTCTGATACGCAGTGCTGGTGAGCCGTCAGTGTCTTTTTTAACCCTTTACCAAACAATCCCTGGGTTTTACGACCCAGTGGGAGAAGCCTTTTGAAAACATTGTGGGAAAAGGAGAAAATGCTGGTAACCAGCATTTTCTCCTTTTCCCACAATATTTTCTATTCTTTTAAAGTAAAGAATAAATTTTAAGGCCACATTTATCATTTTTTATCGTCTGCAAATGTTTTCAACTTGGACAAGTCTAAAATAGTCTGTGAAGTCTGATCTTAATCAAATTTAGGCACAAAAGCGCTTTCAGTCGCCCTTAGCAGATAAATAGCTACAGAATACCTACTTGTGGAGCCATGACATAACTGATCCGGATTTGAGGAGTATCCCTTAATACTCACATTTAAACTAAAAGGTATTTCAGAAGTCTACATAACTGGTGACACAAAAGTTAACAATATCTTTTACTTTACTTTAGCAGAGCCCAAGTAGCTAAATCGGTAGCTTGCAGGACTTGAGAACAGAGGGTCACTGGTTTGAGCTCCGGCTTTGCACATTTCTTTCCGAAGATTGATGATAGTATTTGGGACAGGATTCATTCCTTTCCCAGCGCTGAGAACTGGTAAAAGAGACACCATTGGTGCCCTGGCCGTCGCGATATAACTGAGGTAATGTTGCAAAAGACGTTAAACATCAAACAGTCAATCAGTCATTACTTCGTTCTTACCTCGCAGTCCATCTTCCCCAGTTTTTGTCGAAGTTTATTGAGTTCGACAGAGAGTTCATCACGTTGTTGTTTCAGTTTCTGTTGAAGTTCTATAACGGCTTCGTTGTTCGAGCGTATGTTGACATTTTCGAGATAGATTGGCCTCATGTGAACCGCTTCCGGTGTTCTGTCACAAATTAGTTCCCCACCGCGGAAGGATATGGTGATAATGCAAAGCACAAGTAAACACGCAATGGTTCCTATGGCGTATCTGGATCTCATAGCTTTCTGGAAGAAAAAGCAGGCTCTTTTTTTTCTTTGAAAGGATGGAATAAATTGTAGGAAAAAGGAGGGAAATGCTGGTAAGCATCCCACAATGTTTTCAATCGACTTCTTCCTCAAGATCGCAAGAAACACGGAACTGTTTGGTAATATATGGTATTACCGGAACAAGTTTATCCCATATCACTTCCGGTTGTATCAAACAAGGATGTTTCAAAATGCTGGAACAATTATGTGCTAGATAAGTCAGAGATAGGGAGGATCATACTACTTTTATTTAGACAGTTATTGAGTACCTTAACTGTGTGAGCCAAGATCAGATTGCACAGAATGTGCAATTTAATCTTTAATGTACTGAGCCCCTATAGCGTAGTTGGTAGCATACAGGACTGGAGAACTGGGAGTCGCTGGTTCGAACCCTTACAAGGTCAATTTCTTTCCGAGGATTGATGACAGTCATTGCGACAGGATTCATTCCTCTCTCACCACTGATCATTGCTTTGATGATGGTTATGTGGAAAAGAATCCGGTGGCTGGGAAAGAATCCAGTGGCTGGGAAAGAATCCAGTGGCGCTGAAAGTATTGTGCGGAGTGCAGATAAAAGCAACCCCAAGAAAGTATGGATAGGTTAACTGGCCCCCACGATATAACTGAACTAGTGTTGAAGACGGCGTTAAACACCATACAATCAATCAATCATGATTTTGAATGCACACCGTCCGATATTCTGTGTATACATGATGGCCAAAACAGACCAGTTATCGCAGTAATTTGGGGCGTATTCCTTTCGCTACTCCGAACATTCCGAACATGTTCTACATGTAGGTCAATGGAGTATTTCGGAACATTGTGCCGTGTTCTTCAGAACATGTTCTGACTGGTCTAATCCAGTCGAGGTGTAGCGCACCTGCTGAACGGTTGCTAGGTGATACAAGATGGCTGAAATACGGACTATTCGTAATGGCAAAATTTGCAGTTGTTCTTTTTTACGACATGAATACCATAAATAGGGGCATAGTAGACTCCTCTCTCTCTCTCTCTCTCTCTCTCTCTCTCTCTCTCTCTCTCTCCCCAGCTAATAATTTCTTTAACTAACACAGTTATGACAGTAGGTCTTGCATCAGCCATCATGCCAATGTATTTTCATTTCGATATGATTTAGAATAATGCTCCGAACATGCTCCATTCAGAACATACTTCCGGAACAGTGTATTGTGTTCTGAAATATTCCTTTCGCACAGCATTCCAGAACACAGATCATTGTGCCAGAACAGGTGAAAGGCATACTCCCTTGGTCTCTGTTTACACACAAACATTGTCCGTTTCATTTTTGACAGTTAAAGGGTCTGTTTTACAAACGAATAACTTGAATCATGGTGTTTGTTCTTAAGAGTCCAAACAAGCTTAACTTTGTCAGCATCGGGTAAATAAACTTGACCTCTTTTGACGAATGAAAATAAAGTCGCCTACAAAACTCAGAAATATTTCATCGCATAGAAACGATCAAACATGAGGATAGTTCTATCCGTTCGTCCGTATCTCTCTCTCTCTCTCTCTCTCTCTCTCTCTCTGTCTTCCTTGTGTGTCTGTCTCTCTGAGAGTGTTTCTGTCTGTCTGTCTGTCTGTCTGTCTGTCTGTCTGTTTCTCTCTCTCTCCCTCTCTCTCTCTCTCTCTCTCTCTCTCTCTCTGCACACAATGTTGTAAATTTTAGAACAGGGTAAAAGGTATAAATTCATACGATATCACATCGTCGTGAAAAAGGCTGGTGCATAAGATCAGTTACTGATAAGGCATAGCCATCGGTCAAACATTTAATAAGAAATCCATGTGAATGACGCTCCCAAACCAAAGTGGGAAAAGGAAAAAAATGCCGGTGTTTGCTCATTTTCCCAAATTGCTTTCTGCCCGTACCTTTCTACAATGGAACATTCGTTTTGCCATATACAAAATCTTTCAATTCTGACTTTTCTAGTAAACTCTCGTAAGCCAAAAAGTAGAATCCATATCTGCCCAACATTGAGGCGAAGAGTTTAGATAAGGCTTTGTGTTGTATAGGTTGAACTAAATCTGTATATTCTCATTTAATGTGGTGTCTGCTACGATAAACGCAAAGTTTGTTCGTAAATGTTTTAACGTTATTTCGGTTCTGTCGTGACGACAAGTACACATTTCAAAGCTAAATTGAGGTTCATTTTATCAGCACTTTGCATTACTTTCTTTCCCAGCCACTGACTGCTTTCCCGCGTAAACATCGTCTACACAAATTGCAGTTGTCATAGTGAAATGAATCCTGTTGCAATGACTAACATCATCCTCAAAAAGGGTTACACCAAGCCGTGTGAGTCGACCTAGCAACCTTCTAGAGGTGACGCCCTGTACAATATGTTATCGACTAATCCACGGTGGGTAAGAGTAGCGACAGAGTTATATTGAATTTCTGTCACCGGGAAAAGATAAATATTTAAAATTGATTCATTTCAAGATAACCGGATATCTCAACTCTTTCATCCCCAAATATAATGATGCCGACCCCTTATCAGACAGGGTAGATCTAAAACCAGACTTTGTTCCATTACTCTGCTAATTTCTTTCCGAGGATCTGGGCAGTCATTGCGACAGGATTCACTCCTCTCTCACCACTGATCATTGTGTCGACAATGTGGGAAAAATAGCCAGTGGCTTGAAAAGAAAATTCTGTGGAGCACTGGTTAAATAGGCTTCAGAAAAACATGAGTAAGTGCACTGGTCGCAGCGATTTAACTGAAATTCTCTTTTAACGGTGTTAAACACCATACCATCAAACCCTACACATGCTGACATACTCGTCACAAACTCGGCCGATTCCGTATTTACATCTAACCGTGTTCGTGACAAGTTAGTTCGATTATCGTTCTTCGATTTTCAAGATTCTTTAAAAGAAAAAGGAAGTCAGTTCGATTTTCGTTTTTCGATTTTCGAGATTCGGATTCAAGTTGATTTGAAAGATTTATACTCACCAGAGCCATGCTTTTAACGAATCAGAATTCTGCAAATAAATCTTGGGATAGGTCACCCAAGGATCATTTGTTGGGTGAACAAAAGCACATGCCCGATAGTGGCTGAAAATACTAAGTCGACAAGAGCACAGCATGCTGGTGCCAACGATTGGCTGTTTGGCGCTGGATAGTAAGTTAAAATTCTAAGTCGAAAAAGGGATCTACTTTGGACGATATGGTTTTAGAGTTATCTGTCCTTGTTGCATGCGTTGCTCTTGTACTTGTGAACAAGTATACTATGTTTGGAAGCCGAGATATAACCAACTGTCAAAGTTCTTGCACAATGACATCTCAGACGATCACAACAGGGCTAAGGCAATACCTCCATGTTTTCTTCAAAAACAGCCAATATAAGTATCATTTCTGTTGAATTATTTCAAAATCAGACATGTGGTTTACGAGAAGAAGAATTTCAAAGAATTTCTTTCAGTCAATACAGTGCTTTACACAATACATGTTTTTCGACGGATGAAATTTCACAAACAAATTTTGAAATGGTTAACCAACGGAACATTTAGAACTACGAAATTATTTTAAAACCTACCAAGCGGTTTCAGCGGAAAAGATTCCTAATGGATTTTTGGAAACTGTTATTTGGTTGCCATGACAACCAGTTTTTGATGGAATCAAATTCTGATTACAACTTTTAAAGAGGTCCTCCGAAGGATCATTTCAGCTAAGTTTGGTCAAAATTGGCCGAGCGGTATCGGAGAAAAAGATATTTAAAGAATTATTGACACTGCTGGAAGCATGGAGCCCGCCTCCAGCACCACGGACATGTTTTTCGACGGATTAAAATTTCTCGAACACTTTTTTAAAAGGATCACCAAAGGAACATTGCTGTGAAATTGTTTTCAAAATCTGTGGTTTTAAGGAGGACGATTCTTAGAGAATGTCTCAGAAAATTCCATTCGGTTGTCATGGCAACCAGAGTTTTTAGTAGAATCAAATTCGGTTGATAGATTTTAAAGAGTACCTCCCAATGAACATTCCAGCTAAGTTTGGTCCAATTTGGCCCTGCAGTCTAGAAGATGATGTTTAAAGAATTGTTGACGACGCACACCACGGACACAGGGTGATCCCAGAAACCCCTCCCCCCCCGCCCCCCCTTGAGGACGTTGTGCTCAGCTGAGCTAAAAACAGAAAACGTCTGAATAAGGAATATCAAAAACTAAACTTACTTTTTTTAACCTCAACACTCAAAAACGAATAGAAAAAACTAACTCCTTTGACATGAGGAAGAGTCCGAGTATTAAAAATCTAAAAACGAAAGTGGATCTTACTCGTTATTTTGGAGTCTCGAAAATCGAACTTATTTGTTTCTTGAATCTCGAAAATCGAAAAACAAAAATCGAACCAACTTCTCATTGTTGTCCGTATCAAGGGTTTTTTGAAATACTGCCAGTTGCGTCTTTAAACATGGCCGTTCCCTGTAAATCAAATAGAAACGTCAACAATAGGCACTGTGATAAGTAACCTTTCGCTGATAAAAGCACACGTAATTTATAGGCAGTGTTTGAAATTATTGCAAAATTTGTTGGGAATCGGAAACTGTGATTAGTGTTTGCTTATAATGTTACGATTTTCAAAACGATGAAGCGGTGTACGTCCCCCCCCCCCAAAAAAAAAACATGCAGATGCATATCGTCGATTTAAATCGAAAGCCTCGTACCTACAGCTTATTACAGTCTGTAGTTATGAGGTTTTCAAAGTAAACCCAAGATATCAAGCTAAGTGATACAGCCGAGGTGTTTGATCTACGGATCCCCCGAGGTTTGCCGAATGATCTTTTAACATTATCGTCACGACGGTACGCGAGAAAGGTCAATACATTTCAGATTGAGGCGCATACTAATCACCAAACCAAAGGGAAGATAAATGAAAGTTTTCAGTTATTCATTGACATAAAACGAGGATTAGCGGACCCTAAAATGGACATTTCTAACATTAAAAAGACCCATAAATTTGTTTACAGTTCAATAGCGATAGTATAAACACCCTTACATGGTCATAGATTTGAGACATGCACGGTGAAACGTGGGACGAGGCGGGGTGTGTGTGTGTGTGGGTGGGGGGTGGGGGTGGGGAAGAGCAATGAATTTGCGAACAATATCGTCCTAGGTCAGTCTAAGTTGGCTGACCTGAGACGCAATCTTCCGCTATTGGACCATTCTCTGTTTGACCAAGGACCAAATCAGTCTACCTTATGATATGGCTTGCAACACGCGAAAAGGGACATTCGGACATTTGCGTAAAGTGTCGTCTCGGATTAGCCTGCGCAGTCAGCGCAGCCTAATCCGAGACGGCACTTTACGACCGCATTAGATATTTTTGCTATAGCTGACCTATGCCAAACAGAAAATTACATAAAGAACGGAAAGTGGTGTTTGGGATTAGCCTGCGCAATCCGCACAGGCTGATCCGAGATGACACTTTACGCAAATAACCGAGTGCCCCTTTTCTACTGTTAAACGCCAATTTATATCGAGTTGTTAAAAACTGGCTGATTTGGATCAATTATTATGTGAAAGCTTGCTCGGTATAAAAAATGGATCAGAGAAACGTATTGAACCCCAATTTGCAAGAGCGTGGATCATTTTCCTGTTCCATTTTGTCTTCACTCATTAAAACTAGAGTTTTATAGCTTCTAAACCATTTACTATTCCAGCAATATTTTCTACCAATTCAAGGATGACTACAATTAGTTCAATCACCGTCTATAGATACAATTAACATCGCCTAAAACTTCACCTGAACAGTAAAGAAAGGGATTTTAACATTGTATAATTGGAAACGTTTTCAGATTGTATATGTGTGAAATGATGCAAAATGTGGTTCAACAATTAGTAAAATAAAATCTTCCTGGGAAAGAGAGAAAACGGATTCGCCTTTTTCTTAAAATCTTCTCCTACTCCAACATTGTTATGTAAAGAGCTAAATAGTTTCCTGCTGCGGACGAATTTTCTAACTTGTGAAAATACTGTGGCAAAATGAGAGATATTAGGGCGGTCGAGGCATTTACGCACGTGTTTCCTGCCTTTCTAACACAATTATGTGACTGACACAACTTTCTTTACAAGTCAGTGACTACTTTTCTCGCATTCATCTGAGGTGAGAGGTAAAACATCACCAAAGAAAAGTTTGCCTCAACCTGGAATCCAACTTGCACCTATTAAGTCACGAATACCACTGAGCCAGCTGGTCGAGTAACTATTGTAGGAAAAGGATAAAGTGCCCACAACCAGCACATCTCCTTCTTCCATAACGTTTCCCAACAATCAAAAACGAATTCAAACATGGCAGTTTTTTTTTATTTATTGTCTGCATTTTTAACCCTTAGGCTGCTAAGCGCGACTCATCAACTTTTTGTGGACAGTGTAGATCAAGATCGTGCAGTCGTGCAGAATGTGCAGTGTAATCTTGCATCTACACAGTCCGAGAATGAGATTTAAATTCCTCAAATACAGCTTTGAAATAAAAGGATCTCGGTTTTTACTATCAAATCGAAAATTTCATTTCAGTTATTTAGCCATCTTCGCAAGCCAAGGCTGATGATTCACTACGCTACTCTACCCTTGGCTGATCGAGCTTGATTTTTACATTCCCCCGATACGCTTTTCCATCGGATGCAGCCAGCTCTATATCTGCAAGGAATGAAATCGTTCGTAGCATTTCATCTTTGATAAAAATAAAATAAGATCGCGACCTTTCGAATAGAAAGTAAACATGGAAACCCACGTGGATGTCTGCTTTCGCTTCATGTTGAATTCGTAAGCTGTTTGTAAAACGATATTTCACTGGCTTTCAGATATTTGATGTAAAAAGGGGGGAGGGGTGTAATAACCAGCATCCAATAGAGGGCGCATCGCAGGAATCTTGAAATCAAGCTCAATCAGCTAAGGTAAGATCCACGTAATGATCCCAACCTTGGTTCGTGAAGATGTTATTTAGCAGGATAAGAGTTAAAGGTAGTTTTGTTTGAGTTGTGATGGCAAAATGTACAATCGTGTTTACAGGCGCTATTTACTTGCTTTTGTATGTGTGTGTGTGTGTGTGTGTGTGTGTGTGTGTGTGCGTGCGGGGGGGGGGGTGTAGACCACTAGATTAGCCCACTACCACACAATCCCTACTTTTGAAGCCCCTGAGGAAAAAGCCTTTAGAAAACATTGTGGGAAAAGGAGAAAATGCTGGTGACCAGCATTTTCTCCTTTTCCCACAATGTTTTCTACCCTTCACAAAGCAAATTTCAAATTGTCAGTCACTTTTATTTTTGTCGTCTGCAAAAGCTTTCCATTTGGACAAAGCCAACATTTTGACGTTTGGTAAAGAGTTAATGAAAACAAACAGCATAGATAATTATGGGCTTGCTAGTGAAAGTGGAACAGGAAGTGACAAAAATGATGACTGTTTATCTATTTTCAAAACACACAAAAAAAAACACAGTGGTGTGAAACCATATTCTAGTATACATGCTATCCTACTACCATTTACACTTGATCCTCAAAGGCGCCTTTCAAGACCCTTGCAGACGGCGTAGATCAAGATTAGATTGTAAAGAAAAATGTGCTGGCTGAGCTTTGATCCAGCCTGTTCGTTTTGTTATGAAATTGTGGGCGTGTACAACTTTAAGATTGAAACTATTTTAGTCTTCTTAGTAAAATTAGTCTTGATTCACGTTTTATAAGGGTTAAATATAGTGTTTCCGGCATACATATTTAGCCATCCTCTGTGAAAGGGGAGCTATAGGTATCTGCAAAAAGTTTCGATTGCAGATTCACGTCGAAACCTTTTTTGTAAGTTTTCGGCATGTCCAGTGACCATTCTTAATTCCACAAGATTCAGCCGCAGGTCAGCCAACATGTCAACAAAGATTTGATAAATCTACAATATTGTTTGACTTGTCTGATAAAACTCGCCGTGAAGATGTATTAAAACTCCTTTTGCCAGAGCACAGTTCACATTTTCTGCCGTTCACTCCGGAAACATGGACACTTCACGAAGATTGATCTCTGTACAATACAAAGTATTAACCCTTTACCAAACAACAACATTTTTATGCTTCTCCAAATCGAAAGCTTTTGCAGACGACATATTAAAAGTGATCAGGAATTTAAAATTTGTTTTGTGAAGAGTAGAAAACATTGTGGGAAAAGGAGAAAATGCTGGTTACCAGCATTTTCTCCTTTTCCCACAATATTTTCTACAAGCTGCTTTCTCAGGGTCGTCAAAAGTAGTAATGGGTTAAAGATCCCTAGGAAAAAATTGAAAAGATTGTGGGAAAAGGAAAAGATGTCACATTTTCTCATTTTCCTACCTTGTTTTCTATCATTTTCAAAAGGCACCAAACATTTTATTTAATCTTATTCAAATTTGCTCATTATAGTCAAATCTTAACCTTTGTCGCCTGGTATTTATTTAAACCATTTTAAAGGTTTTGCAGACAACACAGTTCAGTGGTTTAAATGGTCAAATTTGTCCTATCATGTTTAGAAAACAAAGTGGGAAAGGATAAAATGCTGCCAACAGCATATTCTGTTTTCATAAGTTTTCTTCCGATGAAACGTTCATCACTGGATTGTGTTTGTTAAAGAGTTTATGAACGAATTTATTGTGGCGAACGAGGAAAATATCCATTACGAGTATTTTCTCCTTCATCCACAATATTTTCGAAAATGGTCTACTACAAGACCTAAGAAATAGTCTTCAAAAGATTTACATTTCAAAATTCAAACATGAATACATTAAAAGAACAAGACAGTATATATTTACCCCACCTTCTTTAGTTTTAAGTTGTCTTTAGTCCCATATTCGTTCGAAAAATCACAATTTTTGCAACGTTAATGTCCGCATGTATCTATTTACATGTACACAGAACCTGTGGTCGAAACTTCCTCCTTAACTCTTTCCTTATAGTTGATCACACCAGAAGTTTTTAAAAACAATGTAGATCAAGATCAGACGGCACATAACCTGCAGTCTGATCTCTGATCTACACTGTCCAGTACTACTTTAGATAAATGCCAAACTCTTCACTTTGCGAGTTGGAACTATATTTACAGCCAATGAAAAATTGTAAATTATTTACTTGTTAGTGAAAGAGTTAATCGTGTTGTGTGTTGGTCAGGAATCTCAGATAATACTAACTAAACTATCTCCGCTCAACCTTTCAACTTACAGTTGTGATAAGTCTGTGTAGTGAAGTCAGACCTTTCCCTTTTCCGTCATGGAACAGCATATATACAGTCGGCAGATATCTAAATCATTGTGACGGATAGAAAAGTCGTACAAGTTGAACTAGTTTTTTTCAATCCGGATGCTTAACTCTTACCAAAAGGCAAAATGATAGACTGGTCCAAATTGAAGGCATTTGCAGACAACATCAACGCGACTCAAATATCTTTTTTTTTGGGGGGGGGGGGGGGAGGGGGTTAGAACACTCAGTCCCTAGTAGACCAATTTGACACTTACCCAAATTGAAACAATTTGCAGAAGACAATTAAAACAACAACTAAAAATATTTACACTTTCCTTTCCCACGGCTTACAATTCAGAGTTTAAGACTTTCACAGAGAAGCTATTTATGGAACATACAATAGCTATACATGTATGATAAATGTTTGCATTGAATGGATCATCTGTAAAAACTAAACAGCAAAAAAGTATTTCACACAGTTAGATCCCCTCTACCTCTCTCTGATGTTTATGTATTTCTGTATGATATGAAATACAACTAATTAAACTAGTCTTCAAAATGATTTTTTAGAATTATCTTAATAATTAATGTCGGAACATATTCTTTTATCAAATTTCATGGTGGTTAACAGTGTATCAGACTATTCTTATTCTCATGAAAATGTCGGAACATATTCTTTTATCAAATTTCATGCTGGTTAACAGCGTATCAGACTAGATCTATTCTTATTCTCATGAAAATCACTACATGTATTTATTGTGTAATCCTTCACCCATGAGAGAACAGATTTGTACCCGTCAGTGTTTACAATTTTTTTTACAATGTACAAATTTCAACAAGGATCCATCAACAAATAGTTAGAATCGTAAAAGTCAAGAAGAAGGTTATTTGACATCAAACTAAATAGTCGGAGAAATGTCTTCAAAAGTGTCGGGGAACTGTCTAGTCATGGAACTGTCTTGAAACCATCTTTTTCTTTTTTATTATTAATTCCGCCCGTTAATCTACTGAAAATGCTTCACGTGAAACAAAATTTATGCCATGCACTTAATTTTATCATGTATAGAATAATATTTCTGTAAGCGATGTTCGCCTTGTAGCCTACGTACTAGACGTACATGTATTTCAATACTCAACACGCTGTTCAAAAGTCCGACACAATATCGTCATTTTCGCCATTATTGGGCGAAATATTACTTTTATCCTCGTATCCTCGTCATCAGAAACTTAATAAAATTCTGTAAAAATTGGCTAGTACATGTACGGCCTTACTGGCCCAGAATCGTCTATTTCGTCGTCTTAAATATCGCTCGGTTCACTACCTTAAACAAGGTCCATATTGAAACAAACGCTCAGGACTATGACGTCACAAATCAAGGTTCGCTGCAATACGGGAGGTAAGCGATGTAAGAAAAGTTAATAAGCGAAAATCTCTCTCTTGCACTCCGGATCATTACATTCACCTCTGTAGTGGGCTCAGAAAGTAGTCCGTCATTACGTGATACTTTCGTCACATGACCAGAACCCAAAATGGCGACACAAACGCCAGTGACAGAAAGACCAATATCGATTACTTTGTGTGCTGTTGAAACAGCATACGGCCAATGAGACTATGTTGTAGGCAATGTGAAAAAGACGGATTTCCTGAAAAGGTTAAATGTCTTTTAAAGGACCATAACTTGTTTTTTCAATCTTATAACCCAAGATTTATCGGTGTTTCAAAACTGTTGTCATCATTCATGGGCGCAGCCATTTTTGTTAAACTTGGCGTAAGATTCTGATCAGTAAAGAGGCTCGAAAGAAAAGTTCTATTTTATACAGGTAAATTCATCAATTGAAGGCACCTTTAGTGTATCCAGAATCATATTTCCTTTGTCTACCTTATAATTTTACACACGAAACAGTTAAACAGTAACAAATATCTTTTCCTCGGTTTGACAAGATTCTTGTCATTTAGCCCATCGAAGAGATGTACATGTACGTGAGAGTAACGAACGACAACTCTGCTCGGAGATTGAGCAAAAACATGAATTGGAAAAAAAGTACTTTGGCACAAGTAAACAGTTTGTTTCGAATTGGCCAGGTTAAAATTAGAAATAAGTGAGTAAGGTAGGTTTTTAATGCAATTTTGATAAGAAGAGTAGTTATTACACCCATGAATTGTGTTAGATAAAGGAAAAGAAACATCTAATTTGTTTATGAAACAGGGGGTCATGACCTTTCCTTCTTTGTTCTATAATTTTGACCCCAAATGCGAAAGTGAGGGGTCATGGAGCAAGCGGCTATTTTTAGGGGAGAAAACAAGGGTAGGGTCAGGGCACGAAAGATTGCGAAAAAAACGGCATGGTAATGTGCTATTTTGGATTTTATCCCCAGATTATGTGTTGTTTGGAGTTTCAATTCAGCTTGGCATTGTCAGGCTAGCTTTCTGCGTTTGGATTTTGTGAATTTTGGAATATAGGCTAAAATGGCATTTTTTTTTTTTTCAGATTTTTTTCCGACCATGTCACTTGCTTATATTGATCATTGATATCACTATTTCACAAGTTGAACATGATTTATTGATAAAATCGAAAGAATTAGGATTGTGCTGTTGCATTTAAGTGTTCCTTATAATTTCAGGCTGACTATATAGACCTTTGTTTGAGGAAGTTCGATCAGTTCGGCATATAGCGGACGGAGACGAGTTTAGCTGACAAACCGTGTACTCTGCTACCTTTTTGTTATTTCTTTTTTTCTAATTACAACATTACCAGGTTACTATTTGATAAATGTAGATTCGAAAATTGATCATATCAGAAACTTGTTGATTTGTCCTTTTAATATAATGCACATGCTATTCATTTTTTTGTTTTTTTTTCATTTTTCTTTAATTTATGTTTTATATATTTATCATTTTTTTTTTTTTTTTTATTAATTTTAAAATGTCTGTGGGTGTTTCAGAGAGAGAGAGAGAGAGAGAGAGAGAGAGAGAGAGAGAGCAACATTGTAGTAAAAAGACACATTTTTTGGCTTCTTGTATCTTAAAAATGATGTCTTAATGTGTTACCTTCTTAAAATAAAGTTATTATTATTATTATTATTTACGCATGAGAGAAATCAGCGGTGATGAAGGTTATGAGTATTCTTTTATTAAGCAAAGAGTTATGGCCAATGTTATAGTTCAGAGCAAGAATTTCGAAAAAAGACTGGATTGCAATATTATAGATATAATGCGTTGCTGCAACAGGTTTCATAGTGTCTTCAGGTCCATTCCGGTCCATTTTCGTCCTTCCGGTCCATTCCGATCTGTCCCGGTCCATTCCGGTATTTCATGCACCCCCTTATCCCCATCTCGTCTGCAAGTTTGCGTGACAAAGTAGCGATAGATTTAACTTTAGGCCAGTGATACTAAAGGTACTATATGTATTAATTAGGAAAAGACAAGCAAAAGTCACACCGTTATTTTATGAGGGATTTTCCCTACAGATTCGCAGCTGTTTTCGCAATTTAAACTAGTACTGAAGTAGGAAACAACCGACTTAATCGTCCCCTAAACAAATCGTACTAGTGGAAATTATGTGGAACAAAGTTCTTGTTAAGGATCCTCGCCATTGTCAAAAAGTCAGATTTGATAATTCATAGACTATTTTATTTCCTCTGAAAGTTATTAGATAAAATTATATATGGATTTGCCCTCCTGAGAAAAATCTGGAATGGTTGATGTCTGCAGACATTGGTTAACCCTTTACCACATAATCCCGACTTTTGACGACCCTGATAAAAAACCTTTTTGAAAAATAGTTGGAAAAGGAGAAAATGCTGGTAATCAGCATTTTCTCCTTTTCACACAATGTTTTCAATCCTTCTCAAAACAATGTTCAGTCTTTCAGTAACATTTAATTTGTCGTCTGCAACTGCTTTCAAATTGGAATAGTCGTAAACTTTGTGGTCCAGTAAACAGTTTGACCATTTTTACTCTTCACCAAAATGAATTTGGGCTCTTCAGTGCTGAAGGATTTTTGACGACAAATTGGCTCACTGTTTACTTTAAACTATTAAGTTTACGTACTGCTCAGAGTCCATACCTTCAGTCTGAATGTTTGCTCCGATGCTATTTTTGTTTTTCATAGCAAAACTTCAAACGCAGCCCTCTTTAAACACATCTGGAATGAATATGATTTTACAAGCATCTTTTCAGACGGCTCTATGCGATAAAATTTCCAATGACAGCTAATAAAGTGGGCATGGATCGTTAGATAGATGAATTATTTTTTAAATCACACAAACTGTGATGCAAAATACCAATTAAATCTATGAAAATTTACTCTTTTTCCCATGGTGAATAAATGCAGTGTAATTTGTAAACAAATTACATGGCAACTTCCATTAAACAGACATGCACACTCTGCAGATTTTGAATTTTCTCTAGTCTGGTTTTCTAACCCTAACGACGATTTTCGTACATGGTACCTCGGTCAACAATGGAATTCCCAAATGAGCCATCCTGTAGAGTGTCAGAGATAGTGTGATTTCTGTCGAGACATACATATTGATGATATCACCATATTTTGATTTGTCGTGAAGTAGGTCAAAGGTTATTTACGATGAAAAGTACAGATTTTCTCTTGGGTAAGTTTGAGATAGTAACTGACATCATTTTTTTTTTAAAGAGTAATCATTCATGTAACAATCCACGCTCATTTTATTAGCTGTAATTGGAAATTTTGTCACATAGAGCTGTTTGAAAAGATGCCAGTAAATTCATATTAATTCCATATGTGTTTAAGGAGGGCTGCGTTGAAGGTTTGAGGAGAAAAATTACAAAAAAAATATCAGAGCAAACTTTCAGACTGAAGGTACAGAGACCATAGGACAGCTATATGCTTCTTTGGGTTCTTAAGCTAGTGTCTAAGAAACAAAAAACAAGAATCATTAAGATGATATATGTCTTTGATGAAGTAAAATTTATATGAAAATGATTTTTGCAAGCATTTCTCCTTTCCCATAAAGACAAACCTTATTATTTAATTGTTTACCACACAATCCCGACTTTAAACGACCCCGAGAAAGATTGCCTTTGAAAACATTGTGGGAAAAGGAGAAAACGCTGGTAACCAGCATTTTCTCCTTTTCCCACAATGTTTTCTTCCTTTTCAGGATCAGTTTTCAATTTTTGATTCTCATTTGTTTTGTCATCTGCAAAAAATGCTCTGCATTTGGACCAGTCCAAAATTTTTGTCGTTTGGTAAAGAGTTGAGGCACACTTGATTCTGTGTGTCTAAAATCTAAATGTTTCTATCATGAATTAGCCTAGAACTCTATTGTATGGTTAAAGAATTAGTATTCTTTTATAAATTGTGTCAGGGCCTGTGTTTTATTTTGTAACATTGATGATTCTGTGTTTTACCTGATTCCAGATCAAGAGAAATTCCTATATCGGATGATATATGCCTTCAACATAATGGCTAAGTTGCTATTGATAATGCTTATTACTACAAGTACTGTCAACACACAAGATTTCAAACCTCTAGGATTCCACTCTGCCCCATCTAAAGGAGCAATGGTATTGTATGGAAAATTTCCTCCACCTTTTGTGTTCTTCCATCATTTTGTGAAAATTGGTAAACCATTGATGATGAAAAATGTGCTAGAAAAGACAGCCTGTGAGATTTACAAGACATGGTCTGATGAATATCTACGGTAAGTCCCATCTGTAGGACTTTACAGTTAGGGGTGTCTATGAATTGTGATAATGACTGCCTCGACACCAGTGCATTGACTTTTAATAGATTAAGATTACCAATACTCTACTCTTCCGTATTACTATTGCCAATTATTTGTTCTAGAAGAGACAGTTTTTTTTAAATTTGATTATTGCTTATATCATTTATGTAGAATTTTTTTACGAAATTACTGATCATGTATCATTATACATCTCCAGGTTAGACCCTCAGGGGTAGGTGGTATGATGATGTTGGTTACATGTATTTATATTGAAATGGTTACTTATATGATCCTAGTCATTTACATTAACCCTTTACCCTTTTAGGCATTCCTATGGTATCTCTAATTAACCCTAAATAACAGCAAGGATGAAGCCATTTCTTATGTGTATATGACACTTTTTGATAGCTTAGAAAATATTGAGACAAAAGGTGAAATTGCTCGTGACGAGCAATTTCACCTTTTGTCACAATGTTTTCCAAAGGTTCCTACAAGCAATGCATCAAAATGAGTATCTATGGAGTAAAGGGTTAAAGTGTTTTTTTAGCTGCACTTGCCAAAGGCCAGCAGGTGCCCGTCTGACGGCGTCATGCGTCTGACTGTCTGTCCATCCATTTGTGCGTTAACTTTTATTTCAAACGTTTTTTTCTCTGAAACTACCCGTCCGAATTTGGTGAAACTTCACAGAAGTTATCCTGCCATGGTCTTCTTCAGAATTTATTGAAAGAATTTGATTCCTTCAAAAAATGTGGTTGCCATGGCAACAAAACTGAAAAAAAAAAAATTAAATCTTCTTGTTTGAAACCATAAGGCCCAGGAGTACTAAATTTGGCATGTAGCTTCATCTTATGAATCTTAAACAAGTTTCCTCATATTATAGGCCTGGGGTCAAAATTGGCTCCATCCCAGGGATTACAAGTTTAATCCTTTACCACACAATCCCTGGTTTTTACAACCCTGTTTTATGTATACATGTTGACTTCTTTCTCAGGGTCGTTAAAAGTTGGGATTGTTTGGTAAAGTGTTTAAATCACTTCAATTTAAATATTAATCAAGGGAAATAACTCCTATTATAACAGAAAGTTTGTTATTATTTACCTCCTGTGATTATCAAACTGCAGTAATACATGATTAGTACTAGGTATTTAAGTTTTTAGATAGAAAACATTCTGTTTTCAGGGAGAGTGATTCATTTTGATGCTAATAGTCATGTTCACATGAGAGGAATATTTAATTCAAAGTAAGGTTTCTAACATTAAGGTTTTTTTCCACCAGAACTTTACCTTTCATGCCAATGAATAAACTTGCTTCTATTACCTGGCAATGTTTGGTGTTTTTGAAAGCCATATCTTTCAAGGTCATCAACACTTTATTTGTGTGGTAAAGGGTTTAAAAGCCAGTTCAGTCGATAAAGGGCCATCATGGCCCTCTTGTCACGTGAAAGTGCTTTTTTATGTGATTATTTATGTGATTATTGTTGTTTACAATGACTATGATAATTCTGTGAAAACCAAGAACACTAATAAATTTTCATAAAACAACAACATTGTTTATCCAAGAGAAGCTCTTTGAAACAAATCATCAACATGACAAAAAAGATAAAAACTCCCTTAAAAAAAAAGCACCTTTTACCAAGGATTGTAACAAGAGGGCCATGATGGCCCTGTATGGCTCCACTGGCTTTTTAACCCTTTACCACAAAAATCCAATGACACTTAAAGAAAAGGCTTTCAAAAACATTGTGAGAAAAGGTCAACATGTTGTCAGCCAGTATTTTCTCCTTATCCCACAATCTTTCCTATCCTATCAAAGACAGAAATAGTCATTTAAGCTACTTTCAATCTGTCTTTCTGCAATGGCTTTAAACTTAGTACTGTAAGATAAAAGTCAATTCCTAAAGAGTAAAATTACCGGTAATATATTGTGCGCTTAACTCATTACCAAACAACAATATTTTAGGCTTGTCCAAATCAAAAAACATTTGCAGACGACAAAATGAAAGTGACTGAAAATTTGAAATTCGTTTTGTGAAGGGTAGAAAACATTGTGGGAAATGGAGAAATAACTGGTTACCAGCATTTTCTCCTTTTCCCACAGTGCTTTCAAAAGGCTTCTTTCTCACGGGCGTCAAAAGTAAGGATTGTGTGGCAATGGGTTAATAGACATTCACAGAGACATACAGCATAAAAAGTCTGTATGGTAATATACATAATTTGTAAACATGAACTCCATCCAGCCTGCCAAACAAAATGTTCTAATCTTTTTCAATGCAAAGATAATGTTAATGAATACAAGTAGGTTTATTCGTTAGCATAAAAGTTAAAACTAAGTTCTGTAAGAAACTGAGTGATGGAAACCTTATTTAAATTCAACATTCCATTCATGTAAGCATAACTATTAGCATAAAAATAAATCACTCTCCCTTAACTCTTTACCACACAATCCCAACTTTTAATGACCCTGAAAAAGAAACCTTTAGAAAACATTGTGGGAAAAGGAGAAAATACTGGTAACCAGCATCTTCTCCTTTTCCCATAATGTTTTCTACCCTTCACAAAACAAAATTCAAATTTTCAGTCACTTTTATTTTGTTGTCTGCAAATGCTTTTGATTTGGTCATACCTAAAATTTCGTCGTTTGGTAAAGAGTTAAAACAGAACATTAATTTCCTCTCCAAAGAACTAGAGTACCAAACTCCAATAATGTTTATGTGCATTTTGATAATCAAGGGAGGTAAAGAGTAACAAACTTTATCTTGTATAACAAGAGTAATTTCCCTTGATAACTATTTATAATTACAGTCACTATAGAAGCCAATGTTAAACTTGTGATCTCCAGGGCAGAACCAATTTGACCCCAAGTCTATAATATGAAGTAATTTGATAGAGGTCCATTAGATAAAGCTACATGCCAAATTTGTTTGCCCTGGGCCTTATGGTTTCAGACAATAATATTTTCAAAGATGTTCAATATTTTTCAGTTTTGTTGCCATGGCAGCCAGAGTTTTTGAAGGAATCAAATTCTTCCAATAAATTCAGAAGAGGACCACGGCAGGATCATTTCTGGAAAATTATAGTCCTGGGGTCAAAATTGTCCCTGCCACGGGGATCACATGTTTTACATGGTTTTCTACAGAGAAAACTTTAGCAGTCTCCCTTCGCCTACCCATAAGGTTTTGGGCTACCAAGTTTTGCATGTTGCTTTATCTAGTGAGCGGCTACAAAGAGTGCCCAAATTATAGCCCTGGGGTCAAATTGGACCTAGCTCAGGGGGGCGGGTCACAAATTTTATATGGGCTTCTATATAGAGAAGACTTTACAAGTCCCCCTGCAGCTAACCATAAGGCTTAGGGCTACCAAATTTTGCATGTAGCTTCATCTAGTAGGCCCCTACAAAGAGTGCCCAAATTATAGCCCTGGGATCAAATTTTGCCCCAACCTTGGGATCACAAGTTTCACATGGGCATAATTATATGGTGAAAACTTTAGAAATCTCTCTGTACTTGGTCATAAAGCCTATGGCTACCAAATTTTGCATGTAACTATGTTTAGTTACCCTATACCAAGATTGCGCAAATTATAGTCCAAGGGTTGAATTTGATCCTACCCCAATGGTCAGAAGTTTTGCAGGGGCTTATATTGTGAAAACTTTAGAAATCTTTTTGTTACTGGCTATATGACTAAAGGCTACCAATCAAGTCCTGTCTCAGGGGTCTCATGTTCAAAACCAATTTGCCAAGTATTGTAAAATTCATCATTAAGTGGTTTTACTTAATAGCCAGTGAAGCGATACAGGGCCGTCATGGCCCTCTTGTTTGTCTTTTTAGCTCACCTGAGCACAATGTGCTCAAGGGGAGCTTTTAGGATCACCCGGTGTCCGTCGTCCGTCGTGCGTCGTCAACAATTCTTTAAACATCAACTCCTCCTAAACCTCTGGGCGGATTTGGACCAAACTTGGCAGGAATGTTCCTTGGGAGGTCCTCTTTAAAAATTGTCCACAGAATTTGATTCCATCAAAAACTCTGGTTGCCATGGCAACCAAATGGAATTTTTTAGCAAATTCTTTAAAAATCTTCTCCTCTGAAACCGCTGGTCAGATTTTGAAATAATTTCACAGATATGTTCCTTGGGTGACCCTTTTCAAAAATTGTTCGTGAAATTTTGATTCGTCAAAAAATGTGGCTCTGGTGAATGGGGGCTTCTTGCACTATACAGAAATGAAGGAATTCTTTAAAAATCTTCTCCTCTGAAACCGCTGGTCGGATTTTGAAATAATTTCATAGATATGTTCCTTGGATGACCCTTTTCAAAAATTGTTCGCGAAATTTTGATTGGTTAAGAAACATGGCTCTGGTGAATGGGGGCTTCTTGCACTGTACAGCAATGAAGGAATTCTTAAAAAATCTTCTTCTCTGAAACTGCTGGTTAGATTTTGAAATAATTTCACAGAGTTATTCTTGGGGTGACCCTTTTAAAAAACTGTTCGCCAAATTTTGATTGGTCAAGAAACATGGCTCTGGTGAATGGGGGCTTCTTGCACTATACAGAAATGAAGAAATTCTTAAAAATTCTTCTTCTCAGAAACAGCTGGTTAGATTTTGAAATAATTTCACAGACTTGTTCCTTGGGTTACCCTTTTCAAAAATTGTTCGCGAAATTTTGATTGGTCAAGAAACATGGCTCTGGTGAATGGGGGCTACTTGCACTATACAGAAATGAAGAAATTCTTAAAAATTCTTCTTCTCTGAAACCGCTGGCCAGATTTTAAAATAATTTCACACAGATGTTCCTTGGGTGACCCTTTTAAAAAAGTGTTCGCGAAATATTGATCCGTCAAGAAACATGGCTCTGGTGAATGGGGGCTTCTTGCACTATACAGAAATGAAGAAATTCTTAAAAATTCTTCTTCTCTGAAACCGCTGGCCAGATTTTGAAATAATTTCACAGAGATACTCCTTGGGTGACCCTTTTCTAAAATTGTTTGCGAAATTTCGATTGGCCAAGAAACATGGCTCTAGTGAATGGGGGGCTACTTGCACTATATGGAAATGAAGAAATTCTTGAAAATTCTTCTTCTCTGAAACCCGTGGTCAGATTTTAAAATAATCTGACAGAGATGTTCCTTGGGTGACCCTTTCCAAAAGCTGTACATATAATTTTGATCCGTCAAGAAACATGGCTCTTGTGAATGGGGGCTACTTGCACTATACGGACATGATGAAATTCTTTAAAATTCTCTTTCTCTGAAACCCCTGGTCAGATTTTGAAATAATTTCAGAGAGATGTTCCTTGGGTGACCCTTTTCAAAACTTGTTCATAAATTTTTATCCATCAAGAAACATGGCTGTTGTGGATGGGGGCTACTTGCTCTAATACAGAAATGAAGAATTCTTAAAAATTCTTCTTTTTGAAACTGATGGTCAGATTTCGAAATGACTTTTACAGGTGACCTTTTGAAAATTGCTTGGCAAAATTATAAATTTGGTTCCAATGTTTCAATACCTCAAAAAAAAAATACACTATGGTCATCTCAAAAATTCAGGTGAGCGATCCAGGGCCATCTTGGCCCTCTTGTTACATTTTTTGCATAACAAATTCATAACGTACATGTACATTTATGTTAGCATAAAAGCAAAGTCACTGCCAGTTGAGCAAATTCAGGCCCACAACGGCCTCAAGTTTTTTTAGCTCACCTGAGCACAACATGCTCAAGGGGAGCTTTTAGGATCGCCCGGTGTCCGTCGTCCATTGTCCGTCCTGCGTCAGTGCGTCGTGCGTCGTCAACAATTCTTTAAACATCAACTCCTCCTAAACCGCTGGGCAGATTTGGACCAAACTTGGCTGGAATATTCCTTGGGAGGTCCTCTTTAAAATTTGTTCTCAGAATTTGATTCCATCAAAAACTCTGGTTGCTATGGCAACCAAATTTAATTTTCTAGGGAATTCTTTAAAAGTCTTCTCCTCTGAAACCGCTGGTCAGATTTTAAAATAATTTCACAGATATGTTCCTTGGGTGACCCTTTTCAAAAACTGTTCGTAAAATTTTGATCCGTCAAAAAATGTGGCTCTGGTGAATGGGGGCTTCTCGCACTATATAGAAATGAATGAATTCTTAAAAATTCTTCTTTTCTGAAACCACTGGTCAGATTTTGAAATAATTTCACAGGATTGTTCCTTGAGTGACCCTTTTCAAAAATTATTCGTAAAATTTTGATTTGTCAAAAAATGTGGCTCTGGTGAATGGGGGCTACTTGCACTATATGGAAATTAAGAAATTCTTAAAAATTCTTCTTCTCTGAAATGGCTGGTCAGAATTTGAAATAATTTCACAGGAATGCTCCTTGAATGATCCTTTCCAAAAATTGTTCGTGAAATTTTGATCTCTCAAGAAACACAGCTCTGGTGAATGGGGGCTACTTGCACTAAATGGAAATGAAGAAATTCTTAAAAAATCTTCCTTCTCTAAAACTTCTTGTTAGATTTTGAAATAATTTCCTAGAAATGTTCCTTGGATAACCCTTTTTAGCTCACCTGAGCACAACGTGCTCAAGGGGAGCTTTTAGGGTCTCTGGGTGTCTGTCGTCCGTCGTGCGTCGTCAACAATTATTTAAACATCAACTCCTAAACCACTGGGCCAATTTGCACCAAACTTGGCAGGAATGTTCCTTGGGAGGTCCTCTTTAAAAACTTTTCACAAAAATTGATTCTGTCAAAAACTCTGGTTGCCATGGCAACCAAATGGAATTTTTTAGCAAATTCTTTAAAAATCTTCTCCTCTGAAACCGCTGGTCGGATTTTGAAATAATTTCACAGATATGTTCCTTTGGTGACCCTTTTCAAAACTTGTTCGTGAAATTTTGATCTGTCAAAAAATGTGGCTCTGGTGAATGGGGGCTACTTACACTATACAGAAATGAAGGAATCCTTAAAAAATCTTCTTCTCTGAAACCGCTGGTCAGATTTTGAAATAATTTCACAGAGTTCTTCCTTGGGTGACCCTTTTCAAAAAATGTTCGCGAAATTTTGATTGGTCAAGAAACATGGCTCTGGTGAATGGGGGCTACTTGCACTTTAGGGAAATGAGGAAATTCTTAAAAATTTTTCTTCTCTGAAATGGCTGGTAAGATTTTGAAATAATTTCTCAGGGATGTTCTTTGGGTGACCCTTTTCAAAAAGTGTATGCGAAATTTTTGATTGGTCAAGAAACATGGCTCCGGTGAATGGGGGCTACTTGCACTATAGGGAAATGAAGAAATTTTTAAAAATTCTTCTTCTCTGAAACCACTGGTTGGATTTTGAAATAATTTCACAGATATGTTCCTTGGGTGATCCTTTTCATAAATTGTTCACAAAATTTTGATCCATCAAGAAACATGGCTCTGGTGAATGTAGGCTACTTGCACTATATGGAAATGAAGAAATCCTTAAAAGATTCTTCTTCTCTGAAACCCCTAGTCAGATTTTAAAACAATTTGACAGAGATATTCCTTGGGTGATCCTTGCTCTTGTGAATGGGGGCTACTTGCACTATATGGACATGATGAAATTCTTGAAAATTCTCTTTCTCTGAAACCCCTAGTCAGATTTTAAAAGAAATTTTCCGAAATGTTCCTTGGGTGACCCTTTTCAAAACTTGTTCGTAAATTTTGATCCATCAAGAAACATGGCTGTTGTGGATGGGGGATACTTGCTCTTATACAGAAATGAAGAATTCATAAAAATTCTTCTTTTTGAAACTGATGGTTAGATTTCGAAATGAATTTTACAGGTGACCTTTTGAAAATTGCTTAGCAAAATTATAAATTTGGTTCCAATGTTTCAATACCTCAAAAAAAATAGGCTATGGTCATCTCAAAATTTCAGGTGAGCGATCCAGGGCCATCTTGGCCCTCTTGTTATTTATTAAATGCAAAATGGCCGACTGAGGGCGATTTTAAGTTACGCAACTTACGCGGTCGCATTAATTTTTGGAAAGGTCTTTTTTCCACAGGAGATACCATTTCAATGAAATTGCTTGTTTTCTTTGAAATAGATTCTAGTCTTATGTCTAGATATGGTCTTTTTGGTAACAGATGGAATTAATATTACTGTTTGCAACTCATTCTTGTGAAGAGACTTTTTTCAGAACCAGCATTTCTGGTCCATTTTACAGAAAGGTTGTCTAAAATGCTGTTTCAAATTAAGAGCAACAACTCAGAAAGAAAATTTGACACAGTTAGATAACCTTGGATGTGAATATGTTTTCTCTATATTGACATGCAATGCAAATTCCTGTTAACCTGTAAAGACTACTTTTCCATAACAATTTCTTTGGTTGATTTGCATGTCATTTAAAATGGTTTTCAAAATTGATGTGTTTAATTTTTGTTGTCTAGTAAAATATTTATGAGGCACTGATTGAGATTTTTTAACCTTTACCAAAGAATCCTGTATTTTTACAACCCTGAAGAAGAGGCCTGTAAGAAAAATTAGGTGAAAAAGGAGAAATGTTGGTGACCAGCATTTTCTCCTTTTCCTACATTGTTTTCTACAGTATCAAAGGTAAACTCCATCATTTGATCAACATTCACTTTACCATAAGCAAATGCTTTCAATTTGAACAAGACTTCAGTTTTGTCATTTGATAAAGACTTAAGTTGATGAACATTCCTTGTTTCATAGTGACAAGTATGGGAATGAGACAGTAGAGATAGAAAAGTCAAAGAAGGAAAACAGGAAGCAAGCCAGAAGCAAACTCCCATTTTTTAAATTTCTGGACTTGTATCAGAAAATTGACATGTACCTGATCAACTCAACAACCAATGCATTGTTAGGTATGTATCAATAAAGATGTACAGAAAAATCATGATTGCTTTAGAAATCACTCGAATAATCAATTTATATGTTAGCTTTTCTTTCTTTTCTGTTAAATTGTTTAACAAATTTAAAACTCTCTCTGTTCCATGGGCGGATCCAGAGGGGAGATGGGGGGGGGTGGTGTCCGGAACCCCCCTGGAAATTTGGCAGAAATGTGGTTATCAGATTCATGAATGGGACTGGTTTGATATTGCACAGCATTTATGTAAAATACAGTCATATGAGTAAATAAAAAAAAAAAAGGTTCTAAATGTGGAGACTTCCCCATGGTTAGAACTGGAAACGTGGGCTTTTCTTGTAACCGGCTTACATCCACTGAAATCCGGAAATCAAAGAAACATATAATAAGACGAGTGCTTTTCTGTGGGACCCCCCCCGAGAAAGATATCTGGATCCGCGCATGTGTTCTATGGGTGTTTGTGTGTGTTGCTCACTTCTGTGTCTCTCTCAGTCTCTCTCTCTCTCCTATCTCTACCGTACTATACTATATATCAATAATCATTTTTAGCAGCATTTGATTTTCTAGCTCTGAAAGCTTTCAATTCGGACAAGTAAGATGAAATTTCATGAAATAAAGAAGAAAATGAAAAGTCAAGAGGAGAAAATGCTGGTAACTGGTAACTGGCATTTTCTCCTTTTTCACACAATGTTTTCAAAGGCTTTCTAATGGCTTTGCTGGATGTAGTGCTTTTGTTTCTTTAATTGAAGTTATTGAAGAAAAAGTTTTGGAATAAAAAAAAAAAGAAACTGGCTATGGTCCACTCAAATATTTAGATAAGCAATCCAGGGCCATCCTGGCCCTTTTGTTAGTTCACCTGAGCACAGAGTGCCCAGGATGAGGTATTGTGATCACTCACCGTCCGTCTGCGTCCACCTGTCCATCCATCCATCAGGCGTCTGTCTGTTCACATTTCTTTTTTTTACACTCTAGCACTTTTTAGCTCACCTGAGCACAACGTGCTCAAGGGGAGCTTTTAGGATCACCCGGTGTCCGTTGTCCGTCGTGCGTCGTCCGTCGTGCGTCGTCCGTCGTGCGTCGTGCGTCGTCAACAATTCTTTAAACATCAACTCCTCCTAAACCGCTGGGCGGATTTGGACCAAACTTGGCAGGAATGTTCCTTGGGAGGTCCTCTTTAAAAATTGTTCACAGAATTTGATTCCATCAAAAACTCTGGTTGCAATGGCAACCAAATGGAATTTTTTAGCAAATTCTTTAAAAATCTTCTCCTCTGAAACCGCTGGTCAGATTTTGAAATAATTTCACAGATATGTTCCTTGGGTGACCCTTTTCAAAAATTGTTCGTGAAATTTTGATTCGTCAAAAAATGTGGCTCTGGTGAATGGGGGCTTCTTGCACTATACAGAAATGAAGGAATTCTTTAAAAATCTTCTCCTCTGAAACCGCTGGTCAGATTTTGAAATAATTTCAGAGATATGTTCCTTGGGTGACCCTTTTCAAAAATTGTTCGTGAAATTTTGATCCGTCAAAAAATGTGGCTCTGGTGAACGGGGGCTTCTTGCACTATACAGAAATGAAGAAATTCTTAAAAAATCTTCTTCTTCGAAACCGCTGGTCAGATTTTGAAATAATTTCCCAGAGTTGTTCCTTGGGTGACCCTTTTAAAAAATAGTTTGCGAAATTTTGATTGGTCAAGAAACATGGCTCTGGTGAATGGGGGCTTCTTGCACTATACAGAAATGAAGAAATTCTTAAAAATTCTTCTTCTCCGAAACAGCTGGTCAGATTTTGAAATAATTTCACAGACTTGTTCCTTGGGTTACCCTTTTCAAAAATTGTTCGCGAAATTTTGATTGGTCAAGAAACATGGCTCTGGTGAATGGGGGCTACTTGCACTATACAGAAATGAAGAAATTCTTGAAAATTCTTCTTCTCTGAAATGGCTGGACAGATTTTGAAATAATTTCACAGAGATGTTCCTTGGGTGACCCTTTTCTAAAATTGTTTGCAAAATTTTGATTGGCCAAGAAACATAGCTCTAGTGAATGGGGGCTACTTGCACTATATGGAAATGAAGAAATTCTTGAAAATTCTTCTTCTCTGAAACCGGTGGTCAGATTTTTAAATAATCTGACAGAGATGTTCCTTGGGTGACCCTTTCCAAAAGCTGTACATATAATTTTGATACGTCAAGAAACATGGCTCTTGTGAATGGGGGCTACTTGCACTATACGGACATGATGAAATTCTTTAAAATTCCCTCTTCTCTGAAACCCCTGGTCAGATTTTGAAATAATTTCAGAGAGATGTTCCTTGGGTGACCCTTTTCAAAACTTGTTCGTAAATTTTGATCCATCAAGAAACATGGCTCTCGTGGATGGGGGCTACTTGCTCTTATACAGAAATGAAGAATTCTTAAAAATTCTTCTTTTTGAAACTGATGGTTAGATTTCGAAATGACTTTTACAGGTGACCTTTTGAAAATTGCTTGGCAAAATTATAAATTTGGTTCCAATGTTTCAATACCTCAAAAAAAAAAATAGACTATGGTCATCTCAAAAATTCAGGTGAGCGATCCAGGGCCATCTTGGCCCTCTTGTTTATAATTATAATCATAAGATCTTGGATGAGTTTGATTATGGTTCTAATCGGACTAGAACAATAGGAGTTACCGGTACATGTATGCCCTTGAATTAGAAAAATTGCTACGTTTGACTTTGTTTACACTCTAGCATCTACAATTTTTAACCAATCAGCACCAAACTTGGTCAAAATATATATGACCAGAAGATCTCGGATTAGTTCGATTAAGGGTTGAATCGGAAAAGAACTACTGGAGTTATTTGTCCTTGAATTAGAAAGTTCTTTAGAATAGCTCTTTGTCCAAAGCATAACTTTTTCATCTCCAGTTTGATTGACTTGAAACTCAGCACTTTTATTTGTTGTAATAATATTGGAGTGCAGGGAGAAAGAACCATAACTCTATCTCATACTGTCAATGAGTTGTTTCCCTTTGATTGTTATTTTTACAGCATTTCCTTTGTCATCTCCAGCCTGAACATCTTCAGATTTGGTATGCATGAATTTACAGAGTGCAGTGCACAAAACCGTAACCTTTGTGGCACAAATTTTGAGTTATTACTCCTTTGACCTTCACTTTTATAGAATTTCTTGCTTGTCCAGAGCAAAACTTTGTCACCTTTAATGAATGGCACAAAATTTGGTATGGTTATTTGTTGCTATATTTGAAACTGCAGTGCACAAGAATTGTAACTACTTCATTCTGTTTTTAAGTTATATCCCTTTTGATATCATTTCTACAGCATTCAGTGCTGGTCAGGATAATCACTTTGTTTACTGAGTACAGTGTTCAAGGACAATAACTCTACCTAGCTTGGATTTTGAGTAATTCCACTTTGATCTTCATTTTTACAGTATTTCTTGCTTAGTCAAATTGCCTTGAGACTTGGTAAACATGTTTGTGGCATCAGCTGTTCTTTGCAATTAGTATACCTCTTTAACAACTGGCGGTGAGACAGGCATATCTTGTCAGAATTTGTAGCTCTTATTTCATTATCATTTGACCTTGAACCTCAATATTTGGTACATGTATTTATTCAAGGCCTTTACTGCTTAGTACTCAGGTGAGCAATATAGGACCATCATGGTCCTCTTGTTGTTTTTAGCTCACTTGAGCACAAAGTGCTCGTGGTGAGCTTTAATTTGTGATCACCCAATGTCCGTCGTGCCTCGTCGGTCATCCACAATTTCTTTAAACAACTTCTTCTCC
Organism: Tridacna crocea; assembly: GCA_943736015.1. Classification (NCBI taxonomy): domain Eukaryota; kingdom Metazoa; phylum Mollusca; class Bivalvia; order Cardiida; family Cardiidae; genus Tridacna; species Tridacna crocea. Next base: position 31,676,335 of record OX031066.1, on the reverse strand, counting down.
TAAACCACTGGGCCAATCTTGATGAAACTTGGCAGGGATGTTTCTTGGGTAAAGCTCTACCAAAGTTTGTTCAAAAGATTGAATTCCAGCCATAATTCTGGTTGCCATGGCAACCAAAAGGAAAAAATATAGCAAAATCTTTGAAAATCTTCTTCTCTGAAACTAGAGGGCGTACAGCTTTGATATTTCGTATGTAGCATCTCCTAGCGGACCTCTACCAAGATTGTTCATATGATGCCCCTTGGGTCAAAACTGGCCCTGTCCCGGGGGTCACAAGTTTGAAACATAGGAACAAAGAAGGAAAACTTTAAAATTCTTCTTCTCTGAAACTAGGTGGTGCAGAGCTTTGATATTGATATGTAGTATTTACTAGCGGACCTCTACGAAGATTGTTTATATGATGCCCCTGGAGTCAAAACTGGCCCCGCCCTGCGGGTCACAAATTTGAAACTTAGGAACAAAGAAGGAAAACTTTAAAAATTTTCTTCTCTGAAACTAGAAGGTGCAGAGCTTTGATATTTGGTATGAAGCATCTCCTGCCTAGTGGGCTTTTGTGATCGTCCAATGTCTGTTGTGTGTCGACCTTCGTCCACAATTTCTTTAAACATCTTCTCCTAAGCCATTGGGCCAATCTTGATGAAACTTGGCAGGGATGTTCCTTGGGTGAAGCTCTACCAAAGTTGTTCAAGAGATTGAATTCCAGCCATAATTCTGGTTGCTATTGCAACCAAAAGGAAAAAAAATAGAAAAAAAACTTTGAAAATCTTCTCTCACACTAGAAGGCGTAGAGCTTTGATATTTGGTATGTAGCATCTCCTAGTGGACCTCTGCCAAGATTGTTCAAATGATGCCCCGCCCCGGCGGCCACAAGTTTGAAACTTATGAACAAAGAAGGAAAACTTTAAAAATCTTTTTCTCTGAAACTAGAAGGTGCAGAGCTTTGATATTTGGTACATGTATGTAGCATCTCCTAGTAGACCTCTACCAAGAATGTTCATATGATGCCCATGGGGTCAAAACTGGCCCTGCCCCGGGGGTCACAAGTTTGAAACATGTGAACAAAAAAGGAAAACTTAAAAATTCTTCTACTCAGAAACTAGAAGATGCAGAGTCTTGATATTTGGTATGTAGCATTTCTTAGTAGATGTTTATCAAGATTGTTCATATGATGCCCCTGGGGTAAATACTGGCCTGGCCCCGGGGGTCACAAGTTTGAAAACTTTAAAATTCTTCTTCTCTGAAACTAGATGGTGCAGAGCTTTGATATTTGGTATTTAGTATCTCCTAGTAGACTTCTACCAAGGTTGTTCATATGATGTCCCTGGGGTCAAAACTGGCCCCGCCCCGGGGGGTCACAAAATTGAAACATAGGAACAAAGAAGGTTAACTTCAAAATTCTTCATCTCTGAAACTAGAAGGCATCTCCTAGTAGACGTCTACCAAGATTGTTCATATGATGCCCCTGGGATCAAAACTGGCCCTGCTCCGGGGATCACAAGTTTGTATAATATAGGAACAAAGAAGGACAACTTTAACATTCTTCTTCTCTGAAACTAGAAGGTACAGAGCTTTGATATTTGGTATGTAGCATCTCCTAGTGGACTTCTCCCAATACTGTACATATGATGCCCCTGGGGTCAAAACAAGCCCCGCCCCAGGGGTCACAATTTCGAAACTTAGGAACAAAGAAGGAAAACTTTAAAAATCTTCTTCTCTGAAACTAGAAGGTGCAGAGCTTTGATATTTGGTATGTAGCATCTGCTAATTGACGTCTACCTAGATTCTTTATATGATGCCCCTGGAGTCAAAACTGGCCTCGCTCCTGAGGTCACAAGTTTGAAACATAGGAACAAAGAAGGAAAACTTTAAATCTCTTATTCTCTAATACTAGAAGGCGCAGAGCTTTGATATTTGGTATGTAGCATCTCCTAGTGGAATCCTACAAAGTTTCTTCATACTATGCCCCTTGGGTCAAAAGATTGTTCATATGATGTCCTTTGGGTCAAAACTGGCCCTGCCCAGGGGATCACAAGTTTGAAACTTAGGAACAAGGAAGGAAAACTTTAAAAAATCTTCTTCTCTGAAACTAGATGATGCAGAGCTTTGATATTTGGTATGTAGCATCTGCTAATTGAGCTCTACCAAGATTGTTTATATGATGTCCCTTGGGTCAAAACGGACCCTGCCCCGGGGGTTACAAGTTTGAAACTTAGGAACAAAGAAGGAAAACTTTAAAACTTTTCTTCTCTGAAATAAATCAGGTATGTAGCATCTTCTAATGGACCTCTACCAAGATTGTTCATATGATGTTCCTTGGGTCAAAACTGGCCCTGCCCCTGTGGTCACAAGTTTGAAACATAGAAATAAAGAAGGAAAACTTTAGAATTTTTCTTGTCTGAAACTTGGTTGTGCAGAGCTTTGATATTTGGTATGTAGCATCTCCTAGTGAACCTCTACCAAGATTGTTCATATGTTGCCCCTTGGGTCAAAACTGGTCCCACCCCTAGGGTCACAAGTTTGAAACATAGGAACAAAGAAGGAAAACTTTAAATTTCTTCTTCTCTGAAACTAGAAGGCGTCCAGCTTTGATATGTAGCATCTCTTAGTGGAATCCTACAAAGTTTCTTCATACTATGCCACTGGGGTCAAAACTTGCCCTGCCCCATGGGTCACAAGTTCGAAACATAGGAACAAAGAAGGAAAACTTTAAAATTCTACTTCTTTGAAACTAGAAGGCATAAAGCTTTGATATTTTGTAAGGAGCATCTCCTAGTGGACCTCTACCAAGTTTTTTTTTAGGATGCCCCTGGGGTCAAAACTGGCCCTGCCCAGGGGTCACAAGTTTGATGTTACAGCTTGGTACTCAGGTGAGCGATATAGGACCATCGTGGTCCTCTTGTTTTTCCTGTCCCTGGTAGCTCAGTCAGTAGCATACAAGACTTGAGAACAGGGTGTTGAGGGTTTGATCCCCTGCTCAGCCAATTTCTTTCTGAGGATTGATGAGAGTCATTGTTTTGATGTTGGTTATATGAGAAAGCAACACGTGGCTTGGAAGGAAAATTGTGTGGATTACTGGTAAAAGAATCTCAGGAAAGCATGGATATGTGCACTGGCCGCTGCGATTTAACTGAAATAATGTTGAAAACGGCATTAAACATCATACAGTCAGTTGTTAGCCCTACTGGCTGAAAGCCAGCAGAGCTTATGTCATGGCAAGGTTTCCGCTTTCCATCCATCTGTCTGTCTGTCCATTAGTCTTTTTCTTGTTTACGCAATAAAGCCTGCATTTGCACTCAGATTTCCATGAAACTTACACAGTTTAGCTCATCAATAGCTTCAACTCTATTGATTTTGAGAAAAATCCATTCCAACAAACAGAGTGGGAAAAGTAGCAATTTCAAGTTTAAAATTTTGAATCCTTGTTTACGCGATGAAGTCAGCATTTCTTTTGTTGATCTTTTATTTTTTTTTTTTCTTTTTGCATTATGAATTCATAATGTATGCTAGCATTAAATGAAAACAGGAAAAGCAGCCATTTCAAGTTGAAAATTTTTATTTGTTTACTCGATAAAGTCTGCATTTGTTATCAGATTTATGTGAAACTTGTACAGTTTGTTTATCTAATCAATAGCTTCAACCCTATCGATTTTGAAAAGAATCCAACAAATGGTATAGGAAAAGTAACCATTTGAAGATGAAAATTTTCATGTTTATGAGGTAAGGTCTGCATTTGGAATCAGATTTTTGTGAAAAGTTTTAGTTTGTTTATCCTATCAATAGGTTCAACCCTTTTGGTTTTGAGAAAAACCAACAATCAGTATGGGAAAAGTGGCCATGTCAAGTTGAAAGTTTTCATTTCTTGTTTATGCGATAAAGTCTGCATTTGTTATCAGATTTCCATGAAAGTTGCACAGTTGGTTTATCTTATCAATAGCTTCAATCCAAATGATTTTGAAAAAAAATCCAACAAACAATATGGGAAAAGTAGCCATTTGAAGTTGAAGATATTCCTTTCTTGTTTACGAGATGAAGTCTGCATTTGGAATCAGATTTTTTGAAACTTACACAGTTTGTTTATCTTATTCATAGCTTCAACCCTGGTGATTTTAAAAAAAATCCAACAAACAGTAAGGGAAAATTAGCCATTCCCAGTTTAAGATTTTGATTTTTACGGGATGAAGTTAGCATTTCTTGTGTTAATCTTTTTTTTTCTGTTTGCATCATGAATTCATAATGTATGCTAGCATAAAGTCGAAATCACTGCCAGTAGGGCAATTCCAGGCCTTTCAGGGCCTCAAGTTTTTTTTTCTAAGTAAAAGATCAAAATTTATTTCATCTTGTAGCCATCATCAGATTTTTTTTTTACCTGTGGCTGTGCCACTTGTGAAAAAATTACAGAGGATGTTTACTCAATGTTTTAAATTTCGATGTTTTACAGAAAAAACAACAAATAACCTCTATTGTACTTCACGTCAACTCAGACTTTGTTGAATTTTCTAGATGAAATCCCTGTTCCCTATTCATTGGGATGTGGAGGGTTTCAGAAGGTTTTGCAGGATTCTTATGTCTGGTTCAGCAGTGGAGGAACAAGATCTGTGTTACACTATGATATGCTGGATAACTTGAAATGTTTGTTGGATGGAGAGAAATCTATTGTTTTGATTGATAAAGTAAGTAATACTTGTTTTAATACTTGATAACAACAACAAGAAATTTTATTATTTTTGCCGTTTTTTTTTTATTTAGCTATAATTCAACATTCATTGTTTTTATGAATATTGGCGTGTTTGAATCAGCTAAAAAATTCTTTTCATAGCTCCATGAAAAGAAAAAAAATCATGCTGTGCTGGAACTATGTTAGCTGACAAACTAATTTAACCAAACATATACATGTACATACTGTTATTTCATAATGCTTTTCATTTCTTTTCATACAGTGTACTGAGTTGAAATGCTAGCAAAGTTTATTTTTTCGGAGTGTCATAAACTGGAAAAGGTATCAAACATAATTATTCACAAAGTCTAAGAGATAACCTAAAACACAATATCATTTTACTGGGTTTGAATTATGTAATTTTTTAATTTAATTCCTAACAATAAATCTAGTCAACTAACTGTGCAATATTCAATGCTATGATGATGTCATGAATTACACATTTGAGCAGTTGTTCCATGTGCTAGAAAGTAGAAATTACTGTGTTTAATTTACAAGAAAAAATACAGTAACATTATCATTTATTTGTGTATTTGATGTCTGTGATATGGAATCATAAAGAATGAAAATAATATTTGTTGTTTACATTGAGATGTGAAAAAGAAATCTAATCAAACTTTTGTATGAAATCACAGTTTCACACTGTGTGATTAGATTTTAAGATCATATGAGCATGAAGCGCTCAAGATGAGCTTTTTGTGATTGCCCGCCCAATATCCGTCGTGCATCATGTGTTGACATCCATCGTCCACAATATCTTTAAACATCTTCTACTCCATTACCACTGTGATGAACCTGGCAGGGATGTTCCTTGGGTGAAGCTCTATCAAAGCTATTCAAGAGATTGAATTTCCATCCATAACTCTGGTTGCCATGGCAACCAAAAGGAAAACAATAGCAAAATATTTATAAATTTTAGTATGTAGCATCTCCTAGTGGATCTCTACCACATTTGTTCATGTGATGCCCTTTGGGTCCTAACTGGCCCTGCCCTGGAGGTCACAAGTTTGAACCGTAGAAACAAAGACAAAGAACGTTAAGATTCTTCTGCTCTAAAACTGGAAGGAGTATAGCTTTGATATTTGGTATGTAGCATCTGCTAATAGACCTCTACCAAGTTTTTTCATACGATGCCCGTGGGATCCAAACTGGCTTCACCCTAGGGGTCACAAGTTTAGACATGGGAACAGCATTTTAGAATTCTCTGAAACTAGAAATCGTAGAGCTTTGACTTCTGGTATGTAGCGTCTCATAGTGGACCTCTACCAAGCTGGCCCCACCCTGTACATCACAAGTTTGAAACATAGGAACAAAGTAGGAAAACTTTAAAATTCTTCTCCTGGTGGACTTCTACCAAGTTTGTTCATTATGATGCCCTTGGGGTCCAAACTGGCCTCGTACCAGGGGTCACAAGTTCATACATGGGAACAAAAACGGAAAATTCTTAAAATTCTTCTTTGAAGGTAGAAGATGTAGAGTCTTTTTAGCTCACCTGAGCACAATGTGCTCAAGGGGAGCTTTTAGGATCACCTGGTGTCCGTCGTCCGTCGTGCGTCGTCAACAATTCTTTAAACATCAACTCCTCCTAAACCGCTGGGCGGATTTGGACCAAACTTGGCAGGAATGTTCCTTGGGAGGTCCTCTTTAAAGATTGTTCACAGAATTTGATTCCATCAAAAACTCAGGTTGCCATGGCAACCAAATGGAATTTTTTAGCAAATTCTTTAAAAATCTTCTCCTCTGAAACCGCCGGTCGGATTTTGAAATAATTTCACAGATATGTTCCTTGGGTGACCCTTTTCAAAAATTGTGCGTGAAAGTTTGATTCGTCAAAAAATGTGGCTCTGGCGAATGGGGGCTTCTTGCACTATACAGAAATGAAGGAATTCTTTAAAAATCTTCTCCTCTGAAACCGCTGGTCGGATTTTAAAATAATTTCACAGATATGTTCCTTGGGTGACCCTTTTCAAAAATTGTTCGTGAAATTTTGATCCGTCAAAAAATGTGGCTCTGGTGAATGGGGGCTTCTTGCACTATACAGAAATGAAGGAATTCTTAAAAAATCTTCTTCTCTGAAACAGCTGGTTAGATTTTGAAATAATTTCACAGACTTGTTCCTTGGGTTACCCTTTTCAAAAACTGTTTGCGAAATTTTGATTGGTCAAGAAACATGGCTCTGGTGAATGGGGGCTACTTGGACTATACAGAAATGAAGAAATTCTTGAAAATTCTTCTTCTCTGAAATGGCTGGACAGATTTTGAAATAATTTCACAGAGATGTTCCTTGGGTGACCCTTTTCTAAAATTGTTCGCGAAATTTTGATTGGCCAAGAAACATGGCTCTAGTGAATGGGGGCTACTTGCACTATATGGAAATGAAGAAATTCTTGAAAATTCTTCTTCTCTGAAACCCGTGGTCAGATTTTAAAATAATCTGACAGAGATGTTCCTTGGGTGACCCTTTCCAAAAGCTGTACATATAATTTTGATCCGTCAAGAAACATGGCTCTTGTGAATGGGGGCTACTTGCACTATACGGACATGATGAAATTCTTTAAAATTCTCTTTCTCTGAAACCCCTGGTCAGATTTTGAAATAATTTCAGAGAGATGTTCCTTGGGTGACCCTTTTCAAAACTTGTTCGTAAATTTTGATCCCTCAAGAAACATGGCTCTCGTGGATGGGGGCTACTTGATCTTATACAGAAATGAAGAATTCTTAAAAATTCTTCTTTTTGAAACTGATGGTCAGATTTCGAAATGACTTTTACAGGTGACCTTTTGAAAATTGCTTGGCAAAATTATAAATTTGGTTCCAATGTTTCAATACCTCAAAAAAAAAAATACACTATGGTCATCTCAAAAATTCAGGTGAGCGATCCAGGGCCATCTTGGCCCTCTTGTTTAGCTCACCTGAGCACAACATCAGATTTTGAAATAATTTCACAGAGATGTTCTTTGGATGACCCTTTTCAAAAATTGTTAGTGAAAGTTTGATCTGACAAGAATCATGGCTCTGGTGAATGGGGGCTACCTGCCCTATAGGGAAATGAAGAAATTCTTAAAAATTCTTCTTCTCTGAAACCACTGGTCACATTGTGGAATAATTTCACAGAGATGTTCCTTGGGTGACCCTTTTCAAAACTTGTTCGTGAAATTTTGATTTGTCAAGAAACATGGCTCTGGTGAATGGGGGCTACTTGCACTATAGGTCAATGAGGAAATTCTTAAAGATTCTTCTCTGAAACGGTTGGTCAGATTTTGAAATAATTTCACAGAGATGTTCCTTGGGTGACCCTTTTCAATACTTGTTTGTGAAATTTTGATTTGTCAAGAAACATGGCTCTGGTGAATGGGGGCTACTTGCACTATAGGTCAATGAGGAAATTCTTAAAAATTCTTCTTCTCTGAAACGGCTGGTCAGATTTTGAAATAATTTCACAGAGATGTTCCTTGGGTGACCCTTTTCAAAATTTGTTCGTGAAAGTTTGATTCGTCTAGAAACATTGCTCTGGTGAATGGGGGCTACTTGCACTATATGGAAATGAAGAATTTCTTGAAAATTCTTCTTCTCTGAAATGACTGGTCAGATTTGAAATTTATTTCACGGAAATATTCCTTGAATGACCTTTTTCAAAATTTGTTAGCGAAGTTTTGATAGGTCAAGAAACATGGCTCTGGTGAATGAGGGTTACTTGCACTGTACGGAAATTAAGAAACCCCTAAAAATTCTTCTTTTCTGAAACTGCTGGTCAGATTTTGAAAGGACTTTTACAGGTGACAGTTTAAAAATTGCTTGGCAAAATAATGGTTTTGTTTCCAGTGTTTCAATACCTTAAAAATAAAGGCTATAGTCCTCTCAAAAATTCAGGTGAGCGATCCAGGGCCATCTTGGCTCTCTTGTTTGGTATGTAGCATCTCCTAGTGGACCTCCACCGAGTTTGTTCATATGATGCTCATTGGTTCCTAACTGGTCCAGCCCCGGGGTCACAAGTTTGAATCAAAGAAGCAAAAAAAAGAAAACCTTTAAATTTCTTATGGTCTGAAACTGAAAGGAGTAGAGCTTTGAAATTTGGTATTAGCATCTCCTAGTAGACCTTTACCAAATTTGTTCATTATGATGGCCCTGGGGTTCAAACTGGCCCCGCCCTTTGGGTCACAAGTTTGTACATGGGAACAGAAAAGGAAAATTTTAAGATTTGTCTTCTCTGAAACTAGAAGGTGTAGAGCTTTGAATTTTAGTATGTAGCATCTTCTAGTTAAATCCTACCAATTTTGGTATATGAATCCCTTGCGGTCAAAGCTGGCCCTGCCCTGTGGGTTAGAAGTTCCAAACAAAGGAACAAAGAAGGAAACTTTGAAATTCTTCTTCTCTGAAACTGTTTGGAGTAAAGCTTTGATATTTGGTATGTAGCATCTCCTAGTGGCCCTGTACCAAGTTTGTTAAAACCGTGCCCCTTGGGTTCAAAGTGGCCTTCCCAGGGGGTCTCATGTTTGAACCATAGAAACAAAGAAGGAAAACTTTAAAATTCTTATTTTCTGAAACTTGTAAGAGTAAAGTTTTGATATTTGGTATGTAGCACTTCCTAGTGGACCTCTACCAAGTGTGTTCATATGATGCCTCTGGCGTTGAAGCTGGCCCTGCCCTGTGGGTCACAAGTTCGAGCAAAGGAACAACGTAGAAAAACATTAAAATTCTTCTTCTGTGAAACTGGTGGGTGTAGAACTTTGATTTTTTGTATGTAGCATCTTCTAGTTTACTTATACTAATACATGATGCCACTGGGGTCAAAAGTGGCCCAGCCTCAGAAGTTACAAGTTTGCAACTTAGGAACAGAAAATGAAAATTTTAACCTTTGTCTTTTCTAAAAGGGGCAGGTGTAGATCTTTGATATTTGGTATGTAGAATCTCCTAGTTGACCTCTACCAAGTTGTTTAAATGATGCTGCTGAGGTTTGGCCAGCCCTGTGGGTCACAAGTTCAAACATAGGAACAAAGAAGGAAAGGTTCAAAATTCTTATTTGCTGACATTGGAAGGCCTAGAGCTATGAAATTTGGTATATAGTGAACCTGTTCTAAGTTTGCTAGCCCACCTGAGCACAACATGTTCAGTGAGATCAAAATTGGGTCGTCTGGGGTCATAAACTAAGTCAGTAGGTTGAATAAAAGAAAATAAGTTGTGGGCACTCTAGAGGCACACATTTATTGCTCAACGGACTTGAAAATTGATCAGAATGTTTGTCTTGATAAAATCTTACATGAGTCTGAATTTAGGTCAATGGAGTCAAAAACTAAGTCACTTGGCCAAATGAAAGAAATATAAATATAGGGCCTTCTAGAGTCCACATTTATTGTTCAGTTGATTTGAGAATTGGGTAAATAGTTTCTCTTGATTAAATCTAAGATTAGTTCAAAATTGGGTCACCTGCGGTCATAATCTAGGTCACTAGGTAAAATTAAAGAAATACCTTTAAGGCACTACAGAGGCCACATTTCTTGCTTATTTGACATGAAAATTGGTCAAAATTGTTTATCTTGATGAAATATTGTATAGCTATGAAACTTGGTCACCTGGAATCATTATCTAGGTCACTAGGTCAAATTAAAGAAATACCTAGTGGGCACTCTAAAGGCCACATTTATTGCTCATTTAACTTCAAAAGTGTTCAGAATGTTCGTCTTTATCAATTTTTGATGAGTTATTAATTGGGTCACCTATGGTGATAAGGTAGGTCACTGTGCCAAGGTATGGAAATTCCATGTAGGTGCTCTAGAAGCTTAATTGACCTGAAAATTGGTCAGAAATTGAGTTATGCACATGGAGTGAAATTTAGCCTCTTGACTCAAGTGAGCGATTCATGGCCATCATGAAACTCTTGTTTTCTCATTCCTCAATGAGAACAAAAAATATCTTTTTATTCCTTAGCAATCCATGCACTCCTGAAATAAATACTGAACACTATACTAACTGGCTTGGTGGACTGTGAAGATGAAGATCTTCACTGTTTGATATGGTGCTAGTTTTCTGTTGAAGTTAGCTTCTCATTATTGTAATAATTAAGTTTTTTTTACCTTTAGTGAACCAACTTTTTTTTAGTAGTCTTGCCTTTATAGCAAATGCTTTCATATTTGATCAACCCTGGGAAGAAAACTTTAGAAGTCATTAAGAGAAAAGGAGAAAATGTTGACTAACAGCCTTTACTCACATCATTATCTACCTTATCAAATAAAACAAGGTCATATGTGAGGTCATATGTGAGCCGTGTTAAATTTGTGATTTTCTAATGCCTTTAAATTTGATTTTAAGTTTTTGTCCTCACTTAAAAATTGAACTCTTTTCCTCACACTCAAACTTTTTAACAACCTAGTGTAAGGAAGCTTTTGAAAACACTATGGGAAAAAGAGATAATGTTGGTGATCAAGATAAATTTATTTTCTCCTTTTTAGCTCACCTGAGCACGAAGTGCTCATGGTGAGCTTTTGTGATCGCCCAATGTCCGTCGTGCGTCATGCACTTTCTTCTCCTAAACCACTGGGCCAATCTTAATGAAACTTGGCAGGAATGTTCCTTGGGTAAAGCTCTACCAAAGTTGTTCAAGAGATTGAATTCCAGGCATAACTCTGGTTGCCATGGCAACCAAAAGGAAAAAATCTTTGAAAATCTTCTTCTCTGAAACTAGAAGGTGCAGAGCTTTGATATTTGGTATGTAGCATCTCCTAGTGGACTTCTACTAAGGTTCTTCATATGATGCCCCTGGGGTCAAAACTGGCCCTTCCCTGGGGGTCACAAGCTTGAAACAATGAAACAAAGAAGGACAACTTTAAAATTCTTCTTCTCTGAAACTAGATGGTGCAGAGCTATGGTATTTGGTAGGTAGCATCTCCTAATGGATTTCTACCAAGATTGTTCATATGATGCCCCTGGGGTCAAAACTGGCCCCTCCCAGGGGGTCACAAGTTTGAAACATAGGAACAAAGAAGGAAATAAGAATTATTTGGTCTTGAACTTTGATATTTGGTATTTATCTTCATTGTAGACCTTTACTGCTTAGTACTCAGGTGAGCGATATAGGACCATCATGGTCTTCTTGTTCTATTATTGTTTTCTAATTATTCATTGAAAAATGCTATTCTCAATCACATTAGATTTATCTTCTGCAGATGCTTTTAATATGGACAAGTCTAAAATGTTGTCTTAAGGTACAGATTTCAGGTCAACCACTGCTTTGTATGCATTGTTACCTGTTTCTAACAGAAGCACAAAGACAAAATAGAAGCTGATGGCTACGTAAAAACAGGACAGTACAGTCTAGTGGATGTGGATGCAGTTGATGAAACAAAGTTTCCTGGTGTAGCTGGAACACCATGGGCAGAAATCACTATGACTAAGGGTGATTGTGTTTATATACCTTTTAAGTAAGTGTCTGTGTTGATGTTTTTCTGAAGTGTGTTTTATGAATACCACATATCTATTAAACCTTTCTGGAGTTTCAACATCCCTGAGAAAGAAAGATATGGAACACATTGTGGGAAAAGGAGAAAATGCTGGTAACCAGGATTTTTTTTACCAGCATTTTCTAACTTTTTATGGACATCTCTTGACAGTTTTGCAACATTTATTATGTTGTTGGCAAATGCTTTTCATTTGGACTAGTCTTAAATGTTATAGAGTGGTAAAGTGTTAAGTCTTGCTGTAAATGTTTATTAGATCACCTGAGCATGAAGTGCTAAGGTGAGGTTTTGTGATGGGTCATTGTCTGGCGTCTGTCAACAATTTCTTCAAACATCTTTTTCTCCTAAACAATGGGGCCAATCTTGATGAAACTTGGCAGGGATGTTCCTTTGGTAAAGCTCTACCATAGTTATTCAAAGAATTGAATTTCACCCATAACTCTGGTCACCATGGCAACAAAAAGGAAAAAAATGTAAAATCTTTGAAAATCTTCTCTGATATTAGAGGGCATTGAGCTTGATATTTGGTATGTAGCATATCCTAGTGGACCTCTGCCAAATTTGTACATATGGTGCCCCTGTGGTCAAAACTGGCCCCACCCCTGGTGTCACAAGTTCAAACATAGGAACAAAGAAGGAAAACTTTAAAATTATTCTACTCTAAAACTAGAAGGTCTACAATTTTGAATTTTAGTTTGTAGCATCGCCTATTGGACTTCTACCAGTTTTACTCATCTGCTGCCCTTGGGGTCAAAACTGACCCCTCCAAAGGGGTCACAAGTTTGAACATAGGAACAAAGATAGAAAACTTTAAAATTCTTCTCCTCTATAACTCAGGGTTCCCACGCAGTCGGGAATTTCGAAATACCCGTTCCAGGTCTTGAAAAAGTCTTGATTTTTGTTATATCTCAGAAAAATCGGGAAAAATCCGGGAAAAGTTCGAAACGTTTTGGGTGTGAAAAAAGAATTTAGGACGATAATAATCTCCGGTCTGCATCCTCCATTTTTCGGATAAAGGTCCAATATTTTCTACAATATATCGATATAGAAAGAAGGTGAATTTCCCAAATACATGACGGTCTTTTTTAGGTTCACTGGTCCCGGAATGGTTATTCTAAAATTTAAACAGGCCGGGATCCAGTGTATTGATTTCGGAGAACTCGGTACTTATCCTAAAATACAATGCAGCTGCGCTTTGTATTTTCCGGGAGACGAGCTGAAGTGAATTGACGTGAAAATGAGCTACAACAGTAAATATTACTGAAAATTTAAATCCGTAGGGTCTGAAAGGTTATCAGACTTTATCTTTATGAAGCCACGTTATGATTCTAGTTGGAATGAGGTTGATGAGTCAGAGGAAACTGAAAGTAAGCGCTTGTCTGCACTCATGGATCAAAACACTTCAAGTATTAAATCTAACAAAGTTACGATTATTCGTATTTTCAGAAACTTTAAAAGCAGGGATATTGCCCTTTGAAAACACCAATTTATTTATTCATGTATTTCAGGTCATGAAAACTGAGCAATTAAAGTGAAAGTAAAACATGGTACTTTTGAATTACGTTTAGTTGAAATGACTGAAAAGGGAAAAGAACCTCTATTTGAAGGATTACATCAAAACTGTTGTGCACTATGATAGTAAATGATATGCAAGGACTTGGTTCTGTGTCTTAAATCATAAAGAAAATAATTCCCAATATTTGAAAAAACAACACTTTTTTAGCTCACTTGAGCACAAAGTGCGCAAGGTGAGCTTTGTGATCGCCCTATGTCTGTCGTGCATCGTCCACAATTTCTTAACATCTTCTCCTCCTAAACCACCTGGCCATTCTTGATTAAACTTGGCAGGGATGTTCCTTATTTGACTCTCTACCAAAGTTGTTCAAGAGATTAAATTCCACCATAACTCTGGTTGCCATGGCAACAAAAAAAAAGCAAAATCTTTTGAAAATCTTTTTCTCTGAAACTAGAAGGCATAGAGCTTTGATAGTTGGTATGTAGCATTTCCTAGTAGACTTCTACAAAGATTGTTCATATAATGCTCCTGGGGTCAAAACTGGCCCCACCCCGGCGGTCACAAGTTTGAACATGGGACTAATAAAAGAAAACTTTGAAAAATCTTTTTCTCTGAAACAAGAGCTTTGATATTTGGTATGCAGCATCTGTTATTGGACCTCTACCAACATTGCTCATATGATGCCCCCGGGGTTTAATCTGGCCCCGCCCCAGAGGTCACAAATTTGAAATATAAGAGCAAAGATGGAAAACTTTATTTTTTTTCTCTGAAACTGGAAGTCCTAGAGCTTTGATATTTTGTATGTACTATCTTCTAGAGGACCTCTACCAAGTTTGTTCATATGATGCCCCTAGGGTTCAAGCTGGCCCCGCCCTGGTGGTCACAAGTTTGAGCATGGGAGCAAAGAAGGAAGACTTTAAAATTCTTCTGCTCTGAAACAAGATGTGTTCCTTATGATAGTTTGCCAATAACAATATTTTACATTTTTTCATTAAATGTCATGTCATGGAAAAAGGGGGCTTGGTGTATATTTTCATTGTGGACCAATATTTCTTTCATTACAGGACAAAATGTAATTAAAGTTCATCTTGTTAAGCCACAGACAATAGTTATTTGATTTTATTTCATGAAACGACACGTAATCAAAAAAGGGGCCTAAGTGTATAATTTTAGTACGGACCAATTACTGTCAGTTGGCCCATCCATCCATGTTGACGGTTATCTTCTAAAGTCCTTGGCATTTATGAAACTTCATACATGTCTTCCTTAGGATAGTCTTGTGTCACAGTTTTCTTCTATAAGATGCGTCTTGGAAAAGGGGTTACTTTTCACATACTGGACTTATCGAGCTCCAATAAATTAATCAGTAATGTTGTGAGCTGTTAGTCTAGGGTTCCCAGTTTGCGCTAGCTTGATTACTGTCTCAGCCAACATCCTTCGAAATTTGATAAAAAGTTATTGAGACAAGTTTCATTTGTGTCTTAACAATGAGCGAATGATGTTTTTTAATGTGTCATTCAACCACCATTTTGACCAGGAAATGAATGCCTTGCCTCTGAAAGTTAATTCATTCCCTTACTATACAATCCTGACTTTCAATGACCCTGAAGAAGAAGGGTTGTGAAAGCATTTTGGGAAAAGAAGAAAACACTTTTTGCACAGTTACATACCCTGTCATAATTATTTGGCCTTGAACTTCGATATTTGGTATTTATCTTCGCTGTAGACCTTTACTGCTTAGTACTCAGGTGAGTGATATAGGATCATCATGGTCCTATTGTTCCCAATTTGCCTTGTTATGTAGTCTTATAAGGATCTATACTATTTGCCTTCAAATTCTTCATTACTTGTGGGAACTGTAAGTGAACAGCTGGATCCTTATTAAACTGCCTGTATGGATAGACTGATCTGAATCTATATTCAGTCATTTGTAGTTTTTTAATTGGCCAAGTAAAGAAATGAAATAACTATCATGCAGTTAGAATGTTCTTTAAATTTTAATTTTTCATTAAAACAAGGAATGTATGTAAGAAAGTAGCTTTCAAAAGGTTTTGCATTTCCAGTTTTTCTATTGCAAAAAACCTTGAATTTTGAAAAAAATCCTGGAAAAAGTCTGGAATTTTGCAAGCAGAAAGTTGTGGGAACCCTGATAACTGGAAGGTGTGGAGTGTTGATATTTGCTGTGTAGCATCTCCTAGTGGACCCATACCAAATTTATTCAAATGATGCTGCTGGGGTCAAAACTGGCCCTGCCCCAGGGGTCACACATTTTATCAAACGAACAAAGAAGGAAAACTTTAAAATTCTTCTTTTCTAAAACTGGAAGGCATAGAATTTTGTTATTTGGTAATTAGTGAACCTGTTCTAAGTTTGTTTGTCCACCTGAGCACATTGTTCAGTCAGTTCAAAATTGGATCACGTTTAATCATAAACTACGTCTCCAGATCCTTGTGGGCACTCTAGAGGCCACATTTTTTGATTAATTGACTTTATTTGGTCAAAATTCATGTCTTGATTAAATCTCACATGAGTTTGAATTTGGTTCATGTGGTATTTTAAACTATTTCACTAGGTCAAGTTAAGAAATACCTTGTGGGCACCCTAGAGACCATATTTATTGTTCAATTGATTGGAAAATTGCATAAAATCTTTGTTTTGATCAAGTCTAGGAAAGGTTCAAAATTGGGATCCTTGGAATCTTAATCTAGGTCACCAGGTCATATTAAAGAAATAACTTGTGGGCACTCTGGAGGCTATAGTTTTCACTCAATTGACTTGAAAATTGGTGAGAATGTTTTTCTTAATGAACTGTAAGATGGATTGAAAATTGGGTCACCTTGGGTCATAAAGTAGGTCACTTGGTCAAATTTAAGAAATACCTTATGGCAATCTAGAGGCCACATTTATTGCTCAATTAACTTGAAAACTGTTCAGAATGTTTGTCTTGATAAATATTTTGATGAGATTTAAATTGGGTCAGGTAGGGTGATAAAATAGGTCAGTAGGTGAACTTAAGAAAATTCCTTGTGGAGGAATTTTGCAAGGCCACATTTTTAGCTCAATTGACTTTACAACTGGTCAGAAATTGAATAACGCACTTGGAGTAAAATTTCAACTACTAACTCAGGTGAGCAATCCAGGGCCATCATAGCCCTCTTGTTATCTCCACTTGCTGAAGGCTAGTAGGCTCATTTCATGGCCTAGTGTCTGTTGTGTGTGTGTCCGTCCATTTGTGCATCGTGTCTGCTTGCTTTAACTTTTATTTCAAACATCATCTTCTCTGAAACTACTCATCCAAAGTTGATGAAATTTCACAGAAATTTTCCTGCCATGGTCCCCTTCAGAATTTCTTGAAACAGTTTGATTCCTTACCTCTGGTTGCTTTGGCAACAAAACTGAATAAAAAAATCTTCTCTGAAATCATGAGCCCCAGGGCTACTGAATTTGGCATGTAGCCTTATCTAATCAACCTTCAACAAGTTTCTTTATATTAAAGGCCTGGGGTCAATATTTGCTCCATTCCAGGGATCACAGGTTTAACATCGGCTTACATATATATATATAGACACTTCAATTTAAACATTAATCAAGGGAAATAACTTCTGTAACAAAGGATAAATTTTGTTACTATTTACCTCCCTTGATTATCAAACTCCAGTGACGCATGATTTGTGCTAGATATTTAAGTTTTTGATAGAAAACATTCTGTTTTCAGGGAGAGTGATTCACTTTGATGCTGATAGTTATGTTCACATGAGTGGAATATTAAATTCATATCAAGGTTTCTATCATTCAGTTTTTTCCCCAAGATCTTTGTCTTTCATGACAATGAATAAATCTGCTTGTTTTGCCTGACAATATTCATTGATTTCGAAAGCCCTCTTTTTCTAGGTCATGAACACGTTAGTTTGTGTGGTAAAGGGTTAAAAATGCAGTGAAGCAATATGGCCCTCTTGTTAGCCCCAATGGTCGAAGGCCAGTTAGCTTATGTCATGGCCAGTGTCTGTCGTGCTTCCATCCCCCTGTGTGTCTGTCTGTCCATTCGTGCACTTATATTTCAAACATCTTCTGCTCTGAAACTGCCCATCTGATGAAACTTTGCAGAAATTATCCTGCCAAGGTCCCCTTCAGAATTTTTGAAAGAATTTGATTCCTTCAAAAACTCTGGTTGCCATGAGAACAAAACTGAGAACTATTCCAAAGTCTTCTTTTCTGAAACCATGAGACCTAGGGCTATGAAATTTGGCATGTTGCTTTATCTAGTGAATCTCTACCAAGTTCCTTCAAGTAAAAGCCCTCGGGTCAAAATTGGCCCCACCTTGAGGGTCACAAGTTTTATGTTGGCTTATATAGGAAAATTTTAAAAACTTTCTGGTACCCAGCCATGGATTCTATAGTTATCAAATCCGGCATGTATCTTTATCAAGTTGGTGTCTGCCAAAAGTGCCCTAAATTATAGTCCGCGGGTCAAATTTGACCCAGTCATGGGAGTCACAAGTTTTATATGGGCTTCTGTAGGGAAAACTTAAAAATATTTAAGTACCTAGCCATAAGGCCTAGGTCTACCAAATTTGGTATACATGTAGCTTTATCTAGTGGGTGTCTGTACCAAGGGTGCCCAAATTATAGCCCTGGGGTCAAATTGGCCCTGTCCCAGGGGTCACAAGTTTTACATGGGCTTACATTTGGAAAACTTTCAAACTCTACTCATACCTACATGTAGCAATAAGGCTTAGGAATTCCAAAATTTTGAATGTAGCTGTATCTAGTGGGCCTCTACCGAGAGGGTCCAACTGATAGTATAGAGGTCAAGTTTCTCCCCACACCAAGGGTCACAAGTTTTACATGGGCTTTCATGGTGAAAACTTGATAAATCCTTTTATTATTAACCATAATAAGATCCAGGCCTACTGAATTTAGTTCTGTCTCATGGGTCTCGAGTTTTACTGGGCCTTTTATTGAGAAAACTTTGAAAATCTTCTTGTTTTTAACCACACATTGTAGACCTGTATTATTTGGTATGGAGCTTTATCTTGTGGACCTCCACCAGGATTCCAGTAATATTATTGCTTTGTGGCAAAAAGTGGCTTTGGCCAGGGGTCATAACTTTTCTCATAGGATTTTGTAAGTCTTGAAGTTTGAAGCAAATTGGCCAAGTATTGTAATGTTTGGCTTGTACTGTTATTACTTATTAGCCAGTGGAGCGATACAGAGCCATTATTGCCCTCTTGTTTTTTAAGATGGTACCACCACATACGATCAGCACCTGGTCGAAGTCTTGCTGTAAACTTCTGGTTTTCACATTTGTTGTGGTTTAACAAAACAGACTGTGACAGTCAAGTTGATAAGGCACCTTTCATTCCACTGAAGATCTTCAAACTGGCATCACCCAATGAACAGCTGAGGTAGTATATATAATCCTTTATAACATCATTTGTTTTGAAAAAAAATCAATAAAATGTTATTTCCATTATCATACTAGAATATCTCAGATTTATTGCATATACCAGACAATGGAAATTTAGAATTATCTAAATTGAAGACATTTACTATGACAATGAAAATTCTTTTATTTGCAATAAAAGCCTCCTGCCCATTATTCATAATAAATACAAATTATATAGTAACAAACATGAGTGATGCCATATTAAATAAGTTTACACGTGAAATAGGTTAACTTGTAACTCTGTTACAAATATTTTATGAATTTATCAATTATCATTTAACTCTTCACCACACGACAAAATTTTAGACTGGTCCAAATTGAAAGCACTTGCAGACGACAAATTTTCTCCTTTTCCCACAGTGTTTTCAAAAGGCTTCTTTCTCGAGGCGTCAAAAGTAGGGATTGTGTGGTAATGGGTTAATAACACCTTTCGAAATCTAAATACTTTCGTGAGAAATTTTGTGTGACTTTACATTCAACATATCAAACATAGTTAATAATAAGATTTCTGTCTTAACCCTTTCCCGCACAATACCGACTTTTAACCCATCTGATAAAAGAAGGCTTTTGAAAACACAGTGGGAAACGGAGAAAATGCTGGTTCCCAGCATTTTCTCCTTTTCCCACAATGTTTTCTACTCTTGTCAAAGAAACATTGCACCATTTGAACCACATTGAAATTGTGGTCTGCAAATGCTTTCAATTTGGACAAGGCTAAAGTTTTGTTGTCTGGTAAAGGGTTAAAGTGTAGAAAAGTTTGTGGGAGACAGTATTGATAGTATGTATTTTCTTCTTTTCCCACAGAGTTTGCCAGAACTGGGGATTATGTGATAAAGCGCATCAGTTTATTTAAAACTTATATGCATTGTATATCCACAAGACTGTAAATACATAGTGAGCATTCACTGTGATTTAACCCTTTACCAAACAATTCCTGGTTTTTTAGACCCAGAGGAAGAAGTCTTATGAAAACATTGTTGGAAAAGAAGAAAATGCTGGTAACCAGCATTCTCATTTTTTCCCATAATGTTTTCTACTCTTCTAATTTTTTAATCAGATTTAATTTGTTGTCTGCAAATTCTTTCAATTTGGACCAGTCTAACATTTTGCTGTTTGGTAAAAGGTTAACTGAAATAGTTTTAAAAGCCGCTTTTAATCCATTACCACACAGTCCCTACTTTTGACAACCCTGAGAAGAAAGCCTTTAGAAAGGATTGTGGGAAAAGGAGAAAATGCTTGTAACCAGCATTTTCTCCTTTTCCCACAATGTTTCTACCCTTCAAAAGACAAATTTCAAATTTTCAGTCACTGTTATTTTGTCGTCTGCAATTGCTTTCAATTTGGACAAGCCTGAAATATTGTTGTTTGGTAATGAGTTAAAAATACTCAATTTCAAGAAGTAAGTTACAACTGAGATAAGCTTTCGGTTTTCATTATCAAAAATTGAATAGAACATTTCATAAAATCTTTTATAGGAGGTATATCCGTGAAGTTCTTAGACATTGCTAAAAAGTTTGCAAATTTACAAATTAGGCACAGTTAACTTATATCATCTTAATGAGCAACATTCTCTCAGCAGACATGCGCGAAAAGGTGCCACTACTATTTGTAGTTTTTCATTTATTGGTCCAAGCCTGTACATACTGTTACTATGTTGTTTTTAGCTCACCTGAGCACGAAGTGCTCAGAGTGAGCTATTGTGATCACTCACCGTCCGTCGGCGTCCGTCGTCCGTCCGTCCGTCCGTCCGTCCGTCCGTTCACATTTTCTTGTTTACACTCTAGCATCTACAAATATCAACCAATCAGGACCAAACTTGGTCAAAGTATATATGACCATAAGATCTTGGATGAGTTCGATTTTGGGTCTTATCGGACCAGAACATCTGGAGTTATTTGCCCTTGAATTAGAAAAATTGCTGTATTTCACTTTGTTTACACTCTAGCATCTACAAATATCAACCAATCGGCATCAAACTTGGTCAAAGTATATATGACCATAAGATCTCGGATGAGTTTGATTTTGGGTCTAATCGGACCAGAACATCTGGAGTTATTTGCCCTTGAATTAGAAAAATTGCTGTATTTCACTGTTTACACTCTAGCATCTACAAATATCAACCAATCAGCACCAGACTTAGTCAAATTATATATGACCATAAGATCTCGGATGACTTTGATTTTGGGTCTAATCGGACCAGAACATCTGGAGTTATTTGCCCTTGAATTAGAAAAATTGCTGAATTTCACTTTGTTTACACTCCAGCATCTACAAATATCAACCAATCAGCACCAAACTTGGTCAAAGTATATATGATCATAAGATCTCGGATGAGTTCGATTTTGGGTCCAATCGGATCAGAACATCTGGAGTTATTTGCCCTTGAATTAGAAAAATTGCTGTATTTCACTTTGTTTACACTGTAGCATCTACAAATATCTGCCAATCAGCACCAAACTTGATCAAAATATATATGACCATAAGATCTCGGATGAGTTCGATCACGGGTCTAATCAGACCAGAACATCTGGAGTTATTTGCCCTTGAATTAGAAAAATTGCTATACTGCACTTTGTTTACTCTCTAGCATCTACAATTTTTAACCAATCAGCTATAAACTTGGCCAAAATATATATAACCATAAGATCTTGGATGAGTTTAATTATGGGTGTAATCGGATGCAAACAACTGGAGTTATTTGCCCTTGAATTAGAAAGTTCTTTGTAATAGTTCTTAATCCAGAGCATAACTTTGTCATCTCCAGTCTGATTGACTTGAAACTTGACATTTGTGTTTGTTGCAATAATGCAGGGTGCAATGTGAAAGATTCATAACTCTACCTTATTCTGTCTGTAAGTTATTTCCCTTTGATTGTCATTTTTACAGCATTTTCTGCTTGTCTGGAATATAACTTTGTCATTTATAGCCTGAACATCTTCAAATTTGATATGCATGATCGTTGTATATTTATGGAGTGCAGTGCGCAAGAACCATAACTCTTCTTAGCTTGAATTTTGAGTTATTTCCCATTTGAACTTCATTTTTCATAGCATTTCTTGCTCGTCTGGAGCAAATCTTTGTCATCTTAAGTAGGAATGACTTGAAATTGGGTATGATTATTTGGTGCAATATTTGGAAGTGCAGTGCACAAGAATTGTAACTCTCATTTGTGCTATCGAGTTATTTCCCTTTTAATGTCATTTTTACAGCATTTAGTGCCTGTCTGGAATATAACTTTGTCATCTCAAGTCAGAACGACTTCAAACTTGGCATGCATGTTTGTTGCAGTATTACAGAGTACAATGTGCAAGAACAATAACTCTACCTAGTGCGAACTTTATGAAATTCCACATTGATCTTCATTCGTACAGTATTTCTTGCTTGTCTGGAATGGAACTTCAAAGTCTCAAGTCAAATTGCGACAAATCGCAGCTCTTGTTTCATTATCATTTAGCCTTGAACCTTGATATTTGTAGACTTTTGCTGCTTGGTACTCAGGTGAGCGATATAGGACCATCATGGTCCTCTTGTCTGAAATTGTTTTTAAAAAATATTGGATGCTTTCCTTAAAACCAAAATGTCATTGTTAGATAATCACAGGTCAGAATTTAAATTTCTGCCCTTTCACTACAACCCCTTTTTGATATGACAGTTCCCTAATGCTGACCCTATGATGACAGGTAAACATATTGAATGAATCTACCAATCCTGCAAAACTGATACCTGACCACACAGATCTTTCATTATCATTGGTTGAATTTTGGTAGTCTGAAACTCTCCATCGCCATTTGTAAACAAGTGAGGGACATACAACTGGCTCTGTTATAGCTTCAGACAGTGTTTCTTGGTGTCTGCTAGTGATAACCTAAGATTGGCACCAAATTTAAAAATGTTCTTTTGGTTCTTGACTTTAGATTCTGCTATTTTTGACTAAGACAATTTCATATTGTTACAGAATTTGTGTAAACAAAGTTTGAATGGCTATAGTGTCATCATATATATTTTTAGCTCCACTGGCCTGGTGTCTTAATTGTGCCCATCCATCCTTGCATATGTGCTTTAACTTTTATTTCAAACATCTTCTCTGAAACTACCCATCCAAATTTGATGAAACATATAAATTATCCTGCCATGCCCTTCTTCAGATTTTCTTGAAAGAATTTGATTTCTTTAAAAACTCTGGTTACCTCGGTAAAAAGGTTCGCACAGGCTTGAAAAGTGCATGAAAATGAGGGGTAGTCTTGAAAAGTCCTTGAAATAGAGTTTTGTCTTGAAAAGTACTGGAAAATTCATATCTAGCCTTGAAAAGTAATTGATTTTCAGGCGTTTTACATGACGATTAGACGATTAGAAAGTACTTCTATAATTTGCAATGACAAAACAAGAAAATTACATCAACAAATGGCGTCCAATACATCTACATCGCTTCCGAGTACGAAAATGCGTAAGACAGTTTTATTAGGTACGAAAGTATTTTGTTACGAAACGACTGCATTTACGCCGATTCCCTGCTTTTAGGTGCTATCGCTACTTTATATCGTAATCGACCGGGATCTATACAATATTGTAAACATTATCTCCCTTTGCGGGATTCATCGTTTCGTAAAGTTATTGTCTGCAAGGTTTAGTGATTTAGTTACCTTTTAATTCTGGATTTCTAGAAATTAGAATATGGAAATATGTTTTCCGTCGGGATTGGTCCAGAAAATACCCTTGGGCCAAGGAAACTAACAACAAATGTAAAGCCCTTTGGCATAGCTGTAGAAAAGAAATCGATATTGCTTGCATGGGTCTCATTCCAAAAACGACTTGCATTAAAAAAGTGGAAAGTCCATGAGTGGAATGTTTTCAGACTATTTTGTAAAATGTTCAGTCATAAAAACGAGTCCGAGTGTAAAAAAGAAAATGAAAGTACAACTATGGCTTCGCCGTAAGGGGCAGAACTAACCATTCCTAATCTCATTGTGTTTAAGATAATTACAGAAAACCTATCTTTGGCTTAAAAAAGGTAGGTATTATATTTTTAAAAAAAGGTCCTTGAAAATGAGTTTTATGTACTTGAAAAGTCCTTGAATTTGGTCAGCACTTGCCTGTATGAACCTTGGGTAACAAAACCGAAAAATATCAAACATTTTTAAAAATCATCTTGGAAACCATACGGCCCAAGGCTACTGAATTTGGCATGAAGCTTTATTTAACCCATTACCACACAAAGCCGACTTTTAACGACCCTGGCAAAGACGCCTATTGAAAACATTGTGGGAAAAGGAGAAAATGCTGGTAACCAGCATTTTCTCCTTTTCCCACAATGTTTTCTACCCTAACAAAGAAAATTTGCTCCATTTCAGCTACACTAATATTGTCGTCTGCAAATGCTTTAAATTTGGATCAGGCTTAAATTGTGTCATCTGGTAAAGGGTTAATGGACTTTTAACAAGTTTTTTCATATTAAAGGCTTAGAGTCAAAATCGGCTCCATCCCAGGGGATAACAAGTTAAACATGGACCTGCTTATATGGTCACTTCAATTTAGATATTAAGTAAAGGAAAATAACTCCTGTTATAAAGGATAAAGATTGTTACTTTTTAGCTCACCTGAGCACAACGTGCTCAAGGGTAGCTTTTAGGATAAACAATTCTACTGTTGTTGTCAACAATTCTTTAAACATGAACTCCTCCTAAACCGCTGGGCCAATTTAGACCAAACTTGGCTGGAATGCTCCTTGGGAGGTCCTCTTTAACAATTGTTCACAGAATTTGATTCCATCAAAAACTCTGGTTGCCATGGCAACGAAATGGAATTTTTAGGAAATTCTTTAAAAATCTTCTCCTCTGAAACAGCTGGCCAGATTTTAAAGATGTTCCTTGGGTGACCCTTTTCGAAAAATTGTTCGAAATTTTGATCCGTGAAGAAACATGGCTCTGGTGAATGGGGTCTATCTGCACTATATGGACATGAAGGAATTTTTGAAAATTCTTCTCTGAAACGGCTGATCAGATTTTAAAATAATTTTACAGCAATGTTCCTTGAAAGACCCTTTTCAAAAACTGTTTGCAAATTTTTGATCCATCAAGTAACATGCTCTGGTGAATGCTACATGCACTATATGGAAATTAAGAAATTCTTAAAAATTCTTCTTTTCTAAAACTGATGGTCAAATTTTGAAATGACCTTTTCAGGTGACCTTTTGAAAATTGCTTGGCAAATAATGATTTTTTTTTTCCAATGTGTCAATTCCTCAAAAAAAAAAAAAAAAACTATGGTCCTCTCAGAAATTCAGATGAGTGATCCAGAGCCATCTTGGCCCTCTTGTTTTATGCTTAAAATATACCTTAAATTATTTCAGGGCATAAAACTAGCAGAGCTGTGTTAGTTTAATTTATAATTGGCAATTTACAGATATGCCAAGCATCAATAGGCTTGATATAACATTTACAATGGTATTTTAAAATAAAGTGATTGTGAGTTACAGATTTTCAGGCTACACAGTAGGGCAGAATCTTAAACTAAATTTTGTATTGTATTGATGTAAAACTTTCATATTAAATTTCACCTTTGTTTCAATAGATTTTAACTTTAATTCTTGACAACAAAAAATTTAAGACTGGTCTTATTTGAATGCGTTTACAGATGACAATATTTATGTTCCCTGAATGAAATGACTTCTATTTAAATTTGAAAAAGTGGAAAACATGGCTGGGTACTAGCATTTTCTATTTTTACAACATAGGTTTCGATAATTTTCTTTCTTAGAACTTAAAACTAAGGATTATTTGTTTCATTTTCAGGTCAGAGATGTTTTCTGTGTTTCAAGGTCTAGAAGACATAAAGAGAGACAAGTTTTTAGCTGAATCTATTTGTAAAAGTTCAGAAAATGAACAGGTATATGACTAATGAGATCTCTCAGTCAAACTTATAGTAGATAAAGGAGACTTTTCTCTGAATTCAGTTGTTGACTCGTACAGAAAGAATATGTGGATTCACTGATTGGTAGTTTTTAGTTTCCCAAATATCGATGACCATTTATACTGTTTAGGAGAGAGTTCCTAATTTGCTAGAGGGTTATTTTATTTTCAGTGTCTTCATTACCCAGACAAAAGAGGCAATTACCATGGTGACCAGCATTTTCTTCTTTTCCAACAATATTTGAATAAGCTTCCTTCCTCAGAGTAATGAAAATTTTTTATTTTTTTGGTAAGGGTGATCTGAGCTTGTATAGTTTTCTTTTGTTTATTGTTCCATTTATAGATTTGGATGCTGATAAACACTAATAATGATGACAAGTTGACTTGGGAGGAAGTTTACAGTGTAAATATTGATGATTTGGTATCACAGGCACCAGAATGTTTTAGAAATTCAGTAGAGGAAAAGGGGGACAGACAACTTGAAAATGAAGACTTTGGCTCCACTTCTTCAACAATGGACGAGGGCAGTAGCCAAGTAAAGCCTGCCACTAAAGATGTAGAAGAAAGCAATTTGAAATCCAGTTACATTCCATCAGAAAATACAGTATCTATAACTAAATCCCCCACAGCTTCTCAGCCTGGTAATATCAGCAAAACTGAGGAAAAAGTTACTAAGACAGTGCATGATGAGTTTTAACATGTTATGTAAGAAGCCATTTTTAGCTCACCTGATCACAGTGTGTTTGATTCCATCAAAAACTCTGGTTGCTATTGCAACCAAATGGAATTTTGTAAGAAATTCTATAAAAGTCTTCTCCATTGAAACCGCTTGTCACTTTTTGGAATAATATCAGGGAAATGTTCAGAATCCTTCCTTGGGGGACCTCTTTCAAAAGAATGTAGGCGGAATTTTGGTCCATCAGAAAACATAGCCATGGCAGGGGGGAGGGTATGTGACAGCTGTCGCCAACAATTCTTTAAACATCTCCACCTAAACCACTCAGCGGATTTGAGCCAAACTTGGCTGGAATGTTCTTTGAGAGGTCCTTTTTAAAAATGTCCACAGAATTTGATTCCATCAAAAACTCTGGTTGCTATGGCAACTACAAGGAATTTTCTAAGAAAGTCTTAAGAAAATCTTCTCTGAAACCACTGGTCAGATTTTGCAATAATTTCACAGAAATGTTTCCTTTGTTGACTCTTTTCAAAATTTCAAAAATTGTTCATTAACAATTTCATGACACGGGGGTGGGAGGCGCTATTTGTACGATACAGCAAGTGGTCGGAATTTGAAATAAATTTTATGAAAATGAACCTTTGGTGCCAGATCATGCCCCTTCTTTTGAATTACAATTTTAGCTTAATATCCAAAAGCCAATTGTTGGCACCCACATGTGGTGCTCCTGTTCTTTTTATTGAAGTTATTGAAGAAAAAGTTTTGGAATAACAAAAATAAAAAACTGGCTATGGTCTACTCAAATATTTAGGTGAGCAGTCCAGGGCCATCCTAGCTCTCTTGTTCTCCTTTCCCAACGTTTTCTCCCCTACAGAAGATGAATCCAGTCACCTGAAAGTAGTTACATGTATATAATCTTTACCTCACAATCATTTTAACAACACAATCTTGACTTTTAACAACCCTGAGAAAGAAGGCTTAAGAAAACATTGTGAGAATAGGAGAAAATGCTGTTGACCAGCATTTTCTCCTTTGCCCACAATATTTTCTACCTAATCAAGAAAGAAAACTACTGTATCATTTGAACCAATAGATGATTTACCAGTTACATTTGATATAAGCCTTATTTTCTTGTTTCATAAGAGTCGCATCGGAAGTCACATGACACTGGACAAACAAAAGCACTATTTCAAAGACAAATATTGTATTTCGCATTCGCAAATCCTTTTAATTTGGACAAATTCAGAACCAAATAAATAATGCATACAAAGAGTTTCTATCAAGTCACGCTTGTGATACGACTTTTCTCTCTGCAGGTTTTTAAGTATTCTTTAAAGACACTGTAAATCTGTTAGCTGCCAATAAAGTATAAAACGTGCACATAGTTCTGCATGCACACGACATTAACTGAAGCTAAGTTCGGACAATAATTCAAGCGTGTAATATATGGCAATAGAGGTCATTTATTTCATGTCAATTTGTTCGAGTAATACCAGCATGGCCAAGAGTTTTTTAGCACACCTGGGCACAATGGGCTCAAGAGAAGCGGTTAGGATCGCCCTGTTTCCATCCTATGTTGTCTTGAAAGCATTTGCAGACGACAAAATAACTGGATGAAAATTTGAAATTTCTAGTGGAAAAGGAAGAAAACATTGTGGGAAAAGGAGAAAATGCTGGTTACCAGCATTTTCCCACAATGTTTTCGGAAGGTTTCTTTCTCAGGGGCGTCAAAAGTAGGGATTGTGTGGTAATGGGTCAAGTCTTATCAGCATGCATTTGGGTTCTTCCCCTTTAATGAATATTTCAAGAATTTTGATGCTGTAATCGTACCTATACTAACATTTGGAGCAGAGATCTTGGGAACAGAGTATACAAGTATTATAGAAAATCTTCATTTTTATCTAAATGTGGGAGATTACCTTTATGCATTATTTATAAACTTAAGGTTATTAAATACTGGATCAAACTCCTTTATATGGCTAATACAGGATATCCAAAGCAATGTTACTTAATTTTGAAAGGATATGGCGAAATTGGGCGAATGAATTGGGTTACGAAGGTTAGGGAATTATTGCAATCATATGGTTTTGGTGATGTTTGGCTTTCCCAAGAGTTAGGTGATTATGAGTTTTTTTGTAAAATTTTTAAGCAAAGAACAAATGATTTTTCCTTACAATTTATGCAAAAGTGTATTAATAGTTCTTCCTGATGTGATCTTTATAAAAATATACATTCCTTGTTAGATCCAGAGAGGTATCTTTTCGTGGATATGTCTCCTCATCTAAGAAGGTATGTTTGCTAGATTTCGATGTTTGAGCCATAAATTGAAAATTGAACTCGGAAGACATATTAATGATGACAGAGGTAATCGGGTTTGCACGTAGTGTCTTTGTAATCAACAAATTTCTATAATTGAAGATGAATATCATGTGTTCTTTGAGTGCAAACAATTCTATGTTGAAAGGCAAACTCTTTTGTTCTCTAGGTATCATGGTGGAAATAATTTGGAAAGCTTTTACAGATTATTGAAAAGTGAAAACATAATAGTTATTTAAAAAATAGCAGTTTTTATTGCAGAAATCATGAAATATAAAGACAAGAAGTTGCCTTACTCTAGAAAATCATAAAATTGTGTATTTGTGAAATCAGAGAAGTACTCGGGTTATTATATAGTCATAGTTACATATTTCTTAAAACAGAGTGTTACTCTGGTATTATGGACACATTTAATAATTCTTTATCAATTGGTAAAATGCTAGACTAAGCCAGATTGAAACTATTATTAGATGCCAAACTAAGTGATGGTGAAGCCCCATTTGCTGGGTTAGAAAACTTTGAAAATGAAGGAGATGCAGATTATCAATATTCTCTCCTTTTACTGCAGTGGAAAGGGAGAGATTGCTGATTACCATTATTTTCTCCTTTTATAACAATGTTTTCAAATAACAGTTGTTCCCAGGTTCGTTTATTACCATTATTTTCTCCTTTTATAACAATGTTTTTTAAAGAAAAACAGTTGTTTTCGGGGTCATCCAAAATCAAGATTGTGTTGTAATGAGTTAGGTGTGCACATGTAGGTTAAATCACATTAGATATATTATTATTATGTATCATTTGTACCCAACCTTTGTTGTATTGAATATTATGGTATCATACGCATACAGAACCCTGAATTTGGAGTTTGATTATTCTTGGTTATGTACATGTTTATGGATCCAAAAATCCATTTTGTTCAAAAAATGGTTCAATGACATGGTAAAAATGATGCTTAATATTCAACTAGAATTGTCATTAACATTCTTTGTACGTTTCTTGAAAAAGCAGCATTATGCTTATATATATCATGGACAATGCAGAATAACGTTTTGCAGTGTTCATGATATATAAAGACAGCAGGAATGAACATTTGTTATGTCGTAGATTCTTTGATATATATCAGCAACTTTGCTAATTCTTTGCCGGACCGAAAATCCTGAATTTGGAGATTGATTATTCTTGGTTATGTACATAATATGGATCCAAAAATCCATTATGATCAATAAATGGTTCAATGACATGGAAATGGTTAATATTCAACTACAATTGTCATTAACAATCTTGGTGTGTTCAAGGTCATTTATAAGTGGAGATCGTGTTGTAATGAGTTATGTTGGTTTTTTAAACATCATGTATTATCTATACGCAAATTTTATTGTATTCTGGTGGCCTCTATATTGAGTATAGTCAACTTCGAGATTCAAGGTTTTGAATTTGAAATTTGAAGCTTGATTATACCAAGCTATGTATATAATTATGGATCCAAAAAATTATTTTGTTCAATAAGTGGCCCAATGACAAAGTAAAAATGACAGCTTATATTCAACTATAATTTACCAAACGAAAAATCTACACTGGGGCAGATTGAAAGCATTTGTAGACGTCTAATTGACTGCCAATAAAGTAATAAAGTCACATTTTGAGGGTGTTGAAATTATGGGAAAGGGAGGGAATGCTGATTACCATTATTTTTTCCCTTTTTTTTCCTTTTGTAACAATGTTTTCAAAAATCTGTTGTTTTTCAGAATCGTTAAGAGTCGAGATTGTATTGTCATGAGTTATGTGCATATGAGTTAAATCTCATCTATGACTTGTAAGAAACCCTTGTTGTGATGAACTCTAGGTTGTATTTTGGGCTTGTGGCCTTTATATTGTGCATAGTCAAGCTTCGAAGTTGAAAGTATTGAATTTATTTGAATTTTGATTATACCAAGATATGTACATAATTATGGATCCAAAAATTCCACTTTGTTTTACATGTGACATATAAGTTATGTGCGTATAAGTTAAATCTATGACTTGTAAGCAGCCCTTGTTGTGTTGAATTCTATTGTATTATAAAGTATGTATTTTGCCTGTATATTGTGCATAGTCAAGCTTCGAAGTTCAAAGTATTGAATTTTTGAAGTTTGATTTTGCTAAGATATGTACATAATTATGGATCCGAAAAATCCACTTTGTTTGACATATGACTCATTGACATGGTATAAATGACAGTTCATATTCATATACCTTATTTGTTTAAACATTCTTTGTCCGTTTCTTTAAAAATAACATTATGACTTGCTGTATTCATGATATTTAGACAATTAGGATTGAATATTTGTTATGTCACAATATCACTTTTGATAATATATTAATAACTTTGTTGACTCTTTGCCAAACGGCAAAATTTTTGGAATGGGCGAGATTGAAAATATTTGCAGATGACTTACAAATGTAGATTTCTAATTTTTGAAGTGTTGAAAAGCATTGGAAAAGAAGAGAATGTTCATTACCACCATTTTCTCCTTTTCAGCAATGTTTCCGAACAGGGTCGATTTCTAGGTTGTTGAAAAAGAGGTAAGTGTGTAGAAGTTAAATCTTATTTTTGTTTGTATGCAACTCTTGTAAACTGCAGTTTTTAGCTCACCTTAGCACAAAGTGCTAAGGTGAGCTATTGTGATCGCCCATTGTCCCTCGTCCGTCAACAATTTCTTTAAACATCTTCTCCTCCTGAACCACTGGGCCAATCTTCATGAAACTTGGCAGGAATATTTCTTGGGTGAAGCTCCACCAAAATTGTTCAAAGAATTTAATTCTACCCATAACTCGGGTTGCCATGGCAACAAAACAAAAAAAAAAAAAACGAAACCTTTGAAAATCTTCTCCTCTAAAACTAGAAAGGGTAGAGCTTTGATATTTGGTATGTAGCATCTCCTAATGGACCTCTACCAAATTATGCCCCTAGGGTCAAAACTGGCCTCGCCCCGGGGGATAACGCGTTTGAGCGTGTTTGAGCATAGGAACAAAGAAGGAAAATTTTAAAAAATCTTCTCCTCTGAAACTTGAAGGCATAGAGCTTTGATATTTGGTATGTAGCATCTCCTAGTGGACCTCTACCAAGTGTGTTCAAATTATATCCCTGGGGTCAAAACTGGCCTCACCCCAGGGGTCAAACTTTGATCATAGGAACAAAGAAGGAAAACTTTAAAAAATCTTCTCCTCTGAAACTTGAAGGCGTAGAGTTTTGATATTTAGTATGTGACATCTCCTACTGGACCTCTACCAAGTTTGTTCAAATTATGCCTCTGGGGTCAAAACTGGCCCCACCCCAGGGGTCACAAGTTTGAGCATAGTAACAAGGAAAGAAAACTTTAAAATTCTTTTTCTCAGAAACTAGAAAGCATAGAGCTTTGATATGTGGTCTGTTGTATCTCCTAGTGGACCTCTACCAAATTTATTCAAATGATGTCCCTGGGGTCAAAACTGGCCCCACCCCGGGGGTCACTAGTTTGATCATAGGATCAAAGAGGGAAAACTTTAAAATTCTTCTTCTCTGAAACTAGATGGCGTAGAGCTTTGATATTTGGTATGCAGCATCTCCTAGTGGACCTCTATCAAGTTTATTTAAATCATGCCCTTGGGGTCAAAACTGGCCCTACCCCGGGGGTCAGAAGTTGGAACATAGGAACAATGAAAGAAAATTTTAAAATTCTTCTTCTCTAAAACTAGAAGGTTTAGAGCTATGATATTTGGCAAGTATCAATTCCTAGTGGATCCCTACCAAGTTTGTTCATATTGTGCCATTGGGGTCAAAACTGGGCCCGTCTCGGGGGGTCACAGGTTCAAACATAGCAACAAAGAAGGAAAACTTTAGAAATCTTCTCTGAAACTTGAAGGTGCAGAGCTTTGATATTTGGTATGCAGAATCTTCTAGTGGACCTCTACCAAGTTTGGTCATATTATGTCCTTGGCGTCAAAATTGGCCATGCCCAGGAGGTCACAGGTTGGAACATAGGAACATAGAAAGGAAAATTTTAAATTTCTTTTTCTCTTAAACGGGAACGTGTAGAGCTTTGATACTTGGTATGCAGCATCTTTGAGTGGACCTCTACCAAGTTTGTTCCAAGGATGCTGCTTTGGTTAAAACTGACCCAGCCCCGGCGACCACAAGTTCGAACATAGGACAAAGATGAAAAATGTAAAATTCTTCTTTGAAACAGGAAGAGCTTTGATATTTGATTGGCCTATGTCCGGCGTCTGTCGCCCATCAATAATTTCTTTAAACATCTTCTTCTCCTAACCCACTGGGCCAATTTTGATGCAACTTGGCAGGGATGTTCCTTGGGTGAAGCTTTACCAAAGTTGCTCAAAGAATTGAATTTCACTCAGAAGCTACATGTATAGTCTAAGGTGAGCTTTCCAGGGCCAATGGCCCTCTTGTTTGTATCCTATATTTTGGGCCGGTGGCCTTTAATTATGAATAAAGAACTTGAACTTGGATATGTAACTGGTTTTCGGGAATGTATTGACAAATCTACTAACCTCAATTTCACTGTCCATGCCTGATGAAAAATTGATCACAGCTGCTCTGTTAATTCTACCGTAAAAAACCAATTCTTGTGTCATCGAAACAAGCTAATATTTTCAAATAAACATGCTTTTGAAAACAACATGTAAAGAACAAAAATACTGACGTCACTTTAAAGAGGTTTTTCTCATTTCACGTCATTTCAATGTCATTCAGCCTCCTTTTTAGCTCACCTGAGCACCAAGTGCTCATGGTAAGCCTTTGTGATCGCCCAATGTCCGACGTCCACAATTTCTTTAAATGTCTTCTTTTCCTAAATTACTGGGCCAATCTTGATGAAACTTGGCAGGGATGTTCCTTGGGTGAAGCTCTACCAAAAAAAAATCAAAAGATTGAATTCCACCTATAACTGTGGTTACCATGGCAACCAAAAGGAAAAAAAAATAGCAAAATCTTTGAAAATCTTCTCTGAAACTAGAAGGCGTAGAGTTTTGATATTTGATATGTAGCATCTCCTAGTGGACTTCTACAACGATTGTTCATATGATGCCCCTGGGGTCAAAAACTGGCCCCGCCCCGGGGATCACAAGTTTGAAACATAAGAACAAAGAAGGAAAACTTTAAAATTCTTCTTCTCAGAAATTAGAAGGTGCAGAGCTTTCATATTTGGTATGTAATATCTCCTATTGGACTTTTACCAAGATTGTTCATATGATGCCCCTGGGTCAAAACTGGTTCCGCCACGGGAGGGTGAGGGGTCACAAGTTTGAAACATAGGAACAAATAAGGAAAACTTTAGAATTCTTCTTCTCTGAAACTAAAAGGTGCAGAGCTTTGATAATTAATATGTGGCATCTCCTAGTGGACCTCTACCAAGATTGTTCATATGATACCCCTGGGGTCAAAACTGGCCCGGCCCCGGGGTCACGAGTTCAAAACATAAGAACAAAGAAGGAAAACTTTACAATTTTTCTTCTCTGAAACAAGAAAGCGTCTAGCTTTGATATTTGGTATGTAGCATTTCCTAGTAGACCTCTACCAAGATTGTTCATGTGATGCCCCTGGGGTCAAAACTGCCCCCCTGGGGGTTCACAAGTTTGAAACATTGGAACAAAGAAGGAAAACTTTGAAATTCTTATTCTCTAAAATTAGAAGGTACAGAGCTTTGATATTTGGTATGTAGCATCTGCTAGTTGACCTCTACCAACTTTGTTCAAATGATGTCCCTGGGGTCCAAACTGGTCCAGCCTTGGGGGTCATAAGTTTGAAACATAGGAACAAAGAAGGAAAACTTAAAAAAAAAATTATCTCAAACTGGATGTCGTAGAGCTTTGATATTTCATATGTAGCATCTTCTGGTTGACCTCTACCAAATACGATACAATGATCCTGGGGTCCAAACTGGCCCAGCCCTGATGGTCACAAGTTTGAACATGGGAACAAAGAAGGAAAACTTTGAAATTCCTCTGTTCTGAAACTTATGATAATCTGCCAATAACAATATTTTACTTATTTCATTAAATGTCATGTCATTGAAAAAGGGGGCTTGGTGTAAATTTTCACTGGCATTTATGAAACTTTGAACATGTTTTCCTTAGGATAGTCTTTTGATACTATTTTCTTCTGTAAGATGTGTCACAGAAAAAGGGGTTACCTTTCACATACATGTACTGGACTTTTTGAGCCCCGATAGATCAGTTAGTTATGTTGTGAGCTGTTGGTCTAGGGTTCCCAGTCTGTGCTGGCTTGATTACTGTCTCAGCCAAAATCCTTTGACATTTGATCAAAAGTGACTGAGACAAGTCTCATTTGTGTCTTACCAATGAGCGAATGATGTTTTAATCTGTCATTCGACCACCATTTATACAAGGAAATTAATGCCTGGCCTTCCAAGTTAATTCAATCCCTTACCATACAATCCTGACTTTCAGTGACCCTGAATAAGAAAGGTTGTGAAAGCATTTTTGGAAAGGAAGAAAATGCTTTTTGCACAGTTACATACCTTGTGAGAAATATTTTGCCTTAAACTTTGGTATTTGCTATTTATCTTCAATGTAGACCTTTACTGCTTAGTACTCAGGTTAGCGATATAGGACCATCATGGTCCTCTTGTCTTAGAGTACGGCCTTAATGTTGCTGGCTTTTTCCAAAATGAAAGAAACGAACAAAGACAGTAACTAAGACAGTAACAAAGGCAGTAAAAAGAAAGAAAGAAAGAACGTAACAAAGACAGAAACAAAAGACAGTAACAAAGAAAGAAAACGAGAAAGAAAGAAAGAAAGAAAAGGAAGGACAGAAGAAAGAAAGATATATGTCATTAATTTCATCAACAGATAAAGATTTAATCAAGAGATTCTATGAAAGTTTCTCTATCACAAAATATCAGGTTTGATGATGACAAAAAATAATGGCTAGTTTAAATCATAATGTAGTCTCTGCACTAATTGACCTCTACGCGACAGATATGAAGGGGAAAGAAAAAAAGGAGAAAAAAATAATGACGATAAAAAGTAATACAGGTATTCTTGTTTTGCGACTTTCACAGAAATAAATATCCTTGTAATTGAAAGTTAGCCATTTCAGGGATGAACCTCTGTCGTTACAAGAAGATAATGACTTCCGGTGACTCTATCCGAAATTTTCCCTTCAGCCCTTTAGTCGACCCCAAGGCTAAAAACAAGGGATTTTTGGAACGGCATAGATCAAGATCAGACTGCACAGTCTTAGTTCTTTATTGTCAGCTTGTTTGGTCAAGCCTATATACATGTAGATAAAGCTCTTTCTGAATTTGATTTGATTGTTTTCATTCGTAGAAAGAGGTCATGCATATTGCATTTGGCAGTTAAGGTAAGACCTGTGTAATGCACTTCCGGTGAACATTTGGCAAAAATTCTAATTGGTTGTTAAATAAGGATAAATAAGGATTTAAGCAGAAATAATATTTTTGCACATTTCTAATGGAAGAGAAATTCCGTCTATGTCTATTTTGAAACTGTTTTTTGATACTTTTGTTCGTTTTCTAAAACGGGAGATAATTAGTATCTCTTTTTCAATTGAGAATATAGCGGTTTTAGATTTATAAATGATAATTCAAAAATGGAAAAAAAGAAAAGGTGAATGTAGTTCAATAATACTCATTTTCAATTATAGCTAATTTTGCATGATGATATTTTAGTGGAAATAACTTTTTTCCATTACACAGGTCTTACAGGTCTTAAGATGGCGAATAACGCATTTCGAAAGTACATTACTTCTCTCATAGCACCCACTCAGATATTGATTGATTGCTTGTTTATTGTTTAACCCTTTACTCCATAGATACTCATTTCTATGCATTGCTTGTAGGAGCGTTTGGAAAACATTGTGGCAAAAGGTGAAATTGCTCGTGACGAGCAATTTCACCTTTTGTCACAATTTTTTCTATGCTATCAAAAGGTGTCATATACACATAAGAAACTGCTTCAACCTTGCTGTTATTTAGGGTCAATTAGAGATACCATAGAAATGCCTTATGGGGTAAAGGGTTAATGGTGTTTCAACACTATTTCAATTATATCGCGGCGGCCACTGTACCTATTCATGATTTCCATGAGTTTCTTTCACCAGAACTTGGCACAATGTTTTCCCGAAGCTACAGGCTGTTCCCAACATACATGTACATGTAGCTGTGGTAAAATCTATGATCAGCTGTGAGAGAAGAATGAATCCTGTTGTAATGGCTATTGTCGCCCCTTGGAAAGAAATGGCCCAGCTGGGGATTTCCTGTTCTCAAGTCACGTGGTCAAGTCATGTACCAACTGCGCTTCCAGGGCTTAACTCGGATATTAAAGCTTTGCGTTTATAAGCAAGCGTGTGTGCTACGTGTATTTGCACGTGTGAGCACTTGTCCATCGTTAGTATGTAGCAAAGTCTTCGAAAATCTTCTGGTTTGTAGCATCTCCTGGTAGACCTCTACCATGGTTGTTCATATGATGTCTCTGGGGTCAAAACTGGGCCCGCCCCGGGATCACAAGTCTGAAACGTAGGAACAAAGAAGGAAAACTGTGAAATTCTTCTTCTCTGCAACTAGTAGGTGCAGAGCTTTTATATTTGGTAAGTAGCATGTCCTAGTAGACCTCTACCAAGATTGTTCATATGATGCCCCTGGGGTCAGAACTGGCCCCGCCCCGGGGGGAGGGGGGGTCACTAGTTTGAAACATTGGGACAAAGAAGGAAAACTTTAAATTTCTTCTTCTCTGAAACTAGAAGTTTCAGAGCTTTGATATTTGGTATGTACCATCTCCTATTGGACTTCTACCAAGATTGTTCATATGATGCCCCTGGGGTCAAAACTGGCCCCGCCCCGGGGGGTCACAAGTTTAAAACATAGGAACAAAGAAGGAGAACCTTAAAATTATTCTTCTCTGAAAAAAGGAGAAGAGGTTTGATATTTGGTATGTAGCATCTGCTAGTTGACCTATACCGATTTTATTCAAATGATGTCCCTGGGTTCCAAACTGGCCCCGCCCCGGGGGTCACAATTTCGAAACATAGGAACAAAGAAGGAGAACTTTTTAAAAAAAATTCTCTGAATGTGGAGGTTGTAGAGCTTTGATATTTCATATATAGTATCATATATAGTATCTTCTGGTTGACCTCTACCAAGTGTATTCATACGGTGATCCTGGGTTCCAAACCGGCCCCGCCCTGGTGGTCACAAGTTTGAACATGGGAACATAGAAGGAAAACTTGGAAATTCCTCTATTCTGAAAGAAGCTTCTTCTGATGGAAACTTCGTACGCGTTCCTTATGATAGTCTGCCAATAACAATATTTTACCTTTTTTCATTAAATGTTACGTTGTTGAAAAAGGGGGCTTAGAGCAAATTTTCATTATGGACATATCTCTTTCACTACAGGACATAATGTAATTAAACTTCATCTTGTTAAGCGACAGACAATCGTTATTTGATTTTATTTCATCAAACGACATCTTATCAAAACGGGGACTAAATGTAATTTTATTATGGACCGAGTATAGTCAGTTTTCCCATCCATCCGCCTTGAGGGATATCTTCTAAAGCCCTTGGTATTTATGAAACTTCAAACTTGTTTTCCTTAGGACAGTGTTTTGATACAATTTTCTTCTGTAAGATGTGTCACAGAAAAAGGGGTTAACTTTCACATACTGGACTTGTTGACCCCCGATAGATCAGTCAGTAATGTTGTGAGCTGTTAGTCTTGGGTTCCCAGTTTGCGTTGGCTTGATTACTGTCTCAGCCAACATACTTTGACATTTGATCAAAAGTTACTGAGACAAATCTCATTTGTGTCTTACCAATGAGCGAATGATGTTTTAATCTGTCATTCGACCACCATTTTGACAAGGACATTAATGCCTGGCCTTCCAAG
Organism: Tridacna crocea; assembly: GCA_943736015.1. Classification (NCBI taxonomy): domain Eukaryota; kingdom Metazoa; phylum Mollusca; class Bivalvia; order Cardiida; family Cardiidae; genus Tridacna; species Tridacna crocea. The sequence continues at coordinate 31,637,408 of OX031066.1, read as the reverse complement.
TTAATTCAATCCCTTTCCATACAATCCTGACTTTCAATGACCCTGAATAAGAAGGGTTCTGAAAGTATTTTCGGAAAAGAAGAAAATGCATTTTGCAGTTACATACCCTGTTAGAAATATGTGGCCTTAAACCCTGATATTTAGTATTTATCTTCAATGTAGACCTTTACTGCTTAGAACTAGGGTGAGTGATATAGGACCATCATGGTCCTCTTGTGTTATTTCATACTTGTATATTGATTTTTTTTAACTGTTTTCCCTCATTTCTACAGATTCGAGAAATAGCAGTGAAAATATTTTTATGTCTTACAATGGTATCACCAGTGAAAATACCGACTTTCACGTTCTTGTCGCCTAGGTAAATTGCGCGTGCCTGGGAAATATGACGTCATTTTCCTTTTCTCGCGCATGACGTAATAGTGTAATGCGTTGCTATGCGGGAGGGGTTCGCCACAGGGGATAACGGAAAAGAACTTTACTGGATTTTGATAAAACTCCTCCCAGAAAGGGTTAGAAGCATGAAATAAATAGAATATTTGTAATTTTTTGCGCCACTCGTAAAAAAATATTACCGATGGTGTCCACTCGATGAAATAAATTTCGATCTTTCACCGAAAAAAAACAATATCCTCTATTTATCCAAAGACAAAAAGAAAAGCAATACTCGCTTTGGTGGTATCTATTGATTACTAGCTGGCGGAACTATTTGTTATCATGTTGTTTATGTCTGTATGTTTTGATCGACCTTAGTCTGACAATGCTTGCTTCATCATAATCTGTCAGTAGATGGACAAGGTCACTTCCTCACGCTATCTTTCTGTTATTTACACGTATTTGATGGATTTGTTTAGTAAGTATTTATCGCCGCTCAAAAGGGATACCTTTGCTTTAAAAATTAGATCATATCACCATTACAAGTCAAAGTGATGATGTTGAGTCAGTGTTAAAAAAACAAGCCCCCAAAAATATTAAGTTCGAGTTAGGGAAAGAAAAGTACTTTTTTACTTCAAGATGAATATAAATATTCTGTTTTTAGGATAAATTAGGATGGCATTTAGCTTTGGTAAAGGAAGAAGGAAGCCATAACGCACATTTCTGGATCTAAGACAAAAAAGGTTGTTATCTTGACTTAATATTGTCAAAAATTATGGGAAGTTCACTCCAAATTTGTCTACAGTAATTGAACTCTTCACATATTTGTTGAAAAGCAAAAATCTACAGGTTTGCACTAAGAAATTTGGAAAATCCTGCGTAAAAAAAAAAACATTTAGTTCTTTAGATATACTTGTGCATAAACATTCCAAACAATCCATTGGGTCAGTTTAAAAAGCACACAATCTAGAAGAAGGCTGAGGGAACAGGTGATAAAACAATGTAGATAAAGCAGGGCTACATGCAAAATGCAGATGATATAGTTCAAGGTACTCGGAAATACCCGACTTTGGTCCTCGTTATTAATATATTAAGTTTTATTTCAAACAAGATTTCTTTAAACTTATTTCAACCTCCACCTCCCCACCCCACTATTTATTCATTGCTTTAAGACAAAATAATGTAAACGTGAACATATATTCAAAAGCTACACCCAGTGAAATATACAGTATTTATCTCTCGTATGGTCCCAATAGAGGTATGAAGTTGGAAGATTTCGTTTCAGTTGAAGTAATCGAGATATAAATATAACACCTTAAGTTTATTGAAAATGCATGCACCATGTTGAAATGAGACATTGTGACCTAGCAGATGATCTAAATACGTCACCATGTATTTTTTAAGTAAGGCTGTGTAATCAAGGATTCTAGAGGATTTGGTAAATGGTGTTAAGCATGTACATGTAGGTGCCGAAGACATCGTTTTCATCACCGGTATATTTTTCTTCCATTCAGAACTCAGATTTTGAAAATAGAAGCTGACAGATGAAAGGAAATTTCCGAATCAATGTATTTACAATGCAAATAGAGACCAAACAAGTCGCTAGAGGTCGCCAGTTTTTTATGAAGAACGAAACCGATTACCTTGACGCAATATGTACTCTGAACCTACATGTCATGGCTATAAATCTTCAAGGGTAGAGAGATCAAGGTCTGGTTTAGGTTCGAGAATAATCAAATGTCACTCCAGTAGCGCCCGTGTAGTGGCGGAAATAATTCAGTTGACCTTAATCGCCAACAAAACCGTTCAAAATGTTGCGATCACATTATGATTCTCAGGCGATCAAAGCCACTGTGTGTTTGCATATAGTCCAGTCAAACTTTGGGAGGACCCAAAATAAACTGCAACACATTTTTTTTTCAACATCCTTACGGGCGCCTTCTAAGGTCGGATATATAAAATAGTTAATCTAGATTTTTTGCTGTGAGTCAATGTTTGTTTGTTGAAGTACAGATATGAGGGTTGTTCAGAAACAACGTGGACCAGTGCCGGTATCGGAATATTGTTATGAAAAGCAACTTGGCGTGTTCACTACTTCACTACTTTTGAAAGTAACCGCCTCTATACACTTACTCATTCTTGATTTCCATGAGCGAACCACCTGTGGGAGCACGTCACGTGACGTTACCACCGGCCATAGCGAGGGTTAGCTCATAGGACAAGTGGAGACAGGACTGAATTATACGGAGCGTTGGCAAGTGTTTCCATGTTTAGCTTTTTAAAAGTTTCCAGTACAAGTGTACAGTTGTGTGAGCCAGGGCGTTATTATAGGGTTAATTCACGTTTTTGAGGTCGTTAACATTCGCAGAGGCCCGAAAAATGCTTTAACGCCCGAGTGCGAAGCACGAGGGTGTTTAAGTATTTTGAGGGCCTCTGCGAATGTAAACGACCGAAAAAAACGTGAATTAACGCTATTATTGCATAAAGTAAAGGTATCCTAACAATAATTTGCACAGATAGCCAAACTATTTCCATAGAAATGCAAATAAGCGAATTTCAAATGTACTGTACGCAAATGGGTCAATACCGGAAGTCGGTGAAAAAGTTTTTGTTACGATTAGGAAAGGGCCGTTAGTCCTGTATGCCACTTTTGATTCTCTCGCTGTAAAATACACTTTTATTGATTTTTAATACACACTGGACTATGTGCAATAAACTTGCACACATTTGGACGATTACAACTAGGATGTCAGAATGCATGGGATATAAATTTCTGTAACTGAAGGCGACAGAGGGCTCGATATACATCATGCGAGGCGGACCGATCAAGTTAAAAAGTGGGTGGGATGTACCTTCAGTCTGAAGGTGTCTGCTCCGATGCTATTTTTGTGACTGGTCTTCGCTAACACCTTCAGTCCAGCCATTCATTGAACCCGTATGGAAAAAACATGATTTTACCCGCATCTTTTCGAACGTCTCAATTCGACAAAAATTCCAATGACAGCTAATAAAATGGGTATGGATCGTTAGATAAATGATTAATCTTTAAGAGCACACAAAATATGCTGCAAAATACTAATTAAATCAATGGGAATTTACCTTTTTCCCAACGTAAATAAATCCAGCATAATTTGTAAACAAGTAACACGGCGACTTCCGTTAGTCAGGCATGCGCACTCAACGGAATTCGAAATTTGTACAGTCTGGTTCCCTAACCCTATACAGCCAAGTTCGATCAAGGTGCGTTCATTTACAGCAAAATTCGCAACTAAACCATCCTGTAGCGTGTCAGAGATACTGCGATTTCTGCCGAGACATGCGCATTGAAAATATAACCATGTTTTGATTTCTGGTGAAGTAGGTCAACGATTATTTACGTTGAAAAGTACAGATTTGCACAAAGGTAAGAGTTGGATATTAACTAACATCAGTTTTTTTGTAAAGATTAATCATTTATCTAACAATCCATGCCCATTTTAGTAGTTGTCATTTGAAATTCTGTCGCATAGAGCCGTTCGAAAAGATGCGGGTAAAATCGTATATTTTCCAGAAGCCTTGAATGAATGGCTGGACTGAAGGTGTTAGCGAAGACCAGTCACAAAAATAGCATCGGAGCAGACACCTTCAGACTGAAGGTAGGTGGGATGTAGCTGGTTTAGAGTACATTTCACGGGTGAATTTTTGTTCAGATCTCGATTAGACTGAGATTCTGTGCAAAGGTTTGTTCGTGGTGTACTAATATATCATCAAAGACATGCCATGGAAAGGATCGAATATGGTACGAATTCCTACAGTTTGATGGTTGGAGTCTAGGGAAAATCTGACAAGGACAAACGTTGTTTACAAGGTAGGCCCGAATCGAGGATATTGATAGTACAAACCCGGGCGTTAACGGCGCGTGAATTTACTGATTAATACACGTTTTCTCCCGTTAACCGCCCGATTTTTACCCGTTAATACATGCTTATAACGGCCCGAAAAGGCACGTTTTATGCAATAATTCGGTGTAAAGCGACGTCAGTCTACAGGACTTCTGGCTGAGCATTTCGTACCGTGTATGTGAAATTCATTTGAATAATGTGGGCATAAAACTCAGTATTGACTGTACATAGGATATATAGATACAACATGATTTAGAACAGGAGAACAGAAATACTTGAATGATGTCGATAACTTTGCCAAATAACTTAGAAAGGTTAGCTTTACCAGCGGAAGGCGATGTTAAATGTTTCAAAACATTGCTTTGTTGTTTAAGACCCGTTTACACATTCACGATTTTCTCTACGATTCACCACGATTCACCCAGATTTCTCACGGTCAGAAAAATCGGGATGGATCGGGATGAATCGTGGCGAAAAGTAGAAATATTCAGTATCACTACGATTCCAGTAAGAATGTCCACGATATTAGTACGGTGTCTGTAAGGTATCGCTACGAATCAATGACGATTCATGACGGCAACGCTGCGGTCAATGAGGATTGACCACGGTGGCACAACGAATGCTCACGGTGCTTATACGGTTCGATACGGTACTAGTCGTGGCCAATCGTGGAGCTCCGTAGCGAAACCGTGGATGATTCGTAGGACAACCGTACACAATTCGTGGTGAATCGTGAGAATTCGTGGTGTCAAAGATTCCACGACTGGCTACGATCTCTCACGAATAGCCGCGAATATAGCTACGGTGTCAGTACGAATAAGCACGATTCCGCTACGGTTGCGCTACGAATTAGGCCACGCCCAATAACCACCACTTTTCGCCACGAATGTTTTAAACAGTTTAAAACTTCCGTAGCCCTACCGTGGAGTTTCCCGAATCATCACGATTCATCAAGATTCACCACGATTCACCACGGTTCTACTACGAATCACCACGGTACACGACGATTTTACAAATCGTGGCGAATCGTAGCGGCACCGTAGCCAAAAATCGTGAATGTGTAAACAGGCCTTTAGATTCGGTCTCGTTAAAGTATGACTATCTTTCACAGCATGTTACAATACGATCAGTGAATTTTGATCCCTCTACCCTAAAGCATTCAGAAATTTCTGTAAAGATTTCGATCTTAACCCCAAGTTTCTCGGGCGCAAGTTGTCGAGGCACCCACATTGTGCAATTACGCGACATTCCAAGATTCCCTGTCAAAATCTACTGGGCACTTCTATATGAAAGGTCAAATGTATGAGCTATTTTCCTGACAGTATCTCGGCGATCTTGTTTTACATGCTGCTCTACAGCCGTTATGATTTTGTCTATGACTGATGTTGATGGACGGTCAAATTTAGGGTCATTTTTCACCCTTGTCTAAACCAGTCCGATCAATGTACAAATATCGGATTTCTTGGGTGCAGAGTCCCTTTTACAGGGGAAACAACCTGCGTCATAGCATACGTCATCGGAGACATTTTAAATCCGCCATTTTCGTTTTAAAAGTTAAGTTTTTCAGCTTGTACATTATTGTTACAGAAGATCTGTCCAAACAAAACAGTGCAAAATTTTCATCCCCAGCTTTCAGCTGCAGGTCGAGCAAGAGTTACTCTCCTTGGAACTTATCGATTATCTGGTCCGAAAGGATTTCCGATAACGGCCTGTAATATAGGATTCAGAAGGGAAAATTTCTTGATCGACTAAAACACGTTTTTCTTCTAAAATGATCAAAATCTATAACGGCTTGAAGTATTCTGTAATATCTCTACTTTACTTCAATATAATTTTAATTCCTGTAGCAAAATGGGAAGTTGCGTCCATTTTGATTTAAAGTTACTGACCCATTCTCCTTCTTATTTCTATAGAAAGGTTTAAGGAAATTTGCTCTTGCGCCGTTTTTGACGCTAAATAACATAAAAATGAATCGCAAGAAAAAAATCTATAACGTCTAGAAGTATTCTCTGTTTTGTTGTGATTATGATCAAAGTATTCGTTTACATTTGTTGAATTGAGATCTTGCGTCCATTTTTGTTCAAAAACGACACTATCGTTAATTTTTGTATAAAAAATGCTGTATCGAGCTAAGTGAGATTTTAAGACTCGGTGAAAAGATATAGCAAAGGATAAAGGGAAGATAAGAACTGATGACATGATAACCTTGTCTGTATTGTTTTGTTAAACCTGGATCCTGTTTTTACACATTGTCCAGATATATAATGACTGTATTTATCATTTTTATACATGTACGTGTATATTATTTGCATCAGTGAAAACTTTTAAGAGATTTGTAAAAACCATTATCTTCCCAGAAAAAAAAAAGTGCATATGGTACCTGACAACTATCTTCATTAGTATACCTTAATATTTTGTTCATTAGTTTTCGTTGATTTTACAATTACCTCCGCTCAATTTTCGAAGCGGGCGACCTCGCGGGCATCTTTTCAATTTGGTACTGCCTGATGCATATGTTTACTGAAAAGACTTCGGGCGATTAGCTACAGGCCTATGTATTTGTAGGAAGATAATATGGTTATAGACTTTTCATGAAAATACAATTTCTCGTTTTTTAGCTCCACTGGCCGAAGGCCAGCGAGCTATTGTCATGGCGTTGTGTCCGTCGTGCGTCCGTCCGTCCATTCGTTCGTTCGTCCGTGCGTGCGTGCGTCCGTAAACTTTTTCTTTAAAAAACTTCTCCTCAGAAACTATTGACTGGATTTTTACCAAATTTCACAGGAATGTTCCTTAGGTGGTCCTCTTTCAAATTCCTTCAAATAATTATGTTCCATGAATAATTCTGGTTGCCATGGCAACCAAAGTAAAAAAACCTTTAAAAAAAAAATCTTCTCCTCCCAAACCGCTGACTGGATAGCATTATTTTTTTGCAGGAATGTTCCTTAGATAGAGGTCTACAGAATTCCTTAAAAAAAAAAAAGATCCGTCAAAAAACATGGCTTTTATGGGAGACTCATTTTCCTTTTATGGTATAAAGTAAAATCTTTGAAAGATTTCTTCTCTCAAACTATTCGTTTTGATTTCATTGTTGTATTGCAGGTTAGTTCCTATGGTGGTAAGTCTTTACCATACAATCCTGACTTTTAACGACCCTAAAGAAGAAGTCTTTGGAAAACACTCTTGGAAAAGGAGAAAATGCTGGTAATCAGCATTTTCTCCTTTTCCCTCAGTGTTTTCTACTCTATCTAAGAGAGAAATCATCATTTCATCCATGTTTAATTTGTTGTCTGCAAATGCTTTCAGTTTGGTCACATCCCAAATTTTGTCGTTTGGTAAAGCGTTAAAGACAGTTGCTTTACATAATCTATAATCCTTATCATATAAAACAAGAGAACCTCTGCACTTTGATTAGTTCTGGTAAAGGTTTGTTGACCTACTGGTGACCTTGTACTAAGAGGACAGGGCTTTACTGTTGTGATAAGGCATTTTGTTATCCAATCAACCTGAACCTGCAACTTCAATAAAATAATTGCCACAATACATATTTTCTGTATTTTGATGTTTCCCCACCCAAAATGGTTTGTAACAAGACCTTTTTTAACCCATTACCACACAGTCCCTACTTTTCACGTCCCTGACAAAGAAGACTTTAGTAAACATTGTGGGAAAAGGAGAAAATGCTGGTAACCAGCATTTTCTCCTTTTCCCACAATGTTATCTACCCTTCACAAAACTTTGAAATTTTCAGTCACTTTTATTTTTTTATCTGCAAATGCTTTCCATTTGGACAGCCCTAAAATGTTGTCATTTGCTAATGAGTTAACTATAACCAGAAGACAAAATTTTTATAACTGGTCATAATTGAAAGATGTTGCAGACAACATGATAAATCTTCAAATTAGTAAAACTTGTATCAAAAAGGGTAGAAATTATTGTGTAAAACTAAGAAAATACAGGTTACTATTATTTTCTTCTTTTCTCACAATGTTTTTCATAGCTTTTTTCCTTTAGTGACCTAAAATGCAGGAATGAATGGTAATTGTTAAAAACTTCTCTTCACTGTTACAGAAAAATCAGGCCTGTTGAGCGATACAGGCGCTCAAGCGCCTCTAGTTTCTCAATTGGCCTCCGTTTCAAGATATCAAAACATGGGTTTCGTTACTATTAAAGACAGCTAGTTAGCGCAGGCTAATCCGAAACACGACAATTTCCGTTCTTATGTAATTTTCTGTTACACGCAAGTCTACTGTAGGATAAAATGCAAGGTAATCGTAATGTGTCGGCTCGGATTAGCCTGCGCGGATTGCGCAGCCTAATCCAAGACGACACTTTACGCAAATGTCCGAATGCCCACTTTTGCGTGTTGCAAGCCAATTATAAGGGGATAAATAAATACTTTAGCTATGTTCTATACATGGAAAATGATTCTATAAATAGATTACTTCAGGATTAAGACCTTGTCAGTCAGTCGTTTGAAATTTTTGTTTAATTGATTCTGACCAAAGGGTTAGCTGTGTCTTTGTTCTTTATGATATATTTCATATTGGTGTATAGTGGACTAATTTTTCTTCGTCGGACTCCAATGGGACTCCCTGAATGGGAGTAACAATTTGATTAAGCATAATTCGTAAATTACTTTTACGTTTGTGCAACTCTGTGTGTGAGAATCCAAGAACTATAGAACAATGGCTGAAAAGAAATCTTTACGTGACTGCCCTATTGTAGACTGCAAAAAATGCATGAGGTTGTGTAGACCGATCCGTCTTTTCTCCCCCGTCAAGCCCCATTCTACGCCGAAAACCAGAGCAATGTAAACAAATGAATCAGGAACCAGATTTGAATGAAGAAAGCTTCTAGGAGGAGAAGGATCGGCTGAAAGAACTACGACAAGCTAAAGAGTTATGTAAAGCTTGAGAGAGGAAGTAGCAAGAGCAAAATCAAGTAATACGGACATTTCACCAAAAAAGAAAGTGGACACACACGGTGACAAAGGTAACTATTTAAACTTGGACGATTTGAGAAAATTGCCAAACCTTACGAAAGAGTCACAAAAGGAAATTGTAAAATTAGGTTTGTTTGATAGTGATAGCGAAAGTAGTGTTTCAGAAACTGAATGTGATTCTTTACAATTCAAATCTCAATGCATAAATCGGGTATAATATCAAAAGCGTCAGATTCTGTCGTCTGCTCACAAAAATACCCTCATTCCCATTTAAGATTTGAATTTGTCAATCGATCTGTCGATTATGACAAACTATCGTTCAGCATGTCTGTTGCAGGAAGCACGCGAAACATGTCTATAAAAGACCAGGCGTAGGGATACACGAGAAGTGCAGAACCAATCAAATTCTTGTTATACAAATTAATTGGTTTTACGGGTCACCACAAAACAATGCCGATTTAGCGAAACATTGTAAAACCAAACAAAAGAAAAATAAAACTTTCTATGAATTCAATGAATAGATTGTCAAAAAGGGGGCTTCTAACGAAGCTCATATTCTCCCAGTACTTTTAAATATCTATGTACATAATTTACACTGATTAAGTTATCCTCTGTGAAAAGGTATTTTCGTGCTTATGTACAATGTATCAACAATTTTCAAGCAGCGTAGGCCGTGCAAGCTGACATGGGGCATAATATTTTGTTATTGGTAAATTTTCTATGTGTCAAAGAACCATTCTTTCTCTTGATTCAGTAGCTACTTACACAAAGCGGCTCTTATGGATCCGTGACACTGAGATGACCTGCTTGTTACACAAAGCGGCTCTTATGGATCCGTGACACTGAGATGACCTGCTTGTTACACACAGCGGCTTTTTATTTTCCTAAACATCAGTTGTAATAGGTGGTACAAAACAACGTGAAAAAAAAGAGAAATTGCTTGTAACCAGCATTTTTTCCATATTCCAACAATCTATTTAAAAAGTGTTTTTCTTAAAGTCGTTAAAACTCCGGATTTTGTGCTAAAAGGTCAATGCGACCATAAAACTAGACAGAATTGCAAATAAACGTGACTTATTTTAACTACTTGAATTTCTAATACAAACTTGACTACGTTCCAATATTATGTTTCCCAATAAATCTTACAAAAACCAATTTTTTAGGTTCAAAAGGACGCCTTTTTTTCTGGGTATTAGATTAAACTTTACACCAAACTAAATACATAACCCGTTATTAGACGATACAATTTAAGGTTTAAACTGAAAACAATTATACAGACAACATATCTTGTGTGATGAAATACGCCTTCCAAATGGAAAAGAGAAAGTGCTTGTTACTCGCATTTTCTACTTTTCCCATAATGTCTTCAAAGATTTTCTCTTTCGGATCGATAAAATCGAGATTGTGTGGTATAGGATTAACTATAATTTTAGTGTGATAGATAAGCAGTTAGACTTCAAAAATTTGAGCGAATAAGTGTATATCTTTGTGTAAGGTAATCTCTGTGCTGCATACGTATTTTGTTGTTGTTTTCCCCTTAAAGCGGCTCTTGTTTTTTGCAGTAAAGAAAATATAAAGAAACCGTTTTCTGTTTTGTTTGTTTTTGTAAAAAATGAGTTTACGGAAGAAACGATATGAGAATACATTTCTCGATAAATTTACCCTTTACCAAACATTCCAAAGTCCATTCTGTCAAAGAGTAAATTTGAAAGGGAATATTAGAAACCAAAGAATTCGATTTTATTTATTCGGCTCTCTAATGGATAAGGCTTTTGCGCTTATAGAATTCCGGTTTTATATCTGCTGAACTTGATCCTTTAGATAAGGTAAAATCAGTTTATTTTCCTTTGGATAATTTTGTTCTACTAATTAACATCATGCTGATAATGTACTTTTGACGCTAAGCCACAAAATTTGAGTCAGCCCGTTTTATGTAGTTCGGTGTACTTAACTCATTACCAAATGACAATGGTTGGTCCAGATTGAAAGCAGTTGCAGACGACAAACTAAAAGTAATTGAAAATTTGAGATTTGATTTGTGAAGGGTAAAAAACATTGTGAGAAAAGAGAAAATGCCGATTACCAGCATTTTTTTCCTTTTCCCACAATGGTTTCTTTCTCAAGGTCGTCACAAATAGAGATAATGTGGTAATGGGTTAAAACGCGGAGCTAAACATCGAAAGGTTCCAAGCTTCAAATCCTGGCTCAGCTCACGGAATTCTGTCCTCCCTGGCTATTGAGTCGAGTCCATCAGAGAGAGAGACAGACAGACAGACAGATAAACAGACAAACAGAGAGAGCTAGGAAGAAAAACAGTCTTATGTGATCAAGGATTAGATTGAAAGGATCAGTCTCTAATCCTGGTCCCTACATGCCTTTGGCTGTAATATTTTCTCCTTCAGGTACAAGGCACTCAGACATGCTAAAATCTTTTAAAATTATAGGCTTGACTTAACAAGCAGACAGTTTAATTCCAAAATCAGACTCCTCGTTTTGTGCAGTCCGATCTTGAGCTGTACCGTCCGCAAATGTCCATGTCTTGAATACAGCACTAGAAGGGATAAGTGGCGCTCTGCACTCTTATAATTCAGTAGATCTAACGTTACGCAACACTTATAATCCACTTGATATGTTCTGCGTATTTTTAGTTTATCTTTATTCAAAAGCTTTTTATAAAAGCGTTATAGTCTGAGAACATTCTGTAAATACAAAAGCACATATGGCTAGGTTTTACATTCTGTAAATACAAAAGCACATATGGCTAGGTTTTACATTCTGTAAATACAAAAGCACATATGGCTAGGTTTAGCAGGTATAAATTGAATGTTCCGTTGCACTTTAGTGGCACAACAATGTCGTTCGTTCCGTTTTTTTCTGGTCTTACGGCGTATTTAGGCCATTCGAATAGAATCGAAGTTATTAAGTTATTATTTAGTCAGCATTTGGTGCCATAAGTAGCATATTTTTTGTTACGAGCTTAGTAAAATATATAGAGGATAATCAACTGCTTATTTTTGATATGAAAAATATCTCACGAGGATGCGTTGTTAGGCTTTGAAAAAACGAGTTCGCAGCATGAGTTTTTTAATGCCTTACGACGCATCCGAGTGAGATATTTTTCATATCAAAAATAACCAGTTGATAATCCTCTATATATTTTACTAAACTCGTCACGAAAAATATGCTACTTAAAGCACCAAATGCTAAAGGCAAAGCTGTCGAGATTTTCTGAATAATCATTACGAAAGCGTCGATGTTCACCGATGAGTTAGGGTCCGTAGACCTTAGTTAACACGATTATTGCTAATGTACAGTAAAAAAAATTCAATATAAAAAGACGTATACATGTACTGTAAAGAAAGACAGAATACTCATAACATCTAAACAGACCATTTTTTAATTATCATATTAACAAAATTAAACCATTTTTACACTAATGACATCACATGTTTTTATTTGAGCCATTTTGATTTGTTTTCTTTCATAGACAAGCATTCGGTAGAACACTTAACTTTATTGGTTGTACGGTCAGGTGGCAGGGGACTTGGAAACTTGTTCACGGCTGTGGGAATCATGTTGCCCCGAGCCGAAGGCGAGGGAGCGACATTATTCGACCCAGCCGTGAACAAGTTTCCTGCCACCTGACCGTGCAACGAGTTTGTTATACAGCAAAGTTGTACCCTTTCAAAGCGCGTTAAGCGAAATTTTCACGTTTTATAATCTCACGAATCGAGTATGCTGACCAAATAATAATATGATAAATTCCCTTCTGAGTGCCCAAATTCAATGAAAACTGAAGTCACTGGAAACTGACGTCACTAAAACGTGCAGTTTGGTGCATAAACGTGCAGTCTGGTGATCGATCGACGCCGCCGTTTTGGATGTTGTGTTGCACGTGTAGTGATGTTTAGGGGGCACTCAAAAGGGAAACTGACTTTACGTGGTTTTCGCCAGAGTACATAATATATCTTATCGGCATGTGAACCAATCAGTTCACGAGAAATTTCTTTGCAGTATAATGATAGTCACTTACCCTTTATCCTTCTCAATAAATGAAACTTTTAACGAGACAGTAAACACCCAAAGTTTGCTATTTCGAAAGTATTTTTTGCGGGAAGAATATCTTCATATTAGATAATGCAGATCCAAGATCAGACTGCACGTTCTGTGCAGTCTGATCTTAATCTTCACTATTTGCTAAAGGTCACTGAGTCGCGCTCGGCAGCCTAAGGGTTAACATTTATCTAAAGATATGCAGCGACTGTCTTCATACATATCCTATAGAGGTATAATACCTACAGGAGTAAATACTACATGAAACGGACAATGTAAATCAGTCCAAAAGGTGCAGATGTTGACTTTCCAAGGTGGATCAGTCCGAGTGGAAACCAGTTTAGTGTTTACGGAACGTAATGTATGTACAGGCATATACGTAAAGATATCGGTAATTCTGAATGTAATCATTGAAAAATAACCAAGATTTGAATTAAAAAAGAATGTGCTCGTGTAAGAAGATAATAAATTCAGTTATTCGTCGAACTAGACAGTCCCATGTTATCTTCTTCATGATTGCTATGGTTACTATTATGGTTCACTTTGTACAAGACGAACAAGCACTGTTGCTTTGATCTCTCTCGCTTGCAGGCTTCGTCTGCACACTGACACAGAATGACAACTCTTTTCTTTGGGTTTAGAACGATGTACTGATTTTGTTTGTTGCACAGGGATATATCTTGTACGTGACCGTTCTGGACGACCCGGCGGCATCTCACAGAGGAGCTTGGCCATTCTTTTCTTCTCCAAGACCTGAAAAACATGAAAACGGCATTGAATCTACTGTCAACACGCGATAATTGTGACAGTTCAAAACATTCAGATAGGGAGTACCAGGGACGAAGCAGTTACTTATTAGTAAATTTCAAACGTGCGAATAGCGCTTGGTATAGTGGTCACAGTGACAAATCTACTACCCATACGGATTGAATTCGAGTCCTAGGCGCCACTGCTCGCTTAGTAGAAAACTATTTCTTGTACAGGAATTGATGTTAGAGATAGCTTTGTGTTTTAGACTTCTGGCTACTAGTAACCCCGTTTCATGGCTTTGAAGGGAAAGACACGTCTTTCACTTTTCCCTACAGTTAGGAACTTAAGCATCTCGGAACAAAGATTCAATTCGAAGCACAAGTGGAACGGAACGGATTGAGATCTAAGGCAATTTGAGTTGAAAAGTTACTGAAGAAGTTAGGTCTTAGTCGAATAAATATTTGTTTACAACCAGACATTGCAGTTCAAGAAGCCCGTTAACAGCGAATAATTGCGGTCAGCGTCGAAGAAGCAACAGATACTGAATGTTAAGATGCTTGGGGTACGATACGGCCGGTGAAAGTAAAGCGAGTACTGATACCGCCAGTGCAAGCGATGAAGGTTGCGCATTTTTTGTAATTCTTGTATCAATCATATAGCAATGTGATTTTGAATAAAATGTAATGATAACAAAAGAATATCAATAACAAAAAGATATACACGCCTAAAAGAAAGGAAAAAGAAAAAGAAAAAGAAGAAGAAAAAAAAACACACACACACACACACATACACACACATAAAAAAAACAAGAAAAAAGGAGAAGAAAGGGAGAAAATCGAAAAGGAAAAGGAAGAGGAGAAAACCGAAAAAGGTGGATTTAACCAGGGATTGTTTATATGTATATATGGTCCCTGGTCTGACGGCTCGAACCAGGGTGGCCGGTTTAAGAGGCAGGGATCCATTACGCCACTGGTCGCTTAGTAGAATTGATGGCTTGTAAAAGTTTTAACTTTTGTAATGTACATTTTAACTAAATTATCGGATATTTTACCTGTTTTTCCGTATACAAAGATAGATTGCTATGAAATATTGTTAACAAGGAACGCGGTCATCGCGTTACATTTAATTTTTTGGAGACTGGGACGTGTCTATCACATAATGCACATACACGCTAAGATTATGAGCTTGTTTATTTTTTTTTTTCTTTCGGCCTCATGTCAAAAAGTGCATGGATTTGAATTCGATGACGTCTCCACATAAAGTGACAGCAAAACGAACCTACATTAGCACGATTTTATATTTTGGAATCAGTTTATAAAGAAACATAGGACGGTGTAGACATACATGTAGTTCAAGCACGTGAAGGTCATATGCCAATGTATGCCCGAAGCAGGATAAGATACTCCAAATCATAGGACTTATTCCCAGTATTATGATGATCATTCCATTGGTTGAAATATCAAAAAGATATGACAAACTTTCCTATGCTTTTGAAGGATAAATGCATGGGGTGATAAATCAAGTTTTTTTTTTTTCAAAAATAAATGAACCAATTGAGTACATATCAGAATTTATTTCATGACTTTCGGTAGTTTATCGAGAAGTGATGGTGGATTGTGGTTGATATTTCATGGCTACAAATGGTTGTTCCCGCGCACTTACATGTAGTTATCTAGGTAAACAGCGTTTGCGATTCAACCTGAAGAAAATATGAAATAATTTAAGCTCATTTACCCTACATGTCTCGCGCTTTACGTAATATTATGATGCTTTGTTATGGAAGGGGGGGGGGCACGGAGAATTATCGAAAACACATCTGTATTGAATTTTAAGGAAAGTAAACACAAAATGGCAGAGAAGAATGAAATTAATAGAATATAATAAATTGTTTTTCGATGAAAGATCGAAATTTATTTCATCGGGTAAATATCGGTAATATTTTCACGAGTGCAGCTGTGAAATTTCGTTCTTTTACAAAAAATAAAGGAACAGCATATATTCTACTTATTTCTATTTATCATATTTTGAATACTTTATTCTAAAGATAAACACTAGATAGATAACGGATCAACTATTTTTTTTTACAATTACTCTTCCATCGTATTTGTAATTTTTCATATGAAATCATCAATTATTTTTTGTATGTTATTGCAATCTTATTACAAGCAATCATAACTGTACATAACGTTGCAAGTGTTTCAGCTAACACGGATTAATTGGGTATAATTATGTTGGCATCATGACGTGTTTAAAGATAAATAAATAAAAATGTTTCACGGTATGACTTTTTTTCTCTATCTTAACTGTGTGGAAAAAAAGAGATACAATCAGATACCAAGGTTGTTCAAATGTCAAATCATATGTCAAAAGGCTGACATTTCCAAAGTATACACTTCATTATTAGTCTTAGAACCTACGATGAATAATTAGATTTACAGAGCCGCCATAATTTTATTGGCTGCTAAATGAAATGTACCTTAATTATCCTTATCAAACTACCTCGTGCCTTAACCATACTGAGAAATACATCTTTGAAAACATCGTGGGTAAAGGAAAAAATGCTGGTAACCAGCATTTTCTCCTTTTCCCACAACCTTTTCTCCCATTTTACAGAAAAATCTGACTTCTAGAATCACACTGATTTTGTCATCTACGGCTATCTCCATGTAGACGAGTGTAAAATTTCGCCGTCGAGTAAAAGTTTAACTCTACTGCTGTCGCTGAAATGAACTCTGTGCTTGTTTCTGCTGTAAAGTATGATTCCACGAAGATATTCCAGTCATGATTTAAAGTCAGATAGATGTAGCATGTACTAAAGATCATACTGCACAATCTTTGCAGCCTGATCTCAGTCCATACCAGCCCAGTCTTTGGAAAATAGCAACACTGTTTACTTAGTTAAAGACAATCAAAAGGGTCGAAAAAAATTCAATTGTGAAACTTACGACTTGGTGAAAATCAAATTTAACTGATCAGTTATTTACCGAAATACAGAGTCCTTGAAAAGCTAAAGGTCTCAAGTTGATTTTAGTCCTTTAAACTTTAAGCTGCTAGGTGACACTCGGGGACCTTTTTGTGGAAAGTGTAGGTCAAGATCAAACTGCACAGAAAGTGTGGTCAGTCATGTACGCACCGCTATGTATCTACACATGTATGCATTGTCCTCGCAGTCATGTACGCACCGTTATGTATCTACACATGTATGCATTGTCCTCGCAGTCATGTACGCACCCCTATGTATCTACACATGTATGCATTGTCCTCGCAGTCATGTACGCACCGTTATGTATCTACACATGTATGCATTGTCCTCGCAGTCATGTACGCACCGTTATGTATCTACACATGTATGTATTGTCCTCAGTCATGTACGCACCGTTATGTATCTACACATGTATGCATTGTCCTCACAGTCATGTACGCACCGTTATGTATCTACACATGTATGTATTGTCCTCAGTCATGTACGCACCGTTATGTATCTAAAAATGTATGTATTGTCCTCGCAGTCATTTAAGACCATTATGTAAGTCGTTCTAAAAATTCTTTGATCTGCTTTTCTTATTAAAAAAAATCCAGTTATTTAGTTCTGTAAGATTAACGGACGTTATCAAAGTCGGCTGCATTAAAATATTTTTTCAGGAGATGATGTATAATTGCAAACTTAGGACAAGTGCTTTTTTTTCACAAAACGACAAACTGACCAATTGACCTGTCCAAATTGAAAGCACATGCTGATGACAAATCAGATGTGGCCAAAATGGCGAGATTTGTCTATGTGGGAAAAGGAGGAACACCCTGCACACCAGCATTTCTTGTTTTCCGCAAGGCAATTCCAAAGTCTTCCTCCTCAGGGCCGTTAAAAAAGCGGGTCTACATGTTAAAGATTTTCAGTCTGTCTGGGTAAGTTGTTTTCAAATATCGAAACATTTTGAACTTTCAGCAGAGACGAAGACTAACTATACCAAGCACTTCAAAGAGTTGTGGAAAAAAAATATGTCAAGTTATTCAAATCTCGCGTGCCCTCAGCATCATCTTGCTGAAAAAAAAAACCACTTAATGTTTATGGAAATAAGCGAAAAATGCGAACTAATATTCGAGCAATAAAAGCATCCAAATTATCTAATATTACTGATATTTAAGTTGGGTACTTTATCTTTAGCTCTTTCAGTGCCATAAGCAAAAAGAAAGGCTTTGTAGACGGCATAGGTCAAGATAAGATTTCAGAGAAAGTTTAGTCTGATCTTTTATCTATAGCCTCTTTTTTGCTTTATTTAAGCCAATAAAAAAAAAAAAAAAAAAAGACAGAACAATTTTCGGGGCTTAGTTGGTTGTACCTTTCTGTCGCCAGAGGTCGTCTTTAGATGTTTAGCGTTAAAAGAGAAAGTGCACATTGCGTGCCTACGTGAATAATGATAATAACAACTGAGCCATGCTCTTTGAAAAGGGAGTGAAATACATCTGAAAAAGGTGTGTGCTATGTGATCTTGTCTTGAGCTGGCATCATGTATCACAAAGGTGCATCAAGACAGAGTATAGCTCAATTCTTAAATAATACTTAAAAAAGGCAGCAGGTCACATTAGTTCTTAATACTTTGAGAATAATTTTTATGACCTTTTGTGAACAATGATGGTCAAGATTTGAGCAGGAGTCTGATCTTGCATCTTAAGTGTGCGATATAGAATGAGAAATTCTGTTTTACAGTAAAACTAATATGTTTTGCACTCTTACGTCGTCAGGTACGACTTAAGCCAAGTACAACTAGAGCCAAGCACGACTAGATGTGCTTGTGGGATCAGTGAAGATCAGCATATGTGCGTTCTGGTCTATAGAGATCACAATGCACAGAACGTGCAGTCTGATTTTGATCTAAATTCTCTGAAACGATAAGACTCTGTCAAAGAAACTACTTTGTAATTGGCTCTTCCTAAAGTAGGCTGAGCTTTCCTATAATTAATGAAGAAGTTCAGGATAACGTCTAACTAAATATATTTATCTAATCTAATCTTTATCGCTTTTACAATTACTTTGTTTGAACTTTATAGACAACCGTAAAGAATCTGTTTAGCTAAGCTTCCTCAGCGATGTAAAGAAATCTGTGCAGACTAGGTCCCTCAGCGATTGAAACAATCTGTTTAGACTAGACCCTTGCTCCCTTACGTACAGAATCTGTTTGGACAAGCCTCCTCAGCGACCGTAAAGTGTTTTGACTAGCTCCCTCAGCGACCATAAAGAATCTATTTAGACTAGCTCCCTCAGCGACCGTAAAAAATCTGTTAACTCCCTCAGCGACCGTAAAGAATCTGTTAGCTCCCTTAGCGACCGTAAAGAATCTATTTAGAATAGCTACCTCAGCGACCGTAAAGAAACTGTTTAGACTAGCTCCCTCAGCGACCGTAAAGAATCTATTTAGACTAGCTTCCTCAGCGACCGTAAAGAAACTGTTTTGACTAGCTCCCTCAGCGACCGTAAAGAATCTATTAAGACTAGCTCCCTCAGCGACCGTAAAGAATCTATTTAGATTAGCTCCCTCAGCGACCGTAAAGAAACTGTCTGGACTAGCTCCCTCAGCGACCGTGAAGAAACTGTTTTGACTAGCTCCCTCAGCGACCGTGAAGAAACTGTTTAGACTAGCTCCCTTAGCGACCGTAAAGAATCTATTTAGACCAGCTCCCTCAGCGACCGTAAAGAATCAATTTAGACTAGCTCCCTCAGCGACCGTAAAGAAACTGTCTGGGCTAGCTCCCTCAGCGACCGTAAAGAAACTGTCTGGACTAGCTCTCTCAGCGACCGTAAAGAATCTATTTAGACTAACTCCCTAGCGACCGTAAAGAATCGATTTAGAATAGCCCCACTGAGCGGCAAAAACAATCTGTTTAGACTAGCTCCCTCAATGACCGTAAATAATTTGTAAAGAGTAGTAGCCCCCCTCAGCAGCAGTAAAGAATCTGTTAAGAGTAGCTTCAGCGACCATAAAGAATCTGTTTAGTTTAGCTCTCTTAGCGACCGAAAACAATTTGTTTTGACAACTTCCTTCAGTGACCATATCGATCTGTTTAGACAAGTTTCCCGCTTTCTTAACACTAGCTCTCTTAGCAACTGTAAAGAATCTGTTCGGACTAGCTCCCTAAGTGACGTAAAGAATATGTCTAGACTAGCTTTCTCTCTTCCTCAGCGGCGTAAACAATCTTTAAGACTCGTTCCATCAGCGCCGTAAACAATTTCTTCATATTAGCTCCTTCAGCGACGTAAACAACCTCTTTAGATAACCTTCATCAGCGACGTAAACAACCTCTTTAGACAAGCTCCCACAGCGACCTAATCAATCTCTTAAATAGACAAGCTCCCTCAGCGACTTAAACAGCCTCTTTAGACTAGCTTCCTCAGCGACGTAAACAACCTCTTTAGACTAGCTCCCCCAGCGACCTAAACAATCTCTTTAGACTTGCTCCCTCAGCGACCTAAAGAATCTCTTTAGACAAATTCCCTTACCGACCTGAACAATCTCCTTAGACAAGCTCCCTCAGCGACATAAACAAACTCTTTAGACAAGCTCCCCCAGCGACCTAAAGAATCTCTTTAGACTAGCTCCATCACCGACCAGAACAATCTCTTTAGACAAGCTCCCTTAGCAACCTGAACAACTTCTTTAGATCAGCTCCCACAGCGACCTAAACAATCTCTTTAGACAAGCTCCCGAGGCGATCTAAAAAATTTCTGTAGACTAGTTCCCTCAGTGGCCGAAACAATCTGTATAGACTAGCTCCATCACCGACCTAAACAATCTCATTAGGCTAGCTCCTTAAGCGACCTAAACAGTGTCTTTAGACTTGTTCCCTCAGCGACCTAAACAATCTCTTTAGACTAGCTCCTTAAGCGATCTAAACAGTGCCTTTAGACATGCTCCCACAGCGACCTAAAGAATCTGTTAAGACTAGCCCCCTCAGCGGCCATAATATTATCTTTAGACAAGGTTCCTCAGCGACCTAAACAACCTCTTTAGACTAGGTTCCTCAGCAACCTGAACAATCCCTTTAGACTGGCTCCCTAAGCGACCTAAACAATCTCTTCAGACAAGCTTCCTCAGCGACCTGAACAATCTCTTTAGACTAGCTCCCTCAGCGACCTGAACAATCTCTATAGACTAGCTACCTAAGCGACATGAACAACCTCTTTAGACCGGCTCCCTAAGCGACATGAGCAACCTCTCTAGACCAGCTCCCTAAGGGATCTAAACAATTTCTTTAGAATAGCTCCCTAAGCGATCTAAACAATTTCTTTAGACCAGTGACCGAAACAATCTCTGTACACTAGCTCCCTCAGCGACCTAAACGATCTCTTTAGACCAGCGACCTAAAGAATCTCTTAAAGACAAGCTCTTTCAGCAACCAAAACTATTCTTTTACTCAAGCTCCTTCAGTGACCTAAACAATCTCTTTGGAAAAACTCCCTCAGCGAGCTAAACAATCTCCTTAAATTAGCTCCCTAAGAGATCCTTTTACTAGCTCTCTCAGCAACCTAAACAATTCTTTTAGACAAGCTCCCTCAGCGACAATCTCTTTAGACAAGGTCACTCAGCGACCTAAACAATCTCTTAAGACAAACCCCTTCAGCGACCTAGAGAGAGCTTGTCTAAAGAGGTTATTTAATTCGCTGAGCAAGCTTGTCAAAAGTGTGAACCTGTCTAAAGAGATTGTTAAGGTTGCTGAGGAAACTTGTTTAGGTCGCTGAGGGAGCTAGTCTAAAGAGACTGTTTAAGTTGCTGATTGAGTTTGTCTAAAGAGATTTTTAAGGTCGATCAAGAAGCTTGTCTAACAAAATTGTTTAGGTCGCCGAGGGAGCTTGTCTACAGATTTTTTTTAAGTCAATGAGGGAGATAGTCTAAAGAGATTGTTTAGGTCGCTGAGTAACCTTGTCTAAAAAGATTATTTGGGTCGCTGAGGGAGCTTGCCTTAAATAATTGTTTAAGTCGCTGAGGGAGCTAGTCAAAGGATCTCTTAGGGAGCTAATTTAAGGGGATTGTTTAGGTCACTTAGGGAGTTCGTATAAAAGAACAGTTTAGGTCGCTGAAAGAGCTAGTCTAAAAAGATTCTTTAGGTCGCTGAGGAGCTTGTCTAAAGAGATTATTTAGGTCGCTGAGGGAGCTTGTCTAAAGAGATTGCTTAGGTCGTTGCGGGAGCTACTCTAGAAAGATTGTTTAAGTCGCTGAGAGAGCTAGTTTAAAAGATTGTTTAAGTCGCTGAGGAAGCTGGTCTAAAGAGATTGTTTAGTTCGCTAGGGGAGCTATACTAAAGAGATTGTTTAGGTCGTGGAGGGAACTTGTTTAGATCGCTTAGGGATCTTGTCTTAAGATATTCTTTAGGTCGCTGAGGGAGCTAGTCGAAAGAATGTTCATGTCGCTGAGAGAGCTATTCTAAAGAGGTTGTTTAGGTCGCCTAGGGAACTAGTCTCAAAACATTGTTTACGTCGCTCAGGAAGCTCGTCTAAAGAGATTGTTTTTGTCGCTTAGAAAGCTAGTCTAAAGATATTGTGTAGGTCTCTGAGGGCTAGTTTAGAGAGATATTTTAGGACGCTGAGAGAGCATGTCTAAAGACATTGTTTAGGTCGCTGAGAGAGCTAGCCTTAAGAGATTGTTTAGGTCGCCGAGGGAGCATTTCTAAAGAGATTGTTTAGGAGGCTGTGAGAGCATGTCTAAAGAAATTGTTTATGTCGCTGAGGGAGCATGTCTAAAGAGATTGTTTAGGTCACTGAGAGAGCTAGCCCTAAGAGATTGTTAAGGTCGCTGTGGGAGCTTGTCTAAAGAGATTGTGTAGGTCACTACGGGAGCTATTCTAAAGAGATTGTTAAGGTCGCTAAGGGAGCTGGTCTAAAGAGACTGATAAGTTCACTGAGGGAGCTATTCTAAAGAGATTGTTTAGGTCGCTAAGGGAGCTAGTCTAAAGAGATTGTTCTGGTCGGTGATGGAGCTAGTCTAAAGAGGTTGTTTAGGTCGCTAAGGGAGCTAGTCTAAAGAGATTGTTTAGGTCGCTAAGGGAGCTAGTCTAAAGAGATTGTTTAGGTCGCTAAGGGAGCTAGTCTAAAGAGATTGTGTAGGTCACTAAGGGAGCTATCCTAAAGAGATTGTTTAGGTCGCTAAGGGAGCTAGTCTAAAGAGACTATTAAGTTCACTGAGGGAGCTATTCTAGAGAGATTGTTTAGGTCGCTAAGGGAGCTAGTCTAAAGAGATTGTTCTGGTCGGTGATGGAGCTAGTCTAAAGAGGTTGTTTATGTCATGGAGGGAGCTTGTTTAGGTCGCTAAGGAAGCTAGTCTGAAGAGATTTTTTAGATCGCTTAGGGATCTTATCTTAAGAGATTCTTTAGGTCGCGAAGGGAATTAGTCAAAAGAGATTGCTTAGGTCGCTGAGAGAGCTATTACAAAGAGACTGTTTAGGTCGCCTTGGGAACTAGTTTAAAAACATTGTTTAGGTCGCTAAAGGAGCTTGTCTGAAGATATTATTTAAGTAGCTGAAGGAGCTTGTCTAAAGAGAGTGTTAAGGTCGCTGAGGGAGCATGTCTTAAGATATTCTTTAGGTCGCTGAGAGAACTAGGTTAAAGAGATTGTTCAGGTCGCTGAGGGAGCTAGTCTAAAGAGATCTTTTGAATCGCCTAGGGATCTAGTCTAAAGAGATTGTTTATGTCGCTGAGGAAGCTTGTGTAAGGAGATTCTATAGGTCACTGAGGGAGGTAGTCAAAAGAGATTGTTTAGGTCGCTGAGAGAGCTATTCCAGAGGAACCATATAGGTCGCCGAGGGAACTAGTCTAAAGACATTGTTTAGGTCGCTTAGGGAGCTGGTCTAAAGAGCTTTTTTTCTGAGGGAGCTTGTCTAAAGAGATTGTTTAGGTCGCTGATAGAGCTATTCTAAAGAGATTGTTTAGGTCGCTGAGGGAGCTTGTTTAAAAAGATTGTTTAGGTCACTGAGGGAGCTAGTCCAAAGAGATTGTGTAGGTCACTGAACTCCCTCAGCGAGCTAAACAAACTCTTTAGACTAGCTCCCTCAGCGAGCTAAACAATTTCTTTAGACATGCTCCCTAAGTGACGTAGATGATCTAGTATTTTTCCCCTTACACTGCGTAATAACTAACATAAAACTTTCAAAATAATACTTATGGGGGAAATTATCATCTTATTGGAGAGTGTAAATCCAAGATCCGACTGCCCATTCTGTGCAGTCTGATCCTGATAAAGTTTAGTGAGTCGTACTTTACAGGGAAAGAATTGAGGCAAGATAACTCATACATGTATTTTTGATACCGTCCGTTGCTTATCTTCAAACTACGAAAAAAAGTGAATACAAGTTGGTTGCTGTCCTGGGTATTTACAGAACTTGCCGAGAACGGTTGACGAAATCAATTGAATTTTATCGTCTTTCACTTTAACCCATTACCACACAATCCCTGTTTTTCACGCCCCTGACAAAGAAGCCTTTTGAAACTAATGTAGGAAAAGGAGAAAATGCTGGTAACAAGCATTTTCTCCTTTCCCCACAGTGTTTTCCACCCTTCCCAGAACAAATTTCAATTTTTAAGTCACGTTTATTTTGTCGTCTACAAATGCTTTCAATTTGAACCAGTCTAAAATTTTGTCGTGTGGTAAAGAGTTAAAACCCTGAGTACTTTTACGGAAATTATTGATATAACCCTTAACTTGATTTAAATGAATAATTTTAGTGAAAAGATTTATACATTTTTTTTAAATAAATCTTACAGTTGACATGTTAAAAAAAACTGTCATTGTCTGACAAACTTCTTTCAGAATATGTGTATGTGAAAGTAAGATGTGATGAAACAGTTTGAAGAGAAATATCTATTTGCTATTGCTTCTACTTAAAATTTGTATGTAATGTAATAAGGGAATCTTAATGCCAACATAACATAATAGCAGAAAAAGACGAAGAAGAAGAAGACAACAAAATAGATAACAAAAAAGGCTCCGACGACGAGAAGAAATTGCAGTTTGCTTTGCAAAATGTTACTTGACAAAAATCACAAAGAACTGTCTTTACGAGCTTTAAATTCTAGTGTCAAAGCCCTCAGACTGTAGCTACACTAGCACTACTGGGGCTATGAGCTCGAATCCCGATCGAATCCCGAGGGATAAAAGTTGTTGCTTGGGATTTAGTTCGTTTCTCAATGCTGAATTCTGTTTCTAGTATGTTTCTGTGGAAAAAAGAAGCCTGTGGCTTGAAAAGAAAGTTGGGTGTAGCACAAGTATACCTTGTCAAGATATTAGAGGAAAACATAGGTAGGCACATTGCTCGTGATATAGGCTGATTTATCGTTGAAAATATCTTGACGAACAAATAAACAAAACTAAGTACTGAGAGTTAATCATTAAAAGGGTCAATGAAGAAAATACAGTGCAACCCCGAATCCCTCCTGATGACGGTTAATCATGCAGATATGTAGGACCTAACAAGAGGTGGTGTTTGAGATATATAAGATCTGACATGAGTTGGCTTTTAAGATAAGAGACTGTTTAGGCGAGTCTAGGGAAATGTTATTAAGCGAGCTTTTGGCGAGCTTAATAACATTTTCCTTGACGAGTTACAAATCTTATCTCAAAAGCCAACTTATGTCAGATTCTTTTTATCACATAACGATATTTCACAAAATATAGATCAGATGGTGCAAAAACATTCATAAATGCTCCCGCGATATTTTCCATAAGACTCATTCACTGGTATGAAATGCACACAAAATAAAGTCAAAAATGACATCGTACAAATGTGATATCAAACGTGTATGAGATAAGAAATTTCGTAATGTGTATATTACACTGAATACAAGGGAGGTTATCTGATAAAAAAATTATGAATCGAGTCTAAGGAAAATGCTATAAAGCGGGCCTTTGGCGAGAATATTATTTGGCGAGCCTTTATTGAGGTTAATAACATTTTAATTAGACGAATTTAATAGAACTTCATCTCAAACTCCAACTCATGTCAGTTCCTTTTATCACATAACGATATTTAACAAATTATTGCTCAGGAAACATTAAACCGCATATAATATAGATTAAATCCCGATAATATACATAAAAATTCACGAAATACGCTCAAAATGACGTCAAAAATGACGCCAGGCAACTGTGATTTAATTCATTACCAAACGACAAAATATTAGGTTTGTCCAAATCGAAAACATTTGCAGACGACAAAATAAAAGTGACTGAAAATTTGAAATTTGTTGTGTGAAGGGTAGAAAGCATTATGGGAAAAGGAATAAAATGCTGGTTACCAGCATTTTCTCCTTTTAACACAATATTTTCTAAAGGCTGCTTTCTCAGGGTCGTCAAAAATAGGAATTGTGTGGTAAAGGGTTAAAACGTGTATTAGATAAGAAAACTCGAAATGGGTATAGTACACGTAAAACATGGGAAGTTATGTGATAAAATTTAGACTCAGATATACCTGCACAAACCTGCTCGGGTCTTGTTGCTCTACACCCTGACCGTCAGCACGTTTGGTCATGTGAATCCAATCAAATGCCAATAAACCTGATGAAACTTTTTTTTTAAGATTTCTGGAGATGCCAGCAATTCGAATTAAGCAGGCTAAAGGTTAACCCTTTACCACACAAACTCAAGTTGCCTGTTGTCTTCGACAGTTTTGAATTTGTACAGGGGCAAATTGTCGTCATCTGGTAAAGAGTTAACAAACAGAAGCTAATCAATCGGTTGTACAAGATATTAAAAATCTCTCACTAGAATGGGGTGTGGTTGCAGTTGGAAAAAAAAACGAGTCCGAAGGACGAGTTCTTAACTGAATCAAACCCATTTGATTGACAAATTTTTAATATAACACACACACACCCAGTTGATTATCCTTTTTATTATCATTATATTCCTAATTCAAGCTTTTTTATTTCATTAATTATCAACAATGGTTCAATATGAGAAATATAGGAAAAAAGAGGTCCAAGATGGCCCTGAATCGTTCACCTGAATTTTTGAGAGACCATAGCCTTTTTTTTCTTTTTGAAGTATTGAATTTTTCTAAACGAAATCATTATTTCGTCAAGAAATTTTTGAAAAGGTCACCTGTAAAAATCATCTCAAAATCTGTCAGCACCCCGGCAATCATCATCACAGCTATGTTTTTGGCGAATCAGAATTCTGCCTTAAAAGTTTGCGTAGAATTCAGAAAGCAATCCATCATACAGTACAGAAATGGTGAACAACAAGGCGGTTAACACCCAGATAGAAGGCATTTCGATAACTGATGAAATATTATGCATGTATTCCAAAGATAACAGTTTTATATTACCTCTTTTTTGATAGAGTCGAATTCTATGAACAATTAAAGAGGACAACCCGAGGAACATTCCAGCCAAGTTTGGTCCAAATTGGCCCAGCGTTTATAAGGAGGAATGTTTAAAGAATTGAAAGAATTGTAGAAGACTCACGACGGACGACGGACAGAGTGTGATCCTAAAAGCTCCCTTGAGCATGTTGTGTTTAGGAGAGCTAAAAAGTAGTTCCGGCAAACATCCAAAACTATATTGTCACTAGTGATGATAGCATATTTGTCATCTCTAGCGGTGTTTTTTCAGTAAGACAGGACAGAAATTCACTGATAAGAATATAATGAAACGATATAACAAATTAAGGATGAGCAATAGAAGCGATAATGTATAGCAATGACAAATGTCATGATTCAAGAGCCCCATATTACCGATACAATGAACAAAATTGTTGAAAACAAGTTATCGGTCGTGATATTTAACAGAATTCAAATCTCTAAAGAATTTACAATGTATTTGCCGAAATGTTGAGAGCTCTCTTTTATCAAAATGCATTAGACATTTATAGCTTTATAACGTAAGCATTTTACCACCTACTTTTTTGTCGTTGTTCTGAAAGTTTATGTCATATCACGGCGGACAGTGCACCTACCCATATGTTTCTTGTCTCGGGATTGTCTGGTAAAGTATTAAAGTGAATTCGTCAGAACTACTACTGCATTTATTTCAACTATATCACAACAATAGTTTAAATTGAAAAATTATAAAAATGGTCTGTTTTTTTCAGCACCCAGGGCTTCAGAAGTAGTAGGCGTCTGACAAGGGGAAACTCCGACACGAACATCGCGCCAAGGGCCGATCGAACGAGGTACTAGAGATCACAGATGAAAAAGAGATATCGATACTTTTACCAAAATATTTGATCATTATCGACTCAGAGAAAAACAGCCTTTGAAAACATTTTGGACGAAAAGATTACTTGGTTAGTATCTTGTTTAAAATAGTAATTTGTTAGTTACAGGCATTTCTCCTTTTCCTAGAATGTTGTCTGCTCTGATACAAACAAATCTCATCATTTAAATCGCATAAAATTTATTGTCTTTTAAAAAATGTGTAAAAAATCTGCGAGTCTTAACCCTTTACCAGACGACAAAATTTCAGCCTTGTCCAAATTGAGAACATCTGCAGACAACAATATCAGTGTGGCTGAAATGGTGTAATTTTTCTTTGACAGTGTAGAAAACATTGTGGGAAAATGCTGGTTTCCAGTATTTTCTCCTTTTCCCACAATGTTTTCAAAATATTTCTTTACCAGAGTCGTTAAAAGTCGTCTTTGTGTGGTAAAGAACTAAAGTCTGGCTGTCTAGTAAAGGATTAAGAGAATAAAATAAAAGCGACCATTCCCTTTGAACTTTGATGTGAGTTTTATTTTCAAAGATTTGTATCAGATTTGAAATAGAATATCTAATAAAGATGTACAAGAAATCTGCAGGAGACTCTAGATTAGCCCTTATCCTGCTTAACATCTTAAATACAACTTTTAAACTGTTAGTAAAACCCGAATATTGTTATTTAAAACCTATGTTCTGGAGAAAATATCTCCTGATCGGAAAGTGTAGGTGAAAGATCAGACTGCAATTTCTGTGCAGTCTGATCTTAATCTACACTATCCGCAAAAGGTCAGTAATTCAAGCGTAGAAGGTTAAGAGTTAAACGGTGTAAATATCAAGTGGATGATTAATGGCACATGTTCACATTTATTGTAATTTTACAAGGCATTAAAAACGCTTTATGCAGGCAATGTAATTGATTAAAGATCAGACTGCATAGGAGGTCAGCCTGCTTTTTTTTAAATTACGCTTTCTGATCCATCAACAAATTCTCTGGTCGATAAAAACTTTGATAGTGATATAATTTAGTGTTTTTTTTTTGCGCCAGAGTAGGTTAGATTTCATTTATTCAGTTTTGTAAGAGTGAATTCGTATACAATACTACATCTAAGTATCTAAGTTCAATGATAGTTGGCTAGAAATGTTTATTTGATTTGATTGTCTGTTTAAAAGCTCTACCTTCAAATTCTAAGCAAGACTTCGGGTACATTTGCAGGCAGTAGGTTTCAAAATCTGACTGGTCAGAACGGCCAACTTAGTCTTTGACCTACGTTTTATTATACCGGAAGATATCTACAAAAGTACAACCTTCGGTGCTTAGTTCAAGTCGGCTTTCGCCATCTGATTAAAAAAATTTCGTTACTTTAACGTGCTAGAGGTTATTATTAAAGTTCGTTTATCAAGCTATGAAACGTGTTACTTTTCATAGATTTTTCCCCCTGCTACAGATTGTTCTGAAATGGAAGAAATGCCTTAATATACATTTGTTTAAACTCTGATGGTTGAAGCGACTTCTCAGATAATGGGTACTATTATTTGTGAATAGTACCGGTTGTTTTAGTGGCAATTAATCTATTACTCGCAGTATCTTGTGTCGGGTGTTTTTTATGAATCGTGTTAATTACATGGTGACCGGCCTCTTCAACTTAAGTTATTGAAGAAAGCAAGTAAGAGAAAAACTGAATAGAATTTCTAAAAGATATTAACTTTATCTTAGGTTAAGTAGGAAATATTGATTATTCAGGCTAAAATACCTTGCCTAAATCAGTTTCAAACCTTCCTGCAGGCGGATGTAGCGAATATGTGGGCGATTTTGGTCGGCTATCGTTCGGCGTGTCGTGGAACATGCCTGCTCCATTGAAGTTGTGTCGAGGAGAATTTTGGGTTTCCACGTTTTCTGAACTATTGTATCAGCTGGAAGTTGGAAGAATTAATTTAATTACAAAATTCAAGCAATTAATTATTAATGTGCATCAATGTTGAGGTAAACATAACTTTAATTTATCGGCTTTAAGTTTACATTTCCTTATTATTGACACAATTTTATTTTATTTCATTTTCATACTACACAATGTCTTCAAAGTCCAAGAGTCGACGATCTGCGGTGGCGGCAAAAGGAAGACCGTGCAGCACCGAGTAGCAGACATATCCCCTGAAGGTGGACCTAACTCCATGAGATTGGGGGAGTGGTCCCGTACAAAGGACTCCGGGTAATTTCGTTAATCACATTTCATTATTTCCCCAACCAAACGCAATCCAAAGCGTTCATTTCGCCTTGGCACACCATGTGACACAGGCTTTAAGGAAGAAGATCAAAGAGCGCCAGTATGTAGACCTGGCCGCTCTCTTGCCAATCAAAAATTTACAACCTATGAATAAGGCTAATTAATTGTGAACGCTAATGGGCAATCAGTAGTTGGACAGACGGCTCAAAAGAAAAGTGCAACGATTGAAGAATGGTCTGATGCGTTTTTGATATATGCCAGCGTTTATGCTGTCCAGCTTTTCCAGATCAGATTCAGCATTTACTTAAATATATTATGTCAATAATAAGGATGGCAGTAAGGAGGCACTTTGGTACTGGTTGGAAGAGCTATGATGTCCAGTTTCGACTGAGACTAAGTAGCACACCAGATTCAATGTTTTTTTGCAATCGTGGACCAGGAGCTTTGGCTACTTTGCATGGGGCCATCAGTCGTAAGTTTCAATACAAATGTTGACCGAAAGTGCTACGATCTTAATTTTAGCTTATGTAGTAGAAATTTCTGCCCGTATAAGCATTCTTGTTTGAATTGTAGTGGTCCTCATCCATCCCGTTTCTGCAGCCAACCAAATTTCAATCAAAGACAAGGATCTTTCAGTCACAGAGCACCGTTCCGTCCTGCATTTAGACCAAGAGACCCGAACCCTACACCAAGACCTTTCTAGTAATTTGGATTTAACTAGTTTAGGCTGATCTCCTATTAGAGTAGAAAATTTATTGAAATATTTAGAGAATTATGATAAGGTAGCTGATGCAAAGATTTTGTCGGAAGGATTTAGAACAGGCTTTAAAATAAAATACAATGGTCCAAGGGAGGGTCGGGAGTCACAAAATCTTAAATCCGCCTTTGCCAACAAAGAAGCATTACTTAACAAAATGAATAGGGAAATATCTCTCGGCAGGATTGCATGCCCATTTACATCTTGCCCAATACGTAATTTGATTGTGTCCCCTGTGGGCCTTGTAACTAAGTCAGATGGAGGATGGCGTATGATTACGCATCTTTCATATCCGGAAGTATTTAGTGTCAATGCAGGGATCGACCAGGCTTTTTGTTCTGTACATTACACGTTTTTTGATAAGGTAACAAGCATGATCTATTGGTTGGGTCAAGGTGCCTTAAAGGCCAAAAGGGACCTTAAATCTGCATATCGTTTATTGCCAATTTCTCGACAGGATTTTCGATTGCTTGGAATGAAAGTAGGGAGTAATTACTACATAGATGTGTGTTTGCGTATGGGGCTCAGTCAAAGCGTGATTTTATTCGAAAAGTTCTCAACGTTCCTGCATTGGCTAGTGGCAATCACACATTGAAATCTTGGACCATCTCTTGGATGATTTTCTTTTTGCGGGTTCGAAAGACACACATGTTTGCCAGGGCCTAGATGATACGCTTGAAAGAATTTGTAATGAATTGGGAATCCCTATTGCTGCAGGGAAATCAGTTAATCCGACAACAATCATGATCTTTTTAGGGTTTGAAATAGATACAAACCAGGTTTTAGTTAGAATTCCCAGCCATAGAATAATAGAGCTCCGGGACATTCTAGTGGACACTCTTGGTAAGAAGAAACTAACTTTAAAGAGGTTACAGTCATTAATTGGTAAACTTAGTTTCTTCGGAAAAGCAATACGGTCAAGTAGGGCGTTTCTACGTAGGTTTTATGATGCTATGGCTCCTTTGAAAACGAGTTTTCACCATCTACGCATAACAAAAGAAATGCGATTGGATATTTTGGTATGGTTATATTTTTTGCAAACTTTTAACGGGGTCACTTATATACCAGAAGAAAGGTGGTTTTCGAATGATGAATTGCATTTGTTCTCGGATAGTGCTGGTTCTAAAGAGCTACGGGCTGGATACCTTCTAATAAAGATTGGTGTTTTTTCCCGTGGCCTAGGATCTGGGCCAATTATAATGTCTTTAATGATCTTACATTCCTTGAAATGATACCAGTGGTTTTGGCTATGTATCTATGGGGCAAAGAACTCGCAATCAAGAAATTAACCTTTCATATTGATAATGAAGGTTTAGCTGGTGCCTTGAATAAGCACACCTCCAGATCTAAACGTTTCATGCAATTAATCCGGCCTTTTTCCTTACTGTCAATGCAACATAATATCATTTTTAGAGCAATACACTTGTCCTTTAAAAGTAAGCCTATTACAGACGCCATTTCTCGTTGTCAGAGGGTCCGGTTCCGGCATCTTGCCCCAGCAGTTCAAGACAGACAAAGGGTAATCCCACAGGAGTTACATTCTCTAATATCAAGGCTGAGACAGGAAGATTGTTAAATGCATCTTTAGCAAACAATACACGCAAGGCTTATAGTACAGGCTTTGCAGCTTTCAATAGCTTTCGTGAGAATTTCAAGTTGCAGGAGTTCTGTCCGCCGACAGTGGAGCAGATTACACAATTTATTGCCTATATGTCTATTCGCAACTTTAGCTGTAAGGCAGCGGAGCTTTACGTGGGAGCTGTAAGTTTCCAGTGTAAAGTAAGTAGTTTGTCAGATACTCCAAAACATTTTCTGGTTACAAAACTCCCTGAAGGTTTTAGACGTGTTGGAAAATTAAAAAGGTTAGGCTTCCAATCACTCTTAATTTACTTCATTCGATGCTGACTAGGATTTCAGCAGCATGTTTAAATACTTATGAATCATCTTTGTTTGCAGCAGCTTTTACATTGGCTTTCTGTGGATTTTTCAGAGTGGGAGAACTAGCAGATGAGAAAAAGAAAGGGACTGATTGTAACAAGGTGCTTTCTATAGGGGATGTAACATTCCCGGCTAATTATGAGTCTATGTACTCGTATGTATGCATCAGGTATTCCAAGGCGGATCAAGCAGGAATTGGTATTACTCTGAAATTTTCTCAAACAAAATGTGCTATTTGCCCAGTCCAGTATATGAGGAGTTTTCTTTTAGTTAGGTCTAAAGTTGTGGGCCCTTTGTTTTTTTCACGTAGACGGTAGTCCACTGACACGTTTCCAATTTTCAGCAGTGTTGCAGAAAGTTTTACGTGAAAGGAGTTTAAGGTAAGGTAGGGTCCGTACCTTTATTTGGTAGTACATTAAGAGGTAAGCTGAAAAGGGATTGAATTTCCCCAAAGTATATTTCAGGTCAACCTTTGGTATGGTTAGTAGGGTCCTCTATTATAAGACGGATCTTTATTTATGCCAGAAAAAATGCTAGTTGTAGCCTAGGTTTACCAGCAAACCTGTGGTGGCAGGGATATGGAGGCCTAACTCTGAAGAAAGCAAATTCCAAGCTTCGATCGTTGTTGTTAGTCCAAGACCTACCAAACTACATCCTCTTGCACGTTGGTGGAAACGACTTGGGGAAAACCTCACTTAAAGAGTTAAGAGTTGGACTAGATTCAGTTTTTCAATTTATAAAAGAACATATGCCTGCATCAAAGGTTTTTTGGTCCTAAATCTTGCCAAGGCAGTGGTGTAACAATGAAGGTCTAGAGTCGGCCAGGAAAAGATTGAATACATTTGCTGTCAAGTTAGTTAAAGGAAATAATGGTTTCTATGGTAAACATGTAAATTTAACGCCTTTCAATTCTACACAGTATGAAAGTGATGGTGTTCATTTGTCTGAATTAGGTATGCAGACTTTGCTTTGCAATTTTCGGTTCAGTTTGTCTCAATTTATGGATGCTAATCAAAACTGGTTTTAAAACACAGTCAGGGGCGTGAACCCAGGTTTTCGGTTGATGCTTTGGCTCGCTGCCGCAAAATGATACTCATTTGGCGATGAAACTGTCTTGGCAGACAGTTTCATGTGGCCGGAGACAGCGGCCAAAGAACAATTTTAATAAAGGGAATTTTAAGTTCATTGTATTAAGTAAGGAACAATGTTAGGGGTCATCATGTTTTCGGGGTCAACTGTTTGTGTTTTTATTACAGGCGCCCTATGGCCAACTGTCGGTGCAAAACAAGTGTCAGGTTTAAGGATTAAGACAGCAGTTTTCATTTGTGGTTCCATTTGACTGTAAATAATTGTTAAAGCATTTGTGACTGTGATTTGAGTAGCTCCATTTGAGCTCCAGAAACAATTTGATGTTAATCCAGTTGAGCTATATAAAAAAATAGAGATTTACTGTATTTGAACAAGGTTTCACGCCCATTACTTGCCATATTTAGGTTAGCAAGAAAATAATGTTTTGTTTTAAGATTGTCTTTATTAAATAGTGTTAGAAAAACTTTATTAAGTGTTGGGTTGGTTCAAAAGCGTGCAGTTTGGACCAAACGAGGAATGCTCTGTTCGTCGGCCCCTGACCTTAGTATCCAATTCGGTCCCTCGGTTCCTTGTTTGGTCCATCGTCTTTTGATTGTCTACAGAACAATTTGTATATACGGATCTCTCGTATAACCTGGCCTGCAACACTCGAAAAGGGGCATTCGGATATTTGCGTAAAATGTCCTGCGCAGGCTAATCCCGAACGACACTTTCCCTTTTTTTATGTCATTTTCTGCTTTACGCAAGTCTAGTGTAGCACAAAATCTAATTTAGTAGTAAAGTACCGTCTCATATTAGCCTGCGCGGAATGGGCAGGCTGATCCCAGACAGCACTTAATGCAAATGTCCAAATGTCCCTTTTCGCGTGTAGCCGGCCACCCTCTAAGTTCAGTGCAGGTCAAATTCAAAATTCAAAAGATTTATTTGGCTCCAATTTTTACAATTAAAGATATAATTATAAGCATATATTAAGCTAGTTAAGCCAACTTCACCTTTGTTTTTGAATTGTTTCGGTGATAATTTTTCTTCCATCAGTTTGTGAATGTAACTAAAATTGTGCCTACCTCATGTAGTCTAAATATGCATATTTCAGTATTCGGGAACCATTCTTGCAAGATATTCAATTTAGAAAGATTAATTCGCCTATATTAAAAATCAAGCTATTCAGTTAAACCAAGTTCCGCGCAACTTTTAACCGTTACGAATACCCCAACATTCCGGCAATTCAGAAATAGAAAAGCGTTAGTAAAAGTGTTAGTAAGTGAGACAGATAAGAGAACTAAAAAGTTCACATTTACATCTTCTTACCGAAAACTGGTATATGGGGGAAAATGAATCCTCATGACATACCTAAACGAATACGATGAAAATATGGCGCCTTTTTGAATTCTATATAGATGTGTTGGCTGTTTTCGCAGTGACTATGACGTAAGTGCGAAGCTGGACAACAGGGCGGTAAGCATGCTTTCGCCCGACTGACCTTGGGCTATGCACCTTGCACAAATGGAATGCTCCGTAAATCATCGGATTCAGTAGACTGTTTGAAAGTCCAATGAATGACAACGCCGCCATGATGGTATCCGGCATTTTCCGGATATTGAGGAATGTAAAACAGGTAAACAACACGTAATACGGGGTCCAGCAAACTATAAATGCGACAACAATCACGATCGACATCCTCAATGCTTTCCGCTTGGCTTTCTGGAATAGATGACTCCGCACTTGTCCTCTAAACTGTCCGTGTTCCGAGGATACCGAACTGGACTCTGGCTCTGAAAGTAGAAGTATAAAACAAAGTTAAAACAGGAAAAGATGTCAAATAATGACTTCACTATTTACCAGACAACACAATCTTAAATGTCCAAAAATGAAACATTTGCCTCCGACATATTAAATATATACTAAAATGAAAAAGAAAGTTTTCCAAAGAAAAGAAGACACGGCAAAAAAAAAAAACGGAAATAGGAGAAACCGTTGTTTACCAGCATGCAGATATACAGGAGAATAGTATGCTTTTGTGTAAAGGGCTAAAGCACTGGTATTACGGAGCTCGAAAGGTATCATGCTTTACACATTTTTAATTTCGAAATAACGAAATCATTTAAACGAAATGCTGCTTCGAAAAAAAAAAAGAATGCGACGTCATTAAAAAGAAATGCTATTTCCAGAAACGAAATGCTATTTCGGGAAAACGAAATACTAAATTGTTAAAAGCCTGAAAAGCTATTTCGATGAAACAAAATACTGTTTCGATGAAACGAATACTAAATCGCTAAAACGAAATGCTATTTGAAAAAAAAAAAGAAAAAATGCTTTTTCGAGAAAACAAAATACTCAATTGTTAGAAAGAAATGCTATTTTTAGAAAAACAAAAAGCTATTTCGAGAGAAACAAATGGGTTTGTTCGGAACAGTTGGTTGTCATGGTACGGTATGGCCATGTGAGATTAGTGACTCCGGGCTCTTTCGTCGCAAAACCAGTTCGATCCTGGGCTTGTTCGTCATCGGGCTTATCCTCATTGGCTTATTCACCCGGGCTTGTTCGTCCCACACTTTCTTACTGATCATGTTTGAATGAATAGTGCAATGTGCCTTCTAAAATAAGTTGTTATTACGGTAAAGAGATATAAAAGTACTTTAAATAGCACTTTCTCTTGGTCATTTATTGAACTATCCTCTCTTCTTCAAGATACACTGGCATTGCCGTTTGTTTGCAAAATAACATTTACCATGGGTCGTTGTAATATGTTATTCGTAAAAAGTACTGTGTCAAGGAATACAGAGTTTGTTCGTTTGATTTTGTTTCTGAAAGCCGTTTTCAGCAATATTGCTGCTATATCGCGGTAGCCAGTACAACACAGTCTCTCTGTCCTAAGGCTTGCCTACAATACACTATTAATTGAAAATTAATGTCCATATCCATAAATATTTCTATGTACATGTATTTTGATTTCGTCTCTAAGCGTAATGGTGTAGAAGAATATGTTTGCACAGATTTATATACTATGTTGAGTAAAATGATCGGTGATTATGTGCAGTCAGCATCTTTTTATATAAATCAGTCAATATCAAGTAAGTTTGTACTATTAAATTCTTTGGTTGGCAGGTACATAACTTGGGACGAACAAGCCCAGACCGACGAGAAACCAGTTGGGACGAACAAGCCCAGGGACGAAAAAACCTTCGACTACACAGTCTGTATACGATGAAAACAAAATGTTCTCAACATACCTATTTCATTTCATTTTCTCGAAATAGTATTTCCTTTTAACGATTTTAGTATTTCATTTTCTCGAAATAGCATTTCATTTTAACAATTTTGTATTTCGTTTTCTGGAAATAGTACTTTGTTTTAACGATTAAGTATTTCGTTTTCTCGAAATAGCATTTCGTTTTAGCGCTTTTGTACTTTGTTTTCTTCTCGAAATAGCCTTTCGTTTTCTCGAACTAGAATTTTATTTTAACGATTTAGAGTTTCGTTTTTTCGAAATAGCATTTCGTTTTAAAGGTGGGTATTTAGAATTTGTACAACTCACCAAATTAAAAAATATATATATATCAATGAAATTCATATGAAAAAAATAATACAAATCGTCAATAATCAAGATTCATAAAATTACAAAAAAGAATTTTTTTATGGTAATCCCTTAAAAGGCTACGTAGCCTCTTAAACTATTTTTAGATTTCGCGCCAAAAATCAATAAAGCATTGTGGGAATGTCAAGTGACTGGCACATGACTCATAACGCTTAAATTCCCTATCATACCAAACATGTAATATGTATTATTTTCCATAATGTCTTCTTCGGACGCTATGTTTGAAGCTTCTTCTGTGTATTCCTGTAAGTAAATGAGCGAATTAATCACTTAAAAATAGAACGTGTCTCCCGTTGGTGTCAACCAGGGCGGTGGTAAATCTCTAACTTCTCGTGCTGTCAGACGGTTTTCGACAACTGGGGTTTAATGAATGAAAATTAAAAGGCGTTGGGAGCATAAGGGTGTTTTTTTTGCATTTTTGTAAAATTTTCGTCCCAAAATCGGAAGGGCCACCTTTAGCGATTTTGTATTTTGTTTTCACAACATAGTGTTCGTTTTTCTCGAAATAGCATTTCTATTGAATGATTTAGAATTTCATTATTTTTTCGAAATAAAAAAATGTTTAGAGCATGACACCTACTGGGCTCCGTACGGTACACCACATAGAGGTGGGTTGTTCAATAGAAACATAACACTGATCGACTAAATTATCTTAAAGGTAGTTTTGTTGCTGATCGAATCAAAAGTTAGAGGCACTGGTTCAAACTCCATTAATACCCTGATGTTGGTAAGTCCGATAACATGCTCCTTAACTCTAAGCCAAACAACAAAATTAAATAGACAAACCGTTTTGTGATCTTGATCTTCCTTGACTGCAAAAATCTCAATGAGTCGCATTAACCCATTACCACACAATCCCTACTTTTGACGATCCTGAGAAAGAAGCCTATAAAAAACCATTGTGGGAAAAGGAGAAAATGCTGGTAACCAGCATTTTCTCCTTTTCCGACAATGTTTTGCACCCTTCACAAAATAAATTTAAAAGTTTTAGTCACTTTTATTTTGTCGTCTGCGAATGCTTTCTATTTGGACAAACCTAAAATTTTTTCGTTTGGTAATGAGTTAAGTAGCCTGGAGATTAAAATTAGTGTTGACCAGGTGCACGAAACATTTGCGATACTTTCGATAATTACATGTAAGTACGAAAGTACATGTACTTGGGCACCTTTCTACGATAGTGTTCCTGACCGTGACCTAACTTCGGTTTACAGAGAAGTTAGGGATTTGCTTGTAGAAAGAGAAGAATTAACTTTTCACCGACGATTATACAAGAGTTGACATCTTGTAAAAGCTAAATGGAGTTGTAATCCGATTCTGAGAGACTTAAAATAAGATCCGACAATTACTTTGTACGTGTGAATACAGGCATGTATCAATACAGAGCTCTATGTATTGACACGTGACATTGAAAATTACCGTTTCTGTATCTAACAAGCAATTCTGATGAAATGATATCCCCCGCCGAAAAAGGCCTTTTTTGGCCCAAACATTAGAGGCATTGTGTGTTGCATGTACATGTGGCCTATTTGTTATTGGTCCATGATAAAATTACACATTAAGCCCCCTTTTTTTTTTTTCGATGGCACAGCATTTCATTAAATCAAAAATATATAAGCGTTTATAACTAGATTATACATTTAATCCAATTTTACCATAACACGGCATTTCCTTAAATAAAAACAAATAATGAAAATATACATCAAGCCCCTTTTTTTCCATGACACGTCATTACATAAAAAAGAAAATTGTATCAACAGACTACCTTAAGGAAGACATGCATGAAGTTTCATAAATGTTCGTCAAACTAAATGTTGCTCCTAATAAACTTATACATTAAGCCCCTTTTTTTAAGACATGGCATTTCATGGAACAAAAACAAATAACTATTGTCTATGGCCTTGTGACAAATAATATAAATATGAAGTTTTACAAC
This sequence comes from Tridacna crocea, assembly GCA_943736015.1. Taxonomy (NCBI): domain Eukaryota; kingdom Metazoa; phylum Mollusca; class Bivalvia; order Cardiida; family Cardiidae; genus Tridacna; species Tridacna crocea. The sequence continues at coordinate 31,597,701 of OX031066.1, read as the reverse complement.
ATTTTGTCCAGTAGTTAAAGATATTGTCCATAATGGAAAAATACACCCATTGCCCTTTTTCCAGCACAGAACATTTCAAATGACGATATTGGTGGACTATCATCAGGATCACACAGTACAAAGTCTAATCAATTTTCGTCAAGGTTTTTGAGTTACAGAGATACTGATTCAAACTGAAAATATACACTAAACTCCCTTTTTTCTATAACACTGCATTGTGTAAAAAAGCAAACAATAGCGGAAAATTTTCCCAACATGTTTACCAAGTCTAAAGTCACTTTGACTAAAGGTGACAAAGTTCCGTTCCCGACAAGCAAGAAATTCTGTAAAAATGAAGATCAAAGTGGAATTATTCAAAATTCGTGCTAGTTAGAGTTATCGTTCTTGCCCACTGTACTTTGTAACATTACAACAAACATGCACGACAAGTTTGAAGTCATTCTAACTTGAGATGACAAAGTTATATTCCGGACAAGCACTGAATGCTGTAAAAATGATGGTTGTGTTGGGCTTTAACGCCACTTTAACAGCTAAGGTCATATCATGGCCGTTTGTGACGCAGATGTGTTTCCTGGCTTTCTCATACCAGTACTAACACAATTTTCTTTCCAAAACCACCGACTGCTTTTCTCACATTCTTCAGCAGAGGTGAGAGGCGAAAATATGCCGGAAAGAAAGTACGCCTCTACCCGGTATCGAACTCACAACCACCAGGTCATGAGTCCGACACGCTCACCACTGAGCCACCCGGGCGGGCTGTAAAAATGAAGATCAAAGGGAATTAACTCAAAGAAAGCACACGGTAAAGTTACAATTTTTGTGCACTGCACTTCCAAATATTGCACCAAATCAGCATAACATATTTCAAGTCATTTCTACTTAAGTGTCAAAGTTCTGCTCCGGACCAGCAAGAAATGCCACAAAGATAAAGATCAAAGGGGAATAACCCAAAATTCGTGATAGGAAGAGTTATGGTTCTTGTGTACTGCACTTCGTAATTTAAAAAAAATGATGCTTAGAAAATTTGAAGATGTTAGACTAGAGATGACAAAGTTATATTCCGGACAAGCAGAAAATGCTGTAAAATTGACGACCACGAGGTAGAGCTGTGTTTTTTTTCTCACTGTACTCTGTATTATTGCAACAAACACAAATGCTAAGTCTTAAGTCAATCTGACTGAGATGACAAAGTTTTGCTCCGGACAAAGAACTGGACACCGCCAGCCCCATGGTCAGTAGTCCATGATGAAATTATATGTTTAGTACCCTTTTCTCATGACACGGTATTTCATGAAATGGAAACAAATAACTTTTTTATGTGGCTTGTGATAAACATTATGTAAGTGAGGTTTTCAAACATTCTGTTCTGTAGTTAAAGAAATCCTGGTCCGTGGTGAAAATATACATCAGGCCCCCTTTTTCCATGACACGGCATTAAAAAAACAGTCTATAACTGTGGTGTTGCATGGTCAATCTAGGTGAATGTTGTTGTACTGCATTTCCAAATGGTGATGATAGATGTGACAAGATCGATGTAAAAACTCAAAGTTTTTCAAGACCAAACTGAATTATGAAAAATTTACTTAACCACCTAACTTAAAATCGCTCACAGTAGGCCGTTTGGCATAGGAAAAAAGTAACTCGGCGGAATGGGTTATTGTAAACACATATAAAGTTTCACGAAGTTCTGTACAATGGTATTGGAGATATTCTCCCGGACGGAAGGAAGGACGGACAACGCTAAAACTACGAGACATCCCCCTGCCTTCGGTGAGGGATGAAAAGACTTATGCGCAGTTACTGCATGTGCAGACAAATAAGATGTCAAAGAGGCGAAGGAAATTGTTCTTAAAGGGTTGAAAACATTGAAAGAAAATGAGGAAGTGCTGGTTACCATCCTTCGATGTTTTCAAAAGCCTTTTACCTCAGTGTCAGTAAAAAAAGCCTTTTACCTCAGTGTCAGTAAAATTTACAGAGTGCCTAGACGCCCTCTCAGCTGTCAACTTTTAAAACATCGTGTTGAAAGAAGCCATTACTTGTTTCTAAATGAGTGCTCCGCTCCTGCATGTTTCTATGACCATTATTGAGATGGTTATTTTTTCATTTCTGTTCTTACACATTCTATATTCTCTTCTTTTTTATGATTTTTCCCTTGTACATAAAAATGGTTTTGTTTTAGCTTACTTTTACATATAAAAATGTCAGTGATTGTAAAATGTAGAGAATGATCGATCCCTGACCCTAACACATCAATATAGGGGACAAAAATCATTAAGATAAAAGGTAGTTTGTCTTCTTCATAATGTTTTTCTCCTGTGCATGCCTAAAAAATCCTGCATGCAATGGCTTTACTAAACAACCGGCTGTCTTGATGACCCCGAAGAAGAAAGTTTTTGAAGGAAAGGAGAAACTGCTGATAGCTAGCATTTTCTTCTCTTCCTTCAATATTTTTCCTGCCTATCTTTAGCAAATTGAAAACTCCTAACAATTTAGCAAAGTTTAACCCTTTACACCATAATGCCTAGGTTTAGCAACCTTACGACAATAAGATTTTGAAAACATGGATATGAAAAAGAGAAAATGTTGGTAACCAGCATTTTCTTCTGTTCCCAATATGTTTTCTACCCTCTATGATACAATTTACGCCAAATCTACTTTTTCGTCTGCATGTGCTCTGAAATAAAATCAGTCGAATATTTTGTCATTTGGTAGATAATTAAAATGCTTCCAATAAATGCTTTTCTTTTGCACAAATCTTGTTATCTGGTAAAGAGTAAATATTTTACGGGACGAGAGTGACATTTTGAATGATTGACGTAACCTTTGAATTTCTTGATGTTGTTTTCTTTTAAAAAGAAAATGTCCAAAAATCAATTATACCGCTCGTTACCATTGACCAAACTGTGTATGCTTTGCATATACTAGATCTGTTTTCACTCAGACATCATCTAAATCGTCTATGGTATCAGACGGTATAAGATTAAATGGGAAAAATGATACATGGGGAATATCATGTCGTCGAAATTTTCCTAGAGTTCCTATTTGATTCTTGCAGCGTGGGGAATTTTGATATTTTGAGAGACCTAAGGCCGAACTAAGTGTGACAGTTTTCTTACGAAGCTAGAAGGAAATACAAACCTAGGAAAGTTATCACAGCATGATGGTCTTTAAATGTTAGATTCCGAGATTACTGAAACTTAATTCGGAAACCGTAAAAAATTTAAAGTAAGAGGGCCATGATTTTCAAAGTTTCCTCAATACAAGGCCCTGCACAACATGAGACCCATGAGACAGGGCTAAATTTAGTAGCCCTGGGCCTTACTATGGATAGTAACACCACAAAAGTCCATGTTAAACGTGTGACCTCTGCCTCTGGAGAAGGGACAAACTTGACCCCAAGGCTATAATTTGGATCCTTCTGGTAGAAGCCAACTGGATAAAGCTTCATGCAAAATTTGGTAGTCCTAGGCCTTATGGCTAGGTACAAGTAGATTTTTAAAGTTTTCCTAATGTAATCCCACATAAAATTCGAAACCTCCGGGACGGGGCCAAATTTGACCCAAAGGCTATAATTTTGGCCATCTTGATAAAGCCAGATGGAAAATTTGGTAGCCCAAGGCCTTATGGCTAGGTATGAGAATTTTTTTAAAGGTTTCCCTATATATATAAGCCCATAAAAATACTTGTGACCCCCAGGGTCGAGCCCGCTTGATAAAGATACATGCCAAATTCGGTAGTTAAAGGCCCTACGGCTAGGTACCAGAAGGATTCTTAAATATTTCTTATAATTATGTGCCCATATAAAACTTGTGACCCTCGGGGCGGGGCCAATTTTGACCCAAGTGCTATTATTTGAAGGAAGTTGTTAGAGGTCTACTAGATAAAGCTACATGCCATATATGATAGCCCTATGCCTTATGGTTTCAGACAAGATAATTTTCAAAGATTTTCAATATTTTTCAGTTTTGTTGCCATGGCAACCAGAGTTTTTTCTACGGACTCGAATTCTTAACAGAAATTCTGAAGAGTACCAAGGCAGAATCATTTCTGTGAATTTTCATCAAAATTGGCCGGCAAGTGTCAGAAAAGAGTAAGTTTGAAATAAAAGTTAATGCACGCTCCCACGCATGCACGGATGGACGGACCGACGGACAAACGACGGACACCGGGCCATGACATAAGCTAGCTGGCTTTCGGCCAGTGGAGCTAACAAATACCTGTTTTGAAAGTAAACATCCTTTTTATTAACCAGTAGACTCAATGACTGTTTGCGGATTGTGTTGATCAAGATCAGACTGCACAGAACATGTAATTTGATCTTTGAACCACACACTTTTTAAAGGCGATCACTTCTTCCTTACTGCATAGCTTCTTTCATGATAAAATCAGTACCTGACTAACTTCGTTGGGGAGAATCCTCTTTAGCTAAATTAGAACAGCGAGGATCTCTTCCCAACAGGCGCACTTTGTATTTTATCTATTCATTTGCTGCATACTTTCATGTTCGTTAGAACTGTCCATACCGTTATGTGTTTCCGTTTAACTCTTTCCCAAACGACAAAATTTTAGACTTGACCAAATTGAAAGCATTAGCATACGACAAATTAAACATAACTCAAAATTTGAAATTTGTTGCCAGTAGGGAAGAAAACAATGTGGGAAAAGGAGAAAATGCTGGTTACCAGCATTTTCTCCCTTTCCCACATTGTTTTCAAAAGCTTTCTTCCTCAGGGTCGTTAAAAGTAGGGATTGTGTGGTAAAAATCAACTTTGAAATTGCAATATTTAGATATTTACTATTGAGAGATAATTTTCATTTTGTAGTAGCTTAAGGATTAATGATTGGCGGATGAAAAAATAATAATATCGTAATAGTTTGACCAATTAAATGAGAAACCAAGCTGAAAGTAGTCCGCAAACGAGTTACGTCATCATCTGAATCTGAACGACTTTGTGTTCATACTGTTATTTTTTTTTTCAGCCTTATCCAATTTTATCTAGATGCGGTATAGGTTTCTTAGCCGGAAAATTCAGGGTGCCCATTAAATCTCTTTACAATTTAAAAAAAAAATGTTACAAAGACAGCTAAAATATTGCAACAACTCCCTTTGAAATAAATTGTGTTAATACTTTATGGACACCCTGTATATTGCTATGTGATAAAGATAAAGCAACAGAAATAAACAGGGTGATAAAGATAGAGCCGAAAAAATCTATAGCCATGTGATAGAGACAAAGTCGCCAAAATCTATAGCTCTGTGATAGAGACAAAGTCGCCAAAATCTACAGCTATGTGATAGAGACAAAGTTGCAAAAATCTATAGCTATGTTATAAAATTAAAGCTTACCCCTGAAATCCTTGGATTTCCTGGTGATTGTTCCTGATATCAAACCATAGGCCGTTCCCATTATCAGTAAAGGGATGATAAAACTAAACAAGGCAGTAACAATGTTGTACACTTTTTTGCCCCATGCCACCTCGTAGCCGTGATCTACACATTGTAAAAATTCTTCTTCCCAAGGACCTCGTACAACCTTGAATATGAATATCTGAAAGATACAAAATAACAGAACAATGTTCATAAGATGGTTCTTTGCATGGATCTAGCAAGAACAGTTTGTTTATTCCTGAAGGCTTTGAATTTGTAAGGGGAACATTTAAGTTTCTTTTCTTTGGTTTGTGTTATCAACATTTCGATGGGTGAGTGCAACACTATCCTAAGTGCCTATATAAAGTATAGGTACTTTGAATAGTGTTGCACTCACCAATCGATTTAGTCTCGATATTGCATCTTTTTGTAGCCAAAACGAGGGGAAAATAGAGACTTTACTTTAATAACAATACAAGCTGGTCGCAAGTGAGAAGACTTTCTGTTTATCTTTGGATAAAAAACAAAGCTATATATGAACATTTGATCTACACTGCCCTCGACACGGTATTTGTTTGTCGTGAGCCTTTTTTATTTCATTCATATTTTGCTACATGAGTTAAATAAAACATTCAATCTGATAGAAAAAAACACTGATGATTTTATTTCAAGCTTTTTTTCTTTTTTAGTAACGTATCTCCATGCCGGTGTAATGCAGAGAAATGACCCTTCCCTACAAAATGACCTGGGTCATTATTCTACGTAGAGAAATGACCCCAGAAGTCTTTCCCTATGTAGAAGAATGACCCGGGTCACGAATCTACGTAGAGAATTGACCCATGGGTCATTTTGTAGGGGAGGGTCATTTCTCTGCATTAAACCGGACAGCGTGGGTCTAAGATCAGACTGCACTTTCTGTGCAGACTGTACTTGATGTACGCTGTCTCCAAAAGGTCAGTTAGTCGCGTTTAGCAACCTAATGGTTAAAACATTTTTACTATGTCATTCTAGACGCCTCCAGTTGTTTGTGCTGACCGGAACTTTTTGGGCAGAGACTAAATAGTAAAACAGACAAATTGACGTAAGTGTGTACAGTACTTGGTCATACACAACAATACAATACATATGCATACATGTATATTGAAAAAAACATGACGATGAAGTAACTGAATGCATTTGCATTCGATAATCATATTATTGTTCATTGATTGAATTTGATTGGGAAAAAATATTTGGAAAAGTGGAGAAAAATGCTAGCTATAAGCAACTTTTCCTCAACCATAATTCTATACATACATCAATACATTCTTACGAAAGTCCTTAACAAAGAAACAAATAAATGTAAAGCTCAAATATAAACAGTATCTGGCGGAATTCGAACCTTTGAACGGTCAAAAAATTTCGTTCTTCGAGGATTTAAAAGACCAATATCATAACCACTGAGCCAAAGAGATATCTCTCTGACACAGTTGTCAGGTATTGATTTTATACAGGAAAGCTATGCAGTAATGAAGGAGTGATGACTCATAGCCTTATTAGGCAGGAAGTCCATTTTTTGGACAACAAATGGGATTAATAGCTCAATGATCAATACCGGACGAGCCCCCGTCTTAGGAACAAAGTCCATAACAAAGAAAGAAAGAAATGCATATGAAGCTCAAATACAAACATCATCTGGCGGGCATCGAATGCTTAAAGGGACAAATAACCTCGTTCTTCGAGGATTAAACGACCAATACCAGGGTCCGTATTCACCAACCGTTCTTGAGAATATTTTTAGTCTAATTCTCCAAGATTTTCTACATTTGTAAGTAACACAACTTCTGATTGGCTAAACCGAATGGTTTAGCCAATCAGAAGTTGTGTTACTTACAAATGTAGAAAATTCTGGAAAATAAGACAAAGAACGTTTTTAAGAATGGTTGGTGAATACGGGCCCAGAACCACTGAGCCAAAGAGAATTCTCTCTGACACAGTTGTCAGGTATTGATTTTTTACGGAAAACTTATGCCTTACGGAAGGAGTGATCTCCCGTAACACCATCGGACAACAATTCTTTACCACTAGAGAAAAGTGTGGATTTGTCGAAATTCAAAGGTTCTTTTGTGATCGACAATTTCATATGGCTTAACCCATTACCACAAAATCCCTACTTTTGACGCCCCTGAGAAAGAAACCTTTCGAAAACACTGTAGGAAAAGGAGAAAATGCTGGTAACCAACATTTTCTCCTTTTCCCACAGTGTTTTCTACCTATCACAGATCAACTTTCAATTTTTCAGTCACCTTTATTTTGTCGTGTGCAAATGCTTTCAATTAGAACCAGTCTAAAATTTTGTCGTTTGGTAAAGAGTTAAGTCCTGAGTTGTCAAAAGAACATTATGAAAATTGTAGAAAATGCAGGTTCAGCATATTATCTTTATCCACTATTGTATGGAAGCATCATAACGGACATTAACTGTGCGTCACACAAAAAAATGTAGACTTGAGCATCTTTTGCCGTCGGCATAATAAAATATGGCTCAAATAATTGAATAAGAATACACACGGTGATAAAATATAGGAACCATGCTGTGTGAAAAGGGGATTTAATGCATCTACAAACAAATATTAAGCCAAATCATCATGCACTTTGCTATTTAGACATTTTTCTTCATGTCTATAGACCTGTCTACCTCCAGATTTAGTCCGTAGGTAGACAAGACTGTTTTTATAGATCCATGATTATTAGATAACTTGCTCAGCAGCATGTATCACAGAGATACATTAAAGTCCCTTTTACCAGAGCATGGCTGAGGTAAACGTTTCACAAGGAGCGAAAGAATCAACCCTTTAAAGGCTCAGTAAAGGCCAAATTATCAATGCAGCTGTAATAAAATATTTAAGTTTATATCATACCATTTCACTCATTACCAAACGACAAAAGTTAAGGCTTGTCCAAATCGAAAGCATTTGCAGAAGACATAATAAAAGTGACTGAAAATTTAAAAGGGTAGAAAACATAGCGGGAAAAGGAGAAAATGCTGGTTACCAGCATTTTCTCCTTTTCCCACAATGTTTTCCAAAGGCTCCTTTCTCAGGGTCGTCAAAAGTAGAGATTGTGTGGTAATGCGTTAAAAGTACGGAAAAGTATTGTGGAGATGACAATCCGCTATCATGTGGTCGGGCCATATGATAGTCGCTGGCAGAAAAAAAACATTTTAAAATCAGACAAAATGTAAACAAATGACACAGCTACCTGGCAACTATAAACCAAGTTTTGAAATTAATTTCTCTGTCAGCGACTAACAGTTGGATCGACTATAAAGTGACAGATTGTCATCTTCACAATAATTTCCATCGTTTTGAATTGAAGGACATAAATACATTACAAATTCAAATACATTAAAACAGCCGCTTTGTTTACTCTTGGAATTTATTGTTACTTTAATACCTTTATATAGCGAAGCAAATTAAAATAGAAATTCTTAACCCAAAGAGCAAGTAAAACAATCAAAAACCAACTTTTCCGATTTCTAAATTGTTTTCACCGGAAAAGTTTTTTTGTTTCGGAGAATGTAAATTATGATCAGACTGCACATTCTGTGTGGGCTGATCTCAGATCTGCACTGTCAGTAAAAAGTGTAACGAATCATGTTCTGGAACCAACGGGCTAACAAGCAGAAAGTTAATCTCCTTGCAAGTTTTATCTCTGTAATTGACAGCATGTTGCAAATACAGGTCGTATTATAGAAATTTCCCTCTAGCAAAATGCATTTATTTTCTGTCAGTAAATTTAATGACGATCCTTTAACGCTGAATTATTTTATCTGAAGCATCTTGTTTTAACGAGCCTTCAGAAAAAAAAGGTTTTTAAAACATTGTGATAAAAAAAAAGAAGAAAATGCTGGTAACCAGCATTTTTTCTTTGCCGACAATGTCGTCTCGCATTTTTTTTTTTTCAAAGTTGAGTTCCATTTCATTTGTAGCCCGCAACTACTTTGAATTTTAGCGAATCCTCAAAACATTTGGTTTAACCCATTACCACACAGTCCCTACTTTTGACGACCCTGAGAAAGAAGTCTTTAGAAAACATTGTGGGAAAAGGAGAAAATGCTGGTGACCAGCATTTTCTCCTTTTCCCACAATATTTTCTACCCCTCACAAAACAAATTTTAAATTTTCAGTCACTTTCATTTTGTTGTCTGCAAATACTTTCAATTTTGACTTGTCTAAAATTTTGTCGTTTGGTAAAGAGTTGAGAAGTATATCCAAGTCAGCTTGTGTTTTTTTTACGCGTAAATCAATATTCATTATGGTACATTAAACGTCATTTTTCCATGGCCTACATAACTTTTTAATGTTCTAGTTATAAAAATAGAAATGAAAATTTTAATCTTTTACTATCATATTTATAAATTAACAGAAGAAACTTTCCTGTGCGATTTAGATCAAGGTTGGCAAGTCGATCTTGGAATTGTGCCGTCAAGTTAACCCTTACAGCGCTGGAACCAAGTTAACTTGATTTTGACGATATTTTGTCTTTGATAGGGTAGAAAACATTGTAGGAAAAGTAGAAAATGCTGGTTACCAGCATTTGCTCCTTTTCTCACAATGTTTTCAAAAGGCTTCTTTCACAGGGATGTTAAAAGTCGGGATTGTGTGGTAAAGGGTTAACTCTTTACCACACAGTCCTGTCTTTTCACGACCCTGAGGAGGATGTTTTTAGAAAACGTCACGAGAAAAGGAGAAAATACTGATTAGTAGCATTTTCTCCTTTTTCCACAATGCTTTCTAATCTTTCAATAAAAAATGGCACCATCAATTTGTCGTCTGCAATTGGTTTTATTTTGGACAAGTTCAAATTTTTGCCATTTGGTAACGAGGTCCTATCAATGTATAGCGCTGACATTGACATTGACGAGTGTAGCAGACAACAGAAGATTTTTCTGCTATGCAACCAATCTATCGACGCTGCACAATTCCGTATAAAACCGGGAATGAATAGAAATTTGACACAAGAAAAATCAGTGGCAAATTTCCCATGAGAAAACGTGCTTCGTAAAATAATGTCTACTTAAATTAATGCTCTCTATTTCTGGAATGCAAAAAGTTATAAACCGACCAACTTTTCGACATTTGTTTTTTTATATGAGAACAATCCTTCAGCTAGCATTCACATAATAACACATCTGGTGTAAATAACAGTAGGACTTAAAGGTGGGTATTTAGAATTTTCACATCAAACCAAATTTAAAAAAGATATGTATCATTGAAATTTATACAAAAAAAAACAATACAAATCATCAACAATTAAGAATCATAAAATCAAGATTTTTTTTTTATGGTATTCCCTAAAAAGGCCACGTAGCCTCTTAAGCTATTTTTAGATTTCGCGCCAAAAATCAATAAAGCATTGTGGGCATGTCAAATGACTGGCACGTGACTGATAACGCTTAAATTCCATTACATAACAAACTTGTAATAATTATTTTCCATAATGTCTTCTTTGGACGGATGTTTGAAACTGTTTGTGTTTTACTGTATTTAATGTGAGAATTGATCATCTAAAAATAAAACGTGTCTCCCGTTGGTGCCATACTGGTCCGTAATGAATCTCTAATTTCTCGTGTTATTGGGTGGGTTTCGACTACTGGGGTTTTATGAAGGCAAATTAAAAGGCTATGGGAGTATATGGATGATTTTTTTGCATTTTTGTAAAATTTTCGTCCCAAAATCTGAGGGGCCACCTTGTCTTGTCGCGGTAGCCTTATAGTCTTTTAACCTGTATCCTGCTAATGGAATTTTCCAGCCGATTTTTAAAACCAAATTGATGACATTCCAAACTTATCTTTGACGAATGATATCCTCTCATCGGACAGTAAAGATCCAAGATCAGATGACACATTCTGTGTAGTCTGATCTTGATCTACACTGTTCGCAAAATGTCATTTGGTCGGGGTAAGCAGAGCTAACTCTCTATATCAATCGACAAAATTGTAGACCTTTCCAAACTGAAAGCATTCGCAGACGACAAAATTAATGTGATTCAAAATTTGTTCAAAAGTTAAAAAAAAAATGTGCAAGAGGGATAAAATGCTGGTTACCAGCATTTTCTTCTTTTCCACATTGTTTTCAGAAGGTGGCTTTTTCTGGGTAGTAAAACTTTGGATGGTTTGGTAACGTGTTGAACCGAAACTTAGTTTTTCTTATAGCCCACAAAAGATGGTTAACTCTTTCCCAAACAATCCCTGGTTTATACGGGTCTTGAATAGTAGCCTTTTGAAAACATTGTGGGAAAAGGAGAAAATGCTGGTAACCAGCATTTTCTCCTTTTCCCACAATGTTTTCTGTCCTATCATAGAAAGAAATCATCTTTTCAGCAAGAGTTGAATTGTCGTCTGCAAACTTACTTTCAATTTGGTCTAGTCCAAAAGTGTGTCGTTTGCGAAAGGGTTAATGTATCTGAGTGATGCATGATAACTTTTGGTCCACGAAACCATTATTTGCCCTGAATAACCGATGAAACATGATGTAGAATAGTCCTTTGACAAACAGAAAAATAACAAGAGCAAAAGATTTCAAAAAAGGTGAGCCTGCACAGACTACACATGCTGATCTGAGTCTATACTTCTTAACGATATGTTAAGCCATCACCACACAATCCCTACTTTTGACGACCCTAAGAAAAAAAATAAGAAAACATTGTAGGAAAAGGAGAAAATGCTGGTAACCAGCATTTTCTCCTTTTCCCACAATGTTTTCTACACTTCACAAAACAAATTTTAAATTTTACGTCACTTTTATTTTGTCGTCTGCAAATGCTTTCGATTTGGACGTGCCTAAAATATCGTCGTTTGGTATTTAGTGAAATCTCTGTGGTTTTGTTTCCACACAGTATGGATGATATGTGCGAGAGAGTTTCTCTGATATAAAATGGCAGCACACCCATTCGAAACATCCACAAAGCCTTAAAGCAGTGATTTATGAATGCACTAAAAATATTGTAACAGGAAGAGAAACTCTTCGCTTAAATAAACATACGAGCGTATTATTTTGAACACAAAAACTAGCAATACAGATGTTGGCTACAAGAAGACAAATGATGAATTTAGGAGGCAGAAAAAGTCTAAGTTTTTTTTTTTTAATTATGTGTTTTCAGTTTTCCATTGTACAGTTATATAATTTCATGAATATTTCAGTATATAAAGTTTGTAGATAGCAGAATACTAGTACATATAATTAGCAAAACTTGAATCTATAGTTGTAACATAATAACGGAAGCCAAGTAGTACCACGGTTGAACCTGACTTCCGCTATAACGCAAACAAGTTATAGTGATCACTTCATTGCAATTATATAGAGGACATTTGTTTCCTTTTTGGTGAAAGATCGAAATTTATTTTATTGAGTGGACACCATCGGTAATATTTTCACGAGTGGCGCAGCCACAACTGAAAATATTACCGATGGTATTCACGAGATGAAATAAATTTCGTTCTTTCACGTAAAAAAAAAATCTATTTATATTATGCTTTTAACCTTTTCTTGGAGGAGCTTTATTAAAAACCAGTACTGTTCTTTTCCGTTTTTCCCCGTGGGGTACCCCCCCCCCCGCATAGCAACGCATTACAATATTACGTCAAGCGCGAGAAATGTAAGGTAAATGAAGTTATATTTCCATCTGATTGTGAGGCAATATACCTAGGCAACAAGAACACGAAAATTGGTACTTTCACCAGTCGTATCCGTGTAATATCGAAAAAAAAAAAATCACTGCTATTTCTTGATATCCTACCGGTAAGCATGAAAAATAAAATGTTCTCCTTTTTTCCACAATGTTTTCTACTCTTCACAAGACAAACCTCAAATTTTCAGTCACTTTTATTTTGTCGTCTGCAAATGCTTTCGATTTGGATTAGCCAAAAATTTTGTCCTTTGGTAAAGAGTTAAATAAGCGCATGCGTTACCATTGGGTTTAGTGCATTTTTACAACTATGGTATCAGGTACGTCATCACATGTGTATGGATAAATAAAATCCATTTTGTATAACAACTAACTGAGTAATGAGGCACGCTGACATTGTGACACGTTGAAAATTGACTCACAGCAAAAAGTTTCCACTTCATGTCAGTCTGGGCAGACAGTGCAGTGTGACATATATCGATACTTTTTGTAGATGCATTCAGCGCTTTCTTAGAGGAGCCTGGAGCATATGTTTTCTGATATAGCGAGTAACATCGTATTGTCCTTTTTTGTGGCCCATTCAGGCTTCCATAAATAACTCATTGCACATTAAAGCTCAGAGAAGCCGGGGGACGAATTCTTAAACAATTTAAAAAAGCTACTTCACTTTCCAGGAATAGACTTGTGATTGGGTATTACCAAGCAGCTGTACAGACGGGTAGGCAATGTTTTACGAAATTGGTCTGCTGCATGACGTACACAGATCCTCTGCAGCTGGTAACATTTAAATCTTTACAGAACGACAGAATTTTAGATTTGTTCAAATTGAAGAATATGCAGACGACAAAAGATTATGTGCTTTCAACAATGAAATTCGTTTTCGGAAGCTTAGACAACACTATATATAGGAAAAGGACAAAATTCTTCTAACGAGCATTTTCTAATTTTGTTTTCTATATTGTTTTTCAAAATTGTTCTTTCACAAGGTAGCTGGAACACGAAGATTTTTTGGGTAAAATATTGTTGAGTTGTTTGCAATAGTAAATGTCATAACTAGAATTTCTGCGAATTTTTCACGTGATTAAATATCAGTTAGATTCGCCAGACGTACGAGATGTAGTCTCCATTACTATCAAAAGCATCAATAGAAAGGAAGTGCTAAATTTGGAAATTCAAGATATTTCGATAATTAGATGAACTCCGTAATCCCTTTGATGTAGATTTACTCACATATTTTAAGCATTCTAACCACCGTAAGTTTTATTTAATGATGTCGAATGATAGATTAAACCCGTCTTGATAGAGAAAAGACTTTAACCCTTTCCCAAACGACAAAATTTTAGACTGGTCCAAATTAAAAGCACTTCCAGACGACAAAATAAATATAACTCAAAAATTGAAATTCGTTTCCAGCAAGGTAACAGTAAGGTAGAAAACATTGTGGGAAAAGGAGACAATGCTGGTTACCAGCATTGTCTCCTTTTCTCACAATGTTTTCAAAAGGCTTCTATCTCAGGCTTGTAAAACCAGGGAATGTTTGGTAAAGGGTTAAATTTAATAATGTAATATGAAACAAAAGTGAAAACCGCTCTAGCTGTATGTAACAAATAGCTTTCACTTCGCATTCAAAACGCTGTGAAAGACAGAAAAACCTACACTGTCTATAAAGTTTAGGGAAATGGGTTAAATTTTTTAAGAGTATTTTGTCAGCAACATTAGCGTCGCTTTTGATCATATCTATAACTGGATGAATTCAAAAGATTTCCATCGCCATCTAATTAAACAATTTCCTCTAAATCTATGGAATCCTGTTCCTGCCACTTAAAATCTCCCCTCTCCTTGTAAACGGCAACAGATTGATTATAAAGCATCTTAAATACGTTTCAGGCCTTTTGATTGGTTGAAACGAGGCTTTTAACATAGTTCAAGGCGGCAGATTCTACTTTCAAGGACACAATGTTGGCCCCTATAAAAGCTGAAACTTTCAATATTTTTTTATGCCGGTGTAATGCAGAGAAATGACCCTCCCCTACAGATTGACCCATGGGTCACTTCTCTACGTAGAGGAATGACCCATGGGGCATTTCTCTACGTAGAAAAATGACCCCAGAGAGTCATTTTTCTACGTAGAATAATGACCCATGTCATTCCTCTACGTAGTGAAATGAGTTCTGGGGTCATTTCTCTACGTAGAATAATGATCCGGGTCGTTTTGTAGGGGAAGGTCATTTCTCTGCATTACACCAGATTTACATGTAGTCAAGGTTTGACGTCATTCATGACGACATTGGTGAAAACGTGGCGTCTATAATATTTTTTTTTAGTGTACAGGGCTGTGTATATACATATTGGATACATTAACCACCAGCACCCGATTGTATAAACGTTGGTTAAATTTTACCAGTGGGTTAAAAGTTTAGTTAGGAGGGAGTCTGGGTTAAATTGTTGGTTAGCGATTGTATAAAGGTCCGGTTAACTTTAACCAGAGTCAAATTCCGGTTAAATTTAACCCACCTCTACTATACCGGTTAACCATTTAACCAAAAACCAATATGGCCAACGTTTATACAATCGGGTGCTCTTCTTTAACCCTTAGAAGGTTAAGTGCGAATCACTGACCTTTTGCAGACAGTGTATATCAAAGATCAGAGTGAACAGAACGTGCAGTACTTGGTCTACACTGTCCAATAAAGAAAAAAATATTTCAACCCCCCCCCCCAAAAAAAAGGGAAAAAAACTTTGAAATATATATCTATATAGCAAAATTTGGGTTTTTAACATCGGCTTAATTTTTCATTTCATTACGTTAGCAAGATAAGGCTTTAATAGGCGATACGCATAGAAATGAAGGTTTTAAATTTCTGAAGGGGCAAAACTAGATCTAATATTTACTAGATCTGTATTAACTAATATTCTGTAGACTAGCTATAGGTGAATCGTTGTAGAAATCGGTGATAAGTGTAAAATGTCATGACCCGTAAGAAAAAAAAAAAGGCAAGTCAATTCCATTCCAATGGGAGCGAAATCAAGTGTTTTGAAAGTGTTGTGGCATGTTAACATTAAAATTCTCTGGCAGACATTTTACATGGAATTCATGTCAAACCGAAATTTAATCGAAAGCTGAAGGTGATTGCTATTAGATTGAATTAGAATTTCAAAAATCGACACAGATGATCCAAAATGACAGAATAAAACCACCTAGACTCAATTTTATTCACTTTACCAAACTGTCGCTGTCGTTGATCAGAGTAAATGGGTTTTCATGGCAAAATGTAAATGTTAGTGTATTTACATACAAATTTTTGTTGCACATCTGAAACCCTCGACTCCCCGGCGACGTTTACAAAGAAAAAACATGCACAACAATGTGTTGTGATTGCCAATGCGTTAGAAATGTACAACGTGAATGTAAGCTTGGATTAATATCTACTGGCGCTTGCCATTTGTTTACAATCTGAATTTTCTTGGTTGCTTTTGTCCTTAACGATCTTGGTAAACATCAGATCTAGGTGTATATTTAAAAAAAAAAAAACATTGTTAATAACGTTCTTTGTCTCATCAGTAATTTTCCGAAGTTGAAAGTAATACAACTTCTGATTTGCTCAACCATTTTGGTTGAGCCAATAAAATTGCGTCACCTTCAAACTGGAAAAAAAAAATAAGTGCTTAGTGAGTACTCACCAATCTATGGTCGTATTCAAGCTAAGAAGATGGCATGCAACTAAAAACTAAGATCGAGACATAATGACTGTAAAAGGAATCTCTGGTCGTCGTCAACAACAAGTGCACATGCTTGTGTAGATCAGGATCAGACTGAATAGAAAATACATTCTTATTTTTGATCTACATTGCCTGTGCATCGACACTTTCTCCTATATTTTAACAAAAACGATCTTGCGATTGAAACAAGCTGTCATTTTTATTGACTATAACATTATATATTTCGCTCATTTCGCACATATCGTAGTATCTAAGATGTAACTGTCTATGCTACAGATTTATCAACTCTAATTTTGATTCACGGGAGCAAACATATGCCGACAATGGACAATACAATACATCTGTTCAAATATACAAGAAGCGAAGAGCATGAATAGAATAATAAAGCTGTCTCTCAGTGTTACAGCAGTCTGTCTGATTGTCTCGAAACGCCCCTGTTCGTTTGTTAGTGTAGAGAGATTTGACGAAATAGGAAGGGCAATTTGTTCTATGAACTGGAAGAATTCCCTGGTAATCAAGAAAAGTACATGTAGATCTTTTTTTCATGTTTTTAACCTTTTTTCCTGATATTGCCCTGTATTTTACAAGGATGCTATGTAAGCTGTTTACCTCCTAATTCCATATTAAATGATCATAAATAATGGAAGCAATCCCGATCGGTATTAACCAACTATCTTCTTAAATGTTCTTTGTCTGATTGTGCAGAATTTACCAAAATTGAAAGTAACACAATTTCTGATTGGCTAAACCATTTGGTAGCAGTTGTGTTGTTTTAAAATTTAGAAAATGTGGAGGAATAAGACAACAAACGTTTCTTAACTCTTTACCACACAATCCCGACTTTTAACGACCTTGAGAAAGGACCCTTTTGAAAACATTGTTGAAAAAGGAGAAAATGCTGGTAACCAGCATTTTCTCCTTTTTCCACAATGTTTTCTGCCCTTCACAAAACAAATTTCAATTTTTCAGTCACTATTGCTTTTTTGTCGTCTGCAAATCAATTTGGACCAGTCTAAACTCAAGTCGTTTGGTAAGGAGTGAAGATGGTTGGTTATTACGCACGCTGAACACAAAACTGTTGTGAAATGTTTACCATTTATCCCGAAGACTGTGGGGGTCGAAGGAGGCTGTATAGTGACAGTAAAGTGTCATAATCTGCATTCTATTAGATTCTACCAGATTTAATCCCTTCTATAGCTAATAAATGGATCGAATTTTTCAAGCTGGTGTAATGCAGAGAAATGACCTTCCCTATATAAAATGACCCGCGTCATTCCTCTACGTAGAGAAATGACCCATGGGTCAATTTGTAGGGCAGAGTCATTTCTTGAACTGGCCACCGTTGTATACCGTAGTAGTATCAGGGGCGGTAACCAGTCTAGGTCATTTCTCTGCATTACACCGGAAATAAAAGTCTCATTTCTTAAGGTATTTTTTAGGAAAGATATCTCTGTAACGGCCAGTGTGGGATAGAGATCAGACTGCACGTTCTGTGCATGTTTTGTGAAGTCTCATCTTGACATACATTGTCTGCAAGATTCACGCCTAGTAACCTAAAGCCTAAGTACTGAAGTAGGCTTGAACTATAAATATCACTTTCACATTCTGTCACACTGGTCAAAACACTTGTTTATCTAGCGGAGTGTGACATATAGATAATGCTATCACTTCAGCCTGCTGAACACAAAAGCTCTTAACCTTCAGAGTGCCTTTCTCAACTCTAGTATCGTTCATTGTTGTAGTTACTTTTTCGTACTGTGTAGATCAAGATCAGACAGCACAAAATGTGCAGTATGGTCTTAATCTTGACTGACTGCTATATTTACACAATTTTTACCTAAAAAACCCTATGTAACATTCATACTTTGTCACCCTACAGTAAATTGCGAACCAGAGGTTAATCCTAATTAAATAGCTCTTTTTTTACACAATCCCTTGTTTTAATGATCCCGAGGAAGAAGCTTTTGAAAACATTTAGGGAAAAAAAGAAAATACTGGTAACCAAGATGATTTCTACTCAATCAAGGACAAAAAAGAATCAGTGATATCAAAAAACATTTGAGTAAATCTTCTTTAAATTCCTTGAATACAGAATAAGTCTAAAAATTTGCTTTATGGAAAAGGGATCAATTGATACAGTTGTCGTTAAACAGGATGTACTTTTGTAACTTTGAGACAGTGAGAGTTCGAAAATGTCACAAAATATATCAGACAATGCAGATCAAAGATAAACACTGCAGAATAATGCATAAAACAGAGCTTTGGTTTATTACTTTTGCCTTGAAAGTTTTATTTATTTATAGCTTAAACCTGAGTTCATTCTACACTAGATCTTTGCTTAAAGTTTAAGTCTTGTCAAACCTTTTGTATGCCAAGCAATTTCGTAGATTAACACTTTTCCAAACAAGCCCTGGTTTTTACGTGTCTGCAGTAAAAGTCTTTTGAAAACACTGAGGGAAAAAGGAGAAATTGCTCGTAACGAGCAATTTCTCCTTTTCCCACAATGTTTTCTACCCTTTTTGAAAACTTTCTGCCATTTTCTCCAAATCAAAAATTGTCGTCTGCAAACTCTTTTGGTTTGGAAGGGTCCAAAATTTGTCGTTTAGGAAAGGGTTAACAGCTCAATGGAAGAACACTTTTAAAAACATGGCGGTGGGGGGGGGGGGGCAACAAAAAGAAATGTATTTTTCAGCGGTTCTCAAAGAAAACGGCACTGAAAACATTTCGTTATGTATCACTATATATATCGCATGATATGGATAGCTTCATTATTAGAAAACAGACTGAATTATTAGGTAGGGTAGTCCTTTTACAAGAAGAAAACAGACCAATGGTAAAAAAGTTTTGATCGAGATCATCCTGAGCAACAGCGCGGGCTGACGTGGGTCTATATTTATTGCAGATCAAATAAACAGATTTGGTTAACTCTTTACCAAACGACAAAATTTTAGGCTGGTCCAAATTGAAAGCAGTTTCAGACAACAATATAAATGTAACTCAAAAACTGAAATTTGTTTAGAGCAAGGCAGAAAACATTGTGGGAAAAGGAGAAAATGCTGGTTACCAGGAGCTTTATCAAAATCCAGTAGAGTTCTTTTCCGTTATTCCCTGTGGCGTACCCCTCCCCCATAGCAACGCATTACAATATTACGTCAAGCACTGTAATATTACGCTCTATAAAGTAGCAATGTTGAAAATAGCTTCTACGTATCAATACGTTTGAGGAGAAATGAGACCTGCTTTAGCAACAGATTTCTCTAAACTGGTGATCAAAGTTGGGTGAATTGCACGAGGTAGCGTTTTATTGGGTAAACTTTTTTTTTTTTTGTTTTAAATTCAAAGTAACGGTTGTCGCGTAGGAAAGTGGTTCGGCTCTGTACCCAGGATGCCCATATCAGATAGATGAGTATTTATAGAATGCCATCTAGCGGGAGATAATGAGCACAAGAAATGTAAGGTATATGACGTCATTTTTCCCATCTGGTTGTCAGGCTCGTGTAATTTTAACCTAGGCAACAAGAACGTGAAAATCGATATTTTCACGGATGGTACCAGTGTAAGATTGAAAAATATTTTCACTGCTATTTCTCGATATCCTACCGGAAAGCATCAAATAAAAAGCCTGATCTCGTCACCCGATATCGATATCCTTGACGTTGATCGCCTTACTTGTTTTCTGACAAAAACCAATCTCAGATACCATTAAAAACTTCCACGTCAGGATTACCTTCAGATTGACATTTCATGCGAAAATCAATCGTTTGGTAAACACATAGAATGAGAAAAAGTTCACCCTTGCAATGCCAGACACGGTTAGTATAGTTAATTTGGGGACAGTGTAGATTTAAGATGTGACTGCGCAGACCTTGCAGTCTGATCTCGATTCTACACTTAATTTTGTGAGATCAATTGACATAGAAAAATTTGAAAATGTAGAATTATAGCGTTATTGTTCATTGATTTAAGATGTCGACTCAGTAAAGCCAGACTTCTAGGTAACTATTTCATTCTTTACCAAACGACAAAATTTTGGACTTGTCCAAATTAAAAGCATTTGCAGACGACAAAGTAAATGTGAAACAAAAATTGAGATTTGACTTTGGAAGGGTTGAAAACATTGTGGAAAAAGGAGAAAATGCTGGTTCCTTTTCCCACAATGTTTTCAAAAGCTTTCCTTCTCAGGGTCGTTAAAAGTCGGGATTGTGCACATGTTGTGAAGAGTTAAGAGCGAAGTGTAACCTTCCGCTCTCTACAATCAGCTGAAACTCCAATATCGGTTATTCTTTTTAAGAATAACAAAATAAGAGGACGGCTTCCATAAAATTTGGTTGCACGTTTTGTGCAGTCTGATCTTTATTCTACCCGTAAGAGTTCCTATCGCTATGGAAGAGTTAAGGGACATGTATTCTGGCACCCATCCCGACAGCTTTGATTGTATTCAGCGATAAACGGATACGGGAATGTATCGGGGAAAAATTAATCTCTATCCGGGAGAAATTTCTCTATTTCCGTATAGAATTACATGATTTGATGGGATTTGAACAAATACAGATTGACGATAGCGGTGACGTTTCCCATGATGCACGTGACATGTATACACAGAGGGTTTCCCGAATGGCAACGTGTCAACGATTCGGACATTTGCGTAAACTGTCGCCACGGATCAGCCTGTGAAGTCTGCATAGACTGATCCGAGACGACATTTTGCCATCGTGTGTCATTTTCTTCTTCAAGCAAGTCTAGTGTGGGACAATATTAGTTGTACGGACAGGTGGCAGGGGACTTGGAAACTTGTTCACGGCTGTGGTTAATCATGTCGCCCCAAGCCGAAGGCGAGGTGGTGACATGATTCACCACAGCCCTGAACAAGTTTCCAAGTCCCCTGCCACATGACCGTACAACAAATTTATTATACTGCAAAGTTTTACCCTTTCAAAGCGCATTAATCGAAATTTTCCTGTTTTATAATTTCAAGAATCGAGTATACTGACGAAATAGCAATTCCCCTTCTGTGTGCCCCAATTCAATGAAAACTGACGTCACTGGAAATTGACATCAATAAAACGCGCAGTTTGGTGTATAATTGTGCAGTCTGGTCATCGATCGACGCCGCCATTTTGTATGATGTATTGCACGTGTAGTGATGTTCACGGGGCACTCAAAAGGGAAACTGGTTTTACGTGGTTTTTGCCAGGGAACATGATATTATGTTCCCGGCATGTTAACCAATCAGATCAAGAGAAATTTCTTTGCAGTATAATAATATTATTTGTACGGTCAGGTTGCAGGGGACTTGAAAACTTGTTCACGGCTCGGGGTGAAATGATTCGACACAGCCATGAACAAGTTTCCAAGTCCCCTGCCAATAAACCGTGAAACGAATTTATTATACTGCAAAGTTTTACCCTTTCAAAGCGCGTTAAACGAAATTTTCCTGTTTTATAGTCTCACGAATCGAGTATGCTGACGAAATAAAAATTTCCTTTTGAGTGCCCAAATTCAATGAAAACTGACGTCACCAAAACGTGCAGTTGTGTGCATAAACGTGCAGATCGATCGACGCCGCCATTTTGGATGTTCTGTTGCAAGTGTAGTAATTTTTACGGGGCACTCAAAAGGGAAACCGGCTTTACGTGGTTTTTTATTATGGAATAAAACGAAGAAATCTCAAATATCAAATGTAACGACTTTCTCTGCAGATTAAAAAAAATAGAAAAAGAAAAATCAAGACCGAGGACCCAAGCGAAATTAAAGCTAACTCGTTAAAGTGTAAAGATACATATTAGAAAACGAGAAATTTTGTAGGAGAACATCGGTGTTGCCTCGTTTTAATCTACGTGGTTTAAACGTTAAGTAATCGACAGAAATGACGGCCCGTCAAATTGAAAGCATTTGCAGACAACATTTTAGAGATGCTAAAATGAAAAACATATTACATAATACATTAGGCGCGATTACTGGTGTACTTCACAGGAAGCAGAATCGAGAGAGATAAGTAAATAAACAGCTTGTTTCTCAATCGACGTAAAATAAATACGTTCGAACTTGAATTGGCTACCAGCATTTTCTCTTTTTCTAACAATGTTTTAATATTCTTCTTCCAAGGATCGTATAAAGTCGGGAATTTGTGGTAAAGCATTCACCGTTTACTATTTAACTCCCTACCAAACGGCAAAGTTTGTCCAAATCGAAAGCGTTTGCAGCCGACAAAATAAAAGCGACTAAAAATTTGAAATTTGTTTTGTGAAGGGTAGAAAACATTGTGGGAAAAGGAGAAAATGCTGGTTACCAGCATTTTCTCCTTTTCCCACAATGTTTTCTAAAGGCTTCTTTTTCAGGGTCGTCAAAAGTAGGGATTGTGTGGTAGTGGGTTAAGGACAAGTTTTGACCAGTCAAATTTTAAAGCATTTGTAAGTGACAGATTAATATGAACGATATGATTAAATTCGTTTCTGTAACTGTAGAAAACATTGTCGGAAAAGGGAAAATGCTGGCTTCAAGCGTTTTCTTCTTTACCCACAAAGTTTTAAAAATACTTTTTCCAGCGGGTAAAATTCAAACCTCATTGTTGGGTAAAGGATTAAGTCCTTTATAAGCGAATTTATACTCCAGACAATCACGCAAAGTATTTTGCTCTGTCTATAACGGTGTTGCAGCCTTTGACCCTCAATGCCGTCGAATTCAATTACCTGATTACAAAAATAGATTTCGTTGCATTCATTAGCACTGAACGGGATTTATATAGCCGAAACTATAACGAGAGAGCGGTAAAGAGTGTAGAGTAAGATCAGACTGTAGTTAGAGTCAACACAAAATGCAATGATCCACTGTTGCGTAAAAGTTAACCAAATCCCTGTTCTTTCGCCCCTGTGACAGGAGGCCATTGAAAACATTGTTTCTAAATCAGAAAGTGCTAGCTACCAGCATTTTATCTCTTTTCGGCAATGTTTTTCCCATTTATGGACAAATCTCATCATTTGCATATTTTGTTTGTCGTCTGCAAATCTTATTTCTGACTGGCATAAAACTTAAATTGTCAGTTGTAAAGTATATGACTAAAAGCATGGATATATAAGCAGAAAGCGACCAAAGTACACGTGCTATGGAGGCTGATCAGGGTTGATTGTTGGCTAAAATGGACATTAGAGATCCATAATTGACCTTTCTGTAAACGCGAGTTTGGCACGCCCCCTTAGTTACGCGGTACGAGTCAAACCTGAAAAAACTAACAAAAAAAAAATGCGTCGAATACACTCGTACTCGTACGAAGAGAAAGAGCGTTTATTTCATTTTTATTCTAGCTGATATTTCGCTCTAGGTTAATTACATTTTTTTTTAAATTTTAATTGAATGATAATACAATAGCTGTTTTGATAATTAAACAGACACGATCAAATTATCGCATGTCTATAACAAATTGTGTCTGACTTTTTTGTTTTTATGACGCCTAATGCTGCTTTTTTCATTGGCCAATAAGACTTTGGCAGACCTGTCAATCAAAATCGGCAGAAAGGTCAATTATGTGATCACGTGACTGATGTAAATACATAGCGAAGATGCATTTAGCCCCCTTTTTGTCAGAGTCGTTCAAGCCCAAGCTTGTTTGATATGGCCTGCAACAGGTGAAAAGGGCCATTCAGAAATTTGCGTAAAGTGTCGTGTCGGATCAGTCTGCACAGTCCTCGCAGGCAAATCTGAGACAGCACGTTCCGTTTTTATGTAATTGTCTGTTTTGCGCAAGTCTACTGTAGCACAAAATCTAATATAGTCGTAAGGTGCCGTCTAGGTGCCGTCTGCGAACTGCGCAGGCTGATCCGAGACGACACTTTACGCAAATGTCCGAATATCCTTCTTTGCATGTTGCAAGCCAGGTTACAGTGTTTATATCATATACAATACCAAAGTAACGGGTTCAAGATGTAAATTTGCATGGAATATTAATTTTGTTCTAAGTTCTTTGTGCCATGCTCTAATTGGAAAATTGTCTGGAAAGCAGAAATTCTTCATCTCAATCGACTGCCTTTCATGTCTGACATTAAATGGAGTGAAGAAATTAGCATCAGTTTAGTAGAATATTATGCCGTTACTCCTTACACCGTCCAACAACATGAAACGAGTAATTCTAACTCAGAAAAACAGATCAAACTAATGTAAAAGCAAGCTTTTCTTTTTGCCGGGGTATCTCCAAAAGTATTAAACATTGTACATCCAAGATAAGGCTGCAGGTCTTGTACCGTTGGATCTTGAGCTACACTGTTTGCAAACATAGGTTCCACTGGTCTGAGACTTAAAACGGGTTGATGATCTTTCTTGTATAATTATATTCTATTTCTGGAATATAGATTCCATATGTAATAGTTATAATTTACATGTAAATAGCTAAAAAAAATCTCCGCTGTTCTTTTGTGTTGTAAGCAACCGAACTTGCTGAAAATGGCAGTTAAATAAAGTTTTTTTATTTCATGCTTTCCGGTAGGATACCGAGAAATAGCAGTGAAAATATTTTTCGATATTACACCGGTACGACCAGTGAAAATACTGATTGTCATGTTCTTGTTGCCTAGGTAAATAGAGCGTCCCTCACAACTAGATGGAAATATGAATTCATTTACCTTACATTTCTCGCGCTTGAGGGGATATTGTAATGCGTTGCTATGCGGGAGGGGTACGCCACAGGGAATAACGGAAAAGAACAGAACTGGATTTTGATAAAGCTCCTCCCAGAAAGGGTTAAAAGCATGAAATAAATAGAATATTTGTTTTTTCGATGGAAGATCGAAATTTATTTCATCTCGTGAACATTATCGGTAATATTAGCGATGGTGTTCACGAGATGAAATAAATTTCGATCTTCCATAAAAAAAAAACACACACACAAACAAACACACACACACACACATAAAAATATGTCCTATATCCCCCAAACAATTGAAATGAAACTTTCAACTCGAAAGTAAAACTCGTGTATTGCTATTTTATTTTGTTCTTCTTCGAAGGGGGGAGTGTAGGTGGGTTGAGATATTTTCATTTCGGACATTGTAGATGCACGTTCTGTGCAGTCTGATCTTGATGTACACTGCCTGTCAGTGAGTCGCACTTTGCAGCCTAGGGATTAATCTTTAGGGCAGGTATATAGGACAAGCTCGGTATGTTGTAGCGAAATTGTTTTGGCAAGACAAAACTGAGCAGAACTTGCTGTCTGATCTTGGATCCACACTTTCTGAGACGATCAAATTTATTCGGCGAGATTAAACTATGAAACAGCTAGAATTGAGTTCTTTTATGTCTGCTTGTAATTTCAAACTAATTTACATAGCAGTAAAGAGGGTAATAAATATGTGATAAAAGCAAAGTTATAAAAATGCTTTGTTCTCCCAGTACATGTACAGATGTTATGTAAAGAATCTAAAATGTACTTTCTAGTCTGAGATCTTAAATCCTCTTTGTTCAGTATGGATTAAAGATACATTCACTGTACAGACAGAGAGAAAACACGCTTTTAAAATTTGATAGACTGTAGAATGTTTCAGAATATAGCCAGCCATGTTAAAGATAGAAAAATACCGATATATATATGTGTGTGTAAAGGATATATGTATACGAGTACATCGAGGACCTTTCATTCAAAACAAGAATCTTCAATATAATTTTTACTTCGATGACTTCCCGAAGTGTATAATGCACTTTTTATGGGTTGTAATCTGTACACCATTGCAACCACTAAGAAAGATATCTAGCATAAAGATACAGTTTGATAAAATAAACTGGCTGAAAACAAATATAGATGGATCTTTTAAGTTCATCGCGAAGAGACTCGACCAAAGTCAAGCTCCACATTCGTGCTTGTCTGATCTGACTTTTTTTTTCCATCATACCAAAATAATTTAATATCAGTTGTTTTCATGCAAATTGACGAGTTCTGATTAGCTGAAAAAAAAAATCATAGCTCCATGAAAAAAAAAATCAGCAGAGCCGGAACTACTTTTGCTAAATGTTAATTTTGCGGATCCTACACACTGCTTTCCTCCTTTACTTTCATTATATTGGTTAATGTTCAGTATTGGGGATCTGAAAACTGCTTCCTTGTTACATTCATGTGCCATACAAATGTGATGGAAGGAACTTTAAAAACTCCAACATTAGATTTAAAACTAAAGAAAATGAATGCAGTTTTGAATTATTTCTTCAGGGGGATGTTGTCTGTAATATTAAATTATAAGGAACGAAGAGAATTTTTCTTTTCATGCAGTGTGATTAGGTCTTTTTTCATACCTTCATGAAAAAAATAAAATTCTCGTCATTCCTTAAATAATATGTTTACAAGTTACCATACAATCTCGTCCTCACGACCCCACGGAACATTCTACACATTTAGAAACGATAGTGGGAAGGGAGAAAATGCTGGTAACCGTCATTGTCTCTTTTCCAACAATGTTTCTTTTTTTCAACCCTTGTTTACGACCAGTTTAATTGACGTCAGGTAGAACTAAGTTTGTCATAAAAAATGTTAAAAATCATTATCCGACTTTCTTGAGAGACAGACAGGTAGGCAGACAGACAGACGGATAGTTGAGAGAGAGGAGAAAGACATAGAGAGAGAGAGAGCAACAGATGGAGTGATGTATTGACTAGTGGGAGTCAAATTCGGTTGAGAAGAAAACGAGTCAGTCCCCTGGGGCACTTGTACATAAGAAACCAATCTAGCGTATTGCTGGGATACATATCAAATGTATAGCTTATTAGAATCGCGTCATTCAGTCTCTAATAAAGACCTAGAAAAAAGACAGAATTGATCTGTTCGTGAAAGATTTAACTCGTGGTCTAAGTCTCGTGACCTCTGTTGTCCTTGCCACTGTGACCAGACTAAATGCAGCCTGTAGGTATTGATCGTTGGTCTTTGCTGTCTGATCGTTGTCGTCTCCTTAAGAAACCGAATAAACTGTATCAGGCCACACCTGTAGCTCAGTAGGTAACGTGCTGGGCTTGAAATCCAGCGGTGGGTGGTTCGATTCCGCGGCAAGGCCAAACTCTCTCCGATGATCGATAATGTAATAATTTGGACAGGATTCATTTTTCTCACGGCTAATTGTTGTTTCGACGATGCGTTTGTGGGAAAGGACCTCGTGGCATCGGAAAAACATTTTGCGAAGTACTAGTAAAAGACATTTCAGGAAAGAATAGAATGGTGCAATGACCGTTCAGATATGTCTGTAACAATGTTATATAATTCAAATGGCGTCAAATACGAGGGGTGTTCGAAAAGTTTCGGGACAAGTGCTTCCATTCTCTTATATTTTGATATTTTTAATGGGTTTTTCGGTAATGATAGCTACAACCATATTCTATAGGTTGGTTGTAACAAATAAACGAAGGTACACGAAACTCTTGATGTATTGTCACCATAGCAACGTCAAGTCGACGTGAGCGGGGCACCTTGATTCATCGAATAAAAAGTTTGTCTTTACAAACGTCTGAAATAGTCATGGTTATTCAAATTACTCCACGGTATGCTCAATGCCCCTCTGATGCCTATGTACGCACGAAGTTTTTGAAGTCTGTTGATGGAATGTTCCTTATACATTCCCTGACCATGACGGGAAGGTCATCGACGTCGTCGAAACAGTGACCACGTCACTAACGCTTGATAGTGAGAAATAACCAAAAATTACACGGTGCGAGTCAGGGGAGTATAGTGGGTGCGCAGTAGTGTTACTCTATCTTTCAGCAGGTACTTTCTTGGTAGTTGATGAAGTATAAGGTGTGGCGTTGTTGTGATGTAAGTAGAATGTGCCGGTTCTTTTGGTCTTTTCTCCTATACAGCCCTGATCAACTCAAGTTGGCAACTGAAGATCTTTTTGTTAATATTGGCGCTAGTTTAGGGATACGCTACGATCGTTAAAACATGAGTCGTCAAAGGCAAAATATAAGTGACTGGAAATTTGAAATTTGTTTTGTGAAGGGTAGAAAACATTGTGGGAAAAGGAGAAAATGCTGGTTACCAACATTTTCTCCTGTTCCCACAATGTTTTCTAAAGGCTTCTTTCTCAGGGGCGTCAGAAGAAGGGATTGTGTGGTAACAGGTTAACACATGAGTCGTCAAAAGTAAATTCATTATAGTCATACTCACACAACAGGGTGGGGGTGTTTAAATCTCTGCGATGCTTCATGATAAGTAAGTACATCATAAAAGTAGGAAATCGATTTTGTAAATAGAAATTAATTCAGGTGAAAGATCGAAATTTATTTCATCTCGTAAACATCATCGGTAATATTTTCACTCGTGGTACAGTCACGAGTGAAAATATTACTGATATACTGGTGTTCACTCGATGAAATACTTTTCGACCTTTCACGGAAAAGAACAAATATCATCTATTTCTTTGTTGTTGCTCACTGCAAACGGTTTCAATTTGGAAACGATTCAATTTTTTTCCTTGATCAAGACTGAAGGAGACAGGGAACGTGTAAATGTGTTTACGACGTATTTTATTATGGTTAGACAATATTATGGCTCCCCTATGTCCCTTGAGTACTAGAGTTATAGCCCCCATATTTCTTAATATCGAAATCGCCTCTTTAACCTTGTCAGAATATTGCCACTTTGCATGTCAATATTCTCTCTTTGACGACCAACCTGTCAAAGTATTTATTTGATTATCTACAATAGGTACGAGGGACGCTATCAGAAAACCGCCTTGAACGCTTATCTTACAGGTTGAAACCGTTGATGTATTTTGCAAAGAGTTTAATGCAAGGTCAGCCTGCACATACGTAACGAGACATATTTTTGAAATGGTTGAAAATTTAAGTTCGACAGGATAACTGTCAAGGCATCGCCATGGGGTATTATATGACATGCAACACGCGGAAAGGGGCATTCGGACAGGGGCAGTCCGCGCAGGCTAATCTGAAACGAACTTTCCGTTTTTATGTAATTTTCTGTTTTGCACACGTCTAGTGTGGCACAAAATCTAATATATTCGTAAAGTGCCGTCTCGTATTAGCCTGCACAGATTGATCAGAGACGACACTTTACGAAAATGTCCTAATGACCTTTTTCGCTTGCAGGCCATATAAGGCAAGTTAAAAGATTACCATGGATCCGTAAAATATTCTGTTTAACAACTAGCAGAATCCTGAGGTAGACTAGTCATTTTACATGCAAAAGCTCGTATTAATAGCAAACACTTTCGACCCATGTCAGTTTTCGTGAATTGCAGTACTTTTTGCAGATACATTAAAGGTAGGGCAACCCAAATGGACTCCGTAAAATAGGCGTTCATCGCCTAAAAAGCGTACGGATCGATCGGTCGATGAACGCTGATTCGCATCGGTTCCGTTTAACCCTAGTCTTAGCCGATTCCATACGACTTTGGCGATGAAAGACGATGTCACACGAATCCTATCGGGAAACCACCTTTTCACAGAGCTAATATCTAGCTTAAATAGCAAATGTCATTGAGGTTATCTTAGACAAAAGTTTTAAACAATTGACATGAAAGACACAAACACAAGGACAGCCCTCCCCTCCCATTTTTTTCCGGCGAGCCTAAATGCGCTGTTTTTGACTATTGTCGTCACTGAAAGTCTGGTTTGGTATTGTTTTTCTATTGCTTTAACGCCGTTTGAACAGTTAAGGTCATATCACAGCAGCTGGTGTACCTACGCATGTATTTCCTGTTTTTTTAACCTATACTGACACAACCTTCTTTCAAAGCCATTGACTCCTTTTTTTCCAGCATGCGTCAGAAGGGATTGGGGGGGGGGACATAAACCACTGGACAGAAAGGGTCAGTATTCACCAACTATGCTTCAGAATATTCTTAGTCTTATACTCCAAGAATTTCTAAATTTGAAAGTAACGCAACTTCTGATTGGCTGAACCAGATGGTTCAGCCAATCAGAAGTTGCGTTACTTTCAAATTTAGAAAATTCAGGAGACTGAGACCAAGAACGTTCTGAAGAATTGTTGGTGAATACGTGCCCTGGTATCGCACCCACAACCACCAAGTCGTGAGTCAATTAACCTTAAATGCTGAGCTACCCGGCGGAGGTTTAATTGTAAGACAGAGTATATCAACCTAGTTCAGAGACCAGAACAGTAAAGACTTGTCTGGTCAGTAGATACCATACCCTCATTATAGTTACCCAGATACAATATATTTCTCCATCAGCAACAATGGTTTTTTTTTTTTCAACTCTTAACCTGTTAGGTAATTCGACTTAAGATTTCCGGTTGTATTATTTTGAGTAGTATATACCGAAACTACCGCAAAAGTGCTTGTTGCTTGAAGAAAAAATGACCGGACCGGACAGTGTAGACCCAAGATCAGAAGGCACGTTCTGCACAGTCTGATTTTGATCTACACTGTCCGCTAAGACCGTACAGTAGCCTTAGGATTAGTTTCAGTCTGCCTCAAGACGAAAAAAGCTGTTTTCTCTAGATGGCCATGTCTTATTGGAGACAGGCCGAGACTACTTAGATTAGAAAAAATGTCTGGACAGTAAACACGACTGTGCATCTATAATGATCATAAAGCCCGGTGACATGAGACACCCTAATTTAATTAGGAATGGCGTTCTTGTTTGGTCCTTTGCCATAAAATCCGGGGCTTCAAGGACCATGTAAAAAGAAGAGTCTTCAAAACGTTGTGGAAACAGGAGACACTTACCGTGACTGGTACTTTTCTTTTTTTCAAGAAAAGAAAACCACACACACACACAAAATCTTAAATGTTTGAGCTCTATTTGATTTGTCACCTGCAAATATTTTCAATTCGCACAAGTCTAGGATATTGTCGTTTGGTAAAAAGTTAACTCTTCACCTAAACACTAAGACTTTTATCAAATTTAAAGAATTTACATATTGCAACTGAAATATGGCTCAAGTACTGGATTTTGTTTGTTTAAACAACAGCAGAAAACATTAAAGTAAAAAAGAAAATGTGGTCAGCGGACTGTATCCTATATCCAACAACGTGAAGAGGCTTCTTCCTTCAGGATCGTTTAGACACACACTGGTTCACGTCAAGGACGAACCCTCTCAGTAAGTCTGTAATATCATTTAACCCATTACCAAACGACAATATTTTAGACTGGTCCAAATTGAAAGCATTTGCAGACGGCAAAATAATTGTGTATCAAAATTTTTAATTTGATTTGGAAAGGGAAGAAAACATTGTGGGAAAAGGAGAAAATGCTGGTTACCAGCCTTTTCTCCTTTTCCTACAATGTTTTCAACAGCTTTCTTTCTCAGGGTCGTTAAAGGTAGGGATTGTGTAGTAAAGAGTTAAGAAGCGAAATAAGAAGCCCCTTAAAATAGTGTGGTAGGTTTCTCTCACAAGAAAAACGAAGAAGCTCTATGCATCACCAGCAATGTGCATACTTAATCCTTTACCAACCAATCCCTGGTTTTTACGACCCTGAGATATAATCCTTTTGAAAACATTGAAGGAAAAGGAGAAAATGCTGGTGACCAGCATTTTCTCCTTTTCCCATAATGTTTTCTACCCTGCTAAAAACAAATCTCAATTTCCGTATTGCGTTCATTTTATCGTCTGCGAGAACTTTCAATTTGGACAGGTCTAATATTTTTTCGTTTGGTAAAGGGTTAACCCTTAGACTGCTAGCGGACAGTGTTGATCAAGATCAGACGGCACATAACGTGCAGTCCGATCTACAATCTACACTGGATCTACAATGTCCGATAAGGAGATGATAGTATTCCCCCAACATTTATCTGAAAAAAAAAAAAGAGCAAAACTGGAGTTTTATTATCGGCATGAAAGTTTTATTTCTCTTTCTTAGCAGCCTACGTGTATAAACGACATCTCAAAAAAAAATCCATTTCCCCTCTTGTCGATGCTAACACATGTCTAAGCCGATCCAGTGACGAAAGTTCATCTTAACCCAGAAACTTTTGAACATACATGTATACAAGAACTTCCAGCAGATAGACAAAAACTAGAGTTTGATAAAGCATTTAACATGTCTTTTCTCCAAAAGGACGTAAGTTATTTAACAGTGTAAATTCGTGGCAAAAAGTCACATTCCGAGCTGTTCTCGAGAACTTTTACCTCAGGTTAAAGAAACCCCAATCCAAATAACCACAGAAATCATTAAATCAACACACATCATTAAAAAAATTGACCTTAATCTTTTCATTTTTTTTCTCTATAAATAGCGCAGCAGAAGTGCTTTTTATTCAAGTTACAGTTCTTTTGACTACATCGACCCGGAAGCAGTTCGTAGTATTGTATCGTCAGACGTAAAATCGGTCTCTCCCTGGTGTCAGTGAAATTTGACAAACACCTCGTAGGTTTGAACATAACAATTGGCGTCACGCAAACTCTGTCGATCTAATTTAACAATTTATCATTTTTCACTTTCCTTGTTTGACTTGGGAATACGACTACACAAGCAGTTTGCTTAAATTATCGGCATCTATGTTAGAGGGTCCTCACTTCAGTATCTCGTGTATGATTATTTCTACCACGGCGGGGAATCACGTGACACAACAAGAACCACAACAATGGCGGACATTTGAAGACATTCCCCCGCCTAAGGTAAGCCAGTCTTCAATAAATCTGTCAATACGTGACTGATTGGAATTTGGTTTAAAGCAGAGAAGGCAGAAAAAACGCTAGGGATTTGCTAGATGTGTAGATCTTTTAAACAAAAGCTGATAAAAAAAAGTTATTGTCGAGCAAACAAATTTTTACCCTGGATAACGTTCACGTCGAAAATAAATAAAACACACAAACAGGCCACTTTTCTCGTTTTAGTGCATTATTTTATTGTGTTCCCTTATGCATAAAATGTGGAGAGCATGTGTGAAAAGTTTTCTGACTATCAATATTCCTTATTACCATTTTCTAGGTAAACAACGTTATTTTCAAAAATGATATAGTTCACGTCAGTGTGTGGGTGTGTGTGTGTGTGTGTGTGTGGGTGTGTGTGTGTGTGTGTGTGTGTGTGTGTGTGTATATATATGATAACGTTCACGTCATTAGTAGTATTTCATATGAATAGTTCTATCATGAGTATTAGTATTTGAATGGAGAGAGAGAGAGAGAGAGAGAGAGTAAATCTAATATGCCGTATAACTTGAAGAATCATATAACATTCAGAATTGACTTAGATAACCAGATATGAATTATTACATGTACATGCATTTATGAACTTTTATAGAAAGATATAAAGCCAACATGTTTCTGTTTCGATAAGTCTCTGTGGAAAATCCCCTGACCTTAATGAAACAGTTAAGAAATTGATTAATGAGTATAATATTATATTTAGTGAATTTTTATCATGCACGGCTTTTTCAAAATATATATGCTTCCAGATAATCATTGTCTGCACATGTAAAATCTTCGAAGATTCGACCTGTCTTATATGACGTATCACTCACCCCGCTATCGAGGAGACTGTTATATTACGCGCTATAAAGTAGCAATGGAGAAAATATCTTTTATCAATACGTTTGAGGGAAAAACAGGCCTGTTTTAGCGGCAGATTTCTTTAAACTGCTGATCATAGCTGAGTGAGTCGCACCAGGAGTTGTATTAAGTATACGTTTATTTTAGTTTGAAATTCAAAGTAACAGTTGTCGCGTTGAAATGAATCGCTCGCATTGTACTAGGGGTTACCCCAAGAACACCGTCGAAAAATCATTCATTTTCTCAACTCATCTGATTAACATGCGATAGGGGTTTGGCCCCCTAGTATAATGCGAGCGATTCTATTCTGGAGGACGGTTAGCTTAGCGGATTTACAGTTGCAGATCAACCATTCTTAATTTTCTTCTTAGTCTTATGGCGGATTTATATCTGGATCCTGAAGTGACCCAATGAAATAAACAACTGAAAATTTTAACGGGTAACTTGGAAAAGATTCTATTTCCATGTAAAAATCCCTTAAAATCTGCAAGGCGACAAAAATTTGCTTGTACAACCGCTGTTCAAAAACACCTAAAATGGTGTAAGATTCATCCCATAAAGTCTTTAAATTTCGGTGATCTTCTAATTCTTATGTCTTCGCGGCACGGGCAAAACATAGATTTCTTTGGATAGACACTATAAAACAAGTAAGTGCCAAGATTTTCAAGTACATGTCAACCATTGCAGTAATTAATTGTTAGACTGGACGGTATTCTCATCCCCTCATAGGTAGTTTGAGGTAACAAGAGCCGTCGTAGACGGGTAATGCTTCCCGAAGGCTCTTTTTGGTCATGGGAGAGGAGAATGGGGGTGAAACAGACTACTTGTGTTTGGTCCCGTCTGCCAAATTGCAATTGCCAATGTTCAAATAATTAAATAAAGGGGCATAACTAAAAATTATCTGAAAAATCAGATTAAACATTTCTTCGAGTTTGAGTTTTTCATTAAGTCCTCTTTTTTTATAACACAGCTTAGCATAAATAGAAAAGAATGAAATCATGGTCTGGGGCTTTTGATCAGTAACATGTTGAATTGTCTTGAAGAAACTAGGACATGTTTAATTTCAGAGTCCAAAGAAAAAAAACTTAAATTATCACATTGAGCACCCTTTTCCCGTAACAGGGCTTTACATATATGTAAAGTCACTGTTTAAAATGTGTAACATAATAAAGTAGACAAAAGAAATGATTTCGTCTACATTATAAGTGCATTCACACTGAATTTACATGTATACAATACAATGGATCTACTTTTTCAAGCTTCTTTACTGATCAGACTCTTGTAAAAAAATGATGGCTGCTCTCATGAATCATGACAACGGTTTCGACACACCTATGGATTTAAGTTTCTAAGATTAAAAAAAAAAGTTTAAGCTTTTTCAGAAAATCCATATTTTTCACATTTCCTACCACTAAGTCTGTTCGGCCGTATGTTGTTTAAACAGCATATGAAACAACCAATTGTCTTTCTTTTACTAGCGCTTGTGTAGCCATTTTCAGTTATGGTTACGTGAAGAAAATATAAGACAACTTTCTGTGCCAACTACAGGCAATGATCCGTAGTGCAAGAGAGTTTAAACAAACATTTATATGAGATTTCCTATTGGTTTTCTTTCTGACTTTTAGACTAGTGAACCTAGTTTATCGGCATTCTGATTGAGCCAGACAACAAAAAACCCCACAGTTGCTAAATACTGCCTTACAGAAAAATAACTCCTTACTGTTAGGAATCTTAATTCAGTCCTTATGACAACTTTGACTTAAAGCGTAGAATTTCTACCATCCCAATTTGAACTTGTCCACTTTCAAAGCAATAGACTGTACAAGATGTCATTGATAAGGTACATGATGCTTGCTTATATGTAAATTAAGTGACCTATTTGTATATGCAAATCAGGCTCATATCACTGATTCCTACTCAGCAGTACATAAAAGTATGAATGAATCTAAAAATAATACCCCCGGTGACTTGTAGCAAATCCCAGCTACACAAACCCTCACTGGCCAGGGAACCCTTCTCATTCCTCCAGTCATTCATTATTTAGATCATTGTGACACTTTTAAAATTGCCATCTGCAAATGCTTTCAATTTGAATAGGTCTGAAATTTTGCTATGTGGTAACGGTTTAATTAACTGTATAATCCAAGTTAATCCTCAACCTCCTAAAAAAGTTAAATGAAACATTCTGGCGGATGGTGAAAACTTGAATATTGTTATCTCAATGTTATAATTTTGAAAAAATAAATCCCATTATCAGTTAGTATAGATCCATGATCAGATTGTACAGACTGTGTAGCCTGAATTGCTAGAATCGGGTGTGATGCGGTTGAAAAACGAGTCCTAAGGAAATTCAAAATAAAAATGTTGATTATCATTATTTGCTACTTTTCCTACAATGCTTTCAAAGGCCTCTTTTTCAACATTGTTAAAAGTCAGTATTGTGATCTAAAAGGCTAAATCTCAGTTTCTATACTCTAAAAGGCACGTTTCCAGAAACTCTTTGCTCTCTCAATAAAATTTTGTATGGAAAAAAATGGTAAAGACTTTCAAGAAACAAATCTTATAAAAACGTTACAGTTTTATACCTATCAAAATTAATTGCATTTTCAAGCAAAAACTATTCTTTAATCCTTTACTATACCGTATAAAGTACTGTTTTAACAACCCTGAGAAAGAGGCCATTTAAAAACTTTATGTTGAAAAGGAGAAGTTTTCTTAACTCTTTACACGAAGAAAAAAATTTAGACTTGCCAAAATTGAATACATTTTCAGGTAACAATTTAAATCTGGCACCACTGATGGAACCTGTCTGAAGTAGGATTAAAAACATTTTAGGAAAAGGAGAAAATGTCAGCACCAAATTCTCCTTTTCAGACCAAAAGTTCACAAGCCTTCTTCCTAAAGACCTTTTAAACTCATTACTGGGGTAAAATAGGGGTAGATCTAAGTCTCTATGCAACGTTAAAATCATATACGGGTAACAGTAAATCAAAACTCATGGCTATCACATATTTTTTTTACTTCAAATAAAATGACAAAGATTTTAAGAAAAGTCCTTTGGTTTTAATTTTTTTTTCTCCAAGTTTGTTTAAACTCAGGATAGTCAACTGGTCTCCATTGCACAGGAGCATTGCACAACCTTATACACGTTGCTGTATCAGGAGAGGCGATTAAACTACAGGAAAATGTATCTAAATATGCATATATTCCAAACTCGCCTTCATATTGTATTTTCAGTACTTTGATTAGAAAGCATTCGATTTCGTTGACCATGAGATTTCGTTACACAAGCAGAGATTGCATTATTTTTCTGAAAAGTCCCTGGCATTTTTCAAATCCTACTTGAATGAAAAAAAAAAACAGTTTAAAAGAGCATAACAATGTATTTTCTTCCCCACGAATTCTAACTAAAAGGATCCCTCAGGGTTCTATTTTGGGACCATAACTTTTTTTTTAAATTTATATAAATGACATAGGCTTGCACTTCGATAGCACACATTTAGACCTTTATGCGGACGATTCAACATTGTATACATCCGGAACACAGCTTATAGAAATACAAGCTAATCTCCAGAATAGTCTAGACTCTAAACGGAGTTGGTGTACTGTTAACAGTAGGCTTGTAAACCCAAATAAAACAAAATGTATGCTTATAGGACATAAAT
The DNA here is from genome assembly GCA_943736015.1 of Tridacna crocea. Classification (NCBI taxonomy): domain Eukaryota; kingdom Metazoa; phylum Mollusca; class Bivalvia; order Cardiida; family Cardiidae; genus Tridacna; species Tridacna crocea. Next base: position 31,559,845 of record OX031066.1, on the reverse strand, counting down.
ATAAGATCTACTAATCTAGATTAAAATGTTAATATTTTTTTGCATTGAAAACGTTGAATCTCATAAAATATTAGCTGTGTCATGTTGATAAGCATTTATCCTGGAATTTTCACATTGATAAAACTCTAAGATTAACAGTAAGATAACATTGCTAAAAAGAATTTCCATGTTTCTCACATTTGAAATGAAACAGTTATTTTATAACTCTTACATACTCCCAATCTTTGAGTACTGTTGTACAGTATGGTGGAAGAACATCAAATGTAAATCCGCTTAGCTAACTGTCCTCCAGAAAAGAATCGCTCGCGTTATACTAGGGGTTACCCCAAGAACACCGTCGAAAAATTATTGTTCTCAACTCAACTGGTTAACGCACGATAATAGATGTAAGTATCACACCTGCGTTTTAATTTACAGATGTCGTAATAACCTATCGCCTAGATATATGATTGACATTATTTCGTTTTCGACTAACACGAAATTCTAATTTAAGGCTATCTGCTCGTAGTCACATCGTAAACTCTTAGATTTAATACATCGCAAAAGAAACAAGCATTCTCGTATTTCAGCATGGATGTGTGGAATGAAATTCCTACTTCATCAGAGATGCGAGATCAATATTTAGCGTCAAAAAATAGTTCAAAACACATTTATTGAACATTAAAATCCTCATTATAGTTACGTAATTATGCATCTATACGTGTGTCTGTCCGTATTACTCATATTCAAACATTATTTTTCCATTAGTTCATCTTCTTCATTTTCAACCAACACAACCATCAGTATAACCAATCATCATCATCATCATCATCATCATCATCATTGTTATCATTATTATTATCCTAATTATTATCGTTACTACGAGTATCATTGTTCCACTCATCTTGGAGACAACACTGTGATAAAGACTTTGAAATATGTCTTAGTGTTTAACATTCAAAAAGATATCATTATTACTTCTTAGAAAGTTACTGCCAAGTTGTGGTTTACTATCGGTTTGAAAGTTTATTTTGCCTTATTTAGGTGGTTAAGGCTAAGAAACCATCGGTCTTTGAGGAATCAATCATGCACAGAAAATTCTTGGTGGAAAAAAACAACTACTAGTCTGTCTGGAGTTGTGTTTACTCGCTGAGTTTAGATCAATCATATAATTTAGTACCGACTTTCCCTCGCATAAATAAACAAGACGTTGTGGTAGAGACGTAATTATATATTTAATTACAAACAGAACACCTTAATACGGGAATATACTTGAATTAACTTGCCATGTTTCGTATGTTTGTTATCTAGCCTAGTACAGAGACCACATAACCTTGCTTAGATGCACTATTACAGGAGTATTGAAACAGTACAAGTAACAGCTAAAATGCTGCATAGAAAAATTTACTCTTGCTGTGCTACGGTCTACAAAAAGTAAGCTAAGCGTATGTCGCACAATTACAACAAGAGTGCTCAGAAGTGAAGTCTAATCTGAATTGACACCATTCGTTATATACTTTCGAAACAAAGATAACAGTTTTAAGAAAAATAGGTTTCAACGATGCATATCAAGATCAGAGTGTACATGTTGCTCTTTTGTCTGCACTCTAGACGTTTCAGCCAGTTTTAACACAGTTCGTCTTATTTTATCATTCTTGTGCCTTTATGCCAAATGTTGTCCCTGATGGCTGCAAGGCTGGACAGACTACGACAGATAGAAAATGTATTTTATGTTTTCAGGTCCTTCCAAGCTATCGTTGCTGTTGTTTCCGGTTTGGACAAACCCTTTGTGTTGCTTTATCCCGACACCGACACCATATTTATTGATTATCTACCAATGTTAACATAGCTGACCTATAGTTTTATAATTATACACACCTTATTTTGCCTTTTTCCCTGATTGTGGAGATGTTGGACAGTCGCGGATATAGCGAAAATATTGTTGAAAATTAACCAGCTAACAAACAGACGAACCAACACGCGAGCCAACAAACGAACCACCCAATGAGCCTATCAACAAACCAACTAATCTTCCTACAAACAAACAACCAAATGAACGAAATGAACAAACCACTGCGAAGTATGCTTTATATACGACTTGAGATACTGTAGAGTGAAGGTCTGTCACTTTAGTGTTAAAAGTTGTGTTCAGAAGGCAGGACAAGTTGGCGCTTTTTCATTCATTTTGGTAGATATTGTAAAATGTTCCTATACAGTTATTGTTATGTATAGACCATATCAGAAACACGTTGCGCATTGTGAACCTTTCTTAGAGCAACGGGGATATCTTGATCGTGCTGAAAATACAGATTCTTTTTTAATAATACAATAGTTTCTATATTCATATTGTGGCGAAAACATATCAAGGTTTGGTAATAAAGTCGGCTTCAATCTTCCTTCTCCTTCGTTTAAAATGGTACGTAGAGAAATTTACGGTTGTACGGTGCCTTAGATCTATCAACCGCTTATTATACAAGTGACTCTACAGTTTTAGGTTCTTAACATGTCAGTTTAACTCTTTACCAAAGGACAAAGTGTTAGACTGGTTCACATTGAAAGCACGTGCAGACGACAAAATAAACGTAACTCAAAAAATGGAAGTTGTTTCCAGCAGGGTAAAAAACACTGTGGGAAAAGGAGAAAATGCTGGTCACCAGCACTTTCTCCTTTTCCCACAATGCTTTCAAAGGGCTTCTATCTCGGGGTCGTAAAAACCAGGGATTGTTTGGGAAAGGGTTAAACGCGAGATAAGGAATACAGTAGTTGATTTTATTAGTAAACTTTGTCATATTTTCACAACAGGTTTTTGTAGCTGAGTAATCTAATAAAATCGACATGATTTGGTAAAACAATATCGTCTGTATTTTTTAGCAGCGTCAACCTATTCAGGCAGCCCTGTTCCTCTAAGGAGGGTTCACAGTAAATCAGTTCATAATAAAGCCTATACAAGTAACTAAGTATAAATTATTCCCATAATAACAATCAAAACAAATGAAAAAAAAAAGAAACACCTGTTTAATTCATATAGTGAACACAATATTTAACATCCAAGTAACAGATCGTCACTGTATAGAATCCAAAATCACAAACGATGCGCAATTCCTGTACAACACTGTAAAAAAACTCAGTCCTCCATTCAAAACAAAAAAGCTTTGTAGACTACATAGTTGAAGGCCACACTGCATTTAACGAGCGCTTTGATCTTAACGGTTTAACACTGCATAACAACTCGCTAATTATTCTGGCAAAAACAATCTTGAAAGTGTATTTATTTACATCTCATTTACTGACTTGACTTTTTGATAATTGCGCCGCTGAACAACTATATTTTTTAATCAACGACAGAACTTCAAAATGTTTCCATATAATTGTCTTTTTCCTACAGGCGTAAAACTCGGCGATTCGGACGATGAAGATCCAAGATCAGCGTGGATAGTGTAGATCCAAGAAAAACGTGCATTCTAATCTTGATCTACATCATCCACAAAACATCATTTTTAAATCATGCTGTACATCAGTTTTAACAGTGAAATGGAATAAAAACCTTGTACTTTTGTAAATAAAGCTCTCAACTCGAAATAAGTCGGTGAAGGTTATTATTCATGTCCACAAGCAAAGTCCAGCAGTATGTCGGTCCTACATCGCCCGTACTTTCTTGTTGACAATAACAAAAAGCTATTTTTAAAGCCATTCCGTGAAATTGTACGTTTTTAATGACCTCGGGAATATTACTACCATTTTTACTGGGTAGTGGAGGTGTGAACTAAAACAGTATTACCCACGTGACAATATTTCAATACTATATTGGGTAAAATGGATTATTAAGCATTACCGAAGGTTGAAAATATTTCTATAAAAAAGCACCACTTTTCAAGAATTTTGTTTCAGACCTGCTTTAAGTCTAGACCACACGATCATAATATATATAGACTTGTCCAAATTGAAAGCATATGTGGATGACAGTTTAAATGTAGCTCAAACAATCGAATTAATCGTCTTTGATGGGATAGAAAGCATTATGGGAAAAAGAAAAAAAAAAGCTGGTTACCAGCTTATTCGCCCTTTCCATTAGTTGGTCAAAATATTTTTTCCACAGGGTCGTAAAAACTCTGAATTGTGTGGCAGAGGTTATACTTTCTAACTGAGATCCCCAACAAACAGCCCAAAGCCTTTCGTTTCAAAATCTACTAAATAAGGTATCTCTGAACTCTTAAGTCAGTCGCTCAGTGGAGGGGTAGTGATCCGGAAGGGATGGAAAGAGTACCAGGAAAACACATTCAAATCAGGGCCCCGACTATAGGCACACTATTCTTTCTAAGTATTGATAAACGTCATTACATTCTCTCTCTCTCTCTCTCTCTCTCTCTCTCTCCACCCCCCCCTTTTCACTCCCTCCCTTTCGCAATATTCCATCTAATGTTCATGTCCATAAGCACTACAGCGGTAGCGAATGGATAAAGATCTTAAAAGATGTAAATGACTCTCCGAAATTTGCCTTCTGAGACAACAATTACACGGGTTTTATACTGCTAATTTTATGCATTACCGGCACTGTAGTTGGACATCCGTTAACAGTACGCAAAACACTTTTGGCTACTAAATCCTGCTTTTTTTTTATTTGGAAAGAAGTTTTAAGTTACATCCTTTGGCGTATTAACGTCAGCATTGATATTTCATTATCGTACTTATAGCAATTGCACGCTGGACCGTACTATCCTGACACTTAACACACCTTTTTTTATAAAAACATTGTTTGAAAAGGACAATTGATTGTAACCAGCTTTTTTTCCCTTTTCTCACACTGTTTTCTACCCTTTAAAAAAAACCCATCATTTGATAGTCTTTAGTCTGTCGTCTGCACACCATGTCAGTGCATACGGGGACAAAATATTAAGGGTTAAATAAGGGTTAAAGTACTTCTGATCCCTTCATAGCGTGGTTCAAATTAACGCCGATCACGAGCATGTTGGTCTCTCTGTTCACAATACACTTCATATCGTTGGAACCTTTATTTCATTATCATGAATATTGTAACGTTCCAGTTCTGGCTATGGTATATCACTCAACTTTAGGGCAAATATGCTATTTTATCTTTCATTTTCATACATCTAGCATACAACATTTCGTTTTCCTTTGCCATTTGTTCTGAACGATGTGTTATTGTAATAGTCGATTTTCGGTATTTAACCCATTACCACACAATCCCTACTTTTGACAACCCTGAGAAAGAAGCCTTTAGAAAACATTGTGGGAAAAAAGAGAAAATGCTGGTAACCAGCATTTTCTCCCTTTCCCACAATGTTTTCTACCCTTTACAAAACAAATTTCAAATTTTCAGTCACTTTTATTTTGTCATCTGCAAATGCTTTCAATTTGGACAAGCCTAAATTATTGACGTTTGGTAATGAGTTAATGCCCACGCTATGCTTTAGCCTCCGCAATTTGTTGGTAATTCATAGACCTTGATCCTACTCGTCATATAGCGCGGATTTTAAACTGCCGAAAACGACAAATAAAGTTCAATTTTACCTTATAGGTATAAATAACATGTACGATTACTTATCCCTACATTGTCCAGAGTTGCATCATTCCGGGTATATTACCAGTATCCTTCGTATTTACAGGTACAAGTGGTATTTGGCGAAAGAATTGTCCGATAAGTTTTTTTGTCGTTGTCTGCGCATGTCATATTCTTCGAAGATATGACGTATCAATCGCCTCAAAGTTGGGGAGGATTGTAGTATTACGCGCTATAAAGTAGCAATGGAGAAAATGGCTTTTATCAAAACGTTTTAGGAGAAATCAGGCCTGTTAGCTCCAGATTTCTCTAAACTTCTGACCATAGCCAAATGAATCGTACCAGGTAGCGTTTTACTGAGTAAACGTTTATTTTAGTTTGAAATTCAAAGTAACGATTATCGCGTAGAAAAGTAGTCCAGTTCTGTACCCAGAATGCTAAAATAAGATCGATGTGTATTTGTGGAATGTCATCTAGCGGGAGACAATGTTTTTTATGTTGGAAACTTTTCCTACAGATTCTTTCTGTTGGAAAATCAACCAGAAAAAATTGTTGGAATCCGTAGTATATAAGGCGGTGTTCCGGCAGATTCTTGGTTTTCAGTTTTGAATTTTAGCAGTTTCAGCTCGTTATAATCTTGATCATTTAATCTTCTTTTTATTTTATTCAATTTGGAAACTTAAGTTAAGCTTCATTTATGATGATGATATGTTAAATCAGAGTAAATTCTAAATACATTTGGGTTTATTTGCTTTATTGGTTACTTTTCTTTAAAGCTTAAGGCTGTCCTGATATCTCAGCAATTAATATTCAGTATTATATAATAAAGTATTTTAATGTTCTCTTCATACTGCTAAGATATTCAACATGTTAAGATAAGTACCACTGTCATTTTCTACTTGGGAAGTCCTGGGAATAACTTGGGATTTATTTTTTTGTAAATTTAGGACTGGAAATTAGATAATTCCGAAATTTTGTCGGATTACTTTGTCAATATTGAATGAATTTGTACGTTAAAAATAATTACTTTTGCTCTCTGATTTTTATTGCATTTCGGGGGTAAATAAACTACTTGTACAGAGAGCAATTTATAGTGTTTGTTGAGTTTTTTTTTTTTTCCAACTTTAAATTACTTTTTACACTGGAGTCCTTTCCCAGACCCTCGCCCATTCCTTCTCCCGCAACCTTCCTCCCCTGACCTATAAAGAAGAGGGAGAAAGTAGACGATCAGTACCAGCTCGTTACAATATTCATAAACTGACAGACCTATATCTAAACTAATAAAATTCGTGTTTCAACCCAAAACTCTTCAAAACGGAGGCTTGCTGTGACAATAAATTGGAGGATTACAAAAACTGGAGAATTAACCGCATTCATAAACCATTCCTTACGGTTTTGTCTGCCTAATGTTGCACGAAATATTTAAAATTTGCCGCAATCAAAGTACCCTTGGTACCCTATGATGAATTTATCTGATGAGAGGACGACTATGCACAGTTCCTCTTGTAACCGAATCCGCTTATCAGTTCGATTTATTAGTCAACACAAAGAAAAAATAAAAGTTTTTTTTTTATTTCATTCTAATGCAAATAACTGAGAAAACAGTTCATCAGCAGTTTCTTTATTTACTTTACTTTAATTTCAATAGAGAAGGGGTATGTAAGACAAGATTATTTAACATTTCCTTAGCTATTTATAAAAAATCAACATTTCAGACTTGCCTAAAATTGAAAAAGATCTGCTGACGAAATATTTAGCTTAACTTAAAACATGGAATTTCTCTCATACGGTAGAAAAAAAAAAAAATCGTGAGGAGAGGGCAAATGCTGGTTTCCACAATTTTCTCCTTTCCGCAAAATATTTTTAGTAGCTTTTTTCCTAAAGACGCTCTCTCGCTATTGCGTATCGGCTTTCGTATGTACGGCGTATCGCGATAAAGAAGGAATACCGCGATAACTCCGTAGTTACGTCAACTTACGTAGCTAACATTCTCTGGTATGTAGCATGCTCTCCTTGTACGCGGAGGTGCCTCGATTTTTAAGTCCACACTTAAAAATACGTAAGATCCGAAACATCATGCTTACTTCACACATACGCCGTAAAAGTAAAAACAACGCAACAGTGACGCCACAGGAACTAGTTTGTCATGCGAACGTATTGGTTAACTTGAAACGTTTGACTTCTTTTGTACGAATGACAACATTGAAGAAAGCAGAGCTGTTTTCCATCAGTAAAGGTCGTATTTACGCAACGGAGAAAGGAATGTTGTGCTAACGAAGCGGTTTCGCAACAACAACGTGTCATACACAAAGCTTGCTGCGGCCTTTGTGTCCTTCGAACTCCATACGAACACAGATACGCCACAAGAACGACACAGAAGCGTCGTAGACACGCCTTGTCTATAACTTTGAACAAAATACGCCTCAGTTTTTGGCATTTGACCAGCGTGAAGAAATTTTGTCGCATACGCAATTTAACCCTTTACTCCATAGATACTCATTTTGACGTATCAAAAACGGACCGCTTTTGAAAACATTGTGGGAAAAGGAGAAATTGCTCGTAACGAGCAATTTCCTCCACTCCCACAATGTTTTCCTCTCAATCAGATGTTTGTATCCTCATTTGACCATATTTTTGACATCATATCTTTATTTGCTGCTAAAATGGAAGAACCTCAAATTGGCATATCAGGTAAAGGGTTAAGTGAGAGAGTAGCATTAGAGTGGTTAAATATCCGGATTTTGTGATAACGTATTAACGGGACATAGCCAGTTACTGCATGCTGATGTATTCATATCTTCTGTAATTCGATGGACGAGTTGAAGTGCCAAGGTCCAGGAAAACAAAAAGACAAGGCAGACAAGATCTTTCCCTGTCTGTCTTTGTTCCACGCTGTATTCTGGTATATCGTCTTTGTGCTATGTTTAATAACACATTATATCCTTTTATTTCAGCACGTGTGGCCTTTATGACTAATGGTATGTCTTATGATCATAAAAAGTTAGTCTCAAAGGATAGATTCCAAACCGAATTTTCCAATAAATCATTCTTTCGCCGTAATTAGAGTCATATTTCACGAGATGTCACATGAGGTTCTCTCTCAGGCCTATGTGTAATTAAGATGTTATTTTTGTCTTTAACCCAGTATCATACAGACTTTTTTAGACAAACCAAAAGTGTAACCCTCTCTGCGCTAATTTTGAAAAACAGGTCCTTGTCGCGGACGAGAAAACTTGACATGACGTGTATTCAGTTGTCAATGTCTTGCTAAGCCTAACTCTTCAAAACAAACAAAAAAAAAAGGTCTTTAATTTTAAACAAACTTTATTTTCAGTCATTGAAACTGATTAAAAGCGAGATAGGGTGTATTGACCAAAACTTTAAGTAACACGAATAGAGTGCAAGTGTGTATACATGTCAGTATTTGGTTCCTGTAAGCCAATCAGTAACAGGATTTCGACAAATCTTTCCCTGTTTTGCTAACAGTGGAGACAGGAATTCTTTTTCCGGACGGTGTGGATTAATATCAGACAGCACAGAACGTGTAGTTTGATCTTTGGTCCACACCGTCTGCTATCTGATACTAAACCAGGCGGAAAAGCATCCACAGTTATGGCGTTTTAGACATAAAGCAGCCCAACTCATGTAATTGGTGTCAAAATTGTTGATGGGACAAAGGCAATAACTGCGTGCCCAAGAACTCGAGATTCTCTGTTGTTTGGCCAGCCTCATCCAAGTGCTAAAAAAGAAAACAAGACATCAACACGAAGTTAACTCAAGTGACATTATAGAAGCCAATAAAGGAATAAAAACACCATTAACACTTAAAGCCGAATAATTGATACAGATAGTTTCATTCATTAAAAGAAGACCCTTATATTTCAGTCCCAATTTCCGTACGTTTTGGTCAGATTATATCATTTAAAAAATGGGACAGGGTAGAGATCCGTGTTCAGGTCTTGATTTACACTGTCTTGAAAGAACAAGAAAATGCAATTGTTGCGTTAGGTTTCATAAAGGTCCGTCAAAAAGAAGCCGGCCATTGTGTGACCCTTTTAAAAGTATGAGTATAATTACTGTATACAGGATAGGGCACCCTAAAGGTATTCCAAATGGCATGCAACACGCGAAAAGGTGCATTCGGACATTTGCATAAAGTGTCGTCCCGGATTAACCTGCGCAGTCCGCGCAGGCTAATCCGAGACGGCACTTTACGACTACATTATATTTTGTGCTACAGTAGACTTGCGTAAAACAGAAAATTACATAAAAACGGAAAGTTTTGTTTCGGATTAACCTGCGCGTACTGCGCAGGGTGATCTGAGACAACACTATACGCAAATGTCCGAATGCCCCTTTTCGCGTGTTGCATGCCGTTAATAGGATTCACACATCGCCGAAAAATGCATGGATTCGACTAAGACTCCGGTAATTCGTAATGCAGACGTCACACTGTCCCGAAATTGATACGAGAAGGACATACGATATATGAAATGTTCAAATTATCATCTGATCGTACAAATATCGGGCCATTCGTGAGGGCATCTTAAGCCATCGTATGACCTCCGGTTGAGTTTGTTGAGGCTCCGGCAGAAACTTCGTGAGTGGTGATAAAATATTTGGCATGTCAAAAAATTGCCCGAAGACCTTGCGAAGGCTCTTTTTGTCTCCATTTTGTCCTTCGTAACGACATCGTGATGGCATCTTGTTAAATCGTGTGATCTTCGTCTTTACTGCGTGTGATCATCGGTGCCATCGGGAATTTTTCATCCCAGGAAGATAATACGAAAGAAGTAAGAAGTCGGCCTATTGTCGTAGGCAGGCAACACGACTACGTGAAGTCCTCGCAATGCCGCCGTGTAGCCATCGTATTATAGCATGATGACAACAAGATGGGGCCACGGTGTTGGCGAAGACTGGTGAATTTGAGTGGCTGAAGCGTTGAACATGTGTCACAGTAATGTGGACATATTATAGCTTTCCCCCCTGTCAGTCCTCAGCAACTGTTCCAAAGTTTCTTTCACAATTAATCATAATTCATTTCCAGCAGAATGACATACTTTGATGATGAGACAACCAGGAAAAAGAAGGCAGCAGCATTACTTTTTTTGATATACTTAAGAGAACACAATGAGCAACTCTTGCAAGCTCAAACAGCCTCTTCCCTTGCCCTTTCCCACCTTTTGTGGCATGATAAAGTTGAATAAAAGATTGGTTCTGTTTGAAATAAAGAATGAATAGTACTTATTCCAATCTAATAATCTCTGAGCAGCAATTGAATTTCCCACTGTCGGCTATACCATCGGGAGGTCACGTGACGTCTTCGAGACTTACCGATCGTGCGGTCTTCCTGTGCCCTGCGGGTAAGCTACTTGATATGAAATCCACATATTTGTGTTGCTTTCGTGTCTGGTTCGGGAACAATCGAGTGGCCTTCTGAAGGCATCGTCTTTGCTTCAGCTTCTGATATACTCTTTTACCAAGTTTGGGGCGATCTTCGAGCGAAATTAAAAAGTCTATATTCGTGTGGCCATCTGATGTCAAAGTCGGGACTGTGTGACTCCAGCATAATCGATACGAGGAATCATCGTCTATCGGCAGACCGATCACGGATTACCCGAGTTTTAGCCGAATCCGTACGTTTATCGGCGATGAAAGGTGATTTTACACGAATCAAGTTAGAGTGCCCTATCCTAACCCTTTGGCTACTGAGCGCGACTCACTGACCATTTGCGGACAGTGTCGATCAAGATCAGACTACACAGAACGTAAAGTCTGATCTTGGATCTACACTGTCCGATAAAGGGATATGATTCCCCAAAACACAACTTTGAACAAGCAATATTTAGGTTTTTACTATCGAATTCAAAAGTTCATTTTAGTTATTCAGCAGGATAAGGGTTAATATCCTTATTCATCACTCTGGCACATTTGGCACACTGTGTTGGACAAGAGACCACAAAGTACAAATTGTCTGTGAAAGTCGGCTCACTCCTGGGAGTATAGGGATATGATTAACTCTTTAACAGACGGCAACATTAGCGACCCTTGCATATATGGATACAATGTTTCCGAGATAACAACTTCCACCAGCCTAAAATGGTAGAAATGCCTTTAACTGTTTACAAGACGACCGAGATTTCAGACTGGTCCAAATTGAAAGCATTTGCAGAGACAAACTTCAGGTGATCCAAAGGATTAAAATTGTCCTTGATAAATTAGAAAGCATTGTTGGAAAAGGAGAATATGCTGGTTTCCAAAAGCTTTCTTTGGAAATTGTTAGAAATTGTTAGAAATCGGTAATGAGTGGTAAAGGGTTACAAGGGAAGGAGATGTTATGGGTATAAGTGAAATTTTAGTTACCCGCATTTTCCTTGTATCCCATAAGGCTTTTAAGTGCATTTTCCGTTAAAACACTAGATCGTTTGATGCTAGATTGTATGATCCTGAATCGTACCATAGATTTATTTCCTTTGTGTGGTTAGAAATATGACTTGGCATCGCTACCGATTTTTCTGTTTATGTCTGGGGTTAGGTTATGACATATGACAGTGTAACATATTTTGTACTATTGCACTAAATTGTCTAGTCGGTGTAGAATTATGCAATGTTTCTAGATTTGTAGATTGGTTTGACGAGAGAAGCCAAATACAGCGCTATATTAGGTCCATTAAACGTAGCTGTTGAACAGAGATTAATTGTGGAAATTATGTGTCTCGGCCATATAACCCTTTTCCTATCAGCAATTTAAACAACATAAATATTTCCTCGAGAACCATTTAAAATTTGTAAGATATAGATCTACACTGTGAGTGTTTATCTTTAAAAAAGACACTCATTCAAGTGGCATACAGTCAATCAAGTGGCCAATTGCCGTATCAGAAAGGTTAGAAAAAAACCGCCTAAGAGCACTTGAGTGATAAATGGAATGACCTTATACAAGACATAACAAAGAGTGTACTGCCTACATCAAATCCAGGGACAAATCGATCAAAGTAGCAATCAGATATATCAAACATTTTGATGGATATCTCTTGCTTTAGATTTTGTTAATAACGAGCAAAGCCCGTTTTGTGGTAACACCGATCTAGATTTTCCAAAATGAAATATCCGACCTTGCTCCGGGTTTTAGTCTAAATCTAGACGGGAGGGACTAAAAATTGAGTGGCTTCCGGTTAATCGTACAGCGTCACACGTATCACAATCTTCTGCAGTCCTGATTAGTCAAAAATGATGAAAAATATCTACCCATCAGATTATTACTTTAATATCATCGTCAGTTTAATAAGTACATGTTATCTACTTTCCTACTTACTTTCAGCAGTTGATTTTGTATTTAAATATAGGCAATGATCTATGCTTGCAAATGATGACTTCATTATTGATACTAACTTTCTAATGAATGCTACCTAGGAGTCAATGAAACTCGGGTTTTGCTTACAGAGCTTGCAGAAGAAAAAAACTATTGATATGCTTTGAATATATCTGTCTCACTTATTTGATTTGAAAGGATCAAAGAAGAGAAATTTTATCTGAATGTTATCTTAAACTTTAAAATGGAACGGGATTTTTTTTTTTTTTGCAAAGATTGCTCAAATACACATTTACAGACAAGCTGAAAGCCTAATATTATATTTCACGTGTCTATTTTTAGAAATGTTATGGTTAAGGAAATGTCGCAATTTAAGCTCGGGGGAAATATTTCCCCATCACAGTGAATATTTTCCTTTTGCCAAAAATCTGGAACTACTTTTTTAGTTCTACTTGAGATCCCTAGTTTTAAAAGTGGCATTCGTTGACAAATAATAATAATAAGAGGAAATATAATATATAATTTATTTCATCAGCTTTTGGTTAATATAGGGAAATATTTGCCTCAAAAGGGAAAGGTCTGTGAAAATAACTCGTGCCATACGGCACTCGTTATTGTCGCGTATACCTTTTCCTTTTTCGGCAAATATTTCCCGATATTTACCGCAAGCTGATGAAATGAACTCTTTATTATGGATGTCTTTTATATAAAAAAAAAAGTAGGCTGAAGATGTCAATAACTTTTAATACAGTCATCACTGCGTCACAAAAATGAGAAATTCTAGATCTTTAAGTAAATACAGGCAAGGAATAGAATGGTTTCAATTTGCGACAGGAGTAATCTTAGATGACATCTACAGCAAGTTATTATTAATAATGGCCCTCTCTTACATAATTGCAAGGCATCATGTATTTATCTATAAGCCAAGGCGCTGGACACACACATATATGCAAAAAAGTATCTATTCAGATAAGCCTGTGCAGTCCGTGGAGGTTGATCTGCATTTAAATTTTCTGCTTTTGTTTAATTTTCTGTATGTACAAGGACCATTCTACACTAGTACTCGGCCAGTTTCTAGACAAATTTACGGATCTATATTTAAATAATGACTTTTTTTTCTCAAGCAAATAGTGGTTGCCTCTACCATTCCTAAAGCCAGCTCCTGATCTCTTTTTGATTTTTTTCTTTGTTTCTTGAAAACAATACTTTAAATAAACACAAATTTATCTACTGGAAAAAAGGAACACAAAACTCTGGAATCAAACTTGTTTCGTGCTACGATAATCAAATCGAAGAATACTTGGCTCTTTCATCTATATAGCTGAAAGTCACAATTTTATTCCTGTTTGGATATTTAGGAGTTGAATAATACCTACACGCAAGCTTTTTGTACATGTCTCAAAAATGTTTCGATTATGATTTTTAAAACAGTTCACTGACAGCAGTTATCGATTTTAAATATTTCTTTAACAGAATTTTTATTGAGGAAGACAATGTTGAGCTTCAACAATGACAAGAGCGATTTTTAAAGAAAAGATGGACGTCGAAAAAGATGTTGGATTAAGAATACAGAAACTCTCCAGTGACTCAGGATGAAGTAAAATAATGGGAATTAACCTCGCAAGCAAATGCCTATTTTTTCCTCGCCGTTTTTCATTTAGAATTGGGTAATTGAGTTTTGAAAATATCAAATTTCCAAAGAGAACGTGAAAAGGGTATTCAAATAAAATGCCGACATTTTAAACCAATCATATAGTTTTATTTATTCCTTTGTAATCAATACCAAAAAGTAGATTCAAAGTCAGCGCATTCTGCTAAACCGTAAAGGATTCCAACTAAAGATTATACACCAGGATTGGTTTTAATAAGACAATATGGGAATATTCCAAAAGGTCATCTGTCGGCCATATGGTCTTACTAAGTATAACAGTTAATCACGCTCAAGGCCTCCCGATTGTTGTCGGAAAGTACCAATCTCATACTGAGATATAATTCGTAAATCGTAAAATTGTATGTGTTTTCTTTATCCGAAATATGTCGTCTGTTACTCTCTGGTCGCTATATAGAGTACGTCCTCGAAAAGCCAATGAAATCTGAAGATACAATGCAACAGCAATGGGAAAAACGCTGTTAAAATTTCATATTGTGTTAAATGACCCTGATATTAGTCAGTTGTGTAAACACGGGTAAATACTTGATAAATGTGTTGTACGGGATAAAGATATTCAGTGGATCTGTGCTCATTTAAAACCGGTAACAACAACAGCGGAAGCTTGGAAGGACTTCAAAGCATAAAACGTATTTTCTGTTACTCGAAAATTGTGCAACTTTGCAGGTGTATTACAGAGAAATGACCCTCCCCTACAAAATGACCCATGGGTCATTTCTCTACGTGGAGGAATGACCCATTGGTCATTTCTCTAGGTATAAGAATGATCCGGTCATTATTCTGCGTAGAGAAATGATTCTAGAGGGTCATTTCTCTACGTAGGATAATGAGCCGAGTCATTTTGTAGGGGAAGGTCATTTCTCTGTATAACACAGGAATTAGGGGCAACATTCGGTGTGAATACACAAGAATGATGATGATTTCATGCAATAAAGGTGATATGGGTAAAAACTTGCTGAAAACTGACTAAAAATTAGTACAGGTGTATCTTTAAGAAGTAAAGAATGAATGCACATAACAGAGCATTGTTTAAGCCTACATGGATCTGCGAAATGCTTTTAAAAATGATGACTTCTTTGTGACCTCATTATGACCTTAAACGGTTTAGCTCTGGCGTCATAGAAATAGAGGATATTTGTTTTTTTTCGGTGTAAGATCGAAATTTATTTCATCGAGTGGACACCATCGGTAATATTTTCACGAGTGGCGAAGCCACGAGTGAAAATTTTACCGATGTTGTTCACGAGATGAAATAAATTTCGATCTTACACCGAAAAAACACAAATATTCTATTTATTTTATGCTTTTAACCCTGTCTGGGAGGAGCTTTATCAAAATCCAGTACAGTTCTTTTCCCTTATTCCCCGTGGCGTACCCCTCCCGCATAGCAACGTTACGTCAAGCGTGTGAAATGTAAGGTATATGACGTCATATTTCCCATCTAGTTGTTAGGCACGCGCAATTTACCTAGGCAACAAGAACGTGAAAATCGGTATTTTCACTGGTGGTACCAGTGTAAGATCGAAAATATTTTCACTGCCAATTCTCGATATCCTACCGGAAAGCATGAAATAAATAAATAATTTCCTTTTGTACGAATGAGAATTAAATAAACACTGAAACGAACTTCCAAACGGCCACTTTTGTTTCGCCTATAATCTGGAGCAAGTATAAGAATGTTAATAAAAACAAACTATGACATATATCTGGACGTTAACCATGGTATTGTGATGAAAAGATCCTCGATTGTGCCAACAGAATGACTCTCTTATTCAAAAAAAGAAAAACTAGTTGTTTGCGCATGCCTGGCATCTACCAGCCAAAACAGTTTAAAACGAGAAGCATTAAATACTGAACTTTTGTAAGCGATAAGAAAAAACATGAAAACTCATTTCTCTGAAGAAAAAATTATCCGAAAAAGCAAGCATGAAATTTTCAAAAGCTTAATATTTCAATTTACAATGTTGATTGAATGAACGACAAATAATTCTCTTCCGCGATAAAATTGAATGAATTCTCTTCGGAATTTGGCTCTAGTATGTTTTCAGACCGGCCAATCATTCTGCAAAAAATGAAACCATATAACCCGTCCCTTTTATAGGAAGCAGATGCAAGAAAACGTCAATTGGAAATTACAGCTTAAAAATGGCCGTTTAGAAGATCATCTCAGTGTACTTTATTATGGGAGTCATATTGCCATATTGGCTGCATGATACACGCTAAAATATGTTCTAGAAGGATAAAGTGTTTCTAACTCTTGAAAAAGGCAACAGCCGAAATGTTGAACATTAGAGTATTATTTTTCATAGCGCTTTAATTATTGCCTAAGGAGTTCAGAGTCATTGTGCTAGATAAAACTTTCAAGCAGACAGTAAAAGACACAGTTTTACTATTCCAGGGGTATTTTTGAGGGAAAGAAACCTTCCACTGGACAGTGTAGATCCAAGATCAGACTGTCCGTAGAAGGCCAGTAAGTGACGCTTAGCAGTCTAAGGGTTAATTTGACAACTCTAACATGACACGCGACTTTGGCTCTATAAACACAGTGCAAGGAAAACGTGGTAAAATCTGCGACAATCCATGTAGAATGACGTCATCCTATATCGAGTGACATCATTCAATGAGTGAGTTATTCAATGGAACATAATCTACATCCGCGTTTTTACTCTTAGTTTGAACTTGTTTTCCTTCATTAAGAATAATTATCGCCCTCGTGGATTATTTATTGTGCCTCATAACTCACAACTGTGGTTTATTGAACGATATACCACGATAGAAAGAAGATTTTTTCTTAAATAAATCACAAGAAAATTCCAGACCCATTTGTAAAAACCAAACTACGGTGATTTAGATATAAGAAATTGCAAGTAAACTCTTATCAGAAAGTGTAGATCAAAGATCAGAATGCACGTTCTTTGCAGTCTTGTCTTAATCTACAGTTTCCTCAAATTTTAAATGAATTAAATCGCGCTGAATTACATTAGGGTATTTTTTTTTCTATCTGATATCAACGCTTCAGTAAATGATCAAAACATTGAATGTTTGTTGTGATGGAAAATATTTGTTTACGTACATCTGTGCTTTGATTCCGGAAACCTAATCCAGATATAAAGATTTCACCATCACTATCTCTATCATGGAAATCATTCTCCTTACAAATTATTGTCAACATGCATGTACATGTATGCACGTATTTACAATCAAACTTAAAAGCAGCTCAATTTAGGAATAATACGAAATGCTTCTTGGAAATAAATCCACATGTATTTGATCGAATAATTATGCGTTTTCTCCTTGGGTTTATTGTTTTGCGATTTTGAAATAGGTACATACAGCATATTCCATATCAAAGCAAATCGCCGTCAGATTTCTTATGGTATCAAATACTTGAATTGTGTTTCTTTCCTCTGGGACCATCCTCTTTCTTGAATAGAGTTTTGATATCAAACAAATAATACTAAATATTATATAATAATACTAAATATTATATCTATGTTATATTATAAATATTATAAATTCGGATTTTTTCATATTCAATCTTTTTTAGGCCTTGCTTTTAGAACTTGCTTCTACTGCTTGTGACAGAATTATATAAGAAGCAGCCTGAAAGAAATGGTGTTTAATGCATATTCGTGATAGATTAATCAAACCAACCCATCGCATGATATGGACCTAATATATTTGAACCCTGGCTTAATCATCAGTTAGAACAGTTCTTTTGCGTGCAGTTCGCGCATGTTGACATGGGTCGAAATGTTTTTGTAGATTATAAAACTACCCTTCAACATTACTAATATACATCATACGTTATATAGATAAGAAGTCTGTCTCATTGAAATAACCTACACCTCTGACAGTGTCGTAGGACTATCGACAAAATGATCTAACCATTACGCTGTCACCTTACCACTCTATCCTTGGGTATTTCTATTGGAAGATCAATGTTCCCGTCACCAGGGTACCACGTGTATACCACATGCTTTATTATTAAATCTGTCGTCATCACAGTTTATATGAGCTAAATAGAATTTCTGAAAAAAAATCAACTCATATCAGATCCTATACATCTCATATACCAACTCATGCCTGGGTTTGTATTCACCAACCATTCTTAAGAACGTTCTTAGTCTTATTCTTCAGAATTTTGTCAATATGAAAATAACAGAACTTCTGATTGGCTAAACCATTTGGTTTAGCCATTCAGAAGTTCTGTTACTTTCACAGTTCGAAAATCTTGAAGAACAAGACAAAGAACGTTTTTAAGAATGGTAGGTGAATACAGACTCAGATCCTATATATCTGCCATCATTAAATACGTGTTTGGATAATCTACTAGCAGCCAACACACATCTTCCAGACATTTTCAAAGTCAACAAAATAAACTACCAAATGCTGCATGGAGACACTCTATCTATCGCTGGAACTATCTAAGAAGACAGTTTGTCTATCGTCAGGATATTTCACCTGTCACGAAGACTTTTATCTATCCAGGAAAAATCTGCATGCACAATTCATGACAATCTCAAGACGTCAGGATAATCTGTCTTTCAGGACAATTGTATATCGCTAAGATTGTCGTCTGTCGTGAGTAAAGTATC
This sequence comes from Tridacna crocea, assembly GCA_943736015.1. Lineage (NCBI taxonomy): Eukaryota > Metazoa > Mollusca > Bivalvia > Cardiida > Cardiidae > Tridacna > Tridacna crocea. The sequence goes on along the minus strand of OX031066.1, from coordinate 31,540,769 downwards.
ATTGCGATGGTGCATGATTCGTTGCAACGATAAGCAACTAGTGCAGTTAAGAAAAATCAAAGGACTGATAGTCCTGAGAGTCGCCTGTAGGGTAATGGGTTAGAAGTTTTCACCCTTTTTTTGTTCAAATCTTTTAAAAGCATTCAAGATACAAAATAATTTAACCAAAAGACAGTATTATGATGCAAGCATATTTCTGAGTTGTCATCCTAAAACCCAAAATATCCGTACTAAAATTTACATTTAAAAGAATGTGGGGGAAATTAAAATTTAGGCATCAGGACCAGCTTTAATAAGTTCAACGTTTTTTACTCACAGACAACAACCCTTTACAAATAAAGACCAGATAATCTTCTGGTATAGGATCTAGTGACATACTTTTAGTCCAAAAATGCCCTTTTGCAACTCGCTCATATCTAATCTTAGCAGTCTGACAAAGTTTCATAAGTATTAGATTGAACATAAATGGATTCTACAGTTCTATTACGGTTTCGCCTGATTTAACCTAATGACAACCTTTAGGCTTTTTCTTTTAACCCCAGGTGACCTATATTCAGTTTTGTCAAAAATACTATTGAGACAAACAGCCGGACAGTTTCATGATAATTGGACTGAACTGTAGCCTTTGGAGTACAAATAAATGTATTTGACTCAGTGATCTACCTGTCCTTTGGAAATAATTTTTTTTGTTGTCCAGGTTGAGATTTTGACCAGCAATGGAATCTATGAATGTGGCTGCTACAACTAAATAAAATCTATAACCCAACAGCATGATCATCAGCCTTTAATATTTGTCTACGTTTTATGACGTCCCAGGGATTATAGTGCTTCCACACCAATCGAAAATTGTCTACATGTATATTACTTTGGTGTAAATTAAATGTTTGCGATTCGCTTTATTACCCTTTACAAAAACCCTCCACAAGATTACAAACACTCCAATAAAGAACTTGCTGTTCGAGCGGGTAAACACTGATCTGTTCTATTATATTTGAATTATAGCGGAGTAAAAAGTCATTTTCTCAGATTGCTGGTAACGTTGTTAGAACTGCGTAGTGTAAATTCAGACTTTGGCAGTTACAAAAGCACCTTGCTCCCGCACCAATAAATTGTTCTTTAATAAATACTAGATCTAGGTTAATCGCTCATTGAAAAAAAACAGCAGGCTTTAACAAATTTGGCCGTCTTTATGAATGAAAACCATTCAAATATAGTAAACTTCAAATCACTCTCTCTACATAGGCCGGTTCAGCGACTGATTCATAAATATGTAAATTCATAGATTTCCGTGGTGACGTTTATACGTCACGTGATTACAAGATCTATATTTTTCGCAAAGCTACATTCCAGAAAACACCTGCAAAGCGATGACTTGGTACAGCCTAGAACCGTGTGCTTTGCATGCGCTATGTACGATCTCTGGTGCACCTAGAATATGGGTGTGCAAAGTATCTAAAGTCTAGATTAAAAAGCTGGGAAGAAGCAACGTGTAAGAATATCTAAGAAGGCAATGCAACCATTCCAAGTCGTTATAAATTTGTTAAAAAAAAAAATAGCCTACTGCTGAGAAAAAAAGCAATTAAAAGCTTCCATGTTAACTCGGCATCGCCTCTCTCTGTCCAATCATAGGTTGAGCGTTGAATTGAAATAAGACTTGCAGTTAGGATTGTAAGATTGTAAGAGTTAGAGTGTACTTCTAATAGGTAATTATCAAACAATTTTCACTGAGAGTTGTTCACTAATAGAAGTAGAAAAGATGCTTGTAATTGAAAATTTCTCAGGGTGTCCGCAGACTTGTTTAGTTCACGGCAGCTATTTTTACATATACGTAATGCGCTATTTTTAGAGATGATATCTTACACAGACATTAGGCTAATGTGTACCCTTGCGGACGAACTGATTGTTTCAAAGGTTTGAACCGTTAAACAGCTCAGTCTTTATAGACATATTCATTATCACAAAGGCACACTTGTAAATTATTTACAACAGAAAAAAACTGGGTTGTTCACCGAATAATAAGAAAACTATGTTTTATCTCATAAACCGCAACTTGGGACAGGAAGCAGTACAAGGCCGGAGGTATGCTTACGTCACCCCATAGATCAGGACGATAACAATGAGAGCCTGTTTGCGTAGCAAACAGGCGACTCAAAAATGACTGACTCTCGTCAGCATAGTCTACCAGTGGATAAGGCATTCTGAAAGTTGACAGGACAACCCATCGGTTCAGAAGACAACAAGTCTGTCAATAGGACAACCGGTCTGTTGGTAGGACAACCACTCTGTTGATAGGACAACCAGTCTGTTAACAGATTAGTTCACCCGTCGACAGGACAACCCATCTGTTGTTAAGGCAATCTGTCTGAGGGTAAAATAACCCAATAGAGTTCAAGACAAATTGTCTGTCAACGGATCTATCCATCATTAGTCATGTTGATCTGTCTGCCGCCATGATACCCCATTTGTCATCAGAACAAAAAATGTATCTTGTATCTGTTACAGTCCGTCTGTCAGTACCATTTGTTTATTGTCTGGACAAATTCACTTTTTTCAGTACAGTCTCGAACTCCTTACCAAATGAAATCATTTTTATTCCTTACACTGCTAAATAAAACTACAGAATTAAAGCCACTAGTGAAAGCCCATAGTTTACAATCTGTATAAAATTGCTGACCGAAGAAATCTCACGGAATTCGCGTTTAACATGTCGAGTTTTTGAAGCGTTTGCAGAATATAAATCAAATGCCTCTAAAATAATAAAATTCGTCTTTTGAAGTAGAAAATATTATGAAAGGAAGAGAAATATTGCTGGTTGGACTCACACTATGCACACATGAACCTTAAACATGAGCTATTTTCTGACAAAAAGTGGGTTTAATGTAATTCCGTGCACCACACAAAGCAAGTCATCACAATATATATGTATCCAAATAAACCATCTTGTCTAATAACGGCCTTAATTCTGAGCTCGAATGAGCTAGAACGTTCGTTGGAAATACTGAAAAAATCGAAAAGCAAAAGGTGTCGATCCAGGTCAACCTGGACGGCCTTCCAACACTGACCCGGGTCGAAACTTTTTGTAGATGCATTAAACGCCATTCTTGCACTTATCTGTTACGACTTTAGAAAAATAAAGTTTACAAAGAAAAAGAAAAGCCCATTAATTATTTCATGCTTTCCGGTAGGATATCGAGAAATAGCAGTGAAAATATTTTTCGATCTTACACTGGTACCACCAGTGAAAATACCGATTTTCACGTTCTTGTTGCCTAGGTAAATTGCGCGTGCCTAACAACCAGATGGGAAATATGACGTCATATACCTTACATTTCACGCGCTTGACGTAACGTTGCTATGCGGGAGGGGTACGCCACGGGGAATAAGGGAAAAGAACTGTACTGAATTTTGATAAAGCTCCTCCCAGAAAGGGTTAAAAGCATAAAATAAATAGAATATTTGTTTTTTTCGGTGAAAGATCGAAATTTATTTCATCTCGTGAACACCATCGGTAATATTTTCACTCGTGGCTGCGCCACTCGTGAAAATATTACCGATGGTGTCCACTCGATGAAATAAATTTCGATCTTACACCGAAAAAAACAAATATCCTCTATTTCTTGATCCAAGCATTTGAGACTGAACCCTCTCATACAGTCTATAACACTAAACCAGCCTGCACCAAGACCCGTATTCACCAACCATTCTTAAGAACGTCTTATCTTATTTTGCAGGATTTTCTGACTGTGAAAGTAACAGAACTTCTGATTGGCTAAACCAAATGGTTTAGCCATACAGAAGTTCTGTTACCTTCACATTGACGAAATTCTGAGGAATAAGACTGAGAGTGTTCTTAAGAATGGTTGGTAAATACGGACCCTGGTGTCTCGTATCATATTTTCCGCCTGAAATCTAAATATCCGCTTCTTACTACTGAAACGCTAAGCATAACTTACACTTCCCTTACACTTCCCTTGCAGGTCCTATATATTATGATCAGATTACTAATAGGTACAGAAAGAAATTAGATCTAAATTGCCCGTGTTATTGTTAGATGCTTGTGAATCGGTAAAAACAGCCCCAAAGTTATGATTTTCTGATCCTTTTCATAACCAATAAAAGTAGATGTTTTCTAATCTAACGTCCTACAAGTCAATGTTTCATTCTGCTGTTGAGTGATATTAAATTTATCGCTACAACTTCAATATGGCAGTTTTCTTTTATTACTGAGACCCCGACCCGTGCTGGATATTTCGATTCAAACTATTTAGCAAACGACAAAATTCTAGTCTGGTCCAAGTTGGAAGCGTTTATCGCAAAAAAAAGGGGATGTAGTTCATTTGAAGAGATGTATGTTTGAAAGAACAGGAAGAAAATGGGACAATGATGATATGCTGGTTACCAATATTTTCTCGTTTTCCAGAAATGTCTCTTACCCTATACCCCATAAGACATTTCTATGTTATCTTCAATTGACCCTAAATAACAGCAAGGATGAAGTCGTTTCTTATGTGTATATGACACCTTTTGATAGCATAGAAAACATTGTGACAAAAGGTGAAATTGCTCGTCACGAGCAATTTCACCTTTTGCCACAATGTTTTCCAAAGGCTCCTACAAGCAATGTATATATGGAGTAAAGGGTTAAAGACTTCCTTCACGGTTTATTTAGTACACGTGGTTCCTTAGTTAGAGGATGTAACAGATTCATAATGTTCAGTTCATTGGAAATCATAGCAACATTATTTCCAAACTGTTTCGATCAGATTGTGAAATGAGGATTCATAGTCTATCGGTTTGTTTGTTTCATTTTTATTGCCAGACGGCAAAATTTGGACTCGTCCAAATTGATAGGCTTTGCAGACGGCAAATTAAATTTGCCATAAATCAATGGATTTGTCTCTGAAAAGGTGAAAAACGATGGGGGAAACGACGAAAAAATGTTGATTACCAGCATTTTCTCTAAAAAGTTTTCTATATATCCTTGTTTTCCTAGGTCCTAGGTGATCGTTCTGGTTAATGGTTGAACATTCTACGCTTGTCCACATTATCCAGAATGCAAAACATTCTTTTTGAGTCAAGTATTTCTCTTAAGTTTTTTAATTAACATACTTCGAAAAATTGCATACATTTTCAAGGCTTCTATTCTTTTCCCAGAAAGTTGTTTTCTAAGCTCGGATCGATTTGTTTCAAACCATCACAGTGCCATTGATGTGTCCCTTCCGGTAATAATGATAGGAACGGACTCACTTAGTCACGTGATGATACAATCGGTCTGTCTGTATTCTACCGCATGACTTCGGGCGACGTATTGAAAATTACTGTACTTTATACCGGGAAAAACTCCTTGATATCTTTACAAATTCTCTATTTTTTTTTGTCCCACTGCTGTTTAATTTAAATGCAAACCTTACGAGAACATCTATTTTGTAAAGAACACATAAAATGCACTAATCTACATGAATAAAGATATAAAACGATCGTCAGGGAGCCTTTTAATTCATAGTTGTAAAAAGGTTTACATTGTACATATTCTATATATAGAGTACTGCCATGTTACTGTAACCTATATCTGTCACATTGCAGATATCACGGAGTAATATGTCCTTTGTATTATTCGCACAAGGTAAGTGAAAACAATTGTCAATAAACTCTTTGATTTTTAATCTAAAATATATGTTGTTTGAAATAAGTTAAAAAGGACCTGCACACAAAATGTCTATGAAAAATTATTTATTGCACGCAAGCACTTATACAGGACAAAATCCTTATACTGAGATCTGCACAGATCTTCAAGGAGATTAGTTTTTAGTAAATGCATTGATGCAAACTCGACCTGTCTGTGCTCGATGTTATCCAAAATCACCGACCAGACAGACACATCAGGGATAGTTGTCCATAGCTTTACAACAAACATTACAGAGACAGCACATGTTTGGATTTATCTATGTAGCGGGAAAAATCTGGGGAAATCAACTGATTGCATGCATAACTAGCGTGCATCAGTTTCCGTTTCTCTATGGTGCAAATAATAACAAAAGGGCCAAGACTGCCCTGGATCGCTCACCTAAATTTTAGAGAGAACTACTTTTTTTCATGTTTTCCAAAACTTTTTCTTCAGTTAGTGGTCTATATTTACATGTGCGGGTGTCAACGATTTGCTGTTGGGTGCTGCATGGTAACTTAAACTTCTAAGTAAAAATGAAAGGGCATAATATGTCACCAAAGGATCACTTCTATGAAATTATATCAAAATCTGACCAATGTTTTCATAGAAGAATTTTTTGAAAATTTCTACTTCTTCATGGCCGTATATGTGCAAAAGCCCCCATAACCACAGTCTTATTTCTTGACGGATCAAAGATTTTTAAAAAGGGTCACCCAAAGAACATTTCCATGAAACCACTTTAGAATCTGACCAGCGGTTTCAGAGGAGACAGTTTTTTAAAGAATTTCTTTGAAAGTTCTATTTCGTTGCCATGGCAACCAGAGTTTTCAATGGAATCAAATTTTGTCAACAGTTTTAAAAGAAGACTTCCCGGAGAACATCCTAGCCAAGATTGGTTAAAAGATGTCCGGTGTAATGCAGAGAATTGACCATCCCCTACAAAATGGCGGATGTCATTATTCATATGTCATTACCCCTGAAGTCATTTCACTACGTAGAGGAATGACCCGGGTCATTATACTACGTAGAGAAATAACCCGTTGGTCATTTTATAGAGGATGTTCATTTCTCTGCATTACACCGGCAGTTTCGGAGGAGAAGATGTTTAAAGAATTGTTGACACCGCATGATTGCAAAGAGCCGCCCCTCCTCAGAGAAGAAGATATTTAAACAATTTCTTGGAAAATTCGATTCGGTTGCCTTGGCAACTACGATTTTTTTATGGAATCGAATTCTCTGAACAATGTTCAAAGGAAAAGTATGGTCCAAATTGGCCCAGCAGTTAAGCAGGAGATAATATTTGAATAATTACTAACACTACACGAGTGTAGAAATAGCCTACCCCGCTCCCCCAGCCCTCCCCGCCCTCCCCGCCAAAGTTTACAATGGATCAAAACTTTGTGATCAGTTTTTGAAAAGTGTCTACCCAAAGACCAGGAACATTTCTGTGAAATTATTTTAAAATCTGGCTAGCGGTTTCTGAGAAGACTTTTTTTTTTTTTTTTTTTTTTTCAAGAATTCTTGGAAAATTGGTTGCCATGACAACCAAAGTTTTAATGGAACCAAATTCTGTCAACGATTTTCAAACATGACCTCCCAAGAAAATTTCAGACAAGTTAAAACAAATTGTCCCTGTGGTTTAGGAGAAGATATCTAAAGAATTGTTGACAACGCATGATACACGATGGATTCCGGCTGATCACCCTGTCCTCAGGTAAGCTAAAAATGAAAAGATTAAAATTTAAGATATCTGAACTATTGTTGTTCCTGTCTGTTTTTTTTTTATTATTTTTATTTCAATGAATTGCTTTTTCATTTCAAACAGTAGACCACGTTCCTTTAAGAAATCACTGGCAAAATATATCTCCCAAGACATAATAAAATTGCTCTCAGTTTTTTACAGAAACCGTCAAATCAATGCAAGAAATACATATTAGAACTGTCCATCTACCTGTATTTTCACTGATAAAATAGTAGAGTAGAAAAGCTTGCTGTAATTTTTTATTGGGACTGTTTTTCACTCGGGAGTAGTTTCCACTGGGGTGACAGGTTTATGAATACGAGCCAGTGTAATGCAGAGAAATGACCCTCCCCTACAAAATGACCCCTGTAATTTCTCTACTTAGAGGAATAACCCATGTGTCATTTTACGCATAGGAAAGACCCGGGTCATTATTCTGCGTAGTGAAATGACAACTGTTTCTTGATCTGCGTTAACAAATAAAACAGACCATGATATATGACGTTATCATTAAATAATTTTGCCTGGTATTAAGATTTTTAATAACTTGTCAATCAATTCAAGAAAAAAGAAAGAACACGGCAGCAAACGTAATTAATCTGAATCCATTTTGTCTTCTAATTTTGTTGACGAGCTCAACGATATCGAAGTCGAAGACCTTTTGAAAATGCTGTTAAATCAAAACGCTAATGCACTGAAGGCAGCAGATTGTTTGGGATCCAAATACATGTTACTTATTAGTGTGTTCTGTGATTTTTTCCTCGGAAACTAGTATAACTGAAAAAAGGCAAATTATCAGGAGAACTCTTACCCTTGAGATTAGGGGTATGTTATTGTATAAATGTGCTAGCCCAGATGGTAGAGAGCTGTTTAACCCGGCACGGTCTTTGTTTTATTTAAACTGAAAATATTTTATTGCCTTTAAGGTGGGTATTTATATTTTTAAGAATCGTAAAATTACAAAAAAATGGTATTGTTCCGTTAAATAGCTACTTAAGGTATTTTTAAATTTCGCGCAAGAAATAAAAAAGAAAGCATTGTGGGAATGTCAAAAGACTAGCACCCGACTAATGACGCTTAAATTCCATAATATAACAAAAATGTAATTATTTTCCATGATGTCTTTTTCGGATGCCATGTTTGAAGCTTTCTCTGTGTATTTCCGGTATGTAAATGAACGAGTTGCTCATGTAAAAATAGACCGTGTTTCCCGTCAGTCTCGACCTGGGCCATATAGTAAATCTCTAATTTCTCCTGTAGTCAGGTGGTTTTGGAGTACTGAGGTTTTATGAAAGAAAATTAAAAAGCTTTGCGACCATAAGGACGATTTTTTTTTTGTATTGTTGTAAACTTTTCGTCCCAGAATCTAAAGGGCAACCTTTAGATTAAAAAGATAACTGAAACACGACGTCTTCAATGTTTTAAGAGAACATAAAGTTGAACTACTTTGTTTGAATATCATTGGCAGTGCTATTTTATAAGCGTACCTTAAACTAGTTTTGTTGACACGATTATCCAGGCAAAACCTGCTGAAAGCGAAAGTCTGACCTAAATAACGGTAGTAGGCTTCAAAAACTGGTATAAACATGCACACGAGATAAGGGAACTATTACAGTGGGGTAAATCCGCTGCCAAAATCTGTTTGATACAAGCAGTTGCTCCTTTGTACGCTTATATTTTAAAAGCCACTTCACAGTAAATAGAAATTGTTCATGTTTCCAGCCCCCCCTTTTTTTTTTCATATCATTTAAAAAAGGAAACGGTTCCTTTTCAAAATAAACTTTCCTGTGAGGACATTGTGAATGACACGGAGCCTATGAGCTGATGGACGGAGTCCATGGACTTTGATGATGATGATGATGATGATGGTGATGGTGATGGTAATAATCTGGCAGTAACGATGAAGCTGTTGATTACTTTAGATATCACACAAATCTGGGTTGTCTTATCTTTTCAGTTTTGTGCCTTTGGGCCGGTGACCGTGGTAAAATGAGTGATTTTACGTGATTTGATATAGTAACCAGTTTTGTATCTGAATATAAATAATCCCATTTTTTTTACTTGGATTACGTGTAGATCAGCATTAGACTGTAATTTATTGTAAAGTTTACACTTTTTATGAGAAATTCTGTGAAAACCGGCAGTGAAATAGCCATAATGTAACTTTTTTTTTTCCGACTAAACTTGCCATTGTTTTAAAGAAGGAAAAAAAGCATCACTTATAAAACTTGATCATTACAAACATTCAATAGTGGTGTCTTTATGCCTCCCGTCGAAGATTTTTTTTAACCTTGGAAGACTTTTGAAAACCTATGGAAAAAGGAGAAATTTCTTTTGACGAGCAGGTTTGCCTTTTACCACATTGTTTTCATGGTATTCATGTTTCTCTTTCGAGTACATATCTGGTATATACAAACCAAGCCTGTTTTTAAGACCAAATCTCCACATTTACATCTTCACTATTCATGTACCTAAATCTTATCAAATCACCCAATTTTCATAGGAATATACGCAAATTAGATTTTTTCCCACTCAAGATCGATTGTAATGTCCGTTTATCAGCAGAGAACGTTAAAAGCATCGCGGCCGGTGCCAGAAAAAAAATGGGGGTTTAATAGCGATACGATTTATTTCGTTACTAAAAGACCGATTCCTGCATGAATTGCCAATTTCTTCACAATCCTATTTTAGACGATTCTAACGATCTCTGTAATTGGTTTTTCCTATTGTCTGTGAGGTAAATCAATCCTATTCGGGTTAATGTAGAGAATTTCTGGATTTATCTTTAACTCTTACGCATGCGCTGTTTACGGACATTGTCGATCAAGATCAGACTGCACGTTCTGTGCAGTCTGATCTTGTATCTAAAATGGTCGCTCTGGGGATATTTTTCTCAGGTCCGTATTTACCAACTAAAATTGAAAACATTTTTTTTTTTGGTCTAGAGCATTTCTTAAATTGAAAATAACATCACTTCTGATTGCCTGACCAAAAGATTTAACCAATGAGATGGTGTATCACATTCTAAATGTAGAAATTTCAAATCTGTTCTTATATAGGATGGTTTGTGAATACGGGGCATGGTGATCTAATGTCCTTCAGTAGCTAGACTTTTATTTGTTTGATTAACCTTCATGCAGAGAAGCGCAGCTTTTGTAGTGTCTAGATCAAGATCACACTGCACAGATCTGCATTACATTGTCCGTTAGGAATTGAGCTCTGTCTATCTGTCTGTCTGTCTGTCTGTCTGTCTGTCTCTCTCTCTCTCTCTCTTTCTCTCTCTAAACGATAAAATTTTAGACTTGTCCAAATTAAAAGCGTTTTCAGACGACAAAATAAACATGACTCAAAAATCGAAACTTAACTTTAGAACAGAAGAAAACATTGGGGGAAAAAGGAGAAAATGCTGGTTACCAGCATTTTCTCCTTTTCCTACGATGTTTTCAAAAGATTTCTCTCTCAGGGTCGTTTAAAGCCGGGATCGTGTGGCAAAGAGTAAAGACTCAAAAGTGTAGGACAATTGTACTTGTGCAACTGAAAGATCATCGACCGACAAAAATTGAAATCCTAAGTTGTAATTTTAAACGATCTTCAATCTTTAAAAATCTCTAGACAGCAAGACGAAAGGAACTCATAATATGACAGGCGCTTGCGAGGTTTTTGCGACGTTCGATCAACATAAGCGACAAAAATAGCTTTTCCGGTCGGTTTGGATCACGAAAAGGTTGGCACAACCGTGCAGTCTGATCTTGATTCTGCAGCTTTACCGCTTGTTCTGGCTTATGGCCTTAAATTTTTTTTCCTCAAACCTTTAGTCTGCTAAATGCGATTCACTGACAGATATATCATACAGCAATACAGTCCTAGATCGTATACTTTTTTCTATGTAGAAATACTCAGTGGGAGGGGGTGGGGGTGAAGTAATAGAGTGATTTTTAGGCAATACAGTCCTAGAACGTACTTGTTTCTATGTTTAAATACTGGGGGGGAGAGAAGAAAATGAAGTATTAGAGTTATTTCTAGGCACTACGGTCCTAGATCCTACTTGTTTCTATGTTGAAATACTCGGGGAGGGGGAGGGGAAAGAAGGAAATGAAGTGATAGAGTAATTTTTAGGCAATACGGTCTTAGGTTTCTATGTTGAAATACTCGGGGGAGGGGGAGGGGAAGAAGGAAATGAAGTATAAGAGTAAATTTTAGGCAATACAGTCCTAAATCGTACTTTTTTTCTATGTAGAAATACTCGAGGGGGGGGGGGGGGACAGGGAAGAAAATGAAGTGATATAGAAATTTTTAGGCAATACGGTCCTAGATCGTACTTTTTTTCTATGTAGATATATTCTGGGGGTGGAGACAGAGAAGGAAATGAAGTGATCGAGTAATCTTAAGGCAATACGGTCCTAAAATCGTACTTTTTTCTATGTTGAAATACTCGGGGGTGGGGAGAAGGAAATGAAGTATTAGAGTAATTTTTAGGCAATAAGGTCCTAGATCGTACTTTTATCTATGTAGGATATTCAAAGGTGGGGGGAGAGAAATGAAGTATTAGAGTAATTCTTAGGCAATGCGGTCTAGATCGTAATTGATTCTATGTTAAAATACTTGGGGATGGGGGGAGAAGGAAATGAAGTATTAGAATATTTTTTACTGTCTAGAAATATCCATTTCATTTGCCTTTTTAACGATTTAAGCCACAAGCAACAGTACACTTACATCTACTTTTAATATAAAACCTGGATGTTTTAACAGTGCAATACAAAATGATGTCTATCTGATAGCCTTGACTATACAAGCGGATGGCATAGATCTGAGATCAGTCTGATCTTGATCAATACCGTCCGCAAAAAAAAAAAAACATTTTTCTCCCATGGCACAGAGAAAGGTTTCAAGATAATGAATAAAAAGTGAGCAATTAAGCGCTAAAGAACATCAAATCTTATAAAGTTTCTTCCGTACTAAAGGCTTTTATTATCTACAATTGATATAATTGTTCTCGCTTACGAAACCGTTCCCTATCTGTTCTCAAATCATAAAACTGTTACACAAGTTAGAATGTTTTATTTTTAATTAATGTCTGACCGTATTTCGTAGACTCCTAGACGGCTCAGTGCCAAACTCTTTACAAGAAGACAAGGTTTTAGATATGTCCGAATTAATGTTGTTGCAAAATAAAAACTAAATTAAGCTCAAATAGTGTGCCACGAAAATACTGATGCCAACATACAAGATCGGGCACAAACGATGCGGTTTTGTCGATGTAAGGGTAATGGAAAATATTTCAAAACAAGAGGACCATGATGGTCTTATAGCGCTCACCTGAGTACTAAGCAGCACAGGTCTAAAATAAAGATAAATACCAAATAACAAGGTTCAAGGCCAAATGATAATAAAAGCAAGAGCAGCAAATTGCTGCAATTTAACTTGAGACTTTGGAGTTCCATTCCATACAAGCAAGAAATACTGTAAAAATGAAGATCAAAGTGGAATTACTGAAACTAGATAGAGTTATTGTTCTTGCGCACTATACTTCGTAATATTGCAACAAACATGCATACCAAGTTTGAAGTCGTTCTAACTTAAGCTGACAGTTATATTCAGGGCAGGCACTAAATGCTGTAAAAATTACATTCAAAGGGAAATAACTTAAAGACAGCACAAGGTAGAGTTACAATTCTTAGGCAATGCACTTCCAAATATTGCAACAAATAAGCATACCAAATTTTTCAAGTCATTTCTCCTTAAGATGACAAAGTTTTGCTCCGGACAAGCAACAAATGCTATAAAAATGAAGGTCAATGGGGGAATAACTCAAAATTTGTGGTAGGAAATTATTGTTCTTGTGCAATGCACTCAATAATTTTTCAACAATCACGCATATCAAATTTAAAGATGTTCACGCTGTAGATGACAAAGTTATATTCCAGACAAGCAGAAAATGCTGAAAAGATTTAAATCAAAGGGAAATAACTCATAGATAGTATGAGGTAGAGTTATGGTTCTTTCATACTGCACTCTGTATTATTGCAACAAACACAAATGCCAAGTTTCAAGTCAATCGGACTGGAGATGACAAAGTTATGCTCCGCACTAAGAACTATTCTATAGAACTTTCTAGTTCAATGGCAAATAACTCCAGTTGTTCTGGTCTGATTACACCCATAATCGAACTCATCCGAGACTTTATAGTCATATATCTTTTAAGCAAGTTTGGAATCAATTGGTTGATATTTGTAGATGCTAGAGTGTAAACAATGGGAAATATAGCAATTTTTCGAATTCAAGGGCAAATAACTCCAGTTGTTCTGGTTCGATTACACCCATAAGCAAACTCATCCGAGATCTTATGGTCAAGTATATTTTTTTCAAGTTTGGTACCGATTGGTTAATAATTGTAGATGCTAGAGTGAAAACAACGGACGGAAGGACGGACGACGACCGTCGACGGACGCGACGGACAGTGAGTGATCACAATAGCTCACTCTTACCACTTCGTACTGAGGTGAGCTAAAAAAAATGCCGCTTCCCATCATACCCTTTTTTCACCGGTCTGTGTTTTCCAAGGTTTTCTTAATCATGGTCGTTAGAATACGGGGTAGTTTGGTACAGAGTTAAGTTGGACTTGAATTTCAGGAGTTTTTGCTTGGGTAAGTGCTTTCGGCGCAGGTTCCGCTCGGATATCCTTGAGGAAAGCACTGCACAGTTCGAGCCTAAAACTTGTCATGGAATCTCAATCCTAAGAGCTCTATATATAAAAAGCTTGTTTCGTTTTCTTCCTTCTAAAAATAAAACAAATATGTGGATAATGACCCGACCAGCTGTGTAGTCTGATCTGAATTTTTGCCCTCTGTAAACGCCTTTGTTTTCACATGTTGCGCTGTCAAAAGAGTAAGAAAGCTTGGGGAAAAATCACGGAAAACTTAGAGCCGCTGATTGAATCTCTGTGGAATACAATTAGATGACGCCGTGATAGTCCACGAAGGAATATAAATAAAGCTATCTTAGAGATACTGAAAATATCATGTTATGACATAAGGTTTATTGTACAAACTAATTCAATGAAAATTGTCGAGAAACCATTTCCTTAAATGCTATTTAAGACGTGAATCACTATTTGCATTATACTGAAGTAATTTCGACTTTGGAGGGATTCTAGAGACATAGGTTTTTCAAGCTAGGTTTTCAGCCTCACTTGAAGCACAGTCTTTTTCGTCGGAGTGTCCTTGGGCAGGACATCTGAGAGCCTTAGCCCCGTACTGGTGAAACCTGGAACATGTGAATTTGAGCTGTTGTCATAAAATTTAGAGCTGTCGACGTAAATTGGAAAATGTAAGAAAATGTTAAATGTAAAATCAAACACCCCATTCAAATAATGGAATCAAAGGCTTGATTATATAAGCGGATGGTACAGATCTTAGACAGCGCGTTTTGTTTGTCCTGTCTTGATATAAATTGTCCAGAAAACTGCAGTAAGTCATTTTAGCGGCCTACAGCTTTATTTGGAGACTAGAATGTAAACTGTTTTCTATACGATTATTCTTGATGTCTAACGTCACTGGAAAAGGTTCAAGGTTAGAAAACCACAATTTCCTTCTTCCACTGTGTTTTCTATTCTTTCCAAGTGAAAACAGAAGTTTAGCCTCTTACAAATAATGAGCATAGAAAGACAGCAAGTAAAATACTTAAATATACAAGTTTTCAATTGCACAGACAAGGCAAGAATAAAAAAAAAGTCTGTATAGAGTGTGCAGTGTACAAAATGATTTTCCAATATAGCTTATACTAAAATAAGCTAGAAAAGTCAAACACTGTGTCGTTTAGAAAAAAATTAAGGTGACTAGCAAGCAAACTGATTCTTCTGGAAAGTTTACAGTAAACATTTGTTATCATAAGATAAAATTCTTACAGAAACTGAGTTACTTTTTTTTCAAACATTGTTTTTTGTCCATCTAAAGAAGAACCACAGCTTTTCAGTCACTTAGAGTACATAGTGTACAAAGATGGCGCTAGAACGTTGACGTCTTGTAAGGAGGTACATCTATCTAAAGTTTTCACGACCCTGTAGGAAACTCTTTTGGAAACGATGTGACAAGATGAGAAAATGTTGGTAACGAGAATTTTCTCTTTCCCTCCGGTGACATTTTTTTCTCTTTCAAAGCAAATTTTCATTAATTCGGCCTTACTTTATTTGTCATCTGCAAATATTTTCAATATGTAGAAGTCTATAATATTGTAGTTTGGTAAAAAGCTGTAATCCTTAGGCCTCTCGGCGCTACTCAATGACTTTTTGCGGAGAGTTTAGATCAAGATCACAATGTACAGAACGTGCAGTCCGATCTTTGATCTATGCAGTGCGATGAGAACATGACCCCCCCCCCCCCACACACACACACACAAATATGACTGAAACAGCATAATGTGGGTTTTTACTCTTGCTTTGAAAAGATAGAGTTTATTTCATACATCAGCTTGTGGTCAATATGAGGAAATATTTGCCGAAGAAGGGAAAGGTACTCGAAAATAACGAGTGCCGTTGTAAGGCACTCGTTATTTTCGAGTACCTTTCCCTTTTCGGAAAATATTTCCCCATATTAACCACAAACTGATGAAATAAGTTACATATTATATTTCCTCTGATTATTGTGTCAACGAATGCCACTTTTAAAACTCCGTGATCTCAAGTCAATTAACCGGATTTTCGGCCGGAAGAAAATATTCAATGTGACGGGGAAACAATTTCCCCCACCCGAAGCTTAAATTACGGCATTTCTTTACCCATGACATTTCTAAAAATAGACACATGGATATAATATTTTCATGTATTTAGCAGATTAAGGGTAAAATAAAAGGGTGCAGTGTGCTAAATGGCTCGCCAATTTAGAATACTGTAACAAATTGTAATCAAGGCCTTTACAGGAGACAGGCAAATATAATAACTCTCACCGGGGTTTTTTGTTTGAAGTGTTAATACCGGGGATACAGCATAGGATTGGTACAAAACTGCTGTAAATTAGCTTGAAAAGGTGAGACTGTTATGACAATATTGCGGAAGTTTATATTTGCAATAAAAAAGAACTTCTGCTGGTGCTAATTGGAAAAAAAATGAATAATGCCAGAATTATACTGAATAGTGGTAACAAGGTATGTTATTTGTCAGAGAGAGACAGACAGACAGACAGACAGACAGACATACACACACACATACACTACAGACAGTCAAACAGACAGACAGATGAACTTAACTTTTCGCCGCCTAGTCCAGGTAGCTTAGTAAGGAGCGCACAGAGAGGTCGCTGATTCGTTCCCAGACTCGGCCATTTTCTTTTCGAGGACTGACGATATTCATTATGGCAGGAATCATTTCCCCCTCACTGCTGACCATCGTGTCGACAACAGTTATTTTGGAAAGCAGCCGGTGGCTTGGAAGAAGATTGTGCGAAGTACTGGTAAAAAAAACTTCGGGGAAGGATTAACAGGTACATTGACCGCAACGATATATTGGCGATATTGTTGAAAACGGTGTTGGACACTATACAAACAATCAATAAATCAACACATCATTTCATATAACAGGTAAGCAGTAAACAACTTCGAAAGCATCCTCGGTCCTTTGGGACTTTTTTATTTAACAAGACGACCTTATTTTGTGGATTCCTGAACTTTAGGCTACTCTAGTACCTTTAACAGACAGAGTGGATCAAGATCCGACTGCACAAAACGTGCAGTCTGATCTTGAATCTACTCTATCTGATAAGGAGATATGGTTCCCCCAAATTATACCTTTGAAAACAAAGGATCTGTGTTTTACTGTCATATTGAAACTTTCATTTTACTAATTTAGCGGGAGAAGGTTTATACTGACACCAGATGTGAAATAACGCATAGATATCCAACCAATGCCATACACTTAACCCTTTCCCAAACAATCCCTGTTTTTACGACCCTGAGATAAAAGCTTTCTGCAAACATTGTCGGAAAAGGAGAAAATGCTGGTAACCAGCATTTTCTCCTTTTCCCACAGTGTTTACTAATCTTTAAAAAATAAATTTCAATTTTTGAGTTACGTTTAATTTGTCGTGTGCAAGTGCTTTCAATTTGGACCAGTCTAAAATTTTGTCGTTTGTTAAAGAGTTAAATTGCTGAAGCGTTAGAGATTTTGAGTTAAAAGTCGCGATCCGATTTCACGACCGAATTTCAAGGCTTTATCCAAAAAAGTAGATCTACATTACTTTGACAGTGTAGTATAAAGATCTGACAACACATTCTGTACAGTGGGGCCTTGATCGTCATTTTCTGTAAAAAGTAATATAAGTTTTGCTCGACAGCCCAAGAGTTGATTAACGTTAATATTGAAGTCATATCATTAGAAAAAAAATACGGGGTTAATTACACAAAGAACGGTGGTTGTTTGATAAAACTAAGATCGCTGGTAAGTCTAATAAACCCTCCGATACCAAGATGATATTGGCGAGACCCAGTGATTCGTTGACAATAAACCAGGACATATAATGAGAGAAGTCGGAAATAAAGATACAACAATTCTGAATATTTCTAGAGAAACCACAGATGGAACAGCCACCAATGATTAGTATTAAACGTGTTTTTTTTAAGTCTCTTTTAAAAGCATCTAATAGAGAAGAAAAAATGTGAGCCATGCTCTATGAATGAGGGGCTAAATGCTTCTTTAAAAAGTACCGGCAGATGCCAGCCTGCGCAGTCCGCCCAGGCAGACATGGGCCGAAACTCTAATTTTTTTTGTAGACGGGCACCTTTAAACAAGAAAGCTTAAAACAGTGAAAAAATGTCCCGTTCATTTTGCAAAGTACTAATGCAGAGTATACAGCAACCGACACCCTTGTTTATTTCGGTTCGACGCTGTGTACAACATTTGATGTAGAACGGGACGTGGCGAAATTTACATTCATGATTGATTAGCACTGTATTGTATGTAGTCATGTATGTGAATAGACAGTTAGTAAATGTTTATTTCATTTTGAATTTCGGGGTAACAGTTGTTTTGAAAAGTAGTCAGGTTTTCTTCTCAGGATGCCCAAATTAGATAGATGTATTTTTGTAGAATGCTATCGAGAGGGAGATAATGGTTGAAAAGTTGGTGTATTCCCTGTGCGTGGAAAAAGCGAAATGGACCGGGACAGACCGGAATTTTCTTGAGATATATCAACTCATGTGGCAACACTTCATTAATTCTTAGAATAGAATAGGGAAATCCGAAACATACTCATGAAAGGGAAAGACGAACTTGAAAGACAAGGCTACAGGAAATAGACCTCAATCTCGATTGAAAAATACTTCTTCAACGTAGCACAATTATGTTTACTTCACAGGAGTCAAGGACATGACTTATCTTTTGGTCAAGTTTTAAATTTATCTATCATTATTGTTTTACATTTTTATCCGTCTATTGATTTGGTTGCTGGTGGTATAAATTCTTGCAGAATTTATTTTTGTCATTGAAGATAAAATTTGTGTATTTGACAACTTCATAATAAGGTATTTAAGCGTGGCTTGCACTCTGCAGACAGTTTTTATTTCCTGGTCGACGATTACCGTTCTAAATATTGCCATAAACTGTTGTATGCCTTCACCGACTTTATCATGGGCAGAATTTAAAATGGCTGACCCCTTTGGGAATGGTTAGTGTGTTACCTTTTATCATCTTATGGTCCATTCATCTTTAAAGTCTGAATTTGGATTTACACTGCTCTACATTAAAAAAAGGAGGCAATGGAAAATTAGCATTGCTTTTGGACCTTTTTTTTCAAATTAACTATTTACAACACAACCTCTGTCAGCAGCAAAGTTTAAAAAGAATAATGTGGGAAAGGAAACATGCAGGTAACCGTCAATTCCTGGAAAACCTCTTGAGGACACATTTTCAGTCCGATACTCCTGAAACTCGGTCAGAATGTTTGTTTTGATGATACCTTAAATGAGTTTGAAAATGGGCCAAGCCAGATCAAGTCAGCTCTAGATGCCACATTTTCAGTCTGATACTCTTCAAACTTGGTCAGCATTTTTGTCTTGATAATATCTCAAAAGAGTTTTATAATGGGTTATATCGGATCAAAACTCGATCGCTTGATTAAATCTTAGAGAAACCTATTGTACGCTCTAGAGGCCACATTTTCAATCCAACACTCGTGAAACTTGGTCAAAATATTTTGTATTAGTGATATCTCTAAAGTGTTTGTTAATGGGTCTGATAAAAAAAGGTCACCAGGAAAAACTTGGAAAAACCTTGTGTATGCTGTAGAGGCCACAATTTTAGTCTGTAACTCTTAAAAGTTGGTCAAAATGTTTGCCTGGATAATATCTTGAAAAGTTCGAAAATTGGTAATATCGGATCAACAGCAAGGTCACTAGGTTTAATCTTCGGAAACCTGTTCACTTTCTGGTGGCTTCATTTTTTAATGCAATACTCATGAAACTTGGTCAGAACATTAGTCTTGCACCAGTTTGCAATGGGGCATTATCGGATCAATAACTCATGAAAATCATGGTAGAATGTTTGTCATAATACCTCAAAAGCGATTGAAAATGGGTCATGTTTGTTCTAATGACTCAGGTGAACGATTTTAGGGCTATCATGGCCGTCTTGTTTGTGTATGAACTTACATTTTGATACATAAAACCAAGACGAGAAAAGTTCTTCTATGTAAATTGCTAAGCCCATCATGATAATACGCTTTTGATGTTTTTTTGTTTCTTTTTTCGATGAAAAGTCTTGCTTTTGGTCATAAAATTGTTTGTTAAAAACAATGATGAAGAACCTACAGAAATTTATCTCTAGGCAACTTTAAACATTCCACTGGTATAGCAAACAAATTATCAAAGTGGAAATTACTACCTTTGTATTTAATAACTATAATTAATGATGCACAGTATTTAATTGTACAAACATAAATTTGAAAAAAAGTGAATATTTTCCTTTGAAAAGGAAAAGCTGCTTCTGCTAAGCAGTTTTCTGTTCATTGTCGAGTTGCCATTTTCATTGATATTGTATATTTTGTTTGAAAAGGAAACCCGTGACAGTAAGCATCCAAGTTTTAATTTCATGCATTAACTTATTTTTTTAACCCATTTTTTTTTTTTTTTTTTCAGGAAAACATTGAAACACTTTCATAGCTCTGGCGACATTTGTTTTATCATGTAAAAACTTTGACATTTTATAATATCTTTGTTAAAACTGAAGATTGGAGTAGTTGCCTGCCGTCATATGTACATAAAACTTGGGCTAGCCGTTCACTTTCAGCATTGACATGTACATGTGGTGTTTTTTTTTGTTTTTCCCACGAATGATAAAAGGGTAGAAGAAAGTAATTTGAACTTGAAAAATAGAAGAAGAAATTAAAAAAAAAAATTTTTTCACACACCAAACTTGAAATAATAAATAGTGATACATAACAGTAATGTGGTGTAAAACCACAGTTTTTTTCCCAATCAAACAGAATATGTTTTCTGCTTCACATTTAAATGTCTTTCAAACCTATTTTTGTCTGTTTTTTTTAATTTTTCATTCTGAAGTGACGGAAATCATTGCAAACTATTTTTCAACTACCTTAGTCAGTAGCGCCATGGACTTTGACTACATGAGATGCACTTGACTTGGCGTTTCGAAAGAACGGTATGTGTAATTCTTATTTAAAGCTGCATTGGATGCATCCACTCACTATTTCGTAACGTTTAGATATGCATGAAAATGAAAAAGTGCAGCAGTACAAAAAGCTGATTTTTTTACCGTTCGAAATGGAGAGTTCATGGTTAAATACAAATTGCTCTCCGCATATATGCACTTTCCACTTTCCCCATCCATCAGTGCTTTCAGTGCTTTGATTTCATTTTTGCTCATGATCTACACTTCATCTAAAACAACGAAAATTACTTTCGGCACGACTAGAGTGCATTAGCAGACAACAAAATAAATGTGACTGAAAAATTAGAGTTTGTTTTGGAATATGTAGAAAACATTGTGGGAAAAGGAGAAAATGCTGGTTACCTAGAGGCTTCTTTTTCAAGGTCGTTAAAAGTAGGGATTCCATTGTAAAGAGTTAAAGAACAACATTTTATCAGTGAATCATAATGTTGTGCAACCTGATGAAAAAAAAAAAATAAATTCAGATGAACAGTTTTGTCTTTCAAGTTCCCTCCAAATACCGATTTTAGGCGAAATGCTCAACAAGCGTTCATAGAAAAGGACCAGTTCTTCATGGTCTCAAATTTTTGATAAATTAGAAAAAAATAAACACATTTTTTAATTGAATTCCTATTTTCTAATGTTTTTTTAGTATTTTTTCTCAAGCTGGAACCACAACGTTAGTATCATAATTCGTTTAGACGGTTATACAAAATTGGCGGGAGAAAAACCGAAAAAGAACAACGTATGCATAATTGAAAACATCAGCTGCGGGGCCTGATAGATTGTTTTAACCTCAGCACGTACGTCTTTATATTCCGTCTACAAAAAAATCATTCAACGCTTTTCTATTTTAGACAAAGCTTGCTTGGAAGAAAAGATAAAACGACTCAATAGAGCTATGCCTTGAAATACAAATGTAATACAACTTTTAGAAGCGCGCCCTTAGCACCTTTTGAGAACAGAGCAAGTCAAGATTAGACTGAAGAGAACGTACAGTATGATTTTGATCTACACTGTCCGATAAGGAGATATTTTTCCCCTAAAAAATTAACCCTGAACTGGTAAAAATTACAGGTTTTACTATTAGCTTGAAAGTTTTATTTCACTTATTTAACTCTTTACCACACGAGAAAATTTTAAACTGGTCCAGATTGAAAGCATTTGCAGACCACAGAATAAAGGTGACTGAAAACTTGAAATCTGTTCTGGGAAGGGTAGAAAACACTGTGGGAAAAGGAGAAAATGCTGGTTACCAGCATTTTCTCCTTTTCCCACAGTGTTTTCAAAAGGCTTCTATCTCAGGGGCGTCAAAAGTAGGGATTGTGTGGTAATGGGTTAACAAGTTTAGGGTTTAAAGATATTTATTTGTCAGATTTTTTCTCGTAAACGTGTTTTGCCTTAAGTCAAACGCGGAACTATCAGTGAATTGTCCTACAGAAGGATTTCCTAATGAGTTACACAATTCTAAAACTGTTAACTCTGATCCTGCTGAATATGTCAAATCAAACTTTTAAACCGATAGTAAAAACGGGAAACTTGCTATTTTAATATTAGTTCTTGAAGACAAATATCTCCTGATCGGACAATATAGATCCAAGATCAGACTGCACGTTATGTTCAGTCTGATCTTGATCTACACTGTCCACAAAGGGTCAGTGAGTAGCGCTTATCAGCCTCAGAGTTGAATCAGATTTCTGGAATATTCTGGCTATTGTATGTGTATACTCGACCTTGAAATCGTTTCGCAGTTTTGGATAAAATAAGATGGCCATTAACAGACTATACACCTTCTTTCTTTTCATTTAATTGATTAATTAATGTCTTATAATAGTATTCCCTTCGATTCGCTCTCCCCATTTAGACAACTTAAACATTTCTTGCATTAATTATTTAATAATTCTTCTCTATAATCTGATACAAAGAGGATATCGTTGCACGCACCTAAAAAGTTCAGTTTTACTTATTTTCCCACCTTCACACCTTCATCGACAACGGTTACATTTGAGAAAATCCTTTTGGTTGAATGTTTGTTGTGAATTAGTGTTCAGTGCTGTGCTTAAAGTTTAAGAAAAAATCTATATTCGTCTTCAAGCAGTTTTGAGCCACTATTTAACCATTTTCATTTCTTATTTCATGAAACTATAATCATCTTGTATCTTTATGCTAAAAGTTGCCCTGGAGGAGATAAAATACATTCAACGGATCTGAGGCCTTCAAGGCAATCGTTATCGTTATTTCCGGTTTTAAATGAAGACAAAATATTGGATATTTTTGTATCCCTTACACAGTTTTTATTTGTAACTGATCTGTTTTTACACAGCTAACCTCTTTTTGCTCTTAGGCTGTAAGGGTGTATTTTGAACGTCCGATTTCAAAAGAAAAATCCAACACAATTTATAACAAGAACTGATCATTCAAAACATGTATAACGCCACTGTCTGAACTTATTTACACATAACATACCTTTTTTTTCACCCTGGTATAACAAATATACAACAAGGGCAATATGAAATAGTAAACATAGTTATTCTGTTCTGTTCTGAACTAATTTAAATACATGTACATCCTTCTTTTGCCGTTTGTTACTGTTTGTTACTTGTTCTTAATAACTTGTTGTTTATTTCCTGTTGTTTGTTACTATTTGTACTTGTTGTTTACTAACTATTTGTTACTTGTTGTAAGTTACTGATATTATTACTGATAGACAGCCTACATGTACATAATTTCTCAACTTAGGGTAAGGCATGATTAATGCTCCCAGGAAATGGTACTCGTCTTCTATTTCAGTTAAATTTCCTGTTTTTTTTCTACATTACCGTGTCTTCCCGTGTTAATTAATAGTGAACATATCTGTTGTCTATTTACCTTGTATTAACTTAATAACCTCGATGTTAATAAAAAAAAAAAGTCTTGTTTTACTTTTAGGGGCGGGATAGACATAGAAGATTTTCTTTTTTCACTGAAAAATTTAGTTTTATGTCATTGAGTGAACATTATTGGTAATGTTTTTAATGAGTGGCACAGCAAAAATTTATTTTATTAAGTGAATATCATAGGTAATATTTTCAGGAGCTGCTCAGCCACTCGTGAAAATTCTATAAATTTTGTTTACTCAATGAAATAAATTTCGACCTTTCACCGGAAAAAAAGGCAAATATCTTATTAAATTCGTGCATCTAACCCTTTTTTAGTTGTTTTATTTATCTTTGTGTGTTCGGGGGGGGGGGGGAGGGGGGGGGGGGGGGGGAGAAAGAGGGCTTACATCAAGTTCCAGTTGTTTTCACTAATTCCGTGACATACATGTAGGTTCAACTGAAGAGTTTGAAGAGTTAGGAAGTAAAAACGATTATTTTATACCAAACAATATTCCATCGTTATTACCCAATAAACTCTTGAAAAGCATAGAATAAATGGGATTATTTTAGCTTAGCCTTCTAGTCCGATGTCCATGACATCGAAAATTTTTTAACACTACCATGTAACTTTCCATCGTATGTAAGCATTAATAAGACTAATTAGACAGAATTTGACTTCACTGTATTTATCCTAATTTTGATCATAGAGAGCACATGTATTTTATTGTCTACCGTGGCTCATGTTCTTCTGTTCAAGGTATTTAAAATTAATGATGTCGCCATCTTGTGCGGCTTAAGAAAGTAACACGTATGGAAGGGTGCAAAAAGACTGTGAACAAAGACGAAACGATTTGATGGCGTTTCGTCCGAATGATGGGTATAGTTTTGTAGAACATGTACTGAAACCGTAACGACTTGAGTCCATTAACGTAATGATCCAGTGAAGAAAATTACAGCATAAGACTAAAGGGGCATTTAGTAATTACTAAGGCAGACTGAATATCCCCTTAAGGCGATTTTACCAGTATGATGAACTTTTGTACTAGCATACAAAATAAATATCGTAAAGTGGTGTAACTGTCCTACACGTGGATATCTGTATAGCTACATGTAACAAATAATACAGACAGGACGCACTGCAGGCTTATTATTCTCCGGGCAGTTGATCGATTTCTTAAAATAGAAAAAATTGTAAAAGTCTCCTTTAATTTCGAAATTTCAAGTCAACTGAACTGTGACACTACAAGTCAATCATAACCGATCTACATGTACATTTACACGATTATCTGGTGGTGCGTCCGTGTAGGGTTTTGTCATATAAAAAAAGAGTCTGCAGTACGTGGCATTATTCGGGTTTCTACTATCGGTTTAAAAGTTGCATTTAACTTCTTTAGCAGATTATTAAAGATTAACAGAGAAAGCAAGACAGTGTTGTGTGGAACTGTACAATGTAAGATAGAAGCTGCAAGAAGCAGCTATTGAAGTACGTAACTCATATAGCGTGACATTATTTGCCTTAAAGGTGGTTATTTAGGTTCTTTACATCACACCAAATTTAAAACAAGAGCGGCAAATTGTCGCAAGATACGCCCGTCTTACCCCAAGTTGTAAAGCTGGGGCATGCACCGGACAAAATTCAAATATGAAAAATGACAAAGGGCAATAAGTAAAAAATTAAACGAGCAAGAGTTATGATTCCTGTGCACTGCACTCTCCCTTGATGAGATCTATCCACCCATGAAATTTCATAACCGTAGCTAGTATAGTTTTGGAGATATGCTCCGGACAAAATTCAAGTATGAAAAACGACACAGGGCAATAACTCAAAAATTAAGCAAACAAGAGTTATGATTCCTGTGCACTGCACTCCCCCTTGATGAGATCTATCCACCTATGAAATTTCATAACCCTAGGTAGTATAGTTTGGGAGATATTCACCGGACAAAATTCAAGTATGAAAAACAACAAAGGGCAATAACTCGAAAATTAAGCGAGCAAGAGTTAAGATTCCTGTGCACTGCACTCCGTCTTGATCAGATGTATCCACACATGAAATTTCATAATCCTAGCTAATATAATTTTGGAGATATGCTCCGGATAAGATTCAAGTATGAAAAACAACAAAGGGCAATAAGTAAAAAATTAAGCAAGCAAGAGTTATGATTCCTATGCACTGCACTCCCCCTTGGTGAGATCTATCCACCCATGAACTTTCATAACCCTAGCTAGTATAGTTTTGGAGAATTGCTCCGGACAAAATTCAAGTATGAAAAACAACAAAGGGCAATAACTCAAAAATTAAACGAGCAAGAGTTATGATTCCTTTGCACTGCACTCCCCCTCAATGAGATCTATCCACCCATGAAATTTCATAACCCTAGCTAGTATAGTTTGGGAGATATGCTCCGGACAAAATTCAAGTATGAAAAACAACAAAGGGCAATAACCCAAAAATTAAGCAAGCAAGAGTTATGATTCCTTTGCATTGCAGTCTCCCTTGATGAGATCTATCCCCCCATGAAATTTCATAACCCTAGCTAGTATAGTTTGGGAGATATGCTCCGGACAAAATTCAAGTATGAAAAACAACAAAGGGCAATAACTCAAA
This sequence comes from Tridacna crocea, assembly GCA_943736015.1. NCBI lineage: Eukaryota > Metazoa > Mollusca > Bivalvia > Cardiida > Cardiidae > Tridacna > Tridacna crocea. The sequence continues at coordinate 31,514,246 of OX031066.1, read as the reverse complement.
AATTAAGCAAGCAAGAGTTATGATTCCTGCGCACTGCACTCCCCCTCATTGAGATCTATCCACCCATGAAATTTCATAACCCTAGCTAGTATAGTTTTGGAGATATGCCCCGGACAAAATTCAAGAATGAAAAACAACAAAGGGCAATAACTCAAAAATTAAGCAAGCAAGAGTTATGATTCCTGCACACTGCACTCCCCCTCGATGAGATCTATCCACCCATGAAATTTCATAACCCTAGCTAGAATAGTTTTGGAGATATGCTCCGGACAAAGAACTGGACGCCGCCCGCCCGCCCGCCCGCCCGCCACGGGTGATCCCATAATACGTCCCGTCTTCGACGGGCGTATAAAAAAAAAATCACATAGATCCCTGACATTTATATGAAAAAAAAAACACAATACAAATCATCATTAAGAAAAAAAAAATAATGGTATTCCCTTAAAGGTGGCCCTTCAGATTTTGGGACGAAAATTTTACAAAGTGCAAAAAAATCATCATTATACTCCCAAAGCCTTTTAATTTTCATTTATAAAACCCCAGTAGTCGAAAACCGTCCGATAACACGAGAAATTAGAGATTTACTACGGCCCAGGTTGACACCAACAGGAAACACATTTTTAGATGATCAGTTCGCTCATATACTTACAGGAATACACAGAAGAAGCTTCAAACATAGCGTCCGAACAAGACATTATAGAAAATAATTATTACATGTTTGTTATGATAGGGAATTTAAGCGTTATGAGTCACGTGCCAGTCACTTGACATTCCCGCAATGCTTTACTGATTTTTGGCGCGAAATCTAAAAATAGCTTAAGAGGCTACGTAGCCTTTTAAGGGAATACCATCAATTTTTTTTTTGTAATTTTATGAATCTTAATTATTAATGATTTGTATTATTTTTTAAAATGAATTCCAGTGATATATCTATTTTTTAATTTTGTGATATGTAAAAATTCTAAATACCCACCTTTAAAAGGCTACGTTGCCTCGTGAGCTATTTTCAGATTTTCCGCCAAAAATAAAAAAAAAGTATTGTGGGAATGTTATGTGGTTGGCACGTGACTAATGACGCTTAAATTCCATAAAATAACAAACATGTAATTATTTTCCATAATGTCTTCTACGGACGCTATGTTTGAAGTTTCGTTTGTATATTTTCGGTATGTAAATGATAGAGTTGCTCATGTAACAATAGATCTTGTTTCCCGTCGGTGTCGACCTGGGCTGTAGTATTTCTCAAATTCGTCTTGTTGTCGGATAGTTTTCGACCACTGGGGTTTTATGAATGAAAAATAAAAGGCTTTGGGAGTATAAGAATGGTTTTCTTTTTTTTTTATTTTTGTAAAATTTTCGTCACAAAATCTGAAGGGCCACCTTTAACTGTATAAGTGATATGAAACTTTCAAACTGATAGTAGGAAGCGTCACTCTGTCATTTCAAAGCTATCTTTCCGAATGAAAACGTCCTTATCGGGCAATGCAGATCTAGGATTAGACTGCACGTTCTGTGTAGTCTGATCTTGACATTCGCTGTCCACAAAAGGTCCTAAGTCGTGTTTAGCCGCCCAAAAGTTAGACCATAGTTAATATCGGTAAATTACAATGATGGCAAATATGAAATTTTCCCAGTCGCAGTAAAGTTCGTTTACTTTATTTAATTCAGTTTAACCGTAATTATAATGTATTATTCAGTTTATGCCCTCTTATTTTCCCATGTCCTTGAATTCCCATGTTCTTGAGCAACAGAAAGTTTTCATTTTAACATTCCATTTGGTTTGATAACTGTTATTCACCCTTTACCAGAAATCTATCTGGTTTTGTGGCTTTCAAAAATTGTGAGAATAGGAGAAAATGTTCGAAAAAAAAAGAAAACGATGTTCAGACTATAAGTTTTCTGCCTTTTCTATAAACAAGTTCCATATTCAAGTAATATTCAATAAGTCGTGTACAAATACTTTAAATGTGAAATTGTGTCGCCTAGTAAAAGATTAACCCATTACCACACAATCCAAATTCTAATGCCCTTGTGGACTAAAACTTTTAATATATATATATATGTGGGAAAGGAGAAAATGCAGGGCCCTAACATTATTCAATATTTTCGACCATTGCAAGGCCAAACACGCATCATATGAACAACATCTCATGTGTCAATCAAAAGTGCATCAATAGTGATCGAATCAAACTCTGCCGTTCAGTAAAGTAAAGTAGTTTTCATAGACCGCGTAAAATCAAGAACATGCAGTCTGACATTTTAATAACGTTTCCACTATTCTGTGAGATATTATATGTACCCATAAAACGATAACATCTTAATCTATGTAACCGAGAGAAAATGTTTTTATGTTATTTAATTCATCACGCTGTTAAACTCTTTCACAAACATCTTGCAATATAGTAAGCCTTGGCCAGACGGCACAAATTAAGATCAGATGGTGCGTCCTATGCGACCGTGGTCCAATACATGTATATTTCAGAATGAGAAACTGTGTTTATCGCATTCCGTGCATTAAAAACTTCAAATATCACAGGAAACTGCATGGTACTGTTCTGGCCAATGTGTAATTGCTAGAAAATAACAACCCGCCAAGTATCACAGACAGAAATTTGTCGAAGATTTTCGATTAAAGGACCGTGTCATTACTTAAACAAACTAGCATGTAATTAAGATTTGGGACCATTAAGTTCTGACGAGCCATTTCTTACACAACAGTCATTGTAACAGAATTCATTTGTCTCCCGCCGCATTCCATTGGTTCGATTATGGTTATGTGGGAAAGCAGCCTGTGGCTTGGAAAGAAAATCGTGCAGAGTACTAGTAAAACAGACTCCAGGAAAGCATGGATAGGTGCCATGGCTGCCGAGATATAATTGAAATGGTTTGAAAACGGTGTTAATCATTATACAATAAATCAATCTTTAAACAACAAGTCCTGTAGTTCACGCACGGTGGTACATATTGCCAAAGAGCCAAGGATTGAGGGTTCGATCTCCCGACATTCTTTAAACCTTAGACTTGATTCAAGCCATAGCTAAGCTCACTTCTCGGAACATTGTGACGGCGTTTTTTTAAGTACAAACACAGCCAGATATCAACGAAGAGTGACTTGTAGTGCTGGATCATCATACACCAACTTTTCTCAATTGCTGTCTAATTTTAATTCACGAAATCTCTCGACTTTTTAAGGCAACGGAACTTCTAACTAGCAAAATCGAACAGGCAGTCTAAAGTCGATAACTGGCCGTCAGTCTACAGTCTGTACCATGATAGAGACGAAATAATGCTTCAACCCTTTACCGCACATTGTCGAGTTTTGATGACACTGGAGAAGAAACCTTTTAAAAACACTGTGGGAAAAGAAGAAAATGTTGCTTACCCATGCTTTCCCACAGTGTTTTCTGCCCTACCAAAGATATATTTCATACTTTGCTCTTAATTTGTCGTCTACAAATGTTTTCAATTCAGTCGAGTCGAAAATTTGGCTGACTGGTAAAAATCTGAACGGCTCGCAGATATACCCTGGGATGTAAAAAAGTTTTACTCTAAAATACAATATAAAATAAGAAGTTTTTTTTTTCTTTTTTTCCCCCCTGAAACTTTTATACATGTGTATAGTTTTCCGGCGTGAACGTTTACCTTGAGTTCATTGGATTAGGTACTTAACCGAGACGTAGAGTAATAAAATAGGAACCAATCTTTCTTCGTAGATTCAATAAAAACTGTTAAGCTTGTTAAAGACCAGTCCTCGTTGCGTGACCGCAGTTAATTACCAATCGAGACAATATACTGAGAAGAATTTTCAAAGTATCGTACATTACTCGTTGACAATACTTGAACTACCGGTTTTTTAACTACCGGTTTCAGAGTTTAATTGTGAATAATTTAGCTAGATTAAAATGGAGATACTACCCTCGACTACCCAACATCTAACTATACATGCAGTAATAGCAGGGGTTGGGAAAAAAAATATTCCATATCTTTATGTTTCTTTTTTTCGGTGACGATCGATATTTACCACTCGGGAAAATATACCGTCAGACATAAGTTAAGCATCACCTGAAGAAATTTAGTCATAATTTTTTGTAATGGATAACATTTTATTTGGTACATTTTCAAGCTATGCAAGGACCCACTAGACAAGTAACAGGCTACTTTATGAACCAAATGAAAAGGATGGCTACGAGAAAACTTTCCGAAGCCCAGAAATGGCAAATTGTGGGCATGAATAGTGCTGGTCTAAGCAGATGGGCTATTGCTAGACTTCAGTTTTGGTGATGCTTAATTTATGTCTGACTGTATATTTTCATGAGTGGCAAATTTCGATCGTCACCGATGATGTTTACTCGACGAAACAAATTTCGATCTTTTACGAAAACAAGCAAAAAAACAAACAAACAAACAAACAAAAATAATATTTGAAATGTAAACAGTAGGTAGTCCCGTCTTCTATGTCATAGCTCTAATGAGCTGCAATGTTATCACGTGACGTTCTCGAAGACATGGTTAGAATATACACGAACTATAACGAAGCTTGTCTGAATCAATGGCGTCCCTGAAATCGACGGGCTTCTCCATGCATTTTCGCACACTATATCATGGCAATCAGTGTAGTGACGGACACGTTCGGGTTTTTTCGATCTTATAATAATATGGCCTGCAAAGGGACATTCGAATCTGCGTAAAGTGTCGTCTCGGATCAGCCTGCGCACTCCGCGCTGGCTAATCCGAGACGACACTTTCCGTTTCAATGCAATTTTCTATTTTGCACATGCATACCAGGTAATGTTTGGTATGCTCTGTACAGTATCTTCAACTGAAAACACCCAACTCTTAACAAAATTAATCGTATTTGAGTAATAACTAAACATGCACGCAAACTTTTATCAAACAATCCCAAATAATACTGACCTTGGAAGATAGACTTTTGAAAGCATTACTGGTAACCAACATTTTCTCCTTTCCCGCAATGTTTTCTATCCTTTCAAATCAAACATCTAGTTTTGAGGATCATTTCATTTGTCATCTGCAAATGTCTTTGAATTAAACCAGTCTCAAATTTTGACCAAAGCTATACGAGTAAGAGCAAACAGAAGCTTTCACCGTAACATTAAAAAGGTCTAAATTAGGTACCATTTTTTTTTTTTATAAATATTTATGAATTGCCTCATATACTGCGCACCTGTTTATGCAACTGAAAAGCGTGTAATATACAGAAAATTCCTGCGGTTCTTTACCAGCATGACATGAAAGCACGCAGTAAACAACATGATTATGCCACAAGAATGCCCTTAAACCTATACCAAACGACAAAATTATAGAGTTGTCCAAATTGAAAGCACTTGCAGACGACAAAACAAATATAACTCAAAAATTGAAATTTGATTTGGGAAGGGTAGAAAACATTGTGGGAGAAGGAGAAAATACTGCTTACCAGCATTTTCTCCTTTTCCCACTGCTTACCAGCATTTTCTCCTTTTCCTACAATGTTTTCAAAAGGCTTCTTTCTTAGGGTCGTTAATAGTCGGGATAGTGTGGTGGTGAGTTAAGATCCTTATTAGATAAACGTACCAATCTGCCTCCTTACGAACATTACAGCCGACAGTTTTTGAGGGTATTGTTGGAAAAACCAGGCATTTGTTTGTAACAAGTAATTGCTTTTTTTCAAATGATGGTTTTCGGTTAAAAAAAACGCACATGTTCCATACATTTTATCCATTTGCACAGGGTTTGTAAACATGTGGTCGCTGGTGCGATACTCGGCTCGGCCAATTTCTTTCCAAGAATAGGTAATAGTCATCGCGATAGGATTCATTTCTGTCTCATCGATGGTTGTGTGGGAAAGCAGCCACTGGCTTGGAAAGAGTAATGTGCGAAGTACTGGTAAAAAGAAGCTCCAGGAAAGCATGAATAAGTGCTATGACAACCGCGATATAACAGAAATAATGTTGGAAACGCAGTTAAACACCATACAGTCAATCAATATATCTGTTGTGGTGTATATGTTTGAGATAACGGCCGTTAAATTAAATCATACACAGGTATACAGATTCGGAACATTTTAGAGGACAAATTGAAAATTAACACCATTGTCACCAATGGCAGAAACTTGAGGTTCGAATGTTGTAAACTGTTACAAGTATGCACTACTGGTATTCTATAGATATCCTGTAGAGTTAAAATATGGTGTTTCAAATAACCTCGCGTGTTTCCCTTGAAGGCACAGTACTTTGGAGAACTAATTTGTTTAGCCAAACTGAAATTGCATTCCTTTGAAATTCAGAACATTCTTGAGAATAAGAATTTAAAGGCATTTTAGAAAAGTTGGCTACCACGGCTAAAGAACATGACAGTACTAGTATTTTGTCGCTTCAGTCTATCCATGCAGTGCACAAGTAGGGCGATAAACATTGGCAAATGCATTTTACTCTACTATTATTAGGATAACTTTTCATTTTCTGCCTGTACTGCCTTTCGTGAAAAACTGGTCTTACCTTTTAATCATTTGACAAGATTTTAGACTGTTAAAGACTAAGATATAAAATTCATGTAAATATTGAATTTGTCCTCAAAGATTTGAAAACATTGTGGAAATGGGGGAAATGATGGTTACCAGTATTGTCTCTTTTCTCAACAATGTTTTTAAAAACAGTTTTTGTAGGATGTTTATAACTCAGAAAATGTTTGGTAAAGAGATAAACCCTTTTAAGTGCGAAATATACAGATAAACACGATCTACTTCGAAACCTGAAGATACCATCCACTCAACCTCGGAAAGATTTCTGTCTCCCTTGCTTACAATGTAATATGCCCATTACGATTTTTCTTAATCTTACAAACGTTTGATATCACGATTGTGTGTCATTTTTAACGTCATTTTGTACCTATGTATGAATGGATTTAATGGATACTACCTAAAAAATTGCATCTTCTTATCTACAACTTGTGATAACATTGTTAGGCGATATATAGGATCTGACATCGGTTGCTGTTTATATAAAATTTTATCAAAAGGGTATAGGAAAAATATTATTAAGCGCCTTTGACGAGCTAAATAGCATTTTTATTGAAGAACTAATCTTCTTTCTATCGTTGAGTATCGTTTATTCTTACATGACACGCGACTTTGGCTCTATAAACACAGTGCAAGGAAAACGTGGTAAAATCTGCGACAATCCATGCAAAGTGACGTCATTCAATGAGTGAGTTATTCAATGGAACATAATCTTCATCCGCGTTTTTACTCTTAGTTTGAACTTGTTTTCCTCTCATTAAGAATTGGCCATGTTAGAATCGAAATAATCTTCTTTCTATCGTTCAATAAACCACGTTGTGAGTTATCGGAGGCGCAATGAATAACCCACTCGGGCTATCGCCCTCGTGGATTATTTATTGTGCCTCATAACTCACAACTGTGGTTTATTGAACGATATACCACGATAGAAAGAAGATTATTTCTTAAGTAAACCACAGTTGTGAGTTATGTGGTAGAATGAATAATCCACGAGGACGATAGTCCGATAGGGTTATCCACTGCTCCTCATAACTCACAACGATAAACTACGTCAGAAAGAAAATCATTTCGATTCTAACATGATCAACTGTCAATGAAATACGAGTTAGCTGTTGCGATAATTTAGCAGAATTATCGTGATAAAACAAAGTTTTCTGGAAATACTATTTAGATAATAGAAGTTTTTTCGATAAAAAATTGCGATAATTCTAAGCGTTATAATAATTTCTATTTGCTTTAATGCCCACAACATTCACGGTATCTATAATTAGATACAGTTTCGGAACATCTTCGATTACAACCTTTTCCCTGAATGATTTTTAAAGTTGTTAGTGGGGGGGGGGGGGGGGCATTTCGAGTCGTCTTTTAACAGACCTCTGTTCAATATTAAAGTCTTGTTAAAATTTATCAATTCAGCTATAATTGTAAATTATTCGAATTTTCACTTACTGCAATCTTGTTAATTAAGGTAAGACCTGTGTAATGGAAAAGAGCTATTTCCACTGAAGTATCATCCTGCAAAATTAGCTATAATTAAAAATGAGTATTATTGAACTATCTTCACCTTTTCATTCTTTTCCATTTTTTCCTTCTTTGAATTATTATTTATAAATCTAAAACCACTATATTTTCAATTCAAAAAGAGATAAGAATTACTTCCCTTTTCAGAAAACTAACAAAAGTATCAAAAAATAATTTCAACATAGACATAAACGGAATTTCTGATCCGTTAGAAATGTGCAAAAATATCATTTCTGCATAAATCCTTATTTATCCTTTTTTATCAACCATTTAGAATTTTTGTCCTATGTTCACCGGAAGTGCATTACACAGGTCTTACCTTAAAAAACTACCGAGTTCATTCATATAGTTAATTTACTGGGTATCGAGAAAGGAGTGGAACTATCACAATAATTTCTTTTGTCTCGAATGTCAGCTTCGTGCACCATTGGCTTGACGGCTACTGAACTCCCTACGATGGTGACTGGAACTTGCCAGTAACAGACATTCCCTAGGCTTCATGCCAGCAATTTTTTGATAAGTTCACAAAATTAAGCAAAACCAGGACAGAACGTCTAGGACGATAAACCAAACAACTGTCCTCATCGCTGTGGATGCAAAGTAGAAAGATAAGATTAATTGCTAGTAAGGTGTCCAGTCTTCCAAAGACCGAACGAGCTTATCGAAACAAGTAGATCTATGTGACTTACTATATTTACAACAGGTTCAAGGGATCTGCAGCAACATGTCTTGGAAACGGGCCTTACAGTATATAAGACTGGACTACAGATTTATAGCAATAAACAGTATTTAGCAGCAGGCGATATTTTGAGTGAAAACAGCTTTTTGAAGTTTAAATGTTCAACAAAGACAATAGCAGAGCTAATACAATCTGATAAATATGATAAATCCACTTACAGAGCTTTTTCTAAGTCCTGAGGGTAAAAATAGGTATCATTCCCAAGTGCAAATGACCATGTTTGCACAAAATCTTCCATATGTAAATGTGTGGTTTGGACGGCAGAAAAGGAATTAATTCTTGACATTCCATATGATAATAGTCATGTTCCAAATAAACTTCCCAAAATTAGAACATTTTACTTTCAACATCTGCTCCCAAGATTAACAGATGAAAAACATTTTGATCGCCTGCAGCTCTCTAGAGAATACAAGAAATTGTGCTGATCTATTAGAAACTGAAGCGGTTGTAATAAATTAGATGTGCTGTGCAATGGAAATAATGTGGCAAAAGATCAAATTGCTCAAAGCGAATGTTTATATGCATTTGAATTTATAACATGCCCTTAAAAGTTGGAAAATTATTGTGAAGATACCAATCTGTCATAGTACAAGTATTATTTGCTGCCAGGAAGTTGTGTCGTTGTTTACCTTTTGCCTGATTTAACATTCTATTTTCTGCTAGCGACTAACATAAGGCCTGAACACACGATAACAGACTGTTAGCTCCACAATAATTTTCATACTTTCAATGGTATAATTCAAATTTAAATGCATTATGTCACTTGATTTGATATCGTGGCCTTTACTGGACCTTTAACAAATAATCACGTGATATATCACCTAATAGTTAGGAATCTCTACAAAAAAAAAAAACATTGTGAGGTTGAGAGAAATTATTACAAGCAATGTCCTCATTCCTCTTCTACCGCAACATGGCGGAAATATATTTATTTCAGGTTACGATAGCTTGGTGGGTAATTTTGCCATAAGTTGGATATCTATCCGAAATTCGGCAAATTTCTTTCCTAGGATTGATGATAGATCTAGATCTAGTCGTTGCGACAGAATTCATTCCGACCTCTGCATTGATCACCGTTTCAACGATGGATGTGTAGGAAAGCAGATGAGATGAAAAAGGAAGCCCACATAGACTATAATCCGATTTTAGCGATCTAAGCACTCTGATTTTGAAGAAACTCCAGGTAGAATGTGGTTAGACCTGTGCACTACTGAAGAAATCAAAATAAAAAATAGTTTGCTTTTTCTTTTCTTTTTGTGTGTATATTTATTGCGGCGTCAAGTGCACCTACCATGCATTCCTGAAGTTCCTTTTACCAGTGCTCTGCCCAATACTAGTATTCTTCCTAACCTACTGACCGATTCATCGTGAAACGCAGTCTCTCCTATATAGATCTAGATCTACATGCAGTAAGGATATGTTCCCGTAAAATGGTCTTTAAAAGTAAGTACACCAATAATCATTCCAAGATATTTCCTAATACAAAGTAACGAAATTAACAAGGAACTGTCTTTATTTTGTTCAGGAAGTCAGGGACAGTTCGCTTTATTTCACATGTATAATTCTACGAAAGAAAAATGATTTCTCCTTTTCACAATGCTCAAAATTAGTTTTGACAAAGACGAAATTCGAACTCAAAACCCTATGATTTCAAGATCTATTGGACTAAGTCGTCATTCGAATTGATAAATATTTGTTCCACAAACCATTCACGTCGGTCGTTTTGAGGCTTTGCCTTTTTTCATATCATTCTCGAGACAAACTGATTCTTAAAAAAGTAAGCTTTTAAAACAGGTAAATTATTCATTTATCAATGTTTTTCGCTCACCTGAGCACGACGTGCTCTTGGTGAGCTATTGTGATCAGTCATTGTCCGTCGTCCATCCGGTTGTCCGTCGGTCCGTCCGTCCGCTGTCCGTCCGTCCTTTAACAATTTCTTTAAAAATCTTCTCCTCCAAAACCAGATTACCAATCTTGATAAAACTTGGCAGGAATATTCCTTGGATGAAGCTGTACAAAGACTGTTAAAAAATTTTAATTCCATCAAACACTCTGGTTGCCATGGCAACAAAATGGCTGAAAATGGAAAAAAAATCTTTAAAAATATTCTTGTGACAAAACATAAGTCGGAGAGCACTCATATTTTGTTTAAAGCATCATTGGGTGACCCCTTACCAAAATTGTTAAAATTATTTCCCTGGGGTCATATTTGGGCTTAGCCCGGGCGTACCCTATTTCACATAATAACAAAGAGGGAATACTTTAAAAACTCTTCTTCTGACAAACCATAATGGCCAGAGCATTCATATTTGGTATATAGCATTATCTGGTGATCCTCTTCCAAATTTGTTAAAAGTATCCCTCTGTGGTCTATTTTGTATGAAGCATCATTGAGTGACCCTTTACCAAAATTGCTAAAATTATCCCCCTAGGGTCATAGGGCTTTGCCCGGGTACACCCTATTTTACATAATAACAAAGAAGGAAATCTTTAAAAAAAATCTTCATCTGACAAACCATAATGGCCAGAGCATTCATATTTGGTATGTAGCATTTTCTGATGATTCTCTTCCAAAATTGTTAAAAGTATCCCTCTGTGGTCATATTTGGGCTCTGCCCGGGCGCACCCTATTTTATGTAGAAACAAAGAAGGAAATATTTTAAAGTCTACTTGTAACAAACCATAACAGCTAGAGCTAGAGCATTCATATTTTGTATGAAGCATCATTGGGTGACTCTTTACAAAAATTGTTAAAATTATTCCCCTAGGGTCATAGGGCTTTGCCCGGGTACACCCTATTTTACATAATAACAAAGAAGGACATTTTTAAAAGAATCTTCTTCTGACAAACCATAATGGTTAGAGCATTCATATATGGTGTGTAGCATTATCTGATGATCCTCTACTATAATTGTTAAAATTATACCTCTGCGGTCATATTTGGGCTCTGCCAGGGCGCACCCTATTTTACATGGAAACAAAGAAGGAAATCTTTTGAAATCTTCTTGTAACAAACCAGAAGGACTAGAGCATTTTTCATATTTTGCATGTAGCATCATCTAGTGACCCTTTATAAAAATTGTTAAAATTATCCCCTTGGGGTCACATTTGGGCTCTGCTCGCACGCACACTATTTTACATAGAATTAAAGAAGGAAATCTTTTAAAATCTTCTTGTGACAAACCATAAAGGCTAAAGCATTCATATTTTGCATGTAGCATCATGTTGTGACCCTTTATAAATATTAATGAAACTATCTCCTTGTGGTCATATTTGGGCTCTGCTCAGGTGCACCCAATTTTACATAGAAACAAAAAAGGAAATCTTTTAAAACTCTCATTCTGACAAATCATAAGGGCTAGAGCATTCTTAATTTGTATGTAACATCATCTTGAGACCCTTTACCAAAACTTTGAAAATTGATCCCTTGGGTGGAGTTTGGGCTTTGCCCTGGCGCACCCTATTTAACAATGAAAAGGGAAGAAAATTACATTTGACAAGTGAGAGACTAAAACTTTCATGTTTTGTTTGTATCAAAGTTCTGGTGACCCTTTGCCAAATGTTGTTATCTAGAGTAATTCTTAGTGGGGTCACTTTGTCTTTTCTCCCCTCCCCTGGGTATGCCTTTTCATGAAAAAATGGCCTCTGGCTTTGATATACTATTACCGATATTTGTATGTGGTATATAGCATCATTGTCTTGCGCCTATACCAAAGCCGTCTGTTCACAATTTCCTTAAAAATCTTTTCATCATAAATCAAGGAGGCTGAAACCATTTTACAAAAAAGAGAAAAAAGAAAGAGAGAAAAATAAACAAATAAACAGGGAAATATGTGAAGATCTTGCTGTGACAAACCATGAGACCTAAAGCTTTATCATTTGCAATGTAGCATTAAAGGTATTCTTCAGCAGATTTTGGAAAAAAAAAGTTGTTGTTTTTTCTTCAATTCACAGCCTGACCTTGATAAACCATATAAGTTACAAATATACTCAGGTGAGCGATATAGGACCATCTTGGTCCTCTTGTTTTTAGTTGCAGTCCATACACCAGGGAAATGATTATATGAGAGTACAGTGAAGTATTTTAAGCCCCTTTCACAATTGGCGCAGGAGCGCATTACAACACTTTGCGATCGGAATTTTTTAGCCTCGCAAGAGCTTTCGTATATGTTGCACGATGTCTCGCACTCGTTTGATGCGTTTTAGTGATCGCACGAAGTCTCTTCAAAATAGTGGGCATACACACTATTTAGACAGGACCTATTGCGATCCAAATTATCGCAATGCAACGCACGAACATCAGTACGAACGTCTTGCAGCGTTTTGTGTACTCTCAAGAGTGATGCACGAATTTGAAAGGTTCTAAGATGAATCGCAGCAGTCTATGCGTGTGTTTTGCGGACCATGAGATTGTTGCTTAACATGTGTCATGTAATCTTGCAAAGTTTTACTACGATTTATCAGCTTCAATTTGCCATGCTTTGCCACTAATAAATATACCTTGTTTAAGCATTTTCTGTTTCAGACCACAATTGATCATATGCGATTATTTCGGTTACAGTAACGATCCAAATCAAAATTTGTCGCACGAATATTTTGTCGCTTCTGCTTGTGCGCCTGCTGCGCCAGTTGTAAAAGCGCCTTTAGAGGATCGTTTGGTATTATTGAAAAATGACCGTTAGCACAATATTTCGTCTCAGCTGAGCCTTCGTGGACTGCGCAGTTGAAACTTTTTGCAGGGGAATGAAGCCCGTTTTTCACAAGGCATTTCTCCTACACTGCAGATCAGAGCACGTTTTCACGGATAAACTTTGTGAAGGTTTATCCAGATCACGCATGCACTTAATTTTGTGAAAAACATCATTGTGGTCACAGACGACCTCTTTATATTCACGTTCGACCCTCTTTGTCAAATCCGGAAAACTGTTCTAATATCTCTGGGTTTTTTAAAACTTTTTTTATAATATTATTTTTACAAATATAAATGGTAGGTACAAAAAAGTAATGCCATTTTAATGTGCATGTCTGTGTAGTGGGACCAGGTCTCGTTGTGTGTGTACAGATTCGGATCGGAATCATCAATCGGTCTCATTCGATACTCACCTTTCACTTATACACACAACTAAACCTGACCCGACCACACAGAAATAACGTCTGTTGTTACATTCCATTTTCTAATTTGTATACAATCAATTACGTGAAAATTTAAACTTTGACGATCTTCAGTACAACGGAAACAAAGTTTAATGTTTACGACTGTATTTTTCACATTTAGTTCTTCGAAAACACGCTCCTCACAGGCAAAGAGTAATATTTTATATGCTCGTGTATCACTCCTACAGCAATTGGAGAGTTTCGACTACTGCTCAATTAACCCTTACGCTGCTAAGTGCGACTCGAGGATGTTTTACAGACAATATAAATCAAGATCAGTGTGTACAGATTGTGTCGCTGATCTTGGATCGCCACTGTCTGATAAAAAACTTTGAAATAGCAATATTTGAACCTTGCTCTGGCCTAAAAGGGCTTAACCCTTTATCACACAACCCCGACTTTTACCACCCATGTGAAAGAAGCCTTTTGAAAACATTGTGGAAAAGGAAGAAACTGTTTGTAATCAGCATTTTGTCCTTTTCCCACGATGTTCTTCTTCCCTTCCTAAAACAAATTTCAATTCTTTAGTCACATTCATTTTGTCATCTAAAAATGCTTTCAATTTGGACCAGTATAAAATTTTGTCGTTTGGTAAAGAGTTCGTCCATGTCTATGATACATTGTACCTAGCAAGACATGACGTCATTACGGATCCAGAAAATCCATTTTGTCAAAAAACACGACTGAATCACGAGGTAGAATGATCTTGTACATGTAGTGAATTTGAAGGTAGGGAAAAGTTTCAGCCCATGTCAGCCTGCGAAATTACATTGACATGGGTCGATACATTTCGCAAATGCTTTAACCCATTACCACACAATCCCTACTTTTGACGCCCCTGAGAAAGAAGCCTTTTGAAAACACTGTGGGAAAAGGAGAAAATGCTGGTAACCAGCATTTTCTCCTTTTCCCACAGTGTTTTCTACCCTTCCCAGAACACATTGTAATTTTTCAGTCACCTTCTTTTTTGTCGTCTGCAAATGCTTTCAATTTGGACCAGTCTAAAATTTTCTGGTGTGGTAAAGAGTTAACCCTTTACCACACAATCCCTACTTTTGACGCCCCTGAGAAAGAGGCATTTAGAAAACTTTGTGAGAAAAGGAGAAAATGCTGGTAACCAGCATTTTCTCCTTTTCCCACATTGTTTTCTACCCTTCACAAAACAAATTTCAAATTTTCAGTCACTTTTATTTTGTCGTTTGCAAATGCTTTCAATTTGGACAAGCCTGGAATATTGTCGTTTGGTAATGAGTTAAGGCCCTTAACCACAGAGCAAGGTTCATTTGGATTTTTCACAATCGGCTTGAAATTCGACTGATTTAGAAAGTTAAGGGTTACAATGAGGGACTTTACCCTTCACCGTACAATGACGACTTTTAACGACCCTGAGGAAGAGGCCTATTGAAAACTTTGTGAGAAAAGGAGAAAATGCTGGTAACCAGCATTTTCTCCTTTTCCCACAAAGTTTTCTACTTTATCGAAGAAAAAATGTATCATTTGAACCACTATGCATTTTTTGTCTGCAAAAGCTTTCGAGTTGGATAGGTCTTATATCCTGCTGTGTGGTAAAGGGTTAAAGAGCTTTGGTTTACTGACAAAAAAAATCAAAATCAGACACATAAAAAAAATTGAGATCTGTTTCTTTTGTGCGCTTTTCGAAATAGTTTCGTTTGTTGTAGATTCGTATATCTAATAAATGTAAAAAACTAGAATAAATTCATTACCTTCATCTTTAGACTGCTAAGCTCGAGTCACTGACTTTTTCAGACTATATAGATCAAGATTAGACTGCACAGAACGTACAATCTGATCTTGGGTCTACTGTCCGATAGGAGATTTTTTTCCTCAAAAATATCTTCGAAACAGCAAAATTTGGGGTTTTATGATCGGCTAAAAAAATTAATTTCGCTTATTCAGCAGAATCAAGGCTAACAAGTCTGATTTAGAGTATATATTGTTGGTTTTGTGGACAGTGTAGACCAAGCTTAGATTTTAAAGATAACAAGTCGTACTTTACCTGTGGTATACTAAACACTGCACATGCTATCCATGAGAGTATGATCATAGTTCGAACCCGTCTTGGGGCTTTATTTCTGCTCATCGGGTCCAGAATCACACAGCAACGATCCAGGCTTATAACCACTGTCACACATGTGGAAAGATTGAGGGCAAACACCTGAGCAAACTTTACAAATTTACACATAACGTCCCCGGCATACCATTGTACTGTAGAGTTCCAGATAGCCTCAGTCCCCATACAAAAAAATGTCACAAGCAAATCGGCTGAGGCAAGATTGATAATCAGTGTGTTAACTGTAGATTTTCTCCGTCTCATACGGTACATCTGGACAATGGTGGCCAGATTTCCAAAAAGTGACACAAAAAACATAGTGCCCATGATGAGAGTTTCAATCATGGTAGCGTCATTAAAGACAGGTAAAGCAGGTTGTGTCTCACCTGTAAAGTTCGACTTATTGTGTGACACTTGCGTGCTTATCTCCACCATATTTGTATCTTCTTGAAGAACCAGTTTGGAATATTTCATTTGTAATAATGTAACAATTTATCAAAATTAATCGGACTTAATAGTGAAATATAGAAAACTTTCACGGTCTTTTTAAGTTATCAGTCATTTCCAGAGGCGTTGAATTGTTAGAGTTATCAAACTGCAACATTATATGTTTATTTCTTAAAATGAACACATTGCTTTTATTGTAATGTAACTAAAAAAACAATCGAAAATTAATAAAATCAGAACCACTAATTGAACTAATTATTAGTTACAAGATTTAGTATCTGATGTCTCGAAAAAATAGTTATTTATCTCGTGTTATCTAAATATATCTCCAGACAGAAATTGAAAACTACATTACAACAAGTTTCTCATTTCACCCCAAACAATAATCCAATAAATTTCGTTCATTGCCTGAATCAAGCCGAACAGCGATATTGTAGCAAATATTTACATGCTTTACGGCAGAAATTTTCAGGAGAAGCAGGGTTGCCGATATCCGATAACCATCGAAGCGGTGTCCGTCTCAGCTGTTCCGAGGCATTTATTTATCCATCATATAACAGTTTGAAATACGAGCTTTAACTTTTTACCAAACAACGAAATTTAGGACTTGACGAAACTGAAAACATTTGCAGACGACAAATCAATTGTTGCTCAAATAATGATTTTTGTCTATGATCGCACTGAAAACATTGTGGGAAAAGGAGAAAATGCTGGTTACCTAACTCTTTTTTCCTCAATGTTTTACAAAAGACTTCTTCTTCAGGGTCGTTAAAAGTAGGGATTGTCTGGTAAAGAGTTAAATGCATCATTTGCAAGTTGTTGTTGTAAACAACAAGGGAAAAGAAGCAATTATTGCTTGTTACCAGAAATTGCTCCTTTTCCATTCTTCTTTTCGGCACAAGGAAACAGATACATATGTACACCTCAACTCTTTGCCGACAAAATGTTTAATTCGATCCTTTACGATGCCTGAAAATAGAATCCACTGAGACTCAGCGGGATTTGTGTCTCGTAGGCTTGACTAAACAAACGGATGGAAGAGGTCCAAGATTAGATTGCGCGTTCTGCACAATCTGATCTTGATCTATGCCGTCTGCTAAATTGGAGCAGACTTTTCTCGACTTTTATAAGTATCTTCTTCGTTTCAATTGAAACTTTAAGAATCAGATAGAGGACAGTGTAGTTTTAAGATCAGAATGCACGATTTGTGAAGTCTTGATCTATGCCGTCCACATCAGCTATCCAAGACGACATTGGCAGTATAGACGATCCCTGGCGGCGCTTATTGAAGCCAAAAGGCAGTCATGTTAACCTGTATGCTGCTAAACGAGAGAAATATTTACCTTTCAAGCCGATAGCAGAAACTCAAATTTACATTTCAAAAGTATTTTTGTAGGAAATATTTCTCCACATCGGACGATGTATATACAAGATCAGACTGCACTTTTTGTGCAGCCTGACCTTGATCTACAGTGTCCACAAAAGGTCATTAAGTCGGGCTTAGCAGCCAAAGGGTTAAAGTCGTAAATGCTTTTGCTGTCAAGAGCCATCTCATTCTAAAGCAGAGTACGTATGTACACTCCGTATTGAATTCACTTGCCAAATTTCCAAGACACAACCAAGCTTGTGAAATTGCCTTGACTACACAATGTCATGGTGTGACTGTAAAAGGTACCAATAGTACTTTCAATGCTGCGACCGGACTTACAACCATAGAGTACTTGTGGGTAAGCACTCCACCAGGCCGCTGCAGAAGCTATACATGGCCATCCTCGGATACCCCGGGGTCTCCCTATTTGCTACGCTACATCGACCCTGGGACAATTGACTAATAAAACTTTGAATCAGCCGCCGAAAATCGATACTGTTACGAGTCAGGCGTAACTAGAAAGAAGAAGCCAGCAACAAACGATAACAATTAACAGAATTTATTAACAAAAATATCAAATAGACAGTTACAATATTACAATAGCACAAAACAATACCTTAGACGTTAAATACAGAAGACAAATTATTCCAGTCTTAATTCCAATCTGATGCTGATCCAAACTGAATGTAATCCAAGCACATGAAATAATCCTCACTTTAGTCTAGTCTGATCCTAATCCAAACTGAATGTAATCCAGGCACTAATTATGACACAAACACAAGATAATCCCCACTGTAGTCTGGCAATCATGTATTAACTAGTGAACACTGAGATGTAAAAAGCTTTTCCTTTTATAATAACAGGGAAACTTCCAGAAAATTCATGTTAAAATCAGTTGCATAATTCTTAGTAATCAGATTGTATAAAGGCCTGGAAACTTCCAGCACAATATTCTACAAGAGAGAGTTCAGTTCTAAAAATAGCAACAGGGGAAAACCATTCAAAAATAGATACACACATGAACAAAGCTAATAATAACTGGGCATGTACATAACACTTCCCCCCTTGAAAAGAAAAAGAAAGGTTTATGAAATAAAATCTTTCTTTTTTGCAATATTATTTATATACATGTATATGATACTTTAACTGAAGTATTACATAGGAAATGACAAACTCAAATAATAATTATTTCAGACTAATGAAAATAGTCAAGGTAATGAAATTGCAATTTAAAAGAAAAAACAGTTTAAACTTGATTTAGGGAAAAACAACTATTGAAATTTCAAACTCTTGAAAGAGCATCTGGTATAATGTTATCTTTCCCTTTTATGTGTCTTATGTCAAGATTAAACTCTTGAAGCAATAAACTCCACCTCAGTAATCTTTGATTCTTATTCTTAAGTTTGTGTAGAAAACTTAAAGGGTTATGATCACTGAATACAACAATTGGTGAAGTTGAAGAGGTTAAATAAACTTCGAACTGCTGGATTGCCAGAATTAAAGCAAGACACTCTTTCTCTATGGTAGAGTAATTTTTCTGGTGTTTGTTAAATTTCTTAGAAAAGTAACAAATTGGGTGATCAATACCATTATTATCTTCTTGTAAAAGAACAGCACCAATTCCAACATCACTTGCATCAACAGCTAATTTGAAACATTTGTCAAAATCAGGTGCCAAGAGAACTGGTGCGCTCTTTAGTATGGCTTTTAGACGATCAAATGCATCTTGACATTTGTCATTCCATTTGAACTTTGTGCTTTTCTTTAGTAAATTTGTTAAAGGTTCAGCAATACCTGAGAAATTTTTACAGAATTTCCTATAGTAGCCAGCCATACCAAGAAATCGCATCAGCTGTCTTTTACATTTAGGCACAGGAAACTCAGAGATAGCATTGACCTTAGCTTCTAAAGGTTTAACTTGACCCTGTCCCACAAGATGTCCTAGAAATGTTACAGTAGCATGACAAAATTCAGTTTTTGCAAGATTCACAGTCAGTTTCGCTTTACTGAGTCTGTCGAAGAACTTCCTGATTCTTTGAAGGTGGTCACTCCAACTGTCTGAGTAGATGATGACGTCGTCAATATATGCATCACAACCATCTAATCCACATATAACGTTGTTTATAAGTCGCTGAAACGTTGCAGGAGAATTTTTCATCCCAAACGGCATGACTTTGTACTGGTACAGACCGCTTGGAGTAGCAAAGGCTGATACTTCTTTTGCTCTATCAGTCAGTGGAACTTGCCAGAATCCTTTTAGCAGGTCAAATTTGGTGACATATTTAGAATTTCCAACTTTGTCAATACAGTCATCAATTCTTGGTATTGGAAAAGAGTCTGTTTTTGTCACAGAGTTCACTTTACGATAGTCAGTACACATTCTATAAGTTCCATTTGATTTGGGTACTAATATACACGGTGAACTGTAATTACTCTGGCTAGGTTCAATAAAGTCATTTTCCAGTAAGTATTTTACTTCATCTTGGAGGTATTTCTGTTTCAAAGGATTCATTCTATATGGATGTTGCTTTATTGGTTTAGAATCTTCCACAATGACATCATGATAGATTTTATCTGTTCTTGTGGGGATATCAGGAAATAAATGTTCATATTCATGTATCAACTGTTTCAGCTCTTCCTGCTGCGATGGTTCCAAGTGAGAAAGTTTGTTGTCGAGGTTTCTCAAAATATCAGAATTCTCAAGTTTAGATGGACCAGGATCAGATTTATCAATAAAGTCCGAATTTACTTCAAGATCAGATACATTTGATTCTTGTGGGACAGTGTTTACAACTGTAATTGGTTTTGAAATAGAGCTATCTCTGTCAAAGTATTCCTTTAACATATTTATATGACACATTTGTTTGTTTTTACGCCTTCCTGGAGTATTAATTATATAGTTCAAATCACTTGTTTTCTTGTCAATAGTGTAGGGTCCAAAATATCTTGCCTGTAGAGGTCTGCCAGGTATTGGCAAAAGAGCAAGGACTTTGTCACCTGGTTTAAATTTTCTATCAATAACATGGTTGTCATATCTTGCTTTCATTTTGCCCTGAGACGTTTTAAGATTAGACCTAGCAACCTCACATGCCCTAGACAGTCTATTTCTGAAGTCAGAAACATACTGTAGTAAATTCAAAGGTGTTTCATCATTTGAGAGAAATTTCTCCTTCAAAAGTTTTAAAGGTCCACGAACAGAATGGCCAAAAACTAATTCAAAAGGGCTGAAACCAAGAGATTCTTGTACAGATTCTCTGGCTGCAAATAGTAACAAATGGATGCCCTCATCCCAATCTTTTTCAGTGTCAAAGCAATATGATCTTATCATATTTTTTAATGTCTGGTGAAATCTTTCTAAAGCACCTTGACTTTCAGGGTGATAAGCGGATGACCTGTATTGCTTAATCCCTAATTCATGCATAACCTGTTGGAATATACCAGACATAAAATTTGACCCTTGATCAGACTGAACTGATTTTGGAAGACCAACAAATGTGAAAAATTTTATAAGAGCTTTGACTATTGACTTTGTTTTTATGTTCCTTAAAGGAATAGCTTCAGGAAAACGTGTAGAAATACACATAATTGTTAAGAGATACTCATTTCCTGACTTGGTTCGAGGTAAAGGACCAACACAATCTATAAGTATCCTACTGAAAGGTTCATCAAAAGCAGGAATAGGTTGTAATTGAGCTTTGGGAATGGTTTGGTTGGGTTTACCTACCATTTGACATGTATGGCAAGTTTTACAATATTTAGAGACATCTGATTTGAGACCAGGCCAATAAAAATGATTAATAATTTTGTGATAGGTCTTGTTTATACCTAGGTGACCTGACATAGGACTTTCATGGGCTATACTTAGTATTTCATGACGATATGACTTTGGAACCACAATTTGGTGGTAAACAGCCCATTCATCATCAGCTGGGACATCAAATGGTCGCCATTTTCTCATAAGAATCCCATTCTTTATATAGTAACACATTGGGACCTGTGAAATTTCATCTTCAGGTGAAGCCCTAAAAATTAATTTTGAAATCTCAGGATCAGTTTGCTGTTCCTGGATAAGCTGTGACTTTGACAGCGTGTCGTGACCTTGGTCAATAGACCTTGGTGGAGAATGACGAGACATTGACGAGTCTGTCTGAGTATCAGACAAACTGGGATCAAGAGACTTTTTAATCTCATTATTGAAATATTGACCGATAAAAGTATCCGTCAAGTCAATGTCAGAGTTTGAGTTTTTCAAAATGGCCTTTTTAGCCATAGCTCGGGTAACTGCACAAGAAGGATACAAGTCAGGAATTTCCTGCTCGATAGGGTCATCTGTTTGACCTATATTTGGTGTGTCAGTTACAAGTGGATTTACCACAACCTTATCTCCAGCTAAGTCATTGCCTAGCAGTAAATGGACACCTTTAAAGGGTAAGGAAGGTTTAATACCAATAACCACAGGCCCAGTAACCAAATCTGATGACAAATTAACATGATGGAGAGGGATATTAACAGTTCCACACTCTACACCCTGAATAAGGACACTAGTACCGGAAGAAGTCTTCTCAGAAAAAGGCAGTATATCTGCTAAAATAAGGGATTGAGAAGCTCCTGTGTCTCTTAAAATTTTAATAGGGGTAGGTGGGCAATTATCACCTGAAAGTGATACAAAACCATTCAACATAAATGGTTCAAAAATCTCCATAGTAGAATCAGACTTGGATTTTGTGACTATGTCAATTGTATTGGTTTTAATAGAAGACTGTGGCCTTGGTCTAAGAGTGGTGAGCCCTGTTGGTTTGGCTTCATCACGTTCTAACTTCCTTTTTAATTTCAAACATTCAGAAATAAGGTGACCAGGTTTCTTACAATAGTTACAAGTGGGTCGAGATAAGGGATATTGACTTTTGGTTTCACTAGTAGAATTGGGTTTGGGTGTATTGGATTGACTGGGCATGCCAGATGAATTACCAGACGTAAATTTATTTTGGGGATGTGAGGAAGTAGGTTTTGGTTTATTAATAAAAGAAACTTTATGTGTAAGGTAGTAATTATCAGCCAGACGAGCTGCTTCTTCTAAAGTTTCAACTTGTTTTTCGTCTAAGAATGTCTTAACATCAAATTGAATACAACGTTTGAATTCTTCAACTAACATAAGTTGTCGGAGTTTATCAAAATTTTGGTCTATTTTCTTAGAACAGCACCATCTATCAAATAACTGTTCTTTGTTTCTAGCAAATTCAACATGAGTCTGGTTAGAATCTTTTTTACAATTTCTAAATTTTTGTCTATATGCTTCTGGGACCAGCTCATAACCTTTGAGAATAAGTTCTTTAACAGTCTCATAATGATGACATTGTTCAACACCTAGTTGTGTATAAATTTCACGAGCTTTGCCTATCAAAACACTTTGCAGAAGCAAAGTCCAGTGCTCTCTTGGCCAATTTAAGTTTTCTGCAACTTTTTCAAAGTGTAGGAAGTATTTATCAACTTCTTTTTCTTGAAATGGAGGAACAAGCCTAATATGTTTTGTAACATCGAAATTGTATTCAATCTTTTGCTTGGGCTGATTTGCTCTTTCTTGCATTTCTATTTCCCTCATTCTTAATTGAAATTCTCTTTCCTTCTTTCTCTCTTCCCTTTCTTCTCTGTGTCTTTCCCTTTCTCTTTCTATTTCTAACTGTCTGATCTGAAGTTTTAATTCAAGTTCTTTCGAACTTGAAACTGACTGAACGTCAACTATCAGGGAAAGCGCATTTTCATTGAAAATCTCCTCATCAACAAAATATTGTACCAAAATGTTCCTAATTTCATGTTTACGCATTGAAGATTTTATTTCAGACAATTTATAGTGCTTAGCAAGATTAAGCAAATCAGTCTTTTTACCCAAATTCAATAACTCCACAGATGGTTCAGCCGTAAATTTATCTAAGTCAAAAGACATGTTTGTTTGTTGCTGGATTCAAGTACAAAATTGTGTTATAATTACTGATTAGTAAACGAATGCGTTAGTCTAGTTTCCAATCGATGGATAGTCCAAAATGGAAAACAAATACGTTAGTCTATTTTCCAATCCCGTTAGTCTATTTTCCAATCCCGGACGAGCCCCCAATTTCTGTTACGAGTCAGGCGTAACTAGAAAGAAGAAGCCAGCAACAAACGATAACAATTAACAGAATTTATTAACAAAAATATCAAATAGACAGTTACAATATTACAATAGCACAAAACAATACCTTAGACGTTAAATACAGAAGACAAATTATTCCAGTCTTAATTCCAATCTGATGCTGATCCAAACTGAATGTAATCCAAGCACATGAAATAATCCTCACTTTAGTCTAGTCTGATCCTAATCCAAACTGAATGTAATCCAGGCACTAATTATGACACAAACACAAGATAATCCCCACTGTAGTCTGGCAATCATGTATTAACTAGTGAACACTGAGATGTAAAAAGCTTTTCCTTTTATAATAACAGGGAAACTTCCAGAAAATTCATGTTAAAATCAGTTGCATAATTCTTAGTAATCAGATTGTATAAAGGCCTGGAAACTTCCAGCACAATATTCTACAAGAGAGAGTTCAGTTCTAAAAATAGCAACAGGGGAAAACCATTCAAAAATAGATACACACATGAACAAAGCTAATAATAACTGGGCATGTACATAACAATACGAAACGTCATAGCGTACAGTCCACTCGCCGATCACAAAATGATGATGGAACCAATGAAAAGCCAGCATTTGGCCAGCGGCAAAGCGAGGGAAATTCAATTAATTGTCCCAAGGGTCGATGTAGCGTAGCAAATAGGGAGACCCCGGGGTATCCGAGGATGATACATGGCTCTATTTGAAGGTAATAAAAGCGCCAGCGTACAGGACTAACACCAAACAACATTACAATGGTTGCTAATATAATTACAACACTTTCAAACAGTTGTTTTTGAAATTTGATATGATGCGTGTTTGACACTGGCAAGGCATACGATTGGTTTTGGAATACAAACGCAAATAAAAGTCAATGTAGCCACACTTGAGTTTTCCGTTACTATGAAACTAAGCAGCATACTTCCTGTCCATACGATAAACTGTAAACTTTGTGTAAAGTGATATTTCCGTTATAATGACAAATAACCAACATACTTCCTGTCCATACAATAAATTGTAAACTTTGTGAAAAGTGAAAGCATAAACTCTGTAGACAATAAACTAAATGTGACTCAAAATGTATTAACTTTTTTTAAAAAGTCGCAGACTCCATAGTAAAAAAAAATGGAAAATGTTGGTTACCTGCCAGTTCCACTTTTTCCCACAATGGTTTCAAAAGCCTTTTCCACATGGTCGTTAAAACTTGAAATGTTTGGATTAGTTTTACATTCTTATGCTATCTGTTTGGGAAATGAACAAGACCAGCTCACCGGTAAGGAACGCACCAGATGAAAAGGTGAAACGTCTTTTGTTTGGGATCGGCGTCTTTAAAGGCTTTTTGATCGCTTCTCGTTGTTTCAACTAGATTTGATTTGCTTTAACGTGAAATGACAAGGTCTTTTATCAGAGGGGTCAAGTCCTTGTAAGGTTAGCTTCAAGTATACACTTGTGCGTTTTCGGGTTCATACGCGACAGTATAACGCGTTGTTAGAAAATTGTACGTACATAGTGTAACGTGAAGTAGCCTGGATTTCAATCCAGGCACTAATCCAATGCACAGTGCATAATTATCAAGGAGAAAATACACCAAACCGCATCGCTGTAGCAGCTATCTTAACAGCAAGGCAGGTTTGAAGTGCTTATCTATCAAACATTTGTGCGTGACATTACTCTTACTTTCGAGAAGTCTAGAACCCAAGACTTATTTACGAATATACAATGGTCAGGCAACTCTAGTCCGAAAGTTGCCATGATCCTAGCTCTGCACGTGCAACAACTTGGTCACCCGTCCGGTAACTAACCACTTGCTTAACTTTCAAATAGACATCCGCTAAACTACATCGCTTTAAAACCTAGGTCAACAGCATCCTCGGATACCCCGGGGCCTCCCTATTTGCTACGCTACATCGACCCTGGGACAATTGACTAATAAAACTTTGAATCAGCCGCCGAAAATCGATACGAAACGTCATAGCGTACAGTCCACTCGCCGATCACAAAATGATGATGGAACCAATGAAAAGCCAGCATTCGGCCAGCGGTAAAGCGAGGGAAATTCAATTAATTGTCCCAGGGGTCGATGTAGCGTAGCAAATAGGGAGACCTCGGGGTATCCGAGGATGGGTCAACAGCAAGGCAGGTTTCAAGTGGTTATATCTAACATCTCTCCGTGACAAAAGGATGTTTCACCTCATATACCAACTGACATCGATCACGCATGCCATGAAAATTGAACATTCACACCTTATGTACCAGACAATATGTATTAATATTTGTCTTTTGATCAACTGCGCAAGTTTCAAGCCAAAACAGAGGACATCTTCATTTTTCGTGATAATCATTTTGAAATAAATCTCTCTGATAATATGTCCTGTATACTGAACATTTAAGAAATTACACTTACCAATCACATTCATAATATATAAAGGTTTTTTTTTACAGAGGTGAAAGATAGAAATTTATTTCAACGAGGAGTAATCATCATTATATTTCATAAGTGGCTTAGATACCTTCCTGTCAAATTTTTGTTGGGACTGTTGTCACAATCTAGTACAAATGTGTTAAGTTATCGTCGTGGCGTACACAGCATTCTAACATGATACGCGAATTTGGCTCTATAAACACAGTGCAAGGAAAGCGTGGTAAAATCTGCAACAATCTATGTAGGGTGACGTCATTCTGTATCGAGTGACGTCATTCAATGAGTGAGTTATTCAATGGAACATAATCTTCATCCGCGTTTAAAATTACACTAAGTTTGAGCTTGGTTTCTTTTCATTCCATGTTAGAATCGAAATAATCTTCTTTCTATCGTTGTTTTATCGTTCAATAAACCGCGTTGCGAGTTAAGAGGCGCAATGAATAACCCACTCGGGCTATCGCCCTCGTGGATTATTTATTGCGCCTCATAACTCACAACTGTGGTTTATTGAACGTATACTACGATAGAAAGAAGATTATTTCTTAAATACATTACAATAATATGTGAATCACATGTAACGTAGGTTAATTTACGTCATATGACCTTCTGGCTGAACAACACGTGCTGTTTTATCTAGGTAACTAGTGCGCGGGAATCCCTGTTTCCGCCTTCAGTTGAAGAGTTATAAAGGTAAAATCATAATCCACTAGATCTACTATTTCTCGCTAAATGCCCGAAAAGTATAAAATAAAAATGAAATTTCGGTATTACTATACAAACGATATTTATAAAGGAACAACAATCTTCTTGGTTTAGCACTAATTATCATAATCTTTGTTAAACTGTCCAATGTAAGTGAGTTCAATTACATGAAAATTTAAATTATTGGCTTCTCGAGTGTCGAGAAACGTTACATAATGATTTTATTCATACATTTCTAGGGAGCACACATAATTTGACCTAACCCCGTACTTTAAATCCAAATTTCACAGTACGAGATCATGTTTAGATTTCCTAGGATCTCATAACCGATTTAATATAGCCCAGATACAAATCTCACGAGGTTCTTTAACCATTTCGATGGCAGCGGTTCTTGTTGTTTCTTTTCAGTCAGTGTAGACTATAATAGTTACGTAGATCAAAATCAGACGTCAGAGGTAATACATTATGATATTCAGTGTTCAGAATATGTTCATAAAAAAGCATTCAAATCCTTTTAGCTTGCTGTATCCCCCGAAGATATGACTGGCTTACTCGGCACCAAAGTTATGATCGAGTAAAAGCAAACAATCATAAAACAGGGATAAATAGAAATTAAGTAAATGTCAATTAAAATTCATAGTTTTCTCTTTTTTTCTTCGTATAATATCTATCTGCATCATATGGAACACATTATCCAATGTAAAAAAAAGATTTAAAAACCATAACGAGGGTAGCAAAGGTATATTCTTAGAACTATAGCTTGATGTAAATGATTGCGGTTATTTATCGTAGCAATTTTATTTCGGTATTGAAGCGGGGTGCTGTAGAAATGTATCGGCCCTTTCAAATATTGTTATACTAATTCAGGAAGTCAACAAGAGAAAAAGCAGACGCAAGAGCGTCAAAGGTCGCCCGAAAATGATTTTTTTTTTCTTTCCATTATTAAACAAATATGCAGTCAAGAGAATATATCCGACTTCATTTTTTTTAGTTATTCTTCATTTGAGAAAAAAGTAGATATTGTTTTCTAATAAATTGACATGACAATAGTGACCTACATTGTCATATAACCAACTGTCAAGATAAAGTATGGGTTTTCGGGCTGGAAAACGTTCAAATGCCCGATTTACATTTTATGCTACTTTTATGTCTATTTTCAATTTAGCCATCTGAGAATAACTGCATAACGAAAATAAAAATGCGACAAATATATTTTTTCAGCCATGATTACAAAAATATTGTATTTCGTTTATAACTGGAGATATAATTGGTCAATGAGTACAAATAAAATAAACGCATTTGAAACCATACGTGGTTACCAAATACTTTACTTTACAACTTATATCATAGTAAATTATATTTCCAATGCGAATTTTGTTTTTCCATTGCGCCTATCCCGCGCAATAAAAATTTGAAATGAAGTTTTATTATCTGGGTACTCAATAGATATTGGGAAAAAGTTTCAGTTTATTTAACTTATATCTTACTTAACACATAATCTTTATTTTGCACACCAAATGACAAAATTTTAGAACAATCCAAAAATATCTGAGGACGGTGTAGATCAAGATCAGACTTACCAAAATTACAATCTGATCGATCCTAGATTCACGCAATCTAATATACCGGTATATAAAATGATACATGTAACCAAAGCCGATCAGTGAAATATCTGAAGAGGGTGTAGATCAAGATCAGACTTACCAAAACTGAAGTCTGATCCTAGATTCACGAAGTCTAATGCATGTTAGCTGATATATAAATCAAGTTATTATCCATTTTAAAATTCAATCTGAACTTTAAGACCTGTATTGGGTGCATTATATAGTACTTGTTCGAACTTGGTAATTTTTCCATTTCCCCTTCTGAGATTACCTGCTTAAAGAAGGAAATATTGCTACAAATATATTTTTTTAACAGTTAAAACTTTATATTTCAATATTCCTGCAGATATACCCTAGGAAAGATATACGAGTACAAATACACACGTTTGAAATCATACATAATATTA
This sequence comes from Tridacna crocea, assembly GCA_943736015.1. Taxonomy (NCBI): domain Eukaryota; kingdom Metazoa; phylum Mollusca; class Bivalvia; order Cardiida; family Cardiidae; genus Tridacna; species Tridacna crocea. The sequence goes on along the minus strand of OX031066.1, from coordinate 31,485,145 downwards.
TTTACTTTATATAGTAACAAATGTATAATGTCTATTGCGTACAAGTTTTCTTTTCCATTGCGCCAGTCCTGCACAAAGGAAATTTAACCCTTTCCCAAACAATCCCTGGTTTTTACGGATCTAGAATAGTAGCCTTTTGAAAACATTGTGGGAAAAGAAGAAAATGCTGGTAACCAGCATTTTCTGCTTTTCCCACAATGTTTTCTACCCTATCATAGACAGAAATCATCTTTTCAGCACGAGTTTAAATTTCGTCTTCTAATGCTTTCAATTTGGTCTAGTCCAAAAGTTTGTCGTTTGGAAACGGTTCAAAGGTTTTAACATTAGTACTTATAAGCATAAAGAAATTCTAATCATTTTCTTCAATTAACTACCCATAAGAAAATACATTAAAGACCTGTAACACTTTAGGTACAATATACTGTTGGTAAATTTTTCATTTCGCCATCTAGGAATACGTGCATAAAGGAAAAATATCACTACAAGTACATTTTTTTCAGCGGTACAAAAACATAATTTTTGGTTTTTACTTGTAAATTACCTTTAATGGGTAGAAAAAATCAAATCATTATTGTTATTTTATTTAATAAACAGGCATGATATATTTCCATGCGTATTTTCTTTTCCATTCCGTCCATTGCTCTAAAATATTTCCATTCCGCTCTTTAGGCCTGCCGGTAAAGAGTCATTATCTCCCGCTAGATGGCAATACTCGAATCATCGAAGAATATGACATGCACAGACAACGGTAGAAAGTAGGAGTAGTTCTGCATTTTCATTGGTTCCTAAGATCATGTGACTGGACGAGTTCATTTGCGTTAAAAATAGATGGATTCTGCACAAGAACATTAATTGTTTCACAAAATGTTGCGCAGCAGACCGTTAATCATTCTTTCACGATTCTTTATCGGTTTAAAAACAAGTAAACAACCTCAAAAAAGGTGAAGAAAACCCCACACAACAATTTCACATACATTCACACCTATTTTACCAAATTAAACCTGGCGAATATGATGAAAGATTTTAACCGGAAGTACCTACACTCTCCATGAACATCTCTTCCGAACTATATTAAATATAAGGTCGCCGGCTTCTGCCGGGCGACCAATGAAAAGAAAATATATTAGCATCTTATACAACTTAATTTGTAAAATATTACTCGAAACCCTTCCATATTTTTTTTTAATGAAATTCTTTATAGGAAATGTAAGTTTGTGCATTTTACTAACTCTTAACACCCTAAGAAACGTGAACTCTTATGTGTTGGTCATAATTGCTTCAGCATGTCGCGCAATCTCGATATATTTACGGACGGCTGCAGCAGCAGTCGCAGCAGCATTCACAAGGTCACACTGTATCGTTCATATTGTATCTGTTGCTACATGGCTTTCTTTAGTAAACCTGTAACTTTTAAGTTACGACATATGGTCGCACTTTTGCTTTCTAATGGTGATATTAAAGAAAAAAATATGAAGGGGTCGCAGGGAAGTCATGAGACAACCGAAGCCTGATCAAAAGTAGCATGGGTACTATTCGGTTACCTCGAGATCAGTCTGCAGCTAATTACGCATACAACCTTCTTTGATTTTCCATAATGAACAATCTTCGTCCTTTCTTACATGTACACAGCATATAAAGTTGAATTTAGCCTTTCTGTAATAGTAACGATACTGCACATGCAAGTATTATACTGAAATTTCTGTACCACACTTCAACAAAGCTGGTTTCCAAGACATTTGCAAGCCTATAGACTCTGGGCTCGTTTCCCGAAATGTCGAGTTTTTAAATACCATTGGACTGCGAACGGCGCCATAAGGGGCAACATAAACGTTGCTGGTATCAAGTGTATGAACAGAAATAATGAGAAAAGTGTGTTATTTATTCTTCTTTATGATTTGGCACAACTTCCAAAACCAATAAACAACAGGTAAAGTATCCATTCTTTAACTAATTTATTTGACAAGTGTATACAGTTGCCATCCCGTTGACTCTTATACTGCTAAATGCATAAAATGATTTTTTTAGGCCGGTTGAAAAAACGGCAATTCTACAATTTCGTTCTTTTCTTTCTTTCTTTCTTTTTGCTTTGTGTGTGGGGGGGGGGGGGGGGGAGGAGGGGGGGGAGGCAGGGTTACATTGATCCAAGACTGCAATTTCTGTGCAGTCCTATCTTCATTTACACTGCCCTCTAAAGATCCTTGAATCGCGCTTATCAGCCCAAGGTTAATCAGGGAGCTATATTCAAAAGTTTCATCGTCGGAAAGAGTTAACTAATTACCAAACGACAATATATTAGGCTAGTCCTTTAGAATCGAAAGCATTTGAAGATGAAAAAATAAAAGTGACTGAAAATTTGAAATTTGCTTTGTGAAGGGTAGAAAACCTTGTGGGAAAAGGAGAAAATGCTGGTACCAGCACTTTCTCCTTTTCCCACAAAGTTTTCTAAAGGCTTCTTTCTCAGGGTCACCAAAAGTAGGGATTGTGTGGTAATGGGTTAAAGCCACGCCGGTGCTTCAGAAACCTTGAGTTACTAGGTATCTAGACGATACTGATCCACACTTCCAACGCAAAATTTCCATCTGATTGTGAGTCACGCACATTTTACCTACGTAATGCTACGTTCAAACCATCATGATTCGCTCCACGATTGAAATCGTGGTCTAAATCGTGAGCAAGTTGTGACGATCCTGTCAGGTCGTATCGGAACTTGATGTTAATCGTGACAATCGTGTTAATCGTAACCAAAGTGGGCCCGGTTTTGTGAAATAATAATAAGTAAGTGATACGGTACATGTATAAGTTAGTCCTGTCCAGAGTAGATTAAGATCAACTGTAACAAGCATAACGAAAGGAAAATGTACGAGTATTCAGTCATGAATTCTCATAATGTTATATTACTGAAATAAGCAAGCTTTCTTGTTTTGTTTTACCACTTTTTTCAGCTTAAAACTGGGAGAAAAAGAATATATATATATACAATTTGTAACTGTTTAACTCTACCATACAGAAAACTTTGGACATGACCAAATTTAAAATATCAAGTCAAGCTTAAAACTGGACTTCTATCTTTCTTAGAGTAAAATCATGTTCAAAAAGGAGAAAATGCTAGTTTTCCGCATTTTCTGTTTAAATGATCCTGAGGAGGCTATTTAAAAAGTAATGCAAAAAAAAAAAAAGAGAAATGTTGATCAACCAGCAGCTGTTTCTTTCTCCTTTTCCCAGATTTTTTAAATCATACAAAGAATATCCCTTCAAGTAGTACGGACCGACTGGGTACTTCAGAGGCTGACATATCTGACTCGTGACCTAGAGATTACGGGTTCAAAACCTGGTTTTGGCAAACCGTAATTCTTTCTGCTGATTTTTCGCGTCTCACCTCTGATGCATGTGAGAAATAGCCAATGGCTCTGAAAAAAAAAATTGTGTTAGTAATTGTGCGATCAAGCCAGAAAACACATAAAGTTTGCATGTCACTGACCGCCATGATATGATCTCAGCTGTTAAAAGAGTGTTTAATTCGAAACAAACCAACATAACAAATGGTACTCATTTAGCCCACTCTTTCATCTGCAAATACATTCAGTTTTGACAAGTCCATTTTTTTTTATGTTGTAGAGTTAAGTTCATCTCAGCTTTTATCTCACCGGAGTACAAAGTGCTCAGGATGAGCTATTGTGATCACTCACCGTCCGATGTCGTCCGTTGTCCATCCATTCACATTCTTTTGTTTACACTCTAGCACCTACAAACATTAACCCATCAGCACTAAACTTGGTAAAATATAAATGACTCTAAGATCTCGGATTAGTTTGATCATGGGTCAAGTCGGACTAGAACAACTGGAGTTATTTGCTGTTGAATTAGAAAACTTTGTTTACACTCTAGTATCTACAAATATCAACCAATCATGTTCAAAAGTATTATATCAATATGACTCCTTAGTTGTCAACTAATAAGAATTTTGTTTCCATGTTGCACTAGAAACGTTGTAATAGTAATACCTTAAAAACAATATCAGAATATAAGAATTGCCAGCATTTTCTTCTGTCCTGCTTGTCTCCTTTTTAGGCTTTCTCCCTTGGGCCCGAGGAGTATGAAATTTTATGATGAATGTTTTAAATATCTTTTCTGAATACATCATCGCTTGAAACTTGTCACTAAATAATCAATCGTCTGCTCTCTGTTTTTTCAGTACTGTTAGTACTGGTTAGTACTGATTCAAAGATATTTCTTGTTCATCATTTGAAAGAATTTTCATATTTTGTAATTTTACGGGTAGAGTTGAGAGAGGATTTTCATAGAGGTAGAAAAATCAAAGTGCTATACAAAATGCTTACTTAAGTTCATATGCTCCATGTCTAAATCAACAGACCAGGTAAAAAAAGCGTGGAAAGCGCCGATTGAGACCAGACAGCATGGAACATGCAATTAGACCTGGAGTTTGTTAGACCAGTTTTCTGAGATATTCTAATAAAAAAGCAGTGTCCTGTAATGATAAGGCGGCTTTTCCGAGTTTCACATATCTATTTCATTAGTTCAGGGCTTTAAGTGTGTAACGTGCAACAACCTGGTCACCCATCCAGGCACTAACCTAAATATCACGGAAAGAAATACACCAAACCGCATCGCTGCAAAAGCTAGCTCAACAGCAAGGCAGGTTTCAAGTGTTTATATATCTAACCTCTCTCCGTGACATTACTCCCCCCTTTAAGAGGTCTCGACCCCGAGACTGATATACAAGCGTGTACACACAGAAACACCAGGGGAATATACATGGGTAAGGCAACTCCAGTCCCGCAGTTGTCATTATCCAACCTCTCCCACCAAATGTAACGTGCAACGACCTGGTCACCCATCCAGGCACTAACCTAATGCACATTGCTTAAGTATCACGGAGAGAAATACACCAAACCGCATCGCTGTAAAAGCTAGCTCTACAGCAAGGCAGGTTTCAAGTGCTTATATATCTAACCTCTCTCCGTGACATTACTCCCCCTTTGAGAAGTCTCGACCCCGAGACTGATATACAAGCATGTATATACAGAAACACCTGGGGAATATACATGGGTAAGGCAACTCCAGTCCGGCAGTTGTCATTATCCAACCTCTCCCACCAAATGTAACGTGCAACGACCTGGTCACCCATCCAGGCACTAACCTAAATATCACGGAGAGAAATACACCAAACCGCATCGCTGTAAAAGCTAGCTCTACAGCAAGGCAGGTTTCAAGTGCTTATATATCTAACCTCTCTCCGTGACATTACTCCCCCTTTGAGAAGTCTCGACCCTGAGACTGATATACAAGCATGTATATACAGAAACACCTGGGGAATATACATGGGTAAGGCAACTCCAGTCCGGCAGTTGTCATTATCCAACCTCTCCCACCAAATGTAACGTGCAACGACCTGGTCACCCATCCAGGCACTAACCTAATGCACATTGCTTAAGTATCACGGAGAGAAATACACCAAACCGCATCACTGCAAAAGCTAGTTCAAAAGCAAGGCAGGTTTCAAGTGCTTACATGTATATTTCTAACCTCTCTCCGTGACAAGTGTAACACTCGGTGTTTGTCTCCATAGCTACTCCATACTGATTCTCATCCTTCATATTTCAGATTAAGCCATAGGTTCACTGTAGTGATGCTCTTGCTCATTAGTATGAAATACAAAGACCTGTGTTGTCCAAGGACTAGTAAAGTCACTTTTGAAGACAATAAAAGATCAAGAACAGACTGTCCTTTGATTGTTGGTTGTATTGGAGTTTAATGCCACTTTAATAGCTAAGGTTATATCATGGCGGTCGGTGACGCACATGTGTTTTCTGGCTTTCTCACACCAGTACTAACACAACTTTCTTTCCAAAGCCACCGACTACTTTTCTCACATGCTTCAGCAGAGGTGAGAGACGAAAATACGCTGGAAAGAAAGTTCGCCTCAACCGGGTATCGAACTCACAACCACCAGGTTATGAGTCCGACACGCTCACCACTTAGCCACCCGGGCAGGCGACTGTCCTTTGAATGCAGATCAATAAACGTATATATACACACACACACCCACACACACACACATACACACCCACCTCACACACATATATATACGGAAAAAAATAAAATAACCCGCTTATTACCGGACCGACACAACTAAATTAAATCGGTAAATTAAAAGTAAGACGTAACGTGCCTATATATGTATGTATTTCAAATATAAGACAACTAAACAACCATGTTTCGGCTATTGCCTCATCAGTGTAAAGCAAGGCTGACACTTGCACGATTCTGTGACACGCATTGGCACGACTCGAGTCGTGCCAGTGCGCAAACTAGTCGTAAACTGGCGTGAAGTATGCGTAAACACGTCGTGACTGCGTGCCATGTTGGGAAAAAAATTTTGAAATGTTCAAAATTTTGGTCACGAAAAAATTTCGCGACCGGGTCGTGAACTATGCGCAAACTGTTCGTGAAATCGTCGGGACGATGCGGGAGGATGCGTGCCAGTGCGCGCCATGCCATGACTGTCACGAATAGTTCACGAACAGCTCACGTCGAGTTCACGAATAGTTCACATGTTCACGAGCAGTTCACGACTACTTCGCGACAGTGGCGCTCGCGTCGGTGCAGGGGTATATATAGGGCTTCCTGAACACTGCTCGCCATTCCAGAGATCGCTAGCGAAAAAACATCACAGAGACAAGATGTCTAAAACAAAGCAGACACGAGCCTCCCAGTTCGTGCCCCAAAATGGCACGACTTGCCACAACAAAATCGTGGCCAAAGGTCGTGCAAGTGTCAGCCTTGCTTAACGTTGTAACTGGTGGTATATATATATAATCTTAATTGTTTGTTTACATAGGATATATATATTTCTCCTTTTCGCATGAGTTTTATTTTTTAGACGGTTCAGATCATCAATTGGTCTACATTAAGTCTTCATTTGATTTTTATGTGCAGATGCTTTCGATTTGGACAAGTCTAAAATTACATCATTTGGAAAAGGGTGAAGGTTGGGAAGATATTACTAGTACCTTCTTTGAAACAAATGTGGAAGAAATTGGCCGGCTGATGTTTTCGACAGAACAATCTTTTCCAGATCAAGTTAGCCAGTCAAAAAAAAGTAGGACATTATTTTCAGATAAACATGATTGCTTCTTAAAGGTGGCCCTTCAGATTTTGGGACGAAAATTTTACAAAAGTGCAAAAAAATCATCCTTATACTCCGAAAGCCTTTTAATTTTCATTCATAAAACCCCAGTAGTCGAAAACCGTTCGACAACATGAGAAATTAGAGATTTACTACGGCCCAGGTTCACACCAACGGGAGACACATTCTATTTTTAGATGATCAATTCGCTCATTTACTTACAGGAATACACAGAAGCTTCAAACACAGCGTCGAAGAAGACATTATGGAAAATAACTATTACATGTTTGTTATTATAGGTAATTTAAGCGTTATAAGTCACGTGCCAGTCACTTGACATTCCCACAATGCTTTATTGATTTTTGGCGCGAAATCCAAAAATAGCTTAAGAGGCTACGTAGCCTTTTAAGGGAATACAATCAAAAACATTTTTATTTTTTTATTTTATGAATCTTAATTATTGATGATTTGTATTATTTTTTCGTATGAATTTCAGTGATATATATACTTTTTTTAATTTGGTGAGATGTAAAAATTCTAAATACCCACCTTTAAAAATTGAAAAAAAGTTAAAGGTCCACTTGCAGCGAAAAATAAAATTGTGTTGTAATACAGACATATTTAATACGAATTATTCATACCATTTCAAAGTATGGATATTACTGGTAATATCTGACAACATATTACCGTACAGTTATCAAAGTTGCAAAAATTACAGAAAAGAATATTTATGTATTGTTAAACTTATTTAAAAGGTTGATAGGTAATGTTATTCAGGATGAGTTATATCTAAAGCTTGATTGGTACTCCTTATCATAATTGTCACTTAATTTAACATTCTAATGATGTTAACCGGCAAACATACAAGTTTATCTGATGCATTCCATTAAACTTTTAGTTTTTAAAGGTCAGTTAAAAAGGGGGGCTCCTATGTGGCTGTGTTGCCAGGTATAGGATTTCTATCCCATACATAGTTCAGACAAGTGCCATTTGATATGCGAGTTTAATCCACTGTAGTTATTCAGTGTCAACCGATTACAGTGCTGACAGCACTTTGATTCTTCATGTTTTTAAATAACTCGGATTTTGCGGTTCAGATAGATAAATTAACAGAGAAAAGGTGATGGACAGGTCATATGCGAATAGTATGTAAGCGTGGGATGAAATTCCATAATTGGTTGAACGTTCTATGTTAAAGGCGCGAACTCCAGAAACGAGGATGGCATGATGCGTATACTCATTTATGATCAAAATTACAGAAATTGCTCCTCCTTTTGAACGGAGTTTGGAAAGGTGAAGAGTATGCTTCACATTTGTACATCATGCCCACAGATTGTTTAAAAGACTCTGAATGCCGATTTCAACATTATTCTGGCTACATCGCGGTGCACAGTGCACCTTAAATGCATTCCATTAAAGAAATATGTCTTTCGATAGCAGCCCAAATATCCAACATGATGCCAAGGTCAGAAAAGCAAGTGACACCTTTAGAATCATTCAGTATCGATCCTCACACAAGTCAAAGGTCATTTTTGGTATGAATGCTTTTTTCGCTTCTCCTGTTTTTCATTCCCGATGATAGTAGTAATTACTTGTCACAGTTTCAAAGAAAATACTGTTTTTCAGGCTGAAAGGAATTAACAAACCATCAGATAAAGGAGGTTAACATTCGGTCATTAAATTCAAAGATTCCTTTCATGTCTTTTTATGGTCATCCTTTAATAATATTCGACTATTGAAGGCGTACATTGAACTGGGGATTGGACTTGAACAAGATAACAAAAACAAGCAGAAAAAGTTTAGAATACATAAAATCCGAGTTATCCGAGTTAACTCTGGGTTAACTTTTCTGCAATTCTTTAATAATGTCTTTCAACGCGATCACTAAAAAAAACTATCCCTTCCTATTTACGAAATGTGCTGTATAAAGGCAAACATTTAAAACCTTGTTGATAAAGTGAGTTTTCCTTCTGTTGTTACATACGAGTAATTCATTCATACCTAAAGCTAACTTTACGTATTTTCTAAGTTTCATGCAAGTTAAATGGCAAAATTGATAAAAAGCTAATGACGGACGCATGTTTAAAAATGTTTGCAATATTGTTGTATATTGAATCTAATGCGCCCTATGTTCTTCGAGACCCATATTTGCTTTGTCCGTATTTACACAATTTAGCCTCTTGAACGGAAAGTACTTTTTTTTTGTTACTGTAAGAAAGTAGAACTAAGATAGGACCACTCTCCTTCTATGGCTGATCGGGAACAGCTAACCTCAAGAATTAAAAAAATGTAAATTTAGCAGCCTGATTACTCCCATAGTCGAATGATCGGAATCGCTTTGAGACCAGCTGTCCTAAGCTCGATCCCTAAGACCTTGGCTCGAGCCTCACTGAAATTGTCGCCTCGATATGACTGAAATGATGTTGAAAGGGGTGTAAAACACTTTTGAGCCAGTCAATCAATGATTACTGACGTACTGTCCTATAGAACTGGAAGAATTTGTGCAAATAAACAGACGGTAGAATTGAAAACACGAGATTGTTACCGGCAAAAGCTGAAATCCATGAATATTTCTATCCATTCGAACTTATACTGAGCAATGAACTCTCTCGTGCTGCATCAACAAACCTACCCAGCTTGAAAAAAATAATCCAAAAGTCGATGTGAATTAAAAAATGCCAAAAAGTTCTAAAACCATAAAACATCCTATGCCCTTCTTTTTCGAACATATCCATTCTTTTCGACACGGGTGTTCAGTCATCTGCTCAATATTGATGGTGGCCGGTATGTAAGTCTGATACAGACTTGTACATCGGTCGTGCCAAGTTCATTCTTATGCGGAAAGACATCGTACTCGGTCGATATCCTATATGTTGACTATTTTGTCTATCGAAAGTGTGTATGTCATGACATTCCTAGTAACTGTTGAGGTGAAACCCTTCAAAGGTGATTAACTCATTATTCTAATATGACACGTGACTTTGGCTCTATAAATACAGTGCAAGGAAAACGTGGTAAAATCTGCGACATTTTAGAGTGACGTCATTCGGTGAGTGAGTTATTCAATGGAACATAATCTTCATCCGCGTTTTTACTCTTATTTTGAACTTGTTTTCCTTTCATTAAAAATTGGCCATGTTGGAATCGAAATAATCTTCTTTCTATCGTGGTATATCGTTCAATAAACCACGTTGTAAGTTATGAGTTATCTATTCTCCGCGTTACATCGTATAGCGGAGAATACTTGTCTAAACAGGGTCGGGTGCAAAACTGGTTGGACCAGTTCAGGTAGCTGTGTTTTAAATAGAATGACTAAGAATAGTCAGTTCTACGGAGACCACCGTCAGGTGAACATCAAACTTTACTAAATTCAAAGTCGGAAGTGCTTTCAAAGTAAAAAAAAAAATGGTTAAGGATCAAGAAATATACATATATATATATATTTCTTTTTCATGATGCAAGCATGTCTGAACTTTCCACGCAGTTCAGTATTTCTAGGGATGTACTCGAGCCTCCGGCGTTGGACACACGTTTCCTCCATAAAGTGGGGTTTTTTCGTGTGGTGCTCGGATCCCGGTCAGAAATATTCGATCGAACCTCTACCATAAATGTGCAAGGTGTAATTTTTTCCACGTTTAAACATGTATGTAAATATGATTTCGATTGATGCATGCTGTTTTCTGTTTTCTGTTTTTTGTTGCATTACATTTCATGTCAACTCCCAGTCATGTTCATCAAATATACGGGTCTCCCATTGCAAAACAGTGTTGTAGTTTTGAATAGAGTCTGTTGAGACGCGCAATGATTAATCCACTCTGGCTATTGCCCTCGAGGATTATTTATTGTGCCTTATAACTCACAACTGTGGTTTATTGAACGATATACCACGATAGAAAGAAGATTATTTCTTAACGACAATATTTTAAGCTTGTCCAAATCTAAAAGCATTTGCAGACGACAAAATAAATGTGACTGAAAATTTGAAATTTGTTTTGTGAAGGGTAGAAAACATTGTGGGAAAAGGAGAAAATGCTGGTTACCAATATTTTCTCCTTTTCCCACAATGCTTTCTAAAGGCTTCTTTCTCAGGGTCGTCAAAAGTAGGGATCATGTGGTAATTGGTTAAACCTTTTTTTTGTTATAATATCTTATACTTGTAATTGTTCGATAACCGTAAAAATGCTCTTGCCGTGATAGAAGGAAAGGTTATTTTGATGACCTTTCCAGAGCAGAATTGCCAAAAGTTGCATGATATTTTCCTATGCGAGAAAACTGCTAAAATTTTAATCCTATACTTTTTATTACACCTAAAATTCCAGTGATTCACGTTATATTGTTATAGAGGAAATATACCATGTCTTGTACTATAGAATGAGCTACGAGGAGGTCTGCCAAAGTATGCCACATACAAAATATTAAAGATCTAGCTTCTACTACAACACAACTACTATAGTTTTCACAAGTTCTTCACAGGTTCTATGAAGTTAAAGTGGAATAACTGTATGGAAGACATACATCAGAAGGGATTGACGCCTCATTCATGTAACAGACTAATAAAGTATCACGGTAGATAGGCATTATGTCTAGAATTATTCGGAAGTTTTTACTTTTCAAATACTTTCTTCCTATATTGTATAATTATAGTTTTAGAGTAGACATAACTTTTAAAATATAAATGAAACCCTCAAAACTTGGGTCTGTGAAAAGAGGACTTAATGCGTCTTCAAACATCATCAATTCGGGTCAGCCGCCATATTTCGTGCAGGATTATATGGGTTGAAACATTATCATAATTTTCTGTTTGTCAAAGGACCTCTTTATTCATTCAGCTGATCGACAAAAGGACTTTATAGGTCCATAATTATATAATAAAGTGCTTGGTATTATACATCCGGGAGATACAATAAATACTCTTTTACCACAGCGCTGCTCAGTTATTCACGGATTAGATGTAAGCAAAATTTTTTGACAGGGACTCGATCCAGTATTTTTTTCTTTTTGGTATCTTTTAAGTAAATAAAGACAAGGGATCAAACTTGACCGAAGGGCAGATATTACCAGGTTCAAATTTAGGCCCGATTAAAAAGTAAATTTCGATTTTTAATTTTGTAATGAAATGTACGTAAATCACAGCTAAATGAATATGTTCTTCGATGATGCTACATATTATAAGCATAATCAATCCGTTTACCGAACACAGATCGAGATATCAAGCAAATTAGGGTCAATTTCGCAGGTCGGACACGACCGTGCAATTGGGACACCACTCTTTTTTCAGGGTTAAATGCCACATTTCACGCATTCACAGTCAGTTTCCCAACCACGCATCGTTTAAAAGCATGTTAATAAGTAACTTACATACGACTATTTTTTCCACATTGATCGTCCAGGGAAAAAAAACAATTATTTATCACCTTTTCGCAACGAATTTACAATTAATGCCATACTAGGCCGAAACAACGCTTTTGTAAGAAAACAACGAAATTTGATTGGTTGATACTGGACCCAGCTCAGTCTTCTTACAGATACGACGCGGGATTCAAGTTATGATGTCATTTACCGCGAGCTTTGACTTTTGATCATAGAAATCCCGAATGTCTGTTAACTGATTCTTTAGATAATTTTCTTCACTTAACTATTTCTTTATTCGAAATCTACCCTCAGTAAAACAAAAGAAACCCAATTCCTATAGAGAAATCTACTTTCAGTTTCACTTGCGCCCAGTTTCTCTATTGTAAGAGCACCGGCTTTGTATATAATTGATGATTAGTAGAGGGCAGAGAACCAGCAACCCTGACCAATGCAGATGAAAGCTTATCAAGATGGTTCCGATTTGAAAGATTATAACCTAACAACGCTGTTGACTTCGGAGGAAACAGAAATTCATTGCCAAAAAGTTACGTGCGTATTTATTAACATGTTTTTAATCGATGCGTGGTAGGAGGACCGGCTGTCAATGCCTGAGATGTGGCATTAGGCCCTGAAAGAAGAGTGGTGTTCCAATTGCAGGGTCGTGTCCGCATCCTTAAAATATTACACTTTATGCCATTGTATCCACTGTTCAACCGGTAAACGTAAATGGATACGAGATTTCATACTTACATGTCCAGACCTTGAATGAAAAAAATAGAAAAAAAAGTGTCTAAAATGTGCGAGGCTTGCCCGGAAAATTAGTAAACTATTATATATATAAAAATAGTTTGCATCTCTCATCCCGTGCACTGGCGGTATCGGTATTCGCTTTATTTTCACTGGCCGTATCAGTACCTTAAACCTCTTAACTGGCAGTATCAGTACCTTAAACCTCTTAACATTCACTATTTGTTGCTTCCTCGCCCCTGACTGCAATTATTCACTGCTCACTGGCGTCTTGAACTGCAATTTCTGCTTTAAAAGAATACTTATTCTACTAAGATCGCATGTTTCCAGTAACTTTTTTTTTTCATTCAGATTGATTGAGTTCTCAAGCCCTTCCATTCCACTGGTGCTTCAAATTAAATCCTTGTCCAGTCAAGCTTCCGATATGCTAAGGTTCCCAACAGTAGGGAAAAGTGACTTTTCTCTCCCGTAAAAGCCATGAAACAGAAAAAATAGTAGTTGCCAGAAATTTGTGGCTTTAGTCATCTCAGAAGTCTAAAACACTAAGCTATCTGTGGTGTCAAATTCTGTAATAGAAGGGTAATGGTTCATTTTTTTTAAAATTTCACACAGATCTATGTGCAACCTCGTGTGATGTAAATAAAGTATGAACGGGGTTGCAATCTTAAGTACAAATATTTACAATGATACCATAAAAGAGATAATGTAACCATTGACTTAAAAAATAGTTTATCTGCAACTCGAACTCGAACCGCATGGGTGATAAGAGAATCGCTATGACCACTGCACCACAGTGCTGTCTGCATGTATTAGTAAAAAAATACTTATAAATAACTGCTTCGTCCCTGGTATTCCAAATTTGAATGTTGTGAACTGATGCCGCAATTAAAGTTTTTTGTTAGTAACAATAAAGGACAAATGTAAACAAAGCGGATTTTAAATGCTTTTGAATCTACATGTATATCATACAATTCAAAATCATGGAAATCATCGTGAAGATAATAGTCTGTCATTGCACAATCTGTCCAACTGTTAGCCGCTAGAGAAATTAACTTCAGGAGTAGGTTAAAACCTGCCGGGTAGCTGCGTCTCTTGTTTACGTTTTGCCTAAAAATTCTTGTTTTATCCCCGTTGTCTGCGCATGTCACATTCTTCGAAGATTCGACTGTCTTATATGACGCATCACTACTAGTTCCGAAAGCGGGCTGACTGTAATATTACGCTCTATAAAGTAGCAATGTTGAAAATAGCTTTTACGTATCAATACGTTTGAGGAGAAATGAGACCTGCTTTAGCAACAGATTTCTCTAAACTGGTGCTCATAGTTGAGTGAATTGCACGAGGTAGCGTTTTATTGGGTAAACCTTTTTTTTTTTGTTTTGTTTTAAATTCAAAGTAACGGTTGTCGCGTAGGAAAGTGGTTCGGTTCTGTACCCAGGATGCCCATATCAGATTAGACAAGTGGCTTCTTTAAAAAAGAAGCCAGGAGAGGTCGACATCATTTTTTTCTAATACTTTTTATGCTTTTAAGTTAAATATAATCTAGGTACATGTATAGAAACAAGCAAGACAATAAACGGGTGGTTGAAATCTGTTCAGTTGTAAATACACATTCATCAAAGTGGATGGCAAAAACAGGATTCCGTATTCATCCGTCCTTGTAATTTATGTAAGTCACACGACCTTCTTCCCGCGTTTTAAGGTCACGTGATTTTTTCCACTGTGTTCGTTTCTATTTTTAACGAAATTCTTTTTTCTTTTTCTTCTTTTTGTTAAGATTTAAGATTGTAATACAAATTTAAAATTGTTGGAAAGGGAATATGCAATTAAATCCTTACAATTTTGTTGAAATTCGTGATATAGAAACAAACCACGTCTATGTCCTATTTCAGTTTTTAGACTTCGATTTCTTTATAAAATCATGACGAAACAGACTGTGTATCGGAACAATTCCCCTACAAAGATTGGATTTAGAGAGCAATTTCTGAGGCAGTCTGCCTTTTAAACTCAACACTGTTGGAGAGGTCTGATGACCTCTCCAATGAGTATTTATAGAATGCCATCTAGCGGGAGATAATGGTTTTATCCCTGCGAAAACCATTTGGCCCGACCACACGATAACAGACTGTCATCTCCATAATATTTTTCATACTTTTACATGATACGTTTTAAATCTTAACTTATTACGACACCTGCTTCGATATTTTGGCATGTACGTGGCCTTCAAGTATTAAGGTGTCTGGTAACACTGTAACAGTTACCACATGACAATCGTGGTAAGCAAATTTTACATGATAGGTAACCAAATTCAAGACATTTTTTTTGTCTTGTACATGTACATACACTGTCAATGTAATAGTTTGAAAGTCATCTTAGTGTTTTTATATGAATTTTCAGTCCCTGAAAAGATTGAAGAGAAAAAATCTTTCAGAAAATGAAGTCGGATTCTTTGCCATTTAAATGCCAGTAATCGTAACAAAATTCGTTTCTTTGGTACACAATGGTATTAATTCAGCAGGATGTGTGGTTTAAGTAGCTTTCTCTGACATTTCCAGTTGTTTATCGCCTCTGTTTTCTGTTAACAGCACACATTCTCATAGAGTGAGCTATTTTCAAACATTATTTAACTCTTGCCTCGCAAGATATATAAACTTGTCGCTTTTCGGCCGCTTTATTCAGCCGTTATATAACCACTGAAACTCGGCAAGATAGCATCGTATCGGTTTACTAAACCGGCCCATTGTATAGATCCAACATCAATCTTCACGCTCTGAGCAGTCTGATCTTTATCTACGCCGTTTACAAAAGACTCGGTCGTTGCCTATGGCTTTGCAGGGGCAAAATGAAAATACGTTATCCTTCATTCAGGCTCAGCTCTTGGTAATTACCGGACTTGTATTATTTGTGCCGAGCCTGAACTTTGACCATGAACGACGGACTATCAGTATAAGTTATTGATCTTATATTTTATTTGTATGAAATTAAATCGGAGGAAGGCGAAGCCGACCAACGATTGAGTTTCATACAAATGAAATATATTGATCAATAACTAACTTACAGTTTGTCCTACTTCCCGATTGATTGCCAGCCACGGATGGGTGGAAAGAGCCATACAAAAAGGACAGAAAGCTCGGTTCGCTACTCCTCTTTTGATTGACAGGTGTATGGACGTGCGCTTTTAGTAGTAATGCATTACTATTATTTTGTCCTTGAAGTAGTTTGAGGACCATTGTCTGTGACCATGCTCAATTGACATACTTTGCGTGACGAGAGCCAAAAAATCCCTCGGCTGTATCTGGTGGATTGATATGCAGCTGATCGGTGCCTTTATGCCTTGAAATAGGCCGTTTTACATTAGGCTCCTCTTTCACAGAGCATTCCTCATATACTGTCAAAGGACGGCAGAAAACACAATCCATTAAAACGCAGGATCAAAATGCACGTTCTGAGTGTTCTGGTATTGATCTTTGCCGTCTACAAAGGCGGAAGTTCTAGCCTATTTTCGTTTACTAGTTGGAGTGCAACACGCGAAAACGGTCATTCGGACGTTTGCGTAAAGTGTCGTCTCTGATCAGCTTGGGCTGTCTGCGCAGGCTATTCCGAAACGACAATTTCAGTTCTAATGTGATTTTCTGTTTCGCAAAAGTCTACTAAAGCTCAAAATCTAATGTAGTCGTAAAGTGCCGTCTCGGATTAGCCTGCGCGGACTGCGCAGGCTAATCCGAGACGACACTTTACGCAGATGTCCGAATGCACCTTTTCGCGTGTTGCACTCCAGTTAATAGTTTTGTCTTTATTCACACAAAGCGCAACATTTTAGTTTCTGAATATGTATACAATTTTGTAACATGATTAATTTGTATACTGAAGGTACATTTGTATATTTTGGGGGATGGGAAAATGTCAGAACAAGGGATCAAACAAATATAAAATGATACCCCAACATTCGGAGAAAACAAAATTAGATAAAACAGTAGTTAACGTTTTTCAATGTATGGCCGTTTAGGGCAGTACAGTACGTGAAGTTTGACACGTCCTATGCCGAGATAAATTTGTAAGCAACTTCGATATAAATATCGTTAAGAATAAAACGGTTTAATGAGAAATAAAGTAATACTTAGAGATAGTTTGTAGATATGATACTGCGCTATATAATGCAAAGAAATCCTGGGCAATGTTATAAACACAACACTAGATTTCTCACGAAAAACAGACATTAAAGTTAAGTAAGAGAGAAAAAACGCACCCATCTATAAATATAATCTTTTTTTTAACCTGGCTTTCTCTGCACACTATCATAGGATGGAAAGTCTAAAATTCAACCCTTTGGGAGCTAATTAAGATCTAAGTCATATTTGCTGACAAAACACGTGTACTTTGATCTTAGATGTACACTTTTCGAAACTGATATTTTTTTCTGATTTTCCGAACTATAATCTCGCAGTACATAAGTGTTATACTTTCAATTGGTTCCTGTTTAATTTCTTCAAGGTTTAATACCCTTATAAATCCAAAAACTAATAGTTTTCTGGGAGCTCTTTGTTAGATATGTTTAGGAACTACAAAATAAACTGAAGAAGTTGAAGAATAATTGTTAAATATACGATAATTGGTTAAATTTGTAAAAACAGAGATACGTGTATTTAGAAAAAGATGTTGTATGAAAGAAAATGAAAAATGTTGATATGGCGAGGCGCCCAAAGGAATCGTTGAAAAATTAAATAACTTGGGACTTGCCTTTCCTTTACTTCTGTTATAATTCTAGCATTACCTTCGAATTTATTCAAGGCAAAGCTCTTAAGGCACCGAATGTACGATTTTTTTTTTTTTTTCATCTGATTTTGAAAATCCACTTGCTTGATTCTTTCATAAGTTTGACTTTTAAATTATAGCAGCAAAGTTTGGGGTTTTTCAAAAACGAATTGAGTAGAGCGTGTAATACATTTAAAACTTCTCAAGGGTTTTTATCTGTGAAAAAAATCTCTCAGTTCAAACAGTTTACGGTGAAATGGGCAGGATGCCAGAGCACATAACTTGTAATGAATGCTTATGCAATTACTGGTTTAACCTATGAATATTGATAATTCAATCATAATCGTTTCAACACTTAACATGACGGAAAAAGCAGATATTGAATCTGGTGTATCAAATATAAACAGCTCCCTCTATGCTTTTGAACAATGAGATCGTTTCAAACAAACTTGGATAAAACATTGAGAAAACCGAGTCCCCATACTTGTACATGTATTTTGAAATAAAGTTTAGCATTGAAAAAAATATTTAGCAATCTTACCCAAATGGTTCTGCGATTAACTTTCAAAGTTACATATGTCTTCCTCTGCTTTTTTAAAATAGAAGCAGACCATTTAAGACATAGGAAAGTGGAATACTTTTTTTTTTTTTTTATATATAATGTAATACAAAGGAAATCGAGGAAGGGTGCCACTTTATTGTTATCTGACCGTTGAACACGGAAATAAGACATACATGTATCGCGATATTGTGCACAAAAAGCAAGATTGAACAATATACATGTATTCGGATCGCAAAAATAAACTGTAAAGACATACAGAAGGTAGCAATATTTGTAAGGAGGGATTTATCATTAATAAACCTGTTGTAGACAGAAAACTTATAACTAGTAACAATATTTTTATTTATTATACAAAACTACATGTATTATATTGTTTCTTTAGTATAACCGTATTTCACCGTAAACTTTTTTGAATTGAAAGGCTTTTCTTTACATTTATATTTGCCAATATGTTACAACGAGTCTCTGATGTGTATTGTAATACTTCATATTCCATTGCCGTACATACCTATTTTAAGTCAATTTTTTAATCAAGCAGTGATGGAAAGTGACATATCGGGGTTTTTTTTGTTTGTTTGTTTCATTTTTATCTATCTTCACCCTAACAGAACGTTTGATACTGAGAAATGCAAAAAAAATGTGACAATAAAAAAAAAGGAAATCTGTTAGGAACATCTTCGCTAAACTTTTCAAAGGCGGATCGTTGCTAGACCCAAAGAGTCGTCTACTACAGTGAATGGAGTAGATTTTGGTCGACCAAAAACTGTTAAACAGAGCACTGGGAAGAGCGGAGACAATTTAGAAATGTATGACTGAAATAATTATATTTACCAATTTTCTTAGTCTGTCACTTTGTTACAAATGAAAGTTAAAAATGAAAATGAAAATCAGCTATCGAGCGAGGGAAGGCCAAGTTAACCGTCTATCTTCTCCGGGAAGAACACTACAAGAGATAGGTAATAAATAACATCAGAATTCATCGTATTTCCTATCATCTGGCTGCCTCATAGATTTATTAGTCACACACACAAAAATTAATTACTGGCCACTGTGTTTCCCACAGTGCAGTATAACACTGTCAGTTGATGTTGTAAATCAAACTTTGTTGCCCTTTTTAACCTTTGTCCGTCTGAATTACATCCTAAGACTGTTTCAGATGGTGTCACATCGTACCGGAAACTTCTCAGTACTTTGTAAATAGAATGAAAAATATGATCTTTGACACTATGCTGCTCTTTCTCTGAAGATGCGGTCGCTTTAATTTTGTTTATATTTCTGATGGATTTGTCGAAGTCTCTGTACAAAAACTTAAAATTATCATAAATGATGAACTTATTTCCCGTTAAGGATTGTGTTTCTCAATCAATGTAAAATAAATATGTCTTATCTAAACTACTCATCAAATAAAGCTATCTTTGGAAAACCCGAGTAAAAACAGGCTTAACTGGTTGGAGACGATAATTTATGATTATAGTCACGGCCACTGAATTGATATAAGAATGTGCGATCCTTGTTAACAAATTAGCTACATATATCAAATATTAAGATTACATTTCAGATTTGCCGTTATTTCATTTGATAACGCCATGAAGCAGCAGTGCTTGATATCGTTGCTTCAGATGGAGCTGCATTTCAATACTGCATGGAAAGATACTGTGATATTTTTTCAAAACCCAAAAGAATAGCGGTATTTGCAATTTTGATTAAACAGTTCAAGATAAATACTCATTCAAGTATGGGTCGTGATAAGCAGAGTAAATTTTGACAAGTTCTTGTAGAGTTCAGAACTTACTTTGTACAACGACTGGATATTTTCTTGATCAACTATTGTACAACGTGTGCGGCTGCGGTCAAAAGGAGCAGACTTTAATCTTACTAATAAGATCAAACAAATCATACCTCCCATTAGACGGCTGTCCTGTATATGGTATATCTATAAGATTGGACCAATATACAGACCATTTCGTCCCCGACAGTATACTATAAAACTGTCAGCTTGAGTTCTAAATCAATTTTTTAGACCACGTCGATTTTTTTTGCTCGCTGCATTTCTAGTAGCTAGAAATGGTTGGGGATTTCATTTCTCTCTAAGTTGTCGGAGGTAATGATACGTAAGTGAATGTTGTCCGAGGTTTTCGGTTGGCGTTTAAGATTTATAATCAGCATTTGTTGCGGAAGAACATTTAGTGAACGGTATGCATACTAAACAATCTGTTTTACATAAACGCGAAGATTTTGTCTTGGCAGTAGTACTCCTATGGTACCAGCCTTTTTAAACTCTAATAGCACCATTTTGTTAAGCAAATCAGAAATTGCCTTGCATGTTCTTCAAAACTTAGCAAACTTTAGAATGGCTTACAGATAATTATGATTTTTTGCTTGAAATGATTTATCTGATATATCTGTATATTCCTTAACCCTTTACCAAACAACAAAGTTTTACACTGGGCCCGTATTCACCAACCATTCTTGAGAATATTCTTAGGCTTATTCTTCAGAATTTTGCCAATGTGAAAGTAACAGAACGTCTGATTGGCTAAACCGGATGGTTTAGCCAATCAGACGTTCTGTTACTTTCACAGTCAGGAAATCTTGAAGAATAAGACCAAGAACGTTCTTGAGAATGGTTGGTGAATACGGGCCCTGGTCCAAGTAGGAACACTTGCAGACGACACAATAAACGTAACTCAAAAATTGAAATTTCTTTTCAGCAGGTTAGAAAACATTGTGGGAAAAGGAGAAAATGCTGGATACCAGCATTTGCTCCTTTTCCCACACTATTTTCAAAGGCTTATATCTTAGGGTCGTGAAAACCACGGATTGTTTGGTAAAAGGTTAAAACAACATTTGTGCTTAAACAAAGGTCTTCCTTCAAGTTGAATATGTTACTATTACTAATGCCACGATATTTTAACAGACTCAAGTGTATCAAGCATCAAACGTGTCTGTATTGAAACGGACAAACAATGTATCTGAATTTGTCTTTTTCTTTTGAATCACGTCACTTTGGACAACTCATAGTTAGTTCCAGTCACCTAGCTGCCCTATATATGGCAATTTTCAGTATGAGATGGAATCAATATATATTTTCTTGCTGTTAGTAAGGAGCAAGTTTTTTTTTTATGAATTACCATTCATAACTTAACTAACTACATTTTTTAAAGATCTCCTGAGTAAGACTACTTTCATATACATCAAAATGATTTTAACAAGTAATGGCGATTCAAACAATCAAGCACAAAATCTGACGGCAAGGGCATGTAGGCCTTCTGTCATGGCTGCGCCACTCGTGAAAATATTACCGATGGTGTCCACTCGATGAAATAACTTTTGATCTTTCACCGAAAAAAAAAATCAAAAATATCCTCTATATAATACGTTAGACTGGTCCTTTGACACACAGAAAATTAACTGATAGCAAAAGGTTTCAACACCAGCTAAGCTGCGCAGACTGCACAAGCTGACCTTGGTCGATTCTTTGCGAAGATGCATTGTGCCCCCTTCAAACAGGGTATGACTCCAATACGATGTATGTTGTGTAGTGTCCATACAATTATACTACTCAAACTTTGCTAGGGATTACCCCAAAAAATTTACTCTAAATGTATATGTGGCATGTATCATGTATGGTTTTACAATAAGTTACATTTTCTCACTGAGCAATAATACAGAAATATGTAAGTGATCCCTATCAAAGTTTGAATAGTATATAACCAAGGGTACAGTTCAAGATCAGTAAAGAAGGACCTTTGATCCACTTTTCGCAAAGGTCATTTTAACCCTTAAGGCGCCATAGGCGAAATCGGGGGCCCTGAGGAGTGTTACAAAATAATAAATCTTAGTAAGCAGTATATGAGTTTGCAAATTCTTGCGATGTCTTCGAAGGTTTACTTTTTTTACAGCGGCAGTATACACTTAAATAACTGTAAAGGTGTACTTCACTTCCTGTAGAGTATACCGTTACCATTACAGACTATATATACATTGCTAAATAAATTAAATAAATCATATCTCCAATAGCGTGGTTGCCCTGTTAATGATGCATATAGTTAGCATCGTAGGAAAAAGCAACTTCCGAACATTGAGCTCCCAAAAAGCTTATACAACATTTAGCAGGCCTAGAATTTCAGACTGCGTCACTCAAGTTACCCTTTTTATGTTTAACCCATTTTTCACAATCCCTTCTCTTGACGACCCCGAGAAAGAAGCCTTTAGAAAACATTGTGGGAAAAGGAGAAAATGCTGGTAACCAGCATTTTCCCCTTTTCCCACAATGTTTACTACCTTTCAGGAAACAAATTTCAAATTTTCATTCACTTTTATTTTGTCGTTTGAAAATGCTGTCGATTTGGACAAGCCTAAGATATTGTCGTTTGGTAATGAGTTAAGCGCTGTGAAATGGGGGTTTGATGCATCTGGAAAATGTATGGACTAAGATCAGCCTGCCCAGTCCACCTTGGTCGAAACTTGTCTTGCTACTTGTCAATGTTTGCATGTGAAAGGTCCAGGCTACGTCCTGATTTAGTTAGTTGTTGCGTAAAACTGATTTTATGGTCCAAGCATGGAGTGATGACGTGCTTTATATAATGGATCACGTAGATACATTAACCCTTTCCAAAACAATCCCTGGTTTTAACGGGTCTGGAGTAGTAGCCTTTTTAAAACATTGTGGGAAAAGGAGAAAATGCTGGTAACCAGCACTTTCTCCTTTTCCCACAATGTTTTCTACCCTATTATAGACATAAATCATCTTTTCAGCAAGAGTTGGATTGTCTTCTGCAAATGCTTTCAATTTGGTCTAGTCCAAATGTTTGTCGTTTGGAAAAGGGTTAAATAGACTTCATTTCATCAGCTTGTGGTTAATATGGGGAAATATTTGCCGAAAATGGGAAAGGTATGCGAAAGTAACGAGTGCCGTAAGCAAGTTTCCCAAGTTTCTTTACCCATAACATTTCTAAAAATAGACACATGAAATATAATATAACATATTTTTTTCTCGCGCACAGGTCATTTCCACGAGGCTTTTTGCATGAAAAACTTGAAAAGTAGTCTTAAAACCAAATAAGTAGGTTAGTTTTGTTCGGAAAATATAAATACCATTCTATTTAAAAACTAGGGTTGTGAAGACTGCAATTGCGAGTAGAATGGATCAAAGTGTAGATTGAACGTATGTGCAGTCTGATCTTAATCCAGTCTGATCTTTGCTTTTGGAAGGGCGGAAAACGTGGGAAAAGGAGAAAATGCTGGTAACCAGAATTTTCACTTTTTCCAACATTGTTTTCAAAAGGCTTCTTTCTCAGGGTCGTCAAACGTAGGAATTGTGTGGTAGTGGGTTAAAGCTGTGGGAAGACATTGTGTCAGTGATATTTATATAAATAAGACACTGATGTGTCCACATTTGTGATGAACGTAAAAAAATAAGCGGTTAAAAAGCCTCCTGTTTTTATTTACTCAAAGGAATGACCCACTTTCCTCTGAATCAGACGATCATAACCTGGGTGATTCGAGTAGGACAGAACAAATTGGATCAGGGTTATTCAGCATAGAGCCGTCTGCATCCTAAACTTGCAGCCACAAAAGGACAATGCAGCCTTGGGAATGTGTTATTTGATTGTCTGTCTTAAATGAAAAGGTCCACTTTCTTTATTTAGCGCCATAACTACAAACATAAAGCGTAATAAGCAAACATAAAACAACATAAAAACAACATACAGAAATGAGAAAGAAAATATAAACGACACGGGGGATCAGAAACTCATTCCAGACTTCCCAAGATCGGAATATATATTTGATTTTTAGTCTCACGCAAGCCTTCTATCTCAACAGACTTTGACGTTTAATATATGAGTATCTATAATTGAAATCAAATCGGAAATAAGAACTTGGCTATTGCTCTTGCCCTGTCGGCGACTTCTTTGTCGACATAGGCAACGTTTCCGACTGTCGTGAATTAAGGGCAGACTGCAAAAATCCTTGGTCTGATCTTTGGTCTGCATCGTCAACTCATTTATTCTAATATTTGATTGAGGGGATCGTATTCTTGCGGTCGAGAAAAAAAAAAGACAGAATCTATCTAAATATTGCCCTATTAACCATATCTTGATATATATGTACGAGAGTATACATGTTTTTAATCGGAGACATATTAGATAGGAAAGTGATATGATAAATAATATCTATACTACTCAAAATTTGCTAGGGATCACCCTAAAAGATTCACTCTAAATATGTATGTGGCATGTATCAGGTATGATTTTACAATAAGTTACATTGCCACACTGAGCAATAAAATGACCGGTGGAAATGGATCTTTAAGCCTTTACCTCACTATGCCGACTGTTAAAGACATTGAGAAAGAAGCCTTTGGAAAACATTGTTGAAAAAGGAGAAAATGCTGGTATCCACCTACCTTATTACAGACAGCATAGTGCACGTTGCATTTAGTTTTTTGTTAAGCAAATGCTTTCAGTATGGACAAATCTAGAGTTTTACAGTATGGTAAAGACTTGATGCAAAATTGTTGTAAGTTAAAAACCCATACAGATTACAGAAATATGTCCTTGATCCCTTTCAAATTTTGAGTAGTATAGCTTGCAGATATATATACATTAGCACATATGTTATTCTGTAAGAAGCGTTTACAAAATCTTACACTTTATTTCAGGTTAACTGTTGGACACCAAGAAATTCGATTGTCTAGTTCTGATGGAGGAAGTCACCAGGATATTTTCGACGTGGCTTAATAAGCCAGCATCTGACCTACACTTTGGTATAAGTCTCGAATTAATAAAAAGTAGTTCGTGATAAATAAAAGATGATGAAACCTGTCACTGGAATGAGGTGCGATGCGGTTGGAAAAACGAGTCCGAATAGGTAGCTTTCATCCCGTCTATCCGCCTTCAAACGATGTGTTTTGCTTCACCTACTTATAAAAACGGTAGTATTATATTTGACCCATGTAATTTGAATAAATCTGTTCACTTCAAAATAGAAAATCTTCACATGTAATTTGAGAATGATTAGCAAAAACTGTCCATGAAAAGTTATGAAATTGTTCATTTTTTTTAGTTTGTTCATAGCTCATTATATAGGTTACAGAAATGTGGGGTGTAATTAACATTTTGTGATGTAACTAAAGATTGGAGATCAAAATCAACGACACTGTTGCTGAAGAACGATACAGAACAGATAACGGAACGTTTTCACGAGCCATTGTTAACCCATTTTTTGCTAAATGTGCGAAATGAAACTTTTAAGGCAACAGTAAAAACCAAAAAAACGTTGTTCTATATATAATGGTATTTGTGGGGAAATATCGGACAGAGTAGCTCACGATCAGACTGTAGAGAACGTACTGCACAGCCCGCAATAGGCTTGGGTCGAGCTTAACGGCGTGAGAGTTAACAATATTCTCAACCTAATTCTCACTATTTTTCCTATTTTTAAAGATACCGGTCATTCTGATTCGCTGAGCCATTTGGTCGAGCCAGTCAGAATTTTTGTTACGTTGAGAAATGCTTGATATGATTAAGAGTAGTTAGTTAAAATGGACTATGGAGGCGAGATATTGGGCCACCCTGTAAGCTCCTCTGGAACACTACATGCGTTGGAGCCCGACGTAGGCCCCAAAGTAACACCGAAATACCCAACTATTGTTTTATAATTAGTTCAAATTACTAATATAAGAACAAAAGATTCTTTTCTTAACACAAACTTATATTTATATTGATGAAAGGTGGTTAGTTTAAAACAAAATAACAGAATAACAATTAACATACAATTGACGGCCGCCGTAATGAATGTTCACGGAAATACCAGTTGTCCACCGAAATACCCAGACCTAGTGGTGTTGTACATCGATTCAAGGAGTTAACGTTCTTACCACAGTAGCTGTTTTACAAGTTTGATGTGTATACCCATAAATATGCTCAGAAAAGAAAAGTTTTCTTTCGAGATATTTGCATAATCCTTTCGCTGTTTACCTATATAACGTATCTAGAAAGAGAACTAGCCACCATTTCAAATCGGGTAAACATGTTACCCGGCCTTAATTTGTAGACTTGTCTAAATTCCACATCTGCTGACGATAAATCAAATATCGATATAGATCTACATAATACAGATATAACTGCAGTTCACTCTATCGGTCAGTTAACATTGTGGAAAAAGCAGAAAATGTTAGTCAAAGGTGACACTCGCGTTACGATGCATGTTTCACGGAATGCTTAATTTAGATGCTTCCTTCGCAAATGGAATATACTTGCATTCTCTGTGGAGTATATTGGGGTTATATAATTTAAAAAAAATTAGGTGACAGTGCTATCAGATAACTCTTAGGTCTATATTTTGTGTAATAAAGAGCTGGTATATAGTCGTGACACGCGAGTTCTCCGCGTGAAGCAATGATCAATGTATACTTACGACATTTTTCTTCAACATTAATTTTCTCTATTATAGTCATTACTTTAATTAACCGTTTTTTTCCTGTGAAAAAGAAACAAATCTTGCGGAGGTTGAATTCTTAAATTAACAAACATTTACAACGTTGAGCAGGTATTTCGGTGGACTTATATACGGCTATCCCAGTGCATTGTTTACGGCGGACCTCAATAATACGTTGTTATTTTGTCTCTATGACTTGAACTAACAGTCCTTCATCTCTAGAAACACTAATTGGGTCAAATACCACAACAAGATAAATATGTAGTACTTGAATAGTAATCAGAACACGGTAATGAAAATAGGGTTATTTCGGTGTTTCGATGATATTTCGGTGATTCGGCGGACTGCATGCGTTCAGCAGGGTGCTTTATCTATAAATACGTTCATCTTTCGAGACATGTTTTCGTTGATGGTAAAGGTTTGGTACTGTAACATGTTGTTGTTTAATTAAACCTGTAATGGTCAGAAACTTTATGACACATTGACACGGAACACACGCGACTGTACAATGTTAAACTAGTGGTCTGGGCTCTGCTAATGTCTACGTAGAATGTCTTATGCAAGGCTGTGTACCAAGATCAAACTCCAGGGGAACTCTATGCGATCCTGAATTTCTCTCGTTTTTAAACGTTAAAGCTACTAAAACCGTGAAACGAAAATTTTAAAACACATAGTAAAAACATAAACATCTGTCTTAACCGTGGACAGGACGACGAAAGCTTAGACTAAACTATATTAAAAGTTACTGACGAAAAGTTGAATGTGTCTGAAATAATGGAATATTTTTTGAAAGGATAGAAAACATTGTGAGAAAAGGAGAAAAATATACTACTTACTTTCGTTTTCTCCTTTTTCCATAATGTCTCTCAGAAGGCCCTTTCTTCTCAGTTGTGTTTGAAAGGGTCCAATAATGGAATTGTTCGTTTGTTATTTATAAGAAACATGGAAAGTTTGTTAGACCGAGGATGTTTTATTGATGATTGAGTGTTGTCTTACACCGTCACAGCATTTTTCTCTTATTCATTTTTGTCCTGGATTTCACTAGTTCTAGGATGTGACCCTTTGCAATGTATCTTGGGCAAGGATACTCCCGTGAAGACCTAACTCCTCGATTGAGATCAAACGCCTGGCTTGGCGCCACATAGTTGTAACTCTATGACAATGGGGAAAGCTAAAGCCTCTATTATATCCCGTCGTGCGTATAACGCAGGCAAATCATGCAGCAATTCCGGGGTATTCTCCCACGAAGGCGTACTTACCACGCAAAAGTCTCCTACTTTCCAATTGCTTTCAACGTACGTGTTAACAAAAGGGGGGGTGAGCGCACTTCCAAAGTGCGTGGTGAGTACTACTACCGTACTTGTAAAGTACGTCATACTGAGGCGATGCACGTGACCATCACAATAAAAGTGCGTCAGAAGTACGTGTTGGGACATGCTCAGGTGCATCGTGCGCCTATATAAAAGCAGGCGATCCAGAGCAACTACTGCCAGCACTGCATCATGGACTTCCGCTACCTCTTGCAACAACAACTGTAGAAGACGATGGCGCATCCTTCTTAGTAGTGCCATATTGGATTCTAAACCAGTGAATGATGAAGAGACTCAGTGCACCTTTGTATATTATTGTGATTATCCGTGCGTTCTTCCAACTTGACACGCGATTGTCTAGCTTAGAGGCCTGTCACACTACGACGTTCTCACCAGCGTTCGAGTAACGTGTTGCGAAACGCAGAGGAACGTTGAGAACGTTAGAAAAAAGTTACAAGAAAGTTAAACGAGCGTCGGCGAACGCTGAGGGAAGTCGGCGAACGCTGAGGGTGAAAAATAGTTTTGGGCTTGCACAAAAATTCAGGACGTTCTATCAAAACGCTACTTACACGCTAGAGGATCGTTACACGAAAGTTTGCGGGCTTTACCCGAACGATACTCGAAAGTCCGGACGTTCCATGAACGCTAGGCGGACACCGGCCCATCAGGGTCGAGTGTCTAGCGCGTGCCTAGCCCTTGGGTAACGCTTGCTTAACGCCTGTGTAACGTCCATCGAACGTCTGTCCAGCGTGTCGCCAACTTTTTTCAGCGTTCGTCGAGCGTTCTTAACACTTATGTAACGATCTTTCAACGTCTTTCTAACGTCTGTCAGCGTTCTGAATTTTTCCATCGTTCGTGCAACGTCCATGCAACGTCCTTGTTACGCGCCTGTAACCTACTGGTAGCGTTCAGGAGCACTTGGCAAGCACTTGCCATATATAAGGGGCTTGCAGAGGCCACCGACAGTCCTGTTGGAACAGAGTGAAGACTTCAGAATAATGACAGACCAAGAGAAACACCAGTATGCTGTTGCTGCTCGCATGCATCACAACCTCCTGCAGTTGGCATTGCACCAGGTTAAGATGGCCAAGGCAGAGTCAAAGAAGAAAAGGAAGGGGAGAAGGAGAAAGAGCTGGGTGAGACCCTGGATAGGAAGGCAACCACAGTTTGGTGTTTATGACAAGCTGATGGCTGAACGCAAAGTTGAAGACCAAGCCTCCTTCCACAACTTCCTGCGCATGTCACCAGAGATGTTTGATGAGCTGAGACAGAGAGATGGTCCCAGGATCACCAAGAAGGACACTCGCTTTAGACCGGCCCTCGACCCTGGTATGAAGCTGACACCTTGCCTCTGGTGACAGCTATGCTTCGCAGAAGTTTAGCTAGAGAGTACCTCACAATACACAGACACTGGTGGCCAGAGAGGTTTACCATGCCATACTAGATGAGTACCTGGATGAGATGCTGACCTGCCCCAGTATGACAGAAGAGTGAATGAAGTTGCGGACAGATTCTATCAAAGGTGGAACTATCTCCATGTCCTGGGAGCACTAGATGGCAAGCATGTGGCCATTAGATGTCCTGCAGACAAGGGTTTCTATTCCATCGTGTTGCTGGCCGTTGTGGATTCTGACTACAAGTTCCTGTGGGCAGATCTTGGAGGCCTGGGATCAGCATCCGATGCCCAGATCTACAACTCCAGTGAGCTGAAACAGTTGAAAAAGACCTGCTTGGGTTTCTACAGCCTATACCTCTCCCGCAAGTCACTACAGATGTTCCATACTTCTTCATTGCAGATGACGCCTTTGCTCTGAGAGACTACATGATGAAGCCCCACAGTCCCCGTGGTCTATCACAGGAGGAGCGCATTTTCAACTACAGACTGTCGAGAGCCAGGAGGGTCGTGGAGAACGCCTTTTGGGATCCTTGCCAAAAGGTTCCAGGTGATTCTGGGCACTATGCAGCACAAGTCAGAGACTGTGAAGCTGATAGTGAAGACCTGCTTGGTCCTTCACAACATAATGAAGGTCAGATATCCAAAGCTACACAATAAACAGCTGGACCAGGCAGAAGGTCTAGAAGAAGACTTTGTACCTGGTGCCTGGAGAGATGGCTTTAACATGGAAGACGCACAGGTTGTTGCCGGCCCCAGTACTGCGACCAAGGAAGCCAAGAAGCAGAGGAACCTCATCAATCACTGGGTCAACTCCTCAGCTGGGACCCTGGACTGGCAGGACAGGATGGTGTTGACAAGTATCTTAGTGTTGCAGCGCAGAATGGACACAACTTTTAGAAACTGAAATATTGTATGTGTAACTTACGATGATTTATCTGTAGATAACAGTAATAATAAATGTAATCGTGTGTGTCATTTCGAGGTAATTATTTTACCGATCGCTTTACTTTTTTAGCCAGTGAAAGGTCACAATTTCGTTTAAAATGAAAAATATATATCGCGTAACCTGAAAGTTTGCTCATTTATAAGACAAATAAGTAATAGATCTAGTTATAGTTCACATCTGACAAATTACGCGGATATAACTTAAGCGAAGCGCAAGGTTATGTCGCGTAAATTGGCAATGTGAACTATTATTTTATTTACTGATCGAACTTATACTATCCAAGGAAGCTGCACCTAAAGAGTCACATGTCAGTCATTTTTTGTTTGATCACCTATTCTTAAATCAAACCAAAGAAAACCGAAAGGGGGAGGTGGTTGAAATGGAAGTAAGGTCCCCTTTTATACTGCGCGTCCAGCCGCAGGTTGGCGAAACGTACAGGAACGTTACACAAACGCTCCACGCGTTACTCGAACGCTACAGGAACGTTAAGCAGACGCTGTTGAAACGTCGAGAACGTCAGCTAGACGCTAGACAAACGTCGAGAACGTTGGCTGGACGATGAAATAAACAATGAAATGTTACCTGGACGCAAGGCAGACGCTACCCAAACGCTATGAGAACGCTATCAAAGCGCTGTGGATGCTATGAGAACGCTATCAAAGCGCTGTGAACGATTTAGAACGCTAGGTTTTGCTGCTATTTTCGACCACAAACGTCGCCTGACACTGAGTGAACGTTGGATGAGCGTTACTCTAGCGTTACAAGAACGTCACATCATCGTTGACCTAGAAACTTGTATATGAAGAACGTCGACGATCCCCGGCGTTTCTCAAATTTTTCAAAATGCAACCAAACATCGAACAAAGCGTTATAGCGTGACAGGGCCCTTAACACTTCCATGCTCCTTACGTTTCCCTTACTTCGTAAGTACGATTTCTGAAAACGTACACTTCACTTGCAATTCACGTATGATTATCCCACTCATTGTGTGCGACAGAAGTACAGATCTTACGTGCTCCTTACTTCTTTCTACTTCCACAAAGGCGTACAGACCACGTGCGGGCCTCACGTTTAGAGCAAGACACACCCACTCATTAAGCACTAACTACGTACTTCCCCTCCGATTTAATTTTCATCCTGCAACAACGCCACGCCTGACAGGAACTCCGAGTCCGCACGATCTCTTACCACGCACGACGGGATGTAAGAGAGCCTTAAGATTATGCAGGAATCCAGTTTAATGAAGGATTGGTTTATTTAAGCCTACATGACTAAGAAGAAAGGCATACTGGTAACTAATTCAGGATTGATCATTCACGGTGCATGTATCACATGACTTAAAAGCATCTCTTGTTTGCAGTGTGATAAACCCGGTCATTAAGAATTTTCTTAACATGTATTTGATAAGCATTGTGTGAGGTTGTTATTACATGTATGTAGTGTCATTTTATATTTCTTTAAGAGAAGTAATTGTTTTGGTGTTGCATTCTGGTATTATGACATAATACCGGAGATATTGTTTTATATTGAGAAAAACCTGAAATTCGTTAGAGTTTGAAATAAATATTCTATTTAGCTCTTCTACAAAACACTATTAAGCTCGTCAGAGATATGGTTTATACAATATCTCATTTG
Source organism: Tridacna crocea (assembly GCA_943736015.1). Taxonomy (NCBI): domain Eukaryota; kingdom Metazoa; phylum Mollusca; class Bivalvia; order Cardiida; family Cardiidae; genus Tridacna; species Tridacna crocea. Next base: position 31,452,856 of record OX031066.1, on the reverse strand, counting down.
AACTCGTTTGAAATATATGAGCATTACTCTATGAAAGAGGGCTTAACGCGTCTGGAAAAAGTATTGGTCCGATTCAGCCTGCACCGTCGGCGCAGACTGACCTCGGTCGAAACTCCAGTCATTGGTCAATTTTCTGTATGTCAAAAGACCGTTATATCTCACGATTCAAACAGTTGTCAGACATGTGGATGTTATGGATTTATGATATTGTAATGAATAACTTGGTATCATAGATCACGGAGATATATTACGCCCCCTTTAGCTACTAACATCAAACTTCACACATAGCTACATAACATTAAGAAGTGCAGTGTACAAGAACCATTACTCTATTCCAACATTTCTTGGGGTTATTGCCCTTTATAAATTTTAACTTTTGATTTTTGTCCGGACCATAACTTTTAATCTATTTAAGCTAGCTACTTCAAACGTCATACACAGCTAGACCATAATATATGGATCCGTGGTGATAAGATAAACCGACTACCTTAGTTACTGTTGCCAAGGTCTCACAAACAAACGTAGTCAATACATACACAGTATAGCAGATAGGCTACTTAAATCGTGCTGTCATGACTTTTTCTCTCAATAAAATTCGGGAAAAAGTATTTTAATCATATATTTCTGTCGATGATAAATTCTCAGTAAGCAATTTAAAGATGCTTAACTAATTTATATACGGAGATGTATTAAAAGGGCGAATTACGGGGGCGACGTAGTATGTAACATGTTTAAACAAAAATTTGAATTGGAACATATAATCAAAGTACTGATAGTACTGAAGGCCAGGAAATTGAGGATACGAAGCAACACATGAGGTCAATTTTAATTAATACAAACAGGTAGACGGACAGGGATACAAACGGATTCCACTAAGCCCCTGGAATTCTTGGTTTTATCAGGAAATTTTGAACTGATACTAGAAAGCACCAGCCAGAAACTAATTAAGCCAGAGCTAGGCATGTGCTCACAGTTATGGGGTGCTTGATAATGGCTTAGAATACTAAGTAATTTGTCGTGCTTGTAAACAATCCCAAGTCAAAATTGAACCGTATTCAATCGGTGCATTACCAACTTTGGTTATCTAAATTTTCTGAGACATGTGATGTCTTGTAGTCCTGAATGACGCTATTTTTTACATTTATGACGCAAGAACATATTTTTTTTTATTGATTTCAATGAAAATACATGTAAGGTAGATATCAAGGTAAAATGTAATGAATAATAAAGATTGGAGTGATACGGCAGTTGGTCATGTTGTCTCTACCTTCCACAAGTCGACGAAATTTTGAACTAGTCATATTTGAAGGAAGTTGTAGATGAAAATCCAAAGTAGTTCTTCGAGTATATTGAAAAGTAAGATTTTGGGGAAATTGGGAGGAATTGCTTATTACAAGCGAATTCTCTTTTAGCCAAAATATTTCCTCAATAAAATACTGTGAAAAGGTTGGATTGTTTGAGGAAAACGATAAGGCTCGGTTTTCCTATTTTGACTCTCAAGCTTGACCGAGACCCTGGACCTGAATAAATCGAACTTCTACTCATGATGGAGAACAATGCATTATGCTAATTTATATCGGAACCTATCCAAAAATGTAGGAGTTATGGTTCGGACGAAAAATTTGCCTTCAATGTGGCCTTGATCTTGAACCTACTTGAACAGATGTTTCAAATGGCACATCTAACCGTGATAGAGGTCAATTGTGCCAAATTATTTTGAAATCCATCTACAGTTGTAGAAGTTATGGACCGGAAATATTCGGATGCACACAAGCCCTAGTGAACACTAGAAATATGTGTGTCAGAGACACTGATGCCCCTACTAAATGGTATTGGTCACAGGTATGTCATATGACACTAGTAAAGAGAGAGAGAGAGATAAAAAAATACATTAAATGACAAGCGAACCACTACAGAAAAAAATTATAAGCATTTATTTGGTTTCAAATCAAAGTCAATCAAAGACATTTTTAAGAATCACACAGGTGTAATCTATTTGTGACAGGTGTAAAAAGTGTGAAATACATCCTATCAGTGTGAAATAGGCAGTATAAACAATGACAAAACTACCAAATAACTCTTGGATAAAGGTAACTAATACACATAATGTACATACTAAAGACAACAAAATTTCAAAAATATTTTTATAGACAACTTGATTAACGATATGGATGAAATTTGATGTTGGGGTCGATTTTTCTAAAATTTTATTTAGGGACGATTTCACCAAAGCAATCGTCTCCAGGGGACGATTTCTCCGGGGTGATAAACATAACACGGGCCAAGCAGTTTAGGGACGATTTCTCCAGGGGCCGATTTCTCCAGCATTCCGCTGAAGTACCCTAGATTTAGTCGATATACATAAGTAAAAGTGATAAACATAACACGGGCCAATATTTTATATATAGTTTGCTTTATTTACAATCGCATTTTAGCGGAGACGCGTTTTGTGACACACATGTTCAAATGTCAACGTTATAAACAAAGTCCGAGCAGAGTCGTCGTTCGTTACTTTCACCATACCTGAATGTGAATGATCGGGAGTGCAAGAGAGAGCGTTATAGATATTAACCGTATATAGCGCGTAGGAATACACAACTGCCGGATAAAGTTAAGTTCATTAGGTTACGCCTTTATTAGGTCAGTGCTAATGACAAAAAACGGGATAAAAAACACACACTCGTCAGTTATTAAATTCCATGGCGTTTTGCAGATGAAAGCTTTGAGGAAAGGAAAGCATTCACACCGTGTGATAAGCAATCTCTGTATATACTTGGGAAACTAGTTGTTTTGGCGGACTCAGCGATATGGAGTGGACACACCGTCCAACATTTTTGTCTGAATAGGCAGCTTACGATCCCTATAGGCAAGGGAATCCCTTGAGAGGGATTCCCTGGCCTAAAAAACATCAACACATCTCCGTTTTGCCACAGAATAATAGAATTAACAATACTTATTGCTTTCGTTGGGCTAGTAAAGTCATCTCAGCATCATATCAAATTTAATAACGCTGAATTATAAACCTTTCGAAAAGTTTATAGAATGTCTGATTCTACAGAGAGGTTTAAGTTAATGAAAAATTTTAATATCAGGTTAAGGGGAAAAGTGTTGTCTGATGGATTATAAAATGCGTTAAGTGTGTTGTCAATTAAGAAAATTGTTAATATCATTGACGGTACTAGATGATATACTGATGACAACGGGTGGTCAAGTTGATTACAGCGGCAAATTGCTTTGCAATCAAACACACTTCCTATCAAATTAACAGTTTACCAACACACCCTTTGTGCTAGTGTGCAGATGTGCTAATCCACTTAAACTCGTCACCAAATGACAACATTTTTAGAACAATCCAAACTCAAATATTTGCAGACAACTAAATAAATGATTCAAAACTTGAAATTTGCTTTTGAAAGAGCGCAAAACACAGTGAGAAAAGGATAAAATGAATGTTACCAGCATTTTCTCCTTTCTCCGCAATGCTTTTAAAAGCTTTCTACGGGTCGTTAAAACCCGTTATGTGGTAAACGGTTGAAACAGATAAGTCAAGAGAAAAATTTCCAAGTTCCACCAGATCAGAATTTAGACTTTTTTCTTTTAAATTGAAATATACTCCTATATATGAGGAAGAACTACACGTCAAAGTGCTTATTGTAATCAGCAGGTACTTTAAATCCTAGACTAATCATCATGTAATTTGCAATCTGATCTATACCTATACATCAGACATCGTATATACGATCCCAGTACACATTCAGCATATTCTTCATGCACCATGGGTTAAGATCAATGTCAAAATGAAACATTGGTGACAAGTTACTGATTCACTGACTCCCGCAAAGAAGGAGTGCAATAGTCAACGCATATCAGAACAACCTTCAAGATCAGAATTCTGTGATATGCAGGAGTGCATTTCAGCGCTTCGTGCCGAATTCATTACATTTAAGCAAACAACCGAAACTATAAACAATGATAGAAATAGTCAAATTGGTGAATTGAAGGAAACTGTACAACAAGTCAGAACACTAGTGCAAGAAGTTCAACAGAGTATTATATCTGACGTACAATGTATTCTAAACAACCTGTCACGAATTGAAACTGTAGTATTAAACAATATAACACAGATGAAAAATGATATAAAACTTCTGAAACAAGAATTGAAGGGTTGTGAAGAATCTATGAACTTGCTTCAAAATAAAGTGGAACACGAAATCAGCAAGACTAGTAAAAATATTGCTCGTAGTAAGAGGAATCCGAGTCCCCGATCAGCGAAAGACGATGACCGTCGGTCTGCAGAAGCAAACAACAGTCATGCTAACCAGCGTTTGTCTCTGCAGACCGAGGACCGTCCTAGTCCAACAGATGTCGCTAGCGTTTGCAAGAGCCAATCTTGTCTTGCTGAAAGTGTTTCGCACCAGTTTGGTAGTTCTGACACAGTTATGTATCCAGGAGAAGATGCTTAATGCTCGAACCTTGGTGGAAAAGGTAGAAATCTTGGGGGCCATCCCAGCAGCGATAACACTGCTGCAATGGCTCACAACAAAACAACAAGTGACGGGCAATTTTTTGCCATAAAGTGCAATCCTCCCGCGCCATACCATCCTCTACCAAATACATCTACCGACTCAACACAAGGCTCGAACACTCAAGCAAATTTGCAAAGTTTGGTGGATTTCCCCAATATATCCAGTCAAAAACATGTCGATAAAATAGGTGCAGAGCAAATGAGTCACAGGCATGCATATACCTCACATCATATCGATCACCAGCAACAAAATACCTCTTTACCCACGTATTCAAATGTACTGAAGGCTGATAATAATCACTCAAATGACACAAACAGGTCATATCAAAATGGGCATACTGAAAAACAAACACAGGCACACGAGTACCAACAATATAGGTTTGGCCGCGACCATTCCGGCAAATTAATGCGGAGTAGCTTTCGCTCTAAACCTCGTTCAAAACGGGAAGAGCATCATCATACCAGATCAAATACTAAGCGGGAGACTATGCCATCACAAATATTTGAAGAACAAGCAAACCCGCACAGTGTATTCTCAATGCATAATGCACAAAGTATAGAGTCACATGTACATAGTGCCTGGGACCAGGCAGATTATTATAGTAGTTCGTCGAGGAATAATACCTCCGAACGCACAGAAAAGAACCAATCAAATTACCCTGAAAACAAGGGGCAGTATTTACCAAGTCATACGCAAGATGAGGAGCAGAGTTGGAATCTCGTTGACTTTGTTCGAAAGCGCACTTGCCGTTTTTTCTTGGGTGGGTTCATACCCTCTATTACAGAGGGGATGATAGCACAATATGTTAATCAGAGAGGTCCTAGGGTTACCAAGGTTACAATATTTCGGTACAGAACAAAACCGGTGGTAATTCGTTTAAACATCGAAAACGACGCAAATGCGCAGCTTGTGTGTGAACCTTTCTTTTGGCCAGAAGGTGTTGTTTGTAGGCCATGGGTCTCTCAGGCAAGGTATAATGCGCGTGATTTCATTTTGCGACGGGACGTCAATGCACCAGTGCACAACGATCGTTTGATTGATGATGTAGATTACAGTCATGGGCACTATCCCGAAAATTACGATTACAATTATTATGACCATTATGAATAGTGACCTTTTACATATTAACCTTTATACATGGAACGTGACAGGTTTTATGACAAGTGCGGTCTATCTATGCGACTGTTTAGAAAAATATGACATAGACTTCCTGGGTATTTCTGAACATTGGTTACATGAGAAAGATTTGCATATTATAGATACTCTCAGTCGTTCATATACTTCATATGCGATTTCGGATAAGGATTTGGTAACGTCTGGATCGGGACGGATAGGTAAAGGGGGCGTTGCCATCTTGTGGAAAAAATCTTTTGATCACTGTGTGAATCGGCTGCCCTTTATCAACGACAGAATTCTAGGTATCCAAATAGAATTGTCGCCAGAAAATCTTTTGTACTTATTTCAAGTGTACCTCCCTTCCAAAAATAATTCTTCTACTATTTTTGAGGAATATCTAGATTCGCTAAAAACCGTAATTTACGAATATAGCTGGAAAGGTAAAGTTATCTTAATGGGGGATTTTAACTGTCACACCAATAGTAACAAGGTAAAAAAGACACTAGATACACGCGATAAAGTTTTTAGCTCGTTTTTGCGCCAAAACGGACTGTGCACGGTTACCTCCCTTGATTTATGCAGCGGAGCACATATGTCCTTTGAATCAAACTGCGGCCGAAGCCTTATTGATAATATAATTTTTAACTCCAGTGAGGCTCATTATATCACTTCCTGCAGCATTGTAGATGATGACTCTCTTCTTTATTCGAATCATCGAGCAATCCAATGCTCACTTACTGTTCCTACATTTTGTCAAAACACACAGGTCGAAACTGTTAAGAGAAGTATAAATTGGTCAAAATCTTCTCTAGAGCAGAGAGAAAAGTACAAGCTATCTCTTGATAACGACTTAGGGTTAGAAGCATTGTTGCGACATAGAATGCAGACGACAAAGGATATAGATTTTGTATATACGGCATTGGTTAACGCTCTCTATAATACCGGTAATTTGTGTATACCTGTAATACCATATAAACCTTACTTAAAACCATACTGGTGCAGTGAGTTGACAACATTGAATAAAACTATGAAATCTATCAGACGCGAATGGCTACACTCAGGATCGTCTCGTGACAGTCCGCTTTTCAAAAAACTTAAATCTTCAAAATGCATATTTCGCAATGCTCATAGGAAAGCCACTCAAACTTACTTGCACAAGCTTTACGATGATATCGATCGTAGTGCAGAAATTGACCAGGAACAATTTTGGCGTTTGGTTAATTTAAAGCGAAAATCCGGTAACACATGCCCTGGCTCAGAGATTATATTTAATGGTGAGGTTTGCCGAGACAAGGATTCAATAATTAAAGGATGGAGCAATTACTTTCGGGACTTATACGCATTTGATGAGAACCCGGCATATGATAATACTTTTAGGACACATGTAGATAATGAATTAGATAGACTATTCTCCTCTAGTAATGAATGTAATTCAAAATCACCATGCAAAGTCTCAATAGATCAAGTTCACTCAGCCCTCAAGTCAACCAACAGGTACAAAGCCCCTGGGGCAGACAACATATGCTACGAACACTTATTATTTGGGGGTACTCTAATTTGCAAGGTGTTGGTAAAACTTTTTTCGGCCATGCTAGAAATGTCTTATATTCCTCTGGGGATGAAAAGGGGCATAATAATTACTTTGTTTAAAGGAGGAAACAAAAACAGGAAAGATCCGAACAACTATAGAGCAATTACTCTAACTTCATGTATTTTAAAAATTTTTGAGAAAATATTATTAGAGAGAATGCAGGCTATTGTATCTCTTCGACCGCATCACTTACAGGGAGGGTTTCAACAAGGTCTAGGGTGTTTGATGTCCTCATTTTGCTTACGCGAATGTATTCACTTTGCTAAAGAAAATGGTAGCAGACTGTATGTTTGCTATCTGGATTGTAAGCAAGCTTTTGATAGAGTTTGGATTAACGGCTTGTTTTATAAACTATCAACCTATGGCTTAGACAGGAAAATTCTCCAATGCTTGTTTAACCTTTACTCTGGGCTATATAGCTCAGTTCGCCACAAATCCATTACTTCTGTTGATATGTTTTCTGTTCTACAAAGTGTCCGTCAAGGGGGAATAACCAGTCCATTTCTCTACTTGATTTACATTGATGGCTTAATTAAGCTTTTAGAATCTTCCGGCTACGGCCTTTGTATTGCTGGAGCTGACGTAAGCTCGCTTAGTGTAGCAGATGATATGATTCTTGTCTCTTTATCAAAATATGGTTTGCAGAAAATGATGAACATCTGTTACGAATACTCTTGCAAATGGAGGTATTTATATAACCCGAGTAAATGCGCGGTCACCGTTTTTAACGAATCAAGAAGTGTAAAATGCAAATCGTTCGTGGTTTTTAGGCAATAGTTTAATTTCAGAGGTAGAAAATTATAACCACCTAGGAATAATCTGTAATAAGTTTATGAAAATTTCAGTCAACATAGATGAATCATGTCGGAAACTGAAAAGCACTTTACTCGGCCTAATGAATGTCGGAATACACGATAATGGTCTTCTCCCCCCTACATCTATGAAAATATATAAGTCCGTAGTCCTGCCTAGAGCCCTCTATGGCTGCGAACTTTGGTCCTCGCCAGCCACATGTCATATTTCACAACTTGAGAAGGCTCACAGGTTTTGTATTAAATATATACAGGATCTTCCTGTGTACACGAGAACAGATATTTGTTTGAGTATGGTCGGAGCTTACCCGATCGAGTTTGACATAGATTATAGGAAACTGCTTTTCCTCGGTCAGCTCTGCCGTCTCTTTACTGGACATTTTTGTAAACAGCTGTTTAATTATCGTTTGGTTACATTTTTCAAATATAAGTCCTCCACTCAGCAAGGATTTGTGTCTGATATAGTCGGTGTTTTAAGAAAGTATGATATTGAATATTACCTCACAGAATACATGTCTAATACATCGTTCCCTACAAAATCTCAATGGAAGAGTATTATTCGAAGGGCCATTCATACCAGATCAAATGAAGACTGGCTAACCAGGGTTCAACTCGATAGACAGTTAAATAGTTTTTTGTTCATTAAGCCACAGCTTCTCTATAATAGTGAACTTTGGGAAATGAGTAGGTCATCTTCTTCCACTCTTACGTCATATCAATGTAATAAGTGCGTAAGATTAATAGCCAAGTTTTATAGCGATAGTTTCACTAAAATTTGCTCACACTGTAAAGTGAACTTCACTGCATCAGTATGTACCCATGTAATATTTGATTGTCAGTTTACTCGTTACTTAAGGAATATAATATTTGAAATTTTACAATCACATTGTGACCGTGGATTATATAATGCGTTTTTGTCCCTAGAAAGCCACGAGATGCTAGTCGGTTTATTTTCTGGATTAAGGAATATAGTAAATGATAATAGTTTAAATCACAGAATTCTGATGCATACTGTCCCGGTACTTAGCAAATTTGCAGACTTTCTGTGGAGTTAACCAATGCCGGGTTTGCAATTTCTATTGTTTATCATTTTACCATTATTTTATCAAATTTATACCTACAGTATCTAAAACCTTGTTAATAGTTAGCATATTGATCAATAGATCGTTCACCTTGTCGATTGACGAATTAGGTTACTTTGAAAGCTATCCTGTCACCAACTCTCATTCATTCATTCATTCATTCATTCACTCGTTCGGTCACTCACTCACTCGCTCACTCACCCACTCTCCCACTCACCCATCCACCTACTCCCAACCATTTGCTTGCTTGCTCGTTCGCTCGCTCATTCACTCATTCATTCATTCTTTCACCCACCCACTCCCTAACATTTGCTCGCTCGATCGCTCGCTCGTTCGCTCGCTCATTCATTCATTCATTCACTCACTCACTCACTCACTCACTCACGCACTTATTTCCGCCTTGTATTTCGTTTTCGTTACAAGGATCTTTTTCTTGTTTTGCTCAGTCCTGATATATTCAGGCTCTGATACTGTTCATATTTTCCTTGTTTTTCGCTTTCGTGCAAGGATTATGTAATTTATATGCTGAGTTTTCCTTTTCTAATTGTTACGTTTCATCAAATTTGTTTCTCTCCTTTTCTTTTTGTTTATACATGTACATGTATATATTCCCATGATGTTTTGTTTGCACAATGTGCACCTGTGTTCGGACCAAGGAAGGGGCCTTTGCATTTTCGTCTTTTGATTGCAAGGACCTCTTTCGGGTTGGAATTTAGCTACACATTGGCTCTTTTTCTAATTAGTTTGATTGTATGTCTTATTCTTTCTTTTCTTTCGTTTCTTTTTTTTCTTTTTTCTACTATTTTTGTAATTTCATTGTTGTAATGATGCTCGCCAATTTGGCGGATAAACAATAAAATAATAATAATAATGCATAGGTTATTGAACAAGGTTAGATATTTGAGTAAAAGTGTTTTCTTTTTGTTAATACTTCATATAGGTCTAGTTTTACCTTTTTTCCAGTTTTCTTTTTCAGAGGGGAAAATTACAGAATACTTTCAATTAATCCATTATCCAGCGCTGATCAGCTCTTTGCATAAGTTCAAATTTTCAGTAATCATCACAATTTAAACTTCTCTATAGCCTCTGCGTGATCTCACGTCATCGGTACACGTTCGCAAAGCACATTTTTAAAGCTTTTTTTTTCAGTTCAAACGTTAAAAATACAAGATAAATAAAGAGAACTGCATTCTTCCAATGTTAACAGTCGTTTATTTGTGAGCCGAAATAGCAGAAACCAAGGTAGGACATCGGGTAGAATAAATGCGATGTCCTGATTGGTCAAATATCGATTTCCACGGATCCATGTATTGAGAAGTGCAGTGTACAAAAACCATAACTCTGTTCCAACTTTTTTTTTAGCTCACCTTAGCACAAAGTGCTAAAGGTGAGCTATTGTGATCGCCCAATGTCCGGCGTCCGTCGTCCGTCGTACGTCGTCCGTCGTCCGTCAACAATTTCTTTAAACATCTTCTCCTCCTAAACCACTGGGCTAATCTTCATGAAACTTGGCAAGAATGTTCCTTGGGTGAAGCTCTACCAAAATTGTTCAAAAAAATAAATTCCAACCATAACTCTGGTTGCCATGGCAACAAAACGAAAAAAAACACGAAATCTTTGAAAATCTCCTCCTCTGAAACAAGAAGGGGTAGAGCTTTGATATTTGGTATGTAGCATCTCCCAATGGACCTCTACCAAATTTGTTCAAATTATGTCCCTAGGGTCAAAACTGGCCCCGCCCCGGGGGATAACGCGTTTTAGCGCGTTTGAGCATAGGAACAAAGAAGAAAAACTTTAAAAATCTTCTCCTCTGAAACCTGAAGGCGTAGAGCTTTGATATTTAGTATGTGACATCTCATAGTGAACCTCTACCAAGTTTGATCAAATTATGCCCCTGGAGTCAAAACTGGCCCCACCCCGGGGGTCACAAGTCTGAGCATACGAACAAAGAAGGAAAACTTTAAAATTCTTTTCCTCAGAAACTAGAAAGCATAGAGCTTTGATATTTGGTCTGTTGTATCTCCTAGAGGACCTCTTCAAAGTTTATTCAAATAATGACCCTGGGGTCAAATCTGGCCCCACCCCGGGGGTCACTAGTTTGAGCATAGGAACAAAGAAGGAAAACTTTAAATTTCTTCTTCTCTTAAACTAGATGGCATAGAGCTTTGATATTTGGTATGTGGCATCTCCTAGTGGACCTCTACCAAGTTTCTTCAAATCATGCCTGTGGGGTCAAAACAGGCCTTCCCCGGGGGTCACAAGTTCGAACATAGGAACAACGAAAGAAAATTTTAGGATTCTTCTTCTCTATAACTAGAAGGCATAGAGCTATGATATTTGATATGTAGCAATTCCTAGTAGATCTCTACCAAGTTTGTTCATATTGTGCCCTCGGGGTCAAAACTGGCCCTGCCTCGGGAGGTCACAGGTTCGAACATAGCAACAAAGCAGGAAAACTTTAGAAATCTTCTCTGAAACTTGAAGGTGAAGAGCTTTGATATTTGGTATGCAGAATCTTCTAGTGGACCTCTACCAAGTTTGGTCATATGATGTCCCTGGCGTTTAACCCATTACCACACAATCCCTACTTTTGACGCCCCTGAGAAAGAAGCCTTTTGAAAACACTGTGGGAAAAGGAGAAGATGCTGGTAACCAGCATTTTCTCCTTTTCCCACAGTATTTTCTACCCTTCCCAGAACAAATTTCAATTTTCAGTCACCTTTATTTTGTCGTCTGCAAATGCTTTCAATTTGGACCAGTCTAAAATTTTCTCATGTGATAAAGAGTTAAACCGGCCATGCCCCGGAGGTCACAGGGTGAAACATAGGAACAAAGAAGGAAAATTTTAAATTTCTTTTTCTCTTAAACGGGAAGGTGTAGAGCCTTGATACTTGGTATGTAGCATCCTTGAGTAGACCTCTACCAAGTTTGTTCCAAGGATGCTGCTTTGGTTTAAACTGACCCAGCCCCGGGGATCACAAGTTCGAACATAGGACAAAAAAAGGAAAATGTAAAATTCTTCTTTGAAACTGGAAGGTGTAGAGCTTTATGATATTTGATTGCCCTATGTCCGGCGTCTGTCGCCCGTCAACAATTTCTTTAAACATCTTCTTCTCCTAACCCACCAATCTTGATGCAACTTGGCAGGGATGTTCCTTGGGTGAAGCTTTACCAACGTTGCTCAAAGAATTGAATTTCACTCATAAGCTATAGTCTAAGGTGAGCGTTCCAGGCCAATGACCCTCTTGTTTAATTATTGCCCTTTGTAAATTTTCCCTTTTGATGGCATAACTTCTAAAGTAAAAAAGCTAGTAACTTCAAACTTCATATACAGATAGGTGACACTAATGAAACATCCAGGGTACAAGAACTATTAATCTACTCCAATTATTGCAAGAGTTATTGCCCTTTATGAATTCTAACTTTGGATTTTATCTGGGGCATAACTTGCAAAGTACAAAAGCTATTTACTTCAAACTTCATGTACAATTAGATCACCATAAATCAAAGTGCATTTTAGAAGAACTATAACTCTTTCCCCATTGTTTTCAGATTTATTTCCCTTTGTATGTTATATTATTCTTTATTTTTGTCTGGGGCAAAACTTCCAAAGCACAAAAGCTAGTGACTTCAAACCTTCATAGACAGATAGACCTCATTAACTTGAAAGTGCAGAGTACAAGAACCATATTTCTATCCCCACTGCCTTTTTTGTAACTCTTTCTTTTGTAGTAAACCATTCTGCATTCTGTTACAGAGTAATTTCGTGACAAGGAGCTGGTTAGGGGAGGGTGGTATGATCACGTTTAGTGATAGCTCTAGTTTTAATTTAGTTTTGCTTCAGGAAATGAATTCTCGTTTTATAAAACTAGCAAACTGATGATACCTTTAACCTCTCCCCATACAGATCCATCCACGTTGTAAGTTTACCATCATTTATACATATTTGTAATTTGATACCCTTGACCAGTTTATGTATATGCAGTTACTTAAAATTGCGAAAATTGCATTTTCACTTACCTGCTGGTCGTTTAGAACACCCATTTGCCAAAATAATCCACTTGTCAGATTTTGACTCTATACACCTCAAAAGTTGCTAGGGATCACCATCTTGGATTTAGCCGATATGAATGTGTGGCATGCACCAAGTATGCCTTTTATTAGGTAATATTGCCATGCTGAATGTATAAACCATCTGAAAAAACGATCTTGTTTAAAGAAAAACTGTTGTTTTATTTTTGCATCATATACCCGTATTGAAATATCTAAATGTTTCCTATCACAGTGTGAGTGGTATATTTTAGCTCGTCAATCATGCTTCACCGGGGTATGTAAATTTGCCGGAGCGGACCGAAGCAGACCTTACTTTATGGTGTATTCTCTTGTTGTTCACATTTCCTAACAGTAATGTAGCATTTTTTACCTCCATACTCTCATATCAAGCAGAAAATAGAAGAAATATTCATAGCTGATGGGAAAAGAACTTTAATTTCATGATGTGGTTCCTGGGTGTACAGTAAGGTTATTCCCGGCAATATCAATGATCATTGGCAATCTCCGGGCAGAGTTGTCGTTCGTTACCTCACATACATCTCTGCTATGGGCTAAATGACAAGAATCTTGTCAAACCGAGGAAAAGATGTTTTGTTACTGTTTAGCTGTTTCATATGTAAAACTGTAAGTTAGACAAAAGATACATTATAGGTGCGTTCAAACTGATAACTTTACCTGTATAAAATGGAACTTTTTTTTTTAGCCTCTTCACTTTTCAGAATCTTACGCCGATTTTAACAAAAATGGTTGCGCCCATAAATGGTGACAACTGATTTGACACACCGCTGGATCTAAGTTTGTACGATTAAAATCAAGTTATCGTCCTTTAAAGATATTTAGGCTTTTCAGAAAATCCCTCTTTTGTTCATTGCCTATCACTAAGTCTGATTGGTGCCATGCTGTTTGAACAGCACACGAAATGTTCAATCAATATTGGTCTTTCTTTCACCGGCGTTTGTGTAGCCATTTTGAGTTATGGTCATGTGACAAAAATATGACGTAATTACGGACTACTTTCTGAGCCCACTACAGATGTGAATGTGATGATCCGGAGTGCAAGAGAGTGGATCATTGGAAGTCAAGCGCTTCGTGCAGTTCACTGATTTTACCAATGGTATTCAAGATTATAGATTTGAAGGGCGTCAACATCTTTGGAAAATCAGCATGTCAAAATTGCAAACGAATCGTGTTCAATCACGTCTTATGGAAAAGTCAGGTGAACACAGACGGAATACTTTATTTTTTGGGGGAGAAAATCCCAGAAACATTAAACATGAATTGTAAATCTAAGTCTTTGGAGCCCCAAACCTTATAAAAACTGTTCTTGCAGGTTATGAGGATTAAAATCAACTATCTTATATGATCCGGGTATTGTCACATCATCCAAAAGTAGGAATGTGGGTTAATTAACGAAAAAGCACGGTAGAAAGATTATTTCGATTTTAACAAGACCAACTCTAGATCAGTGGAAAGCAAGTTCATACTGAGTGTACAAAAGCGACTGCGGATTAATTCCCATGAATTAACCATGGCTGTTCCAGTTAGTTACTAACCGAAACAAAACCGCACTGCTTAATGCATAAAAAAATCAACATTTAAATAGATTCGTGTGCATAAAAACCAAAAACAGAAACAAAACGTTTTATTATTCATTTTCTCCCTTTCAAACGACAAAGAAACACATGTCTCGTCTAGCATTAGAGTCGCAGTCGCTTCGAATACTCTGAATAATACCCAACCCACTCCTATTTCCAATGCAACACCGGCCAATTTTGATGTTAATCTTCCATTTGAAAACACTTGATTTAAACATGTTTACTGGTAACTTTTCAAACAGTTCCATCCCTTTCAATTTTCATCAAAAGCAGTAAATTTTGGTAAATCTCTTTTTCTTCCTGATTTAGTGGCGGACGATTTGTTGACGTCTTAAGTGATTTTCATTAATAAGTTATGGGAGGACGGACATGGAGTAGCCACGTGCAACTTACTTTATATAGAACCGCGTCAAATTTACCATACTTCTATTGCAATGTCTTTACAATGAAAATTAACGTGTCTCATTAGATCGTCTGCATTTCCTACACGAGTTACAATTACCGGACGAATGCAAGACCGAAAACAAGCCAATACTCGTAACGAACAATTACATCTTTTGCGACATCATTTTAGTGATTGGCAAAATCGTCATTTTCCTTCTCTTTTTGTATTCTCCGTAGCTCTTGTATGCCAGTGTGACACTAATATCGTGATGGTAAATAAAAGCAATGTGTTTGGTAATGTGCTAATCCACTCAAAGATATGCATAATTCCTTTCATGCCCCGCCGTTGAACAATGGTTCAAATGGTTTTTGGATGGAAAGTTACTACGGGAAGAAACAGTATTACATACCTAGTACTAATTAACTCTTTGTTAGATAAAAAAAAAAAAACATTAGACTTGTCAAAATTGAAAGCATTGAAAGTAGAGAATTAGAAACCTGGACATTTCAGGTTCGATCCTTGGTCAAGGCGCTGTATGTTTTTGTGTGTGTGTGTGTGTGAGGGGGAACTTTCCATGAAAGACATTGCCGATTCCTAACCCAGCACTTTAAGCCCCAGATACTTGAATAATTATGTGATATGTTGTCAAAATGGTGCTGAAAACATTTTTTCAAACAAGCGAACAAATACAATTCAAGACGTAAATGTACAGTGAAGTCCTTAATTAGGTTGACGAGTCTGTCACAAGCAGGAAGTTGTTGTAAAATTCCCTGTATGAAAGATAGAAAGCAACTTTTCTTAGCAAATGGTCTCGCCTTTTATTTCAAAGAAAATCTCACAAGGACTGTGCACATTAAGATACTTAGATGTCCGCGTTAACAGCGCGGCACATTTATCGAACAGGAAACGTTAAAACGAAAGAGACTCAGTTATTGTACAAAGAATTCAAAGCCAAAGTCATCCCTAACCCTATGTATAACTGTCATGAATATTTCAAACCAATTGTAAAGACCTTAGTTTTGGGATCCCATTTTTTTTAATCTTATGAAACCCACCACCATAAAGGTTAAGGTAGAAACACGATCAGACTGTACATTCTGTGCAGTCTTACCTCGATCTATACTGTCCGAGAAAGGGTCCAAAAGTCGTGCTTTGGAGGTTTTGGGTTCATGCATGCATCCACTCTCAATATTCAAAACGTTTTTTTTTTTTCTTTTTCAATGACTTTCAAAGATGATAAATAATCCTAAATGTAGCCAAAGATTTTTAGGATCTTCTTGTAAAGTTTTATTGTGTTGAAATATTTTTTCCGGTGGAATAGAATGTCAGACGAGTTATTTAGTTATTTTCTTTTCATTATTGCCCTTCTCCCCCTCCCTTCCGTTACAATAATTAGACAAAAGTGCGACTTATAAAAGGGTTTTTCATGCAATCTCAGCCGAATAGAGATTCGATATCGGAGCAGCTGTTAAAACGATGTAATAATGTGCATTGATTGTGTTTAAGACAGTCTGCACCTTTAATTCCTTTGAAACAGGATACCATTTATTGCTAGCAGACGACAGTAATTAAAAAAAGTATAAGACCAATGACAAAATGACAAGTTATGTTGAAAGACCATACTTGTAAGGGATTTATTTCCTAATGAAGCAAGCAATTTCATTAAAATGGTATCCCTCTCCGAAAAATTTACTTGACAGCGAAGCTTAAAATCGCTCCCAGTCGGCCACTTTTCATCGAATAAAAAATAGAAAAGTGTATCGGTGGAATGGGTTATTATACAAATGTATAAAGTTTCACGAAATTCCGTTTAATGCTATAGAAGGTATTCTCCCGGGCGGACACACGGACTGACAGACAGACGGCGGAGAATGGTTAGTTTACACATATTTTGTGTCATAAAGTTTTGAAATGGGGTTGGGTCACAATTTCTGTCAACTAAGAATCGGTCCATACAAAACAATTCCACAAATTCTTTTTACAACAATGACAATATACCCGCAGTGAATTATAATATATGTACAAAGAAAGAAGTGAAAAAGTGAAAGAAGAACTGTATTGATAAAGGAGAAAGAACGAGTTGAAAAGAAATCGGATGGTGCTCTCAGTTGTAGGACGATAAGATTATCATTATTATAGATGGTATCGATTACTTGATGATGAGTTTGCGTTTATTTGTCGTCGCCGCCGGCTGCCCATATGGGCGACGCCCCCTGAAGGTTGTTAGTATTGTTACGGGGAATAGTGCAGATACAGGACGAAACCCATCCTAAGTTTCGGCGGGTTCTTTAACGTGCTCGGTGTATAGCACTGTCACACGGGAACTCGGTTTATGTCTCATCCGAAAGACTTTTAGTAATTTTAGATGGCCAGCCGTGGGGATCGAACCCACACCCTCATGATTACGAGTCTAACGCTCTACCAACTGAGCTGTGTGGGCCGGTCAAATATCGATTACTTACAGCGTTTTGTCTCTTTTATATACCTGTGAACAGCTTCAAAAAGTACAGTATTTTGGTCTATGGTTAATTCATCACTGCCAAATAATAACTTGTCTATATTTAAAGGGTGGGATTCCCTTGTTGCTCGGAAAAGCGACTTTCTTAAATCTGAATAATGGTAGCATTTGAAAAAATATTGTTCAGCATTTTCATCACCATTGTTACGGTCACACATGGGATCCAATCTGGAATGATTTATGAAAAGGTCTTCGTTTAAATTACTACAATTATTTCTTAATCGTGCAAGTAAAACAGTAAATATTCGAAATTTTGACAGGCCTCGTTTTATTATATCGTTAGAGTTAAACGAACTATACATGTATGTTGTACTGTTTCTAATTTTTTGTCCAATATTGTTTCAAAAAGAAATTGAAGAGTGTATATGACTTTTGAAAAATATTTGCTCTAGCATATAAATTATGTTCTCGTAATTTTGACTGTCTCTAAGCTGCTATTGCGATCGGTTGCCTGCTAACGGAGGGATTAATTCTTCTACATGTTGTGGGACAAAATTATTAGAAACTTTATACATTAAAAACAATTTAAGGTTTTTTCTAGTGGGCGACAGTGTTTCCAAACTACATTCTTGGTAAAGATTTTCAAGAGATACTGATCTTGTTAGGCCTGTTACAATTCTTGCAGCTTCATTTTGTAATTTTTCCATAGATTCTGAAGATGAAACCGAACAGCCATCTCATGAGGTCCTACGTAAATTGAATAAATCTGATTTAAGGCTGCACGAGTTAAAGTAAACTGAAGTCTTCGCATGATATGTATTATTTTGGATGCAGCCTCTAATACATGTATATTATCTATATGATCATTCCATTGGCCTGAACTGCTTGGGGTTATTCCGTGATTTAGATGCTGGTATATAATTTTGATTTTTGTATCTTCAAAAAGAAGTACTGCCTGCTTGTATGGCCATTCATTTCTTGAAGGTGTATTCTCGTAAAACATAACATTTTTTAAGACCAACTGATATGATCTGTGCTCTGGCAAAAGGGGGCTTAATGCATCTCCGTTGTACATGACACTAGCTGAAGACATCAAATTATTATTGATCCATAAGAGCCACTTTTTTCAATAACCGACTTAATCATGAGGTAGATTCGTCCTTTGACAAACAGTAAATTGATAAATATGGAAAAGTTTTGGTTCATGTCAACCTGCGCGGATGTCGAGACACCATCTTCTGGCAGACTTTTACATACAGGATGATGGTTAACACTTTACTAGATTTAAAAAAATAATGACTTGCTCAAATGGAATACATCAACAAAATGACGACAAAATGAATTCGGCCCAAATGATGGTCTAGGGAGAGTTGATGAGTGCCGGCGGATGTAGATGACGTTTCGTGGCGAATTATTGCACACTGAACTCGTCGGTAAATTTTCTTTATAGAGGAGGCGGTTGTGGAGCAACATGGTGGACGGTCACCGTCGTTGACAGGCGATTCATGCAGTTTGCACGGAGACAAGAGCTTCTCTTCATGACTTGTCGGTATGTTAGGGAGGACAGCAGGGCGTGCACGGTTCTGCTAACGGTTATTGTCGTTGAAAGGTGATTCATGCCGTGGCACAGAGACAATGTTTCATGGAAAAAACTTGTCTTTCTTCCGTGTCGTCAAATTGCCTATTTAGGGAGAACAGCCAGTATGGAGGATGACTCCGAGGGCCGAAGATAGGCCTCCCCAAGCGTTTGCTCCTCAGACTTGAACACCCTCGTGAAAAATAAACCAAATCCACAAACTTTAACATTTTGCTCCTCAGACTTGAAGAAACTGTAAGAAGAATAAACCAGGTCCACCGACGGTAACCTTACCCTTTTGCTCCCAAGGCTTGACACCCTGTGAAAATAAACAAAGTTCACCGACGGTGAATGGAGAGACGATGTTTCATGGCAAGAGCTTGCTTTCCTGACCTGTCGGTGAATCGCCTATTTGGGGGAGGGGCCGCCAGTTCGGAGGATGACTCCGGTGAAAGGTCTCCCCAAGTGTCTGCGGCGCTTCAGCTGAAGCCATGACTGCGGAATCGCTTGTTCCGTGCTGAATGATGCGACGGTCTCGTCCTACCTTCAGGGGCGAGGCCACGGGGACGAGGCCATGTGCACACTGGAAACGATGTTACGTGCCGAACAAAGCCCCTGGCGCGGGTGGTAGCAGAGGCTACTCTGCCGATGGCCATAGTCGTTTCGAAATTCCCTGTTACTTCCGCTAGCTTGGACGCTCGTGTCGATAGATACGGGGGCACAAGGTCGGCCTAGGGTATGCAGATGAATGTTGGCAAAGGCACCCTTGTACTTGCGACAGCGCGGGTATGGAAGGTACGCTGCTATTTCCGTGGACCCGCCAGCGACCTGATCGTGCAGTGTGGACGGCTGTCGAGCGTCTTCTCGAATGTCCCGGATTGGGCCTGCTGACCTTGGTCGATAATTTTTCGCTGATTCATTAAGCCTCCTTTTCACAGAGCATGGCTTACAGTTGTTTGAAAGAATAACTGTTTGAGTGGTTGATACCGTATCGTCACTGTCTTAGAATTGTGGCTTAAAATTATGTTTTTCTCTAACATGACCCTCAAAGTTCCGTCTAATTTACTTATGCGCCAGTTAGTCTCATCAGTATACTAGTATAATAAGCCAAGCTCTGATTTACAGATGGTCTGATGCATATAAAATTAAGTAGCTATAGATCCATCCACCCGTTATACCTTACAAATGACAGAGTTAGGGAGATATGCAGAAATAATATCTTCAGCGAAACGTTTGGATACAGGTAAGCCTACGTGAACAGCACAAGCAGACCTGGGTCAATGCTTTTTGCAGATGTACTAACTCATTACCAAACGACAAAATTTTAGGTTTATTTAAATCGAAAGCATTTTGCAGACGACAAAACGAAAGTGACTGAAAATTTGAAATTTGTTTAGTGAAGGGTAGAAAAATATTGTGGGAAAAGGAGAAAATGCTGTTTACCAGCATTTTCTCCTTTTTCCACAATGTTTTCTAAAGGTTTCTTTATCAGGGTCGTCAAAAGTAGGGATTGTGGGGTAATGAGTTAATTTAAACCCCATTGTTGGTTGGTTATTTCCGTTTTTTTATCGTCGTTATCGGTTGCCCATCTGAGCGACACCCCCAGAAGACGGTTAGTTTTTACGGGGGATAGTGCAAGGATACAGGTCGAAACTACTGAGAGCTTCGCCTGGTTCTTTAACGTGCTCGGAGTATAGCACCGTCACACGGGACCTCGGTTTTATGTCTCGTCCGAAAGACTATTAGAAATTTTAGTTGGCCGGCCGGAGATTCGAACCCACAACCTGTAGTGAGCCGAAACATTATATTCACGAGTCCTACGCTCTACCTACTGAGCTATGTTCACTGAAGACGTCTTATATATTTCATTTTATAATCCTTTATTGATAATATTATTAAGGCAGGACCTGTGTAATGCACTTCCTGTGAAAATTCTAATTGGTTGATAAATAAGGATAAATAAGGATTTATGCAGAAATAATATTTTTGCACATTCCTGACGGATCAGAAATTCCGTTTATGTCTATCTTGAAATTATAGTTTGATACTTTTGTTAGTTTTCTGAAAAGGGAGGTAATTATTATCTCTTTTTGAATTGAAAATATAGTGGTTTTAGACTTATAAATGATAATTCAAAGAAGGAAAAAATGGAAACAATGAAATGATGAAAGTGGTTGAATAATACTCATTTTTAATTATAGCTAATTTTGCAGGATGATATTTTAGTGGAAATAGCTGTTTTCCATTACAGAGGTCTTACCTTAACTGTAGCTTCATTTACCAAACAAAGATGCAGCTGGAAAGACCGTAATATAGGTGTAGCGCCACGGTCTCTAACGTCTGCGGATCCGTACTCAAATCTTGTAATGATAGCAACGTTTAGCGAGTACAACAGTATAGGTTTTCAGGACGTAACAGTTCAGAGTTGACAAACTGACAAAGTGAAATAAGTTTTAAAAAAAACTTGCATCAGAATCCATAACTTTATGAAATGTACAAGTTTTACTTTGTTGATTGCCAATGAAATCAAATGAAAATTTTAATCCAGTGTTTCCTTCCGCAGGAAAATTCTTACAATATACATTTTGCGGACAGCGCAGATCGAGATCAGACTGCACAGAACATGCAGTGTGATATTGGAACTACACTGTTTGATAAGGAGACGTCTTTCAAAATAAAAAAAAATATAACTTTTTAGGAAGAAATACTTGGGATTTTTAATATCGGCATGAAAGTTTCGTTTCAATATATTTAGCTGGGTAAATGTTACATAACGATCTATTCGAATAACATAAATGCCTGTGCTTTCAAGTTTCCAAACTTCAATAAAAGTACTGAAGCCCAGTGAACATAATCAAACATCAAGAATTTTGTTTATCTCGGTTTCAAAGCTTTGTACTTTACACATCAGGTGAATAGACACTGGATTATAGCCCGATTGTTATCATGATCGACTCGTGTTCCGTTAAAAGGAGCCTTAACTCATTACCACACAACAAAATTTTAGGTTTGTTCAAATCGAAAGCATTTGCAGACAACAAAATAAAAGTGACTGAAAATTTTAAATTTGTTTTGTGACGGGTAGAAAACATTGTGGGAAAAGGAGAAAATGCTGGTTACCAGCATTTTCTCCTTTTCCCACAATGTTTTCTAACTGAGGCTTCTTTCGGGGGAGGGGGTTCAAAAGTATGGATGTTGTGGTAATAATGCATCAGCAAAATGAATCGACCCAGGTTTGTATGTGCGGGCTGATCTGGGTCGATATTTTTTTGATAAAAGTAAATTTTCTGCATATCAAAGGACCAGGCTACTTCAGGATCCAGTTAGATGTTATACAAAATGGACTTAAAGGTTCCATAATTCTGGTGGACTTGTTTGGTATAATGTATTTCAGGGATGCAGTAAGCCTACTTTTGCCAGAGCATGGTTCATCAAAAATAAACTTCTTTCCACGACCGGAAACTTAGACCACTGTACTCAGAATGATTTTTAGGCCAGGGAATCCCTCTCAAGGGATTCCCTTGCCTATAGGGATCGTAAGCTGCCTTTTCCGGACTACTTTCAGACAAAATGTTGAACGGTGTGTCCACTCGATATCGCTGAGTCCGCCAAAACAACTAGTTTCCCTCACAGCTTCCATCTGCAAAATGCCATGGAATTGCAAGGGTATTACAACCCTTAAATAACTGACGAGCGTGTGTGGTTTTTTTTTTATCCCGTTTTCGTCATTAACATTGACCTAATAAAGGGGTAACCTAATAAACTTAGCTTTATCCGGCAGTTGTGTATTCCTACGCGATATACGGTTAATATCTATAACGTTATGTTGACATTTGAATACATGTGTTACAAAACGCGTCTCCGCTGAAATGCGATTGTAAATAAAGCAAACTACATGTACATACAGCTAGAATATTGGCCCGTGTTACGTTTATGACTTTTTCTTATGTATATGGACTAAATCCATAGTACTTTGACTGTGGTGCTTTCTACATCGACAAAAACCAACTATTTCCCACTAGTGTGTCCACTTCTCTGCATACCACCCGCTGTTGTGATAGAATTTTCCGACTGCTGGAGAAATCGGACCCTGGAAAAATCGTCCCCAAACTGCTTGGAGACGATTTCTCCGGAGAAATCTGGTGAAATCGTCCCAAAATAAAATTTTAGAGAAATCGACCCCAACATCAAATTTCATCCATATCGTTATTCAAGTTATCTATAAAAATTATTTTTGAAACTTCGTTGTCTTTAGTAGGTACATTATGTGTATTAGTTGCCTTTATCTAAGAGTCATTTGGTAGTTTTGCCATTATTTATAACTGCCTATTTCACACTGATAGGATGTATTTTACACCTTTTACACCTGTCACAAATAGATTACACCTGTGTGATTCTTAAAATATGTATTTGATTGACTTTGATTTGAAACCAAATAAATGCTTTTTTTTCTGTAGTAGTTCGCTTGTCATTTAATGTAATTTTTTATATGCATATGTGCCCATTATTTTGATTTATTGTTTGAAGATTTTTTTTCATTCTCCCTCCCCCCCCCCCTCTCTCTCTCTTTCGTATATTTTCCTGCCCTTTCCTACTTGTACATTTTCCATCACCCAATACGAGATTCATGTCCAGCAGTCGATCGTGAAGTCACTATAGTTTGATCCCATAAAGTGTGTTTTATTGAATCACATCTCTGGTTACTGTATATTGAAACCCTTTTCAACAAAAGCATTTCCTCCTTTTCCCACAATATTTTCTAGCATTTGAAAGACAAATGCTACTTTTTTATTAACATTTGATTTGTCTTCTGCAACTGCTTTCAACTTTTTTTTCCAGAAAAAAAAGTGTCTTTTGGTTAAGGGAGATTTTTGGGAAAAAAAAAAAACTTATTGAAAGAGATTCAAAGGACTTAGATTTCAGAGACTTGTATGTTTAGTATGTGATGAGAGAGAATTGTACCCTATCACAATACCTATCATCAATCCTCAATACGAAATGGACCGAGCTTGTGGACTCTTAAAGTGTACTTCGCTACCAACTGAACTATATTCCACTGATAAAACCATCATTTTAGCAACACCTCAGTTGTCTGCAAGATACTTTCAATGTTGATAATTCTGAAAATCTGGGGATTGGAGGCATACTGACTTGTGCAAGCTACAAATATCTTTCAAACAGCCTATTTTCTCTCTCTCTCAAAATTACGTTACACCAGCCAGGCTGATTTTAAAAAGCGTGTTGTCCACAGAGCATCCTGATTTTGAGACAAAACCACAATGTTTTTCAAGGCTCTTTCGGCTAACACCATGTTAAATTTTGCTTCTGATGAAGCACCTTAATTTATCATCTGTAAATGTTGCTTATAAATCTCAGTTTTTAATTGTAATTATATGTTGGTCCTATAATCTCTCATGAAGTGTTTACTAATTTCATGTGGGTCATCAATGGAAATTAAATAGAGGTAGTTGATTTGGCAATTAAAATAGTGATAAAACATTTTTAATACATGTATACAATCTACTGTGCAACGTAATTGACAAAGAAACCTGTCATTTGATTTGGATAAATTTTAGGGAAAAATATACTACTGTTAATAGACGACTCATAAATGTGAAAAAAAAAAAGTCACTCAGGATTTCACATGTTTTCAGAAAATTTAGATAACCAAAGATTGAATAGTTCAATTTTGACTTGAGATTGTTTACAAGCACGACAAATTACTAAGTATTTTAAGCCATTATCAAGCACCCTATAACTGTGAGCACATGCCTAGCTCTGGCTTAATTAGTTTCTGGCTGGTGCTTTCTTGTATCAGTTCAAAATTTCCTGTAAAAAGCAAGAATTCCAGGGGCTTAGTGGAATCCGCTTGTATCCCTGTCCGTCTACCGGTTTTGTTTCGTATCCTCAATTTCCTGGCCTTCAGTACTATCAGTACTTTGATTATCTTCCGCTTTGGTAAACAAACATTTTTCAATTTTATCGCCTGATTAACTCTTTACCACACAGTCCCTACTTTTAACGACCCTGTAAAAGAAGTATTTTGAAAAAATTCTTGGAAAAGAAGAAAATGCTGGTTACCAGCATTTTCTTCTTTTCCAACAATGCTTTCTGACCTTCCCAAATCAAATTTCAATTCTTCAGTCACCTTTGCTTTTTCATCTGGAAATGCCTTCAGTTTGGACCAGTCTAAAATTTTCTCATTTGGTAAAGAGCTAAGATTAAAGAAGAAAAAGGGAAACAAAACATGAACGGTTTTTATCAAACATTATAAAATAGATCGATCTATTGTTAGAAAGAACAAATAAGTCTAAGCAAGGAATATTTAAGATCTACGGCCCCTATCACTTATGTTAAAAAACAGAAGTTCCCGAGATTGGGGGTAAAGGCGCTTATGAAAAAGCCGATGTTACACGATATTTACTGAAGAGTTAAACGTAGTCCTTAAACTTTTGCGAACAAGAAAGAAGATCTCATAAACAGACAAAGACTTTTCAACAAATGAATTCTGTTTTTCAGCAAACCTCTTGAAAAAAAAACACCAAGGAGTGTCTGAATACCAGGCGATGCTTCAATTAATTCATCTAATTACTACCTCATTACCCCTTGCTTTTGATCTCTGCTGCGGAGAAATCAGAAAAAGTCATAAATTTATGAAGGATGCCTTTTTTAGGCCTTTCAGTTAGCAACTGAAGAACAGAGAAAGATACTGCCTTTGGAAAGCACCGCAGTCAACAATGTCGCAAAAGTTTGTTTCTTTAGTGGCGCAAGAATACAGCGATGAGAATCAGCGGTATTTCAATAAAGGTTTTGTTTGATTAAGACAGGCAACGATTGATGGTAGAGACAGTTTCTTTTGTGATACAGCTGTAAGCGTCTAAACGCTGGACAATGTTTGAAAATATTGTCCGAAAATATACAGTTCTTAAAACTGCCGGGTGTACTGCAGAGAAATGACCTTCTCCTACAAAATGACCCATGGGTCATTTAGAACTATACGGAGAGGAATGACCCAGATCATTATTTTAAGTCGAGAAATCATTTCTCTAGGTAGTGAAATGAGTTCTGCGGTCACTTCTCTACGTAGAATAATGACCCGGGTCATTTTGTAGGGGAGGGTCATTTCTCTGCATTACAGCCGGCTCACCTTTAGTTCTCAATGATGTTATGTCAGTCATAAAAAGTGCTTCCTGTTAATCGAATTTCTTCTTTGTGTGCTGCAGCAAGTCGGTAAATCTATCAAAGCGTTGAATACGCTGATGTGGCATTTGTAAAGGAAGTCACTGTGTGGAATTAATTATTTGAAAACAAGAAGGGCCATAATGGACCTGGATGGCTCTCCTGAGCCAATAGGCGAAATTCACTCCTCGTGCGTAATTCAATTTCTGACCAATTTTCCGGTCAATTGAGCATACAATATGGCCTCTACAGCGTCCACAAGGAATTTCTTAAGGTTAATCTAATTTATAACACGACTGACCAAATTTAGAACTCATCAAAAATTGTCAAGACAAACATTCTGAACAATTTTCAAGTTAATTGAGCAATAAATGTAGCCTCTAGAGTGCCTAAAAGGTATTTCTTAAACTTGACCAAATGACCTAGTTCATGACCCCAAATGACTAAATTCCAAACTCACTCAACATATCATCAAGATAAATATTCTGACCAATTTCCTAGTTTCCTAAACTTGACCTAATTTATCACTCGACTGACCAAATTTAGAGCTCATTTTCAAAAATTATCAAGACAAACATTTTGAATAGTTTTCAAGTCAATTGAGCCAGAAATGTAGCCTCTAGACTGCCCACAAGGAATTTCTTTAATTTGACCTAGTGACCTAGATTATGATCCAAGAAGACCCAATTTTTAACTCATCCTAGATTTTATCAAGACAAACACTCTGATTAATTTTCAAGTAAGTTGAGTAAAAGATGTGGCCTCTAGAGGGCCCACAAGGTATTACTTTAATTTGACCTTGAGATCTATTTTGTGACCTCAGGTGACCCAATTTTAAACTCAGTAAACATATTGTGCTCAGATGGGCTAAGAAGATTTGAACAGATTCACTACCTCTTCAAATAACAAAGCTCTAAGTTTTCCAGTTTTAGAAAAGGCGAACTTAAAATTTTCCTTCTTTGTTTCTTTGTTCGAACTTGTGATCCGCGGGGTGGGGCCAGTTTTGACTCCAGCGACATCATTTGAACAAACTTGGTAGACTTCCACTAGGAGATACTACACACCAAATATAAATGCTCAACACCTTCCTGTTTTAGAGAAGGAGAATTTTAAAGTTTCTGTCTTTGTCCCTATGTTTGAACTTCTGACCCCTGGGTCAAAATTGGAAGAGGTTCTCTAGGAGATGCTACATACCAAATATCAAAGCTCTACGTCTTCAAGTTTCAGAGAAAAAGAATTCTAAAGTTTTCCTTTTTTGTTCCTTTGTTCGAACTTGTGACACCCGGGGCGTGGCCAGCTTTCACCCCAGGGACATCATATGAACAAACTTGGTAGAGGTCCACTAGGTGACTGAATACCAAATATCAAAGCTTTACAGAAAAAGATTTTCAAAAATTTTGTTTTTTTTTTTTCCTTTCTGTTGCTATGGCAACCAGAGTTATGGGTGGAATTCAATATCTTGAACAAATTCGGTAGAATTTCACCAAAGGAACATCCCTACCAAGCTTCATCAAGATTGGCCCAGGGGTTTAGGAGGAGAAGATGTTTAAATGAATTCTGGACAGACGGACACAATTCCTCACCTTAGCACCTAGTGCTCAGGTGAGCCAAAAAAGAAAAGAAATAAATATTTATATGTCTCTTTGGTTAAAGGGAGATTATTGGTGCCAAACTATGCATCATTTGTGTATTGGTGATCTCCCTTTGATCTTCCAAGAGGAGTCAGGAGTAACTTCCCTTGACGGAAAAATGCATGATGGGTAGACAGAGAAGCCATGTAAATACATTGAATTCAATTAATTTAATACCTAGGTACTATGATTTTGAGATGTCTTTAGCCGTCAGGGTCTAATTCCCAACATAACAACTAAGTTTTCTACCTAAAAATGTTCATGCACAATCAAATGAGTAGCGTGCAATCATGGGACGAATAAGCCGAGGGACGAACTGGTTTTGGAACGAACAACCCCGGAAGCAAAGTGGATAGAAAACAAATTTTGGTATATCATTGCGCCAGTAGAAGGCTATGAAGAGATGAAGCTATTTTCAATCAAAAAGAAGTATTTCAACGATCGATGGCCTTTTGCAGTTTATGTCAATACGCTATTTCCAGTTATATATCTGAGTGTTTTTGAAAAAAAAAAAAACCCATTCGCCTAGAAAAAATGAGTTTAATTGGGTTTATTTCCTTCGGTTCTGCACAAAATACCATACATGCTCTTCAGAATTTAATATTAAACATTTATTGTTGATTTCATAGTGGCAATGTCTTCGACAAATGCCACAAAAATGGCATTAAAGGTAATTATATAAACATTTACCATACATGCCCGTGTTTTAACGAACTTGTAGAAGAAACCTTTAGAAACTTATATAGTAAAAAGAGGAAATGCTGGTAACCGTCATTTTATCCTTTTCCCACAATGTTTTCTGCCCTTTCATATCATTTGTTCAATCATTTGGGCCGAATTCATTTTGTCGTCTTTTTGTTGATGTATTTCATTTGAACAAGTCTATTTTTTATCTAGTAAAGTTTTAACCATCATTTTGTTAACCCTTTCCCAAAGAATCCCTGTTTTTACGACTGTGAAAGATGCCTTTTGAAAACATTGTGGGAAAAGTAGAAAGTACTGGTAGCCAGCATTTCCCCCTTTCCCATATCTTCTACACTGCTTCAAACAATTTTCAATTTTTGAGTTTCGCTTATTTTGTCATCTGCAAATACTTAAAATTTGGACCAGTCTAAAATTTTGTTGTTTAGTAAAGGGTTAAATAAGGGAAATGAAACTTTCAACCACAATTTTACTACTTCGATTGTATATTTTGGTGAAGAATATCTCATTGTCGGACAGTGTAGATCAATATCAGACTGCAAGTTTTGTGCAGACTGATACAGTATTTAAGGTCAGTCAGACGTTGTGAAAGTTGTGAGCACTAGCTGGTGGGAAGTCTAAACATTAAAATGGACCGAGTTGTATTTGTTTTAACAAGTTGGATTGGTCAAGATGTCTAACGGTTGTCTTTTTAAGAACAGAAAGAGTGATTGATTAAGTGAATGGTGTTTACGCCGCTTTCAACATTACTTTAGTAACATCACAGCGACAGCTCACATATTGATTTTTTTTCTGGGTTCCACCAGTGCTATGCCAGGGCGCTGAGGTGTCTTTGCAAAGGATACTCAAACGGAAGATCCTGTTGATCCAGTGACGTTCGAGCCCGGGATCTTCCGGTTACGAGTCCCATACTTTACTACTAGGCCAAGAAGGGCCCCAGTGGTACACAAGACGTCGGGTAATGGGGCTGAATGCATTTACAAAATGTATCGACCAAGATTAACCTGGGCAGTCCTTGTAGGCTGATCTGAATCTATTTTGTTACTATTGATCAATTTGCTACACGTCAAAGGACCATAAGGTAGTTCCTCATAATTACCTCATAATTTTGTTCGTTGTTAGACAAAAAGGAATTTATGGATTCGTAATCATCTTTTACTTGCTTGGT
The DNA here is from genome assembly GCA_943736015.1 of Tridacna crocea. Classification (NCBI taxonomy): domain Eukaryota; kingdom Metazoa; phylum Mollusca; class Bivalvia; order Cardiida; family Cardiidae; genus Tridacna; species Tridacna crocea. The sequence goes on along the minus strand of OX031066.1, from coordinate 31,422,982 downwards.
ATCATGCATCACTTAGATGCATTATAAACCTCTTTTGGTAGACAATGGCTCGTATAAGTGTATCTCTTCAAGGTATTTTACACCTAAAGATATCCACGGAGTAGGTACATGTAAATATTTGAAGTATGAGAGGATTACAGGATTTATGAAGCACTTTTAGATGTTAAAAACCACAAATAGATTCACCTTTGTTATTGATGTCTTAAATATTTAGCCTGTGCCAGAAAATGCCATCAAACTTAGGTTAAACGTAGCTCTGTCCTTAGAGTGCAGAACTTTCGAACAGGAGGTCGTTGGTTCGACCCCTGGCCTGGCTAATTTCTTTCCATGGCTTCATGACAGTCAATGCGGCCACTGTCTCGACGATAGTTTTGTAGGACAGCACCCACTGGCTTGGAAAGAAAATTGTGCAGAGTACTGGTAAAAGAGTCTCCAGGAAAGCATGATAGGTGCACTGGCCGTCACGATACAGCTAATATGATGTTGAAAACATCATGCAATATATAAATGATAAAACATGTATATAGGATTTTTCGCAATCGATGTATATTTATACCGAATGTAAACTCCTAAAAGAAGTATTATGGAGATTTTTATGATTTAACCCTTTCCCAAACAATCCCTGGTTTCTACGGGTCTAGAATAGTAGCCTTTTGAAAACATTGTGGAGAAAAGGAGAAAATGCTGGTAACCAGCATTTTGTCCTTTTCCCACAATGTTTTCTACCCTATCATAGACAGAAATCTTCTTTTCAGCAAGAGTTGAATTGTTGTCTGCAAATGCTTTCAATTTGGTCTAGTCCAAAAGTTTGTCGTTTGGGAAAGGGTTAAAACAAATAAACCTGTTCACCTGCATACTTCGAGCTGTTTTCCTGAGATCCAGTTTTGTTGTAAGGGAATCTGACATACGTTTACTGTTTAGATAAAGCCTTATCAACCGTTGATATAATGGCAGCCCGCCTTTTGAAGTGACATTCAAAGAGGATTTTATATGGAGATGATCAAACGAAATAGTATCTACGGTACAAGTTTGAAACTTAAGCGGATCTGAAACGAAATCGGTAGTCATAATGCACGCTGTGAATTCTACGTCGACAATAGGTAATAGTGGTAACAAATGGAAGAATTATAGCAAAATTCCAATGTACTCAATTGCATTTCCACAAATTCTCTGCCTGTCGATGTCTGCGAAGAATTCATACTCCGTGTATACACTCAGTCACAGATGTGTGAATATTAGGAAAATGTGCACCTGCGTCACTTGATCCACATTGCAGTTTGCCAGGCTCCCCCTCCCCTCACCGTATCCTTTTTAAATAGTTCTCTTTTGTAAGACTCGAATAATAATCTTAACAGCAAACTTGAGCCAAAGTATTAATTATTAGATCAACAAATATAAATTATCTAGCAAAAAGCTTATGAATACGTATGATTCTCATACACAAACTTGGATCTACTGACAATTATAATTATGGTTAGTTAGAGTTCATGATGGACACAAGGCTAAATTCCTTGTTTGTAAATCGCTTCGTGGTTAACAACATATTCTCGGATGTAAAGGAATAAACATGGTCTTATATGTTATGTGCAATTTGAAAGTCACCGTGTTCTGAGGTCCTGCACTTGACAGGTCGGATCTGCATTTAACAATCTACTATTTAAATTAGTATGGCCATTTATCACTACTGAGAACAAATTTCTTCGTCGGTTGTTTTTTGTAAAAACTGGAGATCAGGATCATACTACATAAAGCAAGCAGTCTGATCTCGGATCAACCATTTAGAAAATTTAGTATTGTAAGATGATCAGACTATAACTGTCTTGAAAAGGATCATGTCTGGCAACTTAACATACATAATCTATCTACATGTTACTGTAAGGTTCAAATTTACGCAGTAACTGTTGTACAGAGAAAGAAAATTTGGTCTGGATCCTTATAGACCAACCAATCTTAGGCCTTTGGTTGATTAGCGAAACTCATTTACTTTCTGCCGATTGTATAGATCAAGATCAGACTGCACAGTACGTGCAGTCTGATCTTGGATGCACACTATTCCATAAAGAGATATTTGATAAAGAGATATTATTTCCCAAAACACAACGTTAAAATAGCAGTATATGGGTTTTAATTATCGAACTGAAAGTTTTGTTTAGTTATTTTAGTAGGACAGAGGTTTAGGACGTTCTTGGTCTTATTCCCTTACCAATAGATTCTTTGTCTAAATTGGAAGGGAAATTATCTTCTAATTAGCTTAACCAAATAGTTTAGCCAATAAGATGTTGTGTTGCTGGTTTTAGTTCCTGCATTTAACTTGGAAATTATAATGGTTGGATATAATGATATAGGGTCTTCATTAATTAACGGGTATTTTGATACGTAATCTAGCTAAACACTTTTAAAACTGGAAAGCTTTTATCGACCATAATCCTTAACCTGCAGTTTAATTTGAAAAAAAAAAACGTTGAAGTTGGCCTTTCAGATTTTGGGACGAAAATTTTATAAAAATAAAAAAAAAATATCCCTATACTCCCAAAGCCTTTTAATTTTCATTGATAAAACCCCAGTAGATGAAAGCCATCCTCCACAAAAAAAGAAATTAGAAATTTACTACGGCACAGGTCGCTCATTTACATACCGGAAATACACAGAAACCATCAAAATCTTCTTTTGAAATTTTATGATTCTTGATTGAGAGAGAGAGAGACGGACGAGATGAAATAACCCGGTTAATACCTGACTGACACAAGTAAATTAAAGAAGCAAATAAACAAATAGACGTAACCTGCCTATAATATGTGTATTTCAATTGATCATCAACTGTACAAATATGTTTTGGCTTTCGCCTCATCAGTGTGACTGTGTAACTAGCGGCAACGTCGTTTATTACGTCAGTTGTTTGATAACGTTATTAAAGAGAATATAATTAAAGGGGGGCAACTTAGTAAAAAATCAGGTATTTAGTAAAGGTTTAAAGCAGTCTACGAAGTATTTTTCTTTTGCTAATCTGATAGCTATTCTGAATGTAATTCATAAAAAGGGAAATATTTTGAACTTAATTTCGTCCTTTGAACATATATCTATATGACTGCTTAGAGGTAACAGTCGGATAGACAGATATCTTATTTGTTTGTAACCGGGCTTTCAGTCCTTTGATTTTACCTAATGTCATTTTTAGTCATCACGTGTTTTATCGGCGGCAGCGAGAGGATCTTGGGTATTATTTTGAAAAATATGGCTAGAGATTGTTTTCAAGAACAAAACATTTATTGTTTAAAAAAGGATTTGGATCATATTCATTGTGGTCAGTACGTGTCTTATGTTCTGATTATATTCTCTTTTTGTCGTAATGTTGTTGATCTGAATACAATTCGTTTCGTAAGTTTCGATCGTTGAGATTTGTCTTCATTTTCAAGTCATTGCCGGTTTTCGCGGTCATCCTTTATCCTTATCCCGATCCCTCACCGCGCACACTAACAGCTGCTAATCTTTGTTCTTTTACAGTTCACCTGCACGGAGGAGACAATTTGAGAAGAGAGATGATAGATTGCATGTACAGTAAATCCCATAGATTGGTAAGTGTATGATATTAGGCTCTGTAATTAATTGGTGCTGTTGAAAACATTATGGAAAAAGGAGCAGGTTTAGATAACTAACATTAGCCATTGTTGTAATGAGTAATATCCTATCATTACTCATAATAGGTTCATAAGATTGAGAGATATTTTAGTTTCAGATGAAATAGAATGTTGAATATGTATTAAGAATGGCATTTGTATATATTTCAGATTGTATGTAGACGTAGAAGACTCTTACAAGAAAGATTGAAAGATACAGTTAGACCGGTTTTGCTTCATTCCTTTACCAATCCATACTAAGGACAGTTATCACACCCTCTCCATTTGGTTATATGTTAAGCATGTATAGTTCGACGTGTTCTTAATTTATCCCCTGTTTGTCCTATATAGTATTTTCCGCGCCCATTGCATGTAATAACGTATATGACATTCTGTACCTCACAGCTCATCTTTGCATTAACTTGAAATATTTTGCCGTTGAAATTGTATGTAGGTTCTTCAAGCATATAAAGACTGAGGCTGCAGTTTGATCTTCTTTTCCAATGATAGAGGTAAAAATATGGGCTATGCTCTGGAAAAAAGGGGGCTTGACCAATTACCACACAATCCCTACTTCTGACGCCCCTGAGATAGAAGCCTGTAGAAAACATTGTTGGAAAAGGAGAAAATGCTGGTAACCAGCATTTTCTCCTTTTCCCACAATGTTTTCTACCCTTCACAAAATAAATTTCAAATTTTCAGTCACTTTTATTTTGTCGTCTGCAAATGCTTTTAATTTGGACCAGTCTAAAATATGGTCGTTTGGTAATGAGTTAATACATTTCCGCGATGCATACCAGTCAAGGAACCGGTTTAGTCTTGAGATAGACTGGTTTTTGGACATGCAGAATATTGATTACAGCAATCAATGGGCAAGCTGATCTATGCAAGAATGTTACTTTAATATGATCTGCTGCAAATTTACTTCATGAAGTAATTGGAAAACTATTTACAATGTAATTCTTTCATCCTACAAACCGGAAGTCTTGGCTGACATTGGTTACCTGTCATGAAGGGCAATCTAATGTCAGCATGGGTCCATGTCACGGGCATTCTAGTGACATCTCCTGATCTAGGAAAAATGTGTGACAACAGGATATAGCCTTTCCAGAACAGGATATGTCACTCCGTGCCGTTAGTGCACTTTACCAGACAAACATAACCTAAGTTATTTTTGGGCGCATGGGATAAGTTTACTGCTGTTTGAAATGTCCTTCACAGATGTACTTCACAGATGTACTTCCCCTGTGCTATGATAATTAATAATTTAAAAAAGTAATATTTTTCGGGTTAAAACTGTGTTCAAATAACAACACTTTTTTGTGTAATATTGAAATCTGTTTTACTCTCATGTAGAGAAGACTCAAGCATTTTCCAACTGCAGGATAGAGTTTAAAAGTTTCAAAATCCACACTCTTTCTCTTGCGTCCTTGAGCTTTCTCTTCTGTCCTCACTTATAGTGACTGTGCAGTAAATTTTTAACAAAAGTTAAGATTTGAATTTCAAAATGAGGTTACGATGTTTTTTTCAGACAACGTCTTTGATCATAATTAATCCTTATCTTGCTGAAGAACTAAAATCAAATTTTCGACTCGATATTAACCCTTTCCCAAACAATCCCTGGTTTTTACGGGTCTGGAGCAGCAGCCTTTTGAAAACATTGTGGGAAAAGGAGAAAATGCTGGTAACCAGCATTTTCTCCTTTTCCCACATTGTTTTCTACCCTATTATGGACAGAAATCATCTTTTCAGCAAGAGTTGAATTGTCGTCTGTAAATGCTTTCAATTTGGTCTAGTCCAAAAGTTTGTCGTTTGGGAAAGGGTTAAAAGACCCAAATATTTCTATGTCATTCAAAGTTATGTTTAGGGGAATAATTTCTCCGTGTCAGACAGTGTAGATCGAAGATCAGACTGAACTTTGTGTGCTGTCTGATCTTGATCTGTACTGTTCGCAAAAGATCAGTAAGTCACGCTCAGCAGTCTAAGGGTTAAAAAAAGGCGGGAAAAAGCCATGGTGTCGATATCTGTAAAACGTCATGTATCTACTTGATGTTGTAATGCTCGAAGCTAGCAAGAGGCAGTTACAAGCCGCTAGACGCTTATGTTCCATGGAACGAGATAAGCCATTCTTCTAGAAAAAAAAATAATTTCTTTGAACGCTTCTGTCGAACAAAATCGACCTCGTATTGATTTTTCTTCCAAGTACGTGAGGGGCTTTCTTGGCCATCACGTTATTCAGATATCTGCCCAAACAAGAATGCTTTAAGATTTAGCTACAATATCACAAGAGTGGAAAACGGGTATCCCAGTTCTAAATTGCCAGACTCACCAGGAGTATGCGCCATCCTTGCCTGGCCTCTCCCGATGCAAGTTCTGGAAACACGCAATATTAACATTATTTTGTAAAATTTGACTGGTGATCCAAGTAGCCTTTCAAACGAAATTTCTCAACCATACTTAGAGACGTTCACCTACAAACCAACAATTTTTCATTTTAATTGTTTTCATCGTAATTATATGAACCATGCCCTGGCAGGAAACATAGCATGTATAGATCTGTCAGGTGCATTATACCCAGCAAGTAGTCACGTAATGAGGAATTCATGAAATTCGTTTTGTAAAGAATGTTACACAAGATCCTTTGATACACAGAAAATTGACCAATAGCATAATGTTTAGACACAGTTCAGGCTGCAATGGCTACACAAGCTACACAGGCTGTCTAGGTCGAAATGTTTTACAGATGCATTTGACTTCTTTTTCAGAGAGCGAGGCCCATGTATTTTAGAGTTGATAATAATGCCTTTATTCTACTTTTTTTCAAAAGTAAATTACAATATCCCCAATATTTTTTGTCCTTAATAATATGTCCATTAGAAATTATATAAATACTGCGACAATATAAAGCATCTACGGTGGCACAAAAGTGACATGGAAGATATATTTTATACTACGTGCGCACGTAATAGTTATTACGTGCCCACGTAATAGTTAATACGTGCGCACGCAATAGTATTACGTGCGCACGTATTAGTTAATACGTGCGCACGTATTAGCTACTGCGTGCGCACGTAATACTATTGCGTGCGCACGTATTAGTTATTACGTGCCCACGTATTAGTTAATACGTGCGCACGCAATAGTATTACGTGCGCACGTATTAGTTATTACGTGCGCACGTAATAATCCACCAATCAGAATCATGAACGGAAGCCATTGTTTCAAGATGGAAGTAGACATTTATTGATTCGTGAATATGGTGGACAGAATAGTGAAACTATGAGAAGAAGATATAAAAGGCGCCGTACTACCTGATCCAGTTGTTGAGGACAACGATGCAAAGGATCTCGCAAGAAGGCTGAATTGTTGAGGCTTTACGGCGAACACAAGTTGTTCAAAAAAGAGATTTATTAACAGGTAAATTAAGAGAAATATCTTGCCCACTTGCGCGACGAGCTGTGACTCTGAGCGAGTTTGAATCGCCGTCCTTATGTTTTTCAGACATCGCCCATATAGACTGATTATACACTAAACTGTTTATCATGCATCCAAAGCCTAAGTTGTGGATATTCTTTTGAAAGGGAATTCCAATGGTTACGGGTCCGTAACTTTGATGTTTTGGCCTACGATTCGGGGTTCCCCTAAGATCCATTTCCTTCTATGTGCTGGCGGTTTTTAGCTCCACTTGCCGAAGGCCAGCGAGCTATTGTCATGGCGTTGTGTCCGTCATGCGTGCGTCCGTTCGTCCGTCCGTTCGTTCGTCCGTGCGTGCGTCCGTAAACTTTTTCTTTAAAAAACTTCTCCTCAGAAACTATTGACTGGATTTTTTACCAAATTTCACAGGAATGTTCCTTAGGTGGTCCTCTTTCAAATTTCTTCAAATAACTGTGTTCCATGAATAATTCTGGTTTCCATGGCAACCAAAGTAAAAAACCTTTAAAAATCTTCTCCTCCCAAACCACTAATTGGACAGCATCACTATTTTGCAGGAATGTTCCTTAGATAGAGGTCTACAGAATTCCTTAAAAAAAAAGATCCATCAAAAAACATGGCTTTTATGGGAGACTCATTTTCCTTTTATGGTATAAAGTAAAATCTTTGAAAAATTTCTTCTCTCAAACTGTTCGTTTTGATTTCATTGTTGTATTGCAGGTTAGTTCCTATGGTGGTAAGTCTTTACCATACAATCCTGACTTTTAACGACCCTAAAGAAGAAGTCTTTGGAAAATACTCTTGGAAAAGGAGAAAATGCTGGTAATCAGCATTTTCTCCTTTTCCCTCAGTGTTTTCTACTCCATCAAAGAGAGAAATAATCATTTCATCAATGTTTAATTTGTTGTCTGCAAATGCTTTCAGTTTGGTCACATCCCAAATTTTGTCGTTTGGTAAAGAGTTAAAGATGGTTGCTTTACATAATCTATAATCCTTTTCATATAAAACAAGAGAACCTCTGCACTTTGATTAGTTCTGGTAAAGGTTTGTTGACCTACTGGTGACCTAGTACAAAGAGGGACAGGGCTTTACTGTTGTGATAAGGCATTTTGTTATCCAATCAAACTGATCCCTGACAAAGAAGACTTTAGAAAAGATTGTGGGAAAAGGAGAAAATGCTGGTAACCTTTTCCCACAATGTTATCTACCCTTCACAGAACAACTTTCAAATTTTCAGTCACTTTTATTTTTTCATCTACAAATGCTTTCCATTTGGGCAACCCTAAAATGTTGTCGTTTGGTAATGAGTTAACTATAACCAGACGACAAAATCTTTATAACTGGCCATAATTGAAAGATGTTGCAGACAACATAAATCTTCAAATTAGTAAAACTTGTATCAAAAGGGTAGAAATTATTGTGTAAAACTAAGAAAATGCAGGTTACTTTTATTTTCTTCTTTTCTCACAATGTTTTTCATAGCCTTTTTTCTTAAAATGCAGTAATGAATGGTAATTGTTAAAAACTTCTCTTCACCGTTACAGAAAAATCAGGCCTGTGGAGCGATACAGGTGCTCAAGCGCCTCTAGTTATTTTCCACAAGAATATTTTCTGTATTTGGTCTAAACCAATGTGGAAAAAGATGACTTCAGCATATGCAAACTTAAGCAATATGCACTAGATTCCCATTCAGCTGTTATTAATAAATTTAACACCTGTAAACGGCATTTATTAATGATTTATTTATTTATAAATATATCTAACTATAGGCTAGCATACTTATAACTTGAAAAGCCTATCACATAGAAGCTAGGACTAGTAACATTCTACACTTGATGTACAGAATAACTTTTAAAATATTGTGCATTGTTTGATATTTCAGGGTGAAAGATCTTCAAGAGAATGGACTTTCAAAGTTTGTTGTTGACCTGGATGGATCAGAATGTAGTCAGAATGTGTTAACTGAGGCAGACTGCGGAATCCGTAAAGATATTAATTTTCCACTTCCATTACTGAGAAACTGGACAACAAATATGGGTTCTATTCCAAGAGGTTTCAACTATGCTTGCATAGTTGACTATCTAGTTAAAAGAAAATTAATGATAGTTCATGCTGCAGACTCTGACAATGAAGACTCTGTTACAATCACAGATTTGCCTGTTGCCCAGAAACCACTGAGGAAAGGTTTTAACTTTTTTAAATCTGGTCATGTAAGTGATGTAAAATTTAATAAACTGGAAGACTACACACATGTCAGTGGAATGGTGTTGTCATCATACAAGAGCAAGACATTTCAAACAGATTTAGTTTTAAAAAACAGCACTGGTGAAGTTATGAAAGGAAAGTGCAAATGTGCAGCAGGACTTGGAGGAAAGTGCAATCATATAGCCATTGTACTTTTTGGCCTATTGGACTTTCAAGAATCTTTAAATGATGCACCAGAAAGCTGCACTTCCAAGGAACAGAAATGGCACCAGCCTTCAAGAAAAGCAAAGAAGCTAACCAAACCCATAAAAACAGGTATTTTTTTTTACATTGTCCAGTTGTGATAAGAAATCTATAAAATGTCTTTGATAGGGTAGAAAACAATGCGGGAAATGGAGAAAATGCTGGTTATCAGCATTTTCTCCTTTTCCCACAATGTTTTCAAAATGCTTCTTTGTTTGGGTTGTTTAAACTCGGGATTGTGTGGTAGAGTTAAAATAGAGGTCTTGTGCATTTTCATTATACAATGTGTACAGTACTACAACAAACATCAGAAGCTTTCCCCATTTGTTCTGAAAATTTGTGACATTTGTGTGATGCTTTGCATCGCTTTCGAAGTGTATTTATAATGTTTGCTGCCACTTTCGACAATTTTTTTTTTCATTTTATATTTCTCATGTGACCAGAAGGTCTGTTGTTGGGACTTGAAACTTTGAACCACAATCAGTGTGACCACAATACCTCACAGGTCTGAGATTACAAGCTTTAACCACTGAGCCTCACCAACCCTGTTATGCATTTTGAAATAAACTTGGACTAAGAATGGAAACCAAAATCTTTGGTGAGCAAAAGATCCATGCTAATCAAACTGTGTTCTTTCAACATTTTTACAAAAAATCTGATTCTCCCATTTCAGGTGTTCGTGTTGTCCAAAAACATGTATTTGGACGCTCTGTACGACGAAAAAGACCATCTTAGATACCAGTGCCTTAAAAGAAGACTTGAAGCAATTACCTCATGAAACAGACTTGCTGATGGTAAGCACTAAAATTTCAACATTGACGAAAACCATTCTTGGAGCTTCTTTGAAATAAGTAACATTTACATGCAGTGTCTTTTTCGTTGTTGAAAATAATCACAGGGACAGCACTGTACCAATCTTTCAGGTGGTTGACAAATGTATTCTTTAACATTTACGTTGACTTTTGTCAACATTTACAATGCTGGGTAAACATGATGAACTTTTTTCAAACATTGTGCAAGGTTGTTTCAACCATAACCTGTAGTAAGGTATTGGACAATATAGATCAAAGATTAGTCTGCATGCTCTGTGTAGTCTGATCTTGATCTGCACTGATGGTAAAAGCAAGTTTACTTGATTTTAGCATTGTGAAGGTTAGAATGAAAAGCAAAGGATAAAAAGGATAAAAAATAACCCAACATACATGAAAAACTATTTAATTTATTTTCTTCAGATTCTTAACTCAAGCACTGATACTGCTAGTGAAAGTGAAGAAGAGAGGATTAATACTCATCAGCTTCCAGAGGAAATAGTTTGTCAAAAACTTAAGGTATTTACATATAAGACTTTATCTTATAATTTTTTATCAACAACCTCAGTTTAACTCATCACAAAAGGACAATATTTTAGGCTGGTCCAAATCGATAGCAATTATTGCAGACAACAAAATAAAAATGACTGAAAATTTGAAATTTGTGTTGTGAAGGGTCGAAAACATTGTGGGAAAAGGAGAAAATGCTGGTAACCAGCATTTTCTCCTTTTCCCACAATGTTTTCTAAAGGCTTCTTTCTCAGGATCGTCGAAAGTAGGGATAGTGTGGTAATGGATTAAATGACCTCAGTAAGAAAGTTAACATAAAGTTCTGTCAACTCCTTACAGAACGACAAAGTTTTAGACTTGTCCAAATTGAAAGCTTTTGCAGACAACAAAATTAATGTGACAAAAAAAATGAAATTTAATTTGTGAAGGGTAGAAAACATTGTGGGAAAAGGAGAAAATGCTGGTTACCAGCATTTTCTTCTTTTCCCACAATGTTTTCAAACAACTTCTGCCTCTGGAGTCCTGAAAACCAGGGATTGTTTGGTAAAGGGTTAAAGAGATCAAATCTTTAAGCAAGCAACATTTTTCATCTGCAATATTTTACATTAGGTTTAGTAAAGAAAGAAAAAGGTTGATTTTTTTTCCAACAGGGTCAAAAACAGTGTGTGAAAAGGATGAAATGCTGGTTACCAGCATTTTCTCCTTTTCCCATAGGGTTTTCTAAAAGGTTTCTTTCTCAGGGTCATTAAAAGTCGGGATTGTGTGATAAAGAGTTAACTTGAAAGCAGTTGATAAATGAAAACAGCTAATTTATTGCCTTTATAGGTCACAGAGGCATGACAGAAAGAAATCGAAAAGCAAACTCATGGACAAGTAAAAAACCCATTGTGGTTCAGGCACAAGAAAGGCAGGATTACAGCAAGCAAGGCCAAAAAGTTTGTCGGAAAGGGAGATATTGGAACCCTAGTTAAAGATATTATTCAGATAAGAAAACCGAAATTGACATCCATTCCAGCTGTCAAATATGGGATAGATAATGAAGTTGTTGTCCTTAAATACAAGCAGCAGAAAGCAGCACAAGGTGTAAATATAACAGTCTGTGGGTGTGGTTTGTTTGTTGATTTGGAATTTGGACAGCTTGCTGCTACATGTAGTCCTGATGGCCTGATTACAGATCCTTCAGAGAAAGATCCACATGGATTGGTTGAAATTAAGTGTATTTATTCTTGTAGAGATATTTCTCCTAAAGAAGCCATTGAAAGAAAAAGGTTTCTAGCCAGTTTTCACTTAAAGCAGTTGGAGAAACAATCATTATGAAAGAAAGCCATTATCATTACTATTAAATTCAAATGCAAATGGGAGTGACGAAACGAAGATGGTGTGACTTTGTTCTTTTCACTAAAGAAGATGAGGAAGTTTTGATACTTCGTGTGAACTTTGATCCAAGTTTTTTTTGGAAAAAGTGAAAGAAAAGTTGTTGGACTTCCACACAATGAACATTGTACCTACTTTGGTAGCTCAGGGGTTTTATAAAAAAAGGATGAAAATAGGTCTTGAGTGGTAGAAAACATTGTGGGAAAAGGAGAAAATGTTTCCATTACTATTTCCTTTTCCTACAATTTTTTCGAAAAGCCTTTTTTCTAAGGAGTGTTAAAAGATGGGATTGTATGCTATGTGTTAGAAAAAAGAATTTGCATTTAACCCTCTACCAAACAATCCCTGGTTTTTACAACACAGAGGAAGCAGCCCTCTGAAAACATCGCAGGAAAAGGAGAACATGCTGGTAACCAGCATTTTATCCTTTTCCCAAAATTTTTTCTACACATCTAAAGTCAAGTTTCAGTTTTTGAATCATGTTTATATTGTCGTCTGCCAATGCTTTGAATTTGGACAAATCTAAAAATTTGTCGTTTGGTAAAACCCAGAGCACTTGTGAGAAAATAGAAACTACTGGTAACCAGCATTTCCTCCTTTTCTCACAAAGTTTTCAAGAGCTTTCTTTCTTATGATAATTAAAACTCAAGGTTGTTTGGTAATGTGTTAATTTAAGATGTCCACAATGTCTACAATTATGCATTTTTTCTTCCATTTAAGACTTTCACTGATAAACATAAAATACATGTATTATGTAAAAAAGACTAAGGAAAGTTGACACATAATTTATTTTACTAGATGACAGAATTGTAGACTTATTCACTTTGAAAGCATTAGCAGATCACAAATAAAATGTCAATGAAATATGAAATTTGTCTCTCATCTAAAGAAAGGAAACTTGGAAAGGGAGAAAATGCTGGTTACCAGCATTTTTTCTATCTTTCCACAATGTTTTCAAAAGTTTCTTATAGTGGAATGCTTAATTCAGGACTGTGTGGTAATAGATTGAAATTCACAACACTTACCATGTTTATAAAATGTGCCATTTTAATAAAAAATTTTGAAATTTAGTAATTGTTACTTCTTCAAAACATTTGTCCTGATGAAAATGGAAATAAAATGTAAGTGAAAATTTAGACTCTGGTTAGCCTGCAGTCAGATTTATGAAGGTGGATGCTTTTCCCTTTTCCAGAGAAACCTTTAATAGCTAACATTTGTTTTACTGACAAGTAATAGGTGGGTAAAAATGGAACACATTTGCACAGAAAGATTAATTATTAACCCTGTCCCAAACGACAAATTTTAGACTCTTCTCAATTGAAAGGGCTTGCAGACGATAATTTTAAGTTTCACTCATTACAAGCAATTTCTCCTTTCCCACAGTATTTTCAAAAGATTTGTATGGCAGACAAGTAAAAACCAGAGCTTGTTTGGGAAAGGGTTAATTAAAACTTTAAAGTTTTCCAAGAGGAGTTGACAGTTGGCATTGCAGGATAAAGGTTCAAATCTTTACCAGACGACAAAATTTCAGACCTTTGTCAAAATTGTATCTGCAGATGACAAGTTCACTTTGTTAAATAATGACTGCTCTGCATTCATAATTCTGTTGAAAAGTACATGTATCATGACCATTTTGTTGGATGAGTTCAATACCATTCTAAGTGCCTATACAATGTACATGTATAGGCACTTAGAATGGTTCTGCACTCACTCATCAATTTACTCAGAGTCCTTATCTACTAATGGGGGCCAAAATAAAACCAACATTACACACAACTGGAAGATGTGATTAATGTGCTTCCAAAAAGTGATAGGCACTTTAGAAGACAAAATGACCCACTGCTTCAAGCGCCCCGTGAGCCTTTCAACATGAGTTCTGACACGAGCAATAGAAACAGATTCAACAAGATTCTGTATTTGCATTTGGTCTTTATCGCTCAAGAAATGTGGATTACAAGTCTAATTTTATGTTTTGCAAGAGACTCCCGTCCAGTAAATCCATGGTCTGCCATATGATGGCATCTCCCTCCTGAAGTTTTTCAACCAATCCACTATCAAAAATTATCTGATTGTCAGAAATACTCCCTTCGAAAAGATCTGAAACGAATGTCGGAATTCCATTTGGACTTATACCAATGAGGCCTTTCAACGTGTTGCAACTCTTGTACGTGGAGTAAGTTGCTGCCTGTACCTCAAAGTCAGATGGTCTTTCCAGTGATATTTCTGTACAGTCAATTATAATCCGTACATCCTGGTAAATTTCCTTGAATATATTTGGACTGTTACGCCTTATTTTTCCCCTCGACATCCAAATGTCTAAACTGCACAAGACACTGTGCATAAAGTTCACCCATGTAATAAATATGCGTGACACATGGATTTCACTAATACCAAACCTCTCTGCCAGATCCAAGTTGGCAGAGCCTTGCCTTAGTTTCACTAGGGTCATGAACATTTCATCCATTGGAATAAGTGTTCTCTTTCTGCCACATTTCAAACTGTCTCCATCTTTAGTGGTTGAGTTATTTGCGCCCCAGTACTGTAAACACTTTGCCTCCTGCTCCAGTATATTATGATAGAATGTCATCAAAGCCTGGTAGGAGTAAAATCCTGTCCAAAAACCTAATGTCCAAATCACTTCCCTCAAACCTTTTTAGGAAAAATCTGTCATAATGTCTCAACTCAACCACACAGTCCAACTGCTCTTTCACATTCATAAGCAATTTGGTCACAACAATCAGCAGGGCTTGTAATTCCCTTATACTGTTTTGATCAGGGTCAGAATCTTGGGAGGATAATTTGTTTAGAATACTTTGGAGCAGCTGTTGAAGTTCGTCTTTTACTATTACCGTACTACCCTTTTGGTTTTTGCAGGCTTTTTCCTGAAATACAAAAATATGATTTGGAATATGATAGTCATAAAGGCACAAGTCTTTTTGACTTGATTTTGTTCCTTAACCCTTTACTCCATAGATACTCATTTCTACTCATTGCTTGCAGGAGCCTATGGAAAACATTGTGGCAAAAGGTGAAATTGCTCCTGACAAGCAATTTCACCTTTTGTCACAATGTTTTCTATGCTGTCAAAAGGTAACATATACACATAAGAAACGGCTTCATCCTTGTTGTTATTTAGGGTCAATTAGAAATACCACAGAAATGCCTTATGGGGTAAAGGGTTAACTAGCTGTTTTTTTAGGTATTTGTTCATCTTGCCAAAGCAAAGAATGCAGGTCTATTATGAACCTATCAAAAACTGAGGAGTGAAAAAGGGAAAAAGGGAGAAAATGCTTGTGTTCTGTATTTCCTCCTTTTTCCATACTTCTTTCTCCAGTAGGAGAAACAAACTTCATACTTTTGATAACATTTGTAATCTGCAACCAAAACTAAAACTTTGTTTGATGCTAGGGCTCTGAAATGCTATGCTACAGTCTTGCCAGTTTTTCTCAACCACAATGCAAAATAACATCATGGGTTATAAATGTTACAAAATTTATTCTAAATCTTAAAACATTGACAATTTAAAGTTAACTTTGGGAAAAGACAAAAATACATGTACCAGTGACCACAAAGTTTTCAACCCTACAAGATGCATATTTTGTGTAACATTTTAACTGTTATCTACAGACTCTTTCATAAAAATTTCTTGCCTGGTAAAGAGTTAAGAAAAAGACAATATTATAACCTGAGCATTTGGCTGTCCGACTGTCTCTAACAACAAATGATTTTCATCTGCGATTGTAGATTCATCCAAGCTTACTGTATATGATGTTCTCTCCACATTTAAGGTACTGATATTTGCCTGAAATAGACAATACAGTATGGAAAGAAAAAATTACACCTTCATGTGGACCAAAAGATAGTGGAGGCTCCGAGTTAAAGCGTCACTGGATACACTATGTTTTTTATTGGAGTGTCCTGGGCAAGACACTTCAGGGCACCAGCCTTGTACTACAGAAACCCAGGAAATACATGAATATGTGATACCAGTTAAACAATCCTTCAATCAAGTAAACTACACCATCAAGATCAAGGGTAATATGTTAGACCAAATATTGTGAAATAGCAAGAGACAGACTGAATCCTTTCAATGTTAGGCCAGTGGACTACCCTCTTTAAACTAGTCCAAATTCAAAGCACTTGCAGATGACAAATTAAAGGTGACTAAAAAATCAAAATTGTTTTGGGAAAGGTGGAAAACCTTTTGGGAAAAGGAGAATATGCCGGTAACCAGCATTCAAAATCTTTCGACAACACCCCTTCCAAGCACGGATCCAGATATCTTTCTCAGGGGGGGGGGGGGGTCCCACCGAAAACACACTCGTCTTATTATATGATACTTTGGTTTCTGGATTTCAGTGGATGTAAGCCGTTTACAAGAAAAGTCAACGTTTCCGGTTCTAACCATGAGGAAGTGTCCACATTTAGAACCTTTCTTTTTTAAAGTTATGGCTGTATTTTACATAAATGCTGTGCAATATTAAACCAGTACCATTTCACGAATCCGGCAACCACATTTTTGCCAAAATTCCAGGAGTGTCCGGACCCCCAGTTCCCCCCTCTGGAGCCGCCCATGCCTTCGTTGGGTCGTTAAAAGGTAGGATTGTGTGGTAAAGAGTTAAGCCAATACCAGCTTTTAACAACCATATGGAAGAAGCATTTTGAAAACCAGATGGGAAAAGGAGAAATGCTGTTAAACAGCATTTTCTCCTTTTCTCACACTGTTTTCTATAGGCAACAGAAATCATCATTTGGTATGATGTCTTGTCTGCAAATGCTTCGAATGTGGTCCATTTAAAAACTTTGTTGTTTGGTAAAGAACTAAGCTGATTTGCTGTTAGTTTGTTTGATTGAACTTTAATCTTAGTAAGTTACGGGTTGTGATTTTAACCCTTGACCAAACAACAGACAATATCTGACACATCCAACTTTGCCGATGACATATTTGTCACTGACAGGTATGAAAACATTGTGGGTTAAGGAAAAATTGTTGGTTACTATAATCTTTTCAAAATGTTTCTTTCACATGGTCGTTTTAAAGTCGGGCTCGTTTGGTAAAAAAAAAATGATTGGTTGGTTATTGTCCAAAATATGCATCCATTTGCATCTATTGATTTAAAAGAATATGGTATACCTGTGTATCAAAAAGTCTTTTTCTCATCCTCTTTTCTCTTGCTGTACTTCCGTCTTCACCAGTTTTCTGTCTTTTCCTGTAAGACTGAGGCTGAACCATTTTGAGTGATCTGAATTTCGGTCTTGCAGTGTCAGATCTGTTGTTATACGTGTAAATTACTTTCTCCTAATCTTGCGACCATGGAAAGATTGTAGGACAAGAGTCATCATATGTCTTGCGTCCATTAACAAAGTAGAGACTGCACACGCTGGTCCATTGAGACTCTGTTCGCAAGTTTTCGTTCCGAATCAGCCTTATCCAAGTCTGTCTTTCACGCGTTCCTTTCTTGGGAAGCCGATAAAAAGGTAGGTTACCTTTAGATTCGGCAGTACACAAAGGAACACAATAATTTACTCGAGGCATTGTGAAAATGCAGCGCGACTGATATTTGTTTACCAGAGTGACGTCATAGGGGTAGAGGTCTGATTGGTCGATTAATACGTGGGCACGTAATAGTTATTACGTGCGCACGTATTAATTAATACGTGCGCACGTATTAGCTAATACGTGCGCACGCAATAGTATTACGTGCGCACGTATTAGTTATTACGTGCGCACGTATTAGCTACTGCGTGCGCACGTACTAGCTACTGCGTGCGCACGTATTAGTTAATACGTGCGCACGTATTAGCTAATACGTGCGCACGCAATAGTATTACGTGCGCACGTATTATTTATTACGTGGGCACGTATTAACTACTGCGTGCGCACGTAGTATAAAATATATCTTCCATGTCACTTTTGTGCCACCGTAAGCATCACTCCCGTTATTACTTTTTTTCTCTCCTTTTGCCCCGAAGTCGACAGTAGCTTCCACAGAACGTTTGTTGCAAGTCGAAGAGAGCGGGTTATGTTGAGATAGTGAAGGTCACCCATGTGTAATATAGGAGTGAAAGTTCACAGTTATGCAAAAGAATTTAGCGACCTGCCCTTTTATCATTGTTACGTGATTCAGATCCATCAGAAATTTCAATTTTTAAAAGCAGGTTGTGCACAGACCTAAATTCTCACCTAAAAATTTACTTTAAAACATCTATAAGGATTTCCCTAGATAATTTTCCTTTGAGCAATCATACATGCCCCAATTGCGTGGTATCCGTGGTTGTGACGTAGGGCGTCGGCCTTGAAACCAAAAGGTTATGTGTTGTAGACCCGGAAGAAGGTTTCATCTTTGGGATTTTTGCTTTGGTTCACACATTCACACATTTGGCGCTAGTATTTGTGTAGTTCTGAGTAAGCAGATCTAAACAAGAGACATTAGTTTCAGTTGTTAAAACTTGATGTCCAATCGATGTAAGATAAAAATAATTGTGTTTAAACTAAGTGTAAAGAAAATCCCTGGCTGGTAACAATAGTAATCTTGTCCTATTTTCTCTCTGGTCAATCATCCTTTTTCAGTAGATGACCAGCTAATGATATACATGAACGGCAATGGAAATTAGTCTCAATAATGAGACGCTACAGTTATTTTTCTTTTCATATCTGGCAATTTGTTGTACACCGTACCGTCTCAAGTCCATCGTAAATTTTCCGGTAGCAAAGATAAAGCGCTATACTGCCTTCCTGTGTCGTCGTTTTAATCGCTATTGAAGCGAAATACAATTACATTTAAGTAACTAACATGACCAAATACAAATCATTAAATCTTTCATTACCTAATAAGCTTGTAGAAGTCGTTTATAACATGTAAATCTCGGAAAGAAAACTGACGATATTCATCGTGCGTGGCGGCCATTTTGAGTGTTTTCGGGAATGTAAATAACAGATGAAATGCACAGTTTTCTCTGATGTTCAGCGTTTAAATTGAAAATATTTGTATTTCAAAAGAAGGATTATTCAACAGGTACGTTTAAATCTTAGTTTTGTACTCTTTTTGCGAAATTATGAGAGTTCAAACTTGCGCACAAAAATCTGTGCGGAACTTTCAGCTGGTTTTCTTTTTATTGTCTCTTTACCCAGAAGTGACCAGTCAAAAAGTAATAACGCCTTTGGGGACAATATCCGTACTACAATGGAAATATACAGACTGACTTTAAAAACGCATCACTTTATTCTTCAAATAGTTTCCCTCTTATTGTAATTATTAGGCAGGTTACAACATAAGGTGACTGGCTCTAACAAAGTCAACGAGTTTGGTGTCAATGCCAATAAAATGTAAAGGAAAGACACTCAAACTTTGTTCTTATGTAATAAAAAGATCGCATATCAAAAAATGTACATTTTTTTTGTTTTTCGTGCAAGTGATGCGTTTCTAAAATCAGTCACTATACATAAGAACACAAATACATGGGACACTCAAAAACTGTAAATCGTCGCCTATTAATAGACATAATACGGTCAAAATACCGCGCCCAAGGCGCAGTCTGAAGACCGCCTATCAGTTTCATGCATATAGGACATCGCAGGAACGTTTTTCGGCCATTTTGAATTTGCCCAAATGGAGGAAAAGTTGGTCGGTTGGTTGTATTGGGCTTTAACGCCAATTTAACAGCTAAGGTCATATCATGGCAGTCGGTGACAAACGTGTTTCCTGGCTTTCTCACACCAGTACTAACACAACTTCCTTTCCAAAGCATCGACTACTTTTCTCACATACTTCAGTAGAGGTGAGAGGCGAAAATACACCGAAAAGAAAGTTCGCCTCAACTGGGTATCAAACTCACAACCACTAGGCCATGAGTCTGACACGCTCACCACTGATCCACCAGGCCAGGGCTAGAAAAAGTTGGACCGGACCTGTACTTCAACTTCCTTGACAACCAGAAGATTCATTTAACACAATTACAATTCAAATCAGTCTGACTATATAGTCTGTCCACAAAATTAAATTCCCATTAATTTTCGTTGAAGCTTCTTTAAACCTACACCATTTCGTATGGAACGCCTTCACTGTCTTACATGATGAAATTATTTTATATAAAGATAACCAATAATTTTACACAGATAAAGCATAAACATATGGATATATAATTCCGTATAATATGCAAGTTTTAAGTATTAAAGGTCGGTATTTAGAATTTTTACATCTCAGCAAATTAAAATATATATATATAAATATCACTGAAATTTATATGAAAAAATAATACAAATCATCAATAATTAGGACTCATAGAATTACAAAAAATATATTTTTTTATGGTGTTCCCTTAAAAGGCTTCGTAGCCTCTTAAGATATTTTTAGATTTCGCGCAAAAATCAATAAAGCATTGTGGGAATGTCAAGTGACTGGCACGTGACTAATGACGATTAAATTCCATTACATAACAAACATGTAATAATTATTATCCATAATGTCTTCTTCGGACGCTATGTTTGAAACTTCGTCTGTGTATTACTATAAGTAAATGAGCGAAATGATCATCTAAAAATAGAACGTATCTCCCGTTGGTGTCAATCTGAGCCGTAGTTAAACTCTAATTTCTCGTGTTGTCGGATGGTTTTCGACTCCTGGGGTTTTGTGACGCAAATAAAAAGGCTTTGGGAGTATAAGGATAATTTTTTTGCATTTTTGTAAAATTTGCGTTACAAAATCTGAACGGCCACCTTTAAAGTAATTCACGGGTAGAAAAGCAAAAACCCTAATAGATTCTTACAGTTGGTAGGCAGAGCTACAGACGATATTGTACACATACATGTATTTACGCGTTATCTGAGGTGTGATTGGGCTGACGCTTGCGGAGAATATGTCATTGCCGGTGTAATGCAGAGAAATGACCTTCCCCTACAAAATGACCCGGGTCATTATTCTTCGTAGAGAAATGATCCAAGAGGTCATTTCACCCGGGTCATTATTTTACGTAGAGAAATGACCCCAGAGCAGAGGTTTTAAAGATAAAAACCTTAATCACACTGTATGAAACCGCTGGTTTCATACAAAAGTGTGATCACCGTCTTGCAATTTCATAAAAAAGTGTGATCATTTTTTTTTTGTCATATTCATACCTCCATTAAAAAAAAAATAAAATTCTCTTCATTCCTTATAATTTAATATTACAGAGAAATACCCCTCTGGCTTCATTTCTCTATGTAGAATAATGAACCGTATCATTCCTCTACGTAGTGAAATGATCCATGGGTCATTTTCTAGGGAGGGTCATTTTTCTGCATTACAGCGGCACAAGGTGATTTTTTATGCAGCTATAAGAAATCAGCCACTCAGAACTCACAAATGTTCATGAAAACAACTGCTATTAAATTATTAAGGATTGAAAGTATTATTAAACATTTTTAGCAGCTTAATGTTTAACATTTTAATCCGTGTGATATCCTCAGCTTGTCTCAGGACTGACTGCTTGACAACTTTAACCTGGTACAATTGCCAAATACGGGACAGTCCTAGCTTTATACCGGATCTAATAGAGCTTTATAAAGAGACGACTCGTGTTTTATCTATCACACAGGCCAGCATGTTGTCCATTGTTCTGTTCGCTTTTCTCGCCAGTACGGTCCATGTTCAATGTTTACATGACTCTAATGTGCTTAATCTGTATAAACACTGGACTTCCGGCGATGTAAGTCTCTCTCTCTCTCTGTCTCTTTCTGTCTCTGTCTGTCTCTCTCTCTCTGTATTATACAGGTTTTAGTGCAAATCAGCTTGATGAAAGTTAAGCTTTATCTCAAAGCTGCACTTCAGTCGAGTAGTTCTACAGCGAATTATAGAATTATTATTGAGTCGCCTGGTTGCGTTGCAACCAGGCTCTCATTGTTATCATCCTGATCTATGGGCTGACGTAAGCATATCTCCGGCCTTGTACTGCTTCCTGTTCCAAGTTCCAGTTTACGAGATAAAACATAGTTTTCTAATTATTCGGTGAACAGCCCAGTTTTTTTCTGTTATAAAGAAATTAAAATTGTGCCTTTGTGATAATGAATATGTCTATAAAGACTGATCTGTTTAATGGTTCAAACCTTTGAAACAATCATTTCGTCCGCAAGGGTACACATTAGCCTGTTGCTTACGCAGACATTATCTCTGAAAATAGCGTATGTACGTAAAAATAGCTGCCGTGAACTCAACAAATCTGCGGACACACTGAAAAATCTTCAACTACAAGTGTCTTTGCTACGGCACGCTTCTATTTGTGGACATTTCTCGGTGAAAATTGTTTGATAATTACCCTTTAGAAGTACACTCAAACTCTTACAGTCTGTCCCTAACTGCAAGTCTTATTTCAATTCAACGCTCAACCTATGATTGGACAGCGAAAGGCGATGCCGAGTTAACATGGAAGCTTTCAATTGTGTGTGTGTGTTTTTTTTTCTCAACAGTAGGCTATTTTTTTTAACAAATTTATAACGACTTGGAGTGGTTGCATTGCCTCCTTAAACATTCTTGCATGTTGCTTCTTCCCAGCTTTTTAGTCTAGACTATAGATATACTTTGCACACCCATATTCTAGGTGCACCAGAGATCGTACATAGCATATGCAATGTACACGGTTCTAGGCTGTACCAAGTCATCGCTTTGCAGGTGCTTTCCCGAATGTAGCTTTGCGACAAATATAGATCTTCTAATCACGTGACGTATAAACGTCATTTGCGCCACGGAAATCTTTATAAATTTACATATTTTATTTATGAATCAGTCGCTGAACCGGCCTTTACTTTCAGTGTACACCGACCTATGCAGAGAGAGTGCTTTGAGGTTTACTATGTTTAATTGTTTTTCGTTCATAAAGACGGGCAAATTTGTTAAAGTCTGCTGTTATTTTTTTCAATGATTGATTAACTTAGATCTAGTATTTATCAAACAACAATTTATTAGTGCTTGTGTTAGAACGCAAGGTGCTTTCGTAATTACCAAAATCTGAATTTACACTACGCAGTTCTAACAACCAGCAATCTGAGAAATTGACTTTTTACTCCGCTTTAATTCATGATAATTAATAATAGAACAGGTCAGTGTTAACCCACTCGAACAAGAAGTTCTTTATTTGAGTGTTTGTAATATTGTGAAGGGTTTTTGTAAAGGGTAATAAAGCGAATCGCAAACATTTAATTTACACCAAAGCAATATACATGTAGACAATTTTCGATTGGTGTGGAAGCACTATTAATCCCTGGGACGTTATAAAACGCAGACAAAAATTAAAGGATGATGATCATACTTTTTGGGCTATAGATTTTCTTGAGTTGTAGCAGCCACATTCATAGAGTCCATTTCTGGTCAAAACCTCAACCTGGACAACAACAAAAACAAATTGTTTCCAAAGGACAGGTAGAATACTGAGTCAAATATTTGTTTGTGCTCCAAAGGCTAAGTTCAGTCCAATTATCATGAAATTGCCCGGCTGTTTGTCTCAATAATATTTTTGACAAAACTAAATATAGGTCACCTGGGGTTAAAAGAAAAAGCCTAAAGGTTGTCATTAGGTCAAATGAGACGAACCCTAAATAGAACCGTAGAATCCATAAATTTATGTTCAGTCTAATACTCATGAAACTTTGTCAGACTTCTAAGATTAGATATGGGCTAGTTGCAAAAGGGCATTTTTGGTCTAAAAGTATGTCACTAGATCCTATACCAGAAGATAATCTGATCTTTATTTGTAAAGGGTTGTTGCCTGTGAGCAAAAAACTTTGAACTTTCTAAAGCTGGTCCTGGTGCCTAAATTTTAATTTCCACCACATTTTTTTAAATGTAAATTTTAATACGGATATTTTGAATTTTAGGATGTCAACTCAGAAATATGCTTGCATATAATACTGTTTTATGGTTAAGTTATTCTGTATCTTGAATGCTTTTAACAGATTTGAACAAAAAAGGGTGAAAACTTCTAACCCATTACCCTCCAGGCGACTCTCAGGACCATCAGTCCTTTGATATATATATATATATATATATATATATATATATATATATATATATATATATATATATAACTGCAAATGTCAGAACGCCCTTGAAACGTTATTTCAGGAAAACGCAAAAATGTTTCAGTCTTACATTTTTTTTTTTATAAATGCAATGTAAATCTGTCAATTTGCGAGGCGAAATTCAACAAAACATTCATCTTTATATGTTTTGGGTTACAAAGGAAAACTCGATTGAGAGAATTCACCTGACAGATTGCAAAAGACACTTTAAGACAATCAGTTTTAACATAGTCATTAACTCTTTGCCACACAGTCAAGAATTTAAATGACCCTGAGGAAGACGGTTTATGAAATTTTGGTAAAGAGTTGTGATGTAAGAAAATATACCAGGAAAGAGCTCCTTGTTAAACAAAAATACTTTAGCTCTCAGGTTCATTTTTCTCTAAATCATTCTATTCTTGTTTCTCCGTATATTTGATAATCATCAGCGTATCTTCTACATCGCTGAAAACTATTCAACAATTCTGCAACAGTAAACCTTTTTGGATAGACATGTGTATTGACGGTTTTCTTGTGTTACATGCCATCTCAAGCAAACCTGTTCTATTCTATAAAGATTTTGAAAAATCCATCAGCCCGTTCTGTTCCTTCGTGAATTGTCTCTCCAAAATTCCTGATACACACATTTATCTGAGCCATGCTCTCACAAAATGGGGCTTAACTCTTTACCTGATATGCCAATTTGGGGCTCTTCCATTTCAGCAGCAAATAAAGATATGATGTCAAAAATATGGACAGATGGGGGATACAAATATCCGATTGAGTGGAAAACATTATGGGGAAAGGAGAAATTGCTCGTTACGAGCAATTTCTCCTTTTCCCACTATGTTTTCAAAAGCGGTCCGTTGATGATACGTCAAAATGAGTATCTGTGGAGTAAAAGATTAATGTATTTCCATGATTTATATTTATATGATATATACCTAGCAGTGAAATCCTGGAATTTCCCAGTGTAATAGATTCTGATATCATCACTAGTTACGATATCAACTTTCACTTTCACTTCCTGCCGTAATTTAAAAACTACTTTTTTTCATTAAGTATACTTATAGATAGTTTTTGTTGTTTTTCAAACGAAAAATTAAGAATAATAATGTTAATAAGGTATATATTAAATAGAATAATAATAAATAGAATAATCAACTGGTCATTCTTGATATGAAAAATATCTCACTTGGATGCGACGTAAGGCGTTAAAAAAAAATTTCAACGCCTAACGACGCATCCTCGTGAGATATTTTTCATATCAAAAATAACCAGTTGACTATCCTCTATACATCATACCTAGCAAGTCATCATATAATTATAGATCCATAAAAGAAAAATTGTATAATAACCGACTGAATTATGAATTACTCTGGTCCTATTACACGTAGAAAATAGACCAAAAAGCAAAAAGGTATCAAAGAGAAAATACTGGTACTCGGTACTTTTTCCTTTCTCATTAATACTGTCTAATATTTTACAGATGATTTCCCCAAGAGTCATTTGATTGTTGTAAAACAACTGCTCCAGAGTTAGACTGGTCGGAAACTTTGTCTTTAGGTGAAGAGTTAACTTTAACCGACGATGACTTTTTAGTTATCATCCGATAGGTAGATCATTTTCTCCTATTTCGACCAATCGAGTGAGATACAGATAGCGCAGGCTGACCAGGGTCGACACTTTTTAGTTTAATAATACATGTATTTTCTGCTTGAAAAATGGTGATTCTACCTTACCATACAATCATTTTTGAACTATCAGCTTAAATTGACCAGCATTATCCTTCATCTTTTTTCATCAAATTGATGTACTGAATTCCCAGATTGTCTCTTTTCTCATGGCCGGTCACATATGGCCTGCAACACGTAAAAAGGGACATTCGGACACCTGCGTAAAGTGTCGTCTCGGATCAGCCTGCGCAGTTGGCGCAGGCTAATCCGAGACGGCACTTTCCGTTTCAAAGCAATTTTCTGTTTTGCGCATATCTAC
Source organism: Tridacna crocea (assembly GCA_943736015.1). Taxonomy (NCBI): domain Eukaryota; kingdom Metazoa; phylum Mollusca; class Bivalvia; order Cardiida; family Cardiidae; genus Tridacna; species Tridacna crocea. The sequence goes on along the minus strand of OX031066.1, from coordinate 31,396,772 downwards.
TGTAGCACAAAATCTAATGTAGTCGTAAAGTGCCGTCTCGGATTAGCCTGCGCGGACTGCGCAGGCTGATCCGAGACGACACTTTACGCAGATGTCCGAATGTCCCTTTTCGCGTGTTGCACACCATATGAGAGGAACTTGTAAATAGACCTGTAAAGTTTTTCTAGTCATAAAACAGATATCTATATCTACCTGACATTTAAAGATCGAATATATTTTCAAAGAATGATAGTCATTGCGACACTACTGATCTTTCTTTCAACGATGGGCATGTAAAAAAGCAGATAAGAGAAAGATAAAAAAAAAAAGGATCAACAAATGATCTAAATAGGGAAATCAATGCACGCTGATAAAAAAATTCAGTGAAAGTATGGACAGGTTCACTAGCTGCCATGACGGCAGCCCTTGTTCGAATGGGGGTAACATTTATATTTCTAGATCTACTTACCCCACAAATAATTTATGATGCTCATATTGAGGCTATGCCTTTTTAATATTATGCAGTAGAAAGGTGAAAATTTGGAGTTCAAATGACAGTGCGGTATCTCTGATATCGGTAACTTTATGAGATTAAACATGAAGTCTTTAAACTTCTGTAATGCAATCCCTATAAATCGACGTTCGATATTATTCTAGTGACATTTCAACAAACTTAAGCCAAAATTCTGGTCCGAAATCCTACAACAACATCAACAACGGAAAAAGAAACTTTACGAGGCTTCGTAGCCTATAAAGGGAATACCACTGCTTTTTCGCGTTACATTCGTCTGTCTTTTTTACTCATTTTTTTTTTTTAAGATTAATGAGACATTACGGAAAACACTGTATACTCCCCCTTAAAATAGAAGTAAATGTTTGGAACCAAATATCGTTTTTTCCGATCTTTATATTTGCCAATCTGGTTATACACTGTAGGATTAGCAATCTGTTTGGCGAAGATAATCTGTCTTGAGCCGTTGATTTGCAGTCTCTTTGAGTAAAGAATCATTTAAACAAAAGTCATGCTCTGTTAAAAGGCAGCTTCATACATCTGCTTGAAGTACCGACCACGCGAGCTAACATGGTCGAATCATTGTGCTGATGGTCATATTTCTTCGTGTCTAGAAGGAAAAACTTAAGAAAGTTGATCGTTTCTGAATATGCTGACGATCTGTAGATAGAATGTTTGTCGTTTTATTCAACTTCATAGAAAGTTAAGAACACTTAATGGAAACTAAACTGCTCACGAACATATGGACCGTCTATCCGTATTCTGACTCACTGAGGTTTGATGTTTTTTCTCTAAATGTAGCATTAGTCATGAGAAAATTTATTTACTTGCTAAAAAATTGTCAGGTGCTATACTTTGTCAACTTAAAACAGACAGTCTTATAAAGAATCACGGCTCATAGTTCTATTAACACTACATGATCATTTGCTACTAAACATGAAACCTAGCCAAATAGTGTTAAAGGTGGCCCTTCAGATTTTGGGACGAAATTTTACAAAAATTCAAAAAATCATCCTTATACTCCCAAAGCCTTTTAATTTGCGTTCATAACACCCCAAAAGTCGAAAACCATCCGATAACACGAGAAATTAGAGATTTATTACGGACCAGGTTGACACCAACGGGAGACACGTTCTATTTTTAGATTATCAATTCTATCATTTAAATACAGGAAAACACAGACAAAGTGTCAAACAACCGTCCGAAGAAGACATTATGGAAAATAATTATTACATATTTGTTATGTAATGGAATTTAAGCGTTATTAGTCACGTGTCAGTCACTTGACATTCCCACAATGCTTTATTGATTTTTGGCGCGAAAACTAAAGATAGCTTAAGAGGCTACGTAGCCTTTTAAGGGAATACCATCATTTTTATACGCCCGTCGAAGACGGGACGTATTATGGGATCACCCGTGGCGGGCGGGCGAGCGGGCGGGCGGCGTCCAGTTCTTTGTCCGGAGCATATCTCCAAAACTATACAAGCTAGGGTTATGAAATTTCATGGGTGGATAGATCTCATCGAGGCGGAGTGCAGTGCACAGGAATCATAACTCTTGCTTGCTTAATTTTTGAGTTATTGCCCTTTGTTGTTTTTCATACTTAAATTTTGTCCGGAGCATATCTCCAAAACTATACTAGCTAGGGTTATGAAATTTCATGGGTGGATAGATCTCATCGAGGGGAAGTGCAGTGTACAAGAATCATAACTCTTGCTTGCTTAATTTTTGAGTTATTGCCCTTTGTTGTTTTTCATACTTGAATTTTGTCCGGAGCATATCTCCAAAAGTATAGTAGCTAGGGTTATGAAATTTCATGGGTGGATAGATCTCATTCAGGGGGAGTGCAGTGCACAAGAATCATAACTCTTGCTTGCTTAATTTTTGAGTTATTGTCCTTTGTTGTTTTTCATACTTGAATTTTGTCCGGAGCATATCTCCAAAACTATACTAGCTAGGGTTATGAAATTTCATGGGTGGATAGATCTCACTTAGGGGGAGTGCAGTGCACAAGAATCATAACTCTTTCTTGCTTAATTTTTGAGTTATTGCCCTTTGTTGTTTTTTATACTTGAATTTTGTCCGGTGAATATCTCCAAAATTATACTAGCTAGGGCTATGAAATTTCATGGGTGGATAGATCTCACCGAGGCAGAGTGCAGTGCACAGGAATCATAACTCTTGCTTGCTTAATTTTTCAGTTATTGCCCTTTGTCGTTTTTCATACTTGATTTTTGTCCGAAGCATATCTCCAATACTATACTACCTAGGGTTATGAAATTTCATGGGTGGATAGATCTCATCAAGGGGGAGTGCAGTGCACAGAAATCACAACTCTTGCTTGCTTAATTTTTGAGTTATTGCCCTTTGTTGTTTTTCATACTTGAATTTTGTCCGGAGCATATCTTCAGAACTATAGTAGCTAGGGTTATGAAATTTTATGGGTGGATAGATCTCATTGAGGGCGAGTGCAGTGCACAAGAATCATGACTCTTGCTTTCTTAATTTTTCAGTTATTGCCCTTTGTCATTTTTTATACTTGAATTTTGTCCGGTGAATATCTCCAAAACTATACTAGCTAGGGTTATGAAATTTCATGGGTGGATAGATCTCACCGAGGCGGAGTGCAGTGCACAGGAATCATAACTCTTGCTTGCTTAATTTTTGAGTTATAGCCCTTTGTCCTTTTTCATACTTGATTTTTGTCCGAAGCATATCTCTAAAACTATACTAGCTAGGGTTATGAAATTTCATGGGTGGATAGATCTCATCAAGGGGGAGTGCAGTGCACAGAAATCACAACTCTTGCTTGCTTAATTTTTGAGTTATTGCCCTTTGTTGTTTTTCATACTTGAATTTTGTCCGGTGCATGCCCCAGCTTTACAACTTGGGGTAAGACGGGCGTATCTTGCGACAATTTGCCGCTCTTGTTTTTTTATTATTCTGAATTATTGATGATTTGTATTGCTTTTTCATATAAATTTAAATGATATATATATTGTTTAATTTGGTGTGATGTGAAAATTCTAAATACCGACCTTTAACTGTGGTCCACACCATTATCATTTGCAAATACATGTACATGTAGATTAGCAAAAATACAAACAATCTATTGTTTTGATCATGTAAAATCTGGACCTTGAATTCATAGATTGTATACATCAGGGTACTTATTATGGTGCAACAGAAGCGGGCCTTTGTTCACTCAATGTTCCTAGTCTACCACATGCTGCGAAACATGTCGACAAGCTTGTAGCTTTGAACAGACCTCAAATGTTTGGTTCGTCAAGTTGTGGCTTGTGTCTACGGGTAGGTAAATAATGTTTTCTATAAAACTGCAAATCTATCTTATAAAATGTTCATCTTTAATCTGGTACGTGTTCTTGTCGCAGAATAAATGTGAATTTTGTCAATGAGCTTAAACTTAGAAAAACTTTATGTCCGCGGTTCTGTCTTTTCTGTCCACGAAAGAAAAACGTATTTTTCAATGATTTAGCTGCATCTAGAGTCAAGTTTGTTGTAATTGAAATTGTAATTGAAGGTGAATGGAAGTGGTCAAGGACTCGGAAATGATCCAATCACCGGAAGTTTTACAGCATATGTCAAGGATTTATGTCCAGAGTGTCTGGCCGGTAAGTGATTAAAGCACGTTTTTTTTCCTTTCCTTTTTTGAAAACCTGAATCATAAACTGGAGATTCCTGACTTGCACTTGAAAAACTAAGGCCATTTTCCCTACCCATGTTGTTATTTTCCTACATCAACCCTGAGACTGCTAAGTGCGACTCATTGACCTTTTGTTGACAGTGTAGATCAAGACTTGGATCTATAATACCTGACTGAGATATCGTTCCCAATAACTTTGAAATAGTATATTTCGGTTTTTACATAACTTACTATCGCACTGAAAATTTCAATTAAGCTATTTAGCAGAATCAGGGTAAAGGAGCTGGGCATTTAATTGGTTGATACAGAAAGCCTCAGCTGACGAAATCTTTGGCCTTGAATTTATGATTGAAAATCGATTAAAAACAGTGAATATGACTGAAGTCTTCGAGCTTACACGTATCTGGTTTGCCAGTTATATCAGGAACAAATCACTACTTCACTATGTAGTTGCATACGGTGGCACAAAAGTGACATGGAAGATATATTTTATACTACGTGCGCACGTAATAGTTATTACGTGCCCACGTAATAGTTAATACGTGCGCACGCAATAGTATTACGTGCGCACGTATTAGTTAATACGTGGGCACGTATTAGCTACTGCGTGCGCACGTAATACTATTGCGTGCGCACGTATTAGTTATTACGTGCCCACGTATTAGTTAATACGTGCGCACGCAATAGTATTACGTGCGCACGCAGTAGCTAATACGTGCGCACATATTAACTAATACGTGCGCACGTAATACTATTGCGTGCGCACGTATTAGCTAATACGTGCGCACGTATTAACTAATACGTGCGCACGTAATAACTATTACGTGCGCACGTATTAATCGACCAATCAGACCTCTACCCCTATGATGTCACTCTGGTAAACAAATATCAGTCGCGCTGCATTTTCACCATGCCTCGAGTAAATTATTGTGTTCCTTTGTGTACTGCCGAATCTAAAGGTAACCTACCTTTTTATCGGCTTCACAAGAAAGGAACGGGTGAAAGATAGACTTGGATAAGGCTGATTCGGAACGAAAACTTGCGAACTGAGTCTCAATGGACCAGCGTGTGCAGTCTCCACTTTGTTAATGGACGCAAGACATATGATGACTCTTGTCCTACAATCTTTCCATGGTCGCAAGATTGGGAGAAAGTAATGTACACGTATAACAACAGATCTGACCCTGCAAGACCGAAATTCAGATCATTCAAAATGGTTCAGCCTCAGTCTTACAGGAAAAGACAGAAAACTGGTGAAGACGGAAGTACAGCAAGAGAAAAGAGGATGAGAAAAAGACTTTGATACACAGGTATACCATATTCTTTTAAATCAATAGATACAAATGGATGCATATTTTGGACAATAACCAACCAATCATTTTTTTTTTACCAAACGAGCCCGACTTTAAAACGACCATGTGAAAGAAACATTTTGAAAAGATTATAGTAACCAACAAATTTTCCTTAACCCACAATGTTTTCATACCTGTCAGTGACAAATATGTCATCGGCAAAGTTGGATGTGTCAAATATTGTCTGTTGTTTGGTCAAGGGTTAAAATCACAACCCACAACTTACTAAGATTAAAGTTCAATCAAACAAACTAACAGCAAATCAGCTTAGTTCTTTACCAAACAACAAAGTTTTTAAATGGACCACATTCAAAGCATTTGCAGACAACACATCATACCAAATGATGATTTATGTTGCCACTCCTATAGAAAACATTGTGAGAAAAGGAGAAAATGCTGTTTAACAGCATTTCTCCTTTTCCCATCTGGTTTTCAAAATGCTTCTTCCATATGGTTGTTAAGAGCTGGTATTGGCTTAACTCTTTACCACACAATCCTACCTTGTAACGACCCAACGAAGGCATGGGCGGCTCCAGAGGGGGGGACTGGGGGTCCGGACACCCCTGGAATTTTGGCAATAATGCGGTTGCCGGATTCGTGAAATGGTACTGGTTTGATATTGCACAGCATTTATGTAAAATACAGCCATAACTTTAAAAAAGAAAGGTTCTAAATGTGGAGACTTCCTCATGGTTAGAACTGGAAACGTTGACTTTTCTTGTAAACGGCTTACATCCACTGAAATCCGTAAACCAAAGTATCATATAATAAGACAAGTGTGTTTTCGGTGGGACCCCCCCTGAGAAAGATATCTGGATCCGCGCTTGGAAGGGGTGTTGTCGAAAGATTTTGAATGCTGGTTACCGGCATAATTATTCTCCTTTTCCCAAAAGGTTTTCCACCTTTCCCAAAACAATTTTGATTTTTTAGTTACCTTTAATTTGTCATCTGCAAGTGCTTTGAATTAGGACTAGTTTAAAGAGGGTAGTCCACTGGCCTAACATTGAAAGGATTCAGTCTGTCTCTTGCTATTTCACAATATTTTGTCTAAAATATTACCCTTGATCTTGATGGTGTAGTTTACTTGATTGAAGGATTGTTTAACTGGTATCACATATTCATGTATTTCCTGGGTTTCTGTAGTACAAGGCTGGTGCCCTGAAGTGTCTTGCCCAGGACACTCCAATAAAAAACATAGTGTATCCAGTGACGCTTTAACTCGGAGCCTCCACTATCTTTTGGTCCACATGAAGGTGTAATTTTTTCTTTTCATACTGTATTGTCTATTTCAGGCAAATATCAGTACCTTAAATGTGGAGAGAACATCATATACAGTAAGCTTGGATGAATCTACAATCGCAGATGAAAATCATTTGTTGTTAGAGACAGTCGGACAGCCAAATGCTCAGGTTATAATATTGTCTTTTTCTTAACTCTTTACCAGGCAAGAAATTTTTATGAAAGAGTCTGTAAATAACAGTTAAAATGTTACACAAAATATGCATCTTGTAGGGTTGAAAACTTTGTGGTTACTGGTACAAGTATTTTTGTCTTTTCCCAAAGTTAACTTTAAATTGTCAATGTTTTAAGATTTAGAATAAATTTTGTAACATTTATAACCCATGATGTTATCTTGCATTGTGGTTGAGAAAAACTGGCAAGACTGTAGCATAGCATTTCAGAGCCCTAGCATCGTACAAAGTTTTAGTTTTGGTTGCAGATTACAAATGTTATCAAAAGTATGAAGTTTGTTTCTCCTACAGGAGAAAGAAGTATGGAAAAAGGAGGAAATACAGAACACAAGCATTTTCTCCCTTTTTCACTCCTCAGTTTTTGATAGGTTCATAAAAGACCTGCATTCTTTGCTTTGGCAAGATGAACAAATACCTAAAAAAACAGCTGGTTAACCCTTTACCCCATAAGGCATTTCTGTGGTATCTCTAATTGACCCTAAATAACAACAAGGATGAAGCCGTTTCTTATGTGTATATGTTACCTTTTGACAGCATAGAAAACATTGTGACAAAAGGTGAAATTGCTTGTCACGAGCAATTTCACCTTTTGCCACAATGTTTTCCATAGGCTCCTGCAAGCAATGAGTAGAAATGAGTATCTATGGAGTAAAGGGTTAAGGAACAAAATCAAGTCAAAAAGACTTGTGCCTTTAAGACTATTATATTCCAAATCATAATTTTGTATTTCAGGAAAAAGCCTGCAAAAACCAAAAGGGTAGTACGGTAATAGTAAAAGACAAACTTCAACAGCTGCTCCAAAATATTCTAAACAAATTATCCTCCCAAGATTCTGACCCCGATCCAAACAGTATAAGGGAATTACAAGCCCTGCTGATTGTTGTGATTGTTGTGACCAAATTGCTTATGAATGTGGAAGAGCAGTTGGACTGTGTGGTTGAGTTAAGACATTATGACAGATTTTTCCTAAAAAGGTTTGAGGGAAGTGATTCGGACATTAGGTTTTTGGACAGGATTTTACTCCTACCAGGCTTTGATGACATTCTATCATAATATGCTGGAGCAGGAGGCAAAATGTTTACAGTACTGGGGCGCAAATAACTCAACCACTAAAGATGGAGACAGTTTGAAATGTGGCAGAAAGAGAACACTTATTCCAATGGATGAAATGTTCATGACCCTAGTGAAACTAAGGCAAGGCTCTGCCAACTTGGATCTGGCAGAGAGGTTTGGTATTAGTGAAATCCATGTGTCACGCATATTTATTACATGGGTGAACTTTATGCACAGTGTCTTGTGTAGTTTAGACATTTGGATGTCAAGGGGAAAAATAAGGCGTAACAGTCCAAATATATTCAAGGAAATTTACCAGGATGTACAGATTATAATTGACTGTACAGAAATATCACTGGAAAGACCATCTGACTTTGAAGTACAGGCAGCAACTTACTCCACGTACAAGAGTTGCAACACGTTGAAAGACCTCATTGGTATAAGTCCAAATGGAATTCCGACATTCGTTTCAGATCTTTTCGAAGGGATTATTTCTGACAATCAGATAATTTTTGATAGTGGATTGGTTGAAAAACTTCAGGAGGGAGATGCCATCATGGCAGACCGTGGATTTACAGGACGGGAGTCTCTTGCAAAACATAAAATTAGACTTGTAACGCCACATTTCTTGAGCAATAAAGACCAAATGCAAATACAGAATCTTGTTGAATCTGTTTCTATTGCTCGTGTCAGAATTCATGTTGAAAGGCTCACGGGGCGCTTGAAGCAGTGGGTCATTTTGTCTTCTAAAGTGCCTATCACTTTTTGGAAGCACATTAATCACATCTTCCAGTTGTGTGTAATGTTGGTTTTATTTTGGCCCCCATTAGTAGATAAGGACTCTGAGTAAATTGATGAGTGAGTGCAGAACCATTCTAAGTGCCTATACATGTACATTGTATAGGCACTTAGAATGGTATTGAACTCATCCAACAAAATGGTGATGATACACGTACTTTTCAACAGAATTATGAATGCAGAGCAGTCATTATTTAACAAAGTGAACTTGTCATCTGCAGATACAATTTTGACAAAGGTCTGAAATTTTGTCGTCTGGTAAAGATTTGAACCTTTATCCTGCAATGCCAACTGTCAACTCCTCTTGGAAATAATGCATTTGAAAACTTTTAAGTTTTAATTAACCCTTTCCCAAACAAGCTCTGGTTTTTACTTGTCTGCCATACAAATCTTTTGAAAATACTGTGGGAAAGGAGAAATTGCTTGTAATGAGTGAAACTTAAAATTATCGTCTGCAAGCCCTTTCAATTGAGAAGAGTCTAAAATTTGTCGTTTGGGACAGGGTTAATAATTAATCTTTCTGTGCAAATGTGTTCCATTTTTACCCACGTATTACTTGTCAGTAAAACAAATGTTAGCTATTAAAGGTTTCTCTGGAAAAGGGAAAAGCATCCACTTTCATAAATCTGACTGCAGGCTAACCAGAGTCTAAATTTTTCACTTACATTTTATTTCCATTTTCATCAGGACAAATGTTTTGAAGAAGTAACAATTACTAAATTTCAAAATTTTTTATTAAAATGGCACATTTTATAAACATGGTGAGTAAGTGTTGTGAATTTCAATCTATTACCACACAGTCCTGAATTAAGCATTTCACTATAAAAAAACTTTTGAAAACATTGTGGAAAGATAGAAAAAGTGCTGGTAACCAGCATTTTCTCCCTTTCCAAGTTTCCTTTCTTTAGATGAGAGACAAATTTCATATTTCATTGACATTTTATTTGTGATCTGCTAATGCTTTCAAAGTGAGTAAGTCTACAATTCTGTCATCTAGTAAAATAAATTATGTGTCAACTCTCCTTAGTCTTTTTTACATAATATATATTATGTTTATCAGTGAAAGTCTTAAATGGAAGAAAAAATGCATAATTGTAGACATTGTGGACATCTTAAATTAACACATTACCAAACAACCTTGAGTTTTGATTATCATAAGAAAGAAAGCTCTAGAAAACTTTGTGAGAAAAGGAGGAAATGCTGGTTACCAGTAGTTTCTATTTTCTTACAAGTGCTCTAGGTTTTACCTAACGACAAATTTTTAGATTTGTCCAAATTCGGCAGACGACAATATAAACGTGATTCAAAAACTGAAACTTTACTTTAGATGTGTAGAAAAAATTTTGGGAAAAGGAGAAAATGCTGGTTACCAGCATTTTCTCCTTTTCCTGCGATGTTTTCAGAAGGCTGCTTCCTCTGGGTCGTAAAAACCAGGGATTGTTTGGTAGAGGGTTAAATGCAAATTCTTTGTTCTAACACATAGCATACAATCCCATCTTTTAACACTCCTTAGAAAGAAGGCTTTTCGAAAAAATTGTAGGAAAAGGAAAAAGTAATGGAAACATTTTCTCCTTTTCCCACAATGTTTTCTACCACTCAAGACCTATTTTTATCCTTTTTTTATAAAACCCCTGAGCTACCAAAGTAGGTACAATGTTCATTGTGTGGAAGTCCAACAACTTTTTGAGAATGGCTTTCTTTCATAATGATTGTTTCTCCAAATGCTTTAAGTGAAAACTGGCTAGAAGACCTTTTTCTTTCAATGGCTTCTTTAGGAGAAATATCTCTACAAGAATAAATGCACTTAATTTCAACCAATCCATGTGGATCTTTCTCTGAAGGATCTGTAATCAGGCCATCAGGACTAGCAGCAAGCTGCCCAAATTCCAAATCAACAAACAAACCACACCCACAGACTGTTATATTTACACCTTGTGCTGCTTTCTGCTGCTTGTATTTAACGACAACAACTTCATTATCTATCCCATATTTGACAGCTGGAATGGATGTCAATTTTGGTTTTCTTATCTGAATAATATCTTTAACTAGGGTTCCAATATTTCCCTTTCCGACAAACTTTTTCGCCTTGCTTGCTGTAATCCTGCCTTTCTTGTGCCTGAACCACAATGGGTTATTTGCTTGTCCATGAGTTTGCTTTTTGATTTCTTTCTGTCGTGCCTCTGTGACCTATAAAGGCAATAAATTAGCTGTTATCATTTATCGACTGCTTTCAAGTTAACTCTTTATCACACAATCCCGACTTTTAATGACCCTGAGAAAAAAACCTTTTAGAAAACCCTATGGGAAAAGGAGAAAATGCTGGTAACCAGCATTTCATCCTTTTCACACATTGTTTTTGACCCTGCTGGGAAAAAAATCAACCTTTTTCTTTCTTTACTAAACCTAATGTAAAATATTGCAGATGAAAAATGTTGCTTGCTTAAAGATTTGATGTCTTTAACCCTTTACCAAACAATCCCTGGTTTTCAGGACTCCAGAGACAGAAGTTGTTTGAAAACATGGTAACCAGCATTTTCTCCTTTTCCCACAATGTTTTCTACCCTTCACAAATTAAATTTCATTTTTTGTGTCACATTAATTTTGTCATCTGCAAAAGCTTTCAATTTGGACAAGTCTAAAACTTTGTTGTTCCGTAAGGAGTTAACAGAACTTTATGTTAACTTTCTTACTGAGGTAATTTAATCCATTACCACACTATCCCTACTTTCGACGATCCTGAGAAAGAAGCCTTTAGAAAACATTGTGCGAAAAGGAGAAAATGCTGGTTACCAGCATTTTCTCCTTTTCCCACAATGTTTTCTACCCTTCACAACACATATTTCAAATTTTCAGTCATTATTATTTTGTTGTCTGCAATTGCTATCGATTTGGACCAGCCTAAAATATTGTCCTTTTGTGATGAGTTAAACTGAGGTTGTTGATAAAAAATTATAAGATAAAGTCTTATATGTAAATATCTTAAGTTTTTGACAAACTATTTCCTCTGGAAGTTGATGAGTATTAATCCTCTCTTCTTCACCTTCACTAGCAGTATCAGTGCTTGAGTTAAGAATCTGAAGAAAATGAATTAAATAGTTTTTCATGTATGTTGGGTTATTTTTTATCCTTTTTATCCTTTGCTTTTCATTCTAACCTTCACAATGCTAAATTCAAGTAAACTTGCTTTTACCATCAGTGCAGATCAAGATCAGACTACACAGAGCATGCAGACTAATCTTTGATCTATATTGTCCAATACCTTACTACAGGTTATGGTTGAAACAACCTTGCACAATGTTTGAAAAAAGTTCATCATGTTTACTCAGCATTGTAAATGTTGACAAAAGTCAACGTAAATGTTAAAGAATACATTTGTCAACCACCTGAAAGATTGGCACAGTGCTGTCCCTGTGATTATTTTCAACAATGAAAAAGACACTGCATGTAAATGTTACTTATTTCAAAGAAGCTCCATGAATGGTTTTCATCAATGTTGAAATTTTAGTGCTTACCATCAGCAAGCCTTTTTCATGAAGTAATTGCTTCAAGTCTTCTTTTAAGGCAGTGGTATCTAAGATGGCCTTTTTCATTCGTACACTGTACCCATCATAGTTTTCAAGAGGTCTTTTTCGTCATACAGAGCGTCCAAATACATGTTTTTGGACAACACGAACACCTGAAATGGGAGAATCAGATTTTTTGTAAAAATGTTAAAAGAACACAGTTTGATTAGCATGGATCTTTTGTTCACCAAACATTTTGGTTTCCATTCTTAGTCCAAGTTTATTTCCAAATGCATAACAGGGTTAGTGAGGCTCAGTGGTTAAAGCTTGTAATCTCAGACCTGTGAGGTATTGTGGTCACACTGATTGTGGTTCAAAGTTTCAAGTCCCAACAACAGACCTTCTGGTCACATGAGAAATATAAAATGAAAAAAAAATTGTCGAAAGCGACAGCAAACATTATAAATACACTTCGAAAGCGATGCAAAGCATCACACAAATGTCACAAATTTTCAGAACAAATGGGGAAAGCTTCTGATGTTTGTTGTAGTACTGTACATTGTATAATGAAAATGCACAAGACCTCTATTTTAACTCTACCACACAATCCTGACTTTAAACAACCCAAACAAAGAAGCATTTTGAAAACATTGTGGGAAAAGGAGAAAATGCTGATAACCAGCATTTTCTCCATTTCCCGCATTGTTTTCTACCCTATCAAAGACATTTTATAGATTTTTTATCACAACTGGACAATGTAAAAAAAAATACCTGTTTTTATGGGTTTGGTTAGCTTCCTTGCTTTTCTTGAAGGCAGGTGCTATTTCTGTTCCTTGGAAGTGCAGCTTTCTGGTGCATCATTTAAAGATTCTTGAAAGTCCAATAGGCCAAAAAGTACAATGGCTATATGATTGCACTTTCCTCCAAGTCCTGCTGCACATAAATCTGTACTTTCCTTTCATAACTTCACCAGTGCTGTTTTTTAAAACTAAATCTGTTTGAAATGTCTTGCTCTTGTATGATGACAACACCATTCCGCTGACATGTGTGTAGTCTTCCAGTTTATTAAATTTTACATCACTTACATGACTAGATTTAAAAAAGTTAAAACCTTTCCTCAGTGGTTTCTGGGCAACAGGCAAATCTGTGATTGTAACAGAGTCTTCATTGTCAGAGTCTGCAGCATGAACTATCATTAATTTTCTTTTAACTAGATAGTCAACTATGCAAGCATAGTTGAAACCTCTTGGAATAGAACCCATATTTGTTGTCCAGTTTCTCAGTAATGGAAGTGGAAAATTAATATCTTTACGGATTCCGCAGTCTGCCTCAGTTAACACATTCTGACTACATTCTGATCCATCCAGGTCAACAACAAACTTTGAAAGTCCATTCTCTTGAAGATCTTTCACCCTGAAATATCAAACAATGCACAATATTTTAAAAGTTATTCTGTACATCAAGTGTAGAATGTTACTAGTCCTAGCTTCTATGTGATAGGCTTTTCAAGTTATAAGTATGCTAGCCTATAGTTAGATATATTTATAAATAAATAAATCATTAATAAATGCCGTTTACAGGTGTTAAATTTATTAATAACAGCTGAATGGGAATCTAGTGCATATTGCTTAAGTTTGCATATGCTGAAGTCATCTTTTTCCACATTGGTTTAGACCAAATACAGAAAATATTCTTGTGGAAAATAACTAGAGGCGCTTGAGCACCTGTATCGCTCCACAGGCCTGATTTTTCTGTAACGGTGAAGAGAAGTTTTTAACAATTACCATTCATTACTGCATTTTAAGAAAAAAGGCTATGAAAAACATTGTGAGAAAAGAAGAAAATAAAAGTAACCTGCATTTTCTTAGTTTTACACAATAATTTCTACCCTTTTTGATACAAGTTTTACTAATTTGAAGATTTATGTTGTCTGCAACATCTTTCAATTATGGCCAGTTATAAAGATTTTGTCGTCTGGTTATAGTTAACTCATTACCAAACGACAACATTTTAGGGTTGCCCAAATGGAAAGCATTTGTAGATGAAAAAATAAAAGTGACTGAAAATTTGAAAGTTGTTCTGTGAAGGGTAGATAACATTGTGGGAAAAGGTTACCAGCATTTTCTCCTTTTCCCACAATCTTTTCTAAAGTCTTCTTTGTCAGGGATCAGTTTGATTGGATAACAAAATGCCTTATCACAACAGTAAAGCCCTGTCCCTCTTTGTACTAGGTCACCAGTAGGTCAACAAACCTTTACCAGAACTAATCAAAGTGCAGAGGTTCTCTTGTTTTATATGAAAAGGATTATAGATTATGTAAAGCAACCATCTTTAACTCTTTACCAAACGACAAAATTTGGGATGTGACCAAACTGAAAGCATTTGCAGACAACAAATTAAACATTGATGAAATGATTATTTCTCTCTTTGATGGAGTAGAAAACACTGAGGGAAAAGGAGAAAATGCTGATTACCAGCATTTTCTCCTTTTCCAAGAGTGTTTTCCAAAGACTTCTTCTTTAGGGTCGTTAAAAGTCAGGATTGTATGGTAAAGACTTACCACCATAGGAACTAACCTGCAATACAACAATGAAATCAAAACGAACAGTTTGAGAGAAGAAATTTTTCAAAGATTTTACTTTATACCATAAAAGGAAAATGAGTCTCCCATAAAAGCCATGTTTTTTGATGGATCTTTTTTTTTAAGGAATTCTGTAGACCTCTATCTAAGGAACATTCCTGCAAAATAGTGATGCTGTCCAATTAGTGGTTTGGGAGGAGAAGATTTTTAAAGGTTTTTTACTTTGGTTGCCATGGAAACCAGAATTATTCATGGAACACAGTTATTTGAAGAAATTTGAAAGAGGACCACCTAAGGAACATTCCTGTGAAATTTGGTAAAAAATCCAGTCAATAGTTTCTGAGGAGAAGTTTTTTAAAGAAAAAGTTTACGGACGCACGCACGGACGAACGAACGGACGGACGAACGGACGGACGCATGACGGACACAACGCCATGACAATAGCTCGCTGGCCTTCGGCAAGTGGAGCTAAAAACCGCCAGCACATAGAAGGAAATGGATCTTAGGGGAACCCCGAATCGTAGGCCAAAACATCAAAGTTACGGACCCGTAACCATTGGAATTCCCTTTCAAAAGAATATCCACAACTTAGGCTTTGGATGCATGATAAACAGTTTAGTGTATAATCAGTCTATATGGGCGATGTCTGAAAAACATAAGGACGGCGATTCAAACTCGCTCAGAGTCACAGCTCGTCGCGCAAGTGGGCAAGATATTTCTCTTAATTTACCTGTTAATAAATCTCTTTTTTGAACAACTTGTGTTCGCCGCAAAGCCTCAACAATTCAGCCTTCTTGCGAGATCCTTTGCATCGTTGTCCTCAACAACTGGATCAGGTAGTACGGCGCCTTTTATATCTTCTTCTCATAGTTTCACTATTCTGTCCACCATATTCACGAATCAATAAATGTCTACTTCCATCTTGAAACAATGGCTTCCGTTCATGATTCTGATTGGTGGATTATTACGTGCGCACGTAATAACTAATACGTGCGCACGTAATACTATTGCGTGCGCACGTATTAACTAATACGTGGGCACGTAATAACTAATACGTGCGCACGCAATAGTATTACGTGCGCACGCAGTAGCTAATACGTGCGCACGTATTAACTAATACGTGCGCACGTAATACTATTGCGTGCGCACGTATTAACTATTACGTGGGCACGTAATAACTATTACGTGCGCACGTAGTATAAAATATATCTTCCATGTCACTTTTGTGCCACCGTAAGTTGCATGTTTTGAGAGTGAACTAATTTTCCGAATTAAAAAAAGGAATATCAATAAGAGAAGGTTTTCGTTGCAATATGGTCTGCAACATACGAGTACAAAAAAGGAACTTTCGGACATTTGCGTAAAGTGTCGTCTCTAATCCGAGACGATACTTTTAATTCTTGTGTTATTTTCTGTTTTGCGCAAGTGTACTGTAGGACAAAATCTAGACTGGTGTCAGTCCCTTAAATAAAGCCTTTTCATTAAAGAAAGTCATCAAGTAAAACTGCAAAACGAAACCTCTGTGTTCTCAATGTTCCGAATGTCTGTATTTCACAAGAAGGGCAAGTAACAACACATATTTCTGTGACTTTGCTGTAGTTGTGTACCTTGCTTATAAGAATGACTTAAATGCAGGTCCTGAATGCCAGGCTAGACAAAATCGAATGCAGTCGTAAAGTGCCGTCTCGGATTAACCTGCGCCGACTGCGCCGGCTGATCCGAGACGACACTTTACACAAATGTTTCAACACCCTTTACCCGTATTGCAGGCCAATTAGGGACAGGTATTAACTTAGGCCTAACTTAGACGATCCTACAGCAACCGCAAGTCCTACAGCAACCGCAAGTCCTAAAGCAACCGCAAGTCCTAAAGAAAACCGCAATCATTTCTAGATTTCGGGTTTGAACGGCCACTGTATCCAACCCACATAGCATACATGACTGAAGAATTATTTCTTTTTCTTTGATCTTAAAACAGGATCCGTTGATCTGGCCAAGAATGGCGATGGTCGCTGGAAGGTGAGTATTCAGGCCATACAGTGTCCTGTTGGAAACTCCAAGATAGAGTATAGACTGGAGGGGAGTAATGACTGGTACATGAAATTACAAGTACGAAACGAAAGGTAGGTCTTTTATATTGCTTGAGACTAATTAAATGTTTAGTTACAATAACTGGATTCCTGTACTGACCCGTAACCCATGTCTAGTTCCTTGCAATGTTAATGCATAGTTAAGTGCCAGTCCACATCAATACGATCCTTATCGACTTTACGTCATTTTTGAATATAAATAGAATAGTTTTATTATTCCATAGTGGGCCTTTTAAGGGCATACATAACACATATCAGTATACTAAATAATACATATTTATGCAAAGGAACATAATAAATGAGCCATTGCATGGCATTACCAACAAAGTGGCATGGACACCCTGCTAAGACGCAGATCAGCCTATGTATCAGTGCAGTCTGATCTGGATCCTTGTATAGGTTTACAGGTCAGTGCGAGTCTTCATTGTGTACATCTGTTTGAATTAAGATTGTAAAAATGCCATGTGCCGGTGTAATGCAGAAAAATGACCCCCCCCCCCATTACAAAATGACCCCCGGGTCATTTCTCGACGTAGATCAAATATTCAATTTAATCACAGGTGATTCTTGTAATTGCTTCTTGATTGACGTGTTTAACATTTCTATGGTTTTGAACGTGTGTATGTCCAAGATCCTCGCAGAATTAAATAATTGTCCATTTGTTTTATATTTTCTTTAGATAACTTTGCTGCGCAACCAGGAAGTTATCCACAATCATTTAAGTATTTGCAGATAGTAATTGTATTTACAAGGCAGTATTTTTTAACTCATTATCACACGAAAATATTTTAGGCTTGTCCAAATTGAAACGATTTGCAGACAACAAAATAAAAATGACTGAAAACTTGAAATTTGTTTTGTGAAGGGCAGAAAACATTGTGGGAAAAGGAGAAAATGCTGGTTACCAGCATTTTCTCCTTTTCCCACAATGTTTTCTACCCTAGGGTTACCAGTATTTTCTCCTTTTCCCACAATGTTTTCTAAGGGCTTCTTTCTCGGGGTCGTCAAAAGTACGCATTGTGTGGTAATGGGTTAATTACCTATCTCTATTGGGTATTGTTTCAGGCTTTATTTAGTATCTACCTTTCCGTTATCTTCCGCTAGAAGGCATTCATTCTACAGATACGCATCTATCTGATAGGGGCATTCTAGGTACAGAATCGGGTTACTTTTCAAAAGAACAACCGTTACTTTGAATTTCAAAGTAAAGTAAACGTTTACTCAATAAAACGAAACATGTTTTGATTCAGCTGTGATCAGCGAGCACGTAACCTATGCACCGGCCATTTATTAGAAGAGGACCCTACAAGCTTGGGCAATAGCTTCGATATGAGACCTTATTAACCTATGTACATGAATGAGTGATTCTTCATAGTAGACAGGTCGAATCTTCGAATAATATGACATGTGCAGACAATGCTACCTTCTTTCTTACCGCCCAGTATCACGGTTCTAGCATAGCAAGTACTCATTTGTAATTTCAAAGGGTTTTGATTCTCTGACGATACATTTAACTGAGCCAAGTTTAGGCAAAAAGGGGGCTTAATACATTTCTGCATGTGGTCCATGATAGCAAGCAAGTCATGACAATTTTGTATATACCTAAAACCCGTTCTGTTTAACAACACACTGAATCTTAAGGTACGCTAGTCCATTAACATAAAGAAAATTGACTAATAGCGAAATGTTTCGGCCCAGGTCAGCATGCGTAGTCCGTGCAGCCTGATCTGGGTCGATACTTTTTGCAAATGCATTACCCACTTTCGCACAGTATGTCTCAATTGTATTTGATTCACGTCATTTGCTAGTATAACCATATGGCTTGCAACACGCGAAAATGGGCATTCGGACTTTTGCGTAAAATGTCGTCTCGGATCAGCCTGGGCTGTCTGCGCAGGCTAATCCGAAACAACAATTTCAGTTCTAATGTGATTTTCAGTTTCGCAAAAGTCTACTAAAGCACAAAATCTGATGTAGTCGTAAAGTGCCGTCTCGGATTAGCCTGCGCGGACTGCGCAGCCTGATCCGAGACGACACTTTACGCAAATGTCCCAATGCCCCTTTTCCCGTGTTGCAAGCCAAATTATCATCTACAAAGTGTATGTTTTTATCATATTTATTGCTGATTAGATTTACAACGTTATTATTGTTGTTGCTCGTAGGATCCTCAAAGTCATTCAAGAACAAAGTAAGACATAGCATGTGAAAGACCTACGTCTTGTCTAACCCAGAAAATATAGTCGAAGGAATAAAATAACATATTATGAGCTCGTATGTGTTAACACGCGTGAGTTAATATTCTGATACTTTTTGGGAGTGGAAATGAAAGAGGAAAGAAATACAATCCAGTAACTTTGATCATAAACCAACACGCTACACAGGATTAGACGCTTTAGAACGTCTATTAGACATCTGATGTTTTTATCTTTAATTGTAAAAGTTAAATCAGTTTTTCATGATAGAAGGTAAAGTAAGAATCATTTAAGAATCATATATAGAATAGACTGCTCCGACGTAAGTTTGAATTTCTAACAAGAGAATGCCAGATGCCATAGCTTTCTTTAACATATGTAAAATATTGTCAACTTTTTGTCAAAACTTATTGAAGCTTATTGACACAGCAAATAAGTGTACCCGGACAATTTCCTTGTTTTGGTCTAATTCCAGCAGCTCAGTCGATAGCGTACAGGATTGAGAACAGAAAGTCGCTAGTTTGATCCGCGGCTCGCCCAATTTCCCTCCGAATATCGATGACAATCAGTGCAGTATGATTCAGTACTATCTAATCTCTGATCAATGTTTCGATGATGGTTATGAGAGAAAGCAGCCAGTGGCTTGGAATGAATATCGTGCAGAGTACTGGTGAATGAAACTCCAGAAACGCATGGATAGGTGCACTTGCCACAGTGATATAACTAAGTTGATGTTGGAAACGGCGTCAAACAATCAATTTCCTAATTGATATGAAAACTCGAGATGATCATTTGAATTAAGTGAAAATCCCACGTTAGATGTACAATGTGACTTGGTAGTTTAAGTACAGTTTAAAACCGCACATATACATGTAGATAGAAGAAAACCATGGTTTAACACGAACTTACAAACCACTCAAAATCACTTTCTTGGTATAATTCTAGAGTGTAAGTCTAACACACTTTTAGATTGGCTAATTCTTTCGCTACCAACTAAATGGGTTCAACTTCTTTAGACTGCTCGATTTGTTCAGTCTGGTGTTAATCTACGCTATCTCCAAATACCAATCAAGGTGACAGAGGCAGTGAAAAAGCCAAATCTTTCCGTTTAGGCGATTAGTAATTTGCATAGCTCTTTATGTTAGCTTAATACACCTGCAATAAACCATAGACCAAGATCAGCGTGAGTAGTCCACGACGGCTGACCTGTGTCAATTTTTTTTCTTCTTATGATTTTTTTTGTTTGCACGTCCATAGAGAATTCCAGCTCGCATTTCAGTTGATTGTCGGGACAATATGGATTTTATAGATTCATACTTATGCTATTTGTCAGAGCACAGCTCAGTTAGAACTCTTCTATAGAGTGTTTAGTGATTACTTGCATTGACTTTTTACAGACATAGCTAGCCTTGGACAAGTTCACTTACCTATACTTATCTTTGTGACAGCTAAACCTCCGACTGCATAATAACAATGTTACCCCCCTAACCTGATAAATGGGTGAAATGGAACTTTCAAGTTGAGGGTAAAAAATCCGTAATTCTGCTGTATCAGTAGTAATTTTATGGGGAAATGTAATCTGCTTATCCGACAGTGTAGATCCAAGATCAGATTGCAAGTTCTGTGCAGTTTGATCTTATCTACACTTTCCACTAAAGGTCCTTTAGCCTTGCTTAGCAACTTTATTGTCTGATGAAAGGAACGAGAACAAAACTGTTAACACGATTCCAAGGTCAGACTGTATGGGTGGACAGCATGAAGCTGAGGCCTAAACCGTAATTATTGGCAGTGCTAAACCTATTTGCAGTTCAAATCCAGGATAAGACTACTTATGTGCAGTTCACATCTCGGGTCAGACTGCTTATGTGCATTATTTATAAAATATAACAATTCATAAAGACAATGTAAGAACAATTTCAAACCCAAGAGACAAGTGTCCTGTGTTGCACAGTGATGAGGGTGTGGGATTCGTAGCTCAGAGGGTCCGGGTTCGATTTTTGCACAAGACCTTCGGCCTTTTCCTTATGAGTGTCTCTAGGTAGGACACTTCATACCAAAGCATTATACCGGTGAAATCAAGCACATTATACATAAGTCAGTTAGCAGTGATACATGTGTGTGACTGACAACACGTCGCCAGTGGCGGAAAACGCCACACAAACAAACAAATCAAACGGCACATGGTCATACATAAGTCAGTTTGCAGTGATACATGTGTGTGACTGACAACACGTCGCCAGTGGCGGAAAACGCCACACAAACAAACAAATCAAACGGCACATGGTCATACATAAGTCAGTTAGCAGTGATACATGTGTGTGACTGACAACACGTCGCCAGTGGCGGAAAACGCCACACAAACAAACAAATCAAACGGCACATGGTCAATGTAAACCTAATAAATGTCTCTCGCACTTCTGTCAATAGAATAACCATGCCCTACATATCCGTCTTCAACACGGTTAAATAACTAGGTCAAAATAAGAGAAAAAATAAGAATATCGCCATCAACTCTACAATTTTTTATGAGGTATCATTGTCATCATTGTAAGGGGAAAGACAGATGCTTCCCAGAAATATCACCGGACTAAACAATTAAAGTTTGTTAGGATTAAATTTCATTTTCCTTTCAAGTGGTTTTTTTTTTGTTAGTTTTGTTCGTAACGATTAAATGTTAAGAATGGCCTCTGTCCCTAATCTGACAGATTTGTGGGCCAACAAATTCCAGATGGCGGGATAGATTTCAATTAGCCTCGGTTCCAGACGACCTCAAATAGATCACTGAAGGGACATTTTTACATTTAAACGTCAAACATTATCTCAAATGATGGGGTTTCTGAACCGTCTTTTTCCTTTCATATGTATGTTATGTGTTTTAGCAATCTCGTTAACTCCTTCAGCACCCAATTTATAAACCAAACCTCTGTCTATGCTTGAAATGTCATCTATAGTGACGTTCAGAGAGATTTTTTTTTATTTTATAGGTTTGACTAAGTAAGCGGACGGTACCGATCAAAGATCAGACAGCACCTTCAGCACCTTCAGTACAGTCTGATCTTGACCAATACTGTTCGCAAAAGCTAATGCATATGGCGCTGAAGGGTAAAGGAAGAAAAAAACGTCATGAAATCAGTCGGAAAATATGGTACAGACTATTTTCGTCCCGAAATAAAAGCTCTTTTTGTTATCTCCTAGCGTGCTATATGACAGTTATTTCCCGAACTTTCCAGAACAGATTGTGACTTCTATTTGCACAAATAAGAGGACCGCCGTGGCCCTCTAACGCTTCACTGGCTTACACAACTTGGAGTCATAAAATGTCTAGCAGCGACTTTAAAGATGGCCCTTCAGATTTTGGGACGAAAATTTTACAAAAATACAAAAAAAAAAATCATCCTTATATTCCCAAAACCTTATAATTTTCATTCTTTACAACCCAGTAGACGAAAACCATCCGACAACTAGATAAATTAGAGATTTACTACAGCCCAGGTCGACACTGAAGGGAAACACGGTCTATTATTACATGAGCAACTTGCTCATTTACATACCGGAAATATACAGACGAAGCTTCAAATACAGCATCCGAAGTTCTAGAGATTATGGAAAATAATTACATGTTTGTAATGTTATGGACTTTGATAGTCATTAGTCACGTGCAAGTCACTTAACATTCCCACAATGTTTTTTTTTTTATTTTGGGGCGAAAACTAAAAAAAGCTTAGGAGGCCACGTAGCCTCTTAAGGAAATACCACCAAAAAAAAAAAAATTGTTTTTTTTGTAATTTTATGATTCTTAATTACCGATAATTTGTATGGTTTTTTCATATAAATTTCAGTAACAAATATATTTTTTAATTTGGTGTGATGTGAAAATTCTAAATACCCACCTTTAAGTTGTACCCTTAGCCTTGTTCTTTTAAAGTTCTAAAACACGCAACAAACAGATATCTTAACCCTTTACCCCATAAAGCATTCTATGGCATCTCTAATTGACCCTAAATAACATCAAGGATGAAGCAGTTTTCTTATGTGTAAATAAAACCTTTTGATGGCATAGAAAACATTGTGACAAAAGGTGAAATTGATCGTCACGAGCAATCTCACCTTTTGCCACAATGTTTTCCAAAGGCTCCTACAAGCCAAACGTAGAAATGAGTATCTATGAAATAAAGTGTTAATGTACATTCGAGAATGTACATTTAGAAAGACATCGTCAAGCTAGAGAACAAAACTTAAAAAAAAATACTGCGCATCCAAAAATGACGCAATGCACCAGTAAAGAGTATCGATTCAGGTCAACCGACCCCGGTCGAAATTCTTTGATACTAGCCAGTTTCTGCATGCCTTAGTACCGTTCTACTTCATAATTGAGTCTCTTGTTTGACATAATGAATTGTATATACCCATAATTATGTAATCACTTCCTAAGTAAAATCTAGCATCGAAATGCATCAAGCCCCCTTTTCCTAGAATGATACTTGTATTCGAATGAGCCAGAAAGTTTGGATAAGGTGAGTAACAATTCATCGAGATAACATTCAGAAACATTGCAAGGATCCTTGAAAAGACTTTCTTACAGACTGTTTATATATACAGCTAAATCAATTGTTTTTTGACACGAAGAATTTCAATTACTTGGCTACCTTTTGTACTTTTTGTCCACACCTAAGTTTCTAGGGTAGACAATGGATTTAAAAAGATCACACCTTCGTTACTTTTCTGTAATATAATTGAGGCAGGCTTTGTGAAAATGGGCCTTGATGCATCTGCAGAAAGTATCCACCCATGTCAGCCTGCGCGGACTCCGCGGATAGACATGCGTCGACACTTTTTGCTATTGGTCAATTCTCCCCTTTACAAGGAACCAGTTTACACCATGATTCAGACACGCGTATAGACAAAGTGGATTTTAAAGATCCACGAGTTTGTGATGACTGGTTTAGTGCCATACATGACAGAGATACATCAAGCCCCTTTTTGTCAGAGCATGGTTCAGTCAGGTCCGCCAACTGCTCAACTCACATACATCTTCCCTTGTCACTGTTCCAAACACCATAATACTTAACTGAACTGTTTACAAAACGCCAAACTTTAGATGTCCAAATCAAAAGTATTTGCTCACAACAAAATTAACATGATCCAAAAATCGAAATCTGTCTTGGGAAAGGTAGAAAAAATTTTGGAAAAAAGAGAAAATGCTAGTTAATAGAATGTTCTCCTTTTCCCACGATGTTTTCAAAATGTTTTTTCTCGGGATCGTGTGCAAAGGGGTTAATCTCTTTACGGCGTTATTCGAAACTCTTCGTTTTTTAGTGGCAAAAAATGTTCTTGTGCAAGTCACTTCAGAGCTCAAGTCTAGTAAGGGTGAAACCAAAGACAGATAAACAGAAATAGGTGAACTGTTCTTTAATATAACTGAAGTAATGTAAAATACAGCGTAAAACAGCATTCGGTAAGTCACACAACATTGTATCATTAATCATTTTCAAATTCTGCAAAATCGCATTTTGAAGTCTTCGACAAGTTCTATTTTCTGTCTCTCGTATTTATTGAGGCATCATAATGAATGTCTGAAAGTTTCTCAGAAACTTAGATCTTTTTAGGGGAAAAATTGAGACAAAATTCAATAAATTAAAGAAAAATATTCCGTTAAACTCTTAACCAGCCAATAAGATTAAAGACTTGTTTAAAGTTTAAGTCATGTTGCAGACGATACATTAAATAAAGCTCAGATGATTGATATGTCTCTCAAAGAGAAGAAAAAATATCGAAATATAAAGGTAAAACATTCTGGTGACAAGAGTTTTCTCAGGATGACTTGTCCCGAGGAGGGGGGAGGGAGGGTAAAACACTGGACAAAAGCTCCACCTTTAACCAGATGACAACTTTAAGATTGAAGAAATTATAGGTTTACCCACGACAAATCAATTGATTCCAAACTAATAAGTCCTGCTTTTGACAGGCTAAATACTGAGTACCAGCATTTTCTTTTTCCTACAATCTTTTCATAAGCTTTCCCCGCTAGAGTCTCTAAAACTGGATCGTATATAGTAAAGAGATCACATTTCGGCATGGAGTCTACAGACAGAGTTATCTATATTGTAGTCGGAGATAAACTATTCAAAGTTATTGAAAGCCTTTGGCTAGGACAGGGCAATGTTCTCATATATTTAGATAAAAGTATTAAATGATTTACAACAGCTTATTTTTAGCCTCCCTGTTCCAAAACGCTAAATTCTGAAGGTCAAGGTAAGGTTTACGTCCTTAGACCTACCATCCATGTCCGAGTGGCCGTACGTTTTCATCATGTTAGAACGCTAACTAAAAATTATATAGAAGTTTCCTTGATCCCTAGGTTATATTCTCGAGTCTGTGCACGTTTGCGGACTGTTTAGATCATTTTCACTTTTCTCAACAATGTTTTTTAAGGCCCTCTCCGTCTTGTTCGTTAAAACTTTGTAAAAGGTTATTCACCATTTATTTTACCAGTCCAAATTGGAAGCATTTGCAGACGACAAATGACATATGAACCGATTGATTAACTTTTGTCTTTGGAAGGTTTGGAAACATCGCGGGAAAAGGAGAAAATGCTGTTAACCAGTATTTTCTCTTTTTTCCACAATGTTTTCATAAAACCTTCTCCCGCAGGGTGGTTAAAATTCACTGTTTCTTGAAACTTTCACAAAATGCTTCCGAACTAACTTTCCTAATAAAGAAGATTTTGGAAATATCAAAGAAATATGAGAAGGCTCTAGTTATCAGGATTTCCTGAAAACGTTGTAACGTTAGGAAGAAAAGAAAATGTTAGTAAGCAGCATTCCCTTAAGCATCAGATCTTCTCATAGCACAATACAAAAAGTCAACATAAATATAGCATATTTATTTCAAATGGTAACGTGGTATATAGAGACCACTTGAGAGAGCAAGCTGGTATACCTACAAATACATTACATACATCACAACTAACCATAAACACACACATATATATACAGTAATACACCAACTCTTGTTCAGCTTAACTGAACTTGAAGACTACACCAGTTCTGTCCTCCTAGATGTTGTCTACAACAACAACAACAACCAACCAAAAACAAAAAAAGTCGCGAAAATAAAGATGCTGGTATGAGCGGTGAAAGGAATATATCGAAGCGTCGTTGAACAAGGGAGAATAATTTCCTTCTAATTCGTTCCTCAAACGTAGGAAATTATATTTTCCTCCACACAGTTTTCCACATTTTCAAAATTAATCATATGGTCCATATTTCTTTTTTCGTCAGCAAATGCTTCACTTTGGACTAGTACAAAATTTTGTAGTGGTTGAAAAGAAAAATTCTATCATTTGAGCCGTCTGTAACTTATAATTTGGACGAGACTGGTATATATTTTCTTGTTTGGTGAAGTATGATATACTCGTACTTCCAATATTATACAGGAATATTTTGATTATCTTATTATTTTCAGAATGCCCACGACCACACTAGAAATGCAACAACCCAAAAGCCATGCTTGGATATCCTTGAGTCGAACAGCTGACGGATTCTGGGTATTTCCCTCAGACCCAAGAATTGAAAAGCCCATACGCAGACCGTTTAAATTGAGACTTCATGCACCAAACGGACAAGTCCTCACAGACACCGTTAACCCCAGTTCAATGGGTAGGTACTTTAGACTTTCCTAATCACCGCCGCCCGGGTCGGGTGGCTCAGTGGTTAGCACAACTGACACGTGACCTGGAGGTTGCAGTTCGATACCCGGTCGTGGCGAGCTTTCTTTCCGGCGATCTCTCGACTCTCACCTCTGATTGCATGTGAGAAAAGTAGTTTGTGGCTTTGGAAAGAAAGCTGTGTTAGTACTGGTGTGAGAAAGCCAGGAATTACATAGATACGTCATTGACTGACCTAAGCTCTTAAAATGGTTGTTAAACGCCAAAACAAACAAACCCAACGCTCCATATTTTATCGGACTCACGGGGGAAGGCTTTGAAAATATCGCTGAAAAAGGAGACAATGCTGGTAACGAGTATCTTTTTCCTTTTCAAACGCTATTTCTCAACCATTTCAAACACAAACCACAAAAATATAATCTCATTTAACGTGTTATCTACAAGTGCTTGCAGTATGTACAAGATTTGTGTTTTACAGTGAAGGATTAATGAGGGTTGTCGTCAGGTACACTGTGATACTTTGTTTACATGTCATACAGCCGAGCCTCGGTGGCTCAGTAGGTAGTGTACAGGGCTTCAGAAGAGGAGGTCGTGAGTTTGATCCCTGGCTCGGCCAATTTCTTTCCAAGGGCTGGTAATAGTCATTGTGATATGTATTGATTCATTCCTCTCCCACTACTGACCACTGTTTCGACAATGGTTATATGAGAAAGCAGCCAGTGGCTTGGAAAGAAAAATGTGCGGAGTTCTGGTAAAAGGGATTCCAGGAAGGCATGGATAGGTGCACTGGCCGCCACAGTATAACTGAAAAGGGCGTTAAACACTACAGTATAAACAATCGATCTATCAATCAACATGTCTTGGATTTTTCATTGGCCATTGTGGAGAAGAAATTATAGTCATGAATTTTATTGAATCCATAACGGAACCTTGCGGAACGTTTTGTCCGATGAATTTACTTTGAAGGCAATTGCGTGGTCTAATTTAAGATATAAAACCCCCGACTTTAACTGAAATCTCAAAGTTGTCAAAGTTAGAGTTATTGTTTTACACTAGCACCGAAATATGAGTTTTAATATGCAACAATTCATTCTGTAAGCTCGTAAAAAATGATTAAAAACGGTAAACTAGCAGTAACAAAATTCCCACTGCTTATTATTCTCAGCACTATAATATATTATATTGTATCGATTGGTAACTTACAACGCTCGAAACCCAGGGGCCTTTGATGCTATTCCCAGCTCTGCCGAAATCTGTCCGAGGGTTGATGATAGCTATTGCGACAAATTGCATTCCTATCTCAACAATTTTGACAATGTTCACGAGAGTATAATACAAGTGGCTTGAAAAAAAAACTATTCTGCTTAATACTAGTAAAAGAAATTCCAGAAAACCATGGAAAGTTGTACTGTCTGTCACGAAATAATCATCGGGTATAATTATGAAACAGTGCTAACCACCACATGCAGAAACAAATATAAAACACAAAATCTGTGTCAGCATCTCTCCTGTATTTCTATCTTGTAGGTTTTATACGGAAACTTACATTAATTCTAAAATGTAATAAAAGCATTCCAACACATCATTTAATTTCCCAAAATGGTTTTCAGTATCATTAAAGCGCGCAATCCCAGAGAATTAATTTGCTTTGTCCTGAAATATGTCATCGGAAACTTTTGTTCTAAATTATTAACCCTTTACTGCTTTACCAAAACGCAAAACGCGAAAATGTGAATTTAGACATGAGCGTAAAGTGTCGTCTCGGATTAGCCTGTACAGTCAGCGATGACTAGTCCGAAATGACACGTTTTTATGTAATTCTCTGTTTTGCGCAAGCCGACTGTAAGATAAAATCTATTGTTGTCGTAAAGTGTCGTCTCGGATCAACCTACGCAGTCGGCGATGACTAATCCGAAACCATACTTTCCGTTTTTGTATAATTTTCTGTTTTGCGCAAGCCGACTCTATGATAAAACCTGTTGTTGTCGTAAAGTGTCGTCTTAGATTACACAAGCTAATCCGACACGACACTTCAAGCAGTTGTACGATTACCAATTTCCGTGTGTTCGAGGAAATATTATGACAAAATTGTAAAACTGTCCAAATAGAAAGCATTATACTCATATTCCGCCAGTTTTCATCCAATTTTTTAACCCATTCCATCCCTGTTCTAAGAAACTATCATCATTCTTGTTTCCTCACACCCAATGCAGTCCCTGACAGCTACAAGAGAGAACAGATAACGACCGATAGAAAATGTATTGCATGATCTAGAGGCTTGCAAAGCAATCGTCGTTTCGATTCCAGTCTTAACCCATTACCACACAATCCCTACTTTTGACGACCCTGAGAAAGAAGCCTTTAGAAAACATTGTGGGAAAAGGAGAAAATGCGGTTAACCAGCATTTTCTCCTTTTCCCACAATGTTTTCTATCCTTGACAAAAACAAATTTCAATTTTTCAGTCACTTTTATTTTGTCCTCGGCAAATGCTATCAATTTGGACAAACCTAAAATTTTGTCGTTTGGTAATGACTTGAGATAAAATATACACAATATATACCTTCTGATCTTCGGTCTACAATCTTGGTAAAAGTGCATCGAGTCAGTCGTGGCATCATACGGGTTGAGTACTTTCACCACCTTGCACGACCTTGCTACGAATGGTGTCGTTCAAGATCAGACTGCGCATGACGTCCAGTCTTGTCAATAGTCCGAACAGTCCGATATTAAATTCTAAACTAGTTCTAATATTCTCCGTCATTCTCTGATAAAATTCTTGGAAGTTGAAAAATAGTCAAATTTATCGGTTTCGTGGTGAAAGAATGGAAAATTGCGCGTGTTCCTGCCCGAGAAAATGTCTTTGTTTACTATGTAACAGACGACAAAATTTTAGCCTTGTCCAAATTGATTTCAAGCATTTGCAGACACAATTTCAGTATGGCTCAAATGGGATAAATTTTCTTTGATAGAGTAGAAAATATTGTGGGAAAAGGAGAAAATGCTGGTTACCAGCATTTTCTTCTTTTCCTACAATGTTTTCAAAAGACCTCTTTTCCAGGAGTGTCAAAAGTCGGTATTGTGTGGTAAAGAGTTTTAAAAGTCTAAGATGGTAAATTACACCTCTTTGAACCCCTGTCCTTACTCTGCACCAAATTTAAATAACGAAAACTATTTTATTTCACGCTTTCCGATAGGATATCGAGAAATAGCAGTGAAAATATTTTTCGATTTTACACTGGTATCACCAGAGAAAATGCCGATTTTCACGTTCTTGTCGCCTAGGTAAATTGCGCGTGCCTGACAACCAGATGGGAAATATGACGTCATTTACCTTACATTTCTCGCGCTTGACGTAATATTGTAATGCGTTGCTATGCAGGAGGGGTACGCCACGGGGAATAACAGAAAAGAACTGTACTGGATTTTGATAAACTTCCTCCCAGAAAGGGTTAAAAGCATGAAATGAAAGAATATTTGGGTTTTTTGTTTTTCGGTGAAAGATCGAAATTTATTTCATCGACTGAACACCATCGGTAATATTTTCACTCGTGGCTGCGCCACTCGTGAAAATATTACCGATGGTGTCCACTCGGTGAAATAAATTTCGACCTTTCACCGAAAAAATCAAATATCCTCTATATAAACGAGTATTGTGCCGGCAAAAGGCGATTTAATGTGTCTTTGATGCTTCATACCACGCAAGTCATTGCGTAATTATAGCTCCAGAAAACCCATTCAGCCTCAAGTTTGGCTGAAGTGTGAGATGCACTGTTCCTCTGACTTTCGACAAATATACAAATAGCTGACATTAAAAATGCCAATCTCCGAGCAGAGTTGTCGTTCGTTACTCTCACCATACATCTCTGCAATGGGCTAAATGACAAGAATCTTGTCAAACTGAGGAAAACAAGTTTTGTCACTATTTAACTGTTTCATGTGTAACATTATAAAGTAGACAATGGAAATATGATTCTGGATACATTATAGGCATAGGCGTATAACTTCTATTACGCACACCACGCACGTGCGTAATGTCAAAAAATGGAGAATGGGTCGTAGGTTGCATCTTTTAGCGTATTTTACAGTTTGAACGTTTTCTAAAACAGCCAAGATAAGAAATGTCTTGGTTTTATGGCTCAGATGCCATTCGTCTGATTCCGAATTGCTCTCGTCACCTGCCTGAAAAATGCCAACTTCGGCGTGCGTATAATTTACTTTTTCCTGGTTACGCCTGTGATAGGTGCATTCAAACTGATGAATTTACCTGTATAAAATGGAACTATTTTTTCTGAGCTTCTTTACTGATTAGAATCTTACGCCAATGTTAACAAAAATGGCAGCTCCAATGAATGATGACTACAGAAAATCCGTATTTTTTTATATTTCCTCCCACTAAATCTGATTGGCCTTATGCTGTTTGAAAAGCACACAAAACAATCGATACTGATCTTTCTTTCACCGGCATTAGTGTCGCCATTTTGAGTTATGGTCATGTGACGAAAATATCACGTAATGATCGACAGACTACTTTCTGAGCCCACTACAGAGATGAATGTGAATGATTCGGATTGCAATAGAGTGTAAAGATGCCTGTGTACAGTCCGTGAGCAGAAACGCTGTTAGATTTAAAAAAAAAAAAGAATGGTACAAAAATCAGTCCTTTGTGTAGACAAGGATAAATTACTGACATATATATGGTGTACCTGAACAAGAGGACCATGATGGTCCTATATCGCTCACCTGAGTACTAAGCAGTAAAGGTCTACAATGAAGATAAATACCAAATATTGAGGTTCAAGGCCAAACGATAATGAAACAAGAGTGGCAAATTGTCGCAACATATGCCCATCCCACCGGCAGTTGTCAAGGAGGTATAACAGTTGCAAAGGGAAGGCAATACAACAAACATGTTCACCAAGTCTCATGTCAGTTTGACTTGAGACTTCAAAGTTCCATTCTGGACAAGCAAGAAATACTATAAAAAGAAATATCAAAGTGGAATTACTCATAATCCGAGCTAGGTAGAGTTACTGTTCTTGTACACAGTACCCAGTGATATTTCAACAAACATGCATACCAAGTTTGAAGTGGTTATGATTTGAGATGACAAAGTTATATTC
This sequence comes from Tridacna crocea, assembly GCA_943736015.1. Lineage (NCBI taxonomy): Eukaryota > Metazoa > Mollusca > Bivalvia > Cardiida > Cardiidae > Tridacna > Tridacna crocea. The sequence goes on along the minus strand of OX031066.1, from coordinate 31,364,789 downwards.
AAGACAAGCACTAAATGCAGTCTGATGTAAGATTCTATCAAGACAAACATTCTGACTAATTTTCAAGTCAGCTGAGCAAGAAAATGTGGCCTCTACAGTGCCCACAAGGTATTTCTTTAATTTAACATAGTGACTTATTTATGACCAAAGGTGACTCAATTTTGACCTCACTGAATATGATGTGCTCTGGAGGGCTAACAAACTTAGAACAGGTTCACTACATACCAAATATCAAAGCTCTCAGAAGAATTTTAAAGTTTTCCTTGTTTGTTCCTATGTTAAGAACTTGTGGCCCCCTGGGCGGGGCCAGTTTTGACCCCTGGGGCATCATATGATCAAACTTGTTAGAGGTCCACTAGTAGATATTACATACCAAATATCAAAGCTCTACACCTTCTAGTTTCAGAGAGGAAAAAATTTAATTTTTTCCTTTTTGGTTCCCATGTTTGAATTTGTGACCCCCGGGGCTGGGCCAATTATGACCCAGGGGCATCATATGAATAAACTTGGCAGAGATCCATGAGGAGATGCTTTATACCAAATATCAAAGCTCATCACCTTCTGGTAAACAAACTTGGAAGAGGTTTTCTAGGAGATGTTTCATACAAAATATCAAAGCTCTAAGCCTTCCAATTTCAGAGAAGAAGAATTTTAAAGCTTTCCTTCTTTGTTCCTATGTTCAAACTTGTGACCCCTGTGGAAGGGCCGGTTTGGGCCCCTGGGACATCATATGAAGAAACATTGTAGCACTCCACCAGGAGATCCTACTTACCAAATATCAAAGCTCTGCATCTTCTAGTTTCAGAGAAGAAGAATTTTAAAGTTTTCCTTCTTTGTTCCTATATTTCAAACTTGTGATCCCCGGGGTGGGGCCAGTTCTTACCCCAGGGGCATCATATGAAAAATCTTGGTAGAGGTCTACTAGGAGATGCTACATACCAAATATCAAAGCTCTACGCCCTCTTGTTTCATAGAAGAAGATTTTTAAAGATTTTGCCATTTTTTTTCCTTTTGGTTGCCATGGTAACCAGAGTTATGGGTGGAATTCAATCTCTTGAACACCTTTGGTTGAGCTTCACCCAAGGAACATCCCTACAAAGTTTCATCAAGATTGGCCCAGTGGTTTAGGAGGAGAAGGTGTTTAAAGAAATTGTAGAGGACGCACAACGCACGACGGACAACGGACATTGGGTGATCACAAAAGCTCACCATGAGCACTTCGTGCTCAGGTGAGCTAAAACGAAACACGCAGACTTGTATTAGACACCGAACATTAGTCAAAAGAAAACTTGCTGACTATCGAAGTTGTAAACAATGGCGATGCGACACGGAAATTTATCGTTGGTTTACGCTAGAGTCGGATGCGGTGTAACTTGCGTATAGGCCTTGACTTCCGTCTGAAAATCGAGGCTGCAAATGGGAATCCTACATTTTCCTTATTTTCCTCCGTATACGCAGGGCGAAAGTCAAATATAGTCACGTGACAGAATGCATGATCATCATACGAATCTACCCGAGTGTGTAACAGATATCGAAAATCTTCGAATCAAAAACCGGAAACGACGAGTCCGTTTACATGGAAGGCCGCAACTCAGCGAAATGCATTTTCTATTTATCGTAATCTAAGCAACCTTGCAACCGTCAGGCGCAATATTTGGCACAAAGATATATCTTGCAATTATAACCATAATATGAGCCGTGCTCTGTGTAAAGAAGGGCTAAATGCATTTGGGAAAAATATCGACCCAGGTCAGCCTGTGCAGTCGGCGGTATGAGTCAATTTACTGTCGATTAAGGTACCAGTCTACTTCATGATTAAGCCTATTGCTCATCAATTTGCTCTTATAGATGCATTACGATGTGATGATTTTAGCTGGTATCCCTTCTGGTAGAGTATGGCTTATATGTTTGGAATCTAGCAACCTAGAGGGCAAATGCAGATCAAAGATCAGACTGCACGTTCTGTTCAGGCTGATCTTGATCTGCATTGCTCTCAAAGTAATTTACGTAATGTCATCAAAGTCGTTATAAAAGCTATAAAGTAAATATAATTGTCAGTATAGTGTCTGTCGTTGAAAGGACTCCTAGATAATCGGGCTCTACCTTAAAATCGCAACCTTGTACCAGCTAACCTTAAACAGAAACATTCTTGGAAAACATAACAGAAGGGTCATTATGATCCAATTTGATTCCATTAATCATTCCGGCCAGAAGGGAAACTTTTCGTTGTTTTTACATATTTTGTAGATAAACAAAAAATGGGGGACTTCTGGTATACGCTACTACTGAAATGCAACGCGTATGTCGTGGTTTGTCTTTGGAGAAGTAGGGAACATTGTGGGAAAAATGAAAATGCTTCTTTAACTCTTTACCACACAAGAAAATTTTGGACTGGTCCAAATTGAAAGCATTTGCAGACGAAAAAATAAAGGTGACTAAAGAAAAGAAATTTGTTATTGGAAGGGTAGAAAACATTGTGGGAAAAGGAGAAAATGCTGGTTACCAGCATTTTCTCCTTTTCCCACAATGTTTTCTAAAGGCTTCTTTCTCAGGGGCGTCAAAAGTAGGGATTGTGTGGTAATGAGTTAAAGCATTTTCTCCTTTCTCACACATTTTTTTTTTTCTAAAGGCTCTTCCCCTTCGGGATTTTACAAAAGAAAGTATTTTTAGATAAAGAGTATTCCCAGTCTTACTACATTTAGATTTTTTGTCATAATCCGACACCCCACCCATTGTTTAACCCTAAATAAATGAATTGAAATATTGAGGCCAATAGTAAAAACCCAACTTTTTTTTAACTTCAAAGGTATACTTTGGAGGATACATATCTCTATATCGGACAGTGTAGATCAGAGATCAGCCTGCACGTTCTGTGCAGTCTGATCTCTGATCTACACTATACACAAAAAGTCAGTGATTCGCTCGCGCTTAATAGCCAAAGGGTTTTTTTTTTTTTCACATTGAAGGCAAATGTTGAGGTACGTTTCCCTATTTTTGGACGCAAAGAGACTGAAAGACTTCTACATCAGCTTATTTTGCAATTGTTAATTCTGTGAATAAAAGAGATCAAGATCTGACGTAGTCAATAAATTAGCTCTAGATTCTACTTGAACTTTTTATCAGACGAAAAAACTTAAAACTTTTCGGAATTGAAAGTTGTAGACAATAAATGAAATATGTTGCAAAGGAATTTTAAACATCTCTTGGACATAGTAGCCCTTTCCCAAACAATCCCTGGTTTTTACGGGCCTGGAATAGTAGCCTTTTGAAAACATTGTGGGAAAAGGAGAAAATGCTGGTAACCAGCATTTTCTCCTTTTCCCACAATGTTTTTTACCCTATCATAGAAAGAAATCATCTTTTCAGCAAGAGTTGAATTGTCGTATGCAAATGCTTTTAATTTGGTCTAGTCCAAAAGTTTGTTGTTTGGAAAAGGGATAGGAAGACTTTGTGAAAAAAATATAAAAATGGTGATTACAAATGGAAATATGTTGTCCTTTACCAGTAATGTTTTCAACGCCGTTTTTAAAAAGCTTGCAGCAAAAACTTAGGGTTGTTTGAATTATACTTATCATTGTTTTTCTTTATAGGATACCAAGGTGTCATACATGGTTCTGGTGTTCAGTATGCCCTGGATAGCTCTCTGCCACACTGATTACACTTTTATTATAGTCTGTTGTTTTATCAGTTTATTAAAATTAAATTAAAAATAATGAAATTAAATCGGTACAAACACGCAAACAAAGACATCCTACTCAACCGTTGTATACGTGGATATTCAATGTCCCTAGATAAAACAAGGGCTGCATTTACCAACTTTTTTTACTTTCATTATTGGTCTTACTCAAGATTTAGAAGTAACAAAATTCTGATTGGCTTAACCATTCGGTGTAGCCAATCAGAGGTTGTGTTACTTTTAAATCTAGAAAATACTTCAGAATAGAACTAAACGGACCAGACCCTTATTAGTTTTTAGCTTTTGTGTTTGGTCACAGGCAAAAAAAAAAATACGAAAAGGTTTGCTCTCAACTTAAAAAGAAATCTTAAAATCAAAATACGAGACATTTATGACCCTTATCCCCCCCCCCACCCCCAGCTTTCTGGTAATGAATCAATGCAGAAGCGTTTGGTATTCAATTTCCATATAGTACAAGATCCGGAAACATTCCAGGGAAATAACTGCGTTACTTTCCTCCCAGACAAAAATGAACATATCTAGAAATAGGTTTTCCACTCCGATAGGGAACAAAGGGAAATAACAGTATTACTTTCACTCAAAAAGGCCAAAAAAAGGGATCTAGATCTATATAGAATACGCATGATAAAAATTCAAGTAGTCACACAAATACTACTTGAACGGAGAAAGCTCCTGTATATCTAACATGAATGACATTTAGAAGAAAAAATCTATGGACAACGCCAGTTTTTTTTTTTTCCGCCTGCAGATCAAGTAGGCTTAATCTAATTGATGTATCGAAACAACGTGATTTATTGAAATCAATGTACTCTCTAACATCTGTAACCTTTATGTCCATGAATTCCGTGCCCTTTGGTTAAAAAATAGACTCATTTGATCCGGTAAAGTTTCAAATAGTGCAAGGTGATGCTTTTACAATTGTATGTCTAAAGGTGTGTACCTAGATCAGACTGCACATGTATTACACACGTACGTCGTGCAGTCTGATCTTGGTCTGCACTGTTCAGTCAGGATAAGATAGATAGCAATACTGGTACATCATAAAAAATATTCTTTTATAACCAAAGATTTGCTTCATAAAAAAGTTAGATCTGTTCTTTTTCAGTAAGGGAAAATTAATACACAAAACATAACAGACCATTAGCCTGTCTGCACTTGTCCTTATGCATTATTCCTAGGGGTAATTGCAAGAAAGTTATAAAGATCTGAGACAGATTGTAAATACCTTTTTCCCTCATTATCCAAGCTTTTATTTCTGAAAATAAGTTTATTGTGTGATGTGGCTCTATGATAAACAACACGGTCCTTATAACAAATTATCCTTAACTTGATGAGTAAAGAAATGAAACTAGAACTAGATCTTGTTGAATCTTTTCCAAAGGAAAAAAAAAATGGACTTGACCAAACTGAAAGCATTTGCAGATGATAATTCAGATTGTTTGTTTGTATTTTTTTCAACAATGATGATTTCTTTTTTTGCTGGTTACCAGCATTTTCTCCTTTTCCAACAACGTTTTCAAAAAGCTCCTTTTACGGGGTTTTTAAAAGCTGGGATCGAGTGACAAAGAACTAAATGAGGCGATGTAATTATTTTATAAAGGCTTGAGCTGTGCTCTTTGAAAACGGGGCTAAGTGCATCTCTCTGATACATTGTACCAAGCAAGCCACCATGTAACTGTGGCTCCATAAAATCCGTTTTGTCAATCAACAGGATCAAGGTAGAATGGTCCATGGATATGCAGATAATTTAACCCTTAAAGTGCTGAAATAAAACAAGAGACATTTTTAAATAGGAAAAACATCTGCAATATTACTGTACCAAGGTTTTTTTTGGTCAGAATATGAAACAAAATAGTGAAACAAGTTTTGTCACTATTTAACTGTTTCATGTGTAACATTATAAAGTAGACAAAGGAAACATGATTCTGGATACATTATAGGTGCATTCAAACTGATGAATTTACCTGTATAAAACAGACCTATTTTTTCCGAGCTTCTTTACTGATTAGAATCTTACGCCAATGTTAACAAAAATGGCAGCTCCAATGAATGATGACAACAGAAAATCGATATTTTTTTTATATTTCCTCCCACTAAATCTGATTGGCCCTATGCTGTTTGAAAAGCACACAAAACAATCGATATTGATCTTTCTTTCACCGGCATTAGTGTCGCCATTTTGAGTTATGGTCATGTGACGAAAATATCACGTAATGATCGATGGACTACTTTCTGAGACCACTACAGAGGTGAATGTGAATGATCCAGAGTGCAAGTGAGTGTAAAGATGCCTGTCTACAGTCCGTGAGCAGAAACGCTGTTAGATTTAAAAAAAAAGGATGGTACAAAAATCAGTCCTGTCTGCACTTGTCCACTTGTAGATCCAAGATCCGTCTGCATGTTCTGTGAAGTCTGATCTTGATCTACACTGTCCACAAAAACAAGTTAAGTTGGTTCCAGTGCTTTCAGGGTTAACCCATTACCACTCAATCCCTACTTTTGACGCCCCTGAGAAAGAAGCCTTTAGAAAACATTGTGGGAAAAGGAGAAAATGCTGGTAACCAGCATTTTCTCCTTTTCCCACAATGTTTTCTACCCTTCACAAAACAAATTTCAAATTTTCAGTCACCTTTGTCGTCTGCAAATATTTTCGATTTGGACCAGTCTAAAATACTGTTGTGTGGTAATGGGCTAAGAGTAGCAAAAAGTTTCAACCCATATCAGCCTGTGTGGTCTGCACAACACAATATTTTCTATACATTAGATAACGTAACAAGACATGTCAAAGAGAAATGATTGATGTCCCAGATAACAGACTCCTTTTCTCCAGCCTGACAAACTGCCAAACACATTTGACCTTGCTGTGACCTTTACCTTTGACCTATGAACATGACTTTTGTGCATCATACATTGTCTTGATGTGGTTCACATCTGTGCATACTTACTTTGAAATTGAATCAAAGAGAAAACAAGAGCCGTCAGAGGGGGGTTATGCTCCCCGAACAAGTGCTTGTCATAAAATATAAGAAATTGATATAAATTCACTTCTTTTATCCTAGAAGAACCTGTTCATGCCCCCCCCCCAAAATTTGAATTGAAAAGGCAATTACTATCTAAGAGATAGCCAACACAAACTTGTAGAGGACAATAAGCCCAATGAGCCCCCTTTTCCCATAAGACAATATTGGATCATTGCAATAAATACAACGGGTGTGTGGTTTGTGGCATTTCTTTATAATAATTCAAAATTCGAAATTCCATAAAATTTTGAGCAGTCATGTATTTAATATTACATAAAACAATTTTTTACATGAAGCCCCCTTTTTCCGAGACGCAGCCTGAAATTGAGAAAAAGGAAGAGAAGTACCTAGGCAATGTTCCAACAAGTTCAGATTTGAAATTTCACACAGTTTTGAGCACTGATAAAGGAGAACCTAGTGAAAAACATTTTTTCCATTAAGTCCCCTTTTTCCGTGATGCAGCCTTAATTTGAGAAACCAAGAAAGACGTATTTGCATTAATAATTCATAGATTGCAAAAACAAAGGGCACATGTTGATACTTGTAAAATAAGATATAACCATGAAATGTTGACAAAAACTGAACAAGATATTAGTAAAAATTGCAATTTTGCATTAGGGCTCCTTTTTCATTTTACAAAAAAACCCCTTTTTCCATGACAGAGGGTCGAATTGAAAAACACATACATAAAGAAACAGGAGCACATGGTGAAACTTTGAAAAAACAATATAACCATGAAGATTAATGAAATTTTGACCAAAACTGAATGAAATATTAGTAAAAATTGGAATTTTGCAAGAAGCCCCCTTTTTCCATGACAGAACGTCAACTTAAAAAATAACAAGGGCACATGCTAAAACTTTCCATAAACAATATAACCATGAAGTTTCATGATATTCTGACAAAAACTGAATGAGATATTGGTAAAAATTGCAATTTTGCAATAAGCCCCTTTTTTCCCATGACACGGGGTCAAATTGAAAATCCAGGAAAAGTATATTGGCGCCTTACCCTAAGAAGTTCATATATGAAGTTTCATCCAATTTGGTCCAAAGGTTGTGGAGAAATCGCTTCGGATGGACGGACGGACAGACGGACGGAAGGACAGGCGGACAGACGGACAGACGAAGCGGCGACTATATGCTCGCCCCTCGGGGAGCATAAAAAGTTAAGGCCTGAACATGAAAGCCATTGGATAAACAGATGGACAGACAGCTTAACAAAAACTCTTTACTCTCGAAAAACATTTTCTGGGCATAAAAATATTGTTCAGAAAAGATTAGGGATTTCATCAACACAAGTTTAGTTCAATACCAGCGTTTCAGAAAGACGTTGTGGAGGGAAAGAGAAGAAATTACTCAATACTTGGAAGCGTATCCAGAAGGCTGTTTGCAAAATTGTCTGCTTTCTACAACATATATTATACCAAAAGCAAGGTAGGTTATGTGATAAAATTTTATTGCATTATGCTCATTCAGTAGTTACATATTGTACGCAGATTGTAGCTGTCCATGTTCATATTTATTGTGGACAAATAACACACAAGTAAATATATCCAAATAGGAAAGAAAACACTATTTATTTTTTGTCAGTGTGCGCTGTTTTTCTGCATGTTCCACAATCTTCTTGTCCACTTTCAGTCCTTTTCTCTCTCTCACACTGTTCATGTAGTTCCTTGCCCTATTCTCCGAATCAGCTTTTTCCCCATAATGCATGATCTCCTCTTCGGTTGTGGGTACCCAAAATGGATCTACATCTACAACCTGAACAAAAAAAAGAAAGGATGTAAGCTGTTCTCTGATGTGCTCTGACAAAATGGGGTTTTATGTATCTGCATGATGCAGTATACCATAAAAGTATCAAATAATTCACAGACTGAATCATGAGCTAGACTGGTCCTTGGACATGCTGAAAACTGACCAAAACCAAAAAGTTTCAACTCATGCTTGTGTGACTGTGTAGGCTGACATTGGGTGATATTTTTTGTAGATGCATTAAGCCCCCTTTTCAGAACACACTGGCTCATTAACCCATTAGCACTCAATCCCTACTTTTGATGCCCCTGAGAAAGAAACCTTTAGAAAAGATTTTGGGAAAAGGAGAAAATGCTGGTAACTAGCATTTTCTCCTTTTCCTACAATATTTTCTACCCTTCACAAAACAAACTTCAAATTTTCAGTCACTTTTATTTTGTCGTCTGCAAATGCTTTCTATTTGGACCAGTCTAGTATACTGTTGTTTTGTAATGGGTTAACCTATCACAATGTACAAAAAGCCGACAGCATTGATCATTTATCTGATTGCATCAACGTTGTCTTAAACAAAAGTTTTGATTGGGGATTTTCAGTTCATATTTTCTGACACAGTTATATGTTTATAAACCTTAAACCCTTTCCCAAACAACAAATTTTAGACTCTTCCAAACTGAAAGAGTTTGCAGATGACAATTTCAACTTTCATAACAAAGGCAGAAAATCATTCGAACGGGCAGAAAACACTGTTGGAAAAGGAGAAATTGCTCTTTACAAGGGTTTGTTTGGGGAAGAGTTAAATGAATGATAGAAAAATGAAGTAGTCAAAATAGAAAGCAATGTAAGGGTAACAATTAACGATGGCTCATTTTGAAAATTTGTCTAATCTCTGTAAACATAGAAAACATCACAGGAAAGAAAAAAAATGCTTACTGTCAGCATTTTATCTAAATATAATAGCCTTTTGCCTTAGGGCTTTTAAATCAAAGATTTTTGTATTCCTCTCTCATTCTCTTGACTAAGGACAAGAGTGAAAGCCGCAGAGGCTTGGAAAGTGTAGAGCACTGATAAAAGGGACACCAGGAAATCATGGATAGGTGCACTAGCCATCCAGACATAACTGAAATAAATGGTGTTAATCACAAAAATCCTAAAAATGTTCCATCAAATGCTTTGAGTAAAGACGAGTCTAAAATTTCAATTTAATAAAGACTTTTAGAAAATAAAGTTGGACAACTCCTACCTCCCAGTGACTAAACACTAACTGTGGACTGGCTAGTCCACTCGTCTTCTTTCTGATGTCCTCAGCAAACCCAAAACTCTCCACCACTGGGATAACTGCCTCTACATTAAATATCTGTGTACCTTCCTTCATCTCCTCACCTATAATACGGCCATTCCTTTTTCCTATAACAGCATACAATTTACCTAAATAGAAAAAACATGTTTGTTGATCGAGGATAGTAATTTTTTATTGTTTGTTTGTTTGTTTCTGTATCCAGCATTTTCTCCTTTTCTCACAATGTTTTCTATCCTTTACAAAACAAACTTTAACTCATTACCACACAAGAAAATTTCGGACTGGTCCAAATTGAAAGCATTTGCAGACGACAAAATAAAGGTGACTGAAAAATAGAAATGTGTTCTGGGAAGGGTAGAAAACACTGTGGGAAAAGGAGAAAATGCTGGTTACCAGCATTTTCTCCTTTTCCCACAGTGTTTTCAAAAGGCTTCTTTCTCAGGGGCGTCAAAAGTAGGGATTGTGTGGTAAAGGGTTAAATTTTCAGTCACTTTTATTTTGTCGTCTGGTAAAGGTTTGAAGTTTAATACATGAAATACTTGTGATAACATTGTGTAGAAAAGGAAAACAATCTTTTTTGACCAATATAAAGCGCTTGTATACAGACATCCCATCATTTAACTTGTTACCTAAAAACCTTAAGTTTTAATGACATTGAAACAGAGGAGATTTGAGCTACATTTAATTGTCTTCTGCTTCTGGTTATATTTTGTCCAGTCCAAAATGTTTTCCTTTCGAATATAGTTAAATTCTGTAACTCTGAATTTGTTCTCTAACACAAAATACTTGTGTGCAAAATAAATGTACACATTTCAGTTACAAGTCTCTGAAAGGGAGTTTCCTAGTATTCTGAACAGCTACAATTAATTTCAGAACAGTCAAGGTTCACTCTTTCTATACCAAAAATACTTGGCAAAACTCTGGGAAAAGGGGTATGAATACATCTATGTTAAGCATCATACCAAGTAGGTGATCCTATAATCAAGGAACCATAAAATCCATTTAGCCGTACAACTGATATGGAGGTAGCATGCTCCTTGGACATCCAGAAAATTTATACAGATAGCTACAGGTTCTGACCCATGTCAGCCTACACAGACTGTCAGTGCTTTTGGTAGATGTGTTAAACTCATTTTTTATCAATGTATTCATCATACACTTGACCTCTTTTAGTGGCTGAAAATTCAATCCACAAAAACTAGGAAAGATCTCTTATTATATCAGAGGCTGATAAACCAAGTAGAAGTTACAGATTGAAGAACTGACTGAATGATTTATGCAGTCTGATCTTGATCTATGCTAGCAATCTGCATATAATTGCCTAGAGCAATTACAGAGATAAATATAAAATCTATCATATAACTCTACAATCCTTCACAACACAATGTTCAGTTTGAATGTCCCCAAGGAAAAGGACTTTGAAAACAAGCATTTTTTCTTTTCTCACATTGTTTTCTTCCCTCTGCAAGATAGATCAATTTGAACATGTTTAATTTCAAATCTACAAATGATATGAATTTGGACCAGTCTGAAGTTCGTTTGCTTCATAAAGAGACAATTCTTTGACCTTACATACCTAATACCTCTGTTGTAGCCTGTATATTACATTTATACATGGCGACCATCAGTCTCTGAGGCTGGGTCTGGAATGACTTTTTACAGGCTTCCTTCATGATAGAGATCAGCTGACCTGATAAATGACCTTGACCTTCATTTTTCTTATTGGTGGTCTTTGGTGAATTGTTTTCTATATTTTGTACATTCGTGACTTCAGTTGGACATTCTGGAATTTCATGATTCTCATCAGAAACATCATTTTTCACTTTACTATCATCACAATTTCCGGGTTTATCCACAGCTATATCAGTAATCTGAATTTCTATTTCAGTCAGATCCTGATTCACAGTGTTTTGCTTCTTGCTAAAATTTGGTGTAGTCTGATCCATTTCCCACTCTTCAACTATAAAACAAACACCTCTCATTGGTTCATCACAGAGAGGCCCAACAAGGGTTGCCAACTGAAATCCACTAACAACACTATAATCATACTCTCGTATATTCCACCCAGAATCTGTTCTATGTTTATGTATTGTATCCCACATTGACATTCTCTGGTACCCTGTAATACCATTAATCAATAAATTGGGCCCAATTCTTTTGGGCCCAAAAGCCCAGATTCTATCAGCCAATCCAATCCATTGTTTACCAGCCTTCTCAAAAAGCTTATCTAGATTTTCTTTAAACTCTGTAATTGTATCTTTTGTCGACTGCTTCAATTTAGCACCAATTCCTACTTTACTTCTACCTTTATCTGACAATTTTGAAGACACATATAAATCCAGAGTCTTTATCAAAGATTGGTGATTATCCAAAAAGTCGGTCACTTCTGGTGGCAAAGGTTGTGTGCGGACCTGAACACAACACTGCTTACTTGGAGTGTAAATTTTTGCAAGACCTTCCTCCAAAACTTCATCATCATCTTCAAACTCTTTCCACTTTTCATTTTTAGCAATTTGATTTTGTTCCTGTATGGACTCATTCACCATGTCTACAGTGGGTGGGGGAACAATAGTTTCTCTAAAAGGCACTATAGGTGCAGAGGCCGTCACTTTTACTTTAGCATACCTGTAAATGTTGAGTAATGTAAAAGCATAAAGATGTGTGATGCTCATTTATATTGTTTTGATATCACATGTATAATTGTATATATACTACTCAAAATTTGCCAGGGATCACCCTAAAATATTCACACTGAATCTATATGTAGCATGTATCATGTATGGTTTTACAATATGTTACAAATGCTACACTTATCAATAAAATGACCAGTGAAAATGGATCTTTAAACCTATACTTCACAATGCCGACTGTTAAAGACACTGAGAAAGAAGCCTTTGGAAAACATTGTTGGAAAAGGAGAAAATGCTGGATACCGGCATTTTCTCCTTTTCCAACAATGTTTTCTACCCCATGACAGACAGCGTAGTGCACATTGCATGTAGTTTTTGATAAGCAAATGCTTTCAACTTGGACAAATCTAGAATTTTACAGTATGGTAAAGAGTTTATGTGCAAAACTGTTGTAACATATATACTCTAAACCCTAACCCTAAATCCTAACCCTAACCAGAAATATGTAAGTGATCCCTATCAAAGTGTGAGCAGTATAAAAGTCATGTTTGGTGAACACTGGGGTTAAAGGCATCTGCAAAAGGTATCATCTCATGTCAATCTGTACAAACCCTGCAGGCTTACATGGGTCAGAATTTGTTGCTATTGGTGCATTTTACAGTACTTCAAAACAAAATTAACAAGTTTTGTGCATGTCAGAAGGTCATCTTTATGCTTCAGTTGGTCTTTAGACACTCCCAGTTAAATATGTATGACGACAAAATAGTAAATTAGATTTAGTGTGGAGAGATAAAAAGTGAAAACAATTAATGCAGACATACTACAGTATTTAACCCTTTACCACACAATCCCGAGTTTTAACGACCCTAAGGAAGAAGCCTTTTGAAAACATTGTGGGAAAAGGATAAAATGCTGGTAACCAGCATTTTCTCCTTTTCCCACAATGTTTTCTACCGTATCAAAAGTAGACAACTTCAATCATGTAAGCTACATTTAAACTTTCCTCTGTAATTGCTTTCGATTAGGACAAGTCTTTTTTTTGCTCGTGTGGTAAAGAGTTAAAAGCACAACAACAGTTATACCCATGTCTTCTGTCATGGAATGCGCATGTATTTCCAAAACAGCAAAAAAACATTTTGATATGATAGTTGTCATCGATCAAAAAACATGTAACAGAAAAAAGAAACAAAATATTAAATGTTTTGCACAGTCCAAATGATCATAACATTTTTCCTTTCTTTCAATACAACTGTATTTCTGCTTTTTATCTCTTGAGCCAGTAAGTGGTATTTACAAAATATATCTTCATATAGTAAGTTTTACCTTTGTTCAAGGTCATCTATGCAGCGTCTCAAATGAACTTCTCCAGCCGTCACAATGACATGTTCCCCCGTCTCTTGAACTAAAACCTGGACACAAGGGTCTGCCTGATTTAACAACTTCAATCCCCGAACAAGTTGTGACATTTCACCTACAAGTCCATTGATATATATAATGTAATAATTACCTTTACACTGTGATACATAGAATTACAGTAACAGAGGTAGATAAATGAAAATTTGATGGTTAACAGAAACAAAAATTGAAATTGATCTACTTGTCATTGAAAACATAGTGGAAAAGAGAGAATTTGCTTGCAAACAAAAAGTTTCTCTTTCATTGTGTATTTATGTGTTGAACCTTGATTAACACTTTACTAAACAACAAAATTTTAGACTTGCACAGATATCAAGATTTTAATGACCATAAAATAATAAGTGACTAAAAACTAGAATGATACCTTTGGAAAGTTGAAAACATACTTAGTAGGAAAAGGAGAAAATTCTGGTTAACAGCATTGTCTCCTTTTCCAACAATGTCTTCAACAGGCTTCTTCTTTAGGGTCATTAAGTCTTTGAACTGCAAGGTAAAGGGTTAAAAATGACCACCTTTATTTCACAAAAACATAATCAGTGTTTCCAATTGCAGACTTGTTTCAGACGGTAAAGTAACACAAACCTGCTTGACTAGGTTCCAAGGCTACTCGTAAAATTGGAGCAGCATCAAAGTAGAGGTCAGTGAATGCTGGACAAGAAACTGTACTGGAAATGGTAGCTGACTTCAAAATATGGTCCTCTAGCCCTCCTATACCTGTGAAAAATAAGATTTTGAAATTTGGACCAGCCAAGCTTGGTAGCTAAGTCGGTAATGTGCAAGACTTGAGAACAAGGGGTCCAGGGTTCGATCCCTGGCTACAAAAAATGGCTCAGCTAATTTCTTTCTGAGGATTGATGATAGTCACTCTGACAAGATTCATTCCTCTCGCCGCTGACCATTGTTTTGATAATGTGGGAAAGAAGCCAGTTGCTTGGAAAGAAAATTGTACAAAGTACTGGTAAAAGAAACTTCAGAATCGCATGGATAGGTGCACTGACTGTCGCAACATAACTGAAAAAATAATGTTGAAAATGGAGTTAAACACCATAAAATCAATCAATCAATCAATTCAATTTGGACCAAGCTAATATTTTGTCCTTTTTTAAAAAGTGTATTCATGCAAAAGGTGTCTGAATGTTATAACTACACTTATTTACTTCATTTGGTACTTGTTTGACCTTAAACTTGTTACTTGCTTTTAACCTATGAAGATAGTGATATCCTGCATTCGCTTAAGAAACCAAAGGGAAAAAAATAAAGCAGAAGTACAAACCTAACACATTTCCAGCAGGAACACAGTCTAGCTCTTCTAGTTCCCGGCCCATGAATAAGTACAAATCTTTAACAGTAACTATAGTTATATGATCATCTGCCGTCAAATCTTCTACAGTTTTTGTTGAATCTTGGAGACTGGACTCAATGTTCTGGTAAAAAATGGAAAAGAAGTGTTTCTTTCAGAAAGATGGCTTGTATTTCATCAACTGTTGTACATATCATTCTTACCCTGATGTCCAAGATACATGGATCCGTGGAAATCAATATTTGACCAATCAGATATTCCCATTTATTTTACCCGTTATGCAGCCTTGTTGTCTGATTTTTCAGCTCCCTAGTAAGCAACTGTCAACATTGGAAGGATGCGGTAGTTTTTATTTGTTTCTTGTTTTAAAAAAAATATATATATATTATGTGCTTTGTGTACATGTATTCCTGACGTGAGATCATCCTTAGGCTGTAGACAAATTTGAATTATGATAACAATTAAAAATTAGACATATGCAAAGAGTTCTTATCAGGGCTATATTACACAATGGATTATTTAATGCTATAGTTTCCCCCGTTCCCACTGAAAGATTCTGAAAGAGACGAAATGTTTTAAAGTGGACAACAAAGGTAAAATAAATTCTATATACAATACTAATAAAAATACCTTTACTTGAATACCCTACCTTGTTCATTAAAATCTCAACCAAACAATCCCTGGTTTTTATGACCCTGAGACAGAAGCCTTTTGAAAACAATGTGGGAAAAGGAGAAAATGCTGGTAACCAGCATTTTCTCCTTTACCCACAATGTTTTCTACCCTGCTGGAAACAAATTTCAAATTTCGAGTTACGTTTATTTTGTCATCTACAAGTGCTTTCAATTTAGACCAGTCTGAAATTTTGTCGTTTGGTAAAGAGTTAATCTACGTTAATCTACGCACAACCTAACTGTGGAACATGTTGTCACTTTATCAAACTGATGGTAAT
The DNA here is from genome assembly GCA_943736015.1 of Tridacna crocea. Taxonomy (NCBI): domain Eukaryota; kingdom Metazoa; phylum Mollusca; class Bivalvia; order Cardiida; family Cardiidae; genus Tridacna; species Tridacna crocea. The sequence goes on along the minus strand of OX031066.1, from coordinate 31,348,723 downwards.
CGTAACAGGGTTTTCCATGACACACAAATCCTGCGTCATTGACGCAATTTTAATTCAAATGACCCCCAAAATAAATGACAGTGCGTCATTGGTGACGCAACTTTCCAAAATCAAAATAATATACGAAATTAAATGAAGCATCATAATTCCAAGTCTGTTCTTCCTTCAATGTCAGACGAACACCGTTCTTTACTTTAGATAAAAGTGGTTTTCCGGTAATTTATTTATAGAATAAGACTGGATTATGCATTATTGCTGAAATGTATATTGGACACGTGTCGTAAATATGGGCCCAGTCAAAGTCGTGGTTGGGTTCTCTTATTTCATAGCATATTTTACCCGAGTTCCGGTATATAAATGTACACATTACCGGTCTGTGCTGTTAGCGGAAAAATAATGTCATGACGAAGAAAACTAGCATTCTTCTATCGTCTGCTTCCTACAACTGCCGATCAAGCTATGTTAAGCAGCATTTCAAACGAAAATGTTTGGTCTGTCAAAAAGTGACATCGGCCTTTCCGTCAGAAATGATCAACCGACTTTTCAATCTTGGAAGTTGGCGTTTAAAGGTAAAATGCATTATAAATCGTGCTTGAAGTTGACGAAGAGGAAATCCATATTTCAACCCCCAAAATTAATGAAATGACCCTCAACTAATGAGGATGGGGGTCACAATGACCCCCAATTTTCAAAGCCTAGATAAAACCCTGTCATAACTTTTGACGCATGAAGAATATGCTGAATGTGTATATATCGAATTGCAAATAACATGCAGTTTAATCTTGGATTAGAACTATCTGCTATTTACAATAAGCATATTGATGTGTATTCCTCACACAATATTCCTCAGTAAAAGTAGAATTCAGTTATCAAAATAAGTGTAACTCTATTTTGAACTGGTTGAAGTTCAGCTAAAAAGGCAATTTTCGTTAATTAATTAAACTTTTAATTAGTGGAATATTTAAATGGATGAGCACATCTGCCATTTCAAAGGATGTGTTGGTAAACTGTTAACTGATTAGAAGTGTGTTTGACTGCAAACCAATTTGCCACTTCTATCAACTTGACCACCCGTTGTCTTTCAAAATATCATAAGATAAAACAAAGTACCGTTACTGATATTAACAAGTTCCTTAATTGACAGCATGTTTAACACACTTTAAAATCATAAGACAACCCTATTTCTCTGAACCTGAAATTGAAATTTTTCAGTCATGTTATTGTCAATTTTTCATAATTTCACACCTCTCTGTAGAATCAGACAATATTGTCAATTTTTCATAATTTCACACCTCTCTGTAGAATCAGACAATCTATTTTTTTTTATCAAAATGCTTGTAAGTCAGCGTTATTTAATTGGGTATGATGTTGTTGAGATGACTTTACTAGCCAAACAAACAACAATTATAATCTAATTTTATCATTTTGTGTCAAAACAAAGGTTTGTCGAGATGTTTTGTTCTTTCTCAGTTATAAAATTTGCTAAAACAAGTAGATCTATTACAATGTCTGTGGCCCCTGTAAATTTCCCTTTTTGTACATGTATATCTTTGAGTAAATTAGTTCAAGCATCTTTAAATTTCTTACCGAGAATTCATCATTGGCAGAAACATTATGATAGAATTTTTTTTTTTTCAGGATTTTGAGAGAAAGACTCATAACAGCGCTATTTTAAGTAGCCTATCTGCTGTGCTGTATTTGTATATATTGTGGCTGTTTGGGAGCCCTTGGCAACAGTAACCAAGGAAGTCAGATTATCTTATCACCACAGATCCATGTATTATCTGTATGATGGCTTGCCTTGAGATTTAGATATGGAATTGAATTTACTCTTATGGTGCTAAATAAATGAGCAGCACTCTGAGAAAAAAGGAATTCAAAGCACTTGGTAAAACATTGTACAAACCAAGTTGTCACACAAGGATCCATTTTTTCTAAAACTGGCTGAACTTTCATGTAAAATGGTCCTTTTTACAAATAGCACAAATTTTGGACTAGCTCAGGATTTGCAGGGTAAAAAACATTTTTGGAAAAGGAGAAAATGCAAGTTACCTTTTCGGAAATGTTTTCAAAAGGCTTTTTCTTAAGGGTTGTTTAAACTCAGCAATGTGTGGTAAAGGGTTAAAACTATGACATGACTCTGTTACATTTTCCTTTCTTATGTAAAAGTTTACTTTTGAAATTTAATAACCTTTTAAAAGTGAAGGATACCTTTTCTAGTGCCTTAGCAGGATCATGTTTTGGTCCTAACACATAGAGTTGTTGTCCTTTTCTAACAGTTCCACTGTAAACACGAGCAAAGGCTATAAATATGTTGTCATCAACATTATCAGTCTCTTTCACAGTCTGTATATCTGACAAGTGCTTGGACTCATTAGCTGTAAAATAAAACATCAGAGAAGTAATAAGTTTTTAGTACTGATATTAGCCAATGTGAGACAAAAATCACTACACTGGCCACAATATGAGATATTTTCAATTAAAAATCAATTATTACATTAACCCTTTCCCAAACGACAAACTTTTGGACTAGACCAAATTGAGAGCATTTGCAGACGACAATTCAACTCTTGCTGAAAAGATGATTTCTGTCTATGATGGCATAGAAAACATTGTAGGAAAAGGAGAAAATGCTGGTTACCAGCATTTTCTCCTTTTCCCACAATGTTTTCAAAAGGCTACTATAAACCAGGGATTGTTTGGGAAAGGGTTAAACTAAAAATATTATGTGAAAATCTGGCATTAATACTTTTTATTGATACAGACTAACTTTCTAAGTATGTTTCTTATATCCATTTCAACTAATTATTGAAATATGAACTTAACTAACAGATTTCAGTATTACCAAGAGCAGTATTTAGTTCCTTACTAAATAAAATAAGATGGAGCCAAAAGGAAAACTAAGAAGAAATGATGTTCATATTTTCCATAATCCTATCATAGCACCCCTAAAAATCAGTGGTTTGGAAGTTAGTAGCTTCACTAGAATCCAGTTTACAGTGTTAATCAACCATTCTACCTTAATTCTAAACAATCTGGCTGAACCAACAGCTGAAACAATACAAGGTCCAGATGGACAACCTGGTAATGAAAAAAGATCTGATGACTGCATACCTGTGGCCTGGAAATCAGTTTTTTCAACTATACATTTGGATTCATCTGGGACAGTACCAGAACCAGTCTGACTCTCAGCCAGTCTAGCAGCATGACGTATCCTGGCTTCATCTCTTCTCCTCTGAAGCTCCTCCTCTGTGAGAGGCCTACAAAACATATCAACCCTCCTCGGTGAGAGGCCTACAAAACATATTAACCCTTGTCCTGCTGAATAAATTAAATGGAACTTTTCAAGTCCATGGAAAAACACAAAATCGTGCTATTTCATATGCATTCTTTGAAGAAAAATATCTCCTTATCAGACAATGTAGATTCAAGATCAGACTGCAGGTTTTGTGCAGTCTGATCTTGATCTACTTCGTCCACAAAACATTAGCAAGTTGCAATCAACAGCCTAAGGGTTAAGACTTTACCCTGTATCACACAATCCTGCATTTTCACGACTGTGAAGAAAGGGCTTTTGAAAAAATAAACATCATTATTTCCTTTTGACACAATGTTTTCTACCCTGTCAATAAATGTATCTTCATTGTGTCGTGTTGATCATGTTGTCTACAGATGCTGGCTGTCTATTTTAAAGAGTCTGGAATTTCTTGTTAGGAAAAATGTTAAATGTATAAAAGTTTTCTCAAGAACAAAACATAAATGTTGGTTCTGTGAAAAATACAGATGGCAGAAACAACAATAACCTTGTCAGAGAAACTTGTACAGCAGTCTTACATGAAACTGATTGTTTTTTTTTTTTGCTTTTAGCATGAATTTATTTTCTGTTAACTTTCCTTAAAAATCCTGAGTTTCAATGACTGAGAAACAAGTCTTACAAAAATATTTTGTGAAAGGTAATCAACATTTTCCTCCTTTTCCCACAATGTTTTTATACCCTTTCGAAGTCTACTTAAATCATGTTAAGTCACACGTAAGTTGTCATTATGCTTTCAATCTGGACAAGCCTAAAATTTGATTGTGTGATCAAGTTCAGGTGTTCATATGGGGTAAACAAGTGCACTCTTCCTTTTTAGTAGGAAGCAATGAAAAGCCTTTTTTTGTCACACCATTTCAAATAAGTTTCTATCATTTGACCTACAAGAGAAAAATGATAAAATATTTCAAAGTAAAACATCAGAGAATATTACCCTTGATTGAAAAATAATCTATTTTGACACCAGGTTCTAAATCTATCTAAAGTCTTTGTACTCTGACAAACAAATAAAGCATAAACAATTCATTTGAAGATGAACATATAACTCTGATAAAAATATTTGTAAAAACAGCAATATTTTGAAAGTGTATTCATATAACTGAAAAAAATGTTCCCTTAAAAAGAAGTGGCTTTTGATAAGTGTATCTAATTTGAGACCCAAGTGGCCAAGTCTGTGATTTGGCTTGCAACATGCAAAAAAAGTGGCATTTTGACATTTTCGTAAAGTATCGTCTGGGATCAGCATGCCCAGTCCATACAGGCTAATTCAAGACTCCACTTTATGATTACATCAGATTCTTTTTCACAGTTGCACAAAACAGAAAATAACCTACAAATGGAAATTATTGTTCTGGATTAGAGTGCACAGACTGATCCAGGACAACACTTAACGCAATCCTCAAATGCCTGAATGCCCCTTTTTCGTGCACTGCAGGTCATATACAAGGCTAGAAATCAAGAGGTTGCTGGTTCAAATCTCCCACTCAACCAATTTCTTTCCAATGGTTACCAATAGTCATTGAAACAGGATTTATTAGTTTCTCCATAAATCATTGTCTTAAAGCTGGTTAAGTTGCAATACAAACAAGGGCTTTGAAAACAATACTGTGTGCAGTCCTGATGGATTGGTGCACTGACAGCCCCAATATACCCCAATAATGTTAAAAACAGTGTTTAACATGGTACAAACAAACAAAATCTATTTTGATGTGTAGCTCCCAATCTCACAGAAAAGTCATGTATTATCTAGTTAAAGATATGTACACCTGGGCCCGTATTCACCAACCATTCTTAAGAACATTCTTAGTCTTATTCTCCAGAATTTTCTACATTTGCGAGTAACACAACTTCTGATTGGCTAAACCGAATGGTTTAGCCAATCAGAAGTTGTGTTACTTACAAACTTAGAAAACCTTGGAGAATAAGACCAAGAATATTCTCAAGAATGGTTGGTGAATACGGGCCCTGGTCTTACCTTTGTTTGTTTTGAGGTAACACTGACTTTTCTACAGGAAACATTTTGGACACAAATACAATCACAGGTGACTCACTGTTAGATTTACAAGATAAAAATGCTGCAATACAAAAAATAACATAACAAAAAATATTCAGCCATACTCTGTAAAAGAGTATTTGATGCTTATGCACAAAGTATCAATACAGGTCAGCCTGTTCTGTTTGTGCAGGCTGACCTGTGTCGACATTTTTGCTTATGATCAATTTTCTGAATGTCCAAGGACCAGTCTTACCTCATGATTATTCTCTTGTTTGAGAAAATTGATTTTATGTATTCATAAACATGTGTTGACTTGCATGGTAAAATGTACTATAGAGATCTATCAAACTCCTTCACAGATTTATGTTGACAGTCAGGATCCTGTACTACCTATTTAACTCTTTACCAAACAAGAAAATTTATGAGTAGTCCAAATTGAAAGCATTTGCAGATGACTAACTAAATGTGAATCAAAATTTGAAATTCTATTTCAGAAGGGTAGAAAACATTGTGGGAAAAGGACAAAATGCTGGTTACCAAATTCTGACCAGCGGTTTCCTACAACCTGTTGTAGATCCCTAATGGGCACTACTGCAAATTGGTGTAAAACCCATACTATCTAATATCACATCATTTGAGTGTCTTAAATATGAAAAATTAAAAACTTTTATCCACAAAAAATGATATTATATGAATTTTAGTGACCTAACCCCCTTTCGGACTTCATGCACAAAATAAAAGTATCACTATTGATCTTAAAATACCAATGTTTTTACCATTACTGGTTAGTTTTCAACAAAATTAGCATCAAAATGTTCAAAATTAAATTGTTTTTCTATAAAATTCACAAATACAAAGATATATTCATATAAAGAATAAATATGATAAAGAAAAAATTGAAGTCCAGTTCTCATTTTTGTCATTTTACCGGATTTCCGAACAAACGCGTCAGAAAACTCCACAAAAATGACAGATTTCTATTGATGGGTTATATACAAACTATGTATCATTTTTTTCTACATCATTTGAAGAACAAAATATACCAAAAACAAGAACTTTCACCTAACGCAACTCTAAATATATTAGTTAAAACTTTTATACCCTCATTTTCAGGCTTCCACTAGAAAGCAACTATAATTCACCATAACACCAACAAAATTAATAAAAATCCCTAAAAAACATCATTACTGTCTCATCTTTGTATTCTATAGGGTGCATTTAATTAGGAGAATTGTTCAAGAATCAAATTAAGACATGAAACACTATTTAAGATTTTTTTAAATTCACTTTTTATGTCCATATAGTGCAAGTAGCCCCCACTCACCGAAGCCACATTTTTTGACAGATCAAAATTTTTAGAAAAATTTTTGAAAAGGGTCACCCAAGGAACATATCTGTGAAATTATTTCAAAATCTAACCAGCAGTTTCAGAGGAGAAGATTTTTAAAGAATTCCATAGAAAATTCCGTTTGTTTGCCATGGCAACCAGAGTTTTTGATGGAATCGAATTCTGAGAACAATTTTTAAAGAGGACCTCCCAAGGAACATTCCAGCCAAGTTTGGTCCAAATCCACCCAGCTGTTTAGGAGGAGTTGATGTTTAAAGAATTGCTGACGACGCACGACGCACACCGAGTGATCCTAAAAGCTCCCCTTGCACATGATGTGCTCAGGTGAGCTAAAAATGCAGACACACCCAATTTGAAAGCAAATGCAAATGACAAACTAAATGTGGTCCAAATGGTTCTAGGGTTTTGTCTTTGAAAGGGCTGAAAACACTATGGAAAAAAGAGAAAATGCTGATAACCAGCATTTTCTCCCTTTTCTATCAATGTTTTCAAGAGCCCTCTTCCTCAGGATTGTTAAAACAGGATTGTTTAGTAAAACTATAAACCTTTGAAATACAATTTCTCACCATTTTTCAGGCTTTGTGTTTCCTCAGGTAAAGAATCAAACCTTGTTGCTTGGTTACACATCAGTTTTTCCACTTTTTCCTCAGATATAGCCAGAGGGGATGGCAGCTTATCTACAACTTCCGCTGTCATAAAAGACAAGATAAAGAATTCAAACAGAGCAATGTAATACCACGTATAGAATGAGATACACATGTTGAAGAATAGCACAAGATTTCATACATACAATGATATACATAGACTCTGCTGTACAGCGTTAAATGTAACTGTGACAAAGCACCTTGACTTGGAAAATTATTTTTGTTCTTCAAAAAATTAAAAATTAAATGTGAAAACAGTAGATATCCTATACCAATGAAGCAATGCTGTGTCTTATAATCCTGAAAACAGCTTCTAAAACCATTAATGGACAAGAGCTTCGCAAAGTGGCACATATACGCCCTAAGGGGCTTGTTGGTGAAATGAGTTGAAATGACGGAAGGGCCATGAATGAAGAGTAGTTAATCTCCATGATATGTGAAAAATATTAAAGAGCAATAGGTAAAAAAAGAAAGGTGGCACAGTTACAAATTTTGTGAATTGCTGTTCTCCACAAGGTGTTCTATCAGTCTTGAAAGGTTCAAGATCATAGCTTTTATATTTTAGTAATTATGGCCCAGACGAAAATTCAAAGAGAAAAGTAACAAAGGGCAATAACTCAAAAAGAAAGATGGCAGAGTTATGGTTCTTGTGCAGTGGACTTCTTCATAATGTGTTCTATTAGTCTTTGAAGTTTCAAGATGATAGGTTTTAAAGTTTGGAAGTTATGGCCTGGAAAAAAATTCAAACTGAAAATTAACAAAGGGCAATAAATAAAAAATAAAGTCGAAGAGTTATGGTTCATGTGCAGTGCACTTTTCCATAATGTGTTCTATCAGCATATCAAGTTCCAAGTTATTAGCTTTTATAGTTTGGAAGTTATGGCCTGGACAAAAATTCAAAATTGAAAATTAACAAAGGGCACTAACTCAAAAATTAAAAGTGGCAGAGTTATGGTTCATGTGCACTGCACTTCTCCATAATGTGTTCTATCAGTATATGAAGTTCCAAGTTAATAGCTTATATAGTTTGGAAGTTATGGCCTGGACAAAAATTCAAACTAAAAATTAACAAAGGGTACTAACTCAAAAGATAAAGGTCACAGAGTTATGGTTCATGTGCAATGCACTTCTCCATAATAGGTTCTATCAGTGTATGAAGTTCCAAGTTATTAGCTTTTACAGTTTGGAAGTTACGGCCTGAAAAAAATTCAAACTGAAAATTAACAAAAGGCAATAATTCAAAAAATAAAGGTGACAGAGTTATGGTTCATGTGCAGTGCACTTCTCCACAATGGGTTCTATAAGGGTATGAAGTTCCAAATTAATAGCTTTTATAGTTAAGAAGTTATGGCCTGGACAAAAAATCAAACTGGAAATTAACAAAAGGCAATAACTCAAAAAATAAAATTGGCAGAGTTATGTTTCATGTGTACTGCACTTCTCCATAATGTGTTCTATCAGTGTATGTAGTTTCAATTTGATACCTTTTATGGTATGGAAGTTATGGCCTGAACAAAATTCAAAGTGAAAAGTTGGTTATTTCAGAAATCAAGGGCAGATAATTTTAGAACGCAAACAGCGATAAAAATTCTAAGACCCAGGTGCACAACTAGACATCATGGAGATTCATTGTGGCAAGTTTCAAATAATTCCGATGAAAACTGTAGGAGGAGTTGCACACACAAGAAATTGCTAACGAACGGACGGACGGACGACCGGGGGTATAACATAATATGACCCTTTGGGCGTATAAAAAAAGGGCAACATGCTTGTAACAAGAACTTTCTCCTTTTTGCACAACATTTTCTGTCCTTTCAGAGAACCTTAGCTTATTTGTACTTGTGTAAAATTTGTCATCTCTAGATACTTTATTTTCTAGGACTTAACTCATTACCAAATGACAATATTTTAGTCTAGTACAAATTGAAAGCATTTACAGACAACAAAATCAAAGTGACTGAAAATTTGAAATTTGTTTTGTGAAGGGTAGAAAAGTTGGTGGGTAAAGGAGAAAATGCTGGTTACCAGCATTTTCTCCTTTTCCTCTAATGTTTTCTATAGACTTCTTTCTCAGGGGTGTCAAAAGTAGGCATTGTGTGGTAATGGGTTCCACCCAAGAGTGCCTTTCACAACTATAGTTGCTTTTACTGTAAGTGTAGATTAAGATTAGACTGCACAAAATGTGCAGTTTTATCTTTGATCCACACTGTCCACTTACAAACTACCAAACAGGAGGGCCAAGTTAGCCCTGGATCGCTCACCTGAATTTTTGAGATGACCATAGCCTATATTTTTCTTGAGGTATTGAAACATTGGAACCAAATTTATAATTTTGCCAAGCAATTTTCAAAAGGTCACCTGTAAAATTCATTTCAAAATCTGACCATCAGTTTCAAAAAGAAGAATTTTTAAGAATTCTTCATTTCTGTATACGAACAAGTAGCCCCCATCCACGAGAGCCATGTTTCTTGATGGATCAAAATTTACGAACAAGTTTTGAAAAGGGTCACCCAGGGAACAATTTGGAAAATTTATTTTAAAATCTGACCAGGGGCTTCAGAGAAAGAGAATTTTCAAGAATTTCATCACGTCCGTATAGTGCAAGTAGCCCCCATACACAAGAGCCATGTTTCATGACGGATCAAAAGAACAACTCTGTGAAATTATTTCAAAATCTGATAGCAGTTTCAGAGAAGAAGATTTTTTAAGAACTCCTTCATTTCTGTATAGTGCAAGTAGCCCCCATTCACCAGAGCCACATTTTTTGACGGATCAAAATTTCACGAACAGTTTTTGAAAAGGGCCACCCAAAAACCATCTCTGTGAAATTATTTCAAAATCCGACCAGCGGTTTCAGAGGAGAAGAATTTTAAAGAATTCCTTCATTTCTGTATGTGCAAGTAGCCCCCATTCACCAGAGCCACATTTTTTGACGGATCAAAATTTCACGAACACTTTTTGAAAAGGGTCACCCAAGGAACATATCTGTGAAATTATTTCAAAATCCAACCAGCGGTTTCAGAGGAGAAGATTTTTAAAGAATTCCCTAGAAAATTTAATTTGGTTGCCATGGCGACCAGAGTTTTTTATGGAATCAAATTCTGTGAACATCTTTTAAAGAGGACCTCCCAAGGACCATTCCTGCCAAATTGGCCAAGTGGTTTAGGAGGAGTTAATGTTTAAAGAATTGTTGACGACGCACGATGGACGACGAATGACAGACGACGGACACCAGGTGATGCTAAAAGCTCCCCTTGAGCACGTTGTGCTCAGGTGAGCTAAAAAAGCAACCATCACCTTTCAACCAACTGGGTCTTACTCCTTGTCAGAAGATGTAGGCTGGGTTTATTTAGAGCTCTAAACATTAAAACTTGTTGTTTGTGAAAGATTACAAACTAACCAAGAACAGACTGTGACACGGGTAACCACTGTCCCATGATAGCTTGTAACTGAACCCTGGGATCATTGTGTCTAGAGTCACGTGGGGCAATCTTCAGGTTGAGTGATTTGACAATTTTCTCCATCATATCCTTGTCTCGCTTCACCATCACACTATCATACACGGACCAAATACTCTCCAATACAAAGTGAACAAACAAAGGCTTTTTTCCTTTTGACTGAAAACAAAAAAATTCAATGACTGAATTAGCATTTTATGACTGAAAGACTGTTTCCCTGTATTTGAAATAAGAACGTTAATACATCTAGAATATAACTAACTTAGTAATTACCATGGTGTCTGTGGTTGTGATTTAGAATGAATGAATGAATGAATAGTGTTTTAAGGCCCGTCGACAACTTAGGTCATATTGGGCGCACTTAGTAAACAATAATGTGAGGTGAAAATAACATACATGTCGAACAACACAAGACAAACATGATAAATGAGGAATGGATGAAACACAAAATGATGCCCCTTTTGTCGCCTTTTACGACATGCATGCTGTCACTTTTGTTCCGCCAGATGAAATGGCAGATGTGACGATCGCGGGACTGCAGTGGTTTATTCTTATACCCCCGATTAAACCACACGGGGTCCCACAGGCCAATTGATTCCCATTCTAAACCCTATTTACATCGAGAAAAAAATATAGGATTTGGAATAAGAACTACCCAGCCTGCTGCAATCCTACGAATTACGAGGAAAGCAGCCGTTTGTCTCTAATTTCAGTCGCCTTCTACGACATGCCATAGAGAAAGGCCGAGGTCCTATTCTATACAAAAACCCCCGGGACCCCACGGGGAGGTTGTGATTTAGAGCATCAGCCTTGTAGCCTTGGTATAAAGTTTGATGCTCAAGAGCAGGTGTCAAGTTTGATACTGTTTACTAGTTCCCAGGAAGCAGAATCAAGAGATATTAATATTGAGTTCTAAGCACTTAATTCTCAATCAATGTAAAATTAATAATCAAAAGACTGCATTTTTATTCTGGCTGTTCAGACTAAATTCCATTCAATCCATATCCAAAGTGGATTTTAGGAGTATATGCTGGAGTAAGATTGACACATAGTGTGCGTGTGTGCGTGGGGGGTGGGGGGTGGGAGGGGTATTGCTATAGTCAAATTATCATTATTGTTAGAAAAAAACAGACCAAAGATAACAAAATACCATTTTCCAAAACAACATATTTTTTACTCTTCAAAGATGAAAGTATAATTATGCAGTGGACAAATCTGAAATGTGTACAAATGAGTGAAAGTTATCTGATATGGTATAAAACATTTTTGGAAAAGGAGACATTGTTAGTTAGAAGTAATTTCTTCTTTCAAAACAATGTTTCGAAAACCCTTCTCTCAAAGGGTCATAAAAACACTTGGAAAAGGTTACAAATGCTAAGCTGTACCTGTGCTCCTTTCATAAGTCTTTTAGTCTTTGAATTGAGATAAAAATCTCCCCATAGAGTTTTCCTCAATCCTTGCTCACTCATCCCTAATTTCTTCGAATAGATCTCTGCAAACTGTCCCACTCTGTAATAAGAAAAATATCAAGTGTGTCCACTATTATGACAAAAGCACAGTCATGTTGAAAAAAATAACACAATTTTGTTCATACTAAATCTTGCAAATACTTTCTCAGTGTGAATATACTATCCATCCCTCAAAGTGTCTTTCACAACTAAAGTTGCTTCTGCTGCCAGTGAACATCAGGTGTAGATCAAGATCAGGCTGCACAAAACAAACAATCTCATCTTTAATCTACACGGTCAGCTTAGGCACTCAAACAAAAGCAACCTTTAACTCATTACCAAACAACAAAATTTAGGTTTGTCCAAATCGAAAGCATTTGCAGACGACAAAATAAGTGACAGAACATTTGAAATTTGTTTTGTAAAGGGTAGAAAACATTGTGGAAAAACGAGAAAATGCTTCTTACCAGTCATGTCTGAGGAGCACAGCTGTAGCCTTCCATTTACCATTGGTGCTCTTACTTTTCGCACAATGTTTTCTACAGGCTTTTTTCCCAGAGCAGGATCATCTGTCCTCCAGGTGTTTAGACATATCCCTGAAGGTGTCAGTTACAGGGTAGACATCCTATCTGTATGACATCTTGTCTAATTACAGGTAGATTAACTAGGAAGCAGTAAATAACTTCTAGCCTCAATGTTAATGACTTGACACTCAATAGGTAAGGTATTAAGCTCTAGAACTTGCAACAGAAGAACGGAATCTTGCGGTTTGTTTTCAACATAATCAGGGGCCATATTCTGTATTGACCTAGATCAGAATGCACTGTGTCAAAACTTTTTGCTGACTGTCACTTGTGTTAAACCTTTTTACAGTTAGTAAATTTTCTGCATGTCTAAGGACAATTTTAGCTCATGATCTATCCTGTTGTTAGACAAAACAGATTTAATCAACCCATTATAAAGTATAAGTTGCTTGGTGTAATGTATCACTGAAAAGTACTTAACCGCCTTGTCCTAAAGCATGATTACTACTTAGCATTCTATCAACACTTTACAGACAATAGAATTTACGGCTTGTAACTGTTAAAAGCCTTAATTTTGCAGTGGAAAAACTCCAATTGGCTCAACTGGATGAGATTTGGCTTAGAAAGGTCAGAAAATGTTACAAAAGAAAATTGTAAGCAGCATTTACTTGCATTTCCTCTTTGTCCCACAATGTTAACTCGTAATCTTATTAGTCAATGAAATATAGGATTCTTGGTAACAGAGTCAAAATTGCCTGTTAAACCATCATCTTAATAATTGTAAGAAAATCAAAAAGTGAATATAATCTTACGTAAAGCCCCAGCCATCATAAGCACAAGCAAATATAACATTTCCCAAGTCTGGTGAAAAATAAATATTCTTGTGCTCCATCTCATCCGCATCTTCTGTCCAGTCATAGTTCTGTAAAGAAAAGAAATTAATCATCAACTCCTGCAGCAACCTTTTAACATCAACAAGGTCTAGAACTTCATATATCATTGCAGTGAAAAGATAACAGGCTTTGTTCGGGTTATGCAATTACTCATTTAGCCTCAATTTTCACATGTACTGATAGACAGAATGTTTTTTAAGTTCATTTTTCGTGATTTACAAAGATGTTTTCCGGGATATCTGCTGCACTTCAGGGTAAAAGAAGTTTAACCCTTTAGCAAACAATGACGACTTTTTAATAACTTCAGGAAGAAGCCTTTTAAAAACATTGTTGGAAAAGGAAACAATGCTGGTAATCAGCATTTTTTTCATTTCTAACAAAGTTTTCTACCTTATCAAAGAAAAATTGTGTCATTTAAGCCACTATGAAATTGTCATCTACATGTGCTTTCAATATTTGGATGGGTCTAAAATTTTGCCATTAGGTAAAGGGGTAAAAACATAACCAATATCAGAAATCAAGTTTTATAAACTTGTGCAAAACTTTAAGTTTACATAGCAAGAGACAATTCTTCATCATGTGATTTTTTACATTAAATGAACTGTCTTCTCACAAATGAAGAAATGCACAGCAAAAATACAGGGATTGGAAGAATTTGCACTGAAGAATGCCCAGATGAAAGACCATTGCCCTAACCACTGAGTTAAAGAGATATCTCTCAAACGCAGTTGTTAAGTACTGTATTTACAATCAAGACAAAGCCATGCATGAAGGACTAGTATCCTATAATACACCCTCATCATTTATTGATGACTTGAAGCCTTGTTTGGCAGAAAGTTCCTTTTGGACAACAAATGGGATTAATGGCTCAATGGCATATTCTGGAGCAGCCCCCATCTTACAAAGTCTGTAACAAAGAAACAAATGAACAAATGCATGTCAGAAATACAGGGACCAGGCAGGATTTGAACCTTGGAACTCCTGGATGAGAGGCCAATACCTTAACCACTGAAATATCTCCCAAACGCATTTGTTAGGTATTGATACAATCAAGACAAAGCCATGCATGAAGGAAAGGTCTTCTGTAACAGTCTTGCTGACAGGTTTTGGGGTCTAGCCACAGGCCACTTTTTGAAATATTAAAACAAGACAGGTCTGATTGTAAGCATATTCCACTTTTTGCCAAAGACAGTCTTTTCTCCTCTTCCCACTTTTCTACTCTGTCAAAGACACCTACAATTTGATTTACTGTTATACTGTGCCATCTGCAGATATTATAAATTTGGAAATGTCTAAACTTTTGCTGTTTAGTGAAGGGCTAAACAATTCACACTTATTCCGTATTCTAATGGATGCTTTCAAATTTATATGCTTAAAAAGTAATATGTTAACATTGTATTATATAACAATACACTCGTGTTGTCAATACTGACAATTGAAAATACTGCTTTTGTTTGTTTTGGAGTTAAATATTCTTTTCAATAACTTAGTTCATATTACGGTGGTCAGTGCATCCATGCCTATGTTTCCTGACAACTTTCTCTCCAAGTCACTGACTACTTTTCTCTAATGTATCAGAGGTGAAGGGCAAAAAATTGCCTGATAGAAAGTTTGCCTCAATAAGACATCAATCAGGCAAACGAATAGGCTAACAACACAGGAATCTGGCTGAGGTTGAAGTATTTTGTAGAGACAGAGTATTGTGACAAATTTGAGACAACAGAAGTATTCCAGATAAAGAAGAAAAAATGGTAACTGGCATTTCTTTCAAACAAATAATATTTTCAGTCTTCTCTTTCAGGGCCTAAAAACATAGACTTGTCCAGTACAGAAAAAAAAAACTTTCTCTGAAATTTCTGCAACTTTAACTCTTTACCAAACAACAACATATTAGACTGGTCCAATTTGAAAGCACTTGCAGATGACAAAATAAATGTAACTCAAAATTTGAAATTTGTTTCCAGCATGATAGAAAACATTGTTGGAAAAGGGGAAAATGCTGCTTACCAGCATTTTCTCCTTCTTCCACAGTATTTTCTAAAGGGCTTCTTTCTCAGGGTCATTATAAGTAAGGATTGTGCGGTAAAGGGTTAAGCAAGTACATAATCATACTGAAAGTTTTTGCAACAATTATAGTTACATCAGTTAAAAGTCTCAGTCTACATGTACCTGTGTGTCTGTATCAGCACCATCACTTGTCTCCACTGTGTGTAATGACATAACATCAGCAGTAAATAATTCACTTGTAAGCAAGTTCACCTGTCAATGACACAAAAATCAAACAGTATTGGATGATGTATATGAGTTATGATATGAAAAGGAGTTCAAGCAAATCTGCAAAAAGGATCAACTGCAGTCAGCCTATGCATTACACGCAGGCTGACCTGGCTTGAAACTTTACGCTATCTGTCAAGTTTCTGCATGTCAAAGGGCTAAACTATCACATGATTCAGCTGATTGTTTGACAAAATGGAATTTATTGATCCCTGATTAACCCTTTACCACACAATGTTTTGACGACTCTAAGGAAGAAGCCTTTTGAAAATATTGTGGGAAAAGGAAAAAATTCTTGAAACCATCATTTTCTCCTTTTCCTACAATGTTTTTCACTCTTGTAAAGTTAAATTTCAATTTTTGAGTTATGTTTACTTTGTCTCCAGTTTCAATTTAGACAAGTCTAAAATTTTGCCATGTGGTAAAGGGTTAAGTGATGACCCATTGGTAGGTTGTATCACAGTGTTCCATTAAACCCCTTTTAAGTCTTAATTTCAAGGCCAGCAATCTGATTGGGTATTAGATTCTGTCAAAGCCAATCATGTTGTTAGTATGTAAATTCTAGAATTAGAATTGGGTTTAGAATGGTTGACGAGTATTGCTCAAGTACTAATTTAATCTTAGATGACAACTTTATGTAGTTAATTGAAATATCTTCTCACAGTAAGGAGGTAGAACTTCCCTTTCTTAATGGCAATGTGTGTAAAAATGTTGTTATAATGTCTATATGATTAGTGTTTTGTACTGTTTCCCACAATCCTTTGGTCATATCACACCAGTAAATCACTTTTTCATGTGTTTGACAAATTTCACCAGCATTAGACTTGGGCCTTGCAGTGTTTTGCTCTAGGACACTCCCATGGAACAATACTGACAGATGGGATCAAACCAGGGACTTTCCCTGGGAATTCTGTCACTTTAACCACTTAACAAAAAGTTAGACTGGTCCAAATTGAAAAAAAAACTTGAAATGGCAAAAAAAAGTAACTCAAAACTTGAAATTTGTTTCCAGCAGGTTAAAAGTCATTGTGGGAAAAGGAGAAAATGCTGGTAACCAGCATTTTCTCCTTTTCCCACAATGTTTTCTAAAGGCTTCTATCTCAGGATGATAAAAACCAGGGATTGTTTGGTTAAGGGTATACTGAGATCCAACCCTTTTTTTGTAAAAAGAGTAACTTTTGCTTTGCTGATCAACTTTATAAACTTTCAGAACACAAAGCTTGCTTTTCATTGTAAAAACAAAGTGACAGATGAGGGGTAGTACAAGTTTATAATCAAACCTGTTCTAAAGTTTGCTGTAAGTGAAAAAACGCCTCTAGAGGCTCCATCTTCAATTCCAGTATCAGTCGATCAATCTTGTTCAACACTAGTATAGGTTTTATATTCTCTAACCAGGCTTGTCTCAATACAGCATGTGTCTGAGAAAATAAAGGGGGACAGGGTGATCTTGTTGTGACTGTCATAAAGCCTTATACAAGCATTTACTGGCAACAACAAAATGTTGAAAACAGCATAAACTCTTTACCAAACTACAAGACTCTAGAATGGTCGGAATCAAAAGCTGTTGCAGATGAAAATTGGATTTTATATTGAGCTAAAATGATGACTTCTTGCATTGAAAGGTATAAAATATTGTGGGAAAAGGAGAAAATGCTGGTTATCCACATTTTCTCCTTTTCCCAGAATAATTCTGAATGGCTTCTTTCTCAAAGTGATTAAAACTCCGAATTGTGTGGTTAGGGGTTAAACAGTGCACAAATGAAATACTGACAACAAATTAAATGCTATTCAAATTATTGAATATGTGTTTCAAACAATCAAACAGATAACAGGAAAGGAAAACTGCTTGTTACAAGCATTTTTGTTCCTATATCCATAAAATGACCAGAGCTTGCCTCCTTGTATCAGTGAAATAGAATATTTAAGCCAAGCTGTGTGAAAAAGGAGCTTAATGCAACAGTTTAAATGTATCAACCAGGTCAAAACATGACCCAGAGCATGTTACTGACCCCAGTAGCTCAGTGTGCAGTATACAGGTCTTTGGAACATTGGAATTAATGATAGCTATTGTAACAGGATTCATTCCCCTCTCACAATTGTTTCAGTGATGTTTAGGTGGGAAAGCAGTCAGAAAAGAAACTCCTGGTAGGCACAAATAGGTGCACTGGCCACCTCAATTTATCTGAAATAATGTTGAAATAAGGTGTTAAACAATCAAATCATACAACTAACCCCAGAGCACAGATCATTTGTGTAGAGTTTACAAAAAACCATCCGATCACCTACCTGTGGACAGACACCTTCCACAACATCTACAATCACTATGGCACCATCACACAGTCTTACAGCAGTAGATACTTCACTAGAGAAATCCACATGGCCGGGGGAATCAATTAGATTGACTAAATATTCTTCACTACCTGTAACAAAGATGGACAGACATAATCCACACATTGACTGAATCACAGCAACTGATATTATGTTTGTTTTTGACACTGTCTGCAGAATCCTAATGGTCGTATCTCTACTTTCCTGTTGTTTTGTTTACCAGTACTTCATACATAAACATCTTGCCAAGCTACTGCCTGCATTACTGCATTAACATTGTTACAGCTCTTTGAATCAGATTTATAAGTCACAGTATTCTAGAACCTGACAGGGTCAGTTTCTGTACGATTGATCATATTACGTTTAATCCTGTTTTCAACATTATTTCTGTTATTATCATTGGGGCTAGAGCACCTATCCTGGAGGCTTTTTCACCAGCACCTGCCACTATATTCTTCCAATGCCACTGGCTGCTTTCCCACATAACCATCTTCACAACAATTAATCTTTTCGCAATGACTTTCATGAATCGCCAGACAGACATTAGTCAAGATGTGGATTTGAATCAGCAAGTCCTTTGTTGTCAAGCCCTGTCTACTACTGACTGTACTAGTTAGGCTCAGCAATGGGGTACGACCCTATAAACTCAACTACATGACAGCATCACTGCTTGTAAGTTCTAATTATTTAGCCAGATTCAGAGCAAAGAAATGCAACCTTTCTGAAACTGTAGGGAAATAGCGCTGGACTTCATGGTGATACCTCGGATCTGTTCATCTTCCCTACTGTCCATGTAGCGGAGCTGAAAGGGAATATATTGTGAAGGCTTTACATGACCTAATAAGTTATACTCTTTACAAAACAACAGTATATCACACTTGTCCAAACTGAAAGCATGTGCAGAACGCAAATTAAAAACATGTCAAATAAGGAGATTTGTTCTAAAACTAGATCACTTTGCGGAAAAAAAGAAATAATTATATTGCTGGTCACCAGTATATTCTCCATTTCACACAATCACTGTTTTTCCAAACCTTTTTCTGCAGGCTTCTTAAAACACACAGTGTTTTGGGAACAGATTAGTAATTTAATTAAGGTGACATATTACATGTTTTGCTTCTTCTAAAGATCACAATTGAAATTTTGTGTTTTATAGTCAAGTTACTTTACATGAGAAATTGTTCACTTGCCATAATTATGTTACCTCGATTCTCTGAATATAATGAAATCTGCAGTTAATATCCTATTTTGACAGATTCACATTTCTTTAAATCGTCACCTAATGAAACAACCTGGCTGGAAACTGTTTAATAGCTCTGAATATTTCCTTGTAAAATATTAGCTAAGAGTATTAAGTCTTAATCAAAATGGTTAAAAGTTTGGCAAAACATGGACAGTAAAATATTCATTATTATTGTTTTCTCCACTAGGCACAGTGTTGTAAATGTAGGTTCAATGAATGAACAAAAAATTGCCATCTGAGGTTATGGGTAAATATGGAGCTTCTTAACCCTTTACCTCACAATATCAATTTTTAACAACCTTTAGAAAAATCCTTTTGAAAATATTGAGAAAATGAAAAGAATACTGATATCCAGCATTTTCTCCTTTTCTCACACTATTTTCTATTCTATGAAGACAAATTCTATGCCTTCTGTAACAGTTATTTGCTTTTGGTATATGTTATCAATAACGACACTCATTTTGCAAAGAGTTAAGAAGAGCCTAACTCAGGAGGAGAAGAGAATCCATACCTTTCCTGCCATCCGCTGGGAAATAATTCCATTACTAGCTACCAAAGCATCTGCAAGTGTTGTCTTCCCTATAAAGAGTAGAAATTGTAAAGCGCATATAACTTTTACATAAACTTGGTTATTCAAAAGCTTTTAAACTTAGGAGTGCTAAATAATTCAAGAAAATATTTTCAGTTTCAAAATCAGATCCAAATAATTGCTGTTTCCATGTTGTTTTTGTCTAGAACGCCTAGGCATATGGGCCAGCATTGGTCAAAAATGTTTTGTGCAGCCTGATCTTGATCTACAAGGGAGGCAAAAGCAACTCGACAACTATTGTCATGCAAGGTCTTGCAACTACAATATTATTAATAATAGTACTGCTTAGAAAAATGTTCTGTATGTAATTTTGTGTACTTTCAGCTAGACTGCTCTAAAACCAATAATTTATGAAAAGAAATGATTACTATCAGCATTTACCTTGAAAAGATATTTTCAGAATGAAATCAGACAACAATGAGACCAGCAACAATGGCAGAGTTTTACTGGACACATTAGTCATGTGCCAGTCACTTAACATTCCCACAATGCTTTATTGATTTTTGGCGCGAAATCTAAAAATAGCTTAAGAGGCTATACAAATACAAATACAAATAGTTTATTCAACATATAGAAGGCCACCGGCCCAAAATACAAAATAATCTGAAAAGACATATATTTAGAGTGACTTTAAAGCTCAATTGAACATACTTATAAATGGGTTTTTGTAGAAGGCATAGTTCAAGATCAGACTGCACTGGATGTACATGAGTAAACGTAGGTTTTTACAGAAGACGTAGACCAAGGAAAGACTGCATATATCGTGCATTCTGATCCCGAATCAATATCCTACGGTTGAACATACATATAAATAGGCTTTTGGAAAAGGCATAGTTCAAGATCAGACTGCACTGAATGTACACAAGTAAACATAGGTTTTTTGCGGAAGACATAAATGAAGAAAACACCGCATATATCGTGCACTCTGATCCCCAAAAAACTAACCTACGCTTGAACATTCATATTAATAGGCTTTTGTAAAAGGCATAGTTCAAGATCAGACTGCACTGAATGTACACAAGTAAACATAGGTTTTTTGCGGAAGACAAAGACCAAGAAAAGACCACATATATCGTGCACTCTGATCCCGATTCTATAACGTTAACTTGAACATACATATAAAAAGGCTTTTGTTGAAGGCATAGTTCAAGATCAGACTGCACTGAATGTACACAAGTAAACATAGGTTTTTGCGGAAGACATTGATCAAGAAAAGACCGCATATATCGTGCACTCTGATCCCGAATCAATAACGTTCGCTTGAACATACATATAAATAGGTTTTTGTAAAAGGCATAGTTCAAGATCAGACTGCACGGAATGTACACAAGTAAACATAGGTTTTATGCAGAAGACAAAGACCATGAAAAGACCGCATATATCGTGCACTCTGATCCCGATTCTATAACGTTCACTTGAACATACATATAAATAGGCTTTTGTTGAAGGCATAGTTCAAGATCAGACTGCACTGAATGTACACAAGTAAACATAGGTTTTTGCGGAAGACAAAGACCAAGAAAAGACCGCATTTATCGTGCACTCTGATACCGAATCAATAATGTTCGCATGAACATACATATAAATATGTTTTTGTAAAAGGCATAGTTCAAGATCAGACTGCACGGAACGTACACAAGTAAACATAGGGTTTTTTTTTTTTTTTTTTTGCGGAAGACAAAGACCAAGAAAATACCGCATATATCGTGCACTCTGATCCCGATTCTATAACGTTCACTTGAACATACATCTAAATAGGCTTTTGTTGAAGAGGTAGTTCAAGATCAGACTGCACTGAATGTACACAAGTAAACAAAGGTTTTTTGCACAAGACATAAACCAAGAAACGACCGCATATATCGTGCACTCTGATCCCGAACCAATAACGTTCGCTTGAACATACATATAATTAGATTTTTGTAAAAGGCATAGTTCAAGATCAGACTGCACGGAATGTACACAAGTAAACATAGGTTTTTTTGCGGAAGACAAAGACCAAGAAAAGACTGCATAAATCGTGCACTCTGATACCGAATCTATAACGTTCGCTTGAACATACATATAAATAGGCTTTTGTTGAAGGCATAGTTCAAGATCAGACTGCACGGAATGTACACACGTGAACGAAGGTTTTTGCAGAAGACATAGACGAAGAAAATACCGCATATATCGTGCACTCTGATCCCGAATCTATAACTTCCGCTTGAACATACATATAAATGGACCTTTATAAAAGGCATAGTTCAAGATCAGACTGCACTGAATGTACACAGGTAAACATAGGTTTTTGCGAAAGACATAAACCAAGAAAAAACCGCATATATCGTGCATACATACAAATAGGCTTCTAAAAAAGGCATAGTTCAAGATCAGCCTGCACTGAATGTACACAAGTAAACATAGTCTTTTGCAAAAGACATAAACCAAGGAAAGACCGCTTATTTAGTGCACTCTGATCCCAAATCTATAACTTCCGCTTTAACATACGTATAAATGGACTTTTGTAAAAGGCATAGTTCAAGATCAGACTGCACTGAATGTACACAAGTAAACATAGGTTTTTGCAGAAGACATAGACGAAGAAAGGACCGCATATATCGTGCACTTTGATCCCGATTCTATAACGTTCACTTGAACATACATATAAATAGGTTTTTGTAAAAGGCATAGTTCAAGATCAGACTGCACTGAATGCACACAAGTAAACATAGGTTTTTGCGGACGACAAAGATCAAGAAAAGACCGCATATATCGTGCACTCTGTTCCCGAATCAATAACGTTCACTTGAACATACATGTACTTACATAGTCTTTGGCGGAAGGCATAGATCAAGATCAGACTGCACAGAAAGTGGATTCCGATCCCGAATCCATACAGTAGATACACAATTTTACATGGGTTTTTGTGGAAGGCATAATATATTTCATAACTTATATACAGTATTTTACAATACTTTCTATGTAATGTCCTTCAGAAAGTCTCTACGATACTGAAAGGCATTATACAGGAAGTAGGCAACTCGATATATACAATCATTAGTTTGTGAAGCCATGATTCGACAAAAAGATTCTTTAGTTCGAATTCGAAGCCAATGTGGTAAAAAATACATATTACGAATGCTTTCATATGAAGGACAAAAAAAGAAGAAATGTACTTCATCTTCTACTGCTTTTACATTTGCAATAAAACAAAGAGGACAATATCTTAAGTCTCTGTCAATATTACTATGCCTGCCTTTTTCTATCATTAATTCATGAGTTGAACATCTGAAATTGGATAATATTTTACGGAACTTGTAGCTTAAGTCTAATGATAGATATTGTTCAACTGTTAAAAGAGTTTTATAATGTTGATAATAGGAGGCTTTTGGTGATGATACAGTGTCACTATTTAGGTTTTGTGAATAACAGTCAATAAGTCGTTGTTTAAAGGTTTTTATGAAGAGAGCTTCATCTCCAACATCTTGTACAATCCAAACATACCCAAATCCAAATCTAAATAATAAGTCTTTTATTTTTGTTGCCCATGTTTGTCTGCCTATATCATCTAATTGAAATAATAGATTGTAACATTGTTTTGGATATCTGGAGACTTCTAGTCTTAATAAACGTGTCCAATACTTTATACAGTTTGTCATATAAGATATACAAAGGGGTAATCGCCCACATTCGCTTAAAGCAAAAGCGTCCATACAATTACTATTTAGAAGACAAAATCTTTTACAAAAATCGGTGTGGATTGATTCTAGCTTTCTGTTGTAAGTATGACCCCATATGCACGAGGTGTAGCATAAGATCGGTTTAACCATTGAATCAAAGATTTTAAACATATCTTTTGGTGCTAAATTGCCGTATTTTTTACTATACCTTAAAACACAAGAAGAAGCTTTTTTTGCCTGAAGAGAAAGTTTATCAATTGTAAAAGACCAGGACATTTTTGGAGTGAAATATACACCTAAATATTTATAGAATGGTACTACTTCTATGGATTTCCCACCTAAGAACCATTTTTCTGTACTTTTAATTATACCTCCTCTACGAAAAACAACAATTTTTGTTTTATCTATATTTATTTTCATTCCAATCTTTTGTGAAAATGTGTCAATAGCATCTATTTGTTTTTGGAGACGTGCTACAGTGTCAGAGAAGCTAGAAACATCGTCTGCAAACATAAGTGCAAAAAGGTCGCTAATGGCGTCAGAGACAAAGATCCCACGGTCACATTTATGTTTTAAATATTTAATAAGATCATTAATGAAGATGCTAAAAATTTTCGGACTTCCAATACAGCCTTGTCTCGTCCCGACAGTACTTTTAAAGGCTTTAGTTAGACCAGAATTTGTCTTAACACACGCCGTAGTGTTACTGTAGATAGATTTTAATATCCTTAGAAAGTTTCCATTTACATTTATTCTTTCAAGAGCTTTCCATAATTCATTATGTTTTACTTTATCAAAGGCTTTCTCGTAATCAATAAATATACAGTAAAAGCGACCGTTTTGCTTAGATAGGTATTTCTGAACTAATGCCATTAGAGTGAAAATATTATCGCTTGTAGAATAGCCTTTCCTGAATCCAGCTTGAGATTCTTCTATTACATCGTTTTTATTGCACCAAGAACTTAATCGTGTATTTAAAATTGAGACAAATATTTTGCAAATAGTATCAATTAGGGAAATCGCCCTATAATTATTTGGGTCATTTACAGAGCCCTTTTTATGTATTGGGTAAATTATACTATTAGCCCATTCAGTTGGAAAATGGCCCGAACTAAAAACTTCGTTGAAAAGCCTGTACAGATACGGGAGAGTAAGATGTAAAGTTTTTTTGTACATTTCTATAACGATACCATCCGGACCGGGCGATCGATTATTTTTCATTGATTTAATACTTTGTGTGATTTCTTGTTCCGTAATCAGTAAATTCAGATCATCATCATAATTATTTTGAATAAACGAGAGAATATCAGTTGTTTCAGTTTCTTCAGATTCGTTATTTGAAAAGAGATCCCTAAAATATTCGTACCATTGTGATGGGTTTATCTTATTACTTATATGTGTACCTGAACTGTGTTTGATATCATTATTTCGTAGCATTCTCCAAAATGTTTGCGGGTTATTTCTTGCAGCTACTAGAGAAGAACGTTGTTGTAATTGATAAAATCTCTTCCTTTTCCTACATAATGCTTTGAATCTATTTCGTTTTATTATATAATTCAGCCGTGATTCTTCATTATTATTTTTTCGGAATTTTCTCAATGAAATGTACTTTTCCTTTTTTGCAATGGCGCACTCTTTGTCCCACCATTTTGGCTGTATCGGTATGTAAGAGGAATTCATTTTGACTTTCATTTTGCAGCCTGCAGATTGAAATAACTTAATAAAGGTAGACGAAGATTGAACTATGTTTGCATAGTTATTAGAATCCTGTTCTTGGATAAAATTTTGAAATAGTTCAGAGAAGTTATTAATAAACTGGTCTTCTAGATCTGGTTTCCATCTCATTTTTAAACAATCGTGTGAGTTAGTTTCATTTAAGATACACAAATCTGACTGCGAAAAGGTTTCATGACATACAGATAGTGTACAGTACAACGGAAAATGGTCAGAAAAATCTTCTTCACCCACACCAAAGTTTTTTACTGATTCAAAGAGACTGGTAGAACAAATCATATAGTCAACTACGCTCTTTCCATTATTAGAAAAACAAGTGAAATTTCCAACTTTGTCATTGAATAATCTACCATTCATAATATGTATGTCATGTGTACAACACATTTCTATGAGAGATAAACCAAACTTGTTTATTTTTTTGTCCTTCGAGCTTCTATCTAAATTAAATATATCAGATGGATAATCAGTATTACTATCATTAAAAACAAAAGAAATATCATCATGTGGTATATAATCAAGATTATTCGAAGTTCTAGCATTGAAATCCCCAAGTAATAGGATATTTGCATTAGGGTATTCAGATATTACAGTGTCAACTGTACCTTGCAATATGTAGCCTTTTAAGGGAATACCATCAAAAAAAATTTGGGGGGGGGGGGGAATTTTATGATTCTTAATAATATTATTGATGATCTGTACTGTTTTTTCATATAAATTTCAATGATATATATTTTTTAATTTGGTGTGATGTGAAAATTCTAAATACCCACCTTTAATAACCTGAAGAGGCAGGCTTTTGAAAACAAGCCGGGAAAAATAAGAAGTAATGTTGACTATATTTTCTTCTTTTTCCTCTATCACTAATTTCTTCTCTTTCCGAAAAAAAAAAATCAATTTTTGAGTGGCATAAAATTTTATTTTGTTGTTAGCAATTGTTTTTAATTTTGTTAGAGTTCAAAGATTTGCCATACGGTAGCCATAAATGTGGATAAAATGGTAGTGTAGATATGTGTTAAACCTTTATTAAAAGGCCTGGTCTTTTTAACAAACCCCAGTCAGAAAGCTTCTCTGTGACATGCATATTCTCCTTTTCTTACAATGTTTTCTACCCAATTTGAGACAAATCCCATCGTCTCAGTAACAATGACTTTGTCCTTTGAAAACGCTTGCAGTATAAACAATCTCTTTTACGTCATTTTGTTTTATGTAAACAATATGCTTTACACCCAAAGTGCTCCAGCCAGGATAAAAAAGAAAGGCAGGGTGCTGTGGCTGAGAAGGGCACTTTGAGGCCTAAAGTGCCAGGGAAGGAGGCATAAGAGTGGGAGTGGTTGTCTCTCTCTCACAGGGGAAGGGGGATAAGAATCTTTTACCCTTTTGACAGTTTCTTCTGCAATTTCTAATGTAAAATTAAGGATTTTCACAACAGAAATAAATCTGTTATATTGGCTTATACAGATCTTTCAGCTTCATCTAAACAACAAAACTATTTTCCAGTATGAGTAGTTTAGCTAAGTCCAGGAGCAATTCAAGTACATGTAGTTCATAATATAATCCTCATTAACTCATTACCAGATAAAAGACTTGGCAACTTAAAAAGCCTTTGCTGAACAGAAGGAGTTACCAGCATCTTCTCCTTTGCACACAATGTTTTCCAAAGCCTCATGCCATTCAACTACAGACTTGATACCAAACAATTCATAGTTTTATTCTTAACTATATGCTTTGCAAGACAAGCAAACCACAAAATACAAACACATTCAAACCCTCAACCCTCTCTTTCTTTCTTTTCACAGGTAGGAAACTTCATATTCAGAGCCAATGGCTCCGACGAGAAAATGTTGTGTTGGTCTTCCGTTTCTGAAGATGTCGGCTGAAAAACAATCCCAAAACAGGTAGGCATGTCAATATTTGTTGTAATGTGTTCTTATGTCTCTGAAATTCAAAAAAAGGAGAATGTCTTTCGATGCTCTGGTCTTTCAACGTGTTTTCTGCACTATGGAAATTTGGAATAGGTGTATGATGTTGTCTGAATCATTTGTGGCGTGGATTGACCGTAGCCAAAATAATACGTCTCGGAGATAAATTCAGTCTGTTATTACCATTTAATTGGCAAGTAAGAGAGAGTCTTACTGTCCCAAAGCCGTGAACTAATGTTCTGAAATGTTACATTCACTACTGGTCAAAAATTGAAGAGAAAAGCACAAGAATTGATAAAAATAAAGAAGGGCTCTGATTATGTGGACCGGCTCTGACTATGTTACTCGGCACTGATTCAAGAGGGCTCCCTTTCAAAATTTTAGTTTTCTGTAAATAATTAGTCAGGACGTAAATTTTGGTTTTCCATTAATATCTTTCTGTCCAAATGATTGCATGTATGAAAATACAAAGGACTGGTATTGCCACTTTAGAAAAATGCTGTTTAACATTTGAAAATACTTCTGCATAGCTTTTGATTAGACCGAATGTCCATATATAAAATTTTTCGTGCTTTTGTCGAAAATGCAGCCTACACATAAGCACAAATAATGAAAAATATTTCTTTTAGAAGTACGAGAATGATAAACACAGCACGTGTTTGAATTGTCTAGATGCATGAATTTGCATTATGAAGTTTATGAATCATTATTCAGCCATCAACACAATTCTTTACATATAATTGAAACTTTGGAAACAAAATCATTGTTTTGCGAAACAATTTAAAAAGGTCATCGGTAAAAGTCATTTCGAAATCTGTCACCACCCCTACTATCATCACCACATCAATGATTTTGATGAATCAGAATTCTGCAAATAAACTTAGGATAGATCACCCAACAACAATTTCTTGCAGAAGAGCACATGCTCAAAAGTGACTAAAATCATGAGTCCAACGAGAGAACCACATGCAGGTGCCAACAATAAGATGTTGTTTTTCGACGGAAAAAACCCTAGTTGCCAGGAAATTCTTTCAAAATCTTCACCTCTGAAACTGCTCATCAGATTTTGGAATCATTTCACAGAGATGTTCCTTGGGGTGACCTTTTTCAAAAATTGTAGGCGAAATTGTAACCCCGTAAGAAACATGGCTCTGATGAATGAGGGCTACTTGCACTGAACGGAAATGAAGAAATTCTTGAAAATTTTTCTTGAAACCGCTGGTCAGATTTAAAATAATTTCACAGAAATGTTCCTTGGGTTACCCTTATCCAAAATTGTTCGCGAAATTTTGATGTCAAAAGACCTGGCTCTGTTGAATGCCAATGAATTGGGGCTACTTGCACTATACAGAAATGAAAAAAAAAATCCTAAAATATCTTCTTTATTTTGATCTGTCAATAAACACTGCTCTGATGAATGGGGGCTACTTGCACTATGGCCATGAAGAAATTCTTAAAAATTCTTCTTCTCAGAAACCGATGGTCAGATTTTTGAATCATGTCACAGAGATATTCCTTGGGTGACCTTTTTCAAATACTGCTCGTGAATTTTGATCCGTCAAGAAATATAGCTCTGGTGAATGGGGGCTACTTGCACTATACGGAAGATTCTTCTTCGCTAAAACGGCTGGTCAGATTTTGAAATAATTTCAGAGAGATGTTCCTTTGGTGACCCTTTTCAAAAACTGTTCGCGAAAATTGATCTGTCTAGAAACATGGCCCTGATTGGGGTGCAGGTGGCCACTTGCACTATACGGCCATGAAGAAATTATTAAAAATTCTTCTCTGGAACGGCTTGTCAGATTTTGAAATAATTTCACAGAGATGTTCCTTGGGTGAGCCTTTTCGCAAAGTGTTCGAGATATTTTGATCCATCAAGAAACATGGCTCTGATGGCTGTGGGTTATTAACACTGTATGTACATGAAGAAATTTAAAAAAAATCTTCTCTGGAATGGCTGGTCAGACTTTGAAATAATTTCACAGATACATGTATGTCTAGGGTGACTCTTTTCAAAAATCGTTTTGGAAATTTTTAATCCCTCGAAAAACAACATCTTATTGTTGGAACCTGCACGTGGTTCTCTCGTTGGACTCATGATTTTAGTCACTTTTGAGCATGTGCTCTTCTGCAAGAAAATTGTTGTTGGGTGATCTATCCTAAGTTTATTTGCAGAATTCTGATTCATCAAAATCATTGATGTGGTGATGATAGTAGGGGTGGTGACAGATTTCGAAATGACTTTTACCGATGACCTTTTTCAATTGTTTCGCAAAACAATGATTTTGTTTCCAAAGTTTCAATTATATGTAAAGAATTAAGTTGATGGCTGAATAATGATTCATAAACTACGTAATGCAAATTCATGCATCTAGACATTCAAACACGTGCTGTGTTTATCATTCTCGTACTTCTAAAAGAAAATATTTTTATTATTTGTGCTTATGTGTGGGCTGCATTTTCGACAAAAGCACGAACATTTGGTCTAATCAAATGCTATGCAGAAGTATTTTCAAAATTTAGATAGACTAATGTTAAACAGCATTTTTCTAACGTGACAATACCAGTCTTTTATATTTTCATATATGCAATCATGTTCCATCAAACAAATGAACTAAATTTTGGACAGAAAGATATTAATGGAAAACCAAAATTTACGTCCTGATTAATTATTTACAGAAAACTAAAATTTTGAAAGGGAGCCCTCTTGAATCAGTGCCGAGTAACATAGTCAGAGCCGGTCCACATAATCAGAGCCCTTCTTTATTTTTATCAATTCTTGTGTTTTTCTTTTCAATTTTTGACCAGTAGTGAATGTAACATTTCAGAACTTTAGTTCATGGCATTGGGACAGTAAGACTCTCTCTTACTTGCCAATTACATGTAAATGGTAATAACAGACTGAATTTATCTCCGAGACATATTATTTTGGCTACGGTCAATCCACGCCACAAATGATTCAGACAACATAGTACACCTATTCCAACTTTCCATAGTGCAGAAAACACGTTGAAAGACCAGAGCATCGAATGACATTCTCCTTTTTTTGAATTTCAAAGACATAAGAACACATAATTACAAATATTGACATGCCT
The DNA here is from genome assembly GCA_943736015.1 of Tridacna crocea. Lineage (NCBI taxonomy): Eukaryota > Metazoa > Mollusca > Bivalvia > Cardiida > Cardiidae > Tridacna > Tridacna crocea. Next base: position 31,318,258 of record OX031066.1, on the reverse strand, counting down.
ACCTGTTTTGGGATTGTTTTTCAGCCGACATCTTCAGAAACTGAAGACCAACACATTTTCTCGTCGGAGCCATTGGCTCTGAATATGAAGTTTCCTACCCGTGTTTTACTGCAATGTAACTGTGTCTTTAATTTTTCCAATACTTATTTAATTCAAAGGGTTTCACATCTGTACAGTTTGGTGAAATGCGGAAAAACTGTCTTACTTTACATGCCATTCAACATTGTGGATAAATGCTAAATGTATATTCAAAAGCGGATATTCATGATGTTTTCAATAGACTCATGGCAAAGTTTAGATTAGTGGTTACAATACTGAACATGAGGCAGTCAAAGGCACTATTAATACGCGGCTGGGTTTCCAGAAAAAAGCCAGAGTTTCCAGAAAAAGGGCAGGGCGTCACGCCTTTCTATTCCCAGCTAGCTGGAACACTACACCCAATTCCCATCATTTCTTACTTACCATGGTCTACATGTGCCAGAATGCAGATATTTCTGATAGCAGATGGGCAGTTTTGTAATGAAGTCAGGGTAGTTTTACTTGCTGTCCTCATATTTCTGAAACAGAAAATAGAGCAAATAGTTTTCCCACTGAAAATTTTAATGAGTTTTATATAATTACAAAAATGACAGCAAAAGATTCGGTCAAGTGATAGAAATCACAGGTCTATCCGAGACGAGGTCTATCCGAAATTTAGTCAAGAAATGTGGGATTGTACCCGCCAGCTGTAGAGATGTTTTGTCACCCGATAGTTACAAATTCACAAAGTTATTACTTACCTCAAAGAAAAATATACCTTTCAAGACTTCAGCTCTCACAAATTTGCAGTTCTCTGTTTAGTCACAATGTGTTTTTCATGGTTGTGAAACAGTTGTGAACTGGTTTTACGCTTTTCATCAAAGGTATCTTTTAAAAAGAGAAACCAGCAAGATGTCAGGTCGTTTCGTCCATTAAAAAGGTTTCGTCTAACTACGAGTTCGTGTACCTACTCAATTATTCTACTCGCACTTGAATTTGCTCTTTCAAACGTCTTAAGGATTATAACTTGGTCCTATGGCAGATGTAGATGACTGAGAAATGTCAAAGAGAGAGGTTACATATATGAGCACTTGAAACCTGCTTTGCCGTTGAGCTAGCTTTTACAACTTTGCGTTTTGGTACAGTTCTCTTCGTGCAAGTTAAGCACCTGTGTTGGGTTGGTGCCTGGATGGCTGACCAGGCCGTTGCATGTTACAGAAATATATAGGAGCGTAGCAAAATTTCTCTAGTAATCAAATTTCGCCAACTATGTTCTGGGGCAATATTTTCGTATCAGTGACAGTATCCATTCACGGAAATCATTGATATATTGGCAGTAAAGGCGCTTTGAACTGTCATTTGAATCTAATGATAGAAAAATACCTATCAATAAGAAAAAAGTTCATTAGCCACCTCTCGCATGCTTCCCACCGCCATTTTGTTATCACTTTTCATGTGTCTCCTATATATTCAGATTTTGATAATTTTAGCTTAACACTTTTTGTGTCGTCTATTTTCAGCGAAGTTCCGTAGAGGAAAGTTTATCCTAATGAATGACAGAGGGGTCCTTGTTCCGCTTTCCCTTAGAAAATAGACTGAATCTGGTAAAAAAAAAATCACTGTTAAAACAAGAAAATACCTTTTCTGCGAGCTACAAAGGTTATCGTTTTTAGATTTACAGCTTCTTTATTCCCAACTGTCGTCCTGAGTTAGATCGTAGGCAGTAAATGTCGAGTTAATATCCAAGGGAGGCAATGAATATTGCTGAAAGGATGCTGTGAATTTCTTATTTCACTTTATCATCTCTGGGGCCTCTAATTTATGGAAAACTCTTTATATTTATGGCGACTTTGTACAGTCTCACTTCTAACGATGATAGATTTAGATGTTTAAGTGGTAAAAAATATTTTTACGAAAGTATTTGAATACAAGTGCATAGATATTTAACCATCGTAAACATTACTATTGGTTTGAGGAGTCCGCAAGAGCAATTTCCCTTGCGAAATTCGATTACACCAGTCTACAGAATTTATGCCTGTTATCTGTGCATGTCATATTCTCCCAAGATTCGACCTGTCTGCTATGCCGCATCACTCTCCCTACCCCACCCTGTCTTGTTTTTTTTTTTTTTTTTTTTTTTTTTTTGGGGGGGGGGGGGGGCTGGTGGGGGGGGGGAAGAGAGTTGTAAGCTATACACGCTAATAAAGTAGCAATGGAGAAAATGACTATTCTAGCCAGTTGTCGCGTAGAAAAATAGTCCAGTTCAGTACCCTGATTGCCCAAATTAGATAAATGCGTCTTTGTAGAATGCCATCTAGCGGGAGATAATGAATATATGCAACCTCTATAACTTCTGATATCATGTGATATCATGTGACATGTTTGACTGAATTTGCATTCATCTATCGTCGCCACCGGTTTTCCATATGGGAAACGCCCCCCCCCCCCCCCCCCCCCCCCCGAAGGCTGTTAGTATTGTTACTGGGGATAGTACAGATACAGGACGAAACCCATCCTAAGTTTCGGCGGGTTCTTTAACGTGCTTGGTGTATAGCACCGTCACACGGGATCTCGGTTTAACGTTTAATTCGAAAGACTTTTAGTTATTCTAAATAGCCAGCCGTTGAGATCGATCACGAGTCCTCCGCTCTACCAACTGAGCTACATGTATACAGGCTGAACATGTGACATGTTTATACCGTTTGCCTACCCAGTTCTTTCAGCACCAGCCTATCATATTGCCGTCGAATAAAAGGCGTGACTATTTCGGAGTTAGTGTTAGCTTTCGAAATAAGTTTACATGCACTGAAAGAGTTAAGTCCTCAGGGCCGAGGATAAAATGGGAGCAATGAACAGTAGATTTGAGCCATGCATTGGCAAAACGGGGTTTAATGCTTCAAAGTACAATGCGTCGTATCAGCAAGTCAATAATGTAGTTTACGGTTCAATACTGCAATGAATTTTGTGTAACCGAATCGTGAGAGAAAATGGTCCTAGGTCATACTGAAGACTTACCAAACGTAGAAAGTTTCGATTCAGGTCAGCCTGTGCAGACTGCCCAGGCGGCTTATCTATCTCGATATTTTATGTAGATGCATTTAACATCCTTTTTTATACAGACTTGCTTATTCTCAGGCGCAAAACGACTGAGATACTGGCTTTTTAGACCCATTCTGTCAAAATGTTTCAGTACATCGCATAGTGTGAACGCAAAACTTACCAAAGTCAGATTTTATATTTACGGAAAAATAGTTTGAGTCGTAATAGGTATTAAAGGGGTACATTTGGGCATCTCTCGCCTGTCGGTCGATATGCATGAGACAAACTGTGTGAAAATAGTGCTAAATGCATCTGCAAAGTGTCGACCCAGGGTAGCCTGCACAGTTCGGTGATGGCTAACCTTGCTACAATGGATCACAGAGATGCATTAAGCCTCCTTTTCACAGAGTATAGCTCGTGTATATTTCATACCTATATTACAGTGGCGATGACGTAAATTGAGTTGGTTTGTTTATCATTAGTCCAAATAAACAGACACGATTTCAGAGATGGTTGATGCTGATGCTCCAGGCAAGGGAGATAGAGCCTGATCATATTGGTAGTAGGATAAATTCATGCATGTAACGCTATATACCCATCCTTCTCAACGTTACAGACCAAAACAGGACCTGTATTCATCAACCATTCTTGAGAATATTCTTAATCTCCAAGATTTTCTAAATTTGTAAGTAACGTAACTTCTGATTGGCTAAACCGAATGGTTTAGCCAATCAGAAGTTGCGTTACTTTCAAATATAGAAAATTCTCAGGAGAATATGACAAAGAAGGTTCTTAAGAATGGTTGGTGAATACGGGCCCTGGTGTTTTGGGGGATGGAATAGACCAGGATCAGACTGTACAGAAAATGGAGCATGTCAAGGGATCTAAACGATCCAGCTGTTTGGTAAAGCCTGCTAGGTAGTTCTAAATCTTTCTATTTTCAATGGATTGTATTCTCAACTATTGGCAAAGGCAGTGTTTATGTATTAGGGTTTAGAAGATGAAAGCGCGAACTCTATAGCCATAAATAAAATCGGTTAGACTTGTCCAAATTCAAAGAATGCAAACGCAAAATATTCAAGTTGGTCAAAATGACACAATTCTTCATTTATAAGGTAAAAGAAGCCCAAAAAATGTGGGAAAATGAGAAAATGCTGGTTCCCACATTTTTTTCAAAAGGACTTCGTTCTCAGTTTCTCAGGATCATTAAAACTAAGGATTTGTGTGGTAAACGGTTATTTATATCTTATGAGAAATCTATTCTAAAAGGATTCTCTAATGTCTGTATTCGTACAAAAGGTTTTTGCTTATCACTGAAATTCAAATGATAACAAAAACAGTGCTGCAGAGACGGACCTTTAGATACACCGTTCGGTTTACGGACGTTAAAATGTCCCCCAGCAAAGTTAAGCATAACCTTTTAACACACGATCCCGACTTTTAGCCGTCTTGAGGAAGAAGAATTTTGAAAACATTGTAGGAAAGGGCGAAAATGCTGGTAACCAGCATTTTCTCCTTTTCCCACGATGTTTTCTAAGTTTCAAATAAAAAATCCATTTCTAATTTAGCCAAAACTATTCTTTTTTCAACAACAAGTTTCAGTTTGGAGAAGTCTAAATTTTTATTGTATAGTAAAGACTTAACGATTGACAAGCCATACAGGATGGTAGATTGTATATCAAACCGGGCTGAGGACTTTGACCAACGTCCATATCCATCATTATATTCTTAGGAACATTCTTAGTCTCTCTATCCGAGATTTTCTAAATCGAACAAATATCACAACTTTTGAAAGGCAAAACAAATGAGTCGTGCTCTGACATAAAGGGGCTTAATGCATCTCTGTAATCCGTCACACCGAGCAAACCATTCTTATGGATCTATAACAGATACCTCTTTTAAAAAATCGACTGAAGCGTGAGGAAGATTGCTCCTTAGATATACAGAAAATTGATCGACAGCGAATTAGACAAACAGACAATTGATCGACAGCGACTTAGACATACAGACAATTGATCGACAGCGACTTAGACATACAGAAAATTGATCGACAGCGACTTAGACATACAGACAATTGATCGACAGCGACTTAGATATACAGACAATTGATCAAGAGCGATTTAGACGTACAGAAAATTGACCAAGAGCGACTTAGACGTACTGAAAATTCACGGCAGGGAACTACGTGACACAACAGCAAAAATAATGACCGACATTTGAAGAAATTCCCCCACTTCAGGTAAGAAAATCTTCAATAATTCCGTCAATACGTGACCGATTGAAATTTGGTTTGAAGCAGAGAAGGCGGAAGGACTCCAGGGATTTGCTTGATGTGTTAGATTTTTTAAACAACACCTGATAAAAAAGTTATTGACGAGCAAACCATCCAGGGTAAAAAATTTGTTTACCTCGTCAATAACTTTTTTTCGGGTGTTGTTTAAAAAATCTAACACATCAAGCAAATCCCTGGAGTCCTTCCACCTTCTCTGCTTCAAACCAAATTCCAATCGGTCATGTATTAACGGAATTATAGAAGATTTTCTTACCTCAAGTTGGGGAATTTTTTCAAATGTCAGGTCATTTTTGTTGTTGTTGTGTCACGTGATTCCCCACCGTGAAAATTGATCAATAGCGACTTAGACGTACAGAAAATTGACCAATAGCGACATATATATACAGAAAACTGATCAATAGCGATTTTGATATACAGAAAACTGATCAATAGGGCCTTAGATATCTAGAAAATTGATCAATAGCGAAAAGTGTCGGCCCGATCAGCCTACGCGTACTGCGCAGGCTGACTTGTGTCGATACTTTTCGCAAATGCAATAAGCCTCCTATTCACAGATCATGGCTCAAATGGTTAATCCAATCAAAACTTATGTTACATTTAAACTGTAAACATTTCTGGAGAATAAGACTCAAGATGCTTTTAAAAACGGTTGATGGATACCGACCTTGGTCTATCAGGCAGCCTCTTAACCAAGACGACACAATTTTAGACTGTTCCAAGATGAAAGAGGCGTCAGATGACAGATAAAATGTGGCTTAAATGATAACATTCGTCTATGAAAAGGTAGAAGACATTGTGAAAGAAGATTGCCCAGCATTTCCTCCGTTACTAAAAGTGTTTTCGTAGGTTTCTTCCCGAAGGTCGCTAAATTTGTTGTTGTAGGTTAATGGAACCCAACATGCAACTTGATAATTCTTCTTATTTTCTTTAAAGTAAACAAAATCACAAATACATAATTGTGATGAGACGTTTTATCTAGTAACCATTTAATGATCACAAATGTATTTCTAATTTTGTGTTTGCATGTTCAGAACCTAAGTTAATAAAGATCCACCTTAGTTACGAAGTTAACGACAGGACCAATATGGCCTGTAGATACGGCGTTCACAATAATGTACGCGAGGAAACGAACTATTTTACCATTGAAAAGATAGTAATCTATGTCCATGCGGATGAGTTTGGTCTGCTCTCTCCTATACTCAATGGGGGCCATTCCTGTCAATTAAACTATCTTCCTTGCCAGATAAAGACTGAAGATAACTAAATAACACAGTGTTCCCTTCACCTGTATTCCTTTGTTGTTATCCTTGGTTCCATTGGGAACGTTGCGATAATGATATCAATGATTTATGATGTAATTCAAATCAAATTCTGTTCGTAATCACCAGGAACTACGTGTATATCGACCTGTAAAATAATCTACATGTACCTAGATTCACTTGAAATATTGTCTCGGGAAAAATAGCTGTTAAGTGCAAGAAAATCAAGGAAACCATGCGATAAGGAAGACGTTACCATTTCAATGAAAGGCAAATGAATATTAGTCTCGAACTCTTTGAAGGGGCACCATTAAGAAAAAGATATCAACAGCTTTAGTCACGAGGTTCAATACAATACTAATCACTGTAGCATATTACCGTTGATCATAGAACTGATAAATATAATCCTGACATCAATGAGTTCTCATGGTCAACAGCCAAAAAAATCTTTAATTCCAGCAAATGTCATTAGATTTGGAAAAAAAACCCCAAACACTTGTCTTCATTAATACTCTGATTTCCTTGGCTGACACAATTTATAGATACACTAAATTATAATGGTAAGGCACAATATTTGTCATGGAATCTATTCTGTATCACTAAAAGGATTACTGATGATTTTGTAATTATGGGTACGTTTTTGGGTACCAGCCATTTTACGTGACCAAGAACAGTCCTCTGAGTACTTTGATTCAACCAAAATTGCTTCTCTTTCTAAAAGAAACAGCTGTTTTGACATTAATTATGAGTGTATAATCCTATCTGAACATATTTTTGACGTATTAGATGTAGAAAATGCAATGAAAATGTAGGTCTAACCTGAACTGCTATTAATTGATATATCATATGAAGAAGTGCACTTGATGACCTTCGACCTTTATAACTCTCAAAAGCCCTGCCCGCCAGGTAGCATACTTTGACGAAATGCTCAGGAACCTTGGGGTTTCAGAAAATAATAGTGACGAAAATTCCCGCGGGGTGCAGGGGGGGGGGGGCTATTTGTGGCTCAAGGTCAGATATACAGGCCCATGGATAAAGCTACACTAAGAACAGTGAAGAATGTAACACTTTACTGAACGTCTCATCTCCAATAGGAAAACATTTGAGCCATGCTCTGTGAAAAAGAGCTTGATGCAGAGTTGGCACAGGCCGACCTGGTCCTGGGCCCAAAGTTTTCGCTATTGGTTAATTTCCTGTATGTCAAAGGACCAGTCAACCTTGTGATTAAGAAGATTGTTATAAAACACAGATTTTAAGGATGTTTGACCCTATAAAATTTTGGTATCGTGCACCATGGAGATACATTAAGCCTCCTTTTGTCGGAGCACAGCTCTCTCGCTGACGACAAATAAGATGCACTGTGAATGATAAAGATTATTTAACTCTTGACCAAACAATCCCTGGTTTTTACGACCCTGGGATAGAAGCCTGTTGAAAACATTGTGGGAAAAGGAGAAAATGCTGGTAACCAGCATTTTCTCCTTTCCCCACGATGTTTTCTGGTCTTCCTAAAACAACTTTCAATTCTTTAGTCATTAAATTTTAGTCACGTTCATTTTGTCTTCTGCGAATGCTTTCAGTATGGACCAGTCTAAAATTTTGTTGTTTGGTAAAGAGTTAAGAATGTATTTAAAAAGAAATACAAGGTGACAAAAAACGCATTTTCTCCTTTTTCCGGGATGTTTTCAATAGTCATCTCAATCAAAGTCGTTTAAGCTCGAGATTGTATAGTGAAGGAAAAACAAGAAATCCGGACAGTTGACAATATGAGACATCTAATTCCAGATAAAAATTGGTGCTGTTGCATCAGATTTCCGTCACGCTTGTCAAACTTGCTACAAGCTGTTATTAGTTAAAGTGGTTCTAAAGCCTTTAATTTAAAGGCGATGTGATTCTAAATACTTTTTTTAACCATTTTCCAAACAACAAAATTTTAAACTGGTCCAAATTGAAAACAGTTGCAGACAACAAAATAAACCCAAGTCAAAAATTAAAATTCGTTTCCAGTAGGGTAGAAAACATTGTGGGAAAAGTAGAAAATGCTGGTTACCAGCATTTTCTCCTTTTCCCACAGTGTTTTGAAAAGGCTTCTCTTTCAGGACCGTAAAAACCGGGGATTGCTTGGTAAAGTGTTAAAGCAGGCTGGAGCAAACCTAGAGAGCTTTATGGCTTGACATTTTTCTCGAAATATTAGTGGTACTCTATGAAAAGGGGGCTTAATTCATCATCAAACCATGTCGACTTATGTCATCCAGCACAGCCAACGCCGGCTGACATAGTTCTATCTTTTTTGTTCTACATAACTTTTCTGCATGCCATAGGACCTGTAAATATATCCCTTTGAACCTCCATCACGTACACTTAAACTGTACTTGGTCAATTATATACTCAAAATTTGCTAAGGAGCACTTTTTTCTAGTTAAATATTTTTGTATCTTGAGGAAATTACACAAGTATTTTTGTGTTTCCTAGAACTTTAGTGTTTTAGGTATTGAGATTTTGTTAAAGATTGAATGTTCCAGTCTTATTTTGAGAGTAAAACATTTTCGGTGCTATCATGAAAATAATGAAATCGAGTATTTCCAAAAATTTAGAAGTTTTATGTACTTTAATAGCGTGTGTGATGTCCCCGTGCTTCAATTACCGCCTGACAACGCCTCCGCATACTGCTGATAAGCCTCCTGATCTTATATTGTGGAATTTGATCCCATTCTTCAAGAAGAGTCTGTCTGAGCTCCTGTACAGATGCTGGTTGCACGGGGCGTGATGAAACAGCTGCCTGTAACATATCCCAAGCATGCTGTATTGGATTTAGGTCCGGGGATCTAGCTGGCCATTCCATACGGACGATTGTGGCTTGTTCGACATATTGATCGGTGATGCGGGCTCTATGTGCACGCGCATTGTCATCCATCACAATGAAATTTTCACCAATAGCACCTGCATATGGGCGAACGTAAACATCCAAGATCTCGTTTACGTACCTGAGAGCCGTCAACGTGCCGTTGTCAATGACATGGAGGTCCGTTTTCCCCTGAGCACTTATTCCCGCCCAAACCATGACTGAGCCCCAGCCAAACCGATCATGGTCTGCCACACAAACTGAAGCAAAACGCTCATTTTGGATTCTCCATACCCTAGCACGTCTATCGGTAAAGTCCACACAAAACCTGGACTCGTCTGTAAACAGGACTGGGGCCCAGTCATTTTGGGTCAAAGTGACATGATCCCGTGCCCATGCTAAACGCATTTGCACGTGATATCGGGTCAACGGAACCCGGATTGCAGGTCGTCTTGACCTCAGGCCAGCATCATGCAACCGATTTCTGATGGTTTGGGTACTTATGCGCACACCGGTAGCGTTCTGGAAGTCCCTACGTAACGTTGTTGCGTTGTCAGATCGGTGACGCCGTGCCTGAACCACCAGAAATCAGTCTTGAACCTCATTGGTTGAGCGTTCTCGCCCCCCAGCATGCAAATGCCTAACATTTCCGGTCGTAATAAACCGGTTCCACAATCTGGAGACAACACTCTGGGACACACTAAGGACATTAGCAACATGTCTTTGGGATAACCCAGAATGAAGCATCCCAATGCCCCTATTCATCTCATCTTGACTGAGATGGCATCTTAAACGTCTATCTGCCATATTGAAATGGAAATCAATCTAAAATTTGTGATAACTTAGTTGAAAGTTTGCGAAATGTACCAACGCACTTGAAGATACAAGGCAAAATGAAACACGTTTAGGGGGTATGTCCTTTCCCGAGCTCCTCGTGCGTAGTATACATGCCGAATCAACATGTTTGCTACAGGGTCATCAAGTCCGAATATTAACCTATCTTTATAAAAAAAAAATCTTGTTTTGAGTCGATTTGTTTTGAGCATTAAATCATTGAACGAAAAAAGTGATCCTTAGCAAATTTTGAGTAGTATATATCACATTCGTGATACAGAGCTCTGCAAAATGTATTGACCAGGTCTGCCTGCGCAGTCAGTTTTGACTTGGGTCAAAAAGATGGCCACTGGTCAATTTCATGCATGTCAATAAACCAGTCTACCTCATGATTGAGTCAGTAGTTAGACAAAATGGATTTTATAGAGTTATATTTGTATGATTCGCCGATTTGCTTAGTATGACGCATGCCCCCCCCCCCCCCCCCCCCGTCACAAAGCCTGGCTCATATGGCATGCACCACTCAGCACGCGAAAAAGGGGCATTCGGGCGTTTGCGTAAAGTGTCATCTCGGATCAGCCTGCGCAGTCCACGCAGGCTAATCCGAGACGGCATTTTCCGATCGTGAGTGATTTTGTTTCACGAATGCCTACTGTAGCATAAAAATCCAATACTGACGTAAGGTGCTGTCTCGGATTAGCCTGCGCGGACTGCGCAGGCTGATCCGAGACGACACTTTACGCTTAAGTCCGAATGCCTCTTCTCGCGTGTTGTAGGCCATATCACATTGAAGTACCTAGACAAACACATACAGCTAGGCAGGCTTGCACCCTGGACAGTGTGCCTTTGTTCGAAACTCTACTTGCTAAACTATCGGCTCGGCTGCATTTTCTCTAGCTTATTTCCTCAGCATCATTCAATTGTATCACGTTGGTCTGTACATCTGGTCATGAGCTCCTTGAGTTTTTTTTTTCGCATTACTTATAGAAGCACAGTCTGTATAAAGTAACATTAGCTGCCCCCTTTTTCCCCCGAAAAAAAAATTCGAAACAAGAAATAAATTAAATGTTAAGTGGTGGTAGACGAATAAAAGTGTTGTTGTTACGACTTTTGGGGTTTCATTTACAACAGCTGTTAGTCTGGCAGAGGTTTGAAACCATTTACCAAACAATCCCTGGTATTTACGACCCTGAGATAGAAGCATTTTGAAAACATTGTCATAGCCAACTTTCGCGGACATGGAAAAATCGATATCGGCCAATTTTACCTGCATTTTTTTATATAGAATTATGAAGGGCCTAGGTAAATAAACGCTTATAACTTCATCAATTTTCAGAATTGAAAATTATCTCAAGTGAGGTAAGAAAATTCAATTTATTCTCTTTCAAATGAACTTAGTTTTAAAAAATTCGGAAAAGAAACTTTTGGTCCTTTTTTAACTTAAACATTGTTGGTATGGTTTATATAGAATAAAGAGGAAAAACGCATTTTCCGATGTCAAAAACTGTAATATTTCTTTAATTTTCTTTCTTTTTGTTGAAAAGTCAAAATTATCTCAAGTGGAGTGAGTTACTTTATTCATTTCTCTTTCAAATGGTATAAGTTTGAGTCATGTAAAAAAATAAACTTTTGGTCCTTTTTACAGTTTTTTAATGCCACTATCCTATTTTTTTCTTTTTCCGTGAACGTTCGGATTATGCCGGACTTTGCCGATATTGGCCGAGTCTTACTGTTAGATAAGCCAGTCAGGTATCTTTATTGTGTTACGTAATGTTTCATTGACAAACGGACCCCCTGCTATGTTTATGATATACATGTTTCCGCATGATTATAAACTGGAATTTATACCCGGGTTGTTTTCAGATCGAATACCGTTTGATCCTGACAGTATACCTAAGATGTTTTATTATGTATCCTATTTATCTAAAAGACCAGAATTTAATACTTATGAGATAATTTCCTTTTACAATCATTAAGATTGAGATCTGAAATAAGAAAATGTACGTTTGATGATTTTTTTTTTTCAACTTTTTGAAATTAATGCCGTATCATTCTTTTTTTCTGGCGACAGATCACAAACTAATGCTTCCTTGCTTTTTTTCACATCGGTCTTTGATCTGTCATATCATATAGAAGGCCTTTGAAAACATTGAAGAAAAAGATTTCAATGTTGGTTACCAACATTTTCTCCTTTTCTTGCCCTATTTTTAACTCGATAAAAGGTAAGTTCCATTTTTTTTAATGTTTTATTTGTCTTCAGAAAATTACTTCATTTTGAACAAGTCTGAAATTTGGTCTTTTGGTAAAGAATCAAATAAAAAACTTAACCTGCTACTGTATAAATACGGCATCTAATGACCCTGTTGTTGATTGTTTAGGATAAAATATGGAAACAGGCGCATTGTCTTTTTAAAAGTTATCTTCTACTTTTCAAACAATATTGTCTACATCTCTCAATCGGTTTCTCCTGCAAAGAGTATTTACCATTCAAAGAATGACAGCACTAGATCAAAACTGACAACTTTTTTTACATCAATCAAACAGTTTCTCCCTTCTTTCAAATGTCCCCCTCCCTTTAACATCTTTAATATTTTAATTGTTCATTGGAAGAATTAACCTAAACATTGAGGTTCTTCCATCTTTAAAACGACGAAACCTGCAAAAAGCATAACCGCTAAGAGTGAATAAAAGATAAAAAAAAAATTGACATAAACCATGCATGTACATGGAAATGGGAATAATACAAGCTACTTCTCCTTTACCAGTAACTTAAAAAGTTACTTGTTGCGTAATCATTATTTATTATTTCTAGAGATAGTATTTAATCAACCTTGTATTAAGAATGATCTACATGTATATTGGTTTGAAATCGGTTTTTAACACAGCTTGCTGGTGAATTCTACAGATAATTAGTTGAAATAACACTGTATGCATCATACATAACTTTTTTAGAGGAAGAAATACCTTTTTATCTTTATCATGCCTGTGAGCGGCGCTTGAGAGTCACATCAGATCAGTTCACAAGTGCTGATCTCTTATGATACTTTCAACACGAACCTTTTTGTAACTTACTGTTGCGTCTCGAGCACATTTGTTTTCAATTTCGGATGCAATAAAAAGAAGCTTAAGTATATATAATGCATCGGCAGCGTTTTTAAACTTGTGTGATAATAATAGCTTGGACCTACTTTTATGTATTAAGATATAGTTTAGTGCATAGATAGACCTAAGTTGTTCCGAAAAATTTATACTTAAACAGCTTTAGACTCGCTCAAATGGAAACATTTTAATACATTTATTGATAGTAGTAGACACTGTAAGCAAATGCAACATCGCTCATTAAGCCAAAATACAAATCGGCGCTACACAGTACACGGAGTGTCCGGAACGAACCATTTTCTTTTATTTCTTCGTTGAAAACCAACTTTGAATGAATGCTTTTTTATATGCCGAATCTGTAACTTTTCGTGTGCATAAAATCATGTAAATTTACTCTAATGGTTCTGAGCAGCCGTTGAAATTATTTTATGTGCTACAACCGTTTTATGTCTCCGCCTTCCCAACCTTTTTCCTTTAAAAATCGTAGAAAGTGGAAATTAAAAAAATCAAAACCATCAAACCACACATGCACACAAAAGACAAAGTTTACCCAATCAACATGTAAGCATTAGCTATTTACTAAACGACTAAATATATTATGATTTTTTTTTTAAGTTGAAAGCACTAGCAGACGAAAATTGCGGCACATAATGAAACTTGCTTTTGAAAGGATAGAAAACACTGTGGGAAAACAGGAATCGTAGATAACATGTTATATACGATCCCTAGGGAAAATGAGAAATTGCTCACCACAAGTATTTTCTCCTTTTCTTGCTTGCTTTTTCAAGGTCGGATTGGTAATGTAACTGCCACATAAAGCAAATTTTCTCATTAAAAATAAAAACCCGAATGACGAAATTTTGGACACCACCAAGTTAAAAACATATGCAGACAACAAATTAAATGCAACTCAAACGATAATGTCTGTCTTTATAAAGTAAGAACATTTTAGGAACAGAAGAAAATGTTCTCCCTTTCCAGCAAAGTTTCTCTCAGGTCTGTTAGACTTGGGAGGGTATGATTACTGTAGTGTTAAACTGGTACTCTCAAAACGCCGAATTTTCCGCTGAATTCAATTTGTTGATTTTGCCACGAATATCAAAGTTTTTTTTTAACCAAAATAGTTTTCGACTTATAGCATCGATCAGGTCCAAGATCAGACAGCTTGTTTTGTGCAGCCTGTTATAAATCTACAATGTCAGCAAAAGTGCATTTAGACGGATTAGATTTCAGGATCAGACTACAAAAAGTGCATTTGTCGACAGCAGTTTTAGGACCGATCAGTTTATGTCTCAGAGAATCAAAGCTTAACCCCTAATACGAGGATAAATGAATTACAAACCGACAAATAAAGCTGAAATATACCAATTTCAATGTTCTTTTCTCAAGAAAAATCTCGCTTCATCTGGAGGTGTAATTCAAATATGCTGACCAGTCTAATAAGGGTGCGCATTATGTGCAGTCTGATACTGATATTCAAGAGCCACACTGGCTGTACCAGACAAAGGGTTTAGAGTAAAATCAGAAAAAAAATGCCAGGACAGATATATCGTCTAGGCAAGGATTGTGAATTTGAAGCTGGGCACTGTTACGTAATGTTACGTTTCTCCTATCTTTTATCGCTGCAGGCGATTACTTGTATACACCATGTAAGTTCGCCAAACTCCGGAAACTCCCGGACCTTTACGTATGATATCGATTATTTTCATCGATTTGTTGATATGCGAGACTGCTGATAAGGCATGTCCGTGAAAGTTGGCTATGGTGGGAAACGGAGAAAATGCTGGTAACCATTTTCCTAACCCTAAACCCAATTTTGACCAGTCTAGGATTTTGTCAATTGGTAATGAGTTAAACAACCAGCTGTAACATTATGTACGACTAGAATGGTTCTTGAGTAAACAGAAGCTGACCGAAGGCAAAACGTTTTGACTCATATTGTGAGGAGTCAGTACTTTTTTTTTTACAAATACGTTAAACCCAATATTCATAGAGCCCATTATAAACATCGACCTCTTTGACTGTTTAAATTACAATTCACAAAAACCAAGAAGGAACTAGAACATTTCTAACTGAAATAATGATTATTTTTCTCTAACGGTTTTCGAGTTATAGGGCGGACACGAAATTGTACGTAAAATGAGTAAGGAAAATAATCAAAGTACAATAAGTCGAAAAATATACAAGCCAGAGTTACGGTTTTTGTGTATGATACTTTGTCTCGTGGTGCTTTACAAATGTGTGAGGTGTTATAAAAAAAATCTGAAAAGTTTTTCGAGTTATAGACAGATACTGTTTGTGACGGACAGACAGGCAGATGAACGGATGGACAGACAGACGCACGGGAAAAAAATATGTCCCCCGACCCTGACGTATAGGGCGGGGTAACATAAATATTATCTGATATAGACTTGACTTAACAGGAAGACGGTGACTACAAGTTCTGTGCGGTCTGATCTTGATCTTCGCCGTCCGCAGACACTTCTGTTTTCGAAAATGCCGTTAAAAAGATTAAATACTCGTATTCGACGTCAACATGATGTGAAAAGACAATCCGCCTGGGATTTCATTTTCTCTAAAAGACCCTAAATTTTTATGCCGTTCTAACAGCTCTTTTCCTGTACGACGATTTTAATTTCAAACTTGCTGCTCATGATACCACAAACAATTTTTCTTCATTTCACGGCCAGTAGATTAAGATCAGACTGGAACGAAACAGCCATTTAATACTTGATTTACATTTTACCGTAGGATGCAAAATAGCACGGAAAAAAAATGATTTAAAGTAACCATTTTCTATTGACAAACAAAAATCACTATTCCAAAAAAGGGTTGAGTCAAACTGAATTCAAATCAATTGTCAGTGCTTTTCCCTTTAAATGAGAAACTTAATAAACAAAAATTAACCATTTTCGGTGACGGAAAAAGTTTTAAATACTGCAATGTAAATGTCATTTCCGACTAGACCACTCTCTTTTAAACGGACACTTAAGATTCAGGATCAGACTGCACTTTATACAGTCTATTCTTGATCTACACAGTCAGATAAAAACAAAACAGTATAGGCATTCTAAGGATGAGGATAATAAAAAGCTAAATTGAAATGCTGCGAGCGTTTTTATGTTGCTGTCACGTTGTGATGGCGAAGAAATACAGATGGCTGTCTCCATTCTTTTCAACCCTGTGTTTGGCGAAATGTGTAATTTTCTTTCAAATAACATTATCGGTGACATGTCTTTTTATCTCACTTTTTCCTCAAGCACTCGCAGTCAGAAAATTCCTTAGGCACCAGTCACCAATTCCGGAAGGTTTAGATGTAGGAAATGTCTGACCTTATATTTGCACCGTCTGCTGTAAGGTAAGAAATTATCTGAGTTGTCATGTTGTGGTGTGTGGCAGTTTCATCTGACGAAAGAGGTCGAGATTATAATGGCTTGCAACACTCATAAAATGGCATTTTGCAGAAAGTGTCGTCATGAATCAGCCTGCGCAGGCTGATCCGAGATGGCACTTTCCGTTTTTATGTAAATCTCTTTTGCGCAAGTCTACTCTATAGCACAAAATGTAAAGTAGTCGTAAAGTGCCGTCTCGGATTAGCCTGCGCGGACTGTGCAGGCTGATCCGAGACGACACATTACGCATAAGTCCGAACGCCCCTTTTTGCATGTTGCAGGCCATTTATGAGCCATGCCATGTAGAGGGTTTAATGCAACTGCTAAAAGTATCGATCTGGATCAGCCTGCATAGGGTACAACGGCGTGACGTCACATTCCCTAGCAACGAGCGGTCGCCATTTTCGGAGGTGAATCGATAACATAGCAACCATATATTTTAGTACTATTTGCAATTTTTTTTGTTGAGAAAAACTACGTTTTTCACTAATCAAAGCTTTTAACAGTTACGATAACTATTAGGAATATACTTTAGAAAACGTATGGCTAGTTGTCAATTTTTCTTTGAGACGATTTTCATTAAATGTGCCTACACAATTAGACCTAACATTTAAATATATAGTGGATCTAGACCCTTCAAACATAGAAATAAATGTTCATTTTTTCTTAGTCTGCTTCATGTCCGAGCCTCAAAATAAATGTAAACACATTATGTTGTTCATCAGATTTAAAGAAAGGTCAGAGAATTCCATGGTTCCCAAGGATTTTCTCTCTCTCTCTCTCTCTCTCTGAGCAGAGCTATTTCCTGAATTTTCAAAGGCTGATAAGCTAATAAACCTCTCAAGTATCGTCTTGTAAAATATCTTGGTATTTGATAGTGATTATTTTAATTTTCTAATATTTGAGCGAAAAAAAAAAAAGAGTAGTCTGATAAAACTGTTTTTAAAACGTTGCCCCGAGACAGACTTTAAGATCTAACCCATTACAAAAAAATCCAATGTTTTTCCGACCATGAAGAAAGAGAATTCTGAAAATATTGCAGTGAAAGGAAAATACCAATTAGCATCCTTTTTTTTTTTTTTTTTCCACAATATTGCTGTTCTTTCAAAGACAAATTATATCGCTTTCGTTCTAAAATTCTAATTTTGATATATATATATGTTAGATTGAAGAATGAACTTACCCTCTGTAACCTGCGAAAAATTCCAAATTTTAAACACAAATGGTCACCATAAGGGTGAATGAAGATCAGTAGCAGACATAAACAGTCAGTGTAATGTGACACGTGTGCGTTATTTTTTTTATTTCCACCAAGCAATTACGTTACAGCTCTTGGGTCGTCCACCCTGCAGTGCGATACCGAGATCAAAGGCACACGGAACACCCTTCACCCTTTTGTGAAAATTCATATGACACGTACAAAGTATTTCTTAAAGACTTTTGAGAACTGGATTTTAAATATTTTGTAGATGAGGATGGAAAATTAAAAATTTGAACTGAAGCTAGATGTTTTGGAACATGACTAAGTTATGCACAACATAAAAAGTTCGGGTTTTTTTTTTTTTTTAAGGATCGTAATTTTCTTAATATTCAAATGTATGCTTTTAGTGCTGTAATTTTAGTAAATGGACTGTCCCTATTTCTTTCAAGAAAGATTCTTAACCCTCTACCAAACGATACCGAGTTTTAACAACCCTGGAAACCTAGGATGCTTGAACAAAACAATGTGAAATGCTTTGAACCGGCATTTTCTCCTTTTCCCATGAAATTTTCATCCTCGGATACCCCGGGGTCTCCCTATTTGCTACGCTACATCGACCCCTGGGACAATTGACTAATAAAACTTTGAATCAGCCGCAGAAAATCGATACGAAACGTCATAGCGTACACTCCACTCGCCCATCACAAAATGATGATGGAACCAATGAAATGCCAGCATTCGGCCAGCGGTAAAGCAAGGGAAATTCAATTAATTGTCCCAGGGGTCGATGTAGCGTAGCAAATAGGAGATCCCGGGGTATCCGAGGATGTGAAATTTTCTACTTTTTCAAAAGCCATTTCAACAATTTGACCCACGTCTAAACTGTCGCCTTCAAATGCTATGGATTTTGATAGGTCCCAAGTTTTGCAGTTTACTAAGATTTTTAGTCAAATAAACCATTACTCTCATTGTTCAAACCCGACTTTTAGAGACCCCGATAAGAAATCCTTTAGAAAACGTCGTGGGAGAAGGAGAACATTCTACTTACAAACATTGTCTCCTGTTACAACGTCTTCTACCTTTTTTTTAAACGAAATTCCAGTTTTGAGCCACACTTATTTTTGTTATCTTCACATGCTTTTAACTTGGGCAAGTCAAAATTTTGTCGTTCTGTAAAGGATAAATTAATTTTATAAAAATTGCCATAGATAGTCTGATTGTTCAGCACATGTCAGACATTGCTAAGTTGGAAAAGTATAGGGCTTGCAACCCAGGGATAATTGGTTCGATATATTTTAACTATTAACCTTTTACCACACAATCCCCAGTTAAAAAAGAAAGAAATCATTGTAGGAAGGGTAGAAAGTGCTCGTGACCAGCATCTTCGCCTTTTCCTACGATATTTTCTATTCAGTTTCATTAGTTCCACATGAAATTGAAGGGTGTCAATATTTACAATTTGGAAAAGTCTTTTTTTTTTTTATCTTTGAAAAGGATTAGGGTGGTGATAAATTTCTGTAATAAGAAAAAAGAGTTTTATTGTGTGCAAAGTTTGAAAGTTGAAACACGATAAAGTTTGAGTTTCTTGATCAACTTCTTGCCGAAGAAGATATCGTATCTTCTTAGTTGCATTTTTATTTTCCATCACTCTTAATCGATGACTATCGTAACGACGAAGGTCTATTCAAATTTTAAACCTCTCTTTCCATCTAAAAATTGTGGTGTATGTTTCATTTTTAGCGAGAAATATGTGCTAAAGCTGTTTTCGTTTTAAAGCTGGTAAAGGGTTAGCTGGGTGTTCCTTTGATCTCGGTATATCACTGCAGTAGTGGGTGACACATAGTCTTTGCTAAACACAAACACACACGTGTCATAAAAATGTGTCTGCCCTGTTTAATTTTCACTTGATCATTCGTAAATACGGTAAACAGGATTCGGAATAATCAACTTTTTTTAAACATAGGGTAAGTTCATTCTCATTTTTGAGTTCCGAAAACTTTTTTTGTTTTCAAATGCATTTTTATTGCTTCCCGATTTAACTACAGTTTGCTTTTCATTTTCTTTTTTAAATTCTTGTCTTATAAGTCAAAGGCAGTTTGCTAGAAATAATTATTTCTTTCTCGGTGTTAATAATGTAGTCTGCACACGAAAGTTTCTATGATTATTTTCTGTAAGATACCGGAAAATTGATAACTTGACAGTTTTTGCCTCTTCGAAAGTGATAATGGATACAACTACCGACACGGCCGATTTCTGGCATTTTTATCGTTTTTACGGTGAATTTCATTTCTAAAATGTCATGAATTACTATACGGGTATATTCAAGTTTGCGTTTGCTTTCACCTCCGCCCTTTTTGCTATCACGTGATCAACGAAAATGCCCGGATGTCCGACGCTATCAATAGGTTGACCTGAGCCAAAACTTTTTGTTATTGGTTGGTTTTCTGCTGCTTAAACGACCAGGGTACCTAAAAATTCGGTTGGTTGTGATACAAAACGATATTTTAAGTATTTTTTCTTTTATTACTATTATTTAAATGGACTCGCCGCTTCCTATTCTATTCCTCAAAGTACTCCTTAATACTCTTTGCTATGAAGTATGAATTATTTTCAAATCACATATAATTAAAACTAGTAATCATTGTCTATGAAATATGTCCGTTCCCTGGTCGCTTTTGCCTCGTTATGACCACCTGGATTGCTGACGCTACGTCATAATCTGTGGGGCCCATAAGGGAGTTTATGTGTTGGATGAAATGGATTTTATGAATGCAAACTCCTATCATGACCTATTGGAATCATGTATCAAGGAGATACATTGAGTGCCCCTTTACCAGAGGATGACGCAATCGTACTTGACGCTGAAAGAGTTGAAGCTATGAGAAACTAGATTTCGTGTAAACTTAAGTTGGAGGATTTATCTTTGTAGATACTGCTTAGATTCGCGTCCATAGCTTTGCCTGGTTTACATTCAGTCGTCATTGGGGTTACGGTGTCCACACGGTACCCATGTTTCTCTGTACGGTGGTCTTCTGTACCGTGGTCCTAACATTTTCTGAAGTAAATGAATGCACAGTCGTTGTAGTCTGTACGTTTGATAACTCCGCACAATGACACATTTTAAACAAGCAATTTCGTTGAAATGATATCCCCCGCCGAAAAATGACCTTTTCTGATACAAACGTATACGAGGTATTGTGTTTTGCATGTACATGTGGCCTTTTTGTTATTGGTCCATGATGAAATTATACATTAAGCTCCCTTGTTCCATGGCACAGGATTTCATTACATAAACAAAATATAAAAGAGGTCCATAACAGGATTATACATTAAATACCCTTTTTGCAGAACTGGCCATTTCATAAAATGAAAACAGATAAAGGAAATATACATTAAACCCCCTTTTTCCATGACATGTCATATCATATACAGTGATTATTCTAGACGAGGCAAAGGGGCAGGGAGGCAGGAAAAAGGGGCAGGGAGGCAGGAAAAAGGGGCAGGGAGGAACATTGCCTTGTTGAATGACTTCTCATATCAGATAAAGGCAAATCAGTGTCCTTCACTCTTTTCGAAACAAGTTCTAACTGTAACTTTGGATATGAATTGCATATTAAAGAAAGGAATAAGAAAAGATTCTTATCAACTCATAGACTCAAAGCAACACAATCTGACTATACAGGTTTTGATTGTCATGTAATTTATGATCCCATGATGCACTGTCACACTTAGCTTTAATGTAGTAGACCCGTAACACTTCTGGTGTAGCATGGAATAAAAGTTCTTGATAGTTGGTAAATACGGGTTTATACAGATAAAATATTTATGCATATTTTTGACCAACTAGAAATGCCTTTGATGTCTCTTAAAAACAATTGTTGATACTTTTGTTAGTTTTCAGAAAAGGGAGGTAATTATTAATTTGCTTTGTAATGAGAATACAATGGTTTTGGATTTATAAATAATAATTCTAGGAAGGAAAAAAAAGGAAAAATTGGCTCGGTTAAAGTAGTACAATAATACTCATTTTAGCAAATTTTGTAGGATAATAATATTGTGGAAATAGCTGTTTTCTATTACAGTCCACTACCTTACTTCTCGTCAGATAACAAAAAATGTCCAGAGTAATTATAAAAAAAAAACCCTTCTTCTCAGCTGTTTTAAGAAATGACAATAATTTTGATTAAAAAAAATAAAAAAAAACTTAATTATTACATAGAAAGAATTACAAAATGTGTAGGCAGGCCTACTGATGGAGTAGTGTACGCTGCATAGCCATTCTATAAATAGACTGCTAAAAATAGAACACTGCAATGCAGATTTTGCTTTAAAAAAAATTGCCGATGCTTGAATAGCAAACATCGAGTATTTTCCAAGATAGTTGGCAACTTTGGTTTACCATCCATACTTGTAATTTATGCAAAAAATATACGAAATGATAATCTCCAGATGCAATAAGAGTTAATTCAGCTTTATTTTAAAACTATTCAAGTATTCATAAATTTCACTGATTGTGTGACATCATTTAAAGATATTAGCAGACGTTAAATTACCTGTGGGGGAAAAAAGTCAGGGTTTCGAGGGATAAAGGGATGGTTTAGCAACTTAATGACGAGAAGGATTATAACACCCTGCTGTCCTGTCTTAACTGACGCAGTTGATAAAGGATAATTAGTGTCACCCTTAGTCTAAGATTGGCTGTATTTCATGAATATAGTCAGGTCGGAAGAAATTTATGGCGACTTTTTGTGACTGTGCAAGCTTCACTAGACGGAGCCGAGACACTGAAGGCGAGTTTTTTGCCCATGTAGCCTGGTGGTTTTTTCTGAAACCAGAACAATACACGAACAAGTTTTGTATGTATTTGATAAGGGCAATAGGGCGGGTGTTCACAGATTCGAGGGCAGAAGGGCGGAGTGAAAAAGGGGCAGGGCGGCGCGCCCTGCTATTCCGCTCTAGAATAAACACTACATGATTATATGTGGAAAAAAAACGTACCAAAGGACTATCTAATGGAAAACATGCATGAAGTTTCATCAATTTTTGTCAAGGACTTAAGAAGATATCTCTCTCACAATATAACCCTCCACACTGCTGCCATTTTAAGCAGGTAGCTAGAGACTAAAGTGTTGAAATTTGTTCCACCTGCCAGGGTAGCTGAATGGATATATGGTATTACTTGTGATCTAAAAGGTTTACGAACAGACTGATGCATGGAGAGAAGAATGCACAATTGACTCATTGGTCACTGGCTTTGATCAAGCAATAAAAATATGAAGTTCTATGAATATATGTGCAAAAGTTGGAGATACACTGATAAAAAATTAAATTTGACATGAAGTCCCCTTTTTCCATGATAGAGTGATAAATTGCAAAACCCTGACAACATGTGCTAGGTTGCATGATCTGTGAAAATCTCATCCAAATCTGTTGAGATATGTCCAGTTGAAGAGATTCTGGTGAAAAAAAACTGAAATTATAACATGAAGCCCCCTTATTCCATGATGCAGCTACAAATCCCAAAACCTTGACAATATGCCATAGGTCACATGACCATGTGAAAATTCCATCCAAATGTGGGAGGAGTTACCTTCACAAGAAATAGAATGAAATAAAACATGAAGCCCCCTTTTTTCATGACGCATCTACAAATCGTAAAACCTTGAGAATATGTGATAGGTCAAATGATGAGAAACATTCCGTGATATTTTGTTTCAATTCTGTCAAGAAATATGGGACGAGTTGCATTCACAAGATATAAAATTAAATAAAACATGAAGCCCCCTTTTTTCATGACGCAGCTAAAAATCGCAAAATGTTGACATTATGCAATCGGTCACATGACAAGAAATATTCTGTCAAAATTCTATTTAATTCCGTCAAAAAATGTGGAAGGAGTTGCCTTCACAAGAAATGGAATGAAATATAACATGAAACCCCCTTTTTCATGACACCTTATTAAAAAAACAAGGGCAAATAAATAACTATGGTGTTGCACGGTCATTGTAGGTGATACTTTTTTCCTGCATTTCGTAATGGAGATTGACAGATGCGGCAAGTTCAATGTAAAAATCTTTGTATAGTTTTGAAGACAAGACTCCAGACATCAAAAGTGTACTTAAGTGGAACTTAAGTGAAACTTAAAATTGCTCTCAGTCGGCCATTTTGCATCGAATAAAAAAAAAGGGTCTCGGGAGAATGGGTCACTGTACATGTGTATAAAGTTTCACGAAATTCCGTCCAATGGTATTGGAGATATTTGCCGGGACTGACGCACGGACGGACGTACGGACAACGCTTTAAAACTATATCCCTCCGTCTACGGCGGGGGATAATAAACTACATGCAGCATGCCTGTAGCCCGTGGACACGTCGAACATAAAATCCCAGATAATCATGTGGATAATGCTTGATTAATTCCCAAAAAAATCATGTGATAATAGTGCCACTGGATTAATCCCACCCCCTTTTGCGGTGTTCTCTTATTTGCACAGTCCCTGTACGATTTCTATACATGTGCGGGATCTACACAATATCCACACGATCTCCATAGCCTATAGTCTCCGGATTCTTTGCCGCTATCCGTGGCCGAAAAATGTCACAAGAAGTCGCAGAAGATTAGAATTTGTAATTATCCGCATGTGTGCATTCTGTTTGTAATTATATCGAGTTAATCAACGCATAATTTCGAAACTGTTTAAATTTCGACTAACAGAATGAGCAGATGAACACAGCAATTCATCTTTGCAGCGCCGAAAAAGTAAAGAAAAAAATATTTACTCAGCTTAGAGACACTGATATCCTAAGTTGGCTGATTTTCTGTTCAAAGCATCTTACAGCATATTCGATAATGAAGATGATAGACACCACTGTCCATAAAAGAGCTGAAGCCGCGTTCGAAAGGGTAACGATGCAAAGGAACTAAACCCATTGCAAAGGTACTAAAACAATCGTTGTCTATTCTGCCGTCGGACAAGAACAGAACAAATTGTTTTATTTTCTTTCATCAGTTTTTAGGAAAAAATGAGAACCACCTTAGGCAATAGGTTAGAACAATATGGCCATCAAAACATGTCACATTTTGTACCAATAAAACAGGAGAAACTCCATTTTAGTAAAGAAAATTAATCTGGAAATGGGTCGCAATGGCCGTAAATCGTAATCTACGCTTCAGATAAGTTGTGATACATGGAACATTTTACTACAAATACAATGATATTAACACGCCAAGAGCTGTTTTCTGTGGCTTTGAGCTAAACTTTGTTTACATGGCAGTTATATAAATTAACGGAGAAAATTCTTTCACTACAAGTACTGTGCTTATCAAGGTCGATCGCATTTTTAGCTCTCTACCTTTTGCAGATACATTAAGCTCCCTTTTCACAGAGAAAAGCTCATTTATATTTTCTGAACTATTTTAGATAGTCCTTCATTATTTATCCAATGCCCGACAGTCATAACGCTGTTCAGATGAAGTTGGTTTCCATGTGAAACCACGATTTTGTAATGGCGCTACCTTCTGTAGATTCTTTTCATTTTTGATTTCTTGTCTGGAGCAGACTAGTTTTGAAAACTTACGGCAAATTGGAGAAATGGCACATCACGATTAAAAAGGCCAACCATGTAATGAAGGTGGCAAATGTGGTCATCCATAATTTACACAGTAACTTTACCTGCACATTTATAAATAACTTCATGTAAAAATACTCCACGCAGACCGTTGGAAGTAAAACCACTTTGATAATAATAGTAATAAAATAATCTTTAAATCACACAATATAATTTGCACATGGAAGACAGAAAGCAATATAATAGTAAATTCTAAACTTTTTCCATTGGATCGAAATTATTGTCTGTTTGGAGTTTCACACTCGCTTTGCTTTGAAAGTTGACTTCGTCAATGACACCGATCACAAATCGTTAAGTGACTTTCTGAAGAGCAAGCTAATTTCTTAAAAATCTTTTACAACTTATTCGACCTGCTCACAAGAAGACAGCCATTCTGATGAAGCCGTGTTCACTATTGCATATTTTACCAACGGCATTATAATTTTCATTTTAAATGTTGTTTCCTTTAGTAACGCGTTTTAATGCATGGTCAGAAATGAAGATCAAGGGAAATAATCTACCATTTTTGGGCCTGACTGCGTGATTTCCAATACCCGATGATTTCGCGAATGTTCAGATTGTGACGGAGATATCCGATGATAGCCGAATCTGATAGTTACGATAAGCCGCCTTATCGGACACATGTGTTGTATTACGTAATGTTATTTTGCACAGACCCCCTGCTAGCTTTGATATATCCACATTAGGGGTTGTTTATCCGATTTGTATTTGACATAACTTTTATAGATGTACTAGTTCTAGCTTATTTCCTGAAATCAAAATTGTAAAACACGGTATGCAAGAATTAGAATTATCCGCTATACAGCCCTTAGATTGATGAATTCATGGTGAATGGTGGCGTTTCAAAAGATTTTTCCCCTATGTTTTCTTGATAAAAATGCATTTCACCACCTATATTATACCGAAATTGGCAGACCAGATATTTAGGTGGTCTTCGGTACTATAAGATCGAAGCTCGAACCTCGTCTCTAATGTGGACATTTTGCCTAAACATCACATCAGAGTTTATTCTTCTGAAAATATATTTCATGAAAAATAAATCGTATCATAGACATTTTTTTCAAAGGCAATCTCTGTCAGTAGAGATCAACCTCATAAAATGCGAGGTGAAGATTTGGATCAGTTTCCAAGATTTTTATATCCAAGCTTTGATTATTCAAGACATACATGTTCATGCTGTTGTTAAATATGTACATTATGGAGATTTAATATTTTGTATTTATATGAATTTTTCAGCTTGCACGGGCGACCGGTATACAATGTACTTGGAAATCGTCGGTATTTGAATCATTTAACGTAATTGTCAGCTTTCAGAGCTATGTGAATTACGATATCTACCTAATTTACTCTTATCTTTTATACAGAATAATGAAGTGCCCTGGAAGAGAGAGACGTATAACAATGTCCATTTTAGTGTTTGACAGTTACCTCAAGTACGATTAACCCTTTCCCAAATGACAAATTTTCGACTATTCCAAAACTTTTGATGGAAATGGCAGAAAGTTCTCCAAACAAGCTTAACCTGTTACTGTATAAATACGACCCTGCTGGTGATTGTTTAGGATAAAATATTGAAACAGGCGCATTATCTTTTTACAAGTTATCTTCTACTTTTCAAACAATATTGTCTACATCACTCAATCAGTTTCTCCTGCAAAGAGTATTTACCATTCAAATAATGACAATACTAGATCACAATTGACACAGATTTTGAACATAGCGGGAAAAAAGGTAAAAAAAAGCGAATTCTTCTTTATCGGGGACTTAAAGATTTAGCTGCTGCACACTGGTAATTATTATTTACAGGCAAGCCCCTGTATAGACTCATGAAATATCCCGAATAAATGGCATCGTTTAGAAATTGCTCTGTGGGGAAAGGTAATACTAAACCTTAAACCACAAAATTTCTGAGGTTTAACGATCCTGAGGTAGAGGGCTTTTGAAAACATTGTGAGAAAAGGAGACAATGCTGGTAAATTGCATGCGTATAAACCTTTTTTCGAAATTTATCCTATTTGAGACAAATTTCGTCGTCTTAGTCACGAAAATGATAAAAATTTGCACAAGTCTAAAATGTTGTCGTTTTGTAAAGGGTTAAGTTGAACAAATTTAACCTATTGTTGTACAAATAGGACTTCTGACGACCTTGCGGTTGATCTCCAACTTTTGGAAACAACTATTTTTCTTTTACATCAAACAGTTTCTCCCTTCTTTCAAATGTCCTCTTCCCTTCAATATCTTTAATATTTGAATTGTTCATTGGAAGAATTAACCTAAACAGTAAGGTTCTTCCATCTTTAAACGACGCAACCTGCAAAAAGTATAACCGCTAGGAGTAAATAAAAGATGAAAAAAAAAAAATTGATATAGACCATACATGTACATGGAAAGGGGAATAAAACAAGCTACTTCTCCTTTACCAGTGACTTAAAAAGTTACCTGCTGCGTAATCATTATTTATTATTTCAAGAGATAGTATTTAATCAACCTTGTATTAAGAATGACCTACATGTATTTTGGTTTGAAACCGAATTTTAACACAGCTTGCTGGTGAATTCTACAGATGATTAGTTGAAATGACACCATATATAACTTTTTTAGAGGAAGAAATACCTTTTTATCTTTATCATACCTGTAAGCGGCGCTAGAGTGTAGAATCGGATCAGTTCACAAGTGCTGATCTGTTATGATACTTTCAACACGAACATTTTAGTAACTTTCTGTTGAGTCTCGAGCACATTTTCCCCCCACTTCGGATGCAATAAAAAGAATCTTAAGTATATATAATACATCGGCAGCGTTTTTAAACTTGTGTGATAATAATAACTTGGACCTACTTTTATGTATAAAGATATAGTTTAGTGCATAGATAGAGCTAAGTTGTTCCGAAAAACTTACATTTAAACAGCTTTTAGACTCGCTGAAAATATTTATTGATAGTAGTAGACATTGTAAGCAAATGCAATATCGTTCATTAAGCCAATATACAAATCGGCGCCACACAGTATATGGAGTGTTCGGATTGAACCATTTTCTTTTATTTGTTCGCAAAAAAAAAACAACTTTGAATGAAAGCTATTTTATATGCCGAAACTGTAACTTTTCGTGTGCATAAAACCATGTAAACTCACTCTAATGGTTCTGAGCAGCCGTTGAAATTATTCTATGTGCTATAACAGTTTTATTTATCCGCCTTCCCAACCTTTTTTCTTTCAAAAATCGTAGAAAGTAGACATTATAAAAATAAAAACCACCAAACCACACCTGCACACAAAAGACAAAGTTTACCCAATCAAGATAAAACCATTAGCTATTTACTAACCGACAAAATATATTATGATCTTTTCTTTTTTTTTAAGTTGAAAGCTCTTGCATAATGAAACTTTTGAAAGAGTAGAAAACACTGTGGGAAAACAGGAATCGTAGATAACATGTTATATACGATCCCTAGGGAAAATGAAAAATTGCCCACCACAAGTATTTTCTCCTTTTCTTGCTTTTTCAGGGTCGGATTGGTCTTTCTTTCCCAGGGTCGGATTGGTAATGTAACTGCCACATAAAGCAAATTTTCTCATCAAAAAACTAAATGACAAAATTTTGGAAACCACCAAGTTCAAAACATTTGCAGACAACAAATAAAATGCAACTCAAATGATAATGCCTGTCTTTGAAAAGGTAGAAAACATTTTAAGAACAGGAGAAAATTTTCTCCCCCCCCCCTGCAAAGTTTACAAAAGCAAAGTTTACAAAAGCCTTTTCTCTCTGGTCAGTTAGATTGCTGTAGTGTTAAACTAGTATTCTCAAAACACCGAATTTTTTGCTGAATTCAACTTGTTGATTTCGCCATGAATATCAAAGATTTCTTTTTTAACCAAAATAATTGTCGACTTCCAGAATCGATCAAGTCCAAGATCAGACAGCTTGTTTTGTGCAGCCTGTATCTACAATGTCAGCAAAAGTGCATTTGGACGGATTAGATTTCAGGATCAGACTACAAAAAGTGCATTTGTCGAGAGCAGTTTTAGGACCAATCAGTTTATGTCTCAGAGAATCAAAACTTAACCCTTAATCCAAGGATAAATGAATTACAAACCGACAAATAAAGCTGAAATATAACGATTTCAATGTTCTGTTCTCAAGAAACTCTCGCTTTATCTGGGGATGTAATTCCAATATGCTGTTGAGTCTAATAAGGGTGCGCATTTTGTGCAGTCTGATACTGATATTCAAGAGCCACACTGAATGTTCTGTACCAGACAAAGGGTTTAGGTTAAAATCAGAAAAAAATGCCAGGACAGATATACCGTTTAGGCAAGGATTGTGAATTTGAAGCAGGCTACTGTTACGTAATGTTACGTTTCTCTTATCTTTTATCGCTGCAGGCTATTGAATATCGATTACTTGTATACACAATGTAAGTTCGCCAAACTCCGGAAACTTCCGGACCTTTACGTATGATATCGATTATTTTCATCGATTTGTTGTCATGCGAGACTTGACAAGGCATGTCCGTGAAAGTTGGCTATAATTATTTCAAATTTGACCTAACTTTTTTTCACTTAGAAATGTGTAATTTATATCTTTAGAAAGATCAATTTTCCAACTTATAGGATCCATCAACAATTTTGAATTTAAGAGACGAAATAATGTTTTTCTAAGCGTTTGTCCAACCATGGGGTGCTTCTTTTTTGTCATTTTCCCTATCATTTAATAGAATCACGGGTTAGAAATTTGTGGTTTAAAATGACCTAACTTTTTTTTAAGCAAAAGTTTTGAAAATTATACCATCTTAAAGAGGATATAATGTAGATTTAGGAATGATCAACAATAATTTATTTATTCGAAGGTTAAATGGTGTAAAATGAACATGAATTAACATGCCCTATAGCAGTCCATTGTTTTCTGTGCGCTTTATCTATCGGTATACCAATACGATATCCAGGTAAGTCTGTGCTCCATTGCTGGGGATGTTTGCCCTTATGAGTTCCATGGCATTTAATCCCGGGTGATATTGCGGTAGACAAACACATTCATGTCCATGTTACTGAAGAGTGCTATTTAAAATAAATGTTGATTATTGTTTATTCTGCTTGCATTGCTCAACAAGCTCTGCTTGTAACATATTCTTCGAGAACTGAATACCGTCTCTTTCTAACCAAAATTGAATGTCACTCTTCCTGCTGGACTACATAGACACTTTTCTTCCTGTATATTTTTACACGGAGCACTGTTGACCACTACAACAGTT
This sequence comes from Tridacna crocea, assembly GCA_943736015.1. NCBI lineage: Eukaryota > Metazoa > Mollusca > Bivalvia > Cardiida > Cardiidae > Tridacna > Tridacna crocea. The sequence continues at coordinate 31,287,404 of OX031066.1, read as the reverse complement.
CGGGTGACAAATTCGGTGTGAGCTTGTCTTTTAGCCAAATATATAAAATTCTTCACAGTTCATTTCAGAATAGTAGTCTTCAGTCCCACACTTGGCTTTAAAAGTGGCACAAACATATTTAACGTAGCCCACCTCTGTTCTAGTTTGAACAATGTTCAATCGTTCTTCTTTGCCAGTTTGCCAGCATTTCTTGGCACTGTGTGACGTAAGGACGTAAGTTTCGTTTGTGTATACAATAGTTCTTCACCTTTACCAAACTTCATCTTTCTACGAAAGTTTAGTCGAGCCACAACTATATCAGACCATACGATAAGTACATATCGTTTACTTTTGTATTTCATCAAAGTTGTTAAAGTACTTTCTGTTAGAAGGTATGTTTTACGGGGAACTTTATCTCTTCCGCCGAGCTGGAAGTTTTCCTGGACACTTCTCCTGACTATGTCTCTGCCAAAGCTGTCTACATGATAACCACTACAAGTTACAACATGGTTTCTAAATTTTCTTCTTCGTTACCTTCTTGTAAGATTTCACTTACGAAAGGCAGTCCAGTGTAGTATGCATTTTGTTGTAAAGCCTGCTGTAGTGGAACTTGAAGACGAGCCATCTGCTTCTCTTCTGTACACACTTGCAGTGTATGAATTGAATCGTAGTACTTAACAAGTCCAAAATATCTAAAATTCGCTAGACAATGTGACAATACAAAATGTGCTAAAACTTAAAACATATAATTATGTATTTCTTCTCTTGTAATCTTCTAATACATGTAATCAAACAAATATGTGAAGTTTCACAATATTTCTACAAATTAAAATCAGAGAACAAAGTAAAGAGTTAAATAAGTTTTGTCAATTAAAAGATGCCTCTGTTAGGAATAGAATCAGGGACCTTAACATGTGTTGTCTTCCTCGCTTCTAATTACACCGTTTATGCTGAAATGACATGTTCTGCTAATGGAGCAATGCTTATAACTCATGGCCTGCTAGGCCCACTTCACTGACCCTTTTTGCGGTAAGTGTAGATCAAGAGTAGAATGCACAGAATAACTAGTCTGATCTTTAATCTACACTATCCGAAAAAGATATGTTGTCCCACTAAAAATGCGTTTGAAAAGCAAAATTCGGGTTCTTTTACCATCAGATCGATAAATTGGTTTCAATTATTTAGCAAGATTAGATCTAGATTAATTTCACTTTTTAACAGGATAAGGATAACCCTGTTTTACCTTTAATGTTTTTGTTTTGTAATATTGTGTATGTGAACAAAAGCAAAAATTATCATCTGAGAGCAAGTCGTTGTTCTATATTGCCTCCAGTGTATCTGCTTAACCCTTTCCCAAACAATAAAGTTTGGACCCTGCAAACCGAAAGAGTTAACAGACGAAAATTTTAAATTTGGAGAATATGGCAGAAAAATCTCAAAAAGGGTAGAAAACAATGTGGGAAAAAGAGAAATTGCTCGTCACGAGCAATTTCTCCTTTTCCCACAGTGTTTTCAAAAGACTTTTACTGCAGACACGTAAAATCCAGGGATTGTTTGGGAAAGGGTTAAGTGGTACCAAGTCGTGTAGTCAGGTCGCAGAGTTGTATATGAAGCGGTGCAAGTTGGATGACTAGTTTATCGTTCACACATACTGTATCTTTATTGTTGACGGCTACTCCTTCTAGTGGGTTTGTTTAATAGATTAGTCATCAACGATTCACAACAAAAATATAGACTTACCCGAAATGAAACGTTTTTTTAAATCAGAATTCAAACTTAGAAGAGGGAATTCGTCTTTGATATTATAGAAAAACATTGGGTGCAAACATTTTCTTGTGATGTTTTCAAAACAATTTTTAACATGGTCGTTAAAAAGGGATAGTGCGGTAATGAATTTACATTCCTTTCTTGTTCCATACTGCACATAGGAGTAAAATGTTACCTTTTTACGCCAAACAACGGTTCTATAGGTAGATGTAACTATTGCATGTCCGTTTAGCATAAACTCTCTTTTTTTTTCCTATGACAGGAAATTGTCACTTATAGGGAGTACAGTGCTCCCGACACATGACCATTCTAAAACATAACTGAGACGTAAATCATGGTCTTCATATAATGATCCCTATGACGATGTATAAATGGTGGCCATTCAGATTTACATAAATACAGATTTGGATACTGAAAGAACAACAAAACCCGTCTATTGAATGAAATATTGGAAACTGTCACCTTTAGGAAGGGCATTGGCATCAAGTTTCGACATGTGGTTGTTCTAAACCATCTGACTGACACGTTAGTTTTGTCATATTCTGACCCTGATGACGGTATTTACATGACTGTATTATCCATGCTAGTCAATAAATAGATGTGTTAGTAACATGAAACACCGGAAATCGGCACATATAAAGGAAACGTGAGGTGTAGTCATATGATGACCATGAGTTGTAGTCATATGATGACCATGATGACGACAATTCAGCTTTGAAAACATACATGTGTTTATGGGTTGAAATACCTGAAACCGTCACATTTAGGAAGGATATTCGTATCGAGTACCGTCACGTGACGCTTCTGAACCAAAATTAAAACACGAGTTGTATTCATATGATGACCCTGTTAAGCCGCCTATTAACAACTCTGACAAAGACGGCCTTGAGAAAAAAAAAGCAGGAAAATGATAACATTGGTTTTTGTACCTAGTGTTTTTCCTTTTTCCACAATATTCCCCATCCTTTCAAAGACAATCCAAATCATTTGAAATATAGTCAAAATGCAGTCCGTGCGTGAGTTTGATTTGAACAACTTTTAAACCATGCCTAGAGGTAAAGGGTTAAAATTGAAATATCTAAAGTATAGTACCGACTGGAAATTTCCTTTCTTTTTTCCCCGGCAGTTTAACGGTTTATGTGTTAGTCTTGTTTCATGTTTGGGTCAATACGACACCAATTCCGTCCGAAACCTGCATACAAATTACATTCTGGACAATATCCATATTTCCACAGGCCAGCTTAATCCGAATTAAGACGATGACATTCTTGATGTATTAATAGGTCTATTATGTCATCTCATTGGCTAGGTCTTCACCAGAAGACAAATTGCTCATTATCCACCAACTCTCAACTGCTAGCAAAAAAAAAACAACGACAAATTGATTGTGGCTCAAATGGAGGGAATTGTCTTTTGAAGAAAGTGATACCATTGTGGGACCGGAAGGTTACCAGCATTTTCTTCTCTTTCCATAATGGTTTCAACGATATCATTTCGGCGTAGCTAGATGTGCTGTCTTTTGACCTAGTTTTTGATGTTGATAAAACATGAATAAATAGAAAGTTGTGATTGGTCAGAAATAAAGACATGTTTATTTTAAGGGCTGTTGTATGTTTTTCTGGTAGGTTGTATATATCGAAATATATAACAGCCCTTAAAATGATATTCAGAAGAATTATAAACATGTATGTACATCAAAAATATAACAACAACTACTACGCTACTCGAACCATCATGGTGTGTACCACTTATGTCCCATGGTTTCGACTGTAGCCCTGGTTTCGATTGGTTCTAGGATTTCGCCCCAGATTGTCTGTGTTGACCCAAAGCGTCGACGTTTCTCGGCATGTTCATCGTCATGGGCCTGAGCTGTTTTTGACAATATTCATGGTTCTGGACAATCTGAATTGCCCTGTCCATAGTCAACCTATTGTCACAACATGGCCCATTGAAAACAGAGTAGTTAATCGGAATTTCGTCGAAGAAATTCTTGAATGTCACAATAATTTGTTTAGTTGATGCGGGATTACATTATTTTTGTCCTCCTTTCACCGCAAAATAGATTAACATTTTACAAAACAGTCCTGTGTTTTAATGTCCCTGAAGCTCTGAAAACGTTTTATGGAAAACTTAGATAATTTTATATACCAGCGTTTTCCTCTTTTCTTACAGCACTTTCTCGTCTTATAGAGATATATTCTTTCATTTCAATCAAACTTAATTTGTCGTCCTAATTTGGACTAGACGGTAATTTTAACTCTTTTCCTGTAAAATAAAACTTTCAGGCTAATAAGACCGAATGATGCTGTTTCAAATTCATTATGGCGCCGCATAATCGGCTGCACTATATTTTTATTCGGTTTTAAAAAGTAGGTATGGAGGCAGCCATATTGTTTACTCGGCTTCTAGTCATTTCGTAGTTAGGTCATTTCGTAGTTAGGTCATTTCGTACCCACCTACTTTTTTTTTTATTTTGGTCATTTCGTACTCACTTCGATCACTGCGTTCCTACTTTGAACATTTCATACCCAGTTTTTGACATCAATTTGGTAATTTGGGACCTAGTTTTAGTACAATTTTCTCGTGTTGTTTCTCGAATGGCAACTGCTTTTGTACATAATTCCTAATGAAATTATGTTATTTTTCGCAGAAGAATGGCTATGATTGTGTCTTACCATCATTGAAACATTTTTTCTAAGTTTTAAGTTGCAGTCAAAGGATTGTTTGGGATTTCTCAGTTCATTTTTCACCGAGTTCTGCAAAAATTTGCTGTAGTCAATTTGAAATGCTCTAATGTACCTTATTTCAGTAACAACTGATCTGTAGCGCCATTGATGTCATGCATCGATATTTACTTGTTCTTCTTTTTAAATATCTCCTCATCGGACAGTGTAGGTCCAGGATCTAATCTGGGTCCGTATTCACCAACCATTCTTAAGAACATTCTTAGTCTTATTCTTCAGAATTTTGTCAGTGTGAAAGTAACAGAACTTCTGATTGGCTAAACCAAATGGTTTAGCCAATCAGAAGTTCTGTTACTTTCACAGTTGGAAAATCTTGAAAAACAAGACAAAGAATAGTCTTAAGAATGGTTGGTGAATACGGACCCTGGATTGTACCACTGTCAGCAAAAGGTCTGAGTAACAGTAAGCGGCCTAGTGGTTAACGTCTGGTATTCTTTGACATAACTCCGTGTCTTACAATAAATGGTTCACCGCTAGAAAATGTCTTTTAACAAAAGGAGATGATTGATTTAACTGGCATTCTCAAATTGATCACGTTTGTAAAAAACCAAAAAGGAAAATATCACTCTTTAAAAATATTACATTATATTTAACAACGAAGATGCTGTTATATAACTCTTATAATATTACCAATTTTAGACTGCAGTTGTATGAGTTGGGGAAAAAATAACACCCGTAATGTTTTCAAGGTTTCAACCCTTCAGAAACGAATTGGTAAACTTATACTTGGCTAACATGTAAAGTCACCATCAGTTGAATAATTTAGAAGAATTGTGTTGGCTGTCGTTTTTGAACAGACGTAAATACCATGTTGCAGTACTAATCTACATAACACTTTATAATAATGCACCTACCTATATGTTTGACATATTTCATGCATCCAGAAATATTTATTATTCATTACTCTCTGAGACAAGCAATGATCTAATTTTAACTAAAACCCCCAAAACAAAAATGTATACAAACAATTTTAGTTTTACAGTGTTAGAATCTGGAATGATATTCCACTTGAAATTAGGAGTGATCCCAGACTAATAACAGTCAAAAGGAAAATAAAGCAATATTTTCTTACTTATCAACAACTACAATAATAATAATAATAATAATAATAATAATAAACATTTATATAGCGCTATATCCTGGACAAACCAGGTTCACAGCGCTGTACAATCTCATACAAAAACTCACTCACAAACTCACATAAAATTCACACGAACTACATCATGAGGTTCACTTATCATGTTGTTGAGACAATTAAGCTGTAATGAATAAGAAATAGGTGTGACTTTAATGCCTTTTTAAAGGTTTCAGATATAATATATGGGAATTTGACGATGACCTCAGGTTCTAGAAGGCGTATATTGACTACTGAGACATGCTGGGGATAGCCCCGAAAAATAATATAACGTTTTTTGCCCTCTCATTTCCCATTTCTTCTATATTTAATAGTAGCTTGTGAGTATCTTTCAGGTAAACGAATCATTGAGATAACCGACTCCTTAATTTTTCTCGACATTTCATTTACCTTTGTATATGTACGTATAAGCGTACGTGTGTGCGTGTGAAAGAAAGGTAGAGGGCTGTGTGTGCGTGTATGAGAAAGAGGCAGAAGGAGGTGCGTGCGTGCGTGCGTGCGAATGTGCGTGCGTGCGTGCGGGTGTGGGTGTGTGTGTGTGTGTGTGTGTGTGTGTGTGTGTGTTTATGTGAGTTATGGTGTAAGAGGGTGTAAGAGGGTCATATAGAAAATAAGATTATGTCTTAACATGTAACCTTCTCTAAATAAAACGAATGTTTTCGGGGGTATACTGGAATCAGCCTGTCTGTCAGTGTGTCTGTCCGTCCGTGTGTCTGTGTGTCCTTGTGTCTTTGTACAAAATACTATTAATTGCCTGCTTCTGTCAAAGCGCTGGCACGGGTATTAAGTCATGTTAAGTGACAGCTCTAGTTTTTTTTTATGTATTGTTCATTTTTCTGATGTAATGCAATGTCACTTCAACTATAGATATAGATCTTGGGTATATAATGAGATACATGTTTAGGACGGTTTAGATTCAAGATCAGACCGCACACATTGTGCAGCCCGATCCGAATCTACGTTGTTTGAACAAAAATTAGGTTTGCTGCCGATAACGGGAGAGGGGTCATCATTGTTATACCATCTCACAGTCATGACATTTTGTATTACATTTCCACGCAATTTCATCGTACCATTAGCAATAACAATACGACCCATGCTCTGTGAAAAGGTGGCTTTATGTATTTGCTGCAAAAGGTATTGACCCAGTCAGTCTGCGCAATCCGGGAAGGCTGAACTGACTCAACACGTTTTGCTATTGGTTTAATTTCTGCATGACAAGACAACAGCCAAGCTACCTCATAATTCAAGTGGTTGTTAAAGAAAAATAGGTTTTAGGGTCGAATGTTATGTGATAATAGCTAGGTATAATACATCTCAGAGTTGCACTAAACCCCGATTTTCTGGTGCATGATTCATATCTTCTATTTATGACCAACTCACAACTTCCTACAGTCTCTTTATGTCTATTCTTCCTCATGTTATCAAATTGAGCATTATGGTAACAACCAGACGCAGCATTCGGTACTTTACATTTCTCTAGTTATACTTCCATATTTCATGATCATTACTATACAAAGATAATTATTGTTATGATCCACTAGTTTTATTCTGTAGTCACTAGTTAACTACTTCAGCGGTCACTAGTGACCTATTTACAAACTTAATGGGCCATGCTCTAGCAAAGAGGAGCTTACTGTATCTCCTTGATACATGATTCCGAGTAAGGCATCACGTGATCATGAATTATGTCATAAACTGGTCCTTGGACATGCAAAAATGACAAAAAAAGATGGCCAAAAACGTACAACTAAAGGGCAGGCTGCGCGGACTGTGCCTTGGGTCATTTTTTTTGCAGATGCATTCAACCCTCTGTCAGAGAACAATCATATCAGTTCGACCCGTTTTGAATCTGCAGATACATTTAGTCCCCCTTTGTCAGAGAACAATGCACATCAGTTCGACCCGTTCTTATTTTTTTTGTTTACAGGCTTCACTTAACATTGCTGGTGGTATAGGACCGTGATCATTCTTCACGTTCTGCTCAGTCTGATCTAGATCTATGCCGTGGACAAAAGTATTTGTATAAGCCTATTGCACTGAAAGGTATAGAACATTAAATCGAAATTTTGAATATGTAGGGAAGTCCAAAATATTGCAATGCTCCTCTCACAAAACAGATCGTGCAATCCGACAGCTTGGCCAATATAGCCTGATTTTCATCTCCACTGCGCCTAATAATATTTAATATTGAAGCCATGCTCCATCAGAAAGGGCCTTAATGCATCTCAAAAATCCATCATACAAAGCAAGGGTTAACATGATAATAGAACCAATATATTCCATTTCGTCTAAAGTAACCAACTGGATCTGGGGATAGACCGGTCCTTTGACACGTTTGAATGTTGACCAAAATAATAATAAAAAAAGCCTCGGCTCGGGTCAGCCTGAGCAGAGTACGCAGGCTGACCTGAGTCGAAACTTTTTGCAGATGTATTAAGCTCTCTTTTCACAGAGCTTGCCTAATGTGCATTCAAATCTTTACCACATAATTCTAGCTTTTGACGACCCTGAGAAAGAAGCCCTTTGAAAACAATGCGGGAAAAGGAGAAAATGCTGGTAACCAGCATTTTCTCCTTTTCCCACAATGTTTTCTACTCTATCAAATACAAATTTTGCCATTTGAGTCACACTGAGATTGTCGTCTGCAATTTTTTTCAATTTGGACCAGTCTATAATTTTGTGGTTTGGTAAAGGGTTTAATGAGTATATGTCACATAGTGCGAAAGCAGCCTGTATAGTAAAGTAATAATTGAGATTAGTTTTTCACGAGTTAATTCCACAGGGTGTTGAGAGCTTTTCTTCCATGTTTGCATATCGTCGGCAAATGACAAGAATGATACATTGGTGAAAACAAAAGGACAATAATGCCGTATAGAAGTATATACTGCAGTAATATTGATAATGATAAAACAGTAATAACAGCTCTGAAATACATTTTAGCCACGTTCTGGCAAGAGACGGCTTCTTGCATCTTAGTCTGGCATTTTACCAAGCAAATCGGCACGATTATGGATCTACGACAACCATTCTGTCTAAAAATCGATCATAGGGTACTATGGTCCTTGGACATGCAGAAAGTTTACCAATCATCAGAAAGTTTACCAATCATCAGAAAGTTTACCAATCATCAGAAAGTTTACCAATCATCAGAAAGTTTCGACCCATGTCAGCATGCGAGGACTTCGCAGGCTTATCCGAATCGATACTTTTTCCTCAGAATATACTTTCCAAAATAGTGGACTCGTCTTGTGTTTGTCGCAAACCATTTTACTCTCTACAAAGGAGAATGTTGTAACAATACGAAACGGAGTTGTATCCAAGTTTAAAGTACAATAATCATTGTGGGAAAAGGAGAAAATATTAGAAATCAGCATCAAAGTTCTCCTTTCCTAAAATGTTTTCAAAAGCTTTTTATAAGGGTAGTTAAAACATTCAAGCTTTGAAAATACCTGTATTATTACGCAAATACTGGTTAACAGAATAACGTACAATCCCGATTATTAACCACTCTAATTATTTTTCCTTTTCCTGCCATGTTTTTTCTGTCATTTCAACAACAGAATTTATCATTTTAATTCTTTAACAACCAATAAAAGGCTTATTTAAATTGAAGGAATTTGCAGACGACAGAGTAAACGAGGCTAAAATGGTGACGTATTTTTCTTTGGTAGGTTAGAAAAAAAAATGTGGGAAAAGGAGAAAATGCTGGTTACCAGCATTTCCTCCTTTTCCCATATTATTTTTAAAATCCTCTTTCTTCAAAGTTTGAAAACTCGGGCTTGTGTGGCGAAGGGTTAAAGTTTCTATTACTCCTTGTCCTGCCAAGTATGTTAAATAAAGTTTTCAAGCCGATAGTAAAACAAAAAGCAGCATAATGTTATTTCAAAGATATCTTTTGGAGAAATAATTAACTTTTTATTGGACAGAGTAGATCCAAGATCAAACTACGTGTTCTGATCTTTATCTACACAGTCTACAGAAAGTCAGTTAGTCGCACTTAGCAGTCTAAAGGTTTAAGCATTCATCGAAGGTATTTGATGAAAGTTGTACGAGAACATGTTTCACAACTGATCATTCAAAATTATTGTTTTTCAAACTGAGAAATCTAACTTGGATTTTTTGAAATCTTTCTTTTTTGTTCGTAACAAACAGTGTTTCATTGATAGTTCAGGGCATTTTCTCGTGGTTAACGTCTGTATTTCCCTTTCTTAAAGCGTGTTTGTACCAAAGATATTATCGGCACAGCTCAGTGTGCTGGCTTTTGACCTATTTTTTTGAACTGATAAAAATGGAACAGATGGAAATTAGTAATTAGTCAAATATGTAGACATATTTATTCAATACTCCTGCCTACTTGTTGGCAAAATTACGCCGTCTAAAATTTTAAAAGATATTTCGTGTTACATTTATATTTCTTTCAACAGAGAATAAAGTAGGCAATACCTTCTAATTTTTCCCCCCAGAAATAATTTGGTCAATAAAAACAAAACATTTTTTTTCATTCGGACGGTTGCCAACAAAGAATGTTTTGCAATGTGCAATGTCATAAAGTACACTCATTTTCCCTCACCTTTTCGCGCAGTAATTGGCGTTTAATTAGACCCTGTACTCAATTAAAGTAGGACTGTTTGTTTGATTGTATGGTGTTTACAACCGTTTTCAACATTGTTTCAGTTATATTACGGCTGCCAGTCTTTCTAAACGGTCTTATATTAGAATTTCATAAATCAGTTTTTTCAAGCCACTGACTGCTTTCCCAAGGACGGCTTTTGTCGAAATAAATGCCAAAAGTGAGAGAGGAATGAATCCTCTTGCAATGACTATAATTAACCCTTGGAAATAATTTGGCTGAGTCGGGGATCGAACCCGGAACTCATTGGTCTCAAGACCTGAATGCTTTACCGACATGGCTACCGGGGACTTCCTGTTCTCAAGTCTTGAATGTTATACCGACAAAGCTACCGGGAACTCCCAGTTCTCAAGTTCCGAAAAATATACCGACATAGAAACCGGATACTCCCTGATCTCAAGGCCGAATGCTATACTGATATAGCTACCGGGCACTCCCTGTTCTCAAGTCCTGAACGTTATACCGACATAGCTACCGAGGACTCCCTGTTCTCAAGGCCGAATCCTATACCGATATAGCTATCGGGGACTCCCTGTTCTTATGTCCTGAATACTATACCGACAGAACTAACGGAGACTTTACCTGTTCTCAAGTTCTGAATGCTTTACCGACATAGATACCATGGACTCCCTGTTCTCAGGGCCCGAATCCTATATCGACATAGCTACCGGGGACTCCCCGTTCTCAAGGCCCGAATGCTATACCAGAATAGATACGGGGACGACCTGTTCTCAAGGCCTCAATGCTGTACCGACACAGCTACCGGGGACTCTCTGTAATCAAGTCCCGAATGTCATACCGACATAGCTACCGAGAACTCCCTGTTCTCAAGGCCGGATTGCTAAACCGACATAACCACCGGGTACTCCCTTTTCTCAAGTCCTGAACGTTAAACTGACATAGAAACCGGGAATCCCTCTTCTCAAGTCCTGAATGCCATACCGACATAGATACCATGGACTCCCTTTTCCTTAAGTCCTGAATGCTTTACCGACATAACCACCAGGTACCCCCTGTTCTAAAGTCCTGAACGTTATACCGACATAGAAACTAATTTTAACATGAATTTTCTGGAAGTTTCTCTGCTAAAAAAAAAGGAAAAATTCTATACATCTCGGCGGTCAGTAGTTAATACATGATTGCCAGATTAAAGTGGGGATTATTTTGTGTTTGTGTCATATAATTAGTGCTTGGATTACATTCAGTTAGGATTAGGATCAGACTGGAATTAAAACTGGAATAGTTTGTCTTTTGTATTTAACGTCTAACGTATTGTTTTGTACTATTGTAATATTGTCACTGATTATTTGATAATATTGTTAATAAATTCTGTTACTTGTTATCGTTTGTTGCTGGCTCCTACTTTCTAGTTACGCCTGGCTCGTAACAAATGCTATACCGACATAGCTACCGGGCACTCCCTGTTCTCAAGTGTTGAATGCTATACCGACAATGCTACCGGGGACTGCCTGTTCTCACGTTCTAAATGCTATACCGACATAGATACCGGGTATTCATTGTTTTCAAGTCCTGAATGCTATGCCGAAAAAGCTACCAGGGACTCCCTCTTTTGAAGTCCTGATTGTTATACCGACATAGATACCGGGGACTCACTGTTCTCAAGTCCTGAAAGCTATACCGACAATGCTACCGGGGACTGCCTGTTCTCACGTTCTAAATGTCATACCGACCTTGATACCGGGTATTCCCTGTTCTCAAATCGTGAATGCTATACCGACATAGCTATCGGGGACTAACGGTTCTCACGTCCTCAATTATATACCGACCTAGCTGTTGGGTATTCCTTGTTCTCAAGTCCTGAATGCATTACTGACATAGTTACCGGGTACTCCCTGTTTTGAAGTCCTGATTACTATACCGACAAAGATATCGGGGACTTCCTGTTCTCAAGCCCGAGTGTTATACCGACAAAGATACCAGTTACAGGGCTCTCCATGTTCTCAAATATTAAATGTTATACCGACATAACTACTGGGTACTCCCTGTTCTCAAGTCCTAAAAGCTGCTATAGCGACAAAGCGACTGGGATTTTCCTGTTCTGAAGTCCTGAATGATATACCGATATAGCTACCGGGAACTTCCTGTTCTCACGTCTTCAATGATATAACGACATAGCTACCGGGTATTCCCTGTTCTCAAGTCCCGAACGCTATATCGACATAGCTACCGGGGACTCCCTGTTCTCAAGTCCCGAATGATATACTGACATAGATACCATGGACACCCTGTTTTCAAGGTCTGATTTCTATACCGACATAACTACCGGATACTCCCTGTTCTCAAGTCCTGAATGTTATACCGACATGACTACCGGCAACTCCCTGTTCTAAATTCCTGACTGCTATTCCGACATAGATAATGGGCACTCCTTGTTCTCAAGTCCTAAATGTTATACCGACATAACAAGTGGTACTCCCCGTTCTCAAGTCCTAAATGCTGCTATACCGACATAGCTACCGGGATTTTCCTGTTCTCAAGTACTGAATGCTATACCGACATAGCTACCGAAAACTACCTGTTTTCAAGTCCTGAACATTATACCGACATAGATACCGGTGACTCCCTGTTCTCACGTCTTGAATGATATACCGACATAGCTACCGGGTACTTCTTGTTATCAAGTCCTGAACGCTATATCGACATAGCTAACGGAAACTCCCTGTTCTAAATTCCTGAATGATATGCCGACATAGCTACTGGGATTTTCCTGTTCTCAAGTCTTAAATGCTATACCGACGTTGCTACCGGATACTCCCTGTTCTCAAATCCTGAATGCTATGCCGACATAGTAACCGGGCACTCCCCGTTCTCAAGTACTGAATGTGAATGCTATGCCGACATAGTTACGGGGCACTCCCCGTTCTCAAGTACTGAATGTGAATGCTATGCCGACATAGCTACCGGGCACTCCCCGTTCTCAAGTACTGAATGTTATACAGACATAGCTATCGGGGCTAGGCATAAAAGTAAAAATTTGCTCTTTTCTATCGTATACAATACAGACAGCCCTAAAATATATTAACTCTTTTTACCAAACAACAATACAGAGTTCTTTTCTAAATCGCAAGTATTTGCAGACAACAATTTCGAAATTTATTAAAATGCATTTAAGAGCTTAGATAAGATAGAAAGCATGGAGGGAAATGGAGATAATGCTGGTTTCCAATATTTTTACCTCTTCCCACAATGCTTGCCAATGTAATCGTCCTCAGGGTCGCTAAAAGGTTGGTTATGGGTTAGAAAAAAATGCAGCAAAGAACTGTTGAAAATCTCTAATAATAATTTAACCGTGCTAGATTTTTTTCTGTTACTCCTTATAATGTGTTTTTTTACCAGTCCAATAATGTTTCTCTCATTTTTCATCTTCTAACCCTTAGACTGCTAGGCACGACTCGCTAACTTATGCAGACAGTGACGACCAAGATCACACAGAACGTGCAGTCTGATCTCGGATCTACACTGTCAGTTAAAGATAATTACTTCCGCTGAAAAATACATTTAAGAAAGAGTGTATGGGTGTTTACTATCGGCTTGAAACTTCCTATTTTGCTGTAGTGTGTTTTGTAATAAATTAGCATGTCTTGAATCGCGGTCCCGGGATAATTGGACCTTGAAGTCATTTGGCATAAATAAAGATCTTCTGAAACTTCTCTGCTGCGATTTCCATCTGTAAATTTGCATGAAATGTTGCAGTAATCACAGTAAATACTGATTAAAAACGTCTTGTATTTTTATTTTTGATCGATAAGGTTTTTTCACTCTTCGTAGGATTTTTTTCCCTATGTGATCCAGTAGGTAAGAAGAAGAAGAAGAAGATATTCCTTTTCTCAAAGCGTTTTTCACCCTATTTCTTCTCCTTTTTCATTGAGTATACCTCATATAGGACAGGCCAGTAAAGTATTAACACTCTTTGGTTGGCTCTGTGCGACATCATTGGAAACAGCCGTCTCGAGGCGACATCATTCGCCACAGTCGTGAACAAGTTCCTAAGTCCCCTGTCACCTTTATTGTACTGCAGAGTTTAAGCCCTCCTGTCCATCCACGTGTTTTTACCCGGGTGATGCAGATTTTCTCCGCACGGAGAGCGAAATGAACAGACAAGTTCAATTTCAATGTCTCATTTCCAGTCATGTTTTTTCACCGCGCGACAAAAAGTTGAGGAGGAAAAAAACAAACAACATGTGGAGGTAACTCACTCTCAGACTAGATATGTATTCTTCTATAATTTGATTGCTCAAAATTTTACGCTGTATATCCATCTTTTATAAAAAAAAAAAGTACTTGCTTTCACACATTTCATTTATCGTTTTCGAATAAAATGTCCAAAGGAGGCATACGAGATACTGAGCAAATGGTCGATTTCATTTTGTGTTTTAGCAGGGTACCAACAAAAATGTTTGAATTACTTGCGAATTTTAGGTTAGAATCTAATTAAAGTTGTACAATTTGTTGATAAAATGTTAATTGTTTAAACTGATATAATTGTTCTACAGAACATTAAAATATGTATATCTCAAAGACTTTGAAAGTTTACTTAGTGTTCAGGTTTTGGCCGAGAGTATATTTTGCAAGCAAAGGGAAATTTTACGCAAAAGAGTAGATCTTTACCTATCAGTACAACGTAATTATCAATTTCTTCATCATGATCACCAAAGTTATGCATTTAAAGTATAACCTTGGATAGAACAGGCCGTTCACCAGAAATATCACATGTTCAATTTATTACCAAGACAGGCGAATAGATCACTACCCTGGGAATATATATTCCATTATCCGATGAGCAGAAAAATTCTATTTACATGTCAGTCCGTAACTCCAGATACAATTTATGCATCCCTTTTACCCAGCCAAAGGCAAAATAATATTGAGCTAGATTAGCTTGTTACAAGAATTTTATTTTTCCTTCGGCAAATTTCTCGAAAGCCTGTCTCTTGAAGGCTATTAAGTTTCGATATTGTTTAATAAAGGACAAATACTAGGGTTAGATTTTTAAATGAAACAAAAATCTGCAGAAAGGTATTGACCAAGGTCAGCCTACGCACTCCACGTTGCCTTTTCTGAACCAAAACTCTTTCTACTGGTCAATTTTCTACATGTCAAAGGACCAGTGTACCTCGTGTTTCAGTCATAATTTAAACAAAATATATGATGAATATCTTGGTATGATGCATCATTGAAATGCATTACACCAGATTTTAATGATAGAGCGTAACGTTAATTGTTGGCAATTAAACCGAACCGTTTTTCATACACTTTTGTAATTTAGGAAAGCAATAAACAATTCCTCGTAATCGTGAAAATGTTTCAGATCTGACAATGGGCTATTTTTTTCCATTCCTCGAGGGACATTTCCAACGTGGGCCCGGTAAATATAATGGACAGGAAACCGCCTGATAAACAGTGTGTGGAAAAATTACTTGTATATGTCCATCAAACAAATGGACTATTAATTGAATGAAAACATGAACGAATGGGTCAGATAAAAAAATCATGGTTTATAATGATAAAATACGGGGATGAATCATGGACCAAATGGTTAATGGTTCCTTGTTCATACAGTTAACTAGAATGAACATTTTAATTCGAATATAAAAACCCAATATTGCTATTTTGAAGTCATATTTTGGAGACTAATATCTTTTTGAAAAATATTTTCTTATCGGACAGTGTAGATCCAGGATGAGATTATACTGCACAGAACGTGCAGTCTGATCATAATCTACACAGTCCGCTATAGAACAGTGAGTAAAGCTAAGGAGATTAAGAGTCAAAGAAGTTTGTTAACTGATAGTATTTAACTCAATTTTTATCAGTATTTCATTCATGTCCCGGCGTAAATAGACTTATTCGTGCTTCTCGGGTCAATAACTAGGAAAAAGAAAAGGTCGCTGTAAAAA
Source organism: Tridacna crocea (assembly GCA_943736015.1). Classification (NCBI taxonomy): domain Eukaryota; kingdom Metazoa; phylum Mollusca; class Bivalvia; order Cardiida; family Cardiidae; genus Tridacna; species Tridacna crocea. The sequence continues at coordinate 31,271,228 of OX031066.1, read as the reverse complement.
ATGTCCCTATGTCAGGAAAGAAAAACGTTTTTCTCAGAAAAAAATAAGTTTTTCGGTAGCACTCAGATATGTAGTTGGAAATGGCATGGGAAGATACACAGGTTAAGGCTACCGATAGTAGAGATACTATTTTTTTATTGAAAATAGCATCACTCTCTCATAGCCTTCTATTGGCGCAATGATACAAAATTTGTCAACAGATCGCTTGGTCCTGTGTTGTCTGCGCATGTTATATTTTTAGAAAATTCGATCTGTTTGCTATGACGCATCACTCCCCCCCCCCCCCCCCCCCCCCCCCGCAATATTAGAGGGAAGGGGGGTTTGCAGTAATACGCGCTATAAAGTAGCAAAGGAAAAAATGGCTTTTATCAATACGTATGAGGAGAAATCAGGTCTGTTTTAGCGCCATATTTCTCTAAACTGCTGATCGTAGCTGAATGAATCGAACTAGGTATTTTTTATTAAGAAAACGTTTATTTTAGTTTGAAATTCAAAGTAACGGTTGTCGCGTAGAAAAGTAGTCAAGTTCTGTACCCAGAGTGCCTAAATTAGACAGATTTGTATTTGAAGAATGCCATCTAGCGGGAGATAATGCTTGGCCTTGGGCTTTTTTGTTTCAAAACCATTTCGTCCCATGGCTTGTTCATCCCATGTTTGCGCCACCCCATTTGGATATTTATAGATCGAAATAATCTATTGTAATGTTCGGAATTTAATTTTAACAGGCAAAGATTTTTTCAAATTCATAGTTTTCAAGTACAAAATTAATTTCATTCGATATATCCATCATGTATCGTTCTGTCAAGGGACGTTATTCCTCACTCCTCCTAATGATCAAAGGGAGACCACCAATATACAAATAATCCTTACCATGTCATGAGAAGTCTCGCTTTAGCCAAAAAGGTATTCATGTGCTAAGTTGGTTGATTTTCAATCCAATATATGAATAATGTTTCTCTTTTTCTTAAAAATTATTAATTCCACACAAAGGATTACTCGACAAATACCACTTCAGCATTCTGAACGCTTTGATTTTTTTTTTCAGGATTGATAAGGAAGGTTTTATTTATAGTACATGCTTTTCACGTTTATGTTTCCTAGATCTGCTTTATTTTATCTAGTTTATCTCGTAAGTGTAGAATAGTAACCACATGTAATTTGATCTTCAACCTATCACAAGATGACAATTATTTACACATGCCCAAATTCAAAGCATTATTGCTGATCGAACAATAAATGTGGGAATAATTCAGCAATTTGTCTATGAAAATGTAAAAAGACGTTAGAAAAATGAAAAAAAAAATAGCTTGTTATCGGCATTTTCTCCTTTTCCTACAATGCTTTTAGAAGACTATCTTTCCAGAGTCATGTAAAACTTGAGATTGTTTGATGAATGGTAACTCTTTACCACACGACAGAGAGACCCGTTCAGGTTTTATCAATATAAAAGACTAGCCTCCAGGGTACTGAACACTAATACATGGATCCGTGGAAATCGATATTTGACCAATCAGGACATCGCATTTATTCTACCCGATGTCCTACCTTGGTTTCTGCTATTTCGGCTCACAAATAAACGACTGTTAACGTTAGAAGAATGCAATTCTCTTTATTTATGTTGTGTTTTTGACGTTTGAATTAAAAAAAAAAACTTACAAAATGTGCTTTGCGAACGTGTACCGATGACGTGAGATCACGCAGAGGCTATAGAAAAGTTTAAATTGTGATGATTACTGAAAATTTGAACTTGTGCAAAGAGCTAATCAGCGCTGGATAATAGACTAATTTAAAGTATTCTGTAATTTTTCCTCTCTGAAAGAGAAAACTGGAAAACAAAGGTAAAAACAGACCTATATGAAGTATTAATAAAAAGAAAATACTTTTACTTGAATATTAACCTTGTTCAATAACCTATGCACATCCAAAAAGTGGCCGCGTTACTTGTCACAAATGTTTCAATTTGACATTAATTTTAACCCATGGTGCATGAAGAATATGCTGAATGTGTACTGGGATCGTATATACGATCTCTGATGTGTAGATATAGATCAGATTGCAAATTACATGATGTTTATTTTTGGATTTAAAGTACCTGCTGATTACAATAAGCACTTTGACGTGTAGTTCTTCCTCACTAGGAGTATATGTCAATTTTAAAAAAAAGTCTAACTTCTGATCTGGTGGAACATGGACATTTTTCTCTTGACTTATCTGTTTCAACCGTTTACCACATAACGGGTTTTAACGACCCGTAGAAAGCTTTTAAAAGCATTGCGGAGAAAGGAGAAAATGCTTGTAACATTCATTTTATCCTTTTCTCACTGTGTTTTGCGCTCTTTCAAAAACAAATTTCAATTTTTGAATCATTTATTTTGTTGTCTGCAAATATTTGAATTTGGATTGCTCTAAAAATTTTGTCATTTGGTGACGAGTTTAAATGGATTAGCACATCTGCACATTAGCACAAAGGGTGTGTTGGTAAACTGTTAATTTGATAAGAAGTGTGTTTGATTGCAACACAATTTGCCGCCCCGATCAACTTGACCACCCGTTGTCATCAGTATATCATATACTACCGTCATAATATTAACAATTTTCTTAATTGACAACACACTAAACGAATTTTATAATCCATCAGACAACCCTTTTCCCCTTAACCTGATATGAAAATTTTTCATTAACTTAAACCTCTCTGTACATTCAGACATTCTATAAGCTTTTCGAAAGGTTTGTAATTCAGTGTTATTTAATTTGATTTGATGCTGAGATGACTTTACTAGCCCAACGAAAGCAATAAGTATCGTTAATTCTATTATTCTCTGGCAAAACGGGGATTTGTTGATGTTTTTTATATGTTCAAATTTTTGTTTAAACATGTAAATTTGTTACATTGTACGTCGCCCCCGTAATTCACCCTTTTAATACATCTCCGTATGTAAATTAGTAAAGCATCTTTAAATTTCTTACTGAGAATTTATCATCGATAGAAATATATGCTTAAAATACTTTTTCCGGAATTTTATTGAGAGAAACAGTCATGAAAGCACGATTTAAGTAGCCTATCTGCTATACTGTATATGTATTGACTACGTTTGTTTGTGAGACCTTGGCAACAGTAACTAAGGTAGTCGGTTTATCTTTTCGCCACGGATCCATGTATTGACTCATTCCATCCGAAGAAATGAACATGTTCTGTTTCCTCTGTTTTACAGTTTTGCTCACAAATCCCCCATAAAACGCTAAAAATCTGTTTAACACGATGTGGACTAGCACTTTGTTGCAGTATTTTTGAAAAAAAAAAAAATGTTGAGTAAACTGGCCTTTGGAGGGCTATAAAGCTCATGGAAACACAGCAAAGGTATAAACCATGGCACTGGTAAGTTAATGATAATACTCGTTAGGTATACGAGCTTTTAGCACGAGACAATGGACACTTTATGTTGGACGGTATTCTGATATATAAGAACATAAGACTGCCATACTTCAGTGCCAAAAATGGGCGAGTTAAAGTTGTAGAGTAACACCCCGGTTACACAGACTGTCGGGGTTTACATCGATATCAAATCAGTCTAATTATTTCAATTTTTTTTTTCGCTTTTGATCGGTTGTCGTAGGTGGCTTTATTTCAAGCTGTTTGTGTAAACGGGTATCGGCGACAAACAGGTGTTCAATCGGTCTTAAAAATATTCCATCTTGCGCTGGTAGAGGCCCGATCGGGATTTAAGATATTTTCATCGATTGAAATGCTAAAATGCCGTCGGATCTCACAGCTTGTAAAGCGATGTTCATCGGGCATGTCGGTGATGGATCGGTGTTTGATCAGTGGTCAAACATTTTCTGTCGTATGTGGTCGGTGGTACATATGTAGTAATCCGTCGCAGATCGGTGGTATCGGTGTTAAAGAGCTTGCATATCTCTTATCATAAGTTGTTGTCGGTTCTTTCAACAAAAAATTTGTACAAGTGATGAGAACCGAGTAATTTAATGCAGTTCACTGGCTGACGACATGGAAGATGGAACAGCAATCGAGCAGTTTGGCCTTCTGCTGCTGCAGCAAGCCCTTCTCAATGTCAGACAGGCTATTTAGCTAGTCCATGAGCCCAGAGGAGACCATAGACGCCATCGTAGGAGACAAAGGAGGTGGTGGTCTACCACCTGCACCCCTGCTACCACGGCCATAATCTCTTTCTTTCACAAAGGGGTCTTCTTGGACCTCCAAGACTTCGTTAGAGACAAACATAAGGGTTATGCCTTTACCGACGGATTTCTTGGAGTTCCCTTTGACCCACATACTAAGACAATCCGAAACTTGTCACAGAATTGTTACAGAATCAATCATATATGGCACTGGTCAATTATTGTGGAAACAATTAAAATGCCTGTCGCGCATGTAACAGTGTGTCTCATGGATTCCATACTTCGATCCTCAGCTTTTTACATCGGTGATTAGTATCAGTTCATCGGTGGCTCTTCGGTGGCTTGTCGATGGCCTGTAGGTAATATCGGTGGTAGATAAGTGGTTAATCGGTTATTTTGTAATATTTTCACCGATTGAGAATTTTAAGCATGTTTAAAAATCTCAATCGGTAACTTTTCATCGATGAAATTCATCTTTTCCCGATAGCTTTTGATAGGTTGAGAATAGGTGACCAATATGTGACATCAGAGGTAAATAGGTTTTCGTCGGTTCCCTCCCTACCTCGGTTAAAGAGACTACCGATTTATCAGCGATAGCTCTGTGTAACCGGGTTGTAACACGTAGTTGACTACAGCCGTCAAATACAGAGCTGTTCAATTCATCATATATAAATAAGAACTCTATTACTTCAATTCTTATTAACTATGGATGAAGCAGTCAGCAATTGATCAATCCCCTCCTTTGTTTATTGCGTAAATTAGTCAAGTGTTCAGCCATTAGACTCTTAAGCACGATCGAACTCATCATTGCAGACAGTGAAGATTCAAGATCAGACGACAGGGATCGTGCAGTTTGATCTATAATCCACACTGTCCGTGATTTTTTTCAGTTTGAAAACGATTCTGAAATCCTTATATCATAGGTCGATAGGTTAGCGTAAATTTTCCGTGTACATCTGTCTGTATCAACAGTTTAAGGATTGTTGTTGTTTATTTGTGTGTGTTGGTTTTATCAGGAAATGTACGTTAATCCCTCTATCTCACCGCAATAATCCTCGACGGACTTTCTGTTAAGCTGCTTGACTAGGTCTGTCTTCATTTCCCAATACAACACAATGTAGAATAAATATATGCGACGCTCTTGCAAAAAAGGGTTGAATACATCTCTGTGGTATCCATTTATTGTACCTTGATATACAATCAGTTTTGATCCTGAGGTAAAATAGTCCTTGGACAAGCAGAAATTTTACCAAATCAATAAGTCTCGAATCAGGTCATCGTTCAGCTGACATGAGCCTTTATTTTTTGCTGGTGCATTTTCTTTTTCCGGACAATAAGTTATATACATCAGGGCTTATATACACCAACCATTCAATATTCTTTGTCTCAGTCTCCAAGGTTTTCTAAATTTGTAAGTAACACAACTTCTGATTGGCCTAACCGAATAGTTTTAGCTATTTAGAAGTTGTGTTAGTTACAAATGTAGAAAATTCTGGTGAATAAGACAAAGAACGTTTAAGAGATTAAGAATGGTTGGTGAATACGGATATCAGTAAATGCTTGTCTTTTTAAGTATTTTTTCGTAAATACAAATATCTATTCTCTTTTTGGTATGGAACATTTATCGCGGCGGCCACTTCGTAATTGTGTAAATATTTGTACACTGAAGTCGTTCCAACACCATTGCCTTCACCGGAAACACTTGTGTAGCTCTCGTGAAAAGAGCGGTCAATCTATGGAACTACACGCAGCGTGCTGCGAGCTCTTGTCTCTTCTTCCCAAACCATTCTTTACAATGGTGTTAATCTTGTTCTCCAGAATTTTCGAAATTTGAAAGTATATCGACTTGTAACTTGCTTAACCGTTCTGTTTTGCCAATCGGAAGTTATGCTACTCTCAAATTTAGAAAATGGTCTTAAGAATGGTTGATGAGTACGGACCCTGGCTCCAGGAAGTAATTGTCGAGATGTACATGTACATATGTGACCCATCACGGAAAAAGGGGACCATTTAGGATTTCTGTAAACCAATGAGATGAATACAGATGAACGATAGTGCATGCAAGTTTAAGTTGATAATTCAAAACTGTTTGTATAACAAGGTACATTAATCACTTTTCATACAGAAAATGTCATTAAAGCAAAAGGTGTCAATCCTGGTCAGCCAGGGCAGTTCGCGCAGTCTGATCAAGTTTGACACTTTTTGAAGTTCCCAGATGGTCCCTTTTTGGGTGATGGGTCACAAAAATAAGCTGTGAAAAAACGTTTCACAATCGATTTAAATAGCAAGGTATACATTGATTGACTGTATGGTGTTTAAAACCGTTTCGACATTATTTAAGTTATATCGCGGTGGCCAGTGTGCTTATCCATGCTGTCCTGATGTTCTTTAACCTGTACTCTGCATAATGTTCTTTCTAAGCCACTGGCTGCTTTCCCCCATAACCATCGTCGGAACAATGGTCAGCGGTGAGAGAGGATGACTCCTGTCCAAATGACTAACATCATTCATCAGAGGCAAATTGACCGAGCCAGGGCGACCAGCTGTTCTCAAGTCCTGCACCTACTGAGCTACTGGGGCTCGGAGGAAAACTTTAAAACTAAAACGAGGTCTTTTTAAAAGTTTCAAGTGAAACACTTCCAACAACACGGTGCTCTCATACTATTGAGGGGTTTCCCTCTTTGACTTACGCGGTTTACTTTCACAGAAAACCCTTGAAAATAAAATGGTTGGTTCCCATATGTTTTCACAACATTTTCTTTGTAAAAAATGTCAATTACATTTGGTGTATTAAAACAAAAATGTTTCCACCTCTCTTTTTCATACGCACTTGCTTATTGTGCGAACTGAGCGTTACGCTCTACTATACGGATGTCTTCGAGTAACATCAACTTTCATCGCCAAAATCATACGGATTCGGCTAAGACTCGGATAACCCCAAAAATATATATACAATCATCAATTATTAAGGATCATAAAATTAAGAACAAAATGATGCATGGTATTCCTTAAAAGATTACATTGCCTCTTAGGGTACTTTTAGATTTCCCGCCCAAAATCTAAAATGCATTGTTGGAATGTCAAGTGACCGGAACGTGACTAATGACTTTTACAAACATATCATACAAGTTGGAAGTTACTATGACTTCTTAATCTGTATAGATTGGCAAATCTCTACCATTAACGCTCCAGACCATTCTATCTCAATCTACTTCTAATGTTTTTTTTTTTTTTTGTTCTTGTTAATATTGTTTTCTTTCTACTTTGAAATTATTTTTATCGTATTGACTATGAAATACATGTACCATAACCGTTGTCTGGAAATTGGAGAACTTTATAAGCTTTAGCTTCCGTTCTGATCCATTTCTTCAGTACATGTATAATTAATAATATAACCCAGTCTTCAAACAAGATCCTGGGAATTATGAGATCTTTAAAATTTAGGCTAAAGAGAGATTCTCTCAACCAAATATATGTATATCTTTTTTGCGACCACTTCTCGAATACTCCTCAGTGGTCTCGGATAACTGTACTATGTCGGAAAAGGATCGTTTGGAAAAAATTCAAATTGAGGCCGCAAGAATAGTAACCGGTATTACAAGATCAGCTTCTACTCTTGACTTATACAAAGAAATCGGTTGGTTAACGTTAGATAATAGGCGTAAATATCAGAAACTCGTACTTATTTATAAAATAGTCAACGGTCAGACTCCGCAATACTTAAACGATATCTTTCCTTTAAATGTTAACGCAAGAACAAATTATTTACTCCGTAATGCTAACGATATCGATTTAGTTGTTTGTCGAACTGAATTGATGACGAAGTCATTTATTCCATCTGCAGTTACTCTATGGAACGAACTCTCCGACGATATTAAATCCTTGCAATCTTTGTCTCAATTTAAATTTCGTATCCTACAGACCTTTCATGTTTCTGATGTTCCTAAGCACTTTTTCGTCGGTAAACGCCACCTCTCTGTTGTGCATACAAGAATTCGTAACAGATGCAGCAATCTGAACTTTGACCTTTTCTCGAATTATATATCTCAAAATGCAAGCTGTAGGTGCGGTTACGTTCAAGAAGATGCTGAACATTATTTCTTCAGATGTACACAATACGCAGTACAGAGAAATAATCCCTTTCAAACTTTACGTCGATTTCATCCATTAAATATCAACATTATATTGTATGGATCTCATAATCTCAGTTTCGAAGACAACTCATTGATATTTAGGACTGTACAAACTTATATAAAAGATACAGGACGATTCAAGTAATCCTGAAGCAGCAATCGATAATTTATTTGACCAATTCGCCCGGATCTTGGGACCCCACTGACTTACGATTAATCTACAGTAATCATTTAGTTAAAATCTAAAATCTGAGTGGTTTTTTTTTTCCTTCATTTTCTTTTATTTAAAAATGTCCTATATTCTTTTCCAACTCGATTTATCAATTTATCAATTGCCATTACGATGTCAGTGCGTAACTGGAACAAAATTGTCGTCAAAAATGAAATGAAAACTTAATGCATATTAAAAAGCCAAAAGTAAAAATGGGCGACTCTAAAAAAAATGTAATTTCATAAAGGGAATGACCGAATCTAAGTTGAGAGAACTTGTGGTCAGACCCTTTTGCCTCGTCCTTTGATTGCGTATATTGTTGTTCTATGTTGTAAATTATATTCTTGTAAAATACTTGGCAATAAAATATGTTTAAACTAAACTAGTACATGTATAATATGACTTACGTTTGTTACTATTTGTTATATACTGATGAATAAAATATGTTTAAACTTACAAACATATCGTCCACTGTGACCCACTTTCGATTCATTCTGTAATCGATTCTGGGTTATTTCGCTGGAGTTTTCTCTTTCTCACGAATTATTTCTGAAGCATTTTGATTGGTGTTTTCAGTTTTTCATTGAGAAAAGTTAAACTATTTCTATCACAAATGCACCGTCATTTCTATTTTTATTTGTCCAATCCTTTTTGTATTTATCCAAACCTTTCGTTCGTTGCAAATCAAGCTTGGCGATAGGCTATTTTAAATCTGGCGTCGCCCATCAACATCACAATCGAGAAGCGTTTTTAAAAAAGACAGTTTCAGCGTAACACCGAAAGTTTGACTGTAAAAATCGTACACAAAGATCGATAGTGTCGTCCCCGTATTGCAGAATGACAGATCTCTGTACAAACACGGGCCATATTTGTTTACAACCTTGGGTTTTTTTCCAGGGTTATTTTTAGTAACGGAAGAAATAAAATTATCCTCTCTACTAGAGAGTATCAATATGTTATCGATCTTTCGATTGGCTATTAGGGTACTTCCGGACCATATGAATATTTATAAGTAAGAAACGTCGATTTGCTTGTCACTTTTCTCAGGGGTAGATGCATGAAGAGTAACGTAATGCTTCAAACCTGGGTTCCGAGGGTAAAAAATTTTTACGGGTTAAGGATTTCTCCAAAATCATACCTGGTCATTGGAGTCGAAGTCTCGCAGTATTCAGCACTCTTTATTTTAACCGTTAACTTGCTAAATAATTGAAATAAAACTTTCAAGTTGATAGTAAGATCCCAAATTTCGCTATTTAACATGTATCTTTAATACAAGATGAGGATATATTATCGGACAGTGTAGATCTAAGATCAGACTGCACGTTCTGTGCAGTCTTATCTTGATCTACGCTGTCCGCGAAAGGTCTTCGAGTCCCTCATAGCAGCGTAAGGGTTAACATTGCGTACCATGTAGCAGAAATTCAAGAATACCAGAGAGAGCAATAACAATGAGAATCATACAAATAAAAAGCTATGAATGAGGACAATAAAGTCCTGATTGGATGAAAAAGAAATACTTTTAGAAAGGTCAGGGAGTGGTAAAGCGTAGAACTTTTTCTTTTTTTTTTGTTTGAATGGCTTTTCAGTATGTATGATAAATTTTCAATTGGTAAGATACCTCATGGTAAAATTGATTTGATTTATTTCATGTTTTTAACACCGAATATTTTCGTTTTATCACGGCCGCCAGTGCACCTATCCATGGTTTCCTGGAAGTTTTTGTACCGGTACTCTGCACAATATCCTGTCAAAGCTACTGGCTCCTCCTCCACATGACCATCTTCAATGTAATGATCAGCGGTGAGAGAGGAATGAATATTGTCGCAATTACTATCATCATTCCACCAAAAGAAGTTTACAGAGCCCGAGATCGAACCTCGATCCCCTTCTCCCCCTCCTCGTTCTCAAGACCTTTATGCAACCGGCTGAGCTACCAGGGCTTGATAGCTATCAATTATTACAGCAAATACAAACAATAAAGAAACCACGGTCAGAACACACGTTTTGTTCCATTCGATATTTATACTGTCTGCAACAGAACAAAATACCCTTTCCCTTTTACTGTGCTATACAGGATCAAAATAAGTCGCAGAAACTATAGACTAATCTCCAAATCACGTCGTCCACAACTTCATTTTAATGTGTCGGACCGGACGCAACAATTGTAGATGGTTTGGGGTTTTAACCGTCTAAAAAAAAACATTTTTTTTTTCGGCCGATGAGAATAGAATAGTAATGTTATACAGAAAAAAAACGCATATATATTCTTGGTCATTAAAAGAAATAACTGATGTAAAGCACACACACACACACAAATACGTATAACAAATCGCGAAAGCAAGTTCAAAAGTGTCTGCCACGGACTACAGACGAAAGGGAAATTGACTTTATTCCTCTAGGATATTATATAACACGGGTTCTCCAAACAAGAGGGTCGTATCATTTCCAGTCTGTCTGCTATCATTTATCACACTAATTTAGAGTAATTGCCTGTCGTCGAAAATGACATTGAAAGTGTTGCTGTTACATTTTCATAGATATACACGTGATACAAAGGGATTAGATTCTAAGATCGTAATGGTCAAAATCTGTATTTTGTTTTTAATTTCGCTGCCAACAGCCAACCCTTAACCTGCTTACTGTGTAAAATAGAAAAAAAAAACACACATAAAACCAAACAGATCCAAGAAATATCTTAAAGAAGATATACAGTGTATATTTCCAGCAAACTGACATGGGCCCGTAGAATAAACATATCTTCATAATTGACCAATCACAAAGTCCTATTTATTGATTTGTTATCAGTATCAAAAAGCAGGTCAAAAGCCAGCACTTGAAAATTAGTTTTCGCCCAAAAACATTTCAGTTTCAAATCTTCTTATTGGATAGTGTAGATCCAGTCAGTATGATCTTGATCTGCTCTGGATGAAGCGTATTATTCAAAATCTGCATTTTGTTCATTATCTCCCGCTACATGGCATTCTATAAATACTCATCTATCTGATATGGGCATCCTGGGTACAGTACCGAACCACTTTCCTACGCGACAACCGTTACTTTGAATTTAAAACAAAAAAAAAAGGGTTTACCCAATATAACGCTACCTCGTGCAATTCACTCAACTATGATCACCAGTTTAGAGAAATCTGTTGCTAAAGCAGTCTCATTTCTCCTCAAACGTATTGATACTTTATTCAACATTGCTACTTTATAGAGCGTAATATTGACAGTCAGCCCGCTTTCGGGGCTAGTAGTGATGCGTCATATAGGACAGTCGAATCTTCGAAGAATGTGACATGCGCAGACAACGGCATTTTGTTTATAATTTCGCTCCCAACTGCCATTTTTTTTTCTGAGCCTAAAATTTTCACTGCAGTTGAATGTAAAATTCGTCATAAATTAGCATTAGGTGGATCTGAAATCAGACTGGGCGTTCTGCGCAGTCTGATCTTGATCTACACTGTTCATATATGGAATCTAATCCGGTATAAGCGCTGCAAGTGTTTAATTTAAAAAGGTCTTTGTCAATTTTCAACTACCATTCTTGAGAAAGTTCTTAGTCTTATTTTCCGAAATTACGTAAATTTGAAAGTAATACAACTTTTGATTGGCGAAACCATTTGATCGTCTTATTTTCGAATTGCGAAGACGCAAGGTGGACAATAAAATAAGGATATTTTCGGCATCATTAAAGTTAAATTACCACCAGTGTACCTATCTATGCTTTCCTGGAGTCTCTTCTATCAATCCTTCGCACAATATTCTTTGCAGGCCACTGGGTGTTTTCCCACAGATATAAGCATCATTGAACTATAAACATCATTGAACTATAAACATCATCGAACTAATGATTAGTAGGTTAGACACAGATAAAACACTTTTTAAAACATTATGTTTCTGACATGATCTTCTTCAATAGTTGTATTTTTCTCAACATTTGTTTAACCCATTACCACATATCCCTACTTTTAAAAAGCATGAGAAAGAAGCCTTTAGAAAACATTGTGGGAAAAGGAGAAAATGCTGGTAACCAGCATTTTCTTCTTTTACTACAGTGTTTTCTACTCTTCACAAAACAATTTCAAATGTTCAGTCACTTTTATTTTGTCGTCTGCAAGTTTTTTCAATTTGGACAAACCTAAAATATTGAAGTTTGGTAATGAGTTAAAGGTTGCACGTATTGTCTTTAAAATTCAGATAGGTTCAAGCCATCAAAACTGAATATTTGATTATTTTGAAATTTATATCGCGGTTTTAACTCTTTACTCCATAGATACTCATTTCAACGAATTACTTGTAGGAGCCTCTGGAAAACATTGTGGCAAAAGGTGAAATTGCTCATGAGGAGCAATTTCACCTTTTGCCACAATGTTTTCTACGCTATCAAAAGGTGTCATATACACATATGAAATGGCTTCATCCTGACTGTTGATTACGGTCAAATAGAGATACCATAGAAATGCGGTATAGGGTAAAGAGTTAACAGCTGATGTCATATCACGGCGGTCTGTACACCTACACATGTGTTTCCTGGTTTTCTCCTGCTGACACAACGTTCTTTCCAGGTCATTGGCTATACATGCACATTCTCACATGTATTAGAGCTGAGGGGGCGAAAAATCAGCGGAAAGAAAATTTTCCTCAACAGGTTATCGAACTTACAACCACCAGGTCACAAGTTAGATACGCTAACCATTGAGCTACCCGGCCGGGCATCCATCCAAAGCAGACCAAAAAGGGAAAGAAGCTGTAGGAGTATTAGCAGTAACAACAACAACAACGCGCACAACTACTACAACAGAAGAGAGCAAAAGACAAATCTTAGAAATCTATACATATTTTATTATGCATTTTCTCAATATCTTAAACAACAAAGGATTCACCGACATTGATACATACTTGTTTCACAAACATGTGAAATCATCAATAAACAAATTAAAATTTCAGTAGAGTGATGCTCTGTGAAAAAGGGGGTTTCAGGCATCCGCAAGGGATTGACTCATGTCAGCCTAATTGTGCAGTCTGCGCAAGCTGAGCTGGGTCGGTTTTTTTTTTTGCCATGGGAAAACTTTTAAAACTTGATATAGGACCATGCTATCTTGTGACTCAGACGGTTTTTAGACTAAATAGATCCTTTTTAAGCCATTTCCAAACGACAAAATTTTAAGTTTGTCCAAATCGAAAGAATTTGAGGACGACAAAATTATAGTGATTGAAAACTTGAAATTTGTCTTGTGAAGGGTAGAACACATTGTGGGGGAAGGAGAAAATGCTGGTTACCAGCATTTTCAATTTTTTATTACAATGTTTTCAAAAGGCTTCTTTCCTCAAAAGTAGGGATTGTGTGGTAATGGGTTAATGAATAACTTGCCTGGTGTAATACATTTCAAAGTTGTATTAGACCCGCCTGTTTCCAGAGCGCCTCTCGTCTACTGTAAGATATGTACGAAAGTATTCTAAACCTCTACCACATAACCACGAGGAGGAAAGCTTTCGAAAACATCGTGGGAAAAGGAGAAAATGCTGGAGACACCAGCATTTTCTCCTTTTCCCACGATGTTTTCTATCCTGTAATAGACAAATTTCTGAATCTGGATTACATCTAATTTGTCGCCTGCAAAAGCTGAAATCAATTTGGACAAGTCAAAAATTGGGTTGTTTGGTAGAGTTAAGAAAATATGTTCAATCCAAACAGTCTAGTACCACACAGACAACATTCACCGGCCATATAGTATGCAAGTTTTATCCTTAAAATTAATTCAATATTAGACAACAGCTACTGATTGGCTGTGACAGAAAGTCCTAGCCAGATCATTTGCTATATACTCACAGAAATCAGAATTACATCGATATCTCCAACATTTCCTTATACTTGCCAAAGATATTCTAATTCCTCAGACCATCTAGGTGACGAAATAATCTTGGAATAGATTGGACATTTTTTGCCACGAGCAATCGGGATAACGTGGGACTATGTGAAAAAAGGTATAGTAAACTAGAGAGCACTTGTAATTTCTCTTCTTTGGGTGACAAGGGTTAACCTGTAACCTACCAAATAAGTGCAATGAAACTTTGAAGCCAATAGTATATAAACTCAAATTTAATCATTTCAAACGTATTTTTTTGGGAAAGATATCTCCGTATCGGTCAGTGTAGGACCAAAATCCGACTCACGTTCTGAACAGTCTGATCATGCTCTTCACTGTCCGTTAAAGATCCTCGAGTCGTGTTTGGCAACTTAAGGGTGAGGAAGTAATTTTGGTTAAAGTTTTTGTTTGGCGCCGAAAGATTAGATTAATAACTGTCTTCAATGATCGCGGAATGAATTAGAAACCAAACAAAAGGGTGTAGATGGAAAGCCTACCACCAGAATAATGGATGTGATTATTCCTTTCCCAAACAAGCCCTGTTTTTTACGTGTCTGCAGTAAAAGTCTTTTGAAAGCACTGTGGGGAAAGGAGAAATTGCTCGTAACGAGCAATTTCTCCTTTTCCCACAGTGTTTTCTAGCCTTTCTGCCATTTTTTTTATATGTTTTCTAACACTTGTCACTTCAATTGATGGTGGATACAGTAGGTCGCTTGCAATAGTTCTACAGGGGTAAACAGCTCGTGCCATTCAACCAGAAGGAACTATTACGTAATTTACACTTAACATTTCTGGCGCTTTAAGAAATATTGTTATGCATTATTACGTAAGGGGTACAGCAAGGGGAATTGCTGTTAAACAATAGTACTAAATCTTGACAAAAGCCCCAACAAA
Organism: Tridacna crocea; assembly: GCA_943736015.1. Lineage (NCBI taxonomy): Eukaryota > Metazoa > Mollusca > Bivalvia > Cardiida > Cardiidae > Tridacna > Tridacna crocea. The sequence goes on along the minus strand of OX031066.1, from coordinate 31,255,986 downwards.
AATGGGGATAGAAGCATGATATAAATAGAGTATTGTATTTTGGGGAAAACAGAAAAAAAACAAGTAGGCCTATCCTCTCTTTACATAAAAGGCCCACTTACAAAAAAAGTGTAGACAGTACGACTGCAGGGATAACAATAACAACAGTTATAATGGTTGAAAATAGCAAGCTTGAAATATTTACTAAAAATGGAGCTGGTATCAGGCTTACCTCCAATAAACAGTGTCACTTTATTGTAGATGACCTAGAAATGAATCACAACAGTGTCGATATCTGTGGCAAAGCCAAAACAATTAAAATGAACGATTTTATTGGTCTAGAACGAAAAATTAGTCACAAATGCTATTTTACCTTTGTTTAAGGAAACAGCTCTAATATTTTTTTATCTCTCAAAATCATCAATATATATCCATTTTGAAGTATTTGCGTGAATATTGAAGGAATATGGCGAAGTTCAACATTTTAGTAAAAAATGCTGTTTTATTACAAAAGTGCTTGTCTTTATCAGATAACGCTTCGCAAGATAACAAACTTTTCCGAAAATTGGTAGGAAAATTACAGACGGCTAATGAAATGGTTCATATTGTCTATGAATGTACAGAAACAATTGCGGGAAAAAGGAGAAAACGGTAGTTAACAAAAAAACTGTTTCCTCAAGATCGTCAAAAGTCAGAATTGTTTGGTAATCTATAAAAGGAAAAGTTCATCATGGGACCTTGAGAAAGAGTTAATCTGTTGAAATGGAATGTATCGTGAGTGAACCTTAATGACTGCGGAAACATTTAGACCGATCGTTCCTTTTTTTTCTTCAAAGAGATAAATGAAAATGTATATTTTATTTCATGTGTCTATATTTCGAAATGTTATAGGTAAAGAAATGGCGTAAGTTAAGCTGGGGGAATTATTTCCCTGTCACAGTGACTACTTTCCTCATATCGGTTATCCGGTCTATTGACTTGAGATCACTAGTTTTTCAAAGTGACATTCGTTGACAAAATAATCAGAGAAAATATAATATATAACTTATTTCATCAGCTTGCGGTTAATATGAGGAAATATTTGCCTCAAAAGGGAAAGGCCCGCGAAAATAACTTGTGCCTTACAGCACTCGTTATCTTAGCATACCTTTCCCTTTTGAGGCAAATATTTTCCCATATTAACCACAAGATGATGAAATAATCTCTATATAAAAAACAAAGCTCAAGGAAAAACACAGTCACCCTTATCTTTAGTCGATGGTGACAGCTTTGGTGGACCAAGATCAAAACAGAGTATTGCTGATTGTTCTTCGACTTTCACAATTTGGGCCCGCATTCACCAACCATTCTTTAGAACGTTCTTTGTCTTATTCTCCAAAATTTTCTACATTTGCAAGAAACACAACTTCTGATTGGCTAAACCAATAGTTGTGTTACTTGCAAATGAATGTAGAAAACCTTGGAGAATAAGACTAAGAGTATTCTCAAGAATGGTTGGTGAATACGGGCCCAGATATTTTATATGTTAGATGTTCTGACACAACTTTGCAAATCTAATGGAAAGAATTATTGGAAGTTCTGTTGGGCAGAAAATAGATAGAAAATAGAAACGATATTATTACAAAAAATACTAGGACCATTGTGTTTATGGTATCGGGTCAAGAATACCACCCTGCTGGTTCAAGTTGTTTATCATGACGTTGTTACAGCTGACTGTGTATTGATCCATATAACTGCTTTGCGTCTAACAACCCTTATCCTGCTGTGTGCAACCATGGGTGTAATTCATACGTGCAGTCTGATCTTTGTCGACGTCACTACTTTATGTAGTCTAGTCGAAAGAGCATCTGACGGCGCCTTAGGGCCGTTTAATAACGCTGTCTTTTTAAAGCGATAAATTAATTGAAATGATACTTTCTGTTACTAAAAAAGAAACAAAATACTGTAGTTTTAACTCTTTATCGGTTGGAGTTATACAGTGTACAGGATAACATAGATCAAGACCAAAGACTTTGTTTACCCAGTCATTGAATTCTTACTCTAACAGGTTTATCCAGTCATAAATTGAGTTTCTTTGTAGAAGTAACAACAATATTAAAGATACAAGTCATCTAAATCACATGTATTATATTGTATGACGAAAAACCTTTTAGTGAAATTCATCCATTCATTCATTGTTAAAAACTCAGTAGCCTGCAACACCAAAAAGGGTGAAGGAAAGTTAATTTAGATGAAGACTGGAATGATTTCACACATCTATTGAAGGCATGTCTTTCGCTGTGGAATCTGTTGTTAAATTTATAGTCTCATTTACTTTTTCACTAACCGTTTGAATCGGAATGTTTAACGATAAATCACTGCATGTAGTCTTTAACGCCGAGTCAGGATGAAGTAGATTGTTGTTATGAATTGGTTGTTCAGTAGATACGGAAATCAATTTCAATGTTTCTTGTGTAGATGGCGTTGCTTTCTCTGCACTGTGTCCATTTATTGATCTTGAAGGTGGTGAAGGGTGTGCACTTTTGTCAAATTTCGTTCGAGTGTAGTTTGATAAAGGCACCTGAGTTTGTCGTCCGAAAAGTTTCACATTGCAAAATATTCTCTTCACTTCTTGTCGGAATTTCGTTCCACTTAAACAATACAACAAGAAGTTAAACGAATTATTTATGTACATGAACATATTAACTATTGCCCACCATAAATCTAGTTCTGCAAGTTTTTGATTTGAAGCACCTGACTTCCAGTGAGGGTAACCAATGTTGTAGATACTTACTGGCGACGTACTGAACAGAAACACGATGTTTAAAGTGAACAACATAGCTGTCATAGAAGATTGTTTGGCATGTTGTGACGGTTGTTGTCTATGGTTTGTTCTTGTATGAAGGGAGGGTGCAATTTGTCCGTGAGTTTTTCGCTGACTTTTCACAACTTTGAATAAAATCATTGCATTGCCTACAACTATAACACAAAACGGGATAAGACAAAAAGCACTAAAATCAATCCAAGGCCATGAGTGATTAAAGAATTGGCGATAGTTTTTATCAACTTCAATACATTTGGCAATTGTCACAGTGTCTGTATCTTCATCATACTGTGAAACAAAATCCATCCCATATAACAAATGGGAATTCAAGGCTAATAAAAACACTCCTATGGATATAATAAATGCCAGAGCTGATTTCTTGGTACACAAGGTTCTAGCATTATGGGGCAGCCATGCAGATATTACACGCTCCAGTGTTACCGCCATTAGGATCCACGCCGAAAAGTCTAACGATGTATACACTAACCAAATGTTTAACTTGCATCCAAAAGGACTGTTTTCACGAACATCTGTGTCAAACAAGTAAATTAGCCATTGTCGAAACAAGCCCGAGTATAAAACTAACAAGTCGGAGCACGCAAGGCCGATCAAATATATTGCCGTCGTCGATGAACGTATGGAACGTCTTGTTAGAACCAGTATAGACAGAAAATTACCCACAGTTCCTAGAATCAGTAGGATAGGCGGAACTATTTTCCATATCAATACGCCAGCCTTGTATGCAGGGTATATCTTGAAATCATCCCCGCTGTCAGCCAAACCACTGTTGGTATTGTTACTCGTCATCATAAGATCATGTCATTTAAAATTTTGACATAAAGGTCATAAGGGAGAAAAACTAAATAATTCAAAATTTAGACACGACTTAAGATTTTTCTAAAATTATTTCCACAAGTAAACATGCTCCTGCATATTATCATAAAATGTTTCAAACGGTATAAATGTGCTGTATTTAAGTTTATTAGAACATTTCTGTCGTCAACTAAAAATAATTAGATATCACAATCAGTCCAAGTATATCAATAAATCCAAAGATTGTTCTATCTAACTTTATCACGTAATATCACTTATATGCACAAACATTCCTTTCATCCTTTCATTATTATCCTCTCATCAACTTGAATAAACATTTCCTAGAGCTGACCTAGGACCATCTGTTCCTTACCCCAGGCAGCTCCTGTTTCACAAAATATATAAACAAGACTCCGAGGTTTTGTATACAGTTTCAGCATGTGTAGTCTAACATTAGTAATTGAATTCGATTGGTGTCTTCTATATCTTGCCCTCGATGGTCTGCAAAGAGATGAATACCTTCATTATTTCAACCGATTTACCATTAGTCATATCAGCATCCGAAAAGATCGGACAATGTAGATCAAGATCAGATTATACGTTCTTGATCAACATGTACATTGTACAGTGGTAAATAACGTAACCCCTGGTTCCGTGAAGACTTGTTATGCTTTTAACTCTTAGAGGGGCTTCAGCAAGGATGTCTTTAACTGAACTTACAGTAACATTATCCTAAATAATAAAAGTACAATCAAACATGACCCGCGAATTGGGCTGTATAAACAAAGTGCAAGGTAAGCTTGGTAAAATATGCGACATTCCATGCAGATTGACACCATTCTGTATGAAGTAAGTTACTGTATTCAATGGAAAATAATTTTCATCCGCGTTTTCACTCAAAGGATAATGTTGTTTTCCTTTCATAAAGAATTGGTTATATAAGAATCGACATAATCTTCTTTCTATCGTGATTAATCGACCAATAAACCACGTTGTGAGTTATGAGGCGCACTGAATGTACCACTCTGGCTATCGCCCTCGTGGATTATTTATTGTGCCTCATATCTCACAACTGTGTCTTATTGAACGGTAAACCACGATAGAAAGAAGATTATTTCTTAAAGACAAGAGCATGTAGGACAGACTTAAGTATTTACACAACAATGCTGATAGGACAATTCCTTCATTCATTCCGTCTGGTTGTGTGTTGAAATATGTTTTCTTTTTCTTTCTAAGATTCAAGTTTCAGGTAATCATATCCGTTCAAGATGAAAACTAATGCATTCACCTCCGTCTTCTCAACATCTCAAGTAGGAAATATCAAGGCAATTTATTTCATCTAAACGAGAACATTTGAAACATTATAAAAATTGACAAATAAGTAAACGTGAAACAGCACTGCCACTTAAACATGAACTGATATTCCAATGCCGCATGAAAAAAATCGCAAATTTGACCTACGTTGAGTAAAGAGTAAACGTTTACCAGTTTCAGTTCTTCAATTTTTGTCTAGTTTACCAAGCAGCTTGGGTAAAAAAGGATTGACAAGGAAAGCGTGGTAAAGTTCCATTCAGCGTGATGTCATTCTGCTTTAAGTAATTTAGTGAGTTATTCAATGGAAGACAGTCTTCATCCGCGTTTTTACTCGAAGGATGAACTTGTTTTCTTTTTATAAAGAATTGGTCATATTAGAATCGAAATAATATTCTTTCTATCGTGATTTATCGTTCGACATTCAATCGCCCTCGTGGATTATTTATTGTGTCTCATAGCTCATAACATTGCGGGGAAATTGCTGGATTATTTCTTTAATCTTTTTAGGGACTAATTTTTACGTTTTTCTTGTCGTCCTTACATGCTATCAACTTGGACAAATCAGAACTTTTTGTCGACTGACAAACATTCTCATTACAGCCGTTGTGACATTTTTTTTCCTTGATTAAAAAATAATGATGAATGAGATTTAAATTAATATTCCCCTCAGCCTCACTGAATTTCCGTTTTTGAGATTTTTTATCATCTTCAGAAAGCAATTTTCACGATAAAATGAGAGTTTTTACTAATGGACGAATTCAATGAATCTCTCGCGTCATGAGCTTATAGAACATTACAATCGCCTGTACTTCAGTGTGGTTCGAGCAGGTCTCGTTGTGCATGTAAAGAGATTCACATCGGATTCGACCTTCGGCCTCGTCCGATACGCCCCTCTTTGCACACGAAATTGCCGTTTCAGTACTCCATTCTGTTAAAAGCAGAGAGATGCATTCGTATTGAAGAAGTGTATGTACATGTACTTTACGACTTTTACAGCAATCAGAAAAGTAGATTTCAATTCTCAAGTAATAGGAATTATAGGCTATTTATTCTGCAATAAATCTGTAGCTTAACTTTGAGTATATTTTAATTGTATGTCTGTGCGATTCAAAGAATCTGGTGAAGCAATAAAATCTTAGTTGTTGAGCGCCAAGTGTATTCAAACGTTATATTTCAATTATATTTTTTGACGAACATCTTATGTAATATGATTTAACTTAATTTTGACCTAATTCATCGTCGCCACAGGTTGTCCATAGATGACGCCTTCAGAAGGTTGTAAGTTAAGGTGTTGGGAAAACACTGGCTAGGTACATGGCGAAACCTTTCCTACATTACGCGTTGTTCTATAACGTGTTTAGTGTAGGGCACAGTGACACGGAATCTAAGTTTATAGTCATATAAGTTAGCCAGCCGTAGTTCTCGAACCCACAACCTCAAGTATTCAAAGATTACTAATCTTATGCTTCTCTACTTGAGCCATATTCTACTGACACATGAAATATGAAGCACTGAGTATTGTATAAGTGGAAATCTTTGTGATTTCGCAAATTTGAAAAAATTCGCAAACTGCTCTGTTTGCACATTTGATCACATCTATAGCTACAAGTAATGAGTGTCTTGATTTCGAAAACATTTTCGTACGCTTAATGTCTGTGATCGGCAAGCCACACATTTTATTTTTCAACCCGCGTGTAATATATCCTCGTATACAGTGCAAGGTAAATTTAGAGAGCCTCCATTCGAATAGCAATAGACAACGTTCGTAAATAGAAACTGAAATTGCATTGAAGCCAATACGATTAAAAACTGCCTGTAGGTTTTCATTCTTATTTGGCTTTCTAGAATTGATTAGCAAGGCACAACTGCTAGAACTAAAACATGAGACAGGAACGTAGCGGGAGATTATTCTGTGGCCAGACTCCGTCACTCACAGAATCTAAATTCATTAACTGTAGGACGATTTGGACCGGGAGGAACTGGGAATAGGAAACAGGGCCTGTATTCGCCGACCATTCTTGAGAATATTCTCAGTCTTAATCTCCAAGATTTTTTTTTTTTAAATTCGTAAATAACATAACTTCTGATTGGCTAAACCGAATGTATTTGAATGTTTTTAATACTAGTATGAAGTCAAAATAACAAGATCTTTGATCGCACCATAATTAACCAATACATACTAGTATATAGCAAATGGTAGTAAAGATAAAATATGCATAATGAAGTTATGAGAACTATTTTTGTATAACTTGTTCTGGGTAACGTCAAGTTGCATATTATGTAAATAATGTCTTTCCCGAGTATCATAACGACTTCGTATCCATAGAGTAGTAATTTTGCCTGAAAAATTATTTTATATTACTTTACTATCACTTTTTATATAGATGGAAGGCTATATTATATGACATCAATGGAAGTCATGCTCCGTCTGACACGTGACTAACCTGTTATATAGATAATATATTAGCATTGGTAGTTAGTGTTAATTTGTGATACGATGTAATGTAGTATTAGAATCCTTTGAGGATTTGTGCTAATATGACATTACCATCTTTACTGTACACAACTATTTGCGTTTTGCAGATCATTTTACCAGTCTTTATAACAAAACAGGATCAAGTATAATAAACGAGGTCTCATTTTGTAACTTTTTTTCCATTGAACCTTAATTCATCATAACCATATCTCAACAGAATTTTCTGCAGAAAAAAATACGTATGTATAAATGTCCATTTAGAACATGATTTGTCATTGTATTGACCTTTATCCTGCTTAATTAGATGAGAATTTCAAACCGATACCTTGAAGGCCAGCTCAAAGTTATTTTTGAAGAAAAATATTCCCTTATCGGACAGTGTAGATCAAAGATCAGACCCCTCATTGTGCAATCCCGTTTAGAATCTAAGAGTTAAGATTATACTGAGATTTTATGTATAACGTTAGAAAAGGAATTATTGAGTCTGCTTGATCGAATCCAAGATATCGCTTTACACCTTAAACAAAATAATGACATGGATATAGAGGAGCTTACATGAATGTTTATGTGTATCATTTTTACCAAATGAGTTGGCTAAAATTGTAGGACTTTAGCTTTTGCGAACCCCATATATTTTAGTCAAAAATAATAATACACGAACACGAATATGAGATTCTGTTTATTATACGAAACGAACAAAAGACAAATATTTATCCATAATAATCGTTTTCAACATATTTACTTTTCACAGGTCTATGATTATAGATTTAGTTAGGTTTGAAATGTCTACATGTATCCACAAGAAGATAGTTCTGTGACATGTACATTAAAAGTATAATGAAACAGTTTAAAATAGGGGGTTTATAGAACTACATGTACATGTATTTCCACAATTATTTTAAGATTGAATGACTTTGGCTGCATGTCTTGTTTCAATGAACACGAAAACCAATACATTTTTCCAAACGTTTACGTCTTTGGAACATTGACGTCATTTTTTCCGCGAAATGGAGCGCCATCGTTAATAGAAATCCTGTGAATAGAAATCCTGTGGGTGCTGCAGTTGGTTTGGCCGGCATCATTAACCAGAACCGGGTCCCCAAAACGATAATTCACTCAAGTTGTATTATCGAAATTAAGTCAACGGGGTGACTACACTGCTGAAGGCGGTTTTATGTGATAAATGATTTTAAATCAGAAGAGATGGTCATTTGCTGCAGTTTTAGATCCGTTATCTTCATCAAATCTCATAATGTATCGAACAGCGCAGATACGTAAAAATGTAAGGGCACATTGCATGTTCCTTTTAAATAGTCTGATTTCGGTCTAAACTGATCACGATGCAACCAGAATTACCTTGAAGAAAGGTGAAATTAATTAAGGCATATTTTTTTTTAGATATTAAAGATTATTTCCCAGTAATACTGTATATGGCGCTAACTTGTTTACGAATTCCACTTATAACTAATCTGTTGGTGATCTTTATCTGCCCTTTGGGTTTTTTCAAAACTATGTGAATTCAAAAATGAGTCGCAACTAACTGAAACCGTATTAGAAGAACTAGGAATTTTTATGAGCATAAAATTAATGTTTTTGAACTTTCAGAATTATTTACAATTCTTTCAAATACCTTCCTCCTTCATTCCTTCTCTCCTTCCTTCCTTCCTGAAATGTTTCGACAAAAAGCCTTAGCCTGTATAAACAAATACAGGTGTACGCACCTATGTGTATCAAAAGCTAGTATACTTATCGTGTATAGAACATCATCAGCGCATTTTATAGTACAGATTATCCAACATTAATACTGTATTTTGTTACCTTAATTAGCCGTTATAATCCTACTGCCTAATTCCACAATATAAAGATTAGAAAACAGAGCAGATTTTGACAAGTGGATTACAAATTATCCAGAAAATCATATTCCGATCCTGGTAACGTACTTGACAAGCAAGGTTATTTAAACCAAGATTTTGTAACTAGGGCTAAAATTCCAACCTGACCAAGAAGTACGTTTGTCATCCGTTCCTCCTCACATGTTTTCTTTAACAGGTACTTGTAAATGACGTAAAATAAGATGGCAAATTAAAAACATCGTGCACATCTGACGACATTTTGTTAACGCCTTTGTAATTTCTGTCCATGAATTCTAACGCATTAAATACTTTGATTAATTTTATGCTGAAGCGGGGGGGGGGGTATTGCTAAATGCCATTTTCAACGTATGTAATTGTCTTTGAAATCTACTACGGTAACTATCTCCACCTCTGAAATATCTTTCTTCCCCAAGAAAAGTAGATGAAGATGTGTGTTCGTATATACCAAACCATTTCTACATAATTATATTCTTTGTCTTCGTGTAAAAACAATCTGACTGCCTGAAGGATTTGGTTCAGACTATAAGTTGTGTTACTTGAAATTTAAAAAAAATCTTGGAGAATAAGACTTGTAAGAACGTTCTTATGAAAAGTTTGCTCAGTATGTCTTGTTCTGTTCTATTCTATTCTAAGATCAGTTGTTCAGAGTTTGTCATATCTATTTGAGTAGTGCCCTGAGAAAAGGAGGTTTGACTTAAACATGCGAAAAGCGACATTCGGACATTTGCGTAAAGTGTCGTCTAGGATCAGACGGCACTTCACGTCTTCATTAGATTTTGTCCTTCAGTAGACTTCTTCAGAACAGAAAAAAATCATATAAACGGAAAGTGCCGTCTCGGATTAGCCTGCGCGGACTGTGCAGGCTGATCCGAGACGACATTTTACGCAGATGTCCGAATGTCCCTTTTCGCGTGTTGCAAGCCGTTTATTGCACCTCCGACACCTAGCAAGTCATCAAAATCACAAATATGGCTTCATAAAATTCTGTCTAGTCCAACAATTTCATGATTCTGGAAGTAGAAAGTCCATGGACACAAATGAAATTTACAAACAGCAAAAATGTTTTACCTTACATACTTATATAGCAGAGAATGGCTGCTTTACATTCGGTTGATTAATCCTTATGAATAAACATTTCCATGCGATACTTTTTCAGAAAATGGTTTCAAGTATAACATAAAGTTCACATCAAAGTTGAAGTTATTTGATGAATCATGTTTATATTACCAACAAAAGTGCATGTAATTCCAATACAAATGGATTTTTCTGCAGAAATCCGCCTGTACGTCAATGGATTCCGAAACTATGCACACCTGTGTGTCGCACTTTTTCAAGCAACTTTTCATATTGAACCTCAGTCTAACTAGTCTGGACCTCTGACTCCATTGGCTTAATGCATGGACATCAGCGTTTTGTGACATAGATACTTAAGGGCTGTAATTGACAATTCCAGTAATGTTTTCTTTTTTTTTTAATCTGTTTTATTCTCTTCTGTTTGTTCTCTCTCTCTCTCATCGGTTTACTTTTGGGAAAGATAAACCAAAATTGTAAGTCATACAAATTAACTCTTTCACTGTCATTGTAGTCTTGGATAGCTGTTTGTGGACGGCGTAGATAAAGATCAAACTGTGCAGGACGTGCAGCCTGATCTTGTATCTACAATATCCGCTCTTTGTTCTGACGTTCAACTACAGTCGGGTTCAATTGGAACAAAAAATATATTTAAAGACCTCAACAAATTTCGGCTCCATTTATGTTGCACCAGGCAGTGCACGGTCGGTTTGAAGTCAGCCATGTACAATGTAAAAAAGTCACACGAACATCCTTAAGTGTAAGTACTAGTTCTCTACGATTTCTGTTGCATGTACTGTCTGTCGATATGCACCGCACAAGAACCGTGACAAGTTTAAATTCATACAAAACTAGTTTTAACAGCATCTTATTACACGCAGTAAAATAGTGCTTCATATCGGCAGATGTACAAAAAAAAAATCGACCTTAAAAAATAAAACTTATGAAAAAATGTGGGAGATTGTGACAATTATTAAAACATACATGTACTCATTTAGGCATAATATATTCTACTTATTCAAAGGTAAGTATATATACAGATTGCTCCATGAAAAAGAGCTAAATGCATCTGAGTAAAGTATCGATCCAGGTCAACACTGGCTATATTGGTATCATGTATCACGGAGATGAATTATTTTCCCTGAGTATGATTCATATACATGTATATTTTAGCCGTATATCTCTCAAAATTATTTTAATCTTCATGGACAATCTTTGAATTTGACGTCTGGTAAAGTGTTAAATGACAAACGAGTCAATTCATTTCGAAGTCATTTCGTGCTTTAAACGCATGGATATATTTTTATTACACCATGTTATGAAATGGCACCAATCCTTTGGGAACGTTGTTTCAATGGACAGTTGGCTCTGATCGAGTGTTTGATGTTGTTTATTGCACGAGCGCTATGACTGCAGACTACGACAACAACTTTCATGAACGATTTGTGATGTACTGAGACATACTCCCAGTGCGATTTTTCATTATTCCCTCCTAGTTCCCCACCCCACCCCAGCCCTTTGTACAGGGATGAGAGGCCTTTGACGTTCTAGTTGTTAAAGGGTTTTGAAGTTTGTCTGCTGTAATTGTAATAAAAGAGAGCAAGGCATTTCCTTGTTTGTTACTCTGATGTCAGACAACCTTAAATTATTATGTATCAGATATGAGGCTAAATCATGGTTTGCTTACCTGTCTCTTTTCACCCATTATATTTGTTTTACAATGATAACAAATGATATTTCATGTGACTATGTTCATTTACTTTCAAAGATAATGCAAATTTTCCGTAGTAATGACAACAATCAAGGGAAACTAGTAGTTTATATGGTGCAGGCTGTTCACTACCTTTGTCTTGTGGATGGCTCGTATCGGTCGACGGCGCCATTTTGGATGCTGTGTTTAAAGCGTATAGTCATGAATATGGAGTTTCCAAGAGGAAAATGCTAGTGGACAGGACTGTATGTACGGGACATTATTATCCAATCAGATCGCAAGAAATTTCTAATGCAGTAAGATAAATGAATGTTCTGGTCGAACGCAGGTCTTGACAGATTAACCTATAGAAAGAGGAAAACAGATAAAAAGAAAGAAATAGAGAAAAAGAAAGCCAGTAACTGAGCAGTAAGAAAGAGAGAAAAATACTATCAGGTTTGGGTAACTATACAGTGCTTAGTTTATTCGTTTCATCAAACAAATTGATAAGCGCGATATGAATTAAAGTTTGCTACGGATTTTAATAATTAGAAATAGATGATTTACTCTTTTAATGAAGTATTTTTATACAACAGTAACAATTACCATTCATGTGGTGTCCTTGATTTTGACGTAGATCGTCGACCTCATAACCAAAAGGTCTCGAGTTCGATACTGGGGAGTTGATGCTAACTTTGGAATTATTTCATTGGCAACACATTTGGCCCGAGTATTGGTGTAGTTCCCAGAAAGCAGAATCGAAAAAAGTGTTTATAAGTTATAAGAACTTGTTTTTCAATCGATGTAAAGTAGATTTATTTAATCTAACATACACATGATAAAACGAATACTAGTATTTCAGATATATTGATCGATCACCGGACATACATTTAACCCCAGCTTGACCTTTATGTTACAAGTCTTTGACGAACAGCAGATATGTCAATTTACCCATTAACATGGTTGTTACTGACTATCCGCATGGTTTCCGGGATGAAAGAGTGACAAATACGGCAGTTGTACAAATTGCTGTTTTCCATCAACAGTTACTTTCGTAAATTTTAAAATATTTGTTCCAGGGGTATTATTTACTCTTTAAGTTGTTAAACGCTTCTCACTGACCCTATACAGACAGTGTACATTAAGATCTGCCCTGTCTGATGAGATATCTCCATAAAGATAATGAGAATTAGCAAAATTCAGGATTTTACTGTCGCCTTGAAAGTGTCATTTAGGCTGTTTAGCAGGTTAAGGGTTAAGAAAAACACAATCTGTTTGGAATGCTCAGCTAGAGTATAATAACTTGTAGCTATAACGTTTTTGCTGCAAACTAAACATGTTCAACAGCTTTCGAGATCTAGAAATGTAGACGTTTGGTTTTTTAGCATCAGGTAGACTGGGTTCCAGCTGGATCAATTTTTCCTTTTATAAACTTATTAAAAATGAGGTCATAATTTCGGAAGCGACAAACCGTTTTGCCACTGGTCTGTACGGACCGTAATTAAAGTAGACTGCGATAAGTAGTGATTATAAAAGCTTATCACCGCCTGGACCCGGGCTTAGTTTCACGTTGCGAAGATCTATCCAGACTGATCTTGATCTACAACTTTTGCAGAAAATTATTTAAGTCGTCATTAACAATGAAAGATTTAAAGCTACATGAATATATATATGGTAGACCATGTAAAAGAGAGAACGGAGCCACCCGGGTCACATGTCACGTGACACAGGTCATCGTTTTAGCAATGTGTAATTTGACGTCAGCAAATGAAGAGTCTCAAATTCCATCGTCAATTACAAAGATTGCATAATATGTATCTTGTAGATTATTTCAATAAAACTCAAAAGACATGCTATTAAACAGAGGTAAGGTACAAAGAAATGTTTGGAACTAAATAATATGTGTCAACTCTATCCCTTTGCGAACGTGTTTTAAGATTTCTCTTTTACTCTTTAAGCGCTAAATATATGGAGGGTTTTTTCTAAATGAAAGACCGAAAAACATTCTTATTATTTTATTATTCTAATCCCTTTTTGTTCCAACTTTAATCGAAATCAAGTACAGTTGTTTTCGCTCTGAGTTTTGACAACCTTGGAAAAGAAGCCCTTCGAAAACAGTGTCGGAAAGGAAACATGCTTGTAACCAACCTTTTCTCCTTTTCCCAAAATGTTTCCAACCCTTTTTATCCCCCGCCGTAGGCGGAGGGATATAGTTTTAGTGTTGTCCGTCCGTCCGTCTGTCCCTCCGTCCGTCTGTCGGTCTGTCCGTCCGGTAACCAACCTTTTCTCCTTTTCCCACAATGTTTCCTACCCTTTTTATCCCCCGCCGTAGGCGGAAGGATATAGTTTTAGCGTTGTCCGTCCGTCCTTCCGTCCGTCCCTCCCGGCAAATATCTCCAATACCATTGGACGGAATTTTGTGAAACTTTATACACATGTACAATGACCCGTTCTCCCGAGACACTTTTTTTTTGTTTTTTTGTTTTTATTCGATGCAAAATAGCCGACTGAGAGCGATTTTAAGTTTCACTTAAGTTACACTTAAGTACACTTTTGAAGTTTGGAGTCTTGTCTTCAAAACTATACAAAGTTTTTACATTGAACTTGTCACATCTGTCAACCTCCATTAGGAAATGCAGGACTGAAAAAGTTTCACCTACATTGACCGTGCAACACCACAGTTATTTACCCTTGTTTTTGTAATAAGGTGTCATGGAAAAAGAGGGTTTCATGTTATATTTCATTCCATTTCTTGTGAAGGCTACTCCTTCCACATTTCTTGACGGAATTGAATACAGTTTTGACAGACCTATTCTCAAGGTTTTGCGATTTGTAGCTGCGTCATGAAAAAAGGGGGCTTCATGTTTTATTCCATTCTTTTTCTTGTGAAGGCAACTCCTCCCACATTTCATGTAGCTGCATCATGGAATAAGGGGGCCTCATGTTATAATTTCATTTTTCACCAGAATTTCTTCAATTACTGGACATATCTCAATAGATTTGGATGAGATTTTCACAGATCATGCCACCTAGCATATGTTGTCAGGGTTTTGCAATTTATCACTGTATCATGGAAAAAGGGAACTTGTGTCAAATTTAATTTTTTATCAGTGTATCTCCAACTTTTGCACATATTTTCATAGAACTTCATATTTTCATTGCTTGATCAAAGCCAGTGACCAATGAGTCAATTGTGCATTCGTCTCTCCATGCATCTGTCTGTTCATAAATCTTTTAGATCACAAGTAATACCATATATCCATTCAGCTACCCAGGCAGGTACTACAAACTTCAACACTCTAGTCTCTAGCTACCTGCTTGAAATGGCAGCAGTGTGGCGGCTTATATTATGAGAGGAATATCTTCTAAAGTCCTTGACAAATTGATGAAACTTCATGCATGTTTTCCATTGGATAGTCCGTAGATACCTTTTTTCCCCACATATATGAAATCCTGAAATGGGTACTTAATGTATAATCCTGTTATGGATCTCTTTTATATTTTTTTATGTAATGAAATCTTGTGCCATGGAACAAGGGAGCTTAATGTATAATTTCATCGTGGACCAGTAACAAAAAGGCCACATGTACATGCAAAACACAATACCTCTTATACGTTTGTATCAACTGAAAGGTCAAAAAAGGCGAGGGATATCATTTCAACGAAATTGCTTGTTAGAGTCAGTTTTCACCAACTGAGCCATATTTAAGTTGCCGTCTGCACCAAGTTTAAACTTGGACGTCTATAAAATTTTGCTGTCTAGTGAAGATTTAAAATCTTGTTAGTAAGAAACCAATTACAAGAGAATTGTTTTGATTTGCACGTGACTTGAAAGATAAGACACAAAATCCAGACTCCTATAATCCAAAATAAATAAGGTGGCAACATTCATTTCTTAGGTGAAGGCACGTTCTTAGATTGTTATTTGAGAGAGTCTGAACCATCAGCAGATAGTGTTGACATCAAAAAGTCTGGGAGATTTATCACCATGGTAACCTAATTGTCGGGTTTAGCTGTTTCAGACGAATACGCAGCCGAAATGACGAATGGAAATTATAACATCCTGTATAACTATAGGGGAACCCAGTCCGACTGTTATTTAACCCCGGGGATACTTATAATACGTAATTTGCTAAAATGTTACTGAGCCGATAGTAAAATCCCAAATGTTGCTATTTTAAGCTTGTATTTTTGCGAATAATATCTCCTGATCGGACAGTGTTGATCCAAGATCAGACTGCACTTTCTGTGCAGTCTGATCTTGATCTACACTGTCCGCAAAAGGTCATTGAGTCGCGCTTAGCAACTCAAGGATTAAAATTTCCCAATACAATTATGCTCGACTGAAATCGTGACGTGAAATAAGTTTCCCAATATTTGCACTCCCGCCAGGATATAACTGAAATAATGTTGAAAACGGCGTTAAGCCCCATACAACCGATCAATCAATCAATCGGTTCAAATTATTTTGGGAATCCAAATCTTCGTAGAATACTGGTCAATGTAGGTTCATAATCGTGCTTGATATTCTTTTATTTTAAACTTTCGGTAGTTTATCGAGAAACATTTGTTAAATATGGTTTGAGGTTTTTTAGTTACGATCATCGCTATCTGTTTATTGTACCAATTACAATTCGTGGCTTAAAATATTACATTAAATTTCAGATCCCAATTGACTTTAATGCATTTTTTAAAATGCAAGAACATCAATTAATCCACTCCTGATCTAGCAATAATCCTATTATAAGGAAAAGCATACAGTCAGAAACATGGTACTGGCTATATGGCATGCAACACGCGAAAAGAGCCGTTCGGACATTTGCTTAAAGTGCTATTCCGGATCACCCTCTGCAGGTTGTAGAGGCTGATCCGAAAAGACATTTCCCGTTTTCGTGTACCTTTCTGTTTTGCGCAAGTCTACTGTAGCACAAATTCCAATATAGTCGAAAAGTGTCGTCTCGGATTAGCCTGCGCGGACTGCGCAGGCTAATCCGAGACGACACTTTATGCAATTGTCCGAACGACCCTATCGTATGTTGCAAGCCGTGTAATCCTATACTATTATTTTTTCCTCGCCTACATTCAAAATTTTGGTCTTCTGACAAAAACCAGAGGTGTTGTTTTATTCCGTTCCAGCTATGTAATTATTCTGTTAAATTTTGGCACACTGGCCACTGACGTTTATGTGTTTTTCTTTTGAAAGTATCATATATTTTCAACAAAAACATTTTTACACTGTTAAAGGTGGGTATTTAGAATTTTCACATCTCACCAAATCAAAAAATATATATATCACTGAACTTCATATGAAAAAATAATACAAATCACCAATAATAAAGATTCATAAAATTACAAAAAAAAAAACAATTGATGGTATTCCCTTAAAAGGCTATGTAGCCTCTTAAGCTATTTTTAGATTTCGCGCCAAAAATCAATAAAGCATTATGGGAATGTCAAGTGACTGGCACGTGACTCATAACACTTAAATCCCCTATCATAACAAACATGTAATAATTATTTTCCATAATGTCTTCTTCGGACGCTATGTTTAAAGCTTCTTCTTTGTATTCATGTAAGTAAATGAGCGAATTGATCATCTAAAAATAGAATGTGTCTCCCATTGGTGTCAACGTGGGCCGTTGTAAATCTCTAATTTGTCGTGTTGTCGGACGGATTTCGACTACTGGGATTTTATGAGTGAAAATTTAAAGGCTTTGGGAGTATAAGGATGATTTTTTTGCAGTTTTGTAAAATTTTCGTCCCAAAATCTGAAGGGCCACCTTTTTAAAACATATGGTATAGTTTAATGTCAAATTCATTCGGCTTTCTGTTAAGTTTTATATCGATTGATTTATTAGGACGCCTTAAAGTAATTTATGTCAAGAAGGATCGGAAGTTCGTGAGATATTAAGAGCCATCGACTGTGTATTCGAATTTACAGACACGAGCTTTCACTGTTGGTCTACTATTGTTTGATACACAAGGCGAAGAAACAGATTAAATGTCCCTTTTTTCGATGACTAGTCTATATCCATTGAGGGTAATTTATCATTTATACTAATTACATATATCGGCAAAATGATTAAATTACGTAAAACGTTAATTAATTAAATTACGATGAAAGCGATCTGCCACAAACTAGAGTTCCCATTAAACTTGATAATATTTGGTGCGTTGTAACTCTTGGCACGACTTAACGTGCAATTTCTGAAGGAATACATTTGACCTCTTATTCCATTCACAATATTTAGCTCTATTTTACTGTCTGTATTAAAATTTTCCTTTTCATTCAATGAAGTCTTTGCAAAAAAATGTACCTGAATGGACCAAGGCTGAAGAAGAACCACTCTAAATAAAAAAATGTAAAAAAAGAAGAAAATGCAAATTTCCAGATGACATGGTTTGAAAAGCCGAAATATAAATCTCACCATTTGATACAGTTGTCGACTGCAAATGCTTTGAATTGGACTGGTCTATAACATTGTCATGTTGTCGTTTGGTAAAGAATAAAACTCCAAAACACATAAAATGTATATATGAGCCATGCTTTGGCAAAAGGGAGCTTAATGCATGTCCCTGATACATGTTGCCAAGCAACTCATCCCATAATTATGAATCCATAGATCACATTTTGTTTTTTTCGATCCACTGAACAATGAGGTAAACTGACTCTTAGACATACAGAAAATTAACCCTTTACTCTATAGATACTCATTTCTCTACATTGCTTGTAGGGGCCTTTGGAAAACATTGTGGTAAAAGGTGAAATTGCTCGTGACGAGCAATTTCACCTTTTGTCACAATGTTTTCTATGCTATCACAAGGTGTCATATACATGTTGTAGTCCAAACTGGAATCTAGGCAAATCCGGAATCTGCCTAGACCAAACTGGAATCCTGTCTAGACCAAATTAGGGTTCCATTTTGGCTAAGCAGCTCCACAATCTGCCAAAACCAAACTGGAATATTTTCCCGTTTTACATAGTGCACCTACATATAAACTATCTTATTCAAATTAAACCCAAAAATAGAAGAAGTTTTAATCAGAAATTTAGAGTGAGAATGAATTTCGAATGGTTTGCACCTCAGAAAAAAAAATGTGGAAAACGGAGCAATTGTGGAAAATGAAACCAATAAATTACTTTAATTAAAAAATCCTCTCAGTTGTAAACATATGTGGATTAATATGATTAGAAAAGAAAGATGGAAAACAGTTTATTTTGATCTACAAAAAATTATAATTCTAATTTGGTCTAAGCAGATTCCGGAACTGCCTAGATTCCAATCTGGCCTACGACATACACATAAGAAATGGCTTCATCCTTGCTATTATTTAGGATCAGTCAGAGATACCATAGAAATGCCTTAAGGGGTAAAGGGTTAAACTGGTCAATAGGGAAAAGTTTCTACCAAGGTCAGCCTGTGCGTACATCGCAGGCTGACCTGGGTCCATACTTTTCGCAGATGCAGTTAGCATTTTCTCACAGAGCACGGCTTATTTCTATTGAACAGTAACTACCCAAAAATTACCAAGAAAATCTCGAGGTATCGGACAGTGGAGATCTAAGATCAATGTGCATGTTCTCTGCAGTTTTATCTGGATCAGCACTATCAAGGAAAGCGTATATGGTGGAACCAGGCATCCTAAGGCTTAATTAGCCAGCCATGTAAAACCCTGAATGAATCCCCGTGTGCAAGATAACGGAAACTGGGTTATCTTTAGAATTTAATTAAAATTCTGGTTTTCTGTCACTTTAATGATGACTATGACAAGTTTCAGTGTCTCTGCGGGAAGCGGAAATAAAAGTGAAATTAATCCAAGTTATAATAGTGGTTTTTTTTTTCTGAATTATCTTAACTCTTTACCAAACTACAAAATTTTATACAGGTCCAAATTGAAAGCACTTGCAGACGACAAACTAAATGTGACTAAAGGATTGACACTTGTTTTAGGAAGGTAAGAAAACATTGTCGGAAAAGGAGAAAATGCTGGTAACCAGCATTTTCTCCTTTTCGCACAAAGTTTACAAAAGGCTTATTTCACAGGTTTGTTAAAAATCGGGATTGTGTGGTAAAGGGTTAAAAGAAAAACCAGCTTATCTTTTACAATTTATGGCTTTGTGGCCTGAACATACAAGTTTGATCTATACTGTACAAAAGAACATCTAAACTTGCCCGTGATGAAGCAGACTTGTGTATATAGAGGCTGCTGGTCTAGGTTGAAACTGTTTGCTACTAGTTCACCTAAAGTTTCTCCATGTCAAAGGACCGTTCTATATCCAGATCAAGACGACTCGTAGACGTAATAGATTTAATAGGTCCATAATTATGTAAAGACTTTGTTTAATATTATCCACGAGGCATTAACCCATTTTTGTATGATTATGTCTGTTTTTTTGCCAAGATGAACATAGTTTCTAGTAATCAAAACAGGAAACTATAACTACAAATGACGCGATGGCAAGATATCTTTATTGATTTTGAACTCGCATTAGTTCTGATGAATTCTAGATTCCAAGAACCGGAAGTTTAATTTGATGTTATTTCCAACAAGATCACATGATGTTATGTGTATTTCAGTTTTACATAGTAAATAGATGGTTTTTCTTTCAAATGACAGTTGTTTACCATAATATTGTGTCTGGCTCGCTATTGTTCCCTATCTAACACATCTCTATACTTACAGAAGGCTTACCGATACTTATCAGGTATCACTATGTGATTGCCATGCCAACCGGTCACGATGCTGGGGACAACAAAAACACATTGTTAAAAGTATATATCACTTACTGACGTTTACAAGGGTATGTTTACGTTTTGTATCGTATGGAAAAAAAAAACGTTTAGTTGATTGCTTGATTTAATTGTGCTTAACGCCGTATTCAAACATTATTTAAGTTATGTCACGGGGGCCAAAGCACCTATCCATGCTTTCCTAGAATTTCTTTTAACAGAAATCGGCACAAAATTCTCTCCAAGCCACTGGCTGCTTTCCCACATAACCACCGTCGGAGCAATCGTCAGCGGTGAGAGAGAAGTGAATCCTGTACAAATGACTATCAACAATCCTTTAACTCATTACCAAACGACAAAATTTTAGGTTTGCCTAAATCGAAAGCATTTGCAGACGACAAAATAAAAGTGAGTAAATATTTGAAACTTAATTTGTGAAGGGTAGAAAACATTGTGGGAAAAGGACAAAATGCTGGTAACCAGCATTTTCTCCTTTTCCCACAATGTTTTCTAAAGGCGTCTTTCTCAGTGGCGTCAAAACTAGGGATTGTGTGGAAATGGGTTAAAAGAAATTGGTGGAGCCAGGGATCAAACCCTTGTTCCGCACATCCTGTACGCTACCTTCTGAGCTACCGTGGCTCGACCACGTCCATTTTGAATGTCTATTCAATTTTTTGGGGTTGTACCTTATTTACATAATTTAAAAGTATCTATAACAACAAAGGTTACGTCACACACGTGCGTTAAACAATAACGTTGCACCATAATCAACACTAGTCATTTTTTCCTTTTTTAAAAATTTTTCATTGCAGTACAAAGCAGTTTTAAACCTTTATGGCACCATAAAACTGTTGTGTGCATTGCAGTATCCGACCATATAAAGCAGTTTAATTTCGAATTTTAATGTTCAATATTTTTGCGCGCCGCCCTGTATTAAATTGAAATAGTGCCGAGTTTTAAAAACACGAACTGAAGAGGCATTTAGGCGCAAAAGGAGGAAAGGAGAAAATCCTGATTACCGTCATTTCTCCTTTTCTCACGATGTTTTGTATACTTTTACTAATATACTCTCATCATCAGAGGCAGAGTTGAATTGTGAACCGGGGAATGTTTTCAATATGGACAAGTCAGAAAATGTGTCGGCTAGTAAAGAGAATAAATACTCTTGTTCAGCAAACATGGATTCTTCTATTTAGCTTGCAGCACGTGGAAAGGGGCATTCGGGCATTTGCGAAAAGCGTCGTCTCGGATCAGCCTGCGAACTCCGCTCAGGCTAATCCTAGATGTCACTCTACGACTTTATTGGACCTTGTGCTACTGCAGACTTGCGCAGAACGGAAAATTAGATAAAAACAGAAAGTGTCGTTTCGGATCAGCCTGTGCAAACTGCGCAGACTAACCTAAGACGACACTTTACACAAATGCCCCTTTTGCGTGATACAAGCCGTATCTAGGTCGTTTTTACTTTGATCTTGATATATCCATATGTACTAAAATCTGGCAAAAGGCGGACCTTAATGCGTCTTTGTGATACATGATAGCAAGGAAGTCATTTCATAATGATGGTTCCAAAAATCTATTTTATCTTACAATCGCTGTGCGGACTGTGCAGACTGAAATGGGTCAATACCTTTTTGCAGATGCGTTAAACCCCTTTTTCACAGAGCATAGCTCAAGTACATGTATATAATCGGTACTCAAAAAGAAAAGAGCAAAGTTGATCGAATGGTATGAGAGAAGTGATGGTGTTTTTATATGTTTTTTCACAAAATTCTATGTTGTGGGTAACCAAAAGAATTGCCTTTGTTTCATGACGTAGATTTAGTTTGAAGGTTCTAAAAGTGGATAGTTAGGTCTATGATAGTTTAAATTCTACAACAACCTGTTTTCTTTACGAAATTGTGATTAGAATGTTAAATATACTAGAAAAGCAAAACAAAGATAATTGCAGAGGCAGATGGTCAATAAATCAACTTGTGAATTGGCTGTTTTTTGTAAAGTTTTATACCGAATTACATTAAACTTCATGTTTGATAAAGTTATGGTATCAAGAATGTGGGTGCATCTGCCGCCCTTTTTTCAATATTTTGTCTTGTTTGTCAGGTTTTCTCGACTTTTTTATTGCACCATACTTTATACACATGCACTTGTAAAAATCGTTATCCGGAAATTGAAGAACTCTATAAACTTTGTTCCAATCCATAGATCTTCAGAATTATCTTTCTTAATATTTAGGCTTCTAAGCGCGACTTACTGACCTTTTGCGGACAATGTAGATCAAGATCAGACTGCACAGAACGTGCAGTCTGATCTTGGATCTACAATGTCCGATATTTTTTTTCCAAAAATGATAATTTGAAATAGCAGTTTTGTGAGTTGTACTATCGTCTTGATATTTTCATAACACTTATTTGGTAGGTTAAAGGTAACTGATTGCATTGCACTGTATATTGTAATATTGTTGAATTTGATGTATCCGTATACTTTAGACATAAAA
The DNA here is from genome assembly GCA_943736015.1 of Tridacna crocea. Taxonomy (NCBI): domain Eukaryota; kingdom Metazoa; phylum Mollusca; class Bivalvia; order Cardiida; family Cardiidae; genus Tridacna; species Tridacna crocea. The sequence goes on along the minus strand of OX031066.1, from coordinate 31,232,737 downwards.
TAGCTATAGTAACAGGAAGATGTATTGTATCTAAGGATTCCCCACGGACAGTTATATCAATACCCTACCTCTAATTCCCACCAAGTTTTCAGGTTAACAAGTCACTGTAAATGGAATATGGGCAAGCTGACCTGATAATTGTTTCGGTATTTCGTCAAATCTATATGCGCCTTGCTCTCTGAAAAGGAAACTTAATACATCTACGTAAAGTATCGACCCCGGGTCAGCCCGCGCAATCCGTGCAGGCTAACCTGGGTCGAAAACTTTTCGCTGTTCATCAATTTTCTGTTTTGTCAAAGGACCAGTTTACCCTATGATTAGATTATTTAAAAATGCGACTATTACTGATCCATAACGCTTTTTATTTTTGTTTTCATCGGACAATATGGCGCTGGTAACTAACGGTGAACACGTCTATGAGTCCGCATCCTCGGTCAGAATTACTAGTACATGTATGTAAGCCGCATATATATAGTCCATGGTTGATTAATTGTATGGTGTTTAACGCAGTTTTCATTATTCCAGTTATTTCCAGGCGACCAGCGCACCTATCCATGCTTTCCTTGAGTTTATTTATTATTTCTTTTCCCACCAGTACTCCGCACAATTTTCTCCTCAAGCCACTGGTTGCTTTCCCACATGACCATCGTCGAAACAATGTGAAAAGTGCAGTGAATGCTGTAACAATCAGTCTTCAATCCCTCGGAAAGAAATTGGCCGGAGCAGGGATCGAACAAAAAACGCGCGTTCTGAAGTCTTGCACGCTACCGACTGAGCTCCTTTGGCTGTGCTGCACATTGATTTGTAAATACCAAACTGGATGTGTCTCGTATTCTTTTATTCGTTCTTTAAAGGGCTGAAAACATTGTTACCAGCATTTTCCACTTTTCAAGAGTGTCTTTCCGGTGTTATTAAAATACTTGATTGTTTGTTGAAGGATTGAAAATTTTATTACCAAAAGAGACTACAAGTTACGTCATCCCTGTCGGTCATTCATTGTCTTCTATATGTGATATCCAAATTTGTCTTTCATGAATTAACAATGGACAGGTAAAGTCTTGGAAAACCTCATGTCCGAAATGAAACCCACCAGTGTCGTATTTCATACTTATTGTATATAAAATACATTCAAAATGTCTGTGATTTCACGAGTTGTCGGATAAAACGTAAGGACATTTCAACAGAATCTCTGTACTCAGCTCGTGAATAGAATCCCGAAACCTGCACAGAACGTGCAGTCTGATCTTGGATCTACACTATCCGACAAAGAGATATAACGTTATTTTCCTCAAAAATGTCTTTGAAATATCAAAGTTTTTTATCTAACCGTCGGTTTGAAAAAACAAAATCAGTAGGTATTTTTGACTTTTCGGATTTAATTTCAATCTGCACGCACCTTTTTTTATGCTGTAGAATAGTTAATGTACAATAAAGTTTACAGAAAGATTTCGAAAAGGAAAACTTTAAAAGTTTACCAAATAACACGTACACGTCTCAAGCACAAAACTGCACTCTCAATACAATGTCTAACCTAGATCTAAAGATTTATGCCCTGTATCTAATTTACCCTCCTGGTCTCTAAATTGATCCAGGATAACACCTCAATAACGTAATCTTACATCTTATATAGAACAGAGCTGACAGAGACTCGGTTCTAAACTAATTAACCCATTACCACACGATCGCTAGTTTCTACTGTAAAGACTTTCGGAAACGTCGTGGTAACCAGCATTTTCTCCATTTCCGACGATATTTTCTTCCCTTTCAAAATATAAATTTCATACTTGCAGTCACATTTGATTGTCTGCGTATGATTTCAATATGGACATGTCTAAGATATCATGTACAGGTACTTGGTTAGTTCATCAGTGTAAGTGCGAGTACAGATGTTTTTAGGGGTGGGTTGTATCACACTTTTATTATCACACATTGGCATACCACAAATAAAATTTAGCTCAAATGATGATTTCTTCCTTAGATAGATTATAAAGCATTGTTGAAAATGAGAAACTGGCTATCAGTATTTTCTCTTTTTTCAAAAATATTTTCAAAATTCTTCCTTTTTTTCAGAGTCGTAAAAACTCGGGACTGTGTAGCAAAGAATTATCGAGAAACAATTTTCAAAAAAAGTGTTCCAATATTAAATTTCAAAACTGTATCAGCCAATCAAAAACCTAGAATTGGATTTCCAGGTTGAACAGTAATTTTAGATTATTCCGCCAAATGCTGTGATAGTAAAAGGATAGAGGATTTTACGCTTCTCCTGGAGTGTCTCCTTCTATCAAATCGCACTGATTTCATCTTATCAATAGATTTTCAGCAAATTTCAACCCCGTCTCTTCTCCCTCAACTATTGATGTCTTCTGAATGGAGTTTGGATGAGATCGGCATTTAAGGTAGTAGACCCCTAATACCTCTAGTGCTGAATTGTATAAAGTTTTCTTGATAGCTGATAAATACAGATTTATACAGGTGTAATACTTTTGCACATTTTTAAAGGACCAGAAATTTTTCTATGCCTATCTTGAAATTATTTGTAGATACTTTTGTTAATTTCCAGAAAAGGGAGGTAATTATTATCTCTCTTTGTAATTAAAATATAGTGGTTTTAGATTTATAAATGATAATTCTAGAAAAGACAAAAAGGGAAAAGTGGCTTGGTTAAAGCAGTACTATAACACTCTTTTTCAATCACAGCAAATTTTGAAGGTTAATATTGTCGTGAAAATAGCTATTTTCTGTTAGGGGTCGACTACGTTATAAAGGAGGAACTACTACTGGGCAATGCTTCATTTCACAGACTTATGAAATTCATTCCGTCACTTTTATCTCGTCCCTGATTTTGTTTAACTCACTACCAAACGACAAAGTTTCAGACTCGTCCAAATTGACAGCATTTGCTGTTGATAAAATAAATGTGACTCAAAAATTGTAATTTGACTTTATGAGAGTAGAAATCATTGTGAGAATAGGAGAAAATGCTGGTTACCAGCATTTTCTCCTTTTCTCACAATGTTTTCAGAAGGCTTTTTCCTATTTGTTGTAAAAGCCAGGGATTGTTTTGTAAAGGGTTAAGACAGACTTTATAACGCAAAATAGCCAGTGACCGGTGATCATAACCTAATTTTTGATAATCATTGAATATCGATAAGAAGAGGGTCATGACGGCCTTGTATCGCTCCACTGGCTAATTAAGTACGAGTAAAAATCATACATGCCAAACATTACAATACTTGGCCAATTGGTTTCGAACTAGAGGACATACAAGATTTTTTCTATAAAAACCAACGAGATAGTTATGACCCCCAGGGCAAAACCATTTTTGACCACAGGGCCATAATTACTTGAATCTTGGAAGAGGTCCACAAGATAAAGCCTCATACCAAATAGTAGATTGTATGGTTATAAACAAAAAGTTTTTCTACTTTTTATTTATTCGATAAATAAGCCTAACCCTAACCCATGGCACCCATGAGACAGTACTAATTCTGATTCCAGGACTAAATTTTGAGGCATTCTGAAGTAAACATGAGACCATGTGCCAAATTTGGTAGTCCTAGGATTTATGGTTCGGAGAAAGAAGTTTTTTTTTTTTTTAGAATTTTAGCCTATAAGCACTGACCCATAGATTGGGCTAATTTTAGAAGGGGTCTACTGGGTGATAGCATTCACAATAGAAAAAATGCATTTAGCTCATGATCAGAAACAAGGGAATTTTAGAAAGTTTTTTACATAGTTATATGTTAACGTAAAACAAGTCAACCAAGACCCTATTGGGGCTATCATTTCAAAAGATCTAGGCAGAGGTTCATTGTGTGGGCCATCTTGGTCAAGGCTCAGAAGATAAGGCTACATGCTAAATTTGGTAGGCCTAGGCCTTAAAGAACGAGATTCTTAACGTTTTAGTGTATTAGTCCGTGTAATGATTGTGACGGGGGGGGGGTGGTGGTGGGCGGTGAAGTTGATGTTTTTTTACCCGGACACCCAGTACTTGAAGAAACTTTAAGAAGTCCGTTGGATATAGAAATAGAAACGGCCAAATTTGCTAGCCCTGGGCCTTTTAGTTTAAGACAAGAAGATTTTCAAATAATTTCAATTTTTTCAGTTTTATTGCCATGCCAACCAGAGTTTCTAAAGGAATCAAGTTCTTGCAAGAAACTCTGAAGAAGACCATGGCAGGATGATTGCTGTGAACTTTCATCAAAATTGGACAAATGACTTTAGAGAAAAAGATTTTTGAAACAAAAGTTAACACACTCACGGACGGATGCAGGGAAGCACTTCGTACACTGGGCCATAACATAAGCCCATTTAGCGAGTGGAGCTAAAAAGAGCCTCTACCGCCATACTTTGATTGGCTTAACCAGACGGTTTTAGCAAATCAGCAATTGTGTGCCTTGCAATTTCAAAGTAAGCCCGGGAATTTAATTTAAAATCGTAGTTGAATACAACCCTGTTTGCTTTTATAAACTTAAAGGAACAGTAACCTTTGTCCTGCTGAATAAGTTAAACAAAACCTTCAAACCGAAAGTAAAGTCCACAATGTTTCTACTTAAAAGCATTTTCAAGGGAAAAAGTCTCCTGATCGGACAGTGTAGATTCAAGATCAGACTGCACGTTCTGTGCAGTCTGATCTTGATCTACACTGTCCACAAAGGGTCCTTGGGTCGCGGTTAGCAGCTAAAGGGTGAACTGACTCAAATTTCTTACGTGTCTCTTTAATAAACCATTCAGTTGTGAACAATAGTAGCCAGGGTAAAATTGACATCAGTTATTTCATTAACTCGAGGAGCACTAAAAAATTGCACCGTAATTGAAAATTCCGGATCCAATTTAGAAAAAAGTAATCATCGCCCCCATTCTTCATTCTATTACGCTGCTAACCCGTAATCCTTTCTGTGGCAAAATCGATTTTTTTTTTTACTATCGGCGTAGATCAAGATCAGAATGCAGAGAAAGTGCAGTCTGATCTTAAACCTACATATTACGCTATTAAAGTCGAGGCTATATAAAAAAGGGAAAAAAAAGGTCTTCATATTTTTTCACCAATTTATATGCTTCTGAAAAGAAACCAAGATTACTCTGCAACAAAAGAGTTCAAAAGAGCCCGGTGCATCTCTAACTGAATTTTAATAAAAAAGAAAAGTTCATCATGATTATATAGAGCTCTCAGATACTGCATTCTGGTGTTGAATCCACACTGTCCTGTATTTGTATAAAGGTATTTTGTTACAGTTTTGATATAAGACCAGTTTGTTTATTTTTTTTACTCGCAAAAAGTGTTTTTTTTTTATTCATTTAGCACTCAACGGGATAATGCAACGGTCGATTATATCTGATTATTCCAGAGCTAAACAAATCAAGTTTTGATACAATCTGTTGTTTCAGTAATCAGCATGCGATCTGTTTTTATACTGCGCTTGCCAGATATTTAAATAGTCAGACACCTTGTTTTTTGCTTTATCAACTCGTAAAGTGCTTTCTTTGACTATAATTTTGCGACCGGTGTAGATCAAGATCAGACTGTACAGAACGTGCAGTCTGATCTTTGATTTGCGACGACACTTTCCGTTTTTATGTTGTTTCCTATTTTGCGCAAGTTTTCTGCAGGACGAAATGTAATGTAGTCCGGTAAAGTGCCGTCTCGGATTAGCCTGCGCGGACTGCGCAGGCTAATCCGAGACGACACTTTACGCAAATGTCCAAATGCCCCTTTTTCGAGTGTTGCAAGCCATATAGTTTTCATCATCTATACAGGGTGTTTAATCCATAGTTACCGAAAGTGATTAACACAATAGAGGTCTACGTGGCTCAATGGTAACATATGTAGCACTGGTGATCTGGAGGCTCCGTGTTTGTAAGTAAATTCAAAGCCCTGGGCTAATACTCATAAAACCGAGAACACACATGCATTTGTGGAACTATCATTGTGATATAACTCAGACGCCCTTGAAAGCGGCGTAAATCACAAATAAATAGGTAAATAAGCTGTTAGCACCACCATGTTACAACATTACACTGTTTTTCCATTGTAGAACCACCGAGACCAGTAACGTGTTGAGGAGTATAGAACACCAGCCCCAAGTTATCAAACAGCAAACATTTTGAACCGTAAACTGCTAAATAAATTAGAAAGGCATTTTCAGCCAGCTGCATGTAAAGGCTAATTTCTTACTTTATCAAGGCCTTGCATGATACAAATCCAGATTGTAGATTTAGAATAAGAATTAATTTTGATCTAAATAGCCCACAAAAGCATAATATAATGTCTTGTTTTACTGTTTTAGCATTATACGCGAAAATGATTTCTTTTGTTTGTTTTTCTGCTGGAAGCAAGATTAAGATCAGACTGCACATAAGTGTGATTTTTTTTATCTATCTATATCGTCAGCTTGTTTCATAAAAAAATTAAGAAACAAAAATCTTTTTTGCTTTCTTGGTTTCAGTGAATCGTATTTTGGGCCGTCGAAAGTGACAGAGGGCATTTGATTTTTTATGGTGACAGATTGAAATTTATTACATCGAGTGACCAACAGCGGCAATATTGCCGATGGTATTCACGAGGCACCGTATATATTCAATTGAAGAATTAGAATAAAGGAATCGGTATTTCCACTAGTCGTAACCGTGAAATATCGACAAATATTTCACCGATATTTCTCGATAATCTACCGGAAAGCATGAAGTAAGTACTTCAAATATTTGTTGCTGAAAGGGTAATGAAGTTTAAAAACATCTTCAAAAATGCATCGATTCAGGTCAGGCTGACCTCCATCGGAACTTTTTGCTGTTACTCAATTTTCTGCATTTCAAAGTACCAGTCTACTTTATGATTTATTCGACCGTTGTAAAAATACATTTTATCGATCCATAGATAATTGCTACATACAAAAAGGGGTATTCGGACATTTGCGTAAACTGTCGTAAATTGTTGTCTCGGATCAGCCTGCGTAGTCCGCGCAGGCTAATCCGAGACGGCACTTTACGACTACGTTAGACTTTGTGCTACAGTAAACTTACGCAAAACAGAAAATCACATAAACAAACGGATAGGGTCGTTTAGGATCAGTCTGTGCAGACTTCGCAGACTCACCCGAGACGAAACTTTTAGCTTATGTCCGAATGCCCCTTGTCGCGTGTTGTAAACCATATATGAAGACTTGGTTGAACGATTGAATAATATGAATTTAATAAGTCCCATTTCGCCAGAAATTGGCTAAAGTTGTTTTTCAACGCATTTTCCGAGCAGATAGGCGGCGTTAAAGATAAAAATAAAAAAGAAAAAACTATTTTTTCTCTATTTCATGCTTTCCGGTAGGATAACGAGAAATAGCAGTGAAAATATTTTTCGATCTTACACTAGTACCTACAGTGAAAATACCGATTTCCATGTTCTTGTCGCCTAGGTAAATTGCGCGTGCCTGACAACCAGATGGGAAATATGACATCATTTACCTTAGATTGCTCGCGCATGACGTAATATTGTAATGCTATGGGGGAGGGGCACACCACGGGGAATAACAGAAAAGAAATGCACTGGAATTTTGATAAGGCCTGCACTCCACTACAACCCCGATTGCTTGTCGAAGGGTTGCAGATGAAAAATGGCTAATTTCGGGGAGCTTTCGGGATGGAAATGGGCGGAGCTTGGCAAACGGGGCTCGTTCGGCTGTGATATGCAGAACAGTATGCGAAAGGTTGCCGAAATCTTACTGAAGTATGCGGATCCAGTACAGAAAAATGCCGATCGGTCCAGGATTGTTGACCGAGTGTTTCCCGATCACGCAGAACGGCTGCAGTTCACTTGCAGAACATACAGAAGCGTTTAAGAATCAATGCCGACATGTTGGTGATGTGAGTGCCAAGGTATATATAGGCGAGTTATCTTTCCTGAACCGCTCGGGGTGACACAGTGAATAAGAAACCTCGCCGGATGCTGCCAGATTATGCGCGATGTGTTTCAGAACGTCCGGAATGATAGCTGAAGGTTCCCCCGAAGGAATGCCGATGGTCCCGACGCTTCCACAAACTCAACGATCGGCGTCCAAATTTTAAAACTTTTAAAATTTGGATCCCGAAGCTTTTTTGATCTCGAATCGGCCCCAACACACTAAGAATGTTTCCAGATGGGTTTAAGAAACACCAAGAACGGTTCCCGATCACTGCGAAAATGTGCCGAAGCATCCAGGTCCTGTCATTTTTACGATCGGGAACCTTTTGGGGTCCTAGTGGAGGGCTGGTCTAAAGCTCTACCAGAAAGGGTTAAAAGCATGAAATAAATAGAATATTTGGCTTTTTTTTTTTTCGGTGAAAGATCGAAATTTGTTTCATCTCGTGAACACCACCGGTAATATTTTCACTCGTAGCTGCGCCACTCGTGACAATATTACCGATGGTGTCAACTCGATGAAATGAATTTTGATCTTTCGACGAAAAAAAACAAATATCCTCTATATCATTAATCTTGTGCATGTGACATGTTGGTTGAGAAACACTGCAGGTTCACTTTATCATTCTGTGACATAATATCCTTTGGCAAATTGAAAGGCGTCAGCTAGTTATTAAACACATACAAAAACTAAATCCCGCGCTGTAATTTACAACACTGAAAATACAGGTATGTTAGAAACCTGCAGTGGGATCATTACTGTTGTATTACATAGTTTAATTGGTGGTAAACTATTTACCTCACAAACCCGAGTTTTAACATACTGAATTAAAAAAGGCTTTTCAAATCTCTATTGGAAAAGAAGAAATTTGTTTAATCAGCATTTTTTTCCTTTTCCCACAATGTTTTCTATCCTGCTTATCGTAGTGGACCCGTAATAGAAAACAGCTATTTCCACTGTAATATTATCCTACAAAATTTTCTAAGATTAAAAATGAGTATTATTGTACTACTTTCACCGAGCCACTTTTTCCTTTTTTTCCTTTCTAAAATTAAAACAACAACAAACAAAAAAAATGTTGGAAAAGAGAATGCATCCTCTCCTTCTCCAACAATGTTTTCTGCACCGAACCGCACTACAACCATTGGATCCAGCTTTTCATGGGAGTGTCTTTGGGCAAGACTCTTCAGAGCCTTAACCCAGTATTGGTAAAACCCAGGAGATACACGAATATGTGAGCTACTGAAGTTATATGACTGAAACAATGCTGAAAGCTGTAAAAACACTATTCAATCAACCAATCAATCAATCAATCAAACCCACACCATCAAATGGTCCAAGACCTGACCTGTACAAGTCCTACACCTGACCTGTACAAGTCCTACACACCACCACTTAGCTATTAGGACTGGTTTTTCTAAACAATGAAGAATTCCTACTCAAGATTTCAATCTAGTACCCAACAGTTACTATGTGTTGACACACGCAAACCATGTGTTCTGCGTTTTTTTTTTTTTCTTTTCTTTATTATTCTTTGTTTCAAATATAAACATTCCAAAGACAAATTGGCAAATTTCTTCTACTTCCGTCTTTAATTGACTCCGTTTAGTACTCTAAATAGATAGAATAAGAAACACACATCTCAGTGTTTGATTAATCTGGTTCACGGGAACAACTTTGAAGTTTTGGGCTTATTCTACTTTGCTAGAAGAGGGGTTTAATTATCTGCAACAAGGATTGATAATTTTGAGTTAGTATAAACGTTTATTTTATTGTTGGCAAAGAGTAAATCTCCTTAAGTGAGTATAGATTGACCATGCTCTGTATGTAAGAAGGAGGTTTAAATGCATCTGCAAAAAGTTTTCGACACAAATCAGCCTGCGCTGTCCGCACATGCTGACTTGTGTCGATTTCTTTTGCTTTTGGTCAATTTAATGCATGTCAAAGGGACAGTCTACCTAATGATTTAATGGGTTGTTAGACACAAATTGATTTGATCTATTCACAATTATGTGATGATTTACATGGTATAATGTATCATGGACATGAATCATGGTTTTGTCAGAGAATGGCTCGTTTTTCCCCTATTCAAGATGTAACAGGTTTGTTTACTATCAAACTGAAAGATGTACTGCTTGCATTGCTTTTTCCATTCCGTCTTAATTTCCTTCCTTCAGTCCTTCCTTCCTTCCCCTCCTCTCTTTCCCCTCTTCTACTTTTCTTTTTATCTCACGTAACCATGATTAGCCCTTATCCTGCTAAATAAGTAAAATGATTTTTTTTCAGTCAATAGTAAGAATCCTAAATGCAAAGGTATTTTGGGAGAAAACATCTCCTTTTCTGGCTGTGTTGATCCAAGATCAGACTGCAAGTTGTGTGCAGTCTTAACTTAATCTACATTGTCCACAAAAGGCCGTTGGTTCGCGCTTATGGTTAATATAATAATAATAAACACTCGAAATACAAGAAAGGTAGCAAGCTACTTACAAACAAAACCTATCTTTTTAAATTACAAATGGCAGCGGGAAATTATCCTAGCTTTTCTAGCTATCGTTGTTCATTAATTAAACGATATATCTCCACTATATCGCTCTGTAATTAGGTCTGTTATGTCCATTCCTTCATACAAATAAGTTTTGACCAATCTGCAGATATACATTTCTTAACCTTATGGCTGATTGGCGCGTCATAAGGGCTTTTTGTGGACATTGTAGATGAAGATGATACTGCTCAAAACGTGTTGTCTGATCTTGGATATACATTGTCCGATCAGGAGATACCCCCGCCGCTCTATGACAATGAAAAAGCAAAATCTGGGTTTTTTACTTAAAGTTTCATTGTGCGGCCGCACTATATTTTTATTCTGTTATGAAAAGTACCTATGAAGGCAGCCAAATTGTTTACTCGGCTTCCAGGCATTTCATAATAAGATCATTTCGTACCAAGGCCATTTCGTACAATTTTAGTCATATATACCCACATATACTTCTTCTTTTGATCATTTCCTACTCACTTTGATAATTTCGTACCAACTTTGGTCATTTTATTCCCAGTTTTTAATGCCAATTTGGTAATGTAGAACCTAGTTTTACTACTAATTTCTTGTGATGTTTGCAGAATGACAAATGCTTTTGTGCATAGCTCCAATCAAGCCAAAGAATGGCTATGATTATGTCTTACCATGATTGCCGCTTTCTCTTTTTTCAAACAGTTTTAGTTGGATTCTAAAGATTATTTAGGGCTTTTCAGTTCATTTTTTATCGATTTCTCCATAAGTTTTCATTTGACAATTTGAAATGCTGTTATGTGCCTTTTTTTCAGAAACAGCTGATTCGCGGTGCATCAAAATTTTTCTTTTTTTATAACTTTAGCAGGTTTCGGGTGTACAATATATCATTTTTCTCGAGAAAATTTCCCGGGAACTTAGATTAATAGCGATAGTTTTCTAAAATCATGATGATAGTTCTGTCATATCTTTTGGCAAAAATATGCCACCACATGAACCTACACATTATAAGCTTTGGTTTTTAAACATTGTTATGTGTATTATTTAATACCATTAGAAAGTTGTTGATATGATGATTATATGGTTAAGCTACATGTACCTGTAGCTTTGAAAGAAGATTTTGCATAAACTCAAGAAAAACATGGATAGGAGAACTTGCCGCGATATATCGGGAATAATCTTGGAAACTCGTTAACCTCAGACAACGTGCTGTACAAAGTATTACACATGAATATCCAGTTTAACTTGTATTCGAAATTATTTGACCTTGATGAGTATGAATATTCGCAATATGCATATGTTTGGATTGATTAATTGATTGAATAGAGTTTATTTCATCAGCTTGTGGTTAATATGGGAAAATATTTACCGAAAAAGGGAAAGGTATGCGAAAATACCGAGTGCTGTCAGGCACGAGTTATTTTTGCAGACCTTTTCCTTTATTAAGATGTAACAGGTAGTGAAAAATGTCGCGGCTCGACCAGGATTAGAACCCAGGGCCTCAGGACTACCGTTCCTGCACTCTAACCAACTGAACTACCGAACCACTTGTCGATACGGCCGCACGATATATCACCAAATACATGTACCCAGCTACATTATACCTTTACATCTATCTGTGGGGTAGACCTGTATACTACAAAGATACCATTAAGAATTAGCATTCAAAGCTAGAGGTCATTAGTTCGAAGTTCGATCCGAGTGTCTGATTGCGTTTCTAGCTTCCTTTGATCTGCAATCAAAATGTTTCTTTTTTGTTTGAAAGAAGTTTTGGGTTGTTTGATATTCTTTTAGCTTAGTAAAAGATTAACCTATTGTTTTTGTTTTGTTTCATTGCTGTTGATCTTTGATCAGACTCCTTTTCATTCACAATGAAACTTCACTTAAGCCTTTACCACAGAAACCAGAATTGGAAAAAAGAGAAAATGCTGACAACCAGCATTTTCTCCTTTTCCCACAATGTTTTCTACTTTATCAAAGACTGCATTCGTCATTTTACTATTGTTGAATATTGTCGTCTGCAAAAGCTTTCAATTTGGTCCAGTCCAGATTTTTTTCTTTATCGTATAGAGATAAGACCCTGAGAAAGAAATGCATTTAGTTGGCACCGAAACTGTCGAACTTGCTGTAGAAAGTTTCTGATATAATATCTGCGCTGAAGGCATATAGGATTGTACTAGTCGACCTCCTTGTTCGTCGTTGACGGAAAAAAACGATTTTGGCAAAAAGTTGCCAAGTCGCCCTAGTTTTCGTTTACTTTTCATCTGATTTTTTAAGACCCTTCTTTTTCTGCCAGGGACTAAAACTTGAAAAAAACGTGAAATACAGGATTTTTGTCTTCGCAATAATTTCCATAGTTTGAAATTGAATTAAATACTTGAATTATTGAATTTAATCGCATTTTCATATCCGCATTATTTACTTATGGCAGCGACGGGGCCTTTAAATGATGAAGCCACGAAAAAGGGAACTGTAAATGTGGAACTTATAAAAGTTCAATACATTTGTAATGAAATCAAGATGTAATACAACAGGATAAAATAGATAAAATGCGACTTATTCTGAATTGGATTTTTGGAGGTAGATTTCAATCAAATTGCATTGTAAGATAAAAGATTAATCTTACATCATATTTTATTAAATTTGTAACTGACACGTTCATAGACAATTGGATTTGAAAGAAATATTCTTTTAAGTAACAGAATTTTACAGGAATCATTAATAATTCCCAAGAGATGGCGTGTGGCATCCAAAAAGCGACGTTTTATCAATCCTGTAGAAGTTCGCATTTGGCCATTTTACCGCGGTAAAAAAATGTGAGGTTTTATTCTGATCTTTAACCCCTTACCAAACAATCCTGAGGTAGAAACCTTTTGAAAACAGTGTAGGAAAAGGAGAAAACGCTGATAACCGGCATTTTCTTTTCCCACAATGTTTTTTATCCTGCTGGAAACAAATTTCCATTTTTTAGTTATGTGTATTTTGTCGTCTGTAAGTGCTTCCAATTTGGACTAGACAATTTTCCGGTTCCGTGACAAAATATTATTTTTTTTTTATTTATCAAATCCGTGTTTAAATTAGGATTTTTAAAACATTGTTGGAAAAAGGAGAAAATGCTAGTAACCAATCTATTGTTTAACAAACAAATTCTCAGCATCTATTTGACCAAAGTCCGCACGTCTTCCCATATTCTAAGTCTGGAATCCGGAGGACACGACCGCATTCGAATTCTTTGAGATGATAGATTTTGTATATTTTGTGATATGAATTGTATAGAAGATGAATACCATTTCATTATTGAATGTCCATTTTACTATACATGTAGTCTTCGCGAGAAACATATCACATTCGAATTCCATACAGTGAAAGACTGAAACTTTTGCTCACAGACAAACGATTACTACGTAAATCTGCATTGTACATCCAAGGCTGCTACGGAAAACGAAATGATATGTTATATATTAGAATAATATATAGTGATCGACGTTTACACCATAAATCATTCAAGTCTATATCTGTGTTCAGTATAGTGACTCATACGTCATTCCTATGACTCGACAGTAGGTCTACATTTTACACGTGCATTGTTTCATCATGATGATATGCAAATTTGTGTTATGTATTATGTGTCACTTTGATAGATAAACTATTACTACTACTACTATATTGAAAAAAAAAGTACAAAATACTATGCCACGCCATAGCGGAAAATACAGGTCTAAGGTGAGACTGCCCGTGTTGTGCGGTCTGATTTGGCTCCCTACTGGCCGCTAGCAAGTAAAAATATGTAAGAAACTCGTGGGGGTTAATATTTTCTTTACATCTTCCTACAGTTTACTTTTGATATATAAATACAGTTTCTCTCTCTCTACCTCTCTCTCTGTCTGTCTGTCTGTCTCTCTCTCTCTCTGTTTTTGCCGATTTGTAAACATAACATTTTGTAGCATGATGTAAATTATTATATACTATCAAAACGCGATAACTGTGGCCTTTGTTTACAAACACTGGACCAGTTCAAAACATTCAAATAGGGAATACCAGGGACGAAGCAGTTACCTATAGGTAAATTTCAAATGAGACGTGTAAGTAACGCTGTGGTGCAATGGTCAAAGGGACTCTGCTACCGCCCAAGCGGATCGAGTTCAAGTCACAGATTTTTTTTTTTAATTAAGCAACTGTTTTTTTTTGTTTTTTTTTCAAGATAAGTCAATTATTACATTATTTTTATGATATCATAGTAAATATTTTTACTTTTACCTTGTAGTTTCATTCATTTATGATTGACATCACACGAGATTGCACAATGATCCTTCTAAAGTTAGGAAAAATGAACCAAGACATTTCTTGTACAGGAATTAATGTTAGGAATAGCCTCGTACTTTAGACATCTAAGATAACTAAAGCCACAAATTTCTGGCCACTATTTTTCTTCCTGTTTCATGGCTTTGACAGAAAAGACATGTCTATATACTCACTACAGTTGGGAACTTACGCATCTCGGAAGCTTGACTGCACAAGGATTTAAATTAAAACAACAGTGGAACGGAACCACTTGTGAACTAAAGCAACCTGAGTGGAAAAGTTACTGCAGATGTGCGGTCTTAGCAGAATAAATACTTTTTTTAAAAAGCAGACATTGCAGTTCAAGAAACCTGTGAGCAGTGAATAATTGCGGTCAGCGACGAGGAAGCAACAAATTTTATACTGAATGTTAAGAGGCTTAGGGTACCGAAAAGGCCAGTGAAAATGAAGCGAGTTCCAATACTGCCAGTGCACGGGATGAGAGTTGCGCACTTAACCATTTCGTTGTTGTGTCAGTTATAGAGAAATGCTTTAAAACAAGAAGAATAAAATGAATAAGAATAAAATGTAATAGTAACAAAAGAATATCAATGACAAAAAAGATGTGCACGTCTAAAAAAGGAAGAAGAAAGGATAAAGAAAAGAAACATAAAAGACAATCAAAAAAGGAAAAGTATGGAGAGAAAAAAGACAAAAGTAAAGCGAAAACCTAAAAAAATATGCAACATGCTTCCTTTCAAAAAATATAATAGGTCTGGCGGCTCGAACGAGGATCGCCGGGTTTAGAGGCAGATATGTTCTCCATTACACCACTGCTCACTTCGAAGAATCGGTAACTTGTAAAACTCTTAAGCCTTTTCAATTTACATTTTAACTAAAATTATCGGATAATTTACCTGTCCTTCCCGTATGCTAAAATAGAATGGTCTGAATTATTGTAAACAAGGGCCACGGTTATCGCGTTCCATTAATACATGATAAATAAAACCACTGTCTATGACAATGTCTTGAAAGAGGTCTTAAAGGTGGCCCTTCAGATTTTGGGACGAAAATTTTACAAAAATGCAAAAAAAAAAATCATCCTTGTACTCCCATAGCCTGTTAATTTGCATACATAGAACCCCAGTAGTCGAAAAACATCCGATAACACGAGAAATTAGAGATTTATTACGGACCAGGTTGACACCAACGGGAGACACGTCCTATTTTTAGATTATCAATTCTCTCATTTTAATACAGGAAAACACAAAGTTACAAACATCCGTCCGAATAAGACATTATGGAAAATAATTATTACATGTTTGTTATGTAATCGAATTTAAGCGTTATTAGTCGCGTGCCAGTCACTTGACATTCCCACAATGCTTTATTGATTTTTGGCGCGAAATCTAAAAATAGCTTAAAAGGCTACGTAGCCTTTTAAGGGAATACCATCAAAATTTTTTTTTCAGTAATTTTATGATTCTTAATTATTGATGATTTGTATTGTTTTTTCATATAAATTTTAATGATATATATTTTTTTTAATTTGGTGTGATGTGAAAATTCTAAATACCAACCTTTAAAATCATCTACAATACCCATGTATGTATATTTACGAGTACATAACACCGAACAGCTATCGCGTCTATCACACTTAAATATATCCGAGAAATTTCTTGAGAACAAGAAGAAATTATTCCGTGATAATTATCTATTTCTAATAAGTGGGATGTTGTTGTTTGTTTGTTTGTTTGTTTGTTTGTTTAGTCTAAGAAATCGCAACAAGAACACGCACCAAAGAATTGTAATTAGTTGTATTTGTGTCTACAACAACCATGCTAAGTATGCTAATGAAATGATACAAATACTTTGAGAGATATTTGTATATTTTTGTGAGATATTGTAGAACCGAAACTACTTTGACACGGTGTTGATTGTGTGTTTTCTTCTAATTACAGTTTTGTTTTCCAATCATAGTCACTCGGTACAATGTCGTTTTAATTCCTAAAAGCAAAAAAATTGGTAAACGTGATTAACCTTGTCAGTGCCCAATACATAAACCCGACCGCTTTTGAGCGTTAAAAAATAATAAACTGAACCCTAGTGATTTTTTACCTTGCAGGCTTGATTAAATGGGCAATATAGATCCAAGATCAGACTGCACGTTCTATACAGTCTTTTCTTCCTCTATTCCATCCGCAAAGTTCTATAATAATCTTTTTTGTATACTAGTCTATAGAAAAAATATTTAAAAAAAAAACGCCAAAAATAAACAAATTCTTACCTTAGAAAAATTCGTACACAGATCTAAGATGTCTCATGCATACATATATTTCATTTTACACCAAAGCTAAAAAAAAGGTCATTTGATAAAATCCAAACGGTCATCTGTCCTCGTCAACTGTCTCATCGATCATTTTTCCTCCTTCCCTAACACATGTGGTTATATATAGTCACAAACCTGCCCTCACCACTGTGGAAGTCTAACGTAATGATGTCCAATTAGCACACGTATTCTTAACACTTAGACAGCTATGCACAACTCAAATACCTTTTGTGGACAGTGTGTAGATCAAGATCAGTCTGCACTTCGTGTTTATCTACAATGTCCGCATGATTAGGAGATATTTTTCTAAAAAAAAAACACTAAATTTTTTTTTCACTGTCGGCTCGAAGATTTCATTTAACTAATTCATCCGGTTGAGAGTTAATTCCATTGTCAAATTATTGACTTGTTTACGCAAAAACTTTCCAAAAACAAAAGGTACGCAGATATTCCCAATATAAAAACATTTTTCGTCTGAATACCTCACATACTTTCAGACAGCATCAAGCGATGACCAGACTGCTCTAAACGCTCACTATGAGTTTGGTTTTGTATTGTATTTGTACCACAAAAAACGGTTCAAATCGTTGATGACGTCGATAGGATAGCTGCATAAATAAAATTTTAGGATTTGACTACGATGCTCCTGTCTATAGTGTTTCCTCTCTCGGAAATAAAGTATCTGTAGTAGAATATTTGTTTATGTATATATATATATGTGTGTGTATATGAGTGGCCCCAATGGCTAGAGAGTTTATTGTATTTCCGTAGTGTATATTACCAAGCAAGAAATCACACCATTATGGATCCCAGGAACCCAATCTTAACGACTGATCCAAGGGATAGAACTGTCGTTGTACATGTGATAGTGTCACGAAGAGACAAAAAGCTAAAAGTTTTAAACCTTGTAAGCCTGCACCGACAGCAACAACCCCCCTTTTCACAGATCATGGCTCCTACATACAAACTATTGATAACAATATTAACTGCACTGTTCACGGCTTAGAATTATAAAGCCGGTCTTTTCTGTCGGACACAGCTTACAAGTGCAGATGCAGTGTAATACAAATATGATCTTTCACGCAAAAAGGGACCTTCTGGGAACTGCGAAAAGTATCAACTCTGGTCAGGCTGCACGAATTGTGCAGGCTGACCAGAGTTGATACTTTTCGCTTTAATAACATTTTCTGTATGAAGAGTGATCATTGTACCTTGTTATACATTCATTTTTGAATTATAAAATGAAACTGACCTTTACTATCGTTGATCTGTTTTCATCTAACCCTGATGTACAGAATTCCCAGATGGTCCCTTTTTGCGTGATGGGTCACATTTAATAAGCAGCGCTCTCGGAAACGAAGGGGTTAAATACATATTCGTTATGCCTAGACAAAACTAGTCGATTGGTCAATTTTACTGGCTGAATTATGGTATAGAATGGTTATTTAACATGCATAAAAAATATTTATAAAGGAAAAAAGTATCGACTCAGACTAGCCTTCACGAACGCTTGGGTTTGGTTAAACTTACAGACCTTGCGGATCCAAGGTCATCTGCACGTGCTGTGCTGTCCGATATTGATACATTCGTGACTCAAAATTCCTCCGTTTTCGCTGTTGTTGCTTAGAAAAATGGTGGTCATATAATGATGTACATATCTTAAATTATCATTTCTAAACAAACATTTTCATTTGACGTTAAGTTAAAGAAATGATGTAGATAAATATAAAACTAAATTTATCATTACCAAACAAACATTTTCACTTGGAGCTAAGTTAAAGAAATAATGAATTGAAAAATATAAAACTAATTTTGTCATATAAAAGAAAAATAGTTTTACTTTAGAATTAGTTTACTAAACAATTCATATATAAGCTTTGCTATGGTAAAAAGGGGGTTAAGCTCTCTACCTTACCATAAAACTTTAGACTGGTCAAAATTGAAAGCACTTGCAGACGGCAAGATTAAATCAAAAATTGAAATTTGTTTTCAGCAGGGCAGAAAACATTGTGGAAAAAGGAGAAAATGCTGGTTACCAGCATTTTCTCCTTTTCCCACAATGTTTTCAAATGGCTTCTTTCTTAGGAAAGAAACGAGACATCTCCATGTTGCATTATACCAATCAAGGCTTCACATTGTTTTGGATCTACAAAATCTATCATGTCTATTACCAGAACTCGTTTGGAAGTAGAATAGTCTTCGACATGAAGAAAATTCACCGAAAGCGAAAAGTTTTGACCCAGGTCGGCCTGCTCATACTGGACACCGGACAGGTTACGTATCATATAATGACGGATCCACAAATTTCATAATTTCATTAACCGACTAAATCAGGAGGTAAAATGGTCCCTTGACATGCAGGAAATTCACCAAGTAGCAAAGAGTTTCTATTCAGGCCAGCCTTTGCGGACTGCTCAAGCTGATCTATAACGCAATCTTTAGCAAATGCTTTAAACTCTTTTTTTTGCAGGGCATAGCTCATAATTTCTATTCAAGCGTTTACCCAATACTGCATACGCTACATTCCTCGTTTTATTTCTTTGTGACTAGGTATTTGCCACAATTCCAACATCCTGCAATAAGACCTTGCACGCTAGTAATAGACATAACATCGTTATTTACTTTACAAAGGGAACAATTTTAAAATCATATTGAAAGAATTTGCATGCGAGAAATTAAACATCTGAAGTGATAAAATTCGTCTTTGAAAGGAAACAAAGCACTTCAAGAGAAAGGAGGACAGGATGGTTTACAAGCATTTTATCCATTTCCCACAATGTTGTCAAAGGCCTTCTTCTTAAAGGTCGATAAATCATAGTACTGTATTGTAAAGGGTAAACTCTCAAGAATTGAGAATGAAAATCTATAGGTGCAAAAAATACATTAGGATTGTTTCTGTGTGACAAATATATAGAGGATATTTGGGTTTTTTTTTTTCGGTGTAAGATCGAAATCTATTTCATCTCGTGAACACCATCGGTAATATTTTCACGAGTGGCGCAGCAGCCACTCGCGAAAATATTACCGATGGTGTTCACGAGATGAAATAAATTTCGATCTTTCACCGTAAAAAAACAAATATTCTATTTATTTTATGCTTTTAACCCTTTCTTGGAGGAGCTTTGTCAAAATTCAGTACTTCTTTTCCCTTATTCCCTGTGGCGTACCCCCCCCCCGTGCCCCCCCCCCCCCGCATAGCAACGATACGTCAAGCGCGTGAAATGTAAGCTACATGTATATGACGTCATACTTCCCATCTGGTTGTTAGGCACGCGCAATTGACCTAGGCAACAAGAACGTGAAAATCGGTATTTTCACTGGTGGTACCAGTGTAAGATCGAAAAATAGTTTCACAGCCATTTCTCGATATCCTACCGGAAAGCATGAAATAAAACCTTTTCGGTGCTATGCGCGACTCGCTGACCTTTGCAGACAGTGAAGATCAAGATCAGACTGCACAAAACGTGCATTGTCCGATAGGGAGATATCCTTCGACCAAGAAATACAAAAAAAATGGGTTTTTACGAGTTTGAAACTTTCGGTACATTTATTCAGCAGGCTGGAGCAAGACTATTTTTTTACCTAATTTAATGTGCCTAGCCCCAGTAGCTCGGTCGGTAGCGTGCACAACTTGAGACCAGGGGATCGTGGGTTCGATCACTGGCGCGGCCAATTTCTTTCCGAGTATGAATTATTATTTTGGTGACAGGCTTTATTCCCCTCCCACCGCTGACCATTGTCTGGACGATTGTTATGGGGGAAAGCAGCCAGTGGCTTGGAAAGAAAACTGTGCAGATTACTTGAACAAGAGACTCCGGGAAAGCATAGGTGCACTTGCCGCGTGTAACTAAATAATGTTGAAAACGGCTTTTTATATCATACAATCAATCAATCAATCGAATTTGTGATTTTTCGATCACTTGCGTTGATGGATCCGTTTAAATTCTTGTGAATATCATTTTTTGTTTCTTTTTTTTTATCAAATAAGTCGAAATAGGGGGATTTAAAAGTTGATTCAAAAATCGTTAAAAGTTGTTTCAATAAGTAACAACGGCTTATTAAGAAAATTTTGTCACTTGTCAGTTTCGAATGTATCGGGTAGGCAAGAAAATCACTCTCTTTGGGATGTTTCACATCTCAGGTCTGTAATACATTCCGCTGAGAAATAACTGCAGTTGTTTGTCTACAGTGTGACAGAGCATTGTCCAAAAACTGTCTATGTGGAACTTGCAAAGAGCACTGAACACGTATAAACAGCATTAACTGATCAAATTCGATTTAGAAATTAATGTGTCAAACGGTATGGTGTAAGGTATACAGATTCTGTTTTTTGAGGGGTCCTCATTATAATAATCATTGTTATTAGCAACAACAGTTAAGAGAGAGAGAGAGACAGGTAGGCAGGCAGGTACACAAACGGACGGACGGACAGAAGACAGGCAGGCAGGTAGGTAGGGAGGTAGACAGACAGACAAACAGACAGAGTAAGTCACACATCCTTTAAAAATCGGTAGGACCAACATTCACCAGGTAAAATACATTCATAATCAAAACCAATTAAGTTCTTGTAACTGACACGCACTTAGCCCAGACGTTCAAATGCTTTTTTTTATTCTAAAAGCATTCTCAGACGACAAGCAACAAAAAGGCTCTCGTAGAGTCCACAAAAACAAAGAAAACGACACCCTTTTAAGAGAAAACAGTAAATTTTGAGAACGAAATGGATCCAAGATCGGGGACTGTGTTCACCAACCATTCTAAAGAATATTCTGAGTTGTATTCTTCAAGGTTTCTTTTTTTTTTAAATTTGTGAGTTACACAACTTCTGATTGGCTAAACCATTCGGTTTAGCCAATCAGAATTTGTGTTACTTACAAAAGTTGAAAATTTTGGAGAATAAGATAAAGAACGTTCTTAAGAATGGTTGTTGAATTCGGGCCCTGGCTGCACAGTCTGATTCTGTATCTAGACTATACCGTCATTTATGTTTTTGTCGAGTTTGTAGGGAAAATACGTTATTTAGTATCAGCGGATTTTAGTTATTGTAAAAAAAGTCAGGTTCACGTTTTTGACGCTGGAAAAGTTGGATAAAGATGAGAATCTCTTATTGTCGCCCAGGTATTCAAACTCGCTCCAGTATGTAACACGTGAACAGTTAGACATGTGATGGGGTATTTATAAGACACATGACGCACTTCGCCACCTATAACTATATATTATATTACATGTGGCGAAGTTCTTCATAAAATGAACTTCTGTGGTATAAGATATTAGATACTTTACGCACGACCCAAGAGATCCTGAAGTCAGGAAAAATGAAGACCTCAAAGTTCAACATCACCTTCCTAACTCTCTCTTATAGCTGATGTCGAAACTCATGCCATAGTCTCCTAAATCAGAAGTTATGTGTTTTCAAACAAACAAAACAATTACCGAAGTAAACAACACAAAAAACTGCGAGAGCGAGATGTGCTTTCAAATGTTGAATGTAAACATTTTCTTAAAAAAAGAAAGACTCCGATAAATATTAATTATTCAACATTGTTCCAGCTTACTCAGATTTCAGACTGAATAGAAAATTAAAATAGATGGAACGATTTAAAACTGAAACAAAACAACATCAACTATATCGCTTTACAAGTATTTTTTCCTTCAGGAATACGCTTTACCTTCTCCTTAACCCCTTTGCTGCTAAGTGCGACTCACTGACCTTTCGCTGACAGTGTAGATCAAGATCAGACTGCACAGAAAGTGCAACGTGCACTCTGATCTTGATCTACACTGTCCGAGAATGAGATATCTATCCCCAAAAAGTACCTTTGAAAAAGCAGAATTTGGGTTCTTACTGTCGGTATGAGAGTTTTACTTCAGTCATTTCGTGGGATAAGGGTTGAAAAAATCTTTAAGTCAAAAGAAATATTTGAATATCATCATGTACTGTATATAAATATTAATGCTTCGATATAAGTTGAACTTTGCTAGTGCAAGATCATGACTCATTGTACGCGATCTAATCTTATTCTACACTATCCGAAAAAGCTGTCTCAAAATTTGATTTACGTGAGCTAGGGAAATAAAACCCTCTTGGAAAATACGGATTTTAGAAATTTGACAAAACAAAAACATGACAAAATGATGTTTTGTCTTTCTTTGTCTGATTTTACGAATCCAATTTCAGGCTCCTCTATTTGATTTTACAATTGATGCATTACGTTAGAGATTTACTTTTTACAGCGTCAGTCCATTTCGTAAAGTGTAATGCGCCGTGCACTTCCGGTTTAAACCTCTACCATGCACTCCTCTGTTTCAACAATCCTACGGAAGAACTCTTTTGGAAAAATTTTGAGAAAATGAGAAAATATTGGTCACCAGCATCTTCTCCATCTTCCACAATATTTTCTATTTTATTGAAGACAAGATCAACAATTTGAGCTATATTTAGATTGAACATTACCTGCAACTGCTTTATGTTTGAACAAGGTCGAAAACTTTTCGTGTGGTTTAGGGTTAACACGGTAATAATTACAGGCTAAAGGCCAGATAAATGTCAGTGCTGTATTAACTCTTTACCAAACATTCCATGTTTTTTTACGAACCAAAGGAAGAAACCGTCTCAAAATATTGTTGGGAAAGGAGAAAATGCTGGTAACCAGCATTTTCTCCTTTCCCAACAATGTTTTCTACTTTTCTGAAGTCAAGTTTCATTATATTTAGTCACCTCTATATTGTTGTCTGCAAATACTTTCAAATTGGACGAGTCTGAATTTTTGTGGTTTGGTAAAGGGTTAACTAAACATTCTTAATAACACTCAAAGTCTTCTTCTCAAGATTTTGATTTTGATGTCCAAAGAGATTTATTTTTGATTGGATAAACCAAATTATTTAGCCAATTAGAAATTTCGTTACTCTTCTGATCTAGAACAATGTAAGGAATGCGATATGTAAAATAGTTAGTAATTACAAGACTTAGAATTCGAGTTGATGAAGAAGCCCTAAGTAAAAAAAAAAACCTCTGATAAATACAACTTTTCGTTTTATGTTTTTCGGTAATTTATCGTAAAATGGTGGAATTAAGGCTTGATAATTCATAGTTGCGAGCAGTGATATTAACCGATTTCATAGCAACCAGTTCGGAACTTTTTTTAGTAAATCAGCCCAGTAAGGTACCGTTTTACTAACAATTCATAAGTTTTTGCGTATTATTTTTCTAACTTTACGCCTATGCCCAGATTTTCGAATTTGGTAGATACGTTGAACTAAACTTTCGTAACTTTGAGAATTTTTGTTGGTAAATATTCCGTTACTCTCCAATGACGTAAAGGCGGAAGACAGTATAGTGCCTGCGCGCTAGTTACCTTGGTGAACAGTGCAAACCAATCAGTCAGAAGGAAATATGATGCCACTCATAAACATATTACCGATGATGCTTACTCGATGAAATGAATTTCGATCTTTCACAAAAAAAAACAACAACATCTTGTATGACCACAACATCGTTGATGAAAGATTGTTGTATTCCTATTCTCAAGTCATTACATTTTCACCAACACTAAAAGAAACAACACATAATAATACATTCATATGAGTTCCGTCAGTGTAAATTCTAATAGACCATAGATAGTGTTGCCCTTTTAAATTCCGTTATAAAGCTTTTGACTTCAACTCTTCGAGGAGTACATAAGCTATTAAGAAACAACCTTCATAAACTGTATTCTCTAGAGATTGTATTAGAAGACAGGAATTGTATAGAATATAAAAGAAACACTGGTTCTGTACCCTCAGATAAGAATAAATCCCAATAGAGATTTCACAGACATGAACAATATACGTTTGTCAATAGACGAAGCAGTGAATTTGAAAAGACGATCAGGAACAACGAAAGTTGTACACTGGTGGATTCGAGCGAAAACGAAGTATGGACAAAACTGGGGTTATTTCTCAAAGAAAGAGGATCAGTTTACGCTAGATAAAGATGCCTTTCTGTACTTATATAGGAGCTATACTATGGTGGTGGTGATGGAGGGAGAAGAGTAGTAAATATCTTTAAAAAAAAATCGCAAAAAAATGTCGGTCCAGGTAAGACTTCGCAGTCCGTGCAGGTCGAAAATTTTTCCTATCAGTCAAATGTTCTGCATGTCAAATGGCTTTTCAATTATTCTATATACTGATTCAGCCGGTTGCTAAACCAACTGGTGTCTATAGATCCATAATAATGTGATGACTTGCTTGATATCATTTATCACTAAGAAGCATTTAACTTCCTGTGGCAGTATATGACCTATCACGCATAAAGGGACCTTCTTGGAACTTTTCGCTTTAACTCATTACCACACGAGACAATTTTAGACTGGTCCAAATTGAAAGCGTTTGCAGACGACAAAATAAAAGTGACTGAAAATTTGAAATTTGTTCTGGAAAGGGTAGAAAACACTGTGGGAAAAGGAGAAAATGCTGGTTACCAGCATTTTCTCCTTTTCCCACAGTGTTTTCCAAAGGCTTCTTTCTCAGGGGCGTCAAAAGTAGGGATTGAGTGGTAATGGGTTAATGACATTTTCTGTATGAAAAGTAGTCATTGTACCTTGTTATACAATCATTTTTTAATTATAAACTTAAACTGGCCCATACTATCGTTGATCTGTTTTCATTTAATTGACGTACAAACTTCCCAGATGGTCCCTTTTTGTGTGATAGGTCACATATTATATAAAAACAAGTTCAGGGAAATTTTTATGTTTACTACAGTATTACAATTTCCGATCGATGTACTATTATTTTTGATGCTCACGGTCGAATGTTGACATGTAAGTTGTTTTGAGATATTTCTAGGTGTTTATGGTTCTTTTTTCCTCTAGAGTGTAATTGTTTTTATATTGATTTTTCTCGTAAATTTTCACTGACGGAAAATGTACAATTCATTGACTCATCCGTCAATGTAAGTCTATTTGTTATTGCTCGTGTATCGTGGATCATCTCACCCACGTCGAAATCCAAACCTTTGTATATTTGTATGAGGGTTTTCTTCAGCTGAATATATATTTGTTATAAATAGATCTATATTTGTCCATTGTAGCAATGACGCTTGTAACACAGCCTTTGTTTTCGATGCCAATCGCTTTCATATAACATAATAGAGATCAACAAAATCCAACGAAACACTGACGAGTTGAAAAAATACGGAGCGGCCATTTATGTCGAAAACATCACGACATTTTGACAAAAACAATATGAGCAATGCTCTGTGAAAATGGGCCTTTCTGCATTTGCAAAAATTATCGACAAGATCAGCCTGTGCAGTCCGCGCCGGCTGACATAAGTCGATACTTTTCGCTATCTTAAAATTTTTTGCATGTCAAAGGATAATTCTACTGGATTATTTAGTCAGTTGTTTAATCTATGTACAGTAGACTTGAGTTAACAACAAGTAATATGAGGTACTACCAGTTTGCGACCGTGACTTAATGAGCTACTTGGTACCCCAAGTACTTGCCTATGGACCACGTTCTTGCCTAAAAGAGTTTGAAGAATCTCCATGTTGTATTTTAGCTAGTAAGTCATCATATAATTATATGTCTTGCAACACGCGGAAAAGGGGCATTCGGACATTTCCGTGAAGTGTCGTCTCGGATCAGCCTGCGCAGTCCGCACAGGCTAATCCGAAATGGCACTTTGCGACTTCATTAGATTTTGTACTACAGTAGACTTCCGCAAAACAGGAAATAACATGAAAAACGGAAAGTGCCACCTCAAATCAGCCTGGGCGGACTGCACGGGCTGATCCGAGCGACACTTTACGCAAATGTCAGAATATCTCTTTTTCATATGTTACAGGCCATATATTATTCATGTTCTGGAGGAAAAGAAGCTTAATGCATCTCCGTGATCCTTGGTACAAAGCAATTCAGCACATACTTAAGGATCCAAACTATCAACTTTTGTTGACAACCAACTTAACCATGGGATAGAGTGGTCCTTGGAAATACAGAAAATTGACAAATACTGAAAGGTTGTGGCCCGCTTCAACCTACACAGACTACACAAACTGGACAGACTACATAGACGGCACAGACCACACAGACTGCACAGACTGCACAGACTACACGGACTACACAGACTCCACAGACTGCACAGACTGCACAGACTACACAGACGGCACAGACTACACGGACTACACAGACTCCACAGACCACACAGACTACACAGACTGCACAGACTACATACACTGCACAGACTACATAGATGGCACAGACTGCACAGACCACACAAACTGCACAGACTGCACAGACCACACAGACTGCACAGACCACACAGAAGGCACAGACTGCACAGACTGCACAGACGGCACAGACTGCACAGACTGCACAGACGACATAGACGGCCCAGACTGCACAGACTACACAGACTGCACAGACTGCACAGACTACATACACTGCACATACTCCACAGACGGCACAGACTACACAGACTGCACAGACCAATCAGACTGCACAGACTGCACAGACTACATACACTGCACAGACTACATACACGGCACAGACTGCACAGACTGCACAGACCACACAGACTCCACAGACTACACAGACTACATACACTGCACAGACTACAAAGACG
This sequence comes from Tridacna crocea, assembly GCA_943736015.1. Lineage (NCBI taxonomy): Eukaryota > Metazoa > Mollusca > Bivalvia > Cardiida > Cardiidae > Tridacna > Tridacna crocea. The sequence goes on along the minus strand of OX031066.1, from coordinate 31,205,124 downwards.
GCACAGACCACAGAGACTGCACAGACCACACAGACTGCACAGACCGCACCGACTGCACAGACCGCACCGACCGCACAGACTGCACAGACTACACGGACGGCACAGGCTGCACAGACTACACAGTCTGCATTGACTAAACAGACTCTACAGACCACACAGACTCCACCGACTGCACAGACCACACAGACTGCACAGACCACACACACTGCACAGAACTCACAGACTACACAGACCATACAGACCACACAGACCGCACCGACTGCACAGACTAGACGGACTACACAGATTCCACAGACTGCACAGACCACAAAAACTGCACAGACCACACAGACTGCACAGGCTGCACAGGCTACATACACTTCACAGACTACATAGACGGCACAGACTGCACTGACTGCACAGACTACACAGACCACACAGACTGCACAGACTACATAGACGGCACAGACTGCACATACTGCTTAGACCACACAGACTGCACAGACTACACAGACTGCACAGACTGCAGAGACTACATACACTGCACATACTCCACAGACGGCACAGACTACACAGACTGCACAGACCAATCAGACTGCACAGACTGCACAGACTACATACACTGCACAGACTACATACACGGCACAGACTGCACAGACTGCACAGAACACACAGACTCCACAGACTACATACACTGCACAGACTACAAAGACGGCACAGACCACAGGGACTGCACAGACCACACAGACTGCACAGACCGCACCGACTGCACAGACCGCACAGACCGCACAGACTGCACAGACTACACGGACGGCACAGGCTGCACAGACTACACAGTCTGCATTGACTACACAGACTTTACAGACCACACACACTCCACCGACTGCACAGACTGCACAGACCACACAGACTGCACAGACCTCACAGACCACATAGACTACACAGACCATACAGACCCCACAGACCGCACCGATTGCACAGACTAGACGGACTACACAGACACCACAGACTGCACAGACCACAAAAACTGCACAGACCACACAGACTGCACAGGCTGCACAGGCTACATACACTTCACAGACTACATAGACGGCACAGACTGCACTGACTACACAGACTACACAGACAACACAGACTGCACAGACTAAATAGACGGCACAGACTGCACAGACTACATACATTATACATACTCCACAGACGGCAAAGACTATACAGACTGCACAGACCACACAGACTGCACAGGCTACATACACTACACAGACTACATAGACGGCACAGACTGCACTGACTGCACAGATTACACAGACCACACAGACTGCACAGACTACATAGACAGCACAGACTGCACAGACTGCTTAGACCACACAGACTGCACAGACTACATACATTATACATATTCCACAGACGGCACAGACTACACAGACTACACAGACTGCACAGACCACACAGAGTGCACAGATTGCACAGGCTACATACTCTGCACAGACTACATAGACGACACAGACTGCACAGACTCCACAGACTACACATACTGCACAGATTGCACAGACTGTACAGACTACATAGACGGCACAGACTGCACAGACTGCACAGACCGCACTGACTGCACAGACCGCACAGACTACACACACTGCACAGACTACATAGACGGCACAGACTACACAGAGTGCACAGACCACACAGACTGCACAGACTACATACACTACACATACTCCACAGACTGCACAGACTGCACAGACCGCACTGACTGCACAGACCGCACAGACTACACACACTGCACAGACTACATAGACGGCACAGACTACACAGAGTGCACAGACCACACAGACTGCACAGACTACATACACTACACATACTCCACAGACCACACAGACTACACAGACAACACAGTCTGTGCTGACTACACAGACCACACAGACTGCACAGACTACATACACTACACATACTCCACAGACCACACAGACTGCACAGACTGCACAGACAACACAGTCTGTGCTGACTACACAGACTACATAGACTGCACAGACCACACAGACTGCACAGACTACACCGACTGCACAGACCATACAGACTACACAGACTGCACCGACTGCACAGACCACAAAGACTACACAGGCTACATACACTTCACTGACGACATAGACGGCACAGACTGCATAGACTACACAGACTACACAGACTACACAAACTGCACAGACTGCACAGACTACATAGACGGCACAGACTGCACAGACTGCACAGACCGCACAGACTGCACAGACCACACAGAAGGCACAGACCGCACAGACTGCACAGACTGCACTGACGACATAGACGGCACAGACTGCACAGACTGCACAGACTACACAGACTGCACAGACTACATACACTGCACATACTCCACAGACGGCACAGACTACACAGACTGCACAGACCAATCACACTGCACAGTCTGCACAGACTACATACACTGCACAGACTACATACCGGTACACGGCACAGACTGCACAGACTGCACAGACCACACAAACTCCACAGACTACACAGACTACATACACTGCACAGACTACAAATACGGCACAGACCACACAGACTGCACAGATCGCATCGACTGCGCAGACTGCACCGTCCGCACAGACCGCACAGACTGCACAGACTACACGGACGGCACAGGCTGCACAGACTACATACATTATACATACTCCACAGACTACACAGACTGCACAGACCACACAGAGTGCACAGATTGCACAGGCTACATACACTGCACAGACTACATAGACGACACAGACAGCACAGACTGCACAGACTACACAGACTACACATACTGCACAGACTGCACAGAGCTCACAGACTACATAGACTGCACAGACCGCACTCACTGCACAGACTACACACACTGCACAGACTACATAGACGGCACAGACTACACAGACTGCACAGACCACACATACTGCACAGACAACACAGTCTGCACTGACTACACAGACTACATACATGTAGACTGCACAGACCATCAGACTGCACAGATTACACCGACTGCACAGACCATACAGACCACACAGACTGCACAGACCGCACCGACTGCACAGACCGCACCGACTGCACAGACCACAAAGACTACACACATACACTACATACACTTCACTGACGACATAGACGGCACAGACTGCATAGACTACACAGACTACACAGACAACACAGACTGCACAGACTACAACGGCACAGACTGCACAGACTGCACAGACCACACAGACTGCACAGACTACATACACTGCACAGACTGCATAGACGGCACAGACCACACAGACTGCACAGACTGCACAGACTACATACACTACACAGACTACACAGACTGCACAAACCACACAGACTGCACAGACTACATAGACGGCACAGACTACACAGACTGCACAAACCACACAGACTGCACAGACTGCACAGGCTACACAGACTGCACAGACTACATAGACGGCACAGACTGCACAGACTACATAGACTGCACAGACCACACAGACTGCACAGACTTCACCGACTGCACAGACCATACAGACCACACAGACTGCACAGACCGCACCGACTGCACAGACCACAAGGACTACACAGGCTACATACACTTCACTGACGACATAGACGGCACAGACTGCATAGACTACACAGACTACACAGACTACACAAACTGCACAGACTGCACAGACGACATAGACGGCACAGACTGCACAGACTGCACAGACCGCACAGACTGCACAGACCACACAGAAGGCACAGATTGCACAGACTGCAAAGACCGCACAGACTGCACAGACTGCACTGACGACATAGACGGCACAGACTGCACAGACTGCACATAATCCACAGACGGCACAGACTACAAAGACTGCACAGACCAATCACACTGCACAGTCTGCACAGACTACATACACTGCACAGACTACATACCGGTACACGGCATAGACTGCACAGACTGCACAGACCACACAAACTCCACAGACTACACAGACTACATACACTGCACAGACTACAAATACGGCACAGACCACACAGACTGCACAGACCACACACACTGCACAGACTGCATGGACTGCGCAGACCGCACCGTCCGCACAGACTGCACAGACTACACGGACGGCACAGGCTGCACAGACTACATACATTATACATACTCCACAGACTACACAGACTGCACAGACCACACAGAGTGCACAGATTGCACAGGCTACATTAACTGCACAGACTACATAGACGGCACAGACTACACAGACTGCACAGACCACACAGACTGCACAGACTACATACACTACACATACTCCACAGACCGCACAGACTACATAGACTGCACAGACCGCACACACTGCAGAGACTACACACACTGCACAGACTACATAGACGGCACAGACTACACAGACTGCACAGACCACACAGACTGCACAGACTACATACACTACACATACTCCACAGACCGCACAGACTACACAGACTGAAATGACAACACAGTCTGCACTGACTACACAGACTACAAACATGTAGACTGCACAGACCATCAGACTGCACAGACTACACCGACTGCACAGACCATACAGACCACACAGACAGCACAGACTGCACAGACTACACAGGCTACACATACTGCACAGACTGCACAGACTACATAGACGGCACAGACTACACAGACTGCACAGACCACACAGACTGCACAGACTACATACACTACACATGCTCCACAGAGCGCACAGACTACATAGACTGCACAGACCGCACACACTGCACAGACTACACACACTGCACAGACTACATAGACGGCACAGACTACACCGACTGCACAGACCACACAGACTGCACAGACTACATACACTACACATACTCCACAGACCGCACAGACTACACAGACTGCACAGACAACACAGTCTGCACTGACTACGCAGACTACATACATGTAGACTGCACAGACCGTCAGACTGCACAGACTACACCGACTACACAGACCATACAGACCACACAGACTGCACAGACCGCACCGACTGCACAGATCGCACAGACCGCACACACTGCACAGACTACACACACTGCACAGACTACTACACCGACTGCACAGACCACACAGACTGCACAGACTACATACACTACACATACTCCACAGACCGCACAGACTACACAGACTGCACAGACAACACAGTCTGCACTGACTACGCAGACTACATACATGTAGACTGCACAGACCGTCAGACTGCACAGACTACACCGACTGCACAGACCATACAGACCACACAGACTGCACAGACCGCACCGACTGCACAGACCACAAAGACTACACACATACACTACATACACTTCACTGACGACATAGACGGCACAGACTGCATAGACTACACAGACTACACAGACAACACAGACAACACAGACTACACAGACAACACAGACTGCACAGACTACACAGACGGCACAGACTGCACAGACCGCACAGACTGCACAGACTACATACACTGCACAGACCGCATAGACGGCACAGACCACACAGACTGCACAGACTACACAGACTGCACAAACCACACAGACTGCACAGGCTACACAGACGGCACAGACTACATAGACGGCACAGACTACACAGACTGCACAGACTGCACAGGCTACACAGACTGCACAGACTACACATACTGCATAGACTACACATACTGCACAGAGTGCACAGACTACACAGACTGCACAGACCACACAGACCACACAGACTGCACAGACTGCACAGACTACATACACTGCACAGACTACATAGACGGCACAGACTTCACAGACCACACAGACTGCACAGACTACATACACTACACATACTCCGCAGACGGCACAGACTACTCAGACTGCACAGACTACACAGACTGCACAGACTGCACAGACCACACAGACTACATAGACGGCACAGACTGCATAGACTGCACAGGCTACACATACTGCACAGACTGCACGGACTACACAGACTACACATACTGCACGGACTGCACAGACCACATAGACTGCACAGACCACACAGACTGCACAGACCACACAGACTACACAGAAGACAGAGACTACATACACTGCACAGACTACATAAACGGCACAGACTACACAGAATGCACAGACCACACAGACTGCACAGACTGCACAGACTACATACACTGCACATACTCCACAGACGGCACAGACTACACAGACTGCACAGACCACTCAGACTGCACAGACTGCACACACTACACAGACGGCACAGACTACATAGACGGCACAGACTGCACAGACTGCACAGACGACACAGACTACACAGACTGCAGAGACTACACAGTCTGCACACACTACACAGACTGCACATACTACACAGACTGCACAGACTACAAAAACTGCACAGACTACACAGTCTGCACACACTTCACAGACGGAACAGACTGCACATAATACACAGACGGAACACACTGCACACAATACACAGTCTGCACACACTACACAGACTGTACATACTACACAGACTGCACATACTACGCATACTACACAGACTACGCAGACTGCACAGACTACATAGACGACACAGACTACACAAACTGCACAGACTACACAGTCTGCACACACTGCACAGACTACAAAGACTGCACATACTACACAGACTACAAAGACTGCACAGACTACAGTCTGCACACACTACACAGACTTCAGAGACTACACAGTCCGCATAGACTACACATTCAGCACACACTACACAGACTGCAAAGACTATACAGTGTGCACAGGCTACACAGTCTGCACACACTACACAGACTACACAGTCTGCACAGATTTCACAGACTGCTCAGACCTCATAGACTATACAGACTACACACACTGCATAGACCACACAGAATACACAGACAGTACAGACTTCAGAGACCACACAGACTGCACAGACTGTACAGACTGCACAGACCACACAGACTGCACAGGCTACATACACTGCACAGACTACCTAGACAGCACAGACTGCATAGACTACACAGACTACACATACTGCACAGACTGCACAGACTGATCAGACTACATACACTGCACAGACTACATGAACGGCACAGAATACACAGACTGATCAGACCACACAGACTGCACAGACTACATACACTACACATACTCCACAGACGGCACAGACTACACAGACTGCACAGACCAAACGAACCGCACATACTGCACAGATCACATGGACCACACGGTCTGCAAAGATCACACGAACCGCACGTACTGCACAGACGGCACGGACCGCACGTACTGCACAGACGGCACGGACCGCACGTACTGCACAGACCACATGTACTGCACAGGCTGCACAGACTCCATGGACGGCACATACTGCACAGACTGCAATGACCACACAGACCGCATATACAACAAAGACTGCACGGACCGCACATACTACAAAGACCGCACGGACCGCACATACTACATAGACCGCATGGACCGCACATACTGCACAAATCGCACGGACCGCATGTGCTGCACAGACCGCACATCAAGCACAGACGACATGTACTGCACATCCTTCACAGACCACACAAACCACACACACAACACAGACCATACAGACTGCACTTACTACACAGACTGCGTGGACCGTACGTACCGCACAGACCACACGGACTGCACGTACTACACAGACCACACACACCACGTACACCGCACTGACCACACATACTGCACAGACCGCACAGACTGCGTAGACCGCATGGAATGCATGGACTGCACAGCTTGCACAGACTACACTTACCGAAGAGACTGCAGAGACTACACATACTATACTGACTACACAGGCCGTACAGACTGCACAGGCAACACAGACCGCACGGACCACACATACTGCACAGACCACACATACTGCACCGACCGCACAGACTGCACAGACTACACTGACTGCAAAGACAACACTTACTGAAGAGTCTGCAGAGACTACACAAACAGACCACACGTACTGCACGGACCGCACGGACTGTACAGACTGCACAGACTACACAGACTGCACATACTACACTGACTGAACAGACTGCAGAGACCACACAGACTACACAAACCGCACATACTACACTGACTGCACAGACTGCACAGACTACACAGACTGCACAGACTGAACAGCCTTAACAGGCTACACAGACTACACAGCCTGCACCGACTGCACAGATCACACAGACTACACAGACTGCAAAGACTGCACAGACCGCACAGACTGCACATACTGTACAGATCGCACAGACCACACAGACTGCAGAGACTGCACAGTCTACAAAGACTACACAGCCTGCACCGATTGCACAGACTACAAAGACTGCACACACTGCACAGACGACAAAGACGACACAGACTATACAGACTGCACAGACTATGCAAACTGCACAGACTACACAGACGGCATAGACTACACGGACTGAACAGACTGCACGGACTGCACAGACTACACCAACTACACCGACTGCACATTCTACACTGACTGCACCGACTGCACGGACTGCACCGACTGCACGGACTGCACAGACAGCACCGATTGTACAGACTGCACAGACTGCACCGACTGCACAGAAAACACAGACTTCACAGACTACACAGACTGCACATACTACAAAGACTGCACCACCAGCACCGACTGCACAGACTTCACCGACTGCACAGACTACACAGACTGCACGGACCGCACAGACAGCACCGACTGAACAGACTGCGCAGACTTCACAGAGTACACAGACTAAACAGACTGCACATACTACAAAGACTGCACCGACTGCACAGACTGCACCGACTGCACAGACAACATAGACTGCACCGACTGCACAGAGTTCACAGACTACAGACAACACAGGCCGCACGGACTGCACATACCGCACAGACTGCACAGACAGCACAGACTAAACGGTCTAAATAGACTGCACAGACCGCACATACCGCACAGGCCGTACAGACTGCACAGACCATACAGACCCCACATACCGCACAGACCGCACATACTACACAGACTGCACAGACTACACAGACTCCACAGACTCCACAGACTGCACAGACTACACGGACTGCACAGACTACACGGACTACACAGACTGGCCTGGGTCGTTCATTTTTGGCAGATGTATTAGCCCCCCTTTTTTTAAAGAGACGCATGAGGTAGACTGTGTTAGAACCACTTTTGTAGTGGGCTGTCCTTTGACTGACAAGAATGACCATAGGCAAATAGTTTGGGACCAGGTTAGCGGATGCATCAAACCCCCTGTTTACAGAGCCTGGTTCATATAATGGGGAAAATTTACTTTAGCTTGCATCATCATTGACCCACGCTTACCAACAAATTTAAATGAGATTCTTAGTCTGATTGCCAAGAATTTTCTAAATTTGAAAAAAAAGTCCTATAGGCTTAACTTTTTAAAATATTGTGTTTATTGCAAAGGTGTAAAGATATCGTGTTCATTGTAAGCAGACAAAAACTCATTAGCAGGAAGCTGTTAACCAGACAATACAGTTTCAGACTAGAACAATTTGAAGGCATTCACAGACAACCAAATGTTAAATTTGTTCAATTTAAAAGCATTCAAAACCATATGCAGACAACCAAACGTTACGCTTGTCCAGTTTTTGTAAGCATTTGCAGACGATTAACATCTCAGACTTGATAAAGAATATTCGACAAGTCCAATTTGAGGGCATTTGCTGAAAATGAGATCTAAGGCAATTCGAACATAAAAACATTTCCAGATAATAAAATATTAGATTTGTCAAATTCAGAAGCATACGCCTGTGATGAAATCTTAGCTCTCCCAATTTGAAAGCATGTCGAAGGCTCAACGCAAAACTAATATAACTACATGTATGTTTTGACAATTTTTTTCAGGAGAGGGAAAAAACTGATTCATTTTCTTGTATTGACTTTTTTAAACCATTTTATTCACCAACATACCGGTATCTGATAGCACTTGAGAAACAACAAATACTTGAAAGTTTTAATAGAAAATATTGTATTTTGATTTTATAGCACATTTTTCAACTTGGAATAGTTTTGCGCATGAAATTTTGAAAAATGTTATTGGATTTGTTTTGCAAGACTATTCTATCTTGAGTTGGAATAGTTTTGCAATACAAAAACAAACAAAAACCCAAAAATAGGTGATTACAAAACTATTCCAACTTATATTTTCAGTAGTTCTAGTTCTTCTGTTGACTCATAGGTCTATACTTTGATGTTTGAGGTGATATGATAATACTGCATGTATGCTGAGTCTTTCTTAATTGTAAAATTATAAAATATAACACTATTTTCACGAATAGAATACATACATGCATTGTTTGAAACATTAGCAAAAATAGATTTTCTAAACACTCTAATCACAACAGTTTCAAAAAGAAAAATATCTGTAATGGTAACGAGAAAAATACTTTGTCATATAGTAGTTTTCTTAAAATATTATGTAGTTGATATCTTCCACTCAGCCAGTCAGATTTTGGAATCATGATCACTTCCCATGATTGTTACCAAACATGATAAACAGATGACACAATGATGAAATTCTTTGCTTTATAGTCATACTTGGTAAATCCTGTGTGTATAATTGTGAGCAGTGAAAGTTGTTCCACCTGTATTGTCAAATAGTCCCATAGTCATCTTACTGATATGAAAGAAAACGAAATACCAAGTGGGCTCTTTGAATGACCATTTTTGCAGATGGATATTAACTCTTTACCACACGACAAAATTTTAGACTGGTCCAAATTGAAAGCATTTGCAGACAAAATAAAGGTGACTGAAAAATTGAAATTTGTTCTGGGAAGGGTAGAAAACACAGTGGGAAAAGGAGAAAATGCTGGTTACCACCATTTTCTCCTTTTCCCACAGTGCTTTCAAAAGGCTTCTTTCTCAGGGGCGTCAAAAGTAGGGATTGTGTGGTAATGGGTTAAATCATTATATTTCCCACTAATGATAGGTGGCTGATTATCAGATAGCTGTTTTAAATTGTTTTCAGCTCATCTGAGCACAACATGCTCAGGGGGAGCTTTTAGGATCACCCGGTGTCCATCGTGTGTCGTCCATGGTGCGTTGTCAACAATTCTTTAACCCATTACCACATGAGAAAAATTTAGACGACAAAATAAAGGCGACTGAAAAATTGAAATTTGTTCTGGGAAGGGTAGAAAACACTGTGGGAAAAGGAGAAAATGCTGGTAACCAGCATTTTCTCCTTTTCCCACAGGGTTTTCAAAAGGCTTTTTTCTCAGGGGCGTCAAAAGTAGGGATTGTGTGGTAATGGGTTAAACATCAACTCCTCCTAAACCGCTGGGCTAATTTGGACCAAACTTGGCTGGAATGTTCCTTGGGAGGTCTTCTTTAAAAAGGTGTTCCCAGAATTTGATTCTGTCAAAAACTCTGGTTTCCATGGCAACCAAATGGAATTTTCAAAGAAATTGTTTAAAAATCTTCTTAGAAACCGCTGGTCAGATTTTAAAATAATTTCACAGAGATTTTCCTTGGGCGATCCTTTTCAAAAACTCTTTGTGAAATTTTGATCAGTCAAGAAACATGGCTCTGGTGAATTGGGACTACTTGCACTATACAGTAATGGAGAAAATTTTTAAAATTCTTCTCTGAAACCGCTGGTCAGATTTTGAAATAATGTCACAGAGATGTTCGATAGGTGTAACTCTATGCAAAGGCAGAGGCATAAATTTTGGATACACAAAGAGAAATTTAAGGATGTCTTGTCTTGAACTAGAAATCCTAGATTCACAATGTCTTGTATATAGCAAATGCTTGTGGTACCATACACAGTTCAAAGTGAGTCTTTGGGGGTAGACGTGGCCCTGCCCTGTGGTCATATGTTTTAGAAAGAGTTTATAAATTATCTTCTTTTCTGAAACCATAAAACACTATTGAACTGATATTTGAGGTTACATTTTTTATTATTAGTATTATCAAATAGTATTATTTGAGTGTTGTCCAAAGTTTATCCATGGGGAAAGTTACACATGTTGAATAAGCGTTCTTTAAGTCCTGTAATATCATCTCACTGTCCTCAAAGTATATTGTCCAAAATAATTCCAAGGATGGTCTGGTCCTGGATTCAGTTGTTTAAGGTAGAGTTCAGTATTTAAAAACTTGGGTACCACTACCTTGTCTCTCACCACTGGACCTACAGCCTTGATACATGTATGTAGCAGTATGTAGCATATCTTGAGTAGCCCTTTACCAAACTTTTTCATAATTTAGTACCCTTGATGCAGAATGCTGTAGAAAACAATCGTCTATTTTTCCAATACAGTATTCCACCCCTTTACAGACATATCCCACCAAAAGAACCACTTTGTCAACTGCAAATTCTTTCAGTCAAAATCATGTTGTATGGTAATTCAAAAACAGTCCTAACATGAGAGTCTTATGTTCTAGATTTGTTGTAGCCTCGTTTCTTTCCATGGAATCATAAAGTCCATACTTATATTATAATAATGTGTATGTATCATTGCCAAATGTCAGATGATCAGTTCAAAAGTGCTTAAACACTTTGTCCCATCAGATCAAATATGAGCACCTTCAAGCCCCAGCCTTTTGGTGATCACATGTTTAATCAATTATAATGGGTCCACCTTCAACAGTCGATTATACTTAGGTCGAGCTTTTGGAACCTATACATACCATCATCATGAAACAACAGATTCAAAATTTAATGCTGCCCATGCTTTTTGAAAATGTCTCCATTTTCAGATTAGCTCCCATAAACTTAGCATAATTGATGCATTACCATCCAGGTTTTCTAGTTTAGGTCTACCTAACTGGATTTTGCTAAATTATTATCTAAAAAAAATACCAGTACTGATTTAGCCCATAATTGTGCAAGTCAGAGTGTCAAGTTTCTTTTGTACAAATTTACATTATTTTAGATACAAGCATTACCTCAAGTAATTGTTTGGTTTTCGCTTTTTCCAACATAACCTGATGGAAAGGACTAGAAAGTACCTGTCCGTATTAAATACTTTTTTTTTTTGAATAGTGTGAAAATGCAAAACTAAGACTGCACATGAAGAAAGTTTGATCACAGACATCTGTACTCACAGATTCCTTTATAACCAGATAAGAGTGAAGCCCACTTATATCCATCTTTTCATTGCTTTTGCAACATTTTGACAACCTAAGATTTAGTAGTTTTCCAAACTTTTAAGTGATCGATGTTCAAGGGTCATATTAATGAACGTGGCTTCAAATAAACACAATAAGCAAAGGCAGCATACAGGTGACTACAATGATCTTTGAAACAGGAGGTATCAGGATTATGGAAAGCAAAACCAAAACAGCAAAGACTCTTTTTCAATGCCTTACGTAACATGTATGTTGAAATAACTGGTGTAACATTTCACATTAATTGTATGGTGAGTTAAATAGCAGGATGAATAAAAAGGAGTCAAACAGAGGATCTTTACCTAATGTGATCATAAAATTAATCTTATAGCAATGCAATATGGCCACATTGTTAAATAAGTTTAAGTCAACACAAAGAGTTTCAAAGTGTACAACTTTTCTCCATTAAATTTGTTAAATCGTTCTCACCAAAGGCTTAGATAAAGGTCAGATAGAATACCTACACAGTTTGAGAAAAGCATTATGAAATCAGAAGCAAGATTTAAGATGTTATCAAAACCTAAAAATCAAGATAGAATAGTCTTGCACTTTGAATTTGAACTTTTCGTGCGGGATTGAAGAGCAATACTATGCTAACTTGAGTTAGAATATTTTTGCACCAAGAGCATCAGAAAACTTTGTTGAAAATGAAGAAAATGCTAACCTTTACTCTTTTACCCGCAATGTTTTCAAAAGCACTTTCTGGGGACTTTTAAACTCGATATCATTTTGTACAGGATTAAATTTTGCACGACTTGGAATGCCTTTACAAAGATAATAAATGAATTTTGTGTATTATTTTGTTGACGGAAAAAATCGGTCAAATGTTGCATTGTTATACCATGTCACGTGAACCCGTTCGATAACATCTATGTAACCAAAAATCGCTTATTATTTCCGTCATTGATTTCCGGTGGGATGAACTAACAATGGTATTTACAATACGTTAGGTCTCGCATCGTAATTTGTACCGGCTTACTCTCTTGTCTTCGATTTTACCGTCATTCATCATTGCCTCTATATGATCTGCAACACGCGAAAAGGAATATTCGGATATTTATATAAAGTGTTATTTCGGATCAGCCTGCGCAGTCCGCGAAGGCTGAACAGAAATGAAACTTTCCGCTTTCATGTTATTTTCTGTTTTCCACAAGTCTACTGTTGGACTAAATCTAATGTAGTCTTAAAGTGCCGTCTCGGATCAGCCTGCGAGGACTGCGCAGGCTAATCCGAGACGACACTTAATGTAAATGTCCGAATGCCCCTCTTCGCGTGTTGCAGGCAGTATGATGTAACTGTTATCCTCAATAGCTGACATATTAACCATTCAACTGCTAAAAAAGTTACACAAAATTTTCAACCAAATAGTAAAACACCGAATATGACTATTTCCAAAATGTTTTTTTTTAAATAAAAAAATATATGTCCTTAATGGACAATGTATATCCAAGATCAGACTGCGCCTTCTGTGCAATCTGATCTTGACCTGCACTGTACATAGAGAGTCAGTGAGTTATACTTACATGTAGCATATAATCCTGACTTTTCACGATTTTTGGAAATTACACTCTAGAAAATATTTTGGGAAAAGGAGAAAACGCTGGTACCAGCATTTTCTTCCTTTTCCACAATATTTTCTAAACTTATAAAAACAAGTTAAATCGTTTGAGCCACATTTGATTTATTATCTGCAAATGCTGTCAATTTGGACCAGTCTACAATTTTGTGAGTCTGTCAAGAGTAAATGCCCACTTGCAGTAAAGAGAAAACGATCAGCGTTCAAATTTGCAGGCAAAATTCATAACATGCTGCAAATGATGGTCTATACCAACGACCTTGAACGGAAAATGCCGAAATTTGCCAATTTAATTATATCATGTAAACCTTAAAGATACATCTTTACAGACAAAGGGTAAGCTGTTAAGACTTGATATTGTGTTGAAACTAGTCAGCTGTGTAAAGATTGACTTAAAGATAAAGAGAAGGATGAAAGTGATACATAAGTTGTATGGGATAAAGGAATTCAAAGGATATGGCCTCGATCGGTCAGAGAATCTTACAACAACCAAGACAGTGTTATCTGGGCGACATTTGGTACGAAAACTCCAGAATGATTATAATTTTTTTCGTTTAAATAAATATGAAATTGTTTTAAAAGAAACTGGATGAAACGAGAAGAGTTGCATGAAGGAAAGGTCTCATGTAACAAGAAAGATACAGTAAGGTAACAATTAACCTGTAAGACTTTTTTTTTTTAAAAACAATGATCAACTTGTGAATAGCGGTGGTTGTAAACCGCTTTTTATTTTGTCAAGAATGATCAAAGATACCGTTGATATTCGTAGCAAAGCCCTATGCCTATAATGTCTTATTTGTCAGGACCTATTTTGTTTTCTCTCTATCCTGTAGGCAGATATGTTTATTGTTGCTATTTTCGTGACTACGTGCAACTGTGTACTTTGTTGTTGATTAACCTAATTTTCATTCTGTTGTGCTAGTTTACAAAATCATAAAAACAGCATATCGTCGGTTTACTTCCAAAACCTCGTAACTACAGCTTGTATCAAGCTGTAATTACGAGGTTTTCGAAGTAAACCGCCGATATATGATTTATGTGTACTCACAAAAGACATGATTGTATTCAGGTGATTAACTCCTTTTTATAAGAAATTTTTGTCTCAAAAGACATTAAAAGGCAATTTTAAAAAAACTTGTCAGAGACCCTATCTTACAGATTTCTTTAATCAGCCACGAAAACCAATGACTTTCCTGTTACTAACACTTTCACAGCAAAGGACGACGGAAAAAGCTGGCATTGAAGGCAAAGATTTGGATCCGAATGCAAAATACAAAACCTGTACCTTGTCAGCCACTAATTTCTATGTTATAAAATTATAGTTTTAGAAAGAAATCAGGCTTTTAACTGAGCGGAAAACGATAGATTTTCTCACAAAAAAACAACAACAACAGGACTGACGAACACCTTGACACATTATATTTCTGTATAATATACGAAAAAGACTTAAGACAGTCTTTGAACTAATAATTTTGATATTAGATTGTTGAAGACAAGCGTCGCGGGGGAAAGAGGGGAACAAAACGAATATTGTGCTTCTGTTACAAAGTAAAGAAAATAGTGTCAATATCCCAGTCTAAAATGTGTCATACACAGGGACTAAAGTTTAACGAGCAGCTTCAAAACAGGAAAAAATCCTGGAGTTCTGACATCAAAGAGCTTCATTAAAAAGACATTAAAGCATTTAATTTTCTTTAAAATTCGAACAGTAAACTTTTCACTCCTTTATTGCCAGGGGCCATATCCATAGCTTTTGCGGACGGCGTCGATCAAGATCAGAATGTGCAGAACGTCGTGCCGTCTGATCTCGTTCGGATCTTCAGCGTCCGCCATTAGACGCAAAACTTTGACCGAACTGTCCTCTGTCCTCTATCTAAATTCAGACACAAAAAATACAAGGCAGTTTTCACCCTTTTTGTACGAGTCTTAAAAAGAAAATTTCAAGCTGATAGTAAAAATCCAAATGCTCTTAATTCAAAGTTATTTTTCGGGATAAAGACAGCTCATTAACGGACAGTGTAGATCTTGATCCACACTGTCCGCAATAGATCCTAGTGTAGCGCTGATAAGTCTAAGGTTTAATAATTATGTTGGCCTCGAAATAATTAAGTGAAGCATTTTTACATCAATTTCAGCTCTGTTTCATCTGACAGTCTAGGGTATGCCAAATGAAATTCTATCATCAATTTCTTTATGGCTATTGAAAAAAAAATCTGGCCTTTAAAGAAACAAAGAGAAATTAACACATGCCTGCAATAAATGGGAAAGACATCAATCTTGGTCGTAAGTTCTCAGATATTGTGGGAGAATGTAGACCAGCATTTGTTTCTTTTTACCACATTGTTTCAAAAGGCTTCTTTCTCAAAGTCTTTAAAGGTCGGCATCGAGTGGTAAAGGGTCAAGATCCTATTTCAAACTTGTTTTCTGAATAATGTCCTTATCGGACTGTGTGGATTGACCCCTTCTCATGCATAGCTTATCGGACAGTGTGGATTGACCCCTTCTCATGCATGGCTTCGTCCAGATTTAACCCTTTCCCAAACGGCAAATTTTGGACCAGACCAAAGTGAAAGCATTTTGCAGATGACAAATTAACAGCTGCTAAAAAGATGATTTTTCTATATGACAGGGTAGAAAACATTGTGGGAAAAGGAGAAAATGCTGGTCACCAGCATTTTCTCCTTTTCCCACAATGTTTTCAAAAGGCTTCTATTCCTGACCCGTAAAAACCAGGGATTTTTTGGGAAAGGATTAGATACACCACCTGACAACTGTGTCAGGGAGATAATGTCTTTAGTTCGGTGGTTATGGTATTGGTCCTTTAAACCTCGTCTAACGACGTTATTTGTCCGCACAGACTCGAATCCCCTCAGATCGGGTTTGTATTTCAGCTGTGTATTTGTCTCAAATGTTCATATTCGTTAGAGGATCAAGATCAGACTGCACAGAACGTCTACAAGGTCAGTGAGTCCCGTTAAGCAGCCTAAATTTCATTCATCTTCACAATTCACATTACCCAAAGCAAACTACAGCATGATATATTTTACCTAAAAGCCCGGTGTATTACGCAAGTAGCGTGGTCCATTTTACATGTTAAAAAAAAAGAAGTAGCGATAAATTTCGACCCAGGTCAGCCAGCAGGGACCGTGTAGGTTCACCCAGTTCGATCCTTTGTCCAGTTGTGTTAAACCATTTTCTCTCAGAACACGATATTTAGAAGATGATGATATTATTGGTCTCATCATATGATAAGCGTCAGGCTGAAGTTCCTTGGAGATGAATCACTCCTCAGCTTAAAGAAAAATAGTTCCTCATAGATCCGTAAACAGACGCGTCTGATTTGTGAAAATAACATGTTGACCGAAAATCTGTGGGAGCCACTTATATACAATCCATGAACTTCAGAGTTAAATGTCATAGAAATACCCCTAGTTTTGAAAGTAGCCTCGTTTGCAGCTTTGACATGACACAACTACGTTTGGAGGAATTCTCTTCAGTTAAGTGGTAATGGTGTTGGTCTTTAACCTCAATAAACGATGATGTCTTTGCATGGGTTCGAATCCTGCCAGGTCCGCTTTGTGCTTCAGCTATGCATTCATTGCAAACTTTCATGTTTGTAAGAAGAAAATAACCCCAAAACATCCATAACCACTGGAAAAAAACCGCTGGACATCATTTCACTCAAGCGACTTTCCTAAAACCTAAAACCGCAGTATGAAAAACAACCATGAAATAATGCTTTCAATTCAAGGAAAAAAACTGTCAACCTTTAGATGAATGAATCTTTTATATATTTATCCACTGTTAAAACTGATTGTTAGGAAATTTTCATCCTCACCTCTAATTGGTAGTTTCAGTACTTTGATTAATCAAAAGACGCGAATGAAGCTGGAATAAAAACAGAAGCCGTCTAAGTGCTAGTCATTATACAGGATTCTCAATCAAATTTATTTTGCACGGGCCAGTTATCCTGTCAGTGAGCTTTGCAGACAGTTCCCTTTTCGTACAATACTGAAAAGTAAAGCTTTTGAAAACACTGTGATAAAAGGAGAAAATGCTGGTAACCAGCATTTTCACCTTTTCCCACAATGTTTTCTAGTCTTGTGAGACATCATTTTGAGCCACAATAAATTTGTCGTCTGCGAATGTTTTGAAATTGGACAAGTCTAAAATTTGGCAACCGGTAAACAGTAAAATAGTTTAGAGTGGAAATTACCCTGTCAGGAATCCATTAGGCCAACTGATGATTTCTTTTTCTGTCGACACTCTGTACCATTTCTTTGGCGACATCGAGAACGACACTTTTTCGCTGATACCGTCAACTAGGGTCTACGGCCTTTAATGCTCATATCAAAGACGGAGATTGTCGAGATTGGCCGATGAACATTAACGAAAAAGTCGATGATACACGATCCTTACCGATCAGTTAGAGAGTCTACGGCCCCTAACTCGTGTATTAAAAGACGGAAGCTGCCGAGATTTTGCGGCTTGTAACACACGAGAAAGCTAGTCGGCGGACGGTATAGATCAAGATCAGGATGCACAAAATATGTAGTCTGATCTTGATCTATAACCTTAGCTTGTTTAGTTATGCCAATAAGATAAAACCAACATCTAGGTTACATTGGCTAGTAACTTCAACACACGGAAAGGGGCATTAGGACATTAAAATTTTGCATAAACTGTTGTCTCGGATCAGCCTGCACAGTCCGCGCAGGCAAGTCCGTGACAGCATTTTATGACTATTTTAGATTTTGTGCTACGGTAGAGTTGTGCAAAAGGGGATGTTACATAGAAACGAAAATTGTCGTTTCGGATTAGTTGGTATTATAGAAGTGCAAAGACTGATCCGAGACTACACTTTACGCAAATGTCTGAAAGCTTGTTTCGCGTGTTCCATGCCATGTCATATTATTTTGAGCTGAAAGAGGTGTACTATTTTTAACTAGAGGAAAATATTCTGGGAATAAGGACATTTTTGACAAGAAAGATGGGCGTTTGATTAAAGAAAGGGCTGATAAATCGAAAATTTACAGGCCATTCCTCTTTACAATGCAGGGCTTGTATTCACCAACCATTCTAAACAACATCTTTGATCTATCCTCCAGAAATATCTACATTTGTAAGTAACAAAACTTTTGATTGGCTAAACTATTCGGATCAGAAAAAAAAAGAATAAGACTAAGTATACATCAAGAATGGTTAGTGAATACAGGCTCAGGAACTATAACCCGCAGATTGAGGTTTTGATTTTCTGAACCAGATTTAACTCCCTCAATCTCCCTCTCGCACACCCTCTCTTCTTTCCCCCCCCCCGCTCCCACACCTTTTCTCCTATCATAATCATTTTCTCAAAGAATCTGACATTCCCTAGTATCTCAGTAAAATTTACCAAAACTAATACTCGAGGTTAAACAAACCGTAAATTTTACATCAAAGGTATCACTCGTGTTGAAATCCTTTTCTTAAATAATCCCGGTTTTTTATTGACCCTGGGGTAGACAGCTTTAAAATCCACTAAAACTGTGGCAGTGTCCGTCTTAGAGACTAGTTCCATTTTATGAGCTACATTTAACCCGTTCCCAAACAATCCCTTGATTTTACGACATTTAAAAAGAAGACTTTTGAAAACATTGTGGAAAAAGGAGAAAATGCTGGTCACTAGCATTTTCTCTTTTTCCCCCATTGTTTTCTACCCTCCCAGAAAATAATTTAATTTCTGAGTCACTTTCATTTTGTCATCTGCAAAATCTTTCAATTTGGAACCAATCTAAAATTGTGTCGTATGGTAAAGGGTTAAGCGTTGTACTGCTACATAACATGAAGCTATTCAACTGATAATAAAAACTCAAATTTTGTTATTTCAAAGATATTTCCGGAAAAAAACATCTCCTTATCGGACAGTGTAGATCCAAGTTCAGACTGCATGTAAAGTGCAGTCTGATTTTAATCTACATGGTACGTAAAAGGTCGGTTAGTCGCGGTTATCAGCCAAATTGTTTTCTGTTAACGTTTTGGATTTTGACTTGCACACATAATCGATGTATCATAATTTATTACTTTTTGAATGAAGTTTCAAGTCATTTTATAAGCTTCGGTTATATAACGGCAGTCAATACACCTTTGCTTGTGTTTCCTGGCTCTCTCTTACCAGAACTGACACAACTTTCTTTGCAAACCACTGATAATTTTTCAAACATGCATCAGATTTGAGAGACGAAAAATCACCGGAATGAAAGTTTACCGAAAAGGGGGGGGGGGTATAGAACCTGCTGCAACTGCTAGGTTATAAGCCAGGTATGCTAACCGCTGACCTATCGGGCAAAACCATGATTTTTTAACTCGTCTACAACTAACGTCTTGTAAAACAACACTTAAAAAAAAAAAACTTCGAAATGACTAAACAAAACAAAGTTTACTACATGTGCCGAAATATTTTCACACGCGTTCGTGTATCACCTCAATAATAATGGTATGCAACACGCGAAAAGGGACATTCGGACATCTGCGTAAAGTATCGCCCCGGATCAGCCTGCGCAGTACGGGCAGGCTAATCCGAGACGGCACTTTCCGTTTTTATGATTTTTTGTGTTTTGTGGAAGTCTACTGAGGAACAAAATCTAATGTAGACGTAAAGTGCTGTCTCGTATTAGCCTGCACGGGCTGCGCAAGCTGATCCGAGGCGACACTTTACGCAGATGTCTGAAAGCCCATTTTCGCGTGTTGCAAGCCAATATATAGCCTTATTCTGTGACTTGGGGGCTTATTTTATCTGCAGAAAGTTACGACCCAGGTCAGTCTATATAGTCTATGCAGGATGACCTGTGTCAAAACCTTTGTCGCTATTGGTCAGTTTTCTGCATACCAAAGAATCAGTCTACCTCATGATTAAGTCCGTTGTTAGATAAAATAGATTTTATGATTACTGCTTTGGTATCAAATATCACAGAGATGCATTAAGCCCCCTTTTGATTGTCTAACTTTAAGTAATACTATTTAAAACTTTGCCAATGGGTTAAGAGTAAGCCCCAGTCAAGTATCTGACGCCCACCAGCTACTTACCCCTAGTCAAACAAGCCCATTGAAATATTACGTTCCCAGATCTAAAAGAATCATTATACGGCTTATCACACATTAACCTCAACCCTTTGTCATACATACCGAGTTTTAACAACCCTAAGGAAGACTTCTTTTGAAACATTGTGGCAAAAGGAGAAAATGCTGGTAACCAGCATTTTCTCCTTTTCTCACAATTTTTCTACCCTCTTCCTGGTGAATTTCAATTTTTGAGTCAAGTTTATTTATTTGTCTGCAAAGGATTTTAATGAACACTTGTCTGAAATTTTGTCGTTTGATAAAGCATTAACTCCCTACCAGACGATGACAACTTAGAAATATCCAAATTGAAAGTATTTGTAGGCAATAGATAAAATGTTAGTTAAATAAAGGAATTGTTGTCGGATAGGGAGTACAAAACATTCAACAGGTTTTTCAGTTATATCGCGGCAGCCTCTGCACCTATCGATGCTTTCCTGGAGACCGTTTTACCAGTTCTCCGCACAATTTGCTTTCAAAGCCTCTGGCTGCTTTCCCAAATAACTATCATGGAAACAAAGATCAGCAGTGAGAGCAGAATGGATCCTGTCGCAATGACTATCATCAATCCTCGGAAAGAAATTGGCTGGGGATCGAACCCACGACCTTCTGTTCTCAAGTCCTGCACGGCTAGCGACTGAGCTAACGGGGCTCCGCTGCATTTTCTACTTTTCCCATGATGTTTTCAACGGCCCTTTTTGTCAGAGTCCTTAAAATAAGCGGTTTAGTGCTATAGAGTTGAACTCGTAGATGAGTACAAAAAGGTTATTCTTTAGTCAGAAAATGTGATATTCAGACAGGCTCTAGGTATTATATGGCTTGTACCACGCGAAAAGGGGCATTCGGACATTTGTGTAAAATGTCGTCTCGGATCAGCCTGCGCAGTCCGTGCAGGCTAATCCGAAACAAAACTTTTCGTTTTTATGTAATTTTCTGTTTTCCGCAAATCTACCATTGCACATAATCCAATGTAGTCGTAAAGTGCCGTCTCGGATTAGCCTGCGCCGACTGCGCAGGCTGATCCTAGACGACACTTTACGCAGATATCCGAATGCCCCTTTTCGAGTGTTGCAAGTCAATTAGATAGTATAGAATAGAACACAACATCGTTTATAACTTGTAACAGATACATTAGAGTTTGTACATGTATGTCCCTGTTTCACTGTGTTTTGTGTCTACTAAGTCTTTACTTTATAACTTGGCAGTAGACTAAATCCTGTTGATAGATGCCTGTCAAGTAGATTACGAGTTCAGACAGCTACTTCATCCTCTATACCGAGGAGTCCAGCGTGGCTAAGTGAAAAAGTGTAGGATTCGTGACCTGAAGGCTGGGGGTTGGAGCTTCACTGGATTAATTGGGTGTTTTTTCTTTGGGGAAGACAATTCAGAATCCTAACCTAGTTCTGGTGAAACCTAAAAAATACATGAATATGTCACCATGATACGACGCAAATCATATTGAGAAAAAAATCAATCAATCAATCAATCAATCAATCAACCAACCAACTAACCGATCAATCAATCGATCATTCACTAGTCACCGAACAAAATATGGGACAAATAACTAATGTAAGTCTAAATAACTGATTAGTTTAATTACAGAGAACATAAATTATTTTCTAAACCAAAGAGCCTGTACACTCAACCCCTACGAAAAGCCACTCTCGAGCACACTTTCCTGTGGAGTCGATCTAATCAAAGAGGGCCTTTGGCCTTAAAGCACTCACCGCAGTTAAGTCATCTGGGATTGATCAAGCTGAAGGAATCTTGTTAGTATTGATGTAAAAGTTTTTTGTTATGAACATATTTATTTTACATCGATTGAGAAACAAGTTCTTACTATCTATACTAATCTCTCTAGATTCTGCTTCCTGTGAACCATGCTAGTACTTGCGCTGAACGTGTGGGCCAATGAAAAATCCCAAAGTTGATACCCGCTCGTGGGTATCGAACTCAGGACCTTTAGGTTATGAGGCCGACACTCTACCTCACGACCACGGACACCACAGAAAACATGTTGGTGTTTGTTACATTTAGACCGACTTAATCTATCTTGTATAAGTTTATCGAAGTTAACACCAAGACAGACATTCTGATGAATTGTTAAGGACTATCTGATTTAATGAACAAACTGTTTTTATCAAAATCAAAGCGTTGAAAACGCTGAAGTGGTATTTGTCATGGAAATCCATGTGTGGAATTAATAGTTTGAAAGAAACAGAGGCATATTCTTCAGATATTGGCTTAAAAGACAACCCACTAAGCAAATGAATACCTTTTCGGTTGAAGGAAGAGTATTCATGACAAAGTTTGGTTTATTTTTTTATAAGTGGTCTCCTATTGATCATGAGGAAGGAGCAGGATTAATGCCCCTTGACAGTAGGATGCATGACGAATAGAGAGAAAAATCCTGTTGATATATAGAAAAAAAATAAGTTTGTTCCTGAAAACTATAATTGTGAAATACCTCTAGCTTTTTACATTCAATTTCCAAAATTACAATCAATAGACGGTAAACGATATTTCCATTTTATCGTAAGCGGCGCACCAGTAGTATCACGTGGCACCGGACAATCAAATCATTATTTCAGTAACAAATGCCGTATGCCCCGTTCGCAAATCCTTTAAATTTGGACAAATTCGTGATTGAAAAGAAAATGACACCGAAAGAAATCTTTGGAAATCAATCCTAACACAATTCAAACATATTTCATGATATTGCTTTTGAAAAAGAAAATCACAAACAGACAAAATATGCATTTTATAAAATCGTATTTAAATAAAGAGCATGTAGAGACTAAGAACGGACTCAGCCTCTGAAACCTGTATAAAATTTATAATCCTGACCATTAATGATAACTAAAGGGGTAAATTAATATGAAACAAAAGATAAGAAGAGTCAATTTATTGTGACACGTGTGTGCTAATCTGTAAGAAGCAAGTACATTACAGCTGTTCTAAAGGTCACCCACTCTGCAGTGCGATACCGAGATCAAAGGAACACCAATTTAACCCTTAACCCATCATTTTTTTTTTGGGGGGGGGGGGTAAGATTTCATTAGATACATATTTTTTATACTCAAAATGAAGCTTAAAAGAAGTTATGGAAGGTCTGAATTTTGATCTAAAGCCACGTTTCTTTTGTTCATGATCGATAACATAAGTTATTCGTCAATAGGTACATGCCTGAAAGTGCAACAAGGATGTTTGATGATAGTATTTTAAAATCACTAAATGGACTGTCCCTGTCTTTCTAAAGACACAAAACAGCTAATCAACCTTTTACCAAAGTATTTCGAGCGACCCGTGTAAAAAGGGGGGCAGACGTGCTGATTTGTCCCACTGTCTGTTATTTATCTCACTTTCTCAACCGTAACACATTTCCCCCCCCCCCCCCACACACACACACACACTTTCAAAAAACCGAAAACTGAAAGCAGAGACAAAAAATAAGTATTGTATGTCTCTGCTGAAAGTAGTCAATATGTAGTTCATAGACATTTGTGAAAAAAACGAATTTTCAAAGTGTGAGCGAAAATATGTGAGGAAAAAAGGAAAGTCTTGGAACATGCATTTTCTCCTGTTTCAACAATAGCTTTTTTTTACTTTTTAAAAGACAATTACAACCATTTGACCCACGTTTATTCAATCGTCTCCATATGCTGAGTATCTGGACTACTCCAAAGTGTTGTCTTCGGGTGAAAACATTCGCAGTAACTATTTAAAACCCTATGCCACATAACCCAAGTTTTTTTACGACCCTTAGAAATATAGTTTTTTTAAAAATGTTGTTGAAAAGGGTTAACATTCTAGTAACCAACCTTTTGTCCTTTTCCCTTGCTATCCTTCCTAAAGAAAATTTCATTTTTAAGCCACATTCAAATTGTTATTTGCAAAGACTTCCAATTTGGGCAAGTCTCAAATGTTTGTTTCGTAAAGAGTTGGTGAAAGATTCAGTGTTATAAAAAACGGGGTGTGGGTGATAACATCAATATACCTGCAATAGACCTTTCCTAATTTTATGTCTGATTATTCAACCAATGTTTGCGTAATTCTGTAGCTAAGTTTGTAACTCACAGGCTCGAAGTCCAGGAATTTGTGGTTTGATTTATTTAACTATTAATGCGATAATTTTTCCAAAAAATCGTTCCAGTATCTGCTAAAAGACAGAGACAGTCTACTAACAAAAAACTGGGACATCAAACATTTCGAATTTATAGCAAAAATCTTAACTTTGAAATAACATTTTAAAAAATCTGTATAGTTGCATGTTTGCTATGTTCCTGTTTGAACTACCTTATAAGTTGACTATCGTAATAACAAAGTTTAATTCAAATTTCAAACCTCCATTCCCTCTAGAAGAAAAGATGTTACAGATTCATTTTCAGGAAGCGAATACGTGCTATACTTATTTTCATTGAAAATCTAGTCAAAGGTTAGCTGGATGTACGTTTGATCTCGGTGTTTCACCGTCAAAGTGGATGATCTATTTGAAAAGCTGTTGTGTTCTTTTTAGGCACCGACTAGTTAACACACACGTGTCATAATTAAGTGTTTATCCCGTTTAGTCTTACGTTGATCACTTGTAAAGGTTTGGAATTGTTAAAAGCTGTGACGGAGGGTAAGTCTGTTCTAATTACTATACTATACTATACTCTTTATTGAAGCTTTAAACACTTACAGCGTTTCTAGCCGTAACAATATATACATGATGTAACAGACATATTTTACAAAGTTCGATACAAAAATCAAAGCGCTGAAGGCACTGTTGTGGCGGTTGGCTGGTTGATGTTGAGTTTTTGGTCAGACAGACAAGTTGACTCCTTTTATACCACCCAATCATAATGTGGGGGGGATATAACTTTTGAGCTTCAATAGCTAGGAAGTTATGGCCTGGACTGGACAAAAATTCCATGTGAACATCAGCAAAGGGCAATAACACAAAAAAACATGAATGGCAAGTTTTGGTTCTTATGCACTGCACTTCTCCATAATGTGTTCTGTCAGTATATGAAGTTTCAAGTTGATAGCTTTTATAGTTTGAAAGCCCGGGTGAAGATTCGAGGTGGAAAGATAGATAGACTGATGGACAAGGTGACCCCAGCATTACCCCCTAAAACTTTGCTCACTGTGGGTATTACAAAACAGGTAAAACAGTTAAATTTATGACGTGGTATTTATTTATATGTAAACTTTACAGTAACAGATGTCAGAAATATTACCCCCATGACTATAAACTTTTTTCAAGTTCAGCTTCACCGAGTACAAAACTTCAAAATAATAATAATAAAAAAAAAACCAGAAAATTAGACATTATTCTTTCCAGGTAATCAGTAACACATTTACTGAACCTAAGCTCAATCATTCTGTTTAATCAGATGTGTCAACACTAACAAAAAACAACTGCATATTCCAAGCAAAATTGCACTTTTGTCCATATTTTCACTTAGGCCTAATAATCTTGAGATATTTTTTAGAGTTAATCAATTACTAGTATACTAAATCTACACTCATTCATTCAATTTAAACAGATATCAAAACTAACAAATAGCAACTGAATATTTCTACCAAAATCGCATTTTTGTGTTCACCTGAATAATCTCGACATATTTTTTAAGGTAATCAGTAACGCATTTACTGAATCTACACTTCATCATTCAGCTAAACTCTTTACTAAATGACAACATTTTAAACCAGTCCGTGTTGAAATACTTTGCATATAACAAAATAAGTGTGACTCAAAAATAAAACTTAGTTTTGGAAAGGGTAGCATTTTACCAGCATTTTCTCCTTTCCAAGAATGTTTTCAAAAGGCTTCTTTGTTAACATCTTTAAAGGTCGGGATTGTGTGGTAAAGAGTTAAAAAATGTATCAACATGAATAAAAAGCAACTGCATATTCCAAGCAAATTTTATTTTTTGTCAATGTTTCCATCTTAATCTTGAGACAGATATTTGTGAAATTCTTCACAAGAACATAGTTTTTCACCATACGCATATTAAGTTATCAGCAAAAATTTTATTGATGTACATTCAAGTAAACATTGTATCGTTGAGTTTGGAAAACAAATTGTTTCATTAGCCTGATAACATGCATCATGAAATATACATGGAGGTACTTATTGAACAAAACTACTGTAAGTGTAAACAATCCCATTATGAGAATGGAGAATATGCCAGTAACCAGCATTCTCTCATTTCCCCATAATATTTTCTACCCTGCTGGAAACAAATTTCAATTATTTAGCAACATTTATTTTGTTGTCTGCAAGTGCTTTGAATTTGGACCATCTAAACTTTTATCGTTTGGTAAAAGATTAATTATTTGTCTACAATAGTCTTGCAACAGCCTATTGACATGTAAAAGAGCTACTAAACAAAATATTCTGCTTTAAGACTGAACAACTTTAAAACAGTATGTCCCTGATCTATCGATCAAATAGCATTAACTAACTTCTAAATAATCATCATGCTGTTAGTAAATTAAATAATCTGTATATACACATAAGGAATACAACAGTAAATACCCACTGATTTAAAGTACTCAAGACCAACTCTGAGCCTTGTAATTACAAAAATATGTCAAAACAAACTATAGGTCTCAGTAGGTTTTTTTCTGTTCTCCGATCTATGCTTTTTACTATCAGGTAACATCATGTCAACGTGAACAACAAACAGCAACTGCATATTCCATGCTAAACTGCATTTCTGTCCATGTTTTCACCTGAATTATTTTATCACCTATAATTTTAGACGTTTTGTCAAGAACGCAGCTTTTTATTTATGCTTTCCAATTTGGTAAAGGCATCGATGTAGACTAAGATCACACACAATCAAATATGTACAGACTGATTTGCAAATATCTGCAAAAGCTGCTGAATATGTGATCTGCTTGACCTAATCGAAGCATCTTAAGAATAACAGCAGCTTGCTGTAGCTTCCCTCTTTGATTAAAACTTATAACAAGACAAAAATTAGACACTTTTGTTTTCTGGTAATCAATAACCCATTTACTGAATCTAAGCTCAGTCATTCTGTTTTAAAGATATGTCAACAGTAACAAAAAGCAACTGCATATTTCAAGCAAAATTGCATTTTTGTAAATGTTTCCACCTTAATAATCTAATTAATCTTGATATATTTTCCATGTAATCAATAATGCATCTACTGAATCTAAGCCCAATCTTTCTATTTTAACAGATATGTCTGACACTAACAAAAAGCAACTGCATACTTCTAACAAAATGCACTTTTATCAATGTTTTAACTAAATAATCTTGAGAGATTTTTTTTCGAAGTGGTCAATAATACATGTACTGAGTCTATGCTCATTGAATCACTCTGTTTGAAAAAAATGTAAACACTAACAAAAAACACTGCATATTCTAAGTAAATTTTTTTTGGTCATTGTCTTCAACTAGAAATCTTGAGACAGATGATTTGGAAAATCTTCACAAGAACATAGTTCTTCATGTTACCCTTGTTTAGTTATCAGCAAAACTTTTATCCTAAGTACATTTAAGGAAACATTGTATTGTTGAGTTTGGAAAACCAATTGCTTCATTAGCCGCAGTACATGTATCATGAAATATACAACGAGGTATTTGTCATTGACGTTTCCATAAAAATATATAAAAAAAATGTTACCTAAAATCAATCTTCAATTCTTAAGCTCAAAACACACCACTTAGTATCTCTGTTAAGTATTTTTTGATAAGTTAATCTTAATTAGTGCTTAGAGATTCATATTTACAATTTCAACCAGTCAAGTGAAACCAGTTAAGTGACAGGATTTTGTCCATTTCACTGTGGTACACAAGCATTTCGATCAAGAAAAGATGCATAGTGAAATCACTCAGAAGAAATACAAAGTAAAATGTTTTTAAGACTGTTTAACTCAGTACCACACGACAAAATTTTAGGTTTGTCCAAAATGAAACCATTTGCACACGACAAAATAAATGTGACTGAAATTTAAAATTTGTTTTGTTACCAGCATTTTCTCCTTATCCAACAATGTTTTCTAAGGATATCTTTCTCAGGGTTGTCAAAAATAGGGATTGTGTAGTAATGGGTTAACATACAAATCTTTGTGCACAATATCAGTAATCCTGCAGAAAACTTTAAACAAGACACCCACGCAAAGCTGATTTCCCAGCATACATGGTAGGCAAAAGTAAATACTGGCAGATAACTCTCAACTGAGACAAACTTTTTTGCATAAAAATGACAGGCTGAAAGTTCCTAGTCATATTAAGACACAGAGAAATCTAAAATTGACAAAGACCAGAAACTGGCCTTTAGATTAACAACAAGATGTAAGATTAAATAATTATTTTTTTCATACACAGTCAAGGAGATCAAAATGTCAAGAGTCTCATCAAAGCTGTTGTTCAACCTTTTGAGAATTTTCAAATGTTCATAATGGAAAATATAGCAAGCAACCCTGGGGAATACTACTGTAGCTTAACCAATTACCATACAGTAAGTATTTGTCACTTGCAAATGCTTTAAATTTGGGAAAGTCATAGGTTTGTAATTGTTAAATGAGTTACAGAATTCTTAATTATTAGGCACAAACATTCATGAACACTTTTTGCACAGCAAAGCCTCCAATCAATCACACTGGAGTATGACTGGAATACTCTGGTAACCATAGATTAAATGACTAAAAACGGTTCATGTCCACTTGGAAATATTTAATCCATTACCACACAATCCCTACTTTTGATGCCCCTGAGAAAGAAGCCTTTAGAAAATGTTGTGGGAAAAGGATAAAATGCTGGTAACCAGCATTTTCTCCTTTTTCCACAATGTTTCCTGCCTTTGGCAAAACAGATTTCAAATTTTCAGTCACTTTTATTTTGTCATCTGCAAATGCTTTTGATTTGGACAAAGTTAAAGTTTTGTCGTTTGGTAATGAGTTAACATAAAAGCATTGTGAAAAAAAGAAGCATTTGCTCAGACAACCAAATTACGTTTTCTGTCATGTTTCCGGCTGTAGTTACAAAAATATATAAATACCAATATGAAAAATAACAATGCTTTCTGCAGTCTAAGTATTGTTTCAAATGGATAACTTCTTATTCATAATATGACAACAATTGAAAAAATATTTTAGAAGAAAGATAGCATCATCTATAAATACTAATAAAACATTATTGCACAAAAAGCATTCTATACATGTTTTTGTTTGATTCTGGTATGATCTTTCTAGTCTGATCCTCTTTGAGTCTTTCAATACCATTTCACCTGTTTCCAAACAAATAGGTATTTCAACCGCTCTGTAGCAGTTAACATTTCACGGAGACTGAGGGAAAAGGATAGTTGCCCAGCGCCTGCACTTTCTCCCTTTCAGATAAATGGACAGTTTTGGAATTGCCATGATGAACAGCAGCTTGAATCTGTTTGGTATCCACAATGTCATGTTGCTCATAGCCAATACCTGTGAATATGTACATATATAATTGAGCCATGCTCTATAAAAAAAGGAGCTGCAACTGCAAAAAGAATAGACCCAGGTCAGCCTGTGTGGTCTGCCCAGGCTGATATGGCCCACAATGTTTGCCCTTTGAATATCTTCTGTATTTCCATGGACCTGTCTACCTCATGATTCAGTTGAATGTTAGACAAAATGGAGTTTATAGATCCATAATTATTTGATGCCTTACTGGATATAATAGATCAAAGAAATCCATTAAGTCTCTTTTTCATAGAGCATGGCCCATATTTTGACAATTATTTATCTTTCTGTGTTTATGCCATGTGGTGAAACAGTGCCAGATTACTCAATGAGTGTATGTGGTATTAATGACTTGAAAATCGCAATTTTAAATGAAATGCTAGTTATTATCTACTTCATTCAACCTGACCTAGGTAAAAATCATTTACATAAATTAATATTCTATTTTTATCCTCAGCGTTGCTCAGCATAATTATGTCCAGAATGGTCACAGAAATATTTCACACATTTTATGCCAATCAAACCTTTACCAACTAGATATGTTGATCTAAAACTTTCAGTGCAAGACACTCTCTCATTTTTCACAGCATACTTTAATACCACAAAAAGTAAAATCATCAGCCTATGAGTATGGCATTTCAAAACTGAGTCATATGTCCTGCATTTATTTCCAGTTCAGAAGAACCTATAATTTCAAGTTGCTAATGAAGGAATATTTTTCCTGTGCAGAAGGCAAAACTTTCAACTTGTACAAACAAAAAGTTACAATAAGTCATGGTATTAGTAGCGTTGTAAATAGGTGTTTATAACCAAGAGTAGACACAATTTTATGCAAAGTTTACCTGATATAAGACATCTGAATTGTCATCTGCAAATGCTTTCAATTTGAAAGGGACAATTTCTAATTGTGTGGTAAAGGGTTAAAATATACAGCATGCTCCTAATTTACATAATTCAAGGGTTTAGAAAAATCAACCTGACAATTCCTAATAGCCAAAAAATCAAGACAGCTAATCATTTTACATTTCAATTTCATTTTGCCTCCCTATCTCAAAGCAGTAAGTATTATTTGTTTAAAAATATAAAACCTTCTGTATTTTACCATGTATTCCTGCTTAGCTGCTAGTTGGGTGGTTTCCTTAGAAAGTAATTCAATTGCATCTCCCAAATTGCTCTTCCATATTCTTTATATTTGCATCACTGGTGGTTTCAAAAAGCAGCCAGGAAGTTGTCCAACCAGGTTATCAATCATGACTGTAAAAAAAAATGTTTTTTATAGAAATACAGTTCATTGCATTACAATGTATTAAAATTACCTACCATACAGTAAAAATAAAATGAAATTTCAGTCTCTGGTCATAAAGACAATGAAAACAAAGCATATATGATCCACCAGTCTGCCCAGAAATTCTGTAATTGTTGTAATGTTGCTTGTAAACACATGTGAAAATATTGTATGCAAAATGAGAAGTTGCTTTTTACAAGAAATTTCTGCTTTTCGCCCTACATTTTCTGTGTTTTTTATTCCACCAAAATTGCAAATTTTTCATAGAATGGGTTTTGTGGCCATATTTAAATTAACCTGGCAGACCTTTGAATTGCTATGTTGTAGAACATTTCAAAATTCATATCAATGTTTCACAGTCACAAACAAGAAGTAGATGGAATTCTGAGGAGAATTTTCAATTTACAAGGGCCTGATTTAGCTTCTAGAATTTAAGCCCATGAATGCTGCCCAATATGTTTTGGAGACTAGGGTCATTATGTATTATATAGTCTAATACATGAGAGTACTGTAGTATTGATAGCTGTATCTGCCTGCTATTTCATTTTTTTACTGATTGTCTCCTGGAGCATGGCAAGCACAAAACAATGTCTAACTGTGAAAGGGAGCACCCTGAAAGTCTAGTGATTGAGACTTTAAATAGATGGAGGGGCTTCAAAGGAGGGCTTACATAGTACTTTATCTACATACATGTATTGTATCTATCTAGTACAGATAACTGTCCCCAAAGGTCATGTTACTTTTTGACTGATCGCCAACAGACTCGATCAAGACAAAACCAGTAGAAAGTTCCACACAGATTTTGTGTACAAGTTTGAACTCTCATAATTTCAAAGATAGAGTACAAAATTAGGATTTAAACATATCTGTTGCTTGTGTATCTAGTAATCCATCGTTTAAAATTCAAAAATCTTTTCAATTTAAATGCTATACATAAGAGAAAACTCCGCATTTCATCTGTTTCTTGAGTTTTTACAATCCCGAAAACACTCAAAATGACCAAACATAAGAGAAAACTGTGCACTTCATGTGTTACTTGAGTTTTTACGTTTCCAAAAACACTCAAAATGGGCACCACTCATAATAAATTTTTTCAGTGTTTTTTCTGAGATTTACAAGTTATAAACAACTTCTACAAGCTTTTTAGGTAATGAAAGGCATTATAGCACTCTATCTCTGCCACTGGAAAACATATGATGGACTTGAGATGGTACAGTCCACAATAAACGTCTAAATATAAAAAGAATCACAATTATGTCTCATTATTGAAATTATTTATCTATCCATTAATCCATTTCCACACAATCCCTACTTTTGACAACCCTGAGAAAGAAGCCTTTTGAAAACATTGTGGGAAAAGGAGAAAATGCTTCTTTTCCCACAATGTTTTCAACCCCTTCAAGATCAAATTCCATTATTAGAGTAACATTAAAATTGTTGTATGCAAATGCTTTCAATTTGGAACAGGCTAAAATTTTGTCGTCTGGTAAAGAGTTATAAAATATATTTTATTGCAGAATAAAAGTCAGTCACATGTATATGGATTGGTACTTTCACTCATTTCACTCATTACCAAACGACAAAATGTTAGGTTTGTCCAAATCGAAAGCATTTGCACACGACAAAATAAATGTGACTGAAAATTTCAAATTTGTTTTGTGAAGGGTAAAAAACATTGTGGGAAAAGGATAAAATACTGGTAACCAGCATTTCCTCCTTTTCCAAAAATGGTTTCTAAAGGCTTCTTTCCCAGTAGCGTCAAAGTAGGGATTGTGTGGTAATCACTAATGGGTTAAGCAAATAACTCGGGTATAACAAAATTTACAAAGATAAAAAGAAAATATGATAGGTCTTACCTGAACTCAGTTTCATCCCTCTTGATTTGACGTGGTGGGTCATATCGCAGGCCACATTATTTATCATATGACAAAATTCACATTTCACATATAGATATCCAACGAGTCCTTTCTACATTTCTCCCAACAACGCTGTCGTGAGAGAAGGACACAGGCCAGAGAAGGCAAAATTAACCGACGTCGGCCAACCTTCAAACTATAAGCTGTCGTGGCAACTTCAACATGATCACAAGCTTCAGGCAAACGATCCACAAGCCAGTCAAAACTGATCTTGGGGCAGTACTGGGTTGCCTTTCTCTCTGTTTTACGTGAATCGGCCTGTACTGTACTGTAGAGTCGCGAAATCGCATGACAAACTTCTACACCGGAAGTCTCAATCTCCGAGCAGAGTTGTCGTTCGTTACTCTCACCATGCAAAAGAAATCGTTTCTTTTTTTTTTTATTTTAGATCTATCGGTTACATTAAACGACAAAACACCTGTAAAAATTTTATATTCTTCATAAAGTATCATATTGTATATTAAAAAGAAATGATGCTAAAGATGGTTTAATCATGCAGTGTCCGGCATGACGTGGATGCCCGACCACTCTCCGCAGCTTACCGAGTTGTTGTACGTAGTATACCGACATTTACCGTTGTTTCAAGATTCCATAACAGTTGGCCAACCTTATCTGTCTCTTAGAATGTATTTTTAAGCATAAAATCAATCACTTTCAACACTTCTTTGATCAGTAAGATTAGTTAAAGCCTTCTTCGTTAGAAGCAGTAGCTTATTTGGTGGACTACTTTTTATGGGGTTAACTGCAATGTTATGGCGGTTGTTAGGTATGTTCATAACAGAAACATAGGCAATTTGTTTGGTTTTTAACTCTTATTTATTTTTCGAATTTAGTTTCGAATTTTGGAATTTTCGTTAGCTCTGTGGCGACAACCGCCACAAAAATCGTAGTTTGAAATTAACATCAGACATACTACAATCATCCTAGATATGTTTATATGTTTAACCCTTACCCTGCTGTGTAAGTTAAACGATATCTTAAAGTGGAGAATAGAAACTCCAGAGTTGCTATTTCAAAATTAATTTCTATGGGAGAAATACCTCCTTCGCGGACAGTGTAGATCAAAGATCAGACAGCACACTTTGTGCAGTCTGATATTGATCTACATCGTCCGTTAAAGGTCAGTGAGTCACGCTTAGCAGCCAAAAGATTAACGGACTTGTTTCCTTGATGGATAGTGCAGGTTCAAAATCGGACTGCATGTTCTGTGCAGTCTAATTTTGATCCGTACTGCCCACATGTATATGGTAGCGCTTAACAACGTACCGCTAAATAAATAACAATAATGAAAGTTAAACCAGAGCATTTCATAGAACTACGAACTGCTTCTTAATTTATTTGCGAAATATATAAACTTAGAAAGGCTTATGATGGCTTTTTTCGATTTAGACATCATTAACGAATAGAACGTTCCTATAGAAGGCCATCTGCAGTATTTTTTACTAAGATATTTTCGACGTATTTGAATGTACTTTGGGCAAACTTATAAATCAAAGTACTGATAGTACTGAAGGCCAGGAAATTGAGGATACGAAACAATACAAGAGGCCAATTTTAATTAATACAAACAGGTAGACGGACTGGGATACAAGCGGATGCCACTAAGCCCCTGGAATTCTTGGTTTTAACAGGAGATTTTGAACTGATACAAGAAAGCACCAGCCAGAATATAATTAAGCCAGAGCTAGGCATGTGCTCACAGTTATGGGGTGCTTGATAATGGCTTAAAATACTTAGTAATTTGTCGTGCTTGTAAAAAAAAACCCAAGTCAAAATTGAACTTTTCAATGGGTGCAATACCAATTTCGGTTATCTAAATTTTCTGAAAACATGTGAAGTCCTGAATGACGTTATTTTTCACATTTATGAATCGTCTATTTATCCCAGTCAAATGACAAGTTTCTTTATTGTCAATTACGTCGCACAGTAGATTGTATACATGTACAATGTTTTAATGTATAATGTTTTATCACTATTTTAATTGCCAGATCAACTACCTCTATTTAATTAAGAAATAATCTTCTTTCTATCGTGGTATATCGTTCAATTAACCACAGTTGTGAGTTATGAGGCGCAATAAATAATCCACGAGGGCGATAGCCCGAGTGGGTTATTCATTGCGCCTCATAACTCACAACGTGGTTCATTGAACGATATACCACGATAGAAAGAGCGCAATAAATAATCCACGAGGGCGATAGCCCGAGTGGGTTATTCATTGCGCCTCATAACTCACAACGTGGTTCATTGAACGA
The DNA here is from genome assembly GCA_943736015.1 of Tridacna crocea. NCBI lineage: Eukaryota > Metazoa > Mollusca > Bivalvia > Cardiida > Cardiidae > Tridacna > Tridacna crocea. The sequence continues at coordinate 31,168,460 of OX031066.1, read as the reverse complement.
TATACCACGATTGAAAGAAGATTATTTCGATTCCAACATGGCCAATTCTTAGTGAAATGAAATCAAGTTCAAACTGGGAGTAAAAACGTGGATGAAGATTGTGTTCCGTTGAATAACTCACTCATTGAATGACGTCACTCTATATGGATTGTTGCAGATTTTACCACGTTTTCCTTGCACGGTGTTTATAGAGCCAAAGTCGCGTGTCATGTTAGAATTTCCATTGATATACTTTTATCAATGTAAATATACTTTTACCCACATGAAATTAGTAATCACTTCATGAGATATTATAGGACCAACATATAATTACAATTAAAAACTGAGATTTATAAGTAACTTTTACAGATGATAAATTAAGGTGCTTTATCAGAAGCAAAATTTAACATTGTGTTAGCCGAAAGAGCCTTGAAAAACATTGTGGTTTTGTCTCAAAATCAGGATGCTCTGTGGACAACACGCTTTTTAAATCAGTTGGCTGGTGTAATGACATTTTTTTTTTTTCTGGAAAAAAAGTTGAAAGCAGTTGCAGAAGACAAATCAAATGTTAATAAAAAAAAAAGTAACATTCGTCTTTCAAATGCTAGAAAATATTGTGGGAAAAGGAGGAAATGCTTTTGTGGAAAAGGGTTTCAATATACAGTAACCAGAGATGTGATTCAATAAAACACACTTTATGGGATCGAACTGGTGACTTCACGATCGACGGCTGGACATGAATCTCGTATCGGGTGATGGAAAATGTACACGTAGGAAAGGGCAGGAAAATATACGAGAGAGAGAGAGAGAGAGAGAGAGAGAGAGAGAATGAAAAAAAATCTTCATACAATAAATCAAAATAATGGGCATATGAATATAAAAAAATACATTAAATGACAAGCGAACCACTACAGAAAAAAATATAAGCATTTATATGGTTTCAAATCAAAGTCAATCAAATACATATTTTAAGAATCACACAAGTGTAATCTATTTGTAACAGGTGTAAACGGTGTGCAATACATCCTATCAGTGTGAAATAGGCAGTTATAAACGATGGCAAAACTACCAAATAACTCTTGGATAAAGGTAACTAATACACATAATGTACGTACTAAAGACAACGAAGTTTCAAAAATATTTTTTATAGATAACTTGAATAACGATATGGATGAAATTTGATGTTGGGGTCGATTTCTCTAAAATTTTATTTGGGGACGATTTCAACAGATTTCTCCGGAGAAATCATCTCCAAGCAGTTTGGGGACGATTTTTCCAGGGGCCGATTTCTCCAGCAGTCAGAAATTGCTATCACAACAGCGGGTGGTATGCAGAGAAGTAGACACACTCGTTGGAAATAGTTGATTTTTGTCGGTGTAGAAAGCACCACAGTCAAAGTACCCTAGATTTAGTCGATATGTATACATAGGAAAAAGTGATAAACGTAATACGGGCCAATATTCTATATGTAGTTTGCTTTATTTACAATCGCATTTCAGCGGAGACGCGTTTTGTGACACATTTGTTCAAATGTCAACACAACGTTATAGATATTAACCGTATAGCGCGTAGGAATACACAACTGCCGGATAAAGCTAAGTGTATTAGGTTACCCCTTAATTAGGTCAATGTAAATGACGAAACGGGATAAAAACACACACTCGTCAGTTATTTAAGAGTCGTCATACCTTTGCAATTCCATGGCATTTTGCAGATGAAAGCTTTGAGGGTAACTAGTTGTTTTGGCGGACTCGGCGATATCGAGTGGACATACCGTTCAACATTTTGTCTGAAAGTAGTCCGGAAAAGGCAGCTTACGATCCCTATAGACAAAGGAATTCCTTGAGAGGGATTCCCTGGCCTAAAAATGATACTCGTTTTCGATCATTCTCATGTTACAATTCGTACAAAGACGTTCTTCACATGGGATATTATCGAACCTACCCATTTCAATATTTAGATCATGGGACGATGTTCTGAATCTGGTAAGTGCAAATTTATATTTAGGCTCGTATTGTAGTTCAAGATAGGGTTCTAGCTGTAATGTATCTTTAAAAATTTTGTATGTTTTTAACCTTGAAGAGGAGTTTAGATTAGTCGACCAAGACTGTATATAAGAGTCAAACAGTCGCCGTTTTATTTCTTGTAAATTGATATTTATGTTGTTTTGATAGAACCACATATAACCTAAACCGTTTCTTTGTAAGACATCTTTAATTATGTAAGCCCAGTTACTCCCACTATACGTACAACCATTTTCACAATCATTTACCAGTGAGAAGTAGACCGTTTTTGCAAGGGAGTTTTCTGGTTGTTTTAGAATATGGGTCCAGTGCCTTAACATGTTGATTTTTGAGTCGCCTGTTTGCTAAGCAAACAGGCTCTCATTGTTATCGTCTTGATCTATGGGGTGACGTAAGCATACCTCCGGCCTTGTACTGCCTCCTGTCCCAAGTTCCGGTTTACGAGATAAAACAGTTTTCTAATAATTCGGTGAACAGCCCAGTTTTTTTCTGTTGTAAATAATTTACAATTGTGCCTTTGTAATAATGAATATGTTTATAAAGACTGAGCTGTTTAACGGTTCAAAACTTTGAAACAATCATTTCGTCCACAAAGGTACACATTAGCCTGATGTCTCTGTAAGACATCATCTCTAAAAATAGCGCATTACGTATATATGTAAAAATAGCTGCCGCGAACTAAACAAGTCTGCGGACACCCTGAGAAATCTTCAACTACAAGCATCTTTTCTGCTTCTATTGGTGGACAATTCTCAGTGAAAATTGTTTGATAATTACCCATTAGAAGTACACTCTAACTCATACAATCTTACAATCCTAACTGCAAGCCTTATTTAAATTCAACGTTCAACCGATGATCGGACAGAGAAAGGCGATGCCGAGTTAACATATTGCTTTTTTTCTCAACAGTAGGCTAATTTTTTTGAACGAATTTATAACGACATGGAATGATTGCATTGCCTTCTTAGACATTCTTACACGTTGCTTCTTCCCAGCTTTTTAATCTAGACTTTAGATACTTTGCACACCTATATTCTAGGTGCACCAGAGATCGTACATAGCGTATGCAATGTACATGGCTCTAGGCTGTACCAAGTTTTCGCTTTGCAGGTGTTTTCTAATGTAGCTTTGCGACATATATAGATCTTGTAATCACGTGACGTATAAACGTCATTTGCACCACGGAAATCTTTATGAATTTACATATTTATGAATCAGTCGCTGAACCGGCCTTTACTTTCAGCGTGCACTGACCTATGAAGAGAGAGTGCTTTGAAGTTTACCATATTTAATTGGTTTTCGTTCATAAAGACGGCCAAATTTGTTAAAGTCTGCTGTTTTTTTTTTTTTTTTTTCAATGAGCGATTAACTTCTAAGATCTAGTATTTATTAAACAAAAATTTATTAGTGCGGGTGTTAGAACGCAAGGTGCTTTTGTAACTGCCAAAATTTTAATTTACACTACGCAGTTCTAACAACCAGCAATCTGGGAAATTGACTTTTTACTCCGCTACAGATCAGTACGTGTTTACCCGCTCGAACAACAAGTTCTTTTTTGGAGTGTTTGTAAACTTGTGAAGGGTTTTTGTAAAGGGTAATAAAGCGAATCGCAAACATTTAATTTACACCAAAGCAATAGACAATTTTCGATTGGTGTGGAAGCACTATAATCCCTGGGACGTTATAAAATGCAGACAAAGATTAAAGGCTGATGATCATGCTGTTGGGTTATAGATTTTATTGAGTTGTAGCAGCCACATTCATAGAGTCCATTGCTGGTCAAAACCTCAACCTGGACAACAACAAAAACAAATTATTTCCAAAGGACAGATAGATCACTGAGTCAAATATTTGTTTGTGCTCCAAAGGCTACAGTTCAGTCCAATGATCATGAAATTACCCGGCTGTTTGTCTAAATAATTTCTTTGACAAAACTGAATATAGGTCAGCTGGGGATAAAAGAAAAAGCGTAAAGTATGTCATTAGGTCAAATCAGACGAATCCATTTATGTTCAGTGTAATACTTATGAAACTTTGTCATACTGCTAAGATTAGATATGGGCTAGTTGCAAAGGGGCATTTTTTGTCTAAAAGTATGTAATTAGATCCTATACCAGACGATAATCTGGTCTTTATTTGTAAAGGGTTGTTGTCTGTGAGTAAAAAACGTTGAACTTATGAAAGCTGGTTCTGGTGCCTAGATTTTAATTTCCACCACATTTTTTTAATGTAAATTTTCATACGGATATTTTGAATTTTAGGATGACAACTCAGAAATATGGTTGCCTATGATACTGTCTTGTGGTTAAGTTATTTTGTATCTTGAATGCTTTTAATAGATTTCAACACAAAAGTGTGAAAACTTCTAACCCATTACCCTACAGGCGACTCTCAGGACTATCAGTCCTTTGATTCTACTTATAATAAGTGGCATTCGACCCGTTTCACCATATAGGGTTACTAGAGGTGTAGATCTTCGAACATTCAAGATTCTACGAATAAAATTCTATGTCTTTTGCATCGTGGTTTCCCCATATTTCTGATGCAAAACTAAGAACAGAGCCTACTAGGGAATCAAAAAGAGAACATTTCTGCGATAAGGGTAAACAAATATTTGAGAAAATTTTGAACAGATTGTACTGTGAAACGGACGCACGTCTTGCTATATCTTTCTGTGTACTGAACCAACTTCCGTTTTTGTAAAATGTTAATCCCAAGTACTTAAAGCAAGTGTCACGGAGAGAGGTTATATACATGTATATAAGCACTTAAAACCAGCCTTGCTGTTGAGCTAGCTTCTACAGCGATGCGGTTTGGTGTATTTCTCTCCGTGATAGTTAAGCAACGTGCATCAGGTTAGTGCTAGGATGGGTGACCAGGTCGTTGCACGTTACACAAGTAACTGTTTCTGTATCTGTATTACAAATCGAAAATGTGTGTGGCGTCCCTTTACAAAGATCATCGCCTTATTTTTGGATGTATTTATTTTAAGTTTGCAATATGTTTCAATGTCATGTAACATGGATTGGAGAGCCGCTGCTGATTTTGCAAAAACAACCTGGTCATCAGCGTAAAGGATAAGGAAAAGTTTGAGCTCATTTAGCGTGAAGATATCTTCTAGATCCGAGTTTATGTTGTCTAATAGATCATTAACGTACATCATAAAGATCAAAGGAGAACTTGGATCTCCTTGTTTCAAGCCCAAGTGGGAGTCTAAAAAGTTAGAAAGTTCCGATTTATAACGAACACAAGCACGGACAGATGTCACATAGACTGAAGCGCATGTACAAATTTACTGCTAACATTATCATGTAATAGTTTCTGCCAAAGTAAAGATCGATTGATACTGTCGAAGCATTTTTCGTAGTCAATAAAAGCACAATATAATTTCCCTCCCGATGACAGTACCTTTGATATAACAGCATTAAAAACGAATATACAATGAACAATAGACTTGTCCTTTTGAAATCCAAATTGATTCTTGCACAGATGCTCATTAATGTCGTTCCATTCTCTAAGATGATTAAGGAGAATCTGCGAATAGATTTCTGATAGCACATTTATAAGCGTTATGCCACGATAGTTTTCGGCTTTGTTTGGGTCTCCCTTTTTAAAGATGGGTGCTATTTTCCCTTCCCCGACTCAACTGGATATTTACTCTTTTCAAACATTCTATTGTATAGATTAACAAGAAATGGTGAAATGATTTCATATGCAGACTTGATAGTTTCGCTAGGTAATTCGTCTATTCCTGGGCTCTTCCCGTTTTTTTGCATAAAAACGGCTTTACGTACCTCCTGTTCTGCTTTATTTGAATCGAGTTTATCGTCATGTTGGACGTCATGTGGAAACCATCCACTAGTATTATTTGTATCATTCGCTTCAATACCAAACACGCCTTTAAAGTGCTGAAACAGCTCATCTACAGAAAGTGAATCCGCAGTTACCGCCCCTTCATTGTAGTTTGTTTTAATGTTTTTCCAGGAAATGCATGGGTCAGACTTGGATAAAGCGTTGTCTGCGCATGTCATATTCTTTGAAGATTCGACTGTCTTATATGACGCATCACTACTAGCCCCGAAAGCGGACTGACTGTATAATATTACGCTCTATAAAGTAGCAATGTTTTTAAAATAGCTTTTACGTATCAATACGTTTGAGGAGAAATGAGACCTGCTTCAGCAACCGATTTCTCTAAACTGGTGATCATAGTTGAGTGAATTGCACGAGGTAGCGTTTAATTGGGTAAACCTTTTTTTTTTTTTTGTTTTAAATTCAAAGTAACGGTTGCGCGTAGGAAAGTGGTTCGGTTCTGTACCCACGATGCCCATATCAGATAGATTAGTATTTATAGAATGCCATCTAGCGGGAGATAATGTGGATAAAGAGCTAATCCTTTTCCCTTCCTTTATTTTAAAATTCGCCTTTGCTCTTTTTTTTTTTTATATATTATTATAGGATGTTCTTGCACGGGTAAACCTTTCCCTATTTTCGTCTGATTTTTCTTTGTAGAAGCTGTTTCTCTCCCGTTTAAAGGCGAGCTTGCCATTGTAGCATTCTGTATTGAACCATTTGTTTCCTCTTTTACATGTATTATGCTTTCGTTTACGACGGGTTTTTCCAAAAACTCAACACATTCAGCCAAAAAGCACGTGAATTCATAAACCACGTGGTCTATATTGCCCGTGCTCGTTACATCGGTTAACTGGTGTATTTGTTCACTATTGCTCATGAGTGTATCTAAAAATAACTTTACCTTTGCGTCGTCCCAAACAATGTTTTCAAAAGGCTGGCTGATCTTTTCATTTCGCCTTTCGCTTCTTGCAAACTTGGATGCACTCATCCAATAAGATCAAAGCGTTGAAAACGCTAAAGTGGTATTTGTCAAGGAAACCCATTGTGTGGAATTAATAGTTTGAAAGAAATAGAGACATATTGTTCAGATATTGGCTTAAAAGTCAACCCACTAAGCAAATGAATACCTTTTCGGTTGAAGGGGGAGTATTCATGACAAAGTTTGGTGTATTTTTGTATAAGTGGTCTCCTATTGATCATGAGGAAGAAGCAGGAGTAACGCCCCTTGACAGTAGGATGGATGACGAATAGAGAGAAAAATCCTGTTGATATATCGAACATAATTAAGTTTGTTCCTGAAAACTATAATTTTGACATATCTCTAGCCTTTTACAATTAAGTTTGTTCCTGAAAACTATAATTTTGACATATCTCTAGCCTTTTACATTTAATTTCCAACATTACAATCAATATACGATAAGCGATATTTCCATTTTATCGTAAGCGGCGCACCAGTAGTATCACATGACACCGGAAAATCAAAGCATTATTTCAGTAGCAAATGCCGTGTGTCGTGTTCGCAAATCCTTTAAATTTGGACAAATTCATAATTGAAAAGAAAATGACATAGCAAGAAATCTATGGAAATCAATTCTAACACAATTCAAACATATTTCATGATATTGCCTTTGAAAAAGAAAATCACAAACAGACAAAATATGCATTTTATAAAATCGTATTTAAATAAAGAGCATGTAGAGACTAAGAACGGTCTTAGCCTCTAAAACCTGTATAAAATTCATAATCCTGACCATTAATGATCACCAAAGGGCTAAATTAATATGAAACAAAAGATAAGAAGAGTCAATTTAATGTGACACGTGTATGCTAATCTGTAAGAAGCAAGTACATTACAGCTGTTCTAAAGGTCACCCACTCTGCAGTGCGATATACCGAGATCAAAGGAACACCGATTTAACCCTTCACCCATTTTCTTTTTTAGTAAGACTTCATTAGATACATATTTTTTATACTCAAAATGAAGCTTAAAAGAAGTTATGGAAGGTCTGAAATTTGATCTGAAGCCACGTTTCTTTTGTTCATGATCTACAACATGAAGTTATTCGTCAATAGGTACATGCCTGAAAGTGCAACAAGGATGTTTGATAATAGTACTTTAAAATCACTAAATGGACTGTCCCTGTCTTTCTGAAGACACTAAACAGCTAATCAACCTTTTACCAAAGTATTTCGAGCGACCCGTGTAAAAAAGGGCCAGACGTGCTGATTTTCCCCACTGTCTGTTATTTATCTCACTTTCTCAACCTTAACACCCCCCCCCCCACACACACACACTTTCAAAAAACCGAAAACTGAAAGTAATCAATATGTAGTTCGTAAACATCTGTGAAAAAAAAAAACGAATTTTCAAAGCGTGGAGAGAAAATATTTGAGGGAAAAAGGAAGGGCTTGCAACATGCATTTTCTCCTGTTTCAACAATAGTTTTTTTTTTTACTTTTTCAAAGACAATTACAACAATTTGACTCACGTTTATTCTATCGTCTCCATATGCTAAGTATCTGGACGAGTCCAAAGTGTTGCCGTCGGGTGAAAACATTCGCAGTAACTATCTAAAACCCTATGCCACATAACCTAAGTTTTTTACGACCCTTAGAAATATTTTTTTTTTTTAAATGTTGTTGAAAAGGGTTAAAGTTCTGGTAACCAACCTTTTCTCCTTTTCCCTTGCTATCCTTCCTAAAGAAAATTTCATTTTTAAACCACATTCAAATTATTATCTGCAAAGACTTCCAATGTGGGCAAGTCCCAAATTTTTGTTTCGTAAAGAGTTTGTGAAAGATTCAGTGTTATAAAAAAATGGGGTGCGGTGGGATAATATCAATATACCTGCAATAGACCTTTCCTAATTTTATGTCTGATTATTCAACCAATGTTTTCGTAGTTCTGTAGCTAAGTTTGTAACGTACAGGCTCGAAGTCAAGGAATCTGTGGTTTGATTTATTTAAACTATTTATGTGATAATTTTTCCAAAAAATCATTCCAGTATCTGCTAAAAGACAAGAGACAGTCTACTAGCAAAAGATTGGGACATCAAACATTTTGAATTTATAGAAAAAATCTTAACTTTGAAATAACATTTTTAAAAATCTGTATAGTTTCATGTTTGCCATGTTCCTGTTTGAACTACCTTATAAGTTGACTATCGTAATAACAAAGTTTAATTCAAATTTCAAACCTTCCATTCCCTCTAGAAGAAAAGATGTTAGAGATTCATTTTTAGGAAGCGAATACGTGCAATACTTGTCTTCATTGAAAAGCTAGTCAAGGGTAAGCTGGGTGTACGTTTGATCTCGGTATTTCACCGTCAAAGTGGATGATCTACATGTATATGAAAAGCTGTTGTGTTCCTTTTAGGCACCGACTAGTTAACACACACGTGTCATAATTAAGTGTTTATCCCGTTTAGTCTTACGTTGATCACTTGTAAAGGTTTGGAAGTGTTAATAGCTGTGACGGAGGGTAAGTCTGTTCTAATTACTGGCGCCAAAAGATGCATTTTTTTGCCCAAACATTTTTTTTTAAGGAAACAGCGCTTATGATACCGCTTTACTCTCTGAAGTATACCGAAAAAAAAAAAATGTTTTAAATAAAGTTTATTGTCCCCGTATAATGACGTAGGAGGGTCGGGGATCTATCCCTCTCCACATCTTACGATCTCTGACGTTTTACATATATACACGTAACAAGGAACAACAAACATTTTTATGTGATAGAAAAAAGTGAAGAAAAAAGAAACTAGTGAAAAAAAAAACTGGAAAGTGAAGAAAAAGGAGAAAATGGAATGGTGAAGAAAAGATGCAAAGAGTAATTTATAATAGTAAAGGTTCGAATCTTCCCGGCGTTTGAAAATAAAATAAAATAGAACTGTAATAAAGTTGCTATTTACCTATTATTCTTTAAGAAAAGATCCAAAATCGTTCCAATTTCTTTCGAATTCCTCTAATTCTTTTGTTTCAATAGCAACTTTTTTCAAGATTTTATATTTATAAGATTAAAAGTTTTTCAACACCGGTTAGAGTGGGTGTGTTTTTTGATGTTCGACATTTATAAATGTACAGTTTAAAAAGAATGAGAAGGATGTTTTTAGCGCTTTTTGAATTTTTTGTGTAACCAAATAACATTTTACTGATGTCAAGGTCCATGTAAATGGCATTATCATGTTTCAAGTAATTTGTAATTAATTGTTGAACTTTAGGACAATTCCAGAATGAATGGTCAATTGTTTCTTGATAGTTGGAACAAAAAGTGCAGCTCGCAGAATCAATATATCTTATTTTATACAAAAAATAGTTTGTTCCCAGGATACGGTGGTTTATACGGAATTGGAACCACTGTATGTATGTGTCCATCAGTTTCCATTCATTTTTGTCAAGATCAATGTTATTTTTTTTTTTTGTCCAAGTTTTTATGCAGGCAGGTTCATCTTTATTTCTAATCAGATATTGGTAGATATGTTTAGAACCCTGCGAATATTTGAGAATGATCTGAAGGTGTGGTGGCAGATGCGGTTTTTGATGTAAAGTTATGTCTCGAGGTGTTATCAACAATTTTTTAAAATATTCATTAATAGCACATTTTATCTGTATATAATTTATTTATTTATTTATTTATATAAAATGAAAATGTAGCTGGACAAAGGGTCTCCTTGACGACATCCTCTTTCAATTTTGAAAAAGTCAGATAGACATTGAGATACTGTTGATTTTGCATCCTGATAAAAAATGTTAAACCATCTTATAACTGATGGTCCAAATCGAAAGGTTTCAAGAGTTTTGATGATAAAAGACCAAGAAAGAGAGTCAAAGGCTTTTTCAAAGTCAATTAAAAGTAAAATTCCAGGAATGTCATTTTCCTCAGAATAATGTAGTAGGTCATGTATCAATCGTAAATTTTCTCCGATGTATCTGTCTTTAATAAATCCGGACTGGTCTGCATGGATAAGTTTAGGGAGAAATGATTTAATTCTGTTTGCAATACATCCTGTTCCTATTTTATAAACTGTATTCAACAAAGTAATTGGCCGCCAATTTTTTAAGTATTCTTTTGGTTTATTACCTTTTGGGATACACGTTATTAAACCTTGTGTTTGGGTTTCAGATAATGAATTTACATTGTATGCCTCATTCAGAGCCCTTACAACAAAATCTCCCAATTTACCCAAAAAAACTTTGTAAAAATCAGCGTTAAAACCAGATGTTCCTGGGCTTTTATTACTTTTCATATTTTTTAAGGTCTGAGATGCTTCTGTCATAGTAATTCTTCCTTCAATGCTTTCCGATTCTTTAACTGAAAGTCTTGGGATTTCAAGATTAGAAATAAAGCCATCAAAATGTATATCAGAGAAGTCAGATTGATTTGAGATATAAAGAGTCTCATAAAATGCTTTAATTTCTTCGAGAATTTGTTTTTGATTTGTGATCTCAGATCCATCATCTTTAATTATTTTTTGTACAGTTTTTGAAATAGTGTTTGATTTTTCAAGGCCACAAAAAATCTTGTTGGCTTTTCACCTTCAATATTCCATTTTACTCTTGACTCTTGATCGTATAATCGAACCTTTCATTTTTTCCTGTTGCAATTGCTCAAATTCGTTTGTTAATAAATAATATTCATCTAAATTGCTTTGACTTGCCTCTTATTTCCATCAATAGTGTTTCGAGAAATAATTGATCGTTAATTGTAAATTGAATTTCGGAGTTAGGAATTTCCTTTAAATGATTTCTGTCATATACTGGAAGTGCATATTGATTTTTAATTTCTTCAATTTTTGTATTTATTGTATTTATATAATCGAGCTCAGTGAGTAACGCATTATTATGCTTCCACAGGCCTGAGGAATACTGGAATTCATTTATTTGTAGATGTGTTGAAATAATAGAGTGATCAGACATGGAGCTATTTTCAAGGAAGAGATCGTAAAGGTATTTAGGGGTGGGGAAATTAGAAAGAAGTCTAGGCGAGCTTGTTGTATTGGATTGCGTTTTCTCCAGGTGTAACATAGTTTGTCCGGATTAAATTGCCTAAAGGGATCAGTAAGATCACGTATCGAAATATGATTTAGTAAAGTGTCTCTAGACTTTTTGTTGTTTATATGTTTGTAATTAAAATAGTCTTTCTTAGGATCAATAACTAGGTTAAAATCTCCACAAATCATATAAGAGGCATTTCCAATTCTGTCTATTTTTCCGAAGATGTTATTATAGAATTGAATTTGATCGGTTATAGGACCATAGATAGAGGTGAGGGTAAACCGGAAGTTGTTAACGCTTAAATCGAGAATAACAAAATTACCGTTTTCGTCGTCAGTTATTGATTCGTAAATTTTGAAATTTAGTTTGGAAAACAGAATAGCTACACCTCTACTTTTAGATGAATTGTAGCTCAAGTAAATTTCAGAGCCCCATTCAGAGTATAGGTTTTGGTACATATCAGGAGTAAAATAGGTATCTTGTATGCAGTAAATGTCGTGTTTTAAGTTGTGGAGATACTGAAACACCGATAGCCTTTTATTCTTGTTATTAAGACCTCTACAGTTCACTGACAAGATTTTTAAACTATTAGCCATATTAAATGATTCTTACAAACAGATAGTTTTTGTAGCCAAAAAGGAATAATAAATATTGAGGATAAAACGTGGGAAGAATTCGACAAGTAAAAATAAAAAGATAGAAACAAAGCATTGTGCAAAAAAAAATACGCAGCAAAGTACAATGGATAAACAAAATAATTGGAACAAATACATCAGTAGATCTTGGTCAGTGGGTTTCATTGAAAAACAAAGAAGCTTCTAACTAATACAGTTTTTTCTGGTGAAAAAAACTAAAACTGTATTCCATATCGAAAAACGAAAGGAAAAAGATTGAATTGATCTCTGATTGAATTGATCTCTCTCTCTCTCTCTCTCTCTCTCTCTCTCTCTCTCTCTCTCTCTCTCTCTACTTCTCGTGAAATGCTACACAACTTGATTCACATATGTACATGTATCTTCAATTTTATCGAAAGCGAAAATAAATTGAAGGTTTCTCTCTCTCTCTCTCTCTCTCTCTCTCTCTCTCTCTCTCTCTCTACCTCTCTCTCTATCTCTTTTGAATTGCTACACAGTTTGATTACATAAATACCTTCAATTTTATCGAAAGCGAAATAAATGGAAGGTTGAAAGGTTTCTCTCTCTCTCTCTCTCTCTCTCTCTCTCTCTCTCTCTCACACACACACACTCACTCTCGAAAAGCTTATGGTATGAAATCCCAATAAAGAATCTCATTTCAATATAAAACGAAAAACTGATGTGTCTCTAATTCGACGTATGTTATTCTAAGTAGTTTGACGCTTGTAGTAATGGGTAAAGGGTAACAACAAAGCCAAAGCTTGCTATGCACGTACAAGTCAAACTAACATCGTGAAGAAAAAGAGAAATTGCTCAGATCAGACAACCTCCTATCTAGTCAAAATATCTGCAAAGCTCATCCGATTTACGACTGAAAATAGACGTGTGCAAAAACGCTTGAGAGATAGTATTGGATAAACAAAGAAAAAAAAAACAAATAGGTTTTACAAATGCATGAAATCTTATCTCTCTCTCTCACTCTCTCTCTCTCTCTCAAAATCTAAAAATTCTAGACACCTCTATAATATTGAAAGCACAAGTGACAGTTAAAATACACTTCAGAGATTTATTGGATAAGCAATATAAGCTATGCCTTTAACTCTCAAATTAGCTCAAGTGAAAACATCGTGGTGTTGGGGTAAACCCATTACAAGCATTTTCTTCCAATGTCACAATATTCAAAAGGTCAGCAATTTGTAAAAGCAAAAACGAATAATGAATGAAGTATATACATATATATCGAATTCAGCTAATTGATGTATACAAAAACTGTGACAAAAGCATTAAATCTTGATGCTGACTTCAAATGTCACCCCACTCCACGGAGCATCAAATGTCAACAGAAGGAATCATTTATAGTCGAAATTTAGATGTTTACGAGTAAACTCAACTTCAACACACAAGATCGTCTGCATGAGATGATGACTGAGGAACAGTATACAACACATTCAACTTTTGTATAAAATTACGAAATAATGTAAAAAAAAAAAAGGCAAGCACGTAACTCTTTTGCGCCAAATATATACACTTCATCCTTTTCGTTGCCTGAAAATAGAATCCATCGTAACTCAAAGGGATTTTTGTCTCAAAAGATTGACTAAAACAAGCGGGGGAATGGATCCAACATCAGACTGCACGTTCTGTGCAGACTGATCTTGATCCATGCCATCCGCAAAAGTACCGGTTTTCATTTATGGTGCAGAAAGGGTCAAAGGTGTGGACTGTTTCCAAAATCGTAAATTTATTGTAAAATGAGACCTATACATTGTGCAACAAGAGGAACCGCGCGCAAGTAATTAGCTTACCCTCCACCACAATATCTCCAAATATCATCTATTTCCAAAAAGACATTGAGAGAAGTCAGAAAGGGGAAAAAGAAAAAAAAAAAAACGCTGAGAGATTACAATCTATTCATTAGATGCAATTTCTCCTCTCTACATGATATTTCCTGGATATGTCTAAACTGTATAAGCAGATAGGGATATTCAAGCTTCTCGCCGTATCAAAAGCATATTGAATCTCTTTGTCATTCTTGTCACTAATGAGCAGTGATATAAGAAAGAGAACACAAAACTGCTTAAAAATGTCAAAAATAGGTTCAAACAGACCTTAACAAAAGAGATTGGCAATTTTTTCATAGTCTTTCAGCCATAATTTTTTATCACAGGGCAAAAATTGTCCTATCCAAATTGGCAGCATTTGCAGACGACAGTTTCAACGTAGCTCAAATTATGAAAAGTATCTTTGTTGTGGTAAAAAAAAATGCTGGTAACCAGCTTTATTTCCCCTTTTCCGTAATGCCCTAGGAAAGCAATCTAGTTCATTTGTTTGCAATCTTCAGCCTTCAACCTTTACTATATTGCAAAAATTTTCCTATCCAAAATTGAAGCATTTGCAGACAACAATTTCATAAAAGCTCAAATTATGAAAATTTGTCTTTGTTGTGGTTGGGAAAAAAACAGTGTGAGAAAAGGATAAAAATGCCGGCAACCAGCTTTATTTCCCCTTTCCCGCAATGCTCTGTCAAAAATTGTCCTATCCAAATTGGCAGCATTTGCAGACGACAGTTTCAAAGTAGCTCAAAATATGAAAATTGTCTTTGTTGTAGTAGGAAAAAACATAGTGAGAAATGGATAAGAAACGCTGGCAACCAGCTTTATTTCTCCTCTCCAACAATGCCCTGTAAAACAATCAAGTTCCTTTGTTTGCAAATTTATGCCTTCAACTTCATCACATAGCAATTTTTTCCAATCTAAAGTGAAAGCATTTGCAGACGTAGCTCTACATTTCTACATTTCATAATAGCTCGAATTATGGAATTTATGTTTGTTGTAGTAGGAAAAACTTCGTAAGAGAAGGAAAAAAAGCTGGCAACCAGCTTCTTTACCCCTTCCCCACAGTGCTTTGGGTAAGCAATCTAGTTGCTTTGTTTGCAATCTTCAGCCTTAAATCTTCACCATGATTTGACTGTCTTATATGACGCATCACTACTAGCCCCGAAAGCGGACTGTATAATATTACGCTCTATAAAGTAGCAATGTTGAAAATAGCTTTTACGTATCAATACGTTTGAGGAGAAATGAGACCTGCTTTAGCAACCGATTTCTCTAAACTGGTGATCATAGTTGAGTGAATTGCACGAGGTAACGTTTTATTGGGTAAACCTTTTTTTGTTGTTGTTGTTTTAAATTCAAAGTAACGGTTGTCGCGTAGGAAAGTGGTTCGGTTCTGTACCCAGGATGCCCATATCAGATAGATTAGTATTTATAGAATGCCATCTAGCGGGAGATAATGTGGATAAAGAGCTAATCCTTTTCCCTTCCTTTAATTTAAAATTCGCTTTTGCTCTTTTTTTTTTATATAAGATGTTCTTGCACGGGTAAACCTTTCCCTATTTTCGTCTGATTTTTCTTTGTAGACGCTGTTTCTCTCCCGTTTAAAGGCGAGCTTGCCATTGTAGCATTCTGTATTGAACCATTTGTTTCCTCTTTTACATGTATTATGCTTTCGTTTACGAAGGGTTTTTCCAAAAACTCTCAAGGCATTCAGCCAAAAAGCACGTGAAATTCATGAACTACGTGGTCTATATTGCCCGTGCTCGTTACATCGGTTAACTGGTGTATTTGTTCACTATTGCTCATGATTGTATCTAAAAATAGCTGTACCTTTGCGTCGTCCCAAACAATGTTTTCAAAAGGCTGGCTGATCTTTTCATTTCGCCTTTCGCTTCTTGCAAACTTGGATGCACTCAATCATTTTAGCGTTAAGAGGATCGGTGCATGATCAGAGTGTTCATTAAAATCGAATACTTTAAAGTCTGTGATCATTCTAAAGTTTATGTGATTTGAAAAAATATAATCAACTGTACTCATACCCTGATGAGAGCAAAATGTGAATTTACCCATGCCTGCATCATCATGGATGGGACCATTTACTATTGACATGTCACTTTTCTGACACAGTTCCAACAGACGCCGCCCGTTTCTGTCTACGACGTGATCTTGGTTAAAGCGTAAAGGCGTATCTCGATCACTATTTGATCGTGCTTTCGTTTACGACGGGTTTTTCCAAAAACTCTCAAGGCATTCAGCCAAAAAGCACGTGAAATTCATGAACTACGTGGTCTATATTGCCCGTGCTCGTTACATCGGTTAACTGGTGTATTTGTTCACTATTGCTCATGATTGTATCTAAAAATAACTGTACCTTTGCGTCGTCCCAAACAATGTTTTCAAAAGGCTGGCTGATCTTTTCATTTCGCCTTTCGCTTCTTGCAAACTTGGATGCACTCAATCATTTTAGCGTTAAGAGGATCGGTGCATGATCAGAGTGTTCATTAAAATCGAATACTTTAAAGTCTGTGATCATTCTAAAGTCTATGTGATTTGAAAAAATATAATCAACTGTACTCATACCCTGATGAGAGCAAAATGTGAATTTACCCATGCCTGCATCATCATGGATGGGACCATTTACTATTGACATGTCACTTTTCTGACACAGTTCCAACAGACGCCGCCCGTTTCTGTCTACAACGTGATCTTGGTTAAAGCGTAAAGGCGTATCTCGATCACTATTTGATCGTGCATCCTCATCCATGCAATTATCCAATAAGATCAAAGCGTTGAAAACGCTGAAGTGGTATTTGTCAAGGAAACCCATTGTGTGGAATTAATAGTTTGAAAGAAATAGAGACATATTGTTCAGATATTGGTTTAAAAGTCAACCCACTAAGCAAACGAATACCTTTTCGGTTGAAGGGAGAAAATTCATGACAAAGTTTGGTGTATTTTTGTATAAGTGGTCTCCTTTTGATCATGAGGAAGAAGCAGGAGTAACGCCCCTTGACAGTAGGATGCATGACGAAAAGAGAGAAAAATCCTATTGATATATCGAACAAAATTAAGTTTGTTCCTGAAAACTATAATTCTGACATATCTCTAGCCTTTTACATTTAATTTCCAACATAACAATCAATAGATGATAAGCCTTATTTCCATTTTATCGTAAGCGGCGCACCAGTAGTATCACATGACACCGGACAATCAAAGCATTATTTCAGTAGCAAATGCCGTATGTCGCGTTCGCAAATCCTTTAAATTTGGACAAATTCATAACTGAAAAGAAAATGACATAGCAAGAAATCTGTGAAAAATCAATTCTAACACAATTCAAACATATTTCATGATATTGCCTTTGAAAAAGAAAATCACAAACAGACAAAATATGCATTTTATAAAATCGTATTTAAATAAAGAGCATGTAGAGACTAAGAACGGTCTTAGTCTCTGAAACCTGTATAAAATTCATAATCCTGACCATTAATGATCACCAAAGGGCTAAATTAATATGAAACAAAAGATAAGAAGAGTCAATTTAATGTGACACGTGTATGCTAATCTGTAAGAAGCAAGTACATTACAGCTGTTCTAAAGGTCACCCACTCTGCAGTGCGATACCGAGATCAAAGGAACACCGATTTAACCCTTCACCCAATTTTTTTTTTAGTAAGACTTCATTAGATACATATTTTTTATACTCAAAATGAAGCTTAAAAGAAGTTATGGAAAGTCTGAAATTTAATCTGAAGCCACGTTTCTTTTGTTCATGATCTATAACATGAAGTTATTCGTCAATAGGTACATGCCTGAAAGTGCAACAAGGATGTTTGATAATAGTACTTTAAAATCACTAAATGGACTGTCCCTGTCTTTCTGAAGACACTAAACAGCTAATCAACCTTTTACCAAAGTATTTCGAGCGACCCGTGTAAAAAGGGGGCAGACGTGCTGATTTGCCCTACTGTCTGTTATTTGTCTCACTTTCTCAATCTTAACACATTTCCCTCCCCCCCCACACACACACACTTTCAAAAAACCGAAAACTGAAAGTAATCAACATGTAGTTCATAAACATCTGTGAAAAAAAAAAACGAATTTTCAAAGCGTGAGAGAAAATATTTGAGGAAAAAAGGAAGGGCTTGCAACATGCATTTTCTCCTGTTTCAACAACAGTTTTTTTTTTTTACTTTTTCAAAGACAATTACAACAATTTGACCCACGTTTATTCTATCGTCTCCATATGCTAAGTATCTGGACGAGTCCAAAGTGTTGTCGTCGGGTGAAAACATTCGCAGTAACTATCTAAAACCCTATGCCACATAACCCAAGTATTTTACGACCCTTAGAAATATAGTTTTTTATTTAAATGTTGTTGAAAAGGGTTAAAGTTCTGGTAACCAACCTTTTCTCCTTTTCCCTTGCTATCCTTCCTAAAGAAAATTTCATTTTTAAGCCACATTCAAATTATTATCTGCAAAGACTTCCAATTTGGGCAAGTCTCAAATTTTTGTTTCGTAAAGAGTTGGTGAAAGATTCAGTGTTATAAAAAAAATGGGGTGTGGTGGGATAACATCAATATACCTGCAATAGACCTTTCCTAATTTTATGTCTGATTATTCAACCAATGTTTTTGTAATTCTGTAGCTAAGTTTGTAACGTACAGGCTCGAAGTCAAGGAATCTGTGGTTTGATTTATTTAAACTATTAATGTGATAATTTTTCCAAAAAATCGTTCCAGTATCTGCTAAAAGACAAGATACAGTTTACTAGCAAAAAACTGGGACATCAAACATTTTGAATTTATAGAAAAAATCTTAACTTTGAAATAACATTTTTAAAAATCTGTATAGTTTCATGTTTTCCATGTTCCTGTTTGAACTACCTTATAAGTTGACCATCGTAATAACAAAGTTTAATTCAAATTTCAAACCTTCCATTCCCTCTAGAGGAAAAGATGTTAGAGATTCATATTTAGGAAGCGAATACGTGCAATACTTGTCTTCATTGAAAAGCTAGTCAAGGGTAAGCTGGGTGTACGTTTGATCTCCGTATTTCACCGTCAAAGTGGATGATCTACATGTATATGAAAAGCTGTTGTGTTCTTTTTAGGCACCGACTAGTTAACACACACGTGTCATAATTAAGTGTTTATCCCGTTTAGTCTTACGTTGATCACTTGTAAAGGTTTGGAAGTGTTAATAGCTGTGACGGAGGGTAAGTCTGTTCTAATTACTGGCGCCAAAAGATGCATTTTTTTGCCCAAACATTTTTTTTTTAAATGCATTATTATGTAACCTGGGTTAACAGGTCCCACTTTAAAAGGTATATTTGCACTAATTTCTTTAGGAATGGAGGGAGTATTTGTTTAATGTAAGTTAAACCTTATCTTACTAAATCAATTAAATGCCACTTTTAAAGCCGATAGTAAAACCTCAAAAGTTATTTCAAAGGAATATCTCGAGGAAAAATATCTCCGTATCGGATAGTGTAGATTTAGGATCAGACTGCACGTTCTTCCTGGTGTGATCTGAATCTATATTGTCTGCAAAAGGTCATTGAGTCGCACTTGGTAGCCAAAGGGTTAATGCAGTCTGCATACAAAAAGCTCTATCAACACGCCCGGCAGGAAACAGCGCTTATGATGCCGCTTTACTCTCTGAAGTATACCGAAAAATTGATAAAACAACAGTTCTTTTTTGTGAGTGTCTTCGAAAAAGATAATTGATGAAACTAACGGCACGGCCGTTTTAGGCTGTTTATTTATCGCGTTCAGTGTGTAATCCATTTAAAAAAATATGACACTTTCACTATTCGGGTATATACAGGATTGGGAAAAATTTTCGGGTGGAAAAGGAAGTAAGTCGTGGTGACGCGTCAGTAACTGTATTTGGCAAATGTTCTATTATCTCGATCTATAAATATTCATGAGAAATCAAATGGAGTAGCGTGCAATCATAGGACCAACAAGCCATGGAACGAATTGGTTTTGGAACGAAAAAGCGCAAGGTCAGTTGGCAAATTTGTATCATTTCGCAAGAAGCTAGTTTCAATCAAAAATAAGTATCTCAACGATCGATAGCCTCGCCCAATGTATTTTAATATGCCATTTCAAATTACATATTTGAGTGACACCGTAAAAGTCATTTGCCTGAGAAAAAATTAGTTTAACTGGGTTTATTTCCTTCGGTTTTGCACAAAATGGTTGAACTAAAACTCTACAAAGTTTGGGTACGCTGTCTCGGTATAGACTCGGTACAGACTCTAAAGAGTTTGGGTACGCCATGACAAAATGGATAGGCTGGCATATGTAGAAATATGTATCATATAGAAGATCTGCAAATCAAGATTTAGATTGAAAAGTCGTCCTAGATAGCTGCAAATCATGGAGAAAATGGCAATATTCATGTATTTAAATTGAACTACTTTATGCCAAGTTTTACATTCTTGTGCTAAAGCCCGGGACCTTTCGGGGGTTGATCAATTTATCAGTCGTTGACGACCGACTTTTTTTGAAAAGGGCTGTGTTATTACACTTGAAATTACGTTTTTCAGCCCGTCTGGCTTTTTTTACGAAAAAAGAGCATATAATCATTGCTTTGTCTGTTTGTATGTGGTTAGGACAGAGAACGTACTTAATGATATTTCAAAGCGTTAGAAGCATTTTCAAGCTACAAACATCCGGGATATTCCGGCAAAATTTAAACGGGAAACTACTTGAACTTAATCTCTTTTTACTGCTGTGTACCTAAACGCGATAGATTATTAGATTCACGGTACAAAATAAGATACATGGTTATCAAAATTCAATCCTAAACTCATTGTGGTATTGTCTTCGACAAATACCACAAAAATCGAAGTTGTCCAAGATATATTATCATGACAAACTTTTTTGTAGAATTTCATGCGTATTGGGCTGAAAAATTTGCCATTAATGTGCATATAATGTTTTTTTATTCCTAAGATTTTTTTATCAAATGTAACTCAATGTCAAACATGTCCGAAATGTTATCTAGATAAACATTCTGGTAGACGTTCATGTGTATAGGACTGAAATTGTGGCCTCTAGAGTGCCGAAAAGGTAATTGTTGACTCCTGGACGATGCGCGACGAACAACGGCACAATCATTAAGGCTCACCTTGAGCACTTTTTTGCTCAGTTGATCTAAAAATAAACACTTGATTCCATCCAAAACATATCCTTTCGATTCCTGGTCACAAAAATATTAAGATAGATATAGTTAAAACGCTGTAAAACACATATTTTCTGACAACTTGTTTTTTAATACTAGGTTCAAAATATTGAGGTCAAAGGTTCACGTTATAAACATTTTTCTTTCGTTTTCATTATGAGGTTTTCCCATCATACTCTTCACATTTTGTGCAGTCCGATCTTGATCTACACTGGAATACCAAAAGTAATTAAATTGATTTTTGATATCTAAAAAGGTTCAGGACACGTCCAAACATGTTAATTCTTTTCCAAATAATCCATTTTGAAAACATCGCAGGAAAGGAAGAAAATGCTGGTAACCAGCATTTTCTCCTTTCTCACAATGTGTTCTACCCTCACAGAACAAATTTCGATATTTGAGTTACACTAATTTTGTTGTCAGCAAATTCTTTCAATATTGGTCAGTCTGTAATTTTGCCGTTTGGTAAAGAGTTAATCCCGGTTGATAAAACTTGCTCAACTTATATGACATTTCTATCCGCCACAGTGATTTGGATATCTGCCGACTGTATATATGATGTTCCATGACGGAAAGGGGAAAGGTCTGACTTCACTACACAGACTTATCACAACTGTAAGTCGAAAGGTCGAGCGGAGATAGTTTAGTTAGTATTATCTGAGATTCCTGACCAACACACAACACGATTAACTCTTTCATTAACAAGTAAATAATTTACAATTTTTCATTGGCTGTAAATATAGTTCCACTGCAAAGTGAAGAGTTTGGCTTCTATCTAAAGTAGTACTGGACAGTGTAGATAAGAGATCAGACTGCAGGTTATGTGCCGTCTGATCTTGATCTACATTGTTTTTAAAAACTTCTGGTGTGATCAACTATAAGGAAAGAGTTAAGGAGGAAGTTTCGACCACAGGTTCTGTATACATGTAAATAGATACATGCGGACATTAAGGTTGCAAAAATTGTGCTTTTTCGAACGAATATGGGACTAAAGACAACTTAAAATTAAAGAAGGTGGGGTAATTGTATACTGTCTTGTTCTTTTAATGTATTCATATTTGTATTTTGAAATGTAAATCTTTTGAAGACTATTTCTTAGGTCTTGTAGTAGACCATTTTTGAAAATATTGTGGATAAAGGAGAAAATCCTCGTAATGGATATATTCCTCGTTTGCTACCGTGAATGAATTTGTACATTAACTCCTTAACAAACAGTCCAGTGATGAACATCTCTTTGGAAGAAAACTTCGGAAAACAGATTTGGAAAACAGAATATGCTTATTACCAGCATTTTATCTTTTCCCACTTTGTTTTCTGAACATGAAAGGACGAATTTGATCACTTTAACCCTTTACGAAATAATCCCTGGTTTTTACGACCCCAAGATAAAAGCCTTTTGAAAACATTGTGGGAAAAGGAGAAAGTGCTGGTAACCAGCATTTTCTCATTTCAGTCCCACAATGTTTTCTACCCTGCTAGAAACAAATTCGTATTTTTGAGTTATGTTTATTCTGTGCAAGTGCTTTCAATTTGGACCAGTCTAAAATTTTGTCGTTTGGTAAAAGGTTAAACCACTTTACTATGTCGGCTGCAAAACCTTTACAATGGTTTAACCATTTGACAGGCGATAAACGTTGAGATTTGACTAAAATGAAAAAAAAATTGAATACGACAAATTCAACAGAATTTTTGGTGCCTTGTGTAAATGATTGATTATTGTGGTATCCGTGGTCATGAAGTAGAGCGTCAGCCTCATAACCTATAGGTCCTGAGTTCAATCCCCGGGAGCGGGTGTCAACTTTGGGATTTTTCATTGGCCCGCACATTCAGCGCGAGTACCGGTGTAGTTCCCAGGAAGCAGAATCGAGAGAGATTTGTACAAGTTGTAAGAACATGTTTCTCAACTAGTGTAAGATAAACATGTTTAAACTACATGAAGGATAACAAGGTAGGAAAATGAGAAAATATGACATCTTTTCCTTTTTCTACACTCTTTTCAATTTTTTCCCTTGGTGTCGTCATTATTGTAAAGGGTTCAATCTTCGTAAGAGGCCATGTTTCCGGAGTGAACTGCAGAAAATCCAAGCTATGCTCTGACCAAAGAAGGTTTAATGCATTTCCACGGTGCATTTTATCAAATAAGTCAAACATTATTGCAGATTTATAAAATCTATTTTGGCTGCGGCGGAATCTTGAGGGAGAATGGTCCTTGGACATGCCAGAAACTTACAAACACCAAAAAGGTTTCGACCAAGGTCAGACTGCACGGACTGCACAGGTTGACCTGAATCTGCAATCGATACTTTTAGGAGACACATTTATTTCCTTTTTCACAGAGTATGGCTAAATTATGTATTCATGAAATAACGTATTTTAACACTTAATAGTAACGAATAAACCAAGACACATATTTTAATTTTACTAAGAAGACTAAATTTATTCTAATAGTTGCAATTTTAAGGTTGTTCACGTCCTCAATTCCATAACGAAACGGACGAATTGGATCAAAGATCAGACAGCACTTTCTTTACAATCTAATCTTGATCTACGCTGTCTGTAAAGGTCGTGAAAGGCGCCTTTGAGGGTCAAGTGCAAATGGTAACATGGTAGCATGTATACTAGAATATGGTTTCACACCACTGTGTTTTTTTTGTGTGTTTTGAAAATAGATGAACAGTCATCATGTTTTCACTTTCTGCTGCACTTTCACTAGCAAGTCCATAGTTCTGCTGTTTATGTTTTATTAAATATATATAGAGGTCTACAAAAAAAAAAAGAAACAGTAAATATCGCCTCACACGATTGTACATTTTGCTATCACAACTCAAACAAAACTAATTTTAACTCTTATCCTGCTAAATAACTAAAATGAAAATTTCGATTCGATAGTAAAAACCGAAATTTTGCCTTTTCAAAGTTATGTGTTGGGGATTTAAATCTCATTCTCGGACTGTGTAGATCCAAGATCAGACTGCACATTCTGTGCAGTCTGATCTTGATCTACACTGTCCGCAAAAGGTCAGCGAGTTGCCCTCAGCAGCCCAAGGGTTAAAAATGCAGACAATAAATAAAAAAAGACTACCATGTTTCAATTCGTCTTTGATTGTTGGAAAACGTGGAAGAAGAGGATATGCTGGTTGTGGGCACTTTATCCTTTTCCTACAATATTTACTCGACCAGCTAGCACAGTGGTTAGCGTATTCTTTTTCGTGACTTGGTAGGTGCAAGTTGGATACCAGGCTGAGGCAAACCTTTCTTTGGCGATGTTTTACCTCTCACCTCAGATGAATGCGAGAAAAGTAGTCACTGACTTGTAAAGACAGTTGTGTCAGTCACATAATTGTGTTAGAAAGGCAGGAAACACATGCGTAAATGCCTCGACCGCCCTAATATCTCTCATTTTGCCACAGTATTTTCAAAGGTTAGAAAATTCGTCCGCAGGAAGAAATTATTTAGCTCTTTACATAACGATCTTGGAGGGGGGAGAAGATTTTAAGAAAAAGACGAATCCATTTCTCTCTTTCCCAGGAAGATTTTTTTTTTGCAAATAGTTAAACCACAATTTGCATCATTTTAGACACAGAGTCTATATCATCTGAAAATGCTTCCAATTGTACAATGTTAAGTAGTCATCATTGAATTTGTAGAAAATATTGTGGGAATAGTAAATGGTTAAGAAACTATAAAACGCCAGTTCCAATCAGTGAACACAAAATGGAACAGGAAAATGAGCCTTGGTCCGACAAAAGGGCATTTAATACGTTTCCCTGATCCATTATATCAAGCAAGCTGTCACATAATTATTGATCCCAATCAGCCTGTTTTCACAGGGTAAGCTGGCCTGATACTTGGTCATACAGAGACTGGTCCAATGGCGAAAGATTGTGTCCCAGGTCAGGCTGGTCAGTCTGCGCAGGCTGATCTAGGCCGATATTGTTCGCAAATTCATTGCTCTCCCCCACCCCCACCCACACACACACACACCCCGCCTCGTCCCACGTTTCACTGTGCATGTCGCAAATCTATGACCATGCAAGGGTGTTTATACTATCGCTATTGAACTGTAAACAAATTTATGGGTCTTTTTAATGTTAGAAATGTCCATTTTAGGGTCCGCTAATCCTCGTTTTATGTTAATGAATAACTGAAAACTTTCATTTATCTTCCCTTTTGTTTCGTGATTATTATGCGCCTCAATCTGAAATGTATTGACCTTTCTCGCGTACCGTCGTGACGATAATGTTAAAAGATCATTCGGCAAACCTCGGGGGATCCGTAGATCAAACACCTCGGCTGTATCACGTAGCAGATATCGTCGGTTTACTTCGAAAACCTAGGATTTCGAAGTAAATCGAAGATATGCATCGACTTGGTGTTTTTCTTGGGAGAAGTACACTGCTTCACCGTTTAAAAACTCGTTTCACTAAATTTATAAAGCAAACACTGGTCACAGTTTCCGATTCCTAACAAATTTTGCATTAATTTCAAACACGATCTATCAATTACGATTGCTTTTATCGGCTTGCCTATAGGTTCCGAAAGTCTCGTCACGTGACCGCGAGAGTTCATCACTTCCGGGATCCACCGTAAATTTATCGCCTTTTCATCACAGTATGTTGAGAGATACACGAAGCAATTACGAATGATGAAGTAAGATTTAAAAAGTCCGAGCGATTTGAAAATTTCGGTAGTCGATCAGAGAACGATATGTGACTATGAATACGCCACAGTAAAGAAGAGATCGTGTTCAGCGCAGGTAAACAGGTTGATGGTTCAACCTACTTTCGGTTTCGTATTCAATAGAATCATGCTTTTTTGACAGAGTTAAATCAAAAAAGGTGAATCACCTTTCTTTCACAAAACTACAGCTGTGTGAAGGCATAAAATGAAAGCAAAAGTACGACACAAGACGTTTTAAAGCAGATATTTATAGATCTATTTGTAATCCGCAATTTGCCGAGGGCGATCGTGCAGCGAGATCTACGTTGAGCCGCTGTTAATTTCAGCCTTGGGGTAATATTCAAGTATTTTCAAGACAGCCACTCCAGTATTATGTCTTTAAATATCAAATATAAGAGAGTTCAAATTCAAGATCAGACTGCATGTTCATTGCAGTCTGATCTAGATCGACACTTTGCTGAAAGGTATGTAATTATCTTCTTGGCACAAGACAGAATCTTTGACTGATCCAAATTAACCCATTACCACACAATCCCTACTTTTGACGCCCCTGAGAAAGCAGCCTTTTGAAAACACTGTGGGAAAAGGAGAAAATGCTGGTAACCAGCATTTTCTCCTTTTCCCACAGTGTTTTCTACCCTTCACAGAATAAATTTCAATTTTTCAGTCAGCTTTATTTTGTCATCTGCAAATACTTTCAATTTGGACCAGTCTAAAATTTTCTCGTGTGGTAATGAGTTAAAAGGATTTGCAGATGACAATTAATGCCGTATAGAATAAAGATCTAGTACTCAAATGATGGAAATTCATTTGAGAGGGTAGAAAATATTATTGGAAAAGGAAAAAAATGCTGGTTACCAGCATTTAATCCTTTTCCTACAATGTTTTCATAAGGCTTCCTCCGGGTCTTTAAAAATCAGGATTGTTGTAAAGGATGAATTGTGCTTCAAAAGCCAAGGGTCATTTAAGAAAAATGCAATATGCTTGTTTCACTATGCACACTGAATATTACCTTTGTGCATAGCACTTTGGAAAGATACCCATGACCAATTGCACTAACTTGCACATGAATGAAATGTTTAACCCTTTCTGTACAGAAAACAGTTTATGAAAACAATGTGGAAATAGGAGAAAATGCTGGTAACCAGACCAGCATGTCTTCTTTTCCTTAGGGTATTATCAACCGTCCCATAAATAAATTTCAACTTTTTAGCCACTCTTACATTTTTGTCTGCTAGTGCTTTCAATTTGTACAAGTCATTTACCCTAGTGCTTTCAAGGAAGAAGCCTTTTGATAACATTGTGGGTAAAGGAGAAAATGCTGGTAACCATCATTTCCTCCCTTTTCCACAATGTTTTCTACTCATTCAAAGACAAATTCCATTCTTCCAGCCCCATTTAAATTGTTGTTTCCTAATGTTTTCAATTGGAAAAGTTTAGGATCTGTCCTGTGATAAAGAATTAAGCAATTTTTGCTCTAGTGAGCTAAAAACTTGTATTAAGAAATACTATACATGTATTTACAAGGCATCTCTTCCTAATATACTTTCAGAGCTTTCTCCTGCTAGAAGAATGACACTAAAAAGGAACCATGATTCCAAGACAACTGCATCTTACAGGGACCACATGTTATGCAATGGTGTTCTCATACATGTATAATTGGACATGCAGTCATTTAAACATTTAATTAAAGAAAAATAGTGCTGTATAGTATTAATTTTCTATGTTTACCAACTTTGCACGGCAAAGAAGTTCATGCTAGTATTTACCGGTACTGCTCAATAGTGAAAAGGGTATTAAAATCCTAACCGAGAAATGACACTAAATTAAAACAGCATTGCAGTAGACTGCTTTTGAAAATATTGTGATCAAATATGTTGCTCACAGTCAGCAATATCTATTTGCCATAATGTTTTCATCTCATTCTTTCAATTATTTTTCTCCATTTGCCTCAGATTTTATCTAGTGTTAAAAGTAAAGTTAGGTTTCATGACTTTGTTAAATAAAGGACAAGCAATATTCTTGTTTATGTTTAGAACAAAATCCTTAATGCTCCTTGAAGAGTGAAAGCAATATACATGTAGTAAATTTCAGTCATTGACATTGTGTGGAAAAAGAAATTTCGTTACATACAAGTCTTATTAGCTGCACAAAATTAATAGTCCTTTGAAAACATTGTAAGAAATGGCAAATTAAGAAACAGTTTTGCATTTTTTAACAATATTTTTTTCTGAAGCAGAAATTTGCTTCATCAAGGGACCCAAATAACATGAGAATAATGCAAAAGTGTTTTGTTACTACAAATGTAATAAAGATAAATATCTACAAAACTTTTAAGATTTCTCATGTTTATTTTGTTTAATTTTTACCAACTGATAAAACTCTGCACTTCTTCAAATTCAAAGCATTTGCAGACAATTGATTGATTTTGACTCACATTTTGCAATTTACATATTAAAAGGTAGAAAACATTGTGTTGAAAGTAAAAATTATTAGTTGTCTTTTCACACAATGTCTCCTAAAGTATTTTTCTGCAGGGTTGTTAAAACTCAGGATTTTTTGGTAAAGACTTACAAGTCACCAAAAATAATAAAATTGCTTCTGAAACATATTTGCAGCACAAAACTTCAGAAGCATCCTTGTGAATATGAAAAAAATTAATCAAGGAGTAAAGCTTGAGTATTCGTTAAATCATGTCAAAATTTGACATTACTTATTTTGACCAATTTGTCCTTAGGTCAAAATGTTTTCAAAATTGGTCTGCTGCAACACATAAAAAGTTATCTACAGGAGACAGACCACTGACCCCTTTATCTGCTGGTATAAAATTACTGGGCTGTCTCTGGTCCAACAACACTTGCAAGGATGAATTAAACAAAGGGCTATATAAGAAGACATGCAACCATTTTAATCTTTTAACATTTAACATGTTACGAGTCAGGCGTAACTAGAAAGAAGAAGCCAGCAACAAACGATAACAATTAACAGAATTTATTAACAAAAATATCAAATAAACAGTTACAATAGTACAAAACAATACCTTAGACGTTAAATTCAGAGGACAAACTATTCCAGTCTTAATTCCAATGTGATCCTGATCCAAACTGAATGTAATCTAAGCACACAAAGTAATCCTCACTTTAGTCTAGTCTGATCCAAATCCAAACTAAATATAATCCAAGCACTAATTATAGGACACAAACACAAGATAATCCCCACTGTAGTCTGGCAATCATGTATTAACTAGTGAACACTGAGATGTAAAAAGCTTTTCCTTTTATAATAACAGAGAAACTTCCAGAAAATTCATGTTAAAATCAGTTGCATAACTTCTAGTAAACAGATTGTATAAAGGCCTGGAAACTTCCAGCACAATATTCCACAAGAGAGAATCCAGTTCTAAAAATAGCAACAGGGGAAAACCATTCAAAAATAGATACACACATGAACAAAGCTAATAATAACTGGGCATGTACATAACACTCCCCCCCTTGAAAAGAAAAAGAAAGGTTTATGAAATAAATCTTTCTTTTTTGCAATATTATTTATATACACGTATATGACACTTTAACTGAAGTATTACAGAGGAAATAACAAACACAAATATTAATTATTTAAGACTAATGAAAATAATCAAGGTAATGAAAGTACAATTTAAAAATTCAGTTTGAACATGATTTAGGGAAAATGACTATTTGAATTTCAAACTCTTGAAAGAGCATCTGGTATAATGTTATCTTTCCCTTTTATGTGTCTTATGTCAAGATTAAACTCTTGAAGCAATAAACTCCACCTCAGTAATCTTTGATTCTTATTCTTAAGTTTGTGTAGAAAACTTAAAGGGTTATGATCACTGAATACAACAATTGGTGAAGTTGAAGAGGTTAAATAAACTTCGAACTGCTGGATTGCCAGAATTAAGGCAAGACACTCTTTTTCTATGGTAGAGTAATTTTTCTGATGTTTGTTAAATTTCTTAGAAAAGTAACAAACTGGGTGATCAATACCATTATTATCTTCTTGTAAAAGAACAGCACCAATACCAACATCACTTGCATCAACAGCTAATTTGAAACATTAGTCAAAATCAGGTGCCAAGAGAACTGGTGCGCTCTTTAGTATGGCTTTCAGACGATCAAATGCATCTTGACATTTGTCATTCCATTTGAACTTTGTGCTTTTCTTAAGTAAATTTGTTAAAGGTTCAGCAATACCCGAGAAATTTTTACAGAATTTCCTGTAGTAGCCAGCCATACCAAGAAATCGCATCAGCTGTCTTTTACATTTAGGCACGGGAAACTCAGAGATAGCACTGACTTTAGCTTCTAAAGGTTTAACTTGACCCTGTCCCACAAGATGTCCTAGAAATGTTACAGTAGCATGACAAAATTCAGTTTTTGCAAGATTCACAGTCAGTTTCGCTTTACTGAGTCTGTCGAAGAACTTCCTGATTCTTTGAAGGTGGTCACTCCAACTGTCTGAGTAGATGATGACGTCGTCAATATATGCATCACAGCCATCTAATCCACATATAACGTTGTTTACAAGTCGCTGAAACGTTGCAGGAGAATTTTTCATCCCAAACGGCATAACTTTGTATTGGTACAGACCGTTTGGAGTAGCAAAGGCTGATACTTCTTTTGCTCTATCAGTCAGTGGAACTTGCCAGAATCCTTTTAGCAGGTCAAATTTGGTGACATATTTAGAATTTCCAACTTTGTCAATACAGTCATCAATTCTTGGTATTGGAAAAGAGTCTGTTTTTGTCACAGAGTTCACTTTACGATAGTCAGTACACATTCTATAAGTTCCATTTGATTTAGGTACTAATATACATGGTGAACTGTAATTACTCTGGCTAGGTTCAATAAAGTCATTTTCCAGTAAGTATTTTACTTCATCTTGGAGGTATTTCTGTTTCAAAGGATTCATCCTATATGGATGTTGCTTTATTGGTTTAGAATCTTCCACAATGACATCATGATAGATTTTATCCGTTCTTGTGGGGATATCAGGAAATAAATGTTCATATTCATGTATCAACTGTTTCAGCTCTTCCTGCTGCGATGGTTCCAAGTGAGATAGTTTGTTGTTAAGATTTCTCAAAATATCAGAATTCTCAAGTTTAGATGGACCAGGATCAGATTTATCAATGAAGTCCGAATTTACTTAAAGATCAGATACATTTGATTCTTGTGGGACAGTGTTTACAACTGTAATTGGTTTTGAAATAGAGCTATCTCTGTCAAAGTATTCCTTTAACATATTTATATGACACATTTGTTTGTTTTTACGCCTTCCTGGAGTATTAATTATATAGTTTAAATCACTTGTTTTCTTGTCAATAGTGTAGGGTCCAAAATATCTTGCCTGTAAAGGTCTGCCAGGTATTGGCAAAAGAGCAAGGACTTTGTCACCTGGTTTAAATTTTCTATCTATAACATGGTTGTCATATTTTGCTTTCATTTTGCCCTGAGACATTTTAAGATTGGACCTAGCAACCTCACATGCCCTAGACAGTCTATTTCTGAAGTCAGAAACATACTGTAGTAAATTCAAAGGTGTTTCATCATTTGAGAGAAATTTCTCTTTCAAAAGTTTTAAAGGTCCACGAACAGAATGGCCAAAAACTAATTCAAAAGGACTGAAACCAAGAGATTCTTGTACAGATTCTCTGGCTGCAAATAGTAACAAATGGATGCCCTCATCCCAATCTTTTTCAGTGTCAAACCAATATGACCTTATCATATTTTTTAATGTCTGGTGAAATCTTTCTAAAGCACCTTGACTTTCAGGGTGATAGGCGGATGACCTATATTGCTTGATTCCTAATTCATGCATAACCTGTTGGAATATACCAGACATAAAATTTGACCCTTGATCAGACTGAACTGATTTTGGAAGACCAACAAATGTGAAAAACTTTATAAGAGCTTTGACTATTGACTTTGTTTTGATGTTCCTTAAAGGAATAGCTTCAGGAAAACGTGTAGAAGTACACATAATTGTTAAGAGATACTCATTTCCTGACTTGGTTCGAGGTAAAGGACCAACACAATCTATAAGTATCCTACTGAAAGGTTCATCAAAAGCAGGAATAGGTTGTAATTGAGCTTTGGGAATGGTTTGGTTGGGTTTACCTACCATTTGACATGTATGGCAAGTTTTACAATATTTAGAGACATCTGATTTGAGACCAGGCCAATAAAAATGATTAATAATTTTGTGATAGGTCTTGTTTATACCTAGGTGACCTGACATAGGACTTTCATGGGCTATACTTAGTATTTCATGACGATATGACTTTGGAACCACAATTTGGTGGTAAACAGCCCATTCATCATCAGCTGGGACATCAAATGGTCGCCATTTTCTCATAAGAATCCCATGCTTTATATAGTAACACATTGGGACCTGTGAAATTTCATCTTCAGGTAAAGCCCTAAAAATTAATTTTGAAATCTCAGGATCAGTTTGCTGTTCCTGGATAAGCTGTGACTTTGACAGCGTGTCGTGACCTTGGTCAATAGACCGTGGTGGTGAATGACAAGACATTGACGAGTCTGTCTGAGTATCAGACAAACTGGGATCAAGAGACTTTTTAATCTCATTATTAAAATATTGACCGATAAAAGTATCTGTCAAGTCAATGTCAGAGTTTGAGTTTTTCAAAATGGCCTTTTTAGCCATAGCTCGGGTAACTGCACAAGAAGGATACAAGTCAGGAATTTCCTGCTCGATAGGGTCATCTGTTTGACCTATATTTGGTGTGTCAGTTTCAAGTGGATTAACCACAACCTTATCTCCAGCTAAGTCATTGCCTAGCAGTAAATGGACACCTTTAAATGGTAAGGAAGGTTTAATACCAATAACCACAGGCCCAGTAACCAAATCTGATGACAAATTAACATGATGGAGAGGGATATTAACAGTTCCACACTCTACACCCTGAATAAGGACACTAGTACTGGAAGAAGTCTTCTCAGAAAAAGGCAGTATATCTGCTAAAATAAGAGATTGAGAAGCTCCTGTGTCTCTTAAAATTTTAATAGGGGTAGGTGGGCAATTATCACCTGAAAGTGATACAAAACCATTCAACATAAATGGTTCAAAAATCTCCATAGTAGAATCAGACTTGGGTTTTGTGACTATGTCAATTGTATTGGTTTTAATAGAAGACTGTGGCCTTGGCCTAAGAGTGGTGAGCCCTGTTGGTTTGGCTTCATCACGTTCTAACTTCCTTTTTAATTTCAAACATTCAGAAACAAGGTGACCAGGTTTCTTACAATAGTTACAAGTGGGTCGAGATAAGGGATATTGACTTTTGGTTTCACTAGTAGAATTGGGTTTGGGTGTATTGGATTGACTGGGCACGCCAGATGAATTACCAGACGTAAATTTATTTTGGGGATGTGAGGAAGTAGGTTTTGCTTTAGCAATAAAAGAAACTTTATGTGTAAGATAGTAATTATCAGCCAGACGAGCTGCTTCTTTTAAAGTTTCAACTTGTTTTTCGTCTAAGAATGTCTTAACATCAAATTGAATACAACATTTGAATTCTTCAACTAACATAAGTTGTCTGAGTTTATCAAAATTTTGGTCTATTTTCTTAGAACAGCACCATCTATCAAATAACTGTTCTTTGTTTCTAGCAAATTCAACATGAGTCTGGTTAGAATCTTTTTTACAATTTCTAAATTTTTGTCTATATGCTTCTGGGACCAGCTCATAACCTTTGAGAATAAGTTCTTTAACAGTCTCATAATGATGACATTGTTCAACACCTAGTTGTGTATAAATTTCACGAGCTTTGCCTATCAAAACACTTTGCAGAAGCAAAGTCCAGTGCTCTCTTGGCCAATTTAAGTTTTCTGCAACTTTTTCAAAGTGTAGGAAGTATTTATCAACTTCTTTTTCTTGAAATGGAGGAACAAGCCTAATATGTTTTGTAACATCAAAATTGTATTCAATCTTTTGCTTCGGCTGATTTGCTCTTTCTTGCATTTCTATTTCCCTCATTCTTAATTGAAATTCTCTCTCCTTCTCTCTCTCTTCCCTTTCCCTTTCTCTTTCCTTCTCTCTCTCTTCCCTTTCTCTTTCTTCTCTCTCCCTTTCTCTTTCCCTTTCTCTTTCCTTCTCTCTCTCTTCCCATTCTCTTTCTTTCTCTCTTTCCTGAATTTCTAATTGTCTGATCTGAAGTTTTAATTCAAGTTCTTTCGAACTTGAAACTGACTGAACGTCAACTATCAGGGAAAGAGCATTTTCATTAAAAATTTCCTCATCAACAAAATATTGTACCAAAATGTTCTTAATTTCATGTTTACGCATTGAAGATTTTATTTCAGACAATTTATAGTGCTTAGCAAGATTAAGCAAATCAGTCTTTTTACCCAAATTCAATAACCCCACAGATGGTTCAGCCGTAAATTTATCTAAGTCAAAAGACATGTTTGTTTGTTGCTGGATTCAAGTACAAAATTATTATAATTACTGATTAGTAATTTTGACTAACAGGATGTATTAGATTTTTTTAAATTGTGAAAAGCAAACGTCTATGTCCTATTTTCCAATCGATGGAAAGTCCAAAATGGAAAACAAATACGTTAGTCTATTTTCCAATCCCGGACGAGCCCCCAATTTCTGTTACGAGTCAGGCGTAACTAGAAAGAAGAAGCCAGCAACAAACGATAACAATTAACAGAATTTATTAACAAAAATATCAAATAAACAGTTACAATAGTACAAAACAATACCTTAGACGTTAAATTCAGAAGACAAACTATTCCAGTCTTAATTCCAATGTGATCCTGATCCAAACTGAATGTAATCTAAGCACACAAAGTAATCCTCACTTTAGTCTAGTCTGATCCAAATCCAAACTGAATATAATCCAAGCACTAATTATAGGACACAAACACAAGATAATCCCCACTGTAGTCTGGCAATCATGTATTAACTAGTGAACACTGAGATGTAAAAAGCTTTTCCTTTTATAATAACAGAGAAACTTCCAGAAAATTCATGTTAAAATCAGTTGCATAACTTCTAGTAAACAGATTGTATAAAGGCCTGGAAACTTCCAGCACAATATTCCACAAGAGAGAATCCAGTTCTAAAAATAGCAACAGGGGAAAACCATTCAAAAATAGATACACACATGAACAAAGCTAATAATAACTGGGCATGTACATAACAAACAAAATTTTCATCATGTCTATTTTGAAAGCAAAGTTGGAGGATGAAAAATTGTAGCCTAAATGAAAGGAAACATTGTGAGAAATGTATACAAAGCTGATGACCAGCTTTTTTCTCCTCTTCCTTCAATGTTTTCAAAAGCGCTCTGCTTCAGGGTAATGAGGAACAAAATTGTTTGGTTAAGGGTTAACTCATAGAAAAAAATTTCGACTGGGTCAAGCTGAGAGGATTAGCAGGTGATATGCAAATGAACTGTTGAAATTTGTCTTTGAATGGGTGCAAAACACCGCAGAAAAAA
The DNA here is from genome assembly GCA_943736015.1 of Tridacna crocea. Lineage (NCBI taxonomy): Eukaryota > Metazoa > Mollusca > Bivalvia > Cardiida > Cardiidae > Tridacna > Tridacna crocea. The sequence continues at coordinate 31,132,772 of OX031066.1, read as the reverse complement.
TTATTTCCAATATTTTCTCTTTTTCTCATATTTATTGTCCTGGCTTCCCTCCCCCTGGCTGTTTTGACACAAGCTTTTTTGATAAAGAGCCAACAAGATGCCTATTCTTCTAAGTAGAAGAAAATGCCCTACAAATCATATCTTGTGTAGTACATCCTGTTGCATCTGCTGTCATTTGGACAGTCATGAATTAATCTTCTGTTTTACTGGTTTGGCATTTCCAATGAGTCTAAAGTAGGTGATGTTTCATGTGGCACTGTACAGATGTTTTGGACAGTTATTGTGATTGTTAGGATTTCATGGCCTATTTGCCCTCCTGCAAAAAAAAAAAAAAAACAGGCTAAAGCAATGTATTCAAAAAGACTTTCTGCAGAATATTTCATCATTAGAAACATTACACTTGTAAAGGCTACATCAAAATAGGCAAGCACAAGTACTGATTCTGAGTATTCAAATAGTCTACAATTCTTTGTTATGGCCCTCAAAGTGCCTTTGACCACTTTAGTTGCTTTTGTGATCAATGTACAATCATTACTAGACTGTAGAAAGTCTGCAGTCTGATCTCTGATCTACATTGATCGCTTTACTAAGATTGTCCAGACGAGGGCAACTTCAACATTATTCTCACGATCTTATTTATAGAATGAAACGCGTCTTTGATTTATTCCGTGCTCTTTAAAGGGTTAAGCTCATATACCTAGTTTTTAAACTAGAAATGATGAATTTAACTGAAAATAATTCCAGATAAGATGGCAAAATAGGTTTTGAAGCCAATAATTCACGACCAGTTTAGAATGGCTGTCTAAGGCAATTCAATGAATAAAATGAGGCCGAATAATTCCAACTGTCAGTCTTTTCTACACTTAAAATCAAACGAAAACACAAACTCCATTTTGCAATACCAGACGGTCGCTTTAATGGACAAGAGAGCAGCAATAACAAGAAATGATAAATGATGAATTTCATTGACAAGAACATAGGGCAATAGGGATTAGGCAATTATACAGAAATACATGAATTTGTAGTTGGAACAAGAGACAAGGCATAAAAGAAATATTCTGGAATCCACCGTAATCTGGAATTACACACATGGTAAATCCTACTTAAGTATAGAACTAGTTCCTGGTAATAAGTATAGCCTGTCTCTGGCTCTACACTGAATTTTACCGTGAAGCAAATAGTAACACAGAAAGAGAAGTATTCAATCAGAAATATACGATACAAATATTCACATACAGAACGTGACAAGCTCGCCCAGGAAAAACCATAGATAAAACCCTTTTATTTTCTCTTTGTTTCTTTTTTTTTTTTATGAAGAATTAACTTATACCGGGAAAAAACTATGGAAACCTGTACCTGTATCAGAAATGCATGTCACAACGACAGGTTCATTCTCTGTATGCGAATCTAAAGTTCTTCCTAGGAATAAACATCCAAGTGAACTGAATCTGCATCGCGTAATCGATCTGGAACAGTCTTACAAGACAATAGTACCACACGACCACACCAAACAGAATCAGCAAAGCTTAAAAGTAAAAAGAGAAAACGGTTCTCGCAACATATGCGTTATGGTGATCTTCACATTCACCTACTTATATATGCCAACATAAGCAATATTTCACAGAGATAACGACAAAAAGGAATTATAAGATGCTGCTCCGGCTGTGTCGTCTGGTAGAATGACTACAAAAAGACACGTAACCACTATACATGATACATATAACCTGAATTACCCGTGCAAACCCTGACCAAAAACCCACCATAAAGAAACCTGTACGCGTCTAATGTAATAACTCTTTACAACTCGTTACGCGAAAGACAAATATTTCACGCTAATCTACCGAAACGCGTGAAATAGATATTACCGGCAACATTCAATATGGTGCAAAGGAGACTTGGGTGCGAAACTGCACTGGTGCGAAACATATCAAAACCGCAATATGTTTCTAAACGCCCCTGAAGACGCGATATGAGTGCATTTCTAGAATGAAATGCTAAAAAAACATTATTTTGTTGCCATAAGTAGGTTAGTTTGACCTTCTTAGATCAGAATTCGACCGAGTACATGTCCATTGCAAGGATGTACGAAAACTGGGTTACGGATTTTCGCCGATTTCCACGGCCTGTATTTAAATCACAAAATTATTTCTAAACAATATTTTAACCCTTACCAACATCTTTCATCTCTAGTTTTTCCTCTCCAAACCCATTTTTGAGAATTTGAATAATATACACATCGGTGTTGCGTCACGAATGTCGGTACATGCATAAGCAAAATAGTGGAAAAAATCTCAATATAGCGACCAGTGATTCCGGAAGTGCATTTCATCCAAACGAGACTCACAGACCCTATTGTTGACGTTTCTATTTGATTTACAGGGAACGGCCATGTTTAAGGACGCGACTGGCAGTATTTCAAAAACCCTTGATACGGACAGCAATGAGAAGTTGTTTCGATTTTCGTTTTTCGATTTTCGAAATTCAAGAAACAAACAAGTTCGATTCTTGAGATTCAAGAAACAAATAAATTCGATTTTCGAGATTTAAGAAATAAGTTCGATTTTCGAGACTCCAAAATAACGAGTTAGTTCGACTTTCGTTTTTCGATTTTCGAGATTCAAAAAACAAATTAAGTTCGATTTTCGAGACTCTAAAATAACGAGTAAGTTCGACTTTTGTTTTTCGATTTTCGAGATTCAAAAAACAAATAAGTTCGATTTTCGATTTTTGAGACTCCAAATTAACGAGTAAGTTCGACTTTCGTTTTTTTTATTTTCGAGATACAAAAAACAAATAAGTTCGATTTTCGATTTTTGAGACTCCAAATTAAAGAGTAAGTTCGACTTTCATTTTTCGATTTTCAATATTTGGACTCTTGCTCCTTTTTAAGGAGTTAGTTATTTTTTCGGTTTTCGATGTTCGAGATAAAAAAAAAAAAATTATATTTCTTACTCTGATATTTGGTGTTTTTAGCTCAGCTGAGAACAACGTGCTGAAGGGGGGCTTCTATGATTACCTTGTGTCCGTGGTGCGTTGTCCGTTTCACGTCGTCAACAATTCTTTAAACATCATCTCCTAATAAACTGCTGGGTCACTTTGGACCAAACTTAGCTTGAATGTTCCTTGGGAGGTCGTCTTGAAAATTTGTCAACAGAATTTGATTCCATTAAAAACTCTGGTTGTCATGGCAGTCAAATGGAATTTTCTAAGAAATTCTTCAAAAATCGTCCTTCTTAAAACCGCAGATTTGGAAAAAAATTCACAGCAATGTTCCTTTGGTAATCTTTTCAAAAAGTGTTCGCGAAATTTTAATCCGTCAAAAAAATGGCGGTGGTGCTGGGGGCGGACTCCATGTGCCCAGTAGTGTCAATAATCATTTAAACATCTTCTTCTCCTTTACCGCTTGGCCAATTTAGACGAAAACTTAGCTGAAATGTACCTTCCGAGGACCTCTTTAAAAGTTGTTACCAGAATTTGATTCCATCAAAAACTCTGGTTGTCACTGTGTTACGAGTCAGGTGTAACTAGAAAGAAGAAGCCAGCAACAAACGATAACAATTAACAGAATTTATTAACAAAAATATCAAATAAACAGTTACAATAGTACAAAACAATACCTTAGACGTTAAATTCAGAAGACAAACTATTCCAGTCTTAATTCCAATGTGATCCTGATCCAAACTGAATGTAATCTAAGCACACAAAGTAATCCTCACTTTAGTCTAGTCTGATCCAAATCCAAACTGAATATAATCCAAGCACTAATTATAGGACACAAACACAAGATAATCCCCACTGTAGTCTGGCAGTCATGTATTAACTAGTGAACCCTGAGATGTAAAAAGCTTTTCTTTTTATAATAACAGAGAAACTTCCAGAAAATTCATGTTAAAATCAGTTGCATAACTTCTAGTAAACAGACTGTATAAAGGCCTGGAAACTTCCAGCACAATATTCCACAAGAGAGAATCCAGTTCTAAAAATAGCAACAGGGGAAAACCATTCAAAAATAGATACACACATGAACAAAGCTAATAATAACTGGGCATGTACATAACACTTCCCCCCTTGAAAAGAAAAAGAAAGGTTTATGAAATAAATCTTTCTTTTTTGCAATATTATTTGTATACACGTTTATGACACTTTAAATGAAGTATTACAGAGGAAATAACAAACACAAATATTAATTACTTAAGACAAATGAAAATAATCAAGGTAATGAAAGTACAATTTAAAAATTCAGTTTGAACATGATTTAGGGAAAATGACTATTTGAATTTCAAACTCTTGAAAGAGCATCTGGTATAATGTTATCTTTCCCTTTTATGTGTCTTATGTCAAGATTAAACTCTTGAAGCAATAAACTCCACCTCAGTAATCTTTGATTCTTATTCTTAAGTTTGTGTAGAAAACTTAAAGGGTTATGATCACTGAATACAACAATTGGTGAAGTTGAAGAGAATAAATAAACTTCGAACTGCTGGATTGCCAGATTTAAGGCAAGACACTCTTTTTCTATGGTAGAGTAATTTTTCTGATGTTTGTTAAATTTCTTAGAAAAGTAACAAACTGGGTGATCAATACCATTATTATCTTCTTGTAAAAGAACAGCACCAATACCAACATCACTTGCATCAACAGCTAATTTGAAACATTTGTCAAAATCAGGTGCCAAGAGAACTGGTGCGCTCTTTAGTATGGCTTTCAGACGATCAAATGCATCTTGACATTTGTCATTCCATTTGAACTTTGTGCTTTTCTTAAGTAAATTTGTTAAAGGTTCAGCAATACCCGAGAAATTTTTACAGAATTTCCTGTAGTAGCCAGCCATACCAAGAAATCGCATCAGCTGTCTTTTACATTTAGGCACAGGAAACTCAGAGATAGCACTGACTTTAGCTTCTAAAGGTTTAACTTGACCCTGTCCCACAAGATGTCCTAGAAATGTTACAGTAGCATGACAAAATTCAGTTTTTGCAAGATTCACAGTCAGTTTCGCTTTACTGAGTCTGTCGAAGAACTTCCTGATTCTTTGAAGGTGGTCACTCCAACTGTCTGAGTAGATGATGACGTCGTCAATATATGCATCACAGCCATCTAATCCACATATAACATTGTTTATAAGCCGCTGAAACGTTGCAGGAGAATTTTTCATCCCAAACGGCATAACTTTGTATTGGTACAGACCGTTTGGAGTAGCAAAGGCTGATACTTCTTTTGCTCTATCAGTCAGTGGAACTTGCCAGAATCCTTTTAGCAGGTCAAATTTGGTGACATATTTAGAATTTCCAACTTTGTCAATACAGTCATCAATTCTTGGTATTGGAAAAGAGTCTGTTTTTGTCACAGAGTTCACTTTACGATAGTCAGTACACATTCTAAAAGTTCCATTTGATTTCGGTACTAATATACATGGTGAACTGTAATTACTCTGGCTAGGTTCAATAAAGTCATTTTCCAGTAAGTATTTTACTTCATCCTGGAGGTATTTCTGTTTCAAAGGATTCATCCTATATGGATGTTGCTTTATTGGTTTAGAATCTTCCACAATGACATCATGATAGATTTTATCTGTTCTTGTGGGGATATCAGGAAATAAATGTTCATATTCATGTATCAACTGTTTCAGCTCTTCCTGCTGCGATGGTTCCAAGTGAGATAGTTTGTTGTTAAGATTTCTCAAAATATCAGAATTCTCAAGTTTAGATGGACCAGGATCAGATTTATCAATAAAGTCCAAATTTACTTCAATTTCAAATACACTTGATTCTTGTGGGACAGTGTTTACAACTGTAATTGGTTTTGAAATAGAGCTATCTCTGTCAAAGTATTCCTTTAACATATTTATATGACACATTTGTTTGTTTTTACGCCTTCCTGGAGTATTAATTATATAGTTTAAATCACTTGTTTTCTTGTCAATAGTGTAGGGTCCAAAATATCTTGCCTGTAAAGGTCTGCTAGGTATTGGCAAAAGAGCAAGGACTTTGTCACCTGGTTTAAATTTTCTATCTATAACATGGTTGTCATATTTTGCTTTCATTTTGCCCTGAGACATTTTAAGATTGGACCTAGCAACCTCACATGCCCTAGACAGTCTATTTCTGAAGTCAGAAACATACTGTAGTAAATTCAAAGGTGTTTCATCATTTGAGAGAAATTTCTCCTTCAAAAGTTTTAAAGGTCCACGAACAGAATGGCCAAAAACTAATTCAAAAGGACTGAAACTAAGAGATTCTTGTACAGATTCTCTGGCTGCAAATAGTAACAAATGGATGCCCTCATCCCAATCTTTTTCAGTGTCAAAGCAATATGATCTTATCATATTTTTTAATGTCTGATGAAATCTTTCTAAAGCACCTTGACTTTCAGGGTGATAGGCGGATGACCTGTATTGCTTGATTCCTAATTCATGCATAACCTGTTGGAATATACCAGACATAAAATTTGACCCTTGATCAGACTGAACTGATTTTGGAAGACCAACAAATGTGAAAAACTTTATAAGAGCTTTGACTATTGACTTTGTTTTGATGTTCCTTAAAGGAATAGCTTCAGGAAAACGTGTAGAAGTACACATAATTGTTAAGAGATACTCATTTCCTGACTTGGTTCGAGGTAAAGGACCAACACAATCTATAAGTATCCTACTGAAAGGTTCATCAAAAGCAGGAATAGGTTGTAATTGAGCTTTGGGAATGGTTTGGTTGGGTTTACCTACCATTTGACATGTATGGCAAGTTTTACAATATTTAGAGACATCTGATTTGAGACCAGGCCAATAAAAATGATTAATAATTTTGTGATAGGTCTTGTTTATACCTAGATGACCTGACATAGGACTTTCATGGGCTATACTTAGTATTTCATGACGATATGACTTTGGAACCACAATTTGGTGGTAAACAGCCCATTCATCATCAGCTGGGACATCAAATGGTCGCCATTTTCTCATAAGAATCCCATTCTTTATATAGTAACACATTGGGACCTGTGAAATTTCATCTTCAGGTAAAGCCCTAAAAATTAATTTTGAAATCTCAGGATCAGTTTGCTGTTCCTGGATAAGCTGTGACTTTGACAGCGTGTCGTGACCTTGGTCAATAGACCTTGGTGGAGAATGGCAAGACATTGACGAGTCTGTCTGAGTATCAGACAAACTGGGATCAAGAGACTTTTTAATCTCATTATTAAAATATTGACCGATAAAAGTATCCGTCAAGTCAATATCAGAGTTTGAGTTTTCCAAAATGGCCTTTTTAGCCATAGCTCGGGTAACTGCACAAGAAGGATACAAGTCAGGAATTTCCTGCTCGATAGGGTCATCTGTTTGACCTATATTTGGTGTGTCAGTTACAAGTGGATTTACCACAACCTTATCTCCAGCTAAGTCATTGCCTAGCAATAAATGGACACCTTTAAATGGTAAGGAAGGTTTAATACCAATAACCACAGGCCCAGTAACCAAATCTGATGACAAATTAACGTGATGGAGAGGGATATTAACAGTTCCACACTCTACACCCTGAATAAGGACACTAGTACCGGAAGAAGTCTTCTCAGAAAAAGGCAGTATATCTGCTAAAATAAGAGATTGAGAAGCTCCTGTGTCTCTTAAAATTTTAATAGGGGTAGGTGGGCAATTATCACCTGAAAGTGATACAAAACCATTCAACATAAATGGTTCAAAAATCTCCATAGTAGAATCAGACTTGGGTTTTGTGACTATGTCAATTGTATTGGTTTTAATAGAAGACTGTGGCCTTGGTCTAAGAGTGGTGAGCCCTGTTGGTTTGGCTTCATCACTTTCTAACTTCCTTTTTAATTTCAAACATTCAGAAACAAGGTGACCAGGTTTCTTACAATAGTTACAAGTGGGTCGAGATAAGGGATATTGACTTTTGGTTTCACTAGTAGAATTGGGTTTGGGTGTATTGGATTGACTGGGCATGCCAGATGAATTACCAGACATAAATTTATTTTGGGGATGTGAGGAAGTAGGTTTGGGTTTATTAATAAAAGAAACTTTATGTGTAAGGTAGTAATCATCAGCCAGACGAGCTGCTTCTTCTAAAGTTTCAACTTGTTTTTCGTCTAAGAATGTCTTAACATCAAATTGAATACAACGTTTGAATTCTTCAACTAACATAAGTTGTCTGAGTTTATCAAAATTTTGGTCTATTTTCTTAGAACAGCACCATCTATCAAATAACTGTTCTTTGTTTCTAGCAAATTCAACATGAGTCTGGTTAAAATCTTTTTTACCATTTCTAAATTTTTGTCTATATGCTTCTGGGACCAGCTCATAACCTTTGAGAATAAGTTCTTTAACAGACTCATAATGATGACATTGTTCAACACCTAGTTGTGTATAAATTTCACGAGCTTTGCCTATCAAAACACTTTGCAGAAGCAAAGTCCAGTGCTCTCTTGGCCAATTTAAGTTTTCTGCAACTTTTTCAAAGTGTAGGAAGTATTTATCAACTTCTTTTTCTTGAAATGGAGGAACAAGCCTAATATGTTTTGTAACATCAAAATTGTATTCAATCTTTTGCTTCGGCTGATTTGCTCTTTCTTGCATTTCTATTTCCCTCATTCTTAATTGAAATTCTCTCTCCTTCTCTCTCTCTTCCCTTTCTCTTTCCTTCTCTCTCTCTTCCCTTTCTCTTTCTTCTCTCTCCCTTTCTCTTTCCCTTTCTCTTTCTTCTCTCTCCCTTTCTCTTTCCCTTTCTCTTTCCTTCTCTCTCTCTTTCCATTCTCTTTCTTTCTCTCTTTCCTGAATTTCTAATTGTCTGATCTGAAGTTTTAATTCAAGTTCTTTCGAACTTGAAACTGACTGAACGTCAACTATCAGGGAAAGAGCATTTTCATTAAAAATTTCCTCATCAACAAAATATTGTACCAAAATGTTCTTAATTTCATGTTTACGCATTGAAGATTTTATTTCAGACAATTTATAGTGCTTAGCAAGATTAAGCAAATCAGTCTTTTTACCCAAATTCAATAACTCCACAGATGGTTCAGCCGTAAATTTATCTAAGTCAAAAGACATGTTTGTTTGTTGCTGGATTCAAGTACAAAATTATTATAATTACTGATTAGTAAACGAATGCGTTAGTCTTATTTTCCAATCGATGGTTAATCCCAAAAGGAAAACGAATGCGTTAGTCTAGTTTCCAATCCCGGACGAGCCCCCAATTTCTGTTACGAGTCAGGTGTAACTAGAAAGAAGAAGCCAGCAACAAACGATAACAATTAACAGAATTTATTAACAAAAATATCAAATAAACAGTTACAATAGTACAAAACAATACCTTAGACGTTAAATTCAGAAGACAAACTATTCCAGTCTTAATTCCAATGTGATCCTGATCCAAACTGAATGTAATCTAAGCACACAAAGTAATCCTCACTTTAGTCTAGTCTGATCCAAATCCAAACTGAATATAATCCAAGCACTAATTATAGGACACAAACACAAGATAATCCCCACTGTAGTCTGGCAGTCATGTATTAACTAGTGAACCCTGAGATGTAAAAAGCTTTTCTTTTTATAATAACAGAGAAACTTCCAGAAAATTCATGTTAAAATCAGTTGCATAACTTCTAGTAAACAGACTGTATAAAGGCCTGGAAACTTCCAGCACAATATTCCACAAGAGAGAATCCAGTTCTAAAAATAGCAACAGGGGAAAACCATTCAAAAATAGATACACACATGAACAAAGCTAATAATAACTGGGCATGTACATAACAACTGCAAGAAATTCTTTAAGAATCTTCACCTCTGAAACCACTGGTCAGATTTTGAAATGATGTCACAGAAATGTTCCTTTGGTGACCCATTTCAAAATTTGTTTGTGAAATTTTCACCCGTCGAAAAACATGGTCGTGGTGTACAAAAGGGAAACCAGAGTCACAGAGAGACAGACACGAGGACAGAGAGAGAGAGAGAGAGAGAGAGAGAGAGAGACGGACGGACGGACGGACGGATGGAACAATTTTTCCTTTTAATCATTCATTCGTCAAAAGAGGTCAAGTTTATATACTCGATGCTGACAGAGTTAAGCTTGTTTGGACCCTTCAGAACAAACACCATGATTCAAGTTATTCGTTTGTAAAACAGACCCTTTAACTGTCAAAAATGAAACGGACAATGTTTGTGTGTAAACAGAGACCAAACTACGGCGATAACTAGTCTGTTTTGGCTATCATGACTGTATACACAGAATATCGGACAGTGTGCATTCAAAATCATGATTGATTGGTTGTATGGTGTTTAACGCTATCTTCAACATTATTTTAGGTACATCGCAGGGGGCCAGTTAACCTATCTATGCTTTTATTAGCACTCCGCAGAATATATCTTTTCAAACTCACTGGATTCTTTCCCACATAACCATCATCGGAGCAATGATCAGTGATTATCTAGAAATGAATCCTGTCGCAATGACTGTCATCAATCCTCGGAAAGAAATTGGCCTAGCCTGGAATTGAACCAGCGACTCCCAGTTCTCCAGTCCTGTACGCTACCAACTAAGCCACAGGGGCTCAGTAAATTCAAGATTAAATTGCACATTCTGTGCAATCTGGTCTTGGTTCACATAGTCCGTAAAGGTACTCAATTATTGTGTAAAAAGTATAGTGATCCTCCCTATCCCTGACTTATCTAGCAGATAATTTTCCAGCATTTTGAAACATCATTGTTTGATGCAACCGGAGTTGATAGGAAGAAGTCGATTGAAAACACTGTGGGATGCTTACCAGCATTCCCTCCTTTTTCCCACAATTTATTCCATCCTTTCAAAGAAACAAGAGGGCCATGATGGCCCTGAAATCGATCATCTGAGTCCATTGACCAAACATGAACCATCTAGTTTCCCAGTGACCTAGTTTTTTATCAGACATTATCCATCATCAAACACTTTTGAGATATCAATGAGACAAACATTCTGACCAAGTTTCATGAGTATGGACTGAAAATGTGGCCTCTGCACACTGTATGGAAATTCTGTACCGGAAATTTCTTCGGTGAATTCAAGATGGCGGACAAGTGTTATTGACTAAGTAAGTGTCGTTTAATTTTGGTCCAAACTTGTTTCAAATTGCATCTCCTACAACGAGTAAGGTACCAATCTAAAGAGCTTTGACTGAAAAATCAAGCGATAGTAGCTTATGAGAAAACGGGAGTGCCTCATGTCCGTAATCCCGCGCTGAACATGATGTTTTGATGAAGATGAAAAACTAAGCGGGAGACCGGAAGAAAACTGGCATTATTTCATCGAATAGAAAGCTAGTGATAAAAGAATGTACCTCGATCGGTGGGGAAATGTCATATTCTTACAACTGTACCAAAATACGTTGCTTATACTTACTTATTTAGCTGTTATACAGTTTTGAAATTTTGCATAGTGTACTCTTCGGTGCAAATCTAAACTAAACTGCTGTACGGTGGGTTATCGGAATTTCTGGACGCTTCGGTAACAAATATGAAGTCAAAAATCTGTAGTCTTCGGTGAAAACGATTAAGGGAGGAAAAAAGGAAATATACGAACAATCTACATGGGTAATTTACTTGATGTTTTTATGTTGATCTCAAAGAAACGTGATGTATAAATCCGCAACTTCTTACACTAAAATGGCTCGTTTTTGAGAAGTGCTGTGCAACATGAGCAGAAGCATCTTGTATATATGTATATATACACTCAAACGAACTTCTAAACGGCCACTTTTAAGCTGTAATTTCCCGTTGACGTATTTTCGCGTCCGCTGCCTATAAAAGGAACGGGTTATTTGGTTTCATTTTTTGCAGAATAATTGCACGGTATGAAAAAATACCTTAGCCAAATTCTGAAGAGAATTCATTCAATTTTATCGCGGAAGAAACTTATTCGTCGTCCATTCACTCAACATTGCAAATTGAAATATCAATTTTTGAAAACTTCATGCTTGTTTTTTCGGATAACATTTCTTTCACAGAGAATGATTTTCATGTTTTTTCTTATTGCTTACAGAAGTTCAATATTTTTTGCTTCTCTTTTTTTAAGCTGTTTTGGCTGGTAGACACCACGCATGCGCAATCAACTAGTTTATCTTTTTTCGTAAAAGGGAATTCTTCTGTTGGCAAAATCGGGAAGCTTTTCACCACAATACTAAGGTTGATGTTCAGATATACGTCACAATTTGTTTTTATCAACATTTTTTATACTTGCTCCAAGTTATAGGGGAAACAAAAGTGGCCGTTTAGAAGTTCATTTCAGTGTATATATGAGTCTTTAACATAGAAATAATAAACTTAAATTTTCTGTCTTTGTCTTACACCAAAAATGTAGAAGCCATCCATAGTATAAACTTCAAAGTCGCATTATGTGAAAAGCGAAATATAGAACCATACCTCCTCTATCATCATTTATTGATCAGGGTTCCTCCGTGGCGCAGTAGGTAATGTAGATTTTTAGTAACTTTTTGTGGATGGTGTTGGTTAGAATTCCACAAAGGACACTAGTTATTAAGTCGCACGTTTGTCAAAACGTTCGACTTTTTGCGATGAGCTCGAGGAGCTCAGGGTGGGTTGGGGGGTGTCTATAGTGGGTTGAAGAATCATGAAAAAAATTGGATCAAAAACGTCGTATATACTTCATAAACGAGGTGCAGTTACTCTGTTTTAAACCCAATCGCAGTAGAACTACTTTTTCTTTGGTATGTCTGGAATTTGTTCTTTATGATGGGACTGGACCCGGTAACTCGTATAACTCATATACCTACGCTAGAAAAAGGAGAACGTGACTCAAATTTTAAATTAAAAAAAAAACGGTTATTTTGTATATCATGTGAAAATTTAACATCTATCTTTGTTTAGATGGGTAAAGAAAACACAATTCAGCTAAGATATCCCCCATCAGTGCTTAATGTGAGTTTAAAAGGGATCGCGGATTAATATGGCTTATCGAGAGCACCTTACTGTAAATATTCGTGTATTATCGAGACCGGTAGAGCTTCGATTATAAGGGTGGAATTTCGGACTCGAGTGATGTCATTTGAAATCAACTCTTTTAAACCATGCAAACCATGAATTCAGGGTTAAATATCGTAAAACTCGCTCTAAATTTGAAAATTTGTTTCGTTCCGCAGCTTTGACCTAGTTTGTAACGTACGTCTCGGATGAAACACCCCAAACCACTCGAATACCCCAAAACACCCAAAAACTATTCCATTACACATCAAAAAACTTCTGTAACATATAAAACTGCATGCGAAACGCTTACATACACGATTTTATGGAAATCAGACATGAACTTTTGCTATCAATTCTAGTATTTTAGGTCTTTGATCAGCTTAAGTTTGAAGTACAAAATTGTACTTTGATTAAGAAAATGCAAATGGCGGACGGGATAGAAAACAAACGCACATAACGATTAACACCAGTAAAGTTAAAATGTTGATTACTGCATTTGTTCGGACCCCAAAAGAGTGGCGACAAGGATATTGCATCCCCTCCGTATACAGTAAATACAACATGAAATATGGAACGCAAGGTAAAATACAGCAATTACGACCGTACATTGACAGATGCACTGTTGAGGGGTTTACAGTCGAAACGTACTCAAACCAAAACGTACCCAAGTCAAAACGTACCCGAATGGAGTCAAAACTTACCCAAATGAAGTCTAAACCTACCCAAGTGGAGTCAAAACGTACCCAATGTGTAGTCAAAATGAACACATGATTTTTATAGTATTTCTAACTTCAATTTGTGTAAAAATTAATAGAAATTACGTATTCGTCATCATGACGATTTATAACTCTTGCTTTATTTTGAATTTGCCTTACATGATTAAAACCAATGATGAAACTTATTTAACAATAAACATAGCGAAGTCAATCAAATGCTTAGTGATAAAATCACTTTTTTCTTTCTATTTTTTTTTTTTTTTTTTTTAAGGAAGATAAAGTTACTATTAATGAAAAAAAAAGCATATTGGATACTTCAAAAATATTTATCCATCATTATAAAAATATGTTTTATATATGAAAAAAAAAAACATAAGCATCAGCACATTTAAAGAAATGATATAACTGAGAAATGTGATACATTAATTACATTGTTTGGATAGCAAAGATACAATTTCAACACTCAAAAAGAGTGTAACAAATTTAATGTGGTGATTAACCCATTACCACACAATCCCTAGTTTCGACTACCCTGAGAAAGAATTTGATACAATAATTACATTGTTTGGATAGCAAAGATACAATTTCAAAACTCAAAAAGAGTGTAACAAATTTAATGTGGTGATTAACCCATTACCACACAATCCCTAGTTTCGACTACCCTGAGAAAGAAGCCTTTAGAACACATTGTGGGAAAGGGAAAAAAATGCATTTTCTCCTTTTCCAACAATTTTTTCTAACCTTCACAAAACAAATTTCAAATTTTCTGTCACTTTTATTTTGTCGTCTGCAAATGCTTTCAATTTGGACAAGCCTAAAATTGGGCTGGTCTGGTAATGAGTTAAACTAATTATTCACAATGGTCTTTAACCTGTTGTAGATTGCATAGTTATTAATTACTTTGCAAATATTTTTTATAATTTGAGAGTCAGTTTTGTTGAGATGAAAAACCTTCGGACTGTTTTTTCAGCTAACCTGAGCACAACATGCTCAAGGGAAGCTTTTAGGATCACCTGGTGTCTGTCAACAGTCATGCGTCATCAACAATTCTTTAAACATCAACTCCTCCAAAACCGCTGGGCCAATATGGACCAAACTTGGCTGGAATGTTCCTTGGGAGGTCCTCTTTGAAATTTTTCACAGAATTTGATTACGTCAAAAGTTTTGGTTGCCATGGCAACCAAACAGTTTTCTAAGAAATTCTTTAAAAATCTTCTTCTCTGAAACAGCTGGCCAGATTTTAAAATAATTTCACAGAGATGTTCCTTAACGTAGTGGACCCGTAATAGAAAACAGCTATTTCCACTATAATATTACCCTAGAAAATTTGCTAAGATTAAAAATGAGCACTATTGTACTACTTTCACCGAGCCACTTTTTCTTTTTTGTCCTTCCTAGAATTATCATTTATAAATCTATAACTACTATAATTTCATTACAAATGGATATGATAATTACCTCCCTTTTCTGGAAACTAACAAAATTATCAACAAATAATTTCAAGACGGACCCCGAAGGAATTTCTGTTCGGTCAAAAATGTGCAATAGTATCATATCTGTACAAAATATGTCTTACCAACTGTCCAGAAATTTTATGCCATGCTGCACTATGCTTATTACAGGTCCACTACCTTAAGTGACCCTTTCCAAAACTTTTTCGTGAAATTTTGATCAGTCAAGAAACATGTCTCTGGTGAATGGGGGCTATTTGCACTATACAGGAATGAAGAAATTCTAAAAAATTCTTCTTCTCAGAAACCACTGGTCATATTTTGAAATAATTTCTCAGGGATGTTCTATGGGTGACCCTTTTCAAAAATTGTTTGCGAAATTTCAATCCGTCAAGAAACATGGCTCTGGTGAATGGGGGCTACTTGTACTTATATGGACATGCAGAAATTCTTGAAAATTCTTACTTCTCTGAAATGGCTGATCAGATATTGAAAAAAGTTCACAGAGATGTTCCTTGGGTGACCCATTTAAAAACTTGTTCGCGAAATTTTGATTTGCCAAGAAACATGGCTCAGGTGAATTGGGGCTACTATATGGAAATGAAGAATTTCTTGAAAATTCATCTTCTCTGAAACCCATGATCAGATTTTACAATAATTTCAAAGCAATCTTCCTTGGGTGACCATTTTCAAAAATGTTTTCGAAATTCTGATCCATCAAGAAACATGGCTCTGGTAAATGGGGTCCACTTGCACTATTCGGACATGAAGAAATTCTTGAAAATTCTTCTTCACTGAAATGGTTGGTCAGATTTTGAAATGATTTCACAGAGATGTCCCTTATGTGTCCCTTTTCAAAAATTGTCAAGTGCTAGCATCGGTATGCAGTGGCACTGTTTCAGTAAGTTCCAAGTAATAGAGGTGACCAATGACATACATTTAATATTGTTTTGGGTATATTATGTCAGGCTATATGCCAACATGGATATATTAAAGAAAAAGAAAAATGAAAAGATCTAACTTGGTGGGAAGCTGCCTATTACAAGTAACTGCATTTGCTCAAGTAAATTGCAGACTAGTCAAAATCGAAGAATTGCTGAAAACTAATCAAATTTGACTACACCATTAAATTTGAGTCTAATTGGAAGAAAACCTTGAGTAAAAACAAATGAGTTTTTCTTTCTTTCAGCTCTGTTTTCCAAAGCTGTTTGAATTACGTAAAAGCAAGATTGTCCTGTAAAAGGGTGATGACCATCTATCAGTCCCAAAATATCAAGGTTTCACCATTAGTGCGACTTTCAGGACCTTCAGTCCTTTGATTTTTGTATGTCTGTTGGCGACGCTTTTTTAGAGCCCAAGCCCAGTGCCGGTGAACACATGAAGCACTTTCAGAGCAAACTTTGTGTTGATCGGACCAGAACCAGTTGGAAAGTCATATAAAGCCAGAATCAAACAATGACACATCTCTGAGCTTTGGCTTGACTTTTCAAACACTAAGAACCGGTAGTGAAAAATGCAATACAAAACTCCTTTGGGCACTGCCTTGTAGCTATAGCTCATTTTTAGTTTACATTGATATCGCCTAAGTGATCATTTGTTATTCTTTATACCTTAAGAGACTGTTTATTATACGGTTTTAACATAATAAACAAGATATAGAGTAAATGACACAAATTAGTTTCATGCACTTGTATAAGGAATTCTTGCTTTGCGAGAAATAAAAGTAGAGTGTTCTAGCATTTTTCTCCTTTAATCATTTTCACCAAAAGATTTTTGACTTCATATTTGTTACCGAAGCGTACAGAAATTCCGATCATCCAACCGTACAGTAGTTTAGTTTAGATTTGCACCGAAGAGTACACCATGCAAAATTTCAAAACTGTATAACAGCTAAATCAGTAAATATAAGCAACGTATTTTGGTACAGTTGTGAGAATATGACATTTCCCCACCGATCGAGGTACATTCTTTTATCACTAGCTTTCTATTCGATGAAATAAAGCCAGTTTTCTTCCGGTCTCCCGCTTAGTTTTTCATCTTCATCAAAACATCATGTTCAGGGCGGGATCACGGACAAGAGGCACCCCCGTTTTCTCATAAGCTACTATCGCTTGATTTTTCAATCAAAGCTCTTTAGATTGGTACCTTACTCATTGTAGGGGATGCAATTTAAAACGAGTTTGGACCAAAATTAAACGACGCTTACTTTGTCAATAACACGTGCCCGCCATCTTGAATTCACCGAAGAAATTTCCCGTACAGAGTTTCCACAGCGAACAAAAGGTTTTACTAAGATTTCACCAAGTGACCTAGTTTTGGACCCGACAATTACCCATTATCAAACACTTTTGAGACATCACCAAAACAAACATTCTGAACAAGTCGGAAGAGTATCAGGCAGAAAATGTAGCCTCTAGAGTGTACACAAGGTGTTTCTAATATATGACCCATTGATCTAGTTTTTGACTCCACATGACCCATTTTCAAACTCATTCAAGGTATGACCAGGACAAATATTATGAACAAGTTGTAGGAGTATCAGACTGAAAATGTGTCCTCCAGAGCATACAAAAGGTGTTTATAACATTTGACCTATTGACCCAGTTTTTGATCCAACATGACCCATTTTTAAACTCATCCAAGATATTATAAAGGCAAACTTTCTGACTAATTATCAAGAGTGTTTGACTGAAAATGTGGCATCCAGAGCATATGCAAGGTTTTTCTAAGATTTGACCTGGTGACCTAGTTTTTTAACCCTCAATGACCCATTTTCAAACTCGTGTAATATATCATCAAGGCAAACATCCTGACCAACTTTCATGAGTATCGGACTGAAAATGTGGCCTCTAGAGCGTACACAAGGTTTTTCTAAGATTTGACCTAGTGACCTAGTTTTTGACCTGACATGACCCATTTTCGAACCCGTCCGACATTTCATCGAGGCAAACATCCTGACTAACTTTCATGAGTATCGGACTGAAAATGTGGCCTCTAGAGCGTACACAAGGTAAAAGTTGACAATGGACGACGGACACAGCACGACGCACGACGGATGACGGACACAGCACTATCACAATAGCTCTCGCTGAGCACTTCGTGCTCAGGTGAGCTAAAAAAGGCCTGCTTTTTCTTCCAGGAAGCTATGAGATCCAGATACGCCATAGCAACCATTGCGTGTTTACTTGTGCTCTGCATTATCACCATATCCTTCCGCGGTGGGGAACTAGTTTGTGACAGAACAGCGGAAGCGGTTCACATGAGGCCAATCTATCTCGAAAATGTCAATACACGGTCGAACAACGACGCCGTTATTGAACTTCAACAGAAACTGAAACAACAACGTAATGAACTCTCTGTCGAACTCAATAAACTTCGACAAAAACTTGGGAAGATGGACTGCGAGGTAAGAGTAAAGTAATGATCGATTGACTGTATGATGTTTAACAATATTACTTCGGTCATACCGCGGCGGCCGGTGCACCAATCCATGCTGTCCTTGAGTCTCTTTTACCAGTACTCAGCGGTGGGAAAGGAATGAATCCTGCCGCAAATACTATCATCTATCTTCGGAAAGAAATTTGCAAAGCCGGAGCTCAAACCAGCGACCCCCTGTTCTCAAGTCCTGCAAGCTACCTATTGAGCTACCAGGGATCGGCTAAAGTAAAGTAAAAGATATTGTTAATTTTTGTGTCACCACTTATTTGGATGGGCAATCCAAAAGGTTGACTTCTGATACATCTTTTGGTTTACATGTGCGTATTTTCTCCTCAAATCCTTATCAATTATGTCATGGCACCACAAGTAGGCATTCTGTAGCGACTGAAGGCGCTTTTGTGCCTAATTTAGATTAAGATCAGCCTGCACAGAATAGGCAGATACTGATCGTGGACCTACATTGTGAAAAAAGGATGCATTCCCGCTCTCTTTCCCCACTGACCTGAATCTACACTTTTCACATATGAATTAAGCCCTCTTTTGACAGAGCAATGTTCATTTAATACCGCTTACTTTTCAAAACATACTAGTAAATACAATTTATTGACGATCCTTTCCCCACGGCTGGTTAAACAATTTGATGATATTAATAAAACACGCAAGGTGACAGATTTGTTTGCAACATATATAATGCGCCAGATTACTTCTAGAAAAAGTTCTTTATTGACCAAGTTTTCTGTTAATAGAAATCAGCAGGAAAAGAAACCAATGACCTGGGAGGCTGGTGTAGGGAGTCAAGTAAAGAAGACGGTGGTCAACACATGACGGACATGTACCTGGTCAAAAAGTTATCCGAGTTCTTTAAAGGTGTTTAACTCTCTCAGTAAATTTATTTTTCTCAAAGGTTAACAAACATTTCTTCTGCAAGATCTAAGCACAGTTTGGTCATAATTTAGTAGAATAAAGTAGTGGACAGTGTAGATCAAGATCAGACTTCATATTCTGTGCAGTCTGATCTTGATTTACACTGTCCACAAAAGCTTCTGGTGTCGTCTTTAGTGTGGAAAGGGTGGAGATGGTTGTCACACTGACGAAAATGCGATATCTCAGTTGTCTTTATGCATTCTGTATGGAGAAATAGCAATGGGCCTGACACTTTTATCTTAGGTGTACATTGTACAATTTTGTGAAATATGCTGTGATATAAGCTTACAAAAAAGAGTCTTAGAATGGAAGCGAATTTGGTTTACGTTCTGTAAAACTGTCTGTTCAGTCAGATCTGTCGAATCCTTTCAAGGACAAAGGCTTTGCAGATGATAGGGATCGAGATCAGAATGTATAGAGCATGCAATATGATCCTGATCTGCACTGTCCGCTTATTTGGTCCACCTAATACAATAATGAATCTTAATGAATATCGCAGGATTTTGTTTTCAGGCGTTGAAATAGGTCAAGTTTATACTTTACCCATGCTCTGACAAAAGGGAGCTTAATGCATCTCTGTGATGCATAATTAATGGCTCCATTAAATCCGTTGTGTCCAAACTAGTCAAATCCTGAGACAGAATACTACTTGGACATGCAGAAAAATCGACAAAAGTAAAAGGTTTTGACCCATACTAGCCTCACACACTGCTCAGGCTGATCTGGGTCTTTCCTTTTTGTAGATGCATTAAGCCCCTTTTTCACAGAGCGCATGGCTCATTTATATTATAATATGTTATTATAACATGCTTCCATAATGTTTAATTCATTAATATCTTTGCAGGTAAAAGAGTTGGAAGTTTTGGAGATGGTCCTGGTGCCTACAAGAGAGAGTTATTGAAATTGAAAGAAGTGCTCACATATGACGCGTATGACGGGGCACCATATTGTGAAGAAACGAGCCAAGGACGTGTAAAATTTATGGATCTCACCGTGCCACAGTACGGCATCCCTATCTATGACTGGATACTATCACTAGAGGTTGCTGAGCACATTCCGAAACAATACGAACACGTGTATATCAGTAACCTAGCCCGGCATTGTCGTGAAGGTATTGTGATGAGTTGGGCGGTGCCGGATCAAGGTGGTCTCGCCCATATTAACAATAGACCATTAACGTATGTTATAGATTTGTTAGGACATTATGGATTTAGCCATGACAAACAGTCTTCCAAGTCGCTGCAAGTCTCTTCTTCATTCCAGTGGCTTAGACAGAATATAAATGTATTTAGGAGAAATAGTTCATCCTATCTCCAGACACTAGAAAAGTGGTACACATGAAATACTGGCGTTTTTTTGGTGATGTTTGTTTTAGTGTTTCTTTCCCTGGACTATTTATTTTCGGTAAATTTGCAGCAAAGACAAGTTAACTCATTATCAAACGACAATACTTTAGGCTTGTCCAAATCAAAAGCATTTGCAGACGACAAAATGAAAGTGACTGAAAATTTGAAATTTGTTTTGTGAAGGGTAGAAAACATTTGGGAAAAAGGTGAAAATGCTGGTTACCAGCATTTTCTTTTTCCCACAATGTTTTCTAAAGGCTTCTTTCTCAGGGGCATCTAAAGTAGGGATTGTGTGGTAATGGGTTAAGTAATGTGTGTGCAACCACTTGTGCCGAATTTCAAAGTATTTGTTGTTCACAAGAGTACTTTTTTTTCTAAACTGTATATGAGAAATTTGCCTACGTAGTTTAGGTAAGGAAGCAAATGTCTGAAAATTTCACTGAACTGCATAACTTTACGATTTGATTTCATAACTGAACCACAGCAATCAATTCAAGTTTGGTTTCCTGCCGGGCCTACACACCATTTTGTACCATACATTCAAAATCTTGAATCAGCAAAATTCAAAATATTTGCCGAGGGTAAAGTGAATGTTGCTAAAGTATGGAATTTCTCTCTAAAAAGGTAGAATGGTTTGTGGAAAAAGATGAACATGCTGGTCAGCAGCATTGTTTCCCTACAACGTTTTCAAAAGCCTATTTTCACATGGTCATTCAAACACAGGATTGTGTGGTAAAGGGTTAAGGCCGTGACCTCCGACAGGGATTTGCGCAAGAATTATTCAAAGAGATTTTACTTCCAATCCGATAAATTGTCAAATTTTGGTATAGTCTATAATTAAAAGAAAAAAAATCTAGGGCATATTTTACCCTGTTGTGACCATAAGCGAAAACAGTAACTCTTGTAAAGGTTGACTATGTCTGTCTAAATTACTTTTTGTCCAAAGGACTGAAGAACACGGAAAGTTGCTCCGTAAATGTATAGTCAATGTTATAATAATATAGTCATAAGGTGTGAAATTGATCCGGGTCATTCCGCACTTGGCAGTATTCATATCTTTTTCATTTTCATCGGCTGTATCGGTACCCCGAGCCCTCTTAACATTCAGTATCTGTTGCTTCCTTGTCTCTTATCGCAATTATTCACTGCTCAAAGGCTTACTTCAAGTGCAATGTCTCTTTTGAAAAAAAAAACATATTTATCCTACCAAGACCGCAAGCCTGCTGTACCTGTTTTACTCAGATTGCTTTAGTTCTCAGTAATGCGCCAAATGAGCTTCCGAAATGGTTGAGTTGCCAACTATAGGTATAAGTGAATGGACATTTCTCTACCGTCAATGTCCTGAAACAGGAAAAAAACTAGTAGCCAGAGGTTTGTGTCTATTGTCATCGTAGAAGTGTAAAACACTTAACTATTTCTAGCGTCAGGTCCTTTGCAAGAAATGTTTTGGTTTATTTGTCCCAAATTTCACTAGGATCATTGTGCAATCTCGTGTGATGTCAATTAAACATGAATCGAACTACTAATTACAAGTACATAAAAATAATCTAATCATTGATTTCCCTTATAAAACAAACGTTTGATTCAAAAGAAGTTTTTCCTGTGACTCGAACTTGATCGGCATGGATGGTAGCACTGTACCACGGCGCCATTTGCACGTTCGAATAATTTAATATCAGTTGAAAATTAGGCTGAAAACTTTTTTTTTCATAGCTCCATGAAATTTTTTTTTCAGCAGAGCCGGAACTACTTTTGCTGAAGGTTACTTTTGCGGGTCCTACACACTGCTTTGCACCTTTTACTTTCATTCTATTGGTTAATTTTCAGTATTGGGGATCTGAAAACTGCTTCCTTCTTATATTCTTATCCCATACAAATATGATGGAAAGACCTTTAAAAACTCCAACATTAGGTTTAAAACTAAAGAAAATGAATGCAGTTTGAATTATTTCTGCAGGGGAATGTTGTCTGTAATATTAAATTATAAGGAATGAAGAGAATTTTATTATTTTTTTTTTTCATGGAGGTATGAAAAAAAAACCTAATCACACTGTATGAAACCGCGAATCAGGAATGAAGAGAATTTATTTTTTTCATGGAGGTATGAAAAAAAAACCTATACCTCCATGAAAAAAAAAATCTCTTCATTCCTTAAATGGAAAAAATACTAATAAGTAACTGCTTCGTCCCAGGTATTCCTTATTTGAATGTTTTGAACTGATCTAGTGTTTGTAAACAAAGGCCACAACTATCGCTTTTGATAGTACTTTATTTTTGGATCTACCGAATGTAAGCGTAGCCCCTTTTTTAGGCCAGGGAATCCCTCTCAAGGGATTCCCTTGCCTATAGGGATCATAAGCTGCCTACTCAGACAAAAATGTTGGACGGTGTGTCCACTTTATGACGCTAAGTCCGCCAAAACAACTAGTTTCCCAAGTATATACAGAGATTGCTTATCACACGGTGTGAATGCTTTCCTTTCCTCAAAGCTTTCATCTGCAAAATGCCATGTAATTGCAAGGGTATTACAATCCTTTAATAACTGACGAGTGTGTGTTTTTTATCCCGTTTTTGTCATTAACACTGACCTAATAAAGGCGTAACCTAATGAACTTGGCTTTATCTGACAGTTGTGTATTCTTACGCGCTATGTACGGTTAATATCTATAACGCCCTCCCTTGCACTCCGGATCATTCACATTCAGGTATGGTGAGATTAACGAACGACGACTCTGCTCGGAGTTTGTCTATAACGTTGTGTTGACATTTGAACATATGTGTCACAAAACAAGTCTCCGCTAAAATGCGATTGTAAATAAAGCAAACTACATATAGAATATTGGCCCGTGTTATGTTTATCACTTTTTCTTCTTATGTATATCGACTAAATCTAGGGTACTTCTGCGGAATGCTGGAGAAATCGGCCCCTGGAGAAATCGGCCCCAAACCGCTTGGCCCGTGTTATGTTTGTCACTCCGGAGAAATCGTCCCCTGGAGACAATTTCTTTGGTGAAATCGTCCCCAAATGAAATTTTAGAAAAATCGACCCCACCATCAAATTTCATCCATATCGTTAATCAAGTTGTCTATAAAAATATTTTTGAAATTTCGTTGTCTTTAGTATGTACATTTTGCGTATTAGTTACCTTTATCCAAGAGTTATTTGGTAGTTTTGTCATTGTTTATACTGCCTATTTCACACTGATAGGATGTATTTCACACCTTTTACACCTGTCACAAATAGATTACACCTGTGTGATTCTTAAAAATGTCTTTGATTGACTTTGATTTGAAACCAAATAAATGCTTATATTTTTTTTTCTGTAGTCGTTCATTTGTCATTTTAATGTTTTTTTTTTTTCATCTCTCTCTCTCTACTAGTGTCATATGACATACATGTGACCAATACCATTTAGCAGGGGTATCAGTGTCTCTGACACACATATTTCTAGTGTTCACTAGGGCTTGTGTGCATCCGAATATTTCCGGTCCATAACTTCTACAATTGTGGATGGATTTCAAAATAATTTGGCACAATTGACTTCCATCACGGTTAGATGTGCCATTTGAAACATCTGTTCAAGTAGGTTCAAGATTAAGGCCACACTGAAGGCCAATTTTTCGTCCGAACCATAAATCCTACATTTTGGATAGATTCCGATATAAATTAGCAAAATGCATGGGTCTCCATCATGAGCAGAAGTTCCCTTTGAAACATTTATTCAGGTCCAGGGTCTAGGTCAAGCTTGAGAGTCAAGTGTTCGCGGGCTTGACACAAGTTGTCCTTGGACAACGATTATGAATTAGGATTAACGTCTTTTTATTTTATGTAGATATAAGTATCGAAGCTCAAGTCACTGTGACTTGTCCGTAAAATAGGCAAGTAAAATAGGAAAACCGAGCCTAAACGTTTTCCTAAAACAACCCAACCTTTTCACAGTTTTTTATTGAGAAAATATTATGGCTAAAAGAGAATTTGCTTGTAACAAACAATTCCTCCCAATTTCCCCAAAATCTTACTTTTCAATATACACGAAGAACTACCTTGGATTTTCATCTACAACTTCCTTCAAATATGACAAGTTAAAAATTTCGTCGACTTGTGGAAGGTAGAGACAACATGACCAACTGCCATATCGCTCCAATCTTTATTATTCATTACATTTTACCTTGATATCTATCTTACATGTATTTTCATTGAAATCAATAAAAATAAATGTTCTTGCGTCATAAATGTAAAAAATAACGTCATTCAGGACTACAAGACATCACATGTCTCAGAAAATTTAGATAACCAAAGTTGGTATTGCGCCGATTGAATACGGTTCAATTTTGACTTGGGATTGTTTACAAGCACGACAAATTACTAAGTATTCTAAGCCATTATCAAGCACCCCATAACTGTAAGCACATGCCTAGCTCTGGCTTAATTAGTTTCTTGCTGGTGCTTTCTTGTATCAGTTCAAAATTTCCTGATAAAACCAAGAATTCCAGGGGCTTAGTGGAATCCGCTTGTATCCCTGTCCGTCTACCTGTTTGTATTAATTAAAATTGACCTCATGTGTTGTTTCGTATCCTCAATTTCCTGGCCTTCAGTACTATCAGTACTTTGATTTATCAACAGTATTCGGCCTGTGTAGTCTGATCTTGACTTTCATCATATGCAAAAGCTTCTACCTTCTTCACCAATGACAGATACAGATGATCACAGAAGAATATGTTTATATAACACTTCGAAGTTTAATCTTTATTTTTCTTAAATGTTTTGGATATTACGCAGCTACGACAAATTTGATGTTGAGTGAAACTTCAATAACAAACCACTTCAACAATTAGGTCGAGGTTATTATCAAATTCCAATAACACGTTGACAAAAATAGTTTTAAGTGGCAAAATGGCTCATTAAGCTGCTTCGATTTGTTTACAATACATGTTACTTTTAACAACCTAGAAAACTTAAAACAAGATGGTGTTGATCTACACTGTCTGCAAAATGTCGCGCTTAGCAGCCTAAGGGTTAAAAGCAATGGAACGCAGCTGCATCAAACAAGCCTGGGTGATCTGGCGTGATTTGACTTCACGCATGCTCTGTAAAATCTTGGTCAAAAGAGAACCAATGTTTATTTTATTCACATCTAAATTGGTAAACCTATTACCACACAAGCCCTAGTTTTGACGACCCTGAGAAAGAAGCCTTTAGAAAACATTGTGGGAAAAGGAGAAAATGCTGGTAACCAGCATTTTCTCCATTTCCTACAATGTTTTCTACCCTACTGGAAATAAATTTCAATTATTGAGTTGCATTTATTTTGTCGTCTGCAACTGCTTTCAATTTTGACCAGTCTAGAATATTGTCGTTTGGTAAAGAGTTAATGGTTTACTAGATTATTAAGATTAAGGCATCGGTTTGTTGTTACCAGTTTTGAATTTCAATGATAAGCTACATGTTGCATCGAAACAGTTTAGCGCTACCGCGTGTGTTATACATTTTGTTTAATCGAAAATTCGCTTAAAATCGTTTTGTAAACAGATCTTGAGTCACATATACATGTACATTAATCTAAGAGTTAAAATTATTTTCAGACTCCTGAAATTCCACTTGTAAAAGGATGATACTTTTTGCCGTATTACACTTTTTATTATATTTCCATGAAGTTTAAATACTACAGTCGAGACTGTGCTCTTTGAGTCCAGCGGTGTCAACAATTTCTTATAACATCTTCTCCTCCTAAATTAAGATTTTTTGATGACGAAAAGATGATGATAGTCAGCACTCCAGATAAAAAAGAGTGATGGTATTCTTAAAGATGCCTGTCTACAGCCAGTGAGCAGAAACGCTGTTAAATTTAAAAAAGAAAAATAGAATGGTACAGAAATCTGTCCTTTGTGTACACAAGGATAAATTACTGACATATATCGTGTAAATGAAAAAAGAAACACGGGGGTTTGTGTGAAAAACCGAAAATTTGCCAGAAGAAAACTGACTGACGATCGAAGCTGTAAATTTATCGTTGGTTTCCGCCTAGAGCCGGATACGGTAACTTACATATAAGCCTCGATCTCCGTCTCAAAATAGAGGCTGCAACAGAGAAGCATCCATTTTCCTTTATTTACCGCATCAAGGCCAAGGTCAAATATAGTCACGTTACAGAATGCATGATCATCATACGAATCTACCCGAGTGTATAACGGATATCGAAAATCTTCGATTCAAAATCCGGAAACGAACAGTCTGTTTACATTGAAGGCCGCAAGTCCGCGAAATGCATTTTCTATCAGGCGTAATCTAAGCAACCTTGCAACCGTCAGGCGCAATATTTGGCTTAGATATATAAGAATGACTATATTTTGATAAAATAAAAACAAAATGAGTTAAAACTGGCTTAAAATGAGTATTATTGCCTCTTTAAGTCCTTATTCCTCTTCAAACCCCTATGTTGTGGGTTCTCATTTGAACGGTGTCGATGAGACGATTCTAATGAGTACTCAAACCATAGGGTTTAGTGGAGAATAATTGATAATTAAAATTATGAAATCAAAATCACGCGCTCTATCTGGAGCTCTGTTGTAAAACAGCTTCATGTACTATCACAGACTATTTATGATGAAGATCAGCAGCTGTTCAGTTTGGACAACACAAGAAATGTAGCATTTCCCCCTTTTCCCCCAATAGTTTATAACATTGTCCTCGGGGGAATAGTCCTCGGGGGAAATTGTCCTCGGGGGGAAAATAGTCCGGGGGAAATATCCTGGGAATAGTCCAGGAGGCAATAGTTCGGGGGACAATTGTCCGAGGGAGGCAATTGTGCGGGGGGGCAGTTGTCCTGATACGACTCTGGGGGTCATTTGAGTTGAAATCGCAACAATGACGCAGGATTTTTGCGTCACGGAAAACCCTGTATATACTTGTAAATGTGATTTTATATTACATGTTTCTTTCAGAGGAAAGAAGAGAAAAGCAAATTTGACTTCGAAGAAGAGGAAACAAGAGGACCATGACGGTCCTAGATCGCTACCCTGAGTATATTTATAACTTAAATGGTGTGTTTATCAAGGGCAGGCTATTAATTCTTTTCAAATAAGGCATACCCTGGGGTTTGTCACTAGAAGATGTTTATAGATTTTCTTCTTTGTCTTTGGCCAGTGGATTTAAAATCTGCTGCTTATCACCAATTTTTCTCTTCACAGTGTCTTGTTCCCTTTTTGACTTGTAGTTTAACCCATAAAAAGACGACAAAATTTTAGACTGGTCCAAATTGAAACGAATTGCAGATGACATTTTAATGTGTATCTAAAATGAAAAATAATTGCCATATAGGGTAGAAAAGATTGTGAGAAAGGAGAAATTGCTTGTTACAAACAATTTCTCTTTTTCTCACGTCTTTCAGAGCTATATATCGTTAGTGCGTCAAAATGGGGCATTGTGTGGTAATGGGTTAAGTAACATTATATTTGTCGTCTGCAATATCTTTCAATTTTGACAAGTCTAAAATTCTGTGGTTTGTCAATGGATTAATATGATATTCTTTACCTTATTATTATTATGGTCATGATAATTACGGTTTCTAGACTTAACGTGATACATGAAGTCGATTCCATCTCATTGTTACCCTGATAAGATTCTGTTGTACACAGCGAAATCCCCTACAACTGGCCTTGTTCCAGATAAACAAATTAGAAGCCAAGAAAATTTTCACATGGAACACACTGGTTAGATCCCATCTGTACATAGTGTTATATTTTACTTTGTATGGGGTTTCAAGACCACTTTCAACTGTATTTCAGTTATATCCCTGCAGCTGGTGCACCTTATTATGGCTTCCTGTTGTTTCTCACACCAGTACAACCGCAACATATTGTGACTTTGACCTAGAAGGTAGGTCACTTAATGTTGCACTCTCGGCCTTATAGTTTGTCACAGGAGGATTTTTCAAGATTTTTTCCATTTTCAGCCATTTTGTTGTCATAGCAACGAGAGTTTTACATGGAATTGATTTTAAAAGATTTCCTTCTATGATTCTATGTAAAATAGTGTGCACCAGGGCACAGAGCCCATACATGACCCCACGGGAATAATTTTAATTATTTTTATAAAGGGTTACTAGATGATGCTTCATGCAAAATATGAATGCTCTAGCCCTTATGGTTTGTCACAAGTAGATTTTGAAAGATTTCATTCTTTGTTTCTATGTAAAATAGGGTGCGACCGGGCAGAACCCAAATATGACCGCAGAGGGATAATTCTAATAATTTTGGTAGCGGATCATCAGATAATGCTACATACCAAATATGACTGCTCTAGCCATTACGGTTTGTCAGAAAAAGATTTTCCTTCTTTGTTTCTATGTAAAGTAGGGTGTGCCCGGGCTAAGCCCAAATATGACCCAAGGGAAATAATTTTAATAATTTTGGTAAGGGATCACCCAATGATGCTTCAAACAAAATATGATTGCTCTCGGCCTGACGGTTTGTCACAAGAAGATTTTTTTTTAAAGATTTTAAAATAGGGTGCGCCCAGGCAGAACTGTAACACTATGGGTTACCCATTTTAAGATGAGTCGTCCTATATTCACCTGAGCTATCTAGAGCTACGGCTTGCCTGGAACATTGCCAGCGCATGGACAGTTCAGGTGACTTGGAACATTGCCAGTAGGTGGGCGGTTCAGTTTCCAGATAGTATATAAGGTAAAAGGCACAGAAGTAGCAGAAGATTTTTGGAGAGATTTTTGAAGAGATTTTTAGAGATTTTTGGGGGGATTCTGCATTCTTTTCTTATAATGTAGAAAAGAGGATGGACTTAAATTAAAATCCTGTGTTCCAGTGAAGAAGTGGTGCGATTGGATCGAATTTGAAAACCGTAAGTTGCTAAGTTTCTTTTGCAAATTCACGAGCAAAATGGCAGAACAAATTTTTCTAGAATTATTTAAGTCTGTTGATCAGCAGATGCACAGCTTAAATACTACCATGGGAGCACAAGGCATTGCTAGGATTGTTCCAAAATTTGACGGATCTAACACTAAGGGCTTTAAAGAGTGGGTCAAAAGTATTTAAAAATTCGCAACATTAACTGGTATTGATGCAAATAGGACTAATCTAGTCCCATATCAATCAAGTAAAGGGCCTGTCAGTGATTTTATAAAAGGATACATGGAGTCTCATCCCGGAAGAGATTGGGATAGAAGGAAAGTTGACTTTAGAAGTAGTTTTGAGGAAGTTGTCGATTCACAACATGCTCTGCTCTTACTGCGAAAAGTAAAGCAAAGACAAAATGAGACGATTCAGGTCTATGCTGAAAGACTGACTGCTTTGGGTGACAATGCGTTTGAGGATCAGCCGTATGACGCGGTTCAAAAACAACTAATGGGCTATTTTATAAATCGGGCTAAATCGCGATTCGATGAAATTGCGCATTATGAGAGATAACCCTGCCACACTTAATGAGGCAATCTTGATAGCAACGCGCGAGCAAAATTTACAGAAGACATTTAGCTTGAGAAATGGCCAGTCAAAATTTGAATCAAACGAATCGGAAGGTCAGGTTCCTATGAATATTGATCACTGCCTTCGAAAGGGTACTTGTCATTTTTGTAGAAAGCCGGGTCATCACATAAAAGGTTGTAGGCTAAGAAAACGAACACATGAAATTCATTCGGCAGAAGTAGGTAGCAAACTGAGACATAGAGATAAGCAATGTTATCGCTGCGGGAAAATGGGACACATTGCGAGAGATTGCAAAGAAATCACTGGAAATCAGTTGCCTTTAAACGCGAATCCTTCTCAGATGTAGAAGCCGGTCGGAGAAGGCAAGGGAAAAAGCACAAACATGTTGTTTTTCTAAATTCTGTAGTTAGTGGTCCGAATTCTTTGTTAGCTAAATTTGAAAAACAGAAATATAGGGCATTGCTGAATTCAGGTATCATTAATCAGCAGGAGATTGTATGATTCCTTGAAAAATAAGCCAAAGTTACGAAAACATGATTTAAATTTAGCAACAGCAGGTAACACTCTCTTACATGTTGATGGTATTGCTGACCTCAATTTCTCTTTAGGTAAATTGTCTATGAGTCATAAGTTTTATGTGGTAAGAAATCTGAACAGAAATGTTATCATAGGCCTTGATTGGCTTAAATCACAAGGCGTTCGGGTGTATCATGATCTTTCCTGTATTAGAGTACATGAGACCTATATCCCGTTAGTAGATGATAAACATATAGCTTCTGTTGCTAGGGTCAAGGCTAAAATAAAACTTCCTCCCCAAACATCCCATATCTGTCAGTGTCAAGTTCGTAAACATCCTGAGTTTGCTACAGGTATCAAATATGAGATCTCTCCTTTTGAGGATGGACCATTAGGCAAGGAGCCAGGTTTACTAATGACTAATTGTATCTCTAACATTCCAGATAATCGAAGGCTGCCAATGCTTCTTATTAACTCAACCACCAAGACAATAACCATTAAACGAGGTGCACCCGTTGCCAAAATTTCCCCAATTAGTGCTAATGAGATATCGTCTGTCAAGCAAGATTTCAGGAAAACACCCCAATTATATGGAAGTAAAGATAATGAGTTTGATAACCTGGATGTTTGCCCGGAATACAAACAATTAATTACCAATCTTCTCAGAAAAAAATCGGATTTGTTTGCCAAAACTGATAAGAAACTGAGTCATATTGATACAGTTCGCATGAAAATTAATACAGGTAATCATCCTCCAATTAAGCTTAAACCTTATCATGCTCAACTCAATAACAGGGCTATTATTGATAAGGCTGTGGATGAAATTTGGAGGCAAAAATAATTTAAAGAAGTTAGTCTGAGTGGTCCTTTCCTATCGTAATTGTAGATAAGAAAGATGGTTCAAAGCGTTTTTGTGTAGATTTTCGCCCCATTAAATAAGATAACGAAAACAAATTCATACCCTTTCCCCGTGATAGACGACATTCTTGCATTACTAGGTAAAGCCAAATACTTCAGTTCTTTGGATTTAAAGTCAGGGTATTGGCAGGTAAAGATTGCTGATAGCGACAAAGAGTAGACAGCCTTCACCTATCGGCGTGGTCTTTTTGAGTTCAATGTCATGCCTTTCGGCCTTACAAATGCTCCAGTTATCTTCCAAGAATTAATGAATCGAGTCCTTGAAGGCTTAGGTAACTTCACTACTGCATATCTTGATGATATTTGATCTACTCCTAAACCTTAGAAGAACACATGACACATATTCAACAAGTATTTGATCGTTTGCGTATGCATAATCTTCGACTGAAACTTGAAAAATGTAGCTTTCTCAAGAGGGAAATTAATTACCTGGGATTTGTTATAATTGAAAATGGCATTAAACCTGAAGAAAAAAAGGTTGATGTAATTAGGTCTCTCCCACTTTCTACAAATGTGTGTTAGGTCAGAAGTTTTATAGGTATGTGTAATTATTATTGTAGATTTATACCTCATTTCTCGCAGATAGCAGAACCAACTATCGCCTTGACTAGGAAGTATGCCAAATTATAGTGGAATAATAAGTGCCAGTTAGCCTTCGAAAAGATAAAGAATATTCTTATTAAACTACCATTACTGTGCTATCCCGACACGACATAAATCTACCATATACTTTGTAAACTGATGCTAGTGATAAATGTATTGGAGCCTGTTTGACTCAAACAATTAAGGAACAAGGTCAAGATAATGAACGACCTGTATATTACCTCTCACATAGATTGACTGATACCAAAACACGATGGTAATTAATTGAGAAAGAAGCGTATAGAATTTTTTATAGTCTCCAAAAACTCCATCATTACTTACACAACGCTGAGTTCACGATAAAATGTGATCATCGACCTCTCAAGTACCTACTTGAGTCACCAATCCAAAACAAGAAAATATCGCTGTGGGCGTTGTCCATCTCTGGCTATAATTGTACTATCCAGTATCTGGCTGGTTCGGAAAACTCGGTCGCTGACCTTCTTTCTAGAGTACCTAGTGATACCAAGCAAGATGATTCACCATTAAACGACCATGACATTTATTCCAAAACTTATGAAATAAGTGCTCTAAATTCTAACCGGTTCACGCCAAAGAACTATGCTCGCTGTAAACCTCATTTTGAGGACAAGGTCATTAAGCCGATCTTAAAGTCACGTCCTAATATGGTAGAAGAACAAGACAAAGATGAGATGAAACTAAAAATTAAACAAAACTTGAAACAAGATACTGTATCACCGTCATTTGCCAAGAATCATATAATTCTTTATGGTATACTTTATTATATTTCACATGTAGATACCGACCGTTTTTTTTCGCCTCTACGTACCTGAACACTTGTAAAACTAGGCCATAGCTGAATATCATAGCACGCTGGGACATATGGGTATAGATAAAACATATGATGCCATTCACCTGAAATACTATTGGGTTAATTTATTCAAGATGGGTTCAGCTTATGTAAACAAATGTCAAACTTGTCAATTAAGAAGTAGTCAAAAAACCAAACCACCTGTGCAAGAAATGGATATACCTCCATACTCTTGGACAAAATTTGCTATAGATGTAAGTGGGCCTTATTCAACCTCCTTATCTGGCAATAAATATATTATTTCTTTCATTGACTTATTTTCTGGGTTCACTGAAGCATTTCCATCGCCAGATAAATCTGCTCAAACAATGGCTCGTTTAATTATTGATGAGATATTTCCAAGATATTCAGCACCTTTGGAAATATTAAGTGATAATGGAAGTGAAAATATTAATCATGTCATTAAAGAAACACTGAAAGAGCTAAAATGTGCATCACGTTACTTGTTCATATTACCATCCACAAAGTAATAGTGTAGTCGAAAGTTATCACAAAGCTTTAGTTGACATAATCTCTAAAATAATAAACACCAATGAAGGAGACTGGGATTTGTTTCTCAGCCATGCGCTTGGTGCTATTAGATTTGGTGTAAATGAGTCAACAAAAAGATCTCCATTCTTTCTTCTTTATGATCGTGATCCTGCACTGCCGATGGATAATATTTTAAAACCTAGGCGGAAATATTAAGGAGAAAATCCCCACAAAATTGCTCTGGAACAGCAACATAAAGCTTTTCTTTTAGTTCATCAAAATAGGCGCAAGGCAATGAAAAAGCGCAATGAGCTAGCCAATAAAAATGCCAAAGACGTTACACTTAAGGTTGGAGATCCTGTTTATAACAGAAATCACTCACGAAAATTTAAATTGGATGTAAAATGGCAACCTTATTATCGCATAATTGATCAGACTTCTCCAGTTACGTTCATAATAAAAAACCAATTAACGGGCGAAATGTCGAAAGTTCATGCCCAGAATTTTAAGATTAGCTCAATTAAATGAGTGGGAAATTCCTAAAGATAAGACAGGTAAGAAACTGAGGCCAAATAATTATGTGTTACCACCTGTATCTTCAGAATCAGATACAGACTTAATTAGTGAACAAGAAACTGATAAGAAACGTCGAGTAATTAAGCGTTATCAGAGGAAACGAGATATCGCCAGCTCGAATGAAAGTGATATACCATTAGCTGAATTAAGAGAAAGAATTCGGTCAAGGAATCAACGATGGGAAAGTGCTGATTATGACTCTTTAACAGAATCCTACTTTTCGGACAAAGACTTGTTGTGTGTGAGTTTGGTTTTGTAGTCTAAATAGATAAAAATCATGTTTGTGTTTTGATAAGGCTTCGCGGTTTCGGAATGCCAATAACCTAATTAGTGTATATTTATTATCGTTTCAGATAACCATGTGGCATTTTACGCTAAACTTTTTGGCAGTTTTTGTGTGCTTATACTCGCGTATCGTTTGTGATTTTATCATAAGGGATAGTGTTATTTTTCATAAAAACAATGAAGTATCATCTACCAGGGCAAAGTGGCTTGCTACACTTGTCATTGATTTTGATAGTTTCGAACATTTTATGTCTTTATTTGCAACAGACATAAAGTGCGCTGAAACTACCTTTGGGACCATTCTGTCAGAACATATTAAAACTAACGAAGAGCTAAAGACATTTCGTAACATTTTTACGGGCTTACAACAAGAGACAGTATTTCTCCGTAAGCTTAAGGACAAAATAGGTGAAGAAGTACAACTCATTAAGCAATTGGGCAATGGTACATCTCATAGAAGGACAAAGCGTTCTCTTCTTCCATTTATAGGTGAAGGGTTATCATGGCTATTCGATGTCGTAAGTGAACGAGACCTTGATCACATAAAAAAATCAAGTATCTGCTCTTGCAAAAAGACAAAAACGGATAATTCACGTAGTCGAAAAAAGTATATCTGTAATTAACGAATCCATGGTTTTAATAAGGGAAAAATCATAGTCTATATTGGAAATAATCGAGACTCTTCATGACATTGACGGAAGGATTAACAAGATTCAACATGATTTTGTGAGAGGCATATCGCAAAATAGGAATTTCATGGAAATCTATGCGAGACTAAGCTTAACATTAGATGAAAACAAATTATTATTTATAGATGCAATATTTTACATAATGAACCTTCAAGCACTATTAGATCAACTGATGTTTGGAAAAATATCCACTCGTATTATCCATCCAATTAAATTACGAGGTGTATTACCTGAAATTCAGGAATCCTTACCGGATCTTCTTTCATTAATCAGCAACCCGAAAACTGATTTATGGACATTTTATAGATATCTAACAAGCTCTACATTTTTCACAGAAGGAAAAATAATGGTTAAACTTTCAGTTCCACTGATAAGGATGGACAAGTTGTATGATGTTTATCAAGCAACTGCCTTACCTGTGGTCTCAAAATTCTCATTCGATATACAAGGGAATAATTCTAACTTAGATTTACTTGCTGCCTACGGTCTAGAAACACCGGGTTTCCTAATAGATAAATCTCGAACTACTT
This sequence comes from Tridacna crocea, assembly GCA_943736015.1. NCBI lineage: Eukaryota > Metazoa > Mollusca > Bivalvia > Cardiida > Cardiidae > Tridacna > Tridacna crocea. Next base: position 31,097,042 of record OX031066.1, on the reverse strand, counting down.
ACCAGCTATTATCACGCGAAGAACTTCGAGTTTGCAGTTATAACAATGTTAAGTTTTGTAAAGTTCAAAGTCCTGTGTTTCCTGTTAGCCTGAGGCGGACATGCCTGATCAACATGTTCATCTCAGACCAAGGTATGCACGATCGTTTTTGCATTGCAACCGTGACTAAAGAAAAGTTGCCTTTAACTAAACACTTATTTGGCATCTCCTGGGTTGTGATGTCCCATACTAGATTGAACTTCGCTGTCGTGTGTATCGGACGACTTCAATAATTACAAACAAATCCAACGCGTGACGTAATAAAGGTGAATCCTGGTTGTACAGCTACAAACAAATACTTCACTATAAGTACGCCTTTTGTTGTGGGTAGGTCAACGACTGTTTATAACAACATGCTGGATTTAACTATTGGGAATTTCTCTCATATCAAAGATTTAATCTGGAAACCACTGCGTGATAAGTTTCCTAATGAAACGAAACTTCAGATTCCTAAAACTTTGGCTGAAATCATCGATATGTCCTTGACTAACCTGATATCTCAAATAGACTCAGTTGACGATATAGACCTTACGACAAAGCCCTCTTTCTCACTTTGGTTTTATGTTAGCCTTGTGCTTGTTCTGGTAGTATTGATCATTATTGTATTGTGTTGTGTATATAAAAATTGTAAATATAAATGTCTGCCAAATTGTTTGCGTGATGCGCAAAAGAAACGGCAACGACCTACGGTATTGACCGAGATCGAGCTTCAAGAGATGAAGTCAGGTGGAACGTTACCACCAGCCCAGGTGTCTGCCAATGAACCACCCCCTAGCAGAGAGCGATTATATCCGCACCTCTACTGGAAAGACTCTGCTAATTAGATAGAAATATATGTACAAAGAACCAGTGAAAAAAATTGTACCAATTAGTTTTTATAGCAGAACTATTCTTATCAACTAGATAGTTGTTTTATGTTTATGTGTACCTTACAATGTAGCATGACTACTCCCTTACAGGGCATTTAGGGAGAATCATAAAAAAAAAAACAGATTCATTCTTAATATCTTCTTCGCACGATATCTATCGAAAAAAAAAAATGAATCCGAACTGGGAAACATTTCACACGAAGTGTCAGCACTAGTGGAAAACGTGTTGCGAACGCGATTACTGTACCTGGAGGACAGGTACATTGGACACTTGTCGACGGACATTGGGTTCGAAGTTGCTGACGTTTTGTGCAGTAGAAACTACATAATTGACCATCCAGTATACGTCAACACTCCCTTGGTGACAACGGGCTGCAGCGTACCTTCACACTTTACGATTACAGCTGGGACGATGACCAATGCATCTGATTCGGACGCTATTTTGACGGCGTCCACCAGCTTCGGTCAGCATAGCCAACATTCACTGTCGCCCCAGATGTCATCACCAAGGACGCCAGAAAGCATCAGGACCCTACAACATGACGCGCAACAAAGGGCTGCCCAATAAGTGTTTTTATCAAGGATTTATCAGAAATGTGCTGTGGTGTGAAACGAAAATGTGCACAGAACTCTAGTGGACCTTTATGTAGTTTAAAATTATGGATTCGTTCTTTGTATTTCATACAACTATTTATTTGAATGATTCTTTATTCATCTATTTTTTTTTTCTTTCTTGATTATATTTATTTTCAGTAAAGATGTACACTGACAAGAACAAGGGACAACCTTCAGAAACATAGGTTATTGTATACTCTACGTGTCAATTTGGCGCACTACCGCAAATATGACAAATAATGCATTCAGAGTTAGGACTCTTTTTATGATAGTTTCATGATGTATTTAGTTGACAATAGTGAATGCGTTTTTTTTTTTTTAACATATTGCTATGATTTTTGTTTTCAAACATTTTCTAACTGGAAAGTGTCTCTGTAAGAGGGGGAGGAATGTAACACTATCGTTGTCTTGGTTACTCATTTTAAGATGAGTCGTCCAATATTCACCTGAGCTATCTAGGTATACGGCGTGCCTGGAACATTGCCAATGCATGGACAGTTCAGGTGACCTGGAACATTGCCCGTAGGTGGGCGGTTCAGTTTCCAGATAGTATATAAGGTAAAGGGCACAGAAGTAGCGGAAGATTTTGGGGAGACTTTTGAAGAGATTTTTATGGGATTCGGCATTCTTTTCTCATGAATAAATAGTAGAAAAGAGGATGGACTTAAATTATTTTCCCCCGTTATGTCACAGCTCATAGCCGGTTGCAGCGAACTTCCTTTTTCGCGATTTTTTACCTCTCATCTCTGATGCATGTGAGAAAGTAGTAAGTGGCTTGGGGAAAAATGTTGTGTCAGTACTGGTGTGAGAATCACACACATGCGTCAGTGCATTTGGCGCCATAATGTGACCCTAGCTGTCTAAATAGCGTTAAACTCCAATACTCATGAACAAACAAAATCAAATGAGCCCTGCTCTAGAAAAAGGGGACTTTTTACATCCCGTGATGTATGATACCAAGTTTGTTATCACACGATTATAGGTGTTACTAGAATTTTCGCCTTACTACGACTTTCCTTTTGCGTTATTACATGTTTTAAAACACGTTATTACGAGAATCTATTTTTGCGATACTACGACTTTTGTTTTGAGTTATGACGTGTTTTAAAATACATTATTACGAGAATTTTCGCGTTACTGCGACTTTTTTGTGCGTTATAATGTGTTTTAAAACACGTTATTACGAGAATTTTCGCGTTACTGCGACTTTTTTTTTTTTGCGTTATAATGTGTTTTTAAAACACGTTATTACGAGAATTTTGTGTTAGTGCGACTTTTTTGCGTTATTACGTGTTTGTAAACACGTTAATATTACGTGATTTTCGCGTTAGTGCGACTTTTTTTGTGTTATAACGTTTTTGAAATTCACGTTATAACGTGTTTAAAGAAAAAAATTTCACCTTCATTTTGACACTTCTAAGCTCTTGTAGACATGGAAATGTTTATGTAGTATACTGGTCTATCCCTCCGATAGATGTAAAGGTTTAGCTTGTGTTGGTATAACGGGTCACTTATACTGCCTTGCTATAGAGGTAGCTTTTGTAGCGAAGTGGTAGGGTGTTCGCCTTGAGACCTGGAGGTCCAGGGTTCAAACCCCGCCGAAGACGGCTGTTTCTTAGAACTGTTACATTTGGCGCCAACCAGTATGTAGTATACTGGTCAATCCCACAGATATATGTAAAGGTAAAGATTGTGTTGGTATAAGGGACACTTATACTGCCTAGCTATAGAGCTAGCTTTTGTAGCGACGTGGTAGAGTGTTCACCTTGAGATCCGGAGGTCTAAGGTTTAAACCCCGCAAGAGACGGCTGTTTGTGAGAACTGTTACATTTATACCGCGGTAGGTATTTTTACCGACTTTAATTGGTCAGTGCAATTTATTAGCAACTTTCCGTTAAGTCAAAACCCGATAGCCAATTTTCACTTACCAACAATTTGTACAATATATACTGACATGGGTCGGCACTTTCCGCAGATGCAACGAGCCTCCTTTTCACAAAGCATGAAATACTCTTTGGTCAGAATTACCTGGATGCGATAGACGTATCTACAGGTAGGTATGTAAGTAAACAATTTAGTGGGAAAGCAGGATATAGGCTGAGAAAGTTGTAGAAGGAAAACTTTGGGAACTCGGAATAAAGGCTCAAAAATTGAAGAAGGGAAAACTTTATTTACAGTTCATAACAAAAGTATTTGATTTCAAATACTAACACACATAGGCACAAACGCAAAATACAAGGTAGGTAAACCTACAACAAAGTGAAAAGAATTTAGGCTAGGGGGTTTGTTAATATATAGAGGATTTTTTTCCCAAAGTCAAAATTTATTTCATCGTGTGAGCATCATTGGTAAATATAATACCGATGATGTTCAAAATAAGTGAAATAAATTTCGATCTTTCACCGGAAAATTATTATCCACTCCGCAAAACAATGCATTATAATCACGCACTCTGCTCGATATGATAAACCCTGCACGGTATGGCTCCTAGATTAAAGAAAACATTGACTAAAACAGTTCATGTGAGTAAGGGTTATGAATGCTATCAATTCTTTTAAAAGTATTTACACGTGCTTACAACCTGAGAGCGTAAAATATAGAGGATATTGGTTTTTGCGGTGACACATCGAAATTTATTTTGAAATGAATAATGAATCATCGAGTGAACATCATCGGTAATATTTTCACGAGTGCGCAAATATTCTATGTATTTCATGCTTTCAACCCTTTCTGGAAGGATCTTTATCAAACTCCAGTACAGTTCTTTTCAGTTATTCCCCGTTCTATACCCCTCCCGCATAGCAACGCATTACAATATTACGTCAAGCGAGAGAAATGTAAGGTCAATGACGTCATATTTCCATCTGCTTGAGAGTCACGCGCAATTTACCTAGGTAACTAGAATGTAAAAAATCGGTATTTTCACTGGTCCACTGAAATATCGAAAATACTTTCACCACTTTTTTTTTACATCCTATCGGAAAGCAATATCTTGAAAAGTGTTTACACTTGCTCCACTTTGGGCTTAAGGTATCATAGACTGTTACATAGAATAAGATGAATAGTTGGCTTAAAAAAATATTCCCATTAACACTTTCCCAAACAATCCCTGGTTTTTACGACCCTGAGAAAAAAGCCCTGTGAAAACATTGTGAGAAAAGGAGAAAGTGCTGGTAACCCGCATTTTCTGCTTTTCCCACAATGTTTTTTACCTTTCCCGAAACAAATTTTAGTATTATGAGTCCCATTAATTTTGTCATCTGCAAACTCTTTCAATTTGGACCAGTCTAAAATTTTGTCGTTTGGTAAAGGGTTAAACTGACATATACGCATAAGAATAAAGAGAACAGAAAAGTAAAATTGTTTTTATAAAGAAATAGAGTTTATTTCATCAGTTTGTGGTTAGTATGGGGAAATATTTGTCGAAAAAGGGAAAGGTATGCGAAAATGACAAGTGCCGTAAGTCATTGTACTTTGAAAAAGAAACAGGAGAGAACATCAAATAATTTTAATCAGATTTGTACATAACATACATCTTTTTCATAAGACCCATTCATTTCTATGTAATACGTACAGTATATTACACTGAAAACAGCGGAGGTTATGTGATAAAATTAGCTCTGAAAATGGTAAGAAAGAATTTTTAATTATTCATTTGGACAATCAAGTGCCTTCGTTAAAGGAATGTGAGAGCAACCACGTTGGAAAAGAAAAAAAACAAATAAATAAATAAATAAATAAATAAAAACACACACATGTATAAGAATATCCCAAAGTCTGAGCGGTCATGGTTTTTCTGCTTAAGATGTATGTGTCTGTCCTAGATTTAACGATAAACTGGTGCGGGCAAGCCTGTTGACGGGCGCTGGGAGTAGGCAGGGTTCTGAAACACAATGTTTAGTACATCCTGTGTTCGCTTTTCAGAGTGCATCCTGTGGGGAAAAAAGAGCGTTGCCTATAAAAGTTGTGGGGAAAAAAAGAGTGTAGCCTATCAGAGTGAATTAACGCAGTTTATCGGACACGAAATGCGTATTATCATAATCAACTGAATAGCAAACTATGGTAATAGTTTGCTATTCAGTCGATTATGATAATATATACATAATCATTGTCTTACACGGAGAGATGGATACAGATTATGTTATCATTCTAAATGACGATAAAAATTCTGCATTTTCGATGATAAAACCGTTGTAGTCTACGATATACTGGGATACGACGACTAAATATTTTGAGCCTCATATAACATATTACAAAATAACACATATTTCAGAGATACATCTGTCAAAACTATTAATGCCACCAAAGGAGACCTCATATCCTACCAGCTTAGATGACTTTTTACCAAATAGTCTCATGATTCAACACAGTTTGGGAATAATACTTTTTTGCAAATGCCTTTGTGACGTTAGAAAAAATTGGAGACGACCATTTCCTTCTTTAATGTATTTTATTTATTCTGTCAAAGATAAACCTCATCATTTGAGAATAGATAAATGTGTTATCTGCAGACGTTGGTAGAAAAGATGGGCGTTCAATTTAAATTCCTATTCCTATCCTGTTGAATAAATTCAATGAAAATATCAAGTCGATAGTATGAGCGCCAATAATACTGGTTGAAACTGATTTTCTAAAGAAAAACATTTCTTCATCGACAAGCACGCGCAGTGTCGTCTGGGATTTACAATATTAGCAATAGGTTAGCAGCTTCATGGTTGAAATGTGGTTCACAAAAAAGAAGGAAAAATCGTCTGCGTTCGAACGGGAGCATCAAAAAGGGTATATGCAAATCTACAGTTATTTGGTGACGTTTGCACAAATGTTCGAAGCATATATTGCTGAAGAACTGAAGAGGATGTAAATTACAAAGTGCAAATACAACTAATATTGTTCAAGAGATAAATGAGACGATCAGATATTCACATTCCAGTATACAATAAAACATTCTTTAAAGTGGGTAATATTACCTGCTGGGAAGTTTGACCTCATCCTCAGAGGTATCAGAACTACTCGGTCTGTCTGTTTCAATCTCTATAACACTCTTTTTCAAGGATGTGACTCTAGAAGATTGAGCTAGACTGGATTTTGAATATAATCCTGAGGAAACAGGGCATCTTGACGATCGTGTATTTTGTACAGACAAACCAGTCCTTGATGTCGAGGCGATAGCTGACGGTGATTTTGAAGATTTGGATCCGCCTTTCGTAAATAATACTGATAACCTTCTGCTTTTCATCATCAGAACTGAAATCATAATAATTGTTGTAATGCTTTGAGGTTATCTATGATGTGGTAAAATAACTGATCGTGATGATGTATTGGTTAATAACAATTCCAATCACAATACCTTTTTTATCTTTTAATTCTTTAGTTATTAATACCGACATTAGACTAGAATTCGTATCCATTTTCTAGGTACATAGAGAGAAAGGCAGAAGAAAAAAAAACTTAATGATCTTTCGCTCATAGATAGATATTATGTTATGACAAGCCTTATCCATGTTTAAACTACATCTTTATTATTTTATTAAACAGTTAAGTAAAATACACGATTTTTCCCAATATCTAGTAAGCTAGATTTACGGTTCCTTATTGCACTTTGTTATGATCATCCTTTTCTCATGTGAACTTCCTTTTTCTTATCTACTTATGTCTAGTAGAGATAGCTCGGATAAGATTTCGAAAAGAATCAAAGTACTGATATAGTACTGAAAGCCAGGAAATTGAGGATACGAAACAATACAAGAGGTCAATTTTAATTAATACAAACAGGTAGACGGACAGGGATACAAGCGGATTCCACTAAGCCCCTGGAATTCTTGGTTTTAACAGGAAATTTTGAACTGATAAAAGAAAGCACCAACCAGAAACTAATTAAGCCAGAGCTAGGCATGTGCTCACAGTTATGGGGTGCTTGGTAATGGCTTAGAATACTTAGTAATTTGTTGTGTTTGTAAACAATCTCAAGTCAAAATTGAACTATTCAATCGGTGCAATACCAACTTTGGTAATCTCAATTTTCTGAAAACATGTGAAGTCCTCAATGACGTTATTTTTCACATTTATGAGTGGTCTACTAACAGTAGCATATTTTTCCCCAAAATTTATCCTAATCAAATGACAAGTTTCTTTATTGTCAATTACGTCGCACAGTAGATTGTATACATGTACATGTATTAAAAATGTTTTATCACTATTTTAATTGCCAAATCAACTACCTCTATTCAATTTCCATTGATGACCCACATGAAATTAGTAATCACTTCATGAGAGATTATAGGACCAACATATACGAGTAATTACAATTAAAAACTGAGATTTATAAGCAACTTTTACAGATGATAAATTAAGGTGCTTCATCAGAAGCAAAATTTAACATGGTGTTAGCCGAAAGAGCCTTGAAAAACATTGTGGTTTTGTCTCAAAATCAGGATACTCTGTGGACAACACGCTTTTTAAATCAGCATAGCTGGTGTAACGTAATTCTTAGAGAGAGAGAAAATAGGCTGTTTGAAAGATATTTGTAGCTTGCACTAGTCAGTATGCCTCCAATCCCCAGATTTTCGGAATTATCAACATTGAAAGTATCTTGCAGACAACTGAAGTGTTGCTAAAATGATGGTTTTATCAGTGGAATATAGTTCAGTTGGTAGCGAAATACACTGTAAGAGTCCACAAGCTCGGTCATGTTTCCTTTTGAGGATTGATGATAGGTATTGTGATAGGGTACAATTCTCTCTCATCGCATACTAAACATACAGGTCTCTGAAATCTAAGTCCTTTGAATTTCTGTAAATAAGTGTTTTTCTTTTTCAAAAATCACCCTTAACCAAAAGACATTTTTTTCTGGAAAAAAAAATTGAAAGCAGTTGCAGAAGAAAAATCAAATGTTGATAAAAAAAAGTAACATTCGTCTTTCAAATGCTAGAAAATATTGTGGGAAAAGGAGGAAATGCTTTTGTGGAAGAGGGTTTCAATATACAGTAACCAGAAATGTGATTCAATAAAATACACTTTATGGGATCGAACTGGTGACTTCACGATCGACGGCTGGACATGAATCCTGTATTGGGTGATGGAAAATGTACAAGTAGGAAAGGGAAGGAAAATATACGGGAGAGAGAGAGAGAGAGAGAGAGAGAGGATGAAAAAAAAAATCTTCATACAATAAATCAAAATAATGGGCATATATGAATATAAAAAGATACATTAAATGAACCACTACAGAAAAAAATATAAGCATTTATTTGGTTTCAAATCAAAGTCGATCAAATAGATATTTTAAGAACCACACAGGTGTAATCTATTTGTGACAGGTGTAAAAGGTGTGAAGTACATCCTATCAGTGTGAAATAGGCAGTTATAAACAATGGCAAAACTACCAAATAACTTTTGGATAAAGGTAACTATTTCACATAATGTACGTACTAAAGACAACGAAGTTTCAAAAATAATTTTTATAGATAACTTGAATAATGATATGGATGAAATTTGAACCAGTGGAGAATGGTGAATTCTTTCCCACCATTCGACAATCTCGGTATACAGTTTCGGAATCAGCCGAGTTGTAACGAGTAGGCCTATTACTGAAATAAACCTAAAAGGGAGGCTAATAGCACAGACTTTCAACGTCTAAGAGACGAAAAAAGTCCTTTTCCCTACATGTCTACACTTTTGTCATTTGAAAAAACTTCAAAGTTGTCTGGCATATATTGTTTACGGTGTATTGTGGTCGAGAAAATAGAATGATCTTTTTCACAATGACATGAATTTTGTTCATACTGCTTTTCTTACAGAGGCATTTCGTTTGAAATCAAGTTGAAGGCATCGGGAATGCTGACATGAATGTCTGATAATGCGAAAATCTGTACTTTTGGGGGAGGGGTGGGGGTAGCGTTAAAGCATATGATTGATTAGTAGGCCTAAATAGTTAACCGTTTACCAAACAATCCATAGCTTTTACAACCCTGAGAAAGAAGCCTTTTTAAAACCTTGTGGGAAAATGAGAAAATACTGGTAACCAGAATATTCTCCTTTTCGCATAATGTTTTCTACCATGCTGGAAACAAATTTCAGTTTACCTTTAATTCGAAGTCTGCAATGCTTTCAATTTGGACTTGTCTAAAATTTTGTCATTTGGTAAAGAGTTAAAGCTTTATTTCCTATGCAAATTTAATTAGGTTGTGTAGATCTTAGATAAGACTATCTCATCTGGTTGGATACAACGTTGTATACCTTTTGGAAAGTGGCCTGTAATAAGTGATTTCCCTTTTACCATAATGTTTTCATATAGCGTTTGTATTTTATATTTTCTGTAACATTTTATCAAACCTGATTTTGAACGTCCCTGAGCAAATGGACTTCTAAAAAACATTGTAGGAAAAGAAGAAACTGCTGGTAAAAAGCATAATTTCTTTTTTCCACAATGTTGTCTAGCCTTTCAGAACCATATACCAGTACTATTGTTTGAGCTATACCTGATTTTGTTGTCAGCAAATGCTTTCAGTTAGGACAAAATCTAAAATTTCTTTCGTTTGGTAAGATAATAGAGATGGTGTCATTAAGGCTATCCCTATGCCTCCCCGTAACCTACTGGTGCATGTTGTTTGTAAATACATGTGCTGATACATATGAGCTGCACTCTAGCAAAAGGGGGTTTAATGCATATTCATGGTGCATTTTACTGAGCAATGCATCACACTTATGGATCCAATTGACTTCATTATTAGGAAGAGTGGTCCTAAGATATTAAAAAGAAAATAAAAAATGTTTCAACATAGGTCAGACTGCCATAGTTCTTTTTTTATTTTTGCAAAATGTATTGAGCCCCTTTTCACAAAGCAAGGCTTACATTGTTTGTAAAAAGCTCTGAAAGCATGACCAAATCAATTTTGAAATTCAGACACTGTTTTCACGGGTAGGAAACTTCATATTCAGAGCCAAAGGTTCCGACGAGAAAATGTTGTGTTGGTCTGCCGTTTCTGAAGATGTCGGCTGAAAAACTACCCCAAAACAGGTAGGCATGTCATTATTTGTAATTATGTGTTTTATGTCTTTGAAATTCAAAGAAAGGAGAATGTCATTCGATCCTCTGGTCTTTCAACGTGTTTTCTATACTACGGAAAGTTGGAACACGTGTACGATGTTGTTTGAATCATTTGTGGTGGCGTGGGTTGACTGTAGCCAAAATAATACGTCTCTGAAATAAATGCAGGCTCTTTTTGCCCTTTAAGTAAGAAATTTTCCTGTTCTACAGGCTTAGATAATTGTCTTTGACGTTTCCATTTGCTCAATGCAAGATTCGACAGAAAACTACCCAAAACGGGCGTATTTTGAGAAAGGCTCCGATTGTGTAGGTCGGTTACGAAAATATCGGTTGTCTCCGATGAAGAGGAATTTCGTTTATTTTTTTCTCTAATTTTCAGGTATGTAAACTGAAGATGAGTCGATATAATGTGAAGCAACAAGTTCATTTTAAGCATATTTTCTCCTTGTGTCTTATATAAAGAAATAGCACAGAGAAGCATTTGACCAATTTTACATGCATTTTGCTAATATGAATGTACAATCAGAAAACGTAAAAGATGCCATTCATTCCATTTTTTAGCAACGTGCTCAGGGGGAGCTTTTAGATCAAGATGTGTCCATTGTGCGTCGTCTGTCGTGCGTCGTCCGCCGTCCATCGTCAACTATTCTTTATTAAACATCTTCACCTCCTTTACTACTGGGCCGATTTGGACCAAACTTGACTTGAATGCTCCTTGTGCTCTTTAAAGTGTTCACAGAATTTGATTCCATTAAAAACCCTAGTTGCCATGGCAACCAAATGGAATTTCTAAGAAATTCTTTAAAAATGTTCTCCTCTTAAACCGCTCGTCAAATTTTGAAATAATTTCACAAAGATGTTCCTTGGATGACCATTTTCAAAAGTTGTTAGCGAAATTTTGATCCCTCAGGAAAAATGGCTCTTTTGAATGGGGGTACTTGCACTATACGGATTGAATGAAGAAATTCTTAAACATTATTCTTCTCTGAATCAGCAGATCAGAGTACAAAATAATTTCACAAAGATGATTCCTTGGATAAACATTTTTAAAACTTATTTGCAAAATTTTGATCCATCAGTAAAAAAATGGCTCTGGTGAATGGGGGCTACTTGCACTTTACGGAAATGAAGAAATTCTTAAAAAAGTTTCTTCCCTGAAACGGCTGGTCAGAGTTTGAAGTTTGAATTAATTTCACAGAAATGATCATTGGGTGACCCTTTTGGCTCTGATGGCTTCGGGCTATTGACACTATATAGACATGGAGAAATTCTAAAATAATCCTCTTCTCTGAAACGGGTGGTCAGATTTTGAAATAATTTTGCAGATATTTTCCTAGGATGACCCTTTTCAAAACTCGTTTTGGAAATTTTTAATCCATCAGCTTATTGTTGGCACCTGTATGTGGTTTTCTAGTTCGACTTATGTTCTAGTCACTTTCGAACATGTGCTCTTCTGCAAGAAATTGTTCTTGGGTGAACTATTCAAAAATTTATTTGCAGAATTCTGATTCATCAAAATCATTGCTGTGGTGATGATTGTAGGGGTGGTGACAGATTTTTAAATGACTTTTACAAAATTGCTCGGCAAAATAATAATTATGTTTCTAAAGTTTCAATCATGTGTAAATAATTATGTCGATGACTGAATAATGATTCATAAACTGCATAATGCAAATTCATGCATCGAGACTAGTTAAAGACGCGTTGCGTTTATCTTTCTCGTACTTCTAAAAGAAAATATATTTTTTTTTTTTGTCATTGTTTGTGCTTATGTGTATACAGGGATCATATATAACGTGTATATAGAATCCCTGGTGTATACGACAAAAGCACTCATGAAAAAATTTATATATGGACCATTCGGTCTAATCAAAAGCTATGCAGAAGTATTTTTAAACTTTAGATAGACTAATCTTAAGCAGCATTTTTCCATAGTGACAATACCAGTCCTTTGTATTTTCATAAATGTGGTCATGTTCCATCCAACAAATGAACTAAATTTTGGACTGAAAGATATCAATGGAAAAACAAAACTTACTTCTTTCCTAATTATTTACAGGAAACTAAATTTTTGAAAGGGAGCTCCCATGAATCGGTGCCGACTGACATAGTCAGAGCCGGTCCACATAATCGGAGCCCTTCTTTATTTTTATCAATTTTTGTGCTTTCCTTTTCAAGTTTTGACCAGTAGTGAATGTAACATTTCAAAATATTAATTCAAGGTTTTGGGACAGCAAGACCTTCTCTTATTTGCCAATTAAATGGCAATAACAGAGAGAATTTAGGTCCTTGACATATTATTTTGGCAACCGTCAACCCACGCCACAAATGATTCAGACAACATCGTACACATGTTCCAACTTTCCGTAGAGCAGAAAACACGTAGAAAGACCAGATGATCGATTGACAATCTTCTTTTTTTAAATTTCAAAGACATAAGAACACATAATTACAAATACTGACATGCCTACCTGTTTGGTTTTCTTTTTTCAGCCGACATCTTCAGAAACGGAAGACCAATACAACATTTTCTTGTCGGAGCCATTGGCTCTGAACATGAAGTTTCCTACCCGTGGTCATGTTATACCACTTTCAGCATCAGTCATATGGTGGCGGCTGAGTAGCCTGAGTTTCATTGGTTGCCACAGAACCTGGCTTAGGCCCTAGTGTGTGTGGCCACTTTCATTGCCAAAAAAGTCAGAAAAACAATGAATTGTGATGTCTTATCATAGCCTGATTAACAGTGCAATAATATGAAGGTCATAGTAAAGGACCTTTCATTTTCTGCTGAAGCTTTGTAACATAATTTATTGATTTTTTTTTATCTGTTTGTATATTTCTTGTCCAAAAGGATCCGTGGAACTGACAGAAATCTGTATGAACCATTTATTAAACAACAAAAAACTAGACTTGTTCAAATTGAAAGCATTTGCAGACGACATATTGCTCAAATAATGGAATCTTTTAAAAGGCAAGAAAACATTGTGGGTAAACGAGAAAGTGATAGTCACTAACATTAAAACGGGGAGTATGTATGTATGTATGTATGTATGTAGTTTTTTTATTGGCCTATAACTTCCTGGCGAATAGTCAGATTCTAGTATAATTTTGCATATACAATCACCATAGATAAATGTGTGGCATGCAGGACTCATGTTGCCAGCTTGCAGGTAAAGGTCTTGCCGATTTCAAACTCACAACCCTTTGATTACAAACCCTGGCTGCAAATGAACTGCACATTAGGACGGCCTCTGCAGGAAACAAAGCAGAGTTGGCCTCTGATTTCAACGTTTGTGCGGAGGTCAAACCTTTAATCCAACAGGGTCAGTTCGTTTAAAGCTCATATGATTGACAAATTATTAAAGCACTGGAGCAGAATGAGCAGTAACATGCTAACCCTTTACTGCACAACAAGTTTTAACGACCCTGAAGAGGGTTATTGAAAATATTGTGGGACAAGAAGAAAACACTGCTAACCAGCATTTTATCCTCTTCCGACAATGCTTTTCAAAAGTCTTCGCAGGGTCACTGGACCTTGGAACTGTTTGATAATAGAATATCACAGTTATTTGTTAAAGGACAAAATGTTGACGTTCTAGAGAGAAACAAAAATACATAATTATCTCAATAACATTTTTGTTTAACTTCTCATTTGAAATTAGGCTTTTATCTCATAAATACATGCATGTATTACCCACCTCCATGTCTATTTTTGTTGAGTAGTAAAATTCATACAATAAATCGCACGATTCAACCATGATTTCAGGTATATGCATAACCAAGCAACTTACAAGCAGCAGAGCACATGTAATTATAATCTTTCAACATGAATATGAACCATGAATATAAGCCATGCCTTATGGCATAGGCAGCTTAATGCATCTGCCAAAAGTATCTACCTTATCGTTTTGGTATGTTCAAAATTTCTGCATGTTAAAGGACCATTCTACTGCCTCATTCTGTTAGTTGTGAAAAGAAACAGATTTTATGGATCCATTTTTATAGCTTGACTTGCTTGATATCATACATTACAGAGATACTTTAGGCTCTCCTTTCGCCAGAGTATGGTTTACATACATTAAACACATTTTTTTTTTATCTTTTGAGACTTAATGGGAAAAGGAAGAAATAAGAGAAAATGTTGCTTACAAACTTTCCTTTGGTTTTTAAAACTTGGAATTCGTTTGGTAAAGGGTTAACACTTTACAGGGCTACAACTCGGCTGATTCCGAAACTGTATTCCGAGATGTGTCGAATGATGGGAAATAATTCACCATTCTCCACTGGTTTTATTTATTTGTACACCGGGCGAGAACACGAGGGTTTAAAAATTTTAAAAATCTCGCATGTACACCAATTTAACGGGGTAATATGTACTATGGACCGGGCGAGAGAGCGAGGTTTTAGAAAAATCTCGCATGTCTCTGTTTTCTGGATGACTGAACATCGATTTCACGATGCGAGATTTAAGAAAACATAGGCGAGGGTTTAGAAAGTAAAATCTCGCCCCTGTTATCTCGCGAGGATTGTAAAACCTCGTATGTATATGACTTTAGTGACATGCGAGAAAGTGAGAAAATTTCGAAACCTCGCATGTCTGTACATGCGAGGTTTTGAATGGCCCTATTAGGATTCCGTAGAAACGGGTGATTGATATTTGTTTTCCTTCATAATCCAGGGCAATAAACGAGAACAGAACAATTGATTTGGATAATTCAAGTTTTGGTAATAGAAAGCATAATGTTTTAGTAGTTTTATGTGAAATTTCATGAGACATCAGTGTAATAAACCTCATTATTTAAGAAATAATCTTCTATCTATTGCGGTATATCGTTCAATAAACCACAGTTATGAGTTATAAGGCACAATAAATGATCCACGAGGGCGATAGCCCGAGTGGGTTATTCATTGCGCCTCATAACTCACAACGTGGTTTATATAGAGGATATTTGTTTTTTTCGGTGAAAGATCGAAATTTATTTCATCGAGTGAACACCATCGATAATATTTTCACGAGTGGCGCAGCCACGTGTGAAAATATTACCGATGGTGTTCACGAGATGAAATATATATTTCGATCTTTCACCGAAAAAAACAAATATTCTATCTATTTCATGCTTTTAACCCCTTCTGGGAGAAGCTTTATCAAAAGCCAGTACAGTTCTTTTCCCTTATTCCCCGTGGCGTACCCCTCCCGCATAGCAACGCATTACAATATTACGTCAAGCGCGAGAAATCTTAGGTATATGACGTCAATTTACCTAGGCAACAAGAACGTGAAAATCGGTATTTTCACTGGTGGTACCAGTGTAAGATCGAAAAATATTTTCACTGCTATTTCACGATATCCTACCGGATAGCATGAAATAATGAACGATAAATCACGATAGAAAGAAGATTATTTCAATTCTAACATGGCCAGTTTTTAATGAATGGAAAACAAGGTCAAACCTAGAATAAAAACGCGGATGAAGATTATGTTCCATTGAATAACTCGCTCATTGAATGACGTCACTCAATATAAGATGATGTCACTCTTCATGGATTATCGCAGATTTTACCACGTTTTCCTTGCACTGTGTTTATAGTCGAATTTGCGTGTCATGTTAGAATTAAAGATACACAAGTATATTGATGGTAATTATTGGTAAATAAGTTTAGTTTCAGCAAACGGCGTAGTTTGAAACATAGGTAATAGGAAAATTTTCTAGATCTATCCTTTAAAACTGAATCAAACTTTCGAATAACATTTTTAATTCTTGTCCTTATTTTTTTCATCTGCATCAGCTTTATTGGTTTTTTTTTTAATGTAATATTCAGGATCATTCACTAATAGCGGCACAACTAAGCTGGCTATCAATAAATTCTTCACTTGCATTTTCGTTTATCGTTTCCTACGTTCTGTGGACAAAATATATATGTATCTATTTTTGAACTGCCTTACCTGAATTTTTGTGCATAAGTTCCACTTGAAATGGCAAAAATATGAGTATCGCCCACATCAGGGTCATTTATATGGAAATAAAGCTGAATCAATGCACCAGGATACTAAAACGATAATTACATGCTAGAGATAACATTATTTATTTGGTAGAAAATAGAACTGCAGTTAGTAAACCCAGACAAACAAAAATTAAAACCCGATGCAGTTATTACTCCTTATATTTTCAGATCTAGTGACTTTGCCTAGCGCTCACGTATTTTCTTATATCACTGTGTTTGCATGTACTGTATATTTCTATTACATGGACTTTTTAACAGAAGGAATTTTTATAAAAGGTAATCGCTTGCTTTGGTAAAAAGCTGAAAGCGTCTTATGATATGTTAAGATGAAACACTACGAAACACATCTTACATTTGCCTCTGTTAAGTTGACATAAGAAATACCCGAGGACAAAGTTGGTCCTTCATTCACATTTGTAATATCAACAGTGAGGAATTTGGTTGATGTGGCCTGCAAGTGATTGTCTTGTACAAGACTGAATTCCAGGCTGTATTGTTCTTGTGATTCATAGTCAAAGGTTCCAGTTGTGGTTATGACTCCAGCTGTTAACAATATTAGGAGGAACATGGAATTTATGGCAGACATTATCGCACTAGCTTTATGAAACAGTATTTTGCACGTGAACTTTTAGATTTGTTAAATAGCATTTAAACAAGACATTTAAAAAAGTAACACGAACACTTGCGCTTCATTATTCAATTATAGATAAGCACTAGATCTATGTCACATTACTTGTACTCAGTTTATGTCACATTAATTTTACTTAATTTGGTTGAAGTACTTGTTTATTTAAAAAAAACATGTTAGAACTCACTCTTAGTGTTGACAGAAAATAGGGTCAGTGCAGTAGAAGGCCAAACGGAAATCAGTCTAAAGGTATGAATATCTCCAATATCTGGATCTGTATAGTCTAAATCAAATACTGTAGTACCAGTGCCGGTATCTTCGGGAAGGGTCACTGTCTCTGGCAGGTTGTTAATGTAGGGAATTGTCCTTGTATCTAAAAAGTGATTATTTTATTATTCGTCAGAAAATTATTAGCCTAATCTGCAAGTGTAAATAACGCTAGCAAGTATGGTGCAATATGAAGTTGGTTAATAAACAAAATACCACTAATAGCAAAAACTATCTTCACAAGTGAAATCTCGTCACTTTGCAGGTTAATCGAGAATCGCAGTGTTTTTTTCAAAAAATGCAATAAAGTTATTTAAATAGAATTACTATGATACATTCTTAATGACATGGAGAAAAATGTCGTAAAAGGAAACATCCATTGAATTATATCTTTTTAAAATGTGGCCATTTGAAACACTCATTGAAAAGTGTACATCTGCACCAGTGTTTTTATTTAGAAAGACGATTTTTTTTTTTTTTAATTTTTGAAATGTAGTAACAAGAACAAATATTTTCCGCATTTTAATCCTACAGGCATTCAACAAATTTCGTATAAAACAGAGATGAATGGATGTGATCCAAAGAAATAGAGAAATATTGCTGAAAAAGATAAAGGATCTAACATAAAAAGCGCTTTTGATAAAACAAAAAAACGAAATGATAAAGCAAGTATTTATCATACAAAAGATCCAAAAGATTTTTAATATCAACATTTACCAATGATCTGAAATATAAGAATCTTACCCCTTGGATGATATTATTTAAAGCATCTGGTATAAAAGAACATATGGCGAGAAGAAACTTTGCCAGGCATTTAGGGTTTCAAAAAAAGGACCAATATAAACAACGATAAAGAACGTAAAGTGTAAAAACATCTTGTAAAACTCCTTTTTTCCACCTTCATTTAAATGAATGTTCAACTCGGGTCCATTCGAACTCATTCCTATGAATGGCATTACAATAAACAGTAAAATCAAAGTCATAGTTTTATATATATACATTTATGTAACAGAATAGTAAGATTTATCACAGATGTCATGTCAATAAAATTGCCAAACTTAGTTGTAGGTAGTGCAAGATTAACGATGCTAGGACTGTATTTCAGTGCCAAAATGTGGACTTGACGAGCCGGTTTACGTAAATGTGTCCTTATATAATTTTTCTCAATTTTTATCGATTAAAGCTGTGTTGCTACGAGAGATCCCTCCTTCATGCATGGCTTCATCCCAGTTTAAATACAATACCCACATTAGCAACTACGTTAGGGAGAATTATCTTTGCCTTATTGCTTATTGTTGGCCTTTCGTCTGGGCGTTCTAGGTTCGAATCCTGCCCATTCGAAAAAGACATTTTTTGATACAGACATATTAGAGGTATTGTGTTTTGCATGTACATGTGGCATTTTTGTTATTGGTGCATGATGAAATTATACATTAAGCTCCCTTGTTCCATAGCAGAGCAATTCATTACATAAAAAAAAATATATATAAGTGGTCCATACCAGGATTTTACATTAACTACCTTTTTTGCAGAACTTGAAGTTTCATAAATTTTTGTCAAGGACTTTAGAAGATATCCCTCTCAAAATATAAGCCACCATACTGCTGCCATTTCAAGCAGCTAGTTAGAGACTAAAGTGCTGAAATTTCTAGCACCTGCCTGGGTATCTGAATGGATATATGGTGTTACTTATGATCTGAAAGGTTTACGAACAGACTGGTGGATGGAGAGACGGATGCACAATGAACTCCTTGGTCACTGACTTTGATCCACCAATAAACATATGAAGTTTCATTAAACTATGTCCAAAAGTTGGAGAAACATTGATAAAAAATCAAATTTGGCATGAAGCCCCCTTTTTCCATGATACAGTGATGAATTGCAAAATTCTGACAACAAGCGCTAGGTCACATGATCTATGAAAATCTTATCTTTTATCTGTTGAGATATGTCCAGTATTTAAAGAGATACTGGTGAAAAAAAATGAATATAATATGAAGTCCCCTATTCCATGATGCAGCTACAAATCCCAAAACCTTGACAATATACTGTAGGTCACATGATTCTGTGAAAATTCTATCCAAATCTGCCGAGAAATGTGGGAGGCGTTGCGTTAGGTCACATGATTATGTGGAAATTCAATCCAAATCCGCCAAGAAATGTTGGAGGAGTTGCCTTTACAAGAAATAAAACATGAACCCCCCTTTTTTCATGACGCAGCTACAAATCGCAAAACCTTGAGAATGTGCGATAGGTCACATGATGAGAAACATTCTGTGAAAATTCTATTCAATTCCTTAAAGAAATGTGAGAAGAGTTGCGTTAACAAAAAATTGAATGAAATAAAACATGAAGCCCCTCTTTTCATGACGCAGCTACAAATCGCAAAACCTTGAGAATATGAGACAGGTCATAAGATGAGAAACATTCTGTGAAAATCTTATTCAATTCCTTGAAGAAATTTGTGACAGGAATTGCGTTAACAAGAAATAGAACGAAATATAACATGAAGCCCCCTTTTTTCATAACGCAGCTACAAATCGCAAACCTTGAGAATATCCAATAGGTCACATGACAAAAAACATTCGGTGAAAATTCTATTCAAATCCGTCTAGTGGGAGGAGTTGCATTTACATTTAGCAATGGAATGAAATATAACATGAGGCCCCCTATTTCCATGACACCTTATTTACAAAAACAAGGGTATATAACTATGGTGTTGCACAGTCAATCTGGGTGAAAGATTTTATTTTTTGCTTTTCCTAATGGTGTTTGATAGATGTGACAAGTTCGATCTAAAAACTTTGTATAGTTTTGAAGACAAGACTCCAAACATCAAACGTGTACTTAACTGTAACCTAAGTGTAATTTAAAATCGCTCCTAAGTCGGCCATTTTGCATCGAATTAAAAAAAAAATGTGTCTCGGCAGAATTGGTTATTGTACACGTATATAAAGTTTCATGAAATTCCGACCAATGGTATTGGAGATATTTGCCGGGACGGACACATGGACAGACGGCCGGACGGACGGACGGACGGAAGGAAGGACGGACGGACAACGCTAAAACTATTTTCCTCCGCCTATTAAAGAATCACGAGAATAGTTGATAGAAGTACCAATTTTGAATGGTAATTCGGGAAAACAGATGTCATGTGAGTGGTGTTAAACTTGACCAACTTATTTGGAAGAAGGTTTATAAACGCTTTTAAAAGCAATAAGACTTGGTCTTTCAGTGTGGGAAAAAAAAAGTATAGACTTACTAGTCACCGTAACTTCAAGGGAACCACAGGCAGCTAACGAATGTTTTGCGTCACTTATGCACACTTGTATAGAATAAACCTCTCCTTCATCCCAAGTAATCTCCAAATTACGACTCAGACGAATGTAGTTCAAACCTTTAATTAAACTCTTACACTGAATTACGTAAATGACTCTTAGAGACCTTCCATTATAATTTAAGATAAGGACTTTGATCCTGAAATAAGTGTACACAGGATCTCGAAAAAAGTATTACAAAAGAAGAAATTTCTTTAGAGAAGAACCGCCTCAGTGTTTTTCAAGGTCGTTTCAGGCAATTCGTTACAATTACTATTAGTGCCCAATGGTAGTCTGTTAGAAAATTACGTATTATATATTGATATTGTTCAAAAATTCATTTCACGAGCAAATGCTACAGAAAAAGTCCACCTTCAGATGACATTTATCGTAAAATATAACCAGAATCAACGTGTAAATTTTATGCAACATTTTTTAATCTGAGAAATAAATCCCCTGCAATACTAACTAGTATCTTACAATATGCATTCAGATCATAGTTCGCATTCTTGTCTTAAATCACATTTTCTGCAGAGGAGCATAATTTTCTTACCATCTAAAGGAATATAGTGTCCTCCAAATAATCTTTTCGCAAGACAGGGGGATGTTATTGATTGCAAATAAAATTTACTAAGAATGTCTAAGACACAAAAGAAACCCACTGTTGGTACTGCCACACTCGAACGGAACATTGGTATATGTTACAGCACAATCAAATGTTATGGCATCGTTTTCAGAGTCACTGGTATTGACAATGAATACAACATCTCCAATTTGAAACGTTGCTAAATCAATTGTCACTGGCGCTGGATCTGGAGGAAAATAAACACCATTTTTGTAGTTGTTGTTGAGGTTGTTAAATTTAAAATATTACGGAAAATATTCTATGCGTAATCTGGGCACACATTAACCAACAATTCTTAAGAAAATTATTTGTCTTATTCTCTAACATATCCAAATTTCGAAAGTAACAAAACTTCTAAATGGTTAAACCAAACGAATGAGGCAATCATAATTATGTTGTGTTCCTTTTTAAGTTAGAAAATTATTGTGATTAAGACCTAGAATGTATTCAAGAATGGTTGTTAAATACAGGTCCTAGTTGTGACTTGATCTCGCTCAGAGCAAAAGTTATTCATTTTAACAAAGGCAACGGTACTTTAAGTTAAAATATATACATGTACACTATACGAAATAAGTAAAATAAATAAATAAATAAGCATGGTATGACAAGACTGACTTAAACTAAAATAAATGAATCTAAAGTAAGACTAAACGTGCCTGTATTTGTTTTCATAGCTGTAAAGTTGCTTTTGACAATAACACCCTTAACACCCCATTCCGTGATCTACTGATCTTTATTAACTGTTTCAGAGATTTTGCATCGTAAACTTTGGCTCATTTAATATCTATTAGAAGTTAATGTCATGTTTACAGTAGCAATTAAAGACGAAAAACATTCTAATGCAAACAGTTTTGCAATCAGTGAAAGGGGCACAATGTTTGCTTGTCCAACAGTACACGTTACAATAAAAAATACAAAAATCTCAAAATCTCAGTGAGTGAAACTGTAGCAGAAGCCTTAGAAAAAAATATTCATGTAAATCAAGAGCAAAACCTGAATCACGTGTGATGTGTATGCATGTGTATATATTTGTCTTAACCGACCATACTATGAAAGCTTGTCTTCAATGCCATAGATCTGTCTGTCAATAATTTGTGTAAAGTAAAGCTTGGAAGAAAAATGCTGGTATGACAATCAGACTGTTTACTGTTAAGATTGGTCAGTGTTGATACCTGATTCTCATCTACAGCGTATATTCACAGACAGTGTCCCGCTTGCTGTGGATGAATGTCCATCTTCACACTCTATCGTTATCAAATACAAAAGTGTGGATGCTGCCGTGAATCCGGGGTTTTCCATGGAAATAACCTCAAACACTGCGATGTAAAAAATAAAATCGGTGACAAATAATTTTCTCTTTACAATAGAGTACCAGAATGAATAAATGAGTACTTTCAGTTAAAATTTTGAAAAAAAAAAAGTCAAACAACCCTCGTCCTGTCGACGTCATGATAAAGAACGAAATGCACATTGCGGCCGGTAGAAAGGCAAAAATAACAAACAACTTTTCAGGTTGTCTTGGTCAGAGTACTCGCCAAGAAATCTCAATACTGCAAATCGAAAATGTCCTGCTTCGCAATTATTTAAGGAACTGAGTTTTTTTCTCTGCCTATTGGTACAAGTCTTATCTAATTGGAATTTACTAGTGGTTAAAAATGTATAAATTTTTACAAAATTGTAGGAAGTCAGTATAAATTTACCAGTGTCTGATAAATGTTTCCGCGACTGAATTACTTTTCTAGAATATAGAAATGCAGACATGAGATGACTGTAAATACCCATAATCTAAAGGATAACATTGAATAAGCTACAGAGAAATCATAACACGATTCTGGGTGATCGTCAAATGTTGTACATTGTAAGTAAATATGAAATATTAGAACATAAATAATATTGTGCATTTTGGACTTGAAAATATGGTTGTTGAGTAACTCTTACATACGTTTTCGTCGCAAACAGTCAAATTTGTCGTATGGTAAAGCCACTTTTGGACGGTCTCCAAAGTAAGTTCGTGCTGCCTGAATGACTGTGTATTACTACATTACTGTTTAATCAACGGAAGATTTTTGAGTCGCCTGGTTGCGTAACAACCAGGCTCCCATTGTTATCATCCTGGGCCCGTATTCACCAACCATTCTTGAGAATATTCTTAGGCTTATTCTTCAGAATTTTGCCAATGTGAAAGTAACAGAACGTCTGATTGGCTAAACCGGATGGTTTAGCCAATCAGACGTTCTGTTACTTTCACAGTCAGGAAATCTTGAAGAATAAGACCAAGAACGTTCTTGAGAATGGTTGGTGAATACGGGCCCAGATCTATGGGCTGACGTAAGCATACCTCCGGTGTAATGCAGAGAAATGACCCCCATTACAAAATGACCCATGGGTCATTTTTCGACGTAGAATAATGACCCATGGGTCATTTTTCTACGTCGAAAAATGACCCCCGGGTCATTTCTCGACGTAGAAAAATGACCCGGGTCATTCCTCTACGTCGAAAAATTACCCATGGGTCATGCCTCTACGTCGAGAAATGATCCGGGGGTCATTTTGTAATGGGGGTCATTTTTCTGCGTTACACCGGCCTTGTAATGCTTCCTGTCCCAAGTTCCGGTTTGTGAGATAAAACATAGTTTTCTAATTTTCGGTGAACAACGTAGTTTTTTTTCTTTTGTAAATAATTTACAATTGTGACTTTGTGATAATGAATATGTCTCTAAAGACAGCTGTTTAACGGTTCAAACCTTTGAAACAATCAATTCGTCCACAAGGGTACATATTAGCCTGTTGCTTACGCAGACATCATCTCTAAAAATAGCGCATTACGTTTATATGTAAAAATAGCTTCCGTGAACTCAACAACTCTGAGGACACGCTGAAAAATCTTCATCTACAATTGTCTTTTCTACGGCACGCTTCTATTTGTGGACAATTCTCAGTGAAAATTGTCTGATAATTACCCATTAGAACTACACTCTAACTCTTACAATCTGTCCCTAACTGCAAGTCTTATTTCAAATCAACGCTCAACCTATGATTGGACAGAGAAAGGCGATGCCGAGTTAACATGGAAGCTTTCAATTGCTTTTTTTCCTCAACAGTAGGCTAATTTTTTAAACAAATTTATAACGACTTGGAATGGTTGCATGGCCTCCTTAGACATTCTTACACGTGGCTTCTTCCCAGTTTTTTAATCTAGACTTTAGATACTTTGCATACCCATATTCTAGGTGCACCAGAGATCGTACATAGCGTATGCAATGTGCACGGTTTTAGGCTATACCAAGTCATCGCTTTGCAGGTGTTTTCCGGAATGTAGCTTTGCGACAAATAAAGATCTTGTAACCACGTGATCTATAAACGTCATTTGCACCACGGAAATCTTTATAAATTTACATATTTATGAATCAGTCGTTTAACCCGCCTTTACTTTCAGCGTACACCGGCCTATGCAGAGAGAGTGCTTTGAGGTTTACTATGTTTAATAATTGTTTTTCGTTCATAAAGACGGGCAATTTTGTTAAAGTCCGCTGTTATTTTTTTCAATGAGTGATTAACTTAGATCTAGTATTTATTAAACAACAATTTATTGGTGCGGGTGTTAGAACGCAAGGTGCTTTCGTAATTACCAAAATCTGAATTTACACTACGCAGTTCTAACAACTAGCAATCAGAGAAATTGACTTTTTACTTCCCTATAATTCAAATATAATAGAACAGATCAGTGTTAATCCACTCGAACAACAAGTTCTTTATTGGAGTGTTTGTAATCTTGTGAAGGGTTTTTGTAAAAGGTAATAAAGCGAATCGCAAACATCTAATTTACACTAAAGCAATATACATGTAGACAATTTTCGATTGGTGTGGAAGCACTATTAATCCCTGGGACGTTATAAAACGCAGATAAAGATTAAAGGCTGATGATGCTATTGGGTTATAGATTTTCTTGAGTTGTAGCAGCCACATTCTTAGAGTCCATTGCTGCTAAAAACCTCAACCTGGACAACAACAAAACTGACAAATTATTTTCAAAGGACAGGTAGATTGTATGCAATGTACACGGTTCTAGGCTGTACCAAGTTATCGCCTTGCAGGTGCTTTCTGGAATGTAGCTTTGCGACAAATGAGGATCTTGTAATCACGTACGTATAAACGTCATTTGCACCACGGAAATCTTTATAAATTTACATATTTATGAGTCAGTCACTTAACCGGTCTTTACTTTTAGCGTGAACCGACCTATGTAGAGATCTCGAGTGCTTTGAAGTTTATTATGTTTTATTGGTTTTCGTTCGTAAAGACGGCCAAATTTGATAAAGTCAGCTGTTTTTCTTTTTTCAATGAGCGATTAACCTAGATCTAGTATTTATTAAACAACAGTTTATTAGTGCAGATGTTAGAACGCAATGTGCTTTTGTAACTGCCAAAATATGAATTTACACTACGCAGTTCTAACAACCAGCGATCTGAGAAATTGACTTTTTACTCCGCTATAATTCAAATATTATAGAACAGATCAGTGTTTACCCGCTCGAACAACAAGTTCTTTATTGGAGTGTTTGTAATCTTGTGAAGGGTTTTTGTAAAGGGTAATAAAGCGAATCGCAAACATTTACACCAAAGTCGTATATAACGGCAACTAATCCAGCAGGTGACAAGTTCCGGTTTTCTCCGATCCTATATATGGGTGTTGTAATGGGTTATCCGATATATTTTAGAGTTATAAACTGTCAAAATTAACCATTTTTGGACTTTATCGGGGCTTAAATTGGAAAGAAAGATAAAAAAAAAGACTATATCATAATTACTCTTGTTGCAGTAGTAACATTTTGTTTGGTACTTTTATTCCTTTGGGTTAACGCTGTATGAGAGCCAAGTAGGAATGCAAACCAACAAAGCTATATATAAGGGGCAAGTTGGTATTGTATGACAGTCAACTAAGCTATGTATGAGGCACTAAGTGGCACTATATGACGGTCAACTAAGCTATGTAAGAGGCACTAAGAGACATTGTGTGACGGTCAACTAAGCTATGTATGAGGCACTAAATGACATTGTGTGACGGTCAACTAAGCTATATATGAGGCACTAAGTGGCGTTGTGTGACGGTCAACTAAGCTATGTACATGTATGAGGCACTAGAATTGTGTGACAATCAGCTATGTATGAGGCACCAAGTGGCATTGTGTGACGGTCAACTAAGCTGACTAATGGGCAGAAAGTGGCACTGTGTGACTGTCAACGAACCTACATGTATGTATGACGGGCAAGGTTACTATGTATGAGAGCTTAGGTGGCAGTAAATGAATGCCAAGGAAGTAATGTATATGAAGCATGAAGTAAAGTTATACAAGTGCTGAGGCCAAAGTAGCAAGGCAAAAGGGCCGAATTGAATTGCATGAGGGCTGGGTGAAAATACATGTATATGAGGGTGATTTTGGCAGAGTATGAGGGCCAGGATAAGAATGTCAAAAGAGTGCCAAGTTTGCCATGTATAAGGCAATCGTATCAGGTAAAAGGCTGCATTGTTGAGGATTCTGGTGGCATGTATGAAGATTAATTCTAAAATGTATGAAAGTGATCAATCAATTACTACACAATCCCTACTTTTGACGACCCTAAGAAAGAAGCCTTTAGAAAACATTGTTGGAAATGGAGAAAATGCTGGTAACCAGCATTTTCTCCTTTTCCTACAATGTTTTCTGCCCTTCCCCGAAACAAACTTTCAATTATTCAGTCACATTTACTTTGTTGTCTGCAAATGCTTTTGATTTGGACAAGCCTTAAATATTGTTGTTTGGTTACGAGTTAGGGCAATGTATGACAGACATGGCTCCCGGTGTATGAGTGCCAAGGTGGCAATTGACTGATTGAATGGCGTTTTATGCCGCTTTAAACATTCTTTCCATTAGATTATGGCATTTGCTCACATATTCATGTATTTCCTAGACTTTACAAGTACTAGGCCAGGAACATAAATGTCTTGCCAAAGGACATCTTAAGTGGCAACGTTTCTTGTGTGAAAACCGAGGTTTTATTCTACAAAGGCCTACTCAATATGTAAAGGTAATCAAAAAAAATAAAGTACCCCACACAATTTCTGAATTATTTTATTATGTAATAAAAACATAAACTCTTAACATATTTTAATTTAAAGTATATCCAAACTACATGTACAATGCCATGCTCTGTCAACAAGGGGCACAATGCTTGTGTTTGTTGCATTAACCCTTTACCACACAATGACGACTTCTAACACCCCTGAGGAAGAGGCATTTTGAAAACATTGTGGGAAAAGGAGAAAATGCTGGTTACCAGCATTTTCTCCTTTTCCCATAAAGTTTTCTACCCTATCAAAGCAAAATTGCACTTTTTGAGCCACTTTGAAATTGACCTCTGCAAATGCTATCATTTTGGACAGGTCTAAAATTTTGCTGTGTAGCAACAGGTTAAACCAAGCAAGCCTCACATAATCATGGATCCATAATAGCCATTTTTTTAACAACTGACTAAATCATGCTGTAGAATGGTCCTGGGACAGATAGAAAATTGACCAATAGCAAGTTTTGGCCTAGATCAGCCTGCAGAGACTGGGCAGGCTGACCTGGATCAATCTTTTTCGCAGACACATTAAGCCCCCTTTTGGCAGGACATAGCTCAATTAAAAAGAAACAACCTTTCTGACTGAAACTAAATAAGTTAATACCAATACCACACTTTAGTACAATACCACACTCTAGTACAATACCACACTTTTATATAAACAAATCTTGATCTATCTTATGCTAACATTTAAGCTGATAAGTATGACTCACTGACCTTATGTGAACACCGTAGGTTAAGACCAGACTGCATGTTCTGTGGAGTCTGATCTTGATCTACACTTTCTGATACAATGATAATTTTCCTGCAAGAGACATCTTTTAATTGTAAACTATGGGTTTTCATTATTAGCAAGAAATCTCTGGTATAGTTTATTTAGGAGCTGAAAAGTTAAAACAACAGTAAAAAGACTGGTCAATACTGAAAGTATTATCAAATGATAATTCAACTTTAGCAGTAAATACTCATATCTAGCATCTTTTTTCTTGTTATAACATATAATCTCTTGAACAAATTTGCCAAAAGATTATAAATTTATAGACAAAATAACCTTTCTAGTAAGTAAGTTTTTACAGATAATTTCTGTTCTATAACAAAAAAAATCAAAGTTATCTGCAAAAAGATTTACTCTTAGAGCTACTGACTTAACTTTAATGACTCAGTGCTAATAACATATAACTCTTGTGCAAACAATCTCATGTTTTAAACACAGGGTTCCCACAACTTTCTGCTTGCAAAATTCCAGACTTTTTCCAGACTTTTTCCGGGATTTTTTTCAAAATTCAAGGTTTTTTGCAATAGAAAAACTGGAAATGCAAAACCTTTTGAAAGCTACTTTCTTTCATACATTCCTTGTTTTAATGAAAAATTGAGATTTAAAGAACATTTTAACTGCATGATAGTTATTTCATTTCTTTACTTGGCCAGTTACAAAACTTCAAATGACCGAATATAGATTCAGATCAGCCTATCCATACAGGCAGTTTAATAAGGATCCATGCTGTTCTCTTACAGTTCCTAAGTTCCTACAAGTAATGAAGAATTTGAAGGCAAATAGTATAGATCCTTATAACACTACATAACCAGGCAAATTGATGGTCCTATATCATTCACCCGAGTACTAAGTAGTAAAGGTCTACAGTGAAGATAAATGCCAAATATGGAAGTTCAAGGCTAAATAATTCTGACAGGGTATGTAACTGTGCAAAAAGCATTTTCTTCTTTTCCCAAAATGCTTTCACAACCCTTCTTCTTCAGGGTCATTGAAAGTCAGGATTGTATGGTAAGGGACTGAATTAACTTTAAGAGGCATTTCCTGGTCAAAATGGTGGTCGAAAGACAGATTAAAAAATATCATTCACTCATTGTTAAGACACAAATGAGACTTGTCTCAATAACTTTTTATCAAATTTCAAAGGATGTTGACTGAGACAGTAATCAAGCCAAACTGGGAACCCTAGACTAACAGCTCACACCATTACTGACTAATTTATTGGAGCTCGATAACTCCAGTATGTGAAAGGTAACCCCTTTGTCCATGACCTATCTTACAGAAGAAAATTGTATCACAAGGCTATCCTAAGGAACACATGTATGAAGTTTCATAAGTGCCAAGGACTTTAGAAGATAACCGTCAACGCGAATGGATGGGCCAACTGACTGTAATTGGTCCAGAATGAAATTATACATTTAGTCCCCAATTTGGATAACATGTCGTTTCATGAAATAAAATCAAATAACTGTGGCTTAACAAGATGAACATTAATTACATTTTGTCCTGTAATGAAAGAGACATTTGTCCACAATGAAAATATACACCAAGCCCTCTTTTTCCATGATGTGACATTTAATGAAAAAAGGTAAAATATTGCTATTGGCAGACCATCATAAGGAATGTACATGAATTCCATCTTGTTTCAGAGCAGAAGAATTTTAAAATTTTCCTATTTGTTCCCATGTTCAAACTTGTGACCACCAGGGCAGGGCCAGTTTGAGCCCCTGGGGCATCATATGAACAAACTTGGTAAAGGTCCTCTAGAAGATAGTACATACAAAATATGAAAGTTTGTAACCCCCGGGGGGGGGGGGTAGTTTGAACCCCGGGGTTTTGCTCTTTTTTTCTTTGGTTGCCATGGCAACCAGAGTTATGGGTGGAATTTAATGTCTTGAACAACTTTGGTTGAGATTTAAATAAGGAACATCCCTCCCAAGTTTCATCAAGATTGGCTCAGTGGTTTAGGAGGAGAAGATGTTAAGAAATTGTGGATGATGCACGACAGACATGGGGCAATCACAAAAGCTCACCTTGAGCACTTTGTGCTCAGGTGAGCTAAAAACGTGTTGTTTTTTTCCAACATTGGGAATTATTTGCTTTATGATTTGAGACACAGAATCAAGTCCTTGCATATCATTTACTATCATAATGCACAACAGTTTTGCTGTAAGCCTTCAAATAGAGGTTCTTTTCCCTCTTCAGTCATTGAAACTAAAAGCCTAATCCAAAAGTACCATGTTTTACTTTCCCTTTAATTGTTCATGACCTGAAGTACATGAATAAATAAACCGGTCTTTTCAAAGGGCAATATCCCTGCTTTTAATGTTTCTGAAAATACGAAAATCGTAACGTTGTTAGATTTAATACTTGAAGTGCCTTTAATGTTTCTGAAAATATGAATAATCGTAACGTTGTTAGATTTAATACTTGAAGTGTTTTAATGTTTCTGAAAATACGAATAATCGTAACGTTGTTAGATTTAATACTTGAAGTGTTTTGATCCATGATTGCAGACAAGCGCTTACTTTCAGTTTCTTCTGACTCGACAACCTCATCCCGACGAGAATCATAACTTGGCTTCATAAAGATAAAGTCTGTTAACCTTTCAGACCCCGATGGATTTAAATTTTCAGTAATATTTACTGTTGTAGCTCATTTTCACGTTAATTCACTTCAGCTCGTCCCCGGGAAAATACAAAGTGCAGCTGCATTGTATTTTAGGATAAGTACCGAGTTCTCCGAAATTAATACACTGGATCCCGATTTATTTAAATTTTACAATAACTATTCCGGGACCAGTGAACCTAAAAAAAAAAGACCGTACTGAGTAATGTATTTGGGAAATTCACCCTCTTCGACCAATGACGGTCTAGGATATATATTGCAGAAAATATTGGACCTTTATCCGAAAAATGGAGGACGCAGACCGGAGATTATTATCGTCCTAGATTTTTGTTTCATACCCAAAACGTTTCGTACTTTTCCCGGGTTTTTCCCGATTTTTCATAGATATAACAAAAATCAAGACTTTTTCAAGACAGGGAACGGGTTTTACGAAATTCCCGACTTTTTCCCGTTTTCCCGACTGCGTGGGAACCCTGTAAACACCACAATGACGACTTTTGACGACCCAGAGAAAGAAGCCTTTTGAAAAAAATGTGAGAAAAGTAGAAAATGCTGGTAACCAGCATTTTCTCCTTTTCCCACAATGTTTTCTACCCTATTCATGAAAACAATTGCACAATTTGAGCCTCACTGAAATTGTGGTCTGCAGATCCTTTCAATTTGGACAGGGCTGCGACATGATTCGACACAGCCGTGAACAAGTTTCCAAGTCCCCTGACCATACAATGAATTTATCATACTGCAAAGTTTTACCCTTTCAAAGTGCATGAAGGGAAATTTTCCTGTTTTAAAATCTCACGAATCAAGTATCCTGACGAAATAGAAATTCCCGTCCGAGAGCCCCAATTCAATAAAACTGACATCACTGAAATATGATGTCACTAAAACATGCAGTTTTGTGCATAAACATGCAGTCTGGTGATCGATCGACACCGCCATTTTGGATGTTGTGGTGCAAGAGTAGTGATGTTTATTGGGCACTGAAAAGGGAAACTGGCTTTACATGGTTTTTGCCAGGGAACATTATATATTATATTCCCAGCATGATAACCAATCAGATCACAAGAAATTTCTTTGCAGTATAATAAATGTGTATATAATCTAGGCCGAGATTTTCTTAGTACTTTGAATGCTTTCAAATACAATTCTCACTTCTGAAGTGAAATTGGAACTGATACTGCAAATGCTGTCACTTTTGTGGGATCTTACCCGTAAACTGCTAAGGGCCACCTGATGACCTTTTTGGACAGTGTAGATAAAGATCAGACTACACAGGTTTACAACATCAGTTTAACTTTTTACGAAAGGCAGGCGGTTTAAAACCTTTTGACACGCTGCTGGAAACTGACACGGGAAGAGGAGACAAACTATCAGGTGTAGCGTAAGCTGATAATTTGGCAATCTTTGACTGTATGCCAGTCTGTCTTGACTGACTTGAAGGTGTTACTGACACAGACTCCTTTATGTTGTTTTCATCATTTATAACATGCTTTTCTCTGTTTATTACATTTTTGTCACTCTTTACAGGCTGTTTTTCACTGTTTGTAACGTTGGATTCATGTTTATCTAGCACTTGAAGCAGCTCCTTCTCATATTCTTGCATATCAAAATCATCACTGGCCAAGTTCAGTTCTTGATTAACTGAAGTCAGAGAGCTGGTTGTCTCATCAGATTTTTGTTTTTGGAATCTCTGAAAAAAAAATCGAATTATAACTATTACCCTTCCAACTTTTTTCAATGGGAGACAGAAGTTTATAGACAGATAACTTTATTACACTTGGTTATAAATATTTCGATGCATTTCTTACAAAGCAAATCTGTGTTCTTTTAATCAACTTTTATCTGCAATACATTTTCAGCAAGGAAAACAATCAACAATGTAAAATCAAGGTGTTTGTTCTAGATATTATGATTATAGGAAGGACAGCTGAGGTCGAAAATTTGACAGCCAGTTCTGTGCAGTGTGGTTTCTATGCACTTTTTACCCAATAGACTGTTAGTGTCAACCTCCCTATTTCAAAACATTGGCAAATGATAAACAAAATGTTAAACAAACTGCAAAAACTGCTATTGAAAGGGCAGAAAATATTTTGGGAAAAGAAGAAAATTTCTTTTTGCCCAAGGACAATACGACCAAAAAGCCCAATGGATATCCAATGGGACTGAAACTTGGGGCCTCAAGGTTGTGGTTCCTATACTTTACCACTGAGCCAGGCAAGACCCCAAATTTGTCAAGTAATTGGAGAATGTCAATGTTCCTTTATTTTGAGCTTGATGCATGTTAACTCTTTACCTCATAATTCCAAATTTTAACAATCCTGGGGAAACTGCCTTTTGAAAACCTGTGGGAAAAAGGAGAAAAACAAACCATCATTTTCTCCTTTTCCAACAAGGTTTTCTAAACTTCCACTTATGATTATCATCATTTCAGCTAAATTCAATATGTTGTCTGCAAATTCCTTCAATTTGGACCAGTCCAAAATTTTCTCTCTTGGTGAACAGTTGATTAGAAAAGAGGCAAAGTATCAAATAAATGACAGGTTATGGTTTACCTTTGGGGTACTGTTGTTCTGGCTCTTATAAAGCAATTCATCCAATGCTGATACAACATCATCTTCGAAAGTGACTTTCTCCTGTTGATATATACAGAACTTTACATGTCAAATCTTTGAACTCTTTACCAAACAATCCAGAATTTCAACGACTCTGAGAAAGAAAGCCTTTGGAAACATTGTGGGAAAAGGAGAAAATGCTGGTAACCAGCATTTTCTCTTTTTTTTTCACAATGTTTTCTACCCTTCCTAACAAAAAAATTATCTACCAGTCACATTTAATTTGTCATCTGCAAAATGCTTTTAATTTGGACTAGTCTAAAGTTTTCTTGTGTGGTAAAGAGTTAAAACACTTTTTTTACACTTTGACACTTTGGTTTTTTTTCTTAACTGATTACCACACAATCCCTACTTTTGACGACACTGAAAAAAAAAGGCTTTAGAAAACATTGTGGGAAAAGGAAAAAAATGCTGGTAACCAGCATTTTCTCCTTTTCCCACAATGTTTTTTATCGTTCACAAAACAAATTTCAAATTTTCAATCACTTTTTTTGTCGTCTGCAAATGCTTTCAATTTGGACAAACCAAATATTTTGATGTTTGGAAAAGGGTTAAACTAAACATTCCAAAAATCTGATTGAATCAATCACATTCATCTACAGTAGAGATGACATGACAGTACCTACAATAAAGATTATTGAAATACAAGGGCAGATTTATCCGACTTTGATTTATAACCAAGAAGTATGTCAATTATTATACGACAAACCTATCAGACCATTCTTTAAATGCATTCAACACTTCTCTAAGCAAATGTGACTTTCATAACCATATCATAGACTACTTTTTCGAAATATTAAAGGAAAAGTAGGAATCTCTTTCTGTTTCCTCTGTATGTAAAATTGTCATCTATTATCAAACAAGAAATCTGATATGTATAAAAACAGAATAAACAGAGATATACATGTACCTTAACTCTTTACCACAAAATCCTGATGTTTAAAACCCCTATGAAAGATGCCTTTTGAAAACCAGCATTTTTTTCCGTTTCCCACAATGTTTTTTTCCCTTCCTAAAACAAAATCAATTCTTTTATCACATTCATTTTGTCATCAGCAAATGCTTTTAATTTGGACCAATTCACAAAATTTTAGTCTTCTGTATAAAAAGCACATAGGAGTCAACAAATTGAAAAAATTATGATATGTGTTTGAGAAAGGATGGAAAACATTGTAGAAAACATATCTTGGTGAAAGGGCAGAAAACATTGTGAGAAAAGGAGAAAATGCTGGTGACCAGCATTTTCTCCTTTTCACACACTGTTTTTTTAATAGAAATCATTTGTCTGAAGTAAGTGGTAAAGCATTAAAATATTTACCAAACAACAAAACTTTAGACAAGTTTTTATACTGAAAACATTAACTTTGCAAGCAGCATGTAGGACTTTGATCATGTTTGAAGGGACAAAGAGGGAAAAGCAGAGAAATTGAGGATATAATTTCATGCTTCCCGGTAGGATATCGAGATATGGCAGTGAAAATATTTTTCGATCTTACACTGGTACCGATTTTCACGTTCTTGTTGCCTAGGTAAATTGCTGATGCCTAACAACCAGATGGGAAATATGACGTCATATACCTTACATTTCACGCGCTTGACGTAACGTTGCTATGCGGGAGGGGTACGCCACGGGGAATAAGGGAAAAGAACTGTACTGAATTTTGATAAAGCTCCTCCCAGAAAGGATTAAAAGCATAAAATAAATAGAATATTTGTTTTTTTCCCGGTGTAAGATCGAAATTTATTTCATCAAGTGGACACCATCGGTAATATTTTCACTCGTGGCTGCACCACTCATGAAAATATTACCGATGGTATCCACTCGATGAAATAACTTTCAATCTTACACGGAAAAAAACAAATATCCTCTATATATTTTGTGTTGGTGTATGATCAACATTCTTTTATCAAACGAAAAGAGAGGGCTATATTTTCACAAGTGATCATAAAGCCATGAGTGAATATTAGGCCTTTGCTTTACAGGTGATTAAAGAAATTTTGGTCATACACTGAAACAAATAATTACCCTATGTCTTCTATACTCTTCACTTTAACTTTTCTTTTCATAAGTAATTTTTGCCCATCGTGAACAAAATAATGCATTTTTCAATCAAATTAATATACACCCTACAGTCAAATATGGGCTAGCTGTAAAAATATCTATCATGAATTATATTGACTTACGTTATAAAAAAAGATGTTCACCCTCTAAAAAATTTATTGTGCCATAAATATCTGTAGTATGTCAAAAATAAAGTTATAAAATTCACCGGTGATGTTAAAATTCATACATGTGAAATATCACCAGTGAATTATAATGGTTGTATAATTGTATGGTGTTTAACGCTGTGTTCAACATTACTTCAGTTATAATGCAGCAGCCAGTGCACCTATCCATGCGTTCCTGGAGTTTCTTTTACCAGTACTTCGCACAATTTTCTTTCCAAGCCACTGGCTGCTTTCCCACATGATCATCATCGAAACAATGGTCAGTGGTTGGAAAGGAATAAACCCTGTGGCAATGACTATCATCAATCCTC
Source organism: Tridacna crocea (assembly GCA_943736015.1). NCBI lineage: Eukaryota > Metazoa > Mollusca > Bivalvia > Cardiida > Cardiidae > Tridacna > Tridacna crocea. Next base: position 31,060,979 of record OX031066.1, on the reverse strand, counting down.
AGAAAGAAATTGGCCGGGCCAGAGGTCGTAGCAAGGGATCGAGCCCTGAACCCTGTGTTCTCAGGAGCTACCAGGGCTCGGCAGTGAATTATGAGGCTATAACTCACAGTCAGATTTCTATAAAGTAAAGGCTTAAAAAGAAAGGAAGATACCAGTTTTTTTCTGTTTTTTTTCAAACTTTATTTTCAAACACCTTCTTCCTTGGCATTGCACAAATATGGGATAGTTTGGTAGAGGTTTAACTCAAGAGACAATTTAAAAGTCATTTTTGTATACCTTTATGACAGACTGAAGTTTATCTAAAGCATGCCTTTGCCCTGAAGTCTGAGGTTTCACAGTGATGTTGGTAAACTCTGGGGTGGCTTCTACTGTAGGTAAATAGTTGTTACGATACACAGCTTTATCCATCACATTACACAGACAAATACATCTAGCCTCTGTCAATAGGTTCTCTCCAAAACTCTGAAATTCAAAAAGGCAATACCTCAAACAATACTGGACAAAGAGATACAAGTCATTTGTATTGTATTTGCTACACTTGCCATAAATGTGATCTATCTCTACATGCAATATGAAGTCAACAGTTTTTTAACTTTACATTTTATACTCCAGACAAAACTCAAATTGTAAACTTATAGCCAGAGTTATGTTTTTTAATCACCATACTTGCTTTCAAATTGATCTATCTGTATTTGAATTCTAAAATTAATAGCTTTCATACAATCAAAATTTATACTTTCAAAAAATTACAGACTCACTGACATATAGATAATGGATAGAAGAGGTAACTCTTTTGTATACAAAGTTACTTTTGTGCTGCTATAATAACCACAAAAAAGAAGAGAAAGTGTGTGTGTGTGTGTGGAGGGGGGAGGGGGGGGGTTTACTTGCCTTGAATCCATTCCAGAATTTCACACATAGAATGTTACATTGACAATCAGCCAGGTACATCAGGTCAGGACTGTGAACACTACAAAATCATCATACAAAAATATCTCGAGGTTTGTGAATGCTTGTCACTGTCATACACAAACAATCTAGGTTTGAAAAAAGAAGACTTAGATTTCTAAGAAAACTTGAAGTCTTAAGTCTCTACCAAACAACATAATTTTAGACTAATGCGAATTGGAAGCATTTGCAGACCACAAAATTAATCTGCCTCAGAAATTGAAATTTGCTTTGGGAATGGAAGAAAACATTGTGGGAAAAGGAGAAAATGCTGGTTACCAGCATTTTCTCCTTTTCCCATGATGTTTCAGTAGGTATCTTCCTCTTGGTCCATCAAATCAGGGATTGTTTGGTAAAGGGTTAACTGTTAGTTTTTAGCATTGGTAAATGACCATATGTAATATGTTTTTCATTGGCAGTCACATTCACTATTAACTCCTAAAACAAGTTTGCTGCAGACAACTTGAAATACCCTTGTAAAAGAGAGCAAGGGGAGAGAATTTCTGCATGATACTCCCATCCCACAGCCCTTTGTCGATGGGGTATAATAATTGTAAAGGGCAAGTAGAGGAAATAAAAGTGCAGCAAACATCATGTGACTGAAAAAGGCATGCAAGTCTCCTAAATATTAAGGACACATGTTGTAGTTATGCAGCCATATGCTGGCATAAAGTTCTGTTCTGGACAAGCAAGAAATACTGTAACAAGAGGGCCAAGATGGCCCTGGATCGCTCACCTGAATTTTTGAGATGACCATAGCCTTTCTTTTTTTTTCAGGTATTGAAACATTGGAACCAAATTTATAATTTTGCTAAGCAATTTTCACCTGTAAAATTCATTTCGAAATCTGACCATCAGTTTCAAAAAGAAGAATTTTTAAGAATTCTTCATTTTTGTATAAGAGCAAGTATCCCCCATCCACGAGAGCCATGTTTCTTGATGGATCAAAATTTACGAACAAGTTTTCAAAAGGGTCACCCAAGGAACATTTCGGAATTTTTTTTTTAAAATCTGACCAGGGGTTTCAGAGAAAGAGAATTTTCAAGAATTTCATCATGTCCATATAGTGTAAGTAGCTCCAATTCACAAGAGCAAGGATCACCCAAGGAACATCCCTGTCAAATTATTTTAAAATCTGACTAGGGGTTTCAGAGAAGAAGAATTTTCAAGAATTTCTTCATTTCCATATAGTGCAAGTAGCCCCCATTCACCAGAGCCATGTTTCTTGACGGATCAACATTTTGTGAACAATTTTTGAAAAGGGTCACCCAAGAATCATCTCTGTGAAATCATTTCAAAATCTGTCCAGCCGTTTCAGAGAAGAAGAATTTTTAAGAATTTCTTCATTTCCCTATAGTGCAAGTAGCCCCCATTCACCAGAGCCATGTTTTTTGACCAATCAAAATTTTGCGAACAATTTTTGAAAAGGGTCATCCAAGGAACATATCTGTGAAATTATTTCAAAATCTGACCAGCGGTTTCAGAGAAGAAGATTTTTTAAGAATTCCTTCATTTCTGTATAGTGCAAGTAGCCCCCATTCACCAGAGCCACATTTTTTGACGGATCAAAATTTCACGAACATTTTTTGAAAAGGGTCACCCAAGGAACATATCTGTGAAATTATTTCTAAATCTGACCAGCCGTTTCAGAGAAGAAGATTTTTTAAGATTTCCTTCATTTCTGCATAGTGCAAGTAGCCCCCATTCACCAGAGCCACATTTTTTGACGGATCAAAATTTCACGAACAGTTTTTGTAAAGGGTCACCCAAGGAACATATCTGTGAAATTATTTCAAAATCTGACCAGCCGTTTCAGAGGAGAAGATTTTTAAAGAATTCCTTGATTTCTGTATAGTGCAAGTAGCCCCCATTCACCAGAGCCTCATTTTTTGACGGATCAAAATTTCACGAACAAATTTTGAAAAGGGTCTCCCAAGGAACATATCTGTGAAATAATTTCAAAATCCGACCAGCGGTTTCAGAGGAGAAGATTTTTAAAGAATTTGCTAAAAAATTCCATTTGGTTGCCATGGCAACCAGAGTTTTTGACGGAATCAAATTCTGTGAACAATTCTTAAAGAGGACCTCCCAAGGAACATTCCTGCCAAGTTTGGTCCAAATTGGCCCAGTGGTTTAGGAGGAGTTGATGTTTAAAGAATTGTTGACAACGCACGACGGACAACGGACGACGGACACCCAGTGACCCTGAAAGCTCCCCTTGAGCATGTTGTGCTCAGGTGAGCTAAAAATGAAGATCGGAGTGGAATTACTCAAAATCTGCCCTAAGCAGAGTTATTTTTCTTGCCCACTGTACACTGTAATTGCAACAAACATGCATAACAAATTTGAAGTTGTTCTGACTTGAGATGACAAAGTTATATTCCGGACAAGCACTTAATGCTGTAAAAATGATGATGAAAGGTAAATAACTCAAAGACAGCACAAGGCACAATTACAATTCTTGTGTATATATATATAACAAATATTGCAACAAATAAGCATACCATATTTCAAGTCATTCATACTTCAGATGACTAAGTTTTGCTCAGGACAAGTAAAAATTGCTATAAAAATGAAGATCAGAGGGGGAATAGCTAAAAATTAATGCTAGGAAGAGTTATGATTCTTGTGCACTCCTCTTTAAAATTTTTCAACGATCATGCAAACCAAATTTGAAGATGTTCAGGCTGTACATGAGAAAGTTGTATGCCGGACAAGCAGAAAATGCTGTAAAAATGACAATCAAAAGGAAATAACTCAAAGACAACATGAGGTAGAGTTATGGTTCTTTCGTACTGCACTCCATATTATTGCAGCAAATACAAATGCCAAGTTTCAAGTCAACTGGTCTGGAGTTGACAAAGTTATGTTTCAGACAATGAGCTGGAGGCCGCTTTATGCCATGGGTGATCCCATAATATGTCCCGTCTCTGAAGAGCGTATCAAAAGTTCAGGCAAAAGGAACCATAATTCATCATGCTTTCAAAGGTCACCTGGACAAGCTTACCCTAAAGTTTGATTCTTTATAGCTGTTTAAAAAAATCAAGATTTATTTTCTTTGAAAAGGTATCATTGTGTAAAGAAGAGAAAAATTCTGTTTCTTGGTAATAAGCACTATTTATAGCATTTTTCCAATTTTCAAATTGTGTTCAAAAACCTTTAGAAAAACAATCTTAATATCCCACCAAGAGACTACATAAAAATTATGACTTTTGTCCAAAAGAAAAAAAGGAGTAAAATTGCATGCACCAAGATTTATACCAATATAAAAAGATCCTATACTTTACAATAATGAGGAAAATGAAAATTCTATAATTTTAGGAACACTAAATTTGTTATGTAAAAGCACTATTTATATGGGTTGATTGATGGCATTGTGTTTAAGGCAGTTGTTAACATTATATCAGTTAAATTGCAGTGGCCATTTTTGTATATCAATACTTTCCTGGAGTTTCTCATACCAGTCCTTGGCACAACCTTGTTTAACCCTTTACCCCGTGAGGCATTTCTATGGTATCTCTAAATGACCCAGCAAGGATGAAACCTTTTCCTATGTGTATATGACATCTTTTGATAGCATGGAAAACATTGTGGCAAAAGGTGAAATTGCTATTCGCGAGCAATTTCAACTTTTGCCACAATGTTTTCCAAAGGCTCCTACAAGCAATGCTTAGAAATGAGTATCTATGGAGTAAAGGGTTAACCCTTTACCAAACAAACCCTGGTTTTTACAACCTTGAGATGGAAGCCTTTTGAAAACATGGGGGAAATGGAGAAAATGCTGATAACCAGCATTTTCTCCTTTTCCCACAATGTTTTCTACCCCACAATGTTTTCTATCCTGCTGGAAACAAATTTCTATTTTTGAGTTACATTTATCTTATCATCTGCAAGTCCTTTCAATTTGGACCAATCTAAAATTTTGTCATTTGGTAAAGAGCTTAAGCCATTTGCTCTTTTCACACCTGACTTTTATCAAAACAATGGTCAGCCATAAAAGAGTGATGAATCATCTTACAATGAATATTATCAAAGAAACTGGCAGAGCCAGGAGTCAAACCAGCAACCCCCTGTTCTGTACGCTATCCATTTAGCCACCAGGGCTTGGCTTTCAATATAGACAAGTCTACATACTGGTATTGGTGTCTGGTATGAATTAAATCACTCTTCTCTTTACCAAATAGTAAAACTGTAAAGAGGTCTGAGTTAAAAGCATTTAAGAGACAATAAAATACAAGTAGCTATAATCTTGGTTTTTGTCTTTAATAGAGTAAAAAACAGTGAGAAGGATTAGAAACGCTAACCTTCTCCAGAAGATTTTCAAAGGCCTACTTCTTTGAGGTTGGTCAAAAAATTTTGTGGTAAAGGCTAAAATTCACTATCTATTTAGTAAATCTTACCGGTCAGTTGTTACTGCAGACACAAGCTTTACAATAAACCCAACAAAATCAAATTCACCATAGGGCGGCTGTTTTCTTTTGATGTCACTGACCCAAAGGACCTTAAAAAAAAGAAAGAAAGATAAAAAAAGAGCCATGAAAGCGTCTGAAAAAATGTATGGTGTTGATATTTTGGAGTAAGTATCAAATCCTCTTACAACTGGAAGATAAAAACTACCACAAGCAAGTTTCCACAGTGAACTAGCAGGTCAAGTTTGTGTAACAAGAGACCACTCCTTCATGCTTGGCTTCAACCCGATTTAAAGACAATACCTAACAGCTGTGTTAGGGAGATATCTCTTTAGCTCAGTAGGGTACTGGCCTTAAGTACGGGCCTTCTAGGGTTCAAATCCTGCCTGGTCGCTGTATTTCTGCCATGCACTTGTTCATTTGTTTTTTTGTTACAGACTTTGTTCGTAAGACTTGATAAACACTGAAATTTGTATATTTGTATTGGAGTTCAACACAGTTTCAACAGATTAGTTTAAACATATTTATTTTACATCAATTAAGAAACAAGTTCTTACAACTTATACTAATCTCTCTCGATTCTGCTTCCTGGGAACTACACCAGTACTTGCGCCGAATGTGTGGGCCAATGAAAAATCCCAAAGTTGACACCCGCTCCCAGGTATCCAACTCAGGACCCTTAGGTTATGAGGCCGACGCTCTACCTCACAACCACGGACACCACAACAGATTAGGTCATATCAATAGGATCTGTGCACCTATTTGGGTGTTCCCTGGCTTCCCCACACCAGTACAACCTTTAATCCATGCCACCGACTACATACATTACAGGTGAGAGGCAAAAAACTGCTGGAAAGAAAGTTTGCCTCATCCAGGTACTGAACCCTTAACCCATTACCACACGATCCCTACTTTTGACGACCCTAAGAAAGAAGCCTTTAGAAAACATTGTGGGAAAAGGAGGAAATGCTGGTAACCAGCATCTTCTACTTTTCCCATAATGTTTTCTACTTTCCTAAAGTCAAATTTCAATTTTTTAGAAAACTTTATTTTGTCGTCTGCATATCCTTTCAATTAGGACAAGTCTAAAATTTTGTCATTTGGTAAAGAGTTAATTAGTTTTTTCCATGCAAAGCTGTCATTTTACTAATATGGCACTATAACAGTTAATACCTCTCTAGGTTCATATATACGATCCAGTCGGTTCTCATCAATTTCCCTCAATAGAAACTTGGTTTGTTTTGTGGCTGTGAGCTGTACATTATGTCCAATGTACCTTGACCTGCAGAAACAAGAAATATCTTTCACCCTTTACCACACAATCCTGACTTTTAAAGACCCTGATAAAGAGGCCTTTTGAAAACATTGTAGGAAAAGGAGAAAATGCTGGTAACCAGCATTTTCTCCTTTTCCTGCTGTGTTTTCTACTCTTCCAAAACAAATTTTAGTTTTTGAGTCATGTTTAATCCTTTACCACACAATGCCGACTTTTGACGCTCCTGGAAAAGGAGCCCTTTGAAAACATTGTGGACAAAACAGAAAATGCTGGTAACCAGCATTTTCTCCCTTTTCCCACAATGTTTTCTACTCTATCAAAGAAATATCACACCATTTGAGCCACATTTAAATTGTTGTCTGCAAAATGCTTTCAATTGAGACAAGGCTACAATTTTGTCATCTGGTTAATGTCATTTGCAAATGCTTTCAGTTTGGACTAGTGTTAAATTTTATCATTTGGTAAAGAGTTAAAGAAAATAGACAGCGTACGAGATACTGGAATAAGAATATTGGAACCCTCTTGAATGATAAATATGAAGTAAAAATGAAAAGTAACCTGCCTGTTTTTCCTCAGTCTTTTTCATGTTGTTGAAAAGAAGTATTGAGTTATTGAGTAAAGCTTATAAAAAATCAAATTTCCATTTTGAACAAGAAAAATAAATATTCTCTTCAACATTAGTTGGCTATGGTATGAATCAAGGTCCAAGGTAATTGATTAGTGTTAGCAATGCTTCTTAATAGTGGTTTAATTACTGTGCGAGCAAATATACAAGCAACAGCTGGCCAGATAAACATGTGCACATATTTGAGCAATCGCAAATCACTATCTATTCATTTTTTACCAGTGCCAAGAAGTAGGTAAAAAGCCAGTGCATTCAGCTACTCAAAAAAGAAAGAATTTTTTGTCAACAAATATGTTATGAGTTCATTAAAGTGACCATTTGGGTTTAACTCTTTACAACACAACCACGACTTTTAACGACCCTGAGAAAAAGGCCTATAAAAAATATTGTAGGAAAAGAAGACAAGAGCTTCGCAAAGCGGCCCATATACGCCCGAAGGGGCTTGTCAGTGAAATGAGTTGAAATGACTAAAGGCCCATGAATGAAGAGTAGTTAATCTCCATGACATGTAAAAAATATTAAAGGGCAATAGCTAAAAAAAGAAGGGTGGCACAGTTACAAATTTTGTGAATTACTGTTCTCCACAAGGTGTTCTATCAGTTTTGAAAGATTCAAGATCATAGCTTTTATATTTTAGAAATTATGGCCCAGACGAAAATTCAAAGAGAAAACTAACGAAAGGCAATAACTAAAAAGGAAGGATGGCAGAGTTATGGTTCTTGTGCAGTGCACTTCTTCATAATGTGTTCTATTAGTCTTTGAAGTTTCAAGATGATAGGTTTTAAAGTTTGGGAGTTATGGCCTGAACAAAAATTCAAACTGAAGATAAACAAAGGGCAATAACAAAAAAAATAAAGGTCGCAGAGTTATTGTTCATGTGCGATGCACTTCTCCATAATGTGTTCTATCAGTGTATGAAGTTGCAAGTTATTAGCTTTCATAGTTTGGAAGTTATGGCCTGGACAAAAATTCAAACTGAAAACTAACAAAGGGCAATAACCCAAAAAATAAAAGTGGCAGAGTTATGGTTCATGTGCGATGCACTTCTCCAAAATGTGTTCTATCAGTGTATGAAGTTCCAAGTTAATAGCTTTTATAGTCTAGAAGTTATGGCCTGGACAAAATTCAAACTGAAAATTAACAAAGGGCTGTAACTCAAAAATAATGGTGGCAGAGCTATAAATCATGTGCACTGCACTTCTGCATAATGTGTTCTATCAGTGTATGAAGTTGCAAGTTATTAGCTTTTATAGTTTGGAAGTTATGGCCTGGACAAAATTCAAACAGAAAATTAACAAAGGGCAATAACTAAAAAAATAAAAGTGGCAGAGTTATGTTTAATGTGCACTGCACTTCTCCATAATGAGTTCTATCAATATATGTAGTTTCAATATGATACCTTTTATGGAATGGAAGTTATGGCCTGAACAAAAATTCAAAGTGAAAAGTTGGTTATTTCAGAAATCAAGGGCAGATAATTTTGGAACGTAAACAGCGATCAAAATTCTACGACCCAGGTGCACAACTAGACATCATGGAGATTTATTGTGGCAAGTTTCAAATAATTCCGATGAAAACTGTAGGAGGAGTTGTACACACAAGAAATTGCTAACGGACGGACGGACGGACGGACAGACGGACGGACGACCGGGGGTATAACATAATACGACCCTTCGGGCGTATAAAAATGCTGGTTACCAGCATTTTCTCCTTTTCCCACAATGTTTCTATCCTTACCAAAACAATTTTCAATTTTTGAGCAATATCTACTTTTGGGGATGGGGATAGGGATAGGGATGGCATTCTATAGTGAGAACACTATTTTAGTGAATAATGCCACTAAAGATGACATCAAGATCTGCACCTATAACTACCATTTTGTAAAAACTTTTGTATGATCAAAGGACAAGGCAACCCAAGAACCTTTCTATCTTCAGGACTCACAGACAATAGTTATTCTAGCAGTAAAGACAACTAGAGCTGTCAATGAATGTGACTTAACCTTTTACCATACAATGATGACTTTTAAAGCCCCTGAGAAAGAAGCCTTTTGAAAACATTGTGGAAAAGGAGAAAATGCTGGTAACCAGCATTTTCTCCTTTTCCCACAAAGTTTTCTACCCTATCAAACACAATTTGCACCATTTGAGCCACTTTGAAATTGTCGTCTGTAAATGCTTTCAACTTGGATAGGTCTAAAATTTTGCTGTGTGGAAATGGGTTAATACCCACACCAGCCCTTTGACAGAAACAGGCAATTACTAGTATTATGTACACAGATGGACACGTGGATGAATACACCGACAGACAGGCTGATTCCAGTATACCCCAGAAAACATTTGTTTTTCAGGGGTATAATGACTTACCTGGCAGCAGAAGTATTAAGACTGTATATTTTGTAACGTTTGCCCTCCTTCAAGTCTGATATCTCTACTGCAGGTCTCCATACAGTGAGGATAGTTGCTGAAAAGAAAAGTAAACTCCCCTTGTAACCAAGCAGTGTTCCCACTAGCATTTTATTTCAAAGGTACACTTTCCCCCGGGCTGAAAATCTGTGGGTGAGTTTTCATAGCAGAGGGTATGACATTGGTGATACCCAATCTAGAGATTAAGTTATCCATATTGATGATTTGGTGCCAAGAAGTCTGCTTTATCCAGATATCTTTGTAAATATACTGCTTAAAGTCATTAAATAATTGAAAAGGCAGTCTAAAGTGACTGTGATTGGACAATATCAAGAAGTAATTTTTTTGTGTCATGGGTTTCCTATTTTTGGATCGATCACTTTTTCATGTCTGTTAATTTCTGGATAAGTATATCGGCATGAATTGACATAAATTAGTCAATAAGGATTACAAGTAATTTCAAAACCTGTAATTTACGTAAGATAAGGGCATAATGGTCTTTTTTTGTCTATGTACACTTTGCGCGAGTGAGAACACTGCATATTAACCCTTTTCCAAACAAGCCCTTGTTTTTACGTGACTGCAGTACAAGTCTTTTGAAAACACTCTGGGAAAAGGAGAATTTGCTCGTACTGCCCGTTCGAATAATTTTCTACCATTGTTATGAAAGTTAAAATTGTTGTCTACAAACTCTTTCTGTTTGGAAGAGTCTAAAATTTGTATTTTGGGAAAGGGTTAAAGGGACACACTGGCATATTTGTTACAACCAATGACTAACTTTGAATGTCAGAAATAAGCAAATTTTCAGTGACTTTTAATTGGTCATCTGCAAATGCTGTCAATTTGGATAAGTAAAAAATTCTGCCTTTTGGTAAAGAGTTAAAAAACATTCCAGTTTCGAAACCTAAATACATGACTTGACTTATATGTGACAGATGTCATGTTTGTGGCTAGGCCTAAAACCCTACTGTAAAACAAGCCTGTCACTTTCGGTTGTGTTTTATTGGAATCCAATTTCTGTTTCCCAAAGTATTCTAAGCATGATTAGTAGCCAAGGATGGATTATGTGATGACTTGCGTGGTATCATGTACCATAGAGATGCATTAGAGCCCCTTTTGTCAGAGCATGGCTGAAAAAAAACTTACTTTTTTGACAATCTAGATCTTTGTTTGAACATCCAGCTATCCTAAACTTCAAAAGTGGTGTAACATTCCTTTCTACTGGCATCTATAAGAAAAACAAACAGATGCATGAATTAAGTTAACTCTTTACCACACAATCCTGACTTTTAGCGACCCTGAGTAAGAAAACTTTAGAAAACACTGTGGGAAAAGGTGAAAATGCTGGTAACCAGCATTTTCTTCTTTTTCCACAGAGTTTTCTACCTTTTCCAAGACAAATTTTAATTTTTCAGTCACCTTTATTTTGCCGTCTGCTTTCAATTTGGACCAGTCTAAAATTTTCTCGTTGATAAAGAGTTAATAAAACTGACAATAAGTTTGGTCAGTTTTTGCTGACAGCCCAGATTATATTCAGATTGAGCAAGACATGCTGTATTATTGTAAACTCAAATATTTTGTGAGATATTCCATAATTCCGGGCCTCCAGGTCTACCTTCAGTCTGAAGGTCTGTTCCAATGCTATTTTTGTTACTGTTCTTCGCAGACACCTTCAAATTAGCCCTCATTAAACATGTCTGGAATGAATATGATTTTACCCGCATCTTTTCAAACAGCTCTATGCTCAAAATTTCCAATGACAGCTCATGAAATGGGCATGGATTTATTCAGGGTTCCCACAACTTTCTGCTTGCAAAATTCCAGACTTTTTTCAGGATTTTTTTTCAGAATTCAAGGTTTTTTTGCAATAGAAAAACTGGAAATGCAAAACCTTTTGAAAGCTACTTTCTTTCATACAATCTTTGTTTTAATGAAAAAGTAAGATTTAAAGAACATTCTAACTGCATGATAGTTATTTCATTTCTTTACTTGGCCAGTTACAAAACTTCAAATGACCGAATATAGATTCAGATCAGCCTATCCATACAGGCAGTTTAATAAGGATCCATGCTGTTCTCTTACAGTTCCGAAGTTCCTACAAGTAATGAAGAATTTGAAGGCAAATAGCATAGATCCTTTTAAGACTACATAACCAGGCAAATTGGGAATGATAAGACTATGATGGTCCTATATCATTCACCTGAGTACTAAGTAGTAAAGGTCTACAGTGAAGATAAATACCAAATATGGAAGTTCAAGGCCAAATAATTCTGACAGGGTATGTAACTGTGCAAAAAGCATTTTCTTCTTTTCCCAAAATGCTTTCACAACCCTTCTTCTTCAGGGTCATTGAAAGTCAGGATTGTATTGTAAGGGACTGAATTAACTTTAAGAGGCATTTCCTGGTCAAAATGGTGGTCGAAAGACAGATTAAACAACATCATTCGCTCATTGTTAAGACACAAATGAGACTTGTCTCAATAACTTTTCATCAAATTTCAAAGGATGTTGACTGAGACAGTAATCAAGCCAAACTGGGAACCCTAGACTAACAGCTCACAACATTACTGACTAATTTATTGGAGCTCGATAAGTCCAGTATGTGAAAGGTAACCCCTTTGTCCATGACCTATCGTACAGAAGAAAATTGTATCACAAGGCTATCCTAAGGAAGACATGTATGAAGTTTCATAAGTGCCAAGGACTTTAGAAGAGAACCGTCAATGCGGATGGATGGGCCAACGGACTGTAATTGGTCCAGAATGAAATTATACATTTAGTCCCCAATTTGGATAACATGTCGTTTCATGAAATAAAATCAAATAACTATTGTCTGTGGCTTAACCCATTACCACACAATCCCTACTTTTGACGCCCCTGATAAAGAAGCCTTTTGCAAACACTGTGGGAAAAGGAGAAAATGCTGGTAACCAGCATTTTCTCCTTTTCCCACAGTGTTTTCTACCCTTCCCAGAACAAATTTCAATTTTTCAGTCACCTTTATTTTGTCCTCTGCAAATGCTTTCAATTTGGACCAGTCAAATATTTTCTTGTGTGGTAATGGGTTAACAAGATGAACATTAATTACATTTTGTCCTGTAATGAAAGAGACATTGGTCCACAGTGAAAATATACACCAAGCCCCCTTTTTCCATGATGTGACATTTAATGAAAAAAGGTAAAATATTGTTATTGGCAGACTATCATAAGGAATACATGTACATAAATTCCATCTTGTTTCAGAGCTGACGAATTCTAAAATTTTCCTATTTGTTCCCATGTTCAAACGTGTGACCACCAGGGCAGGGCCAGTTTGAACCCCAGGGGCATCATATGAACAATCTTGGTAGAGGTCCAATAGCAGATGCTGCATACCAAATATCAAAGCTCTATCCCTTCTTGTTTTAATGAAAATGATTTTTCAAAGTTTTCTTTTATTATTCCCATGTTCAAACTTGTGACCCCTGAGTTGGAGTCAGTTATGACCCCAGGGGCATTATATGGACAATTTTTGTAGAAGTTTACTAGGAGATGCTACATACCAATTATCAAAGCTCTATGCTTTCTAGTTTCACAGAAGAATATTTTCAAAGATTTTGCTCTTTTTTCCTTTGGTTGCTAGAGTTATGGGTGGAATTTAATATCTTGAACAACTTTGGTAGAGATTTAAATAAGGAACATCCCTGCCAAGTTTCATCAAGATTGGCCCAGTGGTTTAGGAGGAGAAGGTGTTAAGAAATTGTGGATGATGCACGACAGACATGGGGCGATCACAAAAGCTCACCTTGAGTACTTTGTGCTCAGGTGAGCTAAAAATGTGTTGTTTTTTTCTAACATTGGGAATTATTTTCTTTATGATTTGAGACACAGAATCAAGTCCTTGCATATCATTTACTATCATAATGCACAATAGTTTTGCTGTAAGCCTTAAAATAAAGGTTCATTTCCCTCTTCAGTCATTGAAACTAAAGCCTAATCCAAAAGTACCATGTTTTACTTTCACTTTAATTGTTCAGTTTTCATGACCTGAAATACATGAATAAATAGACCGGTCTTTTCAAAGGGCAATATCCCTGCTTTTAATGTTTTTGAAAATACGAATAATCGTAACTTTCTTAGATTTAATACTTGAAGTGTTTTGATCCCTGATTGCAGACAAGAGCTTACTTTCAGTTTCTTCTGACTCGACAACCTCATCCCGACGAGAATCATAACTTGGCTTCATAAAGATAAAGTCTGTTAACCTTTCAGACCCCTATAGGTTTAAATTTTCAGTAATATTTACTGTTGTAGCTCATTTTCACGTTAATTCACTTCAGCTCATCCCCGGGAAAATACAAAGCGCAGCTGCATTGTATTTTAGGATAAGTACCAAGTTCTGCGAAATTAATACACTGGATCCCGGTTTGTTTAAATATTACAATAAATATTCCGGGACCAGTGAACCTAAAAAAAAGACCGTAATGTATTTGGGAAATTCACCCTCTTCGACCAACGACGGTCTAGGACATATATTGCAGAAAATATTGGACCTTTATCCGAAAAATGGAGGACGCAGACCGGAGATTATTATCGTCCTTAATTTTTGTTTCATACCCGAAACGTTTCGCACTTTTCCCGGGTTTTTCCCGATTTTTCATAGATATAACAAAAATCAAGACTTTTTCAAGACCGGGAACGGGTTTTACGAAATTCCCGACTTTTTCCCGTTTTCCTGACTGCGTGGGAACCCTGATTTATTTTGGGAAGGGTACAAAACACTGTAGGAAAAGGAGAAAATGGTTACCAGCATGTTCTCCTTTTTCTACAATGTTTTCAAAAAGCTTCTTTCTCAGGGTCGTTAAAAGTTAATACTGATTGAGAAACAAGTGCTTATACTACTCTTTCTGAACTCTGATTCCCACACTCGCGCCAAATAAGTGCGCCAATGAACAATCCCAAAGTTGACACCCACTCCAGGGTATTGAACTTGGGGCCTTATTGTTATATGGCCAATCTCTATCTCACAACCACGGACACCACACTCGAAGGTTTGAGAGTCAATAGAGAACACTAACCTCATCCTCCTTCTCTCTCAATGCAGACTGTATTCTCATGTTCAGTTCTTGTCTTTTCTCATCTTGGATACATCTCTGGTATTCATACAGAAGACTGTGTTGTTTGTCAGTCAGATAATTCTGCAGGTATATAATACCTTAACCCTTTACTCCATAGATACTCATTTCTACGCATTGCTTGTAGGAGCCCTTGGAAAACATTGTAGCAAAAGGTGAAATTGCTTGTGACAAGCAATTTCACCTTTTGTCACAATGTTTTCCATGCTATCAAAAGGTGTCATATACACATAAGAAACGGCTTCATCCTTGCTGTTATTTAGGGTCAATTAGGGATACCATAGAAATGCCTTATGCAGTAAAGGGTTAACAGATATAAAGCCAAAGAGAAAGCCAAAAGCCTGGGTTGTAGGCATCTAAAGGCTAAATCATTCTACATTTTCTTACTCTAAACTCTATTGTATCTGACAGGCTCTTGTTTTGTTTCTATTGAAGTTTAACACCATTTTAACAACTTAGGTCATATCATGATGGTCAGTGCACCTATGCATGTGTTTCCTGGATTTCTCACAACAGTACTGACACAAGTTTCTGTCCAGGTCATTGATTACTTCCACCCTTGAATTGGTGAGAGATTGAAAAACACAGGATACAAACTGAGTATAAACTCTTTACCAAATGATAAAATTTTGGACTAGTCCAAATTTAAAGTATTTGCAGACAACAAAATAAATGTAACTCAAAATTGAAATTTGCTTCAAGCCGAGTAGAAAACAGGAAAAAGGAGTAAATGCTGGTTACCAGCATTTTCTCCCTTTCCCACAACGTTTTCAAAGGCTTTCTTTCTCAGGTTGTTAAAAGTAGGGATTGTGTGGTAAAGAGTTAAACCAGCAACCACCAGGTCACAATTCAGACACACTTACCAATGAGCTAACTGTCCCAGTCATCTCAGAGGCTAAAATAGACAGCTAGTCTTGAGCAGTAAAACAATAATAAATTTAGAATGATTGGTGTATTGGACATGGGGGTTTGTATTCACCAACGAGTCTAGGACAATTCCCCCACAGACAAATGCCCCCCCCCACAACCTTCCCCCCCCTTAAAGTCCCCCTGGGACAATTGCCCCCCAAGACAATAGCTCCCCAAGACAATTACCCCCTTGGCCATTAACCCCTGGACAACTGCCCCCCGACAATTACCCCCTGCATGATTGCCCCCTAGACAATTACCCCCTGGACAATTTCCCCCACCAGGATGTTCATATCATCATATAAGGAAATTTCATAGTGAACTCATCAAATTTGTGAGCACTTTTCCGAGGGTCTGTAATTACTTTTTCCAAACTGGTTCTTCCTCCTTACATTCTGAATCAGAGGATTATGCCAACTGAGGTATTTTTCCTCAAAATATCCACCCACAGAGCATTACACATTTGAACCCAGGGTCTGACGGTGAAAGCTGACAATGACCTCGTCCCAAAGCAAAAGCAGAAGAAATTTCGGCAGGTGGGGGGGGGGGGATTATCCAGGGGGTAATAGTCCTGGGGGAGTATTTTCCTCTGGGCAATTTGCCTTTGCAGAGGTAATTGTCCAGAGGGTAATTGTCTTGGGGCTTGGGGGGCTACTGTATTGGGGAGCAATTGTCCCGGGGGAATTTGCAGGGGGATTGTCCAGGGGGTAATAATCCTGGGGGAGTATTGTCCTGGGGGCAATTTGCCTTTGCAGAGGTAATTGTCCAGAGGGTAATTGTCTTGAGGCTTGGGGGGCTATTGTCTTGGGGGGCAATTGTCCCGGGGGAATTTGCAGGGGCGAGTTGTCCAAGGGGGCAACTGTCAAGGGGGGAATTGTTCTGATACATTCACCAACCATCCTTAAGAATATTCTTTGTCTTAATCTTGTCTGATCTCTTATCTATACTGTTTGCAAAAGGTCATTGAGCAACCAAGGGGTTGACACTTTACCAAACAATCCATGGTTTTTATGACCCTGAAATAGAAGCCTTTTGAAAACAATGTGGGAAAAGGAGAAAATGCTGGTAACCAGAATTTTCTCCTTTTCCAAAAATGTTTTCTCCCCTGCTGGAAATAAATTTAAATTTTTGAGTTACTTTTATTTTGTAGTGTGCAAGTGCTTTCAATTTGGATCAGTCTAAACTTTTGTCATGTGGTAAAGAGTTAAAGGTGTGAAAAACACAAAACCAAAATTACAAAAGACATTTTCTCACCTGAACTATGTCTGGTTGGGCAGCATTTTCAATTGCTTCATGGATTTCTTCTCCAGTGGACAATTCTTCTATGTCTGATTTACTGAACTTTTTACAACCTCTCTGCTTTTTCAATTCTTTAATAGAAATTGTTTATAAACAATATGTGATGTAATCGGTGCAAATGTACAATAGGATGCGAGAGTAAGTCTTATGTAACTCTTTACCACACCATCCGGACCTTTAACAACCCTGAGTAAGAAGCCTCTTTAAAACTTTGTAAGAAAAGGAGAAAATGCTGGTAACCAGCATTTTCTCCTTTCCTACAATATTTTCTACCCTTCCCAAACAAGTTTTAACTTTTATGTAATGATTATTCTGTCATCTGCAAGTACCGTGTTTTGGTGTGTATAACATGCACATTTTTTCAGCTCTGAATAATTTCAAACTGGGGACTGCGTGTTATACACTACAATAGGCAAAACCATGTTTTTCTCCTCCTTGAAAGCCGGTCGTATACCTGTTCAAAGTGGGTGGGGGCGGGGCGTAGGTACAAAACGGCAAAGTTCTCTCGCCACAGCCTTAACTTTCGTCATCATCCCATTTCAACTTTTACCGATTTAAATAAAAAAAACATTATCTTTTAATTTTGTTAAAATGTATTTGTACATTCTTAATTTGAGGATTAGGATTCGTAATTTCCCGATTCTGTCAGCCATTTTGGCAATGACGAATGTGAACTGGCCACCGTTGTATACCGTGTATTACGTAGTGTATCAGGGGCGGTAACCAGTCTATGACGAATGTACCCCGGAATGATAAATATTGATTTACGGTTATCATCTGATTCGTCTCATATTTTTTTATTCTTTGATAATAGCTAAAATTGAACATTTTTTAAAGAGTAAACTAATGATTCAGAAAGAAATGAATGATTTAAAAATATATTTATGGCTACTTTTTACAAAAATCGTGATTTACATCATATAGATCTATGTTTATTTCACACCTGTCATATTTGTCGATGGAGGTGAGAAAATAGGAGATTAACAACGATTTGGTCGTCAGTTCAATGTGTGAATTTGCAACATGTCATAAGCTGGCATGTTTTTATAATCCCCCGAGTACACATCGAATCATTACCATTTCCACTTTGATTAAAAATGGTTATTTCCCTTTGATAAAGTATCGCCATTTACAATTTTTCAAGATAGCGTCGTAAGCTTCAGATGTTACGATATTTTGGTCAACTTTTGATGCGTGTTGTACATCCGAACAACATTTTTTCCTCGGATCTGATGCTGAAAAAGGCCTGCGTGTTATACATGCCTGCGTGTTATACACAGCGTTTTACGGTACTTCCAATTTGGACAAAGCTACAATTTTGTCGTTTAGTAAAGAGTTAACCTCAGGAATGTGGAGACCAACATTTCTTTTGCACACAGTGATCAAATTGCAAATAAAAAGTAACATGTTTGTCAAGAGCAGCCTTAAAAATACACTATTGGCATGATTCTAACAAACTAAAATGTCCAGTTTCCTAATAATACACATCAAGGGTTAGCACTACCATACATTTGGTAAATTAATAAAATACAAAGCTGCATTACCAAGGGTTTCGACTTCAACATACTTTAGAAGGACTAATTTTTCAATACTGACAATATATACAGACAAGAAAACAATCTGGATATAACAGTATCATTTCTATTTGAAAAGGAAAAAAGCGGTGGGAGAAAAGATTACTTCATTTACCTAGAAAACATGTTATATTTGCAGGTGTAAAAGTTAAAAAATCTGAAAATACTGAAAATTGAGCTGGGGGCTTGGGGCCGCTAGAGCCCTGGCCAGGGGTCAAGAGGCCCCAAAAGCTCCTGAGATTTAGCTATTTTATAACTATCAAATTCCTCTAATGAGATTCAGTTTTAGCATTTTAAAGTTGAAAAAATATTGAATCAAATTGATGATATGTTATGCTAAAACCTACGAAATTCTCAAGGTTTTTAGCACCCATGTTATTATTGTCCTCTTTTATCTCCATTTTGTACACAGGACCTTGTCAGATTATACCAGTTTTGTATTTGAAAGTGCAATTAGTAGGAGAGAAGGACATATCTAGTATTAAATATTTGATTCATTAAAATGAAATTGCATGTGATAAATTTCTGTCAAAAGAATGAAATCAAATCTGTGAAATAGGAAAACATTTTCTTTAAGAATGGCTAATTTATAAGGGAGAATGTGATGTGGGATTTGTGTAAAGCTTTCTTTCCATTCGATCTGTAGTTGATTGTTTTTGTACATAATTTGCAAAATGCAACTACCTTTACATTCGGTTTATTTAACCATTTGGCGCATCTTTCTCCAAATGAATCTTTTGTTCAGCCATTCCCACCACCATTTATTCTTAACATCCTTCTCTATTTCTTTCATGTTAAAAACATGAGGTGAACCGTGTCAGCGTTTGCTCGTTAGTCCACGGCCAAGTTATGATGAGGAACAAACTTTTACCGTTACATAAATGTGTATTGGCTAAACCATATATTTTTGTCCAATCAAAAGATGTATTACAACTAGATGATTTCGAAATGCCATTTGGCATGCTCAGTAACAATTCCGAGTACGCTCGCCCCCTTTCCTCTGCTGATACCGAAACTTTCACCGCTGTAAAACTAAGTTTGAAATAGCAAACTGAGTTTTTACTATCTGTATGAAAGTTTCATTTCAGTTATTTACCAGGGTAAATCAGCTTTCCTCATTTCCTAATTATACTAGACAAGGGTTTGCATACCAACTCAGCATATATATACCAAACCTTGTATTTGCTCCTTTTCTATCTGTTCTTGTATTTGGTTGTACATTTTCTCCATTTCTGCTTGTCGCTGTGTCTGATACTGTTGTTGAACTTTTTCCTCATCTCTCCAAGATCTAAACACACATCCACCACCAGGTAACTTCTCCATATACTGAAACAGGCAGAGAACATGCAGTTATGTTTTGTCTGTGGTTGTGAGGTACGGCATTGGTCTCGTAACCAAAAGGTCATGGGTTCAACATCAAGGAACAGTGTCAACATTGGGATTTTTCATTGGCCTACACACTTGACGGGTGTATTGATGTAGTTCCCAGGAAGCAGAATCAAGACAGGTTAATAGTAGAAGTCGTAAGAACTCATTTCTCAACCAATACACATAAAAATGTTTAAATTAACAAAGAGTTATCACAATATTCTACATTAAAAATGTTTGATTTTAACCCTTTCCCAAACAAGCACTGGTTTTTAAGTGTCTGCAATACATGTCTTTTGAAAACACTAAGGGAAAAGGAGAAATTGTTCGTAACAAGCAATTTCTCCTTTTCCCACAGTGTTTTCTACCCTTTTGTAGAAATTTCAGTTATTTTCATCAAGTTTGAAATTGTCGTCTGCAATCTCTTTCAGTTTGGAAGAGTCTAAAATTAGTCGTTTGGGAAAGAGTTAACTTCTTGAGTGCTTTAAACCTTTTAACGCACAATGCCAACCTTTAACAAGAATGAGAAAGCAGACTTGAAAAAAATGTTGGATAAGGAGAAGCATTTTATCCTTTTACCATGGAAACCAGCATTTTCTCCTGTTCCCACAATGTTTTCTTCCCAATCAAAGAAAACTAATTAAATTTAGCCTCTGTATGTACTTTTGGTTTGGACAAGTATAAAATTTTGTAATATGCTAAAAGGTTAAATGACAATTTATTCTTAATTAATAAACCATCATCTTTAATCAAATAGGCAATGTTGTTGTTTCAGGTATTTTCCCACACTAGCACTGTGGCACTCCTTCACAAAGGATATTCTTCTTGCGATTGAGAATTTCATCACTATATTGTAGATGTAGTATTTGTGGTATTTAGTTTGTTAAAGGCTGGTAACAAAAAATAAGCATACAATACCTACCATAGTGCTGTATTTCCTCACTAAAACCACATCAACGACCCCCACAGAGCCCCCTTCATCAAACAAACTCACAAGGGGTACACAAAGGGGGCAGGGATCTTTCTGGTAACCCATAGGGCTGTCCCAGGGAGCTAGTCTTGTAGAATTGATGTTTATTTTCAATTGAATTGTTTCAGGTGCCTGATTATAAAGATAAAAATAAGAATTTCATTTAATATTAACCCATTACCACACAGTCCTTACTTTTGAAGACCCTGTGAAAGAAGCCCCTAGAAAACGTTGTGGGAAAAGAAGAAAATGCTGGTAACGATCATTTTCTCTTTTTCCCACTATGTTTTCTCCCCTTCACAAAACAAATTTCAAATTTTCAGTCACTTTTATTTTGTAGTCTGCAAGTGCTTTTGATTTGGACAAACCTAAAATTTTGCAGTTTGGTAATGAGCTAAGATTTATCTGAGCTAAGATTTATCTGTATCAAAATGTATGTTGAGCTCTCACTGTGACCAGATACTCTCACAAAATATGTAATGTTAGATCTCACTGCATGTTGTAAGCAGACAGATCTCTCAACTCTTTACCAAATGACAAGATTGTAGACTGATCTAAATTCAAGGTATTAGCAGATGACACCTTAAAGGTGGGTATTTAGAATTTTTACATCTCACCGAATAAAAAAATATATATATCACTGAAATTTATATAAAAAAAATAATACAAATCATCAGTAATTAAGACTCATAAAATTACAAAAAAAAAAATTTTTGAGGGTGTTCCCTTAAAAGGCTATGTAGCATGTTAAGGTATTTTTAGATTTCGCGCCAAAAATCAATAAAGCATTGTGGGAATGTCAAATGACTGGCACGTGACTAATAACGCTTAAATTCCATTACATAACAAACATGAAATAATTATCCACCATAATGTCTTCTTCGGATGTTATGTTTTAAACTTCATCTGTGTATTTCTGTATGTAAATGATCGAATTGATCATCTAGAAATAGAACATGTCTGCCATTGGTGTTAACCTGGGCCATAGTAAATCTCTAATTTCTCGCATATTTAAAGGCTTTGGGAGTATGAGAATGACTTTTTTTGCATTTTTGTAAAATTTTTGTCCCAAAATCTGAACGGCCACCTTTAAATTTAACGGAAAAAATAATATTTGCTTTGGGTAGGGTAGAAAACATTGTAACCAGCATTTTCTCCTTTTCCCACATCGTTTTCAAAAGGCCTCTTTCTCAGGTCTTGTGCGATAAAGAGTTAACCCTTTACCAACGAACAAAATTTTGACTGGTCCAAAATGAAAGCATTTGCAGACAACAAAATAAACACAACTCAAAACTTAAAATTATTTCCAGCAGGGTATAAAACATTTGTGGGAAATGGAGAAAATGCTGGTTACCAGCATTTTCTCCTTTTCCCACAATGTTTTTAAAAGGCTTCTATCTAAGGGTCGTAAAAACCAGGGATAGTTTGGTGAAGGGTTAATGTACTGTCTGTTGAAAGCACCCAAGGTTTCCAAAGAACTACAGTATCTATTCTAGGATACACAATTGAGATTCACATTATTCATTTTTTAGATCCTGCATAAATCCAAATCCAGTGCATGACAATCCCGCAGAGAAAAAGACATTCGAAAAGTCCCAAATCATAGAATTTACTTTTGCATTGCAGAAAATACCACTGTTTTAAAAAAAGAATCAGTGTCATTTGTGGGAGCTGTTAAAAAAAAAAAACTTACGCCAATCAAAATAACCTCTCTTGATAAAAAGTGGGTCGAAATGGCCCACTTTCAACAACCCCAACCAAAGTGCCTACATCATTAAGTCTTCAAATACTGCTGTTGCAGTGAATCCATCTGTTTTTAAGAAATAAATTTAATTTCTACAAAACAACTAGAACTATCACTAAACCTGATAATACCCTCCACTGTCTCTTTATCACAAAAAGAGGTATTTGTTACAGAATGCAGAATGGTTTAGTACCTAAGTAAGAGTTGAAAAAAGTTCAAGGGGAGATAATTCTGTAACCGATCACAGTGGGGTCATGAAAATTCCTGCATGTAAATTTGAGTACAGTACATGAAAACCTGTAGGAGTATTGCTGTGTAGACAGACAGACGGACGGACAGACAGCCATGGCAATTCCAGTAAACCCCTCCACTATGTTGTGTGGGGGTATGATAATCCAGAAACCCTCTAGTAACATGTAAACATTTTGGTAAGAGGACTTGACACCTACCTCTAAAGGTGTGCAAGCACTTTCATTACCAATCAGCTCTGCTCCAGTTATACACAATTTCTGACCACTGATGATTTTACCAGACAAGAACATGTTTGTCAAAGGTCCATCTAACAAGGCAAGTATTCTATACCACCCATCTGTAAGCTCCACATGTACCTGTAAGGAAAAATAAGTAACTACTAAACTCTTTATCATGTGACAAAATTTTGAATAAACCAAACCGAAGCATTTGCTGACACAAAAATAAATGTAGATTAACCCTTTACCAAACAACCCTTGTTTTTATGACCCTAGGGTCAAAAAAACTTATGCCTATGACAATTTATGTTTTAATATGATTTTCATCAAGATTTACCAACCCGAATTGCTTCATTTTAAAATGATAGCATTTAACCTTATCCTGCTGAATAACTAAGATGAAATTTTCAATTCAATATTAAAGACCCATATATTGTTATCTAAAAGTTATATTTTAAGAAATGACATGTCCTTATCAGACAGTGTAGATCTAGGATCAGACTGCACACTCTGTGCAGTCTGATCTTGATCTACACTGTCCATAAAAGGTCAGTGAGTCGCGCTTAGCAGCCTAGAGGTAAAGTATAGCTTTGGGTTTTTTTGTGAAATTGTGTTCAAACCTTTGTACAGTTCATTTTAAAGGCTGTTCTTGATTCTGCATTAGACTCAGTTCCCAAAAACCTTACACTAGAAACACAAAGAACCAGTCTTTTACTGGCAGTATCATCTTTCTCGTAGATTTTCTTGAGTGCAGATCTGGAAAAAAAAAGTAACAGAAACATGTAAAAATAATCTGTCTCTTTACACATCTGCTTTTCCTGCCTGTAAAAAAAAATCCCTATTTTTATATCTATGTTTTAATTCCATCCAATGTTTTAAAAAGCCTAGAATAAAATAAAATTTGGTGCTAACTATAACTTTTTCTGACAACAGTATTTCTACCCTTTCAGGACAAATATAAAAAAATTATCAAAACTCCCTTGTTTGGCAGCTTTCATAAAAATTCCAGTAATGTCATGGCACTATCTCTAATTGTTATATTATCATTATATCACCACTGCTGGATAAGTTGTCCTGTAGTACTTTTCCTAAAGACACATTTTTGAGTGGTATTCATTTTGTTGCTTGAAAAGAGTTTACAGCTAGACAAGTCTAAAATCTAGCTGTTTGGTAGAGAGATAGTATTTGTCTAATGTAATGTACTATACAACCCCTTAACCCTTTACCCCGTAAGGCATTTCTATTGTATCTCTAATTGACCCTATATAACAGCAAGGATGATGCATTTCTCGTGTGTATATGACACCTTTTGATAGCATGGAAAACATTGTGACAAAAGGTGAAATTGCTCGTCACGAGCAATTTCACCTTTTGTCACAATGTTTTCCATAGGCTCCTACAAGAAAAGCATAGAAATGAGCATCTGTGGAGTAAAGGGTTAATCAATCTATAAACCTATTAAATAAGAAAACTTATTTGAATAGGGTCTTTAATCTTGGTTTACCTACAATATGTTAAAAGGTAGCAGATACATAGTAGAACAAAGTTTGTTTCTAAAATCAGATAGCAGTTTTTGTGCAGTCTGATCTTGATCTACATTGAGCTAAAAAGTATGATGTGAATCATGTTGAGTTGCATAGAAAAGCAGAGGACAATACTACCTTTCAGCTCTGTCAATTTCTCTGTCATATCTGTATTTTAACTGTAACATCACATTTTCTGGGGTTAAACTTCTATAATAATAAAAAAAAAAAACAAGAGCCATCAGAGACGCGTTATGCTCCCCGAACAAGTGCTTGTCATGAAATATATGAAATTGATATAAATTTACTTCTTTTATCCTAAAAGGACCTGTTCATGCTCCCCAAAAATTGAAGCGAAAAGGCAATTACTATCTTAGAGATAGCCAACACAAACTTGTAGAGGACAATAAGCCCACTTAGCCCCCTTTAAGCCATCTTTTCCCATAAGGCAATATTGCATCATTGAAATAAATACAAGTGGTGTGTGATTTATGGCATTTTTTAATAATTCAAAATTCGAAATTTCATAAAATTTTGAGCAGTCATGTAGTAAATATTACATAAAATGATTTTTTACATGGAGCCCCCTTTTTCCGTGACGCAGCCTAAAATTGAGAAACCAGAAGAGAGGTACCTGGGCAACGTTCCAACAAGTTCAGATTTGAAATTTCACAAAGTTTTGAGCACAGATGTAGGAAACACAAGTGAAAAATAATTTTTTCCATGAAGTCCCCTTTTTCCGAGATGCAGTCTCAAATTGAGAAACCAGGAAACTTGTAAAACAAGATATAACTATGAAGTTTCACGAAATTTTGACAAAAACTGAACAAGATATTAGTAAAAATTGCAATTTTGCATTAAGGCCCCTTTTTCCTTGGCATTTTACAAGAAACCCCCTTTTTCCATGACAGAGGGTCAAATTGAAAAACACATAGATACAGAAACAAGAGCACATGGTGAAACTTTGAAAAAACAATATATATAACATAAATATACTCACAAAATGCAGCAGAACCTATCTCAGTGACCTCTATTAACTCTTTACCAAACAATCCTGACTTTTAACAACCTTGATTAAAAAAAAAAAAGAAAAAAAAGATTTTGAAAGTATTGTGGAAAAAAGAGAAAATCCTGGTTACCCTTCACTGAACCAATTTCCATTTTGAATCACATTCATTTTGTCTGCAAATACTTTCAATTTGGACAAGTATACAATTTTGCCATGGGGTAAAGAGTTAAAAAAAAAAGTCAACCTTTATTTAATAAGCACATATCAGGTTCTAAGTGAAGGCAAATATGTAAAAATATACCTGAAGCATGCACCATTACCACACAATCCCTACTTTTGACAACCTTGAGAAAGAAGCCTTCAGAAAACATTGTGGGAAAGGAGAAAATGCTGGTAACCAGCATTTCCTCCTTTTCCCACAATGTTTCCTACTCTTCACAAATCAAATTTCAAATTTTCAGTCACTTCTTTTATCATCTGCAAATGCTTTCTATTTGGGCAAGCCTAAAATATTGTTGTTTGGTAATGATTTAAATAACACCCATATTTTACTCAGATCATATATAGGTATACAATAAAAAAATATAAAGAGTTCACTGGATAAAAGCACCTTACCTGCCACATAAACCACTGCAGGCAATCTCATAAGAAGCTAACTTCCACACAATCCATCTGTAGTGATTGTTGATCCAACCATCACAAACAAGCTTTGGGTCTACACCGTCCATGGTTAGAAATGCCCTGAAACAGCAACAAAAGGGCCAATTGCTCCTTTTGCAGCAGTGTTTAGAAGAATTCTGCCTTTCTAAAATGACAAATTTATGACACTTGCAAACTGGAAGCATATGCTCATGACAAATTGGTAAGTGGTACAAATGAACTTTAGCTCTTTATTAGGGTAAATAAAATGCTGATTACCAGCATTTTCTCCTTTACCCCCATTGTTCTCAAAGACCTATGCCCCAGAGATGTTAAGACACATGACTGTCTGGTAAAGAGTTGTAAAAAGTAAACTCTTTACCACACCATGCTGAGTTTTAACGACCCTGAAATGCTTTTCAAAACAATGTGGGAGAAGAAGAAAATGCTGGTAACCGTGAAAATTTCATGTTAACAACTTATCCAAGTCTGCAGTAAAATTTCTCAGTAACAACAGAGATATTACAAAATGTCTTGCACAATGACAATGATGACGACAACGAAGCCATCCCCAAAGCTATGACAATAACTTATTCCCTATAAAAACACCTGAGCAAACAATAGCAAGAACAAGTTGATGCAAATGTTTGGCTGCAAGTGCTTGATTTACCATGAACATTTCATGTCAAAAGAAGGGCATAATTGTGTAAAATTTACTTTGATGGCTACCTGCCCCTGTTGTATGAGTTCCCCTTTAACTCTTTACCAAACAACAAAATTTTAGGCTAGTCCAAATTGAGAGCATTTGCAGACGACAAAAGAATTATATTATTAATTGATGTTTTATGGCATATCGACAGCTGTTGTCATTTAGCACGCATGAAGGTAATATTTATGTTAATTTGAAAGTCTATATGTTATTATAAAAATCTATCACTTTAAGGTATTCTAAAATGTTATTCTGTTCACATGTAAAAATAAATTTTGCAAGTTATCAACACTAAAATGTTTTGACCTTACATGGGCGAAATTTCTACAGTTTAACAAAATATCTTTCATTGTTAAATGTTTATTACAGTTTATACAATGTGGTCATCAAAAGAAATGTGACTCAAAAATAGCAATTTATTTGGGAAAAGCAGAAAACATTGTGGGAGAAAATGCTGGTAACCAGCATTTTCTCCTTTTCCAACAATGTTTTCAAAAGCTTTTTTTCTCAGTGTGGTTAAAAGCCAGGATTGTGTGTTAAGACATAAAAACATGTGAAAGTCTTAAGCAAATATCTTCATTAATAACAGTTATTAAAAATGTTTGTCTTTGTACAATGCAGACGACCATGTCATGGCTATGAAAATAGCTTGCCATTTTCTCAAAAAAAAGCGGAGCTAGAATTAAGATAAAATTAAGAGGAAAAAAAAAACCTATGAAATTCTTGTCTGCCTGCTTTCCCTCCATCATCAGGCACCAAGAGAGCACCATCTCCCAGTAGCACACTGTCCATGTGTTTACCATAACAGTCTGTGAGATCAAACCTATAGTCCACTGCTGTCTCAGATGTTACAGATATTCTCTTTCTCCCTGTCTGCAATACAAATTTCAACTAACCAAAAAACATAAGCAATACAATGGTACCTGATATGACCCATTTTCATACTCACGCAAGATATTATCAAGGCAAACATTCTGAATGAATGAATGAATGAATGTTGTTTTATGGCGCATCGACAACTTTGGTCATTTAGCGCGCATATCTATGTTAAAAGATAGATAAACGTGGAGTTGTTTAAACTGAATAAAGTTTGAATGACAATAAAAGAATTGAATTAAGAAAATTTAATGCATAAAGGGCATCATCGAGTTACAGGGCAATCCCTATATACTCAAATGTTTTAAATGATAAGAACTGAATTAAGAAGAATGCATAAAGGGCATTATCGAGTTACAGGGCAATCCCTATATACTCAAAAGTTTTAAATGATAAGATTTAAGAATGTGATAAAAAGGTTTAAACTCAATGCTGGTTTGATAAAAAGAAGTTTTTTAAATGAAAAAAATATGTGTCATTTATAATGTGCATAAAATATGATATTGAGTGGCTGGGTGTCCCTGCCTACTCCAAAGCTTTAGGTTAAAAGGTAAGATTGATAATATTGTTTTTCCTTGGAAATGAGGTTAAAACTGATAAAGATTGGGGCCTCCAATGGGATAAGATACTCCCATTAAAGAGGTCCTGTCTCCAATGAGATAAGATGTCTCCAAGAGAGCCAATCCTCCCATTAAGGAGATGCAAACTTAATATTAATGAAGTAAAAAATGTTGTAAAAAGATGGGTAAGAAACTCCAGAGTAAATATCACAGTTTATTGTAAATGCCAATCTCCTTTATGAAAGCGATAATAGATTCAACACTGACAGAATCAAAAAGATTTTTCAAACTATCAACGTTGAAATATTTTGAACGAACTGGCTGAAAGTCAATGCAATCTAGTAGGATATGTTTTACAGAAAAGGTTGCATTGCATGGTATACATTCAGGGGCATCATCTCTTGTCAAGAGCCAGGAATGTGTGATGCGTGAATGGCCAATTCGAAGTCGTGCAATTATCACTTCTTCTCAACGAACGGATCTGTAAACGGGATACCATTCACCAAGGGATGGTTTAACTGAATGCAGTTTATTGAAAATATCAGCATCCCACTGGGATTGCCAAGAAGATTGGATACGTGATAAAACGGAGGATTTAAAATCAGTGTGTGGAACTTTAAAATCTGAAATGGGAAGGTTAAGTGCAGATTTGGCAGACCTATCGGCATTTTCATTGCCTTTGATGCCTACATGACTTGGAAGCCAGCAGAACACCAGTCTATTCTTAGAAGAAATTTGTGAGATCCTTTCAAGTAAACTGCAGATTAAAGGATTCTCAAGTCGTTGATTTGAAAGGGCCTGTAATGTTGACAAAGAGTCTGAAAAGATAATAAAACGGTTGGAATTAGAACTTTCAACTAGATTAAGGGCAAGATCTACTGCTTTAATTTCAGCAGAGAAGATAGAGGAGTTGTTTGGAAGGCGGCATTTTAAGCTCCTTTGTCCATAAACAGCGGCAGCTGCTACAGAATTGCCTTCTTTAGATCCATCTGTATAGATGGGTTTGAAGGAAAAATAATGCTCCTTTATCTCGTTGTATCTAGCATGAAATACAGTTCTATCCGTGACAGACTTTTTGTCAGATGCAAGGTCAAATCTGAATTCTGCACTGTTTAGTGTCCATGGAGGGATTTCAGAGATTTTATAGTCGGCAATAGACTCGGTGTCTATGCCAAGGTTATCTACAATGGGCTCCATGCGGATACCAAATGGAGGAATAACATTTGGTTTCCTTTCAAAAAGACGTTTATATTCAGGTTTAAAGACAACGTTGTGAGTTGGATTAAAACGATTCGACTTAAGTTTTAAAATATATTGAAGTGAGAGTTTTTCTCTCCTGTAAGAAAGGGAAGGTTCATTAGCCTCAACATGGAGACTATTGACGGAAGAAGTTCTGAAAGCTCCAAGTACAAGACGCAGACCTTCGTGGTGTATAGAATCGAGAATTTTCAGATAGGATTTACGGGCCGATCCGTATACAACAGATCCATAGTCTAACTTGGAGCGAACTAAAGACCGATAAAGCCGCAAGAGGACTTTACGGTCTGCTCCCCATTCAGAATGGGCCACAACCTTAAGAAGATTAAGAGCCTTCTTGCACTTCTTTTTAAGTGCAGTGATGTGAGGAAGGAAGGAAAGCTTTCTGTCAAAGATGACTCCAAGAAATTTAAACTCGGACACGACTTCAATTTTAGTTTTGTCCAAATACAGTTCAGGATCTGGGTGAATACCTCGTAGATTACAGAGGTGCATGCACTTAGTTTTGGACTTTGAAAATCTGAAGCCATTTTCATCTGACCATGTTTGCAATTTGTTGAGACATTGCTGAAGTTGTCTCTCAATAATATTCGTATTTCGAGATCTGAAGCATATAACAAAGTCATCAACATAGAGGGAACAATCTACACCAGGACAGATAGCTTTAACTATGCTGTTTATTTTTACACTGAAAAGTGTAACAGAGAGAATACATCCTTGGGGTACACCCATCTCCTGTTCACGGGCTCCCGAGACAGTATTACCAACTCGGACGCGGAAAAGACGTTCATCCAAGAAGGTTGAAATAAAAAGAGGAAGACGGCCTCGAAGACCAAAATCATGCAAGTCTTTCAGAATTCCGTATTTCCAAGTTGTATCGTAAGCGCTTTCAAGGTCGAAAAAGACAGATACTACATGCTGTCTATTAATAAAGGCTTCTCTGACAAAGGTTTCAAAGCGGACAAGATGATCTATGGTGCCGCGCTGGCGACGAAATCCACTCTGTACATCAACGATGAGGTTGTTCTTCTCTAAAAACCAGACAAGCCTGTCGTTGACCATACGTTCTAGGGTCTTGCAGAGACAACTAGTAAGAGCTATTGGCCGATAGTTAGCCGGGTCACTAGCATCTTTGCCAGGTTTTGGGATAGGAATGACAAGTGCCTCCCGCCAGGATACAGGAAAAACACCTGACTGCCAGATATCATTAAAAATATCAAGTAAAACTGAGAGGGAAGTAAAAGGTAAGTGTTTTAAAAACTGGTAATGAACTTTATCTGGGCCAGGAGAAGAATCATGAGCTTTATTCAGAGCAGATTTTAATTCTTTAAAAGTGAACAGTTTATTATAGTGCTCTGAATTCGAAGACTTGAAATTAAGCTTTTTCTTTTCTTCTCTAGCTTTATTCCTCTGAAACTTTTCTGAATAGTTTGCAGAGGAAGACTTTTTGCAAAAGGTGTTAGCAAGAGCATCAGCTATATCCTGGGGAGATTCCAACGAAGTATTGTTAACCTCAAGGTGACTAACAGGGGTCTGGCCTTTGCCATTGATCTTTCTGATCATATCCCAGGTTTTTTTAGTAGTAGTTCTACTATTCAACTTAGAGACATATTGTCTCCAGGCCTTGCGCTTACTTTCTTTAATGGTACGACGGGCTTTTGCCCTGGAAATACGGAATAAGTTAAGATTGTCTTTGGTAGGCCTGAGATTAAATTTTCTAAGGGCCTGTTTTCTGTCTCTGACAGCCTGTTTACAATCATCATTGTACCAAGGCTTGTCAGGTCGTTTTGGGTTTGCCGAGGTCTGAGGGACGGACTTTTCAGCTGCATCAAT
This sequence comes from Tridacna crocea, assembly GCA_943736015.1. Classification (NCBI taxonomy): domain Eukaryota; kingdom Metazoa; phylum Mollusca; class Bivalvia; order Cardiida; family Cardiidae; genus Tridacna; species Tridacna crocea. Next base: position 31,029,462 of record OX031066.1, on the reverse strand, counting down.
TAATAGGGAAGTGAAAAGTTTTGCAGGATCATCGCAATTTCCAAATTTATCATGTGTAATGGTCTGTTCACATAGGGTTTCAAATTTATTCCAATTGGCTTTGGAAAGCTTCCATTTCTGCGGTCGTACACTGCTGGACGGTTGTGTAGATGAAAAGATAATGGGGAAGTGATCACTTCCACACAAATCCTCAGTCACTTTCCAAGTAAAATTGGGAAGTAAGACTGGGCTGCATAATGTTAAATCAATGGAAGGGTAAGATCCAGTTGCTGGATGCAAGTAGGTTTTGGATTTGTTATCATTCATGAAAGACAGAGAGTTGTTCGAAATGAAGTTCTCCAACTGGAGACCTCTCTGGTTGGTGTCATTGCAACCCCACATAACATTGTGACCATTAAAGTCCCCAGCAAGAATATAGGGGGATGGCAATTGTGAAATGAGATCATTCAGATTGGTCTCATTGATAGGTATGCTTGGCGGGAGATATAAAGAACACAGTGTAACAGCATTGTGTATAGATAACCTGACAGCAACAGCTTGCAGGTTTGTATTTAAAGAGATAACTTTGTGAGGAATGTTGTTGTTTACAATAATAGAAACACCTCCTCTGGCTTTTTCACCTTCGGTAAAAATCTTGTTGTAAACAGAATGATATTTGATAGTGATATCATCCTCCCGTTTAAGGAAGGTTTCTTGCAGACAAACAGCAACTGGTTTGTGCTCATTGATTAAAAGTGAAAGTTCGTCAAAGTTTGACTTCAGACCTCGACAATTCCATTGGATTATGGTATCCATAGTGTATGAGGAAAGTATAAAGACTAAAGTAAAAAACGAGGCCGTAAACCAATGCATTTTAAAATAGACTGGTTAAGATTTAATTACAGATGTCTCGGCTTTGGATGATTGCCACGCGTCAAAATCCCTGTTCCAAAGATCTTTGGAAGTGGACCAGATAGAGGCTTCTGAATCTGAAGCCTCACCTTCCAGATTTTCAGTATCTGCGTCCATGTCCTCTAGCTCCGAAAATCTGTTGGAGGTAGGGACAGGATCATTTACTTTGACTGTGATCTCACAAGATCCTTGGTTATCTTTAGATTGTGGTTTAGATTTAGAAGAAGACCTTTTAGGAGGTCGGGGTGTATGATTGAGATTGTTATCCTTGGATGAGACGTTAGGTTTTGTTGTAGACTGTGAAGATGGAGGTTGTGGTTTCTTAGGAGGTGGTTGTGAAGAGGTAGATGGCTTTGGAGTTTTCCGTGAAGAATTTTGTGAAGGTGTAGATGACTTTGAAGTTTTTTGAGACGAACTATTTTGAGAGTTTGTGGGTTTTGAGGATGCCGAAGAGGTTGTGTTTGTTTTAGATACAGATGGAGAGTCAGGGATTAGTTTGGACAAGGTGGATGGAGGAAGAAGTTCTTTCAGTTCAGAAGCTACATCAGGAAATTTTTGAAGTAGAACTTTCGCAAGAATTTTACAAGTGCTGCAGTCGTCCTTTTCAGTTGACGAACCAACAACACCTGCATAACTAGGACCAGAAGAGGTTTTCTTGCGTTGTTCAAATATTTTCCTTGCCTCTGGAAAGCTAACATTATTGTTGTATTTAATGGAAAGAATTTCTTTTTCTTCCTTCCATACAGGGCACTCTCTTGAAAAAGTAGAGTGTTGAGACTTACAATTAATACAAAGAGGAGGATTTGAACAAGTAGTGCTGTCATGGTCAGGTCCTTGATGAGCACATTTAGAACATGTTTCTTGGTTAGGACATTTACTGATGTGGTGGCCGTACCGCTGGCATTTAAAACATCGCAAGGGGTTTGGCACATACACATCTACTTTTACTACTTGAAAGCCTATCTTGATAGAGTTTGGAAGAACGGGTGAAGAAAATGTTAAAATGTATGTGTTTGTAAGTCTCTGCTCTCCATCTCTGCGTACAGAAATCCGCTGAACATCGGATACACCTTGTTGCTTTAGGTTGTCTTTAAGGAGCTGCAGTATGTAAGTTCTTTACATCTTATTACTCCCTTACAAGAATTGAGTGTAGGATGTGGAAAAATTTTAACAGATATATCAAAGAATTTGGTGTTTTTCAAAAGATTCAGTGCTTGTTGATTGGTGAGACATTCAACAAGGAGAGTGTGATCTTTCAGTTTTTTAACAGATTTAGGAGTTCCAAGGATGCTAGATATTTGTTTTTCAATTATAAAAGGAGAGAGCTTTGTGATTGGTTTTGAAGGATCCTGGGATTGAATAACAATAACACGTGGAGAGTGAAAAGAGGTAGAAATTGAAGGTTCTGTTTCAGAATCACTGTCTGAAAGAGGGCGCTTGCTTTCATTGAGCTTGGCCTTTTTTTGAGACGCCATGTTTGTGTGAAAAGTTTCACCACTCATGCTCCCCACCCGCCACGGAGCCCAACAAGGGGACATGGTCTGGGGAAAACCCATTCGCAGACCATGACAGGGATACATCAGTGGCATACTCGGTATGAAAGGGCTAGACTGGACAGATGCATTCCCGCAGAAAGTCCTACCAAGCTTAGACCATCACTGAGAGGTTACAAATGTCAGTCAAATACCAAAAAACTTTCACCCGATTGACCCATGAGCCACCGCCTTCTAGGACTGAACAAGAAATATAATACATGAAAAAAATGTGATATAATTATGTGGAGAAGATGGTAAATTTAATTGAGAAACGGATGTAAAAGAAAGAGTATATCAGATGTCCTAGGGCAAGGCATGACCAGCCGATTGATCAGGTCGGGCCTTCCTGACCTCCCGTTTAGCCCAACTTAGGGCCAAAGTGGTGTGTTGCAAGTACAGGGCCTAGCCAATCCCTGATGTCACTCAACCACCAGGATCCCGTCATCAGGCGACACGGGTCGCAGCCCACGGCAAACGGGCAGGTCCTTTTTGGTGGGGTTTTACCACTCTGCAGGACTACAACCGGGATTTTTTCTATTCCCCCTACCCGGCTGGGGGGTGCAAACATTCTGACCAATTTTCAAGAGGGTTGGACTGAAAATGTTGCATCCAGAGTGTACACAAGGTTTATCTAAGATTTGACCTAGTGACCTAGTTTTTGACCCCAAATGACCAATTTTCAAATCATGACCCATGTTCGAACTCGTCCGAGATTTTATTGGAACAAACATTCTGACCAAATTTCATGAGGACTGAAAATGTGGCCTCTAGAGCACTTTGTGCTCAGGACCTAAAGATAATCAACCTTTAGAACCTCATTCATGTGGTTATCAGCAATGACCATCTAACTTGATGTGTCTGAAATTACTTAGCCAGTATAAGGTTACATTATTCTGTGAGACCTTTGTAAAAGACCAAAAACATGGTGATACAGAGCCTCAAATTGAGGCAAAAAGGGCCTGGAATTTGACATTTTGTGTATGCTATTTCTAATGAAATAAGAGACAGTGCTTACAAAAGTACATAAAACATTGCTTAGCTGGGTTATTCATGCAGAATCATGCTCTCCATTTCATATAATGGTTTCATATAATCTTTTCAGGCCTTCTCTTTTTTCTAGCTCAAAGCACCTTGACATCAAAGATGTTCTAAAACACTCTAAGTAAAGGAAAAATGCTCTTAACCAGCATTTTCGCTATTTCCCAAAATGTCTTCTCCTGTATTAAAGACAGGAATCATCAATTAACCCATTACCACACAATGCCTACTTTTGACAACCCTGAGAGAGAAACCTATAGTAAACACTGTGGGAAAAGGAGAAAATGCTGGTTACCAGCATTTTCTCCTTTTCCCACAAAGTTTTCTACTCTTCACAAAACAAATTTCCAATTTTCAGTCACTTTCATCTTGTCCTCTGCAATTGTGGTCAATTTGGAAAGCGTAAAATATTGTTGTTTGGTAATGAGTTAATGTACAATTAAACTGTTCTGCAAAAACTCTATTTCTATTTCAGTCCAAACTTTTGTTGTTTGGTAAAAGGTTACAAAATAGAGCCCAAATAAACCAATACACGGTACCTGTTGACGAGGCCTGGTTATTACATCCTTTAGGCTAACTCTACCAGCCAAGTTTGTAGTCTTCATCAAATAAAGTCTCCCTGTAACTGGCTCAATCTTTTTCATTTTCTTTTCATGGATCAAATTGTCTTGTTTTTTACGAGCTTCAACTAGATTACAGTAGAACACATCCTCTTCATCCTGACTGGATAAACCTATCTCACCCGTTTCCATAGAAATGTTTTCATGATCACACAAGACAGACTCTGACATATAACAATCAGTGTTTTTTCTGTTTCTGATTGAAGACAATGTGCATGTTGCATTTGACAAGTTCTCTGTGTTTCCTATCTTGGCCAATAGTTTGGAATCATTTTCCTTAAATTTTGTCTCATTTTCTGCCCTATCCAGCATCACTGAATCAGATTCATATTTTTCACATTGACAACCAATATTGTGGGAGTCACTTGGTATCATGTTAACTTCTTCATTACTGGACTTCATTTTACTATGCAACACTGGTCCTCTTTTACAATCCTTATCTGATGGTCCACTACATCTGTCAGCAGACTGTTTTTGTACATCAACTTTCTTGTAAGGTGTTTGGAATGGTGACTTTGTGTCTACTTCAACCTCACTTGACTTTCGTTTACAGTGAAATACTGGCCCAATCCTGCCGATCAGGTCAGAAGATTCACTCTCTCTATTATCCGACTGTTTCTGCCCACCAACTGTCTTGTAGGGTGTTTGAAACGGTGACTTAGCGCCATTGTAGGGTACAGGTAACTGTGACACTTCATTTCTGTGGAAAACAAGAGGGCTGTAGTGACTACCCGTAGTCAGAGTAACCTGGTATCTTGTGCACATGAGGAACTAGAGCTGTCACTGACTGTGACTTAATACCCCTGCCAGCACTTTGACAGAAAAAAAAAATGTAAAGTTCAAGGGAGATAATTCAACCAGAAAGATCTGACACTTGAAAATTGCCTCTGGAAAATCTTCAATATATGATCAGTATATGTTCAAAGTTTCAATACAATTGAACCAAAACTGTAGGAGGAGTTAGCAACACAAAATTACTAGTATTTTGTACACAAATGGACACACGGACGGACGCATGAGCAGACAGACAAACAGGCGGATACAAGGATGGACAGGCTGATTCCAGTGTACCCCTGAAGACATTCGTTTTGTGGGAATATAAAGATCTAAAGTGGGTGCAACTTGTCTGTGTGTGTGGAGGGGAATATATCCGGATTTCACACTTTCCTTTCAATTAGATAGCTCTGTGAAACAAACCTTTGACTGGATTTTTCACCAATACTCCGACTGTGTACTGGAATAAACTGTCTAAAACCCGGGTGTCTTCTGTCTGTTGTCATCCCTAAAACACAAAAGGATAAACACTGCAAGCAGCTGCCACTTGGCAGTGGCTTCTGTACACATGTGAAATTTTATTGACCAAAATACATAGCCTCCCATCAACCTTATGTCCTGATTAGAAGCTTATGTCCTCATCAAAATGGTAACATAATGGCATCCTTAACTCTTTACCAGATGTCTCAAAATGCTAGCCCTATCCAAATTGAAAGTATTTGTAGACAACATTTTCAATGTGGCTGAAATGGTACAATTGTTTATTGATCAGGTAGAAAACAATATGGGAAAAGAAGAAAATGCTAGTTTCAAGTATTTTCTCCTTTTCCCACAATGTTTTTCAAAAGGCTTCTTTCCAAGGGTCATCAAAAGACACTATGAGGGAAAAGCTTAACCCTTTACCACAGAGTTCCGACTTTTAACACCTCTGTGAAAAAAGCCTTTGGAAAACATTGTTGGAAAAGGAGAAAATGCTGATAACCAGACTTTTCTCCTTTTCCCACAATGTTTTCTTCCCTTCCTGAAACAAATTTTAATAAATTTGTCACCTCTATTAAATTTTGTGGTCCGCAAATACTGTCAATTTTGACTAATGTAATTATATGTCATTTGCTAAAGACTTAACAAAGCTACATGTATGTATGCAAATGCAAAATACACAACCATTTCTACTTTTCATCTCAAAGTTGGGGTATAACTATGCAAAACAAGGTTTTGAGGGCTAACTACCCTTGTGATGTGGGTTCCCTTTCCAACAGTCTACCTTACAATGCAAACTTTTAATGACCCTGGGAAAGAAGCCTTTTGAATACATTGTTGAAAAAGGAGAAAATGCTGGTAACCAGCACTTTCTCCTATTCCCACAGTATTTTCTACCCCATCATAGAAAAATTGCAAAATTTGAGCCACATTGAAATCGGCATCTGAAAATGCTCTAAATTAGGTCAAGGCTAAATTTTGTCCCCTGGTAAAGGGTTAACAGCCAACAACTAACCAAAGCTTGCAGTAAACATCTTCAATAACCCTTTACCACACAGCAGATTTTAGATCTATCCAACTTGAGAGCATTTGTGGTGGCTGAAATGATGTAATTTTTCTTTGATAGAGAAAAAAACTTTGTGGGAAAAGGAGAAAATGCTGGTTACCAGCATTTTCTCCTTTTCCCACAACGTTTTCAAAAGGCTTCTTCTGCAGGGTCATTTAAAGTCCTTATCGTGTGGTAAAGTGTTAATAACAGAGCACTGAGAACATGTTTAAGTTTTCACACAGTAATTTAGACATTGATACAAACAACAACAGGACTGTGACTGATTGACTAAATGTTGTTTTATGCTTCTTTCAACATTATTGTGGTCATGTCATAGTGACAGCTCACACATTCATGCATTTCCTGGGTTTCATCCTTACTAGACTACAGCTCTAAAGTGTCTTGTCAATATACTTTCCCATGAAAAACCCAGTGGATCAAGTGAGGCTTGAACCCACAACTCAAACGTCACAAGTTTTACACTTAATCACTGAACCATGCAGGACTGCAGGCTTTGACAATACCTCAACCTTTTATTTTAAGAGATGGCTAAAATTTCACTCTCTTTGCAAAATTTCTGGCACAAAATCTAACAAGAGGGCCAAGATGGCCCTGGATCGCTCACTTGAATTTTTGAGATGACCATAGCCTATTTTTTTCTTGAGGTATTGATACATTGGAACCAAATTTATGATTTTGCCAAGCAATTTTCAAAAGGTCACCTGTAAAAGTCATTTCGCAATCTGACCATCAGTTTCAAAAAGAAGAATTTTTAAGAATTCTTCATTTCTGTATACAAGCAAGTAGCCCCCATCCACGAGAGCCATGTTTCTTGATGGATTAAAATTTACGAACAAGTTTTGAAAAGGGTCACCCAAGGAACATTTCGGAAAATTTCTTTTTAAAATCTGACCAGCCGTTTCAGAGAAAGAGAATTTTCAAGAATTTCATCATGTCCGTATAGTGCAAGTAGCCCCCATTCACAAGAGCCACGTTTCATGACGGATCAAAATTATATGTACAGTTTTTGAAAAGGGTCACCCAAGGAACATCTCTGTCAAATTTTAAAATCTGACTAGGGGTTTCAGAGAAGAAGAATTTTCAAGGATTTCTTCATTTCCATATAGTACAAGTAGCCCCCATTCACCAGAGCCATGTTTCTTGACGGATCAAAATTTCGTGAACAGTGTTTGAAAAGGGTCACCTAAGGATAAATCTGTCCAGCCGTTTCAGAGAAGAAGAATTTTCAAGAATTTCTTCATTTCCATATAGTGCAAGTACGCCCCCATTCACCAGAGCCATGTTTCTTGACAAATCAAAATTTCGCGAACAATTTTTGAAAAGGGTCACACACAGAACATCCCTGAGAAATTATTTCAAAATCTGACCAGCGGTTTCAGAGAAGAAGATTTTTTAAGAATTCCTTAATTTCTGTATAGTGCAAGTAGCCCCCATTCACCAGAGCCACATTTTTTGACGAATCAAAATTTCACCGACATTTTTGAAAAGGGTCACCCAAAGAACATCTCTGTGAAATTATTTCAAAATCCGACCAGCGATTTCAGAGGAGAAGAATTCTAAAGAATTCCTTCATTTCTGTACAGTGCAAGTAGCGCCCATTCACCAGAGCCACATTTTTTGATGGATCAAAATTTCACGAAGAATTTTTGAAAAGGGTCACCCAATGAACATATCTATGAAATTATTTCAAAATCCGACCAGCGGTTTCAGAGAAGAAGAATTTTTAAGAATTCCTTCATTTCTATATGGTGCAAGAAGCCCCCATTCACCAGAACCACACTTTTTGACGGATCAACATTTCACAAATAATTTTTGAAAAGGGTCACCCAAGGAACATATCTATGAAATTATTTCAAAATCCGACCAGCGGTTTCAGAGTAGAAGATTTTTAAAGAATTTGCTAAAAAATTCCATTTGGTTTCCATGGCAACCAGAGTTTTTGATGGAATCAAATTCTGTGAACAATTTTTCAAGAGGACCTCCCAAGGAACATTCCTACCAAGTTTGGTCCAAATTGGCCCTGTGGTTTAGTAGTTGATGTTTAAATAATTGTTGACGACGCACAACAAACGGCGGACGACGGACACCGGGTGATCTTAAAAGCTCCCCTTGAGCATGTTGTGCTCAGGTGAGCTAAAAACACATCATGGAGTTTCGCATCACTTAAGAGGGAATACTTAGATATTTATCAAGAAAAACATTTTTCAGATAAAGTTTGATTTACAAAAAAACAAAACAAAAATCTGAAATGGCCCCTATGATTCAAATCTGCATCAAGTGACATGCAATTTGTTTTAACCAGAAACAAACTGATGACAAACATTATTGCACTCTTCACAGAATATGGCAACCAGTGTTGAGCATTTTCCTTTGGTAGTAATGTTTTCTTCTCTTTCAAAGACAAATTCCATCATCCCAACCATATTTAGTTCCTGGTCTGCCAATGTTTTCAACACAAACAAATCTAGAAGTTTGTCATGATCTGCAAGATCCAAATAATCCACTTGTCTGCTCGTCCTTACTAAAGATTTGGTGAAGGCAAGTGGATTATATTTCTTTATCTAACTGCAAATGGCAAGAGGACAAGTAAGACTTCCGAATTTTTTTGGACCCTAATCTAGTCAAGCATTAGATATTTTAATGTTTTACCACACAATCCTGATTAATAACGATCCCTTAGAAAGAGAGTTCTTGAAAACACCATTGGAAAAGGAGAAAATGCTGAATACCAGCAATTTCACCTTTTCCCACAATTTACTACCCTTTCCAAAACCAGTTACAATTTTCAAGTCATAATTATTTTTTTCATCTGCAAATGCTTTCAATTTAAACAAGTCTTCAAAATTGTTGTTTGGTGCGGAATAAATTATAAACCTCACCGTCTGGCCCTGATCTTAGTGGTTTTCTTTTTGCTGTGCTGTCAGAATTAGCTGTGGAAAACAGAAAGAATATAATAAACTCAGAAGGATGTTTTAACTTTAACCCATTACCACAAAATCCCTACCCTGAGAAAGAAACATTTAGAAAAAATTGTGTGAAAAGGAGAAAATGCTGGTAACCAGCATTTTCTCCTTTTCCCACAATGTTTTTTAGAAATTTGGACCATTCTAAAAGATTGCTTTCAATTTTGACCATTCTAAAATATTGTCGTTTGGTAATGGGTCAATTCTTTATTACCAAATGATGAAATTCTGCAGATGACACTTTAAAATTTATCTGAATGATGATGATTGTCTGTGAAAGTGTAGAAAATCTTGTGGGAAAAGGAGAAATGCTGGTTACCAGCATTTTCTCCTTTTCCAAAAAACCTTGTGGGAAAAGGAGAAAATGCTGGTAACCAGCATTTTCTTCTTTTCCCCCACAAGGTTTTCAAAAGGCTATTTCCTCAGGGTCATTAAAACTTGGGATTGTGTGGTAATGAGTTAAATTGCTAGGCAGGCTTTACCGCCTTTGCATATAGTGAAGACCAAGATCTGATTGCAAAAAATATGACTGATGCTCTGTGAAAAGGGGGCTCAATGTATATTGGAAACCTTTTTCTTTAGAAGCTATGATAGCAAAAAGGAGAAATCAATCAGGATACGCAATGTTTTTCTCTTGCCACAATGACTTTAAAACGTTGTCTGGGATAATGTCTGCTGTAAACTGTTTCATGGGATTGTGTTTTATACATAACAGCAGCACTCAAACATTGATCCTATCTCTTAAATACTTTGTTAACTCATTACCAAACGACAATATTTCAGGCTTGTCCAAATCGAAAGCATTTGCAGATGACAAAATAAAAGTGATTGAAAAATTGAAATTTGTTTTGAGAAGGGTACAAAACATTGTGGGAAAAGGAGAAAATGCTGGTTACAAGCATTTTCTCCTTTTTCCAAAGCGTTTTCTATTAGCTTCTTTCTCAGGTTCATCAAAAGTAAGGATTGTGTGGTAATGGACGAACATGAATTGTTCCTGATCAAAAGATATAGAACATGTAGCAGCCTAACATGGGTCTCCTGATGGAGTAAACTTACCTGATTGATGAAGAATTCCTCTCTCTAGGTGATGTCCAAGCTTCTGTCTTTTATATGGCAGCTCCACATCAAGCTGAAAGCCACGTTTAATGTTCTCCTGATCCACAAAAGGTGGCCCCTCCATATCACATTTCAGTAGCTGATCATAGGAATGCACAACAGCTTTTCCAGCAGTATTTTCTTCTGAACATGGAGCTGTTTCAAGTCCTTGATCTTTACTTTCTTTCCGAAAAGTATAACTTTCAAAATTGGCAGCATGGTCAAGATGTTGCCTTGCATGCTGTAGCGCTTTAGCAGATACCTTCACAGCTGACCCTTTGGCAGTTTGAAAACCTGAAAAGTTCCTTTCCTTACAAGCAGTACCGATCACAAAGTCATTTAAGATGCATTGTGTTTCCCATGTATTTATAAAGTCTTCCTCACACTTGTTCACAGGCAGTCCTGTCTCTATCTTATATCCCTTAAATAAGACTTCTTTCCCAGGAGCTATTATTTCAAGTCTATCAGCATCATCAAGCTGATCTCTAGCATGTTGAAGAGCTTGATCAGAAATTTTGACTGCTGTACCTTTGGCTGTCTGAAAACCTGAAAATTTATTATCATTTCTAAGGGTAACGTTTTGAAGTCCATCAGTATGGTCAAAGGATTCTCTAGCATATTCTAAAGCTTTGTCAGAAACATTCATTGCTGTACCCTTGGCTGTTTGAAAACCAGGAAACTTGTTTTCATTTCCAACACTTACATTTTGAAGTGCAACACTGTGTTCATATTGTTGTTTTACATACTCTAGGGCTTTATCAGAAACAGTCACAGCTCTGCCTTTGGCTGTCTGAAAACCTTTAAATTTACTTTCATCAAGGAGGGTAAAATCTTGAGGTCCATCACTGTGTTCAAATTGTTGTTTTGCGTGCTTTAAGGCTGCATCAGAAACGATCACAGCTCTGCCTTTGGCCGTCTGAAAACCTTTGAATTCATTTTCATCTACAAGGCTTACATTTTGAGGTCCATCGGTGAGTTCAAATTGCTGTCTTGCACACTGTAAGGCTTTGTCAGAAACTTTAACTGCTATTCCTTTGGCTGTCTGAAAACCCTGAATTTTTTTCTCTTCTTCACAGCCTTCATTTTGAGGTCCACCATGGTCAAATAGTTGCCTTGCATGCTTTAGGGCTGCATCAGAAACATTCACTGCAGTACCTTTGGCTGTCTGAAAACCTTTGAATTCACTTTCATCTACAAGGCTTACATTTTGAGGTCCGTCAGTGAGTTCAAATCGCTGTCTTCCATACTGTAAGGCTATGTCAGAAACTTTCACTGCTGTTTCTTTCGCTGTCTGAAAACCCTGGAATTGCTTTCCATCTTCAAGTTCTACATTTTTTAGTCCATCAGCAGGTTTAAATTGTTGTTTTGCATGCTGTGCAGTTTTGTCAACAACATTTACAGCTGTACTTTTATATTCATGGAAACCTGTAAACTTTCTTTCCTCTGTAACAGCAGCTTTAATCAATTCATCAACATGCTCAAACTGTTCTCTTGCATGTTCTACGGCTTCATTTGATATATGAATAGTTGTTCCTTTGGCAGTTTGGAATCCTTGAAACATTATTTCCTTCCTGAGGTTCATGTCTTTAAATCCATTAAACTCTTCAAGCTTTTCACAAGCATGTTTTTTGGCTTCATCAGGAAGTTTAACAGCAGTACATTTTGCAGTTGTAAAACCTGCTGAATTTTCTTTGGGTTTGACAGTCTCGTTTTCAAGACCATCTTTATGTTTCAGTTCATCTCTTTCAAGCATTAGCGTTTCATTAGGAACTTCCCAGACTGGCCCTTGAGCTCTGTGGCAACTGCTATCATTACTTATTTTACCAACATCAAGTCCTGTAGACTCTTTCAGGCTTCCACAATCATCCATACCATTAGAACTACACAAAATGTTAAAATCTGTATTGTTATCCATGTAATTCAAATTGGAAAGGGATTCCTCTGCTTTGATCAAAGCATTTGCTGAAATATTGATGGCCATATCATCCACTGTTTGAAACCCTGTCAAAATATGTGAATCTGGCATACCTGTGCAAGTGTTTTTAGTTGAAGACAAACCCTCATCTGAAAAGGTCACCTGCTTCCTACCAATGGCCTCAATGTTCACTTCAGGTAGTCCTTTTTTCTCAATTTCTTTGAGCTCTTTTTTGCTTTCAATTTCTGTATTACCTGTACAAAAGTCTTTACTTTCATTTCTATTTGAAACCTTGTGAACACAATTCTGCAAAATCTCCCCAAAGTTGTTTTCAATACGATTGAAATTTGCTTTAGCAATTTCCAAAGCTGTTTTTGAAATTTTTACAATCGATCCACTTGCAGTTTGAAATCCTTGAAACCCTGTTTCTATATTTGCATCTAGCTTGTCAGCAAATCTATCCAAATCATTAAATCCTTTGTCAAAAGTATCTTTTATATTTGCATCTGTTTCATTATGTGCTTTTGCATTTAATACAGGAAAAGAATTCACTGAAATATCATCGCAATTCACTTTATTTTTTTCGCCAACCATTTTTTCAGCTTTTTGTAAGATATTAGATAATATATTGCAATCTGAAAACTTTCTCTCTTTCTCCCCATCTTGGTATGTATCCCTTACATCAACCAGAATTTTCTTTCTAAGACCTGATGATAATTGTTCACTTGTGACTGTTGTAGTATTTTCAGACACTTGACAGCTTCCACATTTGACATCCGTCTCATTTTCCTGTGACAAATTTGGCAAAATAAATGCTGATTGGTCACCACTTCTGCTTTTTTCAACAGCATTACTACAAAAATCACCATTTTGTTTAATAGTTTTTTGAAGCTTCTTCTGTTGTATTTGAATTTCTTGCATTACAATTCTGTATTGCATTTCTTTTGTACTTTTTTCTTTACACAATTGAAGGTCTATTTCTGAACTCTTCCCTGCTACAGGTGCTTCCTGGTGTGATATTGAAGGGCCCCTAATACCTTTGGAAATTTTGTCAACAGATTCTGAATCTGTAACACATGGAAAGTCTTCTTGAGTGTCTTTTACATTTATGCATGGTATAGGTGGGCACAGGCTGTCCTCAGCTTCCATATCATCTGCAAACATTTGACTAAAGATTCCCTCACAAATATCCATCTTTGCAATTTTAAAGTTATCTTTGTCATTCTTTGAACAAAAATCTATATTGTCATCTGATTTTATAACATCCTGTGAGAGTGAATTCACTAAATGAACTTTATCACAATTGTCATAATCATCAGCTGCCATTATTCTAGTGTTGTATAAAGGACTTCTATTGGCTGACAAACAAGATTTGATATTAGTGTTTGACTCAGTATGGTCAACTTTGGTTTGCTCAGTACCTTGGTAAACAGAGGCTGGATATTTGTTGGTATTGCTACCACTAACAGATATCCTTTTTGGTGCCTTGAAAGGTCTGAATCCTTTTGGTTTGTTAGACTTATCTGCTAAGGTCAGAAAACTGTCTTTGCCTGTCATAGAAAGCTTGTTTTGGATACTATCATTTGCAGAAATAGCTTTTTGCCGGCTACTTGATTCATTTTTATACACCTGATTTCTGAAAGGACTCTTTTCTCCATGAAGTTTCCCTTCAAGAAACTCATGCAATATTACACTGTTCTCTTTCTGAAGTATTGCAGATTGTTTTTGGCTAGTGTCAACCGTTTTCTCTTTACCCAAACTTAACTGAACACCATCTTCATTATCCAACAATAGCTTTTCAGCCTTAATCATTAAACTAGAAGAGAGATTACAAGATTTTCCAGAGGCAGTAGAAAATCCATCAAACACAGGTTTTATAGGAGCAAAGTCATCAAACCTTGACCTGTATGCAAAGTTAACAGTATTACCAAACATGTCACAGTATTTAGAAATTCTAGAAACTTCACAAGCATGTTTTTCATCAACAACTTTATGACCATTATCATTGTTCGGTACCGTAGAAGCATCATAAGAATTTGAAAATTGAATCATTTCATAACTATCATCATCATTAGCAAATAGTGTCTTGGCTTGCATTAATTTCTCTTTATCAAGTTTTAGCATTTTTCCACCAGCAGTGATGAATCCAGGAGACTGTTGATAATGTACTACAGGATTTTTCATATCACAGCAGTTAAACAGGTTTCTTTGAGGCTCTACAACAGGTATTTGCAATGCACTTTCTTTAACTGGATCAAAATGATGTTTTTTATCCAAAACAACCTCTTTCTTATGAACAGGGACATTGGTGTCATTCTGTTGTCTGTCAGCAATGCATACTCTTTCAGTTGATGAAGAAACAATTTGTGCATTACCATGGTTACTATCAGAAACTTCTGCTTCATTTTTCAAAGGCCTTATTAGTTCTTCATTAGCATGATCCACCTTCATTGGTTCAGTTTGTTTCAAGTCTGTAGCATTATCAATGTTATCACTGCCTTGAGCCAGATCAGCTTGCTCAAAATCTTCACACACATCTGTAAACTCTGAATCTTCTTCCTGAAACTTTAATGGGTATTTCAGAGAATTAGATGGCACTACTGAAGACATCCTAATGTTCAGAGTATCCCTTGTGTTTGGTTCAATGCCAGAGTAGGCAGCCCTCTTTTCTTCCTTAAAAATATCTTTTGCTTTTTCTAAAGCCTCTTCAGATAGATTCAAATCCTTTCCAGATGCTGCCCTAAAGCCTGGTGATACAAAGTTCTTGAGGGGACTATCAAGTGATTCATACTGTAAAAGAAAAGACAAAATATCCTCTAAATCTTTGCAAAAACTACCCTCATATCTTTTTCTAGCAAAGACTACAAAATTAAAACATTGCAGCACAGGAAAAAATTGCTCACAAGCATTTCCCTCTTCTGCAAAAAAAAACAAAAAAAACAAAATTAGTACAAGAGGGCCATGATGGCCCTGAAATCACTCACCTGAGTTTATTGACCAAACATGCACCATCTAGTTTCTCAGTGACCTAGTTTTTTATCAGACATTACCCATCATCAAACACTTTTGAGATATCAATCAGACAAACATTCTGGCCAAGTTTCATGAGTATTGGACTGAAAATGTGGCCTCTACAGTGTACAAAAGGTTTTTCTAAGATTTCATCAAGTGACCTAGTTTTGGACCCGACAATTACCTATTATCAAACTCTTTTGAGACATCATCAAACAAACATTCTGACCAAGTCTGAAGAGTATCAGGCAGAAAATGTAGCCTCTGGAGTGTACACAAGGTTTTTCTAATATTTGATCCATTGACCTAGTTTTTGACTCCACATGACCCATTTTCAAACTCATTCAAGGTATCACCAGGACAAATATTATGAAGAAGTTTTAGGAGTATCAGACTGAAAATGTGTCCTCCAGAGCATACAAAAGGTGTTTATAACATTTGACCTATTGACCCAGTTTTTGACCCAACATGACCCATTTTCATACTTGTCCGAGATATCATCAAGACAAACATCCTGACCAACTTTCATGAGTATCCGACTGGAAATGTGGCATCCAGAGCATATACAAGGTTTTTCTAAGATTTGACCTGGTGACCTAGTTTTTAACCCTCAATGACCCATTTTCAAACCTGTCTGAGATATCATCAAGACAAACATTCTGACCAAGTTACAAGAGTTTCGGACTGAAAATGTGGCCTCTAGAGCCTACAAAAGGTTTTTCTAACATTTGACCTAGTGACCTAGTTTTTGACCCCACATGATCCATTTTCGTTCTTGTCTGAGATATCATCCAAACAAACATCCTGACCAACTTTCATGAGTATCCAACTGAAAATGTGGCCTCAAGAGCGTACAAAAGGTTTTTCTAATATTTGACCTGGTGACATAGTTTTTGACCCAACATGACCCATTTTCGAACTCGTCCGAGATATCATCGAGACAAACATCCTGACCAATTTTCATGAGTATCCGACTGAAAATGTGGCCTCTAGAGCGTACAAAATGTTTTTCTAAGATTTGACCTGGTGACCTAGTTTTTGACCTCACGTGACCCATTTTCGAACTCATTCGAGATATCATCTGGACAAACATCCTGACCAACTTTCATGAGTATCCCACTGAAAATGTGGCCTCTAGAGCGTACAAAAGGTTTTTCTAACATTTGACCTGGTGACCTAGTTTTTGACCCCACATGACCCATTTTCGAACTTGTCAGGGATATCATCGAGACAAACATCCTGACCAACTCTATGGGTATCCGATTGAAAATGTGGCCTCTAGAGCGTACACAAGGTTTTTCTAAGATTTGACCTGGTGACCTAGTTTTTGACCTCACTTGACCCATTTTCGTAATTGTCCGTGATATTATCAAGACAAACATCCTGACCAACTTTCATGAGTATCCGACTGAAAATGTGGCCTCCAGAGCGTACAAAAGGTTTTTCTAAGATTTGACCTGGTGACCTAGTTTTTGACCCCACGTGACCCATTTTCAAAGTCGTCCGAGATATCATCCAGACAAATATCCTGACCAACTTTCATGAGTATCCAACTGAAAATGTGGCCTCCAGAGCGTACAAAAGGTTTTTCTAAGATTTGACCTGGTGACCTAGTTTTTGACCCCACGTGACCAATTTTCGAACTCCTTCGAGATATCATCGAGACAAACATCCTGACCAACTTTCATGAGTATCCAACTCAAAATGTGGCCTCTAGAGTGTACACAAGGTTTTTCTAAGATTTGACCTAGTGACCTAGTTTTTGACCCAACCTGACCCATTTTCAAACTCTTCCGAGATATCATCGAGACAAACATCCTGACCAACTTTCATGAGTATCGGACTGAAAATGTGGCCTCTAGAGCATACACAAGGTTTTTCTAAGATTTGACCTAGTGACCTAGTTTTTGACCCCACATGACCCATTTTCAAACTCGTCCGAGATTTCATTGAGACAAACATCCTGACCAACTTTCATGAGTATCCGACCAAAACTGTGGCCTCTAGAGCGTACACAAGGTAAAAAGTTGACGACGGACGACGCACGACGGACGCAGGACACAGCATGATCACAATAGCTCATCATGAGCACTTCGTGCTCAGGTGAGCTAAAAATGTTGTAATGATTGATTATGTTCATTATCTAAATCTTTAAGGCAGTTTTCAAAGTTACATACTGAAAATTGTTCAGGAATATTGTTAGGCACTTCAGAATTCATTATTTCTAGAATGAAAAATGAGAGATAAATTGTAAGCTTGCAACTGTGTCAGCTGTATATCTATGGCATTTTTTTTCTTTTTTCACGTTTTCAAGCTATTAAATTTTTTAAGGGACAGCAACATAGTCTGCTGGTCTTTTCTGTTTTAATTTTTCAGTTTATCTGCTGATCTATTTCGGAAAGTGTCTAAAATGCACAGACAGTACACAATTAAAGCTAAGTCACAAACTGACCATCCTATACAGGTGTGTGGAAATCCTAAGTCTGACTCATCCTACTCGGGTAAATTTGATGTCGACCAAGTGGCTTTTTGCAATTTACTTGTCCACGGACCAGTAGAAAAAGAGGGGGAAATTGGAAGAAAAGATCTGTATTAAATAACATTATCCTTATGAAAAAGAAATGTTCTTCGAAAACAAGAATATGAATAACTTGAATTATAATAAACTATTTCCTGATGCCAAGAATAAATAAAAAGACAAATATTTGGCCGACTCTGATTTCATATCTGGGGCAGCTTTTTTTTGGTTTTGACTGGTTTGTTTAAATGTGGCAACAATGACTGAATCGAGTTATTTTTGGCACATTATAACACCACACATAGACTTTTTTTGTTGTTCGCAAGAACTTACAATTGACAAAAGAAGTTGTCTTAATTTAACACTGCGGAACACATTCTTACTTGGTCGCAGTAAACATATTTGTAAGAAAAACAAACATGCTGTATCCAAGTAAAACATGTCAAGAACCAAAAAAAGTTTCTTAAAAGGGCTGTAGACGATAAAGGCCACCAAAACCTTTTTACCATTATGTTGTTTTTGCAGATGCCTTAATTCTGTTCTCTACTAGACAGATTAATGTACTTAAACAGGGTTTTCATTTAAAGCCGATTGCCGATCAAAAACATCGGTTAAAATCGGCTTTTAATCGGTTGTTTTTGCTGGATCTTTGAAAAATCGATCGCTCTGTTTATACCGAAAATATTTCACGTGTTGGTAACTGTACTGCGACACCGGTTCAATTTTACCGCGAAACCAGAAACAGTTGGTTTATGAACGTTACGCGGTCATTCATTGGATGCTTGCATACAATTATCCAATCGTAGACCTCGATACGTTGCTCCAATCTCCATTTGGTGATCATGGACGCCAAAGGAAAGAGAAAGAAGTCCGCAAATTGCTGTTTATTTGATTTTGGTTTTAAAAACGCCAAATTAGACGATGACGCCGGTTAGTAAAGTTGACATAAAATTAACAATAAAGTTTAAAGTGCATGACTCAGTTTTTTACAGACCGTTTTGCAATTTTAATCCCGAGAAGCGAGTTGTTGTCGACCTATTGTACATGGGACCGATTTTACATCGACAATACATATGGCATTTTCTCATTTCTCCGTTCTTTCTCGCTTCTCCGTTCATGTACTAAAGCGGAAGGAATAAGCGCCCGTGACGTTTTGTTCCACCCTGGTTCTATTCTACTCTGTCAGATATTATGAATAATATCCTAACCTACATCGATACCATTTTTCTATCGAATAAGACACAAAAATGCAACAAAAGAGAGTAATTTTCACAATTTGAAAGAAAATATTTCATTAGATACAATAAAAAGCAAATTTTCAATGTTTTTAAAAATCAAATACGCCTAAAAAGGTTGTGTTTACCCTTTACTATGAATAAACTTGTCTGTCTGAACTAGTGTGTAGAATATTTATCAGTCTTTTGCTATCGGCCTTGACATTCAATCAAATGAATGGAAAAATGAGAAAGTTGCCATACTACCCAGGTTGGCGAGGTAGGTTTGAAAAGATCCCCAGATTGAACCTTTTGATGCAAGTTGTAGGGACTTTTTTCAGTTAAATTTTTGATTCAGATGTTATATTTGATCATTACACGAAAATTTTGATTCTTTGACTTAAAATGTGAATTTTGTGAGCTTATTTACGCTTAAAGGTGAACGGAGAAAGGAGAACACAGTATACTTTATGTTTCACATTATTTTTGTCTTCGGATATTTACCATAAAAGCGAATGCATTGATCTGAGATATATGAAAGATTATTTAATTTGTTAAATGTTTTAAGGTGAATTGGGTTAAATTTAAGATTTAGAAAGTAAATTTAAATAATAAAAATGAAATGTCCTATCTCCTTTGCTCTTTGTAAAAAATCAAATAGGTATGTGTATGTCTTACTCTTAATTGGCTGTGAAGTAAGACATGTTAACATTTGTTTTCATATTTTATATGTGTATTTTTCTCAAAACAGTATTTGGACCTCACTTACATACTGTATATGTACAAGTGAGATCCAAATAATGTTTTAAGAGCAAACTCATGACATAATGATAGAGAAAAAGAACAGATTTACCATCAAGGAGACCTCACAAAATAGGTTTAAAAAAGCTCAGAATCGTTTTTGGCCGGAGGGCTTCGCCCCCCTGGTCCCCCTACCAGGGCGTTGCCCTGGACCCACAAGGGGCCTAGGCGGCCCCCTTGACCCCCTGCCTGTTGTTTTTGACAATCGATCTGTTGTTTGATTTCAAAATGAAAACCCTGTTAAATCCAGGCAGGTTTATTCAAACCTCTTTACCAGTTGAAATAAATGGTAGATACACATTAGAATCAAACATACATTAATTAATGAACTGCCCCATATTTTCTATGCATTTCAAAGTTAATGCTTTTCTACAGGCAAAAATGTCCAAACAAAAGCCCAACATCCTACAGACAGCACCAGTTATAAAAATGAGATTTACATTTAGCAAACCAGACCAAGCCATCTATAACAAGAGGGCCATGATGGCCCTGAAATCGCTCACCTGAGTTTATTGACCAAACATGCACCATCTAGTTTCCCAGTGACCTAGTTTTTTATCAGACATTACCCATCATCAAACACTTTTGAGATATCAATAAGACAAACATTCTGGCCAAGTTTCATGAGTATTGGACTGAAAATGTGGCCTCTACAGTGTAGAAGGTTTTTCTAAGATTTCATCAAGTGACCTAGTTTTGGACCCGACAAATACCCATTATCAAACTCTTTTGAGACATCACCAAAACAAACATTCTGACCAAGTCTGAAGAGTATCAGGCAGAAAATGTAGCCTCTGGAGTGTACACAAGGTTTTTCTAATATTTGACCCATTGACCTAGTTTTTGACTCCACATGACCCATTTTCAAACTCATTCAAGGTATCACCAGGACAAATATTATGAACAAGTTTTAGGAGTATCAGACTGAAAATGTGTCCTCCAGAGCATACAAAAGGTGTTTATAACATTTGACCTATTGACCCAGTTTTTGACCCAACATGACCCATTTTCAAACTCATCCAAGATATTATAAAGGCAAACATTCTGACTAATTTTCAAGAGTGTTGGACTGAAAATGTGGCATCCAGAGCATATACAAGGTTTTTCTAAGATTTGACCTGGTGACCTAGTTTTTAACCCCCAATGACCCATTTTCAAACCTGTGTGAGATATCATCAAGACAAACATTCTGACCAACTAACAAGAGTTTCGGACTGAAAATGTGGCCTCCAGAGCCTACAAAAGGTTTTTCTAAGATTTGACCTAGTGACCTAGTTTTTGACCCCACGTGACCCATTTTCAAACTCGTCCGAGATATCATCCAGACAAACATTCTGACCAACTTTCATGAGTATCCGACTGAAAATGTGGCCTCTAGAGCGTACAAAAGGTTTTTCTAAGATTTGACCTAGTGACCTAGTTTTTGACCCCACGTGACCCATTTTCGAACTCGTCCGAGATATCATCCAGACAAACATCCTGACCAACTTTCATGAGTGTCCGACTAAAAATGTGGCCTCTAGAGCGTACAAAAGGTTTTTCTAAGATTTGACCTGGTGACCTAGTTTTTGACCCCACGTGACCCATTTTCGAACTCGTCCGAGATATCATCCAGACAAACATCCTGACCAACTTTCATGAGTGTCCGACTGAAAATGTGGCCTCTAGAGCGTACAAAAGGTTTTTCTAAGATTTGACCTGGTGACCTAGTTTTTGACCCCACGTGACCCATTTTCGAACTCGTCCGAGATATCATCCAGACAAACATCCTGACCAACTTTCATGAGTATCCGACTGAAAATGTGGCCTCTAGAGCGTACAAAAGGTTTTTCTAAGATTTGACCTGGTGACCTAGTTTTTGACCCCACGTGACCCATTTTCAAACTCGTCCGAGATATCATCCAGACAAACATCCTGACCAACTTTCATGAGTATCCGACTAAAAATGTGGCCTCTAGAGCGTACAAAAGGTTTTTCTAAGATTTGACCTGGTGACCTAGTTTTTGACCCCACGTGACCCATTTTCGAACTCGTCCGAGATATCATCCAGACAAACATCCTGACCAACTTTCATGAGTATCCGACTGAAAATGTGGCCTCTAGAACGTACAAAAGGTTTTTCTAAGATTTGACCTGGTGACCTAGTTTTTGACCCCACGTGACCCATTTTCGAACTCGTCCGAGATATCATCCAGACAAACATCCTGACCAACTTTCATGAGTATCCGACTGAAAATGTGGCCTCTAGAGCGTACAAAAGGTTTTTCTAAGATTTGACCTGGTGACCTAGTTTTTGACCCCACGTGACCCATTTTCGAACTCGTCCGAGATATCATCCAGACAAACATCCTGACCAACTTTCATGAGTATCCGACTGAAAATGTGGCCTCTAGAGCGTACAAAAGGTTTTTCTAAGATTTGACCTGGTGACCTAGTTTTTGACCCCACGTGACCCATTTTCGAACTCGTCCGAGATATCATCCAGACAAACATCCTGACCACCTTTCATGAGTATCCGACTGAAAATGCGGCCTCTAGAGCGTACACAAGGTTTTTCTAAGATTTGACCTGGTGACCTAGTTTTTGACCCCACGTGACCCGTTTTCGAACTCGTCCGAGATATCATCCAGACAAACATCCTGACCAACTTTCATGAGTATCGGACTCAAAATGCGGCCTCTAGAGCGTACACAAGGTTTTTCTAAGATTTGACCTAGTGACCTAGTTTTTGACCCCACATGACCCGTTTTCGAACTCGTCCGAGATATCATCGAGACAAACATCCTGACCAACTTTCATGAGTATCCGACTCAAAATGCGGCCTCTAGAGCGTACACAAGGTTTTTCTAAGATTTGACCTAGTGACCTAGTTTTTGACCCCACATGACCCGTTTTCGAACTCGTCCGAGATATCATCGAGATAAACATCCTGACCAACTTTCATGAGTATCCGACCAAAACTGTGGCCTGTAGAGCGTACACAAGGTAAAAAGTTGACGACGGACGACGCACGACGCACGACGCACGACGCACGACGGACGACGGACGACGGACGCCGGACACAGCACGATCACAATAGCTCACCATGAGCACTTCGTGCTCAGGTGAGCTAAAAATGAAAATGTTAAGAGCGCATGTAACAGACTCACCTGTAATCTTGTAGAATGGCTTCCCGACTCATTTTCAAGCATTGTTTGTTCAGGATAATGTTTCTCCTCATGTTCTCCTGCTGCCTCAAAAACTTTTCGTCTGTCTGATTCAGGGTTTACATGTACTTTATTCTTGCAATTATCAGTGACACAGTTCTTTCCATCAGAGTTTCTGTTTTCTGTTTTAACAATTTTATGTACTGGGATTGCCATCACAATCCCTTTTGCTTTACAATCACTTGCCTCATCCTCTGTATATCTAAACACTTCAGAAGGAGAGGCAACAACAATTTGTTGTTTAGATGGATACAAAAAGCGCTTTGGCTTTACCTGTATATCTGGTAATGTATATGTCTTACTATCATGTAATGCTTCAGTCTTACTTCTGTTCTGGTCCAACTGTTTGTCCAATTCCCCCGGGTTATCAGACTTTTGATTGACATCTGACTCAACTTTGTCCTTCTCTGTGGTCACTGTTGTAACATCGCGTGTAACCTCTGGGGCAGCATGAGCTACCTTCCACATCAATTCTAGTGCAGTCGGAGATATCTGGGAAAACACATCCTCACCCTCACCAATTAATATTTCATCATCTGAAACAGTCTTCTCTACTATATTAGGTGATGCCTTTGTTGGATCTCTATGTTCATAGACAAACTCCTCTGAAACATCATGATTTCCAGCTTTAATGGAAGCATCTTCGTCTATAATTACAGACATATTTTTGTTTACCTCAACATCACTTTCTGCATGAAGTTTTCTACTTTTTCTTCTTTTATTAGAGTAACTACCACAAATGTCTTCATGATCGGAATGTTTCAAGACACAATCAGAAAATCTGACTTTCTTCCCAGATGAACCACAAGATTTTCTATTCTTCACTAATATAGATTGTAAGACTGGATTCTCTGGTGTAGATACTAACTGCTCTGTTAAGCTATCAACATGTTTTATGTTGGATGGATCAAATTCAAAAGAATTCCTCTTCTTGTCTTGTCTGCTTATAAGACCCGACGGCGTGTCAAAAAAGTCTGACAAAGCTTCAACAACAACACTGGTAACAGAATCTTGTTTTTGTTTTGTCCCCATTAATTTAGGTCTCCTTGATTTCATTATTGATGATGAATGCTTAATAAAGACTGGAGAAAAGCAATCTATATTCTGTACAGCGATCTCAGGGGAAGAATTAATTAAATCTTTTGGTTTTTCTCCAGCCATCTCAGCTTTGGCTAAGTTGCTAAACTTCCTATCAAAATCTGCTTTCTCGCTATTTTGATAATCATTAGGAACTGATTCAACAGGTCTGACAAACAATTCTGCAGGACTTTTTAATTTTTCATCACACTTGATGTTATGTGAGCTAGTCTCTGCAGAACAGTTTTTGCCAAAGCTATCACTTTTGACCATTAGTTTTCTCTTGAAATTGTCCCTCCAAGAGTCCATTGATTTTCGGTCAAGGACCATATTTTCTGTACGGCTTACAATTACCTCAGTGGAAACCATCTTTGGATCTCTTTGAATATTTCTCTTCTCATAAAACTCTGCATTTTCCACAGAGTGGTTACTATTACTTGTATAAGACAATACATCATTTCTATCAGTTGGATTTATAAAGTTATCATCAACTTTTTCAGTAAACAGGTCTTCATTGCTCTCATCATCTGTACTCTCTAAAACTTCCATGGAATCTCCTGTAGTATTCAGCTTAGGGGAAGGAGAAAACAAAGCTCTGACTGGATCCTAGATAACAAAAAAAAATATTCATTTTCATAAAGTTTGTACAGATTTTTATATACTGAATGCGTCAGTACAAAAGGATGTCCTGCTTGGTTCAGTGGTGGAGGTATAAGATATACAACCTGAACGCCCCAAGTTCAATCCTCACTTGAAGTTTTTTTGGTTTTTCTTTCTGTCAAAAATCTTATTTTATGCACATTTGATACCACAGTTGTGACATAATTTTTTTTATTTATGTCATTTTGTACGTACTTTTTGGAACTAAACACGTTTCATTTATTAAACTTGTCAAGAAAAGATTATATCAAGCTAACAAAAGGCTGGCTTAACTGACTAACAAACAACAAAATTTTGGCTTTTCCAAATCGAAAACAACAATGCAAAAGTGACCAAAAATTTGACAATTGTTTTGTGAAGGGTAGAAAACCTTGTGGGAAAAGGAGAAAGTGCCGGTAAATGTTTTCCAAAGGCTTCTTCTAACCCTAACCCTAACCTAAGCCTAACCCTAGGGCCGTCAAAAGTAGGAATTGTGTGGTAATGGGTTATTAACATTTTTCCCTAGGCTTATTTATTAAAATCTTATCTCAAACAGCATTGAATATCCGATCCTGTATATGTTAGATCCTGTATATCTTAAACAAATTTGTTCTGGAAAGGGTAGAAAACACAGTGGGAAAAGGAGAAAATGCTGGTCATCAGCATTTTCTCCTTTTCCCATAGTGTTTTCAAAAGGCTTCTTTCTCAGGGGTATCAAAAGTAGGGATTGTGTGGTAATGGGTTAAACAAACCTTATGTCTTGACTGTATATCTTCCTCATTAGTCTCAGCTCCAGGATCTGACAAAGATATCATATGATAAGGATAACAACAGTCTACTTTATATTTCTATGCTATTCAGCTGCTAAACTAAAGGCATGTTTATTGGACAGTTTAGGTAAAGTTCAGATTGTGAGACTTTTCAAGCTCAAAGAACCTGAAGATCCAAATATTCTGTGTCCAAAAATCAGTTAACTCTTTACCAGATGACAAAATTTTAGACTGGTTTTAATTGAAAGCATTCGCAGACAACAAAATGAATGTGACTAAAGAATTGAAGTTTGTTTTGGGAAGGAAAGAAAACATGGTGGGAAAAGGAGAAAATGCTGGTTCTCCTTTTAAAACAATGTTTCTATCTCAGGGTCATAAGACCTTTTCCTTAGGGTTGTTAAAAGTCTTCATTGTGTGGTAAAGAGTTATCAAAACATAGATCACCAGTGACCTTGACCTTTGACTCGTGTGACCCAAAAATGAAAGGGCACCTCCTTAGATCATGAGCATCACTTGTATAAAGTTTCTAGATCAAAGGTAAGCCAGCCATTCCGATACAGGACACAAATGATTTTAAAAAAATTCACCTATGACCTTGACCTTTTACCAATGTGATCCCCTTGGGTGATGAGCTGAACTTGTATAAAGTTGGAGGGTTCTAAATCAAACAATGTTTGAGTGGGAGCACAGAAATGAAGAAAACAGACAAATGAAGGACAGGCATGATGATACCTGTATTATCCCCTCTACTTTGTAGGCGAGAGGTATACCCTTAATACACTGATAATCACCATGTTAAGTTTCAGTGTTTGCCAGCTTAGATAACAGGGATAAGAAAGAAGCCTTTTGAAAACATTGTGGGAAAAGGAGAAAATGCTGGTAACCAGCATTTTCTCCTTTTCCCACAATGTTTTCTCTCCTCTTCAATGCAAATTTCAAATCTTCAGTCACTTTTATTTTGTTGTCTGCAAAATTAATGCTTTCAATTTGGATCAGTCTAAAATTTTGTTGTTTGGTAAGGCGTTCAGGATACCGTACATGTCCATTTATTTTTCAGTATTTACAAAATATTTTGACAAGCCTGACACATCCAATACAGAGCAGCCATTCTTTAATGCAGGGCCATTTGCAGAGTGTGAGAATTATCCAACATTTTAGAAACAGACTGACTGTATACATCCCTTGCTGATGCAGTCATGTGACAGCCACTAAAAGCAAATCCTGGTGGAAGTGTAATTTTTTTCAAACACTGTTTTTTCTTGAAATAATTCATACTTTTTATGGCCAGGGTTAATTGCTTAAATGGAATGATGTGTGTTGAAAATGAGGTTTAAAAGTTTGCCGATTTGTCTATCTAAACATCGTTTTCCTGCAACTTTTGCATACAATAATTTTATAAGCCCTTACGACAAATTTTACATTGGTCCAAATTGAAAGCACTTGCAGATGACACAGTAAAGTAACTTAAAAATTGAAATTTGTTTCTAGCAGGATAGATAACATTGTGGGAAATGGAGCAAATGCTGGTTACCAGCATTTTCTCCTTTTCCCACAATGTTTCCAAAAGGCTTTTATGTCAGGGTCGCAAAAACCAGGGATTGTTTGGTAAAGGGTTAATAAATCTTACATCATCAGCCTCAATCCGTCACAATACCATGTGGCTTACAAAAGAATGAAATGACCACAAACTCCTGTATATTGCGATTTGGAATGATGGCCAACACAAGCAATATTTCACATTTCAAAGAGAGAAAATTTCTAAACTAAGACAGTTATGATTTCTCCTTTTTTCAAGGCTGAAAAAAAAAAAAATTATTTGGTAAAGACTTAATAAAAACCCATTTACCTTCCAGCCTTGGTGGTGTAGCAAGTGAATTTGTCCATGATAGTGTGGAATCATCATGGCTTAGTCCAAGGCTAGCAATGGCCAGAGAACTCCTCTGAAATGAGGAACCATCTTTGAGGACAGGTGAGGGGCTGTAATTGCAAAAGTAATTGGGCTGTTACTGTAATAGTAATAAATAGAGGATATTTTTTTTTCGGTGAAAGATTGAAATTTATTTCATCGAGTGGACACCATCGGTATTATTTTCACTTGTGGCTAGGCCACTTATGAAAATATTACCGATGGTGTTCAGGAGATGAAATAAATTTCAATCTTTCACCGAAAAAAAACAAATATCCTCAATTTATTTCATGCTTTTAACCCTGGAGGAGTTTTAACAAAGTCTAGTACAGTTCTTTTCTGTTATTCCCCGTGGTGTACCCCTCCCACATAGCAATGCATTACAATATTACGTCAAGCGTGAGAAATGTAAGGTATATGACGTCATATTTCCCATCTGGTTGCGAGGCACATGCAATTTACAAGAACGTGAAAATCGTTATTTTCACTGGTGGTACCAGTGTAAGATCGAAAAAAATTTTCACTGGTATATCCTAGTATCCTACCGGAAAGCATGAAATAATATGTTCTTATATTTTTAGTTAGTAGATCTGATTAACTCATTACCAAATGACAATATTTTAGGCTTGTCCAAATCGAAAGCATTTGCAGACAACAAAATAAAAGTGACTGAAATTTGAAATTTGTTTTGTAAAGAGTAGAAAACATTGTGGAAAAAGGAGAAAATGCTGCACCAGCATTTTCTCCTTTTCCCACAATGTCTTCTAACAGCTTCTTTCAGTTCTTTCAGTTAGCATAGGCTAATCCGAGATGGCAGTTTATATCAATATTGGATTTTGTCTATACATAGACTTGCATGAAATAGAAAATCACACAAGATTGGATCAGCGTGTGGGGACTGCACAGGCTGACCATGGACGACACTTTACACAAGTGTTGAATGCCCCTTTTCACGTGATGCAGGCCATATTATGTAAACTAAAAGAAATGTACGGTAATAAAGGTCTGTTGCCTCTTACTCTCATATTAAAAGATGGAAGCTGCCCAGGTTTGCAAAATAGACTTTACGAAAGCGTCAATATTACACTATATCTATCAATCAGCTAGTGAGCCCACAGCACCTAACTTTCATATTAACAAGCAATTTCGTTGAAATGATATCCTCCGCCGAAAAAGACCTTTTTTGATACAAACGTATAAGAGGTATTGTGTTTTGCATGTACATGTGGCCTTTTTGTTATTGGTCCATGATGAAATTATATATTAAGCTCCCTTGTTCCATGGCACAAGACTTCATTACATAATAACTCAAAAATCATAAAAAGCACTTATCAGTCTTGTACAATGCAGTCCCCCACATTAAAATCTATCCACGTATGAAGAAATATGTCATTAACTGAAATAATTTTTGAGTTATGTCCTGGACAAAAATTAAGCCTGAAAAATAACGAAAGGCAATAATTCAAAAATCATATGGCCAGAGTTATCGTTCTTGTACACTGCACTCCTCATAGTAAGATCCATCCACCAATTAAGTTACATGTTCATATTTGAAATAGTTTTTCAATTATGTTCTGGACAAAAAATAAGCCTGAAAAATAAGAAGGGGTAATAACTCAAAAATTATGAAAGATAGAGTTATTATTCTTACGCACTGCACTTCTCCTTATTGAAATCTAGACACATGCAAATTTTCAAGTTGATATATGAAACACTTTTCAAGTTATGTTCTGGACAAAAAAATTTAGCCTAAAAAAATAACAAAGGGCAATAACTCCAAAAATTTGAAGGACAGAGTTGTCACTCATGTACACTGCACTTCTCCTTAATGAGATCTATCCACTACAAAGTTTGAAGTTGGTATCTGAAATACTATTTAAGTTATCTTTCGGATAAAAATGAGGGACAGAAGGAGGGACTGACAGAGACTATTACCATATCCACCCCACCACCAGGGGGATAATAAGTATGAAAAATAAACTAGCACTTGTCTCAGAACA
This sequence comes from Tridacna crocea, assembly GCA_943736015.1. Lineage (NCBI taxonomy): Eukaryota > Metazoa > Mollusca > Bivalvia > Cardiida > Cardiidae > Tridacna > Tridacna crocea. Next base: position 30,999,939 of record OX031066.1, on the reverse strand, counting down.
GGATAAATTCATCAAAGGGTAATCAGTCAAAAAAAGCCTGTGAATCTAAATGAAAATGTGCAAACAAAAATCCAAAGTAAAAATTTACAAAGGGCAATAACTCCAAAAATACTGAAGATAGAGTTATGGTTCTTGTGCACTGCACTTCTCCTCAATTAGTTCTATATGTGTGTGAAGTTTCAAGTTCTTAGCTTTTATACTATTGGAGATATATGCCAGACAGAAATCCAAAGTAAGAATTAACAAAGGGCAATAACTCAAAAATTACTGAAGACAGAGTTTTGGTTTTTGTGAATTGCACTTCTCCTTAATGAATTCTTTAAGTGTATACAGTTTGAAGTTCCTAGCCTTTGTACTTTTGGAGATATGCTCCGGACAAAATTCCAAACTGAAAATTAACAAAGAGCAATAACTCAACAATTACTGAAGATAGAGTTATGATTCTTTAGCACTGCACTTGTCCTTAATTAGTTCTATATGCGTGTGATGTTTCAAGTTCCTAGCTTTTATACTTTTGGAGATATGCTCCGGACAAAAATCCAAAGTTAAAATTTACAAAGGGCAATAACTCCAAAAATACTGGAGACAGAGTTATGGTTGTTGTGCACTGCACTTCTCCTCAATGAGTTCTATATATGTGTGATGTTTCAAGTTCCTAGCTTTTATACTTTGGAGATATGCTGCGGACAAAAATTCAAAGTAAAAATGTACAAAAGGCAATAACTCCAAAAATACTGAAGACAGAGTAATGGATCTTGTGCACTGCATGCCTCCTCAATGAGTTCTGTATGTGTGTGAAGTTTCAACTTCCTAGTTCTCATATGTTTGGAGATATGCTGCGGACAAAAATTCAAGAAAAAAAATGTACAAAGGGCAATAACTCCAAAAATACTGAAGATAGAGTAATGGTTCTTGTACACTGCACGCTTCCTTAATGAGATCTATCCACTTGTGAAGTTTGATGTTGACATCTCAAATACTTTTGGAGATATGCTCCAGACAAAAATGTGGGACGGAAGGACGGACGGACGGAAGGACGGACGGAGACTATTACCATATCCCCCGCCGCCCTTTCAGTGGGGGGATAAAAAACAAAAGAGACTGGCCGAATAACCTTTATGAAAACATTGATGAACAAGATATTTACTGATGAGTTTTGGGGCGAAGACCTTAAGTCATATTTCCCTCTCTTTGAATTGCATGCACTATTTATGCAGATGTCACACTGTCTCAAAATTGGACACGTGATAAATGAAACGTTCAAATTCGCATCTGAGCTTAAAAATATCAGGCCATTCCTGAGGATGTCTTAAGCCATTGTATGATCATCGGTGCCATTGGGCATTTTTCGCCTCATGAAGATAATACATGGGAAGTAAGAAGCCACTCGATTGTCTTAGGAAGTCAACACAAATACATGAAGTTGTCGCAATGCTGCCGTGTAGCCATCGTATTATGACGCAATGACATCGAGATGGGACCACGGTGTAGCCAAAGACAGCCAAATTTAAGTAGATTAAGCCCTTTCACAGGTTTCATATTACATGGATGTATGAAAGGCCAGCTATCTCCACAGTCAGTCCAGAGCAATGGTTCTAAAGCTTAAATCACAAATAATCATAATTCATTTCCAGCAGAATGGTATAATTTGATGATGAGACAACCAGGAAAAAGAAGGCAGCAGCATTGCTTCTTTTGATAGCCCTATACCTAAGTGAACATGATGAGCAACTCTTACAGGCTCAGACAGCCTGTTCCCTCTGTCCCTTCCTGCCTTTGAAAATTGAATAAAAGATTGACTCTGCTCACAATTTAAATAAAGAACACTGTATATTCTACCCTAAAAATCTCTGATCAGGAAATAAATTTCCCACTGTCAACTGAAAGTTTTATATCATGGACAGATCATGTAATGTCTTTGTGACCTAGTTCGAATGAATTATACTCTCAACATGAAGTTGTGTAGCTATTGTGTGGTCTTCATAGGCTATTTAATATTTAAAATTCACAAAATTGTGTTGCTTTTATTTGCTTGTTCGGCTGCTGATTGGCCGTTTACCAAGTTTGGGGTGATCTCCCTGCAAAATTAAAAATTACGTATTCATATGGCCTTCTGATATCAATTTCCAGACAGTGTGACGCCTGCATTACTAAGGTAACTAGTGCATGGGAACTACTAGTTAAACCTTCACTGGAAAGTAGGAAAATATGCGATCTTTTATTTTTTCACTGGTCATAACCCTGAAATATCAGACCATAATCCATTTTTTTTTCAATAAACTACATGCATTTAAGGGGATGAAATAAAACCTTAATCCAATTGTCGGTTTTTGCCAGTGTCGGTAATTGTCTGGTGTACTTTGTGGTGTGACATCTTGGAGGTAGTTTCCTGTGACAGCTGGACTGCTGTGATAGTACTCAGGTGGTGACTCTCCCACTGCAAAAGGAAAAAAGCTGGGGTTATTAGCGTTGTCTTCTTTTCCCACTTTTATTTCAAGAGCCACCTTCAGCAGGGTTGTAAAAACCAGCTTTTTTGTATGGAAAATGCTTAACACTTCACCAAACACCAAAATTTTAGACTTGTCCAAATCAAAAGCATTTGCAGGCACCTTATAAGCATGGCTCAAAAATTGAAATTTGTTTTGGGAAGGGTAGAAAACATCATGGGAAAAAGAGAAATGTTTCCTACCCTTCACTGAACAAATTTCAAATTTTCAGTCACGTTTATTTTGTTGTCTGCAAATGCATTCCATTTGGACAAACCTAAAATATTGTCGTTTGGTAATGAGTTAAATGATAATTTCTCTCTTTGATAGTGTAGAAAACATTGGTTACCAGCATTTTCTCCTTTTCCCACAATGTTTTGAAGTCTTCTTTCTTTAAACTTGGGACTGTTTGATAAATGTATAACTTGGGACTCTGTGATAAATTTATAACTTGGGACTATGTGATAAATGTATAACTTGGGACTATGTGATAAATGTATAACTTTGGATGTGTGATAAATGTTTGACTCAGGACTGTGTAGTAAATGTTTAAGTTACCTTTGACATGATTTCTAATTAACTGACTAACTGTTGGGGAACTTAAGGGGCTGTCAAACTCTAACAACTGATGTTTGGCAAATTTCCTTCTACACATAGCTGTGATACATCTGTCTGTCAACTCACCAAACCAGTTGACATTACCAGGGCCTAGTACTGAAATACACAATAATAATAAAAGAATCCAAAACAAAAATTCTTATTCAATATCACTACTAATTCTAAAAAGGAATCATTTTCATTCACTATCACAATTTGGTGATGTCCTTGTTCATGACAAAGAGCATCGGCCTTGCAGCCATATGATCTTGAGTTTGATTCCCAGGAGTTGATGTCAACTCTGAAACCGTTCATTGGCCCAAAAATTTTTGTTTCTTTCAATCTCGAATTGAGAGAGATTTGTATTAGCTGCAAGAACTTGTTTCTCAACTGATGTAAAATAGATATATTTATTTCACACCTATAAATTTACTACAAAGGAAATTGTGACTTAAATACTACCAACTGAGTACATAATTAATATCAGACTCCATGTTGGACTCTGCTCAATGAATATTTCAAAGCAAAGCTAGAGGACCCAAGCATTTTAACCCTTTATCAGATGAAAAAATTTAGTCAAAATTGTAAGCATTTGCAGACAACAATTTTAATGCCGGTCAAAAGGTACAATTTTTCTTTTATAGGGTCGAAAACATTATGGGAAAAGGAGAAAATCCTGCTGTCAGCATGTCTCCCCTTTCTCACAATGTTTTCTAAAGATTTTTCTTTCCCAGCGTTGTTTAAAGTCGGCATTGAGTGGTAGATATAATTAACCCATTCGACTGCTAAAGAAATGAACTCTGGTATGAAGTTTCAGACATTCCCACTTCAGATCTTTTTTAAATTTGACGACCTAGGTCAATTCTGTGTCTAGTTATCAACCAGACAAGGTCTGGTCTATATATCAACATGTTGATGGCTACTGTGACCTTGACCTTGATGGACTAATCTCCAAATCGATATGGATCATCTACACTCTGAGACGCATGTCTGTGCCAAATTTGACAGACCCAAGTCAATTCTGTGTCTAGTTATCATCCAGACAAGGTTTGGTCTATATATCAACATGTTGAGGGTCACTGTGACCTCAAAATCAATAAGGATCATCTACACTCTGAGACTCATGTCTGTGCCAAATTTGATAAATTTACCCAAGTCAATTCTATGTTCAGTTATCATCTGGATAAGGTTTAGTCTATATATCAAGATTCTGATGGTCACTGTGACCTTGACATTTGATGGATTGACCTCAAAATCAATAGGGATCATTTACACTCCGAGACACATATCTATGCCAAATTTGACAAATCTAGGTCAATTTTGTGTTTAGTTATTACCAGGTATCAGGAGAATATAAGGTCTACCAACCGACTGAATGACTGACCAACTGACTGACCAACAGACTGACATGTGCTGAGCAATTTACCCCCACTTCAATTAAGGGGACATAAATATGTGCATGTTTGACCCAGGGTAAGATTTCTGATGAAAACAACTTGCATACAGCACAAAGGTGCACTCTAGACCTAACCCTAGTAGCCCAAGGGTATTATTATTTTACCTATATCTAGCTGGTGTTTGTCCTTCAGGAATCTTCTCTCTTTATTCCGGTCTTCTTTCTCTGGGTTTGGAGAAATCACTTTCTGTACGGTTCCATCTATCATACTTTAACATAATTGAAAAGTTCAGCAAACTTACATCGGCGAACCTACAACAAATGGTATATCATAATTATATGACTGTTACAGTGGTATAATATAGCCCAGAGCTCCAGATACGTTATGGTAATGGTATTCTAAATCCATTATTTTTCTTCAAAACCCTATGTTGTGTGAACTCATTAGAATCGCCTTGATGAGACCATTCTAATGAGTATCTATAACACAGGGTATAGTGGAGAATAATTAATATTTTCAATTTTGTAGTCAAATTCACTCCCTCTGTCTGGAGCTAAATTGACTTTTTCCAGTGGGCACAAATGCTGTAACTTCAAGAACATTTTTTTCCAGAATTTATAAAAATGGAGCTTGAGGTACAAGATAAGTATACATGTTCCTTACAGTATGATGTCAATCAACACTGTCTGCAAAATGGTGTCCAACTTACAGATATAGGCTTGTTTGAGCCAAGTTTGTCTGGTCTAACACTATATTCACCAACCATTCTTAAGAGTATTCTTAGTCTTATTCTCCAAGAATTTCTAAATTTGAAAGTAACACAACTTCTGATTAGCTAAACCATTTGGTTTAGCCAATCAGAAATGGTTTAGCCAATCAGAAGTTGCGATACTTTCAAATTTAGAAGATTCTGGAGACCGAGACCAAGAACATTCATAAGAATGGTTGGTGAATACCGACCCTGACTCTTCTTTCCTACAAGTCTTGGTATTCAGAAAATACCAGGTAATGAAAATTTTCAAAATTAATTTCAGTTGTCTTCCAAGAAACTTGTCTTGTGTAACCTAATTAAAAATATCTGGAACACAGGATTAAAGCACAGTACAAACCCGATCTGATAAACCAGCTCTCACTACATACATGTATCTATGTATTATGTCTCTGTCAACTGAGTTTGCATTTATATATACATATATGTTTGCTACCAGTTGCCTATATGGGCTATGCGCCCCTGTTTATTTCATTACAAGGGAAAGTGCAAAATACAGAAAAAAACCTATCTGAACCCACACCTGCTTCCTTAACATAGCTGGTGTATAGTACTGTATCTTCCCAGTTCGCCCAATTCCATTTCACCCATTTCCATTTCGCCAAACTTTTCTTCCCATTTCGCCCTTTGCCATCTTGTCCCCTACCCATTTTACCCTTTTTCATTTTGCCCCATTGCCACCTCGCCCAATCATCTTTTCGCCCAATTACCATTTCGCCCTTTTGTCAATTCACCCTTTGCCGATTCGCCCAATGCCATCTCACCCCTTTATCATTTCGCCCCTTCACCACTTCGCCCAATGCCATTTTACCAAGTTATCAGCTCGCCCCATCCAATATGTCCTTCTTACCTGTGATTTATGCAAGCCATAATAACCCTCAAAATAAGGTCCATAAATTGAGGAATTAACTTATTAGAGAACTTTTTACTAGTTTTGGGCACAGATATCAGAAAAATGGTGTTTGAGCGAAATGGGAAGGGGCCTTGTAGGAAAAGGGCGAAATGGTCTTTGGGTGAAATGGGAAAGTTGGGCGAGATGGCTTCTGGGCGAAATGAAAAGTGGGCAAAAATGAATTTGGGCAAAATGGGAAAAGGGCAAGACAGATATTTGGCAAAATGGGAAAAGGGCGGAGTTGGAAAGGGCGAAAAAAGAATGGGCGAAACGGGAAAAATTCTGGCAAAATGGGAATGGGCGAAATGGGATTGGGCAAACTGGGAACTAGAGGCGCTTGAGCGTCTGTATCGCTCCACAGGCCTGATTTTTCTGTAACGGTGAAGAGAAGTTTTTAACAATTAGCATGCATTCCTGCATTTTAGGTCACTAAAGAAAAAAGCTATGAAAAACATTAAGAGAAAAGAAGAAAATAATAGTAACCTGCATTTTCTTAGTTTTACACAATAATTTCTACCCTTTTTGATACAAGTTTTACTAATTTGAAGATTTATCATGTTGTCTGCAACATCTTTCAATTATGACCAGTTATAAGAATTTTGTCGCCTGGTTATAGTTAACTCATTACCAAATGACAACATTTTAGGGCTGTCCAAATGGAAAGCATTTGCAGATGAAAAAATAAAAGTGACTGAAAATTTGAAAGTTTTGTGAAGGGTAGATAACATTGTGGGAAAAAGAGAAAATGCTGGTTACCAGCATTTTCTCCTTTTCCCACAATGTTTTCTAAAGTCTTCTTTGTGTGAGACGTCAAAAGTTGGGACTGCGTGGTGATGGGTTAAAAGGGTCTTGTTACAAACCATTTTGGGTGGGGAAACATCAAAATATAGAAAATATGTATTGTGGCTATTGTTTTATTGAAATTACAGGTTCAGGTTGATTGTATAACAAAATGCCCTATCACAATAGTAAAGCCCTGTCCCTCTTTGTACAAGGTCACCAGTAGGTCAACAAACCTTTACCAGAACTAATCAAAGTGCAGAGGTTCTCTTGTTTTATATGAAAAGGATTATAGATTATGTAAAGCAACCATCTTTAACTCTTTACCAAAGGACAAAATTTGGGATGTGACAAAACTGAAAGCATTTGCAGACAACAAATTAAACATTGATGAAATGATGATTTCTCTCTTTGATAGAATAGAAAAAACTGAGGGAAAAGGAGAAAATGCTGATTACCAGCATTTTCTCCTTTTCCAAGTTCTGTTGAAAGTCAGGATTGTATGGTAAAGACTTACCACCATAGGAACTAACCTGCAATACAACAATGAAATCAAAACGTATAGTTTGAGAAAAGAAATTTTTCAAAGATTTTACTTTATACCATAAAAGGAAAATGAGTCTCCCATAAAAGCCATGTTTTTTGACGGATCTTTTTTTTTTTTTTTTTTAAGGAATTCTGTAGGCCTTTACCTAAGGAACACTCCTGCGAAAAAATAATGCTATCCAATTAGCGGTTTGGGAGGAGAAGATTTTTAAAGGTTTTTTTACTTTGGTTGCCATGGCAACCAGAATTATCCATAGAACACAATTATTTGAAGGAATTTGAAAGAGGACCACCTAAGGAACATTCCTGTGAAATTTGGTAAAAATCCAGTCAGTAGTTTCTGAGAAGTTTTTTAAAGAAAAAGTTTACAGACACACGCACGGACAAACGATCGGACGGACACACGACAGACACAACGCCATGACAATAGCTCCCTGGCCTTCGGCCAGTGGAGCTAATAAACCGTATGGTACAGAACCTTGTCTCATCTGAAAGATTTTAGTTATTCTAGATGACCAGCAGTGGCGTTTTGACTGTATCACATTATAACACAATGTTATCTAGGGCACAAATGCAGAATGGTTTAACTCTTTACCACACAATCCCAGCTTTTAACGACCCTGAGAAAGAAGCCTGTAGAAAACATTGTGGGAAAAGGAGAAAATGCTGGTAATGAGCATTTTCTCCTTTTTCTACAATGTTTTCTACTATTCTAAAGCAAAGTTTCAATTTTTAAGTCATGTTTACTTTTTTGTCTACAAGTGCTTTCAATTTGGTCCAGTCCAAAATTTTTTTGTTTGGTAAAGAGTTAATATACTGAAAGAGACATGTGAATTATTGGTATATCAGTCTAAGAATATAATTTGATGTAATTTGATGCAAACAGTTGCCACACATTGTGTTACCACATTTATCATTCAGGCAGACCTGTTTTCAAAAAAATTACTGGGGAATGTCACCATAAGGATTAATAGAGAGATTTTCGGATTTAATGCAGGGGTGTGCAATTTTGGATTTTTCCCTCTTGCCCATGGACAAGTTAGACTGAATTTCCTTCTTGTCGGAATTTAAGGGTTTACTTGTCCTTCCCCCCCCCCACACACACAGCAAATGCATGTAGCCAGAGGCCTCACACAAGGTCAGGTCAATACATTTAGTTTGTACCTTGAAGGTGTTTACTTCAACACAGGTTATGCAAAACTTGGAATAAATAGAGCTTTTGAAGATTGTCCTTGATGTACATATGACATTTCCTTATCTGGTTTGGCTAAAAAATTCACCTGCCCACAGACAAGTGCTCTGGAAAAATGCACTTGTCCGCAGGCAAAAAGTCCCGTATCGGGCATTTGAATTCCACACCCCTGGATTTAAGGTATGAAGAAATGACATGTTGATGATGTTACGTTATAAGCAAAATGACATTTCCTCTATGGCAATTTATCTTTGAAAATGACTGTGTTTTGATATATACAATTTTGTGAACAATTTTTGAAAAGAGTCACCACAGGAAAATTGCTATGAAATTATTTCAAAATCTGACCAACGCACAGGTGTTGTGCCATGGGTTTCCATGTTTTTTACATTGATCACTTTTTCATGTCTGTTAATTTCTGGATAGGTTTTTCTTCATTTGACATAAATTTGTCGGTAAGGATTACAAGTAACTTCTAAACCGTCATTTTACACAAAATATAGGTCTTTTTTGTCCATGTATTCTCTAACGTGATGTCTGGTTTGTAACCAATATTTGTTACTTGAATTCCATTTCTATAAAGTGATTAACACAATAATTTGCGCAAGTGGGAACACTGTCATAAGTATCAAAGTTTTTGAATGGCAACAGGGTGACAAGGCTATGGCAAAACTTCGAAATCTTTCCAATAACAGTCAAGCTAAAACTTGATTCTGGGACATTTCAGCCCATAACAATTTTGACCAACATGTATTTCAATTTAGGCCCATAACAATTTTGACCTACATGTATTTCAATTTGGGCCCGTAACAATTTCAGCCCCCTAGAATTTCTGCCTGTAGTCTTTAACTCTTTATTAAATTAACACATAATCCCGACTTTTAACGACCCTGCGAAAGAAGCCTTTTGAAAACACTGTGGGAAGAGGAAAAAATGCTGGTACCAGCATTTTCTCCTTTTCCCCCAGTATTTTCTGTACCTTTTCAAACCAAATTTCAATTTTTCAGTCACATTTATTTTGTTCTCTGCAAATGCTTTCAATTTGGACCAGTCTAAAATTTTCTTGTGTGGGTAAAGAGTTAATCCAATTGAACCACACTTGATGTTTCCTTTTATATTTGTTTTTCAGTAGCAAACTCAAGTACAGATAATAGGCGGCCATTGTAAGTCCTTTCTGGACCTTAAATAACTGGAGTAACACATAAACGAGACGTTCTTTTATGTTCACTGAATACCATATAATGGGTTTTTTTACATGCTGCCAATTTTTACTAATTTTTATGCATCAAAAAGATTCGTAAAAATTTGACACGTAAATAATTACAGCGTAAAACCATAGTATTGTATCGATATGAAATAAAGGGTTATCAGTATGTAATACCTGTGCACTAAATACAGGCAATATAAGAATTTATTCACTTGTGTTCTGATTACGTGTGATATGGCTTCTCTCAATCAGTCATCTCTTTTTGGATATTTTAAGCCCAGCTTCCGTGCCCAAACAGAAAACTAACTGAGAATTCCAACCCATACTATACATGAATTAAATATTCAGGTTAAAAATGCTTCGACACCACATAAACAAGGCACCTTCATGAAACTCAACATGTTGATTATGGCGGTGATGAGAATTCATTATCCTGACTCAGCATTGGGCCGCTTCAATGTCACGAATGGGACTTGTGAAAAGACGTGGCTATACAACTGCAAAACCTGAGGTTAAAAATTTTGATGAGCTAAGGGAGGGCTTTCTAAACAGAGTGAAAAAAAGTAATGACATTGTGCCTCCAGTTAGTTATCAATTATGACCATATAGGTATCTGTTAAAACAATTATTCGGATGTCAAAACAATTACCGCTATTTGCACGCCAAACAAAGAGTGACACTTTTCTTTCAACCTGTATTTAAAACAAACAATACACTTATAATCGTAAATGAAAGAATGGACAATACACTGATATTTTTAATGCTGTAATTTTTTACGCAGGTTTAGAATTAGTAAAAAATAAAATCTTAAAAATTTAAATCGTGTGTTTTTAGCTGAAATCCGTAAACTTTTACAGCAGTAAAAAAAAAAAAAAAACAGACGGTAAATTGAAAATATTTGTATTTCAAATGAAAGGTTATTGAATACTCAAGCAGCAGGTATTTTCAAATCCTAGTTTCGTGCTCTTTTGTAAAATCATGAGAGTTCAAAATTTTGCACAAAATCTGTGTTTAGATTTCAAGTGTTATTTTTATCGATCGCCTCTGTACCCTGAGGCACAGGAATTTGACATTCTATAACCAAAATAAATGATAAAATACGAAAAAAAATCTCCCTTATATAATATAAACACAAGGAATGCAACGTCTCGATTGCTGGTGCCAGCACAAGACTGCCTTTCCTACCCAAAATCACCTACGAAACAAACCTCGACCATAATTTTCTTTAGCATAGCGATAGACAACACAAAAATGTACCTGCGACATTTGGCGATACCTAAGTAGACACCTTTTAACCGGAGATATCCGTCATGTTTTGCAATTTATTTGACAATTTCGATTCATGCAGGAGGCCATTAGCTGACGTCACGAGATTCCAAGGAAGTGTATTTTCGGATTACGTATTAGAGTCAAATATCTTTTCTTTAAGAGAGAATATAGTCAAATACATTTGTTAGTTACTACAAGAAAAATCTTAAGTATGTCATGTCCATAAATATATCTTAAAAACGAAAAAAAATAATAGTAATATTTCATCCGAAAATACGCTTCCTGCAATCCTGGGAATCCCATGATGTCAGCAAATGCAGGGCTCCAGATAAAGCGCGTGATCGCGTGATAACGCATTAAAATAAGATAAAAACGCATTGAAATTCACCTCAGTGCGTGAAAAGACGCAGAAGAGTTTTAAAAAACGCATTATTACTATTACCGACGAGTGAAATTGCCCGGATTATGCATAGGCGCCGTGCATTACACATACGAGAAATTCGGAATGCTTTTATATTAACTCCACACACCGTAAAATATCGTTTTGTTTACGCTGTGTTCAAGGACTGATGCACCGCGAAATATGGCAGGCAGAAAACGAAAGATGTGTTCCGATGTTGAAATCGGGTCGATTTTTAAATTTTTTAAGTGCAGCGAGGCCGAAAATAGTACATTTATAGCTAATAGTATTATCCGAGGTTTGTTGGATTCGGTCATTGAGACGGCGGAGCAAAACGCTAAGAAACATCACGTCAACGTATCGGAGAAAACCCTAAAGGCATGGCAGGCAGAAAAAGAGGAGGAAAAGTAGACTGTGCCAAGAATTCAAACCAAGACTCAAGTAATTGAGAACACAAGGTCTACCCTATGACCCATTTTAATTGTTTTACTGGTGAAATTTAATACTAGTTGATCATGAGCCTGGTTGTAGTTACATTTTTGTTTTGAAATAATGTGACAGTGTCAAAGCAGACATAATTTTGTTTACTATAAATTCCTACTTGATAGCCAAGAAATCAAGCTTAAGAGGCAATGGAGAATTAAAGGGATATCAGAAGTAAGTGTTTGTAGATTTTCAAGTTCTTTCACCATGTTAGAAAAAGAGAATTGAGCCTTGTGTCTTGAGTGTGAATCACTCTTTTGTTGCCACAAGTAGGGAGTGAAGACTCTTTTACTGTAGAAATTATCTGGAGCTCTGAAATGGGTTCCTCGAAGGCCAGAAATTGTCAAAAAAATTGTTAAACATGACAGATATCTCTAGTTAAAAGGTGTCTACTGAGGAATCGCCGAATGTCACTGGTAGGTTTTCCTGTTGTCTATCGCTAGGCTAAAGGAAATTATGATCAATGTTTGTTTCTTGGGTGATTTGGGATGGGAAGGGTTGTCTTTAGCTAGCGCCGGCAATCGAGACGTTGCATTCCTTCCTTATCATCTATCAATCTTTGACCGAAATCATAATGGGCCGCAATCGTTATGGGTCGAAATTGATATGGGCCGAACTCTCCAGTCACCTACAACCGACTAACTGATAAACAATAAACATTACACGTCTTCTGCACTGCATATATTACCAGTCTGTGAAGTATCTGTCATTCTCCAGCGACAATTGTAAGTGGGCTTTTTCACCTAGCGTTATGGAAGAGCTTATCTTAACTCAAAAGTGTTGACAAAGATTTATTGTGGACATACGAAACTCCCGGTATTCTAGGCCAGTGGAATATGCAATCCGGTAAACTGCCCTCTACGTGTAGTATGACTAGATGCCGAAAACAGCATATTTTCGCGAAAATAGCTTTCTCTGTACGAAAATATCTTCAATCAATATTGCTGCCTGAATATATGTTTGAATATATTGCTTTTATTTTTTTTTTATATACTATCTTTCATAAAAGATATTGATGATGTGTTGAAAAAAGTGTGAATTGAAATTAATTGATCTTAAAAGAGGTTTTAGAGAACTGGACCATGCATATGTAGGTAACAGGACGTTTCGCCCCCAAGACGTTTCCCCCCTGGTCGTTTCGCCTCTATTTTTCACCCCTAGTCGTTTCGCCCCTGGACCCTGGTCGTTTCGCCCCCAAACCATTTCCTCCCCTAGCCATTTCGCCCCCAAAATAATTTAAAGAGAGAAAGAGAAGAGCAGAGAGACAATGAGCACCTTAAGAGAATAATGGTTCAAAGATTCTTGAATGATAGTGTATATTAAGAATTATTACATTAGATCTAATTCAAATCATAAAGTAATCGAGGCCACATGTACATAGTACATAAGCTAATTAGCTTCTACAGAATCATCATTTTCTGAAAAGAAGAAGAAATAAAATATATATACATACATGTTTACCGATGTAAGTGTCCTTGATAGTCTTTTGATACAATAAACTGAAGTATTGATCATCTTGTTTATTTGGTTGAGTTATTAATTACGCAATGTTTTTGGCGCAATGTATGTGACTAATGCTGAGGAGTGAAAATGCATGTTTAATGCAAAATTAAACTTCTTTAATTATAATTATCTGCTAGATTTTTTTTTTACCCAAAAAGTAAAATGAAAAATCATGACAAGAAAAAACTGGACTGAATATATATACTGATGTAACGACCGTTGTATAGTTATGTAATAGAATCATCATTTCCAAAGGAAACTTGAATGTCCGTCAATAGTTTTTATATACATGTATATATGAAAAAGCCAATCCTAGATTAAGGTTAAAACTCAGAACAAAATGAAAAAAAAAGGGAAAAGAATGATTTAGAACTGTATCTCCTTCTGTCACGATGCTGATCACCTACGTATAGCTATAAAGTGATGCACCACATGACGCCGACCTGATCTCGGTCTTTACCTCTCTTTCACCTTCTAGATTATCTTTTAAAAGATTAATGACACCCAAAATTGTTTTCTGCTTGAAAGAGTCCACCGTGTTGTTGGTCAAAAGGCTACCACGTGCCGTCATAATCCTATTAGGCCACTGATTATCAACTCGTTAATTACGTATTACTCAATCTTTGCCAATTTGACTTTGCTACTGCGAAGTCGCTTAATTGATTACGTAATCCTTTGTCACATTGTGCAATTACTTTCAATATTGTCTGCACCAATTTTTATCAAAAGGTATAGATGCGTTTATATATCTTTATGCAGAAATACAAATGTGTAAAGAGATTTCACTGTCTTGATTTACCATTTATATTTCTGAGGTTCATCGTAAAAAGGGTTGATATTATACAGAAAAGTTGTGAATTTCAATCCAGATTGCGTCCTTTTGTCCGTCTCTCGGTTCGTCCGAAGCCATTCCCAGCAAACATGATAAACTGGGTCCCATATGGGCAAATCCTGGGCTAAATATCTATATGGGACCCATGTGGGTCCTTTGCGGGAATTTCAGCCCTTCTGGAAACCACATAGAGCCCATGTTATTTTTATACTCATAAACCTTTACAATGTAACATAAAATAAATCCAAACAAGTCCATCTCTCATTGTACACTATTTCTGTCTGTTATAGTAGAAGTTTAGCGATGATTTAAACTCCAAAACCTGTAAAAAGGTATTCACACGGGTCCCATTAGGGTCCCATTTATCGATCAGCAGTGACGGGTGGAGACGGAAATTACCGATAAATGTCGGTATGAGAGTTTTTTTTCAACAGTTATCATTTATTCTATTTCTCTACTGATTAATTGTGCCATTTTACATTTTTCACCTTCAAACATATATTATTTGATAAAAAATGTGAAGAAAACACATTTACGGATTAAACTGATATTCAAAAACAATTGCGCGCGATCACGTGATGCAAACAGAAATATCCGTTGAGAGCAAGATTGAAGCGGTTTGAATCATATTCAAAATGGATTAAGCTCTACATATGAAATCTACTCCTCGTTGCAGGCATGTATATGGTATGTATTTCAATCTTTACTCACTACCCTTTTTTTGTTAATCGGTCGGCTGGTTATCGCAATGGAGAAAAATTTCGTATTGTCACATGAATTCGCGTCGCGCCTGTTCTGTTAAAGTTTTATCTGTATACATGTATGGCATTATCCGTCTGCCCATATTAAATCAAGGTTCTGGATTTTGATGAGCTTCCATTCAAAAGTCATGTTTGCTAGGTCTACTGAGTACTGATAAATTAAATAAATGGAAATTTATGATTGATAAAAAAATGTAGACATGTTTATTTTAAGGGGCCCAGGGCCATTTGTGGGCAAATTTACGCCTTCTATCCTTTTTTTTTTTTAAAGATACACGTATTTCTTGTTTTGGATGACAGATCGTACAAATTCCCTACTATTGGAATTCTTACCTAAAAATTTCTGTTGGTGTTCAAGCCCATAGTTCTGTCATAAATAGAATACTAACACATCTAATACTTACAATCTGGAGAATGAAAACTATTTAAGTTGTTCAGAAAATTAAGAACTAGATAATTTTTAGGTGGAGTATCAGAGTGTCAGCTTAAAGTGGCTGGAGGTATATTTCGACTTTCAATAGTTTAGTTTTTATCAGTTCAGGGTATGAAGTGATTTTTAATAACATTGTATTATTTACTCATAGGTGAGATGCAGCACTTGGCTGAACATGGAGGAAGGACAATTTGTACTTGTAACTGAACATGGAGGAAGGACAAACTCATGGGAACTACGGGAAAGCTGTAATTCGAAAACCTTGGATTTACAATTACAATATTTGGTGAGTTTAACTGTTTTCTTTTTTTAAACCCAATTCAACAGTATGTGTATCATGTGTACATGCATTATGTATCTGTAGAATTGTCCTTTATACCTTTACTAAACAATCCCTGCTTTTAACGACCCTGAGATAGAAGCCTTTTGAAAACATGGGAAAAGGAGAAAATGCTGGTAACCAGCATTTTCTCCTTTTCCCATAATGTTTTCTACCCTGCTGGAAACAAATTTCAATTTTTTAGCTATGTTCATTTTGTCGTCTGCAAGTGCTTTGCTTTTGGACCAGTCTAAAATTTTGTCGTTTGGTAAAGAGTTAAAACCGTCTCATTTTTCACATCAGTTTTACAGGAAATGATTGTTTCTCTGGTAGGCCTATGCTCATGATGATTTCAACTGAATTAAAGTTTAGCCCTTTACCACACATTACTAAGTTTTAACCCTTTACCAAACAATCCCTGGTTTTTATGATCCAGAGACAGAAGCCTTTTGAAAACATTGTGGGAAAAGGAGAAAATGCTGGTAACCAGCATTTTCTCCTTTCTCCACAAATTTTTCTTCCCTGCTGGAAACAAATTTCAAAATTCGAGCTAGGTTTATTTTGTCGTCTGCAAGTGCTTTGAATTTGGACCATTCTTAAATTTGTTGTTTGGTAAAGAGTTTACAACCTCAACAAAGAAAGCTTTTGAAAAAATTGTTGGAAAAGAAGAAAACACTGGTAACCAGTATTTTCTTCTTTTGCATAATGTGTTCAACCCTTCTGAAAACAAATTCAAATTCTGTCCCGTTTATTTTGTCGTCTAGAAATGCTTTCAGTATGGCTAAGTCCAAAGTTTTGTTGAGATATTACTGCAATTTTGCTGAAAACAGCTTATGGCATCATTAAAACTGCATTTTATTAATTTACAGGATGACTGTAAGAGGCCTTAAACACGACATTCTGCAAGCCATGACCTACAGTGGAGCAGTGCTCAATACAGAGATCTAGGGCAGAAAAGAGAGATGTTTGGACAGTGTTGCCTAAAAGTCCTGCAAATGAGGACCTCGATTGATTTACAATACAAGAAAAGGATGTTCAAGACTTGTTTAAACTCTCATTTTTTTACTAACAGGTATTCCTGATCTGTGTAAACAACAGTGATTATAAACATTTACCCTTACATTGTAAAGTCACGTTTTAACCCTTAACATGCTAAATACATCAAGTACCTGAAATGAAACTTTCAAACCAACAGTAAGTTCCAAATTTTTGTTGTTAATTTCAGTGATCTTTTGGGGGAAATATCGTTTTATGGACAGTGTGCATCCAAGATCAGAGTGCACATTTTCTGCAGTCTGATCTTGACCTACCTTGTCAGCAAAAGGTATTTGAGATGAGCTTAGCAGTCTAAGGATTAATGACCCATAGGAAGTTATCTTCCGAATACACTTGGGAAACAAATACAATGCTGATAACCAAAATTTTCTGTGAAAGAAAATCACATCTTTTGAGTTAAACTAAATTGTTGTCACCTGCAGCTGCTTTGACTTTTGACAAATCTAACATTTTATATTTTTCTTTTTTGCATTTATTAGATAAGACTCCTAGCTGTTTAAAGATATATCATACCATAATGATGTTATTTCAAAGCAGTAACACAATTGTTTTGTTTTATATATCTGTGAATGTTAACTACATGTACCTTATTTTTTCTACACTTTTGCAATTGTAATTTTGAATGAAAGCAATATACTGAAACAAAATAAAGAGATGGCTTGAAAATACATTTATTTCTTATTTTACTGTAGTTTATGGTAGTTTAACCTAATATTAGATGATTTTACAGCAAGTTGATATGCATTCTAGTCTTCAGTGCTTATAAGTCAACCAAATTACTTCGTGGACAAAGGACTTTAGAATATTACCTCACTCATGTATGAATTGCTAAAGGCAAGCACCTCCGATTTCTTGGCTATTTGTGCTTTCTATCTGTGAAGTTCAAGGATGTTTGTACCAAACCATATGGATAACCAGGTCAACCTCAGTACACCAAAACTGGACCAACTTGATTCCCATATCCAGCCAATTTTATGCAAAGCAGGACTAAAATGGGATCCAAGTAGTAACATTGGACCTACAGGATTCCCATATAGTGCCCTTATAATAGAGATCTGGGAACTATATGGGTCCAGTGTGGGTATTTACAAATTACCCGTATTGGACCCATATAGTTCCCATGTATAACCCATATATGTTTGCCCATGTAGGTCCCGCATGGATTCCTGTTGCAAAAACCAGCTCAGTCCCAAATGGGCAGCCCTTTTAGGACCCATATAAAATCCGACATGGGACCCATATTGGCCCCATAAATTTTGCTGACTGGGTTTCTCCACAACCCCTGGACTAAATTGAATGAAACTTCATATATGAAGGATCTTGCGCCGATATGTTTTTCTCGGTTTTCCAATTTCACGCTGTGTCATGGAAAAAGGGGGTTTCTTGTAAAAAAAAAATCCAATTTCTACTAATAACTCCGTCAGTTTTCGTCAAAATTCCATGAATCTTCGCATTCATATTGTTTATGAAAAGTTTCAACATGTGCCCCCTTTTTTTAATCTATGTCAAACCATGTTACGGGAAAAGGGTGCTTAATGTCTGATAAGTTTTTGCCCTTATAGCCCTTAGTAAATTGAACATTGGCAAATGCTGTTTGGTAGACGGGACCAAACACAAGTAGCCTGTTTCACCCCCAGCCTCCTCTCCTGTAACCAACTATTTACCGATAGCCTTCACTTTCCTAAACAGAGACCTGTTCGAGAAACACAATCCGTCTACGATATGGCTCTTGTTTAACTCTTTATTATTTCCATGTACAAATAACACAAAAAAGGGAGGTGTTTTGGTAAAATGCAATAAACGTTGATAGCCTGGTACTTGAAAGAAAGCAATTTAAAACAATATGGAAAAAAGGTAAATGCTGGTTACCAGTATTTACTCCTCTTTTCATTGAATTAGACTATTCAGACACTAACATCACAATTAGAGCAACTCTTGATACTTCCTTTTTTTTCTGTCAGTAACCGAAAAATTGGCAGTTGCAAAGCTAGGGTGATGATTCATTCATAAATAGAAGCTTTTTTAATGCAACAATTTTTACCCTTTTACCACACGAATAAGAACTAAATTTTTGATAAGGGTCTCATTGTCCAAATTATGCAAATGCCAACAAAAAAAATGCATATTGTGTTTCTTAATATTGTCCTGCCATTAAAATTTATAAAAGTTCTAAGGTGCAATTCAGCTTTTCTTGAACAGGGGGCGAAACGACTAGGGGGGAAACAACCAGGGGGGCGAAACGACCAGTGGGGGCGAAACGACCAGGGGGGAAACGACCTGGGGGGAAACGTCTTGGGGGCGAAACGACTAGGGGAGGAAATGGTTTTGGGGCGAAACGTCCCGGAACCCATATGTACAGCCCATTTTCGCGAAAATAACTTTCCCTGTACGAAAATAGGATGCATTAAATGGTGCATAAATATGTGCTTGAACACATCGCTTTTATTTCTCTTTTTAACATTATATTTCATTACATACCAGAAACGTATTTGAAGCAAAGCATCAAATAGAAGACCGAAAACTATTATCGAGTGTGACATTGATAGTTAACACATCATTAACAGAGGTGATTTTAAAATCCAATCAAACTATTTTCGTACATTAGTCTTACAAAACTATTTTCGTGGTAACTCCCTGTAAACAGAAGCCATAAAGTGATTAACACAATAATTTGCGCAAGTGGGAACAGTACTGTCATAAGTATCAAAGTTTTTGAATGGCAACAGGGTAACTCAGCTATTTTCGTTTCATGCATGCTGAAATGATAAGATAAACATAATCAAAGTGCTGTAAGCACTGTACTTGGTCGTCACTGATTTATTATTGGTTGGTTGGTTGTACTGGAGTTTAACGCAACTTTAACAGCTAAGGTCATATCATGGCGATCGATCATAGCCAACTTTCACGGACATGCCTTATCAGCAGTCTCGCATATCAACAAATCGATGAAAAAAATCGATATCATACGTAAAGGTCCGGGAGTTTCCGGAGTTTGGCGAACTTACATCGTGTATACAAGTAATCGATATTCAATAGCCTGCAGCGATAAAAGATAAGAGAACCGTAACATTACGTAACAGTAGCCTGCTTCAAATTCACAATCCTTGCCTAGACGGTATATCTGTTCTGGCATTTTGTTTCTGATTGTAACCTAAACCCTTTGTCTGGTACAGCACAGTGTGGCTGTTGAATATCAGTATCAGACTGCACATAATGCGCACCCTTGTTAGACTCAACAGCATATTGGAACAACACCTCCTGATAAAGCGAGATTTTTCTTGAGAAAAGAACATTGAAATTGTTATGTATCAGCATTATTTGTCGGTTTGTAATTCATTTATCCTCGGATTAAGGGTTAAGTTTTGATTCTCTGAGACATAAACTGATCGGTCCTACAACTGCTCTCGACAAATGCAGTTTTTGTAGTCTGATCCTTATTCTAAACCGTTCAAATGCACTTTTGCTGACATTGTAGATTTATAACAGGCTGCACATAACAAGCTGTCTGATCTTGGACCTGATCGATTCTATATGTCGAAAATTATTTTGGTTAGAAAAAAAATCTTTGATATTCATGGCAAAATCAACAAGTTGAATTCAGCAGAAAATTCGGCGTTTTGAGAATACCAGTTTCACACTACAGCAATCTAACTGACCTGAGAGAAAAGGCTTTTGTAAACTTTGCTGGAGAGGAAGAAAATTTTCTCCTGTTCCTAAAATGTTCTACCTTTTCAAAGACAGACATTATCATTTGAGTTGCATTTATTTTGTTGTCTGCATATGTTTTTAACTTGGTGGTGTCCAAAATTTCGTCATTCGGTTTTTTTGATGAGAAGATTTGCTTTATGTGGCAGTTACATGACCTATCCGACCCTGAGAAAGAAAGACCAATCCGACCCTGAAAAAGCAAGCACGGACAGGAGAAAATACTTGTGGTGGGCAATTTCTCATTTTCCCTAGGGATCGTATATAACATGTTTTCTACGATTCCCACAGTGTTTTCTACCCTTTCGAAACGGTATTTTTCGTCTGTAAGTTCTTTCAACTTGAAAAAAACAAAACAAAACAAAACAGAATCATAATATATTTTGTCGTTTAGTAAATAGCTAATGGTTATATCTTGATTGGGTAAACTTTGTCTATTGTGTGCATGTGTTGTTTGATGGTTTTGATTTTTATAATTTCTGCTTTCTACGATTTAAAAAAAAAAAAAAAAAGGTTGGGAAGGCGGAGAAATAAAACTATTATAGCACATAAAATAATTTCACCGGCTGCTCAGAACCATTAGAGTAAATTTTCATGGTTTTACGCAGACGAAAAGTTACAGATTCGGCATATATAAAAGCATTAATTCAAAGTTGGTTTTCATCGAATAAATAAAGAAAATGGTACTGTGTGGCGCCGATTTGTATTTTGGCTTAATGAGGGATGTTGCATTTGCT
Source organism: Tridacna crocea (assembly GCA_943736015.1). NCBI lineage: Eukaryota > Metazoa > Mollusca > Bivalvia > Cardiida > Cardiidae > Tridacna > Tridacna crocea. The sequence goes on along the minus strand of OX031066.1, from coordinate 30,978,575 downwards.
TACAATGTCTTCTACTATCAATAAATGTATTAAATGTATTAAGATGTTTCCATTTTGAGTGAGTCCAAAAGCTGTTTAAGTATAAGTATTTCGGAACAACTTAGGTCTATCTATGCACTAAACTGTATTTTTATACATATATAAAAGTAAGTCCAAGCTATATTACCGGTACTATCACACAAGTTTAAAAACGCTGCAGATGTATTATATATATGTCGTAGTCCAAACTGGAATCTAGGCAGATCCGGAATCTGCCTAGACCAAACTGGAATTTGTCTATAACAAATCAGGATTCCAGTTTAGCTTTGCAGCTCTACAATCTGCCAAAACCAAAATTTAATAATTTCTCGTTGAATATAGGGCGTCTACATATGAATCATCTTACTTTTAAACGTAAACCCCAAAATAAAAGAAGTTTTAGTCAGAAATTCAGAGTAAATATAAATTTTGAATGTTTTGTACTAATAAAAAAGGTGGAAAAAAAAGCGTGAATGTGGAGAAATCATATAAAATGCTTTAAATGAAAATACCTCTCAATTGTAAACATAATTAAATCAATATATTTAAAGAGAAATATTAGAAAACAATGCATTTTGGTCTACACAAAATTTGAATTCTAATTTGGTCTACGACATATACATAAGATTCTTTTTATTGCATCGGAAATGGGAGGAAAATTTGCTCGAAACTCAACAGAAATTTACTAAAAGGTTCCTGTTGAAAGTAACAGATCAGCACTTGTGAACTGATCTGACGCTACACTCTAGCGCCGCTTACAGGCATGATAAAGATAAAAAGATATTTCTTCCTCTAAAAAAGTTATGTATGGTGTCATTTCAACTAATCATCAGTAGAATTCACCAGCAAGCTGTGTTAAAAACCGGTTTCAAACCAAGATACATGTATATCATTCTTAATACAATGTTGATTGAGTACTATCTCTTGAAATAATAAATAATAATTATGCAGCAGGTAACTTTTTAAGTTACTGGTAAAGGAGAAGTAGCTTGTATTATTCCCATTTCCGTGTACATGCACGGTCTATGTCATTTTTTTTCCATCTTTTATTCACTCATGGCGGTTATGCTTTTTGCAGGTTGCATCGTTTTAAAGATGGAAGAACCTCAATGTTTAGGCTAATTCTTCCAATGAACAATTAAGATATTAAAGATGTTAAAGGGGGGAGACATTTGAAAGAAGGGAGAAACTATTTGATTTATGTAAAAGAAAAGTTGTCAATTTTGATCTAGTGTTGTCATTCTTTGAATGGTAAATAGTAAATACTCTTTGCCGGAGAAACCGATTGCGTGATGTAGACAATATTGTTTGAAAAGTAGAAGATAACTTGTAAAAAGATAATGCGCCTGTTTCCATATTTTATCCTAAACAATCAACAGCAGGGTCGTGAGATGCCGTATTTATACAGTAACAGGTTAAGCTTGTTATTTGAATCTTTACCAAAAGACAAAATTTCAGACTTGTTCACAATGAAGTAATTTTCTTAAGACATATAAAGCATGGACAAAATGGAACTTATCTTTTATTGAGTTAAAAATAGTGTAAGAAAATGAGAAAATGTTGGCAACCAGGTTTAAAATTTTTTTCTTCAATGTTTTCAAGGCCTTCTATGTGATACGACAGATTAAAGACCGATGTGAAAAAAGCAAGGAAACATGAGTTTGTGAGCTGTCGCCAGAAAAAAAAAATTATAAGGCATTAATTTCTAAAAAGCTGAAAAGTTGAAAAAAATCATCAAACGTACATTTTCTTATTTCATATGTCAATCTTAATCATTGTAAAAGGAAATAATGTCATAAGTATTAAATTCTGGTCTTTTAGATAAATAGGATACATAATAAAACATCTTAAGGATTCTGTCGGGATCAAACGGTATTCGATCTGAAAACAACCCGGGTATAAATTCCAGTTTATAATCATGTGGATACATGTATATCATAAACATAGCAGGGGGTCCGTTTGTCAATGAAACATTACGTAACACAATAAAGATACCCGGCTGGCTTATCTAACAGTAAGACTCGGCCAATATCGGCAAAGTCCGGCATAATCCGAACGTTCACGGAAAAAGAAAAAAATAGGATAGTGGCATTAAAAAACTGTAAAAAGGACCAAAAGTTTATTTTTTTAAACGCCTCAAAATTATACCATTTGAAAGAGAAATGAATAAAGTAACTTACTCCACTTGAGATAATTTTGACTTTTCAACACAAAGAAAGAAAATTAAACAAATATTACAGTTTTTGACCTCGGAAAATGCGTTTTTCCTCTTTATTCTATATAAACCATACCTACAATTTTTAAGTTAAAAAAGGACCAAAAGTTTCTTTTTCGAAATTTTTCAAACTAAGTTCATTTGAAAGAGAATAAGTTGAATTTTCTTACCTCACTTGAGATAATTTTCAATTCTGAAATTTGATGAAGTTATAAGCGTTTATTTACCTAGGCCCTTCATAATTCTATATAAAAAAATGCAGGTAAAATTGGCTGATATCGATTTTTCCATGTCCTCGAAAGTTGGCTATGGACGCACATTTGTTTCCTAACCTTCTCACACCAGTACTAAGACAACTTTTCCTTCCAAAGCCACCGACTACTTTTCTCACATGTTTCTGCAGAGGTGAGAGGCGAAAATACGCCGGAAAGAAAGTTCGCCTCTACCAAAACTAGAACTCACAACCATCGGGTCATGAGTGCGACACGCTCACCACTGAGCCACCCGGGTGGAGCCACTGAATGATAAAGCAATGTGAATATTTTCAAGGGTATTATTGTTGTCACGGCAACCAGAGTTTTTTATGAAAATTATTTAAGTTAGTTTAAAATTTGACCCGAGAAAAGCATTTCACCAATTACTAGTCATATAACACTTGCCGTGGGTACAACTTCTTGGAGGCGAGTTAGAGTTCGTTCAAAATTTTCTGGTCATTTTGCAAATAGATCTACTGCTGACATAGACAATGCCAATAAATGTAAATGTTTGAGATAGTGAACTAGTAAGCTTAAAAGGATCTTTTCGAAGCTTTCTGTCCTTATCTTTAACCGTTAAATGAGCATCACATTGTATGACTGAAAAGATTCCCAAAACTTTTTACTTCCCTGTACCTTCTCTTAATTTGATCAATGAAAACGGTAGAAAAACATGAAATGTCATTTTGAGAGTTCTAAACCAAAAATGGCTTTCTTGGCAAAATGATCTGAGAAACTGAAAATATCAAACTTCTATTTTTCAGGGTTGTATGCTGTTAAATCTATTGAATGCACATAAAGATTTCTTTTATAGATTTTGAATACTGAGCATTTGATTTCTGAATGGGAAGAAATATTTTCATCCCGTCGAAAATATATAAGAACCCGTGCTAAATCTAAATTATCAAATGACCGGTTACGACTTCTTACTAGTTAAAAAAAGTGAGCAAGGAGTATACTTACTCTAACAAAACATTAAAATAGTACAGATAGATGTCAAATAGAGTACCCGTATACAAACTTCTCAAAAGTTAGCTCTATACACATGAAGTTAAATAAATGGTCTATAAACAAAATGAATACGAAGTTTCATAAAATTTTGTCCAATAGTTAAAGAGATTATTATTATTATTATTTTTTTTTTTATCAGTCCGTAATGGAAATATACGTCAAGCCCCCTTTTCCGAAGACAGGGCATCAAATGAAAAAAGAATCTTTATCGGTGGACTATCGTAAGGAATACATGAATGACGTTTCACCAATTTTCATCAAGGATTTTAAAAGAAGTTTGTCTAGACAGAGGAACGGACAGACAGTGTGGAACAAGATCAGGTTACAGAATCTGTACAAACTGATATTGGATCTATACTAACCAATAATGGGATTTTTTTTCTACAAAAATAACTTTTGAAATATCAATTAATATTCAGGTTTTCACCATCCGCCAGAATGTTTTATTTAACTTTTTTAGCAGGATGAGGGTTACCTTGGATTATACAGTTAATTGACCCATTACCACACAGCAAAATTTTAGACCTATCCAAATTGAAAGCATTTGCAGATGGCAATTTCAAACAGGCTCAAACGATGCAATATTGCTTTTATAGGGTAAAAAGCGTGGGAAAAGGAGAAACTGCTGGTTTCTTTCTCAAGGGCGTTAAAAGTTGTCATTGTGTGGTAAAGTGTTAACGGCACAGGATGCAATAGACAACTATTTAAATCTTTACAAAACGAAACATTTTACGGCCCTCCACATTAAAAGCTGTTCCAGACAATAAAGTTGATGTGATTAAATTGATGAAAACGTTCTAAAAGGGTTGAAAACAACATGAGAAAAGGGTAAAATGCTTGTAACCAGCATTTTCTTCGTTCTTTTCCCGCATTGTTTTCAAGGGGCTTCTTCCCTACTTATGTGAAAACTCAGGATTGAGTGGTAAAGGGTTAATATACAAGACGTTAAAAAACAGAAGGGTTCCCTGGCCGGTGAGGGTTTGTGTAGCTGGGATTTGCTACCAGTCACCTGGGGGGTATTATTTTTAGGTTCATTGATACGTTTTGTGTACTGTGGAGTAGGAATCAGTGATATGAGCCTTATTTGCATATAGGTCACCTAATTTACATATAAGCAAGCATCATGTAGACTACCTTATCAATGACATCTTGTACAGTCTAATGCTTTGAAAGTGGACAAGTTCAAATTGGGACGGTAGAGATTCTGCGCTTTAAGTCGAATTAAGTTTTCATAATGACAGAATTAAGATTCCTAACAGGAAGGAATTATTTTTCTGTGTGGCAGTATTTGGCAACTGTGTGTGTTTTTGTTTACATTGCGTCTGGCTCAATCTGGAAGCCTATAGACCAGCTTCGCTAGTCTAAAAAGAAAGCAGAAAAGCAATGGCATCGGCCAGGACCAAACTTCGGTGTAAGGGACCGTCACATGCTTCAGTATTATCTTCGTTGATTCGACAAAGTTGTAGGAATCAACAACATGCATTGGAAATAAATTTTTGCTTGCTTGTTTGAGCAAAAGGAATTCTTTCTTCACCTTCTGTACAGAGAACAATACTTCTTTATATACTCTGTGACACCCAAGACGTAATGCACAATATTTCCAGCTTAGGCGTTTACTTTTGTGATAAATGTTGAACTCTTCAACTAATTTTCATTATTCGAAAATCCCTACTTTTTGACGACCCTGAGAAAGAAGACTTTAGAAAAGATTGTAGGAGAAGGAGAAGATGCTAATAACCAACTTTTTCTACTTTTCCCATAATGTTTTCTACCATTCACAAAACACATTTCAAATTTTCAGTCACTATTTTTTTTGTCGTCTGCAAATGCTTTCGATTTAGACAAGCATAAAATTTTATCGTTTGGTAATGAGTTACACTAATCGTTTGGTCCAAAACGTAATTTCGTCGTGTTAAGTGGGAAATAACCTTTTCGTCGGAAACTGATAAAGTCGATCAAGAACTGTGTGGTTGTCTCCCATTTCAATGTCACATTATATTCTAGTAGGGAAACCCCCTTTCCTGTCACGAAGTTCGTTTAGAACGTCCCACTTATGTACGAGGGTTGTCCCAAAATGCCGTAGAATCGTTTAAAAAGTAAGCCGTACTACGGACTACCGTTAGGGCCATCGCCTTTGAATGTGTTAATTTGAAACACGATACTCGATAGTACGATGACGATAACGCGAAACAACGAAACCACGATGGTGAAAACGCGATAGCACGATGACGATAACACGATACTACGATGGTGAAACCACGACAATACGATAGTACGATGATGATAGTGCGATATAGTATCGCGTTTTCACCATCGTACTGTCGTAATTTCACCATCGTAGTATCGTATTTTCGTGTTTTCACCATCGTACTATCGTATTATCGTCATCGTACTATCATGTTTTCGTTATCGTACTATCGTGGTATCATCATCGTACTATCGTTTTTTCACCATCGCACTATCGTAGTTTCACCGTCGCACTATCGTATTATCGTCATCGTATTATCGTATTATCATCATCGTACTATCGTGTTTTCATCGTCGTACTATCGTATTATCGTCATCGTACTATCGTGTTATCTTCATCGTACTTTCGTCTTTTCACCATCATACTATCGTATTATCATCATCCTACTATCGCGTTTTCACCATCTTACTATCACCTTCCGGTGGGCATGCGCATCCTCCAATGTTCAAGACCTACAGGACAACAGTACACATGGAAGAGTTTATTCAAAGTCATTTTGAGAGAGGCTATGCCTGTAAATTGGGTTATCTACCCTCTTAGACAATTGTGGAGTCAATGGCCTTATGGATAAAGCACCTGCTAAATGTGAAGTAGACCAAGGTTCAAATCTGACATAGAACTCCGTTTTTTTTTTGTTTTTTTTAACTAGATTTTCTCCACTATCTTAACTTTTTTTAAACGTTGATATAGTCTGAAATTTAATTTGTATCAAGAACTTTTGCCTTTGACTTCAACAAATTTGTATTGATCAGTGACTTCAGAAAGGGGTATTTAGGGGGGAAATGGCCTCTTTTGTTTTTCCCATATTTGGGTACGACTAATTGTCTAGAGCATAATCTTCCAAGCCCTGGTATCTCAGTCGGTAGTGTACAAGACTTGAGAATAGAGGTCACTGGTTTGATCCGCACCTCGGCCAATTTCTTTCCGAAGATTGATGATAGTCATTGTGACAGGATTCATTCTTCTCTCTCTGCTGATCATTGTTCTGATGATAGTTATGTGGGAAAGCAGCCAGTAGCTCGAAAAAAATATTGTGGGGAGTACCGGAAACAAAATTTACGGGAAAGCATGGATAGGTGGACTGGTTGCAGTGATAAAACTAAAATAATACTGATAATGATGTAAAACACCATACAGCCAAACAACTAAAGGATAATGTGTATATTCCTTTCATAAACTTCTGTATTTCTTCCGCAAACAAATCAAACCTATATCTAACCTGCTATTTTTTTAGATTTACCAATCCCATTTCACCTTTGTTTAGAATATATACTTATAGAACAGGAAAATGTTTTTCTAAAAATTTACATGTATGTGTTGTTCCATAATCTACTTGGGTTAATGTTTTCTGTAATTTTTTTGCCACCAAAAAGAAAAATAATGATAAATTCAGGGTATTTCAAAGCTTGAAATTAGATTGCTCTTGTACTGTAAGATGGTTTAGCTTTAAAAAAAGCGTCAGGTAGCAGATTGCACTTTCTAATCCACAGTTTCAGCTCTCCAAAAGCGATTTTAATCCCCACTGGCAGTGGAAGAGTTAAAGAACTTCGGTACTGGAAAAATATCGGATATCTATGGACTAGTATAGCCTCTCTCAAAATGACTTTTTATAAACTCGTCCATGTGCACTGTTGTCCTGTAGGTATTGAATATTTGAGGATACGCATGCGCACCGGAAGGTATTAGTACGATGGTGAACAACACGATACTACGATGACGATAATACGATAGTACGATGATGAAACCACGATAGTATGATGACGATAACACGATAGTACGATGACGAAACTATGATAGTACGATGACGATAATACGATAGTACGATAACGAAAAAGACGATAGTACGATGACGATAACACGATAGTACGATGACGAAAACACGATCGTGCGATGACGATAATACGATAGTACGATGACGATAATACGATAGTGCGATGGTGAAACTACGATAGTGCGATGGTGAAAACACAATAGTACGATGACGAAAACACGATGGTACGATGACGATACTACGATAGCATGATGGTGAAAACACGAAAATACGATACTACGATGGTGAAATTGGGACAGTACGATGGTGAAAAGACGATACTATATCGCACTATCATCATCGTACTATCGTATTGTCGTAGTTTCACCATCGTAGTATCGTGTTATCGTCATCGTACCATCTCGTTTTCACCATCGTGGTTTCGTTGTTTCGCGTTATTGTCATCGTACTATCGAGTATCGTGTTTCAAATTAGCACGTTCAAAGACGATGGCCCTAACGGTATTCCGTACCAAACAGAACGACACAGCCTTGAAACTCCACACACAAATAGTTGCAACTCAAATATTGAAATTTGTATCCAGCTGGGTTGAGAATAGTTAGGGAAAAGAGAAAATGCTGGTTACCAGCATTTTGTCCTTTTCCCACAATGTTTTCAAAAGGCTTCTGTTTCAGGGTCGTCAAAAACAGATCTCGAGATTGTTTGGTAACTCTTACTTAACTCAGCATTTTGTCCTTTTCCCACAATGTTTTCAAAAGGCTTCTCTCTCAGGGTCGTCAAAACCAGAGATTGTATCCAGCTGGGTGGAGAACAGTGTGAGAAAAGGAGAAAATACTGATTACCAGCATTTTGTCCTTTTTCCACTATATTTTCAAAAGGCTTCTCTCTCAGGGTCGTCAAAAACAGATTGTTTAGTAAAGGGTTAACTCTTATCCTGATAAAGAAGCAAAATTTTAAAGCTGATAATAACAAGAGCCGTCAGAGACGGATTATGCTCCCCGAACAAGTGCTTGTCATAAAATATATGAAATTGATATAAATTTACATCTTTTATCCTAAAAGGACCTGTTCATGCTCCCCAAATATTGAAGTGAAAAGGCAATTACTATCTTAGAGATAGCCAACACAAACTTGTAGAGGACAATTAGCCCACGAAGCCCCCTTTGAGCCCGCTTTTCCCATAAGGGAATATTGCATCATTGAAATAAATACAACTGGTTTGTGATTTGTGGCATTTTTTAATAATAATTAAAAATTCGAAATTTCATAAAATCTAGGACTGCAGTAAAGGTAATGTTAAAATCTGCGTAATATACTTCTTTTTTAATAAATTAACCGTTTACTCGCACAACACAATACAGTGTTTTTAACGACTCTCTGGAAAAGAAGCGTTTGAAAACGTTCTAGGAAAAGGAGAAAATGCTGGTCACCAGCTGGTAACCAGCATTTTCTCCTTTTCCCACAATGTTTAATTCCTTTTCACCGACAACTCTCGTCATTATAGTCACATTCAGTTGTAGTCTGCTAATGCTTTCCGTTTTGAAAAAGTTGAAAATTGTTTCGTTGTTGTGGCGGTTGTCGCCACAGAGTTAACGAAAATTCCAAAATTCGAAACTAAATTCGAAAAATAAATAAGAGTTAAAAACCAAACAAATTGCCTATGTATCGGTGATGAACATACCTAACAACCGCCATAACATTTCAGTTAACCCCATAAAAAGTAGTCCACCAAATAAGCTACTGCTTCTAACGAAGACGGCTTTAACTAATCTTACTGATCAAAGAAGTGTTGAAAGTGATTGATTTTATGCTTAAAAATACATTCTAAGAGACAGTTAAGGTTGGCCAACTGATATGGAATCCTGAAACATCGGCCAATGTCGGTATACTACGTACAACAACTCGGTAAGCTGCGGAGAGTGGTCGGGCATTCACGTCATGCCGAACACGGCATGATTAAACCATCTTTAGCATCATTTCTTTTTAATATACAATGATACTTTATGAAGAATATAAAATTTTTACAGGTGTTTTGTCGATCAATGTAACCGATAGATCTAAAATAAAAAAAAAAGAAACGATTTTTTGTGGTATTTGTCGAAGACAATACCACTATGAGTTCAAGATTGCATTTTGATAACCATGTATCTTATTTTGTGCAAAGCCGAAGGAAATAAACCCAATTAAACTCATTCTTTCTCAGGCAAATGAGTTTTTCGGTGGCACATAGGTATGTAACTTGAAATGGTATTTTAAAATACATTTGAGCCATCGATCGTTGAGATACTTATTTTTGATTGAAAATAGCTTCTCTCTTTCATAGCCTTTTATTGGCGCAATGATACAAATTTGCGTACTGACCATGCGCTTTTCGTTCAAAATCCAATTGGTTCCATGGCTTGTTCGTCCTATGATTGCGCTATACTCTATTTGATAGCTCATGAATATTTATAGATCGAAGTAATTGATTGTAATTTTGGAAAATAAATGTAAAAGGCTAAAGATATTTCAAAATTATAGTTTTTAAGGTACATGAGTACTCTCCCTTCAACCGAAAAGGTATTCATTTGCTTTTAAGCCAATATTTGAACAATATGTCTCTTTTTCTTTCAAACTATTGTTCCACGCAATGGATTTTCTTGACAATACCACTTCAGCGTTCTCAACGCTTTGATTTTTCTAAGACTTCCGCATTCTCTTCATTATCTCCCGCTAGATGGCATTCTATAAATACTCATCTATCTGATATGGGGCATCCTGGGTTCAGAACCGAACCACTTTCCTACGCGACAACCGTTACCTTGAATTTCAAACAAAAAATAAAAGGTTTACCCAATAAAACGCTACCTCGTGCAATTCACTCAACTATGATCACCAGTTTAGAGAAATCTGTTGCTAAAGCAGGTCTCATTTCTCATCAAACGTATTGATACGTAAAAGCTATTTTCAACACTGCTACTCTATAGAACGTAATATTACAGTCAGCCCGCTTTCGGGGCTGGTAGTGATGCGTCATATAAGACAGTCAAATCTTCGAGGAATATGACATGCGCAGACAACGCCAGTGTACCTATCAATGCTTTCCCAGGGTGCTTTTTTTTTTCTCACATAACCATTTAATTACCAATGGTCAGCGGTGACAGGTATGAATCCTATCGCAGTGAATATCGTCAATCCTCGGAAAGGAATTGGAACCAGCAACACCCTATTCAAAAGTCTTGTATGATACCAACTGAGCTACCAGAGCTCGGCTGCAAAAACAGACCAATATGTTCCAGAGGCATTCTATGAATTATGGCTCTTGGAATCGAAACTTCAGACTAGTACCCGGAGCCTTCAGGTAACGAGTCCTACACTTTATGCTGAGCCCTACAGGATCCTGGGAAAAAATGTATAGCACTAAGGAAAACATCAAGACAACGGTGAGAGCAGTGTAGAGTAAGATCTGACTGCCCTAAACGGGCACGGCCATGATAGCAAAGTTTCCTTGAACCACAAGCTGTTTCAATGAATCCCATTTTTTTTTCCGAGTGAAATGTAATTATAAATCCGTCTGACTATAGCTTTATACATGTACGTAATTTTAATTACGGATAGAAAGTTTGAAAATTTTGATTAAAGTTGTCATTTATTTTCTTTATATTGGAAAAGGTGTTGTCTTTACATCTATTGAAATGGATGAGACAAACTGAGAACGGATTAAGATAATTTATCTGTTCAGATTCAAAGTGATCGCACGTTTACATGTTGAATGTATAAGACCGACAGGAAACAATTTTCATGAGTAAATTACTATCGAGCAAAGAAAAAAAAAGTGGGGAATAGGAATGCATTCACAGATAAGACACTGAGATTATTTTATGTCTTTGTTAGAAATCACAACGGAAAACACTGGCCTATTTAAAGGGGCTTTTTTCCTCCTTTAAGATTGGATGAAGGGGATGATGACCGCCCTTGCGAAATCGTGAAGGGGCTTTTGACCACCTTTAAAATTTGATGAAAGGGATATTGACCGCCCTTGCAAAATCGTGAAGGGGCTTTTGACCGCCATACCTGTTTTGGGGGTAGGGGATAATGACCGGAGGGGCTTTTGACCGCCATTCGACCAATCAGGACATCGCATTTATTCTACCCGATGTCCTGCCTTGGTTTCTGCTATTTCGGCTCACAAATAAACGGCTGTTAACGTTGGAAGAATGCAATTCTCTTTATTTATGTTGTGTTTTTAACGTTTGAATTTTAAAAAATGTGCTTTGCGAACGTGTACCGATGACGTGAGATCACGCAGTTGCTATAGACAAGTTTAAATTATGATGATTACTGAAAACTTATGCAAAGGTCTGATTAGCGCTAGATAAAGGATTAATTATTCGATATTTTTTTCCCTCTGAAAGAGAAAACTGGAAAACACAGGTAAAAATATACCTATATGAAGTATATTAATAAAAAGAAAACACGTTTACTTGAATATGTAACCTTGTTCAATAACCTATGCACATTCAAAAAGTGGCCACGTAACTTGTCACCAATGTTTCAGTTTGACATAATTAATATTAACCCATGGTGCATGAAGAACATGCTGAATGTGCACTGGGATCGTATATTCGATCCCTGATGTGTAGATATAGATCAGATTGCAAATTACATGATGATTAATTTTGGATTTAAAGTACCTGCTGATTACAATAAGCACTTTGACGTGTAGTTCTTCCTCACTAGGAGTATATTTCAATTTTAAAAAAAAGTCTAACTTCTGATCTGGTGGAACTTGGAATTTTTCCTCTTGACATAGCTGTTTTAACCGTTTACCACATAACGGGTCTTGACGACCTGTATATAGAAAGCTTTTGAAAGTATTACGGAGAAAGGAGAAAATGCTTGTAACATTCATTTTATCCCTTTTTCACAGTGTTTTGTGCTCTTTCAAAAATAAATTTCAATTTTTGAATCATTTATTTTGTTGTCTGCAAATATTTCAGTTTGGATTGCTCTAAAAGTTTTGTCATTTGATGACGAATTTAAGTGGATTGGCACATCTGCACAAAGGGTGTGTTGGTAAACTGTTAAATTGTCTAATCAACTTGACCACCCGTTGTCATAAGTATATCATAAGATAAAACAACCTACCGTCAATGATATTTACAATTTTCTTAATAGACCATCTGGCAAATTCCATTACTGACGCGTCACCACGAGTTACTTCCCTTGCGAGTACTCTCCACCGGACAATCTTTCCCAATCTTGAATATACCGAAAAGTGAAAAGGTCATACTTTTTAAAAGGAATTCACCTTAAACGTGATAAATAAGACAACAAAACCCCTAGATCGGCCATGCCAGTAGTTATATCAATTATCTTTTTCGAAGACACACACAAAAAAAGAACTCGTTTTGTCAATCTTTCGGTAAACTTCAGAGATCATAAGCAGCGCCATCTCCTGTCGGGCGTGTTGATAGAACTTTTTGTATGCAGACTGCATTAACCCTTATGCTGCGAACTTCGACTCAACGACTTTTTGCAGATAATTTAGATAAAGATCAGACTACGAAAAACGTGTAGTCTGATTCTAGATCTACACTGTCCGAAACTGGGATATTTTACCTGGAGATATTCCTTTGAAATAATATTTGGGATTTTACTATCGACTTTAAAATTTATGTCATATTATTATTTAGTAGGATAAGGTTTAATAATTTGAAAATCAAACCCCCCTCCCATTCCGAAAGAAATGAGTGCAAATATACAGTTAAACTGAGACCAGTTAAATCAAGTTACATAATAATGCATTTGAAAACAAAAAATTGAAAGGGCCAGTGATTAGAACAGACTTACCCCGTAACAGATTTAAACAATTCCAAACCTTTACAAGTGATCAAATTAAGGTTGGACTGAACGTAATAAACAATTAATTATGACACGTGTGTGTTAGTCGGTGCCTAATAAGAGCATAACAGCTTTTCAAATAGATGCACCCAGTTTTTTGTAAATGGTCAAAGGCAACATGTATTGCCGATAACCAATAAAATGTATGTATGTATGTACTTTGACGGTGAAATACCGAGATCAAAAAAACACGTAGCTAACCCTTTACTAGCTTTTCAATGAAAACAAGTATAGCACGTATTTGCCCACTGAAAATGAATCCCGTAAATTCAAACTGTATAATGTCCCAGTTTTTGGTAGATAGACTGTGTCTGTCTATTTGCAGATACTGGAACGATTTAAAAAAAAAAAAAAGAATTACTATCACTTTAATAGTTTAAATAATTCAAACCACCAACCCCTGGATTTCGAGCCTGTACGTTATAAACTTAGCTACGGAATTCGGCAAACATTAGTTGACCAATCAGACATAAAAATAGGGAAGGTCTATTGCAGTTATATAATTGTTATTTTCCCCCTTTTTCGCTATTTTGGATAGCAAAGAAAAAGGAGAAAATGTTGGTTACAAGAACTTTATCCCTATTTAACAACATTTTCAAAAGCATTATTTCTCAGGGTCGTAAAAGGCTTGGGTTATGTGGTATAGTATTTTAACTTTTTACCAAACATTTCCTGATTTTTATGACCGTGAGATAGAAGCCTTTTGAAAATATTGTGGGAAAAGGAGAAAATGCTGGTAACAAGCATTTTTCTCCTTTTCCCACAATGTTTCCTGCTGGAATCGAATGTCAATTTTTGAGTAACGCATTTTGTCATCTGCAAGTGCTTTTAATTTTGTCCAGTCTAAAATTTTGTCGTCTGGTAAAAGGTTAAATAGTTACCGTAAATGTTTTCACCCCACGTCAACACCTTGGACTCGTCCAGATACTTAGCATATGGAGACGATCGAATAAAAAAAGGCCAAATGGTTGTAATTGTCCTTGAAAAAGTAAAAGAATATTGTTGGGACAGGAGAAAGTGCTTGTTGCAATCCCTTCCTTTTTTCCCACAATATTTTCTCTCACACTTTGAAAATTCATTTTTCACACATCTCTCTGAACTGTAAATTGATTACTTTTTTGTGGGGGGGGGGGGCGTGTTAAGGTTTAGAAAGTGAGACAAATAACATAAAATGAGCAAAATCAGCACGTCTGCCCCCTTTTTTTTCCGGATCCCCATAACTCGGAATACTTCGGTAAAAGGTTAAATACATTGTAGCTGTCCAGTGTCTCCAGAAAGACAGGGACAGCCCATTTACTGATATTATAGCACTATTATCAAACGTCTTTGTTGCACTTTCAGGCATGTTCCTTTTGGCGAATAACTTCATATTATAGGTCATGAACGAAAGAAACGTGCCTTCAAATTTCAAACTTGCCATATCTTTTTCATAAAATAATTATTCAAGCTTCATTTTGAGTATATGTATTTAAAAATATGCGTATTATGAAGTTTTATACAAAAACAATAATGGGTGAAGGGTTAACTCGGTGTTCCTTTGCTCTCGGTATCGCACTGTGCTGGACAGGGCGGAAGACCTTTAGAACAGCCGCGTGTAATTTACTTACTTCTTACAGATTAACACAAACGGGTCACATTAAATTGACCCTTCTTATCTTTTGTTTCATATTTATTTACCCGTTTGGTGATCATTAGTGGACGGGATTATGAATTTTATATAGGTTACAGAGGGTAAGTCCATTCTTACTTTCTACATGCTCTTTATTTTAATACGATTTCATAAAATGCGTACTTTGTCTATTCCTAATTATTTTTTTCAAAGGCAATATCATGACATATGAATAAATTGTGTTAGAATTGATTTTATATAGATTTCTTACTATGTCACTTTTTTTCAGTGATGAATTTGTCAAAATTTAAAGGATTTGTGAACAGGACATACGACATTTGTTATTGAAATAATGCTTTGATTGTCCGGTGTCAAGTGATACTTCCGGTGTGCCGCTTACGATAAAATGGAAATATCGCTTATATCAAATTTAATTGGCAAATCGTCTATTGACAACACACTTAACGCATAAATTTTATAATCCATCAGACAACCCTTTTCCTCTTAACCTGATATTGAAAGTTTTCATTACCTTAAACCTCTCTGTAGAATCTGACATTCTATAAACTTTTCGAAAGGTTTGTAATTCACTGTTATTTAATTTGGTATGATGCTGAGATGACTTTACTAGCCCAACGAAAGCAATAAATATCGTTAATTCTATCATTCTGTGGCAAAACAGAGATTTGTTGATGTATTTTATTTGTTCCAACTGGTATTCTAATTTTTGTTTAAACATGTAAATCTGTTACATTGTCCGTCGCCCCCGTAATTCGACCTTTTGATATATCTCCGTATGTAAATCAGTTAAGCATCTTTAAATTGCTTACTGAGGATTTATCACCGATAGAAATATATGATTAAAATACTTTTTCCGGAATTTTATTGAGAGAAACAGTCATGACAGCACGATTTATGTAGCCTATCTGCTATACTGTATATGTATTGACTACGTTTGTTTGTGAGACCTTGGCAACAGTAACTAAAGTAGTCGGTTTATCTTATCACCACGGATCCATGTACATGTATAATAAACAACTGTCAATAATATGCCATTAAAAAAAGGGAAAAAGTACTGCTCAATGTGCAGTAACTATAGAAGGAAAATGGTGGAAGAAAAGGTAGTTTCACTTCACAGATTTCCAAAGAATGACAGGATACGGAAAGTTCGGATTCAGCGTTGCAGACTCTCAATGAAAACGTTTCGCTACACAGGGAATAGTAAACTCTGTTCTGAACACTTCGAGGAACGATGCGGACCGACAATGATGAATCCTTTACCTACAGTTTTTGGAAAGAAAAGATATAAAACCTCTGTAAGTTTGAATTGAAACTCTTTTTAGAGGCGATCTCCTTTGATTAGCTTTATTCATTTTTTCCCACAAATGGCGATCTTTTCCTTGTGGTAAGACAGCGGTCCCGTACGTTAGAACTTCGTCGGCATGTCCAACATTGACGTCTACGGAAGAATTAAACCCAGAGATTTCTCAAGATAGAATGACAAACTGCTGTTCCTTTCCTTTATTCACCGCTGTTAAAGTTGAGCAGTATTCTAACTACAATCATAATTGACAATTCCATAAGAATTTTCTAAATGTTCAGTCAATCAGTGTGGAGGGTTTCAGTGGATGGAAAGCCGTTTGATGATACATAGAAATCATTACCACTCTTTCTCATTCTACTTCTTTTGTAGAGATTTGATGAAAATACCACGGAACAAGCTAATGAAACACTAGATACACTCAACAACAGTGACTCTTCTTCATCTTCATGTGGGTACCACGATTCAAGTTACAGTGCATCTGAGTCAATTTTGGACACTTCAATATCTTTTCATGACTACTGTGGGATTCCAAGGGTATTATCATCTATCAGGCACAAATGTTGCCAAACATATCTTGAGGTTGTTTCAAACGCATCCCAAACCATGGAAGTCAAACTTGTGAAGGAAAGGGAATCAGCCACACAGACAGATCAAAGTGCTGTAAGCACTGTAATCGGTCGTCACTGAATGATTATTGGTTGGTTGGTTGTATTGGAGTTTAACGCCACTTTAACAGCTAAGGTCATATCATGGCGATCGATGACGCACATGTTTCCTGACTTTCTCACACCAGTACTAAAACAACTTTTCTTTCCAAAGCCACCGACTACTTTTCCCACATGCTTCTGCAGAGGTGAGAGTCGAAAATACGCCGGAAAGAAAGTTCGCCTCAACCAAAGATAGAACTCACAACCATCGGGTCATGAGTGCGATACCCTCACCACTGAGCCACCCGGGCGGATCCACTGAATGATTAAGCAATGTGAATATTTTCAAGGGTATAATTATTGTCACAGCAACCAGAGTTTTTAACGAAAATTACTTAAGTTAGTTTAAAATTTGACCCGAGAAAAGCATTTCACCAATTACTAGTGGACATATATAACACTTGTCGTGGGTACAACTTCTTGGAAGCGAGTTAGAGTTCGTTCAAAATTTTCTAGTCATTTTTGCAAATAGATCTACTGCTGACATAGGCAATGCGAATAAATGTCTGAGATAGTCAAATAGTATAAGCTTCAAAGGATCTTTGAAGCTTTCTGTCCTTATTTTTAACCTTAAATGAGCATCACATTGTATGATTGAACGAATTCTCGAAACTATTTACTTCCCTGTACCTCCTCTTAATTTGACCAATGAAAACCATAAAAGACATGAAATATCATTTTGAGAGTTCTAAACCAAAAATGGTTTTCTTGGCAAAATGATCTGAGAAACTGAAAATATTGAACTTCTATTTTCAGGGTTGTATTTTGTTAAATCTATTGAATGCACATAAAGGTTTCTTTTATAGATTTTGAATAGCTGAGCATCTGATTCTGAATGGGAAGAAATATTTCTATCCCGTCGAAAATATATAAGAACCCGTGCTAAATCTAAATTATCAAATGACCGGTTACGACTTCTTACTAGTTAAAAAAGTAAGCAAGGAGTACTAACTCTAACAAAACATTAAAATAGTACAGATAGATATCAAATGCAGTACTCGTATACAAACTTCTCAAAAGTCAGCTCTATACACATGAAGTTAAATAAATGGCCTATAAACAAAATGAATACGAAGTTTCATAAAATTTTGTCCAATAGTTAAAGAGATATCAGTCCGTAATGGAAATATACATCAAGCCCCCTTTTCCGATGACACGGCGTCAAATGAAAAAAGAATCTTTATCGGTGGACTATCGTAAGGAATACAAGTCATGAATGACGTTTCACCAATTTTCATCAAGGATTTTAAGAGATGTTTGGCTGGACCGAGGAGCGGACAGACAGAGTGGAACAAGATCAGGTTACAGAGTCTGTACAATCTGATCTAGGATCTACATGTATACTAACCAATAATGGGATACTCTTTTTTACAAAAATAACTTTGAAATAACAATATTCAAGTTTTCGCCATCCACCAAAATAAAGCTGCCTGCTGGTCAGACTGCACAGGTTATCCAGTTTGATCTTGGATCTATATGATTTGTCTCCTTTTCCCACAATGTTTTCCAAAGGCTTCTTGCCCAGGGGCGTCAAAAGTTGTCATTGTGTGGTAAAGGGTTAACAGCACAGGATGCAATAGTCAACTATTTGACTTTTTACAAAAAGAATCATTTTACGGCCCCCCACATTAAACAAGCTGTCCCAGAAAGTTATATGCGACTAAATTGATGAAAACATATTCTTAAAGGGTTGAAAACAACATGAGAAAAGAGGAAAATGCTTGTAACCAGTATTTTCTTCTTTCTTTTCCCGCATTGTTTTCAAAAGGCTTCTTCCCCACTTAAGTGAAAACTCGGATTTGTGTGGTAAAGGGTTAATATACAAGACGTTAAACAACAGTTTAACATATGATGTTCATTGAATAGTAGCTAATCTAACAGTCTTCAGTATACAAATTATGTATAGTTTGTATGCGTCCATTCCTGTAATGGGCCTTTTCGGGAATTGGGTCAGTTTGGATTGTTAAACGCCATCTCTAATCGGTCTAACGACCGATCAAAAAACCAACTACTGCTGATTTCGGTGTGCAGGTGAATATGCCTCTGCTGACATTTGATGATATAAGAGGAGATGATCAAAAATGTTCATTCCACACTGGAATTCCTAAATCTGTTGTTTTTGACGCATTATATGAAGAAATGATTGAGGATGCAGAGGAGTGTACTGGAGGAAATAACGACAAAAGTACAGGGGAAAGACCAAGGTCTTTGAAATTGATAGATGAATTATTCATGGTCTTGATGCGTCTTCGGCTTGGTCTGCTACTGGAGGATTTGGCGTTCCGGTTTTGTGTTTCTACCACCACTTGCAGTGAGATATTTAATAAGTGGATTGATTATTTGGAGCCCAAACTTTCTTTCTTGCTTGTATGGCCATCCCGTGAAATTATTGACAATGAAATGCCAGATGTTTTCAAAGAAAAGTTTCCAAATACAAGAGTTATAATCGACTGTACAGAAATAAAAACTGAAACACCAAATTCACTTCAGCTGAAGTCAGTCATGTATAGTGATTACAAATCTCACATGACTTGGAAAGCATTAGTTGGCATTAGTCTAACAGGTGTTCCAACATTCACATCTGATCTTTGGAGTGGTTCAATAAGTGACAAAAAAAAAAAATACTCAAAATAGTGGATTATTAGACTTATATTAGCCAGGAGATGCAATTATGGCAGATAAAGGTTTTATGATTTCTGACCTTACCACACCAAGAGGTATCCATCTAAATATTCCTCCATTCAAAAGAAAAAAAAGAGACAGTTCACCAAGAGAGATGTACAAAAAACAAAGGACATTGCAAATTTACGGATTCATGTTGAACGCGAGATGGAAAGGATAAAAAACTTCAGAATTCTTCAGGGTACCATGCCTATTACAATGGCACCTCGTGCTACAAGCATATGGAAAATATGTGTCTATCTGACAGCTCTTCTGCCCCCACTTATACCACTCCACAAGACGAAGTAGTTTTGTCACTGTTATAGTACATAATATAGTCATTGTATTACTTACTCGATCATTTCATTAAAGATAAAATGAAAATCATAAATTCACCAAAATCTGAATGATGTATACAGATAGGCCTACAAATTTATCCCCAAAAATATCTGTAGGGTACGAGTTCTCTGGAGAATTCGTACCCAGGGTACGACTTCTCCAGAGAACTCGTACCCTTCAGATTGGGGTACGAGTTTTCCAGAGTACGAGTTCTCCAGGGTACGAGTTCTCTAGCAACCTTAGATCACTGTGATAGTAGGCTTTTGAAAAGAAATTGGAAAAATGAGAAATTGTTTGTAATTTTTTTCTCCTTTATCTTCATCGTTTTCGTATTTTCTAGGGGGTCCTTATGCATGGTACAATCTTCGAAAAATCGTCTGCAAATGTTACTTTCATGATCATAGTAATGGACGGATAAGAAAGTGCATTCTGATCTTATATACATACATGTAAATGTACATGTATCACCTTTATAGGATCGCCAAATTACCGCTTGGTTTGTCAGAAAAATCCTAATCTGGTTACTGTTTTTATTTAATTACATATTGTCGGGATTGTGACGTTAGATCAGACTGCTGTAAATTGTGATCCTATCTTGACCCTACACCGCTCTGGTATGTCTATTTATTACTGCTTGGTTTGTTAGAAAACTTCCTAACCTAGTTCCTGTTTTTTGTTTATTACATATTGTAGAGGGATTGGCGCAAGATCAGACAGCAGTAAATTGCGATCCGATCTTGAAGACCAGATTGAAATTATGTGTGATATGATGCTGAAGTACACTCTTTGCAACGGCGAGTAAAACGGGGTGCAGGATTGAATCCTATTACAGTGAGACACGTACGCGTTATCACTTTGTGAAGTGTTATTGTTGATTGACTTGGAGAAAGTCTATAATTATGTTATCGTATTTTTCATATTTTTTTTATTTTTCTGAGAAAAAGTTATCTTTCGGCTTTTTAACGTTTGTATTGCAATACAGATAATGGAGAGATTGCTGGCAGCCAACGTCTTCTCCATTTTCTGAAATGTTTTATATCTCTTCAAAAGAATCCCAACTATATGAGCAAGATTCAATTTCTCCATTGCAAATGAACTTTTGTTTGACAAGTCTACGTTTTCCAAGTTGTAAAAAAGTTAATTAATGTCCGCTGTCTTAATGTGCATAACATCACGAATGGAGAGAATTTGCTGCTGGCCACCAAGTTTCTTAAATTATCTTAAAATTCTTTTTTTTTTTTCATATCCCAAAATATAAAAGTTACCTCTTGATTCATATTTAATTGTCGACCCAAAATGTTTTGAAATTGAGAAGTTGACATCTTTTTAGCTCACCTGAGCACAACGTGCTCAAGGGGAGCTTTTAGGGTCACTGGCTGTCCGTCGTCCGTCGTCCGTCGTGCGTCGTGCGTCGTCCGTCGTGCGTCGTGCGTCGTCAACAATTCTTTAAACATCAACTCCTCCTAAACCGCTGGGCCAATTTGGACCAAACTTGGCAGGAATGTTCCTTGGGAGGTCCTCTTTAAAAACTGTTCACAGAATTTGATTCCGTCAAAAACTCTGGTTGCCATGGCAACGAAATGGAATTTTTTAGCAAATTCTTTAAAAATCTTCTCCTCTGAAACCCCTGGTCGGATTTTGAAATAATTTCACAGATATGTTCCTTGGGTGACCCTTTTCAAAAAGTGTCCGTGAAATTTTGATCCGTCAAAAATTGCGGCTCTGGTGAATGGGGGCTACTTGCACTATACAGAAATGAAGGAATTCTTAAAAAATCTTCTCCTCTGAAACCGCTGGTTGGATTTTGAAATAATTTCACAGATATGTTCCTTGGGTGACCCTTTTCAAAAATTGTTCGTGAAATTTTGATCTGTCAAAAAATGTGGCTCTGGTGAACGGGGGCTACTTGCATATACAGAAATGAAGGAATTCTTAAAAAATCTTCTTCTCCGAAACCGCTGGTCAGATTTTGAAATAATTTCACAGAGATGTTCCTTGGGTGACCCTTTTCAAAAATTGTTCGCGAAATTTTAATCCGTCAAGAAACATGGCTCTGGTGAATGGGGGCTTCTTGCACTATTGGGAAATGAGGAAATTCTTAAAAATTTTTCTTCTTTGAAACCACTGGTCAGATTTTGAAATAATTTCTCTGGGATATTCCTTGGGTGACCCTTTTCAAAAATTGTTCACAAAATTTTAATCCGTCAAGAAACATGGCTCTGGTGAATGGGGGCTACTTGCACTCTAGGGAAATGAAGAAATTTTTAAAAATTCTTCTTCTCTGAAATGGCTGGACAGATTTTAAAATGATTTCACAGTGATGATCCTTGAGTGACCCTTTTCAAAAACTGTTCACAAAATTTTGATCCATGAAGAAACATGGCTCTGGTGAATGGGGGCTACTTGCACTATATGGAAATGAAGAAATTCTTGAAAATTCTTTTTCTCTGAAACCCCTAGTCAGATTTTAAAATAATTTGACAGAGATGTTCCTTGGGTGATCCTTGCTCTTGTGAATGGGAGCTACTTGCACTATATGGACATGATGATATTCTTGAAAATTCTCTTTCTCTGAAACCCTGGTCAGATTTTAAAAGAAATTTTCCGAAATGTTCCTTGGGTGACCCTTTTCAAAACTTGTTCGTAAATTTTGATCCATCAAGAAACATGGCTCTCGTGGATGGGGGATACTTGCTCTTATACAGAAATGAAGAATTCTTAAAAATTCTTCTTTTTGAAACTGATGGTCAGATTTCGAAATGAATTTTACATGTGACCTTTTGAAAATTGCTTAGCAAAATTATAAATTTGGTTCCAATGTTTCAATACCTCAAAAAAAAAAAAAATAGGGTATGGTCATCTCAAAACTCAGGTGAGCGATCCAGGGCCATCTTGGCCCTCTTGTTCCTGTCTACTATTTTCGTTTGAAGAACTAATAGGTAAAACCAAAGCATGTGTTACTCAATTACATGAATTTCACAAGAGTACTTTCTCCACGCCAAATAAAGTGCAAACATAGTTCAAAGACGATTTTTTTCAATGTCTCAGTAAAATCGTTCCACAACACAGAGAAAATTACGCCCCTAAATTATTAAAGCAAACAAAACATATAGCCTATAATTAAAAAAAAAAAGAATTGAAAACTGGTCCGAGTTCTCTCTATTTCTCAACGATCGGGCCCAATCTTCTCCAAAAAAGGGAAAGGAAGTACACCACTAAAATCAACTAATAATAGCGTTAGCAGAACACGGTAATAATCGTAACGTTCTGCAAAACAATATGTCCGATTAGGATTGCTGTAACCTTTAAGAATAAATAGTTCAATCAGGTTATTTTACTGATACAAACAATATAATATAACTTGGGCCGAATCTTCTCACTCTCGGGGGCCGAATCTTCTCACCTGCTGGGCCGAATCTTCTCGAAAATCGCTGGAAGGCCCTGGGCCGAATCTTCTTGGGTCCGAATCTTTTGACATCCCTTTTAAAGGGCTGTTCTTTTTGTTTACGCACCGACTGACGGCGATTAAACAAACCATTTATGCAAATACATTTTTCCCTAGGAAATGTATCAATACATTGGAAAGTGAACATAAAAGATCAGGTTGCAAAGTCCATGGAGTGTGGTCTTATTATTTACTATCCAAAATAGCCCACAGGATGTCTTTTTGTTCCCTTGTTAGCTCACCTGAGCACAACGTGCTCAAGGGGATCTTTTAGGGTCACTGGGTGTCCGTCGTCCGTCGTCCGTCGTCCGTTGTGCGTCGTCCGTCGTGCGTCGTCAACTATTCTTTAAACATCAACTCCTTCTAAACCGCTGGGCCAATTTGGACCAAACTTGGCAGGAATGTTCCTTGGGAGGTCCTCTTTAAAAAGTGTTCACAGAATTTGATTCCGTCAAAAACTCTGGTTGCCATAGAAAACCAAATGGAATTTTTTAGCAAATATTTTAAAAATTTTCTCCTCTGAAACCGCTGGTCGGATTTTGAAATTATTTCACAGATATGTTCCTTGGGTGACCCTTTTCAAAAATTGTTCGTGAAATTTTGATCCGTCAAAAAATGTGGCTCTGGTGAATGGGGGTTACTTGCACTATACAGAAATGAAGGAATTTTTAAAAAATCTTCTCTGAAACCGCTGGTCAGATTTCGAAATAATTTCACAGATATGTTCCTTGGGTGACCCTTTTTCAAAAATTGTTCGTGAAATTTTGATCCGTCAAAAAATGTGGCTCTAGTGAATGGGGGCTACTTGGACTATACAGAAATGAAGGAATTCTTAAAAAATCTCTGAAACCGCCGGTCAGATTTTGAAATAATTACAAAGATATGTTCTTTTGGTGACCCTTTTCGAAAATTGTTCGCAAAATTTTGATTGGTCAAGAAACATGGCTCTGGTGAATGGGGGCTACTTGCACTATAGGGAAATGAGGAAATTCTTAAAAAAATTTTCTTCTCTGAAACC
Source organism: Tridacna crocea (assembly GCA_943736015.1). Classification (NCBI taxonomy): domain Eukaryota; kingdom Metazoa; phylum Mollusca; class Bivalvia; order Cardiida; family Cardiidae; genus Tridacna; species Tridacna crocea. The sequence goes on along the minus strand of OX031066.1, from coordinate 30,954,072 downwards.
GATGGTCAGATTTTGAAATAATTTCTCAGGGATGTTCCTTGGGTGACCCTTTTCAAAAAGTTTTCGCGAAATTTTGATTGGTCAAGAAACTTGGCTATGGTGAATGGGGGCTACTTGTACTATAGGGAAATAAAGAAATTCTTAAAAATTCTTCTTCTCTGAAACGGCTGGACAGATTTTGAAATGATTTTACAGAGATGATCCTTGGGTGACCCTTTTCAAAATTTGTTCACAAAATTTTGATCCGTCAAGAAACATGGCTCTGGTGAATGGGGGCTACTTGCACTATATGGAAATGAAGAAATTCTTGAAAATTCTTCTTCTCTGAAACCCCTAGTCAGATTTTAGAATAATTTGACAGGAATATTCATTGGGTGATCCTTGCTCTTGTGAATGGGAGCTACTTGCACTATATGGACATGATGAAATTCTTGAAAATTCTCTTTCTCTGAAACCCCTGGTCAGGTTTTAAAAAATATTTCCGAAATGTTCCTTGGGTGACCCTTTTGAAAACTTGTTCGTAAATTTTGATCCATCAAGAAATATGGCTCTCATGGACGGGGGATACTTGCTCTTATACAGAAATGAAGAATTCTTAAAAATTCTTCTTTTTGAAACTGATGGTCAGATTTCGAAATGAATTTTACAGGTAACCTTTTGAAAATTGCTTAGCAAAATTATAAATTTGGTTCCAATGTTTCAATACCTCAAAAAGAAAAGAAAAAAAAGGCTATGGTCATCTCAAAAATTCAGGTGAGCGATCCAGGACCATCTTGGCCCTCTTGTTATAATTAGGCTTGGCCTTAATCTAAAAAGTCTGTGAATAACTAAATGTGAAAACCAGAAAGCAATAGGATCCACTTTTTGAGCAGTTTCATTTTAATCTCAACTGTCTGGAAAAGCCCCAGTAGCTCAGTCAGTAGTGTATAGGACTTGAAAGTATGGGGTCTCTGGTTCGATCACGTATCAACCGATTTCTTTCCAAACATTGATGATAAGCATTGGGACAGGATTCATTCCTCTCTCACTGCTGACCATTGGTAAGACAAGACATGTATGAAGGCAGCCAGTGGCTTTGGAAGAATATTATGCTGAGCACTGAGACTCCTGGAAACTCCGGGAAAGCACGATAGATGCACTGGTCAGCTGCCGCGATATACACGTTACTGAACAAATATTGTATATAAACAGCATTAAACACAATACAAACAATCGCTGGAAAAGCATGGAATACACTATAAAGTTTCAAGATTTAACTAGGCCTATCCTGATGAAGAAGCTTCTAGAAACCCTGGTCTGGAAATGATAATATTATGGCAACCATCATTTTCCAGTTTCCCGCAATGTTTTTTTTTTTTTCTATGATAAACGGTGGCCGACGTTTTTGCCTCTGACGTTTTGGTCCAAAAGAACTTTGAACATGTACTTTTTTCTCCCTACATTGTAGAGCTAAAAGACATACGTGAGTTGAGAAAGCTATGATACGATATTTGAAATACTACATACGAAGTCAATCAGCAGCTATTTTTATCAATATGTTTAATCAACACTTTACAACACAAAGAAAAATACTTAGTATTAACAGCCTTTCGGAAGAATCATCATGAAAGCAATGTAGCATGCTCTCCATTTATACAAGTCTATGACTATACTGTTTGGTGAACAGTGGTCATAAAGAATCATGGTTGAACAAGACAGCGACAAAGTGGCCTCTCTCCAGATTTTTTTCTATATAGTAAATTTACGCAGAAGTCGGCGAGAAATAAACTAAAGATCTCTAAACAATCTTTGTTTTAAAAACTGGACCTAGAAAGAAGTAACCAATAATCGTCATATACAATCAAAACCATCATCCTCCTTCGTCGAAATTTAACACAATTTCAGCAATGTACAATTTTAGCAGTGGCCATTCAACAAAAAACACAAAAATAGTATTAAAACTAGATACTTAATTAGCAAAAAGATCATTACACCTGGGTACGAAATGACCAAAGTGGGTACAAAATGACCAAAGTGGGTACGAAATGACCAAAAATAGAAAGTATAGGTAGGTACGAAATGACCAAAATCGTACGAAATGACCTAGGTACGAAATGACCTAGGTATGAAAATGACTGGAAACCGTTGAGATACTTATTTTTGATTGAAAATAGCTTCTCTCGCTCATAGCCTTTTATCGGCGCAATGATACAAATTTGCCTACTGGGCTTTCGTACCAAAACCAATTCGTTCCATGGCTTGTTCGTCGTATGATTGCGAGCTACTCCATTTAATTGGTCATGAATATTTATAGATCGAAGTAATTGATTGTAATGTTGGAAATTAAATGTAAAAGGCTAAAGATATTTCAAAATTATTGTTTACAGGTACATGAGTACTCTCCCTTTTACCAAAAAGGTATTCGTTTGCTTTCAAGCCAATATTTAAACAGTATGTCTCTTTTTCTTTCAAACTATATTGATTCCACTCAATGGGTTTCCTTGACAAATACCACTTCAGCGTTATCAACGCTTTGATTCTATTAGTTGTCGTAACTGTTAAAAGCTTTGATTCGTGACAAATACCATAAAAATGTCACTTCAGATAACATTTTGGTTTGTGTGCAAGAGATAGTGTGTTTAACAGTTTTAATATATGAAATGAGATGAAAAGCGTTGACTCTCTCTCTCTCTCTCTCTCTCTCTCTCTCTCTTGAAATGAGAATCAAGTTTGCAGCAACATTCAAACACAAATTATCGGACAGGCACCTCTTTTCTAATGAATAATTTCAAGATAGACATCAAAGGAATTTTTGGTTGGTTAAAAATGTTCAAAAGTATTAAATCAGTGTAAAGCCTAATTAATCAACTAATCATGAAGAAGTTTTATTCCATGTTTATTCCATGTTGCACTAGAAGCAGCAGTTATACCTTAGAAAGTAATACCTTAAGAACAATATCAGAATATAAGAATTTCCAGCATTTTCTTATTTCCTGATTGTTTCCTTTTTAAGCTGTCTCCTTTGAACCAGAGGAATATCTAATTTTATGATGAATTGTTTAAGACACTCTTTCCTGGATACATTATGGCTTGAAACCTGTCACCAAATAATTCATCGCTTGCTCGCTATTTTTTTTAGTACTATCAGTACTTTGATTCAGCTAAATTGGATATCTATCCGATAATTCATCAAATTTCTATCGTAGACTACTAGGGTAGATCAGAGATTGATATAGATCTAAGCATTGCGACAAAATTCATTCTTCTCTGTACACTGGTCACTAATTCAACGAGGGCCGTGTAGAAAGCAAATAGGATAAAAAGGGAAAAAGATCTACAAATAAGCGGATTTTCGCAATATACCCCATCTCATTTTAAAGAAACACCGGCATTGTCTCCCGCTAGATGGCATTCTATAAATATTCATCTATCTGATATGGGCATCCTGGGTACAGAGCCGAACCACCTTCCTACGCGAAAACCGTTACTTTGAATTTAAAACAAAAGAAAAAAGTTTACCCAATAAAACGCTTCCTCGTGCAATTTACTCAACTATGATCACAAGTTTAGAGAAATCTGTTGCATAAGCAGGTCTCATTTCTCCTCAAACGTATTGATATGTAAAAGCTATTGTCAACATTGCTACTTCATAGAGCGTAATATTACAGTCAGCCCGCTTTCGGGGCTAGTAGTGATGCGTCATATAAGACAGTCGAATCTTCGAAGAATATGACATGCGCAGACAAGGGAAACTCCGGATAAAACATGGGTAGGTGCTCTTGCCGACATTGACAGATCTACAAGTAAAATAATGTCGAAGTGTAAAAGTGTTAAAAATCGTAGTTAAAAAAATCACCATGATTCTCCAAAGATGCAGAGATCAAAATATGAATACAGTGTGGAAATGCCCTTGTAATTTTTTTTTTAAGTACGCGAACCAAGAATCAGTTCGATGTGTTTTTCCATATAGGCCTAAATCGTTGTCTGCGCATGTCATATTCTTCGAAGATTCGACTGTCTTATACATGACGCATCACTACTAGCCCCGAAAGCGGGCTGACTCTAATATTACGCTCTATAAAGTACATGAAGTAGCAATGTTGAAAAGCGCATTTACGTATCAATACGTTTGAGGAGAAATTAGACTTGCTTTAGCAACAGATTTCTCTAAACTGGTGATCATAGTTGAGTGAATTGCACGAGGTAGCGTTTTATTGGGTAAACCCTTTTTTGTTTTAAATTCAAAGTAACGGTTGTCGCGTAGGAAAGTGGTTCGGCTCTGTACCCAGGATGCCCATATCAGATAGATGAGTAGTATAGAATGCCATCTAATGAGGCCTAAATTAAGAAAATTAACGAGGAACTGGACTGATTTTGTTACGCGAATCCGGGACCGTAGGCTCTATTTCACACGTAATACATCTACGAAAGAAGCATGCTTTCTACGTTTGAGAACGCTGAAAATTAGGTTTTGGCAAAGCCGGAATTCGAACACAAAATAATTTGATTTCAAAATCTAGAATCTAGGTCGTCATTCGAATAAGTTTGTTTTAAATCATTCACGTCGCTTGTACTATGGATTTACCTTTTTCATATCAGACTTATTGAAAGATAATGGGAGACTTGCGGTAAAGCAACCTGACTAAAGAAAAGGCACAGATCTATATGGCGTATTTGAATTATTCAACGATGCAGTTTGGATACAAACGCGGGAAAATATTTTACGAAAGATCGTCTGTAGGCCTATCATAGATATTAGGAGACCACGAGAAAATGAGAATTAGTTCCATTATGTTACCAAATTTGACACAATTGTGTAACAATCTTGTGCGTGGAAAGTGACGAATTGGTAGGATCGATCGAAAGTCAAAATCTGGCGGAAAATTAATACCAAAATGAATAATTAAGCGTGTGGAAGAACGCTGTGAAAGAAGTAGTCACGCGACATCAATATTGTTCTCAGGTAGGTGGAGCTTGTTTCGGACATCTGTTACCAGAATACGAGTCGATTTATGTGACTTTATGTTATTCAACCTTCTTAGAATTTCTACTTCGTGTGGATTAGGGTTTGGTTTTTAGACTTGTTTGCATTACATAATAATGTATCCTCAGTCTACAAAGCGTACGTGTATATAATTGATCATGACGTAAAGTTCTACAAAAAGTTTTAACAGCGTTGTTCCATACAGATTTCAATGCAAAGACCTGACTATGTGTCAGTGTAAAAAAACACTGTGTGAGATATTTTTCAAGTTCAGTCTATGATCTATGCGTTTTGAAAAGTATTAGATGTAGTTTGTTTTCCTTTCTACCAAATGACGGTATTTCAGTCTAGTCCAAACTGAAAGCATTTGCAGACGACAATTTAAATGCAACTCTAAACATAAAATGTGTTTTTTTATGGCGTGTTTTCAAAAGCTATTTTCCTCCGAGTTGTTAAACTCTGAATTGCGTGGTAAAAGGTTAACAAAATCGGTTAGTTTGGTAGGTGACTTTCTGTGTTAACCACAGAGGAAAGAGAGTTTGGAGAATACATAAAGTTATTTTGTGACCTTTTTTTAAAATTCAAACAGATTGTATGATTTCAAGATTTGTTTTAAATTCTTGACAAGGAAAATAGAGCATCTTGTTTTGTGACAGAAGAAGAAAGCCAGGTTGTGTAAACATTGATGTATTTCCTTGGTAGAGGTGAGTGACTTCTTGGACCCTTTTTACTAGCCATACTCATTAGACTATTCTTATTTCTTTACACTAGCCTTTTTCTTACGAAAGCCTACAAATGTCAGAATGAAGGTAAAATGTTTTTAGCTCCACTGTTCGTACGGTCCTCCGTGTGTGCGTCCGTAAACTTTTTCTTTAAAAAACTTCTCCTCAGAAACTACAAACTGGATTTTTACCAAATTTCACAGGAATGTTCCTTAGGTGGTCCTCTTTCAAATTCCTTCAAATAATGCAGTTCCTTGAAGAATTCTGGTTGCCATGGCAACCAAAGTAAAAAACCTTAAAAATCTTCTCCTCCCCAACCGCTAATTAGATAGCATTATTATTTTGCAGGAATGTTCCTTAGGTAGAGGTTTACAGAATTCCCTTTAAAAAAAATGATCTGTCAAAAAACATGGCTTTTATGGGAGACTCATTTTCCTTTAATGGTATAAAGTAAAATCTTTGCAAAATTTTTTCTTTCAAACTATTCATTGAATTTCATTGAAAGGTGAAATTACTCATAATCAACCAAAGACAAGAAGTCTTTGGAAAACACTGTTGGAAAAGGAGAAAATGCTGGTAATCCTAACTTTTGTTGTTTGGTAAAGGGTTTAAGAGGGTTGCTTTACATAATCCATAGTCCTTTTTATATAAAACAAGAGAACCTCTGCACTTTTATTAGTTCTGGTAAAGGTTTGTTGACCTATTGGTGACCAAGTGCAAAGTGGACAGAAGGGGTGTTAATCCTGGTGACGTAGTTTTGTTTTCTATATTTAGATGTTTCCCCACCCAAAATGGTTTGTGACAAGACCCTCTTTAACTATAACCAGATGACAAAATTTTGTTACTGCTCATAATTGAAAGATGTTGTAGACAATATAATATAGCTTCAGATTAGTAAAACTTGTATCAAAAAGGGTAGAAATTATTGTGGAAAACTAAGAACATGCTAATTACCATTATTTTTCTTCTTTTCTCACAATCTTTTTCTTAGCTTTTTCTCTTCAGTTGGTAGCTAAAATGCAGGATTGAATGGTAATTGTTAAAAACTTCTCTTCACTGTTACAGAAAAATCAGGCCTGTGGAGCAATACAGGCACTCAAGCGCCTCTAGTTTAAAACACGTTATAACGTGAATTTAAAACACATAATAACACAATGAAAATCGCAAAAAATCTCATAAAAAACATGTTTTAAAACACGATGTAAAGCAAAAATAAGTCACATTAATGCGAAAAATCTCAAAACCTTGGAATAACGTGTTTTAAGATACGTTATAAAGCAAAAAAAGCCGCAGTAACGCGAAAATTCTCGTAATAACATGTTTAAAAACACATTATTACAAAAAGTTGCAGTAACGTGAGAATTCTTGTAATAACATGTTTTATAACATATTTTAACGCAAAAAAAAAAGTCAAGAGTAATGCGAAAATTATTGTAAGACCTACAATCATGTGATAACTAACTTGGCATCATCACTGGGATGTTACTATTACTAGAGCACAGCTCATTTGATTTTGTTTGTTCATGAGTATTGGAGTCTAGCGCCATTTAGACAGCTGAGGTCACATCATGGAACCCAATGCACTGATGCATGTGTTTATATTCTTACACCAGTACTGACACAACCTTTTTTTCCCAAGCCACTTTCTACTTTCTCACATGCATCGGAGATAAGAGGTAAAAAATCGCCAAAAAGGAAGTTTGCTGCAACAGGCTTTGAACCCAGAAACTTCAGGTCACGAGTCAGATAAACTAACTATTGAACTACCAGGCTGTGCTAAAAAATATTAGATTAATGGCCCTGTTATAATGGTGTTCGTCTAGTATCGCACCAAGTTGATCTAGTCCATATGTTTAGTGCCTCATAAGGACCATTGCGACTTTGTAATTAATTCCAATTCACCAGCGAAACAACTAATTGATGAAATCATGGGCAAAGTAGAGGCCTGAGCACAACACACTGGGTCTTCCTTGTGAGTGACCTTAGGCAAGGCACCTCAGAGCCCTACCATTGTGCTGATGAAACCACTGATATAATTTTATGAATTTGCGTTAGTGCGACTTTTATATTCAGGTTATAACGCTAATTTTCGTGTTAGTGCGACTTTTTCTCTGTTACAACAAGTTATAATCACATTATAACGAGAATTTTCACCTAAGTGCGACTTTTTTTGCGTTATAATGTCTTTTTATTCTTTTTTCTTATTGTTCATTTTGACCCTTATAGGCTTTCGTAATTTTTCAACTTATTACCAACTACAAACTTTTAGACTTGTCCAAATAGAGATAATTTTCAGACAGAAGATTCTGTTTTAACCACAAACACAATCTTTGTTTTTAATAGATTAGAAATTTTGGGAAAAGGAGAAAATGCTGATTTCCAACACTATCACCCTTTTCCATAATGTTTTTAAAAGCCCATTTACTTCCTGAAAAGTCAGAATTGTTTGGTAATGGGTAAATGGGTTAGATTTATAGTGAAACTTCCAAAATTTGATATGTTCATTTTGCTAAAAGAATATGGAGTGACAAGTTTGTGTCTTATAGTACCAATATAAACAGAATGTAATGAAACTTCGTATGAAAGACTTCCAAGATGGCACTTGAAATCCTTCTACAGGGATCATATATGTCTAATACCTGCATGCATTCTGGAAGAAAAAAAAAACAGTGTAGTTACTTGTAAAAATGAGTTGCTCTTTCACTGTAGTTGCTTTAATAGATATGAAAGGCTTTCTTCTATTTTCCTGAAACTTAACTCCTATATGTCATGTAACTTTCTATAACACACTCCTAAATTTTAACAACCTTAGGAAAGAAGGCTTTTGAAAACATTATTAGAGAAGAAGAAAAAGTATTCTCTTTCTCCCATAGTGTTATCTACCCTTCTCATTTCAAAGTGTGAATCACAATTGTTCGTTTTTTGTTTGCAAGGCTATGGAAACATTTTTGGGACAAGGAGAAGATGCTGGATACTGCCATTTTCTCCTTTCCCACAAATATTTCAAATTTGTCTTTTCGAATGGTAGGTAAAAAAATTGGATTTGAGGAAGGGAATGCTTTGTTTAATCAATAACAGCTCTTTTTACAAAGTCTGTGCAGACTATGCAAGCGCCCCTGAGTTGGATCAAGAACTAAAAGCCTGCTCAAAATTTTTTGCTGTTTATTCTGTCCTGTAATTACATGAAGTGACAAAATACTGAAAACAAGACTACAAATGGAACTGCCATACGTCGATCCTAATAAAGAGGCGGTGCAGTCAGGCATCAAATAGCAGTGTGTTTGTATTTTATAGACTGTAGTTTACATACATATATGTCATGTTCCATCCCAACCACAGTCTAATACACAATTTTGTTGACCAGGGTAAGGCTTTCTAAGAACAGGTTGGGTGAGACAGGGGCTTCAGGCATTAGTCTAATTAAGCCATAGGAACACATTCCTGAGTTTTTACAACCCTATGGATGAAGCCTTTTGAAACATAGTGGAAAAAGAAGAAAATGATTGTAACCAGCATTATCACCTTTTCCCACAATGTTCTATACCCTATCAAAGACAACTTCAATCATTTGAGTGATATTTAAATTATTGTCTGCAAATCTTTAGAATTTAGACAAGTTTCCATATTTGTTGTTAGGTAAAGATTTCACTCTCTACAAATTTCTAGACATGTACAAAGTATCTGTGCACAGTGCAAATAGAATACTTGAATACATGTACCTCAAAAGATTGATTTTATCTTTAACTGGTTAGAAACACCTTACAGAACATTGTAGGGAAAGAAAAAGTGCTGGTTTTTTTTTCCTTTTTATCTTAAACATATTTTATTATAATAATTCTATTTACAACAATGGCAATTACAATAAATTTAATTCTTATATACATGTATGTACCAAAAAGTAAGAAAACGAAAGGAAAAAAAGTTATTTATAGAAAGGGAGAAAAGGGATGAAAGGAAATCAGATGGTGCTTTCAGTAAGATGTCTGATAGAAATTATCACTGGTACAGTAAGTATCGGTAACTTACAGGTGGGTATCTAGAATATTCACATCCCTACAAATTAAAAAATATATATATCACTGAAATTTATATGAGAAAACAATACAAATCATCAATAATTAAGAATCATAAAATTACACAAAAATAATTTTTTGATGGTATTCCCTTAAACGGCTACGTGGCCTCTGAAGCTATTTTTAGATTTCCCGCCAAAAATATAAAAAAGCATTGTGGAAATGTTAAGTGACTGGCACGTGACTAATGGCTGAAATTCCATAGCATAACAAACATGTAATTATTTTCCATAATGTCTTAGAACTTCAGCGGCTATGTTTGAAGCTTCATCTGTATCTTTCCGGTGTGTAAATGAGCGAGTTGCTTATGTAAAAATAGACCATGTTTTCTGTCGGTGTCGACCTGGGCTGTAGTAAATCTCTAATTTCTCATGTTGATGGATGGTTTTCGACTACTGGTGTTTTATGAATGAAAATTATAAGGCTTTTGGAGTATAGGGATGTTTTTTTTTCTATTCTTGTAAAATTTTCTTCCCAAAATCTGAAGAGCCACCTTTAAAAGGTTTTGTCTCTTTTTATATACAAGTGAACTGCTTCAAAAAGTAAACAATTTTGGTCTAGGGTAAGGTCTGCACTGCCAAATAATAATTTATCAATATTTAAATCTTTACCACACAATCCCAACTTTTAACGACCCTAAGAAAGAAGACTTTTGAAAATATTGTTGGAAAAGGAGAACATTTTCCTTTTTCCACAATGTTTTCTACCCTTTCCAGACTAAATTTCAGCATTCCAATCACATTTTTTGTTGTCTGTAAATGCTTTCGATTTGGACCAGTCTAAATTTTCTTGTGTTGTAGGGAATTCCCTTGAACTCCTTAGAACAATATGCAAATAGGCATTTCCTGAATTTTCAATTTGAGGCTGCATCACAGAAAAAGGGGGTTTCATGCAAAAAATCTGTCTGAAGCCATTTCTCCACAACCCTTGGACCAAATTTTATGAAAATTCATATCTGAAATCTTGGAGCAATTTGCAAATGCCTCTTTCTCGTTTCTCAATTTGAGGCTGCATCACTGAAAAAGGGAGCTTCATGTAAAAAAATTGTTTTTCACTAATATCATCTATCCGTCTGAAGCCATTTCTCAACAATCCTTTGACCAAATTTTATGAAACTTTATATCTGAACGCCTTGAAAAAATATGCAAATATGTCTTTCCTGGTTTCTCAATTTCAGGCTGCGTCACGGAAAAAGAGGACTTCATGTAAAAAATCCTTTTGAAGCCATTTCTCCACAACCCCTGGACAAAATTCCCTTGGAACAATGCAGAAATAGTCTCTCAGTTTCTCAATTTGAGGCTGCGTCACAGAAAAAGGGGGCTTTGTGTAAAAAAAATGTTTTTCACTAATATCTCCTACATCAGTGCTCAAAACTTTGTGAAATTTCAAATCTGAACTCATTGGAACGTTACCCAGGTTCTTCTTTCCCAGTTTCTCAATTTGAGGCTGTGTCATAGAAAAAGGGGACTTCATGTAAATAATGTTTTTCCCTAATATCTGCAATATTAGTGCTCAAAAGTTCATGAAATTTCAAATCTGAACGCATTGGAACATGAACATTGCCCAGAAAAATTGTTTATGATACCTCTTTCCTGATTTCTCGGTTTCTCGATTACAGGCTGCTTTACGGAAAATGGAGGCTTCAATTAAAAAGTTGGTTTTCTGTAATATCTCCTACATTAGTACTCCAAAAATTCACGAAATTTCAAATCTGAACTTGTTGGAACATTGTCCAGATACCTCTTCCCTGGTTTCTCAATTTCAGGCTGCTTCATGGAAAAAGGGGCTTCATATAAAAAAATTGTTTTATGTAATATCTCCTATATTACTGCTCAAAATTTCATGAAATTTCAAATTTTGATTATTATTCAGAAATGCCACAAACCACGCACCCTTTGTGTTTATTCCAATTATTCAGAAATGCCACAAACCACGCACCCTTTGTGTTTATTCCAATTATTCAGAAATGCCACAAACCACGCACCCTTTGTGTTTATTCCAATTATTCAGAAATGCCACAAACCACGCACCCTTTGTGTTTATTCCAATTATTCAGAAATGCCACAAACCACGCACCCTTTGTGTTTATTCCAATCATGCAATATTGTCATAACCCTTTACCAAACAGCAAAACTTTAGCTGCTCCAAATAGAAAGCACTTGCAGACGACAAAATAAATGGAACTGAAAATTTGAAATTTGTTTTGGGAAGTGAAGAAAACATTGTGGGAAAAGGAAAAAATGCTGTTACCAGCATTTTTTCCTTTTCCCACTGTTACCAGCATTTTTTCCTTTTCCCACGATGTTTTCAAAAGGTTTCTTTTTCAGGGTCATTAAAAGTTGGGAATAAGATAAGAGTTAAGGGGAAAAAGGGGTTTAAAGGAGGCTTAGTAGGCTTAGTGTCCTCTACAAGTTTGTGATGGCTATTACTCCAAAAGTATTACAACCTTTAAAAGCCAAAATTCATAAACAGATAGATCTTATTGATAAATAGAAAACGTAACTTTTCCATGTTCCAAGACATTTTAGGGGAAAGGAGGGCTTCATGGTAGACTTAGAGTCAGTTTCTTTCATTATCTTGCTGGTCAAAATTTCACATTTCAGTTACCATCCTCCTCAAAAGAATTTTGTTGTCAGTCTGTCCATTTGTTTGTCGAGCTCTATTTCAGTTAGTGTTCACACAATTTTCTCCTGGTAGGTATGTCATCAATTATTATTATCGTAACATTTGCCTCTGGATTCTTTTTCCAATTTTATACATTTTATGACAAGCACTTGTTCGGGGAGCATAACCCGTCTCTGACGGCTCTTGTTCTAGATTGTTCCAAAGAGAAATTGAAGATGAGATAAATGACTTTTGTAAAATATTTGTTTTTTTTTCCTTTTCCCACAATATTTTCAGAAGGCTACTTCTAACAAGGTTATAAAAACTTTAGATTGATTTTGTGTAAAGGATCATCACTACCCTGTTCAAAAATATACACCATTACTGGTACTTCTTAAATAAGTCAAGTTGCACTTTTGTTAAATCATCAAAATAAAATGAAAAACAACAATTGGCATTAACATTAGGGAAACTCTGGAACCCACATTGTAAGAAAAAGTAAGGTTGAGGTATTAGGCAAAGAGAGGAGAAATTATGTTCTTTTACTTGAGGTGTGCTAAGTAGAACAGTCATGCAACCTGATTTTGGTAATTATTTCCTGAGTGCTTCTTGCCAGTACAACTTGAATGTATTTTTTTGCATGTATTTTTCTTAATTTCTGCAGAAAAGGTAATTTCTCAAAATATCCAGATTTCTTTTGTAATAATTCATTGTTTTCCTTTATTTTGTTTTACTTTTTACCGCTAATTCAAATTAAAAGTATGTACAGACAATGAATTCTTTACGGATCATTTGACATAAACTGTTTTTGAAAGGATTGAAAACAATGCCTGAATTTAGAAAATGTTGGTTGCCAACATTTGCCATGAATCAATAAATAAGTCAGTCAAACAATAAATGGATGGAACTTTTACCTGTAAAAAGTATTAATTCATTGCTGTTTTACCTGTGGGTATTTTCTGAACAGTTCATAAAGAGCCATTTTCTTTATATCAGGGGTTCTATGTAACATTATGATCCCTATTTATATGCAGTAGTTAACTGCCTGTACTGGTGTTCTTCAGTTCTTAATTGATCTTGTAAAAACTCATACTGTGAGTTCTTATAATTTTTCTAAACTGTATGAAAAAAAAAAACAACATGTGTTGCCTGTAACATGTTAAAGAGTTAATCAAATTGTAAGTAACCTATTTATACCATAGTTACCCAAGTTTCTATGGAGATAATAACAACTTTATGATATCTTTCAAGACCAGGGCAACTTGTTGCATATTTAATGATCATGTTATTTGGCACTGACTTTAATTCATTACAAACCTGTTCCTTCTTTTATTGTTCTGAAGGATGAAGGATGAAGGCTTAGAACATTGTGGGAAAAGGAAAAAATGCTGGAAACTAGCATTTTTTCCTTTTCTCACAGTGTTTGGCTACCCAATCAAACAAATTCTACCAACAATCCTACCATTAAACAAACAATTGCAGCTTGAAATGATCCCGAGGATGAAAGCTTTTGAAACCATTGTAGAAAAAAATGAAAAAAAGAAGGCTTGTAAGCAGCATTTTCTCCTTTTTCTACAATGTTTTCTATCCTATTCAAGACAAAATTCATCATTTGAGCCTGGTTAATATTATTGAGTGCAAATGCTTTCAGTTTTGATAAGTCAATATTTCTTTCTTGGGTGATAAAGAGTTAACTTTTTACCAAACAACATAATTTTAGACTAGTCCAAATATGAAGCATTTGCAGATGCCAAATTTAGGTAACACAAATTTGAAATTTGTTTAGGAAACAATGCGGGAAAAGGAGAAAATGCTGCTTACCAGCATTTTCTCCAACTCCCACAATGTTTTCAGAATGCTTCTTTCATAAGGTCGTGAAAACCCCGGAGTTGTTTGGTAAAAGGTCAGAGCACTAAGTAACCAGCTTCTAGACTATACCTCTAAAATTGACAGCTTTTGATCCATGATGAGAGAAGGAGTAATTATTGATCACTGGAAGGTTTTTCTTTTCTTGCAATATTTTGCTATTCTTTTTTTTTCTCACTTTTTTTTTTACCAGAAGGAAAAAAGAAGTAAACTTGCTGAAATTTAAAAGATTTGCAGATGATATAAAAGATGTGGCTGTTAGGATGGGATTGGAAAAGGCTTCTTTTATGCTCCAATCACAAAATTTTAATAACTGGATGGATGGCTAGTTTTTCAGGAGAATTTGTTACAATCATCCAGGGACCACACGGGGACCGTCCCATGGCAGGTCAATTTGAACGGCGGCAGTCCAATTTTGAGATGCTGTCCGTTGGCTGTTCAATGTTTAAAGCAAAGTTATAATTTGACAGCAACAGGGCGATTTTTGGGCAATTGGAGAGCCTGTTATTTCATTATCCGGGGTTCCTCATCTTAAGACAACCATGTGGTGACCGGACGGTAGCCGGATGGCCGGATGACAAAGTCAGACAGATGTATATAGACACAGTTCAGTTGCAGCCTGATGTCTGTTTGGTGGCCACCCAGTGCCTTTCTAAATGGCATTTCCAAAGAAACTGTTGTCTATTCAGTGCCCATTTGATTAGTGACTGCTCGACCAAAATGTCTTAAAATGGTATGGTGCCCGTACGATGTCTAAAATCTTTGACTCTACAAAGTTGGAAGAAATCATCCAGCTTCCGCTTTATTTGTGACCTAGGCACTGGATATGTAAGATATGGTTTGAATGATCTAAGGGTACAGGAAACATTGTGGTACATTGAGAAAATACTGGTTCTAACACTCATTTGTCCACAATATTTTCAAATTCTATCTTCTCGGTTCAGAGAAACTACATGTTGTTTGGGTAGACTGCAATGTATACCGGCAAGCATCTGTTGGGGAAAAAAGGCCAGTCGCCAATAATACATGCATGAAAAGTACCAGGTGCTGAAATATTTGATTATTGAAGTTGTTTAGTCAGAAGTAGAGTAAGATGACTTGACCCTTTACCACACAATCCTGTCTGTTAAAGTCCCTGGACAAAAGTTTTTTTTAAAACATTGTGGGAAAGGGAGAAATTCTGGTAGCCAGCATTGAAATTTTTCATTTCCGACAAGGTTTTCTAAACTTTCACAGACAGTTACCATATTTTCAGCTAAATTTGATTTGTCATCTGCAAATGCTTTCAGTTTCAAACAGTTTTAGTTTTCGTTGTTTGATAGAATACAAGATTTTTTGTAAATATTTTTTCAAAAGTATGAAAAAATATTGGAAAAAAGGAAAATATGCTTGGACCAGGAAACTGCTCTTTTTTCAAAATGTTTTTAACTGAAAGCCTTTAACTGAAAGAGCATACAGTTGTCATGGAACAGTGTTGGGATGAATGCATGAATAAGATCAAAAGTACTTAGACGACAAATTCAGTATTGCTCAATTAATGTTTCTTTGGTCAGAAGACGTTATCAGAAAAGGAAAGAAATGCTGGTTACAATGTTTTCAAAAGCCCGTTCGTTTGGGAGCATTGAAACTCTGGATTGTGTGGTAAAGAGTTACCCCATCATTGTAAAAGCTTTTCAGAGACCCAAAAAGTGTTGCAAATCAAACTGTTGGAAAAACAGCTGAAGGACTTTTTCAATGGAATGGACAAAATAGGGATAAGGAAAACATTGCTTAAACAGAGGAACTGCTTCTTTTTCCTCAATATTTTTCAATATCTTGAACTGAAAGGGCATACAGTAGACATGTTACACTCTTGGGTTTGTTGTGATGAGACTTGGTTGCTCAGTCGGTAGGCTGCAGGATTTGACAGCATTTGTGGACAGCATAGTGATCTCTGAGGTACTGTGACTGGCCTATACATTGCAGTGGTCTATTGTCCAGAAAATACGGTATTAACATTTTACTTAGCGTTGCTACAAGTAATCGATACTGCGGGGCCTTGATTCATATCATAGCAAACTTGCGCAGTAGAGAATGATTCTTTTCTTGTGCTATTTGGACATTTAACCTTTTCACATTCGTTACCCAATATTCTAACATGACACGCGAATTTGGCTCTATAAACACAGTGCAAGGAAAAATCTGGTAAAATCTGCGACAATCCATGCAGAGTTACATCATTCTATATCGAGTGACGTCATTCAATGAATGGGTTATTCAGTGGAACATAATCTTCATCCATGTGTTTACTCCAAGTTTGAAATTATTTTCCTTTCATTAAGAATTGGCCATGCTAGAATTGAAATAATCTTCTTTCTATCATAGTTTATCGTTAAATAAACCATGTTGTGTGTTATGAGGTGCAGTGAATAAACCACTAGGGCTATATCACCCTCATGGATTATTTATTGTGCCTCATAACTCACAATAGTTTCTGTGGTTTATTGAACAATAAACCAAAATAGGAATAAGATTATTTTTTAAACACAACACTACTTTTCAACAAAATGAAAAACTGAAAGGAAAAAGAGGTTATTGCTTGTGGGGTTGCTTTTCACTATTTTACCTCATACTGAGCTGTAAAAGTGTATTTATACTCATATTCCAGTATCTCTTATGCAGTCTGTCATTTTTAAAGACACATCTTGTTTGTGATGTTTAGAATCCATTATGGTTAATAAAAAGCCTTTCTCCTTTGAAATCTATTTTTTGAAAACAACGTTACTTGACAGCTGTTGAAAGAGTGACATCTTGTATCCAAGGATGTCATATTGATCAGTTATTCTCTTATTACTCATTAATTAACCCTTAAAGCCCCTTTCACAACTACAGTTACCTTTGCAGCCAGTGTGGATCAAGATCAGGCTGTACAATATGTGCAGCCTGATCTTTGATCTACACTGTCTGCTAAGCTAAAAGACTGTAGACAAAATCGGCAATAAAATTGTAATTAATTGGATCATATTTCTTGGATGAAAATGTCTGATAGGTTTATGAGGCGCTCTAGGTTTTTTTTTTAATCCTTTTCCTACTAACCTATCAGAACTCTTATTATGGAATGTTGAAATGCATAAGTATGTTTTGGAAACATTTTGCAGGGTTACTATGATTTTTGTGTGCATGTGTGTTTTTTCAAAGTTTTAGCAGAATGCTAAACACCACTCAGTTTAAGAGAGCAAGAGATTGGA
The DNA here is from genome assembly GCA_943736015.1 of Tridacna crocea. Classification (NCBI taxonomy): domain Eukaryota; kingdom Metazoa; phylum Mollusca; class Bivalvia; order Cardiida; family Cardiidae; genus Tridacna; species Tridacna crocea. Next base: position 30,936,617 of record OX031066.1, on the reverse strand, counting down.
TATCAGGCTATGATCATTTTTAGTATATTGATCTAAATACCTCCAGCAATCTAGCTGTCTACCAGGATAGTTTTCTCTGTAATTGCAAAAGCAGAAGTAGCCCAATAAATTTTCTCCCATGCTGAAAACATGTAAGGAAATGGGAAATTGGAATTTGATGAAATATTCATGGTCACTTACTGTGGATTTGACAGCACCCTTAGTGCAGTCAGAATTTGATCTGGTAGGTATTTAGATTTTTTACATCTCAGCATATTAATATATATATCATCGAAATTTATATGAAAACAATACAAATCATCAATAATTAAGAATCATAAAATTACAAAAATACAATTTTTTTGATGATGTTCCCTTAATCCACTACCACACAATCCCTACTTTTGACAACCCTGAGAAAGAGGCCTTTTGAAAACATCTTGGAAAAAGGAGAAAAAGTTGGTTACCAGCATTTTCTTTTTTTCCCACAATGTTTTTTACCCTTCACAAAACAAATTCCATTTTTTCAGTCAATTTCATTCTGTTGTCTGCAAATGCTTTCAATTTGGACAAGCCTAAGAACTCATTACCAGACTTGTCCAAATCAAAAGCATTTGCAGACGACAAAATAAAAGTGACTGAAATTTTAAAATTTGTTTTGTGAAGGGTAGAAAACATTAGGGGAAAAGGAGAAAATGCTGGTTACCAGCATTTTCTCCTGTTCCCACAATGTTTTCAAAAGGCTTCTTTTCCAGGAGCATCAAAAGTAGGGATTGTGTGGTAATGGGTTAAATATTGTCATTTGGTAATGAGATAAAAGGACACATAGACTCTTAAGGTATTTTCAGATTTCGCACCAGAAATCGAAAAAGCATTGTGGGAATGTCAAGTAACAGGCAAGTGACTAATGATGCTTAAAATTCCATTACATAACAAACATGTAATTATTTTCCATAATGTCTTCTTCAGACACAATGTTTGAAGCTTTGTCTGTGTATTTCTGGTATGTAAATGAGCAAGTTGCTCATCAAAAAAAAAATAGACTTTTGGTGTCTACCTGGGCCATAGTAAATCTCTAATTTCTCTTGTTATGGTATGATTTTCGACTACTGGGGTTTTATGAATGAAAATTAAAAGGCTTTGGGAGTATAAGGATGATTTTTTTGTATTTTTGTAAAATTTTCTTTCCAAAATCTGAAGGGCCACCTTTAAAGTACCTATTGATATAATTTGCATCTTATGGGATGTTGATTATAAAATAATTACATGATATTGCTGTCAAAGTTCTATGATGCTGTAATATTTATTTCAGATTTACATCAAAGATGAGATTTCTGGTAACTTTACTACAACTTACCAATATTATGGTTAATGTATGTGCTGGAACTGTGCAGTTTGAAGATACACAGGTCATTGCTGAGGAAGGGAAGGAGTTTAATATTCGAGTTCGGCATACTGGTGATATATCAGAGATAATAAATGTCGTAGTAGCAGTAAGTCAGTACTTTTACATGACCTATGCCCTGTGATAAAGGGGGTGGGGGGAAGGGGTTAATACACCTGCAAAAAGTATCGACCCAGGTAAGCCTGTGCAGTCCTCGTAGGATGACCTAATTCAAAACTTTTTGTCATTGGTCAAGACAAAATGGATTTTATTACGATTCCATATTTTTATAATGCTTTGTAAAATGCATTAAACTCAAATAGGTATCTTGGATTTTCCCTTGAACTCTGAATTGTTGTAGTGAGTTTTTCAATGACGCCGAAAAATCCATTACCTTTGCTGTATGTCAAATTATTGTAAATAGATACAGTAGAAGTTTGTCAGAAAAGGAAGTCTTGCTTTGAGTATATGGAAAGGAGAAGGGAAGCTTCTAGTGATTGTAAGGAATATTTAAAGCCCTATTAGGGACCAAAAGCATTAAAATGCAACTCTTTTTATATCATAAGTTAAAAATATGGAAATTATTATGAAGACTGCTGACAGTCTGTTATTGAAACATTGGTCCTAGTGTAACTGGCCGGCAGGAAAGAGAACTTTGAAAACAAGTAAAGAGTAAACATAAGATAGAGCTAGCTTTAAAATTCATTTTCTTGCCAGTGACAAACACTTGGCCCAACTGTACATGAACAGACTGACCGTTCACAATTCTTTCCATTCTTTGAAAATAGTGTGATTTAATATATAATGCATTCTTCCACCCCCTTTGTTTGCTTTTAACCACCATTTGGCCTTTAATTAGTCAAATGGTTGAATTATTGATAATGTGGTATGTGCCAAATTGGAACCATGATGTGACTATCCTCAGAAGAGTTGAGTAATGGGTTGTCTGTTAATTCTTTACCAAACAATCCAGACTTTTAGCCATCCTGAGAACATGGTGAGAAAATGCTGGAAACCGGCAAGTTTCTCCTTCTTTCCACAATATTTTATATCCTGTTAGGGACAGAATTCATCAATTGAACAAACTTTAACTTGTTGTCTGCAAATACTTTTGATTTGGTCCAATTTAAAACTTGTTGTTTGGCATAGAGTACACAATGGTCTTTCAAATTTCATCTTTTTTTTTTCTAATCAAACAGGTAGACAACATAAACCAAGATTTTATTGGAAATAGTCAAATTGCCTCATTTTCACCTGGTGGATCTAGTATATCTAGTGTCACATTTACAGTACGAGATGATGATGAACCAGAGGTTGAAGAGAACTATATTTTTTCACTGTCTGTGTTAGAATCTGCAGCTGAGGTTGTGGCCCCTAATCTAGTGACCGTTGTCATCCAGGCAAATGATGATGCTTATGGCGTCTTTAGAATTATAAATGTGAGTACAGGAGCTGGAGTTTAACTCTCACTACTGAATAAAGAAATTGCATTTTCTCAAGGTGAGCCCCAGTAGCACAGTTACTAGTGTGCAGGACTTGAGAACAAGGGGTTGCTGGTTCGATCCATGGCTTGGCCAATTTCTTTCCGAGGATTGATGACGCAACAGGATTCATTCCTCTCCCACTGCTGACCAATCATTATGTTTCAATGATGGTCATGTGGGAAAGGAGCCAGTGGCTTGGAAAGAAAATTGTGTGGAGCACTGGTAAAAGAAACTCCAGGAAAGCGTGGGTAGGTGCACTGGCCTCCCTGATATAACTTCAATAATGTTGAAAACAGCTTTAAACAACAAACTGTCAATCAATCAAAGCATTTTCTCAAAGGCTACAAGTATGTCTTTGTGAGATCAAGAGATAGTTTGGTCATAATGTAGTGGGCTGTGGAGATCAAAGATCAGACTGCATGTTCTTTGAAGTCTGATCTTGATCTACATAGTCCACAAAAGCGTCTTGTGTTGTCTAAGGTATTGAAAGAGTATTTTTGTGAGCCTGCTGGAATAAATTTGGGCTGACAGACTTTATAACTTTTTTGCGCACAATCCCCGGTTTTAAAGGTGGTATTTAGGTTTTTTATGGCTCACCAAATTGAAAAAAATAAATATCACTGAAATTTATATGAAAAAACTATACAAATCATCAATAATTAAGAGTCAATAAATTACACACAAAAAAAATTTTGATGGTATTCCCTTAAAAGGCTATGTAGTCTCTTAAGCTATTTTTAGATTTCGTGCCAAAAATAAAAAGAAGCATTGTGGAAATGTTAAGTGACTGGCACATGACTAATGATGCTGAAATTCCATAACATAACAAACATGTAATTATTTTCCATAATGTATTCTTCGGACGGTATGTTTGAAGCTTCGTCTGCGTATTCCGGTATGTAATTGAGCAAGTTGCTCATGTAAAAATAGACTTTGTTTCCAGTCGGTGTCAACCTTTAATGACTCTGATGATACAGCCTTTTGAAAACCTAATGTTGGGAAGGAGAAACTGCTGGTCAGGAATGTATACATATCTGTATATATGGTTGAAGGTACTTTGCATTGTGCAAATGTTTGGAAATTTATGACACTCTTTATTTGTTGGTATACTTTTGGTAAAATATGGGAACAGAATACATTGCAAGTTTTTTATCATTTGTTAAAGTGTTAACTCTTTTCCAAATAACAACAATATAGCCTTGTCCAAATTAGAGCACTTACAGATGATAAAGTAAAACAAAACATGAAATTTGTCTTTCATAAAATAGAAAACATTGTGGGAAAAGAAGAAAATACTGGTCACTAGCATTTTCTCTTTTTCACATTGTTTTCAAAAGACTTTTTGGAACTTGTTAAATTCAACCTCATATATTCAAACATACTTTATGAGAAAAACTTTTCAACTTTTAAAGTCAAATAGTTGAGACCTGCAAATAAGTCTATTCTAAATGTATGAAAATTTATTTGTTATATATTGTATCACAGTGGATTGCTGATGGCACACAGGACATGGGGTTCGCAGCTCAACTGATCAGATTGATGCAAGTCATTGCTGCAGGATTTGTTCCTCTCTCACTGTTCTTTGGGCAGTGGTTATATGTGAAAGCAGCCAGTGGTTTGGAAAGAATATTGTTCAGAGTACCAGTAACAGAAAATCAGAAATAGGAGAGATAGGTGTACTGGCCGCCACAAAATAACTGAAATAATTGTGAAACAACTTTAAACACCATACAGTCAATCAATCAGTATTGTATCAGGCTGACCTGTTATAGGTGTCCACAAGTGCTTTACCTGTCAAAAGTTTCTGAAAAATCCTGGCAGTCATTAGTATATCATTTACCTGATAATGGCAGAGAAATACATGAATTCTCCTTTAACCCTTTACCCCATAAGGCATTTCTATGGTATCTCTAATTGACCCTGAATAATAGCCGGGATGAAGCTGTTTCTTATGTGTATATGACACTTTTTAATAGCATAGAAAACATTGTGGCAAAAGGTGAAATTGCTCGTGATGAGCAATTTCACATTTTGCCACAATGTTCTTCAAAGGCTCCTACAAGCAATGCGTAGAAATGAGTATCTATGGAGTAAATGGTTAACTCTGTACCTACTAGCAAACCTGATTCTGAAAGAGCAGAAAACATTGTGGGGAAAGGAGAAAATGCTGATTACCAGCATTCAATCTTTTTCCAACAATGTTTTTCGAAAGGCTTTTTCCTCAGGATAGTTAAAATTTGGGATTCTTTGTTTAGGGTTAGTAAAGGATTAGATATTGAACACATACTGTATAAGGAAAGGCACTACTTCTGTTTTGTTGTGATCTTGGGTATGAATCAGTCAGAGCAGGAACCAGATAGCTCATACTCTGGTTGCAAGCAGAGTTGCCATAAGTTCTAAATTACAGGATTTTAGTTCAATGAGAAAAGTGGTTTAAGTTGTTCTCTGTCTTTTTACTTACAGGCCTCACCCATACGAACTATTGAGGACCCAGTTTTCACTTACCCATTGAATATCAGTATTGGTCGTGAGTTTGGCACTTTTGGACAGGTGACAGTTACTTACAGGGTATGTTATTTTTTGTACTTTTAGCATGGTGACAATTACAAACAGGGTATGTTATATTTGACACTTTAGGACGGGTCACAGTCACATACAGGGTATGTTTTTTTGTACTTTGGGACAGGTTACAGTAACATACAGGGTATTTTATATTTGACACTTTAGGACATATGACAGTTACTTACAGGGTATGTTATATTTAATACTTTAGGAAGGGTGACAGTTACATACAGGTTCTGTTATTGTGGCACCTCACAAGCAGCAGTGCTATATTTTTATTCGCTTTTGAAAAGTGCCTGTGGAGGTAGCCATATTGTTTACTAGATGCTTTTTGAAGGGTGACAGTGGTATGTTAAATATTTACACTTTAGGAAAGTAAATGTTGACAGTTACTTACAGGGTATGTTATATTTGGTACTTTGGGACAGGTGACAGTGGTATATTACATTTGACACTTTAGGACAGTGGACAGTTACTTACAGGATACTTTCTACTTATTTGGTATGTTTTGACAGGTAACAATTACATACAGACTATGTTATACATGACTCTTTAGAAGAGGTAACAGTTATTAAAGGGTATGTAATAACTGTTACCTCTCTGTTGTAAAGTTACATAAAAGGCATGTTACTTTTGACATCTATGGGGTCCATACCAAATATGCCTAGAGCACGGCGGGACCTTATTAACCTACAAATTAATAATCTAAGGACAGAATGATGAGAAACAGTGTATCATGAAGATAATTTGAGAGAAGCCTTTGCACTTGATGGATTTTGAAAAATAGTTTGCCAAATGTTAAAAATGCTTGTTAAATCTTGATATTTGTATTAGGAGGGGAAGACCATTTTTTTAATCCTTTACCATAGAATCCTTGTTTAGAGGACCCTGACAATAAATGTTTTTGAGAACATTTTGGGCAAAGCAGAACATGCTGGTTACCAGGAGTTCCCACAGTTTACTCTGTCAAAGGCAAGCTCATGCATTTATGCAACTTTTGTTTTATTGTCTGCAAATGCCCTGAATATGGAGAAGTCTAAAATTTTGTCATTCAGTAAAGACTTGAAATGCTATTCTGCATTGTCCCTTTTAGTTTAAGCTCTTTACCAAACAATGATAATTTGATTAGACAGGTCCAAATTTAAAGCATTTGCATAAGACAACTGTGGCACAAATGGTTGGTTTTGTTTTTGAAGAGATAGAAATCATAATGGGAAAAGGAGAAAATATTTGTTACCAACATTTTCTCCTTTTTGCATAAGGGTTATAAAAGTCTTATTTCCCAGGGTAAAGACGTGAACAAAGGGCAGTTTTGTATTTTCCAAGTTTACTTCAGTTGTTTTGACACCAAAGTTCTTCTTTTCGCCCATTCACAATAAAACAGAACGTTCAGGGACAAGAATAATAAAAAAATGACATCTGCAAATTTGAGAAATATACATCCTTTTTCAAAGATACATCTATGTAGAATGATTTCCCAAAATACTGCGAACATCATTAACTCTATTTCGAAAAAAAATTATGATTCATTTAGGGTATCCTTTTTCGTTGGTAGCGTATGTTTCCTTGACTACTTATGTGTTTCTTTTGTAAAATTACTAAACATGTACCAGGGCTATACAGATAGGGATACCTTTTCAGCACAAAAAGACTCCGATAACACAAAAATGATACAGTTAAACAAAGAACTTACTTTTTTATTTGAAGTAAATAACATTCTACATTAGATGTTTTTTAAAAACTTCAAAATATTGTCAAACTTAAATTTCGCTCATTTTCCAACTACACTATTGGCATCTAATCTTTCATTCTTAATAAGAACTGCAGCATTGATGCCAACTATAAATATTTAAAACAACTCTCAACAATGTTCTTTAACAGACTATTGATTATAAGTCAACACTGTGCAGGCGCTTCATGGTAACGTACAACATCCGAAAGTGTTAATAGTCCTTTCTTGTAATTAAACATGCACATGTCAGTAATTGTTTTAAATTTGGTTATTCAAAAGGTTTTTCATTCCATTTTTTGCCTAAAAGAAATGTAACACTGTTCTTGCTTTGAGCAAGCAGGCTGTCGATTTAACGCAAATTAGATAACACATGTTTAGAAAAACCAAATATCTAAAGGGCTGCCTATGTTACCTGTCATAAATTGATCAAGTTAAGAAAAAATAATTTTATCATCGAGTTGACCTTAGCATTGAATCAAAAAGTTTTACTTCATGTACATTAAGACAACTACTGGGAATATGTGGTAATGCATGTTTCAAATGTAATCGTTAATTAAAAAAAGCTGCTCTATCTTATCTTCATCACTCTTTTCTAGTTTATACATTTGTTTTGATTTCCCAAAGGCTACCTTGGGGTTCACTCTACAAAAGATATGTGTTTTTTTATGTCCCATACTATCCTCCTTACTTGACCATTGGAAAAAAATCCTTTTTTCTTTGCATAAAAGTATAATGTTGTAGTGAAAACTATCGCTATCATTTTCAACCTCTAGAATCAGATCAACATACCAGCTCTTTTCAGAGTTAGCAGCAATGTATATAATCTCCTTTAGCATATGATTGGATTGAAGATGAAGGGTGTCAGTCCTTTCAAAGCTTTGTGTTTTGTTTTCAAAGACATTCAAAGAATCACACATTTTACCAGATTCTTTTAAATAGAAGCTTTCTCTTTCCTAAAAGATATATCTTGGTTTGAAAATATCAATGATATTGTCTTTTTAAACGATATTTCTAACAATTAAAATCATATTTTGGATTTTCTGTTGAAAAACTAACGTTGTGTTGAGTTATAATAGTTTTCATATGAGAATTTTTGGAAAAGAGAGATTTTACTTTTCTTATGTAAAAAAAAATTACACTTTGTATGTAAACATTTTCTGAAACTGTTGAGTTTGTATCTGAATACCTATTTATGTATCAATTTCCTAACCAAAGTAAATTACTAGAACTTAAAATAGAATGTTTTCAATGTGAAACATATGTTACGTTTTGTAACATATGTTTCAGTGTGTTTGGAAGCCGTACAAAAAGTATGAGAAATAATGGGTACGTATTTACTGTGTTCCAGAAAATATTCATCAACTACTTATAGTGAAAAATCATCCGCTACATACGAACAATGAAAAAATAGTCTTGTAAGAACAATCTCACCTGACATATACAATGCCTAGACGAAATTCACAAAATCAACAGCAAAATTAGACCTTTTTCAACAGCAGAACATGTCAGAAGCGCTAACAGTAATGTCATATCACCTCAGAAATAAAGAATGACAAAGTTATCTTTATGACAAGTTCACCTTCATCTAGAAAATGAAAATAATTTTTAACAGTCACGTATGTTTCGTCACATATGTTTCATTCAGACTTTGGAGGTGTTCTGACAACGTCTTGTTCTACATGTTTAAGCCAATTTTTATGTATATGATAATAGTCTATACAGTGATACATGTGATGTTTTTACAGCTATATACCTACAATAGTTTTGCATAAAACCAAGGTAACGTTTGTTTCAATTTGATATTAAAAAAAAACGGGTCCTTCAAATAAATGCTATTTTTCTCGAAATTATAGTTTGTGACATGAAGCCTGATATTATTTCTTGATGGTAATTATATACTGTGTTGTTTAAATGTGTAATTTTTAGTATAAACCTTATTGTATCTTGATGCGGAGGTAGGCGCTACATCCGATTATAGGCAAATTTTATTTTTCAGAATTTGGCAACATTAAATAAAAATGAATCAAATCGACCAGGTATAGGTAAATATGAATCTGGGCATAATGTTACAAACCTGACACAACAAACTTTGCCTCAGACAAATTGTATTAAGTATTTCAATCTTTCGATTGTCTGGGTAAAAGCTTGGAATCGAAAAATTGAAATGGCGACAGTAACGTATGGTTCATTTTGAGACAAAAATGGTGACCACATGCAAAAATTGATATACATTGTAAATATCTCAGAAAATTTCATCTGTCTCGATGTATCCAATTCACATGTTCCTGCAAATGACACGTACTTGCAGGAATAAGCAAAGATATTCATGATAAACAATGGAACATCGAATGTTCCGTTTTATTGAGAATGGGCGTTTTACCAATTAAATTCAAGCCATGCTCTCTGCAAAAGGGGGCTTAAATTATCCACCAACGTTGACACTGCACATTCAGTGAAGGCTGTCCTGGGCTGAAACTTTTTGCTGTTGTTTCATTTTCTGCAGCTCAGAGTCCATTAAACCACATACTTCAGTCGGTTTATAAAATGGACTTTATGATTTTATGGTTCCATGCTAACATGATAACTTGCTGTGTATGATGCATTGAGGAGATGCATTAAGCTTAATTTTGCCAGAACGTTGCTTGTTTAGATTTCTTTTTTTTTAACCTTGGATTACTTTTAAGTTATTTAAAATAGTATATGAGATTGTTATTTGTAGAAAAGAGATAAACACTCAGATGTTCATACATACTACACAAAAAGAAGACTATCTTGAGACCAGGGGCTTGCTGTTTTGAATCCCTGCTGATCAATGTTTCAACAATGATTATGTTAGATAGCAATCAGTGACTTTGGAATACTGGGAAAAGTATTGGTGGAAAAACTCCAAGAAAGCATATTTAAGTGTGCTGAAATAATGTTGACAGTGGTGTTAGCTCTATCAAATGACAAATTTTAGACAGGTCGAATTGATAGCATTAAAAATTTTGCAGACGACAAAATAAAAATGATTGAAAATTTGAAATTTGTATTGGGAAGGGCAGAAAACATTGTGGGAAAAGGAGAAAATAAGGTTACCAGCATTTTTTCCTTTTCCTACAAGTTTTTCAGAAGGCTTCTTTCTCAGGCACTTTAAAAGTTCGGATTGTATAGTAACGGGTTAAACATTAAACAAACATATAAACAAAAACAGAATAAGAAATAACTTTGTTTAAGCTGTTGAAATTTCAAAATCATATTCCTGTGCAAGCTTGGGTATTTTTCCTAATTATATTGGAAAAATCTATCCAAAGGTAGCTGACTAGTATGTTCTTGCACAACCTCGGATACCCCGGGGTCTCCCTATTTGCTATGCTACATCGTCGATGTAGCGTAGCAAATAGGGAGACCCCGGGGTATCCAAGGATGGTTCTTGCAACAGAAACCAGTATTGATACAATGCAGACAAAACTTCAAAATGTCTACCTGTATTCTAGTTCAATGGAAGAAAACAATAGCTGTTGTTTCATGAATTGTTCTGTCTAGGTTGAGAGTGCAAGCCCAGGAGCCGAGGTAGGAACAGATATAACCCCAGAAATAGGCGCTATAACATTTAGTTCCCAGGAAGTGGGGGATATCATACAACTGCAGATAAGAACTGATACTGTAAGAGTTTTTTGTTTGTGCTTAAATTTTAGGTTTAAAGAATTCAAAAGTAATTATTTGCTGAAAGAGGAAAAATCTTAATCTCTCATTGATTCATTTTTGTAAAATTTATTTTTACAAGTATCATTAGCCAAATCCAGATAGCTCAGTCAGTAGTGTACAGGACTTGAGAACAATTGCTGGTTTGATCCTCCACGTATTCAATTTCTTTCCCAAGATTGATGATAGTCATGGCGACAAAATTCATTACTCTCTCACTGCAGATCATTGTATGGACAATGTTTATTGGGGAAAGCTGCTGGTGGCTTGAAAAGAATATTGTGCGGAGTACTGTTAAAAGAAACTCCAAGTGAGCATGGATAGGTGCACTGGGCAGGGTGATAAAACTGAAGTAATGTTGAAAACAATGTTATTATTTAAAAAATCATTAAATACTATACAATCAAAGAACAATTGTAATGAACTCTTTATTAAATGAAGTTTTGAACTCTTCCAAATTGAAAGTATTTGCAGAGGACAAATATTCAGTGTAGATTTCTGTCTTTGTGTCTGTGAAAGGGTTAAAAAAACATTTTCAAAAAAGAGAAAAAAAATGTGTTTATCAGCATTTTCTCTTTTTACACAATGTTTTCACAATCACTGTCAGGGGCTTTATAATTTGGGCTTGTGTGGTAAAGGATTAATTTACACTATAAAACACAATCTTGTGGTTTGCACCATTCTTGGATGAGTTTTTTAGGATATTGTGGGAAAAAGTAACACCATTTTCTCATTTTCAGATAGTGTCCCCCTATCAAAAGATAAGCTCCATCCTTTGGCCCTAGCCCAAACTCCATCTAGTTTATAGGTAGCTAGTGTCTTCATTTGGGAGATTTTTTTGTCATGAAAACTCTATACCAGACAACGAAATTTTAGACTCGGGTCCCAAATGAAACAATTTGCAGATGACGACTTAACCCTTTACCACACAATGTCAACTTTTAACACCCCCGATGAAGAACCCTTTTTAAAACATTATGGGAAAAGGAGAAAATGCTGGAAACCAGCATTTTCTCCTTTTCTCACAATGTTTTCTACCCCATTGAAACAAAATTGCACCATCTGAGCCTTTTTGAAATTGTCGTCTGCAAATGCTTTCAATTTGGAAAGGTGGTCTAAAATTTTGCTGTGTGGTAATGGGTTTAAGGCTCATAAAGTAGAATATTTGTCTTTGAAAGGGTATAAAACATTTGTGGAATAGAAGAAAATGCTGGTTACCAGTCTCATTTTCCTACTTTATTGCTGAAAGCCCTTTTCCTTTGCATTGTAACAATTTTGGATTATGTATTAGAGACTTTAATGTGCATGTAACACAGATAGAGGGTAAAGGCCTAGTTGGAACTTTTTGGAGTGATATAGATAACACTGTGGGAAAAGAAACATCTGCCTATTCAATTATGGTCTCTGTAAATGTTGTGCAAACATCGTCCTTGTAACCCTTCCCACACAAGCCAAGCTTTCAACTATCCTGAGGTAGAAAGTCTTTGAAAACACTGTAGGAAAAGCATTTTTTCTTTTTCCATGATGTTTTCTAACCTTGAAAGATGAATTCCATCATTTAACTCTTTATCAAACAGTCCCAAGTTTAAATGACCTTGATGGAGAGGCCTTTTGAAAACATTGTGTGAAAAGGAGAAAATCCCAGTAACCAGCTGGTAACCAGCATTTTCTCCTATCCTCACAAAGCTTTTTACCCCAGCACAGACTAAAGCTATCATTTAGAATAATTTTTGTTTTTGTCGTTTGCAATTGCATTTAATTTGGTTGAGTCCAAAATTTTGTCATTAAGAGTTAACCTTATTAAAATAGATTGACATCTGCAAATGTTCTCAATTTGTACAAGTCTACATTTTTCTGGTGTGGTGAAGGCTTAAATCATGTCTCCATTTTGAAGGAATGACTTCAATAAATCCCCATGAACATTTGTTCCTCTCTCTCACAGATCCCAGAAAATGATGAACACTTCACCTTGGTTTTGACTGGTGCCACTCAAGGAGCAAGAGTTATCAATGATAATTTCACAATAATTATCTCAGCAAATGATGCGCCTGTCAGATTTCAACAGGTAAGAAGGTTTTTCAGTGTAATCCAAAAAGTAACACTTTTCAATCAACCCTGAAAAAGTAAGCTTTGAAAACATGGGAAAAGGAGAAAATGCTGGTTACCAGCATTTTCTCCATTTCCCAAAATCTTTTCTACCCTATTCAAAGAAAAACTTCCTAATTTGTGCAACATTTTAGTTTTTTGTCTGCAATTCTTTCAATTTGGACAAGTCTAGAATTTTGACATTTGCCATGGAGTTATTAGTATGAGAGATATTTTACAACTTTATATTAACCTTTTACCAGATGACAAAATTTATGCCTAGTCCAAATTGAAAGCATTTGCAGACAACAATTTCAATGTAGTCCAAACAGTGCAATCATTTGTTGATAGAGTAGAAAACATTTTGGGAAAAGGAGAAAATGCTGGTTGCTGGTTGCCAGCATTTTCTCCTTTTCGCAAAGTGTTTTCAAAAGGCTTCTTTCCCAGGGTTGTTAAAAGTCATTATTGTGTGGTAAAGGGTTAAAAAACAAAATTTTAGACTTGTCCAGATTTTGAGGTAGCAATGTAGTTATTTGATTTTAAGCCTTTACAACAAAACCCCAAGCTTTAATGAAGGAAGGCCATTGAAAACATGTGGAAAAAGATAAAATGCTGGTAACTAGCTTTTTCTACCTTTTCCACAATATTTTTGTTCCTTCCTAAAACAAATCTTTGTTTTTCAGTCACATTAATCTGTTGTCTGCAGATTTCTTGTTTTTGGTTAAAGCTGGTATTGGCAAGTAGTGGTCTTGTTCTTAAGGATGTAACCATGATTTTATCAGATAACCTCACTTGTTTTCAGTACGATATACCCATTACGAATTTTCTTATCTCATACACGTTTGATATCACTTTTGTGTGACATCATTTTTGATGTCATTTTGTTTATGTTTCATACAAGTTAATGGGTCTTATGGATAATACCTGGGTGCATTTATGAATGTTTTCACATCATGTAATCTATAATTTGTGAAATATCGTTATGTGATAAAAAGAATCTGACATTTGCGGGCCTTTGATATAAAATTTTATTAAACTCGTCAAGGAAAATGTTATTAAGCGAGCCTTTGGCTCGCTTAATAACATTTCCCTAGACTCGTTTAATAAAATCTTATCTAAAAAGCCCACTCATGTCAAATCCTATATATCCCCTGCCGAAGACAGAGGGATATAGTGTTAGTGTTGTCATTCCTTCCGTCCTTACGAGCCTGGCATTGTGAGGTTAGGGGTACGTGTACATTTAGTGTTCGGGAGATGGGATTCATTCCATCCATCTGGTAGGTATGGGGTTAGGGTTAGGGCTATTAGGGTCTAAAAAAATGCTCTTGTGGGGTTGCATTGGGTTGCATTGAATAAAGAGCAATCCCACAAGGTCCATCTCGTATGACTGTCTGTCTGTCAGTCCGTCCATCCATCTGTCTGTCCCGGTGAATATCTCCCATAACGTTTGATGAAATTTCGTGAAACTTTATACATGTGTACAATAACCCATTCTGATTAGACTCTTTTTTATTTTTTGATTTGATGCAAAATGGAGGACTGGGAGCAGTTTTAACTTATGCGGTCAAGTATACTTGTGATGTTTTGAGTTCCATCTTGAAAACTATACAGAGTTTTTACATTGAACTTGTCACATCTTTAAACCACAACATATCTTGACAGATTTGAATAGAATTTTCACAGAATGTTTCTCGTCATGTGAGCATCATGGAAAAAAGGGGGCTTCATGTTTTGTTTCATTCTATTTCTTGTGAACATAACACCTCCCACATTTCTTTGCAGATTTGGATTGATATTTGTTTTGTTAAGGTTTTAGGATTTGTAGCTGCATCATGGAATAAGGGGGCTTCATGTTATATTTCAATTTTCACCAATATCTTTTTATTACTGGACATAATTATCTTAACAGATTTGGATGAGATTTTCATATATCATGTATCACTGTATCAATGAAAAAGGGGGCTTCATGTCAAATTTAGTTATATATCAATGTATCTTCAACTTATGGACTTAGTTTCATGAAACTTCACAGTTTTATTGGTTGATCAAAGCCAATGACTAATCAATGACATCATGCATCCGTCTCTCCATACATCAGTCTGTTCGTAAACCTTGCAGATCACAAGTAACACAGTATATCAATTGAGCTACCCAGGCAGGTGCAAAAATTCCAACACTTTAGTCTCTACTTAGCTGCTTGAAATGGCAGCAATGTGGTGCCGTATTTTGTGAGAGGGATGTCTTCTTAAGTCCTTGACAAAAAATGATGAAACTTCATGCATGTCTTCCATTTGATAGTCCATTGATACAATTTTTTCTTTATATATACATGTATAATGATGATTATTTTACCAATAGGTGTTAAATTCTTCTTTTCCATTTTCCTAAAGTTTCTTCGATTTCGTTAATCTTTTTACTGTAGTTCATTTTGATCATTTTCGATAGATCAACATGGAAGATGATGCCATACTAGTTTCCATCTTGTTTTGGTAGTACCGGAACTGTATTTTTTTTTTCCTATCCAGATAATCTGTGTCTTATCAAAGTTAACATTAAGGCCTGAATTTGAAAAGTGTTGTAAGAGTTTCGTTTAAGGACTCACTTGAACCATCAAGACAAATGCTGGTGTCATCAGCGAATTGAGACAGTTTGTATTCTTTATATATAATGACATGTCGTGGAAAAAGGGGGTTTTTGCATATTTTCTCTATTCGTTTTCATTTCATGAAATGCCAAGTTCTGGAAGGAGGAGACTTAATGTATGATCCTGTTATGGACCTCTAATATATTTTATTATGTAATGAAATGTTGTGCCATGAAAAAAGGTAGATTAATGTATAATTTCATCTTGGACCAATAACAAAAAGGCCACATGTACATGCAAAACATGATATCTCTGATATGTTTGTATCAAAAATAAGTGTTTTTCGGTAGGGGATATCATTTCAACGAAATTGCTTGTTTAATTTATTTAGAATGATGTCATGCCTTTGAAAAAACATAGAAGTATAATACTGGTTAGAGATTATTTTTAGTTGACCTGAGCACTAAGTGCTGTGTCTGGCTTCTGCATCATTCTGTCCTTTGTCTACATTTACTTTGTGTACCCTGTAGAGGCCATATTTTGTGTCTGATACTCATGAAATTTGATAAGAATATTTGTCTTGATAATATCTTGGATGATTTTGAAAATGGGTCATGTCAGGTCAAAAACAAGGTCAAAGTTCAGATCTTAGAAAAACATTGTCTATGCTCTAGAAGCCAATTTTATGTTTAATACTCTTGAAAGTTTATTAGAATTTTTATCTTTATAATATCTCAAACAAGTTAAGAAATGGATCACCAGGGGTCGAAAACTAGGTCACTGGGTCAGATACTAGAAAAACCTGGTGTATGCTGTAGAAACCATATTTTCAGTTCAAAACCCTTGAAAATTAGTCAGAATCTTTATGTTGATGATAATTATGTCAGATGAAATTTAAAATTGGTCATTTTGGGTAAAAAAACTTGGTCACTAGATCAGGGTCCGTAATCACCAAACATTCTTAAGAACATTGTTTGTCTTATTCTTCAAGATTTTCAAACTATGAAAGTTACAGAACTCCTGATTGGCTAAACCGAATGGTTGTTTAGCCAATCAAAAGTTCTGTTACATTCCCATTGACAAAATTCTGAAGAATAAGACTAAGAATGTTCTTAAGAATGATTGGTTAATACGGGCCCTGATCTTAGAAAAACCTTGTGTATGCTCCAAAGGCCACATTTTCAGTCCAATACCCTTGAAAGTTAGTCACAATCTTTGTCTTGGTGATATTTCAAATGAGCTTGAAAATGGGTCATGTCAGGTCAAAAACTGGGTTATTGGGGCCAATCTTAAAAAGGACTTGTTTATGCTATAGAGATAACATCTTGGATGATCTTTGAAATGGGCTCTATCAAATTGAAAATTGGGTAACTTGGTTCAATCTCAGAAAGACCTTGTGTACGCTTTACTTCAATACTCATGAAACATGATCAGAATGTTTATCTTTTTGACATCTTAAATAAATTTAAAAATGGGTCAGGTTAGGTGAAAAACTAGGTCACTGGGTCAAATCTTAGAAAAACCTTGTGTACAATCTAGAGGGCACAATTTAAGTTCAATACTCATAAAACTTGGTCAAAATGTTTGTTTTGATGACATTTTTATGAAACTAGGCAAAGAGTGTATACAAAAGAGAGGTTTAATTTTCAGTCCAATGATTATGAAAGCTTATTAGAATGTTTGTCATAATATTTCAAAAGAGATTAAAAATGAATCATGTTTCATCTTTGACTCCAGGTGAGCAACTTCAGTGCCATCATGGCCCTCTTGTTTTCAGGAAACTGTTTATAAAGACTTCTAGAATACCATTTCTACTTTCTCTAGAGCGAGTTTAAATTTGAAGAAGGCCCTGTCTCCCGGATAGTTAGCCTCACTGTCAATCGTGGCCTCGACATTGATGGAATTACAGAGATTGGGTCTGTTGATGGGATAACAACAGTGAACTACATGTTCATAACCATCCCAAATAGTGCAGTCCTTGGGCAGGATTTCCGTGGACCATTGATTCAGACCAGTGGACAGATAGTGTTTCCAGCAGGGGAGAAAACTGCTTCTATTAATGTGGAAATAATAGAAGACAATGATGCAGAGATGGATGAATTTTTCCAGGTATGAGTTTGCAGTCATATTGTAGTTATAAAAATATTCTAAAAGACTGACCTTCAATGAACATTTGAACCATGCTCTGGCAGAAGGGGGCTTAAGCTTCTCTTTGATATATATCAAGCATACGATCATATAGTTATGGATCCATAATTGCCACATTCTTAACAACCAACTTTAATCTTTAGCTAGATTGGGCCTTAGTCATATAGAAAATTGATCAGTGGCGAAAACATGGCTGGGAATTACGTGACACAACAATAACAAAAATAGCAGACATTTAACCCTTTCCCAAACAATTCCTGGTTTTTAAAGGTCTGGAATAGTAGCCTTTTGAAAACATTGTGGGAAAAAGAGAAACTGCTGGTAACAATCAGTTTCTTTTTTTCCCACAATGTTTTCTATCCTATTATAGGGGCAACTTCAAAAAAAAATGATGCTTTTTCTATAACATAGGATTTTGTTAATTCAAAACACAAAATTCATATATATTTTAATCTTATCATGTGTAGACTGTGGTTTTCCATAATCCTGCCAAGTTTCATTACGCTAAGATTACGCATTCTAGAGTTATGGACCAAAATGCATCAAAAAAAGTAACACGTGTAACACTTTTAGTGTGACATTTTTAAAATACCCTGTTCTTCATTTGTTAATCTTGCTTACAGTTGTGAATATATATTATCAAGGTTCACAGTAGTGCACTAAGGTATATTATTTTCATGCCGACTTCATTTCCACCCATTTTGGAATTGTTGGAACAAATATCTCGATATTTATATACACCTACCCCTTGAGCTTAAGGGAGCACAATTTTTCATGTGTTCTGACTTTCTAAAGCTACCATTGAGAATAGATGAAATTTAATATTCTGGGTATGTTTTTTTTATAAACAGCAATGTATTAGAAACAATAAAAAAATGTCTTTTCAACAGACAAACACAAGACTTGTTGTATAGCCTGGCTTGATCAACATGATCTAAAAATGTCACAAGTGTAACATTTGATGTTTCAGACATCAGTACTTCTTTAATCTTTGAATAACATATCACTGTTTGCTATTTTCCTGATCCAGGAAGTCAAAAGATGGCAGTGATGTCAATTTTATTCAAACAAGTGAGCAGTGGACCTCGCCAGCAGGTCTCAACTGATGTCACAAGTGTAACACATTTTGAGCATGTATAACATACACATCATGTGACATGTACAGGGCTAATTTAGATACCTACATTGCTTTAATAGTCATTGTACTGCTTATGAAGCATCACAGAGCTTTCATCATGCATAGTTATAGAGATTTTAGCACTTCTGTGAAAGAAATTTTAATAGATCTATAAAACTTAGATATAGCAGGAAAATGGCATCAGATATCTGTTTTATTTTACATATTCATTTCAGTTTTTTCAGCCAGATATAATGTTTAATTATTTATGTACCTAAAAGTCAAAAGATTACAATTAATTTCAAAGGAAATCTGGTGGTCTTTGTCAAAATCAGTAAGATGCCCTAAAGTGTTACACTTGTGACAAAAATCATACATTTCAAGAATTAATCATTATAAATTTCTTAATTCCACAGCTAGTTAAAGAAACTGAAAAATGAACTTCTGACTTGTTGTTAAGTTACAATAAAAAGGTAAATCCTTTGCCAATACATGTGAAAGAAATCTTCAAGCTTCAAAATATGTGTAAGAAAGTGTCGTGAGAGACTTAAAACTGACCCAAGACTAAAGCAGAAGTAAAGAAATTAAGAAGGCTGTAATAAAAGCAAGAACTGTGAATAGAAAGTAAAACAGCTGAGAAAAAAGGATCCATCATTTGATAAAAAGGTTACTTCAAAAACAAGGCAATGACAAAAGTCTTTCCTACAAGAAAACTCTAAAAAATTGCCAAACAAAAAAGACTCTGTGTTGATTAGAGGCATTCCAGTTGTTAAACGGCATCTACTTTATTCAAAGCTTAAACTGTACAAGTAATTTATGAAGGCAAATCCTGACTTTCACAGAAAATTCATCACTTTATTGAAATTGATCACAAAGAATTGTAAAAGCTTACATCTCACTTGCAGAAGGGTGTTAAAAAAAATCTTGAACAAAAATTAGGTGCCCTCAACAAGTTTGCTCAAAGTAAGAACTTGCCAGAAAACTGAAAACTACTTCAAGAAACTCATCGAACATGATTGTATGCCCATTTGATGATTTTGCCTTTCATACTGCGTGTTGAGAGAAAAAGTAGTTTGTTTGTTACAGATTCCATTGAACCGATTACCGCATAATCCCTACTTTTGATGAACCTGAGAAAGAAGCCTTTGAAAAACACTGTGGGAAATGGAGAAAATGCTGGTCACATTTATTGAAAATATTGTCGGCAAAGGCTTTCAATTTTGACAGGTCTAAATTGTTGTTGTTTGGTAAAGGTTTAAATCTCTTTCACTCCTCTAGAAAGATGGAAAAAGGTGGTATACAGCATTTTATCCATTTCCACCCAATGTTTTCTACCCTATCAATGCTCAATTCTACAATTTTACACACCTTAAATGTGTTGTAAGCAGTTTCTATTGGAGCAGACCAATAATTTTGTTTCATGGTAAAGAACTTGAAAATAAAAACCAGGTACTGTAGTAAAATATTTTTGTCATAATTGTAATTACTACTTTTGTCACAAGTGTAACATATAAGGTACCTTTAATTCTAGCCTACAGATTATTTCAGGGGCTTTAAACTTATAACAAATTGTTTTATTATGATTTGATAGTTTATAACTGTTTGCAGGATGAGAGATTCTACCACTTTCATGAGTCATTTGTGAAAAAAGTAAAACAACATTGCCAATTTAGATAAGAATAGCTTCCCTTATGATTTTTCTTCAATGTTCCTCCTAAAGCTGAAAGGTTACTTGCAAATTGCTCTTTAATCATTTGTGATTATCAAAAGATTCTAAATGTGAAAAGAATTTGGTATTAGAATGCAAATCTTAAACAAAAACCCTTAGTTTTTAAAGTGTCACAAGTGTAACATTTTTTTTCATGAATAATGTCATGTTTTTGACACAGACCTAACAACCCTGATATTCATCATAATCAATTAAAATTTTACATATGCTTCGGCAATACCTTCATTGACATTAACATACATGTTTTTTCACTTTAGCTTGCCCATTTTCCAAGTGAAAAAAACTTTTGGATGTGTCGATTGAAAATATATGGCTCAAATACTAAAAAAAATCCTGTAAGAAAAAAATAAATAGAAATGTGTGAGAAAAAATGTGTTAAAATGGTGCCCTAAACACTTCCCCCTAAAGCTGAATTAAAAAGATTGACATTTTTCTTAATGCCTGTGTGTAGTATCAATTCTTTTGTGAACTAACAAATTGAAAGAAATTGATGAAAAAATTATTAAAACATTGATTTTGGTCAAGTTCTACATTTTTTTTTGCATGTAGAAGCGCTTGTTCCTTGAACTTGGATGTCTTCTAGTCAAAAAAATAGAAAAAGCACCATGATAAAACTGGTTTGAAATTTGACCCCCAATGTCACACTTTTGCTTCATTATTTTTGAAGTTGCCCATAGGCAGAAATCATCTTTTCAGCAAGAGGTGATTTGTCGTCTGCAAATTCTTTCAATTTGGTCTAGTCCAAAAGTTTGTCATTTGGGAAAAGGTTAAAGGAATTCCCCCACTTCAGGTAAGAACATCTTCAATAATTTTGTTAATACATGACCAATTTGAATTTAGTTTGAAGCAGAGAAGGTGGAAAAAACACCAGGAATTTGTGGTTTGAGGTAGATCTTTTAACAATACCTAATAAAAATGTTTTTGACAATCAAACAAATTTTTACTGTGAATAACGTTCATGTCGAAAATAAATAAAACACACAAACAGGTCACATTTCTTTTTTTAGTGCTCATTGTGTTCCGGTATGCATAAAATGTGGAGAGCGTGAATAAAAGGTCTTGTAACTATCAATACTTTTTTAGCTCAAGGGGAGCTTTTAGGATCACCCGGTGTCCGTCGTCCGTCGTGCGTCAGTGCGTCGTGCGTCTTGCGTCGTCAACAATTCTTTAATCATCAACTCCTCCTAAATCGCTGGCCGGATTTGGACTAAACTTGGCTGGAATGTTCCTTAAGAGATCCTCTTTCAAAATTGTTCACAGAATTTGATTCCATCAAAAACTCTGGTTGCCATGGCAACCAAATAGAATTTTCTAAGGAATTCTTTAAAAATCTTCTCCTCTGAAACCTCAGGTCAGATTTTGATATAATTTCACAGATATGTTCCTTGGGTGACCCTTTCCAAAAATTGTTCGTAAAATTTTGATCTGTCAAAAAATGTGGCTCTGGTGAATGGGGGCTTCTTGCACCATATAGAAATGAAGGAATTCTTAAAAATTCTTCTTCTCTGAAACCGCTGGTCAGAATTTAAAATAATTTCACAGGATTGTTCCTTGGGTGACCCTTTTCAAAAATTTTTCGTAAAATTTTGATCCGTCAAAAAATGTGGCTCTGGTGAATGGGGGCTACTTGCACTATACGGAAATTAAGAAATTCTTAAAAAATTCTTCTTCTCTGAAACGGCTGATCAGAATTTGAAATAATTTCACAGAGATGTTCCTTGAATGACCCTTTCCAAAAATTGTTCGTAAAATTTTGATCCGTCAAAAAATGTGGCTCTGGTGAATGGGGGCTACTTGCACTATAGGGAAATAAAGGATTTCTTAAAAATTCTTCTTCTCTGAAACCGCTGGTCAGATTTTGAAATAATTTCACAGGATTGTTCCTTGGGTGACCCTTTTCAAAAATTTTTCGTAAAATTTTGATCCGTCAAAAAATGTGGCTCTGGTGAATGGGGGCTACTTGCACTATATGGAAATTAAGAAATTCTTTAAAATTCTTCTTCTCTGAAACGGCTTGTCAGAATTTGGAATAATTTCACAGGGATGTTCCTAGAATGACCCTTTCCAAAAAGTCCTCATGAAATTTTGATCCGTCAAGAAACACAGCTCTGGTGAATGAGGGCTACTTGCATTATAGGGAAATGAAGAAATTCTTAAAAATTCTTCTTCTCTGAAACCGCTGGTCGAATTTTGAAATAATTTCACAGAAATGTTCCTTGGATGACCCTTTTTAAGTGCTTGTGAAATTTTGATCCATCTAGAAACATGGCTCTGGTGAATAGGGGCTTCTTGCACTATATGGCCATGAGGAAATTCTTTAAAATTCTTCTTCTCTGAAACGGCTGATCAGATTTTGAAATAATCTCATAGAAATGTTCCTTTGGTAACCCTTTTCAAAAACTGTTCGCAAAATGCTGATTTGTCTAGAAACATGGCTCTGGTGAGTGGGGGCTACTTGCACTATTTGGCCATGAAGAAATTCTTTTTCTCTGAAACGGCTGATCAGATTTTGAAATAATTTCTCAGAAATGTTTCTTAGCTAACCCTTTTCAAAAAGTGCTCTAGAAATTTTGATCCATCAAGAAACAAGGCTCTGATGACTGTGGGCTATTTACACTATACAGACATGAAGACATTCTTAAAAATTCTTCTGCTCTGAAAGGGCTGATTAAATTTTGAAAGAAATGGCTATGGTTCTCTCAGAAATTCAGGTGAGCGATCCAGGGCCATCTTGGCCCTCTTGTTATTTGAATATGATATGCTAGGTAAATAACGTTATTGTCTAGAATGATATGGTTCACATCAGGAAATGTTTATGATAAGGTTCACATCATAAGTAGACTATAGAATAAACGTATTTCATCATCTTAGTTGTGTCATGCTGTCTTGAATATCATGTTAATGCATACTTAAAATTATGACATTGTCTTGATTTGAGCCATATTTAAATGTGTTACATGTCGTATGTAGCTGTTTAAAGCATGTAAAAAAAATGTAATCTTATTTAGGACTGATTACGTGCTGGGGTCCTACTAAAAATACACCATGTAGAATTTATACGCCATGGATATTCCATGGGATTTTTTGAACGTCACAGCTGTTCCAAACCAGTGAAATAATATATTAACTAGTAAAATACATGTATATTGATATAAGCATTGTACATCACATATTAATGTTTCATCAGTAGAAAAATCATACCTTGCATGATATTTGCCTTTGAATTTGAAATTGTGATATATAACAAAGGGAGACAATTCTTATGACATAAGTATGAGTTATGAAACTTTGCTCACCAGAGCAATAATATATCAGTTGAAAAGGACAAAAATTTATTATGATTGTGTGGATATGCTACATTTCTACTGTGGTTTTCAATCTCACTGCATAATATATCATAATTACTGTGAAATTTATATTTCTTTACTCACGAATATCGGGAGATTATGTAGTTTTGGCACGCTATGGAAGAATTTCCTCGCAAGAGTGTTTTAGCTAAAATACGAGTAAATTACCATAAATTTTTGTTTTATTGGTGTTTTATTGCTACATGTTTAAATTTGAATAAGATTTACTTTGTATATTGCAGGAGATTTGGAATTACAAATTAATCTGCTCAACGAGTGACACAAGTGAAGTAATACCGTATTTATTAACAGGGGAAACAATCCATGTTTTTTCGAACACACAAGATATTCTTAATGTGTACTGAATATAATCTGGTTATAACCTACACTATCTGAAACAAAACCTGAAATCATCTGACATTGAGAAAGAAAGCCTGTGAAAGCATCATGGGAAAATGCCTTTTAAAAAATTTATGCAAAAGTGAAAAATACTGGTAACCAGTATTTTCTTCTTTTTCTGCAGTGTTTTCCTGTATTCTCAAAACAAATTTTGATTGATATGCTTTTAATTTCTTGTGTAAAGAACAAAACAAAATATTAGTTCTTTCCTTCATTAGTATTACAGATATCCATACTGTTGGTAAAAAGAATTATTGCAAACAATAAACAATCTAGCATATAGTCTAGTCAAATTTTGGATACATGGTTTTGGAAATTTTATGAAAGGGAGGCAAAGTTCAAATACATTAACTTGACTGTTAGTTACACCTCACAGCTGCTGAAGCTGGTGCAGGGATCTATTTCAGACAGTGTAGATCAAGATCAGAATCATGTATTGAGACAATTCAGAGTATAATCAGCATTATCCTCCCCCCGCTTAAAAAAGAAAGTAATAGGTCTATTTGGATTTATTCTTTCAAATTTTATTTCAGTTATAACTGAAATAATATTCTTGCATATTATGCAAGAGAACCATATAATAATAATCTCTCAGCATAGTTCTATAGTGGAAGACAGTTGTTTGTTCAAAAGAATTCACAAATGTTAGCAACATAGTGTTGAACATTTAGCTATTTAATAATGTTTTCAGACTCAGCGTTACAATGAGGAAGTCGCCTTTACAGCCTAACCAGACATTACTTGAAAATTTAGCACTTTTCAAAGGATGGCAAATATTATAGCAAAAGGAGAAGATCCTGATAACCAGCATTTTCTTCGTTTTCCACCATATTTTCATGAGGTTTGTCACTAAGGAAATTAGGGAAAGTGTTTTTAGGGGTGTAATACAGTCATTCTCCCAAAAATGTGTACAATTACGAAAAATGCTTGTCTCATTTATAAATACGTGAATTACTCTAATGATTACATACAAATGACAGACAGACCAATTATTATTACATGACTGATGATACTAGTCTACAATAAGTATACTTTGAAAGTCATCAGATTCATTTTTGTGACAATAGTATCCTTTTAATTGGATGGATGGAACATTCCTTTAAAGTTGAGCTGACAGTTACATATGAAATACAAAAAAGCTATTTGGGACAAATTCTTTGCTAACATCCGTAACGGCTTTTTCTACCATAAATTGATTGGTCCATGGGAAATAGACACCATTTTAGTTTGGACACAATCAAGGATAGATGATTGAATCAAAGTGTTGAGAACGCTGATGTGGCATTTGTCAAGGAAGCCATTGTATGGAATTTTGAAAACAAGAGGGTCATAATGGCCCTGGATCGCTCACCTGAGCCAATAGGCGAAATTCACTCCTTGTGCATAATTCAATTTCTGACCAGTGTTCCTGTCAATTACACATAAAATGTGGCATTCCACAAGGAATTTCCAAAACTTGACCTAATTTATCACCGACTGACCCAATTTAGAACTCATTAAAAATTATCAAGACAAACATTCTGAACAGTTTTCAAGTTAATTGAGCAATAAATTTGGACTGTAGAGTGCCCACAAGGTAGTTCTTGAATTTGACCAAGTGACCTAGTTATGACCCCAGAGGATCCAATTCCAAATCCACTCAACATTTCATCACGACAAACATTCTGACCAATTTTCAAGTCATTTGAGCAAGAAATGTAGCCTCTAGACTGCCCACAAGGAAATTCCTTAATTTGACCTAATGACCTAGATTATGACCCCAGGTGATCCAATTCTGAACTCATCCTAGTTTTTATCAAGTCAAACATTCTGATTAATTTTCAAATCAACTTAGCAAAAATTGTGGCCTCTAGAGTGCCCACAAGTTATTAGTTTAATTTGAATTTGAGACCTAATTTATGACCCCAGGAGACCCAATTTTAAACTAAGTACATCATGGATATATATTGTGCTCAGATGGGCAAACAAGATTTGAACAGGTTCACTAAATACCAAATAACAAAGCCCTATGCTTTCCAGTTTTAGAAAAGAAGAACTTTCAAGTTTTCTTTCTTTGTTCCTTGTTCGAACTTGTGACTCCCTCGGTGGGGCTAGTTTTGACCCCAGCAACATCATTTGAACAAACTTGGTAGAAGTCCACTAGGAAATGCTATACACCAAATATAAAAGCTCAACACCTTCCAGTTTCAGAGAAGGAGAATTTTAAACTTTTCCTTCTTTGTTCCTATGTTTGAACTTGTGACCCATGGGCAGGGGCCAGTTTTGACCCAAGGGGCATCGTATAAACAAAATTCATAGAGGTCCACTAGGAGATGCTAGATGCCAAATATCAAAGCTCTACGCCTTCAAGTTTCAGAGAGGAAGAATTTTAAAGTTTTCCTTTTTGTTCCTAAGTTCGAATTTTCGACTTCTGAGGCGGGACCAGTATTGACCCCAGGGGCATCATATGAGCAAACTTGGTAGAGGCTCACTAGGAAATGCTGCTTTTCACATAATGCTTGTTGAATTTTCTTCAAAATCAATAGGGTTGAAGCTAATGATAAGATAAACAAAGTCTGCAAGTTTCATGGAAATCTGACCACAAATGCATACTTTATAGCCTAAACAAGATATGAAAATTTCAACTTGAAATGGCTACTTTTCCCATACTGTTTGTTGGATGTTTTTCAAAATCAAAAGGGTTGAAGCTATTGATAAGATAACCAAACTCTGGAAGTTTCATGAAAATCTGACTACAAATGCAGACTTTACCACTTAAACAAGGAAAGAAAATTTTCAAATTGAAATGGCTACTTTTCCCATTCAATTTGTTGGATTTTTGTCAGAATCAATAGGGTTGAAGCTATTGATAAGGCAGACAAACTATGCAAGTTTTACAGAAATCTGACAACAAATACAGACTTTATTGTGTAAAGAAGAAATGGATATTTTCAACTTAAAATGGCTACATATTGTTTGTTGGATTTTTTTCGAAATCAATAGGAATAAAGCTATTGACAAGATGAACAAACTGTGCAAGTTTCACGAAAATCTGAGTAGAAATGCAGACTTTATCGCGTAAACAAAAAAAAGCTTAATGGACAGACAGACAGACGGACGATGAAAACTACGTCATGACATAAGCTCTGCTGGCCGAAAACCTGTAGAGCTGAAAAACAGAGAATTATTGTTTAAATATTAACTTGAAAATCAACCTCCTAAGCAAAATAATATGTCTCTTTGGTTAAAGGGAGACTACTAGTTTGCATCAGTTGTGTATTTGTGGTCTCCCTTTGATCTTTCAATAGGAGTGAAGAGTAACATCCCTTGACAGAATGATGCATGATGGGTAGAGAGAAAAGCCTTAACCCTTTCTAAACCATTATGGTTTCATCAAAACTTAACACACAACTAAAGTGAATACGTATCTGCATAGCAGACAAAACAAATTTTATGTTGATATAATTATAACTTGTATTAGTACCTTTGAAAAGTGTCAATCTTGTCTGGCGTCAATCTTTATTTATAAAATTTAGTTGCTTCACCTTTGTGTCAATGTGGTGGAATTGAAACTAGTCACCATTATCTATTAGTGTGTGGGTATTATAATATCGTTAGAAATAAGCTTTTTGCAACTATTGAGAAATTCACAACTGTCAATTTGGACGTCCTGCTATTCGGTGATGAAAGCCTCACCTTTCAAGAAAATGTAACAGTATTTTTAGAACTGCAGTCTTTTATTAAGGAAAGCAAAAGGTTCAAGCTATAAAGAAAATCCAGTTAACTCTTTTAATAATTCTATAGTTTTGTTTTACTATTATATCAAACATATAAAGACAATAAATCTATTTCTTAATATTGGTTTAGAGAGCATCCCACATTGCACGATCTTCCTGTCTGTAGCATCCGTAACTGACTCCTTTTCCCCTTTTGGCAAGTTTTTTTCTTTTACTTATTAAGTCAATGAATGAATGAATAAAATAGGACTGATACCATCTGGAATCCATGGAAAGGAATAGTATAAGCTTATGCTTTCGTTGAAATCCATTTTGTAGCATATTCTAAGTATATTTTGTAATTGTCTTATTATATTTTGTATGTAAAATGTTGCAAATAAAATATGTTTAAACTAAAATTCAAGGTATTGGCTGAATGATATACAAGTACCTTCTTTGAGAAGAGTTACTGTCTCTTATTGTCTCCCTTGAAATCTCAAAATGATGTGCAGAAATTACTACTGAAAACGTCTTTAAACGCCTTACAATCTATACATTAATCTGTGATAAATAATGTTGTTAGACTTGATAGTTGCATTACAATGTGCAGAAGTTGTCATTTTTTTTGTAAACTCTATACCAACAAGCAATTTTGTTGAAATCATATCCCCCGCCAAAAAAGACCTTTTTTGATACAAACATATAAGAGGTATTGTGTTTTGTACATGTGGCCTTTTTGTTATTGGTCCATGATGAAATAAATTCATCAAAGGGTAATCAGTCGAAAAATGCCTGTGAATCTAAATGAAAATGTGCGAACAAAAATCCAAAGTAAAAATTTACAAAGGGCAATAACTCCAAAAATAATGAAGGTAGAGTTATGGTTGTTGTGCACTGCACTTCTCCTCAATTAGTTCTATATGTGTGTGAAGTTTTAAGTTCCTAGCTTTTACACTTTTGGAGATATATGCCAGACAGAAATCCAAAATAAAAATTAACAAAGGGCAATAACTCAAAAATTACTGAAGACAGAGTTTTGGTTTTTGTTAAGTGCACTTCTCCTTAATGAATTCTATAAGTGTATAAAGTTTGAAGTTCCTAGCCTTTGTACTTTTGGAGATATGCTCCGGACAAAATTCCAAAGTGAAAATTTACAAAGAGCAATAACTCAACAATTACTGAAGATAGAGTTATGATTCTTTAGAACTGCACTTCTCCTTAATTAGTTCTATATGCGTCTGATATTTCAAGTTCCTAGCTTTTATACTTTTGGAGATATAATCTGGACAAAAATTCAAAAGTAAAAATGTGCAAAAATACTGAAGACAGAGTAATGGATCTTTCGCACTGCACGCCTCCTCAATGAGTTCTATATGTGTGTGAAGTTTCAAGTTCCTAGCTTTCATACTTTTGGAGATATGCTCGGGACAAAAATTCCAGAAGAAAATGTAGAAGGGCAATAAATCCAAAAATACTGAAGATAGAATAATGGTTCTTGAACACTGCATGCCTCCTTAATGAGATCTATCCACTTGTGAAGTTTAAAGTTGATATCTCAAATACTTTTGGAGATATGCTCCAGACAAAAATCCAAAGTTAAAATTTACAAAGGGCAATAACTCCAAAATTACTGAAGACAGAGTAATGGATCTTTAGCACTGCACGCCTCCTCAATGAGTTCTATGAATGTGTGAAGTTTCAAGTTCCTAGCTTTTATACTTTTGGAGATATAATCCGGACAAAAATTCAAAGTTAAAATGTACAAAGGGCAATAACTCCAAAAATACTGAAGATAGAGTAATGGTTCTTGTACAATGCAGGCCTCCTTAATAAGTTCTATCCACTTGTGAAGTTTGAAGTTGATATCTCAAATACTTTTGGAGATATGCTCCGAACAAAAAGCGGAAGGACTGAATGACGGAAGGACGGAATGATGGACGGAGACTATTGCCATATCCCCCGCCACCGCATTGTTATTTTTAGATAAAGTACCGGAAAGCATGAAATAAAATGTTCATATTTTATTGCCACATATTGGAATATATTTGACTTGCTTGCAGCTATTTTTTTACCACATTTTATGGGTGTAAGAGTATATTTCATATTGTCTGTTTCCTATTTAGGTAATGTTGTCGTCCCCTGTGGGTGATGTTATATTGTCAGAACCAAGCCTGGCAGATGTAATTATTATTGCAAACGATAACCCAAATGGAGTCTTAAGCCTCAGATCTATGGATCTGTTAACTTCCCCCGTTGAGCAGATTAATGAAGACACAGACTCACAAGCAGTTTTTACTGTAATACGCAATGGTGGATTTTTTGGAAGTATTTCTGTGGGATGGGAGGTAGTGCGGAGTGATTTAACATCTGGAGCTGTGACAGAGGACTTGAACCCAGCCAGTGGAACTGTGAACTTTGCCCAGGGTGAAAGAGAGAAACAAATTCTCATCAACATTATAGACGATTCATTGTCAGAGCCAGCAGAAATGTTTCTTGTTCGTCTCCTGCCAAATACATCCACAGGGGGAGCCAAAGTGGAGGGTATTATACAGGGAGAAATCCTTATAGAGGATAGTGACAATATTTACGGTGTTGTAGAGTTTGCAAATGAACAAAGGCAACAGTTGATCATTGTAAGTACTTTGATATGAGGCAACCTTTGTGAAACTCTTCACCAAATGACAAAATTGTAGACTGGTTAAAATCCAAAGAATTTGCAAATGACAACTGGTTACCAGCATTTTCTCCCTTTCCTACAATGTTTTCAAAAGCTTTTCACAGGGTTGTTAAAAGTAAAAGTTGGGATTGTGTAGTAAAGGGTTAATGCATATTCAAAAAGTATCTATCTAGGTCAGCTTTCATAACCTGAGCAGGCTGACCTGGGTCAATTATTTTTGCTCTTTACCATGCAACAAAGTTTCAGCCTGGTCCAAATTGAAAGCAGTTGCAGACGGCTGATTGAAAATTAATCCAATGATAAGACTTGTTTGGTAACCAGCATTTTCTGCTTTTCCCATAATGTTTTCAAAAGACCTTTTCCTTGGGGTTGTTAAAACTTTGGATTGTGTGGTAAAAAGTTAAAGGACTGGTCTTTGTCCTAATTTAATAAGTTGGTACTTAACCCTTTAAAAAAACAAAAAAATTTTAGACTGGTCCAAATTAAAAGCATTTGCAGATGTAAACTTCTTGATTAAAAAAAAAACAAACTGAAATTCGCCTAAGGAAGAGTAGAAAACTTTGTGGAAAAAGGAGAAAATGCTGGTTACTGGCATTTTCTGCCTGTTTCCACAATATTTTCAACAGTCTTTGTGTTTTTTTGGTACCATCCTTAGACTAGGGATTGTGGATCAGAGGGTTAAAGGAAATGGTATATTATTATATTGCAAAGAAATTTCTCGTGATCTGATTGGTTAATATGCCAGGAACATATATCATGTTCACTGGCAAAAATCACGTAAAACCATTTTCCCTTTTGGGTGCCATGTAAACATTACTACACGTGCATCGCAACATCCAAAATGGCGGCGTCAGTCGATCACCAGACTGCACATTTATGCACCAGACTGCACGTTTTAGTGACGTCAGTTCCCATTGAATTGGGGCACTCATAAGGGAATTTTTATTTCGTCAGCATACGTGATTATTCAGACTAAAAAATAGGTTAATTTCGTTTAACATACTTTGAATTGGTACAACTTTGCAGTATAATAAATTTGTTGTACGGTCAGGTGGCAGGGGACTTGGAAACTTGTTCACGGCTGTGTCAAATCATGTCGCCACCTTGCCTTCGGCTCGGGGCGACATGATTCACCGCAGCCGTGAACAAGTTTCCAAGTCCCCTGCCACCTGCCCATACAACTAATAATGTATTACTGAGATGCATTATCTCTTTACCGAACAACAAACTTTTAGATCGGTCCAAATTGAAAGCATTTGCAGACGACAAAATAAATATGGCTAAAGAATTGAATTTGTTATAGAAAGGGAAGAAAACATTGTGGGAAAAGGAGAAAATACTGGTTACCAGCATTTTTTTCTTTTCCCACTGTGTTTTCAAAAGGCTTATTTAATAGAGTCGTAAAAGTCGGGATTCTATGAGAATGGGTTAAACCCCAGTATTCACAAAGAGCTGTTCCACATGCTGATAGGGAAAGTTTTGTAAAATTTGGACAAAAAGTTGCCAACTTCATTGTTAGTATCACACTACAATTTTCGTCCAATGGCTGAAACATTGATAGATTGCATTGTAACAATTATCAAAATGACAATGTCACTTCTATTAAATGGTATATTTTAATTTTTCTGCATTTGAACTCCCATAAAAGCATGTTTCTAAAGAGGAATACTTAATATGAATTTATGTTTCAGACATGAACACAATTTGATACCACTTTAATAAATGGAAATATTTCCCCTTTCACACCATGTATTAGCACCTTTCTGCACAGCAAACTTTTAGACTTACAAAGGTTGAATTTTGGCAGGCAAGAAGTGTTTTGTTTGGACTGAATAATTATGGGAAAAAACACAAGACAGTGAATTTGTATCATTTCACCCTTTATTAAAAAAAAAAAATTCCAGGTTTTAACAACCCTACAGAAGAAGTCCATCAAGACATTGTAGGAAAAGGAGGAAATGCTTGTAACCAGCATTTGCTTCTTTTTTCTACAGTGTTTTCTTCACTATCAGAGCAAAATTTGATTGTTGGAGCCACATTTGAATTGTTTTCTCCAAATGCTTTCAATTTAGACAAATCTGAATTTTTTTTGTGTGTAGTAAGGAGTTAACTCTTTACCACACAAGAAAATTTTAGACTGCTCCAAATTGAAAGCATTTGCAGAATAACAGTGACTGAAAAATTGAAATTTGTACTGGGAAGGGTAGAAAACACTGTGGGAAAAGGAGAAAATGCTGGTTACCAGCATTTTCTCCTTTTCTCACAGTGTTTTCAAAAGGCTTCTTTCTCAGGGGCGTCAAAAGTAGGGATTGTGTGGTAATGGGTTAAATCCCTTTCATTCAGAATGCAGATCCAAGGATGCTTCAGCTAGTTTTGATACGGATCGGTGCTAATATTGGTGACATTTATATCAATCTCACAGTGGTTTACACGCCTACTGGTGGGGGAAGTGCAGGTAAGTCTTGTTAGCTAATTTATCAGATTGTTAGATTCTCTTTGATTTGTATGCAGTGAATTCTTTAATCTACCCCATTAATATCCATTTAGTTTTCTATCTCATTTGATATTTTTATGGCAAAAATGTGTCAGTTAAATTGTCTAATATTCTGGTTTGCTTATTTATTGCTAA
The DNA here is from genome assembly GCA_943736015.1 of Tridacna crocea. NCBI lineage: Eukaryota > Metazoa > Mollusca > Bivalvia > Cardiida > Cardiidae > Tridacna > Tridacna crocea. The sequence goes on along the minus strand of OX031066.1, from coordinate 30,903,382 downwards.
GGATTAACTCTTTACCAAACAACAAAATTTTAGACAGGATGACAAAATAAAACTCAGGATTATGTGGTAAAGGGTGAAGTAATTACCCTATATGGCATGATCCAGTGTGTTCATAACCTTGAGGATGATGGCATCTAAGTTGTTACAGGCAATTGATGTAATACTGTTAAGTGGATGAACTTTTCCCACAATGTTTTCTATGTTTTTGAAGATGAACACCATCATTGTAGCTACATTTACTTGTTTGTCTTTAGATGCTTTCAAGGTTTTAGCAAATGACAAAATTTTAATCTTGTTCAAATTCATAGCATTTGCAGACAACAAATAAGATGTGGCTTAAACAATTTGAGATGGCTCTGAAATCATTGAGAGAAAAGGAGAAGTGATTGTTACAAGCATTTTCTCCATTTCCTTCAATGTTTAAGAAGCATTCTTCTACAGTGTCCTTAAGACACAGGGCTCTGTTAATTTATTTTGGTTCACTGTTTAAAGCCCAGTAGCCTTGTATTGGTGAAACACAGGAAATACATGACGATGTGAACTATTTAACTGAAATATTCTTGAAAGAGGCTGAAACATCATTCATTTGTTTGTTTGGTAACTTTTGTTTGTTGGTTTGAAATGTTATTCATTTGTTCACTCATTCATTCATTCATTTAACCAACCAACCAACTAATCTGTCAATCAATCAATCTGCTTCACCTTATAGAAGTATTGGAGTCAACAGAGCTATCAACCATCATGCCAGCAGGTCAGCTAGAGAAAGTAGAACACATCCACATCCTGGAATCGGCATTCATACAGGTTGACGGCATATTCACAGCAGTTTTAACCGGTGTTGCAATGGTAGCAGGTAACAGAATGTGCAATCTGATCTTGAATCTATTCTATCTGATAAGAATATATATAACTATATAAATTTGAAACAGCAACAATTGGACTTTTATTATAGGCTGGAAATTTTCATTTAGCTTGTTTAGCAGGTTTCAGGTTAAAATGTTAACCAAAATTTAAATGAATTATGTGATGCCTGGAATAATGCAAGGAGATACATTAAGCCCCCTTTTGGCCCAAGTGTGGATCATATATGGTATACCTAGTAGGCATTTTCTAAAGCCATGCAATGAAGTGAATGAACATACATGAAATTTAATGTTAAATTGCCCTGGAAATCATACAGTCAAAAGTTTAACACTTTCAAACACAGTCCATGGTTTTAACAACCAAAACCAAAACAGCTTTTAAAAGCATTGTGGGAAAAGGTTACTAACATTTCCTCTTCCCACAATGTTTTCCACCCTTCAAAAGGCAGATCCAACCTCTGAACTATGTTTAGTGTGTTGTCTGCAAATGCACTGGTTTTGAACAAATCAAAAACTTTGTTCTTTGGTAAAGAGTTAAGAAACCTTCAAAGAGTGGTACTTGTTTTTTTTGAACATGTCAACAGACAGTGTGAAACTTCCACATTTAATCGTAAACTTTAAAAAAAACTACAACCGCAAAACTATATACACAGTGTCAACAGATACATGTATGTACTCTTTGCCTTATAACAAAATTTTAGTTTTGTCGAAAGTGAATGGATTTTCAGATGTCCAAAGAATATTCATCTAAAATGATATAACTAAATCCTGAGTTTTAACAGCTCTAAGGAAAGAGGCTTTTGAAAACAATGTGGGAAAAGGAGAAAATGCTGGTAACCAGCATTTTCTCCTTTTCCCACAATGTTTTCTACTATGCCCCAAAAAAGCTTTTAACTCATGTTTAGTTTCTCTATTTATACAAATGTTTTCAATTTGGTTGAGTCTAAAATTTTGTCACTTGGTAAAAGCCTAAGTCGTTACAACCAGCAGAATTTTAGCTTAACCCAAACTGAAGGGATATGCAGATGTCAGAAAAGGATGTAGTTATAAATAATTAGACGCAATCCCAACTATTAATTGCCTCTGAGAGATTGACTTTTGTAAACATTGTTGGTAACAAGCATTTTCTCCTTTCTCCTCAATGTTTTCCATCATTGCATGGACCGTTAATTTTGTGCCATATTAATTTGGTTATCTGCAAAATTTTTATGCTTTTGATTTTGAAGTCTAAACTTTTGTCCTGGCATTTAGTTTAATCTTTTACCAAACAGTCCTGAGTTTTAACAATTCTACATAATAAAATTACTTTTACTCATATTGTGATTTGCTGCCACTTTGGACAAGTCTAAGATTTTTTCATTTGGTAAAAATGTTTACCCATAGAGTGTTGAATAAACCCAACATTCATATTCCATATGGAAATAAGACCCAAGTAATCACAATTTCAAGGTTACATTTGTTCAGAATGTTCTGGCTGAACGGAGAGTATAGATCAAAGAGCAGGAACCTTTAGTGCAGCCAGATCTTGATCTATATTGACTGCAAAGGTAACTTTAGTTGTGAAAGGTGCTATAAGGTTTATATATCAACTTTTTTTTTTAACAGAACCTGCTCTTGGAGCATTCAATACTCCAAGACTTGGCGAGAATACCAGAACAGAAGTGAGAGTTACTCCTGCAGAGGCCAATGGAGAAATTGGGTTTGATAGCATGCTTCCTTTGACAGTTAGTACAAATACCGAACAATTACCATAATTCTTTACCATACCATACTTAGGGCCCTGTCACACTATAACGTTTTGTTCGACGTTTGGTTGCGTTTTGAAAAATTTGAGAAACACCGGGGATCATCGACGTTCTTCATATACAAGTTTCTAGGTCAACGATGGTGTGACGTTCTTGTAACGCTTGGGTAACGCTCAACCAACGTTCACTCAGTGTCAGGCGATGTTTGTGGTAAAAAATAGCAGCAAAACCTAGCGTTCTATTGCATTCACAGCACTTTGATAGCGTTCTCATAGCATCCACAGTGCTTTGATAGCGTTCTCATAGCGTTCGGGTAGCGTCTGCCTTGCGTCCAGGTAACGTTTCATTGTTTATTTCATCGTCCAGCCAACGTTCTCGACGTTTGTCTAGCGTCTAGCTGACGTTCTTGACATTTCCACACCGTCTGCTTAACGTTCCTGTAGCGTTTGAGTAATGCGTGGAGCGTTTGTGTAACGTTCCTGTTATGTTTCGCCAACCTGCGGCTGGACGTGCAGTATAAAAGGGGGCCTTACTTCCATTTCAACCACCTCCCCCTTTTGGTTTTCTTTGGTTTAATTAAAGAATAAGTGATCAAACAAAAAATGACTGACACGTCACTCTTTGGGTGCAGCTTCCTTGGATAGTATAATTTCGATTGGTAAATAAAATAATAGTTCACATTGCCAATTTACGCGACATAACCTTGCGCTTCGCTTAATTTTTCAGATGTGAACTATAACTAGATCTATTACTTATTTTTCTTATAAATGAGCAAACTTTCAGGTTATGCGATATATATTTTTCATTTTAAACGAAATTGTGACCTTTCACTTGCTAAAAAAGTAAGGCGATCGGTAAAAATGATTACCTCGAAATGACACACACAATTACATTTATTATTACTTTTATCTACAGATAAATCATGGTAAGTTACACATACAATATTTCAGTTTCTAAAAGTTGTGTCCATTCTGCGTTGCAACACTAAGGTACTTGTCTACACCATCCTGTCCTGCCAGTCCAGGATCCCAGCTGATTGATGAGGTTCTTCTGCTTCTTGGCTTCCTTGGTCGCAGTATTGGGGCTGGCAACAACCTGTGCGTCTTCCATGTTAAAGCCATCTCTCCTGGCACCAGGTACAAAGTCTTCTTCTGGACCTTCTGCCTGGTCCAGCTGTTTGTTGTGTAGCTTTGGATATCTGACCCTCATCAAGTTGTGAAGGACCAAGCAGGTCTTCACTATCAGCTTCACAGTCCCTGTCTTGTGCTGCATAGTGCCTAGAATCACCTGGAACCTGTTGGCAAGGATCCCAAAGGCGTTCTCCACGACTGTCATGGCTCTCGACAGTCTGTAGTTGAAAATGCGCTCCTCCTGTGATAGACCACGGAGACTGCAAGGCTTTATCATGTTGGCTCTCAGAGTAAAGGCGTCATCTGCAATGAAGAAGTATGGAACATCTGTAGTGTCTTGTGAGAGAGGTATAGGCTGTGGAAACCCAAGCAGGTCTTCTTCAGCTCCATGTTTCAGCTCACTGGAGTTGTAGATCTGGGCATCGGATGCTGATCCCAGGCCTCCAAGATCTGCCCACAGGAACTTGTAGTCAGAATCCACAACGGCCAGCAACACGATGGAATATAACCCTTTGTAGTTGTAGTATAAGGAGCCACTGTCTGCAGGACATCTAATGGCCACATGCTTGCCATCTAGTGCTCCCAGGACATGAGGGAAGTTCCACCTTTGATAGAATCTGTCCGCAACTTCATTCACTCTTCTGTCATACTGGGGCAGGTCAGTATCTCATCCAGGTACTCGTCCAGTATGGCATGGTAAACCTCTCTGGCCACCAGTGACTGTGTATTGTGAGGTACTCTCTAGCTAAACTTCTGCGAAGCATAGCTGTCACCAGAGGCAAGGTGTCAGCTTCATACCAGGGTCGAGGGCCAGTCTAAAGCAAGTGTATTTCTTGGTGATCATGGGACCATCTCTCTGTCTCAGCTCATCAAACATCTCTGGTGACATGCGCAGGAAGTTGTGGAGGAGGCTTGGTCTTCAGCTTTGCGTTCAGCCATCAGCTTGTCATAAACACCAAACTGAGGTCGCCTTCCTATCCAGGGTCTCACCCAGCTCTTTCTCCTTCTCCTCTTCCTTTTCTTCTTTGACTCTGCCTTGGACATCTTAACCTGGTGCAATGCCAACTGCAGGAGGTTGTGATGCATGAGAGCAGCAACAGCATACTGGTGTTTCTCTTGGTCTGTCATTATTCTGAAGTCTTCACTCTGTGAAAGTTCCAACAGGACTGTCTGTGGCCTCTGCAAGCCCCTTATATATGGCAAGTGCCTGCCAAGTGCTCCTGAACGCGACCAGTAGGTTACAGGCGTGTTACAAGGACCTTACATGGACGTTGCATGAAAACTGGAAAACTTCAGGACGCTGACAGACGTTATAAAGACGTTGAAAGATCGTTACATAAGCATTAAGAACGCTCGACAAACGCTGAAAAACGTTGGCGACACGCTGGACAGACGTTCGATGGACGATACACAGGCGTTAAGCAAGCATTATCCAAGCGCTAGGCACGCGCTAGACACTCGACCCTGATGGGTCGGCGCCCGCCCAGCGTCCAGGGAATGTCCTGACTTTCAAGTATCGTTCGGGTAACGCCTGCAAACTTTCGTGTAACGTTCCTCTAGCATGTAAGTAGCATTTTGATAGAACGTCCTGAATTTTTGTGCAAACCCAAAACTATTTTTCACCCTCAGCGTTCGCCAACGTCCCTCAGTGTTCATCCACGCTCGTCTAACTTTCTTGTAACTTTTTTCTAACGTTCTTGACGTTCCTCTACGTTTCGCAACACGTTACTCGAACGCTGGTGAGAACATCGTAGTGTGACAGGCCTCTAAGTTTTAACGACCCTAAGGAAGAAGCCTTTTGAAAACATTGTGGGAAAAGTAGAAATTACGAGTAAAAAGCATTTTCTCCTTTTCCAACAATGTTTCCTACTATTTAAGAGTCAGTTTTCATCATAAGTGTAAGCCAAATTTGTCTTGTTGTCTGAAAGATTTTTGAATTTTGACAAATATAGATTTTGCTGTTTGTTAAGGAGTAGGAACTCAGTCTCAGGCAAAAATTCTTGAAGACTTAAATTTACCATTCTGTTAATCTCTGACCAAACAATCCCATGTTCTAAAGACCCAAGAGTAGAAGGTTGTTTGGACAAAAATAGAAAAGGAAAATGCCAGTTAACCAGAATAATTATTTCTATTCTAACTCTGTTTGCTACCCTTCATTGACAGATCATTTGAGTCATACTTTTATCTAAATATGCTTTCAAATTGGTAAATAGCCAACTTTTTAATTGTAGATCTAGAATAGCTAGGAGCTGTTGTAAATAACACACAGGGTAAAATGCAAAAACTGTGTGGACAAAGTAACAAGCTATTACTCCTTTTCCAAAATCTATCCAAAGATTACTAAGACTGTCCACCACAAAGTGTAATATAAAATTTATTAGGGACTGGAAAATAATAATAGACCTACTTAATAATATGAAAGCATTTTGGATCAATAGTTACTGCTTGTAACACATAACTGCAGCTCGTTTTCCTACAAGGTTTTCCAAAGTTATCATCTGAATAGTTATGAAATTTATTCAGGGGTGTTAGTTAGTACAGATCACTGTCCCCATAGCTATGCTACTTTTTTTACTCTTTGCCTATGGGTACAGAATTGATCAAGATGAAAACAACTGAAATCTCTGCACAGTTTTTGTATGCAAGTTTGAACTCTGATATTTTCACTAATTGAGCTCAAAAATAGGATTTAAACATGCCTGTTAATTAGGTATTCAATAATGCTTTGTTTTAGATACAACTATTATCAATTTAGAGGCTGAACATAAGAAAACACAGCTCATTTCATCTGTTACTCAAGTAATTTACATTGCCCAAGACATACAAAAATGGCCGCCACACATGACAGATTTGTCAGTTCTTTTCCAAGTTATACATGTTATAAAGGACTTCTTCAAGCTCTTAACTCATTACCGAATGACAAATTTTTGGACTCGTCCTAATTGGAAGCATTTGCAGGCAACAATGAAAAAGTGACTGAAAATTTGAAATTTGTTTTGTGAAGGGTAGAAAACATTGTGAGAAAAAGAGAAAATGCTGGTTACCAGCATTTTCTCCTTTTCCTGCAATATTTCCTAAAGGTTTTTTTGTCAGGGGTGTCAAAAGTAGGGATTGTCTGGTAATGGGTTAAGGTAATGAAAAGTTTAAAAATTTGTCTTTGAAAATTAATTACATTTCGCTGCAATGCACATTAAACTGACAAAGTAGCTAGTCAGTATAAGGCTCTATCTTTCTTAATGGAAAATTTATAATTGACTTGAGACGGTATGGTACTTAACAAATGTCCAATTGAAAAAAACAATCACAGAAGCGTCTCATTATTGAGACTAGGATGTCACTCTGTGGAAAGAGAGTTTAACTGTTTCACTATAGCATAAATAAATTGCACTTTTCCACGGTCTACAAATACAGTTCAGCTGCAAGTTCAAGAGACAGTTTGGTCATTATCTATAATAAAGCAGTGAAGAGTGTAGATCAGAAATAAGACTGCATGTTCAGTGCAATCAGATCTTAATCTCCTCTGTCAACAAAAGCTTCAGGTATCATCTATAGTATAGAAAGAGTTTATTAATCTCTGTAATGCAATATATCAAGCAAACCATCACTTAATCATGGTCCATGAAATACATTCTGTCTAAAACATGATTGAATCATGATGTGTAACAGGCTTTTGACACGCAGAAACTTTACATAATTATGGTGTAAAGTTTTGACCTGTGTAAAATGCACAGGCAAGGGTGGATAATTTTTTGCAAACCATGGGTCATAATTATGTTTAAAAAATGTATACATGTTATCAAAGTATTGTATATTTTAGAAACAAAATATTTTTTGTGTAATTATAAAGAAATCAGAATCATCCCTTGCTTTTCATTAGTTTATTAACTCTTTACCACACAATCCCGATTTTTAACGACCCCTGCGGAAGAGGCCTTTTGAAAACATTAAGGGAAAAGGAGAAAATGGTAACCACCATTTTCTCCTTTTCCTTCAATGTTTTCTTACCTATCAAAGACAAGTACCGTTACCGGAGACACGTTTGAATTGTCATCTGCAAATGCTTTCAATTTGGACAAGTTTTCATTTTCATCGTGTGGTAAAGAATTAAGAAGTAATGGTAAAATATGTTTTGACATTTTATGGTTACAACTAGTGTAATACAGGGTGACCCCCAAAAAATGAGACCCATGAACATGTTAATAAAAACTATAATTTTCAGGCTACAGAAACCATACATCACACATGTTATCTCAACTTAACGCAAGGCCTGCACACCAAGTTTCATTAGTCAGGGCATATCACTTTCTGTTTAATGAACTCTTTCCATAATGTGCTCAAAATGAGCCCCTTGGCGCTGGCGGCACACTTGAACACGACGGGCGAAATTCTCAATGACTCGAACGCACTCCTCCTTTGGAATCTCACGAATCTTAGCAGTTATGGCCTCCTTCAACTCGTGAATGTTTTGGGGATTATTCCTATAGACATTGAGTCATTGAGAATTTCTTGCATCGTGTTCAAGTGTGCCGCCAACGCTGAGGGGCTCATTTTGAGCACATTATTGAAAGACGTCATTAAACAGAAAGTGATAAGCCCTGACTAATGAAACTTGGTGTGCAGGCCTTGTGTTAAGTTGAGATAACATGTGTGATGTTTGGTTTCTGTAGCCTGAAAATTAAAGTTTTTATTAACATGTTCATGGGTCTCATTTTTTTGGATCACCCTGTATATGTTTTATATTTCTTCATTTGAAGGCGGAGACAGTCCTTCCCACGCACAAGTCACCGAGGCCCTAGGTCAAATAGTGCATTCCATTCAACAAGATGGAAGTATAAATTAATTTAGGGGCATTTACGATACATTTTCTCCCAGTTTTAGCTAACCTGGGCACTTTCTGACTTTGTGCTCAGGATCAGCCATTGTGATCACTCATCATCCTTGAGCATCCCTCGTCTGTATGTCAGTGCGTCTGTCTATCTGTCTTTCAGTCTGTCTGTGATCTGTTTGTGCACATTTTTTTGTTTACACTCTAGCATCTACAAATATTAACAAATCAGCCCCAAACGTGGTCAAAATGTACATGACAATAAGATCTCAGGTGAGTTTGATTATGGGTCCAATTGAACCAGAACGACTGGATTTATCTGCCCTTGAATTAGAAAACTTGCTTTATTTGACTTTTTCATCAGTAAACTTGATCAAAATATATATGATAATAAGATTTTGGATTATAGGTCCAGAACAGTCTGAGTCATCTGCATTTAATTAATTGATCGATTGATTATATCTGCATTTGAACATACATGTAGATAGAAAACATGGTTTTGGGTTTGGTTAAAGATAAAAATTTAATTCATTGAGTGAATATGATCGGTAGTATTTTCATGAGTGACTTCCACCAACATGAACAAATATCCTTTAATTTTTTGTGAGATGATATCTACAATGTCCAATATTTCAGGTGGATGAATATCAAGATATGCCAGCACAAGTCATTCTAAAGCTATCTCGGGAAGGAACCAGTGGAGATGCAACTATATCATGGACAGCACAGGGGACCGGTACAAATGCAGATCATGTGACTTCTGATGACATTTTAGAAATGAATGGAACTGTGGTGATGGGATCTGGTAAGCCTTGATTGTACTCCTTTTCCAAACTATAAAATTTGAAACTCAACCAAATGGTGACAAATGTACCTAAAATGATGAGTGCAGCATTTGATACAGTATAGAACATTGAAGGATAAGTAGAAATGCTGTTTACTAGCATTTTCTCCTTTTCCCACTATGTTTCAAAAGCCTTAGGATTGTTAAACCTCAGAACTGTTGGATAAAGGGTTAATTTCTATCCACAAAAATGTTTGGACTCTCTGAAATTCAATGCATGAGCAGAAGATATTTCCAAAATAATGTGAAATGAGCTGAAGCTCACTGCTAGGTTAGATAACATTTAAGGGCAGTGGAGAAATTGCTCGAAATGAGGAATTTCTCAATTTGCCATATTGATTTTATAACACATTAAAAGATCACATTGTTCAGCAATGGGTTAGAGTTTATTATGACAATTGATTTTAAGTTTAATCCAAATAAACACAGAGGTCCTGCATGGGTCAGAGATAAAGTGTAGGACTCATGACTTTGAGGCTCCAGATTTAAGCCTATCTACATCCACTGGTCTTTACCTCAGAGTGTCCTGCGGCAAGACTAGGACCGGTGAAACCCTAAAATACATGAATATGTGAGCTGTTGCCATGATATGACTACTGTTGACAGCAGTGTAAAACACCATTCAATGAATCAAACGAATCAATGAATCAAAACAAAGATTCATGCAGAGAGAGATTACAGTATGGGGTGCAGGTTTTCACTTCTGTATGATTTGGTTTAGCTAAGAACATGCTATATAGAATAGACAAATGACACATCTGTTACATAGCAAGCAGTATTCCTCTCTGACCACTTATCATTGTTTCTGTGTTTGTTATTGGGTAAAGCAGCCAGTGGCTTGGAAAAAATATTGTGCAGAGTACTTGTAAAAGAACTCCAGGAATGCATGAATAGATGCACTGGCTGCCATGATATAACTGAAATTTTAACATGATATGTGAATTTGGATCTATAAACACAGTACAATGGAAGCTTGGTAAAATCTAAGTTATTTTATATATAGTGACGTCATTTAACTCTTTACCACACGACAAAATTTTAGACTGGTTCAAATTGAAAGCATTTGCAGACGACAAAAGAAACATGACTGAAAAATTGAAATTTGTTCTGGGAAGGGTAGAAAACACTGTGGGAAAAGGAGAAAATGCTGGTTACCAGCATTTTCTCCTTTTCCCTACAGTGTTTTCAAAAGGCTTCTTTCTCAGGGGCGTCAAAAGTAGGGATTGTGTGGTAATGGGTAATGAGTGCAGATTTTTGTGTTTTCATTGATATATAATATGCAATTGCCTTATTTCATGGCAAATAACACCCGAAGGAGGTTATATCAAACCATGTAACAAGGCAATTGTATTTTATATCTCGATGAACACACAAAAATCTGCACTTGACCCTTATAGTTGCACTCGTTGTTCACTTGAATCACTTTTCAAAAATATTAGAGAGAAAAAAAACATGGACAAAATAGGACGATAAACACAAGTTAATTTCCTTGATGGATACCTTAGTAGCATTGGCATGTATACACAGTCTATTTTCAGGTTTTCAACATACTTTTTCAGTGGAAGGCGGCCAGTTTGCTGGCTTTTAAATCAATACTTTGGATGATTCATCAAACAAAATAAAAAGAATAATAATTCTGTCTATGAACAATACAATAATTTATCTGACATTTATCTGAACTTGAGACTAACTGGACAATATGTTCATTCGAGTGACCTGTTTATAGATAACTTGTAAAGAATATGTGTACATACCATTGGCAGATCTGCTCTCGATGGGCATTTACCTGTTGCTGATATAAGACTAGATCCTCGTTTTCTTGCAAGCTATGAATCAAATGATGGCAGTGTTTTCTTACCCACTTATTGGAATGTAAAAAATGGTGTCCCAGCTGTTAATTCTTCAATATTTTTGGTTTCCCAGTTCTAGGCTTGTTTCAAATATCGTACCTATCATGCCTACATTTAAAAAATTCATAACACGTTGTATTCAATTCTTTCAGTCCTTCCTCCAATACACCTTTGAATACACTTTCTGTGAAATTCATGATAATTTTTTTCTTGTCAATGGTCATCTTTTAACCATGTTATTTTTTTTAACTAATTCCTTCAATAAAAAATACTAAGAGTAACTCTTTCATAAAACAAGAAATCAATTTCATTTATGCAAGAGTAAATTTTCTTTTTACACAGTGGACTAAATCTAACTCAGTGATCTTGGCTTTACAGAAATCGACTGCTGACATATTGAATGATGTAACTGATGACATCGACCATTCAGACACTTGATTCACTGATGGCATAGTGTATTTTTTTATGTTTAGGGTACAAATAAAGATAAACATTCATTAATTTGTCAAGGTTTATTTATGAGTTTTATTTTTGAAAGTTCTTTTAAGAAAATGAAATCAATCTTTCTGTATTTGACTGATTCAGCGATGGAACTCTAGATATAGCCCATAAACAGCTTGCATGAAATCTAAAATAAGATAATACACAATAACTTGGAAAAACCGATAGTAGTCCCGGTGTGTTCAGCAAAAAATGGTATGATGGTCTTTTTATGACATGATCTGATTCTGGCCAATCAAAAAACAATTTTATACAATGAGTGCAATTATTATTCAATAAACCACATTGTGAGTTATGAGGTGCAATGAATATACTACTCAAAATATTGCCCTCGTAGATTATTTGTTGTGCCTCATAACTCACAACTGTGGTGTATTGAATGACAAACCACATTAGAGAGAAGATTATTTCATATGCAAACAACAAGTAGACATTGCTGAAGTGATGAGATTTTTTTATAAAAGGATAGAAAACATTTGTGGGAAAAAGAGAAAATGCTTGTTACTAGCAATTTTCTCCTTTTCCCACAATGCTTTCAAATATTTTTTCTGCCCAAGTTTTAAAAAATCAAATGTAATTTTTAAACTTATAATGGTGAATCTTTTTATAAAAAACATTTTAAGGTAAAGAAGTCACACTTACAAAGTAGATGATCTATCATTTTTAGGTATGTCTGAGACAAACATTGTTCTTAGCATTTTGCCAGACGATATTCCAGAGTTGGATGAAGAAATTACTATCATGTTGACAAATGTGGAACCAGCCAGTACACAGAGACTGAGGCAGGGAGCCATGCAAAGGAAAATAATCATTGGTGAAAATGATAATCCAGGAGGGGTGTTTCAGTTCTCAGAGGATGAGCAGTTGTCTTATGAAATAATGGTAAGATTATGTTTTTTGTTCTTCTTTTCATTAGCTATATTGAATATATGTATGAGCCATGCTCTTGCTTATTGCACACATAATAAACACATTTACTTTACATTGCTTGAGAAACAGGTTCTACAGCTTATTCTAATCTCTTTGAATTCTGCTTCCTGTGAACTACAATAGTTCTTGTGCCAAAAAATGTAGGCCCATGAATTATCCCATAGTTGACACCAGTCTGCTCCCTGTTAGGCCTGCCCTCCACTACAACTCCGATTGATGGCTAATTTCGGGGATCTTTCGGGATGAAAACGGGCGGAGCTTGGCAAACGGGGCTCGTTTGGCAGTGATACGCGGAATAGTATGCGAAAGGTTGCCAAAATCTTACCGAAGTATGTGGATCCAGTACAGAAAAATGCCGATCGGTCCAGGATTGTTGACCGAGTGTTTCCTGATCATGCAGAATGGCTGCAGTTTACTTGTGGAACATTCAGAAGCGTTTAAGAATCAATGCTGACATGTTAGCGATGTGAGTGCCAAGGTATATATAGGCGAGTTATCTTTCCTGAACCGCTCGGGGTGACACAGTGAATAAGAAAACTTTCTGAATGCTGCCGGATTATGCGCGATGTGGTTCAGAACATCTGGAATGATCGCTGAAGGTTCCCCGAAGGGATTCTGACTTTCCCAACATTTCCCCGAACTCAACAATCGGTGTCCAAATTTTAAAACTTTTAAAATTTGGATCCCGAAGCTTTTTTGATCCCGAATCGGCCCCGACACACTAAGAATGTTTCCAGATGGGTTTAAGAACCACCAAGAACGATTCCCAATCATTGCGAAGATGTGCCGAAGCATCCAGTTCCTGTCATTTTTACAATCGGGAACCTTTTAGGGGTCCTAGTGGAGGGCCGGTTTTATCAAACTCAGGACCTTATGGTCAGGAGGCCAGTGCTCTATGTCATGACCATCGACACCATGGCATAATGCATCTGTGTAATGCATGATACAAAACAAGTTATTACAGAAAAGGTATCACAGATTCACAAAATCCATTTTCTTGCAACTGACTGATTTGGGTCAATACTTTTGGCAGATGTATAAAGACCCCTTTTCACAGAGCATAACTCACATATTTTTTATATTTGGTTAAAAGTGTAAACATAAGTACTTATTTTCATGGTTTAAATCCTAGTTTTTATATGCATTTAAGTAATGTGATAAATTTACTTTACTTTCTATGCAACAAAATTTTCAGTCAATCTTTGACATTTTTCTGTTGAGACAGGTAACAGGTACCGTATGTTGAAAATTTGTGTCAAAATTCTTATTAAGGTCATTTCCTCTGAAAATGAGAAGAGGGAAAAGATAGTCAATGATCTGTGACCTATAAAGTCAATTATTGGCTGTATCACATACTTTCAACTCTTTATCCAATGGTAAAACTGAAGACTTGACCAATTTAGAAGTTTAAAAGCTTTTACAGCATTGTAGATTTTTTTTTTAAAGGGTAGAAAAACATTGTCAAAAATGGAGAACATGCTGGTTGACAGCATTTCCCCTTTTCCCAATAATATTTTTTAAAAGCTTTGTTCTTGCATGTTAAGTTACAGGACTGATAGGTAAAGTGTTGTTTTTTTTTTCTGTTTCAGGAAGGGGGAGCACCCATACAGTTCACAGTCGTAAGGGAGGATGGAGACCTGATAGCCAAGGCTATCCAGTACCTTGTGATCAATGGCGAGGAAGATTTTCTTGGCTACACCAATGTTCTCAACTTCCCGCCTGGTGTCAGGTCCAAAATCTTCAGTATTGCAGCTAAATCTGATGGAATACCAGAGGTATGGTAGTAACAAAGTAATGGATATATGCTTATTATTATATTTTGATATTGTCTTCATGTACTTGCACTGGATGAAAGTATGCAATATTTTTCCATATTGCGTACTTTCATATTTCATAGTTTAGAGCCTTTTTTCACATGCGTTGCTAAGTATGGAACTATTTTATAACCCACCATTTCTCTAAAAGTCAAAATATGAACGGCTGCCATTTTTAAAAAAAATTAGTCTCGGACATCAAGATTTACAAACTTTTCAAACTATTGTTCTTATTAAAGATATAATAAATAAACAGAATACTTGTTTCCTGAATATTAATGACTACAAATACATGTCTATGAATTTATCTATCCAGCATGTTTATCCACAATGAAATTATTAAGCGATGAAAAAAGATTCTCGGTCACCATCTTGTTTGTTTACATACCATTAGCAACAGTGACGTCATCAAATGCAAAATTTGAAAATTCTGCGAATGTATGGTATGGCGATGAAATGAATTTCTCCTGGCTTTTTGAATGAATAAGAATGTTTTTAAAAAGATATATCAACAATTTCGATGAAAATACTATCAAATCACGAAGAAGTTATGTAAACAATATCAAAGTACATGTATGTAACAAAATATGTTGTGTTGAACTTGTTCTTTGGGTGCAGTTGCCCCCGCAAGCTTATGCAGCTCTGCCAAAAGAACTCACTCAACACAATATATTCCCATACAAGTGCAATAATCTATATTATACCCCCACTTACGAAATAGAGGGAGGTATACTGGTATCGCTATACTCAAAATCTATTTGAACTAGGACCTTGAAACTTCGTACAAATGTTGTTCATGACCCAAGGAGGTGCTCTATTGTTTTTGGTCACTCCATGCTCTAATGCAATAGCTGTTTGACCTAAGACCCTGAAACTTTGTACAAGTGTTGCACATGACCCTGCAGGTGCTCTATTGTTTTTGGTCACATGCGTCACAGGCTAAGGTCACAGGTGAACTTTGTTTAAAAATTGTTTTTATGCTATAACTGGAAAGTTATTTACCCAGGACCGTGAAAGTTTATGCAAATTTTTCTCATATTTTTGGAGGTACCCTATTGTTTTTGGATTACATTAGTCAAAGTTTATGGTCACTTAGTGAACTTTATTTGATAATCCTTTCAATGCTCTAACTCGGTGGCCAGGACCTGGGAACTAGGACCATGAAATTGTAAGGAGGATCTAAGGAGATATTTTTGGACCACATTGGTCAAAGGTCAAGGTCATGGGGTTTTTTGCTTTAAAAATGATTTCCATTGTCTGATTGTTTTGCCACAGTGACAAGATCCACTTTGGGACATTTCTTGTTTTATTGCAATAGACAAAATGGCTATGATAAAAAGCGTTTTTTACTATCAAAAAGAAACTGATTCCACAAAACAGAACATCTAGTTACTGCACAGAAAATAAAACAGAGATTATCCTGTTTTTTTAAACCCTTTACCTAACAATCACAAGTTTAAGTGACCTTCACCTTTCCCACAATGTTTACTACCCTTTCAGAAACAGGTTTTGATTTTTGAATCATGTTTGTCACCTGCAATATGCTTTAAATTTTGACAAGTCTTAAATTTTGTCATTTGGCAAAGAGTTAATAGAAAATCTCTGGAAATCTGTGACTCTATGTCAATGTCAGATGTCAAAGAATGTTGGGCAGCATTAATTTTATTTTTGACTCCTTTGTCAAAAATTTCAAAAATCAAAAATACTCCTTCTTCAACTGGAATATAACTCCACTCATCCAAAAACTGTATTGAATTTGAATTTGAAGTTCATGTTGATGCAATGAAGGTCTAACTAGAAGTGATGCTTTACTATGCCAAATCTATAAATAGCGACTGAGAATCTCTCTGTACAAAACTGGATTTGTATCTACCTGTCTTCTAGGACAATGGTACACAGCTATAATTATGATGTACTGCTAAGTGCCAACAATAATCTACAAGTAAAGATTATAGAATATCTAAATTTAGTCACATTTTTCACATCATTTGCAGCTTGAAGAAACCTTTACCCTTCGTCTACAAAGTTATGGTGATGACGTGGTTGTATTTGGGTCAAGATCAAGTGTAGAGGTGAAGGTCATAAAGAATGATAACCCACATGGTATTCTACAATTTACTGATCAAGCTGTATATCTTAGTAAGTTTTGTATTGTACTTTCTTTTTTTTGTTTCTGTGAATCTTTACAATTTTTATCGACCTACAATGATTTAACATTTTACCAAAGGACAAAATTGTATACCTGTCCTATTTAAAAGCATTAGCAGACACCATGGTATATGTGGCTAAAATGATGATTGTTGTCTTCAATAAGGTGGAAAACATTGTGGGAAATATAAAAAAGATGCTGGTTGGTAGTATTTTCTTCTTTTCCCCCCATGATTCTTTTGTAAAGTCAGTGATAAATTAACTGTAGTAAATTTCGTACCTCTTAACTCTTTACCAAATAACAAAATTTTGTACAATAAAACATGAATTTGGCGCAGAAAATTGTAGAATCTAGAAACAATACTGTAAGAAAAATATCAATGAAGTCTTTACTCAATGACATTACAGGGAATGAAGAATATGCTGGATACCAACATTTTGTCCATTTCCCATAATGTTTGCTAAAGTTTTCTTTTTCATGGTTGTATCAATGCTACATTTCACTTAAGGAATGAAGAGAATTTTATTTTTTTCATGGAGGTATGAAATAAAAAACCTAATCACACTGTATGAAACCACTTTGAGTGTGATTAGGTTTTTTTTTTTAATACATGTACCTCCATAAAAAAAATAAAATTCTCTTCATTCCTTATAATTCAATGTCACAGACAACAAAATTAATATGCACTTGAAAATTACTAACTGCTTTTGCTTTTTTCATTGAAAATCATAACACTGTGTATTTATATAATGTCCATTTCATTCAAAATTCATAGCGGTAAAACTGCTGGTTCATGACATAACAATGACTTTAATGCGTGACATCATTATAGTATTGAACATTAATTTTGCAGGTTTGGTAGCTTTATTATTAGAAGTTCAATATGCTAGAACTGAGTTGAAAATAAGATTGTTAGAACCCAGCCAAGTGACATTGAGTTTTCAACTCTCTCCTTGAATTTGCTGTTGGATATTTTTATCAATATTTAGAGAAAATCAATTCAGCTAGCAAGACTCGACAAAGATCAGAAATCAGAGAAAGAAAACCATTATGAAATCTTGTATACATGTTTGCTTACATTACTTTGATTGCAAAAGTAGTCTGGGCACTGCTGAAAAAATTTTTTCAAGGAGCTATGAAAACATTTGTTCCGCCAGTCAGAACTCGCCAATGTTCATGAAAACAACTAATATTGAATTATTAAACTTTGCATGAAATTTGCGTACACAGTTTATGCAAGTATCAAGTCCGAAATCAAGTTTTACTGAACTTCATAACATTACAGTTTGAGTAAATACACTCAGCATCAATGAAGACTCACCAGGTAAGAGACAGAAAGAAAGTGAACCTGGGATAGTTTGCCTTCAGAAAATTGATTAAAATTTATTTTTGCACGTGCAGATATAGATAGACTACAGAGATGTGCAAGCATGTAAAATTTGTCAGATACAGGTCAGGAAATAAGTATAATAACCTTCAACATAATTCAAAATTTCTCTTGTAGCAAGATGAAAATTATTCAACTCTTAATCTGGTGACTTTTCATTGATGCTGAGTATGTTTTCATAACTTTATACCAGCACATACCTACGTGTAAAGCTGTGATCGGAAAAATTATCTAAGTATTTGTTCTATCACTAGATGAGAGTAAGAGTGATGTGAGAGAAGTAGCCACTATTGGGGTACAGCGGACAAGTGGGCTGTTTGGAGGTATCAGAGCATCCTGGACTGTTACCCCTAGTGATGAGGTTGACCTTCGACCTGCTTCAGGTTTTCTGACCTTTAGTTCAGATCAGGGTATGGCTTATATCAGCCTTGAATCAGTTCCTGATGAGGTTTGTGAATTTTTGGTTTTGATTGTCTGTGCTGTAATTATTTATTCATTTATATATGATTTTTTAGCTCACCTGAGCACAACATGCTCAAGGGGAGCTTTTAGGATCACCTGGTGTCCGTCGTCCATCGTGCGTCAGTGCGTCGTGCGTTGTCAACAATTCTTCAAACATCAACTCCTCCTAAATCGCTGGGCCAATTTGGACCAAACTTGGCTGGAATGTTCCTTGGGAGGTCCTCTTTAAAAATTGTTCACAGAATTTGATTCCGTCAAAAACTCTGGTTGCCATGGCAACGAAATGGAATTTTTTAGGAAATTCTTTAAAATTCTTATTCTCTAAAACCGCTGGCCAGATTTTAAAATAATTTTACAGAGATGTTCCTTGGGTGACCCTTTTCAAAAAGTGTTCGCGAAATTTTGATCCATCAAGAAACATGGCTCTGGTGAATGGGGGCTTCTTGCACTATACAGAAATGAAGAAATTCTTAAAAATTCTTCTTCTCAGAAACCGCTGGCCAGATTTTAAAATAATTTCCCAGATATGTTCCTTGGATGACCCTTTCCAAAAGTTGTTTGTGAAATTTTGATCCGTCAAGAAACATGGCTCTGGTGAATGGGGGCTTCTTGCACTATACAGAAATGAAGAAATTCTTAAAAATTTTTCTTCTCAGAAACCGCTGGCCAGATTTTAAAATAATTTCCCAGAGATGTTCCTTGGATGACCTTTTCCAAAAATTGTTGTGAAATTTTGATCCGTCAAGAAACGTGGCTCTGGTGAATGGGGGCTTCTTGCACTATACAGAAATGAAGAAATTCTTAAAAATTCTTCTTCTCAGAAACTGCTGGCCAGATTTTGAAATAATTTCACAGAGATGTTCCTTGGGTGACCCTTTCCAAAACTTGTTTTCGAAATTTTGATCCATCAAGAAACATGGCTCTGGTGAATGGGGGCTTCTTGCACTATAGGGAAATGAAGAAATTCTTTAAAATTCTTCTTCTCTGAAACCGCTGGCCAGATTTTGAAATAATTTCACAGAAATCTTCCTTGGGTGACCCTTTCCAAAAGTTGTTCGTGAAATTTTGATAGGTCAAGAAACCTGGCTCTGGGGAATGGGGGCTACTTGCGCTATAGGGAAATGAAGAAATTCTTAAAAATTCTTCATCTCTCGAACGGCCGGTCAGATTTTGAAATAATTTCACAGAGTTGTTCCTTGGGTGACCCTTTTCAAAAATTGTTTGTGAAATTTTGATTTGTCAAGAAACATGGCTCTGGCTTATTGTTAGAAAAATAAACGTATAGCGTCCGCCGGAAATTATCATTAATTTTGACCTTCATAAACTACGAAAGTGGCCGGCTCGTTATCTGTGAATTAGAAAGAGCCCCTAAAGGTCGTTTGTGTTGACGCAGCATTAAAAATAGCGTCTGCAAACTAGTAGTGGGCCGATGATCGACTATAGTCAAAAGTCAGTTGGTTTTGGCTTCCGATTCCGATAATCGATTGAGAAATCCCGGAATCGACGGTAGTCGGTTCTTGAACTCACTTTGTGCCTAAACTTGAATTTTGTGACTACGATTAACCACAATCATCTATTAAACATAGACTAGTGGATAACAAACATTGGTTGGAAAAATGAGAAAGAAATAATTTTCCATGGATGTCTTTACAAAACTTGACAACTCGGCATGCTTCTCATTTGATCCCTGAGCCCGGGTTTTGCCACTTGGAATTTTGAAATGACCTGTCTTTGACAATGAAAAAAATCTGCCCAAATGTCAATATGACGCATGAAATTATCGTTTAGAGCTTCATATCACCTAGCTTGTGCGCATCCGGCAGAAATATGGGCCAAACACGATAAGTATAAAATGCGAAGGACTCGTGGATGATAATGAAGTTTGTGAGTCATGTATGACAGAGTAACAAAGGTATTATTCCTCTTATCTAATGTAAAGTGACAGATTTTTAAGTTACTTGCTATTTAAACTGACTAACCGATGTTAACTCATGTAGTAATACTTCTCCAAAAATGAATTGTCACGAAAAAATAGATTGCTAAAAAAGCGTGAAAACCCATGACACTACAATGAGCAGCGTGACATCGTCCGATCAGGGAGACTTAAAACTCTCTTCTCATCTGTAATAATGAATTTAAACAGTGAATTTACACAAATCTCTGTATAAAGCAATAAATGGAAGCTATATTTCCATTCATGAGTGAAAAAAAAATGTTTTATGAAATGAAAATATAGGTATATTATTCCATAGCAGACGGGAGTGGTCGTCTGCAGATGCTTGAAATATTTCTTTTTTTATTTAACTTGTTTGGAAATTAAAATATATGGAAAAATAATTGGTACTGGTATTCAAATTTGTACAACCAAGGGACTCCCAATTTTTAAGTCAGGACTCCCATAATCATAGAAGTCGAGTCCCAAGGACCCCCAAAAGGAACTGTCAGACTAAAACCCTGTGGGTGCTATACTGCATAATATTTTTATTCATTTAACCTTTTACCAGTGATGAAGCCTTCTTTGGCAGGGTCTTTAAAACTCATGATTTTGAGCTAAATGTTTCATTTGTTTCAAACCTATAACAGGTAGTTTTATGTTTGTCATTCTTTTCAAACTACCTAATACTATCCAACATAAACATCGTCAAAACATAGTTGATTCTTTTAGCTTGGATTTACTTTTTTAAGTGGACAGTGTAGATCAAGATCAGACTGCTGCATGTCCTACTTTATATGTAATAAGCTTTTCTCTGCCACTGGTACTCCACAGATTGTTTTTGTTAGTTATAAAGGATCCAACATGAGACTAAAATTCTTCAAACATGTATAGGAAAAATATTAAACGAGCCTGTGGTGCATTGTACAACATTTTAATAGCTGAGTTTAATAAGATTTTATAAAAAACAAACAGATACATGTATCTGGTCCCTTTTTGGCTCACCTGAGCACAGCGTGCTCAAGGGGAACTTTAAGGGTCACTGGCTGTCCGTCGTGCGTCGTCCGTCGTCAACAATTCTTTAAACATCAACTCCTCCTAAACCACAGGGCCAATTTAGACCAAACTTGGCAGGAATGTTCCTTGGGAGGTCCTCTTTAAAAATTGTTCACAGAATTTGATTCCATCAAAAACTCTGGTTGCCATGGCAACCAAATGGAATTTTTTAGCAAATTCTTTAAAAATCTTCTTCTCTGAAACCATGGTAAGATTTTGAAATTATTTCACAATTATGTTCCTTGGGTGACCCTTTTCAAAAATTGTTCGTGAAATTTTGATACGTCAAAAATAAGGGCTACTTGCGCAATACAGAAATCAAGGAATTCTTTAAAAATCTTCTCCTCTGAAAGCGCTGGTCGGATTTTGAAATTATTTCACAGATATGTTCCTTGGGTGACCCATTTCAAAAATTGTTCGTGAAATTTTGATCTGTCAAAAATTGTGGCTCTGGTGAATGGGGGCTACTTGCACTATACAGAAATGAAGGAATTCTTAAAAAATCTTCTTCTCTGAAACCGCTGGTCAGATTTTGAAATAATTTCACAGAGTTGTTCCTTGGGTGACCCTTTTCAAAAATTGTTTGTGAAATTTTGATTTGTCAAGAAACATGGCTCTGGTGAATGGGGGCTACTTGCACTATAGGGAAATGAAGAAATTCTTAAAAAATCTTCTTCTCTGAAACCGCTGGTCAGATTTTGAAATAATTTCTCAGGGATGTTCCTTTGGTGACCCTTTTCAAAACTTGTTTGCGAAATTTTGATTGATCAAGAAACATGGCTCTGGTGAATGGGGGCTACTTGCACTATAGGGAAATGAAGAAATTCTTAAAAAATCTTCTTCTCTGAAACGGCTGGACAGATTTTGAAATGATTTCACAGAGCTGATCCTTGGGTGACCCTTTTCAAAAATTGTACACAAAATTTTGATCCGTCAAGAAATATGGCTCTGGTGAATGGGGGCTACTTGCACTATAAGGAAATGAAGAAATTCTTGAAAATTCTTCTTCTTCTCTGAAACCCCTAGTCAGATTTTAAAATAATTTGACAGGGATGTTCCTTGGGTGATCCTTGCTCTTGTGAATGGGAGCTATGGTCATCTAAAAAATCCAGGGCCATCTTGGCCCTCTTGTTTTACATAGATTAGAATATGGAAAACCATACTCGTACACATAGGAATTTCCATCAGTTAAAACCAACTCACTCCTCTGAAAGTAGTATAAACAACATCACATAATTATGATGTCACACAATGCTTATTTCAAACATGTGTAAGATAAGGAAATTTGGTATGGCCATATACTGATAACAAAAAAAGGTTATGTGTTAAAGATAGTTCAGGACAGAAACTTGAATGGATTGTGTATTTCTTTTTCATACAATATTCTCATATATGATATTTCATTTTTTGCAGATAACAGAGACACCTGAGTCCTTCACCTTGACCTTGACTGACCCTGAGGGTGGGGCTGTGCTTGGGGCCCAAAGCAGTACAACTGTGGTCATTAATGCAAATGATTTCCCTCTATATTTTGTAGGTAAGGTTGCAATAGAAGCCAAATGTGTGTAAGGAATCGTTGTGTTATAATGTTATCAACTGTTCATTGCCTACTTCATTGAAACTGACCAAGGTTAATATCATTTACATACACTGAAATTCTGTTTTTACCCTCAGTATGGCATGGGGCTGCATTTGGCCCAATTAAATCCTGTATGGTATGGAAATATTTTGAATGCTATATGCATGTAAAGTTGTATACCTGTAACTCAAATGATGACTTCTGTTTTTGATAGCATTCAAAACGTTCTAGGAAAAGGAGAAAATGCTGGTTACCAATATTTTCAAAATGCTAGTGTCTGGAGGTCAATAAAACTAGGAATTGTGTGGTAAAAGATTTAGTATCATTGTCAATCCAAACAACAACAAATTTTGTAAAAATATACTCTTGCTTTACCATAGCATTGTTATAATTATGCAAATGCGATAGTATATGAAGGGATTGGAGTGTAATGAATGATAATAAATGAAACAATAAATAAAATAGAATACTTTCTATAAAACACCAGAAAAAGAAGGTAATCATGAGATAATATCCCATCTTTTAAGATTCATTAACCCTTTAACAAACAACATTTGTAGATTCACCCACTTCGAAAGCTTTTGCAGACAACAAAATTATTGTGACTCAAAAATAGAAATTCACTGGTGGGAGAGTAAGAAACATTGTCTGAAAAGGAGAAATTGCTTTTTATCAGCATTTTCTCCATTTCCCACAGTGTTTACAAAAGACCATTTCCTTTTGGTTATTCAAACTCAGAGGCATGTGGTAAAGGCTTAATTTGTTGTCTGCAAATGCGCTCAATTTGAACAAGTGTGTAAATTAGTGATTTGATAAAAGGATGATCATTCCTAGATACAGAGACAGAGGGAGGTTATTCAATAAATAAAAACATACATAGTACAAGAATGACCACAAACAGTGAAAACATTCTAATAATATACATCTCATCAACAGTAAAATGAGATGAAAGTTTTTCACCTGCTTGGTGAAATGTAGATAATCTTGTACTAAGACATGTTTTCTTTCATCAAGCCCCGATACTACAATGAAGGACATGGGAATTTTTTGTTAGGGATGTGGTCCGTAAATAAAAGATAACATGTTCCAGCAAGTCACACACCAAACTACTTCCTTAACTCTTTACAAAACAACATAATTTTAGACTAGTCCAAACTGAAAGCATTTGCAGACAACAGATGACAAAATTAATGTTACTCAAAAATTGAAATTTGTGTTTGGAAGGGTAGAAAGCATAGTGGGAAAAGGAGAAAATGCTGGTTACCTGCATTTTCTCCTATTCCTACAATGTTTTCAAAAGGCCCCTTTCTCAGGGTCATTAAAAGTCGGGATTGTGTGGTAAAGAGTTAAAAATGACTGAAAACAAAACAAAACAGATGTGAGCTACTGGGGCCCAGTCAAATATTAGGAACTAATGTTGGACAATGTCTGCAACTTTAGATACCTCAGTTGAAGTGGAGGAGCCCTCTGAGACAGTTATACAGATACAGCGGGATGGTCCCACAGACAGAGAGGTCATTGCCAAGTACAGGACAGTGGATGGAACAGCCAGTGGTCAGTTTAATGACTTTGTGGTTATTGCTGCTGATCAAGTAGTGTTTGGAATTGGTGAGGAACTCAAATCAGTGACTATCCGAATTTATGATGATGAAGTGTCGGAGGGAAGAGAGACCTTCTATCTGGAGATTTATGAAATTATTGGTGAGTACAGAATGGAGCAGTTCAAGTTTTGTATATGAAAATGAAAAAGACAGATGCTTCATTTGAGTATTGGACCAGCAATGACTAGAATTTACCTACACTCTTTATCTTTGCAAATTAAGTGGTAGCACCGGGTGTGAAATGTTCAAATTTAGTGTCCAAAACTTCAGCAAATCAAATTTATTGCATTGAAAACAATTATAAACTTTGTATTTCTTTCATGCTGAAACAGTCTAAACTTAAGCTTTCATCTGGTTACCTCTTTATCTGGTCATCAGCATTTTCTCCTTTTCCCACAGTATTTTCAGAAAGCTTCTTTCACAGAGTTGTGAAACTCAGTAATTGTTTGGTAACTTGTTAAACATATTAACTCTTTACCTCACAATCTAGAGTTTTAACAACTCTGAGAAAAAAAAAAGGCTTTTGAAAACACTTTGGGAAAAGTAGGAAATGCTGGTTACGGGCATTGCTTCTTTTTCCTTGATGTTTCTTTTGCTTTCAAATACTATCATTTGAGCAACATTCAATTTTTTTAGAATAAAATGCATCTATAATTGTTTAGTCTAAATCTTTGTCAAATCGTAAAGAATCAGAAGCTCTAAATTGCAGATTAATTAGTTCTAAGATTATGATTCTCTGAAATTTCTTTGAACTGCCAAAGAAACTAACAAAGAAATTGTAAAAAAGTATAATTACACTACTTTCATTTATGAGAATGAATAGCTTACTGGATACTCAGTATAATGTTTTAGATGCCACATTGCTATTCAGTTTATATATTTGTTTTACACTGATTGAGAAACAAGTTTTTACAACATGCAACAATCTCTCTTTATTCTTCTCCCTTGAAAACACACCATTACTTTTGCCAAAAGTGTTGGCTGATGAACAGTCCATAATGATTTCTGTAAGAATACTGGAGATTTAATCCGATTGTTTACAGGAGACTGTGTTTTGACTGGTCCAAATCGTTTCAACATTACCATTCTTGATAACGATGATGCCTATGGTATATTCCATTTTGATGCACCATTCTCACAGAATGTCGAGGAAGGAGGGACTGTCAGTTATGCGTGAGCTATCTCTTTACCATACAGTGATGACATTTAATGACCCTGACAAAGAGACCTTTTGAAAACATTTTGGGAAAAGGAGAAAATGCTGGTAACCAGCATTTTCTCCTTTTCACACAATATTTTCTAGCCTTTCAATTTGTTTCTTCTGCTAAAGAGTTGGAATTTCTGTCGATACACATAGTCTTCTTAGTGAAAACTACAGTTAAAAGGTTTCTAAATAACAGAAGATTGAATAGTGCATGTTTAAAAATTTCTTTATTTTGTGAAGTTCTTGAATGGAGGCTTTTGAGGACCGTATAACTCAAAGATAAGACTGCAGACAGTGTATGCTCTGGTTTGGGATTTATACAATTCTCTCATTTTGTCAAGCCTATAGTTAAAATCCTAAGTTACAGCACATTATATTTACAGCAATCAAAAGAGAAAGAGATGAATAGTTAGTGCTGATAGAATGAATATTCATGTCAAAGAATAATGATTTATGTCTAGAAGTCTGTAATGTGACTTGAGACAGACTGCTCCCTGAGCAAGAATCAGATTCAAAAACCCTGTAATACATCCATTATAGTTTCTAATTTAGTAGCATGCAGAAAAACTGATAGTAGAAACAACATATAGATCTAGTTTGTAAATTTTTTTTAGCCTTTTGGTATCAAATAAACTCTCCAGAGCTTTAACAACCCTAAGAAGAAAGCTTTTGAATACATTGTGGGAAAAGGATATGGGTAATTCTACAAAAACTGTCCAGATTGAGCCAGGAAAATTTTTAATATCGGACTTTTCGCAATTTGCATAAAATGTTTCTTGGTGTCAACGTTGAACACTCTAGAATCAATATGTAATGCTCGCAACGCTACCGGACAACATACCATAGCATTGTATGGCTTGAAACTTTTAAAGGGTGCTATTTTTTTCACTACCGTAACAAATGTTTAAAAGGTGAAAATCGTGCTTAATATTAACTGTACGACATGGAAGTTTGCGGTTATAATAAAAGTTCAGTTTGAAAAATAGTTTTTTATGGTGCAGATCTGACAGATCTCGCCTGCATTTGAATTAATTTCACAAACAATGTGACAGAATGAAATTTTTACATATTATTGGTCTTTAACATAGCGCTAAAAAACTTAATCGTCTTTAAATGGTAATAATTTTCACAATGTATGATGGGTCATCATTGAAAGTATTCTATCAGCTTGACAAGAGAGACATTCAAATGATAGTTTACAATTAAAGTACTTATTTAGTGGCTGTTATGGTAGTGAAGTCAGTGTTACGGTAGAGAATATGTTACGGTAGTGAAATAGCTGGAAAGGAACAATAATAAATGTGATAATTTCAAACATGTTTTATTCATTCGAACTTCATTTAGATCTAAAACAACAAAACAAATAAACTATGCAGAACAATGCATAAAGAGAAAGTGAAGCAAAATTCATAGATCAAGCACATCCTCAATGATCTCCCAAAGCTTTGGTTGAATCTGGTAGTGGCGTGACCCAACCTTGGCTGGAGGCGGAATTAGAGTGACAAATTTATCATGGAAATACCACAATACATCTTGCATATGAGGCCATAAAAAAGAAACAGTTCGGCCCTATATTGTGAATAACATTGACCTCTATCTCCTCTTCGTCTATGTCTATGTCTGATAATGCCTGGGTAGGGCATCCTGTCATATGTGACTACGCAAAACCAGTCTATGAGGCATCAAATTGATCTGGTCCTTTCAAAAAAGAGAAAAACAAAAATCTTTACCACCAGTACAATACGTTTAAAGCAGCCGATTGTAAATAAACCTGGCACATAACAAACCTTCATATAATAAATATATAAATGCTGCTTAACCCTTTATCATACACTGCTGACTTTTAACGACCCTAAAAAGAAGCCTTTTTGAAAACATTGAAGGAAAAGGAGAAGATGCTGGTAACCAGCATTTTCTTGTTTTCGAACATTGCCACATGACACCTATAGGCAAAATTGGATTATTTCGTTGACAATGAATTTAAATATTACATCACCAAAACTTAGGTCATCGATTTTACATTTTTGTTTGTAACTGATAAAACTTTCTTAATGCTCTAAATTTAGACTGGTAACGTTAAAACTAAGCTCTGTAAAAATGTTTTTAGACCCAGATTCTAAACTCCGGCTTGTAATTTAGAAATGCGAGTTCTCCATTTTTTTTTTGCAGCTATTACGACCTGATTCAATGTCTTTCACTACGTACGATAGGCCTACTAGTAGGCAGTGGCTATGTGAGAAGCTTGGGAAAAACAAGAAACAATTTTTAAAATGTAGTCGCTAGACTTTAATAACAGAGCGTTTATTGTATTTCACTCAGTCAGAACTCCCATTTATATATGAGACATGCTCTGTATAAAGGGGGCTTAATGAATCTGGAAAAAGTATGGATCTGGATCAGTAGACTGTGCAGTTAACATTGGTCAAATCAGTTTGCCATTGGTCAATTTTCTACATGCCAAAGGTCCGGTCTACCTCATGATTTTGTTAGCTTTCAGGCAGTATTTATAAAATGGTGTTTTATGGCGCTTTCAATATTATTTCAGTCATATCATGGCAACAGCTCACATATTCATGCTCTGAGGTGCCTTGCCCAAGGACACCCCCCAAAAAACCCAGAGGATCGAGTGCGGCTCAAATCCGGGGCCTCCAGGTTACGAGTCTGGCACTGTACCACTGAACCACTCTGGACCCCTTGCTTTCAGGCAAACAGGATTTTATGGATCCACAATCATGTGAAGAGTCTGAGGACTTTGAGATCTATTATTCTAATGCACCACGGAGATACATAGACCCCCATTTTTCAGAGCATGATCCATATAGATCAAGATCTATTTAATTATTTTTTCTCTTGATCTAATCAATAATTGTAGACTTTATTGTTTCATTAGAATCTCGATAATCAATATCTTTTCCTTCCTTAAACTGTAAGATTTTAAGCATTTTTTCACTACCGTTACGAATCCTTCACTACCGACACGAAAATGACTGTTGCGGTAGTGAATCGTTACGGTAGTGAGTTTTCTTCTTAAGTTAAGCGTTTGGAAAAGTCTGATAATAAACAAATACGCATAAATCAACATATTAATATCTCTTCCTCTTACAAAATTCAGTTGTATTGAAATGAGGTTAATATATACATGTATAAATAACTTATATAGCGTTCGGTAGTGAACTATCAAAAGTGTACGGGGCAAAATTACTTACCTTTATCTGCTTTTCCCGCGTTTTCTGTGCTGCATCTTCACCTTAAACTTCCCGCCTTGAAAACTCGATAAAAATGACGTCATTACATACCATGTGATTCGCCAAAATGTAAGTCACACCCAATTCATAAACGAAATACATGACTGTGACGGTAGTGAACTTAAAATACATGGACATTCTTCAAACGCCAATATTTTTGAACAAGTTAAGAATATACTTATGGAAAAGATCTTTATTCACTCTATGTTGCATGTAAATTGCAATTATGTAACCATTTTACTTGTAAGTGTTTTTAGTGATTTAAAAAAAGTTATCTTCTTGGGGATAACAGAGGTATGGGACAAGGCAAAATATACCAGGTGGCAACATTTTAGGATGAAAAAAGATTAAGAAATGAAAACAAACCCGTATAACTCTTATACTGACTTATGCAGAATAAAATAAAGATTCAGATAACGCAAATTTCACTTTGATATCTTTTTTAGTAAAATAAATATATGTGTTTTTATCCGAGGGACTCAATTTGCCCATTTTCTGTAGAAATACCCATATAATGCTGATAACCAGCATTTTCTCCTTTCCCATGATATTTTCTACTCTTTCAATAAAAGGTCCCTTTGATTTATTGCCTACTTTAAATTGGACAAGTCCAAATATTTTGTCATAAATTGTAAAGAGTTAACTTGTTATCAAGCAACAAAATTTTGGATTTTTCCAAATTGAAAGCAATTGCAGAGGACATTATTACAGGGGGTAAAAATGACTCAATTTTTTTTTTTTTTGATAGAGCAGAAAACATTTTGGCAAAAGGAGACAATGCTGGTTACCAGCAATTTCTCCTTTTCTCACAATTTTTTCCAAAGGCTTTTTCCTCAGGGTTTTTAAAATTTGGGACTTTGTGGTAGAGTTAATCTTTCTAATTTGCAGTATATCAAGAGATGGAGGAACTTTTGGTGCCGTAGCAGTTTTCTATAAACTGTATTTATCCAATGGTTTAATCAACTCCGAGGCCAAGGATGGGGGAGATTTTCTGAAGGCTGAAAATTTAAACATAACCTTTAATGTTGGGGAGAGAATCAAGTATATCCAGTTGACTCCAAGGTTGGACAATGAGCCAGAAATTGATAAAACTTATGTGATACGTCTTACAGATTTAACAGGTGACTGGATGAAAAAATTTACATCAGTATTTTGTGAGGGTTATTAGTTCAGCAGTTTTCAAACAAAACCATGAGTTATTGTCATTACGCCTGTCATTACGCCTGTGTGTGCATTGTCATCTATGTTGTTATTGTGTTCCAAAAACTTTTACACTTTACTGTATTTATGTTATTACATAAGATATTTATAAGTTGTAATTTATCTAAAGGTGAACCTGTACAACAAGAGCAAAAAATCAAGCACTCGCAGCCAAGGTTTGGCAGCAATGCTTTTTTTTGGTTAACTTTTAACAATTTCTCTGATTACCTTTTTATTGAGCCTTTGAGAATGCTCTGGGAAAGAGAGAAAATGTTGGTAAATAATATTTTTTTCCTTTTCCAACAATGTTTTCTAACTTTTCAGATTCAAATCCAATAATTTGAGCCAAATTCAATTTGTTATCTGCAAAATGCATTCAGTTAATTTAAGTCTAAAATTTAGTTGTTTGATACAGATTTAAGAAATTTGAGACCGAGAGAAAGAAAGCTTCAAATACATGTAACTGTATTAAAACAGAGAAAAAAAAGTACCGTCATTTGTGAATGTTTTGGGACACCCAAAAAGTTGGGACACCATCAAAAATCGCAAAAATAATTATTTTTCATGACCCAAAGATTTGGGACATACTAAAAATTGCAAAGCGAGATCGGTATTCTTTTGTTCCAAAGAATTGGGACAGTGAATAGCTATTTAGAGAAAAAGAAAATATTTCAATCAGTTTGAAAACATTTGTTTGCAAATATTTATTTCGGCTTTCACGTACAAGTGTAGTTTTATTTCTCCACACGTAAGGTCGTAAGCATGCTTCCCAACCCTTATGATTTCAATGGGAGTTACCTGATTCAGAAAAAAAAAACAATCTCCTGACAGTCTAATTTTAATCTCTAAATCAAACAGAAATCGGACGTAAGTGTAAAAAGGGTGTGATAAACTTCTATCCAAGATCCATAACGTGTGTACATCCGAAGTTGACAGAGTTGACACGCGTGTAATTCATGGTCAATCGAGTTCAATGTCTATAAATAGAAATCAAGGTACACAGTTTTACCCAAGGTTTATCGATCGAAGATCGACGAACCAATCAAATTTGAGATCGGTCCGAGTAGGTACTTGTCAGAGTGGAATTAACGTCACCTCGCGTACATGTAAGGAGGTAAGATATGTTGTGAATTTATCTACAAGCGCACAATAACATCTTCATCGCGATCCAAAGACGCAGACAATGATGAGTGACAAGTTAATAATCAACAAAAATAATGAGAAAAAGCGAAGTTTTAAACTCTTAGTGCTCTCAAGTTGATCGATGGAATTCCAATCTGTCTAAAAATAGATTACTCTGCAAACCTGACATCAGTGACGTTCCAATATTTCAACGTTGGCAATATTCGACGGGTTAGTGGCGAGGGACTTTCAGTAAGACAGATAGTCTTGTTTGACCATAAGTTTTGGGACAGCTGACAAAATAATTATTTTTTGTAGACCAAAGTTTTGGGACACAAAAGAAATTAATTATTTTTCACTGTCCCAAAATTTAAGCAAATTACGTTATTTTAAATTTTTTACCCCATATTCACATCAAAGAGCTGCTTAAGAGTTGTTAAAACAGGAAAGATTTATGAAGGGAGAACCCATAACCATGTTGTCTGCAATCTGCAGTTTTGATAATCATAACAGAGAAGCCATTTGAAAACTTTAAGGGAAAAGGAGAAAATACTGGTTAGCAGCATTTTCTCCTTTCCCACAATGTTTTCTAACTGTTGCAAAGACGATGTTACATTTGACTGGAATGCTGGGCTGACAACATAAAATATTAGATTTAAGTTTCTTTTTGCAGTGATCAATGGTAGAACTGATGTTACTTTGGCCAGTATACAGCCAGATACACAGGCCTTCATTACAATTCTCGCTAGCGATGATCCTAATGGGAGATTTGGGTTTCCTCTTGAGTCAAAAGAGGTCAGCATCTCCGAGGACTTTTATCCAGGGAATGCGGATACTACGCAAGCTAGTATTCTGGTACAGAGAAGGATGGGAATATACGACAGTGTAGAGGTATGAATGGATCAGGATCTGTAGTCACCAACCATTCTTTTTATCCATTACCACACAATCCCTACTTTTGACACCCCTTAGAAAGAAGCCTTTTGAAAACACTGTGGGAAAAGAAGAAAATGCTGATTACCAGCATTTTCTCCTTTTCCCACCGTGTTTTCTACCCTTCCCAGAACAAATTTCAATTTTTCAGTCACCTTTATTTTGTCGTCTGCAAATGCTTTCAATTTGGACCAGTCTAAAATTTTCTCGTGTGGTAATGAGTTAAATATTCTCAGTCTTACTCTCAAGATTTCACATTCAAAAGGAACACAACTTTTATGTGGTTGAACTAACATATGTAACATTCCCCCAGTTTTCATTTTGATAAAAAAAAATGGGCTTACTTGGGCTCCATCCATAAAGTAAAGATTCATCAGCTGGAACAAACTTACAGCACCAACATAATCTTAATTACTTCACAAATTGATGTTATGAACACCTAGCTATCCAAATACATGTATAAATACACTTTTGATAGCATTGTAAATCTGTCAACTAACTTGGAAAAACTCTAAGAATGTAGAAATATTAAAGACCAATGTCCCATATTAATTCTGAATGCTTTTTTAACGTCAAAATGAATCATGATCATTGATATTCTGCATTAGTTACAGCAGGTTTTTCAAATGGCGATCATATCACAGTCAGTAATATAATTGTCCTCAGGAAATTCTGTGTCTTTTTACCAGTATGAAAAGTTGGTGAAACATTAGTTGTACAACATTTATACATAAATTTAAAATCTATAGCTTGTATTTTTTAGCCCCTTACAACACATTGCATTTTAACAACCCTAATAAGGGTTAGGGTTAGAGGCCATTTGAAACATTGTTGGAAAAGAAGAAAATGCTGGTAACCAGCATAATACTCCTTTTTCCACAATGTTTTCTAATTAATGAAAGACAAGTTCAATCATTTGAGTGACATTTAAACTGCCATCTGTGAATTTTTGGAATTTGAGCAAGTCTAGATTTTTGCCATTTGGTAAAAAAGAGGTAGTGTTGTGTTAACTGTTGCAAGTAACATGTGTAGAGGATAATCAGCTGTTGGTGTGTGTTACGAGTCAGGCGTAACTAGAAAGAAGAAGCCAGCAACAAACGATAACAATTAACAGAATTTATTAACAAAAATATCAAATAAACAGTGACAATATTACAATAGTACAAAACAATACCTTTGATGTTAAATCCAAAAGACAAATTATTCCAGTCTTAATTCCAGTCTGATCCTGATCCAAACTGAATATAATCCAAGCACTAATTATAGGACACAAACACAAGATAATCCCCACTGTAGTCTGGCAATCATGTATTAACTAGTGAACACTGAGATGTAAAAAGCTTTTCCTTTTATAATAACAGGGAAACTTCCAGAAAATTCATGTTAAAATCAGTTGCATAATTCTTAGTAATCAGATTGTATAAAGGCCTGGAAACTTCCAGCACAATATTCCACAAGAGAGAATCCAGTTCTAAAAATAGCAACAGGGGAAAACCATTCAAAAATAGATACACACATGAACAAAGCTAGGAATAACTGGGTATGTACATAACACTTCCCCCCTTGAAAAGAAAAAAGAAAGGTTTATGAAATAAATCTTTCTTTTTTGCAATATTATTTATATACATGTATATAATACTTTATCTGAAGTATTACATAGGAAATGACAAATATTAATATTAATTATTTCAGACTAATGAAAATAATCCAGGTAATGAAAGTACAATTTAAAAATTCAGTTTAAACATGATATAGGGAAAATAACTATTGGAATTTCAAACTCTTGAAAGAGCATCTGGTATAATGTTATCTTTCCCTTTTATGTGTCTTATGTCAAGAATAAACTCTTG
Source organism: Tridacna crocea (assembly GCA_943736015.1). Lineage (NCBI taxonomy): Eukaryota > Metazoa > Mollusca > Bivalvia > Cardiida > Cardiidae > Tridacna > Tridacna crocea. The sequence continues at coordinate 30,869,159 of OX031066.1, read as the reverse complement.
AAGCAATAAACTCCACCTCAGTAATCTTTGATTCTTATTCTTAAGTTTGTGTAGAAAACTTAAAGGGTTATGATCACTGAATACAACAATTGGTGAAGTTGAAGAGGTTAAATAAACTTCGAACTGCTGGATTGCCAGAATTAAAGCAAGACACTCTTTTTCTATGGTAGAGTAATTTTTCTGATGTTTGTTAAATTTCTTAGAAAAGTAACAAACTGGGTGATCAATACCATTATCATCTTCTTGTAAAAGAACAGCACCAATACCAACATCACTTGCATCAACAGCTAATTTGAAACATTTGTCAAAATCAGGTGCCAAGAGAACTGGTGCACTCTTTAGTATGGCTTTCAGACGATCAAATGCATCTTGACATTTGTCATTCCATTTGAACTTTGTGCTTTTCTTAAGTAAATTTATTAAAGGTTCAGCAATACCCGAGAAATTTTTACAGAATTTCCTGTAGTAGCCAGCCATACCAAGAAATCGCATCAGCTGTCTTTTACATTTAGGCACAGGAAACTCAGAGATAGCATTGACTTTAGCTTCTAAAGGTTTAACTTGACCCTGTCCCACAAGATGTCCTAGAAATGTTACAGTAGCATGACAAAATTCAGTTTTTGCAAGATTCACAGTCAGTTTCGCTTTACTGAGTCTGTCGAAGAACTTCCTGATTCTTTGAAGGTGGTCACTCCAACTGTCTGAGTAGATGATGACGTCGTCAATATATGCATCACACCCATCTTATCCACATATAACATTGTTTGTAAGTCGCTGAAACGTTGCAGGAGAATTTTTCATCCCAAACGGCATAACTTTGTATTGGTACAGACCGTTTGGAGTAGCAAAGGCTGATACTTCTTTTGCTCTATCAGTCAGTGGAACTTGCCAGAATCCTTTTAGCAGGTCAAATTTGGTGACATATTTAGAATTTCCAACTTTGTCAATACAGTCATCAATTCTTGGTATTGGAAAAGAGTCTGTTTTTGTCACAGAATTCACTTTACGATAGTCAGTACACATTCTATAAGTTCCATTTGATTTAGGTACTAATATACATGGTGAACTGTAATTACTCTGGCTAGGTTCAATAAAGTCATTTTCCAGTAAGTATTTTACTTCATCCTGGAGGTATTTCTGTTTCGAAGGATTCATCCTATATGGATGTTGCTTTATTGGTTTAGAATCTTCCACAATGACATCATGATAGATTTTATCTGTTCTTGTGGGGATATCAGGAAATAAATGTTCATATTCATGTATCAACTGTTTCAGCTCTTCCTGCTGCGATGGTTCCAAGTGAGAAAGTTTGTTGTCGAGGTTTCTCAAAATATCAGAATTCTCAAGTTTAGATGGACCAGGATCAGATTTATCATTAAAGTCCAAATTTACTTCAAAATCAGATACACTTGATTCTTGTGGGACAGTGTTTACAACTGTAATTGGTTTTGAAATAGAGCTATCTCTGTCAAAGTATTCCTTTAACATATTTACATGACACATTTGTTTGTTTTTATGCCTTCCTGGAGTATTAATTATATAGTTCAAATCACTTGTTTTCTTGTCAATAGTGTAGGGTCCAAAATATCTTGCCTGTAAAGGTCTGCCAGGTATTGGCAAAAGAGCAAGGACTTTGTCACCTGGTTTAAATTTTCTATCTATAACATGGTTGTCATATCTTGCTTTCATTTTGCCCTGAGACGTTTTAAGATTAGACCTAGCAACCTCACATGCCCTAGACAGTCTATTTCTGAAGTCAGAAACATACTGCAGTAAATTCAAGGGTGTTTCATCATTTGAGAGAAATTTCTCTTTCAAAAGTTTTAAAGGTCCACGAACAGAATGGCCAAAAACTAATTCAAAAGGACTGAAACCAAGAGATTCTTGTACAGATTCTCTGACTGCAAATAGTAACAAATGGATGCCCTCATCCCAATCTTTTTCAGTGTCAAAGCAATATGACCTTATCATATTTTTTAATGTCTGGTGAAATCTTTCTAAAGCACCTTGACTTTCAGGGTGATAGGCGGATGACCTGTATTGCTTGATCCCTAATTCATGCATAACCTGTTGAAATATACCAGACATAAAATTTGACCCTTGATCAGACTGAACTGATTTTGGAAGACCAACAAATGTGAAAATTTTTATAAGAGCTTTGACTATGGACTTTGTTTTGATATTTCTTAAAGGAATAGCTTCAGGAAAACGTGTAGAAGTACACATAATTGTTAAGAGATACTCATTTCCTGACTTGGTTCGAGGTAAAGGACCAACACAATCTATAAGTATCCTACTGAAAGGTTCATCAAAAGCAGAAATAGGTTATAATTGAGCTTTGGGAATGGTTTGGTTGGGTTTACCTACCATTTGACATGTATGGCAAGTTTTACAATATTTAGAGACATCTGATTTGAGACCAGGCCAATAAAAATGAGTAATAATTTTGTGATAGGTCTTGTTTATACCTAGATGACCTGACATAGGACTTTCATGGGCTATACTTAGTATTTCATGACGATATGACTTTGGAACCACAATTTGGTGGTAAACAGCCCATTCATCATCAGCTGGGACATCAAATGGTCGCCATTTTCTCATAAGAATCCCATTCTTTATATAGTAACACATTGGGACTTGTGAAATTTCATCTTCAGGTAAAGCCCTAAAAATTAATTTTGAAATCTCAGGATCTGTTTGCTGTTCCTGGATAAGCTGTGACTTTGACAGCGTGTCGTGACCTTGGTCAATAGACCGTGGTGATGAATGACAAGACATTGACGAGTCTATCTGAGTATCAGACAAACTGGGATCAAGAGACTTTTAATCTCATTATTAAAATATTGACCGATAAAAGTATTTGTCAAGTCAATGTCAGAGTTTGAGTTTTTCAAAATGGCCTTTTTAGCCATAGCTCGGGTAACTGCACAAGAAGGATACAAGTCAGGAATTTCCTGCTCGATAGGGTCATCTGTTTGACCTATATTTGGTGTGTCAGTTACAAGTGGATTAACCACAACCTTATCTCCAGCTAAGTCATTGCCTAGCAGTAAATGGACACCTTTAAATGGTAAGGAAGGTTTAATACCAATAACCACAGGCCCAGTAACCAAATCTGATGACAAATTAACATGATGGAGAGGGATATTAACAGTTCCACACTCTACACCCTGAATAAGGACACTAGTACCGGAAGAAGTTCTTCTCAGAAAAAGGCAGTATATCTGCTAAAATAAGAGATTGAGAAGCTCCTGTGTCTCTTAAAATTTTAATAGGGGTAGGTGGGCAATTATCACCTGAAAGTGATACAAAACCATTCAACATAAATGGTTCAAAAATCTCCATAGTAGAATCAGACTTGGGTTTTGTAACTATGTCAATTGTATTGGTTTTAATAGAAGACTGTGGCCTTGGCCTAAGAGTGGTGAGCCCTGTTGGTTTGGCTTCATCACTTTCTAACTTCCTTTTTAGTTTCAAACATTCAGAAACAAGGTGACCAGGTTTCTTACAATAGTTACAAGTGGGTCGAGATAAGGGATATTGACTTTTGGTTTCACTAGTAGAATTGGGTTTGGGTGTATTGGATTGACTGGGCATGCCAGATGAATTACCAGACATGGATTTATTTTGGGGATGTGAAGAAGTAGATTTTGGTTTATTAATAAAAGAAACTTTATGTGTAAGGTAGTAATTATCAGCCAGACGAGCTGCTTCTTCTAAAGTTTCAACTTGTTTTTCGTCTAAGAATGTCTTAACATCAGATTGAATACAACGTTTGAATTCTTCAACTAACATAAGTTGTCTTAGTTTATCATAATTTTGGCCTATTTTCTTAGAACAGCACCATCTATCAAATAACTGTTCTTTGTTTCTAGCAAATTCAACATGAGTCTGGTTAGAATCTTTTTTACAATTTCTAAATTTTTGTCTATATGCTTCTGGGACCAGCTCATAACCTTTGAGAATAAGTTCTTTAACAGTCTCATAATGATGACTTTGTTCAACACCTAGTTGTGTATAAATTTCACGAGCTTTGCCGATCAAAACACTTTGCAGGAGCAAAGTCCAGTGCTCTTTTGGCCAATTTAAGTTTTCTGCAACTTTTTCAAAGTGTAGGAAGTATTTATCAACTTCTTTTTCTTGAAATGGAGGAACAAGCCTAATATGTTTTGTAATATCAAAATTGTATTCAATCTTTTGCTTCGGCTGATTTGCTCTTTCTTGCATTTCTATTTCCCTCATTCTTAATTGAAATTCTCTCTCCTTCTCTCTCTCTTCTCTTTCCCTTTCCTTCTCTCTCTCTTCCCTTTCCCTTTCTTCTCTTTCTCTTTCTCTTTCCTTCTCTCTCTCTACTCTTTCTTCTCTCTGTCTTTCCCTTTCTCTTTCTTCTATCTCCCTTTCTCTTTCCCTTTCTTCTCTCTCCCTTTCTCTTTCCCTTTCTCTTTCCTTCTCTCTTTCCTGAATTTCTAATTGTCTGATCTGAAATTTCAATTCAAGTTCTTTCGAACTTGAAACTGACTGAACGTCAACTATCAGGGAAAGAGCATTTTCATTGAAAATCTCCTCATCAACAAAATATTGTACCAAAATGTTCTTAATTTCATGTTTACGCATTGAAGACTTTATTTCAGACAATTTATAGTGCTTAGCAAGATTAAGCAAATCAGTCTTTTTACCCAAATTCAATAACTCCACAGACAGTTCAGCCGTAAATTTATCTAAGTCAAAAGACATGTTTGTTTGTTGCTGGATTCAAGTAGAGAATTGTATTATAATTACTGATTAGTAAGTTTGACTAACAGGATTTATTAGATTTTATTCAAAATGTGAAAAGCAAACGTCTATGTCTTATTTTTCAATCGATGATTAATCCCAAAAGGAAAACGAATGCGTTAGTCTATTTTTCCAATCCCGGACGAGCCCCCAATTTCTGTTACGAGTCAGGCGTAACTAGAAAGAAGAAGCCAGCAACAAACGATAACAATTAACAGAATTTATTAACAAAAATATCAAATAAACAGTGACAATATTACAATAGTACAAAACAATACCTTTGATGTTAAATCCAAAAGACAAATTATTCCAGTCTTAATTCCAGTCTGATCCTGATCCAAACTGAATATAATCCAAGCACTAATTATAGGACACAAACACAAGATAATCCCCACTGTAGTCTGGCAATCATGTATTAACTAGTGAACACTGAGATGTAAAAAGCTTTTCCTTTTATAATAACAGGGAAACTTCCAGAAAATTCATGTTAAAATCAGTTGCATAATTCTTAGTAATCAGATTGTATAAAGGCCTGGAAACTTCCAGCACAATATTCCACAAGAGAGAATCCAGTTCTAAAAATAGCAACAGGGGAAAACCATTCAAAAATAGATACACACATGAACAAAGCTAGGAATAACTGGGTATGTACATAACATGTGTGATATTAAAAATCTGTCACTAAAATGGGTTGTGATGTGGTTAAACCATATCAAACCCCAATCAAGTGACAGATTTTTTTTATATCACATACAATCAGTTGATTATTCTATTTATTATATTCCTTATTCTCCCCTTGTTTGCTGATAATTATCAAGAATGGTTGGTTTATCTTTATGGAATTTTTCTTTACAAACACAATCAGTCATGATCCATTTTTAGCAGAAGCAGCTGAGCAACAGATGATGTAATGCTTGAGGGTATGTTACATAATCTACATGTATCTCTCCATTTGAAGGCATGCATTGTTTTGCACCTTTCTATTTGAAATATGGAATTAGAAGAAGAAACAGCTAACCCTTTCCAATATGTTAAGTATTAGATTTTCCCAAATTATAAACATCTCCGAATGACAAAATCCTCAGTTAGTGCAAAAGATCTTTGGTTTTCTGATAGGATAGAAAATATGGAAAAAGGAGAAAATGCTGGTTGGTAGTATTTTCTTGTTTTTCCGCAGTATTTTCTCTCTCCCGCAAAAGCTATCTTTTTTTCTTGAAATGCTTTCAAAAGACTTCTCCCACATAGTTTTTAACTAAGGGTTTTTTGCAAAAAAGTATCAAAAATCTTTAATTTCATTGTGTGTGTGCATATTTGCATGCATTCTTCTGTTTTGTAAACAGTGCTGTTTGGGTCCGGCCAATAACAGCAGTATGTTTGGTCGAATTCTGAAATGATTTGGCACAAATGATTGACATAGATAGATAACATACTGTGTGCAACAACCAAGTCTCCAGTTCAGAGGTCAAGGTCACAGTGCTTGCGGGGGGACATCTGAGATTGTGTTGTAAAGGTTTAACATGACACATTTCTAGTTTATTATCAAATTACTATTTCTAGGTGATGTGGGAGGTATACTCAGACAGGGTGGCTGGTAGTCTGCCACAAGTCTATGACTTGTTGTTTCTGGCGACCATTCCATCAAACTATGTTTTGGTACCCAACATGAGACTACCTGGAACAGGAACCAATGTGGTGTACTTCACTGGAATTGAAGGTAACATACATGTACATTGATCTTGTTAATCCTTTGCCATAATTATAATCTCAGGTTTTAACCCTTACCCTGTTGAATAAACAAAATAAAACCTATAAGCTGATAGTACAAACCCAAATTTTCCTATTTCAAAGTTATTTTTTAAAGAAAGATACCTCCTTGTCAAATAGTGTAGATCAAATATCAGACTGCAGTCTGATCTTGATCTACCCTGTTTGCAAAAGGTCAGTGAGTTGCGCTTAGCAGCTATAGGGTTAATGACCCTGAAGAATGTTACTTTTGAAGCACTGTGGAAAAAGGAGAAAAAATCTGGTTGGTGCAATGGCAATTTTGTAGGAAAGCAACCAGGGGCTAGGAAACAATATTGTGTGGAGTACTGGTAACATAAACTCTAGGAAAGCATAGATAGGTGCACTTGACACCAAGATGTAACTGAAATAATGTTGAAAAAGGCGTTAAACATCATACAATCAATTCCTTTTGCAACAAGGTTTTCTTCATTTTCAAAGACATGCGGTATTTTAGGATTTTTCTTTTCAAATACCCACAGTCTTGATAGATCTGCAAATACATGCACAAGTTTATATATCCCTTCTGAATGCTCTTCAAATATATCGGAAAATGAACAGTTGCTTTTTGCAAGCCATGGAGATGGCAAGGTATGAAATCTTGAATAAAAGCAAATTTTAAAGTTTATTTGGGTAGTATATCTAAATCTCTGTGAAAAGATGGAAAAGCTGCTTCTATCCATCATCAGAAAAATGCCATGAGACTTTATTAAAAAATGAGTTTGTTAGAACGACAGTGGAAAGACTCAATTTTTTATACTCACCGAAGGGCGAGCATATAGTCGCCGCTTCGTCTGTCCGTCCGTCCGTACTTCCTTTGGTCCGTCTGTCCGTCCGAAGCCATTTCTCCACAACCCCTAGACCAAATTAGATAAAACTTCATATATTAACTCTTTTGGGTGAGGTGCCGACGTATCTTTCCCGGTTTTTCCATTTGACCCCGTGTCATGGAAAAAGGGGGCTTAATGCAAAATTGCATTTTTTACTAATATCTCATTCAGTTTTTGTCAAAATTTCATGAAACTTCATGGGTATATTGTTTATGGAAAGATTCAGCATGTGCCCTTGCTATTTTTAGTCTAGGCATTTTTTTAGTTGACGTTCTGTCATAGAAAAAGGGGGTTTCTTGCAAAATTCCAATTTTTAGCTCCACTGGCCAAAGGCCAGCGAGCTATTGTCATGGCGTTGTGTCCGTCGTGCGTCCGTCCGTTCGTTCGTCCCTTCGTCCGTGCATGCGTCCGTAAACTTTTTCTTTAAAAAACTTCTCCTCAGAAATTATTGACTGGATTTTTACCAAATTTCACAGGAATGTTCCTTAGGTGGTCCTCTTTCAAATTCCTTCAAATAATTATGTTCAATGAATAATTCTGGCTGCCATGGCAACCAAAGTAAAAAACCTTTAAAAATCTTCTCCTCCCAAACCGCTAATTGGATAGCATTATTTTTTTGCTTGAATGTTCCTTAGATAGAGGTCTACAGAATTCCTTAAAAAAAAAGATCTGTCAAAAAACATGGCTTTTATGGGAGACTCATTTTCCTTTTATGGTATAAAGTACAATCTTTGAAAAATTTCTTCTCTCAGACTTCTCGTCTTGATTTCATTGTTGTATTGCAGGTTAGTTCCAATGGTGGTAAGTCTTTACCATACAATCCTGACTTTTAACGACCCTGAAGAAGAAGTCTTTGGAAAACACTCTTGGAAAAGGAGAAAATGCTGGTAATCAGCATTTTCTCCTTTTCCCTCAGTGTTTTCTACTCTATCAAAGAGAGAAATCATCCTTTCATCCATGTTTAATTTGTTGTCTGCAAATGCTTTCAGTTTGGTCACATTCCAAATTTTGTCGTTTGGTAAAGAGTTAAAGATGGTTGCTTTACATAATCTGTAATCCTTTTCATATAAAACAAGAGAACCTCTGCACTTTGGTTAGTTCTGGTAAAGGTTTACTGTTGTGATAAGGCATTTTGTTATCCAATCAAACTGATCCCTGACAAAGAAGACTTTAGAAAACATTGTGGGAAAAGGAGAAAATGCTGGTAACCTTTTCCCACAATGTTATCTACCCTTCACAAAACAACTTTCAAATTTTCATTCACTTCTATTTTTTCATCTACAAATGCTTTCCATTTGGACAACCCTAAAATTTTGTCGTTTGGTAATGAGTTAACTATAATCAGAAGACAAAATTTTTATAACTGGCCATAATTGAAAGATGTTGCAGACAACATAATAAATCTTCAAATTAGTAAAACTTGTATCAAAAAGGGTAGAAATTATTGTGTAAAACTAAGAAAATGCAGGTAACTTTTATTTTCTTCTTTTCTCACAATGTTGAGGAATGAATGGTAATTGTTAAAAACTTCTCTTCACCGATACAGAAAAATCAGGCCTGTGGAGCGATACAGGCGCTCAGGCGCCTCTAGTTACTAATGTCTCATTCAGTTTTTGTCAAAATTTCATTAAACTTCATGGTTATATTGTTTTTTCAAAGTTTCATCATGTGCTCTTTCTTTCTTTATCTATGTGTTTTTCAATTTGACCCTCTGTCATGGAAAAAGGGGGTTTCCTGTAAAATGCCAAGGAAAAAGGGGCCTTAATGCAAAATTGCAATTTTTACTAATATCTCATTCAGTTTTTGTCAAAATTTTGTGAAATTTCATGGTTATATCTTGTTTTACAAGTTTCAACATGTGCCCTTGTTATTTTCAATCTTTGAATTATTAATGCGCAAATACCTCTCTCCTGGCTGCTCAATTTGAGGCTGCATCACGGAAAAAGGGGACTTCATGGAAAAAATTGTTTTACACTTGTATCTCCTACATCTGTGCTCAAAACTTTGTGAAATTTCAAATCTGAACTTGTTGGAACGTTGCCCAGGTACCTCTCTTCCGGTTTCTCAATTTCAGGCTGCGTCACGGAAAAAGGGGGCTTCATGTAAAAAATTGTTTTATGTAATATTTACTGCATGACTGCTCAAAATTTTATGAAATTTTGAATTTTTAATTATTATTAAAAAATGCCACAAATCACACACCAGTTGTTTTTATTTCAATGATGCAATATTGCCTTATGGGAGAAGAGGGCTTAAAGGGGGCTTAGTGGGCTTATTGTCCTCTACAAGTTTGTGTTGGCTATCTCTAAGATAGTAATTGTCTTTTCACTTCAATTTTTGGGGAGCATTAACAGGTCCTTTTAGGATAAAAGAAGTAAATTTATATCAATTTCATATATTTTATGACAACCACTTGTTCGGGGAGCATAACCCGTCTCTGACGGCTCTTGTATGATGGTAGAGCTTGTTAAACATTCTATATACTACAGGCCTTTCAAAAATGCTGTGTGTACACTACATGCCTTTCCAAAAATGCTATGGACAAGAAATCTGTTAGAAATGAAGTATATCAATATACTTAGTAGTAGTACAGTAAATATACAGAATCAACATTATATCAGCATCTCTCCCAAAACTGATGTGTCCTCTTGTCACAGCTATTTCAAAAAATCTAACAACCCTTAGAAAAACGCTTTTGAGAAAATTGTGGTAAAAAGGAGACAGTGCTAGTTACTAGCATTTTCTTCTTACACACAACTTTTATACCTCAGCAAAACAAATGTTTTGGGGGATATACTGGAATCAGCCTGTCCGTCCATGTATACATCCGTCAGTGTGTCTGTCTGTCAGTGTGTCAGTTTGTGTACAAAATACTGTCAAAGTGCTGGCAGGGGTATAAAGTCATATTCAGTGACAGCTCTAGTTTCTACAATTTCCATCATTTCAGCCATACTTGATTTTGCTGTCTTAGTTTGGATAAGTTTGAATTTTAATGTCTCATAAAGGGCTAAATGAGGGATTCATGTCATGGATGTAATTGGGTGTCACTTTGGGATAAAAGTTTAATGACACATATGACAATTTTTTCAAACAAACAGATTTTTGTAAGACTTTGTACATACAAAGTCCAGTTCTTTGTCCGGAGCATATACTATACTAGCTAGGGTTATGAAATTTCATGGGTCTCATCAAGGGGGAGTGCAGTGCACAGGAATCATAACTCTTGCTTGCTTAATTTTTGAGTTATTACCCTTTGTTGTTTTTCATACTTGAATTTTGTCTGGAGCATATCTCCAAAACTATACTAGCTAGGATAATGAAATTTTATGGGTTGATAGATCTCATGAAGCTGGAGTGCAGTGCACAGGAATCATAACTCTTGCTTGCTTAATTTTTGAGTTATTGCCCTTTGTTGTTTTTCATACTTGAATTTTGTCGGGAGCATATCTCTAAAACTATACTAGCTAGGGTTATGAAATTCCATGGGTGGATAAATCTCATCAAGGGGGAGTGCAGTGCACAGGAATCATAACTCTTCCTTGCTTAATGAGTTAGTGCCCTTTGTCTTTTTTCATACTTGAATTTTGTCCGGTGCATGCCTTACTTTACAACTGGGGTAAGATGGGCGTATCTTGCGACAATTTGCTACTCTTGTTTGCTGTGTAATGCCATGTCAGCAGCATTTTAATTATTTCACTGTGACAGTTCAAAGATCCACTTTTTTCTCTTCACCAATACTGCCAGAAGAAAGTGCTACTTGTTTTGGTGCTTCATTAGTATTACCATTTTGTGCAAAAATAAATAGGGTAGGTCCACTTTTGATTCAATGTCCACAATAAAAGTAGGTGCTTAGTAGGATGAGTGCAAACATTTGTCACATACGCTGTTAATGCATAACAAAGATGAATTATACCAAGCAAATTGTCACATAATTATGGATCCATAAAATTTTTTTTGTCTTACAACTGACCAAATTATTAGGATTGCTGGTCCTTAGAAATGCAGACATTGACTGATAGCAAATAATTTTGATAATTTTCAGTTTGCGCAGAGTACTCAGGCTGCTGTGCATTAATACTTTTTCTGTATACATTTAAGGTAGTAGTCCCCCAATACCTCTAGTGCTGAATTGCATAAAGTTTTCTTGATAGTAGGTAAATACGGATTTGTACAGGTATAATACTTTTGCACAATTTTAACAGTATACATTTAAGGTAGTAGTCCCCCAATACCTCTAGTGCTGAATTGCATAAAGTTTTCTTGATAGTAGGTAAATACGGATTTGTACAGGTATAATACTTTTGCACAATTTTAACAGACCAGAAATTTCTTTATGCCTGTCTTGAAATTATTTATAGATATTTTTGTTAGTTTTCAGAAAAGGGAGGTAATTACTATCTCTTTTTATAATGAAAATATAGTGGTTTTAGATTTATAAATGATAATTCTATAAAAGACATAAAGAGAAAAGTGGCTTGGTTAAAGCAGTAAAATAACACCCTTTTTTAATCACAGCAAACTTAGTAGGATAATATTAACCTGTTTTCTATCAGGGGTCTACTACGTTAAGCCCTGTTTTGGCATGGTTTATTTATATTGATGCATAGTTTATTGATAAGGAAGTGTAATTCCATTTCAGCGTCCATCATAGAGGTAACTTCCACGTATCAGCCACCAACATCAATTGCATCATCAGGGATTTCTCTATCTGCTTGGGTCATACCATTGGCCAATACGGATGGATATATTCTGGCTAAAACCAACACAGATGGATCCCGATTCTTTTATGCATTGAGATTGGTCACCAATAGTGGTGGAACCAATCTGATATTTGGCTTGTCATCTACTGGAGTTAACGTAAGTAAACATTTTTACATGAAGTGCTGGTGTTTTATAAAATTCAAGCTTTCTTTCAACATAAGCGAATTCCTTTAGTCTTAGTGTCTTCTTGATTATCTTACCTAATCACCATCTTCTTTTGATCCTAAGAATTTAGGAAAATCTATAAGATTTACATTCTGACAAGATTCTACCTAGCCTAGCCTGGGTCCAGGTGGTGATAATTTCTTAATTACCCCATATCACTGCTGGTTTTATCATGGTCTGATTTAGATGTATGGGAGCTGTCTGTTTATTGCTTCGATTAGTTTTATTGCTTTGGAATGCGTGAGGGTCTCCCTAGAACTATGCATTTTGCAGATAATATGCTTATAGTCTTGTTCATCACATAACATCACAATGTTGAAACAATGGATTTGTGCATTTTTAAACCAGCTCAGATGCAAGGGGATGATCTTATGTAAAGGTGACTTTACTGCACAGGTTGATGCCAACAGAAATATATTGCGACCTTCAACAACCCTCATTGTTATACTATTCTCGAAAGTCACTGTGAATAGCCAGTCTGAAATTTTATCGTCAATATTTTCAAAGATGGCTCACAAACAGGAAATTATCAAACTAAGTTCTTTTAATTTTGGTATCTATATTCAGTCATTTACATTCAAAAACCGATTTCAGCCGCATCTTTATTGCCCCACTATGAAATGGAATAAAGTAGCTGCAATTAGTTCGCAAATGTTCTAAGGCCCTCATTTTATGGTTCCTAAGGAAAAGCATAGAGTCACTGCTCTGTCTGTACGTCTGTCTGTCCATCCTTCTGTCTTTCTGTCCATCCATCCATCCATCTGTCCATCCGAAGCCATTTCTCCACAACCCCTGGACCAAATTGATTGAAACTTCATATATTCATATATAAACTCTTTAAGATATTGCGCCAATGTCATTGTCCTGGTTTTTCAAATTGATGCCCTGTCATGGAAAAAGGCGGTTTCTTGTAAAATTCCAGTTATTACTAATATTTCCTTCAGTTTTCGTCAAAATTTCACAAAACTTCACATTTATTTTGTTTATTAAAAGTTTCACCGTATGCTCTTGTTTTTTTTTTAATCTATGCAAAACCATGCTATGGGAAAAGAGTTCTTAATGTCTTATAACTCTTTGTTTGTTTTTCTTGACTGTGTTCCAGTTTCTTCAAGACTATTCAATGTATATGTTGCTGATCAAAAGCCCCAGACCATGATTATACCCCCACAAACAAAGTTGAGGGGTATACTTGGGTCACCTTTTCCATCCAACTGTCCCTCTGTTGGTCTATGTGTCACAAAAACCTTGTCAGAGACATAACATCCAAAGTGTTAAAACTAATCACTTCAAACTTCATATACAGATAGGTCACATTAGGGATCCTTAATAGAAAACAACTATTTCCACTATAATATTATCCCATAAAATGTGCTATGATTAAAAATGAGTTTTATTGTACTACTTTAACTGAGCAACTTTTTCCTTTTTTACTTTCTTAGAATTATCATTTATAAATCTAAAACCACTACATTCTCATTACAAAAAGAGATGGTAATTACCTCCCTTATATGGAAACTAACAAAAGTATCCACAAATTATTTCAAGGTAGACATTAACGGAATTTTTAAAATGTGCAAAAGTATTACATCTGTATAAATCCATATTTATCAACTCTCAAGAAGTTTTATTCAATGCTGCACTAGAAGTGTTACAGGTCTACTACCTTAAGGAGAAGTGCTGTGTACAAGACCCATAACTCTATTCCCAATATTTCTAGAATTATTACCCTTTCTAAATTTTAACTTTGGATTTTTGTCTGGGGCTTAACTTAACTTAACTTTGAAAGTATAAAAGCTGGTAACTTCAACTTCAGACAAAGATAGATCAGATAATGGAGAAGTGCAGTGTACAAGAACTATAACTCTACTACAACTGTTTAAACTTTTGTCTGGGGCATAACTTCCCAAGCATGAAAATTAGTAACTTCAAGCTTTATATACAAAATAGACTACATTCAGGAAAAGTGCTATGTAGAAGAACCATAACTCTATATCCGCTATTTTTAGAGTTATTGCCCTTTGTAAGTTTTATATTTTTTTTTGCCTGGGGCATAATTTAGAAAGTATAGAAGATAGTAACTTCAAACTTCAAAGATAAATCTTTAGAGAGAAGTGCAGTGTACAAAACCCATAACTCTAGCCATTTTGTTTTTAGGGGTGCCCTTTGTAAATTTTAACTTGAAAGTTTTGTCCAGCAAAAACTTCTAAAGTAAAAATGATACATGTATTGACCTCAAACTTCTAGTACAAGTAGGCCACGATAAGGAGAAGTGTAGTATAAATGAACCATTATTCTCTTCACACTTTTTCAGAGTAATTGCCCCTTGTAAACACAGATAGATCACATAATGGAGAATTGCAATTCCCACTATATTAAGAGTTATTGCCCTTTGTAAGTTTTAACTGTTTTTTTTTTTTGTCGAGGTCATAACTTTTCGGGGTTATTGCTCTTTGTAAATTATAACTTTTTTCTGGGGCATGTCTTTCAAAGCAAAAAAGTTAGTAACTTAAAACTTAATATACATATAGCCACATTAAAGTCAAGTGCAGTGTACAAGAGCCATAACTCTATCCCAACTATTTTTTGGTTTATTGCCTTTTGTAAATCTAACTTTAATTTTTTATCTGGAACATAACTTCCCAAATATAAAAATTAGTACATTCAAACTTTATATACAAATAGTCCACATTACAATTTATGCATTGTACAAAACCATAACTCTTTTCCAACTAGTTTTAGAGGTATTGCACCTGTGTTAATTTTAACTTTAGGTTTTTGTTTGGGGCATAACTTTCAAGTTATAAAACCTATTGACTTCAAATTTTATATACAGATAGACCATAAAAAAGAGAAGTGCAGTGTGCAAGAAACATAACACTATTCCCACTATTATGTCATGGCCAGGTGTCCGTCATGTATTCGTCAGTTAATGCGTGTGTGTGTGCGTGCGTCAGTCCATGTGTGTGTTAACTTTTATTTCAAACATCATCTTCTCTGAAACTACCCATCTGATTTTGATGAAACTTCACAGAAATTAGTCCAATTTAGTATTTCCTGAAAGAAGGAAAACTTTAAAGATCTTCTATTACCTAGCCATAGGGGCTAGGACTACCAAATTTTTGCATGTATTTTTATCAAGTGGGCATCTACCAAGTGTGCCCAAATTATAGCCCTGGGGTCAAATTTGGCCTGATCCTGGGGGACACAAGTTTTGTATGGGCCTTTTTGGTGAAAACTTTATAAATCCTCCTGTTACTAGCCTTAATAAGACCTAGGCCAACTGAATTTAGTTCTATCTCATGGATCTCATGTTTTACAGGGCCTTTTATTGAGGAAACTATGAAAATCTCTTGTTTATAACCACACATTCTAGACCTGAATTATTTGGTATGGGACTTTATCTTGTGGACCTTCACCAGGATTCAAGTAATTATAGCTTTGTGGTCAAAAATGGGGGTCATAACTTTCTTGTAGGGTTTTATAGAAAACATTTTGTATGTCTTCAACTTTGAAACAAAATGGCCAAGTATTGTAATGTTTGGCTTGTAGTGTTATTACTTGGTATTACAGTGGAGTGATACAGGGCCACCATGGCCCGCTTGTTTTCAGACAATATACTATTACTGTAATGTTTAATTTATAGATTGTTCACATTGACAGAGAGTTTTATTCCATGCTTCCAAGAGTTAAGCCACCTTCTTTTTTTAATCATTTGAAAATTGGCAAATGCAGTTTGGCAGACGGGACCAAACACAAGTAGCATCCTCTTCCGTGACAAACCATTTACCAACAACCTTCACTTTCCTAAAAACAGATCTGTTCAGGGAACATAATCCAACTATGATGGCTCTTGTTGACGATGTAATGTCCAAATGACAGAAAAGTAAAAAAAAGAATGGAAGAACTTGAAGCTAAGCTAAATGCTGCCCATTATGAATTCATTATAAATATATAGAGTACACCTTTTGCTTACATTGCTAGATGATACTTTTTCCAAGGAGGGTTTCATTTGACTTAAATATGTAAATAATCTCCAATACATGAATACAACACAGTGTACTCTTTTCTGCCTTATTTCACTTCTGTCTATTGCTAGAATGTAGCGCAACTTTGCACAGTCACGCTATAGTGAACTTAGTGGTAGACTAGTCCTAATGATAAAACATTTTGTGTATTTATTTACTATCCCCCGCCATAGGCAGAGGGATATAATTCTAGCGTTGTCCGTCAGTCCATTCTTCCACCCGTCCGTCCGTCCGTGTGTCCGTCCCTGCAAATATTTCTAATACTATTAGATAGAATTTCGTGAAACTTAATACATGTGAACAATAACCCATTCTCCGGAGACCTTTTTTTTGTTTTTTTGATTCGGTGCAAAATGGCGGACTGAGAGCAATTTTAAGTTCCATTTAAGTTACATTTCATTTAACTTACACTTAAGTACACTTTTGATGTTTGGAGTCTGATCTTCAAAACTATACAAAGTTTTTACATTGAACTTGTCACATCTGTCAACCTCCATTAGGAAATGCAGGAAAAAATGTTTCACCTACATTGACCGTGAAACATCACAGTTATTTGCCCTTGTTTTTGTAATAAAGTGTCATGGAAAAAGGGGGCTTCATGTTATATTTCATTCCATTTCTTGTGAAGGCAACTCCTCCCACATTTCTTGATGGAATTGATAGAATTTTGACAGAATATTTCTTGTCATGTGACCCATTGCATAATGTCAACATTTTGCTTGCGATTTGTAGCTGTGTCATGAAAAAAGGGGGCTTCATGTTTTATTTCATTTCATTTCTTGTGAATGCAACTAGTCCCATATTTCTTGACAGAATTAAAAAGAATTTTCACAGAATGTTTCTCATCATCTGACCTATCGCATATTCTCAAGGTTTTGCGATTTGTAGCTGCATCATGAAAAATGGGGGCTCCATGTTTTATTTCATTCTATTTCTTGTGAAGGCAACTCCTCCCACATTTCTTGGCAGATTTGAATGGAATTTTCACATTATCATGTGACCTACGGCATATTGTCAAGGTTTTGGGATTTGTAGTTGCATCATAGAATATGGAGGCTTCATTTTATAATTTCATTTTTCACCTGTATCTATTTCATTACTGGACATATCTCAACAGATGTGGATGAGATTTTCACAGATCATGCAACCTAGCATATGTTGTCAGGGTTCTACAATTTATCACTGAATCATGGAAAAAGGGGACTTCATGTCAAATTTAATTTTTTATCAGTGTATCTCTAACTTTTGCACATATTTTCATAGAACTTCATATTTTTATTGGTTGATCAAAGCCAGTGACCAATGAGTCAATTGTGTGTTTGTCTCTCCATGCATTAGTCTGTTCGTAAACCTTTAGATCACAAGTAATACCATATATCCATTCAGCTACCCTGGCAGGTGCTACAAATTTCAACGCTTTAGTCTCTAGCTACCTGCTCGAAATGGCAGCAGTGTGGCGGCTTATATTGTGAGAGGGATATCTTCATGAAGTCCTTGACAAAAATTGATGAAACTTCACGCATGTTTTCCTTTGGATAGTCCGTTGATACATTTTTTTTCTCACATATATGAAGTCCTGAAATGAAAACAAATAAAGGAAATAAACATTAAACCTCCTTTTTCCATGACATGTCATTAAATATGACATGTCATGGAAAAAGGAGGTTCTATGTATATTTCCTTTATTTGTTTTCATTGTATGAAATGCCAAGTTCTGCAGAAAGGGTCCTTAATATATAATCCTATTATGGACCTCTTTTATATTTTTAGCTCACCTCAGCACGAAGTGCTCATGGTGAGCTATTGTGATCGTGCTGTGTCCGGCGTCCGTCGTGCGTTGTGCGTCGTCCGTCGTCAACTTTTTACCTTGTGTACGCTCTAGAGGCCACAGTTTTGGTCAGA
This sequence comes from Tridacna crocea, assembly GCA_943736015.1. Classification (NCBI taxonomy): domain Eukaryota; kingdom Metazoa; phylum Mollusca; class Bivalvia; order Cardiida; family Cardiidae; genus Tridacna; species Tridacna crocea. Next base: position 30,850,921 of record OX031066.1, on the reverse strand, counting down.
TACTCATGAAAGTTGGTCAGGATGTTTGTCTCGATAAAATCTCGGACGAGTTCGAAAATGGGTCATGTGGGGTCAAAAACTAGGTCACTAGGTCAAATCTTAGAAAAACCTTGTGTACGCTCTAGAGGCCGCATTTTGAGTCGGATACTCATGAAAGTTGGTCAGGATGTTTGTCTCGATAATATCTCGGACGAGTTCGAAAATGGGTCACATGGGGTCAAAAACTAGGTCACTAGGTCAAATCTTAGAAAAACCTTGTGTACGCTCTAGAGGCCACATTTTGAGTCGGATACTCATGAAAGTTGGTCAGGATGTTTGTGTTGATAATATCTCGGACGAGTTCGAAAATGGGTCACGTGGGGTCTAAAACTAGGTCACCAGGGCAAATCTTAGAAAAACCTTGTGTACGCTCTAGAGGCCGCGTTTTCAGTCGGATACTCATGAAATTTGGTCAGAATGTTTGTCTGGATGATATCTCAAATGAGTTCGAAAGTGGGTCACGTGGAGTCAAAAATTAGGTCACCAGGGCAAATCTTAGAAAAACCTTGTGTACGCTCTAGAGGCCACATTTTCAGTCGGATACTCATGAAAGTTGGTCAGGATGTTTGGCCGGATGATATCTCGGACGAGTTCGAAAGTGGGTCACGTGGGGTCAAAAATTAGGTCACCAGGGCAAATCTTAGAAAAACCTTGTGTACGCTCTAGAGGCCACATTTTCAGTCGGATACTCATGAAAGTTGGTCAGGATGTTTGGCCGGATGATATCTCGGACGAGTTCGAAAGTGGGTCACGTGGGGTGAAGAACTAGGTCACCAGGTCAAATCTTAGAAAAACCTTTTGTACGCTCTAGAGGCCACATTTTCAGTCGGATACTCATGAAAGTTGGTCAGGATGTTTGTCCGGATGATATCTCGGACGAGTTCGAAAGTGGGTCACGTGGGGTGAAGAACTAGGTCACCAGGTCAAATCTTAGAAAAACCTTTTGTACGCTCTAGAGGCCACATTTTCAGTCGGATACTCATGAAAGTTGGTCAGGATGTTTGTCCGGATGATATCTCGGACGAGTTCGAAAGTGGGTCACGTGGGGTGAAGAACTAGGTCACCAGGTCAAATCTTAGAAAAACCTTTTGTACGCTCTAGAGGCCACATTTTCAGTCGGATACTCATGAAAGTTGGTCAGGATGTTTGTCCGGATGATATCTCGGACGAGTTCGAAAGTGGGTCACGTGGGGTGAAGAACTAGGTCACCAGGTCAAATCTTAGAAAAACCTTTTGTACGCTCTAGAGGCCACATTTTCAGTCGGATACTCATGAAAGTTGGTCAGGATGTTTGTCCGGATGATATCTCGGACGAGTTCGAAAGTGGGTCACGTGGGGTCAAGAACTAGGTCACCAGGTCAAATCTTAGAAAAACCTTTTGTACGCTCTAGAGGCCACATTTTCAGTCGGATACTCATGAAAGTTGGTCAGGATGTTTGTCCGGATGATATCTCGGACGAGTTCGAAAGTGGGTCACGTGGGGTCAAGAACTAGGTCACCAGGTCAAATCTTAGAAAAACCTTTTGTACGCTCTAGAGGCCACATTTTCAGTCGGATACTCATGAAAGTTGGTCAGGATGTTTGTCCGGATGATATCTCGGACGAGTTCGAAAGTGGGTCACGTGGGGTGAAGAACTAGGTCACCAGGTCAAATCTTAGAAAAACCTTTTGTACGCTCTAGAGGCCACATTTTCAGTCGGATACTCATGAAAGTTGGTCAGGATGTTTGTCCGGATGATATCTCGGACGAGTTCAAAAATGGGTCACGTGGGGTCAAAAACTAGGTCACCAGGTCAAATCTTAGAAAAACCTTTTGTACGCTCTAGAGGCCACATTTTCAGTCGGATACTCATGAAAGTTGGTCAGGATGTTTGTCCGGATGATATCTCGGACAAGAACGAAAATGGGTCACGTGGGGTCAAAAACTAGGTCACTAGGTCAAATCTTAGAAAAACCTTTTGTAGGCTCTAGAGGCCACATTTTCAGTCCGAAACTCTTGTAAGTTGGTCAGAATGTTTGTCTTGATGATATCTCAGACAGGTTTGAAAATGGGTCATTGGGGGTTAAAAGCTAGGTCACCAGGTCAAATCTTAGAAAAACCGTGTATATGCTCTGGATGCCACATTTTCAGTCCAACACTCTTGAAAATTAGTCAGAATGTTTGCCTTTATAATATCTTGGATGAGTTTGAAAATGGGTCATGTTGGGTCAAAAACTGGGTCAATAGGTCAAATGTTATAAACACCTTTTGTATGCTGTGGAGGACACATTTTCAGTCTGATACTCCTAAAACTTGTTCATAATATTTGTCCTTGTGATACCTTGAATGAGTTTGAAAATGGGTCATGTGGAGTCAAAAACTAGGTCAATGGGTCAAGTCCTTGTGATACCTTGAATGAGTTTGAAAATGGGTCATGTGGAGTCAAAAACTAGGTCAATGGGTCAAATATTAGAAAAACCTTGTGTACACTCCAGAGGCTACATTTTATGCCTGATACTCTTCAGACTTGGTCAGAATGTTTGTTTTGGTGATGTCTCAAAAGAGTTTGATAATGGGTATGTGTCGGGTCCAAAACTAGGTCACTTGATGAAATCTTAGAAAAACCTTTTGTACACTGTAGAGGCCACATTTTCAGTCCAATACTCATGAAACTTGGCCAGAATGTTTGTCTTATTGATATCTCAAAAGTGTTTGACGATGGGTAATGTCTGATAAAAAACTAGGTCACTGGGAAACTAGATGGTGCCTGTTTGGTCAATAAACTCAGGTGAGCGATTTCAGGGCCATCATGGCCCTCTTGTTTTATGTAATGAAATCCTGTGCCATGGATCAAGGGAGCTTAATTTATAATTTCATCATGGACCAATAAAACAAGCCACATGTACATGCAAAACACAATACCTCATAAATACATTTGTATCAAAAAAGGTCTTTTTCGGTGGGGGATGTCATTTCAACTAAATTGTTCGTTCAATTTCTAGTAACTATTGTTTATTGTTTAAGTCATCAAAGTAATGAACCACCATTTTTTAGCATAATCTTTATAAAGGAGAAACTGTTGGAAAGAATCTCACAATGCTAGGACTCACAGGATCAACATGTTCATAATTACATCACAAATCATTGTCACCCACAATTGACTATCTGAATAAATGTTTACTTCTGATAACATTTTAAACTTCTGATAACAGAAAGTTATGAACTAACATGGAAAATCTTTAAGAAAGTGAAAGTATCCAAGAGTCTTGTCACATATTAATTAGGAATGCAATTCAAGTCCAAACTGAATCATGATCAAGGATAAAATGAATATTTAGCAAATTACAAAGGGTTTCTCAAATGGCCTTCACTGCACAGTTGACAATGACTATAATGCCAACAGTCTTGTTAAAAGGAACACCCCTGGGGCCTAAAAAAGAGACAATATATTGTACATTGTACACTGGTATTTATACAGATAATTATACAATCTTGAGTTGAGAATCTCATACTCTTCGTGTAAAGCCCCAGTAGCTCAGTCAGTAGCACGTAGGATTTGAGAACATTGACCTGTATTCACCAACTATTCTTTAGAACGTTCTTTGTGTTTTTCTCCAGAAATTTCTACATTTGTAAGTAACACAACTTCTGATTGGCTAAACCATTTGGTTTAGCCAATCAGAAGTTGTTTTACTTACAAATGTAGAAAACCTTGGAGAATAAGACTAAGGATATTCTCAAGAATGGTTGGTGAATACAGGCCTTGGAGTCATGAGTTCAATCTTTGTTCTCCAGCTCAATCAATCAATCAATCATACTCCTCATTTGAAATCACTCTGATCTCAAAATAAGCAATTATCCACTCTTACAGTGGAAAGCTCTTACAATAATGGAGCAGATATTGTATGCTGCCAGTAATTCTACCTTGTCTCATGAACCTATGGGCATCACATAGAATGTGCATTATGACCTTAAATCTTAACCCACAAAACTTGGGAAGTGATTAGAGCTGTGTTTGCAGACAGTGTAGATCAAGATCAGAATGCACTTGGATCTACACTCTCCACTACTTTGTTACATACTCTGGCCATAACAATAATGAAAATTTGGTATTTTGGATACTTCTCACGATTGAAACTATCTACAGAAGGATTAAACTGGATGAAACTGTTTTTCTTCTTACAGTTTGTCCTACTTTCTAAACCGATGAAAACGCCAGATTTCGTTTAAAACTGCTGGATTTAATTCCCTACAGACTCAATATGTTGCAATATGTGACCATTTATCTGTTAGATGGTTGACCTATATACAGTTACTGTTGTATCTCAGTTTACGTGAAGCTGCGACCTCAGTATTTTAGCTTGTCGTTGTTTAATAAATACTTCTCTAATGTATGCACTGTAGTAAAAGGGGCTGGGACTGTTCCAACTTAATCTTTACAAGACTGGAAAATTTGGCTTTGGTCAAATTTGAAAGTGTTTACATACAACAACTTGGCACTTGTTGCTCATTGCAAGCAATTTCACCTTTTTCCACGATGTTTTCGAAAGCGATCTTTTACCAGTGAGTTAAAATCAGTATATATGGCAGAAAGGGTTAAATCTGATGCTACGGGCGGTCCATTTACCAGTAAGTGTTTTTCAATCACATGATCAAATGTTACACTTGCTGATAGTGCCCAAGCTTGCAACTTTTTAGAAACATGGAACCAGGTCTTGGGTGTTTATTGTACACAGTTGTGTAAGCTAGACGTCACCTGTGTCAGGGAAAATAAATTCTTTATAAATTTCTTCTTTGTCAACCAGCTCAAAGTATGCATCCATTGTTGAATCTAGTGCTTAAATGTGCATGACCACAGACAATTGTCCTGAAGTTCAAGGACAAAATAAGTGATGCATTACGACTCAAAACGCGCGCCCGTACACCCATCAATCAAAAGATGCATGGCAAACAGAGTTGTCTGTCGTTCTTGTATAGCTCTTTCCACCCATCCATAGCTGTCAGTCAATTAGAAAGTAGGACAAACTGTAAGTTAGTTATTGATCAATATATTCTATTTGTGTGAAATTAAATTGTCGTTTGGCTTGGCTTCGCTTCATACAAATGAAATATATGATCATGATTTAATTAAATACAAATGACATATATGATCAATAACTTATACTTCTTTGCTTTCTCTCTTTCTCTGTGCTTTTGGGATTAAGATGTTTTTTTATCCTTCATTTTTATATTTATTTTTCAGGGCTTTGAGGTTTGTAATATATTGTAAAATGTTTAGTCATTCCACTAGCATCAGTGCATGTAGACATTGTTCACCTCTAGGTAGCTTGTAGCTGCCATAGATGTATATCATATTCAGTGTTGATGAGAGTTAGTCCACGTAACATATACAGCATGATCCTAGATCTGCATTGTCTGATATATAGAAATTCTCTGACTAGTATTGATATGGGAATATTTTAAATTTTCTTTAACTCTTTACCACACAGACTTGATTTTCAACAAACATAGGAGAAAAGGCTTCTGAAAATATTTTCTCAGTTTCCTCCTAAGATAAAATGAAAATGAAAGAAATATAGAGTTGACCAAGAAGTCATTCTTTTTAGTGATGGACATTTAGTTAGAAATACAAAAAGATAAAATTTACCATTTATTTCAAACCACTTTACATGAGAGGAATATTATACATTTCTATGTTGTATTTTGTGTGAAACTTGTTTTGTTAAGGTAATGGAAACAAAGTTTCAGTCAGGTTTTATTCAAGTTGAAGTACATGTAAGTGTCTCTTTTACTTATAGTATTTAGATGTTTTTCTACCTACTCATATATATCTAAAATTGGCTTATGCTACGTAAGGTTGTCTTTATCACAAGTTTGAGATTATACAGATGTTCCTAAGTATGAAGTATGCTAGCAAATTCAAATATAATTTTGCCAAGGTATGGCACAAAAGGGGGGCTAAACTTTTCAGTAAACAGCAACAATTTTGGACTTGTCCAAATTGACAGCATTTTAGATGACAAATAACATTATGGATCAAATGATTGGAATTTTTCTTCAGGGTTAGAAAAAGCTTTGGGAAAAGAAGAAATGCTGATAACAAGCATCTTCCAAAAATGTTATTAAAAGTTTTCTTTCTCACTATTGATAAAAAGGACTTTGTGACTTGGTACCAGGTCATGCATGGTACGAAGCATTACATTTATAATAATTGATCCATGAAATTCGTCTTGTCTAACAATTTGCTGTTTGTGGAGGTAAAATGGTCCTTTTACATGTAAAAAATTGACCAGTTGCAAAGTTTTGATACATGTCAGTCTGGAATTTGCACATGCTGACATGGAGCATGACACATTTGCATAGCTAACTTTTATTGGTTACTTTTGTTTGATACAGACATACATGTAGATATAGAGAATATTTTTGGTATTAACCCTTTACCACACAATCCTGACTTAATGACCTTGGTGAAGAAGGCTTTGGAAAAAATTGTGGGCAAAGAAGAAAATTAGAGAAGTAAACATTTTATCAGCATATAATTTGTCACCTGCAAATGCTTTCAATTTGGTCTAGTCTAAAATTTTGTCATTTGGTCAAGAGTTAAAGAGGAAAATTTACACATTTGATTATGATATTGGTACCTATACTCATTAAAGTTGACTTATGAAACAAAGGTAATTGGTTTTAACTGAAGAAATGATGGATTTATGATTCAAATATATATCATTTCTGTAAGTGTGTACATTAAGCTATATTAAAACCTTAACTTTTTAACATATCACAGAATTTTAGACTGTTTCAAGTTGAAAGCAGCTCAAATGATGAGTCCTGATAACCAGAATTTTCTTGTTTTCCTACAATGTTTCAAAATACTTCCAAAGAAAATTTCGCTATCTTTGCATCATTTTGTCTCTTCATATGCTTGTGATTTGGACCAGTGTTAAAATGTTGTTTCACTGAACTTTTGATAAAAGTTTTCCTGCTTTTTTAGCTCACCTGAGCGCAACATGCTCAAGGGCAGCTTTTAGGATCACCCAGTGTCCATGGTGCATCGTGTGTCAGTGCGACATGCGTCGTCAACAATTCTTTAAACATCAACTCCTCCTAAACCGCTGGGCAGATTTAGACCAAACTTGGCTGGAATGTTCCTTGGGAGGTCCTCTTTAAAAATTGTTCACAGAATTTGATTCCATCAAAAACTCTGGTTGCCATGGCAACCAAATGGAATTTTCTAGGGAATTCTTTAAAAATATTCCTCTCTGAAACCGCTGGTCAGATTTTGAAATAATTTCACAGATATGTTCCTTGGGTGACCCTTTTCAAAATTTGTTTGTAAAATTTTGATCCGTCAAAAATTGTGGCTTTGGTGAATGGGGGCTTCTTGCACCTTATAGAAATGAAGGAATTCTTAAAAAATTTTCTTCTCTGAAACCGCTGGTCAGATTTTGAAATAATTTCACAGGATTGTTCCTTGGGTGACCCTTTTCAGAAACTGTTCGTAAAATTTTGATCCGTCAAAAAATGTGGCTCTGGTGAATGGGGGCTTCTTATACCATATAGAAATGAAGGAATTCTTAAAAATTCTTCTTCTCTGAAACCGCTGGTCAGATTTTGAAATAATTTCACAGGATTGTTCCTTGGGTGACCCTTTTTAAAACTTGTTTGTAAAATTTTGATCCATCAAAAAATGTGGCTCTGGTGAATGGGGGCTACTTGCACTATATGGAAATTAAGAAATTCTTAAAAATTATTCTTCTCTGAAACGGCTTGTCAGAATTTAAAATAATTTCACAGGGATGCTCCTTGAATGACCCTTTCCAAAAAGTGTTCGTGAAATTTTAATCTTTCAAGAAACACAGCTCTGGTGAATGGGGGCTACTTGCACTATATGAAAATGAAGAAATTCTTAAAAATTCTTCTTCTCTAAAACTTCTTGTTAGATTTTGAAATAATTTCACAGAAACGTTCCTTGGATGACCCTTTTTAAAACTTGTTTGTGAAATTTTGATCCATCAAGAAACATGGCTCTGGTGAATGAGGGCTTCTTGCACTGTATGGCCATTAAGAAATTCTTTAAATTTTTCTTCTTTGAAACGGCTGATCAGATTTTGTAATAATCTCACAGAAATGTTCCTTTGGTAACTCTTTTCAAACATTGTTCGCAGAATGCTGATTTGTCTAGAAACATGGCTCTGGTGAATGGGGGCTACTTGCACTATTTGGCCATGAAGAAATTCTTTTTCTTTGAAACGGCTGACCTCACAAATGTTTCTTAGCTAACCCTTTTCAAAAATTGCTCTAGAAATTTTGATCCATCAAGAAACATGGCTCTGATGACTGTGGGCTATTTACACTATACGACATCAAGAAATTCTTAAAAATTCTTCTTCTCTGAAAGGGCTGATTACATTTTGAAAGAAATGGCTGTGGTTCTCTCAGAAATTCAGGTGAGCGATCCAGGGCCATCTTGGCCCTCTTGTTTTTCAATTGTGCACTGACTATTTTCATGATAATTATTAGACTATTGTTAGAGGTATGGCTGTTTGAGATTTCCTGCTCCATTTTTTAAGGCTGTACTCTGTTTAAAATAAGTTTAGACCTGAAACAAATACTAGTTTTATACTTCACTCTAACTATAGTACACTTGATCGACATCAAGTGTACTTGAACATATACATGTAGCTCCAGACCATAAATTTTAGAATGGTTCAAATTCAAAGTATATGTAGAAAACTAAATAAATTTAGCTTGGATGATAGCATTTGTTTTCAGGCAGGGTAGAAAACAGTTCAAAAGAGCAGAAATACTGGTTACAAGCATTTTCCCATGATGTTTGAATTTTAATGGAACATTTTCATCAGAGTCTCTAAAACACAGGATTTTGTTTGTGGTCTGCAAAATCTTTTAGTATAGAAGGGTCTAAAATTTCATTGTGGTGTAAGAACTTAAAATTAAGTGAAATTAATGATAATTGATGAAGCAGAAAGATTGTATTTATAAAATCAGGACAATGTGGTACACACACTAGGTTTTCAACAGAGTATAGAGGACATGCTCTAACATCACATGTGATTTTCTTACAATCTTTTCAAAAGACTTTTTTCTCAGTGTGAAAAAATCATGATTGTGTGGTAAATGATTAAAATGAATTAAAATCCAAAAGATAGCAGAAAGATTATATTTTCTAACTTCAGGACAATGTTGTACACACACTGGGTTACCCACAGAATATAGAGGACACTCTACCACATCACATTGTAGTTACAGTCGAGGCTGGTACCATGTTGTTCTATATTGACAACAACCTTATAGGAACAAGGTATAGGCTTGACATTTACTCTTTTACGAATCAATCCAGGGTTTTCATGATCTTGGGTGGAGCCCTTGTAGCTCAGCTGGTAGCATACAGGCATTGAGAACAAGGGGGTTGCAAGTTTGATCCCAGGCTCAGCCAATTTCTTTCAGAGGATTGATGATAGTCATTGCAGCAGGATTCATTCCTCTCTCACCGCTAGCCATTGTTTCAACAAGAATTTTGTGGGAAAGCAGCCAGTTGCTAGGAAAGAATATTGTATGGTCCATACTGCTAATAAGAAACTCAAGGACTGCATGGATAGGTGCACTGCCTGTCACAATATAAACACCATACAATCACTCAATCAATCATGACCTTGGGAAATATTGATTGACTGGCTGGCTGAAAACCTTGTAGGGAAAGAAACTCTATTTCTACTTGAAAACAAGGGCTATTTACAAAACAAGCAGCAGGTATGCTCAAATTCTACAGTCAATGTCAATTTTTCGAAACTATGACAGTTTAAATATGTACATGAAGAGTGTGTTTTTTCATTGATTGTCTCTGTACCAAGAGGTGATCAGTCAAAACTTTGCCTTGTGGGACTGTAATCTGTAATAACCTACTGCCATTATGTAGGGGACTTACTGTGGAATACAGCATACGAGGGACACTTTTTAGCTCACCTGAGCACAACGTGCCCAAGGGGGAGCTTTTAGGGTCACTGGGTGTCCGTTGTCTGTCGTGCGTCGTCCGTCGTCAACAATTCTTTCAACATCAACTCCTCCTAAACTATTGGGCCAATTTGGACCAAACTTGGCAGGAATGTTCCTTGGGAGGTCTTCTTTAAAAAAAAATTGTTCACAGAATTTGATTCTGTCAAAAACTCTGGTTGCCATGGCAACGAAATGGAATTTTTTAGCAAATTCTTTAAAAATCTTTTCCTCTGAAACCGCTGGTCAGATTTTGAAATAATTTCACAGATATGTTCCTTGGGTGACCCTTTTCAAAAATTGTTCGTGAAATTTTGATCCGTCAAAAATTGTGGCTCTGGTGAATGGGGGCTACTTGCACTATGCAGAAATCAAGGAATTATTTAAAAATCTTCTCCTCTGAAACCGCCTGTCGGATTTTGAAATAATTTCACAGGTATGTTCCTTGGGTGACCCTTTTCAAAAATTGTTCGTAAAATTTTGATCCGTCAAAAAATGTGGCTCTGGTGAATGGGGGCTACTTGCACTATACAGAAATGAAGGAATTCTTAAAAAAATCTTCTTCTCTGAAACTGCTGGTCAGATTTTGAAATGATTTCACAGAGGTGAAAATAATTTCTCAGGGATGTTCCTTGGGTGACCCTTTTCAAAAATTGTTCACAAAATTTTGATCCGTCAAGAAACATGGCTCTGGTGAATGGGGGCTACAAAGTCATGCACTATAGGGAAATGAAGAAGTTCTTAAAATTCTTCTTCTCTGAAACGGCAAGACAGATTTTGAAATGATTTCACAGAGGTGATCCATGGGTGATCCTTTTCAAAAACTTCACAAAATTTTGATCCGTCAAGAAACATGGCTCTGGTGAATGGGGGCTACTTGCACTATATGGAAATGAAGAAATTCTTGAAAATTCTTTTTTTCTGAAACCCCTAGTCAGATTTTAAAATAATTTGACAGAGATGTTCCTTGGGTGATCCTTGCTCTTGTGAATGGGTGCTACTTGCACTATATGGACATGATGAAATTCTTGAAAATTCTCTTTCTCTGAAACCCCTGGTCAGATTTTAAAAGAAATTTTCCGAAATGTTCCTTGGTTGACCCTTCTCAAAACTTGTTCGTAAATTTTGATCTATCAAGAAACATGGCTCTCGTGGATGGGGGATACTTGCTCTTATACAGAAATGAAGAATTCTTAAAAATTCTTCTTTTTGAAACTGATGGTCAGATTTCGAAATGAATTTTACAGGTGACCTTTTGAAAATTGCTTAGCAAAATTATAAATTTGGTTCCAATGTTTCAATACCTCAAAAAAAAATAGGCTATAGTCATCTCAAAAATTCAGGTGAGCGATCCAGGGCCATCTTGGCCCTCTTGTTAAGTTTGTAGAGTAAGCCTATAATTTTAACGCGATTATGAAGTTGCACAATTTTTTACACAGAACTTGTGTAATCATTCCTCTCTCGAACGGTGTCACAGTATGGGGCACACAAGGTCAACATGCGCTCTGCGCTGGGTATTTTCAACACGTGGTGTTATACACTATAGTAAAATATAACATTCAATATGGATGGAAAAATCTCTGAACAGAGGGTATATTGTAAGATTAGAGCACAGCTTGAGTTTCAGCCAAAAGAAATTCATGCTGATTTGCAAAAAGTTTATGGGAATGGTGCTTTAAAATATGCTACAGTTTGTGGGTACATTGTTTTAATGATGGTCGGGAGTCAATTGAAAATGACCCTCGGTCGGGTAGGCCGGTTTCCGTTTTAACGGAAAAGAATGTTCCTACTGTGAAAACATTTATTGAGGAAGAAGCACATTATACCATGCAAGAGATAGAAGAAGTGGCATTCATTTGTCAAGTGTTATGATGATCTTACATGAACGACTTGGGCTACGTAAGATCTGTGCGCGCTAGGTGCCCCATTTGCCTACTGACGAGCAGAAACAAAGTCTGGTTAGACTTGCATCACAAGTTATAGAAAAATATGATAAATGTGACCCAAGTTGTTTGGAAGAGATAGTTACAGGTGATGAAACCTGGATCTATCATTTTCAATCAGATTCTAAGGCTAAAAAATAAGGTTTGGGTTTCATCTGAGGGCGACAGACCTGTCATTGCATGCCGTTGCAAAACATCAAATCGCATGTTGTATGCGATATTCTTTGATTTGAAAGGTCCAGTCCTTTAAATTCCAGTCCCGAAAGGTAGTTCTGTCACTGGAAAGTTTTACAGAGAAAGTGTTCTTACTCAACTTGTTGATTTATATCAGAAACGCAGACCGCGCACCAGTGTCCATGGCATCAAATTACTAAATGATAATGCACCGGCCCATAAATCCGCTACGGTACAGGAATATCTGAAAGAATCTGGGCTCGATGTCTTAGATCATCCCCCATACAGCCCAGACCTGTCCCCCTGTGACTTTTGGTTGTTCCCAAGACTAAAGGAAATGCTGGCAGGGCACCGTTTTGAATCCCGTTGTGGTATAGGCAGTGAGGTCTACCAGTGTCTGCAACATATACCTAAAGAGGACTACTGGGCGGCGTTCTGGAAATAGGTAGATTGGTGTAAAATGTGTGTGGAGGCAGACAGGGCATATTTCAAAGGTCTTAGATAAATAAAATTTTGGTATTTCAAGCAGTTTTAAAAAGGCTGCCCTACTCTAAGAAATTAAAAAGTGTCCCTCGTAAAATACTGTAAAAGGAAGAGAGCAGGTTTGTAAAGAAAGTTTCCTTTCAGGTCACTTAGTGCATCCCAAACAATGATAGATGGTAGTGGACCATTGACTGTTGGTAGTATATACCCGGGGAACTTCAGATTTACAGGTTATATGCAGGATGTCAGAGTTTATGCTAGAGGTCTGACTAGGGAGTAAGTGGCTTTATTTACTACTGTTGAGCCTAATTTTTTCCTGAAGCAGGTACTTTGCAAAATGAGACATAGGGGGAATGTAGGAAGGTAAATATCTTTTTAGAAAGATATGGAAAACGTCAGGAGAGAGACACAGGAGAGAGGCACAACATGACTGGTTAAGAGGAATTCAAGGTTTTATGATTCATCTTGTTATCTCTACTGGCTGAAAGCCAGCAGAACTTAGGTTATGGCGTAATTTTAGTTGTCCATCTGTACATCCATGTGCCTGTCCTTCCGCTATTCTTTTTTTTGTTAACGGGATAATGTCTGCATTTGTTGTCAGATTTTTTCAAAACTTGCACAGATTGTTTATCTCATAGCTTGAACCCTATTGATTTAAAAAAAAAAAAAAAAAACAATATGGGAAAAGTAGCCATTTCAAGTTGAAAATTTCCACTTTTTGTCAACGTGATAAAGTCTGCATTCATTTTCAGAGTTTTGTGAACTTACAAAGATTGGTTATCTGATCAATAGCTTTAAAACTATAGATTTTGAAAAAAATCCAACTAAAAGTATAGGTAAAGTAGCCATTTTAATCTGAAAATTTCAATTTTTTGTTTACGCGATAAAGTCCGCACTTGGTCAGATTTCTTTGAAACTTGCAGAATTCGTTTATCTTACCAAAAACTTCAACCCTATTGATTTTGAAAATAATCCAGTAAATAATATTGGAAAAGTAGCCATTTCAGGTTGAAAATTTCCATTGTTTGGTTACATGATAAAGTGTGCATTTGTAATCAGATTTTTGTGAAACTTGCTCAGTCTGTTTATTTCATCAAAAGCTTGCACCCTATTGATTTAGAAAAGAACTCCAACAAACAGTATTGGAAAAGTAGCCATTTTAAGTTGAAAATTTCCATTTCTTTACGTGATGAGGTTAGCATTGGTGGTCAGATTTCTTTGGAACTTGCACAGGTGCTTTGTTTCATTAACAGCTTGAACCCTATTGATTTTGAAAATCATCTGATAATCAGTGTGGGAAAAATAGCCATTCAAAGTTGAAAATTTCCATTTCTTGTTTAGGGAATGAAGTCCACAGTGTTGATCCAATTCTTTTGAAACTTGCAAAGATTATTAGGTTCATTGCGGGATTAAACTCCAACAAAAGCGAAGAAAATCTTGTTAACCATTCAGGAAAAGGAGCCATTTGATGACTTAGTATCATTTACTCAACAAAGTCCACATTATTAGTCATATTTCTTTAAAATTTGGTAAGATTGTTTAACTCTTTACCAAACAACACAATTTCAGACTGGTCCAAATTGAAAGCACTTGCAGATGACAAAATAAACATTACTCAAAAAGTGAAGTTTGTTTCCAGTAGGGTAGAAAACATTGTGGGAAAAGGAGAAAATGCTGGTTACCAGGATTTTCTCCATTTGCCACAATGTTTTCAAAAGGCTTCTATCTCGGGATTGTAAAAACCAGGGATTGTTTGGTAAAGGGTTAATAAATGCATACTGAAGCCCCATCAAATTTGGCTGGATTCAAAATATTTAGTTATGAAAAATTGCACCTCACTTTTTGTCACTGTTTGATCAGTTCACCTTGCCTACTCATGCTGTCTTAGTGGGTACAAGCCATGTTGTAAGAAACATTTTTTGTGCTTTTTCTTGTCATGTTCTTCCTTTTTGCATCATGAATTCATAATTTATGCCAGCATAAAAGCAAAGTTATTGACAGCAGAGTGATTTCAGGACCTCAAGGGCCTCTAGTTTTATTTCAACATCACCTTCTACCCCCATGCCCACTTATGCACACACATGCAACTGACGAATTTAGAATTGTGTTGAAAGCTTTGAATAATTATTTGCCTGCACCTCATATTAGAAACATTGTGGAATAAAGGAGAAAATGCTGGTTAGTAGAATTTTCTTCTTTTCCCATGTTTTCAAAAGCACTCTTTCTCAGTTTCATTAAAACTTGGGACTGTTTATTTGAAGTTAAGGTGTAGAACTTTTGTACTATATTGTTTTTGTTTCAATTTTTCAGTGAAATAGAAGAACTGTATTTCATGCCCTCGAAAGATGATGTGATCCCAATATCTGGCTACCTAAGTTATGATTTTGGTCTGAGGGAAAGAAGAATTAACATAAATGCCATTCAGGACACTGATGAAGAAAGTGATGAGGTTTTCACAGTGAAACTCTTGAATGCTAAAGGAGGTGCTACCATATCAACCACTGATTACATGGCTACACTTACAGGTATGTATAGTTAAACCTGGATACTTGGATCATAGGAGAGACCTGGGAATTTAAAGTTATATTGACATTTAACAGTACTCTATTTTAAGAAAACATGGAGTTAATGCTCTGGTAGCCTCTGGGTAGTCATCATCTGTTTCTTCAAGCAAGAACATTGACATTCTCAAAGTCTTTGAGATATTCTGATGTATTACATAACCACCCTAGTTTTCAGTGTTGTATACCCATTACCATTTTTTCTTATTTTATAGAATTACATGTTTGATATCACAATTTTGTGTCATCATTGTGACATCATTTTTATATGTACATCATAGATCTGGTTTAGTTTTTTATGGACATTACTGCACATGCATCTATAGATGGTTTTGTATCTCTTGATCTATAATTTGTTAAATATCATTTTGTTATAGAAATATTGTGACATTCATTGAGGTTTGAGAAGAATTTTATTAAACTCATCACGAACAAATATTATTAAGCTCACCAAATGCTTGCTTAAATAACATATTCTGTTGACTTGTTTGATTTATAAATTTTATTTCAAGTGCCAACTCATGTGATGATATTTACTTCAAACTTAGACTAATCTGTAGCTGTCAAAAGAAAATTCCAGGAGCAAGTAATTGTCAAATAATTTTGAAGATGGAGGGATATAGTTTAAGCTTTGTGTGTCTGTCTGCATGTCTGTCTGTGTGTCCGTACGGGAGAATATCTCCAGTACCATAGGACAGAATTTCGTGAAACTTTATATGTGTGTACAATAACCCATTCTGTCGAGACACTTTTTTTCATTCAATGCAAAATGGCTGACTGGGAGTGATTTTAAGTTATGCATTGATGTTTTCAGTCTTATCTTGAAAACTATACAGAGTTTTTACATGGATTTTGTCACATTAATCAACCACCATTTCAAAATGCAGGACAAAAACTTTTACCCTTCATGCAACACCACAGTTACATAGGCTTTTTTAATGCCATGTCATGGAAAAAGGGACTCTTGTTTAGACGGACACATTAAATTTTGATGTTGGCATCTGCATTTGGTGTCCTTGTTTAGGATGTCACATTAAATGTTGGCAACTGTATTTGGTGCTCTAGTTTTGACTGACACATTAAATGTTGGCATCTGCATTTATTGCCCTTGTTCAGACTGACATATTTAATCTTGGCACCTGCATTATTGTGTGCCCTTATTTAGACCGACACATTAAATGTTGGCACCTGCATTGGGTACCCTTATTTAGACTGACACATTAAATGTTGGCACCTGCATTGGGTGCCCTTGTTTAGACTGAATATGGAATTGTTTTGGAAACGCTTATCCCTCTCCAATACTACCCCAAAATTTACCACCATAGAGTAGAAGGCTAGTTACAAGCATTTTCTCCTTTTCCCTCAAAGTTTTTTTACCCTTTTACAGTCAAATTCCACCGTTTGCATCATATTTTCTTTTACAATTGTTTTCAGTTTTGACAAGTCTAGAATTTTGTTATTTGGTTGAGAGTTAACACATTACTATTTATAGAAGATGTTTAACCTTTACCACATAATCCTGAGTTTAAAGACAATGAAGAAGACAGCTTTAAAAAATATTGTGGGAAAAGGAGAAGATATTGGTAGCCAGTATTTTCTCCTTTTCCTACAGTATTTGCTACCCTCCCACAAACTTTTTGAGTCACATTTATGATATCCTCTGCAACAGGTTTGATTTTAATTCTTTTCCAGACAACATTACAGGCTGGTCCAAAGTCAAAGCATTTTTTGGGTACAAAATAAATATTGCTCAAAAAATGAAATTTGTTATGGGAAGGGTAGAAAACATGCTGGTTACCAGCATTTTCTGCTTTTCCCACAATGTTTTCAAAAGGCTTTTTCTTCAAAGGCACCAAAACTCGGGATTGTGTGGTAACAAGTTAGAAAAAAAAATCATTTGGTAAAGAGTTAATATACAGGAATATTATCTATTTCAGTTTTGAAAAGTGACAATGCCAATGGACTGTTTTATTTAAGCCAACCGTGTTCCCCTAGCAACCCAATATCAGAGAATGTAAATATCAGCTGTGTGGTTGGTCGACAGAGAGGGGATGATGGTCAGGTGATAGTCACATGGGCTGTCTATCAAATTATTGGCTCTCAGAGTGCCATGGCAACCGAGGATTTCTCAGACTTTACTGGTCAGGTTGTTTTTGATGCTGGTGAGAGAACAAAGGTATGACATTTTTATTTATTCTTGCCAGTTTTTTTCCTTGCCTTTAAAGGTGGCCCTTCAGATTTTGGGTCGAAAATTTTACAAAAATGCAAAACAATTATCCTTATACTACCAAAGCCTTTTAATTTTCATTCATAAAACCCCAGTAGTCGAAAACCGTCCGACAACACGAGAAATTAGAGATTTACTACGGCCCAGGTTGATACCAACGGGAGACACGTTCTATTTTTAGATGATCAGTTCGCTCATTTACTTACAGGAATACACAGAAGAAGCTTTAAACATATTGTCCGAAGAAGACATTATGGAAGATAATTATTACATGTTTGTTATGATAGGGAATTTAAGCGTTATGAGTCACATGTCAGTCACTTGACATTCCCACAATGCTTTATTGATTTTTTTGCGCGAAATCTAAAAATACCTTAAGAGGCTACGTAGCCTTTTAAGGGAATACCATCAAAATTTTTTTTTTGGAATTTTTATGAATCTTAGTTATTGATGATTTGTATTATTTTATCATATGAATTTGCGTGATATATATATTTTTTGATTTGGTGAGATGTACGAATTCTAAATACCCACCTTTAATGTAATATGATGGTAAGCTTTTTTTGAAGAGTTACAGTCTTCCAATAGACATGACCAAAATGAAATTAGTTGCCAATGACAGAATAGATGCAGCTCAAACCATGACTTATGTTATTGAAATGTTAGAAAACATTGCAAGAAAAAGGGAATAGGCAGGTTACCAGCAAAAGTTATATAGAATAATTTCCATTCTTCCAAAAAGCAAATTTTGAAGATACATCCCTAAGCTGTAGAGAGTAAAAATGCTGTTAAACCTTAAAAGTGCAAGAATGGTTCCATAATGTAAATATTCTGTATTTTGCGTCTATTTCTGGGACAGTAAAAAATAACTTTTTTTTTTTTTGAGTCCAGATACTAAGGTCTACAAAAAAACAGTTATTTTGACAGCTGTCCCAAAACTTATGTGTAGACACGACAAGCTGTCATACTGTAAGTCACTCACCACTAACCAGTCAAATATTGCCCACATTAGAGTGTTGCTTGGTCATTGATTTCATTCAATAAACTTGGTCTACTTTTAGACATATTGGAATTTAAGTAGTCAGGTTGTGCACTAAGAGTTTAAAGCTTCCCCTTTTCTCATTGTTTTTGTGGATGATTAACTTATCACTCATTAGTGTCTGTGTCTTATGATCATAATGAAGATGATTATTTTGTGTTTGTAGATAAATTTGCAACATATTTTACCTGCTCGTAAAAGTGAAGTGAATTATGTATATTCCACTATGATGAGAACGGACTCGGCTGGTTCTCAAATTTGATTGGTTCGTTGATCTTCGTTCAATAAAACTTGGTTACACTAGCTTGATTTCTATTTATGAACAATGAACCTGATTGACCATGAAATGTCTTTGTCAACTTCAGATGTACATGTGTACATTACATATCTTGGATACAGGTTAATCACATCCTTTTTGCTCACCTGAGCACAAAGTGCTCATGGTGAGCTATTGCGATGGTGCTGTGTCGGGCGCCCATCGTTTGACGTCTGTCATCCATTGTGTGTCGTCTGTTGTCAACATTTTACCTTGCGCACACTCTAGAGGCCACAATTGCAGTCCAATACTCATGAAAATTAGCCAGAATGTTTGTCTTAATAAAATTTCGAAATAGTTTGAAAATGAGTTATGTTGGGTCAAAAACTAGGTCACTAGGTCAAATCTTAGAAAAACATTTTGTACGCTCTAGCGTCCACAATTTCTGTCCACTATTCCTGAAAGTTGATCAGAATGTTTGTCTTGATGATATCTTAGACGAGTTTAAAAATGAATTATGTCGGGTCAAAAACTAGGTCACTAGGTAAAACCTTAGAAAAACCTTGCGTACACTCTAGAGGCCACATTTTCAGTCCAATGCTCTTGAAAGTTGGTCAGAATGTTAGTCTTGGTGATATCTTTGTAAGACTTTGAAAAAAGGGTCATGTCGAGTCATAAAGTCAGTCACTAGGTCAAATATTAGGAAAATCTTGTGTATGCTCTTGAGGCCACATTTTCAGTCCAAAACTCTTAAAAGTTGGGCAGAATGTTTGTCTGAGTATTATCCTAGACGAGTTCAAAAATTGATCATGTTGGGTCAAAAATTAGGTCACCAGGTCAAATCCTAGTAAAACTTTGTTTACGCTGTAGAGGCCATGTTTACAATCTAAAACTCCTGAAAGTTGGTTAGAATGTTTGTCTTAATGATATCTGAGACACATTTGAAAATGGATCATGTTAGGTCATAACTAGGTCACTAGGACAAAACTTAGAAAAACCTTGTGTGTGCTTTTGAGGACACATTTTGAGTCTGATACTCCCAAAACTTGGTCAGAAAACTTGTCTTGACAATTCCTTCAATGAGTTTGAAAATGGGTCATGATGGCTCAAAACTAGGTCACTGGATCAAAAATTGGAAAAACCTTGTGAAAACTCTAGAGGCAACATTTTCAGTCTGATACTCTTCAAACTTGGTCAGAATATTTGTTTTGTTGATATTTCAAAAGAGTTGGATAATGGGTTATAATTATTGGGTCAAAAACTATTTTACTTGGTTAAAGGTGGTCCTTCAGACTTTGGGACGGAAATTTTACAAAAATGCAAAAAAATCATCCTTGTACTCCCATAGCCTTTAAATTTGCCTAAATAAAACCCCAGTGGTCGAAAACCATCCGATAACACGAGAAATTAGAGATTTATTACGGACCAGTATGACACCAATGGGAGACACATTCTATTTTTAGATTATTAATTCTCTCGTTTAAATACAGGAAAACACAGAAAAAGTTTCAAACATCCGTCCAAAGAAGACATTATGGAAAATGATTATTACATGTTTGTAATGTAATGTAATTTGAGCGTTATCAGTCACGTGCCAGTCATTTGACATTCCCACAATGCTTTATTGATTTTTTGCGCGAAATCTAAAGATAGCTTAAGAGGCTACGTAGCCTTTTAAGGGAATACCATCAAAAAAGTTTTTTTGTGTAATTTTATGATTCTTAATTATTGATGATTTGTATTGTTTTTTCATATAAATTCCAATGATATATATATTTTAATTTGGTTTGATGTGAAAATTCTAAGTACCCACCTTTAAATCTTAGACAAACATTTTGTACACTCTAGAGGCCACATTTTCAGTCCAATACTTATGAAACTTGGTCAGAATGTTTGTCTTACAGATATATCAAAAGTGTTTGATAAAGGGTAATGTCTGATTAAAAACTAGGTCACTAGGTCAAATTTTAGAAAAACCTTGTGTATGCTGTACAGGCTACATTTATAGTTTAAAACTCTTTAAAGTTGGTCAGAATGTTTGACTTGGTAATATTTTGAAAGAGTTTGAAAATTGGTAATGTCAGATAAAAATTAGGTCACTTCAGCAAATCTTAGAAAACCTTGTTTACTTTCTAGAGGCCTCATTTTAAATGCAATACTCATGAAACTTGATCAGAATATTGGTCTTGCACCAGTTTGCAAGTGGGTCGTTCGGGTCAGTGACTCATGAAAATCTTGGTAGAATATTTGTCATAATATTTCAGAAGAGATTGAGAATGGGTCATGTTTAGTCAAAAGACTCGGGTGAGTCATTTCAGGGCATCACATCTTGTTGCACTTACACTGGATTTTTTTAGCTCACCTGAGCACGAAGTGCTCATGGTGATGTTTTGTGATTGGCATCGGTCATGCTGTGTTTGTCATTTGTCGTCGGCTGTCAATTTTTACCTTGTTTATGCTTTGAAGGCCACATTTTCAGTCCAATACTCATGAAACTTGATCAAAATTTTTGTCTTGATAGTATCTCGGATAATTTTGAAAATGTGTCAGGTCGGGTCAAAAACTAGGTTCTTAGGTCATATCGTAGAAAAAACTTGCGTACACTCTAGAGGCCAAATTTTCAGCCCAATTCTCTTGAAAGTTCTTCTAAATGTTTGTCTTGATGATATCTTGGGAGAGTTTGAAAATGGGTCAGGTCAAGTCTAGAACTAGGTCACTAGGTCAAATCTTAGAAAAACCTTGTGTACGCTCTAGAGGCCACACTTTCTTAATACTATTAAATGTTATTCAGAAAGTTTGTCTTGATGATATTTCAGACTAGTAAGACAATGGGTTGTGTCTGGTCAATAAGTAGGTCACTAGGTCAAATCTTTGTCAGAAATAACTAGGTTAGTTGGTTAAATCTTTAAAAACCTTGTACATGCTCTAGAGGCCACAAAGTTTTTGTGTAATACTCAAGAAATGTGGTCAGGATTTTTGTCTTGATGACATCTTGGAAATAGTTCAGGTCAGATGAAAATCCTTGTGTACACTCTAGAGGCCACAATTTTAGATCAATATTAATGAAACTTAGTCAACATGTTTGTCTTGATGACATGAATGAGTCTGAAAAAAGGCTTGTGTACAAACTAGAGGCCTTATTTTCAATCCAATAATTATGAAAGCATGTTAGAATGTTTGTTATAATATCTCGAAAGAGGTTTAAAATGGATTTTTGTGTGGTCAAAAGGTATAGGTGAGCAACTCCAGGGCCATCAGTACGCTCTTGTTTTGTATTTGGGTTTAAAATGGTCTGTCAGATGGTTGGGTTTTTTGTTTTGAATCGGGAAACTCCGATTGAAATCAGAAGGATTTGGAAGCATGTTTATGATGTTACTTGTATAGAAATGAAACTGCACAAATAAATTCTTGTAAAAAAGGGTACCAAACGGATTGGTAGATTTTTTGAAAAAAATATGTACTGAGTGTCCCAATTCTTTGAAACAAAAAAATACCAATCTTGATGCGGAATTTTTAGTATGGCCCAAATCTTTTGGTCATGAAAAGTAATTTTTTCTGTGATTTTTGATGGTGTTCCAATATTTTGGGTGTCCCAAGACTTAAGCAAAATATGGACAAGTACTGGTGTAGTTTCCAGAAAGCAAAATAAGAGAGATTTTTCTTTATTTCCGTATCAATTTAAAAGAAATATTTTTAAACAAAACTAAACTATTTTTCTCTCAGGTGGAATCAAAATATTTTGTTGTTTCATTTAAAATTTCAGAGCTTTAGTATCTTCTTAAAAGATGACAGTATCCCAGAATCCCAGGAAGTCTATGAAGTCAGACTGGTTAGAACTGACACAGAAGATGGTCAAGTTGGTTCTACAAATACTAGTGGAGCCAGTCTAGATCAGGCACGGAGTAAATCAGTGATCACAGTCCAGGAGAATGACTTCCTGAATGGACTGGTTCAATTTTCTACAGATGTTGTGCCTCCAATGCCTGACAGTCCATTTATTCTGCCTGCTACAGAACAGCCTACAGTATGTAATATTTGTCTGCAAATGCAATTATTTTCAGGGATATCTCAACACAGAGAGATCATTCTGGAAAAATTTGTGAAATTTCATTAAAAACTTTTAGATATGAGAAAATTTCTATCAAACTTTGTAACCAAAATAAAAGTTTGAAGATCACAAAAAGCAAATTTCATTTTTGTTTTGATAGTCAACAAGGGACATAACTAGTTTAGACTTTAGTATGAGTGTTTATAGCAATATCATGTTGACATTTGAAACTGGACTGCATTATACGCTTACAACAATCCTTTCAGACAGCTGCTTGTCTTATTGACAGTAAAGTATTTTTTGTGTTGCAAGTTTGCAGACAGGGATTACAAAGTTGAGTTTGTCTGATCTCTTAAGATTATATATGTGTCATAGGCTATGATTGAGCATAGACATATATGGCAACTTCGTAGCAGAATGGAAGGATAATTTATTTTCACTTCATTTCAGTTGTTTGGCTGGTTTTATCCCTTTTAGTTAAGTTTCTTCTGCATTGGAGACATTTGTCCCATATAGTTTTTTTAAAGATTCTCATTAAAGAAATCTATCAAAGATATTTCTCTCATACATGTAGCTCTAGTCCCACAGGCATAACCTTGTAATTTGATGCCATGTACAAGTTTGAAAGTTTCAGAAAATATTGACAGAGAATGAGCATATGTTGTTAGCTAGTTTTTTCTCCTTTTCCAACGATGTTTTTCATAATGTTAAAATACAAGATTTTCTTTTTTTTTCTAATGCTAATTTCTTTAACTTTAAAAATAACTTTAAATGATCACAACACCATTTAACAATTTACCACACAATCCTTACTTTTCATGGCCCTGAGATTGTGAGAAAAGGAGAAAATGGTGGTAACCAGCATTTTCTTCTTTTACAGCAATGTTTTCTACCCTATCAAAATCAAATTTTGTACTTTGAGCTTCCTACAGTTTGTTGTCTGTAAATGCTTTTAGTTTGAACAGGTCTGAAATTTTGTTGTTTGATAAAGAATTCAAATAAATCAAATGTTAATATCTAAAGTAATGCTCTAGGAAGAAAGGGAATGAATTAGGATTAGTTTAACTCTATACCAAACAGTCCCCAATGCACCTGGGAACATGCCTTTTGAAAACGTTGTGAGAAAAGGACAAAATATTGGTAACCAATATTTTGGTTTTTTTATACATCCAAAGGGTCATATTATGTTGTGCCCCCCTCCGTCCATCCGTCTGTCCGTCTGTCAGTCTGTCCGTCCATTAGCAATTTCTTGTGTGCACAACTCCTGCTACAGTTTCCATCGGAATTACTTGAAACTTGCCACAATGAATTTCCATGATGTCTAGTTGTGCACCTGGGTCTTAGAATTTGGATCTCTGTTTGCATTCTAAAATTATCTGCCCCTGATTTCGGAAATAACCAACTTTTCACTTTGAATTTTTGTTCAGGCTATAACTTCCATACTATAAAAGCTATCAACTTGAAACTACATACACTGATAGAACACATTATGGAGAAGTGCAGTGCCCATGAACCATAACTCTGCCACCATTATTTTTTGAGTTACTGCCCTTTGTTAATTTCAGTTTGAATTTTTGTTCAGGCCATAACTTCTAAACTATAAAAGCTATTAATTTGGAACATCATACACTGATAGAACCCATTATAGAGAAGTGCATTGCACATAAACCATAACTCTGCCCCCTTTATTAGCTCACCTGAGCATGAAAGGCTCATGGTGAGCTATTGTGATCGTGCTGTGTCTGTCATGCATCGTCTGTGGTCAATTTTTTACCTTGTGTACGCTCTAGAGGCCACATTTTTTTTTGTCCGATACTCATGAAAATTGGTCAGGATGTTTGCCTAGATGAAATCTCATACAAATTTGAAAACGGGTCATGTCGGGTCAAGAACTAGGTCACTAGGTCAAATCCTAGAAAAACCTTGTGTACGCTCAAGACGCCACATTTTCAGTCAGATACTCATGAAAGTTGGTCAGGATGTTTGTCTGGATGATATCTTGGACGAGTTTGAAAATGGGTCATGTTGGGTCAAAAGATAGGTCACTACGTCAAATTTTAGAAAAACCTTGTGTATACTCTAGAGGCCACATTTTCAGTCAGGTACTCATGAAAATTGGTCAGGATGTTTGCCTGGATGATATCTCAGACGCGTGTGAAAAAGGGTCATGTCAGGTCAAGAACTAGGTCACTAGGTTAAATTTTACAAAAACCTTGTGTACAGTCTAGAGGCCACATTTTCAGTCCAAAACTCTAGGAAGTTCTTCAAAATTTTTGTCTTGATCATATCTCAGACAAGTTTGAAAATGGGTCATGTCAGGTCAAAAACTAGGTCACTGGGTCATATCTTAGAAAAAACTTGTGTATGCTCTAGAGGCCACATTTTCAGTCCAAAACTCTTGAAAGTTGGTCAGAATGTTTGTCCTGATGATATCTCAAACAAGTCCGAAAATGGTTCATGTCGGGTCAAGAACTAGGTCATTAGGTAAAATCTTAGAAAAAACTTGTGTACGTTCTAGAGGCCACATTTTCAGTTCGATACTCATGAAAGTTGGTCGGGATGCTTGCCTCAATAAAAACTAGGATGAGTTTGAAAATGGGTCATGCCAGGTCAAAAACTAGGTCACCAGGTCAAATCTTAGAAAAACATTGTGTAAACTGTAAAGGCCACATTTTCTGTCCGATACTCATGAAAGTTGGTCAGAATATTTGCCTTGATAATATCTCGGACAAGAATGAAAATGGGTCATGTGGAGTCAAAACTAGGTCACTATGTCAAAGTTTAGAAAAACATTGTGTACAGTCTAGAGGCCATATTTTCAGTCCAAAACTCTTGGAAGTTCTTCAGAATGTTTGTCTTGATGATACCTCGGACATGTTCTAAAATGGGTCATGTGGAGTCAAAAACTAGGTCACTAGGTCAAATCTTAGAAAAACCTTATGTACGCTCTAGAGGCCACATTTTCTGTCCAAAACTCTTGAAAGTTTGTCAGAATATTTGTCTTTATGATATCTTGGACGAGGTTGAAAATAGGTCATGTGGAGTCAAAAACTAGGTCACCAGGTCAAATGTTAGAAAAACCAGGGTTCCCACGCTGTCGGGAAAACGGGAAAAAGTCGGGAATTTCGTAAAACCTGTTCCCGGTCTTGAAAAAGTCTTGAATTTTGTTATATCTATGAAAAGTCGGGAAAAACCCGGGAAAAGTATGAAACGTTTTGGGTATGAAACAAGAATTCAGGACCATATTAATCTGCGGTCTGCGTCCTCCAATTTTTGGATAAAGGTCCAGTATTTTCTACAATAGATAGACCGAAGAAGGTGAATTTCCCAAATATACATACGGTCTTTTTGTAGGTTCACTGGTCCCGGAATAGGTATTCTAATTTTAAACAAACCGGGATCCAGCGTATTGATTTCGGAGAACTCGGTACTTATCCTAAAATACAATGCAGCTGTGCTTTGTATTTTCCGGGAGACGAGCTGAAGTGAATTGACGTGAAAATGAGCTACAACAGTAAATATTACTGAAAATTTAAATCCATAGGGGTCCAAAAGGTTAAAAGACTATATCTTTATGAAGCCACGTTATGATTGTAGTCGGAATGAGGTTGACGAGTGTCACGAGTCAGAAGAAACTGAAAGTAAGCGCTCGTCTGCAATCATGGATCAAAACACTTCAAGTATTAAATCTAACAATTAATAATTATTCGTATTTTCAAAATCTTTAAAAGCAGGGATATTGCCCTTTGAAACGACCAGTTTATTTTTTCATGTATTTCAGGTCATGAAAACTGAACTATTAAATTGAAAGGAAAACATGGTACTTTTGAATTAGGTTTTAGTTTCATTTACTGAAGAGGGAAAAGAACCTCTATTTGAAGGCTTACAACAAAACTGTTGTGCACTATGATAGTAAATGATATGCAAATACAGTGGAGCTCCGTTATAACGCTGTCGGTGGGAGCCATGGTTGTCAACAGCGTTATATCCGGGGTTACGCTTATAACGCTGATTCCCCCCCCCCCCACACACACACACTACCCGCAGCCCATCCGCCAATCATTGCCAGACTACAGAACTATGGCTTATTAATTACAGTTTATCGCAAATTTATTCTGACAAAAATGAAATAGCAATGTTCCAAATACTAAAACTAAGACATGCCTATTTACGTTTAAACATTATTAATAGGACATTGAACAATTTAGATTCTTTTCTACGTAACGCCTGAACTATTCCCAGTTAGTTTCTGTCATCAAATAATGTTACAACTATGTAAAAGAGCTTATTTTACCTTTAGGACCGTTTCTTTTAGCATTATTCAGCCGCTGTTTTGCTAAATTACTGCAAGATTCATTCCAAAATTAAATTAAACGGTATCGTTTTGGATTGCAGACGGTGCCACCGCCATGTTTTTTTAATCATGCTGACGATTGCATAACGAACCCTAATCGGCAATGACGAAAGAAATCTCTCATATAATCAAACGAGATAAGACCCCGTACATGTTGAGAGTCACAGGGGAATTTAACCTACTATCCGTAAAGAAATCACATCAGTCGTTTATCCACACAATTTTTGCAGTAAAGTTTGCATTAGTGGTACATGTATGACGTAACACACCAATAATGCAAAGCGAAAGGGTTGTAAGTGCAATTGTTTGTCATACACACTTAAACCGTTTCGCCTAAAAAAATTACACCTGGCTATGGGCTGACCTCCATTCAAAACTATGCAATCACGCAATAAGCCAGTATCTCTGTTGCTTTATATTTTCTGATACAACCCTTCTGCGTATCGTAATGATAATTGCAAGAGTACCACAGTCGTGTCACGTGCACGTTGTGTAGTCGGTAGAAAGAGAGTAATTCGGCTATTTTCTGATATCGCCGTTACGATCTACATGCAGACAGACATATTGACGTGAAGTTTGTATAATGCAAGATTGTTTGCAAAGACAATTATGGGACGAGGGCCTTTTGTTACCTACTGTGCGTGTATTTGTCAAAGTAATTGTGCAAAGCCATAGGTGATAAATGTAATCAACAAGGTAAAGGTGTGAAAAATTGTCACATTATGTATACGGTATCGATTTTTTTTTTACCGAGAGGTCTGTTTTTTTTTACATCGAAGATTCTTGTGAGAGCAACGGTGGATTCGGATCAGACTCGAAAATGGTCAACCCCTGAAATTTTGGGAGCCAAAGGACACCCGCGTTATAACGGAATCAGCGCTATAGCGCACTTCGTTATAACGGGGTTCCACTGTACTTGATTCTGTGGCTTAAATCATAAAGAAAACAATACCCAATATTAGAAAAAACAACACATTTTTAGCTCACCAGAGCACAAAGTGCTCAAGGTGAGCTTTTGTGATCGCCCTATGTCTGTCGTGCATCGTCCACAATTTCTTAACATCTACTCCTCCTAAACCACTAGGCCAGTCATGATGAAACTTGGCAGGGATGTCCCTTATTTGAATCTCTACCAAAGTTATTCCACCCATAACTCTGGTTGCCATGGCAACCAAAAAAAAAAAAGCAAAATCTTTGAAAATCTTCTCTGAAACTAGAAGGCATATAGCTGTGATAATTGGTATGTAGTATCTCCTAGTGGACTTCTACAAAGATTGTTCATATAATGCCCCTGGGGGTCAAAACTTGCCCCACCGCAGGGTCACAAGTTTGAACATGGGAATAATAAAAGAAAACTTTGAAAAATCTATTCTCTGAAACACAAACTTGTAGAGCTTTGATATTTGGTATGCAATATCTGCTATTGGACCTCTACTAAGATTGCTCATATGATGCCCCCGGGCTTCAAACTGGCCCCGCCCCAGGGGTCACAAATTTGAAACATTGGAACAAAGACGGAAAACTTTTTTTTTCTCTGAAACTGGAAGTCCTAGAGCTTTGATATTTTGTATGTACTATCTTCTAGAGGACCTCTACCAAGTTTGTTCATATGATGCCCCAGGGGTTCAAACTGGCCCAGCCCTGGTGGTCACAAGTTTGAGCATGGGAACAAAGAAGGAAAACTTTAAAATTCTTCTGCACTGAAACAAGATGGAATTTGTGTACATGTGTTCCTTATGATAGTTTGCCACTAACAATATTTTACATTTTTTCATTAAATGTCATGTCATGGAAAAGGGGGGCTTGGTGTATATTTCTACTGTGGATCAATATCTCTTTCATTACAGGGCAAAATTTAATTAAAGTTCATCTTGTTAAGCCACAGACAATAGTTATTTGATTTTATTTCATGAAACAACATGTTATCAAAAAAGGGGACTAAAAGTATAATTTTATTACGGACCAATTACAGTCAGTTGGCCCATCCATCCACGTTGACGGTTATCTTCTAAAGTCCTAGGCAAACATGTCTTTTGTGTCTTAACAATGAGCGAGTGATGTTTTTTAATCTGTCATTCGACCACCATTTTGACAAGGAAATGAATGCCTTACCTCTGAAAGTTAACTCGATCCCTTACTATACAATCCCGACTTTCAATGACCTTGAAGAAGAAGGGTTGTGAAAGCATTTTGGGAAAAGAAGAAAATGCTTTTTGCACAGTTGCATACCCTGTCAGTATTTTTTGGCCTTGAACTTTGATATTTGGTATTTATCTTCACTGTAGACTTTTACTGCTTAGTACTCAGGTGAGTGATATAGGACCATCATGGTCCTATTGTTCCCAATTTGCCTGGTTATGTAGTCTTATAAGGATCTATACTATTTGCCTTCAAACTCTTCATTACTTGTAGGAACTCTAAGAGAACAGCATGGATCCTTATTAAACTGGCTGTATGGATAGGCTGATCTGAATCTATATTTGGTCCTTTGTAGTTTTGTAACTGGCCAAGTAAAGAAATGAAATAACTATCATCATTCATGCTGTTAGAATGTTCTTTAAATCTCAATTTTTCATTAAAACAAGGAATGTATGTAAGAAAGTAACTTTCAAAAGATTTTGCAGTTCCAGTTCTTCTATCGCAAAAAACCTTGAATTTTGAAAAAAAATCCTGGAAAAAGTCTGGAAAAAGTCTGGAATTTTGCAAGCAGAAAGTTGTGGGAACCCTGAAAAACGTTTTGTAGGCTCTAGAGGCCACATTTTCAGTCCAAAACTCTTGTAAGTTGGTCAGAATGTTTGCCTTGATGATATATTAGATGAGTTTGAAAATGGGTCATTGGGGGTTAAAAACTAGGTCACCAAGTCAAATTTTAGAAAAACTTTGTATATGCTCTGAATGCCACAATTTCAGTCCAACACTCTTGAAAATTAGTCAGAATGTTTGAAAATGGGTCATGTTGGGTCAAAAATTGTGTCAATAGGTCAAATGTTATAAACACCTTTTATATGCTCTGGGGGACACATTTTCAGTCTGATACTCCTAAAACTCATGGGTCAAAAACTGGGTCAATTGGTCAAATGTTATAAACACCTTTTGTATGTTCTGGGGGACACAATTTCTGTTTGATACTCCTAAAACTTCTTCATAATATTTGTCCTGGTGATACCTTGAATGAGTTTGAAAATAGGTCATGTGGAGTCAAAAACTAGGTCAATGGGTCAAATATTAGAAAAATCTTGTGTACACTCTAGAGGCCACATTTTCTGCCTGATACTCTTCAGATTTAGTCAGAATGTTTGTTTTGGTGATGTCTCAAAAGAGTTTGATAATGGGTAATTGTCGGGTCCAAAACTAGGTCACTGGGTGAAATCTTAGAAACACCTTTTGTACGCTGTAGAGGCCACATTTTCAGTCCAATACTCATGAAACTTGGTCAGAATGTTTGTCTTATTGATATCTCGAAAGTGTTTGATGATTGATAATGTCTGATGAAAAACTAGGTCACTGGGAAACTAGATGATTCATGTTTGTTCAATAGACTCAGGTGAGTGATTTCAGGTGAGTTATTGCCCTTTGTTAATTTTCTGTAAGAATTTTTGTCCAGGCCATAACTTTCAAACTATAAAAGCTATTAACTTGGAACTTCATACGCTTATAGAACCCATTATGGAGAAGTGCATTGCACACGAATAATAACTCTGCCACCTTTATTATTTGAGTTATTGCCATTTGTTAATTTTCAGTTTGAGTTTTTGTTAAGACCATAACTTCCAAACTTCAAAATCATCTTAAAACTTCAAAGACCAATAGAACACATTATGAAGAAGAGCATTGCACAAGAACCACAACTCTGCCATCCTTCCATTTGAGTTATTGCACTTTTCACTTTGAATTTTTGTCTGGGCCATAACTTCTAAAATATAAAAGATATGATCTGGGACCTTCAAAGACTGATAGAACACCTTGTGGATAAGAACAATTCACAAAATCTGTACTTTTGCCACCCTTATTTTTTTAGTTATTGCCCTTTTATATTTCTCACATATCATGGAGAATAACTACTCTTCATTCATGGCCCATCCGTCAATGCAACTCATTTCACTAACAAGCCCCTTCGAGTGTATATGCGCCGCTCTGCGGAGCTCTTGTTCCACAATGTTTTCTACCCTTTCAAGGACAAATTCTGTTATTTGAGTAATATATTATTTGTAATATTTTTGTAATATATACATGTATATGTAATAATTTTTTGTCTGCAAATGCTTTCATATAGGACCAGTCTAAAATTTCATTGTAAAGAGTTGAAAAGCAAAAACTAACCATTGAAACATTGAACAAAACATATGGAAGGAAATATCTTTAGAGTGTAGCTCAGAGATACAAACAATTGGAAAAATTCTAAAATATTTTATTATTACAGACACAAATTCTTTTTGATGCTCAGAGTGTAACATTATGACACATTTATGCATATGAAGTCTTTTCTTGAAGTAACATGAATGATTGATTTGCTTTTAGATCAGAGTAGCTGAGGAATCTGGGGTGGCACGCCTCCTGGTGGTGAGAGCTCAAGGTTATCAAGGGGAGATAACTGTAGAATGGAGAACAACAGATGGCACAGCCAAAAGTAGTGGAAAATCTCCGCCTGATTATACTGTAAGTGATTTCATAACTTTTTCCATATCCTATGTGACACTAGAACCTTTTGTGGACAGTGTGGATCATGATCAGACAGCACAGAACTGTCAACTGCTGTATTCTAGATTATGTATGAACTGAAATGTATTTTCATCCTTTGAGAAAATGCATTTTATTAATTCCGTAGTGAAAGAGATACCCTTGAAACACTTAAAATCGTGATGTTAAGCTTCGGTGTTTTTCAATTCACAGTGATGAAAATGAAACCCCACTTGACTGTACATGTTAATCAGTTAATTTCCTACACAGATACTGTATATGTCCATTTATTTTCAAATATTCACAAAGATATTTCGGTGAGCATGACACTTCTAACAGACAGTAGCCATTCAGTTATGCAGGCATATATATGAAGTACAGGAATAAAACACCATTTTAGAAATAGGCTGACCTTTAAAGGTGGGTATTTAGAATTTTTACATCTTACCAAATTAGAAAATATATACATCACTGAAATTCATATGAAAAAATAAAACAGGTCATCAATAATTAAGATTCATAAAATTACGAAAAAAAATTTTTTGATGGTGTTCCCTTAAAAGGCTACGTAGCCTCTTAAGGTATTTTTAGATTTTGCACAAAAAATCAATAAAGCATTCTGGGAATGTCAAGTGATTGGCATGTGACTCATAATGCTCAAATTCTATTACATAACAAACATGTAATAATCATTATGCCCCCCTTTGAAGAAGCAGGGGGTATATTGCTTTGCACTTGTCGGTCAGTCCGTAGACCACATTTTTGTCTGGAGCATAATACAAAAAGTATTTCAGGTATCATCTTGAAACTACATAGGTGGATAGATCTCCTTAAGGAGAAGTGCAGTGCACAAGAATCATAACTCTGCCCATCATATTTATGGAGTTATTGCCCATTGTTGATTTTCATACTTAATTTTTGTCAGGAGCATAACTCTAAAGTATTTCAGGTATCATCTTGAAACTACATAGGTGGATAGATCTCATTATGGAAAAGTGCAGTGCACAAGAATCATAACTCTGCCCATCATGTTTATGAAGTTATTGCCCTTTGTTGATTTTCATACTTAATTTTTGTCCAGAGCATAACTCTAAAAGTATTTCAGGTATCATCTTGAAACTACATAGGTGGATAGATCTCATTAAATAGAAGTGCAGTGCACAAAAACCATAACTCTGCCCATCATATTTTTGGAGTTATTGCCCTTTGTTGATTTTCATACTTAATTCAACTCTAAAAGTATTTCAGGTATCATCTTGAAACGTCATAGGTGGATAGATCTCATTAAGGAGAAGTGCAGTGCACAAGTACCATAACTCTGCCCATCATATTTTTGGAGTTATTGCCCTTTCTTGATTTTCATACTTAATTTTTGTCTGGAGCACAACTCAAAAGTTTTTTCAGGTATCATCTTGAAACTTTATATGTGGATAGATCTTACTCAGGAGAAGTGCATTGCACAAGAGCCATAACTCTGCCCATTATATTTTTGCAGTTATTGCTCTTTGTTGATTATTGTACTTAATTTTTTTTCCGGATTATAACTCAAAAAGTATGTGAGGTAAAATCATGAAACCTTATTAGTTGATGGGAAGTGCAGTACTCAAGAATTGTTAATTTATCATTAATAATTTTTGAGTAATTACCTTTTGTGTGTATTTACACTTTGAATTTAACAGTTTATAATCACATGTTATATTTAGAATTGGATGCCATTAGGGGGGCATACATGTTTTACAAAAATCTCTTGTTTTCCATAATGTCTTCTTCGGAGGCATTGTTTGAAACTCGTCTGTGTATTCCTGTTTGTTGATGAGCAAATTTATCATCTAAAAATAGAACATGTCTTCCATTGGTGTCAACCTGGGCTGTAATAAATCTGCAATTTCTCGTGTTGTCTGATGTTTTTCGACTGCTGGGGTTTTATGAATGAAAATTAAATGGCTTTGGGGATATAAGGATGATTTTTTTTTTTCCATTTTTGTTAAATTTTCATCCCAAAATCTGAAGGGCCACCTTTAACATCCCTCCCTAGCACAATCATGTGACAAGCATTGATGGTAAATCCTGATGGAAGCGTAATTTCTTTCAAATGCTGTTTCATCGTAAGAAAATATGTAATTGTTATTTTTGCCTCAGTTAAATTATGTGTTGAAAGTAAGTTTTTCAAGTTTGCAGATTTGTCTGTCTAAACCACATTTTTTTGTAATTTTCATAGACATTAACATGATTAATAAATGGTATGACATCATCAGCCTCAATTCAACACAGTATCACAATGACTTACTAGAAAAAACAAATGGTCTTGAACTTCCATTTATCAGGATTTTAGATGATTTGACAATAAATGTTTTTATTTTTTACGATGGAGTTTATTATTGCAATTTCTCCAAATTCAAAGCATTTGCAGATGACAAATTAAATATGACTCAAAAATAACCTTTTTCATAAAGAAAAGGCAGAAAATATTGTGGGAAAAGGAGAACATGCTGGTTACCAGCATTTCCTCCTTTTCCCACAATATTTTTATGGGTTTTTCTCATGATGGTTTAAACATGGGATTGTTTGGTAAAGAGTTAATTTCACTTGTTGAATTTTTCTCTTCATTATTTGTATTTTAAGGTGGATGGTGTGAGTATGATTTATGAATATCCTGGTTTGGGATTTCTTTTTCTTGACCATCTTTGAAATTACTCTCTATTTCTTCAAGGAAGACAATTGAAGTTCAAAAGCAAGATTATGATAGGAAAAGTTGAAAATGCTGACAACCAGGATTATCTTTTGTTCCCACAATATTTCTGTTCTATCCAAGAGAAATGCTTTCATTTTATTAGCCTGATTAATATTTTTTTGTCTGCAAGTTAGACTTTCTATTTATTGGAGTTAAGCCTTTTCCTGTTGATTTATTTTATGCACATTAACGATTACACAAAATCCTTCTTCATTCAAAGACCTTTTGATACCTGTTAAATCTTTGCTGAAATCCTTTTACTAAAATCTTAACTTCATCACTTTAAACTTTTGAGAAGATAGGGATTGCCTTGTCACTCATTTCTTTCATACATATTAAAATTACACAAATCATAACTCTTCTTAGTTTAATTCTTTTTGACTGTCATTATTTTGTTTAAATATCTTTTAGCTCAAAATTCTACAGTACTCATGAATTTGCGCATTAAATGACCAAAGCTGTTGATGCACCATAAAACTTCATTCATTTATTCCTTTTCATGTTGAATGTGAATAATTGAATTTGTGAAGCTGAATTTAATTGTATTTGAATTTGATTGGACTAGAAACTGAAAGTAGAGCAGTGAAAAGTGTGGAAGGACACTCGCACACACACACACGCATGCATGCACACATCCATGCCTTCTCTAATAGTACCTCCTTCTCCAAGAAAAACCCTTTTTATGTGACTGAAGAATAGAAATCTAATTTCGGAAGGGTGGAAAAGTTTGAGGGAAAAGGAGAAAATGCTGGTTAGCAGCATTTTCTCCTTTTCCCACAATGTTTTCAAAAGGCTTCTACCTAAGGGTCGTCAAAAGTCATCATTGTGTGGTTACGGGTTAAATCATAATAACCTGATGTACATGTAGATTAGTTGATTAAAATGACAATATTTCCTGTGATTTGATGAATATTTTCTCTAATTTGATGAATATTAATTTTCCTTTTAAAAATCACTAAAACACAAAGAAATACAAAATTGGACAGACTTTTTGCCTTGCAAATTGGGCACAAGATAAAACTTCCTTCCTATGTTTTGCATAGCTCTGGGAGCTTTTATTGGGAGAAATATGGTATCTTGTTCTACACTCTCCACAAGAAGCAACCTCAGTTAAAAACAACAGAGTTAAGATGCTTAGGAACTGATGAAAAGGTCTTGCTAAATATAAACATAAGTCTTCTTATGCATATTTTCTTTACTTCCATTGCAACAGTTGCTTTTCCTATTTAACTCATTACCAAACGATAATATTTTAGGCTTGTCCAAACTAAAAGCATTTGCAGACTCCAAAACAAAAAGTGACTGAAAATTCGAAATTTGTTTTACGAAGGGTAGAAAAGATTGTGGGAAATGGAGAAAATGCTGGTCACCAGCATTCTCTCCTTTTCTCACAATGTTTTCTAAAAGCTTCTTTCTCAGGGGCGTCAAAAGTAGAGATTGTGTGGTAATGGGTAAAACATGACA
The DNA here is from genome assembly GCA_943736015.1 of Tridacna crocea. Taxonomy (NCBI): domain Eukaryota; kingdom Metazoa; phylum Mollusca; class Bivalvia; order Cardiida; family Cardiidae; genus Tridacna; species Tridacna crocea. The sequence goes on along the minus strand of OX031066.1, from coordinate 30,814,937 downwards.
CCTGAATTCTGCTCTATAAACTGAGTGCAATGAAAGCATGGTAAAATCTATGTTACTTTTTGTAGTGTGACGTCATTCCATATGGATTGATGTCATTCTGTATTAAGTAAGTTATTCAACTGAATATAATCTGCATCCACATTTTCACTCAAAGTTCATGAACTTGTTTTCCACTGATTAAGGATTGGTCATGTTAGAATTGAAATAAACTTTTTTATCATGGTTTATCGTTCATTCTAACATAACACGCAAATTCGGTTCTATAAACACAGTGCAAGGAAAGCATGGTAAAATCTGTGACAATACATTTAGAGTGACGTAATTCTATATCCAGTGATGTCATTCAATGAGTGGGTTATTCAATGGAACATAATCTTCATCCGCGTTTTTACTCCAAGTTTGTACTTGTTTTCCTTTCATTAAGAATTGATCATGTTAGAATCGAAATAATCTTCTTTCTGTCATGGTTTATTGTTCAATAAACCATGTTGTGAGTTATGAGGTGCAATGAATAAACCACTTGGGCTATCACCCTCCTGGATTATTCATTGTGCCTCATAACTCAGAACTGTGGTTTATTGAATGATAAACCACAATAGGAAGAAGATTATTTCTTAAGTAAACTGCGTTATGAGTTATGAGACACAATGAACGAAACACTTGGGCTCTTCGGATGGATTATTTATGTCTCATAACTCACAACTGTGGTTTATTGGACAAAAACCACAATAGAAAGAAGATTATTTCTTCAGCTTTAAATGACTCTAAGTTTAACATGTATATGGGAAAGGTAGATAATTTGTTCATTTCTAGCCGTTGGAGGGTAGACTTAGCAAAATTTTTTTTTTTTCTCCTTTTTCAATTGTTCTTTTTTCTTTTATGATAACAACATTCCCTTCAGAAATGAATTTGCAGAAGGCATTTTTAAAAAAGAATCCTGCAATAAAGACAATTTTTTTTTACTTGTTGTAAGCAATTTCTCCCCTTGCTTCAGTGTTTTAAAAAGGGGTCTGATGGGAGACAAAGACAATATGGTCTGCACGAATAAACAAGTTTAATCCTTCAAAAAGTCAATCCCATGTTTTCATGACCCTGAGGTAGAAAGCTTTTGAAAACATTGTAAAAAATGGAGGAAACAAAGGTAACCAGCAAAAGTGTAATTTATGATAGGTGAGTGTTGACTTCTGTATGTGGGGGTTCTTTTATTTGATTTAAGAGTAAACCTTTTAGCTAAGTTCTTAACCAGTTTTCTGTGTAAAGTACCAGCTTTTATGCCTCTGTTTCAAACAACTTTCACAACTTTAACCCTTTACCTCATATGCCAATTTTAGGCTCCTTCATTTCAGCCGCAAATAAACATATGATGTCAAAAACATGGACAAATGGGGAAACAATTATCTGATTGAGTGAAAAACATTGTGGGAAAAGGAGAAATTGCTCGTTACGAGCAATTTCTCCTAATCCCACAATGTTTTCAAAAGCTGTGTGTTGTTGATGTGTCAAAATGAGTATCTATGGAGTAAAGGGTTAAAAAAGGTTTGTTAACTCTGTTATCAAGCAACAACATTGTAGACCATTCTACACTGAAACCTGTAGAAGTAGAAGACTAATTACTTATTGCTGAAATTGTAAGATATGCCCATGATAGGGTAAAAAACAATGTGGGAAAAGGAGAAAGTGCTGGTTACCAGCATTTCACCTTTTTGTTCTCCCAAATGGGAGGCATATAGTCGCCACTTCGTCTGTCCCTCTGTTTGCAGACTCCGCCCATCTGTCCATCCGTCATTCCATCCATCTATCCATTTGTCCATCCTAAGCAATTTCTCCACAACCGCTGGACCAAATTGGATAAAATGATATTATAAGGTTGATCATGGCCCTCTTGTTTCAAAATGTTTTCTACCTAATCAAGCACAGAAATCGCCATTTAACTCTTTACCAAACAAAAAAATTTTAGGCTTCTCAAAATCGAAAGTATTTGCAGATGACAAAACAAAAGTGATTGAAAATCAAAAATTTGTTTTGTGAAGGGTAGAAAACATTGTGGGAAGAGGAGAAAATGCTGGTTACCAGCATTTTTTCCTTTTCCCACAATGTTTTCCAAAGGCTTCTATCTCAGGGTCGTCAAAAGTAGGGATTGTGTGGTAATGGGTTAAGGTACATGTAATATGTTGTCTACAAATGCTTTCAATTTGGTTCAGTCATAAATTTTGTTTTTTTGGTAAAATATGAAGAGGTCTATTGATTTCATGATAAAAAGTAAAATTATTTTCTCAGAGAGTTCTGCAAATCTGTCACCTGCATTGAAATATTGGAGTTATATTTACGTAGTGACCGTTTAACTCTTTCACATACAACAATATTTACACAAGTCAAATTCAAAGCACTTGCAGACAACAAAATTTATTTGGCACAAATGATGGAATTTGCATCGGACAGTCTAGAAAACATTGTCAGTATTTTCAAAAGACTTATTTCTCAGGGTCATTAAAGCTCAGGATTGTGTGGTAAAGGGTTAACTCTTTACCACATGATTAATGGCCTTGAAAAAAAAAGCTTTTAAAAACATTATGGGACAAATGAAATATATTGGTTACCAGCATTTCCTAATCTTTTTTATGCTCCCCGAAGGGCGAGCATTAGTCGCCGCTTCGTCCGTCCGTCTGTCCGTTCGTCCATCCGTCTGTCTGTCTGTCCCTCTGAAGCCATTTCTCCACAACCCCTTGACCAAATTTGATAAAACTTCATATATGAACTCCTTAGGGTAAGGCGCCAACGTGTCTTTCCAGCTTTTTCCATTTGACCCCGTGTTATGGAAAAAAGGGGCTTAATGCAAAATTGCATTTTTTACTAATATCTCATTCAGTTTTTGTCAAAATTTCATGAAACTTCATGGTTATATTGTTTATAGAAAGATTCAGCATGTGCCCTTGCTATTTTTAATCTAGGTGTTTTTTAGCTCTACTGGCTTTCAGCCAGCAGAGCTTATGTCATGGCGTGGTTTCCGTCGTCCGTCCGTCCGTCTGTCCATCCGTCCGTCCGTCCGTTAGTCTTTTTCTTGTTTACGCGATAAAGTCTGCATTTCTTGCCCGATTTTCGTGAAACTTGCACAGTTTGTTTATCTCATCAATAGCTTTAACCCTATTGATTTTGAGAAAAATCCAACAAATAGTATGGGAAAAGTAGCCATTTCAAGTTGAAAATTTCAAATTCTTGTTTACGCGATAAAGTCTGCATTTGTTGACAGATTTTCGTGAAACTTGCACAGTTTGTTAATCTCATCAGTAGCTTCAACCCTGTTGATTTTGAGAAAAATCCAACAAACAGTATGGAAAAAGTAATCATTTCAAGTTGAAAATTTTGAATTCTTGTTCACGTGATAAAGTCTGCATTTGTTGCCTGATTTTCGTGAAATTTTCACAGTTTGTTTATCTCATCAATAGCTTCAACCCTATTGATTTTGAAAAAAATCCAACAAACAGTATGGGAAAAGTAGCCATTTCAAATTGAAAATTTCAAATCATTGTTTACGCGTTAAAGTCTGTATTTGTTGCCTGATTTTCATGAAAATCCCACAGTTTGTTTATCTTATCAGTTAATAAGCTTCAACCCTATTGATTTTGAGAAAAATCCAACAAACATTATGGAAAAAGTAGCCATTTCAAGTTGAAAATTTTGAATTCTTGTTTACGGGATAAAATGTGCATTTGTGATTAGATTTTTGTGAAACTTGCACAGTTTGTTTATCTTGCTTATAGCTTCAACCCTATCTATTTTGAAATAAATCCAACAAACAGTATGGGAAAAGAAACCATTTCAAGTTGAAAATTACCAATTCTTGTTTTTGTGACAAAGTATGCATTTCTTGTCAGATTTTCATGAAAAAGCAAAATCGAATTCTCTGCCAGTAGAGCATTCTCTGCCAGTAGAGCATATTCAGGCCCTTCAGGGCCTTCTAGTTAAGTTGAGGTTCTGTCACGGAAAAAGGGGGTTTCTTGCAAAATTCTAATATTTACTAATGTCTCATGCAGTTTTGGTCAAAATTTCATTAAACTTCATGGTTATATTGTTTTTTTCAAAGTTTCACCATGTGCTCTTGTTTCTTTATCCATGTGTTTTTCAATTTGACCCTCTGTCATGGAAAAAGGGGGTTTCTTGTAAAAGGCCAAGGAAAAAGGGGCCTTAATGCAAAATTACAATTTTTAACTTATATCTCGTTCAGTTTTTGTCAAAATGTCGTGAAACTTCATGGTGATAAAACTTCATATATGAACTCGTTAGGGTAAGGCACTGACATACATGTATTTCCCCGCTTTTTCCATTTGACCCCGTGTCATGGAAAAAAGGGGCTTAATGCAAAATTGCATTTTTTACTAATGTGTCATTTAGTTTTTGTCAAAATTTCATGAAACTTCATGGTTATATTGTTTATGGAAAGATTCAGCATGTGCCCTTACTATATTTAATCTAGGCATTTTTTAAAATGACATTCTGTCACGGAAAAAGGGGGTTTCTTGCGAAATTCCAATTTTTACTAATGTCTCATTCAGTTTTGGTAAAAATTTCATTAGATTTCATGGTTATATTGTTTTTTCAAAATTTCACCATGTGCTCTTGTTTCTTTATCTATGTGTTTTTCAATTTTACCCTCTGTCATGGAAAAAGGGGGTTTCTTGTAAAATGCCAAGGAAAAAGGGGCCTTAATGCAAAATTGCAATTTTTACTAATATCTCGTTCAATTTTTGTCAAAATTTTTCGTGAAACTTCATGGTTATATCTTGTTTTACAAGTTTCAACATGTGCCCTTGTTATTTTCAATCTGTGAATTATTAATGTGCAAATACCTCTTTCCTGGTTTCTCAATTTGAGGCTGCATCACAGAAAAAGGGGACCTCATGGAAAAAATTGTTTTTCACTTGTACCTCCTATATCTGTGCTCAAAACTTCATGAAATTTCAAATCTGAACTTGTTGGAACGTTGCCCAGTACCTCTCTTCTGGTTTCTCAATTTTAGGCTGCGTCACGAAAAAAGGAGGCTCCATGTAAAAAATCATTTTATGTAATATTTACTACATTTATGAAATTTTGAATTTTGAATTACATGTATTATTAAAAAATGCCACAAATCACACACCAGTTGTATTTATTTCAATGATGCAATATTGCCTTATGGGAAAAGAGGGCTTAGAGGGGCTTAGTGGGCTTATTGTCCTCTACAAGTTTGTGTTGGCTATCTCTAAGATAGTAATTGCCTTTTCACTTCAATTTTTGGGGAGCATGAAGAGGTCCTTTTAGGATAAAAGAAGTAAATTTATATCAATTTCATATATTTTATGACAAGCACTTGTTCGGGGAGCATAACCCGTCTCTGACGGCTCTTGTTTTATTCCTACAATGTTTTCTACCATTCCAAATGCAGTGCTCAGTTCCATCTTCATCTGCAAATGTTTTCAAGTTGGACCAGTCAAAATGTTTGTTGTTTGGCAAAGAAGTAATTGTTTTAGATTGGTTGTTTTTGATATTGTCATAGTCCAGTTTTTCTGTGTGGCAATTAAAAAGAGAATTTAAACAACAAGGACAAATAACCATAGAAGTACTTTTGACAGAGTTATGGCCTTTTTTTAGCTCACCTGAGCACAACGTGCTCAAGGGGAGCTTTTAGGGTCACTGGGTGTCCGTTGTGCGTCGTCAACAATTCTTTAAACATCAACTCCTCCTAAACCACTGGGCCAATGTGGACCACACTTGGCTGGAATGTTCCTTGGGAGATCCTCTTTAAAAATTGTTCACAGAATTTGATTCCGTCAAAAACTCTGGTTGCCATGGCAACCAAATGAAATTTTCTAGGACATTCTTTGAAAATCTTCTCCTCTGAAACCGCTGGTCAGATTTTAAAATAATTTCACAGAGATGTTCCTTGGGTGACCCTTTTCAAAAATTGTTTGTGAAATTTTGATACGTCGAGAAACATGGCCCTGGTGAATGGGGGCTTCTTGCACTATACAGAAATAAAGGAATTCTTAAAAATTCTTCTTCTCTGAAACGGCTGGTCAGATTTTGAAATAATTTCACAGAGATGTTCCTTGGATGACCCTTTTCAAAAATTGTTTGCAAAATTTTGATCCGTCAAGAATCATGGCTCTGGTGAATGGGGGCTACTTGCACTATACAGAAATTCTTTAAAATTCTTCTTCTCTGAAACCGCTGGTCAGAATTTGAAATAATTTCACAGAGAAGTTCCTTGGATGACCCTTTTCACAAAGTCTTTGCGAAATTTTGATTCATCAAAAAATGTGGCTCTGGTGAATGGGGGCTACTTGCACTATAGGGAAATGAAGAAATTCTTAAAAACTCTTCTTCTCTGAAACCGCTGGTCAGATTTTGAAATTATTTCTTAGAAATGTTCCTTGGGTGACCCTTTTCAAAAGGTGTTCATGAAATTTTGATTCGTCAAGAAACATGGCTCTGGTGAATGGGAGCTACTTGCACTAAATGGCCATGAAGAAAATTTTTAAAATTCTTCTCTGAAACTGCTGATCAGGTTCTGAAATAATTTCACAGAAATGTATCTTAGTTGGAATATCTTGATCCATCAAGAAACATGGCTCTGATGGCTGTGGGCTATTTACAGACATGAAGATATTCTTAAAAATTCTTCTTCTCTGAAATGGTTGTTTAGATTGTGAAAAACATGGCTATGGTCCTCTCAAAAATTCAGGTGAGCGAACCAGGGCCATCTTGGCCCTCTTGTTTAACTTTAAATGTTCACCGAAAATTAAACAACTGCAGCTGAGTGTTCATAGCTGCATACATACTCTTGTTTAACATATTACCAAATAACAAAATTTTAGGCTAGTCCAAATTGAAAACATTTGCAGATGAAATAGTAAAAGGCACCAAAAATTTGAAATTTCCTTTGGGAAGCGAAGAAAACATTGTGGGAAAAGAAGAAACTGCTGGTTCTTTTTCCCACAATGTTTTCTATAGGCTTCTTTCTCAGGGTCATTAAAAGTCAGACACATTACAAAACGACAAAAGTTTAGGCTTGTCCAAATGGAAAGCATTTGCAGACAACAAAATAAAAGTGACTGAAAACTTGAAATCTGTTTTGTGAACAGTAGAAAACATTGTGAGAAAAGGAGAAGATACTAGTTACCAGCATTTTCTTCTTTTCCTACAATGTTTTCTATGGGCTTCTTTTTCAGGGTCGTCAAAAGTTGGGATTGGGATTGTGTGGTAATGGGTTAACTGTACAGACAGGGTCATGCGTGGCTCAACGGTATAGTGCAGGACTTTTAACCTGAAGGCTCCCAAGGTTCAGTCCCATCTGATCTGCTGGGCTTTTTGTGGGAATGTCCTTGGGCAAGACACTTCAGAGCCCTAGCCTAGTACTTATGAAACTAAGAAAATACATGAATGTGTGAGCTTTCACAATGACATGACTAAAATGATAGTGAAAGCGACGTAAAACATCATTCAATCAATTTATTTACTTTACAGGCAGCAGTTGGAAGGCTGACATTCCTTGATGGTGAGAGATATAAATACATAGACATCAACATCATTGACAACGACATCCCTGAAGATGAAAAGTCATTTGTAGTGACATTATTAAATCCGTCAGGTGGTGCAGCTATAGGTGTAGGGTCTGCTGTTACCGTGGTAATTGAACATTCAGATGGGGCATTTGGAATATTTCAGTTTCGAGATTCTTCTCGAGGTGTCCAGGTTGAGGAGCAGGGAGATAGTGGCTTCAACACAGTTACTTTAGAGGTACAGTAGATATAAGGAGCTGAAACCTCTACCACACATTCCTTAGTTTTAACAGTCCTGAAAAAGAAGGCTTGTGAAAACTATGTGGGAAAAGGAAAAAAAATATTGGTATTTGTTTCTATTAAGAAAAAAAATCTTATCACATGACTCACATTGAATTTGTTTAGTACTACAAAATGTTTTCTATAATTATGGACACTTCCAAAATGTTGTTGTATGGTAAAGTATTGAATAAACTTCCAACCCCAATTGGAACACTTGTTTCCAAAGGCACCCCCCAGTCCCCAAATTGTTTTAGTGCTGTGGGGGGATTTGATTGCAATCTGTGGTGTTTTACCCGGTTTACAACATTATTTCAGTTGTATCACAGTGGCCAGTGTTGAGAGAGGAATGAATTCTGTTGACATGACTATCATCAATTTGTGGAAGAAATTAGCCAAGCTGGGGTCGAACCAAGTAACCCCTATTCTCAAGTCCTGAACAGAATGAGGGTGGGGGAGAGAAAGGAGGAAATGGTTGACCATTTTGATTAATTTCAAGTTCAAAATTTATCAGTTTCCAGTTCAAAGTTATCAACTTCTTTGATACAACAAACTTGTGTTAAAATTGTTTTAACCCTTTACCACACAATCCTGACTTTTAACAACTGCAAAAAAGAAAGCATCTGAAAACACTGTGGGAAAAGGAGTAAATGCTGGTAACCACTATTTTTGGCCAGGGCCAACAGCGCCTAACCTTAGTAACCATGTTTCCTACTTTTGCATGGAACCTGCAACCACTTTCAACATCATGCATAGATGCATGCTATTCGCTGTCTCTGATTTGCTTGAACTGTAACCGCCATTTCTAATTGGCTTGAAATAACACACCCTGCAAAATGGCTTTACACCTTAAGAGTTATTCATCCTTGATGTAAAATAGAAATTGAAAGAGCGGAACATGGCTCTGGTGAATGGGGGCTTCTTGCACTATACAGAAATGAAGAAATTCTTAAAAATTCTTCTTCTCTGAAACCGCTGGTCAGATTTTAAAATAATTTCACAGAGATGTTTCTTGGATGACCCTTTTCAAAATTTGTTCGCGAAATTTTGATAGGTCAAGAAACATGGCTCTGGGGAATGGGGGCTACTTGCGCTGTAGGGAAATGAAGAAATTCTTAAAAATTCTTCTTCTCTCGAACGGCTGGTCAGATTTTGAAATAATTTCACAGATATGTTCCTTTGGTGACCTTTGATCTGTCATGAAACATGGCTCTGGTGAATGGGGGCTTCTTGCACTATACAGAAATGAAGAAATTCTTAAAAATTCTTCTTCTCAGAAACCTCTGGCCAGATTTTAAAATAATTTCACAGAGATGTTTCTTGGATGACCCTTTTCAAAAATTGTTTGCAAAATTTTGATCCGTCAAGAAACATGGCTCTGGTGAATGGGGGCTTCTTGCACTATACAGAAATGAAGCAATTCTATAAAATTCTTCTTCTCTGAAACCGCCGCTCAGATTTTGAAATAATTTCACAGAGATGTTCCTTGGATGACCCTTTCCAAAAATTGTTCGTGAAATTTTGATAGGTCAAGAAACATGGCTCTGGTGAATGGGGGCTACTTGCTCTATAGGGAAATGAAGAAATTCTTAAAAATTCTTCTTCTCTCGAACGGCTGGTCAGATTTTGAAATAATTTCACAGAGATGTTCCTTGGGTGACCTTTTTCAAAAATTGTTCGTGAAATTTTGATTCATCAAGAAACATGGCTCTGGTGAATGGGGGCTACTTGCACTATAGGGCAATGAAGAAATTCTTAAAAATTCTTCTTCTCTGAAACAGCTTGTCAGATTTTGAAATAATTTCACAGAGATATTCCTTGGGTGACCCTTTTCAAAAACTGTTCGTGAAAGTTTGATTCATCGAGAAACATTGCTCTGGTGAATGGGGGCTACTTGCACTACATGTATATGGAAATGAAGAAATTCTTGAAAATTCTTCCTCTCTGAAACTGCTGGTCAGATTTTGAAAGGACTTTTACAGGTAACCTTTTAAAAATTGCTTGTCAAAATGATGATTTTGTTTCCAGTGTTTCAATACCTTCAAAAAAAAAAAGGCTATGGTCCTCTCAAAAATTCAGGTGAGCCATTTTGGCCCTCTTGTTAAAAATTGTTTACAAAATTATGATCTGTTAAGAAACATGGGTCTTGTGGTGGGGGCTATTTGCACTATAGGGACATGAAGAGGAATTTCTCAATTCTTCTTCTCTTGAACAGCTGGTCAGATCTTGGAATAATTTCACAAATATGTTCCTAGGGTGACCCTTTTCAAAAATTGTTAGCAAAATTTTGATGTCAAAAAACAACAGCTAGTTGTTGGCACCTGCATGTGGTTCTCTTGTTTGATTTATGTTTTTTGTCACTTTCAAGCATGTGCTCTTCTTCAAGAAATTGTCCATTGGTGATCAATCCAAAAACTTATTTTCAGAATTCTGATTCGTTAAAATCATTGCTGTGGTGATGATTGTAGGGGTGGTGACAGATTTTGAAATGACTTTTTCGTTGACCTTTTCAAAATTGCATGGCAAAATAATGATTTTGTTTCCAAAGTTTCAGTACCTCAAAAAAAATTGGCTATGATCCCCCCAAAAATTTAGGTGAGTGATCCAGGACCATCTTGGCCCTCTTGTTAATAGGGAACTCATAAATTAGGGGCAGGTAAATATCTGAAATACTTTTGACAGAGTAATGCCAGGCTTTTTGATTTACATTTAAAGCAACTGCAGCTGGGCATTGGTATCCAAATTGCCCCTAGCCATCAGTACTTTTCTTTAATTCCTTTTCCCACAATGTGTTCTACCCAGCCAAAGACAAGTTTCAATTTTTGAGGTACATTTATTTTGTTGTCTGCATATGCTTTGAATTGGGATGAGTCTAAAATATTATCGTTGGTAAAGAGTTAAGAGGAAATATGCAAATAATATGTAAATGAGCTATGCTCTATCAAAAGGGAGATTAATTAGACCATTACCACACAATCCCTGCTTTTGACAATCCTGAGAAAGAAATCTTTAGAGAACATTTTAGGAAAAGGAGAAAATGCTGGTAACCAGCATTTTCTCCTTTTCCCACAATGTTTTCTACCCTTCACAAAACAAGTTTCAGATTTTCAGTCACTTTTATTTTGTCGTCTGCAAGTGCTTTCGACTTGGACAAACCTAAAATTTTGTTGTTTGGTAATGACATTAGAGGAAATATGCAAATAATATGTAAATGAGCTATGCTCTATAAAAAATCCCGACTTTTAACAACCCTGAGAAAGAAGTTTTTAGAAAGCATTGTGGGAAAAGGAGAAAATGCTGGTAGCCTGCATTTTCTGCCTTTCCCACGATGTTTTCTACTCTTCAGAAAACAAATTTCAAATGTTCAGTCACTTTTATTTTGTCGTCTGCAAATGCTTTTGATTTGGACAAACCTAAACTTTTGTGGTTAGGTAATGACTTAAGAGGAAATATGCAAATAATATGTAAATGAGCTATGTTCTATCAAAAGGGAGTTTAATTAATACAGGTCTTCACATGATTTCAGATCCATAAAATCCATTTAGTTTGACAATCATCTCGATCTTAAGTAATACAGACTGCCCAGGCTGACCCGAGTTGATTTTTTTTGCTGGTGCATTAAACCCCCTTTTTCACAGAGCACAGCTCATGATAAAAAATCCATGCATAAGTTGGCTTAATTATCCATGCTTATCTTCATCATAGATTGAGAGAGTAGGTGGCAGTATAGGCCAGAGTGTGGTGACATGGGAAGTACAGGGTGACAAAAGTAATGACATTGTGAACTCACAGGGAACCATCTCATTTCTACACAATCAGCTGTTTGGCAACCTTGACCTTCAAATAAGAGGGGATACAGCAGCGGAGTTAGATGAACTATTTTTTGTTCAGATAACAAATGTATCTAGGGTAAGTAGATAATTATGTTCTATTGTGCAACTGCTTTAACTTGTCACTCGACATTATCTACCACTAGATGGCTTTCCACAAATACCTATTCTATGTAATTGGGGCATTCTGGGGCATTCAGAAGTGGACTAATTTTTCAAAACTACAACTGTTACTTTGAATTCGAAAATGAAATAAACGTTTAGTCAATAAAACACTCGTTGGTACAAATCATTCAGCTATGATTGGCTAGCACGTAATCTATGCATCAGGCATTTATCAAAACCTATATACTTGTGTAATTGACTAATAGCTTTGGTATAAGCTCTACTTTTTCCAGGTATTAGGGGGATGGGTGATATGTCATTGCAGACAAATCAAATCTCTGAAGAGTATGACGTGGTGCACACAACAGTCATTTGATGATTATTCTGTATTTTTAGCTTGGCTATTTTGAGGAAAATGACGAGTTACTGTCATGGCCCTGACGTTGTTGGTGTTGTTGTTGTTGTTGTTGTTATCTTCATCTGCATTGCTGTGATCATCATGCGAATTTGACATTTTGAAATGTCTATAATTACTGAAGATATTTAATTCAGACATGGACATGTTTTAACGATCAATGTGGAAACTCATACAACAGGGGGCAGAAAACCAAATAGTTTTGACACAGTAATACCCCTTTTTTGACTTTAAATTCCATAAAAACTTTAAAATTGTGCATTATTATACTGCTTAGAAATTTCTCGTGATCTGATTGGTTAACATGCCAAGAACATATATAATCATGTACACTGGCAAAAACTATGTAAAGCCAGTTTCCCTTATAAATGCCCTGTAAACATCAATACATATGTATGTAAGACAGCATCCAAAATGGCAGCGTCGATCGATCACCACCTTTATGCACCAAACTGCATGTTTTGGTATGTCAGTTTCCAGTGACGTCACTTTTCATTGCATTGGGGCACTCTGTAGGGAATTTCTATTTCGTCAGCATACTTGATTCGTGAGATTATAATACAGGAAAATATTGCTTAATGTGCTTTGAAAGGGCAAAACTTTGCATTATAATGAATTTGTTGTACTGTCAGGTGGCAGGGGACTTTGAAACTTCTTCATGGCTGTGAAAATCATGTCGCCACCTCACCTTCAGCTCGGGGTGACATGATTCACCACAGCCGTGAACTCACTTTCGGCTCGAGGCGACATGATTCACCGCAGCTGTGAACAAGTTTCCAAGTCCCCTGCCACCCGACCGCAAAACTAATAATGTTTCATGAAAATATTGACTTCAAACTAAAACAAGTTGACAACTATCAAAGAGAAAACTCATACAACAGGAGCAGATAACCATCAAACTATTTTTGACATAGTTATGCCCTTTTTTTTTAACGAATTTCACCAAAAATCATACATTTGTAGCAAAGCATTGGCACCTGTATGTGATGCTCTTGTTTTTATAGGATGTTTACTTTGGGATCAAAGATAGTTATTTACCTCTCTACCTTAGAAATGGTGACAAGAGACTCCAGGACAGCATGGACAGCTGCACTGGCCACTGTCTTGTAACTGAAATAATGATGAAATCACCATACAATTAATCACTCAATCAAACAACCAACTTTATGGCATATGCAGACAACAACAGCTTTAAATACCATACAGTTAATCAATCAATCAATTAACCAACTTGATAGCATTATGCAGACAACAAAACAAATGTTACTCAAATATTTATAATTATGTATTTTTGGAAGAGTAGAAATTATTGTTGGAAAAGGAAAAAAAGGCTGGCTACCATATTCTCTTTTCCCATAATGTTTTCAATGCATTCCTCCCCAGAGTTGATAGTCATTTGTTAAAGGGGTTAAAACAGAAATAAAAACAGGTTAGAGCCTATGCTCTTATCCACATAACAAAATGTTGGGCAAGTTCAAATTGAAAGCACAAATACAGAGTTCAAGTCAGTTGGGACTGTAATGATAGAATTTCATTATGAAAGGATGGAAAGTATTTTGGAAAAATAAAGGAGGAATAGCTAGTTACCAATATTTCTCCTTTTCCCACAATATTTTCAATAACTTTCTTCCTTATGGTTTGTACAGGTGGGTATTTAGATTTTTCACATCTCACCAAATTAAAATATATACATATAACTGAAATTCATATGAAATAACAATACAAATCATCAATTAGTAAAAATCATAAAATTACAGTAAAAAAAAACTTTAATGGTATTCCCTTAACCCTTTCCCAAACAAGCAACAAGCAATTTCTACTTTTCTCTCAGTTTTTTCTACCCTTTTTGAGGACTTTCTGCCATTTTCTCAAAATCTAAAATTGTTTTCTGCAAACTCTTTCAGTTTGGAAGAGTCCAAAATTTGTCGTTTGGGAAAGGGCTAAAAAGTTACATAGCTTCTAAAGCTATTTTTAGATTTCACACCAAAAAACATAAAAAAAAACATTGTGATGGTGTTAAGTGACAGGCACGTGACTAATGATGCTTAAATTCCATAACATAACAAACTTGTAATTATTTCCATAAATGTCTTCTTCGGATGCTATGTTTGAAGCATCATCTGTGTATTTCTGGTATGTAAACAAGTGATTTACTCATGTTGTCAACCTGGGCTGTAATTTCTCAAGGCTTCTGGAGGATGATTTTTTTGTATTTTTGTAAATCTTTCGTCCCAAAATCTGAAGGGCCACCTTTAAGACTTCAATTTGGTACTTTTTTTTCATTTTGGTGCTAATTCCATTGTTTTCGGCCATAAAAAGGAAAAGCGTGGGGTAGGTAGCTTCAGTGGTATTTTTTCTAGGAATTAAATCCATTCTTAGCCAATGTAGGTTAATATCTCCAGGGGCTTTCCCAATGTTCAAAGTTAATATATTACCCTTCCCTCTTGTTAGCCATGCACCCATTCGATATAAATGTCTTAAACAAGCACGAAAAGTCCCATGTAGATCTATCTAAATGAGCAAAAGTTTGACAACATAAACCACACAACTAATCAAAACAATCATAAGTCTATATTGACCAGCAGTTTCAATCCTTTATTTCAAAGATCTTTTTAAAAGTAAGTCAGCAATTGTTACTCAACAAGAAGTGAAAACGACAATGTCAACACCATGAAGGTAAATTGGGTCCGATTTTTGTCCAGTGTGGGGCTGAATCTTCTTCCACATTGACGGACACGCCTTGACCGCTGATGCTAGTGCCACTCCAGCTAGTATGTCGGATATTTAAAAATGGTAATACTAATCTTAATTCCAACGCTGAACAGCGCACAACAAAGTGATTACGGTGAAAAAATATCAAAACTGAAGCAGTTTTAACGAAAATACCACCCGTACACGCTTACCTTGGCTGTATTACCTAACAGTAGTAGCCGCCCACCTTAAAATGTATTACAGAAGTAGCATCCAACCTTAAAGGGTATTTGTTTACATGACAACCAATCAACTTACGTTTAAAAATAGAAATCTATCGATTAGTTTCAAGTTTATTTATGGAAAAATTCAAACTAAAATTGTGACCGGCACTATTGAGAAACCCATATTGTGTCGTTTTTAGCTTCGATTTCTTTGGAGAAAACGATAAATCTGTATGCAACACGCTTAAAACAACATCTCTGTTCTTCGGTTACACTATCTTGTCGTCTTTCTGCTTAAATTCAAACTGTCATCGACAAAGAATCTGAATTGCATCGGCCGCTAAGCACCAGCGACATTGTTCAGTATGGGAGAGGCAAATGTCTTTTTTCCGCAGGTGGGTCAATATTTAGCAAACCCATACTGTCCACTTTCCAAACTGGCATCGTTCAACCGCGTCCATAACTTCCAAGTGGCAACTCTGCTCTTTAATTATTAAAACAGCATCATTTCGCCTTTTGTCACACCGAATCTGTCGAACGTGTGCGGCGGCTGCCATTATGGCGGAGTAGGAGAAAGTGCGCTGAGTCTGGTTCATACCATACTCAACAGAGTTTGAGTTTCATGCTCAGTTGAGCACAATCTCAAGCTCAAGATTTTTTATAATCACAAAACTCTGAGTCGGACTCAGAGTTGAGCATGAAACCGCTCCTTGAGCATGAAAATGTACTCAAGGAAGTTTTATAAGCACGGGCCATGATGTCTGTGTTTTTTAAGTAGAGCATGGGCCTTATAACCATAAGGTCCAAAGTTAGATACCCATGACTAGGTGTCAACTTTTTGAGAACTTGTTTCTCAATTAATGTAAAATAAATACACTTAAACTAAAACTCAGGAGGAAAGGGTCAATGATATTCTGTATTAAATATTGGGATAAGTGGTGTTATTTCATTTTTGGAGATTTAATATATTCAGAGATGTGACCTAGATAGATAGCTTTTGTTGATTTGTTTCTTTGTATTAAAGTTAGAATGCATACATGTAAGAGGTGCACCAGAAATATGTAACTCCCAGCAAGGGAGATATCATGTCTGTAACCTTTAAAATTCTGTGGACAACTTTTAGCACTACACAGTCATTGTGCATCAAGCTTCAACTGCACAAATCTTACTTGTTTGAAATTTACTTTCATCTACCTTACACAACCCTGAGATTGTTGCATTTGGATATTTTCTTGGACTATATAACATGTTTAACACTTTACCAAAAGACAAAATTTTAGACCCATCCAAATTGATGCATTTGTAGATGACAAAATAAAAGTAACTAATAAATTGAAATTGTTTTTGAAAGAATGGAAAATATCATGAGAAAAAGAGAAAATGCTGGTTGCCAGCATTTACTCATTTTCCCTCAATGTTTTCAAAATCCTTTTACCTCTTGGTCATTAAAACTCAAGTAAAGACATAGGAGACTTAAGAAATTATAACAGCCTATAAGTCTAATTTGTAATGATACAGTCTAGAAATAGTTTATTTGTGTCTCTCTTTCTCACCAGGGATCTCTGGGTATTGCCCAGTATTTAAGAGCAGAAGTTACTATATTAGCCAACGATGATCCTTATGGAAGATTTGTCATACCCGAGACACAGAGGCCACGTACAGTGGATGAGGACAACACAGGTATTCTGCGTACTTAACCCTGTACCACATAATTTTAAGTTTTAACAAACCCTTAGAACAAATCCTTTTAAAAACATTGTGGGAAAATAGTTGACTTAAAATAAAATTACTTCATAAAATGCTTCTCATAAGTATATACAGGATCTGCTTTGAGATGCTTTTTGAGATAAAATTTTATTAAATGAGCCTATGTGATCATGAGTTGCCCAAAAGGACTTAATTTAATCCATTGATTTTATTTATAATTTTCTTAGAAAAATGGTACTTATAATTTTAAAGAAGAATTGCAAACAAAAAAAATGTAGAATGAGCCAAATGCCATAAAGAAAAAGCCACCTTTAACCTTTTACCAGATGACAAAATTGTAGCCCTGTCCAAATTGAAAGAGTTTGCAGAAGACAATTTCAATGTGGCTCAAATGGTGCAATTTTTCTTTAATAGCCTAGAAAACATTGTGCTAAAAGGTTGCCAGCATTTTCTCCTACTCTCACAATATTTTCAAAAGGCTTCTTTCTGTGGGTCGTTAAAAGTTGGGACTTTGTGGTAAAGGGTTGAAAAAAGGGGCCAGTTTTATATTAATATTATATGCAAGCTAATTGCTGTATACTATATTTCATGTAATAAAAGTTCCATCCTTAATAGTAGTGCCCCGAATATATTACTTGCTCAAGAGACCTCCAGATATACCCAACCACACCGATCATACCTTAAAATCAACTACTGGAGTGATGGTAAATTTCAAATGCACGATAACTCTACTAAAACATTTCTAACACAGACTAACAAAAACCGTTCTTGACTGATTCAATATAATCAAATACCAGTGCCACTTATTGATGGTGAGTGATATGTATTGTTGAAATGAATCAAGATCAGCAGTAAAATCAATATTCTGTATAATAAAGCAACTGGTCTATCAAAATAACGATCACTTGCTGTGGGCACTGACTTTAAGTGGATTCAAAGTACTGTGCTTATTCAGAGTGAGAGCACTTAAACTTTGGGAAACTAGCAACAAAATAAGGGTGCCCTGTCTGCACTTTGCATGGCACCCCAGCACAATAATTAGGTGAAATACGGTATTCTTTGTTTTTTTTTTAGCTGTTACACTGACAATACAAAGACTAGGTGGGACCTATGGAGTTGTTCAAGTCAACTATACAACTCTAGGTCCAGATGAGACCTACCCCTATATCCCCACAACAGTGCCTAGAGCTGACCTTCAAGATTACACCATGACCTCTGGATCAGTGACCTTCACCTCGGGTCAAGGAGTGGGGACATTTGAGGTGAACATACTAGATGACCTTGAACCTGAGGAAAGTGAAGCAGTGTATGTCAGATTGACTGGGATCAGACTATTAGAAGGTGCACAGATCAGACCAGGTAAATGGCATACCTTGTCTTACTATGTTGTTGTTTAGGCTTAAAATGTCATAAACAAGAAATGGTTATTTCACTCTTTGCATGCCAAGAAAATTTTAAACCTGTCAAGATTGAAAACATTGCAGATGACAAATCAAATACAACACAAATTATCGAAAAGGAGAGTATACTAGGCCTGCTTTTGAAGAAAAATGTTAAGATTTGAGAACATGACTTAACCCTTTACCAAATGACAAAATTTTAGACTGATCCAAATTGAAACCACTTGCAGATAACAAAATAAATGTAACTCAGAATTGAAATTTGTTCCAGGTAGAGTAGAAAACATTGTGGGAAAAAGAGAAATCACTAGTTACTGGCATTTTCTTCTTTTCCCACCATGTTTTCAGAAGGGTTCTATCTCGGGGTCTTAAAAACCAGGGACTGTTTGGTAAAGGGTTAAATATTAATGTTAATGAAGTGCATCTCAAATATGGTATACATGGATACATATGTGTGTCGAAGAATTTGCAAATGACTAATTATGGACATTTTTCAAATGGAAATGTTTGCAAATTCAAGACACTTGCTATTTTTGGGAAAAATGAAGTTTGAAATATGCAAACAGAAAAATTTGTGAGTTTTTTCAAACTAGTGAAATTGCAGAAATTTCCATGTCACAAAAATTTCCAAGTAGTACAAACTCAACTTAAGTGGGAAAATTTATCTGTCAACAGATTTGAATGATATAACAGGCTTTAGTTTATATTGTGAAAACCAGTCCTGATTACCAGCATTTTCTCCTTTTCCAAAAATGTTTTGAAAGTCATCTTCTTCAAGCTTGTTGAAAGTTTGGATTGTATGTTAAAGGGTCTGTGATGAGGTATTTTGAATTTCAGTAAGTTCCTCTCCAACTTTGGGCTCTAATACAGAATCTTATGGCCAGATAATTATTAACTTTAACGACAATGCTAACGGAGAAATAGTTCTGTCGCCACCTTCTCCTGTGGTACAGGAAGATACAACAGAGCCTGTGGTGTATGCAACAAGGTTCGGCGGGGCCTTTGGAGAGGTAAGACAAAAATTAAATGTTGACTCGCTGCTCGATTGTGGAAACAGTAAAAAGCACATGTATGAGCCATGCTCTGAGGAATAGGGGTTTAATGCATATGCAAAGAGTTTTGACCATGGTCTGTATACACAGGCTGAGATTGGTCTAAACCTTTTGCCTGAGATATCATCAAAGCAAAGATTCAGACAGTTTCATTAGTATCGAACTGAAAATATGGCCTCTAGAGGATAGACAAGGTTTTTCTAAGATTTGACCTTGTAACCTAGCATGCTTTCTGCATGTCCAGGGACCATTCTACCTTAATCAGTTGGTTATTAGACAAACAGGATCTTATGGATCCATGGTAAAGTGATATTTTGCTGGGTAAAATGCATGGGGGTGTTAAGTATAAGGCCATTTTTTGTTGCTATTTTTTTTTTGTTCAGCAAAGTTGAAAATGGATTCATCTTATTCGCAAGTTGTATTTGTTAGAGAAAATATTACAATAAAGTGTCAGCCGATTACCTGATGCCTCTATTTAGACTGGAAGTCTGACCATAGATGCAGATGATTCTTTCATTCCAATGACAGATGTTCAGCAATGAGAACCTAATCATTTATATCTAAAATATTTAGTCCCGTACCAGAAAAGCCGAAGGGTACTTTAGGCTTGCACTCTGTCATTCCATCTGTTTGTCCATCAGTTTACTGGCAATTCAGTTTTCCAGAATCTTTTTCTGAACGCTAGCAAATATTGAGCTGACTTTTGGTGTGAAACTCAACCAGGATGAGTTACAGATCAAGTATGAGTTTCTTTCCAGTCCATTGATTCTTGATGAAAATATGGGTCTTGGTCTTAGAAAGTTTCACTGAAAAAACTCTTTTTCCAGACTTTTTTTTCTAATACCTGGCAGATATTGACCTGATTTTCTATGTCAAAGTCAACCAATATGAGTTACAGATCAAGTTTGAGTTTTGCTTTTGACAAAAACACGGGCCTTGGACTTTGAAATTTTCACAGAAAAAACAGTTTTCCGGACTTTCTAGCTCACCTGAGCATGAAGTGCTCATGGGGAGCTTTTATGATCATGCTGTGTCTGGCATGCGTTGAGTGTCATCTTTCGTCAACTTTTACCTTATGTACACTCTAGAGGCCACATTTTGAATCGAGTTCTTGTGAAACTGCTTCGAATGTTTGTTTTGATGATATCTCAAATGAGTGTGAAAATGAGTTGTGTCAGGTCAAAAACCAGGTTACAAGGTCAAATCTTAGAAAAATCTTTTGTACCCTCTAGAGGCCATATTTTCACTTCGATACTCATGAAACTTTGTCAGAATCTTTGTCTTGCTGATATCTCAGACATGTTTGAAAATGGGTGATGTCAAGTCAAAAACAAGGTCACTAGGTCAAATCTTAGAAAAACCTTGTGTATGCTCTAGAGGCCACATTTTCTGTCCAATACTCATGAAAGTTCGTCAGAATGTTTGTCTTGCTAATATCTTGGACAAGTTTGAAACTGGGCCATGTCATGTCTAAAACTAGGTCACTTTGGCAAATCTTAGAAAAACCTTGTGTACATTCTAGAGGCCGTAATTTCAGTCTAATACTCCGGAAAATTGGTCAGAATCTTTGTCTTGATGATATCTCGGACGTGTGTAAAAAATGGGCTACATGTATGTCTGGTCAAAAACTAGATCACCAGGTCATGTCTTAGAAAAACCTTGTGTACGCTGTAGAGGCCACATTTTCAATCCAAAACTCTTGAAAGTTGGTCAAATTGTTTGTCTTGATGATATCTCTGAAAAATTTGAAAATGGGCCATGTTCAGTCAAAAAGTAGGTCACTAGGTCAAAATTAAAAAAAAAAGTTGTGTATGCTCCAGAAGCAAATTTTTTGTTGCAAAAAACAGAAATTTTCCATTTACAGGATCAAAATAGGAAAAGGATCAGTGCTTCACTTACTCTTGCTAATAACTGAAAATTTAAATACTGATTAACAGGGTTAGGGTTAGAGGAATCCGCTGTATAGATCAAATATACACTATTCAAAAAACATCTGAGGAAATGAATGTTTTTTTAAGCAAAATTATATTTTTGTGACATATACATGTATTGAAATATCTCTAAATGATCCCTATCAAAATGTGAGTAGTATATAGTTACATGTTTTATGCAGTCTGATCTTGACCTAAACTGGCCATAAAGGCGTAAAAAATTACGAAAGTCCTTTTCAGGGTTAACTAATGTGTTATTTGTTGATGAAAGATCTAATCTAATGTGTATGAAACTTGAGTTCATACTCCATGTATTTTGTGCTAAAACTTTCAGTTTTTAATATGTCTGCAACTATTTAGTTCTAGATGCACCTTAAGAATTGCCTTCTTTGTGTGTTGATTTCGATGTAATTAACCCTTGCTTCATGCATTCTTTGTTGATTTAAATAGTCAATAACACTTTTACACCACAATTATGAATTTAAACAGCCTTAAGGAGGAGTTCTCTTTAAAAAAAAAAATATGTGGAAAAGGGAGAATATGCTGGTAACCAGCTTTTTCTCCTTTTCTTTCAATGTTTTATACTTTTTTGACAGACAATTCCTGACATTTGAGCCACATTTGTCTTTTGTCTGTATTTTGTTTTGTATCTGGACGAGTCAAAAATTTTCCTGTGTGGTAAAGAGTAAATATCCTTTCTTGTCAAATATATTTTCATCAGGTTACTGTTACCTTCCGGGTCACTGATGGAACAGCTGTTTCTGGACTAGACTATATTGTAGACTCAAGTAGTGTCACTTTAGCAAGGGGAGAGAAATCTGTCCCTCTACCAATCAGAATCATCAATGATAATGTCCCAGAGTTAGCGGAGACGTTTGGGGTGGAGCTAGATCAAGTTTCAGGGGGAGGTACTCTCGGCACAGTGACAAGTGTCAATGTCATCATTGACAACTCTGATGATCCAAATGGAGCATTTGGTACACAGCCTGTTTGTTGAACCTTTAAATTTGCAAGCAACATTGAGCCCTCACAAAAAACGTTTTATATTGTACAATACATTAGAATAAAAAAAGTCTATTAACCCTTTACTACACAATCCCTACTTTTTACTCCTCACAAGAAAATGCCTATGAAAACATTAAGGGAAAAAGAGAAAATGCTTGTAACCAGCATTTTCTCTTTTGCCCAGAATGTTTTCGAGCCTTCTCAAACCAAATTTCAATAGAGCAGTCACTTTTTGTATGTTGTCAGCAAATGCTTTCAATTTGGACTAGTCTAAAACTTTTTCGTTTGGTAAAAGAGTTAACAGACAGAAATTAGCAAAAAAAATGTTTTCAATCCAAAATAGTTCATTGAAAGTGCTTGATATTTTAGAGATTATTTCACTGCAAGATTTGAAAATGCATTTATACTATTTATATGTACATGTATTCCTTGCTTGAATACAATTATCCTGTTTGCTTTTTTCTAACTTGTTATCAGACTTTTGTTATGAAAATTTAAAGAATGTGTTTTTTTCATTGTTTGAGCATAACTGCATACTTTCCAATGCTTATATTCCTATCATGAATATCAGTTTCATATTTATTAAATTTCAGAATTTTCAAGTGATGGAATGTCTGTAGAAGAGCCTGAATTGGGTCCTATGTCAATTAACATTACTGTGATCCGTAAAGGTGGGAGTCTAGGGGTGATGTCCATGGATTGGACAGCAATGTTAAATGGTAGGCTTTCACAACAAATCAAAGTAGACTGTTATACTAAATTTATATAACTATACTCTGTGAAAAAAGACTTTTTGAATCGGGATTGTGTGGTAAAGGGTTAAGCATTTTAAGGGCAAATTTTTGTTCTTGACAAAAAACATTAATTTTTAGCCCTTCATCACACAATCCAGAGTTTTAGTAATGCTTAGAAAGAGTCCTTTTCAAAACATTATGGGAAAAGAGAAACCAGCATTTCTCCTTTTCCCATAATACTGTCTACCCATTTAGAGACAAACCTTACCATATCAGCCATCTCAAGCTGGACCGGGTAACTCAATGGTTAGAGCATGGTGATTGTGTGTTTGATACCCATTTGCCCGAAACCTCCTATCTAATGATTCTAGGGTGGTTAAAACTCTGATTGTGCTGTAAAAGGTTAAAGACATTATTTTATCGTGGCAGGTGTTCCTGCATCAGATGATATCACGCCCACTTCAGGGTCAGTCTTCTTTGTGAGTAATGAGGCAAGTCGACAAATACTTGTTACAATCCTGCCAGACAATATTCCAGAAGGGCAAGAGGTAGGGACAAGTTTCACCATTTTAGATCCATGTACAACCCAGGGTCCTTACCAGCCATTGTTAAGAATACTCTCTCTCTTGTTCTAGACTTAGAAACTGAGGTGACTTTTGATTGGCTTAACTACATTACTGTATTTGGTTGGCTAAACCATTTGGTAGGCAAAATTTTTTGGTTTAGCCAATCAGAACTTGTGTTACTTTTAAATTTAGAACATTCTTGAGAATAAGATAAAGAATGTTCGTATGGATGTTTGGTGAATACAGAATTAAGGTTTGTCCTTATAAATGAAGGACATAAATAATGATTTCGATAACTGTTATATCAATAACAACAGCTAAACTCATTTAAGAACAACAAGATTTTTTTAAATTGTAAGCATTTGCTGATGACAATCTAATGCTGCTGAATGATATTCTACCTGTGATAGGCTAAAAACAGCCAGTGATAGGATAGAAAACATTGTGGAAAAAGGTAAAAATGCTGGTTACCAGCATTTTGTCTTTTTCCCATAATTTTATTTAACTCATTACCAAACGACAATATTTTAGACTGGTCCAAATTGAAAGAATTTGCAGACGACAAAATAAAAGTGACTAAAAATTTGAAATTCGTTTTGTGAAGGGTAGAAAATATTGTGGGAAAAGGAGAAAATGCTGGTAACCACCATTTTCTCCTTTTTCCACAATGTTTTCTAAAGGCTTCATTCTGAGGGGCGTCAAAAGTAGGGATTGTGTGGTAATGGGTAAAAAGCCTTCTGCTTCAGGATCTTGAAAAGTTGGGCTTGTGCGGTAAAGGATTAAGTTATGGTGAGACTTTAAAAGTCAGATGGTCAGTGATCTGAATTAGTTTGGTTGTATAATTACCAAACCCACCAGGAAACTTGGTACCATGTATAACTGGGATAGGATTTCTTGGATTTTCTGTGAATAGAAAAGTATAGGTTTTACATAGTATAAAAGTCATTTCAAGTGAGGTAGAACTGTTGTTACTTTTTAAGCCTCTGCCATACATAGTGTCCTGAGGAAGAAGCTTTTTAACATTACTGTGGGAAAAGGAAATAATAGTGGTAACCACTTCTTTTCCCACTATGTTTTCTACCCTTTCAAAAAAGAAGTTATCATTTGGGCCACATTCAATCTGAATTTGATTTTGCTTCACATTTGGGTCAGTTTGAATTTTTGTCTTTTGATGAAGAGTTTAGGTCTAGAAGACCATGTCCATCAAGATGATACTACAAATCACACACAGTGACCCTTTTTAGCAACTTACCTTCATTTTTTTCTCTAACTGTAATTTTCAAAACTAAATATCTGATCATAATATTTTGGCCTATCAGACAGTCAGTCTTGGATTTTAGGATAAGAAATTAATTCAAAATGGTTGGTAAGGGTCCCTGAATTTATAAAAGCTATCAGAACTACTGTCTCATTATTTTTCAAGGAAACAGACGTTTTACATAATTATTATTCATGAAGTGTCCTTGGGGAAGACACTATCAGAGCTCTAGCTTAGTACAAGTGAAACCCAGGAAAGACATGATTATATGAGCTGTGATATAACTGAAATTAATGACTAATGTAAAAAGTGGCATAAGAGACAATTCAGTTGATTAATAGATCTCATTCTGAATTGAAAGATAAACCGCCAGATTGGCTTAGATGAATGTCTTGGCCAATCAGAGAGCTAGTCTTCATTCTTTTAATCAGAAATTGATTCATAGGGATAGGTAAGAAGGACCCCTAATCCCATGCAAGCTATCAGAACTGTTGGAGTGTCCTTGGGCAAGATAATTACTAGCCCCACCTATGTGAAAGGGAGGAAAGACATTAATGATAATTATTTCATTTGAGCTGTCACAGTGATTTAATGGAAAAAATGTTGAAAGCAATGTAAAAGACTATTCAGTCAATCTTTTTATATCATCATAATTTTCATTGTGTATATTGTAGGATATCCAGATACAGCTGACAAACATCTCAGCAGGTGGACGTATCGGGGCAAGAAATGTATTCACCCTATCTATCCAGTCTAATGACAACCCCCATGGTGTGGTAGAGTTTGCTGAACCAGTTTATGTTGTGGAGGAAAGGGGAACAAACTCTGTACAAAACCTTAGACTTGTGCGAAGGTTAGCAATTGATATCTAATTCTTTACTTGCTGTAGACAACTGCAAAAGCTTTTTCTGGACATTCTAGATCAAGATCAGACTGCACAAAATTCACTGTCTGATCTCTGATCTACACTGTCCACTACTTAATTCAAGGTTATGAGTAATCCTCTCCATGTTGCTGTGAAACTATACTTGCTGCCATTTAAAATGTGTAGTTTATTAAATAAGTATCAAAAAACTTGAAGTTTCCTTGTTTACCTAGTGAATATATCTCTCTTTTTCAGTTGTTAACATTACTTTGCCACACAATTGCAGGTACAACCAACAATGATTAACTCTTTACCACACAATCCCGACTTTTAACGACCATGAGAAAAAAGCTTTTTGAAAACATTGTGGGCAAAGGAGAAAATGCTGGTAACCAGCATTTTCTCCTTTGCCCTCAATGTTTTCCCCCCTTCATAAAACAAATTTTAATTTTTGATTTACATTTTATTTTTTGTCTGCAAATGCTTTTAATTTGGACTAGTCCAAAAAATTGTTGTTTGGTAAAGAGTTTAAGTGTTAACAAGGACATGAAAAACATGCAAAGGGACAATTCACTCATGATGATGAGTTTCTTCCTTGCATCACAAAATTTCCAAAAATGGTTAAGGGAATATGGAAACTTTTCTGTTCTTGATTTATTACCTTACTTCACAGTTTGCAAGTACAATCAACATAA
The DNA here is from genome assembly GCA_943736015.1 of Tridacna crocea. NCBI lineage: Eukaryota > Metazoa > Mollusca > Bivalvia > Cardiida > Cardiidae > Tridacna > Tridacna crocea. The sequence goes on along the minus strand of OX031066.1, from coordinate 30,788,645 downwards.
ATTAAGTAAGAGTAAAAAAAAAAAGTACATGAAAAAAAAAACACTGTTGCAAAGGGCGAATTGGCTAGTTATGATTAGTCTTTTTGTCAAAAAGTTTCCAAAAATGGTTAGTTGAATATGGAAAAAAAACATCTGCAAAAGTCAATATTCTTATAAAAAGACATTTTCTGATCTTTGAAGGTTTGGATACAAGTGCCATTAAAGTTTTCTACTCCTATTGTAATGAGTATAGTCCACAGGAAACAAGGGAGGATATGTGATAAATACAGAATATGATGTTATATCATTTTCCTGGTAAATATCAAAATTTCCATACATAGCGAGAATTAAATAACAGGACCAGGAAATATACTGCTACATAATATTACTTTTATGATATACTGTAATTTTCAACAACATAATTTTGCAATTATTCACATTTTATTTTTTAAAGGAAAATGGAATAAAGAAATGATGGGAAATGGCCAGTAACTTTGTTTTCGTAAATGGCAGATGAATATTAAGGAGTAACACTTTGACCAACTATTTGGAAGAAATAGGGAAAACATCATTAAAGGGCCGTTTAAAAGTGATCTAATCACTTATACAACTTACATTGTATTTGGCCTCGAAGACTATGTGAACTATGTGATATGTGAATATAGGGTTGAGTGCAGATTTTTGTGTTTTCAATGAGATATAAAATGTCTGGGGTGTTATTTGCAATGTAATAAGGCAATTGCATTTTATATCTCAATGAAAACACAAAAATCTGCACTCAACCCTTATAAAATTTTGCACTCGCTGTTCACTTGAATCACTTTTCGAAAATGATAGAGAGAAAAAATCACGGACAAATACAACAGTAAATACGAGTTAATTTCTCTTGAGGATTCTTGTTAGAACGTGCATGAATACATAATCTATTTTTAGCTTTTCAACATATTTTTTTCAGTAGAAGGGCCATTTCGCTGGATTTGAAATCAATACTTTCGATGATTCATCGAACAAAATTAACAAAAAAAAACATTCTGTGTATGAACAATACAATCAAATATCTGAACTTGAGGCTAAGTGGACGATGTGTTCATTTTAGTGACCTTTTTATAGATAATTTGTAAAGAATAGGTGTACGTACCGTCGGCAGACCTGTTCTCGATGAGTATCTATCTGTTGCCAATATAAGACTTGGTCTATCCTATGTTTCTTGTAAGATATGAATCAAATGATGCCAACGTTTTGTGACCCACTTATTAGAAAATAAAAAATGGTATCGAAGCTGTTAATTTTTCAATATTTTTGGTTTTCCAGTTCTGGGCTTGTTTCTTATATCGTCCCTATCACACCAACATTTCAAAAATTCTTAAAACAGTGTATTCACTTCTTTTGGTCCTTTCTCCAACAGTTCTTTCACCATATACATTCCATAGAATCCATGATGACTTTTTTCTGGTCAATAGTCATCTATCAATTTTTTTAACCTAATAGACTACCCACAATAAAAAAGTTTAACCCATTACCACTCAATCCCAACTTTTGACGCCCCTAAGAAAGAAGCCTTTTGAAAACACTGTGGGAAAAGGAGAAAATGCTGGTAACCAGCATTTTCTCCTTTTCCCACAGTGTTTTCTACCCTTCCCAGAACAAATTTCTATTTTTCAGTCACCTTTATTTTGTCGTCTGCAAATGCTTTCAATTTGGACCAGTCCAAAATTTTCTCGCGTGGTAATGAGTTAAGAGTAATTCCGTCATGAAACAAGAAATCAAATTCATTTATGCAAGAGTGATTTTTCCATTTACATAGTGCACTAAATCTAACTCAGTGACCTTGGCTTCATAGAAATCGACCGCTGACATATTAAATAATATAACTGATGATGTCGACCATTCAGAATCTCGATTCACTGTTGGCATAGTGTATTTTTTTTATTTTTAGGGTGCAAATAAAGATAAACATGCATCATTTTGTCAAGGTTTAATCAGTAATTTTCTTTTTGCAAGTTTTTTTAAAGAAAAAGATATCGATCTCTCCGCATTTGACTGATTCAGCGATGGAACTTTAAATATAGCCCATAAACAGTTTGCATGAAATCTAAAATTAGATACTACATACATGTAGTCTACACAACAATTTGGAAAAACCGAAAGTAGTCCCATTGCATTCATCGAAAAATGGTAGGCAGGTTTTTTCGTAACATGACCTGATTCTGACCAATCAAAAAACAATTTTACACCATGAGTGCAATTATATAGGGGATCAATACATACATATTCTGCATGTGAGTTAAGTTGTCATTAATTCATACCATATTTGGAACTGTATTTTACAATGTTTAGATATTGTTACGAGACAAGTGTAATGAGAACGAAAACCTGCAACAATCCTTTAACAATAAACTATATTTATTAATGAATAAATACAAAAGAGTACAATAAGAGTTAGGTTTGAATGAAATTTTGACAACTTAAAATCTTAGAACAAGAAATGGAATAAGTCCCTCAAAATTAAGAATTATGTTTAGTTTGCAAAAAGTATGGAATTTCTGGTTCCTAAAATCTAAATTCACAATAGTTTTAACCTGCTAATAGCTGTGAGCAACCTGTTTAAAAATTAAGTAATTCCAATTTACAGATCTATATCCCAAATTAAATCCAATACTTCTCACTAATTCTGTATCCTCAAAGCCACAAGACTATTTTCAAAATCCAAATCCACCAAATAAGTCACTCCTACTTATATTAGCTTGAAAAATTCTAAAGAAGTCTTTTCTATAAAGATGACAACATGGATTGGTAAACAACTTGCTCACTAACAAACTGTTTCTAAAAATAACCACAATGGAAAATCCAATGAATGTTCTTTATGTTTTTATGTTGAGTGAAAGTGAAAAAGAAAACAGGTTACATGTATATCCTATTTACATAACAGTTTGTATGGTTGATTCTCATTATTTACTAAATTCTCATTTTTTCGTAAATATATGTTTGCTATCAATTTTTTTTTCTCACTTTTTTCTTTGTGGCAGTCTAACCGTTGATGAACATAAACATTCCAGAGAAGCTCTGTACGCCGAAGAAATGGGTCAAACATAAATATATTGAAAAAGTCACATTTTACCAAAAAACATCTTTTCCTCCTCATAATTCATTAGTTATTTTTTACTTCACAACATTTATGTACACTTAATGTCCATAGTTTTGAAGTACGAGATAAACAATGCATCTGAGATAAGTGTAGAGGCTTTGACCCCAGGAGTATGTGTGACATCATTTCACTACATTGGGAATGACTTGGTGTTTTTCAAGAGTAATTCGGGAAGTTATGGGAAATTGTCTGGTCAATTCCTGGCAGTGAAAAAAAAATGTATTTCTAGGATGATTTTGCCATGAAAAATAAGTGTACTTTTCCTTGTCCAAAAATGATTTCTGATATTTTCCCAATCTATTTATGTGCCTAAATTAAATATATGTCTTGGCATGCAAATACCAGTAAGGTTCAGGAAAGTACATGTATGAGAAAAGGGCAAACTTTTTTTTTCCATCATTTTTTTTTTTTATCATATGATATTTTACCTGCATGGGATGCATGTACTATTTGAGCCAGAAATTTTTCAGGTATGTACTAAAATAAATTTCGATTTAATAATAGTGGTGGAAGTTTTGGTGAGCTACGGGTCTACTATAGTACAGATTCTGCTAATCTGGTTTCCAATGATATCAACAATATGGGTTCTAGTGTTCTTACATACTTCCTGGCACCAAAGTTTGGTACCGTAGGTCTACCTGGACAGTTCTTTGACATCAGTGGATCAGTTGGAGAACCAGCAGTAGTAAGTTAACCTACTTCATTAGTAAATAAATAAATTGCATTTTCACAAAGGCTGAAAATAGCAATCCTCTGCAACATCAACAGACATCTTGGTCAAAACCTAGAATATATCTGTGTACAGTGTAAATCAGAGATCAGACTGCACAGAAGGTGCTGTCTGATCTTGATCTACATTATCCATAAAAACTTCTGGTGTAGTCTATGGTATGGGAAGAGTTAACTTAATTCCTCCTTTTGGTCATTTGTTAGGCCAAATTTGATTGTTGTGGCTTAACTCTTTACCAAACGACAAAATTTTGGACTTGTCCAAATTGAAAGCATTTGCAGATGACTAAATGTGAATCAAAAATAAAAAAATTGATTTGGAAAGGGTAGAAAACATACTGGGAAAAGGAGAAAATGCTTGTTACCAGCATTATGTCCTTTTCCCACAATGTTTTCAAAGGCTTTCTTTCTCAGGGTCATCAAAAGTAGGGATCTGTGGTAATGGGTTAAGGGGAAACATTCTCAGTCTTTAAGAGTCTCCTGAATTTTCAAAATTTGAAAATTTGAAAGTAACACAACTTTTGATTGGCTAAGCCAAATAGTTACTTTCAAATATTGAAAATCTTGGAGAATAAGACAAAGAATGTTCCTGAGAATAGTTGATAAATTCAGAACCAGGCCTTACCTTTTGTTGCACAATACTTTCACATGCATTCATGTGTAAAAAAAAAAACAAGTTCATGCAATATTTTATTTATAGGGATGTTTTGAAAGTTTTAAGATTTTTCTGTTTGGAATATTTTGATGGAAAAATGTGGAGTAAGTCATAAATAAGAAAGACGTAGAGTAAAGAATTTTTGTATAGAATGATTCCTTCAATTTTCCATAATGTTTTAACTCCTTCATTGCTTTTGGAAAGCCCACTTATACCCTTTCACTGAAAGATGAAGAGCCGCTTTGGTCATAATCTAGAATGAAGTAACGGACACTGTAGATCACAGATTAGATTACATGTTTTGTGCATTTTTATCTTGATCCACACTGTCCACAAAAGGCTTTTCTTGTTGTCAAAAGCCAGGAAAGAGTTAACCCATTACCACACAATTCCTACTTTTGACGCCCCTGAGAAAGAAGCCTTTTGAAAACGCTATGGAAAAAGGAGAAAATGCTGGTAACCAGCATTTTCTCCTTTTCCCATGGCGTTTTCTACCCTTCCCAGAAAAAATTTCATTTTGAGAAAAGGGGAAAATGCTGAAAGACCACTTTTCAATAGACCATGTTTGAAAACATTTTGCTGAACAGAAAAGTTGCTCATATTTTTATGTGTTCATTATCATAAATACATGAACTTTTCTACTGTGTTTAACTCTATACTAAATGATAAAATTTTAGGCTTGTCCAAATTCGAAACATTTGCAGATGACAATTTCTGTGTGGCTCAGATGGAGTCATTTTTCTTTGATAGAGTAGAAAACATTGTGGGAAAAGGGGAAAATGCTGGTTACCAGCATTTTCTTCTTTTCCCACAATGTTTTCAAAAGGCTTCTTTTCCAGGAGCATCAAAAGTTGGCATTGTGTATTAAGAGGATAATCAGCAACATATTTGTTCAAAATGGTTCTTATATACTTAAACCCTTGGAACGCCAAATAAACTCATCGGACACTTTCATTTCAAAAATATTACCCAAATAATAGCAGTTCCATGGTTGCCTTTGTCTACAGTGTTTCAGTAAAGTGACAGTGTAGATCAGAGATCAAACTGCAGCCTGATCTTAATCTACACTGGTCACAAAAGCAACCATTATAATGAAAGGCGCTTGAAGAATTAATACTTAAAATATCTTTATAAAATTTTACATTTGATAGTTGTGTGGTACGGAATGTTTAAGACGTCTATCGTGCCAAGCCTTTGAGATAGCTACAATCAATTTTACTGTCTCATGTACGCTGTACAATGCTCTCACCACGGACTCTTTGCTTCTTACACAAAGTGTGCAGCATTATATAAAGGATACAGTCAAGGTAAAAAAGATGGGTTGTAAAATTTATTGTAAATTCGTTTTTAGCTTCTCTATTCTTGAAAAAAACAAGACAGTCTTGTTGTAGCCTTATTGTTGTCTTCAGTATATCTGTGGTTGTCATGGCTGTGCAAAAACTTCAACATTTTGTAAGATCTGTTTTGTTATTTCTTGAAATGTTTACTCGGAACTTGGACTATGGTAGTTGTTGACTATTAAGATAGGAACCCATACAAGAAAGGTGGGTAATCATCTTATATACATGTTTATATTTGATAGTTTAACACATTTTCAATGAAGAATTTTCACTAAAAACCAAATTATAATGTAGAACCATGACACCCACCTGTGGTGCTTTTGTTAAGACTTTGCTGAGGGCAAAGGCATTTTCTGATGGTATAGGTCAACATCAGAGCTCACTGAATGTGCAGTCTGATTGTGCAAATGCTTTTTCCAGCATTTTCCATTTTGCACTTATTTAACAGATCAAGAGATAATTTTTTTTTTTTCCAGTTTAGATATGACTGTAATGTTCTAGTATGACTTGTGTCTTTTTCTACACATCCAAATGAAAACTGAAGAATAGTTATTTCCAAAGTACAGTCATTCCTAAGCTGGTCAATGTAACATGTAAATGTGATGTAAGTTGAATATGTATTTGCAAGTTTATCATTTAATCAAGTCTAAAGGTATTGGTAGGTAGCTTCAGAGGCTGAAGTACTTTGAGTCTTGCCTGCCAATACAGCTAAATCAGCCTTGAATTTGCAGATATAGCAACTTGATTTAGACAATTTTTATTTCTGGAAGACTATTTGGAATTAAAAGGTTTCAAATGTTCTAATTGTGATTTCTCCACTCTATAGGCAGGAGAATTAGCTGGTGTACAAGCCACACCAGGAGAAGACTACTCCGTTGTTACCAATGGTTTTGTTGTGCTGAATGAAAATGAAATGGAGGGTCAAATTCCAATAACAATTCTAGCAGATTCTATCCCAGAACTTGATGAGAAGTTTATTGTTTATCTCACGAGAGTTGATGTTACTGGTGAACCTCCTTCATTGGAAAACTCACCATACATTGGGGAGCTCCGAAACACAACGGTTACTATTTTTAAAAATGATGACACCTATGGTGCTCTTACTGTATACAGTGACAGCCCTTTAGCTACTGACGGAGGTCATGTAATCCAAGTAGAAGAGAGACAAAATCTTGCCGTAGATTTGGTTGTTGAAAGACAAGGTGAGAGAAGAAATCAAAGGACTAAAACTTCTCAAAAGGGGATTTATGGAGTAGCTTAAAGTTGTAATAATTGTTGTGATAAAAAAAAAACATTTATTTCATGCCTTCCGGTAGGATATCGAGAAATAGCAGTGAAAATATTTTTCGATCTTACACTGGTACAACCAGTGAAAATACCAATTTTCATGTTCTTGTTGCCTAGATAAGTTGTGTGTGCCTAACAACTAAATAGGAAATATGATGTCATATACCTTACATTTCTCGCGTTTGACGTAATATTGTAATGCGTTGCTATGCGGGAGGGGTACGCCACGGGGAATAAAAGAAAAGAACTGTACTGGATTTTGATAAAGCTCCTCCTAGAAAGGGTTAAAAGCATGAAATAAACAGAACATTTGTGGTTTTTTTTGGTGAAAGATCGAAATTTATTTCATCTTGTGAACACCATCGGTAATATTTTCATGAGTGGCTGTGCCACTCGTGAAAATATTACCAATGGTGTCCACTCGATCTTTCACCGAAAAAGACAAATATCCTCTATATATTATATAACATAATCATGTATATACAATGATTTTAAAATTGAGTTAGCAAGGGCAATGAGGGTCAATTTTTTTCTGCCAAGCAGACCGTGCACCAACTGTTATTTATTATATCTCATGTGTCTATTTTTAGAAATGTTATGGGTAAAGAAATGTCGTAATTTCAGATGGGGGAAATTATTTCCCCATCAGTGAATTCTTTACTCCTGCCAAAAATCTGGAACTACTTTTTTTGTTCTACTTTGCTAGATGTAGAATAAAAGTGGCATTCGCTGACAAAATAATCAGAGGAAATATATTATATAATTTATTTCATCAACTTTTTGCCTCAAAAGGGAAAGGTCCGAGAAAATAACTAGTGCCTTACGGCACTCGTTATTTTCGCATACCTTTCCCTTTTGTGGCAAATATATAGAGGATATTTGTTTTTTTCGGTGTAAGATCGAAATTTATTTCATCGAGTGGACACCATCGGTAATATTTTCACAAGTGGCACAGCCACGAGTGAAAATATTACCGATGGTGTTCACGAGATGAAATAAATTTTGATCTTTCACCGAAAAAAACAAATATTCTGTTCATTTTATGCTTTTAACCCTTTCTGGGAGGAGCTTTATCAAAATCCAGTACAGTTCTTTTCCCTTATTCCCCGTGGCGTACCCCTCCCGCATAGCAACGTTACGTCAAGCGCATGAAATGTAAGGTATATGACGTCATATTTCCCATCTAGTTGTTAGGCATGTGCAATTTACCTAGGCAACAAGAACGTGAAAATCGGTATTTTCACTGGTGGTACCAGTGTAAGATTGAAAAATATTTTCACTGCCAATTCTCGATATCCTACCAGAAAGCATGAAATAATTCCCCATATTAACCACAAGCTGATGAAATAAACTCTATATAAGTACTCTTTAACTCTTTACCACACAAGCCCAACTTTTAACACCCCTGGGTAAAAAGCCTTTTGAAAACATTGCGTGAAAAGGAGAAAATGCTGGTAACCAGCATTTTCTCCTTTTCCCACAATGTTCTCTTCCCTGTCAAACAAAAATTGCACTATCTGAGCCACACTGAAATTGTCTTCTGCAAGTGCTTTCAATTTGGACCAGCCTAAAATTTCGTCGTTTGGTAAAGAGTTAAGGACTGGTAGTTTAGTCCATCAAAATCTGACAGTCTTTTGCCTGTAGTAGATTTTGGATCAAATGTGTACACATGTAGGACTGTATAAATACACTAGTAAAAAGGCAAGGTTGAAGTGTATTAGCTAAATCTAAAAGTAAAATGGGTTGTGGGCAAGCATGTATTTGGTTCAGGTCACAGATATAATAGTACAGAGTGAGCTTGCCTGCCTAGTTATGCAAAATGTATTTAGCTCCAGTCAGACTGATCAGAGTAAGCCAATTTGCTTTACAAATCTGCTAAAAATAATTAAACCATGCCCTGGCAAATAGGGGATTAATGGATCTCTTTGATGTATTTTACCAAGAAAGTTATCAAATGATTATATATGGTTCCTGATAACTCTTAACACTTTCCCAAATGGCAAGTTTTGAACCAGACAAAATTGAAAGCATTTTGAAGATTACACATTAACAGTTGGTAAAAAGATGATTTTTGTATATGATAGGGTAGAAAACATTGTGGGAAAAGGAGAAGATGCTGGTTACCAGCATTTTCTCCTTTTCCCACAGTGTTTTCAAAAGGCTTCTATTCCTGACCCGTAAAAACCAGGGATTGTTTGGGAAAGGGTTAAAGCACCTTTTACAATTATAATTGCCTCTGTGGCTAGTGTAGATCAAGATCAGGCTGCACAAAATATGTAGCCAGATCTTTGATCTACACTATCCACTTAGTGACAGAAAAAAGTAATTGAGCTATGCTCTGGCACAAAGGGGTTTAGTGTATCACTAGAACACATTATACCAAACAAGTCATCATGTGATAATGGTTCCTTGACCCATAAATAGAGTTCATTTCATCAGCTTGTGGTAAATATGGGGATATATTTGCCACAAAAGGGAAAGGTATGCGAAAATAACGAGTGCTGTAAGGCACAAGTTATTTTCGTTGACCTTTCCCTTTTGAGGCAAATATTTCCCCTTATTAATCACAAGCTGATGAATTGAATTTTATATTTCCTCTGATTATTTTGTCAACAAATGTCACTTTTAGAACTAGTGATCTCAAGTCAATTGACCAGATAACCGATATTTTCAAAAAAAATACATGTAGTTCCAGATTTTCGGCGGGAGGAAAATATTCACTGTGATGGGGAAATAATTCCCCCCAGCTTAAATTACGACTTTTCTTTACCCATAACATTTCTAGAAATAGACACATGAGATATAATAAAGTGCCTTTCACAACTATAGTCACCTTTGTTGCTAGAGTAAATCTTTGATCGTCACTGTCAGCTTTGCTTAACCACTTCAGAAAAGAGGGGTCTTGAAATTATGATTATTTGGGTCTTCTTTTTAAACACAAAATGTCTGTTGATTTTATTTGGGGTTCTAATGGTTAAAATACAGCACAATGTTGACTTTTAATTAATGACCTTGGGAAAGAAGACTTTTGAAAACATTATGGGAAAACAAGAAAATGCTGGTACCAGCATTTTCTTGTTTTCCCAAAATGTTTTCTACCCTATCAAAGAAAGATTATATCATGTGAACCACATTAACATTGTCGCCTGAAAATACTTTGAATTTGGACAAGCCTAGAACTTTAAAATCTGGTTAACTCATTACCAAATGACAAAATTTTTGGCTTGTCCAAATTGAAAGATTTGCAGATGACAAAATAAAAGTGACTGAAAAATTGAAATTTGTTTTGTGAATAGTAGAAAACATTGTGGGAAAAGGAGAAAATGCTGGTAACTAGCATTTTCTCCTTTTCCCACCATGCTTTCTAAAGGCTTCTTTCTTAGGGTCGTCAAAAGTAGAGATTGTCGTCAAAAGTAGAGATTGTCGTCAAAAGTAGAGATTGTGCAGTAATGGGTTAAAAGGTTAACAAGAAATTCAATTATGAGAAAGAATGGTCTTAGGACATGCAGCAAATTTATTGAAAGCTTAAAGTTTTAACCCATATTGATACATTTTGTAGATTCATGGCTCAGTAAATAAATGTTTTAAAATTGCAATTGAGGGTGCATTAGATTATTCTATTTGACAAAACACTGTTAACAGGCATTCAAATGATGTCATAGGTAAAATCTATGGAAGCAAATCATCGGAAATTAGAGCATATGCTATGACTTCATTAATTTTCCACAGGCTTTCTGAATGATCATTACTATATTTGGAATACTTTTCATTCATATGTGGTACATAGGGCAGGGTCACTGAAAGACACTGTTCTATAAATGTCTGTGGAATATCAAAATATGTGTAAATACCTGGGGTATATAAAAATCAAATATTGTATAGGTGTTACTGTATGGACATCCAATACGTTTGAAGATAAATTACTTTCTATCACAGGGGGCAGTATAGGAAATGTGTCTGTAATCTGGTTGGTAGATCTGCAGTCCAGCACGGCTGTGTACGGCATTGACTACAGGGCTGATGGTGCCACTCTCAACTTTGTGCCCGGTGAAACAAGAAAACGTAGGTGATTCCTTTTGTTCAATTGTCATCGAAGAAACTATGTCTGGATCATTGTGAACCTTTGATATTTTCACATAGCTGTGCCATTTATTTTTAGTTCTCCTATAGCAAGGAAGTATGGAGGAACTGTTGAAGTATTTTCATAGCCCTGTTTTTCTCTAGGTTGTTGTGTTGCAAAACATTTGATATTCTTATTCTAGTAGCAGTTTGAGAATTGGAGATATTTGCTTTAACCCTTAGCTAGTTGTAAATTTGTATCTTTTTAGTACATAATCAATAATTTTAACAACCCTGAGAGGGAAGGCTCTTGAAAAAAATGTTGATAAAGGAGAAAATGCTGGTAACCAGCATTTTCTCCTCATCCAACAATGTTTTCTACCCTATCAAAGACAGAAATCATTTTAGCTGTATATCATTTGTTGTCTGCAAATGCTCTTACTTTGGTCCAAGAGAAAATTTTGTTGTTTGGTAAAAAGTTAAAATAGGAATCCATAAAAGAAGGGTAACCCTGACACAATTATACCCCTTTCTTAACTTAGAATTTGACTGCAAAAGCAAATGCAATGGAGCGTAAGTACCTTGATCCCTGGCTGAAGGCAGAGGGATATAATTTTAACGTCTCTCTGTCCTTCAATCGGTCCATCCCTCTATCCATCCATCTGTGTGTCCATACAGGGGAATATCTCCGTTTGCATTGGACAGATTTTCATTAAACTTAATAGTATGTGTGTGTACAATAACCCATTCCACCAATATGTTTTCTTTTATTTTTATTTGATGCAAAATGGCCGACTGGGAGCAATGCAGTGTCTAATCTTATAACTATGTTAAGTAGTATTTCATTAGATATTATGAGTAGTCCAGCCCCAGAGGCTCTAGGGGTAGAGCATAGGGATTGTGAAACCAACTCTTTTGGGTCATTTGAAGGTGCTTGCAGTTTGAGCCCCTGCCTGGCCATCAAAAATTACTTATCTTTAGCAAAAGTAAACCAAGGTCCCAATGTCTAAGTACTATACACAGTGCACATCAAAGAACCACAAGTCACCTTAAATGGATTTAATCTTGTATCTTGCACTTTTTTCCCTTCCCACCCACTACATAACTAAGAACCTTCAGGGGGTATTGCCTATTTATGTGCAACCAGTGGCAATGATAAATAGAAAACCAATTGAGCAATACCACTATATCATGGACAAAATTGATTAGCCTTGTTGATTGTTATATTTAAGAATTTTTAGATTTAAGTTTTACTTATTTTGCATTTGATAGCTAAGTAAAGAAAGCACATAATTATGCTTTACTCTTTTTTAATGTTTTTTGTAAGAATCTCATTTTTGCTTATTGGCTGTAATTTACTTTGACTTTTTTACGATTCTACTTCAGGCTATAGAATATCTGAGCCATGCTCTGTGAAAAGAGGACTTAATACATCTGCAAAAAGTATCAACCCATGTCAGCCTGCACAGTCCATGCAGGCTGACCCGAGTCAAAGCTTTTTGCCTTTGGTAAATTTTCAGCATGTCAAAGGACTAGTGCACTTTGTGATTCAGTCAGTTGTTATGCACTGTTGACTTTATTCATCCATGATTATGTGATGTCTTGTTTCTGATCCTGTATTATGGAGATGCTTCCCTGTTGTCAGAGCATCACTCATCAGACTGTATTTTTCATTTCTTTATTGTTGCAGTAATAAGTGTGACAATACTGGATGATAGTGTTCCTGAATTGTCTAAAACAGTGGTTGTCAGACTTACAAATCCACAAGGTGGAGCTAACTTACGGAATGAGACAGCAACCATTGTTATCCTTGAGAATGATTATATTGCTGGAGTAATCTCTCTTAATACAACTTCTGTCCTGGCCAAAGAAGGTAAATATATTCCCTCCATAGTTTACTTCACACATTTAGTGTTCTACTGTTTTAACCCATTACCACACAATCCCTACTTTTGACAATCCTGAGAAAGAAAGCTTTAAAAAGCATTGTGGGAAAAGGCCGGCCTAACACTTTACCAAATGACAAAAATTTTGGACTGGTTCAAATATAGCATTTGCAGACAACAAAATAAATGTGAATCAAAATACAGAATTTGTTTTGGGTGGGGTAGTAGAAAACATTGTGGGGAAAGGGGAAAATGCTGGTTACCAGTATTTTCTCCATTTCTACAATGTTTTCAAAAGCTTTCTCTCTCAGGGTCGTTAAAAGTTAAGATTGTGTGGTAAAGGGTTAATAACATTTTCCTAGATTTGTTGGATTAAGTCTTATCTCAAACACCAAGTCATGTTAGGTCCTATATATCTCTGAACTGGGTGTTGTTTTTGGCTCACTTTTTGTGATTGTGCTATGTGTTGTCTGTTGTCCATTGTCAACTTTTACCTTGTGTATGCTCTAGAAGCCACATTTTAAGTATGATACTCGTGAGACTTAGTCAGCATGTTTGCCTTCATGAAATCTCAGATGAGTTAACCCATAACCACACAATCCTTACTTTTGACGACCCTGAGAAAGAAGCCTTTTGAAAACATTGTGGGAAAAGGAGACTATGCTGGTAATTTTCTGTCACTTTTATTTTGTCGTCCGCAAATGCCTTTGATTTGGACAAGCCTAAAATATTGTTGTTTGGTCATGAGGTAAAAAACATAGAAAAACCTTGTTGACACTCCAGAGGCAACATTACTTATGAAAGTTGGCCAGAATGTTTGTCTTGATGATATCTTGTACAAGTTCGAAAATCGATCATACCCAGCCAAAAACTAGGACACTAGGTTATTTCTTAGAAAAACAAGTTGTACTCTGTAGACGCCACATTTTCAGTCCAATTTTTTACTCTTTATAAAGTTGGTCAGAATGCTTGTTTTGATGATGTTACAGATGCGTTTGAAAATGGGTCATGTCAGGTCAAAAATTAGTTCACTAGGTCAAATCTTCTGTACCCTCTAGAGCCCACATTTTTACCAAATACTCAATGAAGATTGTCAGAAATCTTATCTGAATACGATCTCTAAGGTCTTTGAAAATTGCTTATGTCAGGTCAAAAAGTCACTGGGACCAATCTTTGAAAACTCATGTTCACATTATAGGCCACATCCTCATGGTAACCAGTCAAAATGATTTTCTTGATAATGTCCTGGAAGAGTTTAAAAATGGGTCACATTGCTCTATTAATTAGGCCACTTGGTCAAATCTTGAAAAACCTGGTGTACCATATTTTCAGTCCAATACATATGAAACTTGGTCAGAATTTTTGTTTTGATGACATCTTAAATGAGTCCAAAAATTGATCAAGTAGAGTGAAAAACTAGATCACTCGGTCATATCATATAAAAAACTATGTGTACAATCTTTAGGCCACAATTTAAGGTTAATACTCATTCAATGTTGGTAAAAATATTTGTCTTGATGACATCTTGGATGAGTCCCAGATAAGCTTGTGTACAGGTTGAGGCCAAATTTTCAGTGCTATAATTATGAAAACTTGTTTGAATGACTGTCATAATGTCTCGAAACAGATTTAAAGTTGATCATATTTGGTCAAAAGGCTCGGGGTAGCGACTTCAGACCATTATGGCCCTTTTGTCTCTGAATTTTATTTTCCATGGACTCTAATGGGTTAACATAATTATATTCAAGTGACAAAATTTAGACACTTCCAACCTCAATGCATTTGCAGACATTAAATTATTAATTACCACCAATGAAATAAAGTTCTTTGATAGAGTAGAAAAAAAACATTGTGTGACATGGGACATGCTACGCTATGTTTACAGTGGTTTTTAGCTCTACTGGCTGAAAGCAAGCAGAGCTTATGTCATGACATGGTTTCTAGTGTCTGTCAGTCTGTACAACCATCCGTCCATTAGTCTTTTTATTGTTTATGCAATAAAGTCTTCAGTTGTGGTTAGATTTTCGTAAGGTTCGCACTGTCTGTCTATCTCATCAATAGCTTCAATCCTATAGATTTGAAAAAAAAAAACCTAACTGTATGGGAAAATTAGCCCTTTCAAATTAAAAATTTCCATTTTTTGTTAACATGATAAAGTCTGCATTTGTAATCATATTTTTGTGGAACTTTCACAGTTTCTTTATCTCATCAATAGCTTAAACCCTTTTGATTTTGTAAAAAAAATCCAACAAGTAGTATGGGAAAAGTAGGCATTTAAAGTTAAAAATTTCTTGCTTATTCAATGAAGTTAGCATTGATTTTGTGGTTGAATTTTTATGAAACTTGCACAATTATTTTTTTTCATAAACAGCTTGAAACCTATTGATTTTGAAAAAAATCTGACAACTAGTATGAGAAAACAAGCCATTCAAAATTGAATATTTCCATTTCCTTTTTAGCTCACCTGAGCACAAAGTGCTAAAGGTGAGCTAATGTGATCGCCCTGTGTCCAGTGTCCGTCATCCTCCGTCATCCGTCAACTAATTCTTTAAACATCTTCTCATCCTAAACTACTATGCCAATCTTAATGAACCTCAGCAGAAATGCTCCTTGGGTGAACTTCTACCAAAATTGTTCAAAGAATTTAATTCCACCTATAACTCTGGTTGCCATGGCAACAAAAAGAAAAAAAAAAAAAAATCTTTGAAAATCTTCTTCTCTGAAACTAGAAGGCGTAGAGCTTTGATATTTGGTATGTAGCATCTCCTAATGGACCTCTACCACCCAAGTTTGTTCAAACTTTGCCCCTGTGGTCAAAACTTGCCCTACCCCAGGGGTCACAAGTTTGAGCATAGGAACAAAGAAGGAAAACTTTAAAAATCTTGTCCTCTGAAACTTGAAGGCGTAGAGCTTTGATATTTAGTATGTGGCATCTCCTAGTAGTCCTCTACCAAGTTTGCTCAAATAATGCCTCTGGGGTCAAAACTGGCCCCAACCTGAGGGTCACAAGTTTAAGCATAGGAAAAAAGAAGGAAAACTTTAAAAATCTTCTCCTCTGAAATTTAAAGGCGTAGAGCCTTGATATTTTGTATGTGGCTTTTCCTGGTAGACTTCCACCCAGTTTGTTCTAATTATGTCCCTGGGGTCAAAACTGGCCCCACCATAGGGATCACAAATTTGAGCATAGGAACAAAGAAGGAAAACTTTAAAATTCTTTTCCTAAGAAATTAGAAAGCGTAGAGCTTTAATATTAGGTCTGTTTCATCTCCTAGTAGACCTCAAAAAATTTTATTAAAATGATGTCCCTGGGGTCAAAACTGGCCCCACCCCGGGGGTCACCAGTTCGAGCATAGCAACAAAGAAGAAAAACTTTAAAATACTTCTCCTCTGAAACTAGATGGCATAGAGCTTTGATATTTGATATGTAGCATCTCCTAATGGATCTCGACCAAGTTTGTTCAAATTATGCCCCTCGGGTCAAAACTGGCCCCGCCCCAGGGGATAATGAGTTTGAGCATAGGAACAAAGAAGGAAGACTTTAAAAATCTTCTACTCTGACACTTGAAGGTATAGAGCTTTGATATTTGGTATGTAGCATCTCCTAGTGGACCTCTTCCAAGTTTGCTCAAATTATGCCCTGGAGTCAAAACAGGCCCCAACATGGGGATCACAAGTTTGAGCATAGGAACAAAGAAAGAAAACTTTAAAAATCTTCTCCTCTGAAATTTGAAGGCATAGAGCCTTGATATTTGGTATTGTGGTATTTCCTAGTAGACTTCTACCAAGTTTATTCTAATTATGTCCCTGGGGTCAAAACTGGCCCCACCACAGGGATCCCAAATTTGAGCATAGGAACAAAGAAGGAAAACTTTAAAACTCTTTTCCCCAGAAACTAGAAAGCATAGAGTTTTGATATTTGGTATGTTGCATCTCCTAGTAGACCTCAACCTAGTTTATTGAAATGATGTCCCTGGGGTCAAAACTGGCCCCACCCCTGGGGTCACTAGTTTGAGCATAGGAACAAAGAAGGAAAACTTTCAAATACTTCTCCTCTGAAACTAGATGGCGTAGAGCTTTGATATTTGGTCTGTGGCACCTCCTAGTGGACTTCTATTGAGTTTATTGAAATCATGCCCCTGGGGCCAAAAGTTAGAATTTGAATATAGGAACAAAGAAAGAAAATTTTAAAATTCTTCTTCTCTAAAACTAGAAGGCATAGAGCTATGATATTTGGCATGTAGCAATTCCTAGCAGATCTCTACCAAAGTTGTTCATGTTATGCCCTTGTGGTCAAAACTGTCCCTGCCCCGGGGGGTCACAGGTTCGAACATGGCAACAAAGAAGGAAAACTTTAGATATCTTCTCTGAAACTTGAAGGTGCAGAGCTTGATATTTGGTATGCACAATCTTCTAGTGGACCTCTTCCAAGTTTGGTCATATGATCGCCCTGGCATCAAAACTGGCCATGCCCGGGAGGTCACATGTTGGAACATAGGAACAAAGAAGGAAAATTTTAAATTTCTTTTTCTCTTAAATGGGAATGTGTAGAGCTTTGATATGTGGTATGTAACATCTTTGAGTGGACTTCTACCAAGTTTGTTCCAAGGATGGTGCTTTTGTTAAAACTGACCCAGCCCAGGGGACCACAAGTTCAAACATAGGACAAAGAAGGAAAATTTAAAATTCTTCTTTGAAACTGGAGGGTGTAGAGCTTTGATATTTGATTGCCCAATGTCAGGTGTCTGTTGCCCGTCAAATATTCTTTAAACATCTTCTTCTCCTAATCCACTGGGTAAATTTTGATGAAACTTGGCAGGGATGTTCCTTGGGTGAAGCTTTACCAAAGTTGCTCAAAGAATTGAATTTCACTCATAAGCTATAGTCTAAGGTGAGCGTTCCAGGGCCAATGGCCCTCTTGTTTAGGGTTGATCGAAATCTTGTGAAACTTGCAAAAGTTGTTTGATTCATCAAGGGATTGAAGTGTATTAAAAGTGAAGAAAATCTAGTAAACGGTTCAGGAAAAGCAGCCATCTCATGACATAGTATCATTTACCCAACAAAGTCCACATTATTATTCACATTTCTTTGAAATTTGCTAGGATTGTATAGTACAAGGTGTTCTGAAAGCCTATCAAATTTGGCAAGATTCCAAACAATTTTTTTTTCCTGTTTGTTCTATTCACCATGCATGCTTATGTTGTCTTATTGGGTTCAAGCTGCAATTCAAGAACAAATTTTTGTCTTGTTTTTAGCTCTCCTTAGCACAAAGTGCTAAAGGTGAGCTATTTTGATTGCCCTTTGTCCTGCGACCGGCATCCGTTAGCAATTTCTTTAAACATCTTCTCCTCCTAAACCACGTGGCCAATCTTCATAAAACTTGGCAGGAATGTTTCTTGGTTAAAGCTCTACCAAAAGTCTTAAAAAAATTTAATTCCACCCGTAACTCTGGTTGCCATGGCAACAAAAAGAAAAAAAAAATGAAATCTTTGAAAATCTTCTTCTCTGAAACTAGAAGGCGTAGAGCTTTGATATTTGGTATGTAGCATCTCCTAATGGACCTCTACCAAATTTTTTCAAATTATGCCCCTAAGGTGAAAACTGGCCCAACCCAGGGGTCAACAAGTTTGAGCATAGGAACAAAGAAGGAAAACTTTTAAAATCTTGTCCTCTGACACTTGAAGGTGTAGAGCTTTGATATCTTGTATGTAGCATCTCCTTATAGACCTCTACCAAGTTTGTTCAAATTATGCCCCTGTGGTCAAAACTGGCCCCACCCCAGGGGTCACAAGTTTGAGCATAGGAACAAAGAAGGAAAACTTTTGAAATTTTCTCCTCTAAAGGTGTAGAGCTTTGATATTTGGTATGTGGCATTTCCTAGTGGACCTCTACCAAGATTTTTCAAATTATGCCCCTGGGATCAAAACTGGCCCCAACCTGGGGGTCACAAATTTGAGCATAGGAAAACAGAAGGAAAACTTTAAGATTCTTTTCCTCAGAAACTAGAAAGCATAGAGCTTTGATATTTGGTTTGTTGCATATCCTAGTGGACCTCTACCAAGTTTATTGAACTGATGTCCCTGGGGTCAAAACTGGCCCTACCTCGGGGGTCGCTAGTTTGAGCATAGAAACAAAGAAAGAAAACTTTAAAATTCTTGTCCTCTGAAACTAGATGGCGTAGAGCTTTGATCTTTGGTCTGTGGCACCTCCTAGTGGACCTCTACTGAGTTTGTTGAAATCATGCCAGTGGGGTTAAAACTGGTCCCACCCCTGGGGTCAAAAGTTCGAACATAGGATCAAAGAAAGAAAATTTTAAAATTCTTCTTCTCTAAAACTAGAAGGTATAGAGCTATGATATTTGACATGTAGCAAATCCTTGTGGACCTCTACCAAGTTTGTTCATATTATCCCCTTGGGATTATAGCCGCGGGGGTCACAGGTTTGAACATAGCAACAAAGAAGGAAAACTTTAGAAATCTTCTCTGAAACTTGAAGGTGCATAGCTTTGATATTTGGTATGCACAATATTCTAGTTGACCTCTACCAAGTTTATTCATATGATGTCCATGGCATCGAAACTGGCTATGCCCCAGAGGTCACAGGTTGGAACATAGGAACAAAGAAGGAAAATTTTAAATTTCTTTTTCTCTCAAATGGGAAGATGTAGAGCTTTGATATGTGGTATGTAGCATCTTTGAGCGGACCTCTACCAAGTTTGTTCCAAGGATGCTGCTTTGGTTAAAACTGACCCAGCCCCGGGGACCACAACTTGGAACATAGGACAAAGTAGGAAAATTTATAATTTATAATCAAATTTTAAATTTCTTTTTCTCTTAAATGGGAATGTGTAGAGCTTTGATATGTGGTATGTAAAATCTTTGAGTGGACTTCTACCAAGTTTGTTCCAAGGATGGTGCTTTTGTTAAACTGACCCAGCCCAGGGGACCACAAGTTCAAACATTGGACAAAGAAGGAAAATTTAAAAGTCTTCTTTGAAACTGGAGGGTGTAGAGCTTTGATATTTGATTGCCCAATGTCCCGCGTCTGTCAGCCGTCAATAATTTCTTTAAAGGGCAAATCAACAAGTTTCTGATATGATTAATTTTGAAATCTACATCTATCAAATGGCAACCTGGTAATATTGTAATTTGAAAAAAAAATTAGTAAAATTACTTTTTTTCAATTTATATTTTTGCTTATTAGTTTTTCTTGCATCGCTTACCTCCCTTACTTTTTGTAGCGCACCTTGATCTGTGACGTCATAGGAGCGTTTGTTTCAATATGGACCTTGTTTCAGATAGTGAAATGAGCGATATTTAAGACGAAGGAATACACGATTCTAGGCCGGTAAGGCCGTACATGTACCACCAAGTTTTTATTGAAACTTAATAGTTTCTGATGATGAGGATAAAAGTAAAAATTCGCCCACCAGTGGCGAGAATACCGATGTTATGCCGGACTTTGAACAGCGTGATGAGTATCACGCCTACATGTATTAGGCTACGGGACGAACGTCGCTTACAGAAATATTATTCGATACATGATAAAATTAAGTGTACGGCATAAGCTTTGTTTCACTTGAAGTATTTTCAGTAGATTTACGGGTGGCATTAATAATAATAATAATAAAAAAGACGGTTTCAAGACAGTTCCACGACTACACAGTTCCCCGACACTTTTAAAGACATTTCTCCTACACTTTAGTTTCATGTCAAATAACCGATTTCTTGACTTTTACGATTGATAATCGTGAGATGTTAGTTCTAACTATTTGTTGGTGGATCCTATATTTGTATCTTGTAAAGAATTCTGTAAACATTGACAGATGTACAAAATTTGTTCTCTCATGGGTGAAGGGTTACACAATAAATCGCGATTTTAATGAGAATAAGAATAGTTTGAAATTTGTTAACGAGCGTGAAATTTGAGAAAATAATATGTTCCGAGACCGTTAAGACAATCATCAAAATTATTTTATATTCTGGGTAACCACGTTTGTATCAATTTATCCTTTATCCACAATATTTTCTACTTTTAACTCTTTACCATACGACAAAATATTAAACAGGTCCAAACTGAAATAGCTTGCAGACGACAAAATAAAGTTATATATTTCAAAAATTGAATTTTTTTTCCAGCAGAGTAAAACACTGTGTTAACAGGAGAATATGCTGGTTACTAGGTTACTTTCTACTAGGTAGCTGGTTACTTTCTTACAATGTTTTTAAAAGTCTGCTGTCTTCGGGGTCGTAAAAATTATGGATTGATTGGTAAAGGGTTAAATATAAATCCCACACATTGGGCACAAGTTCTGGTTAAGTTCACAGGGAGCAGTATCCGAATTTGAATTTTGCTTTGAATTTGGTCTGGTCCAAAATTTGCCGTCTGGGAAAGGGTTAAATTGTTACCAAACATCAAATTTATTGACTCAACCGAATTGAAAGCAATTAGAGTCAACAAATTAAATTTAACTTGCATGTTTGGACTTGTTTTTGATGGGTAAAAAACATTGTAGAAAAAGGAGAAAATGCTGGTCAGCAACATTTCTCTTTTACCTATAATGTTTTCGAAAGTTTTTTCTATCTTTACAAGGGTCGTAAAAACAAAAGATTTCTCTCATTAGCCTGTCTAGAAGACAGAGTATGGAGAGGAACAGGGAAATATCCACAAATCAGAAATGTAAAGATACAATTCAAAATTTGTTCAAAATGATAGTAAGTTGTCAAATCATTTTTAAGAGTGAAATTAAATGTCTAAGAGAAGAAGTGTATGGGATAAAAGCTGTAACATGGGTTTACTGTCACAAACAAACATTACAGAGTAAAGGGGTGAGATATGCAAATGTTATGTAACCATTTCCTGTATTGTTTCAACTGGCTGGTGATGGATTAACATTTATGACCATGACTAGGGGTAGCCAGATACTGACTTCACCCTTTACCATGCAAACCCTAGTTTCCAATACCCAAAGAAAGAGTGTTTGAAAAACAGTGTGGGAAGAAAAAGATGTTAACTGTTTAAGGGCAAATCCTAATATATTTTGACCATTCTGTTGTTTTTACTCCAATCAGCTGCAAATATTTTTGGTTCACAATTCTTTTGTTGTCTGCAAATGCTTTCAATTTGAACCAGTCTAAAATTTTTGTGTTTGGTGAATGGTCACTTGACCCTTTGTTTTTTACAACCCTGAGACAGAAGCCTTTTGAAAACATTGTGGAAAAGGAAGAAAAAGCTGAAACACTTGAAAGTTAACATCATTTGAACAATCCAGACTTTGGTACTTGCAAAATCTATGTTATGAATTTGGATGAATATGTTATGTTGTTGCCTTTGAAAACATTGTGAGGAAAAGAGAAAATGCTAAGATTTTCTCCTTTTCCCATAATGTTTTCCATCCTTTCCAAATCAAATTTCATTACAACTTTTTGATTACCATTTTTTGTCATGTGCAAATTAACCCTTTACCAAACAATCCCTGGTTTTTACAACCCTGAGATGGAAGCCTTTTTAAAACATTGTGGGAAAAGAGAATGCTGGTAACCAACATTTTCTTCTTATCCTACAATGTTTTCTATCCTGGTGGAAACAAATTTCAATATTTCAGTTAGGTTTACTTTGTTTGCAAGTGCTTTTAATTTGGACCATTCTAAAATTGTGTCTCTTGGTAAAGGGTTAAATGTTGAAAACATTTGGGGAAAAAAAGGGAGAAAACGGCACCAATTTCTACTTTGTCCAGAATGTAGATGTAAAATAGGATAAAATATTACGAAAAACAATTAAAGGAATTACCGACCTTATGTTTGTTTTTCTTTTTGGAGATTGCCATTGCCGAATGTCTGTCTTATGGCCTATCTTATTTCGACTCGGAGTTTCGAACAATGTCGGCACAGCATCAGGTTTTAATCGCAGCCTAATATTCCTATAACCAACTTCTTTTACGAGTTTTGGACTTATTAAGAACTGACTGTCCTCGAAGTGTTTCAATCACAATTTGGAATGAACTGATGGCACAGGCAAAATCCTCCGTTACTGTCCGGCCCCGGTTTAAACGTTGAATCCATAGTTTCCTCCTTTTTAAGTCCTTCGGAAATTTGAACATACTAATTCTATGTGTTCCTGATTCGACGTTGAAGCTATAGGCTGCACAATTTACCATTTTTTCGGCTGAATTCTATGTTAATACTCAGATATCTGTGTATAATCATCAGCGTTCCATCTTATTTCTACTGACTGTAAACACAGGCTTACGCGACTATGACGTCACACAGGTACGGAAGATAAGCGAATCAGGGGAAGTAAGCCATGCACCATTTTTGGGGCCGTATATCAGCGTGACAATTCGAGCGTGATTTATGGCATGTTACAGAGTGGTATTTATGAAAACTGATGGACACGTGTTTACTAACATCATTTGCAGCTGATTGGAGTAAAAAAACAGTATGGTCAAAAAATCTTAGGATTTGCCCTTTAAACATCTTCTTCTCCTAACTCACTGGGTAAATCTTGATGAAACTTGGCAGGGATATTCTTTGGATGAAGCTTTACCAAAGTTGCTCAAAGAATTGAATTTCACTCATAAGCTATAGTCTAAGATGAGCATTTCAGGGCCAATGGCCCTCTTGTTTTTTTCTGTTTGCATCATGAATTTATAATGCATGCTAGCAAAAATGCAAAATCACTGCTAGTAGACCAATTTCAGGCCCCCAAGGACTTCTAGTTTTTCTGTTGAAAATGTGTTGTGATGCATGATTTTTTAGCTCACCTGAGCACATAGTGCTCAGGGTGAGCTATTGTGATCGATCGTTGTCCGGCGTCCGTCCGTCCGTCCGTGTGCCTAGCCGTCCGTCCGTCCGTCCGTGAACAATTACTTAAAAATTCTCCTCCTCTGAAACCGCTTAACAGATTTCAGTGAAACTTCACAGAAATGATCCTTTGGTGATGCACTTTTAAAATACTTCAAAGATTTGAATTCCATGGAGAACTCTGGTTGCCATGGCAACCGAGAGAAAAAACTTTAAAAATCTTCTTGTCCCAAACCGTAAGGGCTAGAGCTCTCATATTTTGCATGTAGCATCATCTAGTGACCCTCTACCAAAATACTTCAAATTATGGCTCTAGTGTTGAAAATGGCTCTATGTTGTGGGTTCTTGGATTTCACATGGAGATAAAGAAGGAAATCTTTAAAAATTTTCTTGTCCCAAACCATAAAGGCTAGAGCTCTCATATATGGCATGTAGTATCATCTAGTGGCCCTCAATTAAAATACTTCAAATAATGGCCCTAGTGTAGAAATTGGCCCTATGTTGTGGGTTCTCGGATTTCACATAGAGATAAAGAAGGAAATCTTTAAAAATCTTCTTGTCCCAAACCATAAGGGCTAGAGCTTTCATATTTGGCATGTAGCATCATCTAGTGACCCTCTACCAAAATACTTCAAATTATGGCCCTAGTTTGAAAATGGCCCTATGTTGTGGGTTCTCGGATTTCACATAGAGATAAAGAAGGAAATCTTTAAAAATCTTCTTGTCCCAAACCATAAGGGCTAGAGCTCTCATATATGGCATGTAGTATCATCTAGTGGCCCTCTACCAAAATACTTCAAATAATGGCTCTAGTGTGGAAATTGGCCCTATGTTGTGGGTTCTCCGATTCCACATAGAGATAAAGAAGGAAATCTGTAAAAAACTCTATGTCCCAAACCTTAAGGGCTAGAGCTTTCATATTTGGCATGTAGCATCATCTAGTGGCCCTCTACCAAAATACTTAAAATTATGGCCCTAGTGTTGAAAATGGCCCTATGTTGTGGGTTCTTGGATTTCATATAGAGATAGAGAAGGAAATCTTTAAAAATCTTCTTGTCCCAAACCATAAAGGCTAGAGCTCTCATATATGGCATGTAGTATCATCTAGTGGCCCCCTATTAAAATACTTCAAATAATGGCCCTAGTATGGAAATTGGCCCTATGTTGTGGGTTCTCCGATTTCACATAGAGATAAAGAAGGAAATCTTTAAAAATCTTCTTGTCCCAAACCTTAAGGGCTAGAGCTATCATATTTGGCATGTAGCATCATCTAGTGGCCCTCTACCAAAATACTTCAAATTATGGCCCTAGTGTTGAAAATAGCCCTATGTTGTGGATTCTCGGATTTCACATAGAGATAAAGAAGGAAATCTGTAAAAAACTTCTTGTCCCAAACCATAAAGGCTAGAGCTCTCATATATGGCATGTAGTATCATCTAGTGGCCCTCTACCAAAAGACTTCAAATAATGGCCCTAGTGTAGAAATTGGCCCTATGCTGTGGGTTCTCGGATTTCACATAGAGATAAAGAAGGAAATCTTTAAAAATCTTCTTGTCCCAAACCGTAAGGACTAGAGCTTTCATATTTGGCATGTAGCATCATCTAGTGGCCCTCTACCAAAATACTTCAAATTATGGCCCTAGTTTGAAAATGGCCCCATGTTGTGGGTTCTCGGATTTCACATAGAGATAAAGAAGGAAATCTTTAAAAATCTTCTTGTCCCAAACCATAAGGGCTAGAGCTCTCATATATGGCATGTAGTATCATCTAGTGGCCCTCTACCAAAATACTTCAAATAATGGCCCTAGTGTGGAAATTGGCCCTATGTTATGGGTTCTCCGATTTCACATAGAGATAAAGAAGGAAATCTGTAAAAAACTTCTTGTCCCAAACCTTAAGGGCTAGAGCTTTCATATTTGGCATATAGCATCATCTAGTGACCCTCTACCAAAATACTTCAAATTATGGCCCTAGTGTTGAAAATGGCCTTTTGTTGTGGGTCCTCAGATTTCACATAATGATAAAGAAGGAAATCTGTAAAAATCTTCTTGTCTTAAACCTTAAGGGCTAGAGCTTTCATATTTGGCATGTAGCATCATCTAGTGACCCTCTACCAAAATACGTCAAATTATGGCCCTAGTGTGGAAAATGGTCCTATGTTGTGGGTTCTCCGATTTCACATAGAGATAAAGAAGGAAATCTTTAAATATCTTCTTGTCCCAAGCCATAAAGGCTAGAGCTCTCATATATGGCATGTAGTATCATTTAGTGGCCCTCTACCAAAATACTTCAAATAATGGCCCTAGTGTGGAAATTGGCCCTATGTTGTGGGTTCTCAGATTTCACATAGAGATAAAGAAGGAAATCTTCAAAAATCTTCTTGTCCCAAACCTTAATGGCTAGAGCTTTCTTATTTGGCATGTAGCATCATCTAGTGGCCCTCTACCAAAATACTTCAAATTAAGGCTCTAGTTAGCTCACCTGAGCACTTTCAAACTTCTCTTAAATATTTATATATAACCGGGTTTGGTTAACCCATTACCAATCAATCCCTACTTTTGACGCCCCTGAGAAAGAAGCCCTTTGAAAACACTGTGGGAAAAGGAGAAAATGCTGATAACCAGCATTTTCTCCTTTTCCCACATTGTTTTCTACCCTTCCCAAACTAAATTTCAATTTTTCAGTCACCTTTTTTTTGTCATCTGCAAATGCTTTCAATTTGGACCAGTCCAAAATTGTCTCGTGTGGTAATGAGTTAAGAAAGATTATCTTCTTATCTAAACCAAGAAGACCTAAAGCTTTGGCCTTGCACTTCGATATTTGGTATTTATCTTCATTGTAAATCTTTACTGCTTGGTACTCAGGTGAGCGATATAGGACCATCATGGTCCTCTTGTTTTTTTATTGTAATTGGTTAACATTTTTAGCTTGGCTGTTTTTGAAGAAAAGACAAGTTATTGTAAAATGGCTCTGGCATTGTTAATATCGTCATTTTTATCGGCTGCCTCATCATGCAAAAACTTTGACATTTTGCTGTATATCTCTTATCAGTGAAGATATTTATTTTATACTTGGACAAGTTCTTAACTATTAATGGGGAATTCATACAACAGGGGCAGATAACCATCATAGTATTTTTGACACAGTAATACCCCTTTTTTGACTTAGAATTTCTCTGAAAATAAAGCATTTGCAGCCAAGCATTGGCACCAACCTGCAGTGCGCTTGTTTCATTTACCATTACCATTGTAGGAGACACAGTTATGTTGGATGTAACAAGGTCCCCGTTTGACCATGGAACTGTAACCATGGACTGGGATATACAGGGGCTCAATGGCAAGGATCCTGCTGCTGGATTCCAGAACTATCAGGGATTTCTGGAATTTCAACCAGTAAGACTTCAAATGATATTAATGTTTTATAGTTTTCTTTTTTGTAATGAGTTTTTAGATTTGCCCTTTACCACACTGCAAAATTTTAGGCACATCCATATTGGGAGAATTCACAGATTACACCTTAAATGTTTTTCAATGGATTGTTTTTGTCCTCAAATAGATAGAAATCATTTTGGAAAAAGGAGAAAATGCTAGTCAACAACATTTTCTCCTTTTTTCACAATGTTTCATTTTCCAAAATGTTTCCAAAAGTATTCTTTCTTAGGGTCATTAAAAGTAGGGATTGTGTGGTAATGCCATGAAACCAAGAGGGCATTTGAAAACATTGTGGAAAAAGAAGAAAACATTAATGCTTTCATGGCAATGTGACATGGTGAGTGATTCGAACATAACAGAACATGTTATTGTCATGTAAGAAGAAAATAGCATGTGAATACTGAAGAAATACTAAAGGATAATTATTAGCCATCTTCTGTGAAAAGGGGGCTTCTCTGCAAAAAATGTATCACACAGGCTGATCTTGGCCAAAACTTTTCACTATCAATTGTTTTTCTGTATTTTCAAAGACTAGTGTACCTTGTGATTAAGTTTGTTATCAAAACAAGTGGTTATTATGGATTCATACTTGAGTAATGTCATTCTTGGTATCGTGCATCACAGACATACATTAGGGCCTCTTTTGCCAGAGCCTTGCTCATATGTTTAACTCATTACCAGACAACAATATTTTAGTCTTGTCCAAGTCGAAAGCATTTTGACTGGTTAACAGCATTTTCTCCTTTTCCCACAATGTCTTCTAAAGGCTTCTTTTTCAGGGTCGTCAAAAGTAGGGATTGTGTGGTAATGGGTTCAAGTGTTGAAAATATTGCAAGAAGGGAGAAAACTGCTGGTTACCACTGTTTTCTCCTTTTACCATAATTATTATCAGAAGCCCTCTTCTTCAGGGTTGTAAACAATTTGGGGATAGTTTTATAAAGGGGTATGCTACCTGATGGTTGTACTGAAAACACTTACAATTTGATATATATCTAAACCTCTCACTAGATGACAAAAATTTCAGACTTGTCAATATAGAAAGCATTTTGTAGATGACAGGTTACCTTTAGCTCAAGTTATGGGATTTGACAATGAAATGGTACAAGACATTGTCAGAAAAGGAAGGAATATTGGTTATCTATTATCCCAACTTTCTCTGTTTCCTGCCATGTTTTTAACAGCCACCTCTGTCAGAGTAGTTAACTCATTACCACACGACAAAATTTTAGGTTTATCCAAATCAAACGCATTTGCAGATGACAAAATAAAAGTGACTGAAAATATGAAATTTGTGTTTGGTTACCAGCATTTTCTCCTTTTCCTACAATGTTTTCAAAAGGCTTCTTTTCCAGGGGCGTCAAAAGTAGGGATTGAGTGGTAACGGGTTAACTCTTTACAAGATGACAAAATTTTGAGCTTGCACAATTCAAAACTTGAACAGACAAATTAAATGTAGCTAAATCAAGCTATATGTCTTTGATGAGATCAAAAGTATGATGGAAAGAGGAGAAAACGCTAGTCACCAGCACTTTCTCCTTTTCCCACAATGTTTTCAAAAATCTCTATGTTCATGGTTAGGTTAAATTTGAGAGTGTGCGGTAAAGGGTTGATCTGGATGGTATGGTAGAAGTTTAAGCAAGCACTTTAACCCATTACCACACAATCCCTATTTTTGACGCCCCTGAGAAAGAAGCCTGTGGAAAACATTGTGGGAAAAGGAGAAAATGCTGGTAACCAGCATTTTCTCCTTTTCCCACAATGTTTTCTACCCTTCACAAAACAAATTTCAAATTTTCTGTCACTTTTATTTTGTCGTCTGCAAATGCTTTCAATTTGGACCAGTCTAAAATATTGTTGTTTGGTAATGGGTTAAAGATAATTAAATTTGAGCAATGATCTGAGAAAAGTGGGTTAAAACATCTGCAAAAAGTATCAACTGGGGTCAGCCTGCACAGGCTGGCCTGGACCAAAACTTTCCACGACTGGTAAATTTTTTGTATGTCCAAGGACTAGTGTACCTGATGATAAAGTTGGCTGTTCATAAAAATTGTACATTACAGATCTATTTATTATACTGCAAAGAAATTTCTCGTGATCTGATTGGTTAACTTGCCGGGAACATATATATCATGTACCCTGGCAAAAACCACCTAAAGCCAGTTTCCTTTTTGAGTGCCTTGTAAACGTCACTTACACATGCAACACAACATCCAAAATGGTCACCAGACTGCATGTTTATGCACCAAACTGCACGTTTTAGTGACGACAGTTTCCAGTGACGTCAGTTTTCATTGAATTTGGAGACTCAGAAGGGAAATTCTATTTCGTCAGCATACTCGATTCATGAGATTATAAAGTAGGAAAATTTCACTTAACACACCTTGAAAGGGTAAAACTTTGCAGTATAATAAATTCGGCTTGGGGTGACATGATTCACCACAGCAGTGAACAAGTTTCCAAGTTCCGTGCCACCTGACTGTACAACTAATAAAGTGATGGCTTGACGGGTAAAATACATCATGGAGATACAATAAGCCCCCTTTTGCTAGAGCATGGCTCATTTCATTTGGAGTCCTGATGCAAGAACTAAGCAACGGATATCAAATGATTTTATTTGAATGAATGATAATTATGCTGACCATAAAGTTCCTTTTATGTTTTAATTTATAAATCCAGGGCGAAGCTAAAAAGACAATAGTGCTAGATGTGTTGACAGACAATATACCTGAGATAAATGAGGAGTATGAGCTTAGACTGTCAAACATTAAAACTACAGGTACATTTATAAATATCTTAAGTTTTTATCAAATGACAGAGTTTTGGATTTGTCCAATTTGAGAGCAGTTGCGAATGGCAAAGTAAATTTGGTTCAAGAGTAGAAAATATTGTGGTAAAAAGGAGAAGATGCTGGTTCCCAGCATTTTCTCCTTTTTCTACAATGTTTTCAAAATTCTTCATGCTCAGGATTGTGTTGTAAAGGGTCAAGAGAGCAATAACTACATACAGTTGTCATAGATTTTCTATAAATGTTAAGAGATTTTAGTTATAATGGCCTTGAGTATAAAAATACTTGCCTGTTCTTTTTACTGAAAATATTAAGTTCATTTGGTAGTCTAAGGGTTATCTACCCAAAAAGGGCTCAATAAACGGAAAATACATTTTCAGTAAAAAATGATATATATTCAAATAATTGCAATTTCAATTTGGCTTCTGTCTGATATTTTGGCAAAGCGAGCAGTGTGGTTTGC
This sequence comes from Tridacna crocea, assembly GCA_943736015.1. NCBI lineage: Eukaryota > Metazoa > Mollusca > Bivalvia > Cardiida > Cardiidae > Tridacna > Tridacna crocea. The sequence goes on along the minus strand of OX031066.1, from coordinate 30,758,087 downwards.
AGATAAGAGTACTTGATTGGCAAAGTTTGATCTTGATCTACACTGTCCATCAAACCAGCTATAGTGCTGTGAAAGACTCATTACCAACAACAATGTTTTAGGCTTGTCCAAATTGAAAGCATTTGCAGACGTCAAAATGAAAGTGACTGAAAATTTGAAATTTGTCATGTGAAGGGTAAAAAAACATTGTGGGAAAAGGAGAATATGCTGGTTACCAGCATTCTCTCCTTTTCCCACAATGTTTTGTAGAGGCTTCCTTCTCAGGGTCGTCAAAAGTAGGAATTGTGTGGTAATGGGTTAATGGTTAATAGCAATCAATTTTAATATAAATCTCGTATCTGTCCCAACACAGTCATGCAACAACTTGAAAACTTTTCCCTAAAAAATATGTATTACAGGTGTAGAGGGTCTCTGGATCAGCTATGTTTTGGCCCAGCTCTGTACAGCTAGTATAACAATAGAGGGCTAAAACAAGTATATACATGTAGCATTAACACAAAATCTGATATATTGTCCCCTTTAACCCTTTACCAAACAATCCCTGGTTTTTACAGCCCTGAGATAGGAGCCTTTTGAAAACATTGTGAGAAAAGGAGAAAATGCTGGTAACCAGCATTTTCTCCTTTTCCCACAATGTTTTCTACCCTGATGGAAACAAATTTCAATGTTTGAGTTACATTTATTTTGTCGTCTGCAAGTGCTTTCAATTTGGACCAGTCTAAAATTTGGTTTTTTGGTAAAGGGTTATACAAATGTATTACAGGTGTAGGGGTCACTGGGTCAGCAGTTTTTGCACCCCAGCTACGTACAGCTAGTATAACAATAGAGGGCTCAAACAATCCGCATGGCGTAGTACAGTTTGGTACAAACTCTCTCAATGTCAGGGTCAATGAGGACATGGGCACCGTCAACATACAGGTGGACAGAAAGTTTGGAGCTATAGGTTAGTTTTCAGATGGGCTGCTTCTGATGAAAACAATGATTTATTGTCATAACCCTGGCATTGTCTGCATGGTCTGTGTCTAAGTTGTTGTTGTTGATAGCTTGTAATATCTCTGATATGAGTGAGTGAAGATACTTACTTCAAACTTAAACAAGTTGTTACCTCTTTTCCACACCATCCCAACTTTTAACGACCCCGAGAAAGAAGCCTTTTGAAAACATTGTGGGAAAAGAAGAAAATGTTGGTCACCAGAATATTCTCCTTTTCCCACAATATTTTCTACCATTCCCAAACTAAATTTCAACTTTTCAGTCACATTTATTTTGTCCTCTGCAAAAATTTTCTTGTGTGGTAAAGAGTTACTGTGAAAATGGGAGTTCATACCATAGGGACAGGTAACAAACAGTGTTTTTGAAACAGTTATGCCCCCTTTTTTTTGAATAAGAATTTTTGCAGAAAACCAAGCATCTGCACCTGGGGCATGGCACCCACTTGCAATCTTTTCATAGCCCCATACCATGCAATTCAGAGTTAATAACCCTGAGGAAAAAGAATTTGAAAAAAATGGAGGGAAAAGGAGAAATGCTAGTAGCCCACACTTTTGCCTTCCTCCACAATGTTTTCTGTCCTTCCCAAAACAATTTTCAAACTTTTTAGTCACATCTGATATGTCAGCTGCAAATGCTGTCCATTTGCTTTAGCCTAAAATTTTGTCATTTGGTAATGAGTTAAATAATAGAAGTTGATAGAAAACTTATTGTGGTTATTTTTCCTGTCATGATGAGTTTAAATTCTTCATATATAATTTGAAAGGTTGATTCTAAAGTTAGGATGAGGTTTAGATTGAGACTGTATTCAGACCAATAGCTTTTTTTTATAGCTCACCTGAGCACAAAGTGCTCATGGTGAGCTTTTGTGATTGCCCAATGTCCGTCGTGCGACGTGCATCATCCTTTGTACACAATTTCTTTAAACATCTTCTCCTCCTAAACCACTGGGCCAATCTTGATGAAACTAAGAAGAAATGTTCTTTAGGTGAAGCTTTACCAAATTTTTTCAAGAGATTGAATTCCACCCATAACTCTGGTTGCCATGGCAACCAAAAGGAAACAAAAAGTAAAATCTTTGAAAATCTTCTTCTCTGAAACTAAAAGGAGTGGAACTTTGATATTTGGTATGTAGCATCTCCTAGTGGACCTCTACCAAGACTTTACATATGATGCCCCTAGGGTTAAAACTGGCCCTGCCCCGGGGGTCACAAATTTGAAACATAGGAACAAAAAAAGAAAACTTTAAAATTCTTCTTCTCTGAAACTAGAAGGTGCAGAGCTTTGATATTTGATATGTAGCATCTCCTAGTTGACCTCTACCAAGATTGTTCATATAATGCCCCTGGAGTCAAAACTAGACCCGTCCCGGGGAGTCAGTAGTTCAAAACATAGGAACAAAGACGGAAAACTTTAAAATTCTTCTGCTCTGAAACTAGAAGGTGCAGAGCTTTGATATTTGGTGTGTTGCATCTCCTAGTTGACTTGTACCAAGATTGTTCATATGATGCTCCTGGGGTCAAAACTGGCCCCGCTCCAGGGGTCACAAGTTTGAAACTTGGGAACAAAGAAGGAAAAATTAAAAATTCTTCTTCTCTGAAACAAGATGTAGTAGAGCTTTGACATTTGGTATGTAGCATCTGCTAGTTGACCTCTACTAAGTTTATTCAAATGATGTCCCTGGGGTCCAAACTGGCCCCACCGCGGGTGTTCGAAACATAGGAACAGAGAAAGAAAATTTTCTCTGAAACTGAAAGTCATAGAGCTTTGATGTTTCATATGTAGCATCTTTAAACATGGGAACAAAGAAGGAAAACTTTGAAATTCCTCAGTTCTGAAACAAAATAGAAACTTTGTATGTGCGTTCCTTATGATAGTCTGCCAATAACAATATTTTACCTTTTTTCATTAAATGTCATGTCATTGAAAAAGGTGGCTTGGTGTAAATTTTCACCATGGACCAATATCTCGCTCACTACAGGACAAAATGTAATTAAACTTCATCTTGTTAAGCGACAGACAATAGTTATTTGAATTTACTTCATGAAAGGACATATTATCAAAAAATTGGATTAATTGTATAATTTCATTATGGACCAATTAGTCAGTTTGCCCATCCATCCACCTTGACGGATATCTTCTAAAGTCCTTTGCATTTATGAAACTTCAAACATGTTTTCCTTAGGATAGTCTTATGATACAATTTTCTTCTGTAAGATGTGTCACAGAAAAAGGGGTTACCTTTCACATACTGGACTTGTTGATCCCTGATAGATCAGTCAGTAATGTTGTGAGCTGTTAGTCTAGGGTTCCCAGTTTGCGCAGGTTTGATTACTGTCTCAGCCAACATCCTTTTACATTCGATCAAAAGTTACTGAGACAAGTGTCATTTGTGTCTTACCTGAATGAGCAAATGATGTTTTAATCTGTCATTTGACCACCATTTTGACTAGGAAATTAATACCTGGCCTTCCAAGTTAATTCAATGCCTTACCATACAATCCTGACTTTCAGTGACTCTGAATAAGAAGATTTGTGAAAGCATTTTGGGAAAGAAGAAAATGCTTTTTGCACAGTTACATACTTGTCAGAATCATTTGGCCTTGAATTTTGATATTTGGTATTTATCTTTATTGTAGACCTGTACTGCTTAGTACTCAGCTGAGCGATATAGGACCATCATGGTCCTCTTGTTTAATTAAGACTTTATTGTCCCCCGTATATTACTGTATGAGGGTCAGGGAGCCATCCCTCTCTACATCTTAGAAAATTTATCACAAAGTAATGATTAAACAAATAGAGATAATAACCAACCTGCTAATATGATCAGGTTTTCAAATGAACAAATTATACATTTAAGGATATACCATATTTAAATAGATGACAATTTAATTCTGTCAGAAAAAGGAGGTGAGTACAGCTTGCGTCAGATTACAAAGTTGAAATGTTTTTCTAAGCATAACTTATTGGTAAGAAACTAATAAGCGTTCTTACTATTTGGCTTCCATGCCTCCTTTTTATACCTGTGTACCATACATCATGTACAGATGATAAGAGAAAAGAAATGACTTTTCTGATGAGATGATAAAAAAGACACGGAAACATCATGTTATTATCAAGAAATTGTCCCTATCCTAAAGCAAATTCTTCAGCTGACTAAAGTGGTAAAAAAATTATTTGAGTCATACTCTGTGAAAATGGAGTTTAATGCATCAGCAAACAGTTTCAACCCATTGTTAGCCTATGTAGTCAACACCAGCTCACAGAGGTCAAAACTTTTTGCTATTGGTCAATTTTTGGCATGTCAAAGAATCAGTCGTCTTCATGATGTAGTTGGTTATACAAAATGGTTTTTATATTTCCATAATTATCTGATGACACTGCTGAACCCTTTACAGTATGATGCCGACTTTTAATGAGTCCCAAGACCCTGGGAAAGAGGCCTTTTGAAAACATTGTGGGAAAAGTAGAAAATGCCGGTAACTAGCATTTTGTCCTTTTCCCACAATGTTTTCAACCCTATCAAAGACAGACTTCCCCATTTAAGCCACATTGAAGTTGTAGGCTGTAAATGCTCTCAATTTGGACTAGGGTGAAATGTTATTGTTTGGTAAAGGCTCTATATGGTGCATCACAGTGAAGCACTAAAACCCTCTCACCAGAGCATGGTTCCTATTAACTCATTACCACACAACAAAGTTTTAGACTGGTTCAAATTGAAAGCATTTGCAGACAACAAAATAAAGGCAACTGAAAAATTGAAATTTGTTTTGGGAAGGGTAGAAAACACTGTGGGAAAAGGAGAAAATGCTGGTTACCAGCATTTTCTCCTTTTCCTATAGTGTTTTCAAAAGGCCTCTTTCTCAGGGGCGTCAAAAGTAGGGATTGCCTGGTAATGGGTTAAATGGTCATAGTTTAACCCATTACCACACAGTCCCTACTTTTGATGACTCTGAGAAACAAGCCTTGAGAAAACATTGTGGGAAAAGGAGAAAATGCTGGTAACCAGCATTTTCTCATTTTCCCACAATGTTTTCTACTCTTCACAAAACACATTTCAAATTTTCAGTCACTTTTATTTTGTCATCTGCAAATGCTTTCAATTTGGACAAGCCTAAAATATTGTCATTTGGTAATGAGTTAACTTGTTAATATTTTGTCTACAACAGAACGCTTGTCAAAAATGTAGCTAACAAAAGAATTTCTCCTAAGAATCAATTCCCTCTTTTATCAAAGATTTTATACACAGTTAATGTTGCTTCAAAGCTAAATATTTCAAAATTGCCCATATTTTTGTAAATATGTTTTGCGGAGGGGGGGGGGGGGGCTGGCCAATTACTGTAACATTTTCTCACATTTTTAAATGCTCCACATTATATCAGGTGCCATAAAAATCAACTATCAAGTAACCCGAGGATCTATCTCTGTAACCAATCCGGAGCTGGTGTATGCGGATGCTGTTTCTGACTTTGTGTCGGAGGAGAAGCACATCAACATGAGTGATGGAGTGTCCAGCGGAAGTATCACTGTTACTATTATTGAGGATGATGAGCCTGAGGTAGACGAGGTGTTTATTGTTAGACTGGTCTCTGTTATTTTACTAGGCCAGTTGGACACAGACGACCCACCTATACTGGGTAACATTACTTTTTTAACCCTTTACCCTACAATCTCGAGTTTTTAGTGACCCCTTCGAAAAAAGATTTTAGAAAACATTGTGGGAAAAAGAGAAAATGCCAGTCACTATCATTTCCTCCTTTTCCCATGACGTTTTCTATCTTTCAAGTAAGGCTTTATGATTTGGACCAGTCTAAGATTTGTCATTCCAAAAAAGAGTTAACTGGGAGATTGTTAAGCCTGATCTTGGATTAACATTCTGATCTTTGTGAGAGAGGCAAAAAGACAAACATATATAATTTATCTTTTGACAGACTGATATTTGTGATAACATAGTGTGATCTTGTTTTTATATATGATTTGTATCATCTGAACTTATTGTATGAATAGTAATTACAATGTACATGTATACAAAGGTTATAATTTTATGTGAAAGCACCAAATTTGTAGTTGCACAATATTGTATTTGTCAGAATGGTGGGATTTTTTTTAGACAGTAGAAACCTGGCTTATTTTTTCACAAAATTATGGAACTGTCAAGATTAATAGTATTTACACTTTGGAAACAAATTGCTGTAGAAAACAGACTGGGAGGGGATGAATCTACAGTCTTTTTTAGCTTACCTGAGCACATAGTGCTCATGGTGAGCGATTGTGATCGTGTTGTGTCCAGCGTCCGGCTTGTGTCATTATTTTTATATGCCCATCGAAGACGGGACATATTATGGGATCACCCATGGCATCTGGGCGTCCAGGCGGGCGGCGTCCAGTTCTTTGTCCAGAGCATATCTCAAAAACTCTACAAGCTAGGGTTATGAAATTTAATGGGTGGATAGATCTCATCAAAGGAGAGTGCAGTGCACAGGAATCATAACTCTTGCTTGCTTAATTTTTGAGTTATTGCCCTTTGTTGTTTTTCATACTTGAATTTTGTCTGGAGCATATCTCCAAAACTATACTTGCTAGGGTTATGAAATTTCATGGGTAGATAGATCTCATCAAAGGAGAGTGCAGTGCACAGAAATCATAACTCTTGCTTGCTTAATTTTTGAGTTATTGCCCTTTGTAGTTTTTCATACTTGAATTTTGTCCAGAGCATATATCCAGTCCTATACTAGCTAGGGTTATGAAATTTCATGGGTGGATACATGTAGATCTCATCAAGGGGGAGTGCAGTGCTTATAAATTGCAACTCTTGCTTGCTTAATTTTTTAGTAATTGTGGGAGAGTACATCTTATGAAATAGAACTGTAAGGAATTGTTCCTGCTTCCTAAACTTTTGTGTTTTTTCCCTTTATTGTTTTTTAGACTTAAATTTTGTTTGGAGGATTCTCCAATGCTATGCTAGCTATGGCTAGGAAATTTCATGGCATGATATATCTAGTTATTTCTACACATAAATTTTGACCACACTGTATCTCGAAGAGTATAGGTGTTATTAATATGAAATTTCATCCTCTTATTTGTAGATTTTATTTTTTTTTTGAAAGATGTGAAATCAAAACTGCCATTTGCTTCAATCAATGGCAAAAATTTCTGCACTACTATTTTTCTCTACCTCCCCTATATGATTTTTATGCCCCAGCTTTACAACTTGGGGTAAGACGGGTGTATGTTGCGACAATTTGCCGCTCTTGTTTACCTTGTGTACACTCTAGAGACCACATTTTCAGTTTGATTCTTATGAAACTTGGTCAGAATGTTTGCCTTGATGATATCGTGGTTCAGTGTGAAAATGGGTTATGTTGGGTCAAAAACAAGGTCAAATCATGGAAAAATTCTTGTGTAAGCTCTAGAGGCCAAATTTTCTTTCCAATACTGCTGAAACTTGATCAAAATGTTTTTTTTTTTTTGCTGATATCAGAAATGAGTTTGAAAGTAGGAAAAAACTAGGTCACCAGGTCAAATCTTAGAAAAACCTTGTGTAGGCTCTAGAGGCCACATTTTCAGTCCAAAACTACTGAAAGTTGGTCATAATGGTTGCCTTAACCCTTTCCCAAACGACAAACTCATGGACTGGACCAAATTGAAAGCATTTGCAGACGGCAATTCAACTCTTGCTGAAAAGATGATTTCTGTCTATGACAGGGTAGAAAACATTGTGGGAAAAGGAGAAAATGCTGGTTACCAGCATTTTCTCCTTTTCCAACAATGTTTTCGAAAGGCTACTATTCCAGACCCGTAAAAACCAGGGATTGTTTGGGAAAGGGTTAATTATTTCACAGACATGTTGGGTCAAAAACTAGGTCACCAGGTCAAATCTTAAAAGAAACCTTGTGTATGCTCCAATAGCCACATTTTCTGTCCAATACTCTTGAAAATTGGTCAGAATGATTGTCTTGATAATATCACAGACCAGTTTGAAAGTGGACTATGTGGGTTCAAAAACTAGGCACTAAGTCAAATCTTTGAAAAACCATGTGTATATTCCAGAAGCCACATTTTCAGTCCAATGCGATTTAAAGTTGGTCAGAATGTTTGTCATGAGCTTGAATGAGTTAAAATATGGGTCATTTCAGATCAAAAACTTTTGTTAGAATGTTTGTCTTGCTGATATCTTGCATGACTTTGAAAATGGGTCATGTGGAATAAAAAACTAGGTCACCAAGTTTCATCCTTGAAAAACTGTGTGTACGCTCTAGAGGCCACATTTTCAATGAGTGAGAAACAGATTTACCATAAAATGTTGTGTATACCACGCAGGCATGTATAACACGCAGGCCTTTTTCAGCATCAGATCTGAGGAAAAAAGGTTGTTCGGATGCACAACACGCATCAAAAATTGACAAAATATTGTAACATCTGAAGCTTATGACGCTATTTTGAAAAAATGTAAATGGCGATACTTTATCAAAGGGAAATGACCATTTTTAATCAAAGTGGAAATGGTAATGATTCGATGTGTACTCGGGGATTATATAAACATGCCAGCTTATGACATGTTGCAAATTCACACATTGAACTGATGACCATATCGTAGTTAATCTCCTATATTCTCACCTCCATCGACAAATGTGACAGGTGTGAAATAAACATAGATCTATATGATGTAAATCACGGTTTTTGTAAAAAGTAGCGATAAATATATATATATTTAAATCATTCATTTCTTTCTGAATCATTATTTTACTCTTTAATAATTGTTCAATTTTAGTTATTAACAAAGAATAAAAAAGATATTAGACGAATCAGACGATAACAGTAAATCAATATTTATCATTCCGGGGTACGTTCGTCATTGCCAAAATGGCTGATAGAATCGGGAAATTACGAATCCTAATCCACAAATTAAGAATGTACAAGTCTACATTTGGCATAATACCGGAAAACGCCCGCCATAAATCACGAAAACCCATGAAAATCAAAATTATGTGTCAAAAAATTTGCAACTGGTCTATGGATTCATTTCGTATACATCAAATACAATATATTTCAACGAAATGAAGCTGAAAATTTCATTAAATGTCTTCTTTTAACTAAAAAAACAATGTTATATGTATGCATGGACTGTATAGCAGAGGGGCGTTTTACGGTATTATGCCCTACATTTTAACAAAATTAAAACATAATGTTTTTTTTATTTAAATCGGTAAAAGTTGAAATGGGATGATGACAAAAGTTAAGGCTGTGGGGAGAGAAGTTTGCCGTTTTGTACCTACGCCCCGCCCCTCACCCACTTTGAACAGGTATACGACAGACTATCAAGGGGGAAAAAAAACATGATTTTGTCTATTGTAGTGTATAACACGCAGTCCCCAGTTTGAGTCAATTATTCAGATCTGATAAAGTGTTCGTGTTATACGCACCAAAACACGGTATACCTCTCCATAGTTTGCAACTGTTTAAACATCTGTGTCAGTGTTATGTTTAGGTCAACACAGAAGTCAATCACATTTGGGTGGGCCGCCATTTCCTTTGACATCAACATTTTTTATTGTTTCCAAATAAGCTACCATTCGTGTTTTCGCTATGAAAATTTTCAAAAGAAGGCCGTGTGAATGGTTTCTTTTCAGTGGCTTCATACTTTGTACTTAATAACGACAACATGCATTTTTCAGTTTCTCTTAATTCTACCAAATACCTCTGATATTGAAGGTTAAAGTAACCACACAGTTAAAACCTTTGATAAAATCTTGGGTGGGGCCGCAAATGATTTAAATAACATCAGTAAAAATATCATGAAAAAATGTCGCCGGGTTTTGGAAAATGATAAGTTGTCCATATTTATATATATTTTGGGACAAAATAATGTAATGAGTGTTTGTCAAAGTGTTTTGTCTTATTATCTCTGAAGAGATTGGAAATGGGTCATGTTTGATCAAAAGGCTCAGGTGAGTGACTCCAGGGCCACCATGGCCCTCTTGTTTCAATAGTATGGAGGCTAACAGGACCTTTAATCATTAAAGTTTTTCTTTTTTGTCGGCTACAAATAATTGAGCCATGTTCTGTAAAAAAAAAGTTCTTTTGCAAAAATTATCTATCCATGCCAGCCTACACAATTCTTACAGGCTGATATGGATAAAAATTGTTTACTAATTTTAAATTTTCTGCATGTTGAAGACAATTCTACCTCACAATTCAGCATGGATTCGTAGTTACAAAATAACTTGCTTTGTAAAATAGAGAACAGAGATGCATTAACTCTTTACCAAACAATCCCTGGTTTTAACGACCTCGAGGAAGAAATCACTTGAAAACATTGTGAAAAAGGAGAAAATGCTAGTAAATTGGATTTTCTCTTTTTCCCCACAATGTTTTCTACTCTTTCAAAGTCAAGTATCTGTTTATTTTGTTGTCAGCAAATGTTTTCAATTTGCACAAGTCCAAATTTTCACAGACTGGTTCTCATACCTATATTCATTTGTATGAGGTAACTTCATGTTTTGAATTATTCTCATCCTGTAGGTCCAAGTGGCACTGTATCTCAGGTAATTATCAATGCCAATGATGGAACAAAGGGGGTGGCAGTCTTCACTCAGGATTCAGCAGTGTATGTATTACTAGATTGTTTCTTAAATATGTTTCTTTTGTTTTTCAATGTTGTTTTTGTAATCTAGAACTGGTTTATACATGTATTTACTGTACTGGCTGAAAGCCAATAGAGCTTATGGCATGGTGTGGTTTCCTTCATCTGTCTGTCTGTCTGTGACAATCAGGAGGGGAAAAGTAGCCATTACATTTTAGCAGATATTAGTAGATATTAACTTTTCACCATACAACAAAAATGTCTAAATGGAGAGCATTGGAGCCATCACATAACTACATGTATGTGACTATGAAATCTGTTCCTTGGGCATACAGAAAATTGACCAATAGTACAAAAGTATTTTTACCAGTGTTAACCTATGCAGGTTGACATTGTTCTATACTTTTTGCAGATGCATTAACCTTTTACCACACAACAAAACATTGGGCTAATCTATAAAGCAAGCATTTGACGAGGAGAGACTAAGCACAGTTAGTCGTAAAGTAGAACGTCAGCCTCATAACCAAAAGGTCCTGAGTTTGATTCCAGGAGCAGATTTTTCATTGGCCCACACATTCAGCGCGAGTACTGGTGTAGTTCCCAGGAAGGAGAATTGAGAGAGATTAGTATAAGTTGTCTGAAGGTGTTTCTCAATCGATGTAAAATAAATACGTTTAAACTAAAACATAGTAAAAAAAGCAGAAAATGCTGGTAACCAGCATTTTCTCCTTTTCCCACAATGTTCTCTTCTCTTCCCAAAACAAATTTCATTTTCTGAGCAATGTTTATTTTGTTTCTGCAATTGCTATGAATTTGGACAAGCCTGAAATTTTGTTGTTTGGTTAAGGGTTAACTGGTTACCAGACAAGAATGTTTTAGATTTGTCTAAAATAAAACCTTTACAAGGTTATAAATCAAATATGGTTCCAATAATTAAATCAGTGTATGCAAAAAAAAAGTATTGGAAACAAAGTAATTGCTGCTCCTTTTCCTGTTATGTTTTCAAAAGCCCTTTTTTTCCAGCATTGTTAAAGCTTTTTGGTAGAGGCATAAAAGCCTTGTTCTTTACCCTTTCCCAAACAATTCCTGATTTTCATGACCCTGAAAAAGAAACCTTTTGAAAGCATTGTGGGAAAAGGAGAAATAATGCTGGTAACCAGCGTTCTCTCCTTTTTGCACAATGTTTTCTACCCTCCCTGAACAGTTTTCAATTTTTGAGTCACATCAATTTGTTGTCTGCAAATGCTTTCAAGTTAGAAAAGGCTAAAATTTTGTTGTGTTGGAAAGAGTTAGGTAGAGGGATCATGTGACATTTGCTCATGATCAGCTTCTGCTTTTTCCAACTGGTGAGATACTAACATTTCATTTTTAGATCAGCTCCTTTCTGGAGAAAAAAAGAACAGGCCTTGTTATAGCCCTTGCATGATCAGAGTTGTTAAAAAACTTGGACCTTTGACACTGTGTAATATTTCTGTTATTACTGAAGTCATTTACTACAAACTTAGTTAGTTGTTAACTACCATCCACCGGGGTGGCTCAGTGGTGAGTGTGTTGGACTCATGATCCGGTGGTTGTGAGTTCGATACCCGGTTGAGGAGAACTTTCTTTCTAGCATATTTCTGCCTCTTGCTTCTGCTGAAGCATGTGAGAAAAGTAGTCAGTGGCTTTTGAAAGAGAGTTGTTTTAGTACTGGTGTGAGAAAGCCAGGAAACATGTGCGTCACCAACAGCCATGATATGACCTTAGCTGTTAAAGTGGTGTTAAACCCCAATACAGCCAACCAATGTTAACTATCAAATGGGAAGCTGGTACAAGATGGGCAGTAATCTATCAAACGACACAGTTGCCTTTTTTCAACGAAGAATTTTTTTACAAGCACTTACAGCGGAGCATTGGCAACTGTATGTGATTTTATTGTTTGAGGTTATACTTTTCTTATTCAATTTCTAGTGTGTCTGTAGATGAAGTCAGCAGAAATATATCACTTACAGTAGAGAGGGATTTGGGAACTTTTGGTGATGTCTCAGTATTTTTCTATGCACAAAGCATAGTGGAGGGAACCAACCTTGGACTTGACTATAAAATATCTCCACAGGTATTTTTGTACAGCATGTTTATAATGACTGGTTCCCCTATTTTGTCTAGGTTATAGTTACAGAAAGGCTTCGAAAATTTTTACTAGTAAATATATAGATGATATTTGTTCTTTTCAGTGAAAGTCTGAAATTTTTGTCATCGAATGAACATCACTGGTAATACCATATTTTGCATAAATTTTGGGACAGTAAAAAATAATTATTTTTTTTTCATTTCCCAATACTTAGGTCTACAAAAAAAAGCATTTTGTTAGCTGTCCCAAAACTTATGGTCAGACAACAAAAGTTGTCATACTGTAAGTCACTGACTGCTTACCAGTCGAACATTGCCAATGTTAAAATGCTGCTACGTCTAACTTAAATTCATTTGCAGGTTGGTCTATTTTGAGACATTTTGGAATTCCAGCGGTCAATTTGTGCACTAAGAAGAACTGCGCTTTTTCTCATTGTTCCATTGATGATTAACTTGTCACTTATTATTGTCTGCATACTGGGATAGTGATAAAGATAGTTATTTTGAATTTGTAGAGATAAATTCAAAAAACACTTTACCTGCTTACGTGATATGAACAATGTAAATTCTGACAAGTACCTGCTCGGCTCATTCTCAGATATGATTTGTTTGTCGATCTTCCATCGATAAACTGCGGTGACGGTGAAATGCACGCATGTCAACTATATGTCAACTTCAGATGCACATGACTGTATATGTTATGTAGCTCGGATACAAACTTGTAACACCCATTTTACATTTATATCAGATTCTTTCTTTTCTGTGTTGGTTTTTAAAATAGTCTGTAAGGTGATTAGTTTTTTTTTTTGAATCGAGAAAATCCCGTTGCAATAGGGATGGTTGGGAAGCATGCATACAACATTACCTGTGTAGAAATAAAACTGCGTGAAATAAATGCTTGTGAACAAAAGGTATCAAACATAATTATTTGTAGATTTTTTTTTACAGAATATTTACTGTCCAAATTCATTGGAACAAAAAATTACTGATCTTAATGTGCTATTTTTAGTATGGCCCAAATCTTTGGGTCGTGAAAATTGGTTATTTTCAAGATTTTTGATGGTGTCCCAATACTTTTGGTGTCGTAAAAATTTAAGCAAAATACAGTAATTTCACAAGTGGCGCAGCCATGACTGAAAATGTTACTAATGATGTTCATGATATGAGGTAAATTTTGATCTTTCATTGAAAGAAATATCAATTTTATTTTTATTTCATGCTTTTCACCCCTTTTTTGTTGAGTCTTTGATCAAATCAAGGACAGATGTTTCTGGTGTATCCCTTTCCAAAATGAGAACAAATTACAAAATTACTGAAAGGTCGAGAAATGAAGGATAAATGCTTGTAAATTATGTCCCCATTTTCCTCAGGTTGAAAGGCAAGCCCTTTTTTATCTACATTACTAGTGCAGAAAATAACTGTTTTAGGCTTCAATTTTAAAATTAAAAAATATGAAATCATCATTTTCACTGTTACTAACCATGATATATCAAACCATTATCCACCATTATTTAATGTTAAACTGTTGTAAGGCATGAAATAAAGAGAGACACATAAGATCACATTTAGGTAGATGAGAGGGAGTATTGAGAGAGTTTCTCTTTCTCTTTCTTTGGGTATTGATTTTTTTTCCCTATTCATTTCTGGTCATGTATTGGGAGTTGCATGAATTTGCTAGTAAAAGTATGTTGTGTTTGTAAAAATGACCCGTAAGCCTTTGCCACAAAATCCTTAGTTTTACTGACCCAGTAGATCAAGGCATATGAAAAAGTTGTTGCAAAAGGAAAAAATGATGGTTACCAGCATTTACTCCTTTTTCTTCTAAATCTTCCAACTTCCAATGACAGCCATATTTTTTGGCATCAGTTGTTGCTTTCAAATCAAGCAAATCTAAAATTTGGTCATCTTGTTAAAAATTAACTCTTTGCCAAATGACAAAATCTTAGACTTCATTTTAAAAGAGTTTGCTGATGACACATATAAGGTGGCTGAAATTGTGGCATCATATTTGTCTATGATGGGGTTGAAGACAGTGTGGGAAAAGGATAAAATACCGTTTCAAAGTGCTATCCTCTGCAAGGGTCATTACAATATGGATTTGTATGGCAAAGGGTTAACTATATATCTTTTTTTTTAAAACTTTATTGTGCTATTCTTAAATTTTGAATTTATCTTTTATTTCTACTCATTCTGTTTTTGTTTAATGCTAAAAAAAACAAAAGGGAGACAGCTTTTGTCATTTGGATGCATTTGGCTTTTTCAAACATTGTTTGCTGAAAAGGTGTTACTCATTATGAACAATTTCTGCTATTCTTCTAATGTTTTCACTGGTGGTCCTAAATTGTTGATCTAAAATGATGTTAATTGTTTATATTTTACTTGGGCCATTTGAAAGATTTTGCCTACAAAAATGTTTTAAGAGGGAATGTTGAATCTAAAGTTGCTTTGTATATTCTAACCCTTAGCCGAGCCCCTCAGCTCAGTAGGTAGAATGCAGGACTTGAGAACAGGGTATTGTGGGTTCAATTTCCAGTTTGACTAATTTTCTTTCAAAGAATTGATGAAAGTAATTGCAACAGGATTCATTCCTCTCTCACCGCTGACTTTTTTTTTATACGACTATGATGTGGGAAAGCACCCAGTGGCTTGGAGAGAAAGTTGTGCAGAGAACTGGTAACAGAAACTCCAGGAGAGCATGGATAGGTGCACTGTCTGCCTCAATAACAGAAATAATGATGAAAACAACATTAAACACCATACAATTAATCAATCAAATTAACCCATAGAGCTCTATAACTCTTTACCACACAACAAAAATATTTACGGATGACAATTTAAAAGTAACTCAAACAAGATGATTTATCTCTGATTGGGTAGAAAACACTGCTTCAAAAGAATATGATGCTAGTTACAAAAATTTTGGCCTTTTCCTTCGGTGTTGTCAAAATTTTTCCCTTCTCAAGGTTGTCCAATCTCTAGATTCTGTGGCAAAGGGATAAACTAACAGACACTTTCATCCTAGAAATACTACCCAAATAATCACAATTTTGTGCTTGCTTTTGTCCACAGTGTTTCTTCAAAGGGGGCAGTGTAGATCAAGATCAGGGTGTTTTGTTTGAGGATTTACCCTGACAACATAATAGAATTTTAGAGTTTGAAAGCATTTTGCAGACGATAAGTTAAAGTTTACTTTAAACATAAACTCTGTCTCAAATAGTAAAAAACTTTGTTGGAAAAGGAGAAAATTAAATGCTTTTTACCAGTATTTTCTCCCTTTGCCACAATCTTTGGAAAAGCCTTCATTCTCAGAGTTGTTAGAATTTTGGATTGTTAGGAAAAGTGTTAAAAAGTATTCAAGCTGACATTATATTACATCAGATCAGGACACAATTTTCACCAAAAATTCTTGAGAACATTCTTAGTCTTTTTCCCCATAATTTTCTGAATTTGATAGATACACAACTAGTAATTGGCTAAAACCATTTGACTTAGCCAATCAGAAATTGTGTTACTTTCAAATTTAGAAAATCTTGGAAAAAAAGACTAAGAATGTTTCTAAGAATGCTTGGTGAATATGGACTCTGGTCTCTTTTTCCTGTTTGAAAACATATGTTTCATTCAATCAGTGTTCTTACCATAGTGATAAGATAATTGTAAATTTATAAATTTTTTACAGTTTGGATACTCTAGATTTCAGGTAGTTATCACGAAAAAAACACTTTTTAAAAAGAATCATACAAGTCTATTAAGCACAACATAATTCATGCCACAAAGTACTTAAAATTTCATTTATTGCTGTATAGAATATCACAAGTGTCATTATTTGGGGAGATACAGTTAAACCTCTCCTCAAAACCACCCCGACTATCAGAGCACATTGTTAGGAATTATTTTTGTCAGATTTTTTCCTTCTTAGAGATCAATGATCATGAACCTGTAAATACAAGCACCCCACTATTCTGAAATTATGACTGAAATTATTTACTTGTGGATTTTTACCCTGTGAAACCACCAGTCATTTTCCATAACTTCGAACGAGCAGCTAATATTCAGATGTCCATAATCCCGCATCACAGATTGTGCTTCATGTACATATATTCTTAGGTCCGATGGAATTGTTGGTCTTTTGTTTGTCTTGACCATTGATTGTAACATGATTATGTTAATTGATTAGGATGTTACGTAACATAATCAAACAACATGTGAAGTGATATTTTTAAACCATTGTTTCTGCTTTCATGCGGTAATCAGGTGTTTATCACACATCACTCACCCAGATGACAAACATGTCTACATCTAGGTGATCATGATTTCTTATGTACAGCTAGCAGATGTAAGTTGAGACGCATGGGTTTATTGGTGTACAAGATGGGATAACCATATTGTTTTTGACGCCATACATACTGTAATTGTACTGTGACAAATAATTATGTGATTGTAAACAAATGACCACAATGACTGTGAGATCGACAATTAGCAAGGCAGTTCGAATAATCAACTCAGTTAAAAATGGGAAAAAAAAGGGGTTGAGATTTTCCATGGACGTCAAACCTGCAGAGATCAGCATGTATTCAAAAAATCTTTGTTTTGAAATGAAAATCAGTACTTGCAATATGAGTTCTTTAGACTAAATGAAGTAAAATAGATAAGAAATAAGACTGTGACAAGTTCTATCAGTTACATTGGATTCTTTACTCTTCAGATTCTTTTAGTTAATTTACCTGGTTTGGATTGTTGTTAACAGGCAATTATGAATTGACATGTTTTTACAGGTGGATTTATTTAATGAAATTCGAGATACATATAGCTTTTCAATGAAGATGAAAATGTTCCTGTCATTTTCATTTGTGTACTGTGGCATCCCGAAATGAAATGCATTTATTATTCACATCACTTAGCGCTGCACAAATCTGCTCAGAGCTGGGGTTTATTTCAAAATGAAGGTGTATTACACCCAAAAATCAGACCACCCCACCAGTAAGACCAAATTTTAAAAGTACATAGGTGATCTTAATAGAGGAGTTTTATTGTATATGTATTTACCTGAGATTAGCCATAAAATGCAGATCATAAATTTTGTTAGCAGTGTAGATTAACCCTTTACCAAATGACAACATTTTAGACTGGCCCAAGTTTAAAGCATTTGCAGACAACAAAATATATGTGAATAAAAACTTGAAATTTGTTTTAGAAAGGAAAGAAAACATTGTGGGAAAAGGAGAAAATGGTTGTTACCACCATTTTATCCTTTTCTCATAATATTTTCAAAAGGTTTCTGTCACAGGGTCATTAAAAGTCGGGATTGTCTGGTAAAAGGTTAAGATTGGACTGTGTAGAAGATTGTTAATCTAAGATAGTAAACTGATCTGTTGAACGTCATGTTGAACATTACATGTATAGCTAAGTAACCAGAGAATGGAATATTCAGTCTCTTCATTTTAATATCTGAAAATTTCTTTTTTCATTTTGTACTGTCTTTTAATAGTAAAGCCAAGAGACTACATGTGTATGCAACTTTGAAGCTAGAAACAACCTCCTTTGATTTTGATAAAGATATTATGTCTGAAATCAAAAATTTGTTGATGTTCATACATTAAAAAAAAATAGTGACAGAGAATTCTTTTAGCCATGCACAGTTTTGTTCTGTGAAGAGTTACCATGATTGACTACAATTGAAAGTCCTCCCACACAATCTAACTGGTTCATTCTTGTATTCTGATGAGTATATTAGCATTTTGTAAGAAAAGCAATACTAATGAATTATGGAAGTTCAGTATACAAGAAATGAACTGCTTTTTTCTAATTTCACTCTTTACCAAATGACAAAATTTTTTACTTGGCCAAACTGAAGGTATTTGCAGATGAAAAAAAATAAATGTGAATTAGAAATTGAAATCTGTTTTGGCAAGGATTGAAAACCTTGTGGAAAAAGGAGAAAATACTGGTGACCAGCATTTTCTCCTTTGCCCACAATGTTTTCAGAAGGCTTCTTCCTCTGGGTCTTTAAATCTGGGGATTGTTTGGGAAAGGATTAAATTTATGTAGCTTATTTTATTGAAGTTTTATATTTTTAATGGTATTAAATTGAATTTAATGTGGAAAAAAATTGTTGCTCTGAAGGATGTTGGAGTTATAGTATTTAGGTATTATTTTTCCTTTTGTTCATATTCACAAATCAGTAAAACCTCTCTGAAATACTATACTGTATTTCTAAAAAAAAAGGGATGTGATTCCATCTTGTTTTTCTACCAATATGCATTGGGTTAACCCTTCCCCAAACAAGCCCTTGTTTTTATGTGTCTGCAGTACATGTCTTTTGAAAACATTGCTTGTAACGAGCAATTTCTCCTTTTCCTAGTGTCTTCTACCCATTTGGAGAACTTTCTGTCATTTTTATCGAATTTGAAATTGTTGTCTGCAAACTCTTTTAGTTTGGAAGAGTCTAAAATTTGTTGTTTGGGAAAGGGTTAAGGACAGGGCACCCTAATGCAATTTGTGTAGCATCACCTTTCATTGTGAAAAAACACAGATTCATAGTTGAGACTACTTAATCTTGTGCATTCTGATCATAGTCTGTGCACTAGTGGCTAATTTTATTCCATGACAAAATTTTAGATGCGTTCATATTGAAAACATTTTGCAGACAACTGATAAATGTAGTTCAGATGACCAAATTTGTTTTTGGTAGCCTAAATAGTTATGGGAAATAGCCATGATGCAAGTTTCCAGGATTTTCAAAACCACATTTAACATATTTCCAACTATGACTTTATGTGGTAGTGGGTTAAAGTATCAAGAATCCCCAGAGAGGTTTTGTTGACTGATTGCTAATGCTTCACTTATTTTGATTTCAATAATTTATATCACAGCATGACTCTGGTGATTGGATTTCAGCCTTACTTAACATGATAGTCAGATAACAGGTAAGAGGTTTCAGTGTTTTTAACCCTTATCCTGCTGATTAAATCAAATAAAACATTAAAGCCAATGTTAAAAAAACAAAGAAAGTTATTTCACCCATTACCACAGTCCATACTTTTGATGACCCTGAGAAAGAAGCCTTTAGAAAACATTGTAGGAAAAGGAGAAAATGCTGGTAATCAGCATTTTCTCCTTTTTCTACAATGTTTTCTACCCTTCACAAAACAAATTTAGAAATTTCAGTCACTTTTATCTTGTCGTCTGCAAACGCTTTCGATTTGAACAACCCTAAAATATTGTTGTTTGGTGATGAGTTAAAACTTACGTTTTTGGAGAAATACATCTTCTTATGAGACAGCATAGATGGGATCTGATCAGACTGCACATTCTGTACAGTCTGATCTTGATCTACACTGTCTACTAGTGGTCAGTGAGTCACAGCAGCTTAAGGATAAATAATGTTAGCCAGTTTAGTTATACCCGTTCAGTTGTACATGTCCTTTTGTTGGTAAAACAGACCAATCACAGGGCAGGAGTCTGTATTATAAAACCAAGTCTCGGTGAACATTTTTATATACTGTATAGGAAATTTTTGTGATGTGGTAATGTTTGCGATTTTGAAAATTTGCAAAAATATGCATACTTTCTGTTTGTTTATTTTTCCATAATATATCAACTAATAGCAAGTGTCTTGAATTCACAAACATTTCTGTATGCAAAATGCAAAAATCTTTTGACATACATGTGTATATACATGCATCAATGTATTCAGTAGATCAGCCTGCATAGCTCAGGTGTGAGTGCTCTTAAACATCAAGTTTCGGGTCAGTAGAGGGTGTGGGTCTGATTCCCACACCTGGCCATCTAAAATTACTAATAGTCTTTCGAATGAGATGTAAAACGTAGGTCTCATGTGATGGCACTATACAAAGAGCATGTTAAAGAACCAGGCGTAACTTAGGATAGGTTTTGTCCTGTATTTGCACTATGCCTTGCAACAAAACTAACAGCACTAAAGGGGTGTGACCTATATTGGCAATCATATAAACATATTCCTTCAAACTGCACAGAAAGTTTGTCTAAGATTTGGCTCATTGACCTACTTTTTGACCGCGCCTGACCCAATTTCAAACTTGTCCAATGTATCATCAAGACAAACAGGTTTCATGAGTATCAGGCTGAAAATGTGGCCCCTAGACAAACAAGTTTTTTTTTTTTCAGATTTACCCAAGTGACCCCTTTTTGACAATGCTTGTCAGAGATATAACAAACATCATGACCAGGTTTCATGGTGACCTACTTTTTTGCCCAACATGACCCAATATGGAACTTGTTGATATGTTATCAGGAAAAACATTCTGACCAAGTTTCTTCAGAATTGCTCTCAAAATTTGGCTATTAGAGTGGACAATAGCCTGGACACAGTACTATCATAAAAGCTCAAATTAAGCACTTTATGATAGGGTTAGCTAAAAAGGGTCTGAGGGCTGTTAATCACCAGGTAAATCACATCTTTGCCTCAGTTCAGTGGTAAGCAGCATATTCATTTTACCAATATCATCCTTCTGCCACCAACTTTGGGTGTCAGAAAAATAGTCTATACTATTCACAGATTATTGCAAACTTTTTACTGTGTAACATGGCAGCTGTCTGAAAAACACTGTTTTTATAATTCTCTGATTAAGAAAAATCAAACATGTCCTCCTCAGCAGAATCATTAATGCCAAAAATCAACACAGAAATCCTTCCAACATTTATCCTTCCAACCTACATGTTTTCGTAATGAACAATTATTGTGTATTGATGTTAGAAAAGCCAAACATGTTTTTGTGTATTGAAGAGCTCTTGGTGAAATTTATAGACAGTATCACAATAGATATTTCAGTCAAAACCAAAAATTTGACCCATTTACGCAAAACCAGTGTCGCCAGTATTGTCTACCATCTTAAACTGCCACAAATACATTTAATGAACTATATATGTGAAAATAATATTCAAAAGAATACTTTTAATCAATTATTGACAAAGAAGATAATCTATTTGCCAAAAAAATAAAGAAATTTTGAGGTCAAAATGCCGCTAGTAGCGAATTTTCGCATGTCTCCACAACAACTTGACATTTTATAGCCGTTAAATTTTAAATATGAAACTTTAAACGAATACAGTTATTTTACTAAGGTAAAGAAATGGTAGCTATCAACTAACTAAGAACATTTTTTTTGTTCCTGATTTGCTTATTTTTTCCTTCCGGCAGATTTTTTCGATGTCGCCAAAATAGACCTCACCTACCGTAACGGTTTTTACGACCTCTGCAAACTGTGTTGATACATGTGTAGAGCTGTAGAAAATGCGCTGTTTTCTTCATAAAACATGAAATTCCTTTGATATATACAGAAAAATGTGAATCAGCGCGAAGAACATGTGAAAATCGCTGCATGAAGTCACACCACGTTTTGTCGCGATTTAAAACCTCACCGCCGTAACTAGAAAATGTCTCATTCATTGTGATTACATTTGTTTTCTATATCAAGTCACCATATCTCCATGTCATATTTCCCCCATTTTTGCATTTATTCAACTTTTATTTCGTTTCATTCTGACACAATAGGTTGAAATTCATTTTTTTTCTCACCTCCGTAAATTGTCCCCTCCGTAACGAAGTAAAATTTTGAGCAATACCCCTGTAACTAGTGCGAATATAACAACAAATTGCTTCTTAGAAAACACTGCTACATCATGTGTGATATATATGACGTTAACTACGACCTTACTGACAAAAAAAGTTTAGATTTACAAGAAAGAAGAATTGATAAAAACAAGGTAAAGTCTTGAAATTTGTTCTTTTTGATCCCGCAGTATGAAAATTTGTTTATTTTTTTGCGAAGACACAATCTACCACGGTAGAGATATTGCTTAAAAGTGAACAAGAATAGATTTTAAGGTCCTGCAATAAAATACCCTCGACCCTTTCTACTGTTACGGAGGTGATAATGTATATCTAAAACACAATCTTATATGTTACGTTAACAAAATGATGTCCAGGTTAAAAGAGGACATGGTAAAATTAATTCATTTCAACATGTCTACGTTTATATTTCTTCTGTACAGAAAAAAACATTGTATGATGTATCTTTTTTCCATGAATCCGTTATGGAGGTGAGAAAACGGTAAACAAGTGGTTGAAACTGCATAGCATGAATAAATTCATACAGAATTACACTTTCATGCTGTGATTTTTTATAAAAGTCATAGAATGTGTTGGAACGTTGTAAAGTTTAACAGTTTTATCGATTTATACAAGTTTAATTGTTCATCAAAAAAACTGTTACGGTGGTGAGAAAATATATTATGGATGGGAGAATGGAATATTGATGGCTGCTATGTAGAGAGGGGTTATGATATACTCATTTACAAGATATAATGGTTAATTATATGCATTTGTGGTTCATTTCATTCCAAAAGAAAGTACAATTACGCTATCAGTTAGAAAAAAATACATGTATAACAAATAAACAATGTATGAATTCTTAACCAAATACCGAGTTTCAAATTGAGAGACAATGATCAAAAGAAAATCGAAGTTGCTCTTGAAGAAAAGGCTGAAATGTGTGACTTGCAGGCGATTTGATGTTATTCTAGTTATTAGATTTCCATTACAGTATAATAACATAAAGGTTTACAAGCTTTAAAAAAAAAACAGCTTCTGTTTATTTGAGTTTAAGTTCTGAAAGACACAACAGTCGAAAGTTTATCACTTTCACAACAGAAAAATCATTGGTTAACTAGAGATTGCTCTCATAGTGATTTCACATTATGCTAGTTTACTTTTTACCCTTTCTCTACAAATGAGTAACTTTTTACTTTTTAATGGCTACACATACAGTTCGGCTGCACAATGGAGGGACAGTTCAGTTCTAATCCAAATTAAAGAAATGTACAGTGCAGATCAGAGATCAGACTACACATTCTGTGCAATCTTATCTTGATCTGCACGATAAACGAAAGCTTCTTGTATCGTCAACTGTGATTAAAGAGTCAACATACTACAAAGGCTGCATTTAGCATTACACACATTGATATGGAGTAAATACATATAAATATTTAGTGAAATAATCAAATGTGCATGTTTCACTATTAACAGATTATAGTATAGATCTGTATGTCATTTTGAAAATACAAAAGTTTGAAGTGTTACTTATATGTTTTTCCATTTATTCATTGCTGTCTTGAAGCACACTGATGGCAAGATGCCTCATAATAAGCACTTTTTAACTGTGTTTAGGGTCCGTGTTCACCAAATATTCTTAAGAACTAATTCTCAAAGACTTCATGTGTACATTTGAAAGTGACAGAAGATCTACTTCTGATCGGCTACGGCATTTGGTTCAGCCAATCAGAAGATGAGTTGTGTGACTTTCCATTGTAGAAAATTCTGGGGAATACTAGTAAAACTAATAATATTTTCAAGAATAGTTGGTGAATACGGACCCTGATGTATCAAGTTTAGCTCACCTCCGTAACGGACACATTATGAATATTTCAATCAGTAGAGAACTAACGATAACAAATTCTTTACAACTAAATTTTCTTCCATGGTTCAAAGTATAGGCAAAGTTGATTCAGCATGGCTTCTTGTGGTTTTTAGGACATACAAGTATAAAAACATATACTCATTGAACAAAAAGATGGTTCTCATTCTATTGATTTCTTTAAAGTTCAACTCTGATATTGACAGAAATACATGTACTTTGTTGTTGTTATTGTAGTTACTGTTTTACAGTTAATAATGCGTTTTAGGAATTACTTATGAATGAAAATGTTTAGGAAGATTTTTCAGGACAAGTATTGAGTTTATTATTTAAGTGTGATATTCGGCTCACCTCCGTAACGGAAACATGGCATTCATAATTAATAATTGACCTAAAACATAATGGCCAATTTATAAATAACTACTTTACTTTGAAATAATACATGTTCAAACTTTACACTCAAAAGTCTCATATTCTAATCTGACATTGTTTTAATTACTGAGAGTAAACCAAATGTGTTTGTATAATTTTTCATTTGAAAAAGTTAGAACAATCTTTTGCAACGACTTTTTCCTTGCATAATTTAGAACTACGGAATAAGTTAGTAGGGATTGTTTTTAATTTTATGATTGCTCCAAGTATACAGAATAAAAAAGTTTATAGTGTTCAGTGATTGCATTAAAACTTTGATATTTTTCCATTCTAAAATGCAATCAGTATTAAAAACTCACCTCCGTAACAGACTGAAATATTTCATTTTTTCATCTTCAATATTTTCAAAACCGTTGATATGTTGTGGTAGCAATTTTTTTCTGATATGAAGAACATTCCGTACATTGAAATTCAACTAGTGAAATTGTGTTGGCTTGAGATGACTTTTTTCATATTTTCTCAATCAGAAATGGGTCAAATTTTTGGTTTTGACTGATTTATGTTATAGATGAGTGGTAAATTTCCATTCATACATTTGCATTTACTCAGACAGAGGCAATAAAACACTATAAAAAAAGTATAAATATATGCTATTGGAACTCAGTGAAAGAATGAATGAAAGCGTAAATTTACTTGTTTTTTAGTCTAATACCTAAGAATTTAGAAGGCACTATAACTTTGATTGGTTTACCTAAATGGTTTTGCCAATCAGAAATTCTTGTAGTTTAGAATTTAGAAAATTCTATAAGGCTTAATGATATTCTTAAGAATGCTTGATGAATGCCTGGGTTAGATTTCTACTTGGATCACCTATGTACACAGCTGGCTTAGCCTTGAATAGTGCACTGTTACCAATTATTGTCATCACCAGACGTCAACACATAACCTGTTGTCATGCAATATATGAATTTTCAATCCAAGAAGTTGTGACAAAAATATGAAAATATGCACAAACTTTGTGTATAAATGAGTTGTTTTTAAAATTGTAATAAGTTAATTGAATCTTATTCATTCAATAGTGAGAATAAAAGTTATTGATATGTTACAAGTTTGAAATAGCCATTATAAAAATGGAATCCGAAGGGGATTAAAGATGGAAGATGGATAAGAAACCAAATCTACTAAACCTTCTATCCCAATTTTGTAGGAGTTGGTGTTCCTAAAAGGTGACAGAACTAAGTCGATCAACATTGAGATTGTAAATGATGATCTACCTGAACCAGATGAAGTATTTGAAGTCATTCTGTCTAACCCTAAAAATGGACTGGTACTTGGGACACCTAGTAGAGGTATGGGATTCTATGTTGTTTTTTTTTCCTTTAACCATTTTGCTTTTGGTAAATTTTCTGTGTGCCGAAGGACCAATGTTTTGTTAGACAAAATGGAATTTATAGATCCAATATCATGTGATGAATTGTTTGTTATAAATCATTATGGGTACACAGGCTGGCCTAGATTGATGCTTTTTGCAGATCCACTAAATCCCCTTTGCTCTGAGTATGGCTCGAAGATTCTTCTTTCCCCAAGCGTAGAGAAACTTGATAGTTGCATTTTTCACAAAGTGCAATTTTGAATTGTATCCAACGGTATGGTTGATCCATAGTTTTAATGTATCCTTTATCATCATTTCAAATTTTGCAGCTGTCGTTACTATACTTGCCAACGATGATGCAAGGGGATTCATCTACTTTGAAACTGATGACCTCATAACCTTGAACGAGCCAATGAATGGTGAGACAGGGGGCAGCTCTGTAGATCTGGTGATAAGCAGGGGACCAGGCATATATGGACTGGTTAATGTGCCCTTTGAGATTGTCCCTGAACTTTCGGACAACAGAAATGATTTGTCACCCATGCAAGGAATCATTTCATTCCAGGATCGTCAGGTAACACAAAAAAAAGGTTCCATATCAAAGCACAGTGTAGATCAAGATGAGATTGAGCTAAATTTGTAGTTTGAGTTTGAACTACATTCCCCCAAGTTTATGTTGGATATTCTGTCATGTTCTATGTTTTGTTAATCTCTTGGCTGACCTCAACCCTTTCCTAAACAACAAATAGTTGACTCTTCCAACTTGAAAGTAACTAAGACAACGAATTTAAGATTAGAATGAATGAGCTGGTAAACAGCATTTTGTTCTTTTCCCATCAGGGTCATCAAAAGTCAAAATTGTAATAGGGTTACAAATGTGTCAGACATGACTGTGTTCATCTTCACAAATACAGAGCAGTAGTTTCACAAGCCAGGCTCTAAGGTCATGGTTACAGCAAGGTGGGCAGATGGGTCAAAGATGATATGCTCTTGATTGCTTACTCGGGGATGTATCAGAGCTTTTGAGAGTTCATATTTTTCTGAAATATACTGCTTAAAATTACCTGTTTTCATAGTTTTTTTTTATATGAAATTATTTGATTTTTTAAAAAAATTTTATTACTTAAAATTACCTTAGATTAGGGAATTTTTACTACATAAAATTACCTGATAGGGTATTTTTACCACTTAAAATTACCTGATTGGGTTTTTATACGCCCGAAGCATTGTATTATATTATGGTCCCAGTCGTCCGTCTGTCTTTTGCCCATCTGTCCGTATGTCAGCCTATCTGTCAGCAATTTCTTGTGTGCCCAACTCCACCTACATTTTTTATTGGAATAACTTTAAACTTACCACAATGAATCTCTATGATGTGTAGTTGTGCATGTGACTTTAGAATTGGATATCTGCAGGCATTTCAGACTTTAAGCCATTTCACAGATAAGCCCCTTCGGTGGTATATGCACGGCTTTGCAAACCTCTTAGTTTGCATTTTATACTCGTTTCAACTAACATTACCAGGGATTGAAGGAAACCTTTTTAAATCTGCAGTATTGTTATATACTTGTTTCAAAGCTCTACCAAGTCAAATATTGGTATAAGCTTATTTAAACCATGCACTATGAAGAGGGGTTTAACTCTTTACCAAATAACAAAATTTTGAAATTGTCCAAATTGAAAGCATTTGCAGTCAACAAAATAGACCGGACTCCAAAAATGAAACTTGACTTTAGAAGAGTAGAAAACATTGTGGGAAAAGGAGAAAATGCTGATTACCAGCATTTTCTCCTTTTTCAACAATGTTTTCAGAAAGCCTCTTCCTCAGGGTCATCAAAAGTCGGGATTGTGTGGTTAAGGGTTAATGCATTTGGAAAAAGTAACGACTGATATCAGCCGTAGCACTACTTGCACGCTGAGGCTTACATGGGTCTAAATATCTCGCTATTTATCAATTTTCTGGATGTGAAAGGTCTAGTCAACATCATAACTCAGTGGGTTGGTAGAGTAAATGGATTTCATAAATACAACGTCATAGTTCTGTGATCTCTTGCTTGGGGTAATGCTGTATGTAGATTACTACACCCCTTTTTGCCACAGCATAGCACTTATAATTTACAGAAATTTTGATATAAATGTATTGTTTATTTAAGTCACAAGCTACCCTCACTATCAGAGTACTTGATGATGAAATACCAGAGGATACAGAGAGATTTACCATCCGTCTGCTTAAACCAGACAACATTACAAAACTGGGAACCAAAATTGAGAGAACAATACTCATCAATTCTAATGATTCACCCAATGGTCTATTCAGTTTATATGCAGCGGGAACCAGGTTTGAATATATTAAAACATAATATCCCTTGCCGTAGGTGGAGGGATATAGTTTTAGCATTGTCTGTCCGTCCGTCCGTCTGTCCGTCCCGGCAAATATCTCCAATACCATTGGACAGAATTTCGTGAAACTTTATACACATGTACAATGAGACATTTTTTTTTTTTTTTTTTATTCGATGCAAAATGGCCGACTGAGAGCGATTTTAAGTTTCACTTAAGTTACACTTAAGTAGTTGTACACTTTTGATGTTTGGAGTGTTGTCTTCAAAACTATACAAAGTTTTTACACTAAACTTGTCACATCTGTCAACCTCCATTAGGAAATGCAGGGAAAAAAGTTTCACCTACATTGACCGTGCAACACCACAGTTATTTGCCCTTGTTTTTGTAATAAGGTGTCATGGAAAACAGTGTTTCATGTTATATTTTATTCCTTTTCTTGTGAAGGCAACTCCTTCCACATTTCTTTACGGAATTTAATAGAATTTGGCAGAATATTTCTTGTCATGTGACCTATTGCATATTGTCAAAATTTTGCGATTTGTGGCTGCGTCATGATAAAAGGGGGCTTCATGTTTTATTTCATTTCATTTCTTGTGAATGGAACTTGTCCCATATTTCTTGACAGAATTGAAAAGAATTTTTAACAGAATGTTCCTCATCATCTGACCTGTCGCATATTTGCAAGGTTTTGCAATTTGTAGCTGCGTCATGAAAAAAGGGGGCTTCATGTTTTATTTCATTCCATTTCTTGTGAAGGCAACTCCTCCCACATTTCTTGGCAGATTTGAATGGAATTTTCTCACTAACATGTGACCTAACACAACGCCTCCCACATTTCTTGGCAGATTTGGATGGAATTTTCACATTATCATGTGACCTAGGGCATATTGTCAAGGTTTTGGGATTTGTAGCTGCATCATGGAATAAGGGGGCTTCATGTTATATTTTCATTTTTCACCTGAATCTCTTCAATTACTGGACATCTCAACAGATTTGGATGAGATTTTCACAGATCATGCAACCTAGCACATGTTGTCAGGTGTTTGCAATTTATCACTGTGTCATGGAAAAAGGGGACTTCATGTCAAATTTAATTCTTTATCAGTGTATCTCCAACTTTTGCACATATTTTCATAGAACTTCATATTTTTATTGCTTGATCAAAGCCAGTGACCAATGAGTCAATTGTGCATTTGACTCTCCATGCATCAGTCTGTTTGTAAACCTTTTAGATCACAAGTAATACCATATATCCATTCAGCTACCCAGGCAGGTGCTACAAATTTCAATACTGTAGTCTCTAGCTACCTGCTTGAAATGGCAGCAGTGTGGCGGCTTTTATTGTGAGAGGGATATCTTTTAAAGTCCTTCACAAAAATTGATGAAACTTCATGCATGTTTTCCATTGGATAATCTGTTGATACATTTTTTTTCCCCACATATATGAAATCCTGAAATGAAAACAAATAAAGGTTATATACATAAAACCCCACTTTTCCATGACATGTCATTATATATGACATGTCATGGAAAAGGGGGGTTTTATGTATATTTCCTTTATTTGTTTTCAGAGGTTTAGAATAAGAATGCTGTCTTAGGGGTTCAGGATTAACTCTTTACCAGACAACAATAGTTTAGACAGGTCCAAATTAAAAAAAAAAAAAACTCCCTGAAAACATATTAAATGCAGCTCAGATGTTGGTATCTGTGTCTGGAAGAGAAAGAAAACATTGTGGGAAAAGGAGAAATGCTGGTTACCAGCATTTTCTCCTTTTCCCACAATGTTTTTTAAATGCAGCTCAGATGTTGGTATCTGTGTCTGGAAGAGAAAGAAAACATTGTGGGAAAAGGAGAAATGCTGGTTACCAGCATTTTCTCCTTTTCCCACAATGTTTTTTAAATGCAGCTCAGATGTTGGTATCTGTGTCTGGAAGAGAAAGAAAACATTGTGGGAAAAGGAGAAATGCTGGTTACCAGCATTTTCTCCTTTTCCCACAATGTTTTTTAAAAAATCTTCTTTCTCAGAGTCATCAAAAGTATGGATTGTGTGGTAAAGGGTTGAAATGCTCCCTTAGAGGTTTAGAATTAGAATGCTTCTTAGAGGTTTAGAATTAGAATGGTCTCTTAAAAGTTCAGAATGTGAATGCTCTCTTAGAGATTCAAAATGAGACTCTTGGAGGTTTGGAATTAGAATGCTTATTTTATGGTTCATAGTAGTTTATAGAAATGAAACTACTATTCACCGTTGAATCTTATAATACACCGGGTGAATCTACAATTTTTTTCTGACATAACCAGGGGTATTAATATAGCATTAATGAATTTTAAGCGGAGGAATGTCACTTTGGAAAATATAGCCTTTGCTGACAGAATTTTCTATCAAACACTGAAAAAGGTAATTATCCCCTAACTCTTATTCTATAGACAAAGAGAGATATCTGTAGAAGAGGGAGTGGGACTGATACACCTGGACCTTGTGAGGAGTCAAGGTTTAGAAGGGCAGGTAACTGTGGACATCACAACAGAACCAGGGACAGCACAAACAACCGCAGATGTGACAGCAGTATCCCTTGTTCCGATGGAGGTTTGTCCTTGTTTTCATACCACAAGTGAACTAAAATCTTTACTATCCCCTAATCTATTAACCCTTTACCACACAATCCCTTCTTTTTATGACCCTGAGAGATAAGCCTTTAAAAAACATTGTGAGAAAAGGAGAAAATGCTGGTAACCAGCATTTTTTCCTTTTCCCACAACTTTTTCTACCCTTCACAAAATAAATTTCAATTATTTCTGTTCGAAACCTTATGTTGTGAGTACTCATTAGAATCGTCTCGATGAGACGATTCTACAAGAGGATTCTAATGAGTACCCCCAACATAGGGTTTCGAGGAGAATGATTTATATTTTCAATTTTAAAATCAACTTTTATTTTGTCGTCTGCAAATGCTTTCAATTCGGACAAGCCTAACATACTGTTGTTTGGTTATGAGTTAACTAAATCAAATGAAACTATCAAGCAGATAGTAAAATCCCAAGTATTGCCATGTAAAAATTATTTTCCCCTGAGAAATATCTCTTTATCAGATACTGTAGATTCACAGACTGCACAGTCCGCACATCCAAATAAAAAGCAGTTTTAACCCTTTACCAAACGGCAAGATTTTAGATTCATCCAAATTGAAAGCACTTGCAGACAACAAAATTAACATAATTCAAAATTTGAAATTTGTTTCCAACAGGGTAGAAAACATTGTGGAAAAAGGAAAAAAGTGCTGGTTACCAATGTTTTAAAAAGGATTCTTCCTCTGGGTCGTAAAAACTAGCGATTCTTTGATAAAGGGTTAACAGCCTTGTGGATCTTTTGATAACAATATGGGCGAAGGAGAAAAACACTGATCTCCTTTTTCAACACCAGTTGTTCTCAATACGAAATTCACTACTAAAGCTATTCTCTTAAATGTACTATCTACAATCTGTCCTGTTGTAAAAAGTTACTTGTGCTGATGCTTCTTTCTTTGAAAATAGTCATTATACTGTGATAAGTCATGTTTCATTAAGTCACAAGCTGTGATAAATAGGTTGTGATTAACTGTGATTTGTCAATTATGAGGGATGTCCTCTTATGTCACAATGTTTTTTTAGCTCACCTGAGCACGAAGTGCTCATGGTGAGCTTTTGTGATCGTGCTGTGTCCGTCGTCAACTTTTTACCTTGTGTACGCTGTAGAGGCCACAGTTTTGGTCCGATACTCATGAAAGTTGGTCAGGACATTTGTCTCGATGAAATCTCGGAAGAGTTTGAAAATGGGTCATGTGGGGTCAAAAACTAGGTCACTATGTCAAATCTTAGAAAAACCTTGTGTACACTCTAGAGGCCACATCTTCAGTCGGATACTCATGAAAGTTGGTCAGGATGTTTGTCTAGATGATACCTCGTACGAGTTTGAAAATGGGTCATGTGGGGTCAAAAAATAGGTCACTAGGTCAAATCTTAGTAAAACCTTGTGTACGCTCTAGAGGCCACATTTTCTGTTGGATACTCATGAAAGTTGGTCAGGATGTTTGCCTGGATGATATCTCGGATGAGTTTGAAAATGGGTCATGTGGGGTCAAAATCTAGGTCACTAGGTCAAATCTTAGAAAAACCTTGTGTACACCCTAGAGGCAACATTTTCAGTCAGATACTCATGAAAGTTGGTCAGGATTTTTGTCTGCATGATTTCTTGGACGTGTTTGAAAATGGGTCATGTTGGGTCAAACACTAGGTCACTAGGTCAAATCTTAGAAAAACCTTGTGTATGCCCTAGAGGCAACATTTTCAGACAGATACTCATGAAAGTTGGTCAGGATGTTTGTCTGGATGTTATCTCGGACAAGTTTGAAAATGGGTCATGTGAGGTCAAAAACTAGGTCACTAGGTCAAATCTTAGAAAAACTTTGTGTACGCTCTAGAGGCCACATATTCAGTCGGATACTCATGAAAGTTGGTCAGGATGTTTGTCTGGATGATATCTCGTACAAGTTCTAAAATGGGACATGTGGGGTCAAAAACTAGGTCACTAGGTCAAATCTTAGAAAAACCTTGTGTACACTCTAGGGGCCACATTTTCAGTTAGATACTCATGAAAGTTGGTCTGGATGTTTGCCTGGATAATATCTCAGACAAGATTGAAAATGGGTCATGTTGGGTCAAAAACTAGGTCACTAGGTCAAATCTTAGAAAAACCTTGTGTACACTCTAGAGGCCACATTTTCAGTCTGAAACTCTTGTAAGTTGGTCAGAATGTTTGTCTGGATGATATCTCACACAGGTTTGAAATTGGGTCATGTGGGGTCAAAAACTAGGTCACTAGGTCAAATCTTAAAAAAACCTTGTGTAGGCTCTAGAAGCCACATTTTCAGTCCAAAACTCCTGAAAGGTGGTCAGAATATTTGCCTTAATGATATCTTGGACAAGTTGGAAAATGGGTCATGTGGAGTCAAAAACTAGGTCACCGGGTCAAATGTTAGAAAAACCTTTTGTAGGCTCTAGAGGTCACATTTTCAGTCCAAAACTCTTGTAAGTTGGTCAGAATGTTTGCCTTGATGATATATTAAACGAGTTTGAAAATGGGTCATTGGGGGTTAAAAACTAGGTCACCAGGTCAAATCTTAGAAAAACCTTGTATATGCTCTGGATGCCAAATTTTTAGTCCAACACTGTTGAAAATTAGTCAGAATGTTTGCCTTTATAATATCTTGGATGAGTTTGAAAATGGGTCATGTTGGGTCAAAAACTGGGTCAATAGGTCAAATGTTATAAACACCTTTTGTATGCTCTGGAGGACACATATTCAGTCTGTTACTCCTACAACTTGTTCATAATATTTGTCCTGGTGATACCTTGAATGAGTTTGAAAATGGGTCATGTGGAGTCAAAAACTAGGTCAATGGGTCAAATATTAGAAAAACCTTGTGTACACTCTAGAGGCTACATTTTCTGCCTGATACTCTTCAGACTTGGTCAGAATATTTGTTTTGGTGATGTCTCAAAAGAGTTTGATAATGGGTAATTGTCGGGTCCAAAACTAGGTCACTTGATGAAATCTCAGAAAAACCTTTTGTACACTGTAGAGGCCACATTTTCAGTCAAATACTCATGAAACTTGGCCAGAATGTTTGTCTTATTGATATCTCAAAAGTGTTTGATGATGGGTAATGTCTGATAAAAAACTAGGTCACTGGGAAACTAGATGGTGCGTGTTTGGTCAATAAACTCAGGGTGAGCGATTTCAGGGCCATCATGGCCCTCTTGTTTTTTATTCCAAGGACTACAATGCTCTTGTAGTATTCTTGTGTTGAGATATATTTTTTACAGAAATAGATTTAACTATTTATCTAAATGCTTTCAATTTCAACAGGTCTAAAAAGTTGGTTGCTGGTCAATAATCAGCCAATGGTTTGATAATATAATTATTTTTGTCAATCACAAAGATAAGTTTAAAAACATCAGAACACTATGTAGATTGTTTTACCTGTTTTCAACCCTTTACCATACAATTTGAAGTTTTAAAGGCCATGAGGAAGAAGAGTTTTGAAACTTCTTGAAATATTGGATGGTGAAGACCAGAGATCAGATGGCTCATTTGGGGATGCATGGTCTTTTCATTTTCTATCTGATGATTCTCTGTATTTGTAATTTTCAAGTATTTTAACAAGCTTATGAACAACCTATGCAGTCATTGTTTACTATTCCTGACAGGTATTGAGTACAACCAATGTTGGACAGTGGTTCAGTTTTGAGATGAACAACACAGTCTATGTCCTGATGATGAAACCTTCAGTTGTTGGTGAGCTGGTGACGACTGTAGGGTCATCTGGTGCAGCAGCCTTGGTTGATATGGAAACGCTGATGTATACAACATTGTTTAGATGGCAGGGGGAACTGATGCCTATCCAGGTATACAAGTCATCCATTATCATGATATCTTTTTGTAATATGGACTGAGCTATTGAAGTGAGCTGAGTATCTTTTAAGGTACTTTGTCATTTTCTACACCGCTTTTAATCCCCAATGAAGGCAGAGGGATATAGTATTTGCGATGTCCATCCCTCAATCTATCCTTCTGTTGGGACAGATATCTTCTGAAGTCCTTTACGAAAACAGATGAAACTTCATAATTGTGTTTTTAGTGATAGTCTGCCAATACAGTTCTTTTGAATTTTTTGTTATTTAACTCTTTCCTAACTTTTAACAACCCTAAAAATGAAGCCTTTAGAAAACATTGTCAGAAAAAGGAGAAAATATTGGTAACCAGATTTTTCTCCTTTTCCCACAATGTTTTCTACCCTTACCAAGACAATTTCAGTTTTTGAGCCATATTTACGTTGTCGTCAGCAGTTGCTTTCAATTTGGACCAGTATACAATTTTTTTCATTTGGTAAAGAGTTAATCCCAAGTAGGGGAAAATGGGGGCTTGATGTATATTTCCATTGTAAACAAACATTATACTGTATCTTTAATTACTGGACAAAATTTTATGACACTTAAATTGTTTATCATAAGCCACAGACAATCGGTATTTGTTTTTAGCTCACCTGAGCACGAAGTGCTCAAGGTGAGCAATTGTGATCAGTCAATGTCTGTCCGTTTGTCTGTCTGCTCACAATTACAAAAATAATCTTCTCCTCCTAAACCAACAATCAGATTTCAATCAAACTTCACAGAAATGCATTTCCTTAGGTCATGCTCTTTCAAAATACTTCAAAGAATTGAAACCAGTGAAGAACTCTGGTTGCCATGGTAAGCGAGAGACAAAACTTTAAAAATCTTCTTGTCCCAAACTGTAAAGGCTAAAGCTTTCATAATTGGCATGCAGCATTATCTAGTGGCCCTCTCCCAAAATACTTCAAATTATGGTGCTGGTGTTAAAATTGGCCCTGTGTTGTGGGTTCTTGGATTTCAAATAGAGATAACAAAGGAAATCTTTAAAAATCTTCTTGTCCCAAACCGTAAGGGCTAGAGCTTTCATTTATGGCATGTAGCATCATCTAGTGCCCCTCTACCAAAATACTACAAATTATGGTGCTAGTGTTGAAATTGGCCCTATGATGTGGGTTCTCAGATTTCACATAGAAGTAAAGAAGAAATCTTTAAAAATCTTCTTGTCCCAAATCCTAAGGTCTAGAGCTCTCATATATGGCATGTAGCATCATCTAGTGGCCCTCTACCAAAATACTTCAAATTATAGCCCCAGTGCGGTCCTATGTTGTGGGTTCTCTGATTTCACATAGAGATAAAGAAGGAAATCTTCTTGTTTACACTTTAGCATCTACAATTAAATAACCAATCAGCACCAAACTTGGTTAGACTATATATATGACAATAAGATCTCGGATGGGTTCGATTATGGGTCTTATCGGATTGGAATGACGGGAGTTACATGTATTTGCCCTTGAAATTGAAAATTTTTTGAAATACATGTAGTTCTTTGTTCGGGGCATAACTTTGTCATCTCCAAACTTAAAACTTAGCGTTTGTGTTTGTTGCAATAATACAGAGTGTAGTGCAAAAGAACCAAAACTCTTCCTAGCATGAATTTTGAGTTATTCCCCCTTTGATCTTCATTTTTATAGCATGTCTTGCTTGTCTAGAGCAAAACTTTGTCATCTTAAGTAGGAATGGCTTGAAATATGGTACGCTTATTTGTTGTAATATTTGGAGGTGGAGCGTGCAAGATTTGTAACTCTACTTTGTACTGTCTTTGAGTTATTTCCCTGTGATCTTCATTTTTACAGCATTTAGTGCTTGTGAGGAATATAACTTTGTCATCTCAAGCCAGACCGACTTCAAACTTGGAATGCATATTTGTTGCAATATTACACTCAAGAACAATAACTCTACCTAATGCTGATTTCACTTTGATCCAGTATTTATTGCTTGTCCGGAACAGAACCTTGTCACCTCAAGTCAAACTGACTTGAGACTTGGTAAACATATTAGTTGCATTACCTGCCCTTTGCATTTATTAGCTCACCTCTCTACGAAGTGCTCATGGTAAGCTTTTGTGATCGCCCAATGTCCGTCGTCCGTTGTCCACAATTTCTTTAAACATCTTCTCCTCCTAAACCACAGGGCCAATCTGATGAAACTTGGCAGGGATGTTCCTTGGGTGAAGCTCTAACAATGTTGTTCAAGAGATTGAATTCCACCCATAACTGTGGTTGCCATGGCAACCAAAAGGAAAAAAAATAGCAAAATCTTTGAAAATCCTCTTCTCTGAAACTAGATGGTGTAGAGCTTTGATATTTGGTATGTAGCATCTCCTAGTGGACCTCTACCAAGATTGTTTATATGATGCCCCTGGGGTCAAAACTGGCTCCATCCCTGGGGTCACAAGTTTGAAACAAAAGAACACAGAAGGAAAACTTTAAAATTATTCTTCTCTGAAAGTAGAAGGTGCAGAGCTTTAATATTTGGTATATGGCATCTCCTAGTGGACTACTACCAGGATTGTTCATAATTATGATGCCCCTGGGGTCAAAACTGGCCCCGCCCCGGGGTCACAAATTTGAAACATAGGAACAAAGAAGGAAAACTTTGAAATTCCTCTTCTCTGAAACAAGAAGGTGCAGAGCTTTGATATTTGGTATATAGCATCTCCTAGTGGACCTCTACCAAGAGTGTTCATTTGATGCCCCTGGGGTCAAAACTGGCCCTGCCCACGGGGTCACAATTTTGAAACATAGGAACAAAGAAGGAAAACTTTAAAATTCTTCTTCTCTGATACAAGAAGGTGCAGAGCTTTGATATTTGGTATGTAGCATCTCCTAGTGGACCTCTACCAAGAGTGTTCATTTGATGCCCCTGGGGTCAAAACTGGCCCTGCCCACGGGGTCACAATTTTGAAACATAGGAACAAAGAAGGAAAACTTTAAAATTCCTCTTCTCTGAAACAAGAAGGTGCAGAGCTTTGATATTTGGTATATAGCATCTCCTAGTGGACCTCTACCAAGAGTGTTCATTTGATGCCCCTGGGGTCAAAACTGGCCCTGCCCACGGGGTCACAATTTTGAAACATAGGAACAAAGAAGGAAAACTTTAAAATTCCTCTTCTCTGATACAAGAAGGTGCAGAGCTTTTATATTTGGTATGTAGCATCTCCTAGTGGACCTCTACCAAGAGTGTTCATTTGATGCCCCTGGGGTCAAAACTGGCCCTGCCCACGGGGTCACAATTTTGAAACATAGGAACAAAGAAGGAAAACTTTAAAATTCTTCTTCTCTGATACAAGAAGGTGCAGAGCTTTTATATTTGGTATGTAGCATTTCCTAGTGGACCTCTACCAAGATTGTTCATTTGATGCCCCTGGGGTCAAAACTGGCCCTGCCCCGGGGGTCACAATTTTGAAACATAGGAACAAAGAATGAAAACTTTAAAATTCTTCTTTTCTGAAACAAGAAGGTGCAGAGCTTTGATATTTGGTATGTAGCATCTCCTAGTAGACCTCTACCAAGATTGTTCATTTGATGCCCCTAGGGTCAAAACTGGCCCTTCCCCGGGTTTCACAATTTTGAAACATAGGAACAAAGAATGAAAACTTTAAAATTTTACTTCTCTGAAACTAGAAGGTGCAGAGCTTTGATATTTGGTATGTAGCATCTCCTAGTGGACCTCTACCAAGATTGTTCATATGATGTCCCTGGGGTCAAAACTGGTCTGCCTCAGGGGTCAAAAGTTTGAAACAAAGGAACAAAGAAGGAAAACTTTGAAATTCTTCTTCTCTGAAAGTAAAAGGCATAGAGCTTTGATATTTGGTTTGTAGCATCTCCTAGTGGACTTCTACCAAGATTGTTCATTTGATGCCCCTAGGGTCAAAACTGGCCCTTCCCCGGGTGTCACAATTTTGAAACATAGGAACAAAGAATGAAAACTTTAAAATTTTACTTCTCTGAAACTAGAAGGTGCAGAGCTTTGATATTTGGTATGTAGCATCTCCTAGTGGACCTCTACCAAGATTGTTCATATGATGTCCCTGGGGTCAAAACTGGCCTGCCTCAGGGGTCAAAAGTTTGAAACAAAGGAACAAAGAAGGAAAACTTTAAAATTCTTCTTCTCTGAAAGTAAAAGGCATAGAGCTTTGATATTTGGTTTGTAGCATCTCCTAGTGGACTTCTACCAAGATTGTCCATTTGATGCCCCTGGGGTCAAAACTGGCCCCGCCCCGGGAGTCACAATTTTGAAACATAGGAACAAAGAAGGAAAACATTAAAATTCTTCTTCTTTGAAACTGGAAGGCGTAGAGCTTTGTTATTTGGTATGTAGCATCTCCTAATAGACTTCTACCAAGATTTATAATTTGATGCCCCTCTGGTCAAAATTGGCCCCGCCCTGGGGGTCACAAGTTTGAAACATAGGAACAAAGAAGGAAAACTTTAAAATTCTTCTTCTCTGAAACTAGAAGGTGCAGAGCTTTGATATTTGGTATGTAGCATCTCCTAGTGGACCTCTACTAATATTGTTTATATGGTGTCCCTGGGGTGAAAACTGGCCCCGCCCACGGGGTCACAAATTGAAATCATGGAAATAAAAAAGGAAAACTTTAAAATTTTCTTCTCTGAAACTAGAAGGTGCAGAGCTTTTACATTTGGTATGTAGCACTCCTAGTAAACCACTACAGAGATTCTTTATATGATATCCCTGGGGTCAAAACTGGTCCCGCCACAGGGGTCACAAGTTTAAAACATAGGAACAAAGAAGGAAAACTTTAAAATTCTTCTGCTCTGAAAATAGAAGGTGCAGATCTAGGGCTTTGATATTTGGTATGTAGCATTTCCTAGTAAACTTCTACCAACATCTTTATATAATGTCCCTGTGGTTACAACTGGCCCCAACCCAAGGGTCACAAGTTTAAAACATATAAATAAGGAAGGAAAACTTTAAAATTCCTCTTCTCTGAAACTAGAAGGTGTAAAGCTTTGATATTTGGTATGTAGCATCTCCTTGTGGACTTCTATAATGTTTGTTGATATGATGTCCTTGGGGGTCAAAACTTTCCCTGCCCCGTGGTTCCCAAGTTCAAAACATAGGAACAAAGAAGGAAAAGTTTAAAATTTCTTCTCTTAAACTAGAAGGCATAGAGCTTTGATATTTGGTATGTAGCATCTCTTAGTGGACTTCTACAAAGTATGTTCATATGATGCCCCTAGGGTTAAAACTTGCCCTGCCCCAGGGGTCACAAGTTTGAAACATAGGAACAAAGAAGGAAAACTTTGAAATTTTACTTCTGAAACTAGAAGGTGTAGAGCTTTGATATCTTGTAAGTAGCATTTCCTAGTGGACCTCTTTCAATTTTTGTCTTAGGATGCCCCTGGGGTTAAAACTGGCCCTGCCCCATGGGTCACAAGTTCAATTTTACAGCTTAGTACTCAGGTGAGTGATATAGGACCGTCATGGTCCTCTTGTTACACCTCCACGACAACTGGCTATGGGACGGGCATATCTTGCGACATTTTGCTGCTCTTTTTTCATTATCATTTGGCCTTGAACTTGATATGTGGTATTTATCTTCCATGTTGACCTTTACTGCTTAGTACTCTGGTGAGCGATATAGGACCATGATGGTCCTCTTGTCAATTATTGAAATGCAGTGTCAAGGGAAAGGGGCGCTTAATGTAAAATTTCCATGTGGATTGATAACAAAAAGGCCATGTGTACGTGCAAAACACATTCATTACCTCTTATTCCTCAAAAGGAGGTCATTTTTGGCAGCAGAAATCAATTTAAAGGAAATAGCTTGTTTTTCGAAGATTAATAACAATTGATTAAGTTATTGGATAAAATCTAAATCTTTTTCTGCCTCCATATTCTTACAAGTAGATCTAAGTATTAAACAAAAAACAACACGTTTAACAACATTTCATATTTTATCCAATGTTTCTGCGTAATGCCTTCTTCAGGAATAACATTTATTAACGGATATGACGTCACATCAAAAAAACATTAATTAATATGAAATAATTTGGCTGAAAAACACTGTTTCACAGAAAAGTGATTAAATATAAGAATGTCAATACAAGGGAAAACAGATCCAGATTGGATGCCATATCAGCGAAATGTTTTCAAATCAAGGTGTGTCTCCCGTGAAATGAACATATTAGACTATATAGATGGTGTAGATTCTGATCGGCTGTCTCATCAAAGGCGGAACCCTTGATCGAGGTCTTCACTATTATGTTTGAAATTTAAATGTTTGAATCATGCTGAGTGTCATCGGATCATAAATATACTTACATTCCTATATAAATTGTTAAAGAAAAAAAACAATAATAGGAGACAACGATTAACTCAGCCTGTTAAAAAATTAATAACAATAATCGAGATGAGAGACAGAGCATACTAACTTATGTTATACAATAGTTTTAAATTCAGACCATTCGGGTGTAAAGTTTGCAGTTTATGAATCCAGAAAGCTTCTTTACAAAGACAAATAAAATCGTCTCTAACAATATCAATCGGCATAAAAGAAAATCATTTAATGAATGATCACTGGAATTAAAATGTGTTGCTACATAAGATGAGAATGCTGGATTTTCAAAATTGCATATATCATATATCTATGGCTATTCATTCTTCTAGACACTTGTTGTCAAGTTTGTCCAACATACTGACACTGGCATTTTTTACAAGTTACCAGATAGATTACACCTTTTGTTTTACAGTTGGCGTCATTGTGTAACTGAAAAGTTTCACCAGTAGTATGACTAGAAAAACTTGATCCAGTGTTAATATGCAAACAATGTGAACTACGGTTTGAATTACAGCTTTGAGACGAAAAAGTATCACAAATATCTGAATTGAAATCAGACCGAACTAGAAAATCTTTTAGATTTTTTCGATCTTTTAAACGCCACTATAGGTTTGTAATTCTGAAATATTTCTCTTGTTCCTGGACTTTAAGAAAGGTTCAAAATATCCCAGTATTTATGAATCATCTTACCAATTGATGGCAGGGATGGATTATAAACAATTGTAAAGGGTACAACGTTTTTAATGTTTTGCGTAGAAGGTTGTAAGGCATCTGATTGTGATGTTATGGAGACCTTGGAAAATGCACGTTCTACAACTGATGAAGGCTATGCCCTGTCGGCAAAACACCTTCGTAGATCATCGAGAGATAAATAAAAGTTGTCATCATTCGATGTAATTCTACTATAACTCTTTGCCTAGACTGTAAGGGATACCATCCTTGCAATTTTTAGGGTGACATGATGTATAATGAATGTATTGGTGAATGTTTGTTTCTTTAATGAAAATTTTAGTTTGTATTCCCAGTAAATCACTTTTGGTAACTTGGATATCTAAAAAATTAACAGAATGTTCTGAGATACAACTTGAAAATTTAATGTTGGGGTGAAAATTGTTTATGTGTTTAATGAAAGATTTGAGTTCATCAAATGAATGGTCCCATATAAAAAATATGTCATTGAGAAAACGGAGCCATAATGTAGGCTGAAGTGCCTGGGTGTTAAGAAAGTCTTGTTTGAATTTTCCCATAAATAAAGATGCATAGGATGGAGCCATAGAGCTACCCATTGCTGTTCTCATTTTTTGTAAAAAGAAATCACCGTCGAAATTGAAATAATTGAACAAATTTCATTAAATTAGCTATATCCTTATAAGTCTGTCTTCCA
Organism: Tridacna crocea; assembly: GCA_943736015.1. Taxonomy (NCBI): domain Eukaryota; kingdom Metazoa; phylum Mollusca; class Bivalvia; order Cardiida; family Cardiidae; genus Tridacna; species Tridacna crocea. The sequence continues at coordinate 30,715,694 of OX031066.1, read as the reverse complement.
CAATTGCCAAATGTGTTCGAGAAATATTTCGAAGCTTGTATTCCGTCTTCATGAGGAATGTTTGTATACACAGATGATATGTCGAGTGTAACTAAATAACTGTTTTTGTTTTACATTTTTTACTTTATTGATGAAGTCTGCGGTGTCTTTCACGTAGGATGGTAGATTAAGCATATTTAGAATTAATTTTTTTTTTCCATATTCTTACAACAACATCTGTTGCACAAAGCTGTAGAAAATATATTGATATTATCGAAGTTATCTGTCATTAATTATATTATGAATAAGTTGTATGTATGGACCATGTAGATCAATAACTGAGAGCACAGAATGTGCACCTTGGATGTAAACTTTTTTGTAAAATTCTAACCAAAGAACAGCTTTAGCTTTTCAGTTTTAAGTACTTGGATCTTTTCTCATGCCCAGAAATGTCAATGGTGTAGCACTGTTGAGCAAAATTAAGCATCAACTCTTTACCACACAATCCCAACTTTTAACGACCCTGAAAAAGAATGCTTTTGAAAAAATTGTGTGAAAAGAAGAAAATGCTGGTAACCAGCATTTTCTCCTTTTCCCAAGCTGTTTTCTATCCTTCCCAAATCAAATTTCAATTTTTGATTCACATTTAATTTGTGGCCTGCAAATGCTTTCAATTTGGACTAGTCCAAAATTTTGTCATTTGGTAAAGAGTTAATCAAACAGTCAGGAGTTTTAATGACTACACTGTTAAAGGATTTTGAAAATGTTATTGGAAAAAGGAGAAAAGGCTGATAACCACTATTTTCTTCTTTTTCCTCAACATTTTTCTAGGCTTTAAATTAAAAATTACAAAGCTTCAGAGTTGTTATTTAGAAATACTTTCAATATATATGACTTGAATGTAATGTTCTCTGGTAAAGATTTCAAGATATAGGGTTTATTTCATCAGCTTGTGGTGAACATGGGAAAATATTTGCCAAAAAAGGGAAAGGTATGCGAAAATAACAAGGGCCATAAGGCACAAGTTAGTTTTGCAGACCTTTCCCTTTAGAGGCAAATATTTCCCCATATTAACCACAGGCTGATGAAATAAATTATATATTTCCTCTGATTATTTTGTCAACGAATGCCACTCTTAAAACTAGAAGCAAAGTAGGACAAAAAAAGGAAGTTCCAGATTTTCAGCACGAGAAAAATGTTCACTGTGACTGGGAAATAATTCCCCCCAGCTTAAATTACGACATTTCTTTACCCATAACATTTTTAACCATAGCCACATGAAATATAGTATCATAAAATATTACCCAGCATATCAATGTTTTTACAGACAGTTGAGACAGATGGAGTGTCCAGTGCAGTTGCATTTGAGATAGACAGTGTCCAGTATCTTGTCATTACAAACATGGGTAACTTCAACAGATACCAGACAAAGTCCAGACTCTACAGGGTCAACATAGATGGAACGCTTAGATTGGTAGTGTACCCATTTTTAGCTTGGCTGTTTTCAAATTATTATTCGAGTTATTGTCAAAGCCCTGGTGTCATGGTTATCTGCCTTATCTTCGTGATGTGAAAACTTTGATATATCTTTTATTTCTGAAGATATTTATGTCAAACTTGAAAAAGTTGCTCACTATCAAAAAAGGGAACCTTTAGAACAAGCGCAGGTAACCATTTTAGCATACAACTCTCAGATTTTGTTAATTCAATTTTTTGGGGAGAGGGGTGGGGGGGGGGGCGGTATCTTATCAGACAGCATAGATCCAGTATAAGACTGCACATTCTGTGCAGAATGGTCTTAATTTTGATCAACACTGTCCAAAAAGGTCCTTTGGTCATTTTGTCTTTTCAGCTTCAAGACTTGGACACTCAGGGTGCTTCAGATGTTGTGTACTTCTCACAGACCAACATTCATTACCTCTTCATATCAAACTCCTATGATAATACTGGAAACAGTCAGATAGACTCAGATGTATACAGATGGGAAAATAGTAACCAGAGATTTAGTAAAGTGTCATCTTTGCGTACATTAGGGGCCAGTTCAGCTGCGGTGTTTGAGATAGAGGATAAGATTTTCTTGGCTTTAGCCAACAACTATGATTCTTTCTCAAAAAGTTACCAAATAGAGTAAGTTATATAACCCAGTCAATAACCTTTTACCAAACAATCCCACTCTAGGGTAAGAGGTTTTTGAAAATATAGTGGAAAAAGGGGAAAATGCTGGTAATTGGCATTTTCTCCTTTTCCCGCATCGGTTCTACTCTGAGATCTCCTTTTCCTTTGTGTTAGTTTTAAATTCATTGTTCAAAGACCCTCTTAGTTGTGAAGAGGCTTTTAATTCATTGTTTTGGAAAGGGCTGATTTATTTACTTTAACCTTTATCACACAATCCCAAGCTCTAATGACACCTTAAGGAAAAATAAATTAAAAATATTGTTGAAAAAAAAATGAAAATGTTGGTAACCAGCATCTTTTCCTTTCCGAGCATTTTTTAAAATCTTAGTTATCAATACACTTTGTATGAAGGAAATAAAATTAAAGAGAGTAATGAGTGTATTCTATTTTATTATTTCATAGAAATTCACATTTAACAAAATTTATGTATGAAAAAATGTGATTGCATCTAATTGTCTATCCCTACTTTGCATACTTAACCTGATATTTAGCCAAACCTCAAACAAGCACTATTTTTCTTTTTATGCTTTTCATTAGTTTATAAAAATCAAACAGTGATTTATATCAGACAATCATCCTCTATACTTTTTTTTCAGTTCTAAGATTTACAAGTTCGACTCCAATGATCAATTCTCCCAACACCAGAGCATTCCTACAACAGGAGCTATAGATGTTGAGTACATCAGAATCCGGTCTCTAGATCTGGTGATGTTTGCCAATAATCGTGATAACACCATTAGCAGTCCGCAGAAATCTGATTTATATAGATGGGACACGGCTACACAGTTGTTTGTATTGCATGAAAGGTTGGATACATACAGGGCAGAAGCTGTTGAGTTGTTTATGGCCTATGACAACACAGGTACAAAGCTGTCTTTTTAGTTTCTATATACATGTACCTGCATTTGTAGCTCATCTGTGTATGAAGAAAACCTGTGGAACTGTGTTAGACTTTCTTTTTTCCTTTTATCTTGCAAATATTTTTAGGCTTCCTCATATTTCTGCCATTATGGAAGATATTTACATTAAACTTAGGCTTACTAAGTCTTTACTAAATGACAAAATTTTAGACTCGCCCAAAATAAAAATATTTGCAGATGGCAAATCATAAACGACTAAAATCAGAATATTTGTCATTGATAGGGTAGAAACATTATAGAAAAAAAAATGCTGGTTTCAATTCAAAAGTCTGAAGTTTTGTTATTTTGGAAATAATGAGATGGCATGCTAAAGGTCATGCAACATATTGAAACATGTTCGTGTTTTACAGTGTATGCAGTGTTTGCTAGTGGTATTGCAAGCTCGGAGATGTTTGCCTGGGACGTCCAAGGGAACAAGTTTACATCAGTTTGGAAAGGAAACCCAGCTCTCCATTTGGCCCCAATAATAGTGCCTCAAGACTCTGGAGAACTGAATGTGATTGCTGTGGCCCCTAAAAATATCACAGTAAACCCAGAATTATATCAGTTGATTAAAGTTAAAGACAGTGATTATGCACCAAGGTACATAGAATTCCTTAACTCTATCACTTATCTAGGTTGGGATCACCGATCACCCAAATCACCATTGAGGCTGGCAACTAAAAACAACCAAAGTGCTGATATTGGCGATTGTAAAAAAACATAATCAGATAATATGGCTGACATCAAATTCTTATCAGTTTTGTATATTGAACACTTCCTAAACTGTGAAATTGGCCTGTGCCAACTTGATTATCAAACATACTAGGTATCCTAAGCTGTTAACCCTTGGTATCTCCCTTAACTATCTGATAGATGAAGATTGATAACAGTCGCGCTCGGCCAGTTACCGGGTATGCTTATTCTATAAATAGAATACATTCATGAGCAATCCCATTTTTTTGGACAATGCGGTGCTGAAGGAATTACATGTGAACGAAGTTTTACTTTTGTTTATCAAGTCAATTTGATGGCATCAATCACGATTTTTTTTCTGAAATACTTGACCTTTTAAGCTTTGTATGGCCTTATTAGATTCTATTCTAATGAATTTCTTTTTGTTGTATAATGAATACTAAGTCTATATTTCACCAAATGATAAATAGATATATAAATTGTTGTCTGATGATTTTCACTGATCGCCATCTTCAAGAAAAGCTAAGTGTGAAAGGATATTTCTTAGATCATTTGAAAGACAAAACAGATATTTTGCGAAGAATTTTTTAAAAAACCGTTATCATAAATATTACTCGCAATGCGTGAATTAATGACTGGTATGCAAAAATTGAAATATTGTTGAGCAAACGGCACACACAGATTTGACCAGAGTGAAGGAATTTGCAGACAATTTAATTGTAGCTCATGAGAAGGTGTTAAGCTGACTTTTCAAAGGGAGAGAACACTGTTGGAAAAGGAAAAAAATGCTGGTTTCCACCATTTTCACCTTTTCCCTAAAATTGATAATAGTCATATTTCTCAGGATTATTCAAACTGGGGGTAGTGTGGTCACAGATCTTATATACAGTCCCTGGTGTGGTGAAAGGTTAAGCCTGATAGAAATATACACGTTTTTTTTTTAATGGAACTTTAAGTCTTTAAGACCATTTGCCAGCCTACAAGCACAGGGACTTGTAGCTGAATTTCAATACTTGGCTCTCTAATGTATGTAATGAGACCATCAAAAACATTTAAATGAACTGAACAACTTACAAATTATATCAGTGATGCAAAGCAGTAGATCTAGATTAACAGTGATCGTACAGGTCTCATTGTCATGAAATACTTAAAAAATGACGCTAAGACCACCTAACAGTGATTAGGCTCATTGACTGATCCCAGGTTCTGATGGACAAAACTTTTGGTTACAAAAAATGTTTGGCTGGCGCCAACCTAGCTAATGCATAAATAGATTGCATTTTCTTAAGTCCTGAAAATACATTTCCTCTACAAGATTAAGAGACATTTCTGTCATAATCTGGAATTTAGAAGTGAATATTTTTAGATTAGAGATCAGGCTGCACGTTACATTTGTTTGCTTCATATTTCAGAAAAGAAGAATCCTAAAGTTTTCCTTTTGTGTTCCTTTGTTTGAACTTGTGACACCCGGGGAAAGGCCGGCTTTGACCCTAGGGGCACCATATGAATAAACTTGGTAGAGGTCGACTAGGAGATGCTACATACCAAATATCAAAGCTCTACGCCTTCTAGTTTCAGAAAAGATTTTCAAAGATTTTGCTATTTTTTCCTTTCTGTTGCTATGGCAACCAGAGTTAAGGGTGGAATTCGATATCTTGAACAAGTTTGGTAGAATTTCACCGAAGGAACATCCCTACCAAGCTTCATCAAGATTGGCCCAGGGGTTTAGGAGGAGAAGATGTTTAAAAGAATTCTGGTCTCCCTTTGATCTTTCAAGAGGAGTCAGGAGTAACTTCCCTTGATGGAAGGATGCATGATGGGTAGATAGAGAAGCCTGTAAATACATTGAATTCAATTAATTTCATACCTAGATACTATGATTTTTAGATGTCTTTAGCCGTCAGGGTCTAATTCCCAACATTACAATAAAGTTATCCACCTGAAAATATTCATGCACAATCAAATGAGCAGCATGCAATCATGGGACGCATAAGCCCAGGGACGAACTGGTTTTGGAACGAACAACCCTGGAAGCAAAATGGATAGAAAGCAAATTTTGTGTATATCATTGCGCCAGTAGAAGGCCATGAAAAGATGGAGCTATTTTCAATCAAAAAGAACGATGGCCCTTTGCAGTTTATTTCAATATGCTATTTCCAAGTATATATCTGAGTGTTTTTGAAAAAAACCATTTGTCTAGGAAAAATTAGTTTAATTGGGTTTATTTCCTTCGGTTTTGAACAAAATACCATACATGCTCTTCAGAATTTAATATTGAACATTTATTATTGATCTCACAGTGGCATTGTCTTCGACAAATGCCACAAAAATGAATCGGCAGTGATAAAGTCACCCCATCAAAATAAGACTTCTTTGCTGTATAAATTATCTCTTGCTGTCATTAAAATGAATTATTATTTTATCCCAGAGATTTTCGGTTCCTTTTGATATAAAAGAAGAAGTTTTCTTGATGATACAGGGCTTGTATTTCTTTTTTGTAGAACTGTTACCATGACAATGGACACAGATGAGGACTTGCTTCATTCCACAGTCTATGTTCTACAAGACACTGTACCAGAAGATACAGAAACATTCTATGTGACATTGACCAATCCCACAGGAGGGGCTGAAATAGGGGTTGAAAACAGGATAACTGTCAACATACTGTCCAATGACAATGCACACGGAGTCATAGAAGTGTCCCCAGTAAGTGTTTACATACTATTGGGTAGCTTGGGATCTGGAGGTCATCATTTTGATTACTCTGTATCATGCTTTCCTTAGAATAGCAGTCTATTTATTGCTTTCATTATTATTATTGCCTTGGGACATTCAAAGGTCTCCCCATGATTATCACTTTCAATTATAATCTAATTACAGACTTTTTTATCACATGACATAATTTTTTTGCCAAGTAATTATAACCTTCAAGAACACTTAATACAGCATCAGTTTGAAAAGCTGAATGATTAGCAGCTTTTGTTAAACTACCTTCTAATGTTATTGTGAATAATCTGTTTGAAATTTTGTCATCAATGTTTTCAAAGATGTGCTATTGTCATAGCCGTAGTCCTGGTGTATCTGCATCTTTGTCATCTGGAGAAATCTTTGACATATTATAATATTTCTATTATTACTGAAGGTATTTACTTCAAACTTGTACAAATTGTTAGCTAGTAAAAGTGAAATATATACAACAAGGGCAGGTAACTATTAAACTACATGTATATTTGATACAGTTATGCCCCTTTTTTTACTTAAGAGTTTTCACAAAAAATCATGCCACCATAGCTGAGTGTTGGCACCTGTGTGTGGTGCTCTTGTTTCCTCTTGTCAGGAATATTCTCTACATTTTTTTCTATCTTTCAATAAGGAATCTTTGGTCCTCCAAGTTAAAGAGTTACCAAACTGGTACAGTACTACACAGTTTAATGTTGTGTGTCTACAGGGTTATTTTTGCCATGTCTCCTTGATGTGGATTGCCACTGGAAATAGCACCCACTTGTGGTCCTTTTCTTTTGTCTTGTCAGAAAATATTTTTTTTTATTTTTCTCTCATCCAACAAGGACTCTTTGGACCTCCAAGTAGAAGAGTTACCAAACCGTGACAACACGATACAGTTTAATGTTGTACGTCAACAAGGTTATTTTGGCCATGTCTCTGTAAAATGGGTTGCTACAGGAGACCATGATGGAACAAATGATATCACACCTTTAGAGGGAATAGTAAGTTGCTTCTACACAGTATACCTTGCAGCTCATAATATTTTTTTCATACAGAAATATCTTAACTCTTAGGCTGCTAAGTGCAACTTGCTAACCTTTTGCAGATGGTGCATATCAAGACTATTTTTCTGCTCTAAACTACTGTCAAGTTACGATGTCTGTTACAAGTTAAGAAATTACAGTCAGAGGGAAATTAATCATTTTCCAATGTAGGATTCTTGATCACCATTCCTGTGAAGTCCTATCAAAAACCTATTTCTATCAAAAGAACTTGTTCACGGAATCTACATATAATTGTGAAAATTAACAAAAGATGTTATTATATAACTATGGTGAATCGAGGTTGTTGTGCTCCTTTTAAAATGGACTTGTAGTCACAGATGACTGTTTTTCTTTTTGCTGTGTGTAGGCTGAATTTGCCAATGGACAAGCTGTGTCAACCATTAGTTTGACAATCAGAGATGATGATGTTGCAGAATTACAGGAGGTAACCTATATTCAGCTGACCCAGATCGTGGACTCGGGAACAAGTTTACCTGGGCGAGGGGCACAAATAGGTATGTACAGGAAGTTAACTTTATCAATCTTACAGTGAACACAGGAATGAGTATACCTGGATGAGGAATGCAAAAAGGTAGGTACAGAAAGTCATCTACATTCAGCTGAAACAGATTACGGACACAGGAACCAGTCATCCTGGATTAAGTGCACAAATAGGTAGGTACAAGAAGTCATCTACATTCAGCTGAATCAGATTATGGACACAGGAACCAGTCATCCTAGATTAATTGCACAAATAGGCATGTACAGGAAGTCATCCATATTCAGCTGATTCAGATTATGGACACAGGAACCAGTCATCCTTGATTAATTGCACAAATAGGCATGTACAGGAAGTCATCTGTATTCAGCTGAATCAGATTGTGGACACAGAAACCAGTCTACCCGGACTAGAGGCACAAATAGGTATGTATACGAAGTTAGTTATATCCGGCTGACCCAGAAAATTAACACAGAAACCAGTCTTTTTAGACGAGAGGCACAAAAAGGCATGTACAGGAAGTTAGTTATCGTTGACCATCCCGCATAGCTCAGTTGGTAGAGCATTAGACTTGTGATCAAGAGGTTGTGGGTTCGATCCCCATGGCTTGCTATCTAAAATTACCATAAGTCTTTCAAATGAGATGTTAAACCGAGGTCTCGTGTGATGGTGCTTTACACTGAGCATGTTAAATAACCAGGCGAAACTTTGGATGGGTTTTGTCCTGTATCTACACTATCACCCATAACAATACTAACAGCCTTCATGGGGCATTGCCCATATTGGAAAATGGCGACGATAAATAAACGCAAATTCAATCAATCAATTATATCCAGCAGACACACATAATGGACATAGGAACCAGTCTTCCTAGATGAGAGGTACAAAAAGGCATGCACAGGAAGTCAGTTGTATCAAGCTTAGGCAGAAAATTGACACAGGAACCAGTCTACCCAGATGAGAGGTACAAATAGGCATGTACAGGAAATCATTTGTATCCAGCTAGCACCAAAAATTGACACAGGAACCAGTCTACCCATACAAGAGGTACAAATAGGCATGTACAGGAAGTCGGCCGTATCCAGCTGGCACAGATAGTGGACACGGGAACCAGTCTTCCTAGACGAGAGATACAGATAGGCATGTACAGGAAGTCAGTCCTATCTACCTGACACAGATAGTGGACATAGGAACCAGTCTTCCTAGACAAGAGTTACAAGTAGGCATGTACAGGAAATGGAGATAGGAACCAGTCTTCCTAGAATAGAGGTACAAATAGGCATGTACAGGAAGCCACCTATATCTGGCTGACACGGAAAATTGACACAAGAGCCAGTCTAGCTGGAAAAGAGCTACTAAATAGTTGGCTGTTGCCAGAAGTTTAGGAAAGTTTTGATGAAAACAGTACAAAACTAGATTCAAACAAAGCACACCCAGCCAATCGATAGTACAATTTGTTCACATGAAAAATTATTCTCAATCCTTGTTCATTTAAAGACGTTAATCCATATTCTTTTACAGACCATTTACTATCAAATCAACATTTCGTTAAAATCTTCTTATCACAATTTCAAGTGCATCGTTTAAAACTTTTAAGTAGATAGGGACTGTCCTGTCACTTAATTAAGTCTTGTCAAGATTACACTTAATCTTTCTTATGTCAGCCCTTTTACTGTCATCCTGTATGAAAAATTTGGCCTTAATAATCTTTTAACTCTTTACCATACTACAAAATTTTAGACCGGTCTAAATTTAAAGCAATTGTAGACGACAAAATAAACATAACTCAAAAATTGAAATATATTTCCAGCAGGTTAGAAAACATTGTGGGAAAAGGAGAAAATGCTGGATACCAGCATTTTCTCCTTTTCCCATAATGGTTTCAAAAGGCTTCTATCTCGGGGTCATAAAAACCAGGGAGTGTTTGGTAAAGGGTTAACAAAGATATGTGCACTAAATGTCATTGCACTGTGAAACAACATTCATTCATTTTTTCAAACAAAGCAGAACAATATCATTACATTTTGTACAAATTTCACACCAGGTGAGACAAATACAGGCAAGGTGGTGGTATTGGCCAATGACTCGCCATATGGTGTTGTGAGATGGGAACAGACGGCATATACAACTATAGAACCAGAGGGGACAGACTCAACCGTTATTTTATATGTTGTCAGAGAGCAAGGTCTCACTGGAGAACTACAAGTGGCCTATATGTCAGTACAATATTACTCTTTCAAATACCTTTCAAAGCTGTATGTTACCAAGCCCCAGTAGCTCAGTTGGTAGGGTACAGGACTTGGGAACTGGAGATCACTGATTTTATGCCTGTGTCAAGGATTGATGATAGTCATTGCGATAGGATTCATTCCTCTCTCACTACTGGCCATTGTTTTGATAATGGCTATGTGGGAAAGCAGCCATTGGCATGGAAAGAATATTGTGTGGAGTACTGGTAAAACAAACTCCGAGAAAAGCATGAATAGGTGCACTGGCCTCTGCGATATAACTTAGATAATGTCAGAACTGGCTTTGAACACATTACAAGTAATAAAATCAAACATTCAAGGATTTATATGCTATATTGCAGCCAAATTTTGAAATTGTGATCTTTTCATAGATTGAACTGACTATTTTTGTTGTCGTGGAAAAAGAATTCTACGTATTTTTACCTTTATTAATTGAACCCCATTAGGAAACTATTACACCCAGAGGGTCATCAGAAAGAGACAATACAATATTTGTTTTGTAGTAATTGTTGCTTAAAAATGGTATATTTGTGTGTGCTCTACCTTTATGCTTTTTGTAGTTCTTTTCTCGGAAAAAGAAGAATTAAAACTCTGTTTTGTCCTTTTCCTCACATTCCAGTACATCAGTGGATGAATTTAGTCCAGTTCAGAATCAGGCCATTTCTGGAGAGGATTATATTTCCAGACAAGGCATGGTAATTATACCAGAAAATGTAACCAGAGTGCCAGTTGAGATCATTATCAAACAGGTAAAATTCCTTAGAAAATGTTTCTGAGTATTTGTAGGAACTAGATCAGACTGTATTCAATTTGCTGCCTTATTCTTGATCAACTTGACCCCATTTGTTGAGACATTATTTAGCAATGTGTCAGAGATCAAGATACCTTGTAAGATATTCAAATTTCAAGGCTGCTTTTACCAAAATAACTCACAGAATATTATATTTTAAGCCTTTACCACACAATTTCAAGTTTTAATGACCATGAGATAGAAAGTCTTTGGAAAAATTGTGGGCAAAAGGACAAAAAGCTTGTAACCAGGTATCAAGCATTTTCTCTTTTTCCCACACAGTTTTCTACCCCTTTTTATTCCAGCCTCCATCCATTGTAGCATGCTAATTTTGTTATCTCCAAATGCTTTCGAATTTGACCAGCCTGAAATTCTGTTGTTTGGTAAAGGATTAATGATCCACAGTCATTCTTTGTATTCTAGGCAGTCTGATGTTGATTTACTTAATATGAAAATACACTTAGAACAGTCATTTTTACAACACAACAAAGTATAAGAAGTGAGAAGTGTATACTGTAGACACCAGCCAATCTGTGAATAGCAGCCACTATTAGAAATCCCTTTCAGTGGCTGCTGCTCACAGATTTGATTGTTATGAAATAGATATATTATGTAAAATGATTTCTTACAGGATTCCATACCAGAAGCTGAGGAGAAATTCATTGTCAACATCACCAGGGTAACACTATTGGGCACCAACCCCTTGCCTGGGTCTCAGCCCAGTGTGCGTATCCCTGGTAACATCATTCAAGTAACAATATCAGAGAACGACAATGCCCGAGGGATTGTACAATTCAATGTTACCACAGTGAGTTTTATAGAGAAAGAAAATTTCAATGCCATTATAACCAACAAACTGTAAGCTTAAATCTTTGAAGATATTTACTTTAAACTCAGACTATTTGTAAACCTTTAAAAGTTGAACCCATATTACAAGAGCATGTAAGCATCAAAATATCTATTACATATTTACCAAATTATTTTATGACAGATTCTTGGGCAAAAACTTAGATGTTTTATAATTTCTCAGTCAATACTAAAGATATTTACTTAAGCTGAAACTAGTTGTCAACTATCAAAAAGGGAACCACTATATTAAGGTTAGGTAACAATCATAGTTTTGGCCCTTTTTTTGACTTAACATATTCATAGAAAATCAATCTTTTTCTAAAAGCAACTGCAGCTGAGCATTGGCACCTAAAAGTGGTGCTCATGTTACATCTCAGTCTTCAATGACCTTTGAAGTAAAGAGGAAATTGATTAGTGTGAGGAAACTTCTTCTGACATCATTTTCAATCAGAGCCCATATTCACCAACCATTCTTGAGAATATTCTTAGCGTTATCTTCCAAGGTTTCCTAAATTTGTAAGTAACACAACTTCTGCTTGGCTTAACTGAATGGTTTAGCCAATCAGAAGTTGTGTTACTTACAAATGTAGAAAATTCTGGGGAATAAGACAAAAAAAATTCTTAAGAACGGTTGGTGAATATGCACCTAGAGCTCTGTATGAGTCTCCTTCAAGTTTCTGTCATTTTAAAATACATGTATCTCAACAAATATTTTCCTTTCTGTGCATTTTTAAGTCTAATGCTTTTGTGAATAAAAAAAGTAGTTAAGAAATAAACATTAGCTATGAATCAAACATTATTGTAATGTCAATTTAGATAAGAACAACATCATGGAATAAAGGTATTCCTAGTCAAAACATGGTCTGCTAAGTTATATTACTAATTAGTGCCCACCAAGGTATCTCAATAATTAGATGATTGTATGGTGCTTAATGCTGTTTGAACATTATTTTAGTTAAATCACAAATGATCCTGCCATGGTCCTCTTCAGAATTTTTTGAAAGAATTTGCTTCCTTCAAAAACTCTGGTTGCTATTGCAACAAAACTAAAAAGAAATAACATTTTTAAAAATCTTCTTCTCTGAAACCACACGGCCCAGGGCTACTGAATTTGGCATGTAGCTTTATCTAATGAACCTTTAACAAGTTTCTACATATTGTAGGCCTGGGGTAAAAATTGGCTTCATTCCTGGGATCGCAAGTTTTTAACATGGACTTCAAAGTACAGTCATTTCAATTTAAACATTAATTAAGGGAAATAAATCTTTTTGTAAAAGATAAAGTTTGTTACTATTTACCTCCCTTGATTATCAAACTACAGTGATAAATGATTGGTGCTAGATATCAAGTTATTTTTATAGAAAATATTCTGTTTTCAGGGAGAGTGATTCATTTTGATGCTAATAGTTATGCTCACATGATTGGAATATTAAATTCATAGTAAGGTTTCTGTCATATAAGTTTTTTTTTCCCAAGAACTTTACCTTCCATTCCAATGAATTAACCTGCTTGTGTTGCCTGACAGTGTTCACTGTTTTTGAAGGCCCTCTTTTTCAGGGTCATGACCACTTTAATTTGTATGGTAAAGGGTTAAATAGCCAGTTGAGGGATACAGGGCCATCATGGCCCTCTTGTTTCCCCTTTCATATCTAATGCATGTGAAAAAAGTAATAAATGACCTGGAAAGAAAGTTGTGTCAGTAATGGTATGAGAAAGTCAGGAAACATGTTTAGGTTCACCGAACGCCTTAACCTACAATAAAACAATAACTAGTATACTCAGTCAAATTAATGTCCACCACAACTCTTAAACTTTTACAGAATATAGAGGGAAGGATTGATGTGTATGAAGAATTTGGACTGAATGTTACCATACCACTTCAAGTAAGCAGGTCAGTTGGATTCTTTGGGGCAGTTACGGTAACATGGCAGGCTGAACCAAGGGAGGCAACCATTTTAGACTTCACCCCATCTAGTGGCACTTTGAATCTAGCTGATACACAAGATCATGCAAGCTTCTACATCACAGTGATTGATGATACAATTCCAGAGAACATGGAGGTAAGTATAAGATAGCTGGCAAAGCATACTAAATGAATGTGAGAACGGAGTATATAGTTTCATATATAATTACTAGTCTCCTTCTATTCTAATTTATGGTTTACTCTCAGATCATCTAGTTTTAGTTCAGCTGTTTTGTAAGAAAATGTTGCTGTATTGTCAGAGCCCAGTCTTTGTTTTTGTGCATAAGGCCTAAGGCTACCAAAGTGTGCATGTTGTAGCTTTATCTAGTTGATGTCTACCAAGGACGCCCGAATTTTAGCCCTGGGATCAAATTTGTCCCCACGCTGGGGTCACAATGTTTACATTGGGCTTATGTAGGGAAACTTTGAAAATCTACTTGTATGTAGCCATAAGGCCTAGGGCTACCAAATTTTGCATGTTGTACCTTTCTCTAGTGGGCCTCTACCAAGAAGACCCAAATTATAAACTTGGAGGTCATGTTTGGCCCCACTCCAGGGGTCACATGGGCTTTTATAGTGAGAACTTGATAAATTTTCTTGTGACTAATCATAAGACCTAGGGCTAACCTGTCTCATGGGTCTCAAGTTTTACAGGATCTTTTATTGAGCAAACTTTGAAAATCTTCTTGTTTATAACCACACATTCTAGACCTGTTTTATTTGGTATGGAGCTGTATCTTGTGGACCTCCACCAGGATCCAATTAATTGTAGCTTTGTTGCCAAAAAAGGCATTTCCCTGGGGTCATAAGTTTCTCATAGGATTTTATAGAAGAAAATTTTGTATGTCTTTTAGTTAAAAACCAATTGGCCAAGTACTGTAATGTTTTGCTTGTAGTGTTTTGACTTACTAGCAAGTGGAGTGATACAGAGCCATCATGGCCCTCTTGTTTCAATTTGGTTTAGTCTAGAATTTTGTGGTTTTGTTAAGAGTTAATGCCATGGTTATGGTGAATTTTCCCCTTAAATATCATAAATTTTCCATTCAAAGTTTAGCTGTACTTTGTTTTTATTTTCTGATCTTTCTGACAGAAGCAAAAATGGAGATGAGTAAAGAGCAATAAAGTGATAAGAAATAACTACTGTATGCATATGGTCTTCTTGCAGACATTTGATATAAAGCTGATCAGTGTGACTGGTGGTGCTTTATTGGGTCCTGCTAGCTCTGTAAGGATAGCTATCCTGAAAAATGACTCTCCCAATGGTTTGTTTAGATTTGTCACTACAGAGGTAGGTATCAGATTATTTTTACTTTTTCCTTATACCATGAATATTCAGTATGATTTTGCTATTTTTAATTAATCTTTCAGAAAACATACAATGAAATATTCCTAAAGTGTACAAATCTGTCTGGTTGGATCAGGTCAAGAAACCATCTTTTATGAGTATTATGAGTATTAACAACCAAGGGAGTAAAGCTTTCGAAAACACTTTGGGAAAAGGAGAAAATCCTGGTCACTAGCATTTTCTCCTTTTTGGTAAAGCATTAACCTCCCTTTTAAAGATACATTATTAGTTGTACGGTCAGGTGGCAGGGGACTTGGAAACTTGTTCATGGCTGTGGTTAATCATGACGCCCCGAGCCGAAGGCGAGGTGGTGACATGATTCACCACAGCCATGAACAAGTTTCCAAGTCCCCTGCCACCTGACCGTACAACGAATTTATTATACTGCAAAGTTTTACCCTTTCAAAGCACGTTTAGCGAAATTTTCCTGATTTATAATTTCACAGATCGAGTATGCTGACGAAATACAATTCCCTTCTGTGTGCCCCCAATTAAACTGACGTCACTGGAAACTGTGGTCACTAAAACGTGCAGTTTGGTGCATAAATGTGCAGTCTGGTGATCAATCGACGCCACCATTTTGGATGATGTATTGCACGTGTAGTGATGTTCACAGGGCACTCAAAAGGGACACTGGTTTTACGTGGTTTTTGCCAGGGAACATGATATTATGTTCCCGGTATGCTAACCAATCAGATCACGAGGAATTTCTTTGCAGTATGATAAAATATCAGGTACCTTCAAATTGGTGTTCGGTGTGTGCAGTTTCTTTCAATATGGACAAGTCTGAATTTTTTTGGTTGGGTGAAGAGTTACTGGAAAAACGATGTGGAGCAAGATTCTGTTCTGTTGTATATATTCATACAGAATTTTCCCTCATTTTGTCACACGCTCTTATGTATTTATAGGCAGTTGTCCGTGAATCAAGGACAGAAGATGACCCTGATGGTGAGGTAAGGTTGATGGTAGAAAGAATACAAGGATCTGAGGGCGTGGTCAATGTACAGTGGCGACTTAATGCGGAGGCTGTGTATGACTTTTACGAGCCTCATACTGGTACCATGTTGTTTGTGCAGGTATGATATGCATAGACAATATCTGTTTTTTTTGGTGAAAGGTCGAAATTTATTTCATTGTTATATCTTAAAATCATACGAAATAATAAGTTAAGTGACATCATATTTCCATATTGTTGAATGGCATGTGGTGTTTACCTAGGTACCTAGTGTGCAGCCACACTTGAAAATATTACAGACGATGTCCACTCAAAGAAATGAATGTCCACCTTTCATAAAAAATAAAACAAATATTCTATTTTTTTTATGCTTCTAACCCCTTCTTTGGGGGACTTGCATCATAATGTATTACAGTTGCTTTTTTTAATTTCTCATGGCATACCCCCTCCACATAACAATACATTACGATTTTACCTAAAGCACTAGAAATGTAGGATAAAATATGTCATACTTGTTATTGAAATGGCACATGCTGTATACCTAGGTAACTAGGGGGCAGGAGCTACCGTGTTTGCCTTCAATTGAAAAGTTGGGAAATAAAATTGGTATTTTTCACTGGTTGTGACCATGAAATGTCAAACAAAGTCCCACCGTTATTTCATGATAAACTACTGCAAAGCGTGAAATAAAGTAAGCTTCATTTGCTAGACTACGGAGAGAAATCACTAACCATGCTTCTCTTCATCAAAACATAAGATTTTGGATACAACCTAGTTAAAGCATTTTGTAGATGAAAAGATATATGATATTCAAATGATGATTTTGTCTTGGATGGGATAGAAAACATTGTAGGAAAAGGAGAAAATGCTGCTGACCAGCATTTTCTCCTTTTCCTACAACGTTTTTAAAAGCCTCTTTCCTTTTGGGTTTTTAAAACTTTGGAATCGTTTGGTAAACAAACAATACAATCATTATTCCAACTTTTAATGCTATTTATCCGAATTGTTTATTATATGCAAAAGTTGTGTATGGCTTTTGTTTGCTCATACCAATAAAAAGTTGTTTGTTCCAGTATAATTCTAGTATATTTTGTGTATGAACCTTGGGGCTTCATTCATCAATTATTCTAGGTCAACTACTTGGAGATTTAAAGGCTAGCCATCTGATTGGCTACTGAATTCAGAGGTATTTTATGGCTGTTATGAGCCCCTTGCCAACAGTTTCAATTTTTACACCCCAACCTATGAAGTGGCGTGGGAATCTTGGTTTCATCATGTCTGTCTGCCTGTCTATGAATGAGCCTGATTTTGAGATTCCCGCAACAAGCCCCCTATTGGATGCTGCTTATTATCTCCCTTTACATCATATTTCTTATAGCCAATGAAATGTTGCTTTACAAACCGCTTACAAATACAGTAATTCAATATGAAGCAGTAACCATAAATGTACTTCAACATTCCATGATCAGGTGCTGGGATATAGCCTAAAACATCTGATAATTGATTGGTCACATTGAAACTTTATGTAAATATTGTTTGTCTGTGTTTGCTTCGGTAATAAATCATTACAGATCCTGCACACATCCACAGAGGTATTCATGTTTACCTTCTATTTTTATCACTACCCTGTTCCATTTTTATCAAAGATGAAATGCTACAAGCGATTTGACTTGATGCAGTTAGAGCTAGCTGGAACCATTGAAAATGCATATCGGATGATTGTTGAAATCAAGCTCAATCCCTCAAGGGTAGAGTAGCGTAGTGGATCGTAACTCTTGGCTTGCAAAGATGATGCACCTAGGACATAAAAACTTTGTACAAGTGTTGCTCATGACCCAATAAATTACCTTTTTGTTTTTTGGTCACATGGGTCAAAGGTCAAGATTGCGTGCGACCTTTGTTTTGAAAATCAATATCCTTCTCTGAATGTGCTGCTTTAGTGACAAAGTGCTGGTGAGAGGTACTGGCCCCCTTTTGTGACAGTTCTAGCTAGCTTGGCTGTTTTGAAAGAAAACATTGAGTTACTGTATAAACCTCACATTGTCCCCTGTGTCAGCCTCTGCAGAATTGTCAGTATTGTTGTGGTGCAAAGATTTTGACATCTTATAATGTTTCTGTGATTCTAGAAGATATTCCTTAAAACTTACACTAGTTGTTAACCATCAACGATTGAATCTATACAATAGGGACTGGTAACCATCAAAATATTTTGGCACTGTTATGGCCCTTTTTTGACAAAATTAGGACTAGGAGCAGCTGCAAGTATTAATACACACATGCAGTTCTCTCGTGTTTGGCCTGGTGCATTGTTTGCTTGAAGTTTATCTTTAAGCTTAAGCGACATATTCTACTGCAGGTGTATGCAATTTCATTTTGGAATTTAAAGATTTGAAACATAATTGGAGACAGAAGCTTCATAGTCTGTGTAGAAATACTAGACTTATCTGGTTCTATTAAAGTCAAGTGAACTAATTTTTTGAGTCCTAGCATTTAACACGACATCACTGGACTAACTATTGACGAAAAAAAGTTTCAACTCTTTCCCAAGTTACAAAGTTACTGTCTAGATTGAAAGGCATTCGCTGACAACAACTCGGTTGTTTTTCAAAACATGGAATTTCTATTTCAAAGGTAAAAAGATGTGGGAAAAGGAGAAAATACTGGTATCCAACATTTTCTCCTTTTCCCACAATGTTTTCAATATTCCTTTTCCTTACTTCTTGAGGAAGTACTTGTTTTTTCCTTGTTAAAACTCCAGATTGTTTGGTACAGGTTTGAATAATGATAATGTTGTATACATGTATTTTTGTAGGGTGAATCAACAAAAGCCTTGATCCTCCGCACGAAGCCTGACACAATTTTGGAGGGAGAAGAACGATACAAGGCATCTTTAATCACAGCAGACAATAATGCAGATATTTCACACACCCAGGGGGATGCCCAAATCATAGTTCTGCCTGACCCAGGAGCTAGTGGGACAATATCCATCATGCAAGATTATAGAACTGTTTATATCGGTAAATTTTAGTTGGCTGTTTTTGGAGAAAACGCTGCGTTATTGTCATAGCCCTGTGCTGTTTGTTGCTGTCATCATAGCCTCATTGTGTGAAAACTTTGACATTTTATAATCTCTTTTATAACTAAAGATATTTGCTTCAAACCTCGAAAAGTTGTTCACTACCAAAAGAGGGATCTATACAAAAGGGACAGCTAAGCATCAAAGTATAATGTGGTGTCTGTGTGGTAGAGTGTTAGCCTGGTAACAACAATGTCCAATATGGGGAGCGAGTGTCAATTTTGGGATTGTTCATCCAGCGCAACTACTGCTGTAGATTAGTATAAGTTGTAAGAACTTGTTTCTCAACGAATGTAAAATAGCTAATTATGACTAAAACTAATCAAAGTATTTTTGACACAGTTATTTCCCATTTTCAGCTTAGAATTTTCACCCTGAAAATTAAGCAACACACAGTCAAGCGTTGGCAGATGCATGAGATGCTCTTGTTTCTCTTCTGTAAAGGTTTCCATTTTTTTTTCCATACATTCAAAAGGATATCCAGGTCCTTACCAACCATTCTTATGAACATTATGTGTTACTGTTATTCTCAAGAATGTTCTATAGTGGAAAGGAACACAACTTCTGATTGGCTAAACCAAATGAATGGTTTAACCAATCAGAAGGTGTATGTTTGATATTTTCTAAATGTGTGGAAAGGAACACAACTTCTGATTGGTTGAACCAAATGAATGGTTTAGCTAATCAGACGGTGTATGTTTGATATTTTCTAAATGTAGAATTACACTGATATGTTAAGAAAAATAGTGGATGAAAGCTGATCTTGGAGTTCTTTTCATATAAGTTATGAAGACAGTAGATTTTTGAGCCAGATCAAGGTTTCAGCTGATAGCATTCTTTCCATAAGAGTGCTTCAGGATGGAGCATAGCAGACTCTTGGCCATTTTTTGTAAACTAAGATATATATGTATGAGACTATGCCATATTTTAATTAAAGTATAATGTTGAAAGTGGGGTAAAACATTATCTCCAAAGGAAAGAAAGCAAAAATCATTAAAAAAAAATGCAAGATTGCTAGAAAAGAAAAAGATTAAAATGTTAAAATAGGTGCAGCTTAACCCTTTCCCAAACAATCCCTGGTTTTTACGGGTCTAGAATACAAGCCTTTTGAAAACATTGTAGGAAAAGGAGAAAATGCTGGTAACCAGCATTTTCTCCTTTTCCCACAATGTTTTTACCCTATCATAGACAGAAATCATCTTTTCAGCAAGAATTGAATTGTCGTCTCCAAATGCTTTCAATTTAGTCTAGTCCAAAAGTTTGTCGTTTGGGAAAGGGTTAATAATATTCTTTCTGATAGCAATATCTTTATAATTATGCTTCCTAAATCTATCAGATAATAGAACCATGCAAAGAGGGTGCTTGATGCACCTGCAGAAAGTAGAGACCAATGTCAGCCTGCGCAGACCTTGCAGGATAATATTGGTCAAACATTTGGCTACTAGTGAAGTTCAGTAATGTCTAAGGATCATACCATATGATGATCCATTTGGTTGTAAGACAAGATAGTTTTATGGGTCTATAATCATGTAGTGACTTATGTAGTATAATTCACCAAATGATGCATTAACCCATTACCACACAATCCCTACTTTTGACGCCCCTGAGAAAAAAGCCTTTTGAAAACACTGTAGGAAAAGGAGAAAATGCTGGTAATTTTTCAGTCACTTTTATTTTGTCATCTGCAAATGCTTTAAGTTTGGACCAGTCTAAAATTTTGTTGTATGGTAAAGAGTTAAACCTTTTGCCAGACCATGATTCATGGAGATGCATCAAAACCTCTTTTGCTAAGCATGATTCATATATGGCTTGCAATACATGAAAAGGGGCTTTCTGACATCTGCATAAAGTGCCATCTCCGATTAGCCTGCGCAGGCTAATCTGAGATAGCACTTTACGACCACATTAGATTTTGTGCTACAGTAGACTTGCGCGAAACAGAAAATTGTATAAGAAGTGAAGGTGCGGTTTCAGATTAGCATTAGTGGACTGTGAAGGCTAATCCGAGACGTCACTTTACGCAAATGTTCAAATGCCCTTTTTCACATGTTGCAAGCCATATACTATAACTAGGTGAGCCTGGAGAATCAGAGCCTAACTACAAGGGTGAGGTACAGATTGTTGTGACACGGGGAGAGGGTATTTATGGAGATATAGCCGTGTCCTGGTCCATCACACCTAGAGATGAGAGCGCTTTCCTGCAGGTGGAGGGAGTACTTAATATTGTGGACTTAGAGCAAAATGCTGCCATAACACTACAGGTATGAGACAGGTGTGGTGTACATGGTTGTAAGATACAGCTTTGACTTCGTAACCATAAGCATATAAAAGTGTGATTAGGTTTCTTTCTTTTTCATACCTCCATGAAAACAAAAAAAATTCTCTTTATTCTTTATAATTCAATATATCAGACAACAAATTTGCACTTGAAAAATACTAACTGCTTTTTTCATTGAAGATCTAACATTGCGTTACTTATTTAATGTCCATTTCATTCATGATTCATAGCGCGGTAAAACTGCTGGTTCATGACATAACAATGACGTAAATTCATGACGTCAATGTTGTGTTGAATATTTGCAGGTTCAGTAGATTATTATCAGAAGTTCAATACGCTAGAGCTAAGTTGAAAATAAGATTGTTAGAACCCAGCAAAGTGACAAGAGTTTTCAGCTTTCTCATTGAATTTACTGTTGGATATTTTTTTTCATAATTTAGAGAAAATAAATTCAGCTAGCATGTTAAACTTAAGGACTGGATAAAGATCAGAAATTAGAAAGAAAACCATTATGAAATCTCATATACATGTTTCTTTACATTACTGCAAAAGTAGTCGTGGCACTGCTGAAAATATTTTTTCATGGAGCTATGAAAAAATTTTTTCAGCCAATCAGACCTCGTCAATGTTCATGAAAACAACTAATATTGAATTATTCATAAATGGTACAATATGAGCAATATGGCAAAAAAATTAGTTCCTGCAAACATTCTAAAAGTATGTCATCACTAGTGATAATACCATATTTATCATCAATAGTGGTGTTATTCACTGTGAAGGCCCAGTAATTCACAGATAAGAACATAATAAATAGAGGATATTTTTTTTTTCGGTGAAAGATCGAAATTTATTTCATGGAGTGGACACCATCAGTAATATTTTCACGAGTGGTGCAGCCACGAGTGAAAATATTACTGATGGTGTTCACGAAATGAAATAAATTTCGATCTTTCACCGAAAAAAAACAAATATTTTATTTATTGCATGCTTTTAACCCTTTCTGGGAGGAGCTTTATCAAAATTCAGTACAGTTCTTTTCCGTTATTCCCCGCGGCGTACCCCTCCCGCATAGCAACGTTATGTCAAGCGCGAGAAATGTAAGGTATATGACATCATATTTCCCATCTGGTTGTTAGGCACACACGGTTTACCTAGGCAACAAGATTGTGAAAAACGTTATTTTCACTAGTGGTATCAGTGAAAGATCGAAAAATATTTTCACTGCTATTTCTCGATATCCTACTGGAATACCATCTGTAATATTTTAACAAGTGGCGCAGCCACGATTGAAAATATTACCAGTGGTGTTCACGAGATGAAATCGATTTCGATCTTTCACAAAAAAAACCCAAATATTCTATTTATTTCATGCTTTTAACCCGTTACTGGGAGGAACTTTGTCAAAATCCAGTACAGTTCTTTGCCGTTATTCCCCGTGGCATACCCCTCCGGCATAGCAACGCATTACAATATTACGCCAAGTGCGAGAAATGTAAGGAATGTGACGTCATATTTCCCACCTGGTTGTGAGGCACGCACAATTTACCTAGGCAACAAGAACGTCAAAATCGGTATTTTCACTGGTGGTACCTGTGTAAGATCGAAAAATATTTTCACTGCTATTTCTCGATATCCTACCGGAAAGCATGAAATAAAAAGCAATCATTGTTTTCAATTCTTAGTTTTTATATATAGTAATTATATTCTTACATCTATTTCAGGCTCTAGATGATACTATACCAGAACTAAGATCAGTGTACACTCTTCAACTGAACTCTGCAACTGGTGGTGCCCTCCTGTCTCAGGTGTCAAGGGCAATAACTTCAGACATTGTTTTTGTGGCAAGTGATTACCCGCATGGTGAATTTGTGTTTGATCTTCCACAGACCTATATTACCACTGAGGATAGGTTTTCTGTAAGTAACCAAATGATTTTCCCGCAAGAAACTGATCTTCCGCAAACCTTTATTACCACTCTGAGGATAGGATTTCTACAAGTGAACAAGTTATTTTCCCACAGGAAACACTGTATTGCTGTTTCCTTAATTGTTAACTTTGTGGTTTTCTTAGAAAATGTTAAGGTATTGTTGTAGCTCTGGTGACATCATCTGTGTTGGATTCTACATCATGTGGAAACTTTTTATAATATCTCTGTCATTACTGTAGATATTTACTTCAAACTTAGACAAGTTGTTCACAGTCCAAAGGGGAACCTATTAAACAAAGGCAAGTAATTGTTTAAATTTTTTTACACAGGTATGCCCCTGTTTCAACTTAGAATTTTCACTAAATATGCTCTTGGCACCCACATGTGGTGCTCTTGTTACACAAGTTCTACAGTATACCTAATTCCCCCCCCCCCCCCACAGTGATTACCTCCCGAAAACTGATTTATTATACCATCCACAAACAAAAAGGGGGGAGGGGGCATACTGTCTGTCCGTCTGTCAGTCTGATTTTTCGTCTGTCCAAAGTTTAAAAGCTAGTGATTTCAAACTTCAAATACAGATAGGTCACATCGAAGAGAAATACAGTGTACAAAAACTATAACTCTGTTTCCAGTATATTCAGTGTTATTGCACTTTAATTGTTTAACTTTTTGATTTTTGTCCAGGGCATAACTTCCAAAGTAAAGAAGCTAGTAGCTTTAAACTTCACACACAGATAGATCTCATTAAGGAAAAATGCAGTGTACAAGAACTGTAACCCTATTTCAACAATTTTTAGATTTATTGCCCTTTGTAAATTTTAACTTTGGGTTTTTTTCTGGGGCATAACTTCCAAAGTATAAAAGCTAGTGACTTCAAACTTCACAACCAACTAGATCCCATAAAGGAGAAGTGCAGTGTACAAGAACCATGACTCTATTCCAACTATTTTTGGGGTTATTGTCTTTTGAAAAATTTAACTTTGAATTTCTGTCTGTGAGATAACTTCCAAAGTAAACTTCATATACAGATAGACAACATTATCAAAAAGTGCGGTGCACATGAACCATAATTCTATTTCCACTAATTTCAGAGTTAGTGCCCTTTGTAAATTTCAACTTTGGATTTTTATCTTGGGCAAAACTAGCAAAGTACAAAAGCTAGTAACTTCAAAATTAATATATAGTTAGATCATCATAAAGCAAAGTACTCTTTACAAGAATGAAAACTCTATTCCCACTAGTTTCAGAGTTATTGCCCTTTGTAAAACTTTGGACTTTTGTTTGGGGCATAACTTTCCAAGTATTAAGGTAATACCCTTAAATATCATGTACAGATAGACCACATTAACAAGAAGTGCAGTGTTCAAAACTATAACTCTGTTTCTGCTATATTTAATTTTTGGACTTTTATGCTTCCCGAAGGGCGAGCATATAGTCGCCGCTTCATCTGTCCATCCGTCCGTCCGCCCGTCCTTCCTTCTGTCTGTCTGTTTGTCTGTCCGTCCGTCCGTCTGTCCATCCGAAACCATTTCTCCACAACCCTTTGACCTAATTAGATAAAACTTCATATATGAACTCTTTAGGGTAAAGTGCCGACATAGCTTTCCCGGTTTTTCAATTTGACCCCGTGTCATGGAAAAAAAGGGCTTAATGCAAGATTGCAATTTTTACTAATATCTCATTCACTTTGTGTCAAAATGTCATGAAACTTCATGGTTATATTGTTTATGGAAAGTTTCAGCATGTGCCCTTCATATTTTTAACCTAGGCATTTTTTAAGTTGACGTTCTGTCATGGAAAAAGGGTGTTTCTTGCAAAATTCAAATTTTTACTAATATCTCATTCAGTTTTGGTCAAAATTTCATTAAACTTCATGGTTATATTGTTTTTTCAAAGTTTCATCATGTGCTCTTGTTTCTTTGTCTATATGTTTTTCAATTTGTCATGGGAAAAGGGGGTTTCTTGTAAAATGCCATGGAAAAAGGGGCCTTAATGCAAAATTGCAATTTTTACTAATATCTCGTTCAGTTTTTGTCAAACTTTCATGAAACTTCATTGTTATATCTTGTTTTACAAGTTTCAACATGTGCCCTTGTCATTTTCAATCTATGAATTGTTAATGCGCAAATACCTTTATCCTGGTTTCTCAATTTGAGGCTGCATCACGGAAAAAGGGGACTTCATGGAAAAAATTGTTTTTCACTAGCATCTCCCACATGGGTTCTCAAAACTTTGTGAAATTTCAAATCTGAACTTGTTGGAACTTTGCCCAGGTACCTCTCTTCCAGTTTCTCAATTTCAGGCTGCGTCATGGAAAAAAGGGGCTTCATGTAAAAAATTGTTTTATGTAATATTTACTACATGACTGCTCAAAATTTTATGAAATTTCGAATTTTGAATTATTATTGAAAAATGTAACAAACCACACACCTGTTGTATTTATTTCAATGATGCAATATTGTCTTATGGGAAAAGGGGGCTTAAAGGGGGCCTAGTGGGCTTATTGTCCTCTAAAGTTTGTGTTTGCTATCTCTAAGATAGTAATTGCCTTTTCACTTCAATTTTTGGGGGGCATGAACAGGTCCTTGTAGGATAAAGAAGTGAATATATATCAATTTCATATGAGCGCTGATCTGGGAAAAGGTGCCTTATGGCCAAAATTTTCGATTTTTGTTTTTTTGCATTTTATTAAAGGGAATTCATTTCTGTCTGATGTGTTTATCAATTTTCATTGATATGATGTGTAGTTTCGGAGATATGCACGTTTAAATACAGGCACCCTCCACAGTGCGTTTTGTTTACGAACGTCACGTCAGCGACGTCAATTCTAAAACGCAGTAAAATGCGTACATTTTTGTCAGTGGGTGTGAAGCGTCATTGTAAAAGCACATCTCTACATGTTTTTCTTGAGTTTGTTCCTTGATTTAATCGAAGGATTAAACGACAACGTGACGCTGTTTAGCTACCTGATTACTTAGGCAGTTTGCCATGCATTTGGGAAAAAAAACGGGACAGAAAAGTAACACACAAACAACATATTCGTTGTTACTGAATGTAATGTTAAAATCAATGAGCATATTCATATGACATATTCGTCATTCGGAATGATTTAAATCATATATAATAAAGAAACTACCAAACAGCAATTACTATTTACGTGATATAAAGGAATACATACGGAATATAATGTTGTAGTGACTTTCTTTGTGTTTGTAATTAATTCGTGCAGCATAAGAAAATTTGATGTCGCGCGATGTCAAAATTTTCTTACGCTGAGAGAAGTAAATACAAGCACCATGAAAGTTCACTACAGCATAATATTGCTTTTATTATATACGTACAACTTTCAACAAGATTTTCAGTTATTGACATTTCATTTGAAAACGGCAGATAAAATAGAAAATCATTCAGCGCGGATGGTAGTAACTCTAGTCTTCGTGAATGGCGGATTAATATTACGTCCTCGTACCATATTTGGGACCGTATTCACTGCGTGTAGATTTTTTTTTCCGTCGTGTGTGTTATTCAATTCGATTCAACGCTTGTATTGGATCCAGAAAAATTTACTGGTAATAAACGTAGATCTACTTAAAAACAGAAGTTGCTCTCTGGTAAAAGGTTGTTTGATGCATCTATAAGGAGAATCGACGAAGACCAACCTGCACGAAGTGTGGAAAATTAACTGCGTCGACCTTTCGGGGTTTTTTTGGTGAATTTTTAGCATGTTCAATGACTATTCTACCTCAGGGTTATTGAGCCACTTCTATGACGATATGGGCTGTATAGATCCCTAATTTTGTGTTGATACGTATCAGACCCGCTTTTGCCAGAACATGGTGCAGTTAAAAATTCTTAAGATCAGTTTCAGCAAGAACTCTTAGCGTATACTAGGTATACTAGAAAACAGGATCAAACTATTCCTTTCTTTCTAAAACAGTTTGCAAAGTATAGCACAGTATATATCTTTCTTTGAAGTCTTATCTTGATCTTTAATGTTAGCAAAAACTATTAGGTTTATAGTAGACTGAATCACGTAAAATACATGTATAAACTTATCGATCTATTTATAATGCTGTTAAAACTGTACCACACAACCCGTAGTTTTAACGACCCCCAAAGAAACAGACTTCTGAAACTGGAAAAAATGAGAAAATGCTAGTAACCGGTGTGTTTTCCTTTTCTCACAATAGTTTCTACCCTTGCAAAGACAGTCTTTATTTATTTGTCCTCTGCAAATGATTTCATTTTGAACCAGTCTGAAAATTTGTCTTTCGGTAAAAAAAATTGTCGGAATGCCGTGCTCATTTTTGAAATGAAGGCGCAAAGATATAGCGAAACAGTGTCATTCCTTTGCTGCCGCACATTAGCATGAAATTATATCATGAAGAATGTAGAGAAAATAGCACGCATATAATTGCAGCCTGATCTTGGTCTACAAATGGGAACCAAAGCGCGAATCCATCTTTTTTTTAAAGCACATCAAAGAATGTTAAAACGTCTCTAACAAACCCTTCTATTGTGTGTTCCGTAAAAATGTATAAAGATTGATACATGTACTTATTAAAGTCTGGATGTATTAAATACACAAAAAAGAAAACATATCAGCATCCCTAAAATATTGATGTCCTATCTTTCGGTTATTCAAAGCTAGCAGCTGCTACATAACATGAACATCTAAAGATCGGTTGTCAAAACTATCAAAATAAACACAAATACATGTAATACGAACTTTTAAAAAGTCTTTAGAGAAGATTCAGGCCAAAGAGCTTGCCAAATATTTATCTGTAAAGTGCATGTATATATCAGGTGACAATATTTTAGAATGTACCAAATTGAAAGCGTTTTCAGACGACAAACTGAATATATCCCGAATGATGAGATTTGTCATTAAAAGGACATACAAGATTGTTGGAAAAGAAGAAAATACTGGTCATAAGTATTTTCTCCTTTGGCTACATTTTTTTTAAACAGTCTAACCCATGGTTGTCAAAATTTTGCATAGAAAAACTCGACAAACGATGTAGGGTTAAATTTTGTTAACTATGTGTGCCATATAAATTATCTAAACTAGTCTAATATGCCCCTATGTTTCTGGAGTACACAATGTAAACGGAACTGGACGCATCAGTTACAAAGAGAACAGGAAAACAATGTGTTCAAGTCTTTTGGTGTTGTTGTACGAATGTGTGGCACGCAGCTCCGCCATATCTTTGTAGATGTGGAGTACTCAATGCAGCGTGCATTTTCAGAGAGGGAATCTACATACTCCTTATGCACTGACTTTCTGGTTTTCTCACAGTGAAGATAATTATATGAGTGGAGTATTATCAGTACTTCGAGGTGCAGCTGGCTGAGGAAGACCATGCACGTTCGCATAGTTCACAGTGAACTGAATAGATACTCTAATGTTTTCAAACACTATGGGGATGTGGACTCTTTTTCCAGTGTTTCCATGTGTTCGCACACCTGGTCCATTTTTGTCCATGTCCTCAGCTGCATTAAATTTTTGAGTTGCCTCCGTCCAATGGCAAACACAACCATAAAAAATGTCCTACACAAGCATTTCCCAAAAACATAAACTTCTTCCTATTTCTCTTCCTTTTCTCTCCTTTTGTTTGTTTTTCTATATCAAAATCCATCTAAGTTCGCATTACATACACGTCTTTTTCATTTTTCTCCATTTCGCGCATATTTTAATGTGGTCGATCATGCCTGTCTTCGTGAATTTTGACGGACAGTTCAATTACATTTACACCATCTCTCTTCAAACTCCTCATCTTCATTAAAAAATCTCCATCGTGACCCTGATCTAAGATCTCTTGACTGTTGTTACTGGCAGTCGGATCACCTTTCTCTGAATCTCCATTTCTCCCGTCTTTTTGGTCACTCATTGATTGATTGATTGTAGTGTTTTTAACGCCGTTTTCAAAATTATTTGAGACGGAAAGAAATTGGCCAAGCCGTTGATCGAACTCACGACTCCCTGTCCTCAGGTCCTATATGCTACCGACTGGGTTACCGTTGCTCGGCTCCTGGTCACTTAGGTCTCAATATTAGCCTCAGTACAATCATATTGACCTAGTTCTTGGATAAACTGTAGGACCCGTCCATTGATCTTGATGTAAGGATCTTCGTCATCTTCCCCATCGGAACTGTCAATAGCACACGATAATGAGCCATCTTAGGAACCAAACGGTGTGTTGATTGGTGTTCGTCCAAAGTACCTCTCTATGTCCTGAAGGAAGAAATAAACATCAGGGTTGAAATAATGGGTTGGATCAGAATACCACAAACAAAATATTGTCGAGGGAAAAATGTAAATAACATTTTTACATGGAAAAAAAAAAAAAGGAGACCAGAAGAAGAAAATGTAACTGGTAATCGATGCGCCTCGATCTTACAGTCCGATTTCATTACGTTAAAAAATGAATTAAAGTAGGCAGCGTTACCGACTGCGCTACCCACGCTTCATCTGATGATGTAAAGTTTAAGGTACATGTAGTTTATTTTGATAATTCAGTTCTTAACATCGCCCACGTTATATTAGACTCCCAAGAAAAACATAAATAGCAGGTACATCTTCCATATATTGGGGTTTAAACTACCTAACATCAACATTTGCGAGATTTATTTTCTAATAACTACCTTTTTTTCGCATTTCGTAGTGATCACTTGTTGATGCGGCCATAGACCTACGAAGCTGCATTTAAGGTTGAGCATAAAAATAAACTGATATGGAAACAAAGCTAGGTTTGCAACATTGTATTTTGAAAACATCTTTGAAATCAGAAATGCAACTTAGGCTTTATATCGATAAGAGTAAACTTACCTCCATTACGATGTCTTTCTCGGAAGGTGTGGGTTTACATAAATTTCCTCTCCAGATTTATGGCTTCACATGCAAATAACTCGTATCAAAAAGAAATTTAATAACATTGTTCATTCAAACAAACGATACCTTCTTATAATAAATAAATTTTCAGTGGAAACAGATTTTTTTTTTACATCAAAATTCAAGATTTTTCACGTACACTCTTATCGACTATTTTTAGAGAAACATGTGACGATCACAAAATTGATGACGTAACTTTGAACCGCAATATCTCTACGTCACAACTCGACGCCTTAAGGCACCTTTTCCCAGATCCGCGCTCATATATTTTATGACAAGCACTTGTTCAGGGAGCATAACCCATCTCTGACGGCTCTTGTATCTTTGGCATAACTTTCGAAGTATAGAAGCTAATAACCTCAAACTTCATATACAATTAGTTGACATTAAAGCAAAGAGCAGTATGCAAGAAGCGTAACTCCGTCCCCACTATTTTCAGACTTATTGCCCTTTGTAAATTATAATGTTCAATCTTTATACCCGCGCAAAACAAATGTTGATGGAGGTATACTGGAATCAGCCTGTCTGTCGTTGTGTCCATCTGTCTGTGTGTCCATTCGTGTGTCTGTCTGTTTACAAAATACTACCAATTTTATGTTGCAAACTCCACCTACAGTTTTCCTTCAATTGTATTGAAACTTTGCTCAAATATTGAAGATTTGCAAGACATAATTTTCAAGTGTCAACTCTTCCTGGTTGAGGAATTATTCCTCTTGAACTTGACACTTTTTTTCTGTCAAAGCACTTGCACGGGTATTAAGTCACATTCAGTGACTGCTCTAGTTGTCTGGGGTGTAACTCCCAAAGCGTTAAAGGGAAACTTCATATACAAATAGACCATGTTAACAAGAAGTGAAGTGTACAAAACCATAGATCTATTCCCACTAGATTTTTTATCAGCTGTTACTTTTGTACTTAACCATTCTGCATTCTGTGACAAAGAGCTGTTTTGTGACAAAGAGCTGGTGGGGGGCATGATCACGTTTAGTGATAGCTCTAGCTTTTACAGTTAAAAATGTTGTTAAAGGTAATCAGATTGAATAAAAAAATTAATAGGTATTAAATCAACATTTTTCTGCGCAAATTGAAAACTTTTATAATAAACATTGGTAGGAGAGGAAGCAGCGCAAGACAGAGCAACCTGTAGTAAACAATGAAAATTAAGTTTTCATATACCAAACCATAAGACACCTTTTGAGTTGTACCATAGAGCAAAGAAATGTACATTGGTTGATCATCAAATAGTCTTACTAAAATAGCACTTAAGCACATAGTCTCTGTAAAAAGGTGGGTTGCCAATGAGCTATATTTAGTAGCAGTGTTTGATGATCAACCAATTAAAAAATTGTTTTGGGATAGACAAACGGAGCTTCTTATAGCTGCGGCCAAAGTCTCACACTGCAATGAATAGAGGTTAAAGATATATAGCTAGTTAATTTGATAGATTTGTTCTCTCCATTCTAGGTCAGTTTTCCTGTTATACGCCGAGGTGGCCTAAATGGTCAGGTATTTGTTACATACAAGACAGAGGAAGGCACTGCTAAACCCCAGGAAGATTACTTCCCAGAAGAAAGCACCTTGACCTTTCAACATGGTCAAGGTCAGCTATTTATAGATGTACAGCTGAGACAGGATGATATCCCAGAAGGCCCTGAAAGCTTTTATTTGAATCTGACGTCAGCTAGACTTGTTGAACCAAGGTGATCTTTTTTTCCTAAAAACCCCTGCTACAAATGTAACCCTTTGCTTGTCGACTAGTGGTGACAACCAAGAGTAGAGGGTGGGGTAACGTTTGGTCCGGAGCAAAACAGGAAAAGACAAGTGGTACTGATCTGTATCTTTACTTTAAATCCTAAAGAATCTTGAGTTGGCAAACTGAAATGGTACAAAACAATACATAAGATATACTGTGATAATGTGATTACCAACTACTGTATACAAATATCTACAATTCATACAGCACATATTACCAATAGCAGACGATGTGAACTTACCAGTTTAAGGAACTGTGAGCTATCGTCTGCTAAACCAATCTTTAAACAACTCTCCTCTTCGATCGTTCATGCTCCTGTAAAATAAGTGATGTTAGTGTTAAAACATGCAGTATAAATTTATGGCGAATAAGGTCTGGGATGAAACGGGCATCGCCCGCGAATTTCAAAGATCAAATGAAGAACCGACTCAAATTAGACAATCTGTACGCGAAGCTGTACAAAGATCAAAGGAAGAACCGACTCACATCAGACAATCTGTACGCGAAGCTGTACAAGGATCACATCAACATCTCCAACAAAGATCTAGAATGTAATAAACAAATACAAACCACAACAAACCTCTGATCCACCACGTTTATAATAATTTTCCAAACAAAGTGACAATTTGTAATCTTTTTTAACCGTGTGAATGAGTAGAACAACAAGACAAAGAAATCACGTGATAATTGTGCGCCAGGTATTGGTGTTTGAAATACACCAATAAAATACACTGTACAAAAAAGGAATTGGTAAAACCCAGACTGGGTTACACAAAGTACAGGAAGGTATTCTGTCTGTCTGTATTTCTATCCTCCCGACAAATAATCAGTCTTGTTTTCACTTTTATGCTGTAACTCAAAAGCTGTTAAACATAGGATCCCGAAACTTTATACAAGTGTTGCTCATGACCAAAGTGTGGTCACATTGGTTAAAGGTCAAGTTCACAGATGATCTTTTTGAAAATCATTTCTTTTCTGTGATTGTGCTGCATCAATGACTAGGTGCTGGTGGGAGGTATTTTTCTGCTTGGCCACAGTTCTAGTTGTGATCCCTTTTATTTATGTCAAGAAAGTAAAGGATAATTCTAATGAAATGATAACTTACGATGGTTTGACAAATTTTTGAACAGATTCTTTTAGAACTTTGCACATGCAAAGCTCATCATGTCTCTTAGAGATTACAGTAAAAGATAGGGGTCACCGAATTGTTTCCAAGAAATTTGCCTGTGGAAAAATACAATAGGTGGTGACCTTTCAAAGATCCATTTTTCTCTCTTCACCACTACTGCCAGAAGAAAGTGCTACTTGTTTCAGTGCAATCTCAGTATAAACATCAAGATACATAAAAATAATACATAAGTGCACTTTTGATTCAATATCCACAACTTAAATACATGTACATGCGCAGTAATATGTGCGCTAACTTCTGTCATATACATTGTTAACTCTGTATCAAACTACAAAATTTTGGACTGAACCAAATGAAAAGCAGTTGCAAGTAAAAAATTCAATGTGCCTGAGATTATTATTTCTGTCTTCCAAACTTTAGCCCAAAAGGGTTAGATCAAAGGGTTACACTATGCTTTCAGCAAGCAATTTGCCCTTTTTTTCCCTCAGTGTTTTCAAAACCTATCCATTGCAGGGGAATTAAAAGCAAAATTTTCAATGGATTTTTGTTAAGATTAATTTTCATAGCCACATTATGATTGTTATGTTTTGCTTGCAGCACCAGTAACTTCACAGAGGTGAATGGTTTACAGTTAGATATGAGACCCAGCATTGGTTCCCTGCACACTAAGGAGATCATGATAGAAAGAAATGACAATGCTGAGGGAACCATTGAATTTACTGCTGATGCTTTACAGTTTACAGGTAGTATCTGGCAGATAGTGTTATTTATCATTTTGTGTGTTTTAACATATCCAAGGAAGAATGCTCTAGAAAAAATTGTAGGAAAAGGAGGAAATGCTAATAACCAAAGTTTTCTCCTTTTAGCATGTTTCTTACTGATAGCTGAGCCTCAGAGCCTTGGTAGTGTACAGGACTCAAGAACAGGCAATCCCTGGTTTGATCCCCAGCTCCTTGAATTTCTTTCCTCAGAACATTGATGATAGCCATTGCAACAGGATTCATTCCTCTCTCACTCCTGATCAATGCTCTGAACATGTTGTATTAACAAATGATCCCAGGTTTTCTACCCCAAGGAAAAGATGTCTTTTGAAACATTATTGGAAAAGGAGAAAATGCTGAAACCAGCATTATCTCTGTTTCCCAGAGTCTTTTCTGCCCTATCATTTGTACCAATGTTTAAGTTGTCCTCTGCACATGTTAAGAATTTGAAAGAGTCTTATTTTTAGCTCCACTGGCTGAAGGCCAGCGAGCTATTGTCATGGCGTTGTGTCCATCGTGCGTCCATCTGTCTGTCCGTTCATCGGTAAACTTTTTCTTTAAAAAACTTCTCCTCAGAAACTATTGACTGGATTTTTACCAAATTTCACATGAATGTTCCTTAGGTGGTCCTCTTTCAAATTCATTCAAATAATTGTGTTCCATGAATAATTCTGGTTGCCATGGCAACCAAAGTAAAAAACCTTTAAAAATCTTCTCCTCCCAAACCGTTAATTGGATAATTGGATAACATTATTATTTTGCAGGAATGTTCCTTAGGTGGAGGTCTACAGAATTCCTTAAAAAAAAAAAAAGATCCATCAAAAAACATGGCTTTTATGGGAGACTCATTTTCCTTTTATGGTATAAAGTAAAATCTTTGAAAAATTTCTTCTCTCAAACTATTTGTTTGATTACCTTGTTGTATTGCAGGTTAGTTCCTATGGTGGTAAGAATTTACCATATAATCCTGACTTTTAATGACCCTAAAGAAGAAGTCTTTGGAAAACACTCTTGAAAAAGGAGAAAATGCTGCATTTTCTCCTTTTCCCTCAGTGTTTTCTACTCTGTCAAAGAGAGAAATCATCATTTCATCAATGTTTAATTTATTG
The DNA here is from genome assembly GCA_943736015.1 of Tridacna crocea. Classification (NCBI taxonomy): domain Eukaryota; kingdom Metazoa; phylum Mollusca; class Bivalvia; order Cardiida; family Cardiidae; genus Tridacna; species Tridacna crocea. Next base: position 30,680,600 of record OX031066.1, on the reverse strand, counting down.
TCTGCAAATGCTTTCAGTTTGGTCACATCCCAAATTTTGTCGCTTGGTAAAGAGTTAAAAGATGGTTGCTTTACATAATTTATAATCCTTTTCATATAAAACAAGAGAACCTCTCACTTTGATTAGTTCTGGTAAAGGTTTGTTGACCTACTGTTGACCTAGTACAAAAAGTGACAGAGCTTTACTGTTGTGATAAGGCATTTTGTTATCCAATCAAACTGATCCTGCAACTTCCATAAAGCAATTGCCACAATACATATTTTCCATATTTTGATGTTTCCCCACCCAAAATGGTTTGTAACAAGACCCTCTTTAACTACAATCAGAAGACAAAATTTTTATAACTGGTCATAATTGAAAGAAAATCTTCAAATTAGTAAAACTTGTATCAGAAAGGGTAGCAATTATTGTGTAAAACTAAGAAAATGCAGGTTACTATTATATGTATTTTCTTCTTTTCTCACAATGTTTTTCATAGCTTTTTTTCTTCAGTGACCTAAAATGCAGGAATAAATGGTAATTGTTAAAAACGTCTCTTTACCGTTACAGAAAAATCAGGCCTGTGGAGCGATACGTGCTTTCAAGCGCCTCTAGTTGTTGTTTGGGAAAGTGTTAATTTTCTGAAAGTGTTAATTTTCTGTCCATGTTTAATGTTTGCTCTTTGTGAAAAATATGAGCATTTCAAGGGGTATAGATCTATTCAATCTTGTCTGATGTAGACTGTAGTTTTAATAAGGATTTCAGGACTGATATTGACCATGATATAAAATGTCTCCTGCTAAAAGGTCATTCCTGTTCTATAAATACGAATCTGTGCTTTTTCAAAAATAAAAGTAATAAAAATTCACAGGTAAATTATGAAATTCACAAATGACGTATGACAATTTACTGTTAGATTTCTATAAACTACTGAAAAGCATGAAAGCAAAGTTTATTTTGTTTGTTTTCAATGTAGTGACTGAAGAAGAAGGCATTGCCAGAATACCCTTAATCAGACTTGGAGGTAACTTTGGTGAAGTTTCCATCTTCTATATGACATACAATGAGACAGCAGTAGAAGGGGTAGACTATGTTTTGCCATCAGGGGAGGTAACCTTTGGTGATGGTGTACGAAATGCTACAATTGATATAACTATTAGAAATGATCCTGATATGGAATATAAGGAGACTTTCCGTGTAGAATTGACGAGTGCTTCAGGTTAGTATAGTGATTTTATTCAATACACTGATTGATTGTATAGTGTTTAACTCTTAACCACATGAGAAAATTTTAAACCAGTTCATTAATTGAAAGCATTTGCAGACAACAAAATAAACATAACTCAAAAACTGGAAGTTGTTTCCAGCAGGATAAAAAAACATTGTGGGAAAAGGAGAAAATGCTGGTTACCAGCATTTTCTCCTTTTCCCACAACGTTTTCAAAAGGCTTCTATCTCAGGGTCGTAAAAACCAGGGATTGTTTGGTAAAGGGTTAAAGCCATTTTCAATATTATGTCAGTTATATCGTGGCAGCTTGTGCACCTATCCATGCTTTCCTGGAGACTCTTTTACCACTACCCAGCACACTTTTCTTCCAAAGCCACTGGCTGCTTTTTCATACAGCCATCATTGAAATAATTTTCAGCTGTGGTAGAGGAATGAATCTTGTTGCAATAATTATCATCAGTCTGAAAAAGAAATGTGGGGGGGGGGAGGGCTGAGCCAGGGATCGAACCCTGTTATTAAGTCCTGCAAGCTACCTCCTGAGCTACCAGGGTTCTGCTCATATTCAACATACCGATTTTAAATGTAAGGCAGATCGCCAGACAGAGGGAGTGATATTGATTTCAAAATTGAAGATATTAAGTATTCTCCACTAAACCCTATTTTATTGGCACTCATCAGAACAGTCTAATGAAGATGATTTTACACACAACAAGGAGTTTGAAAGAAAAATATTGAAATAACCCTTTACCAAACAATCCCTGGATTTTACAACCCTGAGATTTTGAAATGTTTTCAATTTGGACCAGTCTAAAATTTTGTCTTTTTGTAAAGTGTTAGGGATGCCATCACCTCCATTTTTAAAGACCCTGAGAAAGAAAAGGCCTCTTTAGAACAGTCTGGAAAAAGAAGAAAATGCTGGTAATCAGCATTTTAATTTTTTTCTACAATGTTTTCTAACTTTGAGAGACAAATTTTTATTGTTGGAGTATTATCTAATATGTTGTCTACAATTGCTTCCAGTTTGTACTGGGCTAAAATTTTGTTGTATGGTGAAAGGTTAAGACTCTGTTTACCTGTTTATATTTGTAGATCTATGTATGGTGCCATATTTCTGCCACTAGATATGAGATAGCTTTCATGATAATATTTTAAAACTATGGCAATAAAATAAAGTTTCCTGGAATTTTTATTGTGAAAAGTTTCCTTAATAGATACCACTATAAACTTAATTTTTTAGAACACAATTTCACATTTATGCAGGAAGCTAATATTTTAGATAAAATTATGATGTTAGTTCTGTTTCTTGATATATATAAATAGAAAATTTAACATTTGGGTGAACTGAGTAGTTTGTGACTTTACTAGATTGCAGTAAGTAAACATACAAATATGAAGCAGATTAACAAATGTTGCCAAATTGGTAAATTTTGACAAGACTCAAATTGAACAGATATCTGTAAAATCACAGAGACAGCTCAAGATGCCTCCTATGGCCAACTTTAAAACCAATTAGGGAAAGGGAATTCATAACGTTGTAGACAAAATATTGTTCTGAAATTGTATCTTTTTATAGGTGCTGTGAATGTCAGTTATGACTACAAAAACAAAGGAATCATGATATAACAGTTACTTATCACAATATTTTTATTGTGAGAGTTTTTCTTATCTAGATAATATTTGGAGGAAAGTGTGTTTTATCACAATAGTTCTCTAAAAATATCACAATATCATCATTTTTATCAAAGAAGTTGACTAAATATGTATGACGCGAGCCTTGGCAAGCATCAAATACATTTTAGTCAACAAGTTTGATAAAGATAATAATAAATACACACCAATTTGAGATTCTATTTATCACATAAAACAAATGACAGACAGAAACATACCCTGTATCATCACCTTAGCCTCTTTACATGTCACAGGTCTATGTTTACAGCAGTAGTAAGGTTTCAAAGGTGTACATACGCAAGTAAATAGTTCTTTGACATTTACACCGAAAGAAGAATGAAGTAGTTTAAAAAGGGGTTAAGTCCATCTATTTCCACAATAATTTTGAATTTAAGAGACTTTCGCTGCATTTCTTTGGATTTTTACCAAACAAGAATAAAAACTTGACACACAGATATATGTCTTCGCAACAGTGATGTCATTCTTTCATGAAACTGAGAACCAGTACAAATTCCTGTGCATACTGTGGTTGGTTTCTCTGGCTTCATATGCTCAATACTGAAAACTGATCAGGGATGGGACCCATAAAAGAACAATACACTAGCTTATTTCATGCTTTCCGGTAGGATATCAAGAAATAGCAGTGAAAATATTTTTCGATCTTACACTGGTACTGCCAATGAAAATACCGATTTTCACATTCTTGTTGCCTAGGTAAATTGTGCGTGCCTCACAACCAGATTGGAAATATGACCTTAAATTTCTCGTGCTTGACATAATATTGTAATGTGTTGCTATGCGGGAGGGGTACGCCAAGGGGAATAACAGAAAAGAACTGTACTGGATTTTGATAAAGCTCCTCCTAGAAAGGGTTAAAAGCATGACTCATGAACACCATTGGTAATATTTTCATGAGTGGCTGTGCTACTCATGGAAATATTTCCAATGGTTTTTACTCGATGAAATAAATTTCAATCTTTCACCGAAAAAAACAAATATCCTTTTGAAACATGTATTATCAAAAAGAAGTCATTGATTTGATACAATGCTGGAGGAGGTTTTTGTGATAAATAAAGGATATTTGTTTTTTTCAGTGACAGACTGCAATTTATTTCATGAAGTGAGCATCATCAGTAAATGATATTCACAGTCACGGGTGAAAATATTACTGATGATCTATATGAGATGAAATAGATTTCTATCTTTCACTGAAAAAAAAATTCAAATATTGTTTCATTCTTCTACCTCCTTTTTTGGAGGGGGAATTTCAGTACAGATTGTTTTAGCAATAGCCCATTCCCCCCTCCCCCAACATAAAACTGCTTCACTATCCCATTACCACACAACAAAATTTAAGACCCATCCAAATTGAAAGCTTTTGCAGACAACAATTTCAAAGTGGCTCAAATGTTGCAATTTTGCTTTGATAGGGTAGAAAACTTTGTGGGAAAAGGAGAAAATGCTGGTTTCCAGCATTTTCTTCTTTTCCCACAATGTTTTCAAAAGGCTTATTCCTCTGGGACGTCATGGTGTGGTAAAGAGTTACATCTTGTAAAGGGCAAGAAAGGTAGGGTAAATAGGCATGAATTACATCATATTTCTGCCTTTGAATAGCGCTCTCACCTACCTACATAACTAATGTGTGGACACAACTGTTTCTACCTTCAAGTAAAGATTTAGAAAATGTGAAATCAGTATTTTTCACTGATTGTATCTAAAAAATATCTAATGATATTCCATCATTATTTCTCGATAAACTTCAAAAAACCATGAAATAAAAAGGCTGTGTACTTCTTCTTCATACACAGTATTTAATTTTTCTTTTCTTGACCATATTGCCTTTTTGTAGGGGGTGCATTGCTTGGGACCAATACTCAATCCACTGTCACCATAGCCAAGTCAGATTATCCTAATGGTAGATTTGGGTTTAAAGGTCAACTGGATATTTCTATCCCTAATCCACCAGAGAGGATACAGAGAATGTTTTCTGTGGAGAGAACTGCTGGACTTCTTGGTGAACAAAATGTAAGTATTCTGTCTTCATTTCTGATGGTATATTTCTCCAGAAAACCAAGCCCTGGTAACTTTGTTGGTAGTGTAGTAGACTTGAGAACAGAAGGGTGCAAATCTAGTTTCCTGCTGTTTGCATTTCTTTCCAAGTCATTGCAACAGGATTCATGCCTCTCTCACAGCTGACCATTCTTTTGATGATATGTATGTGGGAAAGCAGCCATTGGCTTGGAAAAAATATTGTGCAGATGACTTGTAAAAGGAAAGCATGGATAGGTGCTGTCACCATGTATCTGAAATAACTTTGAAAATAGAGTTGAACACCATACAATCAATCAGTTTCTCCAGAAAATTGTATATAAGCTCTTGTATCTTGCTGGGCCTGTTTCCACAAACCACTTGTACTAGCATTCTTCTTAGTCTAATTCTTAAGAATTTTGTAGGTTTTAAATTAACCTAATTTCTTGTTGGCTAAATCAAATAGTTCATCCAACGCAAAACTGTGTTAACCCATTAGCTCCTAAGCTTGACTCTTTTACCTTTTGTGGACAGAGTTGATGAAGATCAGACTGCACAGAAAGTGCATCCTGATCTTGGATCTCCACCTTACAATAAGAATTTTTTTTTTAACCTAAAAAATGAATTAAAAAAAAACATTATTGGGGTGTTTTTTATGGGCTGGAAAAACAAAAGTTCATTCGTTTGGCAGGATAAGTTAAAATTCCTAAATCCCGAATTAGACTTGTTACAGGAGGCTACTCCTTCATGCATGGCTTCATCCCGATTTAGATATGATACCTAACAACTGCATTGGGGAGATATCTCTTTGGCTCAATTGTTAAGGTATTAGCCTTTCGTCCGGGAGTTCTGGGGTTCGAATCCTGCCCATTCCTTTATTTCTGCCATGCATTAAATTTTGTTCATAAGATGGGGGTTCATCCAGGATTGGCCATTGAGCAATTAATCCCATTTGTTGTCCAAAACCGACTTTCTGGGGAAAACTACATTAGTGTCACTTTCTTAGAAAAAAAAAACCCTGACCAGCACTTAATACCTGGGCAGACCACACAATACCAGATGGTCACCTTCACAAAATGTTTCATACTTTTATATGCTATGATTTGAATCTAAATGATTTAACCCTTTACCCCATAAGGCATTTCTATGGTATGTCTAATTGACCCTAAATAACAGCAAGGATGAAACCATTTCTTATGTGTATATGACACCTTTTGATAGCATAGAAAACATTATGAAAAAAGGTAAAATTGCTCATCACGAGCAATTTCAGCTTTTGCCACAATGTTTTCAAAGGCTCCAAAGAAATGAGTATCTATGGAGTAAAGGGTTAAACAGCTGCTTTGCTTTTTAACCCTTTCCCAAACGACAAACTTTTGGACTAGACCAAATTAAAAGCATTTGTAGACGACAATTCAGCTGTTGCTGAAAAGATTATTTCTGTCTATGATAGGGTAGAAAACATTGTGTGAAAAGGAGAAAATGCTGGTACCAGCATTTTCTCCTTTTCCCACAATGTTTTCAAAAGGCTACTATTCCAGACCTGTAAAAAGTGGGGATTGTTTGGGAAAGGGTTAAACCAACATTGGGCCTTTACTCTTTACCCCAAAAGGCATTTCGATGGTATCTCTAGTTGACCCTAAATAACAGCAAGGATGAAGCTGTTTCTTATGAGTATATGACATCTTTTGATAGCATAGAAAACATGTTTTCCAGAGGCTCCTACAAGCAATGCATAGAAATGAGTATCTGTGGAGCAAAGGGTTAAATATATGGTAGATCTATTTGGCAACACCCCTCCAGGTTTTGATTTTTGCATTGTTTGTTTAATAGGCCAAAGGCCTAACATTGTGAACTAAAAAATGGAATTGAATTGAATAAAAATTCTTCCAAATAGGTGCTCTGGAGAATTCTTGGACCAAACAATCCGGTAGCCCCACTCCAAGAGACCAATGATATAGCATTTGTGGATGGTAACAGGGAGTTGACATCTGGATCTTTGGTTTGGGAAGATGGTCAGGGAGGGGAGAGAACTTTTACCTTGGATATAAAACCATTCTTCAGTTGGGAGATAGAAAAGGTGTTCATTATTGAGCTGCAGAATGTAATTGGTTCACCACAAAATGTGGGCAATGGTGAAGTCAGTCCAACAACAGGAAAAGTCACATTAACTGTAAGTTATGGTTGAAAATACCACCATCATACCACTTTCAACAAAATCTTAGGCACATCTTTACTATTAACACTGCCCAGCCAGTTGGCTCAGTGTTTAGCGTATCTGAGTTGTGATCTAGTGTCAAGGTAAACTTTCTTTCTGTTGATTTTTTTGCCTTTCATGTCTGATGCATGTGAGAAAAGTAGTCAATGATTTGGAAGGGAATTGTCCATACTGGCGTGAGAAAGCCAGGAAACACATGCATAGGTGCACTGACAGCCATTATATAACCTAAGCTGTTAGATCGGCCTTAACTCCTTACCAAGCGACAAAATTCTAGGTTTGTCCAAATGGAAAGCATTTGCAGATGACAAAATAAAAGTGACTGAGAAATAGAAATTTGTTTTGTGAAGGGTAGAAAACATTGTGGGAAAAGGAGAAAATGTTGTTGCCAGTATTTTCTCCTTTCCCACAATGTTTTCTAACGGCTTCTTTTTCAGGGTTGTCAAAAGTATGGATTGTGTGGTAATAGCCAGGTTAAACTCCAATACAAGCAAAGGAAGGAAGCCTCTAACAAAACAACTTTATATGGCTGGAGGCAGAATGATGATGTTTCAAAATGTTTCAGCAAAATAAGAAATTTGTTGTAGCATACATTGTTTCCCTATACCACAATTTTCACCCAAGTGATGGTATGTTGAACCTTGATTCAAATTGATCATTTATTGAAAATGCTAGATGTCCTGTGATTTATGTTGTCAGATGTGCTTAGATAGATGTATGCTGTCTAAATTTATTCTTTGAATTGCATTATTGGCCTTTTACCACACAAGTGTTTACAGCCCTGAGCAGGGAGGTTTTTGAAAGCATTTTGGGAAAAGGAGAAAATACTGGTAAGCATCTCATTAGTCTATTAACCTGTAAACCAAAAAATTCCAAGTCTTAATGACCCCTAGGAAAATGGCTTTTGAGTGAGGGATGAGGAAAAAATTATTCTTCTTTTCTAACAATGGTTTCTACCAGTTCAAAGAAAGAATTTCTAATTAATGCAACATTTCCTTTGAAATCTGCAATTTTTTTGAAATTATGACCAATCTAATATTTTTTTGTTTGATAATGAGTAAATGGACATTGCAGAAAAAGATCGTTCTCAGATGCACAGCTCTTCAAATAAGATTGGAACATTTATTTGACTTCTTTTTTCTCCTGTTTAGATCACCAAGTTTGGACATCCCAATGGCATTGTAAGATTTGATGGTCCAGCTCAATTAGAACGAGAAGTAGAAGAACCGGAAGGCTCTGGTACCCTGAGATTACAGTTTCCTATCATTAGAAGAGAGGATACAGGAACTGTCGGAAGTATAAGTGTAAGATTATTTATTTATATTCTAAAAACAGACTGAAGTACTGGTATAACTGTCATTACAATAAAATAATTTATTGATTCAGACAGCTTTTTATACGCCCGTCGAAGACGGGACGTATTATGGGATCAGCTGTATGGATATGAAATTTCATGCATGGATACATTTCATCAAGGGGGAGTGCAGTGCTTATAAATTGCAACTCTTGCTTGCTTAATTTTTCAGTTATTGTGGGAGAGTACATCTTATGAAATAGAACTGTAAGGAATTGTTCCTGCTTCCTAAGCTTTTGTGTTTTTCTCCTGTACTGTTTTAAGACTTAAATTTTGTTTGGAGGATTCTCCAGTGCTATGCTAGCTATGGCTAGGAAATTTCATGACACGATATCTCTAGTTATTTCTACACATAAATTTTGACCACACTGTCTTTTCAAGAGTATAGGTATGTCAGTATGAAATTTCATCCTCTTATTTGTAGATTTTAATTTTTTTTTGAAAGATGTGAAATCAAAACTGCCATTTGCTTCAATCAAAGGCAAAAATTCCTGCACTATTATTTTTCTCTACCTCCCCTATATGATTATTATGCCCCAGCTTTACAACTTGGGGTAAGATGGGCATATCTTGTGACAATTTGCCGCTCTTGTTTTATACTGATGTGATATGCCCTAAATACAGTGTTCCAGCTAGTAGGGAATAGAAGGAGGCAGAACCCTGCCCTTTTACTGCACAGCCTGCCCTTTTTCATGGCCTGCCATGTATGAGCTTCCGAAAATTAAATTACATGGAAAAAGGCCCCGATGCAAAAAAAAAACCAGAAAACACATGACATAACAAATGTTAATATCACATAAATCCTATCAGAGACACTTCAAATTATCTTTCCAGCTTCAATAGGGAATCTAAAGCAGAGATTTTGTTACTCATTGCATGAAACAAACACAAAGCTAAACTCTCCTTTTTTTATTAGGAAGAAGACATGGATTGTTGTTTTTTTTTGTTATAAAGTGAAAAATATCTGGCAAATCCATTACGGATGGGGGCTGTTCTTGCATCATTACATGAGAATAAAGAAATAAGGAAATGTGCAACATTTACAGAACATTTGAAATTTATTCATAATTTTAAATGACATGCAAAGTCACAAGTTACTCAGTAAAGATCTATTTTTGCCTCATGTCACCAAAACATACAGATTTAAATCTTTCCCAAACGACAAAATTTTGGACTAGACCAAACTGATAGCATCTGCAGATGACAAATCAAATGGATTGCTAATAATGTTTTTTGTATATGAAAGGGTAGAAAACCTTGTGGGAACAAGAGAAAATGCTGGTTACCAGCATTTTCTCCTTTTCCCACAATATTTTCAAAAGGCTTCTTTTTCAGGCTCTTTAAATGTCGGGATTGTATGGTAAAGGGTTAAAACCCTGTAAACTGAAAACAAATAAGTTTTAGGGAATTGAAAGACACAGTTACATTGCTAAAAAAAAAGGTTTGGAAGATTTGTAATTGTTAGTTTTTGTAGCTTACTTTTCTTGCTCAGCTGCATAACACTGATAATCAAAGTACTGATAGTACTGAAGGTCAGGAAATTGAAGATACGAAACAACACAAGAGGTCAATTTTAATTAATACAAACAGGTAGACAGACAGAGATACAAGCGGATTCCACTAAGCCCCTGGAATTCTTGGTTTTAACAGGAAATTTTGAACTGATACAAGAAAGCACCAGCCAGAAACTAATTAAGTCAGAGCTAGCCATGTGCTCACAGTTATGGGGTGCTTGATAACGGCATAGAATACTTAGTAATTTGTCGTGCTAGTAAACAATCCGAAGTCAAAATTTAACTATTCAATATCAACTTTGGTTATCTATATTTTCTGAAACAAGTGATGTTTGTAGTCCTGAATAACGTTACTTTTTACATTTATGACGCAAGAACATATTTATTTTTATTGATTTCAATGAAAATACATCTAAGATAGATATCAATGTAAAATGTAATGAATAATAAAGATTGGAGTGATATGGCAATTGGTCATGCTGTCTTTACCTTCCACAAGTTGACGAAATTTTGAACTGGTCATATTTGAAGGAAGTTGTAGATGAAAATCCAAAGTGTTCTTCGTGTATATTGAAAAGTAAGATTTTGGGGAAATTGGAAGAAATTGCTTGTTACAAGCAAATTCTCTTTGAGCCAAAATATTTTTTCAATAAAATACTGTGAAATGATTGGATTGTTTTGGGAAAACGATTAAGCTCGGTTTACCTATTTTACTTGCCTATTTTACGGACAAGTCACAGTGACTTGAGCTTCGATACTTATATCTACATAATATATAAAATTGGTAAAAGGATAGAGATTATTTAGGGTTGATTCTGTAGTCTTTAAATAATTTGAAGATGTACTTTTGTTATGTGCATTCCCCTGTTTTACAGAAATTCTGTAGAGGGGGCGGGGGTTTACTGAGTGAAATACCTTTTCTGTTTATCTTGTACACTCGGACATGTACATATTGTAGATATCTATATATACCATTTAGGAGAATGTTGTCTATTTCGACATTGTTTGATATTTTGTGACGATAGGCTGTCAAATTGTTCCATCGAACTAAGCTTGTAGACATTACCACATTACCAAATGTACTCACCAACCACAAGTACAATCACTTCAATTAGCCACAAAAGATCAGTTATCCATAAAATCCTCTGTCATACATGTTTTTATCCATGATAATATTTATTTTGTTGTTTGACATGGAACAAAAGTGTTGAGGAAATGTCTTCAAAAGTGTCAGGGAACTGTCGCCAGATCTGTCTGGGAACTGTCTCAAAAATTTGTGTCGGGAGCTGTCTTGTCGGGGAACTCTCTGGTTCCCAGTAATACGACCCCTCGAAAAACCGTAATACTACGATTCCTTTACGGAAATGACTGATTGGACAAATCGATCGATCGATGGTAGCAGTAATATCTTGTCTATAATACAAGAGATGGAGAATATATGGTTGGTGCCGAGATGGATAAAGTTTATCTGGCTCGCCCTCTCAGTTTTCTAAGCCTCGCCAGATAAACTTTATCCATATATTCGATTTACTAGTATCCCATAACGTAATTTTGAGAGAGACAGAGAGAGAAAATAGGCTGTTTGAAAGATATTTTAGCTTGCACTAGTCAGTATGCCTCCAATCCCCAGATTTTCAGAATTATCAACATTGAAAGCATCTTGCAGACAACTGAAGTGTTGCTAAAATGATGGTTTTATCAGTGGAATATAGTGCAGTTGGTAGCGAAGTACATTTTAAGAGTCCACAAGCTCGGTCAATTTCCCTCTGAGGATTGATGATAGGTATTGTGACAGGGTACAATTCTCTCACATCATAGACTGAACATACAGGTCTCTGAAATCTTCGTCCTTTGAATCTCTGTAAATAATTTTTTTTTTCAAAAATGTCCCTTGACCAAAAGACTTCTTTTTCTGGAAAAAAAGTTGAAAGCATTTGCAGAAGACAAATCAAATGTTAATACAAAAGTAACATTCGTCTTTCAAATGCTAGAAAATATTGTTGGAAAAGGAGGAAATGCTTTTGTGGAAAAGGGTTTCAGTATACAGCAACACACTATATTGGATCGAACTAGTCACTTTTAGTGACTTCACAATCAACGGCTGGACATGAATTTTGTATTGGGTGATGGAAAATGTAAAAGTAGGAAAGGACAGGAAAATACACAAGAGAGAGAGAGAGAGAGAGGTAAAAAAAAATACATTAAATGACAAGCAAACGACTACAGAAAAAATATAAGCATTATTTGGTTTCAAATCAAAGTCAATCAAAGACATATTTTGAGAATCACACAGGTGTAATCTATTTGTGACAGGTGTAAAAGGTGTGAAATACATCCTATCAGTGTGAAATAGGCAGTATAAACAATGGTAAAACTACCAAATAACTCTTGGATAAAGGTGACTAACACACATAATGTACATACTTTAGAAACGAACTTTCAAATTTTTTTTTATAGACAACTTGAATAATGATATGGATGAAATTTGATATTGGGGTCGATTTCTTTAAAATTTTATTTTGGGACGATTTCACCAAAGAAATAATTCCCAGGGAACAAGCAGTTTGGGGACGATTTCTCCAGGGCACGATTTCTCCAGGGGGCCGATTTCTCCAGCACTCTGCTGAAGTACCCTAGATTTAGTCGATATGCATAAGAAAAAGTGATAAACATAACACTGGCCAATATTCTACGAGGGTTGTTCTGGAAGTTCGTAGAATTTTTTTATGGGACAAGTTATAATCGCAGTTTAATAAAATAGAATATACGGGCACAAATTTCAGATTTTATTCTATCCATTCCCTGTGTATTTTTCTAGTATCTTAAATAGCAAAATTTTCCTAACAGAAATAAAACAGCATGTAAGTCATACCCGGAGCACGCCGACGTCATAAGTAACGTCAAGCGTCATTTAAGTCCAACGAACGTCGCACTTTCTCCACATAGTCACCCACAAGATCCACACATTTCCAATGCCTGCGTATCCACTTAGTGTACGTTTCTACATACCACTCTTCAGAAAATGACGACACAACTGCTTGGGCTTGTTTAGTAAGGTCGTCAGCTGAATCAAACCGTATTCCGCGTAACTGTGCCTTGAGCTCCGGGAACACGCGAAAATCCATGGGGGCGAGGTCAGGACTGTATGGTGGGTGCTTCAAGACCTCAAAACCCAGCAGAGTGATCTCTAGCTGTGTAGATTCCGCTCGGTGTCCTGGTGCATTATCCTGGTGTAGTATTACTTGGTCATGGTTCAAGTGGGGCCGTTTCTTCCGTATCGCGTTAACGAGATCCCGCCTCAGAACCTAAAGAAAGAAATGCACGGTTCATTAGGTTTGCGTAAATCAATATCTCATTTTTTGTTATTTATTTGATTGATTTATTTATTTATTTAGATTTATTTATTTATCATTTACCTTAGAATAGTACGCCGCTGTGACTGTTTGGCCCTCTGGAATTCGGTGCTGTAATAGCATCCCGTGCCGGTCCATGAAGTAAACGAACATCTGTTTTCCTGCGCTTTTTTGGACCCGAGCCTTTTTTGGTGGAGTGGTACGCGGGGTTTTCCACACCGATGACATGCGCTTAGTTTCCGGGTCAAAGTGGTGCAGCCAGGTCTCATCCGTGGTGATAATCCTGTCTAAAAATGCGTCTCCCTCTGTTTCGTAGCGGGTAAGAAACTCCTGTGAACATCGCACCCGGCATTCTTTTTCACTTTCCTTGAGCAATCGGGGCACCCAACGCGCACTAACTTTAGACATGCCCAGTTCATCTGTTAATATCCCATGCACCGTGGATACCGAAACATCGAGTTCATCTACAATCGACCTGACAGTAATTCTTCTATCACAATTTACCATGTCTTTCAATCGATCCCTAACTGAACACACTACGACGGCCGGCCGACCAGATCTAAGATCGTCCTCAATAGAATCACGTCCGCTTCTAAAACGCGCATGCCACTTATATACAGTAGCTGGGCTGTATTTTTTATATTTTCCTGTAGATTTGATCATGTTCAGCGTTTCTGTTGGTGATTTTTCCAGCGCGACACAAAATTTCACAACACTTTGCAATTCGACGTCGCCGGTAGACGTCATCTCTTCCGGTCAGCGACTTTTTGATATCTCCTTCAAAATTGTGTAGCTCGTTTGAAAGAACCGAAAACGTTATGAAATTTGCAGGAAATGACGTCATGACGTTGTGTTAACGATTGACGTTTTCGCGCCATTTTGATGCCAATAGAAAGTATAAAAGATACAATGTAAAATCTGTTATACTATGTTATACATTGTTAAGAAATGGACTGTTCCGGTATCCTGATATTGTGTTGCTAGGGTTACCGCTATTTTCGGTTATTGTTGATATTTTCGAATAATCTTTTGGAAATGTAGTCACGGTATGTTTAAGTACTTATACCTTGATATTTACCTATAAATTACAAATAATATGGATTTTAGAGCAAAATTCTACGAACTTCCCGAACAACCCTCGTATATGTAGTTTGCTTTTTTTACAATCACATTTCAGCGGAGACGCGTTTTGTGACACACATGTTCAGATGTCAATACAACGTTATAGACAATCTCCGAGCAGAGTTGTCGTTCGTTACTCTCACCATACATGAATGTGAATGATCCGGAGTGCAAGAGAGTGCGTTATAGATATTAACCGTATATAGCGCGTACTGCCAGATAAAGCCAAGTTTATTAGGTTACCTTTTTATAATGACGAAAACTGGATAAAAAACACACACTCATCAGTTATTAAAGGATCGTAATACCTTTGCAATTCCATGGCATTTTGCAGATGAAAGTTTTGAGGAAAGGAAAGCATTCACACCACGGATAAGCAATCTCTACATATACTTGGGAACTAGTTGTTTTGGCGGACTCAGCAATATAGAGTGGACACACCGTTTAACATTTTGTCTGAAAAGGCAGCTTACGATCACTATCTTGACAAAAATTTATTAAACTTCATGCATGTTTTCCATTGGATAGTCCGTAGATACATTTTTTTTCCCCACATATATGAAATCCTGAAATGGGTACTTAATATATAATCCTGTTATGGACCTCTTTTATATTTTTTTATGTAATGAAATTCTGTGCCATGGAACAAGGGAGCTTAATGTATAATTTCATCATGGACCAATAACAAAAAGGCCACAATCATGTACATGCAAAACACAATACCTCTTATACGTTTGTATCAAAAAAGGTCTTTTTCGGTGGGGGATATCATTTCAACAAAATTTCTTGTATCTTTGGGAAGCCCATCTCTCCCCTTCCCACCAACACACACACAAACAGTTATCCCGATTTGGGGCTTTAAACCTTAAAGTGCCCTTCTCAGATGCAGTGCCCTGCCCTTTTTTTACCTTGGAGCACTGAATACACATACAGCTGTTTACATATCTTCGGTAGATGCCTGTCTTAACCCATTACCACATGGCAAAATTTTAGACCTATCCAAATTGAAAGCATTTGCAGACAACAGTTTCAAAGTGGCTAAGATGGTGCAGTTTTGCTTTGATAGTGTAGAAAACTTTGTGGGAAAAGGAGAAAATGCTGGTTACCAGAATTTTCTCCTTTTTCCACAAAGTTTTCAAAAGGCTTTTTCCTCAGGGTTGTTTAGAGTCATCATTGTGTGGTAAAGTGTCAAAGAATTATGAGAAAAAGATAAATTTCTTCTTGTAAATTCCTGCTCCTATTTTACCATGTATCCTTATTGGTAAGAAACAAAGTCTTTCTTTCTTTCAAATATTTCTTTGATGGCAAATTTTATGTCTGATATGATATAAAGGGTATGCTGATCATTAGAACACAAAAAGACATGCATACATTTTTACAGGTACACTGGAGGATTGAAGGCCCTTTAGAGGAATTGTCAGACATTCAGCCAAGAAATGGGACAGCTGAAATAGAAGATGAAAAACGTACCGGAGACATCGAGATAGATATTCTATCTGATAGCATCCCTGAATTAACAGAGATATTCCAGCTAGTTTTGACTGGTGTGGAAGGTGGGGCAGAGATAGACAACCAGTTTAACAAATCTACCTTTAGGATAAAGTAAGTTAATGTTAGTTTAAACATATTTATTTTGCATTGATTGATACTTTCTTTCGACTTATACTAATTTCTCTCAATTCTGCTTCCTGGGAACTACACCAGTACTTGTGCCGAACTTGTGGGCCGATGAAAATTTCCAAAGTTGACACCGGCTCCCAAGTATCTAACTCAGGATTTTTTGGTTATGTGGCCAATGCTCTACCTCACAGCCAAGGACACCACACATGTTAATTTTGAGTGAGTGTGGTCAATTCTTAGCTTGGTCATTTTTGAAGAAAACATGGAGATGCTGTCATAGCCTTTGTTGCAGTTATGCCCTCTTTTTGCTTTATTTTTTTTTTTAAAAATCCTGACTTTTTATATTATCTCTGTCATTATAGAAGATATTTACTTCAAACCCTAACAACAGAGGTAGGTTACCATCAAAA
Source organism: Tridacna crocea (assembly GCA_943736015.1). Classification (NCBI taxonomy): domain Eukaryota; kingdom Metazoa; phylum Mollusca; class Bivalvia; order Cardiida; family Cardiidae; genus Tridacna; species Tridacna crocea. Next base: position 30,664,106 of record OX031066.1, on the reverse strand, counting down.
CATTTTGACTCCATTATGGCCCTATTTGTACTGAATTTTAACTAAAAGTAACCACTGTCAAGTCTTAAGATCTCATACAGTGCTCATATTGGATGTTTGTTTTAGTATGCATTCAAGAAAAATTAAAACATTTTCTTACCACACGTTATGGCTAAAGTGAAAAATTATTTCTACCAATTATTTCTTGTCCAGCCACAGTGCTGTTATATGCATTTATTCATTACACCTTAATCAGACAATTGAGAAAAAAGTACATATGAAAACATGCTAAACAGTGTGTCCCCTTTTCTTACAATGTTTATTACCTTTTTAAGGTCAATTCCCATCTTTTTTCCCAAATTTGAATTGACCTCAGGAAACGCTTTCATTGCGGACTAGTCTTGTCATGTGGTAAAAGTTCATCTCGTACCACACAGTTACAAGTTTTAATGACCCTGAAGACAAAGCCTTTTTATCCCCCGCCGTTACTCTATCTTCATCATTTTTGGAGTTATTGCCCTTTGTACATTTTTTTTTCTGGAATTTTTGTCCGGAGCATATCTCCAAAAGTATGAAAGCTAGGAACATGAAACTTCACACACATATAGAACTCATTGAGGAGGCGTGCAGTGCGAAAGATTCATTATTCTGTCTTCAGTATCTTTGGAGTTATTGCCTTTGTACATTTTTACTTTGAATTTTTGTCCAGAGCATATCTCCAAAAGTATAAAAGCTAGGAACTTGAAACTTCACACATATCTAGAACTCACTGAGGAGAAGTGCAGTGCACAACAACAACCATAACTCTGTCTTCAGTTTTTTTGGAGTTATTGCCCTTTGTAAATTTTAACTTTGGATTTTTGTCCAGAGCATATAGTATCTGCAAAAGTTCAAAAGCTAGGAACTTGAAACATCACATGCATATAGAACTAATTAGGAAGAAGTGCAGTGCTAAAAAATCATAACTCTATCTTCAGTAATTGTTGAGTTATTGCTCTTTGTAAATTTTCACTTTGGAATTTTGTCCGGAGCATATCTCCAAAAGTACAAATGCTAGGAACTTCAAACGGTATACACTTATAGAATTCATTAAGGAAAAGTGCACTTCACAAAAACCAAAACTCTGTCTTCAGTAATTTTTGAGTTATTGCCCTTTGTTAATTTTTACTTTGGATTTCTGTCTGGCGTATATCTCCAAAAGTATAAAAGCTAGGAACTTGAAACTTCACACACACATAGAACTTATTGAGGAGAAGTGCAGTGCACAAGAACCATAACTGTATCTTCAGTATTTTTGGAGTTATTGCCCTTTGTAAATTCTTACTTTGGAATTTTTGTTCGCACATTTCCATTTAGATTCACAGGCTTTTTTTGACTGATTACCCTTTGATGAATTTATCCTGTTCTGGGACAAGTGTTAGTTATGTAATGAAATCCTGTGCCATGGAACAAAGGAGCTTAATGTATAATTTCATCATGGACCAATAACAAAAAGGCTGTATGTACATGCAAAACACAATACCTCTTATATGTTTGTATCAAAAAAGGTCTTTTTCGGCAGGGGATATCATATCAACAAAACTGCTTGTTAACAATTTCTGTCAATAAGAGAAAATGCTGGTAACTGCTATTTTCTCCTTTTTTTCCCATGATGATTTCTACTCTCCTTAAAGAACTTCAATTTTTGAGTCATGTTCATTTTGTTGTTTGCATACGATTTCAGTTTGGACCAGTCTAACATATTTTGGTGTGGTAAATACAGAATATTATGTTGTAACAACTTTCCTGGTGCTTGCATTTACTTCAAGCAGTGTAAGAAAATTTGGTATGGTGCCAGACCGAAGGTCAAACAAGATACAAAAATTCTCTTGGGCATTGAGAAGTGAAAACAAGCACCAGAAAAGTCACTACAGCATCACATACCCTTTATTACATACCTACAACTTTTCAATGACAAAATATTGCAACTTATTGACATTTTATTTGAAAACGGTAAACAAAATAAAGCAAATAATGGTGTAGTAGCTAGTAACCTCATTTTAATGAATGGCAAATGAATATTACTGGGTAAAATTTTGATCAATGAACTTGCAAATGAATACATGTATATGCCTTGTGAGGATGTCATTATGATGTCATCATACCATATTGAGAACCATATTTCACTGTTCTGTGTGATATTTTATCCATTTGCTAAGCATTTATTTTCTCAGGAAAACTTTCAGAATTAAAAGATGAAACCTTAATTCTGGATAGCTATCCATATTTTATACAGTCAAAGTTCTCTGTTAAAAGTTTGTTTGGGCATGTTTTAAATTAACCCCCAAGAATAAATGATAGTAATTTTGATTCATTCTTCTCTTACCACAATCATTGTTTCCATAATGTTTATGTAAAAAAGCAGCCAGTGGCTTGGAAAGAACATTGTCTGTAGTTCTGGTATAAAAATTTCATTCACGTCCTATAAAAATTCCACTATTGGTCAAAAATGAAAAAGTGAATCATCTGTGAATAAAAACATACCAGTGATTTATAGGAGTATATTATAAGAATGTAATTCACTGTTAGATTTCTATAAACTACTCAAAAGAACAAAAGAAAATATGTTTAACTGTTTTGTTCACTGACAGATATAATGATCAGCCCCATGGAGTATTTGGAATTATTCCCAGGTATCAAGACATCATTGTAGATCCAGTAGATCTGACTCGTCATGTGAAATTAAACTTCACCCGATACTCTGGCACATTTGGTAGTGTCATTTTGACATTTACTTTGACCTATGACATTGTAAGTATAGTTTTTGTACAAATTATCAGATGGTTGATATCATTTCCTTCAGGATCTTATTTGATTAACTCTACCACACAATCCCGAACTTTAACAACCCTGTCTTATTCTGGATCAGCCTGCATACTCCATACAGACTTTGCTGATATGGCACTTTCTGTTTTTATGTAATTTTCTGTATTGCTCAAGTCTACTGTAGGGCAATATTTAGTTTAGTTGAAAAGTGTTATCTTAAAATAGCCTTCACAGACTGTTCAGGCTGATCTGAGACAACACTTTAGGTAAATGTCCAAATGCACCTTTTTTGCTTGTTGCAAGCCATATTATACTGCGTAAAGATCTTCTTTTACTGTAGGGCAAAGGTCATAAATGTTGTCAGCAAGGTCATCCTTTGAAACTATTCACCATTGATTGAGGTTTCTAGTAAGCATTCATCTTTCCACATTTAGGATAAGTAAATAGGTTCAACACTTGATCAAACTGCAAAGTTAGACTCTTCCATATTAAAAGCTTCTGCAGATGAGAAAATTTAAAGTGATATAAATGAACCAAAATTTTATGACAAGATAGAAAACATTCTGCTTGTAACCAGCATTTTTTCCTATTCCAACGATGCCTTCAAATGCATTTCCACTAAGGGTCGTTAAGTCTCTAGACTGTTTGGTGAAGGTTTAAAGGATCATCAGGCTCTTGTGACTATCAGCATAAACAGATTTGCCGGGTCTGTCAAATGGGATATAAGTACAATAGGAATACTGTTTGTCATGATATTCGATTTATTCCATGACAGAAGAGCCAAGGCCTGGCAGCTCTGAGAATAATGTACAGGACTCAAGAATAGGGTCACTGGTTCAATCCCAGGCTCGGCCAATTTCTTTCCAAGGATTTATGATAGCCATTTCAACAGGATTCATTCCTTTCTCACTGCTGATCGTTGTTTAAATGAAAGTTATGTGGAAAAGCAGACAGTGAATTGGAAAGAAGTGCAGAGCACTGGTAAAAGAAACTCCAGGAAAGTATGGATAGGTGCACTGGCCACCACAGTATAACTGAAATGATGCTGAAAATGGAGTTAAGCACCATGAAATCAGTCAATCTTGTTGACTGGTGTATAGATACAACAGAAATACAGGTTGTGTTGATGTTTGATTCATTCCATGATAGAAGAAAAATAGTAGGAATACAACCTGCAATGATAAATACAACAGAAGGTCTTAGCAACTATGTGCAAGAAAAAACACAGGAAAGAAAAACATGGGCAAAGATGACATACACATATCACCATACTAAAAAGTACTCACAAGCATACATACATACAGAATATAATTATTATACAAAGGCATTTACATGTTATGATTTTAGGTTATCACACTTGTATGGTAATATATTGTCTTGAGGGAGTTCTTTTGATATAGTTGCTGGAGCTTGCAAGGGCAACAACATCAAAGGAACAAGTTCAACACAATATGTTTCCATACAAGTGCAGTTACCTTTTTTATGGCAGCCATTCATACTTTGTTCTATGGACAAATGTGGTGTATTTTGAAACAGTTCCATGCTGACAGATAAACATCAAAATCGTCTAAAGTATATACTAGTTATATGAAAGTATGCAACATGAAAAAACATTGCATACTTTCATCCAGTGCACATACATGGGGATAGTATCTGAGTTGAAAATGGGTGCGAGTGCAAAATAAAATAAAATCCTAGTTACATATGTCTGTCCTTGTTTTACTTTTACAGCCCCTGTCAGGGATCCTGCTGTCATTGAATGATGGTACAGTGAAGTTTGAACAGGGAGAGAGAAACAGAATTGTAGAAGTAAAGATAGATGGGACAGGGTTTCTGGAGATTGATACCACATTTTCTGTGTCCCTTATTGAAGTTCAGTTCTTAGGATCAGGAGGTTAGTTACATTAACCCTGTGCCCAGCCAGGTTGTGAGTTTGATACCAGGCTGCGGCAAACATTTTTTCCAGTGATTTTTTGCCTCTCACCCTTGATGCATGTGAGAAAAGTAGCCGGTGACTTTGAAAGAAAGTTGTGTCTGCACTGGTGTGAGAAAGCCAGGAAACACATGTATAGGTTCACTGACCACCTATGATAATTGTCTAAATAGTTAAAATGGCATTTAACTCCAATACAATCAATCAAACTTTAACCGATCACTTAACAATCCCGAGTTTTAACAACATTGAGAAAGAAAACTTGAAAATATTGTGGGAAGAGGAAAAATTGCTGGTAACCAGTATTACCACCTTTTCCTACAATTCATTTTACTCATTGATAGTTAAAGTCTCAGTAACATCCAAATGTCCAATGGCCTATTTATAAAATAAAAGTAATTTTCATGTGAAAATATGGTGATTTTTATGACTTTAACAATATGTAAAGGTGCAATTTGTAAAAGCTCCAGTCAATGGCAGAAAAAAGAATTTTGAAACTAGAACAGATCCTACCTTGCCCCATGATCTATTAAATTTGTTTACATTGATGATCGCCAACAATTAGCCGATTTTGCATCGAAAATCACTGCAGTGACAAAATAGTGATGTGAACATCACATAATTATTCAATGCATTGAAACAAAACTTTCATATACTTGATCGTTTTGTTCCCATTCTAGGCTTGTCTATAAGTTTATCAACATTATAAACAGAAGCAGCGACACAGGCTGATCGATGCTTATATGTTTATCATCAATACAGGAAGAGTTTACTACATTGAAACAAGAAATCAGGTTCAAAATGAGCAATCTTACTCTACGATGGCATGATATTGGATCTAAACATTGGTCTTGTGTAATATGTCATAGAACTAATGAAATGCAATTGTTATCATTCGACATTCGCGAAAGACCTAGTTCAAATATATACAAACAATAAATAAGGTTGTTTCGATCAATGGCATCCCTAAAATCGACTGGCTTTTCCATGCATTTTGGTATGTGTATATCATTGCAACCAATGCAGTAACTGACATATTCAAGTTTTCTTCGATCTTACATAATATTATGTGTGTTGTCATGGGTAATCTGTTATATTTTTTAGTTATAAACCATGAAAATTACCTATTCTGTAGCTTTATGTAGGCTTTAAGTTTTATGGTTCAAGCCACCTTTGATTTGTCAGCGTATGTCTTGAATCTGGACCAGTCTAAAATTTATGTTATACCTTTTCACATATACCTTTTTCCATTTGTACAAGTCTAAAATCGTGATGTTGGTAAGGGTTAAATCATGCACTAATATGGAACTATGATTGTAAAAAACATTGCATGTATTGTGTAAAGGGTTTTACAACTCTATGCATTTATCATATAACTTCCATTGTTTTCAGTACATATATACCCATTATTAATTTTCTTATACTCATTATGATATGATAGCATTTTTTGACATCATTTCGTACGCATTTCATAGAAGTGCATTGGTTTTTATGGATATTCCCATTCATGTATTTGTAGATTGTTTTGCATCTGATGATCTATACTTTGTGAAATATTGTTCTGTACTAAAAGGAATCTGAAATGAGTTGGCATTTGAGTTAATATTTTATTAAACTCACTAAGAAAAAGTCGTTAGTAAGATCGCCAAAATCCTTTACCAAACAATCCCGACTTTCAAGCCTTTTGAAAGGATTGTGGGAAAAAGAAAAAAGGCTGGTTACCAGAATTGTGTTGTTTTTCTGCAATATTTTACAACACTGTCAAAGAAAACTTTCACCATTGGAGGCAAGTGAAATTGTCATCTGCATATGTTTTCATTTTGGGCAAAGCTATAATTTTGTTGTCTGGTAAAGGGTTAATAAAATTTTATGAACACCAGTTCATGTTAGATCATATATTTATTATACTCATATCAGTGGATAACTGGAATTTTACAGTGAATAACATCACTTGTGATGATAATTATGGTATAGTTTTAGACTGTTTGCCAGGACTGGTTTTTTCCTAAAGTGCTCATATTGTACCATTCTTTAAATTTATTAGAATAAAAAAGGGTGAATTAGGAACGTAATAAACAGGATAATGAGTGGGTTGTTTTTGATATTAAAAATCTTTAACTAGAATGGGGAACAACGTGGTTGAAAAATCAAATCTGAAGGATGAGTTTGTTAACCTAATCAAACCCCGTTCGGGTGACAGAGTTTTAATATCAGAAACAGAACGAGTTGATTATCCTCTTATTATTTCATGCTTTCCAGTAGGATATCAGCAAATAGCAAATATTTTTTGATATTACACGGGTACAACCAGTGAAAATACTGACTTTCACATTCTTGTTGCCAAGGTAAATTGCGTGTGCTTCACAACCAGATGGAAAAAATGATGTCATTTAACTTACATTCCTTGCACTTGATGTAATATTGTAATATGTTGCTGTCCTGGAGGCGTATGCCACGGGGAATAACAGAAAATAACTGTACTGAATTTTGATAAAGCACTTCCCAGAAAGGGTAAATAGCATGAAATAAATTGAATATTTCTGTTTTTTCAGTGAAAAATCGAAATTTATTTCATCTAGTGAACACCATCGGTGATACTTTCACAAGTGGCACAGCCATGTGTGAAAATATTACTGATGGTGTTTATGAGATGGAATAAATTTCGATCTTTCATCGAATATTCTATTTATTTTATGCTCTTAACCCTTTCTTGGAGGAGCTTTATCAAAATTCAATACAGTTCTTTTTCGTTATTGCCTGTGGCGTAACCCCTCCGCATAGCAACGCATTACAATATTACATCAAGCGCAAGAAATGTAAGGTAAATGACGTCATATTTCCATCAGGTTGTGAGGCACACGCAATTTACTTAGGCAACAAGAACACGAAAATCTGTATTTTCACTGCTCATAATATCAACAAATATTTTCACTGCTATTTCTCGATATCCTACTTGAGAGCATGAAATAACCTCTATTTCTTACAGTGACAGAGCCACCCCAGTTCCAGGCAGGCCAGACTGAGTCAAAGATCACTGTACCAGCTATAGCAGCCAATAGTAAGGTGGGCTTCAAGAATGTAATGGCAGGTGTGGATGAAGGTGAGTAAAGGTTTGCTGTTGGCTATAAGTGTATTGAAATCATGTTTTTGTCAATTTCATCTTAAACCCCTAGAACAGTTTTAAAATACTATTTTGAGAGATAATAGCTCTTAAAGAGACAGAGACAGGGAGACCTAGAGAGCATACTTTTACTTCTATGATGTTACATAAACATTTTTTTTGAATATATATATGTCGTAGTCCAAACTGGAATCTAGGCAGATCGAGAATATGCCTAGACCAAATTGGAATTCTGTTTATACAGAATCAGGATTCCAGTTTAGCTAGGCAGTTCCACAATCTGCCAGAACCAAATTGGAATAATTTCTTGTTGAATATAGTGCAACAACATATCAACCATCTTATTAAACTTAAACATCAAATTAAAAATAGTTTTAATAAGAAATTCAGAGTAAAAATAAATTTCGAATGTTTTGCACTTTAACTCTTTACCAAACGACAACATTTTAGATTGGTCCACATTGAAAGCATTTGCAGACGACAAAGTAAAAGGGACTTAAAATTTGAAATTTGTGTTAGGAAGGTAAGAAAACATCGTGGGAAAAGGAGAAAATGCTGGTTACCAGCATTTTGTCCTTTTCCCACAAGGTTTTAAAAAGGCTTCTTTCAGAGAGCTATTACAAGTCAGGATTGTGTGGTAAAGGTTTAAATAGCGGAAAAAAAAAAAATGTGGAAAACGGAGCAATTTCAGGAAAATCAAATAAAATGCTTTAATTAGAAATACCTCTGAGTTGTAAACATAATTATATAAATAAATATGATTGAAAGAAAAATTAGAAAACAATGTATTTTGGTCTACACAAAAGTTTTGATTCTAATTAAAATTTAGTCTAGGCAGATTCCAGATCTGCCTAGATTCCAATCTGGCCCACGATATATACATATTGTAGCAGAGAGGAGAGTATGTTGTATAATTTTACATTGTGTTAATTAATTTAAAAAAAAAAACTTATTGTAATTTAAAGAGCAAAAGGGCATGGACAGAAAAATGAAAGTGAGAGAGAGGTATTTTTATCTTGTTACTCAAATATTTGACATAAAAGAGGGAGACAGACAGAGAGACCGTAATCGGCAAGAGCAGTGCCTGCATTTTGTAAATGTGTATTTAAAATTTTTGTCAGAGAGAGAGAATAAAGAACAGAGAGACACTGAGAGAGACAGTGAGATACAGAAAAACGGTGAGAGAAACAGAGAGAGAGAGAACATAGAAAAGACAGACAGCAAGAGAGACAGTGAGATACATTGAGAGGGCAAGAGAGACACAAAGAGAGAAAACAGAAAAGAGAGACTGTGAGATACAGTGAAACAGCGAGAGAGAGAGAGAGAGAGTCTCAAAGAGAGAGAGAGAGTTGTATCACATGGAACATATTGAAATGATTGTGGTTGTAACTGATCATGTACAGGATGTATAAGTCTGTCAAGTTGTTTGTTCATACATAAATCTGTTTGCTAAGAAGTTAACCATTTGCCACACATTCTCAAATTCTAAAAGGCCTTTTTTCTTTCAGGGTCCTAAAAATTTGAAATTATGTGGCAATTTGCCACACAATTTCGAATTTTAAGGACCCTGAGAAAGAAGCCTTTGCAAGTGTGGAAAAAGAGGAAACAGTATGGAAAAAGAGGAAATTGCTAGTCTCTTTTTCCCACAATGTTTTTTGACCTTTGCAAGATGAATTTTATATTTTGAATAGCTTTTAATTTTTTGTCTGTAGATCCTTTCAGTCTGAACTGGACTAAAATTTTGTTCTTCAATAAAGGGTTTTAAAACAGACTTCTTGCCACCTTTCATAATTAAAATATTGTGGCAGTAGTTCTTCTTAACTTCGTAGCAAACATTCCATTTTAACCACCCTAGAGAAGAAGGCCTTTGTAAACACTGTGGTAAATAGATAAAAAGCTGTTTATCATCATTTCTCCTTTGCCCATAATCTTTTCTACCTTTTCAGAGACAATTTCCAGTATCATTTGAGCTATGTTTAATTTGTTGTCTGCAACTGTTTTCAATTTAAACAAACCTTCAATTTTGTTTTTTGTGAGGAGTAAACTTCTACGTTAATGAAGCACCATAAGGATTATTGTTTTGCCATACATGCTGGTAATCACCATTTTCTTGTCTTCCTTCAATGTTTTCTTCCCATTCAAACACTTTCTATTTCTGTCATTGACCTTGTCATCTGCAAAATTTTATGTTTTCATTTCTGACCTTGTTGGGGCCAACTTTCCTTTCGCCTCTCACCTCTGATTTATGAGAAAAGTAGTCATTGACTTGGAAAGAAAGTTGTGTTATTACTGGCATGAGAAAGCCTGAAACACATGCATAGGTGCGCTGACTGCCGTGATAAGACCTTAGCTATTAAAATGGCATTAAACTGCAATACAGTAATTCAATTTGCAAAAGTCCAAAGTTTTAATGAATGATAAAGAGTTAATACACTTTCAGAAACAAGTACATCCCGTCTTACCCTTATACGGCAAGGCATGTATGGTACTCTTGAAGTATCGTGGCAGGCTGGTTTCCAGCAAGGTAGAGTTCTAGCAGGTTTTGTACAGGGAACGGTTACACCTACCTCAAGCAGTGTCACTATACCACATGGTATAGATGAGAAAAACTTTACAATAGAGGTATATACTTTTTATTTCATATGATAAATTCACAGTTTAGAATAAGAATTAAGAGTGATAAATTCTGTCATTTTGCCTGTTACGGTTTTATAGGTAACTTGTTACAACACATTCCAAATTTTGAATGACCTTGAAAGTGAAGGCTTTTGAAAACATTGTAGGAAAAGGATAAAATAATGGTAAACAGCATTTTCTCCTTTTCCCACAATGTTTCCTACTCTAATAGGACAGAAATCATCATTTGAGCTACATTTAATGTGTTCTAAACCCTTTCAATTTGATCTGATGAAAAATTTTGTTTGCTTGGTACAGAGTTAAATACCTAAGCCTGTGATGTTGTGAAGAAATTATTACTAGAATGACATTTTAGTTTCATGCTTAGAAAAACGGTTAGGGCATTAAATATAAAGTTTTGCTTGGATTACAGCTGTCATCAACCATAAGGCTATTGTTCTTAAAAGTTTAGGATGAAAGTTTTGGATTTTGACTGCAGGAAAAGCATTAGAGCTGGGACAGGTAGAAATTTTGTATCCAGGTACCTGTACCCGTATTACCCACAGATACTCGGGTACCCGATGTTATTACATCCCATTAAATTTAACATCAATAGTTGTCTATCTTTATGGATCCTGACACTTGTACATGTATCAATACTTGAAAACAACTGAACATGGCTTCAAATAGCTAAGCTTCATCAAAAAGTCGACAGACAGAAGACAAAGTTGGCATTTGCAATGTTCCTACTCATACAAATTTTTGGGTAAACCACGTGATAGATTTCACGTAAAAACACAACATTGTCCGCTTTACTTCTGTAATATGACGGAATTTGAAGTTACTTCATGCCCTTATTGATAAATTATTATCAAATCACAGGGAAAAACTTATCCATAAATTAACACATAAAAATGCTTGCTTTGAAAATCACGGAAACCCATGACACAACACAATGTTCCTTGTGACATTGTCATATCAGAGTCACTTCGGACCGTCTTTTCAGCTTTTAAGCTCACCTGAGCACGAAGTGCTCATGGTGAGCTTTTGTGATCGCCCAATGTCCGTCGTCCGTTGTGCGTCGTGCGTCGTCCATGCACAATTTCTTTTTAACATCTTCTCCTTCTAAACCACTGGGCCAATCTTGATGAAACTTGGCAGGGATGTTCCTTGAGTAAAGTTCTACCAAAGTTGTTCAAGAGATTGAATTCTAGCCATAACTCTGGTTGCCATGGCAACCAAAAGGGAAGAAATAGCAAAATCTTTGAAAATCTTCTTCTCTAAAACTAGAAGGTGCAGAGCTTTGATATTTGGTATGTAGCACCTCCTAGTGGACCTCTACCAAGATTGTTCATATGATAAAACTGGCCCTGCCCCAGGGGTCACAAGTTTGAAACTTAGGAACAAAGAAGGAAAACTTTAAAATTCTTCTTCTCTGAATCTAGAAGGTGCAGAGCTTTGATATTTGGTATGTAGGATCTCCTAGTGGACCTCTAGCAAGATTGTTCATATGATGCCCCTGGGGTCAAACCTGGCCCCGCCCCGGGGGTCACAAGTTTGAAACATAGGAACAAAAATGGAAAACTTTAAAATTCTTTTTCTCTGTAACTAGATGGTGCAGAGCTTTCATATTTGGTATGTAGCATCTCCTAGTAGACCTCTACCAAGGTTCTTCATATGATGCCCCTGGGGTCAAAACTGGCTCCACCCCAGGAGTCACAAGTTTGAAACATAGGAACGAAAAAGGAACACTTTAAAAAAAATCTTCTTCTCCTTAACTAGAAGGTGCAGAGCTTTGATATTTGGTATGTAGCATCTCATAGTGGACCTCTACTTAGATTGTTCATATGATGCCCCTAGGGTCAAAAATGGCCCCACCCCAGGGGTCACAATTTGAACATAGGAACAAAAAAGGAAAACTTTAAATTTCTTTTTCTCTAATAATCAAAGGTGCAGGGCTTTGATATTTGGTATGTAGCATCTCCTATTGGACCTCTAGGAAGATTATTCATATGATGCCCTTGAAATCAAAACTGGCCATGCCTCGGGGGTCATAAGTTTGAAACATTGGAACAAAGAAGGAAAACTTTAAAAAATCTTCTTCTCTGAAACTGGAAGGTGCAGAGCTTTCATATTTGGTATGTAGCATCTCCTAGTAGACCTCTACCAAGATTGTTCATATGATGCCCCTGGGGTCAAAACTGGCCTCGCCACGGGTCACAAGTTTGAAACATAGGAACAGAAAAGGGAAACTTTAAAATTCTTCTTCTCTGAAACTAGAAGGTGCAGAGCTTTGATATTTGGTATGTAGGATCTCCTAGTGGACCTCTACCAAGATTGTTCGTATCATACCCTTGGAATCAAAACTGTCCCTGCCCCGGGGGTCACAAGTTTGAAACATAGGAACAAAGAAGGGAAACTTTAAATTTCTTTTTCTCTGATACTCGAAGGTGCAGAGCTTTCATAATTGGTATGTAGCATCTCCTAGTGGACCTCTACCAAGATTGTTCGTATGAAGCCCCTGGGGGCAAAACTGGCCCCACCCCGTGGGTCACAAGCTTTCTCACGCCGGTACTTACACTACTTTCTTTCCAAACACACCAACTACTTTTCTCGCATGCTTCAGCAGAGGTGAAAGGCGAAAATATGCCGGAAAGAAAATTGGCCTCAACCGGGTATCGAACTCACAACGACCAGGTCATGAGTCGGACCCGCTCACCACTGAGCCGCCGGGGCGGGCCCTCTTTTCTGAATGAAGATGGAAACTTCATTGTGTGTTCCTTATGATAGTCTGCCATGTCATTGAAAAAGGGGGCTTGGTGTAAATTTCCACTGTGGACCAATATCTCTTTCACTGCAGGACAAAATGTAATTAAACTTCATCTTGTTAAGCAACAGACAATAGTTATCTGATTTTATTTCATGAAACAACATGTTATCAAAAAGGGGGACTAACTGTATAATTTCATTTTGGACCAATTACAGTTAGTTTGCCCATCTGTCCACCTTGACGGATATCTTCTAAAGTCCTTTGCATTTATGAAACTTCAAACATGTTTTCCTTAGGATAGTCTTTTGATACAATTTTCTTCTGTAAGATGTGTCACAGAAAAAGGGGTTACCTTTCACATACTGAACTTGTTGAGCCCCGATAGATCAGTTAGTAATATTGTGAGCTGTTAGTCTAGGGTTCCCAGTTTGCACTGGCATGATTACTATTTCAGCCAACATCCTTTGACATTTGATCAAAAGTTACTCAGACAAGTCTGATTTGTGTCTTACCAATGAGCGAATGATGTTTTAATCTGTCATTTGACCACCATTTTGACCAGGAAATTAATGCCTGGACTTCCAAGTTAATTCAATCCCATACCATACAATCCTGACTTTCATTGACCCTGAATAAGAAAGGTTGTGAAAGCATTTTCAGAAAAGAAGAAGGTGTACATGGGTAATGAGTTAGGACCTGGGTACCAGCGTTACCCCACCCAATACCCGGGTCCTTACAGCTCTAAAAAGCATAGACAATAAAATGACAAAAAAGTCATAGATTTTTTATTGCTCTATTACAGTTGCTTTTCCAACTGGAGTACCTTTCACTAAACTGCATATGCAGTATTTGTAAGCAAGTTTGAAAACAAGTTTCACAAAACTGCATAACTTCATGATTTTAGTAAATATTTGCTAACTTTATGGCAGTTCATATCTTTGGGTATAGCTGGGTAGCTGAAAGACAAAATTTAAGTCTGCTCCAGATTTAAAGCATATGTAGATGACAAATTTAATTTGTAAGGGAAATGGTAGAAAACATTGTGGAAAATGACGATAATGCTGGTTACCAGCATTTTCTCCTTTTCTCACAATGTTTTCAAAAGGCTTTCTCAAATGGAGATAATGCTGGTTACAACCATTTTTACCTCACCTGAGCTCAAGGGGAGCTTTTAGGATCACCTGGTGTCCGTTGTGTGTCGTCCGTTGTGTGTCGTCCATCATCAACAATTCTTTAAACATCAACTTCTCCTAAACCGTTTTGCCAATTCGGACCAAACTTGGCTGGATTGTTCCTTGGGAGGTCCTCTTTAAAAATTATTCACAGAATTTGATTTTGTCAAAAACTCTGGTTGCCATGGCAACCAAATGGAATTTTCAAAGAAATTCTTTAAAAATCTTCTTCTCTGAAACGGCTGGCCAGATTTTAAAATGATTTCACAGGGATGTTCCTTGGGTGACTCTTCTCAAAAATTGTTAGCGAAATTTTGATTCATCAAGAAACATGGCTCTGGTGAATGGGGGCTACTCGCACTATACAGAAATGAAGAAATTCTTAAAAATTCTTCTTCTCTGAAACTGCTTGACTGATTTTGAAATAATTTCTCAGGGATGTTCTTTGGGTAACCGTTTTCAAAAAGTGCTCGCGAAATTTTGATATGTCTAGAAAAATGGCTCTGGTGAATGGGGGCTACTTGCGCTATACAGAAATGTAGAAATTCTTGAAAATTCTTCTTCTCTGAAACCGCTGGTCAGATTTTAAAATGATTTCACTGCAATGTTCCTTGGTCGACCCTTTTCAAAAATTTGTTCGCGAAATTTCGATCTGTCAAGAAACATGGCTCTGGTGAATGGGGGCTACTTGCGCTATACAGAAATGAAGAAATTCTTAAAAATTCTTCTTCTCTGAAACAGCTGATCAGATTTTGAAATAATTTCTCAGGGATGTTCTTTGGGTGACCCTTTTCAAAAAGTGTTCGCGAAATTTTGATATGTCAAGAAACATGGTTATTGTGAATGGGGGATACTTGCACTATACAGAAATGTAGAAATTCTTGAAAATTCTTTTTCTCTGAAACGGCTGGTCAGATTTTGAAATGACTTTTACAGTGACCTTTTGAAAATTGCTAGGCAAAATAATAATCTTGTTTCCAATGTTTCAATAACTCAAAAAAAAAAATAGGCTATGGTCCTCTCAAAAATTAAGGTGAGCGATCCAGGGCCATCTTGGCCCTCTTGTCTCCTTTCCCCACAGTGTTTCAAAAGGCTTTCTAAGAAATTTATATAAAAAATGATGCAACACAATAATTATTGTGATATTAAACGTGATTGTGTAAGGTAATAAAATTCATGATGGATATTTTACTCTGAAAATAAGGGAGGTTATGTGATGAATCCTTTATATTTGCAGCTGGTACCAAAACTAGACACATCTGAATTATTTGCGGTACATTTACCGTTTGCCCCATCTACCACGGTCCCAGGAGGTGCTAGATTGATACAAGAATCTTCTCTTGTTAGGATTGAACCTTTTGGTGTTTTGAGGTTTGCAGACAATTCTACGAGACCTACAGTGTCAGAAATGTTTGGGAAGGTAACTCCTCTTTTTACTCCTCCAAAAAAATATGGTCATGATTTTATTAATGTACGTGTTTTTTTGGGGGCAAAATCCTCCAAAAGAGATAGAGGATACCTTTTTTTATTGGTGAAAGATCAAAGTTTTTTTTTCATAGAGTGAACATCATCAGTAATACTGTCATGAGTGCTACTGTCATTAGTAAGAATATTACCAATATTTTACACAAGATGAAATAGATTAAACCTTCCACACAAAAAAAAAATAATATACTTTTTATTTCAGGCTTCTAACCCCTCTTTTGTTGGGACTTTTGTCAAAATTCAGTGCAGTTGTTTTCATTAATTCCCTGTGGCATACCGCTTCTCATAAAAACACATTACATTATTAAATGAAGCACAAGAAATGTGGAGTAAAACCAGTTGAATTATGTCATAATTCCCTCTGGTTGAATGGCACACACTGTTTACCTAGGTAACTGGCCAATGTTTCAGCCCAAATTGAAGAGTTAGAGACTATGAAATAGGTATTTTTCACTGGTCGTAACCATGAATTTTTTACCTGAATGTAATCAACCATTATTTCTTGAAAAATGTCACAAAGCTTGAAAAAAAACACTTTGCTTTCTTTGTCATGCGTTTTGAATCATTTCAATTATTTCTAGGAAAACATAGAAATGTGTACAACTCAACTTTGGCTGAATTCAAAAAATAAATATGACAAAGAACAGAACAAGTTAACTCTTGACTTACTAATTTCAAATAACAAATACAGACAGATTTTGAAAGCATTATGGGAATTTGAAAATAAATGTTGGAAAGCAGTATCCTGTATCTGTATCCTGCAATTTTCCTATCCTTTCCTAGACAAATCTCATGTTCGAGCAACATTTATTCTATTTCATTTTATTTTTAGAAATGTAATGGGTAAAGTATGTCGTAATTTGTGCTGAGGGAAATTATTTCCCTGTTACAGTGAATATTTTCCTCATGCAGAAAATCCAGTTAATTGATTTGAGATCATTAGTTTTAAAAGTGGCATTCGTTGACAAAATAATCAGAGGAAATATAATATATAATTTATTTCATCAGCTTGTGGTTAATATGGGGAAATATTTGCCTCAAAAGGGAAGGTCCACAAAAATAACTCGAGCTTTACGGAACTCATTATTTTTGCATACCTTTCCCTTTTTCGGCAAATATTTCCCCATATTTACCACAAGCTGATGAAATAAACCCTATTTAATTGTTTGTTTGTAAATGATTTGAATAAAGACCATTCTGAAATGTTTTTGTCTAGTAAAGAGTTGATTATTTATCATCATTGTCCTTTGAAAAATGTCAAATATTTACCCTTTACTTCACAAAGCTGAGTTCTAACTACCCTGAAATAAACAGCTTTTGAAAAACATTGTGGGAAAAGAAGAAAATGCTGGTAATCAGCTCCTTTTCCAATAGTTTCTAGCCTTTCAGAGAGACATTTATTTATTATACTGAGTAAATTTAAAAATGCACACCTTTGCTTTAAATTAATAGTGTAGACAAACGTGAATCCATGACAATGAAAATTCACTGTGTCAGATGGCGTTATGCCATGGCTCTGTATCACAAATTCCATACAAGTCAAATTGATAATTTATCTCAAATCGAAAGCCTGTATTTGTTAGGTCAAAAATTGAAATTCACAAAGTCAATAGTGTTACCACTGCAAGCATCAATTGAATATTGACATTGCTGACGCACAGACCAATCCTGGGCTGCTATACACTTCCATGGAATATTGTTTCACTCTTGAATCAGTGCCTGACAGAAGTGGAATCTCATTTTGAGGTTGATGGAAGTCACATAAGATGAGTACCAAACATGCTTTAACCCTTTACTCCATAGATACTCATTTTTACACATTGCTTGTAGGAGCCTTTGGAAAACATTGTGGCAAAAGGTCCCGAGCAATTTCACCTTTTGTCACAATGTTTTCTGTGCTATCAAAAGGTGTCATATACACATAAGAAACTGTGTCATCCTAGCTGTTATTTAGGGTCAATTAGAGATACCATAGAAATGCCTTATTATGCTCCCCGAAGGGCAAGCATATAGTCGCCGCTTCGTCTGTCCGTCCGTCCATCCGTCCTTCCGTCCGTCTGTCCGAAGCAATTTCTCCACAGCGCTTGGACCAAATTGGATAAAACTTCATATAATTATGAACTCCTTAGGGTAAGGTGCCGATATACTTTTCCCGGATTTTCAATTTGACCCCGTGTCATGGAAAAAAGGGGCTTAATGCAAAATTGCAATTTTTACCAATATCTCATTCAGTTTTTGTCAGAATATCATGAAACTTCATGGTTATATTGTCTGGAAAGTTTTAGCATGTGCCCTTGCTATTTTTAATCTGGGCGTTTTTTAAGTTGACGTTCTGTCATGGAAAAAGGGGGCTTCTTACAAAATTCCAATTTTTACTAATATTTCATTCAGTTTGGGTCAAAATTTCATTAAACTTCATGGTTATATTATTTTTTCAAAGTTTCACCATGTGCTCTTGTTTCTTTATCTATGTGTTTTTCAATTTGACCCTCTGTCATGGAAAAAGGGTGTTTCTTGTAAAATGAAAAAGGGGCCCTAATGCAAAATTGCAATTTTTACTAATATCTTGTTCAGTTTTTGTCAACATTTCATGGTTATATCTTGTTTTACAAGTTTTTGCAATCTATGAATTATTAATGCACAAATACGTCTTTCCTGGTTTCTCAAATTAAGGCTGCATCACGGAAAAAGGGAACTTCATGGAAAGAATTGTTTTTCACTAGGTTCTCCTTTATCAGTGCTCAAAACTTTGTGAAATTTCAAATCTGAACTTGTTGGAACGTTGCCCAGGTACCCCTCTTCCTGTTTCTCAATTTCAGTCTGCGTCTCGGAAAAAGGGGGCTTCATGTAAAAAATTGTTTTATGTAATGTTTAATACATGACTGCTCAAAATTTTATGAAATTTCGAATTTTGAATTATTATTCAAAAATGCCACAAACCACACACCCGTTGTATTTATTGCAATGATCCAATATTGTCTTATGGGAAAAGGGGGCTTATTGGGCTTATTGTCCTCTACAAGTTTGTGTTGGCTATCTCTAAGATAGTAATTGCCTTTTCACCTCAGATTTGGGGGGCATGAACAGGTTCTTCTAGGATAAAAGAAGTGAATTTATATCAATTTCTTATATTTTATGACAAGCACTTGTTCGGGGAGCATAACCTATCTCTGACGGCTCTTGTGGGGTAAAGGGTTAAGCAACTTGTTATGTTCGAGGTGGTCATACTCAAGATTAACTTTGTAAATTTTAATATTTGACCACACAAGCTCAAGCTTTTGATTTGAAGTGAATTATTTATTTGATTTTTATGTAATTTGAGGCATTGAGCTATTAAATATGGCCATTTGACATAATGAATTTTCATTGCCATGGATTCATTTTTGTCCAAAATTTTAAGTTGAAACTAAGGTGTGCATTTTTAAATGTACTCAGTCTATGAAACATATATCATTTTATCGTCTTTGCATGCTTTAATTCAATATGGACAGGTCTAACATTTTATCTTTTGTTTTTTTGTTTTTTTTAGTTCACCTGAGCACAACATACTCAAGGGGAACTTTTAGGATCATCCGGTGTCCATTGTTTGTCGTCTGTTGTGTGTCATGCGTCGTCAACAATTCTTTAAACATCAACTCCTCCTAAACCGCTGGGCCAATTTGGACCAAACTTGGCTGAAATGTTCCTTGGAGGTCCTCTTTAAAAATTGTTCACAGAAATTGATTCCGTCAAAACTCTGGTTGCCTTGGCAACGAAATGGATTTTTTAGGAAATTCTTTAAAAATCTTCTTCTCTGAAACGGCTGGCCAGATTTTGAAATAATTTCACAGGGATGTTCCTTGGGTGACCATTATAAAAAATTGTTTGCAAAATTTTGATCTGTCAAGAAACATTGCTCTGGTGAATGGGGGCTTCTTGCACCATACAGAAATGAAGAAATTCTTAAAAATTCTTCTTCTCTGAAACGGCTGGTCAGATTTTGGAAAATTTTCACAGAGATATTCCTTGGGTGACCCTTTTCAAAAATTGTTTGTGAAAGTTTGATTCGTCGAGAAACGTTGCTCTGGTGAATGGGGGCTACTTGCACTATATGGAAATGAAGAATTTCTTGAAAATTCTTCTTCTCTGAAACCGCTGGTCAGATTTGAAAATTATGTCACGGAAATATTCCTTGAATGACCTTTTTCAAAATTTGTTCGCGAAATTTTGATAGGTCAAGAAACATGGCTCTGCTGAATGAGGGCTAATGAAGAAACTCCTAAAAATTCTTCTTTTCTGAAACTGCTGGCAGATTTTGAAGGGACTTTTACAGGTGACCTTTTAAAAATTGCTTGGCAAAATGATGACTTTGTTCCCAGTTTTTCAATACCTTCCAAGAAAAAAAAAAGGCTATGGTCCTCTCAAAAATTCAGGTGAGTGATCCAGGGCCATCTTGGCCCTCTTGTTTTAAGCAGCATGAAATGATTATGATGCCATACAAAAATTACTCACATTAAACTTGTTTTATTCACACCTACAGGTTTACCTGCAAGTTTTACGTGTATATGGATCAGAAAGTAAGCTAGAAGTCCAGTATAGATCCGAGAGTGCTTCAGCTTCAGAATTGGACTTTAACACAGTGGAAAACCATGTAGTCGTCATGGAACCAGGTCAGACGTCAGGCCTTATTATGATTGATGTAAGTTAACTGGTCACATTTTTACATTTTTAATTTTTTAGAAAATAAGATTGTACAATTCAGGAAAGAGTAGATTAGTTTGTACAAGTAATTTCCACACAGTTCTTAGGTAACAGCCCAGAATAAAAAATGTTTTTGAAAACATTGGGCATAAAAAGGGGAAAAAAATGCTTTTTATCAGCTTTTTAATGTTTTTATTACAATGTTTTCTTCCCTGTGGAAAAGATATTCAATGAATTTTGCCACATGTGTCATCTGCCAATGCTTGAAACAAGGACTAGTCTACTATTTTGTTGTGTGATAAATGGTTAAATAGTGAAGTCTGATGTTTGATTAATACATTGTTTGATATTTTATGAAATTTTCTGGCAAAATACCTTTGACATGCAGGGGTGCGGAATCCTAAACATGTATCTGACTCGTCTAACTCGGAGAAAATTTGGCGTCGGACAAGTGACCTTTTTAGCTCACCTTAGCACAAAGTGCTAAAGGTGAGCTATTGTGATTGCCCTATGTCTGGCGTCAGGCATCTGTCAACAATTCCTTTAAACATCTACTTCTACTTCTCCTAAACCACTGGGCCAATCTTGATGATACTTGGAAGGGATGTTCCTTGGGTGAAGCTCTACCAAAATTGTTCAAAGAATTTAATTCCACCCATAACTCTGGTTGCCATTGCAACAAAAAGGAAAAAAATTCAAAATCTTTGAAAATCTTCTCTGAAACGTAGAAGGCGTAGATCTTTGATATTTGGTATGTGCCATCTCCTAGTGGACCTCCACCAAGTTTGTTCAAATTATGCCCCTGAGGTCAAAACTGGTCCCACCCTGGGGGTCACAATTTTGAGCATAGGAACAAAGAAAGAAAACTTTAAAAATCTTCTTCTCTGAAACTGGAAAGCATAGAGCTTTGATATGTGGTCTGTGGTATATCCTAGTAGACCTCAACCTAGTTTGTTCAAATTATACCCCTAATCTCAAAACTGGCCCCACCCCGGGGGTCACAAGTCTGAGCATAGGAACAAATAAGAAAACTTTTAAAAATCTTCTCTGAAACTTGAAGGAATAGAGCTTTAATATTTGGTATGTCAAAACTGGCCCCACCCTGCGGGTCACAATTTTGAGCATAGAAACAAAGAAAAAATACTTTAGAAATCTTCTGCTCTGAAACTAGAAAGCGTAGAGCTTTGATATTTAGTCTCCTAGTGGACCTCTACCTAGTTTGTTCAAATTATACCCCAAGGGTCAAAACTTTGATATTTGGTCTCCTAGTGGACCTCTACCTAGTTTGTTCAAATTATTTTTAGCATAGGAACAAAGAAAGAAAACTTAAAAATCTTCTTCTTTGAAACTAGAAAGCGTAGAGCTTTGATATTTGGTATGTGGCATCTCCTAGTGGACTTCCAACCAAGTTTATTCAAATGATGCCCCTGGGGTCAAAACTGGCCCCGCCCAGGGGGACACGAGTTTGAGCATAGGAACAAAGAAGGAAGACTTTAAGAATCTTCTGCTCTGGAACTTGAAGGTAAAGAGCTTTGATATTTGGTATGTAGCATCTCCTTGTAGAGCTCTACCGAGATCGTTCACATGATGCCCCTGGGGTCAAAACTACCCCCCTCCCCCCCAGGGGGGGTTACAAGTTCAAACATAGGAACAAAGATTGAAAACTTTAATATTCTTCTTCTCAAAAACTAAAAGGCATAGAGGTTTGATATTTGGTATGTAGCATCTCCTAGTGGACTTCTACCAAGTTTGTTCAAAGATGCCCTTAGGGCCAAAACTGGCCCACCCTGGGGTTCATAAGTTCGGACACAGGAACAAAGAAGAAAAATTTTAAAAATTTTCTTCTCTGAAACTTGATGGTGAGGAGCTTTGATATTTGGTATGTAGCATTTCCTAGTGGACCTCTTCCAAGATTGTTCACATGATGCCCCTGAGGTCAAAACTGGCCCTGCCCAGGCAGTCACAGGTTCAAACATAGCAACAAAGATGGAAAACTTTGAAAATGTTCTTCTCTGTATATATTGTATTCTGGTATACTTTCCCATAAATGAAGGATTAAAGAAAGGCTAGAGGGAACATCAATTCACATTTTAAAAGTAACATTTATCAGAAGCAAAATAATAGATGACCCCCCACCCCCAACTCCCAGTCAAAGTCAAAACATTGGAGTAAGGTTAGGTTAAGTAGACAGTTTAAAGTTCATCACATAAACATTAGGGAAATAAAGCTATAGTCTCAGGTGAGCGCTCCAGGGCCAATGGCCCTCTTGTTTGATTTAGTTTTCCACAGACAAGTAGAACAAAGCGGACAATTTGAAACAAATATCTGTTGTAAACATTATAGTTACAGTGAAATACAAGTGTTCACCTATTGTACAAAATGACATTTCGAATGATAAATAGTTGCTTGTGATGATCCCTGAATTCCTGAAACCCAAAATACATGTTTGGTTCACCTGTGCATTCATCATATATGACACTTGGTCAATATGGTATAATATGAGGCTGTTTTTGCATGTCAACATTTTTTAGCTCACCTGAGCTTTTATGATCGCCCAATGTCCGGCGTGCACTTCCGTCGTGCGTCGTCCACAATTTCTTTAAGCATCTTCTCCTCCTAAACGGCTGGGCCAATCTTGATGAAACTTGGCAGGGATATTCTTTGGGTAAAGCTCTACCAAAGTTGTTCAAGAGATTGAATTCCACTTATATCTCTGGTTGCCATGGCAACCAAAAGAAAAAAAATAGCAAAATCGTTGAAAATCTTCTCTGAAACTAGACGGCTTAGAGCTTTGATATTTGGTATGTAGCATAGATCTCCTAATGGACCTCTACCAAGATTGTTTATATGACATCCCTGGGGTCAGAACTGGCCCTGCCCTGGGGGTCACAAGTTTGAAACATAGGAACAAAGAAGGAAAACTTTAAAATTCTTCTTCTCTGAAACTAAAAGGTGCGAGGCTTTCATATTTGGTATGTAGCATCTCCTAGTGGACCTCTACCAAGGTTTTTTTCTTAGGATGTCCCTTGGGTCAAAACTGGCCCTGCCACGGGGTCACAAGTTTGAAATATTGAAATAAAGAAGGAAAGCTTTAAAATTCTACTTCACTGTAACTAGAAGGTGTAGAGCTTTGATATTTGGTATGTAGCATCTCCTAGTGGACCTCTACCAAGGTTTTTTTCTTAGGATGTCCCTGGAGTCAAAACTGGCCCTGCCCCGGGGGTCGCAAGTTTGAAACATAGGAACAAAGAAAGAAAACTTTAAAATTCTTCTTCTCTGAAACAAAAAGGTGTAGAGCTTTGTATGTAGCATCTCCTAGTAGACCTCAACCAAGATTGTTCATATGATGTCCCTGGGGTCAAAACTGGCCCTGTCCCGGGGGTCACAAGTTTGAAAGATAGAAATAAAGAAGGAAAACTTTAAATTTCTTTTTCTCTAAAACTAGAGGCTGTAGAGCTTTGATATTTGATATGTAGCATCTCCTAGTGGACTTCTACGAAGATTGTTCATATGATGTCCCTGGGATTAAAACTGGCCCCACCCCAGGGGTCAGAAGGTTAACACATAGAAATGAAGAAGGAAAACTTTAAAATTCTTCTTCTCTGAAGTTAGAAGATGTAGTGCTTTAATATTTGGTAAGAAGGATCCCCTAGTTGATTTCTACAATGTTAGTTTGATGTCCCTGGGGTCAAAACTTGCCCTGCCTCGTGGGTGACAAATTCCAAACATAGGAACAAAGAAGGAAAACTTTAGAATTCTTCTTCTCTGAAACTAGAAGGTGTAGAGCTTTGATATTTGGGATGCAGCATCTCTTAGTGGACTTCTACAAAGTTTTTTCATATGTTGCCCCAGGGGTCACAATTTTGAAACATAGGAACAAAGGAGGAAAACTTTAAAATTCTACTTCTCTGTAACTAGAAGGTGTAGAGCTTTGATATTTTGTAAGTAGCATCTCCTAGTGGATCTGTACCAAGTTTTTTTTCTTAGGATGCCCTTGGGGTCAAAACTGGCCCTGCCCAGGGTTCACAAGTTTGATTTTACAGCTTTGTTCTCAGGTGAGCGATATAGGACCATCATGGTCCTCTTGTTTGCTTAGGGAACTGTCTGGATCCTTCAAAATCACCATTGTGGATAAAAAAAATTACTTTTATCATTTTAGCAATGATTCAAGTATCTTTTACGACAATGTTGCACATATGAGTTTTTAGCCTTTATTCTGGTGGTACAGCTTCAGTGTGAATGGGTTGTGGTTTAGTCATTATCTTCTCTACCGGAAACTGTGTCAAACCAAAGCAATTTGTGATTCAGTGATTGATTTGTGCAAAAAATGGAGAAAATGGATCATTTAATTTCATTCAAATCTTCAAAGCAAACAAAATGCTAGAAGTCAGATCTCTGAAGCATCCGGCAACTCCAAAAGTAAATATAAAATATACCACAACATGCCATATGACAAACAAAACAGTGCATTTTTCATGAGGCATGTTCAAACAGAATTTAAAACCATTTTGTTTTGGACAAATAAGTCATACTGGTGGACAAGTGGACTTTTTAGTTCACCTTAGCACAAAGTGCTAAAGGTGAGCTGTTGTGATCGCCCTATGTCAGGCGTTCGGCGTCTATCATCCATCAACAATTTCTTTAAACATCTTCTCCGCCTAAACCACGGGGTTAATCTTCATGAAACTTGGCAAGAATGTTCCTTGGGTGAAGCTCTATTAAAATTGTTTAAGAATTTAATTCCACCCATAACTCTGGTTGCCATGGCAACAAAAAGAAAAAAACCCGAAATCTTTGAAAATCTTCTTCTCTGAAACTACAAGCTTTGATATTTTGTATACAGCATCTCCTAATGAACCTCTACCAAGTTTTTTTCAAATTATGCCCCTGAGGTCAAAACTGGCCCCACCCCGTGGGATAACAAGTTTGAGCATAGGAACAAAGAAGGAAAACTTTAAAAATCTTCTCCTCTGAAACTTGAAGGCGTAGACCTTTGATATTTTGTATGTAGCATCTCCTAGTGGACCTGTACCAAGTTTGTTCAAATTACAGCCCTGGGGTCAAAACTGGCCCCATTCCTGGGATCACAATTTTGAGCATAGGAACAAAGATGGAAAACTTTAAAAATCTTCTCCTCTGAAACTACATGTAGATGGCGTAGAGCTTTGATATTTGATATGTGGCATCTCCTAGTGGACTTCCAACCAAGTTTATTCAAATGATGTCCCTGGGGTCAAAACTGGCGGGTCACTAGTTTGAGCATAGGAAAAAAGATGGAAAACTTTAAAACTCTTCTCCTCTGAAACTAGATAGTGTAGAGCTTTGATATTTGGTATGTGGTATCTCCTAGTAGACCTCTACCAAGTTTTTTTAAATCATGCCTGTGGGGTCAAAACTGGCCCCGACCTGGGGGTCACAATTTCGAACATGGGAACAAAGAAAGAAAATTTTAAAATTCTTCTTCTCTGAAACTAGAAGGCATAGAGCTGTGATATTTGGCATGTAGCAATTCCTAGTGGACCTCTACCAAGTTTGTTCATATTATGCCCTTAGGGTCAAAACTTGCCCTGCTCCGTGGGATCACAGGTTCGAACATAGCAACAAAGAAGGAAAACTTTAGAAATCTTCTCTGAAACTCGAAGGTGCAGAGCTTTCATATTTGGTATGCAGAATCTTCTTGTGGACCTCTACCAAGTTTGGTCATATGATGTCCCTGGCCTCAAAACTGGCCATGCCCCCGTGGTCACAGGTTGGAACATAGGAACAAAGAAGGAAAATTTTAAATTTCTTTTTCTCTTAAACGGGAAGGTGTAGAGCTTTGATATTTGGTATGTAGCATCTTTGAGTGGACCTCTACCAAGTTTGTTTCAAGGATGCTGCTTTGCTTAAAACTAACCCAGCCCTGTGGACTACAAGTTCGAACATAGGACAAAGAAGGAAAATTTAAAATTCTTCTTTGAAACTTGAAGGTGTACAGCTTTGATATTTGATTGCCCTATGTCCACCATCTGTCGCCTGTCAACAATTTCTTTAAACATCTTCTTCTCCTAACCCACTGGGCCAATCTTGATTAAACTTGGCAGGGATGTTCCTTGGGTGAAGCTTTTCCAAAGTTGCTCAAAGAATTGAATTTCACTCATAAGCCATAGTCTAAGGTGAGCGTTCCAGGGCCAATGGCCCTCTTGTTTAATTTACTTGTCCATGGACAAGGAAAGAATTCTGATATTACAGCCCTGGTATATGGTAATGGATGAAATGTTGCAGTATTTTCTGAATCTGGCTTTTAACGACCCTGAAGACACTGTTGGAAAAGAGAAAACGCTGATAATTAGCATTTTCTCTTTTTTCTACAAAATTTTCTACCCTATCAAAGACACATTCCATAAGTTCAGTCACATTTACACTGTCATGTGTAAATGCTTTGAAGTTGTGCAAGCCTACATTTTTGTTGTTTGGTAAAGAGTTAAAACTATAATTGTCCTGTCTTGGATTTCATGAGGATATCTAGTTTGAGAAAAGGGGTATGAAAAAAAGCAGTCCTCATAATATATTGTTCCCTTTTCATTTACCAATTTTTCAAGATTGTCCAGGATAATCAACCTGAAGAGTTGGAAACATTCCACATCAACTTGACACATGTAGAGAAATTTCCCACAGAGACTTCTCCAAGTAAGTTGATCTATTTAGACATTATCAGTTGTGCGGTCAGGTGGTGGGGGACTTGGAAACTTGTTTACGGCTGTTGTGAATCATGTCACGTACCACCTCGCCTTCAGCTCGGGGCGACATGATTGGACACAGCCGTGAACAAGTTTCCAAGTCCCCTGCCACCTTACCGTACAATGAATTTATTACACTGCAAAGTTTTACCCTTTCAAAGCGCGTTAAGCGAAATTTTCCTGTATTATAATCTCACAAATCGAGTATGCTGACAAAATAGAAATTCCCTTCTGAGTGCCCCAATTTAAGGAAAACTGACATCACTGGAAACTGACGTCACCAAAACTTGCAGTTTGGTGCATAAATGTGCAGCCTAGTGATCAATCGACGCCGCCATTTTGGATGTTGTGTTTTACATGTAGTGATGTTTACTGGGCACTCAAAAGGAAAACTGACTATACAAGCTTTTTGCCAGGGAACATGATAATTATACGTTTCTGGCATGTTAACGCTTTACCAAACGACAAAATTTTAGACTAGTCTAACTTGAAAGCACTTGCAGATGACAAAATATACACTACTCAAATATTGAAATTTGTTTCCAGTAGGGTAGAAAACATTGTGGGAAAAGGAGAAAATGCTGGTTACCAGCATTTTCTCCTTTTCCCACAATGTTTTCAAAACGCTTCTATCTCAGGGTCGTAAAAACCAGGGATTGTTTGGGAAAGGGTTAAACAATCAGATCATGAGAAATTTTGCAGTAAAATAAATTCTGTTAGAGGCAATCACTCCTTCCTTACTGCATAGCTTCCTCTCTTATAAAATCAATACCTAACAAAATAATGTGTTTGTTAGAATTCTCTTTAGCTTAGTGGTTAAGGTGCTGGTCTTTTAACCCATTACCACACAATCCCTACTTTTGACACCCCTGAGAAAGAAGCCTTTAGAAAACATCATGGGAAAAGGAGAAAATGCTAGTAACCAGCATTTTCTCCTTTTCCCACAATTTTTTCTACCCTCACAAAACAAATTTCAAATTTTCAATCACTTTCATTTTGTTGTCTGCAAATACTTTCAATTTGGACCAGTCTAAAATTTCGTTGTTTGGTAATGGGTTAAACCTCAATTAGTGAGGATCTCTTCTGCACAAGTTTGAATCCCTCCAGGTACAGTTTGTATTTCAGCTATGAATTTGTTGCAAATTTTCCTGGTTCATACGGATTTTGATATTCATCAGCAATCTTACTTCATTAATTTGGAAGACTGAAAATGAAAATGTATGTTAATGAAAGTAGTCTTTAACCCTTTACCAAACTACAAGATTTTGGACTTGTCCAGATTGAAAGCATTTGCAGAAGACAAAATAAATGTGACTAAAAAATTGAAATATGACTTATGAAGAGTAGAAAACATTGTGGGAGGAAGAGAAAATGCTGGTTACCAGTATTTTCTCCTTTTCCCACGATGTTTTCAGAAAGCTTCTTCCTCAGGTACGTTAAAACCAGGGATTGTTTGGTAAAGGGTTAAGATACACAAAGGAATTAATATGGTATTACAACAAGAAAAATGGAGGGTTTCAAGCAATTTTCGTGAGAATTGGGTTGTGATGTTTGCATAGCACAGTTTTCTGCTCATTGCTGAAAAAAAAAACATAGACTCTAAATCCATGTCAATCCAGGTCAGCAAAACATTTTCCTGTTAGTCAATTTCTTGTTGGTCCAAGGACGAAGTGGTTACCATACAAAATAAATTTTAAGAATAAATAATTATGTGATGACATGCTTCGAATCATGCATCACAGAGATGCATTACTTCCCCTTTTGCCAGAGCATGTCTCAAGTAATTGTTGATGGTATTCTATTATCCAGGTATTTCTCCAAGAATAAGCTACCTGTACAAAGACTCCATTGTGACTATAAAAGAGAGCAATGACCCATATGGTGTTTTGAGTCTGGAGCCTGAAACCATTTCAGTAACAGAAAGATTCCAGAATGTGAACTTGACTGTTTCTCGGACAGGTAGCATTGTTTAGCAGTGATATTCGTAGGTGTAGCCAGGATTGAAATATTCATATACTTAGTGAGCTGTATGTTAACATTTGTTCACGGCATGATATCATGAGACATCACCAATTTCTAGTCATCAGTGTATCAATATAACCGTAAATCTAGTTTGAAAAAGAAGGCAGATCTCGAAAAATCACTAAAGGTGTATGATATCGGAATTTACAACTTAATTGTGGAATCCTTTAACCCTTTACCACTCAATGATGACTTTAAACGACCATGGGAAACAAGCCTTTTGAAAACATTGTGTTAAAAGGAGAAAATGTTGGTAACCAGCATTTTCTCCTTTTCCCCCACAAAGATTTCTACCCTATCAAAAGAAAAATTGCACCATTTGAGCTACTATGAAGTTGTTGTCTGCAAATGCTTTCAATTTGGATAGGTCTAAAATTGTGCCATCCAGTAAAGGGTTAAAAGTATGTGTGTAATGGGCGCTATGGCTTTGACATTCAGAGTGCCATAACTTTTACTACAACAAAATTTTAGATTTCTAAATCCAGACTTCAAGCTTGTTGTTCTATGTTTTCAAAAATAATATTCAGACAATCCACTCTTGAGATGACAGTTAAAACATAAGTATTTAACTCTTTATCAGATGAAAAATATTTACACTTGTCCAAAATTTGCATAGGGCAAAATAAATATGTATTAGATGTTGGGATTTGTGTAAGGCTGATTACTAGCATTTTCTCCTGTTTGTTCCTCAATAATTGAAAAAGATATTTTCCTGCGGATCTTAACCCTTTACTATGCAATCCTAATTTTTAAAAGCCCTCAGAGCAGGAAGGATTATGAAAAATTTGTATGAAATGGACAAAATGCTGGTACCCAATCAAAAACAAAGATCATTCTATTAGCTACTTTGAATTCTTAGTCTGCCAATGCCTTTAATTTGGTCTAGCCCAAAACTATGTCATTTAGTGAGATAAAGCATGATACTATTTGCTAAAGGGATACCACATTACCATTTGCAATCTTGTATCATCTTGCACCAGTAGTTTGTTAGATAATAATTTTTGGCAAGATACAGTACACTCCTCGCGGATTTTGCTCAAGTCCGCGAGCCGCGATGGACCAATTTGTCCGCGGCAAATCTGCTGTACAGGTATCGGCCGCGGAAACGCGGCGGACGTGTCACCGCGGCCTCAGAAAATATCGGGCAACTTCACAGCAGGAGGTAAACGCGGTGGATCGCGGCGACTGTGCGAGGGATCGCGGGGGAAAATTCGCCAGGATGACTGTAAATTTTTATACATAAATATCTGTAATTTTCCCCACTGTTTTGGGAACCAGAAACTAATTCTTCCATTACGACCGCAACATTTTCGTACCTTTAAATGCGGATATAAGCTTTGCCAACAGGGATTACTTAAGTTAGGATGCCACGAAACGTTATATATCATTTTAATCAGCTATTCGCTAAGTTACAAATTTGTAGGCCTATCCCATATTTAGTGTTAGCGATATGAAATTTCGAATTTCGGATTAAAAGTGCAATTTCATGCTGGATTCCAAACACCGAAAACCAAAGTTACTACTTCTTGATTGTTTGTGACTCACAAGCGTGTCCTTAAAAGAGGAAAAACTCCGACTGGAATCCCAATTAATAACTTAACCCATAGAGCGCCGAAAATCCATAACATAATCTATAATTTAATTTGAAAAAAAAAAAGAAACCCAAGAACAATGAAAAAATTATGCTACCCTGTACGTGTATATTATCACACTGTTTATCCTCATTTTCTCAGTCTCTGGATGTAAGGAAACCAAAGGGTAACGAATAGAACTGTACATATATTCAGCTTTTTCAAAATGCAGGCAGGATCGTCAGAAAAACAAAACATCGGTCCACATTCTGAACTAAAATGATCCTCTTGTTCTCTTAACCCTTTCCCAAATGACACATTTTAGACTCTTCCAAACTGAAAGAGTTTGCAGACGACAATTTTAACTTTTATAACAATGGCATAAAATTATCTGAACGGGCAGAAAACACTGTGGGAAAAGGAGAAATTGCTCGTTACGAACAATTTCTCCTTTTCCCACATTGTTTGCAAAAGACATGTACTGCAGACACGTACAAACAAAGGCTTGTTTGGGAAAGGGTTGAATAAAACCCCGCTCTTTTCGTTGCCTTTTAAACCTTTTCAAAAACATTCCCTTTTTTTTAAGACGCTGAGGTAGAAGCATTTTGAAAACATTGTAGGCTAAGGAGAAAATGCTGGTAACCAAAATTTTCTCATATTTTCCCACAATGTTTTCTACTCTGCTAGAAACAAATTTCAATTTTTGAGTAAAATGTATTTTGTCCGTCTGCAAGTGCATTCAATTTGGACCAGTCTAAACTTTTGTCCTTTGATAAAGGGTAAAATAATATATGCAAACTTAACACAAAGGAGAGGCAAGGGTTAACTCGGTATTCCTTTGATGTTGGGTATAGCACTCCGGCAGTGTGAAGTACTGTCCCAGTTGTTAGTTCCATATGCACGTGTCATACTAAACCGACTGACAATTTTTTATACGACCTTATCTAACCCTTCTTAACTATTTACGACTTAGATTCCTATGATGGATTACCACTTCATTTGGTAAGTCAAAATAACTATAGATCTGTTTAATTTTCTATAAGAAATTAAAGAATATTCGAATAGCAGCGAATGTCTAGAAATATGTCGCTTAAAATGTTCGGAATATTTTCTCCTTTTTTTTCACCAAAGTTATTTTTTAAAACCGAAAAAACGGTTACATCTCCCCCTCGTCATTTTGCTGCCATTAGGCCTAGATATTGGCGGATCCCATCCCATCAACTTTGCTGAACATAGTGTAATCTTTTGGACCTGAAGGTTATCCCGGCTAGAATATCTCGACATACCGCAACAGATTTAACTCATTACCAAGTGACAAAATTTGAGGTTTGACCAAATCTAAAGCATTTGCAGACGACAAAATAAAAGTGGCAGAAAATTTGAAATTTGTTTTGTGAAGGGTAGAAAACATTATGGGAAAAGGAAGCAATACTGGTTAACAGCATTTTCTCCTTTTCCCACAATGTTTTCTAAAAGCTTGTTTCTCGGGAGTAGGGATTGTGTGGTAATGGGTTAACTTTCGGCACTTTGGTAGTTTTCGAAAACGAGACTGGGGTTCTCTTCGGCATCTCAAACCTTTCAGCATAAAACTGCTTTTGCAGAGAAGATCAAGATCAGAAAACGTCATGCGTTCATATCTTGGAACTTAACTGTCTGAGATTATGAAAGACTTTTTTATTTTATTCAAGTTCCCAGAAGGCATATGAAAGACTTTTTTTTTATTATATTCAAGTTCCCAGAAGGCAGATTCGAGAGAGATTAACTCGTTTCTCAATCGATATAAAATAAATATGTTTAACAGGCAATTAAAGAGGAAGGAAATGGGTTAAAATGTCTACTAAAAGGAGTGAATTCAATATTATTTCTATTTCATCATCATTTTTGGAAAAAAAAACTATATATGAAATTAATATGTCAATAGAAATTGTAACAACTAAAGAGAAAATTACCATTACACTAAAATATTATAGTTCACGTCAGGATTTTTTTTATGATACAGTTCACGTTATAAGTAGCTTTTCATATTAAAATAGTTCTATCATGAATACTGGTGTGATTTGAAAGGAGAGAGAGAGTAAATCAAATATGCCGTATAACTTGCAGAATCTTATAACATCCAGAATTTATTTAGATAACCAGATATTATAAATTAATTTATGCATTTATTAACCATCATAATGAAGCCGTCTACCTTCGAACTGGTAATCGGCTGACCTACGAAAACAACCATACAATGAGTTATTTTCTCGTTGAGTGCAAACTGAATGAGCCATACTCTGTGAAAAATGGTTCTAATGCATATCCGTGACGCACCAAGCAAGCCATCACAAAACATGGATCCATTTTATTTAACAATCGACCGAGTCATGAGGTAGAATAACATGCTGAAAATTGACCAAAGAGCAAAATGTTTCGACACAGGTAAGTCTGTACGTTCTGTGCAGGGTTACCGGAGTTGATACTGTTTGTAGACACAACAAACCAATTTGTTCACAAAGCATGGCTCAAATGGAATCGACATCAACCGTAGCCAAGAGTTGCATAAATAAATTGTAGAATCAGGCTGTTTGGGTAACTCTGACACTATAGTATGCGGACAGTGATCTATTAAAGATCAGACATTGCGTGATGCGTTGTCTGATCTCAATCCACGATGTCTGTAAAAATCGTAACAGGCACTTTAAATGAGTACCACTTGTTTTGACTGCATTCGAGTGCTGTAGGTAATAATGTTTGCCGAAGTAAACAAATCTGGTGTTAAAATGCATTTAAAAGAGTGAAAATTATGAAGATGATAATCTGTTATTCCATCTGTGCCAGGGATCTTGTATATAAGATCCCTGGTTGTGCCAACTGTTTGTCGCTGGATATTAATACAAAAATTAGGTTAAAAGTTGGCAAGTCTTAAGTTTACTTTTTGCCTGATTTTGACATGATTTGGTCTGCCTGCAACTTGCATTCGGACATAATACACAGATTGTCATCCTCGGAATATTTTCCATACCTTTAGGTTGAAACCTATGTTATCCGTATCCTACATCTGAATAAGGCGACAAATTTTCAGACTTGTTCAATTTGTATGCATTTGCAGACGAGAAATTTACTGTGTATCATAATTATGATTATGTTTCTCTTTGAAAAGTAGACAATATCTTGGAACTATGGTGGTATATTGCTTTACAGAATTTTCTCCTTTTCCAACATTGTTTTCAAAACCTTTTTACCTGGGCTCCTTAGATTGCTGATTCAGGCTTTACCCTCGTTTATCCTAACATAATACAAAAAATAACTCCACCATACAAATAACAAAGAATTTAAAGCTTTTAATCTTATCTCGGCTAGAAAAGCTCACAGTGCATAGTTGTAAGAGATAGTGCAGCACGATCTTCATCTACATCGTCTGTAAACGATACTGAAAGGAATTAAAGCTGCAATCGGTGCGTTAAGCGTTTACCGAATAATACTATTCGGCTTTTGAAAACATTGAGGAAAAAGGAGAATGCAGGTGACTAGCAATTTATCTTTTTACTCTGATATTCTAAGACATGTTCTAACTCAAAACAATAGTGAAAAGTTCATAATCGTCGTCTTCTACACATACGTTTCAGCTCCATTTATTTATTGCTGTATGGACTAAGGGTTAAAGCTTATATTACACCCCGACAACCAAATTTGGCAATAAAAACCGGCGGGGGGTTGTCCGTTTATTGTTAACCCTTTACCAAATAATCATGGCCCAAGTTTCAAGAGCCTCGAGAAACCATAGTGGGAGAAGAAAATGTGCTGATATCAGCAGCTGCTTCTCTTCCGACAACGTCTTCATCCAAAAGACAAGTTTGGTTGTTTGAATTTCATTTGGTAATCTGCAAATGTTATGGAATTGGATATGGGTAAAATCTGGAGGTCTGGTAAAGAGTTAACACGTGTCATTTGTGTATGAAATCCCAACCCTTTATTTTTTAGAACATGACGGAATGTTGTCTCGTAGGAAAAAATAAGATAATAGGCCGTAATCATAAATATACCAGTCTTCAAAAACGAAAACAATTATCATATACTCTTCATTTTATCACATGTACATGGAGACAAGCACAACGACTTACATTGCACAGATATTTTTTTTCCCAACTGGTTAACCTATTACAACACAAGACCCAGTCTGAACGGTCCCATGACAATAAACTAAGTGGGTAAAGGAAAAATGTTAACAACATTTTCCCACAAAGTATCCCAACCTTTTTAAGACAACTTCTCTCATTTCAGCAAAAATGCTTTTAATATGGATGAGTTTAATATTTTGTCGTCTGTTGAATGGATAAAGGTCGAGTTTACCCATCTTCCAACTTTAGAACAAGATCAGCCAAATATGGGGATTGATAATCTTTATTTTGCAAAATGCACGCGTCTTTTGTTAATTAAACCCTTGTATCCCTTAACACTTTTGAAAGTTTAAGCCTTTGCCAAACAATCGCTGGGTTTTTACGGCCCTGAGAGAGAAACCTTTTGAAAGCATCGTGAGAAAAGGAGAAAATGCTGGTAACCAGCATTTCCCCCTCTTCCCACAATATTTTCTTCCCTGCTGGAAACAAATTTTGCTTTTTGAGTAACATAAATTTTGTCGTCTGCAAGTGCTTTCAATTTGGACCAGTCTAAAATTTTGTCGTTTGGGAAAGGATTAACACGCTAAAATTTAGTTTACAAACCGAACCCTTTTCCCGCTGATCTGCAAGTCCTCTCCCATGATATTTAAGAACGTGATATCCAATCTTGAAAGTTGGCTAGTAATGCGGGCTTATGACGCGGGATCCAAGATCAGCAAAACTGGTTTCGAGGATTGATATTGGTCATTACGAAAAGATTCATTCTTCTCTGACAACTGAGCATTTTGCTACGATTTGTGTTTAGAGCAGACATTAGTGTCTTCATCGTCTTGAAAAATAATTTTACAAAGTGTGGAAAAGAGATGCAGATGCACTAGCTGGCAGCCTTGAGCTGGCTGAAATCATGTTGAGAATAGTGCTCAACACTATATACATGTAATGATTTTATCTACTCATTGGGAAGAAGTCTTCATTGTGAGGAGAGAAAACAGTGATCGTAGCCAGCAACTTCTCCTTGTCCCAGAAGGTTTTCTATCACATTGCTACTTTTAGTCGTCGTCTGCATATGCTTTCAGTTTTGGAAAATTTTGTGACTTTGTAAAGAGTTGATTTTTAACCAAAACCCTCACGGAGGAACCAGGGACTTTGATTTTATGTATTCAGTCCTACGAGATTCATTCATCTAATTTTGTAACGAACATGTGGAGATAACTTTATCAATTTGTAAAAATTAACATTTTGTTTGCTAGTGATCGTTATCGCTGGTAGAAAAAAAAAATAAGCTCAAGAGTCAAGACCTCATAGGCCTAAGAGCCGCTCGTGAACTATTTCTCCTTGACGGTACATGCCGGTGTAATGCAGAAAAATGACCCCCATTACAAAATGTCCTCCTGGTCATTTCTCGACGTAGAGGAATGACCCATGGGTCATTTCTCGACGTAGAAAAATGACCCATGGGTCATTATTCTACGTTGAGAAATAACCATAGGTCATTTTGTAATGGGGGTCATTTCTCTGCATTACACCGGCGCTGTCATTTTGCCTCAAACCAGCATTTTCTTCCTTTTCCCGCAATGGTCTCACCTAACAAAAAACACGTTTTATATTTTGAGTTAGATTCAAAATTTAGCCTGCAAATGTTTTATTCAATTTGGACAAATTTTGTCGTTTGGTAGAGAGTTCAGGAAATATGAACATCACTCGTAATATATATTGTCGAAGAGTGTTTGACAAGGTAGATAAACATTGCATAAGAGAAAATGCTGGTTGCCGGCCTATTCATTTTTTCCTACAATGTTTTCGCAACCCTTCAGTTCTGCAAGGCACTTTAAACTCATGATGTGTGGTTAAAGATTTATGTGTTTCGATTCTATAACCTATTAATTCAGTGCCCGTTGAATAATTTGCTTGGCAATGATGACTGCTTATCGTCTTTTTTCTTTCTGATATAAAAAATGCTCGTGGAGATACATACGTGTAATATGACTTTGTAAAAGAGTAAAATGGTGCGTAACTTCATTCATTCTTGAATCATTTGCTACACTGAAAAGAAACTTACCTGTCTGATCGCGGCGGAGTCATCGCGTCGTTTTAATTGCGTAATCAGACCGCCGCGGTCCGCCAGGAATCGCCGCGTTTAAACAGCGCTCCGGGTTAGTCCGCGTTCACCTGTGTTGTAAAATCGCCGCGTTGGGTCCGCGCTAAATCCATCGCGGACAGCGAAAATAGCAAAATCCGCGAGGAGTGTACTGTATATTCCCTTTTGCTTCTTTATTTTCTCAGGTAATGAGGTATAGAACTTACATGTCGATTTTCAGTAAAATGTTAAATGATGTTGAACTTGTCAGCTGTTTCTGGTTATCATGATCTGAGATTTAGAAGAATTACCAAAATTTTATGATGATGGGATTTACAACTTAATAGTGGAATCTTTTAAATGCATGTCCCTTTCCAGAGTTCAAGACTTGACCCATAAAGCACCTATTATGACAATGGTTACCTTTGTGGACAATGTAGAGCAAGATCAGATTGTGCAAAACCTGTGGTTTGATCTATAAATTACACTGTTGGTTTTGCTGAGACATTCTAAAACTACATTGAAACTGCAAATATTTGGTTCTCATTTCTAGACTGATAATATATGTAAAGTTTTTGTTTTTTTCTCTAAGATTAAATCTTTACCACTCTACTCCGGATTTTAATGACCCTTTTAGAGGAAAATTCTATCATCGGAGCCACATTCAATCTTTCATGAGCAAATGCTTTCAATTTGAACCTGATGGAAATTTGGTTGTTTGGTAAAGGATTAACATGAAGTATATATATCTGTCTCTAAAGGTGGAATATTTGGCACTGTGAGTGTTATGGTACGAACTGTAGGTGGGGGAGAGGACTGGACATCCCAGATTGTCCCCAAACCTGGGGCCACGGGAAATGACACCATTACGGAGATACTTGGGAACAGGGACAGGTTTACCTCGGCTGTTGGTGGTACAGATTATGTTGTCCTGGATACCACAGTTGAATTTCAGGTAAATTTTTTGTGTGAGTGTTTTTTCCGTTGAAGGTAGCCCTAAAGAACAAAAAAAAAAACTTTCAGATTTATCATTTGAAATTATTCTTGGTTGGGAGAAAACTAGGTTAGGCCAAAGTTGTAAACAATGGGGGTGTGTATCACTAGCGTCATTTACAAAACTCCATCTAAAAATAGTTGCTGTTTCAACACAGGAAATGGCACACTTGTCAAATGGTGGAATCATGTCTGTTCCCTTCTTTCAGCAATCCAGGAAATGCTAAATATCAATATGCACATGTGAAATTTATATTTCTACAGTTGTTAACTCTTTACCACATGATCCCGACTTTTAATGACCCTGAGAAAGAAAGCCTTTGAAAACATTTCGGGAAAAGGAGAAAATGCTGATTACCAGCATTTTCTTCTTTTCCCACAATGTTTTCTGCCCTTTCCAAATCAAGTTTCAATTTTTGATTCACACTTATTTTGTCATCTGCATAATTATGCTTTCAATTTGGACTAGTCCAAAATTTTGTCATTTGGTAAAGAGTTAAAATCATTCCATTGCAGTCTCTAACATCCTCTAGTAAATTGCTGTTGGGTTCTTGTGACATAGATTGTTGTGACAGTAGACTTGTGTAGTGTATCTTGGTTCCGCTCTCTTGCCAGCTACAAAGATATGCAAGGCAAAGGTTGTACACAGTCATGTGACAAACATCATGTGATATGGGTGGTCATGATGTACTTGAAGATTCAAGGCACTAGGGTGATGATAGTTCCTTATTAATGATTTTAGATGAGTTGGGACTGGGACACTGCAGTGTATAAATCCTGGTAGAAAACATTCTTTTACTTTAGGGTGCCCGTCAGTCCTTTAGATTTAGCCATATGTATATGTTTCATCTTAATATCAGAATATCCTATTCTTTAACAAACATTCAAACACTTAGTTAACAACATACACATATGTAAAATATATTAACCTTGAAACATTTAAACATCTAAGCTAATTTTTCTTTTCTCAATCACAATTAGTAAGCAGTAGCAGTTCAGCAGTAATTTCACAAGGTTTATTACAAGTTTAGCCTATTAAAGGCATTTTTGTATATTTTCAATATCTCTAAGACAGTCTACATGGTATATGATATGATATGATATGAAGCAATCAGATTTCTAGATTAACTCTGTACCAAATGACAAAATTTTATCCTTGTCCAAATTAAAAGTATTTGAAGATGGCCATTTGAAGATAGCCCAAATGACATAATTTGTTCTTGATAGATAAGAAAAAATTGTGGGAAAAGGAGAAAATCTAGGTGACCAGCATTTTCTCCTTTTCCCACAATGTTTTCAAAAGGCTTTGTTCTCAAGGTTGTTAAAAATCATGATTGTGTGGTAAAGGGTTCACAATTTTGAATCTGCATTTTACAAAAAAAGGACAAAGTGCATGTTACAGGTAACTTCTATAGTTCCCCAAAACTGGCCCTCAGCAAGTAACCCCTGACCTGCTTAACCCTTTACTACACCTGACTTTTAACGACCCTGAAAAAGATGGCTTTTGAGAACTTTGAGGGAAAAGAAGAAAAGGCTGGTAGTCAGCATTTTCTCCTTTTCCCACAATGTTGTCTACTCTTCTGTTAAAAATTTCAGTTTGACAAAAAATTTTTTATCCTCTACAAATGGTTTTCATTCTTGTCGCTTGGTAAAGAGTTTGAATGACCTTGAGAAAGAATGCTTTTGAAAACTTGTGGGTGAAGGTGAAAATACTGGTAACCAGCATTTTCTTCTTTCCCCACACTGTCTTCTTTTCTTTTACAGACAAATCTCATTTACTAAGTCCTTTTGAAATGCTCCCAATTTAGATCTGCCTAAAATTTTGTCATTTCATAAAGAGTTAACGAGTTGTCTGAAATGTTTAAGCCTATAGTGAAAATTAAAATATATTTGTGAGCAAAACTGTCTCATCATTGGACATCGTAGATTCAAGATTAAACTTCACATTCTGTGCAGTCTGATCTTGATCTACACTGTCCACAAAAAATCCTGTACTCGTACTTGGCAGCCAAAGGGTTAATTTTATCAAATACATAACTGCTTTCTCTATTCACCTTCAATTTTAGGTTTAAATTCCAAAACACAGCTACCTAATTGGTTGAGAGAGAGCGTTAGAGCCAATTAAATAGTGTTAGAAATAAGAATGAAAAAAGAAAAAAAACTTGGAATATTACTTTATTTAACCCTTATCTTGCTAATCAAAGGAAATTGACCTTTCAAGCCAATAGCAAAAGCCAAGATTTTTAGCCCCACTGGCCAAAGGCCAACAGGCTCAAGTCATGGCGTTGTGTTCATCGTGCCTGTTTCCACCCATGTGTGTGTGCATTCGGCTATCCATGTGTGAGTTAACTTTTATTTCAAACATTTTCTTCTCTGAAACTACACATCCAATTTAGATTAAACTTCACAGAAACCTGGCGTCGTCTTCAATAAAATTTCTTGAAAGAATTTGAATTCATCAAAAATTCTGGTTGACATGGCACATGGCAACAAAACTGAAAAATATTGAAAATCTTTGAAATTTTTCTTGTCTGAAATCATCAGGCCTAGGGCTACCAAATTTGGCATGTAACTTTATCTAGTGGACCTCTGTTAAGTTTTTTTTTTTCAAATTATAGCCCTTGGGTCTAAGTTGGCTGTGCCCTGGGGATCACAAGTTGTATATAGGCTTATATAGGGAAAGCTTAAAAATTCTTCTGATACCTAACCATAGGGCCTAGGGCTACTGATATTGGCATGAAGCTTTATCTAGTGCCCCAATTATAGTCTAGGGTCAAAATTGGCCCTGTCCAGGGGGGGGTCACAAGTTTTTCATGGGCTTATAAAGGGAAAAATTTAAAAATCTACTCGCACCTAGCCATAAGGCCTATGGCTACCAAATCTTGCATATAGCCTCAACAAGCAAGCCTCTACCAAGAGTGCCCAAATTATGGCCATGGGGTCATGTTTCTTCCCAGCCCAGGGATAACAAGTTTTATATAGGCTTTTATTGTGAAAACTTCATAAATCTTCTTGTTACTAACCATAAGGCGTAGGGCAACTACATTTAGCTCTGTCTCAGGGGCCTTATGTTTTACAAGATCTCTTTTTGAGGAAACTTTGAAATCACATTCTCCTAACCTGTATTATTTGGAATAGGCCTTTATCTTGTGGACCTTCACCAGGATTCAAGTAATTATAGCTTTGTGGTCAAAAATGGTTTTGCTCAGGGTTCATAACTTTCTTGAAGGAATTTATAGAAAAAATTTTGTATGTCTTCTAAAGTGAAACTAATTGGCTGAGTATTGCAATGTTTGGCCTTAGTGTTTCTACTTATTAGCTAGTGGAGCGATTCAGGGCCACTTTTGCTATCTTGTTCATTTTCAAAGGGAGGTGGGGGTACAGAAATCTCTTGTTGGACAGTATAGAAACAAGATCAGACTGTTCATTCTGTGCAGTCTAATATTGATCCACACTGCCCATAAAAGGTCCTTAAGTTGTGCATAGCAGCCTATTTCGGTTAATATTAACCCATTACCAAACGACAATATTTTAGACTGGTCCAAATTGAAAGCATTTGCAGACGACAAAATAAAAGTGACTGAAAATTTGAAATTTGTTCTGTGAAGGGTAGAAAACATTGTGGGAAAAGGAGAAAATGCTGGTTACCAGCATTTTCTCTTTTTCCCACAATGTTTTCTAAAGGCTTCTTTCTCAGGGACGTCAAAAGTAGGTATTGAGTGGTAATGGGTTAACCTATTCTTGTAGTCTCACCTTTATTCATACTGTCTATAAGGGTTCCTTGAGTTACCTTTAGCAGTCTGTGGGTTTATAAAATGGTTATTTTTAGTGTTTCAAGAATAGTTCTGAAGCTTTAAAATGGCTTATCAGATTTGGTGTTCACACAGGAGATCATGTCAGGGACTGTATCCATTTTTTCTATTACTTGCAGTCCATGATTTAGTTGGTGTGATGTCTCAGGTGGTGGAACTATGACGTCCTGAATTTGATTCCCATGAGCAGGTGTCAACTTTAGGACTGTTCACTGGCCCACACATGAGTACTGGTGTGTTTCCAGGAAGCAGAATTGAGAGAGATTAGTATATAAGTTGTAAAAATTTGTTTCTCAACTGATGTAAAAAAAAATGTTTTTAACTCTTTACCACACAATCCCGACTTTTAACGATCCTATAAAAGAAAGCTTTTGAAAACATTGTGGGAAAAGGTTACCAGCATTTTCTCACAATGTTTTCTATTTATTCTACAGTCCAGTTTTGATTTTTGAGTCATGTTTATTTTGTCGTCTGCAAAATAATGCTTTCAATTTGGACAAGTCTAAAATTTTGTCATTTGGTAAAAAGTTAAAATAATTTTACAGATTGGTGAAACAGAGAAAAGTGTTGAGGTAACAGTGTTGTCAGATGATATGGCTGAACCAGCAGAAACAGTTCTAGTGTATCTGACACAGCCAACAGGGGGAGCTAGAATAGCTGCTGGGGAACCAGATGGTGGCCTAAAGGTATGAAAAACATTGGACCCTTTACCATACAATCCCTTGTTTTAGTGACCTAGGGGAAGCCCATGTGACTCTTTGAAAACATTGTGGGAAAAGGAGAAAATGATGGTTACCAGCATTTTCTTCTTTTCCTGCAATGTTTTTTGCTTATCAAGGACAAATACTATCATTGGAGTTACACTTAATTTGTCATCTGCAATACTTCCAATTTGTCCAAAAATTTGTCATTTGATAAAAAGTTAGAAATATTTCAGTTATTTGCTTTAATCATGACCTAAATCATCAAAAGCAGGGTTTTTTTGTTTAACCCATTACCACACAAT
The DNA here is from genome assembly GCA_943736015.1 of Tridacna crocea. NCBI lineage: Eukaryota > Metazoa > Mollusca > Bivalvia > Cardiida > Cardiidae > Tridacna > Tridacna crocea. The sequence continues at coordinate 30,621,245 of OX031066.1, read as the reverse complement.
CCCTACTTTTGAGAGAGAAGCCTTTAGAAAACATTGTGGGAAAAGGAGAAAATGCTGGTAACCAGCATTTTCTCCTCTTCCTACAATGTTTTCTACCCTTCACAAAACAAATTTCAAATTTTCAGTCACTTTTATTTTGTCATCTGCAAATGCTTGCAATTTGAACAAGCCTAAAATATTGTTGTTTGGTAATAAGTTAATGCACTTTGGGTGTGAAATTTTTCATGTGAAAGATCTACCTTAAGTTAAATAACGAGTCATATAATGGCAGGTTATAGTAGTTTGATTTAACCGGCCAATTAGCTCAGTAGGTACAGCGTAGGACTCGTGAACACAATGTTTCGGGTCTCTACAGGTTGTGGGTTCGAGTACCTGGCTAGCCAACTAAAAAATTATTAATAGTCTTTCGGATGAGACTTTAAACCGAGGTCCCGTGTGACAGTGCTATACACCGAGCACGTTAAAGAACCAGGCGGAATTCTCAGTAGTTTCGTCCTGTATCCTTGCACTATCCCCCGTAACAACTTACCGTCTTCTGGGGGCAACGCTCAGATGGGCAACCAGTAGCGACGATAAAGAAATGAAAATAATCAATCAATCAATCAATATTTTGATTGCTTAAAATCTTCAAAAGTGGTTTGCAGTTGTTGTTTTTTCTTCGTGATAGACAAATACATATAGCACACTATACATGTATGTAAAACATGTCCCTCAAGTTTGTTAAAGAAAGACCTTTATTCATTTATGGTCAGTTTTTAACTCATTTCCTCCTTAGTTTTTGAAACTTGAATCATTCTTGTGTCTTCATGCCAAATGTTGTCCCTCGCCGACGGCTGCGGGGTTGCACAGGTTCAAATGAATGTATTTTATGCTTTGGAGGCTTTCATAAAGTTTAAACTGTGTTTTATCTATCTTGCTGTAGAGATGTCTCTTTAACTCTTTACCAGACTGGTCCAAATTGAAAGCACTTGCAGACAACAAATTAAATGTTAATCAAAAATTGAAATTTGTTTGGGAGGGGTAGAAAACATTGTGGGAAAAGGAGAAAATGCTGGTTACCAGCATTTTCTCCTTTTCCTACAGTTTTCAAAAAGCTTCTTTCTCAGGGTTGTTAAAAGGTGGGATTGTGTGGTAATTAAAGAGTAAAAGGAACTTGATTATAGAGTTTGTGAATTCCAAAATTTATGTGCACTTGGTTATCTGATTGTTTCCAGGGATTTGCTGTCATCACTATAGAGCAGAATGATCTATCCAATGGTTTTATAGGGTTTTCCCAGGATTCATTGGTTGTTGAAGTAGATGAAGATGTTTCACCGACATTTAATCTCAAATTAGCCAGGACTGAAGCTTTCTTTGGAGAAGTTGAGGTAAACACAAATGGCTACTGCAATACTGAATTCATTTACATAGGAAGTTTTCTTTGCATGTCCAGGTTTTGTTTGTCATGTACGAGAGTCACTCTTAGGATAGACAGAATAACTCCCTTTCAATATAATCAGTACATCAACATGACTGGTTTTCATTTTCAGCAAAAAAGATAAGGTTGAGTTATTGTTTTAACCCTGGCATCATCTGTACCGTCATCTGTGTCTTGCAAAATCTTTGATGACATTTTCAAAAAGTTTGACATTTTACTGTGTATCTTCATTACTTAACCCTTTCCCAAACGGCAAATTTTGGACAAGACCAAATTCAAAGCATTTTGCAGGTGACAAATTAACAGTTGCTAAAAAGATGATTTTTCTATATGACAAGGTAGAAAACATTGTGGGAAAAGGAGAAAATGCTGGTTACCAGCATTTTCTCCTTTTCCCACAATGTTTTCAAAAGGCTTCTATTCCTGACCCGTAAAAACCAGGGATTGTTTGGGAAAGGGTTAAGATGTTCATTTTCAAACTCGAGGTGTTGTTCACTATTAAAAGGGGAACTAATTCAGTAGGGCAGATAACCATTAAACTATTTTTTACATACTTAAACATCAGTCTTTTCAATTTAACCCTTTACCAGACGACAAAATTTTAGCCTTGTCCAAATTGAAAGCATTTGCAAACGACAATTTCAGTGTGGCTCAAATAGTGCAAATTTTCTTTGGGTAGAAAACCTTTCGGGAAAAGGAGAAAATGCTGGTTACCAGCATTTTTCCGTTTCCCACAATGTTTTCTAAAGGCTTCTTTGTCAGGGTCGTCAAAAGTAGGGATTGTGTGGTAATGGGTTAAATTTTTTCATGAAATGTAACATCAGCCGAGCATTAGTACCTCTATGCGGTCTCTTGTTTCTACTTCAGATCTCCTGGATTGCCAAACTTAGTGAGGACAGTCAAGAAACTGATGATGTTGTTTTGGCCTCTCAGCTCACTAGAACTGCTGGAACAGCCATCTGTCCTGGGCGTCAAGCTTTCTGCTTCTTTAATATCAGTCTTGTTAATGATGAGGTAAGTAAAACTAATATTTCTTGTGTAATGAAATTAGTAGCAAACATATATAGGTAGATTTCTCTTTACTATACAGTCACAAGTACTGTAGAAACTTGAGGAAGAGACTTTTTTGAAAATATTCTGGGAAAAGGAGAAATTGCACAAAATCAGCATTCTCTGCATTTCCTGCCATTCTCATTGTGTTTTTTTACAGACCCATTTAACATAAAGATTTATTATTGTGCTGCAAAGATTAAGAACAGGCTGCAGAAATTGTATGTTCTGGACCTACTTTTCCTAAGGGATGAGCTTTGTCTGTAATATGATTGTAAACTCTGACAAAATCACAGTTTATCTTCAAACAGTCAACAAGATTAAAGAATTTTTATATCGGTACAAGAGGTACATGGTCTTGTTATTTTTGCAAACCTGACAATGGAAGCTGTGAGATGTGTATTTTTAGCATCTTTGAAAGGGTCTGAAACTTGTAGTGTAGTGAAGGTCAGTCAACTAACTGTTGAGTTTTATAACATTTTTGTAAAATGTGGATAGGCACATTGCTTCAAGCATTATTTAAAATGTGAAAACTTTGTAGCGAAAGTAGCAATTACATTTTTGTCACAATTTCTTCAATAGTGGCCTTTTGTTTGACTATGCATGGTATCTGCAGGTTATACCATATTTTTCATAAATTTTGGGACTAAATTTTTTTTTTTCATGTCCCAATATTTAGGTCTACGTAAAAAATATTTTGTCAGCTGTCCCAAAATTTATGGTCAGACAAGGCAAGCTGTCATACTGCTAGTCACTGACTGCTTACCGTTTGAATATTGCCAATGTTGAAAGATTGCTACGCCACTAATTTCAATAAACCTACGATCATTTGCAGGTTGGTCTATTTTTAGACATACTGGAATTCTGTCGGTCAATTTTTGCACTACAAGTTTGAAACTTTGCCTTTTTTCATTATTTACTTGTCACTGATTATTGTATTATCTGCGTCCTAGGATCACAATGAGAATAGTTATTTAGTGTTTGTAGACAAATTTGCAACATGTTTTATTTGCTTACGTGACATGAACAATGTAAATTCTACTCCGACAAGTACCTGCTTGATCCATTCTCAAATATGATTGGTTCGTCGATCTTTGATCGACATACTCTGGTAAGACTAGAATACTGTTAGAATAATTATGATCAGTAATTTTTCATCAAAGCTACATTACACAATGGAGTAAGGTTTATTTTTTTTATAGTGGAGAAGACAAACTGTGTTTTAAAGTGAAAACAAGGGTAAAAAACATTTGAAATACTAATAAAAAAAAAACGCTACTTATCTAACTTTTTTCAATAACCTCTGCACAACTCTTTTTGTTTAAGTGTCAGCTGTAACAAAGTTAAATTTCTCACTAGATACCAGAGGAGGAGCAGACCTTTGTGATAAAACTTGTAGATGTGAAGAATGATGCTGAACTAAACACAGCTGCTTTAATTGCTGAAGTTAAAGTCAAACCTAGTGATTTTATCAGAGGGCTGATTGAATTTACAGATGACTCTAGGTAAGGTACAGATTGAATTTACAGATTATTCTAGGTAAGATACAGATTGAATTCACAGATGATTCCAGGTAAAGTAGCCCGCCCGGGTGGCTCAGTGGTGAGCGTGTCGGACTCGTGACCTAGTGATTGTGAGCTCGATACCCGGTTGAGGCGAACTTTCATTCCGGCGTATTTTCGCCTCTCACCTCTGCTGAAGCATGTGAGAAAAGTAGTCAGTGGCTTTGGAAAGAAAGTTGTGTTTGTATCTGTGGGCGAAAGCCAGGAAACACATATGTGTCACCGACGGCCATGATATGACCTTAGCTGTTAAAGTGGCGTTAAACCCCAATACAACCAACAACCAATCCAGGTAAAGTACAAGCAAATTTACAGATAATTCTAGGTAAGAGACAGATTTAATTTATGATTTTTGGTAAGATACAGATTGAATTTCAAAGTACAGATTGAATTTACAGATGTATTTAAGTAAAATACCGATTGAATTTACAGATGATTTTAGGTAAACCACAGATTGAAATTTCAGGTGATACTAGGTAAGATACAGATAAAAATTTATAGAGGATTCTAGGTAAAGTAAAGATTAAATTTGCAAATTCATAGAATAATTTTAGGTAAGGCACAGATTGAATTTACAGATGAGGCTATTTAAGGTTTATAAAGTATCCCGAATTATCTTGGAAACAGTGTTAATGCAGTACTTTCTGCCTTTAGTTTAGTCTAAACATATTTACTTTACATTGATTGAGAAACAAGTTCTTTCAACTTGTATTAATCTCTCTCGATTCTGCTTCCTGGGAACTACACCAGTACTCACGCTGAATGTGTGGACCAATGAAAAATCCCAAAGTTGAAAAGTTTGTGCCTTGTCATCATGGTTAACTCTTTACCAAACAACAAATATTCAAACTGGACCAAATTTCAAAGAATCTGCAGACAACAAATTAAATCTTGTTAATATGATGATTTCTGACATAGGAAATAAAACATTATGGGAAAAGGAGAAAATGTTGGTTACAAGCATTTTCTCCTTTTCTCACAATGTTTTCTGTAGGTTTTTTTCTCAGGGTCATTAAAAGTTGGGATTGTGTGTGAAAAAAGTGAAATCTGTACATAACAAGTATGTGTTTTAATGATCCTGAGGAAGGGTTTTTTGAAAACATTACGGTAAAAGGAAGAAATGCTGGCAACCAGCATAACCTTAGATTGGTAGAAGTTGTAAAAACTTGTTTCTCAGATGATGTAAGATAGATATTTTTAAACTAAACTGTGAATCTTAACCTCAACCCTCCTTGCAACCAGCACATTCTCCTTTTCCGACAATATTTTCTATCATTTCAAGGTTATGTTCAATCTTTTTAATTGCATTTGATGTTTCATCCACAAAGTCTTTCAATTTGGGCAAGTATTACAAGGGGGTTCAATATACCTGCGAAAAGTATTGACCTATGCCAGTGTAATACTACAGGTAAATAGACAAGGGGGTTCAATATACCTGCGAAAAGTATTGATCTATGCCAGTGTAATACTACAGGTCAGTAGACAAGGGGGTTCAATATACCTGCGAAAAGTATTGACCTATGCCAGTGTAATACTACAGGTCAATAGACAAGATAATCCATTTTTTTTTTCTCTGTTTGTTTTTACCTCAAAACATAGTTGTGATTACCAGTAACCTTGAATCCGCTGTAAGGTTGAATGTCAACAGACCAAAAGGTCAAGGTTACCTGTTTTTGTCTATCTCAAAACAGGGTTGTCATTGCTAGTAACCTTGACTCCAGTGTAAAGTTAAAAGTCAACAGACCAAAAGGTCAAGTTTATCTGTTTTTGTCTATCTCAAAACAGGGTTGTCATTGCTAGTAACCTTGACTCCAGTGTAAGGTTAAAGGTCAACAGACTGAAAGGTCAGGATTATCTTGTGGAAGTGGACTTCAGAACCATACAGATGACATCACAGCTAGAGGAGTACCGGGTTATGTTGTACCCAGCCCTAGAGGGCGAGGACTTTGCAGGCCAGACAGGGACCCTCGTATTTCAGCCTCAGAGGCAGGAGCTACAGTATATTGACATCAATCTGACCCCATTTCAGGCATCCAGTAATCCATACCCAAAACAGTTTTACGTGGATTTGAGGAATCCAAGTAACGGTGCGAGGTAAGAACAAATAATTGAGTTACCTTTGCTTAATCAAATTGAAATTGTTTGCAGAACACAAATTAACACTTTAACAAAAAGTTTTTAGACTTGAAGAAATTGAAAACATTTGTAGACACCAAATAAAATGTTGCTGAAATTAAAATTTTTTGCCTATGATAGGGTAACAAGCATTGTAGAAAAAAAAAGAGAAAACGCTGGTGACCAGCATTCTCTTTTCATACAATAATTTAAATGGGCTGCTCCCTACTGCCCGTTAAAACTCGCGATTTTTTGGAAAAAGTTCAAGTATCACAAATGTGATGTCAGCCTTTTGTCATACGTTACAATTTGAAATCATCATGGAAAAGGCTAAAATGCTGGTAATCAGCTTGTAATTTGCCTTTCCCCAGAATGTTTTTGACCTTTTCAAGGATGAATTCCATCATTTGAGCCACATGTGTCATCTGAAAATGCTGTCGATTTGTACAAATTCGGGGGTGAGGGGGTGGAGGAGGTTAAAGGTAAAAAGTTAATGGGTTATCTTTCCCTTCCTTATTACCCAGAAGAAAAATAAAGAAAACATCGTGTGTAAAGGACAACAAAACCATATAACAAGAAGTTCGGTATGTTCAATATTAATCTCAGCATTTTCAAAGAATGTAAGAAATTGTATTTGCGTGAAGAATTAAGCCTATACCAAAAAATGCTGTTAACCAGTGTTTTCTCCGTTTTCCACAATATTTTCTATATACTGTAAGAAAATTTGATAAGTTGAATGATTTCAATTCAGACAAGACCAATATTACATTCTTTTTTTCTGTAATTTTGTCATTTGGTGAAGGCTTAATAATATAACATTTTCCCTCTGTTTCTTTATTAGCAAGTTTCAGCATGTTCCTTTTTAGCCTATTTTAGCATCTGTTTTAGCATAAAGAAATGGTGAAACGTTGTTGATTTAATTTTCCCCTCTCTTTCTATTTCAGCATCAATGAAGAGTTCTACCGAGCAGCAGTGATTATTGTGGATGAAAGTGATGTTGGTATTTGGGAGATTATCAAGGATAGAACAGACCTTCCGCTCACGGATGATAACATTAAAGAGTAAGTGTTGTCATGGTAACAATTTGGACTGTAAGCCTGTACCATAGATATGAACAACCCTTGACAAGGTTTCTGCAAACATTGTGGTATTCAGCATCTTCTTTTCCCACAATTTTTTCTATCCTGTCAAAGACACAAATCATTATTTGAGCTATGTTTAATGTCATCTTCAGTTGTTTTCAATTTGGTTTTGTCCAAAATGTTGTTGTTTTGTATAGAGTTATAAATTACTATAAGATAATGTTATGTATCATTTTTCTTCAGGCTCTTTCAGGAGATATAATAGAAAAGATTATAAAAAGGAGCATATTAGTATGCTCCTTTACATTATTAATATTCTTTTTAGCCCTTTATCTCACAACCTAGATTATTAATGAACCTGATTAAGAAAGCTTTTGAAAACATCATTGGAAAAGGAGAAAATGCTTGTAACCAGCATTTTCTCCTTTTCCAACAATTTTTCAACTCTATCAAAGGAAGTCTATCATATATTAGCCACCTTTTATTTGTTGTCTGATCCTTCTGTCACTATGGGAATTCTGAAACGTTCTTTAGTAAAGAGTAAATATGGCAAGGTGAATAGAATAAGTTTATTTGAATAGTTTAACCTATTACCACACAATCCCTACTTTTGACAACTCTGAGATAGAAGCCTTTAGAAAACAATGTTTTCTACCCTTCATAAAACAAATTTCAAATTTTCAGTCACTTTAATTTCGTTGTCTTCAAATGCTTTCAATTTGGACCACTTTATAAATTTGTCATCTGGTAAGGAGTGAAAATGCTATGTTGTTGCCGGTTTTTGTTTTCTTGCCATCACCACCTGTTGACTATATTAGTTGTATGTTCAGGTGGCAGGGGACTTGGAAACTTGTTCACGGCTGTGGTGAATCATGTTGCCCCGAGCTGAAGGCACTCAAAAGGGAAACTGGCTTTATGTACTTTTTGCCAGGGAACATGATATATGTTCCAGGCATGTTAACCAATCAGATCACGAGAAATTTCTTTTCAGCATAATAATATGGGTGATACCCCCAGCAGGCTGTTAATTTTAGTATGGAGAATAATGTAGATAATGGTACAAAACTGGTCGTAAGTTACACTTGGTTTTGTAACACACTTGGTGTATGGCACCATCAATTAGGATTTCAGTCTAACATCTCATCCAAAAGATTGGCATTAGCATTTTTAGATGGCTAGCCATAGGGTTCAAATCCACACCCTCAAGTGGCTGGAGACTTAATGTCTGTGAGTCCTACATTCTACTCAAGAACTGATCTTCTTTCTATCATGGTTAATCATTTGGTAAACCGTATGCGCATTTGTGAGTTATAAAGCACAATCAGTTACCAACATAGAGGATAGTCCAAGTGGTTAATTCATTGTGCCTCATTACTCACAATGTTGTTTATAGAACAGTAAAACATGATAGAAAGAAGATTATTAAGATCCTAGTATGACTCTTTATCAAAGGAAATCAAGTTCACACTCAGTGAATATGATTGGATTCAGGCAAAACTCCCTTGAATAAACCAAGCCTGTTCCAATTTCTAACCAAAACAAAATCCCGCTGCCCAGTCGGAAAATACAAAGAGAATTCAAAATTTTAATAAAACATTAGGTATCAAACATAACATTAAAAGACATACCGTTTTACTTTCATGATTTTTTCCTTTTAAAAGATAAAAGAAAAATGAATATATCGTCAAGCATTAGAGTTGCAGTTGCTTTGAATGCTCTGAATCTTTCTCCACCCACCTGATCCCATTGCCAATACAGCACTAATTTGAACTAATCTGCACTGAAAAGACACCTGTTTTATGTCAAATAGTTCCATCATTGTCAATTTTTTTTATCAAAATTGGTTAAAATTGGCATAATCTTGAGTTTTTCCATCCTTCTTCATAGAGTTGCAGAAAATGATGATTTGTGTATGTCAAGTGACATACATTGATGAGATATTGGAGGGCGGAGACATTGAATGGCCACTGAAGGCTTACTTGACATAGAATGACATCCCTTCCTATAGTATGATGTAGACTTTACCAAACTTTCGTTGCACTTTTTTTATAGAGCCAAATTCATATGTCATATTAGAATACTTAGGCTATTTTAATTTGTCTTCTAATGTTATGATTAATTGTGGGCTAGTTATATATTGGTTATTATTAAATTTCTGGATTTTAAAGAAAAGTAAGAAAGGCAGATTTTTATACCCCCACAAAACGAATGTTTTGAGGGGTATACAGGAATCAGTCTGTCTGTCCGTGCATCCCTCCATGTGTCTATCCATGTGTCTGTCTGTGTACAAAATATTAGTACCGTAAAACGCTGTGTATACCACGCAGGCATGTATAACACGCAGGTCTTTTTCAGCATCAGAACCGAGGAAAAAAGGTTGTTCGGATGTACAACACGCATCAAAAATTGACATAAATATCGTAACATCTGAAGCTTACGACACTATCTTGAAAAATTGTAAATGGCGATACTTTATCAAAGGGAAATAACCATTTTTAATCAAAGTGGAAATGGTAATGATTCAATGTGTATTCGGGGGATTATAAAAACATGCCAGCTTATGACATGTTGCAAATTCACACTTTGAACTGACGACCATATCGTAGTTAATCTCCTATTTTCTCACCTCAATCGACAAATGTGACAGGTGTGAAATAGACATAGATCTATATGATGTAAATCACGGTTTCTGTAAAAAGTAGTGATAAATATATATTTTTTTAAATCATTCATTTCTTTCTGAATCATTATTTTACTCTTTTATAAATGTTCAATTTTAGCTATTAACAAAGAATAAAAAAAATATCAGACGAATCAGACGATAACAGTAAATCAATATTTATCATTCCGGGGTACGTTCGCCATTGCCAAAATGGCTAATAGAATCGGGAAATTATGAATCCTAATCTCCACAAATTAAGAATGTACAAGTACATTTTAACAAAATTAAAACAATGTTGTTGTTTTTTAAAACGGTAAAAGCTGAAATGGGATGATGACAAAAGTTAAGGCTATTGCGAGAGAATTTTGCTGTTTTGTACCTACGCCCCGGCCCCCACCCACCCACTTTGAACAGGTATACGACCGACTTTCAAGGAAGAGAAAAACATGGTTTTGCCTATTGTAGTGTATAACATGCAGTCCCCAGTTTGAAATTATTCAGAGCTGAAAAAATGTGCGTGTTATACACACCAAAACACGGTAATTGCTGTTTCTGTCAAAGTGCTGGCTGAGGTATTAAGTCACATTCTAGTTTGTTTTATTCTGATTTGTTAACATGAATAAAAGATAATCAAATAGATGATATTTTATATTACAGCACGATTGCTGAGTTGGATACAGCTATTCAAGTGACGGACCTTGTTACAGAGACCGAAGTCACTCTAGTAGAGGATGTGTTAACGGATATTGTGAATGAAGGAAATAATAGAAAGTATGGTCATAGTTTTTTTTTTTGGTCTTGATTTTATCCTGTTTCTTAACCCATTACCACACAGTCCCAACTTTAAAAGGACCCTGAGAAAGAAAGCTTTTGGAAGTATTGAGGGAAGAGCAGAAACTGCTTGAAACCAGCATTTTCTCCTTTTCTCGTGACATTTTCTACCTCTACCAGAACAAATTTTATGTTTTGATCACAGTGACGAGTTTTGATGCCCCAAGGAAAATTGTGGGAAAAGGAAAAACAGCTGGTAACCAGCATTTTCTCCTTTTCCCACAATATTTTCTACTCTATCAAAGAATAATTGCAGCATTTGATCCAGATGTAAATTGTCGCCTGCAACTCCTTTCAATTTGGACAAGATTAGAATCTTGTTGTCTGGTAAAGAGTTAAGCAAACAACAAAATTTGGACTTGTCCAAAAGGAAAGCACTTACAGAGGACAAATTGAATGTAGCTCAAAAGATAGAATTATTGTTTACAGGATAGAAAACAATGTGGGAAGAGGATAAAATTCTGTGTACAAGGATTTTCTCTATATATCACAATGTTTTCAGTTGGTTTCTTCCTCAGAGTTGCACAGAAAATGGGATTAATTGGTAAAGGGTTAATACTTTACTGGACGGCAAAACCTTAGACTGGTCCAAACTGAAGAAATTTTCAGATGACAAAATGTGGCTCCAGTTACAGAATTTTTACCCTGAAATGACATAAAACAGTGTTGAAAAAAGAGAAAATACACAAGGAAAATTATTGAATAGTTGATTCATGCTCTTGTAAAAGGGAGCTTAATGCATCTCTGTGAGACATGATACCAAGCAAATTAAAAGACATCCTCATAATCCATTTTGTAGTACAACCTGCTAAATCATGAGGTACAAATGTCCTTTGACCACTGTAAAAAAATGATCAAAAGCAAAAAGTTTTGGCCAAGGTAGTGCAGGCTGACCTTGGCCAAAAGTTTTTGCAAATGCATTAAGTGCCCTTTTTCACAAAGCATGGTTCAAATCTTTGTCAACAGATTGCCAGCAACCATTATCAGCCAGCTGATGAACTTGATGTGTAAGTTACTGACCCCTGACAAGGCTGATGCAACAAGGGGGCGCTACAGGCTAGCAGAAATCATGGAGACACTGGCGTATGCCATGGTCACAGATGCACCTTGTCAGTCTCCAAATCCTCCAGATATGTGAGTGGAAATATAGCATTGTGTTTTTTATATGCCCGAAGGGTCGTATTATGTTATACCCCTGGTTGTCCGTCCGTCCGTACGTTCATTAGCAATTTCTTGTGTGCGCAACTCCTCCTACAGTTTCCATCAGAATTACTTGAAACTTGCCACAATGAATCTCCATGATGTCTAGTTATGCATCTAAGTCTTAGAATGTGGATCGCTGTTTGCGTTCTAAAATTATCTGCCCCTGATTTCTGAAATAGCCAACTTTTCAATTTGAATTTTTGTTCAGGCTATAACTTCCATACTTTGAAAGTTATCAACTTGAAACTATATACACTGATAGAACATGTTATGGAAAGTGCAGTGCACATGAAACATAACTCTGCCACTGTCTTTTTTTGAGTTATTGCCCTTTGTTAATTTTCAGTTTGAATTTTTGTCCAGGCCATAACTTCTAAACTATAAAAGTTATTAACTTGGAACTGCATACACTGATAGAACCCATTATGGAGAAGTGCATTGCACATGAACCATGACTCTACCATTTTTAACTTTTTAAGTTATTGCCCTTTGTTAATTTTCAATTTGAATTTTTGTCCAGGCCATAACTTCCAAACTATAAAAGGTATCAACTTGAAACTACATACACTGATAGAACACATTATGGAAAAGTGCAGTGCACATGAACCATAACTCTGCCATCTTTAATTTTTGAGTTACTGCCCTTCGTTGATTTTCAGTTTGAATTTTTGTCTATGCCATAACTTCTAAACTATAAAAGCTATTAACTTGGAACTTCATACATTGATAGAAACCATTACGGAGAACTGCATTGCACATGATTCGTAACTCTGCCACCTTTATTATTTGAGTTATTGCCATTTGTTAATTTTCAGTTTGAAATTTTGTAAAGACCATAACTTCCAAACTTCAAAATCCATCATCTTGAAACTTCAAAGACTAATAGATCACATTATGAAGAAGTGCATTGCACAAGAACCATAACTCTGCCATCCTTCCTTCTGAGTTATTGCCCTTTTCACTTTGTATTTTTGTCTGGGCCATAATTTCTAAAATATAAAAGATATGATCTGGGACCTTCAAAGACTGATAGAACACCTTGTGGATAAGAGCAATTCACAAAATTTGTAACTTTGCCACCCTTATTTTTTTAGTTATTGCCCTTTAATATTTTTCATATATGGAGAATAATTACTCTTCATTCATGGCCCATCCATCAATGCAACTCATTTCACTGACAAGCCCCTTTGGGCGTACATGCGCCGCTCTGCGAAGCTCTTGTTTCTTTCACGCTTTGCAGTAGTTTCTAGATATCTAACATACCAAGGGTACTTTCAGAACATGAATACATTTTCAGCAGGTGAATGTTACATTTTATGACATAGTCATTATCTCTAATTAAATCAATATATCAGCTAGTTCATATTCCAATAGACTGAATAGATCTGTTTTGCTTGAAAAATGCACATATTTTTCACGATTAGCAAAAGGTAGAGGTAAAAAGAAAGGTTAAAGTGAAAAGCATAAAAAAGTATGGATAATTGTTTGTTTTGGTAAAAATGAAATTTCTTTTATCTCATGAATAGCAAAGGCCATGTTTTCTCTTGTGGCTTTGCTACACATGAATAGCAAAGGCCATGTTTTCTCTTGTGGCTTTGCCTCTCATGAATAACAAAGGCCATGTTTTCTCTTGTGGCTTTGCCACTCATGAATAGCAAAGGTCATGTTTTCTCTTGTGGCTTTGCCACTCATGAATAGCAAGGGCCATGTTTTCTCTTGTGGCTTTGCCACTCATGAAAAGCAAGGGCCATGTTTTCTCTTGTGACTGCCACTCATGAAAAGCAAGAGCCATGTTTTCTCTTGTGGCTTTGCCACTCATGAATAACAAAGGCCATGTTTTCTCTTGTGGCTTTGCCATTTACGAAAATACAGTCTTTGCATTTTACTCAATGAAAGAAATTTTGATCATATATTGAAACAGACATGTACCTCCATGTAATCCTTTACTAGATATACAATTTTTAACTGACTCAAATTGAAAGCATATGTAGGCAACATTTTCAATGTGGCTTAAATAGGAAACTTGGTCTTGAAACAGTAAAAAGTATTGTGGAAGAGAGAGAGAGAGAGAAAGCTAATGCTTGTTCCGTGGAGCCCCATTATAACGCTGTTAGTGGGAGCCATGATCGTCAACCGCGTTATATCCGGGGTTAAGTTTATAACACTGATCCCCCCACCACACACTACCCGCAGCCCATCCGCCAACCATTGCCAGATTACAGAAATATGGCTTATTAATTATAGTTTTTTGCAAATCTATTCTGACAAAAATGAAATAGCAATGTTCCAATACTAAAACTAAGACATGCCTATTTACATTTAAACATTTATTTATAGGACATTGAACAATTTAGATTCTTTTGTATGTAACGCCTGAACTATTCCCAGTTAGTTTCTATCAGCAAATCTGGTCATCAAATAACGTTACAACTACATAAAAGAGCTTATTTTACCTACAGGACCATTTCTATTAGAAATTATTCAGCCACTGTTTTGCTAAATTACAGCAAGATTCATTCCAAAATTAAACACTATCATGTTGGATTGCAGACGGTGCCGCCGCCATGTTTTTTCAATCATGCTGACGATTGCATAAAGAACCCTAATCAGCATTAACGAAAGAAATCTCTTTAATAATCAAACGAGATAAGATCCTCGTACATGATGAAAGTCACAAGGGAATTTAACCTACTATTCGTAAAGAAATCACATCAGTCCTGTATCCACACAATGTTTGCAGTAAAGTTTGCATTAATGGTACATGTATGACGTAACACACCAATAATGCAAAGCCAGAGAGTGGTAAGTGCAAGGGTTTGTCGTACACACTAAACCGTTTCGCCTGAAGAATTTACACCTGGCTATGGGCTGACCTCCATTCAAAACTAAGCGATCACGCAATAAGCCAGTATCTGTTTCACTTTACATTTTCTAATACAACCCTTCTGCATATCGTAATGATTATTGCAAGAGTACCCCAGTCGTGTCACATGTACATTGTGTAGTCGGTAGAAAGAGACTCATTAGGCTATTTTCTGAAAATTTTGTTCCGACTGAGATAAAAAAAAAATGCGTGATTTGATGCTTAAGTTAAACGGATTAGTTGCCGATAAATGAAGAAGAAAAACAAGGTTTTGTATTCAGTAATGCGTATTTTTGTAATCATGGGGACAACACTAACAGGACTTCAACCATTTCCTCCTACGGAACGACTTTTCATGCTTGAACTGCAGCAGATGCATTCAGAAAATGTGAAAAATGGATAACTGCTTACATAACATCAGAAAGTCGGGAAACATTTAACCCTTATGCTTCATTCAGGCCTTAAGTTGCTGAACTTAGAGGTCTCTGTAGATCAAGATCAGACTATGGACTAAATGCCGTGTCTGATCTCTGATCGTAATCTTCTCATTCCGCTGTGAAGAGGTATTTCCGACATAAAAATACTGAGTGTCTCATTTTTAGCTCTACTGGCTTTCAGCCAGCAGAGCTTATGTCATGGCGTGGTTTCCGTCGTCCGTCCATCCATCTGTCTGTCCATCTGTCCATCCATCCATCCGTCCGTCCGTCTGTCCGTCCGTTAGTCTTTTTCTTGTTTACGTGATAAAATCTGTATGGGAAAAGTAGCCATTTCAAGTTGAAAATTTCAAATTCTTGTTTGCGCGATAAAGTCTGCATTTGTGGTCAGATTTTCGTGAAACTTGCACAGTTTGTTTATCTCTTCAATAACTTCAACCCTATTGATATTGAGAAAAATCCAACAAATAGCATGGGAAAAGTAGCCATTTCAAGTTGAAAATTTCTAATTCTTGTTTATGCGATGAAGTCTGCATTTGTGGTCAGTTTTTTGTGAAACTTGCACAGTTTGTTTATCTCATTAATAGCTTCAATCCTATTGATTTTGAGACAAATCCAACAAACAGTATGGGAAAAGTAGCCATTTCAAGTTGAAAATTTCTAATTCTTGTTTACGTGATAAAGTCTGCAATTATTGCCCGATTTTTGTGAAACTTGCACAGTTTGTTGATCTCATCAATAGCTTCAACCCTATAGATTTTGAAAAAAATCCAAAAAACGGTATGGGAAAAGTAGCCCTTTCAACTTGAAAATTTCTAATTCATGTTTACACAATAAAGTCGGTCTTTCTTGTCAGATTTTCATGAAAATCACACGTTTTTTTTATCTTAGCAGTAGATTCAACCCAAGTTATTTTGAGAAAAATCCAACCAAAAGTAGCCATTTCAAGTTGAAAATTTCAAATTCTTGTTCACGGGATAAAATGTGCATTTGTTATTAGATTTTTGTGAAACTTGCACGGTTTGTTTATCTCGCCAAAAGCTTCAACAGTATTGATTTTGAAATAAATCCAACAAACAGTATGGGAAAAGTAGCCATTTCAGGTTAAAAATTACCAATTTCTTGTTTACGCATTAAAAATGCATTTCTTGTTTATTTCTTGTGTACGTGATAAAGTCTGCATTTGTTATCAGATTTTTGTGAAACCTGCAGAGTTTGTTTATCTTATCAATAGCTTCAACCCTATCGATTTTGAAAAAAATCTGACAATCAGTATGGGAAAAGAAGCCATTTCAAGTTGAAAATTTTTATTTCTTATTTAATCTATTGAAGTCGGCATTTCTGGTTTTAACCATTGTATTTTTTTTTTCTTTTTGCATTATGAATTCATAGCGTATGCTAGAATAAAAGCAAAATCTCTGCCAGTAGAGCGATATCAGGCCCTTCAGGGCCTTCTAGTTTTGTGTGTGTTTGTAATTTCAAGACTGAGAATTACTGTTGTTCGACTCGACTCTCGAAGGTTTCATGTACATGACGCTATTATGCACGATGTACAACTCTGCGTTCACCATGCAGCCAATCGTCCTATCTAGAGTATTTTCCAAAAATATAATGTCAGGTGTTTTGGAAAATATATTTTTCAGCCTCGCCAAGAATTTTTTTAATATTCGTACTATCTTAAGATTGAACTTGAAATAGAATTTTTTTGACAAAAAATATAACGTGTCCAAACATATAGGGTGTCTGAATGCATTTGCGAGTTAGGGAACATTCGATATAGCCGTTACAATCTACATACAGACAGACATATTGACGTAAAGTTTGTATAATGCAAGATTGTTTGCAAAGTCAGTTATGGGACGAAATCCTTATGCTACTTACTGTGCGTGTATTTGTCAATGTAATTGTGCAAAGCCATAGATATAAATGTAATCAACAAGGTAAAGGTGTGAAAAATTGTCACATTATGTGCACGGTATCGATTTTTTATTTGACCAAGAGGTGTTGTTGTTTTTTTTTTACATCGAAGATTCTTATGAGAGCAACAGTGGATTTGGATCAGACTGGAAAATGGTCAACCCCCGAAATTTTTGGAGCCAAAGTACACCTGCGTTAAAATGGAATCAGCGCTATAGCGCACTTCGTTCAAATGGGGTTCCACTGTATTAACATGTTCTACTTTTCCCACATTTTTAAAATGTACTGACATATTATCCAATCAGATCACGAGAAAGTTCTTTGCAGTATATTAATTATACAGTCAGGTGGCAGGGGACTTGGAAACTTGGTCACGGCTGTTGTGAATCATGATGCCCCGAGCCGAAGGCAGCTTGGCACAAAATCTTGATGTTAATCTTTATTCACATCACCATTTTGGATGTTGTATTGATAGTGCAGTTATGTATATGGGGCTCCCAAAAGGGAAACTGTTTTTACATTTATTATCCAATTATATCACAAGAAATTTCTTTGTAGTATAATAATGTGTTCATGCTAAATTATCAGCTGTTAGGCAGCCGGTGGCTTGGATAGAATAATGAGCAAAGCACTGGTTAAAAAAAGAATTTAAAGAAAACTCAAGGAAAGTATAGATAGGTGTCCGGACCACCCTTATATTACTAAATGATGTTGAAAATGGCATTAACCACCATACAAACAAACCTGTGTAATCCATTCAGGTCCAGTCTACAATGTGTACATGCTAAGATATCAGCTGCAAGGTGGAGACTTGGAAGTATACAAGGATATCAGTATCCTGCACAGTAAGTACCAGTATTTATTAACCCTTTCCTAAACAGTCCCTGGTTTTCATGACCCTGAGAAAGAAGCATTTTTAAAACATTGTTGGAAAAGGAGAAAAAGCTGGTTAACCAGCATTTTCTCCTTTTCCCATAATGTGTCCTTCCTTTCCCAAAACTAATCTCAATTTTTGAGTCCCATTTATTTTGTTGTCTGCAAGTGCTTTCAACTCTTGGATTTTGTTTTTTGGTAAAGAATAAACTGTGAACAAAACAATTATTGTATGTTTTGATCACCATGTGGATGAAGGCATTTAAAACATTTTAGAAAAAAGAAAGATAATGCTGGTATCTTTCTTAAAGCATTTTTCAGGGATATATTGTGGGATCACCACTGGAATATGGCAGGCATCCCAGAGGGCATCTTGGCAGGCGGGCAGCATCCAGTGCTTTTGTCCGGAGCATAACTTTGTCATTTCCAGTCTGATTGACTTGGAACTTGGCATTTGTGTTTGTTGCAATAATGCTACCCTATGCTGTCTTTGAGTTGTTTCCCTTTGTTTCCATCTTCAAATTTGGTATGCATGATTGTTGAAAAATCAGGGAGTGGATTGCACAAGAACCATAAGTCTTCCTAGCATGAATTTTGAGTTATTTGCCCTTTGATCTTCATTTTAAAAGCATTTCATTCTTGTCCGCATTATAACTTTCTTGTCCGCATTATAACTTTGTCATCTCTTGTCTGAACGTCTTCAAATTTGGTATGTATGATTAATGAAAATTAGGGAGTGCAGTGCACAAGAATGATAACTGTTTCTAGCACAAATTTTGAGTTATTTGCACTTGGATCTTAATTTTTATAGCATTTCATGTTTGGTCAGAGCATAACTTTGTAATCTCCAGTCCGATTGACATGAATCTTGGCATTTGTGTTTGCTGCAATAATACATTAATGGGTTAAGTACATATCAACCAAACAACTTTCTTACTCCATTGATTTGGTGCTGTTTTCTTCTCTTTTGACAAACAGTTTATTTCTGTAAATAAATGTACAACTTTCTATTCTATGTTAGAATTTGCACTTGTTTTTTATTCATGGCAAATGTGATTTATTTGATGCTTCTAGGAGACAAGATGAGTTTACAATTCCAAATAATATACCAGATGTTCAAACAAACCCTGATTCAGAGGTAACTTTGTTGAAACTTTGTATAAAGTTTATGTTTTATGCATTTTAACAATACTGATAATATGTACTGAATTTTGAGCACTTTCTTGAACAATTATTTGTGTGGAAAACATATCCTGATTCAGAGATAATTTTTTTGAAACTTTGTATGTATGCAGTAAAACTTTTAGATCGTTTTAATGTGACAGAAGATGCTTGTATTATTTTTGCTGAATTTTGAGCATTTTCTAAATGAATTTTGAGCATTTTCTAGAATAGTTATGTGTCAGAAAGAAAGGCAACTTAGAGTGGCTGCACTCTTTGTTGTTTCTATGCATTACTTCGATCATGTCTTGTTCTATCTTTTACCCTGAATCTTGGGATGAAGGCTTTCTATAACATAGTGGAAAAACAACATAATGCTGGTACCATTTTCTGCCTTTCCCTAAATGTCTTTTCCCCTTTTAATGATGAATTGGATTGTTTTAGCGCACTGAACTTACCATTGTCCAAATGCTTTCAACTATGGTAAGTCTAAGATTTTGTTGCTCTGCAAAGAGTAAAAGTAAAACTAATTAAGATATATTATAAAGAGCAAGTGACTATATATCATATCAGGCCGATTTTTGAAAAAATGGTGGCCAAAGGAGAAATTACTTTTACTCATGTACAGCCAACATATATATCTTTAACCCTTTACCAAATGACAAAATTTTAGACTGGTCCAAATTGAAAGTACTTTCAGACTACAAAATAAATGTAACTCAAAAAGGGAAATTTGTTTCCAGCAGGGTAGAAAACATTATGGGAAAAGGAGAAAATGCTGGTTACAAAAAGACTTCTATCTCAAGGTCGTAAAAACCAGGGATTGTTTGGTAAAGGGTTAAACGTATGGTGAATTTTTTTACTCATACTTACTGAGGAATTCGCAGACAACAATTTAAATGTTTTTCAAATGGTAGTTTTTGTCCTTGAATAGATTGAAAATGATTTGGGAAAAGAAGAAATGCTGGCTACTGGTATTTTGCTCCTTTTCCAACAATGTTTATCAAGCCTTTCTTCTTAGAGTTGTTAAAACTTAGGACTGTGTGGTAATGGGTTAAACAGGCTGTTCAACATTAGTACCATAACTTATGATAAGTGTAATAATTTTAATTCTGTATATTATATTTCATGTTTCTATTTTTAGAAATGTTATGGGATCATAATTTAAGCTTTGGGGAATTATTTCCCCATCACAGTGGATATTTTCCTCCTGCTGAAAATCTATAACTACTTTTTTTGTTCTACTTGAGATCACTAGTTTTAAAAGTGGCATTCGCTGACAAAATAATCAGAGGAAATATAATATATAATTTATTGCATCAGCTTGTGGTTAATATGGGGAAATATACTTTCCCTTTTTCTGCAAATATTTCCCAATATCATCCACAAGCTGATGAAATAAACTCTATTTAATGTTATATATTACAGTGCATAGATATCCACATGATCGAGTACTCCAGTGAGCAATGGTTTATGGAGGGAGATGAGAACCAACTCCTAAGCAGCAAGGTAAGTAGAAATCTTGAAGTAGCTTTTGTAGGTGATATAGATTATGATCAGACTGCACAGAGGATGCTATATTGTCCTAGATCTACATGGTCTTCTGCATGATGCCATCCTATTTACCAATTCTTATCACATGACTTCCCTTGTTTTCAAGGCAAGACAGCCATCACAAATTTTCTTGTCTGACACATAGGAAAAGTTAAGAAAATAGTGCTCTATCTTGTCAATGCACTGTAATTCTATTTCGACATACTCACATAGATAGCACAGTGCATGCGCAGTTCAGTGCTTCGTAAGTTGCGGGTTCGGTAAGAAGACGACGCTGAATTCAGTGATTATTTCCTGGATTTTATTGTTTCACAACAGATTTTGTTTTTAAATATTAGGTATCTCCTATCGGGCGATATCTCATGATGACATCTTATTTATGCATTCACATTTTTATCGGATTTGTGATCTGGAGCCATCTGTCGTACAAACTTTCCTAAATGGAATTGGATCTAATTGTAAAAACTGGTGATTATTGCAAGGCTGCAAATTTTAGTATCATTAGATGTAAAACAAAACCATTAAAAGCAGGTTTCTATGGAACTATTTTTTCCTCTGTGATCAAAGAAACAAACAGGCTGTTTCTAAATTTCAATACACATGCACATGGAAGTCTCTGTTTTAGCACATCATAAACTAGAATTCTTGAGATATAGTTATGTCATAGAAAGAACCTGACATTTGTTGGCTTTGGAGGTAAATTTTTCATAAAAGTTGTATACACAAAATGTTATTAAGCTTGCCAAAGGCTTACTTAACTCATTACCAAATGATGAAATTTTAGACTTGTCCAAATTGAAAGCATTTGCAGACATTAAGATAAACTTGAATCAAAAATTGAAACTTGACTTTAGAAGAGAAGAAAAAGCATAGTGAGAAAAGGAGAAAATGCTGGTTACTCATCTGAAACAGAAATTACCACTAAACCTACTCTTAACATCTGCAAATACTTTCAATTGATCAAGTCTGAAATTTTGTTGTTTGGTAATGAGTTAATAAAGAGTTAAATCTTGTGTTTTCTTTGTAGATAATATCATTTGGAATGAAGGGACGTCCATCATCCTACACAGATTACCCAGTTAAATATCGTATACACAGTCCAGATAGGAGAATTGCTACAAGACAAGCTCAGTGAGTGGCCGCTAGCATTCCATATGTAGACTGCTAAGATTAGCACTTTACAACCCTGAAAAAGAAGCTCTTTGAAAACATTTTTGCAAAAGTAGAAAATGCTGGTAACCAGGATTTTTTCTCCTATTTCAGCAGTTTTTTCTACTCTTCCTTAATCAAATTTTGAATCACTTTTATTTTTGTTGTCTGCTAATGCTTTCAGTTTAGACCAGTCTAATATTTTGTTGTTTGTTAACTCTTTACCACACAATCTCGACTTTTAAACGACCCTGAGAGAGAAGTCTTTTGAAAACATTGGAAAAGGAGAGAATGCTGGTAACCAGCATTTTGTCCTTTTCCCACAATATTTTCTACCCTTCCCATAGCAAATTTTAACTTTTGAGTCACATTTATTTTGTTGTCTGCATATGCTTCCAATTTGGACCAGTCCAAAAATTTGTTGTTTGGTAAAGAGTTAAACAGGAAAAACTAGACTGCACAGAAGGCACAACCAGATCCAGGAAATAATCATCCCCAAAATGAGGCAAGGGGAATATAGATTGTGCGTTTTGTGTATGTCCATTTGTCTGTCCATCTAGAAAGATATCTTCTAAAATCCTTGATGTGTGAATTGATGAAACTTTATACATGTGCACCTTATGGTAGTCTATGGATGTTTTTTTTTGTGATGCTGTGTCATGGAAAAAAGAGGATTGATGTATATTTAACCAATCTCTCTTTATCTACAGGACAAAATTTTATGAAACTTGATATTTATATTGTTTATCATAAGCCACAAACAATCATAGTTTGTTTTTATTTAATGAAGTGCCATATCTTTGAAAAAAAGAGGGGGGGCTTAATGAATGCTTTTAATATGGACCAAAGAAAAGGCCATGTGTACAACACAGTATCTCATAATGACATATCTGGGGAATCCATATATTTGTATGGGGTCTTTTTTGGGTGAGGGAATATCTTTTCAACAAAATACCTTGCTTTTTTGTAACTTTTAAATGACAAACAAAAGGTCTATTTACAGAGAGCATTTACCAAATTGACATCAGTTGTAGCAACAAGAATATTCTTGTACATCTTGACCCTACAATCCTGTATCTAAATTACACTGAAGGTGAAAATATTGTTGGAAAAGAAGACAACCTGTATCTTTTCCTTTTTTTCTATTTTTTCTTCCCTGTTATAGGCAAACATAATCATTTTAGACATATTCAACAAGTTGAGTACAAATGTTTTTAATTTTGCAAAAGTTTACAATTTGTCTGGAAGAGAATTCATCACAGCCAAGTTATTATTTCAGATGTGTATACTTTGACACAGCATTGAGGAGGTGGGTGGGGCCAGCAGAGGTATGTGAGGTTACAAATGACCTTGGCCTAGGTGTTGATGACTTTGTAGACTGCTCATGTAAACATCTGACACACTACGCTGTGAAGGCTGACACCACAGAATCTGGACTTGTGGGATACACTGACTGGTTTGCTGCCTCATGTTTTATTTGTATGGTATGTATATGAGAAAAAAAATTGTATACTGTGAAACCATTAATATTCGTTGAGTACTAATTTTTGTTGATTTCGTGGGTAGGTAAGTCCACGAATTCAAGTTCTCGTCGAAAGATAGGCCCTTGGCCCTCTTCAACTAAGTTGGGTTCAGCTCATTGATAACGAACATGCCAACGCCAATGTTAAAATGTACACACTCCCTATCGAACAGCAAGTTATTTACACCTTAGATTATTTGTTTCTATAACATTTCTGTTGAGACTTAACATTTACGTAGTAAAAATATCCATTTTTCATTCCTTAACTTCATTTCTTTTCCTGGTATCCCGGCAACCACGGCATAAACACTGTTGAAAAATTACCTACACACATCGAGTCGAGTAATCCATGTTTATTTTTTACTGTTGCATTTCGGCAGCGAGGATTTTTTTGCAAACAGCCAAATAAATTTTCTGCTGACTACACAAAACATGTGATATGACTGCCTAGGTGTTTTTGAAACAGCCATTTCTAAACGCATAGATTTCGTGGGGTAAAACTGTCGTAAATTATTACAATAAACATTTGTTTTGCAACCCTCTTGCTCGAATGACCTACACATTATGTCATAGGTCTACCCGAAACCAAAATTTTACTGCAAACACGTGTGTACCTGCGACAGGCATAAAATCATGTTGATGGACGGCTTGTTTTATATTTCGGTCGTTTTAATATTGAATTTGGTGATGACAAGATAGCGGATTTCAACGTGTTGTTGGACGGTGTCAGACTGAATAGATCTTGCAGTCTGATCTTTGATCTAGCCCATCCATTTGAACAATGACTTAGCTCTAAAAATAGATCTAGACACAAATTTGTCGGAGTGTACAATTACTATTTCGGACACACTTTAGGACAACAAGGTAAAATGTATCATTTCAGTAATAATAAACGATTCAAGCTCTAAACAAAAGATCTGTTTCCTTCTGCCACAATATATCGGCAAATATGCGGTAAGCAGTTATGTTTTCCTAAGAGACCAAGACATACGGGAAAGGGTAGCTTCGGAAGTCAGCGGTTTCAAAGCAGACGATTCTGAAAATGTCGTCGTATCTTTTACAGCTTAAAATTTGACTGTAATTGTGACTACAGGATTAAATAATAATGATGTAAATTGTTAATTACACGTCTTAATCGATAGACTCGGGACCGCCAATCAGATTATCAGATAAGTGTCATAAACTTTGCACCCTTTATACTCGATACCTGTATACTTGTCATCGATCGAGTCCCGCCTTATGTCATCTTTATTTTTTCTTTCACACACTTTATTAATGGACAGTTTATATTTTTTTTTACTTAAAAAAAATTCTTTTGGAAATGAAAAATTCTTTTGGAAATGGAAAATCAAAGAATTTACGGTCCAACGAAAATGCCGAATTTGAAAAATCCACGAAATTTCATACCAGTGAAATTATATGAATCCACAGTAGTATGTATATGAGAAAAAAAATTGTATGGTATGTATATGAATAAAAAAATTAACTCCAGAAGCACTTTTCACTAATTTAGATGCCTTTGCATCCTGTGTAGATCAAGATCAGACTGCAAAAAGTCTGCTGTGTGATCTTGGGTCTACACTGTCAGCTTTACTGAGATCTACTGGACAAGGACTATCTTAAAACTGCCTTTTTTAGTGTCTTTTTTAGGATCAATTTTAGGGAGTTTTTAGGGTGTTATCTATAGAATGAAAACACCCATTGGGTTAATTTGGCAGTCTAATTGTAAATAGAATGTGCATATATATATGTGTCATAAGGCTTGCTCTATGCCCCCTCTCCAGTCCCAGTGGCACAGTCGGTAGTATGGAGGACTTGAGAACAGGATCGTGGGTTCAATCCCCTGCTTGGCCAATGTCATTCTGAGGACTGATGATAGTCAATGCAAAAGGACTCTATTCACTTCCACTGCTAACCATTGTCTTGATGATGGCAATATGGGAAAGCAGCCAGTGGCTTGGAAAGAAAATTGTGTGAAACACTGGTAAAAGAGACTTCAGGAAAGCATGGATAGGTGCACTGGCTGCTTTGATATAACTGAAATAGTGTTGTAAATAGCATTAAAAACCATACCATCAATCAATCATTAGATTTGCACTATTCACCCTCTCCCATATGTGGATGAATTACATTTTTAAGCTCTATAGAGTTGGTAAACAGTATTTTGGAGTAGATTAATCCTACTTAGCCCCATTTCAAAATTCTTTATTTCTCCTGAAAAATTATCTGGCTGTAAAATTCACTTCTTGTTCGGTTGTGCACTCATTTTTAATTTAACTCTTTACCACATGACAACATTTCAAACTTGTCCCATTTGAAAGCATTTGCAGATGGCAAAATAAATGTGGCTAAAAAATCAAAATTTGTTTAGGGAAGGGTAGAAAACATAGTTGGAAAAGGAGAAAATGCTGGTTACCAGTAGTTTCTCCTTTTCCCACAATGTTTTCAAAACACTTCTTTCTCAGGGTCTTTAAAAGTCAGGATTGTGTGGTAAAGGGTTAAAAATGTACTTTGGAGCATAAAACTCTTGTTTCTTTTCATTATGTTGATTGTTAGGGAATTCTATATAATGTCAGAAATGTTACTTCATGTGGATGGTATACATTTGGCCAAATGATGACACACAAGAAGAAGATGATTAAAACCTTTTGTAATCTTGATAGTAATAGGAAAAAAGTCAACAACAAGAATCAGATACATCTCATTAATTTTGCAAACACAAGAGTTAGATTTATGGGTTTTCAAAATATGGTCAGTGATCACATTGTTTTATCTATTTTTTCCATTAAAAGAAAGATTCACTGCATTGAAATATTATCATTTCATAATGGTATTACTCTTTTTATAGAAGCACTTTCTAAATATTTTTATGTGCAATCAAAGAAATAACTCGCCTAAAAGCAATATTCAAAGCAATTTGTTATAAAATAAAATACTGTTCTATCGTGTGACTATTTCCCCTCAGTGGTTCTTGTTTTGGTTGAAAGTATATTAAACCCTTTACCAAACAACAAAGCCATAGACCTGTCCAAATTGAAAGCATTTGCAGATGGAAAAAGAAATTGAAAACTTAAATTTCTCTTTGGAAGTATAAAAAAAACATTGTTGGAAAGTTAGAAACTGCTGGTGAAGAGCTTATCTCTTTTTCCCTCAATGTTTTCAAAACTTTCTGCCCTAGGGTTTTTAAAACTCATGATGGTCTGGTAAAGGGTTAAGATAGCATATTGGTACTAGGAGATAAGGGAAAAAGGCATTATGCATCTATTTTGGAACTAGCCAATAGAAATTCTTTGTTTATTTCAGACTGGTTTACTGTTAGCCATACTAGCTCACCATATTTGCTCCATCAGTGCCATGTTCTCTGCCAGTCTACTCATGCACATGTTGTTTGCTGCCATGGCAACACAGGTTTGTCTTTCAGATCTGAACTCCCTACCAAATAATAAATTCTTGGACTTGTTTAATGTGAAACATTTGTCGATGACAAGTCATTAATCATTAATATTTTCAAATTATGGGATTTGTCTTTGAAATCAAATAAAAAATTATTGGAGTAGGAGAAAATGCTGGTTACTACCTTTATCTTCTTTTCCCTTTGATAATTAGAGCTGTTAGCCCATTACCACACAATCCCTACTTTTGACGACCCTGAGAAAGAACCCTTTCGAAAACACTAGTGTTACCAGCATTTTCTCCTTTTCCCAGTGTTTTCTACCCTTCCCAGAATAAATTTCAATTTTTCAGTCAGCTTTATTTTGTCGTCTGCAAATGCTTTCAATATGGACCAGTCTAAGATTTTGTCATGTGGTAAAGAGTTAAAACTCTGGATTGCTTGACAAAGATTTAACTTTAGGAAATTTATATGATTGATCTTGGCCGCTCTTCATTAATTTTTGTAAATTCTTAATGCCAGGACTTGCCTCATTTGCTGCAACAGAACATCTTTACCAATCATACTGGCTGGTCTTATAATATAGATTTTGGACGCTTTATAGAATGGTTGAAGGCTGCTTTTGGATCTGTGCTTTATCTAAGACCAAGACAGCATTTGCTAAATATCAATGTATACCAATATGAGACAGCATGTGTTTTAGCTCTGATATCACAAACAAAACACCTACAGATTTTCATAGCATGACAAAATTTCCATACCGGAATGCTTTTAGTCAAAGTGATATATTTTCCATGTAGAAAATTCAAATTCAAAATTCAGTCATTATTTCATTGAGTTCAAGGTCATTATAGACTAAGATCCTATGATGACAATCATTTTACCATACCAAAAATGAGGACTCACCATGCTGATAGATCAATCTCCTATGCTGGTCCATTGTGGTGGAACTCTTTACCTAAAAAACCTTTATGTGTTGAAAATGAAACTACATTCAAGAAAGGCTTTAAAATGTTTTGTTTAACAAACACTGTCAGTAAGTTTTTGTCAGTACAGATAGGTCTGTGGTGTAGTTGTAAACACAGAAAGAATGTCATAAATTCTGTGGCTGTATTTTGAGTTGGAAGTCATTTAACAAAACTTATACATGTATGTAGAGAAAAACTTACAAACTTCATTTCCAAAAGCCTGTAAAACAAACACTTTTAAGATAGTACCATTCTAGTGGAAATCAGCTATTTCCTCATTAATATTATCCTAAAAAAGTTGCTATGATTGAAAATAAGCACTATTGTACTACTTTGACCAAGCCACTTTTATCATTTTTGTGGTATTTGTCGAAGACAATACCACAATGAGTTCAAGATTGAATTTTGAAAACCATGTATCTTATATTGTGCCGTGAATCTAATACTCCATCGCGTTTAGGTACACAACAGTAGAAAGAGATTGAGTTCAAGTAGTTAAATTTTACTGGAATATCCCGGATGTTTGTAGCTTGAAAATGTTTCAAACGCTTTGGAATATCATTACTACGCTCTCTGTCCTAACCACATACAAACAGACGAAGCAATGATTACATGCTCTTTTATCGCCAAAAGAGCCAGACGGGCTGAAAAACGTAATTTCAAGTGTAATAACTTGGCCCTTTTCAAAAAAAGTCGGTCGTCAATTGACACTAATAAATTAATCAACCTCCGAAAGGTCCCGGGCTTTAGTGCAAGAATATAAAACTTGGCATAAAGTAGTTCAATTTAAATACATGAATATTGCCATTTTCTTCATAATTTGCAGCTATCTAGGACGACATTTCAATTTAAATCTTGATTTGCAGATCTTCCATATGATACATATTTCTACATATGCCAGCGTATCCATTTTGTCATAGCGTACCCAAACTCCTTAGAGTCGGTACCGAGTCTATACTGAGACAGCGTACCCAAACGTTGTAGAGTTTTAGTTCAACCATTTTGTGCAAAACCGAAGGAAATAAACCCATTTAAACTCATTTTTTCTCAGGCAAATGACTTTTACGGTGTCACTCAATTATGTAATTTGAAATGGCATATTAAAATACATTGGGCGAGGCTATCGATCGTTGAGATACTTATTTTTGATTGAAATTAGCTTCTCGCGAAATGATACAAATTTGCCAACTGACCTTGGGCTTTTTCGTTCCAAAACCAATTCGTTCCAAGGCTTGTTGGTCCTATGATTGCACGCTACTCCATTTGATTGCTCATGAATATTTATAGATCGAGGTAATAGACCATTTGCCAAATACCGTTACTGACGCGTCACCACGAGTTACTTCCCTTTCCACCCGACAATTTTTCCCAATCCTGTATATACCCGAATAGTGAAAGTGTCATATTTTTTAAACGGATTACACACTAAACGCGATAAATAAACAACCTAAAACGGCCGTGCCGCTAGTTTCATCAATTATCTTTTTCGAAGACACACACAAAAAAGAACTGTTGTTTTATCGATTTTTCGGTAGACCAGAGAGTAAAGCGGTATCATTTATAAGCAGCTGTCTCCTGCCGGGCGTGTTGATAGAGCTTTTTGTATGCAGACTGCATTAACCCTTTGGCTACCAAGTGCGACTCAATGACCTGTTGCAGACAATATAGATTCAGATCACACCAGGAAGAACGTGCCGTCTGATCCTAGATCTACACTATCCGATACGGAGATATTTTTCCTCGGGTGCATGGAAATACCGAATTACACCTGATTTACCGAATTATACCGAATTACACCGAATTATACATTCAAAACACTTATTTATTAAGTAATATATGAATTAAACCTTTAAAAATTATATTGTTAGGCTTTTTCTGGCCCTTAACTGTTTAAATCTGTAATTCACATGACCGAATTACACTATATACTATGATTGGTATCACACTATGTTTCACCGGATTTACCGAATTATACCGAATTACACATAGTGATACCGAATTATACATTCAAAACACTTATTTATTTAGTAATATACATGTATGAATTAAACTTATTCAAATTATATCATTAGGCTTTTTCTGCAGATAACAATTTGAATGTGGCTTAAAAATGAAATTTTCTTTAGGAAGGATAGCAAGGGAAAAGGACAAAAGGTTGATTACTAGAATTTTAACCCTTTTCAACAACATTTTTGAAAAAAACTGTATTTCTATGGGTCGTAAAAAACTTGGGTTAACTGGCATAGGGTTTTAAATAGTTACTGCGAATGTTTCCACCCGAAGACAACACTCTGGACAGATACTTAGCATATGGAGACGATTGAATAAACGTGGGTCAAATGGTTGTAATTGTCTTGTAAAAAGTATAAAAAAAAAAAACTATTGTTGAAACTGGCATGAGAAAATGCATGTTGCAAGCTCTTCCTTTTTTCCTCAAATATTTTTGCTCACACTTTGAAAATTCTTTTTTTTTTCACAAATGTTTATGAACTACATATTGATTACTTTCAGCTTTCGGTTTTTTGAAAGTGTGTGTGTGTGTGGGGGGGGGGGGGGGGGGGGTGGGGAATGTGTTAAGGTTGAGAAAGTGAGACAAATGACAGACAGTGGGACATATCAGCACGTCTACCCCCTTTTTATACGGGTCACTCGAAATACTTTGGTAAAAGGTTGTTTAGCTGTTTAGTGTCTTCAGAAAGACAGGGACAGTCCATTTAGTGATTTTAAAGTACTATTATCAAACATCCTTGTTGCACTTTCAGCCATGTACCTATTGACGAATAACTTATGTTATCGATCATGAACAAAAGAAACGTGGCTTCAGATCAAAATTCAGACCTTCCAATCCATAACTTCTTTTAAGCTTCATTTTGAGTATAAAAAATATGTATCTAATGAAGTCTTACCAAAAAAGAAAAATGGGTGAAGGGTTAAATCGGTGTTCCTTTCATCTCGGTATCGCACTGCAGAGTGGGTGACCTTTAGAACAGCTGCAATATACTTGCTTCTTACAAATTAGCACACACGTGTCACATTAAATTGACTCTTCTTATCTTTTGTTTCATATTAATTTACCCCTTTGGTTATCATTAATGGTCAGGATTATGAATTTTATACAGGTTTCAGAGGCTTAGTCCGTTCTTAGTCTCTACATGCTCTTTATTTAAATACGATTTTATAAAATGCATATTTTGTCTGTTTGTGATTTTCTTTTTCAAAGGCAATATAATGAAATATGTTTGAATTGTGTTCGAATTGATTTCTATAGATTTCTTGCTATGTCATTTTCTTTTCAGTTATGAATTTGTCAAAATTTGAAGGATTTGCAAACGGGACATAGGGCATTTGTTACTAAAATAATGCTTTGATTGTCCGGTGTCACGTGATACTGCTGGTGTGCCACTTACGATAAAATGGAAATATCGCTTACCGTCTATTGATTGTAATGTTGGAAATTGAATGTAAAAGGCTAGAGATATTTCATAATTATAGTTCTCAGGAACAAACTTAATTTTGTTGGATATATCAACAGGATTTTTCTCTCTATTCGTCATGCATCCTACTGTCAAGGGGCGTTACTCCTGCTTCTTCCTCATGATCAAAAGGAGACCACTTATACAAAAATAAACCAAACTTTGTCATGAATACTCTCCCTTCAACCGAAAAGGTATTCATTTGCTTAGTGGGTTGACTTTTAAGCCAATATCTGAACAATATGTCTCTGTTTCTTTCAAACTATTAATTCCACACATGGATTTCCTTGACAAATACCACTTCAGCGTTTTCAACGCTTTGATTTCCTTCTTAGAATTATCATTTATAAATCTAGGGCCACTCTATTCTCATTACAAAGGGAGATAATAAATAGCTTCCTTTTCAGAAAACTAACAAAAATATCAACTATTAATTTCAAGTTGGACATCAAAGGAATTTCTAATCGGCTAGAAATGTACAGAAATATTATACAAGTATAAATCTTTATTTATCAACAAATAAGAAATTTCATTCCATGTTGCACTAGAAGCGTTAGGATGGTAATGCCTTAAAGATGAAACATGATATGATACAAATTGCTTGTTGCAATCTTTCTTGTGACAATGTTAATAAAAAACTTTTAAAAAACTTTTTCCATTGACAGATTTGCTATGTTGTGAACGCCTACCTGAGTCCAGATGAGATATTAGTCTACACACTGGACGAAGACAATTACAGATGTATAGTGATGGGTGTGTTTAATAATTATTTCTTCTTGGCACAGTTTTCCTGGATGATGACACAGGTTAGAAACTTATTCCTGAATTAGATCTAATTCATTGAAATATTTGTGTTACTGAATCATTTTTATTAAACTTATCACTAAGTCTAGATGACCAGTGGGCCACTAAGGATGATTGGGCAACCAATTTTCTCCATCCATCTCTATTTTCAGCCTTTCAAAGGGCTTTACCCAGCTTTGAACCTGCCCATTCCATTTTGTTGTCTTCCCATCTTTTTTCCTGTATTCCTTCCCTTTCCCCTCTATATATTAATTGAACAAATTAACCTTTATGCAAAGGATAATACCCGGTAATTAGAGAATTAATTTTTTATTGTCATGTATACTCAGACAGTACAGAAACTCTATTTAAAACACCTACACTACAGTCTTTGAATAGTGTTCAAAAGACTGGATTGGTCCCTCAAAGGCTACAGGTAAAAACAGGATGAGAAATTGTTTGTTTTAAGCATTTGCTCCTGTTCTCAACAGTGTTTCTGAAGTTTTGAGCCTTGGCAAATCTGCAATAACAAAAAAGTCTTTCATTATCAGATAAAGAAAGTTGGAAAATGATGTTTCTAATTAGGATGTCAGTGAATTTTTTATATATTTTTTTTCTTCCCGAAGGGCGAGCATATAGTTGCCGCTTTGTCTGTCCGTCCGTCCTTCCTTCCGTCCTTCTTTCCGTCCGTCCGTTCGAAGCCATTTCTCCACAACCCTTGGACCAAATTGGATGAAACTTCATATATGAACTTCTAAGGGTAAAGTGCCGACATGTTTTTCCTGGTTTTTCACTATGACCCCATGTCATGGAAAAGGGGGGCTTAATGCAAAATTGCAATTTTTTATTACCGTGTTTTGGTGCGTATAACACGCACATTTTTTTCAGCTCTGAATAATTTCAAACTGGGGACTGCGTGTTATACACTACAATAGGCAAAACCATGTTTTTCTCCTTGAAAGTCGGTCGTATACCTGTTCAAAGTGGGTGGGGGGCGGGGCGTAGGTACAAAACGGCAAAGTTCTCTCGCCACAGCCTTAACTTTCGTCATCATCCCATTTCAACTTTTACCGATTTAAATAAAGAAACATTATGTTTTAATTTTGTTAAAATGTACTTGTACATTCTTAATTTGAGGATTAGGATTTGTAATTTCCCCATTCTGTCAGCCATTTTGGCAATGACGAACGTACCCTGGAATGATAAATATTGATTTACTGTTATCGTCTGATTCGTCTCATATTTTTTCATTCTTTGTTAATAGCTAAAATTGAACAATTATTGAAGAGTAAAATAATGATTCAGAAAGAAATGAATGATTTAAAAATATCTATATTTATCGCTACTTTTTAATCATGATTTACATCATATAGATCTATGTTTATTTCACACCTGTCACATTTGTCGATGGAGGTGAGAAAATAGGAGATTAACAACGATATGGTCATCAGTTCAATGTGTGAATTTGCAACATGTCATAAGCTGGCATGTTTTTATAATCCCCCGAGTACACGTCGAATCATTACCATTTCCACTTAGATTAAAAATGGTTATTTCCCTTTGATAAAGTATCGCCATTTACAATTTTTCAAGATAGCGTCGTAAGCTTCAGATGTTACGATATTTTGGTCAATTTTTGATGCGTGTTGTACATCCGAACAACATTTTTTCCTCGGATCTGATGCTGAAAAAGGCCTGCGTGTTATACATGCCTGCGTGTTATACACAACGTTTTACGGTAGTAACTCATTCAGTTTTTGTCAAAATACCATGAAACTTCATGGTTATATTGTTTATGGAAAGTTTCAGCATAATGTCCTTGCTATTTACAATCTAGGCGTTTTTTTAAGTTGACATTCTGTCATGGAAAAAGGGGGTTTCTTGCAAAATTCCAATTTTTACTAATATCTCATTCAGTGTTGGTCAAAATTTCATAAAACTTCATGGTTATATTCTTTTTTCAAAGTTTCACCATGTGCTCTTCTTTCTTTATCTATGTGTTTTTCAATTTGACCCTCTGTCATGGAAAAAGGGGGTTTCTTGTAAAATGCTAAGGAAAAATCAATTTTGCAAAATTGAAATTTTTACTAATATCTCGTTCAGTTTTTGTCAAACTTTCATGAAACTTCATGGTTATATCTTGTTTTACAAGTTTCAGCATGTGCCCTTGTCATTTTCAATCTATGAATTATTAATGCGCAAATACCTCTATCCTGGTTTCTCAATTTGAGGCTGTATCACGGAAAAGGGGGACTTCACGGAAAAAATTGTTTTTCACTAGCATCTCCTACATCAGTGCTCAAGACTTTATGAAATTTCAGATCTGAACTTGTTGGAACGTTGCCCAGGTACCTCTCTTCCGGTTTCTGAATTTCAGGCTGCGTCACAGAAAAAGGGGGCTTCATGTAAAAAATGGTTTTACGTAATATTTACTACACGACTGCTCAAAATTTTATGAAATTTCGAATTTTGATTTATTATTCAAAAATGCCACAAACCACACACCTGTTCTATTTAATTCAATGATGCAATATTGTTGTATGGGAAAAGGGGACTTAAAGGGGCCTTAGTGGGCTTATTGTCCTCTACAAGTTCGTGTTGGTTCTCTTAAGATAGTAATTGCCTTTTCACTTCAATTTTTTGGGAGGCATGAACAAGTCCTTTTAGGATAAAAGAAGTGAATTTATATCAATTTCATATATTTTATGACAAGCACTTGTTTGGGGAGCATAATCCGTCTCTGACGGCTCTTGTTTTTTTTATCTCATAAACAATACAGGGCTTTATCTAAGAAAGAGAATTTTCATGGTAACTAGTTGATTGCTGAACCCTCCCTGGAAAATTAAAGTTCTATTTAAAATATTATATTTCACCCTTTATCAGACAACAAAATTTTAGACTTGTCCAAATTGAAATTATTTGCAGGAAACAGATTAAATGTAACTTGAAATATGACATTTGTGTATCATAAGGAAGAAAAAATTTTGGGAAAAGGAGAAAGTACTGATCACGAGCATTTTCTCTTTTTCCCACATTTTTTTCAAAAGCCTCTTTCTCTGGACTGTTGAAAGTCAGGATTGTTTTGTCAGGTATTTAACCCTTTACCAAACAATCATGTGTTTGACTACCCTGAGAAAGATGCCTTTTGAAAAGAATGTGGAAAAAGGAGGAAATGCTTGTAACAAGCATTTTCTCCTTTTTCCCAAAACGTTTTCTTCCCTTTTAAAAGAGAAAATTATCCTCTTAGCTACATTTTATTTGTCTTCAGCAAATGCTTAGAATTTGTACTAGTCTAGAACTTTGTTGTTCAATAAAGAGTTAACTCTTTACCAAATGACAAATTTATAGACTGGTCCAAATTGAAAGCATTTGCAGACAACGAAATAAATGTGACTGAAGAATTGAAATTTGATTTGAGACGGGTAGAAAACAGTGTGGGAAATGCAGAAAATGCTGGTTACCAGCAATTTTTCCTTTTCCCACAATGTTTTCCATAGGCTTCTTCTCAGTGTTGTCAAAAGTAGGGATTGTGCGATAAAGAGTTAAACTACTATAGATTATTCTATGTTTTCAGGCACTGAACTTCTGGAAGATTTTGATCCTGAATGATGAACATACAGATAGAAAATATGTCCTGTTTTTCTTACTTGGCTGGGGTAAGAAAGTTTCTCCTCTTTGGTTATACATATCAAGATTACACATAATCCTTAATTCTACTCCTTTTATTGCTGTCATCTTATTCAAACCTTTTATAGCTAAAAATATCCATGTATATCATCATTTAATATGGACTAAATGACTAAATGAGCAAAGCTGTCATTGCAACAGAAAACAAACTTCTGTGATTCATTAATTCCCTTTTTGGTCTCTAAACCCGCTAAGCAAACAATCCCAAGTTTTAATGAAGTTAACATCTATTGATAATATGGAAAAAGAAGGAAAGTGCAAGTAACAATCATCTTCCTTTTTTCCCCATAATGTTTTTTACCTTTTTAAAGACAAATGGTATTATTTTAACCGTACTTAATTAATTTTGTCATCTGCAAAATTAATGCTCTCTATTTGGACAAGTCAGAAATTTTGTTGTTTTGTACAGCTTTAATTCATTAGACCAAATGACAAAATTTTAGGTTTGTCTAAATCCAAAGCATTTGCAGAGGACAAAATGAGAGTGATTGAAAATTTGAAATTTGTTTTGTTAAGGGTAAAAAACATTGTGGGTAAAGGAGAAAATGCTGGTTACCAGCATTTTCTCCTTTTCCAGCAATGTTTTCTAAAGGCTTCTTTCTCAGGGTCATCAAAAGTAGGGATTGTGTGGTAAAAGTACAGTATAAACTGTAAGAAATGACCTGGCAGGGCAGGTCATTGCATCATAGATTAAGGTAAAGTAGGTACATGTTACACCCGTAACCATCGTGAGTAGCCGTATGAAATGCAATATCAAGATAGAGAATGTGAGAATTGACCCAAATGGATAAAGAGCACCTTTTTTCACAATGTTTTCAGACAGTAAAAGTGTATGCATTTCATAATTACGTCCATTATGTTAAGGATCAATGAAGTACTGTTAAGATAAACATGTTTACATATTTTTGTGACAAACTATTTCAAAACTGCCTTCATGCCACCAAAATGAAAAATAAAATGATCGACTTTGGTCAAAAGTTAGCCACACCCTGCCCATCTTCGCAAGCCAAGGATACTAAGGTAGTACCCTTGGCCGCTCGCCTCTTTAAAAATCGAAGCTCCCGCTGCGCCCATTCATTGGACGCGATCAAAACCCATCGCGTCCAATCAAACCATCTGTAACAAGAAATCTTTCGCAAAACAGAAAACAATAATGGAGGCGCCCTTAAAAACGAAAGTTGTCGTGTTTGTGACGAAAATTTGCCAAGAAAGAGTAGACGATCGATATTTAATGAGTTTTTTTTTAGTTTACGGTCAATTATGTGAAGTATCAGGACGGGTTCTATAGCCAAATGATTGCGAATTATCGTAAGTCTGTTCGTCTTGTTTTTGACATGATGAATCCGAAAGCGCAGCCACATTTGATGCATGGCCAACAAATTTTATTACGAGCATTTTGATTGGTCAGAAATAACATCAGCAAAAGGTTACGCAACTCGTAATATTCGACAGGTGGCGCAGCGGGAGTTTCGATTTTTAAAGAGGCGAGCGGCCAAGGTACGTAACGAACAAAGTGGAGTTAGTATCCTTGGTTTGCGAAGATGCACCCTGCCAAGTCAGTTCTTATAAATAGTGAATTGTATTCAGTAAGGCTTGTTTTTATGAGGTAAACCCATCGTGGACAGACGTTTGCAGTCTTCACTAGTAATACTGTATGGGTATTCACAGCTATATATGTATTTAATTGCTGAAAAAAATGGTAAACCAGTATAATGTCTCAATAAGTCCAGGCACAGTGTGTCAGCCAGTCATAGTGATATTCTTTCAAGTTTATAGTCAGAGTACAAATTCTAATTGTGGGTAACCCTTTGCCAAACAGTCCCATACTTAAGCGATCCCAGTGTGAAAGCCTAGCTTTTTAAAACTTTTTTGGAAAAGGAGAAAATGCTGGTTACCAGCATTTTATCCTTTTCCCACAGTTTTTTGCTGCCCATTATGAGATTTATTCCATTATTTGAGCCATATGAAATTTCTCAACTGCAAATGCTTGCAATTGGACAAGTCTAGAAATTTGTTGTTTAGTAAAAGAGCTAAATGGACTAAAGGGAGGCTGACCAAATCCAACATAAATGGAAGTCATAGAATAAATTGCTTTATGAGTACAATCAACAGTAATGGTCACTGATTTTGTTTCCAGGTTTACCAGTGGTTGTTATAGCAGTGTTTTATGTGGTAACCTTTAACCTCTACAAGTATGTCTATGATATACCCTCAGACTTTATATATGGAGATGTGAATAACAACAGAAACATGTAAGTTCGATAAAGTTCTATGTAAACAGAGTGTTTTTCAACCTGATATATTATATAATCTTGTAAACTAGTTCAGATAATATAAGATGGCTTTACATGCATGAAGGAGACGGTTTTCTTGATCTAAATTGTAAATTCTTAACCCATAGAGCTCTGAATAACTCCAACAGTCATTTCCAGTCTATAAATAAGGCCTAAATAGCTGCCTTCTCAAAGCTTCTAGAAATAAAAGCCATACAACTGCCCTCTCAAGGCTGCTAGGAATAAGGCCCAAATACAATGTAATTACCATCTCGATGCTGCTAGAAATAAGGCCCAAATAAATGCCTTCTCAAGGCTGCTAGAAATATGGCCCAAATAACTACCCTCTCAAGGGTGTTAGAAATAAGGCCCAAATAAATGCCCTCTCAAAGCTTCTAGAAATAAAGCCTAAATAACTGCCTTCTCAAAGCTTCTAGAAATAAGGCCCAAATATCTGCCCTCTCAAGGGTGCTAAAAATAAGGCCCAAATGACTGCCCTCTCGAGGCTGTTAGAAATAAGGCCCAAATGACTGCCCTCTCAAGTCTGATAGAAATAAGACCCAAATAACTGCCCTCTCGAGGCTGCTAAAAAATAAGGCTCAAATAACTGCCCTCTCAAAGCTTCCAGAAATAAGGCCAAAATAATTGCCTTCTCAAAGCTTCTAGAAATAAGGCCCAAATAACTGCCTTCTCAAAGCTTCTAGAAATAAGGCCCAAATAAGTGCCTTCTCAAAGCTTCTAGAAATAAAGCCCAAATAAGTGCCGTCTCAAGGCTGCTGTGAGTAAGGCCTAAAGCACAAATAACCGCCCTCTCAAAGTTTCTAGGAATAAAACCCAAATAATTGCCATCTCAAGGCTGCTATAAATAAGGCACAAATAAATGGCATCTTAAGGCTGCTAGGAATAAGGCACAAATGATTACCATATCAAGGTTGCAAGAAATAAGACCCAAATAACTGCCCTCTCTAGGCTGCTAGAAATAAGACACAAATAATTACCATCTTAAGGCTGCTAGTATTAAGGCACAAATAATTGCCCTCTCAAAGCTTCTAGGAATAAGAACATAACTGCCATCTCAAGGCTGCTAGAAATTTATCACAAATAACTGCCCTCTCAATGCTGTCAGAAATAAGGCCAAAATATATTTCTCCTCCAGGGTGCTATGAGTTAGGCCCACAAAATGCCATCTCAAGGCCGCTATAAAATAAGGCCCAAGTAAATGCCATCTTAAGGCTGCTAAAAATAAGGTCCAAGTAACTGCCATTTCAAGACTGCTAGAAATAATGCCCAAATAACTGCCATCTCAAAGCTGCCATGAATCAGACCCAAATAACTGCCATCTGAAGGCTGCTAGGAATAAGGCCAAAATAATTGCCATAATTATCAAGACTGCTAGAAATAAGGCCCAAATAACTGCCATAGCAAGGCTGCCAGGAATTGGGCCCAAATAACTACTATCTTAAGGCTTCTAGGAATAAGGCACAAATAACTGCTATCTCAAGGTTGCTTGGAATAAGGCACAAATAACTGCCATCTCAAGGCTGCTAGGAATAAGGCTAAAATAATTGCCATCTCAAGGCTGCTAGGATTAACACACAGATAAATGCCATCTCCAGGCTGCTAGGAATAAGACCAAAATAATTGCCATGTCAAGACTGCAGAGATCATGCTACGTGATTTTGGCAAGCTGGTCTTGATTAACACTAGCTGCAAAGGTGGCTATATTCATGCATTTCACTTTTTTTTCTCCAAACAAATTGTATGAAATTTTGTCCAAATTGAGTCTTTTCATGCAACAAAATAAATGTGACTCAGAAATGTTAATTTATATTTGAAAGATTAGAAAAGATTTTAGGAAAAGGAGAAAATGCTGGTTAACAGCAATTAACAGCAATTCTTCCTTTTCCAACCATATTTTAGAAAGGTTTCTTCTTTTGTACCTTTAAAGTTGCGATATTGTGGTAAAGGGGTAAGGATTTACAACAGCTTTATAAGTGAAAATTTGCTTTCATTTTTCTGCATATTTCTCACCAAATCATCTTTTCATATAGCAAGTTTTTTGCATGTTTATTTTGCAGTTGTTTTGTGACAAATGCATATGCAGGACTGGCTGGTGTCATTCTACCAGTGTTACTGATGTTACTTGTGGTGGCGGTGGTATTTATAAAGGCGTTTCAGGTCACCCCACAATGGCAAGCTTATGATGATATCTACAGGGGCAGATATAATATCAGTGGTAAAATATATTATTGCTTGAAACTGTTACATCAGTTTCCATTATAAGATTGGTAGTCTTCGGAGGAAATGTTGTGTTATTGTCAACCCATTGTCTATGTCTGTGTTTTAAAAACTTTTTTTTTTCAATATTTCTCATATTACCAAAGATATTTAGCTCAAACTTGGACACGATATTAATGATAAAAAAGTGAACCCATACATCAAAAGGTAAATGATCATCAGAGTATTTTTTACATTTATACCCTTTTGGACTTTGAATTTTCCAGTGAAAATAAAGCAACTGCAGCCAATCATTGACACCTGCATGCTACACTGTTGTTTGTGATGTAATTATAATCTAAAAAGCACATCTGGTGTACAGAGTACGCATGCATTGATTCCCGTTTTGATTTGTCAAAATGTTACGCAATGGTGTTTATCTGACATTCATTAAAATAAAGCTGTTATCCACTATTATTTGTTTCATTTTGGTTTTACCATTCATGAATGAAATTTCAATGTTTGCAATTGTTTGTTGTTGAAAGCTGAAGATATACAATAAAACTAATGTTATGTTGAAGTAACTTTCCTGATGCTTGTAATTGACCTTTCTGCCGATTTTGATTAACAGGTCCACCAACCTCTTATTGGCCATTGAAAACACAGCATTGGGTGTCATGTAAACCAGAAAGTCTGATACAATTTCTGGTTAGCTTGTCAGGCTTGACAACCAATATAGCGTGTTACTAAGGGGGGCATGCCAAACTCGTGCTTACAGAAAGGTCAATTGCAGTGTAAGAAAATATTGACATCTTGCTAGACCTTTGGTCTCACATAATATCAAATTTTCTCGTACTGTCTTTATCAAATACAAGCACCAAGAAAGTTACTACAACATGTTGTTCTGTATATATCAGAGGTTATTTTACCAAAAAAACTTATATTCTCAGATACTGAGCTCCAGATAAGAAGGAGTGTTGGTATTCTAAATCCATTATTTCTATTCCAAACCCTATGTTGTAGGAACTCATTAGAATTGCCTTGATGAAATGATTCTAATGAGTACCCACAACATAGGGTTTAGTGGAGGATTAATTATATTTTCACTTTTGAAATCAAAATCACTCCCTCTATCTGGAGCTCTGAGATATTTTCTTTGCAAATATTTGTCCTTTATAATTATAAATGCTACCAATAGCAACACACAAATGCTATGGATTTAATTGTTGATTCAACCTTACAATGTAACAACAGAAACATGAATATAAATCTATTAAAACAAAAACATATCATCCACGTCATGGCCAAAACGGTGACATCCAGCCAAAAACAAAAAAGTATATCTGTGAACAGTCAAGTGGCTGACTCTGTGGTGTACGTGGGATTTCGTACGAACAACCATAATAGAAACAATTTTATTACATAGCCGAACAAGTGGACCTGTCGTATAGTCTTACATGCTAGAACTGACTCCTTCTCAATATATCTACTAGTACTGTATTTGCACTCTCATCTGATTGGTCAATCCGTCGTAAACATGTCATAACAACTTTGTTGCAGGTGCAGAAGACAAAGTTTTTCCGCTATACTGCATCCCGCAGAAAAGAAATATTCTCTATACCTTGTGCTTCTACATTTTTCAGAGGTCAGAACTCTGCTGTTATTCTGGGCCATTATAATAATCACCTGGCTGTGGGGAGGTCTACACCTGGTGTATGGACATCTGTGGATGCTTATCATGTTTTGTATCTTCAACATACTTCAGGTAAGGCAGTTTGATTTCTGTAAATAAAACTGTGTTTTAGGTCATTATTCACCTCCACCTATTATAATCACCTGGCTGTGGTTAGGTTTACACCTGGTATAGGGACATCCTTGGATGCTTATCATGTTATGTATTTCCAACATACTTCAGGTAATTATCTCTTTACAACACAATCCCGACTTTTAACGAACCTAAAAATATAAGCGTTTGAAAACATTGTTGAAAAAGGAGAAAATGCTTGTTACCAGCATTTTCTCCTTTTCCCACAATGTTTTCTACCCTTCCCAGCACAATTTTCAATTTTTGAGACACATTAATTTTATTTTGTTGTCTGCAGATGCTTTCAATTTGAAGAAGTCTAAAATTTTGTTGTTTTGGTAATTAATTAAGGCTGTTTTTGAAATTGTTTTACTCCAGACTAAAAAGGCCAACTGGGTCCATTCCCCAACCATTCTGAGGAGCATTTCTAGCCTCATTTTTCAGGATTTTCCTAATCTTAAGGTAACACAAATTCTGATTGGAAGTCTTCAGTTTAACTCTTTACCATTCATCCCGACTTTTAAGGATCCTGAGATAGGAGCCTCTTGAAAACATTGTTGGAAAAGGGGAAAATGATGGTAACCAGCATTTTCTCCTTTATCCATTATGTTTTCTACCCTGCCGGAAACAAATTTGAATTTTTGAGTTTCCTTTGTCATCTGCAAGTGCTTTCAATTTGGACCTGTCTAAATTTTGTCATTTTGTAAAGAGTTAAAAACAGAAAAGACAACCTTGATTTCTTTGGTGACCTCCAGACAGTTAACCCATTACCACACAATCCCTACTTTTGACGCCCCTGAGAAAGAAGCCTTTTGAAAACACTGTAGGAAAAGGAGAAAATGCTGGTAACCAGCCTTTTCTCCTTTTCCCACAGTGTTTTCTACCCTTCCCAGAACAAATTTTCAGTCACCTTTATTTTGTCATCTGCAAATGCTTTCAATTTGAACCTGTCTAAAATTTTGTTGTGTGGTAATGAGTTAAATGTGTTTTTCTATCAGTCATAAACTATGCAACCTTGCAACAATCAAGGGCAACATATTGCTTGAAGAATCAAAATTGATTGAAGTTTGATAAAATAAAGATGAAATAATACTAGCTGAATGAGAATAGGTGTGTCTTAAATAGACCACACAGCTGATCAACTAGGGGCATTCTCTTTCAACCAATCAAATGGCTTTTCTTGGAAATTTGTACCACAGTTGCGTTTGTATAAATAGTGATTATAGCCTGTGATATTTTCCTGT
Organism: Tridacna crocea; assembly: GCA_943736015.1. Classification (NCBI taxonomy): domain Eukaryota; kingdom Metazoa; phylum Mollusca; class Bivalvia; order Cardiida; family Cardiidae; genus Tridacna; species Tridacna crocea. The sequence continues at coordinate 30,578,010 of OX031066.1, read as the reverse complement.
TTTTCAGGGTCTGATTGCATTGATCGTATATGGGATTCTTCGCAATCCATTTTTTGCAAACTGTTGCACTCCACAGAAAGCCAGCTCTTACTCTATGAATGCGAACCCTTTGGACCCGTCACGGTCCTATCTCCCGCAGGTTCATTCCACTCCGGGGACAGGACAATATCAATTCCATCCCGCAACACTTGATGTCACAAGTCTCAAAGGTTCTAGGGCCTCTCTACTGAATGAAGTAAGACAAAATCACTTTTATTTTTTTCTGTATTGTGCATGCTTTTTTTATCAGTTGTGATGTGAAAGTTTTTAATTTCATGCTTTTTGCTACGTTATAAAGAAATAATGGTGAAATATGGTTTGGTATTTCATGGTTATGACCAGTAAAAAAACACCGATTATATATTTTTTAACTCTACAACTGAAAAAGGAAACAGAAGATATAATATTTCTTATTTTTTTTCATTGAAAAATAAAAATTTAGTTCTTCTCATGAAAACATTGATTGTTCTCCTGGCTGAATGAAAGATTGTCAAATATCACTTAATTCCTTGGTAAATTAAAGGCACATTAGCAACTAACAGAAAACAGTGTGGGAGTGCAAATGCAGAAAAATTGATTTATGCTATTTAACCCATTACCACACAATCCTTACTTTTGACGTCCCTGAGAAAGAAGCCTTTAGATAACATTGTGGGAAAAGGAGAAAACGCTGGTAACCGGCATTTTCTCCTTTTCCCACAATGTTTTCTACCCTATCAATAAATAATTGCACCATGTGAGCAACACTGAAATTGTGGTCTGCAAATGCTTTCAATTTGGACAGGGCTAAAATTTTGTTGTTTGGTAAAGAGTTAAAAGTATCAACATTGTCATAAGATAATTATTACAATGCAATCTGTCAATGTTTCAGCCATTGGATGAAAATTGTAATGCGATACTGACATACATGTAGGTGTTTGCAATTTTCTGTTCTAATTTTACAACACATTTCCCTATCAGGATGTGCACTTAAACACAATATCAGACTGATAAGAATATCCATACTTTTAACCCATTATCACATGATCCCTAATTTTGATGACCCTGAGAAAGAAGCCTTTAGAAAACATTCTGGGAAAAGGAGAAAATGCTGGTAACCAGTATTTTCTCCTTTTCCAACAATGTTTTCTACCGTTCACAAAACAAATTTCAAATTTTCAGTCACTTTCATTTTGTCGTCTGCAGATACTTTCAATTTGGACAAGCCAAAAATTTTGTTTTTTGGAAACGAGTTAAATAATTCAAACTAAATTCATCTGCAGGTTGACCTCTGAATTGTTTATATTTGGCAGCAAGTGGGCCTTTAATATATTTAGTATTTAGCCTATGTAGTCTACCCTCAGATTTTTTTCCACATTAAACTCTTTTATTATTTTATCATTGAAATTAAAATTCCTAGGCCTCACTTTTATGTTGTTTGTGTTGACCATAGAACATGTACATAGCATACTGGACCATGTAGCATCAAGATTGTACAACCAAATATTTAGGGCAGGCTGAAAAATTATAGCTTTGTCCAAAATGAAAGCATTTGCATATAATAAAAGAAATACAAAAAAAGATAATGGATTTTGCCTCTATAGAAAAAGCTTCGTTGGAAAAGGAGGAAATACTGGTAACAAGGATTCCTCCTTTTCCAGCATCTCCAAAGGGCTTCTTCTTTAGGGTCTTCAAAATTTGGGGTTATGTGGTAAAGGGTAAAGCAAGGATATTTTGAATATCTCTTTGTCACTTACTGGACAAAGGTTGAATTATATGTGGTAAATATGAAGTCAAAATTGAACTTTGCAAAATCTGATCTGAGTCTGTATCCTTTACCCCAGAGTACATGTTTTGGTGTTGTGTATTTTCTTTATCTATCTCTTAGCTGTATACCACATGACCAAATCTTGAAATTGTCCAAGTTAAAAGCAGTCCTTTCTCACCATGTTTTCTGAAGAAATTTGCTGCAGGACAAGAAAACAGTCTGCTGATGGTGGTAAAGAGTTAGAATGTTCATGTTTTTGTATGTTGCATAAATTTACTGTTCTCTCAACTCTTTGCTACATGACAAAATGTTAAAACTGTCCAAATTGAAAGCAGTTGCAGATGACATTTATATGCAGCCTGCAATAATGGAATTTGTCTTGAATAGGACAGAAAACATTGTGGAAAAAGGAGAATATGGTAGTTATCAGCAATTTCTCCTTTTCTCACAAAGTTTTCAAAAGATTTTGTAGGTCATTAAAAACTTGGGTCTGTGTGCTAAAGGGTTAATTATGTATTTTCAGAGTTGGGAGAGAGATTCTCTACCATCTAGAAGCACAATGAAGGTCAGAAGAACTCTCCCACAAGGAGGAAATCTGTATGTTGAGCCACCAGTTTACCACCAAAACACAATATCTGACAGCAAAGATTTTGATGACTTACTGTATGCTTTAAAGACAGGAGGGAGTTTTACCCCGAGCGATATGGACAGTTCAAACAGTGACAAACTGTCAGAAACCTCCAGTAAACTGGATAAATATGAACTGAGAAGAATTGATATTGCAGACACTCATTTGTAAATACATGTAGTTATGTTGTTTCAACAATGGACCACCTGCTTATATACATTGTTTGGTTAACTGTTTACCTGATGACATTTTAAAGATACATATGTAGAAAGTTTTTAGCCAATTTTTAACCTATTTCTTCCTTATTTTATGCAACTATCATCATTCTTGTGTTTTCATACCAAATTCTGCTTCTCATGGCTGCAAGGTTGCACAGATTAAAGCAGATAGAAAATGCATTTTATGATTTGGCGGCCTTTCAAGTTTTCCCTGTCATTTCCATTTTTAAATGAAGACAAACCCCTTGTGTTTTTAGCTCACCTTAACACAAAGTGCTAAGGGTGAGCTATTGTGATTGCCCTATGTCCGTCATCCATCGTCTGTCATCTGTCAACAATTTCTTTAAACATCTTCTCTTCCTAAACCACTGGGCTAATCTTCATGAAACTTGGCAGGAATATTCCTTGGGTGAAGCTCTACCAAAATTGTTCAAAGAATTTAATTCCACCCATAACTCTGGTTGCCATGGCAACAAAAAGAAAAAAAAAAGAAGAAATCTCTGAAAATCTTCTTCTCCGAAACTAGAAGGCATAGAGCATCTCCTAATGGACCTCTACCAAGTTTGTTCAGATTATGCCCCTAAGGTCAAAACTGGCCCCACCCTGGGGGTCACAAATTTGAGCATGGGAACAAAGAAGGAAAACTTTAAAATTCTTTTCCTCAGAAACTAGAAAGTGTAGAGCTTTGATATTTGGTCTGTTGCATTTCCTAGTGGACCGGGGGGTCACTAGTTTGAGCACAGGAACAAAGAAGAAAAACTTTAAAATTCTTCTCCTCTGAAACTAGATGGCTAGAGCTTTGATATTTGGTATGTGGCATTTCCTGATGGACCTCAACCAAGTTTGTTTAAATCATGCCCGTGGGGTCAAAACTGGCCCCGGCACAGGGGTCACAAGTTTGAACATAGGAACAAAGAAAGAAAATTTTAAAATTCTTCTTCTCTAAAACTAGAAGGCATAGAGCTATGATATTTGGCATGTAGTAATTCCTATTGTACCTCTACCAAGTTTGTTCATATTATGCCCTTGGGGTCAAAACTTGCCCTGCCCTGGGGGGTCACAGGTTCGAACATAGCAACAAAAAGGAAAACTTTAGAAATCTTCTCTGAAACTTGAAGGTGCAGAGCTTTGATATTTGGTATGCAGAATCTTCTAGTGGACCTTTACCAAGTTTGGGCATAATGACGTCCCTGACGTCAAAACTGACCATGCCCCGGAGGTCACAGGTTGGAACTGTTACGGAAGACCACTCCTTCCTGCATGGCATACTCCCGATTTAAATACAATACCTGGCTACTGCGTCAGGGAGATATCTCTTTGGCTCAGTGGTTAGGGTATTGGCTTTGCGTCCGGGAGTTCGGAGTTCGAATCCCGCTCCAACCCTTATTTCTGCCATGCATTTATTCATTTGTTTCTTTGTTACGGACTTCGTTCGTAAGAGAACATAGGAACAAAGAAGGAAAATCTTCTCTAGAAATCTTCTAGAAATCTTCTCTGAAACTTGAAGGTGCAGAGCTTTGATATTTGGTATGCAGAATATTCTAGTGGACCTCTACCAAGTTTGGTCATATGATGTCCCTGGCGTCAAAACTGGCCATGCCCTGGAGGTCACAGGTTGGAAAATAGGAACAAAGAAGGAAAATTTTAAATTTCTTTTTCTCTGAAAAGGTGTAGAGCTTTGATATTTGGTATGTAGCATCTTTGAGTGGACCTCTACCAAGTTTGTTCCAAGGATGCTGCTTTGGTTAAAACTGACCCAGCCCAGGGGACCACAAGTTTGAACATAGGATAAAGAAGGAAAATTTAAAATTCTTCTTTGAAACTGGAAGGTGTAGAGCTTTGATATTTGATTGCCCTAAGTCCGGCGTCTGTCGCCTGTCAACAATTTCTTTAAACATCTTCTCCTAACCCACTGGTCCGATCTTGATGAAACTTGGCAGGGATGTTCCTTGGGTGAAGCTTTACTAAAGTTGTTCAAAAAATTGAATGTCACTAATAAGCTTTAGTCTAAGGTGAGCATTCCAGGGCCAATGACCCTCTTGTTTTATCCCATATACCATATTTATCGATAATTTACCCATGTTTACACAGCTCACCAATAAACTAATCATCATACACACTATGGTGAGTTTAAACTATGTTTTTTTTTCTCTGATTGTAGAGATGCATCTGTAAGACTTTTTCATATAAACTATTCTCAACCCTTAGAGTGCTGGTCTAGTAAAATGGACCTGTATGAACCCAGAAGTCACATCCAAAATAGTGTTATTTCAAGGTTGTTTGGTTAGAATACATGTATGTACCATAGTACCAGACAGTGTAGTCCCAAGATCAGACTGTAAGTTCTTTGCAGTCTAATCTTGATGAACACTATCAGTAAAAAAGACTTAAGGTAAGACCTGTGTAATAGAAAACAGCTATTTCCACTAAAATATCATCCTGCAAAATTAGCTATAATTAAAAATGAGCATTATTGAACTACTTTCACTGTTGCACTTTTTCCATTTCTTCCTTCTTTGAATTATCATTTATAAATCTAAAATCACTACATTCTCAATTCAAAAAGAGATAATAATTACCTCCCTTTTCAGAAAACTAACAAAAGTGTAAAAAAATAATTTCAAGATGGACATAATGGAATTTCTGATCCATTAGAAATGTGCAAAAATATTATATCTGTATAAATCCTTATTTATCCTTATTTATCAACCAATTAGAATTTTCACCGGAAGTGCATTACACAGGTCTTACCTTAAGTTGGTTAGCACTATGTGATAGACTGATAGACTCTGTCTGTAAAAGAGTGTAGCACAAGGGAGCAATCGCAGTACTATGGCAGTGTGTTCTAGGTACTTTTAACTAATGAAAGGGGGGAGGGTACTTCCTTCTCAATTTATGGTTTAGAATTGTAACATGAAATCATTTCATATATATTACTGTATCAAAAGATCATCTTTTTGACTTTTTCATGTTGTTTCACACTTAGTGCAGCAAATAAGTATAACAGGGACTTTATTTTTTTAACGAAAGAAAACTAAGTGTCTTGGCCAATAGGGGACAATTTAAACCAAAACTTGGACCGCATTTTCATTGTAGTCTGATCTTAGTTTACATTGCATCTAGTAAAAGGTCATGTTTTTGTTGTTGCCACGCTTGAAAATATCAGGACAGAAAAAATATAATGAGGTCATTCAAGTTTTGCCTGTATTCTTCAAATAACTTTGTCACAAATCTTTATACACTTTCTCCCACACCCATCATTTTACATTCATGTATTGTTTGTTAAAGGTACAATTTAATTAGCTTCACAGGCCAAGGTCTGTGTCATGGTCTGTTGTCTGTCCTTATGTCCATGTATCAGTCCATGTGTTAACTTTTATTTCAAACACCTTCTCTGAAACTACCGTGTAATTTTGAGTAGATTTCACAGAAATGATACTGCCTTAGCCCTCTACAGAATTTCTTTAAAAAAAAATGTATTCTTTTGAAAAATCCAGCTGCCGTGGCAACTGAAATGAAAAATGTCTGGAAGTCTTCTTCTCCGAAACCAAATGTGCTAGAGCTACCAACTTAGGCATGTATATGGAGCTTCAACTAATGGAACTCCTCCAAGTTTCTTCAAATTGGGGTCAGAGTAGGCCACACCCTCACATCCAAACTTTTACATAGGGCATTATATTGAAATCTGCTTCCAAACCATAAGGCATCTGAATTCTGCAAATAGCTTCATCTGATAGACCTCCACAATTAGATTCTTGAAAATATAGCTCTGGGGTCAAAATTGGCCCCACCCTTGGGGTTTTACATTGGCTTCTATTGTGAAAACTTAAAAAATCTTCTTGTTCGATGGGGCCTAGGGCTACCAAATTTTTCATTCAGCTTCATCTTGTGGGCTTCTACAAAGAAAACCCAAATTATAGTTCTGGGGTTAAATTTATCGCTGCCTTTGCAGTCACAGTTTTTACATTGGCTTATATGGTAAAAATCTAAAAATCTTCACAATCCTAACCATAAGACCAGGGGCAACAAAATTTTGCATATAGATGTTTATGAATTTAACCCACAGCATGTTAAATAAATGAAATTAAACTTTTAAGATGTTTAAGTAAAAACCCAAATTTCTCTAATTGAAGGGCAATTCTTTTTTGAAAATGCCCTCCTGGGACAAAGTAGATAAAAAATCACTGCACATTATGTGCACTCTGATCTTGATCTACAGTGTCCACAATATGTCAGTGAGTTAAGCTCAGCAACCTTAGGGTTAATGGATCATCACCAAGAGTATTCACAAATTGACCCACCCATGCAATCACAGGGTTTAAATGGGCCTATAAAATGAAAATTTTGAAAACTTCTCACTCTTAACCATACGACCTAGAGCCACCACATTCTGCATGTATACTTACATGTATCTAATGGACCACCATAAAAATCATAGCATAGGCCTTAAGTCAAAATTGACTGGGCCCCAGAGGTCAACTTTTACATAGGCTAGTATAGTGAAAACCTTACAATCTTCTTGTTCCTGACCTTGTTTATAACCACATGGACTAGATTGGTTTTATTTGGCATGTGGCTTTATCTTATGGACCTCTACCAGAATTCAAGTATTTATAGCTCTGGGTCCAACAATGGCTTTGCCTTGGGGTCACAACTTTCATAGAGAAAACATTTAAACACTTTCTGTTCCAAACCATTTGGCATAGAATTGTAATGTGTGGTATGTATGGTTTGTACTTATAGGGTTAATGCATCTCTGTGATAGTTTACACAAGGCCAATCATCACATAATTATGGATCCATAAAATCTATTTTGTCTAACAAACAGCAGATTTAACCCTTTACCACACAAGAAAAATTTAGACTGGTCCAAATTGAAAGCATTTGCAGACGACAAAATAAAGGTGACTGAAAAATTGAAATTTGTTCTGAGAAGGGTAGAAAACACTGTGGGAAAAGGAGAAAATGCTGGTTACCAGTATTTTCTCCTTTTCCCATGATGTTTTCAAAAGGCTTCTTTTTCAGGGGCATCAACAGTAGGGATTGTGTGGTAATGGGTTAAGAGGTAGACTGGTCCATTGATATAGAGAAAAATTACAAAAAGAGATAAGTTTTGACACGGGTCAGCCTGCGTATTTAACACTTGTTGCAGTTACATGTACATCACACCCGCATTTCACAGAGCATAGCACAAATGTTATGATTATCAAAGTATTGTATATTACTGTAGTTGTATGAATATTACTTTTATTGTATTGGTCTACACATTCCATAATTAACCTGTTACCACACAGCAAAATTTTACACCTACCCAAATTGTAAGCATTTGCAGACAACAATTTTAAAAGTTGCTCAAATGGTCCAATTTTGCTTTGATAGGGTAGAAAACTTTGTGGGAAAAGGAGAAAGTGCTGGTTATCAGCATTTTCTCATTTTCCCACAATGTTTTCTAAAAGGCTTCTTCCTCAGGGTCGTTAAAAGCTGTCATTGTGTGGTAAAAGGTTAAAGATTATAAATTGTGCAATCTGACAAAAATTTTAGTTGATTTTAAATGCTGTTGATTTCACGAAATGTTGTAAAGATTTTCTGTGTATTTTATGTCCAAATACAGAACAGTTGTAACTTTTCCTAGATTTGATGTTCAGTGGTATATTTTCACCCATTTCTTTACAAGCTTCAAAAACATACCAGTTTATGGCATAGGACGGTGTCCCTCATTCAGTGATCCTTCTGTGCATAATTATATTTACTGTTTTTCAAAGTCTTCCAACTTCATTTTACCAAACCTTCATGTAGCTCAGTCGGTTGAGTGCAGGACATACAAACATTGGGTCATGGGTTTGATTTCTGGCTCATCCAATCCTTTCTGAGCATTGATGATAGTCATTGAAACAGGATTTATAGCTCCCTCACTGCTGACCATTGTTTTGATATTGCCTATGTGGAAAAGTCTGGGAATGTGCAGTCTGGGTCCGTATTCACCAACCATTCTTAAGAAAAAAAATTGTTTATTTCTCAAGAAATTCCTACAATTGACAGTAATACATCTTCTGATTCGCTAAACCTAATGGTTAATTCATTACCAAACATCAAAATTTTAGGTTTTTCCTAATTGAAAGCATTTGCAGATGACAATATATAAGAGACTGGAAATTTGAAATTGGTTTTGTGAAGGGTAGAAAACATTGTGGGAAAAGGAGCAAATGCTGGTTACCAGCATTTTCTCCTTTCGCAATAATGTTTTCTAAAGGCTTCTTCCTCAGGATCTTCAAAATTTGGGATTGTATGGTAATGGGTTAAGCATTTTCTCCTTTTCCAACAATGTTTTCTATCCTTTCCAAATCAAATTTCAATTTTTGAGTCACATTTATTTTGTTTTCTGCAAATGCTTTCTCTTTGGACATGTCCAAAATTTTGTTGTTTGGTAAAGAGCTAAATTAAACATGGAATTCACTTTGTGAAACACATTATTGAATAGTTTTGTACATTAAAAATTGTAGGGGTACGAGGGTTGTTAAGAAATTATCCAGATTTTACCTTTTGAAAAATTATTTGCGAAGCAATCATACGAAAGTTTGCATCATTCTCTATCAGAATTTAATAAGCTTGTATATGCTTATTTTAGATTCTTCTTTTATGAAATGCGCTCGCAGTTGCCATCAAAAATGCTGTGGGAAAGTGTATCTGTTCTCCCTTCTCTTCCATATGCCTGCACGGGTGGCTCAGTGGTGAGCATGACCTGGTGGTTGTGAGTTCGATGCCAGGTTGAGGCAAACTTCCTTTCCGGCATAATTTTGTCTGTCACCTCTGCTGAAAATGTGAGAAAAGGTGGCTTTGAAAAGAAAGTTGTGTTAGTACTGGTGTGAGAAAGCCAGGAAACACATGTGATTCACCAACTGCCATGATATTACCTTACCTATTAAAGTGGTATTAAATCCCAATACAACCATCCAACCAATCTCTTGTATATGTTTGTTTTTAGCTCAACTGAGCACGTAGTGCTCGGGATGAGCTATTGTGATCGGTTGTTGTCCGTCTTCCGTCTGTCTGTCCGTCCGTGAACAATTACTAAAAAATCTTCTCCTCTGAAATCACCCATCAGATTTCAATGAAACTTCACAGAAATTATTCTTAGGTGATGCACTCAAAATACTTCAAAGATTTGAATTCCATGAAGAACTTTGGTTGCCATGGCAACCAAAAGAAAAAACTTTAAAAATCTTCTTGTGCAAAACCGTAAGGGCTAGAGCTTTCATATTTGGCATGTAGCATCATCTAGTGGCCCTCTACTAAAATGCTTCAAATTATGGCCTTAGTGTTGAAAATGGCCCTGTGTTGTGGGTTCTTGGATTTCACATAGAGATAAAGAAGGAAATTTTTAAAAATCTTCTTGTCCCGAACCATAAGGGCTTGACATGGAGCATCATCAAGTGGCCCTTTACTAAAATACTTCAAATTATGGCCCTGGTGTGAAAATTAGCCCTTTGTTGTTAGTCTTGGATTTCACATGGCAACAAGGCAGGAAATCTTTAAAAATCTTCTTGTCCCAAATGGTAATGGCCAGAGCTTTCATACTTGGCATATATCATCATCTAGTAGCCCTCTACTAAAATACTTCAAATTATGGCTCAATGTTGTGGGTCTCAGATTTCACATCGAGATAAAGAAAAAAATCTTCAGATATCTCTTTGTCCCAAACAGTAATGACCAGAGCCTTCATATTTGGCATGTAGCATCATCTAGTGGCCCTCTACCAAAATACCTCAAATTATCATGCCCCCCTTCGAAGAAGTGGGGGTATTTTGCTTTGCACTTGTCGGTCGGTCCGTCGGTCAGTCCGTAGACCACATTTTTGTCCGCGGCATAACTCTAAAAGTATTTCAGGTATCATCTTAAAACCTCATAGGTGGATAGATCTCATTAAGGAGAAGTGCAGTGCACAAGTACCATAACTCTGCCCATCATATTTTTGGAGTTATTGCCCTTTGTTGATTTTCATACTTAATTTTTGTCCGGAACATAACTCAAAAAGTATTTCAGGTATTACCTTGGAACCTCATAGGTGGATTAATCTTATTAAGGAGAAGTGCAGTGAACAAGAACCATAACTCTGCCCATCATATTTTTGGAGTTATTGCCCTTTCTTGATTTTCATACTTAATTTTTGTCCGGAGCATAACTGAAAAGGTTTTTCAGGTACCATCTTGAAACTTAATATGTGGATAGATTTTATTCAGAAAAAGTGCATTGCACAAGAACCATAACTCTGCCCATTATATTTTTGCAGTTATTGCCCTTTGTTGATTTTTGTACTTCGTTTTTTTCTGGAGCATAACTCAAAAAGTATGTGAGGTAAAATCATGAAACTTTAAAAGTTGATAGTTCACATAAATGGGAAGTGAAGTGCAGTGCCCAAGAATATCATTATTAATATTCGAGTAATTACCCTTGGTTCGTTTTTACACTTTGAACTTAACAGTTTATAATCACATGTTATATTTAGAATTGGATGCCATTAGGGGGGCATACATGTTTTACAAACATCTCTTGTTACCATAGTGTTGAAAATGGCTCTATGTTGTGGGTTCTTGGATTTCACAGCGATAAAGAAGGAAATCTTAGAAAATCTCTTTCCCAAACCATAAGGGCTAGAGCTTTCATATTTGGCATGTAGCTCTATCTAGTGGCCCTCTACCAAAGTACTTCAAATTATGGCCCAGGTATGAAAGTAAGCCTTATGTTGTTGGTCTCAGATTTCACAGATAAGGAGGGAAATCTTTAGAAATCTTCTTGTGAGCACTCTAGGGACCACATTTCTTGCTAAGCTGAATTGAAAATTAGTTAGAATGTTTGTCTCGATAAAATCTCACATGAGTCTGCATTTAGTACTTGTCCGGAATATAACTTTGTCATCTCATATTAGAACAATTTCAAAATTGGTATGCATCTTTGTTGCAATATTACCGAGTACTGTTTGCAAGAACAATAATTCTACCTAGTACGGATTTTGAAAAATTTCACTTTGATCTTCTTTCTTACAGTAGTTTTTGCTTGTCCAGTGTGAAATTTTGAAGTCTCAAGTCAAATTGACTTAGACTTGGTAAACATGTTTGTTGTATTGCCTGCTCTTTGCAACTATTATACCTGCTTGACAACTGGCGGTGGGATTGCATATCTTGCAACAATATTCCGTTCTTGTTTCATTATCATTTGCCCTTGAATTTCAATATTTGATAATTATCTTCATTGTAGACCTTTACGGCTTAGTACTCAGGTGAGTGATATAGGACCATCATGGTCCTCTTGTTCTCATAACTGATGAATTTAAACCCATTGCCACACAATCCCTACTTTTGATGACCCTTAGAAAGAAGCCCATATAAATCATTGAGGGAAAAGGAGAAAATGCTGGTAACCAGTATATTCTCCTTTTCCCACAATGTTTTCTCCCCTTCAAAAAACAAATTTCATTTTGTCATCTGCAAATGCTTTCAATTTGGACAATTCTAAACTTTTGTCATTTGGTAATGAGTTAATCTGAGTACAAGATTTGGCCCTACTTACATTGTGAGTAGATTTGACTTCATTTGACGGTTAAAAATGCTTCATAAAATCAAGTATAAATACAGTTGGGGTAAAAGTTTTGAATGTTAAAGATGGTGTCAACTAACCAACTGGAAACCTGATCCATACTAAAATTTGGCTGGCAGCTAGGAGAAACTCCGACAAGCACATACAAAAAAAATTATCATAGCGAAAGGGAATAATTCAGTCATATGGTACAAGAATGTGTACAGCCAGTGGGTACACCATAACTGGTGATACATTGAGCATGGGAGCAAGTACTTCAAGAAAGAATAGGTAACCTTGCCTGATGACTTTTCGACAATGTCGATGACATTGTATATTGTAGTGTTTTGTGCGCTGGTTCCTGGTACCTATGCATGTGTGATTGCGTGTAAAGTCTGTTTGACTGTTGATAAATTTTGCTCTCTTGTACATAATGACATAATGGTTGTCATTTTACAATGCATGGATTTTTGTCATATTACGATGATTGATTACAAAATTATAGACTTAATCCAGATAATATTCAAACAACCCTCATATTATGCTGGACAAAATGTGAATTTATAAACATACAATACAGCAAAAATTGCAAAGGTCCACGGGGAGATATTTCTGCAACAAACCACAGCAGGGTCATGAAAATTTGTATATGCACAGCTTTATAAACACTATATGTAAATTTGAGTTTACCTGAAAAATTAGGGAGCATTTCACCAGACAAGTTTGTGTCTACAGACAGATTGATGGAAGGCAGACTTTGTTGTGTGGGATATAAAAATACTTTGATGGTTACCTGGCATAGTTGTACTGGTTCCCCCTTTGAAAGTTGATAGCTTGTTTGTTTTTGAAATACATATCTTCAGTAATATGAAGGATATTACAAAATGTCAAAATTCTTGACGATGCAGATTACTACACCAACGATGACAGAGCTACGACAATACCTCAACATTTCTTTTTTAGCAAAAAAAAGCCAAGCTAAAAAGATTCAACAACGAGTGTATCTGTCTTCTAAAAACATCTCTATTGACCACTACCAAAGTTCCACCAATACATTTCTAAATAAAACTAGGATTAGGAAAACATGTTCCTTATTGGTCCCTTAACCAGTCTGTAAATAAAACATTAACACTTTACCACACAATCCCCAAACATGCAAGGCTCAATACTGGCCAATACAACTAATGAGGCATAAAAATGCATTTAAATTTGAATCCAATCATTTAAACCCTTTACCAAACGACAAAAATCTTGCCAGATCCAAATTGAAAGCACTTGCAGACGACATAATTAATGTAACTTAAAAGTTGAAATTTGTTTCCAGCAGGGTAGAAAACATTGTGGGAAAAGGAGAAAATGCTGGTTACAAGCATTTTTTCCTTTTCCCACAATGTTTTCAAAAGGCTTCTATATCAGGGTTGTAAAAACCAGGGATTGTTTGGTAAAGGGTTAATAGTATGGAAAACATTGTGAAGATACCTTTATGCATTGTGGTTGGTCCAAGTGTAAGTCACTGGCAGAAATATGAACATTAATATCAGGCAAAAATTAACAAAAGATAAAGTGACCATGCATGTGTAACCATGTTTTGAAATGAATTTCTCTTCCAGCGACTATCACTGAGACAAACCGTAAAACAACAGATTTTATTTCAGGCTTTCTGGCAGTTTATCAAGAAAGAAAGTAGGATATTTTTCAATATTTCATTGTTACAACTAGTGAAAAATACCATTTTTTTCCCCCAACTCTTCAATAATGCTGAAACAGACATTCTTGCACAGTAGTTACCTCAAATACATGTAGATGGAAATTTTACATAATGTACCCTAGATTTCGAATGCTTTATGCAATATTGTAATGTGTTGTTATGCAGAATGGGGTATGCCACAGGGAGTTGCCAAAAAGAATTGTACTGGAATTTGAATAAGTTCCCCACACACACACACACACACAAAAATAAAAACAAGAGGGCCATGATGACCCTGAAATCGCTCACCTGAGTCTATTGACCAAACATGAATCATCTAGTTTCCCTGTCCTAGTTCTTTATCAGACATTATCCATCATCAAACACTTTTGAGATATCAATAAGTCAAACATTCTGACCAAGTTTCATGAGTATTGGACTGAAAATGTGGCCTCTACAGCATACATAAGGTTTTTCTAAGATTTGACCAAGTGACTTAGTTTTGGACCCGACAATTACCCATGATCAAACTCTTTTGAGACATCACCAAAACAAACATTCTGACCAAGTTTGAAGAGTATCAGGCAGAAAATATGGCCTCTAGAGTGTACACAAGGTTTTTTTAATATTTGACCCATTGACCTAGTTTTTGACTCCATATGACCTATTTTCAAGGTATCACCAGGACAAGGTATCACCAGGACAAATATTATGAAGAAGTTTTAGGAGTATCACACTGAAAATGTGTCCTCCAGAGCATACACAAGGTTTTTATAACATTTGACCTATTGACCAAGTTTTTGACCCAACATGACCCATTTTCAAACTCATTCAAGATATTATCAAGGCAAACATTCTGACCAATTTTCAAGAGTGTTGGACTGAAAATGTGGTATCCAGAGCATATACAAGGTTTTTCTAAAATTTGACCTGGTGACCTAATTTTTGACTCCACATGACCCATTTTCAAACTCCTGTGAGATATCATCAAGGCAAATATTCTGACAAACTTTCAAGAGTTTTTGACTGAAAGTGTGGCCACTAGAGTGTAAACAAGGTTTTTCTAAGATTTGACCTAGTGACCTAGTTTTTGACCAGACATGACACAATTTCAAACTCTTCTGAGATATCATCAAGACAAACATTTTGAACAACTTTCAAGAGTTTTGGACTGAAAATGTGTCCTCTAGAGCGTACACAAGGTTTTTCTAAGATTTGACCTAGTGACCTAGTTTTTGACCTGACATGACCCATTTTCAAATTCCTTTGAGATAATATCCAGGCAAACATTCTGACCAACTTTCATGGGTATTGGATTGAAAATGTGGCCTCTAGAGCATACACAAGGTCTTTTTAAAATTTGACCTAGTGACCTAGTTTTCGACCGCACATGAACCATTTTCGAACTCATCCAAGATATCACCCAGGCAAACATTCTGACCAACTTTCATGAATATTAGACAGAAAATTTGGCCTCTAGAGCGTACACAAGGTTTTTCTAAGATTTGACCTAGTGACCCAGTTTTTGACCCAACATGACCCATTTTCGAACTCGTCCAAGATTTTATCAAGGCAAACATTCTGACCAATTTTTATGCGTATCCGATTGCAAAATGCGGCCTCTAGAGCGTACACAAGGTGAAAATTTATGACGAACATCGGACGACAGACATGGCACTATCACATTAGCTCACTCTGAGTACTTCGTGCTCAGGTGAGCTAAAAAAAAGATTAGAAGCATAAACTAAATAAATTATTTGTTTTATTTGGTAAAAGATATAAATTTATTCCACTGAGTGAACATATCGGTTTAAAGGTGGATATTTAGAATTTTTACATCATACCAAATTAAAAAATGTATATATATCACTGAAATTCATATGAAAAAATAATACAAATCATCAATAATTGAGA
Source organism: Tridacna crocea (assembly GCA_943736015.1). NCBI lineage: Eukaryota > Metazoa > Mollusca > Bivalvia > Cardiida > Cardiidae > Tridacna > Tridacna crocea. The sequence continues at coordinate 30,562,207 of OX031066.1, read as the reverse complement.
TTCATAAAATTGTGGAAAAAAAAATTGATGGTATTCCCATAAAAGGCTACATAGGTAGCCTCTTAAGCTATTTTTAGATTTCACACCAATAATCATTGTGGGAATGTCAAGTGACTGGCACGTGACTCGTAACGCTTAAATTCTATTACATAACAAACATGTAATAATAATTATTTCCCATAATGTCTTCTTTGGACGTTATATTTGAAACTTCATCTGTGTATTCTTGTATGTAAATGAGCGAAATGATCATCAAAAAATAGCATGTGTCTCCCCTTGGTGTCAACCTGGGCCATAGTAAATCTCTAATTTCTCGTGTTGTCGGATGGTTTTCGATTACTGGGGTTTTATGAACGAAAATTAAAAGGCTTTGGGAGTATAAGGATGATTTTTTTTTGCATTTTTGTAGAATTTTCCTCCCAAAATCTGAAGGGCCACCTTTAAATTTTCACAAGTGGTGCATCCATAAATAAAAATAATAACCAATGATGTTCACTTCATGAAATGAATTTCAAACTTTCACCGAAGAAAACAAATATCCTCTATGCCTTATTCACAATAATTTTCATGATTTTAACCCTTTACCAAACAATCCTTGATTTTTACAACCATTAGAAAGAAAGCTTCTGAAAACATTATGGGAAAAGGAGAAAATGCTGGTAACCAGCATTATCTCCTATTCCCACAATGTTTTCTACTTGTCCAAAGTTAGGTTTCAATTTTTGAGTCCAGTTTATTTTGTCGCCTGCAAATGCTTTTAAGTTGGGCAAGTCTAAAATGTTGTTTGGTAAAGAGTTAAATGGGTATGATTTAAATTTAAACACATTTTATCTGCCTTTTTTGTACTTTTGGCCGCTATTGTTACTTTAACTCTTTACCAAACAATCCAAACATTATGAACTTGAGAAAGAGACTTCTTGAAAAAAATGGGGGAACAGGAGACAATGCTGGTTACCAGTATTTTTTCCTTTTCTCACAATATTTTCAAGAGGCTTCTTCCTAAGGTTTGTTCACTCTGGAATTGTATGGTAAAGAGTGATTATGACATTGTTACCATTATAACATTCAATATTTAAGACACACAATTAATCAAAAGTATTACTTATCATTTAAATAGTATATAGCATAAAGATAATTATTAAACCTGTATTGCACATTTCATGAAAATAAAGTGAAATTACAGAAAGATAGACATCAATCCATTACTCACACAAAGGAACACCATATCTACTCAAAGCTAGAACAAGTCATTAGAAAAAGCTTTCAAAAACTAAAATACCTCTACGAAATTTTTTTTCTATATATCTACTTAACGATTATAATCATTTTATTTGATAATGAAAAACAAAATGAAACAATTAGATCTGTAAAGGTTAGCAACTTAGTTTCTGTGGCAATTTTCAAAGACATTGCCACTATGTGTTCAATATTGAAATTTGAAGACCATGTATCGTATTTTGTGCAAAGCCAAAGAAAATAAACCCAGTTAAATTTGAGTTTTTCGATAGTGCACAGACATGTAATTGGAAATGGCACATCAAAATACACTGGGTGAGGCCATCAATTTTGGAAATACTTCTTTTTGATTGAAAATAGCTTCACCCACCCATAAATTTCTATTGGAGAAATCATATACATGTACACAAAATTTGTCTACTAAGTGCTTAGTCCTGGGCTTTTTGATCCAAAACCAGTTTGTCCCTGCATTGTTCATCCCATAACTGCGGGGAACTCCATTTGATTGTGCATGAATATTTATAGATAGACTAATTGATTGTGATGTTGGAAATTAGATTTTTACAGCCAAAAATATCTCAAAACCATACTTTTCAGGTACAAACTTGATTCTATGAATAATCAAAGGAAGGTCCCAATACAAAAATAGTCATAACTTTCTCCGGAGTACTCTCCCTTCAACCAAAAAGGTATTAATTTGCTTAGTAGGTTGACTTTCAATCCAATATTTGAATAGTATTTTTGTTATTTCTTTCAAATTATTAATTTCACACAATGGCTTTCTTGCCGAATGCCACTCCAGTGTTTCCAACCCTTTGATTATGAATGCCCAGAGTGATGGATGTATTTTATAGTGTAACACTTTGATTTATGAAATCAATGTATGCGAACTCCATGTGCAAGATACACCATCATACCAAGTTTGTAACCATATCAGACACTGTGCAGATTTTTTTCTGTTGCATGTGTTATTTTACCCGCATACAATGTATGTATTTGAGCCAAAATTAAGAAGCATGTGATAACAGAGGGTATTTTCTTTCCTCAAGTATGTCTCTACTCTATCACTTGCTTCACCCTTTACTGCATAATCACAAATCATGAGACACAAGACTTTTGAAAACATTTAGATAAAAGTAGAAAATGCGGGAAATGTTTTTTACTCTTCCAGAAACAAATTTCAAGTGTTGAGTCCTATCTATTTTGCTGTCTGCAAATACTTTGAATTTGGACAAGTCTAAAATTTTGTTGTTCTTTAAAGATTTTAGCAGTTGGTAGGTATGTGAATTGACTCAATGGAAACTGCATTACATAAAAACTGCTAGTATACTATCTACTTAAAGCTCATATATAGCTGCCCCTCCTCCAGGTTGTGTAGCAAACAAGGCTTCTTTGACTTTATCCTGCATCCCTCTCTCTGTGTAATACTTCTCTGTAACCCTGACTAGGAAATCTGAAAGCTGATTGGCTGGAACCATGGAAACAGCACACCCTCCCCAACCTGCACCAGTAAGTCGTGAACCAAGAGCTCCAGAGTCTCTGAAAGTAAAAAATGAAAGAATAAAAGGTCCATGTCCATTGCTGATATACAATTTTTCGAAATTAAAGACTAAACTGTTGAGACAAATGAAGAATGCATGACAGACCTTGGCAACCAATATTATACTGTCTCTATAATGTACAAGTAGCTTGACTGTTTAAAGTACAATAATTTTTAGAACATTCCTTGTCTTCTTCTCTAGAATTTTCGAAAAGTCATAAAACTTAAAGTACCCTCCTACAATACAACTTTCTGAATATTTTGCAGAACTGACTATACCTTTTGAATTCATTTAACACTTAAAGGGCTAAAACCAAAGCTCCACATATATATGATGCCTATGATACATGTATGTTATAGTTTCTTCCTAAGTCACAAAGTAAAACAAGTGAACAACTAGCCAGAGTCTGAAGAAAATATCTTCTGTATTGACAGATATAGAGGATCTGACATAAGTAGGCACTTGAGATAAAATTTCTACAAACCCTTTACCACACAAAAACTACTTTTGAAGACCTTGACGTAGAAACCTTTTGAAAACACTGTGGGTATAGGAGAAAATGCTGGTAACCAGCATTTTTTCCTTTTTCCCCCAGTGTTTTCTACCCTTCCCAGGTAAATTTGAATATTTCAGTCACCTTTATTTTGTTGTTTGCAAATGCTTTTGATCTGGAGCAGTCTAAAATTTTTAATTTGGTAAAGAGTTAAATGAGTCCAAAAAAATATTAAGTGACCCTCTCTGGATAACTTTGTAACATTTATGGAAAAGCTTGACCCTTTACAGCACAAACCTGACTTTTGATGACCCTACAAAAGAAGCATTCTGAAACCATTGTTGGGAATGAACAAAAAAAAAGCCAATCAGTATTTTTTTTCTTTTTTCAGTCTTTTCTACCATCAAGGAAAGTTTTGTAATAAAAGAGAATTCTTAATAGCAATAATACACTGAAAACTATGAAGGTTGCAAAGGTGCAGTGCCCATTATGTACAAACAGTATGTGTATACAAAAATATACCACAACCAGATTTCTGAATCATAATACCATTTACATGTATAGGTTTTTCTCAAGATCTGTGAGCCTTTTGAAACTAAATAGCTGGATAAAACTTAGGTAATGATGACTAGATATTTTCTCTATGCTTTACAACAATTCATGATGTTCCAGCTCCCTCCCTATCGTCACTTTTAGACCTCACTGTGCCTACAAACATTTTAATACTGGCTACAACTATGGGTGGTTGTGTTATAAATCAGAAAATGTCAAAGTTTCTGTTTACTCTTGATCAAAACAACAAAATTTTAGACTTGGCCTAAATCAAAGCTATTGCAGACAACAATCAAATATAGCTCAAATGATGAAATTTGTTTCTGTTATTATTATCATAATTACTGATGTTTTAACCCTTTCCCAAACGACAAATTTTAGACTCATCCAAACTTTAAGAGTTTGCAGACAACAATTTTACCTTTCATAACAATACCAGAAAATTATCCGAATGGGCAGAAAACACTGTGGGAAAAGGAGAGATTGCTTGTTACAACCAATTTCTCCTTTTCCCACTGTGTTTTCAAAAAACTTGTACTGCAGACACGTAAAAACAAGGGCTTGTTTGGGAAAGGGTTAAGGGGCATCAACAGCTGTGGTCATTTAGTGTGCATGAAGGTAATATTTAGAAATGGAACAATAAAATGTTAATTTCAAAGTTAAAATCTTTAGTAGAGTCTATATTTTATTATAAAAATCAATCTCTTTTAGGTATTCTAAAATGTTATTCTGTTTTATGCCTAAAGATATACTGGTATTTTGTAAACTGTCAACACTAAAATGTTTTGATTTGTCTCTGTAATAGCAGAAAACATTGAGAGAAAAGAAGGGAATGCTGGGTACCACAATTTTTACCCAGTATTTTCTACTTTTCCCATAATGTTTTCAAAAGATTTCTTACTCGGGGCCATTAAAACAGAATAACTGTGAAGGGATTAAAAGCAATCTACATTTACACGAGACTTAACTCTTTACCAAATGACAAATTTTTAGACTGGTCCAAATTGGAAGCATTTGCAGACAACAAAACAAATGTGACTGAAAAATTGAAATTTGTTTTGGGAAGGGTAGAAAACATTGTTGGAAAAAGAGAAAATGCTGGGTACCAGCATTTTCTCCTTTTCCTACAATGTTTTCAAAAGGCTTCTTTTTCGAGGTCATTAAAAGTAGGGATTGTGTGGTAAAGACTTAACAACTATCTGACCTGCAGATCTGCACCAGTTCATTCAATTCAGTACAGCTGCACTCATACACTTTACTACAGCTCTCCTGGCTATCATTCATCAGCTGACCTAGTTTCTGTATGGCACCAGGGGGTGCTGTTTTACACACTTCCTGAAACTCATCTACCCGTCTTGCCTCGCTGTACACATGCATGGCTCGGTCATAGAGCTTGAAACTCTGAACTGGAGATTACAAATAATACAGAACATAATCACAAGCAGGTTTTCACTGAAGAACAAAGGTTGAACATTTGAATTAAGCTCATCGAACAGTGAATATGTAATGTTTACAAATAATCTTTCAACAGAGATAGCCAAGTATTTATTTAAACAAGAGCACCGCATATAGGTGCCAACACTTGGCTACAAGTAATTGATTTTCAGTGAAAATCCTTAGTCAAAAAAGGGACAAAACTGTGTAATTAAAAAAGTTCATTGATGGTTATCTACCCCTGTTGAATGAGTTTCCGTTTTGATTGTTAACAATTTGTCGTAGTTTGAAGTAAATATCTTCAGTAATAAGAGAGATATTACAACATGTCAAGTATGACAATAACTCAGTTGTTTCTTTAAGAATAGCCGAGCTAAAACCTACTGAAGATCCCGAAAGAATTACCACACATTAGAAACAAGACCCTAGATAACATTTTATTATTCTCTACAATTCCAAAGACCATAAATCCTGTGAAAAATGTGTAAAATTATTGTATCTTAGTCAATTTACTTGTCGTTGAAACAGACTTTTTTGGCATTTTTTAAACTCTTTACCAAAAGACAAAATTTTAGACTGGTCCAAAATGAAAGCACTGAAAGCAGAAAACAAAGTAAATCTGACTGAAAAACTGAAATTTGTTTCCAACAGGATAGAAAACATAATGGGAAAAGGAGAAAATGCTGGTTTTCTGCATTTTCTTGTTTTCCCAAAATGTTTTCAAAAGGCTTTTATCTCGGGGTCATAAAAACCAGGGATTGTTTGGTAAAGGGTTAAATCTTTTCCAAATACCAAAGTTGCACACAACAAATTAAATGATGAAAATTGTTCTTGGTAGGGTGAAAACATTGTGGGAAAAAGGAGAAACTGGTGGTTGTCAGCATTTTCTCCTTTTCCCACAATGTTTTAAGAAGCTTTCTTTCTAAGGTTGTTAGAAACTCTTGACTGTATGGCAAAGTGTTAACAGTTTAATACTTGAGCTTTTTCAGAAAAGGGGAACAGCTGTTTGTGTGGCAGAGCCATGAACCAAACTTACAACTCCTTAGGTCATGTTTCAGTAACTGTTGTTGTCTGGAAATGCTTAATTTTCTTCAGGTAAAAGGACAATTCTACCTTATAATTAAGTTGATTGTTTAACTAAATGGATTTCACGGGTCAACAGTCATAATTATGCTGACTTGCTTGACATAATGGATTGGGTAAAATAGAAACAAGAGGACAGAGAGACAGACAGACATTTATTTTTTGATGTATACAAGTTATACATTGTCACAGCACATATACATATAATGAATTTAGTCACGTGAATAAATATAAACCTGAAAATATCAAATGGAAAAAAAGTAAAAAGGGAAAAAAAAAAGAGAGAAAACAGAAAACACACCCACACAGGACTATTGGCCCTAAAGCGCTCACCTGAGTAAAGTCATCTAGGATTGATATATCTGAGGAGATCATGGTTTTTAATGATATAAAACACATGAGTGTAAGTGACCTACTTATTGATCAGAGATATCATCCAGACAAACATTCTGATAATGTTTCATGAGTAATAAGCTGAGAATGTGGCCTAGAATGCACTCAAGGTTTTTAGAGCTGACATGACCAATTTCAAATATGTCCAAGATACATGTATCTTCAGCACAAATTTTCTGATTAAGCTTCCTCAGTATCAAAGTGAAAATGTGGCCTTTACAGTGCAGACAAGGTTTTTGTAAGATTTGACCCTATGACCTTCTTTTGACCTGAAATGACCGATTTTCAAAAGTATCACAGATTTATCAGGAAAACCCTTTGATAATGTTCCATGAGTATAAGGCTGTAAATATGGTCTCCAGAGTGCACACAAGGATTTGCTAAGATTTGGCACAGTGACCTATTTCACACTTGGCAGAGATATTATCAAGAGAAACATTCTACCCTTATATTTGGCCTTTTTGACCGAACATGTCCCTATTTCAAACTTGTCCAAGATATCATCAGGACAAACATTCTGACCAAGTGTCATGAGTTTCAGGCTTAAAATATGGCCTAAGTGTGCAAACCCGATTTTTTTAGCTTTAACCACTGATCTACTTTTTCATCCCAGATGACCCAACATTGAACTTTTCCAAGATATCATCTGAATAAACATTCTTGGCAAGTCTCAAGAGTATCAGGTTGAAAACATGGCCTCTAGAAAGCACAAAAAGTTTTTCTAAGCGTTGTCCCAGTGACCTCCTTTTTGACCTCATATGACCCAATTTCGAACTTGTCCCAGATTTTATCAAGACAAACATATTTTGAGTCACAAAAGGTAAATTGATTACCATTTCACAGACAATGCACAAGGGACACAGCTCCATGACAAAAAGCTGAACTTCTTGCTCAGGTGCACTAAAATGACACACCAAAACACATACATATACTCACCATCAAGAGTATTTGGACTCAAACTTGTCTCTGCTAACTCATCTGCATGGACTTCTAGAATGGTACAAACGTCTTCCTTACTATACGGTTTTTCATGCAGAATTTCTTTCACCACATCTTCCATTTCACCCAGAGACCTTTTTAACACCTGCTGAAGATTTCCCAGACGCTTGATTTCTCTCCAGCTAAGATTATGCTTTTTGGCCATGATCTAGAGTAAAAAATAAAAGAAGTTATTAGCTAAATCTACAGAATTTGATAAATATAATACACATTACATATTCTGTCTTTTAGATCTATCCCCACCCCAGCATAGGACACTATGTATCTTTAACAATTTAAACCTATCAACAAAATGTAGACTAGTACAGATTAAAAGCATGTGCAGACTTCAGTCAAAATGTGGATCAAATTACAGAATTTGTCTTTAACTGGGTAGAAAACATTGTGGGAAAAGGGGGTTCTCTTAACCCTTTACTCCATAGATACTCATTTCTATGCATTGCTTGTAGAAGCCTTTGGAAAACATTGTGGCATTTTGTCACAATGTTTTCTATGCTATCAAAAGGTGTCATATACCCATAAAAGAATGCTTCATCCTTGCTGTTATTTAGGGCCAATTACAGATACCATAGAAATGCCTTATGGAGTAAAGGGTTAAGGGCTGTTGGAACTGTGTGGTGAAGGGTTAAGTAATGCATAACAGTAATATAAACAGGAGCACCTGTCACTGTGGCTACCTTTTTTTTTTATAACTGATTAAACTTAATAACAAATCTCACAAACTTGTAGATATTCCTACTTACCAAATCATAGATATACTTACAGATATTCCTACTTACCAAATCATAGATACAATGTAGTATAACCTGAATTTCATCTCTAATCTGATAAATACCTAACCTTAACAGCAATGTATAAATCCAACATTCATATTCAGCAATAGAAATAAGACTCAAATAATCACATGGTTGTTTCTGTCTAGAGTGTTTCAGCAAAGCATACTGTATAGATCAAAGTTCACGCCACACATTTTGTGCAACATGATCTTCATCTTTACTGACCACCAAGGCAACCATAGTAGTGAAAGGCACATTAACCCATTACCACACAATCATTACTTTTGACTAGCCTGAAAAAGAAGCCTTTAGAAAACATTGTGGGAAAAGGAGAAAATGCAGGTAACCAGCATTTTCTCCTTTTCCCACAACGTTTTCTACTCTTCACAAAACAAATTTCAAATTTTCAGTCACTTTTATGTTGTCGTCTGCAAATGCTTTCGATTTGGACAAGCCTAAAATACTATCGTTTGGTAATGAGTTAAAGATAAATTGTGCTTGTCAACCAAAACATTGTTGCTACAGAAAATGTTCAACCTATTACCACACAATCCCTACTTTTGACGACCCTGAGAAAGAAGCCTTTAGAAAACATTGTGGGAAAAGGAGAAAATGCTGGTAACCAGCATTTTCTCCTTTTCCCACATTGTTTTCTACTGTTCACAAAACAAATTTCAAATTTTCAGTCACTTTTATGTTGTTGTCTGCAAATGCTTTTGATTTGGACAAGCCTAAAACAATGCTCAAACAGTGCAAACAAAATCAGACAATATAAGACTGATTCATTGTATGGTGTTTAACACCATTTTCAACATTACTTCACCTTATATTGCGGCAGCCAGTTCACCTATCCATGCTTTCCTGCAGTTTTTTTTACCAGTAATCCAGACAATACTCTTTCCTAGACACTGGCTGCTTTCCCACATGACCACAGTTGAAACAATGGTCAACAGAGAGAGAGGAATTAATCATATCACAATGACAATCACTAATCCTTGGACAGAGATCAAACTAGTGACCCCCTATTCTCAAGTCCTGCATGCTACCAACTCAGCTGCCAGGACTTGGCAGACAGTATTACTATACTGCAAAGAAATTTCTTGTGATTTAATTGGTTAACATGCTGGGAACATATACATCATGTGCCCTAGCAAAAACCATGTAAAGCCAGTTTCCCTTTTGAGTGCCCGGTAAACATCACTACACGTACAATACAACATCCAAAATGGCGGTGTCGATTGATCACCAGACTGCACCTTTATGCACCAAACTGCACATTTTAGTGATGTCAGTTTCCAGTGATGTCATTTTTCATTGAATTGGGGCACTCAGAAGGGAATTTATATTTCGTCATCATACTCAATTTGTGAGACTATAAAACAGGAAAATTTCGCTTAAAACCCTTTACCACACAATCCCTACTTTTAACGACCCTGAGAGAGAAGCCTTCTGAAAACATTGTGGAAGAAGGAGAAAATGCTGGTAACCAGCATTTTCTCCTTTTCCCACAATGTTTTCTTCCCTTCCCAAAAGAAGTTTCAAATTTTCAGTCACTTTTATTCTGCAAATGCTTTCAATTTGGCCCAGTCTAAAATTTTGTGGTTTGGTAAAGAGTTAAAGCCCTTTGAAAGGGTAAAACTTTGCATGGTCAAGTAGTAGGGGACTTGGAAACTTGTTCATCGCTGTGTCGAATCATGTCGCCATCTCGCCTTCGGCTCGGGATGACATGATTCACCACAGGTGTGAACAAGTTTCCAAGTCCCCTGCCACTTGACTATACAACTAATAATGTTGTTGGCTTTTATAGTACAATGTAAGATACTGACCTGTGTTGCTAGGCGACACTCTACAACTCTAGTGTTAAAATCCGAGCTGGCTGCCTTATTTTTCTCCACACAACAGTTGGATATAACAAATGCTATTCCTTCTGGCAAACTTACATCTTCCTCGCGCAATGGGTTGAAATCTATTTTCTTCGCCTATGACAAAAAGAGCACAAGAACACCAACTGCGGATACCAATGCTTGGCTGTAAGTGCTTTTCAGTAAATTCTAGATAAACTCTTTACCACACAATCCCAAGTTTTAGCGACCCTGAGAAAGAAGCCTTGGGAAAACATTGTGGGAAAAAGGAGAAAATGCTGGTAACCAGCATTTTCTCCTTTTCCCACAATGTTTTTTACCTTTCCCTAACACAAATTTTGATTTTTCAGTCACATTTATTTTTTCATCTGCAAATGCTTTCAATTTAGACCAGTCTATAATTTTGTTGCTTGGTAAAAAGTTTAAATAAAGGCATTATCTCTACATTTTATCTATAGGTTCCCCTTTTGATGGTTAATAAATTTGGTAATGGTGTTTGTCTCTAAAAGGGTAGAAATACTGCAATCATTTTCTTCTTTTTCAACAATGTTTTCTACTTCCTTCATTTGAGCCACATTTGAACTGACATTTGCAATGCTTTCAATTTGGATAATCCTACATTGTTGTCCTGTGGTATAGTTATAAACAATATCAATTGAAGTATTCACATGTTTTTGTACACATTAAGCTCCCAGCTGTCTCGCTTTTATCCGAAACAAAAGAAAATCAATGGGAAGATTTATGAAAGTGATTTTGCAGTTGTACGTAACTGTAGATGGTTTTCTGTTTCTTATGTCATTTATACATTAAGATAGAATATGTAACCCTTCACTAAACAATTTCTAAGTTTCAAGAAGCCTTTAGAAAACATTGTGGAAAAAGGAGAAAATGCAGGTAATCAGCATTTTCTCCATTTCCCATATTGTTTACTACGCTTATTACTCCATCAAAATCAAACCCCTTCACTAGAGCCACATTTAAATCGTCTGAAAAAGCTTTTAATTTTGGCAAGTCTTCATTTTCATATGTGGTAAAGAGTTAATTCTATGTTAAATCATTGACTTTGTGGGTAATTGTAAATGCAGCATTACTGCTGAACACTGTAATCTTACACTGTTTACATAGGAAAGCAGCCAAAAGCTGGACAGAATGTTGTGCTAAGTGCTTGTAAAAGAAACTTCTGTGTGGTGTCATAAGGTAGAGCGTCAGCCTTGTAAACAAAAGGTCCCAAGTTCTGTATCCAGGACCAAGTGTCAACTTGGGGATTTTTCAATAGCCTGCATATTTGGCACAAGTACTGGTCTAGTTTCCAGGAACAGAATCGCAAGAGATAAGTGTAAGTTGCCAGTACATGTTTCTCAACTGATGTAAAATAAGTACAATGTATGTTTAAACTGAACTAAACTTCTGGAAGGTAAGCATAGGTACTGGGGCTGTTGCTGGAGAATCAAATCAATCTTGAAAACTGCTTTTGATTAATTGATTGTATTGGAGTTGAATGCCGTTTTAACAGCTATGGTCATATTACAGTGGTCAGTGCACCTAGGCATATGTTTCCTAGTTTTCTCCCAGAAGTACTGACACAACTTTCTTTCCAAGTCACCGACTACTTTTGTCACATCCATCAAAGGTAAGAGACGAAAAAATGCCTGAAAGAAAGTTTGCCTCAACCAGGTATTGAACTCAAAACCACCAGGTAACAAGTTGGATACCACTGGGCCACCCAGCCAGTCAATGAAAAGCCCACTGAGCACGAAATAAACAAAACTACATTTCAATGAATTTATAAAACCACTCACTGTTCCTGGCTGAGCCATAAAGGAAATAGCCTGGTCCATTCCACCACCCTGAGTCCCAATATATCTCTCACAGTCTGCACACATATCAGCTATCTCTTTCTGAAAATAAACCATTCCATGACAGTTTTTATGTTTGAATATAGTCATTTCACAAATTTCTCTGGAAAAACATGTTTCACTGTTTAAAATGATATATGTATATGTGGACAAATGTATAGATTAACATGAGCATGGCACATTAAAAAAAACTTAAGTGAAACACAAAAAGGGTTTTTGATCACCCACAGAACAAAAACTGAATTTCTTAAACATTTTTTTCCAAGACTTGAATTCATTTCCTAAAATGCCATCCAACCAGTGCTTTTTCCCTTTTATTCAAACATTTTATACTAATTTCTACCTGTCCAAGTCTGTTCAATCATTTGAAGCACATTTAAATACATGTATTTGAGTTTTCAATATGTCTAGATGAATCTACCTATCTTGCCATCTGATAAATATGATAGTGAAATCTTTTCATTACCATATTAATTTTATCAGATATGGCATATTGAATTGCTTATCTCAAACATGAGTACTTAAGAAAATTCAAAATGGCTTTACATGTATTACTAAAATAAAGGTAGATATGTGCTAAATTAATATTTGAAAGGAAAGACTACCTTATTTCTTGCTTGACCATTTGCATGCATTGTAACTAAAGCTGCACAGCACACTAAGGCACTCGAACTTGACAATCCAGCGCTAGATGGAACTATACCATCGACTACACAGTTCAACCCTATTACGGTCCGCAGTTCTAAAAACTCTGTCATTCCTCGTAAACCACATAGAAAGTAGTTATACCAGTCAGGGCTTGATTTGTTGATCTCGTAATTCCCAATATCACACTCAAAAGTACTGCAATAATGATGAAAACATCAGTAACCAAACAGTATTCAGTATCTTGTTTGTTAATAGTCTGATTGGTTGTATTGGTGTTTAATGCCGTTTTAACAGCTTAGGCTATATCATGTTGGTCAGTGCACCTATACATGTGTTTCCTGGCTTTTTCACACCAGCACTGACACAACTTTATTTCCATGTTACTGACTACTCATTCAGAAACATTTAGGAATCAATTACAACAGGCAACTTCATTGAAATGATATCTCCCGCTGAAAAAGACCTTTTTTGATGCAAACATATTAGAGGTATTGTGTATTGCATGTACCGGTACATGTAGCCTTTTTGTTAATGGTCCAGGATAAAATTACACATTGAGCCCACAGATGTGGCACAAATAATGGAATTTGACAGAGTAGAAAACATTTTGGAAAAGGAGAAAATACTGTTTATCAGCATTTTCACTTTTTCCTACAATGCCTTCAAAAACCTTTTCTCTCAGGGTGGGTAAAACAAATGTGTGGTAAATTGTAAAAGTCTTCCACCTAAACTTATTTCAGGGTACAATATCTGCAAATTTTACTACAGTATCTCACAATACAATAATGTAATCTAACAATCACAAACACAAAATATATTTCCTCTAAAATTATTCTTTCAATTTTCAAAGTAACCTGAGTGGAAAAACCTTAACTCTTTACCACACAATCCTGACTTTTAACAAAGAAAGAAAGCTTTCAAAAACATTATGAGAAAAGGAGAAAATGCTGGTAACCAGTATTTTCTCCTTTTTCCCACAGTGTTTTCTAACATTCCCAACTCAAATTTTAATTTTTGATTCACATTTAATTTGTCATCTGCTCATACTTCAACTTTGACTGGTCCAAAATTTTGTTGTTTGGTAAAGAGTTAAAATGTACAGAACAACATTTTCTTTCACTTAAAATTTCATTTGCTTTTTCTAGAACATAAATTAAAAAAAAATCTTGTATAAAAAGAAATCCTGTAGCAGACACAATGATGTCACATCAATATACTCGAACAATATACAGAATGTTATGTTGTAGTAACTTTCCTGGTGGTTGTATTTAATTCGAACAGTGTGATAAAATGCATTATTATACTGAAAAGAAATTTCTTGTTATCTGACTGGATAATATATCATGTACACTGGCAAAACAAACGTAAAAGCAGTTTCCCTTTCGGGAGCCCTGTATACATGACTACACTATCAATGCAACATCCAAAATGGCGGCAGTGATCAAAATTAACAGCAAGATTATGCGCCGAGCTGCATGTCTTAGCAATTATTACCAAGGTTTCCGTGACGTCAGTTCCCAGTGACGAAAGTTTTCATTGAATTGGGGCATTCAGAAGGGAAATTCTGCTACATCAGTGTACTCAATTTTATTAGACCAAAAACAGGTAAAATCTGCTTAACAAATGTTGGAATGGTAAAACTTTGCAGTATAATAAATTTGTTGCACAGTCAGGTGCCTGGGGACTTGGAAACTTGCTCACGGCTGTGGTGAATTATGTTGCCACCTCGCCTACGACTCGGGGCGACACGATTAACCACAGCCGTGAGCAAGTTTCCAAGTCCCCTGCCACCTGACTGTTCAACTAATAATGTCAAAATTTTCTTACCCATCAGACAGTAAAAATATATACAAGCATCAGGAGAGGTTGTACAACATAATACATGTATTCCTTTTTTCATATTCCTGCAACTTTTAACAGCAACACTTTGCACTTACTGACGTTCTCTTTGAAAATGGTTAGCAAAATGACAAAATTTATAGTGTGAAAAATAGTGGTAACTCTATTTTTTGAAAGGGTGGATTAATATTACAGCGTAAAATTTTGACTAGTCAAATTGCAAATCTATGTATTGTTTGTCTGTGTGCTATTATCATACAATATTTGGAACCATATTCTACAGGTTTTTTTCCTGTTGTGCATGTTGTGTTATTCGATTGTGACATGCATATTTGAGCCAAAAAATTTACTGGTATATATCAAAACTAATTCAGAACAACCTGTATTTTGGATTAACGTTCACCAGTATTACTTTGTTGTCACTATTTGTTGATACAGCTATAACAATGTCCTGCTCTATAGCCATAGGTAACACTCCATATCCACAGTAATCTATGTGTTCACCTGTAAATAAGCATAAAAATGTTAACATACAATTTTCTTGTTCAAGTACAGACACATAGAATAGATACAGAATAGAATAGTTTTATTATTTCCATAGTGGGGCCTTTAACTCATTACCAAACGACAATATTTTAGACTGGTCCAAATCGAAAGCATTTGCAGACGACAAAATTAAAGTGACTGAAAATTTGAAATTTGTTTTGTGAAGGGTAGAAAATATTGTGGGAAAAGGAGAAAATGCTGGTTACCAGCATTTTCTCCTTTTCCAACTATGTTTTCTAAAGGCTTCTTTCTTGGGGGCGTCAAAAGTAGGAATTGTGTGGTAATGGGTTAACCCTTTACCCCATAAGGCATTTCTATGGTATCTCTAATTGACCCTAAATAATAGCAAGGATGAAGCTGTTTCTTATGTGTGACACCTTTTGATAGCACAGGATACATTGTGGCAAAAGGTGAAATTGCTCGTGATGAGCAATTTCACCTTTTGTCACAATGTTTTCCAAAGGCTCCTACAAGCAATGCGTAGAAATGAGTATCTAAAGAGTAAAGGGTTAAGGGCATACATAACACATATCAATATAGTAAATACCAGTAATGCATATTTATGCAAAGATACATGATAAATGAGCCATTGCATGGCATTACCAACAAAGTGACATCGACACCCAGCAAAGATGCACATCAGCCTACGCATCAGTGCAGTCTGATCTGGGTCTTTGTATGGGTTTACAGGACAGTGTGAGTCTATACTTGTTTCAGGCAGTTTCAGCCAGTCTTGAGACCATGTCATCCATATTTTATGGATAATTATTCTTGTATCTTCATGCCAAATTTTTCCCCCTGATGGCTGCAAGATTGCACAGTTTACTACAAATAGAAAATGGGTTTCATGTTTTGGAGGCCTTCATCAAAACTTTCCTATGTTGTTGTATCTGATTTTGGAAGAGGACAAATCCATTGTGTTTTCCTATCCCTTAATACATATATATTGGTAATTTATTTACATGTATCTTTACACAGCTAAGCAATTTTACGCATTTTTTTCAGTGTAAACAGCATTTTTTCTCTCTTGCTGTAAGGACAAACGTCAAAACAATCAATTTGTTATTCAGTTCAAGCAATTTCCTTTAACCACAATATTTCCAACTGTGGTCCGCTGAAAGGTTATGGTATCGAAAATAATCTGCAAATAGTATGTACAAATAAGAGGGCTATGATAGCCCTGCACAGCCCCATGGTCCTTTAGATAAATAAGCCATAATTGTTGTAGACAAATCTGTAAAGCCCTGAATTGCAATAAAGTTTCAAAGAAAAAATATGCAAAGCCTGAAAAAAAGTCTATGGTATGCCAAAGTAATGGCTCCTTTTCCCATTTTATATATTTTCCATTCTATCTTAGAAAAACTCCTTCACTTGAGTCAGTTTTTATGTGCTGTCTGCAAAAGTTTTCAATATTTATAGCCATTCATTTTATCTTGTAAAAACATTGGACTCGTACTCTGGCGAAGAAGTGCTTACTGCATCTCTCTGATACAGTTAATACCTGCACCTGTTACCTGTCCTACACCTGTTAGTCATCACATGATTTATGGATCCAGAGGAGCCATGTGTTGAAATAACCAACTTGATTACAAGGTACTAGTAGACTGGTCCTTTGACAAACAGAAAACTGACCAATAGTGAAAAGTTGGTTCGACACTTTTCACAGATGCATTAAGGGCCCTTTTCACAGAGCACAGCTCATTATATACTACAAACAAGAATCATTATTCTATGAGCAAATACACTGAATACTTTATGAACACACAGTTTTTCTCTCACAACTCTTTACCAATAACAAAATTTTAGACTATCACATAGAGAAAATACTTGCAGAAACCAAATCAACCATGGCTGCTTACCAGCATTTTCTTCTTTTCCAACAAAGTTTTCATAGGTCATTAAAAGTGTGGATTGTCTGATAAAGGGTTAAAGCTCAATGATGATAATCTTACCAATTACATTAACTCTTCCAGGTGCCCTAGCGATAAATTTTGGGTCTTCACCAAATTTCTGTTTAAACTGATCAATAAGGATGCCATATCTGTAGTAAATTGAAATAAAATATCAGACAGAAACAGTCATAAATACAGCAATGAGTGTTTGTGATATCTGTAAATATTCTGTCACAAAGGACAATATAATACGCATGAATACAAGTATATGCAACAACTTAATTCAGTTAAACAGTTTACAGTTCAGTGATGGATTAACTCCTGAAATGGACAAAAATAGCTCAATACAGTATGCTCCACAGACTGGCGAAAGCTACCAGAATACCAGATGATATACTTTTATTTTCCGAAAAGAAAAATAGAGGATATTTGTGTTGTATACTGATCTACCCATCAGGTAGACATATTAATGTAAATTTATAGCTTGTTTTTGTATAGGGGGAAACTTACTACTGCCTTGCTGTACAGTTAGCTTCTGTTAAGACCAGCCTTTGGAGGTCATATATCAGAAATGTTACATTTGATTTACTATAATTTTTCATTTGATGCCTTTGAAGTTTGAGGATTTGAAAATTTATGAATACTTTCTGGAACTGGAAAAACTGGTCAATGTCATCATTTTCATTATTATCAATTGTAAACATTACTCCAGTGTTGCATAGAGAGGGCTAGAACCCCCATCATAGAATCAAAGTTGAGTGCACTGCAGATAAACTTATCTCAAAAAGATTAATTTAGCAAACTTTTCAAAGATACAAGTGTCATAATCAGAGCCTTTACAATATTTTTATGGTCAAAATGCCAATTAATTGCCTTCAGGCTATTGTTGAGGGGGGATTCTTTAAGTTCCAGCAAGAGCTGCCAGTTCAGGGCTTGAAATTTTTTTCAAGATCCACTCATCCTGCAGGACAAGTGGAATAAAAATTTACTTGTCCTTCATAGCGCTGAACTCATCTTGCAAGAATGATATAAAAGTCTATAATTCAAATATATAACTTTTTTACGTGAGTGTCTTCTTTGAAAACTGCCCATTCAAATTATGTGAGCCAAGACTCTGTTATAATTGTTTTTTCTTTTCAACTGTTGTACTCATTTCATGTTGATTTAAGCTTAAACTGTTTCTCGCTATTCCTCCCTCTCTGTTTCTGGTCTCCAGGGTTTTCCCTCGGCCACAGAAATAGGGGGTCATTGTGACCCCCTAGTCAAAAATAATAGGGGTCATTTTGGAATTTGTGGGGGTCACAACAAAATGAAATTTGCTTAATGACGTTTGGTATAAATGTTCACGCGCATCCATACTGCGCGTGTGTATTTCTCACAGATAGTAAAACTATCAGCGCTATTGTGTATTTTTTGCACAAATGGCAATACATGTAGTAACAGCGGACCGACGGTGCACTTCTACAAGTAGAACATTCTACAGATGGTACTAGTACGGTTGCACCAGCCATGGTATTCTATGGTCAAAATAAAAAGGGGAAGTTTTCATCAAAACGATCGCTTATTTGTCGTGGAAAAAGGAAATTTTTTACGCAACGTCAGCCATCCAACAGGGAAAATGATACAGCTGCTGACTTTTTCCTGACACTGGCAGGCCAGTTGTCATGCTATCCTTTCGCGATGAAGGTGATAGCACCAAAACTGGCCTGTCAGTGTAAGGATGGTATGACTGGTAAAGAACTAGCTGGAAAAACATTCCAGTAACACAGCAATCAATGAAACAGGCAGAAAATCGAAGCTGTTGAAGTATACCTATTTCTAGAAGTATAGCTATTTCCTCTTTGAAAAATACTGTGGGAAAAGGAGAAATTTCTTCTACTGACTAATTTTCCTTTTTCCATTATATCCGCCAAGCTTTTATCCCATTTTTTCCACAGACATTTCTTTTTGTTGTATTTCTATGAGCCATATGGCCATAATCATGTATGCAAATTTAAAAAAAAAAAAAAGGTTTGATATGAATTTGAGGTATATAAGCTATGTTCATTTTTTTAAGGAGTATAGGACTTAAAATTAATGTGGGAAAAAGAAGAAATCGCTTTTAATGAGCATGAGCAATTTCTTCTTTCCCTCTATGTCTGCTGAGCTTCTACTATATAGTTTTCCTTGGAAAAAATTACCTTCATCCCTGTTTCCTGGGGAAAGAAGCATGGGTAGGTGCCAATTCTATTTTTTCTTATTGTCAAGATTTATGAGTACTATGATTGTGGAAATTTTTTAAAAAATCTGTCTGATAGAAACTGTTTTTATTGAAGATTAACCCATAATCCCGTCAAATTATCTCCCTTTTTAACTCAATGGTCTATATATAAAATGCATATTGGTACATTTACCATGCTCAGAACCAGGCTTTTATATGTTTTTTGGGCAAAACTGAATTATTTTTCTTTTAAAGTTATGTATATTTGTAAATTCTTCTGGTAATTTTCCTGTTTAATTGACTATTATAGGAAAGTATGTTAAATCAAGTATATGCTGAATTTCGAAACTGTATATATCTTTTTCAAAAGCGAATTTCTCAGAAACGAGCATGGGGACCCCCTTTCTTTTTCATTGTAATCTACAAGAGACATGATGAGCTTTGTATTTGGAAAATTTTAAAAAAATCTGTCCGTTGAAAGAATTTGTCATAAATGTCCTTAAATAAAAGCTACTATTTGTGAAAGTATGTGTTTTTGTCATGTTTTCTATTCACTGTAAATCTTTGTTTATCTATTATAGTCTATATATGAATTTTTTCATGGTGATAGATACATAGTAACACCAGAGACTCTCTTTATAGAGAGGGGGCATAGATGGAACCTTTTTCATAAAGACTATCTGGAATCTGCTTTATAAAGCCTGTTATTAACGAGCAAATATGCTCTACCTTCAGACAAGCTGTCATATCTATAAGTAATTTTAATGTTTCAAGGGTATCGTCATGATTGCTAGTGTTTTGATGCTGCAGCAAAAGGGTTGATTTTTGAAGTATGTGTAGCCTTTCTCTTTGTTATGGGTTATATAACAGGAATCGATTATTTCGTTGGTGAAGAATGCTTGTTGTGGGCCGGAGTAGAAAGTCTTTGTTATTTTTCTTGATAAAGATTATCAATTTTGACCGGAAATAAAATTGTATCACCAATTAAATGGCCGATTCTTGTGTTTCAACACGCAGGTCGCGATCATGCCACTGTTTTAAACGAATAACCAAGTGTATCTTTTATAAATTCTCAAGACCTTGAAATGTGATTCTGGGTGCTCTTACCAGGCGTTGTATTGTCTGATCTTTGGGTAGGGGCTCTTCTTCCTTGCAGACAGCAAGAATGACGTTGATTTTGACAGAGCCATATTGTTTTCATTAGAGATTGACTGATTTAGTTTAGATCTGTTATAAGACCGTCGGTACTTTAATAAATCGATACACAGTCCACTCTTTCATCCCATTTTCTGTTCATACTCAAGATTTTTCATCTAATCGCGATGTAAGAGTGTCGGAAGGTATGTACAATCATTATTACCTCTGATCGTATTCGTGCGTCCACCATGACGCATTACTGAAAAAATTGTGCTACATTTTCCTTAAAAGCATGTCAAAACACACAAAATCGTGTGTCAAGGAAAACCCTGGGTCTCTTTTTTTCCTCTCCAAAGAAGCTTCTGATATCCATCATTTTTTAAGAACTTTTGCTGATGGCTGTTGTCAAGTCATCATTCTTAACTGGGTAAAGGCCCATTGGGAGGTGGTTTTGCCCAAGGAAATATAACAATTTTTTTCTACCCGCCCCTCCCCCCCCCCCCCTTTCCCCCCCCCTTTCCCCCGCCGCGCAAAAAAAAAAACGCGCCCCTTCTCTTAAACATCCTCCCTACCCCGGCATAATACCGTAAAACGCCCCTCTATAAATCGCGAAAACCCATGAAAATCAAACTTATGTGTCAAAAAATTGCAACTGGGTTATGGATTCATTTCGTAAACATCAAATACAATATTTTTCAACGGAATGAAGCTGAAAATTTCATTAAATTTCTTCTTTTAAGTCAAAAAAACAATACCACATGTAAGCATTGACTGTATAGCAGAGGGGCGTTTTACGGTATTATGCCCCTACCCCCAATTTTTGTTTCTCTCGATCAGAAATGTCTGAGAAACTTATTTGTTTTTTTGTAATCGTTTAAGCTTCAGCAGTAGGCATGGAAAAAAACTGTACAAATCAAATATGGGTTGTCAATGTCAGTTGTCAGGGCGCTTGCTCAACATCGACCTACCGGCTCATTTCTGGAGAATTTTTACAAAATGTCAGTGAAAGCAGACGAAACAAAGCCAGCGAAAACAATATGAGAAAACCGGAGTCTGTCTTTATTCATTTGTAACATTCTGAAAATTGCTACCTTTCCTTGTTTTTTGCAGGTATGCCACGATCTACCGGTGGTGGTGTATCCGCCATCTTTAAATCATGTGACATCCGAGTAAAGTGTAAACCGAAAGCTGCCGTAACATAGACCTATATATATACGTATACTGAAGAAATGAGATGGATCTGCTTGTTATTCGGCAGTTTATCAGTAAAGTAAAATATCATTTGGCCGATCATTTTCTGTAAAACAATATTATTCTTCTGTTCCATATTACTGCTGCTTAATTGTATCACCATGTGTACTAATTGTGGTTATTTCTGTAAGTTGGCTGTTCGTCCCAGTAATGTTTCGACCTAAGGGGGATTGCTTTCACATTTGATAAGAGTACATCATCTCGGAAATCATGGAGAATTAGTTTGTATAGAGCAATTTCTCATTCTGTTTCAGTTTTACATTTCTTGTAGTATTGAATTTAGCTTTTGTTTCATCTATATGTTCTAAAAGCTATCGCATACTTTTTTTTTTTTTCCACAGGAATTTGACATTCTGTAACCAAAATAAATGATAAAATATGAAAAACAAATCTCCCCTATATATATATAGAAACACAAGAAATGAAACGCCTCGATTGTGGGCGACAACACACGACAGCACTTCCCACCCAAAATCACCCACGAAACAAACACTGATCATAATTTCCTTCACCCTAGCGATAGACGACACGAAAATGTACCTGCGATATTTGGGGATACCTCAGAAGGCACCTTTTAACCGGAGATAACCATCATTTTTTACAGCTTTTGTGGCCAAAAAATCATTGACCAGGCCATTCCCTGTTGTCACATTCTGCAGAAAATATTTCTTCCGTTTTCATTTTTATTTTCGTTTTTAAAATATATTTATGTACTTCGCATGATACTACGTATTTTTTTAGAGGCACTTAGTAAAAATAGTTGTCGATACTGTTTTTTAAAGAAAAGATATGCGACTTTGATGGATAGGGAAAAGCCCATCAGGGGACACGAGTCTCTATTGACATTAGCCTTATTGGACTGGTCATTTTTCGTGATGCATGGAAGTGAAAATGTTGACAATTTAACAAACAACATCTTGTTAAATAAACAGCCCTTGATTTAAGAAAAGGACTACGCCAAGTTTTACTAATCATTCCAATATTTGAATTAGGCTTTGTCTCATTATGTTGTGAGTCTAGAGCAGAGGTCATGGAAAACAAAGCAAAGGTGCATAGTGGACTTGGCCAGAACATTTACTGCGAGCGTATTTGTGACATCAGTGAATGGCCACCTCCATGGCTTGAAACTGTCAAAAGAGCTGTAAAAAGTGATGGATATCTCCAGTGAAGAGGTATCTACTTAACTATTTAGCACACAGGAAAATTTAGACTGGTTCAAATTGAAAGCACTTGCAGACGACAAAATAAAGGTGACTGAAAAATTGAAATTTGTTCTGGGAAGGGTAGAAAACACTGTGGGAAAAGGAGAAAATGCTGGTGACCAGCATTCTCCCCTTTTCCCACAGTGTTTTCAGAAGGCTTCTTTCTCTTTGGAGTCAAAAGTAGGAGTTGTGTGGTAAATGGTTTAAGGATCGTCAAATGTCACAGACCTTACATTTTGCTGTTATCTGTTACTGGGGTAAAGCAAATTGTGATCACTCTTTGTTTTGTTGATGAATTTGGGTAGGTAGGACATTTATGTGGTGTCGGTGGTAATCAAGGTGTTGCATTCCTTATGTTTCTTTTTATATAAAGGGGTATTTTTTTTACATATTTTATATAATTTTGTTATAGAATGTCAAAATCCTGTGATTTTTTCTTAATCAACTTAGATCACTTCCACCCTTTCTTAGAATTAGTTAATGATTCACAAACAATTCAAAATGAGAAAATGGGATTGACAAGCTGCCCCAAAATTATTGCTAACATATCAAACATAAAATCCTATCATTTAATGATTTAGTTTAAGTTTTTGTAGTCTGGTAAAGTAATTAGGTAGAGCATTGGGTGTCCATGTCACTTTGTTGGTAATGCCATGCGATGGCTCATCTTTACCAAACAACAAATTTTAAGGCTAGTCCAAATTGACAGCATTTGCTGATGACAAAATAAATGTGAATCAAAAATTGACTTTTATTTGGAAAGGGTAGAAAACACTGTGGGAAAAGGAGAAAATGCTGGTTACCAGCATTTTCTCCTTTTCCCACAATGTTTTTAAAAGCTTTCTTTTCAGGGTCGTTAAAAGTCGGGATTGTGTGGTAAAGGGTTAACCCTTAGGCAGCTAAGCACGACTCAATGACCTTTTGCAGACAGTGTAGATTCAGATCAGACTGCACAAAACATGTAGTCTGATCTTTAATCTACGCTCTTAGATAAGGATGTATTTTCCCCCCAAAAAAAGTTATGTATGAAATTTATCAAAATTTGGGTCTTTAACCCATTACCAAACGACAAAATTTTAGACTGGTCCAAATTGAAAGCATTTGCAGACGACAAAATAAAAGTGACTGAAAATTCGAAATTTGTTTTGTGAAGGGTAGAAAACATTGTGGGAAAAGGAGAAAATGCTGGTTACCAGCATTTTCTCCTTTTCCTACAATGTTTTCTAAAGGCTTCATTCCGAGGGGCGTCAAAAGTAGGGATTGTGTGGTAATGGGTTAATATCAATTTAAAAGTTTCATTTCACTCATATAGTAGGATAGAGGTTAAAGTGTAAATATTTGGGTCGAACTTAATTATTATACTGCAAAGAAATTTCTTTTTGGTTAACATGCCAAAAACATATCATATACCCTGGCAAAAACCATGTTAAGCCAGTTTCCCTTTTGAATGCCCTATAAACATCACTACAATTGCAACACAACATCCAAAATGGCGGCATCGATCACCAGACTGCTTGTTTATGCACCAAACTGCATTTTTTAGTGACATCATTTTCCAATGACGTCAGTTTTCATTGAACTGGGGCACTGAGAAGGAAATTTCTATTTCGTCAGCAAACTCAATTTATGAGATTATAAAACAGGAAAATTTCACTTTACGCACTTTAAAAGGGTAAAACATTGCAGTATAATAAATTTGTTGTACAGTCAGGTGGCAGGGGACTTGGAAACTTGTTCACGGCTGTGGCGAATAATGTCGCCACCTTGCCTTTGGTTTGGGGCGACACGATTCACCACAGCCATAGACAAGTTTCCAAGTCCCCTGCCAGCTGACCGTACAAGTAATACTGTAACTTATACTATAACTTGGGCAAGCTCGTAGATTTCAAATATCATCAAAAGTTTTTCTGTAGAAACAAACACAAAAAGTATTCTTATTATGACATAAAAAACTGAGAGAGAGTTGAACAGAATACTTAGATTTAAGATCATTGCACACTGTGCAGTCTAATCTTGATCCACACTTTATACTATAGCGTCCAAAGTCAGGCACAGCACACATGGTCTATTTCTACCAAAATGTCTTCATAAGGAAATATTACAGCTAATCCAGGTTGAGATGACACTGTTCTGTCTGATTTTGATGGACCAGTAAAGTCAACAAAAGGAACATATCTGGTTCACCACTTTGGAGCTGCGCTTGCCAAAGTGTAGGCAAATATTGGACAGTGTACATTTAAGACCAGACTGTATATCCTTTAATAGGCTGATCCTAGTTTTCTCAGACTGTAAGAGACGAAGGTGTGGAAAGATTCAATAGAGAGGTTATATTATAATAAGAACTTCAAACCTGCCTCAGTGCTGAGCTAGTTTTTACAGTGATGCAGTTTGGTGTATGTCTCCCCATGCAAGTTATCTCATTACCAAACAACAAAATTTTAGGTTTGTCCAAGTCGAAACATTTGCAGACGACAAAATAAAAGTGAACAAAAAATTGAAAATTGTTTTGTGAAGGGTAGAAAACGTGTGAAAAGGAGGAAATGCTAGTCACCAGCATTTTCTCCTTTTCCCACAATGTTTTCTAAAGGCTTCTTTCAAAGGGTCATCAAAATTAGGGATTATGTGGTAAAGACTTAAGCAGCAGTGTTGTGATTAGTGCCTAGATGGGTGACCAGACTTTTGCATGCTACATTTGGTGGCAGGGGTGGGATTTTGACAACTGTCGGATTGGAGGAGCGTTGCCTTTGGATATTCTCCATGTTTATTAGCTCACCTGAGCATGAAGTGCTCATGGTGAGCTATTGTGATCGTGCTGTGTCCGGCGTCCGTTGTGCATCGTGCGTCGTGCATCGTCAACTTTTTACCTTGTGTACGCTCTAGAGGCCACAGTTATGGTCGGATACTCATGAAAGTTGGTCAGGATGTTTGTCTCGATGAAATCTCGGACGAGTTCGAAAATGGGTCATGTGGGGTCAAAAACTAGGTCACTAGGTCAAATGTTAGAAAAACCTTGTGTACGCTCTAGAGGCCACATTTTGAGTCCCATACTCATGAAAGTTGGTCAGGATGTTTGTCTCGATGAAATCTCGAACGAGTTCAAAATTAGTCACGTGGGGTCAAAAACTAGGTCACTAGGTCAAATCTTAGAAAAACCTTGTGTACGCTCGAGAGACCACATTTTGAGTCGGATACTCATGAAAGTTGGTCAGGATGTTTGTCTCGATGATATCTCGAACGAGTTTGAAAATGGGTCACGTGGGGTCAAAAACTAGGTCACCAGGTCAAATCTTAGAAAAATCTTGTGTGCGCTCTAGAGGCCACATTTTGAGTCAGATACTCATGAAAGTTGGTCAGGATGTTTGTCTCGATGATATCTCGGACGAGTACGAAAATGGGTCACATGGGGTCAAAAACAAGGTCACCAGGTCAAATCTTAGAAAAACCTTGTGTACGCTCTAGAGGCCACATTTTGAATCGGATGCTCATGAAAGTTGGTCAGGATGTTTGTCTGGATGATATCTCGGACAAGTTTGAAAATGGGTCATTGGGGGTCAAAAACTAGGTCACCAGGTCAAATGTTAGAAAAACCTTGTGTACGCTCCAGAGGCAACATTTTCAGTCGAATACTCATGAAAGTTGGTCAGGATGTTTATCTGGATGATATCTCAGACGAGTTAGAAAATGGGTAATTGGGGGTCAAAAACTAGGTCACCATGTCAAATCTTAGAAAAACCTTGTGTACGCTCTAGAGGCCACATTTTCAGTCGGATACTCATGAAAGTCGGTGAGGATGTTTGTCTGGATGATTTCTCGGACGAGTTTGAAAATGGGTCACGTGGGGTCAAAAACTAGGTCACCAGGTCAAATCTTAGGAAAACCTTGTGTATGCTCTAGAGGCCACATTTTCAGTCGGATACTTATGAAAGTTGGTCGGGATGTTTGTCTGGATGATATCTCAGGCAAGTACAAAAATGGGTCATGTGGGGTCAAAAACTAGGTCACCAAGTCAAATCTTAGAGAAACCTTTTGTACGCTCTAAAGGCCACATTTTCAGTCGGATACTCATGAAAGTTGGTCAGGATGTTTGTCTGGATGATATCTCGGAAGAGTACGAAAATGGGTCATGTGGGGTCAAAAACTAGGTCACTAGGTCAAATCTTAGAAAAACCTTGTGTACGCTCTAGAGGCCACATTTTCAGTTGGATACTCATGAAAGTTGGTCAGGATGTTTGCCTGGATGATATCTCAGACAAGATCGAAAATGGGTCATGTGGGGTCAAAAACTAGGCCACTAAGTCAAATGTTAGAAAAACCTTTTGTAGGCTCTAGAGGCCACATTTTCAGTCCAAAACTCTTGTAAGTTGGTCAGAATGTTTGTCTTGATGATATCTCAGACAGGTTCGAAAATGGGTCATTGGGGGTTAAAAACTAGGTCACCAGGTCAAATCTTAGAAAAACCTTGTATATGCTCTGGATGCCACATTTTCAGTCCAACACTCTTGAAATTTAGTCAGAATGTTTGCCTTTATAATATTTTGGATGAGTTTGAAAATGGGTCATGTTGGGTCAAAAACTGGGTCAATAGGTCAAATTTTATAAACACCTTTTGTATGCTCTGGAGGACACATTTTCAGTCTGATACTCCTAAAACTTGTTCATAATATTTTTCCTGGTGATACCTTGAATGAGTTTGAAAATGGGTCATGTAGAGTCAAAAACTAGGTCAATGGGTCAAATATTAGAAAAACCTTGTGTATGCTCTAGAGGCTACATTTTCTGCCTGATACTCTTCAGACTTGGTCAGAATGTTTGTTTTGGTAATGTCTCAAAAGAGTTTGATAATGGGTAATTGTCGGGTCCAAAACTAGGTCAGTTGATGAAATCTTAGAAAAACCCTTTGTACACTGTAGAGGCCACATTTTCAGTCCAATACTCATGAAACTTGGCCAGAATGTTTGTCTTATTGATATCTCAAAAGTGTTTGATGATGGGTAATGTCTGATAAAAAACTAGGTCACTGGGAAACTAGATGGTGCATGTTTGGTCAATAAACTCAGATGAGTGATTTCAGGGCCATCATGGCCCTCTTGTTTGTAAGTTTTGGGGGTAGAGACTTCTTACAGGGGAAGGTAATGTCACTGAGAAAGGTTAGATATATAGGCACATCAAACCTGCCTTGCTGTTGAGCTAGCTTTTACATCAACATGGGTTGGTGCATTTTTATGCTCCCCGAAGGGCGAGCATATAGTTGCCGCTTCGTCCGTCCGTCTGTCGGTCCGTCCTTCCGTCCTTACGAGCCCGACATTGTGGGGTTCATCCGTCCGTCTGTCCATCCATCCGCAGCCGTTTCTCCACAACCCTTGGACCAAATTGGATAAAACTTCATATATGAACTCCTTAGGGTAAGGTGCCGACATATCTTTCAATTTGACCCCTTGTCATGGAAAAAAAGGGGCTTAATGCAAAATTCCAATTTTACTAATATCTCATTCAGTTTTTCTCAAAATATCATGAAACTTCATGGTTATATTGTTTATGGAAAGTTTCAGCATGTGCCCTTGCTATTTTTAATCTAGGTGTTTTTTAAGTTGACCTTCTGTCATGGGAAAAGGGGGTTTCTTGCAAAATTCCAATTTTTACTAATATCTCATTCAGTTTTGGTCAAAATTTCATTAAACTTCATGGTTAAATTGTTTTTTTAAAGTTTCACCATGTGCTCTTGTTTCTTTATCTGTGTTTTTCAATTTGACCATCTGTCATGGAAAAAAGGGGTTTCTTGTAAAATGCCAAGAAAAAAGGGGCTTTAATGCAAAATTGCAATTTTTACTAATATCTCGTTCAGTTTTTGTCAAACTTTCATGAAGCTTCATGGTTATATCTTGTTTTACAAGTTTCAACATGTGCCCTTGTTATTTTCAATCTATGAATTATTAATGTGCAAATACCTCTATCCTGGTTTCTCAATTTCAGGCTGCATCACGGAAAAAGGGGACTTCATTTAAAAAATTGTTTTTCACTCGCATCTCCTACATCAGTGCTCAAAACTTTGTGAAATTTCAAATCTGAACTTGTTTGAACGATGCCCAGGTACCTCTCTTCTGGTTTATGAATTTCAGGCTGCGCCATTGAAAAAGGGGGCTTCATGTAAAAAATCATTTTATGTAATATTCACTACATGACTGCTCAAAATTTTATGAAATTTCAAATTTTGAATTATTATTAAGAAATGCCACATAAAGGGGCTTAAAGGGGGCTTAGTTGGCTTATTGTTCTCTACAAGTTTGTGTTGGCTATCTCTAAGATAGTAATTGCCTTTTCTCTTCAATTTTTGGGGGGCATGAACAGGTCCTTTTAGGATAAAAGAAGTGAATTTATATCGATTTCATATATTTTATGACAAGCACTTGTTCGGGGAGCATGACCCGTCTCTGATGGCTCTTGTTCTCCATAGAAGTTAACTTGTTACCAAACAATCCCCACTTTTAACGACCCTGAGATTGAAGCCTTTTGAAAACATTGTGGGAAAAGGAGAAAATGTCGTAACTAGCATTATCTCCTTTTCCCATAGTGTTTTCTTCCTTTCCCTTTGCAGCCACATTTATTTTATCATCTGCAAATGCTTTCAATTTGGGGTAGTCCAAAAAGTTTGTTGTTTGGTAAAGAGTTAAACAAGGGCATTGTGGTTTGTGCCTGGATGGGTGACCAGGCTGTTTGATGTTACAGTAGCAATGTTTGAGTTTGCAGCAATTTCTTTCATGTATTTTATAGGTGCAAGAACTAGACACAATATTTCAAGAAATGCAGACTTTGAAGCAGCAAGAGGTTGGACTTAAAATACTGACATCATTATTGAAGAGGTTGGTTATGATTATGTCCTCACCCAACACTTTGCTTGTTTTCAATCAGTTTTTTAATCAATTTCATCTTTATATTCTGAAACTGTGATTATTCTGTGTGTCTTTATGCCAAATGTTGCTCCTGAGGGCTGTAAGGTTGCATTGATAATGACAGATAGAAAATGCATTTTCATTCTCTGGACTCTGGAGGCTATCCAAACCATTACTCTGTCTGTTTTAACCTTTTCCCAAATGACAAATTTTAGACTGTCCTAAACTCAAAGTGTTTGCAGATGACAATTTTGAATTTGATGAGAATGGCAGAAAGTTTTGCTGAAAGGCTAGAAAAAACAACCTGTTTGTTGCAAGTTTGATACCCAGTTGAGGCTACATTTTCTCAGTGAGTTTTTTGCCTCTCATCTCTGATGCATATAAGAATTTAAGAAAAGAAGTCTGTGACTTGAAAGAAAGTTGTGTCAGCTTTGGCATGAGAGAGCTAGGAAACACAATCCTTTATGTGCTGGGCCCCATGATATGACCTAGGCTGTTAAAAGAGTGTTAAACTTCGATACAAACAGTCAAATACTGGTAACACATTCTTACTGTGTTGGTATAAATAGACAATGAAATCACATCAAGACTTACTGTTAAGCTGAGCCTTTGTAGAGCAGTCGGTAGCGCACAGGACTCAAGAACAGGGGGTCGCTTGTTCAATCCATGGTTTAGCCAATTTCTTTACAAGGGTTGATGATAGTCATTGCCACTGGGTTAATTCCTCTCTCAATTTGCTGATCAGTTTTTGACGATGGTTATGTGGAAAAGCAGCCAGTGACTGGGAAAGAATATTGTGCAGAGCACTGGCAAAAAGAAACTCCAGGAAAGCATGGATAGGTGCACTGGCTGCCATGATATAATTGAAATAATGAAAATGGTGCTAAATACCATGCAATCTATATAGAATACTTGTAACAGATTCTTCTGTTGTTGGTTAAAAGCATCAAGACTTGCCAATTATTCTACTTCTTCTTCAGAAATGAAACAAGACTTGGTGGAAGATTCAAAATGAAGACTGTCATATGGTACAACATGAATGATTTTGAAAAGTTTTTTGACATCTGCTCCGGTATTTTGCTCACTAGTGATGAAGGTCAAGACCTCAATGTCAATGATGACTTCAACAGTTGTCTTTGCCAGTTTTCTATATCCGACGATGACATCTTGAGATACATGGAGGAAATTATGGTAAAACTTGCATTTCAATTTGATTCCATAGAAACAAGTCTAGACTACAACGAAGAAAACAGCCTTCTTGCCAGTGAAAATGACTCGAATGATTGTACGATGGGAATCGATATAAACGGTGAAGTACATGATTCTGTAGGTGAATCTCTGACAGATAAACCTGACAGTGAAGACCTGAAAGAAAAAGACAATAAATCTATCACCGAAGAACTGACAGAAAACAACAAAAATATTGACAGTTACAATTCCTCTATTAATGATTTCATTGGTACTAAGGATGAAAATTGTGCTAAAAAGAACTTTTCTAATTGTGTACTTGTTGAACATATCAATAACTCTTACCAAAGAGCTAATACAAACACATTGCTTGACAAACATCCATTTAGAGATATAGACTTGGAAGTAAACAGCACAGAACCAGAATCTGATTCAATACATTTTAAACAAACATCAGTGTCATCCATAAATACAAACGATAAAGAGGCTGTGTTAAATAGTACTCTCTATACAAATGGTATTTGTGAAGGAGATGTTTTTCTGGAGAAAAAATGTATTGATGAAGAAAAACAAGTCTATGAACCTTTTATAGATGTTTTATCGAGTTTAAAGTCAGAGGCTAAAGCTTATAAACATGACAGAACTAGTCTTAAAACATGCAGAAATTCAAAAGAGGAACTACAAAGAAAAGATAAAAGTAATGATAATAGCAAACAAGATGTTTATTTCACGAGACTGTCAAAGAGGAAAGTGAAATTAAAACCTGAACAAGAGAGAGTTTCAGTCAAGGAAAAAAACATCATTGAATATTCAGAGTCCAACCGTCATGAATTTGATCCGAAAAGTGTTTCAAAAGACAGGACTATTGAAAATATGACAACAAAGACAGATGAAAACAAAGACCTACAGAAAACAGGTCCAAATGTAAGATCATATTCATGCAGTGTTTGCAGTAGAACTTTTTGTAGAAGGAAGATTCTATATAGACACTACAGAAAACATGAAGGAGGAGAATTTTGTTGCTTGCTTTGTGGAGCTTTTCACGAAAACCACACCCAGCTTATAGATCACATGACCACACATAAAAATGTGTGTAGATTTTTTTGTCCGAAGTAAGTACAAGTGTGAACCCTTTCCATACCACAGACAACACCAGATACTTTTATGGACAGTGCAGATCAAGATCAGACTGTAGAAAATGTGCAGTCTGATCTCTAATCTGCACTGTCCACTGCTTTTACCCTAGATTTTGACTAAACTGCCTCTTGATCTTGCTACGGAAATGTATTTGTAGCCTTTTACAAAATGCAGTATATATCTTTTCAGAAGTGAACAACTTAAGGTCTCCAATTTGCTTGAATAGTTTACTGTTTTGAATGACTGAGATAAAACAGTTAATGTATTTATGGCATCCTCTGTGAAAAGTTTGAAGTATCTGGAAAATTATTGTCATTCTACATAATTATGAACTGAATTGTGTGTTACACAAAATGTACTTTATAGATCCATAATTTTGGGATGACTTCCATGGTGTAAAGTATCAAGGAGATGGGCTAAATACCTTATTACCAGAGCATGGCTCATTTTTGGCTCACCTGAGCATGAAGTGCTCAGAGTGAGCTATTGTGATAGTGCTGTGTCTGGCGTCCATCGTCTGTCGTCAACTTTTACCTTGTGTACACTCTAGAGGCCACATTTTCAGTCTGATACTCATGAAAGTTGGTCAGAATGTTTGCCTTGATGAAATCTTAGACGAGTTTGAAATTGGGTCATGTCAGCTGAAAAACTAGGTCACTAGGTCAAATCTTAGATAAACCTTGTGTATGCTCTAGAGGCCACATTTTCAGTCCGGTACTCATGAAAATTGGTCAGAATATTTGCCTCGGTGATATCTCTGACAAGTATGAAATTGGGTCATGTCGGATCAAAGACTGGGTCACTAGGTCAAATGTTAGAAAAACATTGTGTACACGCTGGAGGGTACACTTTTAGTCCGATACTCATGAAAGTTAGTCAGAATGTTTGCCTCAGTGATACCTTAGACGAGTTCGAAAATGGGTCATGTTAGGTCAAAAACTAGGTCACTAGGTCAAATCTTAGAAAAACCTTGTGTACCCTCTAGAGGCCACATTTTCAGTCCAATACTCATGAAAATTGGTCAGAATCTTTTCCTTGATGATATCTCGGACAAGTTTGAAAATGGGTCATGTTGGTTAAAAACTAGGTCACTAGGTCAAATCTTTGAAAAACCTTATTTACGCTCAAGAGGCCCCATTTTTAGTCCAAAACTATTGACATTTGGTCAGAATCTTTTTCTTGATGATATCTTTGATGAGTTTGAAAATGGGTCATGTCGGGTGAAAAATTAGGTCACAAGGTCAAATGTTAGAAAAACCTTTTGTACGCTGTAGAGGCCACATTTTCAGTCCAAAACTCTTGTAAGTTGGTCAGAATGTGTGTCTTGATGATATCTCAGACGAGTTTGAAAATGGGTCATGTTGGCTCAAAAACTAGGTTACCAGGTCAAATCTTAGAAAAACCTTGTATATGCTCTGGATGCCACATTTTCAGTCCAACACTCTTGAAAATTGGTAAGATCATTTGCCTTGATAATATCTTGGATGAGTTTGAAAATGGGTCATGTTGGGTCAAAAACTATGTTAATATGTCAAATGTTATAAAAACCTTGTGTATGCTCTGGAGGACACATTTTCAGTCTGATACTTCGGAAACTTCTTCATAATATTTGTCTTGGTGATACCTTGAATGAGATTGAAAATGGGTCATGTGAAGTCAAAAACTAGGTCACTGGATCAAATATTAGAAAAACCTTGTGTACACGCTAGAGGCCACATTTTCTGCCTGATACTGTTCAAACTTGGCCAGAATGTTTGTCTTGGTAATGTCTCAAAAGAGTTTGATAATGGGTAATTGTTGGGTCCAAAACTAGGTCACTTGGTCAAATCTTAGAAAAACCTTTTGTACGCTGTAGAGGCCACATTTTCAGACCAATACTCATGAAACTTGGTCATAATGTTTGTCTTATTGATATCTCAAAAGTGTTTGATAATGGGTAATGTCTGATAAAAAACTAGGTCACTGGGAAACTAGGTTGAAAATGGTTCATGTTTGGTCAATAGACTCAGGTGAGTGATTTCAGGGCCATCATGGCCCTCATGTTTTCTTTTACAAGAATGTATGAGGGGTGTTCGAAAAGTTTCTGGACAAGTGCTGCTATTCTTTTATATTTTTATATTTTATATTTGATATATTTTGAGTTTTTTGGTAGTAATAGGTACAACCATATTCTTCATGTTAATCGAAACACATAAACAAGAATATTTACCACACATGATGAATGGTCACTATAGCAATGTCAAGTTGACGTGAGCGGGGCACCTTGACGTCACTTCATTAAACAACTTCTTCTTAATGGCAAGTATTGATCACGATAAGTACTCCAGTATGTTTTTGAATTGTTTATGATAAAAGTATTCGCTTGGTACTACCTGCCATGAAAACCTACAATGAGTCGCCAACAGTAAGAATTTCCTGCAACAGTACAGAGATCGTATTGACAGGTTCTTGTTTTTCATTATTATGGCCGATGTACATGTAACTTGGATTGGTTTGTATGATCCAGAGACAAAGCAAGACAGTCCTGTGTGGAAAAAACCCTAGATCACCCTCGACTACAAAGGCAATGGTGAAACGTTTTATTTCGTTGAAATGAACAGAGTTTTCTCTGCCACACACTACCGATTGGGAACACAGTCATAGCACAGTATTACTTGACCGTACGGTCTTTTGATTTTTTAACTACATTGTACGTAAAATGATATTCTTATTTTATACGATGACAGAATATATTGGTAAAACTAATGATTCATAAACATAACTTCGTTGTTGCATGTATATAGATTCATAGGTTCGACCATAAGCTCATTCAGGTGCGCCGACATGAGTTGATCAGAGCTGTATAGGACAAACGACCGAAAGAACCTGGCACATTCAACTTACATCACAACAACGCCACACCTTATACTTCATCAACTACCAAGAAAGTACCTGCTGATTGATAAAGTAACACTATTGAGCTCCCACCATACTCCCCGGACTTGCACCATGTAATTTTTGGTTATTCCCCACTATCAAGCATTAATGACGCAGTCACTGTTTCGACGACGTCGATGACCTTTCCCGTCATGGTCAGGGAAGGTATAAGGAACATTCCATCATCAGACTTCAAAAACTGTTTTAATTCATGCATACATAGACTTCAGAGGTGCATTCTGCATACCATAGGGTATTTTGAATAACCTTGACTATTTCAGATGTTTGTCAAGACAAACTTTTTATTTGGTGCATCAAGGTGTCCCGCTCACGTTGACTTGACGTTGCTATGGTGACAATACATCACGCATTTCATGTATCTTCGTATATTTGTTTCAACCAACCTATAGAATATGGTTGTAGCTATCATTACCTAAAAACTCATTAAAAAATATTAAAATGTAAAAGAATGGCAGCACTTGTCCTGTAACTTTTCAAACACCCAAGTAATCATATTATTTACCAAAAAGAAATAACAAGTGTCAGAAACAGAAAGTCAATTAAATCTTTACAGAATAATAAAATTTAAGACATGTTAAACTTAAAAGCTTTTTGCATACAACTGCATATTTGTCTCAAAAACTTTGGAAAGGTAGAAAATAGTGTGGAAAAAGAAGAAAATGCTGCTCCCAAAATGATTTCAAAGGGTTTTTTTCATCATGGCTGTTAGAAATTGTGATTGGCTGTTAATGGGTTAATTGGTCCTAGACCAGCTCAGGTTCAAGGTACTATAGATCTACAGTGTAAGTTTGAAATGTTTTGATTTTGAATGCATCCAGAAAGGTTTTGAAGATTCTGAAATTTCTAAAACAGAGAATTATTCCCTAATTTGAACAGATATATCATGTTTCTTAGTTATTCCTTTGAAACAAAAGGCTAAACAGAAGGCTTTCTATGAAGTGAAAACCATTTTATTTCTAGGTGCGGTGAAGTATTTAACAAACCATTACAGTACAGAAAACATGTGGCTAGCCATAGGATACACACTTGTACTGTTTGCCAGGACATCTTTGCCAACCGTGTAGCTTTGGTTCAACATAAAAACCTCTCACATAGGAACACCAACATTACACAGCGGGACATACCTCCGGCCGTGGTGTTTACACATCAGTGTGATGTCTGCGGGGCAAGGTTTACTAAAGAGGCACCTTACTTTGTGCACAGAGCCAAACACACAGGTAGTTAAGGTTTTTACACATAATCCTCAGTTCCAAATACCTGTAAGAAGAAAGCTTTTGAAAAAAATGTGGAAAAAATGGAAGAATACTGGCAACCAGCATTTTGTCCTTTTAATAGGTTGTATTCTGACCCTTTTGAAATAAATTCTCTCGGTTAAGACACATTAAATTTTTTGTCTACAAATGCTATGGATTATGACATATCCAAAAGTTTCTTGTTTATTAACCCATTGCCACACAATACCTCTTTTGACAACCCTGAAAAAGATGCCTTTAGAATGCATTGTAGGAAAAGGAGAAAATGCTGCTACCCTTCACAAAACAAATTTCAATTTTTCGTTCACTTTCATTTTATCGTCTGCAAATGCTTTCGCTTTGGACAAACCTAAAAATTTGTTGTTTGGTAATGAGTTAAAGACTTAACTCTGCACCACATAAGAGTATTTAGGATTTGTCCAAACTGAAGACATTTGCAGACAACAAATTTTTTTGTTTGTTAAAGACTTAACAATGTACCACATAACAATATTTACGATTTGTCCAAACTGAAAACATTTGCAGACGACAAATGAACTACAGTTCAAATGATTGGATTTGTTTCTGAGAAGTTAAAAATCAAAATAAGAGAAAATAATGGTCTCCAGCATTTTCTTCTTTTCCCACAATGTTTTCAAAAAGCCCTTTTTTATCAGGGTCTCTACAAATTTTACGGCATATCAAACTTTATATTTCTCATTTTTTGTGTATTTCTGCTACTGTAACTACTTTTCTTGGGGTCAGGGGGGTCACAATTTTGAGCATAGGAACAAAGAAGGAAAACTTTGAAATTCTTTTCCTCGGAAACTACAAAGCATAGAGTTTTGATAATTATTTATTATTTGGTCTGTTGCATTTCCTACTGGACCTCTACCTAGTTGGTTCAAATGATGCCCGTGGGTTCAAAACTGGCCCCACCCTGGGAGTCACTAG
Organism: Tridacna crocea; assembly: GCA_943736015.1. Classification (NCBI taxonomy): domain Eukaryota; kingdom Metazoa; phylum Mollusca; class Bivalvia; order Cardiida; family Cardiidae; genus Tridacna; species Tridacna crocea. Next base: position 30,524,932 of record OX031066.1, on the reverse strand, counting down.
TTTGAGCATAGGAACAAAGAAGGAAAACTTTAAAATTCTTTTCCTCTGAAACTAGATGGCGTAGGGCTTTGATATTTGGTATGTGGCATCTCCTAGTGGACCTCTACCAATTTTATATAAATCATGCCTATGGGGTCAAAACTGGCCCCGCCCCGTGGGTCACAAGTTCTAATATAGGAACAAAGAAAGAAAATTTTGAAATTCTTCTTCTCTATAACTAGAAGGCATAGAGCTATGCGTACCTCTACCAAGTTTGTTCATATTATGCGCTTGGGGTCAAAACTGGCCCTGCTGGGGGGGGGGGGTCACAGGTTCAAACATAGCAACAAAGAAAGAAAACTTTAGAAATCTTCTTCCCTGAAACTTAAGGTGTAGAGCTTTGATATTTGGAATGCAAAATCTTCTAGTGGGCCTCTACCAAGTTTGGTCACATGATGTCCCTGGTGTCAAAACTGGCCATGCCCCGGAGTCACAGGTTGGAACATTTGAACAAATAAGGAAAATTTTAAATTTATTTTCCTCTTAAACGGGAAGGTGTAGAGCTTTGCTATTTGGTATGTAGCATCTTTGAGTGGACCTCTACCAAGTTTGTCCCAAGAATGCTACTTTGGTCAAAACTGACCCAGCCCCGGGGACCACAAGTGGGAATATAGGACAAAAAAGGAATAGTTAAAATTGTTCTTTGAAACTGGAAGGTGTAGAGCTTTGATATTTGATTGCCCTATGTCTGGCATCCGTCATCCGTCAACAATTTCTTTAAACATCTTCTTCTCCTAACCAACTGGGCCAATCTTGATGAAACTTGGCAGGGATATTCCTTGGGTAAAGCTTTACCAAAGTTGTTCAAAGAATTGAATTTCACTCATAAGCTATAGTCTGAGGTGAGCGTACCAGGGCCAATGGCCCTCTTGTTCAACAATGATGTAGAAGCAGCTGGTAGATTTGAAACACACAAACTCATCTTAGCTCCTTTGTGATTGGAATTAAAGAGACTGTATGTGTCTCTCCAATTAGTTAAATTTTTTGTTCTAGTGTTCTCTAGTAATTTGAGCAGGGTTCTAGCAAAAGGGGATTCAGTGTATCCCTGATGCATTATACATGTACCAAGTATTTTGTTGTATAATTGTGGATGTATGAAATGCATTTTGTCCAACAACCAACTGATTTATGAGGTACACTGGTCCTCTGACATGCAGAAAAAGTATACATAGCAAACAGTTTTGATTTATGTGACTCTGCACAGGCTGACATAGGTTAATACTTTTTGGAGATGAATTAAACTGCTTTTCTGCAGAGCATGGCTCAGTTTTATGGAGGTAATTTGGGATAAATAGGATCTGAGATGAGTTTGTATTTGAGATAAAATTATATTGAATGAGTCTAGAAAAAATGTCAAAGGGCTTGAGGCCAGCCTTCTTAACCCATTACCACACAATCCCTACTTTTGATGACCTTGAAAAAAAGGCCTGTAGAAAACATTGTAAGAAAAAAGGAAATTGCTGGTAACCAGCATTTTCTCCTTTCCCACAATGTTTTCTACTCTTCACAAAACAAATTTCAAATTTTTAGTCACTTTTATTTTGTCGTCTGCAAATGCTTTCAATTTGGCCAAGCCTAAAATTTTGTCGTTTGGTAATGAGTCAATAACATTTTTTCTTGACAAATCTTTGTATCATATGACAGTATTTCACAAACTGTATAAAATAAGAAGATGCAAAACCATTTATAGATACACCCGCAGCTAAATCCATAAAACCCAGTTACTTCATGAATTACATACAAAATGACTTCAAAAATGTTGTCATACAATTGTGATATCAAAAGTGTATAACATAAGAAAATTTGTGATTAGTATATTACACTGAAAGGTAGGGTATTTTATAAATGTAACTGTTTGGTAATTTGATCCACAGGAGAAAAGCCGTACAAGTGTGACCTTTGCAGACTGACATTTACAAACCACCAGTGCTATATAAAACACACAATGACCATAAAACACAACATTAAACTTGGCAAAACTGACGGGGAGAGAAAATACCTCTGCCAGCAATGTGGTAAAGCCTATCTAAGGTGAGATTGATTGATTGAATTTGTGTTTATTTATCGCTGCCACCGTTTGCCCATATGGCAACATTCCTTGAAAGCTGTTAGTATTGTTGTGGGATAGTGCAGATTCAGGATGAAACATATTCTAACTTACACCTGGTTTTTAAACATGCTCTGTGTATAGCAATGTCACCTTGATGTAACTTTTTATCTGAAAGATTATCAGTAATTTTAGATGTCTTGCCATGGGAATTGACCCAAAACATATCATTCAGAGTCCTACTCAATACCAATTGAGCTATGCGGGCTGGTCTAGAGTCAGATTGTTTTAACCCTTTCCCAAACAAGCCCTGGTTTTTACGGGTCAGGAATGGAAGCCTTTTGAAAACATTGTGGGAAAAGGAGAAAATGCTGGTTACCAGCATTTTCTCCTTTTCCCACAATGTTTTCTACCCTATCATAGAATAATCATCTTTTTAGCAACTGTTAATTTGTCAACTTCAAAATACTTTCAATTTGGTCTGGTCCAAAATTTGAGGTTTGGGAAAGGGTTAACAACCATTGAAAATATTGTGGGAAAAAAAGAAAATGCTGATAACTGTTACCAGCATTTTGTCCTTTTCCTGTAATGTTTTCAACTGTAGCTAAGTCGGAAGTAATCATTTGTGTACCATTTGTTTTGTTATTTGGTATTATCCTGCACTTTAACAATCTAGAGAAAGAAGTTTTTTGAAAACATTTAGTAACCAGAATTTTTACTTTTTTCCGCAATGTTTTCTACCCTATCCAAGACAAATCTCAGCAATTGAGTTGCACTTAATTCTTTCCCAAATGACAAAAGTTGAGACTGGTCCAAATTGAAAGTATTTGCAGACGACAAAATAAAAGTGACTGGAAATTTGAAATTTGTTTTGGAAAGGACAGAAAACATTGTGGGAAAAGGAGAAAATGTTGTTTACCAGCATTTTCTCCTTTTCCCACAATTTTTTCAAAAGGCTTCTTTCTCAGGGTCATTAAAAGTCGGGATTGTGTGGTAAAGGGTTAATCTACAAATTCTTTTAGTGTGGACAAATAAAGAAAATTTGTTGTCTTATAAAGTGTAAATATGCTTAACCCCTTGTCATTTGGTAATGAGTTTACCCTTTACTACATTGATTGTCAGCAATATAAGCAAATCTTGCCAAATTGCTCTTGATATTTTTGGAATTATCTGATTGTGTTGTTTAGATACAACAGTTACTATAGTAAAATTGATTGTAAAAGTAATATCTTTATCATACTTACCTGCTTGCTGGATTTTCATAACCCTTTTAATGAAGGCTTTTGTAAATGTTAACCATTATTTTCTCCTTTTCCCACAACATTTTCTTCTCTTTTTTTTTTTTTTAAAAATACATGAACATGCTGTTTTTGTTATGTCTGTTACATTGAAACTAATACAAAAATATCATTTGGTTTCTTTGATACAACAATTTTCTGTGGATGTATGGTATATTGCTTTTTTTTTCATGAGAAAGAAATTTTCGCTATTTTTTATGAGTGGGTCATTCTCGTAAAAAAATATTCACTAAATATTGCAAACAATCTGGATATCCTTTCTTTGATATGAAACCGAGTCCATCAGGATGGTTCTTCCTCTTGCCAGACTTACACCTTTGCAAATTGGCTAACAGATCTTGTAAACATTCATTTTAGGAGAAGCTTCCATTGTAGGAGATAACTTTGAAAATGTTGGTATCCCGAAGAAAAAAATGAAAAAATAGCCACTCTTAACACAATGATCTACACATGTATAGGGAGAGCTGTTGTTAGATACCAGTAATAATTATACTAAAGTTTTTGCAAAGTTGTTTCCTGCAGTTTCCCAGTGTCCAATTGTATCAAATGATCCTATGAATTGTTAATAAATAAAACAGCTAGGAAATACCAGTGGTCTAAGATTTGAATAAATCTTTTTCATATTTACATATTTATGTATACCATTGGAATCAATAGGAAAAGGTGAAATTTTGAAATACCCAAATATCAAAGTAAATTTTGTTATTCTAGCCTTTTTTCCCATTTTGCGTAAGCAAAAATATGTCTTTAATACCACATATACAGACATATTTGGTGGATTTGATGTGATCATATATTTCTGGTAGGTGAAATAGAAGCATACCAATGAATTCATGAAAATGAATGATAAGAAACCTGAAAAATTGATTTTGACCAAACTTGTGAACATTTTGGGAGGCAAAAATAAAAACAATATACAGTATATGGTTTATGACATAGCCAATATCTTTCAAGATTTCATTATTGCAGCTGCATATACAAAAGTCTTTACACACCTCTTCCCTTTTCAATTTTTAGCTCACCTGAGCACAAAGTGCTCATGGTGAGCTTTTGTGATCGCCAAGTGTCTGTTGTCCGCCGTCTGTCGTGCGTCATCCACAATTTCTTTAAACATCTTCTCCACCTAAACCACTGGGCCAATCTTGATGAAACTTGGCAGGGATGTTCCTTGGGTGAAGCTCTACCAAAGTTGTTCAAGAGATTGAATTCTACCCATAAATCTTGTTGCCATGTCAACCAAAAGGAAAAGAATAGCAAAATCTTTGAAAATCTTCTTCTCTGAAACTAGAAAGCGTAGAGCTTTGAAATTTGACACTTAGCATCTCCTAGTGGACCTCTATCAAGATCATCCATATGATGCCCCCGGGGTCAAAACTTGTGGCCCTGCCCCGGGGGTCACAAGTTTGAAACAGGAACAAATAAGGAAAACTTTAAAATTCGTCTTCTCTGAAACTAGTGGGTGCAGAGCTTTGATATTTGGTATGTAGCATCTCCTAGTGGACCTCTTCCGAGAATGTTCATATGATGCCCCCGGGGTCAAAACTGGCCCCGCCCCTGGGGTCACAAGTTTGAAACAGGAACAAATAAGGAAAACTTTTAAATTCTTCTTCTCTGAAACTAGAAAACGCAAAGCTTTGATATTTGGTATGTAGCATCTTCTAGTGGACCTCTACCAACATTGTTCATATGATGTCCCTGGGGTCAAAACTGGCCCTGCCCCAGGGGTTACAAGTTTGAAACATAGGAACAAAGAAGGATAACTTTAAAATTCTTTTTGTCTGAAACTAGAAGGCGTAGAGCTTTGATATTTGGTATGTAGCATCTCCTAGTGGACCTCTACCAAGATTTTTTCATTTGATGCCCTTTGAGTCAAAACTGGCCCTACCCCAGGGGTCTCAAGTTTGAAACATAGGAACACAGAAGGAAAACTTTCAAATTCTTCTTCTCTGAAACTAGAAGGTGCAGAGCTTTGATATTTGGTATGTAGCATCTCCTAGTGGACCTCTACCAAGAGTATTCATATGATGCCCCTTGGGTCAAAACTGGCCCCATACAGGGGGTCACAAGTTTAAAACATAGAAATAACAAAGGAAAACTTTAAAAATCTTCTTCTCTGAAACTAGAAGGTGCAGAGCTTTGATATTTGGTATTTAGCATCTCCTAGTGAACCTCTACCAAAATTGTTCATATGATGCCCCTGGGGTTAAAATGGTCCCGCCCTGGGGGTCACAAGTTTGAAACATTGGAACAAAGAAGGAAAATTTTAAAATTCTTCTTCTCTGAAACAAGAAGGTGTAGAGCTTTGATATGTGGTATGTAGCATCTTCTACTGGACCTCTACCAAGATTGTTCTAATGATGTCCCTGGTGTCAAAACTGGCCCCACCCCGAGGGTCACAAGTTTAAAACAGAAATAAAGAAAGAAAACTTTAAAATTCTTCTTCTCTGAAACTAGAAGGTGTAGAGCTTTGATATTTGGTAAGTAGGATCTCCTAGTGGACTTCTACAATGTTTGTTCATATGATGTCCTTAGGGGTCAAAACTTGCCCTGCCCCGTGAGTCCCAAGTTTGAAACATAGGAACAAAGAAGGAAAAGATTAAAATTTTTCTTCTCTGAAACTAAAAGGCGTAGAGCTTTGATTTTTGGTATGTAGCATCTCTTAGTGGACTTCTACAAAGTTTCTTTATACGATGCCCCTGGGGTCACAAGTTTAAAAGATAGGAACAAAGAAGGAAAACTTTAAAATTCTACTTCTCTGAAACTAGGAGGTGTAGAGCTTTGATATTTCGTAAGTAGCATCTCCTAGTGGACTTCTACCAAGTTTTTTTCTTAAGATGCCCCTGGGGTCAAAACTGGCCCAGCCCAAGGGGTCACAAGTTCGATTTTTACAGCTAAGTACTCAGGTGAGCAATAAAGGACCATCATGGTCCTCTTGTTTCATGATAGTGGGAAAGATCTCAATGTGTATCTAATTTCAAGCAAAATATTGAAGTTAGTGGGATTTTACATTATATGTGAGGATCAGGTTAATAATATGGTAGGTGTCTTGGATTGGGGAAGTACCGGTATACTGGACTTAGCTCTGGAAATTTATGCACTATATGGTCTCACTATCAATGTTTCAGTTTTCTGTTTTTAGCTCACCTGAGCACAAAATGCTCATGGTGAGCTTTTGTGCTCACCCAATGTCTGTCGTGTGTCATCCGTCGTCCGTTGTCCGTCGTCCGTCATCCACAATTTCTTTAAACATCTTCTCCTCCTAAACCACTGGGCTAATCTAGATGAAACTTGGCAGAGATGTTCCTTGGGTGAAGCTCTACCAAAGATGTTCAAGAGATTAAATTCCAGCCATAATTCTGGTTGCCATGGCAATGAGAAGGAAAAATAAGCAAAATCTTAGAAAAATTCTTCACTGAAACTAGCAGGCATTTAGCTTTGACATTTGGTATGTAGCATCTCCCAGTGGACCTCTACCAAGATTGTTCATATGATGCCCCGGAGGTCACATGTTTGAAACATAGGAACAAAGAAGGAAAACTTTAAAATTCTTTTTTCTCTGAAACTAGAAAGTGCAGAGCTTTGATATTTGGAATGTAGCATCTCCTAGTGGACTTATACCAAATTTGTTCAAATTATGCCTCTGGGGTCAAAACTGGTGCTACCCCGGGGATCACAAGTTAGTATTATAGGAACAAAGAAGGAAAACTTTAAAATTCTTCTTCTCTTAAACCAGAAGGCACAGAGCTTTGATATTTGGTATGTAGCATCTCCTAGTGGACCTCTATCAAGATTGTTCATATGATGCCCCTGGGGTCAAAACTGGCCCTGCCCCGGGGGTCACAAGTTTGAAACTTAGGAACAAAGAAGGAAAACTTAAAAAAAAAAAATCTCTGAAACTAGAAGACGCAGAGCTTTGATATTTGGTGTGTAGCATATCCTAGTGGACCTCTACCAAGATTGTTCATATGATGCCCTTTGGGTCAAAACTGGCCCCGCCCCGGTGGTCACAAGTTTGAAACATAGGAACAAAGAAGGAAAACTTCAAAAATCTTCTCTGAAACTAGAAGGTGCAGAACTTTGATATTTGGTACATGTATGTAGCATCTGCTAGTTGAGCTGGTTGACCTCTACCAAGATTGTTCATATGATGTCCCTGGGGTCAAAACTGGCCCCTCCCTGGGGGTCAGAAGTTTGAAACTTAGCAACAAAGAAGGAAAAATTTAAAAATCTTCTCTGAAATTAGAAAGTGCAGAGCTTTGATATTTGGTATGTAGCATCTCCTAGTGGACCTCTATCAAGATTGTTCATATGATGCCCCTGGGGTCAAAACTGGCCCTGCCCCGGGGGTCACAAGTTTGAAACTTAGGAACAAAGAAGGAAAACTTAAAAAAAAAAAATCTCTGAAACTAGAAGACGCAGAGCTTTGATATTTGGTGTGTAGCATATCCTAGTGGACCTCTACCAAGATTGTTCATATGATGCCCTTTGGGTCAAAACTGGCCCCGCCCAGGTGGTCACAAGTTTGAAACATAGGAACAAAGAAGGAAAACTTCAAAAATCTTCTCTGAAACTAGAAGGTGCAGAACTTTGATATTTGGTACATGTATGTAGCATCTGCTAGTTGAGCTGGTTGACCTCTACCAAGATTGTTCATATGATGTCCCTGGGGTCAAAACTGGCCCCTCCCTGGGGTCAGAAGTTTGAAACTTAGCAACAAAGAAGGAAAAATTTAAAAATCTTCTCTGAAATTAGAAAGTGCAGAGCTTTGATATTTGGTATGTAGCATCTCCTAATGGACCTCTGCCAAGATTGTTCATATGATGCCCCTGGGGTTAAAACTGGCCCCGCCCCAGGGGTCACAAGTTTGAAATATAGGAACAAAGAAAGAAAACTTTAAAATTCTTCTTCTCTGAAACTAGGTGGTGCAGAGCATTGATATTTAGTATGCATCATCTCTTAGTGGACATTTACCAAGATTCTTCATATGATGTCCTTAGGTCAAAACTGACCCCACCCCAGTGGTCACAAGTTTGAAACATAGAAATAAAGAAGGAAAACTTTAAATTTCTTATTCTCTGAAATTAGAAGGCGCAGAGCTTTGATATTTGGTATGTAGCATCTCTTAGTGGAATCCTACAAAGTTTCTTCATACTATGTCCCTGGGGTCAAAACTTGCCCTGCCCCAGGGGTCACAAGTTCGAGACATTGGAACAAAGAAGTAAAACTTAAAAATTCTACTTCTCTGAAACTAGAAGGTGTAGAGCTTTGATATTTTGTAAGTAGCATCTCCTAATGGACTCTGCCAAGTGTTTTCTTAGTATGCCCCTGGGGTCAAAACTGGCCCTGCCCAGGGGTCACAAGTTTGATTTTACAGCTTGGTACTCAGGTGAGCGATATAGGATCATCATGGGCCTCTTGTTTTGTTTTGTTTTTCTACAGTAACAGGATAATAAGAATAGATGTTTGATGTCTTGGATTGATTAAGTTTATCTGGCTGGGCTCCAAAATTTATCCAGTTTCCCTTTGGCTCACAAGATAAATTCCTCTGATAATCCTCAAGATAATCCATCCAAGAAGCCAACAAACCATTTTCTAAATTTCTTACTCTCTGTATGTTTTTTTTTTATTCAGAAAAGACGCTTTGAAAAGGCATGAGAAACATCACACAGGGGAAAAACGGCATATGTGTCAATTTTGTGGCTACAAATGTCAGGAGGGGAACAATCTGAAAAGGCACATAGCCTTACATTTTGAATCTCAAAGGAACTTTATCTGTGAAATATGTGGAGCTGCCTTTCATACTAAAAAAACTTTAGAAGTACATCATCAATTTAAACATAGCAATGAAAGGAATTATCCGTGTACACACTGTAAAATGGCTTTTAAAGCCAGAAGTTCACTCATCCGTCATATGAAGGTTCACAGTCAAAATAAGGAGCATTCATGTTGGTGCGGAACAGCATTCAAAACTTTGTACAACCTGCGTCGGCACATAAACAAACTACATGGAGGTGACAGCAAGTTACCTCCAGTTAAACATGTACAGACTTTAGACTGTGCCGTAAAGAACTCTGTATCAAAAACAGACTTCCAGACTAAACCTGAAAACCAATCTGTAGTTAACAGGGGAGAGAACTCTCAGCAACTTGAAAAGTTAGATGAAGAAATTCATCATGATAGTATACACAACATCAGTGTTGAAGAAGACAATGGCATAAAGTACCTATCAGAGGTATCCGATGTGGCCGTCATCCCAACAATTAACTCATTTAGTCACTCAGAAACTCTCCAACAAGAAAGTTATAGCATGGAGCAGTATGCTGAACAGAAGGAAGTTGCTATTCCTGAATCAGTCAGTATTGGCAATGATATAATTAGCAAGAATGCAGGTGCTTACAGCAATGAAAATCTAGAATCAGCAACTCAAAACAGCGCAGTGGAAAAAGCGAATTTACCACAGTTTTCCTTATATGGTTACCCTCCCCCGTACAGCAATGCTGTGCCACAATTTATGTACATGCAACCAAGATACGAAACTGGGATACATTCGCAGCCATCTTACGCCTCATATGAACAGCTGGTTAGATTTGGCTCTGTTTTCTCAGCTCCATCTGTCCAACAAAGTCCAGTTGTGAATCCAAGTTTAAACCTCCCTGTGTCGAGAATGATAGAGACGGAGAGTTACGGGATCCCTGCTTCTAGTCTGTCCCAAGATCAACTTCGATCTCTGCATCATGAAATTTACAACAGATTGACGCAGGAAGAAATTTCCCAAAGGCTGAGTTCAGAAGCTTACAGGCAGATCAACACCTCAGATCAGAAGCAGACTGATATGCCGTCAACTTTACAGTTTGATTATTCAGAAAAGTCTGACTGCTCTTTTGAGCAGCCGACTGTCAATAAGTTTGATTATTCTGAGAAATCAGACTGCTCATTTAAGCAATCAGCAGTTGACAAACTAACAGAGTCAGGGGTGAAGCCTAAGGTTGCAGGGACCACCCATGAAGATATGTATGAAAGTTCAATCGATGCTGATTACCTACAGTCCAGAAGAGAGATGGCCGCTGAGAGTCTGGCATTAATGTCTGCACTGACTCCGGAGTCTGTCTACAATGGGCACGACATACACAATCAGTTGTTATAAACCTGGATTCATCTCTTTTTATTAAAATCTTAGACAAGTGGAAAAGATTCACTGAGACACTTCAGACTTTTACCACACAATCCCTACTTTTAATGATCTTTAAGACCTTTAACCCTTTACCACACAGTGACAACTTTTAACGACCCAGAGGAAAAAGCCTTTTGAAAACTTTGTAGGAAAAAGACAAAAATGCTGGTAACCAGCATTTACTCCTTTTCCCACAAAGTTTTCTTGTCTGTCAAAGAAAAACTGCATGTTTTGAGCCACTACAAAATTATCGCCTGAAAATGCTTTTGATTTGGATAGGTCTAGAATTCTGCTGTGTGGTAAAGGGTTAAAAATAATGCGTGGAAATGGAGAAAATGCTGGTAACTAGCATTCTTTTCCCAATATGTTTTCTACGGTATCAAAAAAAAAATTGCACCATTTGAGCAACATTGAAATTGTTGTCTGCAAATGCTTTCATTTTAGACTTGGCTAAAGTTTTGTTGTCTGGAAAAGGGTTAACTCTCATACAATATGACAATGAAAGACTGGTCCAAATTCAAAGCATCTGCAGATGACAAATTAACAGGGTCGAAATGAGTTGTCTGTATCAATGGTGAAAAACATTTGGGGGGAAAAAAAAGAAAATGCCTATTACTGGCATTTCTCCTTTCATCCTCGGATTGTTGAAAAGTAGGATTGTATGGTAAAGAGTGTAAAGTTTACAAAGCAATCCCTTGATTTTTAACTCATTACCAGGCAATTATACTTTAGGCTTGTCCAAATCGAAAGCATTTGCAAACAACAAAATAAAAGAGACTGAAAATTTGAAATTTGTTTTGTGAAGAGTAGATAACATTGTGGGAAAAGGAGAAAATGCTGGTTTCCAGCATTTTCTCCATTTCCCACAATGTTTTCTATAGGCTTCTTTTTCAGGGTCGTCAAAAGAAGGGATTGTGTGGTAATGGGTTCAAATCATCCATGCTGTACATATGACAGTCAACATTTTTAATTTTCCACCTTACTCACATCTTAGTATCCCCCGCTTTTAGCTCACCTGAGCACAAATTGCTCAAGTGGAGCTGTTAGGATCATTTGGACCAAACTTGGCTGGAATGTTTCTTGGGAGATCCTCTTTTAAAAATGTTCACAGAATTTGATTCCGTCTAAAATTCTGGTTACCATGGCAACCAAATGGAATTTTCTAAGAAATTCTTTAAATATCGTCTTCTCTGAAAACGCTGGCCAGATTTTAAAATAATTTCTTAGAGATGTTCCTTGGGTGACCCTTTTCAAAAACTGAAGGTGAAATTTTGATCCGTCGAGAAACATGGCTCTGATGAATGGGGGCTACTTGCACTATACGGACATGAAGAAATTCTTAAAAATACTTCTCTCGAACGGCCAGTCACATTTTAGAAAAAAAATTTAAAGAGATGTTCCTTAGGTGACCCTTTTCAAACTATATGGAATTGAAGAAATTCTTGAAAATCCTTCTTCTCTGAAACCTGTTGTCAGATTTTAAAATAATTTCACAGAGATGTTCCTTGGGTGATGTTTTTGGGTGACCCTTTTCAAAAATTGATCGTGAAACTTTGATCCGTCGAGAAACATGGCTCTTGTGAATGGGGGCTACTCACACTATATTGAAATGAAGAAATTTTTGAAAATTCTTCTTCTCTGAAATCTATTGTCAGATTTTAAAATAGTTTTACAGCAATGTTCTTTCGGTGAAAATTGTTTGCGAAATTTTAATCCGTCGAGAAATATGGCTCTGGTGAATGGGGGCTACTTGTACTATTCGTAAATTAAGAAACTCCTAAAAATTCTCTTATTCTGAAACTGCTGGTTAGATTTTGAAAGGACTTTTACAGGTGGCCTTTTGAAAATTGCTTGGTAAAATAATTATTTTGTTTCCAGTGTTTCAATACCTCAAAAAAAAAATGGCTATGGTCATCTCAAAAATTCAGGTGAGCAATCCAGGGTCATCTGCGTCTTCTTGTGTTTTAGCTCACCTGAGCACAACATGCTCAAGGGGAGCTTTTAGGATCACCTGGTGTGCGTCATCCGTCGTCAACAATTCTTTAAACATCAACTCCTCCTAAACTGCTGGGCCAATTTGGACCAAACTTGGCTGGAATGTTCCTTGGGAGGTCCTCTTTAAACAGTATTCACAGAATTTGATCCGTCAAAAACTCTGGTTGCCATGGCAACCAAGTGGAATTTTCTAGTAAATTCTTTAAAAGTCTTCTTCTCTGAAACCAGTGGCCAGATTTTAAAATAATTTCACAGAGATGTTCCTTTTCAAAAATTGTTCGCAAAATTTTGATCCCTCAAGAAACATGGCTCTGGTGAAAGGGGCTACTTGCACTATAGGGAAATGAAAAAATTCTTAAAAATTGTCACCTGTCAGATTTTGAAACAATTTCTCTGAGATGTTCCATGGGTGACCCATTTCAAAAAGTGTTTGCCAAATTTTGATCTGTCAAGAAACATGGCTCTGGTGATTGGGGGCTACTTTCACAATACGGCAAAGAAGAATTTCTTAAAAATTCTGCTGAAACCACTGAGCAGATTTTGAAATAATCCACAGAGATGTTCCTTTGGTGACCCTTTTCAAAAATTGTTCGCAAAATTTTGATCAGTCAAGAAACACAGCTCTGTTGAAAGGGGGCTACTTGCAGTATATGGCAAAGAAGAAATTCTTAAAAAATCTTCTTCTCTGAAACCGCTGGTCAGATTTTGAAATAATTTCTCAGGGATGTTCTTTGGGTGACCCTTTTCAAAAAGTGTTCGCAAAGTTTTGATCCGTCAAGAAACATGGCTCAGGTGAATGGGGGCTACTTGCACTACAAGGACATGAAGAAATTCTTGAAAACTCTTCTACTCTGAAACCACTGGTCAGATTTTGAAATAATTTTATAGAGATATTCTTTGGATGACCCTTTTCGAAAACAGTTTGCGAAATTTTGATCCGTCAAGAAACATGGCTCTGATGAATGGGGTCTACTTGCACTATACGGGTATGAAGAAATTCTTGAAAATTCTTATTCTTTGAAACCCCTGCTCAGATTTTGAAATAATTTTACAGCAATGTTCCATGGGTGACCCTTTCCAAAAATTGTTTGCAAACTTTTGATCAATCTAGGAACATGCTCTGGTGAATGGGGGCTACTTACACTATATGGAAATAAAGAAATTCTAAAAAATTCTTCTTTTCTGAAACTGATGGTCAGATTTTGAAAGGACTTTTACAGGAGAACTTTTAAAATTGCTGGACAAAATAATGATTGTGTTTCTAATGTTGTAATTCTGAAAAAAAAAAAGGCTTTGGTCCTCTCAAAAATTCAGGTGAGCGATCCAGGGCCATCTTGGCCCTCTTGTTATTGTTTAGTAGCAGGTTGTTTTTGATGCCCTATGGGCTAGAGAACTGTAAATTCTGGACATGAAAATATTCATTTTACCAGAATGTTTATAGCTCACCTATGCACAACATGCTCAAGGGGATCTTTTAGGATCACCCGATGTCCTTCGTCCGTCGTCCCTTGTCCATTGTGTGTCCTCAGGAATTCTTTCAACATCAACTCCTCCGAAACCACTGGGCCAATTTGGACCAACCTTGGCTGGAATGTTCCTTGGGAGGTCCTCTTTGCAAATTGTACACAGAATGAGATTTTGATTCCGTCAAAGACTGTGGTTGCCATGGCAACCAAATGGAGTTTTCAAGGAAATTCTTTAAAAATCTTTTTCTCTGAAACCGCAGGCCAGATTTTAAAATAACTTCACAGAGATCTTCCTTGGGTGACCCTTTCAAAAATTGTTCACAAAATTTTGATCCGTCAAGAAACAGGGCTCTGGTGAATGGGGGCTACTTGCACTATACAGCAAAGAAGAAATGCTTAAAGATTCTTCTTCTCCGAAAAACATGGTCAGATTTTGAAATAATTTTTTGGCGCCACTGGCCGAAGGCCAGTGAGCTATTGTCATGGCGTTGTGTCCGTCGTGCGTCCGTTCGTGCATCCGTAAACTTTTTCTGTAACAAACTTCTTCTCAGAAACTATTGACCGGATTTTTACCAAATTTCACAGGAATGTTCCTTAGGTGGTCCTCTTTCAAGTTCCTTCAAATAATTGTGTTCCATGAATAATTCTGGTTGCCATGGCAACCAAAGTAAAAAACCTTTAAAAATCTTCTCCTCCCAAACTGCTAATTGGATAGCATTATTTTTTTGCAGGAATGTTCCTTAGATAGAGGTCTACAGAATTCCTTTAAAAAAAAAAAAGATCCGTCAAAAAACATGGCTTTTATGGGAGACTCATTTTCCTTTTATGGTATAAAGTAAAATCTTTGAAAAATTTCTTCTCTTAAACTACTTGTTTTGATTTCATTGCTGTATTGCAGGTTAGTTCCAATGGTGGTAAATCTTTACCATACAATCCTGACCTTTAACGACCCTAAAAAAGACGTTTTTGGAAAACACTCTTGGAAAAGGAGAAAATGCTGGTAATCAGCATTTTCTCCTTTTCCCTCAGTGTTTTCTACTCTATCAAAGAGAGAAATCATCATTTCATCAATGTTTAATTTGTTGTCTGCAAATGCTTTCAGTTTGGTCACATCCCAAATTTTTTCGTTTGGTAAAGAGTTAAAGATGGTTGCTTTACATAATCTATAATCCTTTTCATATAAAAGAAGAGAACCTCTGCACTTTGATTAGTTCTGGTAAAGGTTTGTTGACCTACAGGTGACCTGGTACAAAGAGGGACTGGGCTTTACTGTTTTGATAAGGCATTTTGTTTTCCAATGAAACTGATCCCTGACAAAGAAGACTTTAGAAAACATTGTGGGAAAAGGAGAAAATGCTGGTAACCTTTTCCCACAATGTTATATACCCTTCACAAAACAACTTTCAAATTTTCAGTCACTTTTATTTTTCATCTACAAATGCTTTCCATTTGGACAACCCTAAAATGTTGTCGTTTGGTAATGAGTTAACTATAACCAGAAGACAAAATTTTTATAACCCGGACAACATAATAAATCTTCAAATTAGTAAAAACTTGTATCAAAAAGGGTAGAAAATATTGTGTAAAACAAAGAAAATGCAGGTTACTTTTATTTTCTTCTTTTCTCACAATGTTTTTCATAGCTTTTTTTCTTCAGTGACCAAAAATGCAGGAATGAATGGTAATTGTTAAAAACTTCTCTTCACGGTTACAGAAAAATCAGGCCTATGGAGCGATACAGGCGCTCAAGCGCCTCTAGTCAGGGATGTTCTTTGGGTGACCCTTTTCAAAAATTGTTTGCAAAATTTTGATTAGTCAAGAAACATGGCTCTGGTGAATGGGGGCTACTTGCACTATACGGACATGAAGAAATTCTTCTTGAAAATTCTTCTTCTATAAAACCACAGATCAGATTTTAAAATAATTTCACGGAGATGTTCCTTGGGTGACGCTTTTCAAAATTTGTTCGCAAAATTTTGATCAGTCAAGAAACACAGCTCTTGTGAAAAGGGGCTACCTGCTTGATATGGCAAAGAAGAAATTCTTAAAAAATCTTCTTCTCTGAAACCCTAGGTCATATTTTGAAATAATTTCACAGCAATGTTTCATTGGTGACACTTTTCAATAATTGATCTCGAAATTTTGATCCGTCAAGAAACATGGCTCTGGTGAATGGGGTCTACCTGCACTATATGGCTATGGAATTCTTGAAAATTCTTCTTCTCTGAAAGGGCAGGTCAGATTTTAAAATAATTTCACAGCAATTCCTTGAATGACCCTTTTCAAAAATTGTTTGCAAAATTTTGATCTTTCAAGAAACATGCTCTGGTGAATGGGGGCTGTATGGAAATTAAGAAATTCTTAAAAATTGTTCTTTTCTGAAACTGGTGGTCACATTTTGAAATGACATTTACAGATAACCTTTCGAAAATTGCTTGGCAAAATAATGATTTTGTTTCCAATGTTTCAATTCTGAAAAAAAAGGCTATGGTCCTCTCAAAAATTCAGGTGAGTGTTCCAGGGCCATCGCAGCCCTCTTGTTTACTTTTGCCAAACATTAAAGCTCCTTTCACAAGTATAGTTACCTATTGCTGTCATTTGTAGATCAAGATCAGGTTGCAAAAATTTGCTATATAATCTTTGATCTACACAGTCCACCTGGCTGAGCATTTAGGAATGAGCTACCTTTAAATTACAGTTAAGCCATGTATTTCTGTGATCAGTGGTTCCTGGCTTGCCACTTCTTTTAACAACTGTCTTAACCATGAGGTAGACTTGTTCTTGTACATAGAGACAATTGACCAATTTCAAAAACTTTTGACCAAGGTCAGCCTGCACGGACTGCGCAAGCTGACCTATGTCGATACTTTTTGTAGATGCATTAAGCCCTCTCTTCACAGAGAAAATGACCCTAGAGCTTAATTGGCACTCCAGTTGTCCATTCTTTTAACTGGTAACCAGGTTTTTCTCTATTCACCAGAGTGTGTTTTTTAACCCTTTCTGAAGACAAACCCCATCATTTATCTATATTTAGATATGTCATCTGCAAATTCTGTCAATATCAGCAAGTCTCTCATTTTGTTGTTAATAAAGATAAAACTATATCCAAAATTGAAATAACCATTAAATCTATTTAATTAACTCATTACCAATGGAAAATAATTTAGGCATGTCCATATTGAAAGCATTTGCAGACGACAAAATAGAAGTGACGGAAAATTTGAAATTTGTTTTGTGGAGAGTAGAAAACATTGTGGGAAAAGGAGAAAATGCTGGTGACTAGCATTTTGTTTTTTTCCCACAATGTTTTCAAAAGGCTTTTTAGCTCACCTGAGTACAACATGTTCAAGGGGAGCTTTTAGGATCACATGGTGTCCGTCGTCTGTCGTGCAATGTCAACAATTCTGTGAACATCAACTCCTCCTAAACCGCTTGGCCAATTTTGACCAAACTTAGCAGGAATGTTCCTTGGGAGGTCCTCTTTAACCCATTACCAGGAGACAAAATTTCAACCTGGTCCAAATTGAATGCATTTGCAGGAGAAAAATAAAAGTGACTGAAAATTTGAAATTTGTTTTGTGAAGGGTAGAAAACATTGTGGGAAAAGGAGAAAAATGCTGGTCACCAGAGTTTTCTCCTTTTCCCACAAAGTTTTCTAAAGGCTTCTGTCTTCGGGGCATCAAAAGTAGGGATTGTGTGGTTATGGGTTGAAATTTGTTCACAGAATTTGATTCCATCAAAAACTCTGGTTGCCATGGCAACCAAATGTAATTTTCTGGGAAATTCTTTAAAAATCTTCTTCTTTGAAACTGCTGGCCAGATTTTAAAATAATTTCTCAGAGATCTCTTGGGTGACCGTTTTCAAAAAATGTTTGTGAAATTTTGATCCATTAAGAAACATGGCTCTGGTGAATGGGTGCTACTTGCACTGCACAAAAATGAAGAAGTTCTTAAAAACTCTTCTTCTCTGAAACCGCTGGTCAGATTTTGATTGGTCAAGAAACATGGCTCTGGTGAATGGGGGCTACTTGCATCATAGGGAAATGAAAAAAATTTTAAAATTATCTGAAACGGCTGACAGATTTTTTAAATAATTTCACTGAGTTGTTCCTTGGGTGACCCTAATCAAAAATTGTTTGTAAAATTTTGATTCGTCAAGAAACATGGCTCTGGTGAATGGGGGCTACTTGCACTATAGGGCAATGAAGAAGTTCTTAAAAACTCTTCTTCTCTGAAACCGCTGGTCAGATTTTGATTGGTCAAAAAACATGGCTCTGGTGAATGGGGGCTACTTGCATCATAGGGAAATGAAAAAAATTTTAAAATTCTCTGAAACGGCTGACAGATTTTTTAAATAATTTCACTGAGTTGTTCCTTGGGTGACCCTAATCAAAAATTGTTTGTAAAATTTTGATTCGCCAAGAAACATGGCTCTGGTGAATGGAGGCTACTTGCACTATACAGAAATGAAGAAATTCTTGAAAATTCTTCTCTGAAATGGCTGACAGATTTTGAAATAATTTCACACAGTTGTTCCTTGGGTGACCCTTTTCAAAAATTGTTCATATAAATTTGATCCATCAAGAAAAATGGCTCTTGTGAATGGGGGCTACTTGCACTATATGCACATGATGAAATTCTTGAAAATTCTTTTTTCTGAAACCCCTGGTAAAATAATTTTTCAGCAATGTTCCTTGGGTGACCCTTTTCGGAACTTGTTCTTAACTTTTGATCGATCAAGAAACATGGCTGTCCTGGATGGGGGCTAATTGCTCTTATACAGAAATGAAGAATTCTTAAATTCTTTTTGAAACTGATGGTCAGATTTTGAAATGACTTTTACAGATGACCTTTTGAAAATTGCTTGGCAAACTTATAATTTTGGTTCCAATGTTTCAATACCTCAAAAAAAAAAATAGGCTATGGTCATCTCGAAAATTCAGGTGAGTGATTCAGGACCATCTTGGCCCTCTTGTTTGCTCACCTGAGCACAAAGTGCTCATGGTGGGCTCTTGTGATTGCCCAATGTCCGGCGTTCATCATCCACAATTTCTTTAAACATCTTCTCCCAAACCACTGGGCCAATCTTGATGAAACTTGGCTGGGATGTTCCTTGGGTTGTTCCTTGGGTGAAGCTCTACCAAAGTTGTTCAAGAGATTGAATTCCAGCCATAACTCTGGTTGCCATGGCAACCAAAAGGAAAAAAATAGCAAAATCTTTGAAAATCTTCATCTCTGAAACTAGAAGGCTTAGAGCTTTGATATTTGGTATGTGGCATCTCCTAGTGGACTTCTACCAAGATTGTTCTTATGATGCCCCTGGGGTCAAAACAAAGAAGGACAACTTTAAAAATCTTCTTCTCTGAAACTAGAAGGTGCAGAGCTTTGATATATGGTAAGAAGTATCTCCTAGTTGGCCTGTAGTAAGATTGTTCATATGATGCCACTGGGGTCAAAACTGGCCCTGCCCCAGGGGTCACAAGTTTGAAACATAGGAACAAAGAAGGAAAACTTTAAAATTCTTCTTATCTGAAACAAGAAGGACTTGAGCTTTGATATTTGGTATGTAGCATCTGATAGTGGACCTCTACCAAGATTGTTCATATTATGCCCCTGGGGTCAAAACTGGCCCCACCCCGGGGGTCACAAGTTTGAAATATAGGAACAAAGAAGGAAAACTTTAAAAATCTTCTCTGAAACTAGAAGGGGTAGAGCTTTGATATTTGGTATGTAGCATGCCACTGGGGTCAAACTGGAACTGCCCCTGGGGTCACAAGCTTGAAACAGGAACAAAGAAGGAAAAATTTAAAATTCTTCTTCTCTGAAACAAGGAGGAGTAGAGCTTTGATATTTTGTATGAAGCATCTGCTAGTGGACCTCTACCAAGATTGTTTGTATTTTTCCCCTGGGGTCAAAACTTGCCCCACCCTGGGGGTCACAAGTTTGAAACATAGAAATAAAGAAGGAAATCTTTCAAATTCTTCTTTTCTGAAACTAGAAGGTGCAGAGCTTTGATATTTGGTATGTAGCATCTCCTATTGGACCTCCACACAGATTGTTCATAAGATGCCACTTGGGTCAAAACTGGCCCGGCCCCGAGGGTCACAAGTTTGAAACAGGAACAAAGAAGGAAAAATTTAAAATTCTTCTTCTCTGAAACAAGAAGGAGTAGAGCTTTGATATTTTGTATGAAGCATCTGCTAGTGGACCTCTACCAAGATTGTTCGTATTATACCCCTGGGGTCAAAACTTGCCCCGCCCTTGGGGTCACAAGTTTGAAATATAGGAACAAAGAACGACAACGTTAAAAATCTTCTTCTCTGAAACTAGAAGGGGCAGAGCTTTGATATTTGTTATGTAGCATCTCCTATTAGACCTCTACTAAGATTGTCCATATGATGCCACTGAGGTCAAGACTGGCCCTGCCCCGGGGGTCACAAGTTTGAAACATAGGAAGGAAGAATGAAAACTTTAAAATTCTTCTTCTCTGAAACAAGAAGGAGTAGAGCTTTGATATTTGGTATGAAGCATCTGCTGGTGGACCTCTACCAAGATTGTTCGTATTATGCCCCTGGGGTCAAAACTTGCCCAGCCCTGGGGGTCACAAGTTTGAAATATAGGAACAAAGAAGGACAACTTTAAAAATCTTCTCTGAAACTAGAAGGGGCAGAGCTTCGATATTTGGTATGTAGCATCTCCTTGTTGGCCTCTACAGAGATTGTTCATATGATGTCCCTGTGGTCGAAACTGGCCCTGCCCAGGGAGTCACAATTTTGAAACATAGGAACAAAGAAAGAAAGCTTTAAAATTCTTCTTCTCTGAAACAAGAAGGAGTAGAGTTTTGATATTTGGTATGAAGCATCTGCTAGTTGACCTCTACCAAGTTTGTACACATGATGTCCCTGGGGTTCAAACTGGCCCAGCCGCGGGGGTCATAACTTCGAAACATAGGAACAAAGATGGAAAACTTTAAAAATATTTTTCTCTGAAACTGGAAATCATAGAGCTTTGATATTTCATTATGTAGCATCTTCTAGTGGACCTCTACCAAATACAATATGATGATCTTTTCGGAAAAGAAGAATTTTCATTGTAGACCTTTACTGCTTAGTACTCAGGTGAGTGACATAGGACCATCATGGTCCTCTTGTTAGCTCACCTGAGCACAACGTGCTCAAGGGGAGCTTTAGGGTCACTGGGTGTCCGTCGTGCGTCGTCAACAATTCTATAAACATCAACTCCAATTTGGACCAAACGTGGCAGGAATGTTTCTTGGGAGTCCTCTTTAAAAATTGTTCACAGAATTTTATTCCATCAAAAACTCTGGTTGCCATGGCAACCAAATGGAATTTTTCAGCAAATTCTTTAAAAATCTTCTCCTCTGAAACCGCTAGTCAGATTTTGAAATTATTTCACAGATATGTTCCTTGGGTGACCCTTTTTAAAAGTTGTTCGTGAAATTTTGATCCGTCAAAAATTGTGGCTCTGGTGAAAGGGGGCTACTTGCACTATACAGAAATCAAGGAATTCCTTAAAAATCTTTTCCTCTGAAACCGCTGGTCGGATTTTGAAATAATTTCACAGATATGTTCCTTGGGTGACCCTTTTCAAAAATTGTTCGTGAAATTTTGATCCGTCAAAAAATGTGGCTCTGGTGAATGGGGGCTACTTGCACTATACAGAATTGAAGGAATTCTTAAAAAATCTCTGAAACTGCTGGTCAGATTTTGAAATAATTTCGGAGTTGTTCCTTGGGTGACCCTTTTTAAAAACTGTTCGCGAAATTTTGATAGGTCAAGAAACATGGCTCTGGTGAATGGGGGCTACTTGCACTATAGGGAAATGAGAAAATTCTTAAAAAATTTTCTTCTCTGAAACCGCTGGTCAGATTTTGAAATAATTTCTCAGGGATGTTCCTTGGGTGACCCTTTAAAAAAGTGTTTGCAAAATTTTGATTGGTCAAGAAACATGGCTCTGGTGAATGGGGGCTACTTGCACTATAGGGAAATGAAGAAATTTTTAACAATTCTTCTTCTCTGAAAAGGCTGGACAGATTTTGTAATGATTTCACAGAGATGATCCTTGGGTGACCCTTTTCAAAATGTGTTCACAAAATTTTGATTGGTCAAGAAACATGGCTCTGGTGAATGGGGGCTACTTGCACTATATGAAAATGAAGAAATTCTTGAAAATTTTCACCTCTGAAACCCCTAGTCAGATTTTAAAATAATTTGACAGAGATGTTCCTTGGGTGATCCTTGCTCTTGTGAATGGGGGCTACTTGCACTATATGGACATGATGAAATTCTTGAAAATTCTCTTTCTCTGAAACCCCTGGTCAGATTTTTAAAGAATTTTTCCGAAATGTTCCTTGGGTCACCCTTTTCAAAACTTGTTTGATAATTTTGATCCATTAAGAAACATGACTCTCGTGGACGGGGGATACTTGTTCTTATACAGAAATAAAGAATTCTTAAAAATTCTTCTTTTTGAAACTGATGGTCAGATTTCGCTGAAAATTGCTTAGCAAAATTATAAATTTGGTTCATATGTTTCAATACCTCAAAAAAAAAAAAAAAGGTTATGGTCATCTCAAAAATTAAGGTGAGCGATCCAGGGCCATCTTGGTCCTCTTGGTTTTTTTTTGTTTTTTTTTTGCAGGGTTGTTTAAAGTTGGGATTGTATGGTAAAGAGTTAAAGGGAGTAAGTGATGTAATGTTTCAAAGTTATTGGTTGTTTGTTTTGTCTTAAATCTATTTATTTTTAGCTCACCTGAAAACAACGTGCTCAAGGGGAGCTTTTAGGGTCACTGGGTGTCCGTCGTGCATCTTCCGTCGTGCGTC
This sequence comes from Tridacna crocea, assembly GCA_943736015.1. NCBI lineage: Eukaryota > Metazoa > Mollusca > Bivalvia > Cardiida > Cardiidae > Tridacna > Tridacna crocea. The sequence continues at coordinate 30,502,073 of OX031066.1, read as the reverse complement.
GTCAACAATTCTTTAAACATCAACTCCTCCTAAACCGCTGGGCCAATTTGGACCAAACTTGGCAGGAATGTTCTTGGGAGGTCCTCTTTAAAAACTGTTCACAGAATTTGATTCCGTCAAAAACTCTGGTTGCCATGGCAACCAAATGGAAATTTTTAGCAAATTCTTTAAAAATCTTCTCCTCTGAAACCGCTGGTCAGATTTTGAAATTATTTCACAGATATGTTCCTTGGGTGACCCTTTTCAAAAATTGTTCGTGAAATTTTGATCCGTCAAACATTGTGGCTCTGGTGAATGGGGGCTACTTGCACTATACAGAAATCAAGGAATTCTTTAAAAATCTTCTCCTCTGAAACCGCTGGTCGGATTTTGAAATTATTTCACAGATGTGTTCCTTGGGTGACCCTTTTCAAAAATTGTTCGTGAAATTTTGATCCGTCAAAAAATGTGACACTGGTGAATGGGGGCTACTTGCACTATACAGAAATAAAGGAATTCTTAAAAAATCTTCTTCTCTGAAACCGCTGGTCAGATTTTGAAATAATTTCACAGAGTTGTTCCTTGGGTGACCCTTTTCAAAAATTGTTCGCGAAATTTTGATTGGTCAAGAAACATGGCTCTGGTGAATGGGGTCTACTTGCACTTAAGGGAAATGAGAAAATTCTTAAAATTTTTTCTTCTCTGAAACCGCTGGTCAGATTTTGAAATAATTTCTCAGGGATGCTCCTTGGGTGACCCTTTTCAAACAGTTTCTGCGAAATTTTGATTGGTCAAGAAATATGGCTCTGGTGAATGGGGGCTTCTTGCACTATAGGGAAATGAGGAAATTCTTAAAAAATTTTCTTCTCTGATATCGCTGGTCAGATTTTGAAATAATTTCACAGAGTTGTTCCTTGGGTGACCCTTTTCAAAATGTGTTTGTGAAATTTTGATCCGTCAAGAAACATGGCTCTGATGAATGGGGGCTACTTGTATTATAGGGAAATGAGGAAATTCTTAAAAATTTTTCTTCTCTGAAACCACTGGTCAGATTTTGAAATAATTTCTCAGGGATGTTCCTTGGGTGACCCTTTTTAAAAAGCGTGTGCGAAATTTTGATTGGTCAAGAAACATTGCTCTGGTGAATGGGGGCTACTTGCACTATATGGAAATGAACAAATTCTTGAAAATTCTTCTTCTCTGAAACCCCTAGTCAGATTTTAAAATAATTTGACAGAGATGTTCCTTGGGTGATCCTTGCTCTTGTGAATGGGGGCTACTTAAGCTATATGAACATGATGAAATTCTTGAAAATTCTTTCTCTGAAACTCCTGGTCAGAGTTTAAAAGAAATTTTCCGAAATGTTCTTTAGGTGACCCTTTTCAAAACTTGTTCGTAAATTTTGCTCCATCAAGAAACGTGGCTCTCGTGGATTGGGGATACTTGCTCTTATACTGAAATGAAGAATTCTTAAAAATTCTTCTTTTTGAAACTTATGGTCAGATTTCGAAATTAATTTTACAGGTGACCTTTTAAAAATTGCTTAGCAAATTTATAAATTTGGTTTCAATGTTTCAATACCTCAAAAAAAAAAAAAAGAGGCTATGGTCATCTCAAAAATTCAGGTGAGCGATCCAGGGCCATCTTGGCCCTCTAGTTTATTTAAGTTAGAATTCTTTAGTTTTGTTTATACTCTTCTTTGTTAATGTATACTGCATTGCCTAACTTTGCCTTTTACCTAACAATCCCATGACAACAACAACCCAGGGAAAGAAGCCTTTTGAAACTATTGTGAGAAAAGGAGAAAATGCCACACAATATTTTCTACTATATCAAGGACAAAATCTGCCATTTGAGCCACTTTTAACCCTTTACCAAACAATTCCTGGTTTTTGACTCTGAGATAGAAGCCTTTTTAAAATATGGTGGGAAAAGGAGAACATGCTGGTAACCAGCATCTTCTCCTTTTTATACGCCCGTCGAACACGGGACGTATTATGGGATCACCCGTGACGGGCGGGTGGGCGGCGTCCAGTTCTTTGTCCGGAGCATATCTCCAAAACTATACTACCTAGGGTTATGAAATTTCATGGGTGGATAGATCTCATCAAGGGAGAGTGCAGTGCACAGAAACCATAACTCTTGCTTGCTTAATTTTTGAGTTATTGCCCTTTGTCGTTTTTCATACTTGATTTTTGTCCGGAGCATATCTCCAAAACTATACTAGCTAGGGTTATGAAATTTCTTGGGTGAATAGATCTCACCAAGGGGGAGTGCAGTGCAGAGGAACCATTACTCTTGCTTGCTTAATTTTTGAGTTATTGCCCTTTGTCGTTTTTCATACTTGATTTTTGTCCGGAGCATATCTCCAAAACTATAGTAGCTAGGGTTATGAAATTTCATGGGTGGATAGATATCATCAAGGGAGAGTGCAGTGCATAAGAACCATAACTCTTGCTTGCTTAATTTTTGAGTTATTGCCCTTTGTCGTTTTTCATACTTGATTTTTGTCCGGAGCATATCTCCAAAACTATACTAGCTAGGGTTATGAAATTTCTTGGGTGAATAGATCTCACTAAGGGGGAGTGCAGCGCACAGGAACCATAACTCTTGCTTGCTTAATTTTTGAGTTATTGCCCTTTGTCCTTTTTTCATACTTGAATTTTGTCCGGCAAATATCTCCAAAACTATACTAGCTAGGGTTATGAAATTTCATGGGTGGATAGATCTTATCAAGGGGGAGTGCAGTGCACAGAAATCATAACTCTTGCTTGCTTAATTTTTGAGTTATTGCCCTTTGTCGTTTTTCATACTTAAATTTTGTCCGGTGAATATCTCCAAAAGTATACTAGCTAGGGTTATGAAATTTCATAGGTGGATAGATCTCATCAAGGGGGAGTGCAGTGCACAGGAATCATAACTCTTGCTTGCTTAATTTTTGAGTTATTGCCCTTTGTCGTTTTTCATACTTGATTTTTGTCTGGTGAATATCTCCAAAACTATACTAGCTAGGGTTATGAAATTTCGTGGGTGGATAGATCTCATCAAGGGGGAGTGCAGTGCGCAGGAATCATAACTCTTGCTCGCTTAATTTTTGAGTTACTGCCCTTTGTCGTTTTTCATACTTGAATTTAGTCTGGTGCATGCCCCAGCTTTACAACTTGGGGTAAGACGGGCGTATCTTGCGACAGTTTGCCGCTCTTGTTCCACAATGTTTTCTACCATGCTGGAAACAAATTTCAGTTTTTGAGTCACATTTATTTTGTTGTCTGCAATTGCTTTGAATTTGGACTACTCTAAAATTTTGTCATTTGGTAAAGAATTAAATTATCTGCAAAATACTTTTGATTATGACAAGGCTAAAATTTTCTTCTTTGGTAAAGAGTGACTTTATCACTTCTTGCACACAACTTGTGGAAATATTGTGGAAACAGGAAAAACTACTTGTTGCAAGCATATTACCAATTGCCTTTAGATCTATACTAATGTATTCAGTCATAATTCATTTTGACTGTTCACTACGTAACAAGGCTCTTGCCAAAGTTATCAACAACAGGTATGTTTCAGAGGGTGTTGAGTAAAGTTACTTTTGAATAGTTCTCAAACCTTATTTGGAAATTAAAGACTTTCCTGTCAGATACCTGATCCATGTTTTGTCATTCTTTATCATTTGTGCAAGACTTTTTTCATCTCGGTTTGAAATAATTTATTGACTACTTGGAGTGTCTTACTTGACAAAGTAGATTGATGATCATACTGCATGTACTGTACAGTTTGTTTCAAGTGCTTCTGATGTGAACCTTTTGTCAACTTATCTCAAAAATAGACCTGAATTACAATAATTGGTTCTGAATCTGAAAGTCTTGCTAGCACCAAACAGGACTTGCCCCTTCTCATGCTGATTCTGTCAAGCCCCAGTAGCTTGGTCGGTAGCATTAGGGACTTGAGAATAGGGTCATGGGTTTGATACCTGGCTCAGCCAATTTCTTTCCAAGGGTTGATGGTAGTAATTGCAACAGGACTCATTCCTTACCCATTGCTTTTTAGCTCACCTGAGCACAACATGCTCAAGGGGAGCTTTTAGGATCACCTGGTGTCCGTCGTGCGTCAGTGCATCGTCAACAATTCTTTAAACATCAACTTCTCCTAAACCGCGGGGCGGATTTGGACCAAACTTGGCTGGAATGTTCCATGGGAGGTCCTCTTTAAAAATTGTTCACAGAATTTGATTCCATCAAAAACTCTGGTTGCCATGGTAACCAAATGGAATTTTCTAGGAAATTCTTTGAAAATCTTCTCCTCTGAAACCACTGGTCAGATTTTAAAATAATTTCACAGATATGTTCCTTTGGTGACCCTTTACAAAAATTGTTCATAAAATTTTGATCCATCAAAAAATGTGGCTCTGGTGAATGGGGGCTATATGCACTATAGGGAAGTGAAGGAATTCTTGAAAATTCTTCTTCTCTGAAACCGCTGGTCAGATTTTGAAATAATTTCACAGGATTGTTCCTTGGGTGACCCTTGGAAAAAAGTGTCCGTAAAATTTTGATCTGTCAAAAAATGTGGCTCTGGTGAATGGGGGCTACTTGCACTATACGGAAATTAAGAAATTCATAAAAATTCTTCTCTGAAACGGCTGGTCAGAATTTGAAATAATTTCACAGGATTGTTTCTTGAATGACCCTTTTCAAAAACTGTTCGTAAAATTTTGATCCGTCAAAAAATGTGGCTCTGGTGAATGGGGGCTATATGCACTTTAGGGAAGTGAAGGAATACTTAAAAATTCTTGTTCTCTGAAACCGCAGGTCAGATTTTGAAATAATTTCACAGGATTGTTCTTTGCGTGACCTTTTTCAAAATGTGTTTGCGAAATTTTGATCCGTCAAAAAATGTGGCTCTGGTGAATGGGGGCTACTTGCACTATAGGGAAATGAAGAAATTCTTAAACATTCTTCTTCGCTGAAACGGCTGGTCAGAATTTGAAATAATTTCACAGGGATGTTTCTTGAATGACCCTTTCTAAAAATTGTTCGTGAAATTTTGATCGGTCGAAAAATGTGGCTTAGGTGAATACTTGCATTATAGGGAAATGAAAAAATTCTTACGGAATTCTTCTTCTCTGAAACCGCTGGTCAGATTTTGAAATAATTTCACGGAAATGTTCCTTGGATGACCCTTTTTAAAAAAGGTTTGTGAAATTTTGATCCATCAAGAAACATGGCTCTGGTGAATGGGTGCTTCTTGCACTATATGGCCATGAAGAAATTCTAAAAAAATGTCTTCCTCTCTGAAACGGCTGATCAGATTTTGAAATAATCTCACAGAAATGTTCCTTTGGTAACCCTTTTCAAAAACTGTTCACAAAATGCTGATTTGTCTAGAAACATGGCTCTGGTGAATGGGGGCTACTTGCACTATTTGGCCATGAAGAAATTCTTTTTCTCTGAAACGGCTGATCAGATTTTGAAATAATTGCTCAGAAATGTTTCTTAGCTAAACTTTTCAAAAATTGCTCTAGAAATTTTGATCCATCAAGAAACATGGCTCTGATGACTGTGGGATATTTAATACTGTACAGATATCACTGTATGGAAACTCTGTACGGGAAATTTCTTCGGTGAATTCAAGATGGCGGACACGTGTTATTGACAAGGTAAGTTGGTCGTTTAATTTCGGTCCAAACTTGTTTCAAATCGCATCCCCTACAACGAGTAAGGTACCATTCTAAAGAGCTTTGATTGAAAAATCAAGCGATAGTAGCTTATGAGAAAACGGGAGTTGCTTCTTGTCCGTAATCCCGCGCTGAACATGATGTTTTGATGAAGTTGAAAAACTAAGCGGGAGACCGGAAGAAAACTGGCTTTATTTCATCGAACAGAAAGCTAATGATAAAAGAATGTGCCTCGATCGGTGGGGAAATGTAAAATTCTTACAATTGTACCAAAATACGTTGCTTATATTTACTAATTTAGCTGTTATAAAGTTTTGAAATTTTGCATGGTGTACTCTTCGGTGCAAACCAAAACTAAACTACTGTACGGCTGGGTGATCCGAATTTCTGCACGCTTCGGTAACATATATGAAGTCAAAAATCTATACGCTTGGGTGAAAACGATTAAGAGAGGAAAAAAGGAAATGTACGAACAATCTACATGGGTCATTTACTTGATGTTTTTTATGCTGAACTCAACGAAACCTGATGTATAAATCCGCAACTTCGTACACTAAAATGGCTCGTTATTGAGAAGTACCGAGCAATATGAACAGAAGCATCTTGTATACATGTATATAATATATTTGTATGTGTGTGTGCCTTTAACATAAAAATAATAAACTTACGCTTTTTGTCTTGGTCTGACACCAAAAATGTAGAAGCCATCCATAGTATAATCATCAAAGACGCATTATGTGAAAAGCGAAATATAGAACCCTACAGGTCTCCTCCATCATCATTTATTGATCAAGGGTCCTCCGTGGCGCAGTATGTAATGCAGATTTTTAGTAACTTTTTGTGGATGGTGTTGGTTAGAATTCCACAAAGGACACTGGTTATGTTTGTCTGTCTGTTGGCGACGCATTTTTAGAACCCAAGCCCAGTGCTGGTGAACACATGAAGCACTTTCAGAGCAAACTTTGTGTTGATCGGACCAGAACCAATTGGAAAGCCATATAAAGCCCGAATCAAACAATGACACATCTCTGAGCTTTGGCTTGACTTTTCAAACACTAAGAACCGGCAGTGAAAAATGCAATACAAAACAGATTTGTGCACTGCCTTGTAGCCATAGCTCATTTTAATTTACATTGATATCGCATAAGTGATCATTCTATAATTCTTTATACTTAAAGAGACCTTTAAAAAATCGTTTGCCTCTTGTTAAATTCACATTTAAGAGTTTTGTTTTAGCACAAAATTATGCGTTTTTTCTTTAATCGAAACCGTCAATTTTCATACATTGATAGAACTGAGAAATTCAGCCTAGAAGAACCATGGCTCTCTTTTCATTTCGGGTAAAAAAACCACCAATTTCGACCTTAATTCTCAAAGTATCAAATCCTTTGACTACAAACTCTGGATGATTATACAACACACTCAGGCAACTGTGTCTTCATTACATCGTTTTCTGAGTTACGTCCCCTTTCTATCATCCTTTTGTAAGCATTTCCAAGGGACATTGTCCTTATTCCGTAGCTTTCATTTTAAAGCTTGTATAAACTCCCACTTTATGTTTCAGTTACACGGATGAGGAACTACTTTAGTGATTTTTTTCTTCTGCTTTCAGTGTTCTACTACAGAATTATATACATGGAACGTAAAATTTTTGGTTACATTCTGTTAATAATATCTTTTTATTTTGTTACACTCCGGTATTTAGTATACTATAGCTGAATAAAAGGTCTTGATCGAGGTAATCTGAATACGTTGATACATTGTAGATTTATCTGGGGATAAGTTTTTCTTTTTTAATTCACACTAATTTTAAACACTTTTAAAATGACTCGTACTTTTCGTTTAGAAAATAGGAATAACAAAGAATTCTCTATCAAATCCTTACAAAGCCAGGAAACGCTGGCGTGACTCATTTTTGAGGCAATATACGGTTTTAACATAACAAACAAGATATAGAGTAAATGACACAAATTGGTTTCATGTACTTGTGTAAGGAATTCTCGCTGTGCGGGAAATACATGTAACAAGTAAACTGTTCTAGCATTTTTCTCCTTTAATCGTTTTCACCGAAGTGTACAGATTTTTGACTTCATATTTGTTAGCGAAGCGTACAGAAATTCGGATCACCCAGCCGTACAGTAGTTTAGTTTCGGTTTGCACCGAAGAGTACACCATGCAAAATTTCAAAACTTTATAACAGCTAAATCAGTAAATATAAGCAACGTATTTTGGTACAGATGTAAGTGCATGACATTTCCCCACCGATCGAGGCACATTCTTTTATCATTAGCTTTCTATTCGATGAAATAAAGCCAGTTTACTTCCGGTCTCCCGCTTATTTTTTCAACTTCGTCAAAACATCATGTTCAGGGCGGGATTACGGACAAGAGGCACTCCCGTTTTCTCATAAGCTACTATCGCTTGATTTTTCAATCAAAGCTCTTTAGATTGGTGCCTTACTCGTTGTAGGAGATGCAATTTGAAACAAGTTTGGACCAAAATTAAACGACACTTACTTTGTCAATAACACGTGTCCGCCATCTTGAATTCACCGAAGAAATTTTCCGTACAGAGTTTCCATACAGTGGATATGAAGAAATTCTCAAAAATTTTTCTTCTCTGAAAGGGCTGATTAAATTTTGAAAGAAATGGCAATTGTTCTCTCAGAAATTCAGGTGAGCGATCCAGGGCCATCTTGGCCCTCTTTTTGAGCTCACCTGAGCACAAAGTGCACATGGTGAGCTTTTGTGATCGCCCAATGTCCGTCGTGCATCGTCCGTCATCCACAATTTCTTTAAACGTCTTCTCCTCTGAAACCACTGGGCAAATCTTGATGAAGCTTGGCAGGGATGTTCATTGGGTGAAGCTCTACCAAAGTTGTTCAAGAGATTGAATTCCACCCATAATTCTGGTTGCCATGGTAACCTAGAGGAAAAAAATAGCAAAGTCTTTGAAAATCTTCTCAAAAACAAGAAGGCGTAGCGCTTTGATATTTGGTATGTAGCATCTCTTAGTAGACCTCTACCAAGATTGTTCATATGATGCCCCTGGGGTCAAAACTGGCCCCGCCCCGGGGGTCACAAGTTTGAAACTTAGGAACAAACAAGGAAAACTTTAAAATTCTTCTTCTCTGTAACTAGAAGGTGTAAGACATCGATATTTGGTATGTAGCATCTCCTAGTTGACCGCTACCAATTTTGGTCATATGATGTCCCTGGGGTCAAAACTGGCCCCGCCCAGGGGGGTCACAAGTTTGAAACAGGAAAAAAGAAGGAAAACTGTAAACTTCTTCTTCGCTGAAACTAGAAGGTGCAGAGCTTTGATACATGTAAGTAGCATCTCCTAGTGAACCTCTTACCAAGATTGTTCATATGATGCCCCTGGGGTCACAAGTTTGAAACATAGGAACAAAGAAGGAAAACTTTAAAATTCTTCTTCTCTGAAACTAGAAAGTAAACGGCTTTGATATTTGGTATGTAGCATCTCCTAGTGAACCTCTACCAAGATTGTTCATATGATGTCCGTGGGGTCGAAACTGGCCCGGCCCCGGGGGTCACAAGTTTGAAACTTTGGAACAAAGAAGGAAAACTTTAAAAAATTTTTTCTCTGAAACTTAAAGGTGCAGAGCTTTGATATTTGGTATGTAGCATCTTCTTGTGGACCTCTAATAAGATTGTTCATTTTATGTCCCTGGGGTCAAAACTGGCCCAACCCCGGGGGTCACAAGTTTAAAACAGAAATAAAGAAGGAAAAATTCAATATTCTTCTCTGAAACTGTAGAAGGCGTAGAGCTTTGATATTTGGTATGTAGCATCTCCTAGTGGACTTCTTCAAAAGTTCTTTATAAGATGCCCCTGGGGTCAAAACTAGCCTTGCCCCAGGGGTCACAAGTTCGAAACATAGGAACAAAGAAGGAAAACTTTAAAATTCTACTTCTCTGAAACTAGAAGGTGTAGAGCTTTGATATTGTGTTAGTAGCATATCGTAGTAGACCTCTACCAAGTTTTTTTTCTAAGGATGCCCCTGGGGTCAAAACTGGACCTGCCCAGGGGTCACAAGTTTGATGTTACAGCTTAGTACTCAGGTGAACGATATAGGACCATCATGGTCCTCTGGTTTTATGATGGTTACGTGGGAAAGCAGCCAGTGGCTTTGTAACAAAATTGTGCCAAGTAATGGTTAAAGAAACTCTGAAAACATGGATAGGTGCACTGGCTGCTGTGATAAAGCTGAAATGATGTTGAAAGCAGTGTGAAACGCCACACAATGAATGAATCAATCAATCAATCATGCTGATTCTCACTACAGGCAGCTTAGGTTGACAACATAGACCAAATTAGACTGCACAGATATGCAGTGAGATCTTCATCTACGTTGCTTGCTCTCTGTAACACTTGAATTCTGAAGAATTTCCATTAACATTACAATGAGCATGCTTTAATTTTGAAAAGTAATTGCCATTATTATTTTTCCAGCAGTACAAGGAAAAACTCTTTACCAAACAATCGAACTTCAGACTTGTCCAAGTTAACAGTATTTGCAGACCACGAAACCAATGTGACTGGTGAATTGAAATTTAATTTAGAGGGAAAACAACATTGTAGAAAATTTTGGTTACAAGCATTTTTTTCCACAGTGTTTTCGAAAGCTCTATTTTATGGGGTAGTTAAAACTCAGGGTTGTGTGGTAGAGGGTTAAATTGTTTTTGTGGACTTTGCAGCTCAAGATCAGGCTGCACAGAACACGCAGCCTTATCTATGGTCTACACAGTCCCCTCAGTTTAGATGTATTCTGACCAAAATGGTGCTGAAATTGATGGAAGTTAAAGTTTACTTCTTCCTAATTCAATGGTTCAACCCGTTTCCCGAAATTCTTTACCAAACAACAAATTTTTGGACTCGGCCAAATTCAAAGCATTTCCAGACAACATGATAAATGTAGTGAAAATCACTATTTCTGTTTTGATAGGATCTAAGCCTAAGCTTTCAAAAGTTTTCTGTGTAAATGTCATTAAAAGTTGGGATTCTATGGTAAACGGTAAACGTTTGACCATTTGTGATCGCCCAATGTCCGGCGTCTGTCGTCCGTCGTGCGTCGTCCGTCGTCCACAATTTCTTTAAACATCTTCTCTTCCTAAACCACTGGGCCAATCTTGATAAAACTTGGCAAGGATGTTCCTTAGGTGAAGCTCTACCAAAGTTGTTCAAGAGATTAAATTCCAACCAAAATTCTGGTTGCCATGGCAACCAAAAGGAAAAAAAATAGCAAAATCTTTGAAAATCTTCTTCTCTGAAACTAGAAAGCCTAGAGCTTTGATATTTGGTATGTAGCATCTCCTAGTTGACCGCTACCAATTTTGGTCATATGATGTCCCTGGGGTCAAAACTGGCCCCGCCCGTGGCGTCAAAAGTTTGAAACATAGGAACAAAGAAGGAAAACTTTTAAATTCTTCTCTGAAACTAAAGGTGCAGGGCTTTGATATTTGGTATGTAGCATCTCCTAGTGAACCTCTACCAATATTGTTCATATGATGTCCCTGGGGTCGAAACTGGCCCGGTCCCGGGGGTCACAAGTTTGAAACTTTGGAACAAAGAAGGAAAACTTTAAAATTCTTTTTCTCTGAAACTAGAAGGTGCAGGGCTTTGATATTTGGTATGTAGCATCTCCTAATAGACCTCTATCAAGATTGTTCGTATGATGTCCCTTGGGTCGAAACTGGTCCAGCCCCGGGGGTCACATGTTTGAAACATAGGAACAAAGAAGGAAAACTTTAAAAATCTTCTCTGAGTCTAGTGGGTGTAGAGCTTTGATATTTGGTATGAAGCATCTCCTAGTGGACCTCTACTAAGATTGTTCATATGATGTCCCTGGGGTCAAAACTGGCCCTGCCCCGGGGGTCACAAGTTTGAAACATAGGAACAAAGAAGGAAAACTTTAAAATTCTTCTTCTCTGAAAGTAGATGGTGCAGAGCTTTGATATTTGATATGTAGCATCTCCTAGTGGATCTTTGCCAAGATTGTTTTTATGATGTCCCTGGGGTCAAAACTGGCCCTGCCCCGGGGGTCACAAGTTTGAAACATAGGAACAAAGAAGGTAAACTTTAAAATTCTTCTTCTCTGAAACTAGATTGTGCAGAGCTTTGATATTTGGTATGTAGTATCTCCTAGTTGACTTCTACCAATATTGGTCATATGATGTCCCTTGGGTCAAAACTGGCCCTTCTCCGTGGGTCACAATTTTGAAACATACGAACAAAGAAGGAAAACTTTAAAATTCTTCTTCTCTGAAACTAGAAGGTGCAGGGCTTTGATATTTGGTATGTAGCATCTCCAAGTTGACCTCTACCAAGATTGTACATATGATGTCCCTTGGGTCAAAACTGGCCCCGCCCCGGGGGTCACAAGTTTAAAACATATAAAGAAGGAAATCTTTCAAATTCTTCTTCTCTGAAACTAGAAGGTATAGAGCTTTGATATTTGGTACGTAGCATCTCCTAATAAACCTCTACCAAGATTGTACATTTGTTGCTCCTGGGGTCAAAACTGGCCCTGCCCAAAGGGTCACAAGTTTAAAACGTAGAATAAAGAAGGAAAACTTTAAAATTCTTTTTCTCTGAAACTAGAAGATGTAGAGCTTTGATTTTTGGTATGTAGCATCTCCTAGTGAACCTCTACCAAGATTGTACATTTGTTGCCCCTTGGATCAAAACTGGCCCCGCCCAGGGGTCACAAGTTTAAAACATAGAAATTAAGAAGGAAAACTTTAAAATTCTTTTCTCTGAAACTAGAAGATGAAGAGCTTTTATATTTGGTAAGTGGGATGTCCTTGTGGAGTTCTACAATGTTTGTTCATATGATGTCCCTGGGGTCAAAACTGGCCCTTCCCCGTGAGTCACAAGTTCGAAAGGAACAAAGAAGGAAAACTTCAATATTCTTCTTCTCTGAATTTAAATGGCATAGAGCTTTGATATTTGGTATGTAGCATCTCTTAGTGGACTTCTACTAAGTTTTTTCATACAATGCCCCATGGGTCAAAACTTGCCCTGCCCCATGTGTCACAACTTCGAAATATAGGAACAAAGAAGGAAAACTTTAAAATTCTACTTCTCTGAAACTAGAAGGCGTAAAGCTTTGATATCTGGTATGTAGCATCTCTTAGTGGACTTCTACAGAGTTTCTTCATATGATACCCCATGGGTCAAAACTTGCCCTACCCCAGGGGTCACAAGTTCGAAACATAGGAACAAAGAAGGAAAACTTTAAAATTCTACTTCTCTGAAACTAGAAGGTGTAGAGCTTTGATATTTTGTAAGTAGCATCTCCTAGTGGACCTCTAGCAAGTTTTTTTTTTTTTTTCATAGGATGCCCCTGGGGTCAAAACTGGCCCTGCCTAGGGGTCACAAGTTTGATTTTAGTACTCAGGTGAGCGATATAGGACCATCATGGTCCTCTTGTTTTAAGTATGCTGTCACTCCGTTTAATTATAGGACAGGATGGACTCCAAGAACAATATTGAGAAGGCTCAAAGATCTAGAGCACTCTTCCCATTCTAACCAGTCCATAAAATTTAACTGATCGTAAAAGGTTGCTAATACATCAACTCCGTCTGTACACAGTTTAACCCATTACCAAATGACAATATTTTTGACTGGTCCAAACTGAAAGCATTTGCAGACGACAAAATAAAAGTGACTGAAAATTTGAAATTTTTGTGAAGGGTAGAAAACATTGTGGGAAAAGGAGAAAATGCTTGTAACCAGTATGTTTTGCACCAATTTTCGGAACGGGGTGAGAACGAGTTGGGTGTGATGGGGGTATTAACCCTTTACCAAACGACAAATTTTAGACTGGTTCAAATTGAAAGCACTTGCAGACGCCAAAATAAACGTAACTCAAAAATGGAAATTTGTTTTCAGCAGGGAAGAAAACATTGTGGAAAAAGGAGAAAATGCTGGTTACCAGCATAAATTTCTCCTTTTCCCACAGTGTTTTCTAAAGGCTTCTTTCTCATGGTCGTAAAAACCAGGGATTGTTTGGTAAAGCGTTAAAGGCATTAGCAGATAACATGTCTCTCCCTTTTATCAAAGAACAACATTTTAGACTAGTCCAACATTACTTGCGACATTCATTGATATTCACGCTGTTTAGTAAATTGGTAATTTGCATGAAAATGGAAATGGTATGACAATGCATAGTTCAGTGGCAAAGTGGTGACCAGGAGGATTCAAGCTGCACTTGATCCATTTTCATTCTTCGAGAGAATATCCGTGGGCGTGACATTTCACAGCCCAAGCCTAGTACTTACGAAACTTGATCTGGACCTGTTAATAATATTTAAAGTCCTATAGAAACTTTTCCAAAAAGCAATCACCTAGGACCAGCTTTCTCAGCTTGAAAACATTATGGGTAAAAGAGGAAATGCTGGTTTTTCTACTCTTTCTGAGTCAAATTTCATCCTTAGGGCCACATTAGATATGCAGCCAGAAATTGTATCATTGAATACTAGGATTTTATATATATATATATAGTCTAGTTAGTTTTGTCCAATTTTGAAATAAAAATTTTGGTCTGAACTACCCTTCTAATGCTGTATTGGACTACAGAATCTTGACGTACCCCATTTACAAGTTTTTTTTCCTAATATGACAATTGTGGTTTAAATGGTGAAATGAGGAAACATTTTGAGGTAAAGAAAAATTGCTGGTCACTTGTCCTCTTTCCTCTTTTTACCGTATTTTCATTTTTCCGTTTTCTCGTTAAATTTTGGGCTGGTTGGGAAAAAGGTTAATTTTTGTGGGTTGGAGGAATTTCTGTTGAACGACACTGACGCTCTCTAACGTATCTTATTGATCATTCTACAGTATTTATACATTTTATGAGATGTTTAAAGAGAATTTAACACTACGCAGGAGCTCTGCAAAGCAATTCAGTTCTCTTTATGCTACAGTTTTATGTGTATGAAGCATGGTAAGGCGATATAGAAGTACTTAGTGACAACTAAGTAGCAGTCTTAAGATCTAATACTGTGGGACTAAGCAGAACTTTTAATTGGTTTTGTCTTGATCTTCTGTATACCAAGGATGGCCAGTCAAAGTAACATCGCCTGTGGGGACAGTTATCTGTACTACCATTTGGCCCTTTGGCGCTGAAGGAACTAAGCCGCAGTAATGCAGAGAAATAAGCCTCCCTTACAAGATGACCCGGGTCGGTATTTTACGTAGAGAAATGACCTCTGAAGTCATTTCACTTCGTAGAGGAATGATCCGGGTCATTATTCTACATAGAGAAATGACCCATGGGTCATTTTGTACGGGAGGGTCATTTCTCTGCATTACACCACCACCGACCTGCGCCCGTATTCACTCTTCTATAGTTTTCAATAATTCTTAGCCTGCTAAATAAGTAAATTGAAAATCACATGTCGGTAGTACAAACGTAATTATTGCTATAACAAAGTCGTCTTTTTGGGGGAAATATATATCCTTATTAGACAGGGTAAATCCAAGATTAGATTGCACGCTTTGTGCTTTCTAATTTTGATCTACAGTGTCTGCAGAAAGTCGTCAATTGATTAAATAGGAGTTGAAAGCCGTCTTAACTCTTTACCACACGAGAAAATTTTAGACTGGTCCAAATTGAAAGCATTTGCAGGCGACAAAATAAAGGTGACTGAAAAATTGAAATTTGTTCTGGGAAGGGTAGAAAACACTGTGGGAAAAGGAGAAAATGCTGGTGACCAGCATTTTCTCCTTTTCCCACAGTGTTTTCAAAAGGCTTCTTTCTCAGGGGCGTCAAAAGTAGGGATTGTGTGGTAATGAGTTAATAACTTGTGTCACATCACGGAGGTCAGTACAACGCATGTGTTTCCTGGCTTTCTGGCACAATTTTCTGACACAACTTTCCTTCCAAGTCACTGGCTTCTTTCTCACATGCATCAGAAGTAAAAAGCAAAACATATAGATAAGTAAAAGTATAGTCGACTTCAGAATACGTATAGCCCTTTACACTAATACCTATAAGCATACAGAGAAATCTTCTTAAATAAAAAGTTAGACAAAACAATGGCAGTGCCAAGGCTTGTCATTCCAGAGTACATTATAATTGGCTTGCAACACGCGAAAAGGGGACATTCGGACACTTGCGTAAAGTGTCGTCTCGTATCAGCCTAATCCGAGACGGCACTTTACAACTACATGTACATTAAAATTTGTGCTACAGTAGACTTGCGCAAAATAGAAAATTACATAAAAACGGAAAGTTTCGTTTTGGATTAGCCTGCGCGGACTGTGCAGGCTGATCCGAGACGACACTTTACGCAAATATCCGAATGCCCCTTTTCGCGTGTTACAAGCCATTATCATACAAAAGAGCAGTTAACGATCACAATAAATGTATTTGAAGTTCGCTCTGGTTGGGTTTTATCTGAACTGTTTGCATAGGCTTCTAAAATGTTAAGCGCAACTACTCTTTTGTTCAACTGCCTTTTTCAAGAGATTCGCAACGCTGATTTTGAATAGAACATGAACATGAGCCACAAATGTTTTAACCCTCATCGTGCCAAATCAGTGAAAAAAAGATAAGTATGCATATTCTGTGCAGTCTGATCTCAATTTACACTGTTCGCGAAAAGTCGCCCACGACAACAGATTAAAAGCTTTCATAAAACTACGAGTTGAGTAATAAGTGCTAAAGAAAAAAAAAACTGTGAAACTCTTGAAAGAGGCAATATAGCTAAAATGTTATTCATTCATTCCCTGAGGAATTTAATGTCATTGTGTTATAAAAAAAAAACTGGCAAATGAAGAAGTTATATTTTTTCTTAGCAAAAAGAAAAAATCGTTTGCATAACAAGAATAGAAAGACCCGGTTCTAGGTACAGAAGTTGAACACCTGTTCAGAAGCTGTCAGCCGAAACAAACCTTGTATCGAGCGCGCGCTTCACTGTCCTCCCTCAACATTACCGATCAATGTTCCGTCATGAAGCACGCAGAGCTGTTCTGTTTAAAAAGTATTTTCAATTTATGTGGACGACAATCATTCATCAAAATCAGTTTGGATAAAATTTTACACAATTATGGTCTGATCAAGGCGAGCTGCGCCCTGAACACAGGTATGTATTGAAATAAACATTTTTTTCGTTTAATCGCCACACCACCCTGGGTTTTACTTTTAAACGCCATTGAATTTATACACAACTTGAATATGTATACGCCACTTTGTAGTTTGTAGTGATGATCTTAAGTTGCTGCGGGACTAAAATATTTACATCAACCTAGATCTAATACCCCTCTCTCTCTCTTTCTAATTTGTTGTGATCTATTCTCACCGAAAGAAGTAAATGCATGCCAAAATTTAGGTATTTAGAGACACAATGGACAGACTACCTACAACTAAGGTATTGACGGAGAATTTGTTATATAACACCCTTGCATCTCAGAACACGATTTTGGTAAACAAGGACTTTGCAGATAGTGTAGATCAATATAAAACTACCCATTTCGGATGGTTTAGAACATGACTGGACTGCATAGAAGACTAAATTGTGAAAACTTTTGACCGAAAAAGCGCCCCGACTATGTAATGTTTAGGTCTAATTTCCTAATTTAGAAAGTATATTTCATTTCTTTATTTTTTTATACTTCGGTTACTGATACGGTTCCTTTTTTCTAAAGTTTTTTATATAGAGGACTTTTTTTTTTCAGTGGAAGATCGAAATTTATTTCATCGAGTGGACACCATCGGTAGTAGTTTCACGAGTGGCTGAGCCACTCATGAAACTATTACCGATGGTGTCCATTCGATGAAATAAATTTCGATCTTTCACCGAAAAAGAACAAATTTTCTATTTATTTTATGTTTTTAACTCTTTCTGGGAGGAGCTTTATCAATATCCAATACAGTTCTTTTACGTTATTCCCCATGGTGTACCCGTCCCGCATAGCAATGCATTACAGTATTACGTCAAGCGCGAGAAATTTAAGGTAAATTACGTCATATTTCCATCTGGTTGTGAGGCACGCGCAATTTGCCTAGGCAACAAGAACATGAAAATCGGTATTTTCACTGGTCGTACCTGTGTAATATCGAAAAATATTTTCATTGCTATTTCTCAATATCCTACCGGAAAGCATGAAATAATACGATATATTTAACAACATTTACTCAGTCAAGATCGGGGAAACTGTTGTCATTTGCGTCTCCGTAACGCATTATACCAAGAAAGTCATAATATCGTTGTGGATCTGTGAAATCCATTTTGTCAAACACCCGACTAAATGATTGTATAGTCACGATATTTCTATCAAATTTATGGCGAAAGTGGCGTCAAACATCGTTTAATCAATCTTTTTCAGCTTCTTTTGGCTCCACTGGCTGAAGGCTAGTGAGCTTATGTCATGGCCCGTTGTCCGGCATCCGTCCGTCAGAATGTGCGTTAACTTTTATTTCAAAATTCTTCCCTGAAGCTAGAGGGATTTTGATGAAACTGCACAGAAATGATTCTGCCATGTTTTCTTCAGAAAATCTTGAAAGAGTTTTAGTCCTTCAGAAATTTTGGTTGCCATAGCAATAAAACTTAAAAATATTTGAAATGTTTGAAAATCTTCTTGTCTGAAACCATGAGGCCTAGGGTTTTTATAGAGAAAACTTTAGAAGTCTCCCTGCACTTAGCCATAAGGCCTAGGCCTACCAAATTTCGCATGTGGCTTAATCTAGTGGGCTTCAACCAAGACTGCCCAAGTTATATCCGGGGTTCAATTTGACCTCGCCGCGGGATCTCAAATTTTACATGGCCTTATATAAAGAAAACCGAAGAAGTCTCCCTGGACCTAGCCATAAAGCCTAGGGCAACCAAATTTTGCATGTGGCATTTTTAGTGGGCGTCTACTATGAGTACCCAAATTGTAGCTCTGGGGTTAAATTTGACCCAGCCTTGGGAGTCACAAGTTTTACATGGGCCTATATAAAGAAAACTTGAGACGTCTATACGAAAACAATTGCAGGTCACAGAGCCTGATTGCGATCAAATTTAGTTAGCAAGGACAAACTTTCCCTGTCAGGAACTTTTAAGTAGCATTGTGCAATGGCTTAAAGATATGCTAAACGGTGGTTTCTTCAGGTTTCCTTAAACAAGAGGAATATCCATTCAGATGTTAAAAGCCTTTTGATTTGGAGATCGTTAATTAAATTTAGTCATAAGAAAACATCGTTTCAAAAAAAGGAAAAAAAAAACCTTTTGAGGACAATCTGTCGATAGCAACCATGCAGTCTGAGTGTCTCTGGATTTGGATGGGATACTAAGTATCCCTTGCACTGTGTCAGAATATCCTGACTACACGGAAGCTTCAGCAATTAATATACCGTATTCGACAGTTGTGTACACCACCGTTGTCGTAGCCATGTTGGAGCATTTAGAGTCATTGCACAATGTGCATAATTCAAACAATTTAACATGATATAAAAAATAGTCTATGCTGCACTACATGTGTTATGGGTCTGCTACCTTAAGAATGGTTGGAGAATACACACCCCGTCTGGGAATGAATTAGTATGGTCGGAAAACATATGTTAACATGTTTTGCTATACAGCTACATGACATCCCAATCAATTGCCTGAGGGTGTCGTGTCGACGAACGCAAGAGTTTTCTTGTTCTGGAAATTTGCTAAAACATTCATAGTCGGTTGGACACAGATCTTGGAAATTTTTATCACCACTGCATGGTACAATATCAATTCTGTCTGTCGAATCATGTTTCCGCTCAAACTGTCTACCACTAAATTACCGTAATGTAAACGGCCTTTAATTTCATGTTTGCTTTTACCAATTTCCAAAGATCCAGTCAGACTGCACAAATGAGATTACGTTTTTTCGTTAAATCCCAACCAGCACAGACACACCTTGTCGCTCCTCAATTGGCGATTTTATGTACTTGCATGCAGCTGTACTCTCTGACCTGTTCAACACATTTTGATCCTTCAAGTGAGATGGAACTACTGAATACAGAAATCACTGCCATCATTTCCAAGAATTTGCATTCATTTCTGTTTTTTTTTCCTCACTAGCCCTGACAAGTTAAACTAATCATGTGACCTCCCAGGCCCCACGTACCGCTAATATCTTATGTTAGTCTAATGTGATTGGAAATTTATCTTTCTGAAGGGACCTGCCCCTTGCAATGTTCTGACCTAGTAAATAACAGACTTGATGACAGCTTTGAAGTAAAAAGTGTGTTATAAGACATAATTTTCACTTGTGATCATACGAATTCATATTTTGTAGGTAATGGAGCTGTATTGGCCTCATAAGCAGCCTTGCGTTGGAAATGAGCTCCAGACATAAAGCTACCAATCGAACCAAATCATAAAAAACTGTCTGATAGTGTTTTGATCATTAGGAATGTTAGTGAAAATTGCTCAGTTGCTTTACTGTTGGGTACCGGTAGACTCCTCGGGACCTTAGCAAGATTGAACCTGCCCACGATATAGATATAAACTATTGTATTGACAGGACACGGTTGAGACACCGTTTTGTTTGTTATAGAACCTAAATGAAACAGGAGTTTTAGAAGTTTTGCCAAGTTTTCTAAAATCTGTAGTCATGTTGTTTTGTAAACTAAGCAACTTCTACTGATATTATTACTTTGACACATTATATTCCCGGACCACTGATAGGGACGAAACCTGGAAACTGATGTTCCACTTACAGGAATTAAACGCGAAGATATTGACGATGAGCTTCAAAAAACTCAATATGGAAATGTTAATCTTTTGAATTTATCCAAATTGCCGAATTTTCCTTTCAGACCAAGTTCAGCACTTTGGACATTGTATCGATATTTGAAAATTCTTTTTGCAGAGATAAGTGTCGAGAGGTTCTATAGGTTTTGACATGTCTTATTTCTCCACTCTCTATTTGGACATGGACACGTGTGTTATAGAAACCGGGCTGAATTTCTTCCGGATCTTCTTTTTCCACACCCTTATTTCTTTCTTTAAAACTTATTCATTTTTTTTAAAGAGACACTTGAAGGTTTTTTTCCTAAAGTGGTCGTCAGGGTATACCGACGTCATGTCAATCAAGCGGCCCGTTTCGGTTCTAAACGATTTGGCCACTAACACGGGTGCCAGTTACTTTATGCAAGCGAGTTTCCAGCTTTCGTTAAGACATGAAACGGTTACGTCTCGCAGACGTCATTAGATATCGGTCTTGGCCTGCAGTGGTTTAAAGTGGCCTTCCCGAATGTGGAAGGATAGAAACACTTCTTGTTTCGTGTAACCCTGACATCAGTCAATAAATAGTCCGTTCATTTAAGTTGAAATGCTGGTCCCGGCGATCATCATCCCGACAGCCATTTGACGTTGGTCTGACGTCAATCCAGCACGGCGTCCATATTTGAATATTCTGACGATTTTTTTTCTCTCTTTTTTTTTTTGGGGGGGGGGGGAATTTCAAGACTGTGATTAAAGTACAATGTTTATGGGCAAAATGAATTGTTGAGGTTAGCCAATTCACCTAAATGGCGTGCATTTCTCTATTCACTCTTTCTTAACGGAGAGGGGTCCAAGAAGAGCAAAAATCAACAACCATCGAAATGTCAGTCTCTTAACAAACGTTTTCTGGTATTTAAAAATACTTTAGTATTCCAGCTTTTCAAATGCTGAGCATATCAAAGTATGACTAAACTTATTCTGTCGAGTTTATTTGGCTTTTTCCAGCGGTAGCTAATTCTAAGGACCTCAACTTGTGATTCGTCCACTACTTGCCTCTTTTGATTAGAGGGTCCCCCAAAACATGTCATAGAAGCAACTGATCTGCTGACAAAGCATTTTCAGCCTGTTTGGGATAATTGTTACTGTCTAATTTTGTAAATTCTGGATTTCAACTGGGCTCTATTTCCTTATCTCTTTGATTATCTGTTAGAAATTTCTACACAGGCAAATAAAAACAAGAGGACCATCATGGTCCTAAATCGCTCACCTGAGTACCAAGTTGTAAAATCAAACTTGTGACCCCTGGGCAGGGCTATTTTTGACCCCAGGGGCATCCTAAGAAAAAAACTTGGTAGAGGTCCACTAAGAGATGCTACTTACAAAGTATCAAAGCTGTACGCCTTCTAGTTTCAGAGAATAAGAAATTTAAAGTTTTCTTTCTTTGTTCCTATGTTTCAAACTTGTGACCCCTTGGGTGGGACCACTTTTGACCCAAGGGGCATCATATGAACAATCTTGGTAGAGGTTCCTAGGAGATGCTACATACTAAATATCAGAGCTCTGCACCACCTAGTTTCAGACAAGAAGAATTTTAAAGTTTTCTTTCTTTGTTCCAATGATTCGAACTTGGGACCCTGGGAGGGGCCTGTTTTGACCCCAGGGACATCATGAGAACAGTTTTGGCAAAGGTCCACTAGGAGATGCTACATACCTAATATCAAAAGTCCGAACTTTTTAATTTCAGAGAAGAAGATTTTTAAAGTTTTCCTTCTCTGTTCCTAAGTTTCAAACTTGTGACCCCCATGGAGGGGCCAGTTTGGACCCAAGGGACATCATATGAACAATATTGGTAGAGGTCAACCAGCAGATGCTACATACCAAATATCAAAGCTCTGCACCGTCTAGTTTCAGAGAAGAAGATTTTTAAAGTTTTCCTTCTTGTTTCAAACTTGTGACCCCCGGGGCAGGGCCAGTTTTGACCCCAGGGACATAATTTGAATCACCTTGGTAGAGGTTCACTAGGAGATGCTACATACCAAATATCAAATCTCTACGCCTTCTAGTTTCAGAAAAGAAGAATTTTGAAGTTTTCCTTCTTTGTTCCTAAGTTTCAAACTTGTGACCCCCGGGGCGGGGCCAGTTTTGACCCAAGAGGCATCATATGAACAATCTTGGTAGAGGTCCACTAGCACATACCAAATATCAAAGCTCTGCGCCTTCTAGTTTTAGAGAAGAAGAATTTTAAAGTTTTCCTTCTTTTGGTCCTATAATACAAACTTTTGACCCCCGGGGTGGGGCCAGGTTTAATCCCAGGGGCATCATATGAACAATCTTGGTAGAGATCAAATAGAAGATGCTACATACCAAATATCAAAGCTCTAAGCTTTCTAGTATTAGAGAAAAAGAATTTTGAAGTTTCCCTTCTTTGTTCCTATGTTTCAAACTTGTGACCCCTGGAGCAGGACCAGTTTGATCCCAGGGACATAATATGAATAATCTTGGTAGACGTCCACTAGAAGATACTACATACCAAATATCAAAGCTCTGCCCCTTCTTGTTTCAGAGAAGACGATTTTTAAAGTTTTCCATCTTTGTTCATATGTTTCAAATTTGTGACCCCCGGGGTGGGCCAGTTTTGACCCCAGGGGCATCATATGAACAATCTTTATAGAGGTCAACTAGCAGATGCTACATACCAAATATCAAAGCTCTGCGCCTTCTAGTTTCAGAGGAGAAGAATTTTAAAGTTTTCCTTCTTTGTTCATATAATACAAACTTGTGACCCCCGGTGCGGGGCCAGTTTTGACCCCAGGGACATCATATGAACAATCTTGGTAGAAGTCTACTACGAAATTCTACATACCAAATATCAAAGCTCTACGCCTTCTAGTTTCAGAGAAGAAGAATTTTGAAGTTTTCCTTCTTTGTTCCTATGTTTCAAACTTGTGACCCCCGGGGTAGGGCCAGTTTTGACCCTAGGGACATCATATGAACAATCTTGGTAGTGGTCAACTAGGAGATGCTACATACCAAATATCAAAGCTCTACGCCTTTTGCTATTTTTTTTTTCCTTTTGGTTGCCATGGCAACCAGAATTATGGCTGGATTTCAATCTCTTGAACGAGTTTGGTACAGCTTTACCCAAGGAACATCCCTGCCAAGTTTCATCAAGATTGGCCTAGTGGTTTAGGAGGAGAAGATGTTTAAAGAAATTGTGGACGACGGACGACGCACGACAGACGACGGACATTGGGCGATCACAAAAGCTCACCATGAGCACTTCGTACTCAGGTGAGCTAAAGACTAATCTTTCATCATTAGATTCTAATAAACTAAAGTGTCTTTTTGACACTGGTGCAATAGTTTGTCTATGGACTGGCTCAGAATGTTTGCATAAATTTTTGTAACATTTTAAGAGCTGAAAAAAAGTTCAGTTTTCCCGGTATACCTGAAAGTCTTAAGATTTTCCCCTTTCTTTCTGCCTAAAGTTCCACGATAAGAAAAGCGTTATTTGAAAATAAGTATGGGCTAATGCAAACGATATACAATGTGAATTTGATTCGAAGAGATTGCTAAGTCACCAATTTAATTCTCGCAAGATCATTGTCGAGTTACAGAGATATGAAGAGAATCAAAACCTTTGACAGTGTCCGAGAAAACAATAAAATCTATATTAACCATTCAGCTGCTAAATGAATTAAACTAGTACTTCCAGTCACTAGTGACACAAAAAATATACTGTCAATCAAAGTAATGTCACATTTTCAGAAGGTGCTGATGCAAGATTAGACTGCATGTTTGTTTTGTATAGTCTGATTTTAATCTACGGGGTCAGCATAAATGTACTGTGTAGCGCCCACCTGCTTAATGATTAAGTGACCATCACAGTTCTTAGTCCGTAATGACAGGCTACATCACCCTTAGTCAACATTATTGTTTATACATAGACTAGGACTTTAATTCATTGTCGTGAAAAGTTCTCTATTATCCTAATGGCCTTTTCCGTTAATTGTCTTCATCACTGTGATAAACTTTTTTTCAAACACACAGTGTGACAAAGAGCAATCGCATTCATGAGTTAACCCTTTATCAAGCAATCCCTGGTTTTTACGACCTTGAGATAGAAGCCTTTCAAAAACATTGTGGGAAAAGGAGAAAATGCTGGTAACCAGCATTTTCTCCTTTTCCCACAATGTTTTCTACCCTTCACAAAACAAATTTCAAATTTTCAGTCGCTTTTATTCTGTCGTCTGCAAATGCTTTTGATTTGGACAGGCCTAATATATTGTCGTCTGGTAAAGAGTTAAACAAATATGCGCAGTATGATCTTGATCTATACTGCCCACACTTGTAGCTCAAGTGGTGCTGAGTACCTAGGATTACCCGTTCCATTTCAGAGATCATTGCTGTTGTTAAGTCTAATGCATACGGACATGGCAGCGTTACGTTGTCCAAGACATTACAAGAGCATGGGTGTAAAAACTTTGCAGTCGCAACATCACGTGAAGGAAAAGAACTGAGGGATGCCGGGATATCGGGAATGATTCAAGTATTAGGTAAAACCTTGATATGCAAAGATCGGGGTCTGTAATCACCAGATATTCTTTAGATTATTCGTACGCTAATTCTCAGGACTTTTGTAATGCTAAATGTAACACAACTACTGGTGGATAAATGAAATGGTTTAGCCAATCAGAAGTTGTTTTACTTTCTAAATCTAGAATTAGACCAAGAAAGTATGACGTGACTGGTTGGTGAATAGAGACCCAGGAAATGTCAAAATTAAGCAATTATCCGATTAGATTGTTTTGTCGTTCAAGTCTTGAATTTGAATGACTTAAGTGGTTTTAAGATTTATTTAACCAATAATTTGTAATTATTTGTGAATAACACCTCCATGTAGCACGACAGAGCACTTCCCATTGCAACTCAGTCAACCATGTTATAAACTTTTAAGCGCTATGAATACGTGAATTAACTCTTTATCACAAAACTCAATCAACCCCGTCATATACTTTTACATACCGTAGATACATGAATGAACTGTCGTAAATTACTCGTTCAGTACCATATGTTAGTAACTTAAAAATTTCCCCTGTTTTTCCTTAATATAATATATACATGTGCAATGTGAGTTTGTATGATGACGTCAGTTTAATTACAGTAACACTCTACCTGTACCCTTTTTCTGTGCATACGGTTCATCGACAAACACACGTTTTATAGTTACAATGCAGTTTACAGTATTTTTGTATTAACCCTTGCAGTGCTAAATTCATGGGCGTTGTATATTCCGATAACGGTAACGGCACATACATGTATATATTGGGTCAGGCTTTGTGAAAATGGGATTTACAGATAGGACACCAAACTGGGATTGGTGTAACTTTGTCTTTCATCGCCGAGAATGCGCACAGATTCGGCTAAAGCCAGGGTCATGCAGGGTAGTCCGTAATCGATCGGCCAAGAGACGCTGCTTCCCTGTATCGATTACGGATTACCCGAGTCTTTGCTGAATCCGTACAATTTTGATGATTCACATGTTTCACTAATCCCGTCGGGCTGTCCTATTCTTAATGCATCTAATCCTCTGCAATCCATTCAGGCTAAATGGGTTGAAAGTTTCGGCATGTCCAAGGACCAGTCTATGTAGTAAGATGCTTGTCGTAAAGCATCACAGAGATGCTCCGAATCCCCGTTTTTACTGAGCTTTGCTCAATCTTATGTCCCAGGCTGTTGAAACAAAAGATGTTTCAAAGGATATCGTTAAAGATCTAGATAAAGACTCAAGAATCATGCCTGGTCTTTGTCCACAAAGGTGCCGAGCTTAGCACTGTAAGGGTTAACGTTGCAGGTATCGCTACACCCTTCGATATCCCAGCGCTTGTAAAGTACAGACTGACTCCGACAGTGTCGGACATGGAATTTCTTGAGGAATGGGCCACCTACCACAACTATCAGGTACATGTAAATCTCTCTCTCTCTCTCTCTCTCTCTCTCTCTTCATACAATTTTATGTCTCTTAGTTATATAGGTTAGTACTCATACATTTCACGTATGTTGTTGACAGTGCATTCAAGGTAGGACCGGAAGTGTACAGTGTTTGAGATTGTATGTCACTTGGGAGTCTGTACACTGGTGAAATGTCACTTGGTCGTTAAATATTGCTATCACACGGTAAATCAAGCTGGTGATTTTTCATTTATTTTGATAGCTATTATAAAACCTTGATATCCAGTCGTTTATTTGTTAATCACAGACCGTATCAGGAACACTTATGTGCTCTGAAAAGCTTTCCTGGAGATATGGAGATGCCTTGATCATGTAACCATACTAAAATACAGATGATTTTGCCTCAAAACAACGAGGTATTCTGTTTGATTAATCGTCCTTAATTGTTCTGCTGAACGGAATATGTATAGACAGTTTCTTTGTTAACTTTTTTTTAAAAACATGTAAAGAATTGGTAACAAAATCGACTGCAATCCTCCTAACTGTTCATTTAAAATGGCATGTCAACATAGGGAATACTGTCACTTGATAAGCTGTTGTACAGTCACTTGAGATCTACAATATTTTATTCTGTACAGTGACTTGAAGAGCATGTCTTTTATTACGTAGGAATAAAAGGGAAATTCGACAAAAACTGTTTATTTGAAGTGATATGAGACTCTGACTTGTTTGACCAACTTTTAAGTAGATTGATTTGACAGATACTCCCTGAAATGTTGGTTTTACTTGCTATAATACTCGAATACTTTATTAGACACTGAAAATCCCAGTAAGATGACTGCATCATGGAAACAGGAGCAAGTTTCAAGTTCTACAACTGACTACTACCGTCTTGTACCCTGCTGCATGAAAGCGCGCTTTGATATAGATCGCAAACTTTTTTAAGCTTTGTTTATGCTTGAGAACACCTAATTGATTGATTGTATGGTGTTTAACACCGTTTTCAACATTATTTTAGTTATATCGCATCGGCCAGTGCAGCTATCCATGCTTTCCTGGAGTCTCATTTATAACCAGTACTCGCACAATTTTCTTTCCAAGCCACTGGCTGCTTTCTCACATAGTCATCATCGAAATAATGGTCAGCAGTTGGAGAGGAATGAATCCTGTCACAATGACTATTATGAATCTCAGGAAAGAAAATGGCCGAGCCCGGGATCGTGACCACTGAGCTACCGGGGCTCGGCGAGAACATCTTTAAAGACTATAGAATATGACTGGATTAAGCTTTAACTCCAGACATTTCTAAGACCATGTTCAACTATCTCGGCAAAAATTTCATAATAAGCACACCCAACTTTTTCAGACCATCTAAAATTGCCCAGATAGAATGGATGACAGCCTATTTCATATCGTCACCTTAGAACAGAAAGGTTCTATCTGACATTTTGGTCAAAATTGAGATTTTTACAATTTTAAAGAGCATATCAATTAATGCAACTTCTGTATAAAAATCAGATCCATATTCCAATAAATGGCGAAGATATTGAAGAAAATGTAAAGGTTCTATCTACCTATCTCAATATACGTTAGTAGAGAAAGGTTGTAAGTGTACATCAGTTGGTAGAAAAAGGACCTATATGACAAATGGGTCCTTTCTATTCCAATGAATTACCTTCAATATTAGGACATTGTGACAGTGAAAGGTTCTATGTGACAAATAGAACCTTTCTATACTATGGAAAATGTATCATCCTAAAACATTATGCCCGCTTATCAGTGATAGCGAAATATTCAAAGGATAGCATTTCATACTTTGTTTGATAGCAATTAACATTCTACACAAAACAAACAAATAATCAACACATTTTATGGATCTGTGAGGAAAAATTGATCATTTTGAAAGGGAAGTTTAACTTTTTTAACAAGATTAAAAATTAACACTTATAATTATTATTGATAATAATGATAAAGTTTAACTTCTATGAAGACTTAGTTTGAACCAATGTTTCACACAGAAAGCTATTTTATTGTTTTAATCTTTTACCTACAGTTTCATAATATGAAACCTTAAATTAAATTTTCTTAGTTTCAGTGTATAGTTACCTTTGTTAGCTCAAGTGTTTCCTGGGAAAACCTTTGGTAAGGCGATAGACTTGTAATGTATTGTCGTTGTGCAAAAACTAAATGACATTTTGTAACCAAAAGAGAGCTTTTCTTCAACGGAAAAGAATGATAATACCTATACACCAAATGTGTCACTTCTAACCCCACAAAAACCGGCAGATTATGTAAGTCCGAAAAACAAGACAGACATCATGCAGGAAAAGAATGAGGAATGAAAACCAATGGAATTCTTTCACACGTAAACGAAACAGGAATGAAGGCAAATCCTATGTGTCACAATCGGGGAAAGTAGTGAAAGAAAAGCAAGTACAGCCACAGAATTGTGATAAATGCAGATTCATATGCAATCAGCGCATAAGCGAGGTTAAAAGAAATAAAATATTTGACATGAATTATTCAATTCCAAATTACCAGTATGAAAGACAGTGATGTTTCATATGCGATGTTTTTACCAAAAACATTCCAGTACGAAAGAAAACCGGAAAGAAGCAAAATTCTCTGCAATATCACCTGCTTATCAATAATGAAAATGTAAGGGTATGCGCCAACTTCTTTCGGAAACTTGTACGTTATATACTTGCAAGAAAATTACATGGAACATTTCAAGGTGAGGACAGAAGAGGACGAAACTAACCAGGCACAAAAATTTCTGACAAAACTGTAAATCTAGTGTGTGCGCACATTGATAGTTTCCCAAGGTTGGAGTCACATTATTCAAGGAAAGGTACGAAAAAAGAATATTTGACCCGCCATCTTAATATCAAGAAGATGTGGGAACTATACAAAGACGGGTGCAGAAACAAAGGAATAACCCCTGTAGAGGAGGGTAAATACAGATCAAATTCCTGCGAAAAGTTCAATCTCTCTTTCTTCAAACCGAAGAAGGACCAGTGTTCTACTTGTGCTAAGTATCAACGGCATCAAAATGCTGAAACAGTTAGAGATGCCATACAGTGATGAATATGACAGACACCAGCGAAGTAAAATAGAGGCCCAAGAGGAAAATGAAAAGGATAAAAACAAAGCAAAATTTGACCTAAAGTGCTATGTGGCTACTTTTGATTTACATGCTGTTTTGACAACGCCTTGTTCCCTTGTTAGTGAACTGTATTACTCTCGCAAAGTTATTTTGCTACAATCTTACAGTGTATAATTTGTGTCATAAGCAGGTATTTTGCCATTTGTTGGATGAAACACCTGGAAAAAGGGGGTCATGTGAGATAGCTACTTGTTTATTGCAGAGTTCACAATCTATTTGTCAGTCAGGGCGTGTTGAAGAAATTACCTTTTACTTTGATAAATGTGGTGGTCTAAATAGAAATAAATATGTAGCTGCATCATACATGTACTGTATTACCAAAATACCACAACTAAAGGCAATTAATCATAAATCTTTGCAGTCAGGTCATAGTCAGATGGAATGCTACTCTGTCCATTCTACAATCAAACAAGCTAAGAAATCTACAACCATCTATGTCCCTTTAAACTGGAGTACAGTTATTAATATGGCCAGGAGGAAAAACCCGTATATTGCAGTCCCATTGAAGTTTGACCATGTAATGAAATTTAAGTCCCTGGTGACAAAACATCGGTCTTAACCTGCAGACTACAACTGACGGTTGTAGAGCAAACTGGTTGAATATCAGATGGATTTGTGTGGAAAGAAAAGAACCTAAAACATTATTAAAAGTTTTATCTGACAAAAATAACTTGTTGAAAGTGAATACAGTGCAGAGAGAAACAAGGAAGAAAAGTCGAATCCAGGCATGGCCAATAAATGGCTCAGAAATGGACAAAATGCTACCTCACACGACTCCCAGTAACAGAGCAAAAGAAAAGTGATCTAGTTAATTTGTGTAAAAATGAAATCATACCAACTGAGTATCATTCATATTATTCTAATCTACCATCTGGCAAGGGCTTCAAAGACAATGTTCCGTATGGTTCGGAGGATGAAGATACATATAACTGACTTTTACAAATATGAGTGATTTTACTGACAGGTTATGCATAAAGAACATACATGGAACTATATAATATGCTTTTTCTTTATATTTTGATAACCATAATATCACACAAACATGAAAACGTTCGTCTACAACAAAAGCATGTAATAACAGTCATAATAAACATCGTTCATTATAATTTGTGGTCACAATCTGTTGGAATTGAAAGGTTGTATTTGTCACATATAGCCTTAGACGAGCATTTATCGGCAAAGTCATTTCAAATGAAAAGGTTATATTGACACATGGAACCTTTCTATGTATACCGAACTACCCTCAGCCTTCTAAACTTAGTTGGAAGTGAAAGGGCCAATCTACATTATTGATCTTATTGGTAAAAGTATTGATAATAATCACATAAAATATATAGAAAATGAAACAGTAAATTCAAATGCATAGTCAGTATAAAAGTTGTTTTTGTGGAATTAATTTCGGAATTTTGACAGAGCTTCAAACCTTTAAATGCGATTTTCTCAAAACTATCAAAATGTTACACAGAACCTTTCTATTCTAAGGTGACGATATACACTGCTTATTTCATAATAAAACTTGAATGAATATGGATACAAGTCCTGTCTTATACAGCTACAACCTGCCTGTGTCTAAAAGGTTGGGTAGACTCAATAATAAGACCCTACGGTGATTTTTTTTCCATATATGGACATTTATTGTGCACCGTACCGTCTCAAGTCCGTCGAAAATTTTCTGGTAGCCAAGGTAGAGCTCTATACTGCCTTTATGTTTCGTCTGTTTAATCAGTATTGCAGCGAAATGCAACTAAATATAAGTTGGTTGGTTGGTTGGTTGTATTGGGGTTTAACGCCACTTTAACAGCTAAGGTCATATCATGGCGTCGGTGACGCACATGTGTTTCCTGGCTATCTCATACCAGTACTGACACAACTTTCTTTCCAAAGCCACCGACTACTTTTCTCACATGCTTCAGCAGAGGTGAGAGGCGAAAACACGCCGGAAAGAAAGTCCGCCTCAACCGGGTATCGAACTCACAACCACAAAGTCATGAGTTCGACACTCTCACCACTGAGCCACCCGGGCGGGCCTAAATATAAGTAAATAAAATGAACAGAGGTATATTATTAAACCTTTCATAATCTAAAAAGCTTGTAGCAATCGTTTATGACATGTAAATATGGGTAAATTATCATGCGTGGCGGCCATTTTAAGTGTTTTCGGGCCTGAATGTAAACAACTCGGGTAACAGATGAAATGCACGGTTTTCTCTTATGTTCAGCAATTAAATTGAAAATATTTGTATTTCAAACGAAGGGTTATTAAATACACAAACAACTTGTATGTTTGAATCCTAGTTTTATGCTCTATTTGCAAAATTATGAGAGTTCAAACTTGCGCACAAACCAAACTCTGTGCCAGAGGCAACCAGGAAAAAAGTAACATCGCCTTTGGGGACAGTTATCTGAACTGTGTCAGTCCTTTGGTCTCAAGACCCTAATGGTGTGTAAAACACCTCTGACTTACATATTCAAAGCCGGTCTACATATTCGGGGCCCTTCTTTATTTTTATCATTTTTCGCGTTATTTCTGTTAAGTTCTTTACCAGCAGTGAATATGAGACATAAATTCATGCTTTAAGGACAGCAAGACTCTCTTTTTTTGGCATTTAAATGGCAATAATAGACTGAATATAGGTCCATGACATATTATTTCGGCTACGGTCGACCCACGCCACAAATGATTCAGACAACATCGTACATTTGTTACAACTTTACATACTGTAGAAAACACGTTGAAAGACCAGATCACTGTATGACATTCTCCTTTTTTTCAATTTCAAAGACATAGAAATATGATTACGAATAATGACAAGCTTACCTGTTTTTCTTTGTTTTTCAGTCGACATTTTCAGAAACGGAAGACCAACATATTTTCTAATCGGAGCCATTTGCTCTGAAGTTTCCTACCCGAGAGACTACAAACAATGTTTTTCTAAGATTTGGCCCTGTGAGCAACTGTTTGACCCCTCAATACCCAATTTTATGATTGTCTTTACTATCATCAATACAGATATTCTGACATATCATTAATAGCCCCTGGCCGAAATTGTGGCCTCAGAAAGAGTGCACAAGAAGATTTTCTAGGATTTAGTCCTATGACCTACTTTTTGACTTGGCGTGACCAAATTTTAAACTTGTACGAGATATTACGATGACAATCTTTCCAATGTTCATGAGTAGCTGACAAAGTGACATGGCCAATTTTCAATTTTTCAAAGATATTATCAACACAAATATCCTGACCAAGTTTCAAGCATATCGGGCTGGTAAAAGTGGTCGATAAAGTGCACACAAGCTTCTTTAAATATTTAGCCCACAATCAAACTTATCCACGATATCATCAAGACAAAAATCCAACCAAGTTTTATGAGTAGCCTACCTGACACTGTGGTCTATAGAGTGCAAGCGAGGTAAATGTTGACGCGTGGACGAGAGATGACGGACGACAGACACAGCACGATCACAAAAGCTCACCATGAGCACTTCTTGCTCAGGTGAACTAACTAGAGGCGCTTGAGCGCCTGTATCGCTCTACAGGCCTGATTTTTCTGTAACGGTGAAGAGAAGATTTTAACAATTACCATTCAATCCTGCATTTTAGCTACCAACTTAAGAGAAAAAGCTAAGAAAAAGATTGTGAGAAAAGAAGAAAACAATGGTCACCAGCATGTTCTTAGTTTTCCGCAATAATTTCTACCCTTTTTGATACAAGTTTTACTAATCTGAAGCTACATTATATTGTCTGCAACATCTTTCAACTATGAGCAGTTACAATTTTTTTTCATCTGGTTATAGTTAAAGAGGGTCTTGTCACAAACCATTTTGGGTGGGGAGACATCTAAATATAGAAAACTAGGTCACCAGGATTAACACCCCTTATGTCCACTTTGCACTTGTAGGTCACCAGTAGGTCAACAAACCTTTACCAAAACTAATAAAAGGGCAGAGGTTCTCTTGTTTTATATGGAAAGGACTATGGACTATGTAAAGCAACCCTCTTTAACCCTTTACCAAACAACAAAATTTGGGATGTGACCAAATTGAAAGCATTTGCAAACGACAAATAAAACATTGATGAAATGATGATTTCCCTCTTTGATAGAGTAGAAAACACGGAGGGAAATTAAACATTGATGAAATGATGATTTCTCTCTTTGATAGAGTAGAAAACACTGAGGGAAAAGGAGAAAATGCTGATTACCAGCATTTTCTCCTTTTCAAACTGTGTTTTCCAAAGACTTCTTGTCTTTGGTTGATTATGAGTAATTTCACCTTTTCCCACAGTGAAAGCAACAAGTACTCGCTGTAAAATGCCTTATGTAATCCTTCTAAACATACTGGTTTGAATACATTGATAGGGTCACGTCACGCGGTATCACCTTACGTAAATTTTGGCCAGTATAAGTTATTGATCATAAATTTCATACAAATGAAATATATTGATCAGTACCTAACTTACAGTTTGTCCTACTTTCTAATTGACTGACAGCTACGGATAGGTAGAAAGAGCCATACAAGAACGACAGAAAGCTCTGTTCCCAACGCCTCTTTGATTTGAGGGTGTATTTGAGTCGTAATACGTCACTATTATTTTGTCCTTGAACTAGTTTCAGGACAATTAACTGTGGTCATGCTTTTTTAAGAGCTAGATTCAGCAATGGATGCATGCTTTTGAGCTGGTTGACGACGAGATATTTTATAAAGAATTTATTTTCCCCGGCACAGACGATGTCTCGCTAACGCAACTGTGTACAATAAACACCCAAGACCTGGATTCATTTCCCTCTAAAGCTGCAGGCTCACTATCCAAGATCTGTTTAATTTTTAACCCATACAAGATACTTTTTGACGGCCCTGAGGCAGAAGCCTGTGCAAACATTGCGGGTGAAGGAGAAATTGCTTGTAAGGAGCAATTTCTCCTTTTCTGCAATGTTTTCTTTCTTCCACAGAAAAATCCTATAAATTGGGCAAGTGCGTATGAGGCCCCAATTAAAATATAACATATTTTCAGCAAGAAGACACAACACAGCAAGAAGACACAACAGAAAACCAGTAACACTTTATGTGTCAATTTCATTTCTCTGTGTCCATCATGTGGGTCAACATACGAGGTCAAAGCAAACAAAATTTGTTGTAAAGTATCCAAATTCCTTATTTAAAAACAATATAAGTTTGTGAACGGTTTCAAGTGACAGTAGAAAGTCGTGTCAAGTGACAGTACAAATCTAAACTATTGCTTTCCAAGTGACAGTACAAAATTCTGTTGGTAGACATGCAGGAATTTCATCATTTTAATCGCTTTTAAATTCACAACTTAGAACTTATTGATGAAAAGTGAAAGCAGACACATCGACAGACCTTTTTATCGTAGAAAAAACTCTCTCGTGTGCGCTAAAGCGAAAATTCTGCTATATTTTGTAGTCGAAAGCCATTTCAATTTTCTAACATCAAGATGATCAAGACATTCTTACTGCTATAAGGAGGTTGCACATTGCACGATCAGGTGCCTGGCATGTTTAATATCAATAGTACAAGCGGATGGAAAGAATTCAATCAAATATACACTTAAATGAAAAAAATACTAACTTCACTTACCGTGTAAACACAATTTTCTAGAATCAAGTCACATTTCGCCACTGTACAGATTCCCAAGTGACATACAATCTCAAACTCTGTACACTTCCGGTCCTACACTGTGGCATTGTTATGAATAGAATCGCTTTGGGATTTTTCATTGGCCCACACATTTGGCGCGAGTACTGGTGTAATTCCCAGGAAGCAGAATCGAGAGAGATTAATTCGTATAAGTTGTAAAAACTTGTTTCTCAATCGATGTAAAATAAATACGTTTAAACTAAACTATAGAATTGCTATTTATAATCGCAAAATGATTTACACAGGACTGCAGAATAGAGGATGGTCGCATATTTTTGGTGAACCCCAAAATTGATCTTTTTCTCATAGTTAAAAACTGGCTATATCTATTTTCCTGTGCAAACTCAAACTAAGAAAACTTTCTTCTCTCTACAAAGGAGATCGTTATAAAGTTTCCATTGAGAAGTCTACTTTGACTTTGACATAAATAGCGAAGGAGTTCTCGTTTTCATTTTTATCACTATAACTATACAATGAAAACAGTTCATTCGACCTGCATGTAGGTTAAATCAAACAGACTATGATAATTAAAAAAAGAAAAGGGCCATGATGGCCCTGTATCTCTTCACTGGCTAATAAGTCAAAACATAAGCCAAACATTACAAGACTTGGCCAATTGGTTTAAAACTAGAAAGCATGCGAAATTTTCTTCTATAAAATCCTGCGAGAAAGTTATGACCCGAGGGCAAAGCCATTTTTGGCCACAAAGCAACAATTACTTGAATCCTGGTGGAGGTCCACAAGATATAGCCTCATACAAAAGAAAGGGGTTTAGAGTGTGTGGTTATAAACAAGAAGATTTTCAAAGTTTTCTCAATAAAAGGCCCTGTAAAACAAGAGACCCGTGCGACAGGTTAGCCCTAGGTCTTATGGTAAGTTATGTACAAGAAGATTTATAAAGTTTTCCCTGTAAAAGCCCTTGTAAAACTTGTGATCCCTAGGGTGGGGCCAAACTTGACCCCAGGGCTAAAATTTGGACCCTCTTGGTAAAGGTCCATTAGTTTAAGCTACAAAATGCAAAAATTGATATCTGAATAATCCTGTGATCAATAGAAGCAAATGGTAGTCAACACTCCAGTATTCTAGACGAAGTTAAAGACGTGTTGCACAGAGGCATTCCGTTGACAAATGCCACATTTTTTGCAGATGATCAAGATCGGACAGCAACGGTCACTCACTTTCTACCTTTCCTTTTCCGACGCCCATGTAGATTAGATCGGAAAATATATTCAGGAATGTGTTTTACACTTTAGGTAACCCTGTATGAAGTCGCGAATGTTTGGTCGGGCTGTGTTGTGCCAGTTATGGCATAGATTATATGCATTTTGTGAGTTTTATGACTGTGTGTCGAGCAATAAACATGAAATAAAATTTATTGATATTTTTTGACCGATTTTAGATATGCGGGAGCCTTAAGGAAATTAAGATGCACTTAGGAAATACTGGTGATTCGCTGGAACACTTTTATACTTCTACTGTTATTGTGTTTAGTAACGATGGTCATCTGAATAACGGAGTTAGTGGTATAGAACTTTTTTTAAAAAGATGGTTCAGATTACATTCCATCGAATAAACTCAGAGATGGCATGATTTTATTTTACCTTGGTGTCGATACATTTTCTAGCACCATCTACTACTGTTACATTAAGGTACGCCTTTTAAAGAAATCCAGTATATATTACTTGTGAAGTGATGTCGACGGAGTACAAAATTGTGGGTTCTTTGAACTGACGTTTAATGATGACTAGGAAAGTGTTTAATGTACGTCTTTTTCTATCGTATAGATAAAATATCTGATGCATATGTTCATGCACCTGGTATTGAGAGTACAAGCTCTTTCGAATCTGTTTTATGCAGAAATTCGCTGACAAAGCAAAACAATCCAAAAAACTATTAGGGGAAAGATATACATCTTTCGTTCCTTGTGATTTCTGTTCTAGCCTAATTGAAAAAGTAAATCCGCCAATCTGTTTAGTCAGGATGAAGATGACCTGGCAATATACAATGTCTCTCGTTTGTTTCTTTGTTTATTTCAGCATTACAAATTTCAGTTCCAGCCAATATGCACTGTGACTTGCTTAATACTTATCAATATGTAAGGGTACTCTGCTGATTTTTCATCAACTTGTTGGGTCACTTTGTTGATTTTATCTCAACTTTAAGGGTATATAACTTGGCTTCATGTAAGTTTGTAGTGTTTCTTATTTGGTTACGTTGCAGTATGTTAGTCACTGTCTTAGAACCATGCGACACTAAGTTGAATTGTGCCATCATAGTGGACAAGTGTCATTGTCTCATAAAAATGCATCGTCATGTTAGCTGATTTATTGTCAAAATGCCCCGTCAAAAGTTGATTCCTTTTGATATGCAGGTTCGTCTTAGCGGAGTTCTTTTTATGATGGCTAATTCGTTTATTTCTTGTCGATATGCATGGTGATATTGTCAACTTTTTTCTCGTTATAAAGGGCCTCTGTTTAGATTCCTTGAATATTTACATGCAGAGTAACTATTTTTACTATTTAGTTTGCAGGGTGGGTAAATTAATTTCTTGTGAATATGCTGAGCCATTTGTTAGATCTTATTTCAGTATGCAGTGTTACTGAAACGACGAAAGCGATACTTTCTCACAGCTGTTTCACTAATTATTCACGGTACGATCACTGCAAATAAGTTAAGGAAACCTATAAGAACCGGTTGTCATGGCAAACACAGCCGAATATATAATTTTGGGGATCAAAAAGTAATAGTCCATCTGGTCGGTATGAAAACTAATATTTGGCTCAAAATCATATATCGAAAATTTGTTTCTTGAAATTTCTTAGTACTTACCTGAGTAATTAGCAAAAGCTACAAAAAAGGTACCTTAGGAATGTAGAATTTTATTTGTATTTTTTGTCCATTTAACTCTTTTTTAATTTTGGCATCTAAAAAGTGTGGAGAGAGTGCAACAAATAAAGCAGCATGTTATCCGACGGTAAGTTTGGAAAAACTTACATGTTAGGCCAAGCATAATGAAAAACTATGTTCATAATCATTCTTCCTTACACAGACAAATTTTTATTTGTTTGAATACAGCCACTATCAAATGACATTCCTTGAAAAACAGAAACTGAATTTAACAGCTATACATTCTTTGTTTTCTTTCAGAAATTATATTGCTAGGCAGTCGATGATTTTTATCACATCTTTAGGTTTGTGATATAGATAAAATTGCTATCTGTTGAAGGGTTAATTAACACACTCAAGTAATTTTATTTGTATGGCTGAAAGTGAGTTATGTGAAACATGAAATGAATATGTTTGTTTGAACTGCTATGGTTGTTGTTTACTTAGAGTGACTAATGAATGTGAACATGGATAAAATAACAACAAAAGCATGTATAAGTAGTCCTGGTATTGGAAATTCCTCGTGAAAAAATATTTCTCAATGTCTCTTTATCTGCTGTGATTTCCCTAATGGGAAGGACCCCTAGATCTTGCTTTTGCGTATTGTTTAAAATAGAACAAGCTACGCCCCTGTAATAGTAAAACAGAGATTAAAGTATAAAAAGACTCTGTATATATTGGTATATATTGATTTCTATGTGTGTGTGTTTGTGTTTTTTTTTTTTTTTTTTTAACAAGAATCATGCATATTTAAGATGATTTTTGAAGAAAAATCCATGTAAGGGAAGAGGTAGAAAAGGGAACCTGAGGTTTAGAAAAAATAAAGCTGAAAATCTTTGTCTGGTAAATGGCTTTACTGACATATATTCTTAATGTCACTTAACCCTTTTCTGAACAATTCTGACGGTAAACGATCCTGGGGGGAAAAAGGGCTTTTGAGGACACTCTTGGGAAAGACATCTGAAGACATTCTTGCGAAAATGCTGAAAGTCAGCATTTTTTTTCCTTTTCCTTCTCCGACTATGCTTTCTGTCCTTTCCCAGACAAATTCCATCGTTTGAATCCCATTTAAGTTTTCGTCTGTGAATTCTGTTAAATTAAATAGTAGAGACTTCAAATTGATGCTGATCTTGTACTGTTCAAACAAATGACCAAAGTCGTTGAGGGACAAAGTTCAAAGACATGTAGGCATTAACTGATTTGATGTAAACTTTCCCTATATATCGTTATGTTTTATACTTCTATTGACATCTCTGTAACAGACAGCGGCGGCTACACAACGAGAGGTCATACTGGAAATGAATACTGGACTGAATCGTAGTGGCTTCAATGCCATTGAGCTGTCAGATTACATTCAGGTATGTTTTTCAATCGACATTTAAAACTCTTGCAGACTCAGACGAGGCTTTTTCGTCAGCTGTTTAAATGAATGTCTGGTTTAGCGGTCTGAAGACATGAATATAATCAAAGAAGCCACGGGGTGGCCGAATATGTGAACGAGTGGTTAGCAGATGGAATGTCAACACAAGATTAATTGAATCTGCAGTTATACATCTTCGCCATCATTTTCTAAAATGGGCGACGCCCTCTAAAAGTGTGTCTGGACGAAACCAGTCTAAAACTCGCCTTGTTCTTTAATGTGCTCGGTGTATAGCACCGTCACTCGAACCCTGTGTTTAACGTTTCATCCGATGAACTATTAGTAATTTAAGATGGCCAACTGTGGGAGTCACACCCTGAAAGAACCCGAACATCAGGATCACGAGTCCCACGCTCTGCCAGCCGAGCTAAGCGAGTGGTCACGTCAACTCTTGCCTCAGGAGCTTATATATGTATTTAATGTGTTGTTTTATGTACAAGTATTGATAGTCTTGAAACAGTAGGCAATATGCATTTACAGAGAAAATGGGTCTGTGTTGTGCTAAGTGTTGAAAAAAGACGTCCAACTAAAAAAAGGGCTATTTTTATACCTATATTAAATGCTTAATTTGGTTGAATTCAATAAAATTTGCACTTGGAATACTTGCAGAAAGATGTCTGATGTATGTATGTTTGTATGTATGTATGTATGTATGTATGTATGTATGTATGTACATGTATGTATGTATGTATGTATGTATGTATGTATGTATACAGGCTCTTTTTTGTTTGTTTGCTTGTTGAATATTTACTGGTACCTAAATTTAATTTAATACAGCAATTTTTCTTGAGTTCAAGCAATTTCCGAATGATGTAAGTGAAATCGTATTTTTATTCTCAGTCAAAAGCAAAATGGCTGACTAAGAGCGATTTAAAGTTAAGCGATTTAGTACTTTTTTTTTTAATGTTATATCTTGAAAACTATACAGCGTTTTTACATCAAACTTGTCACATCTATCAACTACTATTAGGAAATGCAGGGCAATACGTTGTAGCCAGATTGGCCATGCAACATCACAGTTACATACCCTTGGTTTTTAATGCCATGTCATGAAAACGCGGGGATTGATGCATATTTTTCATGACGGACCAATATCTCTTTAACAACAAGACAAAATGTCATGAATTTTCATCTTTATTATGCTCCCCGGAGAGGTAGCATATAGTTGCTGCTTCGTCTTTCCGTCCTTCTGTCCGTGTGTCCGTCTGTTCGTCAAACCGAAGCCATTGTTTCACAACCTCTGGACCAAATTAGAAGAAACTTCATACATGTACCTTTTTTTCTTTTTAATACCTATGCAAAACCATGTTACGGGAAAAGGATGCTTAATATCTGATAAATTATTACTCTTTGTACATAATTTTTTATCTTTTTTTTGTGCGGGGTATAGAAGTAAGTAACCTCATGTTTCACAGACAGATAGATCATATAAAGGGGAAGAGCAGTGTACAAGAACTATAACTCTTTCCCATCTATTTTTGGGGTTATTGCGCTTTTTAGCTCATCTGAGCACAAAGTGCTCATGGTGAGCTTAAATTGTGATCGCCCAATGTCCGTCGTCCGTCTCGCGTCGTCCGTCGTCCACAATTTCTTTAACATCTTCTCCTCCTAAACCACAGGACCGATCTTGATGAAACTTGGCAGGGATGTTCCTAGGGTAAACCTCTACCAAAGCTGTTCAAGAGATTGAATTCCAGCAATAACTCTGGTTGCCATGGCAACCAAAAGTAAAAAAGAGCAAAATCTTTAAAAATCTTCTTCTAGAAAGCGTAGAGCTTTGATATTTAGTATATAGAATCTCCTAGTGGATCTCTATCAAGATTGTTCATATGATGCCCTTGGGGTCAAAACTGGCCCCGCCCTAAGGGTCACAAGTTTGAAACATAGGAACACAGAAGGGAAACTTTAAAAATCTTCTCCTCCGAAACTAGACGTTGCAGAGCTTTGATATTTGGTATGTAGCATCTCCTACTAGACCTCTACCAATATTTTACATGTGATGCCCCTGGGGTCAAAACTGGCCTCGTCCCGGGGGTCATAAGTTTGAAACATAGCAACAAAGAAGGAAAACTTAAAAAATCTTCTCTGAAACTAGAAGGTGCAGAGCTTTGATATTTAGTATGTAACATCTCCAAGTTGACCTCTACCAAGATTGTACATATGATGCCCCTAGGGTCAAAACTGGCCCTGCCCCGGGGATCACAAGTTTGAAACATAGCGAAAAAGAAGGAAAACTTTAAACTAGAAGATGCAAAGTTTTGATATTTGGTATAATACAAGCAAAGCAGGCACGTTATAAATGCTACAAGTCATTACTCACACCTGAAAAGTATCTTTATGTAAATCTCCAATATCCTTTATAAACAGGTGCTTGCAAAATTTCGAACTTCCACACATGGTTTGATGATAGAGAAGGAAGACATATTGGATTGGATAGAAATTATAGATATTGTCATTACTGCAATTGTAAAGCAATTTCTGTTATAGAGTCCGAATTTCATTTTTATGTGAATGCAGTGCTTACAATGATGTCCGAGAAAATATCTTTGGATCTATTCTATCGAATCATATCGATCAGAATTTTTTTCATCAGATAATGTCGACTGATAACCCAGCTATTGTTGGAAGATTGACTAAATTTATACATACAGCATTTGAAATTAGAAAAAACCACTGCAATTAATCTATTGGTTTAGACTTGCACACTCATGTAACACTATCGTTGTCTGGGTTACCCATTTTAGGATGAATCGTCCTATATTCACCTGAGCTATCTACGTCTACGGCGTGCCTGGAACATTGCCAGTGCATGGGCAGTTCAGCTGACTTGGAACATTGTCAGTAGGCCAGATAATATATAAGGTAAAGGGCACAGAAGTAGAAGAGATTTTTTTCGGGAGATTTCTGAAGAGATTTTTGGGAAGAGATTTTTGAAGAGATTTTTTTTGGGCTTCGGCATTCTTTTCTTATAATTAAAATGTAGAAAAGAGGATTGACTTATATTATTTTCCCCCGTTATGTCACATAGAGGGTGGACTTTTGTGGTGCCGTGACGACGGATTTGTTGAAATTATAAGCGATTTCAACATAAAAATGGACTTGGATTGTCGTGGATCAATCGAAGAAA
Organism: Tridacna crocea; assembly: GCA_943736015.1. NCBI lineage: Eukaryota > Metazoa > Mollusca > Bivalvia > Cardiida > Cardiidae > Tridacna > Tridacna crocea. Next base: position 30,459,504 of record OX031066.1, on the reverse strand, counting down.
TAAAAGTTTGGACATTGTGACTCTTGGGCAAATTAAAAAAAAAAAAAATCCTGTGTTCCAGTGAAGAAGTGGTGCGATTGGATCGAATTCGAAAACCGTTAGTTGCTAATTTATTCTTTTGCAAATTCACGAGCAAAATGGCAGAACAAATTTTTCTACAATTATTTAAGTCTGTTGATCAGCAGATGCACAGCTTAAATACTACCATGGGAGCACAAGGCATTGCTAGGGTTGTTCAAACATTTGACGGATCTAACACTAAGGACTTTAAAGAGTGGGTCAAAAGTATTGAAAAATTTGCAACATTAACTGGTATTGATGCAAATAGGACTAATCTAGTCGCATATCAATCAAGTAAAGGGCCCGTCAGTGATTTTATAAAAGGATACATGGAGTCTCATCCCGGAAGAGATTGGGATAGAATGAAAGTTGACTTAAGAAGTAGTTTTGTGGAAGTTGTCGATTCACAACATGCTCTGCTTTTATTGCGAAAAGTAAAGCAAAGACAAAATGAAACGATTCAGGTCTATGCTGAAAGACTGATTGCTTTGGGTGACGATGCGTTTGAGGATCAGCCGTATGACGCGGTTCAAAAACAGCTAGTGGGCTATTTCATAGATGGGCTGAATCGTGATTCCATGAAATTGCGCATTATGAGAGATAACCCTGCCACACTTAATGAGGCAATCTTGATAGCAACGCGCGAGCAAAATTTACAGAAGAGATTTAGCTTGAGAACTGGCCAGTCAAAATTTGAAGCAAATGAATCGGAAGGTCAGGTTTCTATGGATATTGATCACAGCCGACGAAAGGGTACTTGTCATTTTTGTAGAAAGCCGGGTCATCACATAAAAGATTGTAGGCTAAGAAAACGAACACATGAAATTCATTCGGCAGAAGTAGGTAGCAAACTGAGACATAAAGATAAGCAATGTTATCGCTGCGGGAAAATGGGACACATTGCGAGAGATTGCAAAGAAATCACGGGAAATCAGTTGCCTTTAAACGCGAATCCTTCTCAGATGTAGAAGCCGGCCGGAGAAGGCAAGGGAAAAAGCACAAACATGTTGTTTTTCTAAATTCTGTAGTTAGTGGTCCAAATTCTTTGTTAGCTAAATTTGAAAAACAGAAATATAGGGCATTGCTGGATTCGGGTGCTGAGGTATCATTAATCAGCAGGAGATTGTATGATTCCTTGAAAAATAAGCCAAAGTTACGAAAACATGATTTAAGTTTATCAACCTCAGGTAACATTCCCTTATATGTTGATGGTATTGCTGACCTAAATTTCTCTCTAGGTAAATTGTCTATGAGTCATAAGTTTTATGTGATAAGAAATCTGAACAGAAATATAATCATAGGCCTTGATTGGCTTAAATCACGTGGCGTTCGGGTGTATCATGATCTTTCCTGTATTAGAGTACATGAGACCTATATCCCATTAGTAGATGGTAAACATATAGCTTCTGTTGCTAGGGTCAAGGCTAAAATAAAACTTTCTCCCCAAACAGCTCATATCTGTCAGTGTCAAGTTCGTAAACATCCTGAGTTTGCTACAGGTATCAATTATGAGATCTCTCCTTTTGAGGATGGACCATTAGGCAAGGAGCCAGGTTTACTAATGACTAATTGTATCTCTAAACTTCCAGATAATCGAAGGCTGCCAATGCTTCTTATCAACTCAACAAACAAGACAATAACCATTAAACGAGGTACACCTGTTGCCAAAATTTCCCCAATTAGCGCTAATGAGATATCATCTGTCAAGCAAGAATTCAGGGAAAGACCCCAATTATATGGAAATAAAGATAATGAGTTTGATAACCTGGATGTTTGCCCGGAACACAAACAATTAATTACCAATCTTCTCAAAAAAAATTCGGATTTGTTTGCCAAAACTGATAAAGAACTGAATCATACTGGTACAGTTCGCATGAAAATTAATCATCCTCCAATTAAGCTTAAACCTTATCGTGCTCAACTCAATAACAGGGCTATTATTGATAAGGCTGTGGATGAAATGTTGGAGGCCAAAATAATTGAAAGAAGTAGGTCTGAGTGGTCCTTCCCTATCGTAATTGTAGATAAGAAAGATGGTTCAAAACGTTTTTGTGTAGATTTCCGCCAATTCAATAAGATAACGAAAAAAAATTCATACCCTCTCCCCGTGATAGACGACATACTTGCATTACTAGGTAAAGCCAAATACTTCAGTTCTTTTGGATTTGAAGTCAGGATATTGGCAGGTAAAGATGGCAGATAGCGACAAGGAGAAGACAGCCTTCACCTGTCACCGTGGCCTTTTTGAGTTCAATGTCATGCCTTTTGGCCTCACAAATGCTCCAGCTATCTTCCAAGAATTAATGAATCGAGTCATTGAAGGCTTAGGTAACTTCACCACTGCATATCTTGATGATATTTGGATCTACTCCCAAACCTTAGAAGAACATTTGACACATATTCAACAAGTATTTGATCGTTTGCGTATGCATAATCCTCGACTGAAACTTAAAAAATGTAGCTTTCTAAAGAGGGAAACTAATTACATGGGATTTGTTATAAATGATAATGGCATTAAACCTGAAGAAAAAAAAGTTGATGTAATTAGGTCTCTCCCACCTCCAACAAATGTGCGTGAGGTCAGTTTTATAGGTATGTGAAGTTATTATCGTAGATTTATACCTCATTTCTCCCAGATAGCAGAACCAATTATCGCCTTGACTAGGAAGTATGCCAAATTTAAGTGGAATAATGAGTGCCAATTAGCCTTCGAAAAGATAAAGAATATTCTCATTAAACTACCATTACTGTGCTATCCCGACATAAATCTACCATATACTTTGTATACTGATGCTGGTGATAAATGTATTGGAGCCTGTTTGACTCAAACAATTAAGGAACAAGGTCAAGATACTGAACGACCTGTATATTACCTTTCACATAGATTAACTGATTCCCAAACACGATGGTCAGTAATTGAGAAAGAAGCGTATAGTATTTTTTATAGTCTCCAAAAACTCGATCATTATTTACACAACGCTGATTTCACGATAAAATGTGACCATCGACCTCTCAAGTACCTACTTGAGTCACCAATCCAAAACAAGAAAATATCGCTCTAGGCGTTGTCCATCTCTGGCTATAATTGTACTATCCAGTATCTGGCTGGTTCGGAAAACTCGGTCGCTGACCTTCTTTCTAGAGTACCTAGTGATACCAAGCAAGATGATTCACCATTAAAAGACCCTGACATTAATTCTAAGATTTATGAGATAAGTGCTCTGAATTCTAACCGGTTCACGCCAAAGAACTATGCTCGCTGTAAACCTCATTTTGAGGACAAGGTCATTAAGCCGACCTTAAAGTCACGTCCTAATATGGTAGAAGAACAAGACAAAGATGAGATGATACTAAAAATAAAACAAAACCTGAAACAAGATACTGTATCACCGTCATTTGCCAAGAATCATATAATTCTTGATGGTATACTTTATTATATTTCACATGTAGATACCGACCCATTCTTACGCCTCTACATACCTGAACACTTGCAAAACGAGGTTATAGCTGAATATCATAACATACTGGGACATATGGGTATAGATAAAACATATGATGCTATTCACCTGAAATACTATTGGGTTAATTTATTCAAGATGGTTTCAGCTTATGTAAACAAATGTCAAACTTGTCAATTAAGAAGTAGTCAGAAACCCAAACCACCTGTGCAAGAGATGGATATACCTCCATACCATTGGGCAAAATGTGCTGTAGATGTAAGTGGGCCTTATCCAACCTCTTTATCTGGCAATAAATATATTATTTCTTTCATTGACTTATTTTCTGGGTTCCCTGAAGCATCTCCTACGCCAGTTAAATCTGCTCAAACAATGGCTCATTTAATTATTGATGAGATATTTCCAAGATATTCAGCACCTTTGGAAATATTAAGTGATAATGGAAGTGAAAATATTGATCATGTCATTAAAGAAACACTGAAAGAGTTAAATGTGCACCACGTTACTTGTTCGTATTACCAACCACAAAGTAATGGTGTAGTCGAACGTTATCACAAAACTTTAGTTGACATAATCTCTAAAATGGTAAACACCAGAGAGACTGGGATTTGTTTCTCAGCCATGCGCTTGGTGCTATTAGATTTGGTATAAATGAGTCAACAAAAAGATCTCCATTCTTTCTTCTTTATAATTGTGATCCTGTACTGCCGATAGATAATATCTTAAAACCTAGACGAAAATACCAAGGAGAAGATCCCCACAAAATTGCTCTGGAACAGCAACATAAGTCCTTTCTTTTAGTTCATCAAAATAGGCGCAAGGCCACAACTCATCGCTCCAACACTTCGTCTTAATTATGTTTCAATTCAATTTTGCTAAATCTTCTCTCTATTTTTTTGTCAAATGTTATTGCTAATATTGCATTTTCCTTATTAGTCAGATCTTCACAAGAAAGAGATTTGGAAGGGAAACAGACCTCTCATTTGCGAGGCTTGAGTTCCACTTTTAGTCTACTTTCGTACGCATTGAATTCATAGGGATAAATGTCATAACTGTGTCTTTCGTTTTGATAAAGTGATTAGGGTAGGACCACTCATATGTGGTTAGGCTCATATATGTGTATTATGGGCCAGAGGCCTTACTATTCTCAAAAACGTTATATGTCATGTTATTGAAATGCTATGTCATGCAAAAATGGGGCCTAATATATAATCTCATTATGGACCTCTTATATATTTTCTATTTAATGAAATGCTGTGCCATACAAAAAGGGCTTAATGTGCATGTATCATTTCATCATGGACCAATAACATAAAGGCCACATATACATGTAAAACACAGTACCTGTAATTTGTTTGTATAAAAAGGGTCTTTTTCGGCGAGGTATATCGTTTCAGCGAAATGGATTGGGGCTTTTTTGTGCAATGTCTAGGCACTTAACACGTTCTTACGCTGTCCTGCAAAAAAAAAAAAAAAAAAATGAAATAAACTTATACATCTTTGCTTGTACCCCTAAATGGTATACTTAATGTCAAAGAAAAGCGTTCAATTTTACAAAGGATGTAATTTTGTCTGTAGACAAGTTACACTTTTGGACATTGAAGTGTCATGTAAATTAAATTATCAAGTTGATTCAGTAAATTAGATCCAAATATTACAAATGCGTTACTGTACTTAAAATTAACAGAGTAAATCCATTATAAGTGCAATTTCTTAACGTTGTGTTCAAAACTAACTCACTTTGTTACGGTCACTAGAGATATTTTATAAAAAAAAAAAAAAAACTCGAATAGCTGTAGTACACCTCAATTTTGTCAAAAAAATACGCTATTTTTATCTCCATGAGAGCTGTTTTGTTGTAACCTTTACACTCGAGGAAACGAGCCATAAAACGTATATACATGTATACGAGATATACACGTACATGTGTATTGTGATAGTACTATGATTAAATAATGATTCTATGGCAATAAAAATTCAACCTCTTACCTAACTACCACGGGTAAAAACGACCCGAAAAAAAAAAACCTTTGAAACATTATAGGAGGAATAAGAAAATGTTAACCTGCATTTCTTCCTTTTCCAACCATGTCTTCCCTCCTTCACAGATATATCTGATACTTTGTTCGTGTAAGCCACATTTAATTTGGCGTCTGTATGTGCTTTAAATGCAGACGAGACTAGTTCTGTGGTCTGGTATTAAGGATAAAGCATAAAGCCGGTACATATCTAAAAAAGTATTTGCCGTCGATAGAAATCTACCTTACATCTCTATTCTTGATTTGTTCAAAGCTTGTAAATATTTTAGGCCATTGAATCCAAAGTAAAACTAATCATTTAACAAGAAATCTGAATTTAGGGAGCTTAAACCCCATCCATCCACAAACCTACGCAAAATGCCCCCTACCCTATAATCATCATAAAGGATTCCATTTTTATACGAGGGAGGGGCGATTTGCGTGTGTTTGCATGTAAAATAAAAATCTGTCCATTTCCCATCCACGTTCCTTTCTCCCTCCCTCCCCTTTCCCCATATTGAACCCATGAAAAGAGATATGGGTGAGAATGGGCAGATATTGTTTTCGGTAATTTATTTCAGATCTGTCATCATTTATCTCGTTTCTTTTTCTATGCTTCTAACTTTCTAATAATTGTGTTCACTCAGTTTTGTCAGGACAAGGCCATTCCTGTGCACAGTATCATGACCCATTTCTCCAATCTCTGGGATGCAGACTCGTGCCGTCGCCAACTGGATCTATTTCTAAACAAAGTTGATCGATACAGGTAATAAATAACAGCGTTGTCTGTTTGTGATAAAAATCCAGTTTATTAAATGAATGTTTGAAAAATTTTGAGAATTTGCATTTGACTTGCTAGCTACTTGTTCATTTGAATTTACCATTACGAAAAGTTACTTTAAACACTTCGTTTATGATGAGTAGCTAGTACCCATAATTTGCACAATTATTTCTATTTCATATTTTTGCAAAATAAAATCATCTTTTGCTTCAAACTTTTAAAAAAATACTTACCAGAGGTTGGCTACGAACAAGTTACTGGATAGGTAGCCAGTAGGTATAGCTAACAGCAGCAAACCTTTTCTTTCTAATATTAATTTAATGGCAAATTTCACCATTTTTGCTATATTCAGTCGTCTGTAAATGCTTTCATATTAGACAAGTCTGGTAAAGCGATAAACCAATTTTCTTTTTTCCGCAATCTGCTTTTATTTTAATTTGGATAGTCACTTAAGGTACCAATGAGGATTGCGACAGGAGCCATCAGCAGCTCCTTATTTTGAAAGTAAGTTACGTCCATATACCGGATATAAATCACGTACACATTTCATTTAGTATCGATTACATTTGCTTTTTCAATAAAAGGTATCTTGATACACGCGTTTTGATGATGAAATGTATTAAAGACTTATTGGCAGATTTATGATTTTATCAACGAAACGTTATATTATTACTATAAAATGTTCGTTAGCTTTTTATGATACTTATAGGTTTTATGATATTTGACTGGGATATAAAACATTTTAATTGGTTGTGGGAAGTATCTGTTCATTATATATAATTATATACAACGTGAATGAGTTAAATACATTTTCTCCCACTCATATTTACTTAGTTGCAACTGGATGCATTACATGTCCATCAGCGATATTACAAAGTGAAACGTTTTAACCTCTGCCATAATTCATTTAGATTGAAATGATATTTAGTTGTTATTTCTACCTTAGTAAGAGACTATCAAGGTTGCATCTAGAGTGCGGGATTGGTGATATCCCGCATCACAAACTAAACTCGAAAATGAAATTTGTTTGCTCAACAAATCTCGCACACAAAAAAGTCTGCAACAATGACATGATCGTGTAAACCATAATAGGGGAAAGAGACAAGACAAAAACTGGGGGATTCCACATAACATACATGAATCGCAGACATAATCATATGAAACTTTTACACCGGGGTCTACCGAAGTAGAGTCTAAAAACGTGCACAATCGTCTGCAAGCTTCTACCAGTATCTAACATGTTTTTTAAACTACATACAAGTAGATATACGAGGTCCATTCACTTATGATATTTAAGTGCTTAGGCTGGATGTAAATTTATGAAGTTGGTATGGGTAAGGTGTAGCTTAAGTCCAATTCATGAATTAATACTGTTATGATATTCTTATATATAACTCAAAACTTTGATCAGTAAAGGAAAGGATGTTTAGACATTTGGCGCAACCCACAAAATTTCGAAATCTGAATTTGAACATCGCATGACTGAGCTCATATCCACTTATTTACAGTCGCGAAATGTTGTAAGAAGGTGCATGCATTCAGCATGATCTTAAAACATTCTTTTGTCATAAACTTCAATGTTAAATTCACAAGAGTTCACAAGAAAACTGCTTATTAACCAAAGCACAAGTTGACAAGCTGGCGTTCTATTAATGAAATGAAAGTGATTGTTATCCACTTATCTAGTGTAGAATGACATGTTTTTAAGTGACCTAATACCTTTATTGACAAATTCTTTCAATTACATGCAGAAATACTTAAAAAAAAACAAAATAATCGACATGAAAAAAAGTTCGCTGCAAAAAACCGCGAAAACCCTTAATACATGAAAATATCATTCTGGCATTGTCTGATCAGAGGCACCCCAGTCTGTCTATTCAGCTTTGAAAGTGAACTTAAGCAGTATATTTTCATAAATATAGGTATGAAACAGTAAGTAGAAACTAAAATCTATGTCTTATACTGAGATAAAGATTTCGATGAATTAATGAATCAACGTAGGTTGATCTATAATATTTATATCTCCTTGTCATACAGAAATAGCATTGTAAGAAGTGTTAAAGAAATAGGCATAGGACATTTTTACAAAGCGAAAAGACTAGAAAAAAAGGTCTCCTTGATAAATGTGATTCCGATTATTTCACCAAACACAAAAACAAATAATATATTAACCCTTAACTACACGATGGAAACCGCCATGAACAGTTATCCCCACTCTTCACTCTTGAAGGCATGTCCCCTTCTTTCTGAGAGCATAAAGGAGACAGCACCCCTATTTGAAAATTTCTCTGAATAGTACATATTCGATCTAGAGAATTCGAGGACTTCATGATATCAACATGTTTTAGTGGTTTAAACAAAATACATGTACATGTAGCAATAAAATTGAACTACCTGTAACCGAAAGGTTTCCCCGATCAACGACATCGTGATTGTCAAACACTATTGACCTTAATCAACATTGAAGTTCTTCAATGTTTTTAACCTATTACCAAACGACAAAATTTTTGACTGGTCCAGATTGAAAGCATTTGCAGACAACAAAATAAAAGTAACTCAAAATTTGAAATTTGTTTTGTGAAGGGTAGAAAACATTGTGGGAAAAGGAGAAAATGCTGGTTACCAGCATTTTCTCCTTTTCCCACAATGGTTTCTATAAGTTTCTTTCTCATGGGCGTCAAAAGTAGGGATTAAGTGGTAATGGGAGTAAAAGTCCAATTCGTTTTAAGAAAAGTTACTAAAGAGGGTGACTGTCAGTTTTTATAAACGGCTTTCCTTGCCAGTTTTGAAAACTCCTTAAAATTACAGTAAATAAGTAGTATTAAATACATGTAGTTATTACCAGAAACTCGGTGTTCATTGATTCATGTATTTATTTTTTCAGGGTAATTTAACCCTGAAAGTGCTGCATTTAAACAAGAAACATTTTCAAATAGGAATAACATCTTAAATATTGCTGTATCAAGTTTTTTTTATTTTTATTTTGCCAGAATATGTAATAAAATTGTGGATAGTGTAGATCTAAGATCAGACTGCACAGAACGTCCACAAAAACAAGTTAAGTTTGTTCCAGCGCTTTAAGGGTTTAGTGCAGATATATCAAAGTTTGTGATGTAATCTATGGAATTTATGCCGCTTCGAACACTGCTCGATTTTTTAGAAGATAAACGTGACATAGCACTTGATAAGGATAAAAAAAACATGTAATGTAGATATTTTGTGTATATGATTGACAATTAATTTGATAAACAGGTGCTGAGACAAATAGGACTGATATGCCATATCGAATCTACCACAGGTTAAGGATACAATATTGTTACTTTATTAAAAAGTTCGGTATGTCTTCATCTTTTACAAAATATATACATATATAACCTCATTGAAAAACTTTTCTCCTCAATGTTTAGGACTATCGTCATTATTACCATCATGGTTGCTTGTAAACCAGCTTATCAGAAACTGAGAATGCTATGTTTGTCTTAGACTGATTTTCAAACGCACATCAGCTTTCTAATATTTGTTAGTATGTGTATACATAACTTTTACAGAATTTCTATACAAAAATCGGTTGAGCAATCGGCTATCCGGGAAACAAGTCGAAAAATTGGAATTTAGACTACAGTATTAACTTTTCGAGTTATAAAATGTTCTTGACAAATATTACTGACTTTGTGCGAACAAAGAAAGTTAGAGTTTTCGCAAGTGCGCGACATCATTATGCTAAGGATTGATTTATGAAGAATAAGCCATATTTTAGAGACATAAGATTCGGTTGACATGAGCTAGAATTACATATTTTCGTTGTAATAAGACTTTATTAGCTATAAAAACCATTCAATGTATGACAGATTTTGAATTTAGATAAAAGTGCTAACAGGTGATCATCTTTATGCGTAACTCTGTATACGAGGGTACGATCATGTCTTAAAGGTGGCCCTTCAGATTTTGGGACGAAAATTTTACAAAAATGCAAAAACCTTATAAAGTAAATAAGCCCGAGATTAAGCGATCCTGACAAGGAGACCTTTGGAAAACAATTTGGGATTAAAAGCAAAATCTGGCAACCAGCATTTCCTCCAATTTCCATCATGTAGTCTTATCGTCTGTAAATCTTTTATTCATTTCAAGTCTCAAATTTTGTTGTTTTTTTTTGGCACTAAGTCAGATAAAATCTAGAATGTGATCGCAAAGATTAAATATCCACTCGCTCTATCTTTACTCGAAAAATTCCTCTAATAGAAAAGGGGATTTTTCTTTTCCTTTCGAAAATTTTACTATTGCAATGATCTTAAATTAATTTCAATGGCGTTTTTGCTTTATTTTTGTCTTTTTCACATTCATTTGACATGTTTAGCACGACGTAATATTTAATGTAGCATAACTAGGTCTTTAATCCACTGATTGTAGAAAGGAAGGAATAAAGGTTCATGCAGCAAGCTCCGGTTCAATAGCCCATCATATAGGGACAGATCTTGACTTTGTGAGACCTGGTCTGGTGCTGTACGGGCAACCATGTGGTATGTAATAATGGCTTGCAACACGCGAAAAGGGGCATTCGGACATTTGCGTAAAGTGTCGTCTCGGATCAGCCTGCGCAGTCCGTGCAGACTAATCCGAGACGACACTTTCTGTTTTAATGAAATTTTCTGTTTTGCGCAAGTCCATTGTAGCACAAAATCTAAGTTAGTCGTAAAGTGTCGTCTCAGATTAGCCTGCGCGGATTTTTGCGCAGGCTGATCCGAGACGACACTTTACGCATAAGCCTATATCCGAATACCCCTTGTCGCGTGTTGCAAGCCAATATACTGACATGTCTATAAATATGAGCTACACTTTGGCAAAAGGCGAATTTATGCATCTCCGTTTTACACGATACTACGGTGGCACTGAGGTGACATGTACCTTTTTTTTCAAGTTAACTCGTTCCCACGAGATAATGATTCGTTTTCAGAAGTTCTTTTTTTTTATAAACGATTTTGCAAAAAAACGAAATACTCAGTGAAATGTGCATTTTTTTATTTAACTCGTTCCCACGAGATAATGATTCGTTTTCCGGAGTTTTTTTTTATAAACGATTTTGCAAAAAAACGAAATATTATCCCACGAGATAACCAGCCAATCAAAGTTATCTATTATGTCAATCGAACGAGTTAATAAGTCGTGGCCCCGACTTAATCATCCAATCAGATTGCTCCTTATCGCGGTGTTTAGGAGAGATTACTGACTGATCTGAGTTTTGTTTTCGAAAATGGACATGCGAAACGAACTGATTTAGGATACGACATAACCTTCCAATCAGGGCCCGTGCTTATAAAACTTTCTTGAGTACATTCTCATGCTCAAGGAGCGGTTTCTTGCTCAACTCTGAGTCCGACGCAGCATTTTGAGTTTGAGATCGTACTCAACTGAGCATGAAACTCAATATCTCTTGAGTATGGTCTGAACGAGACTCGGCGCACTTTCTCCTACTCCGCCATAATGGCAAACGCCGCACACGTTGGACAGATTCGCGGTGTGACAAAAGGCGAAATGCGTGCTGTTCTAATTAAAGAACAGAGTTGCCACTTGGAAGTTATGGACGCAGTTGAAGTACGGTGTCAGTTTGGACAGGAGACAGTTTTACTGTATCATGGGGTTGCTAAACATTGACCTACCTGCGGAAAAAAGACATTTGCCTCTCCCATATTGACCCATGCCGCTGGATGGGTCCACAGGAATTTTTAGCGGTTTCTTATATTTTACATGTAGCCTCAAGTGTCCGTATTCCGTGATGATAAGGAAACAACTTATTTGAGTCGGAGAGTGAGAGATAAACGTCAACATGCATGTTGATTGAAGTAATATATTTCATGTTATAGGAATAAACACAGAACTTTAAAGTTATCAGTACATTAGTTAACTTTGGCGGCGTCAAAGACAAGTCCTATCGTTAACTTTTCGAATCATTGCAAAAATAGTACAGTTAAACCTGTGTTAGAGACCACGTGTATTAAGAGACCTCCTGCTTTAAGAGACCACAATTCTGATACAACAACCCTTTTTACATTAACCTAATGTAACCTGTATGTAAAGACCACCTGCTGTAAGAGACCAATTTCAGTACTTCCCTTAAGTGGTCTCTGAATACAGGTTGTACTGTATATCGTTGTAAATTAGTAGGATTGGGTCATGGAAAAGTTAATGTTTCTAATTATGCTATTAGCTTGATTATCATGTTTTCTTGGCTTGGCTACAGTCGCTTGATTTTTAGTGAAAATTCAAAGTCGAACAAGTGGTATAACTGTGTCAAAAATACTTTAATGGTTATCTGCCCTTATTGTCTCGGTTCCCCATGTGACAGTGAACAATCTGTCCCAAGATTCAGGTGACTATCTTTCGTCATGACAGGACATATTATAAAATATCAGTTTTATATAATATCAAAGCTTTTACCTAATGACGCGACGCAGACAACACCAGGGCTAGGACAATACCTCGACGTTTTCTTCATAAACAATCGAGCTTAAACTTATTATTGCAAAAGAGTTCAATAAAAAATTACAATAACGGCCTTAACGATCATTTTGATACATGTGACCCGTCACGCATAATGATTTTGATACATGTGACCCATCATGAAAAAAGAGTCCATCATTGAACCCGTAAACCAAACAAATGATGAGGAGATTGGAGCCAGTTCAGGTTGATCCGGGTAGGTATGTTTAAAAAACTATTTATGGTCTTTTAACATATAGAACATCTTCCAAAAGCGTCCAGTTTTGACCCTGGCCAGACTGTGCAGTCGGCGTAATCTGACCAGGGTTGATATTTTTTTAAGTTCTCAGATGGCTCCTTTATGCGTGACGCGTCACAAATGAATGTGTTGAGATAATCCCCGAGTTTTCTCTGATTTCTGTTGTCCATCTCCATATCCGTGTCCGCCTGCAAATGTCTATTAACAGAATGTAACAAAAGAAAATCAAGTTCCATGTATATGATTCTATAGTAGAACACTGAAAGCAGAAGAAAAAAATATCACTGGAGTTGTTTCTCATCCGTGTAACTGAAACATAAAAGTGGGAGTTTATAAAATCTTTAAAATGAAAGCTAAGGAATAAGGACAATGTCCCTTGGAAATGCTTACAAAAGGATGATATAAATGGGTCGTAACTCGGAAAACGATGTAATGAAGACAGAGTTGCCCGAGTGTGTTGTATAATCATCCGGAGTTCCTAGTCAAAGGATTGGATACTTTGAAAATTAAGGTCGAAATTAGTGGGTTTTTTCCCCTAAATGAAAGAGAGCTATGGTTCTTCTAGGCTGAATTTCTCAGTTCTATCAATGTATGAAAATTGACGGTTTTAATTAATGAAAAAAAAACGTATAATTTATGCTAAAGCAAAACTCTTAAATGTGAATTTAACAACAGGCATACGATTATCTTTTTTAAAAGGTCGTTTAAGTTATAAAGAATAACAAATGATCGCTTAGGCTATATCAATGTAAATTAAAAATGAGCTATAGCTACAAGGCACTGCACAAACGAGTTTTGTATTGCATTTTTCACTACCGGTTCTTAGTGTTTGAAAAGTCAAGCCAAAGCTCAGAAATGTGTCACTGTTTGATTCTGGCTTTATATGGCTTTCCAACTGGTTCTGGTCCGATCAACACAAAGTTTGCTCTGAAAGTGCTTCATGTGTTCACCAGCACTGGGCTTGGGCTCTAAAAATGCCAACAGACATACATACATAACAAGTGTCCTTTGTGGAATTCTAACCAACACCATCCACAAAAAGTTACTAAAAATCTACATTACCTACTGCGCCATGGAGGAACCCTGATCAATAAATGATGATAGAGGAGGTATGGTTCTATATTTCGCTTTTCACATAATGCATCTTTTAAGTTTATACTATGGATGGCTTCTACATTTTTGGTGTCAGACCAAGACAAAAACCTTAAGTTTATTATTTTTTTGTTAAAGGCCAATATATATATACATGTATACAAGATGCTTCTGTTCATGTTGCTCAGCACTTCTCAATAACGAGCCATTTTAGTGTACGAAGTTGCGGATTTATACATCACGTTTCTTTGAGTTCAACATAAAAACACCAAATAAATGGCGTTTGTAGGTTGTTCGCGCATTTCCTTTTTTCCCCCTTAATCGTTTTCACCGAAGCGTACAGATTTTTGACTTCATATTTGTTACCGAAGCGTACAGAAATTCCGATCACCCAGCCGTACAGTAGTTTAGTTTCGGTTTCCACAGTAGAGTACACCATGCAAAATTTCAAAACTTTATAACAGCTAAATCAGTTAATATAAGCAACGTATTTTGGTACATTTGTAAGAATGACATTTTCTGACCGATCGAGGCACCTTCTTTTATCATTAGCTTTCTATTCGATGAAATAAAGCCAGTTTTCTCCCGGTCTCCCGCTTAGTTTTTCAACTTCATCAAAGCATCATGTTCAGCGCGGGATTACGGACAAGAGGCACTCTCGTTTTCTCATCAGCTACTATTGCTTGATTTTTCAATCAAAGCTCTTTAGATTGGCACCTTACTCGTTGTAGGGGATGCAATTTGAAACAAGTTTGGACCAAAATTAAACGACACTTACTTTGTCAATAACACGTGTCCGCCATCTTGAATTCACCGAAGAAATTTTCCGTACAGAGTTTCCAAACAATGAGGACACTCGACGATATAATTATATAATACAAGGGATGCAACTGACATTATCGGCAAAGTGTACTTGTCATCACAAAAACATGTAAGTTACTTCGTCAATTTTACAGATAATCATACAAGGTCTACTTTATCTAGCTCATTACACATTTTTCTAGTGAAAAATAAATTGGTTTCATGACTAAACGTTCAATGATTTGTGCTACAGAAGCCGGTTTCTCGACAAATAGGTCGAGATTGTTTGGTCCGACACGGGTTCGTTTTTTGAAAGTGCGCTTGTCAGTAAATCTACTATTCTGTAATCCATGATGCCAAGGAGGACATCACGTAATTGTGGATCCTGCAATGCGTGTTCCTATTGTAGACCTGCGTGAAATAGAAAATCACACACAATCGGAAAGCGTCGTCTTGGATTAGCCTGGGTGGACTGCGCAGGCAGATCCGAGACGACAGTCCGAATGTCCCGTTTCGCGTGTTGCAGGCTATATAGAACAACAAAATACCGGATTTCCTGCATGGCTTAGTGGTGAAAACCAAGCACCAGAAACCTTGGTCATAGGTCCAATCCTCCCTCGAAAGGCTATTTTTTTGTGATGGTTTCCTTCGGCGATACACTACAGAGCCCCAAAGATAGCAAAAAGTTTCGGTCTATGTCAGTATGCGCGGACTGCGCAGCCTGATATGTAGCGATACCTTTCGTAAATGCATTAAGCCCCCTTTTCACAGAGCATGTTTCATATTTACTTTCAATTCGGCAGGCGTAGAAGAGAGAACATGCAGACGATTCATTAGACGGACGGACAGCGCACCTTGGCCTAATTCTGTCAGGCATATTGATGGCTATTATATTTTCTTTCGTTTCACTCAAGACAAATATAAAACATTTATGTTCTATTGCATGGACTTATGGAGTAATAGACAATAGAAGTCGTAAATAGAATACTTAGCGGCCTAGACTACGCATTGTAATCGAAAAGTAATGTTCCACATATATCAACTTCTTAGCTAATATTCGTCATGCACAAAAAGCAATACAGAACTGTATGCAATAGTAATGCATTTCCCTCTGAAACGAAAACAAGGGGTGGGCAGGCGGGTTATAAGCAATCGTAAATGATGTGTAGTCTAGCCATCGAATGACCAGAATTGATTGAACTTGCATTTATTTATCGTCGCTACCGGTTTCCCGTATGGGCAACGCCCCCTGAAGGCTGTTAGTATTGTGACGGATGGTGCAGATACTTGTAAGATGAAACCCATCCAAAATTTCGTCTGGTTCTTATATCACGTGCTCGGTGTATAGCAACGTCACACGGGACCTCGGTTTAATGTCTCATCCGAAAGACTATTAGTAATTTTAGATGGCCAGCCGTGGGGATCGATCCCACACCCTCATGATCACCAGTCTAACGCTAGATACCAACTGAGCTATGCGGGCTGGTGAATGACCAGAATAGAGCCGCGCTCTTTATTTATACTTCAAAGGGACGCGCCCGTTCGCAACATCCACTCGCCACAGTATAATAAGTAACAAAGTCACCTAAAATAAATATATTTATCAGCTGAAACCATTTGGACTAAGTATACACGGCTGTCTCTGCAGATTCAGTAGAAAGATAATATGGCTAAATATACATATAACACAAATAGGAGAATTTGAATTATTTGGGAGAATCTGACTGGATGATTATGTCGTTACCACGAATAACTATCTCGTTCAAACGACATAATGGATAACTTTGATTGGGTGATTAGCTCGTGGGAACGAGATAATATTTCGTTTTCTACATTCTTTTTTATATAGAAAAATACTCTGGAAAACGAACTTTTTTGCATTTTTTTATAAAAAAAAAACCTCACGACAACGGATTTTGTTTTTTACAGATTCGTTTATAAAAAAAAAATCTGAAAACGAACTATTATCTCGTGGGAACGAGAAAAATAAGAAAAAAATGCAGATGTCACCTCAGTGCCACCGTACGATACTGGCGCAAGTCATCACATAATTATGGATCCATTGGAGCTACTTTTTTCAATAACCGATTTAAACATAAGGTAAATTGGTCCTTTAACAACAAGAAAATTAACTAAAAGCGAAACGTTTTGGCCCTTGTCAGCCTGTACATTCTTGGTCGAAACTTTTAACCCTTTACCTGATATGCCAATTTGAGGCTCTTCCATTTCAGCAGCAAATAAAGATATTATGCCAAAAATATGGACATGAGGATACAAATATCTGATAGAGTGGGAAACATTGTGGGAAAAGGATAAATTGCTCGTTACGAGCAATTTCTCCTTTTCCCACAATATTTTCAAAAACTGTCTGTTGTTGATACGTCAAAATGAGTATCTTTAATAGAGTAAAGGGTTAAGCCCCCATTTCACATTATCATTATACCAAGATACCTGATTACGGACCCCTTACATCTGTATTGACAACCGTCTGAATTGTGAGGGCGAGTGGTCCTTTAACATCCAATAAAATGACCAACGACCCAGGTTCGTATGCGTGGTCACTTTTCTGCATGCCAAGGAAACAGTCTATGTCCAGATTGGGTCTACTGTTTGACAAAATGGATCTAATGCATGTATCCATAATCATATGATGAATTGAATTATGCAGACCGTAGGAACGGGGGGGAGGGGGGCAGGGGAGCCGAGACCCCCAATAATTTGATCACCAATAAAATGATTGTGTCAGTGTTTGGCCGAATGTTGCTAGTCATTCGTCGTATATAAAGAGGATGAAATAATATTTCAGAGTAGCTAACTGACGATGCGCTGAGTAAAAATTTCAAACGAATTAAAATAGTTCTAAATAAACGGAGGCGAGCCACGGATATTTTTCTTTTACTTTTGTTATCTGACAGACACCAAACAATTTCTGATGTCACATTTCATTCAGTGTGATTTTTTGCTTTATTTTTTCTCCAAATCTTATAATTCACCACAATTTTTAACAAACTTGATTCCTTCTATTTTGGTCCCTAGTATTAGTAGGTGGGTTATTTCTCACTGCATAACCAAACGCAATTTATGTCAAATTGGGACAAGCCGATTCTGAAAATGTTGCCCCCCCCCCCTCCAAAATTGCTTCCTACGGGCCTGTAGTGTAAGGCGGCACGGAAATGCAGTAAAATCCCCTTTGCCTCATATATGTAAACAGACACGCTTTCATAAATCTTGAAAGCCCTGAATAAGTACAGCTTACTAAATAAAGGTATATTTCGGGTGAAGTACTATAACACATGAACTTTTTAAGGCTGTTATTATGGAGGGTATTGACCGGGATTGACATCTAGATCTATTCAATTTAGAGCTCCACATAAGAGGGAGTGATGGATTTGTAAATCCATTATTAAACCCCTCCGCTTTTACAAACTTGTGTGTGTGTGTGTGTGTGGAGGGGATTTAAAGGACTCAATGGGTCGGTCGGTCGGTCAGTCTGTAGCTCTTTATGTTCGCTCTATTTCTAAATTACAACAGGACAGATTTTAGTCAAACTTCATAGGAACTTTTAATATGAAGTCAAGGTGTGCATACTATAATTTGGTCACGTTTGAATGATTTTTAAGGGAATTATGATCCTTTCATGAATATTTTTGTCTGCTCTATTTCTAAATATCTAATTGATGGATTTCAGCCAAACTTCATGAGAAGTTTCACTTTGAAGCAAAGATGCGCATGTTATAAACTGGTTATAGGTCAATGATTTCCCAGTGAGTTATGGCCCTTTCATGATTTTTTTCCTTAATAACTACTGGACTGATTTCAGGCAGTTTCAATATATAGTCAAGATGTGCATATTGCAATTTGATTATGATTGAATGATTTTCCAATGACTTACGACCCTTTCTAACATGTTCTCCATCTCCATTATCTCTCCAATGACTATAAATGAGTAATGTTCCTCAAACGAATTTTCTTGTTCACTCTATTTATGTCTCAGTAACTATACATGATGGATTTCAGTCAGACTTAATAGGAAGTTTCATGATAAAGCAAAGATGTGCATGTCAATATTTGGTCATGGTTAAACAATTCTCCAATGAGTTATGACCCTTTCATAATTTTCTGTCTATTTTTCAATAACTACAAGATGGTTTTTTGTTATTTAACTGCAAAGAATAAAACAAAGATGTGCATATTGTAATTTGATTATGGTGGAATTATTTTCCAATTAGTTTTTGCCTTTATGATTTTCTTTTTAGTCCCAACATAACAACGGGACAGGTTTCTATCAAACCTATATGAAGTTTTAGTACAAAGATAATATATGCATATTATTCTTTGCTTATGGTTGAATGATTTTTCCAATGAGTGATTACCCATTGATGAAGGTTTTTGTTTCAGCTTTTTCTCAATAGCTACTCGACAGATTACACTTATTGTCCACTCTAGCGCTCAGTAATTATACTGTTATACTGGTAAAGTTATATCTGTCAAATTTGTCAAAAGAAATCTTGGTGAGCAGAGTGCACTGCACCATAAGTTTCTTTATTTTGTTTCAGTATCTATTGGTTGTGTAATAGACCCTAAACACTTTGGACGAAGGCAGTGTGCATTTCTGTAACAAAAAAGTTATTTCTTGACATGGCCTGTGGGGAAACAAAACCATTATGCATTCATGTGACATAGAGTGTTTTGTGACAAGGAGTTGGTGGGGGAGGGGGTAACGATCACGTTTAGTGATAGCTCTACTGTTTCTCTTCGAAAACCTATGTTGTTGGGACTCATTAGAATCGTCTCCATAAGACGAGTGTAATGATACCCAAAATATAGGTTTTAGCGGAGAATAATCGATATTCTCAATTTGAAATCAAAATTACTCCCTCTATCTGGAGCTATGTTATTCATAGTATGGAACAGGTCTTGTTCGGCTTGCATGGAGCAATGGCGCCGCCCGCTTATTACTTTTTTTTTTATTTAAACTACAGTTGTATTCCAGTTTCGAACAAACTTCGTTCATTTACAATGTACTTGAACGCGAAATAAGTCGAATTTTCACCAGAAAACCCTACTAAAATTTGTACTACGTGAATAATCATTTGTTCCATATCGTTCGTTAGTAATTGTTACACACTAAGTCGACTTTAATAAACAAGTACTGTCCGCTCTATAAAAGAATTAAAGTTTTTTAACTCTAAAGTTTCAGACCAGTCTATAGAAGTTACAAAGGCCGCTGGATACAGCCCAGCTCTTTCTTGGATAGCAAAACCGTCTTTAATAAAGAATATTGACGCAGGAAACAAGGTCGGTTACAGTGGAAAGTATATGTAAGTAAGGATACAGCCTTGATTGCTCGAATATGCTATTATGTACTGTACTTGTAACAACAGAGAACAAGTCAGCATTGCATTTGTAATTTAAAACTAAAGCATACTTAAAGAGATAGAGCATATATTTTTGTTTTGGTAAAAGATCAAAGTTTACTTCGAGTGAACACCATCGGTAAAGTTTTCACGAGTGGCTGTCGATGGTGTTCACTCGATGAAATAAATTTCGATCTTTCACCGAAAAAAAAAATCTATTTATTTCATGCTTTTAACCCTTTCTGGGAGGAGCTTTATCAGAATTAGGTACCGTTCTTTTCCATTATTCCTCATGGGGTACCCCTCCCGCATAGCAATGCATTACAATATTACGTCAAGCGCGAGAAATGTAACGTAAATTTAATTATGACGTCATCTGGTTGTGAGGCACCCGCAATTGACCTACCAACAAGAACATAAAATTCGGTATTTTCGCTGGTCGTACGCGTGAAATATCGAAAAATATTTTCACTGCTATTCCTCGATATCCTACCGGAAAGCAGGAAATAAAAAAATGTACACCAATTGTTTGTAATATAACTTATACAAATCCATTTTGTTTGGCAACCGACTGAATCATGAGGTAAACTGGTTTTTGACATGTATAGAATTGACCAATAGCATAAGGTTTCGACCCAGGTTGGCGCACAGGTATATTAAGCCTCCTTTGCGTAGAGTATGGGTCCAAAATGAAATGGAGTGGAGATACTCCTCATTCTTGTCATATTTATCTTTGATGCCGCATACTGAAGGGAAAATATGGATAAATATTTAAAAGGGGGTAAGGGTTGATTTTTTTCAAGTGGACAGATTCAAAGCTCCCTTATGAAAAAGTAATTTTGAAAGCCTTATAGCGACCAAAAGTAAACGACGGTGTGTTAGAACACATTTAGATTTAAATCATACAACATGTACATGTATTTAAAAGTATGGAAGTCATTGTAAAGGTGACGATCTGGCATTGTACGGTGCTACTAGTGTTGGTCCTTGGCAGAAAAATGAAAATTTCAAATTTGGTTAAAAAGGAGGAAAAAAGGTTGAGGCAACCTGGCAACTTTATAAACTAGCTTTAGATTTCAATTTTTGGTCAGCGACTAACACATGGACCAAACCTACATCAAGAGATTTTTATCTCCAAAATTGTTACGGGCGACATAGAGGATATTTGTTGTTTTTGGTGAAAGATCGAAATTTATTTCATCTCGTGAGCACCATAGGTAATATTTTCACGAGTGGCGAATCCACGAGGAGGAGGAGCTTTATCAAAATCCAATACAGTTCTTTTCCGTTATTCCCCGTGGCATACCCCTCCTGCGTAGCAACGCATTTCAATATTACGTCACGCGCGAGAAATGTTAGGTATATGACGTCATATTTCCCATCTGGTTGTGAGGCATGCACAATTTACCTAGGCAACAAGAACATAAAAAACGGTATTTTCACCGATGGTACCAGAGTAAAATCGAAAAATATTTTTACTGCTATTTCTCGATATCCTACCGGAAAGCATGAAATAACACTCCTTCATGGATGGCTTCGTCCCGATTTAAAAACATTACCTGACAGCTGCATTAGGAAGATTTTTCTTTAGCTCAGTAGTTTATAATTTAGTCTTTTAAACCTCGAAAAACGAGGATATTTGTCCGCATGGGTTCGAGCCCCGCCAGATGCGGTTTGTATTTTAGCTATACATTTGTTGCGAACTTTCATGTTCGTAAGATGGGGGCTCGTCCGGGATTGGCCATTGAGCCATTAATCTCATTTGTTGTCCAAAAACGGACTTTCTGCCTAACAAGGTTTTGAGTCATCAATAAATAGCGACTTCAAGAGGAATTGTGGAACGGGAGACGACTCCCTCATCCATGGCTTCGTCCCGATCTAAATACAATGCCTAACAGCTGCGTAAGGCAGATATCTTTTTAGCTCAGTGGTTATGGATTTGGTCTTTTAAACCTCGAAAAACGAGGATATTTGTCCGCATGGGTTCGTATCCTGCCAGATGATGCGGTTTGTATTTCAGTTATGCATTTGTTGCGAACTTTCATGTTCGTAAGAAAAGAAAAAATAAATGTTACATTTAAATTTAAACATCCACATTGTTTACATTGTTTACATTGTGCAGCTACAGGACCTTTTATAATACCGTGAATAAACTGAACACATTTGTTTGGTCTGTACTATTTTCTATTTTAACTTTTTCCCAAACAATCCCTGGTTTTTACGACCCTGAGATAGAAGCCTTTTGAAAACATTGTGGGAAAAGGAGAAAATGCTGGTAACCAGCATTTTCTCCTTTTCCCACAATGTTTTCTACCCTTCCCAAAGCAAATTTCAATTATTGTTACATTTATTTTGTCGTCTGCAAGTGCTTTCAACTTGGACCAATCTAAAATTTTGTCGTTTGGTAAAGGGTTAAGCAGTTCCTGGTTATTTCAAAAACCGACCGCTATGTTTCACACACCAGTCAGAGTTGCCATGCTCCGTCACTTGTTTCTTCATTTGTATGTTATCATGATTACAGGTGCAAGTCTACTGAAGTAATTGCCACTCTACCGGCTGGATTTGGAGACGGATTTGCAAGAGCCTTGACGGGACGACCATGCGTCACAGACGGAAATGGTAATCTTACATTGTAATTGCTTATCAGCTGAATCCGCCAGCTTGAGCACTTGCTGGTTCAGTTGAATTTTACAAAACTTTTGCGAACTGTAATCATCGGTATTTTAAAGTAAAAATTATGCTTTAAACACGAAAACAAAACGTCATCTGAGTGAAAAGGGTAAATATGTGCTACATACACGTACACAAAACAAAGGTCTATGCCGTATAGAGAAAAAAAGATATTTGGGGCCTGATAATGAAACCGACAACACAGACTAGAACATACAATGTGAACATTATTTCAAAATTTTTATTCTTCTCCTCACTTGTTTTTCAGGTTCTAAGTTTACAGTAGTAGGGACTGTGTCGATGGACAGCTTGACGATAAAAGTAAATAAAGATACCAGAAAAGAAGATCTATTTTACTTGCTAAAAGATGACCATAATGAAGTGAACTCGTGTGCGGCTTGGGGTCGCCTATTAAACACAAACACAGCAGACATTTTGTGTCGGCTTCAGAGTCGTATACAAAGAATATATGAATTAAGTGGCGAAATAATTGTATGAAGTTAATCTTGTAGTTTAAGTCGGTCTTTAAGCGTTTGTTAATTTTCCCTATGCTTTCATTTTAAAATCTTTCCATTGAGCACGAAGTCTTCAAGTTGGGCCTTTGTTGTTGTGCTGCGTCTGGCGTTCGTTTTTCATCGTCACGACTGATCCGTCCTGAGTAATCCAGGACCATCCATGCATCCTCACTTTTCAAGTTCATGTATGTATTCATGAGCCATTCTTAAGCGAACGTTTTTAGTCTTATTTTTTAGAATTTTCCAAATGCATTTGTTATAAAATCTTCTAATTGACTTAACCATTTGGTCACTCTTATACACAGTGTAGGACTTGAAGCATACATTGTGTGTGACTTGAGATACTGTCCAGTGAGGGTCTGTCAATTGATGTTAAAACTGTGTTCACACGGTAAGTCAAGCTGATGCGTTTTTCATTGTTTTTCATATTTATTATACACTATTCACATCCAGTTATTTGTTTGTGGTCTATAGGCCTAAACCTTATCAGGAATACACGTGTGCGCTGTGAACCTTCCTTTGAGCAATGGGAATGCCTTGCTCATAGAATTTTGACCGTGCTAAACTTACAGATAATTTTGTCCAAAAACAATGCAGTTTTTACTCAATTACTCAACGTTAAAAACATGTCTTCTCAAAAGAAAATTTATGAATAGTTTCTTTGTTCTTTGTGAAAACATGTCAAATTTTTGTAATAAAATCTACTGCAATACCCCTTATCCTTCGTTTAATGAATGAATGAATGAATGTTGTTTTATGGGGCATCTACAGCTTTGGTCAGTTAGCGTGTATATTTGTGATAAAAACATATTTAAGTGTAATTTTTAAGCTGAAAAAAATCAAATACATTAATATAGTAAAAAGGTTAAGTTAAAAGGGATTATGAGTGATCTCTGCATAAAAGACATTAATGAGTGACAGGGCAAGCCCTATCTGCTCAGAAGTTTTAAATTACAAATATAATATGGTCAATTTATGAACATTATTAAGATAAAACTGAAAGACATTTATTCTCAAAAATGGCATGAGTCACTTACAAATACGAGCACAGCAGGCACGTTATAAATGCTACAAGTCATTACTCACACCTGAAAATTATCTTTCTATAAATCTCCAATATCTATATAAACAGGCGCTTGCAAAATTTCGAACTTCAACACATGATTTGATGATAGAGAAAGGAAGACATATTGGATTGGATAGAAATTATAGATATTGTCATTACTGCCGTTGTAAAGGAATTTCTGTTATAGAGTCCGAATTTCATTTTTATGTGAATGCAGTGCTTACAATGATGTCCGAGAAAATATCTTTGGATCTATTCTACCGAATCATATAGATCAGAATTTTTTTCATCAGATAAGGTCGACTGATAACCCAGCTATTATTAGAAAACTGGCTAAATTTATACATACAGCATTTGAAATTAGAAAAAATCACTGCAATTAATCTATTTGTTTAGACTTGCACACTCATCGCCCCAGCACATCGTCTTAGTTATGAGTCAATTGAACTTTTGCGAAATTTTCTCTCTATCTTTTTTTGTCAAATATTATTGCTAATATCGTATTCTCCTTATTAGTCAGATCTTCAGTAGAAAGTGATTTGGAAGGGTAACAGACCTCTCATTTGTGAGGCTTGGTTTCCCTTTTTAGTCTACTTTCATTTGCATTAAATTTACACGGATAAATGTATCTTTTGTTTTGATGTAGTGATTAGGGTAGGGCCACTCATATGTGTCTTATCTCAGATGTGTGTATTATGGGCCAGAGGCCTTACAATTTTCAATAAACGTTATAACCTGATTTTTCAAGATGCTTGGCCTCAAAATACAACTGTAAACGCTTAAAGTATTTTAGCTGAAATGAGCATGAAGTGCCCAAGGTGAGGGTTTGTGATCGCCCAATGTCCGGTGTGCGTCGTCCACAATTTCTTTCAACATTTTCTCCTCCTAAACCACTGGGCCAATCTTGATGAAACTTGGTAGGGATTTTTATCCAAAGATTGAATTCCACCCAAAACTCTGGTTGCCATGGCAACAAAAAGGGAAAAAGTAAACTCTATGAAAATCTTCTTCTCTGCAACTAGAAGGCGTAAAGCCTTGATATTTGGTACCTGGCAGACCTCTACCAAGTTTGTTTATACGATGCTCCAGGGGTCAAAACTGGCCGTGTCTGGGGGGGGTCACAAGTTTGAACATGGAAACAAAGAAGTTTTTTTTTTCAAATTCTACGCTGCAACTAGAAGGCGTAGAACTTTTGATATTTGGTATGTAGCATCTCCTAGTAGACCTCTACCAAGTTTTTTTTCATACAATGCCCCTTAGTTCAGAACTAGCCCAGCCCTGGGGTCACAATTTTGAAAATGGGAACAAAGAATGAAAACATTAAAATTCTTAATCTCTGAATCTGGAAGGCGTAGAGCTTTCATATTTGGTATGGAGCATCTCCTAGTGGAGTTTTACCAAGTTTGTTCAAATGATGCCGCTAGGGTCAAAACTGGCCCTGGGGAGGGGGTCACAAGTTCGAACATACAGTTGATATTTGGTATGTTACGAACCTGTTCGAAGTTTGTTAGCCCTACTAACACAACGTGCTCAGTGAGTTCAAAATTGGGTTACCTGGGGTCATAATCTAGGTCACTAGGTCAAAGAAATACGTACCTTCATGGCACTCTAGAAGCCATGTATGCTTTGCTGAATTGACTTGAAAATTTGTAAGAATGATTGTATTGCAAAAGTCCACATGAGTCGGAATTTGGGTCTATTTGGGTCATTATCAAAGACACTAAGTCAAATCAAAATAATACCTGATGGGCACCGTAGAAGCCACGTTTATTGCTCAAACGACCTGAAAATTGGCCAGAATCTTTGTCTTGGTAAAATAATGGATGACCAAAGTAAAGAAATAACTTCTGGGCACTCTAGATAGAGGCCTCATTTATTGGTCAATTAACTTTGAAACTGTTCAAAATTTTCTATGAGTTTTAAATTGGATCACGTGTGGTGATAAAGTATGTGACAAGGTCAACTTACCTTCAGAAACTCCGTGTGGACGCTCTAGAGGCCACATTTTAAGCTCAATTGACCTGACAATCGGTCAGAAATTGAATTATGCACATGAAGTGAATTCCGCCTGTTGACTCAGGTGAACGATCCAGGGCCGTGATGGCCCTCTTGTCTACCCTTTTTTGTTAAAAATTCAGATACTTGTAGGTATAAAGAAATAGCCTCCCCCACAAAAAGAAAAAAACAAGAGGGCCATGATGGTCCTGTATTGCTCCACTGACTAATAAGTAACAAGAAATATCTTTAAAAAAAGATAGATGGCCTAAGAGGCATGGGATATGAATATTTAAATTCGTTTGTATACTCTAGTATAGTCCTCAATGCTCGACCACACCCACCTACTCTTACTAGGAGTAATTAAGTAGGAACTCGGTTTCTTAGCTAACAACGCAATAAAACCGATTGTTCCCTAGGTAGGCACAGTTATTCACGTTGCAAATTGAATTCACAAATTCAAGACATAACACCATTTTTTCCTTGTAACAAGAAACGAAATAAGTTGTTTTACAACCCGTTTGCGTGTAAGACAACAGAGAGGTAGCCTGTTTTCGCAGTTCATGTTTAGTTTTACGCGAGGAAAAACGGTTTCCAAATCTCTCACGTTAAACAAAGTAGATCACGCGCCAATAGTCAATGCTATCAGTTTATTGATATGATTTCGATTATGGATTTTTTGCCCGAGTTTAACAATTACATGGCCATAAAGTACAACTTTACACAGGAAAATGTGACCATTAGTGATTTTTTAGTCATGAACACATTTATCCAACTTCTACTGTGACCTTCATTGTTTTAGTTGTTTAGATATATTTAGCCAATCACAAAACGAGGAACAATTCATTTCTTCCTAATACTAAAGTAGGTTAGCAATTAAAGAAGGTCAAAAGATAGATCATACAGCTACGCCGAAAAACACTACAGGCCTAACATTACAATACTTCGCCAGTTGGTTTCAAACTTGAAGGCATACAATTTTTTTGTCTATAAAATCCTACGAGAAAGTTATGACCCCCGGGCAAAGTCATTTTTTACCACAAAGCTATAATTACTTGAATCCTGGCGTGGGTCCACAAGATAAAGCCCCATACCAGTTAATACATGTCTAGAATATGTGGTTACAAACGAAAAGATTTTCAAAGTTTCCTCAATGTAACGCCTTGTAAAACATGAGACCCATGAGATAAGGTTAAATTTAGTAGCCCTATAGGTCTTATTATGGTTAGTAAAAGGGGGATTTATGAAGTTTTCACCGCAAAAGCCCATGTAAAACTTGTGACCCCAGGTGTGGGGACAAACTTGACCCAAAGGCTGTAAATTTGGTCCTTTTGGTAGAAGCACACTAGATAAACGTACTTGCAAATTTTGGTAGTCCTAGGCCTTATGGCAAGGTACAAGTAGATTTTTAAAATTTTCACGATATAAACCCATGTAAAACTGTGCCAAATTTTACCTCAGGATTATAATTTGGGAACACTTGGTAGACGCCCACTGTCTTGATAGTTTCAGAAGAGAAAATGTTTGAAATAAAAATTAACGCACGCTTGGACGGACGCTTGACGGACACCGGGCCATGACATAAGACCGCTGGCCTTCAGCCAGTGGAGCTAAAATTTAGATGAGTTTGAGCAAAATTTTGTTGTCATGCCAACCAAATGGACAATACTTACTCTGTTGACGAATATTTGTGTAAGTTTTATCGATTGTCATTTTATTGTTGCTTGTCGTGCATACATTAAAGTAAGTTATGATTAGTTTTCAAATAAATTACTCAAAAAAAAAATGATAAGTTTATTTATTTATCTTGATATGCCACAAACTGACATTACGTCTGTTTGATATATATGTCTTATATCTTATTTTGCAACATCCAAGACATAATATTACCCTTTGTGAATTAACAATACAGCATCAGGTTTATTTTCTTAGTAAAGAAACTGGCTGCTCGCTGATATTATGACTAAATTTTAACATTGGATCTACACTGTTATTGTCAATATCAGTGGCAACACAAAACTGGATTTGACATACAGCTTGGTCTTCTGTGGTCCGTGAGAACTCCTTTTTTTTCAACTAGCGGACATCGTCTCAAATTTTATCTTGTAATAGATGGAAAAAGTCACGTGTTGACGAAGACTTACACATCTTGTTTCGAAAGTGGAAGAATGGTATTTTTTAACTGATAAAGGCAGACCAAAGCATTTAAAATTTTACATACTATACCGTCTTAATAACCTGATGAGTAATCAAATTTCAGATTCGAGATCAGACTACGCACGCAGCTTTTCGCAAGCATTTATGGAAAGAGTTTGAATATGATTGTGAGTAAACAGGTCAAAAGCTTTGATCGTCTGGTGAAACAACAAAGCAAGTTGATTGTATTTTTTACTGCCTCACTACCATGTTATTTAATTACTATTTTTCAAGGGCAAGATATTATATAATAGATCAGCTGTGCACAGGATGTAGGCCCGAGAGCAATATAATTTTATCAAGGATCTGATCTATATAAATAATCGAACCCTATAGTTTTGATACACTATAGAATACCTAACAGCGAACAGTTTTAAATCGGACATCAGATAGCACCAGTTGCACAGTCTGTCTGAATCTATATACCGTCCGTAGAAGCTCCTTTTTGTCGTAGATACAGATGGTAATCAAAGTACTGAAAGTACTGACACACTAGCGAATTTGAAACTATTAAGTAGCTATGGTAAATGTAAATCTTCGTTGATTTATACCAGACTGAAGAAAAGTTGTCATATTTGGTTTCTGAGTCCGTTCCAGATTCCTAGGTTCATTCTGGGTATTGAATTTAATTCGGTTCAAATTAAATGCAGTTCAGTACATTGACTTTACCCGACGCTCTTGTCCATTTTCTTTCTCTAACACAAGAAATATTACGAAAAACTTCAGTTTGTTAACTTTCAATTTAAAACAGGTTATTTTGTTGAGATGAAATCTCCTGCCTAAAAAGACATCTTTAGATAGAAAGAAATAAAAGGTAAATCGTGTTTTGCATGTACAGCTGGCCTTTTAGTTATTTCCATAACATAGCATTTGAAAAGATAAAACAAATATGATTGTATGTGGTCTCTAAACAAAATGAATACGAAGTTTCATAAATTTTTGTCCAATGGTTAAAGAGATATTGATCAGTCCGTAATTGAAATATACATCAAGCTCCCTTTTCCGATGACACGGCATCAAATAAAAAAAAAAGAATCTTTATCGGTGGACTATCGTAAGGTATACATGGATGATGTTACACCAATTTTCATCAAGGATATTAAAAGATGTCTGGACAGAGGAGCGGACAGGCAGTGTGGAACAATATCAGGCTAGACAGTCTGTACAATCTGATCTTGGATCTCTACTAACCGATAATGAGATATATTGTTTTTTAACAACATTATAACTTTGAAATAACAATATTCAGGGCCCGTATTCACCAACCATTCTTAAGAACGTGCTTTGCCTTATTCTAAAGAATTTCTACATTTATAAGTAACACAACTTCTGATTGGTTAAACCGAATGGTTTAGCCAATCAGAAGTTGTGTTACTTACAAATTTAGAAAACCTAGGAGATTAAGACATGGATTATTCTCAAGAATGGTTGGTGAATACGAGCCCAGGTTTTCACCATCCGTCAGAATGTTTTATTTAGCTTTTTTTAGCAGGTTGAGGATTAACTTGAATTATACAGTTAATTAACCCATTACCACACAGCAAAATTTTACACCTGTCCAAATTGAATGCATTTGCAGATGGCATTTTCAAACTGGCTCAAATGGTGCAATTTTGCTTTGATAGGGTAGAAAACGTTGTGGGAAAAGGAGAAAATGCTGGTTACCAGCATTATCTTCTTTTCCCACAATATTTTCAAAAGGCTTCTTCAAAGGGGCGTTAAAAGTTATCATTGTGTGGTAAAAGGTTAACCGCACAGGATGCAATATTATTTCATGCTTTCCGGTAGGATATCGAGAAATAGCAGTGAAAATATTTTTTGATCTTGCACTGGTACCACCAGAGAAAATACCGATTTCACGTTCTTGTTGCCTAAGTAAATTACGCGTGTCTGACAACCTGATGGGCAATATGACGTCATATACCTTACATTTCTCGGGCTTGACGTAATATTGTAATGCGTTGAGCACTATGCGGGAGGGGTACGCCACGGGGAATAATGGAAAAGAACTGTACTGGATTTTGATAAAGCTCCTCCCAGAAAGGGTTAAACGCATGAAATAAATAGAATATTTGATTTTTTCGGTGAAAGATCGAAATTTATTTCATCTCGTGAACACCATCCGTAATATTTTCACTCGTGGCTTCGCCACTCGTGAAAATATTACCGATGGTGTTCACTCGATGAAATAAATTTCGATCTTTCAACAAAAAAATCAAATATCCACTATTTCAACTATTTAACTCTTTACAAAACGAAAAATTTTACGGCCATCCACATTAAAAGCTGTTCCAGACGATAAAGTTAAATGTGACTAAATTGATGAAAACATATTCTAAAATGGTTGAAAATAACATGAGAAAGGGGGAAAATGCTTGTAACCAGCATAAATTTTCTTCTTACTTTTCCCGCAATTGTTTTCAAAGGGCTTCGATCTTCCCTACTTATGTGAAAACTCAGGATTATGTGGTAAAGGGTGTATATACTTCTAAGACGTTAAACAACAGTTTAACATATCAGATTCGCATTCACAATGGTCTAAATAATGAATGACTTAAGGAATGAGAAGGGTTCCCTGGCTAGTGAGGGTTTGTGTTGCTGGGATTTGCTACAAGTCACCTGTGGGTATTATTTTTAGATCCATTCATACTTTCATGTACTGCAGAGTAGGAATCAGTGATTTGCATAAAGGTCACTTAATTTACATACATATGTAAGCAAGCATCATGTATACCTTATCAATGACATCTTGTACAGTCTATTGCTTTGAAAGTGGACAAGTTCAAATTGGGATGGTAGAGATTCTGTACTTTAAGTCAAAGTTGTCATAATGACTGAATTAAGATTCCTAACAGTAAGGAGTTATTTTTCTGTGCGGCAGTATTTGGCAACTGTTGGGTTTTTGAGTCGCCTGTTTGCGTAGCAAACAGGCTCTCATTGTTATCGTCCTGATCTATGGAGTGACGTAAGCATACTTCCGACCTTGTACTGCTTCCTGTCCCAAGTTCCGGTTTACGAGATAACATAGTTTTCTAATTATTCGATGAACAACCCACTTTTTTTCTGTTGTAAATAATTTACAATTGTGCCTTTGTGATAATGAATAATGTCTATAAAGACTGGTCTGTTTAACGGTTCAAACCTATGAAACAATCATTTCGTACACAAGGGTACACATAAGCCTGATGTCTGTGTAAGACATCATCTCTAAAAATAGCGCATTACGTATATGTAAAAATAGCTGCCGTGAACTAAACAATCTGCGGACACGCTGTGAAATCTTCAACTACAAGCATCTTTTCTGATTCTACTTGTGGACAATTCTCAGTGAAAATTGTTTGAAAATTACCTATTAGAAGTACACTCTAACTCTTACAATCTTACAATCCTAACTGCAAGCCTTATTTCAATTCAACGCTCAACCTATGATTGGACAGAGAAACGGGATACCGAGTTAACATGGAAGCTTTCAATTGCTTTTTTTCTCAACAGTAGACTAATTTTTTTGTCGAATTTATAACGACTTTGAACGGTTGCATTGCCTTCTTAGACATTCTTACACGTTGTTTCTTCCCAGCTTTTTAATCTAGACTTTAGATACTTTGTACACCCATATTCTTGGTGCACCAGAGATCGTACATAGCGTATGCAATGTACACGGTTCTAGACTGTACCAAGTTATCGCTTTGCAGGTGTTTTCTGGAATGTAGCTTTGCGACAGATATAGATCTTGTAATCACGTGACATATAAACGTCATTTGCACCACGGAAATCTTTATGAATTTACATATTTATGAATCAGTCGCTGAGCCGGTGTAACGGTCCATATTCTATATAAAATAATGACCGGGGGGTCATTATTCTATGGGGGTCACTTTACAACGTTACACCGGCCTTTACTTTCAGCGTGCACCGACGTACATGTATATAGAGAGAGTGCTTTGAAGTTTACTATATTTAATTGGTTTTCGTTCATAAAGACGGCCAAATATGTTAAAGTCTGCTGTTTTTCTTTTTTCAATGAGCGATTAACCTAGATCTAGTATTTATTAAACAACAATTTATTAGTGCGGGTGTTATAACGCAAGGTGTTTTTGTAACTTCCAAAATCTGAATTTACACTACGCAGTTCTAACAACCAGCTATCTGAGAAATTGACTTTTTAGTCCGCTATAATTCAAATATAAAACAGATCAGTGTTTACCGCTGGAACAACAAGTTCTTTATTGGACTGTTTGTAATCTTGTGAAGGGTTTTTGTAAAGGGAAATAAAGCGAATCGCGAACATTTAATTTACACCAGAGCAATATACATACAGACAATTTTCGATTGGTATGGAAGCACTATAATCCCTGGGACGTTATAAAACGCAGACAAATATTAAAGGCTGATGATCATGCTGTTGGGTTATAGATTTTATTGAGTTGTAGCAGCCACATTCATAGAGTCCATTGCTGGTCAGACCTCAACCTGGACAACAACAAAAACAAATGATTTCCAAAGGACAGGTAGATCACTGAGTCAAATATTTGTTTGTGCTCCAAAGGCTACAGTTCAGTCCAATGATCATGAAATTGCCCGGCTGTTTGTCTCAATAATATTTTTGACAAAACTGAATATAGATCACCTGGGGTTACAAGAAAAAGCCTAAAGGTTGTCATTAGGTCAAATCAGACGAAACCGTAATAGAGCTGTAGAATCCATTTATGTTCAGTCTAATACTTATGAAACTTTGTCAGATTGCTAAGATTAGATATGAGCTAGTTGCAAAAGGGCATTTTTGGTCTAAAAGTATGTCACTAGATCCTATACCAGAAGATAATCTGGTCTTTATTTGTAAAGGGTTGTTGTTTGTGAGTAAAAAACGTTGAACTTATTAAAGCTGGTCATGGTGCCTAAATTTTAATTTCCACCACATTTTGTAAATGTAGATTTTAAATGTGGCCCTTCAGATTTTGGGACGAAAATTTTACAAAAATGAAAAAAAAAATCGTCCTTATACTCCCATAGCCTTTCAATTTGCGTTCATAAAACCCCAGTGGTCGAAAACCATCAGACAACACGAGAAATTAGAGATTTATTACGGACCAGGTTGACACCAAGGGGAGACATGTTCTATTTTTAGATTATCAGTTCTCTCATTGAAGTACAGGAAAACACAGACAAAGTTTCAAACATCCGTCCGAAGAAGACATTATGGAAAATTATTATTACATGTTTGTTATGTAATGGAATTTAAGTGTTATTAGTCACGTGCCAGTCACTTGACATTCCCACAATGCTTTATTGATTTTTGGTGCAAAATCTAAAAATAGCTTAAGAGGCTACATAGCTTTTTAAGGGAATGCCACCAATACCACGTTATTTTATGATTCTTTATTACTGATGATTTGTATTGTTTTTTTCATATAAATTTCATAGACATATATATTTTTTTATTTGGTGTGATGTGAAAATTCTAAATACCCACCTTTAATGCGGATATTTTGAATTTTAGGATGACAACTCAGAAATATGCTTGCATTTAATACTGTCTTGTGGTTAAGTTATTTTGTATCTTGAATGCTTTTAACAGATTTGAACAAAAAAGGGTGAAAACTTCTAACCCATTACTCTACAGGCGACTCTCAGGACTATCAGTCCTTTGATTTTTTTTTTACATTGAGTCTGACTCAATCTGGATGCCAAAAGACTAGCTTCGCTAGTATAAAAATAGCCCAGTAGATGCTCTTGATGAACACGCATTCTCAATAAAACGGTGCAATTCGATATCAGCAAAAGACGAAAAATGAAGGTTGACCAATGTTCCCAAAGTTGCCTGTTAACTAAAGCTCCATGACTGTACTTGTCGGAACTCACGGGGTTTGAACATGAAATTCTTGGTTTAGATTTTACCGCACGGCAAACTTGAGCCACTTTCAAACTCAATTTGTGCTTGTAAAGTTCGTTACTATCAGATACGCAAAACTCTATGCTAAATACAACCTTGATCTGTTGATCTTACGCAAAATAAGTAAGCCCTCATAGTTAAGTTAACCTTAACAAACTTAAATTGGTACATGATAATTATCAGATAGCACCCTTGTTACGCCACATGGTGTCAAAATGCAAAGGGTAGAAATTTTACAAAGACAGATTCATATTTTATTTATTTCTCTCTCTCACAAACAACGGTAATTTTCGGAGCGCACATACTATGCCTTTCAATTGCCAACAGCAAGTACAGACCATGATCAACAAACTTATATGTGTGAGTTTTGTAAAAGTTAACTGGAATTTATACAATATAATAACGGTTTTCCGTTAGTCATGCTATCGTAACGAACCTTACCAAAGAAAATAGCGAACTGAACGTTCGTTTGTATTGTATCAAACATCCGAAAATGAATTGTTCTATACTGTGAAAATGTGACAATCTCTTAGAAACTACCATGAAATATGCAGTAGATTATTTTGGAGGGATGAAATACTACAGTCCTAACTAATCAGGCTCTTTTAAAGACTAATATAATCAAATTGAGAGATATTATCTTTTTCGGGCAATGTACAGTTTCCTGTGCAACGCACATGTTATTTTCTGAATATATAACTTCAAACGAACAGGAAGTAAACCAAAATCAAACGACAGAACGTTACTGATGAAGAAAACAGAACTTTATCAAGTTAACGTCAGGTTTGTTACAATCAATGCAAAAAAAAACAAGAGCCGTCAGAGACGGGTTATGCTCCCCGAACAAGTGCTTGTCATAAGATGTATGAAATTGGGAAAAAAATAACAAGGGCACATGCTGAAATTTTCCATAAGCAATATGACCATTAAGTTTCATGAAATTTTGAAAAAAAACTGAGAGATATTAGTAAACATTGCAATTTTGCATTAAACTCCTTTTTTCCATGACACAGTCTTAAATTGAAAAACCGGTCAAAGTACATCGGGCATTACCCAAAGGAGTTCATATATGAAGTTTTATCCAATTTGCTTCAGGGGTTGTGGAGAAATGGCTTCGGACCGACGGACGGACGGACAGACGGGGGGACGGATGGACGGAAGGACGGACGGACGTACGCACAGACGAAGCGGCGACTATATGCTCGCCCTTCGGGAAGAATAAAAAATGTGTATCAAATTTATGCTAGATATTCTGCGTATGTTCTGGGTCGGCCTTAAAGCGCTGCCTATACTCCACTGCCTTTGTATTCCCGCCCGGGACTTAACTTTTTTTTTTTTTATCTGAAAGTATATCTATATGTGTCAAGAGCAAGAGTCAGACTTGATAATTTGCGATATAAATTTTAAAATGCTGCATTCTTAAATGCAAAATAAAACGATTTCCTTACTTAAAAGGGAGTTCAAGTAGCCAAGCCAAGGAATAAAAGGGAAAAGGTAAAATGTATTACGGTCAGGTTCGTTACGCTATACTAAAGAAGCATATGCAATTTTATCAAAAGGTATTCACTTTTAAATATTCAATATAGCGGATTTTGTATGCAT
Source organism: Tridacna crocea (assembly GCA_943736015.1). Classification (NCBI taxonomy): domain Eukaryota; kingdom Metazoa; phylum Mollusca; class Bivalvia; order Cardiida; family Cardiidae; genus Tridacna; species Tridacna crocea. The sequence goes on along the minus strand of OX031066.1, from coordinate 30,423,270 downwards.
ATTTTTCTTTTAAGATTGCATTTTTGCAAAATTACATAAAACAAATACTTTCATCATAATAATTTCTGTCATCTTTTTAGTCACATACATGTAATTTTAATCGGCATTCATAGATATTTAAACGTTCATGATGCATATTGTAAACATTTTATGCATCCCTTTTTAGCCGTCATTATATTTAAGAGCATAGCTTATAAATACTAACATTTTTTCACGGTCAATATTCAATCTACATATATTGGGACTAAGAAAAAAATGAACTATTTTTTTTATCAGGTTCGTTACACCTACATTACGAACCTGACCCATTAACAATCAAACTTTCCTGCTAGATTTGTTATTCAAATGTTTAAGATAGAAATGTGATAGGTAAAATGGTACAAACACCTTCAAAATCGATAGATTTTGTATCTCGATTGGTACTTAAGAACTAGAAATACCGGTATGTACTTACTATATGAAGTGTTTCTCCGTCAGCACGTTCTGGGAACATTTGAAGCGAAAAAGACCTTCCAGTCAGACATTTTTTGATACGTGGTAAGAGCTGACGTCAAATTCTTAAACTTATTACGCAAATTTTTATATCATAACTGAGCTGGTACATGTACGCGAGTATTTTCTCTTTAGCTGAACGAACCTGACATTACGAACCTGATCTTGCCACGGAAAACATAGATCTTTTGGAACTTTTAGAATAGTAGTGGGGTTGATTTCCTTTATAACTGTCAGAGAGCGTTTTATCCCACAAGACATTGCAAATTCAATCCATTTGTGAACCATACATCTGAAAAAGCGCTGTCACGAACCTTACAGCTAAAGTAAGAAAATAGTACATGGACATTTAAAAAGTAAAACAATTGAACTTTCTTTGGGAATGGACCATAAGGATCGTTATTAATCCATACATATCGATATGGGACTACTTTAAAAGACATTTCTTAGTTTAAAAAAACAACTATTAATGCATTAAGTGTCCGTTCAAAAGAGGTAACAAACCTTACAGTAAATTCGGCGACAAAATCTCAAAGCATCTGGGATTTACAGTTGTCATGAAAATCTGTCGTAAATACCTTACAAAATCTAGACTTGGATCATATCATCATCCATTAAAAACAGATGTTCAGTTTCGATCGCTACGAGCTAGAAAATTAAACGAAAAGGCTAAAGTTACAAAAAGCGACGACTACGAACCTGACAAAATTGACTACTTCCTGAAAAACAGCAAGAACCCTATCTGCTTGAGATTGGTTTTCTCATTTTTTTAAAGGCAAGGTATGTTCCTTTTATAAAAAAAGCATATAAGATTATACCTAGCTATGACAGATCAAGAGAAATTCGTCGGCGACAAGCAAAATCCGTAATTGCACCGTTTTATTGAGAATGCGTGTGAAGTGAGTCGAGTTTATGTACACGACTCATACATTGAACGCACAGGTGGCAGTACACGATTGTCAGCTTAACTCGTCTCAGTCCGCCATACGAACTTAACTTCCTCATGCAAAGGTCCTTATAGAGTCAGTCTGAAATTATAAGGAGCACTTAAATGCAACAGCACAATCCTAATTCTTTAGATTTTATAAATCACGTTCAACTTGTGAAAGAGGGACATTAATGATCAATATTTTTAAAAGCAAGTGGCACAGTCGGAAACAAACTGAAAAATATGCCTATAGATCTATATTCCAAAATTCACAAAATGCAAACCCAGGAAGCTAGCCTGAAAATGCCAAGCTAAATTGAAACTCAAAACAACACATAATCTGGGGATAAAATTCAATACAGCACGTTACCATGCCGTTTATTTCGCAATCTTTCGTGCCCTGACCCTACCCTTGTTTTTCGCCGCTAAAAACAGCCGCTAGCTCCATGAACCCTAACTTTCGCATTTGGGGTCAGAACTAGACTCCCTTTACATACAAACCAAATGCTTCTTTTCCTTAATCTACCACAATTCATGGACGTAATATAACTATTTTTCTTATCGAAACTGCATTACCTAACTCACTTATTTCTAATTTTGACCTGGTCAATTCGAAGTAAACTGTTTACAAGTGCCACAATTTATGCAGGTTCTTGTGGTTATTTGTTTACGCGAGGCAGGCAATTTCGATATAACATGACGTAGGCCTACTTGTGCTTTAAATAGTATCTTTGCTGAAATTGCGAAATTTTATGCTGACAGTGTACAGGAATGTCTCGGGGTAAGTAGACCTCTCTGTCTCTCTCCTTCTCTCTTCTTCTTCTTCCTCTTCTTCTTCTCTAATGTATTTAGTCGGGTCAACTTCAATGCTGTAAACAACCCTACTATAGTATAGCGGCCATATTGTGTCTCTTGAATGTGTATCAGGATACTGTAAACAAGCATGTGTATTCATTCCTCTAGATCTAAGATACATCGGTCATAGTGTGTCAGTTTGGAAATGTTAACCCTTTACCAAACAATCCCTGATTTTTACGGCCCTGAGATAGAAGCCTTTTGAAAACATTGTGGGATAAGGAGAAAATGCTGCCACAATATTTTCTACCATGATGGAAAGGCATAATACCGTAACACGCCCCTCTGCTATACAGTCAATGCTTACATGTGGTATTGTTTTTTTGACTTAAAAGAAGAAATTTAATGAAAGTCTCAGCTTCATTCCGTTGAAAAATATTGTATTTGATGTTTACGAAATGAATCCATAAACCAATTGCAATTTTTTGACACATAATTTTGATTTTCATGGGTTTTCGTGATTTATAGAGGGGCGTTTTACGGTATTATGCCAAAAAAAAATCTCCCCTATATAATATAAACACAAGGAACGCAACGTCTCGATTGCTGGCGCTAGCACCTGACAGCCTTTCCCAACCAAAATCACCCACGAAACAAACATTGATCATAATCTCATTTAGCCTAGTGATAGACAACATACTAATGTACCTGCGTCATCTGGCGATACCTCAGTAGACACCATTCAACCGGAGATATCCGTCAAGTTTTACAGCTCTATCAGGACATTTTGATTCGTCCGGGACTCCATTCGCTGACGTCACAAGAAGTGCAAGGAAGCGTATTTTCGTATTACTTATTACTATTATTTTTTTCGTTTTTAAGATATTTATGGACATCAAATGATACTAAAGATTCTAGAAAAATCTTTAGTATCATGTGATGTCCATAAGTATCTTAAAATCGAAAAAAATAAAAGTAATAAGTAATACGAAAATACGCTACCTGCTACTTTCTGTGACGTCAGCGAATGGAGTCCCGGATAAATCAAAATGTCCTGATAGAGCTGTAAAACATGACGGATATCTCTGGTTGAAAGGTGTCTTGTGTTTATATTATATAGGGGAGATTTTTTTTTCATGTTTTATCATTTAATTATTTTGGTTATAGAATGTCAAATTCCTGTGGTTAAACTACATAGATTTTTCTGTAGAAATATAAAAGATCATACTTCGAATAACAAATTTTGCAAATAATGAAATACACTCGTAAGTCTACACAAAGTCGTAGTAGATAACTGTCACCTTTTAGGCAATATTACTTTTCAACTGGTCCCCTCTGATGTACAGTAAATGTCAAAATTAGTCACAATAATGAGATGCCCCAGTGATCTTTTTCATATTTGAACATTTACTGTACACCGTAGAGGCGACCAGTCGAAAAGTAACATCGCCTTGGGGGACAGTTATCTGTACTAATGTCCAAATATGAAAAAGATCCCCAGGGCGTCTCATTATTGAGACTATACAAAGTTGATTTATTCCGAAATTTGATTTAAGATCTTGTTAATCTCCTTGTTCTGTGTTGTTTGAAGCTTTCTTTATATGTGTGACCACAGGAATTTGACATTCTTTAACCAAAATAATTGATAAGATATAAAAAAAAATCTCCCCCTATATGGCCCTCAACATGTGATAAGGGACATTCGGACTTTTGCGTAAGGTGTCGTGTCGGATCAGCCTGCGCAGTCTGCATAGACTGATCCAACATGACACTTTCCTATCGTGTGTGAATATTCTGTTTCACGCAAGTCTACTGTTGGACGAAAACCTGATGTTGACGTAAAGTACCGTCTCGGATAAGCCTGCGCGACTGCGCAGGCTGATCCGAGGCGACACATTACGCAGAAGTCTGCATGCCCCTTTTCACGTGTTGAAGCCCATATAGGAATGCAATGTCTTGATTGGCTGTGCCAGCACAAGACAGCCTTTCCTACCCAAAATCACCCATGAAACAAACATTGATCATAATTTCCGTTAGCCTAGCGATCGACAACACAAAACTGTACCTGCGACATTTGGCTATACCTCAGTAGACACCTTTTAACTGGAGATATCCGTCATGTTTTACAATTTTTTGATAATTTTGATCCATCGAGGAAGCCATTCGCTGACGTCACGGGATTCCCAGCTTGATGGGGGATTTCCTTATTCACAAGAGTCATCTTTAAACTCTTTAAAAAGGAATATGGTCAAATACTTTTGTTAGTTACTTCTAGAAAAATCTTAAATATCATGTAATGTCTATAAATTTATATATTCTAAAAACGAATAGTAATAAGTATTCGCAAAATAGTCTTCCTGGGAATCGCATAATGTCAGCGAATGGCTTCCTCGACGGAACGAAATTGTCAAAAAATTGTAAAACATGTGGGATATTTGAATAGTTGAATGATGACAATGCTTTGTAATGCTTTGACCAAGACACTTTTTCCATTTTTTCCTCCTTAGAAAAATCATTTGTAAATCTAAAGCCACTCTATTCTCAATACAAAAGGAGATAATAATTACCCCCCTTTTCAGAAAACTAACAAAAATATCATCATAATTATAATTTCAAGACAGACGACAAATGAATTTCTGGTCGGTTAGAAATGTGCAAAAATATTATATCAGTATAAATCCTTATTTATCAACTAATAAGAAATTTTATCCCATGTTGCATTAGAAGTGTTGGGATGGTAATACCTTAACATACTTGTTACAAGTGCCAGTGTCTACATAGAAAATCTACACACTTTAGACTGCTTTGATCCATTCCACTCAGAGGTAGGTTTTTAACAACTGTTTGGGGAGAAGGCTGCGGACAACATTGTGGGGAAAAGGAGAAATGCCGTTTACTAGGATTTCCTCCTTCAACCAAATTGCTGCCAAACTTTTATATACCAAGGGAAGTAACAATGACTGAAGAGTCAACTGTATTTTGCAGGAGTTTCCTACCTTGCAAAAAGTCTTGCATCCTGTATCTTTGTGCTTTTTTTATGTCATTTTGTATTGTCAAGTCGGTGTGAAATCTCATAAGTTTATGTTTCTTGTTTTATGTGTCCAACTAATGTAAATAGAATTTGCTAAACTTGATATGACTTGACTTGATTTTCACCCTTTCAAAGACAAAATTCACTATTTTTCTCGCATGTGTTTCGAATTCGTCATCTGCAAATGCAATCAAATTTAGGGAGTCTAGAATTTAGTCCTTTGGTATACATTATAAAATGATTTACTGGCATTGATATGATAATTTAGCAGAGTCAGTGTAATCATCAATATAAATAATTTCAACTGAATTAGGGTTGTCACGGAGAGAGGTTAGATATATACCTGCCTTGCCTTTTGAGCTAGCTATTACAGCGGTTTGGTGTATTTCTCTCTTTGGAAGTTTAGCAACATACAGTGGGACTAATTACAACTGTCAGACTGTGGGATTAACGACAACTGTCGGACTGGAGTTACCTGACCCATACATGTTCCCCTTGGTTTATTTGTATATACATGTTTGTCTACAAGTTTCAGAGTTAGTATTTAAATGATCTGGGTCAAAATTCATCAATCATTATCAAGAACATTCTTAGTCTTATTCTCCAGAATTTTCCAAAAATGAAATTAATCTGATTTGTTAAACCATTTGGTCTAGCCAATCAGAAGTTGTGTTACTTCCAAACTTAGAGAGTCTTGCAGAATAAGACAAAGAATGTTCTTCAGAATGGTTGGTGAATATAGACCATGATTTCATTTTTAGCTCTACTGGCTGAGCCAGCAGAGCTTATATCATGGCATGGTTTCAGTTGTCTGTCCGTCAGTTAGTCTTTTTCTTGTTTACATAATAAAGCCTGCAATTGTGGTTAGATTTCTATGAAACATGCAGAGTTTATTTATCTCATCAATAGCTTCAGCCCTATCGATTTTGAAAAAAAATCCAATAAACAGAATGGGAAAAATAGCCATTTCAAGTTGAAAATTTTCATTTCTTGTTTATGCGATAATGTCTGCATTTATTTTCAGATTTTTGTGAAACTTGCCCAGTTTGTTTATATAATCAATAACTTCAACCCTATTGATTTTGAAATGTAATAAAGTCTGCATTTTTTAATCAGATTTTTGTGAAACTTGCACAGTTTGTTTGTCTTATAAATAGCTTTAACCCTCTTGATTTTGAAAAAAACTCCCAACAAACACTATTTGAAAAGTAGCCATTTTAAGTTGAAAATTTCCAATTCTTGTTTACACAATAAAGTCTGCATTTGTGGTCAGATTTCCATGAAACTTGCACAGTTTGTTTATCTTATCAAAAGCTTCATCCCTATAAATTTTGAAAAAAAATCAAACAAACTGTGTGGGAAAAGTAGCCATTTCACTTGAAAATTTTCATTCTTGTTTACGCGATTAAAGTCTGCATTAATCTATCAGTGTTTAAAAACATCCAACAAACAGTATGGGAAAAGTAGCCATTTCAAGTTGAAAATTTCAGTTTCTATTTTACACGACAAAGTCCACATTTCTTGTTTTAATCTTTGTATTTGTGTTTGATTTTTGCCTTTTTGAATCATACATTAATGATATATGCTACAAAATAGGCAAAATTTCTGCCAGTAGAGCAATTCAGGCCCTTCAGGGCTTCTGTTTTTAGCTCACCTGAGCACAACGTGCTCAAGGGGAGCTTTTAGGATCACCCGGTGTCCGTCGTCCGTCGTGCGTCGTCAACAATTCTTTAAACATCAACTCCTCCTAAACCGCTGGGCGGATTTGGACCAAACTTGGCAGGAATGTTCCTTGGGAGGTCCTCTTTAAAAACTGTTCACAGAATTTGATTCCATCAAAAACTCTGGTTGCCATGGCAACCAAATGGAATTTTTTAGCAAATTCTTTAAAATTCTTCTCCTCTGAAACCGCTGGTCGGATTTTGAAATAATTTCACAGATATGTTCCTTGGGTGACCCTTTTCAAAAATTGTTCGCGAAATTTTGATCCGTCAAAAAATGTGGCTCTGGTGAATGGGGGCTTCTTGCACTATACAGAAATGAAGGAATTCTTAAATAATCTTCTTCTCTGAAACCGCCGGTCAGATTTTGAAATAATTTCACAGACTTGTTCCTTGGGTGACCCTTTGAAAAAACTGTTCACGAAATTTTGATTGGCCAAGAAACATGGCTCTGGTGAATGGGGGTTTCTTGCACTATACAGAAATGAAGAAATTCTTAAAAATTCTTCTTCTCTGAAACAGCTGATTAGATTTTGAAATAATTTCACAGACTTGTTCCTTGGGTTACCCTTTTCAAAAATTGTTCGCGAAATTTTGATTGGTCAAGAACATGGCTCTGGTGAATGGGGGCTACTTGCACTATACAGAAATGAAGAAATTCTTGAAAATTCTTCTTCTCTGAAATGGCTGGACAGATTTTGAAATAATTTCACAGAGATGTTCCTTGGGTGACCCTTTTCTAAAATTGTTCGCAAAATTTTGATTGGCCAAGAAACATGGCTCTAGTGAATGGGGGCTACTTGCACTAAATGGAAATGAAGAAATACTTGAAAATTCTTCTCTGAAACCTGTGGTCAGATTTTAAAATAATCTGACAGAGATATTCCTTGGGTGACCCTTTCCAAAAGCTGTACATATAATTTTGATCCGTCAAGAAACATGGCTCTTGTGAATGGGGGCTACTTGCACTATACAGACATGATGAAATTCTTTAAAATTCTCTTTCTCTGAAACCCCTGGTCAGATTTTGAAATAATTTCAGAGAGATGTTCCTTGGGTGACCCTTTTCAAAACCTGTTCGTAAATTTTGATCCATCAAGAAACATGGCTCTCGTGGATGGGGGCTACTTGCTCTTATACAGAAATGAAGAATTCTTAAAAATTCTTCTTTTTGAAACTGATGGTCAGATTTCAAAATGACTTTTACTGGTGACCTTTTGAAAATTGCTTTGCAAAATTATAAAATTGTTTCCAATGTTTCAATACCTCAAAAAAAAAAAAAATAGACTATGGTCATCTCAAAAATTCAGGTGAGCAATCCAGGGCCATCTTGGCCCTCTTGTTTTTTTTTTTGTCGTTTCAGTATTTGACCAAAACAGAGCTAGAGATGTTTACGAGTCCTTTTCAATTCTGTACACACTTCAGGCTATTGTCATGTGGATCTTCATCATTGTGGCCATGTATATGGCTCAATGGAAATCAGCATACTGGGCTCCTAGTATAGTTTCGTCCATTGCTGTAAATATATGTGGTCTTTTAACTTTTTACCACACAACAAAAAGGTAGACTTGGCCAAATTAAAAGCTCCTGTAGACAACAATTTAAAATGTGTTCAGATGATGGAATTTTTATGAAAATTTTGATAGGTTAGAAAACATTATGGAAAAAGGAGAAAATGCTATCTACCAGCATTTTCTTCTTTTCCCAAAAAGTTTTCAATAGCTGTATACTTCAGAGATGTAATGACTAGGGATTGTGTGGTAAAGATTTTAACACAGGATAGATCTAGTGTCATATTTGTAATATAAATAAAACTAATTATGTGTTACAAGCAATATTTGCTAAGTCCATAAACAAAGAAGTGTAAGGCACTAAGAAAAACACAGATCTGTGTATTTATTTTTTGTTTGATTGACAAAGAAATTGGGAACATTTTTCTTCTTTAGATTCCCGTGCACTAGTTTGTATAAATAATGCAAAACATTATTTTAAAGCAAAAATTAGCTTGACATTCTTTCAGTATCTGTAATGAACAGAGATAATGTATGAAAAAAATTATACACATGCCATAAGAAACATAATGATATGAACCATTTACCAAATATTCAATTTCAAAGATAAGGTGCATTAGGTTTGATGTTCTATTTACTTGCTGAAACATACATATGACAGGTACAAAAACATCTGTATATTTTTAGAAAAAATGTTATATGCAGTTGCCTTCAGTTTCCATTATCTCCGGCTAGATGGCATTCTATAAATACTCATCTATCTTATTTGGGCGGGTCTAGGACATTTGCCCCCTGGACTTGTGCGCCCCCCCCCCCCCCCCCCGGACTTTTGCCCCCCTTGGATATCTGCCACCTGGACATTTTCCCCCCAGACATCTGCCAACCTAGGACATCTATCCCCCCCCCCAACATCTGCCCCCTTAGGACATGTACCCCCCTAGGACATGTGCTCCCCAGACATCTGCCCCCAGACATCTGCCCCCATAGGACATCTGCCCACTGGACATCTGCCCCCTCAGTTTGTTTAAAACTTGGACGTCTAGCTCCTTTAAGGGACAATCTCAAAAATGCCACTTTGAGATATACATGTATATTGTACATGATAATTTTGACCAGCACTATTACATGAAAAAGACCTCTCAGCTGTTGTATCTTTAAGTGCTATTTTGTTCAAAATCTTCGGCTAATTAATTGATTTCAGTTTTAGTATCAAACTTCCAGTATGATAACTATAGAGTCAGTTACTCATCTGGCACGCCTGCTGTAAATCCCTATAAAAAATTCTTCTTTTGCATTTTAAGAAAAATAAAGCAAAATTCATGATGTTATTAGTTCTTCAACATCATTTAGAAGAGGCTTATTGTTTCCCAGGAGGCAGTTGTCCTATGGGAGCAAATATCCAGGGGCAGATGTCCTACCATGGCAAATGTCCGGGAGGGGATGTCCTGAGGGGGTGAATATCCAGGGGGCAGATGTCCAGGGGGCAAATGTTGGGGGGGAGCAAATGTCCTATGGGGGCGAATGTCTGGGGGGGGGGGCAGATGTCCAGGGGGCAGATGTCCCAAGGGGGCAGATGTCCTAGGGGGCAAATGCCTTGGAGCAGATGTCCAGGGGGCAGGTGTCCTACTGGGACAAAAGTCTGGGGGCAGAAGTCCAGGGGGCAGATGTCCAGGGGGCAAATGTCCTGATATCAATTTGGGCATTCTGGGTACAGAACCGAACCACTTTCCTACGTGACAACCGTTACTTTGAATTTCAAACTAAAGTAAATGTTTACTCAATAAAATGCTACCTGGTACAATTCACTCAGCTATGATCACCAGTTTTGAGAAATCTGGAGCTAAAATAGAGCTGATTTTTCCTCAAATGTATTGATAAAAGCCATTTTCTCCATTGCTACTTTAAAGCGTGTATTACTACAATTACTACAGTCTCCCAGATAATGGGGAGAGTGATAAATCATATAAAACAGTGGAGTCTTCGGAGAATATGACATGTGCAGATAATTCTTCAGTTTCAAATGGTCAAAAACTTTCAAGTTTACTAAGTTATAATATTTACCACAGGACAAGTATATAGCTCGCTTAAATTGAAAGCATTTTCAGACTTTAGTTTTGACACTGATAGAAATACAGTAAGTTACCTGAAAAGGAATAAAACATTGTAGGAAAGGGAAAAGCCTAGATACCAGTATTTTCTCCCTTTCCCACATTGTTTGCAAAGCTTTTTTTTCCTTGGGATAGGGTAGTTACTGTTAAACAATTTTAACATGTTAATATAATTGCATTTCAGGTCATCCTGGTTGGTTTGTTAAATATATATCTATGTAGAAATGCATTGACCTTTGAAAAGGAGGAAGACACAAGGAAGAAGTACATGAAAATGGTAAATGGTAATATTATAAATGAGATAGATAGGAAGACTGTTATTGTATTCATAATGGTTCCTATAGAATTTGTAAAGATAGTGTCTGACATGATGTTATTATTTAATTTATGAAACATAAGTCCATGGATATATCCATGCTGTCTTGGAGTTTCTTTTACCTTTATTTTGAACTGTATTCTTCTGAAGCCAGTTCCCTTTCAGGATAGGACACCCTAATGGGATTCTTGTTATTAGCTCACCTGAGCACAAAGTGCTCAGTGCGAGCTATTGTGATCACTCACCGTCCGTTGGCGTTCGTCGTCCGTCTGTCCGTCCCACCATCGTCTGTTCACATTTCCTTGTTTACACTCTAGCATCTACAAATATCAACCAATCAGCACCAAACTTGGTCAAAATATATATGACCATAAGATCTCAGATGAGATCAATTATGGGTCTAATTGGATCAAAACAATCGGACTTATTAGCCCTTGAATAAGAAAAATTGTTACATTTAACTTTGTTTTCACTCTAGCATCTACAATTAATAACCAGTTGGGACCAAACTTGGATAAAATATACATGACCATAAGATCTCACATGGCTATGATTATGGATGTAATCGGATTAGAACAACTGGAGTTATTTGCCCTTGAATTTGAAAAATTGCTGTATTTCACTTTGTTTACACTCTAGCATCTACAAATATCAACCAATTAGTTCCAAACTTGGTCAAAAGATATATGACTGTAAGATCGCGGATGAGTTCAATTATGGGTGTAATCAGACCACAGTAGCTGGAGTTATTTGCCCTTGAATTAGAAAGTTCTATAGAATAGTTCTTGGTCCAGAGCATAACTTTGTCATCTCCAGTCTGATTGACTTGAAACTTGGCAATTGTGTTTGTTGCAATAATACAGAGTGCAGTGTGAAAGAACTATAACTCTACCTCATACTGTCTGTGAGTTATTTCCCTTTGATTGAAATTTTTACAGCATTTTATGCTTGTCTGGAATATAACTTTGTCGTCTACGAACTGAACATCTTCAAATTTGATATGCATGATTGTTGAAAAATAATGGAGTGCATTGCACAAGAACAATAACTTCCTCGCACAAATTTTGACTTATTCCCCCTTTGACCTTCATTTTTATAGCATTCATTGCTTGCCCGGAGCAAAACTTTGTCATCTTAAGAAGGAATGACTTGAAATTTGGTATGCTTATTTGTTGCAATATTTGGAAGTGCAGTGCCTAAGAACTGTAACTCTACCTTGTGCTGTCTTTGAGTTGTTTCCCTTTGAATGTCATTTTTACAGCATTTAGTGCCTACCCTGAATATAACTGTCATCTCAAGTCAGAACGACTTCAAACTTGGTATGCATGTTTGTTGCAATATTACGGAGTACAGTGCGCAAGAACAATAACTCTACCTAGCGCTGATTTTGAGTAATTTCACTTTGATCTTCATTTTTACGGTATTTCTTGCTTGTATGGAATGGAACTTCAAAAGTCTCAAGTTAAATTGCAACAGTTTGCTGCTCTTGTTTCATTATCATTTGGCCTTGAACCTTGTTATTTGGTATTTATCTTTATTTTAGACCTGTGCTGCTTGGTACTGAGGTGAGCGATATAGGACCATCATGGTCGTCTGGTATAGCTTTTTATCATCAAATTCAAATATTTTATTGAATACATAGGCCACCAGCCCATGTACAAGTACATAATACAAAATCAAAACACATTTGTTACTGCGTACGGATAGTATTAAAAAACTATTAACAATGGTATAAGATATCTAGTTTCGTATTACTAAATAGTCAAGGCAGACCCAAACTTGCTAGAAACCCTACTCAGATTACTGTAAGAGCAAAATCCATTCTAAGCCATATTCAGCTTATGACATTCATAAATCAGGAGTTTAATTACACATTATTCATACATACATACATTTACACCTACATTTGTAGGTATACTTATACCTTGATGTACATATGTAAATTCAGACACTTTCATGCAGCTGTATACATCTTATGGGTATCAAGCTAAAATTATTATTTGTAAATCGAAACTGTAAAATGGAATATCATTGTATTCATCATTCTTGTTCTCCTATAAAACTTTTTCATATCAAAAGTGCATGATATATGTACATTGCCAAACTTGGAATAACATATTTCTGATTCGAAGACATTATGCTATAGAAGTATAATTGTGGTCTGTGAAACGTAATTATACATACATGTACAGGCAACAAAATCATACATATTCTGCTAAGACTGCGGTATTCTGTTATCAATGTGGAAAACCAGCATCTTTCAGCCGACCAATTAAAGATTACCCAAGTTCTAGCCAAATCTATTTGTTTTTTGGTAGTGAAAGGCAGTGTTTAACCCTTTACCACACGGCACAATTTTAGACTTATCCAAATGGAAAGCATTTGTAGACGACAGTTTCATTGTGGCTCAAATAGTGCAATTTTTCTTTTATAGGGTAGAAAACTTTGTGGGAAAAGGAGAAAATGCTGGTTACCAGCATTTTCTCCTTTTCCCACAATGTTTTCAAAAGGCTTGTTTCGTTAAAAGTCATCAGTTGTGTGATAAAAGCTTAATGAATCCCATTAAGCTGCCAATCCTAACACAACCCTGACTTTTAACGACCCTTAGAAAGAAGCCTAGGGACAAAATTGTGGTAAAAAGGAAAATATGCCAGTAACCAGCATTTTCTCCTTTTCCCACAATATTTTCTACCCTATCAAGATCAGAGATCATCATACTAACAAAGTGTAATTTGTTGTCTGCAGATGCTTTTAATTTGGTCCAGTCCAAATATTTATCGTGTGGTAAAGAGTTAAACATTATTATAACATTGTTCAGTGGTGAGTTAGGATTGAACCCAGCTGTAATGACTATCATTAATCCTAAGACAAGAAATTTACCCAGCTAGCAAACAGATTTGTAGTTTCAAGCCCAGTCTCTTATCTCAACCCTTTACCAAACAATCCATAGTTTTTATGACCCTGAGATAGAAGCCTTTTGAAAACATTGTGGGAAAAGGAGAAAATGCTGGTAACCAGCATTTTCTCCTTTTCCCACAATGTTTTCTACTCTTCCAAGGTCAAGTTTCAATTTTTGAGCCATGTTTACATTGTTGTCTACAAATGCTTTCAATTTGCATTTGGAGGGGTCTAAAATTTTGTTGTTTGGTAAAAAGTTAATGACTACCAGGCTTGGACATATCATATATGAGACACTCTTTTTAACTTTTTTGTAACTTTAACATAACAACCCTGAATTTTCATAAATGAAAAGCCAAGCTCTGTTACTGCCTACTTCATTTAACTCTTTACCACACAAGAAAATTTTAGACTGGTCCAAACTGAAAGCATTTGCAGATGACAAAATAAAGGTGACTAAAAAATAGAATTTGTTCTGGGAAGGGTAGAAAACACTGTGGGAAAATGAGAAAATGCTGGTTACCAGCATTTTCTCCTTTTTCCATACTGTTTTCAAAAAGCTTCTTTCTCAGGGGCGTCAAAAGTAGGGATTGTGTGGTACTTGGTTAGGAAACAGACAAAACCCCCTTGGACAAAAAAAAAAACCCAGGACAAAACCGCCATGGACAAAACCCCCCTAGGACAAAACCCCATACCCTTAACAGAAAAGTGGACGGCTTTGGACTACTGGGGTTTTATGAATGAAAATTAAAAGGCTTTGGGAGTATAAGGATGATTTTTTTTGGACTTTTGTAAAATTCTCGACCCAAAATCTGAAGGGCCGCCTTTAAAATTGTGCTTTATGACCAAAAATGTGGGTTTTTTTCTGTACATGTATATGTTCATAATAAATTCATAATAAATTGTCAATGCAATCATAAAATGGAAAAAATCATTGATCTATTAATCAAAGGCATTATTTTGCTATTTATGGCATTGAATTATAGTGATAATTGATACAGATTTTTAATTCTTAATCCCTTCTCATCATCTGTCTTGCCCAAGTCTGCATAGGTGTTAATATATCAATAGAAACTATCAACAAACTTGAGGTACAAATTAAAATAAGATAATGTCTAAATCATTTTTTGCCTTTCATGTTTGATTTTTTTTTCCTTAAATCAAAGAGACTTACTTTGACTACTTTAAAACTGTTTATGTGTGTTTTCTCAAATTTATATTCTTTTTATAGATGATGGGGGTTTTGTCCTGGGGGCTTTTATCCTATGGGAGTTTTGTCCTTGGGTGGGGGGGGGTTTGTTTATGGGGGTTTTGTCCTAGGGGTTTTTTCTCCTACACTCAATTGGTTAACCCATTACCACACAATCCCTACTTTTGACACCCCTGAGAGAAAAGCCTTTTGAAAACACTATGGGAAAAGGAGAAAATGCTGGTTACCAGCATTTTCTCCTTTTCCCACAGTGTTTTCTACCCTTCCCAGAACAAATTTCAATTTTTCAGTCACCTTTATTTTGTCGTCTGCAAAAGCTTTCAATGTGGACCAGTCCAAAATTTTCTCGTGTGGTAATGAGTTAACCTGATCCTAACCTTTATACTGAATATATAAAGCAAGGCTGACACTTTTGGCCACGATTCTGTCGTGGCAAGTCTTGCCATTTTGGGACACGAACTGGGAGGCTCGTGTCTACTTTGTTTTAGATATCTTGTCTCTGTGATATAAATTGTCTCTTCGCTGGTGATCTGTGGAGCAGTGTTCAGGAAGCCATATATATACCACCGCACCGACGCGAGCACCACTGTCGCGCAGTAGTCGTGAATTGCTCGTGAACGTGTCAAGAACTATTCGTGAACTCGACGTGAGCTGATCGTGAACTATTCGTGATAGTCGTGGCAAGGCGTGCACTGGCAGGCATCCTCCCGCATCGTCCCGACGATTTCACGAACAGTTTGCACATAGTTCACGACCCAGTCGCGAAATTTTGTCATGACCAAAATTTTGAACATTTCAAAATTTTTTTCCCGACATGGCACGCAGTCATATGTTTACGCACACTTCACGCCAGTTTACGACTAGTTTGGGCACTGGCACGACTCGAGTCGTGCCAATGCGTGTCACAGAATCGTGCAAGTGTCAGCCTTGCTTTAGTTGGCATATAAATAGAATGTCACCTATTATTCAGAAAGTTCTATATAAACATTGAAAGGTACTTATATAAGCAGGTAATCAATTTAACCCTTAGCCTACAAGGCCCGACATCAGGTGCTTTTGGTGTAAGTGTAGATCAAGATTAGACAGCACAAAATGTGCAATCTGGTCTTGAATCTACACTGACAAATGAGGACATATTTCTCTCAAAAAATAACATTGAAATCACAATATTTACTCATTTCACTATTGATTAGAAAATCTCAATTACTTACCTAGTAAGTTAAGGGTTGATTGGTGTAATTTGCACAAAATATTTCCTAGACCATTCGGGACTTGCCCCAAGTGATGCTGAGCAACAAAATAGATAATAGTGCAGTCAGTTGCATACAGACCTTGAGAACAGGGCTGTGCTGGTTCAAATCCCCAGCTTGTCCAATTTTTCCTGAGGATTAATGCATTGTGACAGGACTCCTTCCCCTCTGGTGACTAATTATTATTAAGACGATGGTTAGCCCCTGTGGAAAGCAGCCGGTGGTTCTGGAGGAATGTTATGCATTATACTGGTGAAAGAAACTAGTTGCACTGGCCACACTGATGTAACTGAATTAATGTTAAAAGTGTTGTTGTACAGCATTCAGCCCTTGTCATCCTGGGCAAGTTGACCTGCTTTGAAACTTTTTGCTATCGATCAATTTTCTGCATGTCAAAAGACCAGTCTACCACACAATTCAGTCAGTTGTAAGACACTGAATTTATGGATCCATAAACATATGATGACTTGTTTAGTATAGCACCCCCTCCCCCTTTTTTATGCTTCCCGAAGGGCGAGCATATAGTCGCCGCTTCGTCCGTCCGTCCGTCCGTCTGTCCGTCCGTCCGTCCGAAGCGATTTCTCCACAACCCCTGGACCAAATTGGATAAAACTTCATATATGAACTGTTTGAAGTAAGGCGCCAACGTATCTTTCCCGGATTTTCAATTTGACCCCGTGTCATGGAAAAAAGGGGCTTAGTGCAAAATTGCAATTTTTGCCAATATCTCATTCAGTTTTTGTCAGAATATCATGAAACTTCATGGTTATATTGTTTATGGAAAGTTTTAGCATGTGCCCTTGTCATTTTTAATCTGGGCATTTTTTAAGTTGACGTTCTGTCATGGAAAAAGGGGGTTTCTTGCAAAATTCCAATTTTTACTAATATTTCATTCAGTTTTGCTCAAAATTTCATTAAACTTCATGGTTATATTGTTTTTTTCAAAGTTTCACCATGTGCTCTTGTTTCTTTATCTATGTGTTTTTCAATTTGACCCTCTGTCATGGAAAAAGGGGGTTTCTTGTAAAATGTCAAGGAAAAAGGGGCCTGGAAAAAAGGGGCTTAATTCAAAATTGCAATTTTTGCCAATATCTCATTCAGTTTTTGTTAGAATATCATGAAACTTCATGGTTATATTGTTTATGGAAAGTTTTAGCATGTGCCCTTGTCATTTTTAATCTGGGCATTTTTTAAGTTGACATTCTGTCATGGAAAAAGGGGGCTTCTTGCAAAATTCCAATTTTTACTAATATTTCATTCAGTTTTGCTCAAAATTTCATTAAACTTCATGGTTATATTGTTTTTTCAAAGTTTCACCATGTGCTCTTGTTTCTTTATCTATGTGTTTTTCAATTTGACCCTCTGTCATGGAAAAAGGGGGTTTCTTGTAAAATGACCAGGAAAAAGGGGCCCTAATGCAAAATTTCAATTTTTACTAATATCTTGTTCATTTTTTGTCAAAATTTCATGAAATTTCATGTCATGGTTATATCTTGTTTTACAAGTTTCAACATGTGCCCTTTGTTTTTTTTTTTCAATCTATGAACTACAAATGCGCAAATACGTCTTTCCTGGTTTCTCAAATTGAGGTTGCATCACGGAAAAAGGCGACTTTCTGGAAAAAATTGTTTTTCACTTGTATCTCCTTTATCGGTGCTCAAAACTTTTTGAAAATTCAAATCTGAACTTGTTGGAATGTTTCCTGTTTCTCAATTTCAGGCTGCGTCTCAGAAAAAGGGGGCTTCATGTAAAAAATTGTTTTATGTAATATTTACTACATGACTGCTCAAAATTTTATGAAATTTCGAATTTTGAAGTATCATTCAAAAATGTCACAAATTACACACTCGTTGTATTTATTTCAATGATGCAATATTGTCTGATGGGAAATGGGAGCTTAAAGGGGGCTTATTGGGTTTATTGTCCTCTACAAGTTTGTGTTGGCTATCACTAAGATAGTAATTGCCTTTTCACTTCAAATTTTGGGGAGCATGAATTGGTTCTTTTAGGATGAAAGAAGTGAATTTATATCAATTTCATATATTTTATGACAAGCACTTGTTCGGGGAGCATAACCCGTCTCTGACGGCTCTTGTTTTTCCCAAACTACCAGTCAGAATAACCCTTGGCCACGCTATCACAAGTTTAAAGACCCTGAGAAAGAAAGCATTTGAAACATTGTTGGAAAAGAAGTAAATGCTGATCACCAGCATTTTCTCCTTTTCCCACATTGTTTTTTACCCTACCCAAAGCAAATTCTAATTTCTGAGTCACATTTTTATTGTTGTCTGCAATATTCTTAATTTGTAGAAGGCTAGAATTTTGTTGTTTGATAAAGATCAACTAGTGCTTGATGCTCAAAGATTTTAGACAAGTAAACTCTAACATCACAACGTACAAGCATTTAGTGCATCCAACATGGGTAATACAATGAGTAGTGGCTTCACAAAATTGATGACTTCTTTTCTGTTTTTCTTTACAGATGAAAATTCTAGACATTTTGGTTGTGATAATGGCAATACTGTGTGTTATTGGACTGGTTATGGCAGGCTGGTTGGGCTTTACATATGGTGAAGATGAAATTGCAAACATGGACACAGTCATTAGCAGTGATTCTACAAATAGTGTGGATTCTGAGCAATTACAAAAAGAAAAGGAAGATTTGGAAAATAAAAAAGATGGAAATGGCCAGATAGCTGGTGCATTACTTGGACTGAACTTTATGGGTGACATGATGGCAGTGTTTAGTTTTTGGGCTAGTTGTAAGTTTAGACAGTATTTACGGACACAAGAAAATTTAATGACACCCTCTCAATATGAAGCTTATGTCATGGAAACAATGTAGTTGTAGTACATGTATTTGACCATAGAGTACTTTTAACAACTATAGCTGTTTTTGCTGCAAATGTAGGTAAAGATCAGACGCCGAGACCAGGTAGTGCGATGTGTAGTGTACAAGATTTAAGAACTTGGGGCCACAAGTTCTAAATCTAGGTCAGCCAATTTCTTTCAAGGATTGATGATAGTCATTGCAAGAGGATTCATTCATAGTCATTGCAAGAGGATTCATTCATAGTCATTACAAGAGGATTCATTCCTCTCTCAGTGCTAATCATTGTTTCGACAATGGTTTAGTGAGAAAGCAGCCAGTGGCTTGGAAAGAATACTGTGTGGAGTAAAAGAGACTTCAGAAAAGCATAGATAGGTGCACTGGGCACAACAATATAACTAAAATAATGTTTAAAACAGTGTCAAACACTATATCATACAATCAATGGAGATCAGACAGCACAAAGCATGCAGTATGGTCTTTGATCTACATTGTCCAATTCACTTAAACACTATTAACAAAAGTAAAAATGAACTATTGAATCTCATTTCTAAACTGAAAATGTCTGATTCGTTTATCCAGAGTTCAAAAGTTTAATGTAGCTCATAGTGCCAAATTTGTATAATGGACATTTTAATGGTGCATAGAATGTGTCTAAGTATGCCTGGTGTACTGGAAAATTTGGTCGTTTGTTCTTCCCATAAATTTACTTTATTGAGGCCAGTCTTTACCCTGTGCAATACAATCCTTACATTTAATGACCCTGAGAAAGAAGTCTTTTGAAAACAATGTGAGGAATGGAGAAAATACTAGTTACCACAACATTTTCTACCTTCCAAATTTCAATTTTTAAACCACATTTCTGTTGTTGTCTGCAATTGCTTTCAGTTTGGACTAGTCTAAAATTTTGTCATTTGGTACAGAGTTAAGTAGATTTTCTCTTTAAATGTGTGTAAGGGTGAAGTTGTTAAAGCAGTTATGTAGCTACAGAAACTGCTAATCTGCTTGAGGGAGTTTTTTAGAATTGTAATTCTGTGGTAGTGTAAAACTAAATCCTATACCAAACAATAGTCAGGTTAAATTACCCTGAGGAAAATGTCCTTCAAAAACATTGTGGGAAAAGGAGAAAATGCTGAAAAGCAGCATATTCACCTTTCCCCACAAAGTTCTCTCCCCTTGTAAGGATAAATACCATTTTTAGCCACCTTTCAGTGTCCTTTGTTCTTTCTCAGTGGTTTCAATCATGTAAGAGTAAAAGTTTTGTTGTCTGGTATAGCATTTAATAGTTTAGTAGCTTTTGTGCAAGTATGTATTTGTATGGTTATGGCAGGCTGGTTGGGCAGAATATTAATTTTAAGAACCTGAGAAAAAGAGAGGCTTTTTTAAAACATTGGTGGAAAAGGAAAAAAGTTGGTAACCAGCATTCTTTCCATTTCATACACTGATTTCTACCATATTAGAGAGATTGAGCTCATCTCTACCAATTTCTAATTCACCATCTGCAGTTACTTTCAACTGGTAAGAGTTTGCCTTTTGAGAAAGGATTTATACTGTTGGAAAATAAAAAAAGAGCGAAAGAACGACTCAAATTCTAGAACTTGTTTTCTACCAGAAAGTTGATGTCTCCTCCCTTTTTGACATCAGAAAGATTGATACATGACCAAGGCAATTTCTAACTGAAATACCGGTAATAGTCATGACTGAAACTACGTTAGAAATTTTCTGGGTCATATATCAATCTTTCTGACACCAAAAAGGGGGTAGACATCTGGTTTTTTAAGGTGCATAAGGGGAACTTTTAGGATCGCCTTTGTCCGTCTTGCATCGTTCGTCGTCAACATTTCCTTATATATCATCTCCTCCTAAACTGCTGTGCCAAACTTGGTTGGAATGTTTCTTGGGAGATCCGCTTTAAAAAATTGTTCACACAAATTCTTTAAAAATCTTCTCCTCTGAAACCGCTGGTCAGATTTTGAAATGATTTCACAGAGATGTTCCTTGGGTGACCCTTTTTAGCTCACCTGAGCACGAAGTGCTCATGGTGACCTGTAATGATCGCCCAATGTCTGGCGTCCGTCGTGCATTGTCCACAATTTCTTTAAACATCTTCTCCTCCTAAACCGCAAGGCCAATCTTGATGAAACTTGGCAGGGATGCTCCTTGGGTGAAGCTCTACCAAAAGTGTTAAAGAGATTGAATTCCATCGATAACTCTGGTTTCCATGGCAACCAAAAGGAAAAAATGGCAAAATCTTTAAAAATCTTCTTCTCTGAAACTAGAAGGCATAGAGCTTTGATATTTGGTATGTAGCATCTCCTAGTGGACCTCTACCAAGATTGTTCATATGATGCCCCTGGGGTCAAAACTGGCCCCGCCCTGGGGGTCACAAGTTTGAAACATAGAAATAAAGAAGGAAAACTTTACAATTATTCTTCTCTAAAACTAGAAAATGTAGAGCTTTGATATTTTGTAAGTAGGATCTCCTAGTGGAGTTCTACAATGTTTGTTCATATGAAGGCCATGGGGTCAAAACTGGCCCCGCCCCGCGGGTCACAAGTTTAAAACTTAGGAACAAAGAAGGAAAACTTTAAAAATCTTCTTCTCTGAAACTAGAAGAATCAGAGCTTTGATATTTGGTATGTAGCATCTTGTAGTGGACCTCTACCAGGATTGTTCATATGATGCCCTTGGGTCAAAAGTGGCCCTGCCCCGGAGATCACAAGTTTGAAACATAGGAACAAAGAAGGAAAACTTTAAAAATATTCTCCTCTGAAATTAGATGATTCAGAGCTTTGATATTTGGTATGTAGCATCTTCTAGTGGACCTCTACCAAGATTGTTTATATGATGCCCCTAGGGTCAAAACTGGCCCCGCCCCAGGGGTCACAAGTTTGAAACATAGGAACAAAGAAGGAAATCTTTAAAAATCTTTTCTGAAACTAGAAGGTGCAGAGCTTTGATATTTGGTATGTAGTATCTCCTAGTGGACCTCTACCAAGATTGTTCATATGTTGTCCCTGGGGTCAAAACTGGCCCCGCCCAGGGGGTCACAAGTTTGAAAAATAGGAACAAAGAAGGAAAACTTTAAAAATCTTTTCTGAAACTAGAAGGTGCAGAGCTTTGATATTTGGTATGTACATGTAGTATCTCCTAGTGGACCTCTACCAAGATTGTTCATATGTTGTCCCTGGGGTCAAAACTGGCCCTGCTCAGGGGGTCACAAGTTTGAAAAATAGGAACAAAGAAGGAAAACTATAAAAATCTTCTTATCTAAAACAAGACGGAGTAGAGCTTTGATATTTATTATCTAGCATCTCCTAGTGGACCTCTACCAAGATTGTGCATATGATGCCCCTGGGGTCAAAACTGGCCCCGCCCAAGGGGCCACGTTTGAAACATAGGAACAAAGAAGGAAAACTTTAAAAATCTTCTTCTCTGAAACAAGAAGGAGTAGAGCTTTGATATTTGGTTTGAAGCATCTGCTAGTTGACCTCTACCAAGTTTGTTCACATGATGTCCCTGGGGTCCAAACTGGCCCAGCCTCGGGGGTCCCAAGTTCGAAACATAGGAACAAAGAAGGAAAACTTTAAAAATATTTTTCTCTGAAGCTGGAAATCAGAGCATTGATATTTCATTACGTAGTATCTCCTAGTGGACCTCTACCAAAATACGATACGATGGTCTTTTTGGAAAAGAACAATTTTCATTGTAGACCTTTACTGCTTAGTACTCAGGTGAGCGATATAGGACCATCATGGTCCTCTTGTTAAAATTGATAGCGAAATTTTGATCCGTCATAAACATGCCTGTGGTGACTGGTACATGTAGCTACGTGCCCCATACGGAAATGAAGAAATTCTTAAAAATTCTTCTCTAAAATGGGTGGTCAGATTTTGAAATAATTTCGCAGAAATGTTCCTTGGGTGACCTTTTTCAAAAAGTGTCTGGGAAATTTTAATCCGTAGAGAAACATGGCTTTGGTGATGGGGGCTACATGCACTATACGGCCATGAAGAAATTCTTAAAAATTCTTCTTCTCTGGGATGGCATGTTAGATTTTTAAGTAATATCTCGGAAATGTTCCTTTGGTGACCCTTTTCAAAAGTTATTTGTGAAATTTCGATCCGCTCGGAAACATGGCTCTGACTGGGGGATACTTGCACTGTATGGCCATGAAGAAATTCTTAAAAATTCTTTCTCTCTGGATCGTCTGGTCAGATTTAAAAAAAAAAATCACAGAAATATTCCTTGGTTGACCCTTTTCGCAAAATGTTCGAGAAATTGTGATCCATTATGAAATGTTAAGGAAAGTGGTTAGATATATAAGCACTTGAAACCTGCCTTGCTGTTGAGCTAGCTTTTATAGCGATGTGGTTTGGTTTATTTCTCTACGTGGAAGTTAAGCAATGTGCATTAGGTTAGTCCCTGGATGGGCGACCAGGTCGGTGCACGTCACATTTGGTGGCAGAGGTGGGATTAATGACAACTACTGGACTGGAGTTGTTTATCCCCCAGGTTTATTAGTTTATACACGCTTGTATATCAAGCTCGGGGTCGAGATTTCTCAAAGGGGGGAATTAATGTCTCTGAGAGAGGTTAGGTACATAAGCACTTGAAACCTGGCTTGCTGTTGAGCTAGCTTTGACCGCGATGCGGTTATACCCCGGTCACACATTCACGGAAGGCCGCCACGGAAGAGCTACGGATTCGTTCCGGCATCGTCCGTGACAACTCGTACTATTCAATAGCTCTCCGTATTGTAACCGTAGTCATTCGTAGTAGGCCTTGTATATCCGTAGCGGTCCTTGACAATTTTTGAACATGCACAAAAATCTGCTACGGAGTAAACGACCGTAGCGTATCCTTACTAGTCCGTATTAGATCGTACTGATACGTTCTGGTCCGTATTAAAACCATATCAGTCCGTACTTATCCGTAGGCCCAAAGTCTTTTGATACGGAGAACTACGTATTAGCACGGTTACACTACGATGATACGGATTTTTCACGGAAAGTCACGATCTTAATATGTTGTACGACGGAGAGGCAGGGATTACGGAATTATAAGGACCACTATTGTTTGGTAGGATAAATTCAGAATCATGTACTTCAGCAAGGGTACTTTTACTCTGTCTTTGTAGAATACAACGCAATTGCGCTTTGTTGTTAAGTTCACAATCATGAACCGTCAACAAATGATGTTTGCGATAAATTGGCTGCAATTGGATATTGGTATGGCACAAAATATCAAGGCACTGGTCCAGCAGCTTGATGACATACATATAAGTAATAATTATATTTTTATCGTACTAATAGTAATACCTTTAATTTAAGGTTACAATACTTTACAAAACATTGTACGAAAATGAATCAGTACCAGTATTATAATGTGATATGCTATCCAAACAACGATGCTAAACATGCAAGTAAAACGATCAAATAGTACGAGTACATAAAACTGTAACCGTTTTTTCTGGTGGTTCAGGCAATCGCCAACGAAACGGGAGGCCAAAGGTTCGAGTCCCGCCAGGAGCTTGTTCTGATATGGCTGGTTGGTGAACCGCCAGCTAGTTAAATGTATGGTTACTGGTTGCCTGCCTAGGACAGGAATCGGGAGTAAAGACGCTCAGAGAATGAGGTGTCTCATAAACCCTGGAGGCTGGCCCTTTCGAAATGGGTGATACTAACTATAATAAACAAGCACTTTACTTTTAAAGCATAAAAATTCACGATAATCAGTGTAATTGTGAAATAAACAGTAGGTTTTATGAACATAAAAGAAACGTTATTGGTGAATATTTTCATTGAACCCTTTGCCGTTCAATCCCTTTTTTTCTGGGTCAGTTAGTCTGACAAGTCAAGAAAACATTCTAATTCTAGGAAATCGAAAAAAATGCTCAAAATGTATTGTAGAACTTAAGCTCATTTGTACCAAATGTACAGTTGTCTGCAGATGCTTTCAATTTCATGGAGGCCAAATTTTGGCACTTGTTATGGGTTATTGATTATAATAATCACGTAATAAAAGACAGAGAATATGTGGACTAGAGATTGGCTTTTACGAAGACCTCTCCATGGCCAGTATGAGGCTCTCATGGCCGAACTTGTTGCATTTTGAAAGTGAGCAGGCTAGAGGATTTGGACGGAATGCTAAATCGTGGTAGGTCCGTATCGATCCGTGGCGATTCATACTACTACGTATCGGATCGTTCTTATTCGTACTAATCCGTACTTGTACCGTACCAAATCGTAGTGTATCCGTAATACAATCGTCCTGATCCGTGTCGCTCCGTATTAAACCGTCTCCAAACGTAACAGTCCGTATCTCTCCTGGAACTCTGACCTACATTTTGGCTGTAGATCCGTCGAACTCCGTACTCACACCGTTGTGTATCCGTATTGGAACCGTAGTGGACTACGGAATTTGACATTTCCGTAGTCATCCGAGAACGATTAGACCGTAGGTCTTTCGTGGCGGTCTCCCGTGAATATGTGACCGGGGCTTTACGTGTATTTCCCTCTGTGGAAGTTAAACAGCATGCATTAGGTTAGTGCCTGGATGGGTGACCAGGTTGTTGTATGTTACAAGAAAAATGGCGCTGATAGCTGTAAACTAATTACACTGTATAGACATGAAGAAATTCTAGAAATGTTTTTTTTTTCTCTGAAACCTGTGGTCAGATTTTGAAATAATTTCACAGAAATGTTCCCTGGGTGACTCTTTTCAAAAATTGTTCACAAAATTGTGATCTATCAAGAAACATGGCTCTGGTGGTGGGGGCTATTTGCACTATAGGGACATGAAGAGGAATTTCTCAATTCTTCTCTGGAACGGCTGGTCAGGTTTTGAAATAATTTCATAGGTATGTTCCTAGGGTGACCCTTTTCAAAAACTGTTAGGGAAATTTTTATCCACTGAAAAACAACAGCAAATTGTTGGCACCTGCATGTGGTTCTCTAGTTCGACTTACGTTTTTAGTCACTTTCAAATATGTGCTCTTATTCAAGAAATTGTCCTTGGGTGATCTGTCCAAATATTTATTTGAAAAATTTTGATTCATCAAAAATCATTTCTGTGGTGATGATTGTAGGGGTGGTGACAGATTTTGAAATGACCTTTACAGGTAACCTTTTCAAAATTGCTTGGCAAAATAATGATTTTGTTTCCAGAGTTTCAATACTTAAAAAAATGGCTATATTCCTCTGTAAAAAAATTCAGGTGAGTGATCCAGGGCTATCTTGGCCCTCTTGTTTGTAGATAAAACTGGTTGTAGGTCAAATTTGGATTTGTTTCGTAAAGGGTAATACACTATTGGGAACTTTTATGATCCTGAGAAACAGACTTTTAAAAAAATGTTGTGGTTAAAGGAGAAGATGCTGCTAGCACAAATCCTTCCTGTTTTTCCACATCTTCTGCCCTTACAAAGACACACCCTATTTAGCCACATTCAGTTGCAATTCATTTGTCATCTGCAAATTCATTTAAAATAGAAATGTCTTAAATTTGTCTTGTCGGTAAAGGTTTAACCAGAAATGTGGTCAGAAAATTGCTATTATTGTGAACAAGTACAATTTATAGCAAAGACAAGCTCATTTTATGAGAATTTTCAGTCTTATTCTGCTCACTGAAAATTGCCAATACATTTACCTTCACTATATACCAGTAATAGTATTGTACTTGGGTTGTTCATTTGTGTCACTGATACTCAAATATAATTAACTCTCCAGGTCTTCATTATTACAGCATTTTTAAGGCAATTAATGACAGTAACATATTCTATGTCATTTAAAGATGCCTGTCAACAGCCGGTGAGGAGAAACGCTGTTAAATTTCAAAAAGAAAAACAGAATGGTACAGAAATCTGTCCTTTGTGTACACAAGGATAAATTACTGACATATATCGTGTAAATGAAAAAAGAAGCACGGGGGTTTGTGTGAAAAACCGAAAATTGGCCAGAAGAAAACTGGCTGACGATCGAAGCTGTAAACAATGGCGGTGACCCACGGAAATTTATCGTTGGTTTCCGCCTAGAGTCGGATACGGTGTAACTTACATATACCCCGTAGTAGTCCGGCATGAATCCAAGATGACCGTGCAATAGCGTCTATAGAAAATATTTTTGCAGAAATAAGTAGGTATTGGTATCCTGATTTGAAATCTGGATGATGCCAGATTGGCATCATTGGGCAATTCAAGATGGCCACCAAAATCCAAGATGGCCGACAAAATAAGGGTTTTTGTCATAGATATTCTAATATATATTTATAAAATGTTTAAAAGATGGCATTTAAACTTGAGTAAAAGCTTAGATAAGATTTTTCATTAATATGCAATAAAAGCAAATTAAAAAAAAAAATAATCACCCAAGATAGCAGCCAAAAGCAAGTAAAATGTGTTGGAGTAAAAGCAAAAATGAAATGAAAATTGCAGTTGACTATACCATTGATTTCAGTAGATCCATTGCTACAGTAGAAAACTATGCCTCAACAAATAAATTGAAATTCAACAATAAACAACACCTTATAAAAACGTTATTGATGAGCAAACAAAACATACAAACAGGCCACTTTTCTCGTTTTAGTGCATTTATTGTGTTCCCGTATGCATAAAATGTGGAGAGCATGAATGAAAACTCTTGTCACTATCAATATTTCTTTATCAGAGTACGATTTTCTAAGTAAACAACATTATTTTCAAAGATGATATAGTTCACGTCAAGATTTTTTTTTTTTTTTTTTTTTTTTTTTTTTTCCCCCTTCATGATAACGTTCACGTCATAAGTAGCATTTCATAACAAAATAGTCCTATCATGAATACTGGTGTGATTTAAAAGGAGAGAGAGTAAATCAAATATGCATATAACTTGCAGAATCATATAACAAGCAGAATTGATTTAGATAATCAGATAAAAATCAATACATGTATGCATTTATTAACTATTATATATAGAAATAAAGCCAACATGTTTTTATTTCGATTAGTCTCTATGGAAATTCCCCAGACCTTAATCAAACAGTCAAGAAATTGATTAATGAGTATATATTCCAAATATATATGCTTCCACATAATGGCGTGTATTTTAGCCAAACCTTTATTCTAGCTGTAAAGGATTTAAGATTTGTTGTTGTGGAGCAGCTGTGAGTTGTAACAGTCAAGTTAATGTATTTGAACTTTGCCTCCCTTTATTAAAATTTCCAAAATCATGTACGGTGTACAAAATTTAACTAGGCTATATGCTAGATTTGTGTATTGTTTACAATAATTCTTTATCAACAGTATGGATATCTGTAATACTACTAGAGAAAAGAACTAATATTTCGTCTTCTTCTTTATACAAGAATGAAAAGCATATGTCTATCAAAATTTGTTTTGAGAATATAGGAAAAACATTGCGGAAAAAGGAGAAAATACTGGTTCCTACTGGTTTTTCTCTGTATACAAGAATTAAAAGCATGTCTATCAAAATTTGTTTTGAGAATATAGGAAAAACATTGCGGAAAAAGGAGAATATACTAGTTACTACTGGTTACCAGTTTTTTTCTTTTTTTCATGAATTTTTTAAAAGGCGTTTTCCCACGATTCTTTCACAGGTTTTCTTTCTCAGTGTCAGATGATTTCAGGTTTTGTTTCAGAAAGTGTGGGTTATAATCAGATATATTGAGTACACATTATGAATATCGTGTGTGTTCGAAAACGTATGGATTGTTTCCCCTGTTAATAAATACGGTATTACTTCCCTTGTTTCACTCGTCGAGCAGGTTTATTTTTAATTTAAAATTTCCTGCAATATACAAAATAAATCTTATTGAAATTGAAACACAATAAATAACCAATAAAACAAATATTTATAGTAATTTACTCATATTTTAGCTGAAACTCTCTGCGAGGAAATTCTCCGATGGCGTGCCGAAACTACGTAATCTCCCAACCTTTGTGTGTAAAGAAAGACAAATTTCACAGTAATTATGATATATTACGCATTGAGATTGAACAACAGTAGAAATATAGCATATTTACACAATCATGATAAACTTTTGTCCTTTTCAATCGACATATTATTGCTCTGGCGAGCAAAGTTTCATATCTCATACTTATGTCATAACAGTTTTCCCCCTTTGTTATGTATCACAATTTCGAAGGCAAATATCTTACAAAGTACGATTTTTCTATTGATGAAGCATTAATATGTTATGTAAAATGCATATATCAATATATTTTACTAGTTAATATACTATTTCACTGCTATGGAACAGCTGCAAAAACTCCCATGGAGTATCTATGGCGTATAAATTCTCCATGGCATGTTTTAGTAGGATCCCAACGCGTAATCAGTACTAAATAAAAATACATTTTGTACCTGCTTTCAACAGCTACATACAATACATAACACATTTAAATATGGCTGAAATCAAGATAATTTCATAATTCTAAGTATGCATTAACATGATATTCAAGACAACATGACGCAACTAAGATGATGAAATATGTATATTCTGTATTCTACTTATGACATGAACGTTATCATAAAAAAATTCCTGACGTGAACTATATCATTTTAGAAAATAATGTTTACCTAGAAAATCGTATTCAAATAAAAAATTTATTGATAGTGACAAGACTTTTTATTCATGCTCTTCAGATTTTATGCATACGGGAACACAATAAGCACTAAAAGAAGAAATGTGGCCTGTTTGTGTGTTTTGTTTATTTTTGACGTGAACGTTATCCAGGCTAAAAATCTGTCTGCTCGTCAAAAGCTTTTTCATCAGGTGTTGTTTAAAAGATCTGTCACATCCAGCAAACCCCTGGCATTTTTCGCCTTCTCTGCTTCAAACCAAATTCCAATCGGTCACGTATTAAATTAGTTATTGAAGATTTTTTTATCTGAAGCGGGGAAATTTCTTTAAATGTCCGCCATTGTTGTTGTTGTTGTGTCATGTGATTCCCCGCCATGGCCGGGTACAGGTAGTTAGTGATATATCACTAAGTACCTGTACCCAGCGACATACGCTCCCTTTCATAACAACTGTAAGATACATTTTGCTCTTTGGATGCAGATGTTCAGTTGAGAAATTTAAGGTGTACTAAAAGTGTTCTTTTTCAATATGATTATGTCCCTATGGGATACATCAAATAGATGATGTTGTTATATCATGTTCAAGGATGTATATACTTTAATTTCACCTTTTTCAAGATCATCTGAGAGAAATTTAGAAACGATATCAGTGTAAAATGTGTCCATTTTATGTAAAAATCATTTTAGCTGCCATCTTGGACGCCATCTTGTTTCTAGCAAGTTGCCCAAGGATGCCAGACTGGCATCACTTGGTTTTGTAATGTACTATGTATCCTCTTTCAAAAAATGCAAAAACATCTTCTATAGACGCTATTCCATGCTTTGGTTAATATTCCACTTTTCCATGCCGGACTATAGGCCTCGATCTCCGTCTAAAAATAGAGGCTGCAACAGAAAAGCATCCATTTTCCTTTATTTACCGCATCAAGGCCAAGGTCAAATATGGTCACGTTACAGTATGCATGATCATCATACGAATCTGTCCGAGTGTATAACGGATATCGAAAATCTTCGATTCAAAATCCGGAAACGACCAGTCTGTTTACATTGAAGGCCGCAAGTCTGCGAAATGCATTTTCTATCAGGCGTAATCTAAGCAACCTTGCAACCGTCAGGCGCGATATTTGGCATAGATATATAAGAATGACTATATTTTGATAAAATAAAAAACAAAATGAGTTAAAACTGGCTTAAAATGAGTATTATTGCCTCTTTAATAATGAATTATTAAATTTCCAGTATCCTTTCCCATGTTTTTGATTAGGAAACTGTAGTTCAAGTACAATGATAGAGTGGTCCGATTTATAGCTTATGTCTATATCACAATTTCTGAGGAAAGGAATTAAACTTTTTGTCGTTAAAAAAAATCCAATCTCCCTCTCTTTAAAGATGAAAAGCGTTTCTAGGTATACTTCCGAGTCTCCCCATGCAAATGTCTAAATGGGTCCATAAGTTCTCTCTCATTCATTGTCTTAATTTAAAGTTTTCTCGAATTGATGTTATGATTAGAATCTTTGCAGTTTTCATAGTCAATTGAGCTATCAAGAACAAGATTAAAGTCACCACATGTATACAATGATATTATCCATTTTTTCAAAAGAATCAATATGACTAAAAGCATTTATAAAAAAAATCCAGGGTTATCAGTATTTGGTGCATATATATTTGCGAGTATAATTTGTTTGTCGTTGTAAGATATATTAAGAGCAATAAACTGTCCATTAGTATCTTTTCTGCATGCCAAAACTTTGAGATATGTACCTATTGTTATTAAAACAGCAACTCCTTTTGAATTTGAACTACCATGATTAAAGAAACAATTTCCGTCCCATTCTTGATAAATTTTATTTTCAATTCCAAACTGGAATCCTAATTTGGTTTAGGCAGATCTGGAATCTGTCTAGACCAAATTAGAAGGCAGATTCCGGATCTGCCTAGATTCCAGTTTGGACTACGACATATAAATGTTAACTTTGCTGAGTTACGTCGCCTTCTACTGTCCTGTTTTGTATATGGCAATTGTTGGAGAATGGTAATTACCACGTATACCCTACACCTATCCTCGCATGATATATCACCTTTTGCCATATTGTTTTTATAAACTATTTACTAAAGAAGCACCAAAAGTCACATATTTTCAAAGGCTTTAATTCGAAGAATTATAAGATATTGACTTCTGGATGATTTGTCTTCTTTAGCTACGATGTTTTCAAAAGCTTGCCATTAAAGTAGCACAAAATAGATATCTTTGGCCCTCATGATCTACTTCCGAACATTACAATAAAGTTTTCCACCTTTAAATATCCATGCACAATCATATGAGTAACGTGCAATCATGGCACGAATAAGCCAAGGGACGACGGAACTGGTTTTTGGAACGAACAACGCTTGAAGCAAAAGAAAAAGACAAATTTTGTGGCATACCATTGCGCCAATAGAAGGCATTGAAAATTTAAGCTATTTTCAACCTAAAAGAGGTATTTCCACGATAATGGCCTTTTGCAGTTTATTTCAATAAGCCATTTTTAATTATATATTTGAGTGCTATTGAAAAACTCATTTGTCTAGAAAACCAAAGTGTTGAGAACGCTGATGTGGCATTTGTCAAGGAAGACACTGTATGGAATTAATAATTTGAAAACAAGAGGGTCATAATGGCCCTGGATCGCCCACTTGAGTCAATAGTCGAAATTCATTCCTCGTGCATACTTCAATTTCTGACCAATTGTCCTGTCAATTAAGCATAAAACATGGCCACTAGAGCGTCCATAAGGAATTTCCTAAAGTTGACCTAATTTGTCAGTGACCCAGTTTAGAACTCATCAAAAATGAACAAGACAAGAATTCGGAACAGTTTTCAAGTTAATTGAGCAAAATTTGGACTGTAGAGTGCCCACAAGGTTGTTCTTGAATTTGACTATGTGACCTAGTTCATGACCCCAGATGACCCAATTCCAAACTCACTCAACATTTCATCAAGACAAACATTCTAACCAATTTTCAAGTCAATTGAGCAAGAAATGTAGCCTCTAGACTGCCCGCAAGGAATTTCTTTAATTTGACCTAATGACCTAGATTATGACCCCAGGTGATCCAATTTTGAACACATCCTAGTTTTTTTATCAAGAGAAACATTCTAATTAATTTTCAAATCAACTGAGCAAAGATTGTGACATATAGAGTGCCTACAAGGTATTAGTTTAATTTGACCTTGAGACCTAGTTTATGACCCCAGGAGACCCAATTTTAAACTGAGTAAATATATTGTGCTCAGGTGGGATAACAAGATTTGAACAGGTTCACTAAATACCAAATAACAAAGCTCTATGCTTTCGAGTTCTAAAAAAAAGAATTTTCAAATTTTCCTTCTTTGTTCCTTGTTTGAAATTGTGACTCCCGTGGCGGGGCTACTTTTGACCCCAGTGACATCATTTGAACAAACTTGGTAGAAGTCCAAATATAAAAGCTCAACAATATCCAGTTTCAGAGAAGGAGAATTTTAAACTTTTCCTTCTTTGTTCCTATGTTTGAACTTGTGACCTATGGGCAGGGGCCAGTTTTGACCCAAGGGGCATCATATGAACCAAATTGGTAAAAGTCCACTAGGAGATGCTAGATGCCAAATATCAAAGCTCTACGCCTTCAAGTTCCAGAGAAGAAGAATTTTAAATAAAGTTTCCTTTTTTGTTCCTAAGTTCGAACTTGTGACCCCCGAGGCGGGGCCAGTGTTGACCCCAGGGGCATCATATGAACAAACTTGGTAGAGGTTCACAAGGAGATGCTACATACCAGCCATATCACAGCCATACGCTTTCTAGTTTCAGAGAAGATTTTCAAAGATTTTGTTATTTTTTCCTTTCTATTGCTATGGCAACCAGAGTTAAGGGTGAAATTAAATCTCTTAAATAAGTTTGGTAGAATTTCTCCAAAGGAACATCCCTACCAAGTTTCATCAAGATTTGCCTAGGGGTTTAGGAGGAGAAGATGTTTAAAGGAATTCTGGACAGACGGACAGATATACATGT
The DNA here is from genome assembly GCA_943736015.1 of Tridacna crocea. Classification (NCBI taxonomy): domain Eukaryota; kingdom Metazoa; phylum Mollusca; class Bivalvia; order Cardiida; family Cardiidae; genus Tridacna; species Tridacna crocea. The sequence continues at coordinate 30,389,578 of OX031066.1, read as the reverse complement.
ACACCGGACGATTACAGATCACAATACCTCACTTTAGCACTTAGTGCTCAGGTGAGCCAAAACTAGAAGGCCCTGAAGGGCCTGAAATCGCTCTACTGGCAAAGATATTGCTTTTATGCTAGCATACACTATGAATTCATGATCGAAAAAGAAAAAAAAAAAAAAAAGATTAAAACAAGGAATGCTGACTTCAACGCGTAAACAAGCAATTGAAAATTTCAACTTGAAATGGCTACTTTTCCCATACTGTTTGTTGGATTTTCTTTTTCAAAATCAATAGGGTTGAAGCTATTGATAAGATTAACAAACTCTGCAAGTTTCACAAAAATCTGACCTCAAATGCAGACTTGATGGTGCGAACTACAAATCGAAATTCAACTTGAATGGGCTACTTTTTCCTAACTGTATGTTGGATTTTCTTCAAAACCAATCAGGTTAAAGCTATTGATAAGATAAACAAACTCTGCAAGTTTCATGGAAATCTGACCACAAATGCATACTTTATCGCGTAAACAAGAAATGAAAATTTCAACGTAAATTGCTGCTTTTCCCATACCGTTTGTTGGATATTTTTTTTTAAATCAATAGGCTTAAAGCTATTGATAAATCAAACAAACTGTGCAAGATTTATGGAAATCTGACCATAATTGCCAACTTTATCGCTTAAACAAGGAAAAAATATTCTCAAATTGAAATGGCTTCTTTTCCCATACAACTTGTTGGGTTTTTGTCAAAATCAATAGGGTTGAAGCTATTGATAAGGCAGAAAAACTCTGCAAGTTTCACAGAAATCTTATCACAAATACAGACTTTATTGTGTAAAGAAGAAATGAAAATGTTCAACTTAAAATGGCTACTTTTGCCATATTGTTTGTTGGATTTTTTTTTTTTTTTCAAAATCAATAGGGTTAAAGCTATTAACGAGAACAAACTGTGCAAGTTTCACGAAAATCTGAGTACAAATGCAGACTTTATCGCGTAAACAAGAAAAAGAATATCAGACGGACGGACGACGGAAACCACGCAATAACATAAGCTCTGCTGGAAGAAAGCCAGTAGAGCTAAAAAGCAGAGAAATATTGTTTAAATATAACTTGAAAATCAACCTCCTAAGCAAATTAATATGTCTCTTTGGTTAAAGAGAGATTACTAGTGCCTAAGTTTGCATCATTTGTGTGTTGGTGGTCTCCTTTTGATCTTTCAAGAGGAGTCAGGAGTAACGTTCCTTGATAGAGGGATGAATTGATAGGTAGAAGAGAAGCCATGTAACACATTGAATTCAATTAATTTTATAACTGAATACTATAATTTTGAGATGTCATTGGCCGTCAGGTTCTAATTCCCAACATTACAATTAAGTTTTCTACGTGTAAATATTCATGCACAATCAAATGATTAGCGTGCAATCATGGGACGAATATGCCCAGGGACGAACTGGTTTTGGAACGAACAGCCCCGGACGCAAAGTGGATAGAACAAAAATAATGCGCATATCATTGTAGAAGGCTATAGAGAGGTGAAGCTATTTTCAATCAGAAAGAAGTAATTTAACGATCGATAGCCTTTTGCAGTTTATTTCAGTACACCATTTCAAATTATATATCTGAGTGCTTTTCAAAAAAACGATTTTTCTAACAAAAAATGAGTTTCATTGGGTTTAATTCCTTCGGTTTTGCCCAAAATACTACACATGGCCGTCACATTTCAATACTGAACATTTATTATTGATCTCAAAGTGGCATTGTCTTCGACAAATGCCACAAAAAATGGCTTGTGTTGACGTACCTTCATATAGAACGGTGTAGCTTCCTTTTACAAAAGAGAGTCAATGTATCTCCACTATATGACGTTAATCCGAAGTGGGCGGGGGGCAACATTGGGGCATTTATTGGCTATGGGTCAACAGCGCCTAGCCCACTATGGACCAACGTACAGTGTCCCAAATCGGAAGCTGCTGCCACTGTACGCCCCAAATCAGTTAGCTGCAGTAAACAAGTTTAACAAAACAGGCTGGCACGCGTAATCTAGCAAACAGAAAATGATCGGGTGTTTTGCATTTGAAAGGTAAGAAGTTTTTCTACAAATACATACTGCGATTGGGTTCATAAACCGAGCGAGTTTTGTATAGGAAAGCTGCATCACCAAATTTCGTCGTTGGCGGCTGCCATGATCGCTAAACATTTGCTTTCTACTCCTTCGGGAAGATCGAAAACCATTTTGTGATACTGCATACAGATGAAGAAATCATTCGGCTTTGCGTATACATTTCTATGGTTGTATTTAGTGCCATATCCATTGAAATAATTCACTTTTTATCAAGGTACCATCAAAACGTTCACTGTACGGCTAGCTGCATCTGTACGCAACGATTAGCTGCATTTCACAATAAAAAATGTGTACGCCTAGCTGCATTAATGCATCATAATACTGAACAAAAAGGTTCAGCCCATATGGTAAAACACGTTTTTTTAGCTCGAAATTATATATGTCGTATGCCGGATCGGAATCTAGGCATATCCCGGGAATCTGCCTAGACCAAATTAGAATAATACTTTAGTGTAGACCAAAATAGATCTAGATTCTTTTCTAAATTCTTAATCATATTAATTCTTATGTGTTTACAATTTAGACGTATTTTTAATTGAAGCAATTTATTTGTTTTTCCCTCAATTGCTCCGTTTTCCTCGTTGCATTTTTTCCTCGAAAGTGCTAAACACCCAAAATTTAATCTTACTCAGAATTTCTAATTAAACTTCTTTTATGTTGGAGTTTAAGTTGACTAAGATGGTTAATATGTAGTCGCATTATATAAAACGAGAAAATATTCCGATTTGGTCTAGGCAGATTGTGGAGCTGCCTAGCCAAACTGTTAAACCATTTTGGTATCTAGGCAAAATTCCAGTTTGGGCTAAATTTCGGATCTGCCTAGATTCCAGTTTGGACAGCGACATACATAAATATATAAATTCAAACAAAAGCAGGTAAGATTATCTTGTTTCTTCAAGGCATTTCATGAATTACACAAATCCGGCTCCATTGATAAATTCTTTTATTGCATGGAAAACATCGCTGATATCATTTCTTGATTTAGGTCTAGTCCCTGTACAACAGATAGGTACAAAGTTTGCCATGTTTTGCAACCCCTAATCATTGATTTTAATTCACTGATAAACATCAATGAATTATACAGTATTTTTTTTTTTTGTAGCTTTTCAACGAAATAAAGAATTCAGTTCGGGTTAAACGTAAAGTTTTCAGGTTTTCGATCTTCACCTGAATTCACGATATTATCTCGCACATCCATCCTCAAGTCTTAAGTCTTTACCAAAGCATTTGCAGACGTTCAGTTGGTAGCGTTTTCCTTTGAATTTATAAATCTCAGTGAAAACAGAAGTACTAGCTTAAAGGCAGCCAATTCTTTAATACATCTAACCTCTAAACGTACTCAATACTGACTATGGATCGTTTATAGACAATGGTAGACCTATTCACGACCGCTTGATTCACCGAGTCTTTAAAGGGTGGAAATGGAACCTGGAAAAGTCGAATACGAACTTTATACATTCACCAGTGCACTGCCAACCTCACATCTTCAGAGCTAGATCTATATGTCATTTATTGCAACACTCTTAACCAAGATGTACACAATTCTCATTATAAATTTTAAAAGCCTGTTTCACATCAGCCTTACGACAGCCGTACGGGAACATAAATCGCAGGACTTCGCGCGGTTTCCGCAAGACTGTCTTACGAATTTGCAACGCCGTAGACGTCGCAATTAAGCTGGTTTTTCAACATGCTCATTTTCCTAGCGATTTCTTTGCGGTTTTTTGAGTTTGCATGGCAACTGTACAGTTGCCACACGGGAGCCATACGGCTACCTTGAGACCATAGCACATCAATCATACGGTTTTATAACTTACGTTTGTCCTGCGAAGGCCGAAAGACGATCGCACGAACATCTTGCGGCTGCCTTGCGAATGCCTTGCGTTTGGTGAAAGTCTGTCTGAAGACTACTGCGGAACGTAGGAACAAGAGATTCGCACAGCTGCCTCGCAAATGCCTTGCGAAAAGTTAGCGTCATCCGTCCTCTTTTAAAAAGTTTGTATGTCTTGTTCGTCATCAGTCGCTATCGAGATTTCAGGACGAGAAGGTCATGCAGAAACGAAGATCTCAGAATGGAAAGGGGTAGGTTCCGATTGCTGAACCCCCATTGAACCCGAGACATTCAAGGTACCACCAACCCAGGATTTAGATGAAGAAAGCACGTGCTTGTACGAGAATGACAAAATGCCCTTAGCATAAAATATTGTCGTCCCGGTCTTTATCTGCGAGTATCCTGTCCATTGTTTTAATATGCAACCTATGTGCCGGGGTAGCATTGTGAATATATAGATATATATCCAATCGGACAAGAGGAGATAATTCCTCCTCCTTATGGCGATCGCACGAACACCGTACAGCTGGGTCTTGCAAAATCGTGCTTGCCGTGCGGTGGTCGTAAGAAACTTTGAAAATTCTTACGGCAGTCTTGCGGGTGCCTTGAGAATTTGTGCGGCAGCCTTAAGCTAACCGCACGACAGCCGTGCGAACTCGTCGCTTTGTTTTTAGCTCACCTTAGCACAAAGTGCTACAGGTGAGCTATTGTGATCGCCTTATGTCCGTCGTCCGTAGTCTGTCGTCCGTCGTCCGTCAACAATTTCTTTAAAAATCTTCTCCTAAATACTGGGGTAATCTTCATGAAACTTGGCAGGAATGTTCCTTGGGTGAAGCTCTACCAAAATTGTTCAAAGAATTTAATTCCACCCATAACTCTGGTTGCCATGGCAACAAAAAGAAAAAAAAAAACGAAATCTTTGAAAATCTTCTTCTCTGAAACTATAAGGCGTAGAGCTTTGATATTTGGTATGTAGTATCTCCTAATGGACCTCTATCAAGTTTGTTCAAATCATGCCCCTAGGGTCAAAACTGGCCCCGCCCCGGGGGATAACGAGTTTGAGCATAGGAACAAAGGAGGAAAACTTTAAAAATCTTCTCCTCTGAAACTTGAAGGCGTAGAGCTTTGATATTTGGTATGTAGCATCTCCTAGTCGACCTTTACCAAGTTTGTTCAAATTATATCCCTGGGGTCAAAACTGGGGCCATCTCAGGGGTCACAAGTTTGAGCAAAGGAACGAAGAAGGAAAAATTTAAAAATCTTCTCCTCTGAAACTTGAAGGCGTAGAGCTTTGACATTTAGTATGTGACATCTCCTAGTGGACCTCTGCCAAGTTTGTTCAAATTATGCCCCTGGGGTCAAAACTGGCCCCACCCCGGGGGTCACAAGTTTGAGCATACGAACAAAGAAGGAAAACTTTAAAAATCTTCTCCTCTGAAACTAGAAAGCGTAGAGCTTTGATATTTGGTCTGTTGGATCTCCTAGTGGACCTCCACCAATTTTATTTAAATGATGTCCCTGGGGTCAAAACTGGCCCCACCCCGGGGGTCACTAGTTTGAGCATACTAGGAACAAAGGAGGAAAACTTTTAAACTCTTCTTCTCTGAAACTAGATGACGTAGAGCTTTGATATATTTGGCATGTGGCATCTCCTAGCGGACCTCTACCAAGTATCTTTAAATCATGCCCGTGGGATCAAAACTGGCCCCGCCCCGGGGTCACAAGTTCGAACATAGGAACAAAGAAAGAAAATTTTAAAATTCTTCTTCTCTAAAACTAGAAGGCATAGAGCTATGATATTTGGAATGTAGCAGTGAATCTCTACCAAGTTTGTTCCTATTATGCCCTTGGGGTCAAAACTGGCCCTGCCCCGGGGGTGGGTGTCACAGGTTCGAACATAGCAACAAAGAAGGAAAACTTTAGAAATCTTCTCTGAAACTTGAAGGTGCAGAGCTTTGACATTTGGTATGCAGAATCTTCTAGTGGACCTCTACCAAGTTTGGTAATATGGTGTCCATGGCGTCAAAACTGGCCATGCCCCGGAGGTCACAGGTTGGAACATATGAACAAAGAAGGAAAAATTTGAATTTATTTTTCTCTTAAACGGGAAGGTGTAGAGCTTTGATACCGGTATTTGGGATGTAGCATGTTTGAGTGGACCTCTATCAAGTTTGTTCCAAGGATGCTGCTTTGGTTAAAACTTACCTAGCCCGGGGATCACAAGTTCGAACATAGGACAAAGAAGGAAACTTTAAAATTCTTCTTTGAAACTGGCAGGCGTATAGCTTTGATATTTGATTGCCCTATGTCCAAGGTCTGTCGCCCATCAACAATTTCTTGAAACATCTTCTTCTCCTAACCCTCGGGGCCAATCTTGATGAAACTTGGCAGGGATGTTCCTTGGGTGAAGCTTTACCAAAGTTGCTCAAAGAATTGACTTTCAATCATAAACTATAGTTGTAGGTGAGCGTTCCAGGGCCAAGTTGTTTTTTCGTATGTTCAACCTGCGGACACCGTACAGTTCGTGAGTCAACTGTACGAACAATTACATGTAATGTACGGAGATCGCTTTGAAAATTTGCAATATGTGCGACGGGTACGAATAAATAGTGATCGTGTTTGCAGCGAAAATCGTAAGACGAAAAAATCGCACGGCTGATGTGAAAGAGGCTTTACCAAGAAAATCGCAGCTAACCGAGCAGTACAAAAATTCGGGTTAGCAGCTAGCCGTACAGTGAACGTTTTGATGGTACCTTGATAAAAAGTGAAATATTTCAGTGTATATGGCACTGAATACTACCATAGACATGTATACGCCAAGCTGAATGATTTCTTTATCTGTATGCAGTATCAGAAAATGGTTTCCGATCTTCCCGAAGCAGTAGAAAACGAAAGTTTACCGATCATGACAGCCGCCAACGACGAAATTTGGTGATGCAGCTTTCCTATACAAAAATCGTACGGTTTATAAACCCATTCGCAGTATGTATTTGTAGAAAAACTTCTTACCTTTCAAATGCAAAACACCCCATCATTTTCTGTTTGCTAGATTACGCGTGCCAGCCTGTTTTGTTAAACTTGTTTACTGCAGCTAACTGATTTGGGGCGTACAGTAGCAGCAGCTTCCGATTTGCGACACTGTACGTTGGTCCATACTGAGCCTTAGTAACAACGTTTCAGACTTTTGCATGAAAGCTGCAACCACTCTTCACATCATGTAGGCCTATAAATGCGCGCTATTCGCTGTCTCTGATTTGCTGGAACTGCAACTGCCGTTTCTCATTGGCTTGTAACGACACACCCCTCAAAACCGCATTATACCTTACGAGTTATCCCTCCGTGATGTAAAATAGAAATTGAAAGAGAGGCTTGTGTCTACATTTACCGAGAAAATGTAAAAGAGAATATATTCAAAGCAAGACTGTTTAGTGGTGTTTGTTGGCGTGTTAAATTTTAAATGAGAACGCTTAATACAGAAAGAAATTATCCCGTTTATTTCACCAAATACTCATTCAGAGGATGACACAACCAATACCCGTGTTTACCTCCGGTCGTTGCTGTGTGCACACCTTTGGATGTATCTGGAACGTGTCGAAATTGACATTTGTTTTATAAATAAGACTTGTATGATGTGTATCCAATCGCGTTATACATAATTATGCACTTTCCACTTGCCCCTAGCCATCAGTGCTTTTGAGCGCTTTGATTTTTAATCGTTTTAGCAATTCGTGTAGTAAAATATTGACCTGGCTCCCTGTATCGAGCATCAAGGTTTTAGTTGCAAATAGTGAGATGCACGAGTGCTTGGTCTGATAGAGAAGAACCACTTTAATACCGTATGAATGTAGAATTCTTCCTCACTAGAATCGGATTTTGCATAACTCCTCCGAATTTTGAACCAAATGAACACTAGATCTACTGTCATGTTGAGATTTACACATTTTTGCAGATTTGCACATTTTTGCAAAATTGTTTAACTTTTGACATTTGTTACATCTCTGGCCCATGGCTGGACAGTCTATTTTGCTGTGTTTTTATACCTACAACGGGAACAGATGTTGACCCTTTCCCGGTTAGTTTCGTCTCTGTGTCGGCGTTTCTTCGGTCTTTCTTGCTTTTTGGGCCTCGCATTTACAGTGTCAGTCTGTTTTCTGTTCTCTCTCACGGCGTCCATCTGTCTTTTGTTATATTCGTGAGCCTGTACGATTTGTTTCGCCATTTCCATTGTCAAGTCTCGCCCTCTTTCGATCAGTTTTTCCCAGACTCGATCCGATTTGCATGCGAACACAATTTGGTCTCGCATATCATTTCTTCTGTTTTGTCGGCAAAGTCGCAGTCTTTGGCCGGAATAGTAAGTCTGGCGATAAATTCGTCCATGGAATCATCGTCCAGAAGTTCGTGGTAGAATTTGTATCGAGCGAAAACCGTGTTTGCCTTTGGCTGCAAGAATTGCTTGAATTTATCATAAATTGTTTTTGGATTTTTTATTCTCTTCTTCTGTTAGATTCCATGACCCATGGATCGTTCTGCCTCGTTCTCCTACCAGCAAAAATATATACGCGGTTTTGCCTTTCAGGGGTCCGTCGACCATTAGGCGACAATGCCTTTCGAACTTATTCCGTGTATCTGGCATGTTCGATGAATTCCAGTTCATCGTTGGGTGAGGTATAGCTTCCGCCATTTTCCGATTTACTGTCCTAATTTTTGAGTCGCCTGGTTGCGGAGCAACCAAGCTCTCATTGTTATCGTACTGATCAATGGGGTGACGTAAGCATACTTCCTGCCTTGTACCGCTTCCTGTCCCAAGTCCCGGTGTGCGAGATGAAATATGGTTTTGTAATTATTCGTCAGTTCTTTTTCTGGGAAGATAACGTATAAATTTAAGACTAAAGTATCTAACGATTCTGTCACAAATAATCTGTAAGGAATAGACAGTACCTTCTTGCAAGTATATGCATTTTTTTTTTTTTTTTTTTTATATTCTGAAATAAGTACATGTACATAGTAATTTTACGTTTAAGGTCAAGAAATCATAACGTGTTTAGAAACATAAAATTCTTGCCCTTTTTAGTCGATTTATAATACAGAGTTGAATGTTAGTAATACCACACTCTTAGGCTCGCTTACCCTCTGCAACGAAATTCTGTGACAGCACTTTTTGAGGCAACCGTAACCTTTTTCACATGGAGGACCCACCCTTTTCAAGTTGGGGATCTAGGCGAAACAGAATGCAGCAGCTCAAGACAAATATGACAATGACTTAGTATACGTCTTCCTATCAATAATGCTAAGGACTATACGATGCACGTATACATTTGAAAAGAATAGCTCTAAAATAGAGAGATCCAGACTCATTCCAAACACCACAGGCTGGCTTCGGGAGACTCTTGAACGAACCAGCTTCAAACAGGCCAGCTTCAGAGAGGTTCAGACTCATTCCAAGCCCGATAGGCTGACTCGGGGAGCTACTTCAACACGTCCATGACAGACCTACCCTCAAACGGATATGTTTCTTGTTGGGCAGTTCGAAGCTGAGAAGTTTTGTCTTACAGTTCCAGCATATACAATGACGATTGAACAGCTCGGTCTGAAACACAGACCGACAGCGGATCAGCATGATACCGTCTCTCGCCTGCTTCTGCAGATTTGAAATACTTCAAAGGACTTGTTCAAAGACGTTTGAAGCCATAATAAGACTAGGGCGGTGTTTGAAGCCAAGTCACGAACGAGGGTTTTAACCCATTACCACACAACCCCTACTTTTGACTACCCTGAGAAAGAAGCCTTTAGAAAACATTGTGGGGAAAGGAGAAAATGCTGGTAACCAGCATTTTCTCCTTTTCCTACAATGTTTTCTACCCTACACAAAACAATTTCAAATGTTCAGTCACGTTTATTTTGTCGTCTGCAAATGCTTTCCATTTGGACAAGCCTAAGATATTGTCGTTTGGTAAAAGAGTTCAGCAAGGTTCATATCCGTCTGTTTAAACCGAAGACAGAAGTCTGAGTTTGGCACTTTGTCTTCATAGACAGTATAAGACAGTAGTTTGGCATCCGACGGATAATATATCAAGACAGTATTTTGACGCTTTTGTGATTTTAGTTTCAAATCAATTGATGCTAGATACCCTGAGGAAAAATCGACATATCGCCAGAACTGTACATATACTGTATTCCCTGGTAAGACACTGTCATCTGAAAAACAAGCCCACTCATCATCATCATCATCCACATATCTCTTGACAGATTCAAATTTTTGAAATAAATATTTCGTACACAAGAGCACGTGATAAAAAAATCGCTTATACCCCCGTCACAACAAATTCGTTCTCACTCCCTTCTGAAAATATTTGCCGGACGAATTTTAAACGGTATTCAGACGGTGTGAACGTATTAGCAACCTGCTATAACCTGTTTTCGGACTTAATGGACAGGTTAGGACGGGAGGGCTGCTCTAGAACTTTGAGCTTGCTCAAAATTTCTTGCCGTCTATCCCACAAGACTGAGTGACAACATTCGAACTTAAAACGAGATGGACGTACTACAACCGGAACTGCCGTGCTTCGATCCTATTAAAGACGCGGTGAAGTAGGGCATCAAATAGGAGTGCGTTTGCTTATTACCGACTGAAATTACACGTCCTGTCCCGAACGCAACCCGTTTTACGACTTTGTTGATCGAGGCAAGACTTTCTTAGAACAGGTTTGGTGAGACAAGGGATTCAGACATTATCAGGCCAAACCCCGACCGCAACTACCCCAGTTCTGCCCCGACCGCAACACGTTTTCCGATCATGTCAGAACGGGGTTAGACGTTCTAAGATCTAGTATGGTGTGACAGGGGCTTTACACAGAGAAATTAAGTGTAATTTGACCATCTGATATTTATATAAATGGTCGTGAACTGAACAAGTTTGCGGACATGCTTGAAATAGCGGTCTTTTCTACTGGACGCTTAGGTCATTTGTTGAGAATACTTAGTGAGGATTGTTTAATTATTACCCATTAGCACCATGGACCAACGTACAGTCTCGCAAATAGGAAGCCGCCATAGTGTACGCCCAAAATCAGTTAGCTGCGGTAAACAAATATCATAAAACAGGCTGGTACGTCAGTTTTAGCAAATATAAAGTCTTTGAACTTTTTAAAGATGTTGCTTGGCATAAATTCTGATTCTCACCACATATTTTTTTTTTTTTTTTTTTTTTTCATGTGGACTTTCATATTTAGAGTGATTTTAGGATTAGAGCGTTGCACAACTCAGAAAATATGCTTGCATAATACTATCTTATAGTTGAATCATCCTGTATCTTGAACGTTTGTAATTTATAACATTTTGAAATTTAATAAGGGGGAAAATTTCCATGTAACACATTACCCACCAGGCGACTCTCAGGACTATCAGTCCTTTCTTATGACGCGATAGTAATACAAGAACGATGTTCTTTTAATCAATTCAACGGTTAAATATGATAGGACACTTTATATCCCACTTTTGTCACCATGTTTCGTTTGTCAGCTCTTAGATATTCCACAAGTGTGGTATTTTGTAGATAGAATAATAGAATAAACACGATATCGTCGGTTTGCTTCCAAAACTTCGTAACAACATCTTGAACCAAGCTGTAGTTACGAGGTTTTGGAAGCAAACCGACGATATGTGTGCGACATTCAAACTTTAATAAGCCAGTTTGCCTGGACCTAGTCAGGGTCTTACAGAGGCGGGAATGTGACTGTAGTCATACGCATTAAAGAACAACTATATACATGCACAGTATGTTACAGTACAGATAACTGTCCCCAAAGGCGATGTTACTTTTTGACGGGTCGCCTCTGGGTACAGAGTTGATTAAGACGAAACCAGTTGAAAGTTCCGCACGGATTTTATGCGCAAATTTGAACTCTCATAATTTCGCAAATAGAGCACAAAACTAGGATTTAAACATACCTGTTGCCTGTGTATTTAATAATCCTTTGTTTGAAATACAAATATTTTCAATTTAACGCTAAACATAAGAGAAAAACGTACATTTCATCTGTAACTTGAGTTACTTACATTCCTGAAAACACTGAAATTGGCAGCATCGCACGATAAATTTCGTCGGTGTTTTTATTTTCCGAGATTTACATGTTGTAAACGACTTCTATAATCTTTTTATGTAATAAAAAAATTAATAACTATTTCCACTATAATATTATCGTACAAAATTTGCTGAGATTAGAAATGAGTACTATTGTACTACTTATAAATCTAAAACCAATACATTCGCATTACAAAGTGACATAATAATTCCCTGCCTTTCCCAGAAACTATCAAAAGTATCAACAAATAATTTCAAGATAGACATCAGAGGAATATCTGGTCGGTTAGAAATGTGCGTAAGTATTATATCTGTATAAATCTGTCTTTCATGATCAACTGTCAAGCAATTTTATGCCATGCTGCACTAGAAGCATTACGGTCCACTACCTTAAATTTAATTGCATTTCGCTGCAATACAGAATAAACCGATGACACAGAAAGGCAGTGTAGCGCCTTTTCTTTGCTATTGGAAAATCTACGATGTACTCGAGACGGTACAGTGCATAATAAATGTCTAAATATGAAAAGAAAATCACGGTATAGCGTCTCATTTTTGAGATTAGCATAGTATATAAATAGAAAGTATTTTACAAGTATGCGTACATACACGACCAACTGCATTTGCTCAAATGAGAATTTTTGTTGTCTTTGATATGGTAGAATTAATGTGGGAAAAAGAAGCGAAGGCTGATTACCAGTGTTTTCTCATTGTCCAACACTGTTTTCAAAAGCATTCTCTTTCATATTTATTAAATCTGGGGATCATAGGGTTAAGGGTCAGTACATATGATGATTATATGTGATTAACTATTAATATATTATGGATCTGCGTGATGCATATGTATGTGCACAGGTAATAAATAAAATAATAAATTTCCTAATCCAACCAATAATATAATATACTAATATTGCATAATCACTCGCTTGCAAAAGCACTATAGAGCATGTTGCGTTTTCTCTTTCACACACAACGCACAGAAATATTAATTCCGATAGGAATTTATAAATGACGTTCGAGATTCCGCTTTATCTACACAAAGGAACAATGTCAAAAATAGTTGATTCCCATTAATTCGTCTTTATTTTGCATTAGTCGTTGCATGGTAACCAATTAACCAGTTTTCAAAATTCAAAGTGGGATGTTTGGACCAATCTTGTGGAAAAGTGAGACGTCTTAACAAAATTGGGGGGACGTTTTAACTATTAGTGGGACGTTTTGGCTGTGGGACGTTTTGACTGTAAACCGTTACCTTACTTTCCGGACATCATGTACTTTCAAATTCAGAAAATGAATAAGAATTAGACTCAGAATCACCGTAGACTTGACCTCCCCATAGACTTCTTATATTTCTTGGCCTTTTACCAAACAATCCAAAGAGGAATTTTGAAAATATTAATGGAAAAGGAGATGTAAAGCAGCATTTTCGCCATTGGTTCCCCTATTTATTTCTTCCAACAAAGTTTTCTTCCTTTACAAAGACAAATTTTATCATTTGATCTGGTTCGAGTATATTGCCCGCTAATGATTGGAAGCCGTTAGAAAGCGGCTTCCAGTAGGAATGCGCCTAAACTATTTACCATGTAGATGATCAGAAATTATTCGATTGGTTTCTATTTTTGGAAATTTTCTAATGATATCGTTTCAGTATTACAAAATTTTTCCACATGGCTTTTTTCTTAAATATATAATCATGTCTACATGAACATCAACTCTTGTTTTCTTGCATTATAAGTTCTTTCTAAAATAATAACAAAAATGCAGGAAAATTGACCCCCTTTTAATGGCTAGTCCCCTGAGCTTTTCCAACTCAAAGGATTCCTTCCTTGTTCCCAGAAACGAAATTGTAATGCATTCCGCCTATCACAGGCTTTCCCACGTCTAAATGATCTACTTTTTATAAGACAAAATCATGATAGTTATGAGATGGAGAGCATCTTAGAATATGATAGGAAGAAGCAATTTAATGTAGATCTATAAGTGTTTCGTCCGGTTTTAATCTGTAAAGATAGTAAGGCAATTAACCTTTGATCAAGTTATACACTGGTTACCTCCCTACACAGTTAATCGTCACTCGTCACGACTGGGCCGATTCCGTACCTGCATGTCTAACCTCGTCCGTATCAGGGAGATTTCCATTTTGAAATGAGAAACAAGTGATTTGATGGCTCCCATCACCCGAGCTATACCGAACGAGTTAATCGTATTACAAAGAGCGTTCTACATCGGCTAGATCTGTTTATAGAAAGCTTGTGGAAAAGATATAGAGGATATTTGTCTTTTTCAGTGAAAGATCGAAATTTATTTCATCGAGTGAACACCATTGGTAATATTTTCACGAGTGGCGCAGCCACGAGTGAAAATATTACCGATGATGTTCACGAGATGAAATAAATTTCGATCTTTCACCGAAAACGACAAATATTCTATTTATTTTATGCTTTTTTTCCCTTATTCCCCGTGGGGTACCCCTCCCGCATAGCAACGTTACGTCAAGCGCGAGAAATGTAAGGTATATGACGTCATATTTCCCATCTGGTTGTTAGGCACGCGCAATTTACCTAGGCAACAAGAACATGAAAATCGGTATTTTCACTGGTCTACCAGTGTAAGATCGAAAAATATTTTCACTGCTATTTCTCGATATCCTACCGGAAAGCATGAAATAAAACCTTTTTTTCTTCTCTTCGTGGACACTTTAGCCGATTGGAATGTTGTTACATGGACGATACCCTATGAGTCCTGTAAACTTTATGATTTAACCCTTTAAAGGTGGGTATTTAGTTGAAAGGATATTTAAGTTAAATTACCGAACCTATCACTGTACATATACAACTTCTTACGTCGCTACTGGTCAAGGGTTTGAATGGCTCTTTACATTAGAAGTTTTACAGGTTTGTGCAAGGCCTATGCAGAAAATGGTTCAAACTAATTCTTATTAACGATATAACGGCTGTTGTTGAACAGATTCAGATCCATAAGGTTTAAAAAAAATAATAATTTGGGTTTTTTTAGTGGTTCGCGCCAACTGTGAAGGCTATGATCAGAAAGCGTTTTGGAGATATTATGCAAAAGTCTCTAATTCTGCAGGAGAAATTTAAAATTTCACTTTGTTACAAGCTAGCTAAGATTCTTTTTAACAAGCAAAAAGAAAACGTTGTGGAAGAAAGTTGTTGAATATGTTTTTTCTGTGAAAAATGAAGCAAAAGAAAATATCAGCGTAAAATTGTAAATTCATGTACATCCACGTGAATAACGATCTAAATATCACTTTGAATAATTACTAACTGACGTAATTCCCAAGTCTTGCCTTTGATGCCCCTACAGAAGTTTCCGGCTTTTTAGAATAATTGAATAATAAAAATTGCCGTACTTGAATGCACAGTTTCTCCATATTCAAACTTTGAGTAGAAATTTGAAAATTCCTGTCCTTTTTGTTTTCTGCTCATATAGGCATTATCGTTTTTGGAAGTCGATTACGTCAGTAATCGGTCTTCCTATGTGAACGCTCAGGCATTTGGGAAATCACCCAACAACACCAATATTCAACCAGCGAAAAAAAAGTTCTATGAAATTCAAGCATTTAAACATATAAAACTATTGAATTTCAGATAAAAAATGAAATAAGTCAAACTATTGCACTAAACAGAACTGTTATGACATTTCAATGAATAATTATCAAATCTTAATATTTGTTAATACACAGATCCTATATTTTTCTATATGAATGCGGACGAATCTAGCCATTCGGCATTACTCAGGTGTTGAGAGGGTGTCGCACCACTGCTAGACTGCTTCCGGTTCATAGTAGTCCCAAGTGAAAATTTGCAGTAGCACTTTTGTTGCACTGTTGTATGGGGCTAAGAGGGCTTGGTGGTATATAATTTAGATTTGCTTCAAATATAGGCATTGGGGGACCACTTAGATGTATTTTTATTGTATATTGAGTGGACCATTTTGTGTCACTAGAGGATCAAAAAATTGGGGTCATGGCGGTGAACAGGTGTTTTTGAGAGGGAAAATTCTAGGGTGCCCGTTGTTTTTGAGATTTAGCGAAAAACGCAATCGGTTGACATGTTGTTTTTAATGCATTTTTTCGAAGGACTATGGACGTACTTTAGACAGCAAGAGACGGGAAAGCAAAATTTTTGCCATTAAGCGATCTGTGAGGCTCCAAAGATGACCAATTTCACTCTATTTTCAATATGGCCAAAAACCACAGGTGTGACACCAGAGCCATCAAATCGGCCGAGATGTTACGATTACCAATCGGACACTATTTTATGAATGATATGTCACTCGGACCCATGTTCACATAAAAAATAGCTTTCGTTAAAAACGCATCATTAATATTCTAATTATTCTTACCTAAAAAATTATTGGTTTGTTACATGTTTATTATTCAAGGCATTTACATCAACAAATATTTACTTGAATGTCTGAAGTGATGAATAGCTAGTAACCTAATTTATTCATACGCGCAACGTGACTTTCATCCACACCACAGCTTTGAAACGGCGGCGAGTGAAACGCAAGGAAGCAAGTCACAATTTGATCTGAACAAACCCAAGGCTGCAAAGGTAAAGTTCAATGTATTTTTTTCTTTTTTGAAATGTGTTTTTGTTTTAAACGTGGGCGCCTAAACGTGAAGGACATTACGTCCTTCCTTAAGTATTGTTTAGAAACGAAGTAGGTCAGTGGTTGTTTATAAATAAAGATTACAGTCGCTAATATGAATGATTTGTATTCCATTTGCTGCCATAACTAGTTGAATGTATTGCTCTTCGTCGAAGAAGAATATTTAACGAATCCCAAAGGTCAACAGTCCTTACAGTGACTCGACCGATAACAATTTCGTCCTATTACAATTTCGGCCCATTACAATTTCGGCCCATTCTCCTAACGTGAGTTTACATGGTTTGCATTTGTGTAATAAATCTTACACCTTTATAATCTTTTAAACTTATTTTTCAGCACTAGAATTTTGCAGCCCTAAGGTGAAAGTATATTGAAATGTTGGAAAAATATAAAATGGTGATCTATTCTTCCCCTTTCATATAGTTAATTTTGACTTTAATGCTGTCAACCTGGATCTAACATATATATGCATTTAAATCTTTAAATTGGCTCAGTCAAAAGTATTGCAGCTTTTGTACTTTCACTTAAAGGTGGCCCTTCAGATTTTTGGACAAAATTTATACAAAAATATTAAAATTCATCCTGATACTCCCAGTACCTTTTAAATTTCATTCATAAAACCCCAGTAGTCGAAAACCATCCGACAACAAGAGAAATTAGAGATTTACTACGGCCCAGGTCAACACCGACGGGAACCATGGTCTATTTTTAGATGAGCAACTTGCTCACTCACTTACTGGAAATACACAAATGATGCTTCAAACACACCGACTGAAGAAGAAGTTTATGGAAAATAACATGTTTGTTATGTTATGGAATTTAAGAGTCATTAGTCACGTGCCAGTCACTTTACATTCCCACTATGCTTCTTTTGATTTTTGGTGCAAAATCTAAAAATACCTTAACCCTTTCCCAAACAATCCCTGGTTTTTACGGGTCTGGAATAGTAGCCTTTTGAAAACATTGTGGGAAAAGGAGAAAATGCTGGTAACCAGCATTTTCTCCTTTTCCCACATTGTTTTCTACCCTATCATAGACAGAAATCATCTTTTCAGCAAGAGTTGAATTGTCGTCGGAAAATGCTTTCAATTTGGTCTTGTCCAAAAGTTTGTTGTTTGGGAAAGGGTTAAGAGGCTACGTAGCCTTTTAAGGGAATACTATAAAAAATGTATACAAAAAGTGTCATGGTATTAAAGTTTTTGAAGTTAACTGACATAATATTTAGTAGATTCATTCAATTTAGCTGGCAAGTATCTTGTAAAATTGATACCTGCTTCTGTAGAGAAAAGGGTTAAACATTAATATTGAAAAAAAAAAACTAAATGAATGTGCATGCAAAACCGAACAAAAGAAAGCTTTTGAAAACATTGTGGGAAAAGGAGAAAATGCTGGTAACCAATGTTTTCTTCTTTTCCCATAATGTGTTCTTATCCTTTACTGACAAATCTTATTACTTGTGCCACATTTACTATGTCTCTTGGAATTTCTTTCAATTTTGATCGGTCTGAATTGTGTTGTGTGGTAAAGAGTCAAATCTGATATAAAAGGTTTTTTGAAAATTGTGTTTGCATAGGTAAAAAGGCTGTACAGTATGTGTGCTTAACCCATTACCACACAGTCCCTACTTTTGACGCCTCTGAGAAAGAAGCCATTGACGCCTCTGAGAAAATAGCCTTTTGAAAACACTGTAGGAAAAGGAGAAAATGCTGGTAACCAGCGTTTTCTCCTTTTCCCACAGTGTTTTCTACCCTTCCAAGAACAAGTTTCAATTTTTCAGTCACCTTTATTTTGTCGTCTGCAAATGCTTTAGATTTCAACAAGTCTAAAATTTTGTCATTTGGAAATGAGTTAACTCTTTCCCAAACAACAAAATTTAAGAGTGGTCCAAATTGAAAGCCATGCTGATGACATAATAAATGTGGCTCAAAAATTGAAATTTGTTTAGGGAAGAATAGAAAACATTGTGAGAAAAGGAGATAATGATGGTTACCCACACTTTCTACTTTTCCTACAATATTTTCAAAAGGCTTCTGTCTCAGGATCGTTGAAAGTCAGGATTGTTTGGTAGTCTTAAGAGTTAAAGGTAACCAGTGGCACTGTTGAGTTGATGCAGAATGCAAACCATTTTAGATATGTCTGTTCGGACTACTTTAGCTTTTAACAATTGCCACAGTCAGGGAGATTTGTCTGAGATTATTATGATCCTTGATTGAACATTAAAACCAATATTTTATCATCTACAAAAGATGTGAAGCATTCTTTAACCTTTTACCACTCAGTGATGAGTTTTGACACCCCAAGGAAAGAAGCCTCCTTTTCCCACAATATTTTCTACTATGTCATAAGAACAATTGCAGCATTTGATTCAGATAATGAGATTGAAATTGTTGTCTGCAACTGCTTTCAATTTGGACAAGGCTAGAATGTTGTCAATTGGTAAAGGGGTTAGACCTGGTTTGTATGTGTTAGCATGATGCTTTCAAGTGGGATAAAGCAGTTAAGCTAAAGAAATGCGGGCTGAGCTTAACAGGCAGCCATAACCCCTATCTTGCCTATTGCAACATTGGTCATATTTGCTAATAGTGTAGACCAATGATCAACCTGCATAGCCATTCAGTCTGATGTTGGTCTGCACTGTTGGCAAATTTTACAGTGACTGAAATTCGGAAGCAAATCTGGAATAGTCTATTCTGGGAAATCAGCAGCATAAGAGGTAAAATTGACCCTTGAAAAGATTTTTGAAAAACGTTTTTGTTAAAGAAAAAATTGCTCAACAGTAAGGTGGGTAATTTTAGACAATCAAGGCCCTCTTCAATTCTTTGGACAATAACTTGATGTTGCATCAATCTACAATATGCATCTTTGATAAAAGAAGAATGTTAAGTTAAATACTGTTCAGATTTTTGTATGGCTATCATTTGGTTATATTTCTTTGTATCTGTTTTAGGAAGAGAATGTGAAGATTGTGCAGGTCAGAGGGACAGACGTCCAGGTCAAGACAGTTAAGATCTCAAGATGCCACAGATGACTTAAAGGTGTTACTCTGGAGGGAGTGGAGGGAGATGAGTTCAAAGAACCTAATGGGTCAATACATATAGCTAGCTAACAATTGTTGTTGTCAATACATACAGAGACGAGATGTCAGTGTCAACCAAAACAAAGACTGAAATTAAGGTATTAAATCCACTCTAGTCTTCCCAGGTTATCCCTAGTGCTCATGGTGAACAGTTGTGATGGGTTGGTATTTTGACTATTGTGTGTCTGTTCACCATTAGCACAAGCACATTTACATGTTGCTCCTGAAGTTCTATTTGACAAAGCCCAGAAAAGCAATGTCACAAACTGGCTTTCAGTATCTTTAACAGAATCACTAAGATGTAAAAGGATAATTAAACTTTTGACAGTATTGTCCTCAAGTTAACCCATTACCACGCAATCCCTACTTTTGACGACCTTTGGAAACAAGCCTTTCGAAAACATTGTGGGAAAAGGAGAAAATGCTGGTAAGTCGCATTTTCTCCTTTTCCCACAATATTTTCTACCCCTCACAAAACAAAGTTCAAATTTTCATTCACATTTATTTTTGGTCTGCAAATGCTTTCAATTTGGACAAGCCTAGAATATTGTCATTTGGGTAATGAGTTAATCTCTTTCAGACCTTGCATGGCCCAACGTAAGATCTGGAAAAAGATTGATCTTATGCCGTTGGTTTACTAACATGTTGGGACATTCTTATTGTTGTATCAGCATTGATGATAATTCAACATTCTTTTTCAGGAGACTGAAATAGGGCTATCTTGACTCACTTGTTTCCTCAGTCATTTGCTATTGAAAATAATAGAACCACTGTGATTCTCTAAAATTCTCAAAGTAACTGTGACTCAAATTATATATTTCCATATCACCAGAAACTCTAATTTCTATGGGCATAGATCAAGAAAAGTGCAGAGATACTGCAGAAAATCCTTACATTGCTAATGCATATTGCAGCTGATTGTTAGGAAACATAGTTAACCCATTACCACAGAATCCCTACTTTTGACGACCCTAAGAAAGAAGCTTTCAGAAAACAGTATGGGAAAAGGAGAAAATGCTGGTAACCAGCATTCTCACAATGTTTTCTACCCTCCACAAAACAAATTTCAAATTTTCAGTTACTTTTATTTTTTGGTCTGCAAATGCTTTTGATTTGGGCAAACCTAAAATATTGTTGTTTGGTAATGTTAACTGCTACTAACACAAATTATGTGTGAAAAATAGCCCAGAATATTTTTTTTGTGTGGGAATTTCATACTAACTTGTTTGTTTGATTTTCAAAAGTAAATTCTTTTTTTTTTTTTTTTTAATTTCAATGGCTTTTTTTTTTTTTCAGACTTGCCAGGAGCCATCCTCCCAAGTAGAAGGGGAGTTGCAGGCATACATTGCAGAAAACAAGTACACCATCATTAAGAGCGACTACGTAAAGCACTAAACTACAGCAGTGCAGACTCCGACTAATCTCTACAAAAGAAGATGTTTACTTGCGTGCGTCCGTAAACTTTTTCTTTAAAAAAACTTCTCCTCAGAAACTATGGACTGAATTCTACCAAATTTTACAGGAATGTTCCTTAGGTGGTCCTGTTTCAAATTCCTTCAAATAATTGTATTCCATGAATAATTCTGGTTGCCATGGCAACCAAAGTAAAAAAACTTTAAAAATCTTCTCCTCCCAAACCGCTAATTGGATAGCATTATTTTTTTTGCAGGAATGTTCCTTAGATAGAGGTCTACAGAATTCCTAAAAAAAAAAAAAGATCCGTCAAAAAACATGGCTTTTATGGGAGACTCATTTTCCTTTTATGGTATAAAGTAAAATCTTTGAAAAATTTCTTTTCTCATACTGTTCATTTTGATTTCATTGTTGTATTGGAGGTTAGCTCCTATGCTGGTAAGTCTTTACCATACAGTCCTGACTTTTAACGACCCTAAAGAAGAAGTCTTTAGAAAACACTCTTGGAAAAGGAGAAAATGCTGGTAATCAGCATTTTCTCTTTTTCCCTCAGTGTGTTCTACTCTATCAAGGAGAGAAATCATCATTTCATCAATGTTTAATTTGTTGTCTGCAAATGAATTCAGTTTGGTCACATCCCAAATTTTGTCGTTTGGTAAAGAGTTAAAGATGGTTGCTTTACATAATCTATAATCCTTTTCATATAAAACAAAAGAACCTCTACACTTTGATTATTTCTGGTAAAGGTTTGTTGACCTACTGGTGACCTAGTACAAAGAGGGACAGGGCTTCACTGTTGTGATAAGGCATTTTGATATCCAATCAAACTGATCCCTGACAAAGAAGACTTTAGAAAACATTGTGGGAGAAGGAGAAAATGCTGGTAACCTTTTCCCACAATGTTATCTACCCTTCACAAAACAACCTTTGAATTTTCAGTCACTTTTATTTTTTCATCTACAAAATGCTTTCCATTTTGACAACCCTAAAATGTTGTCATTTGGTAATGAGTTAACTATAACCAGAAGACAAAATTTCTATAACTGGCCATAATTGAAAGATGTTGCAGACAACATAATAAATCTTCAAATTAGTAAAACTTGTATCAAAAAGGGTTGAAATTATTGTGTAAAACTAAGAAAATGCAGGTTACTTTTATTTTCTTCTTTTCTCACGTTTTCATAGCTTTTTTTCTTTTAAAGTGACCTAAAATACAGGAATGAATGGTAATTGTTAAACTTCTCTTCACCGTTACAGAAAAATCAGGCCTGTGGAGCAATACAGGCGCTCAAGCGCCTCTAGTTTATAGACTTGAGGTAGAATGCTTTCTAAACATTTTCGATATACGAGAAAGTGCTTGTAATGCATATTTACTCCATTGGTCATTATGTTTTCTTTCTTCAAAAGGCTACTGCACACTTTGAGCAAAAGTTCATTTCTTGTTTGCAAATCCTTTCAAGACTAAATTTTTTTATGTAGATAGAGTGATAGATTGATATTTTACATGCACATCATCTGGCTAGTCAGGTTTTTGTGTATTTATTTTCACTTGATTACTTTTTGGTACATGTTCATTATATTTTTGCCACTACCTTTATGTTTACATGCTGTATCTTACTATATTTGCCTGTTCTTTAACCAATTAACCCTTTACCAAATCATCCCTGGTTTTCACGACCCTGAGATAGAAGGCTTTTGAAAACATTGTTGGAAAAGGAGAAAATGCTGGTTACCAGTAATTTGTCCTTTTTCTACAGTGTTTTCCACCTTGCCTGAAAGAAAACTTTAATTTTTGAGTTGCCTTTATTTTGTTGTCTGCAAGTGCTTTCAATTTAGACCAGTCTAAAATTTTGTTGTTTAATAAATAGTTACTAGCAGACAAAAATTAAATTGTCCCAGATTTCAGCAGACAATTTCAAAAAACGGCCAAAAAAGTGGAAAAGGTACTGAAAGGATAAATATAAACATTATTGGAAAGAAACACTATTTGGATTATATGAAGAAAGCATTGTGTTGCACTGTACCAGTGTTTAATAAATAGTTACTAGCAGACAAAAATTAAATTGTCCCAGATTTCAGCAGACAATTTCAAAAAACGGCCAAAAAAGTGGAAAAGGTACTGAAAGGATAAATATAAACATTATTGGAAAGAGACACTATTTGGATTATATGAAGAAAGCATTGTGTTGCAATGTACCAGTGTTTATCTGTAGATTCCTTTGACATAGTGTGCAAGTTGTTGGCTAAATACATGTACTCATGTTTTCTTTTTAAAAATCATCATCAAGTATAAGATTTTGAGCTTTTTTTACTTTCATTTATTTGCAACTCAAAGCATCAGCAGAGATGAAAATGCTTGTCACAAGCATTTTTACCTTTGGACACAGTGTTTTCAAAAATATACCGAACAACTTTAAAAATCGGGCTAGTTGGCTATGGGTTAAGTTTTGATTCAAGGGCCATTTATTTCTCTTTATACAAGTGGTATGGTCCCTAAATTTGTCTTAGAAGTATTCTCTGCATTAAACAAATTTAACAGTATGAGAATATACTCTAGCTGAAGTATTAAACTATACTTTCAATGTTCATCATACTACAAGGGCATACAATTAAAAAAAATATCAGAAAGATCTTTACAAGCTATTATTACTTATTTTGATGTTTCGAAAATATAAGAAAAATATGAGATTTTTGTTTTGGTCCCTTGAAATATTATGCAATAAAAGCCACATTTTCTTTTTTATGCAGTTCAAAGTTAACTCTTTACCACACGACAACATTTTAGACTGGTTCAAAATGAAAGCATTTGCAGACGACAATATAAAGGTGACTGAAAAATTGAAATTGGTTCTGGGAAGGGTAGAAAACACTGTGGGAAAAGGAGAAAATGCTGGTTACCAGCATTTTCTCCTTTTCCTACAGTGTTTTCAAAGGGCTTCCTTTTCAGGGGCATCATAAGTAGGGATTGTGTGGTAATGGGTTAAACTTCCTAGTCTTTTTGCGAGCCTTTTTGACAGGTCTTAATTGAGACAAAGCACTGGGATAAGAATGTAACACTTAGTATTCAATTGTTTTCTACTTTTGCCACAATATTTTCAAGCTGCTTCTCTCCAAGAATAGTCAAAAGTCGTCATTGTGTGCGAAAGGCTATTGACATGTCCTGCTTGAGATGGAGGTGTTTATTCACAAATATACTGTTTGCTTGTTTCAACTACCTTTACATAATATTCATTTTGTTGTGGTACTCGATTCATGTTACGAGAAGATGATACTTCTTTCAAATTACAGTGAAAAAAAAAAGAAGCTTTGTTTCTGTTCTTCTTTTTGTTTAACTGTTTCATCTTAAATAGTATTGAGTTTTGTTGACTATTTCACTCTGCACATGATGGGAAACTTCTGGTCACATCCAAATTGAATGCACCTTCAGACCAGGGGGAACGATTTCTTCATTTACTCAATCTAATTCTAAAATCGACTTCCATGAGTACTTTCAGTACTTTGATTAAATGATAATGGCGATTATGATGATAAATCTAATAATGGTATAAAATAATTATAGATTCTTCTCTTAACTCCTGCCCTTTTTCCCTGCATTTTAGTATCATTTGCCTTTATCTTCTGTTTGTGTGGAGAAAAAAAGGATACAAAAATTCCATCACATATTTTCTAGAAAGTCACCAAATTTCTGAAATTGTGCACCAAAGGATTGCCATGCATCATAAATTTGTCTGTTTCAATTTGGACTGTCTTAAAATTTTTCATGCTGTAAACAATGAACCTTTAAAGAGCCAGAAAATGGTAAAGGCACTGCTTATTATATTGGAAAATGGGTATACACAACAAAATTCATGATGATTTCAAAGCATAAATCACATTTCTTTTTTCGGCGTAGATTTTAGATTCCGCAAAATTAATACATGCCTGCTACTGAAATAAAAGTGTATTGATAGTTTATTTCAAAAACTGATGAAAACTATTATAACCATACCTATTCGAGTCATGTGGAAGGAGTTCTCTGTACATAGCTTTATGTAGCGAAAACTCCAGCGTCCAAAACTAATATTTGGGAACCAATACGCGTTGCGCAACTATAGGCGTATTCCTTTTGCTACTCCGAACATTCCGAACATGTTCTAGTATTTCGGAACACTGTGCCATATTCTTCAGAACAGGTTCTAACTGTTCTAAATCAATCGAGGTGTAGCGCACCTGCTGAACGGTTGCTAGGTGATACAAGATGGCTGAAAGGTGGACAATTCATTATGGCCAAACTTTAAATAGTCACTCTTACGATACGAACGATAAATAGTCCTGAGCATTACATAGACTTATCATATCCTCCACCAGAGATCGTATATACATGTATATACGATCACTGCCTCCACTAACACAGCTAAGACAATAGCTTTTGCAGCAGCCATCATGGCAATGTATTTAATATCAATATGGTTTAAAACAATGTTCCGAACATGCTCCATTCAGAACATATTTCCGGGACAGTGTATGTATACTGAAATACGGTGCATGGAAATACCGGAACGGACCGGAATGGACTGGAATGGACACCGGGATGTACCAAAACGGACCGGAATGGACACCGGAACGGATCGGAATAGACACCGGAATGGACCAAAACGGACCGGAATGGACACTGGAATGGACCAGACAGGACCGGAGTGGGACCGGAATGGACACCGGAATGGACCAAAACGAACCGGAATGGACACAGGAATGGACTGGGATGGACTGGGACGGACCGGAATGGACTTGAGGATACGATGTAAAGGCTTAAAGCAATTATTCAGTTATTTGGTATTGGAATAGGGAAACGCCTGAACATATTCAGGTAAGCTGAAGATGAACTTCCATGACATAGGGCTTCAAGGAATAGACCTTAATCTTGAAGGAAAATCAAGTTGTATACGACTTTAAAGTTCAGGTAAGACAGTAATCTTGATGGAAAGTTAAAAGGTAGGAAAAACCGGAACAGGACCTGAACAGACCTTTAAAAGTGAAAATATGGACATTTAAACCGAAGAGAAACTATTGGACAGACCGAAACCTGATGCAAAAACATCAAATATCGTACGAGGGTTTGTTTTTTTTTTTAATTAGTAATATAATTTGAAGTAAAAAAAAAAAAAGAGAGAAAAATCCAATATGTGTGAAAAAACGGAACGGACCTTATTGGACCCTAATAACGCAAGCCCTTGACATTAAAAAAAGGGAAAAACTTACAATAGACCTATACCTTATCACAAGCATCAAGTAATGCCTTGATCAAATCGTCATAATTAACATGAATAGAAAAGATCCCAAAAAGAGTATGGAAATCTGGAACAGACCTGAATGGACCCTCAAAAGCCTTTCTAGGGACTAAAGGATAAATGGTAAAACTTGGAACGGACCTACACCCTTAAATAAACGCCAGACGTTGGAAGCGTCAAAATGAACAAGAAATGACCATTGAGCAGATCCAATATCGAAGTATGGAAAAACCAGAACGGACCTGAACGGACCCTATAAAGTGAACATATGGACTTTTAAATCAAAGGTAAATCAGGAAATGACATAAATCTTATCAGAAGCATCAAATATCCGATGTCAGAAGAGTCAATCATCCTCGGATAGCCCGGGATCTCCTATTTGCTACGCTACATCGACCCCTGAGACAATTAATTGAATTTCCCTTGCTTTACCGCTGGCCGAATGCTGGCTTTCATTGGTTCCATCATCATTTTGTGATGAACGAGTGGAGTGTACGCTATGACGTTTCGTATCGATTTTCTGCGGCTGATTCAAAGTTTTATTAGTCAATTGTCCCAGGGGTCGATGTAGCGTAGCAAATAGGGAGACCCCGGGGTATCCGAGGATGAGAGTCAATATAAAGGCATAAACGGAATTGAAAAGATCAGTATTCGAGCATGGAAAAACCGGAACGGACCTGAACGGACATTTAAAAAAGAAACACTATCGTCATTTAAGATGAAGGGGGGAAAATAGATGGATCTAAACCCTATCAGAAACATCACATAATGTTCAGTGGAATAAACATGAGCAGAATTGAAAAGATCCGATCATGTATTGTAAAACCAGAACTGACCTGAACGGACCACAAAAGGCCTGTCTATGGACTTAACAAACAGCGGGAATACAGGAACAGATCAAAATCTGATAATAAAAAAAATCAAATGTCGAAAATATGAAGCATTAGAATGAACCAGAAATGAATTGAAGAGATTAAATATTGAACATGAAAAAACCGGGCCGGACCTGAACGGACCTGAAAAGGCCTGCTTTTGGACTTTATAACCAAAGACAAAATCAGGAAAAGACCTAAACCGTATCAGAAATATCAATTATCGGACGTATACAAATAGGAAGAATTATGAATATTTACCATATTGAAAAGATCCGATTTTGGAGTATGGGAAATAAAGGGAACACCAGGAGCGTACCAAAATTTTATAAAAAATATAAAATGTAAGTAAATACTATGCATTTCAAGCTGTATGTTGTAAATAAGCATTGAAATGAAACATAACTGAATTGAAGAGATTGAATATTGAGGCATGGAAAAACCGGAACGGACCTGAACGGAACCTAAAAGGCCCTCGAATGGACTCTAAAACCAAAGAGAAAATCGGGAAAAGACCTAAATCGTATCAGAAACATCGAAATATAGGACACGGGAATAGAAAAATGAACTTTGACGTAAGTACGAGGGGTGTTCGAAAAGTTTCGGGACAAGTGCCGCCGTTCTTCTATATTTTGATATTTTTTAATGAGTTTTTCGATAATGATAGTTACAACCATATTTTATAAGTTGGTTGAAACAAATAAAGGAAGATACACGAAACGCATGATTTATTGTCACCATAGCAACGTCAAGTCGACGTGAGCGGGGCACCTTGATGCACCGAATAAAAGGTTTGTCTTTACAAGTGTCTGGAATAGTTATGGTTATTCAAAATACTCCAGTGTGTGCTCAATGCACCTCTGATGCCTATGTACGCACGAATTAAAACAGTTTTTGAAGTTTGATGGTGGAATGTTCCTTATACATTCCCTGACTACGCGGGGAAGATCATCGACGTCGTCAAAACAGTGACCGCGTCAGTAACGCTTGATAGTGCTGAATGGCCAAAATTTACAGGGATCGAGTCAGAGGAGTATGGTGGGTGCTCAATAGTGTTACTCTATCTATCAGCAGGTACTTTCTTGGTAGTTGATGAAGTATAAGGTGTGGCGTTTTTGTGATGAAAGTAAAATGC
Organism: Tridacna crocea; assembly: GCA_943736015.1. Classification (NCBI taxonomy): domain Eukaryota; kingdom Metazoa; phylum Mollusca; class Bivalvia; order Cardiida; family Cardiidae; genus Tridacna; species Tridacna crocea. Next base: position 30,361,160 of record OX031066.1, on the reverse strand, counting down.
GCCGGTTTTTTTTTTTTTTTTTTTGTTTGTTTCTCCTATACAGCCCTGATCAACTCATGTCAGTGCACCTGAAACGAGCTTACGGTTCAACCTATGCATCTATATACATGCAAAACAGATGTCTATAAATTACTGCTTTCACCAACCAATTCTGTGTCATCATATAAAATTAGAATATCATTTTATGTACAATTTAGTTAAAAAAAAACTTTACGTCCGACTAATACTGTGCTGTGACTGTCTTCCCAATCGGTAGTGTGTGGCAGACAATAACTCCGCTCATTTTAATGAAATAAAACGTTTCACCATTGCTTTTGTAGGTGAGGGTGAATTAGGGTTTTTTCCACACAGAACTGTCTTGCTTGGTCTGTGGATCATACAAACCAATCCAAGTTAAATCGGTCGTAATAATGAATACCGAGAACCTGGCCCCTCTTTCCCTGTGCTGTTTTAGGAAAGCCATACTGCCGGCGACTCACTGAAGCTTTTGATTGCAGGTAGTAGACGGGGTACCCTGCAGGTGAATACTTTTGTCACACACAATTAAAAAACATACAGGAGTACTTATTGTGATCTATACTTGCTATTAAAAAGAAGATATTTTGTGAAGTAACGTCAAGGTGCCCCGCTCACGTCGACTTGACGTTGCTATAGTGACCATTCATGACGTGTGGTGTATATATTTGTATATTTGTTTCAATTAACCTATAGAATACGGTTGTAGCTATTACTACCGAAAAAATCATTGAAAAATCTTAATAAATAAAAGAATGACGGCAATCGTCCCGAAACTTTTCGAACACCCCTCGTATAAGGAACATTCCACCATCAAACTTCAAAAACTGTTTTAATTCGTGCGTACATAGGCATCAGAGGTGCATTGAGCACACACTGGAGTATTTTGAATAACCATAACTATTCCAGACACTTGTAAAGACAAACCTTTTATTCGGTGCATCAAGGTGCCCCGCTCACGTCGACTTGACGTTGCTATGGTGACAATAAATCATGCGTTTCGTGTATCTTCCTTTATTTGTTTCAACCAACTTATAAAATATGGTTGTAACTATCATTATCGAAAAACTCATTAAAAAATATCAAAATATAGAAGAACGGCGGCACTTGTCCCGAAACTTTTCGAACACCCCTCGTAAAAAGAAAAAAAAAATGATGTTTGATAGACCGCAACGGACCTGAACAGACCTAAAAGACTCAACTAAACTGACTTGAAAACGAGGGGAACATTAGGGACAGACCAAATTCTTATCAGAAACATCAAATATTGGTTATTTCAATCATTAAAATTAACCAGAACTGAATTGAAAAGATCAGATTTTGAGGCATGGAAAACCGGAACGGGCCTTAAAAAACATTAACGTTGACTTTTAAATAAAGGAGAAAACCAGGAAAGGGTCAAAATCCTATCAAGTTAAAAGTCAGACGTAGAAATCGTCAGAATAAACATTAACTGAACTGAAAGATCCGACATTGGAATATGGAAAGACCGGAACGGACCTGAGCGGACCCAAAAAATGAACACATATAGACCTAAAAAAAACAAGCGGAACATCGGGAACGTATCAAATTCTTTTTAGAAACATCAAATATCAGATATAAGAATCATTAAAATAAACCAGAAAATCATGGAAAAGATCATATATTTAGGCATGGAAATACCGGAACGGACCTTCAGGAGTGAACTTAAAAATACCTACACATGGAGTACGAAAACAACGGGAAAATCGAAAACGGATCTAAATCCATCAGACACATTCAATATTGGACGAAGGAAGCAACAGAATAAACATGGACTGAATGAAAAAGATCAGATATTGGTGTATCAAATCCCGGAACTGACTTGACGGACCCTAAGAGCATTCCTTTAGACTTTGAAAGCAATGGGGAAAACCGGGAAAAAGACCTAAACCTTGCCAGAGACAATAAATGCCGGACGATGGACGATCATCACAATAACCACTGACTAAATAGTGAAGATCCTATATCGGAGCATGGAAAAACTGGAACGGACCTGAATCGACCTAAAAAAGGCGACCACATAGACTTTCAAAACGTAGGAAAAAATCGGAACGGTAATTAAACCTTTTCAGAACCATCACTGTGAAATTTCGGACACAGAAATCATAAGAATTAAGTTAAACTGAACTGAAAAGATCCAATTTTGGAGAATGAAGCACGATACCGGAACGGACCTGCACGGACCGAAAACAACGACCGGGCCTAATATTTATCAGAAAAATTGAATGCTGGACGCTGACAACATTAGAACAAACAAGAGTTGAATGGAAAGATCCGATGTTGGAGTAAATTTGACGTGTTACGTTTCACCACTTAAAATTTTACAAAAAAAAATCATCTGTAAACCCCAAATCCTTTTAATTTTCATTTATAAAACCCCAGTAGTCGAAAATCATCCGACAAGAAAAATTAGAGATTCACTTCGGCCGAGGTCGACACCGACGGGAAACGGAATAGGTTTTGTTTAGGCTTTTCAGGTACCGTTAACATCCATTCCGGGTATTTCATACTCATATTCTGCAATGTTCGCCATTTCCCCGTTTCGCTCTGTTTTTTAAGTTCACAGGTACGCCATTCAGGGTCTGTTAGGCTCCGTTCTGGTCCTTCTATATTCAAATATCAAATATTTTCAATTCAGTTCATGTTCAATCTGACGTTTCAGACTTAAGGTATTTTATGTTGTTGATAAAATATTGGTCATTTTCCGGCTTCTTCTTTATTTTTACATTCACGGGTTTGCGTTTTAGAGTCTGTTCAGGACCGTTCTGGTTTTTTAATTCTCCGAAATCAGATATTTTTCACTTTAGACCATGTTACCACTGAGGATTCCCACGTCCGATAGTCCATGTTCTAAAACAAAAAAGATATGAGAGTTTAGGACTGTCCCCAAGTTCTTCTTTGTTTTTTAAAGTCTTTATGTCCACCTTTTCATGGCCTGTAAAGGTCTGTTCAAACTTATGTAACCTTCTTTAACAGAATTTACACGCAAGGTTAATGCCTTACCTGATGTTTTAAGGTTGTATACAAACCATTTTTCCTTCGATTGTAGGACAATTGCCCTACGGACAATTGCGTCCTGAGGACAATTACCCCTGAACCATTGCCCCCTAGGACGATTCCCCCCCACCCGGACTAATCTCCCCCCCCAGGACGATTCCCCCCCCCTCCCCCAGGACCATTGCTTCCCGAGGACAAGGAATTGTCATTGGAGGCAATAGTCGGGGGGGGGGGGGAATTGTCCTCGGGAGGCAATAGTCCGCGGCGGGGAATAGTCCTGGGGGTCGTCCTCAGGGGGGCAATTGTTCGGGGGGAGGGCAATTGTCGGGGGGGGGGGGGGGGAATTGTCCGGGGGGGGGGGGGGGAGGGCAATTGTCCTCATATGTTTCCTTCAATTTGAAGGCCATTTGTATTTCCCTATAGTCCTCCGTGGTGCAGGTTCCTCGTTAAGCTAACATGAATATGTTCAGGCTTTTTTCTATTCGAATATTAAATAAAGGGTGTAGTGCAAGACTTTTCATCGTATCTTCAGGTCCATTCCGCGGTCCGTTTTAGTCCATTCAGGTCCGTTCCGGTGTCTATTCCGGTCCGTTTTGGTCCATTCCGGTCCATTCCGGTGTCCATTTCGGTCCGTTCCGGCCCATTCCGGTCCGTTCGGGTCCATTCCGGTATTTCCATGCACCCACTGAAATATTCCTTTCGCAAATTCGAGAACATTGTGCCAGGACAGGTGAAAGGAATACGCTCTTTATTTCTTGCGACTAGAATCAGTATCTGTCATCCTGCACGTAGAACGCAGTTTCCACTCCCTGAGGTTAAACACTAAAGCAAAGGTACGAAATTGTGTCTTGGCATTCTTGCTTTTTGAAATGTACGCTTACGCCTCTATGTTCCTTTAATATTGTTCATGCGATGATACGCTTAAAGAATCAATCGATAGAACGTTTTTTCAGTCAAGTCAAGTCAAGTAAATTTTATTTACAAAGTCGGGGACAATAACAAAGTAACATGAGCTCTGTTGAGCTTTTAACACCGACTTGACAATATATTATGACATATACAACACAAACAAACAGACATATACCAAATAAAAAGCAAACACATTTCTGCAGGGGAGGAAACTCCTTCTGAGAATGATCAACATTCCAGCTATTGAGTATTGTGACCTCCCCTGACAGTTAAAAGTTATAATCATTTTTGGAAGGCGAGATTTTCATTCTCGCCTTCATATGTCAATGCTCGGCAGCTTGCTGAAAATGCCTCTGAACAGCATTATCAAAACGCCTTTCAAATAGTTTGATACTTCTCGAGTACATTAGAACAAAATAGTGTCGAGACCATTGTAAATTTAATCGGAACAGCAAGAAGAAACTTCAAGTTTCTATAGAAGGAATGAAATCGAATTCGTAAAAAGCATCGTTTTTGACAAATGCAAAATACTTTGGATCAGTTCATTGATATCATCACGTTGCTACAGCAACAAATAAACCATAGCTATTAAAAGCCAATCGAAAGCTACTAACATGACGTCATTCGGACCTACTTTCACTTCACAACGCATAAACAACTAACCAGTGGGATCGTACATGTAAATTTACTATCCCAGAACTAACCAATCGGATAGCTTCTTTGAATGACGTACCGCTGATAGACCCCTTTCCTCTGTTGGCGACCTTATTCTGTCTTTGTGAGAAGTAAAATTGAAATAAATTCCTTTGAATCAAGTGTTTAAACAAAATTTTCTCTTTCAAAGAAATATTTTTCTTTTATCAAAGTTGTGCTTGACTTTATGATTAATGACTAGATTATTGTTACGCATCGGCGTGGCCGAGTTTTGATTCCGGAGACCCGTGAAAAGAAAAAGGTGAATCAGTTTAAATCACAATAGATGTGTCATATTTCGAAGTAGTTCTGGTCAGTATGATGTACCGATGTATAGCCTGGGTTCCAGGCTGATCACATCTTTCCTTATATACGAGTATGATCAGATTTTACTACGTCAAAAATGACAATAACATGATCTGTAACCGTTTTAACCCATTACCACACAATCCCTACTTTTGACGCCCTTGAGAAAGAAGCCTGTAGAAAACATTGTGGGAAAAGGAGAAAATGCTGGTTACCAGCATTTTCTCCTTTTTCCACAATGTTTTCAACCCTTTCCAAGTCAAATTTCGATTTTTCAGTCACTTTTATTTTGTCGTCTGCAAATGCTTTCAATTTGGACCAGTCTACAAATTTGTCGTTTGGTAATGAGTTAACATGCAAAGAATTTTAACCTTTTCTTTTGGTCGTCACGTTGCTTAACGTTCAGCAGTTATTCATAAATATTTAACCCTTTACCACTCACTTGAAACGACTCTGAAAATCAAGCTTTTAAAAACATCAAGAGGAGAGGGGAAATTACAATCGGAAATCAGATTTTTTTTTCATTTTACCACAATGTTTCTACCCTATCAAGAACAAATTTTGTCGCTAATTTGGGCCACCCTGAAGTTGTCATCTGTATGAATCAGTGTTTTCAAATTAACTTATTCTGAAATTTCTTTGTCAGATAAAGAATAAACGCTTATCGCAATGATCACTTATCATAATCACTTACCTCCGTCATTATTAGAACTGAAATCTTTACCTTATATATTCCCATTTATTTTCTTCGAAATAATTTCCTTCAATTATACACTTTTTTTCCAAAACTGAATAACACAATGATAAAATTAACTTGACAGGGAGAATCCCACTGTCCTAGAGTGCATCGGACGTGTTCATGATTTTCTAAGAACACGGACCAAGGGCCTGTATCTGTGTATATTTTTGTCGAACAAAGGAATAGGGTGTATCTCAATATTGACAAGTTGGCAATCATTTTGCTTTCATGTTTGCCGACAAGCTGAACGTAAATTCCGGTTACGTGGGATTAATGAAAGAGAAGCGTTAATGTCAATGAACTCTTAAATCGTTTATTACGCCTGTCTCTTTTGAAGACTAGGCAGACGATTCTATAGTCTGCACAGAATATGCAATCTTATGTCGGATTAGCTATATTGTAATAACCCGACCAAAACAGCCCAGGGTGAGGTTGCAATAATTAAGCATTTTTCTCGAGATGTAAAATGCCATTTTCATCAATCCAGCACTCTAGTATAAGGGTTAACAGAGTCATAGATTACAAGAATCGTATAAACGAAAAACACCTTCTGACGTTCCATATAGGACCTAAGAAGTCAACCGTCAAATGATGTTGGTTGGTTATTCTTGATAGGATGGTAAACATTGTGCAAAACGGAGAAAATGTTCGTTGCCAGTATTTTCTCATGTTCCTGCATGCTTTCAAAATACCCTTCCCTTTCTAAAAAGCCCCATTCTTTAAGGTCATTAAAACCCAGCACATGTACTGTAATCTAAATGTTAAATCTCCGTTTTGAACATTGAAAGTCGTTTGTTTTGAAAGTCTTTTTCAGTCCTGATAAAGTATATTTCAAATAAAATGGTAAACAAATTTTAAAAAAAGCCTTTTAACTGAACGACACTGAAATTTTGACAACCTCAAGGGAAAAAAAGTTTCAAAATACTTTTGGAAAAGGAAAAAACGCTAGTCACCAGTATTTTCTCTTTTTACCACTATGTTTTGTACTTTTTCCCAGCCAAACGGCACATTTTCAGCTGCTTTTAACTTATTATATGCTTTAAAGGTGGGTATTTAGAATTTTTACATCTCACCAAATTAAAAAATATATATATCACTGAAATTCATACCAAGAAATAATACAAATCATCAATAATTAAGATACATAAAATTACAAAAAAAAATTTTTTGATGGTATTCCCTTAAAAGGCTACGTAGCCTCTTAAGCTATTTTTAGATTTCGCGCCAAAAATCAATAAAGCATTGTGAGAATGTCAAGTGACTGGCAAGTGACTCATAACGCTTAAATTCCCTATCATAACAAACATGCAATAATTATTTTCCATAATGTCTTCTTCGGACTATGTTTGAAGCTTCTTCTGTGTATTCCTGTAATTAAATGAGCGAATTGATCATCTAAAAATAGAATGTGTCTCCCGTTGGTGTCAACCTGGGCTGTAGTAAATCTCTAATTTCTCGTGTTGTCGGACGGTTTTCGACTACTGGGGTTTTATGAATGAAAATTAAAAGGCTTTGGGAGTATAAGGATGATTTTTTTGCACTTTTGTAAAATTTTCGCCCAAAAATCTGAAGGGCCACCTTTAAATGCTTTAATGTAGACAGTCCTAATTTTTTGTTATTTTCTGAAGGGTTTTGTAAAGGTTTACTTAGATGGAAAAAATTGTAGGAAAGTCAAACAAAAGGTTGATTATCATTATTTGCTACTTTTCCTACAATGCTTTGAAAAGCCTCTTCTTCAACATTGTTGAAAGTCAGTATTGTGATCTAAAAGGCTGAATCTCAGTTTCTTTACTCTAAAATGTACCTTTCTAAAAACTCTTTGCTCTCTCAATAAAATTATCCATGGAATAAAATGGTAATGACTTTCAAGAAATTAATCATCTCATTACAGAATTACAGTTTTAGACCTATCAAAATTGATTGCATTTTCAAGCAAAAACTATTCTTTAATCCTTTACCATACCCCATCAAGTACAGTTTTAGCAACCCTGAGAAAGAGGCCATTCAAAAACTTAATTTTGAAAAGGAGAAACTTTCTTGACTCTTTACACGAAGAAAAAAATTCAGACTTTCCAAAATTGAATGCATTTTCAGGTAGCAAGTTTTTGATCAGGCACCATTGATGGAACCTGTATGAAATAGGATGGAAGACATTTTAGGAAAAGGAAAAAATGTCAATTAGCACCGTATTCTCCTTTTCAGACCAAAAGTTCTCAAGTCTTCTTCCTAGAACTTTTAAACTCATTATTGGGGTAATAGAGGGTAAGATCTACATTTCTATACAACGTAAAAACATATACAGGTAACAGCAAATTAAAACTCTTTGCCATCACATAAAACTTTTCCTTCAAATGAAATGGAAAGGAGTTTCAGAAAAGTCCATTCGTTTTAATTTTTTTCAACATATTTTCACAAGCCTTCTTCAAGTTTGTTTGAACTCAGGATGGTAAACTGGTCTTCATTGCACAGGAATATTGCCAACTCTATAGAGTTTGCTGTATCAGGAGAGGCGATTTAAGTACAGGAAAATGTATTTCAATATGTTATGCCTATATTCTAAACTCGCCTTCCAACAGTACTTTCAGTACTTTGATGTAAGAAGGTAATCGCAGTACTAAAAGTCATATTTTAAAAGGTGCAGGGCAGCAACAAAATTAATAGATTACAGAAAAACAGACATAAAAAGCACTGAGGTTATCATCTGTTTCGCTATGGAAGAAAGCCCCAACTACAATGATCACCACTGCAACGTTAGCCGTCTCCCCTAGTGAGAGTTTTCTTCCTATAATAAGAAAATAATAAACATGCATATAATAAAAATTATACATGCATTCAAATCTGATCACAAAGCAAATTATGCAGAAAAAGCAGCAGAACAAAAGTACAAACCAAAGTAACACCAAAAGAGCAAAAACACAAAGGCACATGAAAGCACAAGCAGAAGGGTTAATTTTTTAGGTCCACAGTAGCAGCTCCAGTTTTAAAGCTCTATTTATGACAAGCAGAGCAATGACATATCTCTCCCTCCCATGAATTAATAAGATTACGAAACTGATTGAAAGATGAGGTTTCTCTAAAATGGCTAGGGAGAGAGTTCCATAGAACTGCTGCTGTGTTTCTAAAAGATCTTCTACCATACCTTTCTGTCCTGGGTTGTGGGATCTCCACTGTATTTTTGTTCCTAAAATTATAGTAAGAGTCTTTGTATGTGTAATTAAGCCATGCAGATACTCAGGACTGAGTTGATGTAAGATTTTAAAAGTTTCAGTAGCAATAGATCTTAGTCGTCTAACTTTGAGTGATGGTAAGCCAGATTTCTTAAGAAGTTGTTCATAACTACTAGTGTGATCTTCATAAATAAATCTTAATGCACGTTCCTGAATTTTTTCAATTTTCTTTGTATTCGTCTCATTTGTAAAGTGCCAATTAGGGGACAATAATCAAAGTTTGACATAATGAAAAAATAATTGATGGTCAGTCTTCCTAGTTTATTGAGATATTTGCCAAGACGTTTGAGCACATTTAGTTGTTTTGAAGCTTTTCTACATATACTACTTATGTGTGAGTTAAAACTCCAAAGAAAATCCAAGTTTACACCAAGTAATTTGACTTCATCTTCACTTTGAATTGTGATACCATTGAACTTGAAATTAAGGTTCTTTTTATGAGTTTCATGGCCTAAGGTGATAGCTTGGAATTTTTCTGGATTTGCTTTCATTTGATTTATAGAGAACCATTTTATCAGAGAGAGGCTGTCTTCTTCAAGTGTTCTGACTAGATCTGGTATAGAGCAACTTGCATAAGATAGAGTATTATCATCTGCGTAATTATAGAGTTTTGATTTTTGTGCAAAGTGGAAAATATCATTAATGAAAATGTTGAAAAGTACTGGTCCTAAGATACTTCGCTGTGGGACGCCCTTAATTATTTCTTCAAAATCACTACAAGTTTTACCTACTTTCACACATTGTTTACGATTTGAAAGATAGCTTTTGATAAGATTTGTAGCTGATGTTGTGAGACCGTAATGTTCAAGTTTCAATAAAAGCAAATCATGAGGTAAGCAGTCAAAGGCTTTGGATAGATCCATCAAAATAGCTGCAAGGTATTTATTATTATCTAGATGTATTTTCCAGTCCTCAACTACTTTGAGAAGAGCAGTATTACAACCAAAACCAGGTCTAAAAGCACTTAAATAAGGGTTAAAAAAGCGTTCAAAATGGTCCATAAGTTGAACATATATGACTCTTTCAAATACTTTTGACATTACAGGCAAAAGACCAACAGGTCTATAATTACTCTTATCCATTAGACTATTTTTCTTATGGATAGGCACAACCTGTGCAATTTTCATATTGTCAGGGAAGGTCATCCTCGGATACCCCGGGGTCTCCCTATTTGCTACGCTACATCGACCCCTGGGACAATTGACTAATAAAACTTTGAATCAGCCGCCGAAAATCGATACAAAACGTCATATAGCATACAGTCCACTCGCCCATCACAAAATGATGATGGAACCAATGAAACGCCAGCATTCGGCCAGCGGTAAAGCGAGGGAAATTCAATTAATTGTCCCAGGGGTCGATTCGGCGTAGCAAATAGGGAGACCCCGGGGTATCCGAGGATGGGGAAGGTAGATTCATCTAAACTACGGTTTATCAAATCAGTTAGGGGTTCTGCAATAACTGGTGAGCATATTTTAAGCATCTTAATAGAGAGTTCGTCATGACCTGAGGCTTTTTTTACATTCATTGATTTTATTTGCTTTAAAACAAAGTCTGTTGATATAGGTTTAAAATCTAATTTTTCTAACACATTAGTATTATCATCTATAGATCTTCTTTATGCTATCATGATTTTCGTCTATACATGTGTTTTTATCCCCAATATCTTTTGCTACATTTATGTAAAAATCATTAAAGATGTTGCTTATTTTCAATTGATCAGATATCAGGTTTTCATTTTCCTTAATGACAAGGCTTTTTTGACAAAAAGTGCCTTTATTTGTGAGAAATGGCTTAATAGTTTTCCAAAAGTCTCCTTCCTTGCATCCACCAGAGCATCTCTCTAGAAAATAATTTTGTATAGATCGTTTTCTGATCTTGTTTACATAATTTCTCATTTTTCTATAGTTTTCCCAGTTAAAATTAGATTTGCATCTAAGAAATTTATTGAAAAGCATTTTTTTTGTATATTGCTTTACGTAAAAGAGAATTCATAAAAGGGGCTGGTTGAGGGGGTTTCTTTCTGGTTTTTATGGGGGCATATTTATTAAAGGTTTCCAAGATACAGGCTATGAAGTCTTTTGACGCTTTACTTAAATTTCTTTCCTGTTTTATAAAAGTGAAGTTGTTTTTATTTAGTTCATTCAAAAAATCTGATTCATTAAAATTTTTAAAACTTTTATATGATATATATCTGTCTGACTTGTCCTGCACTTCAATCGTAAGCTGGAAAGAAATAATGTTATGTACGTCACTTAGTCCACAGTTGAAATTGCTTGTATTTCCTATTTTAGAAGAATCATTTATTAAGATAATATCAAGCAGGGAAGGTTTACCATTGGTTGTAAAGCAAGTTGGTTCTTTGATTACATTTGTTAAATCAAAAATATCACATAGATCCCTAATCGGTCCCCACCCAATTGGTTTATCCACAGGAATTTGACATCCCTAATCCCTAATCAGTCCCCACCCAATTGGTTTATCCACAGGAATTTAACGTTCTATAACCAAAACAAATGATAAAACATGAAAAAAAAATCTCCCCTATATAATATCACAGGAATCGGACGTTTATTTGGTGAAAATAGCTAAATGTCAGCCGAAGTGGTCACTCTCTATATAATAGAGAGTGACCACTTCGGCTGACATTTAGGTATTTTCACCAAATAAACGTCCGATTCCTGTGATAATAAAAACACAAGGAATGCAACGTCTCGATTGCTGGCGCTAGCGCCCGACAGCCTTTCCCAACCAAAATCACCCACAAAACAAACATTGATCATAATCTCATTTAGCCTAGCGATAGACAAGACAATAATGTACCTGCCACATCCGGCGATACCTCAGTAGACACCTTTCAACCAGAGATATCCGTCATGTTTTACAGCTCTATCAGGACATTTTGATTTATCCGGGTAGCCATTCGCTGACGTCGCAAGAAGTGCAAGGAAGCGTATTTTCGTATTACTTATTACTATTATTTTTTTCGTTTTTAAGATACCTATGGACATCAAATGATACTAAAGATTCTAGAAAAATCTTTAGTATCATGTGATGTCCATAAGTATCTTAAAAACGAAAAAAATAATAGTAATAAGTAATACGAAAATACGCTACCTGCTACTTTCTGTGACGTCAGCGAATGGCTACCCGGATAAATCAGCATGTCCTGATAGAGCTGTAAAACATGATGGATATCTCTGGTTGAAAGGTGTCTACTGAGGTATCGCCGGATGTGGCAGGTACATTATTGTCTTGTCTATCGCTAGGCTAAATGAGATTATGATCAATGTTTGTTTCATGGGTGATTTTGGTTTGGAAAGGCTGTCGGGTGCTAGCACCAGCAATCGAGACGTTGCATTTCTTGTTTTTATATTATATAGGGGAGATTTTTTTTTTTTCATGTTTTATCATTTATTTTGATTATAGAGTGTCAAATTACTGTGGTTTATCACGTGATGATAGCCCTATGTTGGATTTTTTTGCGGATTAAGGCCTCAGTGTACAGTAAATACCACAGTTCCTGCGTTGTCGACAAACAACTACGACACCGACTTGAAAATTTCCTTCAAACACCAACCTGCAAACAAAGAGACCTGTTCTTAGTCTAAATGCAATATATGCCCTTCTCTCAAAGATTTGTGAACCTTATTGATATTTTCATTCTTTCAAAGAGACAAACAAAGCAATGATTAAAGATGCCTGGCTACAGCGGGTGAGCAGAAACGCTGTTAAATTTCAAAAAGAAAAATGGAGTGGTACAGAAATCTGTCCTTTATGTACACAAGGATAAATTACCTACATATATCGTGTAAATGAAAAAAGAAACATGGGGGTTTGTGTGAAAAACCTAAAATTGGCCAGAAGAAAACTGGCTGACAATCGAAGCTGTAAACAATGGCGGTGACTCAAGGAAATTTATCGTTGGCCTAGAGTCGGATATGGTGTAACTTACATATAGGCCTCGATCTCCGTCTAAAAATAGAGGCTGCAACAGAGAAGCATCCATTTTCCTTTATTTACCGCATCAAGGCCAAGGTCAAATATAGTCACGTTACAGTATGCATGATCATCATACGAATCTACCCGCGTGTATAATGGATATCGAAAATCTTCGATTCAAAATTTGGAAACGACCAGTCTGTTTACATTGAAGGCCGCAAAGTCCGCGAAATGCATTTTCTATCGGGCATAATCTAAGCAACCTTGCAACCGTCAGGCGCAATATTTGGCATAGATATATAAGAATGACTATATTTTGATAAAATAAAAACAAATGAGTTAAAACCGGCTTAAAATGAGTACTATTGCCTCTTTAAATTCCAGCATATTAATAGACGGAGAAAGTGACAGAAATCATTTTTGGACAAGGGAAAGTACACTTAACACATTTGTCATAGCGAAATCACCCTAAAAATACATTTGAGCACTGCCAGAAATTGACCAGACGATTTCCCATACATTCGTGAATCATTTTTGAAAAACACAGTCATTCCAAATGTAGTCAAATGACATCATTCAAGGGGTATTCTTAAAGGTCACAGCCTCTAAACTTATTGCAGATGCACAGATGCACTTTCTGTATCATACTTTGAAATTACGAGCACAAAGTGTAAATAAATGTGATGTACAAACAACTGATGAATTATTAGGGGGAAATGGTGGTTTCCAATAAAATGTGACCGTTTTCGTTCTAATTTTTGTATTTGACCCATTTCTTTGGCTTAGAGAGCTTCTCTGGAATGTTTACGTCTGTAAAAGGTTTCATAGCAGCCAAATAATGCAGTGAGCAAACAAGAGAAAAAGAAGACGCAAGGGCGTCAAGGTCGCCCGAAAATGATTTTTTTTCCCATTATTAAACTGAGAAATATATAGACAATAGAATTGATCTGACTCCAATTTTTTCAGTTATTTTTCATTTGTGATAAAAATAGCTAGATCTATTGTTTTCCAATGAAATTGACATGACAATAGTGACCTACAATGTCATAAATTTGCTATATGACCAACTGTCAAAATAAAGTATGGGCTTTCACACTGCAAAACGTTCAAATGCCCGATTTACATTTTATTCTACTTTTATGCCAGTATTCAATTTCGCTATCTGAGAATAACTGCATAATTAAAAAAAAATGCTACAAATACATTTTTTTCAGCCATGAGTACAAAAATATTGTATTTCGTTTATAATTGGAGATACTTGTATACCTTATAATTGGTCAGTGATTACAAAATATACATGTGGTTACTAAATAGTTTATTTTACAACTTACATTCAAGTTATATTTTCCTTGTAAAGTTTCTTTTTCCATTGCGCCGGTCCCGTGCAATGGTAATTTAGAAGAAGTTTAATGATCTGAGTACTCAATAGGTATGGGGGAAAAAAGTTTCAGCTTATTTAACTTATAACTTATCAAGTAATATCATCTTTATTATATATATTATCAACCATAAACTCATTCTTTTTTTCAAAATGGTCAGTGGTCTAGTTCCAAACTACCTATGCTCTCTTGTCCCGCCCACTATTGGAAGTAACACGACGTATAATCTTCGTAATTCTAATGACTTGGCAAACATTGTTTGTAGAACTAGCGTTTATATGAATTCCTTTCTGCAGTCAGGTGTAAACGCATGGAATTCTTTGCCACAAGCTACAAGAGAAACTGACTCTCTCTCGTCATTTAAACGTTTGCTGAACATAGACAAAACCACTCCTTGAAAACTGTATTTTTATGGGGAAAGAAAAATGCAAACTATTCATACTCGACTTAGAAATAACTGTAGCGATCTAAAACAACATCTCTTCTGGAAAAATATTGTGGCTTCTCCTCTTTGTCGTTGCGGGGAAGTTGAATGTAATACACACTACTTCTTTGAATGCAGATTTTATCATTCGAACAACACTCGGACAACATATTAGTGCAAAATCTGCTTTTAATATTGATACAGTTCTTTTTGGAGACAATGAACTCTCCCTTGTCGAAAACAAACAGATCTTCAATGCAGTTCATGAATACATTGATAAAAGCAAGAGATTCTCTTAGTTTTAATCCAATACATTAAAAGTCCTCTTTTTTGACAATGTAGCACGTTACTGTCGAGAACATATATACAGGTACAAGTATAATTTTGTATCTTTTGTTGCCACTCTGCTCAATCACTCAATCACCAATCACCATTTTTTTTTTCATTTTACTTTTTCAGATAATGAAGCCTTTTTGTTCTTTACATTCATTACTTTCTGTTTTTTACGATAATCTTTTCTCTTCTTGATATTATTTGATAGTATTGGCGTATCATGTGATTTAGCTTGGGGAGGGGAACTATATGAGCAATATGCTTTCATCCCGATCCTTTTCACATTTATTTCTTGTATTATCTATGTATAGCCAATACAAAATACAGTTTAACAAGATATGCAAGACATGAGAAAAGACAAAAATGCATGTTTATCAGTATATTTTGGAAAAATAAGTGTGTGTCGGCATTACATGAAATACTTCATGTTTTCCGAAGGAATAATGGAAAAGATAATTACAAATTACGTTGTTTACGTTGAAAAAACAAAAACCGTTGACATACAAGAATTCAAACATCACCAAAACTATCTGCTGCTGAGCGCGCCTAAATATGGTATTACAAATGTTGTGCATCAGGACCAGACAGCACGCAATGTGCATTTTGATCGCTAATCCACAAAGTCTGAAAATTAACGATTCGAATTACTCAATCTTCAGCTTTTCAATCCTGAAAAATTTTCAATTACATTCATAAATACGAGGAAAGTCTGATAACATTTCGAATATCTGAAATTAAAAAAGAAAGATTTCATGTACAATGTACATTTATACAAATAATCAACTCCGAATGATAAAACATATACATGTATACTGATAATTTCAACCAAATTCTGTAGGTGAAGTTTATGAGGACAGTGTAGATTAAGACCAGTCTTACAAGAAATGCTCTCTGATCCTAGATCTATACACAGTCCAATACACTGATCAACACGCTGAACTACGTACATGTATATGAATTCATATATAACCTGACAAAATAAGTAATAATTACGGATATTGCTAAACATGTAAGCTGGCATGTAAACTGATTAATGTAACCAAAGCCAGTCAGTGAAATATCTGAGGACGGAGTAGATCAAGATCAGACTTACTAAAATTACAATCTGATCCTAGATTCACGCAATCTAATGTATATAAGATGATACATTTAACCAAAGCCGATCAGTGAAATATCTGAAGAGGGTGTAGATCAAGATCAGACTTACCAAAATTGAAGTCTGATCCTAGATTCAAGCAGTCTAATGCATGTAAGCTGATATTTAAATCAAGTTATTATCCATTTTAAAATTCAATCTGAACTTTAAGACCTGTGTTGGGTGCATTATATTGTACTTGTTTGAACTTGGTAATTTTTACATTTCCCCTTCTGAGATTACCTGCTTATATATGAGTACAAATACACCCGTCTGAAATCATACATATTTACTTTATGTAGTAACAAATGTATAATGTTTAAATGCTTTTCCATTGCGCCAGTCCCGCACAAAGGAAATTTAACCCTTTCCCAAACAATCCCTGGTTTTTACGGATCTAGAATAGTAGCCTTTTGAAAACATTGTGGGAAAAGAAGAAAATGCTGGTAACCAGCATTTTCTGCTTTTCCCACAATGTTTTCTACCCTATCATAGACAAAAATCATCTTTTCAGCAAGAGTTGAAATTTCGTCTGCTAATGCTTTCAATTTGGTCTAGTCCAAAAGTTTGTCGTTTGGAAAGGGTTAAAAGGTTTTAGCATCTGTACTTATAAGCATAAAGAAATTCTAATCATTTTCTTCAATTAACTACCCATAAGAAAATACATTAAAGACCTGTAACACTTTAGGTACAATACTATTGGTAAATTTTTCATTTCGCCATCTAGGAATACGTGCATAAAGGAAAAATATCACTACAAGTACATTTTTTTCAGCGGTACAAAAACATAATTTTTGGTTTTTACTTGTAAATTACCTTTAATGGGTAGAAAAAAAACATGTTTCAAATCATTATTGTTATTCTATTTAATAAACAGGCATGATATATTTCCATGCGTATTTTCTTTTCCATTCCGTCCATTGCTCTAAAACATTTCCATTCCGCTATTTAGGCCTACCGGTAAATAGTCATTATCTCCCACTATATGGCATTCAATAAATACTGGAATCATCGAAGAATATGACATGCGCAGACAACGGTAAAGAGTAGGAGCAGTTCTGCATTTCCATTGGTTCCTAAGATCACGTGACTGGACTAGTTCATTTGTGTTAAAAATAGATGCATTCTGCACAAGAACATTAATTGTTTCACAAAATGTTGCGCAGCAGACCGTTAATAATTCGTTCACGATTCTTTATCGGTTTAAAAACAAGTAAAAAACCTCAAAAAAGGTGAAGAAAACCCCACACAACAATTTCACAAACATTCACACCTATTTTACCAAATTAAACCTGGCGAATATGATGAAAGATTTCAACCGGAAGTACCTACACTCTCCATGAACATCTCTTCAGAACTATATTAAATATAAGGTCGCCGGCTATAAATACTGGAATCATCGAAGAATATGACATGCGCAGACAACGGTAAAGAGTAGGAGCAGTTCTGCATTTCCATTGGTTCCTAAGATCACGTGACTGGACCAGTTGATTTGCGTTAAAAATAGATGCATTCTGCACAAGAACATTAATTGTTTCACAAAATGTTGCGCAGCAGACCGTTAATAATTCGTTCACGATTCTTTATCGGTTTAAAAACAAGTAAACAACCTCAAAAAAGGTGAAGAAAACCCCACACAACAATTTCACAAACATTCACACCTATTTTACCAAATTAAACCTGGCGAATATGATGAAAGATTTCAACCGGAAGTACCTACACTCACCATGAACATCTCTTCCGAACTATATTAAATAAAGGTCGCCGGCTTCTGCCGGGCGACCAATAACGAACAAATTTCTCCAGTGCAGAATCACGTGACATGGGGGGAAGGCTTAACTCTTTACACAGGAATCGGACGTTTAGTTGGTGAAAATAGCTGACATTGGTGAAAATAGCTGAATGTCAGCCGAAATGGTCACTCTCTATTATAAAATAGAATGCTGGAGAAAACCTCCTGAGGGTCTGCATTAAAGTGTTAAACAAAATAAAATTCGAAGGTAGACTAGTTATCCAACATGCTGGACAGACGTTTTGGTCACAGACTTTTCAGCCAGGACGTTTTTGCCAGCTGAAAGTGCAAAGTACATGTAGGACCTTTTGACCAAATGTTTTTTGAACACAGGAAAATCATCCTCGGATACCCCGGGGTCTCCCTATTTGCTACGCTACATCAACCCCTGGGACAATTAATTGAATTTCCCTCGCTTTACCGCTGGCCGAATGCTGGCTTTTCATTGGTTCCATCATCATTTTGTGATGGGCGAGTGGACTGTATGCTATGACGTTTCGTATCGATTTTCGGCGGCTGACTCCAAGTTTTATTAGTCAATTGTCCCAGGGGTCGATGTAGCGTAGCAAATAGGGAGACCCCGGGGTATCCGAGGATGCAGGAAAATGGAATAAACAAAATTTCTATGCTTTTTGGTATATCATTTTAGATGAAGAAAAATAATTTAAGTTCATTTCATGCAGTTTATACTTTAATCAACATTGACAAAACTATTCTTTGACTTTGATTTGCATTCTACTATAACAAGATACATTGTTAGCTCACCTGAGCACAACATGCTCAAGGGGAGCTTTTATGATCACCCGGTGTCCGTCATCCGTCGTGCGTCGTCAACAATTCTTCAAACATCAACTCCTCCTAAACCGCTAGGCCAATTTGGACCAAACTTGGCTGGAATGTTCCTTGGGAGGTCCTCTTTCCTCTTCCGTCAAAAACTCTGGTTGCCATGGCAACGAAATGGAATTTTTTACGAAATTCTTTAAAAATCTTCTTCTTTAAAACCGCTGGCCAGATTTTAAAATAATTTCACAGAGATGTTCCTTGGGTGACCCTTTTCAAAAATTATTCGCGAAATTTTGATCCGTCACGAAACATGGCGCTGGTGAATGGGGGCTTCTTGCACTATACAGAAATGAAGAAATTCTTAAGAATTGTTCTCAGAGCACGCTGGCCAGATTTTAAAATAATTTCACAGAGATGTTCCTTGGGTGACCCTTTCCAAAAATTGTTCGCAAAATTTTGATCCGTCAAGAAACATGGCTCTAGTGAATGGGGGCTTCTTGCACTATACAGAAATGAAGAAATTCTTTAAAATTCTTCTTCTCAGAATCCGCTGGTCAGATTTTGAAATAATTTCACAGAGATGTTCCTTGGGTGACCCTTTTCAAAAACTGTTCGTGAAATTTTGATTCATCAAGAAACATGGCTCTGGTGAATGGTGGCTACTTGAACTATAGGGCAATGAAGAAATTCTTAAAAATTCTTCTTCTCTGAAACGGCTTGTCAGATTTTGGAAAATTTTCACAGAGATATTCCTTGGGTGACCCTTTTCAAAAATTGTTCGTGAAAGTTTGATTCGTCGACAAACGTTGCTCTGGTGAATGGGGGCTAATTGCACTACATGTATATGGAAATGAAGAAATTCTTGAAAATTCTTCTTCTCTGAAACTGCTGATCAGATTTTGAAAGGACTTTTACAGGTGACCTTTTAAAAATTGCTTGTCAAAATGATGATTTTGTTTCCAGTGTTTCAATACTTTCAAAAAAAAAAGGCTATGGTCCTCTAAAAAATTCAGGTGAGCGATCCAGGGCCATTTTGGCCCTCTCGTTCAGGTTTTAACATCAAACTTTCATTTTAAGTAGCCTTTTCTAATTATTGTTCAACTAATTGATATTTTGATATTAGAACAATCATCAGAAACAATTCTGAATAGAGCATTAGAGCAAAATAAGGCTTGAAAGTAACTATTTGTAACACCAATTGATCAAAAAATGAATCAGTTCATCATCTGTACATAACTGCAATAGAGTGATTAAAAAATAAAATCATAGCACATTACTCCGATTACATCTATGTCAAATACGATATAGCAATTTCCTTTTTTCCTTCAATGTTTTTATATCATGATACATACAGCTCAAAATCACTAAACAAATTCGGCCAAAACGTCCTACTTTGAACTTCAAACTGACCTAAATGTTTGTGACCAAAATGTCCAGGCCAAAACGTCAGCGGCCAAAATGTCGTACATTCATCCAAAAGACCTTGTTGGCGATTAAAACAAGAATTTTTACAAATGGGGTTTTTCTTTGCCTGTTTTTAGCTCACCTGAGCACAACGTGCTCAAGCGGAGCTTTAGGATCACCCTGTGTCCGTCGTGCGTTAGTGCATCGTCAACAATTCTTTAAACATCAACTCCTCCTAAACCGCATGGCCAATTCGGACCAAACTTGGCAGGAATGTTCCTTGGGAAGTCCTCTTGTTCGCAGAATTTGATTCAATCAAAAACTCTGGTTGCCATGGCAACTATATGGAATTTTTTAGCTAATTCTTTAAAAATCTTCTCCTCTGAAACCGCTGGTTGGTTTTTGAAATAATTTCAGATATGTTCCTTGGGTGATCCTTTTCAAAAATTGTTCATGAAATTTTGATCTGTCAAAAAATGTGGCTCTGGTGAATGGGGGGTACTTGCACTATACAGAAATGAAGGAATTCTTGAAAAATCTTCTACTCTGAAACCGCTGGTCAGATTTTGAAATAATTTCACAGAGTTGTTCCTTGGGTGACCCTTTTCAAAAAGTGTTTGCGGAATTTTGATTGGTCAAGAAACATGGCTCTGGTGAATGGGGGCTACTTGCACTATAGGGTCAGTAAGTCTCGTTTAGATGAAATGCACTTCCGGGATCACCGCTTGCCATATTGAGATATTTTCCACTATTTTGCTTATGCATGTACCGACATTCGTGACGCTACACCGATGTGTATATTCTTCAAATTCTCAAAAATGGGTCTGGAGAGGAAAAACTGGAGATGAAAGATGTTGGTAAGGGTTAAAATATTGCTTAGCAATAATTTTGTGATTTAAATACAGACCGTGGAAATCAGCGAAAATCCGTAACCCAGTTTTCGTACATCGTTGCAATGGACATGTACTAGGTCGATATCTAATCTAAAAAGGTCAAACTAACCTAGTTATGGCAATAAAATAATATTTTTTTTAGCATTTCATTCTAGAAATGCACTCGGATCGCGTCTTCAGGGGCGTTTAGAAGCATATTGCGGTGATATGTTTCGCAACAGTGCAGTTTCGCACCTAAGTCACCTTTGCACCGTATTGAATGATGCCGATAATGACAGTTGGAATTTTTCGGCCTCATTTTATTCATTGAATTGCCTCAGACAGCCATTCTTAACTGGTTGTGAATTATTGGCTTCAAAACCTATTTTTGCATCTTTTGTTGGATTATTTTCAGGTAAATTCATCATTTTTAGAAACTAGGTATATATAGGCTTAACCCTTAAAAGAGCACGGAATAAATCAAAGACGCGTTTCATTTTATAAATAAGATCGTGAGAATAATGTTGAAATTGCTCTTGTCTGGACTCTCTTAGTAAAGCGATCAATAAATCAGAGTTCAGACTGCAGACTTTGTACAGTCTAGTCATGATGTACATTGATCACAAAAGCAACTATAGTGGTCAAAGGCACTTTGATAGCCATAACAAAGACTTGTAGACTATTTGAATACTCAGAATCAGTACTTGTACTTGCCCATTTTGATGTAGCCTTTACAATTGTAATGTTTCTAATGATGAAATATTCTGCAGAAAGTCTTTTTGAATAGGCATACATTGCTTTATCCTGTTTTTTTTTTTTTTTTTCTCTTCAGGAGGGCAGATAGGCCATGAAATTTTAAAAATCTCAATAACTGTCCAAAACACCTGTACAGTGCCACATGAAACATCACCTATTTTTGACTCATTGGAAATGCCAAACCACTAAAGCACAAGATTAGTTCATGACAGTCCAAATGACAGCACATGCAACAAGATGTACATGTAGATATACCACAAGTTATGATTTGCAGGGCATTTTCCTCTACTTAGAAGAGTAGGCATCTAGTTAGCTCTTTATCAAAAAAGCTTGTGTCAAAACAGCCAGGGGGAGTGAAACCAAGACAATAATTGTGAGAAAAAGAGAAAATATTGGAAACCATTTTTTCTGCGGTGTTTTGTACCCATTCAAAGACAAATTTCAACAGTTCAGCTGCATATCACATGCTAATCCTCTCAACTTGAACCAGTCGAAATTTTGTTCTGTGAGTTAACCCTTTACCAAACAATTTTGTTCCTAATTACTCTGAAGCAGAGGGCTTTTGAAAACATTGAAGGAAGAGGAGAAAAAAGCTGGTCATCAGCTTTTTATACATTTCTCACAATGTTTCCTTTCAGACATAAATCTAATCATTTAGGCTACAATTGTTCATCCTCCAAATATGCTTTCAAAATAGACATGATGAAAATTTCGTTAGATGGTAAAAGGTTAAAATGGTTGCATGTCTTCTTATACAGCCCTTGTTTAATTCCGCTTAGCAAGTGTTGCTGGACCAGAGATAGCCCAGTGATTTTATACCAGCAGATAAAGGGGTCAATGGGCTATCTCCTGTAAATAACTGTTTGTGTCTTGCAGCAGACTAATTTTGAAAACATTTTGACCTAAGGACAAATTGGTCAAAATTTATAAGTAATATCTGCTTTTGACATGATTTAACGAATACTCAAGCTCTTCTCCTTGATTAATTTTTTTCACATTCACAAGGATGCTTCTGAAGTTTCATGCTGCAAATATGTTTCAGAAGCAATTCTAATATATTTGATGACTTGCAAGTCTTTACCAAAAAATTCTGAGTTTTAACAACCCTGCAGAAAAATACTTTAGGAAACATTGTGTGAAAATACAAATAACAATTTCTCCTTTCAACACAATGTTTTCTACCCTTTAATAGGTAAATTGTAAAATGTGAGTCAAAATCAATCAGCTGTCTGCAAATACTTTGAATTTGAAGAAGTCCAGAGTTTTATCAGTTGGTAGAAATTAAGTAAGAAAAACATGAGAAGTCTTAAAAGTTTTGTAGATATTTATATTTATTTAACTTGTAGTAACAAAACACTTTTGCATTATTCTCATGTTATTTGGGTCCTTTGATGAAGCAAATTTCTGCTTCAGAAAAAAATATTGTTAAAAAAATGCAAAATTGTTTCTTAATTTGCCAAATATTTCTCACAATGTTTTCAAAGGACTATTAATTTTGTGCAGCTAATAAGACTTGTATGTAACGAAATTTCTTTTTCCACACAATGTCAATGACTGAATTTTACTACATGTATATTGCTTTCACTCTTCAAGGAGCATTAAGGATTTTGTTTTAAACATAAACAAGAATATTGCTTGTCCTTTATTTAACAAAGTCATGAAACCTAACTTTCCTTTTAACACTAGATAAAATCTGAGGCAAATGGATAAAAATAATTGAAAGAATGAGATGAAAACATTGTGGCAAATAGATTATGCTGACTGTGAGCAACATATTTGATCACAATATTTTCAAATGCAGTCTACTGCAATGCTGTTTTAATTTAGTGTCATTTCTCGGTTAGGATTTTAATACCCTTTTAACTATTAAGCAGTACCGGTAAATATTAGCATGAACTTCTTTGCCGTGCAAAGGTGGTAAACATAGAATATTAATACTATACAGCACTATTTTTCTTTAATTAAATGTTTAAATGACTGCATGTCCTATTATACATATATGAGAACACCATTGCATAACATGTGGTCCCTGTAAGGTGCAGTTGTCTTGGAATCATGGTTCCTTTTTAGTGTCATTCTTCTGGCAGGAGAAAGCTCTGAAAGTATATTAGGAAGAGATGTTTGTAAATACATGCATAGTATTTCTTTATACAAGTTTTTAGCTCACTAGAGCAATCAAAGTACTTAAAGTACTCATGGAAGTCGATTTTAGAATTAGATTGAGTAAATGAAGAAATCGTTCCCCCTGGTCTGAAGGTGCGTTCAATTTGGATGTGACCAAAAGTTTCTCATCATGTGCAGAGTGAAATAGTCAACAAAACTCAATACTATTTAAGATGAAACAGTTAAACAAAAAGAAGAACAGAAACAAAGCTTCTTTTTTTTTTTTTTTTTTTTTTTTAATTTGAAAGAAGTATCATCTTCTAGTAACATGAATCGAGTACCACAACAAAATGAATATTATGTAAAGGTAGTTGAAACAAGTAAACTGTATATTTGTGAATAAACATCTCAATCTCAAGCAGGACATGTCAATACCCTTTCGCACACAATGACGACTTTTGACTACTCTTGGGGAGAAGCAGCTTGAAAATATTGAGGCAAAAGTAGAAAACAATATATACAATTACACTAAGTATTTCATTCTTATCCCAGTGCTTTGTCTCAATTCAGACCTGTCAAAAAGGCTCGCAAAAAGACTAGGAAGTTTAACTTTGAACTGCATAAAAAAGAAAATGTGGCTTTTATTGCATAATATTTCAAGGGACCAAAACAAAAATCTCATATTTTTCTTATATTTTCGAAACATCAAAATAAGTAATAATAGCTTGTAAAGATCTTTCTGATATCTTTTTTAATTGTATGCCCTTATAGTATGATGAACATTGAAAGTATATTTTAATACTTCAGCTATAGTAGGTGAGCGGTTTCGGGTATTCCCGAACCATCGGTAGTTTTCGGACACATGGTATAATTTCGTTTATAAGCATTGTTCAATTAACGTGATGAACAGAAATACACAAACGAATCATCCTTTTTTTCAAGCGTCTAATGGGTCATCTGCACGCCCATGTAATAACAACAATTTTGCAAAATAATATGAAGATACTGTACAATATATTTCTTTTAAGTACATCGCTAAAAAAATATGATTACCTCTTAACAATATAAGTCAACAAAAAGCAGCCCTTTACCATTCCTAAGTCAAATTTACCAGAAACAAACTGCCTAGAAGATTTACAGAGCGTCTGCATTCTTCTAGCTACACTCGATTCTGCTTTCTGAATGGTGCGAAAAAACCCGACATAATTTTGGTGGAGTCGGGTATTTTCGAACCAGGAATCATGTTGCATATTTATTATGCAAAAATCGTGACTGTCCTTCGTTTTTCCAACCAATACCGATTCATATGGATATTGACATATTTCGGAGGTAAAAAAAGATCACAAGAGTGGCTCAGAAATAAAGAAGTAGCTGTTAGTGAAAAGTCTACCCCGTTGCGTAGTGGAATAAAATGGCGACGCAAAACTGTAAGTGAAAGTATTTTGTTGCAGACAGTATCCACATTAGACATAGCCAGAAATATGCCAATATGCTTCCATTCACCTCTATAATTAATGAACTAGGAATGATTTTTTTTTAAAATGTGACCTTAAATCTGGAGGTTAGGCCCTTTAAGAGTTTTTTTTTTTTTTTTAATAGAAAGTGTCCGAATATACCCTCCATCCTGTCCGAAAATTCCAGACGTGTCCGAAAACTAACTCCATAGGTTCACATTTTAGCTAGCTTATATTACATCGATTTTAGTTATGCTAACGCCGAGTTCCCAAAATAAAGGACGAGATACAGTAGTGTTTTCTGAATTTTCATAGTTAAACCCGTTTCACGCATAATTAAAATTGTTATGAAAAGAAATCCTTAGCTGTCCGAATATACCCGATACCGCTCTATATTGTTATGGGAGACCACTCCTTCCTGCATGGCATACTCCCGATTTAAATACAATACCTGGCTACAGCGTCAGGGAGATATCTCTTTGGCTCAGTGGTTAGGGTGTTGGTCTTGTGTCCGGGAGTTCCGGAGTTCGAATCCCGCTCCGACCCTTATTTCTGCCATGCATTTATTCATTTGTTTCTTTGTTACGGACTTTGTTCGTAAGAATATGCTCATACTGTTAAATTTGTTTAATGCAGAGAATACTTCTAAGACAAATTTAGGGACCATACAACTTGTATAAGGAGAAATAAATGGCCCTTGAATCAAAACTTAACCCATAGCCAACTAGCCCGATTTTGAAAGTTGTTCGGTATATTTTTGAAAACACTGTGTCCAAAGGTAAAAAAGCTTGCGACAAGCATTTTCATCTCTGCTGATGCTTTGAGTTGCAAATAAATGAAAGTAAAAAAAGCTCAAAATCTTATACTTGATGATGATTTTTAAAAAGAAAACATGAGTACATGTATTTAGCCAACAACTTGCACACTATGTCAAAGGAATCTACAGATAAACACTGGTACATTGCAACACAATGCTTTCTTCATATAATCCAAGTAGTGACTCCTTCCAATAATGTTTATATTTATCCTTTCAGTACCTTTTCCACTTTTTTGGCCGTTTTTTTAAATTGTCTGCTGAAATCTGGGACAATTTAATTTTTTCTGCTAGTAACTAATTATTAAACAACAAAATTTTAGACTGGTCTAAATTGAAAGCACTTGCAGACAACAAAAGAAAGGCAACTCAAAAATTAAAGTTTTCTTTCAGGCAAGGCAGAAAACACTGTGGAAAAAGGAGAAATTACTGGTAACCAGCATTTTCTCCTTTTCCAACAATGTTTTCAAAAGCCTTCTATCTCAGGGTCGTGAAAACCAGGGATTATTTGGTAAAGGGTTAATTGGTTAAAGAACAGGCAAATATAGTAAGATACAGCATGTAAACATAAAGGTAGTTGCAAAAACATAATGAACATGTACCAAAAAGTAATCAAGTGAAAATATACACACAAAAACCTGACTAGCCAGACGATGTGCATGTAAAATATCAGTCTATCACTCTATCTACATAAAAAAAATTTAGTCTTGAAAAGATTTGCAAACAAGAAATGAACTTTTGCTCAAAGTGTGCAGATGCCTTTTGAAGAAAGAAAACATGGTGACCAATGGAGTAAATATGCATTACAAGCACTTTCTCGTATAGCCAAAATGTTTCCAAAAGCATTCTACCTCAAGTCTGTAAACTAGAGGCGCTTGAGCGCCTGTATCGCTCCACAGGCCTGATTTTTCTGTAACGGTGAAGAGAAGTTTTTAACAATTACCATTCATTCCTGCATTTTAGGTCACTTTAAAAGAAAAAAAGCTATGAAAACGTGAGAAAAGAAGAAAATAAAAGTAACTGCATTTTCTTAGTTTTACCCAATAATTTCTACCCTTTTTGATACAAGTTTTACTAATTTGAAGATTTATTATGTTGTCTGCAACATCTTTCAATTATGGCCAGTTATAAAAATTTTGTCTTCTGGTTATAGTTAACTCATTACCAAATGACAACATTTAAGGGTTGTCAAAATGGAAAGCATTTTGTAGATGAAAAAATAAAAGTGACTGAAAATTTAAAAGTTGTTTTGTGAAGGGTAGATAACATTGTGGGAAAAGGTTACCAGCATTTTCTCCTGTTCCCACAATGTTTTCTAAAGTCTTCTTTGTCAGGGATCAGTTTGATTGGATAACAAAATGCCTTATCACAACAGTGAAGCCCTGTCCCTCTTTGTACTAGGTCACCAGTAGGTCAACAAATCTTTACCAGAACTAATCAAAGTGCAGAGGTTCTCTTGTTTTATATGAAAAGGATTATAGATTATGTAAAGCAACCATCTTTAACTCTTTACCAAACGATAAAATTTGGGATGTGACCAAACTGAAAGCATTTGCAGACAACAAATTAAACATTGATGAAATGATGATTTCTCTCCTTGATAGAGTAGAAAACATTGAGGGAAAAAGAGGAAATGCTGATTACCAGCATTTTCTCCTTTTCCAAGAGTGTTTTCTAAAGACTTCTTCTTTAGGGTCGTTAAAAGTCAGGACTGTATGGTAAAGACTTACCAGCATAGGAACTAACCTCCAATACAACAATGAAATCAAAATGAATAGTATTAGCGAAGAAATTTTTCAAAGATTTTACTTTATACCATAAAAGGAAAATGAGTCTCCCATAAAAGCCATGTTTTTTGACAGATCTTTTTTTTTTTTTTTTTTTTTTTAAGGAATTCTGTAGACCTCTATCTAAGGAACATTCCTGCAAAAAAATAATGCTATCCAATTAGCGGTTTGGGAGGAGAAGATTTTTAAAGGTTTTTTACTTTGGTTGCCATGGCAAGCAGAATTATTCATGGAACACAATTATTTGAAGGAATTTGAAACAGGACCACCTAAGGAACATTCCTGTAAAATTTGGTAGAAATCCAGTCCATAGTTTCTGAGGAGAAGTTTTTTTGAAGAAAAAGTTTACGGATGCACGCACGTTTACATCTTCTTTTGTAGGGATTAGTCGGAGTCTGCACTGCTGTAGTTTAGTGCTTAAATACGTAGTCGCTCTTAATGATGGTGTACTTGTTTTCTGCAATATATGCCTGCAACTCCCCTTCTACTTGGGAGGATGGCTCCTGGCAAGTCTGAAAAAAAAAAGCCATTGAAATTTAAAAAAAAAAAAGAATTTACTTTTGAAAATCAAACAAACAAGTTAGTATGAAATTCCTACACAAAAAAAATATTCTGGGCTATTTTTCACACATAATTTGTGTTAGTAGCAGTTAACATTACCAAACAACAATATTTTAGGTTTGCCCAAATCAAAAGCATTTGCAGACCAAAAAATAAAAGTAACCGAAAATTTGAAATTTGTTTTGTGGAGGGTAGAAAACATTGTGAGAATGCTGGTTGCCAGCATTTTCTCCTTTTCCCATACTGTTTTCTAAAAGCTTCTTTCATAGGGTCGTCAAAAGTAGGGATTCTGTGGTAATGGGTTAACTATGTTTCCTAATAATCAGCTGCAATATGCATTAGCAATGTAAGGATTTTCTGCAGTATCTCTGCACTTTTCTTGATCTATGCCCATAGAAATTAGAATTTCTGGTGATAATGGAAATATATAATTGAAGTCACAGTTACTCTGAGAATTTTAGAGAATCACAGTGGTTCTATTATTTTCAATAGCAAATGACTGAGGAAACAAGTGAGTCAAGATAGCCCTATTTCAGTCTCCTGAAAAAGAATGTTGAATTATCATCAATGCTGATACAAATAAGAATGTCCCAACATGTTAGTAAACAAACGGCATAAGATCAATCTTTTTCCAGATCTTACGTTGGGCCATGCAAGGTCTGAAAGAGATTAACTCATTACCCAAATGACAATATTTTAGGCTTGTCCAAATTGAAAGGATTTGCAGACCAAAAATAAAAGTGAATGAAAATTGGAACTTTGTTTTGTGAGGGGTAGAAAATATTGTGGGAAAAGGTCAAAAGGAGAAAATGCGACTTACCACCATTTTCTCCTTTTCCCACAATGTTTTCAAAAGGCTTGTTTCCAAAGGTCGTCAAAAGTAGGGATTGCGTGGTAATGGGTTAACTTGAGGACAATACTGTCTAAAGTTTAATTATCCTTTTACATCTTAGCGATTCTGTTAAAAGATACTGAAAGCCAGTTTGTGACATTGGTTTTCTGGGCTTTGTCAAATAGAACTTCAGGAGCAACATGTAAATGTGCTTGTGCAAATGGTGAACAGACACACAAAAGTCAAAATACCAACCCATCACAACTGTTCACCATGAGCACTAGGGATAACCTGGGAAGACTAGAGTGGATTTAATACCTTAATTTCAGTCTTTGTTTTGGTTGACACTGACATCTCGTCTCTGTATGTATTGACAACAACAATTGTTAGCTATATGTATTGACCCATTAGGTTCTTTGAACTCATCACCCTCCACTCCCTCCAGAGTGACACCTTTAAGTCATCTGTGCCATCTTGAGATCTTAACTGTCTTGACCTGGACGTCTGTCCCTCTGACCTGCACATTCTTCACAATCTCTTCCTAAAACAGATATGACAAACAAATGATAGCCATACAAAAATCTGAACAGTATTTAACTTAACATTCTTCTTTTATCAAAGATGCATATTGTAGATTGATGCAACATCAAGTTATTGTCCAAAGAATTGAAGTGGGCCTTGATTGTCTAAAATTACCCACCTTACTGTTGAGCAATTTTTTCTTTAACAAAAACGTTTTTCAAAAATCTTTTCTAGGGTCAATTTTACCTCTTATGCTGCTGATTTCCCAGAATAGACTATTCCAGATTTGCTTTCGAATTTCAGTCACTGTAAAATTTGCCAACAGTGCAGACCAACATCAGACTGAACGGCTATGCAGGTTGATCATTGGTCTACACTATTAGCAAATATGACCAATGTTGCAATAGGCAAGATAGGGGTTATGGCTTCCCGTTAAGCTCAGCCCGCATTTCTTTAGCTTAACTGCTTTATCCCACTTAAAAGCATCATGCTAACACATACAAACCAGGTCTAACCCCTTTACCAATTGACAACATTCTAGCCTTGTCCAAATTGAAAGCAGAACTTTGCAGACAACAATATCAATTTCATTACCTGAATCAAATGCTGCAATTGTTCTTATGACATAGTAGAAAATATTGTGGGAAAAGGAGGCTTATTTCCTTGGGGTGTCAAAACTCATCACTGAGTGGTAAAAGGTTAAAGAATGCTTCACATCTTTTGTAGATGATAAAATATTGGTTTTAATGTTCAATCAAGGATCATATTCATTTGAGACAAATCTCCCTGACTGTGGCAATTGTTAAAAGCTAAATAGTCCGAACAGACATATCTAAAATGGTTGCATTCTGCATCAACTCAACAGTGCCACTGGTTACCTTTAACTCTTAGGACTACCAAACAATCCCGACTTTCAACGATCCTGAGAAAGAAGCCTTTTGAAAATATTGTAGGAAAAGTAGAAAGTGTGGGTAACCATCGTTATCTCCTTTTCTCACAATGTTTTCTATTCTTCCCTAAACAAATTTCAATTTTTGAGCCACATTTATTATGTCATCAGCATGGCTTTCAATTTGGATTTCAATTTTCCACTCTTAAATTTTGTTGTTTGGGAAAGAGTTAACTCATTTCTAAATGACAAAATTATAGATTTGTTCAAATCTAAAGCATTTGCAGACGACAAAATCAAGGTGACTGAAAATTGAAACTTGTTCTTGGAAGGGTAGAAAACACTGTGGGAAAAGGAGAAAACGCTGGTTACCAGCATTTTCTCCTTTTCCTACAGTGTTTTCAAAAGGCTTCTTTCTCAGAGGCGTCAAAAGTAGGGACTGTGTGGTAATGGGTTAAGCACACTTACTGTACAGCCTTTTTACCTATGCAAACACAATTTTCAAAAAACCTTTTATAACAGATTTGACTCTTTACCACACAACAAAATTCAGACCGATCAAAATTGAAAGAAATTCCAAGAGACATAGTAAATGTGGCACAAGTAATAAGATTTGTCAGAAAAGGATAAGAACACATTATGGGAAAAGATGAAAACATTGGTTACCAGCATTTTCTCCTTTTCCCACAATGTTTTCAAAAGCTTTCTTTTGTTCGGTTTTGCATGCACATTCATTTATTTATTATTATTATTATTTTTTTTTTTTTTTTTTTTTCAATATTAATGTTTAACCCTTTTCTCTACAGAAGCAGGTATCAATTTTGCAAGATACCTGCCAGCTAAATAGAATGAATCTACTAAATATTATGTCAATTAACTTCAAAAACTTCAATACCATGACACTTTTTGTATACATTTTTTTATGGTATTCCCTTAAAAGGCTACGTAGCCTCTTAAGGTATTTTTAGATTTCGCACCAAAAATCAAAAGAAGCATTGTGGGAATGTAAAGTGACTGGCACGTGACTAATGACTCTTAAATTCCATAACATAACAAACATGTTATTTTCCATAAACTTCTTCTTCAGTCGCTGTTTTTGAAGCATCATTTGTGTATTTCCGGTAAGTGAGTGAGCAAGTTGCTCATCTAAAAATAGACCATGGTTCCCGTCGGTGTTGACCTGGGCCGTAGTAAATCTCTAATTTCTCTTGTTGTCGGATGGGGTTTTATGAATGAAAATTAAAAGGTACTGGGAGTATCAGGATGAATTTTAATATTTTTGTATAAATTTCGTCCAAAAATCTGAAGGGCCCTCTTTAAGTGAAAGTACAAAAGCTGCAATACTTTTGACTGAGCCAATTTAAAGATTTAAATGCATATATATGTTAGATCCAGGTTGACAGCATTAAAGTCAAAATTAACTATATGAAAGGGGAACTTGAATAGATAACCATTTTATATTTTTCCAACATTTCAATATACTTTCACCTTAGGGCTGCAAAGTCCTAGTGCTGAAAGGTAAGTTTAAAGATTATAAAGGTGTAAGATTATTACACAAATGCAAACCATGTAAACTCACGTTAGGAGAATGGGCCGAAATTCAAATTGTAATGGGACGAAATTGTTACCGGTCGAAATTTCCAGTCACTGTAAGGACTGTTGACATTTGGGATTCGTTAAATATTCTTCTTCGACGAAGAGCAATACATTCAACTAGTTATGGCAGCAAATGGAATACAAATCATTCAGATTTATATACTAATGTAGCCTTCTGAAATGCAGGCGTAAAGCTTTCACGAGCTTACAATCATCAAAATGGCGACTGTAATCTTTATAAACAACCACTGACCTACTTCGTTTCTAAACAATACTTAAGGAAGGACATAATGTCCTTCACGTTTAAAACAAAAACACATTTCAAAAAAGAAAAAAATACATTGAACTTTACCTTTGCAGCCTTGGGTTTGTTCAGATCAAATTGTGACTTGCTTGCCTTGCGTTTCACTCGCCGCCGTTTCGAAGCTGTGGTGTGGATGAAAGTCACGTTGCGCGTATGAATAAATTAGGTTACTAGCTATTAGGCTATTCAACACTTCAGACATTCGAGCAAATTTTTGTTGAAAATGTAAATGCCTTGAAAAGTAAACGTGTAACAAACCAATAATTTTTTTGTTAAGTATATTAATGATGCGTTTTTAACGACAGCTATTTTTTATGTGAACATGGGTTCGAGTGACATATCATTCATAAAATAGTGCCCGATTGGTAATCATAACATCTCGGCCGATTTGATGGCTCTTGTGTCACACCTGTGGTTTTTGGCCATATTGAAAATAGAGTAAAATTGGCCATCTTTGAAGCCTCACAGATCGCTTAATGGCAAAATTTTTGGTTTACCGTCTCTTGCTGTCTAAAGTACGTCCATAGTCCTTCGAAAAAATGCATTAAAAACAACATGTCAACCGATTGCGTTTTTCGCTAAATCTCAAAAACAACGGGCACCCTAGAATTTTCCCTCTCAAAAACACCTGTTCACCGCCATGACCCCAATTTTTTTTATCCTCTAGTGACACAAAATATTCCACTCAATATACAATAAAAATACATCTAAGTGGTCCCCCAATGCCTATATTTGAAGCAAATCTAAATTATATACCACCAAGCCCTCTTAGCCCCATACAAAAGTGCAACAAAAGTGCTAATGCAAATTTTCACTTGGGACTACTACGAACCGGAAGCAGTCTCGCAGTGGTGCGACACCCTCTCAACACCTGAGTAATGCCGAATGGCTAGATTCGTCCGCATTCATATAGAAAAATATAGGATCTGTGTATTAACAAATATTAAGATTTGATAATTATTCATTGAAATGTCATAACAGTTCAAAGAAAATATCTGTTTAGTGCAATAGTTTGACTTATTTCATTTTTTATGTAAAATTCAATCGTTTTATATGTTTAAATGCTTGAATTTCATAGAACTTTTTTTTCGCTGGTTGAATATTGGTGTTGTTGGGTGATTTCCCAAATGCCTGAGCGTTGAAATAGGAAGACCGATTACTGACGTAATCGACTTCCAAAAATTGCTTAATTCCTTATCACAGGACAGATCCTAAACTTTTCCAATTGAAAACATTAGGAAACAACAATTTAAATGGGGCTTGAAGAATGGAATTTGTCTTTGAATGAGTAGAAAACATTGTGGAAAAGGGAGGAAATGATGGTTACCAGCATTTTCTCCTTTACCCACAATGTTATCAAAAGGCTTCTTCCTTGAAAGCACTAGGGTAAATGACTTGTACAAATCGAAAGCAATAGCAGACAAAAATGTAAGAGTGGCTAAAAAGTTGAAATTTATTTTTGGAACGGTTGATAACACCCGAAGAAAAAGAAGACATGCTGGTCTGGTTACCAGCATTTTCTCCTATTTCCACATTGTTTTCATAAACTGTTTTCTGTACAGAAAGGGTTAAACATTTCATTCATGTGCCAGTTAGTGCAATTGGTCATGGGTATCTTTCCAAAGTACTATGCACAACCATAATATTCAGTGTGCATAGTGAAACAAGCATATTGCATTTTTCTTAAATGACCCTTGGCTTTTGAAGCACAATTAATCCTTTACAACACAATCCTGATTTTTAAAGACCCGGAGGAAGCCTCATGAAAACATTGTAGGAAAAGGATTAAATGCCGGTAACCAGCATTTTTTTCCTTTTCCAATAATATTTTCAACCCTCTCAAATAAATTTTCATCATTTGAGTACTAGATCTTTATTCTATACGGCATTAATTGTCATCTACAAATCCTTTTAATTTGGATCAGTCAAAGATTCTGTCTTGTGCTAAGAAGATAATTACATACCTTTCAGGAAAGTGTCGATCTAGATCAGACTGCAATGAACATACAGTCTGATCTTGAATTTGAACTCTCTTATATTTAATATTTAAAGACATAATCTTGGAGTGGCTGTCTTGAAAATACTTGAATATTACCTAAGGCTGAAATTAACAGCGGCTCAACGTAGATCTCGCTGCACGATCGCCCTCGGCAAATTGCGGATTACAAATAGATCTATAAATATCTGCTTTAAAACGTCTTGTGTCTTACTTTTGCTTTCATTTTATGCCTTCACACAGCTGTAGTTTTGTGAAAGAAACGTGATTCACCTTTTTTGATTTAACTCTGTCAAAAAAGCATGATTCTATTGAATACGAAACCGAAAGTAGGTTGAACCACCAACCTGTTTACTTGCGATGAACACGATCTCTTCTTTACTGCGGCGTATTCATAGTCACATATCGTTCTCTGATCGACTACCGAAATTTTCAAATCGCTCGGACTTTTTAAATCTTACTTCATCATTCGTAATTGCTTCGTGTATCTCTCCACATACTGTGATGAAAAGGCGATAAATTTACGGTGGATCCCGGTAGTGATGAACTCTCGCGGTCACGTGACGAGACTTACGGACCCTATACAGAAATGAAGAAATCCTTAAAAATTCTTCTTCTCTGAAACCGCTGGTCAGATTTTGAAATACGGTAATTTCTCAGGGATGTTCTTTGGTTGACCCTTTTCAAAACTTGTTCGCGAAATTCTGATTGGTCAAGAAACATGGCTCTTGTGAATAGGGGCTACTTGCACTATACGGAAATGAAGAAATTCTTGAAAATTCTTCTCTGAAACCCCTGGTGAGATTTTAAAAGAATATTTCCGAAATGTTCCTTGGGTGACCCTTTTCAAAAAATGTTTGTAAATTTTGATCCATCAAGAAACATGGCTCTCGTGGATGAGGGCTACTTGCTCTTATACAGAAATGAAGAATTCTTAAAACTTCTTCTTTTTGAAACTGATGGTCAGATTTCGAAATAACTTTTACAGGTGACCTTTTGAAAATTGCTTGGCAAAATGATAAATTTGGTTCCAATGTTTCAATACCTCAAAAAAAATGAAATAGGCGATAATCATCTGAAAAATTCAGGTGAGCGATCCAGGGCCATCTTGGCCCTCTTGTTGCAAGTACTTTCTAATATCACATTTATACACACCTTTCTGCATACATTATCATTCATGATGGATGAAGTGTTCACAGAATTTGATTCCATGCAATAGCAACCAAATGGAATGTTGTCATAAATTCTTTAAAATTCTCCTAAGAAGCCACTGGTCAGATTTTTAAATAATGTCATAGAAATGTGTGCTCTTAGGTAGCCTTTTCAAAACCTGTTTGCAAATTTTTGATCCGTCAAAAAACATGGCTTGGGAAGGGGGGGGGCTCTTTCTTTGCACTGTTGGAACTTAACTCATTACCAAACGACAAAATTATAGGTTTGTCCAAATCAAAAGCATTTGCAGACGACAAAATAAAAGTGACTGGAAATTTGAAATTTGTTTTCTGAAGGGTAGAAAACAATGTGGGAAAAGGAGAAAATGCTGGTTACCTGCATTTTCTCCTTTTCCCACAATGTTTTCTAAAGGCTTCCTTCTCAGGGACATCAAAAATAGGGATTGTGTGGTAATGGGTTTTAAGGAAATTCTTTGAAATTCTTCTTCTTTTAAATCAGTCGTA
The DNA here is from genome assembly GCA_943736015.1 of Tridacna crocea. Lineage (NCBI taxonomy): Eukaryota > Metazoa > Mollusca > Bivalvia > Cardiida > Cardiidae > Tridacna > Tridacna crocea. The sequence continues at coordinate 30,324,899 of OX031066.1, read as the reverse complement.
AGATTTTGAAATAATTTCACAGAAATGTTCCGTGGGTACCCCTTTTGAAAAAGTGTTCCAAAGTTTTGATCCATGAACAAACATGGCTGTGGTGGTCGGGGGCTATTTGCACTTTACCGACATGAAGAAATTCTTAAAAATTCTTCTTCTCTGAAACCACTTGTCAGATTTTGAAATAATTTCACACAAAATTATTATGCCCCTTTTTGCTTGGCTATTTTTTAAGAAAATATAAAATTATGCCCCTTTTTCTACTTAGAATTTCAAATTACTATCCACTGTACATATCCAGCACTCAACAGCCAATCATTGGCACCCACATGCTCTTGTTCATCTTAATATTTTTAGACACTATCGGTATATGTACTTGTTCAAGAAATGGTCCTTGGGTGACCTATCCCAAAATTCATTCGCAGAATTCTGAATCTTCAAATTATGGCTATGGTGATGACAGTGTGGTGACAGATTTTGAAATGCCCTTTACATGTGACCTGAAAATTTCAAAATTACTTGGCAAAAAAAATTTTTTTTTCCAAAAATTCCTATTTTTCAAAAAAAAAAAAAGTGGCTAAAGTCCTCTCAAAAGTTCAGGTAAGCGATCCAGGGCCATCGTAGCCCTCGTTTTTATTTCTTCAGGTATGTACCACACAGTTCCAAATTTTATATCTTATAAAAAGGGCCTTTATAAACAGAATGGGAAAAGGAGAAATGCTGGACATTCAAAGGCAAAGTATTTCATTTGAATAAAATGAAATTTGAAATTGTCTTCAGTTGTCATTTTGGACAGGTCTACAACTCAGTTGCTTAGTAAAGAATAAAGTCTTTGTAATCCTTTTACTTGCAGATGGGTGATGTTAAAACATTTGTGGACAGCAAAATTTCTGGCAAAAAAGTGATGGTATTTTCAAAATCCTACTGTCCTTTCTGTAGCAAGGCAAAGAAGGCCTTGGCAAACTACAAGCTAAGCGATGAGGAGTATGAAGTGCTGGAGATTGACAATCATCCCGAATGCTCGGAAATTCAAGACTATCTCCTTAAGCTGACAGGCGGTAGATCTGTAAGTTTCCCATCTTATTGATAACAATTAAATTCACAAATATTTAAGCTATGTTCTGAGAAAAGAGCATTTAATGTTTCTGAGCAACATGCCAATTTAGGTCAGCATGCGCAGTCCACAGAGTAACCAGGAGTTTTCTCCTATTCTCACAAAGTTTTCAAAAACTGTGTAAGGGTTTTTAGCTCACCTGAGCACAACGTGATCAAGAGGAGCTTTTAGGATCACCCGGTGTCCGTCGTCCGTCGTCAATAATTCTTTAAACATCAACTCCTCCTAAACCGCTGGGCGGATTTGGACCAAACTTGGCAGGAATGTTCCTTGGGAGGTCTTCTTTAAAAATTGTTCACAGAATTTGATTCCATCAAAAACTCTGGTTGCCATGGCAACGAAATGGAAATTTTTAGCCAATTCTTTAAAAATCTTCTCCTCTGAAACCGCTGGTCGGATTTTGAAATAATTTCACAGACATGTTCCTTGGGTGACCCTTTTCAAACATTGTTCGTGAAATTTTGATCCGTCAAAAAATGTGGCTCTGGTGAATGGGGGCTTCTTGCACTATACAAAAATGAAGGAATTCTTTAAAATTCTTCTTCCCTGAAACCGCTGATCAGATTTTGAAATAATTTGACAGAGTTGTTCCTTGGGTGACCCTTTTAAAGAATTGTTGGCGAAATTTTGATTGGTCAAGAAAAATGGCTCTGGTGAATGGGGGCTTCTTGCACTATACAGAAATGAAGAAATTCTTAAAAATTCTTCTTCTCTGAAACAGCTGGTTAGATTTTGAAATAATTTCACAGACTTGTTCCTTGGGTTACCCTTTTCAAAAATTGTTCGCGAAATTTTGATTGGTCAAGAAACATGGCTCTGGTGAATGGGGGCTACTTACACTATATGGAAATGAAGAAATTCTTGAAAATTCTTCTTCTCTGAAATGGCTGGACAGATTTTGAAATAATTTCACAGAGATGTTCCTTGGGTGACCCTTTTCTGAAATTGTTCGCGAAATTTTGATTGGCCAAGAAACATGGCTCTAGTGAATGGGGGCTACTTGCACTATATGGAAATGAAGAAATTCTTGAAAATTCTTCTTCTCTGAAACCCGCGGTCAGATTTTAAAATAATCTGACAGAGATGTTCCTTGGGTGACCCTTTCCAAAAGCTGTACATATAATTTTGATCCATCAAGAAACGTGGCTCTTGTGAATGGGGGCTACTTGCACTATATGGACATGATGAAATTCTTTAAAATTCTCTTTCTCTGAAACCCCTGGTCAGATTTTGAAATTATTTCAGAGAGATGTTCCTTGGGTGACCCTTTTCAAAACTTGTTCGTAAATTTGGATCCATTAAGAAACATGGCTCTCGTGGATGGGGGCTACTTGCTCTTTTACAGAAATGAAGAATTCTTAAAAATTCTTCTTTTTGAAACTGATGGTCAGATTTCGAAATGACTTTTACAGGTGACCTTTTGAAAATTGCTTGGCAAAATTATAAATTTGGTTCCAATGTTTCAATACCTCAAAAAAAAATAGACTATGGTCATCTCAAAAATTCAGGTGAGCGATCCAGGGCCATCTTGGCCCTCTTGTTAAAGTTTACTTTGGTAAAGGGTTGAGGAAAACATAAGAAAGTTCTGTATCTTAAACCTTCATCACAGAGCAAAATTTTAGCCTCATTCATTTTGGAGGAATTCACAGAGGACAATAAAAATGTTTTGCAATTGATAAGTTTTGTCCTATAATAAGTTGAAAGTGTTGTGGAAGGAGGAGGAAATGGTGGTTACAAGCATTTTGTAATTTACCTACAATGTTTTCGAAAGCCTTCTTTCTCAGGGTTGTTTAAACTCGGGATCGTATGCTTAAGGTTTAAGCCGTATGCTTTCTAATTAAAAAATTGTATCCTTAGTAACCTACACTTTTCCACTACTACAATCTCCCATGCTATGTGTCTATAGATTTTTTCCACATCTAATTTTGTTATATTTTGCGATTTGCCAACAACTCGTTTTAACTCTTTACCAAATGACAAAATTTTAGACCTGTCCAAATTGAAAGCATTTGCAGGCGACAAAATAATGGCGATTTAAAAGTTGAAATTTGACTGTAGAAGGGTAGAAAACACTGTGGGAAAAGGAAGAAATGCTGGTTACCACCATTTTTAGCTCACCTGAGCACAACAAGCTCAAGGGGAGCTTTTAGGATCACCCGGTGTCCGTCGTGCGTCGTAAACAATTCTTTAAACATCAACTCCTCCTAAACCGCTTGGCGGATTTGGACCAAACTTGGCTGGAATGTTCCTTGGGAGGTCCTCTTTAAAAATTGTTCACAGAATTTGATTCCATCAAAAACTCTGGTTGCCATGGCAACCAAATGGAATTTTCTAGGGAATTCTTTAAAAATCTTCTCCTCTGTAACCGCAGGTCAGATTTTGAAATAATTTCACAGGATTGTTCCTTGGGTGACCCTTTACAAAAACTTGTTTGTAAAATGTTGATCCTTCAAAAAATGTGGCTCTGGTGAATGGGGGCTTCTTGCACCATATAGAAATGAAGGAGTTCTTAAAGATTTTTCTTCTCTGAAATCGCTGGTCAGATTTTGAAATAATTTCACAGGATTGTTCCTTTGGTGACCCTTTTCAAAATTTGTTCGTAGAATTATGATCCATCCAAAAATGTGGCTCTGGTGAATGGGGGCTACTTGCACTATATGGAAATTAAGAAATTCTTAGAAATTCTTCTTCTCTGAAACGGCTGGTTAGAATTTGAAATAATTTCACAGGGATGTTCCTTGAATGACCCTTTCCAAAAAGTGTTCGTAAAATTTTGATCCGTCAAAAAATGTGGCTCTGGTGAATGGGGGCTACTTGCACTATAGGGAAATGAAGGAATTCTTGAAAATTTTTCTGCTCTGAAACCGCTGGTCAGATTTTGAAATAATTTCACAGGATTGTTCCTTAGGTGACCCTTTTCAAAAATTGTTCGTAAAATTTTGATCCGTCAAAAAATGTGGCTCTGGTGAATGGGGGCTACTTGCACTGTAGGGAAATTAAGAAATTCTTAGAAATTCTTCTTCTCTGAAACGGCTGGTTAGAATTTGAAATAATTTCACAGGGGTATTCCTTGAATGACCCTTTCCAAAAATTGTTCGTGAAATTTTGATCCGTCAAGAAACACAGCTCTGGTGATGGGGGCTACTTGCACTATAGGGAAATGAAGAAATTCTTTAAAATTCTTCTTCTCTGAAACCGCTGATAAGATTTTGAAATAATTTCTCAGAAATGTTTCTTAGGTAAACTTTTCAGAAATTGCTCTAGAAATTTTGATCCATCAAGAAAAATTGCTCTGATGACTGTGGGCTATTTACACTATACAGACATGAAGAAATTCTTAAAAATTCTTCTTCTCTGAAAAGGCTGATTACATTTTGAAAGAAATGGCTATGGTTCTCTCAGAAATTCAGGTGAGCGATCCAGGGCCATCTTGGCCCTCTTGTTTCTTTTTCCCACAATGTTTTCTGAAGACTTCATCCTCAGAGTCGTAAAAACCAGGGATTATTTGGTAAAGGGTTAAATGCATAGATAATTAAATATACCTTGAAGTTGCTTAAATCCATGTTTTGATAAAAATAAGATGAACAACTGTCATAGTTTCATTGTCAAGTTGGCACACTAAATTTCATGTTTTACCAATGTCTCAGTGACATCGTTTTGCAGTGATGTCAGTTTTCAGTGAATTTAGGCACTTGGAAGAGAATTTATTTGATTTTGTCAGTGTACTCAATTTGCGGGACCATAAAAGAGGGAAAAATTTGCTGGATACATGTTAAATGATGAAACTTTACAGTATGATTAATTTGTTGTACAGTAAGGTGGCAAGAGATGTGAAAACTTGTTCACAGCTGTGGCAATTCATGTCACCTCCTCGCTGTCAGCTAGGAGGTACATGATTCCCGACAGCCATAATCAAGTTTCGAGGTCCTCTGCCACCTGAGCATACAAGTAATGTATTTTGTAATTTATAAAGAGAGCAGGCAGGATATTGATGAAAAAGAAGCCTTTCTGCTGAGAAAACACTGTCCTTTCAGGGCTGTCACATGATGAATTCTTGAGTGGTATGTCCAAGAATTGTTTGAAAGTGTGAGGAGAGAAGACATACAAAGTAATCTACATTCCAGTCAAAAAATGTATGACTGAGCTCCAGGTTAAAGGGAATAGTGGTATTCTAAAGTCATCATTTCTGTTTGAAATCTTATGTAGTGGCTACTAGAATCGTCTCGGTAAGACGATTCTAATGAGTATCCACAACATGGCTTTAAGTGGAAAATTATTAAATTCGAAATCAAAATCACACTCTCTATCTTAAGCAAGGATAATATATTATATTTCAGGTTCCCAGGGTCTTCATCAATGGCAACTTTATTGGCGGTGGAGATGAGACTGTGAAGTTGCACGAAAATGATAAGCTTGGAGCCTTGATAAAAGCATGAAGAAAAACTTTCTTCAGGCTTAATCTTTCAGAAGTCTTTGTCACTCATCCTTCTTTATGACTTTATATTTATTTTTGAGAGAGTCTTAAGTGTTCACCTCTTCCAACAAATTTGAAGCAAAGTTAAAGATGCCTAGTTAGTGGTTAAGCTCACCTGAGCATAACATGCTGAAGTGAGCTTTTGTGATGGTGGCTTGTCAGTCCGGTGTTGTACGTCATCAACTTTTACCTTGTATATGCTCTGGAGGCAACATATTCAGCTGGATACTCATGAAACTTGGTCAGCATTGTTTATTTGGGAGCCGAAATAGCAGACAATAAGGCTGTGTCATGGGTAAAATAAATGTGATGACCTGATAGGTGAAATTATAATTTCCAAGGATCCATGTACTAGAAAGATGTGGCCTCTAGAGTGTACACAAGGTTTTTCAAAGATTTGACATGGTGACTTAGTTTTTTTTTTTTTTTTTTGCCAGTGTGACCGATTTTATTGATAATAAAAACAATTATTCCGAATAACTTTTGAAAGCACTGGACAAAAAATGATGAGTCAAAGGCTACTCAAGCTATTTTGACCTTTCGAATTATTTTTGACCCGATGTGATCTATTTTCAAACTCGTTAAAGATGTCATCATGACAAACTTTCTGACCAATTTTCATGAGTAATGCTACGTTCCCACTATCACGATTCGCGCCACGATTGAAATCGTGTTCTTTATCGTGAGCAAGTCGTGATGATCCTATCAGGTCGTATCAGAACTTGATTGTCAATCGTGGCCATCATGTTAATCGTATGAAATTTTTTGGCTGTCAAATAATTTTCTACGATCAGCACGATTGATTTTCAATCGTGGTCATCGCATCTAATAGTATTGAATCATAATAAAACGTAGCAGATCACATTAAATCGTACTTCTGAATTGTGTTGATCGGGACCAATCTTGGCCAAGGTAAAGGCAAAGCTCTGGTTCGATTTGCTTGATGATAGGATAACACAAGTTCTCCTTTTGATCCCTCACATCGAGACAGTCAAAATAAGAAATGCGGCATCCTTTCCAGCAACAGTACATGGTGTTTAATAGGAACATACTCCCTTCAACATTGAACATTCAGATTCTATTCGTAGCAGCTTTCCAACACCAACAATTCTGGAACTAAACCCAGAAGCCTTCCCGAAAGCCTGCAAGCCTGGTTGGTTGGGCTGAAAGGGGAGGTCAAAAATCGAGAATTTCAGAGAACCGTTTACCACATTTTTCTATGGTGTGCAAGAAAGGTAAAAAAGAACAATACTCATTCTGAAAACAAGAATTTAATCCAAATCTAAAATAAAAGGGTATTATTGTGTATACTTAGATCAACTAAACAACTTGTTAATGCCTGTTTCATCCATCATTAAGGCAACTTCAATCTTTTTGTATGATGTGTCGAGGAGGCTAGAAAACTCACCGAATTGTTGGCTTCTTTCTTCTGTGAGCCATGGTCACACCCAGAACTGTCTGACTACAGCTCTCCTGACCTTTGCTGGTCTGGCAACTACTAGTCTTCGTCCTCTCTGGTGATATAATGTCTGCATACTGCAGATATCACAGTATCGCTTTCCTTTATAATTAGTCTTCACAAAAACAATGAAGTCTGTGGACAGTCGTTGCCCATATATACTCATCAGGGTCCAATCGGAGCTCTCCCTCGGAGCGACAACAATCTTATCATAGCGAAACAGAGCGCATCGGTTCGCAATTAATGTATCTCGATTTATCCACACGTTCATGCATCTGTATGTATTAAGTCGTCCTAACTCGTGACCCTCGCTCGTAATAATCGAATCGAATCGCAATTCATTGGCAGACTTGAACGGATAATCTTATCGAATCAGAATAAATCGTATACGAACGTCAGACCGGATCGTGAAAGGTTGTGTGAACTAAAATGACCAATCGCATCCAAGCACAAGTAATCGTATCTTAACATCTCTGCTCGTATCACCTCGTATCCAAACCAAAAAATTCCCAAAAGTTTCGCGATTAGCTACAGATTGCGAATCGTGGCTCTCGTAGCTAATCTCGCGACAGTGGGAACGTAGCATAAATCATCCAGCTATGTTCAGAGGCACAATTTATTGTTACAAATAACAGAATTGTCTTTTACAATTTGCAACTCTAGGTTATTATATTACATATGACATTGTCATACTGAATTCCATATCAAGCCTTACAATCAACGCATGTTACTTACTGATCATATGACATTCAGTCTATGCAAACCTGTAGCACTAAATCTAAAATATATCTCAAGAGGCTCTGTAGCCAATTATGCTGGTCATTTTCTCCATTTCCAACAATATTTTCTAGTCTATCCAGGACAAATTCCACCATTTGAACCACTTTTGATATGTCGTCTGCAAATGCTTTCAGTTGACAAGTTTAAAATCTTGTCGTGTGGTAAAGATTTGAGGAAAAACTATTGAAATATGAATAGATTTTTTTCCCTACTTTTGTCCTGTTTCACTGATGATTGCCAATCATCATTGCTTTCCTAAATTTACTGGTAAACCAATTTTTAAATTTGTAGAGATTATTAAAATTAGATTAGCTCTCTTTTTAATTATTTCATTACCAAACGAATAAACTTTTTAAATGGCTACAAACAGTTATCGTTCATGGCAAAGAAACGGTTTAGTTATAATCTACAGTTAAAGAGTGAATGGTGTTCTATTCTGTGCAGTCTGATCTTGATCTGTTCTATCCACATAAGACCTTTGTGTCGTCAACAACAAGGAAAGAGTTGATCGTTTACCACACACCAAAACTTTAAACTCTGCCATATTCAAGGTATTTGTGCACAAAAGTATGGCTCACATGAAGGAATCTGTCAGTGAAAGAGGGAAAACACAGAGAGTGTAAGGAAAAAAATGCTAGTTACCAATTTTTTCTTCCTTTTCCACAATGCTATTGAAAGCTCTTTACTGCAAAGTCTTTAAAACTCGGGATTGTGTGATAAAGCTATAAACATGTCGCTGTATAACTTATAATTAATCATGAATTTGGTGTATCATGAATTCAGGCTTTAACTTTAATGCATGAATGCAGGTTTGACACATAAATGCAGGTGAAAATATGTATTTTGATTCAAAGGGAGATGAAAAGAGCTGGAAGTTTCTCATTTTTTCACATTATTTTTAAAAGTGAATTAATGCTTAACTCTTTACCAAACAACAAAATTTTAGACTAGTCCAAATTCAAAGCATTTGCAGATGACAAAATAAATGAGAATCAAAAACTGAAATTTGAGTTGAAAAGAATAGAAGACTTTGTTGGAAAAGGAGAAAATGCTGGTTACCAGCATTTTCTCCTTTTCCCATAATTTTTTCAAATGAGAATTCAAAACTGAAATTTGAGTTGGCAAGAATAGAAGACATTTTTGGAAAAGGAGAAAATGCTGGTTACCAGCGTTTTCTCCTTTTCCCATAATTTTTTCAAAAGCTTTCTTTCTCAGGGTCATTTAAAGTTGGGATTGTGTGGTAAAGAGTTAAAGATAAGGGTAGGCATCTGATAGGGGGAAAAATGCAAATGTAAAGTTTGTCATGTGTTAAGTACCAAATACTCCAGAGTTTATTAACTCTTTGCCACACAATCCGACTTTCAACGAACCTGAGAAAGAAGCATTTTGAAAACACTGTGAGAAAAGGAGAAAATGCTGGTGACCAGCATTTTCTCCTTTTCCCAGTGTTTTCTACCCTTCCCAGAACAAATTTCAATTTTTCAGTCACCTTTATGTGGTCATCTGCAAATGCCTTCAATTTGGACAAGTCTAAAATTTTTTCGTGTGGTAAAGAGTTAAACAATCCCAAAGCTTTTGAAAACATTGCGGAAAATAGGAAAAATGCTGGAAACCAGTGTTTCCCCTTTTACCACAATGTTTTCTTGTCTTTAAAAAAACAAAATTATCTTTTGAGGTACTGATTCTTTGTTGTCTTTAAATGTTTCGCATTTGGTTAAAGGTGGCCCTTCAGATTTGGGGACGAAAATGCAAAAAAAATGCAAAAAAATCATCCTTATACTCCCATAGCCTTTTAATTTGCGTTCGTAAAACCACAGTAGTCGAAAACCATCCGATTAGACGAGAAATTTGAGATTTATTACGGTCCAGGTTGACACCAACGGGAAACACGTTCTATTTTTAGATTATCAATTCTCTCATTTAAATACAGGAAAACACAGACAAAGTTGCAAACATCCGTCCGAAGAAGACATTATGGAAAATAATTATTACATGTTTGTTATGTAATGGAATTTCAGCGTTATTAGTCATGTGCCAGTCACTTGACATTCCCACAATGCTTTATTGATTTTTGGCGCGAAATCTAAAGCTTAAGAGGCTATGTAGCCTTTTAAGGGAATACCATCAATTTTTTTTTTTTTTTTTTTTTTTGTTTGTAATTGTATGATTCTTAATTATTGATGATTTGTATTGTTTTTTCATATAAATTTCAATGATATATATATTTTTTTTTTTTTTTAATTTGGTGTGATGTAAAAATTCTAAATACCCACCTTTAAGGCTAATACCGGTACATGTATATTAGAATAGGCAGTCTGATCTTGGATCTACCGTGTCCACAGCTGTGTTATAAACTCTGGCCTGAATAATATTGAAGTACAGTACCTATATTTAAGCTTTTTTGACTCACAGAAAGGTTCATTTCATTAAACAATTACCGCACAATCCCCACTTTTGACGACCCTGAGAAAGACGCCTTTTTAAAAAACGTGGGAAATGCTGGTAACCAGCGTTTTGTCCTTTTCCCACAATGTTTTCAACCTTTCACAACAAAAATTTCAAATTTTCAGTAACTCTAATTTGTCATCTGCAAGTGCTTTTGAGTTGGACAAACCTAAAATTTTGTTTGTTTGGTAAAGAGTTTATTCAGCATTCCTAGGATTGAGGTAGATAAAATAAGTGATTGTCTTGTAAATTGTTGAAGATACTCCCTCTTGTCTCTATTATCTTGGTTTTTATTCTCTGATATTGTTAAATATACTCGTGTATTTGATTCTTTCATAATAAAAATTGAAACTGTTGAACAATTGTTGTTATTGCTAGATGAAGGAGGCTGAGGTCATAAAGCAGTCAGTAGCATACAGGCTGTGTGGCCAGGGAGTGCCTAGTCCATTGTTTTTAAGAGGATTGATGATTGTCATTGTGCCAGGATTTGTTCCTCTTTCACTGCTGGTTAATGTTTCCATGATGTGACTTGAGAAAAATTATGTGCAAAGCTCTAGAAAAGGAGAGTCCAGGTATGCATAGATAGGTGCACTAGTCACTGCATTATGTAACTGAAAACATGAGGAATATACCAAACAAATAAAGAATGTGAGAAGCTTGCAAGATAAGAGTTATCTGTATATGGGTGTAGTGAATTTGTGCAGGTATCCAGCATTTTCTCTTTTTCCAACAATGTTTTCTACCCTTTCAAAGGCAAATCCTATAATTTGAATACATTTGTCAATAAATGTGTTGGGTTTGGACAACCCTGAAATTTTGGGTGGTAAACTGGTATACGAAAACATTGAGAGAAAAGATAAAGAGGTAACTCATGATCATCACCACCAGAAATAAATTTACAGCAGATTATTTTGTACTGTTTCTATAAGAGTTCAAAATACCAAACAGCTTTGGTCATATCATGGCAGTTAGCGCGCCTATCCATGTGTTCTCTAGCTTTCTCTCCCCGTGGGGTCCCTGGTTTTTTTTACTGTATAGAATAGGACCTCGGCCTTTCTCTATGGCATGTCGTAGAAGGCGACTAAAATTACAGACAAACGGCTGCTTTCCTCGTAATTCGTAGGATTGCAGCAGGCTGGGTAGTTCTTATTCCAAATCCTATATTTTTTTCTCGATGTAAATAGGGTTTGGAATGGGAATCAATTGGTCTGTGGGACCCCATGTGGTTTAATCGGGGGTATAAGAATAAATCACTGCAGTCCCGCGATCGTCACATCTGCCATTTCTTCTGGCGGAACAAAAGTTACAGCATGCATGTCGTAAAAGGCGACAAAAGGGGCATCATTTTGTGTTTCGTCCATTCCTCATTTATCATGTTTGTCTTATGTTGTTGCACATGTATGTTATTTTCACCTAGCATTATTGTTTACCAAGTAAGTGCGCCCCGGTATGACCTAAGTTGTCGACGGGCCTTAAAGCGCTATTTATTTATTTAATTTATTTACTCTAGCTTTCTCACACTATTACTGACACAACTGTGTTTCCAAGTCACTGACTACCTTTCTCACACGTTTCAGTTCTTAGAGGCGAAAATTTGCCCCAACAAGGTACAAAGTTTGCCCCAACCAGGCAACCGTCAGATCTCCAGTCAGATACACTTACCACTGAGCTACTCCGCTTGGCTTGAAGCAGAACTGATAGGGCAGATGCATTGCCTGGAAAACAATGATAGTTAATACATATAAAGTAAATTAACCCGTTTCCAAACATTGTGTCCATGGTTGTGAGATAACCATAAGAACCCCAGCTTGATACCCAGGAATTGGTATAAACTTTGGGATCTCTCCTTGGCCCACACATTCAGCGAGTACTGGCAAGTAAATCGAGAGCGGTAAGTATAAGTTGTAAGAACCACGAATCAGAGGCCTATTGAAAACATTTTAGGTAGTGGAGAAAATACTAGGCCGTTCCACCAGGCCGCGATCTACGGCGATCTCACATGGCGTCGTAGATTGCCCCGCAGAGCACCAAGAACGCTAACAGATCTTTATCCGATCTCTAAGATCGCCATCAGTCTACTCCCTTGCACAAAGATGCGTTGCGATCTGTTCAGAACGCTACTTAATCGCTCAAATCGCTATCTAAACGGTACTTGAACGTAAACATCGTAACTGGGGCTCTATCGGATCGCTCAAAAGTGCAATATGTTCGCCAGTTTGTCGGTCATCGCGCTTCGATGTGATCCGATAGCGACCGTTAGAGATCAGATGCAGTGGCGCTCCGATCCGATCAAGTGGCGATATGATAGCGCTCCGGACGATACGATCAGGTGGCGATATGATGACGCTCCGTTACGATCAACTAGTGATATGATGGCGCTCCGATCGCGCTCTTGGGGGATTATATAAATGAGTGTCTATCTCGGCTATCATCATTTCAGGGCAGTGGTAAAATGCTGGACTATCAATCCTGATGCCCAAGGTTCGATACCTGGCCAAACCAGGACCTTTCTGAGACACCTTGTGTTTCCCACCCAACTAGAGGTGAACTGGTTTGTAACCCAGAGGTAACCTCGCATGTATCGGTGCTTTACACCAGACAGAATAAGGAACCAAGGAGGTCTATTCGAAGAAGAGCTTGGGGCTTGTACCCGGATTTGCTTGTATCAGATCCTTTCTCTCTGACGATCCCCACCATATAAATGCCTTGAGTACGGAAGGAACTTAATTAATCCTACAAAGTCATTATACCATCAATTCGCATTTGGAAACCACCAGATGCAGGTAGAATTAATTCTTTTTTTAAGTATTGTATGTCACCAAGGGGGACGTCAAAGCATCGGAGTGAAAACAGATCGTATAAGGTCGCAGCTAATTGCGAGAGTACGGTAGTGACCATGTACAGTTCAATCGCTATCGGATCTCAATGGTCGTCACTGAAGATCGCCAGCTGAGCGTCATCTGGTTGTTATCTGAGAGTCCTCATAATCACCAATCTGGCACAGAGCGCCGTAGATCGCGGCCTAGTGGAATGGGGGTATAAACAGCATTTTCTCCTTTTACCACAATATTTTTTATGCAATTTACCACAATTTTTTATGCAATCAAAAACAAATAATTTCATTTTAGCTTTACTTGCATTGTTGTCTGTAATTGTTTTCAATTTGGGCAAGTCTAAGATTATGTCATTTTGTAAAGGGTCACTATATAGTTATATTGGAATTAACTCTGCGCCAAACCACAACATTTTTGACTTGTTCAAGTTTAAAGCGTTTAAGGACAACAAATAAACTATGACTTGAAAAACAAGAAATTGCTAACTGACGGACAGACAGACGGACAGATGACTGGGGCCATAAAAGACTGCGTCCCTTCAGGCATGCATATAAAACGAAGAAAATGATGGCTACCAGCATTTTCCCCTATTCCCACAATATTTTCAGCACTGGAAAAGACGGTCGCTTAGGCCTACACTTGTTTTCAAATTAGGCTTAAATAATGACATATATTATAATTTTTTTTCTAACAGACAAATCTTTTTAAAACTTTGCTCTTAAAAGGTTCCTTATGTCTCAAGGAAATGACAGTAAAAAAAGATGTGGGTCACTGTCCTGAAAAATTTTCCTTTGAAAAAGGTATATACGGTTCCAAATTCAGCTTATATTGGATTTACAGGGCCTTTCTTTAATACTCTGTTAAACAGGAAAATTAATGAAAAAATGTACAAATATACATCATTTTAACATTATCTCCCGCTAGATGGCATTCTATAAATACTCATCTATCTGATATGGGCATCCTGGGTACAGAACCGAACCACTTTCCTATGCGACAACCGTTACTTTGAATTTTAAAACCGAAATAAAGATTTACTCAATAAAACCCTACCTCGTGTAATTCACTCAGCTATGATCAGCAGTTTAGAGAAATCTGGAGCTAAAGCAGGTCTCATTTCTCCTCAAACGTATTGATCAAAGCTATTTTCTACAATGCTACTTTATACAGCGTAATATTTCAGTCAGCCCGGTTTCTGGGCTAGTGATGTGTCATATAAGACAGTCGAATCTTCGAAGAATATGACATGTGCAGACAACGTCATTTAAATGAAAATTCATATATTTTTGCACCAGAATATATAATCAAAGGACTGATAGTCCTAAGAGTCGCCTTGAGGGAAATGGGTTAGAAGTTTCCACCATTTTTAGCTCCACTGGCCGAAGGCCAGCGAGCTATTGTCATGGCCTTGTGTCCGTCATGCGTCCGTCCATCCGTTCGTCCGTGCGTGCGTCCGTATTTTTTTTCTTTAAAAAAAAACTTCTCCTCAGAAACTATTGACTGGATTTTTACCAAATTTCACAGGAATGTTCCTAAGGTGGTCCTCTTTCAAATTCCTTCAAATAATTGTGTTCCATGAATAATTCTGGTTGCCATGGTAACCAAAGTAAAAAACCTTTAAAAATTTTTTCCTCCAAAACCTTTTATAGTAGAAGGTAAAATCTTTGAAAAATTTCTTCTCTCAAACTATTCATTTTGATTTCATTGTTGTATTGGAGGTTAGTTCCTATGGTGGTAAGTCTTTACCATACAATCCTGACTTTTAACGACCCTAAAGAAGAAGTCTTTAGAAAACACTCTTGGAAAAGGAGAAAATGCTGGTAATCAGCATTTTCTCCTTTTCCCTCAGTGTTTTCTACTCTATCAAAGAGAGAAATCATCATTTCATCAATGTTTAATTTGTTGTCTCAAATGCTTTCAGTTAGGTCACATCCCAAATTTTGTCGTTTGGTAAAGAGTTAAAGATGGTTGCTTTACATAATCTATAGTCCTTTTCATATAAAACAAGAGAACCTCTGCACTTTGATTAGTTCTGGTAAAGGTTTGTTGACCTACTGGTGACCTAGTCCAAAGAGGGATAGGGCTTTACTGTTGTGATAAGGCATTTTGTCATCCAATCAAACTGAAACTGCAACTTCAATAAAACAATTGCCACCATACATATTTTCTATATTTTGATGTTTCCCCACCCAAAATGGTTTGTAACAAGACCCTTTTTAACCCATTACCACACAGTCCCTACTTTTGATGTCCCTGACAAAGAAGACTTTAGAAAACATTGTGGGAAAAGGAGAAACTGCTGGTAATCTACCCTTCACAAAACTTTCAAATTTTCAGTCACTTGAAAGGAATGAATGGTAATTGCTAAAAACTTCTCTTCACCGTTACAGAAAAATCAGGCCTGTGGAGCTGTGGCGCTCAAGCGCCTCTAGTTTGTTCAAATCTATTAAAGGCATTCAAGACACAAAATAGCTCGGTGGGTATTTAGAATTTTCACATCACACCAAATCAAAAAATATATATATCACTGAAATTTATATGAAAAAAAACAATACAAATCATCAATAATTAAGAAGCATAAAATTACAAAAAAAAAAATCATGGTATTCCCTTAAAAGGCTATGTAGCCTCTTAAGCTATTTTTAGATTTCACCCCAAAAATTTAAAAAAAAACATGGTGGGAATGTTAAGTGACTGGCATGCGATTAATGACACTTAATTCCATTACATAACAAGCATGTAATTATTTTTCATAATATCTTGCTCAGACGTTGTTTGAAGCTTCGTCTGTGTATTTCCGGTATGTATATGAGCGAATTGCTCATGTAAAAATAGAACGTGTTTCCCGTCGATGTCGACCTGGGCTATAGTAAATCTCTAATTTCTCTTGTTGTTGGATGGTTTTCGACTACTGGGGTTTTATGAATGACAATTATAAGGCTTTGGGAGTATACGGATGATTTGTTTTTATTTTTGTAAAATTTTCGTCCCGAATTCTGAAGGGCCACCTTTAACCATAAGACTGTGTGATATGCAAGCATATTTCTGAGTTGTCATCCTAAAATTCAAAATATCCGTATCAAAATTTACATTTAAAAAAATGTGGTGGAAATTAAAATTTAGGCACAAGGACCAGCTTTTAAAAGTTAAATTTTTTTTACTCACAGACAACAACCCTTTACAAATAAAGACCAGATTATCTTCTGGTATAGGATCTATCGACATACTTTTAGACCAAAAATTCCCTTTTGCAACTCGCCCATATCTAATCTTAGCAGTCTGACAAAGTTTCATGAGTATTAGACTGAATATAAATTTATGGATTCTACAGCTCTGTTACGGTTTCGTCTGATTTGACCTAGTGACAACCTTTAGGCTTTTTCTTTTAACCCCAGGTGACCTATATTCAGTTTTGTCAAAAATATTATTGAGACAAACAGCCAGGCAATTTCATGATCATTGGACTGAACTGTAGCCTTTAGAGCACAAGCACATATTTGACTCAGTAATCTACCTGTCCTTTGGAAATAATTTGTTTTTGTTGTTGTCCAGGTTGAGGTTTTGACCAGCAGTGGACTCTATGAATGTAGCTGCTACAACTCAAGAAAATCTATAACCCAATAGCATTTAAAATCATCAGCCTTTAATCTTTGTCAACGTTTTATAACGTCCCAGGGATTAATAGTGCTTCCACACAAATCGAAAATTGTCTAGATGTACATTGCTTCGGGTGTAAATTAAATGTTTGCGATTCGCTTTATTACCCTTTACAAAAAAAAACATTCACAAGATTACAAACACTCCAATAAAGTACTTGTTGTTCGAGTGGGTTAACATTGATCTGTTTTGTTATATTTGAATGATAGCGGAGTAAAAAGTAAATTTCTCGGATTGCTGGTTGTTAGAACTGCGTAGTGTAAATTCAGATTTTGGCAGATACGAAAGCACCTTGCCTTCTAACAGCCGCACTAATAAATTGTTGTTTAATAAATACTAGATGTAGATTAATCGCTAATTGAACAAAAAATAACAGCAGACTTTAACAAATTTGCCTGCCCCTCTTTGTGAACGAAAAAGAATTAAACATAGTAAACTTCAAAGCACTATCTCTGCATACAGTGTAGGTCGATGCACGCTGAAAGTAAAGGCCGGTTCAGCGACTGATTCATAAATATGTAAATTTATAAAGATTTCCGTGGTGCAAATGAAGTTTATACGTCACGTGATTACAAGATCTATATTTGTCGCAAAGCTACAATCCAGGCTCAGTTCACGACGAAACTCTAGGGTAGATGTCTGAAGACGCGGCAAACTGATGCGCATGCGCACCTATTATGTTCTCCTGAACGGCTAACTAGAGTCTAGAGTCAAAACAAACATGGGTGGCATGGACATATGGTGTCGCACCACTGCGAGATTGCTTACATATCGTAGACACTCTCTTGCACTACGGATCATTCTCATTCACCTCTGTAGTTGGCTTAGAAAGTAGAACTTCATCATGTGGTGTTTTGGTCACATGACCGTAACTGATTTTTTTTTTTTTTTTTTTTGAATTGGCATAATATTCTGATCAGTAAAGAAGTCTGAAAAAATAGTTCCATTGTATACAGGTGAATTCATCAGTTTGAATGCACTTTTAATGTACCCAGAATCATGTTTTCATCGACTACTTTACCATCTTACGCATAGAAAAGTTAAAAAGTAAGAAAACACGATTACCTCTGTTTGATCAGATTCTTGTCATTCAGCCCGTTGCAGAGGTGTATGGTGAGAGTAACGAACGACAGCTCTGCTAGGAGATTGGGTCGTAGCATCAAACGTAAAATTTACAGTAGCACTTTTGTTGCACTGTTTCATGGAGCTTGGAGGGCTATGGTGTATATAATTCTTATTTTCTTTAAATTTGGGCATTGAAGAACCACTTACATGTAGATGTGTTTTTATCGTATGCTGAAGGAACTGTTTTGTATCGGTGAGGGAACAAAATCTTGGGAGTCATGGCCGTGAACAGGCGATTTTGAGTGGATAATTTTTAGGGTACTTGTGTTTGTTAGTATTTAGAGAAAAATGCAATAGTTTGACATATTGGTTTTTTCCCATCATTTTGTTTTTACTATTGGTGTACTTTTGAAATATAGAGACCCCAAGACCAATATTTTGCTACTTAGCCTTCTACAGAGCTTCAAATATGATGATTTTTACTCTTTATTCAATGTAGCGAAAAAGCAGAGGTGTGACACCGTCATGTACACCGCCCCACCCACCCAATCCCCATTATCTCCAGCTAGATGGCATTCTATAAATACTCATCTATCCGATATGGGCATCCTGGGTACAGAACCGAACCACCTTCCTACGCGACAACCGTTACTTTGAATTTAAAACAAAAAAAAAGAAAGGTTTACCCAATAAAACGCTATTGATATATTCACTCAACTATGATCACCAGTTTAGAGAAATCTGTTGCTAAAGCAGCAATCTCCGAGCAGAGTTGTCGTTCGTTACCTCACATACATCTCTGCGATGGGCTAAATGACAAGAATCTTGTCAAACCGAGGAAAAGATGTTTTGTTACTGTTTAACTGTTCCATATTTAAAATTGAAAGTTAGACAAAGGAAATATGATTCTGGATACATTATAGGTGCGTTCAAACTGATGAATTTACCTGTATAAAATGGAACTATTTTTTTCGAGCCTCTTCACTTTTCAGAATCTTACGCCGACTTTAACAAAAATGGCTGCGCCCATGATAGACTGGTTACCGCCCCTGATACTACTACGTGTATAGGGACCGGTACAGGCTATATCAATACGGGGCGAATTCTGCCCGTATTAGGCGAGGTAACTGTGCAAGTTGTAACTTAGAGTAGCGTCTCTTGATTTTTGTGTGTATGTTTTTGGTGGGTGTAAAAAGCAATAGCTATGAAAATAATTTTCAATACTACTGTCTTTTAAAGTGATTGTTTTGTGATCATAATATAATTACTTATGCATGGAATCATTTCAACAAACAATAGCTGAATGTCTAAAGTTTGATAGAAAAAAAAATGTTAATGATTATAAGAGTATTATTTGATTATTATGTTTATAGTAAATGCTAAATTAATGAATACATGAAAAATTTTCAAGTGCTGGCATTGAATTTTTACTAAAAAAATTAACATCAAAATAACAAATATAATGCACAAATTTGTACTTGATAAAGCAGAAAGGGTAATAACTAATAAGATAATCAATTATCTTATAAATTGAATTGTAGGTTGCAATTCTCAAAGATTAAAGTCTGTTGTCCCTTTGAAGAAGCCTGCAGAGATAAGCCTAGGGGCAATAAAACACATGTGGTGTCTAATTATCATTTAATTTTCCCTTAACATTTAATTTCTTTGTTTTGTAAGGAATAAAGAAGCATGTTTCAACATTTACTAACAAGTGTTTGGGGAAAAAAAATAAAAGAGGGGAAAATTGCTTGCCGAATATTTATGTATTACTCAGTTGTTCAGATGTCTAATAGTCAAAAAATTAAATGAATAAAGAATTAGAGAGGATTTGAAATAAAAGTATCTAATTAACCCATCACCAGACGACCAGATTTTAGACTGGTCCAAATTGAAACAAATTGCAGACGACATTTTAAAGAGCATTTAAATTGAAAATAAGTACCATATTGGGTAGAAAGATTTGTGAGAAAAGGAGAAATTGCTTGTTACAAGAAGTTTCTCCTTTTCTCACAATGTAATGTTCAGATTTCCCTCTCCTTTTTATTAAAAAAAAATGATCATACTAGATGGAAAAGCTCCTTTTATCTGAAAGTTATAAATTATGCTCTATGAACACCTGTATTCTATTATTTATTAATAACATAATAATCAAAATAAGAATGGAAAAAAGTCAACTGAGCACATTGTCAGGTTACTCGATATATGTATCGAGCCGTTTCATTGGCCGTATCAATTATCCAATCACAGGGCACGGTACGATTAGCTTGTGCCTGTTGTAATACACGGTATACAACGGTGGCCAGTTCACGCCCATGAATGATGACAACTGATTTGACACACAGGGGTCATTCTACCGAAAGCGTATATATTGCGTCCCGTGCATTTTCTCTCAAAAGTGGGTGTTTTTCTTTGAACCTATTCCACTTTTTTTTCATCATATACCATTACAACCCAGTTCGGAACAAACACGTCAGATTCATATGAAAACATTAACACATTAAAGCATGATAATAACCCTTAACAAATTTCCACTCGCGAAAAAGCACATGTCCCCTTCGTAACGAGATGAGGTGAAATTTTCCAGATTGCACTAATCACGTATCTGAATTACTTTTTGTGCATATTTTACAGATGGTATATACATCTTATTTAATTTCTGTGCCAAAACTCTAACATTTGAAACATAATTGATGATAAAATCCAAAAGAACACTCAGTCCCCTACAAACCTGTCACCACCGTCACATTGTTAAAGAAATCAATTTTGTAAATTGTATAAGCATCAATTTTCTCCATGTTGTATATGTCGTCATTGTGGCATCCTTTGGGAAGTCAATGGTGGCCATTTTATGACATAAAAGAAGTTGGGATTGAAAAACACTCCAGATGGCTGAAACGATTCTACCCGTATGTTTATGATATGTCCAATCCGTAACATTACTTTTACAGTATATATTCCAACTAAGAACAAGGTAATTTTCACAGTCAATATAACTGTGAGGTCTTAAATTAGATGTGAACATTTTATTATCATTTGTACGTTTTTATGTCGCTTATGCCATGTTTCAAATTAAAAATGTCCCCTCCATCACAGTCAACACCGTAACAAAATCCTCCGTCACGGTATGGACAACTTCGTTACGGTGGTGACATTTTTCCTAAGTTTTTATCATATTGCAGTTTTACAAAGCATATATACGTTTTTTATGGATGAGCTTTTACAACTTCTTTTGAAACAAGTAATTTCTCCTCTTTTTAAAATGTGTTTTCTTGATTGTCAGATAATACCACAGCGCTGTACAATGTAACACTTTATCACAAGAAACTACGTTTTGAAATGAAGCAATAGTCACATCCGAATTTCGCAAGTTGTAAAGGCTGAAACCAGATCTATCTAGATGATCAATACACCCACTGATTCATCAGTATGTAATGCCATTTGCAACACATTTTCAGTTATATCACAGTGAAGGGCTTTTATGATGTATTTAATGAGTTTCACAATAACTGGGCCAGCTCCAAGTGATACTCGCTGCCTGTGCGATCTGAACAAAGACTCAGATACTAAAAATTCACTGCTTTGACAACAAAGGGTTCCTTTTCGAAATTACTAGATCATTCTATTGTCGGTTGTTAAAAATACCATGTCAAAATTAAAAGATATCTAATAAAGCAAACAAAGTCTCTTGAGGAGAGTTGGAATGCAGGACCAAATATTCTTTGACTATCTAATCTAAGACGTTGTCCACCAGACAAAGAAAATCCTGCACTTTTGAACTATTAAGCGCTGAAGCAGATATGCCTTAAAAGAGAAAAAGGTTATGAAATTACACTCGACATCAGCTAAATTATCATTTCTGGATTTTTGCTTATATAAAGAAAAGCATGTAGTCCAATCCAGAAAGAGTAACACATCAGACTGCAATTTGCAAAAGCATATCTGGGTAAACATTTTCACGTTTAACAGCATCAAACAATAATCTTCAATAGTAAATTCATTTATCTAGAAAATACCAGTATTAATTACCATTTAAAAGTACGTTTCACGCATCTCCGGCGAAGCGAAACTATAAAACGGAGTTGGCGGGGTTTTTTTGCACACTATTTTCTATATATCATATCTAATTAGGTCTGCAACTTGAAACTTTCCCTAAAAGGATCTATTTACTGTGTTTTTCAATCAATTTAGAGAAAAGGAGTCCAGGGCCATCCCTTTTCTTTCTTTTTTAATCTACCTGCCATATGGTGTCACACGAACAGGCACTGGAAATGTATTTCAGGCGAACCGGAACAGAGAAATTTCTATTTCTCTATTGATGTGGTCTCTGTTCTGTCTTTCGAAGGCAAGCCATGTTCTGGAGTCATTCTAGATGCAGATGATGGAGAGATTCAAGTGCAGGTGATGCGATCAGTCGGTCGTTACAGAATTTCCGGCCAATCTTTACTGATATTCTCTTGCATTGTTGCGCTCATTGGTTCACCTCAGACAGAGACTTGCACGCATTACCAGGTCAAAAAGGAATCCGGGGAAAACGAGAAAGAAAAATACTTATTACCAAACAAGAAACTTTTAGACTTGTTAAAATTTAAAGCATTTGTATCAACAAACTAGATTTGGTTTAAATAGGTGGAAATTGTTTGTCTTCGAAAGGATAGAATTGTCGGAAAGAGAGAACAGTATGACAAGTGATGATTGATTGTGTTTTATGCTGCTTTCAACATTATCCCAGTAATATCACGTCAACGGTATATATAGGGTCTGGGTTTCACCAGTACTGTGTTAGGGCTGTTTTTAAAGTGTCTCGCTTAAAGGCACACCCACGGAAAAACAAACATGCTTCTGGTGTGGCTTGAGCTCGGGTGTCCAGGTGATGAGTCCTACATTTTACCACTGAGCCATTCAGGTCCCTGAGCGGTAAAGGGTTTTAAAAGTTTCTTATAATTGAAGATAGACATGGATGTGTTTGGCAGGAGAATTCGGTGAACATATTTGTTAAGGCCATGAGTAGCCACTGCATGATTCATTGGATCTGTCAGACCAAACTTTCATGAGTAGATGGACACTAATCTTGTAATCATGGGGTCGTCATTGTTTTGTGGTAATGTTTAGAGCTTATGTGCACTGTTCATTTTCTTTCACATGATTTGTTATATTGTCCTTTTAATGCAAAATAAAGTGTTTTACAGGTCTGTATAGTGCTTTCAAGTCAACTCCATAACGATTTGTCACTTCCGTAACACTACCGTCCGTACCGTAACGCAGTCTTATGTCACCTTTTAAGAAAAACGGAAGACC
This sequence comes from Tridacna crocea, assembly GCA_943736015.1. Taxonomy (NCBI): domain Eukaryota; kingdom Metazoa; phylum Mollusca; class Bivalvia; order Cardiida; family Cardiidae; genus Tridacna; species Tridacna crocea. Next base: position 30,301,785 of record OX031066.1, on the reverse strand, counting down.
TAGCTCTCACAATATTCTATATTTATTAAGGTTTCTGTCATACTAATTCAGTCGTGTAAGTACAAAGTGGCTGTCACACTCGACGATAAAGTTTAACTATTTAGAAGTCTTCAAATATGTCAAAAACCAGGGACAAGTTAATTTTGAGTGTGTTTTTCAGAATTCAATTCCAAACTGTCTACTTTTTTCACTACAGTTGAATAATTTGCATTTAAACCTATCATACTTTGCCACAGTAAGTAAACTTTTAAATATTAGTCCAGTTTTAAAAGTACTTTAAATATTGTGACGGAGTGGAACAATATTCTGGACCTTTGTTTCTTTTGAGTCTCTGTGAGCTTACACAATGGAAAAAGTGCGCTGCACGCATTGTATACAGCACGTTAAAGCATTAATATGTGTAAAAAACATAGTTTATTTTTCATCGGAAATGTATCAAAATAGAATATTTGGAGCTCAAAAATATACGTTTTCGGTAGAATGACCCACAGCTGGATCTAAGTTTGTACGATTAAAAATCAAGTAATCGTCCTTTAAAGATATTTAGGCTTTTCAGACAATGCATCTTTTGTTCATTTCCTATAACTTAGTCTGATTGGTCCCATGCTGTTTGAACAGCACACGAAACAATCGATATTGGTCTTTCTTTCACCGGCGTTTGTGTAGCCATTTTGAGTTATGGTCATGTGACAAAAATATGACGTAATGACGGACTACTTTCTGAGCCCATTACAGAGGTGAATGTAATGATCCGGAGTGCAAGAGAGTGCTAAAGCAGGTCTCATTTCTCCTCAAAAGTATTGATACGCAAAAGCTATTTTCAAGATGAACTGGCCACCGTTGTATACCGTGTATTACAACAGGCACAAGCTAATCGTACCGTGCCCTGTGATTGGATAATTGATACGGCCAATGAAACGGCTCGAAACATATATCGAGTAACCTGACAATGTGCTCAGTTGACTTTATTTCATTCTTATTTTGATTATTATGTTATTAATAAATAATAGAATACAGGTATTCATAGAGCATAATTTATAACTTTCAGATAAAAGGACCTTTTCCATCTAGAATGATCATTTTTTTTTTTTTAGATAAAAAAGAGAGGGAAATCTGAACATTCCATTGTGAGAAAAGGAGAAACTACTTGTTACAAGCAATTTCTCCTTTTCTCACAAATTTTTCTACCCTATATAGTACTTATTTTCAATTTAAATGCTCTTTAAAATGTCGTCTGCAATTTGTTTCAATTTGGACTAGTCTAAAATTTGGTCCTCTGGTAATGGGTTAATTAGATACTTTTATTTCAAATCCTCTCTAAATTCTTTATTCATTTAATTTTTTGACTATTAGACATCTGAACAACTGAGTAATACATAAATATTCGGCAAGCAATTTTCCCCCCTTTTAATTTTTTTTCCCCCAAACACTAAAAGTCTTGTTAGTAAATGTTGAAACATGCTTCTATATTCCTTACAAAACAAAGAAATTAAATGTTAAGGGAGAATTAAATGATAATTAGACACCACATGTGTTTTATTGCCCCTAGGCTTATCTCTGCAGGCTTCTTCAAAGGGACAACAGACTTTAATCTTTGAGAATTGTAACCTACAATTCAATTTATAAGATAATTGATTATCTTATTACCCTTTCTGCTTTATCAAGTACAATCTTGTGCATTATATTTTTTATTTTGATGTTAATTTTTTTAGTAAAAGTTCAACGTCAGCACTTGAAAATTTTTCATGTATTCATTAATTTAGCTTTTATTATAAACATAATAATTAAATAATACTCTTATAAACATTAACATTTTTTTTCTATCAAATTTTAGACATTCACCTATCGTTTGTTGAAATGATACCATGCATAAGTAATTATATTATGATCACAAAACAATCACTTTAAAAGACAGTAATATTGAAAATTATTTTCATAGCTATTGCTTTTTACACCCACCAAAAACATACACACAAAAATCAAGAGACGCTACTCTAAGTTACTACTTGCACAGTTACCTCGCATAATACGGGCAGAATTCGCCCCGTTTCGATTTAGCCTGTACCGGTCCCTATACACGTAGTGTATCAGGGGCGGTAACCAGTCTATTTTCAAGATTGCTACTTTATAGAGCGTAATATTACAGTCAGCCTGCTTTCGGGGCTAGTAGTGATACGTCATATAAGACAGTCGAATCTTCGAAGAATATGACATACGCAGACAACGACCCAAACCCGGTTGTTTTCAACTTTTGGGATCTTTTCATGGAGGAAAATGCATAAATTCATTTTGGAACATGTATGAATAAACATAGTTTAGAAGTACGTTTGATTTCCCGTAGTTTTATCACGCATTCAACAAAAGCGCAAACTAACAAACAAATAAAATGATAGAAAACGTTTTGCGGTCGCTTCATTACATCTTGCTCTCCGCCATTTTGGAACTCGAGAAACTCAAGGCTGAAGAAGGGTTGAGAAGAGTCGAGTTCAAAAGGTCAAATTACGTCACTGACTATATAGTCGAAACCCGAGTGCGTCGTGAACTAGGCCAACAATGAGAGCCTGGTTGCTACGCAACCAGTCGACTCAAAAACCTGGTTTTGAGCATGGTAAATGTACAAATATGCATTTTGTATATGGATCATTGTGGTAACTCTTTACCATATGACAAATATGTAGACTTGTTCAAATTGAAAGCATTTACAGATGAAAGCATGGACATGACTCAGAAATTGAAACTTGACTTTGGACGAGTAGAAAACATTGTGTGAAATGGAGAAAATGCTGGTTACCTGCTCCTTCCTCAGGGTCATTAAAACCAAGGATGAGGGATTGTTAAGGAAATTATTAATAGGGAGATAATTTGACCAAATTAAGTATTAACTGTAACTCTTTACCAAACGTCATGAGTTTAGACTAGTCCAGATTGGAAGCATATACAAACACCAAATTAAGGGTGACTTAAAAAATGAAATTTGTTTGTTAAGGGTAGAAAAACTTTGAAAAGGAGAAAATGCTGGTTACCAGCATTTTTCTCCTTTTCCCACAATGTTTTCAAAAGTCTTCTTTCTTGGGGTCGTGAAAACCTGGGATTTTTAGGTAATGGCTTAAAAATACGTATTTTCGAAAGAAAAAATAAGAATGGCAGGTATCCATGCTTATGTCATCAGTAAAGAAGGTTGAAGGGCACTGGAAGGTATTTTTTTCAAGATAAATGGGATAAAAGCTTAGCAGACATAGTGGGAAAGGAGAAATTTCTCTATAATAAAGTGGACACAGCTATACGTCCACAGCTTTCCTACCTTTGTTTGGTATGCAACCCCGTGTCGGTAGCGTTTTGATTCTTTAACGGTGACATTTCACAGATCCATTTTTTCTCTTCACAAGTGCTACCTGAAGAGAGTGCTAGTTGTTTCTGTGCACCAATTGATAGCATTAACATTATGTGCAAAAAATTAATAGGCACACTTATGATTCAATATGCATGACAATAATATATGCACAATAGGTACATGTGACCATCTGTCATATACGTCCTTAAGTTAACAAGAGCAGCATGTGCTTGTGGTGAGCTTTTGTGATTGTGCAGTATTGGTAGTCTTTTGTGCAGTGGTCAACATATACTGTGTATGCACCGTAGAGGACATATTTTCAGTCCAACACTCATGAAACTTAGTCAGAATGTTTCTCTTCATAATATCTTTAGATAGCTTTGAAATAAAATCACATGGGGTAAAAGAAAAAAGGCCATTTGAAGAAATCCTAAGGAAAAATTAGAAAATCTTGAAAATTGAGCTAAGAATGATAGTGATGAATACAGGCTGTAACCACACAGGGTGTGCAATCTGATTCTTTATCTAGGATGCTTAATATTTTGAGAGATACCCGTGTATCGACATGTACTGTAATAGACCATCTGCCAATTACCGTTACTGACGCACCACCACGAGTTACTTCCCTTTCCACCGGACAATCTTTTCCAATCCTGTATATACCCAAATAGTGAAAGGGTCATACGTTTTATATGGAATACACCCTAAACGCGATAAATAAGACAAAAACCCTAAAATGGCTGTGCCGGTAGTTTTATCAATTATCTTTTTCGAAGACACGCACAAAAAAGAACTGTTGTTTTACCAATTTTTCGGTAGACTTCAGAGAGTAAAGCGGTATCATAAGCGTTGTATCCTGCCAGGCGTGTTGATAGAACTTTTTGTATGCAGACTGCATTAACCCTTAGGCTGCGAAGCGTGACTCGATGACCTTTTGCAGACAATATAGATTCAGATCACACTAGAAAGAACGTGCAGTCTGATCCTAGGTCTACACTATCCGATACGGAGATTTTTTCCTGGAGATATTCCTTTGAAATAACATTTGAGTTTTACTATAGGCTTTAAAAGCGGCATTTGATTTATTTAGTAGGATAAGATTTAATAACTTAACACCCCCCCCCCCCCATTCCGAAAGAAATTAGTGCAAATATACAGTTAAACTGGGACCTTTTAAACCAGGTTACATAATAATGTATTTTAAAAAAAATATGTTTGGGCAGAAAAATGCATCTTTCAGGGCCATTAATTAGAACAGACTTACCTTCCATAACAGATTTTAACAATTCTTAACGTTTTCAAGTGATGCACCTAATACTAAACGGGATAAACACTTATTTGTGACACTTGTGTGTTAGTCGGTGCCTAAGAAGAACATCACGGCTTTTCAGATAGATCACCCAATTTGACGGTGAAATACCGAGATCAAACGAACACCCAGTAACCCTTTACTAGCTTTGCAATGAAAACAAGTATAGCACGTATTCGTTTTCTGAAAATGAACCTCTAACATCATTTTTTCTAGGGGGAATTGAAAGTTTGAAATTGGAATTAAACTCTGTTATTACGATAGTCAACTTATTATAAGGTAAATCAAACAGGAACATGACATGATTGACGGATAGAAAACATTGTGAGAAAAGGAGAAAATACTGGTTACCAGCATTTTCTCCTTTTTCCACAATATTTTTGAAAAACTTTTTTCTCAGGGGTGTGAAAAGTAGGAATTCTATGGTAATGGGATAATGTCCCATTTTTTGTTAGTAAACTGTCTCTGTATTTTAATTTTAGAAGGTACTGGAACGGTTTTTTTTAAATTATTTAAATAAATCAAACCACAGATTCCTGGACTTGGAGTCTGTACGTTACAAACTCAGTCACGGAGTTCGGCAAACATTGTCTGAATAATCAGACATAAAAATAGGAAAGGTCTATTCTAGTTATATTGATGTTATCAACCCCACCCCATTTTTTAAAACACTGAAACTTTTTACGAAGCAAAACTTTGAGACTTTCCCAGATTGTAAGCTTATACAGATAACAATTTGAATGTGTCTAAAAAAGAAATTTTCTGTAGGAAGGGTAGCAAAGGAAAAGCGGAAAAGGTTGGTTCCTAGAACTTTATCCTTTTTCAACAACATTTTTAAAAACTATATTTTGTAAGGGTCCTAAAAAGCTTGGGTTATGCGGTATATGGTTTTAAATAGTTACTCTGAATGTTTTCACCCGACGACAACACTTTGGATTCGTTCAGATACATAGCATAAGGAGACGATAGAATAAACGTGGGTCAAATGGTTGTAATTGTCTTTGAAAAAGTAAAACAAAAAAGCAACAATTGTTGAAAAAGGAGAAAATGCTTCTTGCAAGCCCTTCCTTTTTTCCCCAAATATTTTCTTTCACACTTTGTAAAATTTATTTTTCACAGATGTTTCTGAACTGCATATTGCTAACTTTTTGTTTCGTTTTTTGGTTGAGGAAGTGAGACAAATAACAAAGTGGGACAAATCAGTATGTATGCCCCTTTTTTTCCGGATGAAGGGATAACTCGGTGTTCCTTTGATCTCGGTATCGCACTGCAGGGTGGGTGACCTGAGAACAGCTGTAATATATTGCTTCTTAAAGATTAACACACACGTGTCACATTTAATTGACCATTCTTATCTTTTGTTTCATATTAATCTACCCCTTTGGTGATCATTAATGGACAGGATTATGAATTTTATACAGGTGTAAGAGGGTAAGTTTGTTCTTAGTCTCTACATGCTCTTTATTTCAATACGATCTCATAAAATGCATATTTTGTCTGTTTATGGTGTGTTTTTTTTTCAAAAGCAATATCGCGAAATATCTTTGAATTGTGTTAGAATTGATTTCCTCTAGATTTCTTGCCATGCCATTTTCTTTAGAGTTACTATTTTGTCCATATTTAAAGGATTTACGAACGGGACATACGGGATTTGTTACTGAAATAAGGCTTTGATTGTCCGGTGTCACGTGATACTTCTGGTGCGCCGCTTACGATAAAATGGAAATATCGCTTATATCAAATCTAATTGGCAAATCGTCTATTGTTACACAGGTCGCATGGTTTATGGTATGATCAGATCTGACGTATAGATCTATCAATGATATCAAATGTTCAAATGAACAAAAACCAGTGTCTCCTGTGGGAATTGATCTGATAAATACATAGCCATCCAGAACCAATCAGTTTTACCCGATAAAGCATTGATTTGCACGTAGGACGAAAAACTCCACAGACCATAATTATTATCCCAAGTATTTGATCAATGAACTGGGCAGTGTCATACAGTAAAAACATGTGTTATATAAATTAGTGGAAATGATTTCACTGTCAAGGCTTGTTTTGTTTCAAAATCTAGGCACTGGAAAAAGATATTGTAGATCAAAGTCAGATTGTATGGTTGGTGTTTGTGAGATGAATCTTCACTATCTGCAAAAGCAACTTTAGATGTAATTAGGGTAAGGGATGACCCTTAGCGCCATTTTGAAATTCCAGATAAAACTGTGATTAGCATTTAACTCTCAACTAAATGACAAAATCTTTGACTTATCTAAGTTGAATTAAAAACATTTGCAGAGGATAAAACTATGATTGAATAATTGAAATCTAAGAGTTAGGAAATGTAGTAAACATTGTAGGGAAAGGAGAAATGCTGCCTGCCAGCATTTTCTTTACCCACAATGTTTCAAATAGTTGCTTTCTCAAGTTTGTAAAAAGTCATTGTGTGGTAAAGGGTTAATGAAAAAAATAAGAAGTCAAAAATGGACAGAAAAATAGCGAAACAAAATTAAATTGCTCATTAAGAGTGGTTTTCTCGTTTAGTCACTTTGTTTTGATAGACCCTAGTAGTAGTGTCTTTACCAAAAGACAAAATTTTGAACGAGACCGAATTGATAGCAGACAACATTGTTAACATTATAAATAAATAGTAATTTTTGCATTTAACACTGTGCTAAAAATCGTGGAAAATGCAGAAAATGCTGGTTGCCAGCCTGCATTTCTCCATTTCCCACAATGTTTTCAAAAACCCTCTCTCATAGGGTTGTTAACACTCCAGGTTGTATGGTAAAAAGGTGACCCTTTCCCTCACAATCCTGCGTTTTAAGGACACTACTGAAGAATCCCTTTAAAACATTTCGGGAAAGGAAAACATAATGGTACCCAGCATTTTCTCCTTTTCCCACATCGTTTTCTATCCTATCAACCAAGTTCCATCATAGGGGTCACACTTAAATTTTAAATGTCTGCAAATGTTTTCAATTTGAAAAAAAAATCTGCATTTTGGTCATGTGATACTGGGTGGATGATTTCCAATTGAGGCTATGACAGACTGATAGCTCCATATATGGAACAGATGCGGGATTTTCTAGATAAATCTGACGATACAGTATTGATAGTTATTTACGCTGCTCTGAATCTTTGCTTAGGGATAGCTGAACTATAGAATCTATTTTTATGGGTTTTCATGGGTTTGTTACACAATGAAATTAAACGTTCAAAAAGGACTTTTGTTCCTGATTAGTGTTTTTCAAAGTAAGTGATTTGATATTCTAACTGTTGTTATGTTTGTAATTATTTCATCATCATCATCATCATCATCATTTATAGTAGTACATATATTACATAATGGCAAGTATCATTAACAGAATTATTCATTATCGCCAACATCATCCGATGGTTTTTTTTAAATTTATTTTAATTATTATAATTTGAATTTTATAGCAATTCCACTTGCTGCCATTTTTTTATATTCAATGAAAAATGGCTGAATGGAAGCGATTTGAAGTTATACTGTCAAGTAAATTTTTGCAGGGATGTCATTCCAACAAAACTGCTTGTTATTCCTTATATTGGTGGCAAGTATAATTACCAGAATTAGTCTATTCATCTCTTTATTTTCATGTATCTTTATTGAAATTTAACAATTAGAATTGCATTTTCAAACAGACAGGATCATAAAGACCCTATGAAAGAACTTGCAGTCTGATCTTTCATCTACACTACCCAATTGTAATGCAGTGAAATGACCCTCCTCTACAAAATGACCCATGGGTCATTTCTCTACGTAGAGGAATGACACGGGTCATTATTCTACGTAGAGAAATGACCACAGGGGTCATTTTTCTATGTAGAATAATAACCCGGGTCATTCCTCTACGAAGTGAAATTACTTCTGTGGTCATTTCTCTACGTAAAATAATGAACGGGTCATTTTGTAAGAGAGAGTCATTTTTCTGCATTACACCCACTTGTGTAGCAAGTTGGCAGCCCTGCAGCCCAGGCTTTGACTTAAATCATCAAAGCATCAAGTAAACAATATCACGGTGGGTACACGTACACCGGATATAGCCGTCAAATTGAGTAAAAATAACTGTGTGTTGTGTGACTGCAGGTAAGAGATTTCCAAATATTTCTTAACAACAGCTTTTAATATACTATTGCCTTGTGAACCCAGATTCTACGATGTTTAGAGTTTGTAAGGTCTACAACGAATGCTGCTTTTAGCCATGGAAAGTCTGAAAAAATTGTCAGAAAAGTCGACTGCTCACGACGGATTTCGGAGATTCTAGAAACAATTCATCTGCAAAGCTGGTTCTTTTCACAATACAAAAATCTGAGTCGACAGATTTCTTGATTTTATAGTCTAATTTCTTTGTATGATTGCAATTTTGCTGTATCGGGAGAAAATTGCCAGAAAACACAAGTTATTTGTCGACAATGGTGTACCGAGGATAGCTATTGTTTTGAAAGAACTGTACGGAGGATAGTATTTTACTGTACCGGGGATAGTATGATAGTGTACCGGGGATAGTAATGTTCCATTCTATAGTGTCATGTGAACTCTATATTGATAAACCACTGAATGTATTTATGTATGCAACACTTAGATTGGTGTCTAAATTTCCTATCCTCATGTTGCAGGTTTTAGGAGGACATTACAATAAAATTGTCTTTTCTAAGACACACGTCTATTTGTTCTCCTAATTCACATGCATTTAAAGAGACTAGCCAAGAGTTAACCTGCTTGCGTAAATTGCAGACTAACATTATCAAGTAAAGATGCGCTAGCATATTGTACAAAGGGAATGCATGAGGCCGCTCCTTGCATATGTATACACTTTCTCAGTAAGAAAATGAGACCAAATCACCTTAACTTCAAACTTGCTTTTGCCAGAAAATAAAAACTAATTTATAGCAGACAGTTGCACTCTCTGTGCAGCCAGATCTTGACTTACATTTTCTAGAAAATTGACAAAGCTGGGCTTGGCTTTTTGCTAGAGGAAGAATGACAATAGAAAGAAAAAGAGAGAGTGGAAAATTTAGAATAACTCGATCTTTACCAAACAGTCCCGGGTTTTCAACACCCTGAGAAAGAAGACTTCTGAAAGCATATTGTAGGAAAAGGAGAAATTGCTAACAACCAGCATTTTCTCCTTTTCCAACAATGTTTTCTGCCATTCCCAAAACAATCTTTTGAGTCGCCTTCATTTTGTCGTCTGCAAGTGCTTCCAATTTAGACTAGTCTAAAATTATTTTATTTGGGAAAAAGATGAGTTGGGCTCCAGCTTTACTACATTTCTGGAGCCGTAAGCACCAGCCCGCTGTGTACACCAAAACATTTTGGTCCATACATCGGCCTTGAAATGACAATAAGTCTGGCACCTTTCCAGAGTGAAAAGTTTTTATTCATTGTCTGCGCATGTCATATTCTTAGAAGATTCAACCTTTCTTAAATGACGCATCACTCTCCCCGATATCAGGGAGATTGTAGTATGCGCTATAAAGTAGCAATGGAGAAAATGGCTTTTAGCAATATGTTTGAGGAAAAATCAGGCTTGTTTTAGCTCCAGATTTCTCTGAACTGCTGCCATGATCATAGCTGAATGAATCGCACCAGGTAGCGTTTTATTGAGTGAGTAAACGTTTATTTTAGTTTGAAATTCATCTATACTGGTTACTGCTGATGTAAAAGAAACTACTCTGAGCACTGAGGCAAGTGTTGTTAACCCCTATGCTGCTAAGCGTACCTCACTGTCCTTTTGCGAACAATGTACATCAAGATCAGACTGCACAGAACAATGCATTCTAATCTTGGAACTGCACTGTCCAATTGGCTTAAACTTTATCAAACAACAAAATTTAGACTTGTCCAAACTGAAAACATTTGCAGACGACATACTGAATTGGACACAAATAATGAGAATTTTTTAAGAAAGGTAGAAACACAGTAGGAAAAGGAGAAAATGCTGGTTAAAAGCATTTTCTCCATTCTTTGCAAAGTCTCCACTATGTTTTTAAATACTCACTGAAGTTTACACGTATTTATGTTACATCCATTAAGAAACAAGTTCTTACAACTTATACTAATCTCTCTCAGTTCTGCTTCTTGGGAACTACACCAATATTCAGGCCAAATATATGGGCCAGTTAAAGATCCCAAAGTTGACACCCGCTCTTGGGAATCAAACTTCTCATTAGGAGGCCGATGCTCTACCTCACAACCAATGACACCACACAACACCATGGACACCACACAACTACCATGGACACCACACAACAGCTGTGGATACTACACAGCAACCACAAACACCACATAGCAACCATGGACACCTCACAGCAACCATGGACACAACACCAGGGACACCACACAAACACACCACACAGCAACTGTTGACACCACACAGCAACCATGGAAACCACAACAAACACAACACCACACAAACGCAGATACCACACAACAACAAGTAACACCACAAAACAACCATGGACACCACACAGCAACCACGGACACCACACAAAATGACTTCTTTCTCAGAGTTATCAGCTCTAAGGCTGTCAACTAAATCAATGACTTCACTCAAGGTATCTAAAGTATATTTTTGTTGAGCCCGATGCTGATTCTGGGAAAAGATTAAAATCAGGTAGCAGATGGTGTAGATCAAGATCAGACTGCTTAAAATGTGCAATCTGCTCTTGATCTGCCCCATTGGCAAATCTATCCAAGGCAACATTGGCAGTGAAAGACTACAATTTCTTTTTTGTGTGTGTGAAAATAGGTTAGAAGAAAAATTAAAACAATGCAATCTCAAGGGTGTATTTGCAATAGTGTTAACCCTTTACCAATATACAGATTTTAGCCTTGACCAAATTGAAATTATTTGCAGACAACAATTTCAGTGTGGCTCAAATGGTGCATTTTCTCTTTTATACTTAAGGTAGAAATCATCGTGGGAATAGGATAAAATGCTGAATACCAGCTTTTTCTCCTTTTCCCTCAATGTTTTCAGAAGCCTTCTTTTCCAGGGTTGTGAAAACCAAGGATTGTTTGGTAAATGTTTAAAAAAAAAACAGTAGACAATTTAAGCCTCTATTAAATCTGACCTCGATCTACACTGTCCACAGAAATAACAGAAGTTATGCTAAGTGCTTTCAGGGTTAGATCCTAATAGCATCCATCAACCCTTTGCCAAAAATCCTGCATTTAGGCCCGGCCGGGTAACTCAGTGGTAAGCGTAACTGACTTGTGACCTGAAGGTTGCAGGTCTGATACCCAGTTGTGACAACCTTTCTTTCAGGGGATCTTTGACCTCTCACCTGATGCATGTGAGAAAAGTAGTCCGTGGCTTTGGAAAGAAAGCTGTGTAGGCACTGGTGTGAAAAGGCCAGGAAACATGTGGGTGCATCACTGACTGCCATGACATGACCTAAGCTGTTAAAATGGCGTCAAACCCAAATACAAACCAATACAAACCAAATCTTAGTGTTGACGATCCCAGGCAAGATTGCTTTCAAAAACATTGTGCGAAAAGAAGAAAATGCTGGTAACCAGCATTTTCTCCTTTTCCCACAATACTTTTCTACCCATTTAGAGTCAGGTTTCATCATCTGATTCATCTAATTCACATTTGTTTTGTCTTCTGCAACAGCTTTGAATTTGGACGAATATAAATTTTGTTGTTTAGTAAAGAGGAGAAGCAACCTTTTTCTTTTCAGAATGTGTAAAATATGCACATCAAAAAAAACACTCTTACTAGAAAATGATTGATTTTTACAGGCAACTAGTTCTAGAAAATATGATGAAAAATCAAATCACTTATTACATGCAATAGATGGATTTGTCACAGATATCATTCAATGCAAATTCTTTTTCAACTCTTTACTAAATAATTCCTCCTTTAATGCTGAGCCCGGGTAGCTCAGTCATAGTGTACAGGACTTGAGAACAGGAGGTAGCAAGTTTGATCCCGGGCTCATCCAATTTCTTTCCTAGTATTGACCATGATAGTCATTACAACGGGAATCATTCCTGTCTCACCCCTGACAATTGCTTGGACGATGATTATGAGGAATAGCAGCCAATGGTTTAGAAAAAATATTTTTGAGGAGTACAGGTAAAAGAAATTCCAGGAAAGCATGGATAGGTGCCCTGGCTGCTGCAATATAACTGAAATAATGTTGAAAATGGCAAAATCATACAATCAATCAATCAATCTTCCTTTAACTCTTCACTAAGCAACAACAGATTTTTATCAAATTTGAAAGACAACAAAATAAACACCACTCAAAAAATAGAATTCGTTTAACTCTTTACCAAACAACAATAGACTGGTCCAAATTGAAAGCATTTGCAGACGTCAAAATAAAAGTGACCGAAACTCTTAATTTTGTATTAGGGAAGATAGAAAACATTGTGGGAAAAGGAGAAAATGCTGGTTGCCAGCATTTTCTCCTTATCCCACAATGTTTTCAGAAGGCCTCTTTCTCAGGGTTGTTACAAGGGAGAGTAGAAAACATTGTGGAAAAAAAATACTGATAACCAGTGTTTTCTCCTTTTCCCACAATGTTTTCAAAAGGCCTATTTCTTTCTACACCACAGCACAAATCATATGATCGAGCTATATTTGACTGTCATCTGGAAATGTTTTAACTCTTTCCCTAATAAAGAAGTTTTAGACTTGTTCAAATTGGAAGCATTTGCAGATGACAAAATATACCTGACTTAACACTGTCATTTATTTTCTTTTGTTTACAAAAGGATAGAAAATATTGTAAGAAAAGTAGAAAATGATGGTTTCAAGCATTTCCTACTTTTTATACATCCAAAGGGTCTTATTATGTTATGGCCTCGCTCGTCTATCTGTCTGTCAGTCTGTCTGTCTGTCCATCCATCAGTCATCTGTCCATTAGCAGTTTCTTGTGTGCACCAACTTCTACAGTTTTCACTGGAATAAGTTCAAGCTTCAATAAATATGATGTGAAGTTGTGCATGTGACTCTTAACCTTTTGATCTCCCTAGGCCTTTTAGATTTTACCCCATTTTACTGACAAGCCCCTTCGAACTGCTGCTCAGCTAAGCTCTTGTTCCATTATGTTTTCAAAAATCTCTTTCCTTTGGGTCATTAAATGTCAAGATCGTAAAATAAAGACTTAAATCAGACCTTACCATGCGGCAAAGTGTTACCCTTTTCCTAAAAGCAAACAATCTCAAAAGAAAACTTGTAGACTATATGACTTAAATGAGAGGATTTGGAAAGATATTGTTGGAAGGGTAGAAAATGCATATTACCGGCTGCCTATAACTTTTCCCACAATGTTTAAAAAAAAAATGAAGTATTCATTCTACAGACCGTTCCAAACTTGTAAATTTATGTAAATTTATCAAAATCATCATAAACTCCTTTTAACTGATGTAAAAGTAAATTTACTAATCTCTGCAACTTATCATTAATAGTCTAATAGTCAGACAACCCTCTCTCTCTCTCTCTCTCTCTCTCTCTCTCTCTCTCTCTCTCCTTTACATTACGAACTCGAACTATGTTTGTCTAAATACAATTTTTGCCTCGTTAAAATTGGTTTCATGTACATCTACCTCTTGTTTTCTGTAAAAGGAACAGAGTGAATAAAGGTGTTGTATTGTATTCTTGTATTGTATTGAAAAGAAGTGAAGAAACCAGATAGCATTGTGATGAAAATAAAAGCTATTGTTTCACATACATCTCTATGGCTCATTAACAGACTGGGACAATAGTGACAGAAAGTCAATTGAAAATTGAAATGAACTATTTGTCACAAATTTTACCCCTATTTTTTCAATGAATTGTTATAGCATTAACTCTTTACTAAATAAATTTTTTTTACTTGTCTAAAATAAAAACTTATAAAGACGACAATTTCAGTGTGGCTAAGATGTTACAATTTGTCTTTTATAATAACTGGTATTTTTCCTTTTTCCATAATGTTTCCTTCCCTTTTCAAAACAAATTTCATTTTTAGTAACCTCTATTTTATCATCTGCAAATGCTTTCAATATGGTCTAGTCTAAAATTTTGTTGTTTGGTAAAGAGTTATGATAAGATAAGTCCAAAATATTCTGTTTAGTAAAGCGTTAAGTAAAAAGTGTGAATAGTGTTAAACAAAAGGCCGTAGATTAAAGATAAAAATCGGGCTTTCAAGTAAAGCTTTTAAGTAAATAAATTGATTTAGTTTAGAAGAGCAGGGTACCCACAATGGTTTTTCATTGCAATCAATTTTTCAGACATGTTTACAATAGACTTTCAACAACAACAACAGTAAATAAAGATAATAGCCTATCTAAAGAATTTTTAGATAATGACTTTTTTCGACCTTTTTTTTTTTGACTTGAGAACACCGGGTCACTGGCTCGATTTCTAACATGCCAATTTCATTCCAAGTCATTGCAACAGGATTTCTTCCTCAGTAACTGCTGACCAATATTTTGATGATGGCTAACTGGTAAAGCAGCCAGTGGCTTTGAAAGGATATGGTGAATACTGGTGAAAGAAACTCCAGGAAAGCGTTGACAGGTGCACTGCCCGCTATGATATTAGTAATAGTGTTGAAAACAGTGTACAATCAATCAAATTCCTGTAATTACCCTTCACCATACTATTCGTATCTTGAATCTACATTTGTGGTCAGATTTCAGTAAAACTTCGACAGTTTGTTTAGCTTCAACTCTATCGATTTTGAAAAAAATATCCACCAAACTCTATGAAAAGCGTAGCCATTTAAAGCTGAAAATTCCCATTTCTTCTTTACATGATGAAGTCAAGATTTGAGGTCAGATTTTCTAAAAACCTGCACAGTTGCTTTATCTCATCAACAGCTTGAATCCTATAGTGAATTAAAAAAAAAGCATTTTGGGGAAAGTAGCCATTTCAAATTTAAAAGAAAAAATGGAAAAGGAGAAAGTGCTGGTTACCATCATTTTCTCCTTTTCCCATAATTGTTTCTACCCTTTCAACAACAATTTATTTAATCTTTTTATTTAAAAAAAAAATAAATTTAAAGACGAGCTTAAAGCTCATTGTCACATTGCTGGGTCCTAACAATATTATTTTCAACTTAATGCTAGCATATTGAACTTCAAGAAATAAAATGTTGATCTGTAAATTTTCAATACTATAAATACATCATGAGCTATGAAATATCAATGAAATGGACAATACTTGAGCCCTATTGATTTTGAAAAAAAGAAAGCAGTGTAAAATTTAAGTGCATATTATTTTTGTTGTCCGACATATTGAATTATAAGGATTGAAGAGAACATTTTTTTCTGTTTTCATGGAGGTATAAAAACAAAATCTAACCACACTGTATAAAGACCGCTTTGCAGGACGGTTTCATACAGTGTGATTAGATTTTAGCTCACCTTAGCACAAAGTGCTAAAGGTGAGCTATTATGATCGCCCTATGTTCGGCGTCCGGCGTCCTTCAATAATTTCTTAAAGACCCGGTCACACCGCCCGAACTTTGCTGGAGCGTTCCTTGAACAGTAAGGAGAAGGGGGCGAATTTCGACAACGCTCGTCACCGTGCACAAAATGGGAAGAAAATCGAAAACACGGGCGTTGGCTTAGCGGTGCATCGCTGAAGCCGGCGTTGCTTTAGCGTTGGTTTAGCGGTGACGCGAGCGTTGGTTTAGCGCTGACGCGAGCTTTGGCATAGCGGCGTTCTGCGCATGCGGGCTTTGGCTCGGCGGGGGTATAAAATTGGTTTAGTGGCATACCGCTTGTGACTACGTCCATTTCTCCCCTAATATATAGCCAAATTCTGGTCCCGCTCCGACACCTCTATACCAACGCCAAACCAAAGTTCATCGCCGCCATGGCTCGCTGCTTCAACGCCCGACACCGTTCCAGCAACCCCGTGTCCGCTCGTAAAACGCTTACAGCGGCTCCACCGAAGTTTGTGCAACGTTCAATCGCCGCCCGGGCAACGCTAGCGAAGCAGCGGTGGTCCAGCTTTTCAGATTTCTACGTTGGCCTAGCGGACCCAAGCGTCCACGAACTTGCGTCTAGCGATGCCAAACTTTGAATGGGCGTTGGTGGAGCGGGGGTGAACTTTGCCGGGGCGGAAAATTGCCCCCTCCTCACCGCTCGCAATATTTTGTGCAGCTTAAAACTTTTGGAGCGGTAGGAGGACCCCTCGAGAAACATCAGCGGTGCCCGAGCATATTCGGCGTTGCTTTAACGGGGGCCAACTTTTGTTAAACCGGGTGCTGAACGGTTACGAGCGGTGATGATTTTTTTTTTCACCGCTCCAGGAACCCTCCAGCAAAGTTCGGGCGGTGTGACCGGGCCTTAAACCACTGGGCCAATCTTGATGAAACTTGGCAGGGATGTTCGTTGGGTGAAGCTCTACCAAAATTGTTCAAAGAATTGAATTCCACCAATATCTCTGGTTGCCATGGGAAAAAAATACAAAATCTTCTTCTCTGAAACTAGAAGGCATAGAGCTTTGATATTTGGTATGTGGCATCTCTTCCAAGTTTGTTCAAATGATTCCCCTTGGGTCAAAACTGGCCCCATCCCGGGGGACACGAGTTTGAGTTTAGGAACAAGTAAGGAAAACTTTAAAAAATTTTCTCCTCTGAAACTTGAAGGCGTAGAGCTTTGATATTTGGTATGTAGCATCTCCTAGTCGACCTCTACCAATTTTGTTCAAAGTATGCTCCTGGGGTCAAAACTGGCTCCACCCTGGGGGTCACAAGTTTGAGCACTGGAACAAAGAAAGAAAACTTTAAAAATCTTCTTATATGTAACTAGAAAGCATAGAGCTTTGATATTTGGTCTGTGGCATCTCCTAGTGGACATCTGCCTAGTTTATTCAAATGATATCCCTGGGATCGAAACCGGCCCCGCCCCGGGGTCACAAGTTTGAGCATAGCAACAAGGAAGGAATACTTTAAAAATCTTCTCCCCTGAAACTAGATGGCATAGAGCTTTGATATTTGGTCTGTGAAATCTCCTAGTGAACCTCAACCAAGTTTGTTCACATGATGCCCCTGGGGTCAAAACTGGCCCCGCCCCGGGGGTTACAAGTTCAAACATAGGAACAAAGAATGAAAACTTTAATATTCTTCTCCTCAAAAACTAAAAGGCATAGAGCTTTGATATTTGGTATGTAGGATTTCTTAGTGGACCTCTACCAAGTTAAAATTTGTTCTTATGATGCCCCTGAGGTCAAAACTGGCCCAATCCCGGGGTCTGTTCATTCCTCAAATGAGTAACATGGATGATGACCAGTATCAGGTTCCATAGACTTTGCAGCTGCTCTCATCTCACAATCATGGCATTGTTGTCTGTTTATTGTCTCTGTAATTATAAACTACTCAATTAGACAGTGTTCTGTCAACAATGTGAAGTCAATATCTACTCTAGAGCATTTGTTCGACACTGGATTATTGAGTTTTGGTATCTGTGAAAGTGTCCTGTCTTAATTATCAGTCTGTTGAACTTGCTTTAACCCTTTACCACACAACAAAATTTTAGACTTGTCCAAATTAAAATCATTTGCAAACTAAATAAATGTGACTTGAAAATTTAAATTTGCATTGGGAAGGATAGAAAACATTGTGGGTAAAGGAGAAAATGCTGGTTATCTGCATTTTCTCCTATTCCAACAATGGTTCGAATGGCCTCTTTCTCAGGATTTTATCGCCGTTTTCAACATTTTATTTCAGTTATATCGCGGAAGCCAGTCCACCTACCTAGGCTTTCCTGGAGTCTCTTTTACCAGTACTCCGCACAATTTTCTTTCCAAGCCACTGGCTGCTTTTCCACATAATCATAATCGAAACAATGGTCAGTGGTGGGAGAGGAATGAATCTTGTCGCAATGACTGTCACCAATCTTCTCAAAGAAATTTGCCGAGTCAGGTGTTCGAAGTCAAGACCCCTTGTTCTCACTAAATAGTATTACGTCAGTGCAGAGATTCATCTGCTATTCGTCGGCGATCATCGATATATAAACAATCAGATAATGTGCATGATTGGAACTGTACTATATGAACTTCAAAATTCTTTATTCTGCCATTGACTGGAACTTTTACGAACTGCACCCTTATACATATCGTGTAGGTCATAGTTATCGCCATATTTTTACATGGTAAAAATGAAATTTACTTTTACTTCATAAACAGAGTTTTTATCCAGTTAGACTTGACTGAGACTCTAAGTCAATGATCAATTTGCCGTTTCTGTGCAGTCAGGCTACAAAAATTTTAACTCTGTCGAAATTAAAGGCATCGCAGACAACAATTGCAATGTGATTTGAATGGTGCCATATGTCATTGATAAGGTAGAAAACATTGTGGGTAAAGGAGACAATTCTTGGTCTCAATCCTCCAGAATTTTTTTAAGTTTGAAAATAACACAACTTCTGATGGGCTAAACCAAATGGGTTTGCTAATCAGGAGAACTGTTGTGTTACTTTCAAATTTAGAGAATCTTGTAGAATAAGGCTAAGAATATTCATAAGAAAGGTTGGTGAATACAGGTTCTAATAATCTCCATTTGACAACGGAGTTTTCAAAATACCACACAATCCATACTTTTGACGACCTTATGAAAGAAGCCTTTAAAAAACATTGTGGGAAAAGGAGAAAATGCTGGTAACCAGCATTTTCTCCTTTTCCCACAATGCTTTCTACCCTTCACAAAACAAATTTAAAAATTTTCAGCCACTTTTATTTTGTTGTCTGCAAATGCTTTCGATTTGGACAAACACAAAATTTTGTCATTTGGTAATGAGTTAACTCTTCACCAGACAATCCCAAGTTTTGATGACTGAGAAAGAAAGCCTTTGAAAACATTTTGGGAAAAAGAGAAAACCAGCATTTTCTCCTTTTCCCACAATAATTTCTACCCTTTCCCAAACAATTTTCAATTTTTGATTCACGTTTATTTTGTCGTCTGCAACTGCTTTCAATTTGGATGGCCAAAATTTTGTCGTTTGGTAAAGGATTAAAGGGAGAAATACAGCCTGTTTCATAATTTATACATTGCATGTCCTTATTCTACACATGAATATTTTCTACACATGTATTTTTTAAATAAACGGAAAGCCACTACCTGTTTGCAGACATAATAAAATTTCATTTGAAATATAAATCACAGACAATACCTTAAAATTCATTGATACTATTTCTAACAAGGTCATTTCACAACAAGCGTCCTACAAAATGTCAATTTCGGGACTTTAAATAACATCAGCTCTTTGTTCAAAGGTGGCCCTTTAGATTTTGAGACAACAATTTTACAAAAATACAAAAAAGTCGTCCTTATACTCCCAAAGTCTTACAATTTCCATTCATAAAACCCCAGTAGACGAAAACCATCCAACAACAAGAGAAATTAGAGATTTACTACGGCCCAGGTCAACGCCGACGGGAAATATGTCCTATTTTTACAAAAGCAACTCGCTCATTTACGTACCGGAAATACACAGACGAAACTTCAAAAATAGCATTTGAAGAAGATGTTATGAAAAATAATTACATGTTTGTTATGTCATGGAATTTAAGCGTCATAAGTCACGTGCCAGTCACTTAACATCCCCACAATGCTTTTTTTTTTTTTTGCGCGAAATCTAAAAATAGCTTAAGAGGCTACGTAGCCTTTTAAGGGAATACCATCAAAAACATCTTTTTTGTAATTTTATGATTCTTAATTTTTGATAATTTGTATTGCTTTGTCATATAAATTTAAGTGACGTATATATTTTTTAATTTGGTGTGATGTGAAAATTCAAAATACCCACCTTTAAAACTCATTACCACACGATCCCGACTTTTAACGACCGCTAGAAAGAAGCCTTTTGATAACATTCAGTGGAAGAAGGAGGAGATGCTAGAAACCAGCATTTTTACTTTTTCCCCACAATGTTTTCTACTCTATCAGCAAAAAATTCCATCATTTGAGCTATGTTTCAATTGTGGTCTGCAAATGCTTTCAATATGGACAGGTCTATTGTTAATTGCTTATGTGGTAAAGAGTTAAAGATTATCCTAGATGCATACAGGTTTAAAGCAGCAAAATGGGTTTAGAGCAATGTAGAAATTGAGCTTTTCACATATAGTGAGAACAATGCCGACACATTAACTCTCATTACCAAACAACAAAATTTTCAGTATGTCCAAATAAAAAGCATTTGCAGACGACAAAAGAAAAGTGACTGAAAATTTGAAATTTATTTTTTGAAGAGTAGAAAACATTGTGGAAAAAGGAGAAAATGCTGGTTGCCAGTATTTTCTCCATTTCCCGCAATGTTTTCTAAAGGCTTCTCTCTCAGGGGTGTCAAAAGTAGAGATTATGTATTGATGGGTTAAATTAAATAAGGATGACTATCAGGTTATTCTAAGGGCAAATGTTATTGGTGTAAAATTGACTTGTAAGAAAAAGTACAGTGTAATAACTATTATAACATAAATGTCTATGTAGATCTACTACATATCAAATGAAATTTTACTGTGTCTGCCAAAAAAATTGCAGCTTTCAATTCAGTTTAAATTGAAACTAGTGGAAAATAATTGATGCCTAGAATAAGGACAAATAATATGAAACACACTGTAGTAATGAGTTTTGAGGAGTTGCTTTGTTTTCCACAGTATTTTTCAGTTTCCTACAACGCATGATTCTGTTTAGTCATTGTTGATGAAGACATGGTGCATAATGATTGCAAAGAGGCAAAGGTGTTTAATCCAAATAAGTCGGATTTCAGAATCACATATTATACTTAATTAACCCTTTACCAAACAATCCCTGGTTTTTATTAACCTAGTAAAGAAGCCTTTTGTAAACATTGTGGGAAAAGGAGAAAATGCTGGTAACCAGCATTTTCTCCTTTTCCCACATTATTTTCTACCCTGCTAGAAACAAATTTCAATTTTAAAGTTACATTTATTTTGTTTTCTTCAAGTGCTTTCAATTTGGACCTGTCTAAAATTTTGTCACTTGGTAAAGAGTAAACCTTTTACAAAACAATCCTGAGTAACAGCCATTGTAAAAAAAAACTTTTGACAACATTGTAGGAAAAGGAGAAAATGCTAGTAACCGGCATGTCTTCTTTTCTGACATTGTTTCCACCTTTCCAATAACAAATCCAGTCATTTTAGCTACATCCAAATTGTCATCTGCAAATGCTTCCAATATTTGGACCAATCTGAAATTTTGTCATTCAGTAAAAAAAGTAAACAGTTAATCAATGTGCATCGGGTGTACTGACCTAATAATGCTATATAGTACATATATTTCACTGTTTTGGCCTCTAGAAACCATTAAACATTCAAATTATCTATTAATCTTTGCAAACAGGGTAGATCAAGATATGACTGCATGAAATCTGAAGTCTATTCTTTGGTCCGCATTGTCCAATTCAATGACAAACTCTTTTACCAAATTTGCAGACAACAAGTAAAATGTGGAACAAACAGTAGGATTTGACTTCTAAAAGTCAGAAAACAGTGTGAGAAAAGGAGCAAATGCTGGTTTCTAGCTTCTTTCATTTGATATCAGGATTGTGTGGAAATGGGTTAATGTATGACATGCACTATTTGGGAATCAGTTACAGATATCTGTGACAAATTTGTCGTAAATTATCATAAAATATTCATTAAAAAAATGGTACAGTCTAAAGAATTTCAGGTAAATATAAATATAATCATATACAAATCTTAAAACTAAGAAATAGTTTGTTATTGATGTGAAAATTCTCTGTATGCCATCAATTTTTTAGAACTTCAGATGTCAACTGAAAGCAGAAAAAAATTATTCTAAGCAGTGCCATGTAAATAATACATTACGGTGTTTATTTCAGTAACCAATGGTTACAGACTAGATGACCTTGTGCACTCTCTCCTAGACAACTACGAGTCTGCAGTCCGACCCAACTGTGATGCAACAGAAGCCACAGACGTCAGAGTCGATCTTGCGCTTCGACAAATTATTGATCTGGTTCGTAAATAATGGCACAGATGTTCATTGATTAACAGTATAACTCTTTACTAAACAATTTCACATTTTTATAGCCTTGAGCATGACGATTTTTAAAGGTTGCCCTTCAGAATTAGGTTGAAAATTTTACAAAAATGCAAAAAAATCATCCTTTTACTCCCAAAGCCTTTTGATTTACATTCAGAAAACCGCAGTGGTGGAAAACCATCCGACAACAAGAGAAATTAGAGATTTCCTACAGCCCAAGTCGACACAAACGGGAGACATATTCTATCTTTACACGAGTAATTCACTCATTTACATACAGGAAATACACAGACGAAGCTTCAAACATAGCGTCGGAAGAAGACACTGTGGAAAATAATCATTACATGTTTGTTATGTAATGGAATTTAAGCGTTATTAGTCACATGCAAGTACCTTGACATTACCGCAATGTTTCTTTTATTTTTGGTGCGAAATCTATCAATACCTTTAGAGGCTACGTAGCCTTTTAAGAGAATACCATCAATTTTTTTTTTGTAATTTTATGAGTCTTAATTATTGATGATTTGTATTGTTTCTTTATATACATGTAAATTTAAGTGATACAAACTTTTTTTAATTTAGTGCGATCATTGAAAACCTAAATACTTACCTTTAAAACCAATGGGGAAAAAGAGAAAAATGGTGGCAAGTTTAACTTGCCAGTATTTTCTCCTTTTTCCACAATATTTTTCATCATTTCAAAGAAAACCTCATCAATTGAACAACATTTCGTTTGTCAGATCTATAAGTGCTGCTAAATAGATTTTTGTATGTCAAGTAAAGAGTCAATTCAAATAATGACCTTTTTACAGAATTAGATGCAGTTTGAAATGATGTATCAGAGAGTCCATCTATACTGAAGAAAAAAAATCTCAACGCCTTTTTATTCATCATGTTTATTTTTTTCAAATGATTTTCTGAAGTTAAATGTAAGAAATTGCCATATTTTGCTTTTTCAATTTGACAAATCTCTCTTAAAATCAATGAATAGTAACTCTATACCAAAGACAATATTTTGGACTGGACCAAGTTCAACAAATTAAATCTTTTTAATATGATTATTTCAGACTTTGAAAGGATAGAAAATATTGTGAGAACAGGAAAACATGCCGGTAACCAGCTGATTTTCTCCTTTCCTCACAATATTTTCTATATAGGCTTCAGTTTCTCAGTGTCATTAAAAGTCAAGATTGTGTGGTTAAGAGTTAAAAAGTACCATAAAAGGTTAACCATTTTCTAAACAATCCCTGGTTTTTATGACCCTGAAATAGAAGCCTTTTAAAAACATTGTGGGAAAAGGAAAAAATGTTGATAACCAGCATTTTCTACTTTTCCCACAATGTTTTCTACCCTTATGGAAATAATTTTAATATTTGAGTTTATTTTGTTGTCTGCAAGTACTTCTGATTAAATCCAGTCTAAAATTTTGTCGTTTGGTAAAGAGTTAAGGAGTCTGGGGAATGATTGCAAACAAAGGCATGGCATGATGCCTTCTCTCATAGTCATAAATAATAGAGCACATTAGGTGCCTTTCATGATGATTACTCCATATATAGGCCTAATGTATTTTACAATTTCATCTGCCGTTGGAGTGTAAATCATAATCGGACCTTAAAAAGCATGCAGTCTGATATTTGATTGAAGTGTCTGCCCTGACAAAGTATTCTAGGCATTAGCAGCCAGTAACTTATTACCAAACAACAATATTTTAGGCATGTCCAAATCAAAGCATTTGCAGACAACAAAATAAAACTGACTAAAAATTTGAAATTTGTTTGAAGGGTAGAAAACATTGTCGGGAAAGGAGAAAATGCTGGTTACCATCATTTTCTCCATTTCCCACAATGTTTTCCAGAGGCTTCTCTCTCAGGGTCATCAAAAGTAGGGATTTTGTGGTAATGGGTTAAAGTGCACATCATCATCAGGATTGTATTCCTAGAAAGAAAATGTCAGATGGGTTAACCCTTCACCAAACAATCTTTGGTTTTTTACGACCATGAGATAAAAGCCTTTTGAAAACAGTTTTGAAAATGCTGGCAACAAGCATTTTCTCCTTTTTCCACAATGTTATCTACCCTGCTGGAAATAAATTACATTCTTTTTGAGTCACATTAACTTTGTCATCTGCAAGACTTAGTGCCTTTGATTTGCTGTTTGGTAAAGAGTTAAGCACTGTTACTATTAAAGTACATCTCCCAATCCCAGAGCTGAGAAATAACAAGGGATAGTTAAAGTGACTATGCACATGTACAAGAGTGTTTTTGCAGGAATGTTGACATGTAAACAAGAAAACCATAAAGTTCTGAAAATTTTTTCTTGATCCATGGATAATATTGAATAACTGGTCTTAATCTGATTCTTAGTCTTGTTTTAAACTTGAAAGTAACACAACTTCATGAGTTATGTTACTTTCAAACTCTGAAATATCTTGAGAATAAGACTAAGAATGTTCCTAAGAATGGTTGGGTTAATAATGGCCCAGATCTGTTTAGCTAAATTAAGATGACAAAAAAGTACCTACCAGTAATATCATTGCCCAAGAACTTAATCAAGTATATTTAACGCAGTAGACACCTGAAGGAAAATAGCTATTTCTACAGTAATCAATATTATCCTACAAAATTTGCTATGATTAGAGTGTTATTGTACTGCTTTAACCAATCCACTTTGCCCTTCTTGTCTTTTCTAGAATTATCATTTATAAATCTAAAACCACCATATTTTCATTACAAAGAGAGATAGTAATTACCTCCCTTTTCTGGAAGCTAACAAAAATATCTACAAATAATTTCGAGATAGGCATAAAGAAATTTCTGGTCTGTTCAAAATGTGCAAAAGTATTATGCCTGTATAAATCCGTATTTAACAACTATCAAGAAAACTTTATGCAATGCAGCACTAGAGGTATACAGGGTCTACAACTTTGAATAAATTTTTGTACTACTATTTATTTTAACCTTTTACCCCATAAGGCATTTTTATGGCATCTCTAATTGACCCTAAATGACAGCAAGGATGAAGCCTTTTCTTGTGTGTAAATGACACCTTTTGATTGCATAAAAAACATTGTGACAAAAGGTGAAATTGATCATCACGCTCCATTTCACCTTTTGACACAATGTTTTCCAAAGGCTCCTACAAGTAATGTGTAGAAATGAGTATCTATGGAGTAAAGGGTTAAATCAGAAATCAGAATAATGTCTTCATTTGTAAAGAAAACTGAATCAACTTCTGAACTTTTTCAAAAAGAAAAAAAACACATCCACCCATATTTTTAACCCCTACAATGACATAAGTGAATCATGTTAGCAAATCTCTCTTTTAGAGATTCCACAGATATGACAGGCAGCACATATGTCTTAACCCTTTACTCCATATATACTCATTTTGACGTATCAACAACAGACAGCTTTTGAAATCATTGTGGGAAAAGGAGAAATTGCTCATAACGAGCAATTTCTCCTTTTCCCACAATGTTTACCACTCAATCAGATATTTGTATCCTCATTTGTCCATATTTTTCAGATCATATCTTTAATTGCTGCTGAAATGGAAGAGCCTCAAATTGGCATGTTAGGTAAAGGGTTAAACAATACAGAAAACTTTAAGAGAGAAAAGAAGTGCTAGTAGTTACTTTTCAAGAACAGTAGTTGCTTTTCTCCCCTTAACGATACATCTTTACTTGTTTTCATTCAGTTTCTCAACAGTTTTATCTTTATTTTATGAAACTATAATCATTCTTATATCTTTGTGCCAAATGTTGCCCCTGAAGGTTGCAGGATTACACAGATTATGAGGATAGAAAATGCATTTCATTGTATGGAGGCTATCTGGAGACAACACAACCACAGTTTCCAGTTTAAATTTAGGACATACTAGTATCCCTGGTGTTTTTATCCTATACACCTCATATTGATTTTTTTTGGTATCTGTCGAAGACAATACCACTATGAGTTCAATACATGTATTTAATTTTGAAGACCATGTATCATATTTTGTGCGAAACCGAAGGAAATCAACTCAATTAACTTCATTTTTTCTCGGGCAAATGATTTTTTGGTAGCAGTCAGTTATGTAATATGAAAATGGCATGTTAAATACACTGGATGGCAGTGAGGCCATCGACCATGGAAATTTCTGATAGAAAATAGCTTCACTTTCTCATAGCCTTCTGTTTGTGCAATGATACAAAATTTCGTCTACCAATGGCTTGGTCCTTGGCTTTTTCATCCCAAAACAAGTTCATCCCATGGCATGTTCATCCCATGATTGTGGGATACTAGTATTCCATTTGATTTGGCATGGATATTTATAAATCAAAATAGCTTAACGTAATGTTGGGAATTAAATATTAACGGCCTGAAATATTTCAAAATCATAGTTTTTCAGATACAAACTTAATTTTATTTGATTATTCATGGATTCCCTATGGATCATGCATCATACTGCCAAGGATGTTACGCCTACACCTCCTAATGATCAAAGGGAAACCATATATACATGTACACAAATAATCCTACCTTTGTCATGAGTACTCTCCCTTCAGCCAAAAAGGTATTCATTTGCTTATTTGGTTGATTTTCAAGCCAACAATTGAATAACATTTCTCTTTCAAATTATCAATTCCACACAACAGCTTCCTTGACAAATACTACTTCATCAGTCTCAACGCTTTGATTAATTCATGTTCACATGGCAAACTAGATTATACATACTGTACAGATTTAACAGCGTTTGGTTACTCTGTGACTGTAGGGTGCATCTTTAATATTTTCAAAAGCTGTCTCTTTTTGAGGCTTAAAAACTTGTGGTTGTATGTTGATTCCTGACTAATAGCGTTGGTTTTATTGATTTTTTTTTTCTGAATTTGTGCATGTTTTCAACTGATGCCTAGTGAATGATTCTGTTAAGCTCACAATGTTTCAGTCATCCGATTTATAACGCAGAGGTTGGTTACCTTTAAGTGTTCCTTTGCAAGCTGCTGTACATACAGCCCAGACTAAATAATATTATGGTGATGGTCTTTGGCATAAAGCAGAGAATAAGTCAGCCTTTGCAATGAAATAACTGAACTACTGTTAAAATTGGGTATTTAAGCCTTTAAAGGTGGGTATTTAGATTTTTCACATCACACCAAATTAAAAAATATATATATCACTGAAATTTATATGAGAAACAATATACATGTAAATCATCAATAATTCAGAATCATAAAATTACCAAAAAAATATTTTGATGGTATTCCCTTAAAAGGCAACGCAGCCTCTTAAGCTATTTTTAGATTTCACGCCAAAATAAAAAAAAAAGCATTGTGGGAATGTTAAGTGACTAGCACATGACTAATGATGCTTAAATTCCATTACATAACAAACTTGTAATTATTTTCCATAATGTCTTCTTTGGACGCTATGCTTGAAGCTTTATATGTGTATTTCTGGTATATAAATGAGCGAGTTGCTCATGTAAAAATAGATTGTGTTTCCCATCGGTGTCGACCTGGGCTGTAGTGAATCTCTAATTTCTGTTGTTGTTAGATGGTTTTCGACTACTGGGGTTTATGAAAGAAAACTATAGGGCTTTGGGAGTACAAGGATGATTTTTTTGTACTTTTGTAAAATTTTCGTCCTAGGATCTGAAGGGCCATCTTTAACGCATAACCCAAAGGTTTAATGACCCAAGACAGGAGGGATATTGAAAACTTGTGCAATAAGGTGAAAATGCTGGTAACCAGCTTTTTCTGCTTTTCTCACTACATTTTCTGCCCCTTCCAAGACAAATCTCAACGTTCGACTCACATTTTTATTCATCTTCGATAAATACTTTCAATTCAGACATGTCTAAAATTTTGTTATTTGTTTATGAGTTTACACTATTCAACGAAAAAGTTCCTAAGTTGAAACCTTGAAAAAGTTCAAAGTTCACCTGAACTATTAACCCCAATGGAAGTAGAAATCCATTAGCTCTTTACTAAACGACAACATTTTAGACTTGTCCAAACTGAAAGCATTTGCAGATGAAAAAATAAACGTGACATAAAAATTAATTTGTTTTGGGAAGGGTAGAAAACACTGTGGGAAAAGCAGAAAATACTGGTTATTTCAACTATGTTTTCAGAAGGCATCTTCCTCTGGGTTGTAAAAGCCAGGGATTATTTGGTAAAGGGTTAATAGGTAGTTAAAAACATATTAAGATTCATTAATGACCTTCACTTAATAAAATAAATACAATCTAACAAAAATACTCATCTACATATATCAGACTTCAATAGAGATTTATGTTTCATGTATATTCAGGCATTGAAATATTTTAATTGTGTGTCAATCAATTTGAAATAAATTTCCACAGTTTTGATTTCAAACTTTATTAGAATTTCTTTCGATCCAAAAGGCAGTAAAAGAGTAATGACAAAAACAATTGTTGCCCTGACATGTAGATTTTTAACCCTTTACCTAATATGCCAATTTGAGACTCTTCCATTTCAGCAGCAAATAAAGATATGATGTCAAAAATATGGACAAATGAGGATACAGATATCTGATTGAGTGGAAAACATTGTGGGAAAAGGAGAAATTACGAGCAATTTCTCCTTTTCCAACAATGTTTTCAAAAGCTGTATGTTGTTAATACGTCAAAATGAGTACCTGTGGAGTAAAAGGTTAACAGATGAATTTATGTTTTTAATCATATCACATTGTAGGAAAAGAAGAAAAGGCTGGTAACCATCATTTTCTCCGCTTCCCACAATGTTTTCTACCCTTCCCAAAACAATTTTCAATTTCTGAGCCATATTTATTTTGTCGTCTGCAAATGCTTTCAATTTGGTGAAGTGTACAATTTTATCATTCAGTAAGGAGTTAATCCTGATAAGCCCATATTTGTAAGTCACTGAGATTGAAGGTGCTTAAAAGCACAGGCTAAAGAGGAGAAAATGCTGATAACAAGAATTTTCTCCTTTTTCCACAGTGTTTTCTTCCCTTACTGTTAAAAATACCTCCCCTCTAGTCACTCTAAATTTGTTGTCTGCAAATTCTTTTAATTTCAGCAGACCAAAATTACCTCATCAGGTAAAGAGTTAAAGGAATAGTCAGAGAAGTAAAAGTATCTATATGATCCAATGATACTATGTTCCATTCTTGTGGTATCAGCTTTCTTTACGTTATCACATTCTGCAGATAACCACCGTAATGTATCAAAAGGAGATAAAAGCTTATTAGTTTCTCAACTGCAAAGGATTTTATAAGTGCTCTCATTTTCTCCTTTTCCCTCAGTTTTTTTTTTCAATTTTAGTTCTTTTCCTTTTGTTTTGGTCTCTAAAAATGAAAATGCTAGTAAAGTGTTAATTCAATGAGAGTTTCATTAGTTCCCTATTGTAATAGAGAAATGAACCAATAATATTATTGTAAATGTATCATTAGACCAGACCAATACATATAATATCTCTTGATTAAAAGTACTCTAACTACTCATTACTCTGACAGACAACTTTTCCACGCAGCTAAATGTGCTATCTGTTGACCTCCTTTTTGGTAGTGATAACAAATGAATAAATAGGAATTTGTGATTGGTCAAAATGTAGACTTGTTTATTCTGAGGGCGCCTTTCGCTTTGGGGCCAAATTAATGCCAACTATGAACTTTCTTTTAAAAGATATTTCTTGTTTCTTTGGAAGCAGATCATTTTTGACAAGAGTATGCTTCAAAAATCACTCTTCCATCATGATATTTGCCCACATATTCATTTATTGATCCTGAATTCATGTTACTCATTTACACTTACAGTTTATCTCTTCACCAAACATCAAAATTTTAGACTGGTCCAAATTGAAAGCATTTGCAGATGTGAAATTCATTGTGGCTGCAATAACAAAATGAGTGTTTGAAAGTATAGAAAACATTGTAGAAAAAGGAGAAAATGCTGTTTACCTTAGCATTTTCTCC
Source organism: Tridacna crocea (assembly GCA_943736015.1). Lineage (NCBI taxonomy): Eukaryota > Metazoa > Mollusca > Bivalvia > Cardiida > Cardiidae > Tridacna > Tridacna crocea. The sequence continues at coordinate 30,271,208 of OX031066.1, read as the reverse complement.
TTTTCCCACAAGGTTTTCAAAAGGCTGTTTCCATAGAGTCGTTCAAAGTCGGGACTGTGGGGTAAAGAGTCAACAGGACTATTATTTGTTTTTAAAGATGTAATCACAGAGAATAAAAAAAAGTATATTTTCAATGGCATCCACTGCTGCTTTGATCTGGAGAGAAATTAATTAATTCTTTACCACACAATCCCAGCTTTAAACAACCTTGAAAAAGAAAGGTTATAAAAAACCATTATGGGAAAAGGAGAAAATGTTGGTTACCAGCTTGTTTTAGCTCACCTGAGCACAAATGCTCATGGTGAGCTTTTGTGATCGCCCAGTGTCCGTCGTGGGTTGTGGGTCGTCCATCGTGCATCATCCACAATTTTCTTTAAACATCTTCTCATTAACCACTGGGTCAATTGGGTAAAGCTCTACCAAAGCTGTTCAAAAGATTTAATTCGAGTCATTACTCTGGTTGCCATGGCAACCAAAAGGAAAAAAATAGCAAAATCTTTAAAAATCTTCTTCTCTGAAACTAGAAAGCGCAGAGCTTTGATATTGGTATGTAGCATCTCCTAGTTGACCTCTGCCAATATTGTTCATATGATGTCCCTGGGGTCAAAACTGGCCCTGCCCCTGGAGTCACAAGTAGCATCATAGAAAGTAGCATCTCCTAGTGGACCTCTACCAAGTTTTTTTCTTAGGATGCCCCTGGGGTCAAAACTGGCCCTGCACAGGGGTCACAAGTTTGATTTTACAGCTTGGTACTCAGGTGAGCGATATAGGACCATCATAGTCCTCTTGTTTTCCTATGTTTCAAACTTGTGACCCCCGGGGCGGGGCCAGTTTTGACCCCAGGGGCATCATTTGAACAATCTTGGTAGAGGTTGACTAGGAGAATTGCTGCATACCAAATATCACCTCTGCACCTTCTGGTTTCAGAGAAGAAGAATTTTAAAGTTTTCCTTCTTTGTTCCTATGTTTCAAACTTGTTACCCCCGAGGCGGTGGGCCAGTTTTTATCCCAGGGACATCATATGAACAATCTTGGTAGAAGTCCACTTGGTAGAAGATGCTACGTACCAAATATCAAAGCTCTGCACCTTCTAGTTTCAGAGGAGAAGATTTTTGAAGTTTTCCTTCTTTGTTCCTATGTTCATATGATGCCCCTGGGGTCAAAACTGGCCCCGCCCCGGGGGTCACAAGTTTGAAACATATGAACAAAGAAGGAAAACTTTAAAAAAAAGAATTCTCTAAAACTAGCAGGCGCAGAGCTTTGATATTTGGTATTTAGCATCTGCTAATGGACTTCTACCAAAATTGTTCATATGATGCCCCTGGGGTCAAAACTGGCCCGGCCCCGGGGGTCACAAGTTTGAAACATACAAACAAAAAAGGAAAACTTCAAAAATCTTCTTCTCATAAACTAGGTGGTGCAGAGCTTTGATATTTGATATGTAGCATCTCCTAGTGGACTTCTACCAAGATTGTTCATATGATGTCCTTGGGGTCAAAACTGGCCCCGCGCCGGGGGTCACAAGTTTGAAACAGAAACAAAGAAGGAAAACTTAAAAAAAAATCTCTGAAACTAGGAGGTGCAGAGCTTTGATATTTGGTATGTAGCATCTCCTAGTGGACTTCTACCAAGATTGTTCATATGATGCCCCTTGGGTCAAAATTGGCCCCGCCCCGGGGGTCGCAAGTTTAAAACTTAGGAACAAAGAAGGAAAACTTCAAAAATCTTTTTCTCTGAAACTAGATGTTGCAGAGCTTTGATATTTGGTATGTACTATCTGCTAGTTGACATCTACCAAGATTGTTCATATGATGTTCCTGGGGTCAAAACTGGCCCCGCCCGGGGGTCACAAATTTGAAACATAGGAACAAAGAAGGAAAACTTTAAAATTCTTCTTCTCTGAAACTAGGTGGTGCAGAGATTTGATATTTGGTATGTAGCATCTCTTAGTAGACCTCTGCCAAGACTGTTCATATGATGTCCCTGGGGTCAAAACTGGCCCCTTCCCCGGGGGTCACAATTTTGAATCATAGGAACAAAGAAAGAAAACTTTATAATTCTTCTTGTCTCAAACTAGGTGGTGCAGACCTTTGATATTTGGTATGTAGCATCTCCTTGTGGACTTCTACCAAGATTGTTCATATGATGTCCTTGGGGTTAAAACTGGCCCAGCCTCAGGGGTCACAAGTTTGAAACATAGGAACAAAGAAGGAAAACTTCAAAAATCTTCTTCTGTGAAACTAGAAGGTGCAGAGCTTTGATATTTGGTATGTAGCATCTCCTAGTGAACCATAAGAACAAAGAAGGAAAACTTTAAAATCTATACACTCAGTGATAAATTTATTGTCAACATATTTGGTTGTAGAAAGCTAAATAACGCTTGGCTAATAGATATAACCTTCTTATATCTTTGCTTATGAAAGAATTTAGTTTGAAAAAGCCGACAGGTGTAGAGAAAACAAGAGGACCATGATGGTCCTATATCGCTCACCCGAGTACCGAGCTGTAAAATCAAACTTGTGACCCCTGGGCAGGGCCAGTTTTGGCCCAAGGGGCATCCTAAGAAAAAACTTGGTAGAGGTTCACTAGGAGATGCTACTTACAAACTATCAAAGCTCTATCCCTTCTAGTTTCAGAGAAGTAGAATTTTATAGTTTTCCTTCTTTGTTCCTATGTTTCAAACTTGTGACCCCTGGGGCAGGGAGAGTCTTAACCCCAGGGGCATAGTATGAAGAAACTTTGTAGAAGTCCACTAAGAGATGCTACATACCAAATATCAAAGCTCAACGCCTTCTAGTTTCAGAGAATAAGAAAATATTAATTCTGGCTATGTCTGAACGACTAATCTTTTAATTAGGACAGGTTTAAAATTTTGTCATTTGGCAGAGTCACTGAGTTGTTCAATGAGTTGCAAAGCTGGGTCATCAGTTCCTCAAGGACCATGCAGGTAACAATCTAAATCTATCACAAGATTAATGAGTTGACTCTTTACTAAAAAGTACAATTTTAGACATGTTTAGTGCATTTGCAGAAGACAGAAAAGATGTGATTCAGTTGATGGGATTTGTTGTCAAAATGGTAGATAACATAGTAGGAAAAAGAGAAAATGCTGGACACCAGCATTTTCTCCTTTTCTCACAATGTTCTAAAAAGTACATGTATATCGTCAGTGTTGTTAAAGGCTAGGACTGTGTGGTAGAGATGAACATCCATGAATCTTTAAGTACTGCAAATGTTAAATTGTCACACCCTAGGTTCATTCTTTTAACCCCTTGAACAGAATCTAGTTGTTTAAAGTACATGTATAGGCATTGTCATTCTCAATGACTCAGTTTCGATTCATTCTATGATTGTCTCTTGGTTATTTTGCTGGCGTTTCCTCGTTCTCATGAATTATTCACAGAGCTTTTTAACTGGTGATCTCAGTTTTTCTTTCAGAAAATTTAATCTATATCACAAATAGGCCATCATTTCTATTTTTTACTTTTAGATATCCAATCACATCATTCATTGCAAGTCATGCTTAGCGATAATTTCAAATTCACGCTGCCCATTAACAACACAACCAAGAAGCATTTGAGAGAGATTTTTTTGGTGTAATACTCAAAGATTGTCAGCTAAAATAGTACACATATATGGATCGTGTCATCCCCTAGTTGCAGAATGGCATATCTCGCAGGAGACAAGCACACCGAAAGGCCATACTTGTTGACAGCCTCCAGGGTTATTTTTTGTAACGGAAGAAATGAAATCATCCTCTCTACAAGCAAGCATTCAATTTGTTATCGATCTTTAAATGGCTTCAAGGGTACTTCCCAACAATATGAATATTCATAAAAAACAACAATTTGCTAAGTCAATTTTTCCAGGGTATATGCTTGGAGAGTATTGTAATGCTTCAAACCTGGGTGCCAAGGATGAGGCTTAGCCAGGATTAAAATATTTATGAGCATAGTGATACATTAAGTGCCAATTGAAAATTAGGAGTGCAGCTTTTTTTTTGTAAACATTGAAATTCCCTTGTCATCAGCACCTCAATTTAATCTATTTAGAATAACAAGGAACAAAAATTAATACCGATATATTATGATATTGTAATTTACATCTTTGGTGGGCATATTCTTTATCCGCATCTCCATATTGTGCGCAGAGGGTGCTACACCCTTGTATAGGTCCATCTGTTTGTTACATATTTATCCGTGTTTTTCTACACCAAATTTTGATTCCCTTTTTCTCCCATAAATTACTAACTACCTTGGCTGAAATTTTATAAGCAGCCTCCTGCATGTGAAATGTTCATTAAGGTTGGCTAGCTCTCACAGGAGTTATGAACTTTTGGACTTCTTTTCTGACCTAGTGATAAAGTAACTGGTATTAAAGCAGACAACATTGAAACTGACAAATTACTCGCAGGGCACAAGACTTTTATGTGTACCAGTCATCAGTCACAATGATGTAACCTTGATTCATTATGATAGTTCATATTTCTGTTTTCAGAATCAAGTTCAACAAATTTCTTCAAGGCAGCAATGGGTTAATGGACAGATATTCACTACTAGTTCTAAAATCTGCCTTGCCCAAAGATAAAATGAAATACTAGCATTATTTGAATAGATACTATACTGGTATCCAGTCCTTTGGGAAATAAGAACACCCTTAGGAGTGATCAATTTACTTTATGACTGTGACAAATGGTTAGCACTGATTGGAATATTGTTCTAATGTGCAAGATGATTGATGTACCCTATATTTGAGATTATGTTCAATTAAAGTCTACATTTTGATGATCTTGTAGTAACCTGTTATCCTTGAGTATTTTTTTTACCAAATATTTATTGATGTCAAGATTTAATATTTTCATTGCTTTTGTAATTTTTTGATATATTGTTTCAAGTTTACAGATATACGCCAAAACATACATGTTACAGTAAAGTGGGAAAAGGTTCATTTACCAGCACTGATGATTTCTGACTTTGATAGGGTAGAAAATATTGTGGGGAAAGGAGCAAATGCTGGTCACCAGCATTTTTCTCCTTTTCGTACTATGTTTTCTCTGTTCTTCTTTCTCATCGACTTTGATGAAAGTCAGGAATGTGTGATAAAGAGTTAAATAAATCATACCGTAGCCATAGATGCTTTCTATGCCTTAGCTACCTTCACAATCAGTGTAGATAAAGATCAGGCTGCACAAAACTTGCAGCCTAATATTTGATCTAAACTGTCTGCTTTTATAAAACAATTTAGATGAAAGCAATCTTAAAATTGTGATCATTTGGGTCTTATTTTTGAACTGAAAGTATAAATGTAGTGTAGGTTTATCAGCACTTTACCCTAAAATTACAAAACAATCCTTGTTTTTACAAGCCTGAGATAGAAAACTTCGGAAAATATTGTGGGGAAATGAGAAAATGCTCCCTTTCCCCTTATGGTCTCTACAGTGCTGGAAACAAATTTCAATTTGTGAGTTATGTTTATTTTGTTTTCAGAAAGTGCTTTTAATTTGGACCAGTTTATAATTTTCTCATGTGGTTAAGGGTTCATGAATAAGGGTTAATTTTTATCAATATTATTTCAGGATGAGCCAAGACAAATACTTAACACTATAATCTGGATAAGACTGGTAGGTATCTCATTTTTAGCTGTACTGGCTTTCAGCCAGCAGAGCTTATGTCATAGCGTGGTTTCCGTCCGTCCGTCTACCTCTGTCCGTCCGTCCGTCTGTCCGTTTGTTAGTCTTTTTCTTGTTTACGCGATAAAGTCTACATTTCTTGTGAAAAGTAGCCATTTCAAGTTGAAAATTTCAAATTCTTGTTTACGCGATAAAGTCTGCATTTGTTGCCTGATTTTCGTGAAACTTGCACAGTTTGTTTATCACATCAATACCTTCATCCCTATTGATTTTGAGAAAAATCCAACAAACAGTATGGGAAAAGTAGCCATTTCAAGTTGAAAATTTCAAATTCTTGTTTATGCAATAAAGTCTGCATTTGTTGCCCGATTTTCGTGAAACTTGCACAGTTTGTTTATCTCATCAATAGCTTCAAGCCTATTGATTTTGAGAAAAATTCAACTGACAGTATTGGAAAAGTAGCCATTTCAAGTTGAAAATTTCAAATCATTGGTTATGCAATAAAGTCTGCATTTGTTGCCTGATTTTTGTGAAACATGCACAGTTTGTTTATCTCATAAATAGCTTCAACCCTATTGATTTTGAAAAAAAAATCCAACAAACAGTATGGGAAAAGTAGCCATTTCAAGTTGAAAATTTCAAATCATTGGTTATGCGATAAAGTCTGCATTTGTTGCCCGATTTTCGTGAAACTTGCACAGTTTGTTTATCTCATCAATAGCTTCAACCCTATTTATTTTCAAAAAAATCCAACAAACAGTATGGGAAAAGTAGCCATTTCAAGTTGAAAATTTCATATCATTGGTTACGCAATAAAGTCTGCATTTGTTGCCTGATTTTCATGAAAATCACACAGTTTGTTTATCTTATCAGTAGCTTCAACCCTAGTGATTTTAAGAAAAATCCAACAAACAGTATGGAAAAAGTAGCCATTTCAAGTTGAAAATTTTGAATTCTTGTTTACAGGATAAAATGTGCATTTGTACTTAGATTTTTGTGAAACTTGCACAATTTGTTTATCTCGCTTATAGCTTCAACCCTATCTATTTTGAAATAAATCCAACAAACAGTATGGGAAAAGAAACCATTTCAAGTTGAAAATTACCAATACTTGTTTTCATAACAAAGTATGCATTTCTTGTCAGATTTTCATGAAAAAGCAAAATTGAATTCTCTGCCAGTAGAGCATATTCAGGCCCGTCAGGGCCTTCTAGTTTAACCTATAGGCTTTTAAGCATGACTCAAGGACCTTTTGCTGCCTAGATCAAGATCAGATTGCACTGAAGGTGCTGTCTGATCTTGGACCTACACTGTCTGATATGGAGATATTTTTTCATTAGAAATGTTTTTATACTAACAGTCCTTTGATTTTTGTGATATTTGTCGAAGACAATACCACTATGAGTTCAGTATTGAATTTTTAAGACCATGTAACATATTTTGTGCAAAGAAGAAGAAAATAAACCCAGTTTAACTCAAATTTTCCCGGACAAATGAGTTTTTCAGTAGAATTTCAATATGTAATTGGAAATAGCATGTTAGAATAATCTTTGTCATGAGTACCTCCCTTCAACCAAATTGGTATTTATTTGCTTAGTAGGTTGATTTTCAAACAAATATTTGAATGATATTTCTCTATTTCTTTGAAATTATTAATTCCACACAATGGCTTCTGTGACAAATACAACTCCAGCCTTTTGATTACTTTGATTACTACAATCATGCCTGAAAGTTTCATTTGACATACCATACCCAGCAGGGTGAGGGTTACTTCTCTTGCTCATGCTCAGGCTTTTAAACTGTACAAAACTGCACAGCCGGGTAGCTCAGTGGTTTATATTTTTGACACATGATCTGGTGGTTTTGGGTTTGATACCCAGTTGATGCAAACATTCCCAATGGCCATTTTTCACTGGTCATCAAATTTTGAAATGATCATATTGATATAGAGGATCTTACATGGGTGTTTACGTATTATCATTTTTAGCTCCACTGGCCAAAGGCCAGTGGGCTTATGTCATGGCCAGGTGTCCATTGTGTGTCTGTCCGTGCGTCTGTCCGTCCATCCGTGTGTGCGTGTGTAAACTTTTATTTCAAACATCTTCTCTGAAACTTCCCATCCAATTTTGAAGGAACTTTACAGAAATGATCCTGACATGGTCCTCTTCAAAATTCCTTGAAAGAATTTGATTCCTTCAAAAACTCTGGTTACCATGGCGACAAAACTGAAAAATATTGAAAAATTTTAAAAATCTTCTTCTCTGAAACCATAAGCCTAGGGCTACCAAATTTGCCATGTAGCTTTATCTAGTGGACCTCTACCAAGTTCCTTCAAATAATAGTCCTGGGGTCAAAATTGGCCCCGACCTGGGGGTCACAAGTTTTATAATGGCTTATACAGGGAATACTTTAAAATCCTCCTGATACCTGGCCATAGGGCCTAGGGCTACCAAATTTTGCATGTATCTTTATCAAGTAATTGTCTACCAAGAGTACCCAAAATGATAGCCCAGGGGTCAAATTTGGCCCGGCCATGGGGGTCTAGGGAAAACTTTAAAAATCTTCTCGTACTCAGCCATAAGGCCTAGGGCTACTCAATTTTGCATCAAGCTTTATATCAAGTGGTTGTCTACCAAACATGCCCAAATTATAGCCCTGGAATTAAATTTGGCCCTGTCCTGGGGGTAACAAGCTTTACATGGGCTCATATTGAGAAATTTTTAAAAATCTACTTGTACCTAGCCATAAGGCCTAGTGCTACCATATTCTGCATGTACATGTACCTTTATCTAGTGAGCCTCTACTAGAAGGGCCCAAATTATAGCCTTTGGGTCAAGTTTGTCCCCACACTAGGGGTCACAAGTTTTACATGGGCTTTTGTGGTGAAAACTGTCTAAGTCATCTTGTTACTAACTGTAATAAAGAGTAGTGCTACTCATTTCAGCCCTGTCTCATGGGTTTCATGTTTTACAGGGCCTTTTCGTGAGAAAACTTTGAACATCTTCTTGTTTATAATCACACATTCTGATTCTGATCTGTCTAAAATTTTGTTACTTAGTAAAGGATTAAGTACCTTTGTTGCCTTGGGTGCATAGTAGATCAAGATTAGACTGCACAAAATGGGCATTTTAACATTATTTCTCTTCCAAACCCTATGTTGTGGGAACTCAACGAGACGATTCTAATGAGTACCCACAACATAGGGTTTAGTTAAGAATGATTCATAATTTATTTGCACCTTTGAAGTCAAAATCTCTCCCCAGCTGTATATGGAGCTCTGGTCTATGAAATTAGTACATAGTAATAGTATCAGTGGTAAAGAGTTAACTTGATGTGGTTTGATCACAACTTGAAACCTCAACTGAACTTTTGGAGCACCAAACAAACCAAACAGACATTCTCAGTCTAGACTATAGACCCTGAAAACAAGGTTGCCCTGGTTCAGAGTCTCTGTAAAATGCAGTTTAGATCACAGATCAAACTGTCCATTTTTGTGCAGTCTAATCTTGTATTTTTTGTTATGGGGCTTTATCTTGTGAACTTCCACCAGGATTCAAGTAATTATAGCTTTGTGGTCAAAATTGGCTTTTTCCTGGGGTCACAACTTTTTTGAACTATTTTATAGAAGAAATTTAGTATGTCCTCAAGTTTGAAACCAATTGGCCAATTATTGTAATGTTTGGTTTGTAGTGTTTTTAATTATTAGCCAGTGGAGCTATACAGGGCCATCATGGCCTCTTGTTATTAAATGATTTGACTGAAGTTGTATGAAGCGAGCCTTGGCAAATGTCAAATACATTCTATAATCAAGGAGTTTGTTAAACAAATGATAGAGAAATATATAGCCTGCGTCATCATCTTTAGCCTCTGTACCATATATGGGTACATCTTTATTGTAGATTAGTTTCAAATGCGTACCAGTTTATAGTTCTTTGACATTTTACACTGAAAGAAGAATGAAACAATTTATAGAGGGGTTAAGTCCACCTATTTCTGCAATAATATTGACTTTAACTCTTTACCAAACAACAAAATTTTAGACTGGTCCAAACTGACAGCATTGGCAAACGACAAAATAAAAGTGACTGAAAATTTTAAATTTGTTTTGTGAAGGGTAGAAAACATTGTGGAAAATGCTGGTTACCACCATTTTCTGCTTTTCCCACAATGTTTTCTAACAGCTTTTTTCTCAGGGTCATCAAAAGTAGGGATTGTGTGGTAAAGGGTTAAGAGACTTTCACTGAATTTCTTGGTTTGTATCAAATATGAAAATAAAAAACTTTTCATGTTGATGTGTCTTAGCAACAATGGGATCATTTTTCCATCAAACAGCATACACTACAAATTTCCACACATATTGTGGTTGGTTTCTCTGGCTTAATGCACTCATGACTGAAAATTAATCAGAACTGGGACCCAAAAACCGATAAAACACTAGTGTATCCTCAAAAGTTAGTCATAGGTTTAATACACTGCCAGAGGAGGTTTTAAGTGATAAATAGATTCATTAATATATCGAGGTTCATATTCACCAATCATACTTTAGAACATTCGTAGTTTTATTCTCTTGAATTTTCTATATAAGAAAGTAACACAATTTCTGATTGGCAAAACTAAATCCTTAAGCCAATCAGGATTAATGTTATTTTGTTAGTCCAGAATTAGAGTAAGAATGTTCTTGAAAATTGTTTTTGAATATGATCCTTTTGTCTGGGTGCTGATTGGGAAACATGATGAAGGTCAATTCAAAGTTAGTACTGTATTGGTGGATATATATGTGTGTCCAAAAGTTTGCAAATAACAGATTACAGACATTTTGGAAATGGAAATATTTGCAATTTCAAGACAATAAATGTTATTTGTTAGTACATGTATATGTGTGGTAAAATACGCAAACAGAAAAGTTTATGAATTGTTTAGAAAATTACAAAAATTTCCATCTCGCAAAAATTTCCAGTTGTATAGTATCTCCATAAATATGTTTTTAGGAATGGTATGACTGCAGATTAAAGTGGTATGACACCCAGTATGCTGATATAGAGAGTATAGTGCTACCACAACATAGAGTGTGGATACCAGACATAACACTTTATGATAAGTACGTGGTTTTAACATACAATTAATCTCTTATTACCCAATGAAAATAATTCGAAACAAATGACTGTGAAAAACATCAATGTGACACATGGGTTATCTCTATGAATTGAAAGTTATTCCATAAATACCTTTGAAAAATGTTGAAATAAAAGGAGAATGCTTGTTACTCAATAAGTAACTCTTTACCAAACAACAAAATTTTAGACTTGTCCAGATTGAAAGCATTTCCAGACTTCAAAATAAACATGAGACAAAAATTGAAATTTGACTTTAGAAGAGAAGAAGACATTGTTGGAAAAGGAGAAAATGCTGGTTACCAGAATGTTTTCAGAAGCCTTTTACCTCTAAGTCATAAAGGGTTGTTTGGTAAAGGGTTAAAGTATAGAGTTTGTTGAGAAGACAATCAAAACTGTAGTATGCTATAAAAAAAAACAACAGAATTTTGATGAAAAATTGTTCACTTTAAACTCTTTCTATGGGTAACAGGAGAGTAAGTGCTATTTGCAGCCATAAGTGATCAGAGCTGGGGCATCACTGGTTTTTTCTGAACACTATCTGGGTTTATATTCAAAAACTATTTTTAACTCCTTACAAACAAACCCTGGTTTTTATGACCCTGAGATAGAAGCCTTTTGAAAACATTGTGGGAAAAGGAGAAAATGCTGGTAACCAGCATTTTCTCCTTTTACTACAATGTTTTCTACCCTGCTGAAAACAAATTTCAATTTTGAGTTATAATTATTTTGTCGTCTGCAAGTGCTTTCAATCTGGACAAGTCTAAAGTATGTGGTTTGAGTTAATAACAGTCATATTCTCCAGAATTTTCTAAATTTGGAAGTAAAACAATTTCCGACTGCCTAAACCCAAAGGATTTAGCCAATCAGAGGTTGTGTTACTTTCAAATTTAGAAAATCTCAAATATGAAAACTAAGTATGTCCATATGGATCCTGGGTGAATAGATATCCTGTTTGCACTCAAGCTGATCCCTTCAAAATGATCAAATGAAAAAATAAGAGTATCTGAAAAGCTAATGAAGATATAAAGCACGGCCATAAAAGCTAATATGGTAAAAGCTTTATCAATCAATGTGTCAAACATTTCCGAGACTAAGGTTTTTACATTATTTCATCTAAATAATTACATATTTCTGTGGCTAATATTGTGAAAAGATTCATAAACAATGCTGTTTATTTATCATCTGATCTTCATTTTTATGCTCACCAAAGGGCAAGCACATAGTCGCTGCTTTGTCTGTCCATCCATCCATCCATCCATCCATCCATCCATCTGTCCATCAAAAAACATCTCTCCACAACCCCTGAACCAAATTGGATGAAGCTTTAGGATATTGTGCCCATGTATTTTTCCAAACTTTTCGAATTTTATGCTGTGTCATGGAAAAAGGGGGCTTATTGTAAATATTTTCTGCTGCAAGATTTAGGGACTGTTTGGCAATAGTCAGTGGACAGTGTAAACCAGATATCAGACTGTAATACATTCTGTGCAGTCTAATCTTGATCTACACTGTCCTTAGAAGTGTCTTGTGTCGCCAGTGGTGATGAAAGAGTTAATCATAATCCACAGTTGTAGAGATCAGCCAGTTCCCAAACTTCAAATTTTGGCTTCTGTCTTTTTCAAACATCTGCAGACAATAGATCCAAATTATGCAAATGATCTTGACTCTGTGATATCATGGTTACCAGCATTTTCTCCTTTTCCCACAATGTTGTATTAAGATATCTGTCCCAGTATCATGAAAATATTAGATTGTTTGGTAAAGGTTTAATCCTTTACCTCACAATCCCGAGTTTTAACTACCCTGAGGGAAAAGCCTTCTGAAAACACTGTTGGAAAAGGAGAAAATGCTGGTAACCAGCATTTTCTCTTTTTCCCACTAAGAATTCTACCATTCCTAAAACAAATATCAGTTTTTGGGTCACACAGATGTTCTCATCTGCAAAATGCTTTAATTTGGACTGGTCTAGAATTTTGTTGTTTGGTAAAGAGTTAAAACATGATGTACAACTAGAGATAAATTTACAACCAGCCTGCCAATAGCTGAGTGAATTAGGAAAAATGTTTAGCTTTCCACCCAAGCACTTGCCAATAGAGAAAATAAAGGAAAACATGTGAAGTAATGGTTGAATATGCGTGCATCAAATTTCAAATGCGCAAACGGTACTAAAATTATTATGTTTATTGCAGCAATCTATGGTATTGCCAATTTTGCCACATTCGATTGTTTGATAAAGTAACAGTGCATATTTGAGCCATACTCCATGAAAAATGGTGTGATGCACTGGCATTTTAAAAAAGGATAGACCCATATCAGCTTGTTCAGTCTGCAAAGACTGAACTGGGTTGAACTTTTAGCAATTGGTAAATTTTCAGCATGTCAAAGGACAATAATTATTCTACCTTAAGATTTAGCCACTTTTTACATAAGATAGGTCCACATTATGCAACAATTTTCTTTGTTTAATTCTCTCTACCAAATGACATTTTTTTGCACTTGTCCAATGTCAATGCTGTTACAGGCAGCAGATTAACAGTGGTGTAAATTATGAAACTTGACTCTAAAAGGGTAGAAAACATTGACGGAAAAGGAGAAAATGCTGGTTACCAGCATTTTCCTCCTTTTCCCACAAAATTTTGAAAAAAGCTTCTTTGCTGATTAACTGCATTTTCTCCTTTCTTACAAACTTTTCAAAAAGCTACTTTGCCGGTAAACAGCATTTTCTCCATTTCTCACGAAGATTGTTAAAACTCAGGGTAGTGTGATAAAGACTTTAACTCTTTACCACACGAGAAAATTTTAGACTGGTTCGAACTGAAAGCATTTGCAGACGACAAAATAAAGGTGACTAAAAAAAAGAAATTTGTTCTGGGAAGGGAAGAAAACACTATGGGAAAAGGAGAAAATGCTGGTTACCAGCATTTTCTCCTTTTCCCATAGTATTTTCAAAAGGCTTCCTTCTCAGGGCCGTCAAAAGTAGGGATTGTGTGGTAATGGGTTAGAAGAGCTTTACAAAGATGCACAGCCTATTTACTTCTCACTTGTATTTTCAGCGCCGCAAACAAGCTGTATGGAATTGATGATTTCCACCTGAAAATAGATCAGAATGGTACAGTCAGATATAATTTTCCATCTGTCATCAAGTAAGTGCCTGTCAACTTTCATTATACAAAAAATTTCTGTTTCATCTGAACTGATAAATGTAAATGGAAAAAACGTAAAAGTATTCTGTGTCATACTTTTTGAAAAAGGGGCTTATTGCATCTGCAAAAAGTATTGACTCGTGTCAGCTTGCACAGTCCAGACAGGCTGACATGAGTTTATATTTTTTGCATATGGTGTAATGTGGACAGAAAAGTTTACGACTTTTTCAAATTCGTGAAATAGTGCAAATTTTCACTTATACTGTAATGTGATGACTTACTTGGCTTATCCCTTTACCAAACAGCAAAATTTTAGACTGTTCCAAATTGAAAGCACTTGCAGACAACAAAATAAAGGTAACTCAGAAAAAATTAAATTTGTTTCCAGCAGAGTAAAAAACATAGTTGGAAAAGGAGCAAATGCTGGTTACCATCATTTTCTCCTTTTCCCACAATATTTTCAAAAGGCTACTGTCTCAGGGTTATAAAAACCAGGGTTTGTCTGTTAAAGGGTTAACCCACCATGGATAAGCATTAATCTCCCTTTTGCCAACGCATGGCTCACACAAAAGTTGCTTACTTGGTTGAGATCATCCATGTCTCAGTTGGCAAGACTTTGGATTTCAAAAAATTTGGGTGTAATCTCGGCCTTTAGTGATGGTTGTATTAGGGCTTTTCAATAAACTCACAGAATAGTTGCCGAAAATCTTTGCTTTACGCTCAATTCACACCACACTTTTAGAGATCATATCCAAACATAATGTCAGGTAAATGACATTTTTTTATGCATTCTTCTGATGTATATCAAAGAATTTTTTTTTTTTAGCAACCAACCTAGAGCGACTTGAAGCTAGTCAAAATTTTGAGCATCAATAAAATCTTTTAGAAAATGTATAAAACTGTGAAACCTGCATGCAGTTTTGGTGTGAAAGGGACTGATGTTATTCAAGGGCATTTCCTGTGCGTTTTAAAACATTCCACTGGATAGTAACATCTCAGCAGACATTTGCAGTCATGACTTTAGAAAAAAAAATTGATGTCAGCTGACGATGTTGAGTTACGTTCTGTTGCAAAGTTTTGTGGTGAACTTAAGTTTGGAAACAGGAACTTTGGTGAATTGTGGTGAAACATTTGTTAATAAATGGCATGAATATATTTGAAGAGGCAGGAGTTACATATATAAAGATACAAATTAGGTTTGTTCGACAAGTGTTTATGGATATCTGTTTGTTCTCACAACTGAAAAATGAAATGAGAGGTCATCAGAAGTTCGAAACAAACCCAGAAAAATCATTGCACAGCTCAGCAAAGATTGGCTTATTGTACAGGGTTCCCACGCTGTCGGGAAAACGGGAAAAAGTCGGGAATTTCGTAAAACCCGTTCCCGGTCTTGAAAAAGTCTTGAATTTTGTTATATCTATGAAAAGTCGGGAAAAACACGAAACGTTTTGGGTATGAAACAAGAATTCAGGACCATATTAATCTGCGGTCTGCGTTCTCCATTTTTTGGATAAAGCTCCAATATTTTCTACAATAGATATATAGACCGAAGAAGGTGAATTTCCCAAATACATACGGTCTTTTTGTAGGTTCACTGGTCCCGGAATATGTATTCTAACATTTAAACAAACCGGGATCCAGCGTATTGATTTCGGAGAACTCGGTACTTATCCTAAAATACAATGCAGCTGTGCTTTGTATTTTCCGGGAGACGAGCTGAAGTGAATTGACGTGAAAATGAGCTACAACAGTAAATATTACGGAACATTTAAATCCATAGGGGTCTAAAAGGTTAAAAGGCTATATCTTTATGAAGCCACGTTATGATTCTAGTCGGAATGAGGTTGACGAGTGTCACGAGTCAGAGGAAACTGAAAGTAAGCGCTCGTCTGCAATCATGGATCAAAACACTTCAAGTATTAAATCTAACAAAGTTACGATTATTAGTATTTTCAGAAACTTTAAAAGTAGGGATATTGCCCTTTGAAACGACCAATTTATTTATTCATGTATTTCATGTCATGAAAACTGAACTATTAAAGTGAAAGTAAAACATGGTACTTTTGAATTAGGTTTTAGTTTGATTGACTGAAGAGGGAAAAGAACCTCTATTTGAAGGCTTACAACAAAACTGTCGTGCACTATGATAGTAAATGATATGCAAATACTTGATTCTGTGTCTTAAATCATAAAGAAAACGATACCCAATATTAGAAAAAAACAACACATTTTTAGCTCACCTGAGCACAAAGTGCTCAAGGTGAGCTTTTGTGATCACCCTATGCATCGCCCACAATTTCTTAACATCTTCTCCTAAACCACTAGGCCAGTCGTGATGAAACTTGGCAGGGATGTCCCTTACTTGAATCTCTACCAAAGTTATTCCACCCATAACTCTGGTTGCCGTGGCAACCAAAGAAAAAAAAGAGCAAAGTCTTTGAAAATCTTCTCTGAAACTAGAAGGCATAGAGCTGTGATAATTGGTATGTAGCATCTCCTAGTGGACTTCTACAAAGATTATTCATATAATGCCCCAGGGGGTCAAAACTGGCCCTAACCCCGGGGGTCACAAGTTTGAACATGGGAATAATAAAAGAAAACTTTGAAAAATCTATTCTCTGAAACACAAAGTTGTAGAGCTTTGATATTTGGTATGCAATATCTGCTATTGGACCTCTACCAAGATTGCTCATATGATGTCCCTGGGCTTCAAACTGGTCCCGCCCCAGGGGTCACAAATTTGAAACATTGGAACAAAGACGGAAAACTTTTTTTTTCTCTGAAACTGGAAGTCCTAGAGCTTTGATATTTTGTATGTACTATCTTCTAGAGGACCTCTACCAAGTTTGTTCATATGATGCCCCAGCATCAAACTGGCCCAGCCCTGGTGGTCACAAGTTTGAGCATGGGAACCTTATGATAGTTTGCCACTAACAATATTTTACATTTTTTCATTAAATGTTATGTCATGGAAAAAGGGGGCTTGGTGTATATTTCTACTGTGGACCAATATCTCTTTCATTACAGGACAAAATGTAAAGTTCATCTTGTTAAGCCACAGACAATAGTTATTTGATTTTATTTCATGAAACAACATGTTATCAAAAAAGGGAACTAAATGTATAATTTCATTACAGACCAATTACAGTCAGTTGGCCCATCCATCCACGTTGACGGTTATCTTCTAAAGTCCTTGGCATACATGTCTTTTGTGTCTTAACAATGAGCGATTGATGTTTTTTAATCTGTCATTCGACCACCATTTTGACCAGGAAATGAATGCCTTGCCCCTGAAAGTTAATTCAATCCCTTACTATACAATCCTGACTTTCAATGACCTTGAAGAAGAAGGGTTGTGAAAGCATTTTGGGAAAAGAAGAAAATGCTTTTTGCACAGTAACATACCCTGTCAGAATTATTTGGCCTTGAACTTTGATATTTGGTATTTATCTTCACTGTAGACCTTTACTGCTTAGTACTCAGGTGAGTGATATAGGACCATCATGGTCCTATTGTTCCCAATTTGCCTGGTTATGTAGTCTTATAAGGATCTATACTATTTGCCTTCAAACTCTTCATTACTTGTAGGAACTGTAAGAGAGCAGCATGGATCCTTATTAAACTGCCTGTATGGATAGGCTGGTCTGAATCTATATTCGGTCATTTGTAGTTTTGTAACTGGACTAGTAAAGAAATGAAATAAGTATATATCATGCTGTTAGAATGTTCTATAAATCTCAATTTTTCATTAAAACAAGGAATGTATGTAAGAAAGTAACTTTCAAAAGGTTTTGCAGTTCCAGTTCTTCTATCGCGAAAAACCTTGAATTTTGAAAAAAAATCCTGGAAAAAGTCTGGAAAAAGTCTGGAATTTTGCACACAGAAAGTTGTGGGAACCCTGATTGTAACTTTTGATCCATGGATACATAGACGTAGACAGTGCATGTAGATCTAAGAGGGGGTCGACTAGGTAGAGAAAGTTAATCATGCCTTTATTTTTGTCGTTTAGGCGATGTGACGTAAACGTCGGCATGCTTTAAGTGTCACTCACTACTCTCCTTCATAGTTGAATGTATTTTTATCTGTTTTATATCTATATGAAAATATAAACACGTATCAGGTATAGATAAATGTTTCTTTACATGTATTTTGTTTTCAAATTCAAAAGTTCATATTGGAATAACAAGCAAATTCCATAAATTTATGGAAAAACCGTTGTATGGTGGCAGTGTCATTGAGAATGGGAATTGACTGCCCCCAAACACAGAACCATTGAAAACACTTGAACAAGCCAAATAAATTTCATTTGCTTTCATAAGTCTGTTTCCTTTTCCTACATTTACAGATCATTATGTGCTGTTGATGTCACACATTTTCCATTTGATTATCAAGCATGCAGACTAGAGTTTGGTTCCTGGGCTCAAAGTGGGAGCCAGGTCAATGTTCAAAACTCCTCTAGGATGGCAGACCTCACTTCGTATGTGGAGAATGTTGAATGGTACATCAAAAGTGCCCCAGTTTTAAGACATGAGACAATATATCTAGATGAATGGTACCCCACCATCCGACTTTACATCTTACTAGAGGTATAACTGTCTTGACTGTTTACCAAATATTGCAGACAATAAATTTAAGGTGACTTTAAATATGATATTTTTTTTTTGAATGGTAGGAAACGAAGTGGAGAAAGAAGAAAATGATGGTTACCGGCATTTTAAACTTTTCTGACAATGTTTTCAAAAGTCATTTTCCTTGAGATTTTAAAAGCTTAGAATTGTGTTATAAAAAGTTAAAGAAGATGCAAAATATAGTATGTTTAAACTAAGATTGACTCTCAGATTGCTTGTTAAGGGTTGCCATGGCCTAGTGGTTATTTTAATTAGTTCAAACATATTTATGTTACATTGTTTGAGAGACAAGTTCTTCTTACTTATATTAATCTCTCTCAGCTCTTCTTCCTGGGAATTATGCCAGTACTCACACCGAAGGTGTTGGCACATGAAAAATCCCAAAGTTGACACCTGCTCTCGGGTCATCATCTCCCACTAGATGGCATTCTACAAATACTCATCTATCTAATTTGGGCATTCTGGGTACAGAACCAGACAACTTTTCTATGCAACAATCATAGCTTTGAATTCTAAACTGAAATAAATGTTTGCTGAATAAAATGATACCTGGTGCAATTTGTTCAGCTATGATCAGTAGTTTAGAGAAATCTGGAGCTAAAACAGACCTGATTTCTCCTCAAACGTATTGATAAAAGCCATTTTCTCCATTGCTACTGTATAGTGCGTAATACTACAGTCTCTTGAATATCGGGGAGAGTGATACGTCATATAAGACAGGTCGAATCTTCAAAGAATATGACATGCTCAGACAACGGCTCCCGGGTATCAAACTCAGGACTATATGGTTACGAGGCTGACTTAGAGGTTGACCCTTTAGTACACACTCCCAAGTTTTAACAACACTTAGGATGCCATTTGAAAACATTAAAGGAAAACTTTTCAAAGTTTTCTATTCTATCAAATTCAGAAATCATCATTTTAGCTACATTTAATGTTTTGATGCTTTCAATTTGACCAGCTGAATATTTTGTCATTTGGTAAAAAGTTGATACATGTACATCTCTAATGCATACTACATGTACCTATCATTTCAGAGGCGGCCATTGTTTCACGTCTTTAATCTGCTGTTTCCCTGTCTGTTGATTACCTCAGTAGCCATGTTGGGATTCCTTCTCCCACCGGTCTCCGGCGAGAAAGTGAACTTGGAAATCACCGTGTTGCTGTCATTGGCTGTTTTCCAGCTAATTGTACTAGAACTGATGCCCCCAACAGGTGACACAGTGCCTTTTATAGGTCAGTGCCTCTTAAAGAATGCTCTTGCATGATTTCCAATAATGGTGACACCCCCCCCCCGCCCCCCCCACGAAGGCTTTTAGTTTTGTTACAGGGAATACCAAAGGATACAGTACACAACTCGGTGTCAAAATTATGCCTTATTCTTGGTGTACAACACCATCAAACAGGACTTTGGTTAAATGTCTCATCCAAAGACAATCAGTAAGTTCAGATGGCCTGCCATATGAATCAAACAAACCCATACCCTCATTTGACACAAAACTTGATGTACACTCTACCATTTGATTTTTATGGGCTGGTCATCCTCTTGCTTTAGTTGGGAAGTTTTAATCTGTACTTTGTCAGAAAACAGCTTGTAGACTTAGATTTTTTTTCAATTTTCCTGTGGGTTTTTATATGCCTGATGTATATCTTTAAACAACATACGACATGTAAATGCATATTTTAACAACATACGACATGTAAATGCATATTTTAACAACATACGACATGTAAATGCATATTTCAATCGGTATTGCACATTTATTTTCATGATATGTAAATGGCATCATGAATCATCCTGTTAAATTACACCAATCAAAAGTGAAAATCTGCATTTATAGAACTGTAGACATTTAAAAAAAATCGTTGATTGATCTTTAGCTCTTTACCAAACCATACAATTCTAGATTGATTAAACTTGATAACAAATGTAGAAGACAATTTAAATGTGGCTCATTTGATGATTGTTTTCTTTGAAAGAGTAGAAAATATTGTTGAAAAAGGAGCAAAATGCTGGTTACCAGTGTTTTCCCCTTTTCCAACAATATTTAAAATGAATTCTTTCTAGGGTTGTTAAATCTCTGGATTGTGTGATAAAGTGCTGAACAAGGAATACACTCGTGTACATAATTACTAAGAGCTATATTATCATCATTCTTCAATATATTGTTCAGTTTTCTCTTTTCCCCACCCCCATAGGTATATATTTCACGTTATGCTGACAAATCTATGCCATCTTTTTTTAGCTCACCCAGTGTTGTGCCTAGGCCGCGGGATTGCGGGATTCCCGCAATTTTTTTAATTATGTCCCTTAAAATTTAAGCCATTGCGGGATGTTGGGCGCGCTCACGAAAATCCGACAAATTTTCCTTATCTGGAGTCCATTTTGGTATTTACATACATTGCGCTAATTACAATGGGCACCTGCACAACGTAGACTGTGACCGCGGACTCTACTGAGATAAAGTCGCTTAGGGAAATCCGATATTTAAACTAGTCTTACTGTTGTCATCAAAACAATATGGCGAAACGCCGGATGCGGTTGACCGACTTTATGTCGGGAAAGGTTAAAAATAGAAAAGTTGCAGACGAAATTGAATTACAGAGGACTGTGAAAACCCCGAATCGATCGCGGCTTCTTCGACCTCCGGAACAAGTAAGAAAAAGGACAGAACATCTCAGAAAAAATCGGCTCATAAAATTTCCGTGGTTACAAGAGTCGGATGGAAGTATGAAATGTGTCCCCTAGATTTTTCTAGTGTCCCCTTGAAATTAAGGTAGGGGGACACCTGTGTCCCCCAAAAAATTTTGGCCTAGGCACAACACTGGCTCACCTGAGCATGAAGTGCTAAAGGTGAGCTTTTGTGATTGCCCAATGTCCATTGTGCATCATCCGCCATGTGTTGTCCACAATTTCCTCCTAAACCGCTGGGCCAATCTTGATGAAACTTGGCAGGGATGTTTGCAAGTTTGAACATGGGGGAAAAAAAGGAAAACTTTAAATTTTTTTGGCTTTGAAACCAAAAGGTGTAGAGCTTTGATATTTGGTATAAAGCATCTCCTAATGAACCCCTGCCAAGGTTTTTCTTAAGATGCCCATGGGGTCATAATTGGCTCTGCCCAAGGGGTCACAAGTTTAAACATGGGATCTAAAAGGGAAAAATTTAGAATTCCTCTTCTCTGAAACTAGAAGGTGTAGAGCTTTAATATTTGGTATGTAGCATCTCTTCGTGGACCTCTGCCAAGTGTGTTCATAAGATGCCCCAGGGGTCAAAACTTGCTCCGCCCAGGGGGTCACAAGTTCTAAACATAGGAACAAAAAAGGAAACTTTAGAATTCTTCAGAGAGCTTTGATATTTTGTATGTAGTGAACCTGCTCTAAGTTTGTTAGCACACCCAAGCACAACATGTTCAGTAAGGTCAAAATTGGGTCATTTTGGGTAATAAAGTAGGTCACCATGCTAAATTAAAGAAATACCGTATGGGCACTCTAGAGGACACATTTTCTTGCTCAGCTGACTTGAAAATTGGTCAGAATGTTTGTCTTGATAAAATATCACATGAGACTGCATTTAGTGCTTGTCTGGAATATAACTTTGCAAACTTGGTATGCATGTCTGTTGCAATATTACCTGAACAGTAACTCTACCTATCACGGATTTTGAGTAAGTCCACTTTGATATTTATTTTTACAGCATTTCTTGTTATCCCCCACCGTAGGCGGAGGGATATAGTTTTAGCGTTGTCCGTCCGTCCTTCCATCCATCCGTCCGTCCGTCCATCCGTCTATCCATCCTGGCAAATATCTCCAATACCGTTGGACAGAATTTCGTGAAACTTTATACACATGTACAATGACCCATTCTCCCGAGACCCTTTTTTTGTTTTCTTGATTCGATGCAAAATAGCTGACTAAGAGCGATTTTAAGTTTCACTTAAGTTACACTTAAGTACACTTTTGATGTTTCGAGTCTTGTCTTCAAAACTCTACAAAGTTTTTAGATTGAACTTGTCACATCTGTCAATCTCCATTAGGAAATGCAGGAAAAAAAGTTTCACCTACATTGACCGTGCAACACCACAGTTACATGCCCTTGTTTTTGTAATAATGTGTCATAGAAAAAGGGGTTTTCATGTTATATTTCATTCCATTTCTTGTGAAGGATACTCCTTCCACATTTCTTGATGGAACTGAATAGAATTTTGACAGAATATTTCTTGTCATGTGACCTATTGCATGTTGTAAACATTTTGTGATTTGTAGCTGCATCCTGAAAAAAGGGAGCTTCATGTTTTATTTCATTTTGTTTCTTGTGAATGCAACTCGTCCCATATTTCTTGACAGAATTGAAAAAAAAAAATCACAGAATATTTCTCTTCATCTGACCTATCGCATATTCTCAAGGTTTTGCGATTTGTTGCTGCGTCATGAAAAAAGGGGGCTTCATGTTTTATTTCGCTCTATTTCTTGTGAAGGCAACTCCTCCCACATTTCTTGGCATATTTGAATGGAATTTTCACGTGTGACTTAACACAACACCTCCCACATTTCTTGGCAGATTTGAATGAAATTTTCACATGATCATGTGACCTACAGCATATTGTCAAGGTTTTGGGATTTGAGGCTGCATCATGGAAAAAGGGGGCTTCATGTTATAATTTCAATTTTCCCCAGAATTTCTTCAATTGCTGGACATATCTCAATAGATTTGGATGAGATTTTCACAGATCATGCGACCTAGCACATGTTATCAGGGTTTTGCAATTTATCACTGTATCATGGAAAAAGGGGACGTGTGTCAAATTTAATTATTTATCAGTGTATCACCAACTTTTGCACATATTTTCATAGAACTTCAAATTTTTATTGCTTGCTCAAGGCCAGTGATAAATGAGTCAATTGTGCATTCGTCTCTCCATGCATCAGTCTGTTTGTAAACCTTTTAGATCACAAGTAATTCAGCTACCCAGGCAGGTGCTACAAATTTCAACACTTTAGTTCAAATCTAGCTACCTGCTTAAAATGGCAGCAGTGTGGCAGCTTATATTGTGAGAAGGATATCTTCTAAAGTCGTTGATAAAAATTGATGAAACTTCATGCATGTTTTCCATTGGATAGTCTGTTGATACATTTTTTTTCCCACATATACGAAATCCTGAAATGAAAACAAATAAAGCAAATATACATAAAACCCCCATAAAAAGGGGGTTTTATGTATATTTCCTTTACTTGTTTTCATTTTATGAAATGCTGAGTTCTGCAAAAAGGGTACTTAATGTATAATCCTGCTGTGGACCTCTTTTATATTTTCTTATGTAAAGAAATCCTGTGCCGTGGAACAAGGGAGCTTAATGTATAATTTCATCATGGACCAATAACAAAAAGACCACATGTACATGCAAAACACAATACCTCTTATACGTTTGTATCAAAAAAGGTCTTTTTCGGTGGGGGATATCATTTCAACGAAATTACTTGTTTGTCCAGAATGGAACTTGACTTGAGACTTCCTAAACATGTTTGTTGTATTGCCTGCCCTTTGCAACTATTATACCTCCTCGACAACTGCTGGTGGGATGGGCATATCTTGCCACAATTTGCCACTTTTGTTTCATTATCATTTGGCCTTGAACCTCAATATTTGGTATTTATCTCCATTGTAGACCTTTACTGCTTAGTACTCAGGTGAGCGATATAGGACCATCATTGTCCTCTTGTAAAGAGTTTTCTTGTTCAAATTGTTCCGCATCAATAGAAGTAAACTTTGATTTTTTTTCCAAACTTCAGCAAGAGTTTTTTATGCCAGGTTTACTAGGTTCAACAATATACATCAAATTTGTATTTCAGTTGTTATTGCACATGCAAGGTGTTTTTTGTGACTGACACCATGATTGTGAAATCATCCTACTTTATTAGGTTAAACCAACCATTAGTGAAGCAGTCTCCATTTTTAGTGTGTTAGCCATAGAACAATTAGATAATTGATCTTGAGGCAAGATAAGGTTTAATGCATATAACTCTAAGTGCTATATTATCAAGATTCATATTTTGTTTCCTTTTTTGCTTTTTTCTTGCAGGGATATATTTCACTATATCTATGGTACTAGTCAGCCTATCATGCCTGGCTACAGTGACTGTACTCAACATACATTTCAAAGGGAATGGCGACACTACCATACCTCGATGGCTTAAAGTTGGATTTTATATACCACTCACAAAGATAATGTGCATGGCAGATGTTCGTAAAAAGTGGAAATATTCGTCTGCATCCATCAGGGTGAGGATATCTTATTTTTTAACTCTGACCCAACAATATCTTATAGTCTAAGGCCTGGCAAGCTGGATTCATTTTTTTTTTTCAATCCGTCTGGTAGAAAAATTTCATTGGTACCAGGTGATAGTACAGCTATATAGAAGTCAAATTAGGGTGGATGCCAGAAACAAAAGTGGTGCAGATTTTTTTCAGACGACATTTTGTTACCCCACCCACTGAAAACGCATTGTATTGAGCTTATGTGTATAAACAACAAAATTTCAATATCTTCCGGAGTATATTGATTGCAAATAGGTCTAATTGATAGTTAAGCACATAAGCAATGGTAAAATTCAGTTACAAGAGAAGATAAAATACATTGGGTGTCCTGGTGTTACCCCACCCACCAAATTTGCATACATTTTTTGAAAATCATGACCAACTTAATATCATTTAAGTATCAAAAAAAGATTTGTACTCAGTGCCTTTATTTGAGAAAAATCAAATGAAACAATAATTGAATAGTTACACATAAAATGAAGAAAAGTCATTTGCACCAAAAATACTGTTGTGTTGACAAATTAAGTTATTTCAATTACTCTTCAGTACCGACTGTTAACTATATGCATGCTATATGCATTAAAAATATGATTGTTATGTAGGAAATAAATCTGTTACATTATTGCATTTCAACAAGAGGGACACTGGCCCTGGAGTGCTCACCTGAGACTATAGCTTTATTTCCCTCATGTTTATGTGATGAACTTTAAACTAACCTGTGACCCCAGGGGCAGGGCCAGTTTTGACCCCAAGGGCATGATATGAACAAACTTGGGAGAGGTCCAGTAGGATTTGCTACATGCCAAATATCAAAGCTCTATGCCCTCTAGGTTTAGAGAAGAAGAATTTTATACTTTTCTGTCCTTGTTCATATGTTTGAACTTGTGAACCCCAGGGCAGGACCAGTTTTGTCCCCAGGGGCATCATATGATCAAACTTGGTAGAGGTCTACTAGAAGATGCTACATACAAAAAGCTCTAAGCCATACAAAAAGCTCTAAGCCATCAAGTTTCAGAGAAGAAATTTTTATAAAGTTTTCCTTCTTTGTTCCTGTGTTCGAACTTATGACCCCCGAGGCAGGGCCATCTTTTAACCCAAGGGCATCATATGGACAAACTTGGTAGAGGTCTACTAGGAGATGTTACATTCCAAATATCAAAGCTCTTTGCCTTTTACTTTGTGAGAAGAAGAATATTAAAGTTTTCATTCTTTGTTCCTATGTTTGAACTTATAACACCCTGGGCGGGGCCAGTTTTGACCCCAGGGGCATCATGTGAACAAACTTGGTAGAGGTCCACTAGGAGATGCTACATACTAAATATCGAAGCTCTATGTCTTTCAATTTTCAAAGGAGAAGATTTTTTACGTTTTCCTTCTTTGTTCCTATGCTCAAACTTGTGACCCCCAGGGTGGGGCCAGTTTTGACCCCAGTCGCATTATTTGGACAAACTTGGTAGAGGTCCACTAGGAGATGGCCACATACCAAATATCAAAGCTCTATGCCTTCTACTTTCAGAGAAGAAGATTTTCAAGGATTTTGTATTTTTTTTCCTGTTTGCGGCCATGGCAACCAGAATTATGAGTGGAATTCTATTCTTTGAACAATTTTGGTAGAGCTTTACCCGAGGAACATCTCTGCCAAGTTTCATCAAGATTTGCCCAGTGATTTAGGAGATGTTTAAAGAAATTGTTGATGGACGACAGACGCTGGACGCCATACATAAGACGATCACAGTAGCTCACCTTAAGCACTTAGTGCTAAGGTGAGCTAAAAAAGAAAGAACTCAGAAAAGCACCCACATCCACATCCACACCCACATCCACAACATATACACATACAAACACATAGCGCAGCTGTACTGTAAATGCAGCAAACAAAGAAACTGATGATTGATCATACGTCACAATTACGCTGAATGAACATCGCATTTGTTAATTTTAAGTAAGCAAAAGGATTTTAGCTCCACTGGTCAAAGGCCAGCGGGCTTATTTCATGGCCTGCTGTCCGTCATCCTGTCCGTATGTGCATTAACTTATATTTCAAACATCTCCTCTGACACTACCCATCCAAACTTGATGAAACTTCACAGAAATGATCCTGCCATGGCTTTCTTCAGAATTTCTTGAATGAATCCGATTCCTTTACAAACTCGGTTTGCCATGGCAACAAAACTGAAAAATATTGAAATCTTTGAAAATCTTCTTATCTGAAAGCATAAGGCATATGGCTACCAAACTTGGCATGTAGCTTTATGTTGTGAAACTCTACCATGTTCCTTCAAATAACACCCCTGGAGTCGAAATTGGCCCCGCCTAGAGGGTCACAAGTTTTATATGGGATTATATAGGGAAAACTTAAAAATCTTTCTTTAGGGCCTTGGGCTACAAAATTTGGCATGTATCTTTATCAACTGGGCATCTACCAAGAGTGCCCAACTTATAGTCCTGGGGTCAAATTTGGCCCGGCCCCGGGGTCACAAGTTTTACATGGGCTTATATTGGGAAAGCCTTTAAAAATCTACCAGTACATACCCACAAGGCCTAGGACTACCAAATTTTGGATGTAGCTTTATCTAGTGGGCCTCTACCTGAAGGGCCCAAATTATAGCTTTGGGTTAAGTTTGTCCCCACACCAGGGGTCACAAGTTTTACCTTGGCTTTTGTGTTGAAAACTTTATAAATGATCTTTTTACTAACCATAATAAAGCCTAGGGCTACCAAATTTAGCCCTGTTTCATGGGTCTCATGTTATACATGGCCTTTTTTTCTTTTAGGAAACTTTGAAAATCTTCTTGTTTATAACACAACATTCTATACCTGCATTATTTGGAACGGGGGTTTATCTTGTGGACCTCAACCAGGATTCAAATAATTATAGCTTTGTGGTCAATAATGGCTTTGCTCAGAGGTCAAAGGGTCATAACTTTCTCGTAGGATTTTATGGAAAAAAAAATGTATGTCTTCAAGTTTAAAACCAATTGCCCAGAGTAATAATATTTGGCTTCTAGTGTTTTCACGTATTAGCCAGTGGCATGATACAGGGCCGCCATTGCCCTTTTATGTTAAGTTATATCCCCTATTGCATCAGTGAACTAGAGAAACAGATGGATGAAAATAAGAAATAGGGCCTCTTTTTGGCCTGGGCCTTAGCCTATTGTATGTCTTCAAGTTTGAAACCATTTGGCCGGAGTTGTAATGTTTGGCTTGTAGTGTTTTCACTTATTAGCCAGTGGAGCGATACAGGGCCATTATGACCCTCTTGTTTCAAGTCATATTTCCTATCGCATCAGTGAAATAGATTAAAAGAGTAGGAGAGTAAGAATAACAAAGGAAATAAAACAGATTAAGTAATGAAAATAGCCAAATCTTAGTGTTGGCATACTTATGGTTACAGTTGTGAATATACATGTATGATGAAATAAAGAAATCAAAGGGTAGTGTGATTTTGAGGTGCTAAATGCTAAAACTACATAACTGTTCTTAATTCTAGTCCTCTATGTCTGTCCTAGTAGCTCTAGCCAAAACTGTGAAATAATCTAGCCAGAAATATTAACACATTCAATGTGAAGACGGAAAATCAGAGATTGTTTTCAATTCATTCTGCAAGGAACATTTATTAGGTGTTTTACGGTATGTGAAATTGGTCAGACTTGATTAAATATAAGTCTTACATACATGTAAATGTGGATTTTCATGAGCATCTTAAGTTCAAAAGATTTGTCAAAAAGATTGCATTGTTTCATTGTTTTTTTCATTATTGTGAACATAGGAAAAGTTTAATTTGTGTTATAGGCAAATTTGGGGTAGGCGCGTTTATTAGCATATAAAAAAAATCTGCACCACTTTCAGATCTGGCATCCATGCTTAAAGTGACTCCAATAGGCTATCCTAACTCACTGTACCATTTGAATTTTTCTACCAGATGGATTAAAAAAAATTAAAAATAGGGCCCTTTTCTGAGCTGGGCCTTAGCCTATTAGTCTTGTCCACTCCAAACCATATTGTTACTAGAGACCACTCCTTCATGCATGGCTTCATCCCTGTTTAAATACAATACATAACACTTGCGTTAGGGAGATTTCTCTTTAGCTCAGTGGTAATGATGTTTGCCTATTGTCCAGGCATTCTAGGTTCAAATCCTGCCTGATTCTGGTATTTCTGCTATACATTTGTTCATTCCTTTCTTTGCTATGGACTTAGATATGGCTCAAATTATGAAAGTTTTCACTGATAGGAAATAAAACACTGGAGGAAAAGGAGAAAATGCTGGTTACCAGCATTTTCCCCTTTTCCCACAATGTTTTCAAAAGGCCTTCCCAGGGTTTTTAAAATGGTGGATTAACTCTTAGTAAAGGGCTAAAATGCTGCATGAATCAAATGAAAATTTTCCAGCCTACAGAAAAAAAAATTTCAAAGCTCATTACATCAGAAAATTCTCACTTTTTGACAGTTTGTATCTAAGTTAGGCAACTCATACAAACAAAGCCTGCAACAAAGATACAAACGCATAGCAGAACTACAGGGACAGGGCAGGATTCAAACCTGAGAAAAGGCCAACACCGTAACTACTGAGCTAAAGAGAATTCTCCCTAATGCAGTTGTTTGGTATTGTATTAAAAGTGGGATGGAACCATGCATGAAGGAGTGGTCTCCTGTAACACAACACATTCTTGCACACTCATGAACGATCTTGATTTACACTGTCCTCCATAGGTGAAAGTTAATACAAGCCCTTAATATGCCACACCATAGCAGCAATACCATAGTTTCCTGTTTGTCTTTATATGCCATTTAAATCTAACATGCATTTTCAATCTTTAAATATGACCATGCAAATTTCAATTTTAAAGCAGTTCTTTTCAGTAATGTCTTAGCAAAGCTCTTTTCAGCTCGATATCTTTATCCTCTATCCTTCTGTCTGTCCAAGACAATATCTCCAATGCCAGTGGATGGAATTTTGTGAAACTTTATACATGCTCACAATAACCTATTCTGCTGATATATTTTTTGTTGTTTTGAAAATTCAATGCAACATGGTGGATTGGAAGCAATTTTGAATTGTATGAGGTTGGCTAAACTTTTTAAAAGGTATTTGTTTGGTGGGGGATATCATTTCAATGAAATTGCTTGTTTTTTTTTGTTTTACAGTACAGAAACAGGGAGCACTCTAGGAACATGTCAAGAGGTTATCCAGAGCTGAAGGCTTATAAAAACTCAGCAGAAAATGACAGGTATAATCAAACTCACATTCAAGAAAGCACAGCTGTGTCTGTAAATGGAAACTGTCATCTTGAAACTGCCAACGGCATTTGTATGAGCGACATATTCTCAGATGATTCAACTGCATTTGAAGGCGCTGCCATGTCTCATGCACACAGCACTGTGCGTTCAGAAGCAATCATTGATGACATAGAACACACTATCGGAGATATTGACGTACAGTTGTTGGAAAACAAGCATGCATCAATGGATTCATCAGAATGGAGAATTTTCTCCATGATGCTTGACAGGCTGTTCATGGCGGTTTATGTCGTGTTTCTTGTGATCATTTCAATTGCGCTTGGGGCTCGATACATAGAAATGAGGGATTTGCCAAAATTATTTACAGACTTAGATATCCCTGATGATCTGATGCTAACTGATATGTAATAATGTTGAGATCATTGTACAGATGGCATAGCTATGTATATTGATGTACCAGTATATTTTTTGTCATTAAATATGTTGCCAAACTTCTAGATTTGACCCTCATTCAAATCTTGTTAATTTTACTGACATAATAGATTAAGAAAAGTCTGGACAAAAGTGAAGTTTTATCCTTGATGCTCTATACTTTTTACATGCCCGAAGGGTTGTATTATGTTGAGACATCGGTCATATGTCTGTCTGTCCGTTGATTAGCAATTTCTTGTGTGCACAACACCTCCTACAGTTTCCATTGGAATAATTTGAAACTTACCACAATGAATCTCTACGTGCATGTGACTCTAAAAATTTAGATCTCTGTAGGCGTTCTAGAGTTAAACCCATTTCACTGACAAGCCCCTTTGGGTGTATATGTGACGCTTTGTGCAGCTCTGTATTTTGTGAGATACTCCACAACAAAATTCTTACACATTTTACCTATTAATTTATTCTGTTTTTTTATTGCATTGATTTTATGATGTTTTCAACATTATGCCATATTCAGTATTATTTAACTTTCATAGCAGTGGCTATTGCACCCATCCATGCTGTCCTCAAGTTTCTTTTAAAAATGGTATGCATAATAGATTGTATTCTTTCCAAACTACTGGATCCTTCCCACATAACCATTATTAACCCTTTACCCCATAAGGTATTTCTATGGTATCTCTAATGGACGCTAAATAACAGCAACAATGAAGCCGTTTCTTATGTGTATATTACACCTTTTGATAGCATAGAAAACATTGCGACAGAAGGTCAAAAACAATGATTCGTGGTGAGAGAGGTATGAATCCTGTTCCAGTGACTATCATCAATTCTCAGGAACAGATTGACTGTGTTCTGGATTCAAAACAGTTAGCCCATGTTCTAAAGTCCTATACTCTACCAGAGCTCCAGATACAGGGAGTGATTTTGATTTCATAATTGAAAATACAATTTCTTCTCCTGTAAACCCTATGTCATGGGTATTCATTAGAATCGTCTCATCAAGACGATACTAATGAGCACCCACAATATAGGATTTGAAAGAGCAATGACAGATTCAGAATGCCATCACTCCCTCTTATCTGGAGCTCTGCTCCACTGAATGTGCTGCTTTGCCTCAGCTTGGTTGATGGATTGAAAGATTGATTGATTATTCTAAATTCAAACCATTGAGACCTTGTTATAAAGTCCTATACTCTACTGAATATGCTACCCTGCCTCAACTTCGTTGATGGATTGATTGATTGTATGATGTTTTAGGCCATTTTCAACATTATTTCAGTTATATTGTGGCGATCACTGCACCTATCCTTGCTTTCCTGGAGTTTCTTTTACCAGTACTCCACACAATATTCTTTTCAAGCTGCTAAGTGCTTTGCCACATAATCATAATCGAAAGTTTTAAAGCTTGGACTTTTTCTGTTGATTAGACATATACAGGACATCAAAAGACAGCGTTTAAACCATCTTGAAACAAGAGGACCATGATGATCCTATATCGTTCACCTGAGTACTAAGCAGTAAAGGTCTTCAATTAAGATAAATACTTAATATCAAAATCCAATGAAAAATAATTCTGACAGGGTATTTTTCCCAAAATGCTTTCACAACCCTTCTTATTCAGGTCATTAAAAGTCAAGATTGTATGGTAAGGGATTGAATTAACTTGGAAGGGCAGGCATTAATTTCCTGGTCAAAATGGTGGTCGAATGACAGATTAAAACATCATTCACTCATTGGTAAGACACAAATGAGATTTGTCTCGGTAACTTTTGATCAAATGTCAAAGGATGTTGGCTGAGACAGTAATCAAGCCAACGCAAACTGGGAACCCAAGACTAACAGCTCACAACATTACTGACTGATCTATCGGGGCTCAACAAGTCCAGCATGTGAAAGGTAACCCCTTTTTCTGTGACACATCTTACAGAAGAAAATTGTATCAAAAGACTATCCTTAGGAAAACATGTTTGAAGTTTCATAAATGCCAAGGACTTTAGAAGATATCCGTCAAGGTGGATGGATGGGCAAACTGACTGTAATTGGTCCCCTTTTTCAATAACATGTCTTTTCATGAAATAAAATCAAATAACTATGGCCTGTCACTTAACAAGATGAAGTTTAATTATATTTTGTCCTGTAGTGAAAGAGATACATGTATTAGTCCATAGTGAAAATTTGCACCAAGCCCCCTTTTTCAATGACATGACATTTAATGAAAAATGGTAAAATGTTGTTATTGGCAGACTATCATAAGGAACACATGTACGAAGTTTCCATCTTGTTTCAGAACAGAGGAATTTCAAAGTTTTCCAACTTTGTTCCCATGTTCAAACTTGTGCCCACCAGGGCGGGGCCAGTTTGGACATTAGGATCATCGTATGAACAAACTTGGTAGGGGTCCAGTAGAAGATGTTACATACAAATTTCGAGGCTCTACGGCTTCCAGTTTCAGAGAAGTTTTTTTTTTTAAGTTTTCCTTTTTTTCCCTATTTCCCTATGTTTCAAACGCATGACCCCCGGGGCAGGGCCAGTTTGGACCCCAGGGACATCATTTGAACAAACTTGGTAGAGGTCAACTAGTAGATGCTACATACCAAATGTCAAAACTCTATTCCGTCTTGTTTCAGAGAAGAAGAATTTTAAAGTTTTCCTTCTTTGTTCCTATGTTTCAAACTTGTGACCCCGAGGCGTGGGCCAGTTTTGACCCCAGGGGCATCATATGAATAATCTTGGTAGAGGTCCAGTAGGAGATGCTACATAGCAAATATCAAAGCTCTGTACCATCTAGTTTTAGAGAAGAAGATTTTAAATTTTTCTTCTTTGTTCCCATGTTTCAAACTTGTGACCCCCAGGACGGGGCCAGTTTTGACCCCAGGGACATCAAATGAAAAATCTTGGTAGAGGTTCACTAGGAGATGCTACATACCAAATATCAAAGCTCTGCATCTTCAAGTTTCAGGGAAACATAGTTTAAATTTTCCTCCTTTGTTCCTATGTTTTAAACTTGTGAACCCCGGGGCGGGCCCAGTTTTGACCCCAAGGGCATTAGGTTAAATGAACAATCTTGGTAGAGGGTCACTAGGAGATGCTACATACCAAATATCAAAGTTCTACGTCTTCTAATTTCAGAGAAGAAGATTTTCAAAGATTTTGCTATTTTTATTTTTTTCATTTTGGTTGCCATGGTAACCAGAGTTATGAGTAGAATTCAATCTCTTGAACAACATTGGTACAACTTTACCCAAGGAATATACCTCTCAAGTTTCATCAAGATTGGCCTAGTGGTTTAAGAGGAGAAGATGTTTAAAGAAATTGTGGACGACGCACGACGGAAACATAGGAACAAAGAAGGAAAACTTTAAAATTCTTCTTCGCTGAAACTAGAAGGCGTAGAGCTTTGATATTTGGTATGTAGCATTTCTTGGTGAACTTCTACAAAGTTCCTTCATACGATGCCCCTGGGGTCAAAACTTGCCTTGCTCCAGGGGTCACAAGTTCGAAACATAGGAACAAAGAATGAAAACTTTAAAATTGTACTTCTCTGAAACTAGAAGGTGTAGAGCTTTGATATTTTGTAAGTAGCATCTCCTAGTGAACCTCTACCAAGGCTTTTCTTAGGATGCCCCTGGGGTCAAAACTGGCCCTGCCCCCAGGGATAACAAGTTTGATCATACTGCTTAGTACTCAGGTGAGCGATATAGGACCATCATGGTCCTCTTGTTAAACATTGTGGGAAAAAGAGAAAAATGCTAGTGTCCAGCATATTCTCATTTTCCAGCAATGTTTTCTATCTTGTCAAAGAACTACAGCTGATTTTCTACCAATTTCAAACTAGCTGCCTGCACTTTTTAGCTTACTTAAGGGCAAAGTGCTCCAGATGAACTTTGTGATCCTGCTTTGTCTATGTTCTGTTGTACTACACCTGTCATGCAGTGCCAAAAATTACCTTGTAGTTGCACTCTACAGGCCACATTTTTTCAATTGGGTACTTTAGGAAACTTTGTCAGAGTCTTTGTGTTAAAAATATTTCTTACAGATTTGAAATAAGTTATTTTGGGTCAAAATGTAGATCACTGGGACAAATCTGCGCAATAACTTTGTGTGCACTTTTGAGACCACATTTCCATCCAAAACTCCTGAAATATGGTAAAGATTGTTTAACTTGACAATATCAATGACAACCTGGAAACTTGTTCACATTTGGTCAAAAAGTATGTTGCAGAATTCAATCTAAAAAGAAATATGTGTGCACTCTACAGGTCAGAGTGTCAGCTTGATTTTCATGGAATTTTTGAAAATTTTGAGAATCTTTGTTTTCTACATGTACATCGTATTTTGGATAGGTCAGAATGTCAGTTTGATTTTCATGGAACTTGGTCAGAATCTTTGTTTTGTATATACTTTGGATATACATGTATTCGAAATTGGATTATGTTCGGTCAAAAAGTATGTAACAGAGACAAATCTTAGATAAACTATGTTCTCACCAGAAGCAACAAGTTCAGCCTAATACTCATAAAACTTGGTAAGATTGTTTGAAAGTTGGACACATTGGATCAAAAAGTAGGTCAATATCAATTTTATAATTTGACATCATTACATTCAGGACATCTTTAATCATTGATGACTTTACCCAGGTGAGCACCACCTGATTTTTAATGACCCTGAGGAAGAAGGCTTTTGAAAACATTGCAGGAAAAGGAGAAAATGTTGGTAAGAAGCATTTTCTCCATTTCCGAGAATGTTTTCTGCCCCGTTAAGAACAAATTTCATCCTAATGGCCACCTTTAATTTGTTGTCTGCAGATGCTTTCAATTTGGACCAGTCTGAAAATTTAACATGTGGTAAAGAGTTAAGGCCATTGGTCCTCTTATTTCAAACTTAGAGAGTCAAAAAGTATCACTGGTGAAACGGTGAACTCCCGACCAAACAAATTATTTGACATGCTGGTATCTAGTTCCCAAGCATTTGCAGACAACAGATGTGACTAAAATGATGGGCGGGGGATCTTTTAACCCAATACCACACAGCAAAATTTTAGACCTATCCAACTTAAAAGCATTTGCAGACAATTTCATAGTGGCTCAAATGGTGCAATGTTACTTTGATAGAGTAGAAAACTTTATGGGAAAAGGAGAAAATGCTGGTTACCAGCATTTTCTCCTTTTCCCACAATGTTTTCAAAAGGTTTCTTCCTCAGGGTCGTTAAAAGTCGTCGTTGTGTAGTAAAAGGTTAAAGAGTAGAATGCTCATTTTGAGTTACACTTCATTTGTCTGCAAAGGTTATAAATTTCTACGAGTGAAAAAATTTGTCATTTGGTATAATGCTAAATCTTTACCAGACAATAAAATCATACACTGGTCTGTTTTGGTTGCATTTGTTAGTGATAACTTTAAATATTTTTCTCTTTACCAAACAACAAAATTTTATACTGATCCAAATTGAAATCATTTGCAGATGACAAACACTGAAGGTGACTGAAAAATTAAAACTAGCTTTGGGAAGGGTTGAAAAGATTGTGGAAAAAGAAGATTATGCTGGTTACCAGCATTTTCTCCTTTTCCCAAGATGTTTTCAAAAGGCTTCTTTCACAAGGTCGTTAAAAGTCAGGATTTTTTGGGAAAGTGTTAATGGGACTTGTCTTTGAATAGATAGAGAACCAACATGTTTTCCTTTTCCCACAATGCTTTTAGTAGCCTATCTTCTCAGGCTCAATAAAACGCAAAACTGTTTGGTAATAGTTTTACTCTTTACCACACAATCCCTACTCTTGACGACCCTGAGAAAGAAGTCTGTAGAAAACATTGTGGGAAAAGGAGAAAATGCTGGTAACACAGTGTTTTCTACCCTTCCCAAATCAAATTTCGACTTTACAGTCACATTTATTTTATCGTCTGTAAATGCTTTCAATTTGGACCAGTCTAAAATTCTGTTGGTAAAGGGTTAAATGAAATTTTCAATCCTAAAGTTTTTTTTTTTTCCAGTTACATTTTTTTAGGAAAAATATCTCCTCAACAGACAGTATAGATCCAAGATCAGACTGTACATGCTATGCAGTCTGACATTGATCTACACTGTCTGCAGAAAGTTCTTGAGTCAGGCTTAGCAGCCAAAATAGCCAAAAACAGGAGGTTTTGTGTATTGCCTGTGTCACAATCAAACTGAACAGAATGTGTCTGATTTTCAGCCAGTAGTATTTTATTTTGCGTAAGAACCTTAGTTTATCTATTAGGTGCTGCAAGAATTCACCAACATAGAGTAAGAAGAATTCTGTAACACAGTGGGTAAAACTGGTTACCAACATTTCTTCTTTTCCTGCTTTGTTAGCTCACGTTTTAGAAGCACGACGTGCTCAAGGGGAGCTTTTAGGATCTCCCGGTGTTCGTCGTCCGTCGTGCGTCGTCAACAATTTTTAAACATTGACTCCTCCTAAACCGCTGAGCAAATTTGGACCAAACTTGGCTGGAATGTTCCGTAGGAGGTCCTCTTTAAAACCTGTTCACAGAATTTGATTCCGTCTAAAACTGTGGTTGCCATGGCAACCAAAAGAATTTTTAGCACACCTGAGCACGAAGTGCTCATGGTGAGCTTTTGTGATCGCCCAATGTACGTCTCCCATCGTGCGTCGTGGGTCGTCCGTCGTCCGTCGTCCGTCGTCCACAATTTCTTTAAACATCTCCAAAACTACCGGGCCAATCTTGATGAAACTTGGCAGGGATGTTCCTTGGGTAAAGCTCTACCAAAGTTGTTCAAGAGATTGAATTCCAGCTATAACTCTGGTTGCCATGGCAACCAAAAGGAAAAAAATAGCAAAACCTTTGAAAATCTTCTTCTCTGAAACTAGAAGGGGCAGAGCTTTGATATTTGGTATGTAGCATCTCCTAGTAGACCTCTACCAAGATTGTTCATATGATGCCCCTAGGGTCAAACCTGGCCCCGCCCCGAGGGTCACAAGTTTGAAACATAGGAACAAAGAAGGAAAACTTTAAAAATCTTCTTCTCTGAAACTAGAAGGCGTAGAGCTTTGATATTTGGCATGTAGTATCCCCTAGTGGACCGCTACAAAGATTGTTTGTATGATTCCCTTGGGGTCAAAACTGGCCCCGCCCCGAGGGTCACAAGTTTGAAACATAGGAACAAAGAAGGAAAACTTCAAAATTCGTCTTCTCTGAAACTAGAAGGGGCAGAGCTTTGATATTTGGTGTGTAGCATCTCCTAGTGGACCTCTACCAAGATTATTCATATGATGCCCGTGGGGTCAAAACTGACATGCCCCGGGGTTTACAAGTTTGAAACGTAGGAACAAAGAAGGAAAACTTTAAAGATCTTCTCTGAAACTAGAAGGTGCAGAGTTTTGATATTTGGTATGTAGTATCTCATAGTAGACCTTTACCAAGATTGTTCATATGATGCCCCTGGGGTCAAAACTGGCCCCGCCCCGGGGGTCACAAGTTTGAAACATAGGAACAAAGAAGGAAAACTTTAAAGATCTTTTTCTTTGAAACTAGAAGGGGCAGAGCTTTGATATTTATTTTGTAGCATCTCCTAGTGGACCTCATATGATGCCCCTTGGGTCAAAACTAGCTCCCCCCTGGGGGTCACAAGTTTGAAACATAGGAACAAAGAAGGAAAACTTTAAAAATCTTCTTCTCTGAAACAAGAAGGAGTAGAGCTTTGATATTTGGTATTCATTAAGCATCTGCTGGCCCAGCCTCGGGGGTCACAAGTTCGAAACATAGCCTAGGAACAAAGACGGAAAACTTTAAAAATATTTTTGCGTGAAACTGGAAATCGCAGAGCTTTGATTTTTCATTATGTAGCATCTTTAGTGGACCTCTACCAAATACGATACGATGATCTTTTCGGAAAAGAAGAATTTTCATTGTTGACCTATATTGCTTAGTACTCAGGTTGAGTGATAAGGGACAATCTTGGTCCTCTTGTCTAAGAAATTCTTTAAAAATCTTCTTCTCTGAAACCGCTGGCCAGATTTTAAAATAATTTTAAAACAATTTCGCAGAGATGTTCCTTGGGTGACCTTTTTTAAAAAAATTGTTTGTCAAATTTCGATTCGTCAACACACATGGCTCTGGTGAATGGGGGCTACTTGCACTATACAGAAATGAAGAAATTCTTAAACATTCTTCTTCTCTGAAACCACTGGTCAGATTTTGAAATAATTACTCAGGGATGTTATTTGGGTGACCTTTTTCAAAAATTGCTCCCGAAATTTTGATTGGTAAAGAAACATGGCTCTGGTGAATGGGGCTACTTGCATTATAGGGAAATGAAGAAAATCTTGAAAAAGTTCTTCTCTGAAACGGCTGGACAGATTTTTACATAATTTCACAGAGTTATTCCTTGGGTGACCCTTTTCAAAACTTGTTCGCGAAATATTGATCCGTCAAGAAACATGGCTCTGGTGAATGGGGGCTACTTGCACTGTACAGAAATGAAGAAATTCTTAAAAAGTCTTCTTCTTTGAAACCGCTGGTCAGATTTTGAAATGATTTCTCAGGGATGTTCTTTGGGTGACCCTTTCCAAAAATTATTCGTGAAATTTTGATCGGTCAACAAATATGGCTCTGGTGAATGGGGGCTACTTGCACTATAGAGAAAGGAAGAAATTCTTGAAAATTCTTCTTCTCTGAAACGGCTCGAAAGATTTTGAAATAATTTCACAGAAATGTTCCTTGGGTGACTCTCTTCAAAATACATTCGAGAAATTTTGATCCGTCAATGCTCTGGTGAATGAGAGCTACTTGCACTATATGGAAATGAAGAAATTCTTAAAAATTCTTTTTCTCTGAAACGGCTGGTCAGATTTTGAAATAATTTCAGAGATGTTCCTAGGGTGACTTTTCGCAAAATTTTGATTTGGTGAGAAACATGGCTCTGGTGAATGGGGACTACTTACACTATACAGAAATGAAGAAATTCTTGAAAATTCTTCTTCTCTGAAACCTCAGGTCAGATTTTAAAAAAAATTCATAGCAATGTGCCTTGGGTGGCCTTTTTCAAAAATTGTTCATATAATCTTGATCTGTCAAGAAACATGGCTCTTGTGAATGGGGGCTCCTTGCACTATATGGACATGATGAAATTCTTGAAAATTCTCTTTCTCTGAAAACCCTGGTCAGATTTTAAAAGAATTTCTCAGCAATGTTCCTTGGGTGACCCTTTTCAAAATTTGTTCGTAAAATTTTGATCCGGCAAGAAACATGGCTCTCATGAATGGGGGCTATTTGCACGTATACGGAAATGAATAATTCTTAAAACTTTCTTCTTTCTGAAACTGATGGTCAGATTTTGAAATGACTTTTACAGGTGACCTTTTGAAAACTGCTTGGCAAAATAATAATGTTGGTTCCAATGTTTCAATACCTAAAAAAAATGGCTATGGTCATCTCAAAAATTCAGGTGAGCGATCCAGGGCCATCTTGGCCCTCTTTTTTTTTTTTACCTATCACGAAAGTCCCACCATTTGGTAATAAATGAAGAATGAATACATTACAACTTTAGCACATCAACCACAACTCAGGCCTGCTGATGCAGACAATATCTATAGATCAAAAGTTAACAGTACAGAATACACAGTCTGATCTCTGACACTACATGTATTTGAATTTTAATGAGATATTCTTACCAAAAAAGGTTAAAACTGCAACAGTAAAACTTTATTTATTTTTATAGGATTCGCTGTATTGTCTGTCTGTCTGTCTGTCTGTTGGTGAGTAGCTAGTTTGTCCAAGTTATTTCTGAATAACTACCGAGCAGATTTCAATAAAAATATATTCCTGAAGCTTTCAATGCAAAACAAAGATGTAGATATTCATTTACTCATTGTTGTATGATTTTTCCAATGAGTTATGGCCCTTTGATGTGCGGATTTTTTTTTCCTGAAATAATTAGCATATTGGCTTTTTTCTGATGCATAATTTTCAAAGCATGAAAGCTTTTAACCTAGAACTTCAATATGAATGGTTCACACTTAGAGCATAAAACAGGCGCTGGACGATTTCTTCCTACTTCGCGGATTCAAAGATTTGAGACATCGTCCGGGCGCCGTACAATTTTAAGACATTTCGCACAAGCAGTCACAAATCAAATGACATCGAATGGCAGTTTCTTTGGAAATGCCGTACGTGCATTCTTCAGTTCAGAAAGGCACCGGGCTGCAACCAGACGCTCATGGGGCGGCAACCTTTATGACACCTTTAGGACGTTGTGCCGCCGTCTGG
This sequence comes from Tridacna crocea, assembly GCA_943736015.1. Lineage (NCBI taxonomy): Eukaryota > Metazoa > Mollusca > Bivalvia > Cardiida > Cardiidae > Tridacna > Tridacna crocea. The sequence continues at coordinate 30,230,462 of OX031066.1, read as the reverse complement.
CTAGCTACAGAGGCGTGTCATACTGTCAGAGGATGACATGCCTCTGTAGCCACGTTTTGACCCACACAGTCCTCACCCTGCGACCTTGCCCAGCACGCTCCTGATCGTAATCAGGAGCAGCTGCTATTACATTTATCTGCTTTCGGCGAGCATCTTGCAATCTCTCTTGATGAAGACTTCAGTGAAGGAAAAGATTCAACAAATTTTGTGGAGGTATAAGTGCTGTTTTCACTTCAGAACTGATAAATTATAATGGGGCAAGATATCAATATACAATTTTATGATATAGTCATCATGTCGCCAAAGTATATGTTTGCTGTCCAGTCGCCGTCCGAAAAGATTTAACAAAATCAATGCCACACGGCAATCCGACGGTCACCGGACGGTGCCCATACAAATATCCATAAACCGTTGTCTGCGCATTTCATATTCTTCGAAGATTCGACTGTCTTATATGACGCATCACTACTAGACCCGAAAGCGGGCTGACTGTAATATTACGCTCTACAAAGTAGCAATATTGAAAATAGCTTTTACGTATAAATACGTTTGAGGAGAAATGAGACCTGCTCTAGCAACAGAATTCTCTAAACTGGTGATCATAGTTGAGTGAATTGCTCTAGGTAGCGTTTTATAGGGTAAACCTTTTTTTTTTTTTTGTTTTAAATTCAAAGTAACGGTTGTCGCGTAGGAAAGTGGTTCGGTTCTGTACCCAGGATGCCCATATCAGATAGATGAGTATTTATAGAATGCCATCTAGCGGGAGATAATGTCCATAAATAGGTGGCGCACTAGGTAGTCCGGTTGCCGGATGGCTGCAGTTCGGTCGCCGGACGATTTGGAGATTCATAAACGTTTTCTTAAAAATCGGCCAGCCGCCATCTGATTTCTGAAGGCATCGACTGATCACCGGACAGCGCTCGGACGAAGCCAATGGCCTCTCCAATGGCCAAAAAATTGTCCAGACGCCGTCCAAACTTTGCCACCGGACGGTCGCGTCAAAATCTCCTGAAAAACACGTTGTCTGCATTATCTCCCACTAGATGGCATTCTATAAATACTCATCTATCTGATATGGGCATCCTGGGTACAGAACCGAGGCACTTTCCTACGCGACAATCGTTACTTTGAATTTAAATCTAAAATAAAGGTTTACTCAATAAAACCCTATCTCGTGCAACTCACTCAGCTATGATCAGCAGTTTAGAGAAATCTGGAACTAAAGCAGGTCTCATTTCTCCTCAAACGTATTGATCAAAGCTATTTTCTACATTGCTACTTTATAGAGTGTAATATTACAGTCAGCCCGCTTTCGGGGCTAGTGATGTGTCATATAAGACAGTTTTGTCATCTGCAAATGCTTCCAATTTGGGCTGGTCTAACATTATGCCACCGGCTAAAGAGTTACATCTAATCAATAAAGATGAGAAAATTCTTTCAGAGCAATATTTGAAGAGCAGGATTGGAAAAAAAAATCCAATGCAAGGGAAATAAACATTACAACTCTAATGACGGGATAAGCATTTGTTGCTTCCCTTTGATAATGTGAATGTCACATGACAACTAATGACGTCATTTAGTTACGCTTTCATTTTATTTAAGAAAGGAGAAATTATAAAAATATTAGATGCATAAAGTTTTTAAGTTTTGAATTATAAGAACGGAAGCAATCGAATTTCAGAATTTCCTCTTATTTGGCCATCATGGCTATGAATAAATTCAGCCGATTTGCTATACATATAAATAGCCATACTCAACACAATATAGTTCTGCTATGAAATCATTTTTTGAAGAAAAGAGAGTTGTGATATAATAAGCAAGTTATTGTTCGAAAATACAACAATGTTGAGTACATCAGTAAGTTTTAAGAAATATTGTGAAAATCTTTTAAGTAAGTATTTTGAACTATTTTCATACGCGTCGTCCATGTTGGAGAAGCTATTTTTACCAACACAAAATTTCCAAGCCTAAAATAGCACATTGCTGAAGAAATTTGCTGACTGAATTTACTGGATAGTAAAAATAGCAACGTAAGAATAATTTTTATTTCGTTATTTCGTTAATATGTGACTTAAGACACCAGAATCGTTGTCTGTTTGTCTTCGCGAAAAGTTGACCATTTGATAGGAGTCCAACTTTGATTAAAACTGGGACATCTTGGCTGTACTTGCGCTTATTGAATGGGGATGCCGTTGTGAAAGCTGTATTTTCGCTTTAAAATAGATTCATGTAGTTCTAAAATTAAACTAAACCAACAGTTTATATTTATTTACAGACTCTGCGATACCTATATTTGTTTGCTATATCTGACAGAGAAGTTTTATATAGCGGCTGCAAAACAGCAGAAACTTTCGCTAAACTGCAATCAAAACAGTTAGACTCACCGGACCCGTGCTCGCCCAGTAACAGTAATAATTTTAAAACATTTTTAATAAAGAGAATTGTTTCAGAGGGCTGTGGTATTTGACGATTAGCTGGGCATTGTTGGTATACAATACGACCTAAATCGACCGAAATACAACAACATAGGAACTTTTTCTGATAGGTTAGAGACAACCAATTTTACATGCTGAAATAAGAAGCGAGCGGACCCATGCTCGCCCACCGTTGGTTTTCAAGTACAGAGTGGATGCTGTTAGGAAATTTATATCATACTTGTCATCTTATCTATCAGTATTAAGCAGGTAAATATTTTTTTTTAAAATCTTACTAATTCAGTATAGAATTCATACTTTGAAAATACTTACTGGTATGTATATATTGGCGCTCTTGTAGTTATGGGTAGGGTGTTGACAAGTAGCACAATCAATAATAAGAATTGTTTATATACACTGTAACATATAAATTAAAATCCCAAAACTTGTTATCAAATTCCAAACATGACAGTAACAGTTAATAGGAACAACAGGAACTAAAGTGGTTATGGTTTTCAATCCCCAAAATTACTCCTCCTCCTCACAATAACGACACATCCATTCTGTGCTGGTCACCAGACTTAAATCAATATCTGTTTGCACATTAGATGGCAAACACTCGTAATGGTACCATTTGTCACATCTGTCACACCCTACCCACATATACTCAGGTCTGTCACCAACCATACATACAATGCAGACATCTCTAAATTGTCAAGCTCGGTCTGTAGAACCTCTGTCTCAGTTGTTTGTTGTTTGTCATTTTCAAAAGTATGTCTATCTATTTTTATTCCATCTTTGACTATCTTTTTTGTCTTTACAGGTTTACTGGTTACTATGGATCGTGCAAATTTATATGATTTCCTTTTGGATCCAGTTTTTTGCTGTCTAGGCAGAGGAGGTTCAACTAAGATGGAACTGAGGTCCTCAGATGTAATTCCCAACTTAACTAGTGTATTTTCTTTTGAGTGGCCACAGTGTTCACAAACAGATTGTTCATTATTTGCATGAGATGAGATGGTTGCATGTTCAGACTGTTCAGGTTTTGTATCGGGAAGAAGAGCCTTAACAGCCTCTTTGTTGAGGGGGTATATTCCAGTGCATTTAAATGCTGATACAACAGTACTTCCTGCAGTTTTGTTGAAAGCTTGCATTAAAATTTTTGGGAAGAGATGTCTGGGTAATGTTTTGATGCCTAAGTACCCAAGTTCAGTGGAAATGTCAGCAACTTTTTGTTTTATGATATGAAAATATCCAGAATCTTGGGGCTGTAAAAGATGTGAAGAATGTGCATGCAGATATAACAAGTCCACTTTGTGCCGACATGCTGCATCAATGAAAGCCTTTGATACATGGGTAGAATGATTGTCAAGTATAAGAAGAACAGGTCTTTTCTCACCAATGTATGGTACAAAATTATGTTCAAACCACTGAACAAATAAATCAGTGTTAATGTAACCTTCCTCGTTAGTTACAAATGCCCAGTTTTCAGGCATACCATCAGAAACCATACGAGGCAGACACTGAGAAAATATCAACATGGGTGGAGTAGTCTGTCCTGCTGCTGATATCGCATTTAAAAGGGTGACGTGGCCAGAAAGATTTACCATACTCTGATATGCATGTCTTGTACCTTTGGGGACTATTACCTTTTTGCTGGGATTCAGTTTTCCAGAAAACCCTGACTCATCACAGTTGAATATCCTGGATGGTTCATCTCTTATTCCCAAGTCATTCAGGGTTGCCTCAAGCAGGTCAAAATAGTTACTTACAGTTCTCTGTGATAAAGTAACCCGGTCTTGCTCAAGAGTATGAGCTGTGCGCACTGACAAGGACTGATGTCTCTGCAGAAATCTCCTTACCCATTTATCAGAAGGCCCTGAAGCTACATTGACTCTCGAATCTCCTCCTCTTTGCAAAATGATTTCAAGGGCAATACGTTTTAAAACAGGCCTGGTGAGTGGTACACCCCTTGATGCCATGAATGTCGCATAATTAACAACAGTTAACTCATCTTGTGGATCTAATAAAGGACTCTGGCCAAATTGTGTTGAATATCCTTTGTATCGGCCATTTAAATGATCCTTCAGGGTACTGTAAGGGACTTCAAGTTCATTTGCTGCCTGGTGTAATGAATATCCTTCATTTTTTTACAAGTTTTTTGGCTTTCTCAAAGATCTCTGCAGAGTGAATTTTTTGTTGCCGAGGCATCTTGGTCACTCTAAAGATAAGGGGGAAAAAATTATTATTGTCTGACCCTAGCGTATGCTTGTCTAAATATAGTAACGCAAAAATTAATGTTTTTGACTTGAGGAAAAAACCGATAACTCTGCTGAAAACCAGCGTTTACAAGCTTCCGATTGAACATTCAATCTAAGAAATATTTTTTTGCACAATTATTAGAAAAATTCTTCAGTCGTTAAGTAAAGATATCCCAATAAAACGAAAAAAAGACGGCATATATTGTGCCGGCCCTGAAAACAGGATGTCTAAAACATTTTGACAGCCGGACTAAATGACAATTTTTAACTAATCTACAGCTTACATTTTGACGAATTATTTAAAAAAGCAAGGAAAATATTTATTCTTCCTTTTGATTTGATTTTTATACCAGTATTATGGATTTACTCAATCTACGCGGTCTTTTTCAATTGCCGTTATTTTCCTTTCGCTTACACTTGCGCTTCCTTTTTCGTCTGCTAGTGACCTTTATACTTCCGGAAAACTCTTCAAAACTGAGGTAAAAAAAGATGACACCATAAACAACAATAAACAATAACACAAACTTATGAAAAGTTTTTCTTTTATTGGTCAACAACAAAATAATACAAAACTGGGCGAGCATGCGCCTGGGCGAGCATGGGTCCGATGAGTCTATTTAGATGATTCATTCTGCACATTTTATGTTGTGCCAAGGATTTTACAAAAGCATTCCTTCACACTTCCTCATAGTCCATACTGTTACTATCCAATTCCAAGATTGTTAAAGCCAATAGTGGTGACCTGTAAAATTAATCAAGAAAGAAGAGAAAAGATAATTTAGTTTAATAAAATTAGTCGGAGTTACCTGTAAAATGCCAATTGAATCCTCAACAGAACCATTTTAAAATCAGTGAGGAAAAGCCTCTTGAAAAGATTGTGAAACAAGACAAAAATGCTGGTAACCAGCATTTGCTCCTTTCTCCATACAATACATCAAGGGAGAAAAGTGCACCAAACCCACGACCTCCACTGAACACTAGCACTGCAGCTGTGTACCAACTGAGCAAGCCTGTTACCTGGTCATGGGTCCACCCAGTGACAACTACAACACCCACAACGTCTTCAACCCTATCAAAGACAAGTTCCATCTTTGGAGCCTCATGTAAAATGTAGACTGCAAATTTTGATGCTGTCAGTCTGGACAAGTCGTAAAAGTAGTTGTTTAAAATTGGAAGAAGTCTAGCCATTTGAACCGGAAACCTTGTTTACTGAGGAAGTACTCCAACAACACTGTTCAGTGAGTCTCTTGACATCAATGCAACAAATTCACATAATCACTAGAATGCAGATGATTAAAATCATGAATAACTATAAACTACAATCTGATCTTAATCTTGAACTTACCATATATATTTTAAAATTCAAGACTTCTCCAAATTGAAAACATTAACAGTCTTACGGATGAAAAATGTGGATCATGAAATGTGGATCAGATGATAAAGTTTATCCACAGGAATTTGACATTCTATTATTAAAATAAATAATAAAACATGAAAAAAAAATCTCCTATATACATGTAATATAAACACAAGGAATGCAACATCTTGATTGCTGGCGCTAGCACCCGACAGCCTTTCCCAACCAAAATCACCCATGAAACAACCATTGATCATAATCTCCTTTAGCCTAGCGATAGACAACACAATAATGTACCTGCGACACCCGGCGATACCACAGTAGACACCTTTCAACCAGAGATATCCGTCATGTTTTACAACTCTATCCGAAAATTTTGATTTGTCTGAGACTCCATTCGCTGACGTCACAAAAAGAGCCAGGAAGTGTGTTTCGTTTTTAAGATACTTATAGACATCACATGGTACTAAAGATTTTTCTAGAATCTTTAGTATAATTTGCTACCGGAAAATTTACGATGGACTTGAGATGGTACGGTGTATAGTAAATGCCCAAATATGATAAAGATCACCGGAGCGTCTCATTATTGAGACTACTGACTAGACGTAAAACATGCTGATGCCCGCTCAAAATAAAGACAGTTTCAAGTCAGCCTTACAATAAAACCTGTTCGGGTAGCCCTAATTGAAGTAATTCAATATAAACAACCTTGCTAATTATTATAACAAACGATATTAACATTAACGCAAATACTCTCCCAAAACCAGTTTGAAAAACTGTTGTTTTGTCTTTGTTAGTTTTATATAACTTAAGCATCTATTTCACTCGTCCTCGTCTATTTCTCACTCATAAATATGAACAGACGGTTGCATTCTTTGGACCCTGGTTTTAATGCATATTAATATTATTATTATGCATATTTTTATTACCCAGTAGAGTGCACAAGAACAAAAAACTCTACCTTAGATTTTGAGTTATTCCACTTTGATCTTCATTTTACAGTATTTCTTGCTTTTCCAGAACGGAATTTGTCACCTCAAGTCGAATTGACTTAAAACTTGGTAAACATGTTTGTTGCATTACCTGCTCTTGGATTATTATACCTCCTGGACAAATCATGGTGGGACGGGTGTATCTTGCAATAATTAGCCACTCTTGTTTCATTATTATTTTGGCCTCGAACCTCGATATTTGATATTTATCTTCATTGTAGAGCTTTACCACTTAGTACCCTGGTGAGCGATATGGGACCATCATGGTCCTCGTGTTCTCCTTTTCCCATGATGTGTTCGGTTTGCAGATGCTTTCATTTTGTCAAGTCTTAATTTTTCTTAATTTTTGTTTTTTCATATTAAGAGTTAAAGCTTCTTAATCTTTTTATAGGTAATGATGCTGTGATAAAGTACTTGAGTACCCGGGTAGGGTAATGCCGGTACCCTTTACTAAATCATTACCCGGGTACCAGATAAATAAATAGTAACTTATTAAGTAAGGCTATGATTGTGACAATAATGATTTCAAACCAGAAGTAAAGTAATCAATAATTATGGTTTGCACTTCAAAAGTGTAATATTAAGATATCTGTGGAAAATTAGTTTAAAGTCATTAAAAAACTGAAAAGACGGTCTGAAGTGTCTCTAATTGGACAATGTCAAAAGGAACATTGTGTTGTGTCATGGGTTTCCATGTTTTTTTTAATCGAGCATTTTTTCATGCATGGTAATTTATTGATGGTTTCCCACATGATTTGACAGTAATTTATCAATATTAAGGTAAGACCTGTGTAATGCACTTCCGGTGAACATTTGGCAAAAATTCTAATTGGTTGTTAATTAATGATAAGTAAGGATTTATGCAGAAATAATATTTTTGCACATTTCTATCTGATCAGAAATTCCGTTTATGTCTATCTTGAAACTATTTTTTGATACTTTTGTTAGTTTTCTAAAGAGGGAGGTAATTATTATCTCTTTTTGAATTGAGAATATAGCGGTTTTAGATTTATAAATGATAATTCAAAGAAGGAAAAAATGGAAAAAATGAAAAGGTGAAAGTAGTTCAATAATACTCATTTTTAATTATAGGTAATTTTGCATGATGATATTTTTGTGAAAATAGCTGTTTTCCATTACACAGGTCTTACCTTAAAGGGCAGGAAGTAGCTTCCGTTACCATCATGTTATACAAGTTAACTCATTACCACACAATCTCTACTTTTGACGACCCTGAGAAAGAAATTTTTAGAAAACATTGTGGGAAAAGGAGAAAATGCTGGTTAACAGCCTTTTCTTCTTTTCCTACAATGTTTTCTACTCTTCACAAAATGAAATTCTAATTTTCAGTTACTTTTATATTATCATCTGCAAATGCTTTAAATTTGAACAGGCCTAAAATATTGTCATTTGGTCAAGCATTTAGCAGATAATGGATTTTTTTTACGGTTTTTTTTTTACATGAATTTCAATTCTAGAACATGGCTTACGCAACAATCTGTGTGAGTTGGAACACTTAAAATGTTACACTTTGTCTTTTGTTTGTCTTGCAGAAGACTAAGGAACGGCCAAACTTGGATTTTTGACGAAGCTTGGTTATTTGAAGCTATATTTAGTTGTTCAGTGTTTACATGAATTGGTACATGTCCAAGTGCCAGGATGCATATAAATAGACAACTGATGATGTTTGATTTAATGGGAAGTAATAACATCAGGTATCGGAGTACCCGCGGGTAATACCGTATAACGGGGTTTTTTTACTGCTGTAAAAGTTTACGAATTTGAGCTAAAAACACGTGATTTAAATTTTTACGATTTTATCTTTTACTAATTCTTTACATGCGTAAAAAATTACAGCATTAAAAATATCAGTGCATTGTCCACTCTTTCATTTAAGATTATAAGTGTATTGTTTGTTTTAAATACAGGTTGAAAGAAAAGTGTCAGTCTTTGTTTGGCGTGCGAATAGCGGTAATTGTTTTGACGTGCGAATAACTGTTTTAACAGATACCTGTATGGTCATAATTGACAACTAACTGTGGAGGCACATTGTCATCTGTCATTAATTTTTTCACTCTGTTTAGAAAGCCTTTCTTTAGCTCATCGAAATTTTAAAACCTGGGGTTTTGCAGTTGTACAGCCATGTCTTTTCACATGACCCATTTGTGACATTTTTGGAGCGGCCCAATGCCGAGTCAAGTTCTCATCATCGCCATAATCACCGTGTCGAGTATCATGAAGGTGCCTCGTTTACGTGGTGTCAAAGCATTTTTAACCTGAATATTCAATTCACGTACAGTATGGATAAGAATTATCTGTTAGTTTTCCGTTTGGGCACGGAAGCCGTGGCTTAAAGTATCCTAATAGAGATGACTGATTGAGAGAAGTCGCATCACACGTAATCAGAACGCAAGTGAAAAAAATTCTTATATTGCATGTATTTAGTGCACAGGTATTACATACTGGTAACCCTTTATTTCATATCGATACAATATTACGGTTTTACGCTGTAATCATTTACGCGTCGAATTTTTACGAATCAGTAAAAATTGGCAGCACGTAAAAAAAAACCCGTTATACGGTATGGCCATAGGTGCCCGGGTACAAAATTTCTACCTGTCCAAGCTCTACTCACATGCATGTAATTCTGTTGATACAGTTCATGTCACATGCTTTGTATCCTGTTACTTTTCAGATTCCTACCGATTTTGTGTAGCTCCTGAACAAACTCTCTATCAAGATGGGCCGAAAAAAGATTTCCATTTCCCGTATCAATGATGAAAGAAACAGACAGGTAAGAAGAAAAAATTTAGTGGGAAAGTCTGATCATACAAATAATACGTTATAGGTTGTGACCCTTATCCTGCTGAATCTGTGAAATGAGGCTCTCAAGCTGATAGTAAAATGGAGGGGGGATATCCCCTTTTCAGACTACATGTATGTGATAAAACCGATAGATACACATTGCGATCACATATCTCTTTACCAAAAGGCAAAATTTCAGACTGGTCAAAATTGAAAGCACTTGCAGACGACAAAATAAACGAAACTCATAAATTGAAATTTGTTTCCAGCGGGGTAGAAAACATTGTGGGAAAAAGAGAAAATGCTGGTTACCAGCATTTTCTCCTTTTCCCACAATGTTTTCAAAAGGCTTCTAACCCAGGGTCATAAAAACCAGGGATTGGTTTGTAAAGGGTTATAATATTTATTAAAGAATTGTACTAAAGACATGGAAATAATTGATAAAGCACAATCATCAACGCTATACCAAACAAAATTTTAGGAAGATCAAAAATTCAAAGCACTTGCAGACAAAAAAAAATGGCTCAAAAGTTGAAGTTTGAGTTTTAAAGGGTAGAAAACATTGTTGGAAAAAGAGGAAATGCTGTTAACCAGCATTTTCTCCTTTTGCCAAAATGTTTTCAGAAGCCTCATTTCCTAGGGTCATGAAAACTTGAGATTGTGTGGTAAAGAGTTAAAAAAAGTTTTGTTAATTTTTCGTTTCTACTTTTACAGGTGACTTTTACAAAGAGAAAATTTGGACTTATGAAGAAGGCCTATGAGCTGAGTGTTCTATGTGACTGTGAGATAGCCCTTATTATTTTTACCAGCAATAACAAGCTGTACCAGTATGCCAGCTCGGACATGGATAAAGTATTACTAAAGTACACAGAATACAATGACACAGTGGTCAGCCAGACAAACAAGGATATCATTGATGTATGTATGACAACAACAACCAGTTACAGGAGTATTTTATCACATAATTCTCCTTATTTTCAAGGTACATGTAATACAGCCATTACAAAATTTCTTTTCTCAAAAATGTGAGAAAAGAAAATAGCGCTGTATTTGGGTAATTGTCTGTAATTATACACATCATGATACCTCCCAGCAAAACGAATGTTTTTGGGGTTATACTGGATTCAGCTTGTATGTCTGTGTGTGTGTCTGTCCATGTATCCATCTGTACAAAATACTAGTAATTGCCTTTTTCTGTCAAAGAGCTGGCGGGGGGTATTAAGTTACATTTAATGATAGCTCTAGTTCCTAAAGATGGCTGACCCACATTTCTGAGTGAAAGAAACAGTCAGTATTTGCAATAGTGATAAATTTGTTAATTTTTTTCACTTATAGATTCAAAATGAAATCCATATATTCAAGTTTCTTTGAAATTATATTTCATTTATAATGTTTGTCAAAAAAGGAAATAGGCTTCATGAAAATTTCATAACACATGACTTGTATGCCTATGTTTTTAACTCATTATGGACTATACATGTAATTCTTGTTATACAGTAAATTTATGTGATCAACTTCAAGAAATTCTAACATTCCTTGGCTTTTGATGTATATGGAATTTTGCAACAGTCTGCCATTCTGTGAAGTGGGATCATGTTGAGTTGTTTATGTAAAGAGGTTCATATTAGATGAGGCTGAAGGTAGAATCCGATATTCACCTCTTTACATACGCAACAAGACATGTGTGATGTGACCATGCAGAAATGCAGATTGTTGTAATAGTCCTTTTAATACACACTCCACCACAATAACTGCAAAGAAAAATCACAAAATCAAAAACGCAATATTCCAGAGGTAATGTTTTTGCCCAATTCTTATCAAAGTTAGTCAGAATATTTTAATTTATGATTGAAGTGGGTCACATTGGATCAAAAGGTAGGCAGGCATATGAAATCTTTGAAGAATCTTGTGCACATCCTAGAGGCCAAATTTTCTATCCAATACTCAAAGGTGGTTAGAACCTTTGTTTTGGTATATCTACAACAAATTGTGAAACAGGCCATGTCTCACTTTACGGTAGGTCACTGAAACAAATTATAGAAAAAGCTTTGTGAATGCAAGAAGCCAAATTTTAAATTAAATACTGAAAAAAGCTTGTTAGAATTTTTGCCATAATATCTTTGAAAGAGATTGGAAATGTATCATGTTTGATCAAAAGGCTCAAGTGAGTGACTCCAGGACCATCATGGCCCTCTTGTCTCCATAATTTTTGAGAAAAAAAGTTCCAGAGAGTCATTTAATCCACTACCACACAGCATAATTTTTTTAACCAATCCAAATTAAAAGCATTCTAAGACGACAATTTAAAAGTGGCTAGATGGTGCAAATTTGCTTTGACAGGGTAGAAAACTTTGTTGGTAAAGGAGAAAATGCTGGTTACCAGCATTTTCTTCTTTTCCCACAATGTTTTCAAAAGGCTTCTTCCTCAGGGGTGTTAAAAGTCATCATTGTGTGGTAAAAGGTTAAACACAGAAATGTTTGGTAAAGAGTTACTGGTTTATTTTCAGATGCTGAACAAGAAAGGGGACAAGGCAGATGGGGATGAAGATGATGAGGTTTATACATTGTCCCCTAAGGATCAAGTTTATGAGAAGATTGATAGAGAATATCAGAAAGTTATGACACAACCACATACTGTAAGTATTTACACACATTATGTAATGATTTACCAGATGACAAAATTTTCTGCTGGCCCAAATCAGAAGTGTTTTCAGACAACAAAGTAAATATTGCACAAAATAAAAAATTTTCGTTTGAAAGGATAGAAAACATTGTGGTAAAAAGAGAAAATGTTTGTATCTAGCATTTTCTCCTTTTCCCACAATGTTTTCAAAAGTTTGTTCCTTCAGAGTTGTTATAGTTGTGGATTGTGTGATGAAAGATTAATGCTTGAACAAGATGACAAAATTTTTTGAGTGGGCCAAATGGAAAGTCCTTGCAGGTAATAAATGAAATGTTGCTTAACCCTTTCCCAAACAATCCCTGGCTTTTATGACCCTAGAATAGAAGCCTTTTGAAAACATTCGGGAAAAGGAGAAAATGCTGGTAACCAGCCATTTCTCATTTTCCCAAAATGTTTTCTACCCTGCTGGAAACAAATTTCATTTTTTGAGTAACGTTTATTTTGTCGTCTGCAAATGCTTTCGATTTGGACCAGTCTGGAATTTTGTCGTTTGGTAATGAGTTAAGTGACATTGATCTGGCTGAAAAACATTCTGAAAAGAAGGAGAAAATGCTGGTTACCAGCTTCTTTCCTTTTTTCTAACTACTTATACATAAAACTTCATCCTCAGGGTAGGGAAATACAGGATTGTGTGGAAAACGGATGAAAAATGAAAAGGAAATCTTAATTTTATCACATACCCTCCCTTGTTTTCAGTGTAATATACCCGTTACAAATTTTCTTATCTTATACACGTTTAAAACCACATTTATGTGATGTCAGTTTTGGCGCCATTTTGTACGGATTTCATCCAAGTGAATGGGTCTCATGGAAAATACTGCAGGAGCATTTATGAATGTTTTTGCATCATCTTATCTTTATTTTGTGAAATATTGTTATGCGATAAAAAGAATATTCTGACATTTGTGAGCTTTTGAGATAAGATTTTATTAAACTTGTCAAGGAAAATGTTATTAATCTCGCCAAAGGCTCGCTTAATAACATTTTCCTTTGACTTGCTTAATAAAATCTTATCTCAAGAACTCACTCATGTCAGATCCTATATAGGTTGCCTGTTTTTGAAGAGAAAATTGAGTTACTATCATAGCCCTGGTGGCTGCATTGTTGTACATTAACCCTTTACCCCATTAGGCATTTCTATGGTATCTCTAATTGACCCTATATAACAGCAAGGATAAAGCCCTTCTTTATGTGTATATGAGACCTTTTGAAAGCATAGAAAACATTGTGACAAAAGGTGAAATTGCTCGTAATGAGCAATTTCACCTTTTTCTACAATGTTTTCCAAAGGCTCCTACAAGCAGTGCGTAGAAATGAGTATCTATGGAGTAAAGAGTTAACATGTAAAAACTTTTGACATTTTGTAATATCTCTAATAATACTGAACATATTTACTTCCAATTTAGAAAAGTTGTTAACTTTCAAAAGGTGAACTTGTACAATAAGGGTAGATTACCATCACATCAAAGTATTTTTTTACACAGTTTTGCACCTTTTTCAATAAAAAAAGCTTTCATTGCTGCCAAGCGTTGGCACTAACATCCAATGTTTTTGTTTTAGGTTTGCTTTAACCAGCAAAAAACACAAGCATGTGAATTTTGAAAAGAATATTTTTTTCACGTCACTATGGTTATTGATGAAAGACAACCAATGGAAGCATAAAAGATGACAAAGTAAAAGTGGCTGAAGTGAAAAAAGCTGTGTTTGAAAGAGTGCGAAATATTGGGTGAAAAGAAGTAAATGCTCATTATCAACATGCTCTGATCCCAAAATGTTTTCAAAAGCCTTCCTTCTCTCAGTTGAATAAAAGGATTATTTGAGAAAGGTTTAAAGTGGTCTTAACTAATTACCACACAGACCCGACTTTTAACAACTCTGAGGAAGAAGCCATTTTGAAAACAGGAGAAAATGCTGGCAACTAAGATTTTCTCCTTTTCCCAAAATGCTTTTTGCTCAAGGAAAAATTAGGTCAACAGGGTTTTCCTTGATGCACGATTTTGTGCGTTTTGATGCACCTTTAACCCATTACCACACAATCCCTACTTTTGACACCCCTATGAAAGAAGCCTTTTGAAAACACTATGGGAAAAGGAGAAAATGCTGGTAACCAGCATTTTCTCCTTTTCCCACAGTGTTTTCTACCCTTCCCAGAACAAATTTCTATTTTTCAGTTGCCTTTATTTTGTCGTCTGCAAATACTTTGAATTTGGACCAGTCTAAAATTTTCTCGTGTGGTAAAGAGTTAAGGAAAATGTTGCACAATTTTTAGCTCACCTGAGCACGAAGCTTTTGTGATCGCCCAATGTCCATCGTCTTTCGTCCACAATTTCTTTAAACATCTTCTCCTAAACCACTGGGCCAATCTTGATGAAACTTGGCAGAGATGTTCCTTGGGTGAGGCTCTACCAAAGTTGTTCAAGAGATTGAATTCCAGCCATAATTCTGGTTGCCATGGCAACCAAAAGGAAAAAAAAAAAGCAAAATCTTTGAAAATCTTCTTCTCTGAAACTAGAATGCGTAGAGCTTTGATATATGGTGTGTAGCATGTCCTAGTGGACCTCTACCAAGAATATTCATATGATGCCCCTGGGGTCAAAACTGGCCCCGCCCCGGGGGTCACAAGTTTGAAACATAGGAACAAAGAAAGAAAAACTTTAAAATTCTTCTTCTCTGAAACTAGAAGGCGCAGAGCCATGATATTTAGTATGTAGCATCTCCTAGTGAAGCTCTACCAAGATTGTTCATATGATGCCCTGGGGTCAAAACTGGCCCCGCCCCAGGGGTCACAAGTTTGAAACATAGGAACAAAGGAGGAAAACTTCAAAATTGTTCTTCTCTGAAACTAGAAGGCGTACAGCTTTGATATTTGGTATGTAGCATCTCCTAGGGGACCTCTGCCAAGATTGTTCATATGATGTCCCTGAGGTCAAAACTGGTCCCATCCCGGGGGTCACAAGTTTGAATCATAGGAACAAAGAAAACTTTAGAATTCTTCTTCTCTAAAACTAGGTGGTGTAGAGTTTTGATATTTGGTATGTAGCATCTCCTAGTCGACCTCTACCAAGTTTTTTCTTAGGATGCCCCTGGGGTCAAAACTGGTCCTGCCCAGGGGTCACAAGTTTGAGTTTACAGCTTGGTATTCAGGTGAGCGATATAGGACCATCATGGTCCTCTTGTTTCAGTAATGCGTCATGGTGAATGCACAAATACAATCAGAGGTAATAATGATAGTATATACATGTACCTTCCGACACTCTCACAACGTGATTACATGAAAAATCTTGAGTACGAAGGGAAAATGGGACGAAAGATTGGACTGTATATCGATTTTACTAAAGTACCGTCGGTCTTTAAACAGATCTAAACTAAACCAGTCGATCTCTAATGAAAACAATATGGCTCTGTCAGTGCTAGCTCTGGCCCAAGTAAAATAATGGCCAACAACTTTTTCTTACAAAAAATAATAGACAAAATAACCGTGTGAAGTTGGTTTTAAAAAAAAATATGCACATGTAGCATTGAACAAACTTTACTGTTAACTCATAGTTTCAAACTTTCATTCACATAAATATGTCAATAATAATAAATCATCTATATAGTTAATCTTATATTGTAGAAATATTGGTGGAAAAGGAACATTTGCTCTATACCATTTCCTGGGATAGTGCTCATTTTCCCACAAGATTTGCATAAAAGTATAAAAACTGATTTCTTGGTTTCCTTTGATGAATGGTTACTTTTTTAACATATAACACAATTTTGTTTTAATCTTACAATCCAGAAAATATTGAGGGGGAAAAAGGAAAATTTGTTAAGTGCTACTTCCTGGGACAGTGCTCCTTTTACCACAATATTGCATAAAAGCATAAGGACTTTTGTGAGTACTTCTGTACCAAACAACATTCTTTTATTATCATAATAAATGATATGCACAAGTGAATGGAGAAAATTTTCTATTACATGATTACCTCCCTTTATTATATTTCAACCTCGATTATTCTCAAATTAAGTCAGTCTGGCAGGCGAGTCAGACTTTGTAGACAAAAAGTTATTCACTCAGTAGTACATAAACAGTGAGATAGACTTATATAAGTGAGCAGTGTTCCCAGTAGCTTTTTCTGTTTCAATGGTACACTTACCCCTTGAGCTGTAAATCTAGGGGTAAGATGTCATAATATGGTATGGCAATAATTGTTCTCTGCTAGAGGTAAAGTAATCAATATTGATGATTTGCTGCACAAAACTCTGTTAAAACAAGATACCTGTGGAAATTTACTGCTTAAAGTCATTAAAAAGCTGAAAAGACGGTCTAAAGTGACACTGATCGGGCAATGTCACAAGGAACATTTTGTTGTGTCATGGGTTTCCGTGTTTTTTGCATCGAGCATTTTTTCACCTGTGTTGATTTGTGGATAAGTATTTCTGTGTGATTTGACTATGATTATCAATAAGGGTAGCAAGTAACTTCAAATCTTGTCATTTTACACAAGTTAAGTGAATAATGTTTTTTTTCCGTTTTTTCTTACGTGAGGTCTCGCATGTCACCAAAATTTGTTATGTGAATTTCAACGTAGTAACATCTGATTGGTTCCCTTCTATCCCGCGTCAGTTAACGTGGTCAATCAAAATTAAGAAGAAACAAACAATAATGGCCAATTAACGGTTTAGAGTAATATGACACGTGTTGTATAATATACCAGTCCAGTGTGACCTGTTAATTGCCCAAGTCTGCGTCCGCCGAGGTGTGAAACAAGCAATTAACACACATTTCCGGCGCAAATTAACCTGTGATCTAGGCATGTAAAGGAAATTTTACCCGACTTTTTGGGAATAAATTAATCGACAATTTTTATCGACAATTGGAAGAATTAATCAACACCTGAATTAAAAAATCGACAAATGTCGATAATGTCGATTGGCAGCGCGAGCACTGCTCTGTCAAAATCAACGTCATTCTTGCTGTCTGCAAGGAAGAAGAGCCCCTACCTAAAGATCAGATAATACAACATATAAGAGATACACTTGGTTATTCATTTAAAACAGTTGCATTAACGCTACCCTCATGTCGAAACACAAGAATCGGCCATTTAATTGGTGATACTATTTTATTTCTGGCTGAAATGGATACTCTTTATCAAGAAAAATAACAGAGACTTTCTACTCCGGCCCACAACAGGCTTTCTTCTTCAACGAAATGATCGATTCCTGTTATATAACCCATAACAATAGAGAAAGGCTACACATACTTCGAAAACAACCCTTTTGCAGCATCAAAACACTAGCAATCATGACGATACCCTTAAAACATTAAAATTACTTACAGATATGACAGCTTGTGAAGGTAGAGCATATTTGCTTGTTGATAACAGGCTTTATAAAGCAGACTCCAGATAGTCTTTATGAAAAAGGTGCCATCTAAGCCCCCTCTGTGTACATGTATAGAGAGTCTCTTGTGTTATTATGTATCTATTACTATGAAACAATTCATATATAGACTATAATAGATAATCAAAGATTTACAGTGAATAGAAAACATGACAAAAACACATACTTTCACAAATAGTAGCTTTTATTTAAGCAAATTTCATTTTGTTGTGACCCCCACAAATTCCAAAATGACCCCTATTATTTTTGACTATGGGGTCACAATGATATTGTAACCCCCTATTTTTATGGCAGAGGGAAAACCATGGGTCTCAATTTTGCCACCTTTAAATTTTTGTCATCTGTAATTGGTTTGAATTTGAACTAGTCCAACAGTTTATTTGGTAACAAGTTTATTTACTTTATTTTTTACCAACTTTCAGCAACATGGCCAGGTGTTGCAGCCACAAAGCAGTGCAGGACCATCAGTGATGCCTGTCCATGCTGTACCAAATCTGGCCTATGCTGGGGCTCAAGGGCAGTATCAAGCTATTTCAGATGGATCGGGGAACAACATTGTTCTTCTACAATCACCCCAGAGTCAAACAGCCATAGCCCATAGCCAAAATAGTGAGTAAAAAGCTTGAGCTATGCACAGCAATTCTTTATTCCAATCAAGTCATCATGTGATAATGAAGCCATGAAAATTAATTTCATGTAGTTACCAACTTAATCTTCAGGTAGAATGGTCCTTTGGAACGCAAAAAATTGACCCTTAGTGAAAGGTTTTTACCCATTTTAGTCTACAAGGACTGTGCAGACTGACATAGATATGATAGTTGAATACTTTTGCAGATGCATTATGCTCTCTTTTCATAAAACATTAAACATAAAACACTAAAGCACTTTAATTTAGTTTAAACATTGATTGAAGAAGTTATTTTACATTGATTGAGAAACAAGTCATTACAACTTATACTAATCTTTCTCGATTCTGCTTAATCTTAAAGTTGACACCCGCTCCCAGGTATTGAACTCAGGACCTTTAGGTTATGAGGCAGACGCTCTGCCTCATGACCACGGATACCACAATTTTAGACTAAAGCACTACTTTTTAAATGGTGTCGACTTTTATCTAATGTGCCAATGCTTTCAGTCCAAAATTGTAACTGAAGTTTTCCTATGACGTACTGACTTATGAAGACTGACAATGTCTGAAAGATTGCACAAATATGAAATAAATATTTTGATGATGATATCACATAGAAATAATTTCTTTATCATGTTTACACATTTCAAATGTCAACTGATGCAGACAGATCAACTGCAGTGCCATGAAGTCAATGTATTCAATTTAGATGTCCTTTCTTTGGAAAAAAATTAAACATTAACCCTGTACCAAACCATCTCATATTTATACCCCTGCAAACGAAGACTGTGGGGGGTATACTGGAATCAGCCTGTCCATCGGTCGGTCCGGACAACTCCTCCTACAGTTTCAGTCCAATTCGCTTGATACATGGCAGAAGTGTTCATTAGGAGCTGAAGATGAGCAAGAAGCAAATTTTGTAAAAATTCCATCAAGAATACCTGAGTTATTGCCCCTGATTTGACTTAAAAATGCTTGTCTGGACAACTCCTCCTACAATTCAGTCTGATTCGCTTTATACTTGGCAGAAGTGTCCATTTATAGATGTGCAAGACGCAAATTCTGTGAAAATTCCATCAAAGATTACTTATTTATTTCCCCTGATTTGACTTAAAAATGCTTGTCCAGACAACGCCTCCTACAGTTTCTGTCTGATTCACTTTAAACTTGGCAGAAGTGTTCATTAGGAGTTGTAGATGTGCAAGACGTAATTTTCATGAAAATTCTATAAAGAATTAATGAGTTATTGCCCCTGATTCACATTTAAAATGCTTGTTCAGACAACTCCTCCTACAATTTCAGTCCGATTCGCTTTATACTTGCCAGAAGTGTCCATTTGGAGTTGTAGATGTGCAAGACACAAATTTTGTGAAAATTCCATCAAGAATTACTCATTTATTTCCTGATTTGACTTAAAAATGCTTTGGGGTGGGGGTATTTATCACCTTTAGTGATAGTTATTCTAGTTTTATGATTCTTTTACTCCTGCACTGCTAAGCATGACATACTGACCTTTTATGGATATTGTAGATCAAGATCAGATCTTGGATCTGTCTGTTGACCCTTTACCATATAATACCAGCTTTTAAAAATCCTGAGGAAGAAGCCTTTTGAAAACATTGTAGGAAAAGGAGAAAATGCTGGTGACTAGCATTATCTCCTTTACCCACAATGTTTTCTACTTTTCATCAAGTCGAGTTCCAATTCTGAGTCACCTTCTTTTTGTTGTCTGCAAATGCTTTCAATTTGGACCAGGCTAGGAATTTGTCGTTTGGTAAAGAGTTAAGGAGATGTTTTTTCAGTACCTTTGAAATAGCAAAATTTGGGTTTCAGGTTGAAAGTTTCATGTTAATTATTTTGATGGATAAGGAGTAAGAGAATCCCATTGAAAACATTGTCAGATATATAGACAAAATGTAGTATCACTTTCTTCAAGCTTTTTATGGAATTGCATTAAATTCATGAACATGCAAACTGATCTTTCATAAATCATACAGCATGATATAATATAAAGGATTTTGGTTAGAGCCTGGCCTGTGATTGATGTGGAATAAGTTATAAAATGAAGAGTATGATTGAAATTTATATCCTTTCATTTTCTAATCATTCAGTTCAAACTCAATCAAATACTCTGAGCCCAGCCCCAAATAGAGTTTCACCTGCGCCAAGCACATCACCAGCTCCTCAGTCTGTCCCCCAGGTTAGTGAGACAGTGGATGAGTCCCCCAGAGACAAAAGGCCTAATCTGAAAGTGGTGATACCCGACAGGGATGGTGGAGCCCAGGTAAGGAAATTTATATCATTGCTATGTTTACAGACTGTTTTATTCTGTTGGTTTTAGATATATTATAAAGCAGTCAGGGTTCCCGCTTGGCTTCGCATTTGGCGCCATTTGCAATAGATTTTTAAATCTGGCGCAAGAAAATGCTGATTGGCGCCGATATTTCTCATATCGGGATGCCGAACATTTTGATAATGGTCCACTTCACCGCAATGCGTCAATGCATGATCGCTAATTTATCGATAAAGTTTAAGTTAATTAGCAGGAATGAACTAAGGCATCGGCGTTATGCAAATTACTTTACAGATCGGTAACAGTTACATGGGACTGTCCGAATATATATACACTTCCAATAACATAAACTTCCAGCTATTGTCAGTTAATTTGGGAAAACTGTAAGAAAGTGAAAGTATCGAAGACCAGAGTCCCATATAAATCTTGTATATTACTAAATGTTAAAATTGATCAAAATCGCAGATAAAATAGATAGATTCTGTATTAATTTAACATACAGCGGTTTCCGAAATGCCGACCCTGTTGGCACTTACTAAAACCTGGATGGTTATGTTATCGTCATCCTCAAAGTTTTCTACATCGTTTTTCCTGCATTAATCGCCAACCTTTCAAAAAACTTGTTTGGTTTTTAACATTTTAACTTATGTATGTTTCAAAATATAAATAGTCCTCTCATGAATTTTTTTTCTAGATCTAGAAATTTGTCTAAATGAGAATTTCTACTTTGTAACATTTTTTTCTCATATTGACTTACTTGTTTGGTTTGTACATTTAGACCAATATCTGTCTCATGAAAGTCTCTCTTTATAACTTTGTTACAACAGGAGAAATGGTTATCAGTGACATAGTTCTGTTTTGTCAGTGGTTTTTCAAATTTTAATGACAAATCTACCGATACTTAAACTTAATACATAATGATTTTTCATTGTTAACGAAACTAATTTTTGGACTTTGGAAATATATATTCACACAATCAGCATAGATAACAGAAATTTAATCAGATCAAAACAAATTTTTTCTTGTTTATATTATTGCTCCTGATACAACCATGCAATGATAACTTACTGACCAATTCTTGATTATGCCAGACCTACTGAACCTTCCTCTTATTTGAAGCATTAGATGTTATTTGTTATCCCCCGCCATAGGCGGAGGGATATAGTTTTAGCGTTGTCCGTCCGTGCGTCCGTACCGGCAAATATCTCCAATACCATTGGACGGAATTTCGTGAAACTTTATACACGTGTACAATGACCCATTCTCCCGAGACACTTTTTTTTTTTTTTTTTTTTATTCGATGCAAAATGGCCAACTGAGAGCGATTTTAAGTTTCACTTAAGTTACACTTAAGCACACTTTTAATGTTTTGAGTCTTCTCTTCAAAACTATACAAAGTTTTTACATGGAACTTGTCACATGTGCCAACCTCTATTACGAAATGCAGGAAAAAAAGTTTCACCTACATTGACTGTGCATCACCACAGTTATTTGCCCTTGTTTTTGTAATAAGGTGTCATGGCAAAAGGGGGTTTCATGCTATATTTCATTCCATTTCTTTTGAAGGCAACTCATTCCACATTTCTTGACGGAATTGAATAGAATTTTGACAAAATATTTCCTCAGGCCTCTGCCAACCCCCAGAAATTGGGGAGAAGTGACTTCTCCCTAGTCAGAGAATGGGGAGAAGTTTTTCAAAATGGGGAGAAGTGGTCAGACTTTGGGGAGAAGTGGTCAGACTTTGGGGAGAAGTTCAGACGGACATCAAAAAATAGATGTGGGCCGAAATATAGAGGGAATTCACAACACCTTAACAATATAACAAATTAATAAAATTGAAAATCA
The DNA here is from genome assembly GCA_943736015.1 of Tridacna crocea. Taxonomy (NCBI): domain Eukaryota; kingdom Metazoa; phylum Mollusca; class Bivalvia; order Cardiida; family Cardiidae; genus Tridacna; species Tridacna crocea. The sequence goes on along the minus strand of OX031066.1, from coordinate 30,207,799 downwards.
TGTGAATCTAAATTGAAAAAAAATTATTTTATGCTTTTTATCTTTTTCATGATCAGTATACATACTTATTCCTTTTGGAAACTACTCAAAACATATTTATTCATAGTTTGCTAAATTCACATACATGTACCTTTAGGATTAAAATATTATGGAAAGAAATGATAATGGAAAGAGAAAGCAGTGCTAGTTTGAGTATTAAATAGTTTCTCCTGGCACATTTTTCTTTTCAAAATCTTCCAAACACTAGACTATTTGTTTCCAAAGTCCTCTATATAGTTTTTTGCTAAAAATCAATCTCATTACCAATTTTAACATACATTATAATATAAATGTAACATATATATATATACCTATCAAATTGACAGCATTTGCTGCAGGCAAATACCGGTAGATAACCGCTCAAAGGCTGTAACTAATGTGAAAAAATATAGATCTAGTCTGTCAAATGTAGAAAAGCTTACTTCCAGCATTTTCTCATATTGCCACGATGTTTTCACCTTTCTATTGGTAAGTTAGACGCAGTTTCAGAGTGCGAGAGACATCGAAACTATTACCGTTTGTCTTTGATTAATATCGGATAAATCATAAGTAAAACATCGTTCAACAACTAGTTAACACCTAATTTACTATCAAAGCCTTGTAGATCGGCGGTTCGCGGCCAGATCAAGGAAATACTATAAATCATTGGAATACTTAAATCTGTCTAGAACCAAAGACAATAACATTTTTTTTTTTTTAATTTTATTTTAATTAGCGTCATAGAATATATTCGATTTTATCCGAACGCTGTTGCGGTGACGAGCTACCATTTTGATGTTGAATCATGTGACTTCGCTAAAATACTATATTGGCGCCAAATTATAGTCATGTGATTTGAAAATATAGTGCCACATGATCTAGGAGATGATCTAAGTACGTCATAACCTCTAAATATCTGTTCGTTTGGAAAACTACGAGTAATAACAAATTTTAAAGGATGGTGGTAAATGGTGATAAGCAAGTAGGTACCGATTCCATCGTTTTCAAAACTGGAATATTTCAATCTATATAAAACTTTGGAAATAAAAGTTGACGACGAAAGACCGATATCCAGAGGACTTTCACTTCCATATAGTTACTAAATTTAGCAAACCGTGTTTCAAAAATAGAGGTCCGACAAACACCGATAGGCGGCGTTGATATTTGTCAATAATAGGGGATTATCAATCAGACTTTCGGTATGTTGTAAACTAATTAAACTCGCTGATTGGGCAGTAACTGTAAATCGGGTACGGCACACGCTGATTTGGTAGATTAGACACAGGACGCTTTGTCAATATACGCGAGGCGACTTCCCGATTTTTTCAGGCGACTTGGACTTGGCTTTACTTGGCGAAATGAGCGAAGTTTTTTGAAATCAGGCGACTTCTTCGCCCAAGTCGCCCACTCGGCTGAGGTCTGATTTCCTGTCATGTCACCTATTGCATATTGTCAACATTTTGCAATTTGTACCTGCGTCATGAAAAAAGGGGGCTTCATGTTTTATTTCATTTTATTTCTTGTGAATGCAACTAGTCCCATATTTCTTAACAGAATTGAAATGAATTTCGCAGAATGTTTCTCATAATTTGACCTATCGCATATTCTCAGGGTTTTGTGATTTGTAGCTGCGTCATGAAAAAGGGGGCTTCATGTTTTATTTCATTTTATTTCTTGTGAATGCAACTCGTCCCATATTTCGTGACAGAATTCAATGGAATTTTCACAGAATGTTTCTTATCATTTGAGCTATCGCATATTCTCAGGGTTTTGCAATTTGTGGCTGCATCATGAAATAAGGGGGCTTCATGTTTTATTTTATTCTATTTCTTGTGAAGGCAGCTCCTCTCACATTTCTTGGTAGATTTGAATGGAATTTTTACATTATCATGTGACCTAACACAACACCTCCCACATTTCTTGGCAGATTTGGATGGAATTTTCACATGATCATGTGACCTACGCCATATTGTCAAGGTTTTGGGATTTGTAGCTGCATCATGGAACAAGGGGGCTTCATGTTATAATTTCATTTTTCACCTGTATCTCTTTAATTACCGGACATATCTCAACAGATTTGGACGAGATTTTCACAGATCATGCGACCTAGTACATGTTGTCAGGGTTTTGCAGCTTATCACTGTATCATGGAAAAAGGGGACTTTATGTCAAATTTAATTTTTTGTCAGTGTATCTCCAACTTTTATGAAATGCCAAGTTCTGCCAAAAGGATACTTAATGTATAATTCTGTTATGGACCTCTTTTATATTTTTTTAATGTAATGAAATCCTGTGCCATGGAACAAGGGAGCTTAATGTATAATTTCATCATGGACCAATAACAAAAAGGCCACATGTACATGCAAAACAGAATACCTCCTATACGTTTGTATCAAAAAAGGTCTTTTTCGGCGGGGGATATCATTTCAACGAAATTGTTTGTTTACCTTAACCTTGGTTGTGTTTTTTCATGGGGTAAAAATTCTCATTGATGGTTTGAACAGACCTAGATAGGAATGCATATCCTTGTGTTTTGGTCTAGATCTGTTCCAACTTCCAGCTGTCAATAATGTTACAAATACATACTCAAACATACAATTGATGATAAGCAAACAAAAAGTAAACTATTTTTTCATTTATTATAAATATGTCACTCACAGTACAAAAATTGAATATTTTGTAAGTGTTTATGGGCCAGATGCCTAAATACTTGAATAAAGATATTGATAGATTGATTTTAAAATTGGCACCAATTGGCTCCAATTATTTCAATTTTGCACAAACTTTTCTCATTTGGCAAAAGTGATGGCGCAAGAAAAAAAACAGCCAGAGGCAACCCTGGCAGTAGCATTGAGAAAGAGAAAAACATGTTTAAAAAAAGTATAAAAGTTGAATGTTTTTAGTGTTACTTCAGAATGAATGTGATTAAATTGTTGCACTCATCCAAGTTAAAAGCATTTGCAGACAAACTGAATATGAGTCAAAACCTGAATTAGAGACCTTGTTTCTCAATTGATGTTAAATAATTACATGTATGTTTAAACTTTTTATACTGCAGTCGTGATAGGCACTTTAAGGGTTAACATACTGATCTTTGAAGATGGAAGACTTTGAAAGAGTTCTTGAAACTGGTTTGAAAGCATTGACCTTTATCCTGCTAAATAAAAGAAATGAAATTTGCAAGTCAATAGTAAAAACCTAAATATTGCAGTTTGAAAGGTAGTTTTGGAGGACTATGTATCTCTTTATTTGTCTGTTTAGATCGAAGACCAGACTGCACATGGATCACTCTATATTAGTGGTGGGCCAACGATCAACTATAGTCAAAAGTCAGTTGGTCGGTCCCAAAATTTGAATTCTGTTTTTTTTTGTGCTTGATTTTTCTGACTTATTAATCACAATCTTGGATTAAACATAGTAGATAACAAACACGAAAATTGGCTGGAAAAATGAGAATGGAATCTTTGTCCATGGATGTCTTGACAAAACTTGACAACTTGGCAAGCTTCTCATTTGATCCCTGAGCCTGGTTTTTAAAACTTGGAAATTTGAATTGACCTGTCTTTGACAATGAAAAATATTTGTTCAACTCTTTCCCAAACAAGCCCTGGTTTTTACGTGTCTGCAGTACAAGTCTTTTGAAAACACTGTGGGAAAAGGAGAAATTGCTCTTGACGAGCAATTTCTCCTGTTCCCGCAGTGTTTTTTCTACCCTTTTTCAGAACTTTCTGCCATTTTCTCAAAATCTAAAATTGTCGTGTGCAAACTCTTTCAGTTTGGAAGGGTCCAAAATTTGTTGTTTGGGAAAGGGTTAAATGTCTGTCTGACACATGAAATTATCTTGTGGAGCTTCATATAACCTAGCTTGCGCTCATCCAGCAGAAATATGAGCTAAAAACAATCTGTATAAAATCTGAAGGACATGCGGATGATAATGAAGCTAGCGAGTCATTTATGAAAACGTAATAAAAGTGTTGATCTTCTTATCTAGTGTAAAGTGACAGATTTTTTAAAAAAATATATTGCCTAAAAAACTTGAAAACCCATGACACAACTATGAGCAGCATGGCATTGTCCAATCAGAGGGACTTCAAACTATCTTCTCATTTTTAATGATGAATTTAAACAGTGAGTTTACACAAATCTCTGAATAAAACAATATTTTGAAGCTAAAATTCTGTTCATGAGTGAAAAGAATGTGAAATGAAAAATATTTGGGCCGGGAATTATAAATATATGGAACAAAATTAATGATACCAAATAAAGCAGAAAATTTAATTGTTTAATTGTATTGCATTTCCACTGATCAAAGTGCAGATCAAAATATCTCTATGAACTCAATACTAGTGTCATGTAGACAATATAATGGCACAGTATTTAAAACAAAAAGGTATTGACAGTTAAATGGAGAAACAGATTTTACTATTGATAACTAGTTGGTTTGCTCTTCCATTTACAAAGCGATAATCAATTTAGATTTTAAAGCAATTGCTCAACACTACTCCATATCATAAATAAACAAGTGCAGTAAATGAATATGAAGTCAGCTATGCAGAGCTATGTGACCAGTATATTAATTTTGTCTTTGTTCACATTAAGATGAATTAAACCTTTGACAGAGCAATTTATATATATTCTGACAAAGTTTTAGAAATGGTATGAGCTTGGAAACCGTTTTAGCTATAAAAAGGAAAAAGAAATGTTAAAAATTGTTTTATAAAAAGTTGAAGAATTGTAGGAAAAACTTATCACTTGCAGGAATCAGGACATTTTTTGTTGAAAGATTTTTTTTTTTTAAATCTTCCTTATACTCTTGCAGCTGCAGCAGAAACAGCTAAGCACAGCTCTTGAGACCCCAGTAGTTTCTATAGCAACACCAAGTGGGACAGGATTAGGCGTGGCTAACTTACCTTCAGCACTGTTGTCAAGTAAGACCCTTTACTCTTTCCTACACAAACTTGAGTTTTCATGACCCTGATAGACAGGACTTTGGAAAACATGGTGGGAAAAGAAGATAATGCTGGTAACCAGGGTTTTCCTGTTTTTCTCACATTGTTTTCTGCCCTTTAAGTAAGATTAAACTTGTCATCTGTGTCAATTTGGACCTGTCTAAATTTAAACTATTACGTCTTGTACAACTCAAGCTTTCCACAATTAAGTTGTTTGAACTAAAGCATATTTAAACCACATTTTGCTCTTTCATATAAATTTTGCTGCTATTTTTACTGTCTGTGGCTTACTGTTTTCTGAAACATCTACTTCAGAAACATTATGAAATTCAGTGCTATATGAGGCTAAAAAATATAAGATTTGATGTTCTAATTATACCCCCGCAAAACAAATGTATTCGGGGGTATACTGGAATCAGCCTGTCTGTCCATGTGTGTGTCCATCCATCTGTCCGTGTGTCCATCTGTGTACAAAATACTAGCAATTACCTGTTTCTGTCACAGTGCTTGCAGGGATATGTAGTTGCATTTAGTGACAGCTCTAGTTTTCATAGATGGAAACATGGAGAGAATAAATTTTCCATGGGTACCTTTTATCATATTACATAAAAAACCCATCAAACTTTAATTTGTAAAATAATGTCCATGGAGACCTTGTCTTTGATGCTTAATGAATGCACAGGCTTTTTGTAGGAGTGTCCTTCGGCAAGACATTTCAGAGCCTGTTTTAGTAATAGTGAAGCCACTGATAGTCATGAAGTGGTGTTTGTAAATTTAGAACTTCAGGGAATTATTATCATTTATTTTTACCTGATTAATTCCAGGTTCATTGAATATCAACAGTGCAGATTTACAAGAACTGATACAGAATACACCTCTGTGGTCCCAGATAACATCCGGCACTCAGGGACCACTAACTGCAGCTGTGCAGGCTGCAGGATTACTTACAAGGTATTTTATCCGTGTTCTCAGTGTTTGCTTTAAATTTGAAAATATTGATCCCCATCCAGAAAATATGCAGCCAAAAATAGGATCATTCTTTGTGCGGAAACACCAATTGGAACCTACATGGTCCCCGTCATGTTGCTAAAATCACTTTCTAACCCATTACAGAAAAAGTGAAATGAAAGCCTTTATATTCTTATTTGACTCTAGATTGATTGAAAATGTGCTTCTGCTAGTAGTGAATCAGTCTAGGCAGTAATAATGTTATCAGTAACTTCACATTGCACTGTCCTAATCTGGGTCTGCAGTTGATTTTTGGCTTCTATCAGATTCTGTTGTTCTTATTACCACCTAATTATACATTTGTTTATTGCATGATGTCACAATGTTGATAATGAAATGGCACATTTTTCAACTAATTCAAGTACAACTGGGACAATTGATTTTCCTGAACATGCCTGTTATCTAATTAAAAAAAAAAAAAAAAAAAACACCAAGAACTTCAACAAAACAAGTAAAAAACCTCCTTTTGGAAAGCTTTCAGTGTCAAACAAACAAAATAGTTAGCAGCTGTTGTTAAAATTTCCTCCAAAGTTATGGCAAATACCCTTTCGAAATTTTGTCATCAATATTTTCAAAGACAACCCCCAAACAGGAAGTGACCAAATCAAGGCTTTTGGAATTTATGTATCTAGTTTTAGTTATTTACATTCGAAAATGAGCAAAGCGACATCTGATTTACCCCACTGTGACATGGGTTAACTAGATTTTGCTGCAAATGTCCCCTGGCCAAGGCTTTTGACAAGGTAACGTCTCAATGGAACAGACTGGAACCCAGGCTTGATCGTACTTTAAATATGATAAAAAGGGAGCAGAATGCATCAGCAAAAAGTATCCACCCAGGCGGGTGTCTGTGCAGGCTGGCCTGGGCTAAAATGTTTAACTTTGGATCAGTTTTCTGTATGTCAGAAGACTAGTCCTTCTCAAGATTTAGATTGTTGTTAAAAAAGTGGCTATTATGGCTTTATTGGTATCATGCATCACATAGATGCATGAACTCTTTAGCACACAATCCCGACTTTTAACAACCCTGAGAAGGAAGCCTTATGAAAACATTGTGGGAAAAGGTGAAAATGCTGGTTACCATTTTGTTGTTTGGTAATGAGTTAAGCCTCCATTGTTTGTGGCTCTCATTCTGTTGTTCATTTATATCAACAGCCAAGGGATTGCTTTAACTCCAACCAGCACAGGACAGCTGCAGTTCCCTCTGATCAATATGTCCACTCTGAAGGCACACCTGGACAAAACTGTGAAACCTGAACCTGCCTCTCCACAGTATAAAGGTGGCACAACAACCATGACAGTAACAGCATCTCAACCTGCGGTCCCATCTACAACAGTGACTATACCTGCAGGGGTAAGCTTTGTCACTTTAAATCTTTCCCAAAGGACTCATTTTAGAATTTAACAGGTTCAAAATATCTGCTGACAACAATTTCAGAATTGGTGCAAATGAGCATAAGTAGAATTCTACTATGATAAAGTATTAAACATTGTGGGAAACCAAGAAATTACTGGTAAGCAGCATTATCTTCCTTTCCCACAATGTTTTCAAAAGCCTTTCTATGGATGTGTGGTAAAGGATTAAAGTTAAGGAAGAGGGATTTTGCTGATTTTTTCCAGTTGCACTTAATGGAAAGAGTTACATATTTACAATGAGTAAAAATGGAACCACCATTGGTTAAAGATTTGGAAGACTTGATCATTGCCATAGTTAACATTTATGGGCCTTTAGCTATTGGAGCACCTGTCATGTTTATAGTTACTGAAGTTGCTAATATAGATGAAGATCAGATCACACAAAATGGGCAGTCTGATCTTCATCTTCACTGTGCACTCTTCTGAGACACTCTAGAATAGAGCAACATTGAAACTGTGATTATTTGGATTCTGATTTGTAGACTGACAGTGGCTGTTGGGTTTATATGGCATTTCAACCCTTTACTACACAATCCCTGGGAAAGAAGCTTCATGAAAACTCTGTGTGAAAAGAAGAAAATGCTGGTAACCAGTTTTTCCTCTTTTTCTCTCAATGTTTTTGACCATACCAGGGTCGAGTGCTACAATCTGAACCACCAATAATTTGACATCTTCAGTTGCTTTCAGTTTGGACTAGTCTAAAATTTTGTGATTTTGTTATGAGTTATTAGGTTAAACTATTAGATTGGTATTTTCAAAAGTCTCTGTTTCATAAAAGCAGATCTTTGTGGAGAAATTGTTTAATAGATAGATAATTTGTATGTTTTTCAGTCACTCCAGTTACCTCTAATGTTGACACCACATACAGTAACTGCAGAGAAAAGAGAGGGAGAAAACGATGACAGCGATGAACCAGCGGTAAAGAGGGCAAGAACTGGGCCACCAAATACTTGATCTCAAACATTATGTTGTTGTTTTAGTTATTGTATATAATCATTTGTAAAAAATACATTTTACTCATATCCAAAATGGACTTGCATCATTATGTTAAAGAGATTTTGTATCATTCATTTATGGAAATGTCATTTAGAATTGGCACAGGAGATTTTTAACTACCAAATAAAGGATGTTACAAGCTTGTAAACTATCTGTTTTCGTAACTACACAATAGATCCTTCTTACTCAACAGATTCAGTTTAACTCTTTACCACACAAGAAAATTTTAGACTGATCTAAATTGAAAGCATTTGCAGATGACAAACTAAAAGTGACTGAAAATTTGAAATTTGTTGTGTGAAGGTCAGAAAATATTGTGGGAATAGGAGAAAATGCTGGTTACCAGCATTTTCTCCTTTTCCCACAATGTTTTCAAAGGGCTTCTATCTCAGGGTCGTAAAAACCAGGGATTGTTTGGTAAAGGGTTAACAGAGAAAATTTTGAATAAGGACATTTACAACTCTGATTATAAAGACACTGGACTTTGCAAGGCTGATGTACACTATCGTAGGTAGAGCTATATTCATCTACCAGTATAGTCTGCAACTTCAATACTAGAATTTGGATTGGCTGACACAGAATGCTTCAGCCAATCTTAACTCTAGTTTTCCTTTTTTTTTTTGAATGTAGGAAAGAATGAGTTTTAAATTTGTTTGTGAGCACGGCTTTACAACCATAATAATTCAATGTATGGAAAACTTTGTGTGAAAAGGGGCAAGTTGTATGTTACATGTATAAGTTTTTGATACATGTATATGTATATCATGAAAAATGCTAAAGTTAGATTAGTTAAGAAGCATCAGGAAGTCATTTTCCAACTTTCATGTTTAGTGCTGATGTATATAAAGGCAAGCTTAATTCTCATACAGATTTTTCAAAGACAATTGCAATAATAACCTGACAATAACTTGATAGTGAATCCATTGTATTTTGAGCATTGTGAGTAGTGATCAAACCTTTTGAATTGTTCCCTTGGGATTTTTCTCTTCTTCTCCTTATTCAATCCTGAGGAATACAGCTTTTGAAAACATTGTAAGAAGAGGAGAAAATGCTGGTAAGTAGCATTTTTAGCTCACCTGAGCACGAAGTGCTCAAGGTGAGCTATTGTGATCGATCAATGTCCGTCATCCATCTGTCCATCCGTCCGTCTGTCCGTCCGTCCGTCTGTCCGTCCGTCTCTTCACAATTACAAAAAAATCTTCTCCTCCCAAACTAACAATCAGATTTCAATCAAACTTCACAGAAATGATCCCTAGGTGATGCACTTTCAAAATACTTCAAAGATTTGAATTCCATGAAGAACTCTGGTTGCCATGGCAACCGAGTGAAAAAACTTTAAAATTCTTCTCGTCTAAAACTGTAAGGGCAAGAACTTTCGTATTTGGCACTTACATGTAGCATCATCTAGTAGCCCTCTACCAAAATACTTCAAATTATGGCTCTAGTGTTGAAATTGGCCCTGTGTTATGGGGTCTCAGATTTTACATAGAGATAAATAAGGAAATCTTAGAAAATCTTCTTGTCCCAAACCATAAGGGCTAGAGCTCTCATATTTAGCTTGTAGCATCATCTAGTGGCCCTCTACTAAAATACTTCAAGTTTTCACCCTAGTGCAGAAATTGGCCCTATGTTGTGAGGTCTCGGATTTCACAGAGATAAAGAGGGAAATCTTAGAAAATTTTCTTGTCCCAAACCGTAATGGCTAGAGCTTTCATATTTGGCATGTAGCATCATCTAGTGGCCCTCTACCAAAAGACTTCAAATTATGGCCCTAGTGTGAAAATTAAACCTATGTTGTTGGTCTTGGATTTCACATAGACACAAGAAAGGAAATCTTTAAAAACATTCTTGTCCAAATGGTAATGGCCAGAGCTTTCATATTTGGCATGTAGCATCATCGAGTGGCCCTCTACCAAAACACTTCAAATTATGTCTCTGATGTAAAGAATTGGCCAAATGTTGTGGGTCTTGGATTTCACATAGCGATAAAGAAGGAAATCTTTAAAAATCTCTTTGTCCCAAACAGTAATGGCCATAGCTGTCATATTTGGCATGTAATATCATCTAGTGGTCCTCTACCAACATACCTCAAATTATGGCTCTAGTGTTGAAAATGGCCCTATGTTTTGGGTTCTCGGATTTCACATAGCGATAAAGAAGGAAATCTTAGGAAATCTTCTTCCCCCAAACCATAAAGGCTAGAGCTTTCATATTTGGCATGTAGCATCATCTAGTGGCCCTCTACCAAAATTTCAAATTATGGCCCTGGTGTGAAAGTTAGCTCTATGTTGTTGGTCTCAGATTTCACACAGAGATAAAGAGGGAAATCTTTAAAAGTCTTCTTGTGAGCATTCTGAGACCACATTTCTTGCTAAGCTGAATTGAAAATTGGTCAGAATGTCTGTCTTAATAAAATTTCACATGAGTCTGCATTGAATGCTTGTTCGGAATATAACTGTCATCTTAAGTAAGAACAACTTCAAAATTGGTATGTATGTTTGTTGTGATACATGTATTACAGAGTACTGTGTTCAAGAACAATAACTCTACCTAGCATGGATTTTGAGTAATTCAACTTTGATCTTTATTTTAATAGTATTGTTTGCTTGTCCAGAGTGGAATTTTGAAGTCTCAAGTCAAATTATTTTTTGCATTGCCTGCCCTTTGCAACTATTATATTTCCTTTACAACTGGTGGTGGGATTACATATCTTGCGACAATTTGCTGCTCTTGTTTCATTATCATTAGCCCTTGAACCTCCATATTTGGTAATTATAATCTTTGTTGTAGACCTTTGCTGCTGTGTACTCAGGTGAGCGATATAGGACCATCATGGTCCTCTTGTCTCTTTTCCTCACAATGTTTTCAACCCTGTCAAGGCGAATTCCATCATTTCAGTCAGTTGATTTATAGTTTGCCCATGCTGTAAATTTAGACGACTCCAACATTTGGATATCTAGTGCAGAGTTGAGACAAAAAGCCAGGTCTGCTGCTTGTCAGCTCTTTAAAAACATGAGATAATGAAAGATTCACAGAAAAATGTTAGAGAAAGACAAAATGCTTAAAAACATTTTTTTCTTTCTTCTGCATGTATTTCTCAATCTTATTTCCTTTTTCTGTATTGTAGATGAAACACATGTACAATATTTTCAACTTCTTACACAATGGAGAAGAATGAAAAGAAGCATATCAATGAATGCAGCCATACTTATCATTCAGAGTATCAGATTACAAAAGGATTTTTGTTTTTTTCAATTATTTTTTCTATTGAATAAGATAGAGGAGTACCGGATTTATTCAAATAAACGCTCGGGCATTTATTAGAATCATGATCAATGACCAAGTAGGGGATGGGCGATTATTAGAATCACAATCAATGACGAAGTTTGGGGTGGGCGATTACTACAGGTAAATTGACTTGGCATGGCAGAGAGTAGATCTCAAGTGACCAATTCAACCCTCAAAAAGACGTACGTACTATGTTTATGAATCATCTCTTAATTAGCATCCATGTAATATCATCATTCATATAGCATTTTTCACTCTATAACTGCGTACAACAATTTTTTACTTCGGAACCGGAAGAAGTGCAAAAATAGACTGTTGTGTTGTCCATATGGGTCCGGGCTTGTTCATCACAAAGCCAGTTCGTCCTTCGGCTTGGTCGTCCCTGGACCTATTAGTGCGAGCTAATTCATCCAGGCTTGTTGGACTAATGAGCACGGACGAACAAGCCCAGGGACGAAAAAGCCTGTTACCGTCAGTATGTAGACTGGGATCTTTGTCGGTACTGAAGACATTCATCACAACTCTCAAAACTTTTCAATGATGGCCGTGTCGCCAACATTTCGGCTGAAATAACGGGATCTCCTCGGCCTTCCTAGTATGGAATTTTTGTGAAGGGTGGTGGCATAGAAGGGCCATGTTCATATAAACTGTACGGATCTAGTGAGAGGAAAACTGAAGTGTGGTTATTTTTAAAGAAGGAAATATGCAAAATTACTGCATAGACCTTCTTAAGTTGAAATGTTTTGACCAGGGGTGTGGGGTGCGTTTAATAGAATCACCAACTTTTCAGTAAAATCTACCACTTTATGGCTGATTTTAAGCACTTGTTTGGGGACTGGGCAATTATTAAAATAGGAGCGATTTTTAGAATAAATATGGTATCTACAAAAATCTGGAAACACTTTTTGGTAGGTTGTACATTTTGTTAGCAAGGATTGAAGAAGTTTTTTCTGAGTATTGTCAAGGTTCGTTGAATTATTGCTTTCTATTAACACTTAACCATCTACCACACAATCAGGAGTTGAGAACCTGAGAAATTGGCCTTTTGAAAACATTGTGGGAAAAGGAGAAAATGCTTTTAGACAGCATTTTCTCCTTTTTCCACAATGTTCTCAAAACCATCTTTATTCAAATCCCATACTTTGTGCCATATAAATTTTGTTGTCTGGAAATGCTTTCAATTTTTACCCAACTAAAATATTGTGTTTTTGGAAAGAATTAAAATTGGCATGACAGTCAAAACCAAAAATTTGACCCATTTCTGATTGAGAAAATATGAAAAAAGTCATCTCAAGCCAACACAATTTCACTAGTTGAATTTCAATGTTCGGAATGTTGTTCATATCAGAAAAAAATTGCTACCACAACATATCAACGGTTTTGAAAATATTGAAGATGAAAAAATGAGATATTTCAGTCTGTTACGGAGGTGAGTTTTTAATACTGATTGCATTTTAGAATGGAAAAATATCAAAGTTTTAACGCAATCACTGAACACTATAAACTTTTTTATTCTGTATACATGGAGCAATCATAAAATTAAAAAAAAATCCCTACTAACTTATTCCGTAGTTCTAAATTATGCAAGGAAAAAGTTGTTGCAAAAGATTGTTTTAACTTTTTCAAATGAAAAATTATACAAACACATTTGGTTTACTCTCAGTAATTAAAACAACGTCAGATTAGAATATGAGACTTTTGAGTGTAAAGTTTGAACATGTATTATTTCAAAGTAAAGTAGTTATTTGTAAATTGGCCATTATGTTTTAGGTCAATTATTAATTATGAACGCCATGTTTCCGTTACGGAGGTGAGCCGAATATCACACTTAAATAATAAACTCAATACTTGTCCTGAAAAATCTTCCTAAACATTTTCATTCATAAGTAATTCCTAAAAGGCATTATTAACTGTAAAACATTAACTACAATAACAACAACAAAGTAGGTATACATGTATTTCTGTCAATATCAGAGTTGAATTTTAAAGAAATCAATAGAATGAGAACCATCTTTTTGTTCAATGAGTATATGTTTTTATACTTATATGTCCTAAAAACCACAAGAAGCATGCTGAATCAACTTTGCCTATACTTTGAACCATGGAAGAAAATCTAGTTGTAAAGAATTTGTTATCGTTAGTTCTCTACTGATTGAAATATTCATAATGTGTCCGTTACGGAGGTGAGCTAAAGTTGATACATCAGGGTCCGTATTCACCAACTATTCTTGAAAATATTAATAGTTTTACTAGTATTCCCCAGAATTTTCTACAATTGAAAGTCACACAACTCATCTTCTGATTGGCTGAACCAAATGCCGTAGCCGATTAGAAGTAGATCTTCTGTCACTTTCAAATGTACACATGAAGTCTTTGAGAGTTAGTTCTTAAAAATATTTGGTGAACACGGACCCTAAACACAGTTAAAAAGTGCTTATTATGAAGCATCTTGCCATCAGTGTGCTTCAAGACAGCGATGAATAAATGGAAAAACATATGAGTAAGACTTCAAACTTTTTTAATTTCAAAATGACATACAGATCTATACTATAATCTGTTAATAGTGAAACATGCACATTTGATTATTTCACTAAATATATATGTAGGCCTATTTACTCAATATCAATGTGTGTAATGCTAAATGCAGTCTTTGTAGTATGTTGACTCTTTAATCACAGTTGACAATACAAGAAGCTTTCGTTTATCGTGCAGATCAAGATAAGATTGCACAGAATGTGTAGTCTGATCTCTGATCTGCACTGTACATTTCTTTAATTTGGATTAGAACTGAACTGTCCTTCCATTGTGCAGCTGAACTGTATGTGTAGCCATTAAAAAGTAAAAAGTTACTCATTTGTAGAGAAAGGGTAAAAAGTAAACTAGCCAATGTGAAATCACTATGAGAGCAATCTCTAGTTAATCAATGATTTTTCTGTTATGAAAGTGATAACCTTTCGACTGTTGTGTCTTTCAGAACTTAAACTCAAATAAACAGAAACTGGTTTTTTTTTAAAGCTTGTAAACCTTTATGTTATTATACTGTAATGGAAATCTAATAACTAAAATAACATCAAATCGCCTGCAAGTCACACATTTCAGCCTTTTCTTCAAAAGCAACTTCGATTTTCTTTTGATCATTGTCTCTCAATTTGAAACTTGGTATTTGGTTAAGAATTCATACATTTTTTATTTGTTATACATGGATTTTTTTTCTAACTGATAGCGTAATTTTACTTTCGTTTGGAATGAAATGAACCACAAATGCATATAATTAATCATTATATCTTGTAAATGAGTATATCATAACCCCTCTCTGCATAGCAGCCATCAATATTCCATTCTCCCATCCGTAATATATTTTCTCACCACCGTAACAGTTTTTTTGATGAACAATTAAACTTGTATAAATTGATAAATCTGTTAAACTTTACAACGTTCCAACACATTCTATGACTTTTATAAAAAATCACAGCATGAAAGTGTAATTCTATATGAATTTATTCATGCTATGCAGTTTCAACCACTTGTTTACCGTTTTCTCACCTCCATAACGGATTCATGGAAAAAAGATACATCATACAATGTTTTTTTTCTGTACAGAAGAAATATAAACGTAGACATGTTGAAATGAATTGATTTTACCATGTCCTCTTTTAACCTGGACATCATTTTGTTAATGTAACATAAAAGATTGTGTTTAAGATATAAATTATCACCTCCGTAACAGTACCAAGGGTCGAGGGTATTTTATTGCAGGACCTTAAAATCTATTCTTGTTCACTTTTAAGCAATATTTCTACCGTGGTAGATTGTGTCTTCGCAAAAAAATAAATAAATTTTCATACTGCGGGATCAAAAAGAACAAATTTCAAGACTTAACCTTGTTTTTATCAATTCTTCTTTCTTGTAAATCTAAACTTTTTTCGTCAGTAAGGTCGTAGTTAACGTCATATACATCACACATGATGTAACAGTGTTTTCTATGAAGCAGTTTGTTGTTATATTTGCACTAGTTACAGGGGTATTGCTCAAAATTTTACTTCGTTACGGAGGGGAGAAGTTACGGAGGTGAGAATAAAAAATGAATTTCAACCTATTGTGTCCGAATGAAACGAAATAAAAATTGAATAAATGCAAAAATGGGGGAAATACGACATGGAGATATGGTGACTTGATATAGAAAACAAATGTAATCACAATGAATAGGACATTTTCTAGTTACGGAGGTGAGGTTTTAAATCGCGACAAAACGTGGTGTGACTTCATGCAGCGATTTTCACATGTTCTTCGCGCTCATTCACATTTTTCTGTATATATCAAAGGAATTTCATGTTTTATGAAGAAATACCGCATTTTCTACAGCTCTACAGATGTATTAACACAGTTTGCAGAGGTCATAAAAATCGTTACGGTAGGTGAGGTCTATTTTGGCGACATCGAAAAAATCTGCCGGAAGGAAAAAATAAGCAAATCAGGAACAAAAAAATGTTCTCAGTTAGTTGATAGCTACCATTTCTTTACCTTAGTAAAATAACTGTATTCGTTTAAAGTTTCATGTTTAAAATTTCACAGCTGTAAAATGTCAATTTGTTGTGGAGACATACGAAAATTTACTACTAGCGGCATTTTGACCTCAAAATTTCTTTATTTTTTTGGCAAATAGATTATCTTCTTTGTCAATAATTGATTAAAAGTATTCTTTTGAATATTATTTTCACATATATAGTTCACTAAATGTATTTGTGGAAGTTTAAGATCGTCGACAATACTGGCGACACTGGTTTTGCGTAAATGGGTCAAATTTTTGGTTTTGACTGTCAAACAGTCGTGTGACTGCAAGAGTTGTCATTAGGATTTTTCCAGTTTTGTCCATCTAGTGTATGTTAACTCTTTACCACACAAAAAAAATCTGGCCATATTCAAA
The DNA here is from genome assembly GCA_943736015.1 of Tridacna crocea. NCBI lineage: Eukaryota > Metazoa > Mollusca > Bivalvia > Cardiida > Cardiidae > Tridacna > Tridacna crocea. Next base: position 30,191,200 of record OX031066.1, on the reverse strand, counting down.
TTGAATGCATTTGCAGACAGCAGTTAACTCCTTACCAAACAACAAAATTTTAGACAGGTCTGAATTGAAAGCACTTGCAGACACAAAAATAAATGTAACTCAAAAGTTGACATTTGTTTCCAGAAGAAGTGAAAACATTGTGGAAAAGGAGAAAATGCTGCTCACAAGCATTTTCTCCTTTTCCCACAATGTTTTTAAAAGGCTTCTATAGCAAGGTCGTAAAAACCAGGGATTGTTTGGGGCAGGGTTAAATCAAACTTGAAAGAAAAAAATTGTCTAGCATTATAAAGTAAACATTGCAGAAGTAGGGATTACCAAATTTTTCTCGTTTTTGAATCATCTTTTCCAGAGGCTTCCTCCCTAGGGTTGTTAAAACTTGGGACTGTGTGGTAAAGGGTCAAAGGAAATCAAAAATCTTAGAACTTTTCTTGCATGCTGCAGTTTACCAGTATAAAGGTGTCTGTTATCACATCATTCGTCTATTTGTTGATGTATGTGTTTTCTTTATCTTCTCACTCTAATTTGAAATGAACTTTTGTAAACCATAACTAACAAAAAACATAGAATCTTGTCATCCCAAGCACATACAGCAACCTTACTCCTTAACACTCAAATGTAAAATGGTATTCCAGAAATATTGTTTATTTCATCAGCTTGTGGTTAATAAGGGGAAATATTTGCCTCAAAAGGGAAAGGTGTGCGAAAATAACAAGTGCCATAAGCACTCGTTATTCTTGCGGACCTTGCCCTTTTGAGGCAAATGCCGTATTTCCCCATATTAACCACTAGCTGATGATATAGATTATACAGTATATTATATTTCCTCCCATTATTTTGTCAACGAACGTCACTTTTAAAACTGATGATCTTAAGTCAATTAACTGGATAACCAGTATTTTCAAAAAAAGTAGTTCTAGATTTTCAGCAAGAGGAAACTATTCACTGTGACGGGGAAATAATCCCCCCCCCTTCCCCCGCTTAACCCATTACCACACAATCCCTACTTTTGACGCCCCTGAGAAAGAAGCCTTTAGAAAACATTGTGGGAAAAGGAGAAAATGCTGGTAACCAGCATTTTCTCCTTTTCCCACAATGGTTTCTACCCTTCACAAAACAAATTTCAAATTTTCAGTCACTTTTATTTTGTCGTCTGCAAATGCTTTCAATTTGGGCCAGTCTAAAATATTGTCGTTTGGTAATGGGTTAAATTTCTGCATTTCTTTACCCATAACATTTCTAATAATGGATACATGAAATATAATGTAATAAAATAAGAACTTCCTCTTAACCTGAGTTTTAATGGCCCTGTGAAAGAAAGCTTTCGAAAAATTTTGGACAAAGAAGAAAATGCTGGAAACCAGCACTTCCTTCTTTTCATACAATGTTTTCGTATCTGTTACAGACAAATCCAATTACTTGCACCACATTTACCATGTCCTTTAGAAATGCTTCCACTTTGGGTCTGTCTATAATTTTGTCATGTAGTAAATGAGTAAATGCTTTTGAAATTTTTTCTGTTTCAAAGTTGTCTATAGGTAGATCCCTTTTTTTTTCACCTTTTTGTTTAATAATATGTTATCCTTATTCAAACAACAAAATTTTGAACTTGTCCAAAATCAAAGCGACTGCAGGCGAAAAATCTGAATCAAAAATTAAAATAGAAAATGTCGATTCCAGCATTTCCTACTTTACCCACAGTGTTTTCAAAAGGCTTCTTTCTCAGGGTTGTTAAAACTCAAAATTGTTTGATAAAGGGTTAAGTAAGAGGACCAGAAATAATTTACACGGAATCTAATAAACAGTGTTTTTTTGCTGAAATATGAATTTTACATTTTTAGCTCATCTGAGCACAACATGCTCAAGGGGAGGGGAGCTTTTAGGATCACCCGGTGTCTGTTGTCAACAATTCTTTAAACATCAACTCCTCCTAAACCGCTTGGCCAATTTGGACCAAACTTGGCTGGAATGTTTCTTGGGAGGTCTTCTTTAAAAATTGTTCACAGAATCTTCTCTTGAACGGCAGATCAGATTTTGAAATAATTTCACAGAGATGTACCTTGGGTGACCCTTTTCAAAAACTGTTCATGAAATTTTGGTTCGTCAAGAATCATGGCTCTGGTGAATGGGGGCTAATTGCACTATACGGACATGAAGAAATTCTTGAAAATTCTTCTTCTCTGAAACTGCTGGTCAGATTTTAAAATAATTTCATAGAAATGTTCCTTGAATTACTCTTTTCAAATAGTGTTCACAAAATTTTGACAGGTCAAGAAACATGGCTCTGGTGAATGGGGGCTACTTGCACTATATGGACATGAAGAAATTCTTGAAAATTCTTCTGATGAAACGGCTGGTCAGATTTAAAAACAACTTCACGGAAATGTTCCATGATGACTCTTTTCAAAAATTGTTCGCGAAATTTTGATAGGTCAAGAAACATGGCTATGGGGAATTGGGGCTACTTGGACTGTATGGAAATCAAGAAACAGGTGACCATTTAAAATTTCCTTGGCAAAGTAATGATTGTGTTTCCAGTGTTTCAAAAAAAAAATGTCTATGGTCCACTCAAAAATTCAGGTGAGTGATCCACGGCCATCTTGGCCCTCTTGTTATATACACCACCACCCCCAACAAAGTGGAGGTGGGCACTGGAATCGTCATGGCTGTCAGTTCATCCGTCTGTGTGTCTGTAGACACAAATTTGTCTGGTGAAATAGGCCTACTCTAGCAGTTTTTAGCTCACCTGAGCACAACGTGCTATAGGGGAGCATTTAGGATGTGTCCGTTGTCCGTCGCCAACAATTCTTTAAACATCAACTCCTCCTAAACTGCAGGGCTGATTTGGACCAAACTTGGCTGGAATGTTCCTTGGGAGGTCCTCTTTAAAAACTGTTCACAGAATTTTATTCCATCAAAAACTCTGTTTGCCATAGCAACCAAATGGAATTTTCTAGGGAATTCTTTAAAAATCTTCTCCTCTGAAACCGCTTGTCAGATTTTGAAATAATTTCACGGATTTGTTCCTTGGGGGCCCCTTTTCAAAATTTGTTTGTAAAATTTTGATCCGTCAAAAAATGTGGCTGTGGTGAATTGGGGCTTCTTGCACTATATAGAATGAAGAAATTCTTCTTCTCTGAAACCACTGGTCAGATTTTGAAATAATTTCACAGGAATGTTCCTTTGGTCACCCTTTTCAAAAAATATTGCCAAATTTTGATCCTTCAAGAAACATGGCTCTGGCCCCTTTTCAAAATTTTTTTGTAAAATTTTGATCCGTCAAAAAATGTGGCTGTGGTGAATTGGGGCTTCTTGCACTATACAGAAATTAAGAAATTCTTAAAAATTCTTCTCTGAAACAGCTTGTCAGAATTTGAAATAATTTCAGAGATGTTGCTTGGATGACCCTTTCAAAAAATTGTTTGTAAAATTTTGATCGGTCAAGAAACGGCTGTGGTGAATGGGGGCTACTTGCACTATAGGGAAATGAAGAAATTCTCAAAAATTCTTCTTCTCTGAAATCGCTGGTCAGATTTTGAAATGATCTCACGGAAATGTTCTTTGGATGACCCGTCTTAAAAATTATTTGTGAAATTTTGATCCATCAAGAAACATGGCTCTGGTGAATGGGGGCTTCTTGCACTATAATTATTGCCATGAAGAAATTCTTTAAAATTCTTCTCTGAAACAGCTGATCAGATTTTGAAATAATCTCACAGAAATGTTCCTTTGGTAACCCTTTTCAAAAATTGTTCGCAAAATGCTGATTTGTCTAGAAACATGGCTCGGGTGAATGGGGACTTTTTGCCACAAAGAAATTCTTTTTCACTGAAACGGTTGATCAGATTTTGATATAATTTCACATAATTGTTTCTTGGCTAGTCCTTTCCAAAAATGCTCTAGAAATTTTGATCCATCAAGAAACATGGCTCTGATGGCTGTAGGCTATCTACAGTAATCAGACATGAAGAAATTCTTAAAAATTCTTCTTCTCTGATTTGGCTGATTACATTTTGAAAGAAATGGCTATGGTTCTCTCAGAAATTCAGGTGAGCGATCCAGGGCCATTTCGGCCCTCTTGTTTAGGTACTGAATTTATATTTACACACGGTGTTCCTATATATATATGAAGGAGTGATTTAGCAATTTTTATGAGCCAGCTGCAATGCGTTTCAAATTTATCTCCCCTTGGACTTCACAAGTTTTGCTAGATTGTATGGCTTTAATTCACAATTTGTTCAGTGTAATACTCCTACAATTTATAATGTAAAAAACTGTTTTTGATGTGTCTCTTACAGTGAATTCCTTGTTTAACTCCTTACCAAACTACAGAATTCTAGACTAGTCCAAATTGAAAGCACTTGCAGACAACATAATAAACATAACTCAAAAATTGAAATTTGTTTTCAGCACGGTAGAAAACATTGTGGGAAAAGGAGAAAATGCTGGTTAGTAGCATTTTATCCTTTTCTTACAATGTTTTCATAAGGTTCTACCTAAGGGTCGTCAAAAGTTGGGAATGTGTGCGAAAGTGTTAATGTAATCTGTCCATCCCTCTGTTTGTTTGTACACACAAAATTGTTTGCCGAAATATTCCCACAATTTTTCAGGTACTGAACTATGAAGTTGTACATTTGCAATTTTCATGACCTGCAGCAATGTGCAGAATTAGAACTTGGCAATTTTTGCTAGATTGTATGGCTTTACCCTTTAAGAAGTGCAAACCATCAACTGTCTCTTTTGTACAAAACCATTTTGCATTCTGTGACAAAAAGCAGCTTTATGACAAGGAGCTGGTAGGGGTACGAATATGTTTAGTGATAGCTCTGGTAAACTCTGAAAAATGGAAATGTACTTTGTTTGGTGAAACTACATTAATTTTGTTAAAGGAATAAATATAGTAAAGACTTTAAAAGAATATGTTATTTTTTATGACCAACTGTTTTTTTTTTAGGCCCTGGAGTTTATTTATCCCTTTACCACTTTAATCACCTGTGATCTGAAGGTCCCGAGTTCGAGCCACACTGGCTGCACTGGGCTTTTTATGGGAGTGTCCTTGTCCTCCCGAAGGGTCATATTATGTTATACCCCTGGTCATTTATCCGTCCATCTGTCGGTCCGTTAGCAATATCTTGTGTGTGCAACTTCTCCTACAGTTTCCATCAGAATTATTTGAAACTTGCCACAATGAATCTCCATAATGTCTAGCTGTGCACCTTGGTCTTAGAATTTGGATCACTGATTGCGTTCTGAAATAATCTGCCCTTGGTTTCTAAAATAACCAACTTTCAACTTTGAATTTTTGTCCAGGCCATAACTTCCATACTATAAGAGGAATCAACTTGAAACCACATACACTGATAGAAGACATTATGGTAAAGTGCAGTGCACATGAACCGTAACTCTGCCACCGATATTTTTTGAGTTACTGCCATTTGTTGATTTTCAGTTTGAATTTTTGTCCAGGCCATAACTTATAAAAACTATAAAACTATAAAAGCTATTAACTTGGAACTTCATACACTGATAGAACCCATTGTGGGGATGTGCATTGCACATGAATCATAACTCTGCCACCTTTATTTTTTGAGTTATTGCCCTTTGTTAATTTTCAGTTTGAATTTTTGCTTAGGCTATAACTTCCGAACTATAAAAGCTATTAACTTGGAACTTCATACACTGATAGAACCCATTATGGAGAAGTGCACTGCACAAGAACCATAACTCTGCCATCCTTCTTTTTGAGTTATTGCCCTTTGTTAGTTTCCACTTTGAATTTTCGTCTGGGCCAAAATTTCTAAAATATAAAAGATATGATCTTAGACCTTCAAAGACTGATAGAACACCTTGTGGACAAGAGCAAATCACAAAATTTGTATTTGTGCCACCCTTCTTTTTTTAGTTATTGCCCTTTAATATTAATTTTTCACATATCATGGAGAATACCTACTCTTTATTCATGGCCCATCCGTCAGGGGTGTTCAATTTTGGAATTTTCCCACTTGCCCATGGACAAGTTGGACTGAATTTCTTACTTGTCCGCATTTAAAGTTACTTGTCCTTTTTCCCCCCCACAGCAACTGCATGTAGCGAGAGGCCTCAAACCGGATCAATACATTTAGTTTTTACCTTGAAGGTTCAATACAGGTTATGCAAACCTTGGAATAAATAGAGCGTCTGAGGATAGTCACTGATGTAAATATGACATTTCCTTATCTGGTTTGGCTAAAAAATTCACTTGCCCACGGACAAGTGCTCGGGAAAAATTCACTTGTCCGTAGGTAAAAAGTCCCGAGTCAGGCAAGTCAGTCATAGGAATTCCACAGCCCTGGTTACTCATTTCACTGACAAGCCACTTCGGGCGTAAATGCGCTGCTCTGCAAAGCTCTTGTTTCATAAGATTTTGGCTCGGTCCAAGGAAAGAAAAGCCAAAATTTTATGAAACAAAGGCAACAGTGAGTTTCATAGTGGTGTTGGGGGGAGAAGGAGTTTTCATTCATTGATACACATTTCTAGTGGCCAAGACATGGATGATTATTCTAGAAATACGTTTAACTCCTTACAATCCACAGAATCCTGACGTTTTATGACCCTAAGAAGGAAAGCCTTTGAAGACACTGTGGGAAAAGGAGAAAATGCTGGCAACCAGCATTTTCTCCCTCTCCCACATTGTTTTCTACCCTTTCCAAATCAAATTTCAATTTCTAAGTCACATTTATTTTGTTATCTGCAAATGCTTTCAATTTGGACTAGTCCAAAATTTTGTCATCTAGTAAAGAGTTTGAAAAGTGTATATCACACAATCCTGAATTTTAACCACCCCAGGGAAAAAAGGCCACTGAAAATTTTGTGACAAAAGGAGAAAATGCTGGAAATCAGCATTTTCTCCTTTCCCTACAATGTTTTCTATCCTTATACATACAGAATTAATCACATTACAAAAATTTTGTCATCTGCCAATTCTTTCAGTTTGAATATGTCTGAAAGTTTGGGTGTGTGTGTGTGTATCCCACCCAGGTGGCTCAATCCCAGGAATTTGACATTCTATAATCAAAATAAATGATAAAAATATTATTTGAAAAAAAAAAATCTCCCCCTATATAATATAAACACAAGGAATGCAACGTCTCGATTGCTGGCGCGAGCACCCGACAACCTTTCTCAACCAAAATCACCCACGAAACAAACATTGATTATAATCTCATTTAGCCTAGCGATAGACAACATACTAATGTACCTGCGTCATCCGGCAATACCTCAGTAGACACCTTTCAACTGGAGATACATGTATCCGTCATGTTTTACAGCTTTATCGGAAAATTTTTATTTGTCAAAAAAATTTTCAAATATCTTTTCTTTAAAAAGGAATGCGCTCAAATACTTTTGTTAGTTACTTATAGAAAAATCTTTAGTATCATGGTGATGTCCGTGAATATACATGTATTAAAAACGAAAAAAATAAAAGTAATAAAAATAGAACAGAACACAAATTTTAATGACGAATACAAGTTGTACATAGTCATATTTAACATGAAGTACAAATATATATCACGTGATATCTCAATAGAAATACATTACATACATGTATAACAATACGTAGATAAGAAGATATATGGAGAATGGGCTCACACAGGATACATATAGAAAACCAAAAGTAGTTGTATCAATTAATATAGAAAATTCCACTAAGTTAAAGAACTCAGAAAGTTATTTTTTTGTTTCGTTGCATGGAAAATAAATTTACCTAAATTAATCAAAACTGATTTATTCCTTGTATTTAGAAGATTGACGAACTTTAACATACTGGGCCTTGTTCGATAAAATTTCTTAATAAACTTTACTCTTAAATCTTGAAAAACTTTACAAACGAGAATAAAATGAAATTCGTCTTCTATTTCTGGTTCGTTACAAAACTGACACAGTCGTAATACGAAAATACGCTTCTTGCCCCTTTCTGTGACGTCAGCGAGTGGCCACCCAGACAAATAAAATTTTCCGATAAAGCTGTAAAACATGACAGATATCTCCAGTTGAAAGGTGTCTACTGCGGTATTGCCGGATGTCGCAGGTACATTAGTGTGTTGTCTATCGCTAGGCTAAAGGAGATTATAATCAATGTTTGTTTCGTGGGTGATTTTGGTTGAGAAAGGTTGTCGGGTGCTAGCGCCAGCAATCGAGACGTTGCATTCCTTGTGTTTATATTATATAGGGGAGATTTTGTTTTCATATTTTTATCATTTATTTTGATTATAGAATGTCAAAGTCTCAACAGACTCTATTCAAAACTACAACACTGTTTTGCAATGGGAGACCCGTATATTTGATGAACATGACTGGAAGTTGACATGAAATGTAATGCAACAAAAAACAGAAAACAGCATGCATCAATCGAACCGGAAATCATATTTACATACATGTTTATATGTGGAAAAAAATACACCTTGCACATTTATGGTAGAGGTTCGATCGAATATTTCTCACCGGGATCCGAGCACCACACGAAAAAACCCCACTTTATGGAGGAAACGTGTATCCAACGCCGGAGGCTCGAGTATATCCAACGCCGGAGGCTCGAGTACATCCCTAGAAATACTGAACTGCGTGGAAAGTTCAGACATGCTTGCATCATGAAAAAGAAATATATATATATATGTCGTAGGCCAGATCGGAATCTAGGCAGATCCGGAATCTGCCTAGACCAGATTAGAATTCAAATTCTGTGTAGACCAAAATGCATTGTTTTCTAATATTTTTTTTTAAATATATTGATTTAATTATGTTTACAATTGATAGGTATTTTAATTTAAAGCATTTTATATAATTTTTCCACAATATTGCTCTTTTTTCCACCTTTTTTATTAGTACAAAACCTTCAAAATTTATATTTACTCTTAATTTCTGACTAAAATTTCTTTTATTTTGAGGTTTACGTTTAAAAGTAAGATGATTTATATGTAGACGCCGTATATTCAACAAGAAATTATTAAAATTTGGTTTAGGCAGATTGTAGAGCTGCAAAGGTAAACTGGAATCCTGATTTGTTATAGACAAATTCCAGTTTGGTCTAGGCAGATTCCGGATCTGCCTGGATTCCAGTTTGGACTACGACATATATTTCTTGATACTTAACCAAATTTTTTTTTTTACTTTGAAAGCACTTCCGAATTTGAATTTAGTAAAGTTTGATGTTCACCTGACGGTGGTCTCCGTAGAACTGACTATTCTCAGTCTTTCTATTTAAAACACAGCTACCTAAACTGGTCCAACCAGTTTTGCACCCGACCCTGTTTAGACAAGTATTCTCCGCTATACGATGTAACGCGGAGAATAGATAAGTCTCAACAGACTCTATTCAAAACTACAACACTGTTTTGCAATGGGAGACCCGTATAGAACTACAAAGCTTGAGAAGAAATATTCAAATTCGGAACCATTTCTACATCTGCATTATTCAATTATATCGTATATAGATATTTTATAGTCACTTTAGAAAATCATAAATTCAATTTCTTTGTGATCGATAACATTCTTCTAACGAATCAACGATATAACCATCTTTAGCAACCTCGGTCTTCCATCGACCATGCCTCTTTAAGCACCTGTCGGAAACACCCTCTGCGTTCGCCGCAGCGGTTGCCCCACTGGCTCTTAAACTGTGAGTACCTAAATTCAAATTGGGTGCAACCGAGTGCAGTTTTGCCAAAACGCACTCTCTGACTCTTGTATAACTCAACTTTTTATTAGTTTTAATAAGCTTTGAAATACCTTTAGATCTAAAACAAGGTTTGAATAAGAAATTATTCGAATTTTGCGACAAACCCGCACATGCCATGTACTTTTGCAACATACTATAAGGACAGGCACAAGATACTCCTTTTGCTATTGGAACCTGCCTGCCTTCTCGATAAACATCAGTTTTACTTTTTCGTATTTTTATCAATAGATGATCACTCTTAAAAGTAATATCAGAGCAACATAGTGCGCTTAATTCATTAAAACGCATAAAACCTGAAAAGCCTAAAAGAATCATAGAAAGATCTCTCAAAGTTACAACATCTACTGTATCTGAGTAATTACTACATAAAGTCTGTAACATACTGGAATCTATCACATCTTTCTTTTGCACAGGGAAAGAGCGCAGTCGTTTAGACGCCTCCAATAAGTTTTTTACCATACTATTGCTTGTTGGATTTTCTAAGCTATGCAAGGAGTGCATCCACTGTATAGCATATACTGCAGCGGATATAACCGAAAAAGACTTTCCCGAATCGATCATATGAGTTATATAAATTGCTACTACAATTGGTGATGCTGGTTTAGCCGAGAATCCGTTACTCTTACAGTAATTATCAAAATGCTTAAAACAGTTCATATATTTATGACAAGTAGAATCCGCCTTGGATTGTATCATGTAATCAGCCATGTGCTCCGTAACAGTACCATATTTCTGTACATCCAATCCCGCATTAGCCATATGTCTCTCGATAGTAGGCTTTAAGTTAACACCTGTCAACAAATACAAAATAGTGTTACATATATTTCCGTACGAACATAATGTTGACCCCCCCAGTGATTTAACTTTTTGAAAACATTACTTTCAATGCCATCATGTGAAAAGGCAATGGGCTTTTAGAAAACACTCCATTATGCCCCTTTCCGACACAGATCAAGCCAACTTTCGGTAAAACCTTGAAATCTTTTACATAAGAATTGAAATTCCCCTTACTATCTACTAAACGGGGCCAAAATGCTCCAGATTTCCATTTCGGTACAACAAGTGTACAACGAGCTCGCTCTTGCTCGATTTTGTTTATACATTCAATAAAATTCGATTTGGAGGCAGAACGAGCCAATTATTGTCGTTTATCCATGACTGATTGAAAGCATTTATACCCTCTGATCCGGGTACCCACCACTTGGAGTTAAAGCGCCTGCAATGATTGTTGTAATGAGTGGAAAATCTATCTACATTTGGGCCAGTCTAAAATATTGTCGTTTGGTAATGGGTTAATTTCTGCATTTCTTTACCCATAACATTTCTAATAATGGATACATGAACTATAATGAGTTAGTATATAAATCGGGCAGGCGTGCCATGACAAATCCTGCCATGTTAATTGGTGTGCGTCATGACAAATCTTGTTTTAATTGTTTGGCGTTGTGACAAAATTGGACGGGGCCCCCCAATTTTTAGCCGTTTTTAATGATTTTTAGCGCGTTTTTAAGGCGTTTATGCGACGTTGACGGAATTTGACGCGTCTATTAATGAATTGACGTGACAAAATCGATTTGAATTAATTGGCGGGGTGACAAAATTTGACATGGCAAATTGCGATTAATTTAGATTGTGACACTTTATGGATTTATTGAGCCTAAAAGGCGATTTAAAGCGTAAAGTGCGTATCGTTTAAAAGACGTTATGGTCGATTTTGTCACGTCGTTTTTACGAGAAATGAAGTATGACAAAATCGAAAGGATAATGAAATGGCGATAATCTCGATGATAATGACGAATTTAATGTCGTCGCGTACGCGAGGTCGATTCAATTTTTATATTTTTGATATCGAAATGATGATGACAGAATTTGTCATAGCGAAAAATGATGATATTATAGCGATAAATTGTGATGACAAAATCGGTTTGATGATTATTCGCGAGAGATAAACGAATAAGTTAATCTAATAACGTTATTGATTCGTTCGAACGTTAAATTCGATTTAAAGTTTATAACGAAAACGATTAAGTTCGTGCTCGCGTTATAGATATAAAATATACGATATAGTATCGTATATATAATATAGAATATATAATATCATATATATAATATCGTATATACGTAATATTGTGGAGTACGATAAAAGTATCGTGTATATAATATCATAGGGCACGATAAAAGTATCGTTTAATGTTGATGACAGAATTTGTCATAGCGGGGAATGATGATATTATAGCGAGAAATTGCCATGACAAAATCGGTTCGATTATAATTTATGTATCTCGCACGAGAGATAAATAAATGAGTTAACCTAATAAGTTGTTGATTCGTTCGGACGCTAAATCCAATTTAAGTTTCTGATGGAGACGATTAAGTTTATGTTGCGTTTCTTTCGCTTTACGTTCGAATTGTAATCGATCTAATAATCGATGCCCCTTCGCTAAAGATCTTTTCCTATAATTTGCCGCTATGACTTCTTTACCGAATCCTTGTTGTACCATCGTATTCTCGCTCCAACCAAATGGAATCTTATTCGCGTTATTAATCAGATCCCTAATATTCGATGTACTATAATATTCCGGTATCTTTCCCTGTTGTACTAATTGGTCTCTATTCTCGGTAGGATAACGTTTACGTTTAAAATCGATATCATCTTCTTTATTATGTTTTATAGGTCACGCGAGATTCCATACGCTCATCGCTAAATTAGCGACAGTACCGATTGCAGCGACGATCTGATCCACATCAACACCGCTACTACTCGCGTTACTTTTACTATCTTGGGCTAAAGCTTCGGATTCTTCGGCCGCTGCCACTCCTTCCGCTTCCGCCGCTACCGCTACGACTGCCATTTTATTAAGATATGATTTGTTCTACGAGAACGGTAAATATAACTTGGAATTCCGAATTAAGATGAACGACACCGATTGTATCTCCGCGCGTTATGGGTATAGCCACATCGAAAATGTCGACGAACCTATTCGAAGATTTAGTAAAAATAGGATCCTGATTTATTCCGTTAATAATTAATCGAACGGTACTCATATTAGGTTTCGTCGCAGAGTTATTTTGATTCGTTCTAAGTAATATAAAGCGTTGTGTAATTCCGCCGTTTAAAACGGGATAAGAACGAAAAGATGCTCCTTCCGCGTCTTTGGTAGCGAATCCGGCGTTAGCGGGGAATTCCCCGGTTCTTCTTGCCCTAAATATATAAATAAACGATTCGGATAAGTCTCCCGCGATACTAAGCCCGTTATTCGTATTAATCGCGTTGGTGGTATTAATCGATAATACGCCGTTTCTAAACGCGATCGCCCCGCTGGTCCTCAACAATAATCTATTCCTAAACGTATTTCTTCCTTGAACGAAATATGACATTTATTTTAAGGAATATATTCTTGTTCTACGATAACGCTATACGCGACATTAGCAGTAACTCCTATCACATCTAATCCTAACGTTTGTCCCTCGGTAACGGGAATCGATAAATTATAAATAACGATAAAATCGTTAATGAACGTTTCACCCCCGTTACCGGTACTAGGGAAAGCTTGACCGGATAATCCGTTGATAATAATTCGTATAACGCCTCCGTTAACCGAAATCATTCCGGCAGGATTCGTTACTAAAATAGTAAGTCTAGTTAACGTCCCGGTTCTCGATACCGGGTACGAACGAATACTAAATCGTTCTCTATCCCCGAGAATCGAGGACCGTTTCCTTGATTATTAAACGTAACCAAACGAAATACATATTGCGTCCTTCTAGTAATATTTCCGACGTTTAATACGTTATTATCCTGAGAAATACCGGTACCCGTTTCTAACCATAACGTATTCCTCGTAAAACGTAAAGCCCCGTTCGTTTCTACTCTAGGGATAACGTTTTTACCTAATCTTCTTCCTGGTAATATTAAAGCCATTTTATAAGAATTAGCTTTAATATTTATTAGGAAATGGTCCTATTCTCCTCGTAAAGTTTAAAACCGTAGAAACTGTATCATTGAAATGATGTTTGAATCTTATTTTATTACCCGCGGTTAAATCGAACGTAATACCTTCGGGTCTTATTCGTATCGCCTTAAAAAGAGTACGATAACTCCCTTTGAATCTCTCGTTATTAAGTACTTCCTTTATAGATGCTGAAGGTATTCCTTTCATAACGATCTTATAATCGTAATCGCCTTCATCGTTTATTATTTTTAAATAGTAGCATTTCTTACCTAGGAATGCCCCTTCAATGGCACGAACATTCGTGCCTTTTAAAGTAAAGTCGGTATGAAACTGACCGGGATTATTGCCGATAATATCGGGTTTTAATTCTTTTAGTATTTCTAACCCTTTTCGGGTTATAAATATACTATCTGTGTCAGTATAATATATATGCCCATCAACAGGCACCATGACTTCTGCCATGATTAATTTTGACATGGATAATGTAATTGCGCTGCAATGAGCGCGATTATAATATCCTACGAGACCATATCGGTATTTTATTTTAAATTTATCATCGCTTTCGTATATAACTACTATAGTACCCGAATAATCGTGATCGATATCATACAGGGTTCTTCTTTTATTTTTCATATCCTTTTCTAAATATTTAATCTTAAACTCATGAGGTCGCTCTATGGTTTTACCATAGGAACTATTCATTATTAATTTATATAGTAATTGCAATTTATTACCGGCTTCTTTATAATTCTTTCTTTCTTCGAATAATTCTCTCATAACTAGAGAGATTTTATCGTTAAGCACTTCGAAATATAAACCGCGTATAGCTTCGTAAGATATTTCGTGGAATTTAATCCACATCTCTAAAGTAATTTTATCGACAACGCATTGATAACCTACCATATCGTTAGTCCAAATGCGTCCTTCTTCTTCCGAAATTTTACCGGAATCGCCGACATGATTTATGGGTTTGAATTTAGACATAAGCGGGAAATGTAATTTCTTTCCTACTTTCGTTATTTTTATATGTACGTAATACATCCGATAAGAAGTAAATGTTTTATTTCTAATTTCGACATCAGGAATTTCCTTAGGAATTCCGGTCGGATACCCATCTAATCTAATTTGCGCTGATGGATATAAACTAACGGCGTCTAAATCGAAGATTTCTTCGTTTTTGGTGAAACTGTGTTTAACTTTCGGAACAAAAGGTTTACGACCCGGTCTTCTTATTCGATCTTCCGGATAGAAATAATCGAAATCGTCATTGTCTTCCGTTTCGCGATTATAATTTATAATACGCGGTCAAGTAATTATTTTATTATAAAGATCGACCATGCATCGTCCCCCTACGACGCTAGAATGAATAAATTCTCTAGGTATCCCGGTAAGTTCGTAAACATCGTCGTAAGCGCCTTTAGACGCTAAAATTCTGTCTGCGAGAGATGGTATTGTAAGAATATTATCATAATTAATATTATAATTCTTCGAAATCCACTCCTTAAATATATTATACCCTCGACATTGGGTATAGACATCTTGGAAACAATAGTCGACGGCATAATTCATATGCGCGACAAAAGTTTTATTATCGCGCGTAAAAAAGTATTCTTTAGGAATTATTTCTTTTAAATCATCATTCACACATTCCATCTCATGGTGTTTTGTCGTTTCTTTTGTGAAAAAGTGATAAGGGAAATTAAGGATTTTTCCTTCTTTTAGCCGAACATGTTCTCAAAGTCTTTAAGAGCATGAGGTATCTTCTGATAAGTATCTTGAAACGTTATTTTCGTACCTAAATAATAACCTTCTATCTTTACTGTTCTCGATAAACTTGGTTCGATAGAAGAAATATTCTTTAAATAACTCGTTATGAATTTAGAATCATAACCTAAATTATGGAAATATACTAAAGGATTAGAAAATTTCTTAATATGTCTTAAGAAATCTCTAACGCATTTATCTCCTCTAAAGTTTCGCGGTTCAGTTTCATTATTGCGAATGCAACATACTAAATACGCTTCGTGATACTTATCATCCGTTGTGGTCTCAATATCAGCGTGAAATACATCGCTGTAAATAATTTTATTACCATCGGTCTTAATTTCGTAAAGACGAGAATTATTTTCAACGTCGAAATCGCCTTCGAATACGATACTTTTATCGACGTACGAAGCTAAAACGCTTTTATACATAAGAGAATCGAATTCCGTAAGATAATCGTTTCTATTATTTACGATATCTTGAATAAGAACGAAAGACGTTATTTTTGCATTTCTATCCCTAATTTTCTTAGTATTATCTTTCCATAATTTGTTAATAATATATTTCGATGTAAATATCATTTTCTCGTAAATAAAATAATGTCCTTCGAATAAACAAATTCGAGAAACATCTTTGGAAGTAACATCATCGTGGCAAATTATTCTCGTTCTTCTACAAGTTCCATCCCAGGAATAATTTCGATGGACGCGTTTATCGTTTTACTTAATAATTTCATTTGTAAACTATTACTTCGCGTATAAAAACCGCACATTAAAGTTCTTATATCATGAAATTTTGGATGATCCATAAAACATTTCGTGATACAATTAATATTGATAATTCCGGGATCTTCTTCTTCCCACTCGGACTTTTTATAAATTCCATATCGTTTTAGCGAATGGGGAAATTCTTCTTTTAAGAAATAAGGAAAGAAAGCACCGGTTTTAGTGCTTTCATCCCGATCTATTTTAATGAATCTAAAAATCGATCGCGGATCGTATGATAATTTATTCGATTCCGCGTCATCGGAATCCGTAACGGATGATATTTCTCCGCCGGGGACACCATTTTCTTCTTGTTGGAATAAATTAGAATTCATGGTTATTATTTCGTTAGAACCATTAACGAATTGTACGTAATCGGCTTGGTTTAAATTATCTACGACTACTTCTCTAGATGATAATGCCGGAAAACCGGCTTGAATATCGATCGATGAATTCGTCGGATTATAAAAGAATCTATTTTCTATCGGTTCACGAAATGTACTAGGTTGCGGTTGGCGCGATGTACTAGGTCGCGGAGTCTCACGAGATGTACTAGGTTGCGGTTCATGAGATGTACTAGGTTGAGATACACTAGGACACGGTATTTGAGAAGTACTAGGGCGCGGTGCGCGTAAAGTATTAGATCGTGAAATAGGACGCGGTATGCGGGAAGGACGCGGTACGCGCGTAGTAGTTGGAAGTGTCGGCGATGTGCAACGGGATATATGACTCGGTATTGTTGGAGGTGGTGGCAATGTGCCACGAGATATTTGTCGCGGTAATGTAATTGGCGGTACGGAATGAGAAGTTTCTACATTATGACGAGGTCTAGTACCTAACGCATTTTCTAATCTAGTTAATCGCTGACCTAACTCGTAATTCGTATTCGATAACGAAGCGAGTTGATTAGCGACTAAACTAGCTTGATTAGCGTGATTTAAATCTCTTCTAATGTTAGACTGCTCCATATGATTAAGAGTAGCATTAATATCGTGAAGAGGATTTCGTTGAGGATTAATATTGTTGTTGAAAGACATTTTTTCTCAACAATATTCCCGTTTAAAAGGAATATTGTTGATTAAAATTTATATCTAATCCTCTTCCTCTTTTTCATCCTTATGTTCTAAGGGTAAATCTTTAACTATTTCGCAAACGGGTTTACTTTTTCCTAAAACTATTACTTCCGATGCTTTGATTTTAATACTTTCTAAATTTGGCGATAGGAAAATTCCTCCTATACGTATACCCGTAATAACAGATATATTACTTTTTACAAATTTCTTCGGGTCATCTATTTTTATGACCTCTCCTTTACCATCTTTAAGTTCCTGTTTCTTGACGGCCTATAAAATGGCGTCATAATTCCTAAATCTTTATTATCAAACAATAATTTTAGATAGACGACAATGGTGCCATCTTCTTTATATTTTAAAATGTTTAAATTCTCAGTAATAATACCGTTTCTTCTAAAAGAACGATAATCCATCGAGATTTCTTCCGCTTTTTCTCTTATGAATTGCATTAAATTATTTAACACGTTAAATAAAGGGGATTTATCCTTAATTTCAATGGGTAAAGTGTACCCAGTTATTTTTTTATTTTCCATATTCTGTAAAATTCCAGCGGAGAATAACTCCGGAGTTCTTATTACTAATTCTTTCTTAGTATTACTATTGTATTTATAAAGTAATTTTATTACTTTATGTATTATGGGAGCCGATATGTCGGTAGTTTTACCGAGCTCCATATTATTGACATCAAAGTCGTTTACCGTTACAAAATTCATTAAGATAAATTTGTGCGTGCTATTGGACTTTATTTTCAATTTTTTAAAATTGTCCTTTGGCAATTTTAAAAACGATTTTATTTCTTTAAGTTAAAATACATTTGTCATGACAAAATTGAAAATATTAACGATTCATAATGATAAATTACGTTATATTGAGGATATAATATTGTTGTTGAAAGAAATACAATTTTGGATTCCTTATTAGAGGAATACAAAATAATCGATTCGCATTAATAACATCTAAGGTTTAATCGCTTAGATAATTTTATTTTTATATTATTGATTTTAAACGTTTTTTTGTATCGTTGAATTATAATATCACTCCTACTCAAAATTTCTCTTGTTGTATCAAAGGGATTCCAATTATTCCTCAAAATGGGGAGAATACCTCGAATGGTAAAGTCGTGATAAACTCGGCAATCCCAATTGGTAAGAATTGTCCTAAAGCCAATTAAATTCGCGCATAATCTTATTTATATCGTTAATATAAAAGTTTATTATAACTTATCGTGGTTTCGTTTAGCTTTATCTTGTAAAAAAGCGTAATAAACTCCGAGTTTTGCTTCGAACGAAATGTCATGATATTTTATCCACATTTCTAATGTGTGTTTTTCCACCACACATTCGTAATCCACCATTTCGTATTTCCAAAAACGATTCGAGGCCCAAAGATTTTATCATATCCTTACGTGAATAATTACTGATGGCTTTTCTTCGTCTCCGTCTAAGCCTAGGTAATTATAGTTTTTGTAGTTTCTATATCGTAGTGGGCCCGATTAAACCTTAGCGGTGTTTTAGTTTGAATTTCGTATTATTCTCGTATACGACTAAGATGGTCCTGGAATACTGATAATGAATATCCGGTAAAGTTCTTACCTTTTTATCCTTTAGTTTTTTCCTAAATATTTTACTTGGGCAATATGCGGCCTTTCGATCGTTTTTCCGTAAGAACTGTTCATAATTAGTTTGTAAAGCAATTGGGCTTTATTCCTATCGCAGTTGTCTACGTGATCAATACGTGAAATCGAATATAGAAGTTATAATATTAAAATGGTAAAAAAGAATCGCCCATTGCACTTACGGGTGATACATGTATCTAGTATTCATTATAATGATGTTTATTTTATTTCCTCGACAGGAGGAAATAAAATCATTTAAACCGACGTAATATTAGATGGACTGGCTAAAGCTCTATTAACGACACCGAGAATACCTTTCAACGTATGTTGTTGGAGTTTCTCTATTGTTTCTTCCATCGCATCTTTTTCCGCGCGAATATTTAGCGCTGTATTGACCGCATCGATTTTAGAACTCGCGTATTTAGTGATGACATCAAAAATATCGCTCGATACTTCCTTTTTATCGACGTTACTAATCCATCCCTTTAATAATCCGATCATCGTTTTATTTTGGGACGGTCCGATAATACCGGCTTTACGTAAGGAATCTTTATCTTTCTCGGTAATATCCGGGAATCCCTTTTCGAGGACATCCAATAATTGTTGAAGTACTTCCTTTAATAACGCTCTATCGTCCCCTAATTGTTTTCTTTTCGAGCGGTAAATGCGCTTACTTCTTAAACGAAACCTACGGTCGATAATTGTTCTAACGAATAACCCAGAGGAATAACGTCGTTATTCAATTGACGTTTAATATTCTCGGTACTATAAGGTTCTTTACTATTAACGTGAGCGTTCCTTTCGGTAATAGACGTATAAAAGAACGGAGGAATAATAGGTTTTCGTAATCGATCAAAACGACGTTGTTTCTCTTTTAACTTATCTTTATGGATGGTATTCATAATGTTCGTTCCTAAAGATATACCTTTGTTGATTAAGCTTGCTACGGCTCCCATTTTTTTATTTAACAATTTTAGATTGAGCCATTTCGGAACTCAACATCCATTGATGCCTAACTTTATAAATATAGAAACAAGAACTATCTTGAGCGGCGGAGGGAGATATTTGCGCTTCGAACGATAAACTAAACGGCCTAGGTGGTAATACGTACATGTCATCGATCGGCCTAATGATGACCGGAAAGAATGATAGGAATCCATCGGCGTAGACCGCTTGAGATATAGGGGAACATTCTTCCTTGCTAATTCCTTTTAATTCGTTCGATAACGGCGTTTTTCGTCCGGGTTCTTCGTTAACGCCCATTTCTTTGTAATAACGAATAGGGTATCCTCCGGATTTAATAACGATAGTATTCGTATTTAACCAACTCGTACGCAACGGATGATGTCCTCCGTGAGTTTGTCCCGCCGGAGAAAAGGAACTATTAGGAAAGAAGCGACACCGATGAAATCCGGATTGGTTTCTACGACGATATCGCTTTGGGAACTAACGTTAGACGACGTATTCTGTATAGTTACCCCAGAATTCCTTGAAGCCCAACGATCGGCTACCGCCATAAGTTCGTTGGATCGCAATTTATCGTTAATGGTTACGGCTAACGCGTCTTCCATATCCACGGAATAAATGTAAAGCTCTATCTTCTCGATAAACATTCTAGGTTCTTCGGTGACTTGATCGCCGGTATTAAACATTCTACCGGGTCTGCTATTCAATCTAATGTTAAAGGTAATCGGTAATGCGGATGGAATGGCGGAATCGTTAGGACCGAAGAACGATACTTCGGAGATGGGTCTAATAATATTAAAGTTTCTATTATTTACAATGGCCCTTATTCTTATGCCGTTATCGACGAGATTACCGGGCGTTTGTTGGTATACGAGTCGTTCGTCGGTAATAAATCTATCTTCGAACATACCGGTATCCCTTTTAGCATTGGAATAAGTTAAATGTTCGTAGAAATGACGAGTTACGTTTACGGTGGAATCGTTATGAATGGGTGTACCCGCTAATGTCGCGTCTATATTTTCTACTAATAGATTACCCACGCCATCTCTAAGTTCTACGCCGGAATTGGTAGCGATTTGGTTTCCATCGGCTAAAGTCGCTCTACATGTAAAGTTAAGGTAGCAACGATGACCGAGGATTAGACGGCTGAGGGAAGAATTGGAGATCATAAAGTTAATGTTACGTCCCGCCCAGCTATCGGTATTAATCGTTTGGGTATGAATATCGTAGGTACCGGTTTCCGGCTTAAGGCCTACTTCTATCATATCCTTATACCGATCGAGATACTTATTAATCGGTAGCTCCATATTTGTTTAATAGGGAAATAGTTTTTTCACGCAGGCATTAATCCTATCCATCTTTCTTTTAGCGCGATTATCGTCACGATATTCTTCCAATTGTACCATCGATTGGGTAGTAGATGATGGAGGAGGTTGATCTTTCTTGTTCATTTCGTTATTGTAGATAAGTTTCATTGTTTCTCCCACACGATCGATAGAGGGAAAGATAGTTTTATCGATATGCGCTTTTATGTCGTCGGGATCGATAGGTTCCTTATTGTTATGTCCTCCCTTCTTTCTTCCCGCGCCTCTGGGATTCGATTCCGTTTTAAAAGGGGGTCGCGGATCGAGCGGTTTCTTCCTTCGTCTTTTCTTCTCTTCGGCTTCTTCAGCCTCGATTTCCAAAGCGGTTTTCTCTACGGGTTCATCCATCTTTAATATCTATTTTAAAAATTATAACATGGATGAGAATTTACATTCGCCTACCAGAATATTCATCCTCGGCGCTAGTCATTCGGGTAAAACCAATTAGTCAAGAGAATGCTTTATCCAGGAGATTTCGGCCCAATGCGTACGATATCGTTACTGATATACGCTCCTAATGAGATTACGTTGGAACAGAAATGTTATAAGAATCTAGAGAAAAGGGTAAAGAGCCTAACTAAATCGGTTATCATGAAGAAACGCCTGGGCCGGAGAATGAGAAAGATCCGAGCGCGAATAGATTGATCGTTTTCGATGATACCGACGATACCAGTAAATTACCCGAGTGGTATAAGGAAAAGTTTACGGTCGATAGTCATCATCTTAACGAGAATATCGTAAATATTTCGCATCGTATACGTACCGGGAGTAAGATGGTGAGATCTTCTTGCGACTGGGTTATTCTTACGTGTATGCCTAAATACGAGTTAAATGACGTATGTCAATCGATTAAGGCTAACGCTAAAATCTTTAGTAAATATTTATACGACCCCAAAGGGATCGTTAAAAGCGAGGATGGACGACCTATTCGTTGTTTTAATAATGTCGCGATTAAGATGACGTTATGTATCGATGAGGATGGAAATGACACCGAACGGTATTTTACAGTGAATGATATCGCCGGATTAAAAACGATGAAGGCGTTAGATTTTGAAAATAACGTTTATTAATGCGACCTTTTACTATGGAGTTGGAACCATTAATAAAACTTGTAAAGAGTATTTCTAACGATGCAGAAGCCAGATTACTTTTCATCGAGAAATATAAACCTGCTTCGCATCCGTCGATGAAAAGAAAACAAGATTACATTCTAAATATAGAATTAGACACGGATAAAATAAGAAGGATCTTTCTGACGCTTTCAAGAAAGGCGATAAAGAGTCAGTACGTAAAATGGCGTTCTTTCTTTTTCGTATTTATTTTGGCTAAACGATAAAAGTTAAGATTATTAATACATCTTTTTAACGAAATATGGATGTATTAATACAATTAGAAAAAGAATGCGTTTAATACACCGATACTTTTCTGACGCTTTTCCTCATCATCGGGTTTCGTATTATAGTTTTCCACCGATATGCTAACGCGACTTTTATCGCAATTATTATCGCAGTTTTTATCGCAATTATTATCGCGTTTTTCATCGCAATTATTATTGCAGTTTTTATCATCGCGTTTTTCATCGTCCGTTTTATCGCGTTTTTCATCGTCTATTTCATCGCGTTTTTCATCGTCTATCGGTTTATCGTGATCAGACATTTTAATATTCCTTTATAATAAAAGTATGCAATTCGCTGACTTTTATTATACCGAAGGTAGTAATAAGGCTATAACCAGAGGAGTTTTGCCCGACGGAGATTATTATATTTATTGCGTATCGTATCCCATGTTACCGAAAACCATTAGCTTCGCGGGAATTTATTCCCCTACCGGAGAACAAACAAATCGTTTCTCTATCGGCATTACCGGAAGAACCAATATTAACGATATTCCTATGCCGGAAGGATTCTATTCCGTAAACGAATTAGTTACCGCTTTTAACGAAGCGATTACTAGATGTTTACTCGATTTCCCTGATGTCGAAACGCCGGTAGAAATGCGCATTTTCGGCGATAGTCAAATTTATTTCTTTAAAACGACCGATTCGCCTTCTATTAGACTCGATTTCCATAACGAAACAACCGCGTTATTATTTACCGGACAACGTACTCCTACCACTTTTACCTTTAATACCGTTTCAGCGTTTTTCACGCCCGACACATTTCTAGGAAACTTTTCGTTGGAATTACAAATGCAAAATATAAATAGAATATTACTTCCATCTAATGGGGCGTGGCTCGAAGGAGGAATATTATATTTACAAGAAAAGATTCCAGTCACGTTTAATAATACGGTCGAAGCGGAAATATTCGCGAAATATAGTTCCATTAATATAGATGAGAGTTTATTTTCTCCCAGAGAAAACGTTATTCGTGTCGGCTACAAACGTAAATTATAAATCCTTTATAAGATTATGGATAGTCACGCGTTAACTTTATTCCAGTGGAGTCAATTCGCTAGAAGCACTTTATTAGAATTGGAATCGATAGAGAAATCTATAGTCGATGATGACGATGCAAAAGATTACGATAATATTATGGACGAAGACATAGAAGAATATATTAGAGTCATCGAGATTATCGCCATTTCATTATCCTTTCGATTTTGTCATACTTCATTTCTCGTTTGGTAAAGACTTTAACTGGTTAACCCATTTCTGTAGTACTTTAAGTTACACAGAGTCCTCCGTCATGAAGTATAAGACTTGTGACCTGGAGGCCTGTGCTAGAAGCCTTACTTGATCCTCTTGATTTTTCATTTAAGTTTCCTCGGGTAAGACAAATCTAGAACCCTAACCCTAGCTAGGCCTGGTACTGGTGAAACCAAGGAAATACATCAATATGTGAGCTGTCGTCTTGATATGACTGAAGTAAAGTTGAAGGTGGCGTAAAACACCATATATTAATCAAACAAGTTACGTAATAAGCAATTGAAAAAAAAAAAAGGTAAAACCCGTTATTGAACAAAATGGATTACACTTTCATTATGGCATGATGAAGGGTGGTGGCTAACATAGCATTTGTACTTGATTTTATCCATATAACCCATAATTAGACAGCGCACTCTGGATGAGGGGAGGTAACTTCCAATCAAATCATTTACAATCTTATAATCTCCCTTCCTCCTAGAAATTTCATTTTGGACAGCTTTTTCATGGCAGAGGGAACAAATCATCAAAATAAGTCTTTAAAACACTTCAGAGGAGTACAAAATTGTAGAAACATCAGGCATTAGAAATATTTGATGCTTCTACAGTTTTGTAGTCAGTTGAAGTGTTAAGACTAAATTTGACGATTTGCTCCCTCTGACAAGAAAAAAACTGGAATGAAATTTCCAACTTTTAACTCCACTCTAGACAATTAAACACATCCCTAGAGCAAGGTACACATTAACCCTTTACTCCATAGATACTTATTTCTACAAATTGCTGGTAAGAGCCTTTGGAAAACATTGTGGCTAAAGGTGAAATTGCTCGTGACGAGCAATTTCACCTTTTGTCACAATGTTTTCTATGCTATCAAAAGGTGTCATTTACACATAAGAAATGGGTTCATCCTTGCTGTCATTTAGGGTCAATTAGACATGCCACAGAAATGCCTCATGGGGTAAAGGGTTAAATATGACAAAACTGTTGGGTTTCTTCTTTCTAAAGGTGCAACATTAGAGGAAAGGTGAACATGCTGGTAACTATTTTTTTTAAATGGTTTCAAAAGCCTTTTTCATCACGAATAATTAAACTCGGGATAGTTCAGTAAAGAATTAATCAGTTTATTATGAGTAGATCTAATCATAACATTTTACCTTTTAACTCTACAAGACAATCCCGAATTGTAATGACTTTGTAGAGGCGGGCTTTCGAAAACATTGTGGAAAAAGGCAAAAGTGCTGGTTTCCAGCATTTTCACCTTTTCCCACAATGTTTTCTAACCTACCAGAGAGAAATCTATTAACCCACATGTAACGGGTCGTCTGCATACACTTTTAATTTGGACCAGTCTAAAACTTTGTAGTTTAATACATAAATAACGAGTTTTTATGTCATGCTTTCCGGTAGGATATCGAGAAATGGCAGTGAAAATATTTTTCGATCTTACACTGGTACCACCAGTGAAAATACCGATTTTCACGCTCTTGTTGCCTAGGTAAATTGTGCGTGCCTAACAACCAGATGGGAAATATGACGTCATATACCTTACATTTCTCGCGCTTGACGTAACGTTGCTATGCGGGAGGGGTACGCCACGGGGAATAAGGGAAAATAATTGTACTGAATTTTGATAAAGCTCCTCCCTGAACGGGTAAAAAGCATGAAATAAATAGAATATTTGTTTTTTTCGGTGAAAGATCGAAATTTATTTCATCTCGTGAACACCATCGATAATATTTTCACTCGTGGCTGCGCCACTCGTGAAAATATTACCGATGGTGTCCACTCGATGAAGTAATTTCGATCTTTCACCGAAAAAGACAAATATCCTCTATATCTGTGGGTTGAATATTCCATCAATGCCAGGCACTAACACTGAACAATGATAACATGCATCGGTAGATCCAGCCAGGGATTCTATATATATATATATATATATATATATATATATATATATATATATATATATGATCCCTGATCCATCACAGGGGTGGTGGTTTTTTTCTTTTTTTTTTTTTTTTTTTTTTTTTTTTTTTGGGGGGGGGGGTCTTGATCCCTGCCCCCGCCCCCCCCCCCCCTCTAGAATTTTCAAAGTAATTGTTGTCTGCCTGAAATTTTGATTATTATTTAAAGAACATTTCGTAGGTTTGCTGGTACCATTGTTTTCAGGTATACTGTTGTACCAGTATATAGACTGACAGAAAATACAATCACTTTATGCAATAGCAAATTTCATATGTAATTGTCTAACACTTCAGTTATGTTATGCTTCAGTAGATGAAACGCAGGGGTGGTGGGGGCTTTCAAAGTGAGCGCTGTCTGCTTGAAATTTTGATTGAGTATTGGCTACTTTATGTTTACTGTATATTAAGTAGGCGTATAAAAATAGAACTCCGACTGTTATTCGCAAAATCATATATACACGATAATGCACTTGTATCTACAGGTAAGCAGTTTAACACTTTGCCGACAAAGCGTGACTCAAGGGGCTTTTACGGTCAGTCTAGATCAAGATCATACTGCACGGAATGTGCAGTCTGGGCCCGTATTCACCAACCATTCTTGAGAATATTCTTGGTCTTATTCTCCAGAATTTTCTACATTTGTAAGTAACACAACTTCTGATTGGCTAAACCAATCGGTTTAGCCAATCAGAAGTTGTGTTACTTACAAATTTGGAAAACCTTGGAGAATAAGACTAAGAATATTCTCAAGAATGGTTGGTGAATACGGGCCCTGGTCTTGGTTCTACACTGTCCGATAAGGAGATATTTTCCCCAAAAAGAATTTAAGTTGCAGCATTTATTTTTCACTATTGACTGGAAAGATTTAATTAACTTATCCAGCATGTTCAGGGTTGATTAGCGTACATTGTAGGAGGTATTTCAGTGACCATTCGGGATATATGCCGAGCAATCCCGAGGGTAAAAATAGAGTTAGGGACCGTTAGTTGAAAGCAGTCCGATCACAGCTGGGCACAGCCCACTCTCTTGCACTCCGGATCATTACATTCACCTCTGTAGTGGGCTAAGAAAGTTGTCCGTCATTACGTCATATTTTTGTCACATGACCATAACTCAAAATGGCTACACAAACGCCGGTGAAAGAAAAACCAATATCGATTGTTTCGTGTGCTGTTCAAACAGCATGGGACCAATCGGATATAGTGATAGGAGATGAACAAAAGAAGGGTTTTCTGAAAAGCCTAAATATCTTTAAAGGACAATAACTTGATTTTTAATCGTACAAACTTAGATCCAGCGGTGTGTCAAATCAGTTGTCATCATTCATGGGCTCAGCTATTTTTGTTAAAATCGGCGTAAGATTCTTTAAAGTGAAGAGGCTAAAAAAAATAGTACCATTTTATACAGGTAAATCCATCAGTTTGAACGCACCTATAATGTATCCAGAATCATATTTCCTTTGTCTAACTTACAATTTTACATATGAATCAGCTAAACAGTAACAAAACATCTTTTCCTCGTGTTGGCAAAATTCTTGTCATTTAGCCCATCGCAGAGATGTATGTGAGGTAACGAACGACAACTCTGCTCGGAGATTGGGCACAGCCATGATCTTTACTAGAGCGGGTACGTTTAATTGACAGGCGCAGTAACATTGGCCTGGAGGAAGTACGCAAGGTCTCACCAGTGTGATGATTCGTCCAATGCTCATGAAACTTAGCCAAAACGTTGGTATTGATAAAAATTATGGGCAGCTATGGATCGACCGTGTTGCGTTTAAAAAAGTCAAAATTTTATCGGAAAAAACACCACTGTTGGACATGTAGGGATCATAACTTCTGCGTAATGGTCACAAAACGTGACCAGAAATATTTATGTTGATAATATCTTTTTTTTCAAATTAGCTTAAGTTGATACACATAATCATTTCAGTGGATTTATCTAGGGCCATGATGGCCCTCTTCTTGATAATTGTCAAAGGTGAAGGCAAGGGTTTTCTGTTCTAAAGTAATTTGCTAATAAATCTGCAGGTTCCAAAGCCTTCATCTCTCATATGATCTATCAGAATCTATAAGGACACAGATCAATACGAGAGACACACAACACCCTGTTTCAAACCAAAATGTGGTTCATAAAAAGATCCTTTGAGTCTTTACCACACAATCACGGATTTTATCGACCTAGACGAAGAAGCCTTCTGAAAAAAATGCAGGAAAAGAAGAAAAGATGGGATAACAACATTTTCCCCTTTTACATCCAACAATGTCTTCTCCCTTTCCCATGGCAAATTTCAGTTTTTCATTCATATTTTTTTGTTGTCTGCAAATGCTTTCGATTCCAAATGGTCTAAGAGTTTGTCATTTGATACAGGTTGAACTAGGTACAGCTGAATTTAATTAAATCGGTTCAACTCTTTACTACAAGACAAAATTCTACATCTGTCCTTCAAGGCATTTGTATAGACAACAGATCGAATATTGTGGAAACTTTGTTTTCACATTTACATGTATTTATGTATCAAACCTTCATTTCATTTGGTTCGACCAATATTAAGAAGACTGTCTCGGTCATCTACTGCTACAAATGTATATCACAGAAGTGAACTAAACCTTTTACCAAATGACGAAAATTTGGACTTGACCAAATTGAAAGTATTTGCAGAAGACAAATTAAATATAATTCAAATGATGACTTAATTCTGTCTTTGATAAAATAGAAAACAATGTTGAAAAAGCAGAAAATGCTGGTTACCAGCATTTGTTCCTTTTTCAACATTGTTTTCAAAAGCCATTTCTTTTAGGGTCGTAAAAACTCAGGATTGTGTGGTTAACCAACATTTTCTCCTTTAACAATGTTTTCTACTCTTCCAAAGTAAAGTTTTAATTATATAGTCAACTTTATTTTGTCGCCTGCAAATGCTTTCAATTTGGACAAGTCTAAAATTTTTGTCGTTTGGGAAAGAGTTAAAGAAAGTTAATGAGAGCAATTAATGATTGGTAAAATACAATTACCTTGTTTAATGTATGACAAGATCTCATAGGTGTCATCTTCTATCCATAAATCTTTCTTCATCACACAAGAGAAATGATCATGATCGATAGGCTAAAATAGCTTTAAACCTAAACAACCATTTTCTTTGCAGATAGTTTGTGACTTTGTTCTAACAACTTAATCCTTTACCAAACAATCCATGGTTTTTACGATCCTGAGATAGAAGCCTTTAAAAACATTGTGCGAAAAGGAGAAAATGCTGGTTACGAAAATGCTGGTAACCAGCATTTTCTCCTTTTCCAACAATGTTTTCTACCCTAATGGAAACAGATTTTGATTTTTGGATTACGTTTATTTTGTTGTCTGCTAGTGCTTTCAATTTGTACTAGTCTTAAATTTTGTCGTTTGGTAAACGGTTAATATATGGTTTGAGGTCCAGATTGTATAGGAGTGGGTGGTGGATAGGGGTCATTGCATCCTAGAAAGTGTAAGTCTTCGTCATTGAGAGTATGAACTAGAAGAATATTACTTTTCCTGATGGAATAAGTTCCAACAGATGGTGCTGTAAGTTATGCCCGTGAAGTCAGTGATGTATCGGCTCTGTCTGGGGACCAACAAACGACGGGATGTGTATTTTTCAATTAAGATGTTTCTTGTTCTTTACCCTTTTTTATTATTAATTACACAGTAAATTCTTATATTTTTGTCACTCACAGAAGATGTAAATAGTATTATTAGCTCATGGTAGATAGTTCATTACGTCGAACGTTAGGGTATAATGTTTGGCCACATTTATACGACTTGTTATAGTGTAGCCATATAGAACTGTTATGTAACAATACTAATTCGATCATTGTATTTGGACAATGTAGAGAATGCAATACATTGTTCGGTTGGTTTCCCAACAGCGTGCACCAAATATATGTGTCTGTTGATATCACATCTTTGCAAGCCAAGGGTGACGATCCACTACGCTACTCTACCCTTAGCGGGTCAAGCTTGATTTCCACATTCCCCCGATAGGCATTTTCATTGGTTGCAGCTAGCTCTAACTGCATCAAATCAAATCGCTCGTAGCATTTCATTTTCGCTGAAAATAGAACAAGGTCGCGACCTTTAGGATAAAAACAGACGGTAAACATGAATACCTCCGCGGATGTATGCAGGATCTGAGTTGATTTCTTATCGAAAATAAACATAGACCAGGGATCATATATAACAACAAACTGTGTATAAAGAATCCCTGCATAGACGAACAATATTTACAG
The DNA here is from genome assembly GCA_943736015.1 of Tridacna crocea. NCBI lineage: Eukaryota > Metazoa > Mollusca > Bivalvia > Cardiida > Cardiidae > Tridacna > Tridacna crocea. The sequence goes on along the minus strand of OX031066.1, from coordinate 30,161,122 downwards.
AAAGTTTCATTATGACCATTAATTATCAGAGGTTTTAGGGTATATCCCAGCACCTGACCATGGAATGTCCAAGTACGTTTGTGGTTATTGCTTCATGTTGAATTATTGTATTTGTAAGCGGTTTGTAAAACGATATTTCATTGGTCACCCCTCACAACGTACGTCAGTGTGACGTCACAGGTAGTGATATCGGACCCTTGTTATAATGTCAGTGTACGTGTTTGGTAAGACCGTTTTTTTTTTGTAATTGTTCCTTTAAATGATCTGAAAAAGTCTTTAGACCTCCAAAGCGCACCATGCCTAGGTACTTTGTTTTCTGTCAAAGCTTTTGTTAACTACTTATAATAATGGAATAGATTTCGACCAACTATTAAAACCCAATCACTTTTTGATATTTGGTCAAAGTGTTTGTGCATATAGACATCTGCTTCCTGTCTAAAACATCAGAGTATTAAATGCATTCATCTAATGTCTTTGATAAATACATAAGAGTCTTTGTAGTCCGTTTGTATCCACCCAAGCTAGCCTCATTCTATCTTCATATCGTACTTAATTTTCAATATAAGTTACGAAAATGCGCAGGTCCGATATCACTTCCTGTGACGTAGGTTGTTACCCTTGTTGGTTTTACGAAATATGATGTAAAGGGAAATAATAAGCAACATCCAATAGGGGGCGTATCGCGGGAATCTGGAAATCAGGCTTGATCAGCCAAGGTAAGATCCACGTAGTGATCGTAACCTTTGCTCTTGAAGATGTTGATATCAGGACATGTTGGAACAGGGAGCATCACTTCTGCATTAAAATCTCAGTTGTGGTTACATATTGAAACTGTCATAACCCGTTTTCAATCGAAAAAAAAAATAGACTCGCCCAGGTCGAAAGAGCCTGCAGACAACGGATTAATTTTGACCCTATTATGAAAATCCTTCTTTTAAAGGTAGAAAACATGGTGGGAAAAGGAGAAAAGGCCGGTTGCCAGCCTTTTCTCCTTTTCCTACCATGTTTTCAAAAGCCCCTTTGACCAGGATTGTTAAAACTCGGGACAGTAAAGGGATAATGAGAAAATTCTAACTGGTACGGTAGTAACAACAACATACACATAGCTTTAAAGGAAGAACTACCCATAGCAGTTTGGCGTTTAACGCTTTTTTCAACATTATTTCAGTTGTATCTTGGCAACCTGTGCACCTCACCATTCTTGAGTTTCTGTTACCAGAACTTTGCTCACTATTCTTTCAAAGCCACTGGCTTCTTTCCAAAAAAAATCAGCGTCGAAACGTAAGCTGTGGGAAAACAATGTCACAATGACTATCGTCAATCCACAGAAATATTTTGGAAGCACCTGGGTTCGAATCTGCGACCTCCAGCTCTCAAGACCTGTACACTACCGACTGACCAAATGGCGTTCAGTGAAGAACTAAAGAGATATTGCCCATTAGACCCAAAATTTTCCTCTTCATTGTACATGTACACATACCTGCTTTGATGCATGTTTTTCACAGAGTCTTCAAGTACAATGTGGAAATTAATTTGGTTAATTAATTAGCATATAAACTTTTTATAACACAATCCTGTGTTATGAATATCTCTTGGAAGAAGGTGCCTTCTAAAACATTGTTTCAGTATGTCATTGTTTTGACCAGTGAAAAATACCGTTTCTGATATTCTAACTCTACTGTTGAAGGCAACAAGAGCCGGCAGAGACGGATTATGCTCCCCGAACAAGTGCTTGTCATAAAATATAAGAAATTGATATAAATTCACTTCTTTTATCCTAGAAGAACCTGTTCATGCCCCCCAAAATTTGAAGTGAAAAGGCAATTACTATCTTAGAGATAGCCAACATAAACTTGTAGAGGACAATAAGCTCACTAAGCTTCCTTTAAGCCTCCTTTTCCCGTAAGACAGTATTGGATCATTGCAATAAATACAATGGGTGTGTGGTTTGTGGCATTTTTTAATAATGATTAAAAATTCGAAATTTCATAAAATTTTGAGCAGTCATGTATTAAATATTACATAAAACAATTTTTACATGAAGCCCCCTTTTTCCGAGACGCAGCCTGAAATTGAGAAAAAGGAAGAGAGGTACCTGGGCAAGGTTCCAACAAGTTCAGATTTGAAATTTCACAAAGGTTTGAGCACTGATAAAGGAGAACCTAGTGAAAAGCAATTTTTTCCATGAAGTCCCCTTTTTCCGTGATGCAGCCTTAATTTGAGAAACCAGGAAAGACGTATTTGCGCATTAATAATTCATAGATTGCAAAAACAAAGGGCACATGTTGCAACTTGTAAAACAAGATATAACCATGAAATGTTGACAAAAACTGAACAAGATATTAGTAAAAATTGCAATTTTGCATTAGGGCCCCTTTTTCATTTTACAAGAAACCCCCTTTTTCCATGACAGAGGGTCAAATTGAAAAACACATAGATAAAGAAACAAGAGCACATGGTGAAACTCTTAAAAAACAATATAACCATGAAGTTTAATGAAATTTTGACCAAAACTCAATGAAATATTAGTAAAAATTGGAATTTTGCAAGAAGCCCCCTTTTTCCATGACAGAACGTCAACTTAAAAAATGCCTAGATTAAAAATAGCAAGGGCACATGCTAAAACTATCCATAAACAATATAACCATGAAGTTTCATGATATTCTGACACAAACTGAATGAGATATTGGTAAAAATTGCAATTTTGCATTAAGCCCCTTTTTTCCATGACACGGGGTCAAATTGAAAATCCGGGAAAGGTATATCGGCGCATTACCCCAAGGAGTTCATATATGAAGTTTCACCCAATTTGGTCCAAGGGTTGTGGAGAAATCGCTTCGGACAGACGGACGGACAGATGGACGGACAGACGAAGCGACGACTATATGCTCGCCCTTCGGGGAGCATAAAAACAGTTATTGCCTCACACTAGTTTCCTAGATAAAATGCGTATACCTCTCAACCATATATGGTATATACAATACATTTCTCGCACTTCATGTAGTATTGTTATGCGTTGCTATGTGGAGGGGGGTACGCCACAGGTTATGACCAAAGAGAACTGTACTTGATTTTGATGTTAGTTCTGCAAAAAGGGGTTAGAATCATAAAATAAATAAAACACTTCTTTTTTTTTTCGGTGGAAGATAGAAATTTATTTCATCTGAGTAACATCATCGGTAATATTTTTATGTCTGGCTACAGCACTCGTGAAAATATTACCGATAATGTTCACTCCATGATATAAATTTTGATCTTTCACTGCAAAACAAAATGTCCTCCATATCTTAAAGATTTTTTTTCCCTTAACCCTTTGCTAGATGAGAAAAATTTTAACTCTTTACCAAACGAGAAAATTTTAGACTGTTCCAAATTGAAAGCATTTGCAGACAACAATATAAATGTGAATCAAAAATTAAAATTTGATTTGGAAAGGGTAGAAAACATTGTGGGAAAAGGAGAAAATGCTTGTTACCAGCATTTTCTCCTTTTCCCACAATGTTTTCTAAAGGCTTCTTTCTCGGGGGCGTCAAAAGTAGGGATTGTGTGGTAAAGAGTTAACTTAACCTAATAAAGGGTGCTTACTGGTGATAAATGTGGCTTAACCCTTTTCCCCATAAGGCATTTCTAAGGTATTTTGAATTGACCCTAAATAACAGCAAGGATAAAGCCGTTTCTTATGTGTATATGGCACCATTTGATAGCATAGAAAACATTGTGACAATAGGTGAAATTGCTCGCCACGAGCAATTTCACCTTTTGCCACAATGTTTTCAAAAGGCACCTACAAGCAAGGTGTAGAAATGAGTATCTATACAGTAAAGGGTTAAATAATAATGATTGTTGTTGAAGGAATAGAAAACAATGTTGGAAAAGGAGAAAATGCTAGTCACCAGCATTTTCTCCTTTTCCCGCAATGTTTTCATTAGGCCTCGACCTAACAGCTATTAAATTTCAGAATTTTGTAGAGGTAATTGTATTTTGTTTAACTTCTGTGTGGGTCTAGAAATATTTAGTGCAGCAATACTGTTATAAACATAAAAGTAAGTCACAAAGTTCTTTTACATCTGACAGCAGATGCATATTAAATTAAGTTTCAAAAGTTTCTGATAATCTTCTCAAAGACAATGGCATTCTAATAAATTTAATTTTTTGACAAGGAACTGAGGATATTTCATGACTTTGGGTTGAAGTTATGATACAGGATAGTAAGAAGTAAGATCAACCTTAGCTGTGTTTGTAGAAAGATATTGATCAGAATGAGTTGATTGAATTATTTGCGTTATCTTTGCCACTGGTTGCCCATATTGTATTCACCGTCCCCCCATCCCCCAAGGCTGTTAGTATTGTTGGTGGATATTGCACATACAGGCATACAGTACAAAACCCATCCAAAGTTATGCTTAGTTCTTTCACCGTCACACTGGACCTCGGTTTGATGTCTCATCCACAAGACTGTATAGGCTAAGGCCCGGATCAAAAAAGGGCCCTATTTTTAATTTTTTTTTCAATACATCCGGTAGAAAAATTCAAATGGTACAGTGAGTTAGGATAGCCTATTAGAGTCACTTTAAAGCATGGATGCCAGATCTGAAACAGGTGTGCTTAGTTCTTTCACCGTCACACTGGACCTCGGTTTGATGTCTCATCCACAACACTGTATAGGCTAAGGCCCGGATCAAAAAAGGGCCCTATTTTTAATTTTTTTTTTCAATCCATCCGGGAGAAAAATTCAAATGGTACAGTGAGTTAGGATAGCCTATTAGAGTCACTTTAAAGCATGGATGCCAGGTCTGAAACAGGTGCAGATTTTTTTATATGCTAATAAATGTGCCTACCCAAAATTTGCCTATAAGGTAAATTAAACTTTTCCTAATCTATGTTCATAAAAATGAAGCAAACAATGAAACAATGCATTCTTTTGTACAAATCTTTTTAATTTAAGGTGCTCATAAAAATCCACATTTATGTAAGACTTATACAAGTCTGACTAATTTCACATACCGTAAAAACCTTATAAATGTTCCTTGCAGAATTAGTTGAAACCAATCTTTTCAGTCTTCACATTGAATGTGTTTATATTTCTGGCTAGATTTATTCACAATTTTGACTAGAGCTACTAGGACAGACATACAGGACAAAAATTAAGAAAAGTTATTGAGTTATAGCATTTAGTGCCTCAAAAATATTCCATGTATAAGTGCAACAGTATAATTTATTGTAGCCCACTAACCTTTGATTTCGTTATTTCATTATATATTCACAACTGTAACCATAAGTAATGTCAACACTGAGATTTGGCTATTTTCATGACTTAAGCTGCTTTATTTCCTTTGTTATTCTTACTTTCCTACTCTGTTACTCTATTTCACTGATGCAATAGGGGACATGACTTGAAACAAGAGGGCCATGATGGCTAATAAATGAAAACACTACAAGCCAAAAATTACAAATCAAAGTTTCAAACTTGGAGACATACAATAGGCAAAGGCCACGATCAAAAAAGGGCCCTATTTTTTTCATCCATCTGTTACTCTAGTTCACTGATGCAATAGGGGATCTAACTTGAAACATGATAGCCCTGTATCGCTCCACTAGCTAATAAGTGAAAACACTACAAGCCAAACATTACAACTCTGGCCAATTGGTTTTAAACTTGAAAACATACATTTTTTTTCTATAAAGTTCTACGAGAAGGTTTTGACCCCTTGGCCCCTGGGCAAAACCATTTTTGACCACAAAGCTATATTACTTGAATCCTGGTGGAGGTCTGTAAGATAAACCCCCGTACCAAATAATACAGGATGTGTGGTTATATACAAGATGATTTTCAAAGTTTCCAAAAACAAATGCCATGTAAAACATGAGACCCATCAAACAGGGCTAAATTTGGTAGCCCTAGGCCTTATTTTGGTTCGTAAAACGATCATTTAAAATGTTTTCACCACAAAAGCCCAGATAAAACTTGTGACTCCTGGTGTGGGGACAAACTTAACCCCAAAACTATTATTTGGGCTCTCCTGGTAGAGGCCCACTAGATAAAGCTACATGCAAAATTTGGTAGTCCTAGGCCTTGTGGTTACGTAGAACTAGAGGTTTTCCCAATATAAGCCCATAAAAAAATTGTGACCCCCGGGGCCGGGCCAAGTTTGACCCTATGGCTATAAGTTAGGCACCCTTGGTACATGCCCATTGGATGAAGATACACGCTAAATTTGGTAGCCCAAGGCCCTATGGCCTGCCTGGGTGGCTCAGTGGTGAGCATGTCGAACTCATGATCTGGTGGTTGTGAGTTCGATACCCGGTTGAGGTGAACTTTCTTTCTGGCATGTCGAACTCATGATCTGGTGGTTGTGAGTTCGATACCCGGTTGAGGTGAACTTTCTTTCTGGCGTATTTTTACCTCTCACCTCTGCTGAGGCATGTGAGAAAAGTAGTCAGTGGCTTTGGAAAGAAAGTTGTGTTAGTACTGGTGTGAGAAAGCCAGGAAACACATGTGCGTCACCGACCGCCATGATATGACCTTAGCTGTTGAAGTAGTGTTAAACCCCAATGCAACCAACGAGTCAACCAAACAACCAAGGCCCTGTGTCTAGGGATCAGAAGGATTTTAAAGTTTTCCCTATATAATCCAATATAAAACTTGTGATTACCCCCCCCCCCAACGGGGCTGGGCCAGTTTTGACTCCAGGGCTATTGTTTGAAGGAACATGGTAGAGGTTCACTACATAAAACTAAATGCCAAGTTTGGGAGCCCTAGGCCTTATGTTTTCAGATAAGAAGATTTTCAAAGGTTTTCAATATTTTTCAGTTTTGTTGCCATGTTTACCAAATCTCAAGTCAATTTGACTTCCGGACAAGCAAGAAATACTGTAAAAATGAAGATAAAAGTGGAATTATTCAAAATCTGCGCTAGGTAGAGCTATTGTTTTTGTGCAATGTACTCTTTATATTGCAATAAACATGCATATTACCAAATTTGTCATTTTGAATTGAGATGACAAAGTTATATTCTGGAAAAGCACTAAATGCTGTAAAAATGACAATGAAAGGGAATCACTCAAAGACAGCATGAGCCAGAATTACAATTTTTGTGCACTGCACTTCCAATACTTCAACAAATAAGAATACCATAAAATTAAAGTAATTCCTACATAAGATGACAAAGTTATGTTCCAGACAAGCAAGAAATGCTATAGAAATGAAGATCTAAGGGGGAATAATGCAAAAATCATGCTAGGAAAAGTTGTAATTCTTATGCACTGCACTATGTAATTTTTCAACAATCATGCATGCCAAATTTGTAGATGTTCAGACAAAAAACAACAGTTATATTCCGAACAAGCAGAAAATGCTGTAAAAATGACCATCAAAGGCAAATAACTCAAAGACAGCACAAGGTAGAGTTATGCTTCTTTCGCGCTGCATTCCGTATAATTGCAACAAACATAAATGCAAAGTTTCAAGTCAATCGGATCAGAGATGACAAAGTTATGATCCGGAAAAGCAGAAAATGCTGTAAAAATGGCGATCAAAGAAAAAAAACTCAAAGACAACAGGAGGTAGAGTTACGGTTCTTTCGCTCTGCACTCCATATTATTGCAACAAACACAAATGTCAAGTTTCAAGTCAATAGGACCAAAGATGCCAAAGTTATGCTAATGACAAGCAGAAAATGCTGTAAAAATGAGTTATGGTTCTTTTGCACTGCACTCCGTATTATTGCAAAAAACACAATTGCCAAGTTTCAAGTCAATCTGACTTGAGATAACAAAGTTATGCTCCAGACAAAGAACTGGACTCCACCAGGCCGCCCGGAATCCAGTACGGCATGGGTGATCCCATAATACGTCCCGTCTTCAACGGGCGTATAAAAGGAAAAAATAATAGTTAACAGCATGCTCACATTTTCTCTGATCCCGTACCTTTACAAAGAGAACACCCAAACAGTTTTGTTTTATTATTTAATTTGTAGCAGACTTACATAATGATGCTTTTAATTTACAAATGTCTAATGTTTCTACAATTTTGTAGTCAGTTGAAGTGTTGACTAAATTTGATAATTTGTTCTCTCTGCCATGAAAAAGCCATCTTCGCAAGTCAAGGCTGACGATTCACTACGCTACTCTACCCTTGGCAGATCGAGCTTGATTTTTACATTTCCCCCCATATGCTTTTTCACTGGATGCAGCCAGCTCTAACTGCAACGAATGAAATCCCTCATAGCATTTCATCTTTGATAAAAATAGAATAGAAGGTAAACATGGAACATATGCGTAACTTCTATTACACACACCACGCATATGCGTAATGTAAAAAAAAATCGAGAATAGATCTAAGTCGTAGATTGCCTCTTTTTGTGTATTTTTCGGTTTGGACATTTTCTAAAACAGCCAAGATTAATAAAAAAAAAATCTACCTCAGAAGAGACTCGAAATCTTTCTACAGCCATCTTGAATATTGAAACTTTCTTGGGCGAGGCCCCCCAAACCCCCCACTGGCGCCTACGGCGTGCGTATAATTTACATCTTCTTGGTTACGCCCCTGTGGAAACCCACGTGGATGTCTGCTTATCGCTTCATGTTGAATAATTGTATTCGTAAGCAGTTTGTAAAATGATATTTCATTGGCTTTCAGAAATATGATGTAAAGGGGAGTAATGACCAGCGTCCAATAGAGGGCGCATCACAGGAATCTCGAAATCGGGCTCAATCAGCCAAGGTAAGATCCACGTAGTGATCATAACCTTGGCTCACGAAGATGTGAAAAAAACAGGAATGAAATTTCAAAGTACAAGGGAGGTAATCAGATTGTAAATGATTTGATTGGAAGTTACCTCCCCTTATTCAGAATAAGTTGTCTAATCAATGGGTTCTATAGATAAAATCAAGTATTACTCTAATAGATTAATCTTTATGCAAAGTATAAATAAAGAGTTAATATTTATATTGTTACTTGTATCATCATTTATATCATGGGGTATCATCAGATGGTATAGATATTCCATTGACAGTAAATGTCGGCTTTGACCCTTAATGTGCCATAGTCATAGTAAGAAGCCTTTCACAGAAAGTGCTTATTAGATCAATGTCACCCACTATGTATTATCAATTTAAACAAACAAAATAATTTTTCTTTGAGGTACATGCTGTATTTTAGAATTCTTTCACAACATAATAAATCTAAAAGCCGCCTTAAAGGTGGGTATTTAGAATTTTCACATCACGCCAAATTAAAATATATATATATATATCATTGAAATATATATGAAAAAAACAATACAAATAATCAATAATTAAGAATCATAAATTACAAAAAAAAAAAAAAAAAAAAAAATTGATGGCATTCCCTTAAAAGGCTACGTAGCCTTTTAACATTTTTTTAGATTTCGTGCCAAAAATCAATAAAGCATTGTGGGAATGTCAAATGACTGGCACGTGACTAATAACGCTTAAATTCCATTACATAACAAACATGTAATAGTTATTTTCCATAATGTCTTCTTCAGACGGATGTTTGAAACTTTATCTGTGTTTTCCAGTATTTAAATGAGAGAATTGATAATCTAAAAATAGAATGTTTCTCCCGTTGGTGTAAACTTGGTCCGTAATAAATCTCTAACTTCTTGTGTTATCGGATGGTTTTCGACTACTTGGGTTTTATGAATGCAAATTAAGAGGCTGTGGGAGTATAAGGATGATTTTTTTGCATTTTTGTTAAATTTTCGTCCCAAAATCTAAAGGTCCCCCTTTAAGAGCTGAAAAACATGCACGTAGATCGGCATGCAGACATGCTAGCTGAAGCTAAGTTTGGACAGTAATTCAAGCGTGTAACATACCGTAATAGAGGTCATTCATTTCATGTCAATTTGTTTGACTAATACGAGGGGCATTTTAAAAGTCTTTAAAGTTAGGCAGTAGGTGCTCGGGTTTTGAATGCATGTCAGTGAAATGCATACCAAATACAAGGCCAAACATTTATCTGTACATCGGTGCATTTTTTTTCTCGAATTACAAATTTTGAACAATCAGCATTAGAAATGAGCATGGTCAAGCAGACTGGCCAAAATGGCGGACGTGAATGGTGGCTCTGTGGCGGAGGAGCAACGTGCATATTGTAAAATTCGCGGATTACTCAGTTTCAAAGCGTCGGATGTTAAAGCTGATTTGGATAAGATATATAGAGATAATGCTCTGTCATTCCAAGTGGTTGCACGGTGGATAAGACTATTTAGGCAGGGTAGGGAGAGCGTCAAAGATGGCCCCCGATCAGGTCGTCCTCTGTCGGCGCTGTCGGAAAATGATGTTGCCTGTGTGAAATCCCTCATAGACGCAGACGCAAGATATACAGTACAAGAAGTCGTCGAGATATCGGGCTTAAATTCGTCGGCTGTATTTCAGATTTTAAAAGAACGGCTACGGCTAAGGAAGATTTGTGCGCAATGGGTCCCGCATTTATTGACTGACGAGCAAAAGAGGGACCGCGACAGAGCTTCTCCATATGTACAAGGATTGTGACTCAAGGAGGTTGAGAGAAATAGTTACAAGCGATGAAACATGGCTCTACTTTTTTGAGCCTGAAAACAAGGAGAACAACAAAGTTTGGATACGCGAAAATGATGAAAGGCCTCAAATAGCGCGTAGAAGCAGGGCTGTCAGACGCATTATGTACGCTCTATTTTTTTATTCCGACGGCATGGTTGCCCAAGTTCCTGTTCCTCAGCACACCAGTGTAACAGGAGTATTTTACAAAATCAGTGTCCTTTCTACAGTGGTTAAGCACTACACTAGCAAGCGTCCACGCACAGGGGTGCGCGGCATACACCTGCTCCATGATTAACGCACCGGCCCATCGCTCCGCTGTCGTTGAAGAATATTTGAAAGAGCAACATATTAAAACTTTACCACATCCCGCATATATTCCCGACCTTTCTCCATGTGACTTTTGGCTGAACCCATACATCAAGGATTACATGCGAGGTCACCGCTTTGAGTCGCGCCATGCTGTAGGCAGCGCACTGTTCCAGTGTACAAACAGTATAACAAAGGAAGTGTTCAAAAATGCTTTTCATGACTGGATCAGACGCCTAGAAAAGTGTGTGAACAACAACGGAGAGTACTTTGAAGGATTGAAATAAGTATGTACACCCTTGGTTTTACTATATTAATAACCCGCCGTCACTTTAAGGACTTTAGAAATGCCCATCGTACAAACTGTATGTTAGCCAACATTTAGAGATTAATGCCAAAATATTAAGGTTCAAGGCCAAATGATAGTGAAACAAGAGCAGCAAATTGACACAATTTGACACGAGACTTCAAAGTTCCGTTCCAGACAAGCAAGAAATACTGTAAAAATGAAGATCGAAGGGGATATTACTCAAATTTGTGCAAGGAAGAGGTATGGTTCTTGTGCACTGCACTCCATAATTTTTCAACAATCATGTCTATCAAATTTGAAGATCTTCAGGCTGGAAATGACAATGTTATATTCCAGATGAGCAGAAAATGCTGAAAAAATGACAAAGGGAAATAACTCATAGACAGTATGAGGTAGAGTTATGGTTCTTTCACCCAGCACTCTGTATAATTGCAACAAACACAAATGCCAAGTTCCAACTCAATCGGACTGGTGAAGATAAAGTTATGCCCTGGACTGAGAACTACATGTATTCTAAAGAACTTTCTAATTCAATGACTAATAACTCTAGTTGTTCTGGCCCAGTTAAACCCATTATCAAACTCATCCGAGATCTTATGGTCATATATATTTTGCTCAGGTGAGCTAAAAATCAAGTGGACCAAGTAAGGCTCCAACCCTGGACCTCCAGGTCACAAGTCTTACTCTTTACTAAGGAGGCCCTCTATGTGTAACTTGAAATACTATTAAACAATTTAAACATGCCTCAAATGATTGTATTTTACAGGGTAGAAAACATTATGGGAAAAGGAGAAAATGCTGGTAACCAGCATTTTCTCCTTTTCCTACAATGTTTTCAAAAGGCTCTTTTCTTAGGGTTGTTAAAACTCAGGATTATGTGTTAATGGTTTGAATGGTGTTTTATGCCACTTTCAGCAATATTTCAGTCATATCACAGCAATAACTCACAAATTCATGTTTTCCTGGATTTCACCAATACTAGGCTGGGCTCTGAAGAATATTACCAAAGGACACTCCTGTGAAAAGCCCAGTGGAGCCAGTGTGGCTCGATTCTGGGGCCTCCAGGTCTCAAGCGGTTATAGGAATAAATGAACATCAGGGCCAAAAAAAAACCCCAGTTAGTCATAGAAGAATAACATATTCTTCAAAAGTCTTTACTATATTTATTCCTTTAACAAAATGAATGTAGTTTCAGCAAACAAAGCACATTTCCATTTTTCAGAGTTTACTACTAGAGCTATCACTAAACATGATTATAACCCTTCCCCTTCCCCACCAGAAACAGCTCCTTGTCACAAAACCCTTTTTTCAACACTGTTTCTGTTATGTTGTGTGTTGCAAGTGCACCTATCCATGTTTTCCTGGATTTTCTCTTACCAGTGCTCTGCACATTACTCTTTCCTATTGAAAGACTTCTTTCCCACATAACCATTATCTAAACAATGGTCAGCGGTGAAATTGGCTGAGCCAGGGATTGAACCAGAAACGCCCAGTTCTCAAGGCCTGTATGATGTTGACTGGGCTAGGCTACGGAACAAAATATAGTATGAAGTAAATTGTACACAGCTACATTTCTGTGAATGGATTATTACGTTCTGACAGGAATATGACACTAGCTAGCAGGTCCTCCTGCAGTAGTGGTTAAAGCTGGAAAGTCATGTGTTTTTAATCCATAATAAGTTTCAATGTCAGACACCCATAGGTTTTATACACAAACCATAAAAAATACGTGCCTCAAAACTCTTTTGAAAAAACTCAGTTTTACACAGAAATACCAAATAACATCTTTGAATTGAAGCTATTTATTTAATTTTTGTTTCAAATCCAGTAACTTAAAAGTGACTTGTAGATGAAGTATACATACATGTAAGTTACACCATACAGTGCCTGATTACATCACAAAATTAACAAAACAATGACGCCATGAAGTCACTGTGTCAAGAGGTCACAAAATGTCATAAGTCACAGTCATATAATAATGTTTAACCCTTAACAACACAATCCCTAGTTTTAACCCTTTCCCAAAAGACAAACTTTTGGAATAGACCAAATTGAAAACATTTGAAGACGACAATTCAACTCTTGCTATAAAGATGATTTCTGTCTATGATAGGGTAGAAAACATTGTGGGAAAAGTAGAAAATGCTGGTCACCAGCATTTTCTCCTTTTCCCACAATGTTTTCAAAAGGCTACTATTCCAGACCCGTAAAAACCAGGGATTGTTGGGGAAAGGGTTCATTAAGAAGCTTGAAGAAGAGGCTTTTGAAAATATTTTGGGAAAAGGAGAAAATGCAGGTAACCACCATTTTGCCCACAATGTTTACTACCTGTCCCAAAACAAATTTCAACATAATCACTTTTGAATTTGGACAAGTCTTAGATTCTACAGTTAGGTCAAGGGTTAAGCCAATGTTTGTAACTGTGTATTTTCAGAAGCCTTTTGTCAAATAATGTGGTGTTTTAGTTAGTCTGAAGTAAGAGGGCCTTTGAAAACATCATGAGAAAAAGAAGAAAATGCTGAAAACCAGCATTTGCTTCCTTTCACTGCCATGTTTTCTACCCTTTTGAATGAAAATCGTATCATTTGAGCTGCATATAATCTCCAAAGGTTTTTCATTTGAGAAAATCTGAAACAATCTTGTCCAATAGAGTTAACCAAATGTTTAAAAAAGAACATACTTGTGTAAGGTGTTGCTATTGATGTCTACTAGATAGGAAGATGTTCTAATTTTGGTTATGTGGAAAACACTGCAAGAAAAGCACACAGACTTTTCAGAGGCAAATATTATTTTCCTAAAGATGTTTTTGAAAAAAATGTCTACTGCAAAGGCAATAAAAAATTATAACTACATTGTAAGTGGAAATAGGTAAACATTCAAACAAAAAAGCACTGTGAAATAATAATAATAATGCAAGGAGAAAAAAAATGTATGACATTGTTATTAGTGTTTAAACTTTTTCCTACAAAACAGTACTTTGGTAAATAATCTATAGGTCAACTTTTGTCACAATGATTTCTTTCTGTATTTACATCACAACATAGAAAATGGAGTAAGCAGCATACTCTAGTATCAATTCTTTATACCAAACAACAACATTGTTGACTGGTCCAAATTGAAAGCATTTGCAGATGACATAATAAATGTTGCTTAAAAATTGAAATTTGTTTTTGGAAGGGTAGAAAACATTGTGGGGAAAGGAGAAAATGCTGGTATTCAGAAGGCTTCTTTCTCAGGGTCGTTAAAAGTTAGGATTGTATTGTAAAGAGTTAAAAGATACCATGAAAGTCCCCATTTGAAAACACTGTTGGAAAATGAGAAAATGCTGGTTATAACTATTTTCTCCTTTGCCCACAATGTTTTCCACTCTGTTGCAACCAATTTCTGTTATTTGAACCACATCTACATTGCCATCTGCAAATGCTTTGGATTTGGACTTTGGACAAGTCTACAATTTTATTGTTTGGTAAATTGTTAAACAAGAAGTAACATGCTAGAATAGGTAATCGGAAAGAAAGTCTCAGGAAAAAATAATCATTTTCCGTTAAAGTTATGATACTTTATCATTGTTTTAAATCATGTAATTACGATACCTCATGTACCGTAACATCTTTATGACATTTTAACGTATCTTCTTTTTCCTACAGTGTTTTTAACTCATTACCAAACAACAATATTTTAGGCTTGTCCAAATCGAAAGCATTTGCAGACAACAAAATAAAAGTGACTGAGAATTTGAAATTTGTTTTGTGAAAAGTAGAAAACATTGTGGGAAAAGGAGAAAATGCTGGTTACCAGCATTTTCTCCTTTTCCCACAATGTTTTCTAAAGGCATCAAAAGTGGGGACTGCGTGGTAATGGGTTAAAGGCCTTCTTCCATATTATATTCACAAACTGTGGATATAGTGAATGTCTGAGAAAATAAATTGGCAATATCAATATTTAATCAAAGTGAAAAATGGTAATAAGGATTACACAGTATGCAAATTACAAATATTACTCAAAATAAATTTAACACCAATCAAAATATTTCATTTACTGGTGTTATACCCCAATCTTTCTCCTCAATCTATGGCCAGGAAATGTAAAATGAAAAATGAATGAACATTGCCCTTACTTATCAACTAAATTTTTACATTACATACCATTTAAATCAGAATTGTCCTTTTGGTACTTGATACTTTTTTCCCTGATTCTTTTTTTCCTGATACTTTTTTTCCTACAATCACTAGAATACTGCATGAGCAGACTCCTTTATCAAATAGTCTGGTGTTTAAATAATTCAAGGGTGGAAGGAATCCATATGACAGAGGGCTTCTGAAGACATTTTAGGAAAAATAGAAAAATTCTTGTAACCAGCATTTTCTCTTTTTGTTCTGTAATGTTTTTTAACCTTTAAAAGACAAAAATTAATGCTGTCATTAAAGCCAAGTAGACGTTGCTGTCTGCAGATACTTCCAAGTTGGGTAAGTCTTCAGCTTTTTCGTCTGGAAAAGTGTAAAATTCAGGTGGATGTATTTATTTTCCTTTGATTGACAACACCACTTTCAACAGTATCTCAGTTATATAACGGTAACACCTCACATATTCATGTATTTCCTAGGGTTTACAAGTACCAGGCTGAATCTGAAGTGTCATGCCCAATGAAATCTTAATGAAAAACCCTGTAGGTGGATCCTGTAGGTGGATCCTGTAGGTGGATCCTGTAGGTGGATCCTGTAGGTGGATCCCACAAGGCTCAAACTCATAGCTTTCAGGTTTTAAATCCTACTCTTTACCTCCGAGCCATGCAGAAACCCATTTGGCTTGCAACACGCGAAAAGGGACATTCAGAGATCTGCATAAAGTGTCGTCTCAGATCAGCCTTCGCAGTCCGCGCAGGCTGATCCGAGATGGCAGTTTCTGCTTTTATGATTTTTTATGTTTTATGGATGTCCACTGAGGAACAAAATCTATATTGACGAAAAGTGCTGTGTCAGATCAGCCTGCGCAGACTGCACAGGTTGATCCGACACAACACTTTACACAATGTCGGAATGCCTCTTTTTGCGTGTTGCAGGCCATTCTCCATTTCCCACAATGTTTTCTATCAAAAGACAGAAGTCATCATTTAATCTAAATTTATTTGTTCTCTGCGAATTTTTCCACTTTTGTTAAGTCCAAAGTTTGGCCTTTTGGTAAAGTATTACTGTAAATGTCCTTGTTTTCGATGGTACTTACCACATGCTTTTACAATTCAAACAACTCATGATAATATATCGATTACAAAATATCTTTGGACAGAATTTTTTTAGGAAATTAATAGAAAACTGGTCTTCACAGCGAAATCAGAAAATTACATCATAATTACACTAGTAGATTCTATACAGGTACTAATACCGTTATGTCAAAATTTTTAACATGTTTAACATTGTAACTCTGTCACAAGTCATGTGCATGCATTTTCTGTAAGTTAATAAGATGAGTAAGACGAAAACAAATTATATGTCAACATGATGGGTTAACTCTTTACCACACAATCCTGACTTTTAACGACCCTGAGAAAGAAGTCTATTAAAAACATTGTGGGAAAAGGAGAAGATGTTGGTTACCAGCATTTTCTCCTTTTCCCACAATGTTTTCTCTCCTCTTTGATACAAATTTCAAATTTTCAGTCACTTTCACTTTGTCGTCTGCAAATGCTTTCAATTTGGACCCGTCTTAAATTTTGTTGTTTGGTAAAGAGTTAAACGAACAACATCTATTTCAGATATTCTAAGTATTCTTTCATGACAGAATAAATCTATTAGAGCATAAAGTTGGACATCTTCGCGAGCAAAGGTTACGATCACTACGTGGATCTTACCTTGGCGAATTGAGCCTGATTTGGAGATTTCCGCAATACGCCCCCTAATGGATGCTGCTTATTATCGCCCTTTACATCATATTTCTTATAGCCAATGAAATATCATTTTACAAACCGCTTAACAAATACATTAATACAACATGAAGCAATGATGACAAACATACTTCCATGATCAGGTGCTGGGATACAGCCTAAAACCTCTGATAATTGATTGGATGACACTTAAACTTTCTGTAAGTGTTGTTCATTTATGTCTTTTTTGGTAATAAATGATTACAGATTTTGCACACATCCACCGTGGTATTCATGTTTACCTTCTATTTTTATCCGAAAGGCTGCCACCTTGTTATATATTTATCAAAGATGAAATGCTACGAGCGATTGGATTTCATGCAGCTAGAGCTAGCTGCAACCAATGAAAATGCCTATCGGAAGAATGTCGAAATAAAGCTTGATCTGCCTAGGGTAGAGTAGTGTAGTGGATCGTCACCCTTGGCTTGCGAAGATGAGAGTTGGATAACATTTACATAGTTCCGCCTGCAGACAACAATAGACAAAGCCATGTACGGATAGTAATTCTAGCGTGTAATAAAGGTCATTTTGTTCTGTGCCACTTTGCTTGAGTAACACAATATTTTTTTTAAAATCCCTTGTGGCAAATATAAATTGCTAATTGCAGAAGCATTGAATTTGGAACAGTGTAAAAATATTTTAGTAAGGTAAAGAACTAAAACACTACAGAAATCAGAATTATACATTGCTTAAAACTATTAAAAACCTAACAACTATTACCTGCTTTTGCGGCCAGTATAGATCAAGATCAGGCTGCATAAAATGTGCAGCATGATCTTTAATTTATGCTGTCTGTTCTGCTGAAACACTCCAGACAAAAGCAACCATGGAATTGTGATTATTTTCATCTTCTTTTTACACTGAATATAAATGTTGTGTTTATTAGGAAATCTCAGGGTCAAAGATGAAAAAGACGGTGTTACAAAAAACTGGTGACTGTGAACTGTGGTGCATGAATAGATAAAATTTAACAATACAGGTTAAAGGCACAATGATGTCACATGACGGACAAAGTGTAACAACAAATACAACATAAACAACAGAGATCAATGAGGGGCACTATAATTACTTAAAACATCTCTTTATCTTTGTACAAAAGTTAAATAATACAGGACAAAAATATAATGTCCCATGATTTATAAAAATATGGAAATTTCAAGGCTTTTTTCTAGAACAACCATTCATCTACAGAGGATCAGCTTGTGTCTAAGCTTCACTAAACCCATTACCACAATGTTTCCTATCCTTCACAAAACAAATTTCATATTTTCAGTCACTTTTATATTGTCATCTGCAACTGCTTTTGATTTGGAGAAGCCTAAAACACTGCTGTTTGGTAATGAGTTTTATCTCTCTAGTTCATTCCTGCCTAACCCTTTTCCAAACCAGGATCATAAAAACATCTGATTGTGTGGCAAAAGACTGAACTTATAATAACTACATGCTATAACACTTATCAGACAACAAAATTTCATGTCTGTCAAAATTCAAAGCACTTGCATCATTATAACAAATTCAGTTTACAGGTAGTTCAAATGAAAGGGTTTGTCTTTCCAATGCTAAAACACATCACGGGAAAAGGAGAAAATGCTTGTTACCAGTATTCTCTCCTTTTCCCACGATGTTAGGCATAAGGGTATTTACCACGAAGGATTGTTTGGTACAGGGTTAATGATCAAGAACCTACAATAAATGTAATATATTTCAGCTCCTACGGAACAACCTGAAAATTCCAGTTTATAGATGACTTGACTGAACATCTGGATCCATATCCACAAACCATTCTTAATTTCCTTTTATGTCTGATAGTTAAGAAATTAACACAACTTCTGATTGGCTAATAATCCATTTTGTTTTAGCCAATAAGAAGTCGTGTTACTTTCAAATTTGGAAAATTCTTGAGAACAAGACCAATAATTTTCTAATGGATGGTTGATAAATAAGGGGCATAGTCCCAAATATGTGATTATACTACTGATCTGTGCATTGAAGAAAGCACAAATGGGCTCCATTTCTTAATGGTCATTTTGATTAATTTCTCAGTCATATTTTTTGTACAAGTCCTTAAGTACATGTACTTATTGTCAAAGAGAGGTAAACTAGCAAATACATAACAAAAGCACCTGTGTGGGTGCAAAATCTTGCTTAAAGTTGCCTTTCCAGGGAAAATTCACCCATTACCACACAATCCCTACTTTTGATGACAATGAGAAAGAAGCTATTAGAAAACATTTTAGGAAAAGGAGAAAATGCTAGTAACCAACATTTTCTCCTTTTCCAACAATGTATTCTACCCTTTATAAAACAAATTTCAATTTTTCAGTCACTTTTATTTTGTCATCTGCAAATGCTTTCGATTTGGACAAGTCTAAAATTTTGTCATTTCGTAATGAGTTAACGAAAGAACTCTGTCAAAACCTTTTTTAGAATGATATGCCCTTCTGTATCAATGGTGAAAAATGGCATCGATTCAGCATCCAAAAGGGGTTTATATCCCTTAATGGACAGATTCCTCTTTAAGTATGATATTTAACAATAAGCTCGAGCAATGAACAGTTTCCATAGATCTCTGAAAATGTTGCACCATGATGGAGAGGTATAGGCAAAGAAGCCAGGGCTATGATAACACCATTTTATTACCTTTGAAAATTACCAAGCTATAAAATATTGACATTTCAAAATAAGTAATGTTTTTCTTTTGTAAATGTATCCCTCTTTTATCTTGTATGAAATATTTTCCATACAATAAAATTTCGGACTTGTCCAAGAGGAAAGCATTTACAGACAACTTAATTGAATATGCCTGGATAATGTGAGTTGTTTGTAAAAATTCAGGAAATATTGTGGGAAAAGGAGAAAATGCTGGTTACCAGCATTTTGTCCTTTTTCCACAATAGTTTCAAAAGGTGTAACTTCAGGGTCTTTAAAAACCAGGATTTATTTGATGAAAGAATCTAAGAAAGCTGTGCATTACAATATATGTAATGCGTGTTAAATAATTAAAACAGAAAAGATATAAAAAAAAATGCAAAATACAAATCAAGGCAAGTGAGAAACACAAAATCTATTAACGTTTTAACATACCTAATAAATACAAAACATCACATCAACAACGAAGATTTAAAAGAAACATTAACCGAAGGCAAATTATCAACTACCAGTATATATTCCATTTCAACTGTATAACAAGAGGGCCATTTGCCCTGGAATGCTCACCTTAAACTATAGCTTATGAGTGAAATTCAAGTCTTTGGTAAAGCTTCACCCAAGGTACATCCCTGCCAAGTTTCATCAAAATTGGCCCAGTGGGTTAGGAGAAGAGGATGTTTAAAGAAATTGTTGATGGGCGACAGACGCCGGACATAGGGCAATCAAATATCAAAGCTCTACACCTTCCAGTTTCAAAGAAGAATTTTACCTTTTCCTTCTTTGTCCTATGTTCGAACTTGTGGTCCCCTGGGCTGGGTCAGTTTTAACCAAAGCAGCATCCTTGGAACGAACTTGGTAGAGGTCCACTCAACGATGCTACAAACCAAATATCAAAGCTCTACACCTTCCCGTTTAAGAGAAAAAGAAATTTAAAATTTTCCTTCTTTGTTCCTATGTTCCAAACTGTGACCTCCGGGGCATGGCCAGTTTTGACACCAGGGACATCATATGACCAAAACTTGGAAGCGGTCCACTAGAAGATTCTGCATACCAAATATCAAAGCTCTGCACCTTCAAGTTTCAGAGAAGATTTCTAAAGTTTTCCTTCTTTGTTGCTATGTTCAAAACTGTGACCGATGGGGCAGGGCCATTTTTGACCCCAAGGGCATAATATGAGCAAACTTGGTAGAGGTCCACTAGGAATTGCTACATGCCAAATATCATAGCTCCATGCCTTCTAGTTTTAGAGAAGAAGAATTTAAAAATTTTCTTTCTTTGTTCTTATGTTGGAACTTGTGACCCCCGGGGAAGGGCCAGTTTTGACCCCACGGGCATAATTTAAACCACATCCATCTAGTTTCAGAGGAGAAGATTTTTAAAGTTTTCCCTCTTTGTTCCTATGCTCGAACTAGTGACCCCCGGGGTGGAGCCAGTTTTGACCCCAGGGACATCATTTGAATAAACTTGGTAGAGGTCCACTAGGAGATACCACAGACCAAATATCAAAGCTCTATGCTTTCTAGTTTCAGAGGAGAAGAATTTTAAAGTTTTCCTTCTTGTTCCTATGCTCAAATTTGTAACCCCCGGGGCGGGGCCAGTTTTGACCCCAGGGACATAATTTGAACAAACTTGGTAGAGGTCCACTAGGAGATGCCTCATACCAAATATCAAAGCTCTACACCTTCAAATTTCAGAGGAGAAGATTTTTAAAGTTTTCCTTCTTTGTTCCTATCCTCAAACTTGTGACCCCCAGAGTGGGGCCAGTTTTGATCCCAGGGCATAATTTGAACAAACTTGGTAGAGGTCCACTAGGAGATGCCACATACTAAATATCAAAGCTCTACACCTTCAAGTTTCAGAGGAGAAGATTTTTACAGTGATCCTTCTTTGTACCTATCCTCAAACTTGTGACTCCTGGGGTGAGGCCAGTTTTGACCCCAGGGATATGATTTGAACAAACTTTTCCTTCTTTGTTCCTATGCTCATTCTCGTTATCCCCCGGGGTGGGGCAAGAGGAGAAGATTTTTAAAGTTTTCCTACTTCGTTCCTATCATCAAACTTGTGACCCCCGGGGTGGGGCTAGTTTTGATCCCAGGGGTATAATTTGAACAAACTTGGTAGAGGTCCATTAGGATTTGCTACATACTAAATATCAAAGCTCTACCCCTTCTAGTTTCAGAGAAGAAGATTTTCAAAGATTTCGTTTTTTTTTTTCCTTTTTGTTGCCATTGCAACCAGAGTTATGGGTAAAATTAAATTTTTTGAACAATTTTGGTAGAGCTTCACCCAAGGAACATTCCTGCCAAGTTTCATGAAGATTGGCCCAGTGGTTTAGAAGGAGAAGATGTTTAAAGAAATTCTTGACTGACGCCGGACATAGGTCGATCACAATAGCTCAACTTTAGCACTTTGCGCTAAGGTGAGCTAAAAATCCATGTTGAGGTTTTCGTACGGCCTTAAAGAAACCTAACTTTCTGACAACAAAGAAAACAAACAATTTCGCTAAAAACCAACTGCGTAACTTAAATTTGCTCCCAGTCAGCTATTAAGAACCAAATAAAAAAGAAGTATATCAGATAACAGGTTATTGTAAATAAAAAAGTTTCATGAAATTCGGATCAATGGTATTGGAGATTTTCTAGTGGATAGACACAAGGATGAATAGATGTATAGACAATGCTAAAACTATATCCCATGGCACTGAGCAGGGGATATAAAAACACAAGAGGGCCATGATGGCCCTGTATCGCTCCACTGGCTTTTTAACCCTTTACCACACAAATTCAAGTGTTCATGACCATGAAAAAGAGGGCCTTCAACAACAATGAACACTGTCAGGCAATACAAGCAGGTTAATTCATTAGCATGAAAGGTAAAATCCTTGGAAAAATTAGCTGAATGATAGAAACCTTACTCTGAATTTATTATTCACCTCATGTGAGCATAACTATTAGCATCAAAATGAATCACACTTGAAAACAGAATATTTTCTATCAAACAAGAGGGCCAAGATGGCCCTGGATCGCTCACCTGAATTTTTGAGATGACCATAGTCTATTTTTTTTTTGGGGGGGGGGGGAATTGAAACATTGGAACCAAATTTATAATTTTGCCAAGCAATTTTCAAAAGGTCACCTGTAAAAGTCATTTCGAAATCTGACCATCAGTTTCAAAAAGAAGAATTTTTAAGAATTCTTCATTTCTGTATAAGAGCAAGTAGCCCCCATCCACAAGAGCCATGTTTCTTGATGGATCAAAATTTACGAACAAGTTTTGAAAAGGGTCACCCAAGGAACATTTTGGAAAATTTCTTTTAAAATCTGACCAGGGGTTTCAGAGCAAGAGAATTTTCAACAATTTCATCATGTCCGTATAGTGCAAATAGCCCCCATTCACAAGAGCCATGTTTCTTGACGGATCAAAATTATATGTACAGCTTTTGAAAGGGTCACCCAAGGAACATCTCTGTCAGATTATTTTAAAATCTGACAACAGGTTTCAGAGAAGAAGAATTTTCAAGAATTTCTTCATTTCTGTATAGTGCAAGAGCCAGAGCCATGTTTCTTGGCCAATCAAAGTTTCGCGAACAATTTCAGAAAAGGATCACCCAAGGAACATCTTTGTGAAATCATTTCAAAATCTGTCCAGCCATTTCAGAGAAGAAGAATTTTCAAGAATTTCTTCATTTCTGTATAGTGCAAGTAGCCCCCATTCACCAGAGCCATGTTTCTTGATCAATCAAAATTTTGCAAACACTTTTTGAAAAGGGTCACCAAAGGAACAACTCCTGTGAAACTATTTCAAATTCTAACATGACACGCGACTTTGGCTCTATAAACACAGTGCAAGGAAAACGTGGTAAAATCTGCGACAATCCATGTAGAGTGACGTCATCCTATATCGAGTGACGTCATTCAATGAGTGAGTTATTCAATGGAACATAATCTTCATCCGTGTGTTTTCCTTTCATTAAGAATTGGCCATTGTTAGAATCGAAATAATCTTCTTTCTATCGTGGTATATCGTTCAATAAACCACGTTGTGAGTTATGAGGCGCAATGAATAACCCACTCGGGCTATCGCCCTCGTGGATTATTTATTGTGCCTCATAACTCACAACTGTGGTTTATTGAATGATATACCACGATAGAATGAAGATTATTTCTTAAATCTAACCAGCTGTTTCAGAAAAGAAGAATTTTTAAGAATTTCTTCATTTCTGTATAGTGCAAGAAGCCCCCATTCACCAGAGCCATGTTTCTTGACCAATCAAAATTTCGCGAACAATTTTTGAAAAGGGTCACCCAAGGAACAACTCTGTGAAATTATTTCAAAATCTGACCAGCGGTTTCAGAGAAGAAGATTTTTAAAGAATTCCTTCATTTCTGTATAGTGCAAGTAGCCCCCATTCACCAGAGCCACATTTTTTGACGGATCAAAATTTCACGAACAATTTTTGAAAAGGGTCACCCAAGGAACATATCTGTGAAATTATTTCAAAATCCGACCACTGGTTTCAGAGGAGAAGATTTTTAAAGAATTCCTTCATTTCTGTATAGTGCAAGTAGCCCCCATTCACCAGAGCCACATTTTTTGACGGATCAAAATTTTACGAACAATTTTTGAAAAGGGTCACTCAATGAACGTATCTGTGAAATTATTTCAAAATCCGACCAGCGGTTTCAGAGGAGAAGATTTTAAAAGAATTTGCTAAAAAATTCCATTTGGTTGCCATGGCAACCAGAGTTTTTGATGGAATCAAATTCTGTGAACAATTTTTAAAGAGGACCTCCCAAGGAACATTCCTGCCAAGTTTGGTCCAAATCCACCCAGCGGTTTAGGAGGAGTTGATGTTTAAATTATTGTTGACGACGCACGACGGACACTGGGTGATCCTAAAAGCTCCCCTTGAGCACGTTGTGCTCAGGTGAGCTAAAAACTTAATCTCTAGCACATGTATCAATGCAGTTTGATAATCAAGGGAGGTAAATAGTACCAAACTTTATCTTTCATTAAAAAGAGTTATTTCCCTTGATTTATGTTTAAATTGAAGTGACTATATTTTGAAGCCCATGTTAAACTTGTTATCCCTGGATGGAGCCAATTTTGACCCAAGTCCTACAATATGAAACCAGAATGTGTGGTTATAAACATGAAGATTTTTTAATCTTGCCCAATAAAAAGCCCTGTAAAACAAGTTTGCTCAATAAAAGGCCCTGTAAAATATGTGACCCATGAGACAGGTTTATAAAGCCAATGTAAAACTTGTGACCCCTGGGGTGGGGTCAAACTTGACCCCTCAAAGTTAAAATTTGGGCCCTCTTGGTAGAAGCCCATTAGAGAAAGCTATATGCAAAATTTGGTAGCCCTAGGCCTTATGCCTATGTACAAGTAGATTATTAAAGTTTCCCTATATAAGCCCATGTAAAACTTGTGACCCCCTGTAACGGGACTAAATTTGACTCCAGGGCTATAATTTGGGCACCCTTGGTAGAGACCCCCTAGATAAAGCTACATGCAAAATTTGATAGCCGTAGCCCTTATAGCTAGGTGCGAGAGGATTTTGAAAGTTTTCCCTATATAAGCCCAAATAAAATTTGTTACCCACCGGGGTGGGGCCAAATTTGACCACTGGGCTATAATTTGGACACCCTTGGTAGAGGTCCACTAGATAAAGCTACATGCCAAATTTGATAGCCCTAGCCCTTATAGCTAGGTGCGAGAGGATTTTGAAAGTTCTCCCTGTATAAGCCCATGTAAAACTTGTTACCCCCAGGGCGGGGCCAATTTTGACCCCAGGGCTATAATTTAGACACTCTTTGTAGAGGTCCACTAGATAAAACAACATGCCAAATTTGGTAGCCCTAGGCCCTATGCCTAGGTAGAAGAGGAATTTTAAAGTTCTCCCTAAATAAGCCCATGTAAAACTTGTGACCCCCAGGGCGGGGCCAATTTTGACCCCAGGGCTATAATTTGAAGAACTTGGTAGAGGTCCACTAGCTTAAGCTACATGCCAAATTTGGTAGCCTTAGTCCTTACGGTTTCAGACAAGAAGATTTTCAAAATTTTTCAGTTTTGTTGCCATGGTTGCAACCAGAGTTTTTGAAGGAATTAAATTCTTTCAAGAAATTCTGAAGAGGACCATGGCAGGATCATTTCTGTGAAGTTTCATCAAAATTGGATGGGTTGTTTCAGAGAAGATGATGTTTAAAGAAAAAGTTGACGCACGGCCAGACGGACGGATGGACGCACGACGGACAACGGGCCATGACATAAGCCCGCTGGCTTTCAGCCAGTGGAGCTAAAAAGCACCGCAATCAGGTGCCAACACTTGGCTATACTAGCTTTTAGAAGTACACTGATAATCAGTGAATAAATGGCATTATAGAGCCAGAACTAATATGATGGTTACCTGCCCTCTGGGGCTATTGGTACTCTTTTAAAAGTTAAATCAGTCCGAGTTTGAAGTATCATAAAATGTATCAGGTTTTGGATGATTATCATTCAGTTAATGATGCAGATAAAGATAGTTATGACAATACCTCAAATTAGCTAAGCTAAGAAGCAGTTTTGCTGAAAGTATGACAGCACAAAATTTAAACCCTTACACTGCTATTTAGGTAAATGAAACCTTTAAGCTAATAGTGAATAGCTTATGTTTTGCAAATTCAAAGGTATTTTTCGTAAAAAGATCCCTCCTTATTGGACAGTGTAGATCAAAGATCAGACTGTACATTTTGTGCATTCTGATCTTGATTTACACTGTCCACAGAAGGTCAGTGAGTTGCGCTTGGCAGCTTTAGGCTTAATCTAAATTTCAAGACAAGCACTGTGATTGGGTAAAAACTAAACTTGCCTCAATCAATCAGATTGATGGTATGTCCAAGAGAGTGCAGCTGAATTAAGAATCTGTATCATTATTATCCTTTCTCACAGCAGTACTAACACAACTTTCTTTCCAAAGCCACAGACTACTATGATGATGATTCAGCAGAGGTGAGAGGCGAAAGAGAACCATTTTGACCATTCTGCTGCATGAACAAATGAAACCAACGAAGGTAGACATAAAAAAATTCGAATGAAACCTCCAATAAATGCCTTTTCCAAACTTTCATCTCCCTCTCTTCTGTAAAACTTTTTTATTTCAAATAGAGCTGTACAGGAACCAAGGAGCATCATTGTTGCTGCACTTTGAGAGACTATTCACATGAAAGTTCATAACGTTGGAAAGGGAGAAATTACAGATTTCTTACATATTTTCTTCTTTATCAGCAATGTTTTCAAATACAGTCCTCTGGACCATTAAAGCACCAAATTATTTGACTAAAATGGATTTATTGTAAAAGTGGCACTTATTTTTTCCCTTTCCAATAACTTTTCTGAATCACTCATAACAAATCTTATTTAATTGTAATATTCCTGCGATGTGTCAAATTTTACTTTCAAATCGTTACAAAACTACAATTTTTTACGCTTTCCAAATCGAAAACATTTGCAGATGCCAAAATAAAAGTGACTAAAAATTTGAAATTTGTTTTGTGAAGGGTAGAAAATATTGTGGGAAAAGGAGAAAATGCTGTTCACCAGTATTTTCTCCTTTTCCCAAATGTTTTCAGAAGGCTTCTTACTCAGGGTCTTCAAAAGTAGAGATTGTGTATTAATGGGTTAATAGTGTGATACATCTATAAAATCATTCAAGTTTGTCTTGTATATTATGGTTTGATAGTTTTGAGGTTTTGACCCGTGAAACATGCCATAATGATGGCTACCAATACAAAACTGCTTAGATTTTTGCATCATGTTTACAACTTCACCCTTTCAAGTGCATCAATTCTATCCAGACGGTGATTATATTTGGTATTATAGTGTGTCAGTGTTAATTATACAACCTTAATGATAACACCCAGCAGCAGAAAGATGCTGGAATAAAAAAAATAAATTAACATTACCTAACTCTTCACCAAACAAACCCAAGTTTTAACGACTTGAAAATGAAAGCCTATGAAAACCTTGTGGAAAGCCAAGATAATGCCGATAAACACCATTTTCTGCTTTTCCCAACAAGTTTTCTAGCATTTCAAAGACAGAAATCACACATCATCTTTTGCACAACATTAAATTTGTCAACAGTGAATGCTTTCCATTGAGTGGAGTGAAAAACTTAATTGTCTGGTGGAGTGTTAAGTAGAACAGTGAAGCACTTTTTTGATATTATCTTTGTTTACAAAAATATACCGTCGACTTAAATTGACCATGATTCGGGAATCCATTCTTTGATTGCCCTTTTCAAATGCAGTCATGCATACCCTATAAGTTCCTGTACCATCAAAAACTTCTGAAAGTTTCTATTTACATCATAACAAAATATATACAAGATAGTCACAACAATTTGCCTCATACTATTTACAAGACCAACTCTCCTTGTACCATATCTACACTCTATGTTAAAAGCTGTTCAAGGATATCAACCCTTAGGCTGCTTTGGGCAACTTGTGAATCTTTTGTGGACAGTGTAGATCAAGATCAGACTGCACAGAATGTGCAGTCTGATCTTAATCTACACTGCCCATTAGGGAGATATTTCTCCCAAAACAACACTGAAATAGCAATACCCAGGATATCTGCTATCAGCTACAAAGTACTATTTCACTGTGTCATGCTCTGTACAAATGGGGGCTTAGTGCATGTGCTAGAAGTACTGACCCAGATCAGCTTGTGTGGTCCCTACAGACTGACCTAAGCAGGCTCCAAAAAATCCTCTTGTCCACTCGTATTTACAAGAAATGGATGAGGGCGAGTGAAATATCAGTCATACTCATCCACCAGGACAAGAGACAGTCATACTCATCCACCAGGACGAGAGATAGTTAATTGAGAAGTTTTCAGATGACTATTTAACTTACAAGAGACAAAACAGCCATTTCAATTATTGAATATGCCAATTAAGGGTTTCAGGAAATCAGATTTTGAAACAGAACATACAATGTGCTGGTTGCTGCCCAAGATAAAGACCGGTTTCAAGTCAGCCAAATGATGTAACACAGGACCTTTCAGTGCAAACAAAATTCACATAACATGCTTCAGGTGTACCTTATTCAATCTGAGCAAATTTGGTAATTTTTATAACAGACTATATTAACATAAACCCAAATACTCTCTCAAAACAAGTTCGAAAAACTGTATTATTTTGACTTTATTAATTTCTGTAAATGGACGGGATAACCGGTAGATTTCTACCGGTTTTTAAAACTTGGTATAAAAGGTTCATTAAAATGTTTCCATTTCTTCTGAAAAACTAACTGTCACAGTCCAATATCAGAAGTTTTTCCTTAGAGGTGGGTATTTAGAATTTTTACATCTCACCAAATTAAGAAATATATATATCACTAAAATTCTTATTAAAAAATAATACAAATCATCAATAATTAAGATTCATAAAATTACAAAAACAAAATTTTTTGATGGTATTCCCTTAAAAGGCTACGTAGGCTCTTATGGTATTTTTAGATTTCGCGCCAAAAATCAATAAAGCATTTCGGGATGCCTAGTGACTGGCACGTGACTCATAACGCTCAAATTCCATTACATAACAAACATGTAATAATTATTTTCCATAATGTCTTCTTCGGACGCTATATTTGAAACTAAGATGTGTATTCCTGTATGTAAATGAGCGAATTGATCATCTAAAAATAGAGCATGTCTCCCGTCGGTGTCGACCTGGGCTGTAGTAAATCTCTA
This sequence comes from Tridacna crocea, assembly GCA_943736015.1. Taxonomy (NCBI): domain Eukaryota; kingdom Metazoa; phylum Mollusca; class Bivalvia; order Cardiida; family Cardiidae; genus Tridacna; species Tridacna crocea. The sequence goes on along the minus strand of OX031066.1, from coordinate 30,131,655 downwards.
ATATCTCGTGTTCTTGGACGATGTTCGGCTACTGGGGTTTATGAATGAAAATTAAAAGGCTTTGGGAGTATAAGGATGATTATTTTGCATTTTTGTACAATTTTCGTCCCACAATCTGAAGGGCCACCTTTAACAAACAAGGGAGGATCAAAGTAGGGAGTGTTTTTTTTTTTTGAAGTCACTTGTCCTGCAGGACCAGTGCCTTTTCTGGAAGTTTTCGGACCCTGCCAAGTAAAAACTTATTGCTATAGGTCAATTATCTGCATGTCCAGAGATCAATTTACCTGCAGATTCAATTGGTTGTCAGACTAAATGGATCTTTATGGATCCATAAATATGTGTGTACTTGCTTGGTATCATACATCATAAAGATACATAAGCCCCCTTTTGCCAGAGCATGGCTCAACTTCTTACCAGCTTCAGGGTTAACCCTTTACCAAACACCAAAGTTTTAGACTTGTCAGAATTGAAAGCACTTGCTGACAAAAAAAAATAAATGTGACTCAAAAATTGAAATTTGTTTCCAGTGGGGTAGGAAATGGCTACCAGCATTTTCTCCTTTTCCAACACTATTTTCAGAAGTTTTCTATCTCAGGGTCATTAAAAGTTTGGATTGTGTGGTAAAGGATTAAGTCATCATGAAAACATGTAACGTTTGAACAGATCCTAAACCTTGTATCACACACAAAAAAGCACACCGTTTGTCTAACCAGTAGAACAAATATTGTCCTTCCATGCAAGATCCACTGTTCAAAATATGAACAAAGTAATGTTAAATAGTCTCCAGAACTATATACATTATAAAAATAGCGGAGGAAAACATCCTCTTTTTTTTCAGTCAAAACTTCAGAAATGTACAAATCAATCCCCATTCTTCACATGTTGCCTAGCAACACTTTATCATCCATTTCAGTGCCTCATTTCATAATGGCAACTATGGTTATGTACAAACTTTATCCTCCATTTCACAATTTAGCCCTTAAAGCGCCAATCATGGCTGTAATTGCCCATTGCGGCCAGCGTGTATCAACATTACACTGCACAAAACACGCAGCCTTATCTTTGATCTACACTGCTTTGCTTAAACACTGTAGATAAAGGCAACCATGAAATTGCAATTATTTAAGTCATGTATTTAGGTGGAAAATGTTTGACAGGTTTATTTGGAGCTCTAAGGTATAAAATAATATTCACATCAAATTGTACATCCATAACGATTATTGTCATGGTGTTAAGTATTCCATCCTTCCAATCTCGGTCTTTTCATCATCGGGCTATCAAATTCTGTCAATCCAGGCGGTGGGTGTTGTGGCTGCTGTGACTGGGGATGGGATGACTGTTGGGGGACTGAGCCCTGTTGATGCGTATTTGTGTGCTGTAAGCCAGCAGTGGGCGATGAACAATTACTATGCGACTGTGAAAGATGGGGCGAGACATGTCCAGGCGATAAATGACCTTGATTCTGAGATGGCGGTCGTAAGGTGTTATGATTCGACGGGGTGGTGGAGTCCCTAGGAGGAGATATGGGCTCACTCTTTATATTCAGTCTATGATTCATTGTGTTTATCAATAATGGTGATATACGGTTAGCACCCGAGTTACTCATGCTCTGTCCTGCCCTGAAATAGACAACAAAATTAAAGCTTTGTCCAAATAAAAAGAATTTTCGAATGAAACATTAAATCTTACTCTTTACCAAATGATAAATTTACAGACTGGTCCAAATAGCAAGCATTTACAGATGTCTAATTCATGTGACTGAAAAATCGAAATTTGATTAGGAAAGGGTAGAAAGCAATGTGGGAAAAGGAGAAAATCCTGGTTACTCCCCCTCCCTCCAGAGAAAGCTTTTGAAAAACATTCTGGGAATAGAAGAAATGCTGGTAACAAGCATTTTCTTCTTGTCCCACAATGTTTTCTAACCTTTCATAGAAAAAATCCAAGCATATGAGCAACATTTTAACGTTATCTACAAATTATTTCATTGTAGTCAAATCTTGGCTTTTGTCGTTTGGTAAAGAGTTAAAAACCTTTCTAAAGATCAGATATCAAATAGGGAAAATTGAAAAAAAAAAAGCTTAACGAAAGCATTTTTTTCCTCCTTATTCAACTTGTCACCAAACAACAAAATTTTCCACATGTAATTTGGAGGGATTCGCAGACAAGGAAATTCAATATGTCTGAATTACTGGACTGATTGTTAGAGAGGTAGAAAAACATTGTGAAACAGAACATTCTAGTCACCAGATTTTTCTTCCTTTCCTACAATTTTTTAAATCTTTTAATTGCAAGTTGCTTAAATTTGGGATTGTTTGGTTCACTCTTTATTTGTTAATAAAATTTTGGCCTTTTTCAAATCCAAAGCAAATTACAAATTACGTTTAACCCAAATGGCTGAACTGAGTTAAAAACGGGAGAAAACATTGTGGGGAAAAAGAGAAAAATGCTGATTACCAGCATTTTCTATTTTTTCCACTATGTTTTCAATAGCATCTTCCTTAAGGTCCTTTAAAGTTGTGTTGTGTGGGAAAAGGTTGACGGTAAAGGAATGAAAAATTGCTTAGAATGTGTTTTAGCTGTGGGGCTTCTTAATCTTTATAACAACAATGCATCTGAATTTGTTTTCTCATTTGAACACATTTCCAAGAAGCGAAACCCTTTACTACACAATATCAAGTTTTAGATAAACTTGAGAATGACGGCTTTGGAAAACAATGTAAAAACAAAGGAGGAAATGCTTCTATTTCTTTTTCCCACAATGTTTACTAACTTATGTAAGATAGGAACTATTATTTGAGTAATCATTATTCTTTCGCCTGCAAATATTCTCCTTTAGACAAGTCCAATTTTTTCATTGTTTGGTAAAGGTTTAAGACAAGGTCTTCAAAAGCTTTTAATCAGGCCTCGAATTACTCACAGTAGTTTTTTTTCTTTCAAGTTAGTTGAGAGTTATTTTTTTTGTATCCCCCATCTAAAACTGGAAAGGTTTTGTTAGAGTCTCTGACACTGATTTTCAGTTGGAAAGTTGATATAGTGCATTATCCAGTTGCCATACAACAAACTGTTGAAGTTTTCCATGTTAAAAACCTTATAAAAAGACTTATCAATCCCTTATCAAATGACAAACTTTTAGACTGGTCCACATTGAAAGCACTTGCAGACAACAAATGACATGTACCACTAATGGAATTTGTATCTAAAGAAAAGCATTGTAGTAAAAGAATAAATTGCTGGTTTTTAGCATTTTCTCCTTTTCCTAAAGTGCTTTCAAGTGTCTTTTCTATCAGAGTAGGATTGTGTGGTAAAGGGTTAAACGATAAAATGTCATGTGTTGAGTAGAAAACATCTAATAATTGCACTCATAGTGTAAAATCGTTTTTTGATTGGTCAGAATCGGGTCATGTGATGAAAAAACCTGCATGTTATTTTTTGATAAACGCAATAGCACTACTTTCAGTTTTTCCAAATTGTTGTTTGTCTCTAATTTTAGATTTCATGCAAACTGTTTATGAGCTATATTTAGAGTTCCATCGCTGAATCAGTCAAATGCAAAAAAGGTCGATTTCTTTTTCTGTAAAAAAACTTGCAAGAAGGAAACTAACGAATAAACCTTGACAAAATGATGCGTGTTTAACTCTATTTGAACCCTAAAAATAAAATACACTATAGATGCCAACTGTGAATAGAGAGTCTGAATGGTCGACGTCATCAGTTACAGCATTACGTCGGCAATCCATTTCTATGAAGCCAAGGTCACTTAGTTAAATTTACTACACTGCGTAAACGGAAAAATCATTCTTGCATAAATGAACTTGATTTCTTGTTTCATGACGGAGTTAAACTTTTTTATTGTTGGGATTAGGTAAAAAAAAAAGCTATTGACCAGGAAAAAGTTATCGTGGTTTTGATGGAATCTATATAGTGAAAGAACTGTTGGAGAAAGGATCTAAAGAAGTGAATACACTGTGTTAAGAATTTTTGAAATGTTGGCGTGATAGGAACGATATTAGAAACAAGCCTAGAACTGGGAAACCAAAAAACATATTGAAAAATTAACATCTGCGACACGGTTTTTTTTGTTCTAATAAGTGGGTCACAAAACGTTGGCGTCATTCGATTCATATCTTACAAGAAACATAGGATAGACCAAGTCTTATATCGGCAACAGACAGTTACTCATCAAGAACAGATCTGTCGACGGTACGTACGCATATTCTTTACAAATTATCTATAAAAAGGTAACTAGAAAGAACACACCGTCCACCTAGCCTCAAGTTTAGATAGTTGATTGTATTGTTCATAATTATAGATCTACATAATCATTTCATTCTTAAATTTTGTTCGATGAATCATCGAAAATATGATTTCAAAGCCATCAAAATGGCCGCCGTCAACTAAAAAGAAATGTTGAAAAGCTAAAAATAGATTGTGTATTCATGCCCGTTCTACCAAGTATCCGCGAAGGAAATGAATTTGTATTTACTGTCGTATTTGTCCGTGATTTTGTCTCTCTATCATTTTCGAAAAGTGATTCAAGTGAACAGCGAGTGCAATTATAAAGGTTGAGTGCAGATTTTTGTGTTTTCATCGAGATATAAAATGCAATTGCCTTATTACATGGCTTAACATAACGCCCTTTGGGCATTATTTGCCATGTAATAAGGCAATTGCATTTTATATCTCGATGAAAACACAAAAATCTGCACTCAACCCTATTACAAAAAGGAGAAGATGCTGATAATCAGCACTTTCTCCTTTCCAACATTTTTTTTATAGTTTGCCTTATGGCTATGAAACCATAGTACTGTGTTGCTAATGGTTACATGGATAGTAATCTATAATCATGTAATTCCCCGCAGTTTTTTCGTCTCACCTCTGATGTATGTGAGAAAAGTAGTCAGTGGCTTAGGAAGAAAGTTGTATCTGTACTGCTGTGAGAAAGCCAGGAAACACATGCACAGATGCACTATCGTGATATGACCTGATCTGTTAAAATGGGATTAATCTCTAATACAAACAAACAAATCTGCATTTGCTTACAATTTGGACTATTTGAAAATGTTCTTGTTTGGTAAAGAGTTTAAGAATTTTATTGATTACTGACCAAGTTTTTAAAAGTCATCCGGGTTGGTGTGTTAAAATACATCCATACGTTAAGAGCTAAAAAACACTGTATCATGTAGAAAATTAATTGTACAAACATTAGCTGAAAAAGGCAGACAATGGAATAATTATGTTTTACTAAAAATAAAATGCATTTACACCATGAAAAACAACATAGGGCTATCAAATAACAGGTTCTCCACATTTGCCTCTGCATTTATGATATCAAGTGACCATTTTCCAGTCCTGTAATGTACACACAACTGTTAGGCTGGTAAGCTTGTCTCTGACTGACCTTTTACAGTTAATGCAGATCTAGATCAGACTACAGTCTGATCTTGGATCTACAATGTCCTTAAAGGAGAAATTTCTCTCCCCCCCCCCTCCCCCAATAATAAAAGCAACCTTTGGGATCAGCTTGAAATTTTCATTTAACTTTACATTTAGCTGGGAATTAAGGGTTAAAAGCTAACAATGGACCCATCCAAACTGAGGACACATATACGAGAATACTTAGGAAAAGTATGTGTTTTTTCATTCACCTGATATGGATTGAGTAAACTAGAAGGCCCTGAAGGGCCTGAATATGCTCTACTGGCAGTTAACTTGAAATGGCTACTTTTCCTATACTGTTTGTTGGATTTTTTTCAAAATCCATAGGTTTAAAGCAATTTATGAGATGAACAAACTGTGCAAGTTTCACAAAAATCTTATGACAAATGCACATTTTATCGCATAAACAAGAATTTGAAATTTTCAACTTGAGATGGCTACTTTTCCCATACTCCCATATTTATTGGTTTTTTTTTCGAAATCAATAGGGTTGAAACTACTGATGTGATAAACAAACTGTGTAATTTTCATGAAAATCTGACAAGAAATGCAGACTTTATCGTGTAAACAAGAATTTGAAATTTTCAACTTGAAATGGCTACTTTTCCCATGCTGTTTGTTGAATTTTTTTCAAAATCAATAGGGTTGAAGCTATTGGTGACATAAACTGTGCAAGTTTCACGGAAGTCTAGCAACAAATGCAGACTTTATCGCGTAAACAAGAAATGAAAATTTTCAACTGGAAATGGCTACTTTTCCCATACTATTTGTCAGATTTTTCTCAAAATCAATAGGGTTGAAGCTATTGATCAGATAAATAAACTGTGCAAGTTTCATAAAAAGCTGATAAGAAATGCAGACTTTATCGTGTAAACAAGAATTTGAAATTTTCAACTTGAAATGGCTACTTTTCCCATATTGTTTGTTGGATTTTTCTCAAAATCAATAGGGTTGAAGCTGAAGCTATTGACAAGACAAACAATCTTTGCAAGTTTCACAAAAATCTGACTACAAATGCAGACTTTATCGTGTAAACAAGAAAAAGACTAATGGACGGACAGACAGACGGACGGACGACGGAAACCCCGCCATGACATAAGCTCTGCTGGCTTTCAGCCAGTAGAGCTAAAAAATGGAAACATTAAATATTTTGTTGTTGGTACGACAAAGCTGGCCAAGTCTGCAAAAATGGCAAACGTAATGACTTAAAAGGGATAAGCTTTCAATTTCATTGCTTTTCCTTTCAAAAAAAAAATAACACATACAAGCTATTACCCCTTCCCAAACAACTAATTTCAGACTTGAAAATTAATCACATCTGCAAATGACAAATTATTCAAAACTGGTACAAATTGGTTTGGGGAAGGAAACATTGTAGAAAAATGAGAAAATGGTGTTGAACATTTCTCTTTCTCAAACAATGTTTTCATCATTGAAATTTGGTAATGTTTGGTAAAGATTTAGTGTATTTTGTGCAAAAACTTCATGGTGAGGTTTTCTTTTTTACCCTACAACTGGTTTATCAATGAGATATTGGTATACATTTTTTGTCTATCAAAGATTCACATATACTGGTAAGGCATACCAAAAGCAGATGTGATCAGAATATCACATCATACCAATATAGGACCATCTTTTGTGCATCAAAAGCTGACAATTTATTAAGTGATACCCTAGTTAACCCATGCCACTTTACTTGTAGTTGACTATACTTTCACATAGCTCAACCCACTTGGAGTCTCTATGATCCTTTTTGTTAATTTTGAACCTACTTCAAACATACATCACAGTAGACTATGTATGAAATGAGCTACAAGTAACTACATGTATGAACACATATGTGATCATGACATTAACTACAACAATAAAGTCTTCTCTCTTCTGAAATTGTACATAAGCTCTCAGTCACTTTCAAAACTATAAGTAGTTGTGCAGCAAGTGTAGAACAAAACATGCAGTATGATCAGACATGTAATATTCTACACAACTTTGAATCTGGACCTATGCTGTCATTTGAAATAAACTTACACTGCCAATCTTCAGTTCCCCCTAAAGAGCAAAGTTCAAAAATTTCATTGTAAAAGAGTAAATCCATATCTCAGCAGTATGTTCATATTTTCAGAATCATGCGACAAACAAACAGGTCCATTAAAGTCTATAATTATTTCAATATTTCACTACGGAATAGGTTCAAACTACTAGAATTTCAAAAATCTATCATTTCAACCATTACCATGCAATCCCACCCTACAACAGAAACTGTTATGACATAATAGGCAAGTGAACACATTGAAGGAAAAGGAGAAAATGCTGATTACCACCATTTACTCAGTTTTCCACAATATTTTCTAACCTTTCAGATACAAATTTCTATTTCTGAGCGTTAGCTTGCTTTGTGCCTGCAAATGTGTTTAAATTATAAAATTGTGTGATTTGGTATAGAGATAATCATATTTCATTTTGCGTAGGTTTGCTCTAATGGACAAAAAACTGCAGGTGGGCAGACTTAAAGCACTTAACAAAAAAAAAACTTCAGCATTTTTAGAGTTGTACTTTTCATGCTTATACAGCATATTTTTAGAATTTTTATTTTTCATGCTTTTGCATAATTCTACTGATAATATATATGCAGGCAAAATAGAAGAAACTCTAAAGGCCTCAACTTTTTTCCAGTGACAAACACTGATTGATTGAATTTGCATAATTATCTATTTGGTTATTAAAATGCCCGGTGTATAGCACCATCACTATGTTTCTGGGACCATGGATTAACATCTTATCCAAAAGACAATCAGTAATTTTACATGGTCAACTTTCGGAATTGAATTTAAACCTTCAAGTAACCTAAAACATGTTTATGAGTCCTACTCCCTAACAAATGAGCTTTGCAGGCTGGTTAGGACAAACAGTCTGACAGCTTGTCATTTTAATGTTTACCAGCAAAATAATGAAAACACAATGGACAAAGCAGCTTTGATATTTTACATTAAAGTGTTTCCTTTACCATAGTGCTTTCTATACATAAATACATATGTAATGATTGGTTTTGTTTTTGCTCTAAATGTTCACATACATTTGAAAAAAAAAACCCACAAATAATATATGATTTAATAGAGAATAGAAAATACTAAATCACAAAAAAGATATTTCTTCAATTATAAAGATATTTGACAAAAAGTGGTTTAATGTCTGTATTGTGTAAATAGCCCATAGCCACCAGAGCCATGTTTCTTCATAGATCAAAATTTCTCAAGCAGTTTTTGAAAAGGGTCAGCTAATAAAACATTCCTGTGATTATTTCAGAATCTGACCAACTGTTTCAGAGAAAAAGAATTTTACAGAATTTCTTTATGGCCAAATAGTGTAAGTAGCCCCCAATCACCAGTCTCAGCCATGTTTCTTGACAAATCAGCATTTTGCAAACAATTCTTGAACAGAGCTACCAAAGGAACATTTCTTTGAAATTATTTCAAAATCTGATCTGCCATTTCCAAGAAGAGCAATTTTAAAGAATTTATTCATGGTAATAAAGTGCAAGTAGCACCCATTCAACAGAGCCATGTTTATTGATGGATCAAAATTTCGCGAACAATTTTTGAAGAGGGTCACCAACAGGACAGTGCAGTGAAATTATTTCAAAATCTGACTAGCGGGCCCCCATTCACCAGAGCCATGATTCTTGACAGATCAAAATTTTTTTTTGAAGAGCCTCAACAAAGGTACGCCTCCGTGAAATTATTTCAAAATCTGACCAGCAGTTTCAGAGAAGAAGTATTTTAAAGAACTCCTCCGTTTCTGTATAGTACAAGTAGCCCCCATTCACCACAGCTATGTTTCTTTACGGATCAAAATTTCATGAACATGTTTTGAAAAGGGTCACCCAAAGAATATCTCTGTGAGATTATTTTAAAATCTGACCTGTTGTCTCAGAGAAGATTTCTAAAGAATTTCCTTGAATATTCCATTTGGTTGCCATGGCAACCATAGTTTTTGAAGGAATCAAATTCTGAGAACGATTTTTAAAGAGGATCTTCAAAGGCACAGTCCTGCCAAGTTTGGTCTAAATTGGCCCAGGTGTTTAGGAGGAGTTGATGTTTAAAAAATCATTGACGATGCACTGACGCACGACAGACACTGGGTGATCATAGAAGCTCCCCTTGAGCACACTAAGCAGTAAAGGTCTACAATGAAGATAATTACCAAATAACGAGGTTCAAGGGCAAATGATAATGAAACAAGGGTGGCAAATTGTCATAACATGTAATCCCATCACTAATTGTCAAGGAGGTATAATAGTTGCAAATGGCAGGCAATGCAACAAATATGTTTAACAAGTCTAAAGTAAGTTTAATTGACTTGAGACTTCAAAATTCCATTCTGGACAAGCAAAAAATACTGTGAAAATGAAGATCAAAGTGGAATTACTCAAAATCAATGCTAGGTAGAGTTATTACTGTTGCACACAGTACTCGGTAATACTGCAACAAACATGCATACCTATTTTGAAGTTGTTCTGACTTTAGAAAGTTATATTCCGGACAAGCACTAAATGCAGACTCATGTTAGATTTTATGCAGATAAACACTGTAACCAATTTTCAATTCAGCTTAGCAAGAAATGTGGTCTCTAGAGTGCTCAAAAGAAGATTTTTAAAGATTTCCCTCTTTATCTCTATGTGAAATCTGAGCCCTACAACATAGGACTAACTTTCACACCAGAGAAAACATCTTAAGTATGTTTGTAGTGGGTCACTAGATGAAGCTACATGTCAAATATGAAAGCTTTAGCCCTTATGGTTTGGGACAAGAATATTTTCTAAGATTTCCCTCACTATGTGAAATCCAAGAACCCACAATATAGGGCTATTTTGAACACTAGGGCCATAATTTGAGGTATTTCAGAGGGTCACAAGATGATGTTACATGCCAAATATGAAAGCTCTGGCCATTACCGTTTGGGACAAAGAGATTTTTAAAGGTTTGCTCCTTTATCTCTATGTGAAATCTGAGACCCACATATGAAGCCAATTTTTAAGATCAGAGCCATAATTTCAAGTATTTCTGTAGAAGGCCACTAGATGATGCTACATGCCAAATATGAAAGTTCTGGCCATAACAGTTTGGGACAGGAAGATTTTTAAAGATTTCCATCCTTATCTCTATGTGAAATCCAAGACCAACAACATAGGGCTAATTTTCACACCTGGGCCATAATTTGAGGTATTTTGATAGAGGGCCACTAGAGGATGCTGCATGCCAAATACGAAAGGTCTAGCCCAAGAACATTTTTAAAGATTTCCTTCTTTTTTTCTGTGTGAAATCCAAGAACCCACAACATAGGGCCATTTTCAATACTAGGGCCATAATTTGAAGTATTGTAGTAGAGGGCCACTAGATGATGCTACATGCCAAAAATGAAAGCTCTAGCCCTTACAGTTTTGGACCAGAAGATTTTTAAAATTTGAAGTATTCTGAAAGTGCATCACCTCGGGATCATTTCTGTGAAGTTTTATTGAAATCTGATCCTTGGTTTCAAAGAAGAAGATTTTTTAGTGATTGTTTATTGACAAACGTACAGACAGACAGACTGACAGACAGATGGACAACGGACCCTGACCGATCACAATTAACTAAGCTCACCCTGAGCACTCTGTGCTCATAATTTCGCAAACAATTTTTGAAAAGGGTCATTCCAGGAACATTTCTGTGAAATTATTTTTAAATCTAACCAGCTGTTTCTTGACAAATCAAAATTTCATGAACACTTTTTGAAAAGGGTCACCCAAGGAACATCTCTGTGAAATTATTTCAAAATCTGACAAACCATTTGAGAAAAGAAGAATTTTTAAGAATTTCTTCACTTCCCTATCGTGCAGGTACCCCCCATTCACCAGAGCCATGTTTCTTGATTGATCAAAATTTCACGAATAATTTTTGAAAAGGGTCACTCAAGGAACATCTCTGTGAAATTATTTCAAAATCTGACCAGCAGTTTCAGAGACTTCAAGCAGAATTTTTAAGAATTTCTTCATTTCTGTATAGTGCTAGTAGCCCCAATTCACCAGAGCCATGTTTCTTGATGTATCAAAATTTTGCAAACACTTTCGAAAAGGGTCACCCAGGGATTATCTCTCTGAAATCATTTTAAAATCTGGCCAGTGGTTTCAGAAAAGAAGATTTTTAAAGAATTTCTTAGAAAATTCCATTTGGTTTCCATGGCAACCACAGTTTTTGACAGAATCAAATTTTGTGAACAATTTTTAAAAGGGACCTCCCAAGGAACATTCCAGCCAAGTTTGGTCCAAATTGGCCCTGCGGTTTAGGAGGAGGAGGTGATGTTTAAAGAATTGTTGACGACGGACACCAGGTGATCCTAAAAGCTCCCCTAGAGCATGTTGTGCTCAGGTGAGCTAATAACAAGGGCACATGCTGAAATTTTCCATGAGCAAAATAACCATGAAGTTTCAAGAAATTTTGACAAAAACTGAATGAGATATTAGTAAAAATTGCAATTTTGCATTAAGCTCCTTTTTTTCTATGACACGGCGTGAAATTGCAAAATTGGGAAAGGTACATTGGGGCATTACCCTAAGAGTTCATATATGAAGTTTTATCCAATTTGGTCTAGGAGGTTGTGGAGAAATGGCTTCAGATGGGCGGATAGACAGACAGATGAAGCGGAGACTATATGCTCACCCTTCGGGGAGCATAAAAACCTTTGGTCATCAGAGAAATAAGTGGCATGACTTTTGGCTCGTGAATTTGAAGAATAAAAAGTGAGCTGCATCTGACTGGAAAGTGGTAACTTTTATTTGCAGTAATTTATGGAAACTTCTTTGAATGAAATTTTGAGTAAAACTTTAATTATTGTTAAACATTTAAACAACTTAACTAGTTTGTTTGTTTGCATTGGAGTTAAAGCCATTTTATGTGTCTCATATCAGAACACCCAGAGTACCTTGTAATGTGTTTTAAGGTCTCTGAAACCATTGTAGGGGAAAAAAAAAGTTGGCTAGTTTTCTTCATTTACCACAATGTTTTCTATTCTGACAACGTAACTAACTTGTCTCATCATCTGAATCACATTTCATTTCTTGTCTGAAAACACCCTTTTACCCCTTTACCAAGCAATCCCTGGTTTTTTACAACCCCGAGATAGAAGCCTTTTTAAAAAAAAATGTGGGAAAAGGAGAAATTGCTGGTAGCCAGCATTTTCTCCTTTTCCCAAAAGGTTTTATACCTGGAGGAAACAAATTTCATTTTTTAATTAGGTTTATTTTGTCATCTGCAAGTTCTTTAAATTTTGACCAGTCTACAATTTTGTTGTTTGGTAAAGACTTTAAGTTTTGAAAAGTCTAAATTGTTTTGTTTTTGAGTTAACTCTTTATACCAAATGACAAAACTTCAGACATATCCAAATTGAAACCATTTTCAGACAAAACTTTAAATGTTACTCAATTGATTGAACTTGTCTCCAATATGGTAGAAAACATTGTGAGAAAAGGAGAAAATGCTGGTTACCACCATTTTCTCCTTTTCCAACAATGTTTTCTACAGGTTCCTTCAATAAGGTTTTTAAAACTCAAGAGTTGTGTTGTAGAGACTTAATGCATGTAAGTAAATATAGAATGATTAGGATGAATGAAATTGTCAACCTTTGTTTTTTATACTTGTCAGAATTTCTGACAAGCAAATTACATTCAGCTTTCATATGCATCTACATGAACATTCTGTGTTGTGTGACTTTATTTCACTCCTCTATAAAACTTACCTGTATCATAACAACCTGCCTTTGATATCATTGTGGAAAACCTCATTTTGTACAATGTTTTCAACTATGTTATGATAAATTTTATCATTCCAGTACATTTAACCCTTTATAAAACAAGAGATGTTTGTAAAACATGTATGCCCCCCTAATGGCATCCAATTCTAAATATAACATGTGATTATAAACTGTTAAGTTCAAAGTGTAAAAGTGAACAAAGGGTAATTACTCAAAAATAATTAATGATAAATTAACAATTCTTGGGCAATGCACTTTCCATTTATGTGAACTATCAACTTTTAAAGTTTCATGATTTTACATACTTTTTGAGTTATGATCCAGAAAAAAATTAAGTACGAAAATCAACGAAGGGCAAATAACTCCAAAAATATAATGGGAAGAGTTATGCTTCTTGTGCAATGCATTGCTCCTGAATAAGATTTATCCACATATAAAGTTTCAAGATGATACCTGAAAAATCTTTTGAGTTATGCTCCGGAAAAAAATTAAATATGAAAATCAACAAAGGGCGATAACTCCAAAAATATGATGGGCAGAGTTATGGTTCTTATGCAATGCACTTCTCCTTAATAAGATTAATCCGCCTATGAGATTTCAAGGTGATACCTGAAATGCTTTTTGAGTTATGCTCCAGAAAAAAAATAAGCATGAAAATCAACAAAGGGCAATAACTCCAAAAATATGATTGGCGTAGTTATGGTACTTGTGCACTGTACTTCTCCTTTATGAGATCTATCCACCTATGAGGTTTCAAGGTGATACATGAAATACTTTTAGAGTTATGCCCCGGACAAAAATTAAGTATGAAAATCAACAAAGGGCAATAACTCCATGAATGTGATGGGCAGAGTTATGATTCTTGTGCACTGTACTTTTCTTTAATGAAATCTATCCACCTATGTAGTTTCAAGATGATACCTGAAATACTTTTTGAGTTATGCTCTGGACAAAAATGTTGTCTACGGACCGACCGACAGACGGACCGAACAACCGACTGACGGACTGAAAAGTGCAAAGCAATATATCCCCACTTCTTCGAAGGGGGGCATAACAATTCCAAGTTTTCCCAACTCTTAGAAAGAACATTCCTGAAAACATAGTGGAAAAAGAAGAAAATGCTGATAACCAGCATTTTCTCTTTTTCAAACACTGGTTATCAGCAGCACTTTCTCTTTTTCAAACATTGTTTTATACCATTTCATTGGTTGTATTGGGGTTTAACGCCACTTTAACAGCTACGGTCATATCATGGCGGTCAGTGACGTACGTGTGTTTCCTGGCTTTGTCATACCAGCATTAATACAACTTTCTTTCCAAAGCCACCAACTACTTTTCTCACTTGCTTCAGCAGAGGTGAGAGGCAAAAATACACTGGAAAGAAAGTTCACCTCAACCGGGTATGGAACTCACAATAACCAGGTCATTAGCCTGACATGCTGAGCTGAGGCACCCGGTCGGGCCCACCTCTTCAATGGAGAATAGAATCATTTGCATACTTTCCAATTTGTTGTCTGAAAATGCTTTCAATTTGGAAAAGTCTGAATATTTGTTGTTTGGTAAAGATTTAATCCTTTAATAAACAATTCAGTCTTTACACAACTTTTCTCAAGCATCATTTTTGTTGTCTGCCAATGCTTCAAATTTAGAGGTGTCCAACATTTTATTGTTTGGTAGAGTCAATACGCCTCTTGCAATTACTTTCCATTTGTCCAAGTTCAACACTTTGTCATCTGATTAAAAGTTTACTGGTGCTCAGCGACCTTCTTTCAAGGCCAACATTTTGTATAATGAAGTCTGTTCTGTAAAAAAGGAACTTAATGCATCTGCAGAGAGTATCAATCTATGTCAACCTGCACGGTCTGACATGAATCTACACATTTTACCATCTGTGTATTCTCTGCATGTCAAAGGACCAATTTACCTGATGAATCAGTCAGTTATATAACCAATGGATTCTATGGATCCTTAACCCTTTACCATATAATACCTGGTTTTTACAACCCTGAGACAGAAATGTTTCAAAAATATTGTGGGAAAAGGAGAAAATGCTGGTAACCAGCATTTTCTCCTTTTCCCACAATGTTTTCTACCTTGATGGGAACAAATTTCAATTTTTGAGTTACATTTATATTGTGGTTTGCAAGTGCTTTCAATCTGGACCAGTTTAAAATTTTGTTGTTTACCGGTAGTAAAGGATTAATCATATAATGACTTGCTTGGTCCTCTTCATCACAAAAATACATTAAATCTCCTTTTGCCAGAGAATGTCTTATTGTATCATATTATATCATACAATGCCGATCCAAGAGGAAACCACATATTTTTTCTGGACTATGATTAAAAGAAGGTCAAGCTATTTCCAACCAATTTGCTTTTGAAAAGGTACAAGACAATGTGGGATAAGGAGAAAATGCTAGTTATCAGCATTTTCTCCATTACCCACAATGATTTCAAATGCCTTCTCTCTCAGGGTTGTTTACAACTTAGGGACTGTTTAATAAAAGCTTGCACTATCATGTTTTTGGTTGTTAAAATAATACAAAAAATTATGACAGAGAGGGGCATCATGGTCATGTACTGCTCTACTGACACAGACAGAAAAATTTAAAAAAGTTACACTGGCATTTTCTCCTTGTTCCACAAAGATTTCACAAGCCTTCTCTCACAGGGTTGTTATAATTCATGTTTTTTGCTGTTCGGTTTGTGACAAGGACAGCAATAAGTGTCATGTACTGCTGTACTGACAGAAACAGAAAACTAAAATTACCCTGGCATTTGATGCATGCCCCCTCCAGGTGGCACCCCACTTGACAGTGACCCCTGACTCCAGTGATGGGGGCTTGGCTGGGGACTGTAACTCTGTTGTAGTGTCCCCCCTCCCGGCCCCCCACCACCCATTCCATCACCACTGTTCATCTGATATTCATCTGAAAAAAAAAAACAACACATAAACGCGACTCAAAATGTGAAATTTGTTTCCAAACCTGTAGAAAACATTGTGAGAAAAGGAGAAAATGCTGGATACCAGCATTTTCTCCTTTTCCCACAATGTTTTAAAAAGATGTCTATCTCAGGGTCATAAAAACCAGGGATTGTTTGGTAAAGGATTAAAACAAGAGGGCCATGATTGCCCTGTATCGCCTCACTGACTTTTAGATAAATGTGTCATACAATTAAATGGTATGGAAAAAGACACTAAACTATAGACAGTCTTTATAGCAATTAGTAACAAAGAATAAGCCTAGCTCCAATATAATTATCAATATCATTTGAATCAATTCAGCAGGTCTTAAATTGTGTTGCCATAGCATTAAGAGAATTTTCAAAGGAATGTAATTGTTGAGGGAATTATAAAGAACACCTAACTGTTTACCACACAGCAAAATTTTGGACCAGTCCATATCGAAAGTATTTGAAGAAAAAAAAATAAATGTTGCTCATATGACAATTTCTGTCTTTTAAAGGATAGAAAACATTGTGGGAAAAGGAGGGAGAAAATGCTGGTTACAGTTCTCAAAAGCTTTCCTCCAAAGAGTCATGAAAAGGAACTGTTTGGTAAAGGGCTTATCAGAATCATTACTGTGAAGATTTGTCAAACTTGTATTAACAATTTTAGAGATGTTTGAAATGAAAATTAACACATGCAAAAGAGCCATGACATCAGCTTGTAGGCCTCTGGCCAGGTTAACTAAAAATGGAAATTCTAATATGACAATCATATTCTGCTCTATAAACACTGTGCATGGAAAGCCTGGTAAAATCTGTGACATGGAGACTGACATCATTCTATATCGAGTGATATCATTCTGTATACAGTAAGTAAGAGAGTCATTCAATGGAACATTATCTTCATCCGCGTTTTTACTCATATTATCTTCATCTGTGTTTTTACTCTTGAGTATGAACTTGTTTTCCTTTCATGAGGAGTTGGTCATGTTAGAATTGAAATAATCTTCTCTCTATGGTGGTTTATCATTCAATAAACCATGTTGTGAGTTATGAACCACAATGAATAAACCACTTGGGCTATCACCGTTGTGGATTACTTATTGTGCTTCATGATTAACAACTGAGGTTTACTGAATGATAAACCACAACAGAAAGAAGATTATTTCTATAATAAATCTGACAATTTTTTTTAAAAAGGAAATTCTATGCTAAACTACCTTAAAGTAGAGATATAATGTTTCTTCTTTTGCCACAATCTTCTGTCAAATAAACACATACTGATATCTCAGTTATGCAAATATCTCAGTTATGCTACTTTGTTTTTTTCTTTATGAGGTCATAAGATTCAAAATACTTAATGCAAATTTGTTTGAAATGGCGACAAGTTAACACTTTACCAAACATCAAAACATCTTGAAATAGTCCATAATGAGAGCATTTTGTAAACAACTACAAAATTATATGTGGCTCATATGATAGAATTTGTCTAATTGAAAGGATAGAAAACATTGTAGGGGAAGGAGAAAATGCTCGATAACAAGGTATTGTCCTTTTTCCTACAAACTTTTTTTTAAAAGCTCTCTTTCTCAAATTTCTTTAAGAGTAAGGGTTGTACCGCAACATTTTATCACACAGAGCTGACATTTAACAACCTTTAGAAACAAGACTCTTGAAAACATTGAGGGAAAAGGAAGAAAATGCTGGTCACCAGCATTTTCTAATTTTTCCACAATGTTTTGTTCTCTATCAAAGACAACCTGCACAACTTTAACCATATTCAATTTTGCATTTGCATAAGCATAGGATTTGGACATGTTTAAATTTCTGTCGTGTGGTATAGGTGTAAAGAGTTTAAGAGTATGACTTACTATTTTGATATGATGGGATTGGAGAGTGATATCCAGGGGCATGTGTTATGCTCTGTGTGTTGATGGAAACTGCCGGAACATTGGGCGAATGGGGCATCTGTAAAAAAGTATAGAAATGACATAATATTCATTAGCATCCTATGGAACGCCGTAGCTGTCTTTTCTTCAAAATAGTTATGTTGCTCAGTTCACTTTTAACTTGTTGGGTTGAATTGAAATGATGATCAGTCAGACAGGATTAAAGTCTTCTCTAAATATCATTTTGTTCGGTTGCCAAGCCATTAAGAAGTATTGGTTGGACATTTTGTTCTGTCTATTTCTCATGATGTCAAGTTAGATTAACATTTTTTGTTCAGTTCATTTTTATCTTCTTGGGTTGAATTGAAATGATAATCAGTCAGATGGGATTAAAGTTTTCTCTAGATATCATTTTGTTCGGTTATCAAGCCATTAAGAAGTGTTGGGTGAACATTTTGTTCTGTTTATTTCTCATTATGTTCAGTTAGATTAACATTATGTTCAGTTCACTCTTATCCTATTGGGTTGAATTGAAATGATGATCAGTCAGCTGGGACTAAAGTCTTCTCTAAATATCAATTTGTTCTGTTGCCAAGCCATTTAGAAGTAGTGGGAAGACGTTTTGTTCTGTTTATTTCTCATTATGTCCAGTTAGATTAACATTATGTTGGGTTAACATGTTATTTGATTCCATCAACTGATAATGAAGTTCAGCTGACATAGCATTAGTTTAGCTTTACTATAATATCATGTTCATTACAAGGGTATTTTATTTAGTTTATTGTTTATCATAATTTGTTCACTCGTCAATATCTTACGCCAGAGAGACTGGAATTATGTTAACTGGTCATTTAGTTTACAAAGTACACATCATATTTGACAATCTTATCATTGTATCTGGGTATAAACAATTATGGTAAGAAAGGATGATGCTATGTTTAGTTGAGTGAATATTACGTCCATGTAGGATAGTATTATGTTTCGTTACCTCGATATTCTGTTTGGTTGATTGTCATTGTATCGAGTTGAAGTAGCATTATGTTGAATAAACTTATGTTCATTTGGAAAACCTCGGTTTTACTCCGCAATAAACGTCATGATTGCATCATCGCTAAAATATGACGTAATCGGGGCTAAACAACTCGCACACGACCACGTGATATTTAACCCTTTACCAAACAATCCATTGTTTTAACGACCCAGGGAAGGAAGATTATTGCAATTATTGTTGGAAAAGGAGAAAATTCTGGTTGCCAGCATTTTTTCCTTTTCCTACAATATTTTCTACCCTGTCAAAAACCTCAACTTCATTTGTTCCACTTTCAAAATTTGACATCTGCAATCTGCAGATGATTTCAATTTGGAATGGTCTAAAATTTGTCGTACAGGAAACGATTAATAAACCTTCATTATCAGCATCTTTTCCAGTTCACACTTTACTATCGCCAGTGTTAAACAATGTCAAATATGGCAGAATTTGACCAAGATTTTGAGGAAGTAACAGCTAGACTCAACTAATGGAAATGTCTACTGATTTACTATGTACAGCAATATTTTTTCTTTAAATTTCAACATACCGTCGATTTACTTCTTAAAGGTGGCCTTTCAGGTTTTGGGACGAAAATTTTACAAAAATACACAATTTTTAAATCATCTTTGTACTCCAAAAGCCTTTTAATTTTCATCCATAAAACCCCTGTAATCCAAAACCACCCGACAACAAGAGAAATTAGAGATTTACTACGGCCCAGGTCAACTCCGACGGGAGACACGGTCTATTTTTAGATGAGCAACTCGCTCATTTACATACCAGAACTACACAGACGAAGCTTCAAATATAGCGTCCGAAGAAGACATTATAGAAAATAATTGCATGTTTGTTATGTTATGGAATTAGTCACATAACAGTCACTTGAAATTCCCAAAATCCTTTTTTCATTTTTGGCGCGAAATCCTTAAATACCTTAATAGGCTATGTAGCCTTTTAAAGGTGGGTATGTAGGTTTTTAACATCACATCAAATTCAAAAATAAATATATCACTGAAATTTATATGAAAAAAAAAAATCATCATTAATTAAAAATCATAAAATCACGGTAAACATTTTTTGATGGTATTCCCTTAAAAGGCCACGTAGCCTCTTAAGCTGTTTTTAGATTTCCCGCCAAAAATCAAAAAGGCATTGTGGGAATGTTATGCTCCTAACACGTGACTAATGACGCTTAAATTCCGTAACATAGCAAACATATAATTACTTTCCATAATGTCTTCTTCGAACGCTATGTTTGACGCTATGTCTGTCTATTTCCGGTATGTAAATGAGCTAGCTGCTCATGTAAAAATAGACCGTGTTTCCCATCGGTGTTGACCTTGGCCGTAGTAAATCTCTAAATTCTCTAATTGCCTGATGGTTTTCAACCACTTGGGTTTATTGAATGAAAATTGAAAGGCTTTGGGAGTATAATGATGATTTTTTTTTGTACTTTTGTAAAATTTTTGTCCCAAAATCTAAAGGGCCACCTTTAAGGGAATACCACCAAAATTTTTTTTGGTAATTTTATGATTCTCAATCATTGATGATTTGTATTGTTTTTTCATATAAATTTCAGTGATATATAGATTTTTTTTTAATTTGGTGAGATATGAAAACTCTAAATACCAACCTTTAAACATCGTAAAGTTCTACAGCTTGTTTCAAACTGCAGGTGGTATGGTTTTAGAGGAAAACCGACCATCTAGATTGATCTGCTTTTATTACATAATTTGTATAGATCTGTGTTTTACCACTTGGCATGTGCTACATCTAATCTAAGTAACTGTTGAATATTAATGAGGGCGTAGGGTTTATGTACGCATGCGCAGTAAATCCAGATAAACTGCGACGTTTAAATGAATAAATGATCAAAATCAACCTGCGTTGGGTAGTTTATGGAAGATAGACGGTCAAAAATTTTCAAATATGAGCGTTCTGATTGGATAGAAAAGTAGGACAAAGACTAAGTTCATTTATAAGGGAGCGGATCGATGATGAAACAGCTGTTTACCTAAGCGACGGATCTTGTCAGACTTGGGATCGAGACAATTGGCGATCGACACCGGTTCCGTTCACACTTGAAAAATTGCAAGGCGGTCTACAAGTTGATTATTTTCTAGACGTATCCAGCATGAATTATAAACTCCGGTGCAGCCCGATCTCCTCTAGTTCCACCACTCTTAACATTTAAAATCTCGCATTTGTTTGAAGGATTTCATTTACCAAAGGATTATTTTTCATTCTTCAAAGTATATCAAGTCCGTTCGCCCTAAAACACGTTCGCCTTAATTAGGCCTAAGAAAAAAATCAGTGTTTAGGGTTTCGGTCCGAGATGCCATAGGTAGGGTTTTCATGTGTTTTTGTTTTTCTTTAAATTTCTTTTACATGGACCATGTACTGAAATGCCACCTGAAAAAAATATTCTTTCAACTGTAGGGTAAAAAGTTTAGGGTCGACAGCATTTTTTAGGTAGGGTTTGGAAACCCAAAACACAGAACTTTGTTTTCTTAGGCCTTATTTGGGCAGCAATCAAACCGGCCTGTCATCAAATGATCCCCGGGGAGGTCAAACCGGCCCCAAATGTTTAGGTGGCATTTCAGTACATGGTCCATGTAAAAGAAATTTAGAGAAAAAAGAAAACACTACCTACCCTACCTATGGCATCTCGGACTGATTTTTTTTTTTTTCTTAGGCCTAATAAGGCGAACATGTTTTAGGGCGAACGGACTTGATATACTTTGAAGAATGAAAAATAATCCTTTGGTAAATGAAATCCTTCAAACAAATGCGAGATTTTAAATGTTAAGAGTGGTGGAACTAGAGATCATCGGGCTGCACTGGAGTTTATAATTCATGCTGGATACGTCTAGAAAATAATCGACTTGTAGACCGCCTTGCACTAGTTGCAACTTTTCAAGTGTGAACGGAACCAGTGTCGATCGCCCATTGTCTCGATCCCAAGTCTGACCAGATCCCTGTCGCTTATGTAAACAGCTGTTTCATCATCGATCCGCTCCATTATAAATGAAGTTATCAATGTTGGCAGTCCTAAATCTTGCAGGACTTTCTTTAAAATTGTCAGAGTATTTTCCTCGTTTCCCGCCATTTTTCGCCGGACAAGAGGAAAAGTTCGGGTTGCGGATTAAAACCGAGGTTTTCCAAATGAACATAAGTTTATTCAACATAATGTTACTTCAACTCGATACAATGACAATCAACCAAGCAGAATATCGGGGTAACGAAACATAATACTATCCTACCTGGTCGTAATATTCACTCAACTAAACATAGCATCATCCTTTCTAAGCATAATTGTTTATACCCAGATACAATGATAAGATTGTCAAATATGATGTGTACTTTGTGAGCTAAATGAGCACTTAACATAATTCCAGTCTCTCTGATGTAAGATATTAACGAGTAAACATATTATGATAAACAATAAACTGAATAAAATACCCTTGTAATGAACATGATATTATAGTAAAGCTAAACTAATGCTATGTCAGCTGAACTTCATTACCAGTTGATAGAATCAAATAACATGTTAACCCAACATAATGTTTATCTAACTGGACATAATGAGAAATAAACAGAACAAAACGTCTTCCCACTACTTCTAAATGGCTTGGCAACAGAACAAATTGATATTTAGAGAAGACTTTAGTCCCAGCTGACTGATCATCATTTCAATTCAACCCAATAGGATAAGAGTGAACTGAACATAATGTTAATCTAACTGAACATAATGAGAAATATACAGAACAAAATGATCACCCAACACTTCTTAATGGCTTGATAACCGAACAAAATGATATCTAGAGAAGACTTTCATTCCCATCTGACTGATTATCATTTCAATTCAACCCAAGAAGATAAAAGTGAAGTGAACAAAATGTTAATCTAACTTGACATCATGAGAAATAGACAGAACAAAATGTCCAACCAATACTTCTTAATGGCTTGGCAACCGAACAAAATGATATTTAGAGAAGACTTTAATCCTGTCTGACTGATCATCATTTCAATTCAATCATACAAGTTAAAAGTGAACTGAGCAACATAACTATTTTGAAGAAAAGACAGCTACGGCGTTCCATAAGCATCCATTGTACTTTATATTGACTGAGGCTGTACAGTGACCATTTCCAATCATTTGTAGATGATGAAAAATTTGTTGGCCATTTTAAAAGCCTTTGTATGACAAAAATAAACGACCCTTTGAAAATGGCTTTACGTGGCAAGAGAGAAGTTAGATCAAATATTACATGATAATTAATGTACTATTTTCATTAACCTCCCACCCACCTCTTTGAAATCACTCCAAGTTGGCCATCTTTCATTGAATTAACCCATTACCAAACAATCCCTACTTTTGACGACCTGAGAAAGAAGCGTTTAGAAAAGATTGTGGTAATAGGAGAAAATGCTGGTAACCAGTTTCAAATTCTCAGTCACTTTTATTTTGTCGTCTGCAAATGCTTTCGTTTTGGACAAGCCTAAAATATTGTCTATTGCTGGGCAAAATGGGTTATTGTAAATATGTATAAGGTTTCAAGAAATTCCTTCCAATGGTACAAGACATATTTTTCCAGACAGACAGATGGAGGGATGGACAAAGCTAAATTGATATCCCTCTGCCTATTGCGGGGTATAACAATAATCTTATTTGTCTTAACTCTCATAAAGCCAAAAAATTTATTTATCTTAACTCTTTACCAAACGACAAAATTTTAGACCAGTCCAAATTGAAAGCATTTGCAGACGACAAAATAAATGTAACTCAAAAACTGAAATCTGTTTACCAGCATTTTCTCCTTTTCCCACTCTGTTTTCAATAGGCTTCTTTCTCAGGGTTGTGGAAACCAGGGTTTGTTTGGGAAAGGGTTAATTCTGACAAAGTCTACAAAAGTGTTCCTGCTTCCACAAACAATGTAGAGCAAGGTCACACTACATAAAACATGCACCCTATTCTTGAATCTACACTGACAACTATGCTGAAATGTCCGTGCCATTACTAGCCTCCAAACCACGATTATTCCAGTCTTAAATTATGAATGAAAACTTTTTCTTTTGTTTACCGTGTATCAGGACTTTCTTCTTTTCCCAAAATGTTTACTACTTTATTAAGGATAAATTTTGCTATCTGATCCATCTATTTTGTCATCTGCAAATGCTTTAAATTTTGACTGGTCTATAATTTTCTTGGCGTTTGGGTTGTTTGGTGAAGAGATAAAAGTCTATATTCTAAGCAATCACTATGGAACTACATCAGAATGATGTTATATTTTGCTGTTCTAACCTCTATCTACAATGTTTGCCATTTTGTACTTTAACCCTTTACCACATGACAAAATTTTAAACCTGTCCTAACTGAAAGCATCTGCTGATGAAAGTTTCAATGTGGCTTATATGAAATGATATTTTTTTAAAAGGGAAGAGATCATTGTGTAAAAAGGAGAAAATGCTAGTAACCATGATCTTTTCAAATAGGCTTCTTTCTCACGGTCATTAAAAGTTGGGATTGTGTGGTAAAGAGTTGAGACAAAATCAGTTTTGATTTAATTCAACTGTTCCTTGTCAACTGCACAAGCTGTACCAGCTGATTTAGCCAGCTGTAGGCATTTATAGAATCCCAACAAGACTATGATACAAAGCTTCTAGAGTTGGAGCTAGTGTTAGATTGCAGTAAAAACCAAACAAGAAATATCTTATAAGGCTTGGTGTCTTGAAATAAACATGTCTACATTTGACGACAGGGACCCTCAAAATAAACGTCTAAAATTTTTTACCGCAGGGACCCTTAGAATATGCACATATTCTACATTTTCAACCAATCACAAATTGCTTTTCATTCATTTGTCATCAATATCAAAAACAGGTCAAAAGCTAGAACATTCAGCTATGCAAAACAAAAAGTTGATTCATTCTTTTCCAAATGACAAAAATATCAATAAGTCAGAATTGAAAGCATTTGCAGAAGACAAATTATTAACAAAAGGGCCATGATGGCCCTGTATCGCTCCACTGGCTTGTTAACCCTTTACCAGACATATCGAAG
Source organism: Tridacna crocea (assembly GCA_943736015.1). Classification (NCBI taxonomy): domain Eukaryota; kingdom Metazoa; phylum Mollusca; class Bivalvia; order Cardiida; family Cardiidae; genus Tridacna; species Tridacna crocea. The sequence continues at coordinate 30,106,502 of OX031066.1, read as the reverse complement.
AGTTCATGACCCTGAAAAAGAGGGCTTTTGAAAACAATGAACACTGTCAGTTCTAATCATTGGCATAAAAGGTAAAGTTCTTGGGGGGGAAAAAAACCTGAATGACAGAAACCTTAAGGACGTTTATGACAAATTCTTCCAACGGACAGATTTCTTTTAAACTTTGCACATACAAAGCTCATCATGTCTCTTGCAGATTACAATGAAAAAAAAGGGGGTGTCCCCGTGCTTGTTTCTGAAAAATTCACTTTTGAAAAATGTATATACAGTTCCAAAATTCAGCATATACTGGATTTAACACACTTTCCTTTAATAGTCAATTAAACAGGAAAATTACCAGAAGAATATACAAATATACATCACTTTAAAGAAAAATAATTCAGTTTTGCACAAAAAACAAGAAAAAGCCTGGTTCTGAGCACGGTAAATGTACCAATATGCATTTTATATATAGACTATTGAGTTAAAAAGTGAAATAATTTGACCGGGTTAAGGGTTAATCTTCAATAAAAACATACTTTCTAACAGACAGATTTTTTTTTTTAAATTTCCACAATCATAGTACATGTACTAATAAATCTTGACAATAAGAAAAAATAAGAATGGCACCTACCCGTGCTTCTTTCCCCAGGAAACAGGGATGGGATGAAGGTCACGTTGGAAGTTATTTTTTTCCAAGGAAAACTATATAATAGAAGCTCAGCAGACATAGAGGGAAAGAAGAAATTGCTCATGCTCTTTAAAAGTGATTTCTCCTTTTTCCACATTAATTTTGGATCCTATACTCCTTCAAAAAATGAACATTGCCTATATACCTCAAATTCCGATCAAACCCTTCATTGTCTACATGTAGTTCTTTCTTTTTTATAAATTTGCATACATGATTACGGCCATACAGCTCAAAGAAATACAGAAAAAAAGAAATGTCTGTGGAAAAAATGAGATAAAAGCTTGGCAGACACGATGGAGAGAGAAAAAAATATTCAGCAGAAGAAATTTCTCCTTTTCCTACAGTAATTTTCAAAAGGAAAGCTATACTTCAAGAAATGGGTATACTTTAACAGCTTCGATTTTCTGCCTGTTTCATTGTGTAACTGGACTTTTTTTCTAGCTAGTTCTTTACCATGATCCTTACACTGGCAGGCCAGTTTTGATGCTATCACCTTATTCCTGAAAGGATAGCATGACAACTGGTCAGCCATTGTCAGGAAAATGTAAGAAGCTGTATCGTTTTCCCAATTGGATGGCTGACAGTTTCCATTTTCCACGACAAATAAGCGTTCGTTTTGATGAAAACTTCCCCATTTTATTTCAACCATGGAATACCATGGCTGGTGCAACCGTACTAGTATCATCCGTAGAATGTTCTACTTGTAAAAGTCCACCGTCTGTCCGCTGTTACTATTGTCATTTGAGTGAAAAATATGCAATAGCGCTGATAGTTTTACTATCTGTGAGAAATACATCTGCGCAGTATGGATGCACGTGAACATTTATAACAAACGTCATTAATATCAATTTAATATTCCACTCATGTGAGCATAACAGAATATTTTCTATAAAAAATTAAATATCTAGCACCAATCATGTGTCACTGGAGTGCGATAATCAAGGGAGGTAAATAGTAACACACTTTATTCTTTGTAATCAGTTATTTCCTTTGATTAATGTTTAAATTGAGGTGACTATTATGTAAGCCCATGTTAACCTTGTGATCCCTGGCATGGAGCCAATTTTGACCCGAGGCCTATAATATAAAGAAACTTGTTAAAGGTCCATTAGATAAAGCTACATGCCAAATTCAGTAGCCCTGTACTTTGTGGTTTCAGAGAAGATTTTAAAAACGTTAATTTTTGGTTTTGTTGCCATGGCAACCACAGTTTTTGAAGGAATTAAATCATTTCAAGATAATCTGAAGAGGTCCATGGCAGGATAATTTTTGTAAAATTTCATCAAATTCCAATGGGTAGTTTCAGTGAAGAAGATGTTTGAAATAAAAGTCAATGCACTCACGGATGGACAGACAAAAGCATGCACAACAGACACCTGGCCATGACACAAGCCCACTGGCCTTTAACCAGCAGAGCTAAGAATGACTGAAAAAATAAAAATCATTCTAGAAAGGGTAGAAAATATTGTGGGAAAAGGATAAAATGCAGCATTTTCTGTTTTTCCAACAATAATTTGAATAGGCTTCTTTCTCTGGGTCACTAAGTCAGGATTAAGTGGTAAAGACTTAAACTCAAAAGCAATAGTTAGAGATTTGATATCCTTTAAGATTGGTCATAAAGGGACTAAATAATATAATGTTTACATTATAATGTAAGAAACTTCAAACGTGACAACAACAGAAGACAAGTCTGTATACATAGTTTTTAAGCCTAGAAAATAAAACAAATGTTTAACATGTTAGCTATTAAATTGATATCCTCTATAAATAGTAACACAATGGCTATTTATAGCCAACATTTAAAAAAAAAAAAGTACTTTAGCACTTTGCAAAACAATGAAATTTTAGACTTGTCCAGATTGAAGATGACAAATGTTGCTGAAATGATTAAAGTGTAAAAATCCCTGTGAGAAAAGAAAATAATGCTGGTTAGCAGTATTTTCTCTTTAACCAAGAAAGTTTTCAAAAGACTTTTTCCTTTGTGATTTTAAAACTTAGAACTGTGTGGTCAAAAGTAAAGCTATGTTACACATGTTGGACTGTATGGCAAACCAAATTCTTTTGCATACAGCTTTGACCATGATGAGGCTTTATACACCTTATGCATCTATAGCTTTTTTTTTACCTACAAATATATAAATTTTTATTATTATGTATAACTTTTTCATATGATGACAGGATTAAATCTATTAATGACATATTTTGCAGTTTTAACTTTACTCAGAAATTAATTACAGCTCAAAATCAGAAAAACTGCCTTGGTGGCCTGCAATTTAACATGCAAAATTTGATAAATCTGTCTTCAAATAAAACAGCCTCTGAGTAAAACAATCACTATTGTAAAATTTAATTTTTCTTCGTGACAAGGTAAAATGCATTTTAATATAAAAAACTGCCTTTTACAATGATACTTCATGTTTCATCTTTCACTTGAAGAAGACGCACAGAAGAAACCAAGGCCATGTTTCTTGACGAATCAAAATTTCACTGACAGTTTTGAAAAGGGGACACCCAAGGAACGTCTCTGTGAAATTATTTCAAAATCTGACCAGCTGTTCCAGAGTAGAATTTTTGAGAAATTCTTCATTTCCCTATAGTGCAAGTAGCCCCCATTCAGCAGAGCCATGTTTCTAGACGGATCAAAATTTGGCGAACAATTTTTGAAAAGGGTCACAAAAGAACATCTCTGTGAAATTATTTGAAAGAAGAATTCTTAACTCTTTACCAAACAACACAATTTTGGGCTAGTCCAAACTGAAAGCATATGCAGACGACAAAATAAATTTGAATAAACTAGAGGCGCTTGAGCGCCTGTATCGCTCCACAGGCCTGATTTTTCTGTAACGGTGAAGAGAAGTTTTTAACAATTACCATTCAATCCTGCATTTTAGCTACCAACTTAAGAGAAAAAGCTACGAAAAATATTGTGAGAAAAGAAGAAAATAATGGTCACCAGCATGTTCTTAGTTTTCCATAATAATTTCTACCCTTTTTGATACAAGTTTTACTAATCTGAAGCTATATTATTTTGTCTGCAACATCTTTCAATTATGAGCAGTTACAAAATTTTTTCATCTGGTAAAAGTTAAAGAGGGTCTTGTCACAAACCATTTTGGGTGGGGAAATGTCTAAATATAGAAAACTAGGTCACCAGGATTAACACCCCTTCTGTCCACTTTGCACTTGTAGGTTACCAGTAGGTCAACAAACCTTTACCAGAACTAATAAAAGTGCAGAGGTGATCTTGTTTTATATGGAAAGGACTATGGATTATGTAAATCAACCCTCTTTAACCCTTTACCAAACAACAAAATTTGGGATGTGACCAAATTGAAAGCATTTGCAAACGAAAAAATAAAAACATTGAAGAAATGATGATTTCTCTCTTTGATAGAATAGAAAACACTGAGGGAAAAGGAGAAAATGCTGATTACCAGCATTTTCTCCTTCTCCAACAGTGTTTTCCAAAGACTTCTTGTCTTTGGTTGATTATGAGTAATTTCACCTTTTCCACAGTGAAGGCAACAATGAAATCCAATGAATAGTTTGAGAGAAGAAATTTTTCAAAGATTTTACTTTATACCATAAAAGGAAAATGAGTCTCCCATAAAAGCCATGTTTTTTGACGGATCTTTTTTTAAAGGAATTCTGTAAACCTCTACCTAAGGAACATTCCTGCAAAATAATAATGCCATCCAATTAGTGGTTGGTGAGGAGAAGATTTTTAAAGGTTTTTTACTTTAGTTGCCATGGCAACCAGAATTCTTCATGGAACACCATTATTTGAAGGAATTTGAAAGAGGACTACCTAAGGAACATCCCTGTGAAATTTGGTAAAAATCAAGTCAGTAGTTTCTGAGTAGAAGTTTTTTAAAGAAAAAGTTTATGGAGGCACGCACGCACACACGCACGGATGCACGACGGACACAACACCATGACAATAGCTCGCTGGCCTCCGTGCGTGCGTTAACTTTTATTTCAAACATCTTCTTCTCTGAAACTACCCATCCAATTTTGATGAAACTTCACAGAAATGATCCTGCCATGGTCCTCTTCAGAATTCCTTGAAAGAATTTTATTCCTTCAAAAACTCTGGTTGCCATGGCAACAAAACTGAAAAACATTGAAAATTTTTAAAAATCTTCTTCTCTGAAACCATAAGGCCTAGGGCTACCAAATTTGGCATGTAGCTTTATCTAGTGGACCTCTACCAAGTTCCTTCAAATATTAGCCCTGGGGTCAAAATTGGCCCCACCCCGGGGGTCACAAGTTTTATATGGGCTTATATAGGGAAAACTTTAAAATCCTTCTGGTACCTAGCCATAGGGCCTAGGGCTACCAAATTTGGCATGTAGCTTTATCTAGTAGACCTCTACCCAGAGTGCCCAAATGATAGCCCAGAGGTCAAATTTGGCCCGGCCCCGGGGGTCACAAGTTTTATATGGACTTATATAGTGAAAAATTTAAAAATCTTTTTGTACCAAGCCATAAGGCCTAGGGCTACTCAATTTTGCATCTAGCTTTATCAAGTGGTTGTCTACCAAAGGTGCCCAAATTGTAGCCCTGGGGTCAAATTTGGCCCTGTCCTGGGGGTCACAAGTTTTACATGGGCTCATATTGGGAATTTTTTAAAAATCTACTTGTACCTAGCTATATGGCCTAGGGCTACCAAATTTTGCATGTAGCTAAGGAACATCCCTGTGAAATTTGGTAAAAATCCAGTCAGTAGTTTCTGAGGAGAAGTTTTTTAAAGAAAAAGTTTATGGAGGCACGCACGCATGCACGGACGGATGCACGACAGACACAACACCATGACAATAGCTCGCTGGCCTCCGTGCGTGCGTTAACTTTTATTTCAAACATCTTCTTCTCTGAAACTACCCATCCAATTTTGATGAAACTTCACAGAAATGATCCTGCCATGGTCCTCTTCAGAATTCCTTGAAAGAATTTTATTCCTTCAAAAACTCTGGTTGCCATGGCAACAAAACTGAAAAATATTGAAAATTTTTAAAAATCTTCTTCTCTGAAACCATAAGGCCTAGGGCTACCAAATTTGGCATGTAGCTTTATCTAGTGGACCTCTACCAAGTTCCTTCAAATATTAGCCCTGGGGTCAAAATTGGCCCCACCCCGGGGGTCACAAGTTTTATATGGGCTTATATAGGGAAAACTTTAAAATCCTTCTGGTACCTAGCCATAGGGCCTAGGGCTACCAAATTTGGCATGTAGCTTTATCTAGTAGACCTCTACCCAGAGTGCCCAAATGATAGCCCAGAGGTCAAATTTGGCACGGCCCCGGGGGTCACAAGTTTTATATGGACTTATATAGTGAAAAATTTAAAAATCTTTTTGTACCAAGCCATAAGGCCTAGGGCTACTCAATTTTGCATCTAGCTTTATCAAGTGGTTGTCTACCAAAGGTGCCCAAATTGTAGCCCTGGGGTCAAAATGGCCCTGTCCTGGGGGTCACAAGTTTTACATGGGCTCATATTGGGAATTTTTTAAAAATCTACTTGTACCTAGCTATATGCCCTAGGGCTACCAAATTTTGCATGTAGCTTTATCTAGTGGGCCTCTACCAGGAGGGCCCATATTATAGCCTTTGGGTCAAGTTTGTCCCCACACCAGGGGTCACAAGTTTTACATGGGCTTTTGTGATGAAGACTTTCTAAGTCATCTTGTTACTAACCATAATAAAGACTAGGACCACTTAATTTAGCCCTGTCTCATGAATTTTATGTTTTACAGGGCCTTTTATTGAGAACTTTGAAAATCTTCTTCTTTATAACCACACATTCTAGACCTGTATTATTTGGTATGGGGCTTTATCTTGTAGACCTCCACCAGGATTCAAGTAATTATAGCTTTGTGGTCAAAACTGGATTTGCCCAGGGGTCACAACTTTTTTTGGTTTTTATAGAAAAAAATTGTATGCTCTCAAGTTTGAAACCAGTCGGCCAAATAATGTAATGTTTAGCTTGTAGTGTTTTTACGAATTAGCCAGTGGAGCGATACAGGGGCATCATGGCCCTCTTGTTTTAAAGAATGTCACCCAAGGAACATCTCTGTGAAATTATTTTAAAATCTGGCCAGCAGTTTCAGAGATCTTTTAAGAATTTCCTAGAAAATTCCATTTGGTTGCCATGGCAACCAGAGTTTTTGACAGATTCAAATTCTGTGATCACTTTTTAAAGACGACCTCCCAAGGAAAATTCCAGCCAAATTTGGTCCAAATTGGTTCAGTGGTTTAGGAGTAATTGATGTTTAAAGAATTGTTGACTACGCACGATGGACACCAGGTGATCCTAAAAGCTCCCCTTGAGCACGTTGTGCTCAGGTAAGCTACAAATGACTCTATGAGACCCATAAAGCCACGTCACCAATGAAGAACAATTCTTGATTCATTTTCCAAAGTAAGACCAGCAAATGTCTGGAAGTAAAACAGTTACAAACTTAACTCTTTACCAAAGAACAAAATCATAATTTTCAATTTGCAGATGACACTTTAAATTTGCCTGAAATGATTGTTAGTGTCTGTGAAAGTGAAGACAAGAGGGCCATGATGGCCCTGTATCGCTCCACTGGCTTTTTAACCTTTTACCACACAAATTGAAGTGTTCATGACCATGAAAAAGAGGGCCTTCAAAAACAATGAACGCTGTCAGGCAGTACAAGCAGGTTAATTCATTAGCATGAAAGGTAAAATCCTTGGAAAAATAAGCTGAATGATAGAAACCTTACTCTGAATTTATTATTCACTTCATGTGAGCATAACTATTAGCATCAAAAAAATGAATAACCCTTGAAAACAGAATATTTTCTATCAAAAAACTTAATGTCTAGCACCAATCATGTATCAATGCAGTTTGATCATCAAGGGAGGTAAATAGTACCAAACTTTAACTTTCATTTAAGAGTTATTTCCCTTGATTAATGTATAAATTAAACTGACTATATCTTGAGGCCCATGTTAAATTTGTGATCCCTGGATGGAGCCAATTTTGACCCCAGACCTACAATATGAAACTAGAATGTGTGGTTATAAACACGAAGATTTTTTAATCTTGCCCAATAAAAAGCCCTGTACAACAAGTTTGCTCAATAAAAGGCCCTGTAAAATATGTGACCCATGAGACAGGTTTTTAAAGCCAATGTAAAACTTGTGACCCCTGGGATGGGGTCAAACTTGATCCCCAAAGTTAAAATTTTGGCCCTCTTGGTAGAAGCCCATTAGATAAAGCTACATGCAAAATTTGGTAGCCCTAGGCCTTATGGCTATGTACAAGTAGATTATTGAAGTTTCCCTATATAAGCCAATGCAAAACTTGTGATCCCCTGTGACGGGGGCTAAATTTGACCCCAGGGCTATACTTTTGGGCACCCTTGGTAAAGACCCCCTAGATAAAGCTACATGCAAAATTTGATAGCCGTAGTCCTTATAGTTAGGTGCGACAAGATTTTGAAAATTTTCCCTATATAAGCCCATGTAAAATTTGTTACCCCCTGGGGCGGGGCCAAATTTGTATCCTGGGCTGTAAGTTGGACACCCTTGGTAGAGGTCCACTAGATAAAGCTACATGCCAAATTTGGTAGCCATAGGCCCTTTAGCTAGGTGGAAGAAGAATTTTGAAATTCTCCCTATATAAGCCCATGTAAAACTTGTTACCCCGGGGGTGGGGCAAATTTTGACCCCAGGGCTATAATTTAAACACTCTTGGTAGAGGTCCACTAAATAAAACAACATCCCAAATTTGGTAGCCCTAGGCCCTATGCATAGGTAGGAGACGAGTTTTAAAGTTCTCCCTAAATAAGCCCATGTAAAACTTGTCACCCCCGGGGCGAAGCCAATTTTGACCCCAGGGCTATAATTTGAAGAAACTTGGTAGAGGTCCACTAGATAAAGCTACATGCCAAATTTGGTAGCTCTAGGCCTAAGGGTTTCAGACAAAAAGATTTTCAAAATTTTTCAGTTTTGTTGCCATGGCAACCAGAGTTTTTGAAGGAATTCAATTCTTTCGAGAAATTCTGAAGAGGACCATGGCAGGATCATTTCTGTGAAGTTTCATCATAATTGGATGAGTAGTTTCAGAGAAGAAGATGTTTAAAGAAAAAGATAACGCACGGACGGACGGACTGACGGACGCACGGACAGACGGACGCAGGACGGACAACGGGCCATGACATAAGCCTGCTGGCCTTTGGCCAGTGGAGCTAAAAACCTTGTGGGAAAAGACGAAAATGCTAGTTTTCCAAAGGCTATATCTTTGGGGTTGTTAAAGCTCGGGATCGTGTTGTAAAGGGTTCATGCTTATGGACTTAGCCTGGATTCCAGTGTGTTCATCTTTTTTCCTTCTGTATCATTCCGACATTTTATGGTCATTACTTCTTCACCATACAACAAAATTTTTGACTAGCCCAAATTGAATGTTTTTGCAGACTACAGAATAAATGTGAATCAAAAATTGAAATTTGATTTGGAAAGGGTAGAAAACATTGTGGGAAAAGGAGAAAATGCTGGTTACCACCATTTTCTCCTTTTACAACAATGTTTTCAGAAGGCTTCTTTTCAGGGTCATTAAAAGTCGGGATTGTGTGGTAAAGGGCTAATGAAAGCCTTAGTGACTTTCAAAAAATAAGTTCACAATAGGGTCAAACAGATGTCACTGCAATTGGTTTTTGAAAGTAAATGACTAACAAGAGGGTAAATGACTAACAAGAGGGCCACTTGCCCTGAAACGCTCACCTTAGACTATAGTTTATGAGTGAAATTCAAGTCTTTGAGCAACTTTGGTAAAGCTTCACCCAAGGTACATCCCTGCCAAGTTTCATCAAGATTGGCCCAGTGGGTTAGGAGAAGAGGATGTTTAAAGAAACTGTTGACGGGTGACAGACGCCAGACATGGGGCAATCAAATATCAAAGCTCTACGCCTTCCAGTTTCAAAGAAGAATTTTACATTTTCCTTCTCTGTCCTATGGCCAGTTTTGATGCCAGGGACATCATATGTCCAAAAGTTGATAGAGGTCCACTAGTAGATTCTGCATACTGAATATCAAAGCTCTAAACTTTCAAGTTTCAGAGAAGATTTCTAAAGTTTTCGTTCTTTGTTGCTATGTTCGAACCTGTGACCCCCCAAGGCAGGGCCAGTTTTGACCCCAAGGGCACAATATGAACAAACTTGGTAGAGATCCACTAGGAATTGCTACATGCCAAATGTCATGGCTCTATGCCTTCTAGTTTTAAAAAAGAAGAATTTTAAAATTTTCTTTCATTGTTCCAATGTTCGAACTTGTGACCCCCGGGTAGGGGCCAGTTTTGAACCCACGGGCAAGATTTAGACAAACTTGGTAGAGGTCCACTAGGAGATGCCACATACCAAATATCAAAGCTCTATGCCATCTAGATTCAGAGAAGAAGAATTTTTAAGTTTTCCTTCTTTGTTCCTATGCTCAAACTAGTGACCCCTGGGGTGGGGCCAGTTTTGACCCCAGAGACATCATTTGAATAAAATTGGTAGAGGTCCACTAGGAGATACAACAGACCCATTATCAAAGCTCTATGCTTTCTAGTTTCTGAGGAAAAGAATTTTAAAGTTTTCCTTCTTTGTTCCTATGCTCAAATTTGTGATCCCCGGGGTGGGGGCCAGTTTTGACCCCAGGGGCATAATTTGAACAAACTTGGTAGAGATCCACTAGGAGATGCCACATACCAAATATCAAAGCTCTACACCTTCAAGTTTCAGAGGAGAAGATTTTTAAAGTTTTCCTTCTTTGTTCCTATGCTCAAACTTGTGACCCCTGGGGTGGGGCCAGTTTTGACCTCAGGGGTATTATTTGAACAAACTTGGTAGAGGTCCACTAGGACATGTCACATACTAAATAACAAAGCTCTACGCTTTCAAGTTTCAGAGTTGAAGATTTTTAAAGTTTTCCTTCTTTGTTCCTATGCTCAAACTTGTGACCCCCGGGGTGGGGTCAGTTTTTACCCTAGGGGCATAATTTGTACAAACTTGGTAGAGGTCCACTAGGAGATGCTACATACCAAATATCAAAGCTCTACGCCTTCAAGTTTCAGAAGAGAAGATTTTTAAAGTTTTCGGGGTTATTTTTTTTGTTCTGTTGCCATGGCAACCAGAGTTATGGGTGAAATAAAATTCTTTGAACAATTTTGGTAGAGCTTCACCCAAGGAACATTCCTGCCTAGTTTCATGAAGATTGGCCCAGTGGTTTAGGCGGAGAAGATGTTTAAAGAAATTGTTGACGGATGACGTATGCTCAAACCCAGCTCAAATGTGTTATCCCCCGGGGCGAGGCCAGTTTTGACCCTTGGGGCATAATTTGAACAAACTTGGTAGAGGTCCATTAGGAGATGCTACATACCAAATATCAAAGCTCTACCCCTTCTAGTTTCAGAGAAGAAGATTTTCAAAGGTTTCGGGGTTTTTTTGGTTCTATTGCCATGGCAACCAGAGTTACAGGTGAAATTAAATTCTTTGAACAATTTTGGTAGAGTTTCACCCAAGGAACATTCCTGCCAAGTTTCATTTAGATTGGCACAGTGGTTTAGGAGGAGAAGATGTTTAAAGAAATTGTTGACGGATGACGTACATAGGGCGATCACAATAGCTGACCTGTAGCACTTTGTGCTAAGGTGAGCTAAAAATTGATACCGAAATTCTGATACCCTCAGTTTGATCACTTCCTGTTTGTGAGCCATCTTTGAAAATATTGACAATAAAAATTCAAACAAGTTACTGATAATAATTTAGTAGGATATTGAACGATAACAAGAGGACCATGATGGTCCTATATCGCTCACCTGAGTACTAAGCTGTAAAATCAAACTTGTTGCCCCTTGGACTGGGCCTGTTTGGACCCCAGGGGCATCCTAAGAAAAAACTTGGTAGAGGTCCACTAGGAGATGCTACTTACAAAATATCAAAGCTCTACACCTTCTAGTTACAGAGAAGTAGAACTTTAAAGTTTTCATTCTTTGTTCCTATGTTTCGAACTTGTGACCTCTGGGGCAGGGCAAGTTTTGACCCCCAGGGCATGGTATGAAGAAACTTTGTAGAAGTCCACTAAGAGATGCTACATACCAAATATCCAAGCTCTACGCCTTCTAGTTTCAGAGAAGAAGAATTTTAAAGTTTTCCTTCTTTGTTCCCATGTTTCAAACTTGGGACCCACGGGGCAGGGCAAGTTTTGACCCCAAGGACATCATATGAACAAACATTGTAGAAGTCCACTAGGAGATCCTTCATGTATACCAAATATCAAAGTTCTTTCAGAGAAGGATAATTTTAAATTTCCCTTTTTTATTTCTATGTTTTAAACTTGTGATCTACGGGGCTGGGCCAGTTTTGAGCCCAGGGACATCATACGAACAATCTTGGTAGAGGTCCACTAGGAGATGCTACAGAACAAATATCAAACCTCTGCACCTTCTAGTTTCAGAGAAGAAGAGTTTTAAAGTTTTCCTTCTTTGTTCCTATGTTTAAACTTGTGACCCCCCGGGACTGGGCAAGTTTTGACCCTAGGGGCATCAAAAGAACAATCTTGGTAGAGGTCCACTAGGAGATGCTACATACATGTACCAAATTTCAAAGCTCTACGCCTTCTAGTTTCAGAGAAGAAGATTTTCAAAGATTTTGCTATTTTTTTCCTTATGGTTGCCATGGCAACCAGAGTTATGCGCGGAATTAAATCTCTTGAACAACTTTGGTTGAGCTTCACCCAAGGAACATCCCTGCCATGTTTCATCAAGATTGGCCCAGTGGTTTTGGAGGAGAAGATGTTTAAAGAAATTGTGGACAACACATGACGGACGACGAACGACACACAATGGACCCTGGACATTGGGCGATCACAAAAGCTCACCATGATCACTTTGTGCTCAGGTGAGCTGAAAAGGGTTGTTGAAGGTTGTGATGTATTTCTGATTGCACCCAACAGTTCAGTAAAGTCTTTCATATATGACATCACTCCTGTAACATTTTAATTGATCAAAAATACATGAACCCATTATTGTCAACATTGTGATGTCTCACAATAACCAAGTCTATGGTTAGATTATCAGCACAATTCATGTTCATAGGAAGACCCTTGAATGTCCCCAGATGGTATTACAGCCAAAATTTGATATTTCGAGTCTCAAACATTCGAGAATGCTGCATTTTTCGGTGAATTTTCCCGGGAAAAACTCTATGTTATTGCATAGAAAGTAGCTCTGTAATTTCGAGTCTTGATAAATTGATAATTTGAACAGAGGTGCTGGTCCCTGTTATCATTTTTCTTCTTTGAATTGGTTATTTAATAGAATACAATGTGCACCTCTTGATTGATTGTTTTCTTATCTTTACTAGCAAAAGGTTTTAATTGCACCAGCCTGTCTACAGTGTGGTGTAAATTTTTACAAAATATAATTTATACTACAATATGATTTGAGAAGGTATGGAAGTGAATTTATGATAAGAGACTAATTGTGACACAAACATTGTTGATCTTGAAAAGAGAGTTCAACAGCATGGCATTTAAAAGAGGTATATATTACGATTTTGTAAAAATTACAGAGTACTAGTTTTGCAAAGCCATCGAAAGAAAGGCTAGAGTCATTAAAATATTTAATTGAACATTCAAACAAGACGACCATGATGATCCTATATCGCCCACCTGAGTACAAAGCAGTAAAGGTCTAAAATGAAGATAAATGCTAAATATCAAGGTTCAAGGCCCAATGATAATGAAACAAGAGCAGCAAATTGTTGCAATTTGACTTGAGACTTCAAAGTTCCATTCTGGACAAGTAAGAAATACTGTAAATTTGAAGATCAAAGTGGAATTACTTGAAATCTGCACAAGGTAGAGTTATTGTTCTTGCACACTGTACTCCTTAATATTGCAACAAACATGCATACCAACTTTGAAGTCGTTCAGACTTAAGATGATATTCAAAGGGAAATAACTCAGCACAAGGTAGAGTTACAACTCTTGTGAATTGCACTTCCAAATATTGCAACAATTTTTTTTCAAGTCATCCCTACTTAAGATCACAAAGTTTTGCTCTGGACAAGCGAGAAATGCTATAAAAATGAAGGTCAAAGGACCAATAACTAAAAATTTGTGCTAAAATGAGTTATAATTCTTATGCACTGCACCCCATAATTTTTCAACAATCGTGCATATCAAATTTGAAGACGTTCAGGCTGTAAATGACAAAATTATATTCCAGACGAGCAGAAAATAAAATGCTGTAAAAATAATGATCAAAGGGAAGTAACTAAAACAGTCCAAGGTAAAGTTTTGGTTCTTTCACAGCGCACTGCGTATTATTGCAACAAACACAAATGCCAAGTTTCAAGTCAATTGGACTAGAGATGACAAAGTTATGCTCATTAATAAGAACTATTCTAAAGAACTACATGAAATTCAAGGGCAAATAACTCCAGTTGTTCTGGTCTGATTACACCCATAATCAGTCTCATCTGAGATCTCACTGTCATATATATCTTGACCAAGTTTGGTGCTGATTTGTTGATAACTGTAGATGCTAGAGCGTAAACAAAGTCAAATATAACAATTTTTCTAATTCAAGGACAAATAACTCGGGGTATTCTAATCTGAGTTGACCCATAATCACAATCATCCGAGATCTTATGGTTTTTATATATTTTTGCAGAATTTAGTGCTGACTGGTTGGTATTTGTAGATGCTTGAGTGTTGAACAAATGCAATTATACCAATTTTTCTAATTCAAGGGCAGATAACTCCAGATGTTCTGTTCCAATTAGACCCATAATCGAACTGATTGGAGATATTATGGTCATATATATTTTGACTAAGGTGTGATTGGTTGATATTTGCTCATGCTAGAGTGTAAACAAAGTGAAATATAGCAGTCTTTTTAATTCAAGGGCAGATTACTCCAGATGTTCTGGTCTGATTAGACCCATAATTGAACTCATCCAAGATCTTACAGTCATGTATATTTTGACTAAGTTTGGTCCTGATTGGTTGATATTTGTAGATGCTAGAGTGTAAACAAAGTGAACTTTAACAATTTTCCCCATTCAAAGGCAGATAACTCCATATGTTCTGGACTGATTACACCCATAATCAAACTCATTTGACCAAGTTGGGTGCTGATTGGTTGATATTTGTAGATGCTGGAGTGTAAAGAAAGAAATGTGAACGGAGGGACGGACACCGATGGACGGTGAGTGATCACAGTAGCTCACTCTAAGCACTGTGTGCTCAGATGAGCTAAAAAGTATGGATCAAAACAGGGATATTTACAGACAAGAGCCGTCAGAGACGGGTTATGCTCCCCGAACAAATGCTTGTCATAAAATATATGAAATTGATATAAATTTACTTCTTTTATCCTAAAAGGACCTGTACATGCTCCCCAAAAATTGAAGTGAAAAGGCAATTACTATCTTAGAGATAGCCAACACAAACTTGTAGAGGACAATAAGCCCAATAAGCCCCCTTTAAGCCCCCTTTTCCCATAAGGCAGTATTGCATCATTGAAATAAATACAACTGGTGTGTGATTTGTGGCATTTTTTAATAATAATTCAAAATTTGAAATTTCATAAAATTTTGATCAGTTATGTAGTAAATATTATATAAAACAATTTTATACATGAAGCCCCCTATTTCCATGACGCAGCCTGAACTTGAGAAACAGGAAGAGAGCTACCTGGGCAACATTCCAACAAGTTCAGATTTGAAATTTAACAAAGTTTTGAGCACAGATGTAGGAGATACAAGTGAAAAACAATTTTTTCCATGAAGTCCCCTTTTTCCGTGATGCAACCTCAAATTGAGAAGCCAGGAAAGAGGTATTTGCGCATTAATAATTCATAGATTGAAAATAACAAGGGCACATGTTGAAACTTGTAAAATAAGATATAACCATGAAGTTTCAAGAAATTTTGACAAAAACTGAACAAGATATTAGTAAAAATTGCAATTTTGCATTAAGGCCCTTTTTTCCTTGGCATTTTACAAGAAACCCTCTTTTTCCATGACAGAGGGTCAAATTGAAAAACACATAGATAAAGAAACAAGAGCACATGGTGAAACTTTGAAAAACAATATAACCATGAAGTTTAATGAAATTTTGACCAAAACTGAATGAGACATTAGTAAAAATTGGAATTTTACATGAAACCCCCTTTTTCCGTGACAGAACGTCAACTTAAAAAACACCTAGATTAAAAATAGCAAAGGCACATGCTGAAACTTTCCATAAACAATATAACCATGAAGTTTCATGAAATTTTGATAAAAACCGAATGAAATATTAGTAAAAAATGCAATTTTGCATTAAGCCCCTTTTTTCCATGACACGGGGTCAAATGGAAAAACCGAGAACGAAACGTCGGCGCCTTACCCTAAGGTCTTCATGTATGAAGTTTTATCCAATTTGGTCCAGGGGTTGTGGAGAAATGCCTTCAGACCGACGGAAGGATGGACGGATGGACAGACGAAGCGGCGACTATATGCTCGCCTTCGGGGAGCATAAAAATAAGGCTTTCGAGATGATATTGTTCAAATGCACGAATCAAATAGAGACAGATACAAAGTTGTATTGCCTGGGAAGTAGGCCTTGATAACCCATCCTGGGGCTGATGGGAGTGCACTTTTTTCATGGACATTATGGATAATTCAAGTAGTGATAAAATTTGAACATTTTGTTTGTCCCCTTAGGACTTCTAATTATCCGAGGTTTTACTGTAATAATAGAAGCGATAAACATATGGCTGTCAAAGATTTAAAGCAGACCATGATGAGTACAGCATGATACAGAGTATAACAAATTAATACAACAGACAAAAAGAATTTAATCTAGGCCTAAATGAATATTCTTGTTAGACTGGGGAAAACTTTTATGTTTATTCCTGTATTCATTCTAGGTTGAATAAATTGTAAGAGTAAATTACATTGTAAGAAAAGAAAGCCAATGCTGGCAACAAACATTTTCTCCATTTCTAACAATGGAGTTTTCTTCTTTACCACAATCCCAACTTTTAACAATCCTGAGGAAGGACACTTATTTTCTTTTTTTCCAATAATGTTTTCTTTCCTTTTAAAAGACAGATTCTACGTTTTGTGTAATACTTGAGTAAACATGTGGCCTGCAAATGTTTTCAATTGGGACTAAGCTACATTTCAATATGTGATCAAAAGGCGTTTGAAACTCAGGGTCATTTGGTAAAGGGTCAAATTGTTGTACTTGCAATCTTAGATGTACTTACATCTGTATTTAACATACTATTCCTTCCGTCAGGGACCATGAGGCGTGGTGGACCTAGGTGGTTCCCTTGCTGTCGATTGTGTAATGGTGGCGAGTGCCTCGACATACCCTTTGTTACCATGACACCGGGAGAGGAGCAAGGTGACGCATGGTAACCATTAGGTATCGGGGAACTGCTCATGTCTGGCATTCCTCCTTCAAAATAAAAGTTGTATTACCCAACATTTTTTTTGCAACATGATCTTAATTCTTGTGAAGCCTTTCACTAACAGGGTTGCCTTTACAGTCAGTGTAGACCAAGATCAAACAGCAAAAAAGTTGCAGTCTGGTCTTTATCCATAATTTAACCCCTAAAGCATCTTTCAGTGTGAATGCCTTTGTGGCCAGTGTAGATCAAGATCAGACTGCACAAAACAGTCTGGTCTTGGACCTACACTGTACACTTTGCTGAGATGTTCTGAACATAAGAGACCTTGACATAGCAATCATATAGGCTTAACCCATTACCATACAATCCCTACTTTTGACGACCCTGAGAATTTAGAAGCCTTTAGAAAACATTTTGGTAAAAGGAGAAAATGCGGGTAACAAGCATTTTCTCCTTCTACCAAAATGTTTTCTACCCTTCAAAAACAAATTTCAAATTTTCTGTCACTTTTATTTTGTCTTCTGCAAATGCTTTCGATTAGGACTAGCCAAAAATTTTGTCGTTTGGTTATTAGTTAATTTCTAGAATGCCTAAAAGATTTATTTGGCACATTAGGGGTACATATGATTTCTAGGCTTTCCTTTTCAAAGGAGACAGGCTTTCAAAACATACTAGATAAAGCAGAAAATTGTCCTTATCCAAAGGAAATACAGAATATAATATCAATGCTAAAATTTTACCACATATCCTCCTTTGTTTTCAGTGTATTCAACTCTTACAAACAGAATGGGTTTTATTCATATTACAATAGGTACATCTATAGATGGTCTTGTATTTTCTGATGTATGATTTGTAAAATATCATTATGTGATAAAAAGAATCTGACAGTTGTTGGCGCTTGAGATAAAAATTTCATTAAAATTTGACTGAAATCATTTAAAAAAATGTAATTGTGCATAAAAAAGTCTCAATAACATTTTCCCTACACTTGTTTAAGATAATTTTATCTCAACAGACAACTTTTAACACAAAGAAGTAATGATACGGAAGTATGGCATACCTGTGGAATTGGGTCTTGGACTCATACCCTGGGGGCCAGGGGGAGGCTGAAGAAGTCCAGGGCTACTAATCGCTGGGTTGTGTTGACCCATTGGAGGCTGTAGCGAATGATTCATATAGGGAGAATTGTGAACAGGCATGTGGCCTGGGGACAGGCCACCCGGTGGTGGATATGGTGACATTGGTGACTGAAAAACACAAATTATATTCACAAAATTATGATAAATCATTTCATGCTTTCCAGTAGGCTATTGAGAAATACAGGTGAAATATTTTTCAATATTTCATGGTAATGGCCAGTGAAAATACCAACTTTTGTATTATAACTTGTCCATTGAAGGCAGAAACAGTTAGTAGGGATGGTGTGGTAAAGAGTTATACAGACAAATCTCTAGTAACTAGAAGGCCCTGAAGGGCCTGAATATGCTCTACTGGCAGTCAACTTGAAATGGCTACTTTTCCCATACTGTTTGTTGGATTTTTTTCGAAATCCATGGGGTTGAAGCTATTGATGAGATAAACAAACTGTGTAACTTTCACAAAAATCTGATTACAAATGCACATTTTATCGCGTAAACAAGAATTTGAAATTTTCAACTTGAGATGGCTACTTTTCTCATACTATTTGTTGGATTTTTCTCAAAATCAATAGGGTTGAAGCTATTGATCAGATAAATAAACTGTGCAAGTTTCAAAAAAATCTGATGAGAAATGCAGACTTTATCGTGTAAACAAGAATTTGAAATTTTCAACTTGAAATGGCTACTTTTCCCATACTGTTTTTTGGAATTTTTTTCAAAATCAATAGGGTTGAAGCTATTGTTGAGATAAACAAACTGTGCAAGTTTCACTTAAATCTAGCAACAAATGCAGACTTTATCGCGTAAACAAAAATTTGAAATTTTCAACTGGAAATGGCTTCTTTTCCCATAGTATTTGTTGGATTTTTCTCAAAATCGTTAGGACTGAAGCTATTGATCAGAAAAATAAACTGTGCAAGTTTCATGAAAATCTGACGAGAAATGCAGACTTTATCGCGTAAACAAGAATTTGAAATTTTCAACTTGAGATGGCTACTTTTCCAATAATGTTTGTTGGAATTTTTTTCAAAATCAATAGGGTTGAAGCTATTGATAAGATAAACAATCTGTGAAAGTTTCATGAAAATCTGACAACAAATGCTGACTTTATCGCATAAATAAGAACAAGAGCTTCGCAAAGCGGCGCATATACCCCCGAAGGGGGTCAGTGAAATGAGTTGAAATGACGGAAGGGCCATGAATGAAGAGTAGTTAATCTCCATGATATGTGAAAAATATTAAAGTGCAATAGCTAAAAAAAGAAGGGTGGCACAGTTACAAATTTTGTGAATTGCTGTTCTCCACAAAGTGTTCTATCAGTCTTGAAAGGTTCAAGATCACAGCTTTTATATTTTAGAAATTATGGCCCAGACGAAAATTCAAAGAGAAAACTAACAAAGAGCAATAACTAAAAAGGAAGGATGGCAGAGTTATGGTTCTTGTGCAGTGCACTTGTTCATAATGTGTTCTATTAGTCTTTGAAGTTTCAAGATGATAGGTTTTAAAGTTTGGGAGTTATGGCCTGGACAAAAATTCAAACTGAAAATTAAGAAAGGGCAATAACTAAAAAAATAAAGGTCGCAGAGTTATGGTTCATGTGCACTGCACTTCTCCATAATAGGTTCTATCAGTGTATGAAGTTGCAAGTTATTAGCTTTTATACTTTGGAAGTTATGGCCTGGACAAAAATTCAAACTTAAAATTAACAAAGGGCAATAACTCAAAAAATAAAAGTGGCACAGTTATGGTTCATGTGCCATGCATTTCTCCACAATGTGTTCTATCAGTGTATGAAGTTCCAAGTTAATAGCTTTTATAGTTTAGAAGTTATGGCCTGGACAAAAATTCAAACTGAAAATTAAGAAAGGGCAATAACTAAAAAAATAAAGGTCGCAGAGTTATGGTTCATGTGCACTGCACTTCTCCATAATGGGTTCTATCAGTGTATGAAGTTGCAAGTTATTAGCTTTTATAGTTTGGAAGTTATGGCCTGGACAAAAATTCAAACTGAAAATTAACAAAGGGCAATAACTCAAAAAATAAAAGTGGCACAGTTATGGTTCATGTGCCATGCATTTCTCCACAATGTGTTCTATCAGTGTATGAAGTCCCAAGTTAATAGCTTTTATAGTTTAGAAGTTATGGCCTGGACAAAAATTCAAACTTAAAATTAACAAAGGGCTGTAACTCAAAAAATAACGGTGGCAGAGTTATGGTTCATGTGCACTGCACTTCTCCATAATGTGTTCTATCAATGTATGAAGTTGCAAGTTTTTAGCTTTTATAGTTTGGAAGTTATGGCCTGGACCGAAAATTAACAAAGGGCAATAACTCAAAAAATAGAAGTGGCAGAGTTATGTTTCATGTGTACTGCACTTCTCCATAATGTGTTCTATCAGTGTATGTAGTTTCAATTTGATACCTTGTATGGTATAGAATTTATGGCCTGAACAAAAATTCAAAGTGAAAAGTTGGTTATTTCAGAAATCAAGGGCAGATAATTTTGGAACGCAAACAGCGATCAAAATTCTAAGACTCAGGTGCACAACTAGACATCATGGAGATTCATTGTGGCAAGTTTCAAAGAATTCCGATGAAAACTGTAGGAGGAGTTGCACACACAAGAAATTGCTAACGGACGGACGGACAGGGGTATAACATAATACGACCCTTCGGGCGTATAAAAAGACTAATGGACGGACAGACGGACGACGGAAACCCCGCCATGACAATTAAGCTCTGCTGGCTTTCAGCCAGTAGAGCTAAAAATTAAGTATTGTAACACAAGTATTTTAACTCTGTACAAGATGACAAATTTTCAGACCAATCCAAATTAAAAGCATAATAATTGTGCAGATGACAAGATAAATGTGACTGAAAAATTGAAATTTGTTTTAGGAAGGGTGGAAAACATTGTGGATAATGGGTGAGAAAATGTTACCTCTTCTTTTCCAAGTTTGTTAAAAGTCGGGATAGTGTGGTAACCCTTAGAGCACCGAATAAACCCATCAGACTTTCCATCCTATAAATGTGCAACCCAAACAACGATTCTATGGTTACCTCTGTTCTACCATGTTTCAGCAAAGTGGACAGTGCAGATCAAAGATCAGGCTGCACATTTTGTGCAGCCTACTCTTGATCTTTACTGGTGGCAAAGAAAAGTAATTACAGTTGTGAAAGGCACTTTAACCCTTTCCCAAACAATTCCAGGTTTTCATGACCCGGAGAAAGAAGCCTTTTGAAAACATTGTGGGAAAAGGAGAAAATGCTGGTAACCAGCATTTTCTTTTTCCACAATGTTTTCTTCCCTTTCCAAAACAAATTTCAATTTTTTTGTCATAATATCTTTGTCATCTGCAAATGCTTCCAATTTGGACTAGTTTAAAATATGTTGTTTGCTAAAGAGTTAAGGTCTAAAATCTTCAAAATTTTAGTTCAAACAACATTATGATTTCCATGCTGTGTGTGAAAGAGGTGCAAGAAATACCTAAAAATAGTCAACTTCAAAGACAAAGCTCCCCTTATTTACGACCAACCTTGAAAATTCATGATATTTTTTTTGTCTAGTGCTTAATATCATCCAAAACTTAAATTACTTGGAAAAGCCAAAAGATTTATAATCCTTTGTCAGATTAACAAGGACAACTGCATTCAATCAAAGCAATGATAATGCTGAAGTGGTATTTGTCAAGAAAGCCATTGTGTGGACTCAATAATTTCAAAGAAAGAGATAATATTATTGAAATATTGGCAGCTGAAAGTCTTCCTACTACGCAAATGAATACATTTTTGGTTAAAGGAAGAGCACTCATGACAAAGCTAGAAATATTTGTGAATTGATGGTCTCCCTTTGATCATTAGATGCAGTCAGGAGCACCATCCCCTTTGACAGTCGGATTCATGATGAACATGAGAGAGAATCATTTGAATATATGGAATATAATAAAGTTTGCACCTGAAAACTATGGTTTTGAAATATTTTCGGTCGTTAACATTTAATTCCCAGCATTAAAATCAATTTTTTTGATCTATAAATATTAATGCCCATTCAAACGGAGTAGCGCACAATAATGGGATGAACAAGCCATGAGACAAGTTTTGGAACGACAAAGCCCAGGACCAACCTAGCAATCAGCAGACAAATTTTGTATCATTGCGCCAATAAGAGGCTATGAGCAAGGGACGTTACTGTATTTTCAATAAAAAATTAGTAATTCCAGGTTCAGTGGCCTCACCCAGTGTATTTTAACATGCCATTTCCAATTACACATTTGAGCGCTAAAAATTGAGTTTGTGTTTACTTCCTTCTGCTTTGCAATTTTCAAAGATCCATCCATACTCATCTTCAGCCATTTTTCAGCCAGTTTTTGCCCACTTCATCTTTATTTCATGAAACTATAATCATTGTTGTATCTTCAAGGCAAATTCTGCCACTGATGGCTGCACCCTTGCACAGATTGTAGAAAATGTATTACATGCTTTGCAAGCTTTCAAAAACTGCTGTTGTTCTTCCAAAGGGTCCTCAAACCATTGAGTCTTTTGGAAAAGAGTTAAATTTTATATCTTGATCTACACCATCCTCAAAAGTTTCCGTTGTTGTCTATGGTATGGAAAGAGTGAAAGACCCTGAAGATGGAGGACTTTTAAGAAATTATGTGGGAAAAGGAGAAATTGAATGCAATTCTTACTATTTCCCATATAATTATTGTGTTCTTTCTTAACTCTTTACCAAATATAAAATTTTAGACTGGTCAAAATTGAAAGCATTTGCAGACAACAAAATAAATGGGACTGAAAATTTGAAACTTGGTTTGGAGAGGGTGCAAAACATTGTTCGAAAAGGTTACCAGCATTTATTCCTTTTCCCACAATATTTTTAAAGGCTTTTTTCTCAGGGTAGTTAAAAGTTGGGATTGTGTGGTAAAGAGTCAAACAAATTCCATGATTAATTCACATTTTAATTGTTGGCATATGTGCCATCAATCTAACAAGTTTTAGAATTGTAAAGGGTTAATTGAACCCTTCAACACACAAAGATGACTTTTAGTGACTCCGAGAAAGAAGGCTTTTGAAAACGTAGTAGGAAAACTAAAAACTGCTGGAAATAACCATGTTCTCCTTTTTCCACATTGTTTTTTACCATGGCATGATCCAATTGTCTGGTCTTGTACACTGTCAGCAAAAGCATTGTGTGGAAATTAAGCTTGTCTCTATGTCCAGAAATTTTATCATCCAGAAGCTAAATCTACTCTTGTTTGCTTATTTCAGAAATACAATTTATGAAAATTGAGGTTAAAATGTAAATTGAATACACAAGAACAGGTTTTTTCCTCAGATATGGGAGCTGTCTGATACAAAATGCTAAATGATATAAACTATTACCACACAATCCCTACTTTGAGAAAGGAGCCTTTGGAAAACATTGTGGGAAAAGGAGAAAAAGCTGGTTTCCAGCATTTTCGCCTTTTCCCACAATGTTTTCCAAAGGCTTTTTTCCCAGGGGTCTTAAAAGTCTGGATTGTGTGGCTAAGAGTTAAGAGGAGAAAACGTTTGAAGGGAAAAAGATCAGGAGACATTAAAGGCACACACTGCACTTAAATATTTACACTTTTCCTTATGTAGATGAAACAAAAAACTTCTAGAGTACTTAGTGACATTTAAAAGCATCCTGATAAAAGATTTAATGATATTAACATACTTAATCAAAAGCCTTTAATAATGATACATCTTTTTCACACTCTAAAGTTTTGATCCAAAGTTTGTACTGACAGAAATTTAGATTTATTGACCCTTTACAGCACGATCTTAGGTTTTAACGACCCTGAAGAAGAGGGGTTTTTTGAAAATGAATAAGATTGTGAGAAATGGAGAAACTGCTAGTAACCAGCATTTGAAATCTTTTTTTTTTCACAATATTTTCTACTGTTTCAAAAGCAAATTCCATTATTCAAGTTGGCTTCAATTCATCTTTTGTATGATTTTTCGATACAGTGCAAATAATTGTAACTTCTCACCACACAACACAGACTTTTGATGAAACTGAGGAAAAGCTCTTTAGAAAACATATTGGAAAAAGGTGATTTTTTTTTTTTGAATCGGCATTTTCTCCTTTTCTCATAATGTTTTCTAGCCTAACAGGGTCAATTTTTCTCAAATGAATCACAATGACATAGTTCTACAAAAGCTTAGAGTTTGTACAATTTTACATTTTTCTTGTGTGAGAAAACATAAAAACATTGTAGCCTATAGTAAAAAATTAGCTCTAAACCCTTTACTACACAATCTTGACTTTAAACAACCCTGAGGAAAAAGGATTTGAAAAACTTTGTGGGAAAAGGAGAAAATACTGGTAACCAGCATTTTCTCCTTTTTCCACAATGTTTTCAAACCTGTCAGTGACTGATTTTGTCATGGACCACCTTGAATTTGTGCTCTGCAAATGCTTTCAATTCAGACCTGGCTGAAGAGTTAAAGTGTTGTTTAAACCAAAGAGACAATTTCAATGCAAAATCAGAGTTGATTTTTTTGAGAAAGTCTAAGCAAAGTACAGTCACGATCAAAGATCCCGATCTACACTAATCACAAAGGCAACCAAGTTGCACTAAAAGATGTATGGAGCAAAGGGATAATTCCAATGCAGAAATAAAACCCAAATTAATTATTTCAGTTTTCAAGGCTGCTTTTGTCTGGAATGTCTCGGCCACCTGGGTAGTTCAATAGCTAGGCTATCTGACTAGTGACCTGGTGGCCGTGAGTTTTATGCCTGATTGAAGAAACTTTCTTTCTGGCAACCTTTTTGGTGAGAAAATAGCGACTTGGAAGGAAAACTTGTGTAAGAAAGCTAGGAAAAACATGCATATGTCCACTGACTGCTGCAGATATGACATCTAGAAGCTGTTAAAACGGTGTTATACTCTAATTCAATCAATTATTCCATCAATGAATCAATGCAAAATGTCTCTGCAGCGTGGACAGTTACAATCAAAGATCCTGACTTGCCCATAAATCGTACAGGGTTACCTTCAGCCTTATTAAAAAGGGCAATGAATGAGAGAGATTAGTATAAGTTGTAAAAACTTGTTTCTCAATCGATGTAAAATAAATATGTTTAAATTAAATTAAAATAATGAAACTTTTAATCTGACAGTAAAAAAAATTTTGCTACATGTGTTTCAAATATCTTGGGGGAGGTGGGAAAGACATCTTTTTAACTCTTTACCACAAAAATCCCAACTTTTAACAACCCCAAGAAATGAAACTCAGAAAACATTGTAGGAAAAGGAGAAAAATGCTGGTAACCAGCATTTTTTCCTTTTCCCACGATGCTATCTTCCCTTTCCAAGACAAATTTCAATATTACAGCCATACTTACATTGTCGTCGGCAAATGCTTTCAATTTAGACTGGTTAACAATTTTGTGGTTTGGTAAAGAGTTTTATAATCAAGCAGTGTAGATCCAAGATCAGTCTGCACATTCCAAAAGTTGTGCTTACCAGACTACGGTTAACATTTCTTACAGGCTTTCAGTGGTGTTCTATGATTTAATATATGAACATGATGACTTTTAACTCATTGGAAGACGATAAAATAAATGTTTTAAATATTAAAATTTGGTTTCAGAAGGGTAGAAAACATTGTGGGAAAAGGAGAAAATGCTGGTTACCAGCATTTTCTCCCTTTCCCAAAATGTTTTCAAAGGCTAAATCTTACACTTGGTCGTTAGAAGTCGTTAGAAATCGGCATTGTGTGTTAAAGTGTAAGTTTACAAAGTCGTATATCAATCCATCCTGTAGAATAAATGTCAGATCTAGACTGACATCATATGAACAATTTCATGATGAAATAAAACTGCAAATCCCAGGATTTATGAGACTTTTTGTCATGTTCTTTGGTACAGCAAACATGTGGGGAGAGAATAACCAACAACACTTGATTTCAAAGACTTCCAATTAAAATTTCTTATAGGCTTCAAAAAAGCCCTAAAGGGGGCTCTAACAACAGAAGTTACATCTGCAGCCAGTGTATATCAAAATCCACTGACTTTTGGGTCATTTTCTTAGGTACAGACAACATGCAGAGAGGTTAGCCCACCAATGCTTCAAAATGAATGTCATACATGTCCCAAACCCTTAACTCCTCACCACACAGCAAAATTTTACACCTATCCAAAAGTGGCTCAAATGGTGCAATTTTGCATTGATAGGGTAGAAAACTTTGTGGGAAAAGGATAAAATGCTGGTTACCAGCATTTTCTCCTTTTCCCTCAATGTTTTCCAAAGGCTTCTTTCTCAGGGATGTTAAAAGTCGTCATTGCATGGTAACAGGTTAACCACTACCCAAAAACAAGAGCCTTCAGAGACGGGTTATGCTCCCCGAACAAGTGCTTGTCATAAAATATATGAAATTGATATAAATTCACTTCTTTATCCTACAAGGACCTGTTCATGCCCCCCTAAAAGTTGAAGTGAAAAGGCAATTACTATCTTAAGAGATAGCCAACACAAACTTGTAGAGGAGAATAAGCCCACTAGGCCCCCCTTAAGCCCCCTTTTCCCATAAGACAATATTGCATCATTGAAATAAATACAACAGGTGTGTGGTTTGTGGCATTTTTGAATAATAATTCAAAATTTGAAATTTCATAAAATTTTGAGCAGTCATGTAGTAAAAATTTCATAAAATGATTTTTTACATGAAGCCCCCTTTTTCCATGACGCAGCCTGAAATTCAGAAACCGGAAAAGAGGTACCAGGGCAACTTTCCAACAAGTTCAGATTTGAAATTTCACAAAGTTTTGAGCACCCATGTAGGAGATGCTAGTGAAAAACAATTTTTCCATGAAGTCCCCTTTTTCCGTGATGCAACCTCAAATTGAGAAACCAGGATAGAGGTATTTGCGCATTAATAATTTGTAGATTGAAAATAACAAGGGCACATGCTGAAACTTGTAAAACAAGATATAACCATGAAGTTTCATGAAAGTTTGACAAAAACTGAACGAGATATTAGTAAAAATTGCAATTTTGCATTAAGGCCCCTTTTTCCTTGGCATTTTACAAGAACCCCCCATTTTTCCATGACAGAGGTTCAAATTGAAAAACACATAAAGAAACAAGAGCACATGGTGAAACTTTGAAAAAACAATATAACCATGAAGTTTAATGAAATTTTGACCAAAACTGAATGAGATAGTAAAAATTGGAATTTTGCAAGAAACCCTCTTTTTCCATGACAGAACGTCAACTTAAAAAACGCCTAGATTAAAAAATAGCAAGGGCACATGCTGAAACTTTCCATAAACAATATAACCATGAAGTTTCATGATATTTTGACCAAAAGTGAATGAGAAATTAGTAAAAATTGCAATTTTGCACTAAGCCCCTTTTTTCCACGACACAGGGTCAAATGGAAAAACCGAGAAAGACACGTTGGTGCCTTACCCTAAGAAGTTCATATATGAAGTTTTATCCGATTTGGTCAAGGGGTTGTGGAGAAATGGCTTCAGACGGACGGACGGACGGACAGACGGATGGACGGTCTTACAGGAGGGACCTTGTGAGGTCGAATTGCTCTTTATTCAATACACCCAAATAACCCCACAAGCTAACCCTAACCCCACAAACCCTAACCCCACAAACCTAACCCTAACCCCTAACCTACCAGATGGACAGAAGGAACCCCATAGAGACTAAATGGACAAATGACCCCTAACCCCACAATGTCGGGCTCGTAAGGCCGGAAGGACGTACAGCAGGACGGACGGACAGACGGACAGACAGACAAAGCGGCGACTATATGCTCGCCCTTCAGGGAGCATAAAAATCATGAGTTGTAACAATCTTAATGCTGGTAAGAAGCAGTTTCTCCTTTTCCCACAATGTTTTCTTACTTTGCAAGGACAAATGCTATCATTTGAAAAATATTTAAATCGTGAGTAAATACCTTCAATATAGAATGGTCTAAAATTCTGCAATGTGGGAAATGCCTTTCATAACATTAGTTACTTTTGGATTCAGTGTAGATCAAGATCAGGCCACACATTTTGTTAAGTTTGATCTTGAATTCACATTGTCCTTGTTTACATTTATAAATACAGCAAGAACTCAGGGCACAAAATAAATCCTAGATTGATGTCAGTCTGTTAAATAGAGCTTTTTTATTAAAACTAATTCATCAAGTAAACCTGCAAAAAGAAAACTTTGTGGTCTCAATGTTCTGAAAATGTCTATATTTCAGAAGAAGGGCAATTGACAACTGTTACCTATTTCTGTGACTTTGCTGTAGTTGTGTAACTTATTTATTATATTGACTAAATTCAGGGCCTGAATGCCAGGCTAAATAATATCCCAACAGCAGCAATAATACAGCTTGGATTAAACTTTCTTGTCAGTTGTCTTCGATACCATGATTACTTCCCTTTCATAACTGTGATGTGCAGTGTTAGGATGCTTAAAGTAGATAAATCAGCTTCAGCTGATGCAAATTCAGCCATGCTCTATGAAAAAGGGGCTTAACTTTTTACCACACAATTCCAACTTTTAACGACCCTGATAAAGAGAGCTTATGAAAACACGGTGGAAAAAGGAGAAAATGCTGGTAACTAGGTGACACAATTTTGGACTTCTCCAAATTGAAAGCATTTGTAGACAGCAAAAAAAACGTAACTCAAATATGGATTTTTTTTCAAGAAGAATGGTTACCAGCATTTTCTCCTTTTCCCACAATGTTTTCAGAAGGTGTCCTCTTCAGGGTCGTAAAAACCAGGGATGGTTTGGTAAAGGGTTAATCCATAAGCTGTCTTATAAAACCATTAGACAGTTCATTCCAAAACAAGTCCCAGATAATAGCTTTTAGTGGGTGCACCTTTTGTCTGTAGGGTTGTTTTAGTAAAGATCAGGCTGCATGTTTATGTTGTATGATCTAGACCTACACCGGCCCAACTGTAGAAGCAAAAAATGCTTTTGAGATTAATATTTGGTCTAAAAGCTTGTTTATCTCTAAATTACAAAACTACAAAAAAAATTCTCTTGAAAATGGAAACTTTTGCAGAGGGATAGTAGGCCTGAAAAAGAATATGCCTGCATAAATCTTTCAATACAAGGTTAAGGACATGTGAGTAGGCCCTTACACATTTTATTTCTCATGTATGGAGAAAAGTCTCACCAGAATGACACTGACTTGCCCTACATACAAGTATCTCAACATGTCAAATGAAATAGGGCTAAAATAATGAATTCCAAATAATGGAATAATGGTCAACCAAATAAACTGCTGGGAACCAGCACTTTTAACACTTTTTTTTCTGCAACAGTTCCAGATGTTTCTACTTCATGGTTGTCAAAATTAACACAAGATTGTTCCATAGAGAATTAATCCTTTATTTTAAAATCTCAAATCTGATCAACCCTGAGGAGAATGCCTTTTGAGAACATTGTGGGTAAAGGAGAAAATGCTGGTAACCACTTCACCAATAATGTTTTCAATCCTTCCTTAACTCTACCAAACTACAAATTTATAAAGTAGTCCAATTTGGAAGCATTAATTTTGCAGATGACAAAATAAAGCTGACTGAAAAATTGAAATTTGATTCTGAGAAGGTTAGAAAACATTGTGGGAAAAGGAGAAAATGCTGGTCAACAGCATTTTCCCCTTTTCCTCAATGTTTTCAAAAGGCTTTTTTCTTAGGGTAATTAAGAGTCTGGATTGTGACTGGTAATGCGTTAATGAATACATGTACTGGTTTTTGAGTCTCATTTTCTTTTATTTCTGCAAAATAATGCTTTTGATTTGGACAAGTCTAAATTTTTGTTGTATCAATCATTTGATAAAGAGTTAGATGCATGACACATTATGAGAAGCAACTGAGAACCTCGACCGTATATTTTGTAAACAGGAAGCAAAAGTCAAGTGGCGCAAGTTGATGGATGCACTGCCTCGCGACATTCCTTACTTTTTGACATTACATATAATTCTCATTATCATTATGTTTTAGTCAACTTACTTAGCTCATAATTACCATTTCAACATAGTCTAGACTGAAACATAAATCCAATGCCATATAATTGTAAAAAGTAGAAAGCTTCAAACTGAATCAGAGTTCAAAGCTTAGAAACAATCAGATTTGGGTCAATTTTAGACCCTACTGGAATAAAGATATATTTCTGTAGAATGAACAAGAATCTATTCACCCATTAATTACCACACAATCCCTACTTTTAACAACCCTGAGAAAGAAGCCTTTTGATAACATTGTGGGAAAAGGAGAAAATGCTGGTAACCAGCATTTTCTCCTTTTCCCACGATACTTTCTACCTTTCACAAAACAAATTTCAAATTTTCAGTCACTTTTACTTTGTTGTCTACAAATGCTTTTGATTTGGACACGCCAAAAATTCTGTCGTTTGGTAAAGAGTTAACTTGATAGAAGATAGCTCTCTCATAAAGGTATAATGTCAAAATATTCCTTGTTAAGCCAGTCTCACACAGAACACACGGCTTATATGGTTGGCCTTATCCAAGTTACACTCAGGCCACTCGAGTGTATCTGTGAAAGCCTTTTAAATCAAAGTACTGAAAGTACTGTTGGAAGGCGAGTTTAGAATATAGGCATAACATATTGAAATACATTTTATTGTACTTAAATCACCTCTCCTAATACAGCAAAGTCTATAGAGTTGGCAATGTTCCTGTGCAATGAAGACCAGTTTACCATCCTGAGTTTAAACAAACTTGAAGAAGGCTTGTGAAAAAATTAAAACGAATGGACTTTTCTGAAACTCCTTTCCATTTCATTTGAAGGAAAAGTTTTATGTGATGGCAAAGATTTTTAATTTGCTGTTACCCATATATGTTTTTACGTTGTATAGAAACATAGATCTAACCCTCTATTACCCCAATAATGAATTTAAAAGTTCTAGGAAGAAGGCTTGAGAATTTTTGGTCTGAAAAGGAGAATACGGTGCTAATTGACATTTTTTCCTTTTCCAAAAATGTCTTCCATCCTATTTCATACAGGTTCCATCAATGGTGCCAGATCAAAAACTTGCTACCTGAAAATGCATTCAGTTTTGGAAAGTCTGAATTTTTTTCTTCGTGTAAAGAGTCAAGAAAGTTTCTCCTTTTCAAAATTAAGTTTTTAAATGGCCTCTTTCTCAGGGTTGTTAAAACTGTACTTGATGGGTATGGTAAAGGATTAAAGAATAGTTTTTGCTTGAAAATGCAATCAATTTTGATAGGTCTAAAACTGTAATTCTGTAATGAGATGATTAATTTCTTGAAAGTCTTTACCATTTTATTCCATGGATAATTTTATTGAGAGAGCAAAGACTTTTAGAAAGGAACATTTTAGAGTATAGAAACTGAGATTCAGCCTTTTAGATCACAATACTGACTTTCAACAATGTTGAAGAAGAGGCTTTTCAAAGCATTGTAGGAAAAGTAGCAAATAATGATAATCAACCTTTTGTTTGACTTTCCTACAATGTTTTCCATCTACGTAACCCTTTACAAAACCCTTCAGAAAATGACAAAAAATTAGGACCGTCTACATTATAGCATTTAAAGCAGATAATAAGATAAGAGCAGCTGAAAATGTGCCGTTTGACTGGGAAAAAGTACAAAACATAGTGGTAAAAAGAAAAAACACTGGTGACTAGCGTTTTTTCCTTTTCCAAAAGTATTTTGAAACTTTTTTTCCCTTGAGGTTGTCAAGATTTCAGTGTCGTTCAGTTAAAAGGCTTTTTTTAAAATTTGTTTACCATTTTACACGTTAAAAAGACTTTCAAAACAAACGACTTTCAATGTTCAAAATGGAGATTTAACATTTAGATTACAATACATGTGCTGGGTTTTAATGACCTTAAAGAATGGGGCTTTTTAGAAAGGGAAGGGTATTTTGAAAGCATGCAGGAACATGAGAAAATACTGGCAACAAACATTTTCTCCGTTTTGCGCAATGTTTACCATCCTATCAAGAATAACCAACCAACATCATTTGACAGTTGACTTCTTAGGTCCTATAAGGAACGTCAGAAGGTGTTCTTCGTTTATACGATTCTTGTAATCTATGACTCTGTTAACCCTTATACTAGAGTGCTGGATTGATGAAAATGGCATTTTACATCTCAGGAAAAATGCTTAATTATTGCAACCTCACCCTGGGCTGTTTTGGTCGGGTTATTACAATATAGCTAATCCGACATAAGATTGCATATTCTGTGCAGACTATAGAATCGTCTGCCTAGTCTTCAAAAGAGACAGGCGTAATAAATGATTTAAGAGTTCATTGACATTAACCCTTGCCTTTCATTAATCCCACGTAACCGAAATTTACGTTCAGCTTGTCGGCAAACATGAAAGCAAACTGATTGCCAACTTGTCAATATTGAGATACACCCTATTCCTTTGTTCGACAAAAATATACACAGATACAGGCCCTTGGTCCGTGTTCTTAGAAAATCATGAACACGTCTGATGTACTCTAGGACAGTGGGATTCTCCCTGTTAAGTTAATTTTATCATTGTGTCATTCAGTTTTGGAAAAAAAGTGTAAAGTTGAAGAAAATTATTTTAAGAAAATTAATGGGAATATATTAAGTAAAGATTTCAGTTCTAATAATGACGGAGGTAAGTGATTATGATAACAATTCATTGCGATAAGCGTTTATTCTTTACCTGACAAAGAAATTTCAGAATAAGTTGAATTTGAAAGCACTGATTCATACAGCAGATGACAAATTCAGGATGGCCCAAATTAGCGACAAAATTTGTTCCTGATAGGGTAGAAACATTGTGGTAAAATGAAAAAAAAAATCTGATTTCCGATTGTAATTTCCCTTCTCCTCTCATGTTTTTAAAAGCTTGATTTTCAGAGTCGTTTCAAGGTAAAGGGTTTAAAATTTATGAATAATTGCTGAATGTTAAGCAATGTGATGACCAAAAGAAAAGGTTAAAATTCTTTGCATTACCAAACGACAAATTTGTAGACTGGTCCAAATTGAAAGCATTTGCAGACAACAAAATAAAAGTGACTGAAAAATCGAAATTTGACTTGGAAAGGGTTGAAAACATTGTGGAAAAAGGAGAAAATGCTGGTTACCAGCATTTTCTCCTTTTCCAACAATGTTTTCTAAAGGTTTCTTTCTCAAGGGCGTCAAAAGTAGGGATTGTGTGGTAATGTGTTAAAACGGTTACAGATCATGTTATTGTCATTTTTGACGTAGTAAAATCCGATCATACTCGTATATAAGGAAAGAAGTGATCAGCCTGGAACCCAGGCTATACATCGGTACATCATACTGACCAGAACTACTTTGAAATGACACATCTATTGTGATTTAAGCTGATTTACCTTTTTCTTTTCACGAGTCTCCGGAATCAAAACTCGGCCACGCCGATGCGTAACAATAACCTAGCCATTAATCATAAAGTCAAGCACAACTTTGATAAAAGAAAAATATTTCTTTGAAAGAGAAGATTTTGTTTAAACACTTGATTCAAAGGAATTTATTTCAATTTTACTTCTCAAAAAGACAGAATAAGGTTGCCAACAGAGGATTCAAAGAAGCTATCCGATTGGTTAGTTCTGGGATAGTAAATTTACATGTGCGACCCCACTGGTTAGTTGTTTATGCGTTGTGAAGTGGAAGTAGGTCTGAATGACGTCATGGTAGTAGCTTTCGATTGGCTTATAATAGCTATGGTTTATTTGTTGCTGTAGCAACGTGATGATATCAATGAACTGATCCAAAGTATTTTGCATTTGTCAAAAACGCTGCTTTTTACGAATTCGATTTCATTCCTTCTATAGAAACTTGAAGTTTCTTCTAGCTGTTCTGATTAAATTTACAATGGTCTCGACAGTATTTTGCTCTAATGTACTCGAGAAGTATCAAACTATTTGAAAGGCGTTTTGATAATGCTGTTCAGAGGCATTTTCAGCAAGCTGCCTAGCATTGACATATGAAGGCGAGAATGAAAATCTCGCCTTCCAAAAACTGGCACGGGTGCCATGTCCGTGTATGATCGTATTAACGATTGTATAAGACCGTGAGAGACCGTATGAGACCGTACGAGACCATATATACAACCGCACATGAAGTCCACTCCAAATGGTTGTTTTCTTGGTTACTTGTGGCCCGACACGTCTCACAAACTCCTGAAACAAGTCAGCATCAACACAGAGGAAGTTCTTGTAACACCTGGGGTCCTCTTTGTTTAGTTATGTAACAGAGTATCATATTGACCAAACAATACCCTTCTGTTGAGCCATTCTCTGTTGAAAGTTCGAAAATTTATGAAGCCAAGCCATCAAAACGAGTCAATTTATATCAAAACATACACGAATGTGTGATAACTCAAGCATAATTCGAACAAAAGTCGGTGGGACCGTATGTAAACCCTGTAAATGTCCAGTTAATAGAGTAAAAGTCGTGTTTAATCGTACTAGGCCGTAACAGACCCTACTAGACCATACTTGGAACCATACAACAATCATGAAAATCGTTTGCAAATCGTATTTAAACTGGACAAGCCTTGTTTGGCCGAGTATATCCGTGCTTTGTTCGTACATACTCGTGCTACATTCGAGTCTAAATGGTACCAACTCATCCCCTGGCACAGTTGGAGCTCAATACTCGTGCCAGTCAACCCGTGTATAACCGAGTATACCATACTGGAACCATATGCCCAACCGTGTTCTGTGTGAGACAGGCTTAAGAGACAATATGATCAACTTTGCAACAAGTTTAATCTTCTAGTCCCAGTGCATTGTGGGAAAAGAAAATTTTCCAGTTATCAGTAATGTTTTTCCTTCTATCTTTTCAGAGAACTTAATCTAATTTGTACCAATTTCAAATTTTTCATCTGCACATATTTTCAATTTGGAAGAGTTCAAAATTTGTTTGGGAATGGGTTATTTGTCACATATTAGAACTGTAACAAGCAGACAAACACGCCTCTACCAGCACCTGTGTCACTGAAAAAGCACATCAGAAAATGGCAACATGTTGAAAAAAAAAATTTCCACTGACCTCGGCTTTTGACCAATATTATCTAAAAACAATAGGGCACTTCCTCGGGTCATATTGAACCTATAGATGAGCCCTGCTCTGTGAGAAAGGGGCTTAATACCTCTGCCAAATATATCAACCTGTTTCCTCTGCCATGAACACAGCTTTTACTATTTGTCAATTATCTGTATGTCCAAGGATGCTTCCACCTTTTGAATCAGTGTTTGTGAACCCTTTACCACACAATTCCAACTTTAAATGACCCTGAAAAAGGAAGCTTTTGAAAACATTGTGGGAAAAGGAGAAAATGCTGGTAACCAGCATTTTCTTCTTTTCCCACAGTGCTTCTAACCCTTCCCAAATCCAATTTTAAATTTTGATTCATTTTTAGGCCAGGGAATCCCTCTCAAGGGATTCCCTTGCCTATAGCGATCGTAAGCTGCCTTTTCAGATAAAATGTTGAACAGTGTGTCCACTCTATATCACTGAGTCTGCCAAAACAAGTATATACAGAGATTACTTGTCACACGGTGTGAATGCTTTCCTTTCCTCAAAACTTTCATCTGCAAAATGCCATGGAATTGCAAGGGTATTACAACCCTTTAATAACTGACGAGTATCATTAACACTGACCTAATAAAGGGGTAACTTAATAAACTTACATGAAGCTTTATTCGGCAGTTGTGTATTCCTACGCACTATATACGGTTAATATCTATTAACGCTTTCCCTTACACTCCAGATCATTCACATTCATGTATGGTGAGAGTAACAAATGACAACTCTGCTCGGAGATTGTCTATAACGTTGTGTTGACATTTGAACATATGTGTCACAAAACGCATCTCTGCTAAAATGTGATTGTAAATAAAGCAAACTACATTATAGAATATTGGCCCGTGTTATGTTTATCACTTTTTCTTATGTATATCGACTAAATCTAGGGTACTTCAGCAGAATGCTGGAGAAATCGTCCCCATACTGCTTGGCCCGTGTTATGTTTATCACTCCGAAGAAATCGTCCCCTGGGGACGATTTCTTTGGTGAAATCGTCCCCAAATAAAATTTTAGAGAAATCGACCCTAACATCAAATTTCATCCATGTCATTATTCAAGTTGTGTATGAAAATATTTTTGAAAGTTTGCTGTCTTAAGCATGTACATTATTTGTATTAGTTACCTTTATCAAAGAGTTATTTGGTAGTTTTGCCAATGTTTATACTGCCTATTTCACACTGATAGGATGTATTTCACACCTTTTACACCTGTCACAAATAGATTACACCTGTGTGATTCTTAAAATATGTTTTTGATTGACTTTGATTTGAAACCAAATAAATGTTTATAATTTGTCATTTAATGTGGTTTTTTTTTTTTATCTCTCTCTACTAGTGTCATATGACATACCTGTCACCAATACCATTTAGCAGGGGCATCAGTGTCTCTGACACACCTATTTCTTGTGTTCACTAGAGCTTGTGTGCATCCGAATATTTCCGGTCCATAACTTTTACAATTGTGGATGGATTTCACAATAATTTGGCATAATTGACCTCCATCACAAATAGATGTGTCATTTGAAACATCTGTTCAAGTAGGTTCAAGCTCAAGGCCACACTGAAGGACAATTTTTCGTCTGAACCATAACTCCTACATTTTTGGATAGATTCCGATATAGGTAAATTACCATAATGCAGTGTTCTCCATCAAGAGTACAAGTTCCCTTTGAAACATTTATTCAGACCCAGGGTCTAGGTCAAGCTTGAGGGTCAAGTGTTCGTGGGCTTGACACAGGTTGTCCTTGGACAACGATTATGAATTAGTATTAACTTCTTTATATATTATGTAGATATAAGTATCAAAGCTCAAGTTACTGTGACTTTTCCGTAAAATAGGCAATTAAAATAGGTAAACCGAGCCTAATCGTTTTCCCAAAACAATCCAACCTTTTCATAGTATTTTATTGAGAAAATATTGTGGCTAAAAGAGAAATTGCTTGTAACAGGCAATTCCTCCCAATTTCCCATAAATTTTACTTTTCAATATACACAAAGAACTACTTTGGATTTTCATCTACAACTTCCTTCAAATATAACCAGTTAAAAATTTCGTTGACTTGTGGAAGGTAGAGACAACATGACCAACTGCCGTATCACTCCAATCTTTATTATTCATTACATTTTACATTTGTATTTATCTTACATGTATTTCCATTGAAATCAATAAAAATAAATATGTTCTTGCGTCATAAATGTAAAAAATAACGTCATTCAGGACTACAAGACATCACATGTCTCAGAAAATTTAGATAACCAAAGTTGGTATTGCACCAATTGAATAGTTCAATTTTGACTTGGGACTGTTTACAAGCACAACAAATTACTAAGTATTCTAAGCCATCATCAAGCACCGCATAACTGTGAGCACATGCCTAGCTCTGGCTTAATTAGTTTCTGGCTGGTGCTTTCTTGTGTCTGTTCGAAATTTCCAGTTAAAACCAATAATTCCAGGGGCGTAGTGGAATCCGCTTGTATCCCTGTCCGTCTACCTGTTCATTTTAATTAAAATTGACCTCTTGTGTTGTTCCGTATCCTCAATTTCCTGGCCTTCAGTACTATCAGTACTTTGATTATTTCGTTGTCTGCAAATGCTTTCAATTTGGACTAGTCCAAAATTTTGGTAATGATTTAAAATTAAGTGGATCCATAGCTATGTGATGATGATTTGACTAGTATCATGCATAACAGAGATACATTAAGCCCCCTTATGCCAGAGCATGGTTCATACGTATGTTAAGGGTACCTCATTACTGGGTCAGACAAAATTTTAGACTCATCCAATACTGACAGCTATAATTTTGCTGATGACAAAATATTGCTCCAAAAAATGGGACTGTCTGAGTGTAGAAACTAGAAAGCATTGTGGGAAAAGGAGAAAATGCTGGTTCTCCTTTTACCAACAGTATTTTTGAAGCCTACTTCATTAACTCTTTACCACACAAAGCTTACTTGAGAAATAATACTTTTGAAAACATTGTGGGAAAAGAACAAAATGCTGGTACCCAGCAGCTTCTCCTTTTCCCACAATGTTTTTTACCCTATCAAAGACAAATTTCACCTTTTAAACATTTATCACGTTCAAATTCTTTTCAATTTGACCAGTCTTAAATTTTGGTTGTGTGATAAAAGGTTAAAGTTAGGAAAATAAATGACTATTTCACAAATAGCTCAGAGATGTAAAGCTATCAAACAATGGGGAAGATATTGTGAGAAAAGGAGAAAGTGATGGTTACCAGCATTTTCTCCTTTTCTTACAATCTTTTCAAAAGCCTTCTTCCTTATTTTCATTTTAAGACAGGGTAGTTTTGTGAAGGGTTCATAGGGATAAAGCTATAAAACAAACATTCTGACAGATACTTTCTCACTGCAAAATTATGTCAACCATTTTCTCTACCATGATTTCTTCCTGAACAACATAAATTCTAAAGACAAATAAATGTCTAGTAAATGCATTTTACCATAAAAAATATTACAAAGCTGCATTATTATGAAAACACTTGTATGAGGCTTTATAAACACACCACCTCTCTGCAACAACTTTCAACTTGCAACTAACCACTCTAAAAATCATTTAACCCTTTATCACACAATCTCAACTTTAAATGACCATGTGACTAAAGACCTTTTAAAACACTGTGAAATAAGAAGAAAATGCTGGTAATAATCAAATAATCAACATTTTCTCCTCTTACCACAGTGTTTTCTACCACGTCAAAGACAACTTTCATTGGGTATAAAATGTTGCTTTTTCAGATAAAAGTTTTCTTAGTACCATCCCAATGTTAGGTGTTACAGAAGTTTTCATGATTATTAAAATGGTTATCACAGATTTATACATCATGTAGTTTCACCAACATTACCCTTGTCCTACTTGAGCCATGAAATAATTGGTTGATTGAATAGCACCCATTTCAATATTATTTCAATTAAATCACAATGACAGCTAGCATATTTGTGTATGTTTTAGATTGTGACAGTACTAAACAGGGGCTCTGAAGTATCTTGCCCAAGGACACCTGAGAATAAAAATTTTGTGTTTGTGTCATATAATTAGTGCTTGGATTACATTCAGTTAGGATTAGGATCAGACTGGAATTAAAACTGGAATAATTTGTCTTTTGTATTTAATGTCTAAGGTATTGCATGCACGGATCCAGATATCTTTCTCAGGGGGGGTCCCACCGAAAACGCACTTGTCTTATTACATGATACTTTGATTTCCGGATTACAGTGTATGTAAGCCGTTTACAAGAAAAGTCAATGTTTCCAGTTCTGACCATGAGGAGGTCTCCACATTTAGAACTTTTTTTTTTTAAATTTGTGACTGTATTTTAAATAAATGCTGTGCAATATCAAACCAGTACCATTTCACGAATCCAATAACCACATTTTTGCCAAAATTCCAGGGGGGGTCTGGACCCCCGGTCCTCCCCTCTGGATCCACCCATGTATTGTTTTGTATTATTGTAATATTGTCACTGATTATTTGATATTATTGTTAATTAATTCTGTTAATTGTTATCGTTTGTTGCTGGCTTTTACTTTCTAGTTATGCCTGGCTCGTAACAACCAGCATTTCCACCTCTTCTTTCAGTGTTTTCAAAGGCTTTTTTTCTATGGATTAATGAAAATAAAGAACTGTTTGGTACAAGGTGGAATCTGCCTTAACTCTTTCAATACTCTTTCAATACTATATGAATAAACTGCATTTTCTTAAAAGAGTAAACATAAATTTCCTCAGCAACAGACATTTTTGTCTTAACCCTTTACCACACAATCCCGACTTTTAACGACCCTGTTAAAGAGGCCTTTAGAAAACATTGTGGGAAAAGGAGAAAATGCTGATAACCAGCATTTTCGCCTTTTCCCACAATGTTTTCTACCTGCAGGAAACAAATTTAGATTTTTGGGTTACCTTTATTTTGTCGTCTGCAAGTACTTTCAATTCAGACCAGTCTTAAGTTTTGACGTTTGGTAAAGAGTTAAACCAGAATACAGCAGTAGAGAGTGTAGATCTGAGATCAGACTGCATGTTCTGTGCAGTCTGGTCTTGATCTGCACTGTCCACAAAAGCTTCTTTTGTGATCTATTGTATAGAAAGAGATAATGCAGATCTGCACAGTGAGTGAGACTGATCTACTTTTTCCAGCTAGCTAGTTGTAAATTTTCGTGAGACAAAAGGTGTTCCTACATCAGGCCTTACAGTTGTAAATAACAGAAGAAAAACACAGTGGCACTTCTATTGGCATTGTAAATATGCCCATCTTCAAACTATTTTTTTTAATCGTTGATCCCTTACCACACAATCCTGAATTTTAACAACCCTGAGGAACAAGCTTTTTGCGAGCTCTGTGGAACAGGAGAAAATGCTGACATTTTCTCCTTTTCCCACAGTCTTTTCTTTCTCTGAACAGACAAATTAATATTACAGTTTTGTCAATATTTAATTTGTTGTCTCAAAGTTCTTTGTCAAGTCCAATTTTTACCTTTTGGTAAATTTTAGGTATGTGCCAATTTATAAGAATTTGGCTTAACTCTTTAGCAAACAAAGCCCTGGTTTTTATGGCCCTGAAATAGAAGCCTTTTGAAAACATTGTGGGAAAAGGAGAAAATGCTTGTAACCAGCATTTTCTCCTTTTCCCACAATGTTTTTTACCCAGATGGAAACAAATTTTAATTTTTGAGTTACTTTTATATTGTCATCTTCAAGTGCTTTCAATTTGGACCAGTCTGAAATTTTATCATTCAGTAAAGAGTTGTCAGCTGAAAATACTTTGGACTAGCTAGGCTTCATTTTTGTCACTTGATAGTGACTTATAGACTGCCACAAAAAAAAAGCCCAAATAACTGCAGGTTCACCATTGTGTTTGTCTTTATGTTCTCCAGAAGCAACCAATGTAGATCAAAGATAAGACTGCATGTTTTGTGCTGTCTGATCTTTATCTATAAGTTGATACGTCAACTTAATTTGCGGATAGTGAATTAGGATGCAGGCCAAAACTTTTTGCTTTCTGCAAAATATCAGCATGTCCAAGGACTGGTCTACTTCATAATTTAGTTGATTGTTAAAGAATTTGGATATTACAGATACTTTATTATATGATAACTTGCTATGTGTAATGCATTATGGAAACGCATAGAACCCTCTTTTCCCAGAACATGCCATATATTTTTGGTTTGTCATGAAACAGCATGTGTGGTTGTCTATGAATTAACACTCTCAATTTTGACATACCTGAATTTTGTTTGGTTCAGAGTTAAAGTCTAAAAAAAATGGACTTTTAAAATATCACCTCCCTACAATATACATGTACTATAGATAAGTAAGTCTTTTCATGTACTACGGTGCTTCCTTATTTCATTATGACACAAAAACTGAAACTTACTTTTGAAAAATTAGAAAACACTGTGGAAAAAAGAGAAAAAAGCATTTCCTCCTTTTCAAATGATGTTTTCAAAAGGCCCTCATCAAGGTTGTTAAAAGTCAGGGTTGTATTGTAAAGGTTTCATTCTGATCACTTACTATTTCAATTACTATGATCACATCCCTAGCACCACAAACTCAGTCTATTGTGTACAGGACTTGAAAACAAGAGGTCAAGGGTTCAATGCTTGGCTCAGTCAATTCCTTTCCAAGGACTGATAATAGTCATTGTGACAGGATTCATTCCTCAATCACCATTGACCATTGTTCCAACAATGGTTATGTGGGAAAGCAGCCATAATGGCTTGAAAAAGAATATTGTGTAGAGTGTTGGTAAAAGAATGCCTAGGAAAGCATTGATAGG
Source organism: Tridacna crocea (assembly GCA_943736015.1). NCBI lineage: Eukaryota > Metazoa > Mollusca > Bivalvia > Cardiida > Cardiidae > Tridacna > Tridacna crocea. Next base: position 30,064,425 of record OX031066.1, on the reverse strand, counting down.
TGCACTGGCCACCATAATACAGCTGCGATAATATTGAAAAAAACTTTTAAAATCATATAATCAATCATGTAGTATTTCCTTCTTTCATTTGTCTGAATTATGGAAATAATTAATACTTTGACTGATCAATTACAGTTTCAATAACTATGATCACATTATTAAACTTTATGAAATAAATCTGCTATATGATGATCAATTTGTCTCTGAATGAATGATCGCTGTCAAGTGAAAAGTGATTGGATCTTTAACGACAATGCAAATTGCCATTTATACGTATAATCCCATTTTAAAATAGATGTTAAGGTTCCAAATATAGTGATATGTATATTTCTTAAATTTACGAATCTTTGTTCCGATACAGAACCCTGTCAACGTAAGTAGCTTAACCCATTGTCACACAATCCTGACTTTGGACAACCCAACTTCTTGAGAAAGAAGCCTTTAGAAAACAGTGGGAAATGGAGAAAATGGTGGTTTTCAGCATTTTCTCCTTTTCCTACAATGTTTCTACCCTTAACAAAAGAAAATTCAAATTTTCAGTCATTTTCTTTTGTCATCTGAGAATGCTTTCGATTTGGACAAACCTAGAATATTGTCATTGGTAAAGAGTTAAAGATACACATATGAAATTTCTTTGATTTCTAGTCCCAAATATAGATGTTACAATTCCAAATATAGTGACACATGTAAAGTTAAATCTATAAATCTTTATTTAGATACAGAACTCAGTCAGTGCACAAAAAAAATTACCATTCTCTTGCAAAAGGGGGCTTAATGCATCTCCCTGATACATGATACCAGCCCAAATCATCACATGGTTATAGATCCAAAAGTGCCTTTCTTTTTTAGAACCAGCTTAATCATGAGGTAGACTGGTCCTTTGACAAACAGAAAGTTGACCAACAGCTAAAAGTTTTGACTATTTTAGGTCTGCCTGCACGGATTGCTCAGACTAACCTGGGTCAACACTTTTTGCAGATGCCCCCTTTTCACACAGCATGGCTCATTTACATGTGAAATGCAGTTGGTTTAATTTCTCCTATATCTGTCTCTTTACCATACGACTCTAAATATTAATGATCAGGTGGAGAAAGGTTTCAAAAACATAGTGGGAAAAGGAGAAAATGCTGGTGAAAATGCTGATGACCACGTCTACTTCAATGTTTTCCATCCTGTTGAACAGATCTTGTTTTTTTGGTTGTCTGTTTTTTGTGTGCTTGTGGAAGTTTTGTGGCAGGACAGGAACTAGCACTCGAAGTTGTTGGTTTAAAACCTTTGCCAAACAGCCCACAGTTTTCACGACCCTGAGACAGTTTTTGAAAACACTTTGTAAAATGGAGAAACTGAGAGTAAAAGCCTATACTCCTTTTTTCACAATGTTTTCTATCCTACTATTTTGTTTGGCCCCATTTCATCTGCCCTCAGCAAGACACTTTAGCTCTTTACCAAACAACAAAATTTTAGGTTTGTCCAAATCGAAAGCATTTGCAGACAACAAAATAAAAGTGACTGAAAATTGAAATTTGTTTTATGAAGAGTAGAAAGCATAGTGGGAAAAGAAGAAAATGCTTGCTACCAGCATTTTCTCACAATGTTTTCTTAAGGTTTCTATCCCAAGGTCATCAAAACTAGCCATTGTGTGGTAATGGATTAACTTGCACAAGTCCAAAATTTTGTCATACTGTGTATAGTTGAACCTTTATCACATAATCTTAAGTTTAATAATTCTAAGAAAGAAGCCCTTCAAAAACATCATGATACGAAAAGGAAAAATAAAAGCTATCAGCATTTTTTACTTTTACCTCAATGGTTTCTACACTATCAAATACAAGATCTATCATATCAAAACTTTAATTCATTGCCTGCAAATACTTTCAGCTTGGACATTAGTCTTACATTTTTGTTGTTTGATAGTGTTATTAGAATAACAAGAGGACCATGATGGTCCTACATCGATCACCTGAGTACCAAGCAGCAAAGGTCGAAAATAAAGATAAATACCAAATATCAACATTCAAGGCCATAATTTTATAACAATGAAACAAGAGCAGCGAATTGTCAAAATTTGACTTGAGACTTCGAAGTTCAGTTCTGGAAAAGCAAGAAATACTGCAAAAATGAAGATCAAAGTGGAATTACTCCAAATTCGCACTAGGTAGAGTTATTGTTCTTGCACACTGTAACCCATGGCAACAAACATGTATACCAAGTTTGAAGTCGTTATGACTTGAGATGACAAAGTTATATTGCGGACAGGCACTGAATGCTGTAAAAATGATATTCAAAAGGGGAAATAACTAAAAAACAGCAAAAGGCAGAGTTACAATTCTTGTGCACTGCACTTTCAAACATTGCATCAAATAAGCATACCAAATTTCAAGTCAAAGATGACAAAGTTTTGCTCCGGACAAACAAGAAATGCTATAAAAATGATGTTCAAAGGGGAAATAACTCAAAATTCATGCTAGGAAGAGTTATGGTGCTAGTGCACTGCACTCCATAACTTTTCAATAATCATGCATATCAAATTTGAAGGTTTTCAGGCTGTAGATGACAAAGTTATATTCCAAATGAGCAGAAAATGCTGTAAAAATGACAATGAAAGGGAATTAACTAATAGACAGTTTGAGGTAGATTTATGGTTCTTTCACACTGTACTCTGCATTATTGCAACTAATACAAATGCCAAGTTTCAAGTCAATCGGACTGGAGATGACAAAGTTATGCTCCAGATTAAAAACTATACTAAAGAACTTTCTAATTCAATGGCAAATAACTCCAGTTCTTCTGGTCGGATTAAAGCCATAATCACACACATCTGAGATCTTATGGTAATGTATATTTTGACCAAGTTTGGTGCTGATTGGTTAAAATTGTAGATGCTAGAGTGTAAACAAAGTCAAATATAGCAATTTTGTAATTCAAGGGCAAATAACTCCAGTCACTCTGGTCCGATAAGACCCATAATTGAACTCGTCCAAGATCTTATGGTTATACAGTCGAATCTGAGTTAGCGGTCATACGTGCATAGCAGCCAATCTGTGATTAACGGTCAGTTCAGGCCTGCCCATGCAAATTAGCTCTTTAAAGTCCTTTAATTAACGGTATACTGTGATATGTGGTCAGCGGTCAACTTTGAAGATCTTAATTGCACTTAAAGCATATCCCATAAAGTGGTCACACGACCCGACTAATTGCTAGCAGGTGGTGTGAAAAATTAATTAACATATCTGGCTTTGTGTGCATAAACCGCAACGCTATACCAATCAACATGTGTGATAAACAGTTAAACTTCATAGTGTAGGTGTACACTTTGCATAAAGGGTGTTATATTGGGCTAATCTTTGCTATTCGATCGGCAGATAGATGCTGCTTCCCTGCAATGATTTACATTACAATTGAAAACAAGGTTACCAATAATTTCCAAAATGGCGTCGAGTACCGTAATTTGCTTAAATTTTCAGACAGTAATAAGTAATTATTCTTTTTCCTGTCCCAATACTTCGGTCTACAAAAAATAATTATTTTGTTAGCCGTTCCAAAACTTATGGTCAAACAAGACAACCTGTCATACAGTGCTGAAAGTTAGGCTAACCTGTCGAATATTGCCGATGTTGAATGTCAGTGATGTCAGGTTTGCAGGTTGTCTATTTTTAGGCTTATTGGAATTCCACCGATCAGTTTTTGGCACTAAGAGTGTAAAACTTCTCTTTTTGTCATCGTTTTCGTTGATTATTAACTTTTCGGTCATTATTGTTTGCATCTTGGGATCGTGATGAAGATGTTATTTTTCGTTTGTAGATAAAATTCACAACATATTGTAGCTGTTTACATGTACATGAGGTGAATGAAGTTAACTCCACTCTGAGAAGTACATGTACCTGCTTGGACCGTTCTCAAATTTGATTGGTTCGTTGATCTTCGATCGATTAACTTTGGGTAAAACTGTGTACCTTTATTTCTATTTATAAACAACAAACTTGATTTACATAAAATACACCCGTGTCAACTCTGTCATATTCGGATGTACACATGTTATGGGTCTTGGATAGAAGTAGTACGAAGGAAATCAACTGATTGTGTAATAAAAATGTATAGCAGAGAGAGACTGGCAGAGGAGAAAGTGCTCATGACAAATGATTTCTTTTATTTTCATTCCACAACGTTTACAAAACGTATCATTGGCAGTGGATTTAACAAAACTTTGGACTTGTCTAGTCCAAATTGAAAGCTTTTGCAGTCAACGATATAAATTGATTGAAAATTTTAAATTTGTTGTGAAAGAATAGAAAATATTTTTGCTAATCTGATCTGTGTTAAGCAGCCAACTGTCGTATGCAGCCACTTTGGGCTTGTCCCTTGGTTGGCTGCTTAAGACAGTTTCGACTGTATATATTTTGGCCAAGTTCAGAGCTGATTGGTTAAAACTTGTAGATGCTAGAAAATAAACTAAGTGAAATACAGCTATTTTTCTAGTTCAAGGGCAAATAACTCTAGTCAGTCTAGTCTGATTACACCCATAATTCAACTCATCCGAGATCTTATTGTCATATATACTTCGACCAAATTTGGTAATGATTGGTTGATATTTGTAGATGCTAGAGTGTAAACAAGAGCGGCAAATTGTCGCAAGATACGCCCGTCTTACCCCAAGTTGTAAAGCTGGGGCATGCACCAGACAAAATTCAAGTATGAAAAACAACAAAGGGCAATAACTCAAAAATTAAGCAAGCAAGAGTTGTGATTTTGGTGCACTGCACTCCCCCTTGATGAGATCTATCCACCCATGAAATTTCATAACCCTAGCTAGTATAGTTTTAGAGATATGCTTCGGACAAAAGTCAAGTATGAAAAACGACAAAGGGCAATAACTCAAAAATTAAGCAAGCAAGAGTTATGATTCCTGTGCACTGCACTCCGCCTCGGTGAGATCTATCCACCCATGAAATTTCATAACCCTAGCTAGTATAGTTTTGGAGATATTCACCGGACAAAATTCAAGTATAAACAAGAGCGGCAAATTGTCGCAAGATACGCCCGTCTTACCCCAAGTTGTAAAGCTGGGGCATGCACCAGACAAAATTCAAGTATGAAAAACAACAAAGGACAATAACTCAAAAATTAAGCAAGCAAGAGTTGTGATTTTGGTGCACTGCACTCCCCCTTGATGAGATCTATCCACCAATGAAATTTCATAACCCTAGCTAGTATAGTTTTAGAGATATGCTTCGGACAAAAATCAAGTATGAAAAACGACAAAGGGCAATAACTCAAAAATTAAGCAAGCAAGAGTTATGATTCCTGTGCACTGCACTCCGCCTCAGTGAGATCTATCCACCCATGAAATTTCATAACCCTAGCTAGTATAGTTTTGGAGATATTCACCGGACAAAATTCAAGTATAAAAAATGACAAAGGGCAATAACTGAAAAATTAAGAAAGCAAGAGTTATGATTCTTGTGCACTGCACTCCCCCTCAGTGAGATCTATCCACCCATGAAATTTCATAACCCTAGCTACTATAGTTTTGGAGATATGCTCCGGACAAAATTCAAGTATGAAAAACAACAAAGGGCAATAACTCAAAAATTAAGCAAGCAAGAGTTGTGATTTGTGTGCACTGCACCCCCCATCCATGAGATCTATCCACCCATGAAATTTCATAACCCTAGGTAGTATAGTATTGGTGATATGCTTCGGACAAAAATCAAGTATGAAAAACGACAAAGGGCAATAACTCAAAAATTAAGCAAGCAAGAATTATGATTCCTGTGCACTGCACTCTGCGTCGGTGAGATCTATCCACCCATGAAATTTCATAACCCTAGCTAGTATAGTATTGGTGATATTCACCGGACAAAATTCAAGTATAAAAAACGACAAAGGGCAATAACTCAAAAATTAAGTGAGCAAGAGTTATGATTCTTTTGCACTGCACTCCCCCTCAGTGAGATCTATCCACCCATGAAATTTCATAACCCTAGCTACTATAGTTTTGGAGATATGCTCCGGACAAAATTCAAGTATGAAAAACAACAAAGGGCAATAACTCAAAAATTAAGCAAGCAAGAGTTATGATTCTTGTGCACTGCACTCCCCCTGAATGAGATCTATCCACCCATGAAATTTCATAACCCTAGCTAGTATAGTTTTGGAGATATGCTCCGGACAAAATTCAAGTATGAAAAACAACAAAGGGCAATAACTCAAAAATTAAGTAAGCAAGAGTTATGATTCTTGTGCACTGCACTCCCCCTCGATGAGATCTATCCAGCCATGAAATTTCATAACCCTAGCTAGTATAGTTTTGGAGATATGCTCCGGACAAAATTCAAGTATGAAAAACAACAAAGGGCAATAACTCAAAAATTAAGCAAGCAAGAGTTATGATTCCTGTGCACTGCACTCCGCCTCGATGAGATCTATCCACCCATGAAATTTCATAACCCTAGCTTGTATAGTTTTGGAGATATGCTCCGGACAAAGAACTGGACGCCGCCCGCCCGCCCGGACGCCCGCCCGCCCGGACGCCCGCCCGCCCGCCCGCCACGGGTGATCCCATAATACGTCCCGTCTTCGACGGGCGTATAAAAATGACAAAGGGCAATAACTGAAAAATTAAGCAAGCAAGAGTTATGATTCCTGTGCACTGCACTCCGCCTCGGTGAGATCTATCCACCCATGAAATTTCATAACCCTAGCTAGTATAGTTTTGGAGATATTCACCGGACAAAATTCAAGTATAAAAAATGACAAAGGGCAATAACTGAAAAATTAAGAAAGCAAGAGTTATGATTCTTGTGCACTGCACTCCCCCTCAGTGAGATCTATCCACCCATGAAATTTCATAACCCTAGCTACTATAGTTTTGGAGATATGCTCCGGACAAAATTCAAGTATGAAAAACAACAAAGGGCAATAACTCAAAAATTAAGCGAGCAAGAGTTGTGATTTGTGTGCACTGCACTCCCCATCCATGAGATCTATCCACCCATGAAATTTCATAACCCTAAGTAGTATAGTATTGGTGATATGCTTCGGACAAAAATCAAGTATGAAAAACGACAAAGGGCAATAACTCAAAAATTAAGCAAGCAAGAGTTATGATTCCTGTGCACTGCACCCCGCCTCGGTGAGATCTATCCACCCATGAAATTTCATAACCCTAGGTAGTATAGTTTTGGAGATATTCACCGGACAAAATTCAAGTATAAAAAACGACAAAGGGCAATAACTCAAAAATTAAGCGAGCAAGAGTTATGATTCTTGTGCACTGCACTCCCCCTCAGTGAGATCTATCCACCCATGAAATTTCATAACCCTAGCTAGTATAGTTTTGGAGATATTCTCCGGACAAAATTCAAGTATGAAAAACAACAAAGGACAATAACTCAAAAATTAAGCAAGCAAGAGTTATGATTCTTATGCACTGCACTCCCCCTGAATGAGATCTATCCACCCATGAAATTTCATAACCCTAGCTAGTATAGTTTTGGAGATATGCTCCGGACAAAATTCAAGTATGAAAAACAACAAAGGGCAATAACTCAAAAATTAAGCAAGAAAGAGTTGTGATTCTTGTGCACTGCACTCCCCCTCAATGAGATCTATCCACCCATGAAATTTCATAACCCTAGCTAGTATAGTTTTGGAGATATGCTCCTGACAAAATTCAAGTATGAAAAACAACAAAGGGCAATAACTCAAAAATTAAGCAAGCAAGAGTTATGATTCCTGTGCACTGCACTCCGCCTCGATGAGATCTATCCACCCATGAAATTTCATAACCCTAGCTTGTATAGTTTTGGAGATATGCTCCGGACAAAGAACTGGACGCCGCCCGCCCGCCCGAACGCCCGCCCGCCACGGGTGATCCCATAATACGTCCCGTCTTTGACGGGCGTATAACAAAGTGACATATAGCAATTTTTCTAATTAAAGGGCAAATAACTCCAGATGTTCTGGTCTGATTAGACCCATTATCGAACTCATCCAAGATCTTATGGTCATATATACTTTGACCAAGTTTGGTGCTGATTGGTTGATATTTGTAGAGTGTAAACAAGAAAATGTGAACGAACGGACGACGGGCGGACAGACGCCGACAGAAGGCGAGTGGTCACAATAGCTCACTCTGAGCACTTCGTGCACAGATGAATTAAAAAATCACAACATTCATCCATACCCGCATTTGATTTTGATGTTGTAGAACACGCTGATAATCTTCGTTCATCCTATTATACTTCTCTTCCATGGACATGGAATTACCATATGGATCAACCTCTGGATCTGGGCTCTCGCATCCCTTATGCTCCTTCTTGTTTAAGGCCTAAAAATAAGACAATAAAATTGTTTTAAAACATTCTATAAAAATTCATTTAACTCTTTACCAAATGACAAAGTTTTAGACAAGTCTAAATTAGAAGCATTTGCAGACAACAAAATAAATGTCACTCAAAAATTAAAGTTTGTTTTTAGAAGGGTAAAAACAATTTTGGGAAAAGGAGAAAATGCTGGTAACCAGCATCTTCTCCTTTTCCCACAATGTTTTCTTTCCTCCCTAAAACAAATTTCAATTCTTTTTAAACCACATTCATTTTGTTGTCTGCAGATGCTTTCAATTTGGACCATTCTAAAATTATGTTCTTGGTAAAGACTTAATAGGCTACCTATCCTAAAAGTTCAAAGTGTAATAAAGTTTAAACCCTGAAGGAAAAGCCTTTTGAAAATATTGTGAGAAAAGGAGAAAATGCTGGTAACCAGCATTTTCTCCTCTTCCCACAATGTTTTCTGTCCTTCCAAAAACAAAATTCAACACTCGAGTCACATTGAATTTGTTGTCTGCAAATATTTTTCTACTGGACAAATCTAAAATTTTGTTGTTTGTTAAAGGGTAAAACATTTTACATTGACTAACTTACAAGTTCTCAACAACTTATCCTAATATCTCTTGATTCTGTACACCAGTACTTGGGCTGAATGTATGGACCAATAAACAATACCAAAGTTGACATCCATTCCCAGGTATCAAACTCAGGACCTTCTGGTTACGAGGCCCACACTCTACCTCACAACCATGGACACCATTATCAGCTTCAAAGATTTATTCATTTAGCAAGAGAAGGGATAAAACAGGCATTCCAGACATCTACCATTCTAACTGTAGACAACTAAAAACTGAGAATGTAAAACTACAAGAGAAGGATGTTGAATAATTAATGGTTCCTGTGCACAGCGTAAAACGCTTACAGTGCCTCTCACAACTTGATGCCAGTGTAGATCAAGATGGTCTCTCTACTTCACATACTGTTTTTTACAAATTTTTTAACATGCATCTGTGTGATACACAGATTCTACTTTGGAAATTAAACAACTCCGTACTGTCCCTATCTGAACACCCCCAGTAGCATTTTATTTTCCAAAAGGGGGGCTATTAATAGAAGTAACAAGATGGCCAAGATGGCCCTGGATCGCTCACCTGAATTTTTGATAGGACCAAACCCATTTTGAGGTATTGAAACACTGGAAACAAAATCATTAATTTGCCAAGCAATTTTCAAAAGGTCACCTGTAAAAGTCTTTTCAAAATCTGACTAGCAGTTTCAGAAATGAAGAATTTTTAGAAATTTCTTAATTTCCATACAATGCAAGTAGCCCTCATTCACCAGAGCCATGTTTCTTGACCTATCAAAACTTCGCAAACAACTTTTGAAAAGGGTTTTTCAAGGAACATTTCTGTGAAATTATTTTAAAATCTGACAACAGGTTTCAGAGAAGAAAATTTTCAAGAATTTCTTCATGTCCGTATAGTGCAAGTAGCCCCATTCACCAGACCCAAGTTTCTTCACAGATCAAAATTCTGTGAACAAATTTTGAAAGGGGTCACCAAAGGAACATTGCTGTGAAATTATTTCAAAATCTGACGACGGGTTCAGAGAAGAACAATTTTCAAGAATTTCTTCATTTCTGTATAGTGTAAGTAGCCCCCATTCACCAGAGCCATGTTCCTTGACGAATCAAGATTTCATGAGCAATTTATGAATAGGGTCACCCAAGGAAATCTCTGTGAAATTATTTCAAAATCTGATCAGATGTTCGAGACAAGAAGAATTTTTGAGAATTTCTTCATTTCCCTATAGTGCAAGTAGCCACCATTCACCAGAGCCATGTTTCTTGATGAATCAAAATTTCATGAACACTTTTTTAAAAAGAGTCACCCAAGAAACATCTCTGTGAAATAATTTCAAAATCTAACCAGCCGTTCGAGAGAAGAAGAATTCTTAAGAATTTCTTCATTTCCCTATAGTGCAAGTGGCTTCCATTCACCAGAGGCATGTTTCTTGACGAATCAAAATTTCACAAATACTTTTTGAAAAAAAGTCACCCAAGGAACATCTCTATGAAATTATTTCAAAATCTGACCAGTGGTTTCAGAGAGGAAAATTTGTTAAGAATTTCTTCATTTCCCTTTAGTGCAAGTAGCCCTCATTCACCAGAGCCTTGTTTCTTGACGGATCAAAATTTCAGGAACACTTTTTGAAAAGGGTCATTTAAGGAACATCTCTGTGAAATTATATTAAAATCTGGCCAGTGGTTTCAGAGAAGAAGGTTTTTAAAGAATTTTCTAGAAAATTCCATTTGGTTGCCATGGTAACCAGAGTTTTTGATGGAATCAAATTCTGTGAACACTTTTTAAAGACGACCTCCCAAGGAACATTCCAGCCAAGTTTGGTCCAAATTGGCCCAGCGGTTTAGGAGGACTTGTGATGTTTAAAGAATTGTCGACGAGGCACGATGGACGATGGACACCAGGTGATCCTTAAAGCTCCCCTTGAGCATGTTGTGCTCAGGTGAGCTAAAAAGGCATAGATGTTAGTTTCTGAGGATGATGATAACTCTATTGTCCTGGTTTTTAGTCAAAATTACAACTGTGACGCGATAGGCATTAGAGAAACCTGCTGCACACCATTTAACCGGCAATCGTGATTCATTTGGAATCAAACTGTATTCATGATTAGTATCCGATACAAGTCATTGATATTTACACTTTTTTTACACTTTTTTAAGTTAGAGTAGGAGCATAATATATAATGGACATTGTTGTTATTAGTTATTACAGATATAGACTTTTCCATATTTAGAACAATGTTCAAAAATACAAGAGGACCATGATAGTCCTATATTGCTTACCTGAGTACTAAGCAGTAACGGTCTAAAATGAAGATAATTACCAAATATTGAGGTTCAAGAGCAAATGATGATGAAACGAATGGCAAATCGTTGTAAGATATGCAATCCCACCGCCAGTTGTCAAGGAGGCATAAAGTTGCAAAGGGCAGGCAATGCAACAAACAATTTGACATGAGATTCCAAAATTCCACCCTGGACAAGCAAAAAATACTATCAAATTGAAGATCAAAGTGGAATTACTCAAAATCCATGCTATGTAGAGTTATTGTTCTTGAACACAGTACTCAGTAATATCACAACAAATGTGCATACCAATTTTGAAGTCATTCTGACTTGAGATGAGATGACAAAGTTATATTCCCAACAAGCATTAAATGGAGACTCATGTGAGATTTCATCAAGACAGACATTCTTACCAATTTTCAATTCAGCTTAGCAAGAAATGTGATCACTGGAGTGCCCACAAGAAGATTTTTAAAGATTTCCCTCTTTACCTCTATGTGAAATCTGAGACCAAAAACATATGGATAACTTCCACACCAGGACCATAATTTGAAGTAATTTGGTAGAGGGCCACTAGGTGATGCTACATGCCAAATATGAAAGCTCTAGCCCTTATGGTTTGGGAGAAGACAATCTTCTAAGATTTCCTTCTTTATCACTATGTGAAATCCGAGAACCCACAACATAGGGCCATTTTCAACACTTGGGCCATAATTTGAGGTGTGTTGGTAGAGGGCCACTAGATGATGCTACATGCCAAATATGAAAGCTCTGGCCATAACTGTTTGGGACAAAGAGATGTTTAAAGATTTTCTTTATGGCTATGTGAAATCCGAGACCCACAAGATAGGGCCAATTCTTTACATCAGGGACATAATTTGAAGTATTTCAGTAGAGGGCCACTAGATGATGCTACATGCCAAATGTGAAAGCTCTGGCCATTACCATTTGGGACAAGCTTTTTAAAGATTTCCTTCCTTGTCTCTATGTGAAATCCAAGACCAACAACATAGGGTTAATTTTCACACCAGGGCCATAATTTGAAGTATTTTGGTAGAGTGCCACTGAATGATGCTGCATGCCAAATATGAAAGCTCTAGCCCTTACCGTTTGGGATGAGATTTTCTAAAATTTCTTTCTTTATCTCTTTGTGAAACTCGAGACCCCACAACATAGGGCCAATTTTCACACTAGGGCCATAATTTGAAGTATTTTAGTAGAGGGTCACTAGATGATGCTACATGCCATATATGAGAGCTCTAGCCCTTATGATTTAGAACAAGAAGATTTTTAAAGATTTCCTTCTTTATCTCTATGTGATATCCGAGAGCCCACAACATAGGGCCATTTTCAACACTAGGGTCATAATAGGAAGTATTTTGGTAGAGGGCCACTAGATGATGCTACATGCCAAATATGAAAGCTTTAGCCCTTACAGTTTTGGACAAGAAGATTTTTAAAGTTTTTTCACTCGGTTGCCATGGCAACCAGAGTTCTTCATGGAATTCAAATCTTTGAAGTATTTTGAAAGTGCATCACCTGAGGATCATTTCTGTGAAGTTTGATTGAAATCCTATTGTTAGTTTAGGAGGAGAAGATTTTTTTGTAATTGTGCTCGTATGTACGTACGGACAGATGGACGGACGGATGGACGACGGACATTGACCAATCACAATAGCTCACCTTGAGCACTTTGTGCTCAGGTGAGCTAAAAACATCTGTTCTTGGATTTTCTGAGAAATGCTCCCACAATGCTTTTTATAGAATATAAGGAGAAAAAAACTACAGCTGGCACTGAATGTGACTTAATACCCCTGCCAGTGCTTTGACAGAAACAGGCAATTACTAGTATTTTGTACACAGACGGACACACAAACGGACACATGGATGGACACACGGACAGACAGGCTGATTCCTGTATACCCCCCTAAAACATTTGTTATGCAGGGGTATAAAAACTTCTTATCTGCTAGAACATTCCTAGCCCTTGTAAAACTGATATGGGTTTTACTTTCTTATGAAGAAAGTGTAGCTCTATATAGATCAAGACTGCACAGAGAGAGCATATTACCTTAAATCTGGCACTGCTTGCTTCATGTGACAGATAGTCTGACAAGAAACAACTTGCAACTTACATACTGACTGCAAATGTCTGTTTTGTTTAGTTAGCCCTATAAAGATCATGTCTTTACCAAACTCTGCCGCAATGGCACATGAATGTACAACCTTTAGCTGGCACAACCAACTTAAGGACAGCAAAGAAGAAAATGAATAATGGAAAGTAATTGAGTTAATTAACTTTAATTGACAAGTTACTTGTAGTACACAAACCAAGATCTTCTATTAGGAATCATTATCGATCTGCATTACTTTCCTGCCAGTCCAACTACAACATACTCATTTGGCTGAACAGCTTTCACTCCAATGCAAAGTTTTTATAGATGGCTTAGATCAACTTTATCAGAGTGCACTGTACATGCAGTCTCATCTCTGATATTGGCATTAACTTTCACTTTATTCTAAAACAGTGTCAAAAAAGTTGCAGTTCATCTGCACCTTCTTTCAATTTGGTCATGCCTAGAACTTTGTATTGTGTGGTAGAGTAATTATCAATGCTACTCCTGGCCAAAAAAGCCTACTAGTGGATATTTCATACCATTAAGACCTCACAGTCTTGAGTTTAAAAGACCCTGAGATAGAAAGCCTTTACATTGAAAAAAAACTATGAGAAAAGAGAAAATGCTTGTATCTAGCATTTTCTTCCCCCTCCCCCCCCCCACTATTTTCTACTCTTTCACAACAAATTCCCTTAATTTGTTGTTATGGGAGACCACTCCTTCATGCATAGCTTCGTCCTGATTTTAACACAATACCTGACAACTGTGTTAGAGATATCTCTTTGGCTCTTGGTTATGGTGTTGGTCTCAAAAAACGAGGTTATTTGTCCCTTCAAGAGTCGAATCCTGCCAGATACGGTAAAATTGTACCTGAGCTATGCATTTATTTGTTTCTTTGTTATGGATTTTGTTATTAAGATAGTGATTAAACTTATTCCTCTACTGATCATGATTTAAATTTGGGCATGTCTTAAATTTTGTCATAAACCCTGTCAAACAACATTTTAAACTACCTCAAATGGAAAGCATTTACAGAATGACAAACTAGATGTCTCTTAACCCTTACAGTGCTGGAACCAAGTTAACTTGGTTTTGCGGACAGTGCAGATCAAGATCAGACTGCACAAAACATGCAGTCTGATCTAAGATCTGCACTATCCGCTACCTTATTACATGTTATGGCTGAATCAATCTTGAAGTAACAATATTAGGGCTGCTTTGCCTACTTGAAAAGGTTTAACTCATTAATTCAGCAGTTTAAGTGTTAAACAGTGTCATTTGTCCGTGTAAGAAAACACTGAGGGAAAAGTAGAAATATGTGGTTACCAACATATTCTCTGCATGCGCGGAAAGGGGGGGGGGGGGGGGGGTTCCGACCGAAAACGCACTCGTCTTATTATATGATACTTTGATTTCCGGATTACAGTGGATGTAGCCTAAGCCGTTTACAAGAAAAGTCAACGTTTCCCGTTCTAACCATGTGGAGGTCTCCACATTTAGAACCTTTTTTTAAAATGTATGACTGTACTTTACATAAATGTTGTACAATATCAAACCAGTGCCATTTCACGAATCCGATAACCATATTTTTCCAAAAATTCCCGGGGGGGGTTTGGACGCCCGTTCCCCACCTCTGGATCCCATGCTCTGTTTCCCACAATCAGTATCAACTCTTTTTTTTTCCAGGTTATCAAAAGTCAGGATTGTACTGTAAAAGGTTATGTCTCAATTCAATCAGTCTACGTAGGGTTCATAATCACCTTATTTACAGATAGATAATCAAATTAGAGACCCGACTTAAAAATTTGCATTATGTTTAACTCTTTGATACATAGTGTATGAAATAAATGAGTCAAGGGGAGTTCATGTATATGCAAAAAGTATCTACCAGAGTCAGCCTGGGAAGTAGGTGCTAACTGACCTGGTTTGAAACTTTTTTGCTTTAACTCTATACCATACAATCCCAACTTTTTATGACACTCAGGTCGTAGCCTTTCGAAAACATTGTGGAAAAAGGAGAACATTCGATTTAGGAAAGGTAGAAAAAATTGTGGGAAAAGGAGAAAATGCTGGTAACCAGCATTTTCTCCTTTTCCAACAATTTTTTCAAAAGGCTTCTACCTCAGGGTCATCAAAAGTCGTGATTTTGCGGTAAAGGGTTAAGACACAGGTAAGAGGTTAATTATAAATATAAGCTAATGAACATAATAAAATATGCAAAGTTTGCAGAGAAGCTCTCTTCACCAAAACTATAGTAAACAATGACTTCAGCTAGATACATCTATATTGGTTGAATTCAAATACTACTTTTCATAATGCAAGCCATTACAATTTTTTAACTACAAACCAGTTAATTCTTTACCAAACAACTTTGTGTATTGACAAAATTGGAAGATTGATTTCAATGCCATTTTCAGCTTAAGGTGGCTGTCAGTGCACCTACGCATGTGTTTTTTCTAGATTTCTCACATCAGTAGCAACACAACAGGGAACTCTCTTTCCAAGTCACCGACTACTTTCTCACATGCTTCAGAGGTCAGAGGTGAAAAATTGCTACAAAACAAGTTTGCCTCAAGTGGATATCAAACTCACAACCAGCAGGTAATGAGTTCAATACGCTAACCACTGAGCTACCCGGCCAGGACTCACTATGAAAGACAGCTTTGGTAAACATTGGGGCAAAAGAAGAAAATGCTGGCAATTAAGCCATAATGAAATTTTGTAACAGCACTAAATTTCGTTATTTGTTAAAATATGTTTTTGCGAGAAAAATATCTTCTAACTGTAAAATGTAGACCCAAGATCAAAGAACAAAATCTGTATAGTCTGATCTTGATCTATACTTTCCTCAAGAGGTCCAGTCATGCTAAGCAGCCAAGGTGTTAATGTCAAGTTACTAATCAGTGACTATGTACTGTGGTTACAGACACTTACTGTGCAGGACATGTCTTTGTATTCATTTATGATAATAATTAGGTCTTATTTACCACATGACAAAATTTTTGATTAGCACGAACTGAAAGCATCTGCTGGCAACAGAAAGAATCTGAATAGAAAATTTATGTTTGATTTGGAAAAGGTAGAAAACATTGTGGGAAAAGGAAAAAATGCTGGTTACCAGCATTTTCTGCTTTTCCCACAATGTTTTCAAAGGTTTTGCTTTCTAGAGGTCATTAAAAGGGATTGTGTGGTAAAGAGTTAATGAGTAATTGCACTATCTTTCACAACAAACCATTTCTGTCACGATCAACATGTATTTTCTCTTTAGTCATCTTCTCTGGGTACAGCAATTCAACTTGGATTGTGCAAATCTTACAATTCTATTTTTTTTTTCCAGTGATTATTCTATGATAAATTGTAGGCCTGTTTTACTAAAAGACACATGATGAGTATGGGCAAAGAAGTCTGTCTCTTAGTAAGAACGTTGCGTAAGCACTATAATGAGAAAGCCAAGAAACACATGCCTAGATAAACTGATCACTGCGATATGGCCTAAGCTGTCAAAACAGCGGTCACTAAGAGAGGTTAGATATATAAGCACTTGAAACCTGCCTTCCTATTGAGCTAGCTTTTACAGCGATGTGGTTCGGTGTATTTCTATGTGTGATAGTTCAAAGCAACATGAATTAGGTTAGTGCCTGGATGGGTGACCAGGTCGCTGCATGTTACATTTGGGATTAATGATAACTACCGGACTCGAGTTGCCTTACCCTTGTATATTCTCCTTGCCTTATCCTTGTATATTCCCCTGGTTTATTCACATATTCATGCTTGTATATCTGTCTCGGGGTCAAGACTTCTTGAAGGGGGCAGTAATGTCATAGAGAAAGGTTAGATATACGCATTTGAAACCTGCCTTGCTGTTTAACTATCTTTTACAGCAATGTGGTTTGGTGTATTTCTCTGTGATAGTTAAGCAACATGCATTAGCTTAGTGCCTGGATGGGTGACCAGGTCGCTGCATGTTACATTTGGGATTAATGACAACTGTTGTGGGACTGGAGTTGCCTTACCCATGTACATTCCCGTAGTTTATTTGTATATACATACTTGTATATCAGTCGCGGGGTCGAGACTTCTAAAAGGGGGAGTAATGTCATGGAGAGAGGTTATATAATATAAGCACTTGAAACCTGCCTTGTTGTTGAGCTAGCTTTTACCATGATGCGGTTTAGTGTATTTCTTTCGGTGATAGTTAAGCAATGTGCATTAAGTTAGTGCCTGGATGGGTGACCAGGTCGCTGCATTAAACTCCATTACAATCAACCAAATCCTTTCTATGAAACTATATTACTTGATTTCATAATGCTTTCTGTGAATGCGTTACCTTATGAAAATAAACAAGGGGACCATGACGGTCCTATATTGCTCACCTGAGTACTAAGCAGTAAAGGTCTATAATGAAGGTAAATACCAAAAATTGAGGTTCAAGGCCAAATGATAATGACACAAGAGTGGCAAATTGTCGCAACATATGCCCATCCCACCGGCAGTTGTCAAGGAGGTATAATAGTTGCAAGGGGCATGCAATACAACAAACATGTTCACCAAGTCTCAAGTCAATTTGATATACTAAGTATCAAAGCTCTTGCAAGAATTAATTTTAAAGTTTTCCTTTTTTGTTCCCTAAGGTTTAGAATTTGTGACCCCCTGGGCAGGACCTTTTTTACCCCTGGGGCATCTTATGAACAAACATGGCAGTGATCCACTAGTAGATGCTACATACAAAATATCAAAGCTCCACACCTTCTAGTTTCAGAGAAGAAGAATTTTAATTTTTTTCTCTTTAGTTCCCATGTTTAAACTTGTGACCCCAGGGGCTGGGCCAATTATGACCCAAGGGGCATCATATGAAAAATCTTAGCAGAGGTCCACTAGGAAGTGCTTTTTACCAAATATCAAAGCTCAACACCTGGTTTCAAAGAAGAAGAATTTTAATATTTTCCTTTTTTCCCCCCCATGTTCAAACTTGTGACCCCCTGGGTGGGGCCAGTTTGGAACCCAGGGGCATCATATGAACAAACTTGGTAGAGGTTTACTAGGAGATGCTTCATACAAAATACCAAAGCTCTAAGCCTACCAGTTTCAGAGAAGAAGAATTTTAAAGTTTTCCTTCTTTGTTTCTATATTCAAACTTGTGACCCCTGGGGCAGGGCTAGTTTTGACCCCTGGGGAATCATATTAACAATCTTGGTAGAGGTCCACTAGGAGATGCTACATACCAAATATCAAAGCTCCACTCCTTCCAGTTTCAGAGAAGGTTTTTAAAGCTTTCCTTCTTTGTTCCTATTGAACTTGAGACCCCGGGGCAGGCAAGTTTGGACCCCAGGGACATCATATGAACAAACAATGTAGAAGTCTACTAGGTGATGCTACTTACCAAATATCAAAGCTCTACATCTTTTAGTTTCAGAGAAGAAGAATTTTAAAGTTTTCCTTCTTTATTTCTATGTTTCAAACTTGTGACCCCCGGGGCGGGGGCAGTTTTGACCCCAGTGACATCAAATTTACAGTCTTGGTAAAGGTCCACTATGAGATGCTGCATACTAAATATCAAAGCTCTCTACCATCTAGTTTCAGAGATGAAAAATTTTAAAGACTTCCTTCGTTGTTCCTTTGTTTCAAACTTGTGACCCCCAGGGCGGAGCCAGTTTTGACGCCAGGGACTTCATATAAACAATCTTGGTAGAGGTCCACTAGGAGATGCTACATACCAAATATCAAAGCCCAGTGCACCTTCTAGTTTCAGAGAAGAAGAATTTTAAAGTTTTCCTTCTTTGTTTCTGTGTTTCAAAATTGTGACCTCCGGGGCGGGGCCAGTTTTGACCCAAGAGCCATCATATAAACAATCTTGGTAGAGGTCTACTAGGAGATGCTACATACCAAATATCAAATCCCTGCACTTTCTAGTTTCAGAGAAGAAGCATTTTAAAGTTTTCCTTCGTTGTTCCTATGTTTCAAACTTGTAACCCTTGAGGCAGGGCCAGTTTTCACTCCAGGGACATTATATGGACAATCTTTGTAGAGGTCCACCAGGAAATGCTACATACCAAATATCAAAGCCCTGGTGCACCATCTAGTTTCAGAGAAGAAGAATTTCAAAGTTTTCCTTCTTTGTTCCTATGGCAACCAGAATTATGGGTGGAATTCAATCTCTTGAACAACTTTGGTAGACTTTCACCCAAGGAACATACCTGCCAAGTTTCATCAAGATTGGCCCAGTGATTTAGGAGAAGATGTTTAAAGAAATTGTGGACGACATACAACGCACGATTGACAAGAGACACCGGACATTGGGCGATCACAAAAGCTCACCATGAGCACTTTGTGCTCAGGTGAGTTAATAGATAAATGAATAAATAAATAAATAAATAAATAAATAAATAAATAAAGATGATGATAAATACCTAAATAAATAAATGAATACAGATGATGAAACTGCTATACAATGACCATCACACAGATGACCAGAGTTACCAAGGTCAAGAACACATACATTTTACGACAAAATCAATGTCATACATATCCTGTCAATATGTTGGTACATCATGACGGTGTCCACAATATGATAATTGTTACTTTTTTTGATCCCTTTACCTCACAATGTCGAGTTCCAACAACCTTGTGGAAGGAGCTCTTTAAAACATTGCGGGAAAAGGAGAAAATGCTGGTAACCAGTACTTTCTCCTTTTCCCACAATGGTTTACATCCTCTTTAACCCTTATCAAAAACTTAAGTTCACTTGTATTGTTTTTAAATTTACTGTCTGCAGATGCTTTTGATTTGGAAAGGTCTAAAATTTGTTATAAAGGAGAGCATTTAATCTTGTTACCTTTGGCCAACAACTTTTGTATGCACAGCTAATGGGTCATCTTCACGAGCCAAGGTTACGATCACAACGTGGATCTTAGCTTGGTGGATCGAGCCCGATTTCGAGGTTCCTGTGATACGCTCCCTATTAGATGCTAGTTATTATCCCCCTTTACATCATATTTCTGGCAGACAATGAAATATCATTTTACACCACTTACGAATACAAAAATTCAACATGAATCAATAACAACAAACATACTTCGACATTCCATCGAAAGGTGTTGGAATATAGCCTAAAACCTCCAATTTATTTGGTCATAAATCATTACAGATACTGTGCACATCTACGGAGTTATCCATGTTTACCGTCTATTATTTCATGCTTTCCGGTAGGATATCGAGAAATAGCAGTGAAAATAATTTTCGATCTTACACTGGTACAACAGTGAAAATACCGATTTTCACGTTCCTGTTGCCTAGATAAGTTGCGCGTGCCTAAAAACCAGATGGGAAATATGACGTCATATACCTTACATTTCTCGAGCTTGACATAATATTGCTATGCTTTGCTATGCGGGAGGGGTACGCCACAGGGAATAACGGAAAAGAACTGTACTGGATTTTGATAAAGCTCCTCTTAGAAAGGGTTAAAAGCATGAAATAAATAGAATATTTGTATTTTTCTGGTGAAAGATCGAAATTTATTTCATCGAGTGAACACCATATTTTCATGAGTGATGGAGCCACGAGTGAAATATTATCGATGGTGTTCACTCGATGAAATAAATTTCGATCTTTCACTAAAAAAAAACCAAATATCCTCTATTTCTTTATTCAAAAGGTCTCGACCTTGTTATATTTTTTAAAAAATGAAATGCTACGAGCGATTTGATATGGTGCAGTTAAAGCTGGCTGCAACCAGTAAAAACATGTATCGTGCAAATGTAAAAATCAAATTCAATCTGCCAAGGGAAGAGTAGCGTAGACTAGATTGTCACCGTTGGCTTGCGAAGATGCTAATGGGTATGAAAGACGATTTTCCTGTTTTTTGAGTTGACTTTAAACTGCTGTCTGCAAGTGCTTTCGATTTGAACAAGGCTACCATTTTGTCATTAATTAATTTCGTCATTTTGCAAAAAGGTAACTTGTTACCTTCAGTGTTCCACTTCTGGCCTCACTGTTGCTAACACAGAACTTAGACCATTATGTTGTCATTTTTTCATATTATAAACCTTTATTCTGTTTACCACACAGTCACACTGAATTTAGACTCTCTGAAGGCACTGATTTTTGGAAACATTCAGGAAAAAGGAGAAAATGCTGGTAATCAGCATTTTGTCCTTTTCCCACAATGTTTTCTGCCTTATAAGGAAGAAATTTTGTCATTTGTGCCATCTGACTTGTCTTCAAATGCTTTCACTTTAGACTAGTCTAATATTCTTTAGTTTGGTAAAGAGTTCAGTTACTTGATAATCACTATTAATGCCCCAAATTACTAACTGCCGAGTTTTTCAGATTTTGACACAATTGTCTGGGGACCACACGCCCATCGTCCAGTGGTAATTCAATTTGAACATCAGCAGTTCAGTTTTGAGAAGTTTTGAGAGTTTGAGGTTTAAAACAAAGTTATAATTGGACGGCAACCTGAGGATTTTTTGGCCATTGGACAGCCTGTTAACTCATCGTCAGGGCTACGTCCAGTAACCGGACAATGCCTTCAGAAATCTGACGGTGCCCGGTTCATTTGTATGAAAACATTCATCTCCAAATCGTCCGGCAACCAAACTGCAGCCGTCTGGTGACCGGACTGCCTCCGTCCAGGCGGCAGAGAACTATGACTATTTGTATGGGCACTGTCCAGTGACCGTCAGGTCGTCGTGTGGCATTGATTTTGTTAAATCTTTTCGGATGGTGATCTGATGGCAAACATACTTTGGCGACATGATGACTATATAATAAAAGTGTATATTGATATCTTACCTCATTACAACTTATCAGTTCTGAAGTGAAAATTGCACTTGTAAAGCTACATAATCTGTTGAATCTTTTACTTTGTCAAGAGAGATGATTGCAAGCTGCTCGCGAAGACAGATAAATGTAATAGCAGCTGCTGCTGTTTACGATTAGGAACATGCTGTGCGAGGCTGCAGAGAGAAGACAGTGTGGATCAAAATGTGGTTACAGAGGCGTGTCATCCTTGGACATTATGACACATCTTCTGTAGCTAGCCGGATGGTTGCACAAAGTCCGAAAGATGTCCGCCCACTTGCCGCCCGGTGCCTTTCTGAACTGAAAAGTGCAGGCACGGCATTTCCAAAGAAACTGCCATCCGATGCCCATTTGATTTGTGACTGATTGAGCAAAATGTCTTAAAGTCGTAGGGTTCCCAGACGATGTCTCAAATCTTTGAATCGGTGAAGTTGGAAGAAATTGTCCGGCGCCTGTTTTATTTGTGACCCAGGCATTATACAAGAATGTATTGGTTGGTCGGTTGATTTATCGATTGATTGTATGGTGGTTAATGCCATTCCCAACATAGTTTCAGTTATATGGCAGCAACCTTTTTTTTTCAAAGCCACTGACTGCTTTCCCATGTAGCCATCTTAGAGAATAATGATTCCTGTTGCAATAACTATCACAATCCTTGGAAAGAAGTTATAGCCCCGAGCTGGGAATCCAACCAGCTCCCCCCCTTTCTCAAGTCCTTCATGCTAGCGACTGAGCTGTTGGTATAAAGCAAGATTTATTACATGTTTTGTTGGCTGGTATATGGTCTTAGAGAATTTATACAGAGATTTTCAGATAATATTATATAAACTGTATTCAACAGAAGGCACAGCAAGCTTGTACCTAAACTGCCAATAAATAGATTCTAACATGTTCAGATTTTCAATTCTTTCATTCACTAATCCCTATATATGACATATATCTTTTAAAATTTAATGCTTGGTATTGAATGAATGATGACTGCAAAGCTTAAAATTGAAAAGGAAAGTCCCATGATGCAGCCAGTATAATGAGTATAATGCATGTGTGTAGACTGCCCTCTATCTTCTGATCTTTTCCTCATTACCAAACGACCAAATTCTTGGTTTGTCTTAATCAATAGCATTTGCAGACAACAAAATAACAGTGACCGAAAATTTGTAATTTGTTTCGTGAAGGGTAGAAAATGTTGTGGGAAAAGGAGAAAATGCTGGTTACCAGGATTTTTCTCCTTTTCCCACTATGTTTTCGTTTTCTAAAGGCTTTTTTCTCAGGGTTATCATGTGTGGTAATGGTTTAACTCTTTAGCAGACCTGTCAAAATGTAGACTTGTCAAAGTTGAAATCATTTGCCCATGACAATTTAGTTGTCAATAAAATGATAGAATTTGTCTTGAACATTGTGAGAAAAGGTAAAAAAAATGCTAGTTATCAGCATTTTCTCCTTTTCTCACAATGTTTTCTAAAGTATTTTTGCACAGGTTTATTAAAATATGCGCATGTGTGCAAAAGGTTTAATCACACCGTGAGAAATTCAGGTGCATCTGCAGGAAGCCTATTCTAACATAAGACTGAGCCAAAACAGTTCAATTTAGATTGACAAAAGTATCTAGTGATACATTTTTGGCAATTTTACAAGCCTTGAAATGGCAAATCTTAAGTTTTTTTTCTTTTTGCTAACTCAAAAAGTCCTAGTCACTCAGGTGGCTTTCACAAGTAATGATGTTGTGGGAAGACTAGAAAATGCCAGTAACTAGCATTGTCTGCTTTACTTAACCCTTTCCCAAACAAGCCCTGGTTTTTACATGTCTGCAATAAAAGTCTTTTGAAAACACTGCGGGAAAAGGAGACATTGCTTGTAACAAGCAATTTCTCCTTTTCCCACAGTGTTTTCTACCCTTTTTGAGAACTTTCGGCCATTTTCTCAAAATCTAAAATTGTCGTCTGCAAACTTTCAGTTTGGAAGAGTCCAAAAATTTGTCGTTTGGGAAAGGGTTAAAATGTTTTTAAAAGCATGTTTTGGGGAGATGTTAAAACTCTGACTTGAAGTAGGTTCAATTTCTTACTAAATGACGAAATTTCAGTCCGAACCAAAATTTAAAATATCTGAACATGACAAATAAAATGATGCTAAAATTATGATTTCTGTCTTTGATTGGTTAGAAAAACAGTGTGGGAAAAGAAGAAAATGCTGGCTCCTGTTCCAATACTGTTTTCAAAAGCCCTTTCAACAAGGTCATGAAAACTTGGGATTACATGGTAAAGAGTTAATGAAAAGGAAGAGAGGAGATAGACAAATGATAATTCAATGATACAAGAAAACTCAAAACTCTCCTGAAGTACTGGTGAAGTGTCTGGAGAGCCCCAAGTCAACAGCAAACATCCTCAACCACTAGAGAGCTTATCATGTTTCTGATGACACAACAGTGTATGAACTCTCTTCCCTTAACTCTTTACCAAAGGACAAATTTTTGGACTGGACAAAATTGACAGCATTTGTAGATGACAAAGTGAATGTGACTCAAAAGTTGAAACTTTACTGCAGAACAGTAGAAAACATTGTGGAAAAAGGAGAAAATGCTGGTTACCAGTATTTTCCTCTTTTCCCACAATGTTTTCAAAACCTTTCTCTTCAAGGTCTAAAAGTCAAGATTGTGTGGTAAAAAGTTAATTGTTTACAAGCCATAGATGACACAAGAAGCTGTTCTGGACAATGTAAATCGGAGATCAAACTGCACAGACTGCAGTCTGAGCTATGATTAACATGGTCCACTACTGTTTGCCCTAGGTTATAAATAAAGTCTGATTTCTGATCTACACTGTCAGATATAGTGTAAATCAGACTTCTAATTTTTTTAGTAGCCTGATCTTCATTTACACTGGCCACAAAAGTGCCTCCAGTTGCTCTTAGCAATGTAAGGATTAAAACCTTTCTTTTCTCTTTCTTCCTTCAAATATTCTTGAAACAGTTTTAGATTTTGGGATTGTGTATTTTGAAGTAATTTGATAGAAGCAAATGTCAAACAAGCAATTAGTAAAAAGAGATACCTGTATGCTTAATTTTACAATTTGGGCCATGATTACAGCTCCGGGATCAAAGCTTTTAGTTCTGTTATAATCTTTTAAAAAAGGTTTAGACAATCTGCTGCGGGATCAAAGCTCTTCGTTCTGTTTTAATCTTTTAAAAAGGTTTAGACAATCTGCTCCGGGATCAAAACTCTTAGTTCTGTTATAATCTTTTAAAAAAGGTGTAGACAATCTCCATGTGCTGTAAACAAATTGAGACAAATAGGTTTGTACTTTTAATGCAGTCATTTATGTCTAAAAATTTACATATTAGTACTCAAAGAATTATAACCAAAGATATTTTGTTAGATGTTTATTTCCAGCAAAACATTACAGTATTATTACCAGCCTAGGGAAGGCTTTACAAACTTGTAAGATGAATAGATTTCACGTGATCTGATTGGTTAACATGCCCCAAACGCAATTTTGTATATACCATGTTCAATGGCATAACCATTTATATCAAAGCAGTTTCCCTTTCTGGAGCCCTGCACTATCAACACAATGTTCAAAATGGCGGCGTCAATCAAGATCAACACCAAGATTATGCGCTAAGCTGCATGTTTTAGCACATATTACCAAGGATTCAGTGATGTCAGTTCCCTGTGATGTCAGTTTTCGTCAGGTTGCAGGGGACTTGGAAAGTTATGCCTCTTCGGCTTGGGGGCGACATGTTTAATCGCAGCCGTGAACAAGTTTCTTAGTCAACTGCTCTAAGTGAGGTGGTGAAATGTTTCATCACAGCTATGAACAAGTTTCCATGTTCCCTGCCACTTGACTGACTGTACAACTAATAATGTAACAATCTGTCAAAGACATATAAAAGTAGACAGATCTGATACTGCATTCAAGATGTAAGTTTCATTTTTTAAGTATAAATGAGCCAGAGTCTGGTAAAAGGGAGATTAATAAATTTCTCTGACATATGATACCAATGACAGATTGTCCAAGAAATTACAGCTGACCCTAAAATCCCCCACCGAAGAAGGAGGGATATAGTTTTAGCGTTGTCCGTCCTTGTGTCCGTCCATCCAGGTGAATATCTCCAATGCCATTGGATAGAATTTTCATGAAATTTTATAAATTAACTTGCAATCTGCAATTGCTTTCAATTTGGACAAGTCTAAAATATTTTCATGAAGCTAACTAACGTACCAAACAGCGAAATTGTAGAATCATCCAAATTGAAAGTCTTTGCTGACAACATAATCCAAGTTGATTTAAACAATGGAAATTGTCTTTAAAAGAGTAAAAAACAATGTGGGAAAGGAGAAAATGCTGGTAATCAGCTTTTTCTCCTTTCCCCACAATGTTAACAAAAGACTTCTTCTTTGTGCTGTAAAGAGTAATGAGTTAACCCATTACCACACAATCCCTACTTTTGACGCCCCTGAGAAAGAGGCCTTTTGAAAACACTGTAGGAGGAGAAAATGCTGGTAACCAGCATTTTCTCATTTTCCCAAAGTGTTTTCTACCCTTCCCAGAACAAATTTCAATTTTTCAGTCACCTTTATTTTGTTGTCTCCAAATGCTTTCAATTTGGACCAGTCTAAAGTTTTGTCGTCTGTTAAAGAGTTAATCACAGCATAACAAATGAGAACACCTAAATTATCTCTATAGAAACTGAAATTATCTCTAAAGTAACTTAAGACCATCAACGGTTATCTCTGAAGGAGGAAGCTTTTCGTGTCCTCTTTAACCCCAACCAAACAATCATGTTTCACTCTTTCGTCCCCAAATAAATAAAGTCAGCCTCTTTTGACGGCTATAAATACAATCCGTATAGGTTTACATTAAGTTTGATTTTATAGGCCTGACATAACTAGCGGATTGCACAGATCAAAGATAAGACTGCATGTTCTGTGCAGTCTTATCTGAATCTGTACTGTCCTCAAAAGTCAATATCAAATTCTGTCTATGGCACCAAAAGGCTAAAATTAGAGATACCTGTTCAAGCGCGGATCAAGACATCTTTCTCAGGGGTGGTCCCACCGAAAATGCACTCGTCTTATTATATGATACTTTGGTTTCCGGATTTCAGTAAATGTAAGCCGTTTACAAGAAAAGTCAACGTTTCCAGTTCTAACCATGAGGAGGTCTCCACATTGGGTGCCTGTTTTTTAAATTATGACTGTATTTTACACAAATGCTGTGCAATATCAAACCAGTACCATTTCACGAATCCGGCAACCGCATTTTTGCCAAAATTCCAGGGGGGGTCCGGACCCCCAGTCCCCCCCTCTGGATCCGCCCATGCTCTTTACTTGTTTTCAGCCAGTCTTTTACCCATTTCCTCCACATTTAATAAACTATTATCATTCTTGTTTCTTCTTGCCTTCGAGCTAATTGTTGCCCCTGGTAGTTGCAAGGTTGCACAAGTTATGACAGAGATAGAAAATGCATTTATAGTTTTAAAGACTTAAAGGCTATTGTTGTTTCCCGTTTTAAGTAAGAGCTGTCACTAAACGTGACTATGCCCCACACCAGCTCCTTGTCACAAAAACAGGTCTTTGTCACAGAATGCAGAATGGTTTAGTACAAGAGTAAGAATTGAAAAAAGTTCAAGGGAAGATAATTCCGTAACAAATCGCAGCAGGTTCATGAAAATTGCACATGCACAACTTCATATAAGAATATAGGAAGCCTGTGTATAAATTTGAGTTC
This sequence comes from Tridacna crocea, assembly GCA_943736015.1. Lineage (NCBI taxonomy): Eukaryota > Metazoa > Mollusca > Bivalvia > Cardiida > Cardiidae > Tridacna > Tridacna crocea. The sequence continues at coordinate 30,036,587 of OX031066.1, read as the reverse complement.
AGTATGTGAAAAACTGTAGGAGTATTGCTCCAGACAAATTTGTGTCTACGGACACACAAACAGGTAGGCGGGCGGGGCGATTCCAGTATACCGTAATTCCCCCAAGTATTCGGACGGGAAAAAATAATAATTTTTTTTAGTGTCCGAAAACTTATTAAATTATTTGTGTGACTGTCCGAAAATTTCGGGAAATCTCTTTCCATCAACAACAACATATCCTTTAATAGACATCATATGTACAACATACAGTCAGGCATATATTTCCCGAAAAGAACTGACATGAGATCGACCTTTATGGATTAATAAAACTTACTTGTAAAAAGAGTTCACACAAAATTACGTATTCGAACGCAAATAGCTACTTCGCTAAATAATCCTAAATCATGGTCTTGATAAGGGTTATTCTTGACCTGACTAGACCTGGTTACGTCACCCATACACGTGCTTGTCTCCATGCCAACATGTCTGTGTACAGGTCGTTACAACTAGCCATCCCGTTATGCATTAAAAGTGTATCTTATAGTGTTTATCGATAAGATTTACATCTTTAATGCGTCACGGGTATTGGACTAAATATATACAGCATATGTAACACAAATTAGCACCTGCACTCAGTCTACCACGGTCAATCAGATAACAAATAAAGGATTTAAGCTTAACCCATTACCACACAATCCCTACTTTTGACGCCCCTGAGTAAGAAACCTTTAGAAAACATTGTGGGAAAAGGAGAAAATGCTGGTAACCAGCATTTTCTCCTTTTCCCACAATGTTTTCTACCCTTCACAATACAAATTTCAAATTTTCAGTTACTTTTATTTTGTCGTCTGCAAATGCTTTCGATTTGGACTAACCTAAAATTTTGTCGTTTGGTAATGAGTTAAAACATAGTTCGATTTACTCTTCTCAGGTACTTGCTTAACTCTTTACCACACAATCACGACTTTAAACGATCCTGGTGTTAAACCTTTTGAAAACATTGTTGGAAAAGGAGAAAACGCTGGAAGTAATTATTTTCTCCTCTTCCCCCACTGTTTTCTTCGTTATCCAATCAAAAATCATTTTAGCAAAATGTAATTGTTGTCTGCGAATCCTTCGAACTTTATCTAGTCCAATAACATTTCCGTTTGGTAAAAGTTTACCATATCCCAAACAAGCCTTTGTCGTATGCAAACTCTTTCAGTTTGGAAGAGTCTTTTTTTAATTTGTTGTCTGGGAAAGAGTATTGCAGACCTTCGTCGGTCTTCTGAACCATTTTAATTTGTTGTTTGGGAAAGAGTATAGCGGGTCTTCGTCAACTTCTAAACCTTTTTAATTTTTTGTTTGGGAAAGAGTATAGCGGGTCTTCGTCAACTTTTAAATCATTTTAATTTGTTGTTTGGTAGAGTACTGCGGGTCTTCTAAACCATCATAATTTCGTGTCCGAAAATTTAGGGACAATTATTTTACCAAGTGTCCGAACTTAGGGACAAAAAATAAATTATTTTGGAAAATAGTTAATGGTGTCCGAAAATTTAGGGTGTCCGAATACTTAGGGGAATTACGGTACTCCCCTCCACCATGTTGTGGGAGTATAACTTAAGAGCTGTCAGTTGCATGTTATTCACAACTTCTACAAGCTTTTTAGGTAATGAAAGATTTAATAATTTGTATTTAGTCATATTTTGCTGCAATACAGATTAAACCAACCACAAAGAAAGGCAGCATATAGGGCTCTATCTATGCTACTGGAAAATTTACGATGGATTTGAGATGGTATGGTGCACAATAAATGTCCAAATATGAAAAAAAATTACCATAGCGCCTCATTATTGAGACTATACAGTGACCATACAAGATTTATCATCATGACATCTGTTTAAAAAAAAAAATGATTGATTGAACAGTGTTTTAAGCCTTTTTCGACATTATCTGGTTATATCAGAGCAACAGCTCACATATTCACACATTTCCCTGGTTTCACCACTACCATGCTAGAGCTTTGAAGTGTCTTGCCCAAGGACACTGACGAAAGACCCAGTGGATCCATTGAGGCTTAAACCTTCGACCTCCAGGTCACCAGTTTTAACTGCCTATCAGCATTTTCTTCTTTACCCACAATGTTTTTTTAAAAGGCTCTCCAAGGGTCCATGAAACTCAGGGTAGGGTGGCACAGGGTTAATCAGGAGCCAAATTTGTTTCCCAGCCTTAAGCCCTTACCGGTATGGCAAAATTTTAGCCTTGTCCAATTTGAAAGCATTTACAGATGACAATTTTAATTTAGCTCAAATGGTGCAAATATCCCTTAAGACAGAGTAGAAAACATTGTGGAAAAAATGCTGATTACCTACATTTTCTCCTTTTCCCTCAATGCTTTCAAAAGGCTTCTTACCCATGGTTGTTAAAAGTCGGCATGTGTGGGATAAGGTTACTTGTTTTCAGGTTCCTACTGTAAAAGAAACAGAATGCGAAATTACACAACAAAAACTCAAACTGAAAAATCATGACCATGGAATTCACTCAGGTTTAACAGCAAAAACACTGTAACAATACTCAGCATCAAAATAGTTTACAACGGTACAACGAACAGACAACGAGCTTCGTAAATATTTTCCAAGAATTTATCCTTTACTAAACAATGCTGAGTTTTAAAAACCCTGATAAAGAAGCCCTTTTATGAAAACATTGCAACAAGCATTCTTGTCCTTTTCCTACACTGTTTTCTACCCCTATCAAGGACAATTTCAATTCATTCAGCCACATTTAAATTGTCCAATGTAAATGCTTGCAATTTTGACAAGTCTACATTTTTATTTTGTGGTAAAGAGTTAACACTGAAAGTGCAATTCACAACATTTACTGTAGCTGCTTTTATCTTAACCCATTACCACACAATCACTACTTTTGATGACCATGAGAAAGAAGCCTACAGAAAACATTGTAGGAGAAGGAGAAAATGCTGATAACCAGCATTTTCTCCTTTTCCCACAATGTTTTCTACCCTTCACAAGGCAAATTTCAAATTCTTAGTCACTTTTACTTTGTTGTCTGCAAATGCTTTTGATTTGGACTACTCCAAAAATTTTGTTGTTTGGTTATGTTCACCAAACATTTTTAACTCTTTTTATACCCAACACCAAAAGCTTTTCTGAACAATACAAATTAAGATCAGACAGTATAGAATGTGCAGTCTGATCTTTGATCTAATAGCCCATTCTGGATAATGACTGAAGTCACATTCCTAATCTTGCACAAAAACTGTATTTATAGTCTTTGAGACAAAAATGCAATTTGTTTGTTCAGAAATGAAAGAGTGTGAAATGTTCTTGTCTTATTCTACAAGATTTTCTAATTCTGAAAGTAACAAAACTTTTGATTGGCTGAACAAAATTGTTAATTAGTAGTTGTGTTACTTTCAAATTCATACGAGTCTGAAGAATGGGACTAAGAACATTCTTAACTTATTACAAAACAACAATATTTTAGGCTTGCCCAAATCAAAAGCATTTGCAGACGACAAAATAAAAGAGACTGGAAATTTGAAATTTGTTTTGTAAAGATTAGAAAACATGGTGGGAAAAGGAGAAAATGCTGGTTACCAGCATTTTCTCCTTTTCCCACAATGTTGTCTACAGGCTTTTTTCTCAGGGTCATCAAAGTAGGGGTTGTATGGTTATAGGTTAAGAATGGGTTGTAAATACGGGCCAAGCTGATCATAGTCTGTTTACTGAAGTACCACATTCAGCTGAAACAGTCATTATTTGAAATATTCTTCCTGATGGAAAATGCCAGTTTTGTTTCTAAGCACTCTAAGGGTTCACTGCTGCCAATACAAAAAAAAAAACCATGCAGATGCAAAAAGATGTAAAAACAGAGGCAGCTTTCAGTAACAGTTCCTGATATTCCAATATACCTGAGTCATTCTGTTGCTATTTTTGTAACAAGTGTTTCCAAAAATAGCCCAATCTATCAGCATGTTACTATTTTAGGTAAGCAGATCAGTAGATCAGATCTATAAATTGACTCCTGGGACATGACGAAACATGGCCCTATATCTTGGATTCTTCCTCTTTCCAATAACATAAACATTAAACGATGCCAAGACTTATTACAAAATACTGAATTGGATATCGATCAAGTATTGTATTGTGATATTGACCCGCAGACATTTGACAAAATCCTCTGAAAAATGTATGGACCACACTCTCTCAGATGGAAGCTTGTTACATCAGCAAAAAATGGTCAATCAAGGTCTTACAGTGCAGGCAAACATGGGTCAAAATTTCTATCTACTGGTAAATTTTCCACATCTCACCCCATTCTACCTCCAAGTGCAGTTAATTGTTAGACAAAGTAAATTTCATGGATTTATAGAAGTTATGAGATGACTTATACGGTATAAAACATCACAGCCATGCATTAAACCCCCTTTTCCCACAGCATGGCCCATACGATTTAACCAATTACCACACAATCCCGACTTTTTACAGGCCCTAGAAGGAAGCCTTTTGAAAATATTGTAGGAAAAGGCGAAAATGATGGTAAGCACTGAGCATGTTCTCCTTTTCGCACAATGTTTTCTACTCTTATCACTGACAAATTTCCATCTTTCGAGTTATGTTTAAATTGTCATCTGCAAATGCTTTCCATTTGGACAAGTCTATCATTTTCTTGTGTGGTAATGAGTTAACCCTTCTCTACACAAACCCCATTCTTATTTTAAAGGAAGAAGGCAAATCACAAAATTGTGGTCGAAGGGTAAAAAATGCTGAACACTAGAGTTTTCTCCCTTCCAACAATATTTTCTAACCTTTCAAAGCACAGTGTCCTTTCATGTCAGCAAAATCTGATTTGGCTGACCTGCATTTGCCTTTGTTCTAGTTTAAACATATTTATTTAACACCGATTGAAAAACAAGTTCTGACAACTTATACTAATCTTTCTAAATACTGCTTTCTGGGAACTACTAGTACTGGTGCCAAATGTGTGGTTCAATGAAAAATTCCAGAGTTGACACCTGCTTCCAGGTATCAAACTCAGGACCTTATGGTTATGAGTTAACGCTATACCTCACAGCCATGGACACCACAATCTACTAGCATGCCTTTGTTTTGGACAAGTCCAAAAGTTTCTAGTGGGGTAAAGATTTAATTCTTATTGAATAGGGATGCCAGGTTGCTCAAGAATTATAGAGCCTTAATAAATCTTATTAGATAAAGCAGGAGCAGTTGCTTGAAAACACATCTAGCTTCTAATTGGTAATTTCTCCAACAATTTTCATGTAACTCAATCCTTCAGTGGCCAAGATTATTAAACATGTTCAAATTGTTATAGGAAGATATAAAAACTCAATTCCTGATGATGGTGCTGACCATGTGAGAGATGCCCTTTGACAAGGCAATGTAGACCAATAACCTTGAACTGGTGTAATGAAGGCAAGGTGTGACTGAACTACAGCTGAAAGCACCATAAGACCACAATTCAAACAAACAAGCAAATATACAATCAAAACCTTAACCCTTTACCTGATGACAAGATTTTGGGTTTGTCAAAATTGTAAGCATTTTGCAGACAGCAGTATCAATGTTGCTCTAAATCTTAAGGTATAATTTTTCCTTGATAGGGTAGAAAACATTGTGGGAAAAGGAGAAAATGCTGGTCACCAGCATTTTCTCCCTTTTCCCATAATGTTTCTAAATGGATAGTTTCTCAGGGTCATTAAAAGTCGGCAACTCCTTTTCCCATTGTGGTGTCCATGGTCATGAGATAGAGCATCGGCCTCATAACCTAAAGGTCCTGCGTTCGATACCCGGGAGTGGGTGTCAACTTTGGGATTTTTCATTGGCCCACACATTTGGTGCCAGTGCTGGTGTAATTCCCAGGAAGCAGAATCAAGAGAGATTAGTATCAGTTGTAAGAACTTATTTCTCAATTGATGTAAAATAAATATGTTTCAACTATTATAAGTCAGCACTGTGCCATTCAAAGGGTTCAGTAGGTGTAAATTAGACTGTGCAAGTAAAGGTTAACCATTTACAACTTGATTTTTTGCTAGACAAGTATGGGTTTTAATGACCCTGAAGATTACAGCCTCCTGAAACATTGTGGGATAAGGATAAAATACTGGTTTCCTAGAACACCACAATGTATAGAAGATCAGGCTGAACAGAATCAGCTTTTTTTATCCACATACTAGGATGTTGGGTCCTGGCTTAACTCATTACCACACAATACCTACTATTGATGACCTTGTGAAAGAAGACTTTAGAAAACAATGTGGGAAAAAGGAAAGAATGCCGGTAACCAGCTTTTTCTCCTTTTCCAACAATGTTTTCTACCCTTCACATAACAAATTTCAAGTATTTTCAGTCACTTTTATTTTGTAGTCTGCAAATGCTTTCGATTTGAAAAAGCCTATAATACTGTCGACTGGTGATGAGTTAACTCTTATCACACTTGAATATTAATGACACTGAGAAAGAAGCATTTTGAAAACATTTTGCTGATAAGCAGCATTTTCTCATTTAACCACAATGTTTTTCTACCCTTTCCAAAACAAATTAAAAATTCTGAGAAACAGTTAGTGTGTTCTCTGGAAATGGTTTCAATTTTGACAATTCTAAATTCTAAAATTATGATGTGTAGTAAATAGCCAACTCCTTAAGGAGCGTCACACCATGATGTTCTGGTCAACATTTTCTGACGTTGAGGAAACATTGTTAGTCGCCCATGGTAGCTGGGATAGCGCCAGAAGAGCGTTGTGTGAACGCTAGTGAACGTCGGTGATCGCAGGGAATCGGCGGAGAACGCTAGTTTGGAAAAAAAGTTAAAAACATGCACAAAAGTTCCTAATGACACCAACGTTCTTCAACGTTTAATTTTGAACGCTGAAGATCGTTAGGAACGTTTGTGGAACGTTTTACTAACGTTTATCGAGCATTGCACACGTTCGGCTATCACTAGTCAGTCGTTACGGTAGTGTTACTTGGTTGTTATTAATCGTTTGCTTTGCAGTGAACGACTCACTGGCGACCTGTCAACGACCACTGGACGGTCTCCTAGCGCACACAGCGTGTGACTTAAGTGAAACAAACATCCTTTTGGTGTTCATTAGCGTCATTTGAGCGTTTCCCGAACGTCCATGCATATGGAGGTATCATAGGTATCTTACTTGGTTGCTGTTACACGCTTCTCGTATGTTAGATACACGCTAGTCATGCGTTAGGCACATGTTACTAACACGCCAGATGTGAAATCCTCTTTCTAGAACGCTTAAAAATCGAAGGATTGAAACGCTCAGAGAACGCTGACCAGAACGTCATGGTGTGATGGTGCCTTTACCCAGCGACACTCTGTTGGACTTCACCAAATTGTACAGACTACAAAATGAATGTGCCTAGATGATAAATGCTGTCTCTGATTGGGTGGAAAATATTTTGGGAAAAGCAGAAAATGCTGGATACCAGCATATTTTTTTCCACAATGTTTTCAAAAGCCTTTCTTCTCAGGGCCATTAAAACTTTGGGTTGTGTGGTTTAGGGTAACCAGATTTTCTCCTTTTCCCATAATCTTTTCTAGCCACGTACCCATCTAAGAACAAAATGCATCTCTCAGATTTATTTCATTGTCTACAAAATTTGTCATTTCAAGTTGTACAAGTGTAAATTTCTATTTTCTGGTTATGGGTGAAACATCAATGATTGATTGATTATTTCATTGTTTGGTGTTTTACGCCTTTTTCAATTTAATTACAGTTATATTGTAGCTGCCAGTACATCTATTAATGCTTTATACCTGTCATCCCTTTTACCACTACCCTGAACAATTTTCTTTCTAAGCCACTGTCTGCTTTCCCACATAACCATCATCGAGACAATGCTCAGCAGTGGGAGAGGAATGAATACTGTCACAACTAGAACTATCACTAAGCGTGATCATACCCCCCCACCAGCTCCTGGTCACAAAAGTGCCCTTTGTAACAGAATGCAGAATGGTTTAGTACAAAAGAAAGGGTTCAAAGAAAACAAACAAGTGGGGATAGATTATGGTTCTTGTACTCTACATGCACTTCACGTTAATGTGGTCTATCTGTATAAGAAGTTTGTAGTCGTCACTAGCTTTTATGCTTTGGAAGTTATGCCCCAGACAAAAACAAAGAATTACAATATACAAAGGGAAATAATCTTGAAATAATGAGAGTTATGGTTCTTCTAAAGTGCACTTTGCTTTATGTGATATAATTGTACATGAAGTTTGAAGTTACTAGCTTCTGTACTTTGCAAGTTACACCCCAAATAAAATCCAAAAATTTATAAAGGGGGATAACTCTTAAAATAATGGAAATAGATTAATGGTCCTTGTACCATGCCTGTTTTATTAATGTGGCCTATATGTATATGAAGTTTGAAGTTACTAGCTTTTTCATGGAAATATTGCCATGAACAAAAATAAAACATTAAAATTTACAAAGGGCAATTAGAGTTACAGTTCTTGTACACTACACTTTGCCTTTCTGTAATCTAACTGTGTGTGAAGTTTGAAGTTACTAGCTTCAATTCATTGGAAGTTATGACCTGGACAAAAAACCAAAGTTAAAATTTACAAAGGGCAATAACTAAAAAAATAGCTGGTATGGAGTAATGGTTCTTGTACACTGCACTTAATCTTTCTGTAATCTAACTGTGTGTGAAGTTTGAAGTTACTAGTCTCAATACATTGAAAGTTATGACCTGGACAAAAAACCAAAGTTAAAATTTACAAAGGGCAATAACTAAAAAAATAGCTGGTATGGAGTAATGGTTCTTGTACACTGCACTTAATCTTTCTGTAATCTAACTGTGTGTGAAGTTTGAAGTTACTAGCCTCAATACATTGAAAGTTATGACCTGGACAAAAATCCAAAGTTAAAATTTACAAAGGGCATTAACTCAAAAAATAGTTGGTACATGTATAGGGCGATGGTTCTTGTACACTGCACTTCTCCTCAATGTGATCTAGCTGTGTGAAGTTTGAAGTTACTACCTTTAATATATTGAAAGTTATGCCACAAACAAAAACAAAACATTAAAATTTAGAAAGAGCAATGATAAAAAACAAGAGCTTCGCAAAGCGGCGCATATACGCCCGAAGGGGCTTGTCAGTGAAATGAGTTGAAATGACGGAAGGGCCATGAATGAAGAGTAGTTAATCTCCATGATATGTGAAAAATATTAAAGGGCAATAGCTAAAAAAAGAAAGGGTGGCACAGTTACAAATTTTGTAAACTGCTGTTCTCCACAAGGTGTTCTATCAGTTTTGAAAGGTTCAAGATCATAGCTTTTATATTTTAGAAATTATGGCCCAGACGAAAATTCAAAGAGAAAACTAACAAATGGCAATAACTAAAAAAGAAGGATGGCAGAGTTATGGTTCTTGTGCAGTGCACTTCTTTATAATGTGTTCTATAAGTCTTTGAAGTTTCAAGATGATAGGTTTTAAAGTTTGGGAGTTATGGCCTGGACAAAAATTCAAACTGAAAATTAAAAGGCAATAACTAAAAAAATAAAAGTCGCAGAGTTATGGTTCATGTGCACTGCACTTCTCCATAATGTGTTCTATCAGTGTATGAAGTTGCAAGTTATTAGCTTTTATAGTTTGGAAGTTATGGCCTGGACAAAAATTCAAACTGAAAATTAACAAAGGGCAATAACTCAAAAAATAAAGGTTGCAGAGTTATGGTTCATGTGCAATGCACTTCTCTATAAAGTGTTCTATCACTATATGAGGTTGCAAGTTATTAGCTTTTATAGTTTAGAAGTTATGGCCTGGACAAAAATTCAAATTGAAAATTAACAAAGGGCTGTAACTCAAAAAATAAAAGTGTCAGAGTTATGTTTCATGTGCACTGCACTTCTCCATAATGTGTTCTATCAGTGTATGAAGTTTCAAGTTATTAGCTTTTATAGTTTTGAAGTTATGGCTTGGACAAACATTCAAACTGAAAATTAACAAAGGGCAATAACTCAAAAAATAAAAGTGGCAGAGTTATGTTTCATGTGCACTGCACTTCTCCATAATGTGTTCTATCAGTGTATGTAGTTTCAATTTAATACCTTTTATGGTATGGAAGTTATGGCCTCAACAAAAATTCAAAGTGAAAAGTTGGTTATTTCAGAAATCAAGGGCAGATAATTTCGGAACGGAAACAGCGATCAAAATTCTAAGACCCAGGTGCACAACTAGACATCATGGAGATTCATTGTGGCAAGTTTCAAATAATTCCAATGAAAACTGTAGGAGGAGTTGCGCACACAAGAAATTGCTAACGGACTGACAGACGGACGGACGAACAGACAGACGGACGGACGGACGGACGACTGCGGGTATAACATAATACAACCCTTCGGGCGTATGAAAAAGGTTGGAATAGAGTTACGGTTCTTTTACACTGCACTTTGCCTTTCTGTAATCTACCTGTGCCTGAAGTTTAAATTTGCTAGCTTCATTACATTGGAAGTTAGGACCTGGACAAAAAACCAAAGTTAAAATTTATGAAGGGCAATAATTCAAAAAAATATTAGTATAGAGTAATGGTTCTTGTACACTGCACTTCTCCTTAATGTGATGTAATTTTGTGTGAAGTTTGAAGGAACTAGCTTCAATACATTGGAAGTTATGGTCTGGACAAAAATCCAAAGTTAAAATTTACAAAGGGCATTAACTCAAAAAATAGTTGGTATAGGGTAATGGTTCTTGTACACTGCACTTCTCCTTAATGTGATCTAGCTGTGTGTGAAATTTGAAGTTACTACCTTCAATACTTTGGAAGTTATGCTCCGGACAAAAATAGAGTTATGGTTCTTGCTACTGCACTTTTCCATAATGTGATCTGTGTGTGAAGTTTGAAGTACCTATCTTCAATACTTTGGAGGTTATGCTCTGGACAAAAATCCAGTTAAAATTTGCAAAGAGCAAAAAGTTCAAGGGGAGATAATTCCGCAACCAATGGCAGCAAGGTTGGGAAAATTGCACATGCACGATTTCATATGTACCCAAACATTATGTGTAAATTTCAGAGCAGTACCTGAAAAATTGTGTCTACAGACAGACAGACGGACGGCCATGGCGTTTCCAGTATACCTCCCTCCACTTCGTTGTGGGGGGGTATAATGAGTATTATCAAACTGTTGGAAAGAAATTTGCAGAGCCAGAGATTGAACTCCTGACCCCCTCTTCTAACGTCCTGCACATTACTGACTGAGCTACCAGAGCTACTGGTGCCAATTAAATAATATTGCACAATATGTTAGCTGAGCATTGATTCAAACTTCCAACTCCTGTATAACCTGCCTTAAATCAATACCAATAAGTGAACAAAAGTAGGAAGGAACTCCAATCCCACAAGATCACCTACTCTGTCTGTCTGAACACTTCATCATTAAACTTAATTAACTCTTCACCCCAAAGACAAAGTTGTACTTGGATCTTAAACAAATGCAACTAAACAAGGCAAAGTAAACAAGTTACTGTGTGGGGCTAATAAATGGTGGGAATTTGTTTTGAACAAGGAGAAAACACTGTTAGACAAGAAGAAAGTGTTTATCACAGGATCCTACGGTCTACAACAATTTGGGGATGTTGTGGTCTATGATTAATTAATTATCCATTGATCACTAACACCCAATGATAATTTTCCAAATGAAGCAATATTCATTTTTTTTTTCAGTATAACATCTTTATCAAATCATACTGTCAATCATGGACTAAACTGCTTGTTCAGTGCAGGCTGATATTGATCTAGCTGTTCACAAAAACAAAGTAACTCAAGCAATGCAGCCTAAAGGTTATAGCATATCACATCTGTTACTGTTGCCAAATTATGCTTCATATATACAAGAAAAACTATTTTTTTCAGAATAATGTGTCCAAAAAGTTTAACTCCTGTGTATCAAGCATTATTTCCTCATTTCCACTAAAACCGTTTAAGTCAAGGGTAAACCATTCTGGTATATATTTTATACTGTCTAGTGCGCAGTATAAACAACAACAACAACAAAGTATGAGTAGGGCAGGGATACCTATAGAGGTCGGAGTCTTGGAAGAGTTTTCTGTGTGGGGAGCTGCAAGAAACGACAAGAGCTTGTTCAGTCTAACTGTATAATTTCTGGTGTTCTCATATCATATACATATTCATGTGACAATTTAATTTCAAGAAGATTTGCTATGTATTCCATGTATCAGCTGAAAATCTAGTGTTTGATCTACATTTCAAGAGGTAGAAGGGTCTGAATAACATCAAGTTATATCAAACCTCACCATTTGGAATGTTTGCTGAAAATGGGGAATTCTCAGACTAATCGGTAGAGCATATTCTTTGCAAGTGAGTGGCACACTGTCATCTTAGTGATTTTCTCTACGTACCAATACATGAAATGGAAGAAGAGTAAATAGAATGAATATCTGACAATGCAGATTTTACAAATATCACAGAGACATAATGCAAAATTTTGACACTTATGAATACAGTCTGTTGTTTGTTTACTACAATTCTTCCAAAGGTAACTACTACTATACCTTCATTGATAAGGTTCATAAACAACTTACACTTCATTGAATATCCTAACAATAGAATATAAATTACTTAAAACTAATGATTTCTCCTTTTATCACAATTCTCTTCAATAATATGAGATACCATGTTTAAAGAAACCTTCTTTTACTGCGAATGTAATTTAGGTAAAATAGCAGAGAGAGGGTATTTTTTTCTTATTATAAATCAGAACATAAAGATTCTCTTTTTATTTGCAATGTTTTTTAGGAAAGTGAATGGCGAATTCAAGTTCACAAAACAATTCAAATCTTGTAAACAAGACTTATCCAGATTCACAAGAGAACTTAGATTCTAACAAATTGTACATGAAAACTACAATTTACATGACAGAAAATAATTCAACAAAATATATACATGAAGTATCATTTTAAATACAAATAGAAGAGAAGGCTTACCTGCAAGAAACGACAAGAGCTTGTTCAGTCTAACTGTATAATTTCTGGTGTTCTGATCTTACAGTCAAACCAACCAGTTTATATATACATGACTGACATAATGATGTTGTCTGTTCTTGAGCCAGAGGGCATACCAGGCAATAGCAATAAGAACTACATCAAAGAGTATTGTGTAACGATTATCCAATACACTATTTGGTGCTGAGCCCTTATGGACAGTTATGCAGAAAGTTACCCAAGTTTACAAGACTGCTAATGAATGTCTGGGTTGGCATGTTTATTGCTTTTATTCACAGCAAATGTGTGCCCCTTCTCCTATATGTATGATTCAAAGGTGGAGAGAGAATCAACACTTTGCAAAGATACAATATATTTCTATATAAATATTATAATACTTTCATATAAATATCATAATTTAATACCAAAAAAAAACTGCATCAATTGCACAATATAATAATTCCTCCCAACTTCTTTAACTTTGGACCCCAAAGTGAGATTCAAAGAAACTGCAATAATGCAAAATACAAAAATCAACAAAGAGAAAAATAAAAACAAAAACAAACATAGAAACAACAAGCATCAATATTTACAGTGTGCACATAGAGTGTAACAGGATACTAATAATGTACATGTACAATTTAATCAAGCTTTGAAATATTTGAACCGGTTTGTCCTTTGAATTTAAGTAGGGTTTAACCTACATTAGCTTTACTTTGAAAGCTTTTGTTTGCTCCAGCTTTATCTATCAAAACAAAACACACAAAATCATAGTGCAATTATAACCGTACATAAAACCAACTATGAAAATTTTACATATGTAGTGAGCAGACTTGGTGGGATAATTATGTTCCGTTGAAAGCTAGGCATCATGAAATGACAATGGAGATAAATTTCCATTGTGTTTGTAATACAGATGTACAAAGAATGGGGTCTTCAAAATGCTCTTTAGTTCACGAGCTTTGAACCAGCTGATAGTCACTAACTTGGGTACCTCTATCTCTTTGTCATTTAGGGGATTATGAACAGCAAAATCTGACCAAGATATTCTGAGTTTAGATTTGAAATAATTTTGTTCTATCTGTATGTTGCCAATGTCATCAGGAAGAGAAATCCTAGAATGAGCAGGACACATGGGCAGTTTGAGGATAGGAACAAATACGCAGTCCTGCATATTTGTTATTTCCAACATGAGCCAAGAAGTCCGTCGTGATGTAAAAAGTTTTAACAGTATGATGACAAGCAGAATTAAATTAGTTATTAAAAGTAAGAAAAGAGCATGATCCCATTTCAGGAGAAAATCAATGTTGAATTGGTTATGTTCTATTTTCTGTGCAGTTTCATAGAAAAAAGATGGAACTTTTGGAGCAAGAGCTTTTGCTTGTTGACTTAGTTGCAAAACTAAAACAAGAGACGATAATTTTCGTACTTTGGCAAACAAGTATACAAGTAGGAAAGTAGTTGTTCCTGTTAGACTTAATGCAACTAATGTGAGAATTGCAGTCAGATCTGGCCAGTTTGCTTGAATTGGGATTTGACCATCAATGAGTGGTTCAGCTAAAGATTTGAAAACTACCTGATCATTTTTTGCAATCTTAACCATTGTGGATAGATTAAGATGATCTCTCTTGTCATTTGCTATTATTTGAGACATTTCATGCTTATATATTTTGAATTGAGGTACTGAAACATTAAGTGGGTGGTTGAAAGTTGTATCTGCAAAGATATGTTGAAATTTATCATCACTGAAGAAGTGTTGTAATAGAATAAGGTTTACTGGGTGCAATTTAGTTACATTATCATAACTATTGTTTTTACATGAAATAAGTCTTGGAGGGAAATAAAAGTTTGTTGAACTGAGTGCGCAATGACATGGAAGATTAAATAAGCAGAAATTGCAGCCTTTAATCATTTTGTGAACTGTTCCACATTCCATGGACAAAACGTTTGTATCATACAAGAGAATTTGCTTTGGGCTTAGTTCTATGATTTGTGGCTTTATAGCATTATGAATATATCTGAAATTGCAATTTTGCTTTATTTTCAGTTTGTCATTTGCAAACAAAGCTAAAGAACATGTGTATTTGAATACAGGTTGAAGAGGGAGATTCAAATGGCAATATTTATGATGAGAACCAGTGCAAGTATCAACCTGCAATTGAGACATATGAGTATAAAATTGCTGGTTTTGAGTAATTGCAAAGAAATCTGGTAAATCCAGAATTTGGGTTGCATGCTTTGAGGTGTCGTTTATAGGCACTGGCTTAGAAATTATTTGATATAAATTCATACCGTCTTTGGTATAGGAGATAGGTATCTTCACTGTAACATAAAGTGTATTATTGTTCCTACTAAACAAGAAATTTGAGCTATGATACATTTGAGATATGGTTGCAATGGCAACATGAAAACCTTGATATTTTGTTGAAAGAATGTTTTGAACGTCATTTAGGGTAGATTGCATAATTCTATGGGGGATAATAAGAGGAGATAATTCACCATTTGCTAGACTGATAACACCTAGTTTTAGTTCCTCTAATTGGTGATTAAGCTCAGTTGAAGTTTTTAATTGTTTGACAAGTAAAAGGGTCATTTCCTTAAAAGTGTGACTTAATGATGCAGATGTTTTCTGAAGTTCAGTTGAAATCATTTGAATTTCTTTATTGTTTTGTTTAACTCCTTCCATCAGATTATCCATCCGTTCATTGGACTTCTGCATGAAGGAACTTATATGTTTATTTTGCTGAACAAGTACATTTGCCATATTTTGAGTCCTACTATTGAGTGCATTTATATGCTTAGCTAAGACGTTAACATCATCCATTGTGGCAGTGCCAAACAATGTTTTAGAGAAACTTCCAATAAAAGGTAACAGTGCTCTTTTCGATTTAGCTTTTTGAGATTGATTAGTATGAGGCACCAAAGCATAGACGGTTTCAAGAGTTTGGTTTAATAGTACATCTGTTTCAAGACGCAAAGCATTCAATTGAGAAATAACATTAGAAATCAATACACACGAATTTTCGTCCTTTTGACAAGAACTGATGGCAGGAAATGTTCTGAAATCAGGGAAGGGAATCTCGTATGTGTGTAGCCAATATTCTCTTGAAAGTGTTAGAGTTGATTTTCTTTGGAAGACTATCCCATAATTTAGTCTGGGTAGTGTGCTTGAAGAAGTTGCTGGTATCACCATGTCCAATATGAAAAACACTAATAGAAAGAATCCTGTGCCCATCTTGAACCCATCTGTGGAAAAAAAAAAAAATACTGTGAGAGAGTTGAACAATTATCTGAGCTAAAGTTTAGCTACAGATTTCAACTTGTCTCGTCAGTACATAATTTTGAAATTTAGAATGGCTTGCCAAAGTACCTAACTGGCCAAGTCAGGATTTTAAGACAGACCAAGTGAGCACATATTTCAAAAGTTTTAAATTTTATTCTTCTGATTTCTTTTTCCAAAAGACCAAATCTTTCCGTTTACGTTTTCGACCTGTTCTTGTATGAGATTCCCAATACTCACATAAGAAATCTGGATCAATTTCATGTTCTTTTATCCAAATTGAATTCTTTTGACCTTCAACATAACACCTAAACCAACGTTCACCTTTGTATCTGCTTACTTTGAAAATTCTTTTAGGTTTGATGTAATTTGTTTGATTGTTAACAGATTTAACTGGTAGCTGATCATCTGGTTTAGAATCAGATGGTTTGATTACAGACTGAGGACCCTTTGCCTCAAGAGACTCAAAATTTTCAGTCTCAGGACACTTGGTCTCAACAGACCGAGGAGTTGCTTCAGGCTCAGCCCTTGGGACCTCAACCTGTTGTTTATTAGGTTGAGTTTGATCCTTCGGATCAGCCTCACACTGAAGATCACTATGAACCATAGTGGTTTCAGGCTCATTGTGATGAGCAATTTCATCGCCAATGTTTTCATGGTAATGCTTTAACCTCTTGGCATTGATGAAAGCTTTGAGAACTTTGTTTGTTTCACAGTCCCTTAATTTATAAGTGAAATTGGGGCCACTTTGTAAAATTTTGTATGGGCCGTTCCATTTTTCACTTAGTTTAGGAGACAATCCTGGTTTAGTTGCATACTGCCTTAAGTATACTTTGTCATCAATTTGAAAATCAGGGATTTTGGTATTTTTGTCAAACCTTTCTTTTGTTTTTGATTTCACAAACTCCATGTTTTGACGTGCAATATCCTTTGCAATTTTGAGCTGACCCAAAAGCTCATTAAAAAAATGTTTTGTTTGCGAAGGTAATGAAGGCTTTGGAAGTAACTCGATATCTACTGGCAAAGTCATTTCTTTTCCAAAAACTAACTGAAAGGGAGAAAAGCCAGTGGACTCTGTTGCAGGGGTTGAACGGAATGCCATCATTACACTTGGTATAAGTTTGTGCCAATTCATTTGATTTTTATCGACATATGCAGTCAATGTTTTGGACAGAGTGCTATTTGCACGTTCAACAGTAGAGTTTGTTTGTGGATGATATGCACTTGTGTAGTATCTTTTGATAGAAAAGAGCTCACAGAGGGCACTTACAAGTTTAGACATGAAGTTTCTACCCCTGTCAGAGAGTATTGCACGCGGAGCTCCATATCGACATATGAATTCATTGTAAAGAATTGAAGCAACCTCTTGGGCATTTTGGCTGACAAGAGGAAAGGCTTCTGACCATTTTGAAAAGCTATCAATCACAAGCAAAATGTACTGGTAGCCCTCTTTCGTTTTGGGAAGCGGACCCAAAATGTCGATGTGGATACGACTCATGGTATCTTCAACAGGTAATGGATTTAAAGGTGGAGGTTTTTGACGCCTATCTGTTTTGATACGTTGACAGGTATTACATGACTCAACGTAACTTTTTATTTCTTGATACATTTTGGGGAACCAATATTTTTGTCTGATTTTGAAGAAAGTTCTAGTTACCCCAAAGTGACCACCGCCTGCTAAACTATCATGATAATGATACAGTAGGTCGTTAATTCTTGATTTTGGAACAGCCAATTGAAAGAAATAATGTCCAGTTGGGTCAATTTTCCCTTTAAAATGTGGTTGATAAAAGCGATAAAGTAGACCATCTTTCATTACGAATTGATCTTCCGCTTTTATACACATTCTTTGTTTCTTTTCATCTAATGGCAAAGTCCTATTCTCAAGGTAGTCTATCAGAAAAGTCAGGTCAGGACATGATTTCTGTAGAAGAGCCATGTCATGACTCTGGGTTTGTTCAAGGGTGTCAACCAGATTGATGGATAATGGTGTTCCATAATCTAAGTTAACTTCTATTATGCATTGGTTGTTTGTATTTTCTGAACAATCTAAACTATCGATGAACGTACCAGCCAACTCGATGTCATCAGAATCAGAATCCGATTTATCTGATGTCATTGATACAGCATTGATACAGATGCCACCATTTTCTTTCTCACAACCTTTACTAAACAGACCAGTCTCACAAGTCTCGTATGGGATCCGTGATATTGCATCAGCATTCCCATTCTGCGTTCCAGGTCTGTGGACAATTTCAAAGTTATACCCCTCAAGGAACATTATCCACCGAGCTAGCCTCCCCTTTGGGTCCTTCATGCTATTAAGGTAAGATAAAGCCTTATGGTCAGTGTACACTAAGAACCTACTGTGAGAAAGATAGTGTCTAAATGTCTTTATTCCTTCTATAACAGCCAAACATTCTTGATCTGTTACAGACCACTTTCTTTCATCACGTGAAAGAGCCCTGCCTCCATAGGCAATTGCATATTCTTTACCATCATTATCTTTCTGTCCAAGTACATATCCAATTGCACTGCCACTGGCATCACTGGACAGAAAGAATTGTTTATTCATATTTGGGAACCCAAGAACTGGTGCAGTGACTAAGGCCTGCTTGAGCGTCTCAAAGGCATGTTGGCATTCATCAGTCCAATCCCCATTTTGAAATTTTCCCTTTTTATCTCCCTTTAAAAGTTTATTTAAAGGAGACGTAATAAATGAGTAACCTTTAACAAAACGCCTGTAATAGTTACATAAGCCTAGGAAACTCTTTAATTCTGTTTGTGATTTTGGAACAGGAAAACTATTGATTTTTTCAGTTTTTGATGGGTCGACGGAGACACCATTTTTAGATAAAATGTGCCCAAGAAAGGTCACTCTTTCCAAGCCAAATTCACACTTTTCAGGTTTTAAAGTCAAATTTGCCTCTCTTAGTTTTCCAAAAACTTGATCTAAATGAAACAGGTGCTCCTCAAAGTTTTTACTAAAGACCAGAAGATCATCGATGTAGCATAAGACAATTTTCCAATGGATCCCATGAAGAACTTGGGACATTAACATTTGGAAGGACATTGGTGCATTTTTTAAACCAAACGGCATCCGATTCCAAACAAATACGCCCTCATGCGTTATAAATGCAGATTTATGTTTTGTTTCAGGGTCTAACTCCATTTGGAAGTAGGCCGAGTTAAGATCTAGTGTGGTAAATATTGAGGCTGATGATTCACCGATGCAATCAAAGACATCCTCTAATCTTGGCAAAGGATGTGAAATTGATTTTGTAATTTGATTTAATTTTCTATAATCAATAGCGAATCTCCATGTTTGATTCTTCTTGCGGACCAAGACCACCGGGCTGTGCCAAACAGAAGAGGAATGGCTGATAATCCCATGATCTAACATTTCCTTAGTTTGGCGCTCAATTTCAGCCTTTTGTACTGGACCAGTCCTATAATGATTCATATGAACTGGTTTTGCCCCAGGTTCTGTTTCTATTTTGTGTGTAAATAAATCAGTTTTGCCTAATGTAGCAAGTGATGTTGAAAAAACATCTTTATTCTTTAAAAGGAATTTTTGAAGTCTTTGATACTGATCAGGGGTGATATTTGTGTTTGAAATGTGAAAAAGGGGTCCGTCGGTGTCTCCCTCATTTCCACAACTGTCAGACACAGCATTCACCTCCGGCTCAGCATCTACTACATCGTCAAATGAAAAGATACTTTCATCATCTACTTTAGAGACAGTTGCTAAAGTAAAGTTAATTGGTAAATTGATGTCCTTAGGAGTTGGATTTAGAACTCTAATTTTAGCTCTTTGCGTTTTATTACTGTTTGAGTTTGCTTTTTTAACCTTAACGAGACACCGAGAAATCAAAAGATCCTTATTATTTGTGATTGGTTCAAGAAGGACCACTTCATTTTTAAATACCCTTGAGATATTAACAGCAATTTCCATTTCATTGCGTGCAGGAATGCAATATGGTTTGTCAGTTTTAGCACAACCAGAACTCATCACCATTGATACGGATGCTAGATTATCTTGTAAGTGTAGTTTTCCACTTCCCAGATCTACAAAGCAGTTATTCGCAGTCAAAAAGTCAAGACCTATTATCAGGGAGTGATGAACAGACTCAATGACATGACATGTGAATGGAAAACAAAACCCAGCTATTACCATTGGTACTTTGATTCCACCCAGAACATTCAATCTATTCCCACTCACCCCAGTTACATTTGTTAAGGATGAATTCTCAAGGACTGACAGACTTAAGTTTGCCTTTTGGAGAAAAGATTTCGAAATAATGGAAATGCTTGCGCCAGTATCTACAAGTGCTTGAGTTTTAGCATTGCCTACTTTAACTGTAATTGTGTTTTTTTGTAAGGGTGCTATGAGATTAATTGACTCTTTAGCGACTCGTTTGTGTTCTAATTTTGGTATAATTTCCTTATTTTTGTCAGTAGTGTTTATTTCAGTGGGCCTGCTCATAAGCGCTGGCTTCTGAACAGGCCTTGTATCCTATGGATTTTGTTTGTTTGTTTGTTGCAAGGCCTGTGCGATAAGCCCCTTAACCCATTCGCAATTGTCGCCATAGTGACCAAGTTTGTGGCAATGTCTACATGTATGCCTAGCTTCCTTATCAGAAACAGAATTATTCCTACCTTTCTGCTGGTGGTGATTTGTAGATTGTGTCCGCGGAGCAGCCTGTCTGTCTGTGCATAGTTGGGTGAGCAGGTCGATCATTATGTCCATCTTGTTGTCCAAATGGGGCCGAACCATATTAACCTGCTCCTCCACATGGCTGGCCTCTGCTCGAAGTGCCGCTCTTCGTGCCGCCTCGAGATCTTTGAGGTCCTGGGGCTTGACAATTCTCTTAATTTCCACTGTGAGGCCCTCTACAAATGCTGTTGTCAGCCACCTTTCTGGCATCTCGGCTCCAACTGATTCCTGCTGGAAGCGTGTGGCGTACTCATGCACACTTTCCCCATACCTTTGCTTCACAGTGTTGAGGGAGAAAGCGCCATCAGACCCATCGAAGCGTTGGATGAACTTTTCTATGACCTGATCTGGGTCATTCTGAATGTCCTCTGAGAGGGTCTGGTACCATGCCGCTGCCTGGCCCTTTAGGTGGAATGGAAAAGTCATTTTCACCCTTTCTTCATTGAAATTGTAAAGGGACTTACATAGGTTGGAATATGTCTTCATCCATTGGTGTCCCTTTTCCCCTGGTTTCCCATAGAAGGGGGTGATTGTGACTCCCATTGATTGAGCCATCATTATTTCAGTCGCTGCTGGTAGCTCTTCCTCGTCAGGTGAGAACAGTCGTGGGAGTTCAATATCTGACAGCTCCTCCTCTTCTTGGACCACAGGCGTTGTCCTACTCCTCGAGGTTACTGGGGTTAAAAAGTAATCAGCTGGAACCTCTGGCCTGCGTCCACCAAGACTCCTCAGGTAAATCCCGTACTTTGTGTTGACAGGCGATGACATGGATCGTCTTCTCCACCAAATTTTATACTGTCTAGTGCGCAGTATAAACAACAACAACAACAAAGTATGAGTAGGGCAGGGATACCTATAGAGGTCGGAGTCTTGGAAGAGTTTTCTGTGTGGGGAGCTGCAAGAAACGACAAGAGCTTGTTCAGTCTAACTGTATAATTTCTGGTGTTCTCATATCATATACATATTCATGTGACAATTTAATTTCAAGAAGATTTGCTATGTATTCCATGTATCAGCTGAAAATCTAGTGTTTGATCTACATTTCAAGAGGTAGAAGGGTCTGAATAACATCAAGTTATATCAAACCTCACCATTTGGAATGTTTGCTGAAAATGGGGAATTCTCAGACTAATCGGTAGAGCATATTCTTTGCAAGTGAGTGGCACACTGTCATCTTAGTGATTTTCTCTACGTACCAATACATGAAATGGAAGAAGAGTAAATAGAATGAATATCTGACAATGCAGATTTTACAAATATCACAGAGACATAATGCAAAATTTTGACACTTATGAATACAGTCTGTTGTTTGTTTACTACAATTCTTCCAAAGGTAACTACTACTATACCTTCATTGATAAGGTTCATAAACAACTTACACTTCATTGAATATCCTAACAATAGAATATAAATTACTTAAAACTAATGATTTCTCCTTTTATCACAATTCTCTTCAATAATATGAGATACCATGTTTAAAGAAACCTTCTTTTACTGCGAATGTAATTTAGGTAAAATAGCAGAGAGAGGGTATTTTTTTCTTATTATAAATCAGAACATAAAGATTCTCTTTTTATTTGCAATGTTTTTTAGGAAAGTGAATGGCGAATTCAAGTTCACAAAACAATTCAAATCTTGTAAACAAGACTTATCCAGATTCACAAGAGAACTTAGATTCTAACAAATTGTACATGAAAACTACAATTTACATGACAGAAAATAATTCAACAAAATATATACATGAAGTATCATTTTAAATACAAATAGAAGAGAAGGCTTACCTGCAAGAAACGACAAGAGCTTGTTCAGTCTAACTGTATAATTTCTGGTGTTCTGATCTTACAGTCAAACCAACCAGTTTATATATACATGACTGACATAATGATGTTGTCTGTTCTTGAGCCAGAGGGCATACCAGGCAATAGCAATAAGAACTACATCAAAGAGTATTGTGTAACGATTATCCAATACACTATTTGGTGCTGAGCCCTTATGGACAGTTATGCAGAAAGTTACCCAAGTTTACAAGACTGCTAATGAATGTCTGGGTTGGCATGTTTATTGCTTTTATTCACAGCAAATGTGTGCCCCTTCTCCTATATGTATGATTCAAAGGTGGAGAGAGAATCAACACTTTGCAAAGATACAATATATTTCTATATAAATATTATAATACTTTCATATAAATATCATAATTTAATACCAAAAAAAACTGCATCAATTGCACAATATAATATATAAAACAACTCCTGGTGCTTACTGCACCTGAACGCCAATCAGCAATGCCTTTGTCACAGAGAAAGATACTCCAGTACAACAATCATGATGACAGAAAATCCCAGTCAGCAAATGAGTGGGTACATGTCCATGCTTTCAATTTACTTCTTTTCATTTAGTTTCTTGGCTACCTAATCCCTTTCTGAATCTCTAACAAAGACTGGGATTAGCATTAAAGTTTAGGCCTCTAATTACCTACAAAATTTATTAAACTCTACATGAATCCAAATGTCACTCTCTCATTCACCGTGACACAAGAACCTTTTATTGGGCTTCTTTCATGTCTGGGCAAACTAAATAATATTGATGCCCTTAGCTTTAACCCTCACAAAGTTTACTTGAAACCCTTTGGGAGACAACAAAGTTTAACCATATCCAAATTGAACGCATTTGCAGACAACAATTTCAATGTGTCTCACATAGTTTAAATTTTCCTTGATAGGATAGATAAAATTGTGGGAAAAGGAGAGAATGCTGGTGACCAGCATTTTCTCCTTTCACTACAATTTTTTTCAAAAAGCCTCTTTCTAAGGGGCATTTAAAGTTGGCACTGTGTGGTAAAGGGTTAACCAAACAACAAAATTTTAGACAAGACCAAATAGAAAGCATGTACAGACAACAAATTAGATTTGGTTTGTATTGGAGTTTAACACCATTTTAACAGCTTAGGTCATATCATGGCAGTCAGTGACGCACACATGTGTTTCCTGGCTTTCTCGTACCAGTGCTGATACAACTTTCTTTCCAAAGCCACTGACTACTTTTCTCACATGCTTCAGCAGAGGTGAGAGGCGAAAAATCACCAGAAAGGAAGTTCGCTACAACCGGATATCGAACCTGCAACCTCCAGGTCACCAGTCAGATATGTTTACCAGTGAGCCATCCAGCAGGGCAAAAAATTAGATGTGGCTTATATGATAAATCCTGTCTTTGACAGAGTTAAAAACTAGCTACTAGTTACCAGCATTTTCTTCTTCTCTCACAATGTTTCAAAAGCATTCTTCTTCAGGGCCTTTTAAACTCTGGTGTGTTGGTAAGGACTTGCTTGACTGAAATCATCATCGTATCAGTCAGTGCAAAAGAGGATTAAATCCAAATTTCATGATGGAATGGTCATAAGTCTGTAAATCAACAGACAGTAGAGATCCAGGATCAGGCTGCACATTCTGTTTAAAATTATCTTGATTGACAATGTGGGAGTAAGCAACGCAATCCGTTAAGTCATTACAAAACGAGAATATTTTAGGCTTGTCCAAATTGAAAGAATTTGCAGACGACAAAATAAAAGTGACTGAAAATTTGAAATTTCTTTTGTGTAGAGTAGAAAATATTGTGGGAAAAGGAGAAAATACTGGTTACCAGTATTTTCTCCTATTCCCACGATGTTTTCTAAAGGCTTCTTTCTCAGGGTCATCAAAAGTAGGGACTGTGTGGTAATTAGAGCCATCTAAAACCAATTATAATTCATACAGGTATCATTCGAGTAATACTAATGATTTGATGTCTGAATGTCTTTGAATTTGGACAAGTCTAAAATTTTGCCATTCGAGAGAGAAGGGATTTGGTCATTTCCAGCACTGTTTTCTACCCTTTTATAGACAGTTTCAACGATAAGCATCAAATTTCATTTTTCATCAGCAAATGCTAATCAATTTCTACATATGTTCAGAGATTCAATACCTGGTAAAGTTAATGATCTTTACCACACACAAGGCTGGTTCAAATAGATAGCATTTGCAGACGACTCACATAATAAAAGTGACTCAAAAATTGAAATTAATTTAAGTAGACTAGAAAACATTCCAGGAAAAGGAGAAAATGCTGGTAACCAGCTTTTTCTCCATTTCCCATAAGTTTTTCAAGAAAACTTCACCTCAAGGTCACTAAAGCTTTAGATTAACTAATAAAGGGTTAAAAACAAAGCTACATCATCTAAACTAATTATCAGTATTAAAGTACATCATCAGATGGGTGTGATGACATTTCATTTTTCTAAAAAAAAAACAATGTGGATAATGCAAAAAGACTCAGATGGATAAATATGACCTTAGAATTGACTAAATTATCAAAAATAGCTCAAGTGCGTCACATCACGTGTAAAGGATGCAGTAAATAGTAGCTCAACAGGATCCCAGGGTAAAAATTAGAATATACCCACACCCACCTGTCATAATCCTTTACAAAACAGCAAAAAATTAAAGATATGTTTGCGCTGAATAAATTTAGAGACAATAACAACAGCACTGACATGACGGTCGTATCTGTTCTTAAAAAGGTAGAAAACAATGTGGGAAAAAGAGAAAATGAAGATTACCAGCATTTTCTACATTTTTAAACAATATTTTTAAGAGCCTTCTCTTTTAGGGTAGTTAAAACAAAGATTGTGTGGTAAAGGGATAAAGATAGTATATTGACAGTGAAATCTTATACTACAACATACTACGAAATCTTTTACTACAACATACTAAATGTAAAATTGTTCTAACACTACAAAACTTTCAAGTGATCCACAATCAACCACATTTGAAGACATCAATTAGAATGTGATATGAATGATTTAATTTTCATTTGGAAAAGGTAAAGAACAAACTAAGAGAAAAGAAGAATATGCTAGTCAAGAGAATTTTTCCATTTTTCACAATATTTTCAAAAGTCTCCTTTCTGAGATTTCTACAAAAACATAGGATCTCAACAAAGTGACAAAACTGTTAGATGTCAAAATTCAATGCAATTGCAGATGGCAAGTCACATGTAGATAAAATTTGTGAAACTCTAGATTACCCCTTTACCTCATAAGGCATTTCTATGGTATCTAATGGACACTAAATAACAGCAAGGATGAAGCCGTTTCTGATGTGTATATTACACGTTTTGATAGCATAGAAAACAATTTCACCTTTAGCAACAATGTTTCTAATGGACACTAAATAACAGCAAGGATGAAGCCGTTTCTGATGTGTATATTACACGTTTTGATAGCATAGAAAACAATTTCACCTTTAGCAACAATGTTTTCAAAAGGCTCCTACAAGCAATGCCTAGAAATTAGTATCTATGAGGTAAAGGGTTACATGGCTGGAAAAGGAGAATATACTAGATATCTCAGCATTTTTGCTTTTTCAAACGATGTTTTCTAATTCTTTTTCCCTCAATCGATCAGGCTTGTTAAAATACTGACTGCTGTGATGAAGGAATAATGATTCCTGCTTGTAACTCAGATATACATTTTCATCCTAAATCCCTCTGCCACACCATACCAGGATTTAACAAGAGCCGTCGGAGACAGGTTATGCTCCCCGAACAAGTGCTTGTTATAAAATGTATAACATTAATATTAAATTCAATTTCACAAATGTTTGAGCACTGATGTAGGAGATATTAGAGAAAAATAATAATTATCTTACATGACGCCCACATTTTCCGTGATGCAGCCTCAAATTGAGAAACTGGGAAAGCAGTATTTGCGCATTGTTCCAAGGAGTTCAGATATGAAGTTTCATAAAATTTGGTTGAGGGGTTGTGGAGAAATGGGTCCTGACAGACGGACAAACCCACAGCATGGCAACTATATGCTCCCCTAAAATGTTTCGGGGAGCATAAAAACCCTCAGGACAAAGCAAGCGGAAAACATTGTTAGAAAAGGAGAAAATGCTGGTTACCAGGATTTTCTCTTTTTCCCACATTTTCTGTCCTTTGCAAAACAATTTTGGCATCCTCACTGATTTTGTCGTCGGAAAATTCTTTTATAATATATGACCAGTATAAGATTCTGATGTTTGCAAAGATTAACTTATTATTTCCAACAAACTACTTGACAAGTCTCACAGCAGACTTTTCTTTGAAAATACTGCAGCAAAACGAAGAATTTTTATTGGAGTTGACCCTTTACCAGACTACAAACCAAATAGGTGCTACCAGCACTTTCTCCTTTTCCACAGTGTTATCTAAATTTTGAAATATAAATACAAGCAAATCAGACGTAACTAAATTTGTGGACTGCAAATACTTACAATATGGACAAGTCTAAAATGTTACCACTGGCTCTGTACGGATAAAATGGTGTCAAAAGCTAAGCTTTATCAGGAAATGAATACATGCTTATCAGTGCAAACTATTCAACTGAACTGTCAACAGCTGATAAAATATTGTAATTTGGTTGCCAATCCAGCCATCAGTTCCAGAAGTATTGACGTCATCCAACCCTGTGGGGTAACAGTTATTATCGGGTATTTTATTGATCTCTGTTAGTCCAGAGCATGAATGAAAAACCCATCAGCCCTTCTGTATTCCATGAAAAACAGAATTGGCCAGATACTGGAAATCATACTTTTGCTTTAAGACTTTCCCAATAAAACAAATTTACGCCCCTTCCAAATTCTAAACATCATTCTGCAGATGACAAATTCAAAATCTGTTCTCTTTTTCTGTGGTAGGGTAAAATACATTGTGGGAAAATGTGAAAATGTTGCTGGTCCCAGCATTCTCCGCTTTTCTCATAATGTCTTTAAAAGCCTCCTCTTTCAGTCGTGAAAACTTGGGATTTTGTGGTACTAAGTGGAATTTCTAAGATGTGAAAATTTCCCCTTTTCTGTCAGTGTATTTTAATGCAACTTTACAAGTAACAAATTCGCAAACATTTCCATATGCAAAATGTCTGTAATCAGTCATTTGCAATCTTTTCAACAAGCATATATATATCCACATGTACAGTAAATCATTATCGCCTGCACAAACTGTGCAGTCTGATCTTTGATCTACAATGTTCTCTTTGCAGAAATCTTCTAGAAAAGAGCAACGTTAAAATTGTAATCAAATTGATTTTATTTTGAAATAAAAAATGGCATGCAGGTTTATTTGACTCTTTAAGGGTTTATTCTTTACCCTTTGTAGAGACGAGCTCCATTGCTCTGCCAGCCACAACACTTTGACAGACCGTATACACACAGAATGTGAACAAACACTTTGACCAATAATATAAACACAGAATGTGAAAAAAATGGTCAACAGTACTATTTGCGTTCCACAATGACAATTAACTCTTTCATCCTTTTGGCCCCAATTTATATCATTTGAGCCCCAATTACCACAATTATGAAAACATTTGCAGACAACAGATTTATTGCTGTTGAAATGATGCAAATGGTTTCTTTATTCAGTTGATTGATAGACATAACAGATTTTACAGATCCACAATTATGAGATACCTTAAACCACCCTTGTTTTTTTACATATCACAATCAATGGACAATGTTCTGGCAAATTTTCCCTCTCACCTCTGATGCATGTGAGCAAAGAAATCGGTGAATTGGAAATAAAGTTGTGTCAGCACTGGAGTGAGAACGCCAGAAAACACCAATATGTGCACTGACAGGCGTAATATGACCTCAGCTCTTAAAACAGCATTTAACTCCAATACAAACAAAACCAAGTTAATCAGATAAGGGAAAAGATTACAAGTCACATGCTGTTCATTTTGATTTCTAATTATGAAGAAGGCAATGGTAATCATTAAAACGCTAAACATCAGAGATCTAGGGGAAATAGGAATTTATAAGCCCAGTGACACTGGTAGATTTTCAAAGCAATAATCATTAAATTGAGGAAATACTGAAAACGAACAATTCTCCAATATCCTCATACATAAAACATGTCCCTGTACATAAATCTATTGTGAGTTTTGATTGCCTTGGATGAAAAAATATGTAACTTACATCTTTTGTATGAAAATTATATTGGTTTGTCAAACTTAAAAACATTAGCTTTTTTGTAAACCATGAGTTTCACATATTTCAGATGAAGGAATAGGTGAAAGGGTTGAAAACATTGTCTGAAAAGGAGAGAATGCTAATCACTGGCATTTTCTCCTTTTCTGTAAATGTTCTCTTCCTTGTATCTGAATCGGTGTTTTCTGTTTGGACTAGCCCAAAATTTGAATATCTGTCTAGGGGTGAATTCCAATGTTATCTGATTCCTTTGTACATTTTTGCTTTTAAAATGCCATTTCAATAGCTTAGGTTATATCATGGTAGTCTGTGCATCTTTGCATGTTTCTTGGCTGACATAGCTTTCTAATTCTAGGCCATTTACTACTTTTCTCACAGTAGAGGCACGAGTCAATAAATCACCAGAGAAAAAGTGTGCCTCAACCATGTTACCAATCTACAATCACCTGGGTTCAAATTCACCAACCATTCTTAAGAATGTTCTCCAGAAATTTCTACACTTTTAACACATCTTCTGATTGGATAAACCATTTGGTTTAGCCAATCAAAAATTGTGTTACCTTTAGATTTTGAAGCATGGTTTGTGAATATGGACCTAGGTCACAAGTCAAAAACCTTACCACCAAGCTACTAGACTGTGCTAAAAAGTCAGTCTGAGCAGCAATGTTACTCAGTGCAGTTGTGATTCAAATCTGGGGATATATTAATGCAATTACTTCCATACTTTGAACTTTTTTTTATTTTCCCAGGGAAAAAAAAAAGGTGACCCAGAACTTGAAATAATTGGGTAGGCTCCTTGAAAACCAAAATTTCTGCCAAGTTTTGAAGCCTGAGTCATGTTTATGTCTAAGAATCAATTTACACATACACACTCCAGGTACATTAGGCCTTCTGAAACAAAACATTATACAGGGTGATCTATATCAATAAATTGAGCCATGCTCTGGCAAAAGGAGGCTTAATGCCCCTCCGACATCCAAGATAATACCATGCTAATCATCACCTAGTTATTGATAAATAAAATTCATATTCTTTTGCAACCAACTAAATCATGAGATCGAATGATCAATGGCGAAAGTTATGAAAGCAAAAAGTTTCGGTCCAGGTCAGCCAGTGTGGACTGTGTAGGCTGACCTATGTCAATACATGTACTTTTTGCAGATGCATCAAGCCCTTTTTTCATAGAGCATAGCTCAAATGTAAACATATTTTTTATATCTAACTTCTTCCTGCCAAGTTCTTCATGACCTGTTACTTCATAATTATGCTGATGTCTTGATCTACATTATATACATACTGGTAACTAACTCTTAACCAAAAAACAAAATTCAGATTGGTCAACATCAAAAACACTTGCAGATAACAAAATAAACTGTGCCTCAAATACTGGAATTCGTCTTTGAAATGGTAGAAAACATTGTTGGAAACAGAAACAATGACTCGGTTTAATATTTTCTTCTCCTTCCAAAAACCTTTTTAAATGCTTATCTCCTTAACAGTCCTTAAAATACAGAACGGTTAAATAAAGGTTTATGAGTTATCAAAGGGTTCAGACTGACTGAAATAAACATTTTAAAGAGGCCCTTACACTCATTTTCAGCAAGTTTTATTTCATTCTGTCTTTATTTTATCAACTATAGTCATTTGAATATCTTCATGCCAAATATTGCGCCTGACGGTTGCAAGATTGCTTAGATTACTGCCAAAAGAAAATGCATTTCGCTGCATTTCAGCCTTCCATGTAAACACACCTGTTGTTTCCGGTTTTTGAATCGAAGATGTTCGATATCCGTTATACACTGGGGTAGATTCGTATGATGATCATGTATTCTGTAATGTGACAATATTTGACCTTCGCCCTGCATCTAATGCCACAGGTAAACAAAGGAAATTTCAGGCTTCTCTGTTGCAGTCTCGATTTTCAGACAGAGGTCATGACCAATATGCAAATTACATCCTATCGGACTCATTAGGCAGAAACTATCCATAAATTTCCGTGATGCACCGCCATTGTTTACAGCTTGATCGTCAGCCAGTTTGCTGTAGACCAATGTTCGCTTTCTAATACAAATCTCTGTTTCCTTTTTTCAAATATGTCATATATGTCAGTAATCCATTTATCCATGTTTACACAAAGGACTGATTTCTGTATCATTCTAGATTGTTTAAAATTTAACAGCGTTTTTGCTCTCCGGCTGTAGGTGCCGGCATCTTTTATAAGTTGGAAAAAAACTCAAATTATACCTTTTAATCCTTTCCCACATAATTCTGAGTTTTAATGTCCTTGAGAAAGAAGCCTTTTGAAAAAATTGTGTGAAAAGTAGAAAAAGCTGATAACCAATTTGAGGCATATAAAGTATATTGTCTGCAAAAGCTTTCATTTTCTACAAGACTAATATTTTGTTGTTTTCACCTAATTAACTCATTACCAAACAACAGAATTTTAGACTAGTCCAAATTGAAAACACTTGCAGATGACAAAATGAACATAGCAAAAGATTTGAAAATGGTTTCCGGCAGGGTAGAAAACATTGGGGGAATAGGAGAAAATGCTGGTTACCAGCATTTTATCCTTTTCCCTCAATGATTTCAAAAAGCTCTTATCTCAGGGTCGTAAAAACCAGGGATTGTTTGGTAAAGGGTTAACACACTGAGGTGCCATACAAATTACCAACAAGGTGGTGCTCCTATTTCATAGCCAATTTCCCAAAATTTTACACACAGTAAGTATGGTACTTTGACCCAGGTTTTAGTATGCAAAGTTATGGCCATATGAAGACATGCTGTTACTTTACATGTATACTATGGAACACTAGTTTTTGATACTTCACCAAAATTTTTTTTTCAGTAAGATGCCAAAATTTTGTGCTACCAGAACTTTAGAATGGTATTGTAAGTGTATGTATATGGATAGTCAAGCATTCATGAGATCGATTTGTAATACCCCAGTCACGCATTCACGGAAGACCGCCACAGAAGAGCTATGGATTTGTTCCGGCATCGTCCGTATTAAATCATACTTCTCAGTAGCTCTCCGTATTGTAACCATAGTCATTCGTAGTAGTCCTTGTATATCCGTAGCAGTCCTTGACAATTTTTGAACATGCACAAAAATTTGCTACGGATCAAACGACCGTAGCGTATCCTTAATAGTCCGTATTAGACCGTACTGATACATTCTGGTCCGTATTTAAACCATATCAGTCTGTACTTATCCATAGGCCCAAAGGTTTTGAGCATTTGATACGGAGAACTACGGATTAGCACGGTTACACCACGTATTAGCTATGGCTATTATGGGAATTTGTCACGGAAAGTCACGATCTTAATACATTGTACTACGGAGAGGCAGGGATTCGCAAGGTCTTTTACAGTTTACTACGTTGCAACACGACTAAGTACGGAATTGTAGGGGCCACTACTGTTTGGTAGGATAAAATCAGAATCATGTAATTCAACAAGGGTATTTTTACTCTGTCCTCGTAGAAAACAAAACAATTGCGCTTTGTTGTCGAGTTCACAATCATGAACCGTCAACAAATGATGTTTGCGATAAATTGGCTGCAATTGGATATTGCTAGGGCACAAAATGTCAAGGCACTGGTCCAGCAGCTTGATGACATACATAGATGTAATTACTATATTTTTATTGTACTACTAGTAATACTTTCAATTTAAGGTTACATATTTTGCAAAACATTGTACAGAAACTAACAAACATCAGTCTTATGTGATATTCTATCCTAACAACAATGCTAAAGATGCAAGTAAAAAGATCAAATAGTACTAGTACATAAAACTGTCACTGTTTCTAGTGGTTCAGGCAACTGCAAACGAAACGTGTGGTCAAAGGTTTGAGCCCCGGAAGAAGCTTACTCTGATATTGTCAGTGAACCACCAGCTAATTAAATGTATGGTTACGGTTGCCTGCCTGGTGCCAGGTATTAAGGATATGAATCGGGAGTAAAGATGCTCAGAGAACAAGGTGTCTCATAAACCCAGGAAGCTAGTCCTTTCGAAATGGGTGATACTAACTATAATAAACAAGCACTTTATTTTAAAAATATAAACATTCACAATAATCAGCGTAATTGTAAAATAAACAGCAGATTTTATGAACATAAGAGAAACATAAATTGATCAATATTTTCATCGAACCCTTTCCCATTATCTCCTGCTAGATGGCATTCTATAAATAGTCATCTATCTGATATGGACATCCTGGGTACAGAACCGAACCACTTACCTACGCGACAACCGTTACTTTGAATTAAAAAAAAAAAAAAGGTTTACTCAAACGCTACTTCGTGCAATTCACTCAACTATGATCACCAGTTTAGAGAAATCTGTTGTTGCTAAAGCAGGTCTCATTTCTCCTCAAAAATATTGATATGTAAAAGCCAATTTTAACATTGCTACTTTATAGAGCGTAATATTACAGTCAGCCCGCTTTCGGGGCTAGTCGTGATGCATCATATAAGACAGTCGAATCTTCGAAGAATATGACATGCGCAGACAACAAACCCTTTCCCATTCAATCCATTCTTTTTATGGGTCTGCAACAGACAAGTCAAGAAAACGTTCTAGGAAATTGGAAAAAAATGCTCAAAATGAGCAATTTCCCACAATGTTTTCTACCTTATTGTAGAACTGAATCTCATTTGTACCAAATTTACAATTGTTGTCTGCAGATGCTTTCAGTTTCATGGAGGCCAAAATTTGTTAACTTGTCATGGGTTATTGATTATAATAATCAGGTAATGAAAGAAAATAATTATGTGGACTAGAGATTGGCTTTTATGAAGACCCTTCCATGGCCAGTATGATGCTCTCATGGCCTAACTTGTTGTATTTTGAAAGTGAGCAGGTTAGAAGATTTGGACGGAATGCTAAATCACGGTAGGTCCGTATCGATCCATGGCGATTCGTACTACATGTACTATGTATCGGATCGTTCTTATTAGTACTAATCCGTACTTGTACCATAGCAAATCGTAGTGTATCCATACTACAATTGTCCTGATTCATGTCGCTCTGTATTAAACCGTGTCCAACCGTAACAATCCGTATCTCTTCTGGAACTCTGACCTACATTTTGGCTGTAGATCTGTCAAACTCCGTAATCACACCGTTGTGTATCCGTATTGGAACCGTAGTGGACTATGGTATTTGACATTTCCATAGTTATCCGTGAGCGATTAGACCGTTGCTCTTCCGTGGCGGTCTTCCGTGAATATGTGACTGGGGCTTAAAGTACATGTAATTAGGATTATAGGTAAGTAAATACCACACCAGTAAGTTTATTGATATAATTATGTCATCCATAAATTTCATCAGTCTGTGTTTTAGAGAAGTTATGTTTTCATTTTGAAGTTCGTCACTTTGTCACTCTTGACATTGACTTTTAGGTAAGGTTGGCTGTGGGTGTGGGTTGTCCAGAGGCCTTTGGAGTAGATTATTTTCCTGTTCCCACAATGTTTTTTTACAGCCTGTTTCCTTGGATTATAGGGTCTGTTTGGTAAAGGCGTACTAGACCATTCCTTATGCTCTTATCATGATCAATAACAGACGTGTACAAAAATTTCCTTCTTTGGTTAGACTTACACAGTCCAATATGGTACTGTAACAACTAGGTTACACAATTTCAACCACATCTCTTACAATGGTTAAAGTGATTCTTCCTTTTCCAATGTCATTTTCTAATGCTGTCCATGCACTTGTATGTAAAGTGTTAACTACGCCAATTCTGCAATTTGTACGTGGTGCCCCCTCCTTCCAAGAACATCACAGACTGGGTTTATCAGCTATTGTTGGCATTTAACCCTTTATAAACACTTTGCCAAATAACAACATGCAATTTTTACACTTGTCTAAATGGAATACATTTGCGGTCCTCAAATTCAGTGTGTCCCAAATTTTGAAAATTTTGAAAGTTAACATTAAAGGATAGAAAACATTTTTGGAAAAGGAGAAAATGCTGGTTATCAGCATTTTCTCCTTTCCCCAAAAATGTTTTCAAAAGTCTTCTCCAATAAGGTCATGAAAACTCAGACTCGTGTAGCAAAGGGTTAAGAATTGAAATAATAGAATTGGCATTTTCTGTCAAAGAAGTGAAGCAAGCACAATTATTACACTCTAACTCTTGTTTTTCAAACTAAGATATCTCAAAGTACAAGAATTTGCCAGTCATACTGATCACATACTGTCTGATCTTGATTTACACTCTCTGCAAAAGAAGTCTTTTAACCCATTACCACACAGTCCCTACTTTTGACACCCCTGGGAAAGAAGCCTTTAGAAAACATTGTGGGAAAACAAGAAAATGCTGGTAACCTGCATTTTCTCCTTTTCCCACAATGTTTTCTACCCTTCACAATACAAATTTCAAATTTTTAGTCACTTTTATCTTGTCGTCTGCAAATGCTTTCGATTTGGACAAGCCTAAAATATTGTCGTTTGGTAATGAGTTAATCCTGAGAGCACCTAATAAACCCATAAAATATTTTCAGTCTAGAAAAAAAGACCAAAATAATCACAATTTCAAAGTTGTCCTTGTCTAAAGTATTTCAGGTAAGTGGACAGAAGATCAAAGATTTGAGGCTGCATGTTTCCTGCAGCATGATCTTAACCCATTACCACACAATCCCTACTTTTGATGACCTTGAGAAAGAAGCCTTAAGAAAACATTGCGGCAAAAAGACAAAATGCTGGCAACCAGCATTTGCTCCTTTTCCCACCATGTTTTCTTTACTTCACAAAACAAATTTCAAATTGTCAGTCACTTTTATTTTGTTGTCTGCAAATGCTTTCGATTTGGGCAAGCCTAAAATATTGTTGTTTGGTCATGAGTTAATCTACACTGCCAAAAAAAGCAAGTGTAGTTGCGAAAGGCTCTTTGAGGGTTAAGCATACAGAAATGTTTAGTGAGGTCCAGCTGGAGGAATGTCTTGCCAATCCCTAGGTTGCTTACCAATGTTTTGATCTTCTGACCCCAGGGTTATCATGTATGATAATACTTCCAGCCAATGGTGAAACCCCATGGTTTACAATTCAAAAGTTATGCTCATTATGTGAAGTCTGATATTGATCTACACTGGTTCTCCTTTTCCTTCAAGGTTTTCAAACGGCTGATTTTCAAAGTGATTGGCCCCCCCAATCACTTTGAAAATCATAGTAAACAAGCAATTTCGTTGAAATGATATCCCCTGCCAAAAAAGACCTTTTTTGATACAGGAGGTATTCTGTTTTGCATGTACATGTGGCCATTTTGTTATTGGTCCATGATGAAATTATACATTATAATTGTTCCATGGCACAGGATTTCATTACATAAAAAAATATAAAAGAGGTCCATAACAGGATTATACATTAAGTATCCTTTTGGCAGAACTTTCATAAAAGTTTGAGATACACTGACAAAAAATTAAATTTGACATAAAGTCCCCTTTTTCCATGATACAGTGATAAATTGCAAAACCCTGACAACATGTGCTAAGGTTGCATGATCTGTGGAAACCTCGTCCAAATCTGTTGAGATATGTCCAGTAATTAAAGAGATACAGGTGAAAAATGAAATTATAACATGAAGCCCCCTTATTCCATGATGCAGCTACAAATCCCAAAACCTTGACAATATGGCGTAGGTCACATGATCATGTGAAAATTCCATCCAAATCTGCCAAGAAATGTGGGAGGTGTTGTGTTAGGTCACATGATAATGTAAAAATTCCATTCAAATCTACCAAGAAATGTGGGAGGAGTTGCCTTCACAGGAAATAGAATAAAATAAAACATGAAGCCCCCTTTTTTCATGACGCAGCCACAAATTGCAAAACCTTGAGAATATGCGATATCTCAGATGATAAGAAACATTCTGTGAAAATTCCATTGAATTCTGTCAAGAAATATGGGACGAGTTGCATTCACAAGAAATAAAATGAAATAAAACATGAAGCCCCCTTTTTTCATGACACAGCTACAGATCGTAAAACCTTGAGAATATGCAATAGGTGACACGACAAGAAATATTCTGTCAAAATTCTATTCAATTCCATCAAGAAATGTGGAATGAGTTGCCTTCAAAAGAAATGGAATGAAATATAACATGAAACCCCCTTTTTCCATGACACCTTATTACAAAAAGAAGGGCAAATAACTGTGGTGCTGCATGGTCAATGTAGGTGAAACTTTTTTTCCTGCATTTCCTAATGGAGGTTGGCAGATGTGACAAGTTCCATGTAAAAACTTTGTAAAGTTTTGAAGAGAAGACTCCAAACATTAAAAGTGTACTTAAGTGTAACTTAAGTGAAACTTAAAATCGCTCTCAGTTGGCCATTTTGCATCGAATCAAAAAAACAAAAAAAACTGTCCCGGGAGAATGGGTCATTGTACATGTGTATAAAGTTTCACAAAATTCCGTCCAATGGTATTGGAGATATTTGCCGGACGGACGCACAGACGGACGGACAATGCTAAAACTATATCCCTCCGCCTATGGCGGGGGATATTAAAATATGAGTTTTTAGTGCAATGCAACAACCACGCAGAAAATCTCAATATTTCGAAGTTAGACCCGTTCCCCCCACACACACACACACACACTGCCTACGTGCCTGCGCTAAGTTTTCTACCCTATCAAAGATCAAAGACAAAATTCATCATTTGAGCCATAAGTATGATTGATAAACTGTATCATATTTAAAGCTGTTCTAAACATTATTTCAATTATATTGTGGCAGCCACTATATCTATCCATGCCTTCCTGTAGTTTCTTTTACCAGTACTCCTCACAATATTCTTTCCAAGGCACTGGCTGCTTCCTACATAGCCATAATGGAAACAGCAATGGGAGTAGAATAAATCCTGTGGCAATGACATTCATCTAAAAGAAATGGACCAATTTTGGACAATTTCGAATGACTGAACTACAGCGATCCCCCAACTCCCATTCTCAAGTCCAGCATGCTATCTCACCTGAGCCACAAGTAAATTCATCTGCAAATGACTGTTCAGTCTAAACTAGTCCAAACTTTTGTAGATGGTTAAAAAATTAACTCTTTACCACAAAATCCCGACTTTACCCTTTACCAAACAATCCATGGTTTTTACGACCCTGAGATAGAAGCCTTTTGAAAACATTGTGGGAAAAGGAGATATACTAGTTACCAGCATTTTCTCCTTTTCCCACAAGGTTTTCTATATCCAACTGGAAACAAATTTCAATTTTTGACTTCTGTTTATTTTGTCATACGCAAGTACTTTGAATTTAGACCAGTCTAAAATGTTGTTGTTAGGTAAGGAGTTAAACAACCCTGAGAATGAGGCCTTTTGAAAACATTGTAGGAAAAGGAGAAAATGCTGGTAACCAGAATTTTCTTCTCTTCCCACAATGCTTTCTACCCTTCTCAAAACAATTTTCAATTTTTAAGCTATATTTATTTTGTCACCTGCAAATGCTTTCAATTTGGACTGGTCTACAATTTTGTCATTCGGTAGAGAGTCAAACAAAGTAAGGTTAAGCCAAAAGAAAGGCAATCAAGCCACAATTAATGATCTACATATTCACAGCTTTAAGTTATGTCTTAATATTCTGCTTCACAGGTTTTACGAGCTACGAAATCGGCTTAAATCAAATTATATCCAGTTTCATGCATTGGGAACAGAGCCATGATATCCGACTTTGTAAATATTTGATCAGTTGTTAAAATGTCATAAAATCGTGAATAAGGACCTTTTTCAGAACATGTTTTTATCTTTGTCGACTATAATCCTAAGAAGTCTTTGTTCTCCTGACTTCATTAATATTTGTTCATTCTTTACCATACAGCACACTGAACAGAGCCATAGCCTAGTACTAGTGAATCTTACCCAGGAATACATGAGTTTGTAAGCTTTTGACTTGATTAGACCAAAATAATGTTGAAAGTAGTGTAAATACCATACAATTAATCAATCTGAGCTCCAGATAGAGGGTGTGATTTTGCTTTCATAATTAAAAATATTAGTTGTTCTCTACTAAACCCTATGTTATGGGTACTCATCAGCATCGTCTCATTGAGACGATTCTAATGAGTATCCACAACATAGGGTTTGGGAGAGAAATAATGGATTTAACTTAAATACCATCACTCCCTATTATCTGGAGCTCTGATCAACTGACCGTAAAGCAAAACTGTAGACTTGTCCAGAAAGTATGTGCAGACAGCATTTTAAATGTGACTCCAATGATGGAATTTTTGTCTTCGCATGAGTAAACAGAAGGGTCATGATGGCCCTGAAGTCGCTCACCTGAGCCTTTTGACTAAACACGATCCATCTTAAATCTGGTTCGAAAGGGTACTTAAGTTTTTACCCAGATATGACCATGTGACATATATAGTTTTTGACCTGACATATCCAATTTTAGAACTTGTCTGAGATATCTTCAAGACAAACATTCTGGCTAAGTTTTGGACTGAAATTGTGGCGTCTGGAGCATATACAAGGTTAATGTTGAAGACCCATGATGGACGATGCACAGTGGACACTGGACACAAAAGGCTTACCTTGAGCACTTTGTGCTCAGGTGACCTAAGAA
This sequence comes from Tridacna crocea, assembly GCA_943736015.1. Classification (NCBI taxonomy): domain Eukaryota; kingdom Metazoa; phylum Mollusca; class Bivalvia; order Cardiida; family Cardiidae; genus Tridacna; species Tridacna crocea. The sequence continues at coordinate 29,997,054 of OX031066.1, read as the reverse complement.
TATTGTTGGAATAGGAGAAAATTATGGTTACATGTATTTTATCATTTTCCCATGATATTCTGAACAGCTGTGTCCTTTTTTCAAAATCATTAAACATAAGATTTATTAGGTAAAGGTTTACAGGAGCATATAGGTTGCAAATTCACCAATCGTTAAATATCACCCACCTTTCTATACTCCAAGTAATCTGATTGGCTATGGGTGAATGTGTTGGCCAATAAGGTGGCTAGTCTTGGAATTACTTAGAACTGTTGGTGAGTTACAGCTGAAGGTCATATATATGTGGGAAAGTAATAATATAATGATTAATCTTTAACTCATTACCAAACGACAATATTTTAGGCTTATCCAAATTGAAAGCATTTGCAGATGACAAAATAAAAGTGACTGAAAATTTGAAATTTGTTGAGTGAAGGGTAGAAAACATTGTGGGAAAAGGAGAAAATGCTGGTTACCAGCATTTTCTCCTTTTCCCGCAATGTTTTCCAAAGGCTCCTTTCTCAAGGTCGTCAAAAGTAGGGATTGTGTGGTAATGGGTTAAAGCATCTTTTATAACTATAGTTGCCTATGCTGCCAATGTCGATCTAGATCAGAATCCAATAAACAGTGCACTCAGATCTTTTACATACTCTCTGCTTTGTTTAGACGTTCTGGGAAAAGACATTTATCTAAAGTTTGAATTGGTTAGGTTCCATTTCTATATTCCAAAATCTTTTTTTTTTCAAAGTGTACACAGGCAGCTGTATTCCTGATCTGCTCACAGTTTCAATTTTGTTTTCAATAACTCTTTACTAAAGGACAAAATTTTGGACTTCACCAAATTCAAAGCATATGCAGGTGACAAAATAAGTGTAGTTCAAATGATGATTTCTGACTTTCAAACAGTAGAAAACATCGTGTGAAAAGGAGAAAATGCATTTTTGGCTTTTCACAATATGTTTTCTACCAAATGCTTGCAACCAGCAAAAATTTCTCTTTTTCACAATATGTGTTCAAAAACTTTGTTCTTCAGGGTTGGTTAACTCTTTACTAAACAACAAATTTAAGACTTGTCCAAATTGAAAGCATTTGCAGGCAACAACATAAAAGTGAATCAAATATTGAAATTTGATTTGGAAAGGGTAGAAAACATTGTGGGAAACGAAGAAAATGCTGGTTTCAAAGGCTTTCAGTCTCAGGGTTGTTAAAAGTCGGGATTGTGTGGTAAAGGGCTTAAGGTTTTGCTAACATACTAAGTAGAATAAATTTATCTCAGCTGGAGGTTTTTTATCACAAAAATTCCAGAAACAGGCCAAAATGTAAGCTTTTCTTTCTTTTTTGTAAGATTCCCATTGTTTCAACATGATTTTTACCTCATATCTTCCAACTTGAACTTATTTTCAGTCAATAAAATTTGCTGTCAACTAACAGCATTATGCGCAAACGGATCAGAAAACAATTCAACAAATTAAGAAAATGCTCACAACTTGAACTTTATCTATCAAAAAAATTTTCCTTCAAAATCTGCCATATTTCAGTTGAATAAAAAGGACAAACTAATGCTAAGCAAGTGTTTAACTCTTTACCACACAATCCTGACTTTTAACGACCCTGAGAAGAAAAGCTTTTGCAAACATTGTGGGAAAAGGAGAAAATGCTGGTAACCAGCATTTTTTTCTTTTCCTACAATGTTTTCTGCCTCAAAATCAAATTCATTTTTTTTCCACATTTATTTTGTCGTCTGCAAGAGCTTTCAATTTGGACTAGTCCAAATTTTTGTCCTTTGGTAAAGAGTTAATCCCTAGATAACCTGGGTATGGTGATCCAGATCAGGCAGTAAACAATATGCAGTTTAATCTTGGGCCATTTTATCTGTCTTGAACCAGCACTTTCTCCATTTCCTACCATGATTTCTGCCTTCCAAAGGCAACTCATATCATTTGAACAAAATTATATTTGTCTCCTGCAAATAATTTCAAGTGGTACAAATCTATAATTTTGTTATTTGGTCAAGAGTTGAGTCAAGTTGATATAATTCTGTACTTACATCAATGATGTCCTTATTTGTCCGACTCTCGTGTGGTTCATTATACTCCGTGTACTTTAGCAACACTTTATCCATGTCCGTGCTCGCATATTGAAACAACTTGTTAGCGCTGTTGAAGATGATAAGTGCAATTTCACAGTCGCACAAAACACTTAATTCATAGGCTTTCTTCATTAAGCCAAACTTTCTTTTTGTAAATGTCACCTGAAAAATACAAGCACATTATATAATTTCATCAACAGAAGTAAAAAAAAACTTTATAAGTAAGATTTTCCAGGCCTTTTTTTTTAATCAAATAACCTCCCTTGTTTTCAGTGTAATATACCCATTATAAATTTTCTTATCTTATACACCTTTGATATCACATTTTTGTGTGATGTCATTTTTGAAGTCATTTTGTATGCATACATAGAAGTGAATGGGTTTTACGCATATTACCTCGGGTGCATTTATGAATGTAACATTTAACTCATTACCAAATGACAATATTTTAGGCTCGTCCAAATCGAAGGCATTAGCAGATGACAATGTAAAACTGACTGAAAATTTGAAATTTGTTTTGTAAAAGGTAAAAAACAGTGTGAGAAAAGGAGAAAATGCTGGTTACCAGCATTTTCTCCTTTTTATACAATGTTTTCTAAAGGCTTCTTTCTTAGGGGTATCAAAAGTAGGGAATGTCTGATAATGGATTAATCTATATTTCATGAAATGCCATTATGTGATAAAAAGAATCTGACATTAGTGGACATTTGAGATAAAATTTTATTAAACTTGTCAAGGACAAATGTTATTAAGCTCGCCAAAGGCTTGCTTAATAACATCTCCCTTGACTCATTTAATAAAATTTTATCTCGAAAGCCCACTCATGTCAGATCCAATATATCTCAAATGAGTTGTTTGATTGATTGAATGGTGTTTCACACCATGTTCAACATTATTTCAGTCATATCACATTTCCTGACTTTCACCAGTATTAGGCTGGGGCCCTGAAGATTCTTGCCCAAGAAAACTCCTACAAAACACCCATAGGATCCACTGACGAACAAACTCTAGGGTTCTGTAGGTAGGGGTCCTACACTTTTTCACAATTCCACAAAGGATCCCAATTTGTTAACTCTCACACAATCCAGACTTTTAAAGAACCTGAGGAAGGTTTTGGAAAACATTGTGGGAAAAGGAGAAAATGCTGGTAACCACACCGCAAACATTGTAAGAAAAGGAGAAAATGCTTGTAACCAGCATTTTCTCCTTTCACTACAAAGTTTTCTACCCTTCCCAAATCAATTTCAATTTTGGATACACCTTTATAATGTCATCTGTAAATACTTTCAATCTCGGACAGTCTGAAAAAGTTGGTCCAAATTAAAAGGATTTGCAGTCGACAAATTAATTGTTATGAAATGATGATTTTTGTTTCGGATGGGGAAGAAAATGTTGTGGGGAAAGGAGAAAATTCTGGTTACCAGCATTTTCTCCTTTTCTTACAATGTTTTCAATTAGCCTTCACCTTCAGGGTCGTTAAAACTCCGGATTGTGTGGTAAAGGGTTAAAGGTGGGTATACAGAATTTTTACATCTCACTAAATTAAAATATAGATATATATCACTGAAATTTATAGGAAAAAATAATACAAATCATCAATAATTAATTAAGACTCATAAAATTACAAAAAAAACAATTTTTTTTTTTTATGGTATTCCCTTAAAAGGCTACATAGACTCTTAAGGTATTTTTAGATTTCCCGCCAAAAATCAATAAAGCATTTTGGGAATGTCAAGAGACTGGCACGTGACTAATAATGCTTAAACTCCATTACATAACAAACATGTAATTATTATTTTTCATAATGTCTTCTTCGGACGCTATATTTGAAACTTCCTCTGTGCATACCTGTATGTAAATGAGTGAACTGATCATCTAAAAATAGAATGTGTCTCCTGTTGGTGTCAACCTGGGCCGTAGTAAACTCTAATTTCTTGTGTTGTCAGATGGGTTTCGACTATTAGGGTAACATGAATACAAATCAAAAGGCTTTGGGAGTAGAGCAAAGTACCCAAATTTCGACAGGTTAACAGTAAAATTTCATCATATGAGATACCGTTTGTAGATGACCTAATTTCGACATACCCTGACAAAGAACGATAACATCCCGACACATTTTAGGCTTCAAATTGTCATCTGTGCGATTCCTGTATGATATTTTCAATATAAACGTAACCCAGGGTATGGTTCGTTATTTCGACATGGGGATCGTAATTTCGACACCCTTGTTTTATTTTGAAAAAATAGATGCAGATTACGGCAAACACGTGATTTTGACAGTTATCCGCCATTTACCAATCACAAGGGAAGCAACTTTTGCAAGTTTTTGGGTCAGTAAACGAGTTCGATTTATCCGTAATTGGTAATGAGATAAAATTGTGCTGGAGGACAACAGTTCATTCATTTGTTCGATTTGACCAGGGACGTAGCCAAGATATTAAAAAAAAAAAAGTTGGAAAAAAAAATTGCAAAATTCGTGATTTGAACCTACGGCGGTAATAAATATGTCTAATTAGTGAACTGCACTCTTGACCACCAAACCACAGGCGCTCCAGGTAATTGAGTGGAATTTTATCATATTATTTTTTAGTTGGGTGGCGAAATTACGGCACCCCTTTCAATTTTGTTTCCTATTTTCGACACCTCTGCTAAAATTTTATTCCAGGCACGAATAGAAAATCTGAACATCAAATCATCATAATAAACATAGTACAGGGCTATTTCAATACTGCAAGTATTGAATTGATGAAAAAAAATTCAATTTCTCTTTACTTTTCATAAAGCCCTGTCCTTATGGAAAGTGTTAAAGGCTAGTTTTTCAAAAACTTTTTCAAGAAACAAAGTCGGTCTTCACCAAAAATGTCAGATCAAGTGAGTGCCTTTTGAACAGAGATTTTATCAAGACGTCAAATAGATTTTGAAGTCATGATCTAGTCGGATGAAGCGACTAATAGATAAAGTGAAAATAGATTTTACTACATAAATAGTAAGGGGTGTCGAAATTACGGGTATGCCGAAATTAGGGTACTTTGCTCTATAAGGATGATTCTTTTGCATTTTTGTAAAATTTTCGTCCCAAAATCTGAAGGGCCACCTTTAAATTCCATTATTTGGGGAATCTTCAATTTGTCATCTGCAAATACTACCAATCTGGACCAGTCCAAAATTTCATCTGATAAACATTTAAAACATGGGATGGTGCGGTACAGGGTTAATCTTTCACCAAGAGACAAAATTTTGGAAAAGTCAAAATTGAAAGCATTTGCAGACGGTATAATTATGTGTGGCTCAAACCATTGGATTTATCTTTGACGAGGTAAAAAACATTCTAGGAATGTAGAAAATGCTGAAAACATAGTGGGAATAGAGAAAATGCTCAGGTTACCAGCATTTTCTCCTTTTTCCCATAATGTTTACAAAAGGTGTTTTCCCTTAGGTCATTAACTCTTTACCACATGACAAAATTGTAGACTTGATCAGATTGAAAGCATTTGCAGATGACAAAATAAAGGTAACTGAAAAATTGAAATTTGTTCTGGGAAGGGTAGAAAACACTGTGGGAAAAGGAGAAAATGCTGGTTACCAGCATTTTCTCCTTTTCTCACAATGTTTTCGAACAGTTTCTTTCTCAGGGGCGTCAAAAGTAGGGATTGTGTGGTAATGGGTTAAGACCCCGGATTGTGTAGTGACGGATTAAATACAAATTGTACGAGAGCAAAAGGGTCAATAGGCGCAGATACAACAGCGTCATCGTCGTGCATTAGATCTCAAGTTGTTTTTTTGAACCGGTAATACTCTACAAGTGCCCATGTTTGCTTTATGAAGCATGAAAAATTGAAAATAATCAGTCTAATCTGCTGTAACGCAAACATCAGTCATTCTTCCCACAAAATGCACTGATACAATCTCACGTTGATACATTTATCACTATAATCCTACAGTTTGAAAAATATAATGAAATGGAAATTTTTATAACCATTGTACACACATACAGGATCTGACAGGAGCTGGCGGTTTTAGATAAAATTTTATTACTTCTTTCCCAAACACAAAATTTTGGGCTAGATTTAGTCCAAATTGAAAAGATTTGAAGACAACAAAATAAATGTGAATAAAAAATTGGAATTTGATTTGGAAAGGGTCCTTTTCCCACAATCACAGTTTTCAAAGGTTTTCTTCAATGGGTTGTCAAAAGTTTAGATTGAGTGGGAAACAGTTAAATTAGTCAAGGGAAAATGATACAAAATTGAGTCTTAAAATTTGGCTAGCTCAAAAACAGTTTTTTTAGAGAAGTTAAAATTCTATTTAAAATAGCAAGGATTCCTTTTATCACATAACAATATCAACACAGATTCTAGATCAGAAGAATGCAAAACCATGATCTAAAGATGCAAACAATGTTATATCCACAGAACCCAATCACCCACTTGTAAAAAATATGAACAGAATAATGTCAAAAATGATATCATACAGTTGTGATATTAAATGTGCCTAGGATAAGAAAAAAAATTAAGAAATATTACTGAAAACAAGGGAGGTTTAATCTGATAAATGGAGGCAAAAATGTATTTTAATGTTTGAAGGCTGTTTTACTCTTTAGCAAACGACAACATTGCCAAAATATTTGCTGAAGACAAATAAAAAATTTGCCTAGTATGGCGAGATTAGTCTTTGATAGGATTGAAACATGGTGGGAAAAAAGAGAAAATGCTGGTTATTAGCATGTTCTCCTTTCATGCAATTTTATAACAGCCTGTTTTTGCAGGGTTTTTAAAAATTGGGATTGTTTGGTAAAAGATTAAATTATAGCTTAAATTTCAACATTTCTATATGGCGGCAGCCAATGCACATATTTCAAGGTCATGTTTCTTTAATTTGTACAGTGCACAACTTTCTCTCCAAGCCCACTGGCTTCTTTCCCACATAAACACCATTGAATAAATGATGGAATCTATATTCAAAAAAAGTTTTTTTTAACCAAGATTCAGCAAACAACCCTATCTTGTATTTCACCAACAGTAGCCTGACCCTGCCAGCCATTATATTTGTTTTCTATCCAATCAGACAAAATCCATCATGTGAACCAAGTTTACCTCATGGTACAGAGCTAATGGGGTGTTTTGGTCGGGTGCAAGGACTCCAACCTAAAGAGCCACAGTCAAAGGATAGGATGAGACAACAAAGATCTGATATGGCAATGAAGCAAAGATAACCAGAAAATTATTGAATGCCTTACAGATTCTTTGTCCTTCAGCACACAATCCTGTGTTTTAACCCTTTACCATCCAAGGATGATTTTTAATGACCGTGGGAAAAAGGCCTTTTAAAAACATTTTGGGAAAAGAAGAAAATGCGGTTAACCAGCATTTTCTCCTTTTCCCAAAATGTTTTCTACTCCATCAAACTAGAAGGCCCTGAAAGGCCTGACTATGCTCTACTGGCAGATGTTGCTTTGATGATAGCATACGTTATGAATTCATGATGCAAAAAGACAAACTAGATATTCAATCCCTTGATGAATCTTCCAAAGAACTGGGTCAACACTGTGAACTTCACTGCCTAAACAAGAATTGGAAATTTTCAACTTTTAATGGTTACATTTCCAAAACTGATTGTCAGATTTTTTTTTAAAAATCAATAGGGTTCAAGCTGTTTAAAATACAAAGCAACTGAGCAAGTTTCGTGAAAATTCAACCAAAACTGCTGACCTAATCACATATACAAGAATTTGAAATTTTGAACTTTAATTGGCTACTATTCTGTTTATTGAATTTTTTCTAAATCAATAGGGTTGAAGCTACTGATAAGGCCTAAAAAAAAAAAGAGTTTGTTTCGGGTAACCCGACCCTACCTGGAGATTTTGCCCCGACCCTATTTTTTTTTCTTCCGATAAGAAAAAATCGGCCTTTTATCTAACTGTGTCACAGAACACATCTGTCATGTACTACTACATACATACAGTGTTAAAATTCATTATTGAACATGAGAAGATACTTTAATTAATTATTAAAGATGAGAAGATAGTTTGAAGTCCCTCTGATCGGACGATGCCACGCTGATCATTGTAGTGTCATGGGTTTTCGCGTTTTTTCGGCGATCTATTTTTTCGTGACAAATAAGTTTTTTAGAAGTATTACTACATGATTTGACAGCAGTCAGTCATTTTGAATTGCAGATAACTTGAAAATATGTCACTTAACACTAGATAAGAGGATTAACACCGCTATTACGCTGTCATAAATGACTCTCCAGCTTCATGATCATGCGCATGTCGTTCGCATTTTATACTGATGTGTTTACGTTTTTAGCCCATATTTCTGCTGGATGCACGAAAGCTAGGTTATATAAAGCTCTAGACCATAAATTCCTGCGTCAGATACTTTACAGCGTCAAAGACATGTCATTTCAATTTTCCAGCGCCAAAACTCGCACAACTGTCAACTTCGGAAGACCGTTGCCGATCTGCGATTACCGATTTGTAAAGAACAAAGACAATTTAAACTGAGCCATCTTTCGCTAGCAAATTCTCAAATTGCAGCCAGAATTCTTCCGCTAAACCAAACGACCTTGTTAATGCTTTATTTTACAATCCTAGTGACAAATATGTTACAGGCGGCAAACTGATCAAAACACAGTCTCAACTTTTTGGGCACAAACATAATAAAATCATATGATCACCTTAGAACGTTCCGAATTGGCATCTATATTTAAAACGGGGAAAACCCTAAGCTAGAGTGAGTGACTGTCAACATTTCGCTGCAAATCATTCCCCAAATTGCAAAGTTTTATAATTTCATCGTTATTAGGGCTTTTTTTTTCTACGTTCACGTACGTATACAGCAGAGGCAATGAAAAACTGTGTGAAATTTTCTTATTTTATACTTGAACCACATACATTTATACGTGATTGCACACACTCTGCACACGACGTAAATGTATCGGCAAGTATCGATATGATGAGTAAGAATCGCGATATACTATCGCCAGCAAAAATATCACGATGTTCTGATGCATCGATGATATCGCCCCAGCTCTAACTTTTACGTTTGATTTTCACTTTTCTTAATCGATTGAGAAATTCTGGAATCGACTGTAGTCAGTTCCGGAACTCGCTTGGTCCCAAAACTTGAAATCTGGTTTTTAGCGTTGGTTTTGTGACTAATATCAATCAAACTCTTGGATTCAACATAGTGGATAAATAACACGAAAATTGGCCGGTAAAAAGACAAATGATTTTTTGTCCACGGATGTCTTGACAAAACTTGACGAATCGGCAAGCTTCTCATTTGATCCTTGTGCCCGGGTTTTAAAATTTAAAACAAGAGCGGCAAATTGTCGCAAGATACGCCCGTCTTACCCCAAATTGTAAAGCTGGGGCATGCACCGGACAAAATTCAAGTATGGAAAACAACAAAAGGCAAAAACACAAAAATTAAGCGAGCAAGAGTTATGATTCCTGTGTACTGCGCTCCCCCTTGATGAGATCTATCCACCCATGAAATTTCATAACCCTAGCTAGTACAGTTTTGGAGATATCCTCCGGACAAAATTCAAGTATGAAAAACGACAAAGGGCAATAACCCAAAAATTAAGCAAGCGAGAGTTATGATTTCTGTGCACTGCGCTTCCTCTTGATGAGATCTATCCACCCATGAAATTTCATAACCCTAGCTAGTATAGTTTTGGAGTAGAGCTGGGGCGATATCATCGATGCATCGGTGCATCGTGATATTTTTGCTGGCAATAGTATATCACGATACTTACTCATTGTATCGATACTTGGCGATACATTTACGTCGTGTGCACAGTGTGTGTGATCATGTTTAAGTGTACATGATTCGTGTATGAAATAGAAAAAAATACGCACAATTTGTCTCTGCTGTACATACAAGAACATACAAATAACTCGCCATAGAAACAATGAAATTCATAAAACTTTGCAATTCGGGGAATAATTTGCAGCAAAATGTTTAGTCACTCGCTCTTGCCTAGGGTTTTCCCGGTTTTAAATATAGATGCTTATTTGGAACACTTTAAGGTTATCATATTTTGTTTGTGCCCAAAAAGTTGCGGCTGTTTTGATCTGTTTGCCTCCTTAACATTTTTGTCACAAGGACTGTAAGATAAAATAAAGCATTCATTAACAAGGTCATTTGATTTACCGGACGAATATAAGCTGCAATTTGATTATTTGCCAGCGAAAGATAGCTCAGTTTGAAATGTCTTTGTTCTTTCTAAGTAACAAATGAATGAGCTGCGGATCGGCAACCGTCTTCCGAAGTTGACAATAGTGCAAATTTTGACGCTGAGAAATTTGAAATGACGTCTTTGACGCTGAAAGTATCTGCCTAATTGTCAATCTGACACATTAAGTTATGATCTAGAGCTTCATATAACCTAGCTTCCATGCATCCAGCAGAAATATGGGCTAAACACGATCAGTATAAAATGCAAAGGACACGCGCATGATCAGGAAGCTAGCGAGTCATTTATAACAACGTAATAAAGGTGTTAATACTCTTATCTAGTGTAAAGTGACAGATTTTAAAGTTACCTGTTATTTAAAATGGCAAACTGATGTCAAATAATGTAGTTATACTTCTCCAAAAATTAATTGTCACGAAAAAATAGATCGCCAAAAAGCCGTGAAAACCCATGACACTACAATGATCAGCGTGGCATCGGCCGATCCGAGGGACCTCAAACTATCTTCTCATTTTTAATAATGAAGTTAAACAGTGAATTTACAAAAAACTATGAATAAAACAATAAGTTGGGGGGCTAAAATTCTGTTCATGAGTGAAAAAAAATTGTTGTTTTAGGAAATGAAAATATAAATCTACCTGGGGGGGGGGGGGGGGGGGGGGGGTTGGCGAATGCTTGAAATAGGTCTTTTTTTCTTTCTAAACTGGCTTGGAAATTAAAATTAGAGGACCAAAATGAATGATATTTTATAAAGCAAAAACTCTAAATGGTGTTGCATTGCCGTTGATTTTTGAAGCACAAAACACAATATCCCCATAAACTTAATATCATGTAGACAAATTGTCTTACCTGCTTGTTTTAGCAAACATTTTGATTGATTTTGCCAAAAACGTTTGTACAGTTTAAAGAAAGGTTCCTAAAGATTTTGAAGAGCTTAATATACATGTAAGTGTGAACATGTAGATCTATCTATAAAATCTTGTTTGCGCATATGGCATGAAAACAGTCTCTCTTTTAATAGGCTGTCATTAAGTATATCTGGATCAATTAAGTATCGTGATATTGTAGCGTATCGCCTGCCTGGTATCGTGATAGTATCGCGATACATTTTTCTTGGCGATACCCAGCTCTATTTTGGAGATATGCTCCGGACAAAATTCAAGTATGAAAAATAACAAAGGGCAATAACTCAAAAATTAAGCAAGCAAGAGTTATGGTTCCTGTACACTGCACTCCCCCTCGATGAGATCTATCCACCCATGAAATTTCATAACCCTAGGTAGTATAATTTTGGAGATATGCTCCGGACAAAATTAAAGTATGAAAAACAACAAAGGGCAATAACTTAAAAATTAAGCACAAAAGAGTTATGGTTCCTGTGCACTGCACTCGCCCTCTATGAGATCTATCCACCCATGAAATTTCATAACCCTAGGTAGTATAATTTTGGAGATATGCTCCGGACAAAATTCAATAATGAAAAACAACAAAGGGCAGTAACTCAAAAATTAAGCAAGCAAGAGTTATGGTTCCTGTGCACTGCACTCCCCCTTAATGAGATCTATCCACCCATGAAATTTCATAACCCTAGCTAGTATAGTTTTCGAGATATGCTCCGGACAAAATTCAAGTATGAAAAATGACAAAGGGCAATAACTCAAAAATTAAGCAAGCAAGAGTTATGGTTCCTGTGCACTGCACTCCCCCTCGATAAGATCTATCCACCCATGAAATTTCATAACCCTAGCTATTATACTTTTGGAGATATGCTCCGGACAAAATTCAAGTATGAAAAACAACAAAGGGCAATAACTCAAAAATTAAGTGAGCAAGAGTTATGGTTCCTGTGCACTGCACTCCCCCTCGATGAGATCTATCCACCCATGAAATTTCATAACCCTAGCTAGAATAGTTTTGGAGATATGCTCCGGACAAAGAACTGGACGCCGCCCGCCACGGGTGATCCCATAATACGTCCCGTCTTCGACGGGCGTATAATGAAATGAAAATAAAATGAAATGATCTCCAACGCTGAAAAATATCTGCCTAAATGTCAATCTGACACCTGAAATTATCGTCTAGAGCTTCATTTACCTAGCTTGCACGCCACCGATAGAATATGGGCTAAACACGATCACTATAAAATGCGAAGGACACGCGGACGATAATGAAGCTGGCGAGTCATATATGACAAAGTAACAAAGGTGTTAATCCTCTTATCTAGTGTAAAGTGACGGATTTTAAAGTTACCTAATATTCAAACTGACTTAATGATGTCAAATTATGTAGTAATAATTCTCCAAAAATTGATTGTCACGAAAAAATAGATCGACAAAAAAAAAAGTGAAAACCCATGACACTACCGTGATCAGCATGGCATCGTCCGATCAGATGGGCTTCAAACCATCTTCTCATATTTAATAATTAATTCAAACAGAGAATTTACACAAATCTATGATTAAAACAATAAGTGGAAGCTAAAATTCTGTTCGTGAGTGGAAAGAAATGTTTTATGAAATGAAAATAAAAGATCTATAGCAGACGGGGTGGGGAGTGAGGGAGGAGAGAAAGGGTCGTCTGCAAATGCTTGAAATATGTCTGCTTCTTTCTAACTGGATTAGAAGTAAAAATATATGGAACAAAATAATAAAATGAATGATACTGAATAAAGTAGAACATCTAATGTTAAAATGTGTCTGATCTATATGAAATTGAGGGGCAGCAGCACTCCTCCCAATTTTCTTGATGGATTTGGATAAAATTTCACAATGTTTCTCATCTCTTCTTCTTTGTGACCTAACACATATTGTCAAGGTTATGAAGTTTGCAATTCATAGCTGCGTCATGAAAAAAGGAGGCTTCATGTTATATTTCATTTTTCACCAATATTTCTAATTCATACTGGACAGTGGACACATAGGGTCGTCCGCAAATGCTTGAAATGTCTGATTCTTCTTAAGTTGATTGGAAATTAAAATATAAGGAACAAAATAACAAAATGAATGATACTGAATTAAGCAAAACATTTAATGTTAAAATGTGTCTGATCTAAATGAAATTGAGGGGCAGCAGCACTCCTCCCAATTTTCTTGACGGATTTGGATAAAATTTCACGATGTTTCTCATCTCTTCTTCTTTGTGACCTAACACATAATTGTCAAGTTTATGAGGTTTGCAATTCATAGCTGCGTCATGAAAAAAGGGAGCTACATGTTATATTATATTTTCCACCAATATTTCTAATTTATACTGGACAGTGGACACAGGGTCGTCTGCAAATGCTTGAAATATGTCTGATTCTTCTTAAGATGATTGGAAATTAAAACATAAGGAACAAAATAACAAAATGAATGATATTGAATTAAGCAAAACATTTAATGTTAAAATGTATCTGATCTAAATGAAATTGGGGGCAGCAGCACCCCTCCAACATTCCTTGACGGATTTGGATAAAATTTCACAATGTTTCTCATCTCTTCTTCTTTGTGACCTAGCACATGTTGTCAAGGTTTTTAAGTTTGCAATTCACAACTGCATCATGGAAAAGGGGGTTTCATGTTATATTTCATTTTTCACTGATACTTGAATTATATTTCTAATTAATATTGGACATATTTGAACGGATTTGGATGAAATTTTCTCAGATCATGTGACCTAGCACATACTGTCAAGGTTTTATAATTTATAACACTGTCATGGAAAAAGGGGGCTTCATGTAAAATTTAAATTGCATCTGTCCTTTCGTACGTCCATTTCTTGTGAACGCAACTCCTCTCACATTTCTAGACGGATTTGGATGAAATTTTTACAGAATGTTTCTCATCATGTGACCCAGCGCAGATTGTCAAGGATGTGTGTGTCATGGATAAAGGGGTCTTTATTTTATATTTAATTTTTACCAATCTCTCTAATTACTGGGTGTATCTCAACAGATATGGGTGATATCTCACAGATTGTTTGACCTTGTGCATATTGTCAGAGTTTTAGAATTTACTGCTGTGTCATGGAAAAAGGGGGCTTCATGTCAAATGTAAATTTTCAAGCTACTGGACAAAATTTCATGAAACTTCATGTTTTTATTGCATAATCAAAGCCAGTGACCATTGAGTCTGTTGTGCATGCGTCTCTCCATCCATCAGACCATCCGTAAACCTCTTAGATTATAAGTAGCTTAATATATCCATTGAGCTACCCAGGCAGGTGCTAGAAATTCCAAAACTTTAGTCTGTTAACCCATTACCACACAATCCCTACTTTTGACGCCCCTGAGAAAGAAGCCATTAGAAAACATTGTGGGAAAAGGAGAAAATGCTGGTAACCAGCTTTTTCTCCTTTTCCTACAATGTTTTCTACACTTCTCAAACCAAGTTTCAATTTTTCAGCCACATTTATTTTTGTCGTCTGCAAATGCTTTCAATTTGGACAGGTCTAAAATTTGGTCGTTTGGTAAAGGGTTAAAGCAAGCTGCTTGAAATAGCAACTTGTGGTGGCGTATATTGTGATGACAGCAATCTTGTTTCACTTTTTAACTCTAAAAGACAACAAAAGTGGACACTTGTAATTTTGCAGTTGTGTCAGAAATGTGTGTTCTAGATAAAAAAGAAACATGCGCATCCTTTGTTAACCCAACTTTTCTACATTTAAATCAGTAAGTTATATAGTCACTTTAAAGTGTTCTTGAGGGGAAGGGTATTAAACATAAAAACAAACGAAACACTCTAGTATTCATCAGTCTATTTAGTCTGTTAAAAAAAATAATAAAAAAAAAATTTGCCCCTACCCTACCTAACATTTTTGGAGACGTTACCCTAAACAAACCATTTTTTTTTAGGCCTAAGATAAACAAACTGTAGGATTTTCAAGAAAATTTGACAAGAAATGCAGAATTTTCAACTTGAAATGGTTACTTTTCCCATACTGTTTGTTGGATTTTTTTTCGAAATCAACAGGGTTGAACTAATTGATGAGATAAAAAAAACTGTGCAAGTTTCACAAAAATCTGATTACAAATGACATTTTATCTCGTAAACAAGAATTTGAAATTTTCAACTTGAAATGGCGACTTTTCCCATACTGTTTGTTGGATTTTTCTTAAAATCGACAGGGTTGAAGCTATTGATGAGATAAACAAAGTGTGCAAGTTTACAAAAATCTGATTACAAATGCACATTTTATCGTGCAAACAAGAATTTGAAATTTTCAACTTGAAATGGCGACTTTTCCCATACTGTTTGTTGGATTTCTCTCAAAATCAATAAGGCTGAAGGTAGTGATAAAATCAACAAAGTGTGCAAGTTTCACAAAAATTGAGCATCAAATGCAGACTTTATCGTGTAAACAAGAAAAAGACTAACAGACGGACGACGGAAACCTCGCCATGACATAAGCTCTGCTGGCTTTCAGTCAGTAGAGCTAGAATTGATTGTACTGTCTGAGCCATATTGAAATTGTAATCTGCAAATGCTTCAATTTGGACAAGGCTTAAATTTCGTCGTCTGGTAAAGGGTTAATAAGCATGAGAAAGAACCCATCTGTGAACATTGTGGGAAAAGGAGAAAATGCAGTTTACCAGCATTTTCTCCTTTTCCCACAGTATTCCCTACTCTACCAAAGTAAAATTTCAATTTTTGAGTCACATTGATTTTTGTCATCTGCAAATCCTTTCAGTTTGGACAAGTGTAAATTTTTGTCTTTTGGAAGTTATAGACCATCAGGAAGATGGTCATTTAACCCATTACCACACAATCCCTACTTTTGACCCTGAGAAAGTAGCCTTTGAAAACATTGTTGGGAAAGGAGAAAATGTTGGTATTCACTATTTTTTCCTTTTCCCACAATGTTTTCTACCCTTCACAAAACAAATTTCTAATTTGTCACATTTATTTAGTCGTCTGCAAATGTTTTCCATCTGGAAAAGCTTAAAATATTGCCTTTGGTTTAATGAGTTTAAAACATTGCGAGAGAAAGAAAATCAGTGTTGGTTAACATATTAATTGTTTTCAAAAGCCTACTTCCTTAAGGTGGTTAAAATTCGGAATTGTGTGGTAAAGGGTTACCTTTTATAACAATGTACCAAGTATGAGATATTACTGAAAAGTCCTGATGTAAATGCACAACCTTTCATCTTCAACCTCGATCTACAATAAACTGTTGCTGCAGCACGATACAGCATGCCCTTGGGAATATGGGGAATCAATTCTAATGAATGGAGACAGCATCCCAGGAAATTTCTATCTTACCCTTGGGCTAGTAAGTACGACTCATAGACCTTTTACAAACAGTACAGATCAAGATCAGACTGCACAGAATGTGCAGTCTGATTTTGGATCTACACTGCCCCAGACTGAGATATCTTTCTCCCAAAAATGCCTTTGAAATAGCAAAATTTGGGTTTTTACAAACAACTTGCAAGTTTCACATTAGTTATTTAGCAGGATAAGGAGCTAAAATCTCACCCTGCCGTGCCCACACATGCTCCGATAAATACTGGAGAGATATTTCAGGAGCGATGTCAACAGGCAGCTCGGCCCACGCAGGTTCTGCTTCACAACAATGGTGCAATTTCAACTCTTAACCAGATGAAAAAATTTTAGCCTTGTCCAAATTCAAAACATTTGCAGACAACAATTTCAGCATGGCTCAAATGGTGCAACTTTTCTTTGATAGGGTAGAAAATTTTGTGGGAAAAGGAGAAAATACTAGCTACCAGCATTTTCTTTTCCCACAATATTTTCAAATGGAGTATTTCCCAGGGTCATTAGATGTCAAGATTGCGTTGTAAAGGGTTGTACAAGGACACCAATCCAGACAAGGCAAATCAATAATACTGCAGCATCATGAATTTATGATCTGACCCCATTTCTTGTAAATAAAACATTAAAGATGTTTTCTCATATTTTGTGATTAACCTGCTCCTGTACATTTTCAAATTTTTGTGTTCCTACAGTGAGCCTCATTTAAGTTTAAGATGCAAGTTTAAAATGCAAGTTAGCTCTTTACCAAACAACAAAATTTTGTACTAGTCCAAATTGAGAGCATTTCCAGACAGAACTATATAGAGCTATCACTAAACACGATTATACTACCACCAGCTCCTTGCTGCAAAAACAGGTCTTTGTCAGAATGCAGAATGGTTTAGTGCAAAAGTAAGAGTTAAAAAAAAAAGTTCAAGGGGAGATAACTCCATAACAGTGGGGTCATGAAAATTGCACATGCACAACTTCATATATATAGGAACCCTGTGTGTAAATTTGAGTTCTGTGCGTGAAAGACTGTAGAAGTATTCCTCCGTACAAATTTGCGTCTACGGATAGATGGACAGACAGATGGACAGACAACCATGGCGATTCCAGTATACCCCACTCCACTACATTGTGGGGGAGTATAACTAGAGGCGCTTGAGCGCCTGTATCGCTCCACAGGCCTGATTTTTCTGTAATGGTGAAGAGAAGTTTTTAACAATTACCATTCATTCCAGCATTTTAGGTCTCTAAAGAAAAAAAAGCTATGGAAAAAATTGTGAGAAAAGACGAAAATAAAAGTAACCTGCATTTTCTTAGTTTTACACAATAATTTCTACCCTTTTTGATACAAGTTTTACTAATTTGAAAATTTATTATGTTGTCTGCAACATCTTTCAATTATGGCCAGTTATAAAAATTTTGTCTTCTGGTTATAGTTAACTCATTACCAAACAACAACATTTTAGGTTTGTCCAAATGGAAAACATTTGTAGATGAAAAAATAAAAGTGACTGAAAATTTGAAAGTTGTTTTGTGAAGGGTAGATAACATTGTGGGAAAAGGTTACCAGCATTTTCTCCTTTTCCCACAATGTTTTCTAAAGTCTTCTTTGTCAGGGATCAGTTTGACTGGATAACAAAATGCCTTATCACAACAGTAAAGCCCTGCCCCTCTTTGTACCAGGTCACCAGATAGGTCAAGAAACCTTTACCAGAACTAATCAAAGTGCAGAGGTTCTCTTGTTTTATATGAAAAGGATTATAGATTATGTAAGGCAACCATCTTTAACTCTTTACCAAACGACAAAATTTGGGATGTGACCAAACTGAAAGCATTTGCAGACAACAAATTAAACATTGATGAAATGATGATTTCTCTCTTTGATAGAGTAGAAAACACTGAGGGAAAAGGAGAAAATGCTGATTAACAGCATTTTCTCCTTTTCCAAGAGTGTTTTCCAAAAACTTCTTCTTTAGGGTGGTTAAAAGTCAGGATTGTATGGTAAAGACTTACCACCATGGGAACTAACCTGCAATACAACAATGAAATCAAGAAGAAATTTTTCAAAGATTTTACTTTATACCATAAAAGGAAAATGAGTCTCCCATAAAAGCCATGTTTTCTGACGGATCTTTTTTTTTTTTTTAAGGAATTCTGTACACCTCTATCTAAGGAACATTCCTGCAAAAAAATAATGCTATCCACTTAGCGTTTTGGGAGGAGAAGATTTTTTAAGGTTTTTTACTTTGGTTGCCATGGCAACCAGAATTATTCAAGGAACACAATTATTTGAAGTAATTTGAAAAAGAACCACCTAAGGAACATTCATGTGAAATTTGGTAAAAATCCAGTCAATAGTTTCTGAGAAGTTTTTTTTAAAGAAAAAGTTTACGGACGCACGCACAGACAAACGAACGAACGAATGAACGAACGGACGGACGCACGACAGACACAACGCCATGACAATAACTCGCTGGCCTTCGGCCAGTGGAACTGAAAATAAATGTGAATGGAAAATTGCAATGTGATTTGGGAAGCGTAGATAACATATGGAGAAAGGACAAAATGCTGGTTACGGGCATTTTCTCCTTTTTACACAATGTTTTCAAAAGGCTTCTTTCACAGGGTCTTTAAAAGTCGAGATTGTATGGTAAAGGGTGAAAGAGTCATAAATGCTAGTCCTTTACGACTCAATCCTGTTTTTGAACGAAGCTGAGGAACAAGCCTTTTGAAAACAAAGTGGGAGGAGAAACTGCGGCTAACCAGCATTTTTTCCTTTTCCTGCAATGTATTACAACCTCTGAAATAAGTGAATTAAACGAAAGTTTCAAAGCGTGTAGTGAAAAAATTTAAGAAAATTCTATTTCAAACAAACTTTACAGAAAAATCTCTCTTTATCAGACAGTGAAGATTCAAGATCAGATGGTACTTTTTGTGCAGTCTGGTCTTGATCTACACTATCTACACATGGTCAGGGAGTTGTACTTATAGCAGCCTATAGGTTTGTATGGCTGCTGTTATGGTTTTGATATACTGTACCAGTAATGTCCCTCTTTCAATGAACTCCATCAGAGTGTTTGTTCCTGTATGTTCAAGAGGCTTTATTCTGCGGGTCGTAAAAACTCAGGCTTGTATCATATATTTTGCGGTCTGATAAGGTGTTACTGAGAGCTCTACAAACTTTCCTCTATTTGGTATGATACCATAGTGTAATTATCCTCAACCAAAATCAAACTTCCAATCCAACAGTAAAAATGGCAATAATGCTATTTCAGCTTCAGTTTTTTTTAAAAAAAAAAAATGTTTCCATTTCGGACATCAGTCTGTGCAGGCTGACCTGGGTCAAACTTATTGCTACTGGTATATTTTCTGTATGTCAAGGAATTAGTCTACCTCAGGATTCATCAGGCTTGTAAATAAAATGGAACCTATTTTGTAAAGACTTGCCTCATATACTGCATCACAAAGATGCATCACACCCCCTTTTCCCAGACTGCCACTCATGTGTTTTTTCCCCCAGAACACATCTAAAATTGCAGTATTTAAGTCTAAGCTACACACCCTAAAGCTGTGGTCACACCT
Source organism: Tridacna crocea (assembly GCA_943736015.1). Taxonomy (NCBI): domain Eukaryota; kingdom Metazoa; phylum Mollusca; class Bivalvia; order Cardiida; family Cardiidae; genus Tridacna; species Tridacna crocea. Next base: position 29,976,957 of record OX031066.1, on the reverse strand, counting down.
TACATAGTTGACCAAAGATGGCCTTAGTTGAACCTAGTTGACTGCAGTTGAACATGTAAATAATCATAGTTCAATGTAGCAATGAACAGAATTTGAACTTACAATTTGCCCATTATAGTAAGTGCATAATTTTGGAACATGTTCAAAATTTTGTTACAGTTAACTTCAATGTATAATTCCCACTGTAACCACCAAAATTTCAACATAGTTGACCATAGATAACCATAATTTCACCTATTTAACTGTGGTGTGTATAACATGGTGGGGAATCACGTGACACAACAACAACAACAATGACCGTTATTTGAAAAAATTCCCCGACTTCGGGTAAGAAAATCTTCAATAATTCCGTTAATACATGACCGATTGGAATTTGGTTTGAAGCAGAGAAGGCGGAAGGACTCCGGGGATTTGCTTGATGTGTTAGATTTTTCAAACAACACCTGATAAAAAAGTTATTGACGAGCAAACAAATTTTTTACCCTGGATAATTTGTTTGCTCGTCAATAACTTTTTTATCAGGTGTTGTTTAAAAAATCTAACACATCAAACAAATCCCTGGAGTCCTTCCGCCTTCTCTGCTTCAAGTCAAATTCCAATCGGTCACGTATTAACAGAATTATTGAAGATTTTCTTACCTGAAGTTGGGGATTTTTTTCAAATAACGGTCATTGTTGTTGTTGTTGTGTCACGTGATTCCCCGCCGTGTATAATATGCTAAGCTATGGCCAACTATGATAAATCCACACTACAGTCAACTATGCAAGATTTGCCAGCAGTTACAGTGCAATTACTGCAGTTTACCCACACTGAACAAGCACAACCACCATGTTGTACTCTAGCTAACACAGTTGACCTTAATTTATTGTACTTGTGCGTACTTAGGTTATAGTTTATGCATAGTTTACCATAATTACTTGTAGCAAGATGTGGTAATACCCTCATTAATTGTAGTCACTTTGCATGCACTTGAATGCAGTTAACCATACATACACACAGTTCAACCTAGTTAAGAGTTTCTGTAATTCCTCTTGTTTCCAATTTTAAGCCTACTTCCAATGTACTTCAATCTACTTGACTGTAGTAACATCAAGGCAGACAACGTTTGAAATGAACTTTGGAAAACTACGAGCACTACTGTAAATGTGACCATGGCTTCAATATCAGATTTTTTTCCATTGTGCTACAATCGTTTTTTAGCACAATGGGAAAATTTCAGTTACCTGCCGATTCCTTTCATCCGCAATTCGTGAGATCTGTATTTTTTTCCGCCCCATTCTCTTGCCACCTTCGCTTGCGGCTCCTATCACACGTTCCTGTACCTGAGCCACAATGGTAGATTTATCCGAACTAACAATCCTGAAAAGCATAAAGAAAATAAATTTCATTAACAGGTGACATTATTATTACTTTGGTGCTTACCAGAATGACAAAATTTTAGACCAGTCCAAATTAAAAGCATTCATGCAACATTTTAACTCTTTACCACATGACAAAAAGTTAGACTGATCCTTATTGAAAGCATTATGCAGACAACCAATTAAAAGTGTTTTGATTTACGAAATTTGTCTCTGAAAGGGTAAAAACTTTGTGGGAAAAGGAGAAAATGCTGCTTACCAGCATTTTCTTCTTTTCGCACAAGGTTTTCAAAAGCAGTCCTTAAACCTAGCTCAAAAGGACTTTGCCCTAAAAGGAGTGAAAAACTTCCCAAAAAGGAGATTCAGCATTTGCTTGTTTGTTTGATTGGAGTTGACTGCCATTTTAACAGTTTACGCAATATCATGGTGATCAGTGTACCTATATGTGTGTTTCCTGCCTTCTCATAGCAGCAGTGATACAACTTTCTTTCCAAGCCACTGAACACCTTTCTCACATGCATCAGTGAGAGGCAAAAACAAGAGAACCATGATGGTCCTATATTGCTCACCGCCCCTGCAAAATTTTTATGAACAGTTCAAGAAATATTCTTGGCACGTTCAGGTACATTGGTACTTGAACTGTTCCTTATCACCACTAGAACAATTCATGTACATTTTAAGAAATGTTAAATGAAACAAATCTCAAGAACTGGTTGTTCTTAAAGTGTTCTTGATGGAAGTTCAAGAACAGTTCTTGAACTTTATTTCAGGAACAGTTCAAGAACAATTATTGAACTTTATATCAGGAACATTTCAAGAACAGTTCTTGAACTTTATTTCAGGAACAGTTCAAGAAAAACTGTTCTTGAAAAATTCTATAATAGTTCTTATTCAGTGTTGCTTAAAATGTTCTTGAACAATTCATGAATAAGTGTCGAACAAATGTCCAAGAACTACTAATGAACTGTTCAAGAACAGTTGTTCTTAAATTATTCAAGAAAGGTAATGTTTCATTTAACATTTCTTAAAGTGTTCTAGACAAGATCTTGAACAAATTAAGAACATTTTTTTCACACAAGTTCAAGAAATACTCAGGAATTTTCCAGTACAGTAATTTTTCAACAATTTTATCCTTTTAAATTGAAAAAGGATGCTCTGAGTGACATAAACATTGCTTAAAATCCTTTAGACATATGCTTGAACATTACTAATAATGCTAAAACAATTTAGATTAAATTCAAGTACCAAAAAATTTGAAAAAGTTTCTATATTTCGAATTGCTTATAATTTGTTTTAGTTATGATTCAAATAACTATAAAATAAACAGAAAAAAATAATAAACAGAAAGACATTTAACCTATAGTTTACCAGACAAAATGACACCATGTGACAAAAAGGAACAGTATCTGGATGAAATGTTTTTAGATAGTTTGCAGAATATTTGGGACTGAAAGAAGCATTTGCTCACTGTGAGCAAGCGTTTCTTTTCCCACAGTATTTTCAAAAGATGGCCACCTCAGTGGCCTAGTGGTAGAGCGTCCGGCTCAGGTGTGTAAGGTAGCTGGTTGGATCCTCTGCTGGTTCATACCAAAGACTGTTTATTAACAATGGCAGCAGAGGCTATTGTCCCTCTTTGGGTTTCAGGATTAAGGGACTAGAACTTCAATTGGATGGTCAGTGCCAGTATAACACTAGCTGTGTTTGTGAAACACTTAAATGCACCAGCAAACAGCCATTTTTTTGAAAACTCAACTAGACATTTGACCTTTACTGATGACCCTGAACTTGGTACCAACAGAAAGGTCTTGTCACAAGATATACTCATTTGAAATATGAAGGTAACAGTTAACAAATTACATGTACCAAACAATGCCGACTTTTGATGACACTGGGAAAGAAGCCTTTAGAAAACATTGAGGGAAAAGAATAAAATGCCGTTTTCTACCCTTCCAAAATCAAAATTCGATTTTTGATTCACATGTATTTTGATGTCTGCAAATGCTTTCAATTTGGACTAGTGCAACATTTTATCATTTGATAAAGAGTTAACTCTTTACTAAACTTCAAATTAATAGACTGGTCCAAATTGAAAGCGTTTGCAGACGACAAAATAAATGTGACTGAAGAATGAAAATTTGATTTGGGAAGGGAAGAAAACATTGTGGGAAAAGGAGAAAATCCTGGTTACTAGCATTTTTCTCTTTTTCACAATGTTTTCAAAAGGGACCTGCCTCAAAGTTCATCATTGTGTGGTAAAGGGTTAAAGATGAAATGTAAAACAAATGACTTTGAAACAAAAAGTTCACTCTCTTTATGGACCGACACAACAGTTTCTTCTGATTTTTAAAGTTCTTGTAGAAAGTTGCTTGGTCAAATGATGTTACTTTCAACACTATGCTCTGAAAATTTTTAGGGTCAAGAGATGGCTTCAGTTTATCCATGGCTTTGATGTTCTTTTACCAGTGTGTGTTCAATTGATCATTTCATCCTCAGTGAACAACTGAAGTCATTAGTATTTTTTGATCACCAACAACAGCTTTGACACTCTTCTTCAAATATTCCTCAGTCAGTATTGATGCATCATCTACAGTGTCTAGGCAGTCCTGTTGTTTGTCGCTGTTAGATGTACACAGAGCGTCAACAGTAACAGTTTCTGTTCCGGGTGTTCTTTGTTCCATGACTGGACCTTTAAGGGCTAGCTGAAGGAATGCTCGAATCTTCCTGTTTGCTCGTCCTTTCTTCAAATTTCCTATATCTTCTACGGGTGGCTCTAAAGTCTCCTTCTAGTCTCAATTTCCTCTCTGTCAAAGAAAAGAAATTGCTTAGTTACATGTATGTTTGAAGTTGGGAGTGTGTAGATGTCATAGGCCAGATAGGAGTTTAGCCAGATCTAGAATCTAGCTAGACCAAATAAGAATTCTTATCTGGACTTGGCCAGGAAAGACTTCATTTGGTATTGCTAGATAGGAATTCACTTCTTGCTAGACCGATTCTGTGTATCTGCCTAGGCCAAAATGGAATCATTTTACAAAAGGTACTGATCTGGACTAAACGTTGATAATTTGGCTGCCAATTCCTTGATTTAAGATCATCAATGTTTTTTTCCCTAAAATTCTACTGAATTCTAGCTAGAAAATTGAATAAAATTTATTTACAGTTTCACTGTTAGAGAAGAAAACCTTACTTTCAAATAACGTTTGTTTGTTGTCTGCATATGCTTTTATTTCCTGTCCTTGAACCCGTGATTTTTGTTTGCATCTCATAAAGCACTTATTTAGATCTAGATGTTTATTTGTGGACATTGAACATGGAAATTGAAGATTAAAGTTAATTTTTCTGATGAAAATGACCAGAAGTACAGCTCTATTTATTTTAAGAAGGAAAGTAATATATAGCTCATCTTCTTTTCTAAATTTCATTGTGTTCCTTCCCTATCAACATGGTATACAGAGACTGCGACAGAAATCTATTTTAATACCAAATGTCCAAGTTTTTGCATGACAATGCCAGGCTTATGACATTGATGCCTAGTTATCTTTGAAAACAGCAAAGTTTTGGTACAAAGTGATAAAAATATGGTACGAAATGGTATAAATTATGGTAAAAGTGACTGGAACGAAATGGCCATGGTACGAAACGTCCGTAAGTTTAGCCTTGATTCGAACATTCCGACTTTGTACTGTCTAATAAGAGCTTTGGTTCTACAACCTGCTTCAGAGCATGCATGGAACGTCGATTTCCATCGTTCAACTGTCACATTAGGGCAAAAGTTCTCTTGGTTTCGACAGAAATTGTTGATGATTCGCTTGTCAACGTTCACGCGCTATATTTTAACTAACCATTACACAAGGTAAAATCTGATTGGCTTATAAATTTTTTTTAACCAATCAGCTTCCTTGTAAAAACAATGAATAAAGGTCGTTGGGGCATTCGGAATATCTCGGAATATCCTATTATGGAAGCATCATAAATGGTATGTAGGTACGGAATCAGCCGAGTTGTGACGAGTGGTCTTTGGGGTGGGGGAAACTTTTTTTTTTTCACGCATGCAGCATAATATAGCAGTTTGAAAGAAAGAACATAAACGGGGGAATATTCTATAGAGCGAAATAGATTCGTTAAAAAAAAAACTTACCAATTAACAATCATTCGTCAACGGCGATGGGCCAACGGAATCGTCCGACTACATTCGGATCTCAAGAAAAACTGCCGATGTTTGCGACACATCAAAGATGGCGTCTCTGATGCGGAAGTAAACAGAATGAGGATGATATTATCGATGGAAAAGGGAAATTCGAGTGCCTTGTATACAGTATTTCAACGGAAACTAAGTTCTAAGCAGAAATTTAACAGCATCTTTGGATCTATCATGTTCACGATTTCTGTAAGTAATTTAGTTTATATTTTATTTTACTACGCCAAACGAATGCATGAGAAATCGTCCCCTGGAGAAATCGTCTTCTTTCTCTTGATTCTTAAGAGTCTTGTAAGCTTCAATTTAGATGCTAGATCTACTCCCTGTGGTGTCTGTGGTTGTGAGGTAGAGCGTTGGCCTCATAACCGAAAGGCCCCGAGTTCGATACCCGGGAGGGGGTTTCAACTTTGGGATTTTTCATAGGCCCACACTACTGGTGTAGTTTCCAGAAAGCAAAATCGAGAGAGATTAGTATAAGTTGTTGTAAGAACTTGTTTTCTCAATCGTTGTAAAATAAATATGTTTAAACTAATCCCTGGTTTTGACCACCCTAAGATAGAAGCCTTTTGAAAACATTGTGGTAAAAGGACAAAATGCTGTAACCAGATGCTGTAACCAGCATTTTCTCACAGTGTTTTCTACCCTGCTGGAAACAAATTGAATGTTTTTAGTAACACCAAATTTGTTGTCTGCAAGTGGTTTTAAATTGGCTTGTCTAAAATTTTGTTGTTTGGGAAAAGTAAAAATGCTGGTGACTAGCATTTTCTTTTTCCCAGCTTTTTATCCTTTCATGAGCAGAAATTATCAATTGTGTTTCATTTGATTTAGTGTCTGCAAGTGCACTCTGTTAACTCAGTCGAAAAATTTCCAGATTTTGTAAAGTGTAATACCATTGACAGGAAATTGGATTTACGTTGCAGTCAAATGCATGTACCTTAGCGATAAATATTATTGTTTAACCACCCTGAGGAAGAAGACATTTGAAAACACACTAAAAGGACAAAAATGTTTTTTAATACTAGAAATTTTTCTGTTTTTGACGGTGTTTTCACTCTTTCAGAAACAAATTTCATCATGAGTCACATTTGTTGTCTGCATATATGCTTTCAGCATGGAAAAACTTTGAAATCTCTCATGTAGTAAACAGGTAATGGGCATATCTTGATGGGGTATTTAGGTCAGAACTTGAAAATTCTCAGTATTTGTTGTTTTTTTTTCTATAAAATTACCATAATAAAGTTGTCTTTGGGGCAAGTTGTCCTGCACCCTCTAGAAGTGTCTAAATATCCCTTTTAAGGTATTGGTAAAATATGTGTAGCTCAGATAATGATAGGCAGCCCTGCCGGTTTGGGATTAACTTTTTACCATACAACATTTTTTTTTGTACACAACCAAACTGAAAGCAATTACAGACAACATAAATGTAGCTCACTGGTGATAATTACTATTTTCCATGGGGTAGAATTTAAATATGCTTTGGGTTTGACTAAGAGTTTGTCAGTAAATTTAAAAAGTACTGGTTAATACTTTACCAAACAACTAAATTTTGGATAAGATCAAATTTAGAGTATTTGCAGAGGGAAAAGGAAATGTATTTCAGATGATGTTTCTGTCTGACATCATTGACCAAAATCATAATTGGAAAAGTAGAAAATGCTGGTTACAATGTTTTGAAAAGGCTTGTTCTTCAGACACGTTAAAACTTTGGATAGTGTGGTAAAGAGATAACTTTACTTTGGACTTATTTTCCCATACGGGGTCACTTTTCTCACAAGTTTAGAGGACAGTGCCACTAAGATTGGTTTTGTTATCTGTTCAAACTCTCATATGGAGCCTAAATCTGTTATGACTGTTTCCGTTGCTCATTGCTATGATTGTAATTTTCCTTTGAACTTCTACATTTCATATCTAGCACTGATGTAGTCTGTTTTCTTTCATTTTAGGTCCTGTTAAAACATGTAAAAAAGAAGTATGTAGGTAACAAAGAACTGGAAGTTCCAAAGAGTACTTTTGCAAGATGGAAACAGAAGAATTTCATGAAAGATTGTCCTGGTACAATCCAGTTGTATAAGTGTCACTTGGGAAAAAACTTGACATCAGAAGGTAAACAGGCATTAATTAACTCTTTACCATGCAAACAACAAAATGTTAGACTTGTCCAATTTGAAGGTATTTGCAAATGATAAGAAAGTAGCTTTTAACCCATTACCACACAATCCCTACTTTTGACGCCCCTGAGAAAGAACCTTTAGAAAACATTGTGGGAAAAGGAGAAGATGCTAGTAACCAGCATTTTCTTCTTATTCCACAATGTTTTCTATCCTTCACAAAATAAATTTCAAATTTTCACTCACTTTTATTTTTTCGTCTGCAAATGCTTCCATTTTGATAAACCTAAAACTTTGTCGTTTGGTAATGAGTTAAGGGAACACCATCGAAAAAACTTTTTTTGTAATTTATTTGTTTTGTTTTTCATATAAATTTCATTGATATATATACATTTATGTTTTAATTTGGTGAGTTATGAAAAATCTAAATACCTACCTATAAAGATGAACTTTTACATTTCTTGCTTAAAAGTCTGCATATGCATGATTTCATAAAACTGACCCAGATGTATTATATCACCAATGGCTTGAGCCCTATTGATTTTGAAAAATTCTGACAATAAGTAAGAGAGGAGTAGCCATATGAAGTTGAAAATTAACATTTACAGCAATGACGTCCACATTGTTGATCCAATTTGTTTGAAATTTGCCCAGATTACTGTATTTGTCCAATTGAATCCTATTAACCCTTTGCCAATTAATCCCTGGTTTTAGTCTTGTGTGCTCAATACTCTCCACACTTTTCTGGAGTTTCTTTTACAAATACTCTGCACAATATTCTTTCCAAGCTACTGGCTGCTTTCCCACATAGTCATTTTCCAAAAAATGGTCTTTGGACGGTGAGACAGAAAGGAATCCTACAATTACTACCATCAATCCTCAAAATATTGACCACATTTAAGTTGAACATCTAATAGTAATAGTTATAGATCTTTCTTTGTTCATATTTCAGACGTGATGTCATCAAGGATAACTGGTAATCTAGTAATCCATAGATGATAATGCTTCAAACTGAAAAGAAACCAACAGGAAGTGACTGGAATCTGATACAGATTGGCACTATGGCACTACTTGGAACTTTTCATGTGAAATTTGATGCCAAATGGACATTCTGTTCCCAAGTCTTCCAGCTGGATGATGGTGAAGATGTAATTGCTGTTGATAGGTTAATTGAAACACTTGTGTACATATAAGTGACCCATGAAATGAGTGCATGTGTTGTCGAATGATTAACAAGCATTTTAAATAATAAAAAGTTCAGATATAGTCGCATCAAGAGAAAGTTTTTCTTTCTTTTTTTGACCCTGTAAAAATCAAATTTGCTAGCACTGCCATAGAGGTAAAATCTTGAAATGTTTGAATAGAAAGAGGACTTTCAATTTATTTGTGAATACAAATACATGGCCTCTGAAATTTGAAATAAATGGTTGGACAGACTAAATGGTACACTAATGGTATTTAATGGTCTGTTCTCATTCATAACATTAAAGCTACCATTAGATATACATTTTTACAGATAAGGTAAAATCAGTAGAGAGTTAACCATTGAAATCAGACTATTTTAAGGCCATTTCAATAGTTTTTGCTGAGAAATGGGATTTTCAATGGCCTTTTAAGGCTCTTTAAATGAATTTTTGACTATTTCATTTTGCTAAGGGAGAGTCTTGAATTTGTCATTTGAAAAGGGTTACAGCATAGAGTAGAACATTTAAAGAAGATACATGTTCTAAACTCCTTAAAAATGTTCTTGTTATCATTTAAGAATAGTTCTAGGATATTTTAGGAACATTTTTTTTCTTGAACAGTTCCTAAAATGTTCTCATTATCATTTAAGAATAGTTCTAGGATATTTTAGGAACCTTTTTTTTCTTGAACAGTTCCTAAAATGTTCAAAGAACATTTTAAGAATTATTTAAGAACTTGACAAGTTCTTAAGAAATTCTAGAACTGTTCTTAAAAATTGTTCTTGAACAGTTCAAGTACAACTGTTCAAGAACAGCCTTCAAGAGCAGATCAAGACCTGTTCCTAAAGTTCTAGAACAATTCATGAACAGTTCTAATCACAAGAACTGCGTTTCGCAGGGGCTGAGTACTAAGCAGTAAATGTCTACAATGAGGACAAGTACAAAAGTTGCTGCAAAGATGCAGCAAAATGGGGAATAGCACGGCGAAAAAATAATTTTGCAGCTGCCATTTGTTTCAAGAAATCTTTCAGAATTCACGAAATTCGATATAGTATACAAAAATACATACAGGCCATACTGCAATCGTATTTACTAATGAGTAGTCTAGTAGATCTATTGAACTAAAGAAGATAAAGGTAAAACAAAGGATAACACTATATATATATAACTGTGTTAAAAAATACCTTCATTCCAAAGGAACAGGAATTGTGATCCCAATTAAGCTTTAATAACTATGAAAGAGGTTTTTTGAAAACATTGCTGGACAATGAGAAAATACTGGTAAACAGGCTTTGCTTCTTTTTCCCACAATATTCCTATAATATCAGAGAGAAAAAAATCATCATTTGAGCAAATGTAGTTTGTCGTGTATGTACGCCCGTAAATGCTTTGAGTTTGGTTTAGTCTAAAATTTGGTCGTTTTGTAAAGAGTTATATCTAAAAATCAAATACCATACCACGTGGGAAGAACAGAAAATATGAAAGATAAAAAGTACAGCCAATTCAATTTTTGGTTGCAGTAATTATCATTTACGTTTTCCTAGCACTTGGCAGTCATTAGTTTTGCTACAGTATTGATCGAACAGTCAATTTTACTTTTTCAGAGGCAATTCTTTCATCAGGCATATTACTATTAAGTGTGACAAATTTGGTTTTACATCTAACCCTTTACACAGCCTGGGTTACAGTTCGATTTATTTTACCCTCCCCCCCTTTTTTTTAATGAAGCCCTTTTTTGACAAAGTAATGTCACGATATAAAAAAGGAGAAAATGATCGGACTGAACCCAGGCTGCCCTTTAAACAATCCCATGTTTTAACGACAACGAAGAAAAGTTTTTTGGGGCCATTGAGTAAAGAAATAGGAAAAGTCAGTAACAAACGATCTGGCCTTCCAGTAGCGCTTTTGTAGACCACATATACATGTACCATTAGAGCTGTAGTAAAATGTCCTTTGTTGCTGCTTTGTTCAAGTCAAGATTTTATATGATGTAGGCTAAGGGTTAAGGCCCTTGTTGTCTCTCTATATAAACAAATGTTTAATCGACACGCTAAAACGCCTCCTGAACTGGCTAACACGCCTCCCTGTCTACAGCATTCTAACAGATATTTATGTGTAGAGTTTCCATTTAACATTTATCCAAACAATCTGAAGTCTTAACAACAGAGAGTGAAACATTTCTTAACACCATTAAAAACAACAAATGCAAATAATCATCATTTCAGTCTTGTCAACAGTATTTAAAGTATGTTTTTTCCTGCTGGGAGTGGGTTCGAAGATCTGTTGATGTTTATTTATAAAAAGAAATTTAACCACATTTGATTTTTCTATTGACTTTATTGTTACAAATCATAATTATTGTACTGTTTTTCTTTCATGAACAAATTGTTTAGCATGATTAAAAAAGTTCAGAGCTAAGATTAGGATTGTTGTCATGGTAGCCTATAATACGCAAACCAGTGACAACTTGGTCATTACGGTCGACAAATCAGGGTCCAAAAATTTCCAGAAAAGGCACTCGTCCTGTAGGACAAGTGACCTTGAAAAAAAAACACTGGCCTTGCTTCGATCTACACTCGTCCGACAAGAAAAACCCTTTCAAAATTGGACTCGGACGGTTTGTTATTGTTTCTTTTTTCCAGACGAAACAGTTACATTACAACGGTCCAAATACAAGGTCTTAAAAACCGGTATCAGTTATCCGGCTATGTTACAGCAATCAATAAAGCCAAAAGAACACAGTTTTTTGAAGTGGTATCGGGAAAGTATTTGCGGTAATCTTAATATCGTTCGTTTCAATAATTAGAAAAGTCGCTCATATTGAATTAGGTCCACTCAAAACATATTCTGAGATTTTTGTTAGGCATGAAAGAACCCGGGGTATATATATCGTTAGGCTGACTTGAAACCGGTCTTTAGGGGGCGGGAACCAGCACACTTTATGTTCTGTTTCAAAATTTGATTTCCTAAATACACTTGATTTGCTTATTCAATAATTGAATGGCCGTTTTGTCTTGTGTAAGTTAAATATTCATCTGAAGAACTTCTTTTACTATCTCCTATTCACCACTCGACCTATGGGGCGAGTATGGCAGATATTTCACTCGTCCTCGTCCATTTCTTACTCGTAAATTTGCACAACTGGGTTTTTTTTGACCCTGCAAATAAATTTTCATTTCTACTCGCAAAAAAAAAAAATGCTAGTGGTCGTGAAATCTACTCGCAAAATCACTTTTCCACCCACATTTTGCAAGTTTGCTAGTGTTAATTTCGAACCCTGGATTTAACCAATTTGCAATGGAAATGGGGACGTTTTAACTAAAAGTGGGACGTTTTGACTGTGGGACGTTTTATCCATGTGCAGACGCGCTGAAACTTTTAACTGAAGGGATTCCTCATGTCCGTAAACATATTTTTTATTTACTGAATACTACAATAATTATGAGGCAGGAATAAAGTATTATGACATATGTAGACAATACCAGGTATACAAAGAATCGGCAAATTCTATGTTTTTGTCAAATATCATCCAAGTAATGAAAATATTTCATAAATAACGCCGCAAAATTCAAAGGGAGATTTCTGTGCGGATTTAATCCATGGACAGGGAGAAAAGCCATCAATATATGCACTGCGACTGATGTTGCCGTGCAATAAATACCAAGTATCAAAGTTCAAGGTCAAATAATTCTGACAGGGTATTTAACTGTGCAAATTGCATCTTCTGCTTTTAGAGAAGAAGATTTTTAAATTTTTCCTTCTTTGTTCCTATGTTTCAAACTTGTGACCCCCAGGGCTGGGCCAGTTTTGACCCCAGGGGCATCATATGAACATTCTTGGTAGAGATCCACTAAGAGAATGCTACATACCATATATCAAAACTTTGCACCTTCTAGTTTCAGAGAAGAAGAAATTTAAAGTTTTCCTTCTTTGTTGCCATGTTTCAAACTTGTGACCCCCGGGGCAGGGCCAGTTTTGACCCCAGGGGCATCATATGAACAATCTTGGTTGAGGTCCACTCAGAGATGCTACATACCAAATATCAAAGCTCTGCACCTTCCAGTTTCAGAGAAGAAGTTTTTTAAAGTTTTTCTTCTTTGTTCCTAATTGTTTCAAACTTGTGACCCCCAGGGCTGTGCCAGTTTTTACCCCAGGGGCACTATATATACATTCTTTGTACAGATCCACTAGGAGATGCTACATACCAAATATCAAAGCTCTGCACCTTCTAGTTTCAGAGAAGAAGATTTTTAAAGCTGTCCTTCTTTGTTCCTATGTTTCAAACTTGTGACCCCAGGGACAGGGCCAATTTTGACCCCAGGGGCATCATATGAACAATCTTATTAGAGGTCCACAAGGAGATGCTACAGACCAAATATCAAAGGTTTGCACTTTCTAGTTCCAGAGAAGATTTTTAAAGTTTTCCTTCTTTGTTCCTATGTTTCAAACTTAGGACCTTCGGACGGGGCCAGTTTTGACCCCAGGGGCATCATATGAACAATCTTTGTAGAGGTCCACTAAGAGATGCTACATTCCAAATATCAAAGCTCTACACCTAGTTTCAGAGAAGAAGATTTTTAAAGATTTTGCATTTTTTTTCCTTTTGGTTGCCATGGCAACCAGAGTTATGGCTGGAATTCAATTTCTTGAATAAGTTTGGTAGAGCTTCACCCAAGGAACATCCCTGCCAAGTTTCATCAAGATCGGCCCAGTGGTTTAATAGAAGATGTTTAAAGAAATTGTGGATGACGGATGACGGACGACGCACGACGGACATTGGGCGATAATAAAAGCTCGCCATGAGCACTTTATGCTCAGGTGAGCTAAAAAATCAATGGAAAAAAGTTTGCCTCAAGAAGGTATTAAACTTACAATCACCACGCCACTAGTCAGATTGTATACCACCGAGCCACTAGGCCAGGCTGTACAGGCAATAGACACAGTGATAGATAGGATACGAAATAAAGGACCAGTAGAGCTAAAAACAGAATGAACTGGACAAGTAGAGCTAAAAGCTATTGAAAACAGAATGAATGAATGAATGAATGAATGAATGAATGAGTGAATGAATCAATGAATGAAAGATGCATCAACAGCAAGAATCAAAACACCATGTCCTGAAGAATCCATCAAAATGTTACAGCACAAATTAATTTTTAACCCATTACCAAACGAGAAAAAATTAGACTGGTCCAAATTGAAAGCATTTGCAGACGACAAAATAAAGGTGACTGAAAAATTGAAATTTGTTCTGGGAAGGGTAGAAAACACTGTGGGAAAAGGAGAAAATGCTGGTTACCAGCATTTTCTCCTTTTCCCATAGTGTTTTCAAAAGGCTTCTTTCTCAGGGGCGTCAAAAGTAGGGATTGTGTGGTAATGGGTTAATGCACATACAACCTAGAGTAACATGTAGCATTTGTCTCAAGAATGAGATGCCACAGCGATCTTTTTCACATTTGGACATTTATTGTGCACCGTCTCATGTCCATTGTAAATTTCCCAGTAGCAAAGATAGAGCGCTATAATGCTGCTTTTCTGTTTACTGCAGTGAAATTCAGTAAACTTTTATAACAAACATGACTAAAGACAAATTATTAAACCTTTCATAACCTAAAGAGCTTTTACAAATCGTTTATAACATGTAAATATCAGGAAAAAAACATGAAATTTATCGTGCGTGGCAGCCATTTTGTCTCTGTTTGGGAACATCATCAACTTGAGTAACAGATGAAATGAGCTCTTTTGTATGTTCAGGGTTTAAATTTAAAATATTTGTATTACAAAGGATTATTAATTCAAATATGCAAGCAACAGGTATGCTAAAATCCTAGTTTTGTGTTCTGTTTTTGAGATTCTCAGAGTTTTAACTTGCATAAATAATCTGTGCAGAGCTTTCAGCTGATTTTGTCTGGATCTTCTCCATTCCCAGAGGCAACCATTCAAAAAGTAAAATCACCTTTGGGGACAGTTGTCTGCACGACAAATAATATAATTTCAGCATAAAAATTGACTAGAGTAAATTCTCCATTTGTCAGTGTTTTCTAAGGGCTTATTATGCAGATAATTATAATATGACATTGACTTCTTGGTAAGTGTTGAGTAAATCCTGTACAAATCCAGATTTTTTTTGTTCACTAAAGAAGTCTCTTGACAACATTGTGGGAAAATAGGAAACTACTATTAACCTTCATTTTCTTGTTTTCACACGATGGTTTCTAACTTTACATAGACATCATGTGAACAAGGCTTAATTTGTCAGCTGTAAAAGCCTTCAATTTGGTCAAGTCTAAGATTTTGTCATATGGAAAAATGATACCCCAAATCATTCTTAGATGACAAAATAAAAGTGACTCAAAAATTAAAATTTTTATTGAGAAAGATAGATAACATTCTGGCAAAAGGAGAAAATGCTGATTACCAGCATTTTCTCCTTTTCCCACATATTTTTCAAAAGTCTTTTTCTATGGGATTGTTTGGTAAAGAGTCAAAGGGTCATGTTACAATGATAGGCATATCAAATGTTAGTAATTGCTTATCATGTAAAGTTAATTGACTCTGAAAGTGTTTCTGTAATTACTATGTCTAAAACTTGATAACTCAGGTCTCAGGTTCAATTTTCAGTCACACTATTTTGATACATTTTGAAGTCTGTAATTGAGTTTTTTAAGCAAACTGACATTTTCCTTCTATCCAAAATTAAAATATTTTAGACCTGTCCAACTTGAAAGTATTTGCAGCAGAAAATTGTTGCACAATTTTGTTTCACATTACTGATGTAAAACTAGAATACAGCATGATTCAGTGATTGATTGATGGGCGGTTAACTCTTCTCAAACAATCAATTTTTGGACAGGACCAAATTGAATGAGACAACAAATAAAATCTTGTTTATATGATGATTTCAGACTTTGATAGGGTGGAAAATATTGTGGGAAAAGGAGAAAACACTGGTTACCAGCATTTTCTCCTTTTCCCCCAATGTTTTCTATAGGCTTCTTTCTAATGGTCATTAAAAGTCAGTTTGTGTGGTAAAGAGGTAATACAACCTTAAAGCCAACTTTATTTCAAGTAATCATCAGGTTAACAGCTTGTTTATTCATGTTTATTCTGGGTTCTACCAGTACAGTGGAATAGGGCTCTCAAGTGTAGTAGCCAAGAAAAGTACCACATACATGTATTGTGGTAGGCAGTCCAATTATCCATGCTTTCCTGGAGTTTCTTTAACCTAAGTACTCCAAACAATATTCTTTCCAAGCCACTGGTTGCTTTCCAATATACCATCCAGGAAACAATGATAAGCGATGGGTGAGGAATGAATCCTGTCATCAATCATAACAAAATCTTGCTTTTACTAAGCCAGAGATCAAACCAGCTTGCTTCTGTTTTTAAGTCCTGTACACTAGCAGCTGAGCTATCAGGGCTTGGTATAAAAAAATCAAAGTACTGATAGTACTGAAGGCCAGGAAATTGAGGATACAAAACAACACATGAGGTCAATTTTAATTAGTACAAACGGGTAGACGGACAGGGATACAAGCGGATTCCACTAAGCGCCTGGAATTCTTGGTTATATCAGGAAATTTTGAACTGATACTAGAAAGCACCAGCCAGAAACTAATTAAGCCAGAGCTAGGCATGTGCTCACAGTTATGCGGTGCTTGATGATGGCTTAGAATACTTAGTAATTTGTCGTGTTTGTAAACAATCCCAAGTCAAAATTGAACCGTATTCAATCAGTGCAATACCAACTTTGGTTATCTAAATTTTCTGAGACATGTGATGTCTTGTAGTCCTGAATGACGCTATTTTTTACATTTATGACGCAAGAACATATTTATTTTTATTGATTTCAATGAAAATACATGTAAGATAGATATCAAGGTAAAATGTAATGAATAATAAAGATTGGAGTGATACAGCAGTTGGTCATGTTGTCTCTACCTTCCACAAGTCGACGAAATTTTGAACTGGTCATATTTGAAGGAAGTTGTAGATGAAAATCCAAAGTAATATCGTGTATATTGAAAAGTAAGATTTTTGAGAAATTGGGAGGAATTGCTTGTTACAAGCGAATTCTCTTTTAGCCAAAATATTTTCTCAATAAAATACTGTGAAAAGGTTGGATTGTTTTGGGAAAACGATTAGGCTGGGTTTTCCTATTTTACTTGCCTATTTTACGGGCAAGTCACAGTGACTTGAGCTTCGATACTTATATCTCCATAATATAAAAAGATGTTAATCCTAATTCATAATCGTTGTCCAAGGACAACTTGTGTCAAGCCCGCAAACACTTGACTCTCAAGCTTGACCTAGACCCTGGACCTGAATAAATGTTTCAAAGGGAACTTCTACTCATGATGGAGAACAATGCATTATGCTAATTTATATCGGAATCTATCCAAAAATGTAGGAGTTATGGTTCGGACGAAAAATTGGCCTTCAATGTGGCCTTGATCTTGAACCTACTTGAACAAATGTTTCAAATGGCACATCTAACTGTGATGGAGGTCAATTGTGCCAAATTATCTTGAAATCCATCCACAATTGTAGAAGTTATGGACCGGAAATATTCGGATGCACACAAGCCCTAGTGAACACTAGAAATATGTGTGTCAGAGACACTGATGCCCCTGCTAAATGGTATTGGTCACAGGTATGTCATATGACACTAGTAGAGAGAGAGATAAAAAAAAACAACATTAAATGACAAACAAACGACTACAGAAAAAATTATAAGCATTTATTTGGTTTCAAATCAAAGTCAATCAAAGACATTTTTAAGAATCACACAGGTGTAATCTATTTGTGACAGGTGTAAAAGGTGTGAAATACGTCCTATCAGTGTGAAATAGACAGTATAAACAATGACAAAACTACCAAATAACTCTTGGATAAAGGTAACTAATACACATAATGTGCATACTAAAGACAACGAAATTTCAAAAATATTTTTATAGACAACTTGATTAACGATATGGATGAAATTTGATGTTGGGGTCGATTTTTCTAAAATTTTATATGGGGACGATTTCACCAAAGAAATTGTCTCCAGGGGACGATTTCTCAGGAGTGATAAACATAACACGGGCCAAGCAGTTTGGGGACGATTTAACCAGGGGCCGATTTCTCCAGCATTCCACTGAAGTACCCTAGATTTAGTTGATATAAGAAAAAGTGATAAACAAAACACGGGCCAATATTCTATATGTAGTTTGCTTTATTTACAGTCGCATTTTAGCGGAGACGCGTTTTGTGACACACATGTTCAAATGTCAACACAACGTTATAGACTTTCTCCGATCAGAGTCGTCATTCGTTAATCTCACCATACCTGAATGTGAATGATCCAGAGTGCAAGAGAGAGCGTTATAGATGTTAACCGTATATAGCGCGTAGGAATACACAACTGCCGGATAAAGCTAAGTTCATTAGGTTACGCCTTTATTAGGTCAGTGTTAATGACAAAAACGGGATAAAAAACACACACTCGTCAGTTATTAAAGGACTGTAATACCCTTGCAATTCCATGGCGTTTTGCGGATGAAAGCTTTGAGGAAAGGAAAGCATTCACACCGTGTGATAAGCAATCTCTGTATATACCTGGGAAACTAGTGTTGTTTTGGCGGACTCAGCGATATAGAGTGGACACACCGTCCAACATTTTTGTCTGAATAGGCAGCTTACAATCCCTATAGGCAAGGGAATCCTTTGAGAGGGATTCCCTGGCCTAAAAAAGGAAAGTCAGTTTCAGCAATAGTTCAATATTTTCTCAAAAAGAAAATGGCTCTACCAAGGAAACTTTGGGCTCAGAATATTAGTCATTAGACTGTTTTAGCAACTTTCAGTCTTAACCATACAGTACTGACTTTTCTTGACTGTGAAGAAAAAGACTTTGGATGACAATGTAGGTAAAGGACAAAATGCTGTAACCAGCATTTTCTCCTTTTCCAACACTGTTTTCTACTCTCTGAAAGACAAACTTCATGTTTTGAATAATATTTGACATCTGCAAATGCTTTCAATCTGGACAAGGGTTTTGTTGTTTGGTAAAGAGTTAGGTAATTTCAGGCACTTGATACTACTTCATGGTATGCTGTAACACTGTTCATCAAATGACAAAACTTTTAGACTTGTCCAAATTTACGAGGGATACTTTTTAAGTTCGTAGAGTAAGCCTATAACTTTTTAATGTGATTATGAAGTTGCCAGATTTTTTACACAGAACTTGCGTAATCATTCCTCTCTAAACGGTGTCATGGTATGCGGCGCATGAGGTCCACGTGCCCGCTGCGCTGGGTATTCTCAACACATGAAAATATTATAAGCTTTCAATATGGATGGAAAAATCGCTGAACAGAGGGTATATTGTAAGATTCGAGCACAGCTCGGGTTTCCGCCAATAGAAATTCATGCTGATTTGCAAAAAGTTTATGGGAATGGTGCTTTAAAATATGCTACAGTTTGCAAGTGGATACGTCATTTTAATGATGGTCGGGAGTCAATTAAAAATGACCCTCGGGTGGGTAGGCCAGTTTCCGCTTTGATGGAAAAGAACGTTGCTACTGTGAAAATGTTAATTGAGGAAGACGAACGTAATACCGTGCAAGAGATAGAAGAATTAAGTGGCATTCATTCATCAAGTGTTTTGAAGATTTTACGTGAACAACTTGGGCTACGTAAGATCTGCGCGCGCTGGGTGCCCCATTTGCTCACTGACAAGCAGAAACAAAATCGGGTTAGACTTGCATCGCAAGTTATAGAAAAATATGATAAATGTGACCCACGTCATTTGGAAGAGATATCAGACACGCAGACCGCGCACTGGTGTCTACGGCATCAAATTACTCTACGATAACGCAGCGGCCCATAAGTGCGCTATGGTACAGGAATATCTGAAAGAATCTGGGCTAGCTGTCTTAGATCATCCCACATACAGCCCTGACCTGTCCCCCTGTGACTTTTCATTGTTCCCAAGACTAAAGGAAATGCTAGCAGGGCACCGTTTTGAATCCCATTGTGGTATAGGCAGTGCGGTCTACCAGTGTCTGCAACATATACTTAAAGAGGACTACTGGGCGGCGTTCTGGAAATGGGTAGATCGGTGTAAAATGTGTGTGGAGGCAGACAGGGCATATTTCCAAGGTCTTAGATATATAAAATTTTAATATTTCAAGCGGTTTTAAAAAGACCGCCCTACTCTACAACTTAAAAAGTGTCCCTTGTATATGTAAGATGACAAAAAAAATGGGGACCAAATGAAAAACTTTGTCCTTGAAAGGGTAGAAAACTTTGTGGGAAATAAGAAAATGCTGCATACCAACATTTTCACCTTTTCCAACAATGTTTTAAAAAGCCTTCTTCCTGAGGCTTGGTAAAAATCACGATTGTGTGCAGGGTTTCCCTGACCCCCATGTTTCTTTAAATTTGGACCCCAGATTTTCTAAATGACCCCAGAAATTTAATTGTGTGTTTTCTTTTTTTCATTTGAAGGGCCTGGCAAATCCCCTCCCCCACATTAGAGGGTTCAAGAAAAAGCCTGATTGTGTGGCAAAGAGCAAATTCCTCGCAAACATTTCTTTTCTCTTGACAGACCATTAAAGTGTGTTTGAAACAGGAAAAACAATGTGTTCATCTGCATAATTATATGCAAATATTAAAATACTGATGTGATCAGGCCCACTTCCTTCAATATTTAACAGACAACAAAATTTCAAACTTGTCCACATTGAATGCACTTGCAGACAACAGTTCTAATGTGTCTGAACTCACAGAAAATTTTTGAAAAAGGATAGAAAATACTGTGGGAAAAGGAATAAATGCTGGTAATACCCTTTCCCACAATGTTTTTATTAGCTTTCTTCTCAACAGTTATTAAAACACGTGATTGTTAATTAAGTAAAGGATTAATTATCTCATTATCTCCTGCAAATTTTGATGACATAACTTTGCTATGCAAAAGATAAAGTATGAGATCAATGTGACAAAAAGAAAAATTGCAGTTATAGAGTGACTACTTTTGCCACAATGTGTGCACATTAAACCAGGTAAACAAGACAAAAAAATGATATCTCCTTTACCAGCTGCATAGATCTAAGATAAGACAGCATGTTTTGTGCTGTCCAATCTTCATTTACAATGCAGCAAAATACCTAATGAGTAACTCTTTACTTGCACACAATCCCTACTTTCAATGACCCTGAGAAAGATGCCTTCTGAAAACATTGTGGGAAAAGGAGAAAATGCTGGTAACCAGCATTTTCTCCTGTTCCCACAATGTTTTCTATCCTTCCCAAACCAAATTTCAGTTTTTCGGTCATATTTACTTTGCTGTCTGTGAAATGCTTTTAATTTGGTACAATCTACAATTTTGTCGTAAATTTTGGTAAATAGTTAAATAAATGTATCCAACAAAATGTTGATAGCTTCATTGGCTACTTGCAGAAAGAGGCAAGTTTTTTATATGGATAAATACCATTCTGAGAAAAGGAAATATCCATCTTGACAGCCTTTTTCCCTTTTCTAATGTTTTCTAAAGCCAAATTCATCAATACTAGTAAAACACAAGATTGTTTTGTCAACTCTTCCCAACTTTTGAAAGTTCCCTGACAGAAGCTTTTGGAAAACATTGTAGAAAAAGGAGAGAATAACTGTAACCAGTTTTTCCTTATCCCACAATGTTTTCTACCCTTCCAAAAACAAATTTTGATTGTTTAGTCACATTTCTTATGTTGTCTGCAAAATCTGTTTTCACTTTGAACCAGTCTACAATTTTGTGGCTTGATAAACTGCCATGCACGTTAATATTTCCTTGTATGTGTAATCACATTTTGTCACATCAAGTTGCATTATTGACACTTCAAAGACGAAATCTAACCCTTCAAGCATTTACTACACTATCTAGACCTTTACTTTCGGCCCCAGAAAGGTTTCAGCACACAATTGGAAGAACAAGGACATAGAAAAAACTGCTGGCAACCAACATCTTTTCCTTTCCCATCCATGTTTTCCACTCTATTAGACATGAATCACCATTTTGAACTTTATTTAAGTTTTAACTCTTTACCAAATGACAAAATTTTAGACTGATCCAAATTAAAAGCACTGGCAGACGACAAAATAAATGCAACTCAAAAACTGAAGGGTATACAACATTGTGGGAAAAGGAGAAAATGCTGGTTACCAGCATTTTCTCCTTTTCTCACAATGTTTTCAAAAAGCTTCTTTCTCAGGGTTGTTATAAGTCAGGATTGTGTGGTAAAGACTTACACTTGGTCCTGGGTTTGTATTTTAACATTTGATCAAGAGGTGAAATGTCTTTCACTTCTTTAACTCTTTACCAAACAGCAAAATTTTGGCCTGGTCCAAATTGAAAGCATTTGCAGACAACAAATCAAAGGTAGCTCAAATGATAAAGTTTGTCTCTGATAAGGTAGAAAACACTGTGGGAAAAGGAGAAAATGCCAGTTACTAGCATTTTCTTCTTTTCCAACAATGTTTCCAAAAGCGGTTTTCTTCAAGATTGTTAAAAGTCAGTATTGTGTGGGAAAGAGTTAACAACTTTACCAGTTGACAAATTTTTGGTTACAAATAAATACTTCTACAATCAATGAATATGCTTTTAAATATTAAAGAAAAAAACCTGCATTTTGACATTTTTCATCTACTGTTCTAGAGTTTTTTTTACCCTGTAATTGATAAAAAAGTTAAATTCCAGTCACATTTGAAATGTTGTCTGTGAATGCTTTCAATTTAGAAAACTTCAATTTTGTTCATTTGGTAAAAACAGAGCTCCACAGTCAGGAGAGAGTGATGGTATTCTAAATCCATTCCAGTATTAAAATTTTCTCTTCTGTGAGAAGATTTATTTACGTCTTGATGAGGCGATTCTAATGAGTACCCATAACATAGGGTTTAGCATAGAATACTTGTAATAATTTTAATTTTTAAATCAAAATCAGTTCTACTATCTGAACCTCTGTAAAAAGTTAAAATCTTTTTTAACAGGGATCTAAGGATGAAAAAAGTTGTCTGAGGGATTTAAAGGACAAAACATGTATTTTGTAAATCTTATTGTAACCCTTTATCAAATACAGGTAATCCCAAATATTTTTAACTTTCTGAAAACATCATGGGAAAAGATGAAATTCTGGTAACCAGCATCTTCTCCTTTCCTGACAATGTTTTCTATTCTCTCAACAACACAAAAATATCAACAATATCATAATCCAGGTCACATTTAAATACTTGAATACAATTGCTTTCACACTATTGTTTAGTGTTAAACTTTTCACAAAACAACAAAAATTCTGACCATTTGCAGTTGACATATTCAGTGGGACTGAAAAATTGAAATTTGATTCTGGGAGCCTAGAGTACATTCTGAAAATAGGAGAAAATGCTGGTTATCAGTATTTTCTCTTTTTCCTGTAATGTTTCCAAGAGGCTTCTCTTCAGAGACATTAAGACTGGGGGTTGTGTAGATATTTCTTTACGAAACGACAATAATTTAGACAGGTACAAATAGAAAGCATTTACAGAGGATATACTAAAAGTGACCGAAAATTTAATTTTTTTTCTGTGAAGGGTAGAAAACATTGTGGGAAAAGGAGAAAATGCTGGTTACCAGCATTTTCTCCTTATCCCATAGTGTTTTCTAAAGGCTTTCTAAATTCTCAGTGTTGTCAAAAGTAGGGATTGTGTGGTAATGGGATACAGAGATTAAAAGATGTAAGACTTATACATACATTTTGATTGTCAAAGGGAACACAATGTCAAAGTTGAACTCAAATCCTTTTTATCTGTGATAGGTAAAAAGCTGTCACTATTTCTAGTCACTTATGATTTCTTGACCAAAGAACTAATTCTATATTCTTCTTCTATAATCTAATTCCTGTTTCCTAATACGAACACAGAAAAAGTCTAAAAAAAAAATTACTGTCAATCTTATTCAATGTTACACATCCAAAATGCCTTATAATTCAAATCAAGTTTCACATGTACAATCGTCCAAATATGGCAAAATCGTTACTTTCCAAGGTACCATGTGACATTAAGTGTGTGAACTGAACAGACTGTGGTTCTTGTCTACCTTCTATAAGACAGGCACAAAGTAACTGACATTCAAACTTGGTCACTCAGATAACAGAATTCGACAGGTCCCATATAACTCCTTCACTTAACTCTATACCAGATGACAAATGTTTCGCCTTGTCTAAGTTCAACGCATTTGCAGACAACAATTTCAATGTGTTTAAAAAGGGTGTAATTTTTCTTTGATAGCTAGGAAAGAAAACATAGTAGGAAAGAGAGAAAATGCTTATCACCAGCATTTTCTCCTTTTCTCAAAATGTTTTGCCCAAAAGGCTCCTTTCCCAAGGTCTGCATTGTGTGGTAAAGAAATAAATCTTCCAACTAAATAAATCTTTCACTTTCCAGTAAATAATTTACACTTTTTCATTGGCTATAAATATAGTCCTACTGCAAGATAGAGAGACAGTCTGGCATAAATCTAAAATAATGTAATGGACTAAGTAGATCAGAGATTAGACTGCACATTCTGTGCAGTCTGAACATGATCTACATTGTCTATAAAAACTGGCGTTGTCAACAATAAGGATAAAGGTAACCCTTAAATCAAGGAATAAACCTGACGGACATTTAGAGTTGTAAAATAAGACCCATATTATCACAATTTTATGATTGCTTTTGTCTGTAGAGATTTACCAAAGCAGACAATGGAGATCAAGGATCAGACTACACATTTTGTGCAGTCTGATCTTGATCTACACTAGCCATAAAAGAAAATGTAGTTGTGAAAGACTCAGTGTACGGATAACTCTTTCTCTCAAACATTTCACCTTTTCATACAAAACTTTGATTTTTGTTAGGGAAAATCATTTACGATAACTAATAGAATTTTCCATTCAGTGCAACAAGTGGTCTTAGATGTGTCAGCTGACACTGTGCAAAGGCTTCTCTTTTTCCGTCTGACTTTCTGTCATACATCTTCGCAAGCCAAGGTTACGACTGCTACCTGGATCTTACCTTGGCAGATTGAGCCCGATTTCGAGATTTCCGGGACACACACCCCCTTTGGTTGCTGCTTATTATCTCCCATTACATCATATTTCATATACCCAATGAAATGTCATTTTACAAACCGCTTATCAATACAATAATTCAACAAGAAACATTAACCATAAACACACTTCGACATTCCATGATCAGGTGTTGGGATATAGCCTAAAACATCCGATATTTGATTGGTCACATTGAAACTTTATGTGAATATTGTTCGTCGATGTTTTCTTCGGTAATAAATAAAAAGCTAGTGACCTAGTTTTTTTACCCGACATGACCCATTTTCAAAATTCTCCGAGATATCATCAAGGCAAAGATCCTGACCAACTTTCATGAGTATCGGACTGAAAATGTGGCCTCTAGAGCTTACACAAGGTTTTTCTTAGATTTGACCTAGAGACCTAGTTTTTGACCTGACATGACCCATTTTCGAACTTGTCCAAGATATCATCCAGGCAAATATCCTGACCAACTTTCATGAGTATCCGAATGAAAATGTGGCCTCTAGAGCATACACAAGGTTTTTCTAAAATTTGACCAAGTGACCTAGTTTTTGACCTGACATGACCCATTTTGGAACTCGTCCGAGATTTCATTGAGGCAACATCCTGACCAATTTTCATGAGTATCGGACCGAAAATGTGGCTTCTAGAGCGTACACAAGGTAAAAAGTTGATGACGCACAATGCACGACAGACACAGCACAATCACAATAGCTCACCATGAGCACTTCGTGCTCAGGTGAGCTAAAAATAAAGCTTAAAAAATATCAGAGCTAGGCCTTGGTTTGATTATAGTCGCCTGTTCAACAGAAGGACAGAATATAACAAAATGGACATGTTCAGTCATGAAAATAAACCATTCATTGATCAATAAAATTATGTTGTTTGTACCAAAAATTTCCCAGTATAAAGGACAGTATATAGATCCAACATCAGACTGCACATCTGTAACATCAAACATGTTACAAATTTACATAACCTTTTCATATCACATAGAAAAATTTACTGAAAATTTCTCTTTTTTATAGGTCTAAACACTTCATAACCTAAAGTCAAATACAGTAGTTTTAGACAAATAGAAAAATCAAGATCAGATTTTAACCTCCCTTGTTTTCATGTCATGTTCTTGTCTTATACATGTTTGATATCACTTTTGTGTGACGTCATTTTTGACATAATTTTGTACGTATTTTATACAAGTAAATGGGTCTTATGGATAATACTGCGGGTGCATTTATTAATATTTTTGCATCATCTGATCTACATTTGTGAAATATCCTTATGCAATAAAAAGAATCTGATATTCGTTGACTTTTGAGATGAAATCTTATTTACCCATTACCACGCAATCCCTACTTTTGACGCCCCTGAGAAAGAAGCCTTTTGAAAACACGGTGGGAAAAGGAGAAAATGCTCATAAGCAGCATTTTCTCCTTTTCCCACAGTGTTTTCTACCCTTCCCTGAACAAATTTTGATTTTTCAGTCACCTTTATTTTGTCATCTGTAAATGCTTTCAATTTGAACCGGTCTAAAATTTTGTCGTTTGGTTACGAGTTAAACTGGTCAAGGAAAATGTTATCGAGCTTGCCAAAGGCTCGCTTTAAAACATTTCCCCATGTTTTCTGATCCTATATCTTCATCATCTCCTATGAGGCTTTTATTTTATTACCACATGACAAAACCTATGATTTCCCAAATCAAAATCTTTCAAATTATGCAGAAAACTCTATAAATGTTGCTCATTATAAATTGTAGGAATGGGAACTTTTTCTTTTAATGTTTTCAAACACTATCTCACTAAGGTTGGTCTTTGAACCTTGGGATTGAGTTGCAAAGGCTTAATTAGTAATCAAAGTTTTTCTTTCTTTCCAATATATTG
This sequence comes from Tridacna crocea, assembly GCA_943736015.1. Taxonomy (NCBI): domain Eukaryota; kingdom Metazoa; phylum Mollusca; class Bivalvia; order Cardiida; family Cardiidae; genus Tridacna; species Tridacna crocea. The sequence goes on along the minus strand of OX031066.1, from coordinate 29,950,150 downwards.
CAGTTTCAGACCTCAAAAAGAGACCAAGCAAGTTATTTGGTGGCGAAAATTTTTTTAACTCATTATCACAATGGTGCCAAAATTTTGATACCTGATTACTAACATTTTCTCCTTTTCCTATAATGTGTTTAAAAGCTTTCTTTCTTAGAATTGTCAAATTCAGGATTGTGTGGAAAAGGAAAACAAAATTTGACCAAAATGAAAGCATAAAACTGCAGACTTCAAATCCAATGTTCCTCAAATGATGCTGTCATTGGCAGGGTAAGAAAAAATTGTGGGACCAGCATTTTCTCCTTTTCCTATAATGTGTCTGAAACCTTTCTTCCATAAAAGTCACCAAAAGTTGGGATCGTGTGGTAAAGTTTTAAAGGTTTTACAAAAAATTATCAGTGAATGACCAGGATAGAAGATAAGCTACAATAATATGGGAAGGTTTGAAAAGAAATCCGAATTTTATTTAACCCTTTATCAAACCATCAAATTTTAGACCAGTCAAGATCAAAAGAGTCTCCAAATGACAGATTAAATGTGACTAAGAAACTGAAATTCCTCCTCTGAAGGAAACATTGTCAAAATTGGGCTCAGTCTTTCAATTGTGTAAGAACTTCTGCAAGTGCAGCAAAGCAATGAGAAATAAAGACTCGCACTCAAGTAAATTCTTTACCACAACAAAATTTCAGACTGGTCCAGAGTGAAAACCTATGCAGACAACAAAATTTTAATTCATCACAGCTCAAAAAGATGAGATTTGACTCTGAAACGATGGAAAACATATTGGGAACAGGAGAAAATGCTGGTTAAATGTTTTCAAAAGCCTGGTTTTTTTTTCCAGATTATTACAAGTGAGGACTGTCTGGTTTGTGTTCTACCAGGAACAGAAGAAAGAGAAATGTAAAAAGTTATAAAGTTGCTCTGCGAGTTGTAACATTTAACAAGTTTGTACATTTCTGAAATATCATCATGCATTTTCAAATGGTTTCAAATTTCCTCTAGTTCTTTCTCTTCAAAATAAAACTAGCAGATGCCTTCTCCCTTATTCTATCTAAAAGTACATGTAATCAACAATAGGCTGAACGCTTGCATTAACATATTTTAACCTTTTCTCACAATGTGTTTACAAGCAATTCTATAAATGAGTGCATAAAAGGTCTTATAAATTAATAAAATGAGTCAATGCTCTATGAAAAAAATTTTTACCCCATAAGGAATTTCTATGCTATCTCTAAATGACCCCAAATAACAGCAAGGATGAAGCGATTTCTTATGTGTATATGACACCTTTTGATAGTGTAGAAAACATTGTAGCAAAAGGTGAAATTGCTCGTCATGAGCAATTTCACCTTCTGGCAAACTGTTTTCTAAAGGCTCCTACATGCAATGCGTAGAAATGAGTATCTATGGAGAAAAGGGTTAATGCATTTGCAAGAAGTATTGACCATGGTCAGTCTGCACAGTCCATACCAGCTCACCTAGGCCGAAACATTTGGCTTTAGGTCTATTTTTCACATGAGAAAGGACCAGTTTTCTTCATGATTCAATAGGTTATTTAACAGAAAGGATTTAACCATTTCCCAAACAATCCCTGGTTTTTACAACCCTGAGATAGAAGCCTTTATAAAACATAATGGGAAAAGGAAAAAATGCTGGTAACCAGCTTTTACTCCTTTTCCCACAATGTTATCTACCATGCTGGAAACAAATTTAAGTTTTTGAGTAACGTCTTTGTCGTCTTCAAGTGCTTTCAATTTGGACGGTTCTAAAATTTCGTTGTTTGGTAATGGATCCATAATTTTGTGACGACTTGCTTTTGTATCATTCATCAGGGAGAAGAGTATATAAAGCCCTTTTTGCCAGCGTATGTCTTTAATGTAGGGTACAATAGCTTTCCTTCCCCACCCCCCCTCCACCACGTACACACACGTAACTTTAACACACAATCCCAAAGTTTTACTTCTTGCGGAAAGAAAAGTTTGAAAACAGACTGGTTTACATTTTATCCTTTTTTCACAATGTTTCAGAGAAATCTAATCTTTTGAATCATATATATTTAGCTGCTTTCAGAGCTGCAGAAAGTCAGGAAGTGATTTTTCTTTGAAAATTAAAAAAGTTACTTACTGTCCATTATAGGATTTTCCATGACTCACAAATCCTGCGTCATAGACGCAATTTTAATTCAAATAACCCCCAAAATAAATGACAGACCATCATCGGTGACGCAACTTTCTAAAATCTAAATAATGTATGAAGTTGAATGAAGCGTCATAATTCAAAGTCTGTTCTTTCTTCAATGTCAGGCGAATGCCATTCTTTTTTAACTACAGAGTTTATTTTAGATAAAAGTGGTTTTCCGGAAATATATTTATATTAATAAGACTGGTTTACGCATTATTGCCGAAATGTATATTGGACATGTGTGGTAAAGATTGGCCCAGTTGATGTTGTGGTTGGGTTCTCTTTATTCCATAGCATATTTTACAGGACTTCCGGTATATAAAATTAAATATTACCAGTCTGTGCCATAAGGGGAAAAATAATGTCATGGCAAAGAAAACTGTGGCATTCTTCTATCGTCTGCATCCTACAACTGCCGATCAAGCTACGTCAAGCAGCGATTTAGACGAAAATGTTTGGTCTGCCAAAATGAGGCATTGGCCTTTCTGTAGGAAATGATCGACCAACTTTTCAATCTTGGAGGTTGGTGTTTAAAGGTAAAATGCATTATAAATTGTGCATGAAGTTGATGACGAGGAAATCCAAATTTTTGACCCACAAAATTAATGAAATGACCCTCAACTAATAAGGAATTTTCAAAGCCAAGGGAAAACCCTGGTCCATTACATCCTATGTTGTGGGTACCCATTAGAATTGTCTCATTGAGACAATTCTAAGGAGTACCCACAACATAGGCTTTGGAAGAGAAATAACGGATCAAGAATACTGTCACTCCCTCTTATCTGTAGCTCTGTGCTTTTCATAATGAACAAAAGTATAATTTTGTCATCTGGTAAAAACTGAACTGTCATCTGGTAAAAACTGAACCCTCAGGAAGCCCTGAATAAATCTGTCAAACATTTTCATCCCAGAGTTACGACCTATAAAACTGCAACCTTATGGTTGCTAGTGTCTACAATGTAACAACAAAGCACACAGTGTAGATCAAAGATCAGGCTGCACATCTTGAGCAGTCTGATCTTAATCTACACTGGCCACAAAGGCACCTATAGTCTTAAAAGGGACATTAACAGTTTAGGTATATATTGTTAACCCTTTACCACATATTTACGACTTTTGACAACTCTGTGGTAGAAGCCTTTTGAAAACATTGTGAGAAAAGGAGAAAATACTGGTAACCAGTATTTTCTCCTTTTCCCACAATGTTTTCTACCCTTCCCAAATCAAGTTTTGATTTTTCAGTCACAATTTTTTTGGTCCTCTGCAAATGCTTTCAATTTCTACCACCCTATAAATCTTTTGTTTGGTTACAAAGAGTTAAGAAGAGAAGCAATGCTTTTAGCTTCACAGTCTTTATTAGATTACCTCTGTTTCTGAATTCAACAAGACCCTGCATATTGGTTCAGGTGCACAGTTATAGATATTGTTAGAGGATTGATTGTTAGTGAGTATTCTGATAAATTACTGAACAAGGGGCCTAACTATGTCAAAAAATATTTTGTTAGTTCCCTTTGTTGTATTTGTGTTTTTGCACCATGAGGATGAAGTAGGGGAAAATAGAGCTATGAAAATACCTGGACAAAACAACCGAGCTACAAACATTTTGGCAAAAGAAGACACCCTTTTTCCTTAGTTATCCTGCAAACATTCATAAACCTTTCAAGTTATTAATGAAAACCAGAAATGTTGCCATTTCAAAATGACTTTTGGGAGCAAATTATTACCTGATTGGACAGTGTAAATCCAAGATCAGACTGCACAGAATGGGCAGTCTGATCTTGATCTACACTGTTTGCAAAAGGTCAGCAAGTCACACTCAGCAGCCTAAGTATTAATTTAGAAGACACAGTTTTCCTGTCCGCAAATCAGTTTCACAAGATAAATGAAGTACTCTATGCTTATCGCAGGGAACCATTCACCAAGTCGCAATGATGATAACTTTTGCCAAGAAAATTCTAGCTCTGACAGCACTACAATCTTTACACCCCCCCACTTCCCATACCATACCAACGATGATTCATGCATTACAAACATACAATGCTTATACTGTGTTGGAATCTTTACAGATAGAAGATTTTCCACAGAAACAAATTCACTTTTGTTGTTTTCTATTGTTTGATTCTTTTACTTACATAACATGATATCCTATTCTTGGGAATTGTAACTTAATTCTAATTATAATATTGTACACGATTTTTCGGCGATACAACTGCCTTCTTCTAGTGTGATCCTGTGATACAATGCCTGCAGTAATGTTCAGTTGTCTATGCAATGTCAACGTAACACTGACATCACGTAAACAACTAATAGGAAGTCCCAGGATGAAGTCATTGCAGCTTTCATCCCGCCAAATGGACCCGAACCCAGACAAAAAAATGCATCTGAACCATGCCCCGTAAAATAAATTACATTTTATAAATGGTTACAAAATAAATACTGTTTAGCTGCAAAATTTGGAGACACTTTGGTCATGATTTACAATAATGTGGTCAGTTATCTAGATTGGAATTTGAACAGCATCTACTGTGCAGTCTGATCTTAATCTACACAGTCCTATAAAGCTACTGTTGTAACAATTGTGGTGCCTACTGTATACATGAATATACACATCAGTCAAAAAAATTGTGAATTACTGATTACAGACATATTTGCATATGGAAATTTTACAGCAAATTCAAGATATTCAGTTTTTGTTGGTATATTTGTGGTAAAATAGGCAAAAAGGAGTTTGCAAATTTTTCAAATTCAGGCAATTGCAAAGATTCCGACTTAGTACTAAGTCTGAAGGTCACTGATCAAACTGCTTTAAAAATGTATATAATTTCCCCCTTTGTCATATTGTTTCCATACTAACCTTTTACCACATAATATTTAAACTTTTAACAACCTTGATTAAGAAGCCTTGAGAAAACATTGTGGGAAAAGCAGAAAATGCTGGTTACCAGCATTTTCTCCGTCACTCACAATGTTTTCTACCTTTCCCAAAACAAATTCAGTATCTAAGTCACATTTATTTTGTTGTCTGCAAATGCTCTCAAGTTCATCTTCATCACACATTTACAAAGATGTTGAAGTAATTTTAAATCAACAGATCATAATTCAGGAGTTAACATTTAACGATATTTTCAACATAATCTCAATAATGAGACGCTACAGTCATTTTTTTTTTCATATATGGACATTTTATTGTACACCGTACGATCTTATATCCATCTTACATTTTCCTCTAGCAAAGGTACAGACAGCAGCAGAGAGGTAATACTTACAGTTTCCACGGTTTAATCTGTATTGCAGCAAAGCGCAATTAACTCTTGGTAACAAACATGACCAAAGACAAATTATCAAACCCTTGATCTAAAGAGCTTGAAGAAGCCATATATGACATGGAAAAAAAACTGATGCAATTTATCTTCCGTGGTCACAGCCATCAGTATTCTTCCAGTTTGCAAGATATTTTTGTTGCATTTGAAATTGTTACTGGATAAAAATTAGTGTCAGGTACAAGTGCGATATTCAGACAACTCTGAAGCCATTTGAAAACACTTTGAGAAAAGAACTCTGTTAACCAGCATTTAATCCTTTTTCCAACAATGTTTTATTCACTTTGAAAGATAAGTCCCATTGTTGGAGCCACATTTGTGATTTGCAAAATGCTTTTCTCCTTTTCCCATTATGTTTTCAAAAATTCTTCTTCCAAAAGGTCTTTCACCAGCATTTTCTCCTATTCGCACATTGTTTTCTACCATTTCAAAGATTTAGATAATCTCTTGAGCTCCACTGAATTTGTCATCTGCAAATGCTTTTAATTTGGACAGGTCTAAATGATTTTGCAGTAAAGAGTTAACCTTTTACCAAAAGACAAAATTTTAGACTGGTCCAAATTCAAAGCATTTGCAGCCGACAAAATGAAAATGACTGCAAATTTTAAATTTGTTTCGGAAAGGGTAAAATGCTGGCATTTTCCCTTTTTCCCACCATGTTTTAAAAAGGCTTCTTTCTCAGGATTGTTATTTAAAGTTGGGATAGTGTGGTAAAGAGTTAACTTATTAAAAAACTGCAGAATTTTAGAAAAGTCCATATTGAGAGCATTTGCAGACCATAAATTCAATGTGACCAGAAAGTCTAATAAGCATCGTGGTGTAAAGGAGAAAACACTGGTTTTCAGCATTTTAGCCTTTTTTCCACTTTTTCTTCCAAGTGCAGTGAGACTCATTAAAAGGTCCAGGGATCATGTAGTAAAGGGTGAACTCGTCCTACATCTATGGTACATGTACATAGATACACTCACGTGAAAAACTGAACATGCGCCAAGGTAAGGAAAGACCCATGTAAACAATGTAATAGATTTACTAACAGATAGTAGTTCTGTAATGTGAAACTTGTTCTTCTCAAGTAACAAGTTGGTTTTGATCCTTTTGGTTAATTTTTACTCTTTATCCAATAAAAATCTCCCCTGGAAGTGTATTAACCCTTTACCGAACGACAAAATTTCTGGCTGGTTCAAATTGAAAGCTTTTGCAGATGACAAGATTACGTAAATATGGTTCAAAACTTGAAGTATAGTTTGCGAAGAGTAGAAAGCGTTTAAGGAAAAGGTGTTAACCAGCATTTTCTCCTTTCCCCACAATGTTTTTATAATGCTCCTTCCTCAGGCTCATGAAAACTAGGGATTGGATGGTAAAGGGTTAAATGTATCACTAATTTACCATAAAACACAAGTCATAATTTTTTGTCATAGATATTTCAGTGTAGTGCTGAATGGGCTGTCTGTTGACCTACCATACTTTTTGGTACTAATAACAAATGAATAAATAGAGATTTGTGATTGGTCCAAAATGAAGACATGTTTATTCCAAGGGCACCTGCTTTCTGTCAAATTTACACTGTCTTTTTTTTTTAACCCTTTACCACACAATCCCAAGTTTTAACGACCCCGGTTGAGAAACCTTTAGAAAACATTGGATGACCAGCATTTTCTCTTTTCCCACTATGTTTTCTTATGTCTCCCAAAACCAATATTAATTTTTTTGTCTAATTTAATTTGTTGTCTGCAAATGCACTGAATTTGCATGGACTTGTTGTTTGGTTAACAGTTTTTAAAAAGTTTTTGTGTAATTGTTGAATTGGGACTTTGCATGTTCCACACAGACTTTGTGTACAAGTTTGAACTCCCATAATTTCGCAAACAGATCACAAAACTAGGATTTAAACATACCTGTTGCTCATGTATTTAATATCCTTCGTTTGAAATACATATATTTTCAATTTAAATGCTGAACATAAGAGAACAAAGTACTGAAAGTACTGTTGGAAGGCGAGTTTAGAATATAGGCATAACATATTGAAATACATTTTCCTGTACTTAAATCGCCTCTCCTGATACAGCAAAGTCTACAGAGTTGTGCAATGTTCCTGTGCAATGAAGACCAGTTTACCATCCTGAGTTTTAACAAACTTTTGAAGAAGGTTTGTGAAAATATGTTGAAAAAAATTAAAACGAATGGACTTTTCTGAAACTCCTTTCCATTTCATTTGAAGGAAAAGTTTTATGTGATAGCAAAGAGTTTTAATTTGCTCTTACCCGTATATGTTTTTACGTTGTATAGAAACTTAGATCTAACCCTCTATTACCCCAATAATGAGTTTAAAAGGTCTAGGAAGAAGGCTTAAGAACTTTTGGTCTGAAAAGGAGAATACGGTGCTAATTGACATTTTTTCTTATTCCTAAAATGTCTTAGGTCCTATCAGGAACGTCCGAAGGTGTTCTTCGTTTATACGATTCTTGTAATCTATGACTCTGTTAACCCTTATACTAGAGCGTTGGATTGATGAAAATGGCATTTTACATCTCGGGAAAAATGCTTAATGATTGCAACCTCACCCTGGGCTGTTTTGGTCGGGTTATTACAATATAGCTAATCCGACATAAGATTGCATATTCTGTGCAGACTATAGAATCGTCTGCCTTGTCTTCAAAAGAGACAGGCGTAATAAACGATTTAAGGGTTCATTGACATTAATGCTTGTCTTTCATTAATCCCGCGTAACTGGAATGTACGTTCAGCTTGTCGGCAAACATGAAAGCAAAATGATTGCCAACTCGTCAATATTGAGATACACCCTTTTCCTTTGCTCGACAAAAATATATCGTGCACAGCTACACAGATACAGGCCCTTGGTCCGTGTTCTTAGAAAATCATGAACACTTCCGATGCACTCTAGGACAGTGGGATTCTCCCTGTCAAGATAATTTTATTTTTGTGTTATTCAGTTTTGAAAAAAAAGTGTATAGTTGAAGGAAATTCTTTCGAGGAAAATAAATGGGAATATATAAGGTAAAGATTTCAGTTCCAATAATGACGGAGGTAAGTGATTAGGATAACAATTCATTGCGATAAGCGTTCATCCTTTACCTGACAAAGAAATTTCAGACTAAGTTGAAATTGAAAGCACTGATTCATACAGATGACAATTCAGGGTGGCCCAAATTAGCGACGAAATTTGTTCTTGATAGGGTAGAAACATTGTGGTAAAATGAAAAAAAAATGCCAGTTTCCGATTGTAATTTCCCCTCTCCTTTCGATGTTTTTAAAAGCTTGCTTTTCAGAGTCGTTTCAAGTGAGCGGTAAAGGGTTAAATATTTATGAATAATTGCTGAACGTTAAGCAACGTGACGACCAAAAGAAGAAGTTAAAATTCTTTGCATGGTAAAACGGTTACAGATCATGTTATTATAATTTTTGACTTAGTAAAATCCGATCATACTCATATATAAGGAAAAGAGGTGATCAGCCTGTAACCCAGGCTAAACATCGGTACTTCATACTGACCAGAACTACTTCGAAATGACACATCTATTGTGATTTCAACTGATTTACCCTTTTCTTTTCACGGGTCTCCGGAATCAAAACTCGGCAACGCCGATGCGTAACAATAACCTAGTCATTAATCATAAAGTCAAGCACAACATTGATAAAAGAAAAATATTTCTTCGAAAGAGAAAATTTTGTTTAAACACTTGATGATTCAAAGGAATTTATTTCATTGAAATTTTACTTCTCACTAAGACAGAATATAAGGTTGCTACCAGAGGAAAGGGGTCTATCAGCGATACTTCATTCAAAGAAGCTATCCGATTGGTTAGTTCTAGGATAGTAAATTTTCATGTACGATCCCACTGGTAAGTTGTTTATGCGTTGTGAAGTGGAAGTAGGTCCGAATGACGTCATGTTAGTAGCTTTCGATTGGCTTATAATAGCTGTGGTTTATTTGTTGCTGTAGCAACTTGATTGTATCAATGAACTGATCCAAAGTATTTAACATTTGTCAAAAACGATGCTTTTTACGAATTCGATTTCATTCCTTCTAGAAACTTCTTCTTGCTGTTCTGATTAAATTTACAATGGTCTCGACATTATTTTGTTCTAATGTACTCGAGAAGTATCGAACTATTTGAAAGGCGTTTTGATAATGCTGTTCAGAGGCATTTTCAGCAAGCTGCCGAGCGTTGACATATGAAGGCGAGAATGAAAATCTCGCCTTCCAAAAACCATGTATTTCATTATAGTTGTTTACATTCCCGAAAACACCCAAAATGGCCGCCACACACAATAAATTTCTTCGTTGTTTTTTTCTGAGTTTTACGTGTCATAAACAACTTCTACGAGCTTTAAAGGTGGTGAAAGGTTTAAAAATCTGTCTTTGGTCATGTTTTAGTTGCATTTCGCTGCAGAACAGATTAAACCGACAAAACAGAAAGGCAGTATAGCACTCTACTTTTGCTACTGGAAAATTTTCAATAGACTTTAGACGGTATGGTGCACAATAAATGTCCATCTATGAAAAAAATACCTGTAGCGTCTCATTATTGAGACTAAACCAACCTTAAACTGCATGTTAATTGAATTTATACACAGTAACAGAGAAAGAATATTGTGCAACAAGGAGCAGTGGCTTCTTGCAAACTCTTGTTTCAATGGCCTTCATACAGGCTATTATTGTTTCTTCCAATCTTTCTTTTGCATCATTAAAGCAGTGAAATTCACTTATCCCTTTACCAAACAATCCCTTGTTTTTGTCGTCTGTAAGTGCTTTGAACTTGGACCAATCTAAAATTAAATTGTTGTTTGGGAAATGGTTATACCATGTGCTGTGGAAAGGGGAGATGCATCTTTAAAACTAATATTGACCCAGGTCAACCTGCCTAGTCTATGCAGTGTGATTTGTGTAGAAATTTTTTGCTTTAATGCTTTACCAAACGTCAAAATTTTAGTCTTGTGTATATAAATTCAAAGCATTGGCAGATGACAAAATAAACTCTACTCAAAAATTGAAACTTAACTTGAGAGGAGCAGAAAACTTTGTGGGAAAAGGAGAAAATGCTGGTTACCAGTATTTTCTCCTTTTCCCACAATGTTTTTAGAGGGCATCTTCCTCAAGGTTGTAAAAACCAGGGCTTGTTTGGTGAATGGTTAAGTTGTATTTCCTGAATGTCCAAAGACCATTCTACCTCAAAATTCAGTTGGATTTAAAACAAAATGGATCATATAGATCAACACTCACAATGACTTACTTGATTTACTATATCCCTGTGATGGCTTAACCCTGATCCTGTTAAATAAATAGAGCTATCACTAAACAGGATTATACCCCCTACCAACTCCTCGTCACAAAACCAGGACTTTGTCACAGAATGGAGAACTGTTTAGTAAGCAAGAGGACCATGATGATCCTATATCGCTCACCTGAGTAGTAAGCAGTAAAAGTCTACCTTGAAAATTCTTCTTTTCTGAAAAGATCATTGTATCGTGTTTGGTAGAGACCCACTAGAAGATGCTACATATGAAATATCAAAGCTCTACGATTTCCAATTTCAGAGAAAAATATTTTTAAAGTTTTCCTTCTTTGTTCCTATGTTTCAAACTTGTGACCCCTGAGGCTGGGCAAGTTTGGACCCCAGGGACACCATGAGAACAAACTTGGTAGAGGTCAACTAGCAGATGCTACATACGAAATATCAAAGCTTTTACTACCTTCTTGTTTCAGAGAAGAAGAATTTTAAAGTTTTCCTTCTTTGTTCCTATGTTTCAAACTTGTGACCCCCTGGGCGGGGCCAGTTTTGACCCCAGGGGCATCATATGAACAATCTTGGTAGAAGGCCACTAGGAGAGACTACATACCAAATATAAAGGTTCTACCTCTTGTTTCAGAGAAGAAGATATTTAAAGTTTTCCTTCTTTGTTCCTATGTTTGTTCCTATGTTTAAAACTTGTGACCCCTGGGGCGGGGCCAGTTTTTACCCTCGGGGCATCATACAAACAATCTTGGTAGAGGTCCACTAGGAGATGCTACATACCAAATATCAAAGCTTTGCCCCTTCTAGTTTCAGAGAAGAAGATTTTTAAAGTTTCCCTTCTTTGTTCCTATGTTTCAAACTTGCGATCCCCGGGGCGGAGTCAGTTTTGACCCCAGGGGCATCATACGAACAATCTTGGTAAAGGTCCACTAGGAGAAGCTACATACTAAATATCAAAGCTCTGCACCTTCTAGTTTCAGAGAAGAAGAATTTTAAAGTTTTCCTTCTTTGTTCCTATGTTTCAAACTTGTGAACCCCGGGGCAGGGCCAGTTCTGACCCCAGGGGCATCATATGAAAAAATCTTTGTAGAGGTCCACTAGGAGATGCTACATTCCAAATATCAAAGCTCTACACCTTCTACTTTCAGAAAAGAAGATTTTTACTATTTTTTTTTTTCCTTTTGATCGCCATAGCAACCGGAGTTATAGCTGAAATTCAATCTCTTGAACAATTTTGGTAGAGCTTCACCCAAGGAACATCCCTGCCAAGTTTCATCAAGATTGGCCCAGTGCCTTGGGAGGAGATGTTTAAAGAAATTGTGGATGACGCACGACACATGATGGACATTGGGGGATCACAAAAGCTCACCATGAGCACTTCGTGCTCAGGTGAGCTAAAAAGAAAGAGTTGAAGAAAGTTCAAGGGGATATAATTCCGCAACAAACTGCAGCAGGGTCATGAAAATTGCACATGCACAAATTCATACATATATGAACCCTGTGTGTAAAATCGAGTTCAGTACCTGAAGAATTGTTAGAGTATTGCTCCAGACAAATTTGTGTCTACAGACGGGCTGATAGACAGACAAAACAAGCTTGGCATTTTTTCTACTTGCCCAAAGCCAAATGTTACTTGTCAATACAAGTGGGTGAGTGGAATTTTACACCCCTGGGATGGATGAACAGATGGATGGACGGACAGACAGATAGACAACCATTGCGATTCTAGTATACCTGTTCCACTTCGTTGCTGGGGCTTATGATAATTAAATTTTCATATTAATAATAAAATCCCAAATACTGCCATGTTACAGTTATATTCTGGCAAAAAGTACCTCCTTATCAGACTGGAGATCCAAGATCAGACTGCACATTCTTTGCAGCGTGATCTGAATCTTCATTGTCTGCAAAAAGTCAGTGCATAACGCTTAGCAGTTAACCCTTGACCAAACAATCCCTGGTTTTTATGAGCCCCTGATAGAAGCCTTTTGAAAACATTGTGGGAAAAGGCGAAAATGCTGGTAACCAGCATTTTCTCCTTTTCCAACAATATTTTCTACCCTTCTAGAAAGAAATTTCAATATTTGAGTTACGTTTATTTTTTGTCGTCTGCAAGTGCTTTGAATTTGGACAAGTCCAAAATTTTGCCATCTGGTAAAGAGTTAAGCCCCCTTTTGCCTGAGCATGGCTAACTTGCCATGACATTTTGGGTTCTCTTAAGTTTTTATGACTTACCACAATTACGTCCCAAAGTCCAGATACACATTAAACAATTTTCATATATATATCAATATTAACCCAGTTGCATAAATCAAGGAAAAAGAGAGAGAAAAAATAAAACATTTAAATCAATCCACGCTCCACTCGTACAACACATTAGAACATAATTGGAAATCCCCCAGCTTTTTTTTCCAGCGTTAACCCTTGACTCTTTAACTACCAAGTAAATGACACATGCTTTTTTATTGGCTATAAATATAGTTCTAGAGCAAGATGTATAGAATGTGTGGTCTTAAGCTGAAATAAAGCAGTGAAGAGTGTAAATCAGAAATCACACTGTGCAGTCTGATCTTGATCTACATAGTCCACAATAGCACCTGTTGTTGTCAATGGTATGGAAAGGGCTAAAGCAGCAAATAAACCTATCAGACATTTTCATAAAAAAAATAAAACCAAAACAACTCCCATTTCAAGGTTGTGTTTGTCTACAGTGTTCCAGCAATACGGTCCATGCAGATCAAAGATCATGCTGTATGCTTTGTGCAGCCTGATCTTGAGCTATACTGAAAACTACTGATGTGAAATTAGGGCTAAAAAGATTAAGGAACTACTTACGGGTCATCCCACGCACTTATTATGTACAATTATTGTAAACATCCGTGCATAGCTCAGTCCTTTTCACACCGTCTGTTGGTTTAATTCCAATTAACTGTTTACCACACGGCAAAATCTTAAACTTGTCCAAACTGAAAGCATTTGTATACAACAATATAAACATGCCTCAAATGATGAAATTTGTCTTTGAAAGGATAGAAAGCATTGTGGAAAATGGAGAAAATGCTTGTTACCAACATTTTTTCCTTTTCAAACAATGTTTGCAAAAGGCTTCTCCTTAAGGGGTGTTAAAACTCAGGATTGTGTGGTAAAGGGTTAAACCCTTCTATTAACTATTTACCAAACAGCAGATTTTCAAACCAGTCAAAGTTAGGAGCATTTGCCGAGAATAATAAAAAAAAATCTCAAATATTGAAATATATCTTAGGATTGGTAGAAAACATTCTGCGAAAAGGAGAAAATGCTGGTTAACAGCTTTTTAAATCTAAACTGTAAGACAAAATTTTAGACTAGTCCAAGTTGAAAGCATTTGCAGGGGACAAAATAAATGTGAATCAAAAAATTGAAATTTGATTAGGAAAGGGTAGAAAGAATTGTGGGAAAAGGAGAAAATGCTGGTTACCAGGATTTTCTCCTTTTCCTACAATGTTTTCCAAAGGCTAAACTTTCTCAGGGTAAAAGTCAGGATTGTGTGGTAAAGTGTTAATCTAACAAAACTTTTTTCCACTTGTCTGAATTAAAGCTCTTGAAGATGGCAAATTGAATGTCATTCAAAGAAAGCTGATTTCGGCCTTTGAAAACATTGTGGAAGGAAGAAATAAATACCAGCAGTTTCTCCTATCGTTCCACAATATTTTCAAAGGATTTTTTTTCTGTCAGGATTATTTTAAACTTGGCATTCTGTTGTAAAAGATTAACAAAGGACAGAATTTTGGGCTTGTCCAAATTGAAAGCAGAGGACAACAGAAAATAAGACACAAAAAATGAAATTGCTCTTTGGAAGGGTACAATTAATAAATTGCTGGAAAAGGACATGCTAGTTACCAGAATTTTCTCTGATTTTTCCAATATGATTTTGGAAAGTTTCTTTCTCAGGGTCATGAAACCTTGTACTAGTGTGGTAAAGAGTTAAGTCTTTCCCAAACTACAAAAATTTAGACCGGTCTAAATTGAAAGGATTTGCAGACGTCAAAGGAAATGTAACTGCATTGATGATTATGATTTGGATCAGGTAAAAAAACATTGTGGAAAAAGGAGAAAATGCCGGTTACCAGCATTTTCTCTGCATTTTCTCCTTTTCCCACAATGATTTCAAAAGCCGTCTTTTACAGGGTTGTTAAAACTTTGATTGTTTGGTAATGGGTAAAAGCAGTTGCAACTCTTAAGATGACTTTGAAACCAATGTATATCATGATCACAAGATCTAAATCCATTATTTCTTTTCCACACCCTACGTTGTGGGTACTAATGAGACGATTCTAATGGGTACCCATAACATAGGTTTTAGTGGATAATAATTAATTATTTCATATTTTGAAATCAAAATCACTCCCTGTATCTGGAGCTCTGGAATGAACATGATATACTGGCTTCTATCTTTGAGTTTCAAAGAGAAAGCATATCCTATAACCAAAACTTAATTGGTTGTCTGTATTAAAACAAGTTTAATGCATAAATCTGATAATTGGATTTGTATTTCAAGGTGCAGCAAAAACAGCATTTTCTTCTTTTCCCGCACCGTTTTCAACCCTGTAAGTAAACTTAATGTTGACTTGGACAAGTCAATAATTTGTTGTTTGAGAAAAGACTACAGGCATTAAGAACAAAGCACAACACATGACCATTTTAGTTTCAAGCTTAGTTAACAATTATTTCATACACTTTTCCACCTGTGATGGAATTATTTATGAAATTACAGTATCTAGTACAAATAAACTGTGATAAAAAATAACAAAAGCACTGTGTACAGGTACTGCACCACTCATTTCCAGTTCCTTTTTCAGAAAAAAATTCTCAGTTGAAAAGGAGACATAACTCTGTCAAATTACTTTCAGGATTACCTTCTCTTTTTGTAAAGGTTTTCCTTTCTACATTTAATACTGGCTCATGAAGTTTAACCCTTTACCACACAATGACCACTTTTAACATCCCTGAGAAAGAAGCCTTTTCAAAATATTGTGGGAAAAGGAGAAAATGCTGGTAACCAGCATTTTTTTCCTTCTTCCACAAAGTTTTCTACCCTATCAAAGCAAAATTGCACCACTTGAGCCACCTTAAAATTGTCTTCTGCAAATGCTTTCAATTTGGGTTTTACTGTGTGGTAAAAGGTAAAAGTAAAATTCTGTGCCATGTTCTGGCAAAATAGGGTTTACTGCCAGTGTGATATGACACACAAAACAAATCATGGCCTAACTCTTTACCAAATAACAAAATTCTAGACTGGTCCAAATTGAAAGTTGCAGACAACAAAGTAAATGTAACTAAAAAATTAGAATCTGTTTCCAGTGGGGTAGAAAACATGGTAACCAGCATTTTCTCCTTTTCTTACAATGCTTTCTGCTGAAACAAATTTCAATCTTTGAGTCACGTTTATTTTGTTGTCTGCAAATGCTTTCAATTTGGACAAGTCTAAAACATTGTTGTTTGGTATAGAGTTAAATTTTTTGCAGATGCTCATCATCATCAAAGAGAAAATAGCTTACTTTTATTATAAATTTTTGACCCATGATACTTTTACAGATAATTTTTATCAATCAAGACCATACTGCACATTCTATGCTCTCTCATTTTGGACCTTCACTCTTATATATTTCGTAAAATGTCATAACCAGCCAGCCTCAACATTGCAACGTCTGGGTAATTCTTTACAAAATGAAATCACCCATCTTGTTTATTCATTGCTGTGAAAGCATAAACATAATGATTGCATCCGTCTATCAATCCTTATCCAGCTAAACAAATTTAACTCCTTACTAAACGACAAAATTTTAGACTGGTCCAAATTTAAAGCATTTGCAGGCGATAAAATGCAAGTTACTGAAAATTTGAAATTTGTTGTGTGAAAGTTAGAAAACATTTTAGAAAAAGGAGAGAATGCTGATTACCAGCATTTTGTCCTTTTTCCACAATGTTTTCAAAAGGCTTATCTTTCTCAGGGACATTAAAAGTCAGAATTGTGTGGTAAAGATTTAATGAAGCTTTCAGACCAATAGTAAAAACATGAATGATGCTTTTTCAAATTCATTTTTTGGAGAAAAATATCTCCTTATCTAACAGAGTAGATCCAAGATCAGTGTGCAGTCTGATCTTGGATCTACTCTGTCAGCAAAAGGTCAGTGAGTCAGGCATAGCAGCCTAAGGGTTAACATTTTTAAAGGTTTATTTGATCTGCAAGAATTACAAAATGAAAAACATAATCTTTAGACCATTGAAGTATGTATTGGACCATGAAGTCCTTAATATATCAACCCTTGGCTATTTACCAAGCTAGAAAATTTTTCATGATTCAATCTCTTCAATATTAAAAGTCTAGCTTGGTAGCTCTGTGAACAGTCACATAAGACTCCTGGCTTGGTGGTGGCAAGTTTGAAACCCAGTTGAGGCAATTTCTTTCATGTGAATTTTTACCTCTCATTTCTGATGCATGTTCTCAGCATTTTCTCCTTTTCCCACAATGTTTTTCAAAGCTTTCTTATTAAGTATTGCTTAAAGTCATGTTTTGTTGCATAAAGGGTTAAAAGTATATGCAAAGAATAAGATATAAATCACTTGCACATCAAATCACAGACTATCATTACATGTGAGCTATACCATAAAATATTTTACGGGTATCTGAACTTACGTCATGACAACAGTTTCTTAAATTTCGAAAAAAGATTTTTGCCATTCTTTGTGATATGTAATGTAACAAAAAATTCTTAAATTTAGAAAGCAGTTTTTGCAATTCCTTGTGATACGTCACTACAACAATTTCTTCAGTTTAGAAAGCAATTCTTGCAAATCTAATGATACGTCATCACAACTGATTCTTAAATTTAGAAAGAAATTTTTGCAACTCTTTGTAATACATCATTATAACCATATCTCACATTTAGAAAAGCAATTTTTGCAATTCCTTGCGATATGTTATTATACATGTTTCTTTAACTACAGAAAGCAATTTTTGACATTCCTTGTAATACGTCATTACAAAAGTTTCTTAAAATTAGAAAGCAATTTTTGCAATTCTCTTTGATATGTCATTACAACTGATTCTTAAATTCATAAAGAAATTTTCGCATTAATTTGTAATATGTCATTTTAACCGTTTCTTACAAAAGGAAAAGCAATTTTTGCAATTCCTTGCCGTATGTCATTTGCAGGTTTTTTAACCCATTACCACACAATCCCTGCTTTTGACGTCCCTGTGAATAACCCCTATAGAAAAAACCCCTATAGAAAACATTGTGAGAAAAGGAGAAAATGCTGATAACCAGCATTTTCTCCTTTTCCCACAATGTTTTCTAATCCTCTCAAAACAAATTTAAAATTTTCTGTCACTTTTATTTTGTGAGCTGCAAATGCTTTCGATTTGGACAAGCCTAAAATGATTGTTGTTTGGTAAGGACACAACTATTTTTTAGAAGAGCAAGTTTTGCAATTCCTTGTAGTTAAGTCATTACAACTGTTTCTCAGATTTAAAAATGCAATTTTAACAATTCCTTATGATCATAGCATTTAATTTAACAAGGACACAACTATTTTTCATAATGCTTGTAAAACAAATAACCTTCAAATCCACAAATCACTGATTTTTTATGTAATTTTTCTGATCGAATAGCTGAAAAAACCCTAGACAATCAGAAATATCCCTCGCACAAAATTTTTTTTTTTCAAAAATTCTTTCAGGCATACTTTTCCCCTCTCACCTCTGCTGAAGCATGTGAGAAAAGTAGTTGGCGGCATTAGAAAGAAATTTAGTCGTGTTAGTATTGGTGTGAGAAAGCCAGGAAACACATGTGCGTCACTGACTGCCATGATTATGACCTTAGCTGTTCACTAAGTGTTATTAAACCCTAATACAACCAACCAACCTTTCCAAAAGCTTACCAATGTTTTAACATTGGTTATGTGGGAAAGCAGCCAGTTGCTAGTGATGGGACATCGGTTCGAAATCATAATCAATCATAGGTTACATAATGGAATCAGTTGCTGCTACCGATGGGATTCTTCCGATTATAATCAGTTCCTCATAAATTTTCTCTGACATGCATGTTTCATCGTAAACCCTTGTAGTATTTATGTATTATGCTGTTGTTTGTGTTTTAGATAGACTTTTTGTAGTTTTACCTTTGCACCTGCTTTCTATATATGACGTTTTGGTTCTTAACCATCTTTGCCTTGTGCTAGTTGGCTTTGTAATACTTAAGTATTATGGATGGTGTGATACAATGGCAGTTGCTTGGGAAGAACATTGTGCTGAGTGCTGGTAAAAGAAACTCCAGGAAAGCATTTACAGGCTAACTCGCCACTGCAATATGACAAATAAGTTGAAAACAGCCTTAAACACAATACGCTCAGTTAATCTACATAAAGGACATTAAAATTTTGTCCCCTATCTTGTTTTACCCAGAAAACTTCCTCATTTAGGCAATTTTTTTCAATCTGCCATATTGTTTCAATAATTTTCTGCAACAGATGCATCAACCCTTTACCACACAATGAGAACTTTTATTGACCCTGAGGAAGGACAGAATTTTAGAGTAGTCCAAATTGAAAGCACTTGCAGGCGACAAAATAAATGTGACTCAAAAATTGAATTTTGATTTTAGAAGGGTAGAAAATATTGTGGGAAAAGAAGAAAATGCTAGTTACCAGAATTTTCTCCTTTTTCCACAATGTTTTCTAAAGGCTTCTATCTCATGGTCATAAAACCAGGGATTGTTTGGTGAAAGGTTAATGCTTTATCAAACAACAAAATTTTGGACTTGTCAAAATTGAAAGATTTGAAGACAAATTAAATTTCCCAAAATTGATGATATCTGTGTGTAAAAGAAAAGAAAATACTGCTGGTTTACCAGCATTGTTTTCCTTTTCCCACAATGTTTTAACCCATTACCACGCAGTCCCTACTTTTGATGACCCTGAGAAAGAAGCCTTTAGAAAACATAGTGAGAAAAGGAGAAAATGCTGGTAACCAGCATTTTCTCCTTTTCCCACAATGTTTTCTACCGTTCACAAAACAAATTTCAAATTTTCAGTCACTTTTATTTTGTTGCTTGCATTTTGATCCTTTGGTACAGTGTTGTAACCTCTGTCATTTCCAAGTCAGGATGTTGGCCTTTCAAGAAATCTAATGTAAAATATTGATCCTTCATTACATCTTTCCCAATTGTTTTCCTTGCAGCCAGTGTATTGGTTAAAATCTGTGAAAATGTGCAGTGTGATCTTCATCTGCACTGTCCACTTATCTGAGACAGTTTAGACAAGAGCAACCTGGAAATCATAATTACTAAAGATTTGATTTTTTCTTCCTTGAGATTATCTTTCTTAGTTTTTCAGCACTCTGAGGCTTTAAATCCAGAATAAACTAGAGCTGTCACTGAATGTGACCTAATACCCCCACCAGCACTTTGACAGAAACAGGCAATTACTAGTATCTTGTAATTAGACAGGCATATAAATGGACAGACAGATGGACAGGCAGGCTGATTCCAGTATACCTCCGAAACCATTCGTTTCACGGGGTATAAAAATTAAAGACTCTTTGGTACCTAGCCTCAAATCAGAGCATTGTAAAGTTTTTTATCAAGATCATATTTCCGTGTTTTTCATTCTGATCTTGATTTACACAGTAAGGAAAATGTCAGTGTCTTCTTTGATAGTGAAAAGGATTTAACCACACCATAATTATATTATCAAAGAAAATTTCAAGATCTTAAGGTTTTTCTTATTACCATGACATTGCCATGGTAACCATTATCTGTGAAATAATTCTCCAACTTTTCCATACTCTGTAAATAATTCACAAAAGAAAATGAAAAAAAAATCAGTATCTCCGAGCAAAATTTACTTCTTTAACTTCACAAACCGCAAAGTCTTTGGAAAATACTGTGGAAAAAAGGAGAATACTGGTTATGAGCATTTTCTCCCTTTCCCACACTGTTTCATACCTTGTCAAAGAATAGCTAAACCATTTTAGCCACACTGAAATTGTCATCTGCAAATGCTTTCAGTTTGGACAAGGCTAAAATTTTGTCGTCAGCTAAAGAGTTAAACAATGAATGCAAAGAAGCAGACTTTCTGAATCATTCCTTTGTCAGCGTTTAAAACTTTAGAAAAAGGTGTAATTGCTTGTTACAGAGGTCTAGATGAGAAGCAGTGATGGTGTTCTAAATCCATTATTTCTCTTCCAAACCCTATCTTGTGGCTACTCATTAGAATTGTCTCGATGAGACAATTCTAATGAGTGCCCATAACATAGGATTTAGTAGTTTTCTACCCTGCTAGCGACAAATTTCAATTTTACAGTCATGTTAATTGTGTTATCTGAAAGTGCATTCAATTTGGACCAGTCTAAAATTCTGTCCTTTAGTAAAGTCATATAAAAGCATCTGGTTGCACATGGTATAGATTCAGGTTTTGAGCCATATACTGGATCTTTCACCACTGAAGCATCCAAGACCTGATGGATTAAAAAAGGAAGTTTCATTTTATTATGAACCTTTAGGGTTGAACGTTTACAAAGCATGTTTTGGTGCCCTTGACAAGAAGGCTTTGAAGGAAAAGAAGAAAAGAAGAAATTTACCAGTATTTCTACTTTTCCAACAATATTTGCCACCCTATTATAGTTGGGCTTAGTAATTTCATTTACAATTAACTTGATCATTACCTATTGACAAAGCTTTTTGCTTGTCCAAATTGAAAGCATTTGCAGACGACAAAATAAAAGCGACTGAAAATTTGAAATTTTTGTGAAGGGAAGAAAACACTGTGGAAAAAGGAGAAAATGCTGGTAACCAGCATTTTTCTCCTTTTCCCACAATATTTTCTAAGGGCTTCTTTCTAAAGGTTGTCAAAAGTAGGGGGTTGTGTGGTATTGGGTTAAGCTTTCAATAAAGAAAACATAAAAAATTTGTTGTCTGGTACAAGGTTAATCCTATACAATATAATCACCAAGTTTAATGACCCTCAAGAATAACACAGAGGGAAAATAAAGCTGGTAACCAGCATTATCTCCTTTTCCAGCAATGTTTTTCTTCTTTTCTCCACACATATTCCATCATTTAATCTTTATCAAATCTATTGTGTGTGAGTGTTTTAAACTCAGACAAGTTTAAAATTTTATTTTCTGGTACAAAGTCTGAATCAATATCAAATACCTGTCAACACTTCCTAGAAATACTGGTGTTTATTTGAGGTGTAATCTGTGAAAATGGAGCCTAATGTGTCTCCTGATGTATATTACTAATCAAACCATCATAATTATTAGGGGTGAATTAATACGCTAAAAAGCGTATTGCAATATATTGCAATACGGCTGACCCGTATTGCAATACGCTCTATATGCTGACATTTAGCATATCTGACCACTTATTGTCACTGTTAGGGTTGCATATGCTAAAAAAATTGACTAGTCTTTAACACAGACTTGACTGAAATGACAAAGAAATTAAGAATTATCCATAGAAACAAGTAAATGACTTAGTGACATTTCAAGTCATGTTCTTTTTCAAAAATATTAACATGTCAACCTTGTCAGCACCCAGAGAAGCCCTCTGTGCTGACAAAAAGTCACAAGCAATACTGAACACTCGCTCAGCAGGCGCACTTGTTTATGTAGAGACCAGTCAGGGCTACTATACCGAACTTTGGGAGCTCAACAGAGAAGACAGTGCAATGCACTAACTTGCTCTGTTAAACACAAATACTTTCCCGCTTATCTACCGGGAGAAAAAATGCGAAATAAGTGTGAGCAAATTTATAGGAAATGAATAACAAACTCTGTTGGTCCAAAATCAGTAATACGGTCGATGGTTATATGGAGTTCGTACCCGCGGCGAATTTGAGGCGGTCATAATTTTACCTTAACACCAGTGACACCGGTGCAAACAGAAAAAATAAACAACTTTCGCTTTCGTAAATGTTTCAGCTTGTTGAAAAACGATTGATTTCTGACCAAATTTTTGGGAAAACCTGACTTTCTAATGCAATTACGAGAAGATGACATATTGAACACATACCGATACGGTAAAATTGGTACCGGTTTCGGTTTTTTCTTTTAACAAACCGCGGTTAATCGGTATATCAGTAAACCGTTTCACCACTAATAATTATGATTATAGATCTAGAGTAGCCGCTTCCTCTTTTAACAAGTTAATCATGGGCTTGTTGGTCCTTAGACATGCAGAAAATTGACCAATAGCGAAATGTTTCAGCCCAGGTCAGCCCGCACAGGGTGATTTAGGTTGATACTTTCGCAGATGCATTAAGCCTCCTTTTCAGAGCATGGCTCATTTTTCTTTTCAGTTTTTGATCTCTTCAGGAGTCGTTACCAACTAATGTCTGAGTGAATTGTGCAGGCTGACATGGGTTGATACTCTAAATGCAGTAAGCCCCCTTTTCACAGAACATGACTAATATACCAGACGATATTCTTGTTACATAACAATTTGTGAGGAGTATACAAGAGAAAAGACAAGGTCGCAGTATTCTTCAACTGTCAGTTGGGATACACATCACAGCAGGAAAATATGTCACTCAAAACTAGTGTAATTACCTTGTAAACAGGTGGTAATTAATGGCCCCATTAACTGGGAACTAATAACCTCATACACAATCTGCAAACTACTTCACTCATTATTGTGTGGAGAACTGGTAAAAGAGAATCCAGGAAAGCATGGACAGGTGGACTGGTCACTGTGATATGTTACTGAAATAATGTTGAAAAGCCTGGTTACCAGATAAAAGGCATAAGCCAGGATTAATAATTCTTAACTGATTGCTTGACTGTATGGTGTTTAAAGCCATTTTCAACACTGTTTAAGTTATATGACTATCATCAATCCCCAGAAAGAAATTGGGCAAGGCAGGGATTAAACTGTGACCCTCTGTTTGCAAGTCCTGCACCCTACCAACAGAGCTACTAGGGCTTGGCTTATAACTTTTATACACAGTAACTATGATTGAAATGCAAATAAGGGATGTTAAAAATGAATTTATGAACTGTTTGTCAACTGAAATATAGTAAGAAAGATTTTAATAGAAAATTGAAACTCGAGTTTTCTTCTGTAAGAGAATTTTCAGAACAGTAAACTGGCATATTTCCAATTGATGAATGTGCTGATCTGTTACATATCAATCCACCAGGTACAGCCCAGGGATATGAAGGCTCCAGTCAGCCAACTGGTATGCCGGATGGCATACTGTTTCGCGTAGGTGTCAACCTTGACCAAAGTAAATCTATAATATCCCTTGTTGTGGGATGGTTTTCGACTACTAGGGTTTTATTAGAAGGCTTTGGGAGTATAAGGATGACTATTTTGTAATTTTGTAAAATTTTTGTCCAAAAATCTGAAGGACCACCTTTAAGTATGGTTGGTAATTATAGACCAAAATTAAGTGCCAACCAATGAAATTAATATCTAAAATATACAAGTTATTGCATGAGTTCAAGATATTGCCAATTCACGCAAGTTTCAGAACATCTAACAATGGTAACAATCATTGTAGATCCAAGATCAGACACATGGTTGTCAGGTACAACATTGGTTTCATAACCGTAAGGTTCCAAGTTTGATACTCGAGAGCTAGTGTCAACTTTGTGATCGTTCCTTTACCCACACAATGAGCACGAGTATTGGTTTAGTTCCCAGAGAGCAGAATCACAACTGATTAGTGGAAGTTGTTACACTTGTTTCTCAATTGATGTAAATAAAATGAATATATTTAATTGTTTAAAACACAATGATGACTTTTAACACCCCTGAAAGAGAAAACTTTTGGAAACATTGTGGGAAATTGAGAAAATGCTGGTTACCAGCACTTTCTCCCTTTTCCACAATGCTTTCTACCCTATCAAAGGAAAATCATTTGATATGAGCCACACTGAAACTGTCATCTGCAAATGCTTTCAATTTGGACTGGTCTAAAATTTCATTGTGTGGTAAATGGTTAAATTGAGATCAGACAGTCCACAAAGGTTACAAACTACATTAATTCATGAATCAGGCTCGAACCATACATACACCCAGATCCAGTTGAAAAATGTCAGCCTTTAGGCTTTGAGTGTGGATCATCAATGATTTAATAGATCTATCAATACTGTGTTGGTTCGGTGATCTGTCCACCATCCTATACTGTGTAAGCTGAAAACAACTGCAAGCTTGTACAATAGAAGCCATCAACAGCCCTTTATATCTTATACAACAAACCTTTTGTCTTAAACAATGTTATTTCCTTTAACCCTTCACCACATAGTTCCTACTTTTGACAACCCTGAGAAAGAAGCCTTAACAAACCATTGCAAGAAAAGGAGAAAATGCTGGTAACCAGCATTTTCTCCTTTTCCCACAATGTTTCCTACCCTTCACAAAACAATTTTCAAATTTCTAGTCACTTTTATTTTGTAGTCTGCAAATGCTTTCGATTTGGACAAACCTAAAATTTTGTTGTTTGGTAATGAGTTAACCCTTCATGACTTCATCCTGACTTTTAAAGACCCACATTTTGATTGGAGCTCTGTGGATGATAGTAACATTAGTAATACTTGCGCTGAAAAAATTGCAGATGTCATTACTGACAATGCAATTAGACTCATTCCCTGGAAGACGGATATAATTAATCCACAAGAACCACCCTGGATGAACTTTAGATGATGGTTGGAATTTGGAGCTGTTTTCTTTGACATAAGCAAAAAGGAAATTTGTCACCGTAAAAGATTATATAGAAAAGCAAAATTATCAAACAACATTGGTCACTGGTCAAAATTCAAATCTGTTAGAAACAATCATCCTCGGATACCCCGGGGTCTCCCTATTTGCTACGCTACATCGACCCCTGGGACAATTAGTTGAATTTCCTTCGCTTTACCGCTGGCCGAATGCTGGCTTTTCATTGGTTCCATCATCATTTTGTGATGGGCGAGTGTACTGTACGCTATGACGTTTCGTATCGATTTTCGGCGGCTCGCTTTACCGCTGGCCGAATGCTGGCTTTTCATTGGTTCTATCATTATTTTGTGATGGGCGAGTGGACTGTACGGTATGACGTTTCGTATCGATTTTCGGCGGCTGATTCAAAGGTTTTTTAGTCAATTGTCCCAGGGTCGATGTAGCGTAGCAAATTGGGAGACCCTGGGGTATCCGAGGATGGAAACAATGTGATCTCCTTAATTCGACAGAGCAAATCAAACTATTATGAACAATTGTCTTTAAAACTAACATCTGGGTCCCTGTCTTCGCTTGACTGGTGGAGAACCCTCAAGTCAATGATGTCTTCACAATCTCCAACATCTATTCCACCCCTTTTTGATATCTCCAAAGATTCACTGATTACAGACGAACACAAGAAAGCAATTACATTGAATAATTACTTTGCCAATCAGTCATGTATAGATGATTCATCCAGTGCTCTCCCCGATGAACGTTTCCAAGTCATACACAAAACTTTAAATTCAGTTCAAGTCACGACGTTTGAAGTGTACGATGTACGATGTTCTTAAAACACTTAAAACGGGGAAAGCCTCTGGCCCTGAAAGCATCAATAACAGGATTCTTATTGAAGCAGCCAGTCAGCTGGCACCACATTTATGTGATTTGATCACTCACTAATTACATGCTCTGTTCCATCATCATGGAAAATATCCAATGTATGTCCCATATTTAAGTCTGGTGACCCTTCTCTTCCTTCTAACTACAGACCTGTCTCATTATTGAATAATATTGAAAAAGTCTTAGAACGAATCATATTCAAGCTGCCCACAACTACATAAAGGACACCAACTTCTTTACTCCTTGCCAGTCAAGTCTTATTCCAGGTGATTCTACTGTTGATCAAGTAACATTACTTTATAATAACATATGTAAAGCTTTAGATGATGGTTTGGAATTTAGAGCTGTTTTCTTTGATATAAGCAAAGCATTTGACAAAGTCAGGCATAACGGTTTGTTGTTCAAGTTGCGCAGAGCAGGTATTAGATGTAAATTATTGTCCTGGTTTTCTGATTTTCTTTCTAATCATTTTCAATCAGTTATCATACCATGTGGTATCTCAGACTTATGTCACGTACAGGCAGGTGTGCCCCAAGGATCTATATTAGGACCTCTTTTGTTTTTAATATATATAATACCCCCATTCTACTAAGCCGCGATCCACACGCCAAGAATGCCATGAATGCTAACAGATCTTTAGCAGATCGCGAAGATCGCCACCAGTCTACTGCCTTGCACAAAGATCCATGGCACTCTGGTCAGAACGCCGTAACATCACTACTTAATCGCTTAAATAGCTATCGAAACGCAACTTGAACATAAACATCCTAAATGGAGTGGTATCGGATTGCTCAAGAGCGCAAATGTTCCTTCAGTATGCTGGTCATTGCGCTCCTATGTGATCTGATAGCGACCATTAGAGATGTATTAGCGCTCCGTTGCGATCAAGTGGTGATATGATTGCGATCCTATACAATCCAATGGCGATATGATAGCGCTCTGTTACGATCAAGTGGTGATAGGATAGCGCTCTGTTATGATCAAGTGGTGATATGATGGCGCTCCAATCGCGCTTTTGGAGGACTATATCATCATTTCACATTTGGAGACCACCTGGTGTAGGCACAATAAATTCTTTAGTCAACTACAGTATGCCACCCAGGGGAAGGAGCGAAGGGAGGGTCAAAGCCTTGAGTCGCTAACGGAGCGACAACGGGTCGTATAAGGTGGCAACTCCTAGCAAGGCTACATTAGTGACTATGTACAGTTCAATCGCTATAGGATCTCAATGGTCATAACTTGATCGCCAGCGGAGCGTCATGAGGTTGTTATCTTGAGCAGGACTGTCACAAATTCCACAGCAAGCTGAGGTGATCTATGGTGTTCTGTATGAGCGCACAGAGTGCCGTAGATTGTGGCCTAGTGGAATGGGGATATTAATGATATTGTTGATGACATTCAGGCAAACATTAATCTCTTTGCAGATGATACCAGTCTATCATTGGTTGTATCTGATCCAGCTGCCGCTGGAACTGTATTACAAACAGATATCAGTAGAATTACTTGTTGGGCACAGAAGTGGTTGGTCAAGTTCAATCCAGCAGAATCTGAATCCTTCGTTATATCTCGTAAACGTAATAGGACAAATCATCCAGGTCTGTTTATGTCAAATATTGAAATTCCTTCTGTAACCAGTCACAAACATTTAGGTCTAATGTAACGACGGATCTTGGGACTTTCACATTGGTAAAACTGTCGAAAAGGCATGGAAAAGAATCGTAGTCTTGCTAAATTCTGAAACCTGTCTTGATCGCCTTTCTCTTCAAATAATTTACTTCTCTTTCATCAGGCCTATTCTCGAATATGGTGATGTTATATGGCACAATTTTTCTCAAGGGTTGAAAGATCAACTGGAAAAAGTGCAAAATGAAGCTGCCCGAATTGTTACCGGCTGTACTACAGTAGTAGCCATCGCTGATCTATATTGAGAATCTGGGTGGGAAACTTTAGGTCAAGGACGGCACAAGCACGAGATTTTTCTTTTCTATAAAATGGACAATGCACTGTCCCTAAAATATCTGAACACTCTTGTTCCACCTACCGTTGGCAGTTCTTCCACTTATAACCTACGCAGACCAAACAATTTGAGAAACATTAGTTGTAGAACTAGATTGTACAGCACTTCATTTTTACCTGCTGTGATAAATGAATGGAATTCTCTGCCATGTGAAATTAAGAATGCAGAATCATTATCAGTTTTTAGATATCGTTTAAACGTAGATAAACCTTGTCCGCAGAGGCTTTACTTTTATGGAGACAGGAAAATTCAAATCTTACATGCTAGGTTACGCAACAGATGCAGCTCTCTCAACAAACACTTGTACATAAAAAAATTGGTCCAATCGCCACTTTGTAAATGCGGTACAGTTGAATCAACCCAATACTACTTTTTAGAATGTCCTTTATATGATAACCTTAGAACTAGTCTTAGCCAATTTATTAGTGATATCACAAGACAAACACTGCAAATCATTCTATTTGGAGATGAAAATCTTAACCTCATTGATAACCAAAGAATATTTGCTGCCGTGCATACACATATCCGTGAGAGTAAAAGATTTACCATGTAACATCTTATTCTTATGTTTTCTTTGTAATATCTGAATCTGAAGTCATTCTGTTCAAATAATTTCTTTTTAAAGTGACTGACATATATATACCATGAAGGTTTTTTTTTCTTTTTTTTAAGTGTATATAACTACTTGTTTAATGAATTGTGACAGTGCAGTTGGAAAGCTAAAGACCCTGTGGAAGAGACCTTTTGAAATATTGTAATATTTTAAATATGCTGGTCACCAGCATTTTCTCACAATGTTTTCTACCCTATTGGAGACAAATTTCCTCATCTGAGTCACAATTAAATTGTCCTCTGCAACTGCATTCAATTTTGAACATTTGTCAAAATTTTCATTGTGTGGTGCATTTTCTAAAGGCTAAACTTTTATTTCCTCTGCAAAATCAAGAGACATTAGGATGTAATCTAAAGTCAAAGCAGTGGGCATTATAGATTCTGTGCAGTCTGATCTTGACACAAATGCATCTGGTGATATCTATAGTACAGAAAGAGTTCAGTTTAGTCACTAAACATTTGAATCTGAATCATCATGCATTCATTATCCACAACTGCAAAACTTCTGTATGGCAAATGTTAAGTTCCCTACCCATCCCGTCTTGAAGATTGGCTGTAATTAAACCCCTGCAAAACAAATGTCTCAGGGTATGGTTGAATCAGCCTGTCTGTCCGTGTCTGTGTGTTTCTGTGTCCGTCTGTGTACAAAATACTAGTAATTGCCTGTTTCTGTCAAAGCGCTGGCAGCGGTATTAAGTCACATTCAGTGACAGCTCTAGTTTTTTCTGTGTTTAGTCACCGTAACCTTCACCCTTCCTAGCCTAGCCATGCAAAATCAGTCACAACTTAATCATAACCTATTAACCCTTAGTCAAACAATCAAGTATTAATGAAACATTTATAAAAATACTCCTTTTCAGGCAGTCTTCAGGAACTTTTTAACCCATTTCATCTTCATTTTATGAACCTCAAACTATTCTTGTATCTTCATGCCAAATATTGCCTCTGATGACTGCAACGTTGCAGAGATTACCACGGAAAGACAATGCATTTGAGCCATGCTCTGTGAAAAGGGGGCTTAATGCATCTGCAAAAAAAAAAAAAAAAAAAAAAAAAAAAAAAAAAAAAAAAGAACCAGGTCAGCCTGCACAGTCCGAGCAGGCTGACTAAAATGGGCCGAAACTGTTTGCTATTGGTAAAATTTCTGTACGGCAGAGGACTAGGCTACATAAAGATTCTGATGATTTTAAGGAAAAAATGGTTTTTACTGATCAGTAGGATCATTTGATAACTTGCTTGGTATCCGGCATCACAGAGATGCATTAAGCCCCCTTTTGTCAGAGCATGGCCCATTTCATGTTTTAGAGGTATTCAAAACAATCACTTTTGTCATTTCCATCATTAAATTTGGACAAATCTCTTGTTTTCTTTCCCTTACACCCTTATGTCATATATATAGGTAATTTATTTCATACTGCTTTGATATTGAAGGATCTCGTAGGTGTAACCAAGAAAAAGTAAATTATATGAAGGCCGAAGTTGGCCATTTTTGAGGCTGGTGATGAGAGCAATTTGGAATCAACTGAATGGAATCGGAGCCAAAAAATCAAGATATTTCTGATCTTGGCTGTTTTAGAAAACGTCCAAACTGAAAAAATACGCGAAAAAGAGGCAACCTATGATCTATTCTCGATTTTTTTACATTCCCACATGCGTGGTGTGCGTAATAGAAGTTACACCTGAGGATCTCATATGTCCTTGACTTCGATCGCATAATAATATTATCAGTACAGGTCAATGCAAATTATTTTTCTCACATAAGTTTCATCCAGTCTTAACACTGTAAAATTTCATAACAGGCAAAACAATTTGGTTTGCAGATGTATAGGCTATTCCTGTCAAGGCTGTTTTTTTGATATGCCACGCAGGCTTTTTAGTGAATCTGAGGACTGTTGTCATCATTCATCTTGTCCTCTTCTTTCATTAGATTTGACAAGAATATGAATAAAAGATTGAAAAAATATGAGCTTTTTAACAAAAGAACAAGGAAAACAAATTTCTTGATTTTCTTCTTAACATGGCTGATCAGCATTTAAAATGAAACAAACAAGAAGACTATTGAGCCCGTCTGTATAGTACAAAATTTTTAATGCAGGCTGAATTTGGTTTTCAGAGCACAAATTAAGATCAAGTGTTTAGCAGAATGAAAGATTTGAATTTCAGCATTTGTGTGATCCTTTAATTCTTCTGAGCAGTGTAAATACATACAGCTGAGCCCTTCTACAGATTTTCAAGTTTAATCAGAGTTTTCAACCCTAGCTGTAAGAAGGTTAATTGTCATTGCACTTTAGTAAATTTTGTCACCTGTATAACTATGGTCTCAACTCTGACAAGTCTAAATTATCATCTACAAAGAGTGAACTCTTTCAAAGTCCAAAACAGAGGCAGACAACAATTCAACTGTGGCTCAAATAAGGAGGAAGTTGTCTGAAAACAGGTATAAAACCTCGTGGGAAAAGGAGAAAAATGGTGGTTACCAGCATTTTCTCCTTTTCCCAAGACGTTTTCAGAAAGCCATCTACCTATTGATTGTATGGCAAAGAGTTATAGGAGGTGTCATATGTTCACAGTATTTTCAAATGCTCTTTATCAAGCATAAAAATGAATCTGACACATGTTATTATAAAGCTTGTATTTGAATTACAAAAAACCCAGATGTTTTAACTTTACAAGTAGACTTCTGGGTTCCTGCTTGATATGGTGTCAAGTCCTTAACCTGTAGGCCACATGTTTGAGCCTCAATAGAAGCACTGGATTTATCATGGGAGTGTCCTTTTGCAGCACACATCAGAACCCTAGTCTAGTGCTGTTACTGATAAAACCAAGGACACACATCAAACAATAAGTTATTACCGTTATATGACCGAAATCAAATGTTGAAAGCAGCAAAATCACAATTTAATCAATCAATTAACCTACTACGCTGTGAAGTGATTAGCACCTTGGACTTAAATCCAAGGTTTCTCGATACCTATCCCAATCCCTAGCATACTTGATGATTAAGACCGTCTTTAGGCAAGGCTCTACATAGGCCTAGCTTTGTAATGAACAAACCAAGAACATTACTAGCGTTATCGCTAAACATAATCATACACCCCCCACACACACTCAGCCAGCTCCTTGTCACAAAACCGATCTTTCACAGAATGCAGGATGTTTTAGTACAAAAGTAAGTGTTGAAAAAAGTTTAAGGGGAGATAATTCCATAAGAAATCTCAGCAAGGTCATGAAAATAGCAAGTGCACAACTTTATATGTATTATAACATCGGGTGTAAATTTGAGTTCAGTACTTGAAAAACTGTTGGAGTATTTTGCCGCATAAATTTGCGTCTACTAGACGGATGGATGGACGGCCACACGGATAGATGGACAGGCAGACAGACAGCCATGGCAATTCCAGCAGACTTCACTCACTTCATTATGGGAGGTATAAACAAGTAAGCTGCTTCCTTAACCCTTTCCCAAACAAGCTCTGGTTTTTACGTGTCTGCAGTAAAAGTCTTTTGAAAACACTGTGGGAAAAGGAGAAATTGCTCATAACAAGCAATTTCTCCTTTTCCCACAGTGTTTTCTACCCTGTTTGAGAACTTTCTGGCATTTTCTCCAAAATCTAAAATTGTTGTCTGCAAACGCTTTTGGTTTGGAAGAGTCCAAAATTTGTTGTTTGGGAAAGGGTTAACTCTTACATACATGTACACAACAAAATTTAAGATTTCCAAACTGAAAGGAATGGCGTGCAACAATTAACAATTAAGGTTGATATTGGTCTTTGAAAGGTAAAAAAAGGTTTTGTGGTAAAAGCTGAAAATGCTGGTAACCATTTCCCTTTTTTTTTTTTTTAAATAGCCCTCCATCCCAAGATTGTTATATTTTGGAATTGTGTGGTTCTGGGCATCCTTGTTGACCCAGTTTCAATTCATGCTGTAATTGACCCTGGGTTATTTGGCTGGCGTTTTCTCGCTCTCATGAATTATTCATGAAACATTTTGACTGGTAATCTCAGTTTTTCTTTGAGAAAATTTAAACTATTCTTATCACAAATATGGAGTCATTTCTATTTTTAGTAACTGACGTAATGAAATTGCCCTCCATACAAGAAAGAATGAATGAATATGTTATCCATCTTTTCGATTGGCTATAAGGTTACTTTCCGACCTTATGAATATTCATAGGAAACGAAGATTTGCTAGTCAATTTTCCTAGGGGTAATACATGGAGAGTAACGTAATGCAAAAACCTGGGTTCCGAGGATGGGTTCTGGGTTAACTTATGTGATTAAGCGATGAAATCAACATGAACAGCTATTCCAATAAAGGTAAAAGCTGCCTGCCTCCTGCAGATGAACATTTTCGGGGCTGGCTGCAGACTACAATATACTTCAAAAACATTGTGGTAAAGAGAATAAATACCCATGGAAGGCAACTTCTCCTATAGAATATTATTTCATGTACGAATGAACTGTTTACTATACAAAGAAATTTCAGACTTACTTGGTTTATAAGCATGAACAAGTGGCAGGTTAAATTTGGTAGGATCTATTTTCTACAGGGTAGGAAACATTGCGAAAAAGGAAGAAAATGCAGGTTACCAGCATTTTCTCCCTTTCCCACAATGTTTTCAACAGTATTCCAGCTCCAGATAGATAAAACTGGGATTGGGATTGCTTGGTAAATGATTAACTCTCTACAACAATATCACAAATCATAAAAGCAATAAAGTTGTGAAAAAGGCTTTTGAAATACATTGGGGAAAAAGAAGGAACTAATGGTAATAAGAACAGTTTCTCCTTTTCCCATAACGTTTCTACACTATGGAAGATTAATTCCATTATTTGCACCATACGAAAACTGCTGTCTGCAGATTCTTCCAATTTAGACAGGTCTACAATTATGTTGTATGATACAGACTTGAACCTCAGGTTCCACGTTTATTGTTCATGGTTCTAAATTGTCAGGCACATATTTTGGGTGTTCTAACTCCTTGAAAGTTAGAAGATTTACGACAAGTCCAAATTTTACATATTTGCAGACAAATTCAAAATGACTTAACTCTTTACCACACGAGAAAATTTTAGACTTGTCCAAATTGAAAGCATTTGCAGACGACAAAATAAAGGTGACTAAGAAATATAAATTTGTTCTGGGAAGGGTAGAAAACACTGTGGGTAAAGGAGAAAATGCTGGTTACCAGCATTTTCTGCTTTTCCTATAGTGTTTTCAAAAGGCTTCTTTCTTAAGGGAGTCAAAAGTAGGGATTGTGTGGTAATGAGTTAAATGGCTGAATTAGTCTTAACTCTTTACAAAAAGACAAAATTTTAGACAAGTCCAAATTGAAAGCATTTACAGACAACAAAATAAATGTGATTTGAAAATTTAAATTGTTTTCATAAGGGTAGAAAATTTTGTGCGAAAAGAAAATGCTAGTAACCAGTATTTTCTTCTTTTCCAATGATGTTTTCAAAAGCTTTCTTACCTGATCAAGGTAAGTTATGGCAATGACTATCATTACCCTCGGAAAAAACGGATTTTGTGTTAGAGTCAGGATTGTGTGGTAAAAGGTCAACTCCATGGAAGACAGATTTTAGTCAAGTCTGAATTTTATACATTTGCAGACAAATTCAAAATGACTTAACTCATTACCAAACAACAGTATTTTAGACGTGTCCAAATCGAAAGCATTACTCTTTTAAGACTAATCCAGCCATTTAACCCATTACCACACAATCCCTACTTTTGACGACCCTGAGGTAGGCCTTTTGAAAACATTGTGGGAAAAGGAAAAAATGCCTGTAACCAGCATTTTCTCCTTTTCCCACAATGTTTTCTACCCTACACAAGACAAATTTCAACTTTTCAGTCACTTTTATTTTGTTGGCTGCAAATGCTTTCAATTTGGACAACCCTAAAATCTGGTTGTTAGGTAATGAGATAAGTGACCGCGAAAGAGTAGAAATCATTGTGGGAAAAGGCTAAAACTCTGACCACCTGCAATTTCTCTTTCCTCTACAATGCTGTCAAAATGTTACTACTCTAAAACATCTAAGCACAAGATTGCTAGATTAGACAAAGACTGACCCATTACCACACAATCCAAAGTTTTAACAACCCTGGAAAATTAGACTTTCGAAAACATAGAGGAAAAAGGAGAAACTTAAGATCTACTGGTAACTCTCACTTTCCCACAATGTTTCCTATTCTATAAGACAAATTACATCATTAGCGCTACAAAGATTTAACATGCCCAGCAAACAGGACTTTTTAAAACGTTGAGGAAAGAGGAGAAAATGCTGGTAACCATCATTTTCTCTTTTCCCGCAAGGTTTTCTAACCTGTCAGAAACAAATCCAATCATAATAGCTACATTAAAATTTGTTGTCTGTAAAATCCTTTCAACTTGGACCAGTCTAAAAATGTGGTGAAGAATTTTCCGAGTTAGAACCAGTCTAAAATGAATGTGTGGTATAGATTCCCAGAATCCCAGTTCACAGCATGAAGGGAGATAGCAAGAGCCTCTCTAACAATCCGCACATCAATTAGATAAATACCTCGTAATTAAACCCTCTTTTATCATTGGCAGAAAAAAATCTGGTCAATGTGTCAAAAATTTGTGATTTGTTTACATTCACCCCCTGGGAAAAGACAGAAATAATCTACTTTACCAGTTTGCTAGCCCTAAAAATATCCTGCATCACTTCAAAAATATCTCGCTAGTTTCTCCATTTAGATTTTGTGTATTCATTAAGCACTGTCTACCTCGTGTAGGCTCCACTCGCTCTATATTGTGTATGAATGACGTCATTTGCAATGGAGCTTATTAGTAAGTATTTCAAACTGTTTTTTACATAGGTAAAGTGTAATATAGAAGGCTTTACGCCTCATATCCTCATAACCACAATATTTTCCATAAAATTATTAAGGTTGTCTGTTACTTTACAACTGTGTGCATGCACAGCATCCATTATACACAATCAAGCCTCACACATTATATACAAGCTACTCTATGAACTGAGTAAATTAAAATAAAATGTTTCAAAAAATATGACAAGACTACTTCAGCATTTAAGCCCTTGAGGCAAATATCCGAATCTCATTTGCCTCTGTGACAATGTAGATTCAGACCATAAAGCTTCATACATTGATGAACATTCAAAAGGGCTTTCAACAGGCTCAGATTTCTTTAAATCTTAGAATGAATACCTACTGGGCTATGAATGAATAAAGTCCTTCAACTGTTCTTAAAAAAAAAATCTCAGAGTTTATATCAAAGATTTTCAAAACTTTAACCCTTTACCAAACAATCCCTGGTTTTTACAACCATGGGATAGAAGCCTTTTCAAAAACATGGTAACCATCATTTTCTCCTTTTCACACTATGTTTTTTACTCTTCTAAAGTCAATTATCTATTTTTGTCGTCTACAAATGCTTTCAATTTGGACAAGTCTAGAAATTTGTCGTTCGGTAAAGAGCTAAAGTAAGACAACTTCTGATTGGCTGAATAAAATGGTTAAGGCAATCAGAAATTGTATTTCCAGAGCATAAGACTAAGAATTTTCAGTAGAATTGTTGGTGAAACAAAACCCCGATCTTACATAGTTAAAGATCAATTGCTCTACAAGGAGAATTACTGATGATATGTTACAAAGGTAACAAGAGATGTTTGTAAAACATGTATGCCCCCCTGATGGCATCCAATTGTAAATATAACATGTGATTATAAACTGTTAAGTTCAAACTGTAAAAACGAACAAAGGGTGATAAATCAAAAATTATTAACGATAAATTAACAATTCTTGGGCACTCCACTCCAATTTATGTGAATTATCAACTTTTAAAGTTTCGTGATTTCACCTCACATACTTTTCGAGTTATGGTCTAAAAAAAATTAAGCACGAAAATCAACAAAGGGCAATAACTGCAAAAATATGATAAGCAGAGTTATGGTTGTTGTGCAATGCACTTCTCCTGAATAAGATCTATCCACATATAAAGTTTCAAGATGATACCTGAAAAACCTTTTGAGTTATGCTCCGGACAAAAATTAAATATGAAAATCAACAAAGGTCAATAACTGCAAAAACATGATGGGCAAAGTTATGGTTCTAGTGCAGTGCACTTCTCTTTAATAAGATTAATCCACCTATGAGGTTTCAAGGTGATACCTGAAATACTTTTTGAGTAATGCTCCAGTCAAAAATTAAGTATGAAAATCAACAAAGAGCAATTACTCCAAAAATATGATGGGCAGAGTTATGGTACTTGTGCACTGCACTTCTCCTTAATGAGATCTATCCACCTATGTAGTTTCAAGATGATACCTGAAATACTATTTGAGCTATGCTCTGGACAAAAATTAAGTATGAAAATCAACAACGGGCAATAACTCCAAAAATATGATGGGCAGAGTTATGGTTCTTGTGCTGTGCACTTTTCCTTGATAAGATCTATCCACCTATGTAGTTTCAAGATGATACCTAAAATACTTTTAGAGTTATGCTCAGGACAAAAATTAAGTATGAAAATCAACAAAGGGCAATAACTCTAAAAATATGATGGGCAGAGTTATGGTTCTTGTGCAATGCACTTCTCCTTAAAAAGATTATTCCACCTATGAGGTTTCAAGGAGATACCTGAAATACTTTTTGAGTTATGCTCCAGACAAAAATTAAGTATGAAAATAAAAACAAGAGGGCCAAGATGGCCCTTGATTGCTCACCTGAATTATTGAGATGACCATAGCCTTTTTTTTTTTTTAAGGTATTGAAACATTGGAACCAAATTTATAGTTTTGCTAAGCAATTTTCAAAAGGTCACCTGTGAAATTCATTTCGAACTCTGACCATCAGTTTCTAAAAGAAGAATTTTTAAGAATTCTTTATTTCTGTATAAGAGCAAGTATCCCCCATCCACGAGAGCCATGTTTCTTGATGGATCAAAATTTACAAACAAGTTTTGAAAAGGGTCACCCAAGGAACATTTCGGAAAATTTCTTTTAAAATCTGACCAGGGGTTTCAGAGAAAGAGAATTTTCAAGAATTTCATCAAGTCCATATAGTGCAAGTAGCCCCCATTCACAAGAGCAAGGATCACCCAAGGAACATCTCTGTCAAATTATTTTAAAATCTGACTAGGGGTTTCAGAGAAGAAGAATTTTCAAGAATTTCTTCATTTCCATATAGTGCAAGTAGCCCCCATTCACCAGAGCAATGTTTCTTGACGGATCAAAATTTTGTGAACAATTTTTGAAAAGGGTCACCCGAGGATTATCTCTGTGAAATCATTTCAAAATCTGTCCAGCCGTTTCAGAGAAGAAGAATTTTTAAGAATTTCATTTCCCTATAGTGCAAGTAGCCCCCATTCACCAGACCCATGTTTCTTGACCAATCAAAATTTCGCGGACAATTTTTGAAAAGGGTCACCCAAGGAATATCTCTGAGAAATTATTTCAAAATCTGACCTGCGATTTCAGAGAAGAAAATTTTTTAAGAATTTCCTCATTTCCCTATAGTGCAAGTAGCCCCCATTCACCAGAGCCATGTTTCTTGACGGATCAAAATTTCATGAACAATTTTTGAAAAGGGTCACCCAAGGAACAACTCTGTGAAATTATTTCAATTAGGAAGAATTATACTTAATATAAGAATTATTTCAATTAGGAAGAATCATACTTAATATAAGAATTAAGTATGAAATCAACAAAGGGCAATAACTCCAAAAATATGATTGGCACAGTTATGGTTCTTGTGCACTGCACTTTTCTTTAATTAGATCTATCCACCTATGTAGTTTCAAGATGATACCTGAAACACTTTTAGAGTTATGCTCCGGACAAAAATTAAGTATGAAAATCAACAAAGGGCCATAACTCCAAAAATATGATGAGCAGAGTTATGGTTCTTGTGCACTGCACTTCTCCTTAATAAGGTTAATCCACCTATGAGGTTTCAAGGTGATACCTGAAATACTTTTTGAGTTATGCTCCTGACAAAAATTAAGTATGAAAATCAACAAAGGGCAATTACTCCATACATATGATGGGCAGAGTTATGGTATTTGTGCGCTGCACTTCTTCTTAATGAGATCTTTCCACCTAAGAGGTTTCAAGATGATACCTAAAATACTTTTTGAGTTATGCTCCGGACAAAAATGTGGTCTATGGACGGACCGACGGACCGACGACCAACAAGTGCAAAGCAATATAGCCCCACTTCTTCAAAGGGGTCATAATTATTACACTATTACCACATTGTCAATCATTTTACTCTGAGGCTCGAACTAACTACGGTTAGCAGGTTAACAACCTCAAGGATGACAGTATACTTCATAGTACAAGTAGGCCTACCAATCAAACATCAATAATAAGCAACTTATGTCCTTAGCTCAAACGTCCCTTTGTCGAACTTATCCCTACGTCGAAGTTTTTTCCAGGTCCCAATCTCATTGCTCTTTATTTCAATATAATTCAACCTCCATATGTCGTTATCTGTACCTCGAAATTTATCCATACGTCGAATGAATTTCAAGGTCCAATCACCATTGTTTGAACGTATTCACACATTTTTACCTCGAAGTTAATTTGTAAAGGACGATATTTGCTGTCAATCAGGTTTTTCACACCTTTCGACTTGTCAACTCCGGTAATTAACAAGTGTATTACAGTATTGATTATCGGCTGTTTGTTTGATTTTGGATTGACTTTTTGACTGTGAGGTTAAAACTTCAAAGTTTGAGTGATTTCTTGTTTTAAATAAAAAGGGTCGGAAAAGTGGTTTTGTAATTTACTTTGACGAGTGAAGAACCCAACGCTAATTCCATAAAGAACTTGTTTGGTGAAGCACCCGGTCAATATGCAATTCTTATGTTTATTGTTCATATTAGTTGTAGTATTTGTATAACAAGAGCTTCGCAGAGCGGCGCATATACGCCCGAAGGGGCTTGTCAGTGAAATTACTTGCATTGACGGATGGGCCATGAATGAAGAGTAGTTATTCTCCATGATATATGAAAAATATTAAAGGGGTATAACTAAAAAAATAAGGGTGGCAAAGTTACAAATTTTGTGAATTGCTTTTATCCACAAGGTGTTCGATCAGTCTTTGAAGGTCCCAGATCATACCTTTTATATTTTAGAAATTATGGCCCAGACAAAAATTCAAAGTGAAAAGGGAAATAACTCAGAAGGAGGGGGGCAGAGTTATGGTTCTTGTGCAATGCCCTTCTTCATAATGGGTTCTATCAGTGTATGAAGTTCCAAATTAATAGCTTTTATAATTTGGAAGTTATGGCCGGGACAAAAATTCAAACTGAAAATTAACAAAGGGCAATAACTCAAAAAATAAAAGTGGCAGAGTTATGTTTTATGTGCAATGCACTTCTCGATAATGTGTTCTATTAGTCTTTGAAGTTTCAAGATAATAGCTTTTATAGTTCAGAAGTTATGGCCTGGACAAAAGTTCAAACTGAAAATTAACAAAGGGCAGTAACTCAAAAAAAAACTTTGGCAGAGTCATGGTTCATGTGCACTGTACTTTTCCATAGCATGTTCTATCAGTGTATGTAGTTTCAAGTTGATATCTTTCATAGTTTGGAAGTTATGGCCTGGACAAAAATTCAAAATGAAAATTAACAAAGGGCAATAACTCAAATAATAAAGTTGACAGAGTTATGGTTCATAAGCAGTGCACTTCTCCATAATGGGTTCTATCAGTGTATGAAGTTCCAAGTTAATACCTTTTATAGTTTAGAAGTTATAGAAATTCAAACTGAAAATTAACAAAGGGCAGTAACTCAAAAAATAACGTTGGCAGAGTTATGGTTCATGTGCACTGCACTTCTCCATAATGTGTCCTATCAGTGTGTGTAGTTTCAAGTTGATAACTTTCATAGTATGGAAGTTATAGCTGGAACAAAAAATTCGAAGTGAAAAGTTGGTTTTTTCAGAAATCAAGGGCAGATAATTTTGAACCTTTTATGGTATGGAAGTTATGGCCTCAACAAAAATTCAAAGTGAAAAGTTGGTTATTTCAGAAATCAAGGGCAGATAATTTCGGAACGGAAACAGTGATCAAAATTCTAAGACCCAGGTGCACAACTAGACATCATGGAGATTCATTGTGGCAAGTTTCAAATAATTCTGATGAAAACTGTAGGAGGAGTTGCGCACACAAGAAATTGCTAACGGACGGACGGACGGACGGACGACCGGGGGTATAACATAATACGACCCTTCGGGCGTATAAAAACACTGTTTCTTAATAAAAAAAAAATAAATAAATAATAATAATTAAACTTATTTTATCTTATTTTGTATTCGATTTTATCGTATTTTGTATTCGATTAGTCAAATGAAGACAAATCAATTGATGCCTCTATTTACTTCCGTTATTTCGCCAACTAAATAATTCGTACCCAGAACATCGATATCTACACGTCGAACTTTCTAT
The DNA here is from genome assembly GCA_943736015.1 of Tridacna crocea. Lineage (NCBI taxonomy): Eukaryota > Metazoa > Mollusca > Bivalvia > Cardiida > Cardiidae > Tridacna > Tridacna crocea. The sequence goes on along the minus strand of OX031066.1, from coordinate 29,908,749 downwards.
AAGACGAAGTTTTTACGAATGTCCCCCGAACTTCGAGGTATAGAGATTCGACTGTATTAGAATTAATTCTGTGACGATGAGCATCACATCTTCATGCCAAGGTTTATGAGCACTACATGGATCTTACCGTGGCAGATCAAGCCCGATTTCGAGATTCCTGCAATACGCCTCCTATCGGTTGCTGGTTATTATCCCTCTAAAATCATATTTCTTATAGCCAATAAAATATTGTGAAAACTAATTTCAATCTTTGATTGACGTTTATTTTGACCTTTGCAAAATGCTCTGTTTGGGTAAGTCGAAAATTTTGTCATTTGTTAAAGAATCTCCAATATTTCCTTTCCAAAATGTTCTTTTTAAATTTGACCCCTATAGGATTATATAAAGTTTCAGACTTCATATATTTCTTTAGATCTACAACATATTGCCATAGAAACAAGATAACTTACCCAACAAAATTCCACAGCAATGTAGCAAAAAGGTCCAACCAAGGTCAGTTAGGTCAAACCTGTAAACAGAAGAATTGAAAATTAGTTTTCTGTTTCCATATTTAAATGAACCTGTTTGTTTTTAACAGTTTAAGTCGTATCATGCCAGTAAGTGCACCTTGCCATGTGTTACCTGGCTTTCTCACACAGCACTCACACTTTAGGTGTACAGTCAGGTGGCAGGGGACTTGGAAACTTGTTCACAGCAGTGCAAAATCATGTCACCCCGAGTCAAACGCAAGGCGGCGACAATGTTCACCACAGCTGTGAACAAGTTTCCAAGTCCCCTGCCACCTGACTGTACAACAAATATATTATACTGCAAGTTTAACTACTCCAATGTTTGTTACATGAATTTTATCTACTTTTTGGGAAACTGCTTTTACGTTGGTTTTTCTAGTGTACATGATATATATTCTGGGCATATTATCCAATCAGATCACAAGAAATTTCTTTGTAGTACAATAAAACTGTCTGTTCATGAAACTGATTACTTTCCTGACATGTATCAGTGTTAGGCGCTGAAAAATCACCCCAATGAAAGTTTGCTTCAATTAGGTATTAAACTCACAACCACAGTGGCTAATGAGCCAGTTACAATAACCACTGAGCTGCCAGGCTGGACTTAATGACCTTGACATGGGCCCTGGTAAAATTGTGAAAAAGTAGAAAAAAATGTTAACCAGCATTTTTTTCCTTTCCAGGATGTTCTCGGACCAATCTAACACATTGCTCATTGCTAAACCCTGAACCACAAAGCAAAATTTTACAATTGCCAAAATTAAAACCTTAAAACCATTTTTTGAAGACAAAGTACATGTGGATCAAACAATGGGATTTATTTCTGTAAAGTTAGTAATCATTGTTGGAAAAGGAAAAAATGCTCGTTACCAGCATTTTCTCCTTTTCCTACAACATTTTCTGCAGCTTTCTTGCTCATGGTTGTTAAAAGCCTTATTATGTGGCAAAGGGTTTTAATCACATTTTTTCACATGGTTTGAGTACAGAGGGATCCAGATTTTAGTCACCTTCTAATGAGTTTGCAAATTAATAACTGCGGATACCATATTTGTTTTTTACAGAAAATCAATATGGAAAATATTGACACTATGCAAGTATTATGTGAATTCAACCACAAATTCAAAGGCTGATTTTTCATGGTGTATACAAGAGAGACTAGCAGGTAGATAGAGAGAGACAGACTTTTGGACAGACAGACAACAAGGAGATATTGCTAACAAATGCTTTGAATTGGAAATAAGACTCAAATAACTGCATATTCATTAGTATTTCAGCCAAGTGTAAAGATCAAGATCAGACTGCACAAAACCAAATGTGCTTTAGATCTTCACTGGCTAAGAACAACTGCAGTCTTTTAATGGCACTTCAACAGTATATTTTCCATCCTGGCAACCCAGAGGAAGAGGCTTTCTGAAAACATAGTGGGAAAAAGAGGAAATGCTGGTAACTAGCCTTTCCTCCTTTTCCCACAATGTTTTCTATTTTTCTACAGTCAAGTTTCAATTTTTGAGTCACATTTATTTTGTCATCTGCAAATGCTTTCAATTTGGTCAAACCTAGAATTTTGTCGTATGGTGATGAGTTAAACTTTTACCACACAGTCCCTTATTTAGATGACTCTAAGATAGAAGCCTTTCCAAAACATTGTAGGAAAAGAAAAAATGCTGCCAACAAGCATTTTCTCCTTTATTATTTGAGCTAAATTCCATTTGCCAAATTCAATTTGGTTGAGTCAAACCTTTGCTGTCTGGTAATGATTTAACTCTTAAGTAAAACAACAAAATGAATATGACTATAGAATTGAAATTTGTTTTAGGAAAGGAAGAAAACATTGTGGGAAAAGGAGAAAATGATGGTAACCAGCATTTTCTCCTTTTCCCACAATGTTTTCAAAAGGCTTCTTTCATAGGGGTGTTACAAGTCAGGATTGTGTGGTAATGAGTTAATACCCTTTACAACATAATTGTACTTCACAGCGGCCAGTACACCTATCAATGCTTTCCTAACTTTTTTACCAGTACTTCACACTACATTCTCTGAAGCCTCTATCTACCTCTCTACATAACCTATGTCAAAAACAATGATCAGCAGAGAGGGAGAGGATTGGGTCCTGTTGCAATGACTATCATCAATCTCTAAAAGCATAATGAATCTTGTAAAGTAACTAGATTGTCTATCAAGTACAAGGGAATTTCATTTTCTTCTTTCACATATTTTTCAGCCCTTTAACAAACAATCCAGTGTCGTTGACCCTTTACCAAACAATGCCTGGTTTTTAATGACCCTATGATAGATGCCTTTAGAAAACATTGTGGGAAAAGATGAAAATCCTACTAACCGGCATTTTCTCCTTTTCCAACAATGTTTTCTACCCTGCTGGAAACAAAATTTGATTTTCTAGTTATCTGCTAGAAACAAAATTTGATTTTCTAGTTATCTTTATTTTGAATTTGGACCAGTCACAAATTTTGTTGTATTTTAACCCATTACCACACAATCCCCACTTTTGATGACCCTGAAAAAGAAGACTTTTGAAAACATTGTGGGGAAAGGAGAAAAAGCTAGTAACAAGCATTTTCTCTTTTTTCCACAATGTTTTCTACCCTTCACAAAACATTAACTTATAATTTTCAGTCACTTCTATTTTCTCGTTTGCAAATGCTTTCCATTAGGGCAAGCCTAAAATACTATTGTTTGGCAACGAGTTAAAGAGTTAAAGATCAGGAGCCAGCTTTTAAAAAAATTGGGGAAGATGGAGAAACTGCTGGTAACTAGCATTTTCTCCTTTTTCCAAACATGTTGTTTTCAAAAGGCTTCTATTTCAGAGTCATCAAAAACTTGGGATTGTGTGGGTTAACCACCTTAAAAAGGAGTAAAAAAGAAATGCAGAAACTTTATTGCACAATGTTTTCTACTCTACATCACATAATGAAATCCTTGTAATTAACTCATTACCACACAAGAAAATTTTAGACCGGTCCATACTAAAAGCATTTGAAGACAACAAAACAAATGTGACTGAAAATTAAAATTTGGTTCGGGAAGGGTACAAAACAATTTGGGAAAAGGAGAAAATGCTGGTTACCAGCATTTTCTCCTTTTCCCACAAAGTTTTTTAATGGCTTCTACCTTAGGGTCGTTAAAAGTTGGGATTTTGTGGTAAGAGTTAAACTTTATTTTACTTTTTGCCTGCAAATTCTTTCGACTTGTCTAAAAAATTTGCCATGATCTGTGATTACAATAATGCTCTGAATAAAAAAAGAGTTATTTCCCTTCAGTAATCAATAAGCTTCCAAAAGTTGGTCATTCAGAGAAAATAAACAAAAACCCACAGCAGCCTTTCTTTTAACCCTTAGGCTGCCTAGCACTATTGAACGACCTCTTGTGGACAGTGTAGATCAAGATCAGACCACACAAAAGGTTCAATCTGATCTTGGATTTACTTTGTCAAAAAGGAGGTAGTTTTTTCTAAAACATACCTCTGAAATTAATGGTAAAAATTCTGACTTTTACGATTGGCTTGAAGATTTCTTTTCATTTATTAGGCAGATAAACAGTGTGAAGGATTGAAAAAGCATCAAGTGATCTGAGAGAGAATCAGAGACATTCATTTAACCTTTATCCTGCTACATGACAAAAACAAATTTCTTTTTTATTTGCCCGTAAAAACCCATCATTACTGCAGGTTTACAAAGTTGTGTTTTAGGGATTACTATCTCCTAATCATACAGTGTAGATCTTAGACTTGATTGCACATTCTGTGCTACCAGGTCTTGATCTACACAGTCTGCAAAATTTCAGTGAGTCGAGGTAAGCAGAGTTGTGCCACTCTACAGAAAATTTCAACAGTTGGTTTTGAAGATGTTCAATGATTTACGAGAGTTCTTACCAAACAACAAAAATACAGACTTTTCAAAATTGAAAAATCTTTGCAGACAACAATTTGAGAGTGACTCCCATGATGTACCGGTAAACTGATTTTGGTAAAGTAGAAAAAAATATGGAAAAAGAAGTAAAGCAGTATCATTATGGGAAGTTTGGTCAAAATTTGGTCTGTATTTCTTAGGTAGTAAATATTTAAAATAGAAGCCAAGCTTTTTGCAACCAAATATGTCTTTGCAGCAAGCGTAGATCAAGATCAGACTGCATAACACAAGCATTGCCTAGCCCAAGTGACCCAGTCAGTAGCATGCATGACTCAAGAACATGGGTTCCTGGTTTGATCCCTGACTCAGTGAACTTCTTTCAGAGCACTGATGATAGTCATTGTTACAGGATCAAATTCTCTCCTACCGCTGGCCATTGTTTCAATGATGGTTATGTGGGAAAGTAGTCAGTGGCTTGAAAAAAAAAATGTGTAGATTAATGGTAAAAAGACTCCAGGAAAGTACAAATAGGTGCCCTGGCCACTGCTATATAATTGAAAAAGTGTTGAAAACAGCATTAAAACTCTTTACCAAACGACAGAATTTTAGACTGGTCTAAATTGAGAGCATTTGCAGACGACAAAATAGATGTGACTCAAAAGTTTAAATTTTATTTGAGAAGGGTTGAAAACATTGTGGGAAAAGGAAAAAATGCATTTTCTCCTTTTCCAACAATGTTTTCAAAAGCTGTCTCTCTCACTGTTGTTAAAAGTCAGGATCATGTGGTAAAGAGTTCAACACCATACATTCGTTTATAAAACATTCAGCATGAGCAGCGATCTATATGGTAAGCTTTGCTGAGACCTCGGCGAACTTTCTCTTACCTCGACATTGTGGAAATCAGCAACTATGAAATCGCAAATGTTTTTAACTCTTTTTCTAGGCTGAAAATATCTCTCAGATTTATTTGCCACTATAAGGGTTTTTTGAAAATAATGATGATTTTTTTTTTAATAGAAATATCAACTAACCCTCTCTATTTTGGATCAACCAATCAACCAAACAGAAACATCTGGACCACATGGATAGCTCTAGACAATGACTGCCAATAAAACAGATTGCCAGATTGCTTGCTTGACTGATCTATCGGTTGATTAGTGGGGTTGGCTGGTCAGTCCGTCTGTTGGTCAATCAATTGATTGATTGATTGGGTTTAATGCCATTTTCAACATTATTTCATTTATAGTGTGGCAAACAGTGCACCTATCCATGCTTTCCTGAAGTTTACAGTACTACACACAATATTCTACCCAAGCAGCTGGCTGCTTTCCCACCCATGCATTGTAGAGATGTACATGATCAGGGGTAAGGAATAAATCCATAGTGGCAATGACTATCATTAACCCGCTGAAAGAATTTCACAAAGCTTGTTCTTTAACCATTAACCACTCAATGCCTACTTTTAAGCCTATAGAAAACATTGTTGGAAAAGGAAAAAATGCTGGTAACCAGCACTTTCTCCTTTTACCACAATATTTTCTACCCTATCGAAGCCAGAATCATCATATTAACAAGATTTAAATTGTTGTCTGCAGATGCTTTAAATTTGGTCAAGTCAAAAAATTTGCCGATTAATTGCTAAAGACTTAAACCAGTGACCCCCATGTTCTCAAGACCTGTATACTACAGACTGTGCTACAGAAGCTCAACCCAATATAGTTGAAATTTTGTTGCAACAGTAGTGAACACAATCAGACAAAACAAAGTGGTGCAAATCATCAAACAAAACAAACAGTGCAGAGGAGACATCAAAGGAAAAGCAATGCTTTTTGAGTCATATTGATAATGGAAACATTATGTTTCAGGAAACACAGATTACTGGCTTTTTCTGCAATTAGCGATCATTGAATAAATTTCAAAACTTTTAAGCCTTTACCACACAACCTCTTGTTTTGACAAACTTAATAAAAAGTGCTTTTGAAAACACTGTAAGAAAAGGAGAAAATGCTGGCTACCAGAATTTTTCCTTTTCCCACAACATAAACACTATATTTTGAACCATGATAACCCCTATCCTGCTAGATAAATAAAATTACATTTTCAATCTGATAGTTAAAACTCAAATATTGCTATTTCAAAAGTATGATCTTTGGTTATAAAATCTCCTCATCCGACAGTGTAGATACAAGATCAGACTGCATGTTCTGTGCAGTCTGATATTGATCCATACTGTCTGCAAATACGTCAGTAGCAGCCAAAGGGTTAATTTTTCTCCTGGCAATGTCAAGCCTAAATTTCTGTCTGGTTAAGAGTTATTGTAACCCTTCAGCACACAAACCAGTGTTTAAACTACCCTGCTTTGGAGACATTTGAAAACATAGAGGAAAAAAATAAAATGCTGCTAACCAGCATTTTCTTCTGTTCCCACCATGTTTACTATCTTGTCAAAGAACTTTGGTTTGTATGTAATGCTCTCAAGTTTGTTGTCTGCAGATGCTTTCAATTTCTTTTCTGGTATAAAGTTAACCCTTAACATAGCAAGTAAACTTATCAGATATTGTCACCCTAGAAATACAACCCAAATGATTGCAATATCATGGTTACTAATGTCTACAGCTTTTAGGTAAAGCAGACAATGTTGATAAAAGATCAGACTGCAGATTTTATGCAGCCTGATCTTAATCTACACTGGCTGAAAAGGCAGCTATAGCAGTGAGATGATGCTGTAAGAGTTAATTAATAGCAAAGTAGGTTATTGATGCACCTGAAAACCAATGTACTCCTGTGGAGATTTCTAATTGGAACTCTGCACAGCCTTTCACCCTCTATCCCTCTCAAAGCTAACCCTTTCTCTAAAGAAAAAGTCTAGAGTCTTCCAAATTAAACAAATCTGCAAAGGGCAAAATTACAAGTTACAATAATGGACTTAAGTTCTTTGAATGGATAGAAAACATTGTGGAAACGGGAGAAAATGCTGATTACCAGCATTTCCTCCTGTCACGTAATGTTTTCAGGGTTATTTCTTCTTTGGACTCTTAAAATACTGGACTGTTTGGCATTCTAAGGGTTGAGGCAAACTTTAAGTACTTTTTTGAACATACAGGAATGTTTTCTATTAACAAGCATTTTTTTCCAAATCGAACAATGCTTTCAAGGCGGTATTCCTCGAGATCTGCATCTTTTAAACTGTGGTCTGTGCTTTCATAACTCTTAGAAACACTGTACAAACAGGAGAAAAAGATGTTAACAATCATTTTCTCCATCTCTCATGATGTTTTCTACCATCTTTTAACAAATACTTTTTTTCAGTCAATATCAACTGCTATCTGCAAATAATTTGCATATTGACAAATCTAAAATTCTGTCAACTGTTGAAAAGATATGTAAATCTCCAATTAAGCCTTTACCACACAAATTTTGTACAAACTCAAGTAAGACAGCCTTTGAAAACATTGTGGGAAAAGGAGAAAATGCTGGATCCCAGCATTTTCTCCTTTTCTTACAATGTTTCCTAATCTCACTGATAAATGTTCTTTCATTGTGCCGTACTAATCTGCAAATACAGGCGATTTGGACTAATCTAAAAATTCCAACTTTGACAAAGAGTTGCAGCACTTTGGATTTTTTCTTAATTTCGAAAGGCACTTGAAGTTGCTTATTTGGACAGTTTAGGTCAAAATTAGACTGTATGGAACTTATAGTTTTTTTCCCCATTACTATCTGATAAAATGTAAATTTTGAAAAAAGAAAAAGTCAGCCTAAATCCTAAACCCACAATATAGTTGAATAGACATGAGAAGGTAAGTATTATAAAAACTACCACTACAGAAATTTCTTACTTCTTGTCTACTTTTTTGATTTACAGAAGAAAATCCAAGATCAGCCAAAAACAGCAATATGAGAATAAAAGGTGTTGTAGCACAAGGGAGATAAATCTGTTATCTATCTAGCATTTCACTGATAACCAGACTGGCTGGTTATACGCTTGTAAAACAAAATTAGTGAGAGAACCAATTGCTCATTATGATCAACTGATTGATTGGATGGTGTTAAACCCTGTTTTTAGCATTATTTCAGTCATATTGTGGCGGCCAGTGAACTTCCATGTGTTTTCCGGGTTTTTCCTTTACAAGTATTTATCACAATTTTCAAAGCTGCTAGTTGCTTTTGCACACAACTATCATCAAAACAATGGTCAGCGGTGAGAGAAGAATGAATACTGTCAAAACTAGAGCTATGGCTAAATGTCGTTATACCCCCTCCCCCACCAGCTCCTTGTCACAAAAACAGGTCTCTGTCATAGAATGCAGAATGGTTTGAGCAAGAGTTGAAAAAGGTTCAAAGGGAGATAATTCTGTAACAAATCAGAGCAGGGTCATGAAAATTGCACATACACAAATTCATATATATAGGAACCGTGTGTATAAATTTGAGTTCAGTGCATGAAGTAGGAGTACTGCTCCGGACAAATTTGTGTCTAAGGACAGACGGCCGGGAGGACAGACTGATGGACAGACAGCCGCATGGACAGACAGACAGCTATAGTGATTCCAGTATACTCATTTCCACAATGTTGTGGGGGGTATAATGACTACCATCAATCCTCGGACAGAAATTGTAAAAGCCAGGGATGACTGACTGAGCTAGGGGGCTTTCCTCACAATGACCAGATACTCCTGTTCACATGAACTTTTTCGCTGTTTACCAAATGAAAACAAGAGGACCATGATGGTCCTATATCGCTCACCTGAGTACTAAGCAGTAAAAGTTTACAATGAAATTTCTTCTTTTCTGAAAAGATCATCGTATCGTATTTGTTAGAGGTCCACTAGAAGATGCTACATAATGAAATATCAATGCTCTACAATTTCCAGTTTCAGAGAAAACTATTTTTAAAGTTTTCCTTCCTTGTTCCTATGTTTCGAACTTGTGACCCCCAAGACTGGGCCAGTTTGGACCCCGGGGACATCATATGAACAAACTTGGTAGAGGTCAACTAGCAGATGCTTCATACCAAATATCAAAGCTCTACTCCTTCTTGTTTCAGAGAAGAAGATTTTTAAAGTTTTCCTTCTATGTTCCTATGTTACAAACTTGTGACCCCCGTGGGTGGGCCCAGTTTTTGCCCCAGGGGCATCATATGAACAATCTTGGTAAAGGTCCACTAGGAGATGCTACATAATAAATATCACAGCTCTGCCCCTTCTAGTTTCATAGAAAAAGAATTTTAAAGTTTTCCTTCTTCGTTCCTATGTTTCAAACTTGTGACCCCCTGGGGCAGGGCCAGTTTTGACCCCAGGGGCATCATGTGAACAAGAGAAGAAGATTTTTAAAGTTTTCCTTCTTTGTTCTTATGTTTCAAACTTGTGACCCCCAGGGCGGGGCTAGTTTTGACCCCAGGGGCATCATATGAACAATCTTAGTAGAAGTCCACTGGGAGATGCTACATACCAAATATCAAAGCTCTGCACCTTCTAGTTTCAGAGAAGAAGAATTTTAAAGTTTTCCTTCTTTCTTCCCATGTTTCAAACTTATGACCCCTGGGGCAGGGCCAGCTTTGACCCCAGGGACATCATATAAACAATCTTACTAGAACTCCACTAGGAGATCCTACTTACCAAATATCAAAGCTCTACATCTTCTAGTTTCAGAGAAGAAGAATTTTAAAGTTTTCCATCTTTATTTCTATGTTTCAAACTTGTGACCCCCGGGGCGGGGCCAGTTTTGACCCCAGGGGCATCATATGTACAATCTTGGTAGAGGTCCACTAGGAGATGCTACATACCAAATACCAAAGATCTACACCTTCTAATTTCAGAGAAGAAGATTTTTACAGATTTTGCCATTTTTTTTCCTTTTGGTTGCCATGGCGACCAGAGTTATGGGTGGAATTCAATCTCTTGAACAACTTTGGTAGAGCTTCACCCAAGAATCATCCCTGCCAAGTTTCATCAAGATTGGCCCAGTGGTTTAGGAGGAGAAGATGTTTAAAGAAATTGTGGACGACGGACAACGGACATTGGGCAATCACAAAAGCTCACCATGAGCACTTCGTGCTCAGGTGAGCTAAAAATCTTAAACTCATTCCAATTGAAGGCAACTACAGACAAAAAACTCAATGTGACCTCAATGATAGGACTTGTCTTTGACAGGGGGAAGTTAACATTAGGGGAAAAAGAGTTTTCAAGGGCTTCTTTCCCTTTATTGTAACAGCAATGAATAAGGGAGCTTTGAAAGCATTATAGGTAAAGAAACTGCAGGTAACCAGCCTCGCCTCTTTTCCTAAAATCTTTTCTGTGGATTTGTGGATCATCTTTAAATGCCTTAAACTTGGTTAAGTCTAAAACTTTGTTGTTTGGTATAAATTGAACATTTTCCCATACAGTCCCTGGTTTTCACTACCATGGAAAAGAAACTTTTGAAAACATTGTGCGTAAAGGAGCAAATGCTGGTAACCAGCATTTTCTCCTTTTCCCACAATGTTTTCTATCCTCCTGGAACAAATTTCAATTTTTGAGTGATATACTTTTTGGGCCAGTTTAAAATTTTGCCGTATTGTATACATTTACGGTACAATATTAAGAAACCTTGGCAACACTCAGCTTCAGCTCCAATTTCAATCATCTCAAATTAATTTACTTTTAGTGTTTCACATTTAACTAAACACATGTTAAAATTCTAGACATGTTTTATGTTGAAGCATTTCAAGACATTATGTAGGAAGGAGCAAAATGCTGACCACGAGTAACTGGCATCTTCTCTCTCATAATAACCTAGACCCAAGTCCCGGTAGCTCAGTGGGTAGCATGCAGAAACTTGAGAACACACAGTCCAGGATTCGATCCCTGGCTGCGGCTTCTGGCTCAGCCAATTTCTTTTGGAGGATTGATGATAGTCACTGCGACAGGATTCATTCCTCTCCCACTGTTGACTATTGTTTTGACGATGATCATGTGGAAAAGCAGCCAGTGGCTCTGAAAGAAAGTTGTGCAAAGTATAGGTTAAAGCAACTCCAGGAACACATGGATAGCTGCACTGGCCGCTGTGATGTAACTAAAATAATATTGGAAATGGTTTAAACACCATACAATCAATGAATCGATCATGACAATCTGGAAAACCCTCTGCAAAAGTGTCACAGAAAAAAAATGGTACAGATTACAAAGTTTTTTTTAACCCTTTACAGCTGAAAGAAAATTTTCTATCATTGAAAGGAAAGTTTAACGCATTACCACACAATCCCTACTTTTGACACCCCTGAGAAAGAAGCCTTTTGAAAACACTGTAGGAAAAGGAGAAAATGCTGGTAACCAGCATTTTCTCCTTTTCCCACAGTGTTTTCTACCCTTCCCAGAACAAATTTCAATTTTTCAGTCACCTTTATTTTGTCATCTGCAAATGCTTTCAATTTGAACCAGTCTAAAATTTTCTCATGTGGATAGAGTTAACAGCATTTTCTCCTTTTCCAAATATGTTTTCTAACCTATCACAGACAAACTCCTTATTTTGAGTCAGTCTTAATTTATTGTTTGCTAGTGCTTTCAGTTTGTACAAATCTTAAAAAGCAAACAATGTTTGGGGTAATGAGTTGAATCTTTAACAAATGACCAAATTCTAAGACATGTCCAAATTGAAGGCATTTTGAAGGTAGAGGAAAACATTAAATTTCATGCTTAAAGACAACTGATTTTTAATTTTCATAATTATGTTTTCATGACTGTTTTTTTTTTGTCATGCAAAGCAGCAATAAGTTTTTCAAAATTAATAATGACAAGCACAGCTTGACTTGTTTTTGCAGGGAATATGGATCAAGGATTCCTCAAAATATGTATTCTGATCTTCCATCTATCCCATAAAGGACATTATAATGTCAAAAAAAAATTTTTTATACAGTCATAGACTGAAACTACCTGTTACCCTTTTCCTGTACAAAGGACTTCAAATTTCTTGCATTGTATTAACCCTTTACCAAACAATTCTCGGTTTTAAAGAGCCAGAAGAAGCCTTCTGAAAACATGGTGGAAAAAGGAGAAAATGCTGTTTACCAGCATTTTCTCCTTTTCCCACAATGTTTTCTACTCTTCTAGAGTCAAGTTTCAATTTTTGAGTCCTGTTTATTTTGTCGTCTGCAAATGTCTTCAATTTGGACAGGTCTGAAATTTTATACTTTTATAAAGAGTTAGAGAATATCTATTTCATAAATGAGAATTGGTGGAAATAAAAAGAATAAAAGAATAAAGGGTAGTGTACTCTTTTCAAATCATATAACTTAAGCAAAACATCTCAATTTCTCTTCAATGGCAGGTTTTCTCATTGTAGACTAACAGAGAAAAGAAAAACCTATTCTCAAACTCTGAAAAACTTGAGCAAACAGATCCAATATTTGAACTATGAATGTTTGAACACTTACTCTTTCAGATTTCCAAATAGCCTGAGCCAGACTGATGAAATAAAAAGATTGAAAGAAAATATGGCTTTCATTTTTTAACATTATGTGACATTGTATTTGTATGCAATGACAGAAATAGAAAATCTGAGTTTTAAAGAACCAGAGTAAAAAGGGTTTAAAAAACAAAGTGGGACAATTAAACAAGAGGGCCAAGATGGCCCTGGATCGATCACCTGAATTTTTGAGAGGACCATGGCCTTTTTTTTTTTAAGGTATTGAAACACTGGAAACAAAATCATCATTTTGCCAAGCAATTTTTAAAAGGTCACCTGTAAAAGTCCTTTCAAAATCTGACTGGCAGTTTCAGAGAAGAAGAATTTTCAAGAATTTCTTCATTTCCATATAGTGCAAGTAGCCCCCATTCACCAGAGCAATGTTTCTCGTCGAATCAAACTTTCACGAACAAATTTTGAAAAGCCTGTCACCCAAGGAATATCTCTCTGAAAATTTTCCAAAATCTGACAAGCCATTTCAGAGAAGAAGAATTTTTAAGAATTTCTTCAATGCCCTATAGTGCAAGTAGCCCCCATTCATCAGAGCCATGTTTCTTGACAGATCAAAATTTCGCGAACAATTTTTGAAAAGGGTCATCCAAGGAACGTCTTTGTGAAATTATTTTAAAATCTGACCAGCGGTTTCAGAGAAGAAGAATTTTTAAGAATTTCTTCATTTCTGTATAGTGCAAGAAGCCCCCATTCACCAGAGCCATGTTTCTTGACGGATCAAAATAATATGTACAGCTTTTGAAAAGGGTCACCCAAGGAGCATTTCTGTCAGATTATTTTAAAATCTGACTACAGGTTTCAGAGAAGAAGAATTTTCAAGAATTTCTTCATTTCCAGATAGTGCAAGTAGCCCCCATTCACCTGAGCCATGTTTCTTGACAGATCAAAATTTCGCGAACAATTTTAGAAAAGGATCACCCAAGGAACATCTCTGTGAAATTATTTAAAAATCTGTCCAGCCATTTCAGTGAAAAAGAATTTTCAAGAATTTCTTCATTTCTGTATAGTGCAAGTAGCCCCCATTCACCGGAGCCATTTTTCTTGACCAATCATAATTTCGCGAACAATTTTTGAAAAGGGTCACCCAAGGAACAAGTCTGTGAAATTATTTCAAAATCTAACCTGCTGTTTCAGAGAAGATGAATTTTTAAGAATTTCTTCATTTCTGTATAGTGCAAGAAGCCCCCATTCACCAGAGCCATGTTTCTTGACAGATCAAAATTTTGCGAACTTTTTTTGAAAAGGGTCACCCAAGGAACATCTCTGTGAAATTATTTTCAAATCTGGCCAGCGGTTTCAGAGAAGAAGATTTTTAAAGAATTTCCTAAAAAATTCCATTTCGTTGCCATGGCAACCAGAGTTTTAAACGGAATCAAATTCTGTGAACATTTTTTAAAAGAGGACCTCCCAAGGAACATTCCAGCCAAGTTTAGTCCAAATTGGCCCAGCGGTTTAGAAGGAGTTGATGTTTGAAGAATTGTTGACGACGCTCGACGCATGACGGACACCGGGTGATCCTAAAAGCTCCCCTTGAGCACGTTGTGCTCAGGTGAGCTAAAAATGCTAGTAGAAACTTTAACTTAAGACTGCCAGGGCACAGTCCCTTACATTTGACTGCCAGGACATAGACCAGTCAGATTAAACACCTCTAGGACACAGACTGGATGAATTGCATAAATCTGAGAAATCAGCCTGTTTTAGCACACCACAGTCAAAATATAACAGCTGGAGCATTGACTTGTCAGATTAGATTTCTATAAAACGGACCTGAATCAGATCAGACTGCTAGGACACATACTGTCCATTCAGATAAGACTGCCAGGATACAGATAAATTGGATTAGACTGCCAGGACATATATAATATACCAGTCTGATAAGACTGCCAGGACACATACCAGTCAGGTTAGAGTGCCAGGACACATACCAGTCAGATTAGACTGCCAGGACACATAGCAGTCAGATCAGACTGCTAGGACACATACCAGTCAGATCAGACTGCCAGGACACATACAAGTCAGATTAGACTGCCAGGACACATATAATATATCAGTCAGATCAGACTGCTAGGACACATACCAGTCAGATCAGACTGCCAGGACACATACCAGTCACATTATACTGCTAGGACACATACCAGTCAGATCAGACTGCCAGGACACATACCAGTCAGATCAGACTGCCAGGACACATACCAATCAGATTAGACTGCCTGGACACATACCAATCAGATTAGACTACTAGGACATATACCAGTCAGATTAGACTGCCATGACACATACCAGTAAGATCAGACTGCCTGGACATATACCAATCAGATAAGACTGCCTGGACATATACCGGTCAGATAAGACTGCTAGGACACATACCAATCAGATTAGACTGCTAGTGCAAAGACAAGTCAGATCAGACTGCCATGACACATACCTGTAAAGTAAGACTGCCAAGACATATACCAGTTAGATTAGACTGCCAGGATACATAACAATCAGATTAGACTACCAGGACACATACCAGTCAGATTAGACTGCCAGTGCAAAGACAAGTCTGCCACGACAAAGAAACATTTCAAGTCAGATTAGACTGTCCTGGCACAGACTTGATGAATTGTACATTTACGACAGAATAAGTGTTCAATCTAGAGCGCGCCATTGCGCCATTGGCCCCCTAAAATCAGGTTGGGCACAATAGAATTTAAATCCCGGGCCCATCGGGCGCACTCGACACTTGATCCCGAAAATTACATTCCTGTAGTAAAAATCCATTGGGTTAGTTTATCCGTTCTTTCCTTACCGTTCATTACGAAAAAATACAAACTCCGTCAGTTGCCATAGAGATGTGGAATCTTTTCAGCCTCCACTGGCTGTGTTGACAAAAAATGAAACAAATTTCTGAATATTTTGGAGGCACCAGTGCGCCGAAAATACCTAAACCTGCTGAGAAACCATCGCTTGATACCTCTGCGACCCTAAACGAATCGGCATCAGCATCCACGAGAGGAGAAACGCAATCGGTGTAGGCTAAAAAACGTGACTTTCAACGTAAGTGGTTAGACGACTTGCTTTTAAAAAAATGGCTGGCATATTACGATGAGAAAAATGTCATGCAGTGTAGATCATGTATATCTACTGGAAAACGAAATCCATTTGTCCCTGGGTGTCAAAATTTTAAAACATCAACCCTTGATTGACACATGTCCTCGGCAGATCACTTGAATTACTTACTCGATAGAAAACAAGCTGACAAATTAAGAGTACAGTCCACTCATTGTATGATAAAAAAGAGCAGGCTATTATTTGTGCATTAAGGTATATATCCCTTTAGTAAGACGTGTGTGTTCCCACAGTGGCCATGATGTCAAACCAAACTAGTCTTTGAACATTCTATTCAATAATATGACTGTTACTGTACTGTTATTGTTTCTTTTAAACTTGGATGGCATCCATTCTAATGTACAGTAGTTTTACTAGTATATTGACTTTATTTTTCATCAGCCCGATAAAACGGTAAAAACTTACTAATTCTTATTTTGTTGATGGCCCCTATTTTTTTCAAATGGCCCCCTACTTTAGAGGCAATGGGCCCCCTGTGATCGAAACCTAGATTAAACACTGCAGAACAGAGAGGTAAGCCTGTGATGACACACGCCAATACAAATAAACTGCTGTGGCGGGGATCTTAAGATCAGACTGCCAAATTTCAGCATAGACAAATTAGGTTGCAAAGACACAGAAAAACAGTAAGACTACTAAGGCACATACTGATAAGATGTTCTGTAAAGGCACAATCACACAAATTATATAAATTTACTGGGTACAGACAAGAGAGACAGGCTGCACAGGAACAAACTATACACATATCAGGGCAACCACAAGACAAGATCAGTGCCCATTATTAGATTGCTATAGCCATATAGTCACTCCCACAAGGCTGCTAGAGCAGAGATCAGACAGATTATACTGTCAGGATGAAAAAAAAAAGACAGACAAATAGACTTCTACTGCAAAGACCAGACAGAATTGACCGACAAAGTAGAACAGAAAGATAGACAGGTCACTAATTGCTGAAGAATAGAACTGATGCACAGACATACAAACACCAAGTGGTCAGACCAGTCAAATGAGACAGCCTGGTTAGATCAGAAAGATAGACTTGGCTGTCAGATACAAGACCGCTAGGGCAGGCAAGATAGACACTGCCAGGAAAGACAAGCCATGACATTCACAAGACATGCAGACCTCCAGTACAAACCAATTAGGTTAGAAAACCAGGCTACAGACCTGACAGAATGAGAACTTGTCTATTTGTAATTCTACAACATAGACCCAACAAACTTTTCTTTTTGTCAAAAAGTCATTGATTGACGATGTATGATAGCGATATCTTCAGTTCCTAAAAGAAGATGAAGAACAACAGTATGTATAAAAAAAAATAATGACTATGCGACATTATGAACAAAGAAAAGAGTTCATTAGCATTGTTCTACAAGGGTGTTAAAATGCAATTTGCAAACAATTGCAAGCGAAATTAAACTGGTGATGTTCCTGTAAAAAAAAAATCCAAATGTAAACCATTACTAATATGAGTACAACCCATTCTTACAAGAATCATGTAACAGTACATAATTATGAACCATGCTCTGTGAAAAGACATCTTCACGAGCCAAGGTTTATTCAACATGAAGCGATATGCAGACATCCACGTGGGTTTCAATGTTTGCCTTCTACACGAAAGGTCACAACCTTATTCAATTTTTATCAAAGATGAAAATTGCTACCAGCGATTTCATTCGTTGCAGTTAGAGCTGGCTGCATCCAATGAAAAATCGGAGGAATGTAAAAATCAAGCTTGATCCGCCAAGGGCACAGTAGTGTAGTGAATCATAAGCCTTGGCTTGAAAAGATGGTGCAAAAAGGGCCTAATGCATCTGCAAAATGCATTAACCTTTCCCAAACAATCCCAGGCTTTTTACGATCTCGAGATAGAAGCTTATTGAAATCATTGTGGGAAAAGGAGAAAATGCTGGTAACCATCATTTCCTCCTTTTCCCACAATGTTTTCTACCCCGCTTGGAACAAATTTCAATTTTTAAGTGTTGTTTATTTTGTCGTGTGCAAGTGCTTTTAATTTGGTTGGTCCAAAGTTTTGTTGTTTAGTAAAGATTTAACCTAGGTCAGCCTGTGCAGTTGTTCCTGGCTGACCTGGAGCAAGCCTTTTGCGACTGGTTAATTTTCTATTTGTCAAATCACTACTTCATAACTCAATATGTTGTCAGACTAAATGCATCTTAAGGATACATGAGTTATATGATGAGTTGCTGCATATGATGTATCACAGAATGTCATTTACCCCCCTTTTCACCACGGCATGCCTCATAATATATGTATGACTAAGTGTTGAAGGTGTAGGATATACAACAAGGAGGCCTTGTGTTCAATCCTGACCTGAAGTTCTTGGTTTTCATGGGAATGTCCTTCAAAAACATCTGAGCTCCAACCTTTTATTTTTGAAACCATGGACACAGATAAGCTTAACCCATTACCGCCTACTCTTTAAAACCCTGAGAAAGAAGCCTTTACAAAACATTGTGGAAAACATGAGAAAATGCTGGTAACCAACATTTTTTTCTTTTCTCACAATGTTTTCTACCCTTCACAAAACAGATTTCGAATTTTAAGTCACTTCTATTTTTTCGTCTGCAAGTGCTTTCCATTTGGACAAACCTAAAAGTTGTCATTTGGTAATGAGTTAATATGATGTGACTGAGATAATGTTGAAAATAGAATACAACACCATTCAATCAATAAATCCTCAGGGTTTTATGATACTTTAAAAGGGGAAAGTTTTGCAATGTGGAAATATTTATTATTTTCTGCAAATCTGAAAAAAATTTGTAGACTTCTGTTTTAGTGTAGTTTACCACAAGTATACCTATAAATAAGAGTGTCTTGAATTTGCAAACATTTCCAAATGCAAATTGTCTGCAATCAAAGAAATGAAAATTTTTCCACAGGTCTCCATGGCAGGCTAAATTCAATTGATTGATTGTATGCTGTTTAATGCCATTTTCAACGTTATTTCAGTTATATCGAAGTGGCCAGTGCACCTATCCATGCTTTCCTAGAGTCTCTTTTACCAGTACCCCGCATAATTTTCTCTCCAAGCCACTGGCTGCTTTCCCACAAAACCATCATTGAAACAATGGACAGCGGTGGAAGAGGAATGAATCCTGTCCCAATGACTATCATTAATCCTCAGAAAGAAATGGGTGCGCTGGGGCTTAAACTCGCCACCCTCTGTTCTCAAGTCCTGTATGCCACCGCCTGAGCTACCGGGGTTTGGCACAGGCAAAATTCAAGTAGACCAGTCCACCTTTCAATATGTAAGTATGTATAACCAGAGAAATCAATACCACTAGCTCTACAATGTACTAAAAATTTACCTACATGAAAATCAATAGCAAGTTCCTCAAGACTTCATTTTCCCACTGAATGGAATCTGAACACAAAAACCCTGATGCAAGATTTTCCCTTTACTTTCTCTTTCCATACAAGAAGCACTCTTTAATCTTTGCCAGATAACCCAGAATGAGTAGGCTTTTGAAAACATTGTGGGAAAAGGAGAAAATGTCGGTAACCAGCATTTTCTGCTTTTCCCACAATGTTTTCTACCCTTGGAAGACTGAAATCATTTGCAAGACTACTTCTGTTTTTTTTTGCTTGCAAATGCTTTCAAGTTGATCTGGTCTAAAATTTTGTTGTTTGGTAAATGGTTAACTCTTTGCAAGAGGACTTGCGATGACAAATGTGACTGAAAAATTCGATTTTGATTTAGGAAAGGTAGGAATCACTGTAGGGGAAGGAAAAAATGCTGATTACCAGCATTTACTCCTTTCCTGACAATGTTTTTAAGAGGCATCTTTCTCAGGGTCCTAAATAAAAGATAGAATTATGTGGTAAAAGGTTTAGAATATACCAGACGAAAAAATTTTTGTCTTAGCAAAAACTGACAAAAGTAGCTGAAATGAAAGGAAAATGATTTTTACGGGTAATATACTACTTTTAAAACAGTGTTTTCCTTTACAATAAAAAAAATATAAGAGTGTTTAGCAGTCTATCAAACTGTTTCTTCTCCGAGTCATTTCTAGTTTTCTGGTATGTCCTTCACACTATCTTTACTGTATAATGATAATAAGCCAGGTTCAATTACGACTAAAAAATTAATGCACATGTTAAAACCTGTTTTAATTCGAGTCATACTATTTAAAGGTACATGAAATATTGTGAACATGACAACGTTTTACTCTGTGGTTGCTCTAAGGGTTAGTTGCTAGCAGAAAAATTTGTTATAAAATCAGGCAAAAGGAAACAAAAGATAGCAGGACCTGTCAGGTTTTAACCTCTTTCTGAAATTAATTTCTCTTCCAACAGCTAACACTAACCAATCATACAATAACAGACTGTCATTTTGACAATAATATCCCTACTTTAAATTGGTATGGTTTCAATTTTATTGTATTCTAAACATTTACTTTATTAACTTCTGACAGCTAGTGTTGCTTTGAAGGGGAATATTCAGGTTTTAAAATCTCACATTTCAAAATTTATTTATGAATGAACTAGGTTAACCATTATTATAGAAGGAATATATGCAAATGTAAAACAAAAAATTTATTAACCCATTACCACACAATCCCTACTTATTGACGACCCCGAGAAACAAGCCTTTAGAAAACATCGTGGGAAAAGGAGAAAATGCTAATAACCAGCATTTTTGCCTTTTTCCATGATATTTTCCTCCCTTACAAAAACAATTTTCAAAATTTCATGGACATTTCTTTTGTCATAGATCTGCAAATGCTTTCAATTTGAACGAGTCTAAAATGTTGTTGTTTGGTAAAGAGTTAAATGGTTCATTGGTTGTATGGTATTTCACGCTGTTTTCAACATCATTTCTGTTATACCATGGCAGCTAGTGCAACTATCCATGTGATCCTAAAGTTTCTTTTATCAATACTTTGCACAATATTCTTTTCAAGCCACTGGCTGCTTTTCCACAAAACTTTTGTTGAAACAATGGACAGTGGTGGCAGAGGAATGAACTCTGTCGCAATGACTATTATCAATCCTTGAGGAACAATTGCCATAACCAGTAGTCAAACCAGTGACCCCCTGTTTTCAAGGCCTGTATGCCACTAATTGAGCTACTGGGGCTGGACTTCAGTGGTTTATTAAACCTTTTTGGGCTACATAACCTTTCAAAAGCTTTTTAACTCATTACCAAATGACAAAATTTTAGGCTTGTCCAAATAGAAAGAATTTGCAGACAACAAAATAAAAGTGACTGAAAATTTGAAATTTGTTTTGTGAAGAGTAGAAAACATTGTGGGAAAAGGAGAAAATGCTGGTTACCAGCATTTTCTCCTTTTTCCACAATGTTTTCCAAAGGCTTCTTTCTCAGGAAAAGTACAAAAGTACATGTATGTCATATTTGATTTCATAAAAATACACAGATGTAGTGACTGCATACTGCATAACAACCAACTCCTGACTTCAACACCAAACTTGTACCTTTTTAATGTATACTACCAACCTGTTCCCTAACATTTGCAGGGAAATTGTATTTTGTAGTATCTACCTGTGTTTAACAAACAACTTCAATTTGAAGCAAAAAATCTATACGAGTCCCTTTAACCCTTTACCAAACAATCTCTGGTTTTTATGACCCCGAGATAGAAGCCTTTTGAAAACATTATGGGAAAGGAGAAAATGCTGGTAACCAGCTTTTTCTTCTTTACCCACAATGTTTTCTACCCTGCTTGAAACAAATTTCACTTTTTGATTACATTTATTTTGTCGTCTGCATATACTTTCAATATGGACCAGTCTAAAATTTGTCGTTTGGTAAAGAGTTAACCCATGACCACACACCAAATTTTAGGTCTATCCAAATCGAAAGCATTTGCATAGAGAAAAGGAAGTTCTTTCTCAGGGTTGTCAAAAGTAGGGATTGTATGGTAATGGGTTAACCCTGTAATAAATGAAAAAAATATTAGACTGGTCCAAATCAAAAGGATTTGCAGACAACAAAGTAAATCTAGTTGAAATGATAGTATTTAACTGTGAAAGAGTTGAAAATCTTGTGGGAAAAGGGGCAAATGCTGGTCATTTCCTCAGGTTTGTTAAAATTGAAATTGTGTGGTACAGATTTAATTCTTTACAACACAATCTGGTCTTTTAACAACCCTGAGAAAGAAGACTTTTGAAGCTTCCTTTTCCCTTAATGTTTTCTACCCTTCCCAAACCAAATTTCACTTTTTAAGTCGCATTAATTTTGTTGTCCAATTTGGACTAGTCTAAAATTATGTTGTTTGGTAAAGGGTTAAACTGCAAACTGAACCAAATTTCCAGCAAATACTGAGAACCATCTAATGCATTGTATGTTTTGCTGGAAATTTTCCCTGCATCACACAACCTAGATACAAGACTAGATTACATGTTGTACTAGATAGGTGACAAAAAATTAGAAAGACTATACTACCTTAAACGAACTTAGAATCAATCTTCCAGGAAAACTCACATTAATCATCAACAATAGTCCAAATCCAAATCCAGTAAAAATAAATTAAACAGATTAGCCACAGCTATTTAGAATCCTAATATTAACAGAATAGCGCGAACACTTGATTTAAGAATCACCAATACGATCCTGTAACTCAAGTCTCACACCACCTGCCGATGCATGCAATCAAACTTCTCTTCATAGACAAACATTTTCTAATTGCCGAACAATATCCTCATAATTATCTTCAATATACCTTTGCAGTGACACTAAGCCTGTCAATCATTCAGTGTGACGGTACAGTACAATAAACAACTCTCCGATATGTGTTTTACTGGCTCCACACTGTCAGTGATAACTTGACCCTTTTTATAATTTGTAACGCCTCTCCTCTCTCCTATAGCTGCTAATCCCAAGAGCACAGAATAAACAGAGGGCGTGATTTTTATCTCAAGATTGAAAATATTAATTACTCTCCACTGAACCCTATGTTGTGGGTACTCATTAGAATCTTCTCAATGAGATGATTCTAATGAATACCCACAACATAGGGTTTCAAAGAGAAATAATGACTGTAGAGTACTATCACTCTATTTTAACTTGAGCTCTGATCTGAAATGAAACTGTACTTGGTAGAGGCACATAAGTTCTAAAAAAGATGACTTTTCACAGGAAAAAATACAAACAGTTGTAGGAAAATTGATTATTGTATGAATAACAAAATAAAAAGAGCGTAAAAACAAGTAATTTTCTTTTTACAATCCCAGAATCCATGACCCTATAAGAAAATATGCTCAACACTAAAAATTCTTCACAGAGCAACTTGAACATGCAGTCTGATCTCAATCCATTCTGTCACATATTGTATACTCTATCACAGCCAGAGAGTTCTTATAATATTAATAGTTGGTTTCTTTTCCCTGACTGGCATTTTTAAGCCTTCGGCTGACAGTCCTGCCTTTCTAAAACCCTGAACAAAAGTCTTTTGATATCACTAAGAAAAAAAAAGGAAAGTCTGATAATAGGCATTTTTTTTCCATTTCCAACGATGTTTTCTATCTTGAAAAGAGGAAAATCCTGATAACCAGTGTTCTTTTCTATTTTCAACAATGTTTTCTACTCTTTCAAAGAAAATTGCCATCAACTTAGCCCTGTCTTATTAGACAACTGCAAAATGTTTCCCATTTCTACAGGTCCGAAATTCATCATTAAATTTGGTAAAGCTGTAAAAATGTCAGCATTCAGTTCTACCAAACAATAAAATTCTAGACTTTACCAAACTGAAAGCACTTGGCGACGACATATCTAAAGTAGCTAGAATAATGGTAAATAAATGTGAAAGTGTAGAAAACCTTGTAGTAAAAGGAGAAAATGCTGGTTACCAACATTTTCTCCTTTTCCCATAAGGTTTTGAACTACCTTATTCCCACATGTTGTCAAAACTTAGGCTTGTGTGGTAAAGCGTTGAAACCTATAATCGGATATAAACACTTGCTGATCAAAACCTTTCTTCATGCATCATTTAAATAATTCAAAGGTAATATAACACAGAGTAAGAGCTCAGTTACGTCCAGCATTCTTTAACAAACAAACACCCACATCAATATTACAATTGCAGCGATGACCACAAGATGACCACACTGACCCGCTATTCAAGTCGAAGTGTGGCCAGAGGTGGACATAAGTGACCTGTAGATTGACCTTACACCACTGACCACTGAGGTGGAAAATGATCGGCTATAGCAATATATTTGCACATCCACACATAACAGGTAACAGTAAATAAATCATCGGTCTAACTTTTTACTATGCAGTCTTGAGTTTTGACCAACCCACGGAAGAAGCCTTTAGAAAAAATTGTGGGAAAAGGAGAAATTACTGGTAATCAGCATTTTCTCCTTTTCCCTCTGTGATTTCTAACCTGTCAATAACAATCGAGATATTATGCTCTATGAAAAAAGGTCTGCATGCATCTACAAAAAGTATCAACTAGGATCAGGCTGTGCAATTCATGCAGGCTGGCCTAGGGGCAAAACTGTTTACTATTTATCAATTTTTTCCATGTGTAAGGACCAATCTACCTAATAATTAAGTCAATTGTTAAAGAAGTATGGATCCATAGGTATTTTATTGCTTGCTTTGTACCATAGATCATGGGGATGCATAAACTTTATCACACAATCCCAACTTTTAACGACTCTGTGAAAGAAGCCTTTAGAAAACATTCTCCTTTTTCCAAATTTTTTCCATCCTATCAAGATTTAATTTGTAGTTTGCAGATGCTTTGAATTCCGTCCAATCAAAATTTTGTTGTTTGATAAAGAGTTAAGCCTCCTTTTGCAAGAGCATAGTTCAAGTCTAATTATATTTGCCCAAAGATGATTTTGTCTTTAAATACTTTAAATTTAAAATTTTGTGATGTGGTTAAGGTTAAAGCTGTCCCCTTCCTCATATATTTAGTTAAATAGTTAAGTTTAAACATATTTATTTTACATCAATTTAGAAACAAGTTGTTACAACTTTTACAAATCTCTCTCGGTTCTGCTTACTGGAAACTACACCAGTACTCGCACCAAACAGTCATGTGGGCCATGTAAAAATCCTAAAGATGACACCCGCTCCTAGGTATCAAACTACAGACCTTATATAATGGTTACGAGGCTGACGCTTTAGCTCACAACCATAGACTTTGACATATATTTTAAGGTAGTAGACCCATAACACTTCTAGTGCAGTATGGCATAAAATTTCTTGAGAGTTATAAACATGGATATACACAGCTATAAATACTTTTGGACATTTTTAACCTACCAGAAATTTATTTGAAGTCTTTCTTGAAGTGCCCGGTAATTATTATCTCCCTTTGTAATAAGAATAATTATAGTGGTTTTGAATATATAAATGATAATTTTAAGAAGGACAAAAAGGAAGAAGTGGCTCAGTTAGAGTAGTAAAATAATACTCAGTTTTTATTATAGCAAATTTCGTAGGATATAATATTAAAGTGGAAATAACTGCATGCTTTCTATCACTGATCCACTACGCAACAAGTGTCAGTATGTTATATGGCCCAGTTGTATTCAATATTTCGAGGTTACTTGTTGAAGTCAAAGATCAATTCATTTTTAAAAGTGCATCTTGATGACAGCTCAATAATGTCTAAGATGATTCCCTATTTTATCTAGTTTAACGCATTACCACTCAATCCCTACTTTTGATGACCCTGAGAAAGAAGGCTTCAGAAAACATTGTGGGAAATGGAGAAAATGCATTTTCCCCTTTTCCCACAATGTTTTCTACCCTTCACGAAACAAATTTCAAATGTTCAATTACTTTTATTTTGTCTTTGGCTAATGCTTTCAATTTGGACAAGCCTAAAATATTGTTGTTTGGTAATGAGTTAAATGATGCATTATGCAAGAATCAAACCAAGAACCTTAACCCTTTACAACATAATCCTGACATTTGACGACCCTGAAAAAGAAGCCTTTTGAAAACTTTTTTGATGAACAGCATTTTCTCCTTTTCCCACTGTATTTTCTGCCCCTCCCAAAACAGTCTTTGAAATTGGAGTCACATCTATTTTGTCGCCTGCAGATACTTTCAAGTTGGACTTGTCGTTTGGTAAAGAGTTGGCTAATCCAATATCTGAACCACCTTAAGTCATTACTTCTTGACAGCACGATCTTCAGTTTGAACCACGCCTGACATGTAATTCTTCTGAAAATATTGTAAGAAAAGGATAGGTATTGGTATTCAGCATTTTCTTCTTTTCCAAAAATGTTTTCTTCCCAGTCAAAGAAAAAAAAAACACATCTGCAAATGGTTTTTATATTGGGTATAAATGCAGAGCAACACACTTTGCAATGCATGTCTTTCATAATATCAGACCCATCCAAATAAAATGGTGCCTGAACTGAATCTACGATACAATCAGGCAAATGTGTTATTTTTCTTAACAAATTGGGAATGAGGCATGACTTCCCATTCCATCAAGTTCTCACTGCAGGTTCTTTTTGCAAGTATAGGAAGCAGATATATGCACAGAAGTCACACTCATAAAAACAATGGAGAAACCAAAGTTATACATTCCTTAACTTTTCAAACTTATTTAAACACAAACCATACTCCCACAGCCACGGTATCCTTAAAATTGTGCTCAAGTTCTTAAAAATGATATGAATTATCAGGCAAAATCTTGTCATAGCTTGAGAAACCTACAAATTTTACAAGACATTGAATTAAGGTCATTATCAACCCTTCTGCTGCTAAGTGTGATTTGCTGACCTTTTGTGGACAGTGTAGATCAAGATCAGACTGCACAGAATGTGCAGTCTGATTTTGGGTCTACACCATCCATTGAGGAGATATTTTTCTCAAAAAAAAAAATGCAATTTGAAATAGCATCATTCAGATTTTCACTTTTGACTTGAATTTCATATCATTTATAAAGCAGGATGAGGATTAGGTGATGAAGTGAAATAGAAACTCCGTATTGGATATATTGTCATGACAACCATTACTCAATCGTCATGGCGACAACAAGAACACATGTTTTGCAACAGACATATTAAAGCATCTCTTGCCCAGAAAATGTCAGAGGCACCTGACTTTCATGTGGGTTGTAATTTTCTGCTAGAGACATACTTACTTTGTTCATAGGGTTCTAACAGTGTATATTAAAGATCAACCTACATCTTCTGTGCTTCTCTCATCTTTAACAATGTGTATCACATAATTATGTTTGCACACATCCATCTGCACATTAGTTTTGTCATGGACAGTGAATATACAGCGCACACATATGGTAATACTAGTGGTCCACAGAACCAAGTCACAATTTCTTCGGGTAGTGATAGTAAAAGGAAACAAGAGGGCCATGATGGCCCTGTATCGCTCCACTGGCTAATGAGTAATAACACTACAAGCCAAACATTAGAATACTTGGCCAATTTGTTTCAAACTTGAAGACATACTAATTTTTTTCTATAAAATCCAAGAAAGTTATTACCCCCAGACAAAGCCATTTTTCTCCACAAAGCTATAATTACTTGAATCCTGGTGGAGGTCAACATGATAAAGCCCCATACCATTATAAATAATACAGGTCTAGAGTGTGTGGTTATAAACAAGAAGATTTTCAAAGTTTCCTTTAAAAAAAAAGACCCTGTAAAACATCAGACCCATGAGGCAGAGCTAAATTTAGTAGCCCTAGGTTTTAATGTGGTTACAAGGCCTTATGGCTAGATGGCTAGGTAAAAGTAGATTCTTAAAGTTTTCCAAATATAAGTCCCAATTTGGCTACAATTTGGGCACCCTTTGTAGAAACCCACTTGACAAAGCTACATACCAAATTTAGTAGCTTTAGGCTTTATCGCCTATATAAGCCCATATAAAATTTGTGACCCCTGCGTCCAGGCCAAATGTGACCCCAGAGCTATAGTTTGTGCATTCTTGGTAGACACCAACTTGATAAAGATACATGCCAAATTTGGTAGCCCTTTTTTCCAATGGCTAGGTACCAGAGTAATTTTAAAGTTTTCCTCATATAAGCCCTTATAAAACTTGCAACCCCCGTGGTGGGGTCAATTTTGATCCTAGGTCTATTATTTGAAGGTACTTGGTAGAAGTCCACTAGATAAAGCTACATCCAAAATTTGGTAGCCCCTAAGGCCTTATCGTTTCAGACAAGAAGATTTTCAATATTTTTTCAGTTTTGTTGCCATGGCAACCAGAGTTTTTGAAGGAATCAAATTCTTTTAAGGAATTCAAAAGAAGAGCATGGCAGGGTCATGAATTGGATGGGTAGTTTCAGAGAAAAAGATGTTTGAAATAAAAGTTAACAACCGCACGGACGGCCGCAGGAATGCACGACAGACACCTGGCTATGACATAAGCCGGCTGATCTTTGGCCAGTGGAGCTAAAAAATGAACCTGTGTACTGTCACCATAAAATAGTTAAGATACTATTGACATGGCGTTACACACCAAACAAACAACAAAAGCAGGAATTACAGCTATTTCCTATTTAAAAATTATTGTGGAAATAGGAAAAAATTGCTCTTTATGAACAATGTTTCCTTTTTCCCTTATGTCTGCTGAGCTTTTAACCTTTTTTTTTCCTTGAAAAAGATAAGTTCCAGTGACCTTCATCCCTGTTTTGTGACAAAATAAGCACATACACGTAGGTACCTTTTTCATTTTTTTGTATTGTTTAGAATCATGAATGCTGTAAGCGCAGAAATTCTGAAGAAATCTGTCTGTTACAAAAAATTAAGTGTACACATTAACCCTTAACTCTTTACCAAACAACAGTTTTTGAGACTCGTCCAATTTGAAAGCAGTTGCAGACGACAATATCAGTGTGACTTGGAAATTGAAATTTTGTTTTAGGAAAGGTAGAAAATATTGTGGGAAATGGAGAAAATGCTGGTTACCATTATTTTCTCCTTTTCCCACAATTTTTTCAAAAGGCTTCTATGTACGGGTTGTAAAAACCAGGGATTGTTTGATAAAGGGTTAACTAAACCACAGAATGTTAGACCTGTCCAAACTGAAAGCATTTTCAGACTGATGACAGATAAGATGTGGCTAAAATAATGAGAATTTGTCATTCAAAGATAAGAAAATGCTCCTTTTTCACATTATTTTCAAAAGGCATTTTTCTAAGGGTTATTGAATCTCTATACTGCAGGTAAAGGTTAAATAATTTTCAAATCACGAGATTTTTCTTAACCCATTACCACAAAATCTGAGACAGAAGCCTTTAGAAAACATTGTGGGAAAAGCAGAAAATGCTGGTAACCATTTCCTCCTTTTCCCACAATGTTTCTACTCTTCACAAAACAAATTTCAAATTTTTTAGTCACTTTTATTTTGCCGTCTGCAAATGCTTTCAATTTGGACAAGCCTAAAATTTTATCGTTTGATAAAGAGTTAATAGAGTAAAAAACAGTTTGGGAAAAGGAGCAAATGCTGGTGACCAGCGTTTGCTCCTTTTTCAACAATGCTTCTGACAGCTTTGAACATGTCAGGTCCATTAGTTTTTTACCACATAGTCCAGAATTTTTGAAAAAATAGTTGGACAAGGAGAAAACACTGGTAAAAGCATTTTCTCCTTCTCCCACACTGTTATCCACCCTATCAAAGGCAAACACTTTGATTTCAACAATTTCTGATTTGTCCTCAGCAAACTCTTTCAACTCTTTACCAAATGACATAATTGTAGACTTGTCCAAATTGAAAGCACTTGCAGACGACAAAATAAATATGGCTCAAAAATTGAAATTTGTCTTGGGAAGGGTAAAAAAACTTGCGGAATAGGAGAAAATGCTGGTTACCAACATTTTCTCCTTTTCCCACAAAGATTTCTATAGGCTTTTTTCTCAGGGTCGTTAAAAGTCGGGATTGTGTGGTAAAAAGTTAAATTGAACGAGTTTAAAATCACATTGTTTGGTAAAGTGTTAACTCTCAGGATTGTCCGATTAAGGGTTGTTTTAGCTCCCTAAGGGTGAGAAAGGTTCTGAAGGGACAACATGTGTAACAAGTCTGCAAGCAACAGATGTCTCCAAAGATTCCGTCTGCTGCAGACTGCTGTAATGTCAAAGACAGGGTATAAATTTAGCATCAAATGCACTCTCTATTCTTCCAAATTTAGACTATTGGATCCACTCCATTAAACATTCTCCTTTGATCTTTAGCAGTCCCGGTTTTCCCTCCCAGACAGAGCAGGTGAGGTCATAGGTCATCTTGGTCACACTGGACTAACTGACCATTAATATTAATTTTATTAAATTCTATTTCTGGATGCATTCTCTCTCTCAACATTTGTTGAGTAATCATTTATCAACTTTTCCTTCATAACAATTCCCTCTGACATTTGCATAAATATTT
Source organism: Tridacna crocea (assembly GCA_943736015.1). NCBI lineage: Eukaryota > Metazoa > Mollusca > Bivalvia > Cardiida > Cardiidae > Tridacna > Tridacna crocea. The sequence goes on along the minus strand of OX031066.1, from coordinate 29,878,468 downwards.
CCAGGCAGTTCTATGAATACAAAAACTCAAAAAAATCAAAAGCTAGGGTATTTTTTTTCAATATTTACAAACACCCATTTATAGGCTAAAGGGCAAATATATCCATCAAGAAAATTTTCATAAAGAAGCTGTTCTATGGTAAAAGGGGGTTTAATACATTTTTATGATTCATTATCCCAAGCAAGTCGTAACATAATAATGGAGATTTTTCTTTTATAATTTACTGAATCTGAGGTAGACTGGTCCGTCTTCATGAGAAAAGTTGATGAATACCAAAAAGTTTCAATTCAGTTCAGCCTGCACAGACTATAAGCTGAATCAGTACTTTTTGAAGATCCATTAACTGTTTTACCACACTGTAACAGACTTGTCCAAGTTGAAAGTATTCACAGATGGCAAATTAAATGTGGTTCAAATAATAGTGTTTATGTGTTTTAGAGAAGGCAGCACTGTGGGTAAAGGAGAAAATGCTGATTATCAGCATCTTCTTATTTTCCCAAATGTTTCCACAATACTTCTTGCTCAAGCTCATTAAAACTCATGATTGTTTGGTAAAGAGTTAAACCCCCTTTTTACACGGCATTGCTCAAACATTTTACTATTAACGCCTTGTAGCACTTTTCAGAGCTTTAGTTACCTAAGTGAAGACCTGGAGGATCACAATGTACAGGACAAGCTGTCTGATCTCTAATGTACACTATTATTCTAGACAGGTCAATGGTCATGGGTGTTCACTGTCAAAGAAACTATGAGACATTCTCTACCCATACCAAGTAACTCTAAATTACGAGGGACACTTTTTAAGTTCGTAGAGAAGGGCGGTCTTTTTAAAACCGCTTGAAATATCAAAATTTTATTCATCTAAGACCTTCGAAATTCCAGAACACCGCCCAGTAGTCCTCTTTAGGTATATGTTGCAGACACTGGTAGACCGCACTGCCAATACCACAACGCGATTCAAAACGGTGCCCTGCCAGCATTTCCTTTAGTCTTGGGAACAACCAAAAGTCACAGGGGGACAGGTCAGGGCTGTATGTGGGATGATCTAAGACATCGAGCCCAGATTCTTTCAGATATTCCTGTACCGTAGCGGATTTATGGGCCAGTGCGTTATCATGGAGTAATTCGATGCAATGGACACTGGTGCGCGGTCTGCGTTTCTGATAGAAATCAACAAGTTGAGTAAGAACACATTCTCTGTAAAACTTTCCAGTGACAGAACTACCTTTCGGGACTGAAATTTGAATCGGGTTGAAAAGATAGATCCAGGTTTCATCACCTGTAACTATCTCTTCCAATGACGTGGGTCACATTTATCATATTTTTCTGTAACTTGTGATGCAAGTCTAACCCAACTTTGTTTCTGCTCGTCAGTGAGCAAATGGGGCACCCAGCGCAAAAGATCTTATGTAGCCCAAGTCGTTCACGCAAGATCTTCAAAACAATTGATGAATGAATGCCACTTAATTCTTCTATCTCTTGCACAGTATAACATGCTTCATCCTCAATTAACGTTTTCACAGTAGCAATGTTCTTTTCCGTCAAAATGGAAACTGGCTTACCCACCCAAGAATTTTCGATTGACTCCCGACCATCATCAAAACGACGTACCCAGTTGCAAACTGTAGCATATTTTAAAGCACCATTCCCATAAACTTTTTGCAAATCAGCATGAATTTCTGTTTGCGGAAACCCGAGCTGTGCTCGAATCTTACAATATACCCTCTGTTCAGAGATTTTTCCCATCCATATTGAACGCTATATTTTACTATAGTGTATAAAATCATGTGTTGAAAATACCCAGCGCAGCGCGCATGTGGACCTCGTGCGCCTCATACCGTGACACCGTTTGAGAGAGGAATGATTACACAAGTTTTGTGTAAAAAATCGTGCAACTTCATAATCGCGTTAAAAAGTTATAGGCTTACTCTACGAACTTAAAAAGTCTCCCTTGTACATGACAAAAGTCAGATTTGTCCAAACTGAAAGCATCTGCAGATGACAATTTTAAATGCCATCTAAATGATGGGAACTTAAATTGAGAGGGTGGAAAATTTTGTGGAAAAAAGAGAAAATGCTGGTTACCAGCATTTTCTCCTTTTCCCACAAGTGTTTTCTGAAGGATTTTCCTTCAGGGTCGTTAAAACTCGTGATTGTGTAGTAAAGAGTTTAAAACTCTAAACCATACGACAAATTATTTAACTCCCTCAGGAGAAATTAAAAAAGTTTCAAGCAACTAAATTTCATACTGAAAGGGTAGAAAACATTTTGGGAAAAGGAGGAAATGCTGAATACCCCCATTTTCTCCTTTTTTCAAAATGATTTCAAAATCCTCTTTCTCAGGTTTTTTAAAAGTTTGGATTGTGTTTATATAGGGTTAAAAATTATGATAGCTATGTAGTTTTGTTTGACTTCAATGAAAATTTCAAGTACTGAAACTACAGGAAGGTTTTTGAAAATAATGTGGAAAAGGGAGGAAATTAATACTCTTTACCATAGAATGGAAGTATAAGTTTATACTTAACATTATCTGCATTGTACGGTGTATACTTACCGCTACAAAGTCTTGATGACAAAAAACTCATGATGACCTGAAAAAATTGAAAAAAACATCATCATCATCATCATCATCATCTTTGAACTGTTCTGATAAATAAATTGACAAATTGACGATAAAATCAGAATGAAATTCATGTAATATTCTGCTTATGGGACTATGGTTACAGGGTTGCATATTGTGGAGACTTATAGGTCATGATCAGATTGCACACAAGTGCTGCCCTATCCTTAAATGTCATTTTTTTCAGAGACATTCTGAAACTTGAAGGCCACTATGTTGCATTGAGGACATTATGGGAAAAGGAAATAATGCTGGTAACCAGCATTTTCTCCTTTTTGCACAATGTTTTCTATAACCTTCCAGAAATAAATTTTGTCAATTACAGCGCACCTAATTTGTCGTCTGCAATACCTTTGAATCCGGAAGTGTCTAAAATTTTGTAGTTTAGTAATAGTTTAAAAAAAAAGATTTTACCAAACAACATAATTTTAAACTTGTCCAAATAAAAAGCATTTGTGGACAACAAATAAAAGATGCCCCAAATGACAAAATTTGTCCTCAATTGGTTTGAAAATATTGTGGGAAAAGGAGAAAATGCAAGTTACCAGCATCTCCTTTTCTCAGAATGTTTCAAGAAGCCTTTTTCCTCAGCATCCTCAACCCATTACCACACAATTCCTAATTTTGATGACCCTGGGAAAGAAGCCTTTAGAAAATATTGTAGGAAAAGGAGAAAATGCTGGTAACCAGCATTTTCTCCTTTTCCCACAATGTTTTCTAACCCTCACAAAACAAATTCAAATTTTCAGTCCCTTTTATTTTGTCGTCTGCAATTTTATGCTTTCATCTGGACAACCTTAAATTCTATCTTTTGGTAATGAGTTAAACCGCTAGTATTGTGTGGTAAACAGTTAAGGTGCAATAATAATTCCCATCACCCCATTCATTCACATCAAAAGCTCGCCTATCAAGCACACTCACTGCATGGACCGTCCTCGCCCGTTTGAAATCCATTATCAAAAGAAAAACAGGGCAGAAAATTTGAAGTTAAATGAAGTGATTATAAAGCCATTTTAAAATTTTCCTCTCCGTTATAATTACAGGTTTTAATAATCGGCATCTGTTGACCTGTAACCAGCTGCTCTGAGGGACAACATAACCACACGCGACACGACACGCGTAGAGGTCATGTGACTGTAACCTTTAATATTGTGAATCCTACCCTAACAACTTTTATTTTTCATTTGTGGATAAAAAGATGAAAAGATAATAGGGACAAATTCTGCAGCTCATGTACAAAATTACTTTACAAACCAGTATCAAATGTCAGTCTGACTACATAGGTAAACTTTTTCATTAGAGTCAATTTTTTCATTGCACCTTTTTTTTTTTAGTCCATCAACCTGTTGCCAAACAATTCCAACTTTTAACAAACCTGTGGGGAAAAGCTTTCAAAAACATCGCCACAAAAGGAAAAAATACTGGTAGCCAATAGCCAAGAGTCTTCAATCATTTCATTCTAGTTTTTGGTCCAAATTTAAAGTATTTTGCAGACAAAAAAATAAATATAACTCAGGAATCAAAATTTGTTTCCAGCAGAGTAGAAAGTATTGTGGGAAAAGGAGAAAATGCTGATAACCAGCATTTTTTCCTTTTCCTACAGTATTTTTACCAGCACTCTTTTTCAGGGTTGTTACAAGTCAGGATTGTGTGGTGAAGAGTTAAACCATTAATTGGGGGAAAAGCTCTTGAAAACATTATAGGAAAAGGAAAAAATGCTGGTACCAAGAGTCGTCAATCATTTGTTTCTACCTTCTTTCTTAAACTTGAACTAACAATCCTAAGTTTACACAACACTATGGGAGGAAAAGTTTTTAAAAATGTTGTACGGAAAGGAAGAAAAACTGTTCACCAGCAATTTCTCTATTCACCACAAAGTTTTCTATCTTGCCAGTCAACTTCAGCTTATTTTTATAAATTTCAATTCTGTCCTCTGCACATGAAATAAATCTGGTTGAGTCTAAAAATTTATCACATGCAAAAGAGTTAACTCTTTACCAGACAATCCCAAGTTTTAATGACCCTGGGAAAGAAGAGGTTTGAAAACATTGTAAGAAAGGGAGAAAATGCTGGTAACCAGCATTTTCTCCTTTTCTCACAATTTTTTCTACCCTATCAAAGAAAAATGGTACCTTTTCAGCCACATTGAAAATGTAATGTGCAAATGCTTTCAATTTGGACTGGTCTACAATTTTGTTGTTTGGTAAAGAGTTAAACTGGTTCATTCACAATGGGTTTTGCAGCATGTTTGTCATTTATTTACTTTTTGGAATAATTGACCAATAGCAATATTGTCAGTTGTTGAAACATGTTTAAACATTTTAAAAATCAATTTTAACTTATTACTAAAAGAAAAATGTTGATCTTGTCGAAATTCAAAGCAATTGCAGACATTTGTTTAAAATTTGCTAATCTGATGATTTCTCTTCTATGTAGGGTAGAAAACAGTGACTGTGAGAAAAGGATAAAACACCAGTTATGAGTAATTCCTCCTTCTCGCACAATGTTTTTAAAAGCCTTCTACCTATGGGTCATTATAAAGGTTGCTCAAAATCATGAGAATTGTCTGTAGAAGGCTAGACAACATTGTGACGAAAGCAGAAAGTGCCCAGACAACAGCATTTTCCCTTTTCCCTTATGTTTCCAAAAACCATGTCTTCAAGATGGTTAAAATTCAGGATTGCCTTGTAATGGTTTAACCCTTTACCAGATGACAAAATTTTAGCCTTGTCTGAATTTAAAGCAATTGCAGATCACATTTTCAGTGTGGCTCAAATGGTGTAATTTTTCTTTGATAAGAGTAGAAAACACTGTGGGAAAAGAAGAAAATGCTGGTCACCAGCATTTTATTCTTTTCCCACAATATTTTCAAAAGGTTTCTTTTCAAGGAGCACCAAAAGTCAACATTCTGTGGTAAAGGGTTAAGATGGAAAAAAATCCTCTATAGTTGATATTGAGTTTACCGTGGAATGTTGATGTCCATTTACATGTTTCAAATTACCTAAATGTCAGCTTAAGTTTTACCAGTATTTTCTCCTTTTCCCATTATATTTTCAAAATGTTTCTACTACCCCAGGGTACTAAATATTTGGGATTGTTTGGTACAGGGTTATGAGGAAAAAATCTCTGCAGTACTATAACAAGTCCAAGAGTCCTAACACTCAGATGTCCCCACTTTAAATTATCCTCTCAGCACAAGTTTTACCAGCATTTTCTCCTTTTCTTATGATGTTTCTCCAGGACTGTCAAAAATTGAGATCATGCTGTGAAGAGTTTAGAAAACAAAAATCCTTCAAACTTGATATTATGATTGCAGAGTCGGAGCATTGAGGTCATTCTGTGTTTCAAATTATCTTTTCAGGCACATATTTTTCAAAACTATGATTTTCTTGGAAAAACTAATCAGAAATGTCAAATAAATTTACTGTCATCTTTCTGCCCCAACTCTTTACCAAAGTTAATGCCAAAATTTTAGAATTGTCCTAATTCAAAACCCATGTAGATGATATCTTAAATCTGGCTCCCATGGACTGTCTTATTTATGAAGTAGTAGAAAAAATTGTTGGAAAAGAAGAAAATGCTGAGAACCAACATTTTCTCCTTTTTCCAAAACGCTTTTACCCTTTCATGACAAAGCTCATCCTTTGAGCAATATTTGATTTGTCTGCAAATACTTTCAATGTACACAAGTCTACACTTTTGTCTTTTGGTAAAACACAATGATTCATGATAAAGAAAGCTTTTAACAAGAGGGTCATGATGAAGTCATTCACCCGAGCCTTAAAGTAAAGCCATTAAACCCAGTTGTTGTCCAAAAACAGACTTTCTGCCTAATAAGGCTTCGAGTCATCAATAAATGATGACTTTAAGAGTGGGTTTGTTACGGGAGACCACTCCTTCCTGCATGGCTACATCCCGATTTAAATACAATACATGACAACTGCATTAGAAAGATATCTTTTTGGCTCACTGGTCATGGTGTTGTTCTTGTAATCCTCAAAAAATGAGGATATTTGTCCTTCGTGGGTTTGAATCCCGCCAGATGCATGCAGTTTATACTTGAGCTATGCCTTTTTTTGTTTCTTTGATACGAACTTTCTTTGTAAGAGGTATCATAAAATGTCTAGGTTTCTACACCACAACAACAGACATAGACAACACAGTGACATCACAAGGCAGACCAGTGTTCCACCTTTTTTCAATCAAACCAAACAATGAGAGCCAGTCATTTGCCATCTGTTCAAGCTACTTTCTACTTTTATTACATAAAGGTAAGACCTGTGTAATGGAAAACAGCTATTTCCACTAAAATATTATCCTGCAAAATTAGCTATAATTAAAAATTAGTATTATTGAACTACTTTCACCTTTTCATTTTTTCCATTTTTTCCTTCTTTGAATTATCATTTATAAATCTAAAACCACTATATTCTCAATTCAAAAAGAGATAATAATTACCTCCCTTTTCAGAAAACTAACAAAAGTATCAAAAATTAATTTAAAGATAGACATAAACGGAATTTCTGATCCGTTAGAAATGTGCAAAAATATTATTTCTGCATAAATTCTTATCTATCAGCCAATTAGAATTTTTACCGGAAGTGCATTACACAGGTCTTACCTTAAATTTCCACTGGCAGTGTATTGAAACCATGACTCATTTTTGACAATACACTAGTTTATTATATACTTTGATTATTGTCCCCACGTATTGGCAGTGGATGAAAGTATGCAATATTTTTCCATGTTGCACTCTTTCATATTACATGGTTTAGAGCTTTTTTCACATGTGTTGCTAAGTGCAGAAATATCTTAAAACAGCCACCATTTTAAAAAGAAATTCAGCATCAGACATCAAGATTTAGAAACTTTTCAATTAAAGCATTAATGTTCTTATCAAAAACATGATAAATCAAAAGAATACCTATTTCCTGACTATCAGTGAGTATAAAAGTATGAAAAATTTGTCTATCAAACATGTTTATCGATGACGAAATTATTAGGCTATGAAAAAAGATCCTAGGTCGCCATCTTGTCTGTTTTATACCAAAAGCTCACTTAGGAACATTTCCCTGGACTTGCTTAATAAAAGCTTATCTCAAAAGCCAATTCATGTCAGATCCTATAACTTAAACTAGAAGGCCCTGAATTAGAGGCCTGAATATGCTCTACTGGCAGTCAACTTGAAATGGCTACTTTTCCCATACTGATTGTTGGATTTTTTCCAAAATCCATAGGGATGAAGCTATTGATGAGATAAACAAACTGTGCAAGTTTCACAAAAATCTGATTACAAATGCATATTTTATCGCATAAACAAGAATTTGAAATTTTCAACTTGTGATGGCTACTTTTCCCATACTGTTTACTCGATTTTTTTCGAAATCAATAGGGTTGAAGCTACTGATGTCATAAAACTAGAAGGCCCTGAAGGGCCTGATATCGATCTACTGGCAGACATTTTGCTTTTATTCTAGCATACACTATGAATTCATGATGCAAAAAGAAAAAAAATACAATGATTAAAACCAGAAATGCCGACTTCAACAGATTAAATAAGAAATCAAAATTTTCAACTTGAAATGGCTTCTTTTCCCATACTGATTGTCAGATTTTTTTCAAAATGGATAGGGTTGAAGCTATTGATAAGATAAACAAACTCTGCAAGTTTCACAAAAATCTGATATCAAATGCAGACTTTATCACGTACACAAGAAATAAACAAGAAATGCATATTTTAATGCGTAAACAAGAATTGGTAATTTTTAACTTGAAATGGCTACTTTTTCCATACTGTTTGTTGGATTAATTTCAAAATCGATACTGATGAAGCTTTTGGCGAGATAAACAAACCGTGCAAGTTTCACAAAAGTCTGATAACAAATGCACATTTTATCCCGTAAACAAGAATTTGAAATTTTCAACTTAAAATGGCTACTTTTTCCATACTGTTGGTTGGATTTTTCTCAAAATAAATTGGGTTGAAGCTACTGATTAGAAAAAAACTGTGATTTTCATGAAAATCTGACAAGAAAGACCGACTTTACTGTGTAAACATGAATTAGAAATTTTCAACTTAAAAGGGCTACTTTTCCCAAACCATTAGTTGGACTTTTTTCAAAATCAATAGGGTTGAAGCTATTGATGAGATAAACAAACTGTGCAAGTTTCACAAAAATCGGGCAACAATTGCCGACTTTATCGCGTAAACAAGAATTGGAAATTTTCAACTTGAAAGGGCTACTTTTCCCATAGTACTTGTTGGATTTTTCTCAAAATCAATAGGGTTGAAGCTATTGATGAGATAAACTAACTGTGCAAGTTTCACTAAAAACTGACCACAAAAGCAGACTTTATCGCATAAACAAGAATTAGAAATTTTCAACTTGAAATGGCTACTTTTCCCATACTATTGGTTGGATTTTTTCTCAATATCAATAGGGTTGAAGCTATTGTTGAGATAAAGAAACTGTGCAAGTTTCACAAAAGACTTTATTGCATAAAGAATAATTAGAAATTTCAACTTGAAATGGCTACTTTTCCCATACTATTTGATGGATTTTTCTCAATATCAATAGGTTTGAAGCTATTGATGAGATAAACAAACTGTGCAGGTTTCAGGAAAATCTGACAACAAAGGAAGACTTTATCGCGTAAACAAGAAAAAGACTAACGGACGGACTAACGGACGGACAGTCTTACAGGACGGACCTTGTGAGGTTGAATTGCTCTTTATTCAATACACCCAAATAACCCCACAAAGTTAACCCCACAAGCTAACCCTAACCCCACAAACCCTAACCCTACAACCTAACCCTAACCCTAACCTACCAGATGGACAGAAGGAACCCCATAGAGACTAAATGGACAAATGACCCCTAACCCCACAATGTCAGGCTCGTAAGGCCGGACAGACAGACGGACGACAGAAACCTCGCCATGACATGAGCTCTGCTGGCTTTCAGCCAGTAGAGCTACTATTGATGTAAAATTGCGTATTGTAGCAAACAACGCCAACATTACATACGGGTATGTCATGTGATACCAACAGGCTTCATCTATTATCGACATTGTATTTAATTTTCAAGAATTTAACATCAAAATCCTCTTTTAACTCATCATTATGGGTTTTATTCAGTACTCATTGCTGAATTAGATCTAATATAAAGCAATTAAAGCAAAACTTGACGCGTAACATAAGTACAACCGCAAAAAAAGGCCGAACAGGTACACATTGGTAATATCATGGACTAAGATGTCTGGATATTGCACATTGCACTGCCTACCATTTCTATGGCCTATGACATGTTATTTGACGGGTATTGACCTCGTTTTGGAGTTTTCAAGCCAACATTTGTCTGGACATAGCTGTAACCCGAAAGATAAAAAGGAATTGTGGTTACATAAAACATATTAATTCTTACTTCTTTTATTCATGTCTTAATCTGTCGATAATTGCCGATCACACAAATTAGCATCACCAGTCATCGACACATGAATAAGTTTCTTTATGGTGAGCAAAACACGCTCAATTTTTTTATGTGAACACTATTTTATATCTGAAACTCGTATTTAAGTTTGAATTCAAGCAATCAAGCACATTTCAGGATGCCCTTCACGCTGACAAAAACCCCCACCCTCCTTATCGTACACTTTAATGTTGGGATTGTAAAATTTTACTGACTCTTTGGGACTAACAGAGTACTGTTTACTTCCGGCACTGTGATTAGATAAAATATTTTACATCATAAAAATGAAATTTGTTCATCTTTCATGGAATTAAAGGACACAATAAAGAATTGACGATAACTGCCTACGGTCGACAATACCTGACGTTGCTCTATATGTGTTATGGAAACCTTTGCATTATTAATTTTCACATTTTGTAAAAAAATTGCGAAGATATCTGCCTGCATAAATTTAAGGTACACATAAATGTATTTCACAAACACAACTGATCATGTGACAGAGTTTGACTGGAACCCTTGTTGACATCAACAAACACTTTGTCTCACAAATATCAACCAGAATGCCAGGCTATCAATATTGCCAATTAACCCTTTACTCCATAGATACTCATTTCTACCCATTGCTGGTGATGAGCAATTTCACCTTTTGCGACAATGTTTTCTATGCTATCAAATTGTCATATACACATTAGAAACAGCTTCATCCTTGCTGTTATTTAGGGTCAATTAGAGATATCATACAAATGCCTTATGGGATAAAGAGTGAAACATGTTTCATAGAAAACAAAATGGAGATTTAGTTAATTATATGCATACAAATAACTTAGTTTTACAGTACAAGTATGTTATAAAGTAATTGCAAAAATTTACACATGCATAATGCCACAACATTGTTCATTAACAAAATTTTAAGAACATCGTCTTTAACTGTATGAGTAAGTAAAGCTTGGGTAAAATGTGAAAAGTTTAGAATGGTCATTTGGACTGAAAGTGTTTGCATTGGTTCAATATTTACTGACGAAACATTAACCCTTTAAAGGTGGGTACTTAAAATTTTCACATCACACCAAATCAAAAAATATATATATCACTGAAATTTACATGAAAGAACAATACAAATCATCAATAATAAAGAATCATAAAATTACCAAACAAATTTGTTTTGATGGTATTGTCTTAAAAGGCTATGTAGCCTCTTAAGCTATTTTTAGATTTCGCGCCAAAAATGAAAAAATAGCATTGTGGGAATGTCAAGTGATTAGCACGTGACTGATGATGCTTAAATTCCATTACATAACAAACATATAATTGTTTTTCATAATATCTTCTTTGGACGCTATGTTTGCTGCTTCGTCTGTGTATTTCCGATATGTAAATGAGCGAGTTGTTCATGTAAAAATAGAACGTGTCGACCTTGGCCGTAGTAAATCTCTAATTTCTTGTGTTGTCGGATGTTTTTCGATTACTGGGGTTTTATGAATGACAATTATAAGGCTTTGGGACTATAAGGATGATATTTTTGTATTTTTGTAAAATTTTCGTCCTAAATTCTAAAGGGCCACCTTTAATGGTGGCTGCTTTGTGCGACCTGTTGATTTTTTGTGGGTAGTATAGATGAAGATTAGATTAAAAAAATAGTCTTATCACTGCCCAATACAGTGTTATTTTGTTAGGTTAACCCTTTGCCGCACAATCCCGACTTTTAACGACCGTGAGTTAGAAGCCTTCCAAAGACATTGTGAAAAGGAGAAAATGCTGATAACCAGCATTTTCCCCTTTTCCCACATTGCTTCCTACCCTATCAAAGACAAATCATTTGATATGAGCCACATTGAAACTGTCATCTGCAAATGTTTTCAATTCTGACTGGTCTAAAATTTTGTTGTGTGGTAAAGGGTTAACCCTTTGCCATACAATCCTGACTTTAAACAACCATGAAAAAGAAACCTCCAACAACATTGTGGGAAAAGAAGAAAATGCTGGTAACCAGCATTTTCTTCTTTTCTCACAGTGTTTTATTCCCTTCCCAAAAGAAATTTTGATTTTTCAGTCACTTTTATTTTTTCATCTGCAAATGCTTTCAATTTGGAACAGGCTAAAATTTTTTTGTTTGGTAAAGGGTTAAAAGAACTTTGAAAGCTCATTAAATGTATTTCTTGCAGCTGTATGGAAATTTTAATTTAACCATTTTATTGCCTTTCATTACTTTAGTTGCCTTTGTGGCCAGTGTGGATCATGATGTGCAGCCTGATCTTTGATCTCCACTATTTGGGTTGGCCTTTTACCACCTGACAAAATTTTTTACCAGTCCAAACTTGAAATAGATACAATTGCCAAACTAATTGTGACTAAAATTATGAAGGCTGTCTATGATAGGGTAGACAGCATTGCAAGAAAAGGAGAAAATGTTTGTTATCAGCTTATTTTTCCCTTTCCTCACAATGTTTTTTAAAGTCCTCTTTCTCAAGATCACTCAGTTGGCATTTTGTTGTAAAAGGTTAATACATCAAGCAATTTAGACCTTTATCAAACATGCCTGAGTTTAACCGATCTTAATGAGACTTTTAAAAACATTGTTGGAAATAAAGAATATATTCATACTAACTTTTCCTGCTATTCAAAAATTATTTCTATCAGTTTAGTTACAATTAATTTGTGACCTGCCATCACTTTGGATTTGAAGAAGCCCACAATGCTATTGTTAGGACAAAGATAAAGGGTTGTACATATATTTGTGACCTCTTGAAAAAAGGTCAAAAATTTAATAGTCATGGCTTGTTAACAATGTAATAGGAACTTTTCCATTTCCAAATAATTCCTCAACAAACAACCCAAATTTTGAACTCAATTGAAGCATTTGCAGAAGACCCAATTATTGTAGTTGGATTGCTGATTTCTTTGATGGGATAGAAAACATTGCAGGTAAAGAAAAAAATGTTGATTACTAACAAATTTCTCCTTTGTGCAAAATGTTTTCAAGAGCTCAGGTCATCAGGAAGGAAGCTTTCTTTCTCAATCTGACTCATTTCTGTAAAGGTGAAACTAAACAAAAAATAGTTGACTGAAGACACATACCATGATACAAGCACCTATTACAAGCAAATGCTACAAAACTTATCATAATTATGTTATCAAAAACTGTCAGGTAATAAAAGTTTGTAACCAGAATATACATGTAAATTAGATATGCTTTCCCTATTAATGAAAGCATCTTACATTAACCAATGAAAACAATTTTAGACTCGTTAAAATTACAAACATTTGCAGAAAACAAAATAAATGTGACTGTACAGGCTGAATAAAATGGGTCAAAACGTTTTGAAATGCATTAACCCTTTACCATATCATGCCAAACCTAAAGACCCTGTGGAAGAAGCCATTTAAAAACATTGTAGGAAAAGAAGAAAATGCTGGTTACCAACTTTGTCTCTTTTTCCGACGATGATTTCTACCCTGAGAAAAATCACATCATTTTAGCCATAATGAAATTGTCATCTGCAAATGCTTTCATGTAGGATAAGTTCAAGTTGTACTCATTTCTCTGATAGGGTAAAAACATTGTTGGAAAAGGAGAAAATGCTGGTTACATTCTGCTTTTCCCACAATGTTTTCAGAAGGCTTTTTTCCCCGGAGGTTCATTAACATCTGCATTGTGCAGTACAGGGTTAAACCACTCCTTTTCAACGAATATGGCTAACAATTATCAGGAACAACCAAAGCATTTATGAAAGTCTCTTGATATTACATGCATCCCCATGGGTGAAATATTGGGTTCAATTGTTATAACAGGAAAAGTCAGTCACATCCATTTAGTTCTCTTAAATCTTAAGAAAGGCACAATCACAAAGTTTCCCAGAAATCTAGGTAACACTGTCTGTTTCATTCATACCTACTAAAAGCTATAAAGCACCTAAAATAAAACCACAATAGGAACACTGACAATCCCTAGTTCTGTTGCCATAGTTACATCAGAATGCATTTCTAAAAAAGCGAAAGAAAAGCTGATCAAGAAATGGTGAGGATTTACTCGCCTACAAGATAATCCCACATCCGGATACATTGAAAGCAAAATGTCCGTCTTCATCTTTGTTCCAGAATAAATTGGGGATTATGATTTACTGAGCTGAGGACATGAGCAGAATGCACAGCCATTTATTTGTTCTAGATATCATACTAGATTTTCTAGAAAATCCTAATACAAGAACATACACTATAGTAATAAGGCTGATTTGAATTCATATTAACCCCTCTCTGGACAGTTTAGTATTTGCCAATGATAATATTTCATAATAGTCCACATGAAAGCAGTCACAGACACCATTTAAAATATTGATATAGCTTTAAATAACGGAATTTGTCAATTATACAGTAGAAACCTTTGTGAGAAAAAGAGAAAATGCTGCTTACCATAAGGTTGCTTCTTTTCCAACAAACTCTTCCATACTCTTGAACAATTATACTTTTTTCACCTTTAACTCTTTACCACACAATCCTGACTTTTAACAACCTTGAGAAAGAAATCTTTTGAAAACATTATGGGAAAAGGAGAAAATGCTGGTACCTAGTATTTTCTTCCTTTCCAACAACGTTTTCTAACATTCCCAAATCAAATTTCAATATTATTTTTTATTCAAATTTAGTTTGTCACCTGCAAATGCTTTCAATTTAGACAAGTCTTAATTTCTATCATTTGATACAGAGTTAAAAGCCCTGCAAACAATTTGAAGTAAGGTTTTGGTCCTTTTAGAATTAAGAAATGAACATTGGAAAATTGTAAAAGAAGAATAAAAGTTGGCAACTTTTGTTCTAGCATAATAATGCATGCCTGCAACCGTACCTTTGACAGTCATTCCACAGTAATAGATTAGCATTGGTTGGTCTGTGAAGATCCTTTGTTTAACTTGTCTGACCCTGGAAAATTTGGCATCGGGCAAGTAAATTTTTTCAATCTAATTGTCTATGGACAAGTGGAAAATAATGATTGATTGATTGATTGATGATTGATTGATTGATTGGTGTTTAACATCGTTTTCAAAGCCACTGGTTGCTTTCCTACATCACCATTGTCTAAACAGTGGCTGCAGCTGTGAGAGAGAAATAACCCCATTGCAATGAATATCATCAATCCTCCATAACATTGGAGAAAATGCAGAGGTTTCTTTTTTTAAACTGAGTCTTTGAATGCTTGAAGTCTGAAACCTGTGAAATATTCAGGTGGCTCCAAGAAATATATATAAAGGATTGCAGCAAGGAATATGTTAGACAAAAAGACAGCGTGTTTTTAGCCAGGTTTGGTTGAAAGATTCCCATGTCTGAATGCCATTTAGACTTGAAAAATTGTTTTGTTTTTGAAAAGTAAGTTGCACTGCCACAAAAGTGATTTGTTTTTAACTCTTAATATCTTGCTGTCCAAGTTAAATGATACCTTACAGTGGATAGTAGAAACTGGAGGGTTAATTGCTATTTCAAAGTTAGTTTTTGGTGGAGGAATCACAGTGTAGGACCGGAAGTGTACAGTGTTTGAGATTGTATGTAACTTGGGAGTCTGTACAGTGGTGAAATGTCACTTGGTCGTTGAAAATTGCTATCACACGGTAAGTCACGCTGGTGATTTTTCATTTACTTTGATAGCTATTATAAAACCTTCATACCCAGTTGTTTGTTTGTTCATCATAGACTGTATCAGGAACACTCATGTGCCCTGAAAAGCATTCCTGGAGATATGTGGATGCCTTGATCATGTAACCATACTAAAATACTGATGATTTTGCCTCAAAACAATGAGGTATTTTGCTTGATTAACCATCCTTAAAAGCTTTTTTGCTGAACGAAAAATGTATTGACAGTTTCTTTATTCACTTTTGTTTGAAAACATGTAAAGAATTGGTAACAAAATCGACTACAATCCTCCTAATCGTTCATTTAGAATGGCATGTCAACATAGTGAATTTGTACTGTCACTTGATAAGCTGTTGTGCAGTCACGTGAGATCTACAATATTTTATTCTGTACAGTCACTTGAATAGCATGTCTTTTTATAACGAAGAATGAAAAGGGAAATTCGACAAAAAGTTGTTTATTTGAAGTGGTATGAGACTCTGACATGTTTGACCAACTTTTAAGTAGATTGCTTTGACAGAATGCACCCTGAAATGTTGGTTTTACTTGCTATAATACTCGAATACTTTATTAGACACTGAAAATCCCGGTAAGATTACTGCACAAAGGAAACAGGAACAAGTTTCAAGTTCTTTAACTGACTATTACCGTCTTGTACCCTGCTGCATAAAAGCGTGCTTTGATATAAATCGCAAAGTTTTTTTAAGCTTTGTTTATGCTTGAGAACACCTAATTGATTGTATGGTGTTTAACACCGTTTTCAACATTATTTTAGTTATATCGCATCGGCCAGTGCAGCTATCCGTGCTTTCCTGGAGTCTCATTTATAACCAGTACTCGCAAAATTTTCTTTCAGAGCCACTGGCTGCTTTCTCACATAATCATCATCAAAACAATGGTCAGCAGTGGGAGAGGAATGTATCCTGTCGTAATGACTGTCATCAATCATGGGAAAGAAATTGGCCGAGCCCGGGATCAAGACCACGACCCCCTGTTCTCAAGTCCTATACACTACTGACTGAGCTACCGGGGCTCGGCGAGAACATTTTTAACGACTATATAGAATTTGACTGGTTTAAGCTTTAACTTCAGACATTTCTAAGACCATATCTCAGCAAAGATTTCATAATAAGCACAACCTACTTTTTCAGACCATCCAAAATTGTCCAGATAGAATGGATGACAGTCTATTTCATATACGCTGCCTATTTTATGATAAAACTTGAATGATGATGGATACAAGTCCTGTCTTATACAGCTACACCCTGCCTGTGTCTAAAAGCTTGAATAGGCTCAATAATGAGACGCTACTGTGATTTTTTTTTTCATATGTGGACATTTATTGTACACCGTACCGTCTCAAGTCTGTCGAAAATTTTCTGCTAGCCAAGGTAGAGCTCTATACTGCCTTTCTGTTTCTTCGGGTTTAATCTGTATTGCAGCGAAATGGAACTAAATAGAAGTTGGTTGGTTGTATTGGGGTTTAATGCCACTTTAACAGCTAAGGTTATATCATGGCGGTCGGTGACGCACATGTGTTTCCTGGCTTTCTCATACGAGTACTAACACAACTTGCTTTCCAAAGCCACCGACAACTTTTCTCAAATGCTTCAGCAGAGGTGAGACGCGAAAATACGCCGGAAAGAAAGTCCACCTCAACCGGGTATCGAACTCACAACCACAAAGTCATGAGTCCCACTCACTCACCACTGAGCCACCTGGGCTGGCCTAAATATAAGTAAATAAAATGACCAAAGGTAGATTGTTAAACCTTTTATCATCTTAAAAGCTTGTAGAAGTCGTTTATGACATGTAAATCTGGGAAATTTATCGTGCGTGGCAGCCATTTTAAGTGTTTTCAGGAATGTATACAACTCGAGTAACAGATGAAATGCACGGTTTTCTCTTATGTTCTGCATTTGAATTGAAAATATTTGTATTTCAAACGAAGGGTTATAAAATACACAAGCAACTTGTATGTTTGAATCCTAGTTTTGTGCTCTATTTGCAAAATTATGAGAGTTCAAACTTGCGCACAAACCAAACTCTGTGCCAAAGGCGACCAGGAAAAAAGTAACATCGCCTTTGGGGACAGTTATCTGTACTGTGTCAGTCCTTTGGTCTCAAGACCCTAATGGTGTGTAAAACACCTCTGACTTACATATTCAGAGTCGGTCTACATATTCGGAGCCCTTCTTTATTTCTATCATTTTTTGCGTTACCGTAAAACGTTGTGTATACCACGCAGGCATGTATAACACGCAGGCCTTTTTACAGCATCAGATCCAAGGAAAAAAGTTTGTTCAGATGTACAACATGCATCAAAAATTGACCAAAATATCGTAACATCTGAAGCTTACGACGCTATCTTGAAAAATTGTAAAGGGCGATACGTTATCAAGGGGAAATAACCATTTTTAATCAAAGTGGAAATGGTAATGATTCGATGTGTACTCGGGGGATTATAAAAACATGCCAGCTTATGACATGTTGCAAATTCACACACTGAACTGAGTACCATATCGTAGTTAATCTCCTATTTTCTCACCTCCATCGACAAATGTGACAGGTGTGAAATAAACATAGATCTAAATGATGTAAATCACGGTTTTTGTAAAAAGTAGCGATAAATATATATATTTTGAATCATTCATTTCTTTCTGAATCATTATTTTACTCTTTAATAATTGTTCAATTTTAGCTATTAACAAAGAATAAAAAAATATGAGACGAATCAGATGATAACAGTAAATCAATATTAATCATTCTGGGGTACGTTCGTCATTCCCAAAATGGCTGATAGAATCGGGAAATTACGAATCCTAATCCATAATTTAAGAATGTACAAGTACATTTTAACGAAATTAAAAAATAATGTTTTTCTATTTAAATCGGTAAAAGTTGAAATGGGATGATAAAGAAAGTTAAGGCTGTGGCGACAGAACTTTGCCGTTTTGTACCTATGCCCCGCCCCCCCACCTACTTTGAACAGGTATATGACAGTCTTTCAAGGAGAAAAAAAACATGGTTTTGACTATTGTAGTGTATAACACGCAGTCCCTAGTTTGAAATTATTCAGAGCTGAAAAAATGTGCGTGTTATACGCACCAAAACACGGTATTTCTGTTCAGTTCTTTACCAGCAGTGAATATAACATTTCAAGACATAAATTAATGGTTTTAGGACAGCAAGACTCTCTTTTTTTGCCATTTAAACAGCAGAAATAGACTGAATATAGGTCCATGACGTATTATTTTGGCTACGGTCGACCCACGCCACAAATGATTCAGACAACATCGTACATTTGTTACAACTTTACATACTGTAGACAACACTTTGAAAGACCAGATTATTGTATGACATTCTCCTTTTTTCAATTTCAAAGACATAAAAACACATGATTACAAATAGTGACAAGCTCACCTGTTTTTGTTAACTCACTTGAGCACAACATGCTCAAGGGGAGCTTTTATGATTACCCGGTGTCCGTCGTGCGTCAGTGCATCGTCAACAATTCTTTAAACATCAACTCCTCCTAAACCGCTTGGCCAATTTCGACCAAACTTGGCTGGAATGTTCCTTGGGAGGTCCTCTTTTAAATTGTTCACAGAATTTGATGCATTAAAAACCCTGGTTGCCATGGCAACCAAATGGAATTTTCTATGGAATTCTTTAAAAATCTTCTCGTCTGAAACCGCTGGTCAGATTTTGAAATCATTTTACAGATATGTTCCTTCGGCGACCCTTTTCAAAACGTGTTTGAAAATTTTGATTTGTTTAAAATGTGGCTCCAGTGAATGGGGGCTACTTGCACCATATAGAAATGAAGGAATTCTCAAAGATTCTTCTTCTCTGAAACTGCTGGTCAGATTTTGAAATAATTTCACAGAGATGTTCCTTGGGTCACCCTGTTCAAAAAGTGTTTGTGAAATTTTGATACGTCAAAAAAAATGGCTCTGCTGAGTGGGGGCTACTTGCACTATATGGAAATTAAGAAATTCATTAAAATTCTTCTCTGAAACCGCTGGTCAGAATTTGAAATAATTTCACAGAGATGTTCCTTGGACGACCCTTTCCAAAATTTGTTCGCAAAATTTGATTCGTCGAGAAACACGGCACTGGTGAATGGGGGCTACTTGAACTATAGGGAAATGAGGAATTCTTAAAAATTCTTCTTCTCTGAAACCGCTGGTCATATTTTGAAATAATTTCACAGAAATGTTCCTTGGATGACCCTTTTTAAAAAGTGTTTGTGAAATTTTGATCCATAAAGAAACATGGCTCTGGTGAATGGGGGCCTCTTGCGCTAAATGGCCATGAAGAAATTCTTTAAAAATCTTCTTCTCTAAAACGGCTTATCAGATTTTGAAATAACCTCAGAGAAGTGTTCATTTGGTAACGCTTTTCAAAAATTGTTCGCAAAATGCGGATTTTTCTAGAAACATGGCTCTAGTGAATGGGGGCTACTTGCACTATTTGGCCCATGAAGAAATTCTTTTTCTCTGAAACGGCTGATCAGATTTTGAAATAATTTCACAGAAATGTTTCTTGGCTAACCCTTTTTAAAAAGTGCTCTAGAAATTTTGATTCATCAAGAAACATGGCTCTGATGGCTGTGGGCTATTTAGACTATACAGACATGAAGAAATTCTTGAAAATTCTTCTTCTCTGAAATGGCTGATTACGTTTTGAAAAAGAAAAAAAAAATGGCTATGGTTCTCTCAGAAATTCAGATGAGCGATCCAGGGCCATCTTTGCCCTCTTGTTTGTTTTTTAGTCGACATTTTCAGAAACGGAAGACCAACATATTTTCTAATCGAAGCCATTTGCTCTGAACATGAAGTTTCCTACCCGTGAGACTACGAACAAGGTTTTTCTAAGATAATGTTTATGAGTAACTGATAAAAAGACATGACTAATTTTCGAACTTTTCCCAGATATTATCAAGACAAACATCCTGACCAAATTTCAAGCGTATCGGGCTAATAAAAATGGTCTATAAAGTGCACACAAGCTTCTTTAAATGTTTAGCCCACAATTTCGAGTTTATCCGCGATGTCATCAAGACAAAATTCCAACCAAGTTTTATGAGTAGCCTACCTGAGACTGTGGTCTTTCGAGTGTAAACGAGGTAAATGTTGGCGCACGGACCAGAGATCACGGACGACAGACACAGTACGAACAAAAAAGCTCACCATGAGCATTTATTACTCAGGTGAACTAAAAATTGAATGAAAAAATCCAATGCCATAAAAGACACAAAAGCCACAAGCACTAGGAGTAAAATTTATTATGTAACCCTTCAAAACATACTGGTTTGAATACATTGATAGGATCACGTCACGCGGTATCACCTTTCGTAAATCTTGGCCAGTATAATTTATTGATCATATATTTCATACAAATGAAATATACTGATCAATACCTAACTTAGAGTTTGTCCTACTTTCTAATTGACTGACAGATATGGATAGGTAGTAAGAGCCATACAAGAACAACAGAAAGCTCTGTTCCCAACGCCTCTTTGATTTGAGGGTGAATCTGAGTTTTAATACGTCGACGTCACTATTATTTTGTCCTTGAACTAGTTTCAGGACAATTGTCTGTGGTCATGCTCTTCTAAGCGCTAGATTCAGCAGTGGATGCATGCTTTGAGCTGGTTGACGACGAGATATTTTATAAAGAATTTATTTTCCCCGACACAGGCGACGTCTCGCGAACGCAATTGTGTATAATAAACACCCAAGACCAGGATTCATTTCCCTCTAAAGTTGCAGGATTTCTATCAAGGATCTGTTTCATTTTCAACCCATACAAGATAAGCTATCTTTTTTACGGCCCTGAGGCAGAAGCATGTGCAAACATTGCGTGTGAATGAGAAATTGCTTGCAAGGAGCAATTTCTCCTTTTCTGCATTGTTTTCTTTCCTTCACAGACAAATCCTATAAATTGGACAAGCGCTTATGAGGCCACAACTGAAATATAATCCATTTTCAGCCAGAGGACACAACAGAAAAGCAATAATATTTTATATGTTGATTTCATTTCTCAGTGTCCATCATGTGGGTCAGCATACGGGGTTAAAGCAAACAAGATTTTGTTGTATAGTGTCCAAATTCCTTATTCAAGAAGAAAGAAAGTTTTAGAATGGATTCAAGTGACAGTACAAAGTCGATCAAGTGACAGTACAAATCAAAACTAATTGCTTTCCAAGTGACAGTACAAAATTCTGTTGGTAGACATGCTGGAATTTCATCATTTTAATCGCTTTTAAGGTCACAACTTGGAATTTGTTGATGAAAAGAGATAGCAGACACATCGACAGACCTTTTTATCGTAGAAAGAACTCTCTCGTGTGTGCTAAAGCGAAAATTCTGCTACTTTTTGTAGTCGAAAATCATTTCAATTTTCTCACATCAAGATGATCAAGGCACTCTTATTGCTATAAGGAGGTTGCACATTGCACGATCAGGTGCCTGGCATGTTTACTATACATCAAAAATACAAGCGGATGGAAAGAATTCAATCAAATATGAAAATAAATGCAAAAAATATTAACTTCACTTACCGTGTAAACACAATTTTCTAGAATCAAGTGACATTTCGCCACTGTACAGACTACCAAGTGACATACAATCTCAAACACTGTACACTTTCGGTCCTACACTGTGGGAATATATCCTTCACGAACAGTGTAGATCAAAGATCAGACTGCATGTTTTGTGCAGTCTGATCTTGATCTACACAGTCCACAAAAGATCAGTGAGTCGCAATCAGCAGCCAAATGGTTACCTTGTCCATGGACAAATAGAAATTTCTAAGATATCCAAACTCATAAAAATATCCACACATATAGATGGTATGATTATTTAATTTTTCATCAGATGATCACCGAGTTGTTTACATCTGGCATCTGGTGGGCTTTAAACTCTTTACCATACAACATAATTTTAGACTGGTCCATATTGGAAGCATTTGCAGACAACAAATTAATGTGACTCAATAATTGAAATTTATTTTGGGAAGGGTGGGAAAGTTTAAAATGCTGTTAATCAGCATTTTCTCCTTTTCCCACAATGTTTACAAAAGCTGTCTTTCTCAAGGTGGTTAAAAGTTGGGATTTTGTGGTGAAGAGTTCAGGTACACTGTGTGGGTAGACTTTGTCACTAAAAGAAAGATTCCAGCTGAAATCTTCTATATAAATGTCCAGTTGCATTTTAGAATTTCAGTGATAAATCCCTTACTAATCATGTGTGACAGATAAGTAGGTGGGTTTTATTCCAGTATGATTGTATGACTGGCTGTTGCTATGATTGTCTGTCAACATTTTTGGGTCTTTCTAACCTAAAAATTTTTTATTTGAAATTCTGCAGTTGAAATGGTGAAGAAGAAACTTGATCAGTTGTACAGTCAAGTGGCAGGGGACTTGGAAACTTGCTCACGGCTGTGGTTAATCATGTCGGCCGGAGCCGAAAGTCCCCTACCACCTGATCATACAACAAATTTATTATACTGCAAAGTTATACTCTTTCAAAGTGTATTAAGCCAAATTTTCCTGTTCTATAGTCTCACGAATCGAGTATCCAGACGAAATAGAAATTCCCTGCTGAGTGCCCCAATTCAATGAAAACTGACGTCACTGGGAACTGACGTCACGAAAACGTGCAGTTTGATTCATAAATGTGTAGTCTGGTAATTGAATGACGCCGCCATTTTGGATGTTGTGTTGCAATGTGTAGTGATGTTTATGGGGCAATCAAAAGGAAAACTGGCTTTACGTGATTTTTTGCAAGGGAACGTGATATATATGTTCCCAGCATGTTAAAGGTGGGTATTTAGGTTTTTCACATCTCACCAAATTAAAAAATGTATATATCACTGAAATTTATATGAAAAAAATAATACAAATCATCAATATTTAAGAATCATAAAATTACACAATTTTTTTTTTTTATGGTATACCCTTAAAAGGCTACGTAGCCTCTTAAGCTATTTTAGATTTTGTGCCAAAAATAAAAAAAAAAGGATTGTGGGAATGTTAAGTGACTGGCACGTGACTGAATAATGCTTAAAGGTGGCCCTTCAGATTCTGTGACGAAAATTTTACAAAAGTACAAAAAAATCATCCTCATACTCCCAAGGCCTTTCAATTTTCATTCATACAACCCCAGTAGTCGAAAACCATCCAACAACATGAGAAGTTAGAGATTCACTACAGCCAAGGTCGACACCGACGGGAAACATGATCTATTTTTAGATGAGCAAATCGCTCATATATGTACCGGAAATAAATATACAAAGCTTCAAACATAACGTCCGAAGAAGACATTATGGAAAATAATTACATGTTTGTTATGTTATGGAATTTAAGCATCATTAGTCACGTGCCAGTCACTTAACATTCCCACAAGGCTTTTTTGATTTTTGGCACGAAACCTAAAAATAGCTTAAGAGGCTACGTAGCCTTTTAAGGGAATACCATCAAAAAATTTTTTTTGTAATTTTATGACTCTTAATTATTGATGATTTGTATTATTTTTTCATATATATTAAAGTGATATATATATTTTTTAATTTGGTGATATGTGAAAATTCTAAATACCCACCTTTAAATTCCATAACATAACAAACATGAAATTATTTTCCATAATGTCTTCTTCGGCAGCTGTTTGAAGCTTCATCTGTGTATTTCCTGTGTGTACCGGTAAATGAGCGATTTACTCATGTAAAAATAGACTGTGTTTCCCGTCTGTGTCAACCTGGGCTGTAGTAAATCTCTAATTTCTCATGTTGTCGTATGGTTTTCGACTACTGGGGTTTTATGTATGAAAATTATAAGGCTTTGGGAGTATAAGGATCATTTTTTTGTATTTTTGTACAATTTTTGTCCCAAATTCTGAAGGACCACCTTTAACCAATCAGATCATGAAAAATTTCTTTGCAGTATAATAAGATTTTTTTCTGAGTTTCTCTCAGAGTACACAGAATGTAAAAACAACTTCATTATTAATGATCCTAACCCCTTTCCACATAATATCCAGTTTGAACGACCCTGAAAAATAGATCTTTTGAAAACGTGGTAGCCAGCTTTTTCTCCATTCTCCACAATGTTTTCTAGACTATTTTGATACATTAACTCCTTACCACACAATCCCGACTTCTAACGACCCTGAGAAAGATGGCTTTTGAAATCATTGTGAGGAAAAGGAGAAAATGCTGGTGACAAGCATTTTCTCCTTTTCCCACAACGTTTTCTACCCTCCCAGAACAAATTCTAATTTTTGATTCACATTAATTTTTTTTGTCTGCAAATGCTTTAAATTTGGACAAGTCGATAATTTTCTTGTTTGGCAGAGTTAAATCCCATCATTTATGCCACACAAATGTTGTTGTCTGCAAGTGCTTTCAAATTGGAACCTTCAAAACCGAATATTACTATTTAGGAAAGAGTTAAGTTCAGTGCTTAATTGTTTCTTTCATTTACAATATTTTACAATGCCTAGCATCAGTCTTCTCTTCCCGCAATATTTTTAATCTTTTAACAATGAAATCCTCTTATTTGAGTCACATTAATTTTACTCTTTACCACACAACTCGAAGTCCAACAACCTTGACAGAAATTGAGGCTTAATTAACCCTTTCTGCGCAGTACACGGAAACAGTGACTTTTGCAGATGGGACAGATCAAGATCAGACTGTACAGAACATTCAGTCTGATCTTTGATCTAGATCGTCCACTTTTGTAGTCAAGTGTATACAATCAAAATCTTTGTAAAGGTTCAATAGATTGTATGTTAGAGCTGTTGAACGAGGTGGAATTTATTTTTTGGTGCTGAAAGAGTTTCAAAACATGGGAGGGGATAACACAGTATGCATATTTGAATGCATCACACAGGCATGATGAATAACAAACAACAAAACTGCTGTGGCTCATAAATCATAAAAATAAGGGTTCACTTTGCCTGAATTAACTCATTACCAAATGACAATATTTTAGGTTTGTCCAAATTGAAAGTATTTGCAGACGACAAAATAAGTGACTGAAGATTAAAATTTGTTTTGTAAAGGATATAAAACATTGTGGGAAAAAGAAAAAAAGCTGGTTACCAGCATTTTCTCCTTTTCCCACAATGTTTTCTACAGGCTTCTTTCTCAGGGGCATCAAAAGTAGGGATTGTGTGGTAATGGGTTAACTTACAAACATTTTAGCAGCATAGCTGAATATTATTTTTGGCAGGGATTTCAAAAGTGGTTGTATGCAACATGTACCAGTCAGTGCACCTATCTTTGTGTTGTAAGTTAACTCTTTACATATACACAAAATTTTAGTCATAACATTTGAAAAAACCTGTCTTCAGCAAGAATATCAGGTAACCTTGTGATAATCATTACCTGAAAACATCAATATTTGGGTCTCCACCAAATTGAGAGCATGTGCGGACTACAATTGAATTTAGCGCAGCATAATGATTTCTGTCTATGATGCGAAAAGGAGATAATGCTGGTTACCAGCACTTTTTCCTTGTCCCACAGTGTTTTCGAAAGGCTTTTTGTAAAGGGTCATTAAAACTAGTTATTGTTTGATGAGGGTTAAAGATTTAATGATGCTGTAAGAGATGGGGGTTCAACCAATTGCCACACAATCCCTATTTTTGACGCCCCTGAGAAAGAAGCCCTTAGAAAACATTGTGGGAAAAGGAGAAAATGCTGGTAACCAGCATTTTCTCCTTTTCCCACAATGTTTTCTATTCTTTGCAGATCAAATTTCAAATTTCCAGTCACTTTTATTTTGTCGTCTGCAATGCTTTTGATTTGGACAAGCCTAAAATATTGTCGTTTGGTAACAAGTTAAAAACTTATGTCTTATGTTTTTTTCCCACAATGTTTTCTACTTTTTCAGAGACAAAACCCATAATTGAAGTCAACGACAAATACAATGATTGAAATCACAAGCAAGTTTCCTCACCAAATGCTTTGGATTGGACTAGTCTAGAGTTTTGTTGTACAATGTAAAGATTATATCTAAATTTTCATTTTCAGCTGCCTTTGGCTACTTTTTCCATGTGAAAAGTTAAGTTGATAGCATCCAATTTCCCCTTTTACATAAATGTTTTCTAACCTTTCAAAGATTAATCAAACGACTTGTCTTCCAAAAAACAGAGAGACGAAAGATGAAACATCTTCGCAAGCCAAGGGTGACGATCCACTACCGTACTCTATCCTTGGCGGATCGAGCTTGATTTTGATATTCCCGCAATACCCATTTTCATTGGTTGCAGCCAGCTCTAACTGCAAGAATCAAATCACTTGTAGCCTTTCATTTTTTATAAAAACAGAACACGGTCGCGACCTTTCGAATAAAAATAGAAGGTGAACATGGATAATTCAGTGGATGTGTACAGGATCTGTAATGATTTATTAGTGTGACCAATCAATCATAGGATGTTTAAGGCTATATTCCAGCATCTGGCAATGGAATGTTGAAGTACATTTGTGGTTATTGCTTCAAGATGAATTTTTTATATTCATAATGTTACGAGTCAGGCGTAACTAGAAAGAAGAAGCCAGCAACAAACGATAACAATTAACAGAATTTATTAACAAAAATATCAAATAAACAGTGACAATATTACAATAGTACAAAACAATACCTTAGACGTTAAATTCAAAAGACAAACTATTCCAGTCTTAATTCCAATCTGATCCTGATCCAAACTGAATGTAATCCAAGCACACAAAGTAATCCTCACTTTAGTCTAGTCTGATCCAAATCCAAACTGAATGTAATCCAGGCACTAATTATGACACAAACACAAGATAATCCCCACTGTAGTCTGGCAATCATGTATTAACTAGTGAACACTGAGATGTAAAAAGCTTTTCCTTTTATAATAACAGGGAAACTTCCAGAAAATTCATGTTAAAATCAGTTGCATAATTTCTAGTAATCAGATTGTATAAAGGCCTGGAAACTTCCAGCACAATATTCCACAAGAGAGAATCCAGTTCTAAAAATAGCAACAGGGGAAAACCATTCAAAAATAGATACACACATGAACAAAGCTAGGAATAACTGGGTATGTACATAACACTTCCCCCCTTGAAAAGAAAAAGAAAGGTTAATGAAATAAATCTTTCTTTTTTTTGCAATATTATTTATATACATGTATATGATACTTTATCTGAAGTATACATAGGAAATAACAAACTCAAATATTAATTATTTCAGACTAATGAAAATAGTCAAGGTCATGAAATTACAATTTAAAAGAAAAAACAGTTTAAACTTGATTTACGGAAAAACGACTATTGAAATTTCAAACTCTTGAAAGAGCATCTGGTATAATGTTATCTTTCCCTTTTATGTGTCTTATGTCAAGATTAAACTCTTGAAGCAATAAACTCCACCTCAGTAATCTTTGATTCTTATTCTTAAGTTTGTGTAGAAAACTTAAAGGGTTATGATCACTGAAAACAACAATTGGTGAAGTTGAAGAGGTTAAATAAACTTCAAACTGCTGGATTGCCAGAATTAAGGCAAGACACTCTTTTTCTATGGTAGAGTAATTTTTCTGATGTTTGTTAAATTTCTTAGAAAAGTAACAAACTGGGTGATCAATACCATTATTATCTTCTTGTAAAAGAACAGCACCAATACCAACATCACTTGCATCAACAGCTAATTTGAAACATTTGTCAAAATCAGGTGCCAAGAGAACTGGTGCGCTCTTTAGTATGGCTTTCAGACGATCAAATGCATCTTGACATTTGTCATTCCATTTGAACTTTGTGCTTTTCTTAAGTAAATTTGTTAAAGGTTCAGCAATACCCGAGAAATTTTTACAGAATTTCCTATAATAGCCAGCCATACCAAGAAATCGCATCAGCTGTCTTTTACATTTAGGCACAGGAAACTCAGAGATAGCATTGACCTTAGCTTCTAAAGGTTTAACTTGACCCTGTCCCACAAGATGTCCTAAAAATGTTACAGTAGCATGACAAAATTCAGTTTTTGCAAGATTCACAGTCCGTTTCGCTTTACTGAGTCTGTCGAAGAACTTCCTGATTCTTTGAAGGTGGTCACTCCAACTGTCTGAGTAGATGATGACGTCGTCAATATATGCATCACAACCATCTAATCCACATATAACGTTGTTTATAAGTCGCTGAAACGTTGCAGGAGAATTTTTCATCCCAAACGGCATAACTTTGTACTGGTACAGACCGTTTGGAGTAGCAAAGGCTGATACTTCTTTTGCTCTATCAGTCAGTGGAACTTGCCAGAATCCTTTTAGCAGGTCGAATTTGGTGACATATTTAGAATTTCCAACTTTGTCAATACAGTCATCAATTCTTGGTATTGGAAAAGAGTCTGTTTTTGTCACAGAGTTCACCTTACGATAGTCAGTACACATTCTATAAGTTCCATTTGATTTGGGTACTAATATACATGGTGAACTGTAATTACTCTGGCTAGGTTCAATAAAGTCATTTTCCAGTAAGTATTTTACTTCATCTTGGAGGTATTTCTGTTTCAAAGGATTCATTCTATATGGATGTTGCTTTATTGGTTTAGAATCTTCCACAATGACATCATGATAGATTTTATCTGTTCTTGTGGGGATATCGGGAAATAAATGTTCATATTCATGTATCAACTGTTTCAGCTCTTCCTGCTGCGATGGTTCCAAGTGAGAAAGTTTGTTGTCAAGGTTTCTCAAAATATCGGAATTCTCAAGTTTAGATGGACCAGGATCAGATTTATCAATAAAGTCCGAATTTACTTCAAGATCAGATACATTTGATTCTTGTGGGACAGTGTTTACAACTGTAATTGGTTTTGAAATAGAGCTATCTCTGTCAAAGTATTCCTTTAACATATTTATATGACACATTTGTTTGTTTTTACGCCTTCCTGGAGTATTAATTATATAGTTCAAATCACTTGTTTTCTTGTCAATAGTGTAGGGTCCAAAATATCTTGCCTGTAAAGGTCTGCCAGGTATTGGCAAAAGAGCAAGAACTTTGTCACCTGGTTTAAATTTTCTATCAATAACATGGTTGTCATGTCTTGCTTTCATTTTGCCCTGAGACGTTTTAAGATCAGACCTAGCAACCTCACATGCCTTAGACAGTCTATTTCTGAAGTCAGAAACATACTGTAGTAAATTCAATGGTGTTTCATCATTTGAGAGAAATTTCTCTTTCAAAAGTTTTAAAGGTCCACGAACAGAATGGCCAAAAACTAATTCAAAAGGTCTGAAACCAAGAGATTCTTGTACAGATTCTCTGCCTGCAAATAGTAACAAATGGATGCCCTCATCCCAATCTTTTTCAGTGTCAAAGCAATATGACCTTATCATATTTTTTAATGTCTGGTGAAACCTTTCTAAAGCACCTTGACTTTCAGGGTGATAGGCGGATGACCTATATTGCTTGATTCCTAATTCATGCATAACCTGTTGGAATATACCAGACATAAAATTTGACCCTTGATCAGACTGAACTGATTTTGGAAGACCAACAAATGTGAAAAATTTTAAAAGAGCTTTGACTATGGACTTTGTTTTGATGTTCCTTAAAGGAATAGCTTCAGGAAAACGTGTAGAAGTACACATAATTGTTAAGAGATACTCATTTCCTGACTTGGTTCGAGGCAAAGGACCAACACAATCTATAAGTATCCTACTGAAAGGTTCATCAAAAGCAGGAATAGGTTGTAATTGACCTTTGGGAATGGTTTGGTTGGGTTTACCTACCATTTGACATGTATGGCAAGTTTTACAATATTTAGAGACATCTGATTTGAGACCAGGCCAATAAAAATGAGTAATAATTTTGTGATAGGTCTTGTTTATACCTAGATGACCTGACATAGGACTTTCATGGGCTATACTTAGTATTTCATGACGATATGACTTTGGAACCACAATTTGGTGGTAAACAGCCCATTCATCATCAGCTGGGACATCAAATGGTCGCCATTTTCTCATAAGAATCCCATTCTTTATATAGTAACACCTTGGGACCTCTGAAATTTCATCTTCAGGTAAAGCCCTAAAAATTAATTTTGAAATCTCAGGATCAGTTTGCTGTTCCTGGATAAGCTGTGACTTTGACAGCGTGTCATGACCTTGGTCAATAGACCGTGGTGATGAATGACAAGACATTGACGAGTCTATCTGAGTATCAGACAAACTGGGATCAAGAGACTTTTTAATCTCATTATTAAAATATTGACCGATAAAAGTATCCGTCAAGTCAATGTCAGAGTTTGAGTTTTTCAAAATGGCCTTTTTAGCCATAGCTCGGGTAACTGCACAAGAAGGATACAAGTCAGGAATTTCCTGCTCGATAGGGTCATCTGTTTGACCTATATTTGGTGTGTCAGTTACAAGTGGATTAACCACAACCTTATCTCCAGCTAAGTCATTGCCTAGCAGTAAATGGACACCTTTAAATGGTAAGGAAGGTTTAATACCAATAACCACAGGCCCAGTAACCAAATCTGATGACAAATTAACATGATGGAGAGGGATATTAACAGTTCCACACTCTACACCCTGAATAAGGACACTAGTACCGGAAGAAGTCTTCTCAGAAAAAGGCAGTATATCTGCTAAAATAAGAGATTGAGAAGCTCCTGTGTCTCTTAAAATTTTAATAGGGGTAGGTGGGCAATTATCACGTGAAAGTGATACAAAACCATTCAACATAAATGGTTCAAAAATCTCCATAGTAGAATCAGACTTGGGTTTTGTGACTATGTCAATTGTATTGGTTTTAATAGAAGACTGTGGCCTTGGCCTAAGAGTGGTGAGCCCTGTTGGTTTGGCTTCATCACTTTCTAACTTCCTTTTTAGTTTCAAACATTCAGAAACAAGGTGACCAGGTTTCTTACAATAGTTACAAGTGGGTCGAGATAAGGGATATTGACTTTTGGTTTCACTAGTAGAATTGGGTTTGGGTGTATTGGATTGACTGGGCATGCCAGATGAATTACCAGACGTAAATTTATTTTGGGGATGTGAGGAAGTAGGTTTTGCTTTAGCAATAAAAGAAACTTTATGTGTAAGGTAGTAATTATCAGCCAGACGAGCTGCTTCTTCTAAAGTTTCGACTTGTTTTTCGTCTAAGAATGTCTTAACATCAAATTGAATACAACGTTTGAATTCTTCAACTAACATAAGTTGTCTGAGTTTATCAAAATTTTGGTCTATTTTCTTAGAACAGCACCATCTATCAAATAACTGTTCTTTGTTTCTAGCAAATTCAACATGAGTCTGGTTAGAATCTTTTTTACAATTTCTAAATTTTTGTCTATATGCTTCTGGGACCAGCTCATAACCTTTGAGAATAAGTTCTTTAACAGTCTCATAATGATGACATTGTTCAACACCTAGTTGTGTATAAATTTCACGAGCTTTGCCTATCAAAACACTTTGCAGAAGCAAAGTCCAGTGCTCTCTTGGCCAATTTAAGTTTTCTGCAACTTTTTCAAAGTGTAGGAAGTATTTATCAACTTCTTTTTCTTGAAATGGAGGAACAAGCCTAATATGTTTTGTAACATCGAAATTGTATTCAATCTTTTGCTTGGGCTGATTTGCTCTTTCTTGCATTTCTATTTCCCTCATTCTTAATTGAAATTCTCTCTCCTTCTCTCTCTCTTCCCTTTCCCTTTCTTCTCTCTCCCTTTCTCTTTCCCTTTCTCTTTCTTCTCTCTCCCTTTCTCTTTCTCTTTCCTTCTCTCTCTCTACTCTTTCTTCTCTCTGTCTTTCCCTTTCTCTTTCTTCTCTTTCCCTTTCTCTTTCTATTTCTAACTGTCTGATCTGAAGTTTTAATTCAAGTTCTTTCGAACTTGAAACTGACTGAACGTCAACTATCAGGGAAAGAGCATTTTCATTGAAAATCTCCTCATCAACAAAATATTGTACCAAAATGTTCTTAATTTCATGTTTACGCATTGAAAATTTTATTTCAGACAATTTATAGTGCTTCGCAAGATTAAGCAAATCAGTCTTTTTACCCAAATTCAATAACTCCACAGACGGTTCAGCCGTAAATTTATCTAAGTCAAAAGACATGTTTGTTTGTTGCTGGATTCAAGTACAAAATTGTTTTATAATTACTGATTAGTAAACGAATGCGTTAGTCTTATTTTCCAATCGATGGTTAATCCCAAAAGGAAAACGAATGCGTTAGTCTTATTTTCCAATCGATGGTTAATCCCAAAAGGAAAACGAATGCGTTAGTCTAGTTTCCAATCCCGGACGAGCCCCCAATTTCTGTTACGAGTCAGGCGTAACTAGAGAGAAGAAGCCAGCAACAAACGATAACAATTAACAGAATTTATTAACAAAAATATCAAATAAACAGTGACAATATTACAATAGTACAAAACAATACCTTAGACGTTAAATTCAGAAGACAAACTATTCCAGTCTTAATTCCAATCTGATCCTGATCCAAACTGAATGTAATCCAAGCACACAAAGTAATCCTCACTTTAGTCTAGTCTGATCCAAATCCAAACTGAATGTAATCCAGGCACTAATTATGACACAAACACAAGATAATCCCCACTGTAGTCTGGCAATCATGTATTAACTAGTGAACACTGAGATATAAAAAGGTTTTCCTTTTATAATAACAGGGAAACTTCCAGAAAATTCATGTTAAAATCAGTTGCATAATTTCTAGTAATCAGATTGTATAAAGGCCTGGAAACTTCCAGCACAATATTCCACAAGAGAGAATCCAGTTCTAAAAATAGCAACAGGGGAAAACCATTC
This sequence comes from Tridacna crocea, assembly GCA_943736015.1. NCBI lineage: Eukaryota > Metazoa > Mollusca > Bivalvia > Cardiida > Cardiidae > Tridacna > Tridacna crocea. Next base: position 29,844,968 of record OX031066.1, on the reverse strand, counting down.
AAAAATAGATACACACATGAACAAAGCTAGGAATAACTGGGTATGTACATAACAATAAGCGGTTTGTAAAACGATATTTCATTGGCTATCAGAAATATGATGTAAAGGGGGATAATATCCAGCATCCAATAGGGGGTATATCGTGGGAATCTCGAAATTGGGCTCGATTCGTCGAGGTAAGATCCACGTTGTGATCGTAACCTTGGCTTGCGAAGATGAAGATGAGATTACCTGTGCAATCAAAGATGAGTAGAATATAATGTGTCGATGATTTTAAAGTGGGTATTTAGAATTTTTACATCACACAAGATTAAACAAGAGCGGCAAATTGTCGCAAGATACGCCCGTCTTACCCCAAATTGTAAAGCTGGGGCATGCACTGGACAAAATTCAAGTATGAAAAACAACAAGGGCACTAACTCAAAAATTAAGCAAGCAAGAGTTATGATTCCTGGGCACTGCACTCCCCCTTGATGAGATCTATCCACCCATGAAATTTCATAACCCTAGCTAGTACAGTTTGGGAGATATGCTCCAGACAAAATTCAAGTATGAAAAACAACAAGGGCACTAACTCAAAAATTAAGCAAGCAAGAGTTATGATTCCTGTGCACTGCACTCCCCATTGATGAGATCTATCTACCCATGAAATTTCATAACCCTAGGTAGTATAGTTTTGGAGCTATTCACCGGACAAAATTCAAGTATGAAAAACGACAAAGGGCACTAACTCAAAAATTAAGCAAGCAAGAGTTATGATTCCTGTGCACTGCACTCCTCCTCGGTGAGATTCATCCAGCCATGAAATTTAATAACTCTAGCTAGTATAGTTTTGGAGATTATGCTCCGGACAAAATTGAAGTATGAAAAAAAAACAAAGGGCAATAACTCAAAAATTAAGCAAGCAAGAGTTATGATTCCTGCGCATTGCACTCCCCCTCGATGAGATCTATCCACCCATGAAATTTCATAACCCTAGCTAGTATAGTTTTGGAGCTATTCACCGGACAAAATTCAAGTATGAAAAAATAACAAAGGGCACTAACTCAAAAATTAAGCAAGCAAGAGTTATGGTTCCTGTGCACTGCACTCCCCCTCGGTGAGATTCATCCATCCATGAAATTTCATAACCCTAGCTAGTATAATTTTGGAGATATGCGCCGGACAAAATTCAAGTATGAAAAACAACAAAGGGCAATAACTCAAAAATTAAGTGAGCAAGAGTTATGGTTCCTAAACACTGCACTCCCCCTTGATGAGATCTATCCACCCATGAAATTTCATAACCCTAGCTAGTATAGTTTTGGAGCTATTCACCGGACAAAATTCAAGTATGAAAAACAACAAAGGGCAATAACTCAAAAATTAGGCAGGCAAGAGTTATGATTCCTGCGCACTGCACTCCCCTTGATGAGATCTATCCACCCATAAAATTTCATAACCGTAGCTAGTATAGTTTTGGAGATATGCTCCGGACAAAATTCAAGTATGAAAAACAACAAAGGGCAATAACTTAAAAATTAAGCAAGCAAGAGTTATGATTCTTACGCACTGCACTCCCCCTTGATATAGTCTATCCACCCATGAAATTTCATAACCCTAGCTAGAATAGTTTTGGAGATATGCTCCGGACAAAGAACTGGATGCCGCCCGCCCACCTGCCTGGACGCCCGCCCGCCCGCCATGGGTGATCCCATAATACGTCCCGTCTTCGAAGGGCATATAAAAATATACATGTCACTGAAATTTATATGAAAAAACAATACAAATCATCAGTAATTAAGAATCATAAAATTACAAAAAAAAACTTTTTGGTGGTATTCCCTTAAAAGGCTACGTAGCCTCTTCAGCTATTTTTAGATTTCCTATCAAAATAGCATTGTGGGAATGTTAAGTGACTTCCACATGACTTATGACTATTAAATTCCATAACACGACAAACATTTAATTATTTTCCATAATGTCTAGAACTTCGGATCCTATGTTTGAAGCTTCGCCTGTATATTTCCGGTATGTAAATGAACGAGTTGCTCATGTAAAAATAGACTGTATTTACCTTCAGTGTCGACCTGGGCTGTAGTAAATCTCTAATTTATCTAACTGTCGGATAGTTTTCGACTACTGGGGTTAAATGAATGAAAATTATAAGGCTTTGGGAGTACAAGGATGATTTTTTTGTATTTTTTGTAAAATTTTGTCCCAAAATCTGAAGGGCCACCTTTATTTCTGTCATTTCCTTTCACCTTTTACCATACAATCCAAATGTTTGTCAACCTTTAGGTAAAAAGCTGCTGAAAACAATGAGGTAAAAGGTTACCAGCTTTTTCACCTTTTTCCCACAGTGTTTTCTACTCTTTATGATCCGAATCTGTTCATTTCAGTATCATTTTATTTGTTGTTTGAAAATCCTTTGAATTTGGACCAATCTAAAATATTGTCATTTAGTACAAAGTTAATGCTGGCTACAGACAACCAGCGTGACAGGTATGTGCAACTATCACTTAACCCTTTACCACACAATCCCTACTTTTGATGCCCCTGAGAAAGAAGTATCTTGAAACACTGTGGGAAAAGGAGAAAATGCTGGTTACCAGCATTTTCTCCTTTTTCCACATTGTTTTCTACCCTTCCCAGAACAAATTTCAATTTTTCAGTCACCTTTATTTTGTCGTCTGCAAATGCTTTCAATTTGGACCAGTCTACAATTTTCTCGTTTGGTAAAGAGTTAAACCTTTACAAAACATCATAATTGAAGCACTGTCCAAATTTAAAGCATTTGCAGACCACAAAATAAATTCGGCCCAAAAATTAAAATTTGTTTTGAGAAGGGTGGAAAACATTGTGGGAAAAGGAGAAAATGCTAGTTACCAGCATTTTCTCCTTTTCCTACAATGTTTTAAAAAATCATCTTTCTCCGGGTCGTTAAAAGTTGTAATTGTGTGGTAAAGAGTTAAGTCTTTAGCACTCAACCACAAATTTTACCAACCCTGAGAAAGAAACCTTTAGAAAACTTTGTAGGAAGAGAAGAAAATACTGGTAAGCAGCTTTTTCTCCTTTTCCCACACTGTTTTTTAACATTTCATAGAAAAATCTCCCAATATGTGTAACCTTTGATTTGTCATCTGCAAAATTTCAATGCTTTCAATTTGGATCAGTCTAAAATTGATGTTGTTTGGTAAAGAGTTAACTTTAAAAAATTTAGACATATCCAGATTGAAAGCAGTTGCAAATAAGATTTCAAATGTGGCTCATTTGATGGAATTTGTCCTCGATAGGGCAGAAAACATCACGGGAAAAGAAGAAAATGCTATTTTTTTTTCACAAATGTTTCAAAAGGCTTCTTTCTCAGGGTCGTCTAAAGTCAAGATTACATGGTATAGGGTTAACCACTAGGCTGTTAGGTGCCACTTAACTCTTTACCACACAATCCTTACTTTAAACAACTCTGAGAGAGAAAGCCTTTGAAAAAATTGTGGAGAAAGGAGAAAACCTGGTAACCAGCATTTTCTCTTTTTTCCACAATGTTTTCTATCCATTCCAAATCAAATTTCAATATTATATTCACATTTATTAAGTCTGAAGAGGCTTTCAATTTGGACTAGTCTAAAATTTCTTGAAGGAAAAATTTAAACTTGCCTTGAAAGTGTAAGAAACATTGCAGGAAAGGCGAAAATGCTGGTTAACAGCATTTTCACCTTTTCCCACAATTCTTTTGAGAAGGCTTCTTTTGCAAGGTTTTTTAACCCTCTCCCAAACAATCCCTGGGGTTTTTACAACCCCGAGATAGAAGGCTTTTGAAAACATTGTGGGAAAAGGAGAAAATGCTGGTAACCAGCATTTTCCCTTTTTTCCAAAATGTTTTCAACCCTACTGGAAACAACTTTCAATTTTTGAGCTGCGTTGATTTTGTCGTCTGCAAATGCTTTCAATTTGGACCAGTCTAAAATTTTGTCATTTGGTAAAGAGTTAAAGTGAGGATTATGTGGTAATAGGATAATTAATCATATGCAAACATATTCCTCCCTTTGTGTGTTCTTGAAAAAGGAATGATATTGCACCATATTGTTTTTCAATTGTCACTTTCACCTTGTTAAATTTGAACTGAAGATTCCCACCCCATCCCTCACCTAATCCTTAGCCCAACTCCAGGTTACAAAATTCTTTAACTCTTTACCACACAATCCCTACTTTTTACGACCCTGAGAAAGAAAGCTTTCAAAAACATTGTGGGAAAAAAAGAAAGTGCCGATAACCAGGATTTTCTTCTTTTCCCGCAATGATTTCTGCTATTCCCAAAACAAATTTTGATTCTTGAATCAAACTTATTTTGACTTCTGATATTTCTTCCAAATTGAACCAATCTAAAAATTCGTTTGGTAGAATTAATTGTCCCTACTGACAATAACATAGGCCTCTAAAATTCCATTGGTATATCAAGAGATAACAAAATTTTCACTACTGAGTAGTGTTTACATAAAGAACACATTAGGGATTCCCCCATAACGTATATAGTATGACAAGGTGTGCAATGAAATTAAAGAAAATATTATCCATGTCCCCTTTCAGGGATAATATTTAATAGTACAATCACAAATGACTAAATGCCCCCTGCTGGCTTGGTAATTGCCAGTTTTCACTAAAATTTGGCAGCTCGGAGCCAGGCACAATTGGCAGGCGGCATTTTAGATGCCACTAGGGCGCTGCTGAAGTTAAAGAAAAAGTTAAAATTATCCACCACCACTAATTGTGCCCGTCATCAGGGCACCAGCCGGGCGCATAAAGTAGTCATGCGGTGGCTATCAAGGGGCAGGCAGGCTGCAGAGCGATTTTACTCTGTTGTGGGATTCGAAGGCCTTCAAACTTCTGCTGGTGATCAGTAGGAACTAACAGTCACTCTCAAACATTATGCTACAGACCTGTCACCATATGATTTCAAAATATCTGCTAGCGGCAGAGCAGAGATTGAAAAGAGGCTGTAGGTGTTGGTAGGTGCCATGTGGAGACTTCTGGCCCCTGACTATAAGTCGGAGGCCAGTTGCCATACAAAATAGTTTTCATGGCAATTCTAATAGTACTAGAGCAGCTCAGAAACTTGCGTATTGCTGGGGCTGGAGCTCTGGTCTCTTGCACTTTGTTGGTGGTGCCTTGACCTCCCTCTTGCCCGGCCTCTGTAGAGCATCTTATTAGATAGAAAAATTTCCAAAAAATTAAACCTATTTATCTTGTGGTTGAAAATGATAATGAACTCTTTGTAGTGACACGAGAGCAATCTAGGTTTAAATTTCCCCTTAAACCAGCCTACCGCCATCAGGTTATTGGGAGGGCACTGGTCGATGGCAGTTAGAATGCCAAATCACCGGCCTGTGTCAGGTGTAAATGGCAGGAGTCTGCCAGGTCGTCGGGCACTGGCAATTAAAATCTGACAGCTGCCGGCCTGTCACCTAACTGCCACTGGCCAACACCCTGATGATGTCCCACACTCCTCAAACTTAAGAAACTACCTGGCGCTACACGGTACCCGTCAGGAGTTCTTTTACTGGCAGTTATTTATGACCACTCACACTAATCCACCGATGTGTAAAAATTGGCAGGCGGCAGTTTCACATTGGGACGATACTTTAAATGAAGATGCATAAATGAACCTAGTTATCATTGCAGATGGGTTCATTAATGATGTTTCTTTATCAAATAACCAAATTAGAATCAACTACATAGAAAGCATTTGCAGACAGCAAATTAAATAAGACTCAAAATTTAAAGTATGTACATAGAAAGGTTGAAAACATTGTGGGAAGAGAAGAAAATACCAGTTACCAGCATTTTCTCCATTTCTCACAATATTTTCAAAGGCTTTGTCTCCTTGAATCATTTACAGCTGGAATCATGTGCTTCAAGCTCAAAACATAAGGTACCCAAAAGCATCAGATGAAAGAAATGAAAGTCCCATATGTGCCTCCATACATTGGTAAGTAATGTTTAAACATCTTTTCAGAAGTATTTGCAAGAGATCACTAGGATAATTTACACTATCAGTTTGTCCGATTAGTGCCTTCAAACATTGATAAGTTATGTTAGAATACATTTTTATTTTCAGAAATATTTTGCCAAAAATCATGGGGATAATAAATGAGTTATAAGGATGTCTGTGACTCCATATTTAAATAAGAAACATTTGAACACATTTTTTCTCTGCAAAAACATTTGCAAAGATCATCAGGATAATAAAATGTAACAGGATGTCCCATCTGTGCCTCTATACAGTAATGTTTGAACACCTTTTTCATTTCAGAAATATTCACCAAAGAGCAGTTGGATAATACACAATATCAGGATGTCAAGTCTGTGTGCCCATACATTGGTAAGTGATGTCTTAACACCATTAATACATAGGGATAATTAACCATATCAGGATGTCCCTTCTGTGTACCTATACATTGGTAAGTAATGTCTGAACATCATTTATTGGGATTCAAAAACAATATCAGGACGTCTTGCCTGTGTCTGAACACCATTCATGCAAATAATTGAAAATATCAGGATGTCCTGTCTATGTGCCCATACATTAGTAGGAGATGTCTGAACACTATTCATGCGGATAATTACCAACATCAGGATGTTCCTTCTGTGTACCCATACATTGTTAGATGTCTGAACACCATTCGAACAAATAATTAACAACATCAGGATTTCATGTCTGTGTTCCTATACATTTGTAACTGAAGTCTGAAAACCATTCATACCAATAATTAAAAAAATACCAGGAGGTCCTATCTATGTACCCATACATTGGTAAGAGAGATGTCTGAACATTATTCATGCGAATAATTGTAAATATCGGGATGTCCTGTCTATGTGTCTATACATTGGTAGATGTCTGAACACAATTCATGTGAATAATTAAAAATATCAGGATGTCCTGTCTGTGTGCCTATACATTGGTAAGTGATGTTTGAACACAATTCATGCAGATAATTAAAAAAATCAGGATGTCCTGTCTGTATGCCCATGCATTAGTAAGAATTGTCTGAACACCATTCATACTAATAATTGAAAATACCAGAAGGTCCTATCTGTGTACCATACATTGGTAAGAGATGTCTGAACATTATTCATGCAAATAATTAAAAATATTAGGATGTCCTGTTTGTGTGTTTATACATTGGTAGGAGATGTCTGAACACCATTCACGCGAATAAATAACAATATCAGGATGTCCTGTCTAAGTGCCCATACATTCGTAAGAGATGTCTGAACACCATTCATGCGAATAATTAACAACATCCAATAAATGAAAATATCAAGATGTCCCGTCTGTGTACCCATACATGCAGAAAATAAAAAATATAAGGATGTCCCGTCAGTGTGCCCATACATTGGTAAGAGATGTCTGAACACCATTTGTGCAAATAATTAAAAATATCAGAATGTTGTTTCTGTGTGCCCATACATTGGTAAGTGATGTCTGAACACCATTCATGTGAATAATTAAAAATATCAGGATGTCCTTTTCATGTGCCTATACATTAGTCAATAATATCTGATTACACCATTGACTGGGATAACAAACTATATCAGGATGTCCTGTCTGTGTGCCCATAATTGGTATGTGATGTCTGTACACCATTCATGGGGATTAATAAACAACATCAGATGTCCTGTCTGTGTGCCCATACATTGGTAAGTGATGTCTGAACAACTTATTTCAGATATATATTTGCCAAAGATCACGCGGATAATAAACAATATCAAGATTGTTTCTCTTCCAGGAAATTGAAAGAGGTTGTATCACAATAAAACAGATCAAAGGAATGTATGAATACCTCCATGTGCATTTTAAACTTAAGCTGCTAAGCACAATTCAAGGATCTTTTGCAGACAGTGAAAATCAAGATCAGACTGCAGAGAGAGTCTTATCCAGGATTTATATAGTCCAATATGAAGATATTTAAAAAAAAAAGCTTTGAAACAGCAACATAAGGATTTTTAACCCTTATCCTGCTAAATAACTAAAACAAAATTTTCCATTCAATAGTAAAAACCCATGTGTTGCTATTTCAAACATATGTTTGGGGAAATAAAATCTCCTTATCAGACAGTGCAGATTCAAGATCAGACTGCATATTCTGTGCAGTCTGATCTTAATCTACACTATCTGCCAAAGGTCAGTGAGTCACGCTAAGCAGTCCAAGGGTTAATGATGGCCTGAGATTTTAATCTGACTTTTCTAGCAGTTTAAGGGTAAACCCTCCAACACATGAAAACATGTCTGACTCACGTTTTATTGTTTTACACTGCTTTCAACATCATTTCAGTCATACTAAGGCGACAGCTAACAATTATTCACATATTTTTTAAGTTTAGTCAGTACTAGGCTGTGACTCAGAAGTATCTTGCCTAAGGACACTTCTATATAAAATCCATTTTTGACTTGTCCATATTGAAAGGATCTGTAGAGCAGAAGCCAAGGATAACTGATAGAATTTGTTTTTGACAAAGTGAAAGAGATTGTGGAAAAATGACAAATTGCTGGTACCTAGCATTTTTTCTATTTCCAACAGTGTTTTCGGAAGCTTCTTCAAGTTTGTTAAATGGTTGATTGATATTATGTATGGTGTTTAACACCGTTTTCAACATTATTTTAGTTACATTGGGGCAGCCAGTGCACCTATCCGTGTGTTCCTAGAGTTTCTTTTACAAGTGCTTTTTACAATTTTCTTTCCAAGTGTTACCGGAGACCACTCCTTCAAGCATAGCTTCTTCGCGATTTAAATACAATGCCTGCTTTGATGATTGTCAAAACAATGGTTAGCGGTTGGATACAAATAAATCTTGTGGCAGTGACTATCATCAATCCTCAGAAAAAAATTGGCTGAGCCAGGGGTTGTAGCCTGGGATTGAACCCTGGACCCCATGTTCTCAAGTCCTGCACACTATCGACTGAGCCACCGGAACTTGGCCATGGTTGCTAAACTCAGCATCATTTGGTGAATGGTTTACCATATACAGGACTTGCCCGTATTTTTGTAACATAGAGAATCTATTTCCTCACAGTAGTTATAAGTCCGGATAGTAGGGTTAATGGTTTACCCTATTCAAGACCATCTCATATTTTTGTACTGTAAAGAGGAAAAATACTTTAGAAAATATTGAGACAAAGAATATTTTCATAACCTGCATTTTTTCCTTTTACTACAGTATTTCTCACCAATTCAGGAATACAAATCCCAACATTTCAGCAATTGGTAAGAAAATTGCTTTCAATATGAACAAACCTGAATTTTTTTGATCTAGTAAATTGTAAATCTTACAACATCACAAACAAGGAAATATGGTTAGTTCAGGCACAAGACAATTTAAATATATTTATGTTAAGGGTGCTTTGTTACTTATTATACTCTGTCGAGTGCATGTTGCGCACGGGCGCGTCTCATTGTAGTATAAATAGAGAGCGCGCCTCTTTTCTGGTCATTCGACGGCTAGACTACACACGGTTTACGACTTCGTATAACCCGCCCGCCCACCCGTTTTCTTTCTTGGAGGGAATTACTTCATTATTGCATACATTTCTGTATTGCTTTATATGTTTTTCGTATATTTAAGAGGTTGATATACATGTATGTTGAAAAATTTGATTACAATGCGTAGTCTAGGCCGCTACTCCTATTTCCGACTTCTGTTGTTTATTATTCCATAATAAGTTCATGCAATGGAACATAAATGTTTTATATTTGTCTGAGTGGAACGAAAGAAAATATAATGCTTGATTATTGCGATATAATATCAAGCTATCTTTGTCAGAATATCTACACCTTGAAATACTAGCCATTGCTGACAAAAGGTAAGACTTCACAGTTTGTGCAATCTGATTTTGAAAACAAAAATTGCAACAACCACCATTGGCTAAGGAGATATAGGGGTTTAACCATCAGTAAAAGTGATTAACTCTTTACCAAGTGATGAATTTGAGACCTGTCCTTCCTGAAAGTGTTTGAGGATAACAAAGAAGGTTCAAATGATGGAATTTGACACCAATAAGTTAAAAAAAACATGGGGGGGGGGGGGGGGTTCCCACTATGTTTTCTCAAGCCTTTTTTCCTCAGGTTCATTAAAGCTGAGGATTGTGTGAAAAAAGCTTAAGCATACATCAAAATTAAATTACATGTATTTCTAATTGTTAGTGTACTTTAAGTGATGCATGTAATATTTTTACAACACTACCAGTCAAGCTCCTTATTTCTAAGCTGAATTAAAAACTCTTATTCAACTATTCCCTAGGATAACTTTACAGTGTTGAGATTTATAAAATATAATGACAAATGGAGAAAATACTTGTCTATTTACTTGATAATGAAATATTAGACTAGTTGAAAAAGAAAACATTTAGAGATGACTCTACTTTGACTAAATTCTTTGCACAAAAAGGTTCATTAGAAAATTGGCACAAACAGGTTATCAGCACTTTCTCCTTATCCAACAGCGTACTTCCTGTGGGTTGTGCTGGGTCCTGGAATGTTATGTGGTAAAGCACAGGACTTGTGACCTTGATGGCCAAGGCTTGAGCCTCATTGGATCCACTGTGCTTTCCTTGGAGTACCCTATGGCTGGACACTTCAGAGCTTCAGCCTGGTGGAACCCAAGAAATACACGAATATGTGAGCTGTCTCTGCATTATGAAAGAAGTTATCTTGCAAGCAGTGCAAGACAGTTATTCAACCAATCAATACTCAGGGTTGTTCAAAACTCAGACCTTTATAGAGAGTAATAGGATTTATATAAAAGTAACAAGGTATACCTTGGTATCTATTGTTGTACAACTAGAAACTCTTGCTCTGTGGCTTGAACAACCTTTTCAAATGCTCCTTGATTGAATACTATACTGTTCAAACTTGCTCTGGAGTTCTGAAAGTATTAAAAAATTAAAGTTAACCCTTATATTGCTAAATAACTAAAATGAAATTTTCAATTCAATTGTAATTAGAAGGCCCTGAAGGGCCTGAATATACTCTACTGGCAGTCAACTTGAAATAGCTACTTTTCCGATACTGTTTGTTGGATTTTTTTCAAAATCCATAGGGTTGAAGCTATTGATGAGATAAACAAACTGTGCAAGTTTCACAGAAATCTGTTGACAAATACACTTTTTATTGCGTAAGCAAGAATTTGCAATTTTCAACTTGAGATGGCTACTTTTCCCATATTGTTTATTAGATTTTTTTCAAAATTAATAAGGTTGAAGCTACTGGTGCGATAAACAAACTGTGTGATTTTCATGAAAATCTAACAAGAAATGCAGACTTTATCGTGTAAACAACAAATGAAAGTTTTCAACTTGAAATGGCTACTTTTCCCATACTGTTTGTTGGATTTTTTTCAAAATGGATAGGGTTGAAGCTATTGATCAGATAAACAAACGGTGCAAGTTTCACGAAAATCTAGCAACAAATGCAGACTTTATCGCGTAAACAAGAATTGGAAAATTTCAACTTGAAATGGCTACTTTTACCATACTATTTGTTGGATTTTTTCTCAAAATCAAAAGGGTTGAAGCTATTGATCAGATAAATAAAGTGTGCAAGTTTCATGAAAATCTGATGAGAAATGCAGACTTTATCGTATCGCGTAAACAAGAATTTGAAATTTTCAACTTGAAATGGCTACTTCTCCCATATTGTTTGTTAGATTTTTCTCAAAATCAATGGGGTTGAAGCTATTGATAAGATAAACAATCTGTGCAAGTTTCACGAAAATCTGACATCAAATGCAAACTTTATCACGTAAACAAGAAAAAGACTAATGGACGGATGGACGAACAGATGGACGGACGGAAACCCCTTTCAGCCAGTAGAGCTAAAAACCCAATAGTAAAAATAATAAGAATAATAAAACAAGAGGGCCATGATGACCCGGTATCGCTCCACTGGCTAATAAGTAAAACACTACAAGCCAAATATTACATTATTTGGCCAGATGGTTTCAAACTTGGGGACATATGAAATTTTTTCAATAAAATCCTATGAGAAAGTTGTGAATTCCCGCCCCCCCCCCCCCCTCCCAGGCAAACCCAATTTTGATCGCATAGCTATAATTGTTTGAATCCTGGTGGAGATCTACAAGATAAAGCCCCATACCAAATTATACAGGTCTAGAATGTGTGATATTACAAACAAGAAGATTTTCAAAGTTTTCTCAATAAAAGGCAAAAGTGCAAACATAAAACCCATGAGACAGGGCTAAATTTAGTGGCCCTAGTCTTTATTACGCTTAGTAACAAGATGACTTAGAAAGTTTTCACCGCAAAAGCCCATGTAAAACTTGTGACCCCTGTTGTGGGGACAAACTTGACCCTAAGGCTATAATTTGGGCCCTCTTGGTAGATTCAATAAAGCTACATGCAAAATTTGGTAGACCTAGGCCTTATGGCTAGGTACAAGTAGATTTTTAAAAAACTAGAGTGTTTTCCAAAGACTTCTTCTTTAGGGTTGTTAAAAGTTGGGATTGTGTGGAAGAGACTTACCACCAAAGAGACTTACCTACAATACAACAATGAAATCTAACAGATAACTCGAGATAAAAAATTTTTCAAAAGTTTCACTTTATACCATAAAAGGAAAATGAGTCTACTACAAAAGCCATGTTTTTAACGGATCTTTTTTTTTTTTAAGGGATTCTGTAGACCTCTATCTAAGGATCATTCCTGCAAAATAATGATGCTATCCAATAAGCGGTTTGGGAGGAGAAGGTTTTTAAAGGTTTTTTACTTTGGTTGCCATGGCAACCAGAATTCTTCATGGAACACAATCATTTCAAGGAATTTGAAAGAGGACCACCTAAGGAACATTCCTGCCAAATTTGGTAGAAATCCAATGAATAGTTTCTGAGAAGTTTTTTAAAGAAAAAGTTTACAGATGCACACAAGGACGAACGGACAGACAGACGGACAGACGGACATAGGACACAATGCCATGACAATAGCTCGCTGGCCTTCGGCCAGTGGAGCTAAAAACCAATATGAGTCCATGTAAAACTTGTAACCCCCAGGGCAGGGCCAAATTTAATCACAGGGCTGTAATTTGGGTACCTTTGGTAGACAACCACTTGATAAAGCTAGATGCAAAATTGAGTAACCCTAGACCTTATGGCTTGTTACAAGAAGATTTTTAAAGTTTTCTCTATATAAGCCCAAATAAAACTTGTCACCCTTGGGTCAGGCCAAATTTGACCCCTGGGCTATCATTTAGGCACTCTTAGTAGAGATCCACTAGATAAAGCTAGATGAGTTCAATAAAATTGTATCTCAAAAGCCAATGAATATCAAATTCTTTTTATCACATACTAGAAATAGTTTCAAGAAGTATCGATAAAAAGTTGCAAAAAACAATCTACAGATGCACAAAAGATGTACAAAATGATGTCAAAAAATGATAATTATCATCAGGTATAAAATAACAAAAATTTGTAATATAAATTAACACTTAAAACAAGGGATATTGTATAACTAGAAGGCCCTGAAGGGCCTGAATATGCTCTACTGGCAGAGTTTACTTTTAAATAAAGCATACATTAAGAATTCATTATGCAAAAAGACAAAAAATTGACATTTTGAACACAAAATGGTTACTTTTCCATTACTGTTTGGTGAATTTTTGTCAAACTCAAGAGGGTTAAAAAGCTATTGATGGATAAACAAGCTGAAAAATTTTAAAAAATCTGATCACAAATAAATACTTTATTATGTGAACAAGTAATTAAATTGTTCAACTTGAAATATCTACTTTTCCCATACTGTTCATTGGATGTTTTTCAAAATCAATAGGATTTATGCTATTGATGATATAAGGAAGCTATGCAAGTTTCATAAAAATCTGACCGCAAGTGCAGACTTTATTTCGTAAACAAGAACAGAAAGTTTTCAACTTCAAATGGCTACTTTTCCCATGCAGTTTGTTGGTATTTTTTCAAAATTAATAGGGTTGGAGCTATTGATAAGATTAACAAACTCTGCAAATTTCATGGAAATCTGACCACAAATACACACTTTACAACATATATTAGAAATAGAAATTTTAAACATGAAACGGCTACTTTTCTCAAACTGTTTGTTGGATTTTGTTTTCAAAACCGGTAGGGTTTAAGCTATTGATAAGATAAACAAACTATGTAAGTCTCACTGAAATCTGACCAAAAATGAAGACTTTATCACATAAACAAGAAATGAAAGTTTTCAACTTCAAATGGCTACTTAAAATTTCCAATACTGTTTATTGTATTTTTTTCCAAATCAATAGGGTTGAAGCTATTGATTAGATAAATAAACTCTGCAAGCTTCATGGCAATCTGACCAAAAATACAGACTTTATCATATAAACAGGAATGGAAATTTTAAACTTGAAATGGCTACTTTTCCCATACTGTTAGTTGGATTTTTTTCAAAATCGATAGGATTAAAGCTATTGATCAGATAAAGAAACTGTAAGTTTCATGAAAATCTGACCAAAAATAAAGACTTTATCACGTAAACAAGAAAAAGACTAATGGACTGATAGACGGACAGACGAACAGATAGACGGACGCTGGAAACCACGCCATGACATAAGCTCTGCTGGCTTTCAGCCAGTAGAGCTAAAAAATAGGAATATTCTGCACAATTATTCTTTATCCATGCCACTTACAAATGGCAGATTTTATTTGTCCACAGCAAGACTTAACACAACTGACATGAAGAACAATGTGCTCCGTAAAAAGGGCATTTACTGCATTTGAAAGGAGTATGGATTCAGGTCAGCCTGCGCAGTCCACAGCTGAACCTGATTGTTACTCTTTGCTATTGGTTCATTTCCTGCAAGTTGAAGAACCAGTCTTTCTTTGGTTGATCATCTGTTATTCATAATAGATTTAAAGGATCCATAATTATAACAACCCTTTATCATATGACAAAATTTTAGACCTATCAAATTGAAACCATTTGAAGACGACAATTTCAAAGTGGTTCACATGAAGCAGTTTTCCTTTGATAGGGTAGAAAGCTTTGTGGAAAAAGGAGAAAATGATGGTTGCCAGCATTTTCCTCCTTTTCCCATAATGTTTTCAAAAGGCTTCTTCCTCAGGATCGTCAAAAGTCATCATTGTGTGGTAAAGGTTTAAGACTTGGTTGGCACATGTTTCATGCATCATGGAGCTGCAGTGAACCAACCTTTGCTAAATGCAGCTAGAGCATCTTTCATACCATTGATTATGAATTTGATACAGAGACAGCTGTGAAATAATTATGCTCAACAGAGCCATGGCTCTTTCCAGGCTATTCTACTTTGGCCAGCATGTAGTGAATGAGTACTCTACACATAATATCAGGTATGTTTGAATCGAGATTGGCATGGAAATAAAGGGCTAGGAATCCTTTGCTTTAAAACCCTTTTATCACTTCATCCTGTCTTTTAATGGTCCCAGGGAAAAGGCCTTTGAAAACATTGTGGCAACAAGAGGGCCACAATGGCCCAGTATTGCCCCACTGGCTAATAAGTAATAACACTACAAGCCAAACATTACAATACTTGCCCAATCGGTTTTAAACTTGAAGATATACTAAATTTTTTCTATAAAATCTGAGAAAGTTATGACCCCCAGGCAAAGCCATTTTTCTCCACAAAGTGATAACCACTTGAATCCTGGTTGAGGTCGACAAGATAAAGCCCTATACCATATAATACAGGTCTAAAGAAGATTTTCAAAGTTTCCTCAATAAAAGGTCCTGTAAAACATCAGACGCATGAGACAGAGCTAAATTTAGTAGCCCTAGGTCTTATTATAGTAACTAGGCCTTATGGCCAGGTACAAGTAGATTTCCAAATATAAGCCCATATAAAAATTGTGACCCATGGGAAGGGACAAAATTTGACCCCAGGGCTACAATTTGGGCACCCTTTGTAGAAACCCACTAGATAATCAAAGTACTGATAGTACTGAAGGCCAGGAAATTGAGGATACAAAACAACACAAGAGGTCAATTTTAATTAATACAAACAGGTAGACGGACAGGGATACAAGCGGATTCCACTAAGCCCTTGGAATTCTTGGTTTTAACAGGAAATTTTGAACTGATACTAGAAAGTACCAGCCAGAAACTAATTAAGCCAGAGCTAGGCATGTGCTCACAGTTATGGGGTGCTTGATAATGGCTTAGAATACTTAGTAATTTGTCATGCTTTTATACAATCCCAAGTCAAAATTGAACTATTCAATCGGTGCAATACCAACTTTGATTATCTAAATTTTCTGAGACATGTGATGTCTTGTAGTCCTGAATGACGTTATTTTTTACATTTATGACGCAAGAACATATTTATTTTTATTGATTTCAATGAAAATACATGTAAGATAGATATCAGTGTAAAATGTAATGAATAATAAAGATTGGAGTGATATGGCAGTTGGTCATGTTGTCTCTACCTTCCACAAGTCGACGAAATTTCGAACTGGTCATATTTGAAGGAAGTTGTAGATGAAAATCCAAAATAGTTCTTCGTGTATATTGAAAAGTAAGATTTTGGAGAAATTGGGAGGAATTGCTTGTTACAAGCAAATTCTCTTTTAGCCAAAATATTTTCTCAATAAAACACTGTGAAAAAGTTGGATTGTTTTGGGAAAACGATTAGGCTTGGTTTACCTATTTTACTTGCCTATTTTACGGACAAGTCACAGTGACTTGAGCTTCGATACTTATATCTACATAATATAAAAAGACGTTAATCCTAATTCTTAATCGTTGTCCAAGGACAACTTGTGTCAAGCCTGCGAACACTTGACTCTCAAGCTTGACCTAGACCCTGGACCTGAATAAATGTTTCAAAGGGAACTTCTGCTCATGATGGAGAACAATGCATTATGCTGATTTATAACAGAATCTATCCAAAAATGTAGGAGTTATGGTTCGGACGAAAAATTGGCCTTCAATGTGGCCTTGATCTTCAACCTACTTCAACAGATATTTCAAATGGCACATTCATTCGTGATGGAGGTCAATTGTGCCAAATCATTTTGAAATCCATCCACAATTGTAGAAGTTATGGACCGGAAATATTCGGATGCACACAAGCCCTAGTGAACACTAGAAATATTTTTGTCAGAGACACTGATGCCCCTGCTAAATGGTATTGGTCACAGGTATGTCATATGTCACTTGTAGAGAGAGAGATAAAAAAAAATACATTAAATGACAAGCGAACGACTACAGAAAAAAATTATAAGCATTTATTTGGTTTCAAATAGAAGTCAATCAAAGACTTTTTAAGAATCACACAGTTGTAATCTATTTGTGACAGGTGTAAAAGGTGTGAAATACATCCTATCAATGTGGAATAGGCAGTATAAACAATGGCAAAACTACCAAATAACTCTTGGATAAAGGTAACTAATACACATAATGTACATATTAAAGACAACGAACTTTCAAAACTATTTTTATAGACAACTTGATTAACGATATAGATGAAATTTGATGTTGGGGTTGATTTTTCTAAAATTTTATTTGAGGACGATTTCACCAAAGATTCCGCTGAAGTACCCTAGATTTAGTCGATATACATAAGAAAAAGTGATAAACATAACATGGGCCAATATTCTGTATGTAGTGTGCTTTATTTACAATCGCATTTTAGCGGAGACGCGTTTTGTGACACATATGTTCAAATGCCAACACAACGTTATAGACAAATTCCAAGCAGAGTTGTCGTTCGTTACTCTCACCATACATGAATGTGAATGATCCGGAGTGCAAGAGAGAGCGTTATAGATATTAACCGTATATAGTGCGTAGGAATACACAACTGTCGGATAAAGCTAAGTTTATTAGGTTACGCCTTTATTAGGTCAGTGTTAATGACAAAAACGGGATAAAAAAAACATACTCGTCATTTATTAAAGGGTTGTTATACCCTTGCAATTCCATGGCATTTTGCAGATGAAAGCTTTGAGGATAGGAAAGCATTTACGCCGTGTGATAAGCAATCTCTATATACTTGGGAAACTAGTTGTTTTGGCGGACTCGGCGATATAGAGTGGACACACCATTCAACATTTTTGTCTGAATAGGCAGCCTACGATCCCTATAGGCAAGGGAATCCCTTGAGAGGGATTCCCTGGCCTAAAAAAGTTTTCCCTATATAAACCCATATAAAACATGTGACCTCCGGGGTGGGGCCAATTTTGACCCCAGGGCTATTAAAGAAAATCAGTAGAGGTCCACTAGATAAAGGTACATGCAAAATTTGATAGCCCTAGGCCTAATTGTTTCAGACAAGAAAATTTTTAAAGATTTTCAATATTTTTCAGTTTTGTTGCCATGGCAACCAGAGTTTTTGAAGAAATCAAATTCTTTCAAGCAATTCTAAAGAGGACCATGGCAGGATCATTTCTGTGGAGTATCATCAAAATTGGATGCGAAGTTTCAGTGAAGAAGATGAAATAAAAGTTAAAGCACGGACGGACAGAAGGATGGACGGATGCACGCACAGATCAATGCATGGACGGACGAACACACAACAGACATCGGGCCCCAACATAAGCCTGCTGGCCTTCAGCCAGTGGAGCTAAAAATAGAAAACCCTTGAAACCAGTATTGTCTCCTTTTCCCACGTTTTCTGTTTTATCAAAGAAAAATTCCATAATTTTAGCCATTTGTGATTTGTCAGCTACAAATGCTTTCAATGTGGATGAGACCAAAATTTTTCTGGACTGGAAAGAGGTTTACACAACAGGCTATAGATAATTAAAAAATATTTGAAAAATACGACAATACTGGTGAAAACTTTTGCTGAACAAGAGGACCATGATGGTCCTATATTGCTCACCTGATAATATTTGTAACTTATATGGTTTATCATGGGCAGGCTATTAATTCTTTTCAAATAAGGCATACCCTGGGGTTTGTCACAAGAAGATGTTTACAGATTTTCTTCTTTGTCTTTGGCCAGTGGAGCTAAAAACTGCTGCTTATCATCAATTTTACTCTTCACAGTGTCTTGTTCCCTTTTTGACTTGTAGTTTAACCCATTATCAGACAACAAAATTTTAGACTGGTCCAAGTTGAAACAAATTGCAGACAACATTTTAAAGTGTATCTAAAATGAAAAGTAAGTGATCTATATGGTAGAAAAGATTGTGAGAAAGGAGAAATTGCTTGTTACCGCAGAGAGATAATTCTAGCAATTTTGGTAGAAGATCATCAGATTATGCTACATACCAAATATGAATGCTCTAGCCATTATGGTTTGTCAGAAAAAGATTTATTAAAGGTTTCCTGCTTTGTTTCTATGTAAAAAAGAGGTGGCCGGGCAAAGCCCAAATATGACCCAAGGGGAATAATTTTAAGTTTTGGAAAGGGGTCACCAAATGATGCTTCAAACAAAATATGAATGCTCTCAGCATTATGGTTTGTCACAAGGAGATTTCTAAAGATTTTGAAATGGGTGCACCCAGACAGAGCCCAAATATGACCGTAGAGGAATAATTTTAATAAATTTGGTAGAGGATCATCAGATAATGCTACATACTAAACAGAAATGCTCTAGCCATTATGACTTGTCAGAAGAAGATTTTTTAAAGATTTCCTTCCTTGTTTCTATGTAGAATAGGGTGCACCTGGGCAAAGCCCAAATATGACCCCAGGGGAATAATGTTAACAATTTTGGTAAGGGGTCACCCAGTGATGTTTCAAACAAAAATATGAATGCTCCCGGCCTTCTGGTTTAGGAGGAGAAGATTTTTAAAGAAATTGTTAACGGACGGACAGACGGACGGACAGATGGACGGACGGTCTTACAGGATGGACCTTGTGAGGTCGAATTGCTCTTTATTCAATACACCCAAATAACCCCACAAAGTTAACCCCCACAAGCTAACCCTAACCCCACAAACCCTAACCCTACAACCCTAACCCTAACCCTACAACCCTAACCCTAACCCTAACCCCTAACCTACCAGATGGACGGAATGCACCCCATAGAGACTAAATGTACAAATTACCTCTAACCCCACAATGTCGGGCCCATTAGGACGAACAGACGGTCGGACGGACGCTCTTACGAGACGGACCTTATAAGGTCGAATTGCTCTATATTCAATACACCCAAACAACCCCACAAACTTAACCCCACAAGCTAACCCTGACCCCACAAACCCTAAACCTACAAACCCTAACCCTAACCCTAACCCCATACCTACCAGATAGACAGAAGGAACCCCATAGAGACTAAATGTACAATTACCCCTAACCCCACAATGTTGGGCTCGTAAGGGCAGACGGACGGACGGATGGACGATGGACGATGACCGATCACAATAGCTCCCCTTGAACACGATGTGCTCAGGTGAACTAAAAAGGGCTATTCACTTGCCTATAGATATAAATGCTTTCTCTACTTTAACCACAGAATAACCTTGACAAAGATGGTTTTGAGCACAATGTGACAAAAGGATAACCATCATTTTCATCTTTTCCGACAATGTCTTCTACCCTCAAAGACAAAACCCACAATTTGAGGCTTTACTGACTTTGTCAAGTCAAAATACTCAAGACTTGGACAATCTTTTTCATTTGGTACATGCTTTAATTTTGGGAAAGTCCAAAATTCTATTCTTTGGTAAAGAATTAACTCTTTAAAAAAACGACAAAATTGTAGACCAATCCAAGTTGAAAGCATTTGCAGACGACAATATCAGAATGGCTCAGAAATCGAAATTTGTCTTGGGAAGGGTAGAAACATTGTGGGAAAAGGAGAAAATGCTAGTTACCAGCATTTTCTCCTTTTCCTACAATGTTTTCAAAAAGCTTACATTTTAGTGTCGTGAAAAGTGGGGATTGTGTGGTAGTGAGTTAATGTTTTAAAAATGCTATCTAGGTTACAAGAATATCAAAGCAGGAACGTGTATGCTGTAGAAACGCTCTATTCTCTCTTAGGCTTTGGCAAGAATACATGTATGTACTTGTCACAGCTTTATGACAATAAAAGGACTGGAAAATGAATATTACCAGGACATTACAGAGGCAGTTAACCAATGTCGCCAATTACGGAGAAAATTACCACAGTTACAGATCAATAACTACTGCGACAGAAGTAGTAGATCACCTGCAAATGACAGAGAAATAAATCGTCCAGTGGAAAATAACCAGTTTTAGACGGGCTAACTTTGCTGTCACTGAACCACAAGCATGATAATGATCAATCAAGGATTTGTTACAATCTCCTTTTCAACACTGTTTTATACAGTATGGCCAATTCTTCTATTGGAAAACCCTATGACAATTTATCTATTCGGGGTTTGGTAGCATGTAAAATGCATATATCATGTGACATTAATTTTCCTCTTCTGCGAAACAAAAGTTGCTATGTACTTTTTGGTATTGTTCTCTTCAAAGTCCATTATCCCACAGTCCTGTGTTAACTTTTTTCCAAATGACAAATTAAAAGAATTTAGAATGGTCCAAATTCAAAGCATTTTTAGACAATTGTCATAAATGTGACATAAATATTCATATATGTGACATACAAAAATACTTCACCTTTGAGAAGGGTAGAAAACAGTGTGGGAAAGGATTAAAATGCTGGTTACCAGCATTTTCTCCTTTTCCTACAATGTGGCATAAGGCTTTTCTTGATGGTTGTAAAAACTTGTGAAGAGTAGAAAACATTGTGGGAAAAGGAGAAAATGCTGGTTACCAGCTTCTTTCTCAGGGTCTTAAAAAGTAGGGATTGTGGGATAATGGGTTAAAAACTAAAATTTTTCTAAGGATGTCCATAAATATACAAAAAATATTATTTGACATCTCCCCTTCTGATAATTTATACAAAAGAAAATTTTAATTTTTGAGTGACATTCAGAAATTTTATTTGAGCACAGATACAAAGGAGCAATGAAAATAGAAAGCTCTTGGTAAAGGGCTAAGACCACAAAATTTCAGTCTGTGTGAGCCATCTGAGACACTAAAATTGTGCAAAGTCACTACTTCTTAAAGGGGCTCTTATATTCATTTTAAACCAGTTTTAACTCATTTCATTTTTATTTTATCAAAATATAGTCATTCCTATATCTTTATGCTAATATTGCGCCTGACAGTTGCAAAGTTGCTTACTGTCGATAGAAAATGCATTTCACTGAGTTGCAGCCATCAATGTTAACAGACTCGTCGTTTCCCGTTTTTGAATCAAAGATTTTCAATATTCATTATACACTCGGGTAGATTTGTATGATGATCATGCATTCTGTCACATGACTATATACGACCTTCACCCTGCATATCCTGAGGAAAACAAAAGAAAATGCAGGCTTCTCTGTTGCAGCCTCCATTTACAGATGGAGGTCGCGGCCTATATGCAAGTAACACTGTGTCCGACTCTTGTCGGAAACTAACGATAAATTTCTGTGACACACTGCCATTGCTTACAGCTTCAATCTTCAACCAGTTTTCTTCTGACTAATCTTCGGTTTCTAATGCAAACCTCCATGTTTCTCTTTGTTAGTAACACCATATATGTCAGTAATTTATCCTTGTGTACACAAAGGACAGATTTCTGTACCATTCTAATTTTTTTTTTAACACCATATCTGCTCACGGACTGTATATGGGCATTTTTAAACCAGCATATCTAACAAATAGTACATGTGCATGCCAACAGTGGGCTGTGGAAGTCTTTCAGTGAAAATCCCGAGTGGGAAAAGGAACATATTACGCTATTAAAAAAATGTGTTGAGAATTACTTCCCTTTCCAGCATTTGGTTCTTATTTTGATAAGAGCCAGCCATGGTTTAAAGTAAGTCTCTTCATTGATAGAATTCTCATTCAGATAACAAATGAGACCATAACCAGGCTATGACAATAGTGTCATGTTGTTTTCCAAAACAAGCACCCTATAAATTAGACGGAAAATCATTCTGTGCATTTTGCGTAGTTTCATTTTCGGTGCTTCAGAAAATGCATTTCATGTGGCCCTTGAGCAGGTGCTAAAGCTTCTTACATTTATAGGGTCAGTAAGTCTCGTTTAGATGAAATGCACTTCCGGGATCGCTGGTCGATATATTGAGATATTTTCCACTATTTTGCTTATGCATGTACCGACATTCGTGACGCTACACCGATATGTATGTTCTTCAAATTCTCATAAATGGGTTTGGAGAGGAAAAACTGGAGATGAAAGATGTTGGTAAGGGTTAAAATATTGTTTAGAAATAATTTTGTGATTTAAATACAGGCCGTGGAAATCAGCGAAAATCCGTAACCCAGTTTTCGTACATCCTTGCAATGGACATGTACTCGGTCGATTTCTGACCTAAGAAAGCCAAACTAACCTAGTTATGGCAATAAAATCATGTTTTTTAGCATTTCATTCTAGAAATGCACTCATATCGCATCTTCAGGGGCGTTTAGAAACATATTGCGGTTTTGATATGTTTCGCACCAGTGCAGTTTCACACCCAAGTCTCCTTTGCACTATATTGAATGTTGCCGGTAATGACAGTTGGAATTATTTGGCCTCATTTTATTCATTGAATTGCCTTAGACAGCCATTCTTAAATGGTCGTGAATTATTGGCTTCAGAACCTATTTTAGCATCTTTTGTGGAATTATTTTCAGTTAAATTCATCATTTCTAGCTCAAAACTAGATATAAGCTTAACCCTTTAACTCATTACCAAACAACAATATTTTGGGCTAGACCAAATCAAAAACATTTGCAGACAGCAAAATAATAGTGACTGAAAACTTGAAATTTGTTTTGTGAAGAGTAGAAAACATTTTGGGAAAAGGAGAAAATGCTGGTTACCAGCATTTTCTCCTTTTCCCAAAATGTTTTCTAAAAGCTTCTTTCTCAGGGTCGTCAAAAGTAGGGATTGTGTGGTAATGGGTTAAAGAGCACGGAATAAATCAAAGACGCATTTCATTTTATAAATAAGATCGTGAAGTTGCCCTCGTCTGGACTGTCTTAGTAAAGTGATCAACTGCAGACTTTGTACAGTCTAGTCATGATGTACATGTACATTGATCACAAAAGCAACTATAGTGGTCAAAGTCACTTCGATGGCCATAACAAAGAATTGTTGACTATTTGAATACTCAGAATCAGTACTTGTGCTTGCCTATTTTGATGTAGCGTGTAATGCTTCTTATGATGAAATATTCTGCAGAAAGTCTTTTTGAATGCATTGCTTTAGCCTGTTTTTTTTTTTGCAGGAGGGCAGATAGGCCACGAAATCCTAACAATCACAATAACTGTCCAAAACATCTGTACAGTACCACATGAAACATCACCTACTTTAGACTCATTGGAAATGCCAAACCACTAAAACAGAAGATTAATTAATGACTGTCCAAATGACAGCAGATGCAACAGGATGTACTACACAAGATATGATTTGCAGGGCATTTTCTTCAAAAAAGCTTGTGTCAAAACAGCCAGGGGGAGGGAAGCCAGGACAATAAATGTGAGAAAAAGACAAAATATTGGAAATCATTTTTTCTGTGGTGTTTTGCACCCATTCAAAGACAAATTTCAACAGTTCATTTGCATATCACATGCTAATCCTCTCAGCTTGAACCAGTCGAAATTTTGTTCTGTGAGTTAACCCTTTACAAAACAATTTTGTTCCTAATAGATTACCCTGAAGCAGAGGGCTTTTGAAAACATTGAAGGAAGAGGAGAAAAAACTGGTCATGGGCTTTTTATACATTTTTCACAATGTTTCCTTTCAGTCATAAACCTAATCATTTAGGCTACAATTTTTCATCCTCCAACTTTGCTTTCAAAATAGACACTATGAAAATTTTGTTAACCCTTTACCAAACGACAAAATTTAAGACTGGTCCAAATTGAAAGCGTTTGCAGACGACAAAATAAAGGTAACTAAAGAATTAAAATTTGTTTTAGGAAGGGAAGAAAACATTGTGGGAAAAGGAGAAAATGCTGGTTACCAGCATTTTCTCCTTTTCCCATAATGTTTTCAAAAGGCTTCTTTTTCAGGGGTGTTAAAAGTCGGGATTGTGTGGTAAAGGGTTAAATGTTAAAAGATTAAAATGGTTGCATTTCTTCTTATAAAGCCCTTGTTTAATTCATCCTTGCAAGTGTTGTTGAACCAGAGACAGCCCAGTAATTTTATACCAGCAGATAAAGGGGTCAGTGGTCTGTCTCCTGTAGACAACTTTTTGTGTCTTGCAGCAGACCAATTTTGAAAACATTTTGACCTAAGGACAAATTGGTCAAAATAAGTAATGTCTAATTGTGACATGATTTAACGAATACTCAAGCTTTACTCCTTGATTAATTTTTTTCGCATTCACAAGGATGCTTCTGAAGTTTTGTGCTGCAAATATGTTTCAGAAGCAATTTTATTATTTTTGATGACTTGTAAGTCTTTACCAAAAAAACCTGAGTTTTAACAACCCTGCAGAAAAATACTTTAGGAAACATTGTGTGAAAAGACAACTAATAATTTTTACTTTCAACACAATGTTTTCTACCTTTTATTAGGTAAATTGTAAAATGTGAGTCAAAATCAATCAATTGTCTGCAAATGATTTGAATTTGAAGAAGTGCAGAGTTTTATCAGTTGGTAAAGATTAAACAAAATAAACATGAGAAGTCTTAAAAGTTTTGTAGATATTTATCTTTATTACATTTGTAGTAACAAAACACTTTTGCATTATTGTCATGTTATTTGGGTCCCTTGATGGAGCAAATTTCTGCTTCAGAAAAAAAATATTGTTAAAAAATGCGAAATTGTTTATTAACCCATTACCACACAATCCATACTTTTGATGCACAGGCGTTCGTTTTGTGACGAACTGTGCCAACTATTTGATGTAACACAATGTCTTATATATTACATCATATAGTTGGCAAAGTTCGTCACAAAACGAACGCCTGTGTTTTGACGCCCCTGAGAAAGAAGCCTTTTGAAAACACTGTGGGAAAAGGAGAAAATGCTGGTAACCAGCATGTTCTCCTTTTCCCACAGTGTTTTCTACCCTTCCCAGAACAAATTTCAATTTTTCAGTCACCTTTATTTTGTCGTCTGCAAATGCTTTTAATTTGGACCGGTCTAAAATTTTCTCGTGTGGTAAAGAGTTAATTTGCCATTTCTCACAATGTTTTCAAAGGACTATTAATTTTGTGCAGCTAATAAGACTTCTATGTAACAAAATTTCTTTTTCTGCACAATGTCATTGAGTGAATTTTACCACATGTTTATTGCTTTCACTCTTCAAGGAGCATTAGGGATTTTTGTTCTAAATTTAAACAAGAATATTACTTTTCCTTTATTTAACAAAGTCTTGAAACCTAACTTTTGACACTAGATAAAATCTGAGGCAAATGGAGAGAAATAATTGAAAGATTGAGATGAAAACATTGTCGCAAATAGATATTGCTAACTGTGAGCAATAGCATATTTGGTCACAATATTTTCAAAAGCAGTCTGCTGCAATGCTGTTTTAAATTAGTGTCATTTCTCGTTAGGATTTAAATACCCTTTTATTTACTATTGAACAGTACCGGTAAATATTAGCATGAACTTCTTTGTGGTGCAAAGATGGTAAACATAGAACATTAATACTATAGTACTATTTTTCTTTAATTAAATGTTTAAATAACTGCATGTCCAATTATACATATATGAGAACACCACTGCAGTTGTCTTGCAGTCATGGTTCCTTTTTAGTGTCATTCTTCTACCAGGAGAAAGCTCTGAAAGTATATTAGTAAGATATGTTTGTAAATACATGTATAGTACTTCTGAATAGAAGTTTTTAGCTAACCAGAGCAAAAATGCTGAATTCTTTATCACAGGATAGATCCTAGACTTGTCCAATTGAAAACATTTGGAAACAACAATTTAAATGTGGCTGGAACTTGGAAGGATGGAATTTGTCTTTGAATGAGTAGAAAACATTGTGGGAAACGGAGAAAATGCTGGTTACCAGTATTTTCTCCTTTACCCACAATGTTATCAAAAGGCTTCTTCCTTGAAAGCACTAGGGTAAATGACTTGTACAAATTGAAAGCACTAGTAGACAAAAAAGTAAGTGTGGCTAAAAAAATGAAATTCATTTTTGGATGGGTTGATAATACCATGAGAAAAGGAAGACATGCTGGTTACCAGTATTTTCTCCTATTTCCATAATGTTTTCATAAATTGTCTTCTTTACAGGTAAAGGGTTAAACATTTCATTCATGTGCCAGTTAGTGCAATTGGTCATGGGTATCTTTCCAAAATACTATGCACAACACTAATATTCAGTGTGCATAGTGGAACAAGCATATTGCATTCTTCTTAAATAACCCTTGGCCTGTGAAGCACAATCCTTTATGACACAATCCTGATTTTTAAAGACTCGGAGGAAGCCTTATGAAAACATTGTAGGAAAAGGATTAAAAGCATTTTCTCCTTTTCCAATAATAGTTTCTATACCCACTCAAATAAATTTCCATCATTTAAATACTAGATCTTTATTCTATACGGCATTAATTGTCATCTGCAAACCCTTTCAATTTGGACCAGTCAAAGATTCTGTCTTGTGCTGAGAAGATAAAGTTCTACACACTTTTCAGCAAAGTGTTGATCGATTTCAGACTGCAATGAACATGCAGTCTGATCTTGAATCTGAACTCTCTTATGTTTGATATTTGAAAACATAATACTGGAGTGGCTGTCTTAAAAATACTCGAATGTCACCAAAGGCTGAAATTAACAGCGGCTCAACGTAGATCTGTGCGATCGCCCCAGGCAAATTGAGGATTACAACTAGATCTAAAAATATCCGTTTTAAAACGTCTTGCTTCGTACTTATGCTTTCATTTTATGCCTTCACATAGCTGTAGTTTTGTGAAAGAAACGTGATTCACCTTTTTTGATTTAACTCTGTCAAAAAAGCATGATTCTTTTGAATATGAAACCGAAAGTAGGTTGAACCATCAACCTGTTTACCTGCGCTGAACACGATCTGTTCTTTACTGTGGAGTATTCATGGTCACATATCGTTCTCTGATCGATTACTGAAATTTTCAAATCGCTTGGAGTTTTTAAATCTTACTTCATCATTCGTAATTGCTTCGTGTATCTCTCCACATACTGTGATGAAAAGGCGATAAATTTATGGTGGATCCCGGAAGTGATGAACTCTCGCGGTCACGTGACGAGACTTTCAGACCCTATTACATGATTAACCCTTTACAAAACGACAAAATTTAGACTGGTCCAAATATACTGAAAGCACTTGAAGATGATAAAATAAATGTTACCCAAAACTTAAAATTTGTTCCCAGCAGTGCAAAAAACACTGTGGGAAAAGGAGAAAATATTTGCTACCAGCATTTTCTCCTTTTCCCACAATGTTTTCAAAAGGCTTCTATTTCAGGGTCGTAAAAACCAGAGATTGTTTGGGAAAGGGTTAACGGTATTTACAGCATAAATTTTGAGTTGATTGATTGCGGTGTATGCCGCTTTCATCAATTTTTCAGATATATAATAGCGACAGCTCTCATATTCATGTACATGTATTTCCTGGGTACCTCCAATACTAGGCCAGGGCTCTGAAGTGTCCTGCCTAAGGACAATCTCACACAAAAACCCTTGTGGATCCAGCACCTACACTTTACCACTAGGCAAGCAGGATCCCTCATAAATTCTGAGAAGTACAAGCTTTATCACTTACCATAATTAAGAAACACTAAACCCTCACATTAGTGCAGGGAACAACTTGACTAGCTTTTGCAGAAAACAGAGTTGCTAACAATCATACAGAAAAGTATTGGGGCTACATTGTCTACAATGTCTGATACTTTGTGAACATTCCAAAGAATACAGTAGACGTATTTATCATAGACTATGATAATGCCCCCATGTATTTGCACTGAATGAAAGTATGCAATATTTTTCCATATTGAAAGTATGGAATATTTTTCCATATTGCTTACTTTCATATTACATAGTTTAGAGCTTTTTTCGTGTGCGTTGCTAAGTACGAAACCATTTTAAGTCTTTAATAAACAATCCTGACTTTTAACGACCCTGTGAAAGGAGCCTTTTGAAAACATTGTGGGAAAAGGAGAAAATGCTGGTAACCAGCATTTTCTCCTTTTCCCACAATGTTTTCTACCCTTCCGAAAACAAATTTAAATTTTTCAGCAATGTTTATTTTGTCAACTGCAAATGCTTTAAATTTGCACAAGCCTACAATTTTGTCATTTGGTAAAGGGTTAAAACCCGCCATTTCTCTAAAAATAAAAATATGGACTTCCACCATTACGAAAAAATTCAGCATCAGACATCAAAATCTACAAACTTTCAGAGCAGTGTTCTTATTAAAAACATGAGAAATAAACAGAATACTTGTTTCTAGAATGTCAGTGACTATAAAGGTATGAAAAATTTGTCTATCGAACTTGTTTATTGGCTATGAAATTATCAAGCGATGAAAAAAAAACCTCGGTCGCCATCTTGTTTGATTACATACCATTAGCAATGACGATGTCATCAAAAGCCAAAATTAAAAATTCTGCGAAAGCATGTTATGACAACAAAAAAAAAAAATTCTCCTTACTTTTTGAATGAATAAGAACGTTTTTAAAAAGATATATCAACGAATTTGATGAAAATACTGTTAATTCACTGGGAAATTATACTAACCATATCAAAGTATATAATAAAAAGGTTATTTCACTTGTATGGAAATATATAGTGTTGAACTCATTTTTTTGGCTAGTTACCCTTGCAAGCTGTGATGGGCAACTCTGCCAAAAAAACTCCTTCAACACAACATATTCCCATACAAGTGCAATAACCTATAACCCCTGATTGAAAACAACAGTTACAGTTTTGTTTGGCACTTAACCCTTAACCAGAACACAGAATTTTAGCCTTGTCCAAACTGAAAGCATAAATTGCAGATGACATATCAAATGTTACTTAATCTTTTACTCCATAGATACTCATATCTATGCATTGCTTGTAGGAGCCTTTGGAAAACATTGAGGCAAATGGTAAAATTGCTCGTTACCAGGAATTTCATCTTTTGTCACAATATTTTCTATGCTATCGAAAGGTGTCATATACACATAAGAAACAGCTTCATCCTTGCTGTTATTTAGAGTCAATTAGAGATACCATAGAAATGCCTTATGGGGTAAGGGATTAAAACAGGACGACTTTTATTTTACTCATTATCATGCAACAAAGTTTTAGACTGGCCTAAATTGAAAGCATCTGCAGAAAACAAAATGAAAGTGACTCAAAAATCTATATTTGTTTTAAGAAGAGAAGAAGACAAAATAAGTGACTGAAAATTTGAAATCTGTTTCCTGAAGGGTAGAAAACATTGTGGGAAAAGGAGAAAATACTGGTTACCAGCATTTTCTTCTTTTCCCACAATATTTTCAAAAGGCTTCTTTCACAGAGGTGTAAAAAGTCGAGTTTGTGTCATAAAGGGTTAACCCATTACCACACCATTGCTACTTTTGAAGCTTCTTAAAGGAAGCTGTATGACACATTTTGCATCAATAGCAGTGTTTCGTAAGTGATAAGGACAATTTCAACACTTTGACAAATTGGTCTATTTTCACATCGATTAATGACCGTAGATCGTATGATTGTTAACTGAACAACGCATGGCATGAAAGTCCAAAAATACAGACAGATTAATGTGGTAATTAGATGCCAGCTCTTAATAAAGAACTCTACTCAATAAGTCCAAAAAACAATCACGAGTCAATTATTTCCGATTTTGTATAAATAGTTAACTTTTCAGCTCTTTCTTTCTATGTGAAAATGGATCGCTATGTTAATGTCTGCGAGAAAACATAAAGTCGATGACTCAGATAATGAAAGTGAATCTAGCCAACTTGGCACGCCTTCGAAAGTTGCAAAACGATTATTTAAGGACTATTTGCTTTCTGACCCTGAATTTTCTAGCTTTCTCAAATACGATGCTTGCAAAGAAGTCATGCTATGTAAAATGTGTCTACAAGATGTCTTCCCAGTTCGCCTAATTACATTTCGCCCATTCCCATTTCACCAAACTTTTCTTCCCATTTCGCCCTTTGCCATCTTGTCCCCTACCCCTTTTTCATTTTGCCCCATTGTCACCTCACCCAATCATCTTTTCGCCCAATTAGCGTTTCGCCCTTTTGCCAATTCACCCTTTGCCAATTCGCCCAATGCCATCTCGCCCCTTTATCATTTCGCCCCTTCACCACTTCGCCCAATGCCATTTTGCCCAGTTATCAGCTCTCCCCATCACTATGTCCTCCCCACCTGCGATTTGTGCAGGCCATAATAACCCCTTAAAATAAGGTCCATAAATTGAGGAATTAACTTATTAAAGAACTTTTCACTAGTTTTGGGCCCAGACATCAGAAAAATGGTGTTTGGGCGAAATGGGAAGGGCAAAGTTGGAAAGGGCGAAAAAGAATGGGCGAAATGGGAAAAATTCTGGTGAAATGGGAATGGGCGAAATGGGATTGGTCGAACTGGGAATAAACTGTTTACAATGTCAGTACACAAACTCGTTCACCACTCGCTGCTCTGTTATGAAGAAAGACTCAATTATCAAACACGCCAAAAAAAAAAATGGAAAACCTTGTTCATATAACCCTGAGAAAGTGTTACTTTTTCTTTTTCATAGACAATTCTCATTTTCTAACAAAGTTTTCTACCCCTTAACATTATACATTATGAATGGACTGCAACACCTTACAATTCCGACAAGTCTAAAATTTTGTCCAGCAAGCTGCATTATGATATTCATCTGGCCCAAACTCCTGAAATTTTGGCCCCAACTGTCCCAAGATTGGCCCCCAACTTTTTTCATTTGGCGAAAGAGCTGGCGACAACTTTTTTAGACTCAGAGCGAACCCTGAAATATCGTCGTCTGGTAATGAGTTAAAGGGTAGAAAAGATAGTAGGAAAAGGAGAAAATGCAGGTTACCAGCACTTCCCTCTTTTCTCAATAGGGTTCTTCTTCAGGGTTATTGAAAGTTGGGTTTGTGTGGTAATGAGGTACAAGTAAATTCTAATAATGTGGTTCAATATTTTGAAGGAAGCATGACTTGGACTTATTCTAAATTCAGATGGTAAAATACTGCTAAATCATAATGGTTAAACCTGTCAGAAATGGAGTTCCTTCAAAAATTAGAATTTTTTGTGGCAGAGAATACAATGAAGAAGTGTTAAAATGTAAAGACAGACTTTGGAAGAAAGTCAAAGAGCTCCAGGCAGAGTGAGTAATTTTGATTTCAAAATTGAAAATATTGATTTTTCCCCGCAAACCCTGTGCTATTGGCACTCATCAGAATCATCTCATCAAGACAATTCTAATGAGTACCCACAACATGGGGTTTGGAATATATAAATAATGAATGTAGAATTCCGTCACTCCCCCTTAATTTAGATCTCCGACTCATACCCATGTAGAGGCATACATTACTGCCATTTGTAACATTTGCAAACAGAATTTTACCGAAGTACCTTACCAAACGATGGTTTCCTTTAAATCCAGTGCAGAGTAAGATCAGACTGCACAAAATATGTACTCTGATCTTGTATCTACACTATTCACTATGCTAAAAAACTATAATTGACAACATAATTTGTGAGTCCCATCTTTTAAACCCTATTTCAAAAATTTGTTAAAAATGATAATGTCCCAGTAACAAATAATCAACTGCCACCTGACAACGAGTTTCTCTGGAGATTTTGACGCAATTGTCTGGAGACCACATGGTCACCGTCCAATGGAAGTTCAATTTGAACGTTGGCAGTTCGATTTTGAGACACTGTCCGGTATATGAGGTTTAAAACAAAGTCATGGACGGTGACCAGACAAATTTTTGGCCATCGGAGAACCCGTTAACTCATTGTCCGGGTGCTGTCCAGTGTCTGGATGATGCCTTCAGAAATCAGACGGCACCCGACTGTTTTTAATGAAAACTTTTTATCTCCAAATTGTCTGGCCACCAAACAGCAGCCTCAGTCCAGGCTCAAGACGGAGCTTAGACGGATACCACCTGATTATGAATATTTAAACTGGCACCGTCCAGTGACCGTCAGATTGCCATGCGGCATTGATTTTGTTAAATCCTTCTGGATGGAGACCGGACGGCAAACATATACTTTGGCGACATGACTATATTATAAAAGTGTATAACAAGAAAAAGTTGATGCAAAGCATCAAAGTCGCCGCAAAAAAAATGTTTAATGCTTCAAGAAAGCCAGGGCAAGTGAGTAAATGTCAGTTTTCATCAGCAGATTTTTTAACACATTATGAAATAGGTGTTTCTGTGAACTTATATCAAAACTTGTCTTCTGTTACAGTATATAATACCCTCGTACAGCGCTCTCTAAAACTCTTCTTCAAACGACAAATATCAGACTCTTCCAAATTCAAAGGGTTGGCAGATGACAATTTAAAAAGCTGCAAAAATGGTGGAAATTTGCTAGTAGTTGGGAAAAAGTATTTAATAAAGAAGAAATTGCTCATAACAAGCAATTTCTCCTTATCCAACATGTTTTTCCAAAAGAATTTGACAGCAAACATGTAATAACCCGTGTTTGTTTGGGAAAGTGTTGAAAGCAGGGCTAAGTTACTAAATGTTGCTGTCCTAGGAAAGTATGATTCAAGAGGACGTAAGCTTGCAAGGCATGCTTTCATTTTAAACAAGTCTAACACTATACTGTTTGGTGAACAGTGTTAATAAAGAATCATGGTTTTGCATCGCGCTTCATAAACAACACAGCGAAAAAGTTGCCTCTCTCCAGATTTTTTTCCACAAATTAATTTCATACCGAGCTCGTTGAGAAATAAACAAAGGAGTTCTAAACTATCTTTGCTTTAAAACCTAAACTTAGAAAGAAGTAACCAATAATGGTCAGACACAATCATAACCATCATACCCGTTCTTCGCAGATACCCGTTCTTTGGCGGAATTAAGGTCAATTTCAGCAATGTACAATTTTAGCAGTGGTCATTCAACAAAAAAACACAATTTGTGGGAAAAACTATCTACAAAATAATCAAAATGATAATTAAACCTGTGTACGAAGTTTGTACGAAATGACCAACTGGGTACGAAATGACCTAAACAGAGAGTATAAGTAGGTACGAAATGACCAAAATGGTACGAAATGACCTAGGTACGAAATTAACAAGGTACGAAATGACTGGAAACCTGTGCAGCTTTGACCAATGGAAACAAGGCATTTGTGTAGACGAGTCCATTTCTCAGGAATAGCGAAAATAAAAGTAATAATTGGGTGGATTTTTTGATGTTGTAAGTATTAACAGAACAAAATTAGTATCGTACTGCAATTTCGTAGTTTAAGAATGAATTAAAAAGCCAGTTTAACGCGAAGTAGAAAGATTCCTTGTAAACCTAACACCCCTATAAAAATGAAATTCCCACTATCCATGTCCTAATTTGAAAAACTATTAAAAATATAGTCGCGCGCTTCTGTGTGGCGACTAATGATATCTTACCTCATTATAATTTATCAGTTCTGAGGTGAAAATGGCACTTATACAACCACAAAATTCTGTTGAATCTTTTCCTTCATCAAGAGAGATTGCAAGCAGCTCGCTGAAGGCATGTAAATGTAATAGCAGCTGCTGCTCTTTACAATTAGGAGCATGCTGTGCAAGGTCGGAGATTGAGGACTGTGTGGGTCAAAACGTAGCTACAGAGGTGTGTCATCCTCAGACAGTATGACACACCTCTGTATCTAGCTGGATGGCGGTATAACATCTGAAAGATGTCTGTGCAGTTGCCGTGTGGTCGCCATGTGGTCGCTGTCTGGTTACCACCCAATGACTGTCCAGTTGCAGCCCGGTGCCTTTCTGAACTTGAAAGTGCACACACAGCATTGCTAAAGAAACTGCCGTCCAATGCCTGTTTGATTTGTGACTGCTTGAGCAAAATGTCTTAAAATTGTACAGCGCTCGGATAATGTCTCAAATCTTTGAATTGGCAAAGTTGGAAGAAATCATCTGACACCTGTTTTATTTGTGATCTAGGCATAAGAAAATCTGTCTGTTTGATATGATTTTGTGACAGATGAAATTCAATAAATTGTGTATTTATCTCATTTATTTTCACAGTCCCAGAACATAACTAGAGGCGTCAAGCGCCTGTAACGCTCCACAGGCCTGATTTTTCTGTAACGGTGAAGAGAAGTTTTTAACAATTACCATTCATTCCTGCATTTTAGGTCACTAAAGAAAAAAAGCTATGAAACACATTGTGAGAAAAGAAGAAAATAATAGTAACCTGCATTTTCTTAGTTTTACACAATAATTTCTACCTTTTTTGATACAAGTTTTACTAATTTGAAGATTCATGATGTTGTCTGCAACATCTTTCAATTATGACCAGTTATAAAAATTTTGTCTTCTGGTTATAGTTAACTCATTACCAAATGACAACATTTTAGGGTTGTCCAAATGGAAAGCATTTGCAGATGAAACAAGAGGGCCATGATGGCCCTGTATCGCTCCACTGGCTAATTTGTAAAAACACTACAAGCCAAACATTACATTATTTGGCCAACTGGTTTCAAACTTGAGGACATACAATTTTTTTCCATAAAAACCTACAAAAAAGTTGAGACCCCTGGGCAAATCCAATTTTGACCACAAAGCTATAATTACTTGAATCCTGGTGGAAGTCTACAAGATAAAGCCCATACCAAATAATACAGGTCTAGAATGTGTGGTTATAAACAAGAAGGTTTTCAAAGTTTTCTCAATAAAAGGCCCTGTACAACATAAAATCCATGAGACAGGGCTAAATTTAGTGGTCCTAGTCTTTATTATGGTTAATAACAAGATGACTTAGAAAGTTTTCACCACAAAAGCCCATGTAAAACTTGTGACCTCTGGTGTGGGGACAAACTTGACCCTAAGGCTATAATTTGGGCCCTCCTGGTAGAGGCCCACTAGATAAAGCTACATGCAAAATTTGATAGCCCTAGGCCTTATGGCTAGGTACAAGTAGATTTTTAAAAAATTCCCAATATGAGCCCATGTAAAACTTGTGACCCCCAGGACAGGGCCAAATTTGACCCCAGGGCTACAATTTGGGCACCTTTGGTAGTCAACCACTTGATAAAGCTAGATGCAAAATTGAGTAGCCCTAGGCCTTATGGCTTGGTACGAAAAGATTTTTAAAGTTTTAACTACATGTATATAAGCCCATATAAAACTTGTGACCCCCGGGGTCGGGCCAAATTTGACCTCTGGGCTATCATTTGGGCACTCTGGGTAGAGGTCTACTAGATAAAGCTACATGCCAAATTTGGTAGCCCTAGGCCCTATGGCTAGGTACCAGAAGGATTTTAAAGTTTTCCCTATATAAGCCCATATAAAAATTGTGACCCCCGGGGTGGGGCCAATTTTGACCCCAGGGCTATTATTTGAAGGAACTTGGTAGAGGTCCACTAGATAAAGCTACATGCTAAATTTGGTAGCCCTAGGCCTTATGGTTTCAGAGAAGAAGATTTTTAAAAATTTTCAATATTTTTCAGTTTTGTTGTGATGGCAACCAGAGTTTTTGAAGGAATAAAATTCTTTCAAGGAATTCTGAGGAGGACCATGGCAGGATCATTTCTGTGAAGTTTCATCACAATTGGATGGGTAGTTTCAGAGAAGAAGATGTTTGAAATAAAAGTTAACAGACGGACGGACGGACGCACGACGGACACCGGGCCATGACATAAGCCCGCTGGCCTTCGGCCAGTGGAGCTAAAAATAAAAGTAACTGAAAATTTGACAGTTTTGTGAAGGGTAGATAACATTGTGGGAAAAGGAGAAAGTGCTGAATACCAGTATTTTCTCCTTTTCCCACAATGTTTTCTAAAGTCTTCTTCGTCAGGGACATCAAAAGTAGGGACTGTGTGGTAATGGGTTAAAAAGGGTCTTGTTACAAACCATTTTGGGTGGGGAAACATCAAAATATAGAAAATATGTATTGTAGCAATTGTTTTATGGAAGTTGCAGGTTCAGTTTGATTGTATAACAACAGTAAAGCCCTGTCCCTCTTTGTAATAGGTCACCAGTAGCTCAACAAACCTTTACCAGAACTAATCAAAGTGCAGAGGTTCTCATGTTTTATATGAAAAGGATTATAGATTATGTAAAGCAACCATCTTTAACCACACTGATCAACGTGAGCCGCGGACACCATGTGTTCTCGGTACACCAGATCAAATTTTTACATAGAAGAACCGGAGGTGGTGTAAGTATTTTCATTTTTATGGACCTGATTTACCTAGAAGGAAATGTTGATTTACAGCAATGTCAAGACAAATGATTGATCTGTTTACATGCATACTACGGAATAATAATACCGTCATCTAAGCGAGCTGTGGCTTTATGAGCAACTGGGGTCTTATTGTTTTGCAGTTTATTGCCAAATTTTGAACAAAATCCCAAACCATTGTTCATTTTACAAGTTTGTATGATAAGATAAATGTTTTCCCTAAAAGAACACAAAATTTCACTTAGAAATGTCCGTCCAAAGCGAAGATATGTGTTTTTGAATGGACCTGGGTAGAGGAAAATATGCTAACAAGACACCAATTTTATTTTCAATGTATGCACATGGACACCAGATCAGAAAAAGCTTGGGGTAACTGGACACCAACCTTTAAATCATCAATATTTCTGCCTGAAACTCGATGCATGGGCTGTATACGAAGACTATTTTTGTAAACATTATGTCACTACGGTCCATTACCTGATAAAAAAAATATTCAACGCAATTTCATTACTTGTAGCACTTGCTTTTTTGAAATATTTGCAATGTTACGGCAATTTACGAAGTAGACCTACGATGCTTGATCAAAATTGACCGGTCTTTGCCTTCAATGTTGGTGCAAGACATGTTCTTTTTTTGCTGCGTTTCAGTTTTATGAATGGCGTATTAACCCATTACCACGCAATCACGAGCTTTAATGTCCCTGGGAAAGATAGCTTCGAAAAACATTGTCTATAAAGAAAAGCCTTATTAACTAATACAGAGTGTACATTATTTACCACATTTGGCCTGATTTTTAGTTAAAAAAATTTTCAAATCCGCTTGGCCAACTGCCAGCGGGCTCTTAGAATGGCGTTCTACCCTTCGTACATTTGCATGCATGCGTTTGTTCGTCTACGCGTTTATTTTTAAAATTTTTATTTAATCGACTTCTCCTCAGAAACTTCCAAGTGGAAATCAACAAAATTCAACGTGGATGATTCCATAAATTTCTTTCGAGATACTTGGATCCTTTAAAAAAGATGGCTTATGTGGAAGAGGCTTATTCTCCGTGTACGGCGCGTTGTGAAAATTGTAAAATTTGTCCCCTCAAAATAACTCACTCACGAG
This sequence comes from Tridacna crocea, assembly GCA_943736015.1. Lineage (NCBI taxonomy): Eukaryota > Metazoa > Mollusca > Bivalvia > Cardiida > Cardiidae > Tridacna > Tridacna crocea. The sequence continues at coordinate 29,806,573 of OX031066.1, read as the reverse complement.
ATTGGCATTGGGTAGCTTTCTATCACATTCCTTCAATAAATTTTGATCTGCTGAAAAACGTGGCTTTTGTTGGTGGGACTTATTTTCTCTTTGTGTCATAAAGCTGAAGTACTTGCTGCTCTTTAAATAAATTCATTGATAATACATGGATGAAGATCTACATGTACATGTACTTCATAACACAGATGATCACTGATAATGTTTCATTTTATCCAATATACTGGGTGATCATGAGATACGAGATATTAATCTTTATTGTTACAAACTTACATAGTTCTTGGAAATGCAGCATTAGTGCTCAGAAATAGTTTTGTACGTAGTGTGTTAGGAAATTATTAGAGAGGTTAATTGCAGCCATGGCAAATTACTAAATTAAATCTTTTCTGAAATTCGTCATTTATAAAAAATAAGCCACATCTATTTCCTGTTTCGTTTTTTTTATTTCGGTTTATTTACAAAAGCATGACAAAACAGACTGTGTATCAGAACAATTACGCTCGAAGAAATAGAATTAGACAGCAAGTTCTATGGCAGTCTGCAATTTGAACTGACCACTGTTGGAGGGTCTGATGACCTCTCCCATAAATTTCAGCAATACGAAATACAGTAAAACCTGGCATGTTGGCCACCTGTATTAAGCAAGCAACTGAATAAACAAGCATACATGTAGTTCCCGACAAATAGCAATGCACAGACATTCATCTGTATCAAGCAAGCACCTGCCTTTGGCAAGCTCTTTTGACCGTCCCTTTGGTAATTGATTAATATAGGTTGAACTGTAACTATTTCTGAGCACTAATGCTGCATTTCCAAGAACTATGTAAGTTTGTAACAATGAAAATTATTATCTCATATCTCATGATCACCCAGCATATTGGATAAAATGAAACATTATCAGTGATTATCTGTGTTATGAAATACATGTAGATCTACATACATGTATTATCAATGAATTTATTTAAAGAGCTGCATGTACTGCCGCTTTATGACACAAAGAGAAAATAAGTCTCACCAACAAAAGCCATGTTTTTCAGCAGATCAAAATTTATTGAAGGAATGTTATAGAAAGCTACCCAATGCTAATCTCGTGAGTGAGTTCTTTTGAGATGACGAATTTTACAATTTTCAAAACGCGCCGTACACGGAGAATAAGCTCCTTCCACATAAGCAATCTTTTTTAAAGAATCCAAGTATCTCGAAAGAAATTTATGGAATCATCCACGTTGAATTTTGTTGATTTCCACTTGGTAGTTTCTGAGGAGAAGTCGATTAAATAAAAATTTTAGAAATTAACGCGTAGACGAACGAACGCACGCATGCAAATGTACGAAGGGTAGAACGCCATTCTAAGAGCCCGCTGGCAGTTGGCCAAGCAGATTTGAAAATTATTTTAACTAAGAATCAGGCCAAATGTGGTAAATAATGTACACTCTGTATTAGTTAATAAGGGTTTTTCTTTATAGACAGTGTTTTTCGAAGCCATCTTTCCCAGGGACATTAAAGCTCGTGATTGGAGGCAATGACCGGTCAATTTTGATCAAGCATCGTAGGTCTTCTTAGTAAATTGCCGTAACATTGCAAATATTTCAAAAAAGCAAGTGCTACAAGTAATGAAATTGCGTTGAACATGCTCTTTATCAGGTAATGGACCGTAAGGACATAATGTTTACAAAAATAGTCTTCGTATACAGCCCATGCATCGAGTTTCAGGCAGAAATATTGATGATTTAAAGGTTGGTGTCCAGTTACCACAAGCATTTTCTGATCTGGTGTCCATGTACATACTCTGAAAATGAAAATGGTGTCTTGTTAGCATATCTTTCTCTACCCAGGTCCATTCAAAAACGTATATCTTCGCTTTGGATGGACATTTCTAAATGAAATTTTGTATTCCTTTAGGGAATAGATTTATCTTATCATACACACTTGTAAAATGATTAATGGTTAGGGGATTTTGTCCGAAAATCGGCAACAAACTTCAAAACAATCAGACCCCAGTTGCTCATAAAGCCACAGCTCGCTTATATGATGGTATTATTATTCCCAAATATGGGTGTAAACAGATCAATCATTCGCCTTGACATTGCTGTAAATCAACATTTCTATCTAGGTTAATCAGGTACATAAAAATTAAAAATACTTACACCACCTCCGGTTCTTCCATGGAAAATTCGATCTGGTGTACCGAGAACACATGGTGTCCGCGGCTCACGTTGATCAGTGTGTTAACTCTTTACCAAACGACAAAATTTGGGATGTGACGGACGGACGCACGACGGACACCGGGCCATGACATAAGCCCGCTGGCCTTCAGCCAGTGGAGCTAAAAATAAAAGTGACTGAAAATTTGACAGTTTTGTGAAGGGTAGATAACATTGTGGGAAAAGGAGAAAATGCTGGTTACCAGTATTTTCTCCTTTTCCCACAATGTTTTCTAAAGTCTTCTTCGTCAGGGACATCAAAAGTAGGGACTGTGTGGTAATGGGTTAAAAAGGGTCTTGTTACAAACCATTTTGGGTGGGGAAACATCAAAATGTAGAAAATATGTATTGTGGCAATTGTTTTATGGAAGTTGCAGGTTCAGTTTGATTGTATAACAACAGTAAAGCCCTGTCCCTCTTTGTAATAGGTCACCAGTAGCTCAACAAACCTTTACCAGAACTAATCAAAGTGCAGAGGTTCTCATGTTTTATATGAAAAGGATTATAGATTATGTAAAGCAACCATCTTTAACTCTTTACCAAACGACAAAATTCGGGATGTGACCAAACTGAAAGCATTTGCAGACAACAAATTAAACATTGATAAATGATGATTTCTCTCTTTGATACAGTAGAAAACACTGAGGGAAAAGGAGAAAACGCTGATTACCAGCATTTTCTCCTTTTCCAAGAGTGTTTTCCAAAGACGACTTCTTAAAGGTCGTTAAAAGTCAGGATTGTATGGTAAAGACTTACCACCGCAGGAACTAACCTGCAATACAACAATGAAATCAAAACAAATAGTTTGAGAGATGAAATTTTTCAAAGATTTTACTTTATACCATAAAATGAAAATGAGTCTCCCATAAAAGCCATGTTTTTTGACGGATCTTTTTTTTTTTTTAAGGAATTCTGTAGACCTCTATCTAAGGAACATTCCTGCAAAAAAATAATGCTATCCAATTAGTGGTTTGGGAGGAGAAGATTTTTAAAGGTTTGTTACTTTGGTTGCCATGGCAACCATGATTATTCATGGAACACAATTATTTGAAGGAATTTGAAAAAGGACCACCTAAGGAACATTCCTGTGAAATTTGGTAAAAATCCTGTCAATAGTTTCTGAGAAGTTTTTTAAAGAAAAAGTTTGCGGATGCACGCACGGACGCACGACGGACACAACGCCATGACAAAAGCTGGCTAAAAATAAAAATCTATGGTAAATATGACTGGACTTTACCCATCTTAACCCTTTCCCACACAATCCCGACTTTTGACACTCTTGTGAAAGAAGCCTTTTGAAAACGTAGGAAAAGGAGAAAATGCTGGTAACATTTATTTAGTCACATTCATTTGTCATCTGTAAAGGCTTTCAATTTGGACCAGTCCAAAATGCTGTCGTTTGGTAAAGAGTTAACTAGTACATGTATTTAATTATCTTTTGATTCACTTCTAAATATCTCTGTTTTACCAATGAAAGAAATTAATATGCCAATGTCCACTCGGCTCCGTCTTTGCAAGCCAAGGTTTAACGATCACTACATGGATCTTACCTTGGCTGATTGAGCCCAATTTCGAGATTCCTGCGATGCGCCCTCTATTGGATGCTGGTAATTACCCCCCTTTACATCATATTTCTTAAAGCCAATGAAATACCATTTTACAAACCGCTTATGAATACACATGAAGCAATAAGCAGACATCCACGTGGGTTTCCATGTTTACCTTCCATACCAAAGGTAGTGACCTTGTTCTATTTTTATCGAAGATGAAATGCTATGAGCATTTCATTCGTTGCAGTTAGAGCTGGCTGCATCCAATGAAAAACCATATCGGGGGAATGAAAAAATCAAGCTTGATCCGCCAAGGGTAGAGTAGCGTAGTGAATCCTCAGCCTTGGCTTGCAAAGATGATTCTGCTCAAATCAGTGATGTAAATCTGCTCATAGGCATTCTTCATTGCAGAAAATTTTACTCAAAGTGATTTGTTTTCATTGGCAAATGATTAATTTTTTATTCGTCTTTATGACCGGACGATTTCTAATTTTTCAAATGATTTCCATTTTGTCAACAAATTCCCAATGCCTCTTCAAATCCAGTGTGGAGTAAAAGATATTAGATGTCAATTTTCCTTGTACCCAAAAAAGGACAACTGGAAATAATTCCTAAGACTAGTTGGACAAATATAGACTGTAAAGAAAAGAATCAAAGCCCTGACGCACTGAAGGCAGCGGGTTTATGCCAGCAACAGATTTTATATGTTCTTATATGTATTATTTTCTTTGCACATGTTTCCTTTATACTTGACTATAAAAATCTAAAAAAAGTAAAAGGGTGCCTTAATCAATCTGGAAATAGTATAGACCTAGGTCAGCCTGTGCAGAGACGTTCAGCCTGTGCAGTCTGCACAGGCTGACCTGGGCTGAAACTTTTCGCCATTGGTCAATTTTCTGTAAATCGAAGGATCGGTCCACCCAAAAACAAAGCAGGTTCTTAAAAGAATAGGTTATTATGGACCAATAGTTATTTATGTCTTGCTTGGTTTAATCCATCATGAGGATGCAAGAAATCCCCTTTTGCCAAAGCACGGCTCGTTTATTTGCGGCTTAAACAGATATACAGGAGCACAAGCAGAAAACAAGAACTTGAATAAATGATATTAAAACAATCCCAAGTTTTATGACCCTGTGGAACAGGGCTTTATTTGTGGAAATGGAGAAAGTGCATCTAACCAATGTTTTCTATCTTATCAATCTGTAACAACAATGCAATTGTTGAAAGGTATCTTAGAGTACTGAAAACCAGTTTTAGTATAATTTTGAGGGTTTACAGCTCAAAATCCTTGTAGGCAAAATAATATGCTTTATAAAAGTTTTGCCAATCCCATTAATGGAGTTGGTAGCTCAAAAACTTGAAATCAGGGTCGCTGGTTTTAATTTCCAGCATGGTCTTCTTTCTGATCCACTTGTCATTTATGCCATATTGTTATTCAGTGCATTACTTAAAGGTAACTTGTTAGAATGTCCAAAATCATGAACAGCAACAGCTGAAGTAGAAACAACAACTTTTTCAACAAAGTTTTCAGAAGGCGTCACCAAAGGGTCATTAAGTCTTCATTGTGTGGCAAAAATACCCTGTTCAGCTAACTTCCTTTTCTGTGATTTATTGCCTTTTACCTCTGATGCCTGGTTTGGAAAGAAAGTTGTGTCAGTACTGGTCACTGGTATGACCCAAGCTGTTTAAATCGCATTAAATACTAATAAATTATACTGAAAGAAGCCATTAGCAGAGAAAAATTTAAACATGGCTCAAATAACAGCGTACATCTTTGACAGAGTAGAGAACATCGTTGGAAAAGGAAAAATGCTGCTTACTAGCATTTTCTCCCATTCCTACAATGTTTGTAAAAAAATCTAAGGGTCGTTAAAACTTGGGATTGTGTTGTACAAGTAAATGTATAACATAATCAGCATTTATCACTACTTTTAACGCTTTACCACCCAATGCCGACTTCTGACAACCATGAGAAAGAAACAATGTGGGAATAGAGAATTGCTGGGAACCAGCAATTTCTCCATTTTCCACAATCTTTTCTACCCTATAAAATAAAATTGTGCCATTTGAGCCATAATGATATTGTCGTCTGCAAATGCTTTCAATTTGAACACAGTTGAAATTTTATCGTCTGTTAAAGGCTTAATCCTACTGTAGGTGACTTTTTGTTTAACATCACCTTTCATAGCCGAATACGTATGACTTTGGTGATAAAAGGCGATGAACTACATGAATCCCATTAGGGTGCCCTAGTATGTTCAAATTTCATCATGCAAACAAACACCGATTAAAACATTTGCTATGAAAATATTTTCTTTTGCACTTTCTCAGTCTATGTAGATACTGACGCCCTCTTTCCATTTCTATTCTACATTGTAACATTACGGATGAACTCGTAAGGTACATGTATAAAGCGGTTTTGAAGGGTGTCATCTGCGCAAGTAGCGCGCATTTATACATGATCGTTTGGGTATTAATAGAGGAGCTATTTAGTCACACGTAGGAATCAATTTTTGTTTACCTCACGTATCCAAGAAAAAGCTGCCGGATGCAAGAATTCTCGACCTTGATAAATATTATAGGCATTGAAAATCAGTTACTCATACCTGGAGACAATGACAGTGGGTTTCACCCGCTGCCAAAAATGAAGGTTAACCAGTCTAGAGTGGAAAAAATACTTGTGTTTATTAGACAAGAGAGCCATGATGGCCCTGAAGTCACTCACCTAGGCCTTTTGATCAAACATGACAGATTTCCAATCTTAGACTTCAGAGATATTAAGACGAAAAATTCATTGGACTCACAAAAATGGCCTCTAGTATGCACACAAGCTTTTCTTTTTCTAGCTTAGCAGCCTACTTGACATGTAGAAATTATCCTGACAAATATCCTGAAAAACTTTCATGAATATTTGAGAGAAAATTTGGCTGTAGGGTGTGCAAAAAGATTTTCCAATGTGACCTGGTGACCTAGTTTTTAATCAAACATGATCCATATTCGTAAGATATTATCAAGACAAACACTCCACCAAATTTCAAGATTGTTGTACTGAAATTGTGAGTGTAAACAAAGGTTTTCTAAGATTTGATGTGGTGACCTAGTTTTAACTCTTTCCCAAACAAGCCCTGGTATTTACGTGTCTGCAGTAAAAGTCTTTTGAAAACACTGTGGGAAAAGGAGAAATTGCTCTTAACGAGCAATTTCTCTTTTCCCACAGTGTTTTCTACCCTTTTCGAGAACTTTCTACCATTTTCTCTAAATCTAAAATTGTCGTCTGCAAACTCTTTCGGCTTGAAATAGTCCAAAAATTGTTGTTTGGGAAAGGGTTAAAGCTTTCAGGAATATTAAACGAAAAATGTGGCCTCAAGAGCATGCACAAGATTTTTCTAAGATTTGACCTCATGACCTAATTGATGCCAGACACAGCACAATCACAATAGTTCACCATGACCACTTTGTGCTCAGGTGAGCTAAAAATGTCATTACTTGAATAATTGGGATCAAACAAAAGTATGCAATTTGCACTGAATCCCATTTCAGTGCACAACAAAAAAGTACATAATTGCAGCAAAGTTTGGCATCATCAACAATTTCTTTGTGTCTCAGATGCAAGGCCCACAGGTACATGAAAGACTGAAGTATAACAAGTTTGAACCTTACATTTCTGTGTATATTTACAAATAGCCTTTTCACGATAAGCCTTTTGACTGGAAATCACAAATATAATGACTAAGTAGTTTCTAAGAAGCCACACATCCACTGTTTGAGCCATGATCAACAAACAGTAAATGCCTCTGGAGTGCACACAATGTTGACAACCCTGGATTATAAGAGCTGGCATGGAGCACTTTGTTCTCAGACTCGGGAGAGCTGAAAAGCTTCCTTCTTACTTCCTTTGCATGGTCTCTCCATACAGGTTTAACAACATTTTGTAGTCAGTGACGACTGAAACTGCATGATCCCTAAATTACTAATCATTCCTGTGTCTACCCTAAGGACAGTTTCTGAAAACATTTAAAAAAAAAATAAATGCTGGCAATAAGCATTTGCTAACCTTTCCAAAATGTGCCTCTATCTTTTGAAATATAAATCATACTTTAGAGCTACAACTACTTTGTCGTGGCAAAATGCTCTCACCATGGACAAATGTAAAAGCTTTTGGTCTTGTACAGAACCCATATAAACAATTACAATTTTCCACAATAAAAACAGAGTGACTCTTCTTGCAACAATGACTAAACCAACCTCAGGATGTATCCCGGATTCTGACCTGGCTGTGTTTCAAACCTTGCATTGCATAACCAACTTAGATATACAAAACTTGGCAAAAAAATTCCATTTTGATGTAATTCTGTCTGGAACGCAATAGCAAGTGTTGATCAAAGGGTTTACCCTCTTGCTTCTGGTGGCCCTGAATAATTTATAAATCTAGATCTGGTTTTCGGGGAGAAATTGGCTAATATCCTTAGAACACAGGCCCATAAACAATGGTGTTCTACTTCTCTGAGCCTCTGACAGTACTCATCTATTGATTCTTTCATTCTTACTTAGTCCACAAAATTTTAGACTTGTCTAAATTGAATATTTGCAGACAATAAATAAGATGCACTTCAAATGATGTCTTGGCTAGGACAGAAATTATTACATGTTGGTGACTGAAATTTTCTCATTTCCCAATGATAATTTAAAAACCCTTGTTCCTAAGGATCCATGAAATATTTGATTCTGTAGCAAAATGCAGAGTCCTCGAAATTAGAAATGGATAAAGAATGAATAATACTGTTTCAGCCCTAGGACATCACACTTGGTATTTCTGCTGCTGAAATAGATGTTCCTTTAACTCATTGCCAAACGACAAAAATATAGACTGGTCTAAATTTAGAACATTTGCAAGATGGCATAATAAATATGACTGAAAATTTTAAAGTTGATTTGGGAAGGGAAGAAAACATTGTGGTAAAAGGAGAAAATGCTGATTACCAGTATTTGTTCCTTTTCCCTCAATGTTTTCAGAAGGCTTCTTTTTTAGGGTTGTTTAAAGTAAATATGTAAGGACTGTGTGGTAAAGACTTACCTCATTACCAAACAACAATATTTTAGGCTTGTTCAAATCAAAACCATTAGCAAACGACAAAATAAAAGTGACTGAAAATTTGAAATTAGTTTTGTGAAGAGTAGAAAACATTGTGGGAAAAGGAGAAAATGCTTGTTGCCAGCATTTTCTCCTTTTCCAAAAATATTTTCTATAGGCTTCTTTCTCAGCCGTCGAAAGCAGGGATTGTGTGGTAATGGGTTATGTGAGTACATGTATATAATATGAAGATCATCACGAGCCAAGGTTACGATCACTACATGTATCTTACTTTGGCTAATTGAGCCCCATTTCCAGATTCCTGCTTTGTGCCCTCTGTTGATGCTGGTTATTTCGCCCCTCCCCCCCCCTCCCTTTATATCATATTTCTGAAAGCCAGTGAAATATCATTTTACAAACCACTTACGAATACACATAAAGCAATAGGCAGACATCCACATTGGTTTCCATGTTTACCTTCTATTGGAAAGGTAGTGACCTTATTCTATATTTATCAAAGATGAAATGCTACGACTGATTTCATTCGCTGCAGTTAGAGCTGGCTGCATCCAATGAAAAAGCGTATCGGGAGAATGTAAAAATCAAACTCAATCCGCCAAGGGAAGAGTAGTGTAGTGAATCGTCAGCCTTGGCTTGCGAAGATGTATGAAGATAGGCTATCCTATATAGCTTTACTTCATAGTTTTAACCAATAGGCTGCTAAGCCCAAATCAATACGCCTTTGTGTTCAATGTAGATCAAAATCAGTTTGTAGAGAATTTGCAGCCTGATCAGGGATTTACAATGCCTGACGCAGTGAGATTTTTCTAGCATTAAGAGCTTACTATCACAATGTTAGCAGAGAATAATTGAACCCTGTCAAAATATTTACAGATCGCTTAGCTGGGTATATTTTCTTTCTTTATTAAAAAACAATAATAAAGGCAGCTTAACGGTGGAAAAGTACCAGACATTGCTATAATTTATGAAAATGGACATTTTCTCATTTGATCAACTGACAAAATATCTAGACATGAATACTGACCCTGAATTCTTGCAGCAATAACTTCTTAATTAGTCCATCTTGCACTCTACTATAATCACATTCTGCTATGGATCATAGACAAGTATCTGTTTCTTGCTTCTGTAATTATTACTAACTGGGGCATTCAAGCATCTCCCTTTGGTCAATAAATGTGCTGGAAACTACAGACATTGCAACACATCCCATTGTTTGTCACAGGAAAAATGGATGCTGTTAAAGGTGGGTACTTAGAATTTTCACATCACATCAAATAAAAAAATATAGATATTACTGAAATTTATATGAAAAAACAATACAAATCATCAATAATTAAGAATCATAAAATTACCCCAAAAAAATTTTTGATGGTATTCCCTTAAAAGGCTACGTAGCCTCTTAAGCTATTTTTAGATTTTGCGCCAAAAATAAAAAATGCATTGTGGGAATGTTAAGTGACTGGCACGTGACTAATGACGCTTAAATTCCATTACATAACAAACATGTAATTATTTTTCATAATATCTTCTTCGGACGCTATGTTTGAAGCTTCATCTGTGTATTTCCAGTATGTAAATGAGCGAGTTACTCATGTAAAAACAGAACGTGTTTCCCATCGATGTCGACCTTGGCCGTAGTAAATCCCTAATTTCTCGTGTTGTCGGATGGTTTTCGACTACTGGAGTTTCATGAATGACGATTATAAGGCTTTGAGAGTATAAAAATGGTATTTTTGTATTTTTTAAAGTTTTCGTCGCAAATTCTGAAGGGCCACCTTTAAGTGACCTATCACAGAAATGACACCAAGATTGTTGGTACCATCAAAAATATACTGTGACCTTCAAAAGCATTTCTTACAGCATACTTTTGAAAATCTTTCAGAGCTAAACATCTGAAACAATATTAAAAGCTATAATTGTTGATAAATAAGCATTAGAATGACAGAAAAACATGAATGATAATTATGACATAAAAGGATTGGAACCCATGCAATCAACACCCACAGCAGCTTTCATAGGGCTTTTTGCAGCCATTGTAGACCAAGATCAGGCTGCACAGACCTACACTGGTCACTTTGCAGGGACAATATGGACAAAACCTACCTTGTATTTGCAATCATTAGGTATAACTTCAGTAATGGAAAGTATCTTTTAGCTTAATTCATTTGGCACCTTTAGGGTTAAAATAATGAACAGGTATAATACTTAAATGATCATGCGCGGATCCAGATATCTTTCTCAGGGGGGTCCCACCGAAAACGCACTCTTCTCAATATATGATACTTTGATATCCGGATTTCAGTGGATGTAAGCCATTTACACTAACCATGATGAGGTCTCCACATTTTGAACCCTTTTTAAATTTATGACTGTATTTTACATAAATGCTGTGCAATATCAAACCAGTCCCAATCACGAATCCGATAACCACTTTTTTTGCCAAAATTCCAGGGGGGGGTCTAGACCCCCAGTCCCCCCCTCTGGATCCACCCTTGTATGTGATAGATTAATATACTAATAGTTGGTTGAACTCTGTACCATTATGACAGAATTTCACACTGGTCCAAATTAAAGGCATTTGCAGACGACAAAATAAATGTGACTCAAATATTGATATTTGATTTGGAACGAGAAGAAAACATTGTGGGAAAAGGAGAAAATGCTGGTGACCAGCATTTTCCCCTTTTCCCCCACTGTTTTCAAAAGCTTTCTTTCTAACGGTCATAAAACTCGGGATTATGTGGTAAAGAGTTATGTAACAGCAGAAACTTTCCTGAAAATCAGACAATTAGCTGATCTAGCATTAAGGAGAAAAGATTCTGGCCGACAAGGCAGTGCCAATATTGATTTATATGTGGAGAGTTCCAGTTATCATCACAAAATAACCGCACCCATATTTTTCCTCTTATAGCACAATGCACAACCTTATAGCAATGCTTTTGGAGAACAGTAAATGTCAAGATCAGACTGCAGAGTCCAATATGTAGTTAGATCTTGGATTTTTCATGATGTTCCATGCAAAAAAGTAAGTCATCCTTGCTACAGAAAAGGCCTGAAATTGCATGAGTAAAGTTTTTAAACTGACTGAAAATAACAAATTTAGTGTTCTAAGGTATGATCTGTTTAGAAAAATTATTAAGACCTATGGAAGAATTGCTTGGAACTAACCCTTTACCACACAGTAACTTTTTCTGTATTTCCCACAATCTTTTGAAAACACCTACCTCAGTTGCTCTGAACAGGCAAGATTTAAAAGCTAAAACAGTCCAAATTGTATATTTTTTTTTCTTCTACAATCGTAATTTGCTCTTATAAAAAAGTTCAATAGCCAGTGACTGTCTGTTGCTAGGCATTTATACCAAATAATAATGGCGCATGAAAGATGAGACAAACAGTGAGAGGAGCACTAGGTACAACAAAATACTTTTACTGCTACCAGAGATCTTTGCCATCAATTAAGATCAGACTGCAGAGAAGTCAAATTTCAATTGACATTATCTGTTATATATTATAGGATCTGACATGAGTTGGCTTTTGGAATAAAATTTCATTTAAAATATCTAGTAGCTTGGTTGGTTGGTTGTATTGGGGTTTAACACCACTTTAACAGCTAAGGTCATATCATGGTGGTAGGTGATGCACATGTGTTTCCTGGCTTTCTTACACCGGTACTTACACAACTTTCTTTCCAAAGCCACCGCCTACTTTTCTTACATGCTTCAGTAAAAGTGAGAGGCGAAAATACACTGGAAAGAAAGTTCGCCTCAACCGAGTATCGAACTAACAACCACCAGGTCATGATTCTGACACGCTCTGTGACCACTAAGCAACCCGGGCGGGCTAAAAAAGTCTAGGGACTTTTGCAAGCTTAAGAACATTCTTTTCTTGACGAGTTTAATAAATTTTTATCTTAAATACCACTGAATGCCAGATTCTTTTTATCACATAACCATTTTTTCACAAACGATAAATCAGAAGATGCAAAAACATCTGTAGATGCACCCTCAGTTATCTCCATAAACCCAATTTTCTTCTATGAAAAACGTTCAAAATGACATCAAAATTGATGTCACACAATCGTGATATTACACATGTATAAGATAAGAACATTTGTAATGGGTATATTACACTGAAAACAAGGGAGGTTATGTGATAAATAACTCTGCTAAACAATGAAGTCAATATCAAGCTCTTAACCCTTTACCACACAGCAAATTTACATACTTATCTACATTGAGGAAATTCACAGAAGAAAATGGACAGATATTCAAACAATTATACTTGTTCTTGAATAGGTGGAAAACATTGTGGGAAAAGGAAGAAATGCTGGTTACCAGCAATTTCTCTTTTTCCCACAATGTTTTCTACCCTGCTGGAAATAAATCAATTTTTGTGTTACGTTTACTTTGCCGCCTCCTTCAACATGATTGGCTAAAAGTAAGCGCAGACGCTCACGCAACTGAACTTTTGACCAATCATGTTCAAGGATTTCTGTATTGGTTGCGGGTCATCAATATTGATATGAGGTCAAGTTGGTCAACTGTATTGATCGGAGGTGAAGTCATATTAAGCCGGGGTCACGACCTGAGTACTATACGAAATCAGAAATGTGACTGGTAGCGCGTGGACTGGTTTCCATGTATTACTTTTATATATCCAATAGTTAATTGATTATCATCTGTATTGAAGGAATTTGGGGACAAGAATTTAAGGTCTATTGCCCCAAACTCTTGTAATTAAAAGACAGATTTGCTGGCAAGATTGATCATATACAATATTTACTGATGCTTTAGTGAGTCCACGGCCCGTAACTCTCATAAAGAAAGAACCTGCTACGATTGGCAAAATATCCTGTACAAACTGTTGATATTGCATGATATTTATTGACGAGTTAGGGATGTTAATCCGGGAATGTATTTCAAAGAGTGTTGTCTGTCCTTGAAAAGGTAGAGTACCGTATTTACCAGCATTTTCTCCTTTTTCCACAACATTTTCAAAAGGCCTCTTTCTCAGGATCGTTTCAAGTAGGGATTGCATAAGTAAAGGGTTAAAGGGCCAAATAGACCCAGTGGACATTTTCCCATATTCACCAACAATTCTTAAGAACGTTCTTTGTCTTATTCTCCAGAATTTTCTCAACTGTAAGTAACACAACTTCTGATTGGCTAAACCATTTGGTTTGGCCAATCAGAAGTTGTGTTACTTACAAATTTAGAAAACCTTGGAGAATAGGACTATGAATATTCTCAAGAATGGTGAATACGGACCCTGGAGGTCCATCATTCAAACCCTGCCAGGGATGGCTATTTGCAATAAAGATGACTCAAAAAAACAGAAATTTGTTTTTGGAAGAGTAAGAAACATTGTGAGAAAAGGAGATAAAAATGCTAGTTACCAGCAATTTCTCCTTTTCCCACATTAGTCTCCATCAAAAGGCCCCTTCTCTCTGTCGTTAAAAGTTAGGCTTGTGGGGTGAAGGGTTGAAAGCTAGGTAAGTATGAGAATGATGAAAGTATTCTTCTAGCCAATAGATCACAAGTGGCTAAATTCAGGGTTAGTTATCTTTGATGTTTGTAAACATAAGACTGATTAATTCAATTTGTATGTAACTGTCCTTGTCAATGCCATGGTTGCCCATATGGGCGACACCCCTCTAAAGATCGTTAGTATTATGAGAAGGAAGAGGGGGAAAGTGCAGACACAGGATCAAAATCATCCCAAGTCACACCTTGTTCTTTAGACTTTCGACAACCCTGAGAAGGGATGCCTTTGAAAACATTGTTGGAAAAGGAGAAAATGCTGGTTACCAGCATTTTCTCTTTCCTCCCCCCCCCCCCCCCCAATGTTTTCTATCATTTCCAAATCAATTTTTCATTCACATTTATTTCATTGTCTGCAAATGCTTTCAATTTGGACCAGTCCCAAATTTTGTCGTTTGGTAAACAGTTAATGCGCACTGTGTATAGCATTGTGACAAGGGACCTTGGTTTAATGTCTCATTCCAAAGACTGTCAGTAATTTTAGATGGTCAGCCATGGGAATTGAACCAACACCCTCAAGTAAACTGAAAATCAAGTTCACCAATCCTACCTGAGCTATACAGGCTGGTCATAATGTAACATTTGATGCGGATAGATCGATATCATTAATTCTATCATCCAGACCTGCATCTACACTAATACATCAAAACATAAACAAAATTCATTTGTCACTCTTATGGCTAGGATTTTCTGTAAGATAAAAAGTAAGATTATAGTATCAAGGCACTATGTAATCTTCTATGACATTACATAATCTATAATCTGCTACTTTAGCAGGTAACAAATGCTTTTGGAACAATATCAGAATGGCTTATTAACTCTTTCCCAAACAAGCCCTGGTTTTTACATGTCTGCAGTGAAAGTCTTTTGAAAACAATATGGGAAAAGGAGAAATTGCTCATAGTGTTTTCTACCCTTTTTGAAAACTTTCTGCCATTTTCTCCAAATCTGAAATTGTCATCTGCAAACTCTTTTGGTTTGGAAGAGTCCAAAATTTGTCGTTTGGGAAAGGGTTAACTCTTTACCACAGGAGAAAATTTTAGACTGGTCCAAATTCAAAGCATTTGCAGGCGAAAACATAAATGTGAATGAAAAATTAAAGTATGCCTAGGGAAGGGAAGAAAATATTGTGGGAAGAAAATATTGTGGGAAAAAAAGAAAATGCTGGTTACCAGCATTTTCTCCTTTTCCCACAATGTTTTCTACAGGCTTCTTTCCCAGGGGCATCAAAAGTAGGGATTGTGTGGTAATGGGTTAATCCTTTAACCACACAATGATGACTTTTAATGACCTCGAAGAAGAAGACTGAAAACATTGTGGGAAAAGAAGAAAATGCTGGTGACCAGCATCTTCTTCTTTTTCCACAATGTTTTAACCCTTTACTCCATAGATACTCATTTCTACGCATTGCTTGTAGGAGCCTTTGGAAAACATTGTGGCAAAAGGTGAAATTGCTTGTGACGAGCAATTTCACCTTTTGCCACAATGTTTTCTATGCTATCAAAAGGTGTCATATACACATAAGAAACAGCTTCATCCTTGCTGTTATTTAGGGTCATTTAGAGATACCATAGAAATGCCTCATGGAGTAAAGGGTTAAATTCTACCCTTATATAGACAACTTCCATCATTTGACCCACATCTGAATTGTCCTCTGCAAATGCTTTGAATTAAGATGTGTATAAAATTTTGCTGTGTGGTAAAGGGTTATTGACCCTCATGTCACAAATTCTGGGCAATTAACGCCTTCAGCACCAGGGTCACAATCAGGCTCTATAATGGACGGCACAAAGCAAGATCAGACTGCACAGAATATACCATCCGCTTGTGTGGTCAAGCTAGTATGATAAAATTCTTTCGGAGACTCTTAGGATCATACTGTCACTGCCTACCAAATGGGTTGAGTTTATATTATTTGGCACTGAAAGAGTTAGGACCACTATATTTCAAACAAAATTCATCAATGATGAACTAAAATCAGAGCACATACAATCTGCAGTCTCATCTTTATCTACTCTTTCCTTTTTTTGAGCCTTAAATATTATCCAGCGCACTGTAAGCATTCATAATTTATTCCATTTCACTTTTATAAAAATTCAGGATAAGACTTAGACCTGATAAAGGAAAGGAAGATCATTGTTATAAATATATTTTGTACTGTTAATCCTTTACCACACAATCCCGAGTTTAAACTACCCTGAAGAAGAAAGCTATAGGAAACATTGTTGGAAAAGAAGAAAATGCTGGTAACCAGCATTTTCTTCTTTTCCCTCAATATTTTTAACTATTCCTAAAATAAATTTAGATACTTAATCAATTTTATTTTGTCATATGCAAATGCAAATGCTTTCCAATGGTCTAACATTTCGTTGTTTGGTAAAGAGTTAACCCTTTACCACATAATCTCCTGATTTTAACAAAGCTGAACAAGAAACTTTTTTCATTTGTCTAAATTTTTGAAAAATCCTTCTCTGACAGACACCTGTATTAGAAGTATGAACTAGCACAGTATTTACCTTAAACCTATACCAAACAATCCCTGGTATTTTACCACCTTGAAATAGAAACCTTTTGAAAACATTGTGGGAAAAGGAGAAAATGCTGGTAACCAGCATTGCTGGTAACCAGCATTTTCTCCTTTTCCCATAATGTCTTCTACCCTGCTGGAGACAAGTTACGTTTAATTTGTGGTCTGCAAGTGCTTTCAATTTGGACCAGTCTGAAATTTTGTTGTCTGGTAAAGAGTTAAACACTTTACCACACAATCCCAAGTTTCAACAGCCCTGATGGGGAAGCTTTTCTACCCTATCAAACACAACTTTTGTCATTTTAGCCACTTTCGATTTGTCCTCTACAACAGTTACTGCTTTCAATTTGGACCAGTCTAAAATTTTGTCACATGTAAAAGAGTTAAGCATAAATCCAGAAATTACTCTGACACAAAATGAAGATATACTCAATTTGAGAAATTTCTCCATCTGTACCAATATTTTAAAACTCGACCTTCTATTGTAGAGGCATCACAGGAAGCATTGATTTAAAGGTGGCCCTTCAGATTTTGGGATGAAAATTTTACAAAAATGCAAAAAAATCATCCCTATACTCCCATAACCTTTTAATTTACATTCATAAAACCCCAGTAGTCAAAAACCATCCGATAACACGAGAAATTAGAGATTTATTACGGACCAGGTTGACACCAACGGGAGACACATTCTATTTTCTGTAATAAATTCTCTCATTTAAATACAGGACAACACAGACTAAGTTTCAAACATCAGTCCAAAGAAGACATTATACAAAATAATTATTACATGTTTGCTATGCAACGGAATTTAAGCGTTATTAGTCACATGCCAGTCACTTGACATACCCACAATGCTTTATTGATTTTTGGCACGAAATCTAAAAATAGCTTTTAAAAGAGGCTACATAGCCTTTTAAGGGAATACCATCAAAAAATATTTTTTTTTTGTAATTTTATTATTCTTAATTATTGATGATTTGTATTGTTTTTTCATATAAGTTTCAACGATATATATCTTTTTTAATTTGGTGTGATGTAAAAATTACAAATACCCACCTTTAAGTAAAGAATGAACTTTTGCAGCACTTAAAAAATTACTATTCCTAAGACAGAAAAATCTTCAACACTAATATTCTTCTGTTTGCTGTTTCTGGCCATTTTCAGCATTGTTTCATTAACCCATTACCAGACAACAAAATTTTGGACTCATCCAAATTCAAAGCATATGAAGATGATAAAATTAATGTGACTCAAAAAGCTGAAATTTGTCTTGGGAAGTGAAGAAAACATTTTGGGGAAAGGAGAAAATGTTGGTCACCAGCATTTCCTCCTTTTCCCAAAATGTTTTCAGAAGGCGTCTTCATCTCAGTCGTAAAAACCAGGGATTGTATGGTGAAGGGTTAATATCATGGCTACCAGTGCATCTATCCATGCTTTTCTTATGGCTTTTTTTTTTTAATCAGTACTTGGAACACCAGTCTTTCTACATCACTGGCTACTTTCCCAGATAAGAGTTTTTATACAGCAATCATCAGTAACAGAAAAATGAATCATGGTGCAATGACTTTCTTTATCAGGGTCGTTAAAAGCCGGGATTCTGTGGTAAAGAGTTAACCATTTGTTCACTGTACAATTACTGTGAGAGAAATTGTGAATGACAAATTTAAAATTGATACAAATTAGCCAAATACCTAGGATATGTTAGAAAACATTATGGGAAAAGGGAAAAAAACGCTGACTTTCAGCATTTTTTCCTTTGTACACAATGCTTTAACAATTTTTCTTCCTGCAAGTAGACGTTTCAACACAGGGTTGTTTGGTGAAGTATTATGCAAGTTCAATAATACCTAGCATTTAATCCTTTACCTTATAGTCCTGAATTGTAACAACTCCGAGGAAAGAAACTTCTGGAGAACATTTTGGGAAAAGGAGGAAATGCTAGTAACCAGCATTTTCTTATTTTCCCACAATTTTTTTTAACCCTTGCAACGGCAAATCCCACTATTTTAGCCACATTTAAGTTTTACTTCTGCAAACAAATTTGAATTTGGACAAGTGTACATATCTTTCACGTCGGAAGTCTTAAAGTGCAATATTATTTGACCTGATCATTATAGTGGTTACACTAAGTATTTATCTAAAACTTTGATCCAATATCAAATACATGTTTTTCTATTTTATAGTTGAGACATACTGTTAATCCATTTCCACATAATGACGGGTTTAACGACCATGAGAAAGAAGCCTATTAAATTTAAAAATATTGTGAAAAAGGATGAAATGCTGGTAACCAGCATTTTCTCCTCTTTCCCAAATGTTTACTAGACTGTTTGGTACAATTTGTTGTCGTCTGCAAGTGCTTCAGCCTTTCCAATTGTCAGCCTATAATATTGTCATTTGGGAAGGAGTCTAATCCTTTCTCAAAATCAAAGAGTGACTTTTCTCTTTGTCACTATGTTTTCCTGTTTATCCTTTTACTCTTTACTAGATGACAAAATTTTAGCCTTGTCCAAAATGAAAGCATTTGCAGAAGGCAATTTCAGTGTGGTTCAAATGGTGTAATTTTTCTTTGATAGAGTACAAAGCATTGTGGGAAAAGAAGAAAATGCTGGTTATATTTCAAAAAGCTTTTTTCCAGGAGCGTCAAAAGTCGGCATTGTACAGTAAAGGGTTAATACAAAGTGGAGCAAAATAAAATAAAAATACTATTTTGCATAAACAAGAGCATGTAGGTGCCAACACTCAGCTGCACTTCCTCGATTTTCTAAGAAAACTGAACGCCTATAAAGGGATAGGCATTTCTCACACTTCACAATTCACTCTTGTTTCTCTATTCATGTACTAAAGCGGAAGGAATAATGGTAACCGTTTCTGACTTTTTGTTCCACCAGGGTTCTATTCTACTGTGTCAGATATTATGCATAACATCCTATCCTACATCGATAGTATCTTTCTATCGAATAAACGCAAAAAATGCAAAAAAGCAGATAATTTTCATAGTTTGAAAGTATATATTGCAATACAAACATTAAAAAGCAAATTTTCAATGTTTGAATGGTTATATTTACCCTTTACTATGAATGGGCTAGTCCATCTGAACTGGAGTGAAGAATATTCATCAGTCCTTAGCGACCCGCCTTGACAACCAATCAAATGAGTGGAAAAATGAGAAAGTGCCAGATTGGCGAGGACGGTTTGAAAACATCCTCAGATCAAACCTTTTGATGCAAGTTGTAGCGACAAGTTGACTAAAAATGTCCATTTTGTGAGCTTATTTAAGCTTAGATGATCGGAGAAAGGAGAATACAGTATATTACTGTGTAAAAACCACTGTAATGGTTATCTGCCCATGTTGTGTGAGTTCCCCTTTTGATACTTCAGAACTGTCTTGTCTATCAGAGTTTGAAGTAAGTATCTTCAGTAATAACAGAAACATTGTAAAATGGCAACATTTTTGCAACATAATAACAACCTATATGGTGATGACACCAGGGCAACTAAATGGCATATTCTTCGAAAACAGACAAGCTATAGATCCAAATCATACAATTTTGCGTACATTAAGTCTTAACAATCACTATCCCGAGTATTGACAACCCATTATAAAAAACAGCTTTCAAAAACATTTAGAAAAAAAGGATACAATGCTTGTAACGAGCATTTTCTTTTTCCGAAATGTTTTCTACCCTTTTTAAAGACTGAGCATTTTCTTCTTTTTCTACCACGTTTGTAAAAGCTTCAAAGAGTCATTATAACCTCAGATAGTGTGTTTAAAGGTGGAAGATAAAATTTCAGGAAATATATAGCACTCTATAACCTTACAGTAATGTGATACCAGATGAGACAGTAAACACAGAGAGGAGACACTGGGGAGGTGACCTGAAAACAGGAGGAAACCATGCCATGAGAAACTGATTTCAACTATACTGTCATGTGCTCCAGAAATGTCTCATTAATTTCTGTCCTCATATTGGTGTAATACTGATATTTCAGATTATGAAGAAATCTATACAGTGTTAACACAGAAGTCGTAAATTTACATACTGACGTAGTCTATTCCATTTTATTGCTCCTGAACTTGAGTGCTGTAGTCACTACTTGTTATTAAGAAGAATTTACACCTGAATTTGTACTTGTGAAGCTGGTCCATTGAGTGTCTTTGGTCAAGGCATTGTAAACCCTTTATCAAACAATCCCTTCTTTTTATGACTCTTGGGTAGAGGCTTTTGAAAACATTGTGGAAAAAGAAGAAATAGCTTGTACCTGGACAAAGAAGAAATTGCTTGTACCAAGCAATTTCTCCTTATTCCAAAATGTTTTTTGCCCAATCGGACAACTGGAACTCATAAGAAAAAGATTTTGAATTGAAATTAATTACATGTACATGAATAAATAAGTTGTTGTTACAATTAATCAGATGACAAAATTTTGGAGTGGACCAAACTGAAATCTTATGCAGACGACATTTAATGAAAAGTTTTTGAATTATGTAATTTTTGTATTTGATAGGGTATAAAATATTGTACGAGAAGGAGAAAATACTGGTTATCATTGAAAGCATATGCAGATGACAAAAAATATTTTTATACTATGATCATTTCTGTCTTTGACTGGGTATAACAAAATTGTGGAAAAAGAAGAAAATGCGGGTAACAGGCTTTGAAAATTCCACTCTTCAGCTCGTCAAGACTAGTGAGCTCAGCTTTCTGGCTTATGGCCCTACCAGACAAATAAGAAAATGACATAAACAATCAGGATTAAAGACAAGTCTGAGTCTATTGTCACAGAAATCAAAGTGATGTTTTTGTCCCGAAATCAGCTTTTATATGTAATTGGAATCCCTCATTTAAGAACTAATCTTCTCTCTATCCTTGTTTATAGTTCTGTAAACCACAGATGAGTTATGAACTGGTCAACAAAGAATCCATGAGGGCAATAGCCCAAGTGGTTTATTCATTGTACCTCATAGCTCATAAACCAAAATGAAATCGTAGACTGGTGAAGGCATTTGCAGACAAAAAATTTAACATGACCCAAATGATGAAGCCTATCCTTGATAGTGTTGAACACACTGTAGGAAAAGGAGATCAGCAATTATTCCTTTTCAAACATAATAATTTATCTCCATATTGGACAGTTTAGATCCAAGATCAGACTGCATGTTCAGTGCAGTCTGATCTTAATCAATGCTGTCCATAACTATGCTTTCAAAGCAGTTAAGTACAGACCCAAATAATGCTGCTTCTAACTTAATTTTAGAGAAAAAAAATTTCCCCTCATCAAATAGTACAGATCAAAGATCAGACTGCAAGTTCTGTACACTTTGATTTTGATCTACACTGTCTAGTACAGGAAAGGTCTTTGAGTCAAACTTAGCAGCCAATCTTGAATTTTCAAGTCCCAGAGAAAGTATTGAAAACATTGTTGGAAAAGGAACAAGAGGGCCATGATGGCCCTGTATCGCTCCACTGGCTAGTTAGTCAAAACACTACAAGCCAAACATTACAATACTTGGCCAATTGGTTTTTAACTAGAAGACATACAAAATTTTCTTCTATAAAATCCTATGAGAAATATATGACCCCAGGGAAATGCATTTTTTGGCAACAAAGCTACAATTAATTGAATTCTGGTGGAGGTCCACAAGATACAGTGCCATGCCAAATAAAAGATCTAGAATGTGTGGTTATAAAGAAGAAGATATTCAAAGATTGCTCAATAAAAGATCCTGTAATCTTGCAACCCATGAGACAGGTTAGTCCTAGGTCTTATGATTAGTCACAAGAAAATTTATCAAGTTTTCACTATAAAAGCCCATGTGACCCCTGGAGTGGGACCAAACTGGACCCCCAAGGTTATAATTTGGGTCTTCTTGGTAGAGGCCCGCTATATAAAGGTACAACATGCAAAAACTTGGCAGACCTAGGCCTTATGTCTACATACGAGTAGATTTCCCTACATAAGCCCATTGTAAAAATAATCACCCCAGGGCGGGGACAAATTTGACCCCAGGGCTATAATTTGAGTATCCCTGGTAGCCATCAACTAGATATAACTACAACATGCAAAATTTGCTAGCTCTAGGCCTGATGACTTGGTGCGAGAAGATTTTGAAAGTTCTCCCTTAATTCATAAGCCCATGTAAAACTTGTGACCCTCCACAGGGGGCAGGGACAACTTTGACTCAATGGCTATAATTTGGACAACCTTGGTAGACAACCACGACATAAAGCCCTAGGTCGGATAGCTACTAGAAGAGGAATTTTCAAGTTCTCACTACATAAGCCCATGTAAAACTTTTAACCCTGGGGCTGGACTAATTTTGACCCCCGGGCTATATTTGGACACCCTTGGTAAAAGTCCACCAGATAAAGCTACATGCCAAATTTGGTAGCTGTAGGCCCTATGGCTAGGTAGAAGAAGAATTTTATAGTTCCTTCTATATAAGCCCATGTAATACTTGTGACCCCCGGGCCAGGCCAATTTTGACCCCAGGGCTATAAATTGGAGATACTTTGTAAAGGTCCAATTTTGACCCCAGGGCTATAATTTTAAGAAGGTAGAGGTCCACTAGATAAAGCTAAAATCATGCCAAATTTGGTAGCCCTAGACCTTACGGTTTCAGACAAGATTTTCAACGATTTTCAAAATTTTTCAGTTTTGTTGCCATGGCAACCAGAGTTTTTGAAGGAATCAAATTCTTTCAAGAAATTCTAAAGAGGATCTGATGGCAGGATCATTTCTGTGAAGTTTCATCAAATTGGATGGGTAGTTTCAGAGAAGAAGATGTTTGAAATAAGTTCAAGCATGCACAGACGGATGCACAGACGGACGCACAGACGCATGATGGACACCAGGCCATGACATAAGCTCCCTGGCCTATGGCCAGTGGAGCTAAAAACTGCTGGTAATCAGAATTTTGTGCTTTTCTGACAATATTTTCTACTGTTCCTCTGACAAATTCTACAGAAAATATGAGTCCTATTTGATTTGTAGTCTGCAAGATAATGTTTTATAAGAAAGTCTGAAATTTTGTCATTCAGTAGAGAGTTTTTCAGGCATGCTCTCGTGTTCTAAGCATGTTGCTGTTCAGTGAGGATAAAGAAACACTAATGATTTGAGGTGAAGACTTCTATTACTACATTGTTTTCACATGATTGGCCTATATTTCCTTACAATATCTGTAACTTCTGCTACCTTGTGTCTCCTTTCTGCCTGGTATGAACTTTGCGAATGTGGTCGTGGTTAAAACTCTTTACCACACAATCCCTGAGTTGACCCTGAGATAGAAGTCTTTAGAAAAGATTGTGGGAAAAAGGATAAAATGCTGGTTACCAGCATTTTCTCCTTTTCCCACAATGTTTCCATCCTTCACAAAATAAATTTCAAATTTTCAGTCACTTTTACTTCGTCGTCTGCAAATGCTTTCGATTTGGACAAGACTAAGGCTAAAATACTTCGTTTGATAACGAGTTAGATTCAGCTTCAGTCGCAGACGACGCTCGGCATTCCATTAGGTAGGAAATTAGATCTGTAGACCCATCTGTATTCTAGAATGGATCTTGCCTCTATTTTCCATTCAGACTGACGATGTTTTAACCTCAGACCACACAAGTGATGTTCACTGTAAAATCTAAGAACGAAACGTTGCAGAATAATTTTCATCACCTGCAATCTATGACGAGCAGTCATGATCTTGATCAGTAAGCGTCTACAAGAGATAGATCTAGATTTTCGTATAAAGTGGTCAAGCAAATGTTTATATTTAATCTTAATCTATCTATCAAATCCATATTTTACCATTTAACCTACTACACGCTGGAAGTTTGAAATTACATGCACTTCCAGGGGAAAAATAAGACATCTATATGTAAAATACGATTTTCGTCTGCAAGCTTACAAACGTCCCGGGTTCATTGCGTTATTTACTACAATCTTACTACGAAAACCTAATATATCTGAATGAAAAGATTATAGCACATTCCTTACCAAAATAAAATCCACAAATGAACGAAAATAACTTGTCCGTTTCTATTTTTGAGTCTCTCTGATACAGAAATCATAGCAGTCGTGCTATTTTTGGATTCGACTTCAGGTAGATATCTAACATGTGCGCTGTAAAATCCCTCCGCCTTAAACCTATTAGAAATACAGAATAGCAGACGCAAAAATTCAATATTGGTTTTATACTGCTTTGTAATTCTTACATATCATCTAGCTTACATGTTTTCAACGGATTTATAGTAAATTTAATCAAAATATACCGATAATAGGCTTACATGTGTACTATATTTCTGAGCGTATTCTGCTGCTGTCGCTGTAACTATGCAAAACGCCTACATGCGTCATTACTGACCTAATTAACGCCTAGTCCAGACTGCCAATGGCGGGTAATCGATCCTTGCAAAATAGGAATAAATCACTCATCGGCTTTATCGATATCTGTAATAGTAAACTCTATTTGTTGTCTCACAAGTTGTCGCATTTCTGCTGAGAAATCATTATTCTGGTTTGATGCCGGACTTGAAAATTTTATCGAGCGGAATTTCCCCGATTGACGTCATTGGCGAAAAAAAAGATCAAGCTGCCGCGTGCGTATCGATCGATCGTCGCGAGAATTTAGGAGCGAGTATTTTCCCGCCAACTGTCAGGTAAGATAGACATCTCTCTAAATTCTGCAAGGATGAGCTTTTTGCAAGCAAAATTTTGTTGAGAGACTGATGCCAGGGTTTTTTTTTTTCGCATTTGTTTCATTCTCTACAAAACGTCAAATTTAAGACAAGTCCAAATTGAAAGCATTTGCAGACGACAAAATAAACGTGGCTCAAAGTATGAAATTTGTTTTTGGAAGGGCAGAAAACATAGTAGGAAAAGGAGAAAATGCTAGTTACCAGCATTTTATCCTTGTCCCACAATGTTTCCTAAAGGCTTTTCTCCAAGGTCATCAAAACTCGGTATTGTGCTGTAAAGGCTAAAAATTAAATTTCATGTCATTTTGTCTGTTTCAAAATGCGTACTGCGCAGATGTGATAGATTTTGACCCGAGTGATCTATGCATGAGCGATGCCCTGGCAAAAGGGGGCTCAAGGCATCTCCGTGATTCATTTTACCTCGCATATCAAAACCGTTACATAATCACGTATCCATAAAATTCATTTTGTCGAACAACCAATGGAATCATAAGGTAGCATGCTGCTTGGACATACAGAAAATTGGTCAACAGCGAAAAGTTTCGATTCAGGTCAGCCAGCACAGACTGCGCAGGCTGACCTTGCACGGTACTTTTCGTAGATTCATTAAGTCCCGTTTTCATAGAGCATAGCTCAATTATATTTGAAATTCACAGATTATGTTCAACCATCTAAGCGCCCACTAAGTTACATGTACATGTCTGTGAGGAAATGCAAAGGTGCACCAGTTTCACAATTTTTTTTATTGTCAAAGAATGATTGATTCTATTATAGATCACAGATCAGACTTACACGTTTTTTACAGTCTGATCTTGCCTTGCACCAGGGATTATATTTGTAATTCCCTCCGCTTATACTGACTGCATTAGTAGATATAAATGAAATCGCTTTCGATATTATGTCGCTGACGACAGAATTTTAGGCTTGCTCAAGTTGAAAGCATTAGCAGACGATAAATTAGATGAGTCTAAAATGGCGGGATTTCAGTGCCAATACTTGGTAAAGTAGAAACCGTGATTGAAGAAAAAATGCTGGTTACCAATCATTTTCTCCTTTTCGCTCATTTTTTTGACGAGTTCATTAAAACTCTGCATCATCAGTGTATGGTTTGGCGCTTGCTACCCACACAGCGCCTCCTCCCATGTTTCTTACCCAATTTCAGACATGGTAACCCGTTCGCCTTTATCTTGCTGAAAGTTATTTACTCTCTCAGTTTTCGAACTTGTTTTATATAATAGTACAGAGGCTGTAGAACACCTAATGCAGTGCCAAGTGCTCTTCTCTGGTTCTGCATTCATGCTCCAAGCAGGTGATTGTCAACATCTATTTAGACCGTTCAGCTGAATGTGCTTGCAATTCAGCGCCCACAAACACCATACTCTTTTGTGGATGGCATAGATCAAGACCAAACTTCACAGATCGGGCAGTCTGATCTTGTATACACACAATCCACTTATTAGCTAAATCCGTCAGATTTTTCACTAAATCTCAGTAAATTCTATTTTCAGTTGTCGGAGGAATTCGGGTTTATATAATGGCTCTAAAAAAGTAAATCTGTTTGAAGTTCGGAAAACAGAAGAAACTCCTCAATATAAACAATGCTTTCAAGATTAAAGTAACAGTAGCTGCCAAGAGTAAACATTGTTGTTTGTAAAATGGCATTAAAATTTAAGTTATACCATATAAAAGTATGGCTATTATTGTTAAGATTACAATCTGCCATTGAAGATTACAATCTGCCATTGTAGGATCGGTTCAAGTGCTAGTCGCTAGCAGAGAAATTAATGTTAAAACCTGCCAGGTCTCTCGGTTTCTCTCTATATTTTGTTACCCATTTGCCTGATTTAAAATTCATTTTTTGTCCTCGATTAACTCGTTGTCTGCGCATGTCAAATTCTTCGAAGACTCGACCTATCTTATATCGATCTATAAGATGCATCATTCCCCCCCCCCCTTCAGATTTTGTATAGTAATACGCGCCATAAAGTAGCAATGGAGAAAGTGGCTTTTATCAATACGTTTGAGGAGAAATCTGGCTTTAGCTCCAGGTTTCCCCAAACTGCTGATCATATATAGCCGTTATTCTAGTTTGAAATTCAAAGTAACAGTTGTCGCGTACAAAAATAGTCCGGTTCTTTACCCCGGATGCCATGTGTATTTGTAGAATGCCATCTAGCGGGACATAATGGCGAATAACTAACACTTGGACCGATCGCACGTATATGTTAATATGTTGTCTTATTCACAATATTTTTCATGCTTTGAAGAGGTATGATTTAAATCTAAACGCATTTTAACACAGGTCTGCGTTGTGGTTTTTGTGGTATTTGTCGAAGACAATACCACAACAAGGTTGGGCGGTCGAAACCAGGGGTGGTTTTAACCGACGGTTTTAACCGGTTAAAACCGCCCCAGTCAATACTCCCAAAGTGGTCAGTACTGGTCAATACTGGTCGATTGGATATTTGTAGTGGTCATTTGGAAATTTTACTGGTCAGATGCGTTTTAAGTGGACAGTCATGCTATTTAGTGGATGATTTATTGTGTTTTTTTTTCCTTTTTTGGTTCCAAGTTTGATTGAATTCACCAATATGAGAGTTGACTTTAGTGGAAAGAGTGTTTTGTCCCTGCCAAGGCTACTTATCAGCTGGCTTTTGCCAGTTTTCCAAAACTCTATATAAGTTCCTAATCAGGTCTTTAGGTTTCATTTTTGACACCTTACGTAACTGCTTGATGATAAGATATTAACTTGATTGCATATAAGTCAGTATTTCACACTTGGGGAATAAGGCCTGGTGTCAAGTATTCTACCCCCAAATAGGGATACATGATTGGCCCTTTTTGCAATTTAAGCCACTCCCATTGGGATAGAAAGGGACAACTTTTACACCTTTTAATGTGTTTTGACAACAATGTAAAGGTGTAGGTAGACACTTGAATATGCTTCAGACATTGATGTATTCCTAATTATTGTTTAGTTAACACATTACCACACAATCCCTACTTTTGACACCCCCGAGAAAGAAGCCTTTAGAAAACATTGTGGGAAAAGGAGAAAATGCTGGTAACCATCATTTTCTCCTTTTCCCACAATGTTTTCTATCCTTTACAAAACAAGTTTCAAATTTTCAATCACTGTTATTATGTTGTCTGCAAATGCTTTCAATTTGGACAAGCCTAAAATTTTGTTGTTTGGTAATGAGTTAATCAGTCACAGCCTTCTTTATGGATATTCAATATGCCTTTAGATTTAATGACAGGTAAATTTCAGAATGGTTTACACATGGGTGACATTTTTTTTCTGCAATTTTACATGAAAGTTTCAAATTAGCTGCTTTTTGATACTATATTTGAACTTTGAAATAATCTAATTTTTTAAAAACTTAAGTATATTTGTGGTGGGAGGGGGAAAGAGAGAGAGAAAAGATGCAGTACTATAAATGGTTATCTAACCTATAAGGAATCATGATAGATAAAACTTAAAGTTCTTTAGTTGAAAAGAACTGACCTGCATGTAAGTTCAAAGAGGAAGGTCAATCCAACAACCTCTTCAGTTGACCAGCAGATGATACTGATGATAATATGTAAAATATCTTCAGTACAGGATTTAGGAGAGCTTTTAAGACTAGCTTAGAAACAGAACAGGTATGTAAGTCAGTGATTTAATCAACCAATGGACCACTTCAGTTGACCACCAATCGACCACTATTGACCAGTATAGACAGGTTTTAACCGGTTAAAACCGCCGGCCCGGTCAATACTCATATTGACCGGCTTTTTGCCAACCTTGTACCACAATGAGTTCAAGATTGAATTTTGATAACCATGTATCCTATTTTGTACCGTGAATCTAATACTCCATCGCGTTTAGGTACACAGCAGTAGAAAGAGATTGAGTTCAAGTAGTTCCAGCTTAAATTTTGCCGGAATATCCTGGATGTTTGTAGCTTGAAAATGCTTCAAACGCTTTGGAATATCATTAATATGTTCTCTGTCCTAATCACATACAAACAGAAAAAACAATGATTATATACTCTTTTATCGCAAAAAAAAAAGCCAGACGGGCTGAAAAACGTTATTTCAACTGTAATAACTCAGCTCTTTTAAAAAAAAGTCGGCTGTCAATGACACTGATAAATTAATCAACCTCCGAAAGGTCCCGGGCTTTAGCGCAAGAATATAAAACTTGGCATAAAGTAGTTCAATTTAAATACATGAATATTGCCATTTTCTTCATAATTTGCAGCTATCTAGGACGATATTTCAATTTAAATCTTGATTTGCAGATCTTCTATATGATACATATTTCTACATATGCCAGCGTATCCATTTTGTCATAGCGTACCCAAACTCTTTAGAGTCTATACCAAGTCTATACCGAGACAACGTACCCTAATTTTGTAGAGTTTTAGTTCAACCATTTTGTGCAAAACCGAAGGAAATAAACCCAGTTAAACTCATTTTTTCTCAAGCAAATGACTTGTACGGTGGCACTCAAATATGTAATTTGAAATGGCATATTAAAATTCATTCAGCGAGGCCATCATTCGTTGAGATACTTATTTTTGATTGAAAGTATCTTCTCTCGCTCATAGCCTTTCATTGGCGAAATGATACAAATTTGCCAACTGACCTTGGGCTTTTTCGTTCCAAAACCAATTCGTTCCATGGCTTGTTCATCCTAAGATTGCACGCTACTCCATTTGATTGCTCATGAATATTTATAGATCGAGGTAATAGACCATTTGCCAAATACCGTTACTGACGCGTTACTACGAGTTACTTCCCTTTCCACCCGACAATTTTTCCGAATCCTATGTATACCCGAATAGTTAAAGTGTCATATTTTTTAAATGGATTACACCCTAAACGTGATAAATAAACAACCTAAAACGGCCGTGCCGTTAGTTTCATCAATTATCTTTTTCGAAGACACACACAAAAAAGAACTGTTGTTTTATCAATTTTTCGGTAGACTTTAGAGAGTAAAGCGGTTTCATAAGCACTGTCTCCTGCTGGGCGCATTGATAGAGCTTTTTGTATGCAGACTGCATTAACCCTTTGGCTACCAAGTGCGACTCAATGACCTTTTGCAGACAATATAGATTCAGATCACACCAGGAAGAACGTGCAGTCTGATCCTAGATCTACACTATCCGATACGGAGATATTTTTCCTCGAGATATTCCTTTGAAATAACTTTTGAGGTTTTACTATCGGCTTTAAAAGTGGCATTAATATATTTAGTAAGATAAGGTTTAACTTAAATTAAACAAATACCCCCCTCCATTCCTACAGAAATTAGTGTAAATATACCGTTTAAAGTGGGACCTGTTAACCCAGGGTACATAATGCATTTGAAAAAAAAATGTTCAGGAAGAAAAATGCATCTTTTGGCGCCAGTAATTAGAACAGACTTACCCTCCATCACAGCTTTTAACAATGCCAAACCTTTACAAGTGATGAACGTAAGACTAAACGGGATAAACACTTAATTATGACACGTATGTGTTACATAGTCGGTGCCTAAAAAGAACACAACAGTTTTTCATATGGATCATCCACTTTGACGGTGAAATACCGAGATCAAACGTACACCCAGCTAACCCTTGACTAGCTTTTCAATGAAAACAAATATAGCACGTATTCGCTTCCTGAAAATGAATCTCTAACATCTTTTCTCCTAGAGGGAATGGAAGGTTTGAAATTTGAATTAAACTTTATTATTACGATAGTGTCAACTTATAGGGTAGTTCAAACAGGAACATGGCAAACATGCAACTATACAGATTTTTAAAAATGTTATTTCAAAGTTAAGATTTTTGCTATAAATTCAAGATGTTTGATGTCCCAGTTTTTTGTTAGTAGACTGTCTCTGTCTTTTAGCAGATAATGGAACGATTTTTTGGAAAAAATATCACATTAATAGTTTAAATAAATCAAACCACAGATTCCTGGACTTCGAGCCTGTACGTTACAAACTTAGCTACAGAATTACGCAAACATTGGTTGAATAATCAGACATAAAATTAGAAAAGGTCTACTGTAGGTATATTGATGTTATCCCCCACACCCCATTTTTTATAACACTGAATCTTTCACCAACTCTTTACGAAACAAAAATTTGAGACTTGCCCAAATTGGAAGTCTTTGCAGATAACAACTTGAATGTGGCTTAAAATGAAATTTTCTTTAGGAAGGATAGCAAGGGAAAAGAGGAAAAGGTTGGTTACTAGAACTTTAACCCTTTTCAACAACATTTTTAAAAAAACTATATTTCTAAGGGTCGTATAAAACTTGGGTTATGTGGCATAGGGTTTTAAATAGTTACTGCGAATGTTTTCACCCGACGACAACACTTTGGACTCGTCCAGATATTTAGCATATGGAGACGATTGAATAAACGTGGGTCAAATGGTTGTATTTGTCTTTGAAAAAGTAAAAAAAAAAAACTATTGTTGAAACAGGAGAAAATGCATGTTGCAAGCCCTTCCTTTTTTCTTCGAATATTTTCTCTCACACTTTGAAAATTCGTTTTTTCACAGATGTTTATGAACTACATATTGATTACTTTCAGTTTTTGTTTTTTTGAAAGTGTGTGTGAGGGGGGGATGTGTTAAGGTTGAGAAAGTGAGACAAATAACAGACAGTGGGGCAAATCAGCATGTCTGCCCCCTTTTTACACGGGTCGCTCGAAATAGTTTGATAAAAGGTTGATTAGCTGTTTAGTGTCTTCAGAAAGACATGGACAGTCCATTTAGTGATTTTAAAGTACTATTATCAAACATCCCTGTTGCACTTTAAGGCATGTACCTATTGACGAATAACTTCATGTTATAGATCATGAACAAAAGAAACGTGGCTTCAGATCAAATTTCAGATCTTCCATAACTTCTTTTAAGCTTCATTTTGAGTATAGAAAATATGTATCTAATGAAGTCTTACCAAAAAAAAAAAAAATGGGTGAAGGGTTAAATCGGTGTTCCTTTGATCTCGGTATCGCACTGCAGAGTGGGTGACCTTTAGAACAGCTGTAATGTACTTGCTTCTTACAGATTAGCACACATGTGTCACTTTAAATTGACTCTTCTTATCTTTTGTTTCATATTAATTTACTCCTTTGGTGATCATTACTGGTCAGCATTATGAATTTTATACCGGTTTCAGAGGCTAAGTCCGTTCTTAGTCTCTACATGCTCGTCATTTAAATACGATTTTATAAAATGCATATTTGGTCTGTTTGTGATTTTCTTCTTCAAAGGCAATATCATGAAATATGTTTGAATTGTGTTAGAATTGATTTCCATAGATTTCTTGCTATGTCATTTTATTTTCAGTTATCAATTCGTCCAAATTTAAAGGATTTCCGGTGTCATGTGATACTACTGGTGTGCCGCTTACGATAAAATGGAAATATCCCTTATCGTCTATTGATTGTGATGTTGGAAATTGAATGTAAAAGGCTAGAGATATTTCAAAATTATAGTTTTCAGGAACAAGCTTAATTTTGTTTGATATATCAACAGGTTTTTTCTCTCTATTCGTCATGCATCCTACTGTCAAGGGGCGTTACTCCTGCTTCTTCCTCATGATCAAAAGGAGACCACCTATACAAATAACCAAACTTTGTCATGAATACTCTCCCTTCAACCAAAAAGATATTCATTTGCTTAGTGGTTTGACTTTTAAGCCAATATCTGAACAATATGTCTCTGTTTCTTTCAAACTATTAATTCCATACAATGAGTTTCCTTGACAAATACCACTTCAGCGTTTTCAACGCTTTGATTTTTGCCCGCGAATGAACTTATAAGTCACCTTGTTCGCCTGTCTACTGCGAAATGGAGAAATATCCACGTTACACAGACAATAATCAACCTTACGGGTGCTGAACGCGACTCACTGACCTGTTGCTGACAATGTAGATCAATATCAGACTGCACAGAACGTTCAGTCTGCTCTTTGATGTACACTGTCCCACAAGGATATTTTTTTTTCATTTATGCTATTTTTTAAATAGGAAAATTTGTTGTTGTTTTTTACACTGACATCCAGAGAGTAAAAACACGCTGTTACAACTTTACAATGTGTAGAATCTAGATAGCTGTGTAAACGTAGATGAAAATCGATATATGGTCTATACGAGGGAGACGCGAAAGATTTGTCTCCGATTTAAAGGTGGGTATTTAGAATTTTTACATCTCACCAAATTAAAAAATATATATAACACTGAAATTCATATGAAAAAATGATACAAATCATCAATAATTAAAATTCATAGAATTACAAAAATAAATTTTTTTGATGGTATTCCCTTAAAAGGCTACGTAGCCACTTAAGCTATTTTTAGATTTCTCGAAAAAATCAATAAAGCATTGTGGGAATGTCAAGTGACTGGCACGTGACTCATAACGCTTAAATTCCCTATCATAACAAACATTTAATAATTATTTTCCATAATGTCTTCTTCGGACGCTATGTTTGAAGCTTCTTCTGTGTATAACTGTAAGTAAATGAGCGAATTGGTCATCTAAAAATAGAATGTGTCTCCCGTCGGTGTCAACCTGGGCCGTAGTAAATCTCTAAATTCTCGTGTTGTCGGACGGATTTCGATTACTGTGGTTTTATGAATGAAAATTAAAAGGCTTTTGGAATATAAGGATGATTTTTTTGCACTTTAGTTTAATTTTCGACCCAAAATCTGAAGGGCCACCTTTAAACCGGAAACATTATAATGTCTATGGTTAGCTGCAATCGAATGAAATGCACTTTCTATCAGACGTAATCTGTGCAACATTGCAACCGTTAGGGGCAATATTTGGCACGAAGGTACCAGGATGATTGTAATTTCATAAAACAGAGATAAAATTGTTTACAAATCTGGACAACAACGAGTTGAAGTGCATCTTTAAAGTTTCAGTTGTTTTAGCAACAAAAGAATTATCAAAATTGCGAATGAAATCCGTAGTTTCGCTCAAACCTTCATTACATTTTTTTATTAATTCTATTTTCTTGCTGTTGTAAATCGTGTTAACCCTTTGCACCATAAGGCATTTCTATGGTATCACTAATTGACCTCAAATAACAGCAAAGATGAAACCGTTTCTTATGTTTATGACACCTTTTGATAGCATAGAAAACATTGTAACAAAAGGTGAAATTACTCGTCACGAGCAATTTCACCTTTTGCCACAATGTTTTCCAAAGGCTCCTACAAGCAATGCGTAGAAATGAATATCTATGGAGTAAAGGATTAAGGCTGCACAGAGCATGCGGTTTGATCTTTGATCTACACTGTCCAATATTTAGTGATTTGGTTTTAAAGGTGGTCCTTCAGATTTTGGGACGAACATTTTATAAAAATACAAAAAAGAAATCATCCTTATATTCCCAAAGCCTTTTAATTTTCATTTATAAAAGCCAGTCGTCGAAAACTATCCGACAATAAGGAAAATTAGAGATTTACTATGGGTCAGGTCGACACCGATGGGAAACACGTTCTATTTTTACATGAGCAACTCACTCATTTACATACCGGAATTACATAGACAAAGCTTCAATCATAGCGTCCGAAGAAGACACCCTGGAAAATAATCCCATGTTTGTTATGCTATTGAATTGAAGCGTCATTAGTCACGTGCCAGTGATTTGACATTCCCACAATGCTTTTCAGTTTATTTCTGGCGCGAAAACTAAACATACATCAAGAGGTTACGTAGCCTTCTAAGTGAACACCATCAAAACATTTTTGTTGTTGTTGTAATTTTAAGACTATTGATTTATTGATGATTTGTATTGTTTTCTCATATATGTTTTTTTTTTTTGCAGTCGGATATTGACCGTCCTTCTGAGCGGTAGCTATGAAGGGTTTTACTTTTTAATTCTATACCAAACAATCCCAGATTTTTACTACCCTGAAAGAGAAGCCTTTTGAATGCATGATGGTAACAGGACAAAATGCTGGTGACCAGCATTTTCTCCTGTTCTCACAGTGTTTTCTACCTTGCTGGAAACGAATTTCAATTTTAGAGTTACATTTATTTTGTCGTCTGTAAGTGCTTTAAATTTGGACCTGTCAATTACTTTGTCGTTTGGTAAAGGGTTAAACATCTCTTTGGCTTTAACTAACAGTGTTTATTTCGCTTTTCGTGGCCATTGTGAGTTTTCGTATGTATTATGTTTCGATGATATTTTAACCCTTTACGCTTTGTTACATACACTGTAACATATAAACTTTCGATTTTTTTTATTTTTAATACATGTATATGTAATGTGTATGCACGTATGTTTTTTCCCATTCTGTTTATTTTTATAACAACAATATTATTATTATTATTATTATTATTATTATTATTATTTGAAATGTAAATTTATAGTATATTTTTCCTTCGATCTGTTACCTGCTTTTATCTTCTTCCATCTACCTACATGTATATGGGTGATGAATAACAAGCGACATTTTACAGCATATATTTGGCAAAGATTCACAGCTTTGTCGAAATTAAAAAAAAAAAACCTGCGACTATTCTCTGATGCTATGCCTTTTTTCCGAGACAGGTCTAAAATCAGCGCAATCAGTGTGAA
Source organism: Tridacna crocea (assembly GCA_943736015.1). NCBI lineage: Eukaryota > Metazoa > Mollusca > Bivalvia > Cardiida > Cardiidae > Tridacna > Tridacna crocea. The sequence continues at coordinate 29,770,389 of OX031066.1, read as the reverse complement.
AAATATTGTCTCATCATACGAATACCCGTGATGTTTTCTGTGTGCATAGATCAAGATGAATTACACTAAGCTGTTTGTTGGTCTTTATTTTTACAGACTGATCATTGTGACCAAATTATATTACTGCACCAAAGCTTGATTTCTGCAAATGTAATGTATTATATCTTATTTATGTATTTAATGTCAGCTATTGTTACATGTATGTACATGATATTCTTATATTTGGATTAGCTTTTTAATGACGATGAACATAGTTCAAGTGATTGGAAATAAACTTCTCTTCTGTTCATATAAATTTCTGTGATACATATATTTTTTAATTTGGTGAGGTTTGAAAAAATCGAAATACCCACCTTTAAGGCTGCACAGAACAAGCAGGTTTGATTTTTGATCTTCACTATCCGGTATTTAGTGATATGTTTTTGATTTTAGAAGTTGAAACTGCAGAATTTGGGCCCGTGTTCATCATCGAATGTGAATGACCGTTACTTTTACACGTATTGGGCATGGAAAAGTTTTTAAAACGTACTCATTGACATCTCTTCAAAGAAGAATATGGCTAAATTAACATAGAAAGAATAAGTTACAGATCACTCTTTATTAGAAAAATCACCCCGTGTCCTTGTTGGAGATATGTGAGTCTTGTAAAAATGCTGGGAAAAGAAAAAAATGCTCGTAACCAGCATTTTCTTCCTTTCCCACCATGTTTTCTATCCTTTCAATGACAAATCAAAACCAATCGGTCTCTTTCTAATTTGTTGTCTGCAGATGCTTTGAATATGAACAAGTCTAATATTTTTGTCGTCTGGTAAAGGATTTGCGGAAGCTAGAATAGGTTTAAACGCCTGCTAACAAATGAATAAATATTTATTGCAAAGCACTCGTTTCAGTGACGTCATACAAAATGTTAATAGCGCGGTAAATCATTTTGCAATTAAAGTGACATGCTCTTCATCGAGATTTCCGAATATAAGGAACTTCGTAATGGTGATGATTCAACTCTATACCACACGACAAAACTTTAGACTTGTCCAAACTCGAAGTATTTGCAGACGACAATCTAGATTGGGCTCTAATGACAGACCTTGTCTTTGGTAGGGAAGAAAGCATTATGGAAAAAGGAAAAAATGCTGGTTATCAGCATTTTTTCCTTTTTCCAATAGTTTTCGAAAGGTTTCTGTCCCAGGGGCTTCTTTCTCAGGGTCGATAAAAGTCGAGATTGTGTGGTAAAAAAAGTCGAGATTGTGTGGTAAAAAAGTTAAATGAGCTGTGCTCTGGTAAAAGGGGGCTTAATGCATCTCTGTAGTGTATGATACCGAGCAGTTCATTATATAGTAGTGTATCCATAATATACATTTTGTCTAAGAAACTTCCGAATGATGAGGTAGTGTTGTCCTTTGACAATCAAAAAATGGCGAGTGACGAAGAGTTTCGGCCCAGGGTTAGCTTTCGCTTACTGTGCAGTCTGACCTGGGTCGATACTTTTTGCAGATACATTTAGTCCTGTTTTCTCAGAGTATGGCTCAATTAAATTGTTTCTTAATGGAAGAAAGTGGAGAAAAGTAGCCATTTTGAACTACCGTTAAAGCTGGCGGGAAATTCCGGAATCTCTTCATTTTTAAATTTTAACTCATTACTAAACGACAAAATTTTTGGCTTGACCAAATCGAAAGCATTTGCAGACGACAAAATGAAAGTGACTGAAAATTTAAAATTTGTTTCGGGAAGGGTAGAAAACATGGTGGGAAAAGGAGAAAATGCTGGTTACCAGCATTTTCTCCTTTTTCCACAATGTTTTCTAGAGGCTTCTTTCTCACGGGTGTCAAAAGTAGGGATTGTGTGGTTATGGGTTAAGGTTTATTTTTCCTTTTTTTTTTGGGGGGGGGGCTCATTCAAGCCCTCTCAGATCTTATTTATGGTATGGAGTAAATTTATTGGAAACTGTCCTATGCTCTTACAGTCGCGATGAGTGCAAATTCCTTGGCCTAACCTTATAAGGTAAAAGGATTATGATTTTTAAGCCTTAGTACACAATCCCGAATTTAAACTAACGTTGGAAATAAAGGTTTATAAGACAGTGCAGTAAAAAGGAGGAAAACTGCTTGTAACTAGCATTTTGTTCTGTACCAATAAAGACTTCAATAATTTCACAGACAACTGCCATCAACTACACTGTTTTATCGTCCGCATGATTGTTTCCAGTTTGGACCAGTCCGAAATTTTGTCACCTAGAAAAAGAGTTAAAAGAAAGGCGAAAAATCACTGGAACTGATGAGTCGATTGCCGAGCAGGCGACATTTTCGTAGGTTACAAACTCGTTTCCGCCATAAACTGGAATTATCCCGCCTCGATGTCGTGCAAAACCTTGCTCATGCGCTGTAGTTACTTCCGGGTGGGACTTGGTCGGGCTTATTTTTTTACCGAACTGCTCCATGTATCAGCGACCATCAGTCAGATGGCTTTTTTAAATAATTGTGAGAAAAGGAGAAAAATGCTGGTAATCTTCTCCAACAGTGCTTTCTTCCCTTTCACAAACAGAACCAATACTTTGAAGCAAATCTATTGTGTCATCTGAGATTTACTTTAATATATGAATTGGTCTTGGCGTAGGGCAAAACAGGGATTGAATGATTGAATGACGTTTCATGCCGTTTTCATATTATTTCAGTTATCGTCGGTTTACTTCAAAAACCTTTAACTACAGCTTACAAGCTGTAGTTTATATGAGGTTTTTGAAGTTAATTGACGTTATATCGCTGCGACCTATGCCTGTATCTGTACTTTCCCGGGTTATAACAAGGACTAACAGCCGGGATATTGATATTTGAGAACGTGCGTTGACAAAAATATAAAACACAATGGGTGACATTGAATATCAACGATCAGAGGGTACAGTCTGCGCAGTCTGGTCTTATTCTAACCTGTCTGATCAAGTTAGCACGTGTCTTCATAGCATTAACGGTTATCCAAGAAACGTAGTTCTTTAATCTTTTAATCTTAAGAAATATTTCTCTACACCCCCCTTTAAATGCAGAGTCGCTCTTGAAAATTGAAGACGATTTCGTGTAATATTCGGAAAAAAAAAAAGGCTTAACTCTTTCACGCACAGGTCGACACCGACGGAATAGACTGTGTATTTTTACATAAGCAACTCGCTCATTTACATATCGGACATACACAGACAAAGCTTCAAACATAGCGTCCGAAGAAGACATCATGGAAAATAATTACATTTTTGTCATGTTATTGAATTTAAGCGTCATTAGTCACGTGCCAGTCATTTGACATTCCCACAATGCCCTGAAAGCGAAAGCTTTTGAAAACATTTGGAAAAAGGAGGAAATGCTGGTAAGTAGCATTTTCTCCTTTTCCCACAGTGTTTCTACCCTGCTGGAAACAAATTTCGATTTTTGAGTCAGATTTATTTTGTCGTCTGCAAGTGCTTTCAATTTGGATCAGTCTCAAATGTTGTCGTTTGGTGAAGGGTTAAAAGAGGATGCTGATTTTTTGCTGATGTCTTGTTTCTTTTGGCTCGTACATAACATATAGACATTTACTGGTTGTTATCATTATCTTTATGTATTGTATTGGGATAAGACGATGTATAAAATGTACAAATCTGAATAAAATTGTGTTCTGTTCTGTTAAAGAATCAGCTGCATTTTACTATTGCATTAGATTATGCCCAACAGTAGACTTGCGTAAAACTGAAAATTACATAAAAATAATAAGCGTCGTTTCGGATTAGCCTGTACGGAGAGCGCAGGCTGATCCGATGCTATACTCTACTCAAGTGTCCGAACGCGTCTCTTTGCATGTTGCATGTCATATTGTAAAGGTAAACAAGGTTTAAGCTTTTCTTCGTGCGTCATCCTTTTGTACTGATTTGCATAATTATTGCTAGTAAATCATGATATATATGAACTTCGCAATTATCTCGTATGACAGTATCTCCAAAAACCGCCCTAATACAGCAACATTATTAAATTAGTTTTCGAGAGCTATCAATCAAGTTTATTTATAGTAAAATCAAAGGACTGAAAGTGGTCGTAAGCGTTTTATTTATGGAACACAACGGTACTCTCAGTACTTTAATTACAGTTGACATATTCAAAGCCTTGTAAGAAGATTAGGCGGTGTTGAGCACGTGAACCCTTTACAGTGCAACCCCACGCTTTAAAATGACGCTACCGAAGAAAAGCTTTTGAAAAAAATTGTGGGAGAAGGAGAAAATGCTGGTCACGAGCATTTTTTCCTTTTCCCACAAGATGTAGAACTACAATTCGAAAAGACAAATTCTACTATTTGAACCAAACTCAATTAGATCGTCTGCAAATCTTTTGAATTTGGGTAAGTCCAACTTTGTGTCGTCTGGTAAAAAGTTAACCCTTGGAGTCACAGACGAATAATTCTTTTTTCTTTTATTCCTGACAGTAATTTCCGTTCTAAATAGTATAGATTCAAGACAGCTTTTGGTATTTTTGTCAGAATATTTTGTCACAAAACATCAGTCATTGTTTACCTGAGATTAGAACAGAACAGAACATAACATAATTTTATTCAGACTTGTACATTACATACATAGTCTTATCCCAAAACAATACAAAAAAGTGATAACAATTGTCACGTGATTCCGTGCCGTCTAATCGTTTATATATAACTATATAAATATGCATGTATACGCACATGCATACGCACATGTCCACAAATAAACATTATACATATACATATACATAAACATACACACACATGCAATCATATGCATGCACATACCTACATACACATCTCTATGTATAAATATATGTACATATACGTGTGCACGCGTGCATACCTGCCTACACACGTATATACATGTATACACATATACACATAGAAGAAAAAAAACATACACTGACAGAAAACAAGTTTTTGATGCTGGTTTAGGAGAGCTCTAATAAAAAGCAAAATTTAACTCAAGATTATATTAAGACTATTGTAAACAAAAGCTTTATGCACAATAATTGGAATGTATTAAAATATATAATAAATTGATAAATAATAACTAGGTACTATTTGTTAAATTAATTTGAACATTTCTGACATAAAAAGCTTCTTTAATATACCTAGAAAAAATTCTTAGCACATTCTTATCCACTGCTTGAAATAACTGATACAATTTAAACATTGATGGTCTAAGATAAAACCTTTTATAAAGATATTTAGCTCTCAATGGAACATATAAAGGGCAAATCAAAACTAAGTGATAAATGTCTTCAACATCGTGCTAATCACAAAAAGTGCAGTACCTCTCGTTCCTTGAAATTCTATATCTACCTGCCCGAATCTTTAATGAATGAGTTGATAATCTTAGTTTCGTAATGTAAATTCTTAAATCAAAAGGTACTAAGTCCAGATAATATTCGTATGTAAAAGTACTTTTGAAATGCTTATATTCTACTAATATTGAACTATTGTTGACAGACTCTTGCCACTCTTGTATGAAACAATCAGTAACACGTTATCATAATTGTTTAATAACTCAGAAAAACCATAGTTGTCTATAATAGTTTTAACCTGAGAGACCCAATTTGTTTTTCCAACATGAAAATCATTAACAGCTAAGTTGTATGACCTATTTAAAATAACATTTTCTGTATTGATAACCTAGCACCAATATTTGATAATTCTACAATAACGTGAAATATAGATAGGGTACTTCGATAATTCACCATAAACTCCCAGAGTACAAGCATTCGTAGGAACTTTCAATACACGTTTGCAAAACTTTAAATGAATTCTCTCAATTTCCTTAGATTTCGTGATACCCAAAATCTCTGATGAATAATTTAAAATTGACCCAACAAAGGAATCAAATAACTGGCGTAATGTTTTAAGTCTTAATGGCACGTTCTTACAGTTCAGTAGAAGCAATGACAGTGCTTTTAAAGCTTTACCAATAATGAAATGATTATTCATACAGAAGCTACCATTATTTAAAGACTGTCCCAAGGTAATTAAAGGAGTCGACTACTTCAAGATTAGTCCCTCCATAAGTCCAAGTTTCATTATGTTTCAATCTTCCCCTTTTCCTAAATACCATAATCTTAGTTTTTGACTCATTGACCTCCAGTCCCCATTGTTTGCAATAACTATGTAACAAATTGAGTTTTTTTTGTAAGTCTTCAGGCGAATTACCAAAAGTACCATATCATCAGCAAATGGTAGCAAAATGAGAACAATATTATCAATTAAAATTCCGGAGCTCACTTTGTCTTGCAAAAATAACTCTAAATCTTCTAAGAATAAAGACACTAATACAGGTGAAATTACCTCCCCATGTCTTAGACCCACTGAGTAGGAGAAAAAGTCAGAATAAGTATTCAAATGTTTAACACAAGATTTAATTTCATTGTACATATCTTTAATGATTCGTAGTATTTTACCTTGTACCCCAGCCTTAAACAGTTTCAACCACAATGCATGCCTGTAAATACTGTCAAAACATTTCGTTAAATCAATAAAAGCAACATGTAACCGTTTGTTATTATTCAGATAGTTTTCTACAACTGTGTTTAAAGCAAAAATGGCGTCTACTGTAGATTTACACTTTCTAAAACCAAATTGAGAATCGGATATGATGTTGTAATTAACACAAAAAGATACAATTCTTTGGTTTAAAACAGTAGTGAATAATTTAGACATACAACTTAACAGGGTAATACCCCGATTTTTTATTCACATCGTTTTTATTCCCCTTTTTAAATAATGGTATTACTAGACCCTCTCTCCATTTATCAGGAAAATGACCCGAGTCTAATATAGCATTAAATATGTTACAAATATATGGAGACAAAATATCAATACATTCAATAAAATACTCATTCAATAAACAATCAGTTCCCAGGGCTTTATTCGCTTTCAACCTTTGTAACTGCTTTCAAAAGTTCATCATGTGATACTGGAAAATCTAATTCATCATTTAACTCAAAAATGTTGAAATTGCGATTAAGACAAAAATCTTCGGCTTGGGTATTTGTACATTGGTAAATGTCATTTTCTAATGTTGAAAAATTAGACCGAGTACTTTATACAGTCTGCTCTTTATTTGCAATGGTGGTAAGAACGTCTTCACACTATATACCAAACGACACAATTTTATACTTCACCAAACATAAAGCAATTACAGACGACAAAGCAAATGTAACTTAAAAGATTAACATTGCCTTTTTTGTGGCTGAAAACACTGTAAGAAAAGGAGAAAATGCTGGCAAAAAGCATTTTAACCTTTTCTCACGATGTTTTCAAAAATCTTGCTATTTGGGGTCGATGTAACTCGGGATCGTTAGGTTAGATTTTTAACCTTTTACCAGATGAAAACGATCTAACCTTGTCCAAATTGAAACCATTTGCAGACGACAATTTTATATTTTATTTTTTGTGGATCAAATGGTGAAATTTTTTTCTTGATAGAGTAGAAATCATTGTGGTAAAAGAAGAAAAGACTGGTCACCAGCGTTTTCTCCTTTTCCCACAATGTTTTCAAAAGGCTTCAATCCTAGGTGCGTTGAAAGTCATCTTTGTGTGGTAAAGGGTTAATTATACTGTGCATTTCGTGCTGAAAAGAAAGGGAAAATACACGTGGCGTTTGTACCGTTTGTACCAGAAAATTAATTCTATTTGAGTGCAAATCTTGAACACGTAGGAATGTCATCTCTTCAAAATTAAAACACATATTTATGTATTGTTCTTCTTTTAAATAGGCCTTGTTAGTGCCTACAGATGTTAAAGTCCTTATTTACATTCTCATATTATTGTAAAAATTGCAAAGCGTGAAACAGTCGGGAATAATGAGTCATGTAAACAGTTAAAAGGGGAATTAGCCCTTACGCCCCATTCACAAATAAACAACTGCCGTCCCACAGTAGTAACAGTGCATCCGGCACCTGTTCGAAGTTATACCCCGGTCACATATTCACGGAAGGCCGCCACGGAAGAGCTACGGATTCGTTCCGGCATTGTCCGTGGCAACTCGTACTAGTCTGTAGCTCTCCGTATTGTAACCGTAGTCATTCGTAGTAGTCCTTGTATATCCGTAGCGGTCCTTGACAATTTTTGAACATGCACAAAAATTCGCTACGGATCAAACGACCCTAGCGTATCCTTACTAGTCCGTATTAGACCGTACTGATACGTTCTGGTCCGTATTAAAACCGTATCAGTCCGTACTTATCCGTAGGCCCAAATTTTTTTCAGGATTTGATACGGAGAACTACGTATTAGCACGGTTACGCTACGTTTTAGTTACGTTATGATACGGATTTGTCACGGTAAGTTACGACCTTAATACGTTGTACTACGGAGAGGCAGGGATTCGCACGGTCTTTTACGGTTTACTACGCTGCAACACGACACAGTACGGAACTGTAAGGACCACTATTGTTTGGTAGGATAAATTCAAAATCATGTACTTCAACAAGGGTATTTTTACTCTATCTTTGTAGAATACAACGCAATTGCGCTTTGTTGTTGAGTTCACAATGATGAACCATCAACAATGATGTTTGCAATAAATTGGCGGTAACTGGGTATTGGTATTACACAAAATGTCAAGGCACTGGTCCAGCAGCTTGATGACATACATAGATGTAATAATTATATTTTTATCGTACTACTAATAATACCTTTAATTTAAGGTTACATATTTTATAAAACATTGTACGAAAATGAATAAACATCAGTATTATAATGTGACATTTTATCCAAACAACGATGCTAAACATGCAAGTAAAGCAATCAGATAGTACGAGTACATACAACTGTCACCGTTTCTGGTGGTTCTAACAACCGCCAACGAAACAGGAGGTCAAAGGTTCGAACCCCGCCGGGAGCTTGTTCTGATATGGCTGGTTGGTGAACCGCCAGCTGGTTAAATGTATGGTTACTGGGTGCCTGCCTGGTGCCAGGCTGGTCCTTTCGAAATGGGTGATACTAACTATAATAGACAAGCACTTTACTTTTAAAACATAAGTTACATTCACGACAATCAGTGTAATTGTGAAATAAACAGCAGATTTTATGAACATAAGAGAAACGTCATATTGATCAATATTTTCATTGAACCCTTTGCCATTCAATCCCTTCTTTTTATGGGTCTGCAACAGACAAGTCAAGAAAACATTCTGATTCCAGGAAATCGAAAAAGATGCTCAAAGTGGGCAATTTCTCCATTTCCCACAATGCTTTCTACCTTATTGTAGAACTGAAGCTCATTTGTAACAAATTTACAGTTGTTGTCTGCAGATGCTTTCAATTTCGTGGAGGCCAAATTTTGTCACTTGTGATGGGTGATTGGTTATAATAATCAGGTAATAAAAGACAGAGAATATGTGGACTAGAGATTGGCTTTTACGAAGACCCGTCCATGGCCAGTATGAGGCTCTCATGGCCGAACCTGTTGCATTTTGAAAGTGAGCGGGCTAGAGCATTTGGACGGAATGCTAAATCGTGGTAGGTCCGTATCGATCCGTGACGATTCGTACTACTACGTATCGGATCGTTCTTATTCGTACTAATCCGTATCTGTACCGTAGCAAATCGTAGTGCATCCGTACTAAAATCGCCCTGATTCGTGTCGCTCCGTATTAAACCGTGTCGAACCGTAACAATCCGTATCACTCCTGGAACTGTGACCTACATTTTGACCGTAGATCCGTCGAACTCCGTACTCACACCGTTGTGTATCCGTATTGGAACCGTAGCGGACTACGGAATTTGTCATTTCCGTAGTCATCCGTGAGCGATTAGACCGTAGCTCTTCCGTGGCGGTCTTCCGTGAATATGTGACCGGGGCTTTAAGGAAAAAGTTATAACTAGACGGCCACCGGACGATTTTTGGGCCATCGGAGAGCCCGTTAACGCATCGTCTGGGTTCCGTCCGGGCGCTGTCCGGTGACAGGCCGATGTCTTCAGAAATTGGACGGCGCCTGGTCGTTTTTATGAAAACCTGTATCTCCAAATCGTCCGGTGACCGGACTGCCTCCGATCAGGCGCCGGACGGAGCCTGGATTGGTATAAACATTCGTCCGGGCAGCGTCCAGTGACCGTCAGATCGCTGCGCGGCATTTCTTTTGTTAATTCTTTCCGGACGGCGACCGGACGGCAAACATACTTTGGCGACGTGATCAGTATACTAATGTATTATAAAAGTGTATGTTGATTTCTCACCTCATTAATATTTATCAATTCTGAAGTGAAAATGGCATTTATACTACCACATAATCTGTTGAATCTTCTCCTTTATAAATAGAGATTGCAAGCTGCTCGCCGAAGGCAGAGAAATGCAATAGCAGCTGCTGCTGTTTACGACCAGGAGCGTGCTGGGCAAGGCCGCAGAGTGAGGACTGTGTGGTACAAACTGTGGCTACAGAGGTGTGTCATCCTCGGACATTATGACAAGCCTCTGTAGCTAGCCGGACGGCGGCACAAAGTCTTAAGGATGTCGTCCGGTCGCCGTCAGGTCGCCGCCCAAGGACCGTCCGGTAGCCGCCCAGTGCCTTCTGAATTGAAAAAGAGCACGCACGGAATTTCGGAAGAAACTGCCGTCCGATGCCCGCTTGATTTGTGACTGCCTGAGTAAAATATCTTAAAATCGTACGGCGCCCGGACTATTGCTCAAAATTTTGAATCGGCGAAGTTTGAAGAAATCGTCTGGCGCCCATTTTACTTGTGACCTAGGCATTAGGCTACTAGGCACGACTCACTGACCTTTTGTGAACAGTGTAGATCAAGATCAGGTTGCACAGAGTGTGAAGTCTGATCTTGGATCTACACTGTCCGATAGGAGATATTATTTCCCGAAACATAAATCTGAAATATCAGTATTTGGGTTTTAACTACAGAATTAAACATTTCATTTTAGTTATTCAAAAGGATAAGAATCCGTGTCTGCCGACCCTGGTCGAAACTTTTGGAATTGGTAATTTTTTTTGGCGTGTCCAAGCACCTTTCAACTTCATGATGCAGCAACAAGATAGACTTTATGATCCATGATCATGTGGTGACTTGGTTGGTATAATGTTGATTGATGAGTGAATGGGGTTTAACGTCGTTTTGAACATTGTTTTAGTTATATTGCGGCGGCCAGTGCACCTATCCATGTTTTCCTGGCATCACTTTTACCAGTACTCCCCAGAATTTTCTTCCCAAGCCACTGTCTGCTTTCCCATACCATCATCGTCGAGATAATGATCAGCGGTGAGAGAGGAATGAAGTTTTCTTCAATGACAAACATTGTGACAGGATTCATTCATCTCCCACCGCTTATCATTATCTCGATGATGGTGAAATGGGAAGGCAGCCAGTAGCTTGGATATAAAATTGTGGAGAGTACTGGAAAAAGAGACTCAAGAGAAGCATGCAGAGGTACACTGGCCGCCGCAACACAACTAAAATAATGTTGAAAACGGCATTAAACACCAATCAATCAATCAATCGATCGATCGATGGATCAATTATTTAATTAATCAATCAATGAATCAATCAATCAACCAATCAGTCTACCATTCATTCATTCATTCATTCATTCATTCATTCAATCAATCAATTAATCAGTCTACCATTCATTCATTCATTCATTCATTCATTCAATCAATCAATCAATCAATCAATCAATCAGTCTACCATTCATTCATTCATTCATTCATTCATTCAATCAATCAATCAATCAATCAATCAATCAATCTCTGATGTGAGTGATATTTATGAATATTGCTCTGACATTGCCCTGAGTTAAACATGGAACCACGCCAGCCATATTATGATCTATCCATAATAGTCACCTTTTTTAAGAACCGACATATTCATGAGGTAGACTGATCCTTAGGCAAACAGAAAATTAACCGGTAGCGAAATTTCCGGCCCAGGTCAGCCTGCGTGGAGTGCGTAGGCTGACCTGAGTCGACACTTTTCGCAGATGCATTAAGCCCCCTTTTTTGCAGATCATGGCCCAAATAAAAAAATATACGAGTTTTACGGTCGGAAATGTCATGGTAGAATTCAAGAAATTGTGTAAAAAAAATTTAACCGCGTGATTTAACCCTTTACCACACAATCCCGACTTTTTAACATCCCTGTGAAAGAAGCCTTTTGAAAATATTTAGGGAAAAGGAGAAAATGCTGGTCACCAGCATTTTCTCCTTTTTTCCCACAATGTTTTCTTCCTTTCCTTAGCCCTTTACCAAACAATCCCTGGTTTTTACGACCCTGAGATGGAAGCCTTTTGAAAACATTGTGGGAAAAGGAGACAATGCTAGGAGCCAGCATTGTCTCCTTTTTCCACAGTGTTTTCTGCCTCGCTGGAAACAAATTCAATTCATGAGTTGCATTTATTTTGCAGCCTGCAAGTTCTTTCAACTTGGAGCAGTCTTAAATTTTGTCGTTTGGGAAAGGGCCAGCCGAATTTCAGTTTTTAAGTCACATTCATTTTGTCAATTTGAACCAGTCTAAAATTTTGTCTTTTGGTAAAAAGTTAACTGATGTAACCTGTTTACAGGTACCATTTGTACTCAACTCTTATCTCCATTGTTACAGAATGACATTGCGGCAGCCAGTTCATCTATCCATGCTTTCTTGGAGTCTCTTTAACTCTTTACCACATAAGAAAATTTTAGACCGGTTCACATTGAAAGCATTTGCAGACAACATAATAAAGATACCTGAAAAATTGAAATTTGTTCTGGGAAGGGTAGAAAACACTGTGGGAAAAGGAGAAAATGCTGGTTACCAGCATTTTCTCTTTTTCCCACAGTATTTTCAAAAGGCTTCTTTCTCAGGGGCGTCAAAAGTAGGGATTGTATGGTAATGGGTTAACCAGTATTCTGCACAATTTCTTTTCCCAGCCACTGGCTTCTATCCCACATGACAATCGCCGAGACAATGGTCGTCTGTTGTAGAGGAATGGATCCTGCCACAATGACTTTCATCAATCCTCCAAAGGACATTAGCCGAGTCAAGGATCGATCCCACGACCCTTTGTTCTCAAGACCTGTACGCTACCGATTAACCTACCGGGACTCGACCCTAAATAAGTGAAATGGAACAATCAAACAAATAGTAAATCCCCGAAATAATGCTATTTTAAAAGTACTTGTTGGTAAAAGATATCTGTATCCGACAGACGAGCCCCGATAGCTGAATCAGCTCAAGAAAAGCATAGATAGGTGCACTGGCCGCTGTGATGTCATTGCAATAATGTTGATAACGGCGTTAACTCATTACCACATGCAATCCCTACTTTTGTCGACCCTAGGAAAGAAACCTTTTGTAAACATTCTGAAAAAATGAGGAAATGCTGGCAAGAAGCATTTTCTATTTTCCCAAAATGTTTTTTTCTACTCTTCAAAAAACAAATAGCAAAGTTCACACTGGAGCCTGGTCAACGTTACTGCCCCTGTCAATTTTACGTACCCGCTCGAGTAAAAACATGGCTGCGCCCACACGATTACACAAGGTTAGCACAAAAACATATTTTTTTAAGGGGGGAAAGAAGAAGAGAAAGGAAGGGAGAGAAAGGGAGGGGTGTAGGAAGAAGAGAATGAAAGAGAGAGAGAGAGAGAGAGAGAGAGAGGTATCCTTAGGTAGACTGTTCCTTGAACATACAGAAAATTGGCCTAAAGCGAAAAGTCTTGGCCCAGTTCCGCCTGCGCGGAATGCACAAGCTGACCTGGGCAGATTCTTTTCGCAGATGCATTAAGCCCCCTTTTCACAGAGTATCGCTGATCAATATTTAAAGCATAGTATTAGATATTACTAGTTACAAGGCATATGAATGGTTGTTCTTTGATGATCATTATTATTAAATTATATTCATGAAAACGAGTCTCTTGATGACGATATAGTTATGAATCTTCTGCACGATAGTTATGATAGATATCCTTTGCATGATACTGTCTGTCATCAGGCTCTTCATCTATATCACAGGAATTTGACATTCTATAACCAAAATGAATGATCAAATATGGAAAAAAAATCTCCCAAATCTAACCTATATAATGTAAACAAAAGGAATGCAACTTCTCGATTGTCAGCACCAGTACAAGACCGCCTTTCCCACCCAAAATCACCCACGAAACAAACATTGATCATAATTTCCTACAGCCTAGCGATAGACAACACAAAAATGTACCTGCGACATTCGGCGATTCCTCAGTTTAAAGGCCCAGTCACACAGCGAAAACGCATGAATTGCGCACTAATTACGCACAGATTTTCGTTTCTGCGCAGACCGTGCGTCGTATGCGTAATTCGTCGGTGGAACGAACGTTGACAGTCGGTGATTGTAAGTGGATGTGCGTCGAAGGCGGTTTGTGCGTGATTTTGAGTTTTGAACGGTTCAAAATTTTTCCGACGCGTTAGTGTGCGTAATTCATGATTCGGCGTGCGTAGTTTATGCGTAGAGTATGCGTGACTATGCGCGGGACACGCGTCGGCCGTCAGTGCTTATGCGTCGGAACTGGTTTGAAACCGCGCACGTCCACGTCCGTCCACTGACGCCCCACGTTCATATCGCGCATGAACCGCGCATGTATCACGTTCATTCCACTGACATCAACTGAGAATCACTTACAAAACTGACGAATAACTGAACTATCCCTGACGGAAAACGCATTACGACGCACATCCACTGACGTGTGACGCATTTCCAACGCATTACCACACACATCCGACGGACGACTAACTGACAGAAAACTGATGAATCACTGATGTTCCACTGACGAATCACTGACAACTCGCGTATGATTTTTGGCATATAAAAGCAGCCATTTCGGGCACTTTTGCCATTCCAGACCTTGCTGCCAAGGGGTCCATATCACTATGAACCCTCAAAGAAGAGATGCTATGGTGTTCCTGCTGCAGCACCAGAATGTCCAGATGGTGCAACTTCATCAGATGTTGGCCAGGAGAAGAAGACGCAGGAGAAGACAACAGATCCGGGCTGTCTGGACCAGAAACTGGATCACTAGAAGACCACAGCAGGGCTTGTATGACCGTCTGATGGTGGAGCTCAGAAATGAAGACCCAAGATCCTTCCAGAACTTCATGAGAATGCCTCCAGACATGTTTGATGAGCTTGTGCAGAGACTGACCCCCAGGATCACCAAGAAGACTACAAACTGGAGATCTCCCCTAGAGCCTGGTCTGAAGGTTACTATAACCCTTCGTCACCTGGCATCTGGATCCAAGTACCATGACATGCAGTATGCCCCACAACACCATCAGCATTGTGGTCAGAGAAGTGTGTGAGGCCATCATTGAAGAGTATCTGGATGAGCAGTTGTCAACTCCAACCACTGAGCAAGGCTGGCTGCAGCTGGCAAATGACTGGTACGAGAGATGGAACTTCCTCCACGTCATTGATGCTATTGATGGGAAACATGTGGCGTGCAAGGCTCCCCCTAATTCTGGATCTGAGTTCTACAATTACAAAGGCTTCTTTAGTGTGATCCTGGTCGCCTTGGTGACGTCTGAAAAAGTGTTCTGGATTGGCAAAAGGTACTGAGGAACTCCCTTTATGGACCGCTTTTTATATGCGCGAAATGGAAGCGATAGTGATGCTGAGGGTGCGTGTTCCGTGCGTGATCCGTCAGTGATTCATGCGTGGGGCATGCGTCGACATGCGCGGAACGAAAGTCCTTGTACGTGGACCGTACGCGAAGCGTTCGTGTTTGGACGTGCTCCGTTAGTGATTCGTGCGTTGGGCTGCGTCGAATGTTCGTGGAATACTGCACCGTATTTGCTAGTATGCGTTGACATGCGCGATATGTCAGTGATTTGTCAGTGATTGTAAGTGATACGTACGCGGTTCATGCGTGATTCGTCAGTGATTTCTACCCCCGACACCCCGAAAAATTGGCCAATTTCTCGTCACACAAGCACGCACAAACCCAATCTGTGCGTGATTTGTGAGTGATTCGCGCGTAATCGGCTGTGTGACTGGGCCTATACACCTTTTAACCGGAGATATCCGTCATGTTTTACTTTTTTTTGGACAATTTCTATCCATCGAGGAGGCCATTCGCTGTTTCGTTTGGTAATGAGATTTAATTAAACACCATACAATCAATCTTTCCGGACAGTGTGGATCGAAGATCAGACTGCACGTTCTGTGCACTCTGATCTTGATCTACTCAGTCCGCAAAAGGTCAGTGTATTGCACTAAGCAACGTGCGACGATTAAAATCGACATATGAAGACGGAGATTCGGCATAGAATTTTACAAACCTTCAAATATGTTGGCCTGTTATTTGGCACACTTTCAAGGGACGTCATCTTTCCTATTGTCAACAGTTACAATTTCAAGTTTTGGCGATATACCGCAAAACGTTCGGTCCGAAAACTTGGTGGCAATGTCAGGATTCCGTACATAAATCAACATTATGCTTGCAATATCATATGAAGGAAAGGAACGATGTTGAAACAAGCTTTAGTTACGTGGTTTTTGAAGTAAACCGACGATATATTGATTTAAGGCACAGTCGGCCAGTCACGTATCCTTACTAAGCTTGATGCAAGTAAAATTAATTTAGCAAAAAGAAAAATAAAAACTAAATGCAAAAACAAGAAATTTACGACAAAACCAATAAATTACGGATAGAGATATGGCAAAAACTGAAAAGAACGAAGCCACAAATCTTCTATACAAATGAAAAAACAATCTCTTTAGTAAATTCAAAATCATGCAGAAATTACTTGTTCATTGTTAGATAAATTTATCCTTAGACTGCGATATTTAATTACGAATAGATTGCCATCTAAATATAACATGGATTATTAGATGAATTGACTCATAGATTGCCAAATCAGTCTATTTATGGATTGCAATTTATTTTTATCAGTAGATAGATAAATCCGTTCACATATATTTCGATATAAACGCGCGCATATACATGTATTTCCACAATAATGAAAACACAGAATGGCATTTTTGACTTACCTATTTTATGATATTGCCAAACAGATTTACTCTTGCATAAATCTACCTGTAGATTATAATATAAATTTCCCGTTAGATTGTCATATGAAATTATGATCGCCAGTTTGATATTTACACATAGATTTTCATATGAAGTTATATGCACCGATAGATTGCAAACTAAATTTTACCCCGGTTTTCAATTTGCATTTCTCCATATATTTTCACACATAAATTGGCACATGGAACGAAACATAAATTGACTCATAGATTTTCAAACTAATCTACTCACAGATTCCACATAAATTTACAAAAGGATTCAAATATGAATTTTCCCCTAGGTTGTAACACAAATTTACCGATATACATGTATTCCTTTATGTAATTGTCCATTGATTGCTGAATAAATTTAGCCATACCTTGACATACAAATTTTCTGTTTACACGTCACAATGATTTATTTCTATATTTCCATGACGTTTTCAGGTTGAATATGGATTATCACAACAATTTACCCATATATCGATATATAATTTTACCCATAAACTGTCACATCAATGTGCCCATAGATTGTCACACACACATATATATACCGATATACAATTGCATCAGTTTACCTATATTGCTACTCAAGTTTAATTATAGATTGTCACCTATTGTTTAAATAGACTGACATGTAAATTTACTCATAGATTGCCACATAATTTTCTCTCAATAGACTGACACATATTTACCAACAGACTGCTGCACAAAGTTAGTCATATAATTTTTTTTCATTTATTGCAATGAAAACTTATCAATGGATTGCCATATGAAATATTTCCATAGACTGCCATATCATTTTTTTTTCATACATTGCAATACAAACTTACCCATAGATTGCCATATAAGATTTTTCCATCGACTGCCAAAAATCTTTTCTATATATTGCAATTTAAATTTAACCATAGAATGCCATATCATTTTTTGTATTGATTGCCATATATTTTTCCCATATTTTACAATACAAATTTGGCCATAGATTTCCATATAGAATTTTCCCATAGATTGCCATATAATTTTTTAAATACATTGCAATAAAAATTTACCTATGGATTGTCATATAAAATGTTCCAATAGACTGCCATATACATTTATGCCATAAAGTGCAATACCAATTTACACATACATGTTGATGGCTATATAAAATTTTCCCATATACTGTCATATGACTTTTTTTAGATACAAGGCAATACAAATTTTGTCAATAGATTTCCATATAAAGAATTTCCCAATAGACAGCCGTATATGTATTTTCTGATATATTGTAATACAAATTTACCCATAGATTGTCATTTGAAATATCCTGATAGACTGAAATATAGATTTTTGTCATATAAAGAAATTGTTTTACAATTTGACCCAAAGACTGCAATATAAAATTTTCCATGTATTGTCATATAAAGTTTCCCATTAATTGTCACATATTTACCCATAGATTGGAATACAGATTTACCAACAGATTGCCATATAAAATATTCCCATTTAGTGCCATATAAAATTTTCCTATGTATTGCTTTACAAAGTTTCCATCTATTGCTATAAATTTATCCAGTTTTGCATATATACTCTCTCAAAAAAGAAACGCAACATACAGAAAATAGGAAATTTACTTCATATATTATTTTCATAATTTATGATATAAATAATTTACACAGGAATGCAAAAATTGGCACATTTCTTGTTCATGAGTTCTTTTACCTTGGAATATCACAGTTTGTCACATATTGTCAATAAATCACTCATAAATTATATAAATAATATATGAAGTAAATTTCCTATTTTCTGTATGTTGCGTTTCTTTTTTGAGAGAGTATAGATTTACCCAGAGACCAACATAGAAAAATATCTATAGATTGCCATATAAATTTACTTTTGTACTGACAAAAAAGTTACCCATACCGTTTTGTAAGAATGTCTGAAAGAATTCAGCTTATCTTAATCCAAGATCAAAGAGCATGTCACAAGAGGCTTTGATGGACAGTGTAGATTAAAGGTGGCCCTTCAGAATTTGGGACGAAAATTTTACACAAATACAACAATATCATCCTTATACTCCCAAAGCCTTATAATCGTCGTTCATAAAACCCCGGTAGTCGAAAACCTTCCGACAACACAAGAAACAAGAAAAAGTTGATGCAAAGCATCAAAGTCGCCGCAAAAAAATTGTTTAATGCTTCAAGAAAGCCAGGGCAAGTAAGTAAATGTCAGTTTTCATCAGCAGATTTTTTAACACATTATGAAATTATGTGAATAGTAACCTATATCAAAACTTGTCTTCTGTTACAGTATCTAGGCTAGCACAGCGCTCTCTTAGCTCTTTTCCAAACGACAAATATCAGACTCTTCCACATTCAAAGAGTTGGCAGATGACAATTTAAAAAGCTGCAAAAATGGTGGAAAATTCGCTAGTAGTGGGGGAAAAGTATTTAATAAAGAAGAAATTGCTTATAACGAGCAATTTCTCCTTATCCAACATGTTTTGACAAAAGAATTTGATAGCACACATGTGATAACCCGTGTTTGTTTGGGAAAGTGGTGAAAGCAGGGCTAAGTTACTAAAATGTTGCTGTCCTAGGAAAGTATGATTCAAGAGGACGTAAGTTTGCAAGACATGCTTTCAATTTAAACAAGTCTAAGACCGGTATAGCTAAACAGCGAAAGGAACTTCCTTTCGCTTCCTTTCGCGAAAGGAAGATTACGTTCACGAAAGGAAGATTCTTTACTGTGAAAGAAGCGTTTTCCTCACGAAAAGAAACTGTCGTTGATTTATTGCTTATACATTCTAGGTATTTGTAAAAGTTAGATTATGAATTCAAGATTTTTACACTCGAATAATCGTGTTTTACTATGGGTATGTGTATTCCCCAGCCCCAATAAAAAAATAGGCCATTATTCCCGGCCCTAACGGCCCCCCCTAGCTAAATATTTTATTTGTCGGTAAATTTTAATAAAATTAGCACCAAATTAAAGCTTAGGTAATAACCTTTGTAATAGTATATAGAAACTTGATTTTTCATGCATGTGTAGTTATGATAAAAGCATTTGAAATTCTTCATTTTTTTGCTGTTCATGCGTCGTAATTTGTTAGTGATAAAATCCGGCCCCACTTTCTAAATATTTCATTTATTGGTTAAATTTAATAATATTAGCACCAAATTAAAGCTTAGGCAATAACCTTCTAATGGTATGTAGAAACTTGACTTTTCATGCATGTGTTGCATTTGAAATTCGTCCTTTTTTATTACTAAAATATGTTGTAATTTTTTAGAGATAAAAACTCGGCCCCTACATTTAAAACTTGTTTTTCCCTTGATTCCAAGAAAAAATAAATCGTTATAAAGTCCTTACCTTAAGCTATTGAATGATATTAAGAATGTAAAAATTGACACATGCATTATTGGGTAATTAGATTTTTAACTTTATAAATTTTTAGAAGGGAATGCACTGTATTTCTACGTGTAAATCCAACAACCTATCCGGCCTCTATATTAGAAATTAAGCTTTTCAAACAATATGAAAAATTATGATATAATTTCAAAGTTCATATGAAAGCCTGATATCTAGGCTTTAATTTAATACTATTTTGAGCACAATACAACGAAAAATAAAAGATTTAGCATAGGGGCCGGATTTGTGTTACTCATCAAATACCTGGAAGAAAATACGAAAATCTTATCTTCTTTTGATTGACAATATTTCAGAAAGTTTTAAATTGACCATATTTTATTTCGTATCATATGAAAGTTTGAAATCTAGGCTTCAATTTAATACTTTTTAGAGCATAATACAACGAAAAATAAAAGATTTAACATAGGGGCCGGATTTGTGTAACTCACCAAATACCTTGAAGGAAATACGAAAATCTTACCCACTTTTGACTGACAATATTTCAAAAAGTTTTGCAATGACCATATTGTATTTCACACCATATAAAAGTCTGAAATCTAGGCTTCATTTTAATACTATTCTGAGCATAATACAACACAAAATAAAAGATTTAGCATGGGGGCCGCAAGGGCCGGGTTTTTACTCATTTTGACAGGTAGGGCCGGGGAATACACTTTGCCTTTTACTATCGCGGTGAAAGTGTTACTATAAATAACCGTTCTTGCGTGAAAGTATGTATGTACACGAAAGGAAAATTTTTTCCTCGAACGTAGTCTTTTTGCATGAAAGGATTTTTTTTCTGAATTTGAGAATATCTTTTCGACATGGATGAACTTGACTTGTCAAATTTATAAGTTTTATATAAAACTTTTGCTAGTAACGAGATTCTTTAGTGTAAGGAAATTCCTTTTGCGAAATACAAAGCCGTCTATAGAACCAAGATATAAAACTGTTCTTCTTGGAAGAGTCTAAGACTTTAAGATGAAATCATTAGACTAGCAAACTTTATGAAAGACGAAAAATAAAATGTAAATATAATTTTCTAATAATTTAGACGTGATTTAAGTTTAAAATATGAGATTGAAATCACAAATGTAAAACACGCTGATCAGTGGTTGTTAAACTCGTATAATTCTTTCTTGTCCTTATCTGAAAAGCATATTTTGGAGTGAAATGTTGTTGGAAAGGGATAAAATGCTATTTCCAGAGTTTTTTTTTTTTCTTTTTCTATCAAAAGAATCATGATGGTATATGCAATCATTTCTTACCATAATCATTTTGCTTCCTTGCGCGAAAGGAAGATTACGTTCACGAAAGGAAGATGTTTACTATGAAAGAAGCGTTTTCCTCACGAAAGGAAACCGCCGTTGATTTATTGATTATATATTCTAGGTATCTGTAAAAGTTAGATTTTGAATTTGAGAGTTTTAGACTAGGAAAATCGTGTTTTACTATCACGGTAAAAGTGTTACTATAAATAACCGTTCTTGCGCGAAAGTAAGTCCGTTCATGAAAGGAAGATTTTTGCCTCGAACGTAGTCTTTTTGCATGAAAGGATTTTTCAAAATTTGAGAATATCTTTCCAACATGGATGAACTTGACTTGTCAAATTTATAAGTTTTATATAAAACTTTTGCTAGTAACGAGATTCTTTAGGGTAAGGAAATTCCTTTTGCGAAATACAAATCCGTCTATATAGAACCAAGATATAAAAATGTTCTTCTTGAAAAAGTCTAAGACTTTAAGATGAAATCATTAGAGTAGCAAACTTCGTGAAAGTTAACTCTTTACCAAACAACTGGTCCATGGGAATCATGACTTTCGACAAGAGTGTGGAAAAGAGAGGAAATGGTTGTTGTTGTAGTCTTTTCTGCCACTTTAACTCTTTACCAAAGAATCCCGACTTTTAACGACCCTAGGTAAAAGGCCCTTTGAAAACATTGTAGGGAAGAAAAGGATGTTTTCAACCCTTTCAAAGACAAAAATAATCATTTTCAGTACTTAATTTTTTGTTGTCTGCAAATGCTTTCAATTTCTCCTTTTCCCAGTGTTTTCTAACCGTTTCGATAACTTTCTGCCATTTTCGTCAATTTTGAAAATGTCGTCTGCAAACTCTTTCAGTTTTGAAGAGCCTAAAATTTGTCGTCTGGTAATGGGTTAAGTAAATAGGGTGAGAAAAAAAAAAGAGATTTACTTTACAAATGAAGATCGATTGAATTGTTTTCCGCCACTTTCAACATTATTTTGGTAATATCACAGCAAAAGCTCGTATATTTTTGTTTTTTCTGGGTTTCACAAGTTCTTGGCAATGGGCTCTATTTTTCAGTGTCTTGCCAAAGGGGCACTCCCATGAACAATTCAGGGGTCCCATAGTGGCTCGAACCTGTGGCATCAAGGTTATAATTCACACACATGTACATTATCACTGGGCCAAGCGGGGCCTGCAACATATAAAGAGAAAACTGACAGGAGGTGGGGGCAGCGGCATTTTGTTTAAACGTTCTTTCTATATTATCTGTAGAATGAAAAGAAAATATGAAAAATGTTCCTCACAACCTTTCATCATTTTCCAGATAATCCAAAAGAAGAAAGATTTGGGAGCAATACTGTTAACAAGAGGTTTTTTACTTTGCTACAAATGTTTCTTATTTTTCAAAAGCAAATCCCAGAATTGGAATCATTCTTATTTGCAATTTGCAATCTGCAAAAGCTTTTAATGACACTGGCAGGGTTATGAATTTGGCAAAGGGGTTAGTAAAACAATCTGTTTGAAAATGAAATACACATGGAATTCCCCCTCGTTTTATATTATGGTTTCCACGGTATATAGTGTCTGTGGCACCTGTAAAACAGTATGAAACGTCTGAAGGTACGAAAAGTATAAAGGACGAAATATCCGACCCCCGAAAAATCTAGCCTTGAGCTTCAAGAACGTCAAGAAGATCATAATGTGACAAAGTCATTCATATACAATGTAGCATGTGCAGTATGAAAGCAGCCATTGATTTCGTTAAAAAATGTATTTGTTCCTAACAATTCCTCTGTAAAAAAAAAAGCGAAAAGAATTTCCTTTCATGTTCAATGGATCAGTAGAACTTCAATGTTGTTCAGATCTAGATCTATAAAGTGCTGCGGTACAAATTCATGAATGGCTAAAACTTCTTAAATAAGTATTTTTCCACATCAAGATAGATCTAATATGTTAACTGTTATGAAGGAACAGTCCTGTTATCAATTTTACCCATAATAGCATACTTCCTTCCGTGGGTCAACGTATTCCTCCTTTCGCGAAAGGAAGTTTCTTTCTCTGCTGCAATACTTGTAAATACACGATGAACAAAAATTTCATCTATATCAAGATAATATAGTAAGTGCCACAAGGAACCGTTCTCTTGCCAATTATACCCACCTTAAATTATAGCAAAGTAAGGGCCGGCAAAACAAAAAATACCTTCCTTTCGTGGAAGAGCGCTCACCCTACTAGATGTACTAAGACTGGAGTTTTTGGTTTGAAACTGTTCAAGATCTTAATTTAAATCATATCGAGAAAACATGCATTTTAGAAAAGAAACCCTTTTTTTTTTACACAAAGAAAGCGCCACTAAAACACTTCTTTCTTTTATGAGGGGGGATGTAAAGAGTTAAATTAAACCTTTAAATTTCATTTATGTTGCGAAAATGTACTAAACTTGGGAAAGAAATCCTATTTTCGATAGGAATAGAATTCTTGCGTAGCTCGGAGTGAATTTTCCTTTCATCAGGGATTGTAAAATGTACATATAGTCTATTACATATGGTCCCTGTTTTCATGAATGGAATTTTCCTCTAAAAGAAACTTTGCAAAATCATAAATAACAAATTCACTACACACTATCATTGAAAAAAAGCTGAAATTTAATCTGTAAGGGGTACCTACTTCAAAAGAGATATTTCATTATTTATAAAATCATGTCGTGGAATAAACATTACTTGCGGGCAAAAATCTTCCTTTCGTGAAAGAAACTCAATTTTAGGAAGGAAATGCTATTTATAGTAACACCATTTACGGCGATTACTAAAACACGATTTTTCGGCCTCAAACGCTCAATCCCAACAATTTTATTTCAACCGTACGAAAGACATGACGTTAATTTTCCAAAAACACCTTCCTTTCGCAAGAAAAACGCTTTTTTCATAGAAAACAATCTTCCTTTCGTGGGCATTATGTTCCTTTCGCGAAAGGAAGCGAAAGGAAGTTCATTTCGCTGTTTAGCTATACCCGTCTAAGACTATAGTGTTTGGTGAACAGTGTTCATAAAGAATCACGGTTTTGCATTGCGCTTTATCATTATGAACAACACAGCCTCTCTCCAGATTTTTTCCACAAATTAAATTTATGCAGAGCTTGTTGAGAAATAAACAAAGGAGTTCTAAACTATTTTTGTTGTAAAAACTAAACTTAGAAATGAATAACCAATAATGGTCAAATACAATCATAACCATCATACCCGTTCTTCGACGGAATTTAGCACAATTTCAGCAATGCACAATTTTAGCAGTGGTCATTGAACAAAAAACACACAAATAGTAGGAAAAACTATCTACAAAATAATCAAAATGATTATTAAACCTGTGTACGAAGTTTGTACGAAACGACCAACTGGGTACGAAATGACCAAAATTGAAAGTATAAGTAGGTACGAAATGACCAAAATCGTACGAAATGACCTAGGTACGAAATTAACAAGGTACGAAATGACTGGAAACCTGTACAGCCTTGACCAATGGAAACAAGGCATTTATGTGGACGAGTCCATTTCTCACGAATAGCGACAATAAAAGAAATAATTAGGCGGTTTTTTGATGTTGTAAGTATTAATAGAACAAAAATAATATCGTATTGCAATTTCGTAGTTTAAGAATGAATTAAAAAGCCAGTTTAAGGCGAAGTAACGTTAGAAAGATTCCTTGTTAACCTAACATCCATAAAAAAACGAAATTCCCACTATCCATGTCCTAACTCGAAAAACTATTAAAAATATAGTCGCGCGCTTCTGCGCGGCGACTAATTAAAGATTTTGCTACAGCCAAGGTCGACATCGACGGGAAACACGTTCTATTTTTACATGAACAACTCGCTCATTTACATACTCGAAATCCACAGACGAAGCTTCAAACATAGCGTCCGAAGAAGATATTATGAAAAATAATTACTTGGTTGTTATGTAATGGAATTTAAGCGTCATTTGTCACGTGCCAGTCACTTAACATTCCCACAATGCATTATTTTTTGGTGTGAAATCTAAAAATAGCTTAAGAGGCTACGTAGCCTTTTAAGGGAATACCATCAAAAAAGATTTTTTGGGGTAATTTTATGATTCTTAATTATTAATGATTTGTATTGTTTTTTCATATAAATTTCAGTGACATATATATTTTTTGATTTGGTGTGATTTCTAAGTACCCACCTTTAAGAATTTCTAAGTACCCACCTTTAAGATCAGGCTGCACAGAAAGTCTGATCTCTGATCTATACTGTCCACTCTTTATACGCCAGTCGAAGACGTGACGTATTATTGGATCACCCATGGCACACGGGAGGGCGGGGGCGGGGGCGGTGTCCGGTTCTTTGTCCGGAGCATAACTTTGTCATCTCCAGTTCCACTGACTTGAAACTTTGCATTTGTGTTTGTTGCAATAATACGGAGTGCAGTGCGAAAGAACCATAACTCTACCTCGCACTGTCTTAGAGTTATTTCCCTTTGACCGTCATTTTTGCAGCTTTTTCTGCTTGTCCGGAATATAACTTTGTCTCTTCTAGTCTGAACATCTTCAAAATGTGGTATGCATGATTGTTGAAAAATTGCGAAGTGCAGTGCACAAGAACCATAACTCTTCCTATAAAGAATTTTGAGTTATTCCCCCTTCAACTTTCATTGTATAGCATATCTTGCTTGTTCGGAGCATAACTTTATCATCTTATGTAGGAATGAGTTGAAATATGGTAAGCCTATTTGTTGCAATATTTGGAAGTGCGGTGCACAAGAATTGTAACTCTACCTCGTGCTGTCTTTGAATTATTTTCCTTTGATCGTCATTTTTACAGCATTTACTGCTTGTCCAGAATATCACTTAACTGTGCCTATTTGAGTATTTCCACTTTCATCTTCATTTCTAAAGTATTTCTTGATTGTCTGGGACGGATTGATTGAATTTGCGTTTATTTATCGTCGCCACCGGTTGCCCATATGGGCGACGCACCCTCCCCCGAAGGCTGTTAATATTGTTACGGGGGATAGATACAGGACGAAACCCATCCTAAGTTAGGCCTGGTTCTTTATCGTGCTCGGTGTATAGGACCGTCACACGGGACCTCGGTTTAATGTCTCATCCGAAAGACTATTAGTAATTTTAGTTGGCCGGCCGGGGATTCGAACCCACAACCTGTAGTGACCCGAAACATTGTGTTCACGAGTCCTACGCTCTACCTACTGAGCTATATCGGCTGGTTAATTTGCAATTAATTAAACCTTTTCTGAAATTCATCATTTATAAAAGTAAACAACGTCTATTTCCTGTTTCGCTTTTTTCATTTCGCTTTATTTACAAAACCATGACGAAACAGACTGTGTATCAGAACAATTACGCTAGACGAAATAGAATTAGACAGCAAATTCTGTGGCAGTCTGCCTTTTTAAACTCACCACTTTTGGAGAGGTCTGATCACGTTTTCTGCTGCACTGCTATTTTCCTCAATCTGCCCATTACGATTATTATATCCCCTCAACAACTGGCGGTGGAACGGGCGTACCTTACAACTGTTTTCCACTCTTATTTCATTCTAGATTACAACTGAACTGTTACTTTATCTTGAAACTGTTTTTTTTTTTTCATTCTCAATGAAAAACAATTTATTTATTTGGTAGTGAGAGAATTTAACCATTCACTATACAATCCCTTGTAGAGAAGACAGCTTTTAACCAGCATTTTCTCCGTTTCCCAACATGTTTTTTACTGACCCTAACAATAAAAGACTTTTGAGACATTATAAGAAAAGGGCAAATACTGTCAATTCGAAGAAATCTAAAATTTTGTAGTTTGGTAGAGAGGTAAGACTTGTTATGCCACAACTTACAAGAATACTTTTCTTAACTCTTAATGTAAATGTATCAGTCAAACATTCTAGTTCAGCTTTTTAGAGAACTTACAACCTTTCAAGGACTGGTCGATACAGCAATATTATCACGTCAATTAATTTTGACAACTTTCAGTTCATTAGTTAGGCTATGCAAGGAGCCCTTCAACCAATTAGCTAGAGACAACGAAGATAAGCATGTACAGGACAATTTTGGAGTTGCACATTCAAAGTTTGGACATTTACCACTATATACTAGTCTTTGTAATTCTGTTTTGATTTTGTTCTCTAATGAAACCCATACAGGTCTTGGGTTTCCAAAATTTTGACTTTTGATACACTTGTGAAATTTGGCCAATCTCCCTCATTTTAATTTCCAGACACCAAAGTTTGATGTTGATTGGGAAGGTGAATTTTAGACATTCTTTAATTTCTCTTCTCCTGTTATTCCATAGGCTGTGATTTTCTGTTGGTCTTTTTATAGCCTTTTTGGAGACATCTTGCTTACATAACCTGACCTTTACAGCTATGACACTTGGCATTCTTGTAAAAACAATTCTGACTGTCACACCTAGCTTTACCACCCCTAAACCACTGTGTGAAGACTGTATCATAGGCCCTGTTTCTGTTGCTTCAGTCTCTACCAATTTCATATTTACAGCCACATCAACTGCCTGTTTCAAAGGCAACTCTTCTTCTAGTAATAACTTTCTCTGAATAATGTTCAATGTTCTGTGACACGCTGACAAAAAAAAAAAACACTCAACATATCTAAAATTGTCCCAAACTCACATGATTCACGCAGCAACATTGATTCTACCAACTTCTGGTTTACAGTTTCATTTTCACTTCGCATCTTACAATGAAAGGTAAATCGTTCTGCCATGATGAGAGTTTCGGTTTGCAGGTTATTTTAGAGATTAATGGGTCGAATATTCTTACCATTAAGCTTTTGAGTTGTAACAAAGTTACAGAGTAGGCTTAAGTCTTAGATCCACATGGAGATAATAAAAAGATCAGCTGTCATCATCATCGATGCTATTCGCTACATAAAACCATAGAGCTTAGATTAGCATATTCCTCAGTGCAACTGTCATATTTTTCATATTTCAGGTTATATTTACTGTATACGGAGGGGTTGAAATATCCTTGTCGCTACTGTTTTAGGGTCCGAATAAAGCAGTAATCAGCAATTTAACTTAATTTATCATAATCGTTATCTACTTTCGGTTTCTATCCCAGACACGTGCGCCATATTATCTCCCGCTAGATGGCATTCTCAATTAATCAAAGTACATTGACTACTTTGAACTTAAGCGTGTGAAAGACCCAAAATAATAAAATTGATAACAAAAGTTCATGGCTGATTTCCATAAAATAGTGTATCTAAGTATTTCGCATGCAGTTTTAAATGTTAGATTTTTTTGAGGTGTAATAGCATAGTTTCGGGTAATTTTCGAGTGTTTTGGGGTATTTTTCAGTGATTTTGGGTGTTTTGGGGTGTTTCATCTTTACAAACTAGGTCAAGTCAAAGTTGCGGAACAAGACAAATTTTTAAATTTAGACCGAGTTTTACGAAATTTAACTCTGAAATTCATTGCTTGTGTGAATGGCATACACTGATTTGTAATCCGCATATTATTTGTACATATCAAATGACAGAGAGGCGTCTGTTCATTGATCTTTGAGGACGTATTTTTTTCGAAACTGGGGTGTAATGCGTGCTCGTGTGGAAAACCCCTGTCGGATGGCATAAGAAGGTGATGATGAGTCAGCACCTTCTAAAAAGTATGGGTGGGTACAAAGTGGCCAAAACTGTACGAAACTGTCTAGGCTCGAAATGGCCTAGTTACGAAATGACTGAGGCTGAGTAAACAACATTGCTCCCTCCATAGGTACTTTTCAAAAGCGAATAAAAAATCAACAAGAAAATTTTGATGCATAATATCAATGGCGCTGCAATTCAGTTGATTCTGAAATAAGGCACATTACTACATTTCAAATTTTCTAAAGTAAATTTATGCAGAATTGGGTAAGAAATGAACTGAGAAGCACTATTCAAGCCTTAGAATCCAACTAAAAACTTTAAAAAAAAGGCATTAATGGTAAGACAAACTCACAGCCATTCTTGTGCGAAATTTAACATAACTTCAATTGGAAGTATGCACAAAAGCAGTTCACAAGAAAACAGTAGTGAGGCTAGGTTCTACATTACTAAATTGATATTAAAAACTGGATGTGAAATGTCCAAAATTGGTACGCAATGATTAAAGTGAGTATGAAATGACGAAAAAGAAAAAGTATTTGTGGGTACGAAATGACCAAAATTACGAAATGGCCGAGGTACGAGATGATCTTATTACGAAATGACTGGAAGCCGAGTAATTAACATGGCTGCTTTCATAGGTACTTTTCAAAAGCGAATAAAAACATAGTGCCGCCACCCATGCGGCGCCACAATAATATAGAGTCTCGCCGCTCATGCGGCGCCACAATAATATAGAGTCTCGCCGTTCATGCGGCGCCACAATAATATAGAGTCTCGCCGTTCATGCGGCGCCACAATAATATAGAGTCTCGCCGTTCATGCGGCGCCACAATAATATAGAGTCTCGCCGCTCATGCGGCACCACAATAATATAGAGTCTCGCCGCTCATGAGGCGCCACAAAGAATATGGATACAGTTGATCAGTCAAAACCCAAAACATTGCAATTACGACTGTCTTTTTGTCGCTGTAATCTTACCACTTCGGACAATGTAGATTAAGATCAGACTGCACAAGGGTTAACCCTTTACCACACAATACCACAAAATCCCGACTTTTAACACCCTTTCCAAAGAGAACTTTTGAAAACATTGTGGGAAAAGGAGAAAATGCTGGTAACCAGCATTTTCTCCTTTTCTCACAATGTTTTCTTCCCTTCTTTAAGCACATTTCAAATATGCAGTCACATTTATTTTGTCGTCTGCATACGCTTTCAATTTGGACCAGTCTAAAAATGTGTCGTTTGGTTATGAGTTAAGCAAATTTCAATTATGAAGTCACACTTATTTTGACGTCTGCATTTCGCTTTCAATTTAGATCAGTCTAAAATTTTGTCGTTTGGTAATACAGTTACAGTGTATCGTGACAGAAACCTCATACGGTCGGCGCTATATAGAGTATCGAGTTTTGATCAAAAGTACTATATAGAGGAAGTAGCGTGTCATTTATAGCACGTGTCACTGTCACACGTGATGTTTGTCACAGATATGGATTTTGTAGTCTGTCAAGAATTTCTCTGTCAATTTGTGTCGTGAATTCCACGCGAGAAGTGACCAAATGTTCGTTGCCAACTAAACAATTAATCAAACCTGTCAGTGCGCAAATACTAAAATACGTGCAAGAGATCACTTTCCAACGATATAAGCTGCTCAGTATTGCATTATGCCATAACTAGTAATTTAAAACGCTTTCATCTTCATTTCAGTTATATTATTAAATCATGCGTTTCCGGTATCTAAATCTTGGTTCTGAAACGTCTCGCTAAAGTAACTTGCGTAGTCTGCGCACGTCATATTCTTAGAAGATTCGACCTGTCTTAGATGACTCATCACTCTCCCCGATATCAGGGAGATTGTAGTAATGCGTCCTGTAAAAGGTTTACTTTAGTTTGAAATTCAAAGTAACGATTGTCGCGGAGAAAAGTACGTTGGTCCTGTGTACCCAGGATGCCCAAATAAGGGTTCTAGGACAATTGCCCCCCCCCCCCCCACAATTGCCCCCGGACTATTTCTTCCCCGGACTATTGCCCACCGAGGACAATCCCCCCTGGACCATTGCCCCCAAGGACCATTTCCCCTCCCCCCCACCATTGCCTCCCGAGGACAATCTCCCCCGGACTATTGCCCCACGAGGATACGTGTAATTGCTCCCGAAGGACTTTTGCCCCTGGAAACAACAACCTTGGGGACGGGAATTGTCCTGGGGGGCAATGGTCCGGGGGGGGGGGGTTGTCCGGGGGAAATGGTCAGGGGGAATTGTCCTCAGGGGGCAATTGTCCTGATACCCCAAATTAAATAGATGATTATTTGTAGAATGCCATCTAGCGAGAGATAATGAGGAAACTTCCGCTATAAACAAAGTACCTAGGGTGAGGACAGAACTAAGCACACACATACATGTATGCAGTCTCCGAGCAGAGTTGTCGTTCGTTACTCTCTTCATACATCTCTGCAGCGGGCTAGCCTAAATGACAAGAACCTTGTCATACCGAGGAAAACATGTTTTGTTACTGTTTAAATGTTTCACGTGTAACATAATATAATAGAAAAAGGAAATATGATCCCGGATACATTATAGGTGCATTCAAACTGATGAATTTACCTGTATAAAACGGAACTATTTTTTCAGACTTCTTTATTGATCAGAATCTTACGTTAATTGTAAAAAGAAATGGCTGCGCCCATGAATGATGACAACACTTTCGACACAGCGATGAAGCTTAATTTGTAAGATTAAAAAACAAGTTAACGTCCTTTAAAAGACATTTAAGCTCTTCAGAAAATCCCTCTTTTTCAAATTTCCTACGCCACTAAGTCTGATTGGCCGCATGCTGTTTGAACAGCACACAAAATAATTGATTGGTCTTTCTTTAACCGGCGTTTGTGTCGCCATTTTGAGTTATGGTCAAAATTTATTTCTCAATTTCTACTTTATAGCGCGTATATTACTATAATCCCCCAACTTTGGGGAGAGTGATGCGTCATATCACACAGGTAGAATCTTCGAAGAATATGACACGCGCAGACAACGCAGTACCTACGCCCAGCTAAGCAACACAGGACACTGCACAGTTCAGCATCCCTGATATTCTATATGCAAAGTACGGGACCCTTCGAAGCCCATTCAGTAAAGTGCGGGGCTTGAAACGTTGGGGTCGCTAGTTCGACCCCCAGCTTCACAAAATAGGATCGACAATAGTCATTGCAACCACATACAGTGCTCTTCCACCGTTACTCATCTTTTCGAGGATGCTTTTGTTGGAAAAGCAGCCGATAGGGTACAATAATTATTATGCAAACAACTGGTTAGAGTTATTTCAGGAAAACATAAACGATATCCTACACTGGCCGTCACGATATAAGTTAGATAAAATGATGAAAACGGCACAAAAAAACAAACAAACCAGAAATAATTCTGTGCAGAATCTTAGAAAAACCTTTGAAATATCGACATTCTTTAGCCCTTATCTTACTAATTAACTAAAATTAAAATTTTCAATTCGATATTGATATCCTATATATTGCAGTTACAAAGTTAATATGTTTTGAGAAATAATATCTCCTTAGGATAGTTTTGATCAAAGATCAGACTGCACGTTCTGTGCAGTCTAATCTTTATCTACACTGTCCGCAAAAGGTCAGCGAGTTGTGCTTAGCAGCCAAAGGGTTAAATCACTGAAGGAAGATGCGGTCTAGGCAACAGCTTCAGGCCTTTAATGGAAAGCGTGCACTGACAATGTGAAGTGAAATGATCGATCAGTGTTATTTGAGTTATCAATTAAGTAAATAATATGTATACGATTGTTTTATATTTGATGTAGATGAGGAGGAAATGAGTGAGTGAGTTAGATAAATTGGTGGGGGAATGAATTAGTTAGTTAGTTAGTTAGTTAGTTAGTTAGTTGGTTAGTTAGTTGGTTGGTTAGTTAGTCCGTCCGTCCGTCCGTCCGTCTGTCCGTTCATCAATCAGTCAGTCAGTTAGTTAGTTTGTTAGTTGGTTTGTTAGTTTGTTAATGAGTGAATGAGTGAGTGAGATAGATAGATAGATAGATAGATAGATAAGATAGATAGATAGATTTTAGATAGATATCTGAAGCCATTTTCAGCATTATTTCTGTCGCTGATGTCAGAGCATCTATCCTGGAATTTATGTCATCGGTACTACATTCTCTCCCAGTCACTGGTTACTATCCGACTTAAACATCGTCGAAGTTTTGTCCTGCACTGAGCGATAGGATTACATCCTGTCGCAGTGACGGTCATGATCAGTCCTCGGGGGGAATTAACCATTTACCACGCAATCCCGACTTTTAACACCCATGTGAAAGAAGCCTTTCGAAAACTTTGTGGGAATAGGAGAAAATGCTGGTAACCAGCATTTTCTCCATTTCCCACAATGTTTTCTACTTTGCTGGAAACAAATTTCATTTTTTGAGTTATGTTTATTTTGTTGCCTGCAAATGCTTTCAATTTGGACCAGTCTCAAATTTTGTTGCTTGGTTAAGAGTTAACCCAAATTCCATTTCTTTTAGAATGAATATGAGCCATGCTCTGTCAAAATGGGGCTTCATGCATCTGCAAAAAAGTATCGTCTCAGATCAGTCCGCGCAGGCTAATGCGAGACGACACTTTACGTTTTTGTGTAAGTTTCTGTTTCACGCAGGTCTACTGTGGGACTAAATCTAATAAACATGTACTACGGTCATAAAGTGCCGTCTCGGATCAGCCTGAGCGGACCGCGCAGGCTGGTCCGAGACGACACTTTACGCAGATCTCCGAATGTCCCGCGTGTTGCAAACCATATACATATGTATTTCCAGTACACTATAAGGACATGAAAGAAAGGATGAATTGTATACATAAATATTAATTAATTGAAATTCATATTTTGATAAACCACAAAAAATCGATTAAGCTATTCTTGATTTTAACTCTTTGATTTGAGCATCAACTTATAATTTATAATACGGCAACAATATCCATCATTATTCGAGGTTGTCGCCACTCTACAGTTTTGTTTTACAAACATGGTTGTTATCGTTTTTGGCTAGGAGCCAACGGCACCTCACCCTAGTAACAACGTTTCAGACTTTTTCACGAGATCTGCAACCACTCTCAACATCATGTATAAATGCGCGCTATTCGTTGTCTCTGATTTGCTGGAGTTGTAACCAGCGTTTCGAATTGGCTTGAAACGACACACCCCTCAAAACCGCCTGACACCTTATTAGTTATTCATCCGTAATAGTAAATAGAAAGTGAAAGAGGATCCTGTGTATACATTTACTGAGAAAACAAAAAAAAAAATATATGAAAGCAAAATTTTTATTTTTTTTTCTACAAGAAGCTGAATGTGCTGACTTTTGACCTCCTTTATGGTACTGATAACAAATGAATACAAGAAAACTTGTGATTGGTCTAAAATGTAGACGTGTTTATTCAA
Organism: Tridacna crocea; assembly: GCA_943736015.1. Lineage (NCBI taxonomy): Eukaryota > Metazoa > Mollusca > Bivalvia > Cardiida > Cardiidae > Tridacna > Tridacna crocea. The sequence continues at coordinate 29,735,689 of OX031066.1, read as the reverse complement.
CGGGTTCCAGCATAATCTTTGGAAAAAATTGTATCTCTTCAGGATATTTTTACACTACCATATACCTAGCAATCGAGAGTTTTTTAACCCCATTATCTCCCGCTAGATGGCATTCTATAAATACTCATCTATCTAATTTGGGCATCCTGGGTACAAAACCGAACCACTTTCCTACGCGACAACCCTTACTAAGAATATGACATCCGCAGACAACGTTTTAACCCATTACCGCCGAGCCGGTAGAGTATTGGACTTGAGAATACGGGGTCCAGGGTTCGATCCCTGGTCACGACCTCTGGCTCGACCAATTTATTTCTGAGGATTGATGATGGTCGCTGCGACAGGATTCGTTCCTCTCCTATCGCTTCACATTGTTTCGGCAATGATCATGTGAGAAGGCAGCCAATGGCTTTGAGAGAAAATTGTGCGAAGTGCAGGTGAAAAAAGACTCCAGGACCGCATGGATAGGTTCACTGGCCGCCGCGATATAACTGAAGTAATATTGAAAATGGGTTTAACACCATACAGTCATTTAACCCATTACCACACAATCCCTACTTTTGAAGACCCTGAGAAAGACGCCTTCAGAATACATTGTGGGAAAAGGAGAAAATGTTGGTAATCAGCAAAGCACATTTCACAAAACAAATTTCGAATTTATCAGTCACGTTTATTTTGTCGTGTGCAAATGTTTTCGATTTGGACAAGCCAAAAATTTTGTTGTTTGGTAATGAGGTAACGCCCATGGTGAGGGAAGCCTTTTTTACCCATTCCCAGACAATCCCTGGTTTTTACGATGCTGGAGAAGAATGATTTTGAAAATATTGAGGGAAAAAGAGAAAATGCTGTAAATCAGCATTTTCTCCTTTTCCTGCAATATTTTCTACCCTTTCATAGACAAAAATTATCATTTGTATTACATTTAATTTGTCGTCTGCAAACGCTTTCAATTTGGTCTAGTCCAAAATTTTGTTGTTTGGGAAAGGGTTAACCCGTATACTGATAAATAAGTTCGACGGAACTTTAAAGCTGATAGTAAAAAACCTGAATAACGCTAATTGAAACTTATGTATGTGGGCAAAATATCTCCTTATCGGACAGTGTAACTGTAAGATCAGCCTGCACAATCTGTTTAGTCTGATCCTGATCTTGATCTACACCGCAATCAGGTCAGTGAGTCGCGTTTAGCAGCCTTGGAATTTGAGGATAAAAACATAGTCGGAAAATGAAAAAAAAAAAAATGCTGGTAACCAAAGCGTAAGACTTGTGAACGTGTTGTTTTTAGTGTGGGTTTGATCCCCACGGCTAGCCATCTGAAATTACTGATAGTCTTTTGGATGAGACCTTAAACCGAGGTCCCGTGAGACGGTGCTATACACCGAGCACGTTAAAGAACCCGCCGAAACTTAGAAAGGTTTTCTGCACTGTCCCCTATAACAATACTAACAGCCTTCGGGGGGGGTCGCCCATATGGGCAACCGATGACGACGATAAAAACGCAAATCAAATCAATCAACCTTCCACTTGGCTGTAAATTTTTTTACAACTGGAATGTCTTATAAAAGATTAGAAATTGTATATAAAGGATAAGACTACTAGTTTTGTCTCGTCTCATCTTGATTTTCACTTTATGCAAACTTAAATTAAGTTTTGCGCATTGCTGGAAGGGTTTGTTATTCGCCAGTTCATTTGTGATACGGAAGTTTAAAAAATATCTTTTTCTGATTAAAACAGTCAACACGTGACGTCCGTAAATAATAAGAGAGTGAAAAGAGAAGATGATCAATTAAAATAAATAATAATCACCCGCGGTATTCCAGGTGAAGACAAATACGATTCGTGCCATGGTGAAAGGGGGCTTAATGCATCTCTGCCATAAACTAATTACAGAAATCGTCGGTTTACTTCAAAAACCTCATAACTGCAGCTCGTTTCAAGCTGAAGTTACGAAGTTTTCGAAATAAACCGACGAAATATAAAATCTAAATATAAAATCAATTTTGTCAAACAGTCATGAGGTAAAAATACCCTCTAACATGCAAGAAATTTGAAGACAGCGAAAAACTTGCGATGCATGTCAGCCTGTCTGGACTGCACAGACTGATATGGGTCGATAGTTTTATGCAAATGCATTAAGCCCCCTTTTCACAGATTTTGGCCTATTTATTTGAGAGCAAAGTAATTAGCAACTCTGTAAATCATTAGGTGAAAATAGTCGTCCACTTTCTATAATTGTTAAGTTTATTGGGTGAAAATAGTCGTCCATCGAATGAAGTGCGTTTGGACACCAAATCGATATATGTTTATCTCTCTCTCTCTATCCCTCTCTATCCCTCTCCTCCCTCTCCCTGTCCCCCCCCCCCCCTCTCTCTCTCTCTCTCTCTCCCCCTCCCTCCCTCCCTCCCCTCTTATACCCCCTCTATCTCATTTCTCTTGCTCGCTCTCTCTAAGGAATAATAATATATAAAACCAACCATCTGAAGAATCGAGCTAAGAAAAAAAAAAAGCCGTTTAAAGAATAATTTTGAATACTTCTATCATTTTGAAAACAAGATTGTGCACTTCTGTTAAAGGCATCAGAAAAAATTGTCATGCATTTTCCAGGCCAGCCAATAACTAAAGTAAATTTTGTGGGAGAATATTGCAGTGGAAATAACTGTTTTCTATTACGGGTCCACTACTTTTACTGTCTGCAGTACAAGTCTTTTGAAAACACTGTGGGAAAAGGAGAAATTGCTCGTAACGAGCAATTTCTCCTTTTCCCACCGTGTTTTCTACCCATTTGGAGATATTTCTGCCATTTTTATCAAATTTGAAATTGTCTTCTGCAAACTCTTTGAGTTTGGAAGAGTGTAAAATGTGTCGTTTGGGAAAGGGTTAATGTATCTCCGTGATCCATGGTATCAAGTAAGCTATCACAAACTTATCGATCCATAATATCCAGGGTTTTTTTTGGATTTTTTAACAACCAACTTAATCATTAGATAGACTGGTCCTTGGGCATACATAGAATTTACCAATAGTGAAAAGTTTCGGCCAAGGTCAGCCTGCGCAGTCCGCGCAGGCTGACCTTGGCCGATACTTTTCGCAGATGAAATCATAGCCCCCTTTTCACAGAGCATGGCTCATCTAGACGTATAGCTTGTGTTTAAGTATAAAAGGAGTCTTCTACTGCTGTCACAGTATAGTGCAAGCTTTTTCGGCAACATGGTAGAGCGTTTCTCTTTGGACTTGGAGGTCCGGGGTTCAATCCCCGCCTTGGGAGGCTATCTGACGGAACTGGTACTTTTCTATACCTTATAAAAGTATGAATACGATTATGAACATTATTGTACAATATGTCCAAGTGTCGTTGTCTGCGCATGTCATATTCTTCGAAGATTCGACCTGTCTAATATGATGCATCACTCTCCCCAAAGTTGGGGGAGAGGGGGATTGTAGTTCTACGCGCTATTCGGTAGCAATGGAGAAAATGGCTTTTATCAATATATTTGAGGAAAAATCAGGCCTGCTTTAGCTCCAGATTTCTCTAACCTGCTGATCATAGCTGTATGAATAGCACCCGGTAGCGTTTTATTGAGTAAACTGTATATTAGTTATGCTGAACGATGTAAAAGTTGAATTACACTCTAAAGTACCTCATACAAGGGGACACACAGAGCTACACGTGGGTCTGATCTTAATCTACACTGTCCTCAGTCGAAAATGCTGAGCACTGTAAAATTGACTTACAATCTCGACTACTTCATACAATGTGACAGAGCAGCACCTTTGTCTGATCTTGATCTATACTGTCCTCAGTCGAAAATTATACTGAACACTGTAAAAGTTGAATTACAGTTTCAACTACTTCATTACAAGGTGACAGACAGAGTTGCACGTTGGTCTGATCTTGATCTACACTGTGTCCTAAAAAACTGAAACTAAAATTATGCTGAGCACTGTAAAATTGACTTAAAATTTCAACTTCCTCATACAAGGTGATAGAAAGAGCTGCACGTTGGTCTGATCTTGATCTACACTGTGTCCTCAAAAACAACTAAAATTGTGCTGAACTCTGTAAAATTGACTTACAATTTCAACATCCTCATACAAGGTAATAGAAAGAGCTGCACATTTTTCTGATCTAGATCTATACTGTCCTCCAAACGAACTAAAATTGTGCTGAGCACTGTAAAATTGACTTACAATTTCAGCTACCTCATACAAGGGGAGACATCATTTGTCAAGGCAATTTTGACACAAAGCCACGTGCATTCTGATTAATTAAGGAGTTAACTCAATCTTCCAGGATTAATTATTCATCCCTAAGCAGAGCCTTATTAGGAGATAAATGTCTTCCTCGCTGGTTTTGAAAAAAAAAAGGTTTTGTCTTTACCGGCGAAAGTTTGAAAAATGAATTAATGGAGCTTCACGTAACGTAACGCTTTAACACACAAGCTGCCTGTAAATGACTTGTCCACGTCGAAACCGTTTGAGCAGAAGCCCGCAAAGCTCAGCTGGTAGAGCGGAAGACTCGTTAATGTGATGTTTCGGGTCACTGGAGGGTTTGGGTTCGATCCCCACGGTTAGCAATCTAAAATTACTGCAAGTCTTTCGGATGAGACGTTACGGTGTTGTACACCAAGGACCTTAAAAAACCCGGCTAGGACTGATTTTGTTTTGTATCTGCACTGTCCCTCGTAACAAAACTAAATAATATAGCCTTTGGCGAGGGGAGTGCGTCGCCTATACGGGGAACCAGTGGCGACGATAAGTAAACGCAAATTCAATCAATCAAACCGACAGACTAAAAATTAAATGCAGCTGAAAGAATGGACAATGTCCTAGATACGGTCGATAACATTGTGAAATAAGGAAGAGAGCGAACGTTGCTGTTTTTCATAATATTCACCGAATGTGATGAAGAATTACTTACACAAATCAAAAAAAAAAGAAAATTTTCAATTAACTCTATACCGAATTACAAAATTTTAGACTGGTCCAAATTGAAAGCGCTTGCAGACTACAAATAAAACGTAACTCAAAAAATAAAATTTGTTTCAAGCAGGGTAGAAAACGTTGTGGGAAAAGGAGAAAATGCTGGTAACCAGCATTTTCTCCTTTTTCTACCATGTTTTGAAAAGGCTTCTATCTCAGGGTCGTAAAAACCAGGGATTGTTTGGTAAATGGTTTATATTCATCGAATGTGATGGAGAATTCATCTAATGTGATGAAGACTCTTTTAAAAACAAGTATAAAAAAGAAGTTTTACTTTTAACAAGACTGTGACTTGGTATATTTCAGAAGTTCATACATTTGAGGATTGTAATTATATCCACTTATTGGTGATGGAGAAATAGCCTGCAAATGGTTGAAAATCTGAATTTCTGTGAATTAAACCCCTTTTTTTGCAAGAACATGGTCCAATTGTTGTTTTTTTTATGCCCGGTTTCTTCAATCAATCAGTCAATCTATCAACTGACCGACCAACCAAACTATCTCGAAGAAAAAGAGTTTTGAAAACATTGTCGGAAAAGGAGGAAATGCTGGTAACCAGCAATTTGTTCTTTTCCCACACCATTTCTACCTTTTCACAAACATCTCCAATAATTCGAGCTAAATTTAATTTGTTGTCTGTAAATGTTTTCAACGTGGGTGAATGTGACAATGTTGCCGATCGTCTAGTGATGGGTTAAAAATAAATCCTGCACGAACTCCTTTTCTAAACTCGAAATTTCATACTCGGAGAACTTTCAGTATCTGTTCCACAGGCCCCTCTCTCTCTTCTAGACACTTCCTGTCCCCTCTACCATCACGAGAGAGATATATATATATATATTGTGTGTGATTAGCAATATGATTGAATTTGCATTTATTTATCGTCACCACCGGTTTCCAAAATGAGCAACGCCCCATGAAGGCTATTAGTATCGTTACGGGTGATGGGTAGGGTAGATTGATTGATTATTTTCGTTTATTTATCGTCGCTACCGGTTACCCATCTGAGCGACGCCCCCAGAAGACGGTTAGTTGTTACGGGGGATAGTGCAAGGATACAGGACGAAACTACTGAGAATTCCGCCTGGTTCTTTAACGTGCTCGGTGTGTAGCACCGTCACATGGGACCTCGGTTTAACGTCTCATCAGAAAGACTATTAGTACTTTTTAGTTGGCCAGCCGGGGATTCGAACCCACATCCTGTAGGACATTGTGTTCACAAGTCCTACGCTCTACCTACTGAGCTATATCGGCTGGTAGGGTAGGGTAGGCTAGTGTCAGTCCATTAAATAGAGCCTTTTAATTAAAACAAAGTCACCACGTAAACCTGCAGAAAGAAAAAGCTGTGTTCTGAATGTTCTGAATGTCTGATTTAACGCTGTATTTCAGAAGAAGGGGAAATAATAACACATATTTCTGTGACTTTGCTGTAGTTATGTACATTGTTTATTAGAATGACTTAAATGCAGGGCCTGAATGCCAGGCTAGATATAGTGCAGTAACATGACGAAACCCATCGTAAGTTACGCCTGGTTCTTGAGCGTACTCGGTGTATAGCATCATCACACGTGACCTCAGTTTAACGTCTCATCCGAAAGACTTTAAGTATTTTTTGACAGAGAACCTTGGGGATCGAACCCACATCCTCATGATCACGAGTGCTACGCTCTACCAACTGTGCTATGCAGGCTGGTTAATTGGCAATATCCACAATGAGTTGGACATTATACAGTAGAACAGGGGAGGTAACCAAAGGTTTGTTTCTTACTACTGAAAGAAGTTATCTTTCTTTTCTATTTATTCCACTTCTCTATATTGGAACATATAACAGCCTGATATTGGTGTATCTAAACCTTATTCTGCTATATAACTAAAAGTAAATTTTCAGTCCCACATTAACCTTTACCAAACAATGACGAGTTTCAACGCTCCTGAGGAAAAAGCCTTTTGAAAGCATTGTGGAAAAAGGAGAAAATGTTGGTAATCAGCATTTTCTCCTTTTTCCACAAAGTTTTTCACCCTATCAAAGCGAAATTGCACCGTTTGATCCACTTTGAAATTGTCGTATGCGAATGTTTTAAATTTGGATAGGTCTAAAATTTTGCCGTGTGATAATTGGCTATTAACCCAAATATTGCTGTTTCAAAGTTATGTTTCGGGGAATTATAGCACCTTATCGGACAGTGTAGATCAAAGATCAGACTGTACGTTCTGTGCCGTCTGATCTTGATTTATAGTGTCCGCAAAAGGTCAGTGAGTCGCGATCAGTAGCCAAAGGGGTTAGCAGGACATGTTTTATCTCAGTAATAAAGAAAACATTATGGAAAGAGAAGCAGTTGTTAGTTTAAGTTACCCAACGACAATATTTTAAACTTGTCCAAATCGAAAGCATTTGCAGACGACAAAATAAAAGCGACTGAAAATTTGAAATTTGTTTTGTGGGGAGAAGAAAACAATGTTCTCCTTTTCCTACAATGTTTTCCTAGGGCTTCTTTCTCAGGGTAATCACAAGTAGGGATTGTGTGGGAATGGGTTAAAGCAAAGTTTCATACATTTTCCAAATTGATTTCAAGAGCTGACAAGTGTTATGGCTTTATTAATGTAGTGGACCCGTAACGGAAAACAGCTATTTCCACTATACTATTATCCTAGAAAATTTTGAATGATTAAAAATGAGTATTACTGTACTACTTTAACTGAGCCACTTTTTTTTCTTTTTTTCCTTCTTAGAATTATCATTTATGAATCTAAAACTGCTTTATTCTTATTACAATGGGAGATAATAATTACATCCTTTTTCTGGAAGCAAACAAAAGTATCAACAAATAATTTCAAAATAGACAACAAAGGAATTTCTGGTTGGTGAAAAGTGTTCAAAAGTATTATATCTGTATAAATCCTTATTTATCATTTATAAAGAAATTTTATTCCATGTTGTACTAGAAGTGTTACGGGTCTACTACCTTAACTGGCATTTGTATAACAGTCGTTCAAATGAAGAAAATGTCATTGTGCATTTAAAATTTCCTCTTCATGATTACTTTCTGTTCGATTCGGTATTTCTTCCCTTTGTTCTAGCATTTTGGACAACTCTCCACTGTCATGTATATTCGTTATGGCGTCCATACCACCTACCAACTTTCCCTTAATGAACACTTGTGGTACCTAAAAGTTATAAAAATCAAAGCGTGGAAAACGCTGAAGTGGTATTTGTCAAGGAAATCCATTAGTGGAATTAATAGTTTGAAAGAAACAGAGACATATTGTTCAGATATTGGCTTAAAAGTCAACCCACTAAGCAAATGAAAACCTTTTCGGTTGAAGGTAGAGTATTCATGACAAAGCTTGGTTTATTTTTGTATAAGTGGTCTCCTGTTGATCATGAGGAAGAAGCAGGAGTAACGCCCCTGGACAGTAGGATGCATAACGAATAGAGAGAAAAATCCTGTTGATATATCGAACAAAATTAAGTTTGTTCCTGAAAACTATAATTATGAAATATCTCTAGCCTTTTACATTCAATTTTGAACATTACAATCAATAGACGGTAAGCGATATTTCCATTTTATCGTAAGCGGCGCACCAGTAGTATCACGTGACACCGGACAATCAAAGCATTATTTCAGTAAGAAATGCCGTATGTCCCGTTTGCAAATCCTTTAAATTTGGACAAATTCATAACTGAAAAGAAAATGACATAGCAAGAAATCTATGGAAATCAATTCTCACACAATTGAAACATATTTCATGATATTGCCTTTGAAAAAGAAAATCACAAACAGATAAAATATGCTTTTTATAAAATCGTATTTAAATAAAGAGCATGTAGAGACTAAGAACGGACTTAGCCTCTGAAACCTGTATAAAATTCATAATCCTGACCATTAATGATAACCAAAGGGGTAAATTAATATGAAACAAAAGATAAGAAGAGTCAATTTAATGTGACACGTGTGTGCTAGTCTGTAAGAAGCAAGTACATTACAGCTGTGCTAAAGGTCACCCACTCTGCAGTGAGATACCGAGATCAAAGGAACAACGATTTAATTCCTGTTTTTTTTTTTTGGGGGGGGGGGGGAAGACTTCATTAGATACATATTTTTTTATATTCAAAATGAAGCTTAAAAGAAGTTATGGAAGGTCTGAATTTTGATCTGAAGCCACGTTTCTATCGTTCATGATCGATAACATAAGTTATAAATTTGTCAATAGGTACATGCTTGAAAGTGCAACAAGCGTGTTTGATAATAGTACTTTAAAATCACTAAATGGAATGTCCCTGTCTTTCTGAAGACACTAAACAGCTAATGAACCTTTTACCAAAGTATTTCGAACGACCCGTTTAAAAAGGGGGCAGACGTGCTGATTTGCCCCACTGTCTGTTATTTCTCTCACTTTCTCTTCCTTAACACATCCCCTCCCACACACACACACACTTTCAAAAAAACCGAGAACTAAAAGTAACCAATATGTAGTTCATAAACATCTGTGAAAAAAAAGAATTTTCAAAGTGTGAGAGAAAATATTTGAGGAAAAAAGGAAAGGCTTACAACATGCATTTTCTCCTGTTTCAACAATGTTTTCTTTTTTACTTTTTCAAAGACAATTACAGCCATTTGACCCACGTTTATTCAATCGTCTCCATATGCTAAGTATCTGGACGAGTCCAAAGTGTTGTCGTCGGGTGAAAACATTCGCAGTAACTATTTAAAACCCTATGCCACATAACCCAAGTTTTTTACCACCCTTAGAAATATAATTTTTAAAAATGTTGTTGAAAAGGGTTAAAGTTCTAGTAACCAACCTTTTCTCCTTTTCCCTTGCTAAAGAAAATTTCATTTTTAAGCCACATTCAAATTGTTATCTGCAAAGACTTCCAATTTGGGCAAGTTTCAAATTTTTGTTTCGTAAAGAGTTGGTGAAAGATTCAGTGTTATAAAAAATGGGGTGTGGGGGGATAACATCAATATACCTGCAATAATTTTATGTCTGATTATTCTACCAATGCTTGCGTAATTCTGTAGCTAAGTTTGTAACGTACAGGCTCGAAGTCCAGTAATCTGTGGTTTGATTTATTTAGACTATTAATGTGATAATTTTTCAAAAAAAAAAAAATCGTTCCAGTATCCGCTATAAGATAGAGACAGTCTACTAACAAAAAACTGGGACATCAAACATTTTGAATTTACAGCAAAAATCTTAACTTTGAAATAACATTTTTAAAAATCTGTATAGTTGCATGTTTACCATGTTCCTGTTTGAACTACCTTATAAGTTGACTATCGTAATAACAAAGTTTAATTCAAATTTCAAACCTTCCATTCCCACTAGAAGAAAAGATGTTACAGATTCATTTTCAGGAAGCGAATACGTGCTATACTTATTTTCATTAAAAAGCTAGTCAAGGGTTAGCTGGGTGTACGTTTGATCTCGGTGTTTCACCGTCAAAGTGGATGATCTATATGAAAAGCTGTTGTGTTCTTTTTAGGCACCGACTAGTTAACACACACGTGTCATAATTAAGTGTTTATCCCGTTCAGTCTTACGTTGATCATTTGTTAAGGTTTGGAATTGTTAAAAGCTGTGACGGAGGGTAAGTCTGTTCTAATTGCTGGCGCCAAAAGATGCATTTTTCTGCCCGAACATTTTTTTTTCAAATGCATTATGTAACCTGTGTTAACACGTCCCACTTTAAACGGTATAGTTGCACTAATTTCTTTAGGAATGGAGGGGGGTATTTGTTTAAGTTAAACCTTATCTTACTAAATAAATTAAATGCCACTTTTAAAGCCGATAGTAAAACCTCAAAAGTTATTTTAAAGAAATATCTCGAGGAAAAATATCTGCGTATCGGATAGTGTAGATCTAGGATCAGACTGCACGTTCTTCCTGGTGTGATCTGAATCTATATTGTCTGCAAAAGGTCATTGAGTCGCACTTGGTAGCCAAAGGGTTAATGCAGTCTGCATACAAAAAGATCTATCAACACGTCTGGCACGAGACAGCGCTTATGATACCGTTTTACTCTCTGAAGTCTACCGAAAAATTGATAAAACAACAGTTCTTTTTTTGTGTGTGTCTTCGAAAAAGATAATTGATGAAACTAACGGCACGGCCGTTTTAGGTTGTTTATTTATCGCGTTTAGTGTGTAATCCATTTAAAAAATATGACACTTTCACTATTCGGGTATAAACAGGATTGGGAAAAATTGTCGGGTGGAAAGGGAAGTAACTCGTGGTGACGCGTCAGTAACGGTATTTGGCAAATGGTCTATTACCTCGATCTATAAATATTCATGAGCAATCAAATGGAGTAGCGTGCAATCATAGGACGAACAAGCCATGGAACGAATTGGTTTTGGAACGAAAAAGCCCAAGGTCAGTTGGCAAATTTGTATCATTTCGCCAATAAAAGGCTATGAGCGAGAGAAGCTAGTTTCAATCTAAAATAAGTATCTCAACGTAACGATCGATAGCCTGGCCTAATGTATTTTGATATGCCATTTCAAATTACATATTTGAGTGCCACAGTAAAAGTCATTTGCCTGAGAAAAAATGAGTTTAACTGGGTTTATTTCCTTCGGTTTTGCACAAAATGGTTGAACTAAAACTCTACAAAGTTTGGGTACGCTGTCTCGGTATAGACTCGGGATACACTCTATAGAGTTTGGTTACACTATGACAAAATGGATACGCTGGCACATGTAGAATATGTATCATATAGAAGATCTGCAAATCCAGATTTAAATTGAAATGTCGTCCTAGATAGCTGCAAATTATGAAGAAAATTGCAATATTCATGTATTTAAATTGAACTACATTATGCCAAGTTTTATATTCTTGTGCTAAAGCCCGGGACCTTTCGGAGGTTGATTAATTTATCAGTGTCATTGACGACCGACTTTTTTTGAAACGGGATGAGTTATTACACTTGAAATTACATTTTTCAGCTCGTCTGGCTTTTTTTGCGATAAAAGAGCATATAATCATTGCTTTTTCTGTTTGCATGTAGTTAGGACAGAGAACGTAGTAATGATATTCCAAAGCGTTTGAAGCATTTTCAAGCTACAAACATCCGGGTTATTCCGGTAAAATTTTAAGCCGGAACTACTTGAACTCAATCTCTTTCTACTGCTGTGTACCTAAACGCGATGGAGTATTAGAATTCTCGGTACAAAATAAGATACATGGTTATCAAAATTCAATCTTGAACTCATTGTGGTATTGTCTTCGACAAATACCACAAAAACCTAAATTTATAACGTCTGCTGATTGAACACGAAAGCATTGTTAAAGATAGGTATTTAGATTTTTCACATCTCACCAAATTAAAAAAATATATACCAAACATCACTGAAATTTATATGAAAAAAAAAAAAAAAATACAAATCATCAATAAGTAAGAATCATAAAATTACAAAAAAAAAACATGTGTTTCCTTTAAAGGCTACGAAGCCTCTTGTAGTATTTTTACATTTCTCGCCAGATATCAAAAAAGCATTGTGGGAATGTCAAGTGACTGGCACGTGACTTATGGCCCTTAAATTCCATAACATAACAAACATATGTAATTATTTTCCATAATGTCTTCTTCCTACGCTGTGTTTGAAACTTCGTCTGTGTGCTTCCGGTATGTAAATGAGCGAGTTGCTCATGTAAAAATTTAAAATATCTATTCGTGTTTCCCGTCGGTGTCGATCTGGGCCGTAGTAAATCTCTCTTGTTGTCGGATGGTTTTCGACTATTGGGGTTTTATGAATGAAAATTAAGAGGCTTTGGGAATATAAAGATGACTATTTTCTGTAAGTTTTTTCCACCAAAATCTGAAGGGCCACCTTTAATCTTCTGAATTTACGGTTTCATTATGATCTGATGACTTGCTTGGTATTATACATGACGGAGATATATCAATATCCCAGAGAGAAGAAGTGACTTTGATTTCAGAATCGAAAATATTAATCATTCAAACTAAAGTGTTAGTTTTCTGAAAAGGGGGGTAATTATTATCTCTTTTTGAATTGAGAATATAGTGGTTTTGGATTTATAAATGATAATTCAAAGAAGGAAAGAATGGAAAAAGTGAATCGGTGAAAGTAGTCCAATAATACTCATTTTTAATTATAGCTAATTTTGCAGGATGATATCTTAGTGGAAATAGCTGTTTTCTATTACAGAGGTCTTACCTTAAAGCGTCTAAAAGAGAAAAAAAACTTCCATTTTGATAATTTGTGAGTCTTGCAGATGATCGCTTTTATTAGTCTGTGACACAAAAAGTAATAAAAAGCAGACATGTGCAAATACCATTAAAAAAAAACATTATGAAAAATTAACAAATTATGATTGTATGATCATCTCCTCATCTTCCACTGGTTTCAGCAGTTTAGACTAAATGAACACTTTACCACAAAGTTTCAAGTTAAACAACTCAAAAGGAAAGGACTTTTGAAAACATTGTTGGAAAAGGAGAAAATGCTGGTAACCGGCATTTTCTCCTTTTTCAACAATGTTTTCTCTTTCAAACATTTTTTTTCTATTTTATGGAACATTTAGTTTGGACCAGCCTAATGTTTTGTCGTCTGGAAAAGTTACAATCATGGTTTATTTACGGGGAAAGCGATAGTTATATGTAACCATTACACGTGACAATGACTTTACTGTCAGAAGTCCTTTTACTTTGTAAAATTTACATAAATACATGTCCACAGAGAGAGAGAGAGAGAGAGAGAGAGACTGAGAGACAGACAGAGAAAGAAACAAACAGAGAGAGGGAGAGAGAGAGAGACAGACAGACAGACAGACAGAAAGAGAAAGACAAACAGGCTGACCGCAGATTGGCCTGTCAGTTCCTTCAAATATCGTTCTATAAAAGGTCTATTCTTGTCCTTGTCTATATCAACAAAGAGTGCGTCGTCTTGAGTGAAGTTGTTCCCGAAATGTTTTCTAATTGTATTTTTGGCCTTAACCCATTACCACACAATCCCTACTTTTGACGCCCCTGAGAAAGAAGCCTTTTCAAAAGACTGTGAGAAAAGAAGAAACTGCTGGTAACCAGCATTTTCTCCTTTTCCCATAGTGTTTTCTACCCTTCTCAGAACAAATTTCAATTTTTCAGTCACTTTTATTTTGTCGTCTGCAAATGCTTTCAATTTGGACCAGTCTAAAACTTTCTTGTGTGGTAAAGAGTTAAGACAGTACAGACACGATGTCCGAGTAAAGATCACAACTTTGTACTGTTCTAGTTGTGCGTCTACACTGTTGGCAACTTCTCCGCTAACTGCAGAAACAACAGCCTTTTCCAAACGACCTAATCTGTACATTACCGACTCGCTGTTAATCCGACCGATGTTATGTGGGTTTATATCTATAGACCGTTTTTAAATTCCATAGTCTTCATGAAACTGGTTGTCTCCAAAGATGCAGGCTTTCTGATGGTCAGACGACACAAATAGCTTCTGCAGACAATAAAATTAAATATTGTTCACACAGGGATCGTATAAATAAAGAATAATTATGTAAGAAGCCCCGGTTCAAATGATAGATCTAGGATGAAACTATAATCCTTTTACAAAAAAAAATTAGACCCGTCCAAATTGAAAGCCCTTGAAGACGACAAAATGAGTGTAACTCGTAAAATTGAAATTTATTTCCAGCTGGGGAGAAAACATTGTGGGAAAAGGAGAAAATGCTGCCGTTTACCAGATTTTTTTCCTTTTCCCAGAATGTATTCAAGACTTCTATCTCAGGGTCTTTTAACCAGAGATTGTTTGGTAAACCAACCAACCAACCAACCAACCAGCCAATCAATCAATCTACGGAGAGATGAGAAACAGCAACAACATCTTTTCCTTTCCCTACAATATTATCGGAGTCATTTTCTTGCTGAAGTAAATGAAATGAAACTTTCTAGCGGACAGTTAAAACCAAAATCTTCCTATTTCAATTTTTTTTGAGAAAGATATCTCTTATATCAGATAGTGTAGATCCAAGATCAGGCTACAGGTTCTGTGCAGTCTGATCTTGATCTACACTGTCCGCAAAAGGTCAGTGAATGGGTCAGATCAGCCCAAACTTTAAAGCACGTTGTCGAATTGGACCGAGTCGTCACTTTACAGCTAAACATACCTAGGCCCAAGTCTCTAATGTTCCTTGTGAAAACTGAAAGGTCGTTGTTTCTTAAGTTTGTTTTTCAAGACAAACTGAAACCATACATCGTCCCAGAGAGTACCAAAATTTGTTTTGACAATGCCGTTCGTAATTCGCATTTAGTACATTACCTCTCTGGACATAATACGTACAAAGAGTCACAATTCCCTTGAAATGCAGAGAAATGACCCTCCCTACAAAATGACCCATGGGTCATTTCACTACGTAAAGGAATGATCCAGGTCATTTTTCTACGAAGAGAAATGAGCCCAGAGGGTTATTTTTCTACGTAGAATAATGACCCGGGTCGTTTCCCCACCTAGTGAAATACATGGTTCATTTCTCTACGTAGTGAAATGACCCATGGGTCATCTTTTAGTGAGGTTCATTTCTCTACATTTCACCCTCTTAACTATCAAATTTGTAACATTCTTTAATTCACTTCCTAATTTAACCCATTACCACAAAATCCCTACTTTTGACGACCCTGAGAAAGAAGCCTTTTGAAAACATCCTGGAAAAAGGATAAAACTGTACTGGTAACCAGAATTTTCTTCTTTTTCCACAAAGTTTTTCACCCTTCACAAAACAAATTTCAAATTTTCAGTCACTTTCATTTTGTCGTCTGCAGACCCTTTCAAGTTAGAAATTTTGTCTAAAATTTTGTTGTTTGGTAAAGAAATAATACATTCATGACTTTGTTCTAGATCACTGTGATCTGACTGTTCTTCTTATAATATTGAAGGAACCTAATTTTCTTCAAATTTTAGGGTCAAATACCTAACAATGAAATATACACGGGTGCTACCGAAAAACTCATTTGCCCGAGAAAAAAGTCGGTTTATTTTCTTTAGCTTTGCACAAAATATGATACACGGTCTTTAAAATTCAATACTTGAACTCATACTGGTATTGTCTCGACAGATATCACAAAAAATCTCTTTTTGTTTGCAAAACACCGAAACAAATAGGTCTCAGATCTAAAATAATTTTAGGATAGATCTAGTGACAAAATTATACAAAATTTTAGAATCTTAGAGAATTAAAGTTTTCACGTACCTACATATAAGTGTAAGCGTCCTAAACAATACACATTTGGTGAACTATAAATCAAAGGATTTTTAACCCTTTCCCAAACAATCCCTGGTTTTTACGGGTCTGGAATAGTAACCTTTTGAAAACATTGTGGAAAAAGGAGAAAATGCTGGTAACCAGCATTTTCTCCTTTTCCCACAATGTTTTCTACCCTATCATAGACAAAAATCATCTTTTCAGCAAGAGTTGAATTATCATCTACAAATGCTTTCAATTCGGTATAGTCCAAAAGTTTGTCGTTTGGGGAAGAGTTAAAATACTGACAGAAATAATGTATTGATCCTTTCCCGATGAAGCAGCTTTTAAAGCCTATAATGTTTCGTAGACCTCATGAGTAGGATGAACAGGATTTAACCATTGAGCGAGGAAACAACAACCATGTTTGTCAGCCATCGAATTTAATCTGTCTGCGCATGTGCAGAACATACAAATAGAAAAAGCTTACAATTTCTGTGCCTAAAGTAGTCTTAATATCACTAAATCAATACACTACATCCCTTCTTTTCTCAGAGTGGTTTTATTGTAATACAGTATTAAGTATTTTATCTGAGTAATTCAGAGAAAATATTTATACACTGGATTATATATTCCTTAACTAGACAAGTCTTTCCCAAGGATTTCTACTGCAATTTTGGAATGCCAAAGTAATACTTACATTGGTAAAATTGGTACTTCTAGATAAATGTACTTAATAAATCTTACCTAGATAATCATAACAAAACCCTCTAGTCAATACCTTTGACTATAACATGGCAAAAACTTTAAACTGTGTTTCAAACAGAAAAATATTACATGTACCGGTAAATCTCCACTCACTTACTTGAGTACAAAATCTCTTAATTTCTCAGGCAATTTCCTTGCTCTCACAGGACGACTTGCTACAGTCGATTCATTTGCTTGAATGGAACTCGACTTAGACTTAGGTGTTTCCACTAATTTCCCTAATCCTTCTTTTTGTTTCGGAGAACTTGGTTCCAAATCATGTGATATCACTCCCTCAGAAGGAAATATCTCCTGATATGGCACCACAATCTCTTGTTCAGTGAAACTTGAACTTTTTGAGTCGTCCCGATCAACATACTTTTTTACCCGAGTAATATTACATTTGTACAATGAACCTGCTTGTGATTCAATTTGGACACTATTCCCTTTTTTTGTCCACAACAGTGAAAGGTTTAGGATAAAACGGGGTAGACAGCTTATTCTGTCTGTCCTGTCTTACCAATACCTTGTCACCAACTTTCAAATTACTCTGTACTGCATTTCTTTTCATGTCTGCATATAATTTACCTTCACCCTTCTTCTCTGAATCTCGATCTCTGACTTCAATATTTTCATTCCTTAAATTTTCAATATCAGGAATTTTAGTCCTTATCTTTCTACCAAATAACAGTTCTGCTGGACTCATTCCAGTGGTATTATGTGGTGTTGATCTATATGCTAACAAGTATGTTTGTAAATCAGTTTTCCAATCTCTACCACTTGAATGTGCTATGCGAATACGTTTCAATAAGGAACGATTTTGTCTCTCTACTTCACCATTAATTTAGCCTGCGGCCATAAAGGTGTATTTCGAACATGGCGAATACCATTACTTTTCAAAAAAGATTGGAAAACATCACTTGTAAAATTTGTAGCATTATCTGTTCTTAAGAAATTTGGCAATCCATGTATTGCAAAAAACTTATTCATAGCTTGAATAATGCTACTTGAGGTTGTCGACTTCAGAATTTCTGTTTCAAAATATCTGCTATAATAGTCAATTACAACTAAAATAGATTCACCACTAGGTAAAGGACCAAGCATATCTGCTGCTAAATATTGCCATGGACCTGTTGGCATTTCAGTATGTATCATCGGTTCAGGTTTGGTAAATTGTGACACTAATTGACAATCATGACAACTTTTACAGTACTTCTCAACATCAATGTTGATATTTGGCCACCATACCTTTGTACGTAAGGTTTTCTTCATGTTTACAATACCAGGATGACCCTCGTGTGCTAATTCTAACGTACGACTACGAAGACTTTGGGGAGGTTCGACGAATCACCGAAATACCGAAATACCACCGAAACACCGAAATACCCCCCTCCCCCCACAAACAAACTTATGCTTAGATTGATGACAGGCGGTTAGTTTAAAGCAAAATGACAAAATAACAACATACTATTGACGTCCACCGTAATAGATGTTCACAGAAAAACGAGCCTGTTGTACACCGAAATACCCGCACGACGTGGTAAAATACGTCGATTCAGGGAGTTTACGTTCCTAATACAGAATCTGGTTTACAAGGTTGATGTGTCAGATCTATATCCATAAATATGCTTGGGAAAATGGTTTTTCTTTCGTGATATTTGGAGAATGGAATTAAAAATTAACGGATCTAGAATAAAATCGGCTGCCATTTTGAATCAGGTAAAAATGTTACCCGGCCTTAATTTGTGTACTTGTCTGTCTAAATTCCACGTCTATTGCCGATAAATCAAACATCGATTCAGGTCTACATAATATTGATATAATTGCAGTTCACCCTATAGGTCCGTTAACATAGTGGAAAAAGCAGAAAATGTTGTCAAAGGCGACATACGCGTGACGATGGATACATCACGCAATGCTTAATTTAGGTACATTGTTCGAAAATGGAATGCACTTGCATACTGTGTGGAGTATATATTTGTGTTTATGATTGAAAAAAATAAAATATAGGTGGTAATTCCATCTGATAACCCCCAAGTCTGTATTTTGTGTAATAAGGTCAGGTATTTTGGTGTGTCAGGACTTAACACATGAGTATTTCGGTGATTGTTCTCCACGTGAATCAATGATCAATGTATACTAACGACATTTTTCTTCAACATTAATCTTCTCTATAGTGATCATTGATATAATTAATCATGTTTTATGCTAAAAAGAGCCAAATCTTGCAGAGGCTGAATCCCTAAATAAACAATAATTTACAAAATCGAGCGGGTATTTCGGTGGACTTACATGCGTCTATCTCGGTGCATTGTTTACGTCGGACCTGAATGATACGTTGCTATTTTGTCATTATGATTTAAACTAACAGTCCTTCATCTCTATTTACACTATTTAGGCCAAATTCCACAAAAAAGACAAAATTGTTGAAATTCAAAAATAATAATAACACGGTAATAAAAATAAGGGGTATTTCGGTGTTTCGGTGGTATTTCGGTGATTCGTCGGACCGCTTTGGGGTATGACTATACGGGTACCCCGCAATACTAATTTGCCTATAGCACTTAATTCTGATTGAATAGTCAGGAACTGCTTGTTCTCTAACTGATACCAGCTTCCATGTAAAAGACAATCTCTTACACTTCGTAATTCAGAGTCTTCATCTGAAGCTCTTTCAATTTCACGAGTCGTCATAGCAGATGGCGTTGCATTTTCTGCCAGGAATCTTATGTAAACTTGTTCTATATTTAGAATAGACTCATCATTCTCAGTCTTAGGCAATAGCCTTGATAATGCGTCGGCAATATTTGACCTACCCTTAACATAGCGTACAGTGTATGTGTAGGGTTGCATACGTAAAACCCATCTTTCAATACGGGCACTAGGCTTCGAGCGTGGAGAAAAGATAAATTCCAAGGGTTTGTGATCGGTCACCAACTCAAACTCAGCACCGTAGATATATGTATGAAACCTTTCGCAAGCCCAAACAAGACCTAACGCCTCCTTTTCAGTCTGAGAATATCTTCTTTCAATATCAGATAAGCTTCTGGATGCATATGCTATGACTCTATGCTCATTATTCTGCTTTTGTACAAGTACAGCACCTAGCCCAACTGGTGAAGCATCTGAAATAACTTGGGTTTCAGCATTTACATCAAAATAACCTAATGTTTCAGCATTAGACAATAAAAGTTTCAACTTATCAAAAGATTCTTGTTGCTCTGAACCCCAATGAAAAGATGCATTTTTCCTTGTCAGTCTGCGTAGAGGTTCTGATACAGTGGAAAAGTCAGGAATGTACCTGGAACTGTATGTTACGAGACCCAAAAAACTCTTTACTTCTGAAACAGTCTTAGGTTCTCGTGCTTCAATAACAGACTTCACTTTGGCCTCTGATGGGGAAATACCTCTAGCACTTAAAATATGGCCCATAAATGCTAACTTTGACATGTTAAATTCACATTTCAAAGGATTAACAGTCAAACCTTTGTCTTTCAACACATGTAGAACATTTTTTAACCTTTCATCATGTTCAGACTGAGTGGAACCATGAATGATAATATCATCTAAGATATTATGAGCACCTTCCCATTCTTGCAATATTTGTTGCAGACATTTCTGGTTAAAAGCCATTGAACCCTATTGTGTTCAACTGTTCTGTTATCTAAAAGTTCATCTCTGAAGTCTTTTGAAAATCAAAATGTGTTTCAAATTATGGAAATAAATATACTTTCTCCTTTGATTTATTATGGTTTCGACCATTTTCACCATCAACTTTTATCAAGAAGCGTTTATATCGTAAAGAGGATGCTTATTTGGTTTGCATGTAAAAACAGTCTGTAGGCGCGTCCAAGCTGTGGTCGAATCCGAGGAGAGTGTTAGGACGACAACAAACTAGGGGCTTGCAGTTTATGCAATCACTGCCTGCGGAGCGCTTGGAATTTGAACCAGTTCGTCTGCATTATCGGTACAGTATAGTTTTTCTATTCTTAAAAAAAAGTCTTTATTCTACAAATTTTCCAGTGGGATCCTGGATCAGTTCACGGAAATGTCATACTTTGATGTTGTACATTGTACAGCCGTCGCCTCTATATGAATGTTGGGGGGCAAACTTAACAATACTGTAGGCTGAATATCAAGTGAATCGCGACCGTGGAATATCCGCAGGCCTTTGGTAAGTTCGGGGCTTCCATGATCTATCCCAAAGGTCTTAAACTTTGATAAAACCAGCTCTACCTCAATTTCAAGGAGACTTAGCATAATAAAATATGTTTGAATCTCGAATTAGGAGCACTTACCTGTAAGTTACCATGATGAAAAGATAATGAGCTGTGCCATGGGCGGATCCAGAAGGGGGGACCGGGGGTCCGGACCCCCCATGGAATTTTGGTAAAAATGCGGTTGCCGGATTCGTGAAATAGTACTGGTTTGATATTGACAGCATTTATGTAAAATACAGTCATAATTTAAAAAAAAAGTCTCTAAATGTGGAGACTTCCTCATGGTTAGAACTGGAAACTTTGATGTTTCTTGTAAACGGCTTACATCCTCTGAAATCCGGAAAACAAAGTATCATATAATAAGACAAGTGTGTTTTCGGTTGGACACCCCCCTTCCCCCCCTTGAGAAAGATATCTGGATCCGTGCTTGTGTGCTGTAGTGCTAGGTTGGTTTTGTATCTTCAATTTAGAATCAGTAAGTTTCGGATCCTTTTGGAGGACAATTACCTCATGATCCTGCGCTCTCAAAAACTTGTAAATAGTTTTAATTGTCTTTATTTTGAAAAAACCCGCGCTTGTTTGGTATCTATGACTTCCTTGAGGAATGCCCTTTACTTTGATACGTCATTTTACCCTCAAAGCAATACTTCCACTGAGAAATAACAAGATTTCAATAGCGACCCCAGACGTCATGTTCTAAAAATTTTCTATTTCCCCACACGCGCGGTAGGAGCCATTTCTAAACGGGAAAAAATCAATAAAATACATTCGATACTATTTTTTTCTTTTCATAAATCGATATCGATATACTTTTTGTGTGTGTTAAGACCCTTTCTCAGCCAAAATGTTTAGAATTGATGATTTAGTGAGTAATTGAAATTGTGCCAAAATACATGCCAGTCAGAAGGTAAATGGGAAAAACCCGATATCAGTGTTATCGCTACAGTAAGCACTAAATTAAGATAAGATGGATCGTGGTTAATTTATCTCAGTCTACATCAATTCATGGTGAAATATTGAATAGTATTGAGTTATTAATAATTTTGCAATGTAGGCAGAGCTAAATGAATCGCGCTCAATCTCATACTGATACAAATTGAAGGTCAAATCTAGATGAGATGGAGGCAGAGTTTTTTATAACTAAGCTTTGATTTATTCTCAATCTAAATATGTAAAATATGTAAGCTGCAGTGATAGCAAATTAAACATTATTTATTATGTCTGGTTTCAGATTAAAACCGATGAATAAATGTACTACTAAGCTAAGACATGACCACAAGAATCTCCTTCTTACTTATGAGGCTGTAAAACAAAGGGGGTGAAAGATTAGGACAGCTGCAAGCAGTTTCAATGTTCCTGTTCAGACACTGTGAGATAGTAATAGGAATAATTTAATTATTGTAGACCAATGCACTTTCAAACTAGGTCATAGTACAAGGAAGAAACTTTGGTGGTGCATGCAAAAGTTATGGCATTGCCATGGCATGGGTTTTCAAACCACCAGTTTCAGCATCTAGCGAGAAAACTAATGTATGATCTTGGGTGGAAGAGCGAGAGAAAGCTACCAAACAACAACTGATTGTTTTCTTTCTTAAAGGTGGCCCTTCAGAATTTTGGACGAAAATTTTACAAAAATACAAAAATATCATCCTCATACTCCCAAAGCCTTATTTATCGTCATTCATAAAACCCCAGTAGTCCAAAACCATTTGACAACTCAAGAAATTAGAGACTTACTAAGGCCAAGGTCGATATCGCCAGGAAACACGTTCTATTTTTACATGAACAACTTGCTCATTTACATACTGGAAATACACATACAAAGCTTAAAACATAGCGTTTGAAGAAGACATTATGAAAATAATTAACTGTTTGTTATGTAATGGAATTTAAGCATTAGTCACATGCCAGTCACTTAACATTCCCACAATGCATTTTTTTTATTTTTGGCGCGAAATCTAAAAATAGCTACGTAGCCCTTTAACTCTTTACCACACAATCCCTACTTTTAACGACCCTGAGTAAGAAAGCTTTTGAAAACATTATGAGAAAAGGAGAAAATGCTGGTAACCAGCATTTTCTCCTTTTCCCACACTGTTTTCTACCCTTTCAAATTCAAATTTCATTTTTTGATTAACATTTATTTTGTCGTCTGCATGTGCTTTCAATTTGGACTGGTCCAAAATTTTGTCGTTTGGTAAAGAGTTAAGGGAATACCATCAAAAAAAAATTTTGGGTCACTTTATGATTCTTAATTATTAATGATTTGTATTGTTTTTTAATATAAATTTCAGTGATATATATATTTTTTGATTTGGTGTGATGTGAAAATTCTAAGTACTCACCTTAAGGAGATGGAATCACAGACTAGCCTCTCTTTCATCAAGATAACTCGATACGGCCAGAGCTAAGTCTGCAACACCAAAGGCTGTTGATAATTACTTTTGTAAGTTGGAGGGTATAATGGAAAAATACGACCTGCATGAAAAGCCGCACCTCATCTATAATCTAGACGAGACTGGTCTTCAACCTGAACATCAACCACCAAATGTCATAACATGGTAGCAAACTACAGTGAATTACGTCACAGAGATCCTCTACCATTACACTGACAGGATGCACTAACGCCCTTGGTAATTTGTTGTCTCCATTCTTTGTATTCAAGAGAAAGTGATATCAAGAAGAGCTGCTTAAAGGAGCTACAACAGGAGCACAGGCATTGCTGTCAGACTCTGGATGGTCCAAAGGTTCCAATGGTACAATATGTCCTATCCAACGGGACCACAAACCAAGAAACAACATTAGTAATGTTGTGCGTATTGCGAGACGCATGTATTGGCATCAACAATAAATGTACATAGAACTCTACATGTATCAAGGCGGACTATGACACAATACTCTTAACTGGGGATAGAAACACTAATTCCTTAGATTTTTCTTTTAACTACATTTTGGCCTGACTCGCCCAGGAAAAACCAGAGATAAACCATTCTCTTTAATGGAAAAACTCTGGAAACCTGTGCCCATTTGTCAATGTCAGATGCCATGGAATGTTGGGCCTCATTCACTTAACCCCTTTTCTCAAACCTTTCAGTATTCTGGCTACCAGTTGATTAAAATGTAAACTCAGAAATAAATACATATCGAATTTGAATTTGAAATAGGTATCGATGCCACGAAGGTCTCTCTAGAAGTGAAGCTCAGCTACACCCATCTATAAATAGCCTCATCACATATCCCTCGTGCAAAACTGGTTTTGTATCTACCCATCCGCTAGGACAATGGTACTCAGCTATACGCTGTACCGCCGAATACCATCAATTATCTGTCCAGCCACTTTCTTCCTAACATCTGTGATGGGGGTACCAGGGAAGATCCAGTCCTTCAGCTTCTTTTTGATAGACATGCCTCACATAAATCATCGATGTTGATAGAATGGGCCAGAGAGAGACACGTAATACTATTCATCATGCCAGCTCACATGTCACATGTCTTGCAGCCCCTTGATGTAGGGTTTTTGGTCCCTTTAACCAAGATTGTACCAACTTCATGCAGAGTAACATGGGCCAAGTAATTACAAGATACCACATGGCTACGCCTGCATGCAAGTCTTACCTGAGAGTCCACCAAACACACAGGCAGCTTTTAGGAACACAGCTATATATCCCTTCAATAGGGACATAATATCTAAAGAAACCATGCTTCCATGTGAGACTTTTGGAAAAGATTGACCACTAGAAAAGAGAACTGCCATCAAGTCCGGAAAAGAGGCAGCGAAGGAATTTCTGTAACTTAAGATGGAACAGTCACAGGAATCTGCTTCTGACAGCCACCAATGCAAATGTTGCATGGAAAAGAAAGCGAGTGCCAAACCAAATCTGAATGTAAGAGCAATAATGGAAGACAAGCACATGGGGGAACAGTAACGGGTTTATGATGACCTGGTTTTCTTTTTGATTCACAAAGATGTTGTCAAAGTCTTCTAACGGAAACAAAGATATATGACACTGTGTAAGGATAAAAATTATTATAGTTAAATCCATGACCTATGCCTATCTTAAGCTATCAATAGATATGTTTATTTGTCTCTATTTTGCAGATCTAGTTCAGAAAACTTTGCCCTGATGACTCAAGAAAAAGGATGAAAATGCAGTTTATCATAATACTATTATTTTTGTACCTATGTAAGTACATTATTGTGTTAAGCAAGAAGTTCAAATGACATCTATATTGGTAATATCTCAAATTAATAAATTATAGCCATAGAAAATTATTCTTAATTAACCCTTTACCAAACAACAAGATTACAGACTGCTCTAAATTGAGAATTTAGAGCAGTAAAATAGTATTATGAATTCTACAAATAAAAGTGACTCAAATGAAGGGATTTGTCTTATAGAAAGGTAGAAAACACAGAAAAAGGAGAAATTTCTGGTTTCATGTTTTTTCTCCTTTTCTCATAATGTTTTTAAATGCCTTCTTTCTATAGGTTGTTAAAACTCCGGACCAATTAGAAAAGGGTTAATTTGGTTTAATCTGTTTTGAAACATCCTGTGAGTTTGAAAACCAAGGAAGAATATAGAAAATAGCGGATGAGAAAATAATTTCAGAAAATCAATAAAATCAGAAAATACTAGTTACCCATGCTTTCTCTCTTCTACCCTTTCAAAGAAACGTGCTTCAGAAAATTTTGTTGTTAGGTAGAGAGAAATTGTATGACTTAAGTTCAATAGTGCTGAATAAAAAGAAATATACATTTTATTCAGTCTTTAAGATAAAAATTCCAGCATTGTCTTGTCAAGGCATTTTTTTTTTCAGAACATCTAATGAAATTTCTAATTTCCATTAATTGACCCATATAGGGAATAAAATACCAAGTAGCGATTTTCATAATAGAAATTTATAGGATTTTAATGATTTAAAAATTACTTTAAGATAATAAATATGATTGGGTAAAAAATGTGCATTAATTGATTTTTTGTTTGTTAGCTCACCATGGGCACAAGGGTATTGTGATCGTGCTGTGTTCATCGTCCATCATGCTTTGCATCTTTCAAGTTCTGTATCCGTCGTCAACTTTTTACCATTGTGTACCTCTAGAGGCCACATTTTCTGTCTGATACTCATGAAACTTGGTCAGAATGTTTGACTTGAGATCTCAGATGAGTTCAAAAATTGATTATGTCAGGTCAAAAACTAGGTCAAAAGGTCAAACCTTAGAAAAAATTTCGCTTCTCTTGATGATATCTCAGACAAGATTGAAAATAGGTCATAGCAGGTAAAAAACTAGATCACCAGGTCAAATCTTAGAAAAACATTGTGTACACCTAGAGGCCACATTTTCAGTTCAGTACTCTTGAAAGTTGGTCAGAAGGTTTGTCTTGATATCTGAAACTAATTCAAGGGTAGGCTATGTCGGGTCAAAACATAGGTCACTAGGTCAAATCTTAGGGGAAAAAAAATGTATGCTCCATAAGCAACATTTTCTTTCCAATACTCTTGAAATTTGGTCAGAAGGTTTTTCTTGATGATACCTAAAACAAGTTTGAAAATGGGCCATGTGGCCAAAAACTAGGTCACCAGGCCATTAATCTTAGAAAAATCTTATATTTGCTGTAGAGGAGACAAGTCAATTTCTATCCAATACTTCTGACAGTTAGTGAAAATGTTTGCCTTGATTTTATCTGAGATGAGTTCTAAAATGGGCCAATAAAGATTGAAAACTATGTCACTAGTGGGACAAATCTTAGAAAAACCTTGAGGCCACATTATCTGTCCAATACTCTTGAAAGTTGGTCTGAATGTTTGTCCTGATGATATCTCAGCTGAGTTTGAAAATAAGCGATGTCAAGTCATAAAATGAGGTCATTAGATCAAACCTTAGAAAAGAACTGTTGTTTACAGTCTTGAGGCCACATTTTCTGTCCAATACTCCTGAAAGTTGATCAGAAGGTTTGATTTAATGATATCTGAAATGAGTTTAAAAATGGGCCATGTCAGGTCAAAACCTAGGTCACTAGGTTAAATCTTATAAAAACCTTGTGCAAACTCCAGAGGTCACATTTTCAATTCAATGCGCTTCATAGTTGGTCAGAATGTGATAAAAGCTTGGATGAGTTTGTAAACGGGTCACTGAGTGAAATCATAAGAAAATCTTCGTGTATGCTCTAGAGGCCATGTTTTCAGTCCGATTGTCTTGAAATTTGGTCAGAATGTTTGTCTTGATAATATGCTGAAAATGGGTCATGTTGGATAAAAATCAGGTCAATAGATAAAATCTCTGGAAAACCTTTTGTACACACTAGTGGTTATATTTTCAGTCAAATATTTTTTAACTTTGGTCAGAATGTTTGTTTTAATGATATCTTGCATGATTTTGAAAATTTGTCACATGGAATCAAAACCAAGGTTGCCAAGTTTAATCCTTGAAAGACCTTGTATATGCTCTAGACGCCAGATTTTCAGTCCAATAATCTTTAACCCTTTACCATACATGAAAATTTTAGACTGGTCCAAACTGAAAACATCTGCAGGCAACAAAATAAAGGTGACTGAGAAGTTAAAATTTAGTTAGGGAAGGGAAGAAAATACTGTGAGAAAAGGAGAAAATGCCGGTTACCAGCATTTTCTTCTTTTACCACAGTGCTTTCAAAAGTCTTCTTTCTCAGGGTTGTTAAAAGTCGGGATTGTGTGGTAAAGAGTTAAATTTGCTTAGAATAATTTTGCCTTGATAATATCTTAGATTTGTATGAATATGGATCATGTTGTATAAAAATGTAAGTCACTTTGTCAAATCTTGGAAAAACCTTTTGCACACCATACAGACCACAGTTTCTCTCAGATTCTCTTGAAAGTTACTGGTAATCAGAATGTATGTCAGGATAATTTATATATATAATAAGTAGGCTGCTGAGACAAATTCTAGAAAAAGCTTGTGTGCATGCTAGAGGTCATGTTAGACATTTGCAGCTTAAACTGAAGAACGATGACTGAGGAATAGTCATGCTTAATACTCAGGAATTCTCTCAACACATAATTTAACAAGTTTGTTTGGCCAAGGCAAAGGGAATGTTTTCTGTCCGTCTAAAGGAAAACATTACAGTTATTTTGGGGATGCCCTGCGGCCTAGTGGCTTAGTTTCTTCCGATATATACTCGTGTTAACATGTAGGGAAGAGATTGTTTTCAAAAACATTGAAAGAAAAGGGTGAAAATGCCCCGTGAATAATGACATAATGTTTTCCACCAGATCAGTATTTCCCACTTCTTTTCAAAGCCGTTTTGATTTGTCGTCTGCAACAGATTTTAAATTTCAGACAGTCTCAAAATGGTTGATCAGGGAAAGGATTAATAAGATTAATTATGATCAGGATTAAACTCATTCATGAAAGAACTGGAAACAAACGAAACATTCCCCTCCCTTAAACTGCTCCCTTTCGTTTTACATGTGCACTGCGCAGCCTGTATACATAAAATATTGGATTTGCAATCTTAGCAAGTTTATAGAAATGTAGGGGTCATTTTATATTAAAATATTATCAAAGTTGTGGCCTGGGATACATATATAATACATACTGTTGATTTATGTTCAATCAAATAAACATTTACATACCAGCATTCATGTAATTATATTCAATTTTATATTGGTACCAACAAATTATGTTTACAATATGCAAGAGCAAGTGACTTAGTTTAAAGCGGCAAGATATTATTGTGCTGCTTCCCCATTAAAATGATTTGCAACAATTTCGAATGGTGCGACAATTGGACATAGACTTAGAATTTCCAAACAACAGTGTCCTATCCAAACAGATATCATTTAACTCATTACCAAACAACAAAATTTTAGGTTTGTCCAAATCTAAAGCATTTGCAGACGATGAAATAAAACTAGTGAAAATTTGGATTTTTTTTTGTGAAGGGTAGAAAACATTGAAGGAAAAGAAGGAAATGCTGGTTACCAGCATTTTCTCCTTTTCCAACAGTGTTTTCTAAAGGATTCTTTTACAGGAACGTCAAAATTAGGGACTGTGTGGCAATGGGTTAATGGCTCCTTATAATGGTGCACATTTATTCAGAAGGGACATTTGGAACCAAGCTAAAATCTAGAAAACTTAACAGGTGTATTATAATACATAGAGTTGTAATGAAATATTGAATATAAATTAGTGGTGCGTTGAAAAACTAGGGAACTTGTTTTCCTCTGTTGAGCATATTTGTAGTGGACTAGTGTGTCATTGAGAGAAGGATTTACAACTTGCATGTAAATTCCATTGACACTGATTTGAGTAGGAAATCAGCAAAGTGAATGCTACACACCGGTGGTTTTCATAACTTTTGTAGATCATTTTGGGATGGTCCCTAGATGTAATGTCCCCGATCCTCTATCCTCTTTCCTCAGCTTAAGCCGCAAATGTCTATTTTTAAGTCCAGTATTAATAAGTGTTTGTCACATTGTTTGTCTTAATGTCATTGTAGAGATTGGATTTGGGTCATGTTTGATCAAAAGGCTCAGGCAAACAACTTCAGGGCCATCATTGCCCTGTTGTTGCTTAATTTTTGCATTTATACAGTTACCAAAGTTGAAGGATGCTCTCCTGTCATAGAAGTAAGAGGTATGGCCATGAGCCTCAGTCAGACATGTACTCTTGCATCAGACAATGATGTAGTAACCATTCAACTCAGTGTGACAGCTGACCAAAGTGACTCAAGTTGTATTTCAAAGCAATTTTCCATCACAAATGCACAGTGGTCATTATTTGACCTGACAAAAGGGAAGACTAATATGTCGGCTGAGACCTACAAAAGTTCGGGGACCACAACATCAGGGAACTTGACAATTTCAGCGTTGTTTAGAAGGCTGTATGGCATTTCAATTGACGTAGAAGTGAATGATGATGAAAATGATCAGCAATCTATTGTCATTATAGTAAGTATAAGACAGAAAAATAATTCTAAAGATACATCTAGACTTGTTTTTAGCCATTTTTGTTTTTTATCTATTTCATCCTTATTATATTAAACTATAATCATTCTTGTTCCTTCATATTGAATGTTGCCCCTGTATGAAGGATGCACAAATTACAACAGGTAGAAAACATGTTTCATAGTTTTGCGGCATGCCAGTCTATCACTGTTGTCATTTTTCGTTTTAACGCTTTAACCCGTTACCACACAATCCCTACTTTTGACGCCCTGAGAAAGAAACCTTTTGAAAACACTGTGGGAAAAGAAGAAAATGCTGGTAACCAGCATTTTCTTCTTTTCCCACAGTGTTTTCTACCCTTCCCAGAGGAAATTTCAATTTTTCAGTCACCTTTATTTTGTCGTCTGCAAATGCTTTCAATTTGAACCAGTCTAAAATTTTGTCGTGTGGTAAAGAGTTAAGACAAAATTTTAGACCTGTCTGATTTGAAAGCATTTGCAGATGACAGTTTCAGTGTGGCTCATATGAAATGATTTTTCTTTGATATGGTAGAAAACATTGTTGGAAAAGGAGAAAATGCTGGCTATCAGCATTTTCTCCTTTTCCCACAATGTTTTCAGATGACGTCTCTTTCAGAAGTGTCAAAAGTCATCATTGTGTGGTAAAGGGTTTATGAAGACAAATCCATTCATTTGCTTTAGCCCATACACCATACATGTATTTATTAATTATTTGCTCACCTGAGCACAACATGCACAAGGGGAGGTTTTAGGATCACTTGGTGTCCAGTGTCTGTCGTCAACAATTCTTTAAACATCAACTCCTCCTAAACCGCTGGCCCAGTTTAGACCAAACTTGGCTGGAATGTTCCTTTCGGAGGTCTTATTGAAAAATGTCCACAGAATTTGATTCCATAAAAAACTGGTTGCCATGGCAACCAAATGGAATTTTCTAAGAAATTCTTTAAAAATCTTCTTCTCGGAAACCATTGGCCAGATTTTAAAATAATTTCACAGAGATGTTGGTGATCCTTTTCAAAAATGTTCACGAATTTTGATCTGTCAAGAAACATGGCTCTGGTGAATGGGGGCTACTTGCTCTATACAGAAATGAAGAAATTCTTAAAAATTCTTCTCCTCTTAAACCGCTGGTCAGATTTTGAAATAATTTCACAGAGATGTTCCTTGGGTGACCCTTTTTAAAAAGTGTTTGTGAAATTTTGATTGGTCAAGAAACATGGCTCTGGTGAATTAGTGGTTATGATCCTCTCAAAAATTCAGGTGAGCTATCCTGGGCCATCTTGGCCCTCTTGTTCACTGATGTGTACACACAGCTGACCAATATCTGAATCATTATACACTGTACAAAGTTTAAACTGTGTTTTTCCTCTCTGGCTATAGAAATGTATCTTTTTAAACTTTTGTTTGCTTAGACAAGTGAGCTTTCATGAATAACAGCTGCCTGTCATATATACATGTACGTTAATCTACAATCACTGTAATCAAAATATTCCAAGAAACTCACAGATTACATGCAAGAAAAGAAGTTTTATCTAAATGACTTAGGTCATATGAACAAAATGACAACTCAGTTTAGCAAAGGCAATTAGAAAATCTTCACCATTTGCAGAAGTCTGAAGGAATTGAAAATGATACAGTCTAAGTAATAGGTTAAGGGCTGGAGTATGACTAAGATGCCTTAGGTTGACGTTTGAAGTCCTTTTTAACCCTTTCCCAAACAATCCCTGGTTTTTACGGGTCTAGAAAAGTAGCCTTTTGAAAACATTGTGGGAAAAGGAGAAAATGCTGGTAACCAGCATTTTCTCCTTTTCCCACAATGTTTTCTATCCTATCATAGACAGAAATATCTTTTCAGCAAGAGTTGAATTGTCATCTGCAAATGCTTTCATTTTGGTCTAGCCCAAAAGTTTGTTGTTTGGGAAAGGGTTAAGAGGGATCATATATGTATACAGAGTGTTTGACAGAATGTGTTACTCATTCGAAATTAGAATATGCCTAAAAAGTCCTCAATGACCAAGTTTTGATTCATTCCATAGTCTATCCTGGGTTATCTTGCTGGCGTTTCTTTGTTTTTACAAATTATCTATGAAGCATTTTGATTGGTGAAGTCAGTTTTTCTTTGAGAAAATTTGAGCTATTTTTATCACAAATATGCAGTCATTTCTATTTTTGACCTGACGATATCCAGTCAAATCATTTGTTGCAAATCAAGCTTGCTGCTTAGCAATACTTTAAATCTGGCGTCTTCCATAAACACAATTGAGAAACATTTAAAAGAGATTTTTTGCATAACACTAAAAGATTGTAAGTTAAATTGTATACTAAGATCAATAGTGTCATCCCAGTATTGCAGAAAGGCATATGT
Source organism: Tridacna crocea (assembly GCA_943736015.1). Classification (NCBI taxonomy): domain Eukaryota; kingdom Metazoa; phylum Mollusca; class Bivalvia; order Cardiida; family Cardiidae; genus Tridacna; species Tridacna crocea. The sequence continues at coordinate 29,703,239 of OX031066.1, read as the reverse complement.
CACATCATCTTCGCGAGCCAAGTTTACGATCACTACGTGGATCTTACCTTGGCGGATTGAGCCCGATTTCGAGATTCCTGTGATGCGCCCTCTATTGGATGCTGGTTATTACTCCCCTTTACATCATGTTATTAAAAGCAAATGAAATATCGTTTTACAAACCGCTTACGAATACACATGAAGAGATAAGCAGACATCCACTTGGGTTTACATGTTTTACCTATTATTGGAAAGGTAGAGACCGTGTTCTATTTTTATCAAAGATGAAATGCTATGACTGATTTTATTCGATGCAGCTAGAGCTGGCTGCATCCAATGAAAAGGCGTATCGGGGAGTTGTAAAAATCAAGCTCAATCCGCCAAGGTAAGATCCACGTAGTGATCGTAAACTTGGCTGGCGAAGATGATGTCACATGAGACAAGCATGCTGACAGGCCATATTTGTTGACAACCTTGGGGTTTTTTCCAGGATTGTTTTTTATAATGGAAGAAATGAAAATATCCTGTCTAAAAGAGAATATCATTTTGTTATTGATCTTTTGGTTTGCCATTAGAATACTTCCTGACCATATGAATATTCATAAGATATGACGATTTTGCCAGTCAATTTTCTTAGAGGTAGATGTATGGAGAGTAATGTAATGCTTTGAACCTTGGTTCCTGAGGATGGCTTCTAGCCCCGTCACACCAAACTCTTTCACACTTTGTTCCAAAAATTTTTGCCAAATGGACTTAAACTGTGTTCAGATGGAGTGGACATACTAGCAACCTTTTAGGATCTGTTTACAAACTTAATTGAGGGGTTAGGATGGGAAGGCTGCTCCAGAACATTGAGCCTGCTCAAAAGTTTTTGCGGTTGATCCCGTCCTGTAATCAAATGGAGTGGTTATGTACTTAAAACGAGTTTGACGTTCTATAAACAGAACTACTGTGCTTCTATTCTAGTAGAAACACAGTGCAATATGGTATCAATGCCTCAGACATTATTAGGTCAAAATTACATGATCTACCCCGACTTTAACAAGCTTAGATATAATTTGGTGTGACAGGGGCTTTAACTCTTTACCAAACGACAAAATTCTAAACTTGTCCAGATGGAAAGCATTTTGCAGACAACAAAATTAACATCACTCAAAAATTTAAACTTGACTTTAGAAGAGCAGAAAACATGGTGGGAAAAGGAGAAAATGCTACCTGCATTTTTTTCCTTTTCTCCACAATGTTTTCAGAAGGCTTCTTCTTGTATGCAAGTAGATGGAATGTCCAAAAGTTGAAGTTGCTCGGAGTGAAAATATTAAACAGTTATCTATAACCCTTTTACAATGAATCAAATAGATATGAAACTAATTTCTTAAAAAAGTACTTTCTTGGTCAAGAAATAAGATAACATTTTGCTTCTACAAGAAGAGCTAGAAGTAGTTTCCATTTGTCAGCATTTGACTTCGGGTTCTTGTGATTAATATTAAAGTACATGTAGTTGGAGATCATATGAAAAGCAATCTTTGAAATGCCTTTACAATTGTAGGGATTTTTTGGCACTGACTGTACCGGGACTACCAAGCAGATAAAACTTAAATGTTACAGGCTTTATAATGCATTGTATGGGATTGTGGAGCCAGATTTTGAACTCCAGTGAGTGTTATAAATACTGAAATTTAGAATTTCATTCCTTGATTAACTAATTAAATCTTGGTAAGGTGATGATTTCTGACTTTGATAGAGTGGGAAATATTGTGGGAAAGGAGAAAATGCTGGTTACCAGCATTTTTTTCTTTTCCCACAATTTTTTTCAACAGGCTTCTTTCTCAGGGTTGTTCAAAGTCAGGATTGTGTGGTAAAAAGTTAAATATATTGCAGAAAATTAGATTGAATAACAAGAAAAGTTTGTACCAAATGAAAAAATTTTAGACTGGTCCAAATGGAAAGCATTTGCAGATGACATGAAGTGTAATTGAGATGATGGGATTTGTATTTGAAATGGTAGAAAACATTGTTGGAAAAGGAGAAAATGCTGGAAATCAGCATCTTCTCCTTTTCCTACAGTATAATCAAAAGCCTGCTTTTTCAGGGTGTTGAAAAAGTTGGAATTGTGTGGTAAAGAATTAATTTTAGGTGTAAAAAATAATTTTGATTGTTCTGGACTTTGTTGTATGATATTTAGTAGCTTTTAGAATGACATAGCCAACTTTCACGGACATGCCTTATCAGCAGTCTCGCATATCAACAAATCCATGAAAAAAATCGATATCATACGTAAAGGTCCGGGAGTTTCCGGAGTTTGGCGAACTTACATCGTGTATACAAGTAATCGATATTCAATATCCTGCAGCGATAAAAGATAAGAGAACCGTAACATTACGTAACAGTGGCCTGCTTCAAATTCACAATCCGTGCCTAGACGATATATCTGTCCTGGCATTTTTTTCTAATTTAACCTAAACCTTTGTCTGGTACAGCCAGTGTGGCTCTTGAATATCAGTATCAGACTGCACATAATGCGCACCCTTATTAGACTCAACAGCATATTGGAACAACACCTCCTGATAAAGCGAGATTTTTCTTGAGAAAAGAACATTGAAATTGTTATATTTCAGCATTATTTGTCGGTTTGTAATTCATTTATCCTCGGATTAAGGGTTAAGTTTTGATTCTCAGAGACATAAACTGATCGGTCCTAAAACTGCTCTCGACAAATGCACTTTTTGTAGTCTGATCCTGAAATCTAATCCGTTCAAATGCACTTTTGCTGACATTGTACACATAGATTTATAACAGGCTGTACAAAACAAGCTGTCTGATCTTGACCTGATCGATTATATATGTCGAAAATTATTTTGGTTAGAAAAAAAATCTTTGATATTCATAGCAAAATCAACAAGTTGAATTCAGCAGAAAATTCGGCGTTTTGAGAATACCAGTTTCACACTACAGCAATCTAACGGACCCGAGAAAAAAGGCTTTTGTAAACTTTGCCGGAGAGGGAGAAAATTTTCTCCTGTTCCTAAAATGTTCTACCTTTTCAAAGACAGACATTATCATTTGAGTTGCATTTATTTTGTTGTCTGCATATGTTAACTTGGTGGTGTCCAAAATTTTGTCATTCGGTTTTTTGATGAGAAGATTTGCTTTATGTGGCAGTTACATGACCTATCCTACCCTGAGAAAGAAAGACCAATCCGACCCTGAAAAAGCAAGCACGGACAGGAGAAAATACTTGTGGTGGGCAATTTCTCATTTTCCCAAGGGATCGTATATAACATGTTTTCTACGATTCCCACAGTGTTTTCTACCCTTTCGAAAGGGTATTTTTCGTCTGTAAGTTCTTCAAAAAAAAAAAAAACAGAATCATAATATATTTTGTCGTTTAGTAAATAGCTAATGGTTATATCTTGATTGGGTAAACTTTGTCTTTTGTGTGCATGTGTGGTTTGATGGTTTTGATTTTTATAATTTCTGCTTTCTACGATTTTTAAAAGAAAAAAAGGTTGGGAAGGTGGAGAAATAAAACTGTTATAGCACATAAAATAATTTCACCGTTAGAGTAAATTTTCATGGTTTTACGCAGACGAAAAGTTACAGATTCGGCATATAAAAAAACATTCATTCAAAGTTGGTTTTCATCGAACAAATAAAAGAAAATGGTACTATGTGGCGCCGATTTGTATTTTGGCTTAATGAGGGATGTTGCATTTGCTTACAATGTCTATTACTATCAATAAATGTATTGAATGCATTAAGATGTTTCCATTTTGAGTGAGTCTAAAAGCTGTTTAAGTATAAGTATTTCGGAACAACTTAGGTCTATCTATGCACTAAACTATATTTTTATACATAAAAGTAGGTCCAAGCTATTACCGGTATTATCACACAAGTTTAAAAACGCTGCAGATATATACTTAAGATTCTTTTTATTGCATCCGAAATGGGGGGAAATGTGCTCGAGACTCAACAGAAAGTTACTAAAAGGTTCCTGTTGAAAGTAACAGATCAGCACATGTGAACTGATCCGATGCTACACTCTAGCGCCGCTTACAGGCATGATAAAGATAAAAAGGTATTTCTTCCTCTAAAAAAGTTATGTATGGTGTCATTTCAACTAATCATCAGTAGAATTCACCAGCAAGCTGTGTTAAAAACCGGTTTCAAACCAAGATACATGTAGATCATTCTTAATACAAGGTTGATTGAGTACTATCTCTTGAAATAATAAATAATGATTATGCAGCAGGTAACTTTTTAAGTTACTGGTAAAGGAGAAGTAGCTTGTATTATTCCCATTTCCGTGTACATGCATGGTCTATGTCATTTTTTTTTTTTCATCTTTTATTCACTCATAGCGGTTATGCTTTTTGCAGGTTGCATCGTTTTAAAGATGGAAGAACCTCAATGTTTAGGCCAATTCTTCCAATGAACAATTAAAATATTACAGATGTTAAAGTGGGGGAGACATTTGAAAGAAGGGAGAAACTATTTGATTTATGTTAAAGAAAAGTTGACAATTTTGATCTAGTGTTGTCATTCTTTGAATGGTAAATACTCTTTGCAGGAGAAACCGATTGCGTGATGTAGACAATATTGTTTGAAAAGTAGAAGATAACTTGTAAAAAGATAATGCGCCTGTTTCCATATTTTATCCTAAACAATCAACAGCAGGGTCGTTAGATGCCGTATTTATACAGTAACAGGTTAAGCTTGTTATTTGAATCTTTACCAAAAGACAAAATTTCAGACTTGTTCACAATGAAGTAATTTTCATAAGACAAATAAAGCATGGAAAAAGTGGAACTTATCTTTTATTGAGTTAAAAATAGAGTAAGAAAATGAGAAAATGTTGGCAATCAGCTTTGAAATCTTTTTCTTCAATGTTTTCAAGGCCTTCTATGTTATACGACAGATTAAAGACCGATGTGAAAAAAGCAAGCAAACATGAGTTTGTGAGCTGTCGCCAGAAAAAACAAAACAAAACTATAAGGCATTAATTGCTGAAAAGTTGAAAAAATCATCAAACATACATTTTCGTATTTCATATGTCAATCTTAATGATTGTAAAAGGAAATAATGTCATAAGTATTAAATTCTGGTCTTTTAGATAAATAGGATACATAGTAAAACATCTTAAGGATTCTGTCAGGATCAAACGGTATTCGATCTGAAAACAACCCGGGTATAAATTCCAGTTTATAATCATGTGGATACATATATATCATAAACATAGCAGGGGGTCCGTTTGTCAATGAAACATTACGTAACACAATAAAGATACCCGGCTGGCTTATCTAACAGTAAGACTCGGCCAATATTGGCAAAGTCCGGCATAATCCGAATGTTCACGGAAAAAGAAAAAAATAGGATAGTGGCATTAAAAAACTGTCAAAAGGACCAAAAGTTTATTTTTTTAAACGCCTCAAAATTATACCATTTGAAAGAGAAATGAATAAAGTAACTCACTCCACTTGAGATAATTTTGACTTTTCAACACAAAGAAAGAAAATTAAACAAATGTTACAGTTTTTGACCTCGGAAAATGCGTTTTTCCTCTTTATTCTATATAAACCATACCTACAATTTTTAAGTTAAAAAAGGACCAAAAGTTTCTTTTTCGATTTTTTTCAAACTAAGTTCATTTGAAAGAGAATAAATTGAATTTTCTTACCTCATTTGAGATAATTTTCAATTCTGAAAATTGATGAAGTTATTAGCGTTTATTTACCTGGGCCCTTCATAATTTTATATAAAAAAATGCAGGTAAAATTGGCCGATATCCATTTTTCCATGTCCGCGAAAGTTGGCTATGATTTGAAATATAGAGCTTTGTAACAACAACAACAAGAAGAAGAGGAAATAAGTGCAATATCAATGACTTTTCCAAGCTTTGGATATCCAACATTAGAAATAGTTTTACTTGTATCACAAAAAAAATCATTATATATTTTTTCATTATCCACAACAGGTTATGTGGCGACAGTAAAATACATTATGGAGGTATGAATTTCATTCTGATTCCTTTAACCCTTTACCAAACAATCCCTGGTTTTTTACGACCTTGACATAGAAGACTTTTGAAAACATTATGGGAAAAGGAGAAAATGCTGGTAACCAGCATTTTCTCCTTTTCCCAAGATGTTTTCTACCCTATTGGAAACAAATTTCCTTTTTTGAGTTACGTTTAATTTGTCATATGCAAGTGCTTTCAATTTGGACCAGTCTAAAATTTTGTCGTTTGGTAAAGAGTTAAACAGAGGTATAGGAAGAATTAAGTTTTTAATTTCTTCAAATTTTGTTGAATCCAACTTAAAATTACAGTAAAAAAAAAAAACACCAGAATCACACAACTGGAATCATATCAACTGAAATTTTGGAAATTTTCTTGTCTCAAACTTATGTTTGTCTATGAATGTCATGAATTAATTACTTATAAGACAGAATGGATTTTCAGGATTAATAAATATGTGATGACATGTTTGGCATCGTGCAACAGTGATATACATTAAACCTCCTTTTGCCAGGGCATGGCTCAAATATAATATGTCAGATCTTGGTTGACTCAGCTGTTAACCCATTACAATCCCTTTTTTTGACGACCTTGAGAAAAAGGCCTGTAGAAAACATTGTAGGAAAAGGAGAAACAAGCATTTTCTCCTTTTTCCACAATGTTTTCTACCCGTCACAAAACAAATTTCAAATTTTCAGTCACTTTTATTTTGTTGTCTGCAAATGCTTTCTATTTGGGCAAACCTAAAATGTTGTCATTTAGTAATGAATTATAATAATTCATAAACAGTCATGCTAAGGTCCTTTCTTTGGATTCGTATGTCTTGACAGAAAAGAACAGTTTTTATTCGCCCGCCGAAGACGGGACGTATTATGGGATCACCCGTGGCGGGCAGGCGTCCGGGCGGGCTGGCGGCGTCCAGTTCTTTGTCCGGAGCATATCTCCAAAACTATACTAGCTAGGGATATGAAATTTCATGGGTAGATAGATCTCATCAAGGGGGAGTGCAGTGCACAGGAATCATAACTCTTGCTTGCTTATTTTTTGAGTTATTGCCCTTTGTTGTTTTTCATACTTGAATTTTGTCCGGAGCATATCTCCAAAACTATACTAGGTAGGGTTATGAAATTTCATGGGTGGATAGATCTCATCAAGGGGGAGTGCAGTACGCAGGAATCATAACTCTTGCTTGCCTAATTTTTGAGTTATTGCCCTTTGTTTTTTTTTTCATACTTGAATTTTGTGTGGAGCATATCTCCAAAAGTATACTAGCTAGGGTTATGAAATTTCATGGGTGGATAGATCTCATCAAGGGGGAGTGCAGTGCCCAGGAATCATAACTCTTGCTCACTTAATTTTTGAGTTAGTGCCCTTTTGTCGTTTTTCATACTTGAATTTTGTCCAGAGCATTTCTCCAAAACTATACTAGCTTGGGTTATGAAATTTCATGGGTGGATAGATCTCATCAAGGGGGAGTGCAGTGCCAAGGAATCATAATTCTTGCTCGCTTATATCTCCAAAACTATACTAGGTAGGGTTATGAAATTTCATGGGTGGATAGGTCTCATTAAGGGGGAGTGTAGTGCCCAGGAATCATAACTCTTGCTCGCTTAATTTTTGAGTTAGTGCCCTTTGTCGTTTTTCACACTTGAATTTTGTCTGGTGCATGCCCCAGCTTTACAACTTGGGGTAAGACGGGCGTATCTTGCGACAATTTGCCGCTCTTGTTACATATTGATATATCATATATTATGTGTCATTGCATTACCTTTGCATTAACCCTTTACTACACTGTAAAATTTTAGACTGGTTCAAATTGAAAGCATTTGCTGATGTACAAAAAAAATGTGGTTGAAAAATAGAAATTTGTAGTTGGAAGGGTAGAAAACATTGTTTTCAATGTTTTCAAACAGTTTCTTCCTCTTGGTTGTTAAAAGAAAAAAATTGTCATTGTGTGATAAAGGGTTAAAAAACTTACAACAGATTTTAAATTTGTTAATTTCATTTGATTTGGAAGACTCTTACTGTGACAATTTCAAGACTGTGAGTTGTGATAAGGAGAAAGAAATGGGTAACTACTGCCATAGAGGGGATATTGTGTATGGCAAGGTCACAGAGATCTTATCCAACAACTGTGAAAGTCAGAATTTCAATATTGTCAATAATGGTATATGGACACAGTCTTCTTGTGAGGCAGAATTTGAATTATGCACAGCCTTGACAGGTGAGTCTGTTTGTGCTTAGCCCAGTCCCAGTCATTCAGTTGGTAGCAAACAAGACTTGAGAATAGGGGGTCGCTGGTTTGATCCTGTCTTGGCAAATTTCTTTCCAATGATTGATGATAGTCATTGGGACAGGATTCATTCCTTTCTCACCGCTGACCATTGTTTTGGTGCTGTTTATGTGGGAAAGTAGTCAGTGGCTTGGGAAGAATATTGTGCAGGGTACTGGCAAATGAAACTCCAGGAAAGCATAGATAGGTGCACTGGCTGCCACAGTTTAACTGAAATAATGTTAAAAATGGCATTGAACTCCAATTAAAATAAATTAGCCTATTGTGCTGAGCTACAAAAGGATCTTAACCCTTTACCAAAGTACAAAATTTTAGACAGGTCCAAATTGAAAGCACTTGCAGACGACAAAATAAACCTGACTAAAAAATTGAAATTTGTTTCCAGCAGGGTAGAAAACATTGTGGGAAAAGGAGAAAATGCTGGTTACCATGATACACAATGTTTTCAAAAGGCTTCTTTCTCAGGGTTCCAAAAACCAGGGATTGTTTGGTAAAGGGTTAACTCTATACCAGACAACAAATTGACTTGTCCGTATTGAAAGCATTTCCAGTTGACAGCTTGCAGTTGGCTCTGAATTGGGCACAGTCAACAATACCAAACAAAGTTCAAAATAGGCTGCTCCTTTTTCTGAGTGTTCCATTTCATATCCTTGTCCAAACTTGCTGGTTCTTCTTAATTTTGAGAAATCAGCAGAACATGGTATACAAGCAAGCTAAGTTTGGTGGATCCTCTTTATGTTATTTCTTAGAGAAAAACCCCTTACTTCTGTAAAGCCCCTTTCACAATTGGCGCACAAGCACTTTACAACACTTTGCGATCAGAATTTTTAAGCCTCACATGAGCTTACGCATACCTTGCATGATGTCTCACATTTGTTGGGTGCGTTTTAGTGGTCACATCTTCAAAATAGTGGGCATGCACACTTTTCAGATGCGACCGATTGCGATCTAATTTATTGCAATGCAACACACGAATATTAGCATGAATGTCTTGGGCTGTTTTGTAGACATATACTCATAAGAAATGGCTTCATCCTTGCTGTTATTTAGGGTCAATTAGAGATACTACAGAAATGTCTCATGGGGTAAAGGGTTAAACCTAGAAAAACAAGGATATTTGCCAGTCATAGGTTTGAATCCCACCAGAGGTGGTTTCTATTTCAGCTATGCATCTTGTAGCAAACATTCATTTTCATAAGAATGTTACAGATAATATGTGACTCAAATACTGACATTTGTCTTTGCAATGGTTAGGAAAAAATCCTGGAAAAATCATACGTTTATATGCAATCATGTTTTCAAAAACTTTCTTGTTCAGCTTTGTCAATGTCATGTGACTTTGATAAAGAGTTAACCCTTTTCTAAACAACAAACTTTAGACCTTTTCTAACTTAAAGTATCTGCTTGCGACTAATTTGAAAGTGGTACAAATGAACTTAAGAGCCCAGAACATTATTTAATTTTTTTGTGAAACTGTGAAGTGGATACAGAAAAAATGCTCGAAAATGATCAGGCCATGTCAGAGAAAAAAATGACTTATCATTTGTTTGTAAGCAAAAGAATAACATGTTCATTCTAAGCTGGAAAAACAGTCGGCCTTGGTTGGACACAATTCTGATAGAAATAATTATGCTGATTTTTTTGAATTGTGTATTGAGACAGCAGAATCAAATGTACACTGTATATACAACTAGCATCTTTTACTTAAGAAAACTGACTCTTTATTGCCACAAAGAATTACTCTGGCACAAATTAGGGATTTTGAATATGAAAAATAGCAAAAACATGGCATACTTGTGTCAAAATATGGTAGATAAAGAATTGAAATACCTGACAGAAGTTTACAAATCTTTGATAAGTCAGGTGAATTCTGTGTGCATAATATGGCCTGCAACAGAAGAAAAGGGGTATTCAAACATCAGTGTAAAGTGTCTTCTTGGATCAGCCTACATAGCCTGTGCAGGCTAATCCGAAACATTTTTTTTCAGTTTTATGTAATTTTCTGTTTTGTGCAGGCCTTCTGTAGCACAAAATCTAATGTAGTCATCAGGTGCCATCTTGAATTAGCCTGTGAAAACTGCACAGGCTGATCAGAGATGACACTCTACACAAACATCCAAATACCCCTTTTCTTGTGTTGCAAACTATTTAATTGAAAACTGGTGATAGTGACAGGAAGGTGTAGTGAATACCAAACATTTGAGTTATTTATCTATTTGTATGAGTTGAGTCATTGTATGCATTAGAAGAGATACACATCTTACAGTTATGGTAGCACTCCTTTATCTAGTAAGTAAGCACTCACTTGCACTCCGGATCATTACATTTACCTCTGTAGTGGGCTCAGAAAGTAGACCGTCATTACGTCATATTTTTGTCACATGACCATAACTCAAAATAGCTACACAAACGCCGGTGAAAGAAAGACCAATACCGATTGTTTCGTGTGCTGTTTAACAGCATGGGACCAATCAGACTTAAACGATAGTTAATGAACACAAGAGGGACTTTCTGAAAAGCCTAAATATCTTTATAGGACGATAACTTGATTTTTAATCGTACAAACTTAGATCCAGCGGTGTGTCAAATCAGTTGTCATCATTGATGGGCGCATCTATTTTTGTTACAATCTGCGTAAGATTCTTAAAAGTGAAGAGGCTAAAAGAAAAATAGTTCCATTTAATACAGGCAAATTCATCAGTTTGAACGCACCTATAATGTACCCAGAATCATATTTCCTTTGTCTAACTTACAATTTTACATATGAAACAGTGAAACAGTAACAAAACATCTTTTCCTCGGTTTGACAAGATTCTTGTCATTTAGCCCATCGCAGAGATGTATGTGAGGTAACGAACGACAACTCTGCTCGGAGATTGGTAAGTAAGCTCCCCAAAAAATTTCCGGCTAGCATATAGGCTCCACGCTGTGCATACGTCCGTTTGTGTGTCCGTCTGTCTGTCAGAAGCCATTTCTTCACAATCCCTGGACCAAATTTTATGAAACTTGATATCTGAACTCCTTGGAACAACACGCAAATACCTCTTTCCCGGTTTCTCAATTTGAGACTGCGTCACAGAAAAAGAGGGCTTTATGTAAAAAAAAAAAAAAACATCTGAAGACATTTCTCCACAACCGCTGTACCATATTTTATGAAACTTCATATCTGAACTCCTTGGAACAATGCGCAAATATCTTTTTCCTGGTTTCTCAATTTGAGGCTGTGTCATGGAAATAGGGTGCTTCATGTAAAAACTGTTTTTGACTAATATCTCCTACATCAGAAGTTCATGAAATTTCAAATCTGAACTCGTTGGAATGTTCCCCAGATACCTCTTTCCCGGTTTCTTAATTTGAGGCTGTGTCGTGGAAAAAGGGGGCTTCATGTAAAAAAATGTTTTTCTCTTGTATTTCCAACATTAGTGCTCAAAAGTTCATAGAGTTTCAAATCTGAACTCGTTGGAACATTGCCCAAATACCTCTTCTCCGGTTTTCTCAATTTCAGGCTGCGCCATGGAAAAAGGGAGCTTCATGTAAAAAATTGTTTTTCTCTAGTATCTCTAACATTAGTGCTCAAAAGTTCATGAAATTTCAAATCTGAACTCGTTGGAACATTGCCCAGATACCTCTTCTATGGTTTTCTCAATTTCAGGCAACGTCACAGAAAAAGGGAGCTTCATGTAAAAAATTATTTTATGATACTTCTGTCCAAGTTTCTCAATTACAGGCTGCGTCAAGGAAAAAGGGGGCTTCATATGAAAAATTATGAAATATCTCCTACATTACTGCTCAAAATTTCATGAAATTTTGAATTTGAATTATTATTAAAAAATGCCACAAGCAACACACCCTTTGTATTTATTTCAAATATGTAGTATTGTCTTAAGGAAAAAGGGGGCTTAAAGCAGGCTTAGTAGGCTTAGTGTTCTCTACAAATTTGTGATAGATATTACTCCAAAAGTGTTACGGCTAATTATGCCGAAATTTATAAACAAATAGATCTTATTGATTAATAGAAAATGTAATTTTCCATGTTTCAAGATGTTTTAGGGGAAAAGGGGGCTTCATGGTAGAGTTAGAGTCAGTTTTTCTCCATGATCTTACTGGTCAAAATTTCACATTTCAGTTACCTCTCTAAAAGAATTTTGTTGTAAGTCTGTCCATTCATTTGTGGAGCTCTATTTCAGTTTGTGTTTGCACATTTTTCTCCTGGTAGATATATCATCAATTATTATTATCCTAACATTTGCCTTTGGATTATTTTTTCCAATTTCATACATTTTATGACAAACACTTGTTCGGGGAGCATAACTCGTCTCTGATGGCTCTTGTTTTCTCTAAATAATTGATTGCCAAATTTTTGAATTAGAGTGCCCCCTTTGTAATAGAAGTACGGGGCATGTGCCCCACAGTTTGAAGTTACTGGATGTAACACTGCACCACACAGTGTTTTTATTAGCTTACCTGAGAACAGACTACTCAAGGTGAGTTATTATGATTGAACTGTGTCCATAGTCCACGGTGCATTGTGGTCAACAAGTACCATGCATGCACTCTAGAAGCCACATTTTCAGTTTGATACTCATGAAACTTGGTCAGAATGTTTATGTTGATTATATCATGGAAAACTTTGTGTGCACTCTAGAGGTCAAATTTTCAGTCCATTACTCATTCAACTTGGTCATGATTTTTCTCAATGTGGATTGTGCAAGCTGATCTGGGTTAATACTTTTTGCAGATGCAATTAGCCCCCTTTTCACATAGCATGGCTCAATTTGATATGAAAATAAGACTTTGTAACAACTGTGCCTATTGTTTTAAGATAGCAGACAGCAGTCAGGCTGGTCTGAATGGTCTAATTGGAACAGCTGTGACGTTACTTGTGGAGAGGGAAAACAAAGTCGTGTGAGAACATGTTTGTCACTAGAAGATGGCGAGCAGGTTTGTGAAAATGCTGGAACTTCTGCAGAATATCAAGATTGTCAGATCGAACTTTGTCCAAGTTAGTTGAGTTTTTCAGTTATACTTGTATTGATTAATTTATTGTCAAGTGCCCTTATTCCGCGAGTATCCTTGAATGGATGTCTTTGTTTACATCTTGTAAAGCATATAGTTTGTTGGCATCACACAGTGATGCCATGATTGCTCAAGATGGCCAACAGCACTTTTTTATTCATGCACAGTGAACTTGTAAATTGTTATTGATCAAAGTTATTTTTTTTTAAATAAAAGTAAGCAGAAATTGTCTTTATATGAAGGTAAGTTATTTCTAGCTCATGTGCTTGTCATAATTCTTAATTTCATGAAGTGTTTTCCATACTGATCATCATTGAAGCTGTATATGGGCCATTGTCTGGGAGAAGGGGGTTTAATACAGCCCATACAGACTGAGATGGGCTGAATCTTATGCTGTTTGTAATTTTTCTGCATGTCAAAGGACAATTCTATCTGTGGACTCCGCAGATTTTTAGCTCACCTGAGCACATAGTGCTCAGAGTGAGCTATTGTGATCACTCACTGTCCATCAGTGTCCAGTGTCCATCCGTCTGTTCACATTTCTTTATCTACAATCTAGCATTTACAAATATCAACCAATCAGCACGAAACTTGGTCAATTTATACATGATCATAAGATCACGGATGAGTTCCATTATGGGTGTAATCCGACTAGAATATCTGGAGTTATCTGCCCTTGAATAGGAAAAATTGCTATATTTCACTTTCTTTACACTAGGATCTACAAATATCTACCAATCAGCACCAAACTTCATCAAAATTTATATGATCATGGATGAGTTCAATAATGGGTTTGATCGGACTAGAACAACTGGAGTTGTTTGCCCTTGGATTAGAAAAATTGCTATATTTCACTTTGTTTACACTCTAGCATTTACAATTTGTAACCAATCAGCACTAAACATTGCCAGAATATATATTACCATAAGATCTCGGATGATTGTGATTATGGGTCAACTCAGATTAGAACTATCAAGTTATTTGCCTTTGAATTAGAAAAATTCTTATATTTGACTTTGTTTACACTCTAGAATCTATAATTATCAACCATTCGGGACCAAACTTGGTCAAAATAAATATGAGAATAAGATCTTGGATGAGTTTGATTATGGGTGTAACTGGACCAAAACAACTGGAGTTATTTGCCCTTGAATTAGAAAGTTCTTTAGAATAGTTCTTAGCATGGAGCATGACTTTGTCATCTCTAGTCTGATTGGCTTGAAACTTGGTATTTGTGTTTGTTGCAATAATACAAAGTGCACTGTGAAAGAACCAAAACTTTAACTCAAACTGTCTGAGTTATTTCCTTTTGATCATCATTTTAATAGCATTTTCTGTTCGTCTAGAATATAACTTTGTCATTTACAACCTGAACATCTTCAAATTTGATATGCATTATTGTTGAAAAATTATGGAGTGCAGTGCACAAGAATCATAACTCTTCCTAGCACAAATTTTCAGTTATTTCCCTTTGACCTTCATTTTAATGGCATTTCTTGCTTGTCCAGAGCAAAACTTTGTGATCTTAAGTGAAATTTGGTATGCTTATTTGTTGCAATATTTAGAAGTGCAGTGCACAAGAATTGTAACTCTACCTTGCATGGAATTATTTCCCTTTGAATGTCATTTTAACAGCATTTGTCATCTCAAGTCAGAACAACTTCAAACCTGGGATGTTTGTTGCAATATTATGGAGTACAGTGTGCAAGGAAAATAACTCTACCTAGTGCAGATTTCGACTAATTCCACTTTGACATTCATATTTACAGTATTTCTTGCTTGTCTGGAATGGAACTTTAAAGTATCAAGTCAAATTGTAACAATTTGCTGTTCTTGTTTCATTATCATTCGGCCTTGAACCTTGATATTAGGCATTTATCTTTATTTAAGACCTTTACTGCTGGGTACTCAGGTGAGCAATATAGGAGAATCATGGTCCTCTTGTTTGACAAAATCAGGATCAATAATTATGTGATGACTTGCTTGGTATAATGCAGCACATTATGGAAATGTTTTTAAAAAAAAACCCTTTTACTAGAGCACTGCTCTGCTGTATGTATATATTGATTGGAAGTGTTTGGTTAGACAGTTTCTTTTTGTATATACCGTATTTCTCCTAATCATTATCAAACAATTCCTACATTTGACAATCCCGAGAAATAAGCTTTTAGAACACATTATGCTCGTAACCAGCATTTTCTCCTTTTCCCAGAATTTTTTCTACTCTTCATAAAGCAAATTTCAAATTTTCTGTCATCTGCAATATGTTTTTGATTTGAACAAGCCTAAAATATTGTTGTTTGGTAATGAATTAAAACATCAATGTACATTATTTATTTGAAGTGACAATTTTTGAAGAATCTGATGACTATTTCCTCTAATTTGATTAATATTTCTCTCAACATTGACTAAAACATAATGAAATACTAAGTAAGAGAGACTTTTTGCTTTGCAAATACGATACAAAATAAAGGTTCCCTATGCGCCTAGGAGCTTTAAATAGGAAAAATATGGTACATGTAAGTGTCTTCAAGTTTATCCACAAGTATTTAGACTTGGACTTAAGACTTAATTCCAACCTGATTTTCTAAAAAAATGTTGCTGAGATATTTTGGGAATGCAGATTCAGTATTCTCAATGTTAAACATGGTTCATGTTCTTTAGAGCAAACTCTCTGTAATATTGTAAACGAAATCTCAAAATTTTTGCTGAGTCAAACAAGACCTCATAACCAGCCATTTTATCAGTGAAATACAACAAACTGACTTACTGTGTTAACATAAATGGTGTGGCCCAGTCGTCTATTTTGTAGCTCAGCTGAGCACAAAGTGCTAATGGTGAGCTTTTGTGATTGTTCTGTCCATTGAGCGAAGTCAACTTTTACCTTTTGTACCCTCTAGAGACAATATTTTCAGCCCAATACTCATTTAACTTGGTCAGAAGGTTTGTCTTCAGGGGATTTCTTCCTTTTCTGCAGGGCCGAATTTCGGCCCCATTCACAATTGCAAAAAGTGTATTTTTTTCCAAATTCCATGAAACAAAATTCCCAATTAGACGCTAGAAAAAGAAAATAGTCTGATGTATCAGCAAGGACTTTCTCTGACACACAAATCTCACAAATTTGCAGGCACTGACCAGAGTTCAAGCAGGAGGTCGACAACAATTGTACTATGGGTACGAAACTATCCAGGGGCGAATGAACTATAGAATGCGTCCGTAAATTTTCAATATTTTCAATGATGCATTGACTCCATTATCTGGCTGTAAAACGTTCTTTACATCAAAAAAATAGCATGTTAACTTCCAGACATCTGCCTCACGTAATATGCAGCGAAGCGGAGTTTCGTAAAGCAAAAACAAAAAAAAAAACCGGCTCTTAAATTGACAGTTCTGAATCAGGAACAAGTTATGAAAAATACCCGACCTAATCTAGTCCGCAAGTTTTTTTTTCTTTCAAATTTAGAGCAGTTGTGCTTTGTCTTTGCCTAAGCAAAGAATCGTCTGTATATTTGTGAGCAGAGCTGGTCGTCGGCTGAAATGTGTGAAGTTTCCTGATCACATTTAATTTTTAACAGGTTTTCTTTTCAAAAATATATTAGATCTGCCTCAGAAAATGACGATTTATCAATCTTTCTATATGTGTCAAAACATACAAAAAATAGTTTTCATCATGGGAAAAAACCATGAAAACACATGACAAAACACTGTCAAAAAGACCTCAAACGATCAGAGGCTCTTTTATATGTCTTACTTAGCCTTGATAATGACTTTTATCAGCTGACTTGCATACACACAGTATAGAAAATGGATCAGGAAATAATTCTCTGTTCATTTACCTGAAAAACAGATTATCTATATAAAAGATTAAAGATTCTATCACACATCCGTCCAAAAAGAAAGTAGTTTGGAGAAAAAACAGTATTGATTCAGTAGTTTATTGTAAGGTTAAATATGTTAACAATCTTTTGATGTTTAGTCAATATCATTTTCCCAATTTGGACATTTTGTCAATAATTTTTTTCCCAATTTGGCCAGGGGCCTTTTCCCAGAATGCCTGGATAAAGCCCTGATCTTAATAATATTATGGATGAGGCTGAAAATTGTTCATGTCTGATCAAAAGACTAGGTCTATAGGTCAAGTCTTAGAAAAACCACATTTTCTGCCAAAAACTCCTGAAAGGTAGTTGGAAAGTTTATCTTGATGATATGTCATATGAGTTTAAAAATGGGTCATGTTTAGTCAAAAATTAGGTCACTAGGTGAGGTTTTTGAAAAACATTGTGTACACTGTATAAGCCACATTTACTGTCCAAAATGTATGCTGTAGAAGTCACATTTTCTGTCCAAAACTCTTGAAAGTTGGTTAAAATAACTGTCTTGATAATGCCTTGGACAAGTTTGAAAATGGGTCATGTTGAGTCCAAAACAGGTCACTGGGTTAAATCATAGAGAATCCTTGTGTACATTCTAGAGGCCACATTTTCACTCCAAATCTTCTGAAAATTGTTCAGAATATTTGTCTTGATGATACTTTGCAGGATTTTGGAAATAGGTCATGTTGGGTAAATAACTAGGTTACAGGGTCAAATCTTAGAAAAATCTTGGTACACTCTTGAAACCACAGTTTCTGTCCAAAACTCATGAAAATTAGAATGTTTGTCCTCATGAGACCTGGAACGAGTTTGAAAATGGGTCTTGTCCCGTCAAAAACTAGGTCACTAGGTCAAATCTTAGAAAAACCTTGAGCATGCTCTTAAAAATTGCTCAGAATGTTTGTGTTGATGATATCTCGTACAAGTTTGAAAATTGGTCATGTCAATGTCAAAAACTAGGTTACTAGGTCATCTCTTAGAAAAACATTGTTTATGTTATAGACTCCACATTTTCTGCCCAAAATTCTGTAAAGTTAGCCAGAATAATATCTCAGACTAGTTAAAAAATGGATCATGTTAGGTCAAAAACCAGGTCACTTGGTCATATCTTAGAAAATCCTTGTTTATGCCCAAGAGGCTACATTTTCAATCCAAACTCTTGAAAGTTGGTCAAAACCTTTGGCTTGATAATATCTTAGACAGGTTTGGAAATTGGTCATGTGGGGTCAAAAACTACATGTAGGTCACTGGGCCAAATCTTTGAAAACCTTGTGCACTTTTTAGAGGCCACAATTTTAGTGCAATAGTCATGAAACTTGGTCATTTGTTGTTTGTTTTGATGATTTCTTGCACCAGTTTGCAAGTGGATCATCCCAGATTAATGCTCATTGACTCAGATCTTCAAAAAACCTTTATTAGTCAAATGCTTATGAAAATCATGGTAGAATGTTAGTCATAATATCTCAAAAGAGATAGAAAATGGGTCATACTTGATCAAAAGACTCAGGTGAAGGATTTCAGGCCTCTTGTTTTAAATACTTTGCAATCTGTAGTTATATCCAGAGAGATATATTAGAAGGACAACAAGCCATCACTGATGGAAGTGTCAGAATTTGTAACTCTGTTTGGACGAGATCGTATGCAAATTGACCTATGTGAAGTTCCATCCCTTCTAGATATTTATGTACAGATATTCAGATTTTTATCGAGATATTGTCTTTAAGCACAAATTATCATGTGCTGAGTCCCTGTCATTGTAATTACAATGCATTGCATCAATCTGCATTCAGGCATCCTATTATTAGAGATGTACAGTGAGAGTTGAAAGTTGAGAACAAAAGTCGAAAGTGGAGAAAGACAAGGGGTCTTCTCAGCATTACCAATGATGTTTGTAAAACTGATTCAAATTGGCCATGTATAGCAATGCTCGATAGCCGAGAACGGGCCAAAATGAGAAAAACTCAAGGCTCATTTATATGCTCCCATAATGTATGTTAAACTGTTCCAAATAGCGTTAGCCTTTCAGAGCAATATTTCAGTTTAAGAGGATAAAAGAGGATAAGACAGTTCTATGATTGTCCTACTGCATACCAACGCACCACAGATAAACTGTTTCAGTCATATATTTCCATCGATGTCTTCAAACATTGCTAATGCCCTTCCAGTAAACTTTTATTTGTGCAATGGCATGATCAACAGCTAGACAGATCGTCTGTGACAGCGGTTGAATTTCCTGTAAGGGCGTGCATCTCGAACTTTAGTAGTTGTGCTGCAGTGAATGGAGTTATCACTGATAGACTGTCGGGATGAATTGTTTCTACTAATAACACACATTGATCTAGAAAAGGCAAAACAGGCAAATCTCCAATTTGCCGCATTAAACAGAACTGCTGTGCGTCATTCTAGTGGCCGAGAAAGCCAGACTCAATATAGCCAACAGAGTCCAAACTATCAACCGTGATTTAAGTATATAAACAATGGCAATGGCGATGTCCAGAGGAGCAATGTCCTTGATGTCCAGAGAAGCAATGTCCTTGATGTCCAGAGGAGCAATGTCCTTGATGTTTGTTTAGACGATGAATTTCGTGACTATTGACGTCAATGGCACTTAAAGCTGCCTCAATTTTATGCCATTCGCCCTCCATATTTTGCCACTAATCATTACCTGCTAAACATGTATGAAATACTTGAATAGCCGTCTGTGTCTCATTTTCAACAGTTGATAAACTCTCATTGAAAAGTTTGAAAGCATTCTTTATATCTGATATGTTCGTAACCACATTCTACATAGAAGAACTATTGCATTTAGACGAAACAATTTTGAACTTGGGTGATTCTACCATATTGACTAAATGAAGAAATGTTTTTGGATTCCACCAGTTGCTTGAAAAAAAAAAAGAAAAAAAAATCCTATTGTTGACATCATATTTGAAAAACATTTCTCCCAGAATACTGTCATAATCATACTGCAATCTGTTGCAAATACCGAGAAATGCGATTGGAGGTAATTGGCACATAATTTCCCGAAACCTATGCATATTTACAACTATCTACGAAGTCGGGTGGCAGTTGGCACAAAGTTTTGCTTAAATAAGTTGTTGGTGTCTGCCAACATTCATTTCACAAGAAATTAAATATGTTCTTTGTGAAAGTATATGTTTTGAAAGTGGTGATTGTGTATGTTCTGTTTTCGAAACGGATCACAGGAACTTAATGGCCGTACACAATCACCACTTTCAAAACATACACATGTACTTTCAAAATCAAAATTAGTGTTTCCTTTAAAATTCATATTGAATCAGTTTCCAAAACAGAGTGTAGATCTATATATATAGAGCTATGCATCACCTATAATAACTGGTGCAAGGCACCTTGAAATAGTCGTTAATTTTATATCCAGATTTTATTAACATGCTTTACAGACCATTCACAATCATCACGTTCAAAACGTGTACTTTCACAATCAAAGTACAGTTTTCAACATCATTTCAGTCATATCACGGCGACATCTCGCATATATACATGAATTTCTTGGGTTTCGCCGGTACTAGGCTAGGGCTTTAAAGTGTCTTGCCTGATGACACTCCCGTTAAAAACCCAATGGATCCAGTGAGGCTGGACCCTTGGGCCTCCAGGTCACGAGCCAAACACTCTACCACTGAGTCACGCAGGATTCCCAAAATACATAAGGCCATCCACAGTGTTTGGAGAACTCAAAAGGAAATATTTGTACAAAACAGTTTATATGTATGGTAAACTGGTATGTTGTGGGATAGAAATAGTTCTTACCCTCTGAAGCTGAATAATGCACGAAAAAAAAAGTTAACGCTATTTGAATCAGTATCACAAACTTCAGTCCCTGGAGAGCATTTATACGACCCCTGGAGTTTTTCCGCTTTCTGATCTCGTTCTCGGCTTTCGACTCTCGCTGTACATCTTTAATATGAAGTATAATAATCTATCTAACAGATATCTTGTACACATTTACCAAATTAGCTGATGTGTTATGAAATAATGGAGACTTTCTATATATTTGCACTTGACAGGTTTTGAAATGATTCTGGATACAGGAGGCATTGCTGTCTGTGCAGATTCAAAAAATATTTTCTTAACCCATTACCAAGCAAGCCCACGTTTTAACCACCCTTGAAAAAAAGTCTTTTGAAAACATTGTGGAAAAAGGAGAAAATGCTGGTAAGCAACTTTTTCCCTTTTTCCTACAATGTTTTTTACTCTACAAATTTCAGGATTTTAGCTATCTTTGAATTGTTTTCGGCAAATGCTTTCAGTTTGGACCATTCTAAAGTTTTCTTGTTTGGTAAAGAGTGAACTATGTGTCCAGATCAAATTTATACCTGTTTGAGTATATTTACTAAGTTGATGGTCAGTGGTCAGAGTGGTCATCTTGGGGCATGTGTAATGCTACATGTGGTGGAGGTACGCAGGTACGAGATAGAACTTGCTCAAATCCTTTCCAGCAACATGGTGGGAAGCCTTGTGAAAACTTGACAGCCTTCCTGGAAAGACAACATTGCAACACACAATCTTGTACTGGTATGCATTTCAGACCTATACCACACCATCAAGAGTTTTAACCCTTTATCCCGTTTGGCATTTCTATGGTATCTCTAATTAACCCTAGATAACAGCAAAGATGAAGCTGTTTCTTATGTGTATATGACACCTTTTGATAGCATAGAAAACATTGTGGCAAAAGGTGAAATTGCTTGTCTCGAGCAATTTCACTTTTTGCGATAATGTTTTCCAAAGGCTCCCACAAGCAATGCATAGAAATGAGTATCTATAGAGTAAAGGGTGAAGGAACCTGAAAAAGTAAGCTTTTGAAAACATTATGGAAATGGAGAAAATGCTAATAACTAGGATTTTTTCCTTTTCCCACAACATTTTATATGCTGTCAAAGACAAATTCTGTGGTCTGAGTTAGCATTTTTCATGGACAAATACTTTTGAGTTTTGACAAGTCTGCATTTTATGTCTTGTGGTAAAGAGTCAAAGCATTGAATATACTTTAATTTTAAAAATAAGACCAAAAAAATGACAATGTCAAGATTGCTGTAATCTACAGTGATTCAGCAGTGCGGACAGTGTAGATCAGAGGTCAGCCTGATCTTGATCTGTCTGTCCGTTCACATTTTTAACTCACCTGACCACAAGTGCCCCAAGTGAGCTATTGTGATCACTGACTGTCTGTCGTCCTCCAGTGTTCGTCCGTTCACATTTCTTTGTTTACACTCTAGCATCTACAAATATCAATCAATCAGCACTTAAACTTGGTCCAATTATGTATGACCATAAGATCTCAGATGAGTTTGATCATTGGTCTTATCAGACTAGAACAACTGGAGTTATTTGGCCTTGAATTAGAAAAATTATTATACATGTATTTGACTTTGTTTACACTCCAGCATCTACAAATATCAACCAATCAGCATCAAACTTAGTTAAAATATTTATGACTATAAGATCTTGGATAAGTTTGATAATGGGTGTAATGGGACAAGAGGGACTGGAGTTGTTGCCGTTCAATTAGAAAAATTGCTATATTTACATTTCACAATAACATCTAGAATTATTAACCAATTGGCTCCAGACATGGTCAAAATATATATGACCATAATATCTTGTATGAGGTTGATTTTGTGTGTAATTGAACCAGAACAACAGTTACTGGAGTTATTTGTCCTTGAATTAGAAAAAAAGCTAAATTTGACTTCGTTTACACTCTAGCATCTACAAATATCAACCAATCAGCATCAAACTTGGTCAAAATGTATATGACTGTAAGATCTCAGATGAGTTGGATTATGGGTGTAATCAGGAGTAAATGGAGTTATTTGCCCTTTAATTATAAAGTTCTTTAGAATAATTCTTTGTCCGGAGCTTAACTTTGTCATCTGCAGTCAGATTGACTTGAAACTTAGCATT
Organism: Tridacna crocea; assembly: GCA_943736015.1. Classification (NCBI taxonomy): domain Eukaryota; kingdom Metazoa; phylum Mollusca; class Bivalvia; order Cardiida; family Cardiidae; genus Tridacna; species Tridacna crocea. The sequence continues at coordinate 29,680,120 of OX031066.1, read as the reverse complement.
TTCATTTTTTTTGCAATAATGCATAGTGCAGTGTGAAAGAAGTATAACTATACCTCATACTGTCTATGTGTTATCTACCTTTGATCATCATTTTTTTTCAGCATTTTCTGCTCGTCTGGAATATGACTTTGTCCTCTCCAGCCTGAACATCTTCGAATTTGATTTGCATGATTTATGAAAAATTTCGGAGTGCAGTGCACAAGAACCATAACTCTTCCTTGCACAAATTCTGCCATATTCTCTCTTTGACTTTCTTTTTATAGCATTTCTTGCTTGTCCAGAGCAAAACTATGTCATCTTAAGTAGGTATGACTTGAAATTTGGTACACTTATTTATAGCAATATTTGGAATTGAAGTGCACAAGAATTGTAACTGTAGTAATACTCCCTTGTGCTGTCTTTGACTTAATTCCCTTCGAACGTCTTTTTTAAAGCATTTACTGCCTGTCTGGAATATAAGTTTGTCATTTGAAGTCAGAACAACTTCAGACTTGGTATGCATGTTTGTTGCAATATTACCGAGTACAGTACGCAAGAACAATAACTCTAACTAGCGCAGGTTTTGAGTATTTTCAGTTCGATCTTCATTTTTACAGTATTTCTTGCTTGTCTGGAATGGAACTTTTAATGAAGTCTCAAGTCAAATTTCGACAATTTGTTGCACTTGTTTCATTATCATTAATTTTGGCCTTGAACCTTGATATTTGATATTTATCTTTATTTTAGACCTTTAATGCTTAGTACTCAGGTGAGTGATATAGGACCATCATGGTCCTCTTGTTTTGTTTACACTCTAGAATCTACAAATATCGACCTATCAGCACCAAACTTGGTAAATATATATATGACCATAAGATCTTGGATGAGTTTTATCATGGGTCTAATCAGACCATGACAACTGGAGTTATTTGCCCATGAATTTAAAAAATTGCTATGTGTAATTGACATTGTTTACACTCTACCATCTACAAATATTAACCCTTTACCCCATAAGTCATTTCTAAGGTATCTTAAATTGACCCTAAATAACAGCAAGGATGAAGCCGTTTCTTATGTGTATACGACACCTTTTGATAGCATAGAAAACATTGTGACGAAAGATGAAATTGCTCGTCACGAGCAATTTCACCTTTTGTCACAATGTTTTCCAAAGGTTCCTACAAGCAATGCGTAGAAATGAGTATCTATGGAGTAAAGGGTTAACCAATCAGCTGCAACTTTGTGCAAAATATATATGACCATAAGATCTCAGGTGCGTTTGATGATGAGTCTAATCAGACTAGTGCAACTGGAGTTATTTGCCCTTGAATTAGAAAAAATGCTATATTTGACTGTTTACACTCTAGCATCCACAAATAGTAACCAATCAGCACCAAACTTGGTCAAAATATATATGACCATAAAATCTTGGATGAGTAAGATAATAGGTCGAATCGGACAAGAACATCTGGAGTTAATTGCCCTTGAATTAGAAAAATTGCTACATTTGACTTTGTACACTCTGTCATGTACAAATATTAACCAATCAGCAGCAAACTTGATCAAAATATATATGACTGTAAGATCTGGGATGAGTCTGATAATTGGTGTAATTGAACAAGACCATTTATTGGAGTTATTGAAGTCTTTGAATAAGAAAAATTGGTATATTTGTCTTTGTTTAGTCTCTAGCATCTACAAATATCAACCAATCAGGGTCAAACTTGATAAAAATACTTATGACTACCGTATAACGTTTTTTTTTTACGTGCTGCCATTTTTTACCAATTTTTATGCATCAAACAGATTCGTAAAAATTTGACGCTGAAATAATTACAGCATAAAACCGTAGTATTGTATCGTTATGAAATAAAGGGTTATCATTATATAATACATGTGCACTAAATACACGCAATGTAAGAATTTATTCACTTGTGTTCTGTTTATGTGTGATATGGCTTCTCTCAGTCAGTCATCTCTATTTGGATATTTTAAGCCCAGCTTCCGTGCCCAAACGGAAAACTAACTAAGAATTCCAACCCATATGATACGTGAATTGAATATTCAGAGTAAAACTGCTCCGACACCACATGAACGAATAACCTTCATGATACTCGACACGTTGATTATGGCGGTTATGAGAATTTGACTCGGCAATGGGCCGCTTCAATAATGTCACGAATGGGACTTGTGAAAAGACGTGGCTGTACAAGTGCAAAACCCAAAGTTAAAAATTTTCGATGAGGGGGGCTTTCTAAACAGAGTGAAAAAAGTAATGACAGATGACAATGTGCCTCCACATTTAGTTATCAATTATGACCATACAGGTATCTGGTAAAATAGTTATTCGCACGTCAAAACATTTACCGCTATTCACACGCCAAACAAAGAGTGACACTTTTCTTTCAACCTGTATTTAAAATAAACAATACCACGGGGGTAATACCAAAATCGCTATTTCTGCTGTCGACCGAGCTGGTACTGCGTAAAGCTGCTGTCGACCGAGGAATACGGTTTTCGACCGAGCAGTACGGCTGTCGACAGGGGGACAAGGTGATTTAAATACCGTATAAGTGTGTAATTTTACTATATGTTTCTATATTTTTGGGTTTAAACAGTTTCTGAAATATTTTGCTATTGTTTTAAGTGTTTTGGAAGTTTGGCTAATATCCTGTTTTAACACTGAGCGCAGTTAATCGTGAAAATATGTAAAATAAGTATTTTCGGGGAAATGCGTGATTCTTATTCAGTGTCATGGCAAATCGAGGGCGGTACAATGCAGATATATCATAAGTATATATGATTACATTTTATTTGTGTGTGTGCATGCGCTTATATGCATCTATGGCACCTTTTATGTTTTCGCTGATACTGCTGTCGATGATCTGAAAGTTTACCGGGTACGGTTGTCGACGTTACTGGATACGGCTGTCGATGATTGATCGAGAGTGCAACCGACAGATTTTTCTGGGAAATAACCAGTTAAACAATAAAATTTCTGTTACATTCTTCGTCAGTCATTGTGTCCTTCGAAAGGGTTACAGTTTGTTGATTCAGATGTCAGTCTAGACGATTGTGTCGCTACTAGTGCTATGATTCATTCATTTCAACGAATAAAATGGATGTATACATGCAGTTTGTACGTCCTGATAAATGCAAAACACCGTTGTGTATCCGTACTTTTTGGCATAAGCATTTACTCATGGGTAAAAAGCAAGTCCTGTGGTTTGTGCACTCTTCAAGAACATGCAGTTAAGCAGATAGCAATGTTTAGTGTTTGGTGCAGACCGTTTAGTTCGACAATTTGGACCAATAGCTTGTAAGGAATTATTAACTCTGCAGTTATTGTGTGCAAAATCAGGTTTACATGTGAGCTGTGACGCAGGAAAATAGTAGTTATTGCATATGCGTACAGCAAAGGTTTAGGCGATCCTGCGCACCCCCACAGTCTCTTTCTCTAATGGAATCAGATCATCATACAACATATGGAAGTAGTCAAACTTTCCATTTTCTGGATTTAGAGTTACTTTACGAAATTGTAGGGTTTGTGCACTTATAGGAATAGTAGTAGCATATGTATTCAAGCATTTTGACGTTACACCAAAATGCGTCACTGTAAGTCCAGGAATTGGCCCAACTAGTATACATTAACCTGAAAATACACATATACACGTATAACACAAAATAAAAGGATTTGAGAAAAATTATTTGTTGAGAAAATGCAAGTGTTTGCCTTTCACAAATCATAGCAGTATGCAGAAGTCCGATGTCAGAAGCATGGTATACGAGGGATATCCTTGCAAGTAGGATATTATGCCATGGCTCTGTTACCATAGCAACCAAAATGCTGTTTTCTGTTCACTTAAAACTTTCAAAGAGAATATTTGCAATGGTATCCATCGTATACCATGCTTCTGATACTAAAATCCTGCATACCGCTATGATTTTGTAAAAGGCAAACACTTGCATTTTCTCAAACAAATAATTTTTCTCAAATCGGTGTTATACGTGTCAAATCAGTAAAAAATTTGAACTTAGAATGATCTTGGAACATGAAGAATGGTCTTGGAAAGAGAAACATTTTGACGTAAATTCCATGTAATCCGTCCAAATTTATATGGAAATTATAGAGGTCTAAAATTCTGTTGTGTGAGTCCAAAATGAGACTGTAAGCTGATCATCACATATGAAATCATTATCTTAATTAACATACCTATGCAATTTGATGCTGTGTGACATGGTGTCAGAAGATGCATTTATTCGGAATATAAACCTTTGTATCTTTTCTTATTTCTGATCCAAACATAGATTTCAAGGTTTCTTTGAAGCTGCCTCGGTGAGGCGGTTCTAATGATCAACCAAAACCTATGTTTTAAACAAAAATACGAAAAATAGCCCATACCCCTGCAAACCCCACTTTTCACTTTATAAAGTGGGGTTCACAGGGGTTTGAACTGCATGGGATTGTTAACGTAATGAATAGTCACTTTGAAGCAAATACGCTCAAAGTTGACGGCATATAGAAAAATTCCCAGATAATGGACAAAATGCAATCTTTGCATTCAGTGCAATTGAATTTTTTTCTTATTGATAAGAAACTCCTAACCGTTTGCTGAAAATCTGGAAAGTTTTCTTTGACCAGGTCAAAATATTTCAAAGCATGCAGCCGCTCTCTAGAGATAGCCATTGCAAATTACTCAAGGGCCATATCTGCTGAGCAACCCTACCGATTACCATGACATTTGTTGCGAAATGTTCCTCTCTCCATAGGCGCTTGAAGTTCTTTGCTCTGAAAACCCCCTCAAAATGCTAAATATCAAGGTTAATATTGACGCAATCTATATGCAATTTCGTAATGGCTCATGTAGCAAAAATATTTAGAATTTTTGACCTGTTTTTGCATTTATACGTCAAGCGCATGTGCTCTTTCCGACATCATTCTTCAAGAGTATTTGCACATGTTTGCAGCCCTACTCCTTTATCAAAGTACTGAAAATACTGACAGACTAGCGAATTTGGAACTAGTGTGTGGTTATGGTAAATGTAAATCTTTGTTGATTTATACCTGATTGAAGAAATATTGTCATATCTGGTTTCTGGGTCCGTTCCAGGTCCATCGGTTCAATCTGGTTATTAATCCAAGTTGGTTCAATTCAAATGCAGTTCAATCCATTGACTTTACCCGACGCTCTTGACTATTTTCTTCTCTAGGAAATATTACGATAAACTTCGGTTTGTTAACTTTCAATTTAAAACAGGTTTTTTTGTTGAGATGAAATCTCCTGCCTAAAAAGACATCTTCAGATAGAAAGAAATAAGAGGTAAATTGTGTTTTGCATGTACACCTTGCCTTTTAGTTATTTCCATAGCATAGCATTTGAAAAGATAAGACAAATATGATGCAGCCTATAAACAAAATTAATACGAAGTTTCATGAAATTTTGTCCAATAGTTAAAAAGATATCAGTCCGTAATGGAAACATACATCAAGCCGCCCCCCCCCCCCCCCCCCCCCCCCCCCCCCCCACTTTTCCGATGACACGGCATCAAATGAAAAAATGAAGAAGGAATCTTTATCGGTGGACTATCGTAAGGAATACATTAAGGATGTTTCACCAATTTTCATCAAGGATTTTAAAAGATGTCTGTCTGGACAGAGGAGCAGACAGACAGTGTGGAACAAGATCAGGCTACACAGTCTGTGCAATCTGATCTTGGATCTAAACTATAATGTTATTAATCAAGAGATTTCGTATTGGCCCAGTTACAGGTCTGAGGTCAGCCGTATTGGCCCGAGGCCGAGGATCAATACGGCTGACCGAGGACCTGTAACTGGGCAATACGAAATCACTTGATTAATGACAATTTTATTAATTAACCCTTTTACGACCCTGAAAAAGAAGCCTTCTGAAAAGATTGTGAGAAAAGGAGAAAATGCTGGAAACCAGTATTTTCTCCTTTTTCCCACAATGTTTTCTACCCTGCTGGAAACAAATACCAATTTTTGGGTTACGTTTACTTTGCCGCCTCTTTGAACGTGATTGGCTAAAAGTAAGCGCAGACGCTCACGCAAGTGAACTTTTGGCCAATCACATTCAAGGATTTCTGTATTGGTCGCGAGTCATCAATATTGATACGAGTTCAACTGTATTGATCGGAGGCCAAGTCGTATTAAGCCTGGGTCACGACATGTGTACTATACGAAGTCAGAAATGTGACTGGTATCTCGTGGACCGGTTTCCATGTATAACTTCTATATATCCAATAGTTAATTAATAATAACCGATAATGGGATATTTTTCTTTTACAAAAATATACACATCCGCCAGAATGTTTTATTTAACCTTTTTTTAAGCAGGTTGAGGAATAACTTGGATTATAATAGTTAATTAACCCATTACCACAAAAATTTTAGATCTATCCAAATTGAAAGCATTTGGAGATGACAATTTCAAAGTGGCTCAAATGGTGCAATTTTGCTTTGATAGGAAAAAAAACCTGGGAAAAGGAGAAAATGCTGGTTACTAGCATTTTCTCCTTTTCCAACAATGATTTCAAAAGGCTTCTTCCTCACGGGCGTTAAAAGTTGTTGTTGTGTGGTAAAGGGTTAACAGCAACGGATGCAGTAGTCAACTATTTAACTCTTTACAAAACCAAACATTTTACGGCCCTCCACATTAAAAGCTGTTCCAGACAATAAAGTTAAATGTGATTAAATTGATGAAAACATTCTAAAAGGGTTGAAAAAACACGAGAAAAGGGGAAAATGCTTGTATCTAGTATTTCCTATTTCTTTTCCCGCAATGTTTTCAAAGGGCTTCTTCCCCACTAATGTGAAAACTTGGGATTGTGTGGTAAAAGGTTAATATACAAGACGTTAAACAACAGTTTAACATATCACTTTCGCATTCAAAATGATCTAAATAAGGAATGACTGGAGGAATGAGAAAGGTTCCCTGGCCAGTTAGGGTTTGTGTAGCTGGGATTTGCTACAAGTCACCTGGAGGTATTACTTTTAGATCCATTCATACTTTTATGTACTCCGGGTAGGAATCAGTGATATGAGCCTGATTTGCATATAGGTCACTTACTTTACCTATAAGCAAGCATCATGTACCTTATCAATGACATCTTGTACAATCTACTGCTTTGAAAGTGGACAAGTTCAAATTGGGATGGTAGAGACTCTGCGCTTGAAGTCAAAGTTGTCGTAATGACTGAATTAAGATTCTTAACAGTAAGGAGTATTTTTTGTGAGGCAGTATTTTGAAACTGTGGGGGTTTTTGTTTACATTGAGTCTGACTCAATCTGGATGCCTATAGACTAGCTTTGCTAGTCTAAAATCATATTTTGCAGTTTTATTCTTAATCTGATTTGACCTTTACATGTTTAAGTATTTACATCTGTGACCAGCCTTGTAGTCTGTTGTGTGAACTATATACGGGCGAGTTAAGGGTTGGGTCATTCTTGGCGACTGTTGCGACTTTTAAGACACCAGTCCGCACAAAGATACAATTTTCTTCATGGCTCCCAGTGAGATCTGCCTTACAGTGGAGATTTCAGTAATAGTCATAGAATAAATCATGTATTTTAACACAGATACATGAAATGTAGTTTTCATATTTTGTCGACAGCCGTATCATTCAGACTACAAAACCATCGACAGTCGTATCACTGGTAATCGACAGCCGTATCCTGATATTTTTCAAAGGTCCATAAAATCTTCCAGAGTGCATGAATTATGCCAAACACACTTTGTTGTAGAAGCGTAAATGATACACGAAATATATAAGGCGTTTTGTTGCTTTCGTACCTTTTATAATGCATTAGATTAATGATATTCTATGTAAATTGATTTTTTTCGAAAGAATGGGTATTTTATAGTGTTTTTCAGCGTAACAACTCTCTATAAGTGAACAGACAAATAACACGTTGTCTGTTTAAAAGATTGATAGCGTTTGTAAATGTTAATACTTACGTTTTTGCTTCTCCAAGGGCATCAAAGTCACCTTGTCCCCCTATCGACAGCCGTACTGCTCGGTCGAAAACCATATTCCTCGGTCGACAGCAGCTTTACGCAGTACCAGCTCGGTCGACAGCAGAAATAGCGATTTTGGTATTACCCCCGTGAATACCCTTAAATAAAAGAATGGACAATGCACTGATGTTTTTAATGCTGTAATTTTTTACGCATGTTCAGAATTAGTAAAAAATAAAATCGTAAAATTTTAAATCACGTGTTTTTAGCTCAAATCCGTAAACGTTTACAGCAGTAAAAAAAACCCCATTATAGGGTATAAGATCTCTGATGAGTTTGATTATGGGTCTAGTTGGAATAGAATGATTTGAGTTATTTGCTCTTGATTTAGAAAGTTCTACAGAATAGTTCTTTGTCTGAAGCATAACTTTGTCATCTCCAGTCCCATTGACTTGAAACTTGGCATTTGTGTTTGTTGCAATAATACAAAGTACAGTGTGAAAGAACCATTACTTTATGTCACATGGCCTTTGAGTTATTTCCCTTTGATCATCATTTTTACAGCATTTTCTACTCGTCTGGAATATAACTTTGTCATCTCTAGCCTGAACATCTTCAAATTTGATATGCATGATTGTTTAAAAATTATGGAGAGCAGTGCACAAAAATCATAACTCCTCCCATCACAAATTTTGAATTATTCCAACTTTGACCTTAATTTTTATAGCCTTTCCTGCTTGTCCAGAGCAAAACTTTGTGATCTTAAGTAGGAATGACTTAAAATTTGGTATGCTTATTTATTGCAATATTTGGAAGTTCAGTGCACAAGAATTTGCCTCTATGTCTTGCTGTCTTAAAGTTATTTCCATTTAATTATCTTTTTTACAGCATTTAGTGCTTGTCCGGATTATAATTTTGTCATCTCAAGAAGTCAGGACGACTTCAAACTTGGTATGCATGTTTGTTGCAATACTACCGAGTACTGTGCACAAGGCCAATAACTCTATCTAGCACAGGTTTTGAGTAATTCTACTTTGATCTTTGATCTTCATTTTCATTGTCTGGAATGGAACTTTGAAGTCTCAAGTCAAATTGACTGGAGACTTGGTAAACATGTTTGTTGCATTGCTAGCCCTTTGCAACTATTATACCTCCTCGACAACTGGCAGTGGGATGGGTATATCTTCCGATAATTTGCAGCTTTTGTTTCATTATCATTTGGCCTTGAACCTCAGTATTTGGTTTTTATCTTCGTTGTAGACCTTTATTGCTTAGTTCCTAGGTAACCAATATAGGACCATCATGGTCTTCTTCTATATATATATATGTATATACATACATAAATATATATTATAAAAATTCTTCACAAAATTTTCATCCTTCAAGAAACATGGCTATTGTGTATGGGGGCTACTTCCACTATACGGAAATTAAGAAATTCTTGATTCTGTCAAAAACTGGCTGCCATGGCAACCAAATGGAATTTTTTAAGGAATTCTTTAAAAATCTTCTTCTCTGAAACCGCTGGTCAGATTTTAAAATAATTTCACAGAAGTGTTCCTTGAATATCTGTTTTCAAATAGTGTTAGCAAAATTTTGATAGGTCAAGAAACATGGATCTAGTGAATGGGAGATACTTGCACTATATGGAAATTAAGAAACTCTTAACAATTCTTCTTTCCTGAAACTGCTGGTCAAATTTTGAAATGACTTATACAGGTGACCTTTTGAAAATTAGGTGGCAAAATAATGATTTTGTTTCCAGTGTTTGAATACCTCAAAAAAAAAAAATGGCTGTGGTCCTCTCAAAAATTCAGGTGAGCGATCTAGGGCCATCTAGACCCTCTTGTTAGAAGTATTATTGGTAAGAAAAGTCGTAATTTAAGCTGGGGGAATTATTTCCCTGTCACAGTGAATAATCAGGAGAAATGTGGATTATATAATTTATTTCCTCAGTTTTGGTTAATATGGGAAAATATTTGCCCCAAAAGGGAAAGATCCGTGAAAATTACTTGTGCCTTATGGCACTTGTTATTTTCACATACTTTTCCCTTTTTCAACAAATATTTCCCATATGAAACACAAGCTGATGAAATAAACTCTATAAAGTCATGGTTTGGCAAAGAGGTTTTTAATGCAACTCTGTGATGTATCAGACTGAGCAAGTAACCAAATAATTGTAGATCCATAAAATTTCATATTGTCTAGCAACCTGTTGAATCCTGTAGAGAAATTGTCCTTATACATGCAGAAATTATTTATTCTTTACCACACATTCACGACTTTGATGACAGAAAGCATTGTGTTAAAAGTAGAAAATGCTTGTAACTAGCATTTTCTCCTTTTCTCACCATATTTTCTTCCCTATACAAGCCAGAAATCATCATAATACCAAGATTTAATTTGTTGTCTGCAGATGCTTTGAATTTGGTCCCTTCCAAAAATTTGCTGTATGGTAAAGAGTTAACAAGAAGTGCTGTGTACATGATCCATAACATATTTCCGCAAGGTTTTTTTTACAACTCTTAATTTTGTACTAAACCATTTGGCAAATTATGACAAAGAGCTTTATTGTGGCAAGAAGCTGGTGAGGATATAATCACTTTTAGTGATAGCTTGTTTTTGTCTGTGATTCTTTGCAGTTGATGCTGAAATGGTACCAAAAGCTGTTAACAGAGAAATTCGTAATAACCCTGTGATAGTGTAAGTTTTGGGGGTTTCTAAATTCATTTATTGAGGTTTACATCATTTTGGAACATGCCTTAATCCATTACCAAACAATCCCTAGTTTTGATGACCTTGAGAAAGAAGCCTTTAGAAAACATTGTGGAAGGAGAAAATGCTGGTGACCAGTATTTTTAGCTCCATTGGCCAGAGGCCAGCTGGCTTATGTCATGGCCCATTGTCTTCCGTGTGTGTGTCCCTCCGTGTATTAACTTTTTTTTTTAAAACATCTTTTTCTCTGTAACTACCAAGCCAATGTTGATGAAACTTCACAGAAATGATCCTGCCATGGGCCTCTTGAGAATTTCATGAAAAAAAATTTAATTCCTACAAAAACTCATGTTGCCATGGCAACAAAACTGAAAAATTTTGGATATCTTGGAAAATCTTATTGTCTGAAACTATACCATGATACACATGGATAGGTTCACTGGTTGCAATGCTATAACTGAAATAATATTGAAAACAGCTTTAAACACCATACAATCAATCAATCAGTCAATCAATCAATCAATTACAAGCCAGTGGAGCAATACAGGGCCATCATGGTCCTCTTGTCTCCTTTTCCCACAATGTTTTCTACCCTTCACAAAACAAATTTCAAATTTTCAGCCCCTCTTATATGAATTTGTCATCTGCAAATGCTTTCTATTTGGACAAATATAAACTTTTGGTGTTTGATAAGGAGTTAATCTTTCATTGCCAGGGTGACATTAGTTTTATTTTGCAAAGGAATATAAACCAAGATCAGGCTGTACAGACTGTGATGTCTGATCATTGATCTACACTTCACCTGCCATTAAAATTTGACCAAAGAGAGAAAAATATTAACACTAAAGGAAGACCTCCAGGCAAAAAAAAAAGGAATTTCTGGTGTTGGAAGTTGAAAAGTTATATTTTAGATTCCTTTTGCTATTACTATAATCATTACTGCCAATTTCAAGAAAAATGTCCATGTAAAATTGTGGCAATCAACTTAAGCTATAAGACCTGTGTAATGCACTTCTGGTGAAAATTATGATTGGTTGATAAAGAAGGATAAATAAGGATTTATGCAGAAATAATATTTTTGCACTTTTCTATCGGATCAGAAATTCTGTTTCTATCTATCTTGAAATTATTTTTTGATACTTTGGTTAGTTTTCTGAAAAGGGAGGTAATTATTATCTCTTTTTGAATTGAGAATATAGTTGTTTTAGATTTATAAATGATAATTCAAAGAAGGAAAAAATGGAAAAAATGAAATAGTGAAAGTAGTTCAATAATACTCATTTTTATTCATAGCTAATTTTGCAGGATGATATTTTAGTGGAAATAGCTGTTTTCCATTACACAGGTCTTACTTTGACTTCTTCTCACACAAACCTGACTTTTAATGACCCTGAGATAGAAGCCTTTTGAAAACATTGTGAGAAAAAGGAGGAAATGCTGGTAACCAATGTTTTCTACCCGTCTCAAACCTGAAATTTTAACTTTTCAGTCACATCTATTTTGTCATCTCTGAATGCTTTCAATTTGGACCAGTCCTTAGGCATAATTTTGTCATTTGGTAAAGAGTCAAAACATAAAGAAAAAGCCAACACATTTTATCATTACGTGAAAATGATTTTGGTAAAAGTATAAATTGCTTTTTAAAGGTGGGTATCCAGAATTTTCACATCCAACTGAATTAAAAGATATTCATATCACTGAAATTTTTATGAAAAAACAATACAAATCATCAATAATTAAGAATCATAAAATTACAAAAAAAAATTTTTTTTCGATGGTATTCCCTTAACCCTTTACCCCATAAGGCATTTCTAAGGTATCTCTAATTGACCCTAAATAACAGCAAGGATGAAGCTGTTTCTTATGTGTATATGACACCTTTTGATAGCACAGAAAACATTATGGCAAAAGGTGAAATTGCTTGTGACGAGCAATTTCACCTTTTGCCACAATGTTTTCCAAAGGCTCCTACAAGCAATACGTTGAAATGAGTATCTATGGAGTAAAGGGTTAACTCTGTACCACACAATCCTGACTTTTAACGACCCTGAGAAAGAAGCCTTTTGAAAACATTGTGGGAAAAGAAGAAAATGCTGGTAACCAACATTTTCTCCTTTTCCCACAATGTTTTCTACCCTTGCAAAACCAAATTCCAATTTTTCAGTCACATTTTATTTTGTCGCCTGCAAATGCTTTCAATTTGGACTGGTCCAGAGTGTTCTCGTGTGGTAAAGAGTTAAAAGGCTACGTAGCCTCTTAAGCTATTTTTAGATTTCCGGTCGAAATAAAAAAAAACATTGTGGGAATGTTAAGTTACTGGCACATGACAAATGATGCTGAAATTCCATAACATAACAAACATGTGATTCTTTTCCATGATGTCTTCTTTGGACTCAATGTTTGAAGTTTCGTCTGTATATTTCCAGTCGCTCGTGTAAAATTAGACGGTGTTTCCCGTCAGTGTCGACCTGGGCTGTAGTTAATCTCAAATTTCTCTAGTTGTCAGATGGTTTTCGACTACTGGGGTTTTATAAATTACAATTATAAGGCTTTTGGGGTATAAGGATGATTTTTTGGTATTCTTGTAAAATTTTCGTCCCAAAATCTGGATGGCCACCTTTAAATGCACTTTGTCCATTTGCTTCTCTTTACCAAATGACAACCCCTTAGACTAGCCCATATTGAAAGCATTTCAAGATGACAAAATAGATGTTTGTAAAAATTGAAATTTGTTTTTATAAGTAAAAAACATGTTGCAAAAGGAGAAAATGCTGAATACCTGCATTTTCTTTATTTCCCACTATGTTTTCAAGGCATGTGAGACTTTTTCTACAAACAGGGCAAAAATATGTGGTACTTTCATTTTCAGGTGTGTTTCTAACTGTGCCCCATCGATAAATCCTCAAGAGAGAGTGGAAGTGTATGTTGACTGCTCAGACTGCTCTTCCAAAATTATCAGCTTTGATTGGTCAATTGGTGATTGTTCCACTGCATTTTCTTGCAAAAAGGAGAAGTTTCTCATTGAGAACAATACCGAGTCAAAGTTTTTTACTTTTGTCAAGGACACTAGTCAGGGGTTACCTTTATTTCAGGGTATTTTTGTTACAGGTAGGTATAGTCTTCTTTATGCAAAACAATGCTCTAATACCTTACAGATTCTGCAATCTTTTACCACACAAGCCCGACTTTTAAATGACACTGAGCAAGAAGCCTTTAGAAAACATTGTGGGAAAAGGAGAAAATGGTGGTAACTAGCATTTTCTCCTTCTCCCAGAATGTTGTCTACCCTATCAGAGAGAAATTCCATTAATTGAGTCACATATAAATTGTCATCTGCAAATGCTCCTAGTTTGGATAGATCTACATTTTTATACCCCTGAAGGGTCGTATTATGTTATACCCCCGGTCATCCGTCTGTCCGTCCATCCGTTAGCAATTTCTTGTGTGTGCAACTCCTCCTACAGTTTTCATCGGAATTCTTTGAAACTTGCCACAATGAATCTCCATGATGTCTAGTTGTGCATCTGGGTCTTAGAATTTTGATCGCTTTTTTGCGTTCCAAAATTATCTGCCCTTGATTTCTGAAATAACCAACTTTTCACTTTGAATTTTTGTTCAGGCCATAACTTCCATACCATAAAAGGTATCAAATTGAAACTACATACACTGATAGAACACATTGTGGAGAAGTGCAGTGCATATGAAACATAACTCTGCCACTTCTATTTTTTGAGTTATTGCCCTTTGTTTATTTTTCAGATTGAATTTTTGTCCAGGCCATAACTTTCAAACTATAAAAGCTAATAACTTGCAACTTCATATACCGATAGAACACATTATGGAGAAGTGCAGTGCACATGAACCATAACTCTGCCACCGTTTCTTTTTGAGTTACAGCCCTTTGTTAATTTTCAGTTTGAATTTTTTTCCAGGCCATAACTTCTAAACTATAAAAGCTATTAACTTGGAACTTCATACACTGATAGAACACATTGTGGAGAAGTGCATTGCACATGAACCATAACTGTGCTATTTTTATTTTTTGAGTTATTGCCCTTTGTTAATTTTCAGTTTGAATTTTTGTCCAGGCCATAACTTCCAAACTATATAAGCTAATAACTTGCAACTTCATACACTGATAGAACCCATTATGGAGAAGTGCACTGCACATGAACCATAACTCTGCAACCTTTATGTTTTTAGTTATTGCCCTTTGTTAATTTTCAGTTTGAATTTTTGTCCAGGCCATAACTCCCAAACTCAAAACCTATCATCTTGAAACTTCAAAGACTAATAGAACACATTATGAAAAAGTGCACTGCACAAGAACCATAACTCTGCCATCCTTCTTTTTTAGTTATTGCCCTTTGTTATTTTTCTCTTTGAGTTTTCTTCTGGGCCATAATTTTTAAAATATAAAAGCTATTATCTTGAACCTTTCAAGACTGATAGAACACCTTGTAGAGAACAGCAATTCACAAAATTTTTAACTGTGTCACCCTTCTTTTTTTAGCTATTGCCCTTTAATATTTTTCACATATCATGGAGATTAACTACTCTTCATTCATGGCCCTTCCGTCATTTTAACTCATTTCACTGACAAGCCCCTTCGGGCGTATATGCGTTACTTTGCGAAGCTCTTGTTTTCATGAGGTTAAGACTTAAAGCGCAACCTACCTAATAAGTCAAATAAAACTGTAAAGCCAATTGTAATATCCCAAAAATTAATCTTTCAAGGCTGTTTTGAAGGAACCATATCTCCTTTTTGGATACTGTAGATTAAAATTAGACTGCACCGAGTGTGGAAAGTGTAGATCCAAGATCATACTAATTGCAGTCTGATCTTGATCTACACTGTCCACTAAAGGTTCTTGACAGGGAACTGACAGAAGCCCACTGGGAAATAAGCCCACTAGGACAAATAGGACAAAAGCCCACTGGACAAAAGCCCACTGCTATTTTGGCAGGGAGGACCAAAGCCCACTTGGACATGAGCCCACTAGGACAAAAGCTCACTGGACAAAAGCCACTGTTAATTTTAACAGGGAGGACAGAAGCCCATTGCTGATAAAAAAAAAGTGTTAGAAAATCATTTTTTTTTTATCACTATTTATTAATTTATCATGAGGGTTTTAAAGATCAGAATGATCAAATTACTTTTCTTTCTTTTCAATGTTTAATTCTCTGCAACATTTCCCATACTTATAACAACCATGTGAAAGAAGACTTTTGAAACACAGTTGTGATAAAAGGAGAAAATGCTGCACTTTTGAAAAGAAGGTCAGAGAAGGAGAAAATGCTGCTTACTGGCATTTTCTGCTTTTCACATAATGTTTTCTACTCTTCACATCATACATATGAATTTTTGAATTAAATACATGATTATAATAAAAGTGTTTTTTTCTCCAAGTGGGTTTTTGTCCCAGTGGGCTTTTTGTCCATGTTGGCTTTGTCCTGTGGGCTTTTGTCCCAGTGGGTTTTTGTCCTACAGCCGTTCTTGACTGGTGTTTAGCGGCCTAAGGATTAAAACTGCTAGAGCAAACTACAGAAATTAGACCTTAAATGACATTTTAAGCTTTACATTGTTGCTTGCAAAGGATTGTCAGTAATAAGAGGATGAAACTTCTCCATCTGTTAATACAAGTCATGTATGTCCAATCAGAAATATTCCATGTGTATGCTGGCTGCATTGTTTTTTACAGCCCTTTTAGATTTTATTTTTCTTTGAAATTCTTGTTTACAAACCATGATATAACCTCTTCTTGAGATATGTAATGTTTAATTATAAAATAAACACAAGCTTTCGGCGGTACAACCGCCTTCTTCAAGTGTGATCCTGTGATAAAATGCCTGCAGTAATCTTCAGTTCACCTGAACATTACTGCAGGCATTTTATCACAGGATCACACTTGAAGAAGGCGGTTGTACCGCCGAAAGCTTGTGTTTATTTTATAATTAAACGTGAAATTCTTGTCATAATAAGATGATTATTATGGTAGTTAGAACATAAGTTTAATGAGGAAACGCAGTTAAATTTAAATGCCATGGTGTTACTGCAGACCACACCTTAATTCATAGCTTCGTCCTTATTTAAATACAATCTGACAAATGTATCAGAGAGATATCTCTTTGGTTCAGTGGTTATGGTATTGGTCTTTTAACCCTTTACTAGATGATAAAATTTCAGCTCTGTACAAATTTGAAGCATTTACAGATGACAATTTCAATGTGACTCAAATGGTGCAATTTTTTATTGATAGGGAAGAAACACTGTGGGAAAGGGAGAAAATGCTGGTTACCAGCATTTTCTCCTTTTCCCACAATGCTTTCAAAAAGCTTCTTTTCAAGGGATGTAAAGATTTGTTTGTGTGGGGGAAAGGGTTAATCCTTGAAAACAAGGATATTTGTCCTTTGTGGGTTTGAATTCCGCCAAATGCAGTTTGTATTTGAGCTATGCATTTACTTGTTTCTTTATTACAGACATCAGAACTCCAGATAAGAGGGAGTGATAGTATTCTAAATCCATTATTTCTGTTTGAAACCCTATGTTCTGGGCACTCATTAGAATTATCTCAATGAGAGGATTCTAATGAGTACCCACAACATAGGGTTTAGTAGAGAATAATTGGTATTTTCAATTTCGAAATGAGAATCACTCCCTCTATCTGGAGCTCTGCGGATATTGCTTGTAAGATTACAAAAAAGAATCAAAGTACTGATAGTACTTAAGGACAGGAAATTGAGGATACGAAACAATACAAGAGGTTAATTTTTAAGACAGTTATGGGGTGCTTGATTATGGCTTAGAATACTTAGTAATTTGTTGTGCTTGTAAACAATCTCAAGTCAAAATTGAACTATTCAATCGGTGCAATACCAAATTTGGTTATTGAAGTTATTTTTCACATTTATAAGTCGTCTATTAACATTATTTTCCCCAAAATTTATCCTAATCAAATGACAAGTTTCTTTATTGTCAATTACGTTGCACAGTAGATTGTATACTTGTATTAAAAATATTTTATCACTATTTTAATTGCCAAATCAACTACCTCTATTTAATTTCCATTGATGACCCACATGAAATTAGTAATCACTTCATGAGATATAATAGGACCAACATATACGAGTAATTACAATTAAAAACTGAGATTTATAAGCAACTTTTACAGATGATAAATTAAGGTGCTTCATCAGAAGCAAAATTTAACATGGTGTTAGCCGAAAGAGCCTTGAAAAACACGATGGTTTTGTCTCAAAATCAGGATGTTCTGTGGACAACATGCTTTTTAAATCAGCCTGGCTGGTGTAACGTAATTTTGAGAGAGAGAGAAAATAGGCTGTTTGAAAGATATTTGTAGCTTGCACTAGTCTCCAATCTCCAGATTTTCAGAATTATCAACATCGAAAGTATCTTGCAGACAACTGAAGTGTTGCTAAAATGATGGTTTTATCAGTGGAATATAATTCAGTTGGTAGCGAAGTACACTTTAAGAGTCCACAAGCTCGGTCAATTTCCTATTGAGGATTGATGATAGGTATTGTGATAGGGTACAATTCTCTCTCATCACATACTAAACATATAGGTCTCTGAAATCTAAGTCCTTTGAATCTCTGTAAATAAGTGGTTTTTTTTTTTTGTTTTTTTCCAAAATCTCCCTTAACCAAAAGACATTTTTTTTCTGGAAAAAAAGTTGAAAGCAGTTGCAGAAGACAAAACAAATGTTAATAAAAAAGTAACATTCGTCTTTCTAATGCTAGAAAATATTGTGGGGAAAGGAGGAAATGCTTTTGTGGAAAAGGGTTTCAATATGCAGTAACCAGAAAGGTGATTCAATAAACACACCTTATGGGATCAAACTAGTGACTTTACGATCGACGGCTGGACATGAATCTCGTATTGGGTAATGGAAAATGTGCAAGTAGGAAAGGGCTGGAAAATGAGAGAGAGAGAGAGAGAGAGAGTGAAAAAAAATCTTCATACAATAAATCAAAATAATGGGCATATATGAATATAAAACAATACATTAAATGACAAGTGAACCACAACAGAAAAAAATATAAGCATTTATTTGGTTTCAAATCAAAGTCAAATCAAATACATATTTTAAGAATCACACAGGTGTAATCTATTTGTGACAGGTGTAAAAGGTTTGAAATACATCCTATCAGTGTAAAATAGGCAGTTATAAACAATGGCAAAACTACCAAATACATCTTGGATAAAGGTAACTAATACACATAATGTACGTACTTAAGACAATGAAGTTTCAAAAATAATTTTTATAGATAACTTGAATAACGATATGGATGAAATTTGATGTTGGGGTCGATTTCTCTAAAATTTTATTTGGGGACGATTTCACCAGATTTCTAAAATTCTATTTGGGGACGATTTCACCAGATTTCTCTGGAGAAATTGTTTCGGGGGCCGATTTTTCCAGGGGCTGATTTCTCCTGTAGTCGGAAATATTACATCACAACAGGGGGTGGTATGCAGAGAAGTGTATACACTAGCGGGAAATAGATGATTTTTGTTGATGTAGAAAGCACCACAGTCAAACTACTCTAGATGTAGTCGATATACACAAGAAAAAGTGATAAACGTAACACAGGCCAATATTCTATATGTACATGTAATTTGCTTTATTTACAATCGCATGTCAACGGAGACGCATTTTGTGACACATATGTTCAAATGTCAACACAACGTTGTAGATATTAACCATATAGCGTGTAGGAATACACAACTGTCGGATAAAGCTAAGTTTATTAGGTAACCCCTTTATTAAGTCAATGTTAATTAAGAAAACGGGATAAAAAACACACACTCGTCAGTTATTTAAGGGTCGTAATACCCTTGCAATTCCATGGCATTTTGTAGATGAAAGCTTTGAGAGAAACTAGTTGTTTTGTCGGACTCAGCGATATCGAGTGGACACACCGTTCAACATTTTGTCTGAAAGTAGTTCAGAAAGGCAGCTTACGATCCCTGTAGGCAAGAGAATCCCTTGAGAGGGATTCCCTGGCCTAAAAAATGACAGTAGTAAAATAATATGGCCTGCAGGACGTGTAAAGGGGCCTTTAGACAATTGTGTAAAATTTGTCTGTGCAGGAGCTTTAGGCAAATATTCGAATACCCCTTTTTTGTGTTTTAGGGCACATTGGCTTTTAGTATGAAGTACAGTGTATGTATTTAGTCCTGGAAAATTAGAATAATATTTAACCTCCACAAAACGAATGTTTTTATACCCCCGCAAAATGTATATTTTCAGGGGTATACTGGAATCAGCCTGTCTGTCCTTGTGTCCATGCGTTTGTCTGTCCATGTGTCTGTCTGTGTACAAAATACTAGTAATTTTGTGTCGCAAACTCCTCCTACAGCTTTCCTTCAATTGTATAGAAACTTTGCACATACATTGATCCTATATTGAAGATTTGCAAAACGCAATTTTCAAGTGTCATCTCTTCCTGGTTGAGGAATTATCTCCCCTTGAATTTGACACTTGTTTTCCTGTCAAAGCGCTGGCGGGGGTACTAAGTCACATTCAGTGACAGCTCTAGTTACTTCTTCTTTTACTAGTCCTTCTGCAAGACGCTGAAGAAGAAGAGGCCAACTTGATTGTAGGATACAGTCCTATACCTACAGCAGGCTCCTGTGAAATATCTCCTCCAACTGGATTTGCCCTTATAACAGATTTCAATGTAACCTGCTTGGGTTTTAGTGTGTCTGATGGCTCAGACCTCACTTATACCATGTTTGCAAATACTCAGAATAGTCGCGAAAAAGGTATTCAGATTTTGATTCAATATTTGTTGTAATGGTTTCTATATAATCTATTTACATGTCATTTTTTTTTATCCCCAAATCTCCACCTATTTTTGAGATGTACCCTTTTCTTTCCAACTGTCCTTCAGTCTGTCCATTTGCTTGATTAACCCTTTACCACACAATGATGACTTTAAACGCCCATGAGAATGAGGCCTTTTGAAAACATTGTGAGAAAAGGAGAAAATGCTGGTAACCAGCATTTTCTCCTGTTCCCACAATGTTTTTTTACTCTATGAAAAATTGCCCATTTTGAGCCATACTGAAATTGTTGTCTATAAATGCTTTCATTTTAGACAAGGCTAAAATTTTGTCATCAGGTAAAGGGCTAATGAGCCATGTTTCGGCAAAAGGGAGCTTGATGTATTTCCATGTTGTATTATACAAAGCAAGTCATAACACTTTTTATTATCAATCCAACATTTAGTTCATACCTTTTTATCTCATTCCTAGCTCTGTCATTTAAAACTTTTGAGTTGATAATATAGGGATTGTGCTGTCACTTAGTTATGTCCTTTATACATATGAAGATCACACATAATCCTTCTTATCTTAATTCAACTCTTTTACTATATATTTTTTCAAATCTTTTTTCAGTTAAAAATCCCACTTTTGATACCTTTTAACACAGATGTGTGCGCTGAATGACCAAAGGTGTTGATGCGCCATAAGCCATAAAGCAACATACATTCAGTCAGAGCAGTCAAAAAATGATCATGGTCCCATAAAGTCTTTTTTTCTTACAATCACCTTAATTATGAGGTAGAATGGTCCTTTGATATGCAGAAAATTGACCTATAGCATGAAGTTTTGATACAGGTCTACCTGCACAGACTCACTGCACAGGCTGACCTTGGTCAGTACTTTTTGTAGAGTCATTCAACCCCTCTTTCACAGTGCTTGGCTGGAAAAATCTGTACCAACTTGTACAACAGGTATAACCAGGTTTTATGTGGTAGAAAGTGAAGCAAAATTTAGCTTGCTACCTTTTGTGATCGGTCACAGTCTGTCTTTTTATCCATGTATCTGGCCGTATTTTCAAATGACTTAAACTTGGAAACTAGTGGACCGAATTAAAGCAAAGTTTTAAAACTGGACTCCCAAGGAGGCACTTAACTCTTTACCATGACAAAAATATACACAAGTCCAAATTCAAAGTGTTTGTAGATGACAATTTATACATGGTCCAAGTGATTGAATTTGTACTTGATAGGGTACAAAACATTGTGTGAAAAGGAGAAAATGCTGTTTACCAGCATTTTCTCCTTTTTTCTCACAATGTTTTTAAAAGACTCTTTTCTTAAGGTTGTTAAAACTCGGGACTAAAAAGAAGGTAAGCAGCATTTTTCCTGTTCCTACAATTTTTTGAACACTCTTAGACAAAGAATTTGAACCACAATTTAGGTGTCAGATGGTTTCAGTATAAATAAGTCTAAAATTTCCAATGTCTGGTGAATAGTTAATTCAGTTTTTTCCTTGGTGATACGTGTTTGTATCATTTATCATTCAAAACATAGTTGAAATGGAAAAAAAATGCTGCTATTCAGTATTTTGTTCCTTTTCCAAAAGTTTCCCTGTACAAATTCTAATTTCTGAGTCACAATTATTTTGTTGCCTTCAATTACTTTGAATTCAGAGAATTCTAAAATTTTGTCCTGTATTGATGGGTGAAACAGATTTATATAGAAATTAGAGATGGCAACGAGTATCGATTTTAATACTCAATTACTCGGTCATTCATTGAGTACTCTGTTACTCGGACGATTTTTTACCCGCACTTTGATTATTTCGCGCGTTGTCATAAATATAAAGAGCTGCAAAGGATGTAAAGTCTGGAAAGAAATTAATTAAATTGGGACAGTGAGAATCTTTTCAACAAAAAAAAAATCTTTCAATCCGTTTGATACCCTTTGTTCATAAGACTTTATTTCGCCCAGTTTCATTTCTACGCACATATGTAAGGTCATAAGCATGCTTCCCAACTCTCCCGATTTCAACGGGAGTTTCCTGATTCAAGACCAAAAAATCCAATCACCTGACAGACTCTTTAAATCCCAATTGAAACAATTTTGGATATAGGTGTTTAAAAGGTGTGATAAACATGCGTCCAAGATACACAACTATACATTACATCCAAAGTTGCCATAGAGTTGACACATGTTTATTTCACGGGTTGGTTGATAGAAATCTAGGTACTCTAATCTATTAATCTAACCGAGTTTTATCGATCAAAGATCGATCAACCAATCAAATTTGAGAATGGGTCAAACAGGTACTAGTCAGAGTGGAATTTACGTAATTTCTTTTCATGTAAAAAGGTAAATTAGATTGTGAAGTTATCAACAAACACAAAATAACACTCCCAATCGCGATCCCTGGACTCAGATAATAATAAGTGACAAGTTAATCAGCAACGATGAGAAAAAGCAAAATTTTGACCTCTTAACTCTTTACCAAACGACAAGATTTTAGACTGGTCCAAATTGAAAGCATTTTCAGACAATATAATAAAAGTGAATGAAAATTTTAAAATTTCTTTTGGGAAGGGAAGAAAACATTGTGGGAAAAGGAGAAAATGCTGGTTACCAGCATTTTCTCCTTTTCCCACAATGTTTTCAGAAGGCTTTTTTCTCAGGGTCGTTAAAACTCGGGATTGTGTGGTAAAGGGTTAAATAGTGCACAAATTGACCACTGGAAAACAATCTGTTTGAAAATAGACCAACCTGCAAATGATCGTAAGTTTTTATTGTAATCAATGGCGTAGCAATATTTTAATGTCTGCAATACTTGACTTGTTAGCGGTCAGTGACTTTCAATATGACAGACTGTCTTGTTTGACCATAAGTTTTGGTGCAGCTGACAAAATAATTATTTTTTTAGACCTAAGTACTGGAACACGTAAAAACAATAATTGTATTTTACTATCTTTTAAGCAAAATACAGTAGGTATTTAACAGCACATAAGCGATCAAAGGATATGCACACCCCGAAATAAGTTACACAGTCAAACTGTGAGGACTACACAGGATAATTATTATCCTCCCTAAATTTCACATAATGTCCGGCCTCTGATTAACCGAATTTACGAAAACTTTAATGATTAGCAATTACATAATGTAACAGGCCCTATGATAAGTGTGACATAATTGTTGACGTATGTCTAATTGTGAATTGTCTGGCCATCTTTCATTAACTTTCACACCTTTGCAATGATGTTCTGATTACATTTAATTGCCTGCGGTGTTTGTGTTGCAAAGAAATTTTCCACGGAAAGCAACTTTTTAAAAAAATTTACTGAGTACCCGAGTATCAATTTCCGTAACCGATACTCGGACGTTGGATCGAGTACTCGGTTAACCGGTTACTTGTTGCCATCCCTAATAGAAATACAAGTAGAAACAATAGAAATACACGTAGAAACAATTGTTTCCAGCAGGATAGAAAATATTGTGGGAAAAGGAGAAGATGCTGGTTACCAGCATTTTCTCCTTTTCCCACAATGTTTCAGAAGGTTTCTGTCTCAGGGTCATAAAAACCAGGGATTATTTGGTGAATGGTTAAATGATATGACATGGTGGGTATAATACAATACAATCCATTACCACACAACTCCCACTTTTGACGACCCTGAGAAGAAGCATTTAGAAAACATTGTGGGAAATGGAGAAAATGTTGGTAACTAGAAAACAAAACAATTTTCAAATTTTCATTCACTTTTATTTTGTTGTCTGCAAATGCAATTGACAAACCTAAAATTTTGTTGATTGGTAATGAGTCAGCACTTTTTTACCATCTTCGCGAGCCAGGGTTACGATCACTACATAGATCTTACCTTAGTGTATCCATTTTTATTCGAAAGATTGCAACCTTGTGCTATTTTTATCAAAGATGAAATGCTATGAGCGATTCGATTTGCAGGAAGCGCTAGCTGTATCCTATGAAAATGCCTATCACAGGAATATCGAAAGCAAGCTCGATCTGCCAAGGATAGAGTAGCGTAGTGGATTGTCTCCCTTAGCTTGTGAAGATGTGATTTACCAGAGCACAGCACACAAATTTTGTATGTGCCAGTATGGTGCTATCCTTTGACAGTTATCCTGCTTAACTCTTTACCACAAAATCCAGATTTTTAACGACCCTGAGAAGAAAGCCTTTGAAAACATTGTGGGAAAAGGAGAAAATGTTGGTAACCAGCATTTTCTTCTTTTCCCACAATGTTTTATACCTTTTCCAGATCAAATTTCAATTTCTGATTCACATTTATTTTGTTGTCTGCAAATGCTTTCAATTTGAACTAGTCCAAAATTTTGTTGTTTGGTAAAGAATAAAAAAAGTGAACTGATACTTTTATGCCAATAATAGACACCCAAATTTTGTTATTTCAAAGGTAATTTTTGGGGGAAAATATGTCAATATCAGGCAGTGTACATCAAAGTCAGACTGCTTGTTCTGTGCAGTCTGATCTGATCTTGCTGAAGGTCAGTTTGTCAGGTTTGACAGTCTAATATATTAATATGTCAACTCTTTACCAGACGACAAAATTTTAACCTTGTCCAAATTGAAAGCATTTGTAGATGACAATTTTAATGTGGCTTAAATGGTGCAATGTTTCTTAGACAGCAAAGAAAATACTGTGGGAAAAGGAGAAAATGCTGGTTACCAGTATTTTCTTCTTTTCCCTCATTGTTTTCAAAGCCTTCTTTTCCAGGGGCATTAAAAGTCGGCATTGTGTGGTAAAGGGTTAATTTATGATGACTGTTTCAGCTGTAAAACTGTATAAAGGTGATACAAGCTCTGTTGGCAGCATTAAGCTTCAAGAGGGATCTAAAGCATCTAATCACACCATATACATTACTGTTGTTGCTTCAACTAGCACAGGTGCCCATGTTGATGTTACTTCAATGGTGCAGGTAATGTGTATCCTATGTTTCTTATTCATTTACATCACAGTACAAAATTGTAAAAAACCCTGAAAATTTTAAAATGATTAAAAACCCCGTTTTCAACGAAGTGGGGGTATATTGCTTTGCTAACGTTGGTCGGTCGGTAGACCTTACCTTGTGCGGATAATTACTAGACACAGAATTGACCTGGGTTCAACAAATTTGGCACAGACATGCGTCTTGGAGTGTAGATTATTCCTATTGATTTTGAGGTCAGTTGGGCAAATGTCAAGGTCACAGTGACCGTCAACATGTTGATATGTAGACCATACCTTGTCTAGATGATAACTAGACACAGAATTGACCAAGGTTTGTCAAATTTAACACAGACATTTGTCTCGAGTGTAGATGATCCCTATTGATTTTGAGATCAATCCATCAGAGGACAAGGTCACAATGAGTATGTATAGACCAAACCTTGTCCAGGTGATAACTAGACACAAAATTGACATAGATTCTTTAAATTCTGTACAGATATTCATCTAAGAGTGTAAATGATCCCTTTTGATTTTGAGATTAATCCATCAAAGGTTAAGGTCACAGTGGCCTTCAACTTGATATATACTCTATATATATTGACCAAAACTTGTCCAGATGATAACTACATACAGAATTGACCTACATCCTTCAAATTATGTACAGATATTCTTCTTGGAGTATAAATGATCCCTATTGATTTTAAGGTTAATCTGTTAAAGGTCAAGGTCACAGTGACCACCAGATGATTCAGAGCCTGTGCTGCTGTTCGCCACTTGAGCCATTTGCTAGAGAAAAATTAAAGTTTCTCAGAAATCATCATATGTGGCAAACTTTGTGACTCCAACATCTTATTCACATATCATCAGGACATAGCATCAAAGTTGACTGGAAAAAAGCGAAGTCGATCGCGCATTTTGATATCAGTTTATGAACTGTGCCACTTCCTGTAATAATGTGGCAGTAGGGGCGCATGACTGTTTTACAAACAGACATTTTGTCTGAGTTATATCATGGCAGCCTGTGCACCAATTCATTCTTTCCTCTAATTTCTGTTACCAGTACCATGCACAATATTCTTTCAAAGCTACTATAACCATCTTAGAAATATTGGCCAGCAGTGAAAGATGAATGAGCCCTGTCCTAAAGATTATCATCAGTCCTAGGAAAATAAATTGGCCTAGCTGGGGATTGAACTAGCAACCTCCTGTTCTTGAATCCTTTATACTACTGACTAAGCTACTGGGGCTTGGCAACAACTCTGCAGAAGAAAGCTTTTGAAAAAAATGTGGGAAAAGGAGAAAATACTGCCCACCAGCATTTTTTCTTTTTTCCCACAATGAAATCTGCAGCCTTTACAATCTACTACCTTTGACATCAAAAACATTGTAGCACTCTGGAATTTCCCTTTTATAGTTAGGTGTTATGATAAGTAACTAGAAACATATTGTGTGCAACATGGGAAGAGGGCTTTCAAACATAATGCATAAAGTGTCATCTTGGATCAGCATACGCTGTCCACACAAGCTGATCTGAGATGGCACTTTACGTCAACATTAGATTTTATCCCAAAGTAGACTTGTGTAAAACAGAAAATCACATTGTCTCAGTGTTGTCTCAATGTTGTCTCAGATCAGCCTGTGTGCACTGTGCAGGTTGATCCGGGAAGACATTTCATGCAAATGTCAGAATGCTCCTTTTCACGTGTTTCAGGCCATATAACATAATGTAGTATCATTTTACGCTGGATATAATTGGCCTGCAACATGCAAAAGGGGCATTCAGACATTTGCGTAAGGTGTCGTCTCAGATTAGCCTGAGCAGTCCACGCAGCTAATCAGAGTCAGCACTTTACGTCTACATAAGATTTTATGATACAGTGAATTACACAAAACAGAAATATAAATAAAAACAGAAACTTTTGTTTCCGATTAGCCCCTTTTCGTGTGATGCAGCCCATATATATATTCATTTGGATTGATACACATGTACTTGACAGGTTTTACCTCCAGATAAATCTGAAGAAGGTGTCACTGCTTTAGGTCTAGTATCAAGCATAGCTCTAGGAAATACAAGTGAAGGTTCAAATACAATAGAAGAACTTTTGTCAGAAGGAAACCAAGATGGTAAGTAATGCTATATTTATATTACTTAACCCATTACCACTCAATCCCTACTTTTGACGCCCCTGAGAAAGAAGCCTTTTGAAAACACTGTGGGAAAAGGAGAAAATGCTGGTAACCAGCATTTTCTCCTTTTCCCACAGTGTTTTCTATCCTTTCCAGAACAAATTTCAATTTTTCAGTTACCTTTATTTTGTCGTCTGCAAATGCTTTCAATTTCAACAAGTCTAAATTTTTCTCGAGTGGTAATGGGTTAACAATTCTATGACTGCATCTTGAAAGAAGATAGGTTTTGAAAAATTTTGAAAGAAGGTAAGGAAAAGCTAATGTTAGTAATATTTTTCTCCGTTACCCACAACAGCCCTCACCCTTTCCTATCAATTTATCATCTGGAGGTGCCTTCACGGTAGACAATGTTTTCTTCAGGTAGAGAGCGAGGCTCAGGATGTTGTGGCCATTTACAAAATGAAAAAAAACTACTCTTGCCAAAATATAAGCACTTGCAGATGACAAATTGAGTATAATTTGTTGTCAAATCTTATGTTTGGGAAGTTATTGCTTTGTCTGTCACAATGATTATAAATGCTTTATCTGTCACAATGATTTCAAAAATGTGTCTCACGTGGGGATGTAACAAGTCATATTTGCAGTGGAGGTTTGGCGTGATGATAGCACCTTTTCTCATAGCAGCCCAGGGTATATTTCCAACTTAAGTATTTACAAGTAGAAATTAAACAGTAATACTGAATATTATTGTACTAAATCTATACAATATGTTTTAGTTTTTTTCAGGACAACAAAACTAATTTTTATGAGTACTTAATGTTAAATATGTTGATAATTTGGTATGCTGTAATGTGGTTTACTCTTTTGGCATTTTTGTATCATTTAATTATGTCTTGGTTCTGATTGTGGGAGTTACTTTAAGATCCTTTGGACTGAGGCTAAACTTCACATTCACTTTTTATGCACCTAAAGAGAAAGGAAGTGCATGAACTCTTCACAATGCATCAGAATTGTAGACTTATTTATCTTAAAAGCATCTTCAGACAACAAATGAAAGGTTGCCAAAAAGATGAAGCTTGTCAGTGACAGAGTACAAAACATTGTGGGAAAAGGAGAAAATGCTGGTTACCAGCTTTCCCAGCAATGTTTTCAAAAGCTTTCTATGTTGATAATTGGAAAAAAAACATAATGAGAAAAAGTCATGGGAAACAAAGTAACACCTTTTGGTAGTTAAAAGAGTAATAGGAAAGAAAGTAATAGTGAATGAATATCTATACATCTGTCCATAAAATAGTTTGTTACAACTATTATTTTTTATGCTTGTTATATGCGTAGTTTTTAAATCCTTCAATGTTGTGAAGTTGTGAAAATTATGAAAACTACTATACTTATTTAACAACTGCGCTTAACACTTCATACCAAATATGCTTACCTACACCAAATTATATAAAACAATTCGAGCATCAGAAACTATATTTGAAGACTTAGAACATAACCCAAACAACATCGAATTATTATAGCCCTGCAAAATGAATGTTTTGGGGGGTATGCTGGAATCAGCCTGTCTGTCTGTGTCCATCTGTGTACAAAATACTAGTAATTGCCTGTTTCTGTCAAAGTGCTGGCAGGGGTATTA
This sequence comes from Tridacna crocea, assembly GCA_943736015.1. Taxonomy (NCBI): domain Eukaryota; kingdom Metazoa; phylum Mollusca; class Bivalvia; order Cardiida; family Cardiidae; genus Tridacna; species Tridacna crocea. The sequence goes on along the minus strand of OX031066.1, from coordinate 29,650,934 downwards.
AGTCACATTCAGTGACAGCTCTAGTTTTCTCTATATATAAATTAAATTATACACACTAAAACCTACGCTCATAACAGCTTTTCTCTTATGTTGAATTTTACGGTATTCTTATTAAAATTGTTACTTTTTTCCTGTTACTTTTTTCCTTAACTTTTTTTCCTGTCGCTTTTTTCCTACAGTCTATTTGTCAAGGTTTGTGTGGTAAAAGGTTAAGTCATTTGTGTATTTGATACAGCTGCAGTACAACTAATTGGAATTTTATCTTCAACAATAAATAACATGAATGAGACAGAAGATAGTGAGACAAAGATTCTAAAGGCTGAGGTGACAGTAACATATTTCATCTTATTTTTAAAATGTTAAGGTATCTCATAGCATGGCCTATGTTTGTTACATCATCTGCATTGTGCAAAAACTTTAAAATTTCAAATTGTCTTTGTTATAACTCAGGTTATTACTTCAACCTTGGACTGGTATATATCTATCAAATGGGGAACCTATACTACAAGGGAAGATAACCATCAAAATATTTTTGACACCTGCATGCCCCTCTTTTGAATGAGAATTTTCAGAAAACTTTGAAATTTTATAATATCTGTATCATTACTGAAGATCTTAATTTCTTGGACTAACTGTTAACTATCAAAAGCGGAACACATTTAAAAGGGGCAGGTAACCATTGAAATATTTTTAAAACTGTTATACCCCTTTTTGATGTAGAATTTTCACTAAAGATAAATGCAGCTGAGCATGTCATTCATATGAAGTGCTCTTGTTCTGCTGTATGTGTAGATTAACTCTCACATGTTTTAACAGCCCTTGGGAAAATTCCGTCTTGAAACATTACATGAAAATAAGAAAATGCTTTTTAATATTTGTCCAACAGCCAAAACATAAGCATAACTTGTAGACTACAACATAAACATAACTTAGAAGTTGAAATTTGTTTCCATCAGGGTAGAAAACATTGGGGGAAAAGGAGAAAATGCTGGTTACTAGCATTTTTTCCTTTTCCCTCAATGTTTTCAAAAAGCTTTTCTTCCAGGGTTTTTAGAAGTTGGGATAGTGAGGTAAAGACTTAAATGATACCTAATTCTTTGTCAGCAAATTCTTTCAATGTCTTGAAGTTTAAATTTTTTGTGTCTGGTGAAAACTTGACAGAAGTGCTTTAGTTCTGATCATTTGAATCTATCAAAATTTATTTACATATTTATGAATTTTTATTTTATTGAAACCTTTTGAATAAAGCACTGCAGAGAAGGAAGTTATGGTTACGGGAGGTATGCTTACATCAATATTTTGTAAGTCTTTGGTGCCGAATGTATTAAATTTGTTTCGATTTTCCAGGACTTTCCACCAAATATTCTTAACCCATTACTGCACAATCCGTACTTTTGATGACCCTGAGAAAGAAGCCTGTAGAAAACATACTGGGAAAAGGATAAAATGCTGGTAACCAGCATTTTCTCATGTTCCCACAATGTTTTCTATTCTTGACAAAACAAATTTCAAGTTCTCAGTCACTTTTATTTTGTTGTCTGCAAATGCTTTCTATTTGCATAAGCCTAAAATATTGTTGGTAATGAGTTAATTCATTCTAAATGAGATCATGGACTAGGGATCTGATTGGCAGTGATATTCTGTCATAGCCATTCAAATGGTGTGTCTTTGAATTTGTAACATGATTAGAAAAATGTTTGAAATGATGTGGGAGTTAGTCCTGGAATAAGTTGATGCTCATTCAAAGTTCCTTGTGAAATTTCACAGTAGAATGTCATACATGGTGTATCTAGGTGAGATCAGCCATGGTGTCAGATTTGAGAAAGGTGAATGTTGTGGACTTTGAAACATTGACAAGTGTGACAGCAGTCTTGAATGACGTCACAGAGGTCAAGACAGAGCTTACAGAACAGACTCAGGTAAAAGTCCTCCATCTTTTTATGTCGGCCGTAGAGACTCGTATTTGTCTGAAGTTTGCCTCTTTTAGTGAATTGATAAAAAAATCTTACCCTTTAACCCTTTACCAGACGGTATTTGTAGACAACTGTTTCATAGTGGCTCAAATGATTTCATAGGGTAGAAAACTTTGTGGGAAAAGGAGAAAATCATGGTTACCATCATGTTCTCCTTTCCCACAATGTTTTCAACAGGCTTGTTTCCAAAGGTCATTAAAAGAAGTCATTGTATGGAAAAGGGTTTAAAGTTTCTGTATGATTACCGGATCATGATAGGTATCTCTAAGACTATATAGATCTAGATTAGACTTGACAGAAAAATCAGACTTTTCTTATATGGGACATTAAAGATGTTTTGTGAGACATTAATGCAAAAAGATTCTAAAATTGAACAAATTCTCATACAAAATTTCAGAACTCATATATTCTAGGTCATTGAAATCATAACACCATCTTTAACTGTTTTATTATGAAATATATAAATTGCATTTTTGCAAAGGCTATAGATACAGTTTTGTTACAATATCAAGAGAGAGTTCAGTTGCAGTCCAAAATAAAACCATGGACAGGGTAGATCAGAAATCGGAATGTATGTTCTGTGCAGTCTGATCTTGATCTTGATCTACACTGCCCATTGTAGTTGTTTGTGGCATGAAAAGCATTAACTATACAAGCATCCAAGTTATCACAAATGGTTAGTACATGGATATAAATCTGAATCTACATGTATAAGCCAATTTTCAAAAAAACTCTTTAAGTAACCTTTTCTGTTTTGCAACATATACATAAGGACGATGCAGCAAATTTATATGATGGCCTGGCAGATAGTTTAGATGTATTTCTGAATAAATCCAACAGTAAATCACAGATAACAGACACAGCTGAGTGAGTATGTTTTGCTGTTTTGATAATACATGGTAAATTGATGTTCAACTGCAGGGCCTCACTGAGCCCTCAACAAGTGAATGAACCCTTGGGCTATTAACTCTTTACCTGACGACAAAATATTAAACTTTTCTAAATTTCAAAGCATTTGCAGAAAATAAATATGATTTAAAAAATTGAAACTTGACTATAGAAGAGTAGAATACAATCTGGGAAAAGGAGAAAATGCTGGTTACCAGCATTTTCTGGTTTCCCCACAATGTTGTCAAGAAGGCGTCTTTCTCAGGGTCATGAAAACCCAGGATTGTTTGGTAAAGGGTTAGACGGAACCTGGGGCACTTTTTCAGGTAGAGCAGATCAAGTACAAAACATCTGATATTTTATCTATATGGTCTAATAAGGTAATTTCTCTCAGGTGAAATCAATTCTGAAATTACAATATTTGGGGGTTTTTTACTGTTGAGTAGAAATTTTAACTTACTATGGATTCATATAATTTCGTTGGTATGAAATTTCGTAGATTTTTCAAATTCGGCATTTTCGTTGGACCGTAAATTCATTGATTTTCCATTTCCAAAAGAAAATTTATTAAGTGAAAAAAAATATAAACTGTCCATTAATAAAGTGTGTCAAAGAAAAAAAGATAACATAAGATGGGACTCGATCGAAGACAAGTATACAGGTATCGTACTGGGTGAAAAGTTTATGACACTTACCTGATACTCTGATCGCCGGCCTAAAGTCTATCAATTAAGACATGCGTAATTATTTACAATTTACATGGTTATTGTTTAATCCTGTAGTGACAGTTTACAGTTAAATTTTAAGCCGTAAAAGATATGACGACGTTTTCAGAATTGTCTGCTTTGAAACTGCTGACTTCCGAAGCTACCCTTCCCACATGTCTGGGTCACTTAGGAAAACAAGACTGCTTACAGCATATTGGCCGATATACTGTGACAGAAGGGAAGATATCTTATGTTTAGAGCTAGAGTCGTTTATCATTACTGAAATGATACATTTTACCTTGTTCTCCAAAATTGTGTCCGAAATAGTAAGTGTAAACTCAAACAAATTTGCATCTAGATCTATATTTATAACAAGCATGAAGGGTCAAAATTGTAGGAGACCTAAGTTTCGGCTTCCATTCAATTTTGTGCAACTTCCAAAAGTTGCTTTCTAATACGAGCCTAGCCATTGTTCAACTGGATGGGATAGATCGACGATCAGACTCGAAGTTCTGTTTAGTCTGACACCGTCCAACAAAACGTTGAAATCCGCCATCTTGTCATCACCAAATTCAATATTAGAATGACCGAAATATAAAACAAGCCATCCGTCAACCTGATTTTATGCCAGTCACAGGTATACACGCGTTTGCAGTAAAATTTTGATTTGACGTAACGTGTAGGTCATTCGAGCAAGGGGGTTGTAAAACAAACATTTGTTGTACTAAGGGTGAAGATTGATTAGTGCGAGTCACAATAAGAAGAAACAGCTGATTTTTTTCATTTTTAATTCTTATGAAAAACATTTAGGGAAAAGGATCATTGAATCCTAAAAGCATCTTCTTTATCACAAATGTTTTCAGAAATGTCTGAAGCAGAGACAAAAAAACTTGTAGTTGTGTGGAAATAGGTGGGTTAACTTACTCCTCTAATAAAAAGACTGTCATCATAAGGTTTTCATTTGTGGCTACATAAGTTTTTAGTAGTTTGCTTTCATTTGAATTTTTTCTTTCAGGTCAATTGTGAAAGGTGTCACGAGTATACTGGATATTGTGACTGACAGCGGAAAACAGAAGATATCCAATGGAACAGACAGCATCACACAACAAACTGACCCTATTGTAGAGGACAAAGCTATCATTGAGAAGGTAAGTCCTGATCAGAGATGACACTTTACCCTAATGTTCAAAAGCAGCTATTCATGTAATGGAAGTCATATAAGGTCCAGTATAAGCTTAAATGTGGCGATGTATTGTTGTGTAGTTTGCAAAATTGATTAACTATTATCAAACGACAAAATTTCAGACTGGCCCATATTGAAAGCACTTGCAGAGGACAAAATAAACGTAACTCAAAAACTGAAATTGTTTCCAGTAGGGTGGAAAACATTGTGGGAAAATGAGAAAATGCTGGTTACTAGCATTTTCTCCTTTTCCCACAATGTTTTAAAAAAGGCTACACTGTCAGGGTTGTAAAATCTAGGGATTGTTTGGTAAAGGATTAAACTGTGGATTGATTGTCACAACATCAGGCCGGTTGGACTTTATGTTGCTGCTCCACCAATATCTTGATCCTTAACTCTTTACCACACATCAAAATTTCAGCCTCATCCATTTTGAAGGAACTTAACAACAACTATTCAAAAGCTTTACAAATGATAGTATTTGATTTTGAATAAGAAAAAAACATTCTGGGAAAAAGAGAAAATGCTGGTAACCAGCTATTATATATTCACACAATATTTTCAAGAGCTTATCTCTCTAGGGTCGTTTAACCACTGGATAGTTTTGTAAAGGGTTAAACATGTAAAAACATGTTCATGTTCCAACTTTATGAAACTAACTGTTTCCTGCAAAGGTATAGTAATACACGGACCATGTAAGTTCCTTTAATTCAAAGGTGCAGATCACTTAAAACTGTTAAAATGGAAAACATTATTATCATGTTTACTGCTAGTAGAAAGGGCTTTTGTTTAAGAGACTCCTGAATCCTTAATAACAAACATCCTTGTGTTTAACTTTTTATAACACAATCCCAAATTTTATGGCCTTAACAAAAAGGCTTTTATTTGAAAATATATTGGGAAAATATTTGCAGATGATAAAATTAATGTGACTCAAAAATTAAGAATTGTGTTGTGAAGGGAAGAAAACATTGTGGGAAAAAGAGAACATGATTGTTTCCGGCATTTTTCCTTTAGCCACAATGTTTTCAGAAGGTGTCTTTCTCAGGGTCATCAAAACCAGGGATTGTTTGGGAAAGGGTAAAGCAACATTTATTTTGTGGTCTGCAAATGATTGCTATTGGGTCTAGACCAAAATTTTGTCCTTTCTCAAACCATTATTGACACAAGTGTCATACACCATTCACCATACACCTTTCTTGAAGATAACTAAGTTTAAGGTTTGAAGATAACTAATTCATGCACAAATGACTAACAGATACATGAAAATATTACTGAAATCTCAGGATGGGGTCCTTGAGAAATAGTGTTGTCTGCGATGTTTTGGGACAGCCCTTGTAAATATTGCATAGTTTATTGCTATGAGAATTCTTTTTTATGTCAAATAGGTGAAAAATTCTACAGGCAAGCTACTTAACACTTTGAATAAGGTGAGTGGAAGCATGCTTACACAACAGATGCTTGACCAGCCACCCACTGTAATAAAGGCAGAAAGAGTGACTATCTCGGTACAGAAACTGTCATCAAATAGACTAGATGGAGCACTGCTGTCACCAAGTGACATGGCTGAGGGTTCAAGTTTAAGGTTTGATGACATATCAGCGGCGGTGAATGATAGTGCTGTTGGAATAAAGGTGGGGATTATTCTTCGGATATGTTTTCTAACTTTTTAGCAATTTGTTGGTGATATTTTCTCTCAATTTGTTGTGTGGTGTGCGTGGCTGTGAGGTAGAGCGTCAGCCTTGTAACCATACGGTCCTGAGTTCGATACCTGGGCGTGGGTGTCAACTTTGGGATTTTTCATTTGCCCACACATTCGGCGCGAGTACTGGTATAGTTCACAGGAAGCAGAATCGAGTGAGATTAGTATAAGTTGTTAGAACTTGTTTCTCAATCAATGTAAAATACATAAGTTTAAACTAATTTGTTATTATGTAGAGGCGCTTATTCATCTTATTAACTCATTTCCAAACGGCAGAATTTTAGCTATGTCAAAATCGAAAGTATTTGCAGACAACAAAATTAAAGTGACTGAAAACTTGAAATTTGTTTTGTGAAGGGAAGAAAAAATTGTGGGAAAAGTAGAAAATGCTGGGCATTTACTGTACATGTCTTACTCTTTTGTACTCTTTTAACGCATTCCTATGTGGAGGGGATACGCCACTAGGCTTTTCTGAAAACAACTGTACTGGATTTTGCTGTAAGTGCCAACAAAAAGGGGTTAGAAATATGAAATGAAATGAATAGTTGTTTCTTTCTGTTGAAGATCAGAATTTATCTAACCCTTTACCATACAATCCCAACTTTTAATGACCCTATGAAAACATTGTGGGACCAGCATTTCCTCCTTTTCCTATGATGTTTTCTATCCTTCCAACAATAAATTTCAGTTTTCAACCACATTTATTTTGTCATCTGCAAATGCTTTCAGTTTGGACTGGTCTATAATTAGCTCACCTGAGCACAATGTGCTCAAGGGGAGCTTTTAGGATCACCCGTGTGTCCGTCGTGCGTCAGTGCGTCGTGCGTCGTCAACAATTCTTTAAACATCAACTCCTCCTAAACCGCTGGGCGGATTTGGACCAAACTTGGAATGTTCCTTGGGAGGTCCTCTTTAAAAATTGTTCACAGAATTTGATTCTGTCAAAAACTCTGGTTGCCATGGCAACGAAATTGAATTTTTTAGGAAATTCTTTAAAAATCTTCTTCTCTGAAACTGCTGGCCAGATTTTAAAATAATTTCACACAGATGTTCCTTGGGTGACCCTTTTCAAAAATTGTTCGCGAAATTTTGATCCGTCAAGAAACATGGCTCTGGTGAATGGGGGCTTCTTGCACTATACAGAAAAGATGAAATTCTTAAAAATTCTTCTTGTCAGAAACTGCTGGCCAGATTTTAAAATAATTTCACAGAGATGTTCCTTGGGTGACCCTTTTCAAAAATTGTTCGCGAAATTTTGATCCGTCAAGAAACATGGCTCTGGTGAATGGGGGCTTCTTGCACTATACAGAAATGATGAAATTCTTAAGAATTCTTCTTGTCAGAAACTGCTGGCCAGATTTTAAAATAATTTCACACAGATGTTCCTTGGGTGACCCTTTTCAAAAATTGTTTGCGAAATTTTGATCCGTCAAGAAACATGGCTCTGGTGAATGGGGGCTTCTTGCACTATACAGAAATGAAGAAATTCTTAAAAATTCTTCTTGTCAGAAACTGCTGGCCAGATTTTAAAATAATTTCACAGAGATGTTCCTTGGGTGACCCTTTTCAAAGAGTGTTTGCGAAATTTTGATTCGTCAAGAAACATGGCTCTGGTGAATGGGGGCTACTTGCGCTATAGGGAAATGAAGAAATTCTTAAAAATTCTTCTTCTTTCGAACGGCTGGTCAGATTTTAAAATAATTTCACAGGGATGTTCCTTGGATGACCCTTTTCAAAAATTGTTCGCGAAATTTTGATCTGCGGAGAAACATGGCTCTGGTGAATGGGGGTTTCTTGCACTATACAGAAATGAAGAAATTCTTAAAAATTCTTCTTCTCAGACACCGCTTGCCAGATTTTAAAATATTTTCACATAAATGTTCCTTGGATGACCCTTTTCAAAAACTGTTCGGAAATTTTGATTCGTCAAGAAACATGGCTCTGGTGAATGGGGGCTACTTACACTATAGGGAAATGAAGAAATTCTTAAAAATTCTTCTTCTCTCGAACAGCTGGTCAGATTTTAAAATAATTTCACAGAGATGTTCCTTGGGTGACCCTTTTCAAAAACTGTTCGCGAAATTTTGATTCATCAAGAAACATGGCTCTGGTGAATGGGGGCTACTTGCACTATAGGGCAATGAAGAAATTCTTTAAAATTTTTCTTCTCTGAAATGGCTGGTCAGATTTTGGAAAATTTTCACAGAGATAATCCTTGGGTGACCCTTTTCGGAAATTGTCAATGAAAGTTTGATTTGTCAAGAAATATTGCTCTGGTGAATGGGGGCTACTTGCACTATATGGAAATGAAGAAATTCTTGAAAATTCTTCTTCTCTGAAACGGCTGGTCAGATTGAAAATTGTTTCACGGAAATATTCCTTAAATGGCCTTTTTCAAAATGTGTTCGCGAAATTTTGATAGGTCAAGAAACATGGCTCTAGTGAATGGGGGCTACTTGCACTGTACGGAAATTAAGAAACTCCAAAAAATTCTTCTTTTTTGAAACTACTGGTCAGATTTTGAGAGGACTTTTACAGGTGACCTTTTAAAAATTGCTTGGTAAAATAATGATTTTGTTTCCAGTGTTTCAATACCTTCAAAAAAAAAAAAGGCTATGGTCCTCTCAAAAATTCAGGTGAGCGATCCAGGGCCATCTTGGCCCTCTTGTTTTGTCATTTGGGAAAGAGTTAATGTCATGAACATCTGTAATATTTTTACTTGTGGTTGGTCCACTCATGAATATAATACCAGTGATGTTCACTCAAAGTAAATTTCGATTTGCAACCAAAGAAAACAGATATCCTTTATTTCCATTATCCATATTAGTGAAAAACAACCAATACCAAGGTGTATTATTGTTTACACACAGATGATGGGGATGAAAAAGAATCCATTTATCTGGGATCTGTCTGCTCACGATGTTAACTCTGATGTTTTGAGTGTAGATCTAACTCGTGGAGACAAATCTACAGTGAGGTTTGATAACTTGACAAATCCTTTAGAGATTTCTCTGAAATTTCCAGGTAACTACAGGTGAATTTTATTACAAATCATTCCTATTACAGATCATTCATGTCTTTACAAGGGATATTTGTGGATGATCATTTTGATTGCTTTAACCTCTTTGTGAAAAGGGTGGAAAACATTGTGGGAAAAGGAGAAAATAGTGGTTTCTAGCATTTTTTTCCTTTTCTCTCAATTTTTTCAAAAGCTTTCTTTGTCTGGCATATCAAAACTAGGGTCATTGTGTAAATCCTCAAACAGAACCAAGGTTGTCACCAATTTGGGTTTATTTAATAAAGATAGTATATTTCACTTACTCTGGTGACTTTAGAAAAACATTTTGGGGAAAAAAAGAAAATGATGGTACAGCATTTTTCTCCTTTTCCCACTATGTTTTCTACTCTTCACAAAACAAATTTCAAATTTTCAGTCACTTTTATTTTGTTGCCTGCAATTGCTTCTGATTTGCCCAAACCTAGAATTTTGTCATTTGGTAATGAGTTAAAGTTATTGAGTAAAATATAAATCAAAGTGCTGTAAGCACTGTAATCAGTCGTCACTGAATGATTATTGGTTGGTTGATTGTATTGGAGTTTAACGCCACTTTAACAGCTAAGGTCATATCATGGCGATCGATGACGCATATGTGTTTCCTGACTTTCTCACACTAGTACTAATACTTTTCTTTTCAAAGCCACCGACTACTTTTCTCATATGCTTCTGCAGAGGTGAGAGGCAAAAATACGCTGGAAAGAAAGTTGGCCTCAACCAAGGATAGAACTCACAACCACCGGGTCATGAGTCCGACACCCTCACCACTGAGCCACCCGGGCGGAGCCACTGAATGATTAAGCAATGTGAATATTTTCAAGGGTATAATTGTTGTCACAACAACCAGAGTTTTTAATGAAAATTACTTACGTTAGTTTAAAATTTGACTCGAAAAAAGCATTTCACTAATTACTAGTGGACATATATAACACTTGCCATGAGTACTGCTTCTTGGAGGTGGGTTAGAGTTCGTTCAAAATTTTCTAGTCATTTTTGCAAACAGATCTACTGCTGACATAGGCAATGCCAATAAATGTCTGAGATAGTCAGATAGTAAGCTGAAAAGGATCTTTGAAGCTTTCTGTCCTTATTTTCAACCTTAAATGAGCATCACATTGTATGATTGAAAAAAAATCCCAAAACTTTTTACTTTTCTGTACCTCTTCTTAATTTGACCAATGAAAACCGTAAACAAACATGAAATAACATTTTGAGAGTTCTAAACCAAAAATGGTTTTCGTGGCAAAATGATCTGTGAAACTGAAAATATTAAACTTCTATTTTTCAGGGATGTATTTTGTTAAATCTAATGAATGCACATATAGGTTTCTTTTGTAGATTTTGAATAGCTGAGCATTTGATTCTGAATGGGAAGAAATATTTTTATCGCGTCGAAAATATGTAAGAACCCGTGCTAAATCTATATTATCAAATGACTGGTTACGACCTCCTACTAGTTAAAAAAGTAAGCAAGGAGTACTAACTCTTAACAAAACATTAAAATAGTACAGATAGATATCGTTTACAAACTTTTCAAAAATCAGCTCTATACACATGAAGTTAAATAATTGATAAGTTTCCTTAGATGAATAGCTCTAAATGGCAGTTCCCCCTTTTCCAGATAGACTGATTCTCTTTTCAACAAATCTATAAACTTATACTTTTGTGGGTTTGAACACATTGCCGATCGATGCTCAACTTATATCCGTGTAAAGAAGATGCTTCCTTGATCACACACATCAAACCTAGCCATCTACTTAACTTTAAAAAAATATTAGAGGGGGGATACAGCATAAACGAAAACGATCCACGGGAATGCGAAGCTAGCCCAAAGTGTACAAGTTCTGTCTCTTAAAAATTCAAAGGAATCAAATCAGATAAAGTACTTGCATACAGGAATTACATGAAAACTTAAATTTCGGTTGTTGTTGCTTCTTATTTAGACTATTTAGACTTTATATCTCTCTCTCTCTCTCTCTCTCTCTCTCTCTCTCTCTCTCTCTCTCTCTCTGCTCAGTTCTCACTTGTATCATGTGACTTCTATTTCACCAGAAACCTCCACCTAAATATATCATGTGACTGTCTCTTCCCTTTACATCGGAAATGTTCAATTTGTTGACCAGTATCTAGAATCTATGCAATAACATGCTGATATAAGAAGATGAGTGCCATAATTCATTATTGTACCCATTGATGATAATATGCCATATTCGCCATTCAAAGAAAACAAAAACAAAAGTAAATCTGATGTTCCTTGAATAGTAGCTTCTAACAGTCTTTATACAAATTATGTATAGTTTGTATGCGTCCATTCCTGTAAAGGGCCCTTTTGGGAATTGGGTCAGTTTTGATTGTGGAAAACGCCGTCTCTAATCGGTCTAATGACCGATTAAAAACTGGAAAGACAACTAATTAGTTTTACCTTGTGAAAAGCAAACATTGAACTGTATATGTAAGATAATTATTTCTTGCTGTCAGCCTGATCTTGGGTGTTTTATTTTTAGATTCCTCTGAGAGTACACAGACAACATTATCACTTCATCTGGTGAAAAGTAATGGCACAGTGCAGTTTGACAGAACCAAATCTAACATGGTTACATTTAATTTCACTGTGGTTCAAGGAAAAGCTGCAGTTCTCAAAATCAATTTTCTTTCCAATATAACAAGGTTAAAATTGCTTGTGACTGACCAACAACGGCCTAGTTTGTTTAACATTATAGGATCTGGTTTTTTCTACCCAAATGAAAGTCACATGTTTACAAAATATATGAACTTTACATTAGATGGACATAATGTTTCTGCTATACTACAAGACTTAAACCAAGGTCTTGTTTACTTTCATCATATGACTTCAGATGTAAATAATACACAGACAATATATGTTGGGATAACTGTGGATATAAATGATACAGAAAGCTTACTACAACTTGACAAAGCTGATTCTAACTGTCTTGGAAATGATGCAGAGTTGTCATGTAGGTCTGTGGTGGAAATTCCTCTTGTATTAGAAACAAAGTTATTTTCTTGTACCTTCTGGGATGAAGTAATGCAAGTTTGGTCCAGTTATGGTTGTGAGGTAAGTCACTGTGTATGGAATTACAAAGATTAGACCACACTGTGTTTATAGAGCCAAATTCATGTGTCATGTTAGAATCTTATTTTTTTGCTCATCCTTAACAAAGATGAAAATCCACACATGTCCATTTTGAAGGCATTTAATGACATCAATTTAACCAAGAGTCAAACAGGGGTTTGTCTTTGAAAAGGGTAAAATGCACTTTTGGAAAAGGACCAAAATATCATTTACCAGCATTTTCTTGTAATATCTACAAGTGCTTTCTTTTGTTAGGGTGTAAACCATTAAGCTGGTAAAATAAAATTCTAAAACAAACATCAGACAGTGAAATCCAAATCACACTAATTCATTTTGTTATATTTCTTATCTTCAGATACAGTAGAATCTTGGTGATTCGAACACCAATTTTTCGAAACTACCGGTGCTATTATTTCATGTACAAATATTACCGACTTTTTTAATTTAGTTTTTTCAAAAATTTGAATGTTTTTTTAATAAATCTGTTGGTCCCGAACAAAGAAATTTGCTTGGTCGTGGGCTTTTTCATTCCAAAACTAGTTTGTCCCATGGCTTGTTAACCCCATGATGGTGAACTTCTCCATTTGATTGGGCATGAATATTTATAAATCGATACAATTGAATGTAATGTTGGGAATTTAATGTTAACGACAAAAGATATTTCGATATCATAGTTTTGGGGTAGAAAATGAATTTCATTTGACATATTTACTTGGTTTCTCTCTCTACCCATCATGCATCCAACTGTCAATGGATGTTAAACCTGACACCTCCTTATGATCAGAGGGAGATCACCAATACACAAATAATCCTGTCATCAGTACCCTCCCTTCAACCAAAAAAAGGTATTCATTTACTTCATAGGTTGACTTTCAACCTAATATTTGAATAATATTTCTCTTTTTTTCTTTCAAATTATTAATTCCACACAATGGCTTTCTCAATAAACACCACTCCAGTGTTCTCAACACTTTGATTCATTGGTAAATTAGTCCATGAGTATGAGACTACCATATTTTGCTTAAATTTTGGGACAGTGAAAAGTAATTATTTTTGTGTGTGTCCCAATACTTAAGTCTACAGAAAAATAATTATTTTGTCACCTGTCCCAAAACTGATGGTTAGACAAGACAAGCTGTTGTACTTTGGGTCAGAGGCTACTAAGCTGTTGAATATTGTCAACACATTTTTATTTTGCTATGTCATTGATTACCACAACCCTAGAATTATTTGCAGATTTGTATATTTTTAGACAGATTGGAATTCCAGCGGTCAATTTGTTTGTTAAAGAGTTCAAAACTCTGCTTTTTCTCATTGTTTTCGTTGATGATTAACTTGGCACTCATTATTTTCTTTGTCCTGGGATTGCAGTGGCATTTGGATTTTGCATTTGTAGGTAAATTCTCAACATAATTTACCAGCTCAGCCAAGGTAACGACATAAATTCCATCTTCAAGTACTTGCTCGACCCGTCCTCTAATTTGATTGGTTCATGGATCTTCAATTGACGACAGGTTCTTTCAGTTTCAAACTGCTTCAAAATAGTATGTTAAAAACAATTGTCACCTTACGAGATAGGGCTGTATATAAAATTGAACCACAAAACCTTGTCTGGATCTCTGAACAGTTCATGCATTTGATTATTTCTTATCCTGCCACTTAATTGTCATCATAGCGAACAGTGATATCCAGAATTATTCTATATACAGTACACCCGAATCTTGATCTGCACTGTTTGCAAAGGCACTAATTTTGATAAAGTAGCCTTTTATACATATTGGAAAAAAAAATCTTCAAATAGAGAAAATAGACTGTTTTATACTCTTAGCTAGCAGGATAAGATAAAATAATATGAGTGATGAATAATAATTGATTAATTGATTGTTGTAAGGATAGAGGAGGATGGCCACGACCTCCTCTACCCAATATACATGGCTAATAAAGTTATAAAAAAAAACCTCGGTTTTACTAGAATACTGTTCCTTGATTTCTATTTATAAGCAACGAATCTGATTGACTGTTGAATACATGGGTGTCAAATCTGTGGCAACTTCGGATGTACATGTATACATTATATATCTGGGATACAAGTTTATCACATCCTTTATACACTTAATCTAGTATCTTTTGAATTGGGGTTTAACCCATTACCAAATGACAGTGTTTTAGACTGGTCCAAATTGAAAGCATTTGCAGACGACAAAATAAAATTAACTGAAAATTTGAAATTTGTTTTGTGAAGGGTAGAAAACATTGTGGGAAAAGGAGATAAAGTGCTGTTTACCAGCATTTTCTCCTTTTCCCACAATATTTTCCAAAGGCTTCTTTCTCAGGGGCATCAAAAGTAGGGATTGTGTGGTAATGGTTTAAAATAGTCTGTCAGGTAATTGTTTTTTGTCTTGAATCAGGAAACCCCCATTGAAATCAGGAGGATTGGGTAGCATACTTACGACATTACATGTGGGAAATAAATGCTTGTCAACAAAGGGTATCAAATGGATTGAAAGATTCTTTGTGAAATAGATTTTCACTGTCCCAATTCTTTGGGACAAAAAGTACCGATCTTACTTTGAAATTTTTAGTATGGCCCAAATCTTTGGGTCATGAAAAATTATTATTTTGCGTTTTTTTATGGTTTCCCAATATATTGGGTGTTTCAAAATTTAAGCAAAATACGGTACATGTAATTTATATCACATTTTAGGCTGTTGCAGAATGTAAATAAAATAAATGGTAGGTTTATGTTGCTTTGCTTTCAAGAGTTGTCATGCGTAAGGAGCCATGAGACACTTTGCTTGTCATTTTTAATGCTGATACAGATGTATTAGATGTACATAGTGTACGCGCAAAATGTATGTCTAACATTTATGCTGAATGGAAACTTGCAAACATTTCCAAAGAACTGCTGGTTTCAAAAATCCGTAATTTCAATTATTTGAAATAAATCTGGCAGTTCCTATCACTTCAGATTACCCAGATTTGACTGTACATTTCCATTTAAGGTTAAAGTTTTGTGATTTGGAAAATACTTAACCCTTTATCACACTTTTAACAACACCGAGAAAGACAGCCTTTGAAAACACAGTGGGAAAAGGAGAAACCAGCATTTTCTCCTTTTCCCACAGTGTTTTCTGCCTTTTCCAATTCAAAATTCAATTTGTGATTTATGTTTATTTTGTCGTCTGCAAATACTTTCAATTTGAGTTAGTCCAAAATTTTGTTGTTTGGTAAAGGCTTAAACGGAAATTGAATAAAACATTGTTTTCCAGGTGTCACCATACACAAGCTTGGAAACCTTGAAGTGTCTCTGCACACATTTGACCTCATTCGCTGGAGGAGTGTTTGTTCTGCCTAACTATGTGGACCCTATCAGTGATGCTGAACTGTTTCTGACATTTTTTGATAATCCAGTAGTAGTGACAGCTGTGCTCATAGTCTGGATTATGTATTTCTTCTTGGTGCAATGGGCAAGACGAGCAGATAGGAATGATACAGAAAAGGTTTTATTTAGTTTTATTTGCAAAGCTATTATCATAAAATTTCATACCTCTGATAGTGATTATTTTTTTCAAGTGTAACAAGCATTTGCTTCTTTCCACACAATGTGTTCCAATTTCTTCATTCAAGAGATGTGTTTTTTCACTTTCAAAGCTTTTTCATTTGTATCACTTGTTCAAAAGGAGAAAATGCTGGTTACCAGGATTTTCTCCTTTTCCCACAATGTTTTCAAAAGGCTTCTTTTCCAGGGACATCAAAAGTAGGGATTGTGTGGTAATCGGTTAAAGTTTTTAAGAATTAGAAAAATGAGTGCATGATCACTTGGTGATAGAAATTAATACACAGGTTACAGACAAATACAGAACAGCTAGGATGACATCTCCTGGTGACTTTTATTATACCCCCACAAAACGAATGTTTTAACCCTTTCCCAAACGACAAACTTTTGGACTAGACCAAATTGAAAGCATTTGCAGACGACAATCCAACTCTTGCTGAAAAGATTATTTCTTTCTATGATATG
Source organism: Tridacna crocea (assembly GCA_943736015.1). Lineage (NCBI taxonomy): Eukaryota > Metazoa > Mollusca > Bivalvia > Cardiida > Cardiidae > Tridacna > Tridacna crocea. The sequence continues at coordinate 29,634,311 of OX031066.1, read as the reverse complement.
GTAGAAAACATTGTGGGAAAAGGAGAAAATGCTGGTTACCAGCATTTTCTCCTTTTCCCACAATGTTTTCAAAAGGCTACTATTTCAGACCCGTAAAAACCAGGGATTGTTTGGGAAAGGGTTAAGGGGTAAACTGGAATCAGCCTGTCCTTCTGTGTGTTTGTCCATCTGTGCATCCATCCATGTGTCTGTCTGTGTACAAAACACTAGTAATTTTGTGTCGCCAAATCCCCCTACAGTTTTCCTTCAATTGTATTGAAACTTTGCACATAATTATATTAATCATATATTGAAGATTTGCAAGACACAATTTTCAAGTGTCAGCTCTCCCTGGTTGAGGAATTATTTCTCCTTGAACTTGACACTTTTTTTCTGTCAAAGTGCTGGTGGGGGTATTAAGTCACATTCAGTGACAGCTCTAGTTTTGATACAGAAATTATATGTTCAGATTCTTTACTGGTCTGCCGAAACCATTTTTCTGGTGTAATGCAAGATCAGCCTGCAGGACCTGTATTCAAAAACAATTCTCAAGATGTTCTTAGTCCTATTCTCCTGAATTTTCTAAATTTGAAAGTCAAATCTGATTGGCTAGCCATTCAGAGGATGTGTTACCTTACAGACGCTGGCCTTTTACCTTCTGTTCTATCTCATTGTTACTATATTTAATCAGGTTGGAGTCCTGTACTGTAGTGACAATGATGTAACACACAAGTTTAGCTATCTGGTCTGTGTAGTCACTGGCTGGTGGAAAGAAGCTGGTACAACAGCAAATGTTTTTATGTATATACAAGGTGAGTCATTTACACTTTTAAACTTCTAAGCAATTTTACATGCTTTTGAAGACAACATAGATCAAGTTTAACCCTGTTGCGGACATAGAACGAAAAAATGACATTATAGATCAAGATCAGACTGCACAGAACATGCAATCTGATCTTTGACCTATACATCTGCTTGTTTAGTCAAGTCTACACATTCAAAATCTCTGTAAGTTTCAGCAGATTGTCTATTTAGCTGTCGAGATAGGTCAAGTTTATTTATTTGGCACCAAAATGGTTAAACAGCACAGATAACACAGTCTACCTTTGCGTCTTTGTTGTGCAAAATTTTATGCAACACATATACCATGATCATAAAAATCCTTAAGACAGTATAGTTTATTCTTCAACCTTAGGCTCACTAACAGTTTGAAAGGCTTTCAAAATTAACATAATGGCTATCTTTCACAACAGTTAGTTCATTTGCATCATCAGCCGACAGCATTATATAATCAATGTTAAGTTGTTGACAAAAATTTTAAAAACCAATATGATGATTCTGAAAGTACATTAGTATTAATTAGCCTTATTTAAATTCAAGATGTCAAATTTATAATACTGCTGCAAGCCCTATTTACAATTATTAATCTTAATGGTGACAATGAAGACATTGTAGTATATAAAGAGAATTCTGCCACAATGTACTCCTTTTTTTTCATCTCCCTGTTCTGACCATTAATTTTTAGTTTCATTTCCTTCTCTGCCTTGTTATGACATAGAATATTGAAATGATTGCATCATTGTTAGTCAGATTTTATGCAAAATTTTATCATATATGGCCAGACAAGAACTGTTTTCCGAATTGAGTACTGTGTGAAATAAAGATAACTCTTTACCACATAACAAAATCTAGACTTTTTCAAATTGATATTTGAGACAATTTGAAATAGACTCATATGATTCAATTTGTCTCTAATAGGGAAAGAAAAATTTTGGGAAAAGGAGAAAATTCTGGTTACCAGAATTTTCTCCTTTTCCCACAATGCTTTCAAAAGACATTTTTAGTGTAAAGTCTAAATTGTGTGGTCAAATTATAATGCGATTTCTTGACAGGTGAGAAAGGAGCCAGCCCTAGAAGAAAACTGAGCATGGGAGCCAGACTGTGCTTTCAAACAGGCTATGAGGACTGGTTCCTGATAACAACAGAAGAAAATCTTGGGGAAATTGTACAAGTGACATTCTGGCATGATAATTCAGGAACCAGTCCACATTGGTATGAATTTTAAACATCTTTGCAATATAAGTGGATTTCATCCTACATTCCAGCTATGCTCTGACAAAACGGGTATAATATGTCTATATGATACATGATACCTTGCAAGTCGCAACATAATTATGGATCTATAAAACTCATATTATCTTACAAGCAACTGAATAGTGTTTTAGACTGGTCATTTGACATGAATAAATACAAATAGCAACAAGTTTCAATCCATGTCAGCCTGCGCGGACTGTGCAGGCTGACATGGGACGAAACTTTTTGCAGGTACATTAACCCCCCCTTTTCTCAGAGCATTGCTCACATATTTTCAAAAAATCTTTACCAAACAACAAATTCTAGACTCTTCCCATATAGAAAACTCACCCACCCATCCCAAAAAATGAAGGAATTGAACTATAGTTCTAAAGTAGGAAAGAAAATTGGGAAATGCTGAATGCCAGCAATTTTCCCTCTCCCACAATCTCCAAAGCTTTCCACTACCGTGTCATAAAAAACTTGGGGTTGTGTGGTAAAGGATTATGATGAGTCATTTATTGTTTTGGAACTGTATGTCTAATGTAGAAATTCTTGTGTTGTAGAGCCTACATATTTTGGGTGTCAGATGCTATGTGCTGTATCTCTATATAAACATAAATTTTTTTTTTTTCATTTGAGATTAAGAATTTTTTAATGGGAAAATATTAAGAGGAAAATTGTCCTAAAAAACTGTATGTGGTATAAGACTAAGAAAAATGTGTAGACCTCACTATATTATTACCACACAATCCCTACTTCTGACGACCCTGAGAAAGAAGCCTTTAGAAAACATTAAGGGATAAGGAGAAAATGCTGGTAACCAGCATTTAATCCTTTTTTAACCATGTTTTCTACTCTTCATGAAACAATTTTCAAATTTTCAGTCACTTTTATTTTGTCATCTGCAAATACTTTCAGTTTGTACAAGCCTATAGTTTTGTCATTTCATGGTGAGGAGTTAAGGGGAAGAATTAGGAGAAAGATTGTCCTAAAAAATTGTATGTGGTACAAGACAAGGAGAAATGTGTAGACCACATTTTATTGAGTCTTATAGAGCTAATTTAATGAAATTTCTTTTCTTAATTTTGAAAAATAGATGAAAAATGGTATTTCATGGTTGTGTTTACTAGAAGAATTAAGTAACAAAGTGGTGGATTGTGTAGATCTAAAATCAGACAATATGTCCAGTACAGTGTGGTCTTGTTCTATACTTAAGGCATGTTCTGTGCATTTTCGCGGATTTGCTATAGCAAATCCGCTTACTGTGATCATTTTGACCGGAACCAAATACATCATCCATAACGACGCATGCGCGCTTACTTTCAGTTTTGCATGGCTGATTTATTGGCTAATAACGCAGATCTACAAATCAGATCAATTCTGACCCTGAACAAACAATACAAATTAAGGTTGATTTCTTTATCGAAATTTCACCAAAACTAAACAATTGTCAATCTTAATTACTTTAAGTACTAAAACAAAGTTTGTTCTTGTATTTTTTAAAATGTAGCGTATGAATATTATTTACACTGCCCTCGTTTTCATTCAAGAACTTTCATTCACAACTTGTATCGTCCTCTGCCATATAAACAAGGAGATTAAGCAATTTTTCTCCGATAAAATCACTTTTTCAACCATGTTTTGTTTAAAAAAATTGTTCACTGTTCAGAGAGCCAGTTAGAATTTGGCCATAAATAATTAAAAGCCCTGTCGATAACGAATATACAGAACCCATAAAGTCGACCTAACCTAGTTGCCGCCACTCGTACGACGCTCTCGATGAATTTCTGAATTGTTTGAAACATTTTTGCAGAACTTTTGATAGTATGGAGATGGTGCAGTGTATAAAAAAATGTTTGATTTAAATGCATCCTGTAGCATAAAAGCTTGGAACCAATATTTCTCTCTTGTCATTGACGATAAGAAAAATTTTATTTACAAACGGCCCCGATCAAGTACGAACCCGTTACACGAATTTAACTGAAGGTTTTTGATGGAAAATCGTGTCCTTCTCGGTGAACTAGACATCCACTAACGTGAATCCTAAAGGACTCAGATAGGCTTCCAATTTGTCTTCAAGATGTAAAACTCCATTTTGAGTCCCTCTGATACCTTGAATTTTATTTTGTGACATTTCGGCAAAAAAAAAAAATGCCAAGTTAGTAGATAATTTATGACAAAGGATGCACAGAAATGCATCTATACGTCTTTCTTTTAGACATATAGATTTGACATCTTTGATATATTTCTGATCCTGTGCATTAGAAGTGCATTTAAAGAGCAAGTTATATAACTATTTTTACTTATTTAAATTCTTATTATGAAGTGCAGCTCAGCCCATATTTAAGACAGTGACTGTTTTTTATGCAATTCAAACCTTAGTGTGAAAGTATGCCTACATAGTTTTTAAACTTTTATAGAGTGACCCAATGCCATTAACCCTTAGGCTGATAAGTGCTACTCAAGGACCTTTTGCAGACAGTGTTGATTATGATCAGATTGCATTAAAGTGCAGTCTGATCTTTGATCCATACTGCCTTGTAAGAAAGTATTTTTCCCAAAAGAATTAACTTCAAAATAGCAATAATTGGATTTGTACATTCAACTTGTACATGTATATCTGTCTGGTTTCTAAATTAATATTAAAAACTGTCCTCTTATATATCCTGTACATGAAGGTTTATTATTATATTTTGTATACCTGTCTGGTTTCTAAATTAATATTAAAAACTGTCCTCTTATATATCCTGTACATGAAGGTTTGTTATTATATTATCATCAGTATCGTAGTTTTTATTTATAAGGCACTTTTTTATTTGATCATAATTCAAAAGACAGTATTGCTGGTCAGCTGAAGAGGTTGTCAGAATGACTCTCTTTATTGAACCTGCATAGAGGTCATTTTTTGTGGTATTTGTCGAAGACAATACCACAATAAGTTCAAGATTGAATTTTGATAACCATTTATCTTATTTTGTACCGTGAATGTAATACTCCATCACGTTTAGGTGCACAGCAGTGGAAAGAGATTGAGTTCAAGTAGTTCCGGCTTAAATTTTGCCAGAATATCCCGGATATTTGTAGCTTGAAAATGCTTCAAACGCTTTGGAATATCATTACTACGTTCTCTGTCCTAACATACAAACAGACAAAGCAATGATTATATGCTCTTTTATCGCAAAAAAAGCCAGATGGGCTGAAAAACGTAATTTCAAGTCTAATAACTCAGCCCTTTTCAAAAAAAGTTGGCCGTCATACACTGATAAATTAATCAACCTCAGAAAGGTCCCAGGCTTTAGCGCAAGAATATAAAACTTGGCATAAAGTAGTTCAATTTAAATACATGAATATTGCCATTTTCTTCATAATTTGCAGCTATCTAGGACGACATTTCAATTTAAATCTTGATTTGCAGATCGTCTATATGATACATATTTCTACATATGCCAGCTTATCCATTTTGTCATAGCGTACCCAAACTCTTTAGAGTCTATACCGAGTCTACACCGAGACAGAGTACCCAAACTTTGTAGAGTTTTAGTTCAACCATTTAGTGCAAAACCGAAGGAAATAAACCCAGTTAAACTCATTTTTTCTCAGGCAAATTACTTTTACGGTGGCATATTAAAATACATTGGGCGAGGCCATCGATCGTTGAGATACTTATTATGCTCCCCGAGGGGCGAGCATATAGTCGCCGCTTCGTCCGCCCGTCCGTCTGTCCGTCCGTCGGTCCGTCCATAGCGATTTCTCCACAACCCTTGGACCAAATTGGGTAAAACTTCATACATGAACTCCTTAGGGTAAGGCGCTGATATTCTTTTCCCGGATTTTCAATTTGACTTCGTGTCATGGAAAAAAGGGGCTTAAGGCAAAATTGCAATTTTTACCAATATCTCATTCAGTTTATGTCAGAATATCATGAAACTTCATGGTTATATTGTTTATGGAAAGTTTTAGCATGTGCCCTTGCTATTTTTAATCTGGGCATTTTTTAAGTTGACGTTCTGTCATGGAAAAAGGGGGCTTCTTGCAAAATTCCAATTTTTACTAATATTTCATTCAGTTTTGGTTAAAATTTCATTAAACTTCATGGTTATATTGTTTTTTCAAAGTTTCACCATGTGCTCTTCTTTGTTTATCTATGAGTTTTTCAATTTGACCCTCTGTCATGGAAAAAGGGGGTTTCTTGGAAAATGAAAAAGGGGCCCTAATGCAAAATTGCAATTTTTACTAATATATTGTTCAGTTTTTGTCAACATTTCATGGTTATATCTTGTTTTACAAGTTTCAACATGTGCCCTATGTTTTTGCAATCTATGAATTATTAATGCGCAAATACTTTTTTCATGGTTTCTCAAATTAAGGCTGCATCACGGAAAAAGGGGACTTCATGGAAAAAAATTGTTTTTAACTAGGTTCTCCTTTATCAGTGCTCAAAACTTTGTGAAGTTTCAAATCTGAACTTGTTGGAATGTTGCCCAGGTACCGCTCTTCCTTTTTCTCAATTTCAGGCTGTGTCTCGGAAAATCATGTAAAAAATTGTTTTATGTAACATTTAATACATGACTGCTCAAAATTTTATGAAATTTTGAATTTTGAATTATTATTCAAAAATGCCACAAACCACACACCCATTGTATTTATTGCAATGATCCAATATTGTCTTATGGAAAAAGGGGGCTTAAAGGGGGCTTATTGGGCTTATTGTCCTCTACAAGTTTGTGTTGGCTATCTCTAAGATAGTAATTGCCTTTTCACTTCAAATTTTGGGGGGCATGAACAGGTTCTTCTAGGGTAAAAGAAGTGAATTTATATCAATTTCTTATATTTTATGACAAGCACTTGTTCGGGGAGCATAACCCGTCTCTGACGGCTCTTGTTTTTGATTGAAACTAGCTTCTCTCACTCATAGCCTTGTATTGGGGAAACGATACAAACTTGCTAACTGACCTTGGGCTTTTTCGTTCCAACCAATTCGTTCCATGGCTTAATTGTTCGTCCTATGATTGCACGCTACTCCATTTGATTGCTCATGAATATTTATAGATTGAGGTAATAGACCATTTGCCAAATACAGTTACAGATGCGTCACCACGAGTTACTTCCCTTTCCACCCGACAATTTTTCCCAATCCTGTATAAACCCGAATAGTAAAAGTGTCATATTTTTTTAACCCATTACCACACAATCCCTACTTTTGACGTCCCTGAGAAAGAAGCCTTAAGAAAACACTATGGGAAAAGGAGGAAATGCTGGTAACCAGCATTTTCTCCTTTTCCCACAGTGTTTTCTACCTTTCCCAGAACAAATTTCTATTTTTTTAACACCTTTATTTTGTCGTCTGCAAATGCTTTCAATTTGGACCAGTCTAAAATTTTCTCGTCTGGTAAATAGTTAAATGGATTACGCCCTAAACGCGATAAATAAACAACCTAAAACGGCCGTACCGGTAGTTTCATCAATTATCTTTTTCGAAGACACACACAGAAAAGAATAGTTGTTTTATCAATTTTTCGGTAGACTTCAGAGAGTAAAGCGGTATCATAAGCGCTGCCTCCTGCCGGGCGTGTTGATAGAGCTTTTTGTATGCAGACTGCATTAACCTTTAGGCTACCAAGAGCGACTCAATGACCTTTTGCAGACATTATAGATTCAGATCACACCAGGAAGAACGTGCATTCTGATCCTAGATCTACACTATCCGATACGGAGATATTTTTCCTCGAGATATTCCTTTGAAATAACTTTTGAGGTTTTACTATCGGCTTTAAAAGTGGCATTGAATTTATTTAGAAAGATAAGGTTTAACTTAAAATAAACAAATACCCCCTCCATTCCTAACGAAATTAGTGCAAATATACCATTTAAAGTGGGACCTGTTAACCCACTTTACATAATAATGCATTTGAAAAAAAAATGTTTGGGAAGAAAAATGCATCTTTTGGCGCCAGTAATTAGAACAGACTTACCCTCCGTCACAGCTTTTAACAATTCCAAACCTTTACAAGTGATCAACATAAGACTAAACGGGATAAACACTTAATTATGACACATGTGTGTTAACTAGTCGGTGCCTAAGAAGAACACAACGGCTTTTCATATCTATATATGTAGATCATCCACTTTGACGGTGAAACGGCGAGATCAAACATACACCCAGCTAACCCTTGACTAGCTTTTCAATGAAAACAAGTATAGCACGTATTTGCTTCCTGAAAATGAATCTCTAACATCTTTTCTTCTAGAAGGAATGGAAGGTTTGAAATTTGAATTAAACTTTGTTATTACGATAGTCAACTTATAAGGTAGTTCAAACAGGAACATGGCAAACATGAATCTATATTCAGATTTTTAAAAACGTTATTTCAAAGTTAAGATTTTTGCTATAAATTCAAAATATTTGATAGCCCAGTTTTTTGTTAGTAGACTGTCTCTGTCTTTTAGCAGATACTGGAACGATTCTTTGGAAAAATTATCACATTAATAGTTTAAATAAATCAAACCACAGATTCCTGGACTTCGAGCCTGTATGTTACAAACTTGGCTACAGAATTACCCAAATATTAGTTGAATAATCAGACATAAAATAAGGAAAGGTCTACTGCAGGTATATTGATGTTATCCCCCCACACTCCATCTTTTATAACACTGAATTTTTCACCAACTCTTTACGAAACAAAAATTTGAGACTTGCCCAAATTGGAAGTCTTTGCAGATAACAATTTGGATGTGGCTTAAAAACGAAATTTTCTTTAGGAAGGATAGCAAGGGAAAAGGAGAAAAGGTTGGTTACTAGAACTTTAACCCTTTTCAACAACATTTTTAAAAAACTATATTTCTAAGTAAAAAAATTGGGTTATGTGCCATAGGGTTTTAAATAGTTACTGCGAATGTTTTCACCCGACAACAACACTTTGGACTTGTCCAGATACTAGCATATGGAGACGATTGAATAAACGTGGGTCAAATGGTTGTAATTGTCTTTGAAAAAGTAAAAAAAAAAAACTATTGTTGAAACAGGAGAAAATGCATGTTGCAAGCCTTTCCTTTTTTCCTCAAATATTTTCTCTCACACTTTGAAAATTCGTTTTTTCACAGATGTTTATGAACTACATATTGATTACTTTCAGTTTTTGGTTTTTTGAAAGTGTGTGTGTGTGGGGGGGGGGGGGGAGGGGGGGAGGGGGGAGGGGTGTTAAGGTAAAGAAAGTGAGACAAATAACAGACAGTGGGACAAATCAGCACATCTGCCCCCCTTTTTACACCAGTCGCTCGAAATACTTAGTAAAAGGTTGATTAGCTGTTTAGTGTCTTCAGAAAGACAGGGACAGTCCATTTAGCGATTTTAAAGTACTGTTATCAAACATCCTTGTTGCACTTTCAGGCATGTACCTATTGACGGACAACTTATGTTATCGATCATGAACAAAAGAAACGTGGCTTCAGATCAAAATTCAGACCTTCCATAACTTCTTTTAAGCTTCATTTTGAGTATGAAAAATATGTATCTAATGAAGTCTTACCAAAAAAAAAACGTGTGAAGGGTTAAATCGGTGTTCCTTTGATCTCGGTATTGCACTGCAGAGTGGGTGACCTTTAGAACAGCTGTAATGTACTTGCTTCTTACAGATTAGCACACACGTGTCACATTAAATTGACTCTTCTTATCTTTTGTTGCATATTAATTGACCCCTTTGGTTATCATTAATGGTCAGGATTATGAATTTTATACAGGTTTCAGAGGCTAAGTCCGTTCTTAGTCTCTACATGCTCTTTATTTAAATACGATTTTATAAAATGCATATTTTGTCTGTTTGTGATTTTCTTTTTCAAAGCCAATATCATGAAATGTGTTTGAATTGTGTTAGAATTGATTTCCATAGATTTCTTGCTATGTCATTTTCTTTTCAGTTATGAATTTGTCCAAATTTAAAGGATTTGGGAATGGGACATAAGGCATTTGTTACTGAAATAGTGCTTTGATTGTCCGGTGTCACGTGATATTGCTGGTGCCCAGCTTACGATATAATGGAAATATCGCTTACCGTCTATTGATTGTGATGTTGGAAATTAAATGTAAAAGGCTAGAGATATTTCATAATTATAGTTTTCAAGAACAAACTTAATTTTGTTCGATATATCAACAGGATTTTTCTCTCTATTCATCATGCATCCTACTGTCAAGGGGCGTTACTCCTGCTTCTTCCTCATGATCAAAAGGAGACCACTTATACAAAAATAAGCCAAACTTTGTCATGAATACTCTCCCTTCAACCGAAAAGGTATTCATTTGCTTAGTGGGTTGACTTTTAAGCCAATATCTGAACAATATGTCTCTGTTTCTTTCAAACTATTAATTCCACTCATGGATTTCCTTGACAAATACCACTTCAGCGTTTTCAATGCTTTGATTTAAACAAACAATTTTTGTCGATTATCATTTCTTACAGGTTAGATAATGTTTCTACACACACACTCTCCCTCTCTCCCTCCCCCCACCTCTCATGTTAAATTGCAGAAAAGCAGTCATTCATAGGCAAACATGTGAAATATGCAGGTTTGTTATAAATGTATAGGAATTTTGTGGTACATATGAAGAAGGCATTAACTGATTTAATAAACAATAGTTTGGGATACATCAATGTCTTTCAAGTACATTAAAGTGTCTTCCTACATCTATAAAGTGCCATCAAAACAGTTAAAGGTTTGAAAGTTGACCCCTTTCTACCTCAGTTGGGTGTGGCTTAACTCTTTACCACACAATCCTGACTTTTAATGACCCTGAGTCGGAAGCCTTTTGAAAACATTGTGGGAAAAGGAGAAATCGTGTTTTCTGCTCTCCCCACAATTTTTTTTTTTTGTATCCATCCCAAACCAAATTTTAATTTTTCAGTCTGACACATTTATTCTGTCGTCAGCAAATGCTTTCAATTTGGAACAGCCTACAATTTTGTGATTTAGTAAAGAGTTAAATCAAATTACCAAAGGGACAAATTATGTGTCCCTATTTTTGGGTATTATCCTTGACACCAGGCTTTATTTCTAAAGCATGAAATAATGACTTGTAAGTAGTCATGATAATATCTTATCATCAAGCAATTACTTAGGTGTCAAACATGAAACTTAAAGACCTTATTAGGAACTTCTACACAGTTTGGAAAAGTGGCAAAAGCCAGCTGATGAGTATCCTTGGCAGGGACAAAACAGTTTTTCCACCATTCTCTTTCACATTGATGAAATCAACTTATCTGAGGGAAAAAATCCATATAACAAATCATCCACAAATTAGCCTAACTGCTGTTTTAAAACTCCTCTGACCATTTAAATTTTCAATTGACCTCTACAAGTCGACCACTATTGACCAGTTTTGACCACTTATGGATTATCACAGGTTCTATCCTCTTCTAGATGCTAGGATTTTGTAGAATGCCCATAGACAAGACACCGCAGAGAACCAGCCTTGCCCTAGTAAAACACAAAATTACAGAAATGGATGAATTGTTGTCACTGTAAGACTGAAACAGTGTTGACACTAATAGTTACTGATAACCAGAAAATAGTCCCCATCAAATTATTCTTGAAGGTTTCAAGTTAATATTTTGTGGCACTCCATGAGTTGACCTTACTTTCTTTTGTACAATCATTACTTTTCCTGACTTGTTTCTTTATGAAGATACAAGGTAAATTTTCATTTATTTAAAGAAGAAAGGTACATTCAATATTCATGAATTGCACATCTAAATCTTAGAAATTACTGGACACATCACTTAGTTTTCACCTCTCAGACTATCACAAAACATTTTTGAGTTCAGGAATGAAACCAAGAACATTCTTATGAAAGAAAAGAAGAAATCATTCTACCTGAACAATCAAATTATTGTTACTAGTTTGATTTTGTATTTCATTTTTAAATTAATAGTTTGAAGTTGTGTTGTAATTAAGAGGAACCTTGAAAGGATACTATGAGTTAAAAGTCATGGAAAGGACAATGTGCTTTCAGTAAGAACTTACATACAAAATACCACTATTTCTTTTACCCAGAGAGGACTCCTGTATTGTTTTTTTTTACTAAACCATACTAGTTTCAAAACAATGCATGCTTTATACCTCAGAATGAAGACAGTCTGTAATAGTTTGTAACAGGTGTACTGGTAGAGTAAGATCAGACTGCCTGATATAGTAAAATTCCATTCTTATTAGCACACTATTTTAGATTTGAATTGTCTGCAGTCTATATGATTATACCAACCATATAAAAGTTTAGAAATTGTTGTGCTTAGGCTAGAATTGTAAAATGCTACTGTAAACATCAAAACCTTAATGTCTGAGTACAGAAGTTTCAATCTTTTAAAAGAGTCTTGCATAATGATGAACAATGATGAATTTAGAAATGCTTAAAATGCTATAGAAAAGTATGATAGAATCATTATGTCTAGTGTATCTATATAAGCTCACATGTTTACAAACCCTAGGCTGAACTCTTAATATTTTCAATCTGATTTAAAGCATTGTCTCAGACAAAAAACAGCTCAGCCAATTGGATAAGTTGTTTCAAAAGTTCTTTTTTCCAAGCATCCTTCAAAATCGGATAATATTGCCACACTTACCTTGTATCCTTAATGGTGAAATGGGATGGGGAAAATGACTTAACTCTTTACCACACAATGAAATTTTGGACATGTCCTAACTGAAAGCATTTGCAGACGACAATTCTAATGTGGCTCAAATGATGGAATATGTCTTCAATAGGGTAGAAAACATTGTGGGAAAAGGAGAAAATTCTGGTTACCAGCATATTCTCCATTTCCAACACTGTTTTCAAAGGGCTTCTTTCACACAGTTTTTAACTCGGGATTGTGTTGTAAAGAGTTAAGGTAAGACCTGTGTAATGCATTTCCGGTGAATATTCTAATTGGATGATAAATAAGGATAAATAAGGATTTATGCAGAAATGATATATTTGCACATTTCTAACGGATCAGAAATTCCATTTATGCCTATCTTGAAATTATTTTTTGATACTTCTGTTAGTTTTCTGAAAAGGGAGGTACATGTAATTATTATCTCTTTTTGAATTGAGAATATAGTGGCTTTAGATTTACAAATGATAATTCAAAGAAGGAAAAAATGGAAAAACTTAATCAGTAAAGTAGTTCAATAATACTTATTTTTAACTATAGCTAATTTTGAAGGATGATATTTTAGTGGAAATAGCTGTTTTCCATTACACAGGTCTTACCTAAGTAAGAATGAAAACTGAAAATATGTTGGTCTACCAATGTTTTCTAAGACTTAACAGCTACATTTTGTGAGGCTGACAGAAATGTTAGATGAAAGTTAACCTTGCAGGCCAATGTTAGATCCACATTTGATTAATTAAATGATGTTTACTGTCACTTTCAACATTATTTCAGTCATATGACTGCTGCAGCTTGTAAGCTTGTTCAGGTTAGTCTAGGTCAACCATCTATGCATAAGTTGCGGTACTTTTTGTTTTTTAATCAAATATGGTAATCAAATTAATGCCATTTCATTGTTCATTACTGTCGCATATGACAAGTTTTAACGCTTTCACTACTGAACAAATTAATTGCATTGTCTCAAAGGCTAAAAATACATTTCTTCTGCAAGATCAAGAAACAATTCGATCATGAAGCAGGGTACAGTGGAGATCAGAGATCAGACTGCATGTTCTGTGCAGTCTGATCTTGACCCACATTGTCCATCAAAGCTTCTGGTGTTGCCTATAATATAGAAAGAGTTAAATGCATCTGCAGACAATAGAAAATGATACCTGTAAATGACTTTAAGTTTACTCATATAATTGAAAACACTATTGGAACAGGAGAAAATAGTTTAAAGGGTGGGTATTTAGATTTTTCACATCACACCAAATAGCTTGAAACTGTTCAAGAGATCCGCTTTTCAGGACTTTCAGTCCTTTGATTTCAACTCAAGTTTGGTCAAGCACTCTAAGAAACATCTCATTTCTTAACCCATAAAATGCTGGACATGTGAGTGGGATATTTTTAATTAGGAAAAACAAGCTGACATTTTTTTACAAAGTTGTTTCCCTAAAGATATGTAATGCAGTTAGAACACGGTATACCGTAGATTCAGGATCAGAATGCACTTTCCATGCAGTCTGATCCTGATCTATATTGTCTGCCAAGACAGGTTGGTTCCCTGGCTTTATAAAACAGTTTATTTTCGAATTTTGAACAGGTATCTGAGTCAAGCATACATACAAGATATGCAGACAGGTGAGGGATGGACGTTTATTTACAATGATTGGCTAGCAGCTGACAGAGGGACAGTTTTACAGACTACAGGGACAGTGATGGCTGTGACACAAGAACAATTGAAATACAAACAGAAACACAACTTCATGATGAAAACTGTCCAGGGTTTTCGAGATAGTCATCTATGGATCAGCGTATTCTCAAAATCTGCAAGGAATTCTTTCACGAGAGTGCAACGGCTTACCTGTGCTCTGTCCTTACTCCTTACGACAATGCTCACAAATATAATGTTTTACGGAATCCCCACAGACAAGCCAGATGATCAAGTTGGTGGGGTAGGAGGTATAAATGTATCAGTCTCAGCTGTTATGATAGGGATACAGAGCAGCTTGATCATGTTTCCTGTAAACTTGTTGATTCTGCAATTGTTTATCCGAGTTAGACCAAAATCTGAGTACCGTAGGGAGAAGAAACAGAGGACATTCAAGAAAAACATAAATTTCAAGTCCATCATTAAGTCAGCTATAAGAATGAAAGAAAAGATGACATCTAAAATATTTGTTCCATTTTTAAACAGAAACAAGACAGGTGATACTGAACCAATGAATGACAGCTCCTTGATTGGAGGTAAGACACAGTACAGACTTAATTTTGAACAGAATGTTAGAGGGGCATCAAACCATACATAAGTAATTAACCCTTTACCAAACAATCCCTGGTTTTTTACAACCCTGAGATAGAAGCCTTTTGAAAGCATTGTGGGAAAAGGAGAAAATGCAGGTAACCAGCATTTTCTCCTTTTCCCACAATGTTTTCTGTCCTGTTGGAAACAAATTTCAGTATATGAGTTAAGTTTATCTTGTCGTCTGCAAGTGCTTTCAATTTGGACCAGTCTAAAATTTTGTTGTTTGGTAAAAGGTTAATTAGTTTTTTTTTGGCACACCTGTGCAAAAAGTGGTAAGCCTTAACTGATTACCAAACGACAAAATTTTATACTGGTCCAAATTGAAAGCATTTGCAGATGACAAAATAAAAGTGACTGAAAATTTGAAATTTGTTCTGTGAAGGGTAGAAAACTTTATGGGAAAAAGAGGAAATGCTGGTTACCAGCATTTTCTCCTTTTCCCACAATATTTTCTAAAGGCTTCTTTCTCAGGGGCATCAAATGTAGGTACCGTAATTTGCTTAAATCTTGGAACAGTAAAAAATAACTAATTTTTGTGTCCCAATACTATGGTCTACAAAAAATAATTATTTTGTCAGCTGTCCCAAAAATTATGGACTGAGAAAATTATTATGTGCACTGTAGAGGACGCATTTTCAGTCAGCAACTTAGTGAACTTGTCAGAACTCTTGTCTCAAAGATATCCTTGACAAGTTCAAAACTGGGTCACATCAGGTACAAAAACGAGGCCAAATCTTGGTAAAAATTTGTGTGTTGTATAGAGGCCACCATTTCAGGTTCATTCTTTTGAAACATTATCAGAGTGTTTGTCTAGCTATTATCTTGAGCATATTCCAAATAGGCTTACACTGGGTCAAAGGTTTGGGGTCACTGAGCCAAATCTCGGAAAACCTTGAATGTAGTCTGGAGACAGTTTTATCATTTGGACACTCTATAACTCTGTCAAAATCTTTAACTTGATGATGTCTCTGACAAGTTCAATGATAGTTCAAGTCAGTCAAAAATAGGTCACTTGCACTCATGTGTTTTACATTATTACAACCAAGGCCCTATTTCACCAACCACTCTTAAGAATGTTCTTTGTCTTATTCTCCAGAATTGTCTACATTAAACTTTGTAAGTAACACAACTTCTGATTGGCTAAACCATTTGGTTTAGCCGATCAGAAGTTGTGTTACAAAATGGTTTAGCCAATCAGAAGTTGTGTTACGTACAAATTTAGAAAACCCTGGAAAATAGACTAAGAATATTTTCAAGACTGGTTGGTGAATACGGGCCCAGGATCTTTTCAGCTTTATCAGTTCTGCATGACTTTACTCAGGTGAGAGTTTAGGGCCAACTGGCCTCTTGTGATAACAATTTACCTTGAAATTTTCTAATACATTTCAACACAAGAAAATGTTGGTAAGCCTAATATCTCAGCTAAGGGAGTGTCAGACAAAGGTTTTGATGGTTGTATGTTCAATTCTCATCAGAGGCAATATTT
This sequence comes from Tridacna crocea, assembly GCA_943736015.1. Taxonomy (NCBI): domain Eukaryota; kingdom Metazoa; phylum Mollusca; class Bivalvia; order Cardiida; family Cardiidae; genus Tridacna; species Tridacna crocea. Next base: position 29,617,840 of record OX031066.1, on the reverse strand, counting down.
TTTCTGCATTTTATATTTTCCAAACTAGAGGAAACCCGATTAAAACTTCCACTTTTCTAGTTAGGACTAATTTTTCGCAGGATAAATTGGTTGCGTTATTATTTTAAATGTGCACCGGACAAAGGAAGATGGCGGGAGCGAATGGTAGAGGTTAAATGTACACCGAATAAGTCTGATGTCAGCCATAATACGGCAACTCCCTAATTTTCACTTTAAACCCGCCCTTATCGCATTGCTACGTCCTTCAGGCTTTAACGGTGTACACATTATTAGATGTATTGAAATCATGTGGCCTGCAACACGCGAAAAGGGGCTTCACATCAGCCCTTGCAGTTCGACACTTTCCGTTTTATGTAATTTTCAATTTAGCGCAAGTCTACTGTGGCACAAAATCTAATGTGGTCTTACAGTGCCGTGTCGGATCAGCCTGTACGATCTGCGCAGGCTGATCCTAGACGACACATTATGGAAATGTCCCAATGTCCTTTTTCGCATATTGCAAGCCATATATAGTTGATACTTTGGACACAGATTAGTCTTTAAAGTTTAATGGACCCATTTCACCGAAAAATATTCCCTGAAGATTGAGTTGCGATTTCAAAATGTGGCTTGATCGCCGCTGACTGCAAGTAATTGGCGGTTGAACACACCTTGGTCTTCTGTAGTCGCACAAGGTCGAGGGAAAGTATTCCCCCCCCCACCCCCCCAAAAAAAGATCGAAACTAGGTTTTTGACATGTCAAAAAACTAAGCTGCGACCTGTGCGATCTGGAAAATTGCAGATAGATTGCCGAAAGATCGTCCGTTAAACCATTTTTTAAGGGACCTTATCCAACTCTGATTTACTTTGAGAAAACCTGCTATAGGCGAAAAGTTTCAACATGGCACAATTCCTGCAGTCTGACCAGATCGAGATGGTCCCTTTTCATGTGACGGGTTGCATATCATGAAATGATACTACTAGACATTACTCAACCGAAATACCATCGCGGCAGATTCGGGGAGGTCATATTGATGTTAATGTAACAATGGGGAAAATATCGGGTTCCGAGGACAGAAATCCGTAATCGAGGTCGGAGGACATTTATAAATCCATAATCGACTCCGATCAGCATCATAGATAGGCCTACATCGACATTTTTTATTAACCTTGCAAAGATTATGAAGGATCCCGGTGCCCACGCCAAGCCAGTGTTAGAACCAGCGACCCAGATGTTGACAAGTCACACATTTTAACCCATTACCACACGATTCCAGTTTTTGACACTTTTGCAAAATATTATTTAGGAAAACATTGTTAGAAAAGGAGAAATAACTTTTTACAAACTACTAGTATTTCTCTCACAATGTTGTCTACTCTATATTACACTTAGATTTCAATGCACGCTTTGAAATGTCGTCTTCAGTTTCTTTAAATTCGGACAGTCTTTTATTTTTTGTCATCTCGTAATGGGTTGAACGTGGTTTGAAAATGTCAAATTGGGCGCACGCTTAATGCGCAGTTCCTGACTAGATTTGTGTAACTATAAACTCAGCCCATATGCGGTATCGGATAAAGATATAGACGTCAGACTTAAACAGTGTACATGTATACTTATTCGGTGGAGGTTTAACTTTCACCGGGTTCAAATACGAAGGACCCGTGACACAGGAATTTTTACCCCTACACGGGCTCCAACATTATTCGGTGCTGATAAACAAACATCCCGTGATAATCAGTCCTAACTAGAAAAGTGGAAGTTTTAATGCTAACTTCTACTTTTCAACTTTTCGACTTTTCAACTTTTTGACTTTGTCTTTTCTAGGTCGAAAAGTGGAAGTTTTATTGACAATTGTCATGTAAAAAACTTCCACTTTTCTACTTTTCGACCTAGCATTTTAAGGCGAAAAGTGGAAGTTAGTGCTTCCTAATTTCTACTTTTCTAGACCAACGTGAGGTCGAAAAGTGGAAAGTTTTATGACAATTGTCAGGTCAAAAACTTCAACTTTTCGACTTTTCGAGGTAACTTTTTTGCTAGAAAAGTGGAAGTTAGTGTGCCTAATTTCTACTTTTCCAGTTCCTCGTAGGTCGAAAAGCGGATGGCGGAAACAGGATTCTGTAGGAAACAGTTATTACCTTGTAAATTTTCTCTGTAAATGTCAAGTTCCTTCCCCCATAAACTTTTGTCAAAATCTGGTTGAATGTCTGCTTTAAATGCATCCTGAGAAATTACCCGTCAGGGGAAAAATTGTGTCGGGAAATTTTTTACTCATTTACATAGCAATATTTAGATAGAAGATTTTAGATTGAAGAAGTTTTAAAGAAGGATGATATGTGTATTTAGAGTAATAATTTGAAAAAACGATACATAATTTTCTTTTTGAGGTCTGTGCAAACAAATTATTATTTCTTTTAGATTTACCCATTACCACACAATCCCTACTTTTTAAGACTCTGAGAAAGAAGCCTGGTAACCAGCATTTTTTCCTTTTCCACAATGTTTTTTCCCTTCAGGAAACAAATTTCAAATTTACAGTCACTTTTATTTTGTCGTCTGTACAAGCCAAAAATGTTGTCGTTCGGTAATGAGTTAAAAGCAACCAATGCCTTGTCTCTTTTTTCAAACATTAGAAAAACTGAGCAAATTATGTAAAAGAATTTGTATGCCTTGTGAAAAAAAACTAAATATCGAAGTGAAATTAAAATTTCACTTGTGGAATTCCACAGAATTTAGACGGGGAGGGCCAAGATTAAACTTCATTTTCTATAGAATGTGATCTCACTCTGCACCACTAAAATAATTATATAATATTATTCCTTGCATATTGAAGGGTTGTATTCTGCTTTTTCTCACCTTTCACCTGATACTTTATAATCAGATTGTGGTGGTGAAGTGTCTGCAGAAATAACATCCTCAAAATCATCTACAAAGTCATCCAATAAGTTGTCCAGTAAGCCACAACATTTTACCAGATCAAGAAATACTGCAGCACTGTAAGTACTGATCATATACCAGATTCTTAATACTTGTAAATGCAATTATTTGCACATTTGAACTTTAAGAAAGTTTTGTGTTGAAAAATATGTGTCTGATTTTGAACCGCACTGTCTGCTTTGCTGAAATACAAGACTAAAGCCACAACAATATTGCAACTATTTGGATCTTACTATTAAGCTAAATATGTTTGTTGAGTTTATTGGTGCTCTGAGGATTAATATTTTTCTAAAATGACAATTCTTGTTTATTACTATCTGATGACAACTTTAAAGACATTGTTATGAAAAAAGAAATTGCTTTTAATGATAAAAACCATTTGTAGATTTGCTACAACTTTTTCATGTCACACTTATTCTTGATTGTTTATGTTTTACAAAAGTGATCCAGAAATTGTCAGCTGCAATGTTTTATGAGATAATAAGTTGTGAAATAATAACTTCTGTAAAACCATCAGAAATTATACCATACAGTGACTCTATGGCATGGTCATTTGCCTGCAGTGCATAGAATTTCGAGTCACAGACTTGTTAAACCAAAAAAAAACCAGTGTTAGGATTGCAGCAGTCAAATAACTAAAATGGTGTTCACAGTTAAATCTTTATCACACAATCTCAAATTTTAATAACCCAGAGAAAGAGGGTTTTTGAAAACCTGTGGAAATGGGAGGAAATGCTGGTAATCAGCATTAGTTTTCTCCTTTTTCTCACAATGTTTCCACCTTTTCGAGGACAAATTTCATCATTTGAGAAATGTCTCTAATTTTCTTCAATATAGATTATTCTAAAATTTGGACATGTGGTAAAGGGTTAATTCTGAACAAAACAGCAATGTTTAAGACTTTCCTTACTTGAAAACATCTGCAGACGGAAAATTAAAAATGGCTCCAATGCAGAGATTTGGGCTTGAAAGGGTTGAAAACACTGTTACTTTTTCAAATGTGATTTCTAAATCATTTGGGAAAAGGAGAAAATGCTGGTAATCTCTGTTTTCTCCTTTTTTCCACAATGTTTTCAACTCTTTTATAGCCAAATCTCATAGTTCCAGCCAGATTTCAGTTCATGTCTGCAAATACAGTACAATGAGTTTAGACAACTCCAAATTTTTGTCACATAGTAAGGAATTACACTGTGAAGATGAAAGGTATTTGTACAAAATTATGTTTTATATTCCAGCTTACCATGGTGGTTTATATATGTGAGTTGGTTTTTGGTGATAACAATTTGTGTGATTTCCTCCTACTTTGTGATGTTATATGGACTCAAGTACGGGTACGACAAAAGTGTAGAATGGCTTGTATCTTTTCTGACTGGATTTACACAGAGTGCATTTATTGTACAACCCATTAAGGTAAGGTGTCTGGAACTAAACAGAACACAACTTATCAACCTGTCACATTTTCATAGATCATTCTGTTATTTCTAAATTTGGAATGATGATGATTATAATGCCATGTTTACACTTTGTTCACAGCAACCACCACAGCCTCTTTTGTCCCAAAACATAGTGTGCCTTGAGATTGTGGTGTTTTTTTTTCCTCCAAGTCAAATTAGGTTAATCTAGGTTACTTTATGGTACCTCACAGTATTCGTGACAAGCTGTTGATGGAAAGGGTTTTTCAGCTCCAAGCTTCATAAGATCTATTTCAATTAAAACTGCGCCCTGGTACTGATTGGAGTATGTTCCATAAAGGCTCATCAAGTTCTGACAAGCACTCTCAGCTTTCTATCTTTCACATCAAGGTATAAGATGTTCTTTACATTCTGTCAAGGTTTTCCAGGGACAAATGAGCACGCTTGTGTTCACAGTTTAAAAAGAAGGCCTCCGAAGCAGTATTTATCACTGTAGTCTAAGACAGAGATTTACAGAAAGGATGCAATGCAAGAGAAGACAGAGGATGAGAAAACCAAGATCCATGTGGGTGCATGGATCGATATATGAAAAAGGAAGTACCACCTCAATCAGTGCAAGGAAGATATAAACTAATTCTAGAACTATCTAAGAATGCCTCCAGAGCTCCTTTGATGAATTCCTGGACAGGTAACACCATCCAATGAGAGACAGGACACGAGATACTGCTTTGCCTTACAACTTTGTCAGAAATAATTCACGACTCTGAGACATCTAACCAAAAGTGACAATTAGTTGTCACTTTCCTGTTCATTTTATGGTAATAAAGCAGTCAAACCTGCTGTATGGTGGAAGAAACGTGCAATGCATTGTAGAGACATTCATTTACAAAGTCTTTGCTGTATCTGTGGTCTCATATGAATGGTGAGCCTCAGCTCAGGAGTTCAAGAAACTCCAGGCCCTTAAGTCCTCTACTAGTATTGCAGTCAAGAGGGACCTGTTTTTCTTATGTTGTTGGCACAATGCAAACTGAGACTGGATTTTCCTGTTGCAGCTTTTGTTTGCTATCAGACTGTGCAGGTCTGGGTAGGCTGTAGTGGAGTGCGAGGCACCAGGCATGTCGGATCCATAACCCAGTACATGCAAGAGTATACCTTGATAGAACAACAAATCAGTTGGACATAAGTGAACTTGCCTGGAGAAATTCAATACAACCTTGCAAACCTTGAAAGATCTGTGATAAACTGGTGAAAACAGTGCTTTGAGGTCCCAGCAGGAATGTATCCAAGTCTTGTTACAGCTATTTGTTACAGCTTATTACATTCTGATAAGTTCTGTTGTGATCAGCCAGTGGCGCCATGGTCTCTTAGGTTTATCATCCACATGGAGACTAACCCGGGAATTTTTTGAAAATTCTGGACTGTTGGTAATCATGGTTGGACAAGTTTTTTGCTCATCTCATTCATCTGCATTGTATAAAGCCTATACCAAACAACAAAATTTTAGATCAGTCCAAATTGAAAGCACTTGCAGACGACAAAATTAATGTAAGTCAAAAGTTGAAATTTGTTTCCTGCAGGTTAGAAACATTATGGGAAAAGGAGAAAGTGCTGCTTACCAGCACTTCAAAGGAAATGGTGTAAATATGGTATTTTACAAAATATGTACTTTATATATTTACATGTATTTTAGTTACTTCATGCCTAGTCAAGAAATTTCCGAAACTGTAAATCTTTTTACAAAATCTTATATTTGTTTAACCCTTTACCAAACGACAAAATTTTGGACTGGTACAAACTGAAGCACTTGCAGACAACAAAGTAAAGGCAACTCAAAAATTGAAATTGGTTTCCAGCATGGTAGAAAACATTGTTGGAAAAGGAGAAAATGCTGGTTACCAGCATTTTCTCCTTTTCCCACAATGTTTTCAAAAGCTTTCTCCTTCAGGTGTGTTTAAAAAGCATCATTGTAAGGTAAAGGGTTAAACAACAGTCTTCAAAAACGAGCTACTGATCTATCCCAGTTGACATTTTATTATCTGTAGAAATGGGTAGAGATACCATTGAAGAAAATTATGCTTAATTATTTCAAGATTTCGTTAGCATTTTTTTCCATTTTACAAGATGACGATATTTGAAATCTGAAAGTATTTTAAGATAACAAAGCAAAAGCTGACTGAATGATGGGATTAGTTTTTGAAATAGTTGAAAATGGTTTTGGAAGGGAAAAAATACTTATTAACAGAATTTTCTCCTTTTCCTACAATGAACTGGAAATCTATTTTCCTAGTAATGAAAACTTAGTCTAGTCTAAACATATTTATTTTACATCGATTGAGAAACAAGTTCTAACAACTTATACTAATCTGTCTCGATTCTGCTTCCTGGGAACTACACCAGGACACCCACTCCAGGGTATCAAACTCAGGACCTTATGGTTATGAGGCCAATGCTCTACCCCACAGCCATGGACACCACAATTGAAAACTTTAGATCGTTTGTAAAAGATGAAACAATTGATTGATCGACAGATTGACTCTATTAGAGTTTAATAGAGTTTTCTCCTTCTCCTACAATGAATTGAAAAGCTGTCTTCTGGTTACTGAAAACTAAAGGTCTTTTGTGAAGGGTAAAGCAATTACATGCACTTGATTGACTGAATGACTGAATTTGAGTTTAAGCGATTACCACACTATCCCAGCTTTTGACGTAAGCGGTTTGTTAAATGATATTTCATTGGCTATCACAAATATGATGTAAAGGGGGATGATAAGCAGCATCCAATAGGGGGCTTATCGCGGGAATCTTGAAATCGGGCTCGATCCGCCAAGGTAAGATCCACATAGTGATTGTAACCTTGGCTCCCGAAGATGTCTGATTTTGAACCACAATGTGCACTGTGCTATAATACTAAATACTAAAGCTGCTACAATATTTTGCAGCTATTTTGGTCTTATAATTAACTCTTTACCAAACCCCAAAATTTTAGACTGGTCCAAATTGAAAGCACTTGCAGGCGACAAACTGAATGTTTTTCAAAAAATTGAAATTTGTTTCCAGCAGGCTAGAAAACAATGTGGGAAAAGGAGAAAATGCTGGTCATTTTGATGGTCCTGAGAAAGAACCCTTTAGAAACCATTGTGGGAAAAGGCTAAAATGCTGCTTACTAGCATTTTCTCCTTTTCCCACATTGTTTTCTACCCTTCACAAAACAAATTTCAAATTTTCGGTCACTGTCACTTTGTCGTCTGCAAATGCTTTTGATTTGGACAAGCCTAAAATATTGTCCTTTGGTAATGAGTTAACACATTTTTAATAGCTAAGTTTATATGAAGGCTGTCAATACACCTATGCATGTATTTCCTGGCTTTCTCATATACTCACTACTTTCTCACATGCATCAGAGGTAAGAAGCAAAAAATTGGCTGTGAATGAGTGGAAAGAAATTTGCCTCAACTAGAAACCAAACTTGCAACAAGCAGGTCACAAGTCAGCTATGCTTACCACAGAGCTACCTGGCCTAGTGAGTGATGAAACAAACAGCTGCATACAGTTCAAGAAACCAACAGGAGCAGATTGTCTGTAAATTTTACAATAAAGTTGATTCAATCAATCATTCTTTATCAGGTCATTTTCATTGCACTTTTGCTGGCTTTGATTCTAAAGAAGACAGTTGAGTTTGAAGATTTTGGGTCTAATGTTGAACTTGGTAAGTCAATACAATATTACTTTGTGGAAAAATCTGCTTGAGATATGTATCTCTCCATCTGTCTGTCTGTTCTTGTGTGTGCAGCTTCTCCTACAGTTTCCGTTGGAATAGTTTCATCTTACCACTTTAAAGCTCTATCATGTATAGACAGTTGTTGTGCATGTGACTCTTAACCCTTTACTCCATAGATACTCGTTTCTATGCATTGCTTGTAGGAACCTTTGGAGAACATTGTGGCAAAAGGTGAAATTGCTCGTGATGAGCAATTTCACCTTTTGTCACAATGTTTTCTAAGCTATCAAAAGGTATCCTATCCACATAAGAAATGGCTTCATCCTTTCTGTTATTTAGGGTCAGTTAGAGATACTATAGAAATGCCTTAAGGGGTAAAGGGTTAACATTTGAATCTCAAGAGGGGTTTTAGATTTTTAACCCTTTTCAGTGACAAGCCCCTTCAGGCATATATGTGCCTTCTTGCAAAGCTCTTGCTAAGAATATAGATCAAAATCAGACTTAAGATTCTACAAAATCTGAGGTTGATCAACACTGCTAGTAAAATGTATTGCTGTTCTTAATTTAGAGAAAATGGCTAAAAATCATAGCCATGAAGGAAACAGGTAACTGTAATTAGTTGACCGTATTTTGTAAAGTAAAGATTTTGTATGTCCTCAGACACAAAGATTTTGACTTTTTATATGTTGGAAACATTGCTTATTGAGAGCATTTGCCATTTTGTCTTTATGGATTTATCTTTGGAGTTTTATGATGTTAGTAAGTAAGTATTATCTTCTTTGCCCTGCTGAATAACTAAAATGAAATTTTCAACTCGATAGTAAAACACCAAAATTGCTATTTCATAGTGATATTTTGAGGAATGATAACTCCTAATTAGACAGTGTAGATCCAAGATCAGACTGCTCATTCTGTGCAGTCTGATCTTGATCTATATTTTCTTCAAAAAGTCAATGATTCAGGCATAGCAGCCTAAGGGTTAAGTAATGTGTGCAGCATTATGTGTTTGTTGTTGATCACAGCATAGTAGCATGACAAAGCAATTAGAATTACAATAAGAAGTTGCAGCAGGTTCAGTCATATTTTGCTATGAACAGTGTCTATACTTTATGAGTTGCAATGATAGGGGCTTTTAGGGGCTTAATCTAAAGAGCACCTAATACATGAAATGGACATTTTCATTCAAACAACTGGAAAAAAGACACAGTTCATGCAGTTTATGCTGTCAAATAATTGGCTATATTGAGTAGTGGATAGTTCAATTTCTGTTGGCTTCCTTGGTCATATGGAGTGTCTCGAGTGAGGCAAGGTAGAGCTCTAGCTTTGTACTGGTGAAACCTTTGAAAGATTTGAATGGAGTGTCTCATGATATTACAAAAGCTGCAGATAGTAGTATAATGGACTAAAAGTTGTCAGTGCTTTCTGTAAAGGGAGACTCAGATTGTGATAATCTTCATGTATGCATTTGTCAGTTTCACAAAATTTCTGTTTCATGAAAATAGAGCAAGATGAGGAGTACTTGTGTCTTGCAAAAGATCATAAAGAGACTCATATTCCATACAGTGAACCTCTATCAGCCAGACTGTTACAGCAGATCAGAGAAAGACTTAAGTTAAGTACATGTAACACTGCTATTTTCGTATGCTCAAAGGGACACATAATGTGATGCCCCTCCTCTTTTGTTGGCTTGTCTGTAAATCCTATATTAAAGTATCTTTCACAACTAAAGTTGACATTTTGGCCAGTGTAGATCAAGATCAGACTGAGCAAACTGTGCAGTCTGATCTTTGATCCACACTGTCCAGTGAGCTGAAACATTATGGACCAAAGCAATTATGAAACTGCAATTATTGTGGCAGATTAGCTCATTTCCACACAATCACAACTTTAAACACCACTGTGTAAGAAGCCTTTTGAAAACATGGTGGGAAAGGGAGAAATGCTAATATGCTGGTAAACAGCATTTTCTCCTTTTCCCACAATGTTTCCTTTCCCATCTTAGACAAAAATCATTATTTCAGTTACATTTAATTTGTCGTCTGCAAATCCTTTCAATTTTGACCAGTCTAAGTTTTTGTTGTTTGGTATAGAGTTAAAGACACAATCATTTCATGTCCACTTTATACTAAATATCTTTCTAAGCCCTTGTCTGAGTTTGAACATTTTTCATAAATATGTGCATCTGGATTAGATGACATGCTCAGGAGGAGTTTCTGATGCAAGGCTTCAAAGTCAGATCAAATTCCTGCAAAAAAGTAGTGCTATAAGAAGCTAAACTTTTACTGAATGATCCTATGTTTTAAGAAAAACCCGAGGAAGAACAATTAAGAACATTGTCATAATGTGCTCTTCAAATTCCTGCAAAAAAAGTAGTGCTATAAGAAGCTAAACTTTTACTGAATGATCCTATGTTTTAGAAAAACCTGCGGAAGAACAATTAATTAAGAACATAGTAGGAAGGTACTGGTAACTCTACTCACTCTGTATTTGCCAAAAAAATTTTAACTCTTTACCAAACAACAAAATTTTAAACTGATCCAAATTGAAAGCACTCGCAGACCTCAAATAAAACTCAAAAATTGAAATTTATTTCCAGCAGGGTAGAAAATATTGTGGGAAAAGGAGAAATTGCTGGTTACCAGCATTTTCTCCTTTTCCCACAATGTTTTCAGAAGGCTTCTTTCTCAGGGTCGTAAACTCCAGGGATTGTTTGGTAAAGACTGATGAGTAAATGAGTAATATTAAGTTGAGGTAATTTGATTATTTGTTTTGTTTCTTTTCTTCATTTGCAACCAGATATCTTCCACTGGAGAGCTGCCAGTGCACTTTCTGAATATTTCCTGCATTTATTTACAATACTGTACTCATGCCACAGGGTACTTTTACAGACAAATAGCCAGGATAGCAGTTAGGTAGGAAGGAATTAACCTTGTGAAAATAACATATTAATTTCATATTTACATTTGTTTTCCAGCTTGAATGGTTGATGAATGCCACCATTAGGGACATCATTTTGTACATAGTTTACATTACTGTTGTGATGTTTGTGGTCCATGGCCATAGAGATATTAGACAGGCTTACAGAAATACAGTGGCTATTGAGGATGTCTTAGTCAATCCAGGCTGTAAAAAACTTTGGCAGTGTTTCTACCTTTCTAAGGTATGAAGTATAGTGTATATTGTACTTTACTTGCTGGCATATACATGTAGGTGCTTTTTGAAGATTTGGTATACATATCACTGATACAGTCAAATAGATCAGGACACTCTTAGCAAGCAATAGTCTTCATTTAATCACATAACCTGCCTTGTTTTCAGTGTAATATACCCATTATGAATTTTCTTATTTCGTATACGTTTAATATATATCAGTATTTTGTGATGTCATTTTTAGCCCCACTGGCCAAAGGCCAGCGAGCTATTGTCATGGCGTTGTGTCCGTCGTGCGTCCGTGCGTCCATCCGTCCGTTCGTCCGTGCGTGCGTCCGTAAACTTTTTCTTTAAAAAACTTCTCCTCAGAAACTATTGACTGGATTTTTACCAAATTTCATAGGAATGTTCCTTAGGTGGTCCTCTTTCAAATTCCTTCAAATAATTCTGTTCCATGAATAATTCTGGTTGCCATGGCAACCAAAGTAAAAAACCTTTAAAAATCTTCTCCTCCCAAACCGCTAATTGGATAGCATTGTTTTTTTGCAGGAATGTTCCTTAGGTAGAGGTCTACAGAATTCCTTAAAAAAAAAAAGATCCGTCAAAAAACATGGCTTTTATGGGAGACTCATTTTCCTTTTATGGTATAAAGTAAAATTTTTGAAAAATTCCTTCTCTCAAACTACTTGTTTTGATTTCATTGTTGTATTGAAGGTAAGTTCCAATGGTGGTAAGTCTTTACCATACAATCCTGACTTTTAAGGACCCTAAAAAAGAAGTCTTTGGAAAACACTCTTGGAAAAGGAGAAAATGCTGGTAATCAGCATTTTCTCCTTTTCCCTCAGTGTTTTCTACTCTATCAAAGAGAGAAATCATTTCATCAATGTTTAATTTGTTATCTGCAAATGCTTTCAGTTTGGTCACATCCCAAATTTTGTCGTTTGGTAAAGAGTTAAAGATGGTTGCTTTACATAATCTATAATCCTTTTCATATAAAACAAGGGAAACTCTGCACTTTGATAAGTTCTGGTAAAGGTTTGTTGACCTACTGGTGACCTGGTACAAAGAGGGACAGGGCTTTACTGTTGTGATAGGCATTTTGTTATCAAATCAAACTGATCCCTGACAAAGAAGACTTTAGAAAACATTGTGGGAAAAAGAGAAAATGCTGGTAGCCTTTTCCCACAATGTTATCTACCCTTCACAAAACAACTTTCAAATTTTCAGTAACTTTTATTTTTTCATCTACAAATGCTTTCCATTTGGACAACCCTAAAATGTTGTCGTTATGTAATGAGTTAACTATAACCAGAAGACAAAATTTTTATAACTGGCCATAATTGAAAGATGTTGCAGACAACAGGATAAATCTTCAAATTGGTAAAACTTGTATCAAAAAGGGTAGAAATTATTGTGTAAAACTAAGAAAATGCAGGTAACTTTTATTTTCTTCTTTTCTCACAATGATTTTCATAGCTTTTTTTTCTTTAGTGACCTAAAATGCAGGAATGAATGGTAATTGTTAAAAACTTCTCTTCGCCGTTACAGAAAAATCAGGCCTGTGGAGCGATACAGGCGCTCAAGCGCCTCTAGTTTCATAGAGAAGTGAATAGGATTATGGATATTACCCTGTGTGCATCTGTAGATAATTTTTGCATCTTCTTATCGATGGTTTGTAAAATATCATTATGTGATAAAAAGAATCGGACAGTTGTTGGCGTGTGAGATAAAATAAATTATTAAACTTGTCAAGAAAAAATGTTTTTATGTCCCTGAAAAAGAAGCCTGTAGAAAATGTTGGAAAAGGAGAAAATGCTGGTAACCAGCGTTTTCTCCTTTTCCTGCAATGTTTTCTACCCTTCCCAATCCAATTTTCAATTTTTCAGTCACTTTTATTTTGTCGTCTGCAAATGTTTTCGTTTTGGACAAGCCTAAGAAGATATTGTCGTTTGGTAATGAGTTAATAAATTTTTATCTCAGTGCCAACTCATTTCAGATCCTTCATTTATCACACAACTTTCCTTGTTTTCAGTGTAATGTACCCATTACAAATTTCTTTATCTTATACACGTTTGATATCACTATTGTGTGTCGTTTTTGACGTCATTTTGTATGCATTTTCATACCAATGAATGGGTCTCATGGAAAATACAGTGGGTGTATTTATGAATGTTTTTGCATCATCTGATCTGTATTTTGTGAAATATTGTTATGTGATGAAAAGAATCTGACATTTGTGGGTGTTTGAGATATGATTTTGTTAAATTTGTCAGGGGAAATGTTACTAAGATTGCTAAAGGCTAGCTAAATAACATTTCCCTCGACTCATTTAATAAAATCTTACCTCAAAGCCAACTCATGTCAGATCCTATACATAAGCAAACTTTTGATAACTTTTGATGACATAGAGAAGAAATAACAAGACTTGAAAGTTGTTGTGAAGATATTGATAAACCAAACAGGCTTTAGATTTTCTTCATTAGTTTATCATAATTTAAATAGATTGTCACTGAGATAGCCAAGTAACCCCTGCTTTTGGTTCTGCATTATAATATGTATTTCTAGAATTACTTAATTTGTACTAATTTTAATGCATATTTCTTTTGTTTCAAATTTATACCCACTGTAAATGTATATAGGAAAAACACATATCCACTTTGCCTACATTTACTTATCGAGACTGAGCGCGACTCACTGACCTTTGCGGACAGTGTAGATCAAGATCAGAATGCACAGAATGTGCAGTCTGATCTTTGATCTACACTGTCCAATAAGGAGATATTGCACCCCAAAACATAACTTTGAAATAGCAACATTTGGAGTTTTACTATCAAATTGAAAATTTCATTTTAGTTATTTAGCAGGATAGATGTTAATGCTATAAGATAATTTACCTTGAACTGTTTACTAAATTCAATTCAATACAGGCTGATAAAGTAGAGAAATTTTACCAGTATCTATATGATGTTGCCATCCCAAATCTGGCAGGCATGTCTATCGCAGATCATGAGTATGCAACCCCTGGTTCCAGCCACTACCTTGTTGGCCCATACAGACTCAGGCAGCTTAGAGTAGCAAAAGGTTTGCACTCAACAAACCTTGAGTATTGTGTACTTTTTTTTCATCATTTTCTGTCAGTTTCACTGAGTTTTTTAAAAAAAAGAAATATCAAAGTGAGCCATGCTCTTTTAACTCTTTACCAAATTACAAAATTTTAGAATGGTCCAAATTGAAAACATTTTGCAGACATCAAAATGAAAGTGACTGAAAACTTGAAATTTGCATCCAAGAGGAGAGAAAACATTGTGGGAAAGGAGAAATGCTGGTTACCAGCATTTTCTCCTTTTCCCTCAGTGTTTTGAAAAGACTTCTTTCTAATGATCATCAAAAATTGGCATTGTGAGGTAAAGGGTTAAAAAGGGACTTCATTAATCTGTGAAAAGTACTGGCCCGGGTCAATTTGTGCAGTCTGCGAAGGCTAACCTGAGCCGAAACTTGCTATAAGACTTTCTGTTTTTTTTTCCATGTCTAAGGACAAGTCTACCTCATGATTCAGCCAGCTGTTAGACAAAAATGGAATTAATGTGCCAATAATTATATGATGACTTGCTTGCAATAATGCAATGCGGAAATGCAGTAAGCCCCCTTTTGTCAGACTATGGTTCAAGTGTTTGGTGTAGCGTAACTGTATAAAAGTTTCTATATATTCACTGTCAGAGTGTCTGTCCTTTTGTACCATTGTAAAGATGAGCTCTGTAATCTTTACCAACAGAGAGCAGAACATAAGAATATTAATTGTTTTTGAAGAAGGTAACATTTAACGCTGTACCAAACAATCCCTGGTTTTTACGATGCTGTCATAGAACCCTTTCGAAAACATTGTGGGAAAAAGGAAAAATGCTGGAGACCAGCATTTTCTTCTTTTCCCACAATGTTTTCTGCCCTACTAAAAACAACTTTCATTTCTTTAATCATGTTTATTTTGTGATCTTCAAGTACTTTCAGTTTGGACCAGTCTAAAATTTTATTGTTTAGTAAAGGGTTAAGAAATAATTGAATGCAGCATAGAATTTTCATTGATTAATATTTATGATTTATTCCTTCGGGCTCAGACTTGTTTAACTCTTTCCCACTAAATTCCCAGTTTAAGAAAAAGCCTTTTGAAAACATTGTGGGAAAATGCTTGTAACCAACATATTCTCCTTTTTCCCGCAATGTTTTCTACCCTTTTCAAGACAAATTTCATTTTTTGAGCAGTGCTTATTTTGTTGTCTGCAAGTGCTTTGAATTTGGACTAGCCTGAAATTTTGGTGTTTGGTAAAGAGTTAAACCTTTTCCATACAATCCTGACTCTAAAACACCCCTGTGAAAGAAACTTTTTGAAAACAGTGTGGGAAAAGGAGAAAATGCTGGTAACCAGCATTTTCTCCTTTTCCCACACTGTTTTCTTCCCTTCTTTAAACAATTACAGGTCTTTTGTCACATTTATTCTGTAGTCTGCAAATACTGTCAATCTGGACCAGCCTGAAATTTTGTAGTTTGGTAAAGAGTTAAAACAAGAAATAAGTCCTGTGAAGATCCCCGGTAAAGTGTAGGGCTCATGACGTGGAGGTCCCAAATTTAAGTCTCGCTGAATCCCCTGGGTTTTTTGTATGGGTGTGTCCTTGGGCAAGACACTTCAGAGCCCTAGCCTGGCTGTTACAGGAGACCACTCATTCATGCATAGCTTTGTCTGATTTAAATATGATACCAGACCACTGCTTTGGAGAGATATCTCTTTGGCTCAGTGGTTATCATATTGGTCTTTTAAACCTCGAAAAAACAAGGATATTTGTCCACCATGGTTGGGAATCCTGCCAGATGTGGTTTGTATTTGAACTGTGCATTCATGTTTGTGAGACTGGCACTGGTGAAATCTGGGAATTTCATGAATATATGAGCTAGCTGTTGCAGTGATTTGATTGATATAGTTCATCTTTTGCAAAAAAAGGAAGGAAAGATGAAAAAAAAAAAGTCTGTCATTCACCCAGAAAAACAGTAAAAGATGAATAGAACTAGATCACTCATTCCTCAAAAAATATCTCAAAGTTGTACATGATGCATGTAGTGCCATAGTGATGATATCTGTACTGTTTCTGCATCTTAACATATACCATTGTCTACCTCATTTAACCTGATCCTGACCTTTATGCTGAATATATGAGTAGGCATAAAAAAGAATTTCTACTATCATTCGGAAAGTTACATATACATGGGAAGGTACTATGATAGGTGAGTGCAACACTATTCTAAGTGCCTATGCAATGTACTGGCACTTAGAATAGTGTTGCACTCACCTATCTACTAGTATACACAGTTAAGCAATTTAACCCTGAGTCTACAAAGACTTTGGGCACTTTTGCATACAATATATATCCAAGATCAGACTTGCCAATTCATCCTTCGCCAATTCGCCCAATACCATCTCGCCCCTTTATCATTTTGCCCCTTCACCACTTTGCCCAATGCCATTTTGCCCAGTTATCAGCATGCCCCATCCAATATGTCCTCCTCACCTGTGATTTGTGCAGGCCATAATAACCCTCAAAATAAGGTCTCTAATAATTTATTAGAGAACTTTTCACTAGTTTTGGGCCCAGATATCAGAAAAATGGCATTTGGGTGAAATGGGAAGGGGTCTTGTGGGAAAAGGGCGAAATGGGCCTTTGGTGAAATGGGAAAGTTGGACGAGATGGCCTCTGGGCGAAATGAAAAGTGGGCAAAAACGAATTTGGGCAAAACGGGAAAAGGGCATGACAGATATTTGGTGAAATGGGAAAAGGGCGAAGTTGGAAAGGGCGAAAAAAGAATGGGCGAAATGGGAAAAATTCTGGCGAAATGGGAATGGGCGAAATGGGATTGGGCAAACTGGGAATAAACCCTTGGATATACACTGTCCAATGAGGAGATATTCCTATTGACCGGAAGTTTCAATAAACCTATCAAGTAAATTAAAGACAGATTGGGGTAAAACGCACAAAATTATTTGAGACCATTCGGGACATATGCCGAGCTATACTGAGGGTAAAAATAGAATATCAATTTATGTAAAAAATTTTGACCTAGGTCAGGTTAAATGATGCAGATAATATAAGGTTGCATTTCAAGAGACATCAGATCATCTTTGTCCCTAATGTTGTCTGCATAAATTCATTACAGATTCCTGTACATTGGAAATGAAATGGCTGTTTGATAAAATGGGTGTTGAAATACACAGATGCACAGGAGCCTATTGGTTAGGTGATGAAGACACTGGAAGCTACCAGCTAAACTGGACATTTCAACTGTTGGAAGAGCCTTCTGAACCAACACCCTGGGTCCATCAGTCAGCATGGAAACTTAAAACTATACCATATACTGGACAATTGGGAACATACTCTGGTGGAGGCTATGTGTTAACTATGCCAAGTGATTCCTCCCTACATGAAGGTTTGTTTATTTGTTGACCATTATCATGTTAACCCATTACCACACAATTCCTGCTTTTGATGAATCGTAGAAAGAAGCCTATAGAAAACATTGTGGGAAAAGGAGAAAATGCTGATAACTTACCAAAATCAGACTGCATAGAACATGAAGTCTGATCTTTCATTGTCACTGTCCAAAGGCATCATGTCCCCCAAAAAGTACCTTTGAAATAGCAAAATTTGGGGTCAAATCAACTTAAAGATTTCATTCCTCTTGTTTAACCCTTTACCAAACAGTCCCTGGTTTTTTACGATCCTGAGATAGAAACCTTTTGAAAATATTGTGGGAAAAGGAGAAAATGCTGTTAACCAGTATTTCCCCCTTTCCTACAAAGTATTCTACCCTGTTGGAAACAAATTTTAATTTCTGAGTTTTCTACCCTTCACAAATCAAATTGCAAATTTTCAGTCACTTTTACTTTGTCCTCTGTAAATTCTTTCGATTTGGACAAGCCTAAAATAATGTTGTTTGGTAATGAGTTAACCCTTTACTAAACGACAAAATTTTAGACTGTTCCAAATTGAAAGCACTTGCAGACGACAAAATAAACGTAACTCAGAAATTAAAATTTGTTTCCAGCAGGGTAGAATACTTTGTGGGAAAAGGGGGAAATACTGGTTAACAGCATTTTCTCCTTTTCCCACAATATTTTCAAAAGGTTTCTATCATGATGACATGATGCCTTTGGACAGTGACAATGAAAGATCAGACTTCATGTTCTGCGCAGTCTGATTTTGGTAAGTGAGACGGGCCTAGCAGCCTAAGGGTTAAAGGATTACATGTTCAGAGAAAGCAATTACATTTGTTGGTAACAACATTTAGTTTGAAACAAGAGCAGTTATGATTAACTGGAAGTTATTTCTTATAACATGCATAAAATATATACAGGAAATGCATAATAGTCTTTCCAAGTTTGAGGTGACCTATTCAACATGAAGCTTTGTTAACGAAACTGTAATAAACATCAGATGCTTGTTTTGGCTGCCGCAAAAATGTCTTGTGTCTGGTATGACACTTAAGAGTTTATACCTTAACTTAACAATCGAAATTTGTTCCAAACTTAGAGATGCATCTTTTCTTGTTTTCATTTGGTTTTTAAGCCATTCTGTCCTCGTTTTGTGAAATTATAGTCACCAGTCCTTGTTTTGTTGCAATCTGATCCAAGTTCATATTGAATAGAAACTTTTTCATCTAGCATTACCCAAGTTTTCTATGACCATAAAATCAGTTCCAAATCCCTACTGATTGAGATTTCTCCAGGGGTACTTGATGCTGTATTTGTTTCATGGGTATATAAATGTAATATTGTTATTTGCATCATGGGCAGGTGGCCTTCTGTATAAATAAAACATTTGAGTGAAGTTTAGTTGATCATATGACTTCTGTTTTCAGGTACAATCAATGACTTATGGAATACAGACTGGATAGATGGAAGTACAAGGGCAATTTTCCTAGAGTTTACCCTTTACAATCCTAATGCAGATTTGTTCAGTGTAGTGATGATAATTTTTGAATTCTCAAACTATGGACTTATACTCCCTCACCATCAAATCTTCACAACTAAACTCTTTCATTATTCAACAGACTTTGGAATATTTGTCATGGTTTGTGAGATATCCTTCTTATTATTCAACATTAGCTTTACCTACATTGAGTATAAACGAATTCAAAAACTAGGTAAAAAGGGATATTTTTCTGATAAATGGAACTATCTAGAGGTACTACAAATAAGCCTTTCATATTCTGTAATTGGACTCTTTTTCCAAAGACTTATTTCAGTAAACAGTATTTTGAACGATTACAGAGCTACCAATGGGCAAGAGTTTGTCAGTTTTTACACTGCGATTTTCTGGGATTATGTTTTAGGGTATATCATGGCATTTTTAGTGTGCCTTGTTACCTTGAAATTTATGAAACTGCTGGAATTCAACAGAAGAATGTTCATGTTGTCCGATACCGTATCGCAGACCAAAGGTGCCTTATTAAGTCTTATATTTTTGGTAGTGGTATTTTCCATTGCTTTTGCACATTTTACACTGATTGCATTTGGTAATAGTCTAACAGGGTATAGATCTATGTTACCAAGTTTAATGACATTGCTCAACTTTGCTCTCGGTGTATCAGATTTTCCAGTTCTCCAAAGTACAAACCGAGTTCTTGGACCAATTTTCTTCTTTGTGTTTGTCTTTACAGTGCATTTCTGTTTTCTGACAATATTTATTGCCATTCTAAACTTTGGAATTAATGATTCAAAAGCTTTATTCATGCATAGAACTAACAAGTTTGAACTTTTGGACTACATTACTGGTAAAGCAAAGTTATTGATGAATCCCAAGTAGCATAACATTCTAGAATAGGTGACCAGAAGAGAAAAACTTTGATGTCAATATGGATATGGTGAACAAAACATCTCAAATCATTTCCACCACACAGCAAAATGTTAGACTTGTCTTAACTCTTTACCAAACAGCAGAATTTGAGACTTGTCCAAATTAAAAGCATTTGCAGACAACAAAGTAACAGTGACTGAACTTTGACTTTTTTTGAAGGGTAGAAAACATTGTGGAAAAAGGAGAAAATGCTGGTTACCAGCATTTTCTCCTTTTTATACGCCCGAAGGGTTGTATTATGTTATACCCCCAGTCGTCCATCTGTCCGTCCGTCCGTTAGCAATTTCTTGTGTGCACAACTCCTCCTACAGTTTCCATTGGAATTATTTGGAACTTGCCACAATGAATCTCCATGATGTCTGGTTGTGCACCTGGGTCTTAGAATTTGGATCGCTGTTTGCATTCTAAAATTATCTGCCCCTGATTTCTGAAATAACCAATTTTTTCACTTTGAATTTTTGTTCAGGTTATAACTTCCATACTATAAAAGCTATCAACTTGAAACTACATACACTGATAGAACACATTATGGAGAAATGCAGTGCACATGAACCATAACTCTGCCACCATTATTGTGTGAATTACTGCCCTTTGTTAATTTTCAGTTTGAATTTTTGTCCAGGCCAAACTTCCAAACTATAAAAGCTATTAACTTGGAACTTCATACACTGATAGAACCCATTATGGAGAAGTGCAGTGCACATGAACCATAACTCTGCCACCTTTATTTTTTGAGTTATTGCCCTTTGTTAATTTTCAGTTTGAATTTTTGTCCAGGCCATAACTTCCAAACTATAAAAGCTATTAACTTGGAACTTCATACACTGATAGAACCCATTATGGAGAAGTGCATTGCACATGAATCATAACTCTGCCAACTTTATTTTTTGAGTTATTGCCATTTGTTAATTTTCAGTTTGAATTTCTCTAAAGACCATAACTTCCAAACTTCAAAATCCATCATCTTGAAACTTCAAAGACTAATAGAACACATTATGAAGAAGTGCATTGCACAAGAACCAGAATTCTGCTATCCTTCTTTTTGAGTTATTGCCCTTTTCACTTTGAATTTTCGTCTGGGCCATTATTTCTAAAATATAAAAGATATGATCTTGAACCTTCGAAGACTGATAGAACTTCTTGTGGATAAGAGCAAATGACAAAATTTGTTACTTTGCCACCCTTATTTTTTAAGTTATTGCCCTGTAACATTTTTCACATATCATGGAGAATGGAGAATAACTACTCTTTATTCATGGCCCATCGGTCAATGCAACTCTTTTCACTGACAAGCCCCTTCAGGCGTATATGCACCGCTCTGTGAAGCTCTTGTTCTGCAATTTTTTCAAAAGACTTTTTTCTCAGGGTCGTTAAAAGTTGGGATTGTGTGGTGAAGGGGTAACCATAAAGAATTCACTGAATGGTTTATTTTGAAACACTCTTCAGTGTTCCATTTTGTGCTGATTTGTATTTGTATTTAGCCCTATCTGTGATCTGTAAACAATGTGCGATATTGTTGTTATTTGATAGGCTGCCCATTAAAAGTTATTTGATGTTATTATACAGACTATAACAAGTTTAACTGTTCTTGTGTCTAAATGCTCTCTCCTTCCTGATGGTATACAGTGTTACCTCATAAGTTGCTAATTAAATGAAATGAACATTTGCACTCAACAGTAAAAATTCAAATATTGCTATTTTAATTATACGATTGATTCCAGTGGGAGAAAAATACCATAGAGGATAGTGTAGATCCAAGATCAGACTGCATTGTGGAATCGCCTTTCTCCAAATTTTAGCTTGAATGGCTGAAAGCCAGCATAGCTTATGTCATGGTATGATTTCTGTCTGTCTGTCTGTGGGTCTGTCTGTCTGTCTGTAGGTCTTTTTCTTGTTTATGTGATAAGTACAGGATCTTACATGAGTGTTCATGTATTATAATTTTTATCAAACAAATTAACTAAAATTGTATGATGCGAGCCTTGACAAGCGTCAAATACAATTTGGCCAACGAGTTTGATAAAAATGATAATACATAAACAGTAATGTGGGATTCTATTTATTGCATAAAACAAATGGCACACAGAAAAATATCCTGCATCACCTTCAGCCGCTAATTGTTCACAGGTCCATGTTTATGTTGTAGTTTGGTTTCAGATGTGTACATACACATCTAGATATGTCTGTTATGTTTAAAGCTAAAGAAGAGTGAAACAGTCTATAGAGGGGTCAAGTCCACCTATTTCCGCAATGATATTTATTTTAACACTTTACCACATGGCAAAAAGTTCAGACTGGTCCAAATTGAAAGCATTTGCAGACGACAAAACAAAGGTGCCTGAAAAATTGAAATTAACTTCTTTGGGAATGGTTGAAAACATTGTGGAAAAAGTAGAAAATGCTGGTTACCAGCATTTTCTCTTTTTCCCACAGTATTTTCAAAAGGCTTCCTTCACAGGGTGGTTTAAAGTCGGGATTGTGAAGTAAAGAGTTAAGAGACTTTTGCTGCATTTCTTGGTTTTTATTAACTCATTAACAAACGACAAAATTTTAGGTTTGTCCAAATCGAAAGCATTTGCAGACGACAAAATAAAAGTGACTGAAAATTTGAAATTTGTTTTGTGAAGGGTAGAAAACATTGTGGGAAAAGGAGAAAATGCTGGTTACCAGCATTTTCTCCTTTTCCCTCAGTGTTTTCTGAAGGCTTCTTTCCCATGGTCATCAAAAGTAGGGATCATGTGGTAATGGAACCGTGAAATTCAACATTTTTCAATGTGAGTAGATCAGCAACAGTGACATCATTTGTCCCCAAAACGACATAACCGTATTAATTCCAGCACAAAGTGTATGTGGTTAGTTTCTCTGGCTTCACATACTTGTGACTGAAAACTTATCGGAACTGGGACCCCAAAAAATGATAATACATTAATGTACTATTGAAAACAAGTTAAGCACTTAATACACTGACGGAGGAGGTTTTATATGTACATTTGTGGTCAGATTTCTATTACCTCTTTACCACATAATCCCGACTTTTAATGACCCTGAGAAAGAAAGCCTTTGAAAACATTGTGGTAAAAGGAGAAAATGCTGGTGACCAGCATTTTCTCCTTTTCTCAAAATGTTTTCTGCCCTTTCTAATTCAAATTTTATTTTTTGATTCACATCTATTTTGTCGTCTGCAAATGCTTTCAAATGGGACTAGTCCAAAATTTCGTTGTTTGGTAAAGAGTTGAACTTGCAAGTTTTTGTTTATTATAACAGTACCTTGAACCATATTGATTTTGAACAAAATCTGGCAATCAGTAAGAGAAAAGTGGTCATTTAAAGTTGAAAATTGACATTTCTTATTTTACGCAATAAAGTTTACATTTTTTATTCCAATTCTTTTCAAAACTTGTGCACTCATTTTGTATGGTCACTAGTCAATATATTGATCCCTTGTTATAAATAAAAAAATCCAGTATTCAATCTAAGAAAACCAGCAATCTTGATGACTTCAGTTTTTAGCTCCACTGGCCGAAGGCCAGCGGGCTTATGTAATGGCCCGGTGTCCGTCCGTCCGTCTGTGCGTTAACTTTTATTTCAAACATCTTCTTCTCTGAAACTACCCATCCAATTTTGATGAAACTTCACAGAAATGATCCTGCCATGGTCCTCTTCAGAATTCCTTGAAAGAATTTTATTTCTTCAAAAACTCTGATTGCCATGGCAACAAAACTGAAAAATATTGGAATTTTTAGCTCCACTGGCCGAAGGCCAGCGGGCTAATGTCATGGCCCGTTGTCCGTCGTGCGTCCGTCCGTCCGTGCGTCCGTCCGTCCGTCCGTCCGTGCGTCCGTCCGTCCGTCCGTGCGTTAACTTTTTCTTTAAACATCTTCTTCTCTGAAACTACCCATCCAATTTTGATGAAACTTCACAGAAATGATCCTGTCATGGTCCTCTTCAGAATTTCTTGAAAGAATTTAATTCCTTCAAAAACTCTGGTTGCCATGGCAACAAAACTGAAAAATTTTAAAAATCTTTGAAAATCTTCTTGTCTGAAACCGTAAGGCCTAGGGCTACCAAATTTTGCATGTAACTTTATCTAGTGGACCTCTACCAAGTTTCTTCAAATTATAGCCCTGGGGTCAAAATTGGCCCCGCCCTGGGGGTCACAAGTTTTACATGGGCCTATTTAGAGAGAACTTTAAAATTCCTCTTCTACCTAGGCATAGGACCTAGGGCTACCAAATTTGGCATGTAGTTTTATCTAGTGGACCTCTACCAACAGTGTCCAAATTATAGCCCTGGGGTCAAAATTGGCCCGCCCCGGGGGTAACAAGTTTTACATGGGCTTATATAGGGAGAACTTTAAAATTCTTCTTCCACCTAGCCATAGGGCCTAGGACTACCAAATTTGGCATGTAGCTTTATCTAGTGGACCTCTACCAAGGGTGTCCAAATTATAGCCCTGGGGTCAAATTTGGCCCCGCCCCAGGGGGTAACAAATTTTACATGGGCTTATATAGGGAAACTTTAATAATCTACTCGTACCTAGCTGTAAGGGCTAGGGCTATCAAATTTTGCATGTAACTTCATCTAGGGTGTCTCTACCAAAGGGTGCCCAAATTATAGCCCCGGGGTCAAATTTAGCCCCATCACAGGGGGTCACAAGTTTTACATGGGCTTATATAGGGAAACTTTGATAATCTACTCGTACATAGCCATAAGGCCTAGGGCTACCACATTTTGCGTGTAGCTTTATCTTATGGGCCTCTACCAAGAGGGCCCAAATTTTAACTTTGGGGGTCAAGTTTGACCCCACCCCAGGGGTCACGAGTTTTACATTGGCTTTTACAGTGAAAACTTGATAAACCTGTCTCATGGGTCACATATTTTAGAGGGCCTTTTATTGAGCAAACTTGTTTTACAGGGCTTTTTATTGGGCACAATTAAAAAATCTTCTTGTTTATAAACACACATTCTAGTTTCATATTGTAGGTCTGGGGTCAAAATTGCCTCCATTCAGGGATCACAAGTTTTAACATGGGCTTCAAAATATAGTCACTTCAATTTAAACATTAATCAAGGGAAATAACTCTTTTTATGAAAGATAAAGTTTGGTACTATTTACTTCCCTTGATTATCAAACTGCTTTGATACATGATTGTGCTAGACATTAAGTTTTTTGATAGAAAATATTCTGTTTTCAAGGAGTGTGATTCATTTTGATGCTAATAGTTATGCTCACATGAGGTGAATAATAAATTCAGAGTAAGGTTTCTATCATTTAGCTTATTTTTCCAAGGATTTTACCTTTCATGCCAATGAATTAATCTACTTGTATTGCCTGACAGTGTTCATTGTTTTTGAAGGCCCTCTTTTTCATGGTCATGAACACTTGAATTTGTGTGGTAAAGGGTTAAAAAGCCAGTGGAGCGATACAGGGCCATCATGGCCCTCTTGTTTAAAAATCTTCTTCTCTGAAACCATAAGGCCTAGGGCTACCAAATTTGGCATGTAGCTTTATCTAGTGGACCTCTACCAAGTTCCTTCAAATAGGCCTGGGGTCAAAATTGGCCCCACCCTTGGGGTCACAAGTTTTATATGGGCTTATTTAGGGAAAACTTTAAAATCCTTCTGGTACCTAGCCATAGCATCTAGGGCTACCAAATATGGCATGTAGCTTTATCTAGTAGACCTCTACTCAGAGTGCCCAAATGATAGCCCAGAGGTCAAATTTGGCCCGGCTCTCGGGGTCACAAGTTTTATATGGGCATATATTGTGAAAACTTTAAAAATCTTTTCGTACCAAACCATAAGGCCTAGGGCTACTCAATTTTGCATCTAGCTTTATCAAGTGGTTGTCTACCAAAGTGCCCAAATTGTAGCCCTGGGGTCAAATTTGGCCCTGTCCTGGGGGTCACAAATTTTACATGGGCTCATATTGGGAATTTTTTAAAAATCTACTTGTACCTAGCCATAAGGCCTAGGGCTACCAAATTTTGCATGCAGCTTTATCTAGTGGGCCTCTACCAGGAGGGCCCAAATTATAGCCTTAGGGTCAAGTTTGTCCCCACACCAGGGGTCACAAGTTTTACATGGGCTTTTGTGGTGAAAACTTTCTAAGTCATCTTGTTACTAACCATAATAAAGACTAGGACCACTAAATTTAGCCCTGTCTCATGGATTTTATGTTTTACAGGGCCTTTTATTGAGAAAACTTTGAAAATCTTCTTGTTTATAACCACACATTCTAGACCTGTATTATTTGGTATGGGGCTTTATCTTGTAGACCTCCACCAGGATTCAAGTAATTATAGCTTTGTGGTCAAAATTGGATTTGCCCAGGGGTCACAACTTTTTTGTAGGTTTTTATGGAAAAAAATTGTATGCCCTCAAGTTTGAAACCAGTTGGCCAAGTAATGTAATGTTTGGCTTGTAGTGTTTTTACGAATTAGCCAGTGGAGCGATACAGGGCCATCATGGCCCTCTTGTTTTACTCAACTCCGTCACATAGTCACATTCTTTTTTTTTTCCTTTTTGAAACTTGCAGGTATTGTTTATACAATGAAACCTTAACAAATTGGATAATAAAATTTGGTTTGGCAAATTATAATTCAATTATTTGACAATTTGTTCAATTCGTAGAATTCATAACGATTGATGTTTGCTGGAAAATAGGCAAAATTACTGCCAGTAGAGCAAATCAGACCCTCTACTTTTTATATAAAGAATTAAAGGTAAAGAAGGGCATGAAGATAGGAAATGATAATAGTAAAAACCTATCGGCGCAAAACTAAAGTGCTGCAAATATTTCATCAATTCTAAATTCACATCAAATGACCCCGCACGACGGGAGTGAGACACTTAGACCCCTGACCATTTAGACCCCTTAAAATATTGATTTTTGGGTGACAACTAGACCCCTTTGAGACACTTTGACCCCTTAACATTGGAGACACTTAGACCCCTATTTTCATTTTTGGAACATAGATCGTTTTTGGTCTTTTTTAAATTGTTGTTGTTTAATTTACCTGTATTTTAAAAAAAAAAAGAATTTGTTTTTCAATTCACATCTTTATGAAACTCATGTGTATGGCTATTTCTTTATAGTTCTTTCATTTACCTGGTTTTTTTTTTTTAATTATTGTTGTTTAATTTAATACCTGTATTTTGCAATTCACAACTTTATGAAATATTGTTGTATTTTTTTTATTGTTCTTTAATTTACTTGTATTTTCCCATTCATACCTTTATGAAAAAGATCATATATAAATAACAAATTGGATTTGGGAAAATTAGACAGCACTGTGGGAAGAGGAGAAGATCCTGCTTACCAGCATTTTCTCCTATACTAACTATGATTTAACCCTTTACCGCACAATCCCTAATTTAGACAACCCTAAGAAAGAAGCCTTTGCAAAACATTGTGGGAAAAGGAGAAAATGCTGGTAACCAGCATTTTCTCCTTTTCCCACAATGTCTTCTACCCTTCACAAAATTTCAACTTACAAATCTAAAATTTGAAAGCTGTTGTACAATATTAAAATCTTTTTTATTTGTTTCATAACTGAAAAGTTCTCCTTGTACCCTTTTATGACATAATCCTGACTCCAAAAGATCCTGAGGGCAAGGGCTTTTTAAAACATGAGAAAAGGAGAAAATGCTTGCAGCCAGCATTGTCTCTTTTTCCCACAATGTTTTTAACCCTTTTAGAGGCATATTGTATCATTTTAACCACATTTAACTTACTGTCTGCAAATGCTTTCAGTATGGACAATTCCAAAATTTTATGGTGCTATAAAGGATTAATGTCAATTGATGGATTTATTAATCTGACTGAAGGATTGAAAAGAGATGTAGATAGAAAGAAAGAAGGGTGGATAGATAAATACCAAGGGCATAAATTCAAATGATGAAAAAAGGGATATCCCTGTATATCAATTTATTGTCCTTATCTTATCTATCCCCAGTCAAAGGTGTTAATTGGATCATGAAACATCATTTCAGAAATCCCTTAACTCTTTACCAGACATTAAAACTTTTGACTTTGTTAAATCCGAAGAATTAGCACACAATAAATAAAGTATGGCTTATACTTTTTGGTTCTGTCTTTTGAAGACTGAAAACACAGCGGGAAAGGAGGAATTTTATTGATTTATGGTGGTCACTGGTCATGTTGAACAGTTTGAGTCTGTCAATTATTACTTGAAGCTTTATAAAATTTCTCATACCCCCTTGCAGTGAAACTGCATATTGTAAATTTTGTTTACCAGGTATATCCATTTTTGACCACTTTCTGCCTCAGTCTTTACTATTGAAGCTCATTAACTCTTTATTAAACGACAAAATTTTAGACTGGTCCAAATATATTGAAAGCATTTGCAGAAGTCAAAATAAAAGTGAAAATTCAAAATTTGTATGGAAGAGGAGGGAAAACATTGTTGGAAAAGGAGAAAATGGTGGTTACCAGCATTTTCTCCTTTTCCCCCAATGTTTTCAAAAGGCTTTTTTCTCAGGGTCGTCAAAAGTCGGTACTGAGTGGTAAAGGGTTCATACAAATTTATAAAGGTAATTAATCTAAAGTCATACATTTACTTTAACTTACCAGACAAAAGTTTATTACCCATAGTCTACTAAAAAAAACCAAACATGTGGAATTTTGAAAAAAGCAATTAGCATACCGTGTAAAAGAACTAAAAATAGAGATGTTTAAATTTTCTGTTGACTGTTAGTAGTTAAAAATCATTTCATCAGCTACTGTATTTCTGTATCAATATATGGTCTCAAAAGTCAAAATACTTATTATATGTTTCAATACAAGATTTACAAGTAATACAATCCATAAACATAGTCAATTGATATGTGAATTCTCTTTTTGAAAATAGGGGTCTAAGTGTCTCACTAAAATAGGGGTCTATGTGTCTCAGGGGTCTAATTGTCACCCAAATTTTAAGGGGTCTAAATGGTCAGGGGTCTAAGTGTCTGACATCCACACGACGACATTCTGCTGGTAGAGCAGACGACGATAACTTAAATCCAGTAGTTTTATATTCTATGTAATTATCTCCCTTCGATGTAGGAGTCGCCACTTATTTCCGTATCGAATGACGCTAGGAATTTCGCGGATCGAAGGAGAGGATGGTGTGAAGCAGCTATCAAATGTATTGTTACTGTATAGTTTCCTGAGAATCTAACAGTGTCATCTATTGAAGTGATGGAGAAAGACGAAGGCATATCTGATGTGATAGCTCTTCTCAGAGATGTGGACATACCGAAAGAATCATCGCATGCGGTTGAAAAAAGTGACACCAATCAAAATGGATTGAATGAACCAAACACAACAAATCAACATTCTATGGTATCAGAAAAACAAAAAATAACAGGTTATCTAACAGACGAAGAGAAGGATAATTCCATAAAAGCTGAAAACAACATGGATACAGAAAATACCCCAGTTGACTTGTCAAATCCAGATCAAATTTTACAAATGCTGGAAACAGTAGATTTGACAGAGGAAGACACTGAGGTTCTTTTACAAGAGGCCTACAGCATGAACAGAAAGCTGAAAGAGATTTTAAGAAGGCAAGAAAAATCAAATGATGCTTCACAGTCAAAATCAGAGAAGAAGAAATCTAAAAAGTTTACAGAAGACCATAGTTCAAGTGTTTCCTGTACCTCTTCATTATCGAATTCTAGGCTTGGATCAGCATCCTTGAGAAAGGCAGTTTTGCCACCAATAGAAAAAGAAGGCACAAGTGTTTATGCAGTCAAACTGCAGAGGTCTAGAACTAATGTGGCAGATGTAAGACACATTCCAAGTCATGCTATTGTACCAAGATCAAAGTCATCACAAAAGGTAGATGCTTTTTAGCTCACTTGAGCACAACGTGCTCAAGGGGAGCTTTTAGCACGGCGGGGAATCACGTGACACAACAACAACAATGACCGTTATTTGAAAAAATTCCCCTACTTCAGGTAAGAAAATCTTCAATAATTCCGTTAATATGTGACCGATTGGAATTTGGTTTGAAGCAGAGAAGGCGGAATGACTCTGGGGATTTGCTTGATGTGTTAGATTTTTTAAAAAACACCTGATAAAAAAGTTATTGACGAGCAAACAAATTATCCAGGGTAAAAAATTTGTTTGCTCGTCAATAACTTTTTTATCAGGTGTTGTTTAAAAAATCTAACACATCAAGCAAATCCTCGGAGTCCTTCCGCCTTCTCTGCTTCAAACCAAATTCCAATCGGTCATGTATTAACGGAATTATTGAAGATTTTCTTACCTGAAGTCAGGGAATTTTTTCAAATAACGGTCATTGTTGTTGTTGTTGTGTCACATGATTTCCCTCTGTGTTTAGGATCACTCTGTGTCCGTCGTGCATCGTCTGTCGTGCGTCGTCAACTTTTTCTTTAAACATCTTCTCCTCCTAAACCAATGGATGGATTTGAACCAAAATTGGCTGTAATGTTCCTTAGGAGGTCCTCTTTAAAAATTGTACACAGAATTTGATTCCATTGAAAACTCTGGTTGCCATGGCATATTTTAAGAAATTCTTTAAAAATCTTCTCCTCTGAAACCGATGATCAGATTTTGAAATAATTTCACAGGAATGTTCCTTGGGTGACCCTTTTGAAAAAGTGTTCGCGAAATTTTGATCTGTTAAAAAACATGGCTGTGATGGGGGGGGGGGATGAAATTCTTTAAAAGTCTTCTCCTCTGAAACCGCTGCTTAGATTTTGAAATAATTTCACAAGGATGTTCCTTGGGTGACCCTTTTTTAAAATTGTTCATGAAATTTTGATTTATCAAGAAACATGGCTTTGGTGAATGGGGGCTACTTGCACTATAGGGAAATGAATAAATTCTTGAAAATTCTTCTTCTCTGAAACCTGCTGTCAGGTTTTAAAATAATTTCACAGCAATGTTCTTTGGGTGACCCTTTTCAAAAGGTGTTAGCAAAATTTTGATCCGTCAAGAAACATGGCTCTGGTGAATGGGGGCTACTTGCACCATATGGACATGAAATTCTTGAAAATTCTTCTTCTCTGAAATGTCTGGTCAGGTTTTAATGTAATTTCACAGAAATATTCCTTGAATGGCCCTTTGCAAAAATTGTTCGTGAAGTTTTGATAGGTCAAGAAACGTGGCCCTGGTGAATGGGGGCTACTTGCACTATACGGAAATTAAGAAACTTGTAAAAATTCTTCTTTTCTGAAACTGCTGATCAGATTTTTAAAGGACTTTTAAAGGTGACCTTTTGAAAATTGCTTGGCAAAATAAGGATTTTGTGTCCAGTGTTTCAATACCTCAAAAAAAAAATGCTATGATCCCCTCAAAAATTCAGGTGAGTGATCCAGGGCCATCTTGGCCCTCTTGTTATTGTGATTATTTTCTCTTTCTGTTGTTTTCACATATACAGAAGAAATAGCAACAAGAATGGATAGGGCAATTAAGCTACCAATGGTCATGAATAAGATGAAATTCACTATTCAGATTCTTTGATATTCTTAGAAACAGGAAAAGCAACAATGAGTTCATGCTGCAGTTTAAGGAAAGTCAAAACATAGATAAACGTATTCAGATGTATTTTTCACTGCAAATAGAAAGTTTTGTTACATTCAGTAAAAAGGTGCAGTTTTGTGTGTTTGAGTGACAGAATGATTTTACTACAGTTGTTTATCCCTTTTATTTTCATTGCATGAAATATGACTTTTATGTACTGATTTGAACATGAATCCTCTGAATCAACACTTTTTTTTTTCAAAATGTATTATGTTTCAACAAGTCTTTTTTACACTGGTGTGAAATCTAAAAATACTGAAGGAGACTATGTAGGCCATTTACCCCTTCGCCAGACGACATAATTTTTTACTGGTCCAAATTGGAAGCATTTACAGACAACTAAATTAATTTGACTCAAAACTTAAAATTTTGTTTGTAAAAGATAGAAAACATTGTGGAAAAAAGGAGACAATGCTGGTTACCAGCATTAAGTGCCCGTCCAAAATAAATTGTCATTTCAAGTCAGAATGACTTCAAACTTGGTATGCATGTTTGTTGCAATATTATGGAGTACAGTGCGCAAGAACAGTAACTCTACCTAGCGCGAATTTTGAGTAATTCCACTTTGATCTTCATTTTTACAGTATTTCTTGCTTGTCGGGAACGGAACTTCGAAGTCCCAAGTTAAATTGTGACAATTTGCTGCTCTTTTTTCATTATCATTTGGCCTTGAACCATGATATGTGGTATTTATCTTTATTTTAGACCTTTGCTGTGTGGTACTCAGGTGAGCGATATAGGACCATCATGGTCCTCTTGTCAAAAGCTTTCTTTGTCAGGATCATTAAAAATTGCGTTGTGTGGTAAAGGGTAAATGTATGATTAGCTTTGCGGGAATGTCATTAAATGAATAACTGTTAAACATTGTGTTGATTATCTGGACAAGTATTCAAACATGTACTTTGATCTTATTTGTGCAGGGTCCAAAAAATCCACTCTTCGGCTTGTCTCATTATCTCCCGCTAGATGGCATTCTATAAATACTCATCTATCTGATATAGGCATCCTGGGTACAGAACCGAACCACTTTCCTACGCAACAACCGTTACTTTGAATTTAAAACTGAAATAAAGGTTTACTCAATAAAACGCTACCTTGTGTAATTCACTCAGCTATGATCAGCAGTTTAGAGAAATCTGGAGCTAAAGCAGGTTTCATTTCTCCTCAGACGTATTGATCAAAACTATATTCTACATTGCTACTTTATAGAGCGTAATATTACAGTCAGCCCGCTTTCCGGGCTAGTGATGTGTCGTGTAAGACAGTCGAATCTTCAAAGAATATGACATGCGCATACAACGCCGCTTGTCTTTACTGGTAAAAATCTGGTGAGGGCAATTGAATTATCCTTCTTTGTCTAACTGTAGGACAAGTGCAAAATGGCAAGAGGACAAGTAAGAATTCTGAAATTTTTTGGACCCTGTTCCATGT
Source organism: Tridacna crocea (assembly GCA_943736015.1). Lineage (NCBI taxonomy): Eukaryota > Metazoa > Mollusca > Bivalvia > Cardiida > Cardiidae > Tridacna > Tridacna crocea. Next base: position 29,584,764 of record OX031066.1, on the reverse strand, counting down.
AAATTGTCACAGTTCTTTGAGTCAAAGGGAAAAAGTATATGTTTAAAAAGATTTTTTTTTTTCACAAATTTCACAAATCGGAAAAAAGCCACTTCAACTCTTTACCAAAAGAAAAATATTTGGAGTAGTCCAGATTGACAGAATTTGCAGAAGACAAAATAAATGTGAATCAGAAATTGAATTTTGATTTTGGAAGGGTAAACATTGTAGAAAAAGGGGTAAATGCAGGTTACTAGGATTTTCTCTTTTTCCCACAATGTTTTAAAAGCTTCCTTTTCAGGTTTGTTTGAAGTCAGGATTGTCTAGAGTTATGTATAAGGCACCATAATGGGATTTATGTGACACCACATTTCATCGCCGAAAAAATCAATTACTAACTTTTTTCCAACTCTTTTAACGCCAAAGTATATTGTATGTGAAGTCAATCGTAGTTGGTGACTTTAAAAAGAATCCTCTGGGACATTATGTCTCATAGGCTTGACTAAACAAGCAGACAGTAAAGACAAGATCAGACTCTGCTCATTGTGTAGTCTTATCTTAATCTATGCCATCCACAGAAGTCTAGCTGTGTTTGCCTATGATCCGAAAGGGCCAAGTTTTCTGTTGGTATCGGGAGTAATTAATTAGTTGATCAAAGACTTTGAAACCATGTCATATAAAAAGTATTGAAAACTGTTTGCGAAGCCAGCCTTAACCCTTTACCACACAATTTCACAGCCCTGAGAAACAAGCCTTTTGAGAACACTGTTGGACAAGGAGAAAATGCTGGGAACAAGCATTTTCTCCTTTTTCCACAATGTTTTCTTAACTTCCTCAAACAAATTTCAATTCTTTAGTCACATGAATTTTGTTGTCTGCAATTGCTTTTAATTTGGACCAATCCAAAATTTTGTTGTTTGGTAAAGAGTTGAACTTGCAAGTTTTTGTTTGTTATAACAGTACCTTGAACCATATTGATTTTGAACAAAATCTGGCAATCAGTAAGAGAAAAGTGGTCATTTAAAGTTGAAAATTGACATTTCTTGTTTTACGCAATAAAGTTTACATTTTTTATTCCAATTCTTTTCAAAACTTGTGCACTCATTTTGTATGGTCACTGGTCAATATATTGATCCCTTGTTAAAAATAAAAAAATCCAGTATTCAATCTAAGAAAACCAGCAATCTTGATGACTTCAGTTTTTTTTTACTCAACTCCGTCACATAGTCGCATTCTTTTTTTTTTTTCCTTTTTGAAACTTGCAGGTATTGTTTATACAATGAAACCTTAACAAATTGGATAACAAAATTGGGTTTGGCAAATTATAATTCAATTATTTGACAATTTGTTCAATTCGTAGAATTCATAACGATTGATGTTTGCTGGAAAATAGGCAAAATTACTGCCAGTAGAGCAAATCAGACCCTCTATTTTTTATATAAAGAATTAAAGGTAAAGAAGGGCATGAAGATAGGAAATGATAATATTAAAAACCTATCGGCGCAAAACTAAAGTGCTGCAAATATTTCATCAATTCTAAATTCACATCAAATGACCCCGTTGATGACATTCTGCTGGTAGAGCAGACGAGTTAAGAAGCTGTTGGATAAACCAATTAATCCATTACCACACAATCCCTACTTTGATGAACCTGAGAAAGAAGCCTTTAGAAAACATTGTGGGGAAAAAAAGAAAATCCTTATAACCAAACTAAAAGTACATGAAAATGACAAATTAAAATGTAGCTCAAATTAAATGTAGCTTCAAATTTTCAGTCACTCATCTGCAAATGCTTTATACTTTGACAAAGCTAAATTTTTGTCGTTTGTTAATGAGTTAAAACCCTTACTGATGAACGATCCAATGTTTTAACTATTGTAGAGACAAAGACAGCCTTTGAAAATAAATTGTAAAAGGAAGAAAATGTTGATGACCAAAAATCTCTCCTTTACCCATAGTGTTTTCTTCTATATTTCATTAAAGACACATCATTTAACCACACACCAATTATGATTTGTTATCTGCAAATGCTTTTTAACTCTTTACCACACGAGAAAATTTTAGACTTGTCCAAATTGAAAGCATTTGCAGACGACAAAATAAAGGTGACTGAAAAATTGAAATTTGTTCTGGGAAGGGTAGGAAACACTGTGGGAAAAGGAGAAAATGCTGGTTACCAGCATTTTCTCCTTTTCCTACAGTGTTTTCAAAAGGCTTCTTTCTCAGGGGCGTCAAAAGTAGGGATTGTGTGGTAATGGGTTAACTCATTACAAAACATCAATATTTTAGGCTTAAGTGATGGAAAATTTGAAATTTGTTTTGTGAAGGATAGAAAACATTGTGGGAAAAGGAGAAAATGCATACGTGATCCTTAGAATCAACGTTCCAAGCTTTGGCCATAGAGACCAGGGTATTCTTGTACTGACAGTATCAGTTATTGCATTTCTTGAATGGACAACGGTGGCATTCTACCCTTGGCCATGTTTTTAGCGGCATGTTAACCGACAAAGGTCAGGTTCCATATATGAGTATTTGGATACGTTTACTGTGCAGTAAAAAACCAACATGTTGCTTTTTCCTGCATGGATTTTTTGCCGTGTGGTGAGAACACGGGGCTGGAAATGAGACAATGAAACTTAACCTGCCCGTTTATTTTCGCTCTCTGCGCATCACACAGGTAAAAACGTGTGGTTGGAAATGAGGGGTTATAAAGAAAGCCTTTGAAAAAATTGTGAGAAAAGGAGAAAATTCTCCTTTTCCAAAGATATTTTCTACCCTTTCCAAATCAAATTTCAAATTTTGTTCCACATTAAATTTTGTCGTCTGCAAATGCTTTCAGTTTGGACTAGTCCAAAATTTTGTCGTATGGTTAAGAGTTAACTCTTTCCATACAATAAATGACACAAGAAGCTTTTGTGGACAGTATAGATCAAGATAAGACTGCACAGTGCAGTCTGGTCTCTTATCTAGACTGGCAACTACTAACTTCTAGATTATGACCAAATTGTCTCTTGGTCTTGCAGATGTTATGTATGTATTTCTAGCCTTCTAGAAAATGCAACTTATTTATTAGTCGCCGCGCAGAAGCGCGCGACTATATTTTTAATAGTTTTTCGAGTTAGGACATGGATAGTGGGAATTTCGTTTTTATAGGGGTGTTAGGTTAACAAGGAATCTTTCTAACGTTACTTCGCCTTAAACTGGCTTTTTAATTCATTCTTAAACTACGAAATTGCAATACGATACTATTTTTGTTCTATTAATACTTACAACATCAAAAAACCGCCTAATTATTTCATTATTGTCGCTATTCGTGAGAAATGGATTCGTCCACATAAATGCCTTGTTTCCATTGGTCAAGGCTGTACAGGTTTCCAGTCATTTCGTACCTTGTTAATTTCGTACCTAGGTCATTTCGTACGATTTTGCTCATTTCGTACCTACTTATACTTTCAATTTTGGTCATTTCGTACCCAGTTGGTCGTTTCGTACAACCTTCGTACACAGGTTTAATAATCATTTTGATTATTTTGTAGATAGTTTTTCCTACTATTTGTGTGTTTTTTGTTGAATGACCACTGCTAAAATTGTGCATTGCTGAAATTGTGCTAAATTCCGCCGAAGAACGGGTATGATGGTTATGATTGTATCTGGCCATTATTGGTTACTTATTTCTAAGTTTAGTTTTTACAACAAAGATAGTTTAGAACTCCGTTGTTTATTTCTCAACGAGCTCTGCATAAATTTAATTTGTGGAAAAAATCTGGAGAGAGGCCACTTTTTCGCTGTGTTGTTCATTATGATAAAGCGCGATGCAAAACCATGATTCTTTATGAACACTGTTCACCAAACACTATAGTCTTAGACTTGTTTAAATTGAAAGCATGCCTTGCAAACTTACGTCCTCTTGAATCATACTTTCCTAGGACAGCAATATTTTAGTAACTTAGCCCTGCTTTCACCACTTTCCCAAACAAACACGGGTTGTCACATGTGTGCTATCAAATTCTTTTGTCAAAACATGTTGGATAAGGAGAAATTGCTCGTTATAAGCAATTTCTTCTTTATTAAATACTTTTTCCCCACTACTAGCGAATTTTCCACCATTTTTGCAGCTTTTTAAATTGTCATCTGCCAACTCTTTGAATTTGGAAGAGTCTGATATCTGTCGTTTGGAAAAGAGCTAAGAGAGCGCTGTGCTAGGGTATTAGATACTGTAACAGAAGACAAGTTTTGATATAGGTTACTATTCACATAATTTCATAATGTGTTAAAAAATCTGCTGATGAAAACTGACATTTACTTACTTGCCCTGGCTTTCTTGAAGCATTAAACAAATTTTTTTTGCGGCGACTTTGATGCTTTGCATCAACTTTTTCTTGTCCAGGGTTGAAAAGGTCTATACAAGGGTTAACACAGAAACTCTATTGTTGTTTGTCGGATTTTATTACATTGTAAAGGCTTTGAAACATCACACAATGAAACACAAGAAAACATTGAAAGGCTTGAGTGATTGAAACATTTTGAGCCATGCTCTGGCAAAAGGGGGTTTAACGCCTCTCTGTGATGCATTATAGACTCAGCCTCATGAAGAATTGCCAGTTCTATTGTAAAAACCTCAAGCTTTCAACTGTCACCGATTAGGATTTTTGTCATTCCTTTACTTCAGGATACATCTTCTTGGGTCAGATAAAAGACAGTATTCTATTGAAAACATGCAAAAAAGAAACTTTTTTTTTTAGTTTTAAATATATGTGGGCTGCTGTTTGCCTCTGTCCATGAGCTTAAATTTCTTAGAATACTATCACCTATTTTCTGGCAGATAACATGACTGAAAAGTTTTTTCTTTTGTTTTTACTTGTTTTGTAATGGATTAAAATACATGAATAAAAAAATAAACATTGATTATCTTCATTGTTTTTTTTCATTAAAAAAATGAAGCAAACTACCAATTAAATAACCTGAAATTCATTAGTTATAAATACTTTTTACAAAACTTAGCCTATAATTATGGAATTGAAAATGTGGAAGAATTGAAATATTTATAAGCAAACAAATTTAGCTGCTCAAGAAATTTTCTGTTTGTCTCTGTCCATGTAGTGAAAATTTTACGTCTGGTTGAGCACAAGTGACTTCAAATGAACATTGATGGTCGCAATGGTTGAAAAAAGAGCAAAGCACAGCTACCTTCCCTGGGGACAGGGTATCGTAGATTAGGTCTTGTAGATTATGAAATAAAATTATCAGGAAGTTTGGCAGGCAGTTGAAAAGTTACATACTTTTAATGGTACTAATATACTCTTTAATGCCTATAATGGATGCATGGTGATAGATAAAGCTACACTATTATAGACCCACAAATATATATTCAAATGTGAACCCAGGACTTGTAGATTAGGAATTTATTTTTCAGTTGAAGGGTTGGAGTTTTACGGCTACTCATCATGCTGGTATCCACGATAGTTGAGCTCAGTGATACGTCTCATCAAAGAAAGACTTTCTGAACATTTGTGCCTGATATCACTAGATTATAATGATATTTTGTGACATCAATTGTTGAATAAAGTATGGACTCATATATTATGTCCGATTTGGAGACACTTCAAAAAGCAACATCAAAAAACAAAAATCCTAGTCAATGTATTTTACTTTTGATATGTGATATGAGCTCATACATCTTGTAGATCATTCACTTTTTGGAGTATTTGTTTGTTGTTGTTGTTGTTGTTGTTTTTTTTTTAAAAATCATGGCCTTTAAAATGAGAATTTAGCATTGCACCGTTACATTTTCATAGACAAAGGTAGACTGAATGATTTTTTTTTTTCAATCCAAGGTAAAAAATCTAAAGTTGAAATATCCTTGGAAATATCATCAATTGACTATACTTATAGCCAAACATAATTTTAAGGCAAATGGAAAGACATTAAACATTCTAGAGAATTTTAAATCACGACGTCATTAATTGGCAAATCTTTGTGAGACTGAGTCTATACCGGGCAATTTATCACATAGTTATGGATCTATAAACCCATTTTGTCAAGCAAATAAATTTTTTAATTATGTTGGTAGCATGGCCCTTAGACATGCAGAAAATTTACCAAAAGTGAAAATTTTTGATTCATGTCAACCTGTGTGGACGGCACAGGCTGACCTGTGTCAATATACCTACAGATACAATAAGTACCCTTTTTACATAGCATGTCTCGTTTTCTTTGTATTTTTATGAAATGTGATGGCTTTTATAGCTTGCAGTCATGTCAACCACATGAATGAATGCATTGGCTAAATCAATACCATGTTCAATTCACTTTTTATATTCATTTCACTGTTTATTTTGTTGTAGCATCTTACTGGATTTCATTTTTTTTTTTACACTTTTTATTTTTGCAAAATCTTAACCCTATAGCCTATACTACACAATATTGAGTTTTAATAACTCAAGAAGAAAGCTTTTTAAAAAGATTGTAGGAGAGGAAGAAAATGCTAGTATCCAGCATTTTCTACTTCATCAAAGACAGAAATCCTTGTTTGAGGTACATTTAATTTATCATTTGCATTAGACTTTTAATTTTGTTGAGTCTAACGTCCTGTTGTTTGATAAGGAGTCATCAAAGACTGGCAATCTTTAGTCATATATGCAATGATGAGTTTGAAATTATAGTGTAGAGAAGAATTTATATAAGCTTAGAAAACATGGTAACCAGCATTTTCTCCTTTTCCCACAATGTTTTCTACCTTGCTGGAATCAAATTTCAATTTTGAGTTACGTTTATTTTGTTGTCTGCAAGTGCTTTCAATTTGGACCAGTCTAAATTTTGTCGTTTGATAAAGGGTTAAGTAGGTCTTTGGACCGTAGAAGCTTACGAATACCAACACAACTGTTTAGTATTATATATATGCAATTATATACCGGTAAAAGATGTTTATAATCAAATATTAATTTTACAGTCTTTTTGTTGTTGAGAATACATTTTATTTCACCAATTCTCTCTTTTTTTCCTATTTTACAGGAAAGTACTGGTCAACCACGGAAGTCGAAGGTCAAGTCCACAGAACCAAGACCTGAATGGAATGATAGATTCAACTATACCTGATCAGATTACTCTTGTTCATAAACTCTCCGACCTCTAAGTATACATCTGAGCTATGCTCTGTGAAATGGGGGTTTTATCCTTTGCAAAAAAAGTATTGACCCAAGTCAGCCTTCCATTGGTCAAGATTTTGCATGTCTAGTAACTAGTTTATCCCATGATTAAGGTGTTTATTAGACAAAATGTGACCTGTCACACTAAACAAGGTACAATCTAGGAATTTCGTACATTAATAAAATGAAAGCAGACCAAAGATTAGTGCAGGTCAATTTAAGTTGATCAATCAAAAATGATTGTATAACAAGATGGAAAGTCCACTTTTCATATAGAAAATATCATAAAAGCGAAAAAGTGTCAACCCTGGTCAGCCTTTGCAATTCGCAGTCTAACCAGATTTGACACTTTTAGCAGTTCCCGGACGGTCCCTTTTTGTGTGACAGGTCACAGATGTGTTTTATAGATAAGAATACTTGCCTTGTATAATGTATCATGGAGATTTAATGAAGCCCCTTTTTGACAGAGCATTGCTCATCTATTGTCAGTCAGTAGGCAGAATCTGATTTTGATTTGCATCTGTATTATTAAGTAAGAGAGTAACACCACAAAGTTTCAGTTCATTTCAAGTGCAAAATGCATGTTAAATGTATATTTGATTGGCAATCTGATATGTCCTAATTGGTCTTTTGTTAATTCTTTACCTCACAACAATATGATCTTTTCCTGCAATGTTGACTAATCTACCAAACATTGATTTCAGGTTTTGAGTCACAGTTAGATTTGGCTTCTGCAGTTATTTTCAATTTGCACAAGTCTAAAATGTTGTAATTTGGTAAAGACGTTGATGTATTTGCATTTGGTGCTCATTCAGAAATAACCGTAGTGTGCCATGGTACAAACTAGAGGTAGATATGGAGATCACAGTGTAGGACCGGAAGTGTGCGTTGTTTGATATTGTATGTCACTTGGGAGTCTGAACAGTGGCGAAATGTCACTTGATTCTAGAAAACTGTGTTTCCACGGTAAGTGAAGTTAATATTTTTTCATTTATTTTTATATTTGATTGAATTCTTTCCATCCACATGTACTTTTGATATATATTAAACATGCCAGGCACCTGATCGTGCAATATGCAACCTCCTTATAGCAGTAAGAATGTCTTGATCATCTTGATGTGAGAAAATTGAAATGATTTTCGACTACAAAAAATAGCAGAATTTTCGCTTTAAATAGCGCACACGAGAGAGTTCTTTCTACAATTAAAAGGTCTGCCGATGTGACTGCTTTCTCTTTTCATCAACAAGTTCCAAGTTTGGACCTTAAAAGCGATTAAAATGACGAAATTCCAGCTTGTCTACCAACAGAATTTTGTACTGTCACTTGTATAAAATAGTGTAGATCTCAAGTGACTGTACAATAGCTTATCAAGTGACAGTACAAATTCCCTATGTTGACATGCCATTTTAAACGAACGATTAGGAGGATTGTAGTCGATTTTGTTACCAATTCTTTACATGTTTTCAAACAAAAGTGAATAAAGAAACTGTCTATACATTTTCCGTTCAGCAAAAAAGCTTTTAAGGATGATTAATCAAACAAAATACCCCGTTGTTTTTAGACAAAATCATCTGTATTTTAGTATGGTTACATGATCAAGGTATCCCCATATCTCCAGGAAAGCTTTTCAGAGCACATGAGTGTTCTTGATACGGTCTATGATTAACAAACAAACAACTGGATATGAAGGTTTTATAATAGCTATCAAAATAAATGAAAAATCACCAGCTTGACTTACCGTGTGTTAGCAATTTTCACGACCAAGTGACATTTCACAGCTGTACAGACTCCCAAGTGACATACAATCTCAAACACTGTACACTCCCGGTCCTACACCGTGTAGATGAAGGTGTATAGTTTTCTTTTTATTGTCAGGTAATAGCTGGGAAAATACCCCCCAGACGTCCAAAATAATGGGTGCTGCATATTGTTTTTTTTTTTCTAATTTATTAGAAAAATTACATGTTTTGTGTTTAGTTTTCTTTTTTTTTCCGGTTTCAAAACTCTGTTTCATGCCATCAGATGTTTGAAAGTCATCAGTGGTTTTAGTATACATCAGCTTTTTGGTCACAATTTACAGTGAATTAAACTCAATCTTACTTTGAACAAGATTTATATTTGATAATAAAAAATTAAATGTACATTAACGAATTGTTTAAGTTCCCATTGCATGTGTTGTGTGTTACTCATGGCAATAAATTAGTTGTTGCTTTTATTCTTTGTACGTCAGTTATTGTTCTTATTATAACCCCCCCCCCCCCCCCCCCACCACCACCACCGTCGAAGTGAAGGGGGTTATACTGGAATCACAACGGCCGTCTGTCCGTAGACACAAATTTGTGTCCATGACCGTGCTACAGTTTGTTGTGGAATTATCTTTATTTGAACTTTTTTTCAACTCTTACTTTTGTACTAAATCATTCTGCATTCTATGACAAAGACCTGTTTTGTGACAAGTTATAATCACATTTAGTGATAGCTCTAGTTTTACCAAGAACGTACCAACTGATGATAACCTTTTTTTAGTGTAGCCGAGCAAAGTCGGTCATTATTCTACTGTATTTCAGCATAATAATAAAAAAAAAAAAAGGCAAGCGGGTCTATCAAGGCTATAGGTATATCTCTTGAACAACAGTCGGTGAAATCCACTACTTACAAACTAAAACCAATCTTAACAGTCCTCTTTCTTTAACTCTTTACTGAACCACAGAATTAAAAATTGAATTTAAAAATGATATTTTGATAAAAATCAGAAAATGTAAAAAGCATCAGTGTCACGTCAAATTTCTTGATAAAGGCATAAGCTGAAATATTTGTATAGAGTTAACGATTTTAAATTGCGTATTTTTCATTCCGCTTAAGCATATTAAGCACAAAAATTTAGCCTGTCCAAGTAGAAAGTATTTGCAGACGACAAAATAAACATGACTCAAAGATTGATATTTCCATCAGAAAGGATAGTAAACATTGTTGGAAAAGGAGAAAATGCCGGTTACTGGCATTTTCACCTTTTCCCACAATGTTTTGGAAAGGCTTCTTTCTCAGTCGTGAAAACGCAGGACCGTTTGGTAAAAAGTTGACTATTGTAACATTCAACTGCAAAAGAAATGAATTATTTAAACTGATAGTAAAGCCCCAAAATTTGCTACTTCAAAGTTATATGTGTGTGTGTGTGTGTGTGGGGGGGGGGGGGGGAAAGAGGGGGGTTGGTGTGTGTGGGTGGGGGGGAGGGAATTCTCCTTTTCTGACAGCGTGGATCCAATACAAGACTGTACGCTCTGTGCAGTCTGATCTTAATTTACACTGTCTACTAAAGGTTCTTAAGTTACGCTTAGTAGTCTAATGGTTAACCCTTTAAAACACAATCCCTACCCTTAACACCCATGTGAATGAAGCCTTTTGAAAACACTGTGGAAAAATAAGAAAATGCTGGTAACCAGCATTTTCTCCTTTTCCCACAATCTTTTCCAACCTTCCTGAAACAAACGTCTATCCTTTTTAGTCACATTCATTTTTCAATTGCAAATGCTTTCAATTTGGACCAATCTAAAATTTTGTCGTTTGGTAAAGAGTTAACTCTTCATCAAACAAGTATGTTTGTAGAAGAGGACTTTTGAAAGAGACATGAGAGGAGAAAATGTTCGTAATCAGCATTTTCTCCTTTTCCCACAGCGTTTTCTTACGTTCGTGAGCCACAATAATGTGAATCACATTTAATGTATTTATTTATCTATTTATTTACCACCGAATGTACACGATAGGGTTTTAACAGTTGCCCACAACATATTCAATAAAAGAAGTCAAATGCTATGAAACTTGAATGCATATAACTATATCAGGCACATCAGCCCCGCAGATATCACAAATCAAAGCACTGATAGTACTGAAGGCCAGGAAATTAAGGATACGAAACAACACAAGGCGTCAATTTTAATTAATACAAACAGGTAGATGGACAGGGATAGAAGCGGATTCCACTAAGCCCCTGGAATTCTTGGTTTTAACAGGAAATTTTGAACTGATACAAGAAAGCACCAGCCAGAAACTAATTAAGCCAGAGCTAGGCATGTGCTCACAGTTATGGGGTGCTTGATAATGGCTTAGAATACTTAGTAATTTGTCGTGCTTGTAAACAATCCCAAGTCAAAATTGAACTATTCAATCGGTCCAATACCAACTTTGGTTATCTAAATTTTCTGAGACATGTGATGTCTTTTGTAGTCCTGAATGACGTTATTTTTTACATTTATGACGCAAGAACATATTTACTTTTGATTTCAATGAAAATACATGTAAGATAAATACCAATGTAAAATGTAATTAATAATAAAAATTGGAGTGATGTGGCAGTTGGTCATGTTGTCTCTACCTTACACAAGTCGACGAAATTTTGAACTGGTCATATTTGAAGGAAGTTGTAGATGAAAATCCAAAGTAGTTCTTCGTGTATATTGAAAAGTAAGATTTTGGGGAAATTGGGAGGAATTGCTTGTTACAAGCAAATTCTCTTTTAGCCAAAACGTTTTCTCAATAAAATACTGTGAAAAGGCTGGATTGTTTTTGGTAAACGATTAGGCTCGGTTTACCTATTTTACTTGCCTATTTTACGGACAAGTCACAGTGACTTTAGTTTCGATACTTATATCTACATATGTAATATATAAAGACGTTAATCCTAATTCATTATTGTTGTCCAAGGACAACTTGTGTCAAGCCTGCGAACACTTGACCCTCAAGCTTGACCTAGACCCTGAGCCTCAATAAATGTTTCAAAGGAACTTTCTACTCTTGATAGAGAACACTGCATTATGCTAATTTATAACGGAATCTATCTAAAAATGTAGGAGTTATGGTTCGGACGAAAAATTGTCCTTCAATGTGGCCTTGATCTTGAACCTACTTGAACAGATGTTTCAAATGGCACATCTATTCGTGATGGAGGTCAATTGTGCCAAATTCTTTTGAAATCCATCCACAATTGTAGAAGTTATGGACCGGACATATTCGGATGCACAGAAGCCCTAGTGAACACTAGATATAGGTGTCAGAGACACTGATGCCCCTGCTTAATGGTATTGGTCACAGGTATTTCATATGATACTAGTAGAGAGAGAGATAAAAAAATATATATATTAAGTGACAAGCCAACGACTGCAGAAAAAATTATAAGCATTTTTTTTTTGTTTCAAATCAATCAATCAAAGACATATTTTAAGAATTACACGGGTATTATCTATTTGTGACAGGTGTAAAAGGTGTGAAATACATCATATCAGTGCGAAATAGGCAGTATAAACAGTGACAAAACTACCAAATAACTCTTGGATAAAGATAACTAATACACATAATGTACATACTTAAGACAACGAATTTTCAAAAATATTTTCATACACAACATGAATAACGATATGGATGAAATTTGATATTGGGGTCGATTTCTCTAAAATTTTATTTGGGACTATTTCACCAAAGATTTCTCCGGAGTGATAAACATAACAGAGGCCAAGCAGTTTGGGGACGATTTGTCCAGGGGCCGATTTCTCCAGCATTCCGCTGAAGTACCCTAGATTTAGACGATATACATAAGAAAAAGTGATAATTATAACACGGGCCAATATTCTATATGTAGTTTGCTTTATTTACAATCGCATTTTAGCGGAGACGCGTTTTGTGACACATATGTTCAAATGTCAACACAACGTTATAGACAGTCTCCGAGCAGAGTTGTCGTTCGTTACTCTCACCATACATGAATGTGAATGATCCGGAGTGCAAGGGAGAGCGTTATAAATATTATCCGTATATAGCGCGTAGGAATACACAACTGCCGGATAAAGCTAACTTTATTAGGTTACGCCTTTATTCTAAAGGTCAGTGTTAATGACAAAAACGGGATAAAAACACACACTCGACAGTTATTAAAGAGTCGTAATACCCTTGTAATTCCATAGCATTTTGCAGATGAAAGCTTTGAGGAAAGGAAAGCATTCACACCGTGTATATACTTGGGGAACTAGTTTAATTAGCGGACTCAGCGATATAGAGTGGACACACCGTTCAACATTTTGTCTGAAAAGGCAGCTTACGATCGCTTTAGGCAAAGGAATCCCTTGAGAGGATTCAGAGTAAACACTGATATTGAGCAATCAACAAAATATTACGATTTTGATAAAACACAGTCAAATAATGCAATTAAAAATTCCACGCTTACTAGTTGTAACGAGTATCATCTCGATATGTCATATGGTAAGTTAGAGCATCCATTACAATTTAAACAAAAAGGATTACACATTGTTCATATGAATATTCAACATTTTATCCCGAAATTTGATGAAATTAAATACATTTTATCTGCGAGTGCGGTAGACATATTTGGAGCGTGTGAAACTTACCTTAATGAATCATTGGTTGATTTCAATCTCAACACTCCCGGTTTTAGATATATAAGAAAAGACAGGAAGTATAAAAAGGGAGGAGGGATTTTAGTTTACATAAAAAACCATGTCCCTTTTAAGCACAGACCTGATTTAGAATCGGACGATGTTGAATCTTTGTGGTTTGAAATATGTCACAAAAATGCGAAATCTTTTCTAGTTTGTTTTGTTGATCGTCCACCAAATTCTAACAAAGGGTGGATCTCCAATTTTGATGAACAACTGAAAAAAGTAGAGGAATTACGCACTGAATATCACATACTGGGCGATTTTAACTTTCATTTCTTCACAGATAAAACAAGTTTTGATTGCAAAGAATGGTCGAAATTCGTTCTAAAATACGGTCTTTCACAGATGGTTAATAAACCCACACGAACGTCAAAAAAATCGGGTACAATTATTGACCATGTCTATACAAATCGATGTGATAGACTGAATGAAATATTTGTTTCTTCTCTCTCACTTAGTGACCATTCTCCAGTTTGCATGACGCGAAAAATAAGAAGCCGACGTGATAAGGGGGGTATTCATTCACATTTGAAGTATAGAAGTTTTAGAAATTTCAATATATCTGAATTTCAGAATGATATAAGTGTTTCAGAAGTTCATCTTCTCGAAACCGAGCACGACCCAGAACGCGCACTACCGTTATTTTACGATACTCTAAATAAAGTTTTATCTAAACATGCTCCAGTCAAATGTAAACGTGTTAAGAGTAATCATCTACCCCAATGGCTTAATGCTGAAGTGAAACAAGCGATGAATAAACGAGATCAATTTCACAAGTTAAAAGATTGGGATAATTTTAAAAAGATGAGAAATAAAGTACTGCATCTTATTCGTAAAAATAAGAAGGAGTATTATAATAAAGCTATCAAGAATGGCGCAAATAGTAAAGATCTGTGGAGAAATCTAAGAAAAGTACAAAACAATGATAACTCAGATAATGAACAAGCTGTCCTACCTTCACAAATGGTATTTAATGGGGAAAACATCGAAGGAAAGTATCATATTCTTAACTCATTCAATGATCACTTTATTAATATAGCAAACGTAGTAAATAGATCAGAATTTAAGGAGAGTACATTCTTATATTTACAGTCACATTTGAATAACGTATTAAAAGACCAAGTTTTTGACATAGAATTTATTACACCTTTTGAGGTTTGCCGAATGATTAAAAAACTGGATACAAATAAAGCTACAGGAATAGACGGAATAAGCGCAACTATTTTGAAACATTGTGGTGATCATACAGTTTTACCAATAACTTCGATCATAAATAACAGCATCGCGAAAGGTGTTTTTCCAAATGCATTGAAAGAGGCTTATGTGCTCCCTCTACATAAAGGGTTCGAAAAGGAAGATCCAAACAACTATCGACCAATATCTATTCTACCAACTGTATCAAAGATTTTTGAACGTCATTTATCTAACCAATTACTGTCCTTTCTAAATAAATTTGATATATTAACTAAGCACCAATCAGGGTTTAGAGAAAGACACTCATGTCAGACGGCACTTATTCGGTTGATTGATGAATGGCTTAAAGAAATCGATTCAGGGAAAATTATTGGCACAGTTTTTGTTGATCTTAAGAAAGCATTCGATTTAGTTGACCATGAGATTTTGTTACACAAGCTGAGGCTGCACCATTTTTCTGAAAAGTCTCTGGCACTTTTCAAATCCTACTTGAGTGACAGAAAACAGTTTATTAGGTATAACAATGAATTTTCTTCGCCACGAATTCTAACTAGCGGGGTCCCTCAGGGTTCTATTTTGGGACCATTACTCTTTTGAATTTACATAAATGACATAGGCTTACACGTCGGTAAGTCTAATTTAGACCTTTATGCGGACGATTCGACATTGCATACATCCGGAACAAACCTTATAGAAATACAAGCTGATCTCCAGAAAAGTCTAGAATGTATACTGAGTTGGTGCACTGTTAACAATATGCTTGTAAACCCAAATAAAACAAAATGTATGCTTATAGGACCTAAATATAAATTAAGGTCTACTAATCTAGATTTAAATATTGATAATTTTTGCATTGAAAACGTTGAATCTCATAAAATATTAGGTGTATATGTTGATAAGCATTTATCTTGGAATTTTCATATTGATAAAACTGTATCTAAGATTAACAGTAAGATAACATTGCTAAAGAGAATTTCCATGTATCTCACATTTGAAATGAAACAGTTATTTTATAACTCTTACATACTCCCAATCTTTGACTACTGTTGTACAGTATGGTGGAAGAACACCAAATGTAAATCCGCTAAGCTAACCGTCCTCCAGAAAAGAATCGCTCGCATTATTCTAGGCGTTACCCCAAGAACACCGTCGAAAAATCTTTTTTCTCAACTTAAGTGGTTAACATACGATAACAGATGTAAGTATCACACCGGCGTTTTAATTTACAGATGTCGTAATAACCTATCGCCTAGATATATGAGTGACATTATTTCGTTTTCGAGTAACACAAATTATGACTTAAGGTCATCTGCTCGTAGTGACATCGTAAACTCTAGATTCAATACATCGTACAAGAAACGGGCATTCTCGTATTTCAGCATGGATGTGTGGAATGAAATTCCTACTTCCATCAGAGATGCGAATTCAATAATAAGCTTCAAAAAACAGTTCAAACAACATTTATTGAACGTACAGTCCTCATTATAGCTACGTAATTATACATCTGTACAAAAATAAAAACGTGTGTCTGTCCGTATAACTCATTATTCCAACATACATTATTTTGCCATGAATTTATCTTCTTTTTATTTTCAAACACCACAATCATCAGTATCACCAATCATCATAATCATCATTGTTATTATCATCATTATCATTATTATTATTATCATTATTATTGTTCTCCTAATTATTATGGTTTTTGTGGCGGTTGTCGCCACAGAGTCAACGAAAATTCCAAAATTCGAAAAAAGATCCAAAATTCGAAACAAAATTCGAAAAATAAATAAGTCTAAAAACCAAACTCATGGCCTATGATTCGGTTACGAACATACCTAATAACCGCCATAAAATTTCAGTTAACTCTATAAAAAATAGTCCACCAAATAAGCTACTGCTAGTTACCAGCATTTTCTCTTTTGCCCACAATGTTTTCTGCCCTTCACAAAACAAATTTGAAATTTTCAGTCACATTTATTTTGTCATGTGCAAATACTTTAGAATTGGACAAACCTAACATTTTGTCGTTTGGTAATGAGTGAAAGTACCAATCCATGTACACGTGTCTGACTCACTTTTTCTGCAATAAAATATATTTCTCTACTCTTTACCAAATTTTACCTAATTAACTCAGGCCTGATTTTTCTGTTACGGTGAAGAGAAGTTTTTAACAATTACCATTCATTCCTGCATTTAAGGTCACTAAAGAAAAAAAGCTATGAAAAACATTGTGGGAAAAGAAGAAAATAATAGTATCCTACATTTTCTTTGTTTTACACAATAATTTCTACCCTTTTTGATACAAGTTTTACTAATTTGAAGATTTATTATGTTGTCTGCAACATCTTTCGATTATGACCAGTTATAAAAATTTTGTCTTCTGGTTATAGTTAACTCATTACCAAAGGACAAAATCTTACACTGGTTCAAATTGAAAGCATTTGCAGACGACAAAATAAAGGTGACTGAAAAATTGAAATTTGTTTTGGGAAGGATGAAAACACTGTGGAAAAAGGAGAAAATGCTGGTTACCAGCATTTTCTCCTTTTCCTACAGTGTTTTCAAAAGGCTTCTTTCTCAGGTGCGTCAAAAGTATTGATTGTGTGGTAATGGGTTAAAGAGGGTCTTCTTACAAACCATTTTGGGTGGGGAAACATCAAAATATAGAAAATATGTACTGTGGCAATTGTTTTATTGATGTTGCAGGATCAGTTTGATTGGATAAATTAAATAAAAAATAAATTCTAAAAACTAAATCGGGCCCTTGTAAATTGCAAATTCTCCTCAGAATTCCATCTACTTCTTGTTTGTGACTGTGAAACAACATACCAATTCAAAGGTCTGCCAGCTACATTTGAAAATGGCAACAAAACCCATTCTATGGAAAATTTGCAATTTTGGTGGAATATTTTCACAAGTGTTTACAAGTACCATAGAACAATTACAGAATTTCTGGGCAGACTGGTGGATCATATATAATTTGTTATTTTCATTGTCTTTATGACCAAAGACTGAAATTTGAATTTTTTCACTGTATGGTAGGTAATTCTAATACATTGTAATGCAATGAACTGTATTTCTATAAAACATTTTTTTTACAGCCATGATTGATAACCTGGTTGGACAACTTCCTGGGTGCTTTTTGGAGCCACTAGTGATGCAAATATAAAGAATATTGAAGAGCAATTTGGGAGGTGCAGTTGAATTACTTTCTAAGGAAATCAACCCAGATAGCAGCTAAGCAGGCTTACATGGCAAAATACTGAAGGTTTTATATTTTTAAACCTTTTTTTCATGAAAATAATAATTAATGCTCTGAGATAGGGAGGCAAAATGAAATTGAAATTCAAAATGATCAGCTGTCTTGATTTTTTGGCTATAAGGAATTATTAGATTCATTTTTCTAAACCCTTGAATTATGTAAATTAGATGCATGCTGTATTTTTTAACCCTTTACCACACGATTCGAAATTGTCTTTTTCAAATTGAAAGCATTTGCAGATGACAATTCAGATGTCTTATATCAGGTAAACTTTGCTTAAAATTGTGACTACTCTTGGTTATAAACACCTATTTACAAAGTGACTAATAGCATGACTTATTGTAACTTTTTGTTTGTACAAGTCGAAAATAGGTTTTGCCTTCTGCACAGGAAAAATAATCATTCATTAGCAACTTGAAATTATAGGTTCTTCTGAACTGGAAATATATGCAGGACATAACTTGAAATGCCATACTCATAGGCTGATGATTTTACTTTTCATGGTATTAAAATATGGTGTGAAAAATGAAAAAGTGTCCTGCACTGAAAGTTTTAGATCAACATGGCTAGTAGGTAAAGGTTTGATTTGCGTAAACTGTGTGAAATATTTCCTTGACCATTCTGGACATAATAATTATGCCGAGCAATGCTGAGGATAAAAATAGAATATTGATTTATGTAAATGATTGTTACCTGGGTCAGGTTAAATGAAGTACCGTAGATAATAATGAGCATTTCATTTCAAATTGTGAAAATCATTAATATCACATACACTCATTTAGTAATCTGGCACTGTTTCACCACATGGCATAAACACAAAAAGATAAATATTTGTCAAAATATGGGCCATGCTCTATGAAAAAGAGACTTAATGCATTTCTTTGATCTATTATACCAAGCAAGGCATCAAATAATTATGGATCTATAAACTCCATTTTGTCTATCATTCAACTGAATCATGAAGTAGACTGGTCCATGGAAATACAGAAGATATTCAAACGGCAAACATTGTGGGCCCATGTCAGCCTGGGCAGACTACACAGGCTGACCTGGGTCTATTCTTTTTGCAGTTGCAGCTCCTTTTTTTTTTTATAGAGCATGGCTTAATAATATATGTACATATTCACAGGTATTGGCTATGATCAACATGACATTGTGGATACCAAACAGATTCAAGCTGCTATTTGGAAACAGGTTAAATGGTATAGAAAGAGGATCAGACCAGAAAGACCATAGCAAAATCAGACTAAAAAGATGTATAGAATGCTTTTTGTACAATAGTGTTTTATTAGTATTTATAGATGATATTGTCTTTCTTCTAAATATTTTTTCAAATGTTGTCATATTATGAATAAGAAGTTATCCATTTGAAACAATACTTAGACTGCAGTAAGCATTGTTATTTTTCATATTGGTAAGTCCCACTTTTGTTGTATTTTTATATTTTTGTAGCTAAAGCCGGAAACATGACAGGAAACATGATTTGGTTGTCTGAGCAAATGCTTCTTTTTTTCACAATGCTTTCATATTAACTCATTACCAAACGACAGAATTTTAACTTTGTCCAAATCGAAAGCATTTGCAGATGACAAAATAAATAGTAGTATTCCCCAGGGTTGCTTGCTATATTTTCCATTATGAACATTTATGCAAAGTCATTTGAAAATTCTCAAATGGTTGAACAACAGCTTTGATGAGACACTTGACATTTTGATCTCCTTGACCGTGTATGAAAAAAATAATTATTTAATCTTACATATTGTTATTAATCTAAAGGCCAGTTTCTGGTCTTTGTTAATTTTAGATTTCTCTGTGTCTTAATATGACAAGGAACTTTCAGCCTGTCATTGTTATGCAAAAAAGTTTATCTCAGTTGAGAGTTATCTGCCAGTATTTACTTTTGCCTACCATGTATGCTGGGAAATCAGCTTTGCATGGGTGTCTTGTTAAAAGTTTTCTGCAGCATTACTGATATTGTGCACAAAGATTTGTATGTTAACCCATTACTACACAATCCCTACTTTTGACAATCCTGGAAAAGAAATCTTTTTGAAAACATTGTGGGATAAGGAGAAAATGCTTGTAACAAAACAAATTTCAAATTTTCAGTCACGTTTATTTCGTTGTGTGCAAATGGTTTCAATTTGGACAAACCTAAAATATTGTCGTGTGGTAATGAATTAAACAGTCTTAAAAACATTTTACTTTGTGTTTCTTCAGAGAGATTTCAGTATGCATCTTTTCTTAACCGAAATGCTTGTGTACCACAGTGAAATGGACAAAATCTTGTGGTTTCACTTGACTGCTTTAAATTGTAGATATAAATCTCTAAGCACTAATTAAGATTAAGATTAACTTATCAATAAATAGTTTACGGAGATACTAAGTGGTTTGTTTTGAACTTAAGAATTGAAGATTGATTTTAGGTAACAGTTTTTATATATTTTTGTGGAAATGTCAGAGACAAATATCTCTATGTATATTTCATGATACATGTACTGAGGCTAATGAAGCAACTGGTTTTCCAAACTCAACAATACAATGTTTCCTTAAATGTACATAGGATTAAATTTTTGCTGATAACTAAACAAGGGTAACGTGAAGAACTATATTATTGTGAAGATTTTCCAAATCATATGTCTCAAGATTTCTAGGTGAAGACAATGACAAAAAAAATTACTTGGAATATGCAGTGTTTTTTGTTAGTGTTTATTTTTGTTTCAAACAGAATGTTTCAATGAGCATAGACTCAGTACATGCATTATTGACCACCTCGAAAAAAATCTCTCAAGATTATTTACTGAAAACATTGACAAAAATGCAATTTTGCTAACAGTATGCAGTTGCTTTTTGTTAGTGTCAGACATATCTGTTAAAACAGAAAGACTGGGCCTAGATTCAGCAGATGCATTATTGATTACATGGAAAAATATATCAGGATTATCAAGGTGGAAACATTTACAAAAATGCAATTTTGCTTGAAATATGCAGTTGCTTTTTGTTACTGTTGACATATCTTTTAAACAGAATGACTGAGCTTAGATTCAGTAAATGGGTCATTGATTACCAGAAAACAATAGTGTCTAATTTTTGTCTTGTTATAAGTTTTAATCAAAGAGGGAAGCTTCAGCGAGCTGATGCTATTCTTAAAATGCTTCGATTAGGTCAAGCAGATCACATATTCAGCAACTTATGCAGATATTTGCAAATTAGTCTGTACATATTTGATCGTGTGAGATTTTAGTCTACATTGATGTCTTTACCAAATTGGAAAGCATAAGTAAAAAGCTGCGTTCTTGCCAAAACTTGTAAAATTGTAGGTGATAAAATTATTCAGGTGAAAACATGGACAAAAATGCAGTTTAGCATGGAATATGCTGTTACTTTTTGTTGTTCACGTTGACATATGTCACCTGATAGTAAAAAGCATAGATCGGAGAACAAAAAAAAAAAAACACTGAGACCTGTAGTTTGTTTTGACAGATTTGTGTAATTACAAGGCTCAGAGTTGGTCTTGAGTACTTTAAATCAATGGGTATTTACTATTGTATTCCTTATGTGTATATACAGATTATTTAATTTACTAACAGCATGATGATCATTGAGTAGTTAGTAAATGCCATTTGGTCGATAGATCAGGGACATACTGTTTTAAAGTTGTTCAGTCTTAAAGCTGGATATTTTGTTTAGTAGCTCTTTTACATGCCAACAGGTTATTGCACGACCATTGTAGGCGAATAATTAATCCTTTACCAAACAACAAAAGTTTAGATGGTCCAAATTCAAAGTAAATGTTGCTAAATAATTGAAATTCGTTTCCAGCAGGGTAGAAAACATTGTGGGGAAATGAGAAAATGCTGGTTACCAGCTTATTCTCCATTCTCAAAATGCTTTCAAAAGACTTCTATTTCAAGGTTGTAAAAACCAGGGATTGTTTACACTTACAGTAGTTTTGTTCAGTAAGCACCTCCATGTATATTTCATGATACATGTTATCAGGCTAATGAAACAATTTGTTTTCCAAACTCAACGACACAATGTTTACTTGGATGTGCATCAGTAAAATTTTTGCTGATGACTTAATATGCATATCGTGAAGAACTATGTTCTTGTGAAGAATTTCACAATCATCTGTCTCAAGTTTAAGATGGAAACATTGACAAAAAATCAAATTTGCTTGTAATATACAGTTGTTTTTTATTTGTGTCGATACATTTTTTAACTCTTTACCACATAATCCCGACATTTAAAGATGTTAACAAAGAAGCCTTTAGAAAACATTGCTGGAAAAGGAGAAAATGCTGGTAAAACGCTACCCTTTCCAAAAAAAAGTTGAAAATTTAAGTCACATTTATTTTGTTGTCTGCAAAGTATTTCAACACAGACTGTCGTTTAGTAAAGAGTTAAGCAGAATGATGAAGTTTAGATTCAATAAATGCGTAACTGATTACCTTAAAAAATATGTTCAGGATTATTCAGGTGAACACATTGACAAAAATGCAATTTTGGTAGGAATATGCATGATTACCTCGAAGAAATATCCAAGATTATTAGGCCTAAATGAAAATATGGACAAATATGCAATTTTGCTTGGAATATGCAGTTGTTTTTTGTTAGTGTTGACACATCTGGTTAAACAGAATGACTGAGCTTAGGTCCAGTGAATGTGTTATTGATTAACTGTAAAGAATAATGTCTAATTTTCTGTTTTTTTTTATTATTATTATTATTATTATTATTTGAAGTTTTGTGCTCGGTGGAAGTTGAACTTGAAAAAAAAATTATAGTCATGGGGGTAATATTTCTGACATTTGTTACTGTATAGTTTACATTTAAATAAATACATGTACCAGGTGATAAGCAAAACTGTTTTACCTGTTTTGTAATACCCACAGCAAGCAAAGTTTTAGGGGGTAATGCTGGGGTCACCTTGTCCATCAGTCTGTCTATCGTTTCACCTCCAATTTTTCACCCGGGCTTTCAAACTATAAAAGCTATCAACTTGAAACTTCATACATTGGCAGAACACATTATGGAGAAGTGCAGTGCATAAGAACCAAAACTGCCATTCATGTTTTTTGTGTTACTGCCATTTGTTGATATTCAGATGGAATTTCTGTCCAGTCCAGGCCATAACTTCCTAGCTGTTGAAGCTCAAAACTTATGTCCCCCACATTATGATTGGGCGGTATAAAAGGAGTCAGCTTGTCTGTCTGACCAAAAACTCAAGATCAACCGGACAACCGCCACAACAGTGCCTTCAGCGCTTTGATTACTATCGTTGTTCCACCCACCTTGAAGGCAACATTGTAAAAAAGACTTTGAAATATGTCTTAATGTTTTAACCTTCACTAAATAAGGATATTATTATTATTATTATTATAGAGGGATTCCTTGGCCTAAAAAGGAAAGGATCCCTTATTTTCATTGTCGTCCTAAAGGTAGTGGACCCGTAATACTTCTAGTGCTGCATGGAATAAAATTTCTTGATAGTTGATAAATACGATTTTAAAGAGATATAATACTTTTGTACATTTTAAACCGACTAGAAATTCCTTTGATGTCTATCCTGAAATTATATGTTGATATGTTTGTTAGTTTCCAGAAAAGGGAAGTAATTATTATTATCTCTCTTCGTAATGAGAATATAGTGGTTTGGGATTTATGAGTAATGATTCAAAAAAGGAAAAGAAAAAAAGGAAAATGTAGCTCGGTTAAAGTGGTGCAATAATGCTCATTTTTAATAATTGCTAATTTTGACGGATAGTATTATAGTTCAAATGGCTGTTTCCTAGTACGGGTCCACTACCTTAACCAGCATTTTCTCTTTTTCCCACAATGCTTTCTTCTCTCCCTAAAACAAAATTCAGTTCTTTAGTCACATTCATTTAGTAGTCTGCAAATGCTTTCGATTTGGACCAGTCTAAAATTTTGTCGTTTGGGAGAGTTCAATGCTGACGGTCCGAGATGGAGAGACAATGGGAGGAAATATCTCCAAACATTTTGACCTACGCAAAATTTTAGACTTGTCCAATTTGAAAGCATTTGCAGACCACAAAATAAACGTGAATTAGAAATTGAAACTTGACATTAGAAGAGCAGAAAACATTGTGGGAAAGGAGAAAATGCTGGTTGTTAGCATTTTCTCCTTTTCCCTCAATGATTTTCAGATGGCACCTTCCTCCCGGTCGTAAAAACCGGGTATTGGGAAAGGGTTAAAGTAACAAGGAAAGCCAAAACGGCAACCTCCGTGAAACAAAATTAATACGCCATTACAGAAAAATTTATTGGGAGAGCGGGATTAGCGGTGCATCTAGGGCTGCCGGTAAAAAGAAATCCAGAAATGTGTTTGGACTCTATTTCGTTTGTCAGGTTTTGGCTAGTCCACAAGTGTGGTATTTTGTAGATAGAATAAACACAATACGTGTGTGACGTTCTAACTTTAATAAACGAGTCTTGGATCTAGTCCGGGTCTTCAGAGGCGGGAATGTATGGGCATGCGCATTAAACAACAACTGTATACATGTACAATATGTAACAGACTCCAGTTTTATTAGCTCTACTGGCTAAAAGCCAGCAGAACTTGTGTCATGGCGTGGTTTCCGTCGTCCGTCCGTGTGCCTGTCCGTCCGTCCGTTAGTCTTTTTCTTGTTTACGCGATAAAGTCTGCATTTTTGGTCAGAATTTCATGAAACTTGCAGCGTTTGTAGATCTTATCAATAGCTTTAATCCTATTGAAAAAAAAAAAAAAAAAATCCGACATACAGTATTGGAAAAGTAGCCATTTCAAGTTTAAAATATCCATGTCTTGTTTACGCGATAAAGTCTGTATTTGTGGTCAGATTTCTATGAAACTTGCAGAGCTTCTTTTCTCATCAATAGCTTAAATCCTTTAGATTTTTTAAAAAAATCCAACGAACAATACGGGAAAAGTAGTCATTTCAAGTTGAACACTTTCATTGCTTGTTTACGTGATAAAGGATTTATTTGTGATCAGATTTTTATGAATTTTTATACGCCCGTCGAAGACGAGACGTATTATGGAATCACCCGTGGCGGGCGGGCGGGCGTCCGGGCGGGCGGGCGGCGTCCAGTTCTTTGTCCGGAGTATATCTCCAAAACTCTTCTAGCTAGGGTTATGAAATTTCATGGGTGGATACATCTCATCGAGGGGGAGTGCAGTGCGCAGGAATCATAACTCTTGCTTGCTTAATTTTTGAGTTATTGCCCTTTGTTGTTTTTCATACTTGAATTTTGTCCGGAGCATATCTCCAAAACTATACCAGCTAGGGTTATGAAATTTCATGGGTGGATACATCTCATCAAGGGGGAGTGCAGTGCGCAGGAATCATAACTCTAGCTTGGTTAATTTTGAGTGATTGCCCTTTGTTTTTTTCATACTTGAATTTTGTCCGGAGCATATCTCAAAAACTATACTACCTAGGCTTATGAAATTTCATGGGTGGATAGATCTCATCGAGGGGGAATGCAGTGCGCAGGAATCATAACTCTTGCTCACTTCATTTTTGAGTTATTGCCCTTTGTCGTTTTTCATACTTGAATTTTGTCCGGAGCATATCTCCAAAACTATACTAGCTAGGGTTATGAAATTTCATGGGTGGATAGATCTCACCGAGGGGCAGTGCAGTGCGCAGGAATCATAATTCTTGCTTGCTTAATTTTTGAGTTATTGCCCTTTGTCGTTTTCCATACTTGGATTTTGTCCGGAGCATATCTCCAAAACTATACTAGCTAGGGTTATGAAATTTCATTGGTGGATAGATCTCATCGAGGGGGAGTGCAATGTGTAGGAATCATAACTCTAGCTTGCTTAATTTTTGAGTTATTGCCCTTTGTTGTTTTTCATACTTGAATTTTGTCCGGAGCATATCTCCAAAACTATACTAGCTAGGGTTATGAAATTTCATGGGTGGATAGATCTCACATAGGGGCAGTGCAGTGCACAGGAATCATAACCCTTGCTTGCTTAATTTTTGGGTTATTGCCCTTTGTTGTTTTTCATACTTGAATTTTGTCCGGAGCATATCTCCAAAACTATACTAGCTAGGGTTATGAAATTTCATGGGTGGAGAGATCTCACCAAGGGGGAGTGCAGTGCACAGGAATCATAACTCTTGCTCGCTTTATTTTTGTTTTTCATACTTGAATTTTGTCCAGTGCATGCCCCACCTTTACAACTTAGGGTAAGACGGGCGTATCTTGCGACAATTTGCCGCTCTTGTTCAGTTTGTTTATCATTATCAATAGCTTTAACCCAGTTGACTCTGAAAAAAATTCAACAAACAGTTATGGAAAAGTAGCCATTTCGAGTTGAAATTTTTTATTTCTAATTTCTTTGTGGTCGGATTTTTATGAAACTAGCACAGTTGCTTTGTCTCATCCCTATTGATTTTGAAATAAAAAAATCTATCAATCAGTATGGGAAAAGTAGTGATTCAAAGTTGAAAAATTCCTGTTTATAATTGCTTTTCTTCACATTGACGTTACTGGTGATCTTTCTGCATCACGAATTCTTGATGTATGCTAGCATAACAGCATGCAAAAACTCTGCCAGTAGAGCGATTTCAGGCCCTTCAGGGCCTTCTAGTTAGTACAGGCACATAGGCCAATTTATTTTCTTGACAACACGTTATAATAATATAATGGCCTGCAACAAACGGAAAGGGCATTCGGACATTTGCGTAAAGTGTCGTGTCGGATCAGTCACTTGCCACAACTCGGGCGATTCCGTACCCACATCTAATTTGATTGTTCCTACCACCCGAGATATGCCGATGTCGGATCAGTCTGTACGGGCTAATTAATCCGAGACGGCACTTCACAACTACATTAGATTTTGTTCTACAGTAACTATACTCTTGCAAAACAGAAAATTACATAATAACGGAAGTTGTCAGTGCGGACTATGCAGGCCGACCCGAAGAATAAGACATGCGCAGACAACGCAATAAACTGAAAGCTGCGTCATGACGTCAAAGGCGTATGAACGTCGTTGCCATATTTACCACTGGTTACAAAGATATTGGAATCGTTAAAGGTAATTATTTTCATCATAACTCTAATTTTTAGTTGCATTTTCCTGATCCTGTCGAAGCCATTGATTAATTGGCTTGAGAAGTGTCAATATATATGTCGTAGTCCAAACTGGAATCCAGGCAGATCCGGAATCTGCTTAGACAAAACTGGAATTTGTCTATAACAAATCAGGATTCCAGTTTAGCTTTGTAGCTCTACAATCTGCCTAAACCAAATTTTGATAATTTCTCGTTGAATTTAGGGCGTCTACATATGAATCATCTTACTTTTAAATGTAAACCCCAAAATAAAAGAAGTTTTAGTCAGAAATTCAGAGTAAATATAAATTTTGAATGTTTTGTACTAATAAAAAAGGTGGAAAAAAAAGAGCGATTGTGGAAAAAATCATATAAAATGCTTTAAATGAAAATACCTTTCAAATGTAAACATCATTAAATCAATATATTTAAATGAAATATTAGAAAACGATGCATTTTGGTCTACACAAAATTTGAATTCTAATTTGGTCTAGGCAGATTCCGGATCTGCCTAGATTCCAATCTGGCCTACGACATATACATAGACTATATCATTTGGCTGGCAACACACGAATAGGGCATTCAGACACTTGCGTAAGGTGTCGTCTCTGATCAGCCTACGCAATCAGCGCAGGCTAATCCGAGACTGCACTTAGACGGCAAAATTAGATTTTGTGACACAGTAGACGTGTGCAAAACGGAAAAAATTATATACGGAAAGTATCGTTTTGTGACTAGCCTGTGCGGACTGCACAAGCTGATCTGAGACGACACTTTACGCAAATGTCCGAATGCCTCATTTCGTGTGTTGCAAGCCACTTTTAAAACAAAAAAGCCTAAACCTTGATCTATCATCATTGAAGTCTTTAAATTGTTAGATTTTCTACAAATAGTTAGCGAAAAAAGAAGTTTTTCTTTGAAAACTTTAATTTTTACTGCAGAAACTATGTCAACTTCTGCCTGTTTAGAGAGCCTAGTCTTACAAAGTCAGCGAAGTGAAGATTTCCGTCCTAGAGCACATCTAATGATACAGACGGACAAACATGAAACTACCAAAGGTGCACTTCGACTTTCCATGACCGAACTTGCTTACGAATGTCTCTTACAGTACTTTGATCCCCACAGAAATGCACCCAGTGTTACGTGGATAAATAGGTAAATATTCATTGACTGAATGGTGTTTTACGTAGCTTTCAACCTTACTCCAGTTTGATCTCGGTGACAGCTCATAGGCTTATTTATATGTGTCAGCAGTGCTAGGCTAGGGTCCTCAAGTATCTTGCCCAAAAGCACCCCAAACGGATCCAGTGAGGCTTAAGCCCGGGGCTTCTAGGCCACGAGACCTGCACTATACCACTGAGACACGCAGGACCTCAATCTAAGAATTAGTTGTTTATCAGTTTCGAGTAATATTCGTCTTTATCCACTAGAACTACACTGAAACGAACTTCTAAACGCCCACTTTTGTATCTCCTATAAATTGGAGCAAGTAAAAGAAGTGTCAATAAAAACAAATTGTGACATATATCTGTACGTTAACCATGGAATTGTGATGACAGGATTCTCGATTTTTCCAACATAAGAACTCTCTTCTTCACAAAAAGGAAAACTAGTTGTTTGCTCATGCGTGGTATTTACTGTTTACCAGCAAAATTACTGTTTACTGGCAAAATTACTGTTTACTAGCAAAACCAGTTGAAAAAGAGACTCATAAAATACTGAACTTTTGTAAGCAATAAGAAAAAAACATAAACATCATTATCTGTGGAAAAAAAATGCAGTCCGAAAAAAAAAAAAACCACGAAGTTTTCAAAAACTTGATTCTTCAATTTACAAGTTGATTTTGAGTGAATAACCAACAAATAGGCCTACCTTTCCTCCGCTATAAAATTAAAATCAATTCGCTTCAGAATTTGGCTCAGGTATGTTTTCAGGTTGGTCAATTTGGCCGTTTAGAAGTTTATTTCAATGTAGATGTGCAGAGTTCGAAAATTTCATGCAAGTTACACTAAAGAAGAAAAAATAATATATGCCGTTCTCTGTTAAAAAAAAAACAGGGGGGGGGGGGGGGGGATTAATGCACCTGCAGAAAGTATCGACACAGGTCAGCCTGTGTTAACCTGTATCGAAACATTTTGCTTTCGGTCAAGTTTTTGCATGTCTACGAACCGTTCTGCCTCAGGTTTCAGCCGACATGTATCACGGAGATGTATTTATCTCCCATTTGCCAGAGGGAGGTTCTTATAAATTTATCAAGATTTATCACATAACCTCCCTTGTTTCCTTTGAAATATACCCATTACGAATTTTCTTTTATTTCATTCTTTCTGGTAGGATATCGAGAAACAGTACATGTATCACGGAGATGTATTTATCTCCCATTTGCCAGAGGGAGGTTCTTATAAATTTATCAAGATTTATCACATAACCTCCCTTGTTTCCTTTGAAATATACCCATTACGAATTTTCTTTTATTTCATTCTTTCTGGTAGGATATCGAGAAACAGCAGTGAAAGTATTTTTCGATCTTACACTGGTACCACCAGTGAAAATACAGATTTTCACGTTCTTGTTGCCTAGGTAAATTGCGCGTGCCTCACAACGCGAGATGGGAAATTTGACGTCATAAACCTTACATTTCTCGCGCTTGACGTAACTTTGCTATGCGGGAGAGGTACGCCACGGGGAATAAGGGAAAAGAACTGTACTGAATTTTGATAAAGCTCATCCAAGAAAGGGTTAAAAGCATGAAATAAATAGAATATTTTTTTTTCGGTGAAAGATCGAAATTTATTTCATCTCGTGAACACCATCAGTAATATTTTCACTCGTGGCTGCGCCATTCGTGAAAATATTACCGATGGTGTCCACTCGATGAAATATATTTCGATCTTTCACAGAAAAAAAAAACAACAAATATCCTCTATATCTTATACACGTGTAATATCACAATTGTATGACGTCATTTTTGACGCCATTTTGAACTTTTTTCATGGAAGTGAAGTACGGATATATCTGCAGGTGCATCTATAGATGTTTTTGCATCTTCTGATCTATTTTTTTGTGAAATAACGTTATGTGATAAAAAGAATCTGACATTCGGTGGAATTCAAGATGAAATTTTATTAAATTCGTCGAGAAAAAAAATGTTAGTAAGCTCGCTGAAGGCTCGCTTAATAACATTTTCCCTAGACTCGTTTAATAAAGTCTAGCTTAAAAGCCAACTCATGTCAGATACTATATTTCAGACACGTATCATCCTTTGTGCATTTGTGTGTGTGTGGGAGGGGGGTGGGGGAAGGGGGGAGATTAGCTGAACCTTATGGCTCTTGACCTATTTATTGCTACTGGTAACAAATGAATAATTAGAACTTTGTGATTGAAAAAAAAAAAGATCTAGGTCTATATATGTGTATTCCACGGACCTCTGCGGGTAAAAATGTAGACATATGTATTTCATGCTTTCCGAAAGGATACCGAGAAATAGCGGTGAAAATATTTTCCGATATTCCACGGGTTTGACCATTAAAAATAGATCTACTTTTTTTTTAGTTTCTAGTTACCAAGGTAAAACGCGCGTGACTCACAACCAGATGGAAATATGACGTCATTTACTTACATTTCTCGCTCTTGACGTAATATTGTAATACGGTGCTATGCGGAGGGTGTATGCCAAGGGGAATAACTGAAAAGAACTGTACTGGATTTTGATAAAGCTCCTCCTTAAGAAAGGGTTAAAAAACCTGAAATAAATATATTTTTTTTTTCGGTTAAAGATCGAAATTTATTTCATGTCGTGAACACCATCGGTAATAGGCCCTATTTTCACGAGTGGTGCAAATATTACCGATGATGTTCACTCGGTGAAATAACTTTCAAATTTTCACACACAAAAAAAACATCCTCTATATATTCTAAGGGTCCCCTGCCTATTTCCTGGCAAATTTATGCCGTCTGTTTTTTTTTTTTTTAAATAGATCTATTTCTTGTTTCTGTTTTTTTTTTTTTCAGAAAACAACTTGTCAAATATTTGATGGTTTCCGTGATGGAGAACCACCACGGCTGTGTCAGCAACTATATTAAAAGTATGCTGAAAACGAAAGAGATCTTGTACAATACGGATGCCGTGCTCTTTCTGTCCCCTGACGCCAAGTCTTTCGTCGACCTTCACAAGAAATCATTCCTGGATTCCCTTGCTGTCATTCTTCAAACAACCGTGGACAAAATTTTGATCATGGACATCTCACAAAGGCCTTCGTCACTTCTGTAATGATCGTCTGTGTTTTCCTCATCTCTTCTACAATAACAGCATAAATAAAAAAATAGTATCGTCTTCCTTGGTTATCTACATTATTCAGTTACGCCATTATCAGATATTCATGTTAACAAATAAATGCCTCGTTGTCTGCGCATGTGATAGATCTATTCTTCGAAGATTCGACCTGTCCTAATATTGGGGAAGATTGTAGTAATACACGCTATAAAGTAGCAATGAAGACAATGGCTTTTATCAATACGTTTTGGGAGAAATCAGGCCTGTTTTAGCTCAAAATTTCCCAAAAACTACTGATCATAGATGAATGAATTGCATAAGGTAGCGTTTTATTGAGTAAACGCTTATTTTACCTTGACATTCAATGTAACGGTTGACGCGTAGAAAAGTAGTCCGGTTCTGTACCCAGGATGCCCAAATTAGATAGACATGCATTTGTAGAATGCCATACAGAGGAAGATAATGATAAATTCTTATTGGAATAAGAAGCTGTTTTGTGCTGCTGTCATCTCGGTTTACGTATACCGTAGAATCTCTCCTGAAGCATTCGCCTTGGCTCAGCCGGTTATTTTATGACCATTTAATCCAGGTTTGATCCCGTCTAAAGAGCAAAAAAATCATCTTGACTTTAGCACGGTTAAGTGATCAAGGCATCCCCATTGCTCGTAGGAGTAATGAAAGGTCCATAGCATACATGTACAATTTCTGTGGTCAACAAGAAATAACTGGAAAGGAAAAAAAAAAATTATAATAAATGAAGAATCATGGGCTATTTTTAACATCCACGCGACAGACCGTCACTCCATTTATACATACAGAATCCAAAGTCATATACAATGAATATCCGTAAAAATGAGCCATGCTCTGTGAAGAGGGGGCTTAATGCATGTGCGATAAGTATCGATCCTTGTCAGCCTGCAAAGGCTAACCTGGGCCGAAACTTCGATATCCGGTCAATTTTCTGTTTTTCAAAGGATCGATCAGGGATCGTTCATATTTATATCATTATCTCCCGCAAGATGACATTCTACAAATAGCCTACATGTATACATGTATTTAATAAGGGCATTCCGGACAACCGTCACTTTGAAATTCAAAATAACATAAGTTTACGTTTTCTCAGTAAAACGCTACCTGGTCCGATTTATTCGGTTATAATTCAGCTAGCAGGTAACCGATGCACCGGCAATTTATTAAAACAGTCCCTACAGGCTTGTGTTTAGTTTCGGTATAAGCCCTACTTTTCCCAAGTATCGGTGAATGGGTGATGCATCATATAAGACAGGCTGAATCTTCGAAGAATATGACATGCGCAGACAACTTGTATTTGTTTAGAATCCCTGGATCAATCTACCTCATTTTAAGTCGGTTATTGAAAAAAGTGGCTTCTATAGATCCACAATTATGTGATGACTTGGGCTAGTATCGTGTGTGACGGGGATCCATTAAGCCCCCTTTTGCCAAAGTACGGTTCAAATGTCTGTCACGACGTTAGCTTATTGTTTATAAGTGATAAACATTTCTATACAGTGCTTCATACAAACCAGAACTCTTGCTATTCAAAAACGTTGAAAAGGAAAAGAAATTACTCATGGACTATTATTCTCAATAGATCACCATTCTACATTCTAGATCGTGTAACTTTATCAAACAGCATTATATCCTACGGAGCCCGGTAGGTGTCATGCTCTACACTTTTTTTATTTCGAAAAAACAAAATACTAAATCGTTAAAACGAAATACTATTTCGAGAAAACGAAATACTAAATCGTTATAACGAAATGCTATTTCGAGAAAACGAAATGCTAAATCGTTAAAACGAAATACTATTTCGAGAAAACGAAATACTAAATCGTTAAAACGAAATGCTATTTCGATAAAACGAAATAGATACAGGGTGTCCGGAAAGTAAGGTAACACTTTCGTATATTTATATTTTGGCTTAAAAAACAAGATAACGAGATGAAAAATATATACACATAAATAAAACGTGTAAGTTTTTTTGTGTGATGATTTAATTCAATTTTCCTAACACTTTATGTTTTTATACAGATTTCAATTCAAAAGTCCTTTTTCTGTCATTGGCGCCATTTTACAATTAATGACGTTTGCAGCCACTCTCTTGCACTCCGGATCATTACATTCACCTCTGTAGTGGGCTCAGAAAGTAGTTCATATTTTTGTCACATGACCATAACTCAAAATGGCTACACAAACGCCGGTGAAAGAAAGACCAATATCGATTGTTTCGAGTGCTGTTCAAACAGCATGGGACCAATCAGACTTAGTGATAGGAAATGAATAAAAGAGGGATTTTCTGAAAAGCCTAAATATCTTTAAAGGACGATAACTTGATCTTTAATCGTACAAACTTAGATCCAGCGGTGTGTCAAATCAGTTGTCATCATTCATGGGCGCAGCCATTTTTGTTAAAATCGGCGTAAGATTCTGAAAAGTGAAGAGGCTCAAAAAAAATAGTCCCATTTTATACAGGCAAATTCATCAGTTTGAACGCACCTATAATGTATCCAGAATCATATTTCCTTTGTCTAACTTACAATTTTACATATGAAACAGTTAAACAGTAACAAAACATCTTTTCACCGGTTTGACAAGATTCTTGTCATTTAGCCCATCGCAGAGATGTATGTGAGGTAACGAACGACAACTCTGCTCGGAGACTGGTTTGCAGCGAGACGGCAGATTATGCTCTTAACATGCCGATTATGCCGGATGATATTGTGAATCACTTGAGTGCACATTTCAATATCAATCTATTTCAGTGTAACCGGTCTGTAACAATATGCCTCATCTTGGATGAGGCTGTCAACCTTTGACCTTTTAAACTAACATCTCGCACAGTCGCACATGTTGAAATCAGAAAAAGGTCGCCCTCATTCCTCATTGCAAAGCAATTGGTTTATGCAGGAAAGTGCTACGCCACACACATCTTAATCTGTGGCAGACTTTTTACATAATATGTTCAGAGATATAGAGTAATGTCTAAACGATATCCGGAGGTAAGACATGGCCTGCACACAGTCCAAAACTCAACCTTAACCTGCATGACTTCCTCCTTTGCAGTGTGTTGAAGTCGAAGGTCTACGATCCCAACCTAAACAACCCAGATCTGTCGTTAAAAAAAATCCTTCTAGTGAAATCAGTATGATTGATGTTTGAATGCATTTCAAAGTGAGTGAAAAAATCATTGTGCGTGTTCTGAAAGGAAAAAGTGTAAAAGACAGTCACATTGAAAACGTCATTAATTAATAAAATGACGTCAATGACCGAAAAAGGACTTTTGAAGTGAAATCTGTATAAAAGCGCAAAGTGTTATGAAAACTCAATTAAGTTATCACACAAAAATACTTACACGTTTTACTTACATGTATATATATTTTTAATCTCGTTATCCTATATTTTAAGCCAAAATATAAAAGTACGAAAGTGTTACCTTACTTTCCAATCTCCGAGCAGAGTTGTCGTTCGTTACCTCACATACATCTCTGCGATGGGCTAAATGACAAGAATCTTGTCAAACCGAGGAAAAGACGTTTTGTTACTGTTTAACTGTTCCATATGTAAAATTAAAAGTTAGATAAAGGAAATATGATTCTGGATACATTATAGGTACATTCAAACCGACGAATTTACCTGTATAAAATGGAACTATTCTTTTCGAGCCTCTTCACTTTTCAGAATCTTACGCCGATTTTAACAAAAATGGCTGCGCCCATGAATGATGACAACTGATTTGACACACAGCTGGATCTAAGTTTGTACGATTAAAAATCAAGTAATCGTTCTTTAAAGACATTTAGGCTTTTCAGAAAATACATCTTTTGTTCATTTCCTATCACTAAGTCTGATTGGTCCCATGCTGTTTGAATAGCACATGAAACAATCGATATTGGTCTTTCTTTCACTGGCGTTTGTGTAGCCATTTTGAGTTATGGTCATGTGACAAAAATATGACGTAATGACGGACTACTTTCTGAGCCCATTACAGAGGTGAACGTAATGATCCGGAGTGCATGAGAGTGCTTACTTTCCGGACACCCCGTATGTTCGGAACGCTTGGTTGTCATGGTCATGTGAGATGAGTGGCTCCGGGCTTTTTCGTCCCAAAACCAGTCCGTCCCTGGGCTTGTTCGTCCGCTGGGCTTGTTCGCCCGAGCTTGTTCGTCCCTCACTCCTTATAGATCGTGTTTGAATGTATAGTGCTATTTGAATTCTAAAATGAGTTGTTATTTACATGTAAAAATACTTTAAATAAAACGTTCTCTTGGTCGTTTACAGTACTTCCCCAGGCCCGTAGGAACGGGAAGGGGAGGGGTGCAGGGGGTGCTTTAAACAGCAAATTTAAATATTGTCAAAACCTTGCATTTACATAGTGTACAATTAAATTAAACTTTAATTCTTGTTGATTAAACGTCCTGTTCCAACCGATCTGCTTTTTAAGCTCCCCTGAGCACAGCGTGCTTAAGGGGAGCTTTTAGGATCACCGTATGTCCATTGTGCTTCGTCCGTCGTCAACAATTTTTTAATGATCTTCTCCTCCTAAACCGCTGGGTCAATTTGGACCAAACTTGGCTGGAATATTCTTTGGGAGGTTCTCTTTTAAAATGGATCACAGAATTTGATTCTATCAAAAACTGTGGTTGTCATGGCAACCAAATAGAATTTTCTAAGAAATTCTATAAAGATTTTCTCCTCTGAAAACGCTGGCCAGATTTTGAAATAATTTCACAGAAATGATCCTTAGATGACCCTTTTTTAAAAACAACAATTTTCGTCTTATTGACATTTACCGTTAATTTCCATTTCTTACAGTATTTCTCGAAATTATTAATTAAATTCTGTAGACCGTCTGCTGTTTCAGATAACAAGACCGAGTCGACGGCAAATAACAGTAAAAATAAAGTTAAATCGTCAATTTCGTATCCTTGGGTAGAGTTTTATTGTAAATATGATTCAATATCATTGACGAAAAGTGAGAACATGATTGGTGATAATATTTCTCCTTGTAACAATCCAACCTTACATTCGAATAACTCTGAAAAACAATGTGAATGCTTGACACATAACTTTATCTCATCATATATCGACCGTATTACCTTAAACAGTTTACCATCTAATCCCTGATTGATCAGTTTGTACCAAAGACCCTCGCGGTATATACTATCAAAACATTTCTGAAGATCAATAAAACAACAAAAACGACTACCCTTTTTGTTAAGTTGGTTTTCAATCAGTGAATTCAGAATAAAAATTGCGTCAGTTGTGCTGAAATTCGATTTAAATCCAAATTGTGCGTCTGATATAATATCATATTCATTCGCCCAATTTTTAGGCCAGGGAATCCCTCTCAAGGGATTCCCTTGCCTATAGGGATCGTAAGCTGTCTATTCAGACTAAAATGTTGGTTGGTGTGTCCACTCTATATCGCTGAGTCCGCCAAAACAACTAGTTTCCCAAGTATATACAGAGATTGCTTATCTCACGGTGTGAATGCTTTCCTGTCCTCAAAGCTTTCATCTGCAAAACGCCATGGAATTGCAAGGGTATTACAATCCTTTAATAACTGACGAGTGTGTGTTTTTTATCCCGTTTTTGTCATTAACACTGACCTTATAAAGGCGTAACCTAATGAACTTAGTTTATCCGGCAGTTGTGTACTCCTACGCGCTATATACGGTTAATATCTATAACGCTCTCTTTTGCACTCCGGATCATTCATATTCAGGTATGGTGAAATTAACGAACGACGACTGCTCCCTGCGGCGCTCCCGGCGCTCCCTGAGGCGCTCCCGGCACTCCCTGCGGCGCTCCCTGAGGCGCTCCCTGAGGGGCTCCCTGAGGCGCTCCCGGCGCTCCCTGCGGCGCTCCCGGCGCTCCCTGAGGCGCTCCATGCGGCGCTCCCTGCGGCGCTCCCGGCAACTTTTCTTGCATATGCTTGTCCCTTTTATGTCTTAACAAATTGTATTTACTGCAAAATGTTTGACCGCAATCTGTGCAGTGAATACTTTCCATGTTGACCTTCCGATGATTCGTGACTAAATGACTGAATCTAACAAGTATGTCGTTTTTATAGTGTTTCACAGGCCAAAGACTAACCAATCAAAATGTGTCATTTCAGCCCAAACCATCCTTTGTTGAGACGTTGCTATAAAAGACACTATTACAGATTGACAACTTCATTCGAGCTCAAAATATCAAGAAGAGAAATTCAAATCGTCACCACAGTGAGTATCATTATAAATTTTGTAGTCTCGCCTTTTTCTTAGTCTCGCCTGGCTTTTCGTAAAAAAGTTAACAGTGTTACTAGACTTATTGACTAACCAATCAAAATCTGTGATTTCAGCTCAACTTGCTGAGACGTATCTATATAAAGGGACTAAATTACACAGCAGTTCCATTTGAGTTTAGTGTGACAGAGAGGGAAGAACGAAGTTCATAAGTTCCTGGCTAAAATATTCAAACAGTGAGTATCAGTATAATTTTGTAGTCTCGCCTTTTTCTTAGTCTCGCCTAACTTTTCTGCTGTCTCGCCTGTTTTTTTGTCTATTCTTTTCTTGTCAGTATCTATAACCAATGTGTTATAGGAAGTTAGATCAAGTGCTCATATTTGTTTCACTTTATTTATAGGTCCTGATCATGGCTTACCAGTGCGAAGAATGTGGGGCTAGTTTCCCAAAGCTTAGCCAACTTCTCCAACATCAGCGAACAGAAAACCATTGGAAGAAGTACTGATGTGAACGATGTGGCAAGTGTTTTTCAAGAAAGAGTAACTTGGACCGCCATATGGAAAAACACGAGGCTTCTAATGCTAGTCATTGTGAACTATGTGGAAAAGCTTTTAGTCGTCTCGATAGTCTGCATCGCCACTTACGAGAAAAACACCAAGTAGGCGGAGGACAAAAACGACCAGTAAATGACAGTGAGGCTGGTGGGCCTGTCAAAAGATTGAAAAAGGACGATAACGCACGTCAATATTATACGTTAACCAAGATCAAGGAGCAGCGGATTGAAAAGTTTAAGACCATCGCATCAAGTTACAAGGTCAACTTTCAAGACATCGAGGTGACAGAAGATGTACTTTCTACCCTGAAAATATTATTCACAGGCATTTTTCAGGATCTCACAAAGGGTGCAAAGTCTGAAGATTTAGTACGACTGACGGTTCAAAGCCCTAGCCTGGATTATCCCATTGTGATACCCTTTTTGCAACTGAAAGAGCTGACTGCGGACCGATTTATGTCGGAACTTGAACGGGTACTGCAGTCCAATGAAGACTTCGTCGTCGATACTGAGTTGATATTCGAAGTTACTCTGGTGGACATGCCAAATGGTGGTGCTAGAAAGCGTTGCAAGTTTGTGAACACAGATAAGTTTTGCATTGATAAGAAATGCATTATTCGCATTCAAAATGACGACGACCTGTGCTGTGCCCGCGCTATTGTTACAGCAAAAGCAAGGCTTGATAATCATGAGAAATGGAACAGTATACGACAAGGCAAATCACTGCAAGAAGACCTGGCCAAACAACTTCATGGGAAATCAGGGGTAGTCCTAGGCAAGTGCGGAGTGAAAGAAGTCAAACAGTTTCAGGAGGTTCTTCCAAACTACCAGATTCTCGTGTTGTCACGTGATCAATGCCATCATATACAGTGGACCGGAATCTGAAAAGAAGATCTGTCTTTATTTTCATGATAACCATTATGACGTCATCACATCTATGGCCGCATTTTTTACCAAAAATTATTATTGTACAAAATGTCAGACAGGTTATGATCACAAAGAAAAACATAAATGCAACAATGCTTGCCACATGTGTTGCAAAATTCATAATGACAAGTCCGATGAACACTGGGTCCACTGTCTCACTTGTAACAGATATTTCAAAGGGCAACAATGCTTCGATTTGCATCAACAGCAATCTGTGAAAGGGAATTCCACATGCAAGACATTAATTCGCTGTAGAGACTGTGGTAGTACCATTAATACGAAAACACATAAAACAAAGCATGTTTGCGGAGAGATCTTCTGTGGTGTATGCAAAGACTTCTTTCCTAAGGATCACCAGTGTTACATGCTACCTGAGCAAGAGAACGATAATGAGATGCCAGTATCAGTGGAGGAGGAGGTCATTCATGAAGAAGAGAACCCTCAAACCTTTATCTTCTTTGACTTTGAATGTACTCAGGATGACATGGTACAATGTGAAACAGGGTTCAGTTCAGATAAAAACGGAAAGTGTCAGCACTGTTTCTCAGCTAAGTGTGGTGTAGTCGAACATGTCCCAAACCTGTGTATTGTGCACAAAGTGTGTACCTTGTGCTTGGATACCGTGGTGACAGACATTAGCGAATGTGAGCACTGTGGCAAAAATGAACTTATTTTTTGAAGGTGCTGATACACTTGATGGATTTTGTCGGTGGCTGTTTTCGGAAGATAATTAGAAGGCCACCGTGATATGCCACAACTTCCAAGGCTATGACTCTTATCCAGTTTTACAGTATCTTTATAGGAATGCTGTAATTCCAACTATCATCCCCAATGGAGCAAAAATCATGTGTCTGCAAGTACCAAGTTGTAAAATCAAAATGATTGATTCCATCAACTTCTTACCAATGGCTCTGTCAAAACTACCTAAAATGTTCGGAATGTCAGAGTTAGCTAAGGGTTATTTTCCTCATTTATACAACAGAAAGGAAAACCAAAAGAAGATTCTGCCTCATTTGCCTGATGTCAAGTTCTATAATCCCGATGCAATGAAACCAGAAGATAGGAAAGCATTCCTAGCCTGGTACTCTGAAAATCAAGGCAAACCCTTTGATTTTTGGCGTGAGTTGGTACTCTACTGTCGCTCGGATGTCGACATACTACGGCGCTGCTGTCTTAAATTTAGAGAAAATTTCATGGACGTCACCCAAGTCGATCCTTTCGAAAATTCAATCACCATAGCCTCAGCGTGTCAACGTGTCTTTCGATCCAACTTTTTAGAAAAAGATTGCATAGGAATCATACCTAATCATGGGTATAATCCTCAGCAAAACCAATCGACAAATCGACAAATATTTGTCTCACACCACAGGATATAAGATACAGCATGCCATGAATGGAGGCGAAAAGCGCATCGGCGATTATTTGGTGGATGGCT
Organism: Tridacna crocea; assembly: GCA_943736015.1. Taxonomy (NCBI): domain Eukaryota; kingdom Metazoa; phylum Mollusca; class Bivalvia; order Cardiida; family Cardiidae; genus Tridacna; species Tridacna crocea. The sequence continues at coordinate 29,544,230 of OX031066.1, read as the reverse complement.
ACTACGAGACAGAGAATGGGCAGAGAGTTGTTTTGGAGTTTCATGGTGATTTCTGGCATGGAAATCCAAACAAATTTACTAGTACAACTTGGAATCCAGTTGCAAAACAGACCATGGGAGAGCTGTTTCAAAAAACACTAGATAAAAAAAGATACCTCGAAAGTGAAGGATACACTTACGTCTCAATGTGGGAGTCGGATTTCGACAGAGATCTCTCCCAAAATGAGACCATGGCTGCTTTCATTCAAAATCTCGAAATAGTCACACCACTTCAGGCAAGGGATGCTTTCTATGGGGGCAGGACCGAAGCATTCACACTGTACAAGGAAGCCTCTGAAACGGAAACAATAAGCTACTACGACGTCACTTCTCTCTATCCTTTCATCAATAAAACGGGTAAAGTACCGCTTGGTCATCCTGAAATAATTACGGAAGATTTCGGAAATCTAGATGAGTATGAGGGACTCATAAAGTGCAAGGTTTTACCACCTAAAGGTTTATTTCATCCTGTCCTTCCCTGCAAACTGAACCATAAATTACTGTTTGCCCTGTGCCGAACATGCGCAGAAACCCAACAACAATCACCATGTCAACATTTGGAAGAAGAAAGAGAATTTATAGGTACCTGGGTCACCGACGAGTTGAAAACGGCCTTGCGGAAAGGATATCGACTTAAAACAATCTACGAGGTTTGGCACTTTTCTCGTGTTTCGCAATACGATCCTGTTACGAAAACAGGGGGTATATTTACAGAATATGTAAATACATTTTTGAAGCTTAAACAGGAAGCCAGTGGATGGCCTTCATGGTGTCAAAGTGAAGAACAAAAACAGAGTTACATTCAAACTTATCATGAAAAAGAAGGTGTAAAGCTAGATTACAATAATATTAAGAAAAATCCTGGTATGAGAGCTTTAGCCAAACTCATGCTTAATTCATTTTGGGGCAAATTTGGGCAACGCAACAACTTGGCACAAGTTGAAATCACTGATGACCCTTCTGTCTACTTTGACAAACTAACAAGCGAAAGTGAAGAGGTGACGGCTGTTAATTATGTATCAGATGAGGCAGTAGAGCTTAGATGGAAATTGAAAGATGATTTTGTAGAACCTTCAGGAAAGACCAATGTAGTCATTGCTGCCTACACAACAGCTCAAGCACGTCTAAAGTTGTATAGCTACCTGGAAATGCTCGGACCCCGTGCGCTCTATGCTGACACAGATTCTGTTGTGTTTTCTACTGCCTATGGTGAACAAAAACCCATTTTAGGCGACTTTCTCGGAGACTTGACTGATGAAACTCCAAACAATAGCATTACATCGTTTGTCACAGGAGGCCCTAAAAACTATGCCTATTGTCTGGCTAATCCAGATGAACAAGGTAAATTAACCCACTGTAAAATTAGGGGTTTCACTCTGAATCACAAAAATCTACTTTCAATCAACTTTGACGTTCTGAAAGACATGGTTCGTTCTGACGACAGAGGGATAGTAACGGTCAGAGACCCCTTCAAAATTGTGCGAGACAGAAACAATGCCAGATTACTCACAACATCCCAGACTAGAGATTATCGCCTGGTATTTGACAAACGTGTCATTGGTGAGAACTATATATCTTATCCATATGGATACTCTTAATGTATATAAGTGAGGATTCTGTTATCTACTTTACTATGTTATGCTATAATTTTATACTGTTTTGTATATTATATGTACCAATAATCTTGCTATATATGTTACTTCAATGTATTTGTGATTGTAAACAATAAATTTGAATGTTTGATTAAGAAATCACCTGTTAAACGTACTTGTACCTTGAAATAAAGTGAAATCTGGATTTTCTCCGTTTTGTTATGTTTGAATGTCACTAGAGAGAGAGAAAAAGAGGAAAACAGAGAGAGAGAGAGTAATTCCCCCATTGTTCAGCGTATAGTTGTAGGCAACAGATCAAGTTGCTTCTAAAAACGTTTTCCACACCACAGCCGATCTCTAGAATTCGTCTGCTCCAGAAAGACCTTGCGTTGTTGAACTCACCGGTTAAAAATAGACTGACTTTCTTCCATGCTTTTCTCAGTTGCTGGAAACAGATTACAAAGAGAAGGCCTTTTGTCACCCTGTTTCTGAAGCTATCGGCCGTTCTAGGCCATAATCTACTCCACCATTCCTTTTTCCACCCTGTTTTGATATTCCTACTGCCATCGAATATCGTCTGCTCGATCTATGTCACGCATTCTTGACCCCGTGGCTAAAAATAGAAATTCCGCCGATGATATAAAACAACAGGTATGTACATGTACACGCCTGATTGATTCCGAAAATTGACTCCACCGGCTTGTGACGTCATTTATATAGAGTAAAGAAGGATGACCTAGATCTGAAGAGCTGTCCCTTACTACTTCCGGACTTTTGATATGTAGAATATGTGTCACCAGCACCTCTGCATGTAAGCAATAATTGAAAATAGTCCATGCGGCAGTGTCCTCAAGCAAATGCACGGTTTCAATAAAGAATAGTTGCGTTTTGTTTGTGGCTATACAAGGTGCTAATTTTTCATTCGTCTTTCGCTGATGAGACGATGATTCTATGCGAGTAGTATGTGTCGAGTGAACAATCTATGTTAATGAAATGTGATTGTACTATAGAGAATATTCACATGAAACTAATGCTTAATCTGCACAAGCCGATACCATTTAACTGAACATAGCGCCGTATGATACGATGTGAAAGTGAGCGTCTTTACCAGCAGTACTACTAATAATACATGTAGCGTTTTCTGATTTCTTTTCTTGGGAACATTTTTCTTTTTTAGTTTGAATAGAGAAATCCTACAAATCTTTACAAAATCGTGAATGGTATAAATGAAGTCCACTGTTAAAAAAAAAGAAAAGCATTCATCACTGAATTAACTAACGTTAATTCTAACCGAATATTTCAGATAACCTTGCGACTAGTGCGCTCAATATGGGATATTTAATTTTGCACGACATTGTAGAAAAAAATATTTACAGGTAAGAGCAGTACGACTTAAAAATTCTAATTCCTCTTTTAACTAATCACAACTAAAACAAGAGCCCTCAGAGAGAGGTTATGCTCCCCGAACAAGTGCTTGTCATAAAAAGTGTGAAATTAATATAAATTCACTCCTTTCATCCTGAAAGGACCTGTTCATGCCCCGTAAAATTGAAAAGGCAATTACTATCATAGAGATATTTATATATTTAAGTATCAAAGAAACAGAGGGAAATAATTCTAAAAATGACAGTGATACATTTATGGTTCTTTTCTACCATGAAGCCCCATTTTCCCCTAAAACGTCTTGAATCATGGAAAAATTACATTTTCTATTAATCAACAAGATCTATATGTGTTCATGAATTTTGACATTAATTAGCTGTAATACTTTTGGAGTAATAGCCATCACAAAGTTATAGAGGACACTAATAGAGGAAAATCAAAATTTTCTGATAAAGCTGTAAAACATGACAGATATCTCCGGTTGAAAGGTGTCTACTAAGGTATCGCCGGATGTCGCAGTACATTATACATGGATCCGTGGCGATAAGATAAACCGACTACCTTAGTTACTGTTGCCAAGGTCTCACAAACAAACGTAGTCAATACATATACAGTATAGCAGATAGGCTAGTTAAATCGTGCTGTCGTGACTGTTTCTCTCGATAAAATTCCGGAAAAAGTATTTTAAGCATATATTTCTATCGATGATAAATTCTCAGTAATCAATTTAAAGATTCTTAACTAATTTACAAACGGATATGTATTAAAAAGGCGAATTACGGGGGCGACGGACAATGTAACAGATTTACATGTTTAAACAAAAATTCGAACGAATCAAAAACATCTTCAAATCTCTGTTTTGCCACAGAATAATAGAATTAACGATACTTATTGCTTTCGATGGGCTAGTAAAGTCATCTCAGCATCATACCAAATTAAATAACACTGAATTACAAGTCTTTCGAAAAGTTTATAGAATGTCTCAACAGAGAGGTTTAGGTAAATGAAAGCTTTCAATATCATGTTGAGGAATAAAGGGTTGTCTGATGATTATTAACATAACATAACATAATATCTCTTTATTACACCCAAGTATTATACAATACAATATGGGGATGTAATACAAATAATGCTTTGAAATAAAGAAACTAGTGGCGTTCCGGGGGGAAAAAAAGAGGAATATAGATAGTAAGATAAAGAAAAATATAGAGATTTTTTTCACAGTAAGATAAAGTGGTCTGACTGAAAATAGTATTGTGGGGGATAGAGAAGAAGTGGAATAATGGACGTACTATAGACGGTGTGAGGGGAAAAATAAGTAAAGAAATTGGGACTGCAATTTTACCAAAAGTAGGAATTAAAAATGTACACAAATAATACAATCAAAGGATAATGGATAGAGCATTAGGGTATGGAGCATTGTGGAAGAAGGAGAGAAAGTGGCAAAATGGACATACTTTAAACAGGAAAGAGGGGAAATGAGTAAACATGTTGTGACTACACTATTACAAAAAAGTAGGAATTAAAGAAAAAAAAAAGAAGTATATATGAATTATCATCAAAGAATAGTAGGTACAACATTAGGATATAGAGCATTGTGGGGAAAGTGAGAGAGAAAGATAGAGAGAAAGTGATAAAATGGGCGTCCTTTGGACAAGTAAGAGGGAAAATGAGAAAACAGGTTGAAACTACAACATTACAAATCAAAGGACTGAAAGTCCTGAAAAGCGGATTTGTTGAACAGTTTCAAGCTATGATTTGATGTAAGAAAATTAAAATCTTTTATTACATGTAAATTCAATATTTTTCAGTTTTGTTGCCATGGCAACCAGAGTTATTAAAGGAATCAAATTCTTTCAAGAAATTCTAAAGAAGACCATGCAGGATCATTTCTGTGAATATTGGATTGGTAGTTTCAGAGAAGATGTTTGAAATAAAAGTTAATGCACGGACGGACACACAGACAGATGCACGGATGGACGCACGACCCCTGGCCATGACATAAGCCCGCTGGCCTTCGGCCAGTGGTGCTTACTATGGCTCAGATTATGTGGTTTGTATTTGTAAAGGTTAGAAAATTATAACAGAAAAAGGAAAGAAATACTGATGTCTTTTTTTCCTACAGTGTTTTCATGAGCCCTTTTACATAAGACTCATAAGACACTTACTGCCTGTTAAAGGGTTAAAAAAAGGAAAACTCTCAAATTGTCCCAATTTAACTTTGTATGACACACGATTCATGGGTCAAATACAGGTCATATTTGGATAAACCATAAGGCATTCCAGATACTGATTATATAAATATCTGTAACAGTTCTGCTAAAAAGCCCTCCAAGGCTTGGATTAAACCGAGAATCTTCAGGTCCCAAGTCAAATGGTCGAAATTGCTACAAAAGCTAGCTCTATAGCAAGACAGTATAAGTATCCCCTTATACAAATATAATTAACATCAATCTTTGGGATAGACCAGTATACAACATATCCATGTCTGGTCATGGCATCTGAAAACTGGATCTTGAGAAAATTTTTATTAGGGTTTATTTTAACACTTAAAAGTGTAAATACCAAACACTCTTTGTTAATTATCCTGAAGGAAATCATCTTCGCAAACCAAGGATACTAACTCCACTTTGTTCGTTATGTACCTTGGCCGCTCGCCTCTTTAAAAATCGAAACACCCGCTGCGCCACCTGTCGAATATCACGAGTTGCGTAACCTTTGCTGATGTTATTTCTGACAAATCAAAATGCTCGTAATAAAATTGGTTGGTTATGCATCAAATATGGCTGCGCTTTCGGATTCATCACACCAAAACAAGACGAACAGACGCAATCATTTGGCTATGGAACCCGTCCTAATACTTCACATAATTGATCGTAAACAAAAAAAAAACTCACTAAATATCGATCGTCTACTCTTTTTTGGCAGATTTCGTCACAAACACGACAACTTTCGTTTTTGATGGGCGCCGCCATTATTGTTTTCTGTTCTGCGAAAGATTTCTTGTTACGGATGGTTTGATTGGACGCGATGGGTTTTGATCGCATCCAATGAAAAGGCGCAGCGGGAGCTTCGATTTTTAAAGAGGCGAGCGGCCAAGGGTACTACCCTAGTATCCTTGGCTTGCGAAGATGGAAGGAAATAGGCAACTGAAAGCATTATGAGACAAACACAAAATTCTGATGAGCAGTATTTTAAGGAAATAGGCAATTCAAAGCGTTATAGGACAAAGACAGAATTCTGGTCTGCAATATCTTTTTAAGTATTTTCTCCTGTTCCAATAGTGTTTTCAACTATATGAGTGAACTTCAATTCATTTACAGGTATCATTTTCTGTTGTCTGCAGATGCATTTATAGGCAACACCAGAAGCTTTGGTTGACAGTGTGGATCAAAATCAGACTGCACAGAACATGCAATCTGATCTCTGATCTCCACTATTCCCTGCTTCATTGCAGATTCATGACCGAATTGTTTCTTTATCTTGCAGAAGAAATGTTTTTTTTAGCCTTTGGGACAATGCAATTAATTTGTTCAGTAGTGAAAGAGTTAAAGTGCCTAAAACTTGTCATATGGGACGGTAATGAACAATGAAATGGCAACAATTTGATTGCCATATTTGTTTCAAGTAACTTATGCATAGATGGTTGATGTAGACTAACCTGAAAAACTTACAAAATTAACTCCCATCTAAATGTGGATCTGGGGTCCTGCATGGCTCACCAGTAAATTATTTTAATTGTAGGACTTGTTACCTGACGGCCCCGCCTCATTGGATGCACAATGTTTTTCTGCAAGAGTGTCCTTAGGCAAGACAATGCAGAGCCCTAGCCTAGTACATGTACTACTTAAACCCAGACATACAGAAATAAGCTAGCTGTAGCCATCAAATGACTGAAATAATGTTGAAAGTGCCAGTAAACATCATCAAATCTAACATTAGCCTGCAAGGTTAACCTTCATCTAACATTTTTGTCAGCCTCACAAAATGTAGCTGTTAAGTTTTTAAAAACATTGGTAGACCAAAAGATTTTCAGTTTTCATTCTTAGTTAAGTCTTTACCACACAGTCCCGACTGTGTGAAAGTAGCCCTTTAAAAACATTGTGGGAAATGGAGAATATGCTGGTAACCAGCATTTTCTCCTTTCCCCACAATGTTTTCTACCCTATTGAAGACATATTCCATCATTTGAGCGACATTAGAATCGTTGTCTACGAATGCTTTCAGTTTGGACATATCCAAAATTTCATTATGTGGTAAAGAGTTAAGTCATTTTCCCTCATCACATAACACCATTAAAGACACAAGGTAAGTGTGGCCATATTATTCCATTTTGAAGGATGTTCAGAAAAAAACTTTTGAAACAACTTATCCAACTGGCTGAGGTGTTTTTTGTTTGTGACATTGCTTTAAATCACATTGAAAATATTAACAGCTCAGCCTAGGGTTTGTAAACATGTGAGCTTATATAAATACACTAGACATGATGACTCTATCTTTCTTTTCTATAGCATTTTAAGCATTTTTAAATGGATCATTATTCATCATTACGCAAGACTCTTTTAAAAGATTGAAACTTCTGTACTGAAGACATTAAGGTTTTGATTTTTACAGTAGCATTTTATAATTCTAGCCTAAGCAAGACAATTTCTAAACTTTTATATGGTTGGTATAATCATATAGACTGCAAACAATTCAAATCTAAAAAAGTGTGCCTATAAGAATGGAATTTTACTGTGTTAGGCAGTCTAATCTTACTTCACCAGTACACCTGTTACATACTATACAGACTGTCCCCATTCTGAGATATAAAGCATGCATTGTTTTGAAACTAGTATGGTTTAGTTAAAAAAAAAAAATAAAACAATACTACTACAGGAGTCCTCTCAGGGTAAAATAAACTGGTATTTTTTATGTAAGTTCTTACTGAAAGCATATTGTCTTTTCCATAACTCTTTACACATAGTATCCTTAAGGTTCCTCTTAATTACTACACAACTTCAAACCATTAATTTAAAAATGAAATACAAAATCAAACAAGTAACAATAATTTGATTGTTCAGGTACAATGATTTCTTCTTTTCTTTCATAAGAATGTTCTTGGTTTCATTCCTTAAAAATGTTTTGTAACTCAAAAATGTTTTGTAATAGTCTGAAAGGTGAAAACTAAGTGATGTGTTCAATATTTTTTGAGATTAAGACCATGTGTAATTCATGAATATTGAATGTACCTTGAATGTACCTTTCATCTTTAAGATAAATGAAAATTTACCTTGTATCTTCATAAAGAAACAAGTCAAAAAAATAATGATTGTACAAAAGAAAGTAAGGTCAACTCATGCAGTGTCACAAAATATGAACTTGAAACCTTCAAGAATAATTTGACGGTGACTATTTTCTGGTGTTTACATTAGTGTCGACACTGTTTCAGTCTTACAGTGACAACAATTCATCCATATGTGTGCCTTTTGGGTTTTACTAGGGCTAGGCTGGTTCTCTGCAGTGTCTTGTCTATGGGCATTCTACAAAACCCTAGCATCTAGAAGAAGTTAGAACCTGTGATAATCCATAAGTGGTCAATAGTGGTCGACTTGTAGAGGTCAATTGGGAATTTTAATGGTCAGATGAGTTTTAAAATGGCAGTTGGGCTAATTTGTGGATGATTTGTTGTGTGGATTTTTTTCCCTTAGATAAGTTAATTTCATCAATGTGAAAGAGAGGAGTGGAAAAACTGTTTTGTCCCTGCCAAGGGTACTCACCAGCTGGCCTTTGCCAATTTTCCAAACTGTGTAGAAGTTCCTAATAAGGTTTTCAGGTTATCATGACTACATACAAGTCATTATTTCAGGCTTTGGGAATAAAGCCCCGTATCAAGGATAATACCCCAAATGGGGACACATGATTTGTCGCTTTGGTAATTCAACTCTTTACCAAATGACAAAATTGTAGGCTGTTCCAAACTGAAAGCATTTTCAGACGATAAAATAAATGTGACTGAAAAATTGAAATTTGGTTCGGGATGGGTAGAAAACATTGTGGGAAAAGCAGAAACTGCATTTTCTCCTTTTTTTCCACAATGTTTTCAAAAGGCTTCTTACTCAGGGTCATTAAAAGTCGGGATTGTGTGGTAAAGAGTTAAGCCACATGGCCTACACCCAATTAAGGTAGAAAGGGCCAACTTTCAAACCTTTAACTGTTTTGACATCAATTTATACGTGTAAGTAGACGCTTAAATGTACTTCAAAGACATTGATATATCCTTAACTATTGTTTATTTAATCAGTTAATGCCTTCTTCATGTGTACCTCAATATTCCTATATATTAATGACAAACCTGCATATTTCACATGTTTGCCTATGAATGACTGTTTTTTCTGCAATTTGACATGAGAGGTGGAGGGGGAGAGAGAATGTGTGTGTTTGTGTGTAGAAACATTATGTAACATTTAAGGAATGATGATCGACAAAAATTTTTGGCTTGAAAAGAACTGAACTCTATGCAGGTTCAATAAGGAGAGCCATTCTGACAATCTCTTCCGTTGACCAGCAAATCAGCAATACTGTCTTTTGAATTATGATCAAATAAAAAAGTACTTTATTAATAAAAACTAGGATACTGATGATAATATATAATAAACCTTCATGTACAAGATGTAAGAGGACAGCTTTCATTATTAATTTAGAAACCAGACAGGTATATAAGCCAGTACTTTAACTCTTCACCACACAATCCTGACTTTTAACACACCTGGGAAAGAAGCATTTTGAAAACATTGTGGGAAAAGGAGAAAATGCATTTTCTGCTTTTCCCACAATGTTTTCTACCCTTATCAAAACAAATTTCAATTTTTAAGCCACATTTATTTTGTCGTCTGCAAATGCTTTCAATTTGGACCAGTGTAAAATTTTGTCGTTTAAGAGTTAATCAAAGAAATCAACCACCCCAATCAACCACCAATCGACCACTTGTGACCAGAATTGACCATTTATAACGGGTTAAAGCTCTTTGCCAACCTTGCACACTATACAACTAAATCATTGCAGGGATGTGAGCAAAAAACACCTGATGTAGCATTATGAGATACTTGAAATTAATATTTACACTGGTATAAGAGTTATTCATTACATACATGTACAATGCATTTTTGAGTGAATCCATTTTCATGTTCTAGAGAAAAGACTTAAAATCATCAGACATCACTGGGCAGAACATAGTCTTTTTTTTTTTAATGTGTGAATCCAAGCCCTTAGTACAGCTGAAGGTGCTTTTGCAGAATGGATCAAGATCACACTCAGTGTGACAAGTTGCCATGCAGAGTAAAAAATGACCTTAACATAACTAAAATGAAACTTTCAAGTCGAATGTACAATTCCAATTATTGCTATTTTGAAGTTAATTCTTTTGGGAAAAATACTCTCTTACAGGCAGTATGGATCAAAGATCAGACTGCACTTTCCTTGCAGTCTGATCTTAATCATCACTGTCTGCAAAAGGTCCTTATATAGCACTTACCAGCCTAAAGGTTAATAGCATTGGGTCACTCTACAAAGGTTTAAAAACTATATAGGCATACTTTCATGCTGAGGTTTAAATTACATGTATAAAACACAGTCACCCTCTTAAATATTGAGCAGCAGTTCATAATAAGAATTTAAATAAGTAAAAAAAAGTTATATAACTTGCTCTGTAAACGCACTTCTAATTCACAGGATCAAAAATATATACAAGATGTCATATCTGTATGTCTAAAAAGAAAGACGTATAGAAAGACGCACTCCTGTGGATCCTTTATCATAAATTTATCTACAAATTCAGCATTTTTTTTTTTTGCTAAAATTCAAGGTAGAGCTCAGAGGGACTATAGATGGAGTTTTACATCTTGAAGACAAATTGTAAGCCTGTCTGAGTCCTTTAGGCTTCACATTAGTGGATGTCTAGTTCACTAAGACGGACACGATTTTTCGGGTCCTACTAAAACACGCCGTACCAGAAAAATACGCCGTACCATACGCCGTACGGATTAAAACACGCCGTACCAAAATGTGAATTATATTGTATGCTTTTTTTGGTATTTTTATATTGAAAAACATATAATCTAACCTAAGAAGCGATATTACTGCCCAATTTTTCATATTTGTCAAGTTATTGGTAATTATAGACATTCTTGTACGGGACCAAGAGGTGCCCGTTAAGCCATACCAATTACATGAGCGCCATACGAATTTAGAGGCACAAAACAACCAAATATTAATAAGAATGTATGGTACAATATGCAATTATCTACTTATTTACGAGTTCGTGTTGTTTTATTTCATGTCTTACAGAGGTTGTAGGTACACGTCAATCATCCAGCAGACATTTATAGAAGGGAAATAACTCTGTGGTACTGAGGAAGTTTATACAGAGAACTTTACGTTTCATTACTTTAATGAAACCTTTGTGAAAAAATAAGAAATTGCAGGTCCTGAAAAATAAGGTTATTGAAAATATTTTGGGAAAAGAAGAAAATGTTGGTAACCTTTCCGTAACAAATTTCATTTGTGTCGTCAGCAAATTTGGACCATTTGAAAATTGTCGTTTGGTTAAGATTAAATGGTTGTACATAGAACTTTTTGCCCTTAAAATGTTTCCAGACTCAACGACGTGGACGTGGTTCTACCATGAGTTCTTTTGTTTTTAGTTTTTTTCACTGTTATTGTTTTAAACTAGATTCCATTTTATCCCACTGCGAGTGAATTAACCCTTTCCCAAACAAATTTTAGACTCTTCCAAACTGAACTAGTTTGCAGACGACAATTTAAAACTTGGTGAAAATGGTGGGTAGTTCTCCAAAAGGTTAGAACACAAGAGCAATTTCTTATCTTCACAGTGTTTTCAAAAGATTTATACTGCAGACACTTTAAAAAAAAGTGTTGTCTGGGAAAGGTTTAGATGACCAAAATAGATATGACCAAAAGGGATTGAATACTGCCCTGAAGGCACTACAGTACAAGCCTACGAACACATAAAAGAAGAAGGCTTGAGGACAATGAATGGCCAGTACATTCACTTCGCCGCTTCCAAGACCCTACTGAAGAAGGGCTCGCAAGTCATCATCACACTTAATGTGAAGAAATACTTTCAAGAAGGGATAAAGCTGTTCCGCTTAGCAGATGGAAACATCGCTGCATGTGGAAACAGAATGGGTACAATAAAGCCATGTTTCCTTAAATGTGTGACTGTAAGAAAATGGCCCTTCTAAGGACCAACCAACAACGACCCTTCCAAACACCAACGGCCCTTGCTAAGGCCACCAATTTCACAGAAATCTGTCTTTGCGAACAATTGTCTTAAAAACAGCCCTTCTCAGTGCCAACACATTGAAGTAAACGGGAAAAGACGTTACCCTCATCATCCCCTTTCTCAATAAATAAAAAATGACGCGAAAATGGGTTCTTTCTCAGGTATTTCCTGGGGCAAGAAAATTCAGGGCCCTTGCCTAGTACTGGTAAAAACAGGAAGTATGTGAATATGTGAGCTTCTGCAGTGAAATAATGTACTTAAAGTGGTATAAATCATCATAAAATCAATCAGTCAACATTTGCCAGTCAAATTTCTTTACATCGTTTATTGGTAAAAAATCACCGAGACAAAAGAAAAAGAACACATGTTTGTGAAACACTAATGCCCCCGTTTGTGCAGACGGACAGGCGGACAAGGGTAAAGTTATATGGCCCCAATCTTCCGATGCCGGGACATAAAAAATAGAATAGAAAAGATCTATCTCAATATTAATTTACAGTTTACTGATTGCAAGGGTTGTGATGACAATTTTCGGAAGATATCATTCAAATCTGTACATGTGAGGGTTGAGAAAGTGTTATTTAGGGCACACAAATTGGATGTATCTATATATAAGTTCACCTATCCTTATTTTTTCATACCGTGTTTTCTACCCTTTTAGAGAACTCTCCGCCATTTTCATCAAGTTTAAAATTGTCGTCTGCAATCTGTTTCAGTTTGGATGGGTCTAAAATTTGACGTATGGATAAAAGCCAATTTTATTCACAGTGCGCAACAATACAGCATGGAACAACCAGCAATAAATGGAAAAATTGATTAAAGAATGAAAAAATACAGTCCACGTTCTACATTCATTAACTTTTAACCAAACGACAAAATTGTAATTTGTAGACTGTTCTAAATTTGCAGACGACACAATTGAAATTTATTCTTGGAGGGTAGAAAACATTATATGAAAAGGAGAAAATACTGGTTACTAGTATTTTGTCCTTTTCCCAAGACATTTGCAAAAGCCATATTTTTCAGGATCAGAAAAGAAGAGAAACGGTCATAAGCAATTTCTCGTTTTTCCACAAGGTTTCATTGAACTGATGTTTAACGTAAAGTTCTCTGTATAAACTTATTATTTCCCTTCTGTAAACATCTGCTGGATAAATGCTTGACATGTACCTGCAACGCCTGTAAGACATGAAATAGAACAACATGAACTCGTAAATAAGTAGATAATTGCATATTGTACCATACATTCTTATTAATTTGGTTCTTTTGTGCCTCAAAATTCGTACGGCGCTCATGTAATTGGTACGGCGTAACGGGCACATGTTGGTCCGGTGCAAGAATGTCTAAAATTGGCAAATAACTTGACAAATATGAAAAATTGGCAAGTAATATCGCTACTTAGGTTAGATTATATGTTTTTCAATATTAAAATACCAAAAAAAGCATACAATATAATTCACATTTTGGTACGGCGTGTTTTAATCCGTTCGGCGTATGGTACGGCGTATTTTTCTGGTACGGCGTGTTTTAGTAGGACCGCGATTTTTCACCAAAAACCTTCAGTTAAATTCATGTCCCGGGTTCGTACTTAATCGAGGCCGTTTGTAAATAAAATATTTCTTACCGTCGATGACAAGAGAGAAATGTTGGTTCCAAGCTTTTCCACTAGATTTCTACATGATGCATATACATCAAACATTAATTTTTTTGATAGACTCCACCATCGCCGTTCTATCAAACCTTCTGCAAAAAATGTGTCAAACAATTCGGAAATTCATCGATAGCGGTAATCGTTATACGAGTGGTGGTAACTAGATGGGTCCTACTAAAACACGCCGTACCAGAAAAATACGCCGTACCATACGCCGTACGGAAAAAAACACGCCGTACCAAAATGTGCAACTTATTGCTTGCTTCTTTTTGTTTCGTTATGTTGAAAACCATATTATCTATCTTACCTAGCAATATTAATGCCCAATTTTTCGTATTTGTCAAGTTATTTGCCAATTTCAGACATTCTTTCACGGGACCAACAGGTGCCCGTTACGCCGTACCAATTAACTTAGCGCCGTACGAATATTGAGGCACAAAACAACCAAATTAATAAGAATGTTTGATACAATATGCAATTATCTACTTATTTACGAGTTTATGTTGATGTATTTTTATTTCTAACAGAATTTGCAGGTACATGTCAAGCATCTAGCAGATATTTACAGAAGGGAAATTACTCAGTTGTACTATTGAAGTTTATACAGAGTTACGTTTCATGACTTTAACCCTTTCCCAAACGACAAATTTAAGACCCTTCCAAACTCAGAGTTTGCAGACGACAATTTCAAATTTGATAAAAATGGCAGAAAGTTCTCCAGATGGGTAGAAAATATTGTGGGAAAAGGAGAAATTGCTCGTTACGAGCAATTTCTCCTTTTCCCACAGTGTTTTCAATAGACTTGTACTGCAGACATGTAAAAACAAGGGCTTGTTTGGGAAAGGGTTAATGAAGCCGTGTGGAAAAACGTGAAATTGCTTAAGGCCATTTCTCTTCTTTTCCGATACTGAAAAATAATGTTATTGAAAACATTTGGAGAAAAGAAGAAAATTATGTTAACCCTCCTGCAACAAATTTCATTGTTGTTTTACTCTTTACCAATTAAACGACTAAAATTTAGCATTGTCCATATTGAAAGCATTTGTATGACAATTTCAGTGCAGCTCAAATGGAGTTTTCCTTGAAAGAGTAGAAAACATTGGGGGAATGCAAAAATCGGGATTGTTTGGTAAAGGGTAAATGGTTGTAGAACTCTTAGCCATAAAAATGTTTCCAGACTCAACGACGTGGACGTGGTTCTACCATGAGTCCTTTTTTTTTTAATTTATTTATGTTACTTTTTTATTTCAAACTTAATTTTATGAACATTAAAACTTTTATTTTTTCATTTGTTACTCTATTTTTACAGTTCTGGTGTTTTACTATCTATTTGTTATCTGTTTATTTTTTGCTTGGCATCAAAGCTCATTACCACCCTATATTAATAGGGCACCTAACAAGGACTCGCAGCGTATGAGCTTATAATGACCATTAAACTTGTTTTAGTTTATTTTTTTCCATACATGGCATGTTATTAACCCTTTTCCGAAGGACAATTTCTTCTGTTCCCACCGTGTTTTCAAACGACAAGTAAAACAATTTTCGATTTGCTAGAGCGTGGTTACACCAAGAGAAAGCGGAGCAGTCCCCATATTTGCGCTCTAAGAAATGCTTTACTCATTATTCAACTTATGTTTTTTGTTTTGAATACTCGTTGTTTTAGCAGATCTAACTCGCTTAACCTGGCCTGGTTTTTTGGCTATTTTTGAGGTTACGGGAATAGTTAGCATCATATCGGTTGAAGTCACCAATTTATCAGTGTCTTTGTGCACGAATCTAAAGAATCTTTCGACCATTTTCTGTCGACTTTTTTCATTCATATCTAACCAGGAAGAATGACTTTATTTTAGTACAAGAGCATTTGCTGATAATTGCAGATTACCCCTGCAATGTAGGGCCCCGCGAATGTCCAACATCTGAGATATTTCAATGTCTTGTAATCGAGCGATCAGATCATGGAGTTTCGATATATGCCAGTTACCCAGTAATTTAATTTTATGGTTCATACTCTCGCAATTGTTGTTCTTCCAAAAAAGGGGTATACTTGGATTGTTGTGATTGGGATAAAATCCTCGCAAGTCATCATCACACTTAATGTTAAGAAATACCTCCAAGAAGGGATTAAGTTGTTCCGCTTAGCAGATGGAAACATCGCTGCATGTGGAAACAGATCGGGTATAATAAAGCCATGTTTCTTTAAACGTGTGACTGTAAAAAAACGGCCCTTGTAAGGGCCAACCAACAACGGCCCTTGTAAGGGCCAAATACCAACGGCCCTTGTTAGGGCCACCAATTTCAAAAAAATCTATCTTTGCGAAAAATTGTCATAAAATTTATCCCCTTCTTAGTGCCAACACATTGAAGTCAACAGAAAAAGACGTCTTACCATTACCCTCACCATCCCCAATAATTAAAAAAGGACGCGAAAACGGGTTCTTTCGCACATATTTCCTGGGGCAAGAAAATTCAGGGCCCTGGGCTAGTGCTGGTAAATACAGGAATTAAATGAATATGTGAGCTTCAGCAAAGCAAACAACAAAATTTTAGGCTGTTCTACATTTACAGACGACAAAAATGAAATTTCTTCTGGGGGTTAAGAAAACAGAATATGAAAAGGAGAAAATACTAGTTACTAGTATTTTGTCCTTTTCCCAAGATATTTTCAAAAGCCTTATTTTTCAGTATCTAAAAAGAAGAAATTTCTTCTGGGGGTTAAGAAAACAGAATATGAAAAGGAGAAAATACTAGTTACTAGTATTTTGTCCTTTTCCCAAGATATTTTCAAAAGCCTTATTTTTCAGTATCTAAAAAGAAGAGAAATGGCCGTAAGCAATTTCACATTTTTCCACATGGTTAAAGTGATGAAGCGTAACTCTGTATAAACTTCAATAGTACAACAGAGTAATTTCCCTTCTGTAAATATCTGCTAGATGCTTGACATGTACCTGCAAACTCTGTAAGAAATAAAAATACATCAACATAAACTCGTAAATAAGTAGATAATTGCATATTGTATCAAACATTCTTATTAATTTGGTTGTTTTGTGCCTCAATATTCGTACGGCGCTAAGTTAATTGGTACGGCGTAACGGGCACCTGTTGGTCCCGTGAAAGAATGTCTGAAATTGGCAAATAACTTGACAAATACGAAAAATTGGGCATTAATATTGCTAGGTAAGATAGATAATATGGTTTTCAACATAACGAAACAAAAAGAAGCAAGCAATAAGTTGCACATTTTGGTACGGCGTGTTTTTTTCCGTACGGCGTATGGTACGGCGTATTTTTCTGGTACGGCGTGTTTTAGTAGGACCGAACTAGATCGACTTTATGGGTTCTATATATTCGTTACCGACGGGGCTTTAAATTATTTATGGCCAAATTCTAGAAGGCTATCTAAACAGTGAAAGATTTTTGATATAAGATATACCGGTAGTTGGAATTGTAATTTTATCGAGGAAACAGTGCTTGTTTATTTGGCACTGGACGATACAAGTTGTGAATGAAAGTTCTTGAATGAAAACGAGGCAGTGTAAACAATGTTCATACGCTACACTTCGAAAAAAAAAATAAAAGAACAAACTTTGTTTCAGTATTTAAAGTATTTTAGGTTGACAATCTCTAAGTTTTGGGGAAATTCCGATAAGAATCAACCTTAATTTGTATGGTTTGTTCAGCGTCAGAGTTGATCTAATTTGTAGATCTGCGTTATTGGCCCAAATCACCAGCCATGCAAAACTGAAAGGAAGCGCGCATGCGTTGTTACGGATGATGTATTT
This sequence comes from Tridacna crocea, assembly GCA_943736015.1. Taxonomy (NCBI): domain Eukaryota; kingdom Metazoa; phylum Mollusca; class Bivalvia; order Cardiida; family Cardiidae; genus Tridacna; species Tridacna crocea. Next base: position 29,526,503 of record OX031066.1, on the reverse strand, counting down.
GGTTCCGGTCAAAACGATCACAGTAAGCGGATTTGCTATAGCAAATCCGCTAAAAAGTACAAATTAAAAAAAAAAAGAAGTATACATTAGAGTCAAAGAATGGTAGATAGAACATTTGGATAAAGAGCATTGTGGGGGATAGAGAGAAAATGTCAATAATGGACGCACTATAGACAGGGACAGAGAATATAAGTAGTCAAGCTAGGGCCGCAAAATAACAATGTAGGAATTAAATATATCTATATATACATATTATAGTCAAAGAATAGTAGATAAAGCATTGGGATATAGAAAGGCCGAAGAGGAAGAAAAAAAATGACAACAATAATAATACTACAGATACAATATTTTATGCAATTAAAAAAAAATCAAGGTAATAAAGTCTATTGTTGTGGAGATTGAAATGCGTACCTAGATGTGTTATCACTGTTGCAACAGGAGAAAGTGCTCTTATCGAATAAATTTATCCATTCGCCACAGCGCTAACAGTGATCATCTGCCACGAGACCGGGAAAAAAAAAGAATATGATTAACAAAAATAACAGCTACAGACAGTTACGGTATCCGTTATATACGAATCACACGAGTTGTGTATTTCAGAAATTTATTGTTGTAATTAGCTTAGTAATTTTTTTTTTAAGTTGTGACTGGCTGTACACCTGTACACACTACATACGTTATAGTTAGCAAATTTGTTGTAACTGTACTTCTTTCCATGATTATTTTTGCTATTTTTAGCTCTATTCCAGATCAGAATGCACTTTATTTATTTATTTATACATCATATGCAGTGCAGCCTGATTTCAAGTTGTGATTCACATTTATTTTGTCGTCTGCAAATGCCTTCAGTTTGGACTAGTTGAAAATTGTGACGTTTGGTAAACAGTTATGTACCTGTTACAAGCTTAAAATTACTGATTTTCCCAATTTAGACAATTTATGTTAATCTTTCTCTAAACTTTCTACTCTTTCTCTTTTTTTAAACTCTCAAGGTCCAATCACATTATTATTTCTATGTCATTTATTTATTTATTACATTTCCATACTGTATGTTGTACATACGTGGATAAAATAAAGCTTATTGAATTGAATTGAATTGACAAATAAAGACGTAAAAAAACTTACAGTTAATAGATGGGTGGTTAGCAGATGCTGAGTTACAGACGGATAGCCTGTGGCATATATGAAGAGCCCGCTCGTCAAGGGCAGACTCCCCATCCGCCACAGCAACAATCTTGGATTGTCCGCTGTGCAAAGGAAATAGTCTTCAGCTTTTTGTTTATTGGCAAATACAGATATTGTCTATATACACCGTGAACATATACATGTATGTGGGATATAAACATGAAATAAATTAAATGCGTTAAGTGTGTTGTCAATTAAGAAAATTGTTAATATCATTGACGGTAGTTTGTTTTATCTTATGATATACTGATGACAACGGGTGGTCAAGTTGATTAGAGCGGCATGTTGTTTTGCAATCAAACACACTTTTTATCAAATTAACAGTTTACCAACACACCCTTGTGCTAATGTGCAGATGTGCTAATCCATTTAAACTCGTCACCAAATGACAATATTTTTAGAGCAATCCAAACTCAAACGTTTGCAGACAACAAAATAAATGATTCAAAAATTGAAATTCGTTTTTGAAAGAGCACAAAACACTTTGAGAAAAGGATAAAATGGATGTTACAAGTATTTTCTCTTTTTTCTGCAATGCTTTTAAAAGCTTTCTAAGGGTCGTTAAAGCTCTGTGTTATGTGGTAACCGTTAAAACAGCTAAGTATAGAGAAAAAAATCCAAGTTGCCTATTGAGCTAACTTCCACCGGAACAGAAGTTGGACTTTTTTTAAAATTGAATTTTACTCTTAGTGAGGAAGAACTATTCGTCATAGTCCTTATTGTAAACAGCAGGTACTTTAAATCCAAGACTAATCATCATGTACTTTGCAATCTGATCTATATCTACACATCAGGGATCGTATATACGATCCCAGTACACATTCAGCATGTACATGCACAATAAGTTAAGATTAATGTCTTAATGTGTTGTAGACCTATCGCTAGGCTAAAGGAGATTATGATCCATGTTTGTTTCGTGGGTGATTTTGGTTGGGAAAGGCTGTCGGGTGCTAGCGCCAGCAATACATGGATTCGTGGCGAAAAGATAAACCGACTACCTTAGTTACTGTTGCCAAGGTCTCACAAACAAACGTAGTCAATACATATACAGTATAGCAGATAGGCTACTTAAATCGTGCTTTCATGACTGTTTCTCTCAATAAAATTCCGGAAAAAGTATTTTAAGCATATATTTCTATCGATGATAAATTCTCAGTAAGAAATTTAAAGATGCTTTACTAATTTACATACGGAGATGTATTAAAAGGGCGAATTACGGGGGCGACGTACAATGTAACAAATTTACATGTTTAAACAAAAATTTGAACATCAACAAATCCCCGTTTTGCCAGAGAATAATAGAATTAACGATACTTATTGCTTTCGTTGGGCTAGTAAAGTCATCTCAGCATCAAATCAAATTAAATAACACTGAATTACAAACCTTTCGAAAAGTTTATAGAATGTCTGAATGTACAGAGAGGTTTAAGTTAATGAAAAATTTTCATATCAGGTTAAGGGGAAAAGGGTTGTCTGATGGATTATAAAATGCGTTTAGTGTGTTGTCAATTAAGAAAATTGTTAATATCAATGACGGGTTTAACGACCCGTAGAAAGCTTTTAAAAGCATTGCAGAGAAAGGAGAAAATGCTTGTAACATTCATTTTATCCTTTTCTCACTGTGTTTTGCGCTCTTTCAGAAACAAATTTCAAGTTTTGAATCATTTATTTTGTTGTCTGCAAACGTTTGAGTTTGGATTGCTCTAAAAATATTGTCATTTGGTGACGAGTTTAAATGGATTAGCACATCTGCACATTATCACAAAGGGTGTGTTGGTAAACTGTTAATTTGATAGGAAGTGCGTTTGATTGCAAAGCAATTTGCCGCTCTAATCAACTTGACCACCCGTTGTCATCAGTATATCATATACTACCGTCAATGATATTAACAATTTTCTTAATTGACAACACACTTAACGCATTTTATAATCCATCAGACAACCCTTGTCCCTTTAACCTGATATTAAATTTTTTCATTAACTTAAACCACTCTGTAGAATCAGACATTTTATAAACTTTTCGAAAGGCTTGTAATTCAGTCTTATTTAATTTGGTATGATGCTGAGATGGCTTTACTAGCCCAACGAAAGCAATTAGTATCGTTAATTCTATTATTCTGTGGCAAAAGGGAGATTTGTTGATGTTTTTTATATGTTCCAATTGGAAATCAAATTTTTGTTTAAACATGTAAATCTGTTACATTGTACGTCGCCCCCGTAATTCGCCCTTTTAATTCATCTCCGTATGTAAATTAGTTAAGCATCTTTAAATTGCGTACGGAGAATTTATCATCGATAGAAATATATGATTAAAATACTTTTTTCGGAATTTTATTGAGAGAAACAGTCATGACAGCACGATTTAAGTAGCCTATCTGCTATACTGTATATGTATTGACTGGTGTGCGGTAAAAAGCCAGAGGTAAAAAAGCCATAGGTAAAAAGGCCATAGGTAAAAAAGCCAGAAGTAAAACGGTAAAAAGGCCATAGGAAATAAGGCCATAGGTAAAAAAGCCAGAGCTAATTTTAGTATGTATGGTTTATTAAGAAAAAAAGAGCTAATTTAGTAGTATATGATTTAGAAGTATTTTGGGAAAAGGAGAAGCCAATTTTTCCTTTTCACACAATGTTTTATATCCTATCTTGATGTGTTGTATGCAGATTATTTCAATATGTCAGAGTCTGAAATTAGTTGTTTGATTAGGGGAACTTCTCCAGTCTTCAGCTACTGACTTTTGAAAACATTTAAGGAAAAGGAGAAACTGCCAATAACAAACCAATTTTCCTTTTCACACATTTCCTTATATTAATGTGGTGTATACAGATTTTTTCAATATCTAAGCTTTTTCTAAATTCCCAAACTGCTCAAAGGAAGCAATTTCCTACAATGTTTGCAATCATTGCATACCATTATCTTATACTTCAAAGTTTCCATGGAACAATCTTTCAATACAAGAAACAAACTAATTGCAAACAAGTGCAAACTGTCATTTCACAAGTCCAAGTTTTAATCATAATTATGCGATTGGTCAATAACAGTTTGAAATAATACTGTTAAATTATGTAATAGGGCATTTCCTGCACCTATTATTGGTTTCAATTAATTTATCAACATGTACTTGTAGATAGATAAACAAATATAATTTCTCTTAAATACAAATTATCTTGTTACCCATCCTTTTTGATAATATAAAAATAAATCTTTATTTAGATACCATAGATGCGTTACATGGTAAATTCTTTTAATTTACATAATAAATGTAAAAAATTATGCACAAATATAAATGTTAGAATTAATGCACAAATCATCACAAATCATTTTCATTAAATATTTATATATATCAATATTATATTTAAAATATTTGGTATTTTCTTAATAAATCATGTATTCATGTACTAAATTAGCTCTGGCTTTTTTACCTATGGCCTTATTACCTATGGCTTTTTTACCGTTTTACTTCTGGCTTTTTTACCTATGGCTTTTTTACCTCTGGCTTTTTTACCTACATTCGTATTCACTACGTTTGTTTGTGAGACCTTGGCAACAGTAACTAAGGTAGTCGGCTTATCTTATCACCACGGATCCATGTATCGAGACGTTGCATTCCTTGTGTTTATATTATATAGGCACAGGAATTTGACATTCTATAACCAAAATAAATGATAAAATATGAAAAAAAAAATCTCCCCTGAATAATATAAACAGTATTATATAGGGGGGGGGGGGTTTCCCCATATTTCATCATTTATTTTGGTTATAGAATGTCAGATTCCTGTGATATAAGGGAGATTTTTTTTTCATATTTTATCATTTATTTTGGTTATAGAATGTCAAATTCCTATGGTTTATGGTTAGCTTTTATATTATATAGGGGAGATTTTTTTTTCATATTTTCTCATTTATCTTGGTTATAGAATGTCAAATCCTTGTGATAAAATATAGATTCAAAGCAGGGAACGTATCTAGGGCCTTTATACGATTCACCTAAAACAATGGGTCACGAATTTCCACGCTGTTCGGCCCGCTCATTTCTATTTATAAAATATTAATATATACAGTGAATCACCGTTGATGGTTATCATGAATATTCATGTTAACATTAATGAAATATTTTATTAATTTGGGATTATTTCGAAGGAATGTTTCTCTATCGCATTTGCTTGGCATGTAATGATTCTCCTATCCCTTTCTCAATCGTATCTTCTATCATTTTCCAAGGCGTAACAGTTAGTGTGTAACTAGACGTATATTTTGGACGTTAGTTACAGGAATAATCATGCATAGTCATAGTATGTGACGTAATTTGATTTAGCCGGACACCTACACGGTGAGTCTATTCACCCCAAGACACCCCACGACACACCACTACACACGACGACACCCCAAGACACCCCACGACACTGCACGACACACCACGACACCAAAGTGTTGTTATTGTTTATTTAATAAATAGGTCTTACACATGTTTATATGTAATATTTATTAGTGTATTACTTATTTTTCATCATTTCACCCCACGACACACTATATGACACACCAAGACACACCACGACTCCGAAATATAGATGTAATTTAGCTCATAAAAAGGTCTTACACATGTTTATACGTAATATTTACTACCCTTTTTCCTAATCTATTCCAACTTTTGCGATACTTTAACACAGTGTAACCGATTAACACATACATTGCCAAGTTAAGGTGTCCGTACCGTACTGAAGGTGAACCCTGACCTAATATTAGAGCGCTCAGTTCTAGTTTAAAGATATTTTATTGCCATCTACATACAAATCATACAACATACATGCGTTGTACGAAAAAAGATAAAATCAGGCAAAAGGGTATGGCCACAAGTTCTCAAAACTTAGATTCGGCCATCCCCTTTAAATAATCTACAATCTGTGAGAGTCTTCTGCTATTCTAAAATTATAACAAGTATTAATTTCTGATCTTTCCTTGTGAAAAAGAGGACAATTATGTTCCAGTCATGAAATAAATTATTTCAAGTTTTGGTGACTGAGGATTTACATATTTAAAGATGGAGAGGTATAGAATACTTTGTTGTCAAGTCATTGAAACAGAGGAGGAGTGATTAGAAACAGAAGCAGTAAAAAGACTTGTAGGCTATAAGACGTTTATGCAAATCTCTCTGTAGCTTTATGTAGAGCATTTAGTTACAAATGGATCAAGTAAATCATTTCTAAAAAAAAACTTTAACAGCGATATAATTTGAATATGCATGTTAGGAACATGAAGATTCTTGAAGTTTTCATTCCGTAAGCCAATGTATAATTCGTGACCCCAGGGCATAATCAATTTCCATCCCCTTAGGTATAATTTGAAGAGTTATGGTAGAGGTCTATTTAATGAAGCTTCATGTTCAACTTGATAGCCCTAGGCCTTATGGCTTATCACAGGATGATTTTTAAAGATTTTCAATATTTTTCCGTTTCGTTGTTATGGTAACCAGAGTTTTTACTGGAATCAAATTCTTTGAGGAAATTCTAAAGAGAGCTATGCCAGAATAAATTCTGTGAAGTTTGATCGAAGTTGGACGAATAGTTTAATAATCCAGCCCTGCCTGTGCCTTACATTTCAGGGTTTGACCATGGGATCCCGCAGCCGGAGTCATCGGCGAACTGGCTGATAACCATCCCTGTCCCCTCAGTTGCAGCAGGGAGATCGTTAACCAACAGAGAAAATAGAAGAGAGGATAAAATGGCGCCTTGGGGGGTACCCCTTGTCAGCGTTTCCGCTTCCGAGAGTGTATCCCCTTCTTTAACAGTACTTTTTTCTATCCAGCAGGAAGGCCCTAACGTATTGAAAGCATCGTCCGGTGACCCCACACTTTTTAAGTTCATAAAGAATCCCTGAGTGCCATGCGAGATCGAAAGCAGCCTCGCAGTCAAAAAATATTGCTACAACAGAACGTCATCTATTTTCAACATAGAGGACGTCATGTTTTAACCTAACCAACCGATCTAGTGTCGATCTGCCCTTTCTGACGCCGGATTGAAAGGGATCGATTTATTATATTTTTAGATTCAAGATAACTTTCCAAACGGGCCTTAACTATCCCCTCTAGCAAGTTCCCAGGGTGGGAGGTAAGGCTTATAGGTCTGTAAGATTTTGGATCAGCTGGATCCTCATTTTTGTTTTGTAGTGGGATCACACAGGCGAGCTTCCAGTCCCGAGGATAGCTGCACTCTTTCCAAATTTTATTGAAAAAGAAAAGCCAAATGTCTAGAGTGGCGTCGGACATGTTCTTAATCATTTGGTAAGAAATTTTGTCAAGTCCCGAAGCAGAATTTTTCCTGCTATTGATTGTGGCGCCGCTTGAGCGGCGGCACTATATTTTTATTTGGTTTTGTAAAGTGCCTATGGAGGCAGCCATAATGAACTGGTTCCATGCTTTGTTTTAACATCCATCTATATCAACTGTACTTTGATTACCAGAATCGGGGTCCACATTAACTTTTTTAGTTATTTGTGGGATTTTTTTAATATATAATATATTGTACTTTCATTGTTAGATGGATAAAAACCCGGATCGTGGACATATCAACATTTTCCTTTCGAAAAATGATAATAAATAAAGATCCATTTCGAAAAATAAGTCACGTGATTAAAAAATTATCTGTCACAAATTTTCGAAGCCGCCATTTTAAATATCTTACGCTGGAAAAAGTTAAGAGGTATTTTCAAGCTCTTTGACCTTAGAGCACCCTATGTGGTACTTGTGACCCCAGTTATCTTTTTGTTCTAGTGTTGTATGGATTGTGGAAATATTGTTTTCCTTTCGCGATCGTGTTTTAAAGACCAGCTAACTGCAACTAGCTTAATGTTGGAGCGCCTGACATGACTGGTATCATACCACCCGTCTAGTCTATATATGGATATAATAAGAATTTCATTCAAGTCTTTATGATATCTATAAAGAGGGATTGTATGATACCAGACATATGTGTTAGAGTGTCAGATTTAGCACAATCCGATAACAGATTTTTTCTTTCGTTAATGTATGGTGTTTCATTGCCGACAAATGTTTGTTCGTACAAAAAAAATCTTACAGGGACGACAATTTTCTCCACATATGCAAATATTGGACGTTAAACGTGACAAAATGAGTCACGTGATCAATAATGTGATTCCTACTGAGTTGTTAAACGATCATGTGATTTTCATAAACGGTTTAACGAGGCACAATGCATTGTGTCCTGTTACAGAAAGAAGTGGTTTGCGGCGCCATTGATGTTCAGCATCAATATTTTAATTCGTTAGGTGTAAAGTCTAAGTTCATGGGATCAGAATTTGATGTTTTACCTGGAGAGTTTATTTCTTCAAAATGGTCGGCTTCAAATTTTTGTTGAAAGGCCAAAACCTCCAGCACTCCGTTATTTTCACTTGAGACTTTTGAATAATGCTGGACAAGCATGTTTGCCTTGTCCAAGGGACTAATCGAATTTTTACCATTTGACGTAAGGACAGGAACAGGAGCGTATGAATTTTCTTTAATTCTGCGAACTTTTTGCAAAAAGTCTTTCGAATTTTTCGGGTCATGCACACAAGATTAGCAACATCCTTGCATTTTTTTTTTTTTATTCCAATATGATCGACTTTGCCAAAAAATAAATTTGTCTTGATAGGTGACCCGGTTGACTTCACAATACTGCTTCTTAGAGGACGTGAAGTATTTTATGTGGACACCGGTACAGTTGGATTTGATTGGCCAAACTTCAACATGATACTGCATTCTTATTGGTTATCTATGCACACTTTCACACACCCAGTCACGTGATTTATCTCAACATGAGGAAATTGTGTATCGGGCAGGGGGTGCGTGATTTTTTGTGGTATTTGTCGAAGACAATACCACTATGAGTTCAAGATTGAATTTTGATAACCATGTATCTTATTTTGTGCAAAGCCGAAGGAAATAAACCCATTTAAACTCATTTTTCTCAGGCAAATGGGTTTTACGGTGGCCCTCAGATATGTAATTTGAAATGGCATATTAGAATACATTTGGCCAGGCCATCGATCGTTGAGATACTTATTTTTCATTGAAAATAGCCTCTCTAGCTCATAGCCTTTTATAGGCGCAATGATACAAATTTGCCTACTGACCCTGGGCTTTTTCGTTCCAAAACCAATTCGTTCCATGGCTTGTTTGTCCTATGATTGCGCGCTACTCATTTGATTGCTCATGAATATTTATAAATCAAGGTAACTGATTGTAAAGTTGGAAATCAAATGTAAAAGGCTAGAGATATTTCAAAATTATAGTTTTCAGGAACAAACCTAATTTTGTTCGATTCTCTATCGTTATGCATCATACTGTCAAGGTGTATTACTCCTGCTTCCTCCTAATGATCAAAGGGAGACCACTTATACAAAAATAAACTAAACTTTGTCATGAGTACTCTCCCTTCAACCGAAAAGGTATTCATTTGCTTAGTGGGTTTACTTTTAAGCCAATATTTGAACGATATGTCTCTGTTTCTTTCAAACTATTAATTCTACACAGTGGGTTTCCTTGACAAATACCACTTCAGCGTTCTCAACACTTTGATTTTACAACAAGATGGGGACTTTTCAACAGTTGTAAATTTTAAAAAAAGGTACTCAAAATGAATGCTTCTATTGAAAATAATTGTGAGTACCGAGTGCAAGTCGTCTCAATGCAAAGAGTCCTCTGAATGTTTGTGTGCGTCCCTTGTCCTCGCAAGTCAGAAAATACACACCCACACACCCACGCCATAAAACAGAAGAAGGCATTTCTGCAGGGGAAGAAAATCTTTCTATGAATGATCAAGATTCCAGCTATTGTCGCCTCCCCTTACAGACAAAAGTTTTGAATCATTGTGCAAGAAGATATTTGCTGTAATAAAAAGTCACATGGTAAAAAAAACAGGATAGTAACAAATTAAAAGGATTACAGAAATCAATCGTAAAAAAGCATCAAAAACTATCGTCAGGCCTATTTTCCTGAGAACTTTTGAGTCTCAAACGTGTTTGACGGTCAGCTAGAGATTTATAGGACGTTACGTAAGTCTGTCAAATTTTAGTGAAATGTATCTTCCAACAATGAACCCAATTTATGCTTGAATATAAGTTTATGAAATTTTAGCAAAGTAAATTTTCACCGGGACCAGACTTGGCAATGTAGAGCAGGGATCGTAAATATATAGTGTATACATGTATATGTACGATCTTTGAGTAGATCTGTTTGTTACTCTTAGTAAAAGGTCTCGTAATCATTCGAAAATAAGGAAAAATAGGTAACGCAATGGTAAGTATTACATATAAATACGTTTTAGACATTCTAAATGACATCACATATCGATAGTTTGGTGTCGTGGGGTGTCTTGGGGTGTCATGGTGTATCGTGGGGTGTCATGGTGTGTCGTGGGGTGAATAGACCGACCCGACACCTACATCTGCGTGTCTACATGTAGATTGAGAAAAACGGTTACCAGTTACCGCAAGTTGCTGCAAGCCGGACAAAAATATACGCACGTTTCTCTGAATATTAAACTAACAGACTCGACAGGATGGCGGATCAAAGAGTTAAACAAATCAAAATCAAGACAGGAGTTGTTAAAAGGTTAAATTTTTTTTTTAAACTCGACTGTGGTATATTATTTACGACGGTAACTATCAAGTTCGACATCGATTTATTTCGACCCAATATCTATCAAATGTAAAAAATGTAGACTTGTTCAAATTGGAAGTATTTGCAGACAACAATTAGAATGAGTTTAAGTCTTTACCAAACTACAAAATTTTAGACTTGTCCAAATTGAAAGCATTTGCAGACGACAAAATAAAATTGATCGAAACTTTGAAATTTGTTTTGCAAAGGGTAGACTAGATAACATTGTGGGAAAAGGAGAAAATGCTGGTTTTCAGCATTTTCTCTTTTTCCCACAATGTTGTCAAAAGCCTTCTTCTTCAGGGTTGTTAAAATTCGGGTCTGTTTGGTAAAGAGTTAGAGGTGGCCCTTCAGATTTTGGGACGAAAATTTTACAAAAATGCAAAAAAAAACCATCCTAAAATAGATCTCCCATAGCCTTTTAATTTGTGGTCATAAAACCCCAGTAGTCGAAAAACCATCCGATAACAGGAGAAATTAGAGATTTATTACGGACCAGGTTGATACCAACGGGAGACACATTCTATTTTTATGTTATCAATTCTCTCATTTAAATACCGGAAAACACAGATGAAGTTTCAAACATCTGTCTGAAGAAGACATTATGGAAAATAATTATTACATGTTTGTTATGTAATGGAATTTAAGCGTTATCAGTCACATGCCAGTCACTTGACATTCCGTCAATACTTTATTGATTTTACGAGCGAAATCTAAAAATAGCTTAAAGGTGGCCCTTCAGATTTTGGGACGGAAATTTTACAAAAGTGCAAAAAAAATCATCCTTATACTCCCAAAGCCTTTTGATTTTCATTCATAAAACCCCAGTAGTCGAAAACCGCCCGAAAACACGAGAAATTAGAGATTTACTACGGCCCAGGTTTACACCAACGGGAGACACGTTCTATTTTTAGATGATCAATTCGCTCATTTACTTACAGGAATACACAGAAGAAGCTTCAAACATAGCGTCCGACAAAGACATTATGGAAAATAATCATTACATGTTTGTCATGATAGGGAATTTAAGCGTTATGAGTCACGTGCCAGTCACTTGACAATCCCACAATGCTTTATTGATTTTTGGCGCGAAATCTAAAAATAGCTTAAGAGGCTACGTAGCCTTTTAAGGGAATACCATCATTTTTTTTTTTGTAATTTTATGAATCTTAATTATTGATGATTTGTATTATTTTTTCATATGAATTTCAGTGATATATATATTTTTTAATTTGGTGAGATGTAAAAATTCTAAATACCCACCTTTAAGAGGCTACGTAGCCTTTTAAGGGAATACCATCAAAAAAATTTTTTTTGTAATTTTATGATTCTTGATTATTGATGATTTGTATTGTTCTTTCATATAAATTTCAATGATATCTATATTTTTTAATTCGATGTGATGTCAAAAGTTCTAAATACCCACCTTTAATGATGGAATTTTCTTTTATTTTGTCGTCTGCAAATGCTTTCAATTTGAACCAATCTAAAATTTTCTCGTGTGGTAGAGAGTTAAGCCTGTTATAACAGGATTACATGGTTAGGGCATATAACATTAGAATTAAATTTCATTTTGACTGAACATATTTCCTTGTTTGAAGTTTTTTGAAAATTATCCATGTTGTTGTTGTTGTAGGTATTTTCCTACACTAGCACTGTGGCACTCCTTCCTTTTGAAGGATATTCTACTCGCAGATGAGGTTTTTAGCTCCACTGGCTGAAGGTCAGCGAGCTATTATCCGTCATGCGTCCGTCCGTTCGTCCGTGCGTGCGTCCGTCCGTAAACTTTTTCTTTAAAAAACCTCTCCTCAGAAACTACTGACTGGATTTTTACCAAATTTCACAGGAATGTTCCTTAGGTGGTCCTCTTTCAAATTCCTTCAAATAATGGTGTTCCATGAAGAATTCTGGTTGCCATGGCAACCATAGTAAAAACCTTTAAAAATCTTCTCCTCCCCAACCGCTAATTGGATAGCATTATTATTTTGCAGGAATGTTCCTCAGGTAGAGGTTTACAGAATTCCTTAAAAAAAAAAATGATCTGCCAAAAACATGGCTTTTATGGGAGACTCATTTTCCTTTTATGGTATAAAGTAAAATCTTTGAAAAATTTCTTCTCTCAAACTATTCATTGGATTTCATTGTTGCTTTCACAGTGGGAAAAGGTGAAATTACTCATAATCATGCAACCAAAGACAAGAAGTCTTTGGAAAACACTGTTGGAAAAGGAGAAAATGCTGGTAATCAGCATTTTCTCCTTTTCCCTCAGTGTTTTCTACTCTATCTAAGAGAGAAATCATCATTTCATCAATGTTTAATTTGTCGTTTGCAAATGCTTTCAATTTGGTCATATCCCAAATTTTGTTGTTTGGTAAAGGGTTAAAGAGGGTTGCTTTACATAATCCATAGTCCTTTCCATATATAAAACAAGAGAACCTCTACATTTTTATTAATTCTGGTAAAGGTTTGTTGACCTACTGGTGACCTACAAGTTCAGGGTTTTCCATGACCCCCTCGTTTCTTTGAATTTTGAGGGTTTTGACCCCCAAAATTTTCTAAATGACCCCCAAAATTTATTATTCTACTTTCTTCAATTCATATAAAAGGGGTCATTGTGACCCCTTCAACAGAAAGTTGAAGGAAAACCCTGCAAGTTCAAAGTGGACAGAAGGGGTGTTAATCCTGGTGACCAAGTTTTCTATATTTAGATGTTTCCCCACCCAAAATGGTTTGTGACAAGACCCTCTTTAAATATAACCAGATGAAAAAATTTTGTAACTGCTCATAATTGAAAGATGTTGCAGACAATATAATATAGCTTCAGATAAGTAAAACTTGTATCAAAAAGGGTAGAAATTATTGTGGAAAACTAAGAACATGCTGTTGACCATTATTTTCTTCTTTTCTCACAATCTTTTTCTTAGCTTTTTCTCTTAAGTTGGTAGCTAAAATTCAAGATTGAATGGTAATTGTTAAAAACTTCTCTTCACAGTTACAGAAAAATCAGGCCTGTGGAGCGATACAGGCGCTCAAGTGCCTCTAGTTTCTTTTTACAGGGTTAATGAGTTAGTAATGTAACATTCACCTTCAAACCTTTTTGTGTGATAATTATGTACATGTGCTATGGTATTATATACACATATCTGACAGGTGCAGATTGGAGTAGAGAGAAAGAGTCGGGTACAAAGAAATCAGGGTACCAGACTAGCTCTTTTTCAAATAGATTTCCTTGGTTCTTTTACATGCTCAGTGTACAGCACCAATACATGCGAGGCTACCTCTGGGTTTCTAACCAGTTCACCTCTTAATCATCCATAAGTGATGATAAGGAAACATAATGATGAAATTGAGAATTAAGACAAGAACTTGAGATGGAAATGACTTGACTTCATAAAAAAAAATATATAATCAGTTTCACACTTTTAATAAAGTTTTAGATATTAATTGCCATGTTCAGTTTGCATATAAAGGAACACATCATCTACCTTCTTGAGCAAACATGGTGTGACCTAAAATTCCAGTGGCTTGATAGGCTTTATAGCAGAAAGTGGTAGGTTCTTGCATATTTTGTGTGCGAAGAACATATAGAAATAAGAAAGAAGATATCAATTTCCTTTAACTCTTTACCAAACAACAAATTTCTAGACATGTCCAAATAGAAAGCATTTGCAGATGACAAAATAAAAGTGAATGAAAATTTGAAATTTGATTTGTGAAAGGTAGAAAACATTGTGGAAAAATGAGAAAATGGTGGTTACCAGCATTTTCTCCTTTTCCTACATTTTTTTCTAAAGGTTTCTTTCTCAGGGGTGTTAAAAGTCATCTCTGTGTGGTAATGGGCTAACCAAGATAATTAATTTGTTTTTCTTTGTTTTGGTGTGCTTTGTTTCTTAGTCGGATGAAATCTAAGGGCGATAAAACATTCAAATATTGGTAAGGGTTACTAACTGAAATACTAGTAGCTTGTGACATCAAACTATGTACCACACCAGATGTAAAGAATCAAAGTATTGAAAGTACTGTTAGAAGGCGAGTTTAGAATATAGGCATAACATATTGAAATACATTTTCCTGTACTTAAATCGCCTCTCCTGATGCAGCAAAGTCTATAAAGTTGTGCAATGTTCGTGTGCAATAAAGACCAGTTTACCATCCTGAGTTTTAACAAACTTGAAGAAGGCTTGTGTAAATATGTTGAAAAAAGTTAAAACGAATGGACTTTTCTGAAACTCCTTTCCATTTCATTTGAAGGAAAAGTTTTATGTGATAGCAAAGAGTTTTAATTTGCTGTTACCTGTATATGTTTTTACGTTGAATAGAAACTTAGATCTAACCCTCTATTACCCCAATAATGAGTTTAAAAGGTCTAGGAAGAGGGCTTGAGAACTTTTGGTCTGAAATTGAGAATACGGTGCTAATTGACATTTTTTCCTTTTCCTAAAATGTCTTCCATCCTATTTCATACAGGTTCCATCAATGGTGCCAGATCAAAAAGTTGCTACCTGAAAATGCATTCAATTTTGGAAAGTCTGAATTTTTTTCTTCGTGTAAAGAGTCAAGAAAGTTTCTCCTTTTCAAAATTAAGTTTTTAAATGGCCTCTTTCTCAGGGTTGTTAAAACTGTACTTGATGGGTATGGCAAAGGATTAAAGAATAGTTCTTGTTTGAAAATGCAATCAGTTTTGATAGGTCTAAAACCGTAACTCTGTAATGAGATGATTAATTTCTTGAAAGTCTTTACCATTTTATTCCATGGATAATTTTATTGAGAGAGCAAAGAGTTTTTAGAAAGGTACATTTTCGAATATAGAAACTGAGATTCAGCCTTTTAGATCACAATACTGACTTTCAACAATGTTGAAGAAGAGGCTTTTCAAAGCATTGTAGGAAAAGTAGGAAATAATGATAATCAACCTTTTGTTTGACTTTCCTACAATGTTTTCCATCTTAGTAACCCTTTACAAAACCCTTCAGAAAATAACAAAAAATCAGGGCCGTCTACATTAAAGCAATTAGCAGATAATAAGTTAAGAGCAGCTGAAAATGTGCCCAAACTGGGAAAAAGTACAAAACATAGTGGTAAAAAGAGAAAATACTGGTGACTAGCGTTTTTTCCTTTTCCAAAAGTATTTTGAAACTTTTTTTCCCTTGAGGTTGTAAAAATTTCAGTATCGTTCAGTTAAAAGGCTTTTTTTTTTTTGTTTACCATTTTATTTGAAATATACTTTATGAAGACTGAAAAAGACTTCCAAAACAAACGACTTTAAATTTTCAAAACGGAGATTTAACATTTAGATTACAATACATGTGCTGGGTTTTAATGACCTTAAAGAATGGGGCTGTTTAGAAAGGGAAGGGTATTTTGAAAGCATGCAGGAACATGAGAAAATACTGGCAATGAACATTTTCTCCGTTTTGCGCAATGTTTACCATCCTATCAAGGATAACCAACCAACATCATTTGACGGTTGACTTCTTACGTCCTATAAGGAACGTCGGAAGGTGTTCTTCGTTTATACCATTCTTGTAATCCATGACTCTGTTAACCCTTATACTAGAGTGCTGGATTGATGAAAATGGCATTTTACATCTCGGGGGAAAATTGCTTAATTATTGCAACCTCACCCTGGGGTGTTTGGGTCGGGTTATTACAATATAGCTTATCCGACATAAGACTGCATATTCTGTGCAGACTATAGAATCGTCTGCCTTGTCTTCAAAAGAGACGGGCGTAATAAACGATTTAAGGGTTCATCAATCCCGCGTAACCGGAATGTACATTCAGCTTGTCGGCAAACATGAAAGACTAAGTTGAAATTGAAATCACTGATTCATACAGATGACAAATTCAGGGTGGCCCAAATTAGCAACGAAATTTGTTCTTGATAGGGTAGAAACATTGTGGTAAAATGAAAAAAAAAAATGCCGGTTTCCGATTGTTATTTCCCCTCTCCTCTCGATGTTTTCAAAAGCTTGATTTTCAGAGTCGTTTCAAATGAGCGGTAAAGGGTTAAATATTAATGAATAACTGCTGAACGTTATGCAGCGTGACGACCAAAGGAAGAAGTTAGAATTCTTTGCATGTTAAAACAGTTACAGATCATGTTATTGTCATTTTTGACGTAGTAAAATCCGATCATACTCGTATATAAGGAAAGAGGTGATCAGCCTGTAACCCAGGCTATACTGGTACATCATACTGACCAGAACTACTTCGTAATGACACATCTATTGTGATTTCAACTGATTTACCTTTTTCTTTTCACGGGTCTCCGGAATCAAAACTCGGCCACGCCGATGCGTAACAATAACCTAGTCATTAATCGTAAAGTCAAGCACAACTTTGATAAAAGAAAAATATTTCTTTGAAAGAGAAAATTTTGTTTAAACACTTGATGATTCAAAGGAATTTATTTCATTGAAATTTTACTTCTCACAAAGACAGAATAAGGTTGCCAACAGAGGAATGGGGTCTATCTGCGGTACATCATTCAAAGAAGCTATCCGATTGGTTAGTTCTGGGATAGTAAATTTACATGTACGATCCCACTGGTTAGTTGTTTATGCGTTGTGAAGTGGAAGTAGGTCTGAATGACGTCATGTTAGTAGCTTTTGATTGGCTTATAATAGCTATGGTTTATTTGTTGCTGTAGCAACGTGATTATATCAATGAACTGATCCAAAGTATTTTGCATTTGTCAAAAATGATGCTTTTTACGAATTCTATTTCATTTCTTCTAGAAACTTGAAGTTTCTTCTTGCTGTTCTGATTAAATTTACAATGGTCTCGACATTATTTTGTTCTAATGTACTCCAGAAGTATCAAACTATTTGAAAGGCGTTTTGATAATGCTGTTCAGAGGCATTTTCAGCAAGCTGCCGAGCGTTGACATATGAATGCGAGAATGAAAATCTCGCCTTCCAAAAATCACTGGTTCAAGGACACTGACAGAACAAACAGAGCTCTGGATAGAGTGAGTGATTGTGATTTCAGAATTTAAAATATCAATTATTCTGCACTAAACCCTATGTTATGGGCACAAATTAGAATCGTCTTGATGAGACGATTCTAATGAGTACCCACAACATAGGGTTTGTGGAGTCCGTGGTCGTGAGGTAGAGCGTCGGCCTCATAACCTAAAGGTCCTGAGTTCGATTCCCAGGAGCGGGTGTCAACTTTGGGATTTTTCATTAGCCCACACGTTCGGCGCGTGTACTGGTGTAGTTCCCAGGAAGCAGAATCGAGAGAGATTAGTATAAGTTGTTAGAACTTGTTTCTCAATCGATGTAAAATAAATATGTTTAAACTTAAACATAGGGTTTGGAAGAGAAATAACAGATTTAGAGTGCCATCACTCCCTCTTATCTGCAGCTCTGATAAGGGCACTTGTATGTCATCGTTTACTGTATCCCATGAACATTTTTGAGACACAGTGGATAATATTCTTTTTATCAATGATTTCTTATTTCATTTTTGACATTTTCCAGATTGGCCAAAGAGTATGTCTATTATGGAAAAGAAGCTAATAAAGAGAAAGAGAGGTGTGATAAAATGAAAGCTGATGGTGCAGATGACCATCAAATTAAGAAACAGGTTTGAGTCTTATTATTTATTTCATTTTGAACCTGTCACCGATGGAAATCAAAATTATTTGCAGATCAGAAATCAGCTGTGGTTCAGATGTTGGGATTTGTCTTTGAAAGCCTAGTAAACAAAGAGAGAATGTCAGTTACTGAGGATTGAAGATGTCATTGCAACAGCTGATCATTATTTTTACAACGGATTTGTGGGAAAGCACCAATGTCTTGGAAAGAATACTGTACAGTGTTAGTGGTGAAAGGGTTTACCAATATACGATTAACCGCGGTTTGTTCAAAGAAAAAACCGAAACCGGTTTCCCAAAAATTTGGTCAGAAATCAATCGTTTTTCAACAATCTGAAACATTTACCACCGCCTCAAATTCGCCGCGGGTACAAACTCCAAATAACCGTCAACCATATTACTGATTTTGGACCAACAGAGTTTGTTATTCATTTCCTATAACTTTGCTCACACTTATTTCACGTTTTTTCTCCCGGTAGATAAGCGGGAAAGAATTTGTGTTTAACAGAGTAAGTTAGTGCATTGCACTGTCTTCTCTGTTAAGCTCCCAAAGTTCGGTATAGTAGCCCTGACTGGTTTCTACATAAACAAGTGCGCCCGCTGAGCGAGTGTTCAGTATTGCTTGTGACTTTTTGTCAGCACAGAGGGCTTCTCTGGGTGCTGACAAGGTTGACATGCTAATATTTTTGAAATAGAACATGACTTGAAATGTCACTAGTCATTTACATGTTTCTATGGATAATTCTTAATTTCTTTGTCATTTCAGTCTAGTCTGTGTTAAAGACTAGTCAATTTTTTTAGCATATGCAACCCTAATAGTGACTACAAGTGGTCAGATATGCTAAGTGTCAGCATATAGAGCGTATTGCAATACGGGTCAGCAGTATTGCAATATATTGCAATACGCTTTTTACCGAATTGTTTCACCCCTATACAGCGTACTGTTGACAGAAACTATATGAAAGCAGGAATAGGTGCACTGGCCACTGCAATCTTACTGAAATAATATTATAGATGTTGTTTAGTTCTTTTTCCAAACAACAGAATTGTAAGTTTTGTCAAAGTTAAAAGTGTTTGCAGACAACAAATTGATGTGGCTCAAAAACTGAAATTTGTTTTGGGAAGTGTAGAAAACATTGTGGGAAAAGGAGAAAATTCTGGTTTCCAGCATTTTCTTCTTTTCCCAGAATGTTTTCAAAAGGCTTCCATCTCAGAGTTGTAAAAACCAGGGTTGTTTGGTGAAGAGTTAATAACTCAGAACCATTGAATCAATTAAAGCACCTGTTGAATGAAATGCATATTATCAGTCTTCAGTAAGTAAAACAAACAACACCTGGATATTAATGCCTCATATTTTTACCAAACAATTCAATGTTTTGATGACTTTCCTGGAGAAAAAAGTACCAGAAAACAAGATGGAAAATGGGGCAGATGTTGGTTACCAGTTTTTTCTCCTTTCCCAACAATGCAACCTTTCTAGTTGAATACAAATAATATCCTTTGAGCAAGACAAATTGTATCATCTACAAATGCTTTCAACATTTAACCTTTTACCACATAATGATGAGTGTAAACACCCTTGAGTAAAAAGCCTTTTGAAAACCTTGTGGGGAAAAGGATAAAATGCTGTTGATCAGCATTTTCTCTTTTTCCCTCAATGTTATATACTTTATCAGAGAACAATTACACTATTTGACCAGCATTGAAATAGTTGCCTGCAAATGCTTTCAATTTTGACAAGGCTAAAGTTTTGTTGTTTAACCCATTACCAAACGACAATATTTTAGACAGGTCCAAATTGAAAGCATTTGCAGACGACAAAATAAAAGTGACTGAAAATTTGAAATTTGTTTAGTGAAGGGTAGAAAACATTGTGGGAAAAGGAGAAAATGCTGGTTACCAGCATTTTCTCCTTTTCCCACAATGTTTTCTAAATGCTTCTTTCTCAGGGTCGTCAAAAGTAGGGATTGTGTGGTAATGGGTTAATACAGGCTTAAAAGCAGCCAGTGGCTTGGAAAGAATATTGTGTAGAGTAGTGGTAAAAGAGACTCCATGAAAGTATGAGTAGGTGCACTTGGTGCCATGATATTACTGAAATAATGTTGAGAACAGTGTTAAACACCATACAATCAATCAATTCAACGTGAACAGTCTAGAATATTTTCATCTAGTAAGGATAATAATTATAAGGTTGATTTTATAAATATCGAACTACCTTTTAAGATCCGTGAGCAGAATGCTTAGTATGTACAGTGTTAGGCAACAGAATCACAACATCTTGTTACCCATTTCCATTCTATGCAAGATATTTCTTCAGTGTTTCTGTGTTATAATAATACCTTTACTTTTTCTCCAGCCGAGCCCCTGTAGCTCAGTCGGTAGCATACAGGACTTGAAAACAGGGGGTCGGGAGTTTGATCCCCAGCATGGCCAATATCTTTCCGAGGACTGATGATAGTCATTGCGACGGGGTTCATACCTCTCTTATGGCTAATCGTTGTTTCGACGATGGTTAAGTGGGAAAGCAGCCAGTGGCTTTGAAAGAATATTGTGGTAACAGAAATTCCAGGAAAGCATGGATAGGTGCACTGGCCACCGCAATATAACTGAAATAATGTTGAAAATGGCGTTAAACACCATACAATCAATCAATCAATCAGTGTTTTTCTTTAACAGAATGAAGTTATTCAGGAATCTTTAGCAATGATTCCGGACACAAAGAACAGGCTGATGAAGGCTAAAGATGACCTGAAAACAACTTTGGTATGTATATAGAGGATAAATTTTTTTTTTTTTGGTAAAAAATTGAAATTCATTTCATCAAGTTAACATCAGGAGATGTATGTTCATGAGTTGCTTAACTCATTACCAAACAACAAAATTTTAGGTTTGTCCAAATTGGAAGCATTTGCAGATGACAAAATAAAAGCATTTTCTTCTTTTCTCACAATGGTTTTTTGGAAGGCATCTTCCTCAGGGTCATTAAAAGTGGTGACTTTATGGTAAATTGCTAAATACTACTCACATTTGTATGTCTTGATGATATGACATGTAGAGTGGAGGTTACAGGTGCCAGGCCTATCAAGGTCGCAGCAGCAACCATTTACCACACTAGAAAATTTTAGACTGGTCAAAATTGAAAGCATTTGCAGACAACAAAACAAAGGCAACTGAAAAATTGAAATTTGTTCTGCGAAGGGTGGAAAACACTGTGGGAAAAGAAGAAAATGCTGGTTACCAGCATTTTCTCCTTTTCCCACAGTGTTTTCAAAAGGCTTCTTTCTCAGGGGCGTCAAAAGTAGGGATTGTGTTGTAATGGGTTAAATGGTTCATTCTGGCTTGTTTTGTTCCACTGCGGCAAACTCTGTTTTGACTCTTAACCAAACAACAAAATTTTGGGCCTGTCCAAATTCAAAGCATTTGCAGACTACAAAATAAAAGTAACTGAAAATTTAAAATTTGTTTTAGGTTGTGTGGTAAAGGGTTAAATGGACCATTCTGGGTCATTTTGTTCCATTGCAAACTCCGTAATTAAATTCATACATATGTGGGAGGTAACATTTAAATGTCCATAAAATTATCATGATTTAATAACATCATTAATGTGTCAACCACTTTCACTTCCACACAGTGTACAAATGGATTTGAGGCAAGCTCTGATAAAAGGGGGCTAAATGTATTAAACAAGCAAGTCATCACATGATTATGGACCTCTGAAATCCTTTTTGTCGAACAATGGACTAGATCTGGAGGTAGAATAGTATCTAGACATGCAGAAAATTTACAAAAAAGCAAAGTTTCATCTTGTGCAAGGCTGCAGGCTCTTTGCAGGCTGTCAGTACTTCTTGCAGATGAATTAACTCTAAAGCAAACAACAAAATTTTAGACAGGTTCAAATTGGTAGCTTTGGCAGACGACAAAATATGATTTAAAAAGTAAAATTTGACTTTAGATGAGTAGAAAACATAATGGAAAAAGGAGAAAATGCTGGTTACCAGAATTTTCTCCTTTTTATACGCCCGTCGAAGAAGGGACATATGGGATCACCCGTGGCGGGTGGGCGGGCGGCGTCCAGTTCTTTGCCCGGAGCATACTAGTGTCTCCAAAACTATACTAGCTAGGGTTATGAAATTTCATGGGTGGATAGATCTCATCAAAGGGGAGTGCAGTGTGCAGGAATTGTAACTCTTGCTTGCTTAATTTTTGAGTTATTGCCCTTTGTTGTTTTTCATACTTGAATTTTGTCCGGAGCATATCTCCAAAACTATACTAGCTAGGGTTATGAAATTTCATGGGTGGATAGATCTCATCAAGGGGGAGTGCAGTGCACAGGAATAATTACTCTTGCTTGCTTAATTTTTGAGTTAGTGCCCTTTGTTGTTTTTCATACTTGAATTTTGTCCGTAGCGAATCTCTAAAACTATATTAGCTAGGGTTATGAAATTTCATGGGTGGATAGATCTCATCAAGGGATAGTGCTGTGCACAAGAATCATAACTCTTGCTCACTAAATTTTTGAGTTATTGCCCTTTGTTGTTTTTCATACTTGAATTTTGTCCGGTGCATATCTCCAAAACTATACGCCTGTGGAAGACGGGAAATACTATGGGATCACCAATGGTGGGCGGGCGGGCGTCCAGGCGTGCGGGCAGGAGGTGTCCAGTTCTTTGTCTGGAGCATATCTGCAAAACTATACTAGCTAGGGTTATGAAATTTCATAGGTGGATAGATCTCACTGAGGGGGAGTGCAGTGCACAGGAATCATAACTCTTGCTCACTAAATTATTGAGTTATTTCCCTTTGTTGTTTTTCATACTTGAATTTTGTTCGATGCATATCTCCTAAAGTATACGCCTGTGGAAGATGGGAAGTATTATGGGATCACCCGTGGCGTGCAGGCAGGCAGTGTCCAGTTCTTTGTCAGGAGGATATCTCCAAAACTATACTAGCTAGGGTTATGAAATTTCATGGGTGGATAGATCTCATCAAAGGGGAGTGCAGTGCGCAGGAATTGTAACTCTTGCTTGCTTAATTTTTGAGTTATTGCCCTTTGTTGTTTTTCATACTTGAATTTTGTCTGGTGCATATCTCCAAAACTATACTAGCTAGGGTTATGAAATCTCATGGGTGGATAGATCTCATCGAGGGGAGTGCAGTGCACAGGAATCATAACTCTTGCTTGCTTAATTTTTGAGTTATTGCCCTTTGTTGTTTTTCATACTTGAATTTTGTCTGGAGCATATCTCCAAAACTATACTAGCTAGGGTTATGAAATTTCATGGGTGGATAGATCTCACTGAGGGGGGATGCAGTGTGCAGGAATCATAACTCTTGCTCACTTAATTCTTGAGTTATTGCCCTTTGTTGTTTTTCATACTTGAATTTTGTTCGGTGCATATCTCCAAAACTATACTAGCTAGGGTTATGAAATTTCATGGGTGGATAGATGACATCAAAGGGGGGGGGGGGGGGGGTGCAGTGCAGTGCAAAGGAATCATAACTCTTGCTTGCTTAATTTTTGATTTAATGCCCTTTGTTGTTTTTCATACTATGGGATCACCAATGGTGGGCGGGCGGGTGGGCGTGCGGGCAGGAGGTGTCCAGTTCTTTGTCTGGAGCATATCTGCAAAACTATACTAGCTAGTGTTATGAAATTTCATGGGTGGATAGATCTCACTGAGGGGGGGTGCAGTGCATAGGAATCATAACTCTTGCTCACTTAATTCTTGAGTTATTGCCCTTTGTTGTTTTTCATACTTGAATTTTGTCTGGTGCATATCTCCAAAACTATACTAGCTAGGGTTATGAAATTTTATGGGTGGATAGATCTCATCTAGGGGGAGTGCAGTGCACAGGAATCATAACTCTTGTTCCCCTAATTTTTGAGTTATTGCCCTTTGTCGTTTTTCATACTTGAATTTTGTCCGGTGCATGCCCCAGCTTTACAACTTGGGGTAAGATGGGCGTATCTTGCGACAATTTGCCGCTCTTGTTCCACACTGTTTTTAAAAGGCTTCTTTCCTTAGGGTTATGAAAACCAGGGATCGTTTGGTAAAGGGTTAAGCCCCCTTTTTTCAGAGCATGACTCAAAATAGATGTGGCATGCGTCCAGTCATAACTTGAATCAACCAGTCTACAATTTCAGTCTCTCTTCTTTCAAGGCTTAGAAAAATATAAAATATAGTTGATTGACAGAGAAATAATTTTCGAACATGATTTCAATTTTTTCTTTATTTTCAGGACAATGAAAAAGACTTAGAAGAAACAGAGGAATATAAAGAAGCTGTGAAAATTTTAGCCGAGGCTGACAAAATAGATGAGGGACAAGTAGCCGTTTGATGTCATAGTTTTTGGCTTAACTTTTAACCATTTAATACAGATTTATAAATCCTTATATTATAAAGAAAGCTTTTAAAAACATTGTGGGAAAAGGAGAAAATGCTGAAAACCAGCATTTTCTTCTTTTCTACCAGTGTTTTCTGCTTATTTATGGGTAGGTTTCATCATTTGACCCACATTTGTCATCTGCAGATGGTTTGAATTTGGACAAGTCTAAAATTTTGTTGCATGGTAAAGAGTTACAATTTGCTTCTTTTTTATTTGAAATAATAAAAATTGATTATAACTTTGTTGCACAATGTGCCTCTTTTTTAGTTCACCTGAGTACGAAGTGCTCAGATTGAGCTATTGTGATAGTGCTGTGTCCGTCATCCATCTTCAACTTTTACCTAACTTGTGTACGCTCTAGAGGCTACATTTTCAGTCCGATACTCATGAAAGTTTATCAGGATGTTCGCATCGATGAAATCTTGGAGGAGTTCGAAAATGGGTCATGTTGGGTCAAAAACTAGGTCACTAGGTCAAATCTTAGAAAAACCTTGTGCACGCTCTAGAGGCCACATTTTCAGGCGGATCCTCTGGAAAGTTAGTCAGGATGTTTGTTTGGATTATATCTCGGACGAGTTCGAAAATTGGTCATGTGGGGTCAAAAATTAGGTCACTAGGTCAAATTTTAGAAAAACCTTGTGTACGCTCTAGAGGCCACATTTTCAGTCGGATACTCATGAAAGTTGGTCAGGATGTTTGCCTGGATGATACCTTGGACGAGTTTGAAAATGGGTCATGTCGGGTCAAAAACTAGGTCACTAGGTCAAATCTTAGAAAATCCTTGTGTACGCTCTAGAGGCCACATTTTCAGTCCAAAACTCTTTGAAGTTCTTCAGAATATTTGTTTTGATGATATCTCGGACAAGTTTGAAAATGGGTCATGTCGGGCCAAAAACTAGGTCACTAGGTCAAATTTTAGAAAAACCTTGTGTATGCTCTAGAGGCCACATTTTCAGTCAGATACTCATGAAAGTTGGTCAGGATTTTTGCCTGGATGATATCTTGGACGAGTTTGAAAATGACGGCTGGTCAAAAACTAGTTCAGAGGCCACATTTTCAGTCCAAAACTCTTGAAAGTTGTTCAGAATGTTTGTCTTGATGCTATCTCTGACAAGTTCGAAAATGGGTCATGTGGGGTCAAAAACTAGGTCACTAGATCAAATTTCAGAAAAACCTTGTGTAGAGGCTACATTATCAGTCCAAAACTCTTGAAAGTTGGTCAGAATATTTGCTTTTATGATATCTTGGACAAGTTTGAAAATGGGTCATGTGGAGTCAAAAACTAGGTCACAAGGTCAAATGTTAGAAAAACCTTTTGTAGGCTCTAGAGGCCACATTTTCAGTCCAAAACTCTTGTAAGTTTGCGTTGATGATATATTAGACAAGTTTGAAAATGGGTCATTTGGGGTTAAAAACTAGGTCACCAGGTCAAATCTTAGAAAAACCTTGCATATGTTCTGGATGCCACATTTTCAGTCCAACACTCTTGAAAATTAGTCAGAATGTTTGCCTTTATAATATCTTGGATGAGTTTGAAAATGGGTCATGTTTGGTCAAAAACTGGGTCAATAGGTCAAATGTTATAAACCTTTTGTATGCTCTGGAGGACACATTTTCAGTCTGATACTCCTAAAACTTGTTCATGATATTTGTCCTGGTGATACCTTGAATGAGTTTGAAAATGGGTCATGTGGAGTCAAAAACTAGGTCAATGGGTCAAATATTAGAAAAACCTTGTGTACACTCTAGAGGCTAAATTTTCTGCCTGATACTCTTCAGACTTGGTTAGAATGTTTGTTTTGGTGATGTCTCAAAAGAGTTTGATAATGGGTAATTGTGGGGTCTAAAACTAGGTCACTTGGTGAAATCTTAGAAAAAACTTTTGTACGCTGTAGAGGCCACATTTTTTCAGTCCAGTACTCATGAAACTTGGTCAGAATGTTTGTCTTTTTGATATCTCAAAAGTGTTTGATGATGGATAATGTCTGATAAAAAACTAGGTCACTGGGAAGCTAGATGGTTCATGTTTGGTCAATAGACTCAGGTGAGCGATTTCAGGGCCATCATGGCCCCGTTGTTATTGAAATAATAATGATTAATCATAACTTTCTTGCACAATGTAAATATGATAATTCCTGTAATCTGCCAGTTTTAATGTGATTGTCAAAGCTCCTTCACTGAAAAATGGGTTGTGATGTGCATCTGATGAAATACTGTAAAGATCTGAAATTGTTGGAAGTGAAGAAAATGCTGGTTACTGGCAATTTCTCCTTTTCCTCCCAAGTTTTTCTGAAGCCATATTATTTAGATTTGTCTTAATGCTGATTTGTTTGGAAAAAGGTTAACTCAACAACACCCAGAAACAGATAAAAATTATATGCATCAGTCTCCCCATGCATGTTGGCATATGATGAGCTCCAGATAGAGGGAGTGATAATTATTGTACACAAATCCCTATGATGTGGATACTCATTATAATTGTCTCATTGAGACGATTCTAATGAGTACCCACAACATAGGGTTTTGAAGAGAAACAATGACTTTAGAATACTGTTACTTCCTCTAATCTGGATCTCTGGATGCATATTTTACAGGATGTTTCATAGGTTTATAGGATTTTGTGTTCAGAACAAATTTTACTTCCTTGTTTTTTTGCATATGCACATACATCATACATATATTGGTTGTTCATAAGATGTTTGTCAGTACAGTGGCGCAATGTTTGAATCCAAATTTAGTAATACATGTATATTGATAATTAGACCGATGTATATCTATATTCTTGAAGTAAAATTGAAGTAAATGAACATTTCAGGCTGATTTTCCTTTTTAAGGATACAAACTTTTATTAGAAAATTGGAAAGTCTGTATCAACAGAAACACAGTGGTTTCATAGAGTGATAGAGGCCATAGGGAACCCGGGTAGCTCAGTCAGTAGCATACAGGACTTGAGAACAAGGGGTTGTGGATTCAGTTGTGGATTCAATCCCCGGCTTGGCCAATTTCTTTTCGAGGACAGATGGTAGTCATTCCCCTTTCACCACTGTCCATTGTTTCAATGATGGTTATGTGGGAAAGCAGCCAGTGGCTTGGAAAGAAAATAGTCTGGAGTACTGGTATAAGAGACTCTTGGGAAAGCATAGCCAGGTGCACTGGCCTCCACAATATCACTGAAATAGTGTTGAAGATGGCATTATACACCATACAATCAATCAATCAATGATAGAGGCCATATCATGAGAAGCTCATATTTGAGCAGTGCTCAGAGCAAAGGGACTTAATATAGGTCTGCCTGTGCAGGCTGATCTGGGCTGAAACTTTTCGCTATTGTTCAATTTTCTTTATGTCCACCTTCTACATTTCCATATGCTTCCAAAAACCTTTACAACTGGGGTCATGAAAAAATGGGATTCATTGTTAAAGTTCACTTACCGAGGACCCCCAACTTCGCC
Source organism: Tridacna crocea (assembly GCA_943736015.1). Classification (NCBI taxonomy): domain Eukaryota; kingdom Metazoa; phylum Mollusca; class Bivalvia; order Cardiida; family Cardiidae; genus Tridacna; species Tridacna crocea. Next base: position 29,498,224 of record OX031066.1, on the reverse strand, counting down.
ATGTGATTTATTTCTGCCATTTTTATTAGCTCACCTGAGCACGAAGTGCTCATGGTGAGCTATTGTGTACATGCTGTGTCAGTCGGCCGTCGTCGGTCGTGCAGTGTGCGTCGTCCGATGGGTAATGTCTGATAAAAAACTAGGTCACTGGGAAACCAGATGGTTCATGTTTGGTCAATAGACTCAGGTGAGCGATTTCAGGGCCATCATAGCCCTCTTGTATGACCACCTTCCACTTTTCCATATGCTTCCAAATACCTTCATAACTGGGGTCATGAAAACATGGGATCCATTGTTTAAGGTTCACTTACCGAGGACCCCAACTTTTTAAAGGTGGGTGTTAAGGATTTTCACATAACACAAAATTAAAAAATATATAATATCATTGAAATTTATATGCAAAAACAATACAAATTATCAATTATTAAGATTCATAAAATTACAAAAAAAAATTTCTTTTGTGGTATTCCCTTAACCCATTACCACACAATCCCTACTTTTGACGACCCTGAGAAAGAAGCCTTTAGAAAACATTGTGGGAAAAGGAGAAAATGCTGGTAACCAGCATTTTCTCCTTTTCCCACAGTGTTTTCTACTCTACTGGAAACAAATTTTAATTTTTTGGTCACATTCAATTTGTCGCCTGCAAATGCTTTCAATTTGGACCAGTCTAAATTTTTCTCGTGTGGTAATGGGTTAAGAAGCTACGTAGCCTCTTAAGCTATTTTTAGATTTCGCGCCAAAAATCAATAAAGCATTTTGGGAATGTCAAATGACTGGCATGTGACTAATAACGCTTAAATTCCATTACATAACATACATGTAATAATTATTTTCCATAATGTCTTCTTCAGACGGATGTATGAAACTTTGTCTGTATTTTCCAGTATTTAAATGAGCCGATTGATAATCTAAAAATAGAATGTGTCTACCGTTGGTATCAACCTGGTCCATAATAAAGCTCTAATTTCTCATGTTATCGGATGGTTTTCGACTACTTGGGTATTATGAATGCAAATTAAAAGGCTATGGGAGTATAAGGATGATTTTTTTGCACTTTTGTAAAATTTTCGTACCAAAATCTGAAGGGCCACCTTTAAGGATATCCCATTTTAATGTTGTAAAGACCAAAGTGTGTTTGCACTGTTTAGTTGTGGGTATGTGGATTTTTGTATACAGTTTTAAAATAAAGATGAATAAACAAATTCAGTTTTAGAAAATATTCAATTATGGTCTCCAAACTTATGTAACTGTTGTTGTTGATTGCTATGTTATAGAAATGGTATTTTTGTGGATTGATGAATTCTAGTTATAAATTCATTAGTAGATACCATGGTTGTGAAAAAGCTGTTCCTTTGCCAAATGACCCAGAGAAACATTTGTTGGAAAAGGAGAAACTAGAGCTGTCACTGAATGTGACTTAATAGCCCTGCCAGCTCTTTCACAGAAACAGACAATTAGTAGTATTTTGTACACAGTCACAACGATGATTGCTGGGTACAGTTATTGTTCTTGTGCATTGTAGTAGATAATATTGCAACAAGCATGCATACCATGTTTGAAGTTCTTCTGACTCAAGATGACAAGCTTATATTCCAGACAAGCACTAAGTGCTGTAAAAAATGACATTCAAAACGAAAAAACTCAAAGACAATGCGAGGTAGAGTTACAATTCTTGTGAACAGCGCTTTCAAATATTGCAACAAATAAGCATAACAGATTTCATGTCATTCCTACTTAAGATGACAAAGTTTTGCTCCGGACAAGCAAGAAATATTATAGAATGATGGTGAAAGGGGGAATAACTCAAAATTTGTGCTAGAAAGAGTTATGGTTCTTGTGCACTGCATTCTCAATAGTAATGCATTTTAAGATGTTCATGGTGGAGATGACAAAGTCACATTGCAGACGAGCAGAAAATGCGGTAAAAATGAGGATCAAAAGGTAATAACTCATAGACAGTATGAGGTAGAGTTACGGTCCTTTCAAACTTCACTCCATATTATTGCAATAAATGTAAATGCCAAGTTTCAAGTCAATCATACAAAATTATGCTCTGACTTATGCACTATTCTAAGGAACTTTCTAATTCAAGGGCAAATAACTCATGTCCTTTGGGTCCCATTAGACCTATAATCAATGATGTTATAATCCATGATGTTATAATCATGTATATTTTGACAAAGTTTGGTGCTGATAGGTTGATATTTGTAGATGCTAGTGTAATAAAGTCAAATACAGCAATTTTTCTAATTCAAGGGCAAATAACTAGTTGTTCTGGTCAGATTAGACCAATAGTCAAACTCATTCGAGATCTTATGGTCATGTGTATATTTCAACCGAGTTTGGTGAAGATTGGTTAATAAATGTAGATGCTAGAGTATAAACAAAGTCAAATACATGTATAGCAATTTTTCTAATTCAAGGGCAAATTAACTCCAGTTGTTCCGGTCTGATAAGACCCATAATCAAATTCATCCAAGATCTTACAGTCGTATATGTTTTGACCAAATTGGTGCTGACCGGCTAGTAATTGTAGATGCTAGAGTGTAAACAGTCAACTATATTTTGTACACAGACGGACACACGGTTGGACATACAGGTCGATTCCAGTATACCCCCAAAAAAACATTCGCTTTGCGGAGGTATAAATATGGTAGAAATGATAAACAAAACTTTGCCATGTGATTTATTACTGCCCTTTTTATTAGCTCACCTGAGCACAACGTGCTCAAGGGGAGCTTTTAGGATCACCCGGTGTCTGTCGTGCGTCGTCCGTCGTCAACAATTCTTTAAACATCAACTCCTCCTAAACCGCTGGGCGGATTTGGACCAAACTTGGCAGGAATGTTCCTTGGGAGGTCCTCTTTCAAAATTGTTCACAGAATTTGATTCCATCAAAAACTCTGGTTGCCATGGCAGCAAAATGGAATTTTTTAGCAAATTCTTTAAAAATCTTCTCCTCTGAAACCGCTGGTCGGATTTTGAAATAATTTCACAGATATGTTCCTTGGGTGACCCTTTTCAAAAATTGTACGTGAAATTTTGATTCATCAAAAATTGTGGCTCTGGTGAATGGGGGCTTCTTGCACTATACAGAAATGAAGGAATTCTTTAAAAATCTCCTCCTCTGAAACCGCTGGTCTAATTTTGAAATGATTTCACAGATATGTTCCTTGGGTGACCCTTTTAAAAAATTGTTCGTGAAATTTTGATCCATCAAAAAATGTGGCTCTGGTGAATGGGGGCTTCTTGCACTATATACAGAAATGAAGGAATTCTTAAAAAATCTTCTTCTCTGAAACCGCTTGTCAGATTTTGAAATAATTTCACAGAGTTGTTCCATGGGTGACCCTTTTAAAAATTGTTCGCGAAATTTTGATCGGTCAAGAAACATGGCTCTGGTGAATGGGGGCTTCTTGCACTATACAGAAATGAAGAAATTCTTAAAAATTCTTCTTCTCTGAAACAGCTGGTTAGATTTTGAAATAATTTCACAGAGTTGTTCCTTGGGTGACCCTTTTCAAAAATTGTTCGTGAAATTTTGATCCGTCAAAAAATGTGGCTCTGGTGAATGGGGGCTTCTTGCACTATACAGAAATGAAGGAATTCTTAAAAAATCTTCTTCTCTGAAACCACAGGTCAGATTTTGAAATAATTTCACAGAGTTGTTCCATGGGTGACCCTTTTAAAAAATTGTTCACGAAATTTTGATTGGTCAAGAAACATGGCTCTGGTGAATGGGGGCTTCTTGCACTATACAGAAATGAAGAAATTCTTAAAAATTCTTCTTCTCTGAAACAGCTGGTTAGATTTTGAAATAATTTCAGAGTTGTTCCTTGGGTTACCCTTTTCAAAAATTGTTCGCGGAATTTTGATTGGTCAAGAAACATGGCTCTGGTGAATGGGGGCTACTTGCACTATACAGAAATGAAGAAATTCTTGAAAATTCTTCTTCTCTGGAATGGCTGGACAGATTTTGAAATAATTTCACAGAGATGTTCCTTGGGTGACCCTTTTCTAAAATTGTTCGCAAAATTTTGATTGGCCAAGAAACATAGCTCTAGTGAATGGGGGCTACATGCACTATATGGAAATGAAGAAATTCTTGAAAATTCTTCTTCTCTGAAACCCGTAGTCAGATTTTAAAATAATCTGACAGAGATGTTCTTTGGGTGACCCTTTCCAAAGGCTGTACATATAATTTTGATCCGTCAAGAAATATGGCTCTTGTGAATGGGGGCTACTTGCACTATACGGACATGATGAAATTCTTTAAAATTCTCTCTTCTCTGAAACCCCTGGTCAGATTTTGAAATAATTTCAGAGAGATGTTCCTTGGGTGACCCTTTTCAAAACTTGTTTGTAAATTTTGATCCATCAAGAAACATGGCTCTCCTGGATGGGGGCTACTTGCTCTTATACAGAAATGAAGAATTCTTAGACATTCTTCTTTTTGAAACTGATGGTCAGATTTCGAAATGACTTTTACAGGTGACCTTTTGAAAATTGCTTGGCAAAATTATAAATTTGGTTCCAATGTTTCAGTACCTAAAAAAAAAAAAAAAAAAAATACCGGTAGACTATGGTCATCTCAAAAATTCAGGTGAGCGATCTAGGGCCATCTTGGCCCTCTTGTATGCCCAAAGGGTCATACTTTGTTATGGCCCTGGTCAGCCATCCATACATCCGTTCGCAATGAACTTCGTGCATGGGCAACTCCTCCTACATTTTTATTGGAATAATTTCGAACTTGCCACAATGAATCTCAGTAATGTACAGATGTGCATGTGACTTTTAAAATTCTGATCTCTGCAGGCGTTATAGATTTTTACCCATTTCACCAACAAGCCCCCTCGGACATATATGTCCCACGTTGCTAAGCTCTTGTCAAACATTTTTTAGCAGTGTTATGTGGGAAAGGATTCAGTAGCTTGGTGTGTTGTGTGTAGTATAGGTAAAGGGATAAACTAGATACCTTTGGCTTGCAGTCCTTTGCTGAACAGAAACTCCAGAGCAAGTTTCTACACCTTGTTGCTTGTATGCTGGGTAACACTTAAATATTATTTCAATTAAATCGGTGGCAACTGCACCCATCAAAAATTTCCTAGAGTTTCTTAACTCTACCAAACAACAAAATTTTGGACCAGTCCAAATTGAAAGCATTTGCAGACAACATAAATGTGAATCAAAAATTGAAATTTGATTTGGAAAGGGTAGAAAACATTGTGGGAAAAGGAGAAAATGCAGGTTACTAGCATTTTCTCATTTCCCCATTAAGTTTTCAAAGGCTTTCTGTGTCAGGGTTGTCAAAAGTCGGGATTGTGTGAAAAGGGTTAAACAGTATGTCAGACAGTATTTCTCACAACCCACAGACTTCTTTCCTAAATTTAAATTAGCAATGTGGAAGCAATGATCAGCAATGAGAGAAGAAAGGGTCCTGTTGTAAAGCCTTTCATTAATCTTTGTTTAGGAATTGCTAGGGCTGGGAATTTGAAAGCAGCTACCTCCTGGTTTAACTCTTTAGCAGATGACAAAATTTTAGCCTTGTCCAATTTGAAAGCATTTGCACACCACAGTTACAATGTGGCCCAAACGCTGCAATTATTTATTGTTAGGGTAGAAAACATTGTGGGAAAAGGAGAAAATGCTGATTACCAGGATTTTCTCCTTTTCCCACAATATTTTCAAAAGGCTTCTTTCTCAGGGTCAACAAAAGTCGTTATTGTGTGGCAAAAGGTTAAAGGTTGAAGCATTACCCATGAGCGACCTGGCTGGGTATCTCAGCGTGTAGTGTGTCCGGCAAATTTTTGCCTCACATTTCTGATGCGAGAGAAAAGTAGTTAGCGACTTGGAAAGCAAGTTGCTTCAATACTGGCAAGAGAGAGAGTTAGGTGAACTGACCCCTGTAAAAACCTGGTGAACTTGACCACTACAAAAAAAGTTCCATCAATATGTAGTCTTAAATTTGCATTCATGTGGAATAAGGAAACCAATTTGCAGTTTACCATACACACCAAGAGGGATTTTACACACGGGGTTCCTAATTGTGGACCAAGTGTATACCAAGGTTTTATCAAAGCTATACATGCTTAATACACTTATCAAAATACCAAGCTAGTGCCCCAGTCAAAAATAACGAACTGCCGCCAAAAGGCTAGTTTTTCAGGAGATTTTGACACAATTTTCCAGGAACTGGACAGTTGCGCAGTTCAATTTGAACGGCGGCAGTTCAATTTGGATATGCAGTCTGGTGCCTGTTCCAGGTTTAAATTAAAGTTATAATTGGACAGTGACTGGACGATTTTTGGGCCATCAGAGAGCCTGTTAACTCGTCGTCCAGTCTCCGTCATCATAAGGTGACCGTTCAGTGACAGGACAATAGTCGGATGGTGGTGCAAAGTCCGAAAAAATGTCCGTAAAAGCTCTGTCCGGTTGCCGCCTAATATATGTTGGTGACCGCCCCATGCCTTTCTGAACTGAAAAAGGCATGCAAGGCATTTCCGAAGAAACTGCCATCTGGTGCCCATTTGATTTGCGACTGCTTGAGCAAAATTATGTCTTAAAATCGTGCAGCGCCCGGATGATGTCTCATCTCTTTGAACTAGCAAAGCTGGGAGAAATCGTCTGGTGCCTGGTTTATTAGTCACCTAGGCATAATTGTGCCTCTTTTGTGTGCGATTTGCTATGACTTTTAAAGGGGCTAAGATGTTAAGTAATAAATAGCCAAACTTTATAATAATCTTAACTTTTTTTGTTGATAAATCAATACATTTGACCTCTTGCAAGGGCTATAAATACAATCTATTGAAACTTACAATGATTAATTGTAAAGGCTTGACTAAATAGGCAGACAGCAAAGATCACAGATCAAACTGCACATTCTGTGCAGTCTGATATTGATCTATGTTGTCTGCAAAAGTCGCTGTTTTTACCCGAGGCATCCAGTGTTAAATTTTACATATATAGAGGCACAAACAACCAAAATCAAAATGGACTTGTTTATTATCATCAACATACTCAAACACAAGACATACCAGTATACAACTAGACCACTTTTGGCTATCAAGCAGTTGTACACATGCTTTATCTTCATTTATATAAATATTTCCCTTTTTGTAATCACAACTGACACGCTCTAGAAAAAATAAAATAGCACAAATTGTTTGTAATATTTTACACCATAAGTATCTAGATGCTGAGAAAATGGTGCATTAGCTTTCGTGTTTCAATTGTCTTAATTAACTAATGGTCTATGCTAGAACTATTGTGCTGACCACGATGACAGGAAGTTGGTGACGACTTCCTTCAATTTGGCATCATCTTCCTCGCTAATGAAACCCTTGGATCGAATGCTTTCAAGAAGAGCTTGTTCTGAGGCTCGGATGTGTTTCAAGAAGGCCTCTTCAAATTGGGTGATCTTAGATGGGTCAATTTTGTCAAGATGTCCTCTGACTCCGGCGTAAATTGTGGCTACCTGGTCTTCTACAGCCATTGGTACTGCAATGTAAAATGGAACATGTGAGTTGATAGAAAATATATCTCGCCTTATTATGTTTCATCTGAATTCTTGTAGAGTTCTCTTCTGTACTTTTGGGAAAAAAAATCAAGTTGACCCAATAGAAAATTAACGAGTCACCAGTGCTTTCCCCTTTTCCAACAAGCCAAGCCTGATAACTCAGTCGATATAGAGGACTTGAGTACAGGGGGTAGCTAGTTTGATCATGGCTTGGCCAACCTCTCTCCAAGGATGGATAATGGTCATTGCATTAGGGGTTGTTCCTCTCCCTCCACTGGCTATTATGTGGGAATGCAGCCAGTGGCTGGGAACGAATATGGTGCAGAGTGCTGGTTAAAGAAACTCCAGGAAAGCATGGATAGGTGCACTGACCACAGCCATTCAATGTTGTACCAGTGCTCACACCAATCAACCTATCAATTCTATAAACAATGTTGTATATTCTTTCATATTTTCAACTATGTTTTATATCCTTCAAAAGAAAAATCCCATTATGTTGGTACATTTGTTTTGAGTTAATGCAAACTAATTAGATTACAACTGTCCCTCATAAGTGTATACAGAGTGGACTACACAAATCAGGTCATGCATTGGTGATTTATCCAACAGGGTCAGCACATGCAGATGCATACACTTGGCCAATTCTTTTTCTTTTTTTGAGGGGAAATTGTCAAGTCAACAAAGAGGCCAAACTGTCAAAAATACTTTGAGGTACCTGCCTCTAGGTTATGAGTTTCCTTGTCCACACTGAACAACTGGCCCATTTTAGAAGTTCATGTAAATATCTTAATTACTGCCAAACATTTGACAGCTACTTCTCTAGATGTATGAGCGTATGATCAGGTAAGAGTTGGAGAGATATTATGATAGTATGGGGTTTACACAGGGATGTAAAATTTTTTTTTTTTGGTCTACTTGCCATGCGGGGCAAGTATGTGTTAAAAGGTAACCCGCCCTGCACATATTTTCACGAACACACACACCCCACCACCATTTTCCTGAAATATTTATCAGAAGATTTAAAAGCCATGTGATTAATTTTACTTACAGGAAATTTTGATCTGAACTTTGTGTCAAGAAATTTTATCATCTGATTTATAGATTTTTATTAAACTGTCTGTTCATTAACATCATGCAAAGAGAGGGACATTGTTTCTAAAGATAATGTATCAAAAAAGTGGTGTTGCAGTTCCCTACACCACTAAAAGGGACACAGTTTCTAAAGATAATGTAACAAAAAGGTGGTGTTCCCTACACCACTTAAAATAGGTTATCTGCATCGTTAAATTTTCTAAGCAATTGACTTACTGTTTAAGCGCAAAATCAACATAGTTTATTTACGTAACCTTTGAAATACATTTGTATTCTGTAGCAATTCAATCAATTTAATGAAAAATAAGTCATGCCACTTCTTCAGAATATTTTTTGAAAACCCCTGAACAAGTTTGGAATTCCCTCCGCTATTCCCGTAAGAAAAGAAATAAATACTAAAGCATAGACAGCCAAATTGACTCTGACATATCCAAAGGTCATTGCTAAATACCCAATATATAATGCAGAATCAGAGCAAGGCTTTTAGAAATTATGAGCAGCGACTAAATCTCATATGTGATACCTGATAGATTTGCTATAATGATTTGATGCAGACCGGGTGTGGGGAATTTAGATGTTTATTGTGTGTATACATGTAATGCTTTAAAAGTAGACAAAGTAAACCTCAACTGATGTAAACTTCTAGCTGATTGGCAGTTCTCTGATTGAAATTTTTCCTAATTTTATGGAGAACTTCCCAGATCCAGCAAGTCAGGTATTTCTCGCACTTGCCTGAAGTCAAAAATCACTCTAAGGTGTGGGCAGGCAAGTAGATTTTACATCCCTGTAACACCATTTTCAATATTATTTCAGTTATTAAGTGGTGGCCAGTGCACCTATACATGGTTTCCTGAAATTCAGCACACAATATTCTTTCAAAGCCATTGGCTGCTTTCCCTCACAACTATCTTTGAACTTTATCAATCCTTGGAAAGAAACTGGCTAAGCCAGAGATCAAACCAGCAACCCCAATGGCCATTCTGGAGTCATAAATGCTACCTACTGGGCTAGGCAGGCTTGGCTGTGTAGATACAAAAGGGACCAAACAAACACTCACCATACTGTCCTTGTTTCAAGAGTTCTGTCAATCGAACACCTCTGTTTAACAAGTTCTGAGTAGCTTGATCCAAGTCTGAACCAAACTGGGCAAAAGCGGCTACTTCTCTGTACTGAGCCAACTCCAGCTTCATAGAACCTGATACCTGTAATATAAATAGTAGAGAGATCCAGATGTGCTTTGAGCATGTACTGCTTTCATCAGATAACTTATCTAACATCATTCAACATACAAGTCTAGCTTTGTAAATTTGAACACACATATTTCTAACTCTTTACCAAATGACATAATATCTGACTGGTCCAAATTAGACGCTTTTGGAGACAACAAATCAAAGGTGACCCAAAGGACAAAATTTGTCCCTGCCTTGGAAGAAATGATTGCGGGAAAAGGAGAAAATGCTGGTTACCAGCATTTTCTACTTTTCCCACAATGCTTTCAAAGGCCTTCTGCTCCAGGGTCATTATAAGTGAGGATTGTGTAGTAAATGGTTAAAGCTCTAAACTCATTCACTACTGAATATCTAAATTGAATCTTCTGCAAGGCAACAACTGCAGTTCGGCTACAAGATCAATAGACAATTTTTTCATAATCCAGAGTTTAACAATAACTGTATGGATCTTGTTCAACAGTGTCCATAAAAGCTTCTGTGTCATCTTTGGTCTGGGAAGAGTTAACCCTTACAGTGCTGAATTATTGAAAAAGATAATTTCAATCTGAGTAAAACATCCAAAATAATTTTATTTTCAAGTTTTTGACCACAATTTGAATAGATAACGAAATAGTAGAGACTGCGCAGACTCAAGATCAGTATGCACATTCTGTGCATGCAAAAACAGCTTTAGTCTGTTCTAGCACATTATTAGTAGACCCTGTACCACACAATCCAGACTTTTGACAACCCTGAGAGAGAAAGCCTTTGAAAAAGCCGAAAAAGGAGAAAATGCTCGTAACCAGCATTAATTTATCTCCTTTTCCCGCAATTTTTTCTACCCTTTCCAAATCAAATTTCAATTTTTGATTCACACTTATTTTGTCGTCTGAAAATGCTTTCAATTTGGACTGGTCCAAAATTTTGTTGTTTGGTAAAGAGTTAAAGAGCCATTCTATTGAAACCGAGAATAATTAATACAGGCTACAATGTGAAATCATATAATACATGTGAACACACAGCATACATTATCCACTCATTTTGAAGGAAAGAAATGAAATTGATTGATTGTATGGTGTTTAACAATGCTTTTTTTTCCCCTTCAATTCTTTCAGTCATGTCACAGCTGTCAGTGCACCTATCCGATTATTCCTAGGGTTCCTTTTACCAGTACTTCTCAAAGCAGTCTTTTCATTCCACTTGCACATAAGCCCAGGGTTCCCTCTGGCTGCTTTTTTTCTTGCGCCATCACTTTCGCTAAATGAGAAAACTTTGCGCCAAATTGAAATAATTGGAGCCAGTTGGTGCCAATCTTAAAATCAATCAATCAAGGCCTCTGGCCCATATACACTTACAAAATATTCAATTTTTGTATAATGAGTGTCATTCTCATGATAAATGAAAACAGAGTTTAGTTTACTTTTTGTTTGCTAATCATCAATTGAGTGCGTATTTGACAGTTGCAACAGATCTAGATCAGAAGACACAGATATGCAGTCCTATCTAGGTCTGTTCAAACTGTCAATGAGAATTTTACTCCATGAAAAAACACAATCACAAAGGATTGGTCAATAAGTTACCACTGCATGGTTGTGTCAGGAGCAATAATATAAATAAGAAAACATTTGTTTTTATCTGATTTGATTACTTGTATCTATGTTGAAAGTGTGAATATATTCCAATATTCCAAAACTTAGTTTTGTTAACAATGATAAATCATTATGTATTAAGTTTAATTACCATTAGATCTGTCATTAAAATTTGAAAAACCACTATGACAAAAGCAGAAATAGGTCATTGATAACCATTTCATCTGCTGTAACAAAATTTTAAAGAGACATTTTTATGAAACAGATAGAGGTCTAAATGGTACAAATCAAACAACAAAGTCAACATGAGAAAAAATCTTACAAAAGTAGAAATTGTTCATTAAGAGAAATTTCTAGATCTAGAAAAAATGTTCATGAGGGAACTTTTTACATTTTGAAATATTCGTAAGTTAAAATGTTAAAAACCAAACAAGTTTTTCGAAAGGTTGGCGATTAATGCAGGAAAAACGACAGAGAAAACTTCGAGGACGACGATAACATGACCGTCCGGGTTTTAGTCACTGCCGACGCGGTCGGCATTTCCGAAACCGCGGTATATTAATTTAAAACAGAATATATCGATTCTACTGCAGTTATGATTAATTTTGATATTGAGAAATATTCACCATTTATATAGGACTCTAGTCTTCGATACTTTAACTTTCTTACAGTTTTCCCAAATTAACTGACACTAGCCGGAAGTTTGTTATAGGAAGTGTACGTATATTCGGATAGTCGGCTGTAAATTTGTTACTGATCCTGTAAACTAACATGCATTACGTCGATGCCGCAGTTTATCCCTGCTAACTTGACCTTATCGATGAATTAGTGGTCATTCATCCACGCAATGCGTTGAAAGGGACCAATATCACAATGTACGGCACCCCTATAGGAGAAATATCGGCGCCATTTTCGCCAATCAGCATTTTCTTGCGCCAGTTTTAAAAATCTTATCACAAATGGCGCCAAATGCGAAGCCCAGCGGGAACCCTGATAAGCCTCATCAAAAGCATGCTCAGTGTTGAGAGGAATGAATCATAATGCAATAACTATCATCAGTTCTAGGAAAGAAATTGGGCAAGCTCGAAACTGAAGCCTGAAACATTGTTAAGAAACACAACTTCTGATTGGCTATATCATTCAGTTTAGCCAATCAGAAGTTGTATTACTTACAAATTTAGAAACCCTTGGAGAAGAAGACTAAGAATATTTACAAGAATGGCGAGTGAATACGGGCCTTAGTTTTCAAGTCCTGTATGCTACAGACTGACCTACCACAGAAATACAAACAGTGTTCCCAGACGCTTTTTATTTGAAGGGTACACTCACCCCTGCGCTGTAAATCTGGGGGTAAGATTTCCTTTTAGAGGGTATGACAATAATGCTTCCAAACTAGAAGTAAAGTAATTAATAATGATGTTTTGCACCACAAAAGTTTGTTACATTCAGATATCTGTGGAAATTTACTGTTTAAAGTCATTAAATAGCTGAAAAGATGGTCTGAAATGACTGATTGGACAGTGTCATATGTAACAATGTGTTGTGTCATAAGTTTCAGTGTTTTTTGCATCAAGCATTTTTTTATGTGTGCTAATTCGTGGATAGGTATTTCCGTGTGATTTGACAATAAAATATCAAGCAACGTCAAATCCCCATCATTCTACAGGAGTTATGTGGATCATGGCTTTTTCATGGTTTTTTTTCCTTATGCAAGGTCTCATGTGTAACCAAAATTTATTACAACAATTTGCGCGAGTGGGAACACTGACAAAAGTAAAACCATTTCTACATATACCTGTTTCATAGCCTTGATCTGAGCAGCCGATCCGACTCTGCTGACAGACAATCCCACATTGATGGCTGGTCGGATACCTTTGTAAAACAGTTCATTTTCTAAAAAGATCTGTCCATCTGTGATAGAGATGACATTGGTTGGAATATAAGCGGACACATCACCGGCCTGGGTTTCAATGACAGGCAGGGCAGTAAGTGACCCACCGCCGAAATCATCATTCATCTTAGCTGCTCTTTCAAGTAGACGAGAGTGGAGATAGAATACATCACCAGGGTAGGCCTCTCTGCCAGGGGGTCTTCTCAGCAACAGAGACATCTGTCGGTAGGCTACAGCCTAAAAGTATAATACCAAATACTGTTAACCCTTTACCAGACGACAAAATTTTAGTCCTGTCCAAATTGGAAGCATTTGCAGACAACAATTTCAATGTGGCTCAAACAATGAAAATGTTTGGTGATGGGGTAGAAAACATTGCGGGAAAAGGAGAAAATGCTGGTAACTAGCATTTTTTCCTTTTCCCACAATGTTTTCCGAAGGCTTCTTTCCAAAGGCCATCAAAAAGATGACATTGTGTGGTAAAGGGTTAATTTGTTCCCATACACATATAAGAACAGAAAATAACCCTTATCCTGCTAAATGATGTTAGATAAAACTTTCAAGTCCATAATAACAAGAGCTGTCAGAGACGGGTTATGCTCCCCGAACAAGTGCTTGTCATAAAATATAAGAAATTGATCTAAATTCACTTCTTTTATCCTAGAAGAACCTGTTCATGCCCCCAAAATTTGAAGTGAAAAGGCAATTACTATCTTAGAGATAGCCAACATAAACTTGTAGAGGACAATAAGCCCAATAAGCCCCCTTTAAGCCTCCTTTTCCCATAAGACAGTATTGGATCATTGCAATAAATACAACGGGTGTGTGGTTTGTGGCATTTTTTAATAATAATTAAAAATTAAAAATTTCATAAAATTTTGAGCAGTCATGTATTAAATATTACATAAAACAATTTTTTACATGAAGCCCCCTTTTTCCGAGACGCAGCCTGAAATTGAGAAAAAGGAAGAGAGGTACCTGGGCAACGTTCCAACAAGTTCAGATTTGAAATTTCACAAAGGTTTGAGCACTGATAAAGGAGAACCTAGTGAAAAACAATTTTTTCCATGAAGTCTCCTTTTTCCATGATGCAGCCTTAATTTGAGAAACCAGGAAAAACGTATTTGCGCATTAATAATTCATAGATTGCAAAAACAAAGGGCACATGTTGAAACTTGTAAAACAAGATATAACCATGAAATGTTGACAAAAACTGAACAAGATATTAGTAAAAATTGCAATTTTGTATTAGGGCCCCTTTTTCATTTTACAAGAAACCCCCTTTTTCCATGACAGAGGGTCAAATTGAAAAACACATAGATAAAGAAACAAGAGCACATGGCGAAACTCTTAAAAAACAATATAACCATGAAGTTTAATGAAATTTTGACCAAAACTGAATGAAATATTAGTAAAAATTGGAATCTTGCAAGAAGCCCCCTTTTTCCATGACAGAACGTCAACTTAAAAAATGCCCAGATTAAAAACAGCAAGGGCACATGCTAGGACTTTCCATAAACAATATAACCATGAAGTTTCATGATATTCTGACAAAAACTGAATGAGATATTGGTAAAAATTGCAACTTTGCATTAAGCCCCTTTTTTCCATGACACGGGGTCAAATTGAAAATCCGGGAAAACTGTATCGGCGCATTACCCCAAGGAGTTCATATATGATCCAATTCATATATCATCCAATTTGGTCCAAGGGTTGTGGAGAAATCGCTTCGGACGGACGGAAGGACGGACAGACGAAGCGTCGACTATATGCTCGCCCTTCGGGGAGCATAAAAAAATCAGAATCATGTCATTTGAGGCCAACACCAAACTGAGCTAAAGAGAATTCTCCCTTATGCAGTTGTTAGTTATTGCATTAAATAAGGACAAAGCCATGCATGATGGAGTTATCTCCGTAACATCCTCTCTCAAAATGTTTTATTGATGAATCAAAGTCCTATCAGGCAGGAAATCCGTTTTTGGACAACAAATGGGATTAATGGCTCAATGGCAAATCCAAGACAAGGCCCCATCTAACTAACAATGTCCGTAACAAAGAAATAACTGAACAAATGCACAGCAGAAATATAGGGACCAGGCATAGTTCGATTTGATAAACAATGACATATATTCCATGTATTTTTGTAGTAATTTCATACATATTTAGTAGAGTCACGGTGAGTTTAAGAACACAAAGCTTAACAATTTCATGCTTTATAACACTCATCCAAGGCCATAGAAATGAATTATTTGAGGATGTTTATATCTGTATGATTTATGTATTTAGACCATGGCGAGTTTATCAATTTCCCTAACCGAATAGATGTGATTCATCAGTGATCAGTAATTTAGAAAAGAAATAATATTCTGGAATGAAAACAATGCATGTATACCTATAAATGTCAATTCTGCATTTCAAGAAATGTTTAGTAACATTGCTGTAATCAACTGAACATGTATCTTAGTAAGGGTGTTCACTCTCAGTTTTTCAATACGCTTGGGCCTCGCATGTAAATTTCTTCAAATTGACCGAATATTACTTTGCTGTTTGTAAATGGTGGGTTGATGATCGACTTTAGTCGAAAGTCATAGGGTCTTCTCCAACTTCACTATAAGACCTGAAGCCTCCATGAAAAAAGTCTCAGGGGTGCATGAAACAGTCAACCTGAGATGACAGATATTCCTTTTTTGATGTTATCTCACCATTAACATTAATCACAAGTTTATATTTAAAGAAATTTACATAACATACTCCTCAATAAAGTACAATTTTCTTTCAGTGTCTTGGTCAGTAACAAAAAATAAAGTTCATCAATGTTCAGAACGTTTACTGTGTGAAAGCATCATTCCAAGAGCACTGTATGGCCTCTATCGTCTTTAATGCACGTTTTTTGATTTACTCATTACCAAAACAACAATATCTTGGGCTTGTCCAAATTGAAGGCATTTGCAGACGACAAACTAAAAGTGACTGAAAATTTGAAATTTGTTTTGTGAATAATATAAAACATGGTGGTAACCAGCATTTTCTCCATTTCCCATAATACTTTTTAAAGGCCTCTTTCTCAGGGTCTTCAAAAGTATGGATTGTGTGGTAATGGGTTAAAGACCCATAAGAACAAATTATGCCTTATAACTCTTTCCATACCAAAGACAACAAGAAAAGCTTTAGTGGACAATGTGGATCAAGATCAGGCTGCACAGAAAATGCCATCTGTTCCTCTCTACACTGTCCACTGCTATATCCTATGACCAAACTAGTATTGATCTTGCAGAGAAAATGTTGTTTTTTTGCCTTTGAGAAAATGCAATTTATTTATTTAGTAGTGAGTTAAATGTAGGCAAAATATCAACCCAATCATTATACATTGAAAAACTTTTACTCAAAGAGCAATTTTTTTTTCTGCAGATTTGCAATCTAAATCCGCAGAGATCAAGCCTTACCTGTTTGGACAAATCATCATAGATAATAAGAGCATGTTTGCCATTGTCTCTGAAGAATTCTCCCATAGCACATCCTGAGTACGGAGCTAGATATTGTAGTGGAGCAGCATCAGAAGCTGTGGCACTCACCACAATGGTGTACTTCATGGCATCTGAAAATATTCAAACTCAACTTGTTGTATAACCTCTCAACCTGAATCTGCTTATCCCTTTACCACACAATAGAATTTCACATGTATGATTTTTCAATGAGATTGCAGATGACATCATCAACTGTGAACTAAATTTTGCGGTTTGTGCTTGAATAGTTGAAAACATTTCAGGAATAGAAGGAAATCCTCATCTCCTTTTGCCATTTTTCTTTTTTTCATTTATAAAGCCTTTTGCCTCAAGGTTGTTAAAACTTAGGATTGTGTGATAAAGGGATAACCTTTTTAGCTTTCTCATATTTAAATTTAAGATTCTGTTAGAAAACTCATAAATTAAATCAAAGTGCTTCCACCAGCTTTTAATTTAAAAGGTACATTTACCCTCTGGCCTGAAAATTTGGGGGCAGATTTCATATTAGAGGGTGAGACAATAAAGGTTCTCAACTCGAGGTAAAGCAATCCATAATGTTAATTTACAGCTAAAACAAGTCTGCTTTAGTAAGATATCTATGTATATTTACTGTCTAAAGTCATCAAAAAGCTGAATGGCTGTCAGAAGTGACTCTGATTAGGGAATGTCTAAAAGACATTTTGTTGTCTCATGGATTTCCTTGTTTTTTGCTCAGTTCAATTTTTCATACCTGGCAATTTCTTGATGAGTATTTCTGCATGATTGGATATAAATTTGTCAAAACCTGTCACTTTACACAACATGCGTGGACAGTGTCCTGTTGTCTATGTATTTTCTTACGTGAAGTCTCACGTGTAATCAATATTTGTTATGTAAATTTCAATTATTGAGACAGGATTCACCCAAGAATTTGCGTGGGTGGGAACACCAAGTTCTATATGCAGTGACCAAATAATCTGCCTGAAGGATACAGATATTGCAGCCAGTTGAAAAATATCTGAAATTGTAAAATTTTGCTATTCTCTTCATAAAAATATTAAACAATTTTACATCCCACGACGAGATGAATGATATTAATATCTACGCCATGCTCTCTAAACTCTTTACCACACCATGATGCCTTTTAATGACCGAAAGGAAGAGGCCTTTGGTAAACTTTGTGGGAAAAGGAGAAAATGCTGTTAACCAGCATTTTCTCCTTTTCCCACAAATTTTTCTTTTCTATCAAAGAAAAGTCATTTGAGCCAATATGAAATTGTCATTCTGCAAATGCTTTCAATTTAGATAGGTCTAAAATTTTACTATGTGGTAAAGAGTTAATACATCTCTGTCAAGCATTATACCAAGCAAGTTGTCACATATTAATCATAGATTTATACAATCCTTGTGTCTTCAAAGGGACTGGCTACTGGGGCAGAATGGTCACTGAACATGCTGCATGACATTTACAAGAGGCAAAAAATGTTAACCCAAGTCAGCCTGCATGGACTGTGCAGGCCTGCATGGACTGTGCAAGCCTGCATGGACTGTGCAAGCCTGCATGGACTGTGCAAGCCTGCATGGACTGTGCAGGCTGATCAGGGCTGATACTTCTTGAAGATTCAATAAACCCCCTTATCACAGAAAAATGTTAAAACATTTAAGGTGTTGAGGTTTTGCTTGTCATTAATGTTCATTGACTGCCTAAATACGATCAGAAGATCAGTATTCTGTTAAATGACAGGATCCTGTGATTCTTATTCCTGTAACCCCGATGGATTATGCTCTGCCAAAAGGGTGCTTAATGAATCTTGGTGATGTGTAATACTAAGCTGATACTTACATTATTATGGACCCATTTTGTTCAATTTTGTATAATGGACTGAATCATAAGAGTCTGATCCTTTCACATACAGAAAACTGACCATTAGTAAAAATTTTCCACCTAGGTGGGCCTGCACTGACTGCTCAGGCTGACCTGGGTCACTACTTTTTGCAGATACAATAAGCCACTTTTTCACAAAGCATGGCTCATGTATGTATAATCAAGATACTAGTGGTGAAACGGTTTACCGATATACTGATTAGCCGCGATCTGTTCAAAGAAAAAAGCGAAACCGGTATGAATTTTACCGTATCGGTATTTCTTCAATATGTCAATGTCTCGTAATTGCATTAGAAAGTCCGGTTTTCCCAAACATTCGGTCAGAAATTGATCGTTTTTCAACAATCCGAAAGATTTACGAAAGCGAAAGTTGTTTATTTTTTTTACAGGCGGTGTCACCGGTGTTAAGGTAAAATTATGACCGCCTCAAATTTGCCACGGACACGAACTCCAAATAACCGTCAACCGTATTACTGATTTTTGACCAACAGAGTTTGTTATTCATTTCCTATAACTTTGCTCACACTTGTTTCGCGTTTTTTCCCCTGGTGGATAAGCGGGAAAGTATTTGTGTTTAACAGAGTAAGTAAGTGCATTGCACTGTCTTCTCCGTTGAGCTCCAAAAGTTCGGTATAGTAGCCGTGACTGGTTTCTACATAAACAAGTGCGCCCTCTGAGCGAGTGTTCAGTACTACGGGTGACTTTTTGTCAGCACAGAGGGCTTCTCTGGGTGCTGACAAGGTTGACATGCTATTATTTTTGAAAAAGAACATGACTTGAAATGTCACTGAGTCATTTACTTGTTTCTATGGATAATTCTTAATTTCTTTGTCATTTCAGTCTAGTCTGTGTTAAAGACTAGTCAATTTTTTTAGCATATGCAACCCTAACAGTGACTACAAGTGGTCAGATATGCTAAATGTCAGCATATAGAGCGTATTGCAATACGTATTGCAATACGGGTCAGCCGTATTGCAATATATTGCAATACGCTTTTTACCGTATTGTTTCACCCCTACAAGATACATGGCCTGCAACACTCGAAAAGCGGCTTTCAGATGTAAAGTGTAGTCTCGGATCAGCCTGCCCAGTCGCGAAATCTGAAATGACACTTTCCTTTTTTTATGTAATTTTCTGTTTTGTACAAGTCTACTGTATGATAAAATCTACTGTAGTCGTAGAGTGCCATCTCGGACTAGCCTGCATGGACTGCACAGGCTGATCTGAGATGACCCTTTGCACAAGAATCTCTGGTAGGAATAACTAAGATATAGTAGATTCACCTGCATCTGTCAATCGTTTTACAATCTGGGCGACAGTAGATCTCTTCTGTCCAATAGCAACATAGATACAATACAGTTTCTTCTTCTCCTCATCTTGGTCATTGAATCTTTTCTGGTTGATAATAGTGTCAATGGCAATGGCAGTTTTCCTGCACATGATAAATGTATTAGAACAAGGTAAATGGCATGATTCTAATAACCCATTACCACACAATGACGACCTATGATGATCCTATGGTAGAAGCCTTTTGAAAATCTTGTGGGAAAAGGAGAAAATGCTGGTAACCAACGTTTTTTTCTACCCTTCCAAAATCAAATTTCGATTTTTCAGTCGCATTTTTTTTGTCGACTGCATATGCTTTCAATTTGGACCAGTCTACAAAATTGTTGTTTGTTAAAGAGTTAACCCTTAGAGTGCCAAACAGATGTATCACTATCACACATTTTCATCCTAGAAATATGACTTACATCATAGCAATTTCATTTTTGCTTTTGTCTTTAGCGATTTAGAAAAGTAAACTGAGTATATCAAAGATTATAATTATTGCATGATTTGTTCCACCTGATTTTGATCTACACTATTTGCGGAGGCAAAGAATTAATACACAGTAAAATTCACTAATTTGTTGATTTTTTTAAAACTGATCCTGAAAACTCAGTGGATAGAATGCTAAATGATAAATACTGACAATCTCCAAATCTGATCGTCAAAACCCATTATTACTGCCTGTGGTTAGGCAATACCTGATTGCATTACGCATGACAAGTAACCTCCTTTCCCTGTGTACAACAACAAGAGGGCCATGATGGCCCTGTATCGCTCCACTGGCTAGTAAGTAACAACACTACAGGCCAAACATTATAATATTTGACCAACTGGTTTTAAACTTGAGGACATCCAAAATTTTTCTATGTAATCCTACAAAAAGTTGTGACCCCGGGGCTGAGCCAATTTTGACCGCAAACCTATAATTATTTGAATCCTGGTGAAGTTCCACAATATAAAGTCCCATACCAAGTAATACAGTTCTAGAATGTGTGGTTATATACGAGAAGATTTTCAAAGTTTTCTCAATAAAAGGCCCTGTAAAACATGAAACCCATGAGGCAGGGCTAAATTTAGTAGCCCTAGTCTTCATTATGGTTAGTAACAAGATGACTTGGAAAGTTTTCAGCACAAAAGCCCATGTAAAACTTGTGACCCCTGGTGTGGAGACAAACTTGACCCCAAGGCCATAATTTGGGCCTTCCTGGTAGAGGCCCACTAAAGCTACATGCGAAATTTGGTAGCCCTAGGCCTTATGGTTGAATACAAGTAGATTTTTTTTAAAAATTTCCAGTAGGACCCCATGTAAAATTAGTGACCCCCAGGGTGGGGCCAAATTTAGCCCTAGGGCTTTAATTTGGGCACCTTTAGTAGACAACCACTTGATAAAGCTAGATGCAAAATTGAGAAGCCCTAGGCTAGGTACCAGAAGGTTTTTAAAGTTTTCCCTCTATAAGCCCATATAAAACTTGTGACTCCCGGGGTGGGGCCAAATTTGACCCTTGGGCTATCACTTGGGCACTCTTGGTAGATAACCACTTGATAAAGATACATGCAAAATTCGGTAGCCCAAGGCCTTATGGCTAGGATTTTAAAGTTTTCCCTATATAAGCCCACATAAAACTTGTGACCCCCAGGAAGGGACTAAATTTGACCCCAGAGCTATTGTTTGAAGGAACTTGGTAGAGGTCCACTAGATAAAGCCACATGCCGAATTTGGTTGCCCTACGCCTTACGGTCAGAGACAGAGAAGAAGATTTTTGAAAATTTTCAATACTTTCAGTTCTGTTGCCATGGCAACCAGGGTTTTTGATGGAATAAAATTCTTTCGAGGAATTCTGAAGAGGACCATGGTAGGATCATTTCTGTGAAGTTCCATCGAAATTGGATGAGTAGTTTCAGAGATGATGTTTGAAATAAAAGTTAAAACACGGACGGATGCACGCACACACAGACAGAAGGACGCACAATGGTCACCAGGCCATGACATAAGCCCTCTGGCCTTTGGCAAGTGGAGCTAAAAACTGTGTGATATTAGAACAAGTTTGTTCACTAATACCTCAGATTCATGAAAATCTACTTCCCTCATACAACCCCCCTCAAAAATCTGTTTGAAATACCATCCAAATCCGACTCCTGAAATAGTTACTTACCCTGTCTGTCTGTCACCAATGATCAACTCTCTCTGACCACGTCCAATTGGTACCAAACTGTCCACAGCTTTGATTCCAGTCTGCATGGGCTCTTTCACAGAAATTCTTGGGATAATACCTGGAGCTTTGGTTCCCACACGGGCCCTCTCTTTGCTTTGAATGGGACCCTGTAATAGCATACAACCTTTATCTTTTAACTATCCTTTGCCCCTTTACCACACAATCCCGTTTTAACAACCTTGAGAAAGAAGGCTTTTGAAACATTGTGGGAAAAGAAGAAAATGCTGGTAACAAACATTTCTCCTTTTCTTAAAATTTTTCTATCCTTTCAGAAGCAAAATCTATCATTTGAGTCATGTTTATGTTGTGATCTGTAAATGCTTTCAGGGTTTTCCCATGTCGCACAAATCCTGTGTCATAGCAAAATTTCAATTCAAATGACCCCCAAAATAAGTGACAGTGCGTCACCAGTGACGCAATTTTCCAAGATCTACCTAATGTATCAAGTTGAATAAAGCATCATAATTCCAAGTCTGTTCTTGCTTCAATGTCAGACAAACACTTTTTTTTTTTAAACTATAGAGTTTATTTTACATAAGAGTGGTTTCCGGAAATTTATTTATAGAATAAGACTGGTTATTGGTGTAAAGTGTATTGGAAATGTGTTGTAAATGTGGGCCCAGTCGAAGTCATGGAAGTCGTGGTTAGGTTCTCTGTATTTCACAGCATATTCTACATGGCTTCCGGTATCTAAAAGTACACATTAACTGTCTCTTCTGTTACAGAAAAATTAATGCCATGATGAAGAAAACTGTAGCATTCTTCTATTGTCTGCTTCCTACAACTGCCGATCTAGCCACGAAACGAAAGTGTTTCAAGGTCTGTCAAAAAGTGACATCGATGTTTCCGTCAGAATTGATTGACTGACTTTTCAATTTTGGAAGTTGGCATTAAAAAGTAAATTGCATTGTAAATCGTGCTTGAAGTCGATGACGAGATCAATTTTTTTTAAATGCGTCAATTAACACAAAGACCCTCAATTAATGAGGAAGGTGGTCATAATGACCCCCAATATACAAAGCCGAGGGAAAACCCTGGCTTTAGTTTGGACTTGGCTAAGATTTTGTTCTGAAGTAAAGCATTAGAGAGAACATCTTTTAAAGACTACCAATATTCCTGTGATTTATTGGTATTACAAAGTGTAATCATGACAAAATCCTCACATCATTTACTGGCGCAAGATTCGGTAATAATTAAATCCTCACACGGACTTTCTGACATAACAGGTAATCATGACAAAGTCCTTAAATCAACTTACTGGCATTACACTGGGTAACCATAACAAAACACCATACCGACTTTTTGGCAGTAAAGGATCTCATAACAAACTCCTCATACCAATATTTACTGGTATTACATTGGGTAGTCGTAACAAAATCCTCACAACCATTTACTCGCATTACATTGGATAATCGTAACAAAATCCTCACACCCTTTTACTAGCATTACATTTGGTAGTCATAAAATCCTTACAGAGACTTACTGGCATTAAACTGGCTAATCATGACAAAATCCTTGCACCAATTTCCTGGCAATGCATTGGGTAATCATAAAATCCTCACATTGATTTACTGTTATTGCAATGAGTAATCATAGCAAAATCCTCACATCGACTTGCTGGTATTATATAAGGTAATCATAACAAAATCCTCACATCGACACACTGGTATAACATTAGGAAATCATAACAATATCCACAAATTGATTTAATGGTATAACACTTAGATAATCATTACAAAATCCACAAATTGACGAACTGGCATTAAATTGGTTATCATTAAATCCTTACAAATGACTTATTGGCATTACATTGGTTAATCATAACAAAATCCTAATACCAATTTACTGGTATTAAATTAGGTAATCACAACAAAATCTTCATACCTTTCCATCAATAGGATTACCCAAGGCATCCACTACCCTGCCAAGCAGCTGTTCACCGACAGGTACATCTACAATGGCTCCAGTTCTCTTTACAACATCACCTTCCTTGATAAGTTTGTCATTACCAAACACTACAACACCAACATTGTCAGGTTCCAAGTTCAAGGCCATACCCTAGAAACAGAATTTTTCAGTCAAAACTCAGTTTGTTTGAATAGTGTTTAGAGCTGTTACGATACACTCGAATATTCGGTGCACCGAATATTTTTTTCCCAGCGAATATGTATCGTATTCGTCTGTCCGAGAACCGAATATTGGCGAATACAACAAACATAAATAATCCGGAATGCTTACAGCTCCGTCAAATTCAATAAAGTTTTGCCTGAAGAACAAATCTCGAGAATTTTATCAAGATGTAAACAATGATTGAAAGGGAAGCAACTTTGAGAGGTTTGTATGACGCTTTATGGCACAATATGTCGTAAACTACTCGAAAAGGAATTAAAACAATCGAAAATTGGGTTTTGTTCAAAATATTAATAGTAAGAATTTAAGAAATAAAAGTTTTTTATTTATCATCATTGTGTACAGGTTTAACATTTAATATAGCGACATGCTGTAAAGAAGTCGCTCGTATTTCCCGCAAATTGTCAGACGAGATTGTTAGTCCACCGGCAAAATTTAAGTTCTCCGTGTGGAAATATTTCGGGTTTCCACGAGCAAAGGAGGGGGACAAGGTCATAACAAAGGAAACCTCGACAATGTGCAGACTATGCAGTCATGAAATAAAGTATATCAAGATAAATATAATTCAATTTTGATAGGTCAAACTGACCAAATATGAAGTCGGCCCCTAGTCAAAACGGCCTCGGTCTGTCAAACGTACGTGACAAAAAGTCAAATCGGCACCATCCTTAAATGAAAAATATAACCAGTCAAGCCCAGAAATGGGCAATTTGGCCCTGTTATAGTATAATTTTTCAAATATATGTATTTATAAAGATATTTCTTTATATTTTTTCTGAGACTAATTTGGAGGCCAGTTTGTATGAAGATGACAAATGATTGGTGTATTAATGTTGAGTTTAGATTTAAATGATTAAGAGTGTGCATAATGTATGTGTGAGATGTTTCCTACAAATTTTAAAAAAATTATAGTATCAAGCAGTAGAGTTGATTAACCCATTACCCAATGACAAAATTTTAGACTTGTCCAAATTGAAAGCATTTGCAGAAGACAAAATGAATGTTGCTAAATTGATGATTTATGTCTTTGATAGAGCAGAAAATATTGTGGGCAAATAAGAAAATGCTGGTTACAAGCAATTTCTCCTTTTCCCACAGTGTTTTCTACCCATTTGAAGAACTTTCTGCCATTTATATATATTAAATTTGAAATTGTCTTCTGCAAAATCTTTCAGTTTGGAAGATTCTAAAATCTGTCATTTGGGAAAGGGTTAAATCAATATTTAAGCCAGGTAGGCTTTTTTCATTACTTTATTAATATTGATATGACTTTTTTTTAAATCCAAAGTATTGAAAAAATAATTCTTTTTGTGCCTGGAAAAAATTTATATCCATGAATAAATATTCATATTCGTGCCCCTGTATTGTGATGTGTATTCGTATTCGTGACCTCCTGTATCGTTACAGCCCTAATAGTGTTATATATCACCTTCAATATGTTTCAGTTATATCAAGGCAATAGTTCAATGATTATTTCAGCATTTGCAATGTTTTTACAACTGCAAAGCTTTGACTACCAATGTTTTTCCAGCAAATACTCCCAACACAATCAATGCAGCTTGCGGTGTTGTCAGACTTTGGATCTCAAAGATAATTTCATGCACTGACAGTTCTTTACCAAACGACAAATTCTTGGACTGGACCAAATTAAAGCATATATATGCAGACAACAAATCAAATCTTGTAAATATGATGATTTCTGACTTTGATAGGGTTCAGAATATTGTTGCAAAAGGAGAAAATGCTGGTTAACCAGCATTTTCTCCTTTTCTCACAATGTTTTCTATAGGCTTCTTTCTCTGGAACGTTTAAAGCCGCGATTGTGTAGTAAAGAGTTAAACAGTTGAAGGTTATTTTCTGAAATACTGTTTCTATTACCCTTTCATCTGTACTAAGTTACTTTACAACAACAGCTCATAAATTTCTTTGTCGTAAGCTGTACCAGCATAAAGTCTCGTCTCTGTGTGTGTTTCTATAATAACTAACTCTTTACCCAACAATTCTGACAAAACGTTGAACAGTATTTTTTCCTTCTCCCACAAAGTTTTCTTTAGTTCACAGAATATAGCCATCATTTCAGATAAATTTACTGCCATCTGCTCTTGGCCAAACCAAAAATTTGTTTGGTGGTACAGAGTTAACCCATTACCACACAATCCCTACTTTTGAAGACCCTGAGAAAGTAGCCTCTGGAAAACATTGTGGAAAAATAAGAAACTGCTAGTAACTAGCATTTTTCCTTTTCCCACAATGTTCTTTACCTTTCAGAAAACATATATCAAATTTTCAGTTGCTTTTATTTTGCTTTGGACAAGCCTAAAACATTGTCATTTGGTAATGGGTAAAAAGTAAATATATGGACAAATTTGTAGGAATGTACTGACAAGTCATATCTTACACATAACATTTACTTACTCTGAGACCACTTGAAAATTCCACCATTTCTTCAGCCTGGATGTTACGAAGACCATACACACGGGCAATACCATCTCCAATACTCAACACTCTGCCTGTTTCTTCTAAATTAGCTTGTGTGGCTTGACCTAAAATTCTTTCTTCCAGGATAGACGAGACTTCAGAGGCTAAGATTGAGAAAAAATTGATACATCTTAACCATTTATTTCATGCTACATGTATGCTCATAGTTCAGGTTCAGTTTTACAATTAAGTCTTTGCTATATTTAACAAGCACTATACTGTGCTCTGCAGTGCATTGCCTAAAGACATTCCTAGACAAAAACGATCCCTAGTGATGGGAACCATATGCAGAATCAAACCTATGATTTGACCTGCTGAGTCATGCAAAACCAAAAAATGGAGAAATACAACACTAAAGCTGCAATGAATTAAAAAAAAAAAAAACTTAAGATAAGAGTGATTCTGCAAACAAAAGAAACCCAGTGGCCCTGTATTACTCCACTGCCTTTTCAATAAATGTATCATACATGTAAATCTCACTGACAGAGACATTAAAATCATAAGTATGTGTGGGGATAAACTTTCATAAAGAAAACAAGATTATAAAGACGACATCAGTGATAAAAGCAGGTGAAATCAAGTACCGGTAACATTCACACCAAATGTCAATGAACTGACAAAGACTACTTCAAACAGATTTCACCCTCTCCTTGAAACCATGAATTCATGCTTATTTTTCTTTAAATTTACAGTATATTGTCTTACGAACGAAGTCCGTAACAAAGAAACAAATGAATAAATGCATGGCAGAAATAAGGGTCGGAGCGGGATTCGAACTCCGAACTCCCGGATGCAAAGCCAATACCCTAACCACTGAGCCAAAGAGATATCTCCCTGACGCAGTAGCCAGGTATTGTATTTAAATCGGGAGTATGCCATGCAGGAAGGAGTGGTCTCCCGTAACACACCCCCTCTTAAAGTCATCATTTATTGATGACTCAAAGCCTTATTAGGCAGGAAGTCTGATTTTGGACAACAAATGGGATTAATGGCTCAATGGCCCATCCCGGACGAGCCCCCATCTTACGAACGAAGTCCGTAACAAAGAAACAAATGAATAAATGCATGGCAGAAATAAGGGTCAGAGCGGGATTCGAACTCCGAACTCCCGGACGCAAAGCCAATACCCTAACCACTGAGCCAAAGAGATATCTCCCTGATGCAGTAGCCAGGTATTGTATTTAAATCGGGAGTATGCCATGCAGGAAGGAGTGGTCTCCCGTAACAATTGGCATATGTAAAACTTGTGAACCCAGGGCCGTAATTTGAATAACTTACAGAGAAAAATCTAGCTGCGCGTCCCGCGTCCCTGACGCACAAAAATTGCTTGAGACGCACAAAAGCAATAAATGTGCGTCCCTCAGGGCGCACAGGTTACGAAAAGCATATTGTACGAATAATTAGTAAAGCTAATGATTGTAAAGTGATATTTTCCTTGGTTGCATTCAGATCACGTACATTTCCTCTAAGCAAGTCATACTAGCATGATATTTATTTTCGCACATAATTAATATACCAAATAGTTCAAACATTTGCAGACGACCCCTCTTCCCCCCCTTTTTATTTTCATTTCATAAAACAACATTATTTCCACTCATGAACAGAATTTTAGCTTCCACTTATTGCTTTATTCAGAAATTTGTGTGAATTCACTTTTAAAATTCATTATTAAAGATAAGAAGATTGTTTGAAGTCCTTCTGATCGGATGACGCCACGCTGCTCATTGTAGTGTCATGGGTTTTTGCGCTTTTTTGGTGATCTATTTTTTCTTGACAGTTAGTTTCTGGAGAAGTGTTACTACATGATTTGACATCATTTAGTCAGTTTAAATAGCAAGTAACTTAAAAACCTGTCACTTTACACTAGATGAGAGGAATAACACCTTCCTTTCTCTGTCATAATAGACTCACCAGCTTCATTATCATCCGGGTGTCCATCGTATTTTATACTGATTGTGTTTAACCCATATCTACGCCTGATGCATGCAAACTAGGTTATATGAAGTTCTAGACAATAATTTCATGCTTCAGACTGACATTTAAGCAGATATCTTTCACCGTCAATGACCAGTCATTTCAAATTTCCAAATGTCAAAACCCGAGCTCAGGGAAGCTTGCCGAGTTGTCAACTTTTGTCAAGACATTCATGGACAAAGATTTGTTTCTCATTTTTCAACCAATTTTCGTGTTTGTTATCCACTATGTTTAATCCAAGATTGTGATTAATAAGAATCACGAAACCAAGCGGCTAAAAACCAGAATTCAAGTTTTTGCACCAAGCCAGGTTAGCAACCGACTACAATCGATTCCGGGATTTCTCAATCGATTATCGGAATCGGAAGCCAAAACCAACTGACTTTCGACTATAGTCGATCATCGGCCCATCACTAGGTGAAGGGTTAATAAATTCCAATTCTCTGATAGGATAGAAAATACTGTGGAAAATGAGGAACTTCTTGTTCCGAGCGCTTTCTTTTTTTTTTTCACAATGTTTTCAAAAGACAAGTCATTGAAACAAGGGGATTGTTTGTGAAATGGTTAAACTGTTCCGTATCATAGACATATGTTAATTTGTTTATAAAGTTACTAAAACCTATTTTCGTTTTTTTGTCTGTTATTTACATCTGCAAAAAAAGTTCTTAAATCATGAAATGTTTGCTAACAAACCTTAGTGCGACTCGGTATTTTTAAAGCTGGACTCATTGATTTTGGTCTGGGACTCATTGATTTCACACTTGCGAGTTTCAGGACTCATTGTTAGCAAAATCTAGATTATTCACTGACTTTAATAGGTGTCTAATAGATTAAAGCTGGATACCAAATTTAGTAGCATTACATGTATATTCACTGTGTTGTAAGCTGTACGGCACAAAATGTGTAGTCACTTCCAAGATGGCGGACTGTTTACTTGGAGAAAGGTGGGTGTCACATTTTATCATCAATAACTTTTTTTCTTGAAACCTTCGAGACATGATACTTATAATATATTGTGTGGGAATGATGTGGTAAGCCTCGGTGCTATATAGCAAAGAGCCAGTGCCATTATTCGATACGTTATATCGGCGTAAACATTGCCATTGGGTAAAATTTGAATTTGAAGTGAGGAACTTGCATCGTTTTTAGTTATAGAATGGAAAATAAGCTAATGCAGTGGGTGAAGGCTGTTGTTTCTGTAGGTATTCATCACGTGCTTTCCAATGATTACGGTCATTTTTGTGAAATATGTCTAGAAAGACCCGAAAACATGTGTTTTGTATATCGCTAATGCAGCGGTGTAGTCCACATCAACAATTTTACACACAGCGGTGTAGAAACGGCGTTTTCTGAACGGTTTAGACACACACATAAGCTTTATATACTGTACGGTTTAGACACAAAATCTGATTCTATCTGTGGTCTAGACATGAACTGCAAAAGACTTTGGTCTTTTGATATTTGTGTTACATACCATTTACCTGCTTTAAAAAAAAACTTTGTCTATCTTATATTCCAGTTGCACGCCATTCATGTGCTACCAATGCTCATTTGGAGGAGATTTAGAGACTCTTGTTTGACACTTCATGGAACAAAAGTAACATCAGGGCTTTTGGAAATACATGTACAATATTATTGCTATCCTGTATTTTCTAAAAGACAAACTTATATCAAATAAGATGCCACGGGAATTATTCATGTTTTGAAAGTATTTCACTAATCATCGACTGTCTTTCTTTCAAAATATGGGAAATTAAAATTGCTTTGGTACTTCGCGAACGGGTCTGTATATTCACCTACCAGATGTAGCCTGGCATTCAGGCCCTGCATTTAAGTCATTCTAATAAACAAGGTACACAACTACAGCAAAGTCACAGAAATATGTGTTGTTACTTGCCCTTCTTCTGAAATACGTTAAATCAGACATTCAGTGCATTGAGAACACAGAGTTTCCATTTTGCAGTTTTACTTGATGACTTTGTTTTAATGAAAAGGTTCTATTTAATGGACTGACACCAGTCTACTACCAGATGTAGTCCGTGGCCAAAAGAAACATTCCAGAAACGATAAGAATAAATAAAAAACTTTATGAGATAACTAATCTTGATGGGTAACATTCGATTTTATAAATATAAATCCATGACCCGTATATAATGAAATCAAATTGTACAATGGTAAATGAAAATTGTGAATATCGATCACATGGAATTCCATCTTACGATTTTTCCTTTTGGGGTAAAAAACAATAATTACATAATTTTTACTGCAGTGTTTTCTTTTTTTTTTTTTTGATCCCCCATTCCCTGTTAACCTACTGGTCATATTTTACTCGAACAGTGGCACAGAAACTAAAAATTTTAGAGAGATCCTTATACTCATTTTAAACCAGTTTTAACTCATTTTGTTTTTATTTTATCAAAATATAGTCATTCTTATATCTTCATGCCAAATATTTCGCCTGACAAGCTTGCTTAGATAACAATCGATAGAAAATGCATTTTGCCGAGTTGCGGCCTTCCATCTAAACAGACTCATCGTTTCTGGTTTGTGAATGGAAGATTTTCGATATCCGTTATACACTCTGGTAGATTTGTATAATGACCATACATTCTGTCTCGTGACTATATTTGACCTTCGCCCTGCGTATACTGAGAAAACAAAAGAAAATGTAGGCTTCTCTGTTGCAGCCTCGATTTTCAGACGGAGGTCGTGGCCTATATGCAAGCAATCTCCGAGCAGAGTTGTCGTTTGTTACACTCACATACATCTCTGCGATGGGCTAAATGACAAGAATCTTGTCAAACCGAGGAAAAGATGTTTTGTTACTGCTTAACTGTTTCGTGTGTAAAATTATAAGGTAGACAATGGAAATATGATTCTGGATACATTATAGGTGCGTTCAAACTGATGAATTTACCTGTATAAAATGGAACTATTTTTTTTCGAGCCTCTTTATTGATCAGAATCTTACGCCAAGTTTAACAAAAACGGCTGCGCCCAGGAATGATGACAACAGTTTTAATACACCGATAAATCTTAGGTTATAAGATAAAAAACAAATTATGGTCCTTTAAAAGACATTTAAGCTTTTCAGAAAATCCATCTTTTTCACATTGCCTACCACTTAGTCAGATTTGCCGTATGCTGTTTCAACAGCACAAAAAGTAATCCATATTGGTCTTTCTTTCACCGGCGTTTGTGTCGCCATTTTGAGTTCTGGTCATGTGACGAAAGTATCGCGTAATGACGGACTACTTTCTGAGCCCACTACAGAGGTGAATGTAATGATCCGGAGTGCAAGAGAGTGATATGCAAGTTACACCGTATCCGACTTTAGGCGGAAAGCAACGATAAATTTCCGTGACGCACTGTCATTGTTTACAGCTTCGATCGTCAGCCAGTTATTTTCCGACCAATGCTCGGTTTCTAACACAAACCTCCGCGTTTGTATTTTTTTATTTTAGTTACACCATACATGTCAGTAATTTATCCTTGCGTACAATAAGGACCGATTTTCTGTACCATGCTATGTTTTTTTATTAATTTAACAGCATTTCTGCTCACCGGCCTTAGACGGGCATCTTTAACTAGATATTAAACAAACAGATACCAAGATACGAATCAGCGACGGTATTTAAAACAACTTCGAAATGAAAATGATTGTCAAGTCCAGGATGGTAATTATCATCCTAAGTGAATGATTGAAATTATGGCTGCCACCATGATGGAATTGATTTATAAGTGCACAGACATTAATTAGTAATTTCATAATTTATTTTTTCGTGATATAATACTCACTATTACATAAATAATACCGTAAATAATGTCTTGATGCACTCTTTTGTTCCCCAACTATCTCTTTTCGTTCCACGATGATCCTTTTTCGGTTCCAGATTGTTCCTTCCGTGGGTGTCGGTAATAAGGGAGACTGTCTCGAACTGTTGGTGCCAATTTTCATGATTCTGGATTAACGCCAAGTTACGTTATCTTCAGAAAAGAAGATTCAAGACCAAGCCAATTGTGTCTAAACCATACATATATTGTGCTTTAAATTGTGTCTAAACCGTTCAGAAAAAATCGGGTCTACACCGCTGTGTGTGAAATTGTTGATGTGGACTACACCGCTGCATTAGCGATATACAAAACACATGTTTTCGGGTCTTTCTAGACATATTTCACAAAAATGACCGTAATCATTGGAAAGCACGTGATGAATACCTACAGAAACAACAACCTTTACCCACTGCATTAGCTTATTTTCCATTCTATAACTAAAAACGATGCAAGTTCCTCACTTCAAATTCAAATTTTACCCAATGGCAATGTTCACGCCGATATAACATATCGAATAATGGCACTGGCTCTTTGCTATGTAGCACCGAGGCTTACCACGTCATTCCCACACAATATATTATAAGTATCATGTCTCGAAGGTTTCAAGAAAAAAAGTTATTGATGATAAAATGTGACACCCACCTTTCTCCAAGTAAACAGTCCGCCATCTTGGAAGTGACTACACATTTTGTGCCGTACAGCTTACAACACAGTGATATTCATGGTTGGAAAGTTTGGAACAAGATGTTAAGGTTCTCACTTCATGTATATATTGCAGTATGTAAAACCTATGTTTTGGGTACTCATTAAATTTGTTTCGTTGAGACGATTCTAGTGAGTACCCACAACATTGGGTTTGGAAGAGAAATAGTGGATTTAGAATAGCATCACTCCCTCTTTTATGGAGCTCTGTGTAAATATCTTCATTAAAGACATATTTTAGAAATGTTCCTTTCTGCACAAAGATGGCTTTGACAGTGATTGTCACTGGGCTCTGGTATTACATCCACATTTTTTCATGAAACAGCTGACCAAAAAACAATATGGATAGATAGATAATTAATAGAAAGTACATACTTGCTGTCAAATTATGAGTAGTTGAAAATTTTCTGAGAAAGATGCTTCCAGCTCCCAGGGCATTGCGACACACCTAATGAGAGAAAGAAAAAGCTTAATTTACCACACTTCCACCAGTAAAGTCCCTGTGTATTCAGGTATTCTGATATAAATATTAATATTACCAATTTAACCCCTTACTACACAATTCCGACTTTCAACCACCCTCAGACAGACAGCTTTTGAAAACGCCATGCTGGTTCCTACAGTTTTCTTATTTTTCACAATGTTTTCTACCCTTCCAAAAACAAATTTCAGCATAATTATGCATAAAATTAATGTCTTCTGCAAATCCTTTTACCGTGTTTTGGTGTGTATAACACGCACATTTTTTCAGCTCTGAATAATTTCAAACTGGGGACTGCGTGTTATCCACTACAATAGGCAAAACCATGTTTTTCTCCTTGAAAATTGGTCGTATACAGTATACCTGTTAAAAGTGGGTGGGGGGTACAAAACGGCCAAACTTCTCTTGCCACAGCCTTAACTTTCGTCATCATCCCATTTCAACTTTAACCGATTAAAAAAAAAAAAGATTGTGATTTAATTTTGTTAAAATTTACTTGTACATTCTTAATTTATGGATTTGGATTCGTAATTTCCCGATTCTATCAGCCATTTTGGCAATGGCGAACATACCCCGGAATGATAAATATTGATTTACTGTTATCGCCCAATTTTTCTCATATTTTTCCATTCTTTGTTAAAATTGAACAGTTATAAAAAAGTAAAATAATGATTCAGAGAGAAATGAATGATTTAAAAAATTCATCGCTACTTTTCACGAAAACCGTGATTTACATCATATAGATCTCTGTTTATTTCACACCTGTCACATTTTTTTGATCGAGGTGAGAAAATAGGAGATTAACTACAATACGGTCGTCAGTTCAATGTGTGAATTTGCAACATGCTATAAGCTGGCAAGTTTTTATAATTCCCCGAGGTACAAATCGAAATTACCATTTCCACTTTGATTAAAAATGGTTATTTCCCTTTGATAAAGTACTGCCATTTACAATTTTTCAAGATAGCGACCTGAGCTTCACATGTTACGATATTATGGTCAATTTTTGATGCGTGTTGTACATCTGAACAACCTTTTTTACTCGGATATGATGCTGAAAAAGGCCTGCGTGTTATACATACCTGCATGTTATACACAACGTTTTACGGTAATTTGGATGTGTCTAAAATTTTGTTTGGTAAGAAGTATGTTGCTATTAGGGTCTTGATTGGTATTTTGTATAGTAGTATTTATAGATATAAATTAGAGCTGTCACTGAATGGGACTTAATACCCGTCAGCCCTTTGACAGAAACAGGCAATTACTAGTATTTTGTACAGACGAACACAGATAGACACACAGACCGACAGGCCGATTCCAGTATACACCAAAAATATTTGTTTTGCAGGGGTATAAATAGGCTATATCAACTTGTGTTTGTGCTACCTAAGCTTTACCTTTTCGTTAATTTCAGGGATCAAACTGGGCCAGATATTAGTAAAGTGACTTCTAAGAATTAAGGGGGACGTTTTGCAGGGCAAGGAAGATGTTTTTGCCACATCAGGGAAATGGATATGGATATTTGGGGATAATTCTGAGATATCTTGCTCCCTTTTTCTTCACCCCCATACATGTATAGTGAAATGAATATGATCAAAAAGAATAGATTTTCTAAATACACAGATGCCTATACAAAAGCATAATTGTATGCATGTGTTTTATGCCACTTTCAATATTGTTTGTTATAATTAGGTGACCAGTGTATCTATCCATGCTTTTCTGGAGTGCCCTTTTATCCGGTTACAACTTTTGATTTTTTTTTCTATGCCACTGGCTGCTTTTCCAATAACCTTCAACCAACCAATGATCAGCAGATAGTGACAGGAGATCCAATCCTGTAGTAGTGATTCGTCATATCTCTGAAAATAATTTGCCAAACAGTCAACTTTAATAATTTGCAACTAAAATTCTTCAAAAAAAAAATGTGTGCTGCCACAAACACTTGTTTTGCTATATTGCATAACTATCAGTATATCTGAGCTGGTCAGTTTTTATACCAACAATACTTGAATATGTTTTGAGAAAAAAGTCTCTTCACCTGTTTCTGAACTTTCTAGGCTTTGCCTATTTCATATCATAATCCTAATTATTTTTTACTCGATGTCATGAATACCTACTTTCCGCATATACATACTTCAGAAAACATTACACACATCGGGCTTCACAAAATGTGTCAGGAAAACTGGAATTTTGTGCAATCAAAAAAGTGGAAGACTTGTGTCCAATAGGCAAGACCAGTTGTCTGCTGACATTAACAAGTCTAAAAACAATATAACTGACCCGATCAGTAAGCTTGACCTTGAAAGACATCTTTTATCAGTCGCCTAATTATCATTGTTCACAAATGGGCATCAAAGCATTTAAAAGAATCTGGGTATAACAATAGATCATAAGATCATGAAAGAACAGTGGTTGCCAAGTGTTGACAGGTCAGCTATCTGATCGTAACTTATAATCACCCAATCCCTACTTTTTAACATCCCTGAGAAAGAATCCATTTGAAAATATTGTGGTAAAACAAGAAAATGCCTGTAACCTGCATTTTTTTCTTTTTTTCCACAATGTGTTCTACCCCTCCCTATATGAATAATTTTTAAGCCACATGTATGTTGTTGTCTGCAAATGCTTTTAATTTGGACTAGTCCACAATTTAGTTGTTTGGTAGACATGTGATTTGATACATACAATTTTTACCAATGTTTTGCTTCAAATCAAAACTTTATAACAAATATTTTTTTGCCTGCACGTCTGAAGGTGAATTGAAACAATTAATGGTGATAATTTTGCCCCATTGGTCTAGCGTCTCAGACCTTGAATATAGTTCTTTGAAGATTGCAACTTACTTTTCATTCATCAGCAAATAGAAACACCACCTGGCAACGGGTCAATGATTTGACCTTGACTTCTAAAAACCAATGTCAACATTTGTCTTTAGCAAATTCGAAATACCAGTCTGTTTGGAACTTAATACTGTCTATGTATACATATCTCACTCTTTACATGTCGGTTTAACTTCTAGTAATATTGGACAGAATGTGGACTTTCCTTGTTAAACTGGGTGGGTGGGGAGAAAAGTTCTAAAAGAAAAGCACAATGTTGTCAAAACAAAATGAAGTAATTCGTATTGGCAACAAATAATTGCAGCTTCTATATTTTGTATATTGTTATATTTCGTATTGGGGCACACGCTGATTCAGTTCATAACATCCATGAAGAGATCTTTTTCATAGTGTGTAACTCGGGCAGTCAGGGTCAAGAAGCAAGGGCATCACACGGTTGCATTTATTCCAGTTTAATGCGGATATAAAAGCTTTCGTACAGAAGAAAACAAGATGCAAAACCTATTTTGAATGTCAAATATACCTTTGGTGCAGCTCTTGGGAGCTGTCTTACAAGAGAGGTTGCTAACCGTGCTGATAACATTGCACCGGTGAATGTTTCTAGTGCTCAGACCAACAATATGGCCGCCTGCAGGAAATAACCGTGATCTTACAAATGGGAGACCCTCAAGTTATAACAACTTCACAGAATCATTAAAGACGAAACTTCGCACAGCAAATTTAAGCGACCTAAAATGTTCGTGAGCACGCTGAACATACGAGGGATGCCTTGCTGGATCTAGATCTTTATCAGAATCATACTTGAGAGATAATAAAGATTGGTGTTTAATTGACCCTCATATAAAGGTCTTTAGGAAACATTGTGGGAAAAGCAGAAAATGCTGGTGCCAGCAACCAGCGACAGAGCTACTTGACAATTTTTTCACCCTGTCATTAAAAAACTTCAGTCAACTTGTTCTCTGCTGATGCTTTAAATTTGGAAGAGCCTGAAATTTGTTGTTTTAGAATGAGGTAATCAAGACCTTGAAAAAAGTAGAGAATTTGCTGGACATGTCGCTAACTCATATGACTTTTTCGTTTTCCATGTTTCAAAACTGGAATGGAAAAGATAATATGAACCTATTATCACACAATCCCTACTTTTGACGACCCCGAGAAGAAAAACCGTTAGAAAACATTGTGGGAAAAGGAGAAAATGCTGGTAGCCAGCATTTTCTCCTTTTCACACAATGTTTTCTACCCTTCACAAAAAAGTTTTCAAATTTTCAGTCACTTTTATTTTGTAGACTGCAAAAGATTTCGATTTGGACAAGCCTGCCTAAAATATATTCGTTTGGTTATGAGTTAAGTACATTCAGTACCACCTATCAAGTGATAAATCATATGTGTGTTTGTGTTCGGCGCACAGTAAGAATGGGTACAATTCTAAAACTGTCCTGTGCAAAGTAGGAATTTTTTCTCATATCCCTTCATGTCAACATCTTCTATACCCTATTAATATATTTTCATTTGTTCGTCCCAATGTATACTATTCATCTTTCTAACTGTTTTTTATTAGTCCATCATATTCTAAAGTCATTTTCACACTTTGTAATATGTAAGTAATCAAGATTAGATTGTAAAACTTTAAAGAAGGGGCTCTGGATTTAAATTCTATTGGAGAAGAACTTAACAAGCGTTCAGCTTTCGTTCTAATCCATTTCACACATTTGACTTTGTATGCCTCATTATATTGCAATTATTATTTGATTGTGAATAAAATAATATTAAATTAAAGTAGGAATTGGCCTACTATTTCCCGCCGATTCCAGTATTGTACCCGGGACAATTCTAGAACTGCGCAAGGGAAATATATCGTATTATGCCAGTCAGATATGGTCTGTGCGCAAAATAGGAATAGGCTTGGACATAGTAAGAATTGAAAGGGTAGTGCAAAGTGAGAATAGACAGATGGAGTAAAAATAACCAAAGGCTTTTCTATGCAAAACATGTAAAGGTGCCGAATACATGAATGTATTGTCTTGCAACTGAATATATTTGTCCATTCTCAAATGAATCAACTAAGGTTAAGAGACGACGAAGGTGTAGACCAACACTTTCATGCTAAACTATAAAGCATTGCGCAAAATGGAGAAAATACTGGTTACCAGTAATCCTTATCCCACCATGTTTTCTATGCTTTCAAAATCAAATTCCGTCGTTTAAGCAAATACTTTCATTTTGACCGGTCAAAAATGCATAATGTGGAAAAGGTAAAAATACAAAATATCGCAAATACAAAGTTCTTTTCACCACAGAAGATCTTACTGTGTAGATCCAAGACTGCACCTCTGGTGCTTAGTTCGGTTATGAGCATTTTCTCCTTTATCCACAATGTTTTCAGCAACCCTCTTCTTCATGATCGTTTAAATTTTGGATCGTGTGGATAAGTTTTATAAAAGATCGGCCTATTTTAAAGATTTTGCTTTCCTTTTCAAACACTACACATGCTGCAACACATGCTATTTATTTCTGATTACATGTATAATGTGTACTCTTCATACATATTTTATTTGTTCCCGATTCCTATTTTGCGAAGGGACGATAATAGATTCTCACTTTGTCCCGATTCCTACTTTGCGCAAGACAATTCCGGAATTGCACCGATTCCTATATACTTTATGCAAGAACACTAAATATATTTTAAAGATTCCGAATTTAAAACTAAAACCCTGAGATTGCATGGAATGTGAAAGCTTTGTTTATTTATAAATGAAGCATTCTCTATCAAAATGGGGCTTAATGCATCTATGAAAAGTATAGATTCAGATCGGCCTGCTTAATCCGCGTAGGCTGACATGGGCCGAAAGTTTTATGCTACTGGTCAATTTTCTGTGTGTCCATGGATCAGTCTACCAGGTGAT
The DNA here is from genome assembly GCA_943736015.1 of Tridacna crocea. NCBI lineage: Eukaryota > Metazoa > Mollusca > Bivalvia > Cardiida > Cardiidae > Tridacna > Tridacna crocea. Next base: position 29,458,674 of record OX031066.1, on the reverse strand, counting down.
TAAGTGAGTTGTCAAACAATGGTTAAGTTATGGTTCTATAATTAGATGAGGACTTTTTTGGTGTATTGCATCACGGAGATGTATGAAGCCTCCTTTTGCAAGAGCAAGGTTAAATCTGTTTATCCATGCATTTCATGTAGTCGATTTTTTAACGTTAACTCTTGGCTAGTCAAAATCGAAAGTATTTGCAGATAACAAAATAAAAGTGCCTGAAAATCTGAGATTTGTTTTGTAAAGGGTTGAAAATATTGTGGGCAAGGGAGAAAATGCTGGTTAACAGCATTTTCTCCTTTTCCCACAGTGTTTTGTAAAGGCTTCTCTCTATAAGGGTCGTCAAAAGTTAGAGATTGTGCCGTAATGGGTTTTAAATGATACGACAGCTCAGAATGTACAGTTGCAGCTCATTTTTTCCGGTGATTGGCATTATGACATGCGCTGATGATCGATGTAGGACTGAATCCGATGACATAAATTTGAATTTAGCAATAAAATGTTAGGTAGTTTCATTCAGTCATTCATCCATCGAACATGAAATCTACAAATGCTAAACGGAAATTATAATAGTATTGATAAAGTCTTGCCTTGAAATCTTTTAAAGTTTTTGGCGGTTGTCCATCTTCGCAAGCCAAGGGTGACGATCCACTATGCTACTCTATCCTTGGCAGATCAAGTTTGATTTCGGCATTCCCCGATGTGCAAATTTTCATTGGTTGCAGCTAGCTCTAACTGCACAAATCAAATCGCTCGTAGCATTTCATCTTTGATAAAAATAGAACAAGGACGCGACCTTTCGGATAAAAATAGGAGGTAGGCACAGATACCTCCGTGGATGTATGCAGGATCTGTAATGATTTGTTACCGAAACATAACATAGACGAACAATTTTTACAGAAAGATTCAGTGTGACCAAAAAATTATCAGGGGTTTTAGGCTATATATCCCAGCACCTGACATGGAATGTCGAAGTACGTTTGTGTTCGTAAAACGATATTTCGTCGGCTATAAGAAATATGATGTAAAGGGATATAATAACCAACACCCATTAGGGGGCGTATAGCGGGAATCTCGAAGTCGGGCTCGATCCGCCAGGGTAAGATCCACGTAGGGATCGTAACCTTGGCTTGCGAAGATGGCGGTTGTTCACTGTATGGAAACTCTGTACGGGAAATTTCTTCGGTGAGTTCAAGATTGCGGACACGTGTTATTGACAAAGTAAGTGTCGTTTAATTTTGGTCCAAACTTGTTTCAAATTGCATCCCCTATAATGAGTAAGGTACCAATCTAAAGATATATGATTGAAAAATCAAGCGATAGTAGCTTATGAGACAAGAGCCGTCAGAGACGGGTTATGCTCCCCGAACAAGTGCTTGTCATAAAATATAAGAAATTGATATTAATTCACTTCTTTTATCCTAGAAGAACCTGTTCATGCCCCCCAAAATTTGAAGTGAAAAGGCAATTACTATGTTAGAGATAGCCGACACAAACTTGTAGAGGACAATAAGCCCAATAAGCCCCCTTTTCCCATAAGACAATATTGGATCATTGCAATAAATACAACGGGTGTGTGGTTTGTGGCATTTTTGAATAATAATTCAAAATTCGAAATTTCATAAAAGTTTGAGCAGTCATGTATTAAATATTACATAAAACAATTTTTTACATGAAGCCCCGTTTTTCCGAGACGCAGCCTGAAATTGAGAAAAAGGAAGAGAGGTACCTGGGCAAAGAAAAAGGAAGAGAGGTACCTGGGCAACGTTCCAACAAGTTCAGATTTGAAATTTCACAAAGTTTTGAGCACTGATAAAGGAAAACCTAGTGAAAAACAATTTTTTCCATGAAGTCCGCTTTTTCCGTGATGCAGCCCAATATCTCCCGCTAGATGGCATTCTATAAATACTCATCTATCTGATATGGGCATCCTGGGTACAGAACCGAACCACTTTCCTACGCGACAACCGTTACTTTGAATTTAAAACAAAAAAAAAAAAGGTTTACCCAATAAAACGCTACCTCGTGCAATTCACTCAACTATGATCACCAGTTTAGAGAAATCTGTTGCTAAAGCAGGTCTCATTTCTCCTCAAAAGTATTGATACGTAAAAGCTATTTTCAACATTGCTACTTTATAGAGCGTAATATATTACAGTCAGCCAGCTTTCGGGGCTATAGTAGTGATGCGTCATATAAGACAGTCGAATCTTCAAAGAATATGACATGCGCAGACAACGTGATGCAGCCTTAATTTGAGAAACCAGGAAAGACGTATTTGCGCATTAATAATTCATAGATTGGAAAAACAAAGGACACATGTTGAAACTTGTAAAACAAGATATAACCATGAAATGTTGACAAAAACTGAACAAGATATTAGTAAAAATTGCAATTTTGCATTAGGGCCCCTTTTTCATTTTACAAGAAACCCCCTTTTTCCATGACAGAGGGTCAAATTGAAAAACACATAGATAAAGAAACAAGAGCACGTGGTGAAACTTTGAAAAAACAACATAACCATGAAGTTTAATGAAATGTTTACCAAAACTGAATGAAATATTAGTAAAAATTGGAATTTTGCAAGAAGCCCCCTTTTTCCATGACAGAACGTCAACTTAAAAAAATCCCAGATTAGAAATAGCAAGGGCACATGCTAAAACTATCCATAAACAATATAACCATGAAGTTTCATGATATTCTGACAAAAAATGAATGAGATATTGGTAAAAATTGCAATTTTGCATTAAGCCCCTTTTTTCCATGAGACGGGGTCAAATTGAAAATCCGGGAAAAGTATATCGGCACCTTACCATAAGGAGTTCATATATGAAGTTTTATCCAATTTGGTCCAAGGGTTGTGGAGAAATCGCTTCGGACGGACAGACGGACGAAAGGACGGACGGACGAAAGGACGGACGGACAGACGAAGCAGCGACTATATGCTCGCCCTTCGGGCAGCATTATTATTAATTCTTTATTTCCTCCATAATTGAAGATTACAGATTATTAAAGACAGATATACATTGTAACTACATAAATACAATAATACATACATAACAGAAGACAGACAGACGGATGGACGAACAAAGAGGAAAAAAAAAAACACCCTCATGACAAGTAAACACAGACATAGACACCCACACATATACCGCCCCCCCACCTAGTTAATCCTAATTCCAAATATATCCCGTATACATCGGGCTTCTGCGATTCTAATCTTAATTTAATATTAGCCTACTGAATTCTTAAGAAATACAGGCCTAAGTTCTAAAGTTTATCTTGGTACGATCTCCAAATACTGTCTAAACAAAATAATACTGAAGTCAAAAATTCCACATGAGATACCTTTAAAATTTGTAAAAATTCAGCAACAGGTGCTCCTAACAAGATACACACTCTGGTTTCGTCACATAATGAATTATAGTAATTTGATACATCATCGCCAAACTTAGATTTAATAATGTTACAGATTTGTGCTCTTTTTCCTGAAGTAAATGAACAGTGCTCCAAACAGTGTATTACCACATTGGTGTACAAGATCCAACATCTCTCACACAAAGTATTTTGTAAACTTAAACTCTGTCCAAAACTTGAAATCATAGATATTACATTTCTACACAGAGGAAGTAATTTGTATTTACATTTACTTATATGCCAAAATATACTTTCACAAAAAGCTGGGTGTATTTTGGAAAATAAGTAAAGGTCTGGATCAGCTCCGGTATCATTCATCCAGCGATTTACATGATATGCATTTGTATGATTCTTATAGATTTTTTTCCATGCAGACTGAAGAGGAAACTGTGAACTGTTATAGAAATTGTCTAAATAATCATTCAGGCCATATTTCTTCAAAACATTACTTATGTCATTGAAATATCCGTACTGTACTGTATCAGTATTCATTTTAAAATTACAAAATCGCTTTAGAAAGACGAGTTTGATAATATTATCAGTTTTTAACCGACATAATTGACCAAATAAATTTAACTTGCGCCTATCTATAATAGTTACCAAGTCGGTCATTTGTAACAAACTCAATACTACATCAGTTCTGGTTAACCTATTCAGTCCTTGAATTTTCCTTAAACAAAACCGATGAACTCTCTCCAGTTTTAATAAGTCCTGGGAGGATAGTGCAAACAACATTTCACACCCAAATAACCCCCGCGGTATAACAATACTGTTATAAAGTTTCTTACATTAAAAGGATGAAGACACTTAGAGTTTACAGTCACGTGATGTCTATATAAAACGTGTCTAAATTTGCTCTCGAAATAAATCTAAATAACTGTCGGATTTGCGCGTTACTTGAACCAAGTTTGATATAAGAGGTATGTGAACTCTGGTTGCTGATGCCGCGAAGGAGAAAGAGTGGAAAAACAGCCTCAAACAGTGAAAAATCGGGAGGAAAAAGATCTGCTACATCACCATTAGAAAAAGAAAGCGGACATTTGGGTGTACCGGGTAGTAAAACAGGTTCGGGTTCTGTAAAAACACTTGCATCTAAAAATAGTTTGTCAACAACAACAGCCGGTCACGATAATTCTAACGTAAACAAAAGGTTTCGAACATCTGCTATTCCAGTTAAACAGGACGATCTTTCTGGTTCATACCTCCAAACCCCACAAAACCAATCTACATTTTATCCTATACCCAGTATGAGTTATCAACAACCTAACTACCCTGCAGGATTCATGCAAGCTCTGCAATCTCCACCACCCTTCGGTGCCACACCCCCTCAGTGGGCTATTGAAATAATCGAGGACATAAAAACCATCAAAGCATCGGTGGCCAAAATTGATAAAATTGAGAAAACGGTAGATAGAATAAACTTTAAAGTTGATAACCTAGAAAGTAAAGTGAAGTCTTTAGAGGTTAGATTAATTGAGGCAGAACGAGGCTCCGAATACATGAATAAAGAGTTTGAAGATTCAAAAAAACTAATCACGTCAACTAAGTCAAAAGTAGAAACTTTAGAGAAACAATGTAATGAATATGATTCTGTCGTGAAAGCGTTGGAAGCCAAAAATGAAAAACTCATGGAAAAGGCAGATGAGCTAGAATTTCGAAGTATGAGAGATAATTTACTCTTTCATGGAATCCCAGAACGAGATGATGAAAATTGTGAAAACACCATAAAAGCCTTTATAAGGGATAAACTTGATATTACAGATGTTGTCTCTTTTGATAGAGTACACAGAATCGGTCAGATGAAAAGTTCAAAGTGTAGGCCTATTGTAGCAAAGTTTCATTATTATAAGGAGAGAGAGATGGTGAGGAAAGCAGCAATCGCGAAAAATGACCAACTTAAGGTTTCGAATCAGCGTGTTGGTGTTCAGCAGACAAAAGCGGTTCTTCAGAAGAGGAGTGAAATGTACCCGGTAATGAACAGAGAGAGAGCTGCAGGAAAATCGGTTAAATGGTCAGGAGCAAAAGTTATGGTTCAGCAGCAGCCAGGTGGTCGCTTTGAGGAAGTGAAAAGTTAGGCTTGTGAAAAGAAGCTACATATTATCTCTTGGAACATAAATGGTTCATACAGAAAACTCTCAGAACCTGATTTTCTAGAAAAAATACAAAGTTATGACATAATACTTTTATCGGAAACTTGGTTAAGTAAAAATCACCAGAATGTTGAAATAAATAATTATCATAGTTTTCATTTAGCTGGGAATAAGAAAACAAATACAAAGAAAGGTCGCTATAGTGGAGGATTAACAGTTTATTATAAGCACTGTTTAAAAAGCAAAGTAAATATAGTAGAAGCTGACTCTCGGGGTCTGTTATGGCTAAAAATTAATGCTACTTTATTTAATTTTAATAAAGATGTTTTTATTTGCTTATGTTATGTCCCTCCATCTAATTCTACCTTGATACCCAGCGATGATTTTGATTTTTATGATGAAATAGAAAAGGGAATTGAAAAGTATAGTAATAAAGGTAAAACTTTTATTACAGGTGATTTAAACGCAAGAACGTCTAATTTAACAGATACTGTTGATGAAGATTTTATCTTAAATCAGGACCTATCTTGCAATGACTCGTATACTAGTATTCAGTCACGTGCAAGCAGTGACAACACTGTGGATAGCAATGGGCGTCGTCTGCTTGCGCTTTGTAAATCGACAAATCATATTATCGCAAATGGGCGTTTTTATGATGACGTAAAAGGAAAATTTACATATTGCAGTGACCGCGGCATGAGTGTCATTGATTATCTCCTTTTAAATAAAGATGACATAACTGACTTAAAATATTTTAACATACTAGAGTGGGATGAATTTTCTGATCATCGTTGTTTGTATTTTGTATTTTCAAGAAGAAAAATCAAGAATAAAAAAAAATAGATCCTTTGAGGAAACAATCGATAAAATAATTTTTGATGAAAATAAAATCCCTGTTTTTGAAAATCTTTTACAAAATAGAATAGCCGAATTAATCGAAAATATCTCACATTCAGATTGTGTTGAAAATCGTGTGAATTTTCTGACAAATTTCTTGGAAGAAAACGCAAAAGCTGTTTTTGGTAAACGAGTCCATGTAAATGGTCGGCACAACCCATTACCAAAATGGTTTAATGAGGCATGTAAAATAGCAAAACAAAACTTTAATATCGCTAAAATTGAATTTAGTAAACATAATACAGAGGACAATAGACGTAACTATATAAAGACAAAAAATAAATATAACAATACGAGAAAAAGGGCAAAGCAGATATACATGAAAAAAGAATCAGTGAATCTTGAAAATATTGCAAAAAGAGACCCACGAAATTTCTGGAAAGAAATAAAAAGAGTACGCGCCTCTTGTACGAAGATAACGAATGAAGAAATTAATATTGATCAGTTTTACAAACATTTTAAAACATTATTGTCGAATCACGATTATACCCAAAATACATCACAAAATGATAATTATCCAAATATTTCGGATTTCAATCTAGATAAACCCTTTACAACCGAAGAGGTAAAAACAGCCGTTTTTAGTCAAAACAACGGAAAAGCTACAGGTCCGGACAACATATCTGCGGAAATTATAAAAGCATCATACAGTTTCATAGGACCAACGCTTTTAGATATTTTCAATTCATTCTTTGAAAATTCTCTTCACCCAAGAAGTTGGGGACTGGGATACATAATACCAATATTTAAAAGCGGAGATTCATCTGATCCAAAAAATTATAGAGGAATAACTCTCAATAATATATTATCAAAAATTTATTCACAGATTATATATAATCGATTAAAGTCATGGAACGAAAAACATGATAATATAAATAAATATCAATTTGGATATCAAAAAAACAAAAGTACAATAGACTGCATTTTCATACTTCATTCAATAATAACAAAAGTTTTAAGCGCGGGTAAGAAATTATACACTGTCTTTATCGATTATGAAAAATGTTTTGACAAAATAAACCGCACGCTACTGTGGCAAAAACTGTTATCTCAAAACATAAGCTCTAAAATGGTAAATGCCTTAAAAGCTATGTATTCGACAGTGAAAGCTGCCGTTAAATTTAATAACAATGTCTCATCTACCATAGATTCTTATTTCGGCGTAAAGCAAGGGGATCCTAATTCAAGTTTACTTTTTATTATGTTCGTCAATGACATTATAGAAAATATAAATGCTGAAATTGACGGAATTTTTACAATTGATGAATTCAGGTTATTTTTATTACTATTTGCTGATGATCAAGCCTTGTTTTCTACAACGCCCGAAGGTCTTCAGTCAATGCTAACAAATATTGAAACATATTGCAACAAATGGCAGATGCAAATTAATACTGCAAAAACTAAAGTTATGATCTTTGAGAAAAGTAGAAATCACTCAACATATGACTTCTTCCTATACGGACAAAAACTCGAAATTGTTTTAAGTTTTAAATATTTAGGTATGTACCTTTTTAAAAATGGTTTTTGGTTACGATCACAGAGAAAACTTGCTGAGAACGCATCTAAGTCTCTTCACAGTTTATTTACAATATTTAACAAATTTGATTTTACAATTAAGAAAAAATGTGATCTTTTTGATTCTTTAGTTCTACCTGTAATGCACTATGCTTCTGAAATTTGGTCATACAGCTCCGGAACAGACGTTGAAGTTATTCATAATAAATTTTGTAGAAAAGTTCTCTGTGTAAAAAAGTCAACAAATTTATCAAGCGTCTACGGAGAACTCGGAAGAGTTCCTCTAAGTGTTATTAGAAAATGCGATATGATACGCTACTGGTTAAAAATTTTAAAGTTGCCACAAAACAGTGTTGTTAGACTAGTGTACAAAATGTTAAAAAAAGACGCTGATTCTAATTTTTCGTATAATAAACTTAATTGGGCCTATCATGTTAAAAAACTTCTTCAATCACTCGGATTCAATAACTTATGGATAAATCAAGAATTTGAATCAATAAACTTTCAGCTTATCAAACAACGCATATATGATCAATATTATCAATCTTGGTACTCAAATATAAACAACTCTCCACGTCTTCATTATTACAGTATTTTTAAGCACTCATTTACACAAGAAAAATATCTCAATTTTATCTCGGACAAAAATTTAAGAATCGCCCTATGCAAATTTCGAACCGCGTCTCATAACTTAGAAATAGAAACGGGCAGATATCAGAATATTCCTCGAGCAGAAAGAATTTGTAAAGTCTGTAACATGAACGTAACTGAAAGTGAATATCATTTCTTGTTAGCATGTCCATTTTATCGAGCTTTACGAAGACAATTTCTAAAACCATTTTTCTGTCGGTGGCCAACATTGAACAAGTTTGAAATTTTGATGTCTTCTACAAATAAAAAAGTCGTATATAACCTGGCAAAATATATCAACCATGCTATTATGTTAAGACAGGCTGCACTCTCATAAGGATAAATCACCAAAATACTGATGAAAATGCCTAAAACCATTATGTTTTCAAAGGTTTTAAATTGTATCAAATATTAATGTTTTTTATGTCATTGTGGATGTCTCTAAGTTTTGGGAAGGCCTTCTATAAGTTATAGAGGCATAATTTGGCCCATTACCGCATGACCCCAGCTTTTGACGCCCCTGAGAAAAAGATCTTTGAGGGGCATTGCAGGAAAATGAGAAAATACTGGTAACCAGCGTCTTCTCCTTTTCCCACAATGTTTTCTACCCCTCGCAAGCCGACGAACTTCAAATTTTCAGTCAATTTATTTTGTCGTCTGCAAATGTTTTCGATTTGGACAAGCTTAAAATGTTGACGTTTGGTAATGAGTTGAATAGATGTGTATTGTATAATGTATATATGTTAACTTTGCTGAATTACGCCGCCTTCCACTTCTCTGTTTTCAATAGTCGCATTACATATCACCTTTGCCATATTGTTCTTATAAATTATTACCAAAGAAGTACCAAAAATTCGCATGTTTTCAAAGGCTTTATTTGAAAAAAAAAACACACACACACAAGATATTGACTTCTGTGTGATTTGTCTCCTTTTGCTACAATGCTTGATACGAAAGTAGTTTGAATACCATATAAACACCAGAAAAATAATTCAAGCTATTCTCTCAACAATAGAATTATTCCAATTTCGCTAAAAAAAAAAAAAAAAAAAAATGGACAAGATCTTCAATTAAAACAGGTCACGTATAATTTTCAATTACAGAATAGCTTCTTCACTCTCTTTCCCGCTTGATAGTTTCAATTAAATGAAAAATCACGTTGACTACTCTGTTATTTCATCATTGATATTTCGCAAAGTGTACATTGTTTACATTGAAGCAAATAAATGTATTGTATTGTATTGTATTGTATTGTTTACCCCGATATTGAACAGATTCATAAAAGATCCTCTTAATTTCAAAGCAAATTCTTGAACACTGTCAGAATTTGATAAATATTTATTGCAATTGATTCCCAAATGCGTATAGTCTTCAGACTCTTGAATAGTACTATTACCAATTAGCCATTTCCTATTTGAAAACTTAAACTGGCGTTTATTTTCATTAAAAACTATTACACTACATTTTACAGGATTATAATCAAATAGCCAGGTTCTCGAATACGAGTAGCATAGATCCACCTCGCTTGGATAAACTAAGTAAAACCATGTCGTCTGCTGAAGTTATACAAGGTAAGTGGATATTCGATAGGACAAGCCCGTGTCGGCTGTTCTCTAAAGTACACAATAATTCATTTATGAAGCATAAATAGAAAAGTGGAGAACTTAATCCTCCTTGTCTCGTGCCGACTGCAACATTGAAATAATCTGATCTGTACCCTTTAAATAACACACAACACTCGGTTTCATCATACAGGCTTATAACAGACTTGAGAGTTGCGTTACTTACTCCCATTTTCGATAACTTGTAAAACAGACCATCTTGCCAGACCGTATCAAAAGCCATTTTTATGTCTAAGAAACATGTATATAACTTGCTAGATGATTCTTTAGCATAGCAAATACATTCCTTCAGTAAAAACGATGTCATAGAACAGCTAATATCTTTTTGGAAACCAAATTGCAATGGGTTTAATTTTACAGTCATTTGAGATTTTACTTCAGTAAGTAATAACAACTCGTATACTTTCAATATAGCAGACGACAATGTGATGGCTCGATAATTGTTGGGGTCACTTTTCTTCTTTCTGCCACCTTTATGTAATGTAATAATAATGCCATTTTTAAGTTTCTTAGGTATGTAAGAGTAATGGTACATCCAGTTATAAAACTTTAGTAAAAACTCATGAAAAACAGTACCACCATAAATTATGTGCTCATTATACACTGAGTCATGAGAACATGCTTTATTCTTGTTCAGACTTGACATTGCGTTTTTGATATCGTCAATATCAAATCGATCGGTATCAGAAGCGCGATCATGGCCAACTTTATCATGCAAATCAAACCCGGTAACTGTTATTTGACCGCTATGTAAGCCAATTAAATTATGAGAGTTTGATCCCTTTTGGCCGTGAAATCGATCACATACGGAATTATATATTGACTGGCGATCTCTGCAAACCCTTTGCACTTAAAACCCGAATTTCGCGCTTCGAGTGTAGAGGGTTTCAATTTATTGGAAAACAACTCTGCGGGATATCTGGGGTTGTAAATTACTGGGGTACCAAAATTTGTAGGATTTGTTTTCCTTTCAGGTCTTGCAATTTGATCTACCTCAAATTTTACCGAAAGCACGCGTTTGAAAAATTATGGTCAGCTATAGAAATGCTTTTGACCAGCATTTGCTCTTTTTCAAACAATGTTGTCATGCCTTAATTGATACAAATTGAATAATTTGAGCCATATTTATTGTGTTGTCTACAACTGCTTTAAATATTGGGACAGTCATACATTGCCAGTCCCTGAAGAGTTAAAAAAAAAGGAAAAATATCCGCAGTACAAGTTTCTTATGATGAGACTAAAGCCGGGGGAGGAGCGCGACACGAACGCTCGAAATGTAACAGCACATATGTTTACTGCATCTTTGGAATTTTATCTCTGATTTTTTCATCATAATTTTGAATTCAATCTCTGAAATTTTTATTGATTTATCAACAAAAATGGTACAATAGTAAAAATACTTCGGTTTGATATATTTCTGAATAGCTAATATAGCTAACAAAGTTAAGGATATTATGAAGAGGCTTCTCTTGTTACAATGTTTTTGAAAACATTAATCTCCAACCTGTTGCATAGAGCTATTACATAGTCAACAGACTGCATTTTATTGTAATTGTTTTGCATAGCATCGTCACAAATACATGTACATAAATGTATATTAGGCTGGGGAAAGTGTGGTGGTAGATCAGCCCACACAGGTATTGTCTGATCTATCATAAACCAACCAACCATATACAAATTATATTTTTTAACCTTTATGTTCAATAGGTCAGTTCTTTTTAAAATAATTTCGTCATTTTTTAGAAGAAGTCAGTGGTTTTGTGAGCACACGGTAAACATAAATCAGCCTGCACAATATTGTTGGAAAATCAAAATTATCTTCAGGGAAGTCAGAAAGCTTATTTATTGTTCTTTAATATATGGCGTAGTTTTCAGTCATTTAGAAAATACATTTTTAGCCCTTTTTACACCTTTTTAAAGCAACTATCGTATTTTCTTTCTTTTTCCCTGATCGTTTGCATTGTGCCGGAGTTCTCCGATGATGACCGAGTCTCACTGTTAGATAAGACGCCTATCGGGTATCTTGATTGGTGTTACGTAATGGTTATACATTGATACATTTATACGGGGTAATCGGAAAGAAAGTACATGTATCAGGAAAAAAATCAGACTTCTTTAGGGAGAGGAACTATATAAGCTTTGATGCTTTCGTTTCAATCCTTTTCGCAATACATGTTGTTGTAAATGAATGATGTTAGTATATTGAATAAATTAAAACTAAATGTTTAAACTAAGATCATAATTTTTTTATGAGATTATTTATAAGGATTTAAAGTCAAGTTTAACAAGATCTTGTATAAGGAAGTCCAATTTGCCGCCTTCTCTCTTTAGCTCTTTACTTGCAAATGTGTGATGATTAATGCATTTTCAAAAGTATTTTATGGCGACAGCTCACATATTCAAATTTCCTCGCTATTTTCAATCTGATCACATGTATTTTCTCCCTCTCATGTGTTTTCAAAAGTCAATAATTTAAAATCTTTTCCCATATGGAGAACTTTTTGACTTCACCAACTTAGCAAAAAAAGCAATTTCAGAAAATAAATCAAATGTAGCTAAATTGATATTCTTCACTTTAAAAGAGTAGAAAACATTGTAGGAAAAGGAATCAATACTGGATATTGGTATTTCTCCTTTTCTCACAATGTTTTCAAAAGGTTTTATGCAGGACCGTTGAAATTCGGGAGTAAGCTGTTCGGGTCACATCAATATTCTCAAAACGCAAATTGTTTTCTGCTGATTTTAGTCACATATTGATATTGATACGTCAATTTTTTTTAAGCCAAAAGAATTTCGACACATAAGATAAAACCGATTCGGCCCAGGATCAGACTGCTTGTTTTGTACAGTTTGTTACTGGTCTATTGACTGCATAATTACTATAATGATCCAATAGTACAACAAATTCAATCTTCTTTAGAAATAAAGAAAAAAAAATAATAATAAATAAATAAATAAAAATGCAATTTAAAGAAATTTATGCTAACTAAATTGAAATTATTTTCCAAAAAGAATTAAAAAAGACGATACTGGGAAAATAATGGTTTTTACAAATCTCTTAAAAGTTTTCACTGATGCAAATAATATACACGTACATGTATAAAAATGATAAATACAATCATTATATATTTGGACAATGTGTAAAAACAGGATTCAGGTTTAACAAAACAATACAGACAAGGTTATCATGTCATCAGTTCTTATCTTCCCTTTATCCGTTGCTAAATCTTTTCACCCAGTCTTAAAATCTCACTTTGCTCGATACTGCATTTTTTATACAAAAATTAACGATAGTATCGTTTTTAAACTAAAATGGACGCAAGATCTCAATTTCACAAATGTAAACGAATACTTTGATCATAATCACAACAAAACATAGAATACTTCAAGACGTTATAGATTTTTTGCTTGCAATTCATTTTTATGTTATTTAGCGTCAAAAACGGCGCAAGAGCAAATTTCTTAAACCTTTATATAGAAATAAGAAGGACAATGGGTCAGTAACTTTAAATCAAAATGGACGCAACTTCCCATTTTGCTACAGGAATTAAAATTATATTGAAGTAAAGTAGAGATATTACAGAATACTTCACGACGTTATAGATTTTAATCATTTTAGAAGAAAAATGTGTTTTAGTCGATCAAAAAATTTTCCCTTCTGAATCCTATATGACAGGCCGTTATCGGAAATCCTTTCGGACCAGATAATCGATAAGTTCCAAGGAGAGTAACTCTTGCTCGACCTGCAGCTGAAAGTTGGGGATGGGGTGTTTTTTATACGATTAACAGCTAGCTCTATTCCAGTTGTAAACGTCGAGTTATCGTTTGTTTCTGACTTCGACTTGTACAAGTTCTTAAAATAAAACCCCCATTGCTGCGCTATTTCCTTTGGACAGCGATATGTAGAACCATTAAAATTCATGGATCCATGATAGACTTGACTTGTAGTTTTAACCGTTCTCTTATTGTATAATTTCCAAAACGTCTCTGGATCGACATCAGCTGACTTATCGAATTCTTCATTAAGGGAGCTGAGATATTGCTCAGCATAAAATCTATGTTTACGCCGGAACAATCTCTTAGCCTCCTTATAACGATAGAAAGATGGATGAATAACGCCCCTCGGTTGACCATTTGCCTTCCATTTCTGCCTTTCCTCTCTCATTGCCTGATGCAGACTTTTTAATTCGTCATTCCAAAATGGTTTTAAATGCTTCTTAAATTTAGACCGTTTAAATACAGCCCCTGAGACTTCTCGTAACAGGTTACAAGTTTGGTCATAAGCGTTGGATAAAACAGTTCGATAATTCTCATCGTTGATGTCGCATAATATAGAGCTTTGCTGAAGTCTCTCAGTCAATATTTCCGTATATTGTTTTACTTGCGATATGTTAATATTTTTCCATTTCAAACGAAGCAAGGATTCTTCTTCGCGAACTTTAAAAGAACTCGGGAAATTCATGCTTAGAAGCACTGGTCTGTGATTCGAAACATTCAAGCTTTCGTCATCCATGATGTGTGATATCTTGATAAGATCAATGAAATTATTGGGTATTAATATATGATCTATCAAGGACTGTGATGTCATACTGTAGGACAGAAATGTTGTTGGTGCCCCGGTACATTCCGGTAACACATTGGCAGAAACATAGCTATTTGTATTCAACAGTTGTTGTAAGCAGAAACTTCGCTTATCAAGATGCTTTTGGAATTTTTCTCCATTCAAATGAGCATTGAAATCACCCATTATTATAACTCTGCCTTGCATAGAATATGCATTAATTATATCATGGCACAAGTCTATGTAATGACAAAAATAATCAAAGCTATGATTACTACTAGGAAAATACACCTGGAATATGTAATAATTCGAATTATCTTCGGATTGTATACGAATTCCTACAATACGCTCATCGCTTAAATCTAAAACTTGGATACGCTCATCCAATACCCTCTTCCACATCAGAGCAACGCCTCCTTTTCGAACTGGATGGCGAGAGGTAATATTCACATCAGGAATGGTTGCAAAGTTACATAAACCTGTATAGTCGGTATGTATGGTATCAATGAAATGGCCATCCCACGGATAGAGCCATGTTTCAGAAATACCACACACATCGATATTTCTACCCTTGAGAATTTCACCTAAATAAAGGCTACTTGACATTATACCCGTACAGTTCCACGTTAAAAGATTTAAGCAGGTCATAGTAAGACATGATAACAACACTAATACTAAATATATTCGCAGATAAGTCATTTCTAACCGTGTTTAGTCTAGTATCTATCATAGTAACGATAATCATCATATTGATCATCATCATCATCATAGTAATCATCATAACGACCATAATGATGAGCATCGTTTGATCCGTATGCTTGACTGTGCGGATTGGCCGCATGCCTACGGCGCTCTCTGGAACCTCTGCTCAACCATGGTTTGCAGACGACGAATCTTGGCCAAAAATGATTATCTAAAACATAATCACTATTATCATTATCCTCTACATTCAGTCTGATTAATACCCTATTACTCATATTTGTTACCGAAGGGAACAGAAATTCCGATCACCCAACCGTACAGTAGTTTAGTTTCGGTTTGCACCGAAGAGTACACCATGCAAAATTTCAAAACTTTATAACAGCTAAATCAGTAAATATAAGCAAAGTATTTTGGTACAGTTGTAAGAATATGACATTTCCCCACCGATCGAGGTACATTCTTTTATCATTAGCTTTCTATTCGATGAAATGAAGCCAGTTTTCTTCCGGTCTCCCGCTTAGTTTTTCACTTTCATCAAAACATCATGTTTAGCGCGGGATTACAGACAAGAGGCACTCCCGTTTTCTCATAAGCTACTATCGCTTGATTTTTCAATCAAAGCTCTTTAGATTGGTACCTTACTCGTAGTAGGGGATGCAATTTGAAACAAGTTTGGACCAAAATTAAACGACACTTACTTTGTCAATAACACGTGTCCGCCATCTTGAATTCACCGAAGAAATTTCCCATACAGAGTTTCCATACAGTGTTGTTGTGTGTACAAATATCATGGAATATAAGGGTGACTACTTCCTAGTTACCAGAATACTAATTTTGTCTTAACCCTTTGGCTGCTATAAGCGAGATATACTGACCTTTTGCGTACAGTGTAGATCAAGATCAGACTGTTAAGCCCGCCCGGGTGGTTCAGTGGTGAGGGTGTTGGACTCATGACCTGGTGGTTGTGAGTTCGATACCCGGTTGAGGCGAACTTTCTTTCCGGCTGAAGCATGTGAGAAAAGTAGTCGGTGGCTTTGGAAAGAAAGTTTTGTTAGTACTGGTATGAGAAAGCCAGGAAACATATGTGCGTCACCGACGCCATGATATGACCTAACCTGTTGAAGTGGCGTTAGACCCCAATACAACAACAACCACATTGCTTAAAACGTGCAGACCGATCTTGAATCTACACTGTTCTTAACTCTTTACCACACAATCCCGAGTTTTAACTAACCTGAGAAAAAAGCCTTTTGAAAACATTGTAAAAAAAGGGAGAAAATGCTGGTAACCAGCATTATCTCCCTTTATCATAATGTTTTCTAACCTTCCCAAACCAAATTTTAATTCATAATTCACATCAAATTTTGTCATCTGCAAATGCTTTCAATTTGGACCAATCTTAAATTTTGTTGTTTGGTAAAGAGTTAAGGAGATATCATTCTTTCAAAACTACATTTGCAATGGCAATATCTGTGTTTTTACTATGGAATTGAAAATGTCCTTTTAGTTACTTGTCAGAATTGCTCGTTTTATGGAAAATTGCAATCTGAAATCGCTATAAAATTGCAGTCTGAAATCACTATACCAGAACTCTGAACATTTACGATCCTGTCTTTTATTAAACCTTGTTCATGACAGACTGATTTTTTTTTTGGTTTTGCTATTAAATCAAATATTATTCACAGATCTGCCCTTTCTACCCTTACCATAACACTACCTTATGTGCGTTTTTGTCTTTATATGATGAAAATAAAAGGTATACGCTTGTATGAGTCCGCTCCCTTAGACCAGTGACAGTTTACAGATTTTTCCCATCGTAAAACTATAGTAAATTGACGATGCATTCATCCTTTAAACTGAAAATGCTCAAGAATGGAAAGATCACAAACGCAGGAGTAAAAAAAAAACATGAATGAATAAATAGACTAACGAACAAATTGAAGGGCAGGGGGATATCTGGGCAGATGGACAGATGAATAGACAGATAGATGGATGGATGGATGGATGGATGGTGGGAGGGATGATTGAATGGAAGGGAGACGCAGATAGACAGACAGACAGACAGACAGACAGACAGCAGACAGACAGACAGGCAGCAGGCAGGCAGACAGACAGACAGGCATTTTTGTGTTTAGCCTATAGATAGATAGATAGATAGATAGATAGATAGATTCGGATAGAAAAAAATAGGAGAGAGAGAGAGAAATGGAATGACACACAAAAAAACGTGTGAATAGAAGATAGAAAGAATGGGTGCATGGGTGAACGTAAGGTTGGGCTGACGGACAAACAGGTGGACAGACACAGAATTATTTTCTAAAGTCACTAGTAATTTAACATTTTATGTGTCACCTTATACAAGAATCACGGCGGGGAATCACGTGACACAACAACAACAACAATGGCTCACATTTGAAGAAATTTTCCCCAGTTCAGGTAAGAAAATCTGCAATAATTCCGTTAATACGTGACCGATTGGAATTTGGTTTGAAGCAGAGAAGGCGGAAGAACGCCAAAGGTTTGCTTGATGTGTTAAATCTTTTACACACTTGATGAAAAAGTTATTGACGAGCAAACAAATTTTTACCCTGGATAACGTTCACGTCAAAAATAAATAAAACACATAAACAGGCCACTTGTCTTGTTTTAGTGCATTTATTGTGTTCCCGTATGCATAAAATGTGGAGAGCTTGAATGAAAAGTCTTCTCACTATCAATATTCTTAATTAGAATAGGATTTTCTAGGTAAACAAAGTTATTGTCAAAAAATGATACAGTTCACGTCAGGAAAATTTTATGATAACGCTCACGTCATAAGTAGCATTTCCTAATAATTGCACTCATGGTGTAAAATCGTTTTTTGATTGGTTAGAATCGGGTCATGTGATGAAAAAACCTGCATGTTATTTTTCGATGAACGCAATAGCACTATTTTCGGTTTTTCCAAATTGTTGTTGGTATCTAATTTTAGATTTCATGCAAACTGTTTATTGGCTATATTTAGAGTTCCATCGCTGAATCAGTCAAATGCAAAAAGATCGATTTCCTTTTCTTTGAAAAAAACTTGCAAAAAGGAAACTAACGAATAAACATTGACAAAATGATGCATGTTTAACTTTATTTGCACCCTAAAAAAAAAAAAAAAAAAACACTGTGCCAACAATGAATAGAGAATACATATGAATGCTTATGCTTCGGAATGCTTGTTCTGATGAATACATGGGACGGTGTCGTGCTGGAACCGTTAAGCCTTTAGGTACATGCAATGAAAGTTAAGTGTAGTTTAAGGCCGATATACCGTCCCTGTTTCCATTTCAACATAAGCATAACCGTAGTAATGTTTCTTGCAGTACTTACCTGTATTTTGAATGCCTTTTCATTGTTACTTAGTTTCGAATTATACCCTTCTAACTTCAGAGCAAACATAAAGAATAGAAAAGTACCGATTTATGATCGACACAGAGAAAACTTTAAACTGATTCTGAATATGTTCTTCAGTTTGTTGGCCTGTAACACTTCGTGCACGCTTATCATTATTTTATATTTGATCCTTATCTCTGGTGATATTCATCCCAACCCAGGTCCTAATTTTGATGTCCCGTCGAGTTCATCTTGCTCCAATGACTTGTACAATTTCTTGAATCTACCAAACCATCTTTCCACAATACACTATAATGTTCAGAGCATATTCAACAAGGTGGATACGCATATCTCAGAATTTTCTTGTTTCGACGTTTTATCTTTTACTGAAACGTGGTTAAATGAATTGCATTCCTCGGATGATATACTTTTTCCATCATTTCAATTTCCAGAACGGAAAGATCGAATAGGTGATAGACATGGCGGGGTAATATTATATGTAAAAAACAATGTAGTGTACAAGCGTAGATATGATTTAGAACTAAATAGATTGGAAAACATTTGGGTTGAAATAAAATTATCCAATAGTAGAAATGTTTTATACGGAGTGTTCTATAGACCTCCAAATGCAGACTCGGTATACAATTCTCTTATCGAAAATTCTGTAAGTCTTGCGGTTGACACTGGTATATCTGATATTATCATAATGGGGGATTTTAAATTGGAATTCTTTACATAATCAGTCCAAACGTAAAATTGAATCGATATGCAACCAATTTAATTTAGTACAGTGTATAGAAGAACCTACACATTTCACAGAAAATTCTTCTTCAATTATAGATTTACTTTTTGTTACAAATAAGGATTCAATTTTAACGTCAGGTGTTGGTGAACCATGTCTAGATTTAAGTATACGTTATCATTGCCCTATATTTGGCGTATTTAATTTCTTAAAGCCCAAATATAAATCAATCAAACGGAAAATCTGGCAATACCAAAACGGAAATTATTATCAATTGCGACAAAATTTGTCAGAAATTGATTGGGACAGTAACTACAGTGACGATCCAGATAAATATGCCGAAAGTATTACTAATATCATTATTGAAAATGTATCGAATACTATCCCTAATAAGACAATTACCATAAATCCTCATGAACCCGCTTGGATGACACTTGAAATAAAACGAAAAATTCGACAAAGAAAACACTATTACCGAAAAGCTAAATGAACAAATTCAGCTCAACACTGGTCTAAATTTAAAAAGCTTAGAAATGAAATTATATCGTGTATAAGAAATACCAAAAAAGAATATTTTGAGCGCATGATTCTTAAACTGAGAGCTGGTAATTTAAGCCCGAAAGACTGGTGGAAAGCTTTAAAATCATTTGTTTCTCCATCTAAAAATTCTTCGAAATCACTTCCACCAATCGTTGATCCTATAAGTGATCAATTTGTAGTAGACGAGGACGAAAAGGCAAATGTTTTCAATTCTTTTTTTGCCAGTCAATCAGTTATTGACGATTCTTCGCACTGCCTCCCTTCCGAATATCCAAAATTTGAAGGCTTATCCTTGAACAATATACACATTACTCATACAGATGTTTTAGATGTTTTGCGTACGCTCTCTGTCGGTAAAGCTTCTGGACCCGATGGCATTGACAATAGAATACTGGTCGAAGCTGCTTCACAACTAGTCAATCCGCTTTGTCGCTTATTCGCTGTCTGGACAAAAGCGCTCTACCGTCATCTTGGAAAAGATCTCACGTTTGTCCAATTCTAAAAAAGGGTGATCCATCTTTTTCTTTCAATTATAGACCAGTTTCACTTTTAAATACTATGGAAAAGGTCTTTGAGCGCATAATTTTTAAATACGTTTACAATCATTTGCATGTGCATAGATTTTTCACTCCATCTCAATCGGGTTTTATACCGGGAGATTCAACTGTCAATCAACTAACTTTTTTGTATGATAAAATCTGCAGAGCGCTTGATAATGGCTTAGAGACTCGTGCTGTTTTCTTCGATATAAGCAAAGCCTTCGACAAGGTTTGGCACCGTGGTCTTATATTTAAGTTAGATTCAGCTGGAATAAACGGCAATCTTTTACGATGGTTCCAAGACTATCTATCAAATAGATATCAGAAAGTCATTATTCCAGGTGGCTCATCAGATTTATGTGCTGTAAAAGCAGGCGTTCCTCAAGGTTCTATTCTCGGCCCTCTGTTGTTCTTAGTATATATCAATGATATTGTGAATGATATTGAATCAGATATAAACTTATTTGCAGATGACACAAGCCTCATCAAAATAGTAGAAAATGCTACTGTTACATCTGAAGTTTTACAATCCGACATCAACAAAATACAAATTTGGGCTGAAAAATGGCTGGTGCAATTTAATCCTTCGAAATCCGAATCTTTGATTATTTCCAGGAAAAGGAACAAACCTGCACACCCAATTCTGAGTATGTCTAATGTGGAAATACCATCCTTAGATAATCATAAACATTTAGGTATTTACCTTTCTAGTAATGGTACCTGGGATCTTCATCTCCGATCTATAATTGTAAAAGCGTGGCAAAGAATCGGTATTTTACGTCATTTGAAATACAAACTTGATTTTAATTCTCTTCAGACCATTTATTTTGCATTTATCAGACCTCTTCTTGAATATGGGGATGTGGTGTGGGATAATCTATATCAGTATCAAAAGGATGAACTCGACAAGATTCAGAACGAGGCAGCTAGAATTTTTTTTTTTTCAGGTACTGTCAGAGAGGGCCTCGTTTATTTCTCTATAATATAGTACACAAATTACAATAACATATAAGATCGATCCTGCACCTTAAATTTTTAACAAACGGCAAAAATTTTAGGCCTGCCCAAACTGAAAAAACATTTGCAGTCGCGTTTGCAGACGACAAAATAAATGTGACTCAAAAATTGAAATTTGTATTTGAAAGGGCAGTAAACATCTTAGAATAAGGAGAAAACGCTGGTTACACCATTTTCTCCTTTTCCCTCAATGTTTTCAAAAACTCTCTTTCTCACGGTCATTAAAATTCGGGCTTGAGTGATAAAGAGTTAATATATACCGTTTTGTTGGTTATGCGAATACTGCAGATCAGCATCAGAATGAGCAAAAATTCATTCAGATCCTGATCCACAATTTCCGGTTTGACCTCTTCAATATCGATCACCTCCTACCTACGACTCTGAGATATATTGGATTTGAAGAACATTTTAGAAAAAAAAAAAACTCAAAAAGATACATATCTCCGTTTCCCACCATGGTTCTTATCTTTTCATACTACTATATCTCAAGTATAACAATCACAATATTGCCAATTGCTGATGGCTTAATTTGGAATAGTCTGAAATTTTTCTTTTGGGAAACGGTTAATTACACACTATTTTCAAAAAAAAAAAAAAAAAAAGTGGAATCTTTAAAATTGCCTATCGGGAATAATTGATCTTTTTGTATATTCTGCCATCATAAACGTATAGAGATTCAGTGGCTTGCCGGATAGGAGTGATCAAAATTATTCATAATCTTGGTACTCCAACAGCACCTGGTTTTTCTAATATAAGAGTAATAACATTTATGATACAAACAAAGAAACAGACAATATAAAATTGAAAAACGTATGGTTAAAAAGGGGAAAAAAAAAAACAAACTATCCGTAGCCAGACTCTAGAGTAGTCAGTTTCGTTATGTTTTGTATATTCATTTGTATAATATGATATTCCTTTGCACCTCAGCATTTAAATACTCAAAAACAATTCAGTCTATAAAAGGAGACCAGACAACATCCAACTGTTCTATAGACTCGTCGTGTTTTTCACTTAACAATACTTTATTTTTTAAAATTTTGTATTGAAATGTTAAGTAGTTTTTTGCTCCTTGTATCGATGGTTTTACATTTATGTTCCTACATTTGAAAATGTACATTTTGAAAAGAATTAACAGCAAATTTTTCATTTTGCATGCGGATTCTATAAATCCAAATAACATGTTATTTAAAGTTAGATCTCCGTATATGTTGTGATGATTTAGTAGCATATTTCTAATTAAAGTTTGACTGTACCGGCATGTCCAGAAAATGTGTTGAATTGTTTCTGGAAATTGTTTACAGAAAGTGCATACAGAATTTTCAACATAATTTATTTTGTACAGGTAACTGTTTGTGCCAAGAATTCTGTGGATTAACCTAAATTGAAACCATCTTATATCAATATCACTTGTTACGGAGAAAGGTAAGAGGAAAATAGCCTCCCAGTTATCTTCAGTAAATTTAGTGGACAAAATTTCATCCCATTTCCTTATACATGTTGGAATTTCATTATTATTGTTTAAACAAGTATAAACTGATTTACAGCCTTTGCTATCATTCAGTAAGGCTTTAAGGTAAGGCGGGAAGAAGGGTTTTTGAGTTTGTTTTAATTCTTGCTGTTTGACATGGTATTTCTTTAAAGCTTTTTGAAGGGATGTTTTAATTCCTTGATATGTTAAATAATCAGATTTTACGTGGTATTTTGCCTTAAATTCATTGTATTCCATAATTGTGTTATTTATTGTTACTAGATCTCCTATGCAGTTAATTCCAGCCTCAAACCATGACTTTATGAAAATACTTTTAAAACCAACTAGAATATCTGGATTAAAAAATAAAGGATATTCAAATATTTTTTCCTTTTTGACCGGTAACTTTTCGATTAGTTTAGAAAAAGCGTCAAATGCTTCTGCCCAAAAATTATTAGTACATTTTTTTGAAACTAGTTCGAAAAAACACTGACCACAGAAGGGTAGTTTAGAAATATCGACATACATCTTGACTATTTCCGTCCATTTACTTTCACTAGTCATTAGTCGCCTGATCCAAGTAATTTTAAGCGAATTTACGAAAGCTTCTAAATTAATCATTTTCAGGCCTCCTTGATTATAATCTTTGATCATCACTGATTGTTTAACCTTAAAAGATTTACCATAAACGAACGTGTTTAAAAGAGTCTTAAGTTACGAAAATCAAGTTCTAATGGATTTGGAAGGGTTAAAAACAAATGGTTAAGCTTTGAAATAAGCAAGTTTTTTACGATGACTATTTTACCAATGGGTGTTAAAATTCTTCTTCTCCATTTCCTTAAAGTTTCTTCGATTTCGTTAATCTTTTTACTGTAATTTAATCTGATCATTTTCGATAAATCGACATGAAAGATGATGCCTAATAACTGGAATTGATGCTGATTCCACACTAGTTTCCATCTTGTTTTAATAGTATCAGCGCTGTATTTTTTCTTTCCTATCCAAATAACCTGTGTCTTATCAAAGTTAACATTAAGGCCTGAAATTACTGAAAATTTGGAAAGTGTGGTAAGAGTTTCATTTAAGGACTCACTTGAACCATCGAGACAAATGCTGGTGTCGTCAGCGAATTGGGAAAGTTTGTATTCGGTGCCATTTATTTTAATACCTTTTATTTTAGGATTTGATCTAATTTTAATTGATAAAATTTCTGCACAAAGAATGAAAATGTAACAAGATAAAGGGTCTCCTTGTCGACAACCTCTTTCGACTTTGAAGAAATCTGAGAGGAATCCACACTGTAATACAGTTGACTTTGCATCTTTGTAGAAAACATTAAACCACTTCTGTATTGAGGGTCCAAAATTGAAAAGATTTAGTGTTTTGTTAATGAAAGACCATGAAAGGGAATCAAAGGCCTTTTCAAAATCAATTAAAAGTAAAATGCCGGGTATGTTATTTTCCTCAGTATAGTGGAGTATATCGTAGATCAGTCTAATATTCTCTCCAATATATCGACCTTTTATGAAACCAGTTTGGTCACTTTTAATTAGCAATGGTAGTAATGGTTTTATTCTGTTTGCAATTACACCGCTTCCAATTTTATACACGGTATTAAGTAACGTAATTGGACGCCAATTTTTGGGTCGCCTGTTTGCGTAGCAAACAGGCTCTCATTGTTATCGTCCTGATCTATGGGGTGACGTAAGCATACCTCCGGCCTTGTACCGCTTCATGTCCCAAGTTCCGGTTTACGAGACAAAACAGTTTTCTTATTATTCGATGAACAACGTAGTTTTTTTTTCTGTTGTAAATAATTTACAATTGTGCCTTTGTGATAATGAATATTTCTATAAAGACTGAGCTGTTTAACGGTTTAAACCTTTGAAACAATCATTTCGTGCACATGGGTACACATTAGCCTGATGTCTGTGTAAGACATCATCTCTAAAAATAGCGCATTACGTATATGTAAAAATAGCTGCCGTGAACTAAACAAGTCTGCGGACACGCTGAGAAATCTTCAACTACAAGCATCTTTTCTGCTTCTATTTGTGGACAATTCTCTGTGAAAATTGTTTGATAATTACCTATTAGGAGTACACTCTAACTCTTACAATCCTAACTGCAAGCCTTATTTCAATTCAACGCTCAACCTATGATTGGACAGAGAAAGGTGATGCCGATCTAACATGGAAGCTTTCAATTGCTTTTTTTATCTCAATGGCAGGCTATTTTTTTTAACGAATTTATAACGACTTGGAATGGTTGCATTGCCTTTTTAAACATTCCTACACGTGCTTCTTCCCAGCTTTTTAATCTAGATTCATATTCTAGGTGCACCAGAGATCGTACATAGAATGTGCAAAGTACACGGTTCTAGGCTGTACCAAGTTATCGCTTTGCAGGTGTTTTCCGGAACGTATAGCTTTGCGACAGATATAGATCTTGTAATCACGTGACGTATAAACGTCATTTGCACCACGGAAATCTATGGATTTACATATTTATGAATCAGTCGCTAAACCGGCCTTTACTTTCAGTTTGCACCGACCTATGTAGAGAGAGTGCTTTGAAGTTTACTATATTTAATTGGTTTTTGTTCATAAGGACCGGCCAAATTTGTTAAAGTCTGCTTTTTCTTTCAATGAGCGATTAACCTAGATCTAGTATTTATTAAACAACAATTTATTAGTGCGGGTGTTAGAACGCAAGGTGCTTTTGTAACTGCCAAAATCTGAATTTACACTACGCAGTTCTAACAACCAGCAATCTGAGAAATTGACTTTTTACTCCTCTATAATAATATAATAGAACAGATCAGTGTTTACCCGCTCGAACAACAAGTTCTTTATTGGAGTGTTTGTAATCTTGTGAAGGGTTTTTGTAAAGGGTAATAAAGCGAATCTAAAACATTTAATTTACACCAATGCAATATACATGTAGACAATTTTCGATTGGTGTGGAAGCACTATATATAATTCCTGGGACGTTATAAAACGCAGACAAATATTAAAGGCTAATGATCATGCTGTTGGGTTATAGATTTTATTGAGTTGTAGCAGCCACATAGAGTCCATTACTGATCAAAACCTCAACCTGGACAACACCAAAAACAAATTATTTCCAAAGGACAGGGAGATCACTGAGTCAAATATTTGTTTGTGCTCCAAAGGCTACAGTTCAGTCCAATGATCATGAAATTGCCCGGCTGTTTGTCTCAATAGTAATTTTAACAAAACTGAATACAGGTCACCTGGGGTTAAAAGAAAAAGGCTAAAGGTTGTCATTAGGTCAAATCAGACGAAACCGTAATAGAGCTGTAGAATCCATTCATGTTTAGTCTTATACTTATGAAACTTTGTCAGACTCCTTAAGATTAGATATGAGCGAGTTGCAAAAGGGCATTTTTGGTCTAAAAGTATGTCACTAGATCCTATATCAGAAGATAATCTGGTATTTATTTGTAAAGGGTTGTTGTCTGTGAGTAAAAAACGTTGAACTTATTAAAGCTGGTCCTGGTGCCTAAATTTTAATTTTCACCACATTTTTTAAATGTAAATTTTAATACGGATATTTTGATTTTTAGGATGACAACTCAGAAATATGCTTGCGTATAATACTGTCTTGTGGTTAAGTTATTTTGTATCTTGAATACTTTTAACAGATTTGAACAAAAAAGGGTGAAAACTTCTAACCCATTACCCTACAGGCGACTCTCAGGACTATCAGTCCTTTGATTAATATATTGTTTTGGTTTGTCACCTTTTGGTATGCACGTAATTAAACCCTGTGTTTGAGTATCGGATAATTTGTTTATATGAAATGCTTCATTAAGACTTCTTATTACAAAATGCCCTATTTTTTTCCAAAAGACTTTATAAAAGTCAGCACTAAAGCCAGAAGTACCAGGACTACGGTTATTTTTCATATTTTTTAAAACTAGTGCTGCTTCTTGAATTGAAATTTCTCCCTCAATAGCGTCTGATTGTTGATCATTTAAGGTTGGAATGTGTAAGTCGTTAAGAAAGTCATCGTTACTATTATCAGATTCAATACATTTGCTTTTGCTATATAGTGATGCATAAAAACTCTTAACTTCATCTAAAATTTGCTTTTGATTTGAAACTTCGGTACCATCATCTTTAACTATTCTACGAATAGTATTTATGGACGAATTTTTCTTTTCCAAACCACAAAAATAACTACTAGGTTTCTCGCCATCTAAACTCCACTTTGTTTTTGATCTAATCATTGAACCTTTTAATTTGTCTTCTGTTATCTGTTGTAACTTTTTTTTTAATAGTTCTAGTCTTTCTGAATTAATTTCTGATAAATTTTGTTCCAGTGAAATAATTTCTTGTTTAATTCTTCGCGTTTTCGTGATGTTTTTTTCTTGTAGGAACTATATGATATTGACTTCCCTCTTATTTCCATTAGTAATGTGTCTAAGAATAATTGGTCATTTATAGTAAGTTGCAAAATATCAGGAGGTATATCTTTCAATGATTCTCTACTGTATACAGGTAGGGCATATTGTTCTATGACATCATCTATTTTTTTATTAATTGTATGAATATATTCAATGTCTTGTAGCAAGGAATTATTGTGTTTCCAAAGGCCTGAAATGTATTCAAATTCATTGAATATATAAGTTGTAGATATGATGGAATGGTCAGAAAGGTAACTATGTTCAATAGATGATTTAACAATATTGCTAGAAAGTTCAGTTGAAACAAGAAAAAAATCCAAACGCGCTTGCTGAATAGGGTTAATTTTTCTCCATGTATAAAGTCTAGTTTCGGGGTTGAGTTCGCGGAATGGGTCTATTAGCTGCCTGTTTTCAATGATTTCCCTTATATGATTTCTAGCGTTTTTATTATTGATGTGTTTATAATTTTGATAGTCTAACTCAGGATTTAAAACTAGATTAAAATCACCACAAATCATAAACGAATCATTACCAATGTAATCTAGTTTCTCAAAAAGATTTGTGTAAAATTGTGGATTGTCTTGATTTGGTCCATAAATTGATGCCAATGTAAACCTGTGATCATCAATGGTTAAATCAAGTATAACGTAGTTTCCTTCCGAGTCTAAAAGTGATTTGTGTATTTCATAATCCAGATTTCCAAATAATATGGCAACACCCCTACTTTGTGAAGTATTACAACTCAAGAAAATTTCATTACCCCATTCTGAGTATATAGTATTGTACATATCATTAGTAAAATGGGTATCCTGTAAACAGTAAATATTATGTTTCAAATTTTTAAGATGGTGAAAAACTGATATACGTTTTTTCTTAGTGTGGATTCCTCTACAGTTAAAAGACATTATATTCAGATTCCGTGGCATGTCTGTCGCAATAATGATAGGACGTCGATTTTTGTAACGAAATCAAGTACTGGTCTAAGTCTGGCAGACGGGTAAAGTAACATATATACAAAACAGATTTGAAATACATGGAAAATGATACAAATTGCAGAAGTTCACTCGAATAACTGAATCAAAAAATAATTATCACATACAAGTAATTTATTTATCGGTGATAAATTCTTTAGATTAGTATGTAATATTTAGTCTGAGATTTACTAGCAAAGTACTTCATAAAAATAGACAATAAGTGTACTTTTAACGTATTTTTGCCCCCCCCCCCCAAAAAAAAAAAAAAAAAAAAAATCATAGAAACCAAGAATAATTTTCAACACAGAAATTCCAATACAACATATGTTCTCGTTTCATAAAAAAGTTTCCAATAATGGTTTCTTTAAAATCCATCCATGAATAGGTAGTGTAAGGAGTTGGGAGAAACTAAACAAAATGTACATCAGAGAAATGGTAATAAATGTAACTCAGAAAAAATCAGAGACAAGAACTTCTGAATAATTATAGCATGTACATTTAGTAATGATACATGTACATTGTAGAAATGCTGAGAAACAGGATGGAAAAAAAACGTATATGGGCGTAAGGGTAATTTCACTGTGTTGTAAGCTGTACGGCACAAAATGTGTAGTCACTTCCAAGATGGCGGACTGTTTACTTGGAGAAAGGTGGGTGTCACATTTTATCATCAATAACTTTTTTTCTTGAAACCTTCGAGACATGATACTTATAAAATATTATGTGGGAATGATGTGGTAAGCCTCGGTGCTATTTAGCAAAGAGCCAGTGCCATTATTCGATACGTTATATCGGCGTAAACATTGCCATTGGGTAAAATTTGAATTTGAAGTGAGGAACTTGCATCGTTTTTAGTTATAGAATGGAAAATAAGCTAATGCAGTGGGTGAAGGTTGTTGTTTCTGTAGGTATTCATCACGTGCTTTCCAATGATTACGGTCATTTTTGTGAAATATGTCTAGAAAGACCCGAAAACATGTGTTTTGTATATCGCTAATGCAGCGGTGTAGTCCACATCAACAATTTTACACACAGCGGTGTAGACACGGCGTTTTCTGAACGGTTTAGACACACACATAAGCTTTATATACTGTACGGTTTACACACAAAATCTGATTCTATCTGTGGTCTAGACATGAACTGCAAAGACTTTGGTCTTTTGATATTTGTGTTACATACCATTTACCGGCTTAAAAAAAAACTTTGTCTATCTTATATTCCAGTTGCACGCCATTCATGTGCTACCAATGCTCATTTGGAGGAGATTTAGAGATTCTTGTTTGACACTTCATGGAACAAAAGTAACATCAGGGCTTTTGGAAATACATGTACAATATTATTGCTATCCTGTATTTTCTAAAAGACAAACTTATATCAAATAAGATGCCACGGAAATTATTCATGTTTTGAAAGTGTTTCACTAATCATCGACTGTCTTTCTTTCAAAATATGGGAAATTAAAATTGCTTTGGTACTTCGCGAACGGGTCTGTATATTCACCTACCAGATGTAGCCTGGCATTCAGGCCCTGCATTTAAGTCATTCTAATAAACAAGGTACACAACTACAGCAAAGTCACGGAAATATGTGTTGTTACTTGCCCTTCTTCTGAAATACGTTCAATCAGACATTCAGAGCATTGAGAACACAGAGTTTCCATTTTGCAGTTTTACTTGATGATTTTGTTTTAATGAAAAGGTTCTATTTAATGGACTGACACCAGTCTACTACCAGATGTAGTCCGGGGCCAAAATAAACATTCCGGAAACGATAAGAATAAATAAAAAACTTTATGAGATAACTAATCTTGATGGGTAACATTCGATTTTATAAATATAAATCCATGACCCGTATATAATGAAATCAAATTGTACAATGGTAAATGAAAATTGTGAATATCGATCACATGGAATTCCATCTTACGATTTTTCTTTTTGGGGTAAAAAACAATAATTACGTAATTTGTACTGCAGTGGGTTTTGGTTTTTTTTTGATCCCCCATTCCCTGTTAACCTACTGGTCATATTTTACTCGAACAGTGGCACAGAAACTAAAAACTTTAGAGAGATCCTTATACTCATTTTAAGCCAATTTTAACTCATTTTGTTTTTATTTTATCAAAATATACTCATTCTTATATCTTCATGCCAAATATTTCGCCTGAAAAGCTTGCTTAGATAACAATCGATAGAAAATGCATTTCGCCGAGTTGCGGCCTTCCATCTAAACAGACTCATCGTTTTTGGTTTTTGAATCGAAGATTTTCGATATCCGTTATACACTCTGGTAGATTTGTATAATGATCATACATTCTGTCTCGTGACTATATTTGACCTTCGCCCTGCGTATACTGAGAAAACAAAAGAAAATGTAGGCTTCACTGTTGCAGCCTCGATTTTCAGACGGAGGTCGCGGCCTATATGCAAGCAATCTCCGAGCAGAGTTGTCGTTCGTTACTCTCACATACATCTCTGCGATGGGCTAAATGACAAGAATCTTGTCAAACCGAGGAAAAGATGTTTTGTTACTGTTTAACTGTTTCGTGTGTAAAATTATAAGGTAGACAATGGAAATATGATTCTGGATACATTATAGGTACGTTCAAACTGATGAATTTACCTGTATAAAATGGAACTATTTTTTTTCGAGCCTCTTTACTGATCAGAATCTTACGCCAAGCTTAACAAAAATGGCTGCGCCCAGGAATGATGACAACAGTTTTAATACACCGATAAATCTTAGGTTATAAGATTAAAAAACAAGTTATGGTCCTTTAAAAGACATTTAAGCTTTTCAGAAAATCCATCTTTTTCACATTGCCTACCACTTAGTCAGATTTGCCGTATGCTGTTTCACCAGCACAAAAGGTAATCGATATTGGTCTTTCTTTCACCGGCGTTTGTGTCGCCATTTTGAGTTCTGGTCATGTGACGAAAGTATCGCGTAATGACGGACTACTTTCTGAGCCTACTACAGAGGTGAATGTAATGATCCGGAGTGCAAGAGAGTGATATGCAAGTTACACCGTATCCGACTTTAGGCGGAAAGCAACGATAAATTTCCATGACGCACTGTCATTGTTTACAGCTTCGATCGTCAGCCAGTTATTTTCCGACCAATGCTCGGTTTCTAACACAAACCTCCGCGTTTGTATTTTTTGTTTTTAGTTACACCGTACATGTCAGTAATTTATCCTTGCGTACAATAAGGACCAATTTTCTGTACCATGCTATGTTTTTTATTAACAGCATTTCTGCTCACCGGCCTTAGACGGGCATCTTTAACTAGATATTAAACAAACAGATACCAAGATACGAATCAGCGACAGTATTTAAAACAACTTCGAAAGGAAAATGATTGTCAAGTCCAGGATGGTAATTATCATCCTAAGTGAATGATTGAAATTATGGCTGCCACCATGATGGAATTGATTTATAAGTGCACAGACATTAATTAGTAATTTCATAATTTATTTTTTCGTGATATAATACTCATTATTACATAAATAATATCGTAAATAATGTCTTGATGCACTCTTTTGTTCCCAACTATCTCTTTTCGTTCCACGATGATCCTTTTCGGTTCCTGATGGTTCCTTCCGTGGGTGTCGGTAATAAGGGAGACTGTCTCGAACTGTTGGTGCCAATTTTCATGATTCTGGATTAACGCCAAGTTACGTTATCTTCAGAAAAGAATATTCAAGACCAAGCCACTGGTGTCTAAACCGTACATATATTGTGCTTTAAATTGTGTCTAAACCGTTCAGAAAAAATCGGGTCTACACCGCT
The DNA here is from genome assembly GCA_943736015.1 of Tridacna crocea. Classification (NCBI taxonomy): domain Eukaryota; kingdom Metazoa; phylum Mollusca; class Bivalvia; order Cardiida; family Cardiidae; genus Tridacna; species Tridacna crocea. The sequence continues at coordinate 29,426,389 of OX031066.1, read as the reverse complement.
GTGTGTAAAATTGTTGATGTGGACTACACCGCTGCATTAGCGATATACAAAACACATGTTTTCGGGTCTTTCTAGACATATTTCACAAAAATGACCGTAATCATTGGAAAGCACGTGATAAATACCTACAGAAACAACAACCTTCACCCACTGCATTAGCTTATTTTCCATTCTATAACTAAAAACGATGCAAGTTCCTCACTTCAAATTCAAATTTTACCCAATGGCAATGTTTACGCCGATATAACGTATCGAATAATGGCACTGGCTCTTTGCTATATAGCACCGAGGCTTACCACATCATTCCCACACAATATATTATAAGTATCATGTCTCGAAGGTTTCAAGAAAAAAAGTTATTGATGATAAAATGTGACACCCACCTTTCTCCAAGTAAACAGTCCGCCATCTTGGAAGTGACTACACATTTTGTGCCGTACAGCTTACAACACAGTGAATTTCTCCAAGAGAAATCATTGAAATGGATCACAAAACAATGTGCACATCTTAATTTGATACATGTAGTTAAGCTCCTTAAAAAGTTTCGTGTAGGTCCAACAAAAGTTTAATGAAAAGATATCACAACCCAAATTGGCAATCTGTCGAAAAAAAAACATGTCTATAAATCTAGATAAAACACAGAACTAGAAGGTACACAAAATAATGTGCATGTTCATCGCAGTTATCCAATTCTTATTCCTTCACGTAATTTAACAAACGATTGCTGAGAAATATCCTGGGACAAAATATGGGACACATACACTTACGGACAGACGGACGGATATTTACATAAACGGACAAGACGGCGACTTTTATTACTGAAAGAAAAAAAAAACCTAGGACAACATATCGAACACATGCACGTACTGACATACGGACAGATATTTATATGCACGGTCAAGGCGCCGACTGTTATTTCGCTTTCAAAACCTTTCGGTTGCATAAATAGCATTAAAAATGCATGATACATGGAAAATTTATGAAGAGGAAGGGTGGTAAAGGATGACATCTGACGAGCCCTTGAAACATTTCACTTGACTGATATTTAAAAAAGCCATTTCTAAAAACGTCTGGGGAGATAAAGAGAGAGAAAAGCTACATTGGATTTTGTTATATAATGTTATAGGTAATGGCAAAAGGAGAAATAAGTTTGAAGTATCCATATCTCCAAAAACTCCAAAAGTGGAAACCTTCTTGCGAAAGAAAAAGGGGAAGATTTCCAGTGGAGAAATGCTAAAAACAAGAGAGTGAAAAATTTATAAAAAGTTCTCAAAACCTTCCATCAAAAAGGCGAAAAAGGGAAGGTTTTTCGAACCTCATTCACTGTGAGGCTAATTTTGTTCATTTCACTATTTAATTTTACAGGTATGATCTGAATGGTAAAGGGACAGACTGGAGCACTTGTGTGTGTGTGTGGGTGTGTGGGTGTGTGTGAGCGAAAGCGAAACCGGTTGGTAATAAATGTTACTGATATATACTCCCATGTGATGTTATTTTTCTTTTTTACATATACATATATATACATACATATATACATACATACATATATACACACATATATGTATTCTCTCTAAATGTAGCTAACCCGAAAGTATTGTATATAGGAAAAGGGACGTGTGATGTCTATATTTCACATAACATACATATGGTTAAGAATACTCTTACTAGTCTCAATATTTACCTGTTTCCACCTCAAATGAACAATATCCTGGTTTACATTAAATGTATTCACATAATAAACATGGCGTATAACTCCTTCACTACCATCTACAAAGAGTCATTTGCAGTTGGTAAAGATCAAGATCAGACTGCACAAAAAGTGCAGTCCGATATTGGATCTATATCATCCGCTTGCTGTGTAGGCTGAAAATCCTGTTCGGTTGCCTCGAGTTGTACTTTCAGCCGTCGAAAGAGCTAAAGTTTTATATTTGGCAGTGAAAGAGTCAAAAGGTAATACTTGTGTACCTGAAAAATGACAAAGGAAATAAAGACAAACATTAAAGAATAAGTATTTTCAAGCAGTTACGTATAGGAAGAAGTTCACCATTAACACTGTATACAGAAAAGAAAAAACTAAATATCTTTTTATATAAGGCGGCCTTCGTTTATGCAACCGATGCGTCTCGTATCCCCCTGCTTTCTTGGCTCAGTGGGTAAAATATGTTCCGACTCCGGATAAAAAAAAAACCGGATGTTGGCTGTAAGCTATAAATCATAAGTGTAGATTGGGATAAGAGCACTTGACTCGTATCAATGATGAAAATCCAACCCCAAACAAATATCGCCTTTGTATTTCTGAGTAAGAAAACTTTTCCTCTAGCAACTTTTTGGATGCAGATCGGACTGCGAGTATGTTTACAGGCCGCTCCGCATCCCATCAAAAAAGGAAAGTCTGATACTGAATGACCAAGTCTTGCTTATATAAAAGTTGTCTGATAGTACTTAATTGCTAACTTACAGGAGCAATCTATTTTACTAATGAAATCATCGTTAGGTCCCATATAAAAATGTAGCGAAGAAAAAAGTGAGATTGACCACAAACAAGGTACTTCTCTCACAGGATTTCTTTTTGTAAGAATTTGCATAAAAATATGGGGCTTTTCTTCCGTTTTACTCTTACTTAAGGGCTGATCATAAAAATATAGAATTTCACCAAGAATAAAATATTGTGGGAATAGAGTGGTGGCGTGCAATTAAAAAAGACGGCGGCGTTGTAGATCAATATAACACTGTACAGAACGTGCAGCCTGATCCCGAATCTCAAACGCTTGCAGTCCATTTGTAAAAAAGTCAGTTGGACAAGTTTCTTTAACTAACTTATCCTGCATGCGGAGAATAAACGTAAAAAATGAAGAAAAAAAAAAAGAACAAAAGCTCATTCTCGTATTTATCTTTCAGTTAATTTGGCGCAGATCACCATGAAAATTGGCAATACCTGCACAGGGCACGCCTGTCAAAAATATCGCAAATATTTAAAAAAAATCCCTTTGATTACATCTCTGATGTTAGATGGTTCCAGGAAAATCTGAAAGTTTTAAGACCTTTTTTTTTCTGATGGGTTGATAATACATGTCAATGTAATTAAATGCGGCAAAAGTTCAAAGTGACCGATGAAGGCGGTTTTCTCATATTTTACAACATCTCTTGCGCTAATCACAAATTCGAGTATATATGACCAGGGTCCTGCGATCTCGGGCATCCGGACATCCACGTAAAGTGTCATCCCAGCCAAGCCCGCTCAGTCCGCGAAGGCTAATCCGAGATGTCACTTTACGTTTACATTAAATTTTCTACAAGATCAGACTCTCGTGTATCATAAAATCACAAAAGATTGAATAGTGTAGTATCAGATCAGATCCATCTGTGGATCGCACGAGCCATACCGAGACAACACTCCACGCTAACTTCTAAGTGCCCGAAATCGCATGGCACAGCCCATGTTTGTTGTTACAGAATGCTGTTTTATATGCTGGAAGTTTAAGTGTAAAATTCCGCTCGAAATACACTCGCCCAGAAAGAGCTATAGCTTCCTGTTTCACTGCTTCTTCAGTCTTTACCCTTTACCCCATAAGGCATTTCTGTGGTATCTCTAACTGACCCTAAATAATAGCAAGGATGAAGCCGTTTCTTTTGTGTATATGACACCTTCTGATAGTGTAGAAAAAATTGAGGTAAAAGGTGAAATCGCTTGTCATGAGCAATTTCACCTTTTGCCACAATGCCTTCCAAAGGCTCCTACAAGCAATGCGTAGAAATGAGTATCTATGGAGTAAAAGGTTAAACAAAAAGCAATCTTTTTTTTTCATATTTTCTTTCTCAAGTATGATTGGAAAAGGGGATGCACCTTCAATCTTGCATTCATAGATGAGTAAATCAATTCAACTGAAAAAATAGTGGGTAAAGTCAAAATCGCCCGCTATGAGCCGTTTTTCCTTTTCCCACACTAATTTCTGTCGTAAAAAGCAAATAATATCATGTACATTTCAAACACCGGCATAAATAGATGAAAAATGCCCGACTTCGAGGAAACGCCGGCAACATAAAGTGTTTTAGTGTCTATTTTGCTCCTGGCCAAGGTTTGCTCAGCCATGTTTCATAATCTTTGAATTTAATTTCGGTCGGTCGACAATCGTTTTTAAACAGAGCATACAGTTTTCCTTCAAACGACCAACATCACGGGGGTAATACCAAAATCGCTATTTCTGCTGTCGACCGAGCTGGTACTGCGTAAAGCTGCTGTCGACCGAGGAATACGGTTTTCGACCGAGCAGTACGGCTGTCGACAGGGGGACAAGGTGACTTTGATGCCCTTGGAGAAGCAAAAACGTAAGTATTAACATTTACAAACGCTATCAATCTTTTAAACAGACAACGTGTTATTTGTCTGTTCACTTATAGAGAGTTGTGACGCTGAAAAACACTATAAAATACCCATTCTTTCGAAAAAAATCAATTTACATAGAATATCATTAATCTAATGCATTATAAAAGGTACGAAAGCAACAAAACGCCTTATATATTTCGTATATCATTTGCGCTTCTACAACAAAGTGTGTTTGGCATTATTCATGCACTCTGGAAGATTTTATGGACCTTTGAAAAATATCAGGATACGGATGTCGATTACCAGTGATACGGCTGTCGATGGTTTCGTAGTCTGAATGATACGGCTGTCGACAAAATATGAAAACTACATTTCATGTATCTGTGTTAAAATACATGATTTATTCTATGACTATTACTGAAATCTCCACTATAAGGCAGATTTCACTGGGAGCCATGAAGAAAATTGTATGTTTGTGCGGACTGGTGTCTTAAAAGTCGCAACAGTCGCCAAGAATGACTCCACCCTTAACTCGCCCGTATATAGTTCACACAACAGACTACAAGGCTGGTCACAGATGTAAATACTTAAACATGTAAAGGTAAAATCAGATTAAGAATAAAACTGCAAAATATGATTTTAGACTAGCAAAGCTAGTCTATAGGCATCCAGATTGAGTCAGACTCAATGTAAACAAAAAACCCCACAGTTTCAAAATACTGCCTCACAAAAAATACTCCTTACTGTTAAGAATCTTAATTCAGTCATTACGACAACTTTGACTTCAAGCGCAGAATCTCTACCATCCCTATTTGAACTTGTCCACTTTCAAAGCAGTAGATTGTACAAGATGTCATTGATAAGGTACATGATGCATATTTATATGTAAAGTAAGTGACTTATATGCAAATCAGGCTCATATCACTGATTCCTACCCCGGAGTACATAAAAGTATGAATGGATCTAAAAGTAATACCCCCAGGTGACTTGTAGCAAATCCCAGCTACACAAACCCTAACTGGCCAGGGAACCTTTCTCATTCCTCCAGTCATTCCTTATTTAGATCATTTTGAATGCGAAAGTGATATGTTAAACTGTTGTTTAACGTCTTGTATATTAACCTTTTACCACACAATCCCAAGTTTTCACATTAGTGGGGAAGAAGCCCTTTGAAAACATTGCGGGAAAAGAAATAGGAAATACTAGATACAAGCATTTTCCCCTTTTCTCGTGTTTTTTCAACCCTTTTAGAATGTTTTCATCAATTTAATCACATTTAACTTTATTGTCTGGAACAGCTTTTAATGTGGAGGGCCGTAAAATGTTTGGTTTTGTAAAGAGTTAAATAGTTGACTATTGCATCCGTTGCTGTTAACCCTTTACCACACAACAACAACTTTTAACGCCCGTGAGGAAGAAGCCTTTTGAAATCATTGTTGGAAAAGGAGAAAATGCTGGTAACCAGCATTTTCTCCTTTTCCCAGGCTTTTTTTCCTATCAAAGCAAAATTGCACCATTTGAGCCACTTTGAAATTGTCATCTCCAAATGCTTTCAATTTGGATAGATCTAAAATTTTTGTGGTAATGGGTTAATTAACTGTATAATCCAAGTTATTCCTCAACCTGCTTAAAAAAGGTTAAATAAAACATTCTGGCGGATGTTTATATTTTTGTAAAGGAAAAATATCCCATTATCGGTTATTATTAATTAACTATTGGATATATAGAAGTTATACATGGAAACCGGTCCACGAGATACCAGTCACATTTCTGACTTCGTATAGTACACATCTCGTGACCCAGGCTTAATACGACTTGGCCTCCGATCAATACAGTTGACCTCGTATCAATATTGATGACCTGCGACCAATACAGAAATCCTTGAATGTGATTGGCCAAAAGTTCACTTGCCTGAGCGTCTGCGCTTACTTTTAGCCAATCACGTTCAAAGAGGCGGCAAAGTAAACGTAACCCAAAATTGGTATTTGTTCCCAGCAGGGTAGAAAACATTGTGGGAAAAAGGAGAAAATACTGGTTTCCAGCATTTTCTCCTTTTCTCACAATCTTTTCAGAAGGCTTCTTTTTGAGGGTCGTAAAAGGGTTAATTAATAAAATTGTCATTAATCAAGTGATTTCGTATTGCCCAGTTACAGGTCCTCGGTCAGCCGTATTGATCCTCGGCCTCGGGCCAATACGGCTGACCTCGGACCTGTAACTGGGCCAATACGAAATCACTTGATTAATAACATTATAGTTTAGATCCAAGATCAGATTGCACAGACTGTGTAGCCTGATCTTGTTCCACACTGTCTGTCTGCTCCTCTGTCCAGACAGACATCTTTTAAAATCCTTGATGAAAATTGGTGAAACATCCTTAATTTATTCCTTACGATAGTCCACCGATAAAGATTCCTTCTTCATTTTTTCATTTGATGCCGTGTCATTGGAAAAGGGGGGGGGGGCTTGATGTATGTTTCCATTACGGACTGATATCTTTTTAACTATTGGACAAAATTTCATGAAACTTCGTATTAATTTTGTTTATAGGCCGCATCATATTTGTCTTATCTTTTCAAATGCTATGCTATGGAAATAACTAAAAGGCAAGGTGTACATGCAAAACACAATTTACCTCTTATTTCTTTCTATCTGAAGATGTCTTTTTAGGCAGGAGATTTCATCTCAACAAAAAAACCTATTTTAAATTGAAAGCTAACAAACCGAAGTTTATCGTAATATTTCCTAGAGAAGAAAATAGTCAAGAGCGTCGGGTAAAGTCAATGGATTGAACTGCATTTGAATTGAACCAACTTGGATTAATAACCAGATTGAACCGATGGACCTGGAACGGACCCAGAAACCAGATATGACAATATTTCTTCAATCAGGTATAAATCAACAAAGATTTACATTTACCATAACCATACACTAGTTCCAAATTCGCTAGTCTGTCAGTATTTTCAGTACTTTGATAAAGGAATAGGGCTGCAAACATGTGCAAATACTCTTGAAGAATAATGTCGGAAAGAGCACATGCGCTTGACGTATAAATGCAAAAACAGGTCAAAAATTCTAAATATTTCTGCTACATGAGCCATTACGAAATTGCATATAGATTGCGTCAATATTAACCTTGATATTTAGCATTTTGAGGGGGTTTTCAGAGCGAAGAACTTCAAGCGCCTATGGAGAGAGGAACATTTCGCAACAAATGTCATGGTAATCGGTAGGGTTGCTCAGCAGATATGGCCCTTGAGTAATTTGCAATGGCTATCTCAGAGAGCCGCTGCATGCTTTGAAATATTTTGACCTGGTCAAAGAAAACTTTCCAGATTTTCAGCAAACGGTTAGGAGTTTCTAATCAATAAGAAAAAAATTAAATTGCAGTGAATGCAAAGATTGCATTTTGTCCATTATCTGGGAATTTTTCTATATGCCGTCAACTTTGAGCGTATTTGCTTCACAGTGACTATTCATTACGTTAACAATCCCGTGCAGTTCAAACCCCTGTGAACCCCACTTTATAAAGTGAAAAGTGGGGTTTGCAGGGGTATGGGCTATTTTTCTTATTTTTGTTTAAAACAGGTTTTGGTTGATCATTAGAACCGCTTCACTGAGGCGGTTTCAAAGAAACCTTAAAATCTATGTTTGGATCAGAAATAAGAAAAGATACAAAGGTTTATATTCCGAATAAATGCATCTTCTGACACCATGTCACACAGCATTAAATTGCATAGGTATGTTAATTAAGATAATGATTTCATATGTGATGATCAGCTTACAGTCTCATTTTGGACTCACACAACAGAATTTTAGACCTCTATATAATTTCCTTATAAATTTGGACGGATTACATGGAATTTACGTCAAAATGTTTCTCTTTCCAAGACCATTCTTCATGTTCCAAGATCATTCTAAGTTCAAATTTTTTACTGATTTGACACATATAACACCGATTTGAGAAAAATTATTTGTTTGAGAAAATGCAAGTATTTGCCTTTTACAAAATCATAGCGGTATGCAGGATTTTAGTATCAGAAGCATGGTATACGATGGATACCATTGCAAATATTCTCTTTGAAAGTTTTAAGTGAACAGAAAACAGCATTTTGGTTGCTATGGTAACAGAGCCATGGCATAATATCCTACTTGCAAGGATATCCATCGTATATCATGCTTCTGACATCTGACTTCTGCATACTGCTATGATTTGTGAAAGGCAAACACTTGCATTTTCTCAACAAATAATTTTTCTCAAATCCTTTTATTTTGTGTTATACGTGTATATGTGTATTTTCAGGTTAATGTATACTAGTTGGGCCAATTCCTGGACTTACAGTGACGCATTTTGGTGTAACGTCGAAATGCTTGAATACATATGCTGCTACTATTCGTATAAGTGCACTGCCCATCACAAAGTCATTAAACATGCGTGCTGAAGGCATCCGTCACAGGCCCTACAATTTCGTAAAGTAACTCTAAATCCAGAAAGTGGAAAGTTTGGCTACTCCCGTATGTTGTATGATGATCTGATTCCATTAGAGAAAGAGACTGTGGGGGTGCGCAGGATCGCCTAAACCTTTGCTGTACGCATATGCAATAACTGCTATTTTCCTGCGTCACAGCTCACATTAAAACCTGATTTCGCACACGATAACTGCAGAGTTAATAATTCCTTACAAGCTATTGGTCCAAATTGTCGAACTAAACGGTCCGCACCAAACACTAAACATTGCTATCTGCTTAACTGCATGTTCTTGAAGAGTGCACAAACCACAGGACTTGCTTTTTACCCATGAGTAAATGCTTGTGCCAAAAAGTACGGATACACAACGGTGTTTTGCATTTATCAGGACGTACAAACTGCATGTATACATCCATTTTATTCGTTGAAATGAATGAATCATAGCACTAGTAGCGACACAATCGTCTAGACTGACATCTGAATCAACAAACTGTAACCCTTTCGAAGGACACAATGACTGACGAAGAATGTAACAGAAATTTTATTGTTTAACTGGTTATTTCCCAGAAAAATCTGTCGGTTGCACTCTCGATCAATCATCGACAGCCGTATCCAGTAACGTCGACAACCGTACCCGGTAAACTTTCAGATCATCGACAGCAGTATCAGCGAAAACATAAAAGGTGCCATAGATGCATATAAGCGCATGCACACACACAAATAAAAGGTAATCATGTATACTTATGATATATCTGCATTGTACCGCCCTCGATTTGCCATGACACTGAATAAGAATCACGCATTTCCCCGAAAATACTTATTTTACATATTTTCACGATTAACTGCGCTCAGTGTTAAAACAGGATATTAGCCAAACTTCCAAAACACTTAAAACAATAGCAAAATATTTCAGAAACTGTTTGAACCCAAAAATATAGAAACATATAGTAAAATTACACACTTATAGCGTATTTAAATCACCTTGTCCCCCTGTCGACAGCCGTACTGCTCGGTCGAAAACCGTATTCCTCGGTCGACAGCAGCTTTACGCAGTACCAGCTCGGTCGACAGCAGAAATAGCGATTTTGGTATTACCCCCGTGAACATCGATTTATCCGCTCCGAGTCCTTCAGCCTCAGTGAAGCTAAAACTTGCTGGTTAAGCCATGTTAAATCTTCGTTAACAAACACTTTCTTCTGTCTTAATTCTTTCCTTTGTTTCATAACTTCTATCTTTGATTGTCTTCTTACAAACTTGACGATGATCGCTCGATTGTCTCCATCTTTCCATTTACCCAGTCTATGGGCTATGTCTATATCATCAGCTTTCACGTTTAGGTTTCCTTTTTCGTTGAGCGTTTTTACGACAAGATCTATGACTTCATCCGATGCTTGCTTTTCTGAATCTTTTGTGATTCCATTGATTCGGATATTGTTTCTTCTTCCGTACTGCTCCTGATCATTTATCTCCTTTTCTCGCTTGCTTCTCTCTCCTTTTATCTGTGCTTTTAAATTGTTATTTTCTTCAACGAGTTCACTGATTTTCTTGTCCCTGAACTGCAGCTCCTGTTTAATCATTTCTGTCTCTATGCATTTTTCGTGCAATTCTCCTTCAATGGTCTCAACTCGTTTTATTACTGATGACAGTAGCTGTTCTTTGATCTCTTCAAGAGTGGATCTTATTATCTGCTTTATGAATAGCGAGTCATCTTTTGTCAGAATGTTTTTAAGTTTTTGGTTTATTTCATCAAGTTTTCTTTCAAGTGATGAGGACTTTTGTGATTGCTGATTTTCTCCTTTCTCCTCTATGTTACCCGTATTCATTGTGAACTCCTCTAGTTTTCGCTGCTTCGGAGGAGGTTTCTTTTTCTTTTTGTCTTTTATTTCCATTTCAACATAAGCATAACCGTAGTGATGTTTCTTGCAGTACTTACCTGTATTTTGAATGCCTTTTCATTGTTACTTAGTTTCGAATTATACTCTTCTAACTTCAGAGCAAACATAAAGAATAGAAAAGTACCGATTTATGATCGACACAGAGAAAACTTTAAACTGATTCTGAATATGTTCTTCAGTTTGTTGGCCTGTAACACTTCGTGCACGCTTATCATTATTTTATATTTGATCCTTATCTCTGGTGATATTCATCCCAACCCAGGTCCTAATTTTGATGTCCCGTCGAGTTCATCTTGCTCCAATGACTTGTACAATTTCTTGAATCTACCAAACCATCTTTCCACAATACACTATAATGTTCAGAGCATATTCAACAAGGTGGATACGCTTATCTCAGAATTTTCTTGTTTCGACGTTTTATCTTTTACTGAAACGTGGTTAAATGAATTGCATTCCTCGGATGATATACTTTTTCCATCATTTCAATTTCCAGAACGGAAAGATCGAATAGGTGATAGACATGGCGGGGTAATATTATATGTAAAAAACAATGTAGTGTACAAGCGTAGATATGATTTAGAACTAAATAGATTGGAAAACATTTGGGTTGAAATAAAATTATCCAATAGTAGAAATGTTTTATACGGAGTGTTCTATAGACCTCCAAATGCAGACTCGGTATACAATTCTCTTATCGAAAATTCTGTAAGTCTTGCGGTTGACACTGGTATATCTGATATTATCATAATGGGGGATTTTAATTGGAATTCTTTACATAATCAGTCCAAACGTAAAATTGAATCGATATGCAACCAATTTAATTTAGTACAGTGTATAGAAGAACCTACACATTTCACAGAAAATTCTTCTTCAATTATAGATTTACTTTTTGTTACAAATAAGGATTCAATTTTAACGTCAGGTGTTGGTGAACCATGTCTAGATTTAAGTATACGTTATCATTGCCCTATATTTGGCGTATTTAATTTCTTAAAGCCCAAATATAAATCAATCAAACGGAAAATCTGGCAATACCAAAACGGAAATTATTATCAATTGCGACAAAATTTGTCAGAAATTGATTGGGACAGTAACTACAGTGACGATCCAGATAAATATGCCGAAAGTATTACTAATATCATTATTGAAAATGTATCGAATACTATCCCTAATAAGACAATTACCATAAATCCTCATGAACCCGCTTGGATGACACTTGAAATAAAACGAAAAATTCGACAAAGAAAACACTATTACCGTAAAGCTAAACGAACAAATTCAGCTCAACACTGGTCTAAATTTAAAAAGCTTAGAAATGAAATTATATCGTGTATAAGAAATACCAAAAAAGAATATTTTGAGCGCATGATTCTTAAACTGAGAGCTGGTAATTTAAGCCCGAAAGACTGGTGGAAAGCTTTAAAATCATTTGTTTCTCCATCTAAAAATTCTTCGAAATCACTTCCACCAATCGTTGATCCTATAAGTGATCAATTTGTAGTAGACGAGGACGAAAAGGCAAATGTTTTCAATCCTTTTTTTGCCAGTCAATCAGTTATTGACGATTCTTCGCACTGCCTCCCTTCCGAATATCCAAAATTTGAAGGCTTATCCTTGAACAATATACACATTACTCATACAGATGTTTTAGATGTTTTGCGTACGCTCTCTGTCGGTAAAGCTTCTGGACCCGATGGCATTGACAATAGAATACTGGTCGAAGCTGCTTCACAACTAGTCAATCCGCTTTGTCGCTTATTCAATCTCTGTCTGGACAAAAGCGCTCTACCGTCATCTTGGAAAAGATCTCACGTTTGTCCAATTCTAAAAAAGGGTGATCCATCTTTTCCTTTCAATTATAGACCAGTTTCACTTTTAAATACTATGGAAAAGGTCTTTGAGCGCATAATTTTTAAATACGTTTACAATCATTTGCATGTGCATAGATTTTTCACTCCATCTCAATCGGGTTTTATACCGGGAGATTCAACTGTCAATCAACTAACTTTTTTGTATGATAAAATCTGCAGAGCGCTTGATAATGGCTTAGAGACTCGTGCTGTTTTCTTCGATATAAGCAAAGCCTTCGACAAGGTTTGGCACCGTGGTCTTATATTTAAGTTAGATTCAGCTGGAATAAACGGCAATCTTTTACGATGGTTCCAAGACTATCTATCAAATAGATATCAGAAAGTCATTATTCCAGGTGGCTCATCAGATTTATGTGCTGTAAAAGCAGGCGTTCCTCAAGGTTCTATTCTCGGCCCTCTGTTGTTCTTAGTATATATCAATGATATTGTGAATGATATTGAATCAGATATAAACTTATTTGCAGATGACACAAGCCTCATCAAAATAGTAGAAAATGCTACTGTTACATCTGAAGTTTTACAATCCGACATCAACAAAATACAAATTTGGGCTGAAAAATGGCTGGTGCAATTTAATCCTTCGAAATCCGAATCTTTGATTATTTCCAGGAAAAGGAACAAACCTGCACACCCAATTCTGAGTATGTCTAATGTGGAAATACCATCCTTAGATAATCATAAACATTTAGGTATTTACCTTTCTAGTAATGGTACCTGGGATCTTCATCTCCGATCTATAATTGTAAAAGCGTGGCAAAGAATCGGTATTTTACGTCATTTGAAATACAAACTTGATTTTAATTCTCTTCAGACCATTTATTTTGCATTTATCAGACCTCTTCTTGAATATGGGGATGTGGTGTGGGATAATCTATATCAGTATCAAAAGGATGAACTCGACAAGATTCAGAACGAGGCAGCTAGAATTGTTACAGGTTGTACCAATCTCGTTTCTATTGTAGATCTTAATAAAGAATCGGGATGGGAATCACTGGGCGAAAGAAGACGTAAACACAGACTTATATTATTCTACAAAATGGTGAATGGCCTTGCTCCAGAATATCTGTCTTCTCTCGTCCCGGTGGCTAATCGCCCAGTATACAATTTACGGAAGACTCAAAACTTACAAAATATTGCTTGTAGGACAAATCTAATAAGAATTCTTTTTTACCTGCAACAACGAATGAGTGGAATAATCTACCACAAAACGTAAGAAATGCTGAATCCTTATCCTGTTTTAAACGTCAAATTAACATTGATAAACCAGTCCCCAACAAACTGTTTCAATTTGGCGAGAGGAGATTCCAAATTATTCACACCCAACTTAGGAACAACTGTAGTTCATTAAATCAACATCTTTTTTTCAAAAATATCGTTGACTCACCACTTTGTTATTGTGGAAAGATAGAATCTAATAAGCATTTTTTTCTCGAATGTGGATTGTACCAACGCACAAGACAAATATTGAGAAGAGCTATCTCTGAAATTGCGACATTTAATCTTAGAACTATTCTGTTTGGTGTTGAAGATTTATCATTTGAAGAAAACAAAAATATATTTACAGCAGTACACGAATTCATAAAGGAAAGTGGACGCTTTTGATTATTTATAACCATGTAACTAGTGTCAGTAACTATATTGTCTCTATGTTTGACCTTTAATTAAACTTGATGCTGTACTGCAAAAAAAAAAACTTTTTGAAAGTCGCCATATACCCATCTCCACCACCCTACTAATTGTTTCCAATCTAAATAAACTGTTTATTTCCCTCTTTGTTAATTTCATATATTTGATTCTATTACTTACCTTTAACCCATTACCACACAATCCCTACTTTTGACGCCCCTGAGAAAGAAGCCTTTTGAAAACACTGTAGGAAAAGGAGAACATGCTGGTAACCAGCATTTTCTCCTTTTCCCACAGTGTTTTCTACCCTTCCCAGAACAAATTTCAATTTTTCAGTCACCTTTATTTTGTCGTCTGCAAATGCTTTCAATTTGGACCGGTCTAAAATTTTGTAAAGAGTTAACTGTTCATATGTATGTCAAAATAGTACAAAAAGACTTCATTTAATGATGTAACCGTCAACTGGAGAGGAACTATATAAGCTATAAGCTTACGTTCTAATCCTTTTCTTATTTAAATTTATGTCAATCTAGTCTTTGTAAATTATATGAACAAACTATGTTTAAATTAATAGAGAGTCTGAATGGTCGACTCGACGTCATCGGTTACACCATTCACTACGTCAGCGATCGATTTATATGAAGCCAAGATCACTGAGTTGAATTTAGTACACTGTGTAAACGGAAAAATCACTCTTGCATTTATAAATGATTTTGATTTGTTTCATGGCGGAGTTAAACTTTTTTATTGCGGGGATTAGGTTAAAAAAATGCTATTGACCAGAAAAAAATTATCGTGGATTTGATGGAATGTATATATAGTGAAAGAACTGTTGGAGAAAGGATCAAAAGAAGTGAATACACTGTGTTAGAGGTGGCCCTTCAGAATTTGGGAAGGAACTTTTACAAAAATACAAAATTATCATCCTTATACTCCCAAAGCCTTGTAATTGTCATTCATAAAGCCCCAGTAGTCGAAAACCATCCGACAACACGAGAAATTAGAGATTTACTACGGCCAAGATCGACATCGACGGGAAACACGTTCTATTTTTACATGAACAACTCGCTCATTTACACACAGACGAAACTTCAAACATAGCGTCCGAAGAAGATATTATGAAAAGTAATTACATGTTTGTTATGTAACGGAATTTAAGCGTCATTAGTCACGTGCCAGTCACTTAACATTCCCACAATGCATTTTTTTAATTTCTGGCGCGAAATCCAAAAATAGCTTAAGAGGGTACATAGCCTTTTAAGGGAATACCATCAAAAATTTTTTTTTGGTAATTTTATGATTCTTAATTATTTATGATTTGTATTGTTTTTTCATATAAATTTCAGTGATATATATATTTTTTGATTTGGTGTGATGTGAAAATTCTAAGTACCCACCTTTAAGAATTTTTGAAATGTTGGCATGATAGGAAGGATATTAGAAACAAGCCTAGAACTCGGAAACCAAAATTACATATTGAAAAATTAACAGCTGTCTATTTTCGAAAAGTGATTCAAGTGAACAGCGAGTGCAATTATAAGGGTATTTTTGTGTTTTCATCGAGATACAACATGCAATTTTGCCTTATTACATGGCTTAACATAACGCCCTTCGGGCATTATTTGACATGTAATAAGGCAATTGCATTTTTTATCTCGATGAAAACACAAAAATCTGAACTCAACCCTATATTAAAATATATATAGTTCTATTATGAGTACTGGTGTGATTTGAAAGGGGGGGGGGGGGGGGCGGAGAGAGAGAGAGTAAATCAAATATGCCGTATAACTAGCAGAATCATATAACATGCAGAATTTATTGAGATAACCGGATATAAATTAATATGCATTTATTAACCATTATATATAGAAATAAAGACATTTCGGTCATCAGACAGAATCCGCTCTCTTTTGTTAAATCATCGAAAAATAAAAATGATTGGACTATTAAACCCCTAAAATCACTTTTCCTAATTCCCTTAGTGACGATCCTTATGAAAATATTGTGGAAAACGGAGAAAATGCTGGCTATCAGGATCTTCTCCTATTGCTGTAATATTTGCCATCCTTCCAAAAGCTCTAAACATGTTCTCGAGTAACATTTGGTTAGGCTGCAAAAGCTACGTCCTTGTGGTAACGTTGAGTCTGAAAATATTATTAACCCCTTACCAAACGACAAATTTTAGACTGGTTCAAACTGAAAACACTTGCAGACGACAAAATAAACGTAACTCAAAAATGGAAATTTGTTTTAAAGGCTTCTATCTCAGGGTCGTAAAAACCAGGGATTGTTTGGTTAAATGGCTGAGCGATGAACACTTTGTTGCTAACTGTTGTGAATTCTTTTGAATAATCAACTGTCTTCCACTATAGAACTATGTTTACTGTTTAGAGGTTATTGTTACGGTGCTCTTGCACGTAGGCATGTAGGAAGCATTTCAAGATGGGTGGGGGAGGGGGGCAAAATTCGAAATATTAAAAATTTTTGCGTGTTTCTTGCATTTGCATTTCACTAAAAACTCATATTTTAGCTACAATGATTTTCAAAATTATTTGGGGGGGGGGGGGTGAGCTTATATTTCGTCTTGTTCCTTACACAAGAAATTAAAAGCATATTTATTAAAGTTTGTTTCGAGAATATAGGAAAACATGGCGGAAAAAGAAGAAAATACTGGTTACCAGTATTTTTCACTTTTGCACATTTTTTTTTAAAAGGCGTTTTCCCACTATGCTTTCACAGGCTTTCTAAATGTCAGATGATTTCAGGTTTTGTTTCAGAAAGTGTTGGTAATCAGATATGTTGAATACACATTAAGAATATCTTGTGTGTTCTGTTAATAAATACGGTATTAATTCCATTGTTTCACTCGTCGAGCAGGTTGATTTGTAATTCCAAATTTCCTGCAATATACGAGCGTACAAAGTGAATCTTATTGAAATTTTAACATGTAGTAAGAAATAACCATTAAAACAAGTATTTATAATAATTTACTCATTGTATTTTAGCTGGAACGCTATATAGCGAGGAAATTCTCCCATGGCGAGCCAAAACTACGTAGTCCCCGATCTTCGTGTGTAAAGAAAGACAAACTTCACAGTAATTATGCTATATTGAGATTGAACCACACTAGAAATGTAGCTTATTTACACAATCATAATAAATTTTTGTCCTTTTCAATCGAAATTTATTGCTCGGACGAGCAAAGTTTCATATCTCATACTTATGTCATAAGAGTTGTCTCCCTTTGTTGTTAATCAAAAATTCAAAGGCAAATATATTGCAAAACATATCGATGAAACATTAGTATGTGAGGTGAAATGCATAGATCAATATATTCTACTGCTTAATATATGACTGTGAAACCATTAATATTCGTTGAGTGCTAATTTTCGTTGATTTCGTGGGTAGGCAAGTCCACGAATTCAAGTTCCCGACGAAAGATAGGTCCTTTGCCATCTTCAACTAAGTTGGATTCGGCTTCATTGATCAATAACGAACGTGACGACGCCAACGTTAGAATGTACACACTATCGAACAGAAAGTTATTTACACCTTAGATTATTTGTTCCTGTAAAGATTTCGTTGAGACTTAATAATTGCCGAGTAAAAATAATGATTTTTTTCATTGCCTTAGTTTCATTTCCTTTTCTATTTTCCCGGTATTTCACTGCTATTGAACAGAAAAAACTCCCATGGTGTATCCATTTAGTATAAATTCTCCATGGCGTATTTTAGTAGGACCCCAGCACGTAATCAGTACTAAATAAGAAAACATTTTGTACATGCTTTAAACAACTACACACAACACGGAACACTTTTAAATATGGTTAAAATGAAGACAATTTCATAATTTTAAGTATGCATTAACATGATATTCAAAACAACATGACGCAACTAAGATGATAAAATATATAGAGGATATTTGTTTTTTTTTTTTTCCGGTGAAAGATCGAAATTTGTTTCATCCAGTGAACACCATCGTTAATATTTTCACGAGTGGCGCAGCCACGAGTGAAAATATGACTGATGGTGTTTACTCGATGAAATAAATTTCAATCTTTCTCAGAAAAAAAAAATAAATAAATAAATAAATAGAGGATATTTGTTTTTTTCAGTGAAAGATCGAAATCTGTGTCGTCGAGTGGACATCATCGGTAATATTTTTCAAGTGGAGCAGCCACAAGTGAAAATATTACCGATGGTGTTCACGAGATGAAATAAATTTCGATCTTCCACCGAAAAAAATGTATATTCTATTTATTTCACGCTTTTAACCCTTTCTGGGAGGAGCTTTAACAAAATCCAGTACAGGTCTTTTCCGTTATTCCCCGTGGCGTACCCCTCCAGCATAGCTCAACGCATTACAATATTACGTCAAGCGCAAGAAATGTAAGGTAAATGACGTCATATTTCCATTTGGTTGTGAGGCACGCACAATTTACCTAGGCAACAAGAACGTGGAAATCGGTATTTTCACTGGTGGAACCAGTGTAGGATCGAAAAATATATTCACTACTATTTCCCGATATCCTATAGGAAAGCATGAAATAAATATATTCTTTATTTTACTTATGACGTGAACGTTATCATTAAAATTTCCTGACGTGAACTATATCATTTTAGAAAAATAACGTTGTATACCTAGAAAATCGTATTCTTATTAAGAATATTGATAGTGATAAGAATTTTCATTCAAGCTTTCCACATTTTAAGCATACGGAAACACAATAAATGCACTAAAACAAGAAAAGCGGCCTGTTTACATGTGCTTTATTTGTTTTTGACGTGAACGTTATCCAGGGTAAAAATTTGTTTGCTCATCAATAACTTTTTTTATCAGGTGTTGTTGAAAAGATATAACACATCAAGCAAATCCCTGGCGTTCTGCCGCCTTCTCTGCATCAAACCAAATTCCATTATTGGAGATTTTCTTACCTGAAGTGGGGGAATTTCTTCAAATGTCGGCCATTGTTGTTGTTGTTGTGTCACGTGAATCCCCGCCGTGAGAATGGTGTGTCTATATAGTAATATGCAGAATCTACATGTAACTATATAGACACACCATTCTTGCATCAACCGCTTCTCCTAAAATGGTGACGATTTACTTCAAAAACCTCGTAACTACAGCGAAGTAAACGGCCGATGAGCTGTTTTAGCTCTAATGGGCTTATAATTTATCTGTTAAACCCGTAGCCTGCTAAGTAAACAAGCAATTTCGTTGAAATGATATCCCCCGCCGAAAAACACCTTTTTTGATACTTGTAAACGTATAAGAAGTATTGTGTTTTGCATGTACATATGGCCTTTTTGTTATTGGTCCATGATGAAATTATACATTAAGCTCCCTTGTTCCATGGCACAGGATTTTATTACATAAAAAAATATAAAAGAGGTCCATAACAGGACTATACATTAAGTACCCATGTCAGGATTTCATATATGTGGGAGAAAAAAAAATTATCTACGAACTATCCAATGGAAAATATGCATGAAGTTTCATCAATTTTTGTCAAGGACTTTAGAAGATATCCCTCTCACATAGTACCCATGTCAGGATTTCACATATTGGGGGGGGGGGGAAATGTTTAAACGGACTATCCAATGGAAAACATGCAAGAAGTTTCATCAATTTTTGTCAAGGACTTTAGAAGATATCCCTCTCACAATATAAGCCGCCACACTGCTGCCATTTCAAGTAGGTAGCCAGAGACTAAAGTATTGAAATTTGTAGCACCTTCCTGGATAGCTGAATGGATATATGATTTATGGCCTCTACGAAGTTACCGCCATGAATATGCTTTACCTCACCCGTCGCATATGCAAAGAGCGGCCTTGTGCATTCCCTTTGAACAATATGCTAGTGCATATTTACTTGATAATATTAGGCGCTGCAGTTTACACAAGCAAGTTAGCCCGTGGCTAATCTCTTTAAATGCGTCTGGATTAGAAGAACAAATAGACGTGTGTCTTCGAAAAGACAAATTTCTTGTAATTTCTTCATAAAGACGTGCAACATGAGAATAGGAAATTTTGAATGCGTGCATAGTGAAACCTAAACTGACGCGTCAAGTTTGTCCCTCTATCTATCTAGTAGGTACATTTTTCACATACGAAATATTAAGCGGTTGTACCCTACATTGAATCACCAGGCAAAGATATGCCCGAGATATCCGTATTATCCATCTAAATATGAGAAAACATAGCACAATCAAGATATGATAAAATATCAAATGCAAAAACCTTTTCTACCCGAGTGGACACCAATCTAAGTGTAGCATACATAAATACAATCAGTGGTTTATCAATAAAGAGTTCACATGACTCTACAGAATGGAACATTACTATCCCCGGTACATTACCATACTATCCCCGGTACAGTAAATTACTATCCTCCGTACAGTTTTCAAAACAACAGCTATCCTCGGTACACTATTGTCCACAGAAAAAAAATGTATTTTCTGGCATTTTTCACTCGAAACAGCAAAATTGCAATTATACAATGAAATTAGACTAAAATATCAAGAAATTTGTCGACTCAGAATTCTGTATTGTAAAAAGAACCGGCTTTGCAGATGAACTGTTTCTAGAAATCTCAGAAATAAGCCGTCAGCTTTTCTGATATTTTTTTTCAGATTTTCCTTGCAAAAAACAACATTCGTTGTAGACCTAACAATCTATAAACAACATAGAATCTAGGTTGACAAAGCAATAGTATATCAAAAGCTGTTATTAAGAAATATTTGGAAATCTCGTACCTGCAGTCACACAAAACACAGTTATTTTTACTCAATTTGATGGCTATATCCGGTGTACGTTTACCCACCGTAATATTGGAAATATATAGACGAAGCTTCAAACATAGCGTCCGGAGAAGACAATATGGAAAATAATAAGATCTACATGATGTTTGTTATGTTATGGAATTTTTAAGTATCATTAGTAACGTGCCAGCCACTGAACATGCCCACAATGCTTTTTTTAATTATTATTTTTGGCGGAAAATCTAGAAATAGTTTAGGATGCTACGTAGACTTTTAAAGAAATACCATTAATTTTTTTTTGTTGTTGTAATTTTATGATTCTTAATTAGATCTATTGATGATTTGTATTGTTTTTTTTTTTTTCATATAAATTTCAGTGATATAGATCTACATATTTTTTAAACTGATGAGATGTGAAAAAAATAGACACCCACCTTTGAGACTTATTCTTGTTCTGCAAGCTACTTAAAACTTTGACAAACTTCAAACCCAGTCTTATAATTTTGGCCCCTAGTAGGCGTACGTAAACTAAGTATCTTTTTTTGTTTCGATTGAACCTGGTGTGGGTTGAAGATTAGCATCAGATATTGGAAGGTGTAGATCCAAGATCAGATCACACATTTTGAGCGGTCTGATCTTGATCTACGCAGTCCGAAATAGCTGTCCACGGCGACAATGGTAGAGAAAGAGTTAAAGTAATGCATGTACTTTGATTTGTATGTTTCCCCCCTTCACCTTCATGGTCACGTGATGGCTTAAATCGCAGAAGTTTTGCAAATGGCTGGAAACAGTTGGACGTTGTTACCAAATGTCACAATTGTTGAGATTCTTTCGTACCTTTCGCTACAAGACAGGCTTCGAGTTACATCTGTATGTAAACAATGGAGGTCCTGTCTCTTCCAGCCGTCACTATGGCCAAGACTTCTGCTGAATTTGAGGAGAAATCACCGGGAGAAAAACAAGTTTCTGTTGGAGGGATGCGGACGTTTTGTTCGCGAATGTGTTGTGAAATTTAATTCCCTAGACCCGGACGAAATCTTAGAGTGCTTCAGAACTTTATCAGTACTTTCGGACAACAAAAAGCTGATTATACTGCAGTTAGAGCCGTCAAGCTGTTACATGATATGGCCAGAAAGTTCGTTTTGCATAAGGTAAATATTTTGGTTTTGCGACTTGACATTTGAACGAATCAGCTGCAATCTAAAAATAGAAGTCTGATGTAAACAAATGAGGTCATGGTCATGTGACATCTGTCAAACGTGAAAACATTCAGCCAAACCTGCCTTCACATATGATAACTGCAGGGTTTCTCTTGCAGTGTTTTGTTTGTGCATAAATTTGCCAACTTAGACAGATTAGGGCCAGAATCTATTCATCTGAATAGGTGTCTAGATGTCTAGGGAATGAAGCTGAAAATTTCATTAATTTCTTTTAACTAAAAAACAACGCCACATGTATGCATTTACATGATACAGTGGCGGGCTTGTACCGATTTTATGCCGGTACCTTTCTTTGATCAAATATAATGGCAAATTATCAGTGCAAATTTGTCTGCAATCTGCTGATTGATGCATAATTTGCAGATATCAAACAACATGACGGCGATTAGGGCATTAGCTACATGTATTTTTGACTGGTTGTTAGCTACTTAGGTAGCCACACCTACCTCTTCCACCACCCGGCTTTAGAGATTATCTGTGTATGCGAATTTTCCTCCTTGCTAAAAACCCTGAAACAATTAATGGATAAACAAATCAAGCCAGAGAATATGTTACAAATTATATACGAGGGTCAGTCAAAAATAAGTGAGCACTGCCTAATAATTTTTTTAAACTTTATGGTAAACAAATTACGTGCTTATAATCCCTCAAAGTACCGTAATTCCCCTAAGTATTTGGACACCCTAAATTTTTGGACACCATTGATCATTTTCCAAAATAATTTATTTTTTGTCCCTAAGTTCGGACACTTGGTAAAATAATTGTCCTTAAATTTTCGGACACGAAATTATGAGAGTTTAGAAGACCCGCAGTACTCTACCAAACAACAGATTAAAATAGTTTAAAAGTTGACGAAGACCCGCTATACTCTTTCCCAAACAACAAATTAAAATGGTTCAGAAGATTGACGAAGGTCTGCAATACTCTTTCCCAGACAACAAATTAAAGACTCGTCCAAACCGAGAGAGTTTGCATACAACAATTTCCAATTTTGAAATTTATTAAATGGCGAAAAGTTCTCCATATGCGTAGAAAACAGAAGGAAAAAGGAGAAATTGTTAATTACAAGCAATTTCTCCTTTCACCTTGTAAGACTTGTGAAAAAAAAGGCTTGTTTGGGATATGGTAAACTTTCACTAAACGAGAATTTTATTGGTCTAGACCAGGGTTCGACATTAAGGCACAACCGAACGACATTGTCTAGCAAAAAATCGGTTCGGGCTAGTTGTGAGTGTGTCCAGCTAGCCTGAATGGTCTAGTGCAAAAATCGAGAAAATAAGTATCAGTTTAAATGCTTGGCATAAGTGACGAAAGTCGGCCTAGCATGCTGTTCCTCGAAAAAGATCACTTACATAATTTGTGATTTTGTCCAATAAGCGACACCCTAGTGACAAATTCTATAGGAAGCCCATCGCACATGCGCGGTAGTCAATATTTTTTGTGGAAAAACCAACTCGAGCCGTAAATAGATTTTACAGACTGGAGTCTACGGGCTATTTTTTTGTCAAGGAAATGTATTAAATTTAACCTGATTTCCATATTTTTTCAGAATATTTGATTTTTAAGCAAGAATTTCCTATGTCTAGCTCTTTTTCTTGGAATACCGTAGTTTCATATTGACGACAACCGAAAATGAGTCGCCAAGATGTTTACATAGACAACGGAGCAGACGAGTGTGTAAAATGCCAAGCTTGCGTCACTTCAAAATAAAATCTGATCGTGGAGAAGCAGAGTCCTAATGCAAAGCTAAAAACAAGTGAATCGAAACAAAAATAGATGTAGATAAAAGTGTTCCAACTCTCGCATATTGTTGCGTAAATCACGTAATAGATTCGGAAATTCATGTCACAAATTTTGGTTACACGCGAGATCTCAAGTAAGGAAAAAAAAAAGCAAAAGAATCCATTATCCGCTTAACTTGTGCAAATGACGGTTTTTGAAATTACTTGCTACCCTTATTGATAATTTTTGTCAAATCATGTGTAAAAACCTGTCCATATAACACAAATGGAAAAAATGTTCGTTGCAAAAAGCACGGAAATCCATGACACAACACAATGTTCCTTTTTGACATTGTCCTACAAGAGTCACTTCAGACTGTCTATCAGATTTTTAATGACTTTAAATAGGGAATTTCCACAGATATCTTAATATGATGATACTTTTGTGTTGCAAAACATCATTAAATTGATTACTTTACTTCTAGTTTGGAAACATTATTATCATGCCCCCTAATTTTGAAATCTTGCTTCCAGATTTATAGCTCATATTATATCATTTTGGTTAATGTCCTTGTAAACTCATATTCTGTTATTAGAATGTGTGTTTGATAATGCTTCCAAAATGAGTAAGGCTTTTTTTTCCGCTGGCGAAAAAATTCTAATTCAAATAAACTAACGGAGAAACATTCATTGATCATTACTTTACATGATATTGTCCTCTTTCACAAATATGGTATATTAACTGGGAAAAAAGCATAGAACTAGAACTAGATCTATTTCATACTTTTCTTCATTTTGCAAAAATGGTCTAGTAGAAATCTGAAGTGGTCAAGTTAAAATTTCAAATTACTGGTCCACTGGTCTAGTTGAAAAAAATGTTAATGTCGAACCCTGACGTTGGTGTTTTTCACTTTCCGACAGCATGTGGGGCACCCATCGGGCCACAGTCTTTCTCATTTGCAGACGTTCCATTAAAATTCAATGAACTGACCCGTGACTTATGTCCAACTCATGAGCAATTTCATCACATGAATATTTTCTGTCATTGTTCAGCAGTTTTGCAACATTTTCCACGTTTTCACCGGTCGCTGCCGACAAAGGCCTTCAGCACAGGTGCTTGTTGCTAACTGTTTTTCGCCCATTGTTGAATTGTCTTACCCATCAGGTGATAGAACTATATGGAACTTGTACAAACTCTGAACCTACTTCTTTGAGCGTTTTCTGAATTTCTATCGCACTTTTACCCTGCCTGGCCTCAATCTTAATATATGTTACTTGTTCATTGCACGTCAGCGTGAACGCACCGTCCGCCATGACAGTTTGGTAAATGATGTCATATTTACGTGATGTCATGTAAAGTTGTTTTTTCCTGCGCAAGTTTTGCACGAGACATTAATGAACAATCGTGCCAAGTTTTGTTAGCCTACGTAAAAAAATAAAAAAGTTATGAGGCAGTGCTCACTTATTATTGACTGACCCTCGTACAATCAAGTTGGGCAGCTGATTAGGGATGCATGCATGCCCTTTTCCATGGGGAAAATTGTTTTCTCAGATGACACTACTGGTGTTTCCTAGGACTCTGAGTTTTTTTGTTTATTGTGTTGCTATGCATTGCTTTTCATTTTTTTCATCAATTTGTTCATGTTTCCTACACACAAAACAATAATTATCAACTCAAGTGGTTTATGATCAGTTTAATACACATCCTATACGAATAGCCTGGCCCGTCTGAACTAGAGAGTAGAATATTCATCAGTCCATGCAATCAGCATGTCGGAAAATCATGCTGACATCGGATATAAAGCTGACATTTTATTTTCTTCTTCTTTATGAATGTGGCAAAAACATGCTGATGAAGGATACAACCAATAGTTTAGTTTAAACATATTTTATTCATGAACTGAATGGGGTCGGGCCACAAGTTCTTACAACTTAGATTCGGTCCTTCCCCTACAATCAAATTAACAATAGTTGAAAGATAATGGAAACAAAGCACATAAAGAAATAGTGTAAATAACTAAATAAAGAAGGAAAAAAAAAAGAAAAGAAAATGTACACAAAAAACAAAGACAACCAATAACATTAGCAATGGTTCAAACATTTATTAAAATTTTGTTACACACAACATTTTATGCAAAAGTAAAGGATATACAACCAAATAAAAGAGTTTTCAAACTTTAAAGGTGGGTATTTAGAATTTTCACATCACACCAAATTGAAATATTTATATATATCAGTGAAATTTATATGAAAAAACAATACGAATCATCAATAATTAAGAATCATAAAATTACCCCCCCCCCCCCCCCCAAAAAAAAAAAAAAAATATTGTATTCCCTTAAAAGGCTATGTAGCCTCTTAAGGTATTTTTAGATTTCATGCCAAAAATAAAAAAAAAGCATTGTGGGAATGTAAAGTAACTGGCACATGACTAATGACGCTTAAATTCCATAACATAACAAATATGTACAGTGCACTCCGGATACAGCGAGATCGCGGGGACAAGAAGTATTACCTCGTTGTAACCGTGTCTCATTATAACCAAATCAGAAATCAAACATCGTAAGGATACGTAAGGATATAGACTTTCATACCATTTACTTTCGTTTACACCGGAAGTAGCTGATTACCTTCTTTTTGAAGAGTATACAAAGACAGATAACTCTGTCAATTTACTGTACAATGTATAAATTGTACGAGATATTTACATGAATGTCAGCATTTTAAAAATCAAATACAGTGGATTCCACTTAATCGCAACCCTGTTTATCGGGATTTTCGGTTATTTGCAAGGTTTGGTCCAGCACCGATCCATTTCCTATTTTGACAACGTAAATTTCAACGCTTAATTGGGATCCCGTAAATAGAACATTTCAGTTTCTTGCAACGAAAAATTAGCACATGATTCGAAATTCTAGTGTTTATTAGCAATTCCGTGGGATAAGACAGCGAAAAATTTCAATCTTTCCGGGAAAAAAAAGGTTACTCAAAAAGATAAAAGTCGAATTTCAATGCGTACGGAGAATCGCAGATTAAAAACTTATGTAGCAGTATACAAACGACGAGTCCGACATGATTCGTTTTCATAATTTAATCATTAAAGATAAAAATTCTTGGCGTATTTCATGTTATTCTTTTC
This sequence comes from Tridacna crocea, assembly GCA_943736015.1. Lineage (NCBI taxonomy): Eukaryota > Metazoa > Mollusca > Bivalvia > Cardiida > Cardiidae > Tridacna > Tridacna crocea. The sequence continues at coordinate 29,399,367 of OX031066.1, read as the reverse complement.
ATTTAAGAAAGTGTAATTACGGTTACAAAACAGCTGCAAATGGCCAACATTCTGAATATGGAGCCTCACTGGTTGCCGATTTTCAAACTATTGGACGGTTACGCGAGATTTCGGGTACCAGGCTGTACATCCACCACCAAGAGCACCGATTAATAAAATGGTAATTTTAGGACAGAAAAACTGGCAAAAAGATGACTACATGTACTTAAATCTTGTCTTGGTATAACTCGGAAAAAAAACGAACATAGACATTCTATGATCAGACTACACATTCTGTGCAGTCCGATCTTTATCTACGCTCCCCAAAAGGAACTGCAGACGAATTCGGCACTTTACCCGTTACAAGAAAGACCGATCGAAATAACCTATCACCGATCCGATAATAACACACTGGGGGAAAAAAAACTTATCTATATGTTAGTGTCTCGTTGATAATCCAATTTGTGACAAACAGTTTGACTACAGGCGTGAAAGTAAGGTGTACCGAATGTAAACTGTGAAAAACACAGAAAACCGTTTCTTATTTAGGTCTGCTTTGAATGGTATGGCCTAAATTGATGCGTTAAAATAGAATCGTCTGCATGACAATCAGTCTATGACATCACACAAAATTTACCCACCCATTCAACCTAACAGGTGGCGAGTCGGGGTTTATACAGGTGCACAGTACATGATCATGTTGTGTAAGAATGTACATGTACACATGGAGTAAATGTTAGATAACCGGAAACTGGAGATATGTGTCGAAACCTGTGTAGACAAAAAGTTTGTGTTGAATTTTATGTCTAACGAAGCATCACCATGGCTAACAGCCAGGATCGTTTCTGGTGCTTTGTGCACTTGATAGGTAAATAAAGTAAGCAAACAAATGATTTTTTAAAACTTGTTTAGTTTGAAATACACATATTTAAAAAATTATGAGCATTAATCAAATGATCGGGATGCAAGAGCTGAACGTCTTTCATTAGAACGAAACGATCGTCTGCAACTCTGGTTTGACTTCCGGTCTGAAAAGAGCCATCGGATTATCAGGCCGACCGCTTATTCGCAATATTTTCTCTGACAAATAGGACTTGCAAATAAGCGGAATCTACTGTATACATTTATTTGAAGAATGCTGTTATGTTAGATTGCCTTTTCTGTTTTTGAATTTATCATCCAGTAATTGTTCAATACTTGCTAACTTTGAAAATGTGCTCTGATCAATGTCCGACTCGCACTCAAAGAACCGGCGTAAAGTTTTCAATTCATCCATCAGAACTGGTCAGTAATAAGCTACATGTATAAACTGCTAAAAAAATGTGTGATAACATTTAATCACCTACCGATCAATTTAGCCTGTGTCGCAAACATGTCCAAAATGCAACAATAGTTTAATGTTAGACAGTTAATCCGATAATTATTCGATAATTGCCTTGCATGGTGACAAACTAATGCAGATGTCGTATTTTATCAATGGACCTCGTTGTAAGGTGGGAAATTTACGTTGGGGGCCTTGACTATTTTTACGTTGTAGCCGATATCTCGCGGTAACCGATCTCGTTCTACGCGGTATAAAATAAAAGAAAAAAAGAAGGGATTCTGCCGGGACTCAGCAAGATTTACGTTATAAGCGGTATCTCGTTGAAACCGATCTCGTAATATGTTGAGCGGACTGTAATTATTTTCCATAATTTCTTCTCCGGACGGTATGTTTGAAGAGTCATTTGTGTATTTCCAGTATGTAAATGAGCAAGTTGCCCATCTAAAAATAGACTGTGGTTCCCGTCAGTGTCGACCTGGGCCTTAGTAAATCTCTAATTTCTCTTGTTGTTGGATGGTTTTTGACTACTGGGGTTTTATTGATGAAAATTAAAAGGCCTTGGGAGTGCAAGGATGAATTTTTTTGTATTTTTGTAAAAATTTCATCCCAAAATCTGAAGGGCCGGCCACCTTTAACCCTTTCCCAAATGACAAAATTTCAGACTGGTCCAAATGGACTTGAGGCCACTGAAATGAAAAATAAACTGGTCCACTTATGTCAATCTGTAATTGTTCAAGTCCCTATTATTATTCGGGTACCTACACTGGTTGAAAATTTTGTCCATTGCTTCAATTAAGGAAAGTTCATTATTGGGGAATTGCTCACGAAGGTTTTCCTGAAGGTGGGTAATGAATTCATTGCGCACATGCTCATGCTTATCCTTGTGTGACTGGCTACAGTATGATAAAGAATAAGCCTATGAAGCGATGATTTATCATTTCATGGTGAATTAATTCAGTCTCATGTTCACCTGTTTGCTGCAGCAGACCATCTAAGATCGCAAGAGTTGATTTTACCAGGGTCTGATAGTTGACAAGTCCATGTCTTCTTGATGGAACACAATATTTAATTTATCCCTTAGAGGTAATACTATCAACTCTCATTACAACGACCATGTTTGTTTCAAGCAAAAATGTCGTTGTAAAGAAAATGTCGGTGTACTGAAAATGAACCATTTGCTTGGAATATGATGAGTTTTATGTCATTTATTTATAATATATGCTCTAAAATGCATTTTAACTTCTATCGTAAACAAAACACACGTGCAGTGCTGTTTCTAGCTCATCCTGAACGCCACTTCTGTGCTGAGACCTGTTAGATTTCGGGCAATTGACAATAGTTTCTCTTTGCTTCAATATATCGGGATAATCCCTGATCGTCGATTTACCAATTTTTGTTTTCCATTCTTTTGAGAAATGATTTGACAGCTGACCCTGTATTAAATTTGCATGTGCAGATTTGTAATTGAAAATCATCTGTTTCTGCTCAGAAAACAGTTGGGTTCATTGTCTTTTAGTTGGTGGCTACACCATCGTTTTCAAGCAAAGATCCTTTGATCTACAGTGACTATACTGACTATATAGTTGTTTGAATGAAAATCACTCAAAATATAATGACTACTTACCATTTTCGTCTACAGTTTAACAGTGGTCTAGTCTACAGTTAAACATTGGTATAAATAATTCATGTTTTGTGTTGTTACGGGAGACCACTCCTTCCTGCATGGCATACTCCCGATTTAAATACAATACCTGGCTACTGCGTCAGGGAGATATCTCTTTGGCTCAGTGGTTAGGGTATTGGCTTTGCATCCGGGAGTTCGGAGTTCGAATCCCGCTCCGATCCTTATTTCTGCCATGCATTTATTCATTTGTTTCTTTGTTACGGACTTCGTTCGTAAGATGGGGGCTCGTCCGGGATTGGCCATTGAGCCATTAATCCCATTTGTTGTCCAAAATTGGACTTCCTGCCTAATAAGGCTCTGAGTCATCAATAAATGATGACTTTAAGAGGGGGTGTGTTACGGGAGACCACTCCTTCCTGCATGGCATACTCCCGATTTAAATACAATACCTGGCTACTGCGTCAGGGAGATATCTCTTTGGCTCAGTGGTTAGGGTATTGGCTTTGCGTCCGGGAGTTCGGAGTTCGAATCCCGCTCCGATCCTTATTTCTGCCATGCATTTATTCATTTGTTTCTTTGTTACGGACTTCGTTCGTAAGAGTGTATACTTACAACAATATGGCACTAGACCTGCAACGCTTGTTTAGGGGCATTGTGAAAATGTCAAAGTATCGGATGTTGTTCAAACGGGAGTTGACTGTATATCCAGTTATGACTATAAATTATCATTGCAAGAAAACTGTATTGCCGAATCTGTCTAAGAATGCCTTCAGCTTGTGTATTACCCTTGGCTGCATCTTCATCAAGTTCCTTAAGTAATGCAAGCAAATTCGTCTTCATAGCTGTCACAGCATGTGTATAAGTGCTAGCCATGTCATAGAGCAAGGCTCTTTCAAACTCACAATGTCATTGTCATCTAGCGCTAGTGTGTAGAATTCTTTAAATGGTACCCCATTCAACTTTGTAATGGTTTTCTCAGAAATCCAGGTGAGCGGTCCAGGGCCATCTTGACCCTCTTGTCTTTTAACATAGATATGCACGCTAAATGACCAGAGCTGTCGATGCACCATAAAACAACATTCATTCATTCCAGGAAACTTTGTCATGCCACCATACACCATTTAAAGAAATTCTTTAAAATTTTTCTTCTCTGAAATGGCTGATCAGATTTTGAAATAATCTCACAGAAATGTTCCTTTGGTAACCCTTTTTAAAAACTGTTCGCAAAATGCTGATTTGTCTAGAAACATGGCTCTGGTGAATAGGGGCTACTTGCACTATTTGGCCATAAAAATTCTTTTTCTCTGAAACAGCTGATAAGATTTTGAAATAATTTCACAGAAATTTTTTGTGGCTAAAGCCTCGGTCACATATTCAGGGAAGACCGCTACGGAAGAGCTATGATCTAATTGCTCACAGATGACTACTGAAATGTCAAATTTCTGTTGTCCACTATGGTTCCAATATGGATACACAACTGTGTGAATACGGAGTTTGACGAATCTACAGCCAAAATGTAGGTCAGAGTTCCAGGAGAGATACAGGCTCCTATGGTTGGATACGGTTTGATACTGAGCGACACGAATCAGGACAATTGTAGTACGGATACACTACGATTTGCTACGGTACAAGTACGGATTAGTACGAATAAGAACAATCCAATACATAGTAGTACGTAATGCCATGGATCGATACGGACCTACTATAATTTAGCAATCCGTCCAAATCCTCTAGCCTGCTCGCATTTGAGATGCAACAAGTTCTGCCATGAGAGCTTACTAGCTGATTATTATAATCAATAACCCATCACAAGTTGACGAAATTTGGCCTCCACGAAATTGAAAGCATCTGCAGACAACAACTGTAAATTTGGTACAAATGAGCTTCAATTAGATAAGGTAGAAAGTATTGTGGGAAATGGAGAAATTTCCCATTCTGAGCATTTGTTTCGATTTTCTAGAATCAGAATGTTTTCTTTACTTGTCTGTTGCAGACCCATAAAAAGAAGGATTGAATGGCAAGGGGTTCAATGAAAATATTGATCAATAAGTTTTCTCTTATGTTCATTGAATCTACTGTTTATTTCACAATTACACTGATTATGGTGAATGTTTATGTTTTAAAAGTAAAGTGCTTGTTTATTATAGTTAAACACCCCAAAACTCTGTTTGGGGGGGTATATAGGAGTCAGCTTGTCGGTCGGTGGGTCCGTCGGTCGGTCGGTCTGCAGCTTTTTGTCCGCTCTATTTCTCATAAACTACAGGACGAATTTTATTCAAACTTCACTGGTAAACTCAGTATCAAGCAGAGATGTGCATATGAAATGTTGGTTATGGTTCATTGATTTTTCAGTGAGTTATGGCCCTTTCATGAAATTTCTTGTCCGCTCTTTTTCTCATCAACTGTTTGACAGATTTGGGTCAAACTACACAAATAGACTCAGTATCAAGCAGAGATGTGCATATCCTATTTTGGTTATGGTTTATGTAGGTTTCATGGAGTTATGGCCCTTTGATGATTCTGGACAAATTTCTTTCAAACTTCACGGATAGACTTTGCACTCAGCAAAGATGTGCATATCATAAATTGTTCTTAGTTAATTAAGTAAAATTTCCAAGAGCTAAGCCTTTTTTTGTCGTTCTCTTTATGACGGTGCCCTTGCTGAATTGATGAAAATAAATTATACTTTTGATAGAATACTTTTAACACAGCTGTCTATTAGTCAGTCGGTCTGTAGCTTTTTGTCGGCTCTATTTCTCATAAACTATTGGACAAATTTTATTCAAACATCACAGGTAGACTCAGTATCAAGCAGAGATGTGCATATGAAATGTTGGTTATGGTTCATTGATTTTTCACTGAGTTATGGCCCTTTCATGAAATTTCTTGTCCGCTCTTTTTCTCATCAACTATCAGACAGATTTGGTTCAGACTACACAAATAGACCCAGTATCAAGCAGAGATGTGCATATCCTATTTTGGTTATGGTTTATGTAGGTTTCATGGAGTTATGGCCCTTTGATGATTCTGGACAAATTTCTTTTTTTTGTCTGCTCTATTTCTCAGTATCTACTGGATGGATTTCAGTCAAACTTCATGGGAAGTTTCATTATGAAGTCAAGACGTGCATATTGTAATTTAGTTACAGCTGAATGATTGTCAAAGGAGTTACTGCACTTTCATGAATGTTTTTGTCTGCTCTGTTTCTCAATAACTGCTGGACAGATTTCAGCCAAACTTCATGGGAAGTTTTATTATGAGGTAAAGATGCGCATATTATAATTTAGTTACAGTTGATTGATTTTCAAAGGAGTTATGGCCCTTTTATGAATTCTTTTTTTTCTGCTCAATTTCTTAGTATGTGTTGGATGGGTTGCAGTTAAACTTCATGGGAAGTTTAAGCATGAAGCTAAGATGTGCATATTATTATTTGGTTATGGTTGAATGATTTTCAAAGCAATTATGGCCCTTTCATTAATTTTTTTATCCACTCTATTTCTCAATAACTACTCAACAGATTTCAATTGTCAGCTCTTTTTCTCAGTATCTACTTGACAGATTCCAGTCAAACTTCATGCGAAATTTCATTATGAAATGAAGATGTATTATGGTTGAATGATTTTCAGTCTGAGGTCAAGATGTGCATATTACAATTTGTTTATGCTTGAATGATTTTCCAATTACTTACGGCCGTTTTACATTTTTTTGTCCACTCCATTTTGCAATAACTGCTGAGCAGATTTCTAACAAATCTCAAAGGAAGTTACCCTATAAAATAAATACATGTATGTGTATATTATAACTTGTTTACAGTTTAATAATTTTCCATTGACAGGTTTCCCTTTGTTTCTCTTTTTTCCAAAAAGAGATGTTTTGTGACAAGGAGCTGGTGGGGGGTATGATCATGTTTAGTGATAGCTCTAGTTAGTATTTACTCCCCATTCCTATCCTTAAAACCTAGCTGGCACCAGGCAGGCAACCAGTAACCATACATTTAACTAGCTAGCGGTTCACCAACCTGCCATATCAGAACAAGCTCCTGGCGGGACCCAAACCATTGACCCCCCGTTCCAATGGCGGTTGATTGAACCACCAGAAACGGTGACAGTTTCATGTACTCATACTGTTTGATTGTTTTACATGCATGTTTAGCATCGTTGTTTGGATAGAATGTCACATTATAGTACTGATGTTTATTCATTTTTATACAATGTTTTGTAAAATATGTAACCTTAAATTAAAGGTATTACTAGTAGTACGATGAAAATATAATTATTACATCTATGTATGTCATCAAGCTGCTGAACCAGTGCCTTGACATTTTGTGCCATGCCAATATCCAATTGTAGCCAATTTATTGCAAACATTATTTGTTGACGGTTCATGATTGTGAACTCGACAACAAAGCGCAATTGCGTTATATTCTACAAAGACAGAGTAAAAATACCCTTGTTGAAGTACATGATTCTGAATTTATCCTACCAAACAATAGTGGTCCTTACATTTCCGTACTGTTGTGTTGCAACACAGTAAACCGTAAAAGAATGTGCGAATCCCTGCCTCTCCATAGTACAACGTATTAAGATCATGACTTTCCGTTCCAAATCTGTATCATAACCGTAACTAAAACTTAGTGTAACCATGCTAATACGTAGTTCTCCGTATCAAATCCTGAAAAAAAATTGGGCCTACGGATAAGTACGGACTGAAATGATTTTAATAAGGACCAGAACGTATCAGTATGGTCTTATACGGTCTACGCTAAGGTCGTTTGATCTGTACCGAATTTTTGTGCATGTTCAAAAATTGTCAAGGACTACTACGGATATACAAGGACTACTACGAATGACTACGGTTACAATACGGAGAGCTACAGACTAGTACGAGTTGCCACGGACAATGCTGGAATGAATCTGTAGCTCTTCCATGGCGGCCTTTCATGAATGTGTGACCGTGGTATAACCCTTTTCAAAAATTGCTCAAGAAATTTTGATCCATCAAGAAACATGGCTCTGATGGCTGTGGGCTGTTTACACTATACAGACATAAAGAAATTCTTAAAAATTCTTCTTGTCTAAAATGGCTGATTAGATTTAAAAAACAAATTGGTTATGGTTCTCTCAGAAATCCAGGTGAGCGATCCAGGGCCATCTTGGCCCTCTTATCTTATAACACAGATATGCGCGCTAAATGACCAAAGCTGCTGATGCACCATAAAACAACATTCATTCATTCCAGGAAACTTTGTAATGCCACCATACTTCACTCTGAGTTTTCCATTCAGGTTCTTCTGGAATAAAAAGTAGATTTTTTAGAGAAAACATTTGTTTCCTAATGTTTTTCTCTGGCTCTTGAAATATGGAGCCTGGATTAATGGGGCTTGATTGTACGCAGTTGACAACAAATGCTAGGGTTGATCAATAAATTTGTGGACACCGTCGATATCTCTGTCAGAACAGTTGCGTTGCTATTGAATTTTAATACTTTTTAGAACCATAAAATGACAATACACGCATGCAAACTCTTGACAGAACATTTGGTATATGGACACTACGAATCACTATGCCAACATAGTGCAGTAAGACCACCGCAGCTCATAATTATATATTTTGAGAATGGCACATCATTAGAATTGAGACTAATTTTGGGGCGCATTTGAACATACTGGAAATGACATCAAAATCATTGCATGATGTCTTCAGAACATGAAAAAGAAAGTGTTCAAAATCATTATCTAGTTTTGTTAATGATGTCAATGGAGTCATGTGACATCATAAGAGGAAACAGCTGTGATAAAGTTTTGTGTGAAATTGGGAATGATGCCACAACAGGCTAAACAGAATATTGACAAGGTATCGGGAAAGAACAACCATCACCATCCAGCTGGGAGCTGATATATTGGAACATCCACCCTACTAACCTGTCCTTGTACCCTGTAATTTTGCCTTTTTTTCCCCCAAGTTATAGGCCAAGTTAAAGGGTCACAGGTTTGCAGGCTTCAATGACCCACAGAGCAAGGCACTTGCTGTCACTGTTGAGATCTTTTGACAAGTCGTCTTATGCAAACATTATCACTCAATGGTTGCATAGACATGAATGCTGTGTAGTTGCTAATGGTTCTTACTTTGAGAAAATGTAACATCGACATCGTTTTTGACGTTATTTTGTGCTTGATCTGTGGTGATCTCATTCATATGGGTGTAGTAAATTCTTGTTTTTGTGTGAACTTACTGTAATTTTTTATATAAAATATATACACTATATTCATAAAAGATCAGAGATATTTTGTACAAGTTTTACTTTGCTTTTAAACACAAAACAAAGCCTTTGCAGGCCGTGTCCATGAATTTATTGATGAACCCTCATACTTTGAATTTGGAGTTGACAATTTTGTGGTTCGATGAAGAATTAACCCTTCACCAACTATCCCAAGTTTTGACAATCTTCAGGAAGGACCCCTTGAAAACATCGTGAGAATGTGTATTTTCTCCTTTTCCCATCATGCTTTCTGTCTTTCAATGGCGAACTTCTGTATTTCAGTCATTATTTGTTGTCAGCAAAAGCTTTTAATTTAAACCTTGGTTACTAACATTTGCTCCTTTTCCCACAATGTTTTCAAAAGGCCTTTTTCTTAGGGTTGTTAAAGTCGGGATCATGTGGTAAAGAGTTAATTGTAGTGCTTAGTTATCTGTAATCATTCTTCTATGGCTTAACCCATTACCACACAACTTTTACTTTTGACGCCCCTGAGAAAGAAGCCTATTGAAAACACTGACTAGGAAAAGGAGAAAATGCTGGTAACCAGCATTTACTCCTTTTCCCACAATGTTTTCTACCCTTCCCAGAACAAATTTCAATTTTTTCAGTCACCTTTATTTTGTCATCTGCAGATGCTTTCAATCTGAGCCAGTCTAAAATTTTGTCGTTTGGTAGAGTTAACAGAGAATCTTTACTTTTATTTCAGATTTGTGAGGCGCTTACAGGATATCATTAGAACAAGTCGTCACTTAAAACATTTCTCTGTTGGGTTTTGTGAAGAACTGTTAGATCATAGTTCAGAACTTGCTTGTGATCTTGTGCAACACCATATCACCAGCTTGGAGAGTGTACATCTTGCCAGCGTCAAAGAAAATCCAGATAGCTATGGCATAATTGACCTAGATGTTGAACAGTTCTCTCTGTTCAGAAATCTTGCTCATTTGAGCATTGACTTTGATTTTCTGGATAACAACCTCCTGATCTCTCTGTCCAGAAGAACACAAAGCAGATTGAAGACATTGTCTTTGCACATACATGGTATCGATGAAGAACATGAGAAAATAAAGAATACAACATGGCGTCAGCTGGTCGCTCAATCCCCCTGCCTTGAAGTTACAATCAACATAGTACATTCCGTGTGTGGTGTTTGGCACCTTATTGACATTCTACAAGCAGATTTACCGCTGGCACACTTTAGACAGTTTTTCTGTATGAAGATGAACCTAGCTGCTATTGGGTTGATGTCAGTTCACTATACGAGGACATTGAAATCGGTACAAATTGTGGAAGGTTTCGAAGAAGGAGTCCCGCAGGAATATCTTGCTGATACAAATGAAGATCCTTTTGTGATGCTTGCCTGGAAATGTCCAAATCTTGAAAACTTAACAATCATCGGTAAGATCATGTTTGATATTTATACCAAAAATCTTTACCAACAAATTTTAGACTGGTTCAAATTGAAAGCATTTGCAGATGACAAATGAAGTGTGATTAACACTTTACTAAATGACAAAATTTTAGACCAGTCCAAATTGAAAGTACTTGCAGACGACAATATAAACATAAGTCAAAAATTGAAAATTGTTTCCAGCAGGGTAGAAACATTGCGGGAAAAGGAGAAGATGTTGGTTACCAGCACTATGCTACTCCTCATATTCGATGCTGAAAAAGGCCTGCGTGTTATACATGCCTGCATGGCATACACAACGTTTTACGGTAAGCCTTTGGAGTGATTCAGGGCTATCACTACCCTCTTGTTTAGCTCTTACCACAAAATGCCGACTTTTGACGACTCTTAGAAAGAAGCCTTTAGAAAATATTTTTGGAAAAGGAGAAAAAACTGGGAACCAGCATTTTCTCCTTTTCCAACAATGTTTTCTATTCTCTTCGATATAAAATTCAAATTTTCAGTCACTTTTGACATCTGCAAATTAATGCTTTTGATTTGGACCAGTCTAAAATTTTGTCATGTGGTAAAGAGTTTACCCTTTACCAGAGAAAAAAGTTTACAACTCATCGAAAGTGAAAGCAGTTGCAGACAACAAAATAAATGCAACTTAAAAGATTGGAATTTGTTTTTAGGAGGATAGAAAACATTGTGGGAAGAGGAGAAAATGCTGGTTACCAGCATTTTCTCCTTTTCCCACAATGTTTTTAAAAGGCTTCTTTTGTAGGGTTGTTAAAAGCAGGGATTGTGTGGTAAAGGGTTAATTTGATTGTTATTTATTTTTTATTCAAGGATATGAGATCCTCGACATTAATGTAGTGGCCATAGCAAAACTGAGAGGACAAGGTCTGAAGAAACTGATGATTCCACGTTCATGTATCCTATGGCTTCCAGAAAATGAGGAATTTGATGTGGTTGGCAATATCGGACCAGAGTTCTCAAACATGGTGAGTTAAGTTTTTACCATACAAAAAAAATTTATTTTGTCTAGTCCAAATTCAAAGCTTTTGCAGTCAATGGAGCCCTGGTAGCTCAGTCGGACTTGAGCGAGAGGATTGCTGGTTCGATCCCTACCAGCCCAATTTCTTTACGAGGATTGATCAGTCATTGTGACAGGATTTATTCTTCTCCCACCACTAACATTGATGTCGGAAGGCAGCCAGTGGCTCTAGCTCTAGTTATTTCAGTTTTTGAGTCACATTTATTTTGTTGTCTGCAAAATGCTTTCAATTTAGACATGTCTAAAATTTTGTCATTCAGGAAAGAGTTAAGATGTTCAGTTGAGCATATAATAAATCCTCTATCACAGAATCCTTGTACAAAAAGACTTTAGAAAACACTGTAGGAAAAGGAGAAAAAATGCTGGTAACTAGCATTATCTCCTTTTCCCACAATACTTCCTATTCTATCAGAAAACTTAGGCTAGCCTGTGTTAGTTTTCGATATGTCATCTGTAGGAGTTTTGGATTTTTAAGATGCTAAAATTTGTTGTTGAAGAAAGTGCTAACAAAATGAGCATCTTATGTCAAGAAAAATATCCAAATTGGGCCCATTACCAAGCCCTTTTTAGCTCACCTGAGCACAACATGCTCAAGGGGAGCTTTTAGAGTCACTGGGTGTCCGTCGTCTGTCGTGCGTCGTGTGTCGTTAACAATTCTTTAAACATCAACTCCTCCTAAACCATAGGGCCAATTTGGACCAAACTTGGCTGGAATGTTCCTTGGGAGGTTCTCTTTAAAAATTGTTCACAGAATTTGATTCCGTCAAAAACTCTGGTTGGAATGGCAACAAAATGGAATTTTCTAGGAAATTCTTTGAAAATCTTCTCCTCTGAAAACGCTAGTCAGATTTTAAAATAATTTCACAGAGATGTTCCTTGGGTGACCCTTTTCAAAAATTGTCTGTGAAATTTTGATACATCAAGAAACATGGCTCTGGTGAATGGGGGCTTCTTGCACTATATAGAAATAAAGGAATTCTTAAAAATTCTTCTTCTCTGAAACGGCTGGTCAGGTTTTGAATTAATTTCACAGAGATGTTCCTTGGGTGACCCTTTTCAAAAATTGTTCGTGAAATTTTGATACGTCAAGAAACATGGCTCTGGTGAATGGGGGCTTCTTGCACTACACAGAAATAAAGGAATTCTTAAAAATTCTCTGAAACGGCTGGTCAGATTTTGAAATAATTTCACAGAGATGTTCCTTGGGTGACCCTTTTCAAAACTTGTTTGCGAAATTCTGATCCGTCAAGAATCATGGCTCTGGTGAATCGGGGCTACTTGCACTATACAGAAATTCTTTAAATTTCTTCTTCTCTGAAACTGCTGGTCAGAATTTGAAATAATTTCACTGAGATGTTCCTTGGATGACCCTTTTCAAAACTTGTTTATGAAATTTTGATTTGTCAAAAAATGTGGCTCTGGTGAATGGAGGCTACTTGCACCATAGGGAAATGAAGAAATTCTTAAAAACTCTTCTTCTCTGAAACCGCTGGTCAGTTTTGAAATTATTTCACAGAGATGTTTCAAAAGGTGTTCATGAAAGTTTGATTCCTCAATAAACATGGCTCTGGTGAATGGGGACTACTTGCACTATATGGCCATGAAGAAATTTTTTAAAATTCTTCCCTGAAACTTCTGATCAGGTTCTGAAATAATTTCACAGAAATGCATCTTAGTTGACCCTTTTCAAAAATTGCTCAAAATATTTTGATCCATCAAGAAACATGGCTCTGATGGCTGTGGGCTATTTACGCTATACAGACATGAAGAAATTCTTAAAAATTCTTCTTCTCTGAAATGGTTGTTTAGATTGTGAAAAAATTGGCTATGGTCCTCTCAAAAATTCAGATGAGTGAACCAGGACCATCTTGGCCCTCTTGTTTTTTCTCTCTTTCAATTTTTGCCACAATATCTGTTCAAAGTAAAGAGGTCGATTCAAGATCAGATTCTTCTTGTGCCATTTGATCTTGATTTACACTTAAGCTGTGATAATTTTATGAGAAATACGACACATTGTGACAAAAAATTGCAATTTGTCCTTGAAAGTTTAGAGCTGAACCCCGGTACAATTGGTAGCGTACAGGACTTGAGAATACAGGTCCAGGGTTTGATCCCTGGCTACGACCCTGGCTCAGCCAATTTCCCTCTGAGGATTGATGATAGTCACTGCGACAGGATTCTTTGCTCTTCCACCACGGGCCATTTATCCTACGATGATCATGTGGGAAAACAGCCAGTGGCTTGGAAAAAAAATTGTGCAAAGTACTGGTTAAAGAAACTCCAGGAATGCATGGATAAGTGCACTGGCCGCTGCGATATAACTGAAAAAATGTTGAAAATGGTGTTAAACACTGTACAATAATCAACAATACAATTTTTAAAGGTTAGAAAACAATTAGAAAAGACTACTGGCACAATCTCCTTTTCCCACTATGTTTCTCGAAAGGTTTTCAGGACTGTTAAATTTAAGATAGTATTTAAGTATGGTATACTGTGAAATGATAGTGGACAGTAAAAATGTACAAACTACTGTGCTTCAGATCTCAACAAGTCTCGGGCGAGAGTGGAGCCCAATGAAAGATTCTGAATTACCAGATGCTGTGTTTGATGAGGTAGCTGACGCTGACCCCGCATACATGGATATCCTGCTTTCTGATCAACGGTATCGAAAATAGTAAGCGTCACTTGTAGGTAGACTGATACATAATTATCCCCTGCCGAAAAGGCGGCAGGGGGATATTGTAATAGTCTCCATCCGTCCTTCCTTCATTCCGTCCTTTCGTCCTTCCGTCCCACATTTTTGTCTCCAAAAGTATTTGAGATATCAACTTCAAACTTCACAAGTGGATAGATCTCATTTAGGAGGTGTACAGTGTACAAGAACCATTACTCTATCTTCAGTATTTTGGGGGTAATTGCCCTTTGTACATTTTTTTTTCTGGAATTTTTGTCCGGAGCATATCTCCAAAAGTATGAAAGCTAGGAACTTGAAACTTCACACACACATAGAACTCATTGAGGAGGCATGCAGTGCACAAGATCCATTACTCTGCCTTCAGTATTTTTGGAGTTATTGCCCTTTGTAAATTTTAACTTTGGATTTTTGTCCGGAGCATATCTCCAAAAGTATAAAAGCTAGGAACTTGAAACATCACACGCATATAGAACTAATTAAGGAGAAGTGCAGTGCTAAAGAATCATAACTCTATTTTCAGTAATTGTTGAGTTATTGCTCTTTGTAAATTTTCACTTTGGAATTTTGTCCAGAGCATATCTCCAAAAGTACAAAGGCTAGGAACTTCAAACTGTCAACACTTATAGAATTCATTAAGGAGAAGTGCAGTTCACAAAAAACTAAAACTCTGTCTTCAGTAATTTTTGAGTTATTGCCCTTTGTTAATTTTTCCTTACGATTTCTGTCTGGCTTATATCTCCAAAAGTATAGAAGCTAGGAACTTGAAACTTCACACACATATAGAACTAATTGAGGAGAAGTGCAGTGCACAAGAACCATAACTCTATCTTCAGTAATTTTGGAGTAATTGCCCTTTGTAAATTTTTATTTTGGATTTTTGTTTGCACATTTCCATTTAGATTCACAGGCTTTTTTTTGACTGATTACCCTTTGATGAATTTATCCTGTTCTGGGACAAGTGCTAGTTTATTTTTCATACTTATTATTCCCCTGGTGGGTGGGGATATGGTTATAGTCTCTGTCAGTCCCTCCTTCCATCCCCCATTTTTATCTGGAAGATAACTTTAAACAGTATTTCAGATACCAACTTCAAACTTTGTAAGTGGATAGATCTCATTAAGGAGGAGTGCAGTGTACATGAATGACAACTCTGTCCTTCAAATTTTTGGAGTTATTGCCCTTTGTTATTTTTCAGGCTAATTTTTTTTGTCCAGAACATAACTTGAAAATTGTTTCACATATCAACTTGAAAATTTGTATGTGTCTAGATTTCAATAAGGAGAAGTGCAGTGCGCAAGAATAATAACTCTATCTTTCATATTATTTTTGAGTTATTACCCCTTCTTATTTTTCAGGCTTAACTTTTGTCCAGAACATAATTGAAAAACTATTTCAGATATGAACATGTAACTTAATTGGTAGATGGATCTTACTGTTAGGAGTGCAGTGTACAAGAACAGTAACTCTGGCAATATGATTTTTGAATTATTGCCCTTTGTTATTTCTCAGGCTCAATTTTTGTCCAGGACATAACTCAAAAATTATTTAGTTAATGACATGTTTCTTCATATGTGGATAGATTTTATTGTTGAGGACTGCAGTGTACAAGAATGATAACTCTGATTTTTATGAATTTTGAGTTATTATGTAACGAAATCCTGTGCCATGGAACAAGGGAGCTTAATGTATAATTTCATCATGGACCAACAACAAAAAGGCCACATGTACATGCAAAACACAATACCTCTTATACGTTTGTATCCAAAAAGGTCTTTTTCGGCGGAGAATATCATTTCAACAAAATTGCTTGTTTTGAAAGGTGAAGTGTTGTCCCATGCTGTCCCATCTTTAACCCTTTACCAAAAGACAAAATTTTAAAGTGGTCCAAATTGAAAGCACTTGCAGACAACAAAATAAATGCAACTCAAAAATGTAAATTTGTTTCCAGCACGGTAGAAAACAATGTGGGAAAAGGAGAAAATGCTGGTAAGCAGCATTTTCTCCGTTTCCTACAATGTTTTCTAAAATATCAAATACAAATTCTACATTTATCTGCAGAATTCTCTGGGTTCTCCCTCGCCCTATAGAGAATGGAAGTTTGAGTAAGAAATTTGGTACTCTTTTCGCTGAGTCTCAGTACCTGCGTCTGTAGCGTACAGGACTTTAGAACAGGGAGGTTGCTAGCCTAATTTATTTCAAGGATTGATGATATTAACTCATTGCCAAACGTCAATATTTAAGGCTGTCCAAATCGAAAGCGACAAAATAAAAGTGACTGAGAATTTGAAATTTGTTTTGTGAAGAACAGAAAACATAGTGGGAAAAGGAGAAAATGCTGGTTACCAACATTTTCTCCCTTTTCCTCAATGTTTTCTAAATGCTTCTTCTTTTAGAGTCGTTAAAAGTAGGGATTGTGTGGTAATAAGTTAAGGTTATGTGGGAAAGCAGCCAGTGGCTTTGAAAAACATTGTGGAAACACCTGGTTAACCATTTACTCCATAGATGCTCGTTTCTACGCATTGTTTGTAGGAGCCTTTGGAAAACATTGTGGCAAAAGGTGAAATTGCTCGTAATGAGCAATTTCACCTTTTGTCACAATGTTTTCTATGCTATCAAAAGGTGTCATATACACCTTGCTGTTATTTAGGATAAATTAGAGATACCATAGAAATGACTTATGGGGTAAAGGGTTAAAGAAATTTCAGCAGACCATGGATAGGTACTCTTGGCTACCGCGATATAACTGATCTAATGTTACAGACTGCTTATATACCATTCAATCAGTCAATCATTCATACTGTTTTCAGGTGCTACAAAATGGCCAGAATAATGAGTATCAGCTAAAGAAGATGCCAGCACTTTGAACAAGTGACAAAAGTAAAATGGAGAAAATGCTCTACTGATACTGAAAGGATGGAAGATTTTACCAATCCATATCACTTCTTTTGACCAAGAATTGGAAAAGAAACCTGTTTATGTAGTGCTAATGGTGTATGGTTTATGTATTTCTTAAACTGTGTCATAATTTATTTTAAGCGTTTTATCCCTTCATTGTGTGCTTCTGGCAGTAAAGCCTGTTACATTTTTCTGTGATTTTTAAATATTTTTTGTAAACTGATTGGTGAAACGATATTTCAAGAAGGTGAAGGATTAGAATAAGTTTAAAAGAATTTACACTGCTCAGAAAGTTAAAGGAACACATGTCCTTGATTTTAATCACAAGATAATTGCAAGACAGTGGAAATTATTTTCTGCTTGTAACTTCATTCAGTCCTAGCACTAAAAAATCTCTGAAAAGGCACAACAATTTAGTTTGCGCAAAAGATGTATAGGCTATGCCTATAATAGCCGACCCAGAGCTCCAGATCAGAGGGATTGAACCTATTCTAAAGTCATTATTTCTCTTTGAAACCCTATGTTGTGGGTACTCATTAGAATCTTAGGGTTCAGTGAAGAATGATTAATACTTTGAAGTTTGAAATCAAAATCACTCCCTCTTTCTGAAGCTCTGCATCTTTTTGACCTGCCACACAAGCTGTAGAGACAACCAGAGCTGTCAAATTTTGTGTTTGTTTTCTTTATTAACCCTTCACCACATAATTCCAAGTTTTAAAGACCCTAAAAGGGAGCATTTTGAAGATATTGTTGGAATAGGAGAAAATGCTGGTAACCAGCTTTTTGCTCTTTTTCCTGCAATGTTTTCTCCCATATTATAGATAAATTTCATCATGTTGTCATCTGCAAACACTTCGAATTCGGACAGGCCTACCTTTCTTTGGTGTAGTAAAGCATTCATATGATTTTACAAAAATATCAACAGAAGATTGGAAAAATATGAGTTGATTTAGATCTACATAAGAAAAAAGAAAAACAATTTTTTTGATTTTCATCTTGACTTGGCATAGCACCATTTGACATCAAACGAACAAGGAAAACATTGAGCCGTTTGCTTGGCAAGAATGTAAGTTGATGGTTTTCAGAGCACAAAGACTGAGTCGGGGCTCGACATTAACACTTTTTTTTTCTTAATTATTATTCCAAAATTGTAGCAAAAAAAAAAACATGAATATTGTTATCATGTCATGAATCTTTCCCTTTAATAACAATTATTACAATTAAGATTTCTTTTCCAGAGCACAACAATGTAGACCTATCCATTTTGAAAGCATTCACTGACAACAACTGGTCTGAGGGTCAAATAATGGTTTTTGAGTTTAAAGGGATAAAAACGTGGTGGTTTAACCCTTTACCACCCAATCCCATTTTAACATCCCAGAAAGGGAACGGTTTCGAAAAAAGGAAAGGAGAAACTGCTGGTAACCAGGATTTTTTCCTTTTCCCACAATGTTTTCCTCCCTATCAAAGACATAAATCAACATTTGAGCTACATCTAAGTTGTTGTCTGTAAATAATTTCGAACTCTGTATGTGGCAAAATGAAAGATTTTTATTTCGATATTTGTGTGTTTCTTTAATTCTTTTGAGAAATGTGTTTGTAAGAATTTTCAATTACATGTTTTTAGATTGAGTCTCAATTTTCCAATAAAAATCCAAAGACAAGAAACAGAACTCTGAAATTTAGAGAATTGATATCATTGAGGGATAAACTCTTTTCCAGATAATCCTTATTTTATAACGACCCATGCCAAGAGGGCTTTTGAAAATGTAGAAAAAAGGAGAAAATGCTGGTAACCAACATTTTCTCCTGTTCCCACAATGTTTTCCACCCAATCAAAGACAGAAATCATCAGTAGAGTTCCATTTATAAGGTTGTCTGCAAATGTTTTCAATTGGGTGAAGTCAAAAATTTTACTCTTAGTAAAGAGTTAACTCATTACCAAACGATGACATTTTTGGCCTGTCCAAATGGAAAGCATTTGCAGACAACAAAATAAAAGTGTTGTGAAGGGTAGAAAACATCGCGGGAAATGAGAAAATGCTTGTTATCAGCATTTTCTCCTTTTCCCACAATGTTTTCTAAAGGATTCTTTTTCAGGGTCATCAAAAGAAGGGATTGTGTGGTAAAGAGTGAAAGAAGGCTCATTTTTGGTTCCGATCTGTGGAATGTCACCTGTCAGTTTTTCACAATTGTTGGCTTGTTTAATTGTACACATACCAACAGGATAAACACCAATTTTGGATTTGTTCATTCTTATGTTATAGTGTGTGTATATATTGTGTGTTATCTGATTTGTGTGACTTTTAAGTTCCAAGAGTATTATCTGTGGATTGTTAGACTGGAGTATGGATGTACATCTGAGAAACATGAAAAATAATTTGAGACATGGGAAATTGTGAGAGAGAGAGAGAGAGAGAGAGAGAGAGGCGAGAAACATGAAAGAGAGAGAGAGAGAGAGATGTGTTGCAAGGGATTAAACAGAGATGATCTGAGAAATATATTTCTCTTTACCACACAATCCTGACTCGCTTTTAACAACTCTGAGAAAAGATTCTTTGAAAGCATTGTTGGAAAAGGAGAAAATGCTGGTAACCAGCATTCTCTCCTTTTCCTACAATGTTGTCTACCCTTCCCAGCACAAATTTCAATTTTTTGGTAACATAAATTGTGTCATCTGCAAATGCTTTCAATTTGAAGAAGTCTAAATTTTTGTTGTTTGGTAAAGAGTTAAAAGATAGACATTCACCTTTGGATGAAGAAATACATACAAAGTAGGGATGGCAACGGTTAACCGGTTAACCGATCGAATGACCGATTAACCGGTTAGGAAATTGGTAACCGGTTAACCAGAAACAAATATAGGCCTGTATTATCAAAAGTTTACCAAAATAATCATTATAATAAAAACAAAAAGAATACAAAGTTAACTTTGCCGGTTCTGACAACCAAAACTGCATCATACGCACATCCAATGTCGCCAAGACTCGGCAAAGATGTGATATACAGTTTGACATGTCTGTGCAATATTAAACATTGTTAATTCGCTAATTAGTCCCCAGTCTCGGATAATAAACAATCAAACAGGTGTCATCTTTGGATCAAAGGCACTGGCTTATCGTAACTGATTTGCTTGGATTATTTCATTGAGTACCCGCCCTTAATCAAATATATGCATGGATTGACCAATCAGCGTAAGAGGGATTAAAATTTATAAAGTCAATCAATCTGTGTTCACGCAGGCATAGCGGTTTCTCGTCGTTCGTTCATTATCACTTCCATAAGTATCTTCGAAAATCATAGTATTGTGCAAATGCTTTGAATTTGGGAGAGTCTAAAATTTAAACCTGTCGTTTAGGCGATGGCTAACACCCCATCACTTAGAGATAGCCGCTTCGTTTGAAGATCAATAACCATACAATCATCTGTATGCTTCTGTTTGTAAATTTTTTGAAGTTGTAAATAGCAGTGATCCCACTTGTTTTTTCTTTCGATGCAGCACCAAAGTCTGTTATTAATATATCTATGGAAATTTACTGCTTAAAATCATTAAAAAGCAGAAAAGACGATCTGAAGTGACTCTGATCGGACAATGTCGAAAGGAACATTTTGTTCTGTCATGTGTTTCCGTGTTTCTTGCATCGAGCATTTTTTCATGTGTTTTAATTTATGGATAGGTATTTCCGCCTGATTTGACCAGAATTTATCAAAATGGGTAGCAATTACCGGTAACTTCAAATCCTGGTATTTTACACAAGTTAAGCAGATACTGTTGTTTTTTTTTCCTTTCCAACGTGAGGTCTCACGCGAAACCAAACTTCTTTTTTACGTGAATTTCAGTTCTATTAGGTGATTTACGCAATAATTTTCGTAGAGGAAACACTGAAACGGCCTGATAATTTCTAGTCTTCTATAGGAAACATTACGGAAAAATGATTTTATTGCCGAAAGGGTGAGAGGTCGTCGATAGATTGGCCGTCTTTTGCGTTAAAGTACAGAAATAGTAAACATCACGGGAATGCATTACTCACGCACCGGTTGTCAATGTTGATTGAACAGGTACCTTCATCTTAAATGTTTTTACATGGTCGTTCGGTTAACTGGTTAACCGATCGAAAGATTGAACAGTTAACTGGTTAGCAAATACACTAACTGTTGCTATCCCTTATACAAAGGTAATGAAATGTGGCCTTTCACCTTTCATATTTTTATGTAAGAAAAACAAATTTATGTCAGGTTTGCTGTTATTAAGCTTATGACAATTACTTTAGAAGATAATGGAGGTTGAACGATTATTTGTCATTCAAAATGAATGCTGAATCAGCATCTTTTTTTCTTTAAATACATGTAGAGATAAGTGCTTTTCTGTAGAGACTTGCAGTGTTTCTTGAGGAGCCAAATAAACACAACTTTTGTAACCTAGAAAAGAATGTAGGTCTAAAAGTTCATAGACTGTTTGGTCAGAAAGCCTTTCAGAATATATATATATCAGTGTAAATCCGAATTCAGACTGCATGTTTGTAATCTGATGCACTGTTCAGAGGTACAATCAGAGTTGTACCAGGTCATCTACGGAATGAAAAAAAAAAATAGATACTATGGTTTGTACAGTCTGTGTAAGGCATTCTTAAAAACATTTGCAATCTCACAATACACAGAGCTTGCGATAAGAAAGAATGATGGATTTCTAAATCCATTATTTGTCTTTCAAACCTTATGTTGTGTGTACTCATTAGAATCGTCTGATTGAGATGATTCTAATGAGTACCTACAACATTGGGTTTGGTGGAAAATGATGAATATTTTCGATTTTGAAGTCAAAATCACTCCCTCTATCTGGAGCTCGAAATACATATATGTATATACTTTGATATCTTGCAAAAGAATCAGATGTTACTAGCTTATGTACATTTTCTGTAAATTTTATTTTTCTCAAATACGAGTGTCTAATTTTGTTATAGATAACTACAGTTGACTACCTCTATTATTTGAAAACTTAAGTTTTTTTGTAACTTGATTCCAATATAAACATATTTGATGTTAACTCTTGAATATCTTTTGTAGTTAAGATAAGCATTTATTGAAAATATAATGCTAATTACATTCAAATATCAAACTTTCACCAATCAATCTCTGTTTAATGATCCTTGGGTAAAAGGTTGTCCAAAACTTATGGGAGACAGACAAAATGCAATTAAAGATATCTGTTTTTACACTTAGGGCAACTACAATAGTTACTGTGGCATGATGTCCTTACACTCATTACCAAAAAGACAATATTTAGGCTTGCACAAATCGAAAGCATTTGCAGACGACAACATAAAAGTGACTGAAAATTTGAAATTCGCTTTGTTAAGAGTAGAAAACATTGTTGGAAAAGGCTACCTGCATTTTCTCCTTTCCCCATAATGCTTTCAAAAGGCTTCTTTCTGAGGGTCACAAAAGTAGGGATTGTGTGGTAATGGGTTAACAAGACAAATAGAGGATTTTCTTGTCCTTCATCTGCTGTTTCTCCTTTATGTTATATTAGATTTTTTTGTGGCTTTAAAGTGGCCTTTTGCTGGTTGAAGAGTTAGTCTGGTGTTTTGAATGTTGAAAAAGAATGCTTGGAAATTCTGTGCAGTCTTCTATCTGCAGTCTGATTTTGATCTCCACCCTCTATACAAGCACTATTTTTTCTCTGATGGCTCAAAGGTTTGAAACAAAGTTACGCAGTGCTTTGAGGGTTGAAATTACCTAAACTATTCTTTACATTTTTAGATTGGTATAAATTGAAAGCATTTACAGATGAAAAATGTGACAGAAGAATCGAAATTTTATTTGGGAAGGGTAGGTACTATTGTTGGAAAAGGTGAAAATGCTGGTTACCAGCGTGTCCTCCTTTTCCCACAATTTTTTCAAAAGGCCTCTACCTTGGGGTCATCCAAAGTCATCACTGTGTGGCAAAGGGTTAAGGTTTTAAATAACATTAGAAACTACCGAATGCTTTAACTCTCTACTGTATGACAGAATTTTGATCTATTCAAATTGAAAGCATTTGCAGGCAATGATTTTTTAGTGGCTCAGATAATGCAATTTTTCTTTAAAAGGGTAAAGCACTTTTGTGGGAAGAGGAGAAAATGCTGGTATTTTCTTCTTTTCCCGCAATGTTTTCAAAAGGCTCCCTAATTAGGGTTGTTAAAAGTCGTCATTGTGTAGTAAAGGGTTGAGCTATGAAAATACACACTCTAGTCATTGGCTATGAAAAGATTAATTTTAAGGTACATAGGCAGTGTAGATTGTCAGCTACAGGCAATAGCATTCAGTCAAGTTATGAAAGCTAGATCATTCCTGTTAATTTTTTTATCAATTCTTCCTTTTCTGTGCCATTATAAGATTTAATTTCTTTAAAAATACTTCAGTCTTGTACAGTATTTTTAGCTCTACTGGCCGAAGGCCAGCGGGCTTATGTCATGGCCCGGTGTGCGTATGCCAAGTTTTATTTCAAACACCCTCTTCTCTGAAACTATCAATCCAAATTCAATGAAACTTCACAGAAATGATCCTGCCATGGTCCTCTTCAAAATTTCTTGAAAGAATTTGATTCCTTCAAAAACTCTGGTTGCCATTGCAACAACACAAAAAAAAAATTAACATTTTTAATAATCTTCTCTGAAACTACAAGGCTCAGGGCCATAGGCGTAACTTCTATTACACACACCACGCATGTGCGTAATGTAAAAAAATCGAGAACAGATCGTAGGTTGCTTCTTTTTGCGTATTTTTCAGTGTGGACGTTTTCTAAAAGAGCTAAGATCAGAAATATTGTGATTTTATGGCTCCGATTCCATTCGGTAGATTTCAAATTGCTCTCGTCAACTGCCTCAAAAATGGCCAACTTCGACGTGCATCTAATTTACTTTTTCCTGGTTACGCCTATGAGGGCTACTGAATTTAACATGTAGCTTTATCTTATGAACCGTTTCTTCATGTAATAGGCCTGGGGTCAAAATTTGCTTCATTCCATGGATCACAAAAAAACAGTCATTTTAACCCATTACTCCATAGATACTCATTTCTACTCATTCCTTGTAGTAGCCTTTGGAAAACATTGTGGCAAAAGGTGAAATTGCTCGTGATGAGAAATTTCACCTTTTGTCACAGTGTTTTCTATGCTATCAAAAGGTGTCATATACACATAAGAAAGGGCTTCATCCTTGCTGTATTTAGAGTCAATTAGAGATACCTTAGAAATGCCTTATGGGGTAAAGGGTTAATTTTAAAAAAAAAAAATATTAGGGGAAATAACTTTTTTTTTTGTAAAGGAAGTTTGTTACTATTTACCTCCCTTGATTATCAAACTGTGGTGATAAATGATTGGTGCCAGATATTAAGTTTTTTGATAGAAAATATTCTGTTTTCAGGGTGAGTGATTCATTTAAATACTGATAGTTATGCTCACATGATTGGAATATCAAATCCATAGTAAGGTTTTCTATCATTTTTTTTCCCCAAGAACTTTACCTTTCATACAAATGAATTTACCTGCTTGTATTGCCTGACAGTGCTCTCTGTTTTCGAAGGCCTTCTTTTTCAGGGTCATGAACACTTTAATTAAAGGGTTAAAAAGCCAGTGGAGCCATCATGGCCCTCTTGTTTTTGTTGTTATTCATATGAATCAAGAGTATAGATCTTCAAATTAATAGGCTGACAAGTTTTGCTTTGTTGCATTAACTCTTTATCAGACAACAAAATCATACACTTTGACAAATTGAAAGCACATGCAGATGACAAAATAAATATAGCTCAAAAATTGAAATTTGTCTTTGGAAGGGTAGAAAACATTGTGGGAAAAGGAGAAAATGCTGGTTACCAGCATTTTCTCCTTTTTACCTCCACTGGCCGAAGGCCAGCGGGCTCATGTCATGGCACGGTGTCCGTGCGTGCGTGCGTTAACTTTTATTTCAAACATCTTCTTCGCTGAAACTACCCATCCAATTTTGATGAAACTTCACAGAAATGATCCTGCCATGGTCCTCTTCAGAATTCCTTGAAAGAATTTTATTCCTTCAAAAACTCTGGTTGCCATGGCAACAAAACTGAAAAATGTTGAAAATTTTTAAAAATCTTCTTCTCTGAAACCATAAGGCCTAAGGCTACCAAATTTGGCATGTAGCTTTATCTAGTGGACCTCTACCAAGTTCCTTCAAATATTAGCCCTGGGGTCAAAATTGGCCCCACCCCGGGGGTCACAAGTTTTATATGGGCTTATATAGGGAAAACTTTAAAATTCTTCTGGTACCTAGCCATAGGGCCTAGGGCTACAAAATTTGGCATGTAGCTTTATCTAGTTGACCTCTACCCAGAGTGCCCAAATGATAGCCCAGAGGTCAAATTTGGCCGGGCCCTGGGGGTCACAAGTTTTATATGGGCTTATATAGTGAAAACTTTAAAAATCTTTTCGTACCAAGCCATAAGGCCTTGGGCTACTCAATTTTGCATCTAGCTTTATCAAGTGGTTGTCTACCAAAGGTGCCCAAATTGTAGCCCTTGGGTCAAATTTGGCCAAAACCAGTTGGCCAAATAATGTAATGTTTGGCTTGTAGTGTTTTTACGAATTAGCCAGTGGAGCGATACAGGGCCATCATGGCCCTCTTGTTTCACAATGCTTTCAAAAGACTTCTATCTCAGAGTCGTTAAAAGTTGGGACTGTGTGATAAAGAGTTAAGTTAAATAACATAATATCTCTGTCAAGGAAATGGCAAAATCACAGAGCTTTAAGATAATTAGTTTAGCTTCATTATAGCAAGTACTGTCAAAATTTTGCTGTTTCAAAGTTGTTTTGGTCAGAATATTTTACAAAGTAAAGAACATTATAGGTCTAAGATCAAGCAGCATGCTCTACATGTATATCTGAACTGTTTGCAAAAGTAACTGAAGCCAGGTCTAGTTCCTTTTTTTAGCACCACTGGCCAAAGGCCAGGGGGCTTATGTCATGGCCCGGTGTCCGTTGTGTGTGTGTCTTGGAGTGCGTTAACTTTTATTTCAAACATCTTCTTGTCTGAAACTACCCGTCCAATTTTGATGAAACTTCACAGAAATGATCCTGCCATGGTCCTCTTTAGAATTCCTTGAAAAAATTTTATTCCTTCAAAAACTCTGGCTGCCATGGCAACAAAACTGAAAACTTTTTGAAAAAAAAATCTTGTTGTCTGAAACCATAATGCCTGGGGCTACCTAATTTGGTATGTAGCTTTATCTAGTGGACCTCTACCAAGGTTCTTCAAATAACAGCCCTGGGGTCAAAATTGGCCCCCCGCCCTGATCGCAAGTTTTATATGGGCTTATATAGGGAAAACTTTAAAATCCTTCTGGTACCTAGCCATAGGGCTTAAGGCTACCAAATTTGGCATGTATCTTTATCAAGTGGTTGTCTACCAAAAGTGCCCAAATAATAACCCAGGGGTTAAATTTGGCCCCGCCCTGGAGGTCACAAAGTTTATATGGGCTTATATAGGGAAAATTTTAAAACGTTTTCGTACCAAGCCATTAGGCCTAGGGGTTCTCAATTTTGTATGTTTCTTTATCAAGTGGTTGTCTACCAAAGGAGCCAAAATTATAGCCCTAGGATTAAATTTGGCCCAGTCCTGGGGGTCACAAGTTTTACATGGTCTCATATTGGAAATTTCTTAAAAATCTACCTGTACCTAGCCTTAAGGCCTAGGGCTACCAATGTACATGTAGCTGTATCTAGTTTTACATGGGTTTTTGTGGTGATAACTTTCTAAGTCATCTTGTTACTAACCATAATAAAGACTAGGGCTACTAAATTTAGTCCTGTCTCATGGGTTTCATGTTTTACAGGGCCTACTATTGAGAAATTCTTCTTGTTTATAACCACACATTATAGATCTGTATTACATGGTATGGGGCTTTATCTTGTGGACCTGCACCAGGATTCAAGTAATTATAGCCTTGTGGTCAAAACTGGGTTTGCCTGGGGCTCAAAACTTGCTTGTAGGATTTTATAAAAAAAAAAAAATTGTATGTCCTCAAGTTTGAAACCAATTGGCCATGCCTTGTAATGTATCGCCTGTAGTGTTTTTACTTATTAGCCAGTGGAGGGATTACAGGGCCATCATGGCCCACTTGTTTGTCTGTACATACAAAGACAACTTGCATAAGCTATTCTGGGAAAAAAAAAAGTGGGTGCTTTGGCTTTTGTTCCTTTTTCTGAAAATACTGTGTATATTGTTCTTTGGTAATTCTTCAAGCATTTCAGCTTTAAGTAACTTGAACCATTTTTAGCTCCACTGGACAAAGGCCGGTGGGATTATATCATGGCCTGGTGTCCATCGTATGTGTGTGTGTGCTTCCGTCCATCCGTGCATGGGTTAACTTATATTTCAAACATTTTCTTCTCTGAAACTACCCATCCAAATTTGATGAAACTTTACAGAAATGATCCAGTCATGATCCTCGTCAGAATTTCTTGAAAGAATTTGATTCCTTCAAAAACTCTGGCTGCCATGGCAACAAAACTGAAAAATATTGAAAATCTCTGAAAATCTTCTTGTCTGAAATGATAAGGCCCAGGGCTACCAAATTTGGCATGTAGCTTTATCTAGTGGACCTTTACAAATTCTTTTCAAATAATAGATGAGGGTCAAAATCAGCCCCGCCCCGGGGGTCACAAGTTTTATATGTAACTAGCCATAGGGGCCTGGGCTGCCAAATTTGGCATGTAGCTTTATCAAGTGGGGTCTACCAAGAGTGCCTAATTATAGCCCAAGGGTCAAATTTGGTCAGGCCCTTGGGGTCACAAGTTTTATTTGGACGTATACAGGGAAAACTTTAAAAATCTTCTTGTACCTAGGCCGAAAGGCCTAGGCCTACCAAATTAAGCATCTAGCTTAGGCCTACCAAATTAGGCATCTAGCTTTATCAAATGGTTGTCTACCAAGTGTGCCCACACTAGAGCCTTTGGATTAAGTTTGTCCTGAAACCAGGGGTCACAAGTTTTACATGGGCTTTTGTAGTGAAAACTTTATAAATCATCTTGTTACTAACCATAATAAGGCCTAGGGCCACTAGATTTAGCCTTGTCATATGGGTCTCATGTTTTACAGGGCGTTTTATTGAGAAAACTTTGAAAATCTTCTTGTTTATAACAACACATTCCAGGTCTGTATTATTTGCTGAGGGACTTTATCTTGTGGACCTCCACCAGGATTCAAGTAATAGAAGGTTTGTGGTGAAAAATGATTTTGCCTTGGTGGATCATAACTTTCATGTAGAATTTTGTAGAAATCATTTGAACATTCAACTTTGAAACCAATTGGCCAAGTATTTTAATGTTTTGCTTTTATTGTTATTACTTACTAGCTAGTGGAGAGATACAGGGCCATCATGGCCCTCATGTCAAATGGTACAAGATTATGTATTTATCTGTTAAGGAAATGGGTAAAGCAAGTAGGTGATATTATAAATTGCTAAAGCTCAGGAATGGGACTATAGATCCTTTTGTTGTTGGTTTACAAGTGTTTAAATCATAGAAATAGTTTATCAGAACGTCTAAACAAGGATAAAGGGGTTTTAAATTGCTTTAGTTTGAAATGTTTTGATAACCTTGGCTCTGAAAATGCTTTTGGAGTCAGTTAGAACAAGATCAGACCCTGCAGCCTGAATTTTGATTAAAAGTGCCCTCTTGCAGAAACAATCTGGACATTTTCAGCCTTGACATTTGCTCCTTATCTCTTTACCAAATGACAAAATTTTGGACCAGACTAAATTCAAAGCATTTGTAGACGACAAACAAATTTGACTGAAAAAATGGAAAGTTGTTTCGGTTAGGGTAGAAAACATTGTGGGAAAAGGAGATAATGCTGGTTACTAGCATTTTCTCCTTTTCTCCCACAATGTTTTCAGATGGCTTCTCTCTCAGGGTCGTTAAAAAGTCAATATTGTGTGACAAAGGGCTATAGTGTCTTGTTTCTTGAATGGAAATGTCTGCTGGGTTTATTTGGTGCTTTGAGGATTAAAGAGATGAACTAAGCAAGTTATTTAACTCATAATCCTAACAGTATTTTAGGCTTGTCCATATGGAAAGCATTTATTTTGTGAAGGGTAGAAAACATTGTAGGAAAAGGAGAAAATGCTGGTTACTAGCATTTTCTCCTTTTCTCACAATGTTTTTAGAAAGCTTCTTTTCTGTGGCCGTTTAAAGTCGGGATTGCGTGATAAATGGTTAACCTTGTACCACAGAATTCCAATTTTTAACAACCTTGAGAACAACAGCTGTCGAAAACATCGTAGGAAAAGGAGAAAATACTGGTTACTACCATTTTCTGTTTGATTCCCACAATGTTTTATACCCTGTGAAAAAGGAATTTCATGATTTGAGTAGTATTTGTCATTTGCAAATACTTTAATTGAGAGTTAAAAGTTTGGCATTTGGTATTCAACATAGTAAATCCATTGAAAATGTTTACCATACCTACAAAATGGCTGGGATATAGGCGTGCTATTTCATTTATTTTGTATTTTACAAAAATGTTTTAAGTTTTGTCATCAACAGTAAGGTAGATTACATTAAATTTTGCTTAACCCTTTATCAAACAATCTCTGGTTTTTACAACCATGAGGTAAAAGCCTTTTGAAGACATTGTGGGAAAAGGAGAAAATGCTGGTGAGCAGCATTTTCTCCTTTTCCCACATTGTTTCCTACCTTTCCCAAAACAAATTTCAATGTTTCAGTCACATTTAGTTTGTTGTCTGCAAATGCTTTCAATTTGGACAAGTCTAAAAATTTGTCGTTTTGTAGATAGTTAAGAGACGGAAGCTGCCAAGAGTGGTAAAAAATATCGATGTTACACAGTATTTACAGATGAGTCTACAGTCCCTAATTCTCTTATTAAAAGATGGAAGCTGCTAAAATTTGAACAGTCGTAAAGAAAACATCAATGCTTACTGATGAGTAATGGGGCATAGACCTTACTATTGATATATTGATATGTAACAAGGAATTCTAGTCTGAAAAATATGAACACAAAATTATGACACCAGATTATTGAATAATTGCTTCTTCAATGTAGAGATAGAGTTACAAATATTTTCTCCATTTCCCAAATTTGTTATCAAAAGGCCTCTTATTCAGGGGTATAAAATTTTCTGCTTGTGTTGAAAGGGATTAAATAAATAGTGATAGGTGCTGCCTTCTGGAATACATGTCTGTAAAGGGTGTATATTTTTTTTAATTGTGTGTGTGAGTTTATTTATGATAGGATGTATCTTGCAAGGTTGAAAATGCAGGTGTGATGCGATTGTAAGTCATGTCACTCAGTGCTCAGTTTAAAGGAAAATCGGTTATTTCTAAAATACAGCACTTTCTGTTATGACAAGGAACATATGCTGGTATCAAATGCTTTTGCCTAATAATTTAGACATATGGTGTATAGTTATATGGGAAGGCACCCAGTGGCTTTTGAAGAATATTGTGTGTAGTAATGGTAAGAAAAAAGTCCATAAAAGAATGGATAATTAAACTGGTTGCCGTGACATAATTAAAATCATGCTGGGACAGCGGTAACCACCAAGAACAAACTACCTGGGCCCATATTCAACAACCATTCTTACAGGTGGGTATTTAGATTTTTCACATCACACCAAATTTTGCTAACATAGCGTCCGAAGAAGACATTATGGAAACAATTACATATTTGTTATGTTATGGAATTCAAGTGTCAATAGTCACCTTCCTGTCACGAAACATTCCTACAATGCTTTTTTGATCTTTGGCATGAAATCAAAAAATAGCTTAAGAGGCTACATAGCCTTTTAAAGGAATACCATAAAAGAAAAATTCGGGGGGAAAGGGGGGGGGGGAGAATTATATGATTCTTAATTATTGACTTGTATTGTTTTTCATATAAATTTCAGCAATATATAGTTGCATGTACATGTATATACACTTTAAATTTGGTTTGATGTGAAATATCTAAATACCCACCTTTCGTCAATGTATTTCCGGTATGTAAATGAGCAAGTAGCTCATGTAAAAATAAACTGTGTTTCCCGTTGGTGTTGACCTTTGGCATAGTAAATCTCTAATTTCTCTTGTTGTAGATAGTTTTTCGACCATTGGGGTTTTATGATGAAAATTATAAGGCTTTGGGAGTATAAGGATGATCTTTTTTTATTAGCTCACCTGACCACAACGTGCTCAAGGGGAGCTTTTAGGATTACCCGGTGTCTGTCGTCAGTCGTGCTTCGTCAACAATTCTTTAAAACATCAACTCCTCCTAAACCGCTGGGCGGATTTGAACCAAACTTGGCTGGAATGTTCCTTGGGAGGTCCTCTTTAAAAATTGTTCACAGAATTTGATTCCATCTAAAACTCTGGTTGCCGTGGCAACCAAATGGAATTTTCTAGGGAATTCTTTAAAAATCTTCTCCTCTGAAACTGCTTAAAGATGTGGCTCTGGTGAATGGGGACTTCTTGCACCATATACATGTAGAAATGAAGGAATTCTTGAAAATTCTTCTTCTCTGAGACTGCTGGTCAGATTTTGAAATAATTTCCCAGGATTGTTCCTTGGGTGACCCTTTTCAAAAATTGTTCGTAAATTTTGACATCCTTCAAAAAATGTGGCTCTGGTGAATGGGGGCTACTTTCACTATAGGGATATGAAGAAATTCTTAAAAATTCTTCTTCTCTGAAACAGCTGGTCAGAATTTGAAATAATTTCATAGAGATGCTCCTTGAATGACCCTTTTCAAAACTTGTTCGTGAAAGTTTGATCCATCAAGAAACACAGCTCTGGTGAATGGGGGCTACTTGCACTGTAGGGAAATGAAGAAATTCTTAAAAATTCTTCTTCTCTGTGAAATGGCTGATCAGATTTTGAAATAATTTCTTTTCTTAAGGAATGTTCCTTAGATAACCCTTTTTAAAAAGTGTTTGTGAAATTTTGATCCATCAAGAAAATGGCTCTGGTGAATGGGGCTTCTTGCACTATATGGCCATGAAGAAATTCTTTAAAATTCTTCATCTCTGAAACGGCTGAACAGATTTTGAAATAATCTTACAGAAATGTTCCTCTGGTAACCCTTTTCAAAAAGTGTTTGCAAAATGCTGATTTGTCTAGAAACATGGCTCTAGTGAATGGGGGCTACTTGCACTATTTGGCTACGAAGAAATTCTTTTTCTCTGAAATGGCTGATCTGAAACAATTTCTCAGAAATGTTTCTTAGCTAACCCTTTTCAAAAATTGCTCTTTGATCCATCCAGAAACTTTGATCCATCAAGAAACTTGGCTCTGATGACTGTGGGCTATTCACACTATACAAACATGAAGAAATTCTTAAAAATTCTTCTTCTCTGAAAGGGCTGATTACATTTTGAAAGAAATGGTTATGGTTCTCTCAGAAATTCAGGTGAGCGATCCAGGGCCATCTTGGCCCCCTTGTTTTTGTAAAATTTTCATCTCAAAATCTGAAGGGCCCCCTTTAAGAGCGTTTTCCTTATTCTCCTGAATTTTCTACATTTGTTAAGTAACACAACTTTTGATAGGCTAAACCGAATACCATTCAGTTAAGCCAATCAGAAGTTGTTTTACTTACAAATTTAAAAAAAGATCTTGGAGAACAAGACTAAGAATTTTCTCAAGCACGGTTGGTGAATACAGACCTAGGTCTGTGGGTCAACTTTTAAAAAACCTTGTGTACACTCAAGAGGGTACAATTTAAGTTAAATGTTAATGAAACTTGGTCAAAATGTTTGTCTTAATGACATAGATTAGTCTGAAAGGCTTTTGTACGAACTAGAGGCTTAATTTTCAATCCAATAATTATGAAAGTATGTTAGAATGTTTGTTATAATATCTTGAAAGAGGTTTAAAATGGATCCTGTATAGTCAAAAAACACAAATGAGCAACTTCAGGGCCATCATGGCCCTTTTGTTTTTCCCCACAAAGTAATGAATTACCGGTAAATCAATCTAGATTACGAATAAATAAACCCAATGTATGAAAGAAGATAGAAATGAAAGTACATGTATGTCTGCTATAGCGGTTTGAGAGTGATATTGAATGCTTTTACTTTGTGCTGTGTCTATATAAAAATATATAAATATGGAGCACAGACTTATAATGTGGTGAACATGTCAGTATAATCATAGTTAAACTTGGGTACTAACAGGTTCCAGCATATCAAATGTTGTCTCTTTTCCCAACATGATACTCTTGAGGGCAGAGCTTCAGATAAGAGGAAGTGATGCTATTTCTGTTCAAACAGATACCGGTAGGATGTGTGTACTCATAAGAATTGTCACTATGAGATGATTCTAATGAGTATCCACACCACAGGGTTTAGTGGAGAGTAATAAATATTTTCAATTTTGAACTCAGAATCCCTCCCACTATCTGGAGCTGTGTTCAGGGTGTTTGAAATCTAGGGTCGACCTTAACCCTTTACCAGACAACAAGCCTTGGCAGAAGGCTTGTTCAAATTCAAAGCATTTTCAGATGACAATTTCAATTTGGCTTGAAAGGTGCAATTTAGAAATGTCAGTAAAAAAAAAAATGTACTAGTATCTGCCAGAATATTTTAATTGTTTTTGAAGATTTTTGCTTTTGTGGCAATGCTGCAATTAAGTGGGAGCTGGGACTGGAAACATTTGGAATAATCTGAAAATGTTTGTTATATATCTGTAAACACTTGAAATAGAGTTGAAATATAAACAGGACAATTGCCTCATGAACATGTAGATAAGAGTATCATATTTTTTTAAGGGAAAAGTGGCAAGGAACAAAGCAGCTGGTTCACAGAATCTGTCTAAACTGTTATGTTTTAATTCAATTGTCAATGTTAAGTCACCTTCATCTGGTTTCTTCTATATTGATTAAACTTTATCAGAACAGGAAAAATGTAGCTCTAATCACAATTGCTTTGAATTACTTGTCTTTCATAAAGACGTATACTTGTACATAATTAATGCATACAAAAATAAAAGACAACTTCTTAAAATAATTATATTTTCTGATATTTAACTCTTTACTGCATGACAAAATTTTAGACCTGTCCAAATTGAGAGCATTTGCAGACCACAAAATAGAATGTGACTCAAAAACTAAAATTTCTATTTGGAAGTATAGAAAACATTGTGGGAAAGGGAGAAAATGCTGGTTACCAGCATTTTCTCCTTTTCTCACAAGGTTTGTAAAAGGCCTTTTCCCTAGGGTTGTTAAAACTCCAGATTGTTTGGTGAAGGATCTAAAGATTTGTTAATGAGCATCATGAGAAACATCTGACAGTCAGATATTTACTGTAAACCGTTTGCTTTGTTTGATGTAAATAATTGCATTTTTATGTTAATAGACAACAAAGAAAGACCAAAAGAGGTCGATAATAATGTGCATAAATTTATCAGATTTGCATTGTAAGAAAAAGAACACCACAAGTCTTTCAGAACTTTGAATATATTTCATAAAATGTGTGTGATACCATCCAGTGTTTTTCAGTGTACCTTTAATGTACAAAAAGCTATGCTGGTTATGTTATAAATATATATAGGTCATAATGAATCAATGAGGCCATGGTAGTCAGATTTTCATACAAGAAAAAGTATTATAAGTTATATTTTTATTCCTCATATAGAACATCAATGATTTTGTAAATCAGCAATTTTTGTTTTGATACAACACGCTTGTTACCCAGAGAACTTGGCCAGAGTTTGGGTACAGTTGAACTGAGAAGTATTGTAACTTATACAACATTACAAAAATGTAGACTTGTCCAAATTGAGAGCATTTTCAGACAACAATTTCAGTGTGGCTCAAATGATGGAATTTGTATTTGATAACATAGAAAATGTTGTTGGAAAAGGAGAAAATGCTGCATACCAGCATTTTCTCCTTGTCCTTGAATATTTTCATAAGGCTTCTTCATCGGGGGTCATTTAACTCATTACCATACAAGAAAATTTTAGACTGGTCCAGATTGAAAGCATTTGCAGACGTCAAAATAAAGGTGACTGGAAATTTGAAATTTGTTCTGGGAAGTGTAGAAAACACTGTGGGAAAAGGAGAAAATGCTGGTTACCAGCATGTTCTCCTTTTCACACAGTGTTTTCAAAAGGCTTCTTTCTCAGGGGCGTCAAAAGTAGGGATTGTGTGGTAATGAGTTAAACTTGGGATTATGAAGTAAGGGTTAAGTATGATTTCATTCTTTTTGAAACAACCAAAGTTTGGACTTCTGCAAACCCAAAGAAATTGAGACAATAAATTAAGTATGGCTCAGATGGTGTTATTAGTCTTTAAAAGGGTAGAAAAAAAATATGTGTAAAGATTTGGCAAAATTCTCTGGGGGATATACTTTTTTAAGAACATTTTCGGAGTGTCTTAAACTCAGTACCAAATGACAAAATTTTAGATTTGTCCAAATCGAAAGCATTTACAGACGACAAAATAAAAAGTGACTTAAAATTTAAAATTTGTTTTGTAAAGGGTAGAAAACATTGTGGGAGAGGAAGAAAATGCTGGTAACCAGCATTTTCTCCTTTGCCCATAACGTTTTCTAAAGGCTTCTTTCTCAGGGTCGTCAAAAGTAGGGATTGTGTTTTAATGGGTAAAAGAAGTTCCCTATTTTATATAATATTTTATATAAATGTTTTTTTTCCTTTGTTTTTTTCAATCCATCTTCAAAAAAATTTAATCCATCTTTGAAAAAATTCCATACTTTGCTACAAATGTTTAACAGTAATTATGACTTTCAGGAATGGAATATGAACCAAAAAAAGTTGTTCTTGCTGATAAAGAAAGGGCTGTAACCTATCAATCATTGATATATCAAATAATTTAAAGCCAAAAAGAAGAACAAAAACATTTCTGTTCCTAAGTTACATGTATGTTTGCTTGAAAGCTTACAGTATTGTACAGACTTTTCTGATCAGACTGAAGGTTCTGTGTGGGTTTTGATCTTCACTTTCGGAAAATGCATATAAAGTTGTGTTTTGCAGAGTTAATATATATATTAATGTCAGTTGCTATGTCAGTTGCTGTCTAAGTACATGTAAAATTATACAACTTAGATGTTCTATATGAGAAATGAAAGTTAGTAGGCAACTCAAGTTATTTCAGTGAGTTCAAGATAATCATTGTATTTAAGTGGGACCAGGCAATATTTTAGGGGTGTGCAAATAACAGAATAATTTTTGTGTTTATTTACTGCTGTTAATTAAGGAACTACAATGTTTACTGACCATACAGTTATTTACTTTTTTAAATTATATGTGATTTTGATGGTTTAATATCGTGGTATATTTGATGGTGAAAGTAATGCCATTTTCTTGTTTTCAAACTGTATAATGTGTTGGGTATATGTCATGCCTGTGATTACGACTGTACATGTGCACTTCCATTTTTTCCAAGTTCATAACTCTACTTTTTTTCCCCAGTTCATGACTGTTTACTCTACTTTTTTCCCCAGTACATGTGTATTTAACTTCTTCTTCCCATTACATGTCCACTTTAACCCCCCTTTCCCTCTGTCTGTTATTGCTATTTTGACTTTAAGTCATGTATCATAAACCTAGCCCTTTACCAGACCAACAAAATTTTAGACATGTCCAAATTGAGGGTATTAGCAGAGGTCAAATTTAAACTGATTCAGTCAATGAAATTAATTTTTGATAGTGTAAAAAAACAATGTAGGAAAAAGGAAAAAATGCTTATTACTAATGTTTTCTTCTTTTATCAACAATTTTTACAAAAGTTTTTTTCCTCAAGATTGTTAAAGTGTGGTTAACTCATTACCAAAAGAAAATAGTGTAGGCTTGTCCAAATTGAAGGCATTTGCAGAAGACACACAATAAAGGTGACTGAAAATTTTAAATTTGTGAAGAGTAGAAAACATTGTGGGAAAAGCAGAAAATGCTGGTTACCAGCATTTTCTCCTTTTCCAACAATGTTTTCTAAAGGCTTCTCTGTTGGGGGTCGTCAAAAAGAGGGATTGTGCGGTACTAGGTTAGGTTACGAGTTAAAAATACTAACTTATCAGCTAGAAATGTATTTTTGAGATGGAAGAGACTATGAAGGAAAGAGACAAAAATGAAGGAAAATCCAACATTTTAATTTCATTCCGGGATAACCATTGCTGCTCAATCAAACTATCAATGGTTTATCTTTCAATGAATTACAATGTATCTTGATTCCATCAGGCATGGAGACACCTTTAAGAATAAAGATGAGCCTGGGATAAATAAAGATGCTCTTTTGGAAAAGGTAGTTTATTGCATTTCCCAGATAAACTCAGCAAGTCATTGCATAAGTATGGGCCCATAATGTATTAACCCATTACCACACAATCCCTACTTTTGACGATTTTGAGAAGGAAGCCTTTAGAAAACATTGTGGGAAAAGGAGAAAATGCTGGTAACCATCATTTTCTCCTTTTCCCACAATGTTTTCAACCTTTCACAAAACAAATTCCAAATTTTCAGTCACTTTTATTTTGTCGTCTGCAAATGCTTTCAATTTAGACCAGTCTAAAATATTGTTGTTTGGTAAAGAGTTAAAACAATCGACCTAAGATAAATTGGCCCTTTGACATTCAGAAAAGTTACAAATATTTAGGCTCAGGTCAGTCTGCATGGACTGCAAAGGTGAATCTGGGTTATTGCTTTTTGTAGATGCATTAAAATGCCTTTTCATAGCACTGCCCATGTGTAGTTGGGTTTGGAGAACTTATGATTTTCTCAGTTATAATACAGATTGTTTTACAGGGAATTTATAAAACTCAAAAGATGAGATGATATAGTCCAGCTTTGAAAATTAAAATGATGTAGGAAATTCATTTACTTCATAATATTATATTTCAGCATACAGTGCCTTTCAGAGTTAAATTTTGTTCAACTTTATGCCATTTTGTTATTTGCACACCTTTTTGGTTTGTTATAATACACATAATGTAATTTATAAAATATGTTCTATATTGTATAAGGGTCTTAACACCAGAAAAGATCTGAGTTTTTACATCCTGTTATAATTTATATTTTGTTGAATAGTGTTAACATTCTGTGAGTGGAAACACATGAACCCTGCACATTGAAATGACGTACATGTGATTAAGATTGGTCAGTAATATATTTTAGTCTCATTGGTCAGCTGGGCCTGTATTCACCAACCATTCAAGAATATTCTTAGTCTCATTCTCCAAGGTTTTCAACAATTGTAAGTAACACAACTTCTGATTGGCTAAATCATTTGGTTTATTCAATCAGAAATTGTGTTACTTACGAATAAACAAACCAATCGGTTCAGCCAATCAGAAGTTGTGTTACTTACAAATGCAGAAAAATCTAGAGAATAAGACAGAACGTTTTTAAGTATGGTTGGTGAATACAGGCCCAGAGCTTGATGATTCTGTTATCAATTTATGAACGTTCTCTTCAAGGGCTTATTTTTGCAATTGAGGTACAGAAGGAAAAGATAAAATTACAGCTCTGTTTTGTATAATTTGTATTTGACAAGGCAAGATTTGAAACCTTGAGACATACATGTAAAATGCTCCAGTGACATGCAATAGTGACATCCATAGTCTTTTCTGTGTCACTGTTGAAAATTTCACAATTGTTCAAACTGAATTTGTTGCTGATAAAGTTCATGTGTGTTCCTACAAAATCATGTATATTTTATTGTTTTATAAAGAACGGGTCTGTAAAATATCAACATTTATGACCAAAGTCAAAGGTACAAAACTTTGAAAATGCAAGTCATAAAAATTGTTTTTAGAGAAACAGCAATTGTTAAATAACTATTCCTAAGTTACAAGAAATAAAGAGCAGCTGTGCTCCTACAAAAAAAAATATTCTTGTTGAAGATTTTGCTTTATCATGTTCAGTTCTCATGTACTGGTTAATCTAGCTTGATTTTGTTTTGGTTCACCACAAGACAAAAGTAATGTTTTATGTCCCAACTTTTTAGAACATTGTGGGAAACGATAATGGCTTGTATCAAGTGACTTGTGGGAAAATATGATTTTCCATTCTTCAAAAATAAGGCCCATCTGTTTCTAGCTGAGGTAGGCACAAAAAATTCAAAAATGTGGAAGTTTCAAATATGAATGGAAAGGCCAAGGATACAGTATGTGTTAACTCGTTACCACACAATCCTGAGGTTAAACTAACCTGGAATTGAAGGTTTTTAGCTAGGTTGGCGCCAGCCAAAAATTTTTAGTAGCCAAAAGTTTTGTCAGTCAAAACCCGGGATCAGTCTCTGAGCCTTATTACTTTTAAAATTTTACTTAGTGTCAATCTCTGAGTATTTCATGGCAATGAGTCCTGTATGGTAAATATAAATCTAGATCTACAGCTTTGCATCACTGATATAATATTTAAGGCGTTGTTCTTTTAAGATATTTTTGATGGTCTCATTACATACATGAGAGAGCCAAGTATTGAAAGTCAGCTACAAATTCCTGTGCTTATAGGCTGGTGAATGATCAAAAAGTTCCATAAAAGAAAATAAAATGCATATTTTAATCAGGCTTAACCTTTCACCACACCAGGGATCGTATATCCTCAGTTTGAACAATCCTGAGGAAGAAGGCTATTATTAATTCTAGGAAAAAGGTGAAAATGGTGGAAACCAGCATTTTTTTCTTTTTCCAACAATGTTTTCTACCTTTGAAAAGGCAGCTCAACAGTTCTTTCAATTTCTGCATACCAGTCATTAATTCATGCATTGCTAGAGATATTTATATTTATGATTTATTTATGATTTTGATTAAATGCAATGCAAAATATCTGTTTTGTCTTGCAAATGATCTAAGAAATACCCTTTCACACTTTACCTTTCTTGAAGATGCCGATCTCCGAAAATTATCAGATAACGGGTTACATATATAACTCATTTGGCGAAATATAGACCCAGCATTCATTATTACAAAAGGGACTTCATTAGAAAAGAATCTTATAAGGCCACACAAACCTTAAAAGGTTAAGTATTTGAGAAAAATCGCCATTGATGCTGTCAAATTTACTCGATAAACGAAAGTAAAACCACTTTCATGTACATAATTCATTCAGCACCACACTGTCCAAAAAATTGCGATTGTTCACGAATGTATTCTATTTATAGAACAAGCGCACTCGGCAACTGGCAGAGCGCAACTCTTATCCGGTCTTGGTCTATCGGATAGTTAAGGGAGATACAAGGGTTTAAGAGCTTAGGATAGCCGGTATATATGATAATCAAGTTGGCGTAGGCCGATTTCACAGTTATGAAAGTGTTCAATATACAAACCTGAGAACAATTTGACAGTCGGCCATTTTCTCTGATCACATTTTTTACAATCGCCAATATCGGCACTTTCCTTGTTTTTAGTCGCCAGCAATAAGATTTAATCGCCAATGGCGATTTTGGCGATCGGTAACGCCAACCTAGTTTTTAGCTCACCTGAGCACAACGTGCTCAAGGGGAGCTTTTAGGATCACCCGGTGTCCGTCGTCCGTCGTGCATCGTCCGTCGTCAACAATTCTTTAAACATCAACTCCTCCTAAACCGCTGGGCCAATTTGGACCAAACTTGGCTGGAATGTTCCTTGGGAGGTCCTCTTTAAAAATTGTTCACAGAATTTGATTCCATCAAAAACTCTGGTTGCCATGGCAACGAAATGGAATTTTTTAGCAAATTCTTTAAAAATCTTCTTCTCTGAAACCGCTGGCCAGATTTTAAAATAATTTCACACAGATGTTCCTTGGGTGACCCTTTTCTAAAATTGTTCGTGAAATTTTGATCCGTCAAGAAACATGGCTCTGGTGAATGGGGGCTTCTTGCACTGTACAGAAATGATGAAATTCTTAAAAATTCTTCTTCTCTGAAACCGCTGGCCAGATTTTAAAATAATTTCACACAGATGTTCCTTAGGTGACCCTTTTCAAAAATTGTTTGCGAAATTTTGATCCGTCAAGAAACATGGCTCTGGTGAATGGGGGCTTCTTGCACTGTACAGAAATGAAGAAATTCTTAAAAATTCTTCTTCTATGTAACCGCTGGTCAGATTTTAAAATAATTTCACAGAGATTTTCCTTGGATGACCCTTTTCAAAACTTGTTCGCGAAATTTTGATCTGTCGAGAAACATGGCTCTGGTGAATGGGGGCTTCTTGCACTATACAGAAATGAAGAAATTCTTAAAAATTCTTCTTCTCAGAAACTGCTGGTTAGATTTTGAAATAATTTCACAGACTTGTTCCTTGGGTTACCCTTTCCAAAAATTGTTCGCGAAATTTTGATTGGTCAAGAAACATGGCTCTTGTGAATGGGGGCTACTTGCACTATATAGAAATGAAGAAATTCTTGAAAATTCTTCTTCTCTGAAATGGCTGGACAGATTTTGAAATAATTTCACAGAGATATTCCTTGGGTGACCCTTTTCTAAAATTGTTCGCAAAATTTTGATTGGCCAAGAAACATGGCTCTAGTGAATGGGGGCTACTTGCACTATATGGAAATGAAGAAATTCTTGAAAATTCTTCTTCTCTGAAACCTATGGTCAGATTTTAAAATAATCTGACAGAGATGTTCCTTGGGTGACCCTTTCCAAAAGCTGTACATATAATTTTGATCCATCAAGAAACATGGCTCTTGTGAATGGGGGCTACTTGCACTATATGGACATGATGAAATTCTTTAAAATTCTCTTCCTCTGAAACCCCTGCTCAGATTTTGAAATTATTTCAGAGAGATGTTCCTTGGGTGACCCTTTTCAAAACTTGTTCGTAAATTTTGATCCATCAAGAAACATGGCTCTCATGGATGGGGGCTACTTGCTCTTATACAGAAATGAAGAATTCTTAAAAATTCTTCTTTTTGAAACTGATGGTCAGATTTCGAAATGACTTTTACAGGTGACCGTTTGAAAATTGCTTGGCAAAATTATAAATTTGGTTCCAATGTTTCAATACCTCAAAAAAAAAAATAGACTATGGTCATCTCAAAAATTCAGGTGAGCGATCCAGGGCCATCTTGGCCCTCTTGTTTAAAACATTGTTGGAAAAGGAGAAAATACTGATTACAAGCATTTTCCCCTTGTCCCACAATTTTTCCTACCCAACAATAGACAGAAATCATC
The DNA here is from genome assembly GCA_943736015.1 of Tridacna crocea. Lineage (NCBI taxonomy): Eukaryota > Metazoa > Mollusca > Bivalvia > Cardiida > Cardiidae > Tridacna > Tridacna crocea. The sequence continues at coordinate 29,357,035 of OX031066.1, read as the reverse complement.
ATTTAAACCTCACTTAATGTCATTTGGAAATTTTGTTGTTTGGTAAGAGTTAATCATGTTTGTCACTCCAGAAAGTATGGCAGCCTGTCCTTTGCACCTAAGTCCTGGGCCCGTATTCAACAACTATTCTTAAGAGGGTTCCTTGTCTTATTCTCCAGATTTTTCTACATTTGTAAGTAACAGAAAAAAAAACTTCTGATTGGCTAAACCTAATAAATTGGCTAAACCGTTTGGTTTAGCCAATCAGAAGTTATGTGACTTGCAATGTAGAAAACCTTGAGAATAAGACTAAGAATATTCTCACAAATCCCTGGTGAATACAGGCCCTGGTACTGCCCCCTAGTGCTCCAGAGTACGGTGAAGGCCAGAGGATAAATTTCGTTCGGCCAATATTATGTAGAATGGCTGCTGTATAGCCTCAATGTTCTTGGACAAATCAGTTGGGATGGAAATACAGACCCTGCTGTTGTTAAGCAGAGTACATACTTAGATTGCCCAGCAGCCTGGAAATGAGTCATTAAACCAAGGCGAAATTGTATGTTAGAGCAGCTCATGAATTTATACTCTGGTGAATGATAATGCCCATCCCCATTGTACCTATGTTGTGCAAGTGTGCAGTCAGTGGCTATTGTTAACTTGGTCAGGACTGGCTAGCTTGATCAAATGCATCGTAAGTGGACTTAGATACAGATTTTAATCTTAGCCTGACACTTCCAATATGGAAATCAGTTTAATTATGCAGGTTTTGGCAATAAGGATTTTCTCTCACAGGAACACTGTATTCCATTTACATGTATAATAGATGAGGCCCTCTCAAAGGGATTGTAAATGTAATGGTTGGAAATTGAGGTAGAAGTCTGAATGGTTCCAATTTTCAACCCATTACCTCACAATCCCTACTTTTGATGACCCTGAGAAAAAAGCCTTTAGAACACATTGTGGGAAAAGGAGAAAATGCTGGTAACCAGCATTTTTTCCTTTTCCCACAATGTGTTCTACTCTTCACAAAACAAATTTCAAATTTTCAGTTACTTTTATTTTGTCGTCTGCAAATGCTTTTGATTTTTACAAACCTTAAATTATGTTATTTGGTAATGAGTTAAACCATGCATGGGTTACTTTTATACAGGAACACATTTTAATAATCAGATGGGATCTAATTAAATGTTTTTCTGTATTTGAATTAATCCACCACTTACAGCTTTATTTGTTGATTTTCTGCTTCTGAAAAGGCGTCAGTCTGAGAACAAAAGTATTGCAACAAGCATGTTGGCTCTTAGTTTTTGAAAATTGAGTTTCTTTTTTATCTGTTTCATAGTGAGTGCAATGTTAAAGAAAATAACAGTATTTTGAACACAACTCGACAGAGACCTGAAAAATCCAGATAATCAAACTTGATCTATTAACTCTTTACAACTTTTAACAATCCCAGAAAGAAGCTTTTGAAAACACTGTATGAAAAGGAGAAAATACTGGTAGCCAGCATTTTCTCCTTTTCCCACAACGCTTTCTATCCATTGATAGACAATTTTCAATTTTTGAGCCATACTTATGTTTTCATCTGCAAATGCTTTCAATTTGGACTGGTCTATAATTTTGTTGTGTGGTAAAGAAGAGTTAACCCTTTCCCAGACAGCAAAATTTTAGACTTACCAAAATTGAAAGCATATTTTGCAGATGACAGTTTCAATGTGGCTCAAATGGTGCAATTTTATATGGACTGGGGAGAAAAAATTGTGTGAAAAGGGGGAGATGCTTGTTACCAGTATTTTCTCCTTTTCCCACAAACTTTTCAAAGGGTTTCTTCCTCAGGGGCGTTAAAAGTTGGGATTGTGCAGTAAAGAATTAAGAGAGCCCAGGAGCTTAATGCTGTGCTTGTGAAAGTATGAAACAAAATTCTAGAAAGGGCAATCAGTTACTTTACAGAAAGCATGAGGAGAGAATATCAAGACACCAATAACAGCATTACCACACTCACAAAAATTTTTATCCTTTTCAATCTCTCATCCATAGACAATACTGGCATATTTTTAAAAGGACATAATAATTATTTCATCAAATCATAAAATATGATGGTTTATCCTCTTCACTGTTAGAAAAAAAATGAAGTGTTTTGAATTATATCCTCTTTGCAAAAGTTGCCAAGAACTACTATAACACTATACCTAATTACGAAGTATTCTTGGCGCTTAGCAAACTCTGAGTAGTATAAAAAAGTTAGTGGTGTCATACCCTCCATGCCAGTCTTAACCGGGGCGAATACAATCTATAAAATACATTGGTCTAATTTCCTTGGACTACTAAAATTCAAATACAAATCACGGGCGTAAGAATGAGTGACACTAAAATTAAATGTCAATCACAATTTTGTAACAGATACCTTATCTTTTTCAGTGATGCATGTACACAATAAAATTAAGTCTAATCCTTTTACATCGGCTTACCCCAAATAACAAATATGGCGACTTCGCATGCGGATTATTATGGCATATTTTGGTTTTCCCGAATATCTCTGGCTTTTTTGCACCAAAATATGCAATACGTTTAATGTTGCATATATATCTTAATAATTTGTTCTGTTTCAATTAAGTCAATGAACAGTTGATGGACTGAAATTTGACTTGAACTTGGTTTTGTTGTAAAGAGCCGCAGCAAAATGGCCGCCAAATCCAATGATAAGTGCAGCGTTGAAACTATTGAAAAGAAACTAACGACATTCAACAACACACAAGACAGTGTACAGGCCCTATCAATGTGGATAATGCATAACAGATCTTATCATCAGAGGATTGTTGACACATGGTTGAAAGTTTTGAAAAAGAGTAAGTACACCTTCGGCCTTTGCCGCTTTGGGCTTTCAATTTCAGTCAACTCTCCCATTTCAGATATTCAGTCAGTCGATTGTTGACAGTCCAAAGGGGATGCCATTAATCTCTCTTCGCTTAAAGTTGTGGCATAATCCGCAGAAGTTCACTGGTAGGGACTTTGCCTGAAATAATCTTTGTTATAGAATAGGCAGTGGCTAGAGATACGGTACCGTACCTCTAGCCTATATCAAAGAAATGGCTAGAGATACGGTACCGTACCTCTAGCCCCGGAGTCTAAAGATACGGTACCGTATCTCTAGTCATTCTTATGATATTGGCTAGAGGTACGGTATTTTGTAGATACATGTAAGAAATTATAAATTTACTTCAGTTTTGATTATATAGTTATTAGTATGGCTTAGTATCAATCTCTACTTCAAAGGACAGAAACTCGTTGTTGTGTGCGAGTTTGCATCGATGCGCGAAAATAATAATTGCGTTGATTAGTTAGGTGAATTTAATTGCTTAAGATGTATGCGGATCTTACATTATTTTAACTTTTGTTGTTCTTTAATTGATTATGGAAAACGACATAATTAATCAATTACACAATCACGGAAATTGATAATTAATCTATTACTCAATCACGGAAAATTTTCTGAAAGCACTTTCAAGCCAATTTTGTATCATACGGTCAAAATGGCTCATAGTATTCACGTCGAGAAGAAATTTGAAGATTTTCAAACATTTAAAAGGGCGATAGAGTGCTATCAAAGTGCAGAAAGTGTGCAGTTTTACAAGAGGGATTCTATGACTATACAAAAAGCCCAGCCGCGCGTATAAACAAAAATAAAAGAAAGGATAAAGTATTACAGGATATCGCTTTAAATACTGTATTCATGGTGGCAATAATTTCAAAGCCAGAGGGACAGGAGTGAGAGAACAAAGGTTATCTATCTATCTGTCTGTCTGTCTGTCTACCATCCATCTATTTATACTTATTAAGGTATTTTATCTATTCATTTATTTATCTACTCTTGGGTTGGGAGCGGTGGATAGAGTTGCGTGTTTAGGTTCGGGTCTGGTAAGCACAATTCGAACTGAAATTTGGTGTGGGCTATTGCTTATGTATGGTAGAAGCAGAATTTTACGGCATGAATTATATGTAAATATTTATTGCAAACATAAAGGCCAAAAAATAATGTGAACAATGAGTTCTTTTAACCAGTTCTCCGCACAATATTCTTTCCAAGCCACTGGCTGCTTTCCCACATAACTATCGTCGAAACATTGGACAGCAGTGAGAGAGAAATGAATCCTGTCGCATTGACTGTCATCAATCCTCGAAAAAGTTTATTAGCCGAGCCGTGGATCGAACGGCGATCTCCTGTTCTCAGTTCCGGTAGGCTATACCGACTGAGCTATGGGGCTAGGCCTGCACATGGTTGTAAATAACTTTAGGAATTTGATTGAATGAATGGTGTTTAACGCCGTTTTCAACAGTATTTCAGTACTTTTGCATCTGCCAGTGCACCTATTCATGCTTTCCTCGAGTTTTTATAACCAGTACTCGGCACAATATTCTTTCTAAGCCACTGATTGCTTTCCTACATGCAGTACAAGTCCTTTGAAAACACAGTAGGAAAAAGAGATAATGCTCATTTCTCATTTTCCAACAGTGTTTTCTACGCTTTTGGATAACCATTTTCCACCATTATCATCAAAATTTAAATTGTTTACAAATTCTTTGAGTGTAAAATTTGTCTTTTGAGAAAGGGTTAAGCAAGGATATTACATATGTTATATAGAATCCCTGGGTTAAGTAATCAAGTTCACCAAATAATCAACGCAATTATTATTTTCGCTCATTAGTGCACATTCGCACACTGCAACTTGATAAGTTTCTGTCCTTTGATGCCGATCAATTACTACAAATACATACTAATAACAATAATAATCAAAACTGAAGTAAATTTATAATTTCTTACATGTATCTACAAAATACCGTACCTCTAGCCTATATCATAAGAATGACTAGAGATACGGTACCGTATCTTTAGACTCCGGGGCTAGAGGTACGGTACCGTATCTCTAGCCACTGCCTTTGAAATGAAATAGAGTTTTCGATCACGCAAAATCGGGTGACAGATGTTTAGGTAACAAACAAGTTCGGTAGTCTCAACAATGAGACGCTCTGGTGATCTTTTTGTATTTGGACATTTACTGTACACCGTACCGTCTCAAGTCCATCGTGAATTTTCCGGTAGCAAATATAGAGCGCTATACTGACCTATTTCGTCGGTTTTATCTGTATTGCAGCGAAATGTAATTAACTTTTAGAACTAAACATGACCAAAAACAAATTTTTAAACCATTCATGACATAAAAAGCTTGTAGAAGTCGTTCACAACATGTTTATCTCGGAAAAATCATGGATGTTTTCGTGAACGTAAACGACTTGAGTAAGTGATGAAATGCATGTTTTTTTCTCAAGATCAGAGTTTAAATTGAAAATATTTGTGTTTCAAACGAAGGAATATTGAATACACAAGCAACAGGTATGTTTAAATCCAAGTTTTGTGCTCTATTTGCAAAATTATAAGAGTTCAAACTTGCGCACAAAATGTGCAGAACTTTCAACTGATTTTGTCCGGATTGTCTCTGTACCCAGAGGCGACCAGTCAAAAAGTAACATCGCCTTTTGGGACAGTTATCTGTACTCACGAGTTCGGTAACATAGACTTACAGAGTAAATCGATCAGATGTTTCGGTAACCAAGCAATTATATTGTGTTTATGTTCTGTGACGTTCTTAACACCTAATGATTGTCTTTGTTATATTCAAACCTTTTACTTTCGCACTTTTAACCAATTTATCCCTTGATAGATAGGTTCAAACCTTTTATTAGCTCACCTGAGCACAACGTGCTCAAGGGGAGCTTTTAGGATCACCCGGTGTCCGTCGTGCGTCGTCAACAATTCTTTAAACATCAACTCCTCCTAAACCGCTGGGCGGATTTGGACCAAACTTGGCAGGAATGTTCCTTGGGAGGTCCTCTTTAAAAATTGTTCACAGAATTTGATTCCATCAAAAACTCTGGTTGCCATGGCAATGAAATGGAATTTTTTAGCAAATTCTTTAAAAATTTCTCCTCTGAAACCGCTGGTCGGATTTTGAAATAATTTCACAAATATGTTCCTTGGGTGACCCTTTTCAAAAATTGTTCGTGAAATTTTGATTCGTCAAAAAATGTGGCTCTGGTGAATGGGGGCTTCTTGCACTATACAGAAATGAAGGAATTCTTTTAAAATCTTCTCCTCTGAAACCGCTGGTCGGATTTTGATATAATTTCACAGATATGTTCCTTGGGTGACCCTTTTAAAAAACTGTTCGTGAAATTTTGATTTGTCAAGAAACATGGCTCTGGTGAATGGGGGCTACTTGCACTATAGGGAAATGAGGAAATTCTTAAAAATTTTTTTCCACTTTTTCCATTTGACCCCGTGTCATGGAAAAAAGGGGCTTAATGCAAAATTGCATTTTTTACTAATATCTCATTCAGTTTTTAGCTCACCTGAGCACAACATGCTCAAGGGGAGCTTTTAGGATCACCCGGTGTCCGTCGTCCGTCGTCAACAATTCTTTAAACATCAACTCCTCCTAAACCGCTGGGCGGATTTGGACCAAACTTGGCAGGAATGTTCCTTGGGAGGTCCTCTTTAAAAATTGTTCACAGAATTTGATTCCATCAAAAACTCTGGTTGCCATGGCAACGAAATGGAATTTTTCAGCAAATTCTTTAAAAATCTTCTCCTCTGAAACCGCTGGTCGGATTTTGAAATAATTTCACAGATATGTTCCTTGGGTGACCCTTTTCAAAAATTGTTCGTGAAATTTTGATTCGTCAAAAAATGTGGCTCTGGTGAATGGGGGCTTCTTGCACTATACAGAAATGAAGGAATTCTTTTAAGATCTTCTCCTCTGAAACCGCTGGTCGGATTTTGAAATAATTTCACAGATATGTTCCTTGGGTGACCCTTTTCAAAAATTGTTCGTGAAATTTTGATCCGTCAAAAAATGTGGCTCTGGTGAATGGGGGCTTCTTGCACTATACAAAAATGAAGGAATTCTTAAAAACTCTTTTTCTCTGAAATGGCTGGACAGATTTTGAAAAAAATTCACAGAGATGTTCCTTGGGTGACCCTTTTCAAAAATTGTTCGTGAAATTTTGATCCATCAAAAAATGTGGCTCTGGTGAATGGGGGCTACTTGCACTATACAGAAATGAAGGAATTCTTAAAAAATCTTCTTCTCTGAAACCGCTAGTCAGATTTTGAAATAATTTCACAGTGTTGTTCCTTGGGTGACCCTTTTAAAAAATTGTTCGTGAAATTTTGATTTGTCAAGAAACATGGCTCTGGTGAATGGGGGCTACTTGCACTATAGGGAAATGAGGAAATTCTTAAAAATTTTTCTTCTCAGAAACCGATGGTCAGATTTTGAAATAATTTCTCAGGGATGTTCCTTGGGTGACCCTTTTTAAACAGTTTTCGCGAAATTTTGATTGATCAAGAAACATGGCTCTGGTGAATGGGGGCTACTTGCACCATAGGAAAATGAAGAAGTTCTTAAAAATTCTTCTTCTCTGAAACGGCTGGACAGATTTTGAAGTGATTTCACAGAGATTATCCTTGGGTGACCCTTTTCAAAAATTGTTCACAAAATTGTGATCCGTCAAGAAACATGGCTCTGGTGAATGGGGGCTACTTGCACTATAAGAAAATGAAGAAATTCTTGAAAGTTCTTCTTCTCTGAAACCCCTAGTTGGATTTTAAAATAATTTGACAGGGATGTTCCTTGGGTGATCCTTGCTCTTGTGAATGGGAGCTACTTGCACTATATGGACATGATGAAATTCTTGAAAATTCTCTTTCTCAGAAACCCCTGGTCAGATTTTAAAACAAAATTTCCGAAATGTTCCTTGGGTGACCCTTTTGAGAACTTGTTTGTAAATTTTGATCAGTCAAGAAACATGGCTCTCGTGGATGGGGGATACTTGCTCTTAAACAGAAATGAAGAATTCTTAAAAATTCTTCTTTCTGAAACTGATGGTCAGATTTCGAAATGAATTTTACAGGTGACCTTTTGAAAATTGCTTAGCAAAATTATATATATGGTTCCAATGTTTCAATACCTCAAAAAAGAAATAGGCTATGGTCATCTCAAAAATTCAGGTGAGCGATCCAGGGCCATCTTGGCCCTCTTGTTCTTTCACTTTCCACCCTCTTTCGCTTGAAAGATAGGCAGTCCACATGGTCAAAATATACAGCATGGAATGAGGTATACCAAAAAATTATTTATGAGACATGGTGGAAAATACAAATTAAGTTTTTAAATAATGAAGGTTTGAACAAAATAAAGCCATACATTGGGTGTAAAGAATGTCACGATACATAAATACTATATACAGTCGAATCTGAGTTAGCGGTCATACGTGCATAGCGGCCAATCTGTGATTAACGGTCAGTTCAGGCCCGCCCGTGCAAATTAACTCTTTAAAGTCCTTTAATTAAAGGTAAACTGTTATATGTGGTCAGCGGTCACATCTGAAGATCTTTATTGCGCTTCAAGCATATCCCATAAAGTGGTCACGCGACCCGAATAATTGCTAGCAGGTGGTGTGAAAAAAATAAGTAACACGTCTGGCTTCATGTGCATAAACCACGAAGTTATACTAATCAACATGTGATAAACAGTTAAAGATGCCTGTCTACAGCCGGTGAGCAGAAACGCTGTTAAATTTCAAAAAGAAAAATAGAATGGTACAGAAATCTGTCCTTTGTGTACACAAGGATAAATTACTGACATATATCGTGTAAATGAAAAAAGAAACAGGGGGGTTTGTGTGAAAAACCTAAAATTGGCCAGTAGAAAACTGGCTTACGATCAAAGCTGTAAACAATGGCGGTGACTCACGGAAATTTGTCGTTGGTTTCCACCTAGAGTCGGATACGGTGTAACTTACATGTAGGCCTCGATCTCCTCCTAAAAATAGAGGCTGCAACAGAGAAGCATCCATTTTCCTTTATTTACCGCATCAAGGCCAAGGTCAAATAAAGTCACGTTACAGTATGCATGATCATCCAGAGAATAATCTAGCTGCGCGTCCCGCGTCCCTGGCGCACAAAAAATGCTTGAGACGCACAAAAGCAATAAATGTGCGTCCCTCGGGACGCACAGGTTACGAAAAGCATATTGTACGAATAATTAGTAAATCTCACGATTGTAAAGTGATATTTTCGTTGTTTGCATTCGGATCACATACATTTCCTCTAAGCAAGTCATACTAGCATGATATTTATTTTCGCTCATCAAACATTTGCAGACGACTCCTCTTTCCCCACCCCCCCTTTATTTTCATTTCATAAAACAACATTATTTCCACTCATGAACAGAATTTTAGGTTCCACATATTGCTTTATTCAGAAATTTGTGTGAATTCACTTTTAAAATTCATTATTAAAGATAAGGAGATAGTTTGAAGTCCTTCTGATCGGACGACGCCACGCTGCTCATTGTAGTGTCATGGGTTTTCGCGCTTTTCTGTCGATCTATTTTTTCTTGACAGTTAGTTTCTGGAGTAGTATTACTACATGATTTGACATCATTTAGTCTGTTTAAATAGCAAGTAACTTAAAAACCAGTCACTTTACACTAGATAAGAGGAATAACAATTTCCTTACTCTGTCATAAATGACTCGCCAGCTTCATTATCATCCGGGTGTCCTTCGCATTTTATACTGATTGTGTTTAACCCATATTTCTGCCCGATGCACGCAAGCTAGGTTATATGAAGTTCTAGACGATAATTTCATGGCTCAGACTGACATTTAGGCAGATATCTTTCACCATCAAAGACCAGTCATTTCAAATTTCCAAATGTCAAAACCCGGGCTCAGGGAAGCTTGCCGAGTTGTCATCTTTTGTCAAGACATTCATGGACAAAAATTTGTTTCTCATTTTTCAGCCAATTTTCGTGTTTGTTATCCACTATGTTTAATCCAAGATTGTGATTAATAAGAATCACGAAACCAAGCGCTAAAAACCAGAATTCAAGTTTTGGCACCAAGCCAGGTTAGCAACCGACTACAATGGATTCCGGGATTTCTCGATCGATTATCGAAATCGGAAGCCAAAACCAAGTGACTTTCGACTATAGTCGATCATCGGCCCACCACTAGGTGAAGGGTTAATAAATTCCAATTCTCTGATAGGATAGAAAATATTGTGGAAAATGAGAAACTTCTTGTTCCGAGCGCTTTCTTTTTTTCACAATGTCATTGAAACAAGGGGATTGTTTGTGAAATGGTTAAACTGTTCCACATCATAGACATATGTTAATTTGTTTATAAAGTTACTAAAACCTATTTTCGGTTTTTTGTCTGTTATTTACATCTGCAAAAAAAGTTCTTAAATCATGAAATGTTTGCTAACAAACCTTAGTGGGACTCGGTATTTTTAAAGCTGGACGCATTGATTTTGGTCTGGGATTCATTGATTTCACACTTGCGAGTCCCAGGACTCATTGTTAGCAAAATCTAGATTATTCACTGATCATCATACGAATCTACCCGAGTGTATAACGGATATCGAAAATCTTTGATTCAAAATTGGGTAACGACCAATCTGTTTACATTGAAGGCCACAAGTCTGCGAAATGCATTTTCTATCAGGCGTAATCTAAGCAACCTTGCAACCGTCAGGCGCAATATTTGGCATAGATATATAAGATTGACTATATTTTGATAAAATAAAAACAAAATGAGTTAAAACTGGCTTAAAATGAGTACTATTGCCTCTTTAAACTTCATAGTGTAGGTGTACACTTCGCATAAACGGTGTTAAAGTGGTGCTATTCGATCGGCAGATAGACGCTGCTTCCCCGCAATGCTTTACATTACTACTGAAAACGTGGTTACCAATAATTTCCACAATGGGGTCGAGTACCGTAATTTGCTTAAATCTTTGGACAGAAAAATAATTATTCTTTTTCATGTCCCAATACATTGGTCTACAAAAAATAATTATTTTTGTCAGCTGTCCCAAAACTTGTGGTCAAACAAGACAATCTGTCATACTGAAAGACACTGGATAACTCGTCGAATATTGCCGACGTTGAACTTCAGTGATGTCAGGTTTGCAGGTTGTCTATTTTTAGATTGATTGGAATTCCACCGATCAGTTTGAGCACTAAGAGTTTAAAACTGCTTTTTGTCATAGTTTTCGTTGATTATTAACTTTTCATTCAACATTGTCTGCATCTTGGGATCGCGATGAAGATGTTATTTTCCGTTTGTAGATAAAATTCACAACATAAGTTACCTGCTTACATGTACGTGAGGTGAACGACGTTTATACCACTCTGACAAGTAGCCTACCTGCTTGGACCGTTCTTAAATCGATCGATTTACCTTGGATAAAACTGTGTACCTTTATTATGCTCCCCGAAGGGCGAGCATATAGTCGTCGCTTCGTCTGTCCGTCCGTCCTTACGAGCCCGACATTGTGGGGTTAGAGGTGACTGCGCATTTAGTCTCTATGGGGTTCATTCTGTCCATCTGGTAGTTATGGGGTTAGGGTTAGGCTTGTGGGGTTAAAAAAGATGCTCTTGTGGGGTTATTTTTTGTTACATTGAATAAAGAACAATTCGACCCCCACAAGGTCCGTCCCCTAACAACTTCCGTATGTCCGTCCGAAGCCATTTATCCACAACCCCTGGACCAAATTTGATAAAACTTCATATATGAACTCCTTAGGGTAAGGCGCCGACGTGTCTTTCCGACTTTTTAGCTCACCTGAGCACAACGTGCTCAAGGGGAGCTTTTAGGATCACCCGGTGTCCGTCGTGCGTCGTCCGTCGTGCGTCGTCCGTCGTGCGTCGTCAACAATTCTTTAAACATCAACTCCTCCTAAACCGCTGGGCGGATTTGGACCAAACTTGGCAGGAATGTTCCTTGGGAGGTCCTCTTTATAAATTGTTCACAGAATTTGATTCCATCAAAAACTCTGGTTGCCATGGCAACCAAATGGAATTTTTTAGCAAATTCTTTAAAAATCTTCTCCTCTGAAACCGCTGGTTGGATTTTAAAATAATTTCACAGATATGTTCCTTGGGTGACTCTTTTCAAAAATTGTTCGTGAAATTTTGATTCGTCAAGAAATGTGGCTCTGGTGAATGGGGGCTTCTTGCACTATACAGAAATGAAGGAATTCTTTAAAAATCTTCTCCTCTGAAACCCCTGGTCGGATTTTGAAATAATTTCACAGATATGTTCCTTGGGTTACCCTTTTCAAAAATTGTTCGTGAAATTTTGATTGGTCAAAAAATGTGGCTCTGGTGAATGGGGGCTTCTTGCACTGTACAGCAATGAAGGAATTCTTAAAAAATCTTCTTCTCTGAAACCGCTGGTCAGATTTTGAAATAATTTCACAGAGATGTTCATTGGGTGACCCTTTTCAAAAATTGTTCGCGAAACTTTGATTGGTCGAGAAACATGGCTCTGGTGAATGGGGGCTACTTGCACTATACAGAAATGAAGAAATTCTTAAAAATTCTTCTTCTCTGAAACCGCTGGCCAGATTTTAAAATAATTTCACACAGATATTCCTTGGGTGACCCTTTTCAAAAATTGTTTGCGAAATTTTGATCCGTCAAGAAACATGGCTCTGGGGAATGGGGGCTTCTTGCACTATACAGAAATGAAGAAATTCTTAAAAATTCTTCTTCTCTGAAACCGATGGCCAGATTTTGAAATAATTTCACAGAGATATTCCTTGGGTGACCCTTTTCTAAAATTGTTCGCGAAATTTTGATTGGCCAAGAAACATGGCTCTAGTGAATGGGGGCTACTTGCACTAGATGGAAATGAAGAAATTCTTGAAAATTCTTCTTCTCTGAAACCCGGGGTCAGATTTTAAAATAATCTGACAGAGATGTTCCTTTGGTGACCCTTTCCAAAAGCTGTACATATAATTTTGATCCCTCAAGAAACATGGCTCTTGTGAATGGGGGCTACTTGCACTATACGGACATGATGAAATTCTTTAAAATTTTCTTTCTCTGAAACCCCTGGTCAGATTTTAAAATAATTTCAGAGAGATGTTCCTTGGGTAGACCCTTTTCAAAACTTGTTCGTAAATTTTGATCCATCAAGAAACATGGCTCTCGTGGATGGGGGTTACTTGCTCTTATACAGAAATGAAGAATTCTTAAAAATTCTTCTTTTTGAAACTGATGGTCAGATTTCGAAATGACTTTTACAGGTGACCTTTTGAAAATTGCTTGGCAAAATTATAAATTTGGTTCCAATGTTTCAACGCTAAAAAAGAAAAAAAAAAAAATAGACTATGGTCATCTCAAAAATTCAGGTGAGCGATCCAGGGCCATCTTGGCCCTCTTGTTCCATTTGACCCAGTGTCATGGAAAAAAGGGGCTTAATGCAAAATTGCATTTTTAGCTCACCTGAGCACAACGTGCTCAAGGGGAGCTTTTAGGATCACCCGGTGTCCGTCGTCCTTCGTCCTTCGTGCGTCGTCAACAATTCTTTAAACATCAACTCCTCCTAAACCGCTGGGCGGATTTGGACCAAACTTGGCAGGAATGTTCCTTGGGAGGTCCTCTTTAAAAATTGTTCACAGAATTTGGTTCCATCAAAAACTCTGGTTGCCATGGCAACGAAATGGAATTTTTTAGCAAATTCTTTAAAAATCTTCTCCTCTGAAACCGCTGGTCGGATTTTGAAATAATTTCACAGATATGTTCCTTGGGTGACCCTTTTCAAAAATTGTTCGTGAAATTTTGATTCGTCAAAAATTGTGGCTCTGGTGAATGGGGGCTTCTTGCACTATACAGAAATGAAGGAATTCTTAAAAAATCATCTCCTCTGAAACCGCTGGTCGGATTTTGTAATAATTTCACAGATATGTTCCTTGGGTGACCCTTTTCAAAAATTGTTCGTGAAATTTTGATCCGTCAAAAATTGTGGCTCTGGTGAATGGGGGCTTCTTGCACTATACAGAAATGAAGGAATTCTTAAAAAATCTTCTTCTCTGAAAGCGCTGGTCGGATTTTGAAATAATTTCACAGAGTTGTTCCTTGGGTGACCCTTTTAAAAAATTGTTCATGAAATTTTGATTGCTCAAGAAACATGGCTCTGGTGAATGGGGGCTTCTTGCACTATACAGAAATGAAGAAATTCTTAAAAATTCTTCTTCTCTGAAACAGCTGGTTAGATTTTGAAATAATTTCACAGACTTGTTCCTTGGGTGACCCTTTTCAAAAATTGTTCGCGAAATTTTGATTGGCCAAGAAACATGGCTCTGGTGAATGGGGGCTACTTGCACTATACAGAAATGAAGAAATTCTTGAAAATTCTTCTTCTCTGAAATGGCTGGACAGATTTTTGAAATAATTTCACAGAGATGTTCCTTGGGTGACCCTTTACTAAAATTGTTCGCGAAATTTTGATTGGCCAAGAAACATGGCTCTAGTGAATGGGGGGGCTACTTGCTCTATATGGAAATGAAGAAATTCTTGAAAATTCTTCTTCTCTGAAACCCGTGGTCAGATTTTAAAATAATCTGACAGAGATGTTCCTTGGGTGACCCTTTCCAAAAGCTGTACATATAATTTTGATCTGTCAAGAAACATGGCTCTTGCGATTGGGGGCTACTTGCACTATACGGACATGATGAAATTCTTTAAAATTCTCTCTTCGCTGAAACCCCTGGTCAGATTTTGAAATAATTTCAGAGAGATGTTCCTTGGGTGACCCTTTTCAAAACTTGTTGGTAAATTTTGATCCATCGAGAAACATGGCTCTCGTGGAAGGGGCCTACTTGCTCTTATACAGAAATGAAGAATTCTTAAAAATTCTTCTTTTTGAAACTGATGGTCAGATTTCGAAATGACTTTTACAGGTGACCTTTTGAAAATTGCTTGGCAAAATTATAAATTTGGTTCCAATGTTTCAATACCTCAAAAAAAAAAAAAAAAATAGACTATGGTCATCTCAAAAATTCAGATGAGCGATCCAGGGCCATCTTGGCCCTCTTGTTTACTAATATCTCATTCAGTTTTTAGCTCACCTGAGCACAACGTGCTCAAGGGGAGCTTTTAGGATCACCCGGTGTCCGTCGTGCGTCGTCCGTCGTGCGTCGTCAACAATTCTTTAAACATCAACTCCTCCTAAACCGCTGGGCGGATTTGGACCAAACTTGGCAGGAATGTTCCTTGGGAGGTCCTCTTTAAAAATTGTTCACAGAATTTGATTCCATCAAAAACTCTGGTTGCCATGGCCACAAAATGGAATTTTTTAGCAAATTCTTTAAAAATCTTCTCCTCTGAAACCGCTGGTCGGATTTTGAAATAATTTCACAGATATGTTCCTTGGGAGGTCCTCTTTATAAATTGTTCACAGAATTTGATTCCATCAAAAACCCTGGTTGCCATGGCAACCAAATGGAATTTTTTAGCAAATTCTTTAAAAATCTTCTCCTCTGAAACCGCTGGTTGGATTTTAAAATAATTTCACAGATATGTTCCTTGGGTGACTCTTTTCAAAAATTGTTCGTGAAATTTTGATTCGTCAAGAAATGTGGCTCTGGTGAATGGGGGCTTCTTGCACTATACAGCAATGAAGGAATTCTTAAAAAATCTTCTTCTCTGAAACCGCTGGTCAGATTTTGAAATAATTTCACAGAGATGTTCATTGGGTGACCCTTTTCAAAAATTGTTCGCGAAACTTTGATTGGTCGAGAAACATGGCTCTGGTGAATGGGGGCTACTTGCACTATACAGAAATGAAGAAATTCTTAAAAATTCTTCTTCTCTGAAACCGCTGGCCAGATTTTAAAATAATTTCACACAGATATTCCTTGGGTGACCCTTTTCAAAAATTGTTCGCGAAATTTTGATCCGTCAAGAAACATGGCTCTGGGGAATGGGGGCTTCTTGCACTATACAGAAATGAAGAAATTCTTAAAAATTCTTCTTCTCTGAAACCGATGGCCAGATTTTGAAATAATTTCACAGAGATATTCCTTGGGTGACCCTTTTCTAAAATTGTTCGCGAAATTTTGATTGGCCAAGAAACATGGCTCTAGTGAATGGGGGCTACTTGCACTAGATGGAAATGAAGAAATTCTTGAAAATTCTTCTTCTCTGAAACCCGGGGTCAGATTTTAAAATAATCTGACAGAGATGTTCCTTTGGTGACCCTTTCCAAAAGCTGTACATATAATTTTGATCCCTCAAGAAACATGGCTCTTGTGAATGGGGGCTACTTGCACTATACGGACATGATGAAATTCTTTAAAATTTTCTTTCTCTGAAACCCCTGGTCAGATTTTAAAATAATTTCAGAGAGATGTTCCTTGGGTAGACCCTTTTCAAAACTTGTTCGTAAATTTTGATCCATCAAGAAACATGGCTCTCGTGGATGGGGGTTACTTGCTCTTATACAGAAATGAAGAATTCTTAAAAATTCTTCTTTTTGAAACTGATGGTCAGATTTCGAAATGACTTTTACAGGTGACCTTTTGAAAATTGCTTGGCAAAATTATAAATTTGGTTCCAATGTTTCAACGCTAAAAAAGAAAAAAAAAAAAATAGACTATGGTCATCTCAAAAATTCAGGTGAGCGATCCAGGGCCATCTTGGCCCTCTTGTTCCATTTGACCCAGTGTCATGGAAAAAAGGGGCTTAATGCAAAATTGCATTTTTAGCTCACCTGAGCACAACGTGCTCAAGGGGAGCTTTTAGGATCACCCGGTGTCCGTCGTCCTTCGTCCTTCGTGCGTCGTCAACAATTCTTTAAACATCAACTCCTCCTAAACCGCTGGGCAGATTTGGACCAAACTTGGCAGGAATGTTCCTTGGGAGGTCCTCTTTAAAAATTGTTCACAGAATTTGGTTCCATCAAAAACTCTGGTTGCCATGGCAACGAAATGGAATTTTTTAGCAAATTCTTTAAAAATCTTCTCCTCTGAAACCGCTGGTCGGATTTTGAAATAATTTCACAGATATGTTCCTTGGGTGACCCTTTTCAAAAATTGTTCGTGAAATTTTGATTCGTCAAAAATTGTGGCTCTGGTGAATGGGGGCTTCTTGCACTATACAGAAATGAAGGAATTCTTAAAAAATCTTCTCCTCTGAAACCGCTGGTCGGATTTTGTAATAATTTCACAGATATGTTCCTTGGGTGACCCTTTTCAAAAATTGTTCGTGAAATTTTGATCCGTCAAAAATTGTGGCTCTGGTGAATGGGGGCTTCTTGCACTATACAGAAATGAAGGAATTCTTAAAAAATCTTCTTCTCTGAAAGCGCTGGTCGGATTTTGAAATAATTTCACAGAGTTGTTCCTTGGGTGACCCTTTTAAAAAATTGTTCATGAAATTTTGATTGCTCAAGAAACATGGCTCTGGTGAATGGGGGCTTCTTGCACTATACAGAAATGAAGAAATTCTTAAAAATTCTTCTTCTCTGAAACAGCTGGTTAGATTTTGAAATAATTTCACAGACTTGTTCCTTGGGTGACCCTTTTCAAAAATTGTTCGCGAAATTTTGATTGGTCAAGAAACATGGCTCTGGTGAATGGGGGCTACTTGCACTATACAGAAATGAAGAAATTCTTGAAAATTCTTCTTCTCTGAAATGGCTGGACAGATTTTTGAAATAATTTCACAGAGATGTTCCTTGGGTGACCCTTTACTAAAATTGTTCGCGAAATTTTGATTGGCCAAGAAACATGGCTCTAGTGAATGGGGGGGCTACTTGCTCTATATGGAAATGAAGAAATTCTTGAAAATTCTTCTTCTCTGAAACCCGTGGTCAGATTTTAAAATAATCTGACAGAGATGTTCCTTGGGTGACCCTTTCCAAAAGCTGTACATATAATTTTGATCTGTCAAGAAACATGGCTCTTGTGATTGGGGGCTACTTGCACTATACGGACATGATGAAATTCTTTAAAATTCTCTCTTCGCTGAAACCCCTGGTCAGATTTTGAAATAATTTCAGAGAGATGTTCCTTGGGTGACCCTTTTCAAAACTTGTTGGTAAATTTTGATCCATCGAGAAACATGGCTCTCGTGGAAGGGGCCTACTTGCTCTTATACAGAAATGAAGAATTCTTAAAAATTCTTCTTTTTGAAACTGATGGTCAGATTTCGAAATGACTTTTACAGGTGACCTTTTGAAAATTGCTTGGCAAAATTATAAATTTGGTTCCAATGTTTCAATACCTCAAAAAAAAAAAAAAAAAATAGACTATGGTCATCTCAAAAATTCAGATGAGCGATCCAGGGCCATCTTGGCCCTCTTGTTTACTAATATCTCATTCAGTTTTTAGCTCACCTGAGCACAACGTGCTCAAGGGGAGCTTTTAGGATCACCCGGTGTCCGTCGTGCGTCGTCCGTCGTGCGTCGTCAACAATTCTTTAAACATCAACTCCTCCTAAACCGCTGGGCGGATTTGGACCAAACTTGGCAGGAATGTTCCTTGGGAGGTCCTCTTTAAAAATTGTTCACAGAATTTGATTCCATCAAAAACTCTGGTTGCCATGGCCACAAAATGGAATTTTTTAGCAAATTCTTTAAAAATCTTCTCCTCTGAAACCGCTGGTCGGATTTTGAAATAGTTTCACAGATATGTTCCTTGGGTGACCCTTTTCAAAAATTGTTCGTGAAATTTTGATTCGTCAAAAAATGTGGCTCTGGTGAATGGGGGCTTCTTGCACTATACAGAAATGAAGGAATTCTTTTAAGATCTTCTCCTCTGAAACCGCTGGTCGGATTTTGAAATAATTTCACAGATATGTTCCTTGGGTGACCCTTTTCAAAAATTGTTCGTGAAATTTTGATTCGTCAAAAAATGTGGCTCTGGTGAATGGGGGCTTCTTGCACTATACAGAAATGAAGGAATTCTTAAAAATTCTTCTTCTCTGAAATGGCTGGACAGATTTTGAAATAATTTCACAGAGATGTTCCTTGGGTGACCCTTTTCAAAAATTGTTCGCGAAATTTTGATCCATCAAAAAATGTGGCTCTGGTGAATGGGGGCTACTTGCACTATACAGAAATGAAGGAATTCTTAAAAAATCTTCTTCTCTGAAACCGCTGGTCAGATTTTGAAATAATTTCACAGAGTTGTTCCTTGGGTGACCCTTTTAAAAAATTGTTCGTGAAATTTTGATTTGTCAAGAAACATGGCTCTGGTGAATGGGGGCTACTTGCACTATAGGGAAATGAGGAAATTCTTAAAAATTTTTCTTCTCATAAACCAATGGTCAGATTTTGAAATAATTTCTCAGGGATGTTCCTTGGGTGACCCTTTTCAAACAGTTTTCGCGAAATTTTGATTGGTCAAGAAACATGGCTCTGGTGAATGGGGGCTACTTGCACCATAGGAAAATGAAGAAATTCTTAAAAATTCTTCTTCTCTGAAACAGCTGGACAGATTTTGAAGTGATTTCACAGAGATGATCCTTGGGTGACCCTTTTCAAAAGTTGTTCACAAAATTGTGATCCGTCAAGAAACATGGCTCTGGTGAATGGGGGCTACTTGCACTATAAGAAAATGAAGAAATTCTTGAAAGTTCTTCTTCTCTGAAACCCCTAGTTGGATTTTAAAATAATTTGACAGTGATGTTCCTTGGGTGATCCTTGCTCTTGTGAATGGGAGCTACTTGCACTATATGGACATGATGAAATTCTTGAAAATTCTCTTTCTCTGAAACCCCTGGTCAGATTTTAAAACAAAATTTCCGAAATGTTCCTTGGGTGACCCTTTTGAAAACTTGTTTGTAAATTTTGATCCGTCAAGAAACATGGCTCTCGTGGATGGGGGATACTTGCTCTTAAACAGAAATGAAGAATTCTTAAAAATTCTTCTTTTTGAAACTGATGGTCAGATTTCAAATGAATTTTACAGGTGACCTTTTGAAAATTGCTTAGCAAAATTATATATATGGTTCCAATGTTTCAATACCTCAAAAAAGAAATAGGCTATGGTCATCTCAAAAATTCAGATGAGCGATCCAGGGCCATCTTGGCCCTCTTGTTGTCAAAATTTCATGAAACTTCATGGTTATATTATTTATGGAAAGATTCAGGATGTGCCCTTGCTATTTTTAATCTACGCGTTTTTAGCTCACCTGAGCACAACTTGCTCAAGGGGAGCTTTTAGGGTCACTGGGTGTGCGTCGTCCGTTGTGCGTCGTGCGTCGTCAACAATTCTTTAAACATCAACTCCTCCTAAACCGCTGGGTCAATTTGGACCAAACTTGGCAGGAATGTTCCTTGGGAGGTCCTCTTTAAAAATTGTTCACAGAATTTGATTCCGTCAAAAACGCTGGTTGCCATGGCAACAAAATGGAATTTTTTAGCAAATTCTTTAAAAATCTTCTCCTCTGAAACCGCTGGTCGGATTTTGAAATAATTTCACAGATATGTTCCTTGGGTGACCCTTTTTAAAAATTGTTCGTGAAATTTTGATCCGTCAAAAATTGTGGCTCTGATGAATGGGGGCTACTTGCTCTTTATAGAAGTGAAGGAATTCTTAAGAAGTCTTCTTCTCTGAAACTGCTGGTCGGATTTTGAAATAATTTTACAGATATGTTCCTTGGGTGACCCTTTTCAAAATGTGTTCGTGAAATTTTGATCCATCAAAAAATGTGGCTCTGGTGAATGGGGGCTACTTGCACTTAGAGCTGTAACGATACACTCGAATATTCGGTGCACTGAATATTTTTTTCCCGGCGAATACGTATCGTATTCGTCTGTCCGAGAACCGAATATTGGCGAATACAACAAACATAAATAATCCGGAATGCTTACAACTAAGTAAAATTCAACAAAGTTTTGCCCGATGAACAAATCTCGAGAATTTTATCTAGATGTATCGATAAACAATGATTGAAAAGGAAGCAAGTTTGAGAAGTTTGTGTGACGCTTTATGGCACAGTATGTCGTAAACTACTCGAAAAGGAATTAAAAACAATTGAAAATCGGTTTTTGTCCTAAATATTTATTATAAGAATTTAAGAAATAAAATTTTTTTTATTTATTTATCGTCATTGTGTCCGACACAGGTTTAACATTTAACATAGCGACATGCTGTAAAGGAGTCGCTCGTATTTCCCGCGAAATGTCAGACGAGTTGTTAGTCCACCGGCAATATTTAAGTTCTCCCTGTGGAAATATTTCCGGTTTCCACGAGTAAAGGAGGGGGACAAGGTCATAACAAAGGAAACCTCCACAGTGTACAGAGTACGCAGTCATGAAATGAAGTATTTCAAGATAAATATCAATCATTTTAATAGGTCAAACTGATGAAATAAGAAGTCGGCCCCTAGTCAAAACGGCCTCAGTCAGTTAAACGTACGTGACGAGAAGTCAAATTGGCACCATCCTTTAAATGAAAAAATATAACCGGTCAAGCCCAGAAATGGGCAATTTGGCCCTGTTATAGTATAATTTTTCAAATATATGCATTTACATATTTTTTCTGAGACTAATTTGGAGGCCAGTTTGTATGAAGATGACAAATGATTGGTGTATCAATGTTGAGTTTAAAGATTAAAAAAATCATAGTATCAAGTAGTAAAGTTGATTAACCCATTACCAAATGACAAAATTTTAGACTTGTCCAAATTAAAAGCATTTGCAGAAGACAAAATGAATGTTGCTAAATTGATGATTTATGTCTTTGATAGAGTAGAAAATATTGTGGGTAAAGAAGAAAATGCTGGTTAACAGCAATTTCTCCTTTTCTCACAGTGTCTTCTACCCATTTGAAGGACTTTATGCCATTTATATCAATTTTAAAATTGTCTTCTGCAAAGTCTTTCAGTTTGGAAGAGTCTAAAGTCTGTCACATGGGAAAGGGTTAAATCAATATTTAAGCCAGGTAGGCTTTTTTCATTACTTTATTAATACTGATATGACTTTTTTTTAAATCCAAAGTATTGAAAAAATAATTCATTTTGTGCCTGAAAAAAATGTATATTCATGAATAAATATTCGTATTCGTGCCCCTGTATCGTGATGTGTATTCGTATTCGTGACCTCCTGTATCGTTACAGCCCTACTTGCACTATACAGCAATGAAGGAATTCTTAAAAAATCTTCTTCTCTGAAACCGCTGGTCAGATTTTGAAATAATTTCACAGAATTGTTCCTTGGGTGACCCTTTTCAAAAAATGTTCGCAAAATTTTGATCCGTCAAGAAACATGGCTCTGGTGAATGGGGGCTACTTGCACTACACAGCAATGAAGGAATTCTTAAAAATTTTTCTTCTCTGAAACCGCTGGTCAGATTTTGAAATAATTTCTCAGGGATGTTCCTTGGGTGACCCTTTTCAAAAATTGTTCACAAAATTTTGATTGGTCAAGAAACATGGCTCTGGTGAATGGGGGCTACTTGCACTATATGGAAATGAAGAAATTCTTGAAAATTCTTTTTCTCTGAAACCCCTGGTCAGATTTTGAAATAATTTGACAGAGATGTTCCTTGGGTGATCCTTGCTCTTGTGAATGGGAGCTACTTGCACTATATGGACATGATGAAATTCTTGAAAATTCTCTTTCTCTGAAACCCCTCGTCAGATTTTAAAAGAAGTTATCCGAAATGTTCCTTGGGTGACCCTTTTCAAAACTTGTTTGTAAATTTTGATCCATTCAGAAACATGGCTCTCGTGGATGGGGGATACTTGCTCTTATACAGAAATGAAGAATTCTTAAAAATTCTTCTTTTTGAAACTGATGGTCAGATTTTGAAATGAATTTTACAGGTGACCTTTTGAAAATTGCTTAGCAAAATCATAAATTTGGTTCCAATGTTTGAATACCTCAAAAAAAAAATAGGCTATGGTCATTTCAAAAATTCAGGTGAGCGATCCAGGGCCATCTTGGCCCTCTTGTTTAAGTTGACGTTCTGTCACGGAAAAAGGGGGTTTCTTGCGAAATTCCAATTTTTACTAATGTCTCATTCAGTTTTGGTCAAAATTTCATTAAACTTCATGGTTATATTGTTTTTAGCTCACCTGAGCACAACGTGCTCAAGGGGAGCTTTTAGGATCACCCGGTGTCCGTCGTCCGTCGTGCGTCGTCAACAATTCTTTAAACATCAACTCCTCCTAAACCAATGGGCCAATTTGGACCAAACTTGGCAGGAATGTTCCTTGGGAGGTCCTCTTTAAAAAGTGTTCACAGAATTTGATTCCATCAAAAACTCTGGTTGCCATTGCAACCAAATGGAATTTTTTAGCAAATTCCTTAAAAATCTTCTCCTCTGAAACCGCTGGTCGGATTTTGAAATAATTTCACAGATATGTTCCTTGGGTGACCCTTTTCAAAAATTGTTCGTGAAATTTTGATTCGTCAAAAAATGTGGCTCTGGTAAATGGGGGCTTCTTGCACTATACAGAAATGAAGGAATTCTTAAAAAATCTTCTCCTCTGAAACCGCTGGTCGGATTTTAAAATTATTTCACAGATATGTTCCTTGGGTGACCCTTTTCAAAAATTGTTTGCGAAATTTTGATTGGTCAAGAAACATGGCTCTGGTGAATGGGGGCTTCTTGCACTATACAGAAATGAAGAAATTCTTACAAATTCTTCTTCTCTGAAATGGCTGGTTAGATTTTGAAATAATTTCACAGAGTTGTTCCTTGGGTTACCCTTTTCAAAAAGTGTTCGCGAAATTTTGATTTGTCAAGAAGTATGACTCTGGTGAATGGGGCCCTACTTGCACTATACAGAAATGAAGAAATTCTTGAAAATTCTTCTCTGAAATGGCAGGAGAGATTTTGAAATAATTTCACAGAGATGTTCCTTGGGTGACCCTTTTCTAAAATTGTTCGCGAAATTTTGATTGGCCAAGAAACATGGCTCTAGTGAATGGTGGCTACTTGCACTATATGGAAATGAAGAAATTCTTGAAAATTCTTCTTCTCTGAAACCTGTGGTCAGATTTTAAAATAATCCGACAGAGATGTTCCTTGGGTGACCCTTTCCAAAAGCTGTACATATAATTTTGATCCGTCAAAAAACATGGCTCTTGTGAATGGGGGCTACTTGCACTATACAGACATGATGAAATTCTTGAAAATCCTCTTTCTCTGAAACCCCTTGTCAGATTTTGAAATAATTTCAGAGAGATGTTCCTTGGGTGACCCTTTTCAAAACTTGTTTGTAAATTTTGATCCCTCAAGAAACATGGCTCTCGTGGATAGGGGCTACTTGCTCTTATACAGAAATGAAGAATTCTTAAAAATTCTTCTTTTTGAAACTGATTGTCAGATTTTGAAATGACTTTTACAGGTGACCTTTTGAAAATTGCTTGGCAAAATTATAAATTTGGTTCCAATGTTTCAATACCTCAAAAAAAAAAAATAGACTATGGTCATCTCAAAAATTCAGGTGAGCGATCCAGGGCCATCTTGGCCCTCTTGTTTCAAAGTTTCACCATGTGCTCTTGTTTCTTTATCTATGTGTTTTTCAATTTGACCCTCTGTCATGGAAAAAGGGGGTTTCTTGTAAAACACCAAGGAAAAAGGGGCCTTAATGCAAAATTGCAATTTCAGTTTTTTGTTAAAATTTCGGGAAACTTCATGGTGATAAAACTTCATATATGAACTCCTTAGGGTAAGGCGCTGACGTAGCTTCCCCGCTTTTTCCATTTGGCCCCGTGTCATGGAAAAAAGGGGCTTAATGCAAAATTGCATTTTTTACTAATGTCTCATTCAGTTTTTGTCAAAATTTCATGAAACTTCATGGTTATATTGTTTATGGAAAGATTCAGCATGTGCCCTTACTATATTTAATCTAGGCATTTTTTAAGTTGACATTCTGTCACGGAAAAAGGAGGTTTCTTGCAAAATTCCAATTTTTATACGCCCGTCGAAGACTGGACGTATTATGGGATCACCCGTGGCAAGCGGGCGGGCGGGCAGGCGGCGTCCAGTTCTTTGTCCGGGGCATATCTCCAAAACTACACTAGCTAGGGTTATGAAATTTCATGGGTGGATAGATCTCATGGAGGGGGAGTGCAGTGTGCAGGAATCATAACTCTTGCTCGCTTAATTTTTGAGTTATTGCCCTTTGTTGTTTTTCATACTTGAATTTTGTCCGGGGCATATCTCCAAAACTATACTAGCTAGGGTTATGAAATTTCATGGGTGGATAGATCTCATGGAGGGGGAGTGCAGTGCGCAGGAATCATAACTCTTGCTCACTTAATTTTTGAGTTATTGCCCTTTGTTGTTTTTCATACTTGAATTTTGTCCAGGGCATATCTCCAAAACTATAATAGCTAGGGTTATGAAATTTCATGGGTGGATAGATCTCATGGAGGGGGAGTGCAGTGCGCAGGAATCATAACTCTTGCTCTCTTAACTTTTGAGTTATTGCCCTTTGTTGTTTTCCATACTTGTATTTTGTCAGGAGCATATCTCCAAAACTATACTAGCTAGGGTTATGAAATTTCATGGGTGGATAGATCTCATAGAGGGGGAGTGCACTGTGCAGGAATCATAACTCTTGCTTGCTTAATGTTTGAGTTATTGCCCTTTGTCGTTTTTCATACTTGAATTTTGTCCGGAGCATATCTCCAGAAGTATTCTAGCAAGGGTTATGAAATTTCATGGGTGGATAGATCTCATTGAGGGGGAGTGCAGTGCACAGGAATCATAACTCTTGCTTGCTTAATTTTTGAGTTATTGCCCTTTGTTGTTTTTCATACTTGAATTTTGTCAGGTGAATATCTCCAAAATTATACTAGCTACGGTTATGAAATTTCATGGGTGGATAGATCTCATGGAGGGGGAGTGCAGTGCGCAGGAATCATAACTCTTGCTAGCTTAATGTTTAAGTTATTGCCCTTTGTTGTTTTCCATACTTGAATTTTGTCCGGAGCATATCTCCAAAACTATACTAGCTAGGGTTATGAAATTTCATGGGTGGATAGTTCTCACTGAGTGGGAGTGCAGTGCACAGGAATCATAAGTCTTGCTTGCTTAATTTTTGAGTTATTGCCCTTTGTTGTTTTTCATACTTGAATTTTGTCCGGAGCATATCTCCAAAACTATACTAGCTAGGGTTATGAAATTTCATTGGTGGATAGATCTCATCAAGGGTGAGTGCAGTGCACAGGAATCATAACTGTTGGTGGCTTAATTTTTTACTTATTGCCCTTTGTTGTTTTTCATAATTGAATTTTGTCCGATGCATGCCCCAGTTTTACAACTTGGGGTAAGACGGGCGTATCTTACGACAGTTTGCCGCTCTTGTTACTAATGTCTCATCCAGTTTTGGTCAAAATTTCATTAAATTTGATGGTTATATTGTTTTTTCAAAGTTTCACCATATGCTCTTGTTTCTTTATCTATGTTTTTTCAATCTGACCCTCTGCCAAGGAAAAAGGGGCCTTAATGCAAAATTGCAATTTTTACTAATATCTCGTCCAGTTTTTGTCAAAATTTTGTGAAACTTAATTGTTATATCTTGTTTTACAGATTTCAACATGTGCCCTTGTAATTTTCAATCTATGAATTATTAATGCGCAAATACCTCTTTCCTGGTTTCTCAATTTGAGGCTGCATCACGGAAAAAGGGGACCTCATGGAAAAAATTGTTTTTCACTTGTATCTCCTACATCTGAGCTCAAAACTTTGAGAAATTTCAAATCTGAACTTGTTGGAACGTTGCCCAGTACCTCTCTTCTGGTTTCTCAATTTTAGGCTGCGTCACGTAAAAGGGGGGGCTCCATGTAAAAAATCATTTTATGTAATATTTACTACATTTATGAAATTTAGAATTTTGAATTATTATTAAAAAATGCCACAAATCACACACCAGTTGTGTTTATTTCAATGATGCAATATTGCCTTATGGGAAAAGAGGGCTTAAAGGGGGCTTAGTGGGCTTATTGTCCTCTACCAGTTTGTGTTGGCTATCTCTAAGATAGTAATTGCTTTTTCACTTCAATTTTTGGGGAGCATGAAAAGGTCCTTTTAGGATAAAAGAAGTAAATTTATATCAATTTCATATATTTTATGACAAGCACTTGTTCGGGGAGCATAACCCGTCTCTGACTGCTCTTGTTTCTATTTATAAACAATGAACTTGATTGGCCTAAAATACACGCACGCTTGTCAACTCTAGATGTCAAACTTTGGATGTACACACGTTATACACATTATGGATCTTGGATAGTTGTATGAAGGAAATCTACAGATTACAATAAAAATATATAGCAGAGAAAGACTGGTAGAGGCGAAAGTGCTCATGAGGAATGATTTCTTTTTTCATTCCACAATGTTTTCAACAGTGATCATCGGCAGTGGAATTAAAAATTGGACTTGTCCAGATCGAAAGCTTTTGCAGTCAACAATGTAAATGTGAATGAAAATTTTAAATTTGTTGTGAAAGAATGGAAAATATTGTTGCTAATCTGATCTGTGTTAAGCAGCCAACTGTCGTATGCAGCCACTTTTGGCTTGTCCCTTGGTTGGCTGCTTAAGTAATTACTTTGTTACCGAAACAGCCAATCTGTTTACTCTATAAGTCTATGTTACCGAACTTGTCTGTTACCGAAACATCTATAAATCCACAAAATCACTCGTGTAACATGTATATAAATGAAATAAAACAAGTATAAAATTACCAACCTGTATGTGAAATCACGCACAAAAATACAGAAGATGATCAAACATAAAAGTAGAAAATGCTTGCATAGAACAGCTCTTGTAAAAGCAATTTTCAGAAAAGGTAAATCTGTAAAATTTCGGATTTCCAGCTTCCTATTTTTGGAACATTTACATTGTCAGTGAACTCTGTCTTTATTATCGCAATCAGTAGTTTCAGACTGGGACTTGTTTGTTTCCAAAAAAATTCTTTAATTCAGCTTTCCTTTGTTTAGCACAGTCTATAAAAAAGCATTTTGTAGACTTTAATGTAGGGATGGCAACGAGTATCGATTTTAATACTCGAGTACACGGTCATTCTTCCGATCGAGTACTCGGTTACTCGGACGATTTTTACTACATTTTATACTAAAATTTCAGAGCAAGATCGGTATTTTTTTTTTGTCCCAAAGAGTTGGAAACAATGAAAATCTATTCAACAAAAAATCTTGATCCATTTGACACCCTTTGTTTACAAGCATTTATTTCACGTTCTACACACGTCATAAGCATGCTTCCCAACCCACCACGATTTAAAAGGGAGTTTCCCAATTCAAGACCTAAAAATCCAATCACCTGACAGACTGTTTAAACCCAAATTCAAAAAATTTCGGATATAAGTGTATAAAGGGTGTGATAAAGCTTGTATCCCAAGATACACATACATATACATCCGAGGTTGCCATGGAGTTGACAAGCATGTATTTCACGGTCAATCGGGTTCGTTCTTTATAAATAGAAATCAACATTCAGTAATCTAACCGAGTTTTATCGATCGAAGATTGACGAACCAATCAAATTTGAGAACGAGTCGAGCAGGTCCTTGTAAGTGGAATTTACGTCATTCACCCCACGTAAGCAGGTAAATTATATTATGATTTTACCAAAAAACGCAAAATAACAACCTTCATCGTTGGCCCAGGATATAGACAATAATTAGTTACAAGTTAATCATCAACGAAAGCAATGGGAAAAGGCCAAGTTTTGGACTGCTTAGTGCACGAATTGACCGCTGGAATTCCAATATGTCTAAAAATAGACCAACCTGCATATGAACGTAGGTTTTATAAAGTCAATGGCGTAGCTTTTTAATGTTGGCATTGTTCGACTTGTTAGCGGTTAGTGACCTAGAGTTCGCGAGCATGTCTTGTCTGATCATAATTTTTGGGCCTGCTTATAAAATAATTTTTTTTTATAGACCTTAGTATTTGAACACAGAAAAAAAAAAATATTTTTTTTTTTACTATCCCAAAGATTAAAGCAAAATACGGTAGGTATACAACGGCACGTTGGCGATCGCAAGGTACGCACAATCCCTAAGTAAGTTTCACAGTCAAACTGTGAAGATTAAGGATAATTACTTTCTCCTCCCTAATTAGATCATATTAGCCGGCCTCTGATTTACTGAAATTACAAAAACTTTAATGATTAGCGATTAACGTGAACGGCTTAACGTTATAACTGACACAGTTGTTGTTTATTGCAAACATGTGTCAAATTGTGAATTGTTTGGTCATCTTTCGGTAACTTTCGCACTTTTGCAACGATGTTTTGATTACATTTAATCGGCTGCAGTGTTTGTTTTGCAAAGAAATTTTTCCTCGGGAAGCAAAATGGTACATTTTTGAAAAAAATACCGAGTACTCGAATATCAAAATCGGTAATCGATACTCGGACGTTTGATTGAGTACTCGGTTAACCGGTTACTCGTTGCCATCCCTACTTTAATGTCTTTCGTCTGTGAACCTACATTGGGAATAGCTCAAAAATGTACTTTAGAAGCTTTCATGTTTCAGAATTTGGATATCTAGAAAGAAGAATTTATATCAGTGTTCCCACTCTCGCAAATTACATATACTACCTACGTAAATCAAATTACAGTTCTAATTGAAATTCACTGAACAAATTTTGGTTACATGCGAGCTCTCACAAAAAAATGCAAGAAAAAAAGCCTTTATTTGCTAATCTTGTGTAAAATGACAGGTTTTAAAGCTACTTGTTACCCTTATCGACAAATATTAGCAATGGTGTCCATTCAATGAAATAAATTTCTATCTTTCACCGAAGAAACAAATATCCTCTATGTCATTGGTGTAAGGTTTGCAGGTTGGTCTATTTTCAGACATATTAGAATTCCACTGATCAATTTGAGCACTAAGGGTTTAAAACTTCACTTTTTCCGATTGTTTTCTTTGATTATTAACTTGTCACTCATTATTGTCTGTTTCTTGGGATTGCGATGAGGATGTTATTTTGTGTTTGTGGATAAATTCAAAACATATTTATGCCCCCCTTTCGAAGAAATGGGGGTATATTGCTTTGCACTTGTCGGTTGGTCCGTCGGTCGTTCGGTCTGTCCGTAGACCAAGTTTGTCCGGAGCATAACTCAAAAACTATTTCAGGTATCATCTTGAAACTTCATAGGTGGATAGATCTCATTAAGGAGAAGTGCAGTGCACAAGAACCATAACTCTGCCCATCATATTTTTGGAGTTATTGCCCTTTGTTGATTTTCATACTTAATTTTTGTCCGGAGCATAACTCAAAAACTATTTCAGGTATCATCTTGAAACTACATAGGTGGATAGATCTCATAAAGGAGAAGTGCAGTGCACAAGAACAACAACTCTGCCCATCATATTTTTGGAGTTATTGCCCTTTGTTGATTTTCATACTTAATTTTTGTCCGGAGCATAACTCAAAAACTATTTCAGGTATCATCTTGAAACTACATAGGTGGATAGATCTCATAAAGGAGAAGTGCAGTGCACAAGAACAACAACTCTGCCCATCATATTTTTGGAGTTATTGCCCTTTGTTGATTTTCATACTTAATTTTTGACCGGAGCATAACTCACAAAAAACTATTTCAGGTATCATCTTGAAACTACATAGGTGGATAGATCTCATTAAGGAGAAGTGCAGTGTACAAGAACCATAACTCTGTCCATCATATTTTTGGAGTTATTGCCCTTTGTTGATTTTCATACTTAATTTTTGTCCAGAGCATAACTCTAAAAGTATTTTAGGTATCACCTTGAAACTTCATAAGTGGATAGATCTTATTAAGGAGAAGTGCAGTGCACAAGTACCATAACTCTGCCCATCATATTTTTGGAGTTATTGCCCTTTGTTGATTTTCATATTTAATTTTTGTCCGTAGCATAACTCTAAAAGTATTTCAGGTATCGCCTTGAAACCTTATATGTGAAAAGATCTTATTAAGGAGAAGTGCAGTGCACAAGAACCATAACTCTGCCTATCATATTTTTGGAGTTATTGCTCTTTGTTGATTTTCATAGTTAATTTTTGTCTGGAGCATAACTCAAGAAGTATTTCAGGTATCATCTTGAAACTACATAGGTGGAAAGATCTTATTAAGGAGAAGTGCAGTGCACAAGAACAACAACTCTGCCCATCATATTTATGGAGTTATTGCCCTTTGTTGATTTTCATATTTAATTTTTGTCCGGAGTATAACTCTTAAAAGTATTTCAGGTATTATCTTAAAACCTCATAGGTGGATAGATCTTACTAAGGAGAAGTGCAGTGCACAAGTACCATAACTCTGCCCATCATATTTTTGGAGTTATTGCCCTTTGTTGATTTTCATAGTTAATTTTTGTCCAGAGCATAACTCATAAAGTATTTCAGGTATCATCTTGAAACCTCAAGGTGGATTAACCTTATTAAGGAGAAGTGCAGTACACAAGAACCATAACTCTGCCCATTATATTTTTGGAGCTTTTGCCCTTTGTTGATTTTCATACATATTTTTTGTCCAGAGCATAACTCAAAAGGTTTTTCAGGTATCATCTTGAAACTTTATATGTGGATAGATCTTATTCAGGAGAAGTGCATTGCACAAGAACCATAACTCTGCCCATTATATTTTTGCAATTACTGCCCTTTGTTGATTTTCGTACTTATTTTTTTCCGGAGCATAACTCAAAAAGTATGTGAGGTAAAATCATGAAACTTTAAAAGTTGATAGTTCACATAAATGGGAAGTACAGTGCCCAAGAATTGTTAATTTATCATTAATAATTTTTGAGTAATTACCATTTGTTCGTTTTTACACTTTGAACGTAAGAGTTTATAATCACATTGGATGCCATTAGGAGGGGCATACATGTTTTACAAACATCTCTTGTTTACTTGCTAAGCTTACATGCACATGAGGTGAATGACATTAATTCCATTCTGACAAGTACCCGCTCTATCTATTCTCAAATTTGATTGGTTCGTCAATCTTGTATCGATAAACCTTGGGTAAAACCTTGTACCTTGATTTCTGTTTGTAAACAATTAACTCAATCAACCATGAAATACACGACTGTCAACTTTTGATGTACACATGCTATATGTGTTATGGATCTTTGAAAGAAGTCCATCACACCCTTTTTATACGCCCGTCGAAGATGGGACGTATTATGGGATGACCCGTGACGGGCGGGCGGGGTGACGGACGGGCGGGCGGGCGGGCGGGGTGACGGACGGGTGGGCGGGCGGCGTCCAGTTCTTTGTCCGGAGCATATCTCCAAAACTATTCTACCTAGGGTTATGAAATTTCATGGGTGGATAGATCTTATCAAGGGGGAGTGCAGTGCACAGGAACCATAACTCTTGCTTGCTTAATTTTTGAGTTATTGCCCTTTGTTGTTTTTCATACTTGAATTTTGTCCGGAGCATATCTCCAAAACTATACTAGCTAGGGTTATGAAATTTCTTGGGTGAATAGATCTCAGTAATGGGGAGTGCAGTGCACAGGATACATAACTCTTGCTTGCTTAATTTTTGAGTTATTGCCCTTTGTCGTTTTTCATACTTGATTTTTGTCCGGAGCATATCTCCAAAACTATACTAGCTAGGGTTATGAAATTTCATGGGTGGATAGATCCCTCATCAAGGGGGAGTGCAGTGCATAAGAACCATAACTCTTGCTTGCTTAATTTTTGAGTTATTGCCCTTTGTCATTTTTCATACTTGATTTTTGTCCGAAGCATATCTTCAAAACTATACTAGCTAGGGTTATGAAATTTCTTGGGTGAATAGATCTCACTAAGGGGGAGTGCAGTGCACAGGAACCATAACTCTCGCTTGCTTAATTTTTGAGTTATTGCCCTTTGTCCTTTTTTCATACTTGAATTTTGTCTGGTGAATATCTCCAAAACTATACTACCTAGGGTTATGAAATTTCATGGGTGGATAGATCTTATCAAGGGGGATTGCAGTGCACAGAAATCATAACTCTTGCTTGCTTAATTTTTGAGTTATTGCCCTTTGTCATTTTTCATACTTGAATTTTGTCCGGTGAATATCTCAAAAACTATACTAGCTAGGGTTATGAAATTTCATAGGTGGATAGATCTCATCCAGAGAGAGTGCAGTGCATAAGAACCATAACTCTTGATTGCTTAATTTTTGAGTTATTGCCCTTTTTCGTTTTTCATACTTGATTTTTGTCCGGAGCATATCTCCAAAACTATACTAGCTAGGGTTATGATATTTCATGGGTGGATAGATCTCATCAAGGGGGAGTGCAATGCATAGGAATCATAACTCTTGCTTGCTTAATTTTTGAGTTATTGCCCTTTGTTGTTTTTCATACTTGATTTTTGTCTGGTGAATATCTCCAAAACTATACTAGCTAGGGTTATGAAATTTCATGGGTGGATAGATCTCATCAAGGGGGAGTGCAGTGCACAGGAATCATAACTCTTGCTCGCTTAATTTTTGAGTTACTGCCCTTTGTCGTTTTTCATACTTGAATTTAGTCTGGTGCATGCCCCAGCTTTACAACTTGGGGTAAGACGGGCGTATCTTGCGACAGTTTGCCGCTCTTGTTCTTTATGAATTGGGTTTGAATTAGTCTGTGATCAGGTTTTCTGTCTTGAATCCGCTATCTATCTTTGAAATTGGGAGGGTTGGGATGCATTCTTACCACGTTACATGTGTAGAAATAAAACTACTGGAAATAAATATTTGCAAACAAAGGATGTCAAATGGATTGAAAGATTTTTTTTAATAGATGTTCACTCTTCCCAATTCTTTTGAACAAAAAATTAACCATCTTGCTTTGCGATTTTTAGTATGTCCGAAATCTCTGAGTCGTAAAGAATAATCATTTTTGCGATTTTTTATGGTGTCCCAATTCTTTGGGGGTCCCAAAACATATGCAAAATACGGTAGTTGCAATATAAATAGTCTAAGTAAGCTCAAAGAATGAACCTATGGTACCCATTTTTCTGCTGAAACATGACCCAATGCAGGCTGCCAGTTTTATGTTAGCTGTAACATCTGTTTGGTAATGGAGAAACTCTCATTTAAGGCTTCTTTATTGAGCAGAAAAGAAATGGATGAAGATTTTATGATCATGGCACTCTTATTAAGTGCGCAAGACAGGCTGAAAAATTGCGCTGTCTGATACTTAAGGTAGTGTTTATTTTAGGCAGGAAAAGGGGGGCAGGGAGAAACAGTACCTTGTTGAATGACTTCTAATATCAGACAAAGGCAAAACAGTAGGGCTTCGTATTGGTCAGTTCGATCGATACGATATTTGTATCGATACAAAATGATAGATATTCGATATATCATATGATATTTCAATTTCTAATAAAAGAAAAAAAAGCAAAAACTGTGTTTGTTCTTTTTTCAGCATACCTGAAAAACAAAATACAGCAAATTTAACTCTTATAGTAGATTGTATTGAAATTTCATAATTATGCAGGCCTAAATCAATATGAAGTCTAACTAGATCTACATTTACTGCTTAAAATCATTAAAAAGCTGAAAAGACAGTCTAAGAGGACTCTGATCGGACAGTGTCAAGGAGACATTTTTTTGTGTCATGGGTTTCCGTGTTGTTTTTTTTTTTCACCAAACAATTTTTCATTTGTGTTAATTTCTGGATAGGTATATTCGCATGATTCGACATAAATTTCTCAATAAGGATTACAACTAGCATCAAAACCTGTTATTTTACTCACAATAAACGGACAATAGCCTTTTTATACGCCCGTCGAAGACAGGACGTATTATGGGATCACCCGTGGCGGGCGGGCGGGCGTCCGGGCGGGCGGGCGGCGTCCAGTTCTTTGTCCGGAGCATATCTCCAAAACTATTCTAGCTAGGGTTATGAAATTTTATGGGTGGATACATCTCATCGAGGGGGAGTGCAGTGCGCAGGAATCATAACTCTTGCTTGCTTAATTTTTGAGTTATTGCCCTTTGTTGTTTTTCATACTTGAATTTTGTCCGGAGCATATCTCCAAAAGTATTCTACCTAGGGTTATGAAATTTTATGGGTGGATACATCTCATCGAGGGGGAGTGCAGTGCCCAGGAATCATAACTCTAGCTCGCTTAATTATTGAGTTATTGCCCTTTGTTGTTTTTCATACTTGAATTTTGTCCGGAGCATATCTCCAAAACTATACTAGCTAGGGTTATCAAATTTCATGGGTGGATACATCTCATCGAGGGGGAGTGCAGTGCGCAGGAATCATAACTCTAGCTTGCTTAATTTTTAGCTCACCTGAGCACAAAGTGCTCAAGGGGAGCTTTTAGGATCACCCGGTGTCCGTCGTCCGACGTGCGTCGTCCGTCGTGCGTCGTCCGTCGTGCGTCGTGCGTCGTCAACAATTCTTTAAACATCAACTCCTCCTAAACCGCTGGGCGGATTTTGACCAAACTTGGCAGGAATGTTCCTTGGGAGGTCCTCTTTAAAAATTGTTTACAGAATTTGATTCCATCAAAAACTCTGGTTGCCATGGCAACCAAATGGAATTTTTTAGCAAATTCTTTAAAAATCTTCTCCTCTGAAACCGCTGGTCAGATTTTGAAATAATTTCACAGGTATGTTCCTTGGGTGACCCTTTTCAAAAATTGTTCGTGAAATTTTGATTCGTCAAAAAATGTGGCTCTGGTGAATGGGGGCTTCTTGCACTATACAGAAATGAAGGAATTCTTTAAAAATCTTCTCCTCTGAAACCGCTGGTGGGATTTTGAAATAATTTCACAGATATGTTCTTTGGGTGACCCTTTTCAAAAATTGTTCGCAAAATTTTGATTGGTCAAGAAACATGGCTCTGGTGAATGGGGGCTACTTGCACTATACAGAAATGAAGAAATTCTTAAAAATTCTTCTTCTCTGAAACCGCTGGCCAGATTTTAAAATAATTTCACACAGATGTTCCTTGGGTGACCCTTTTCAAAAATTGTTCGCGAAATTTTGATCCGTCAAGAAACATGGCTCTGGTGAATGGGGGCTTCTTGCACTATACAGAAATGAAGAAATTCTTAAAAATTCTTCTTCTCTGAAACCGCTGGCCAGATTTTGAAATAATTTCACAGAAATGTTCCTTGGGTGACCCTTTTCTAAAATTGTTCTCGAAATTTTGATTGGCCAAGAAACATTGCTCTAGTGAATGGGGGCTACTTGCACTATATGGAAATGAAGAAATTCTTGAAAATTCTTCTTCTCTGAAACCCGTGGTCAGATTGTAAAATAATCTGACAGAGATGTTCCTTGGGTGACCCTTTCCAAAAGCTGTGCATATAATTTTGATCCGTCGAGAAACATGGCTCTTGTGAATGGGGGCTACTTGCACTATACGGACATGATGAAATTCTTTAAAATTCTCTTTCTCTGAAACCCCTGGTCAGATTTTGAAATAATTTCAGAGAGATGTTCCTTGGGTGACCCTTTTCAAAACTTGTTTGTAAATTTTGATCCATCAAGAAACATGGCTCTCGTGGATGGGGGCTACTTGCTCTTATACAGAAATGAAGAATTCTTAAAAATTCTTCTTTTTGAAACTGATGGTCAGATTTCGAAATGACTTTTACAGGTGACCTTTTGAAAATTGCTTGGCAAAATTATGAATTTTGTTCCAATGTTTCAATACCTCAAAAAAAAAAAAAAGACTATGGTCATCTCAAAAATTCAGGTGAGCGATCCAGGGCCATCTTGGCCCTCTTGTTGAGTTATTGCCCTTTGTTGTTTTTCATACTTGAATTTTGTCCGGAGCATATCTCAAAAACTATACTACCTAGGCTTATGAAATTTCATGGGTGGATAGATCTCATCGAGGGAGAATGCAGTGCGCAGGAATCATAACTCTTGCTCGCTTCATTTTTGAGTTATTGCCCTTTGTCGTTTTCCATACTTGAATTTTGTCCGGAGCATATCTCCAAAACTATACTAGCTAGGGTTATGAAATTTCATGGCTGGATAGATCTCACCAAGGGGGAGTGCAGTGTGCAGGAATGATAATTCTTGCTTGCTTAATTTTTGGGTTATTGCCCTTTGTCGTTTTCCATACTTGAATTTTGTCCGGAGCATATCTCCAAAACTATACTAGCTAGGGTTATGAAATTTCATGGGTGGATAGATCTTATCGAGGGGGAGTGCAATGTGCAGGAATCATAACTCTAGCTTGCTTAATTTTTGAGTTATTGCCCTTTGTTGTTTTTCATACTTTAATTTTGTCCGGAGCTTATCTCAAAAACTATACTACCTAGGCTTATGAAATTTCATGGGTGGATAGATCTCACATAGGGGCAGTGCAGTGCACAGGAATCATAACCCTTGCTTGCTTAATTTTTGGGTTATTGCCCTTTGTTGTTTTTCATACTTGAATTTTGTCCGGAGCATATCTCCAAAACTATACTAGCTAGGGTTATGAAATTTCATGGGTGGATAGATCTCACCAAGGGGGAGTGCAGTGCACAGGAATCATAACTCTTGCTCGCTTTATTTTTGTTTTTCATACTTGAATTTTGTCCAGTGCATGCCCCAGCTTTACAACTTGGGGTAAGACGGGCGTATCTTGCGACAATTTGCCGCTCTTGTTGTCCATGTTTTTTCTTATGTGAGGTCTCGCTTGTGATTTACATTTGTTACGCAAATTTGAGATTTGATTTTCAAGCCAGATTTTTCACCCCCAAAAAAATCTTCGGACAGCTGAAAGGTCATGGACTCAATTATTTTCATCGCTACCTCTCGATCACATCACGAGGTGTTCAGTACCTTCATTAATCAACTATATTGACCAGTTATCGGCATAAATTTGTCTGCTATCTGTTGATTGATGCATAATTTGCAGATTTCAAACAACATGACAGGGGAATAAGAGTATTAGCTAATTGTCATGCTACAGGGCGAGTGATAAAGAACGACGCATTTCGATAGGATGTAAGTTTCCCAGGCCTACCTCTTTGACTACTCCACTTTAGAGATTACCTAAATGCATTAGAATTTTCCGCCTCGCTGAACATCATGTAAACAATCAATTGATAAACTAATCAAGCCCGGGATCGTAAATTACAAGTTATTTACGACCCCTGATCAAGCTGAGCAGCTCGTTTTGGACGAGTGTCCCTCCCAAAAAAACTTGCCGTCTGGTGGAATCTTTTAACTTTTTACCACACGAGAAAATTTTAGACTGGTCCAAATTGAAAGCATTTGCAGACGACAAAAGAAAGGTGACTGAAAAATTTAAATTTGTTCTGGGAAGGGTAGAAAACACTGTGGGAAAAGGAGAAAATGCTGGTTACCAGCATTTTCTCCTTTTCCCACTGTTTTCAACAGGCTTCTTTCTCAGGGGCGTCAAAAGTAGGGATTGAGTGGTAATGGGTTAAGATATGTGTGACGATAATCTCCAGCTGTAAGAGGAGTTAAGTCTGCTTAGGGATAAAGAGATGTTTTAGCAAGTTGGTGATAGATAAGGATCATAACACTCTGCTGTCCTGTCTTAAAGTTGATAAAGGATAAGCTGTGTAGCCCTTTTTCTTAGACTTTCCATATTTCATGAATATAGTCGGGTCGGAAGAAATTTTTGGCAAACTTTTTTTCACTCTGCAAACTTGAGAAACTGAGGGAGAGTTTTTTTTTTTTTGCCCATATAGCCCGGTTGCTTGTTCTCTAAAACCAGAACAATAGATAGCCAAGTTTTTGTATATGTCGTAGGCCAGATTGGAATCTAGGCAGATCCGGAATCTGCCTAGACCAAATTAGAATTCAAATTTTGTGTAGACCAAAATGCATCGTTTTCTAATATTTTTTTTAAAATATATTGATTTAATTATGTTTACAATTGAGAGGTATTTTCATTTAACTCTTTACCACACAAGGAGAATTTAGACTTGTCCAAAATGAAAGCATTTGCAGAGGACAAAATAAAAGTGACTGAAAATTTGAAATTTGTTTTGTGAAGGGTAGAAAACTTTGTGGGAAAAGGAGAAAATGCTGGTTACCAGCATTTTCTCCTTTTCCCACAATGTTATCTAAAGGTTTCTTTCTCAGGGGCGTCAAAAGTAGGGATTGTGTGGTAATGGGTTAAAGCATTTTATATGAATTTTTCCACAATCGCTCTTTTTTCCACCTTTTTTATTAGTACAAAACATTCAAAATTTATATTTACTCTGAATTTCTGACTAAAACTTCTTTTATTTTGGAGTTTACGTTTAAAAGTAAGATGATTCATATGTAGACGCCCTGTATTCAACGAGAAATTATTAAAATTTAGTTTAGGCAGATTGTAGAGCTGCAAAGCTAAACTGGAATCCTGATTTGTTATAGACAAATTCCAGTTTGGTCTAGGCAGATTCCGGATCTGCCTAGATTCCAGTTTGGACTACGACATATATATCATGATAATGGCAACAGGGCGGGTGTTTACAGATTCGAGGTCGCAAGGATAAAAGAATGAGTAAAAAGGGGGCAGGGCGGTGCACCCTGCAATTCGGCTCTAGAATAAACACTACAGGCAGTATGAGTATCCCTTTTACCTTTACAAGCTATACCTATCTATCTGTGGGATAGACCAGTATACTACATTTGAGTGATTTGTCAGACCTTTATTGTGTACTTGATGTCAAATCTGTATCTTGTCTTTTTATTTCATATGTATTATTTTCTCACCAGGTGATACAAAACATAAACTGACGCTGTTTTACCTGTGCAATGATGTGGTACAGCATGCGAAGAGGAAAAAAGCCCTATATTACTTGGAAAATTTCAAAGACAATCTTCGAGAGGCTGTCATGCATGTCAGGTATCCATCTATCATTATCTTCTTACTAAACAACAAATTTTGGATGTGACCAAACTGAAAGCCAGAGCTTCTAAATCCATTACATGTACAGACGACTTTTGTTATCTCAAATCCCTGGGGACAACAAAAAGTGGTTGACATAAAAGGAGTTCTATTTAAGAATTTGAGGACTGACTTTGAAAAGCGAGAGTATACATTAAAGTGAGAACGGGGAGTCGTGGGTTTATGGAACAACCTCTGAATTTTTTTTTTTTTCTGACTATGGCTTCACGTGGAGCTTACACATGGCACCTTTTATCCCCGGGAAATTTAAAGGTCCCTTGCTGGTTTGCTTGAGCATAGCAAAAGCACAATTAAGTTGCATTTCTGATGACATTTAACTCATTACCACACAATCCCTACTTTTGACGCCCCTTAGAAAGAAGCCTTTAGAAAACGTAGGAAAAGGAGAAAATGCTGGTAACCAGATTTTGTCCTTTTCCCACAATGTTTTCTACCCTTAACAAAACAAATTTCAAATTTTCAGTCACTTTTATTTTGTCGTCTGCCACAGTGCTGTTGATTTGGAAAAGCCTAAAATATTGTCCTTTGGTAATGAGTTAATCACATTCACAAAATAAACAGGCGTGTTCGAGCAGACTGACTTAACCCTTTACCACACAATCCCGACTTTTAGCGACCCTGAGAGAGAAGCCTTCTGAAAACATTGTGAGAAAAGGAGAAAATGCTGGTAACCATCATTTTCTCTTTTTCCCACAATGTTTTCTACCCTTCACAAAACAAAATTCAAATTTTCAGTCTCTTTTATATTGTCATTTGCAAATGCTTTCAATTTAGACATGTCTAAAGTTTTGTCGTCTGGTAATGGGTTAAAACATGAAAGGCCAACTTAAAACACGAGCAATTACCAAGAGAGACAAACTAACAAGCCTCACCATTCAGTGTATTTTTCACGATGTGTAAGTCTTGCATGAACCGCTGCTACAAACTTATTCGAACCTTTTATAATCTGATACTGGTAACCAGCATATTCTCTTTTTTCCAACTATGTTTTCAAAAAGTTTCTATCTCAGGGTCATAAAATCCAGGGATTGTTTGGTAAAGGGTTAACAAGAGTGAAGATGTCCAGGTACTATTTTCAGATTTCTGTAGTTAGGCATTGAAGATTGTCAGTCTCCCCTTGACCCATTTCCACACAATCCCTACTTCTGACGACCCTGAGAAAGAAGCCCTTAGAAAAGGTCGGAAAAGGAGAAAATGCTGGTAACCAGCAATTTTTCTCCTCCTACAATGTTTTCTATTCTATACAAAACAAATTTCAAGTTTTTAGTCCCTTTTATTTTGTCGGCTGCAAATGCTTTTGATTTGGACAAGCCTAAGATATTGTCGTTTCGTAACAAGTTAAACTTGAATGTTTTGGTGGATATTGCAAGTTAAATATATAATCATGTAATTAAGAGTTCTCATGATCTCACAGAAAAAGCCTGTTGAAAATATTTTGGGAAAAGGAGAAATTTGCTGGTAACCAGCATTTTCTCCTTACCCCAAAACTTTTTCTACCATTCCAAAAAAATTTTTTTTTCCGTCACATTTGTCATGTATGCAAATGCAATGAATTTGCAATAAATTTGGAGCAGTCGTAAGATTGTTTTTCATTTGGCAAAGATTTAAGTATAAATATCTGTCTTCCCTGTCAAAGTACATAGGAAGAGTATAAAGTCTTTTTGTGACAGATTTTTAGCTCCACTGGCCGAAGGCCAGCAAGCTATTGTCATGGCGTTGTGTTTCTTCTCTCAAACTGTTTGTTGGATTTCATTGTTGTATTGCAGGTTAGTCCTATGGTGGTGAGTCTGTACCATACAATCCTGACTTTTAACGTCCCTAAAGAAGAAGTCTTTGGGAAACACTCTTGGAAAAGGAGAAAATGCTGGTAATCAGCATTTTCTCCTTTTCTCTCAGTGTTTTCATCAAAGAGAGAAATCATCATTTCATCAATGTTTAATTTGTTGTCTGCAAATGTTTGGTCACATCCCAAATTTTGTCATTTGGTAAAGAGTTAAAGATGGTTGCTTTACATAATCTATTAATCCTTTCATATAAAACAAGAGTACCTCTGCACTTTTATTAGCTCTTGGGTAAAGGTTTGTTGACCTACTGGTGACCTTATACAAAGAGGGACAGGGCTTTACTTTTGTGATCAGGCATTTTGTTATCCAATCAAACTGATCCTGCAGCTTCAATAAAACAATTGCCACAATGCATTTTTTTTTTTCTGTATTTTGATGTTTCCCCACCCAAAATGGTTTGTAACAAGACCCTATTATACTATAACCAGAAGACAAAATTTTTATAACTGGTCATAATTGAAAGATATTGCAGACAACATAATAAATCTTCAAATTAGTAAAACTTTGATCTAAAAGGGTAGATATTATTGTGTAAAACTAAGAAAACGTAGGTTACTATTATTTTCTTCTTTTCTTGTTTTTCATAGCTTTTTTTCTTCAGTGACCTAAAATGCAGGAATGAATGGTAATTGTTAAAAACTTCTCTTCACCGTTACAGAAAAATCAGGCCTGTGGAGCAATACAGGCGCTCAAGCGCCTCTAGTTTGTTTCTAAAGACAGATACAGTAGTCTCTGTTTTATTGGCTGTGTTATGCCAGGTTTTTTAATATTTCACAATTACTAAACATTTGCATCTATAGATAAAAGCTGACAAGTTCAAAAATGATGACACAGAAAAGTCAAAAGGTTGTCATTTAGTTTTCCTGAATTTTGGTGAAAAGATCCTTGGTTCCTTGAGATATTAATTTTTGTAACATTTTCAAACATATCAAAATCAGAATTCTAACATGACACGCGAATTCGGCTCTATAAACACATTGCAGGGAAAGCATGTTAAAATCTGCTACAATCCATGCAGACCGAGGTCATTCTATATCGAGTGACGTTTTTCAGTGAGTGGCCTATTCACTGGAACATAAACTTCATCATAACCTTTGTGTTTACTCCAAGTTTGAACTTGTTTTCCTTTCATTAAGAATTGGCCACGTTAGTATCGAAATAATCTTCTTTCTATCGTGGTTTATCGTTCAATAAACCACGTTCTGGGTTATGAGGTGCAATAAATAAACCACTTGGGCTATCGTCCTCGTGGATTATTTATTGTGCCTCATAACTCACAAGTGCTTTATTG
The DNA here is from genome assembly GCA_943736015.1 of Tridacna crocea. NCBI lineage: Eukaryota > Metazoa > Mollusca > Bivalvia > Cardiida > Cardiidae > Tridacna > Tridacna crocea. The sequence goes on along the minus strand of OX031066.1, from coordinate 29,314,228 downwards.
AATGATAAACCATGATATGAAGAAGACTATTTCTTAAATAAATCTGACCTGTATTCATTTTGCAGGGATGCTGATAAAATTAAACCCAATATTGAGAGGGTGCTGAATATCTGGGAACAAAGAAAGACCTATGATGTAAAGTTCATCTTAGAACTGAGGCGCATTTTATCTGGGGGTAAGATGTCCTTTGATATTGTACTGTTATATAAGTTTGATCAATTTGAATCATTTAAATAAATACATGTATAGTTTAACTCTGTACTACACAATCCGGACTTTCAACGACCCTTAGGAAGAAGCCATTAGAAAATAATGAGGGAAAAGGAGAAAATGCTGGTGACCAGCATTTTCTCCTTTTCCCACACTATTTTCTACACTATCAAAGAGAAATTCATTTGATTCATCTGAAATGCAATTGTCGTCTCTAAGACCTGTCAATTATGGCATGTAACCTACATTATTGTCATGTGGTATAGAGTTAAAAATATTTATTTTACATAGTTTAACCCATTACCACACGACAATATTTTAGACTGGTTCAAATTGAAAGCATTTGCAGACAACAAAATAAAGGTGACTGAATAATTAAAATTTGATCTGGGAAGGGTAGAAAACACTGTGGGAAAAGGAGAAAATGCTGGTTACCAGCATTTTCTCCTTTTCCTACAGTGTTTTCAAAAAGCCTCGTTCTCAGGGGCGTCAAAAATGGGGATTGTGTGGTAATGGGTTAACCCTTTCCCAAACAATCCCTGATTTTTACAGGCCTGGAATAGTAGCCTTTTGAAAACATTGTGGGAAAAGGAGAAAATGCTGGTAACCAGCATTTTCTCCTTTTCCCACAATGTTTTCAACCCTATCATAGACAGAAATCATCTTTTCAGGAAGAGTTGAATTGTCGTCTGCAAGTGCTTTCAATTTGGACCAGTCTAAAAGTTTGTCGTTTGGGAAAGGGTTAAGAAGCAAGTTGCTACAAGTTATACTAATCTCTCTCAATTCTGCTTCCTGGGAACTACATTACTACTGGCACTGAATGTGTGAGCCAGTGATCAATCCCAAATTTGACACCAGCTCCACGGTATCAAACTCAGAACCATATGATCAAGAGGCTGATCCCCTTCCTACAACCATGGACAGTATATCAAAAGTACAAGTGTTGATGGACTGGATTGCAATTAAAAAACTGTTCTCACGTTATGAACTTGTTGGACTGCTATTGATCAACCCTTTACCAAAACACTGATCCAAATTGCAAGCATTCGCAGACGACAAAATAAAATTTTATTGTGAATTGAATTTTGTGGGAAAAGAAGAAAATGCTGGTTACCAGAATGTTCTCCTTTTCCCACAAAGTTTTCAAAAGCTTTTTTTGCAGGTTCTTTAAAATCAGGATTGTGTGGTAAATAGTAAAAGGTAACTGATGTTACCTCTTTACCAGATGGACTTGTGACCTGGTGGTTGTGGGTCCATCATCCAATTTATGCAACATTTCTTTCTGGTGATTTCTTGCTTCTGATCCCTGATGCATTAGAGAAAAGTAGTCAGTTGCTTTGGAAAGAAAGTTGTGTGAAAGTTAAGAAATTTCCTACCTTGCGATTTCTTACCTCTTGCTTCTAATGTAAGTGAGAAAGGTAGTGTGTGGCTTGGAATAAAGTTGTGTCCATGTTGGTGTTAGAAGCTGGGAAACACATGTATTGGTGCACTGACTGCATTGATAAGGCAGGGTAAGCTGTTGAAACAATGTTTAACCCTTTACCCCACAGGGCATTTCTATGGTATTTCTAAATGACCCTAAATAACAGAAAGGATGAAGCCATTTCTTATATGTATATGACACCTTTTGATAGCATAGAAAACATTGTGACAAAAGGTGAAATTGCTCGTCACGACCAATTTCACCTTTTGCCACAATGTTTTCCAAAGGCTCCTACAAGCAATGCGTAAAAATGAGTATCTATGGAGTAAAGGGTTAACTCCAAAAAATTTTTACCAGATGACAAAAATCAAGATGTCTAAATCGAGAGAGGGGCTGTCTGATGACAATTTAAATGTGGTTCAAATTTTGAGGTTTGTCTTTGCTGGGAAAGAAAATAGGAGGAAAGGAGAAGGTGCCAGTGACCAGCATTTTCTTCTCTCCCCACAGTGTTGTTTTTCCTAATATATTGTATAGGCAAATTTTATCATTTGAGTTCAATTCTTTACCACACAGTCCCTAATTCTAATAACCCCGAGAAAGAAGCCTTTAAACATTGTGGGAAAAGGACGATACGTTTTAAATAGGCTTCTATCCAAGGGACATTAAACCAGGGATTGTTTGGTAAAGGGTTAAGGGTTCCTGTATATAATATATCAACAGATTATGCTGGCAACTCCAGTAAGGACTCGAGTGCCAAGTCTACCCCAGTCAGTGCAGCTTCACCACTGATAGACAAAAAGAAGAAAAACAAAGAGATAAAGAAAAAGACTATTGAAGAGTTAGAGAAAGAGCCGGAGATTCCTGAAAAAGAAGTAGAAGAAACTGAAGAGGTGTTTGAAGAAATGGCTGAATTCAAGGTAGTTTTCATGTTTTGTTTCCTTTCTGATTATTAAGGCTTTTTAATCCTTTACCACAGTCACACAATCCCTGGTTTTTAGCTCCACTGGCCGAAGGCCAGCGGGCTAAAGTCATGGCCCGTTGTCCGTCGTGCGTCCGTCCGTCCGTCCGTGCGTTAACTTTTTCTTTAAACATCTTCTTCTCTGAAACTACCCATCCAATTTTGATGAAACTTCACAGAAATGATCCTGTCATGGTCGTCTTCAGAATTTCTTGAAAGAATTTAATTCCTTCAAAAACTCTGGTTGCCATGGCAACAAAACTGAAAAATTTTAAAAATCTTTGAAAATCTTCTTGTCTGAAACCATAAGGCCTAGGGCTACCAAATTTTGCATGTAGCTTTATCTAGTGGACCTCTACCAAGTTTCTTCAAATTATAGCTCTGGGGTCAAAATTGGCCCTGCCCCGGGGGTCACAAGTTTTACATGGGCTTATTTAGAGAGAACTTTAAAATTCCTCTTCTACCTAGGCATAGGGCCTAGGGCTACCAAATTTGGCATGTAGTTTTATCTAGTGGACCTGTACCAACAGTGTCCAAATTATAGCCCTGGGGTCAAAATTGGCCCCGCCCCGGGGGTAACAAGTTTTAAATGGGCTTATATAGGGAGAACTTTAAAATTCTTCTTCCACCTAGCCATAGGGCCTAGGACTACCAAATTTGGCATGTAGCTTTATCTAGTGGACCTCTACCAAGGGTGTCCAAATTATAGCCCTGGGGTCAAATTTGGCCCGGCCCCGGGGGGTAACAAATTTTACATGGGCTTATATTGGGAAACTTTAATAATCTACTCGTACCTAGCTGTAAGGGCTAGGGCTATCAAATTTTGCATGTAGCTTTATCTAGGGGGTCTCTACCAAAGGGTGCCCAAATTGTAGCCCTGGGATCAAATTTAGCCCCGTCACAGGGGGTCACAAGTTTTACATGGGCTTATATAGGGAAACTTTAATAATCTACTCGTACATAGCCATAAGGCCTAGGGCTACCAAATTCTGCATGTAGCTTTATCTTATGGGCCTCTACCAAGAGGGCCCAAATTTTAACTTTGGGGGTCAAGTTTGACCCCACCCCAGCGGTCACAAGTTTTACATTGGCTTTTACAGTGAAAACGTGATAAACCTGTCTCATGGTCACATATTTTAGAGGGCCTTTTATTGAGCAAACTTGTTTTACAGGGCTTTTTATTGGGCAAGATTAAAAAATCTTGTTTATAAACACACATTCTAGTTTCATATTGTAGGTCTTGGGTCAAAATTGCCTCCATTCAGGGATCACAAGTTTAACATGGGCTTCAAAATATAGTCACTTCAATTTAAACATTAATCAAGGGAAATAACTCTTTTTATGAAAGATAAAGTTTGGTACTATTTAATTCCCTTGATTATCAAACTGCTTTGATACATGATTGGTGCTAGACATTAAGTTTTTTGATAGAAAATATTCTGTTTTCAAGGAGTGTGATTCATTTTGATGCTAATAGTTATGCTCACATGAGGTGAATAATAAATTCAGAGTAAGGTTTCTATCATTCAGCTTATTTTTACAAGGATTTTACCTTACATGCTAATGAATTAATCTACTTGTATTGCCTGACAGTGTTCATTGTTTTTGAAGGCCCTCTTTTTCATGGTCATGAACACTTCAATTTGTGTGGTAAAGGGTTAAAAAGCCAGTGGAGCGATACAGGGCCATCATGGCCCTCTTGTTGTAACACTGTGAGAGAATCCTTCTGAAAACATTGAAGGAAAAGAAGAAAATGCTGGTACCGCATTTTCTTCTTTTCCTACAAAGTTTTCTACTCTTCCCTTAACGAATTTTCGCCTGGCTGGGTAGCTCTGTGGTTAGCATAATAGTTATCTGACTTGTGACACAGAGGTTGCAGGTTTGGTACCTGGTTGTGGGAAATTTTCTTCATAGCTGATTTTTCATCTGGTACCTCTGATGCATATGAGACGAAGTAGTCAGTGGCTGTGGAAATCAGGCTGTGAGAGAACTGGTGTGAAAAAGCCAAGAAATACATGAGTGTTTTACTGACTGCTGTGATTTGACCTAAGCTGTTAAAATGGCATTAAACTCCAATACAAATCATATTAAGAGAATTGCAATATTTCAGTCACATTCATTATGTCGTCAGCAACTACAGTAAAACCTCTCCTCTCCACCACCCAGACAAGATGAGCAACTCGCTATTAAAATTGATTTTTGCCAGAACAGAATTTATCCTTCTTTAAGATCAATGATCATTAACCCGGAAATACGAGCACCCCGCTATCCCGAAATTACAACCACCATTTTCCGTACCAAGATGAATTTACCTGTGGATTTTAACCCCGAGAAACGACCGCTCGATTTCTATAACATCTTTACAACCAGATAATTTTCACACATCCATAATTGGAAACCATAGATTATGCCATGAGTACAAATATTCTTGAATATTCTTGGGTCCGATGGTATTGACAATCAATTATCGGACTATATTCCATCTATAAGATAGATCGTCATCTACTGTGGTCTTGAAACAGTGAGGATTTTTCTGAGTGGGAAATTTCATGATTGTTTCAACTTATAATGTGACAAAGGATTGCACATAACATTTAGGATGGCAAATGCTTTCAAAAGTGCACCCCCCCCCCCCTACATTACTTTGAGTTTTGACCCCTCTTACCCCCCAAATTTCCAAAATGTATGTTTGTGCCTTTTTTTAGCTCACCTGAGCACAAACATCAACTCCTCCTAAACCGCTGGGTGGATTTGGACCAAACTTGGCTGGAATGTTCCTTGGGAGGTCCTCTTTAAAAATTGTTCACAGAATTTGATTCCATCCAAAACTCAAAACAATGGAATTTTCTAGGGAATTCTTTGAAAACTTCTCCTCTGAAACCGCTGGTCAGAATTCAAAATAATTTCACAGATATGTTCCTTGGGTGACCCTTTTCAAAAATTGTTCGTAAAATTTTGACCCATTAAAAAATGTGGCTCTGTTGAATGGGGGCTTCTTGCACCATATAGAAATTAAGGAATTATTAAAAATTCTTCTTCTCTGAAAGATTTTGAAATAATTTCACAGGATTGTTCCTTGGGTGACCCTTTTCAAAAAGTGTTTGTAAAATTTTGATCCGTCAAAAAATGTGGCTCTGGTGAATGGGGGCTACTTGCACTGTATGGAAATTCTTAAAAATTCTTCTATGAAACGGCTGGTCAGAATTTGAAATAATTTCAGAGATGTTCCTTGAATGACCCTTTCCATTAACTGTTCGTGAAATTTTGTTCTGTCAAGAAACACAGCTCTGGTGAATGGGGGCTACTTGCACTATAGCATCTTCGCAAGTCGAGGATACTAAGGTAGTACCCTTGGCCGCTCACCTCTTTAAAAATCGAAGCTCCCGCTGCGCCATTTGATTGGATGCGATCAAAATCCATCGCGTCCAATCAAACCATTCGTAATAAGAAATCTTTCGCGAAACAGAAAACAACAATGGCGGCGCCTATCAAAAACGAAAGTTGTCGTGTCTGTGACGAAAATTTGCCAAACAAGAGTAGACGATCGATATTTAATAAGTTTTACATAGTTTACGATCAATTATGTGAAGTATTAGGACGGGTTCTACAGCCAAATGATTGCGGATTATCGTATGTCTGTTCGTCTTGTTTCTGATCTGATGATTCCGAAAGCGCAGCCATATTTGATGCATTGCCCAACAAATTTTTTACGAGCATCTTGATTGGTCAGAAATAACATCAGCAAAGGTTACGCAACTTGTGATATTCGATAGGTGGCGCAGCGGGAGTTTCGATTTTTAAAGAGGCGAGCGGCCAAGGTACGTAACGAACAAAGTGGAGTTAGTATCCTTGGCTCGCGAAGATGGCACTATAGGGGAATGAAGAAATTCTTAAAAATTCTTCTCTGAAACCACTGGTCAGATTTTGAAATAATTTCACAGACATGTTCCTTGGATGACCCTTTTTAAAAAATTGTTTGTGAAATTTTGATCCATCAAGAAACATGGCTCTGGTGAATGGGGGCTTCTTGCAATATATGACCATGAAGAAATTCTTGAAAATTCATCTTCTCTGAAATGGTTGATCAGATTTTGAAATAATCTCACAGAAATGTTCCTTTGGTAAGCCTTTTCAAAAAGTGTTCGCAAAATGCTGATTTGTCTAGAAAAATGGCTACTTGGGGGCTACTTGCACTATGTGGCCATGAAGAAATTCTTTTTCTCTGAAACGGCTGATCAGATTTTGAAATAATTTCTCAGAAATGTTTCTTAGCTAACCCTTTTCAAAAATTGCTCTAGAAATTTTGATCCATCAAGAAACGTGGCTCTGATGACTGTGGGCTATTTACACTATACAGACATGAAGAAATTGAAAGGGCTGATTACATTTTGAAAGAAATGGCTATGGTTCTCTCAGAAATTCATGTGAGCGATCCAGGGCCATCTTGGCCCTCTTTTCTTTTATTTGAAGGAGGCTTTAATAACTCCTAAATCAGAAATCTAGAAATCTAAGTGACTCCCTGGTGTGGTTAGGAAGATTAGGAGTTAACCCTTTCCAAAACAAGCCATGGTTTTTACGAGTCTGCAGCAAGTCTTTTGAAAACACTGTGGGAAAAAGAGAAATTGCTCTAAACAAGCAATTTCTCCTTTTCCCACAGTGTTTTCTACCCTTTTTGAGAACTTTCTGCCAGTTTCTCAAAATCTAAAACTGTCATCTGCAAACTCTTATGGTTTGGAAGAGTCCAAATTTGTCGTTTGGAAAAAGGGTCAAAACACTGGTTGTTTGTGTTACATATTAGAAGTTAATAATACCTTTTCCATGACCTGGAACAGCCACCTGCATTTATTGAAGAAGTAACAACCCTGCGACAAACAGAAATGGAAGTCACTTTGAAAGCTAAACAATTAACAATGATGAGAATTGATGCTACTAATGTTGATGCTGTAAAACAGTTAAAAGGTATTTCATTTTTCCATTTTTAGCTTCACTGGCCGAAGGCCAGCGGGCTTATGTCATGGCCCGGTGTCCGTCGTGCGTCCGTCCGTCCGTCGGTCTGTCTGTGCGTGCGTGCGTTAACTTTTATTTCAAACATCTTCTTCTCTGAAACTACCCATCCAATTTTGATGAAACTTCACAGAAATGATCCTGCCATGGTCCTCTTCAGAATTCCTTGAAAGAATTTTATTCCTTCAAAAACTCTGGTTGCCATGGCAACAAAACTGAAAAATATTGAAAATTTTAAAAAATCTTCTTCTCTGAAATCATAAGGCCTAGGGCTACCAAATTTGGCATGTAGCTTTATCTAGGGGATCTCTACCAAGTTCCTTCAAATAATAGCCCTGGGGTCAAAATTGGCCCCACCACGGGGGTCACTAGTGTTATATTTGAGCTTATATAGGGAATACTTTAAAATCCTTCTGGTACCTAGCCATAGGGCCTAGGGCTACCAAATTTGGCATGTAGCTTTATCTAGTAGACCTCTACCCAGAGTGCCCAAATGATAGCCCAGAGGTCAAATTTGGTCCGGCCCCGGGGGTCACAAGTTTCATATGGGCTTATATAGTGACAACTTTAAAAATCTTTTCGTACCAAGCCATAAGGCCTAGGGCTACCAAATTTTGCATGTAGCTTTATCTAGTGGGCCTCTACCAGGAGGGCCCAAATTATAGCCTTAGGGTCAAGTTTGTCCCCACACCAGGGGTCACAAGTTTTACATTGGCTTTTGTGGTGAAAACTTTCTAAGTCATCTTGTTACTAACCATAATAAAGACTAGGACCACTAAATTTAGCCTTGCCTCATGGATTTTATGTTTTACAGGGCCTTTTATTGAGAAAACTTTGAAAATGTTCTTGTTTATAACCACACATTCTAGACCTGTATTATTTAGTATGGGGCTTTATCTTGTAGACCTCCACCAGGATTCAAGTAATTATAGCTTTGTGGTCAAAATTGGATTTGCCCAGGGGTCACAACTTTTTTATAGGTTTTTATGGAAAAAGATTGTATGCCCTCAAGTTTGAAACCAGTTGGCCAAACAATGTAATGTTTGGCTTGTAGTGTTTTTACGAATTAGCCAGTGGAGCGATACAGGGCCATCATGGCCCTCTTGTTAGGGGAATGGCATTCTTAACTTTCAGCTTTTTGAGTAACAAAGTTAACTTTAGTTACATGTAACAAAATATGGACATTTTCTTTGTAGTAATGGGTTAAGAAATTAGTATTTTAATTTCAGAACTATTCTGGAGTTTGAAAATATCAGGATAGTGGACAAAGTATATCAAGGCCACAGTATCAGATCTTTTGTTGAGTTTTGAAGCAAAGGGCTACTATTTCAGATAAATTTGATCATGTATGGGCTTTAACTCTGTATAAATCAACAAATTTTAGATTGTAACATTTAGTATTTGCCCAAGGACTACTCACTTGACCAGTGCTGCTGGAAGGGATCAAATGTGAAAATACAAAGTCAGAATTTACTGTCCATTCAAATTATTAGGAACATTCTTAATCTTATGCTCCGGATTAGCATAAATTCGAAAATTACACAACATCTGATTGACTAAACAAAACGGTCATGTTAATCAGTGGTATCGTTACTTTCTTAAGTTAGTCTAGAAGTAGACTCTAATGTATGGGCAGGTATGGCACTGATCTGTACCTCTGAAAGCTTGTAGGCCAGATACTGATTAATAAGGGTAAAACACAGAATTTGTACAGAATACAACAGATGTTGTCTAAGTCGGCAGCCCGCTACTGTCTAATAAAATTTCAGACTTCTCCATTTGTAAAATAATTCTGTGGTTGAAAAATTGAAAGATGCTCGTTTGATTTGAATTTATTTATAACTCTTTGCCACACAATCCTGATTTTAACTCATTACCACACGACAAAATTTTAGACTGGTTCAAAATGAAAGCATTTGCAGACGACAAAATAAAGGTGACTGAAAAATTGAAATTTGTTCTGGGAAGGGTAGAAAACACTGAGGGAAAAGGAGAAAATGCTGGTTACCAGCATTTTCTCCTTTTCCTACAGTGTTTTCAAAAGGCTTCTTTCTCAGGGGCGTCAAAAGTAGGGATTGTTCGGTAATGAGTTAAATGTCCCTGAAAACATTGAGGGAAAAGGAAGCAATGCTGGTAATCAGCATTTCCTGGTTTTCCCACATTGTCTTTTATCCTATGAAAGACAAAAAGATTAATCTTTTTAGCATCTTTTGTCATCTGCAAGTTACTGCTTTTCAGTTTGGTTGAGCCCAAAGTTCATTGGTTTGGTAAAGGGTAAAGAGGAAAGAAAACATTGTAGGAAAAGGGAAAAATTGTAGTTACTGGGGTTTGATACTTTATCACACAATGCCGGGTTTAATGACCCTATGGAAGAAGCCTTTTGAAAACGTTGTGGGAACAGGAGAAAATGCTGGTAGCCAGCATTTCCTCCTTTTCCTACATCTTTTCTCTCCATTCAGTGTCAAAGCCCTTCATTTGAGCTACATCTGAATTTGTTATCTCCAAATGCTTTAAATGTAAAACTGGTGAAAAGTTTCCCGTTTGGTAAAGGGTTTAACATGGGATTTTTTTTTTAAGCGGTTTACCTTTGAGCCTTCGAGGACATTTTAACCTGTATTAGTAATGGGAAACTTTCCTACATTTAAGATCGATCACATGGGGCAGATTTTTGCAAGCAGTTCGAAGAGTCTTGTATCAAGATAGAAGACTATGTGGGAACTCTTGAAAAAGAAATCAGAGAAAGAAAGATTGTTGTAGCACATTGTGATCAGGCAGAAAGCTTTTATGAAGAACAGTTTAAGGAGGCCAAGATTGTTGCAACGGTAAGGAGAGTAAATTTTTTGACTATATTGACCTTTTACTAAACTAACCAGTCCCAAGTCTTTGAGAGCACCAGAATTGAGGCCTTTAACGCTTTACCACACAATGACGCCATTTAAGGATCCTGAGAAAGAATCCTTTTGAAAACATGGTGGGAAAAGGAGGCAGTGTTGTTAACCAGCATTTTCTCCTTTTCCCACAATGTTTTCTACCCTACTAAAGAAAAAATACATCATTCGAGCCAATTTGAAATTGTCTGCAAACACTTTCAATTTGGATAGGTCTAAAATTTTGCTCTGTGGTAACGGGTTAAAACATTGTAGGCAATGGAGAAAATGCTGTCAACCAATGTTTTCCTGCCTTTCAAATGTAAACTTAAGTTACCGAGTTGCATTTATTTGTTGTCTTCAGATCTTTTCAATTTGAAAAGGCTGAAATTTTATCCTTTTGGAAAAAGCTACGACGGTAAAAAAAAAGGTAAAGATAATTATCTTTTTTGGTATAGATTAATGGATTAAATTTTATTTTACTTATAACACAGTTACACTCGTATGAAGACTTGTTAACATGTGTATTTTGTTTAGCCAGTGTAAGGCTGGGGCCCTGAAGTATTTTGCCTATTGACACTTCCACCAAAAAGCCAGTTCTTCGGGGTTTCAGATATTATACCTCGATATTAGTGTACTGTAGAGGTAGAAAAGAAAACGTTGTTGGATATAGAGAAATTGTGCATCACAAGCATTTGAAATTTTTACCTGGGCTGGCTTTGTAGAAAATGATATGCTGTTGTCAAAGCTTTGGTGTTGTCTGCTTCCTCATCATGTAAAGACTTTGACATTTAGCAATATCTCTGTTATCATGCCTTCGCAAACAAATGCTTTTTGGTGTATACTGGAATCAGCCTGTCTGTCCTTGTGTCTGTCCGTGTGTTCATCTGTGTACAAAATCAAAGCGCTGGTGGGGGTATTAAGTCACATTTAGTGACACCTCTAGTTACTGAAGATATCATCTTCAAACTTGAACAAGTTGTTAACTATCAAAACAGGAACTATACAATATGGGCTGGTAAATTTAAAACTCTTCTTGATATTTTTCAACTTCCAATTTTCACTGAAAATCAAGCTGTTGTACCCAAGCATGGCCACCCACATATGGTGACTATGTTGTTGGTTTTCTAATAAAGTTGGAAATTGTAACATACAACTACCCCTCTTCTTTTTTTGTGATTGTTTGGAGTGATAAAGTCTTTGTATTTCTAAATAACACTTTTTAAAGTGATATGTAACCAATTATTACTCAATCCCTACTCTTGAAGATCCTGACAAGGAAGCCTTTAGAAAACATTGTGGGAAAAGGAGAAAATGCTGATAACCAGCATTTTCTCCTTTTCCCATTCCCACAATGTTTTCTACCTTTCACAAAACAAAATTCAAGTTTTCGGTCACTTTTATTTTGTCGTCTGCAAATACTTTTGATTTGGACAAACTTAAAATTTTGTCGTTTGGTAATGAGTTAACTCTTTATCGAATGACATAGTAACATAAGACTAGACCGAATTGGAAGCATTTGTGCATTAATGTGACTAAAAAGTTGAAATTTGTTTCGGAAAGGGACGAAAACATCATGAGAAAAGGACAAAATCCTCGTTAACCAGCATTTTCTCCTTTTCTCACAATGTTTTGAGAAGGCTTCTTTCTTAGGGTCATGAAAATTAGGGATTATTTGGTAAAGGGTTAACAAATTCAAATGATTGCTGATTTGGAATGTTTCCATTGTTATAATATCGCAGGCTTACAAGAATTATGGTGCTAGAATAACTAATATGAAGAAGCGTGTGGACGATATGAAGAAAATCATTCCTGCCACCCCGAGTCCGGTACCTTCTCCATCAGCTGATGCTCCCTCGCCCGGAAATACACCTGTGTTACCTGAAATGGATGATAATGACATGGTAGATATGGAGCTTTGTGAAGAAGGGGCAGAGGAATCGAGAAAACAAAAAGGTATTCCACATGGTGGGTTGATAATGGGGTTCATTTCCCTAGCTCTTTACCATACAATCCTGACTTTTGACAACCCTGAGAAATGACCCTTTTGAAAACTTCGTGGTAAAAGGAGAAAATGCTGGTAATGTTGTTGCAATGTTTTCCAACTGTCCCAAACCAAATTTCAATTTTTCAGTCGCAATTATTTTGTTATCTTCAAATGTTTACAATTTGAACCAGTCTATAATTTTGTCATCTGATAAAGAGATAAGTTGAATTATCTCCCTTACCAGATAAAGAGTTAAACTAAACAGATAAGAGATGGTCTCTTCACCTGTATTCCTTGGTTGTTATCCTTGGTTCCTTCGGGGATGTTGCGATAAATGTAATATGATTTTTGATACATGTGTGTTAGGTCCCCTGGTAATTCAAATCATAATTTGTTCTTAGCCATCAAGAACTATGTACACGTCGATTTGTATAACAGTCCAGTCAGATTCAGTTGAAATACTATCTCAAGAACAAAGCTGTTCAGTGCAAGGACATCCAGGATAAAAACCAAGTAATCCATTTATCAGAACTAGTATAGTTCTTGAGAGGAATCAAAGGAAAAACCAAAGAACGGCTATCTTTATAATCAGACTTTAGTGTGGCTTTCAGTTTCTGAAAATTAAGTGTATTTTTTTCGCAAATGGATCTATTTCCAGACTTTCCAATGTGAAAGCAGATTCATAATAAAATATAGAAAATAGGTGTGATTTTTTTTAAAAGGGTTGAAATCATTGTTGGTAAAGAAGAAAATGCTGGATATATGGATTTTCTGCTTTTCGAAGTACATTGTTTTTTTGCAGAGTTGAACAAATACCAAAAGACAAAATTTTAGACTTGTCAGAATTGAAAACATTTGCAGAAAACAAAATATATGTGAATCAAAAATTGAAATCTGTGTTTGGAAGGGAAGAAAACATTTTGTGAAAAGGAGAAAATACTTATTAACATTATTTTCTCCCTTTCCTACAATGTTTGCAAAAGACTTCTTTCTGAGGGAAGCTTAAAGCTAAAATTATGTGGTAAAGGGTTAAAGAATAATATAGAAATTCTCAAATAGAAAGGGTTTGGTGTTCAACATGAAATTGGCTTATGAAGGATGTTCATGTACAACAGGGTATAATAGGAAAATTGTAGAATCTTTTTAAAGCAAAAGACTAAACACTCACACTGATCAAAATGATTTAACTCTTTACCAAACAAGAAAATTTTAGATTAGACTTGTCCAGATTGAAAGCGTTTGCAGACGACAAAATAAATGCGACTCAAAAATTGAAATTTGTTTTGGCAATAATAGAAAACATTGTGGGAGAAGGAGAAAAAGCTGGTTACCAGCATTTTCTCCTTTTCCCATCATATTTTCAAAAGGCCTCTTTCTCAGGATTGTCAAAAGTAGGGATTGTGTGGTAATGGGTTAAGAAAGAGCTGGAAAAAAAAAAAAAGAGAAAATGCTGCAATCTTTTTCATCTTTTTTACTACTTTATTTTCTGCCTCAGAGCTGTAGAAACACTGTATTGTATAACCATTTAATAAGCAATGTCAACCTCTAAGGACCCTCAGGGAAAAAGCCTATTGAAAACATTGTCAGAAAATGAGAAAATGTTGGTATCCAACTTTTCCCACTAATAGTTTCTAACCCATCAAAGTCCCATTCATCATTTGAATCACATTCAATTCATCGTCAGCAGAGGCTTTCAGTTTGGACATTTCTGGAAACTTTCCGCATGATAGAGTGTTGAAGTTAACTCTTTACCAAATGACAAAATTTTAGACTTGTCCAAATTGGAAGCATTTGCAGACGACAAAAGTAATGTGACTCAAAAATTGAAATTTGTATTGGGATGGGAAGAAAACATTGTGAGAAAAGGATAAAATGCTGGTTACCAGCATTTTCTCCTTTTCCCACAATGTTTTCAAAAGGCTTCTCATTCAGGGTCGTGAAAACCAGGGATTGTTTGGTAAATGGTATCAAAGACTTGAGGTACATGCTGAATGACAAGGCTTAAAAAAATTTGATTTTCTAATTATAGTATTTATCTCTCTTGATAAAGTGACTTCCTCAGAGCTCCAGATAAGAGGGAGTGATGTTTTCTAGATCCATTATTTCTTTTCCAAACCCTATGTTGTGGGTACTCAATAGAATCTTCTCTCTATGAGACGATTCTAATGAGTACTCACAACATAAGGTTTAGTTGAGATTAATAATTTTTTTAATTTTGAAACTAAAATGACTGACTCTATCTGGAGCTCTGCTTCCCTTGTCATATGTATGTTTTTCACCTGCTCTGGAATTCATATTACATGAATTAATGTTTTACTTCTCTACATAACATACAGCTGAGGTCCTTTTCGGTTTAACTTTTATTATATTTGAATTCTTTCCACATGAACTCAATACCTGACAACTGCATTAAAGAGAATTCTCTATAACTTAATGGTTAGGGTATGTGTTTTTTAAATCTTAAAGAAATCTCACAGGTTTGAATCTCAATCAGGGCAATTTGTATTTGAGATAGGAATTTGTTGCAAACTTTCATGTTCGTGAGAATATCGTTACCTTTATTTTCATTTGTACTCAAACTGTGTTTTAACTCTTTACCACACAATCCTAACTTTTAAAGACCCTGAGAAAGAAGCCTTTTGAAAACATTGTAGGAAAAGGAGAAAATGCTGGTAACCAGCATTTTCTCCTTTTCCCACAATGTTTTCTACCCTTCCCAAGACAAATTTCAACTTTTGAGCCATACTTATATTGTTGTCTGCAAAAGCTTTCAGCTTGGACTGGTCTACAATTTTGTCGTTTGGTAAAATGTTAATCAGTTACCTGGAAATTGACAGGAGCTAACTTTAACTCTTTACCACACCTGAAAATTTTAGACTGGTTCAAATTGAAAGCATTTGCATAAGACAAAATAAAGGTGATTAAAAAACTGAAATTTGGTCTGGGAGGGGTAGAAAACATTGTGGGAAAAGGAGAAAATGCTGGTTACCAGCATTTTCTCCTTTTCCCACAATGTTTTCTAAAAGCTTCTTTCTTAGCGTCATCAAAAGTAGGGATTGTGTGGTAAAGGGCTAAAGCAATATCCAACACTCTATTTCAGAGCCTAGCATGTCTCTGTCACAATACACTTATGGCATGAAAGGTCTGTTGACTTAAATCTCCTATAGTAGCCTCTATTCAGATCCCTTACTACTACTTGCTAGCAAATTGGAATACTAGAGAAACTGAACTTGTATTTATTAGACCTATTACTAAATATTTAACTTGTAGTGCTTTCCATAGAACTCTTTTCACCTGGTATTTGGAATAATACTGTGTATTAAGTGGAAATTTTTGCGACATGGGCCAGCCGGGGGGCTCAGTGGTGAGCATGTCATAGTCTCATGACCTTGTGGTTGTGAGTTTGATACCCTGTTGAGGCGAACTTTCTCTCCGGCATATTTTTGCCTCTCACCTCTGCTGAAGCATATTAGAAAAGTAGTCGGTGGCTTTGGAAAGAAAATTGTGTTAGTACTGGTATGAGAAAGTAAGGAAAACACATGGGCGTCAGACCGCCATGATATGACCTTAACTGTTAAAGTGATGTAAACCCTAATACAAGCAAGCAACCAATTTTGCAACATAGAAATTTTTGTGAATTCGCAAATTTGAAAAATTCGCAAAGTTTTCTGTTTGCAAGTGTACCAACAAATAGCGAGTTTCTTGAATTCACAAACATTTTCCATAAACAAAATGTCTGGCATAGGTGATAGGCAAATTTTTCAATGTGTGTTTATATCCCGTATACAGTATCCAACCCAATTATGTATTTACACTTTGTATTAATAGTCAGAAACCATATTTCTGTTTCTGTCTTGTCTTTGCATTCCTTCTTTTGCTCACTTTTTATATGCCTGAGAGGTCCTATAAAGTTATAGCCCGTGCTGGCTATTTGTCTGTCTGTCCGTCCATCTGTCTACAATTTCTTATATGCGCAACCCCTCCTACACTTTTCATTGGAATAAGTTCAAACTAGCCACTATGAATCTCTGTAATAATTATGTAGTTGTACATGTAACTTATTCATTTAGATATCTGCAGGCTTTGGCTTTCTAGATTTTAAACTATTTCAATGACGAGCGCCTCTAGGCATTTATGCACCACTTTGCTATGCTTTTGTTCTTTCTTTCTTTCTTTTTCCCTATCTTTCTTTTGCCCTTTTTTTTTGCCCTTTCATTCTTTCTTTTGCCTTGTCTTTTTTTAGCTCACCTGAGCACAACATGCTCAAGGGGAGCTTTTAGGATCACCCGGTGTCCGTCGTCAACAATTCTTTAAACATCAACTCCTCCTAAACCGCTGGGCCAATTTGGACCAAACTTGGCTGGAATATTCCTTGGGAGGTCCTCTTTTAAAATTGTTCAAAGAATTTGATTCCGTCAAAAACTCTGGTTGCCATGGCAACGAAATGGAATTTTTTAGGAAATTCTTTAAAAATCTTCTCTGAAACCCCTGGCCAGATTTTAAAATAATTTCACAGAGATGTTCCTTTTGGGACCCTTTTCTGGTGAATAGGGGCTTCTTGCACCATACAGAAATGAAGGACTTCTTAAAAATTCTTCTTCTCTGAAACCGCTAGCCAGATTTTAAAATAATTTCACAGAGATGTTCCTTGGGTGACTCTTTTCAAAAATTGTTTCTGAAATTTTGATCCATTAAGAAACATGGCTCTGGTGAATGGGAGCCTCTTGCACTATACAGAAATGAAGAAATTCTTAAAAATTCGTCTCTGAAACCACTGGTCAGATTTTGAAATAATTTCACAGAGATGTTCTTTGGTTGACCCTTTTCAAAAATTGTGCGTGAAATTTTGAGCCGTCAAGAAACATGGCTGTGGTGAATTGAGGCCACTTGCGCTATAGGGAAATGAAGAAATTCTTAAACATTCTTCTCTGAAACCTCTGGTCAGATTTTGAAATAATTTCAGAGATATTCCTTGGGTGACCCTTTTCAAAAATTGTTTGTGAAATTTTGATTCATCAAGAAACATGGCTCTGGTGAATGGGGGCTACTTGCACTATAGGGCAACGAAGAAATTCTTAAAAATTATTCTTCTCTGAAATGGCTGGTCAGATTTTGGAAAATTTTCACAGAGATATTCCTTGGGTGACCCTTTTCAAAAATTGTTCGTGAAAGTTTGATTGGTCAAGAAACATTACTCTGGTGAATGGGGGCTACTTGCACTATATGGAAATGAAGAATTTCTTGAAAATTCTTCTCTGAAACAGCTGGTCAGATTTGGAAATTATTTCACAAAAATATTCCTTGAATGACCTTTTTCAAAATTTGTTGGAAATTTTGATAGGTCAAGAAACATGGCTCTGGTGAATGGGGGCTACTTGCACTGTACGGAAATTAAGAAACTCCTACAAAATTCTTCTTTTCTGAAACTGCTGCTCAGATTTTGAAAGGACTTTTACAGGACCTGGTGACCTTTTAAAAATTGCTTGGCAAAATAATGATTTTGTTTCCAGTGTTTCAATACCTTCAAATAAAAAAGGCTATCCATGGTCCTCTCAAAAATTCAGATGAGCAATCCAGGGCCATCTTGGCCCTTTTGTTTTAGCTAAAGTGCTAAAGGTGAGCTACTATGATCCCCCAATGTCCGGCATTCGTCGTCCATCGTCCTTCAACAATTTCTTTAAACATCTTCTTCTCCTAAACCACTGGGCCAATCTTCATGAAACTTGGCAGGAATGTTCCTTGGGTGAAGCTCTACCAAAATTACTTATTGCCCATCAATATTTTTCACATATCATGGAGAATAACTACTCTTCATTTCTGGCTCATCCGTCAATGCAACTCATTTCACTGACAAGCCCTTTTATTTCACCCTTTCTTCTGTCCTTTTCTTTTTTTCTCCTTTTCTGTTTTTATGCTCCCCGAAAGCTGAGCATATAGTCGCCGCTTTGTCTGTCCGTCCGTCCGTCCGTCCGTCCGAAGCAATTTCTCCACAACGCTTGGACCAAATTGGATAAAACTTCATATATGAACTCCTTAGGGTAAGGAGCTGATATACTTTTCCCAGATTTTCAATTTGACCCCGTGTCATGGAAAAAAGGGGCTTAATGCAAAATTGCAATTTTTACCAATATCTCGTACAGTTTTTGTCAGAATATCATGCAACTTCATGGTTATATTGTTTATGGAAAGGTTTAGCATGTGCCCTTGCTATTTTTAATCTGGGCATTTTTTAAGTTGACGTTCTGTCATGGAAAAAGGGGGCTTCTTGCAAAAATCCAATTTTTACTAATATTTCATTCAGTTTTAGTCAAAATTTCATTAAACATCATGGTTATATTGTTTTTTCAAAGTTTCACCATGTGCTCTTGTTTCTTTATTTATGTGTTTTTAGCTCACCTGAGCACAACGTGCTCAAGGGGAGCTTTTAGGATCACCCGGTGTCCGTCGTGCGTCGTGCGTCGTCAACAATTCTTTAAACATCAACTCCTCCTAAACCGCTAGGCATATTTGGACCAAACTTGGCTGGAATGTTACTTGGGAGGTCCTCTTTAAAAAATGTTCACAGAATTTGATTCCGTCAAAAACTCTGGTTGCCATGGCAACGAAATGGAATTTTTTAGCAAATTCTTTAGAATTCTTCTTCTCTGAAACCGCTGGCCAGATTTTAAAATAATTTCACACAAATGTTCCTTGGGTGACCCTTTTCAAAAACTGTTCGTGAAATTTTGATCCGTCAAGAAACATGGCTCTGGTGAATGGGGGCTTCTTGCACTATACAGAAATGATGAAATTCTTAAAAATTCTTCTTCTCTGAAACCGCTGGTCAGATTTTAAAATAATTTCACACAGATGTTCCTTAGGTGACCCTTTTCAAAAATTGTTAACGAAATTTTGATCCGTCGAGAAACATGGCTCTGGTGAATGGGGGCTTCTTGCACTGTACAGAAATGAAGAAATTCTTAAAAATTCTTCTTCTCTGTAACCGCTGGTCAGATTTTAAAATAATTTCACAGAGATGTTCCTTGGATGACCCTTTTCAAAAATTGTTCGCGAAATTTTGATCGGTCGAGAAACATGGCTCTGGTGAATGGGGGCTTCTTGCACTATACAGAAATGAAGAAATTCTTAAAAATTCTTCTTCTCAGAAACCGCTGGTTAGATTTTGAAATAATTTCACAGACTTGTTCCTTGGGTTACCCTTTCCAAAAATTGTTCGCGAAATTTTGATTGGTCAAGAAACATGGCTCTGGTGAATGGGGGCTACTTGCACTATATAGAAATGAAGAAATTCTTGAAAATTCTTCTACTCTGAAATGGCTGGACAGATTTTGAAATAATTTCACAGAGATGTTCCTTGGGTGACCCTTTTCTAAAATTGTTCGCAAAATTTTGATTGGCCAAGAAACATGGCTCTAGTGAATGGGGGCTACTTGCACTATATGGAAATGAAGAAATTCTTGAAAATTCTTCTTCTCTGAAAGCTGTGGTCAGATTTTAAAATAATCTGACAGAGATGTTCCTTGGGGGACCCTTTCCAAAAGCTGTACATATAATTTTGATCCATCAAGAAACATGGCTCTTGTGAATGGGGGCTACTTGCACTATATGGACATGATGAAATTCTTTAAAATTCTCTTTCTCTGAAACCCCTGGTCAGATTTTGAAATTATTTCAGAGAGATGTTCCTTGGGTGACCCTTTTCAAAACTTGTTCGTAAATTTTGATCCATCAAGAAACATGGCTCTCATGGATGGGGGCTACCTGCTCTTATACAGAAATGAAGAATTCTTAAAAATTGTTCTTTTTGAAACTGATGGTCAGATTTCGAAATGACTTTTACAGGTGACCGTTTGAAAATTGCTTGGCAAAATTATAAATTTGGTTCCAATGTTTCAATACCTCAAAAAAAAAATAGACTTATGGTCATCTCAAAAATTCAGGTGAGCGATCCAGGGCCATCTTGGCCCTCTTGTTCAATTTGACCCTCTGTCATGGAAAAAGGGGGTTTCTTGTAAAATGAAAAAGGGGCCCTAATGCAAAATTGCAATTTTTACTAATATCTTGTTCACTTTTTGTCAACATTTCATGGTTATATCTTGTTTTACAAGTTTCAACATGTGCCCTTTGTTTTTGCAATCTATGAATTATTAATGCGCAAATACGTCTTTCCTGGTTTCTCAAATTAAGGCTGCATCACGGAAAAAGGGGACTTCATGGAAAAAATTGTTTTTCACTAGGTTCTCCTTTATCAGTGCTCAAAACTTTGTGAAATTTCAAATCTGAACTTGTTGGAAAGTTGCCCAGGTACCTCTCTTCCTTTTTCTCAATTTCAGGCTGCGTGTCGGAAAAAAGGGGCTTCATGTAAAAAATT
Organism: Tridacna crocea; assembly: GCA_943736015.1. Classification (NCBI taxonomy): domain Eukaryota; kingdom Metazoa; phylum Mollusca; class Bivalvia; order Cardiida; family Cardiidae; genus Tridacna; species Tridacna crocea. Next base: position 29,293,408 of record OX031066.1, on the reverse strand, counting down.
GTTCTATGTAATATTTAATACATGACTGCTCAAAATTTTATGAAATTTAAAATTATTATTAAAAAATGCCACAAACCACATACCAGTTGTATTTATTGCAATGATCCAATATTGTCTTATGGGAAAAGAGGGCTTAAAGGGGGCTTATTGTCCTCTACAAGTTTGTGTTGGCTATCTCTAAGATAGTAATTGCCTTTTCACTTCAAATTTTGGGGGGGCATGAACAGGTTCTTCTAGGATAAAAGAAGTGAATTTATATCAATTTCTTATATTTAATGACAAGCACTTGTTCGGGGAGCATAACCCGTCTCTGACGGCTCTTGTTTTCTTAGCCCCTTCTTTCACCCTATCTGTCTCCCTTTTGCCATTTTTTTTGCTGTTTTTTTTTTTTCAATCTCTCACAGGTTCCCAGCTTTTTTTATTACTCTTTCTTTTGCACGATTATTCTTCCTTTCTCTATTATTTTTGCTCGTTCATTTTTTCAGTTGCTTGTTCATTCTTTATTTCACTCTTTGGTTTGCTCTTTCATTTGCTTGTACATTCTTTTCTTTCACGCTTTCTTTTTCATTCTTGCTTTTTCATTTCTATTTTGCTCCTCTGTTCCTCTTTCATTTGCGCACGATTTTTTGCTCTTTACTTTGCTTTTTCTTCTTTTCACTTTCCTTTTTATACGTCAAAAGGGTTGTATTATGTTATACCGCCGTTCGTCCATCCGTTTGTTAGCAACTTCTTGTGTGCGCAGCTCCTCCTACAGTTTCTAGTGGTGAAACGGTTTACTGATATACCGATTAACCGCGGTTTGTTCAAAGAAAAAACGGAAACCGGTACGATTTTTACTGTATCGGTATTTCTTCAATATGTCAACTTCTCGTAATTGCATTAGTAAGTCCGGTTTTCCCAAAAATTTGGTCAGAAAACAATCGTTTTTCAACAATCTGAAACATTTACGAAACTCGAAAGCGAAATTTGTTTATTTTTTCTACAGGCGGTGTCACCGGTGTTAAGGTAAAATTATGACCGCCTCAAATTCGCCGCGGGTACGAACTCCAAATAACCGTCGACCGTATTACTGATTTTGGACCAACAGAGTTTGTTATTCATTTCCTATAACTTTGCTCACACTTATTTCGTGTTTTTTCTCCCGGTAGATAAGCGGGAAAGTATTTGTGTTTAATAGAGTAAGTTAGTGCATTGCACTGTCTTCTCTGTTCAGCTCCCAAAGTTCGGTATAGTAGCCCTGACTGGTTTCTACATAAACAAGTGCGCCCTCTGAGCGAGTGTTCAGTAGGCCTATTGCTTGTGACTTTTTGTCAGCACTGAGGGCTTCTCTGGGTGCTGACAAGGTTGACATGCTAATATTTTTGAAAAAGAACATGACTTGAAATGTCAAAGAGTCATTTACTTGTTTCTATGGATAAATCTTAATTTCTTTGTCATTTCAGTCTAGTCTGTGTTAAAGACTAGTCAATTTTTTTAGCATATGCAACCCTAACAGCGACTACAAATGGTCAAATATGCTAAATGTCAGCATATAGAGCGTATTGCAATATATATTTCAATACGGGTCAGCCGTATTGCAATATATTGCAATACGCTTTTTATACGCCCGTCGAAGACGGGACGTATTATGGGATCACCCGTGGCGGGCGGGCGGGCGGGCGGCGTCCAGTTCTTTGTCCGGAGCATATCTCCAAAACTATACTAGCTAGGGTTATGAAATTTCATGGGTGGATACATCTCATCGAGGGGGAGTGCAGTGCACAAGAATCATAACTCTTGCTCGCTTAATTTTTGAGTTATTGCCCTTTGTTGTTTTTCATACTTGAATTTTGTCCGGAGCATATCTCCAAAACTATACTACCTAGGGTTATGAAATTTCATGGGTGGATAGATCTCATTGACGGGGAGTGCAGTGCACAAGAATCATAACTCTTGCTCGCTTAATTTTTGAGTTATTGCCCTTTGTTGTTTTTCATACTTGAATTTTGTCCGGAGCATATCTCCAAAACTATACTACCTAGGGTTATGAAATTTCATGGGTGGATAGATCTCATTGACGGGGAGTGCAGTGCACAGGAATCATAACTCTTGCTTGCTTAATTTTTGAGTTATTGCCCTTTGTCGTTTTTCATACTTGAATTTTGTCCGGAGCATATCTTCAAAACTATAGTAGCTAGGGTTATGAAATTTCATGGGTGGATAGATCTCACCGAGGGGGAGTACAGTGCTCAGGAACCATAACTCTTGCATGCTTAATTTTTTGAGTTATTGCCCTTTGTCGTTTTTCATACTTGAATTTTGTCCGGAGCATATCTCCAAAACCATACTAGCTAGGGTTATGAAATTTCATGGGTGGATAGATCTCATTGACGGGGAGTGCAGTGCACAGGAATCATAACTCTTGCTCGCTTATTTTTGAGTTATTGCCCATTGTTGTTTTTCATACTTGAATTATGTCCGGAGCGTATCTCCAAAAGTATACTAGCTAGGGTTATGAAATTTCATGGGTGGATAGATCTTACCGAGAGTGTGTGCAGTGCATAAGAATCATAACTCTTGCTTGCTTAATTTTTGAGTTATTGCCCTTTGTCTTTTTTCATACTTGATTTTTGTACGGAGCATATCTCCAAAACTATAGTAGCTAGGGTTATGAAATTTCATTGGTGGATAGATCTCATCCATGGGGAGTGCAGTGCACAGGAATCACAACTCTTGCTTGCTTTATTTTTGAGTTATTGCCCTTTGTTGTTTTTCATACTTGAATTTTGTCCGGTGCATGCCCCACCTTTACAACTTGGGGTAAGACGGGCGTATCTTGCGACAATTTGCCGCTCTTGTTACCGTATTGTTTCACCCCTAACAGTTTCCATCGGAATTTTTTGAAACTTGCCTCAAGAATCTCCATGATGTCTAGTTGTGCACCTGGGTCTTAGAATTTGGGTTGCTGTTTGGGTTAAAAAATTATCTGTCCCTGATTTCTGAAATAACCAACTTTTCACTTTGAATTTTTGTTCAGGCTATAACTTCCATACTATAAAAGGTATCAACTTGAAACTACATACACTGATAGAACTCATTATGGAGAAGTGCAGTGCACATGAACCATAACTCTGCCACTGTTATTTTTTGAGTTACTGCCCTTTGTTAATTTTCAGTTTGAATTTTTGTCCAGGCCATAACTTCCAAACTAGCTATCAACTTGAAACTACATACACTGATAGAGCACATAATGGAGAAGTGCAGTTCACATGAACCGTAACTCTGCCACCTTTATTTCTTGAGTTATTGCCATTTGTTAATTTTCAGTTTGAATTTTTGTGAAGACCATAACTTCCAAACTTCAAAATCCATCATCTTGAAACTTCAAAGGCTAATAGAACACAACATGAAGAAGTGCATTGCACAAGAACCATAGCTCCGCTATCCTTCGTTTTGAGTTATTGCCCTTTTCACTTTGAATTTTCGTCTTGGCTATAATTTCTAAAATATAAAAGATATGATCTTGAACCTTCAAGGACTGATAGAACACCTTGTGGATAAGAGCAATTTACAAAATTTGTAACTTTGCCACCCTTATTATTAGCTCACCTGAGCACAACGTGCTCAAGGGGAGCTTTTAGGGTCACTGGGTGTCCGTCGTGCGTCGTCCGTCGTGCATCATCAACAATTCTTTAAACATCAACTCCTCCTAAACCGCTGGGCCAATTTGGACCAAACTTGGCAGGAATGTTCCTTGGGAGGTCCTCTTTAAAAATTGTTCACAGAATTTGATTCCGTCAAAAACTCTGGTTGCCATGGCAACGAAATGGAATTTTTTAGCAAATTCTTTAAAAATCTTCTCCTCTGAAACCGCTGGTCGGATTTTGAAATAATTTCACAGATATGTTCCTTGGGTGACCCTTTTCAAAAAATTGTTCGTGAAATTTTGATCCGACAAAAATTGTGGCTCTGGTGAATGGGGGCTACTTGCACTATACAGAAATGAAGGAATTCTTAAAAAATCTTCTCCTCTGAAACTGCTTGTTGGATTTTGAAATAATTTCACAGATATGTTCCTTGGGTGACCTTTTTCAAAAATTGTCCGTGAAATTTTGATCCATCAAAAAATGTGGCTCTGGTGAATGGGGGCTACTTGCACTATACAGAAATGAAGGAATTCTTAAAAAATCTTCTTCTCTGAAACCGCTGGTCAGATTTTGAAATAATTTCACAGAGATGTTCCTTGGGTCACCCTTTTCAAAAACTGTTCGCGAAATTTTGATCCGTCAAGAAACATGGCTCTGGTGAATGGGGGCTTCTTGCACTTTTGGGAAATGAGGAAATTCTTAAAATTTTTCTTCTCTGAAACCATTGGTCAGATTTTGAAATAATTTCTCTGGGATATTCCTTGGGTGACCCTTTTCAAAAATTGTTCACAAAATTTTAATCCGTCAAGAAACATGGCTCTGGTGAATGGGGGCTACTTGCACTATAGGGAAATGAAGAAATTTTTAAAAATTCTTCTTCTCTGAAACGGCTGGACAGATTTTAAAATGATTTCACAGTGATGATCCTTGGGTGACCCTTTTCAAAAACTGTTCACAAAATTTTGATCCATGAAGAAACATGGCTCTGGTGAATGGGGGCTACTTGCACTATATGGAAATGAAGAAATTCTTGAAAATTCTTTTTCTCTGAAACCCATAGTCAGATTTTAAAATAATTTGACAGAGATGTTCCTTGGGTGATCCTTGCTCTTGTGAATGGGAGCTACTTGCACTATATGGACATGATGATATTTTTGAAAATTCTCTTTCTCTGAAACCCCTGGTCAGATTTTAAAAGAAATTTTCCGAAATGTTCCTTGGGTGACCCTTTTCAAAACTTGTTCGTAGATTTTGATCCATCAAGAAACATGGCTCTCGTGGATGGGGGATACTTGCTCTTATACAGAAATGAAGAATTCTTAAAAATTGTTCTTTTTGAAACTGGTCAGATTTGGAAATGAATTTTACAGGTGACCTTTTGAAAATTGCTTAGCAAAATTATAAATTTGGTTCCAATGTTTCAATACCTCAAACAAAAAAAAAATAGGGTATGGTCATCTCAAAACTCAGGTGAGCGATCCAGGGCCATCTTGGCCCTCTTGTTTTACTTATTGCCCATCAATATTTTTCACATATCATGGAGAATGACTACTCTTCATTCATGGCTCATCCGTCAGTGCAACTCATTTCACTGACAAGCCCCTTTGGGGCGTATATGCGCCGCTCTGCGAAGCTCTTGTTATCTTTCTTCCTTTTTGCTCTATTTTTCACTCTTTTCATGTTCCCTCCCCTAGAATTTGAGATAGAAACCTTTAAAAAAAGGCAGAACAACAAGGCTTTGATATATTCTTTCATAATTTTACCTCATGGAAGGACCTCTAGCAAGCCTTGGTTTCATAAAGGATCAGTCCCAGTGTCAAAAAGCAAAAACCTCAGAATGCATTGGCATATTTGTTGTAAGAGTATTATTGAGAGCAGAAGAATTCTTTTCATCTCAAACAAAAAGTCTCGAGGTATAGGTCTTTTCTATGTATCATCAAATAAAAGACTCTTTTCAATTTTTTGTATAAAGAAAAAAAAATTGGAGTCTAACTTGGCTCCTTTCTAGGATGCTACTCAGAACTTTAGATAGAGAAGAGAGTGATTTTGATTTCAAAATTGAAAATAAAAACTATTCTCAACAACACCTTATGTTGCTGGTAATCATTAGAATCATCTCATTGAGAGGATTCTAATGAGTACCCACAACTTAGGGTTGGAAGAGAAATAATGGATGTAGAATGTCATTACACCCTCTAATCTGGAGCTCTGGCTACTCTAAGTTCTTTACCATATGACAAAATAATAGACTGGTCAAAATTTAAAGCATTTGCAGACGGCAAAATGATTGTGACTAAACAATTGAAATTTGGCTTGGAAAGGGTAGAAAACATTGCAAGAAAAGAAGAAAATGCCGACACCCAGCATTTTCTCCATCTCCCGCAATGTTTTCAATAGGCTTCTTTCCCAGGGTCATTAAAAGTGAGGATAGTGTAGTAAATAGTTAACAAATTTTATCAATTCAACCACATTTTATGTCGTCCGCATATGCTTTCAATTTGGATCAGTAAAAATTTTTGTAGTTTAGTAAAGAAGTAACCCTTTCGTAAACAATCCCTGGTTTTTACGATGCTGGGAAAGAGGGATTTTTGAAAACACTGTAGGAAAAGGAGAAAATGCTACTAACCAGAGTTTTCTCCTTTTCCCACAATGTTTTTTACCCTTTCATGGACTAAAGTCATCATTTGTAAAACATTTAATTTGTCGTCTGCAACAGTTTTCAATTTGGACCAGTCTAAAATTTTGTAGTTTGATAAAGGATTAATGGACTTATGGGATATATGAGAAATTAATATCCATTATATGCGTATTTGTCAACTGTCAATATTACTGGCACTACAGTTAGGTGGAATAGATTAATTGAACCTGCCTCCTTGATTGAAGAATCAGAACATAGTCTCTTAACTCATTACCACACAGTCCCGACTTTTAACAACCCTAAAAAAGAAGCCTGTGGAAAACATTAAGGAAAAAAGAGAAAATGCTGGTATCCAGCATTTTCTCCTTTTCCCACAATGTTTTATACCCTTCCAACTACAAATTTCAATTTTTCAACTACATTTATTTTGTTGTCTTCAAATGTTTTCAGTTTGGACTGGTCTAAATTTTTTTCATTTGGTAAAGAATTAACTCATTTCCAAATGACAAAATGTAAGACTGGTCCGTATGGAAAGCATTTGCAGACAAATTAAAAGTGCCTCAAATTAAGAAAGTTGTCTTTGAAAGAGTAGAAAACATGGGAAAAGGAGAAAATGCTGGTTATCAGCATTTTCTCACAAGGTTTTCAGAAGCTTCCCAGTGTCAGGAAACTATCCAACATTTGCCATGCCACAATTTTGTCAAAAGTGGTCTGAAATAAGTTGTTTACTGTGCTATAAAAATGGTGTTATTTCATGAATAGTGTAATCACAATTTTAACTTGTTCACCCTTCATTTGATGTTTCTTCTAAGGCATCTGTAAAAAGTGGTATTCATGAGTTTGGCATTGTTTTTTCCAGGTACAGAAGCTACAAACCCAGGGAGAGCATACACAGCTATGGTTAAATCCATTCCACAACCTATTCCTAGTCTTACAGATATCACTATTGGTGATAAAGGTAAAAATTCTGTTTTTAGCTCACCTAAAAGTATTTAACTTTTAACCAAACGACAAGCATATACGCTTGTCTTAATCAAATGTAGTATGGGAAGACAAATTGTAGCCAGAATGATTAGTTTGCCCTAGAAAAGGCAGAAAACGTTGTGGGAAAAAGAGAAAATCCTTGCTACAAGCATTTTCTCTTTTTCCTACTATGATTTCAAGACACATGTTCCTTGGGCTCATTAAAACAAGAGTTTGTTTGGTTAAGGGTCAAGTTAGCTATTGTGATTTTTAGTGTCAACAAGTTTGTTGATTGGCCACACTTTTTAGCTCACCTGAGCACAACGTGCTCAAGGGGAGCTTTTAGGGTCACTGGGTGTCAGTTGTCCGTTGTCAACAATTCTTTAAACATCAACTCCTCCTAAACCACTGGGCCAATTTGGATCAAACTTGGCAGGAATGTTCCTTGGGAGGTCCTCTTTAAAAATTGTTCACAGAATTTGATTCTGTTAAAAACTCTGGTTGCCATGGCAACGAAATGGAATTTTTTAGCAAATTCTTAAAAAATCTTCTCCTCTGAAACCGATGGTCGGATTTTGAAATAATTTCACAGATATGTTCCTTGGGTAGTGTTTATTCTAAAGCGGAATAGCAGGGCGCGCCGCCCTGCCCCTTTTTCACTCCGCCCTTCTGCCCTCGAATCTGTAAAAAACCCGCCCTGTTGCCCTTATCAAATGCATACAAAACTTGTTTGTGTATTGTTCTGGTTTCAGAACAAACCACCGGGCTACATGTGCAAAAAAATCATCTTCAGTGTCTCGGTTCCGTCTCGTAAAGCTTGCACAGTCACAAAAAGTGTCCATAAATTTCTTCCGACCTAACTATATTCATGAAATACAGCCAATCTAAGACTAAGGGTGACACTACTTATCTTTTATCAACTTCGTCAGTTAAGACAGGACAGCAGGGTGTTATAATCCTTCTCTGTCATAAACTTGCTAAACCATCCCTTTATCCCTCGAAACCCTGACTTTTTTGCCCCACAGGTACTTTAAACGTCTGCTAATTTCTTTAAATGACGTCACGCAATCAGTGAAATTTATCAATTCTTGAATAGTCGTAAAATAAAGCTGAATTAACTCTTATTGCAGGTGGAGATTATCATATCATATATTTTTTGTATAAATTACAAGTATGGATGGTAAACCAAAGTTGCCAACTATCTTGAAAGTACTCGATGTTTGCTATTCAAGCATCGGCAATTTTCTTAAAGAAAAATCTGCATTGCAGTGTTCTGTTTTTAGCGGTCTATTTATAGAATGGCTATGCAGTAGTACACTACTCCATCAATAGGCCTACACATTTTGTAATTCTTTCTATGTAATAATTAAGTTTTTTTTTATTTCTTTTTTAATCAAAATTAATGTAATTTCGTAAAACAGCTGAAAAGAAGGGTTTTTTTTTTTTATAATTACTCTGGACATTTTTTGTTATCTGACGAGAAGTAAGGTAGTGGACTGTAATAGAAAACAGCTATTTCCACAATATTATTATCCTACAAAATTTGCTAAAATGAGTATTATTGTACTTCTTTAACAGAGCCAATTTTTCCTTTTTTTTTCTTCCTAGAGTTATTATTTATAAATCCAAAACCATTGTATTCTCAATACAAAGCAAATTAATAATTACCTCCCTTTTCTGAAAACCAACAAAAGTATCAACAATTTTTTTTAAGAGACATCAAAGGCATTTCTAGTGGGTCAAAAATATGCATAAGTATTTTATCTGTATAAATCTGTATTTATCAACTATCTAGAACTTTTATTCCATGCTACACCAGAAGTGTTACGGGTCTACTACATTAAAGCTAAGTGTGACTGTGCCACATGGGATCATAAATTACATTTCAATCAAAACCTGTATAGTCAGATTGTGTTGATTTGAGTCTATAAGTTGATAAGAATCTTTTCTTATTCTTTTCTTTAATATGCAGTTCATATCCAAAGTTATAGTTAGAACTTGTTTCGAAAAGAATGAAGGACACTGATTTGCCTTTATCTGATATGAGAAGTCATTCAACAAGGCAATGTTCCTCCCTGCCCCTTTTTCCTGCCTCCCTGCCCCTTTTTCCTGCCTCCCTGCCCTTTTGCCTGGTCTAGAATAATCACTACTTGGGTGACCCTTTTCAAAAACTGTTCGTGAAATTTTGATCCGTCAAAAAATGTGGCTCTGGTGAATGGAGGCTACTTGCACTATAGGGAAATAAAGGAATTCTTAAAAAATCTTCTTCTCTGAAACCGCTGGTCAGATTTTGAAATAATTTCACAGATATGTTCCTTGGATGACCTTTTTCAAAACTGTTAGTAAAATTTTGATCCGTCAAGAAACATGGCTCTGGTGAATGGGGGCTACTTGCGCTATATGGAAATGAAGAAATTCTTAAAAATTCTTCTTCTCTGAGACGGCAAGACAGATTTCGAAATGATTTCACAGAGATGATCTTGGGTGACCCTTTTAAAAAACTGATCACAAAATTTTGATCCGTCAAGAAACATGGCTTTTCAAAAATTGTTCGTGAAATTTTGATCCGTCAAAAATTGTCAGATTTTAAAAGAAATTTTCCGAAATGTTCCTTGCGTGACCTTTTTCAAAACTTGTTCGTAAATTTTGATCCATCAAGAAATATGGCTCTCGTGGATAGGGGATACTTGCTCTTATACAGAAATGAAGAATTCTTAAAAATTCTTCTTTTTGAAACTGATGATCAGATTTTGAAATGAATTTTACAGGTGACCTTTTGAAAATTGCTTAGCAAAATTATAAATTTGGTTTTCCAATGTTTCAATACCTCAAAAAATAAATAGGCTATGGTCATCTCAAAAATTCAGGTGAGCGATCCAGATCCATCTTGGCTCTCTTGTTTTTCTGTTACCAACTTTAATGAATTTCAATTTAGAGGTAGTTCCTCTGTCTTTTAACCTCAAATTTGATGTTTAGGCTTTTCTGGTGAAAACTGGGGTTTGTTTAGATCATTTTAGGTCATGTGACTGTTACAGCCACAAATGCTAAAAATAAAGGAGAAATTTTCACTACCCCTCACTGCATATGAATTTTAAGTTGAAATTGTGTTAAAAATTGGCCTGAGTAATGAGCATTGGGACTCCGAGCTCCAGATAAGAGCTATAAATCTGATATTTCTCTTTCAAAGCCTATGTTGTGGGTACTTATTAGAATTATCTCGATGGGTTTAGTGGTGAATAATTGATATTTTCAATCGTAAAATCAATATTCCTCCCTCTGTCTGAGGCTCTGTTACTGTAAGCTGACTTTTGGCCTCTTGGGGAAAAGGTTACTTTTAGGTTGTTCAATGGATTTAAACAGGGAAAGTTAAAAAGATCTTGTATGGAAAACAAAGTAGGGAGCTTTGATTTACTGCAACTTCTGTTGAGTTTGAACTTGGTCTAACCTGTTTTGTATAACACATTTTAACCCCTTGCCACACAGTCCTGAGTTAAACAACCCTGCAGTAGAAGGTTTTTTTAAAAACCTTGCAGGAAAAGGAGAAAATGCTGGTAGCCAGCATTAAATCCTTTGACTCTTTCCCAAATGACAATACATGAGATGGATCCAATTTGAAAGCACTTGCAGACAACAATATCTATAATGGCACATGTTTTAAATTTTAATCAGATACCCTGTAAAACATTGTAGGAAAAGGAGAAAATGCTGATCCCGCAGAGATTTCAAAAAGCCTACTTCTCATGATAATTATAAACTCAGGATTCTGTGGTGAAGGCTTACCCACAATGTTTTCTACCCTTTCAGAGATCTAAATCATTAACTCCTGCTACATTGTTATCTTCCAATTTGGTCAAGCCAAAAATTTTATCAGTTGGTATAGGTTTAGATGGTAGTCATGAGTATGAGACAATGTTGGGTCTGTTTTCAAAACCATTCTTAACTCTTTACCACACATCCGGACTTTTAACAACCCTTAGGTGAAAAGCCTTTGAAAACATTGTGTGAAAAGGAGAAAATGATGGTTACCAGCATTTTCTCCTTTTCCCACCATTTTTTCTACTCTTTCCAAGTCAAATTTCAATTTTTGATCCACATTTATTGTCGTCGTCTGCAAATGCTTTCAATTTGAACTAGTCCAAAATTTTGTTGTTTGGTAGAGTTCAAGAACGTTCTTAGGTAATCCTTCAGGATTTTCTAAAGTAAAACAGCTTCTGATTGGCTAAACGTTTGGTTAAGCCTATCAGATGTTGTGTTACTTTTTAACTTTCTAGAGAATTGGCATGAGGATGAAAACTGATGCTGTTCTGAGTTTTTCTTGTGGTTTTTGCAGAAAGTGATCCTGTTCAAATTGACAAAGAAAAACCTGCTAGTCCAGAAGCAACCAAACCAGCCAAACCAACTCAGACCTTTCAAGGTGAGACATGATTTTATCATAGATTACCTTACTCTTGTAACTGGATCAAATTTCCAGAGAGAGAGAGAGAGGAGAGAGAGAGAGAGAGAGAGAGAGATCTGAGATTTTCATGTTAAATTCCTACATTTCACATGTATGAAAACTAGAAAAAGATGGCATAGAGTAAAACTCTTGTCATCGCGAATTTTAGGGGACTGCCACATCTAATTTACTTTAGGCATAATTCACTGTATCAATAGTGCAAACTTCACTATATTTTGAGACTCAAAAATGGCTACATGTACATGCAGTGTGCAGTATAACTTTATTCAACAAATGAAACATAGTTTCAGCATACATTTCCATGAAAAATAATTATGTATTTATATACTATAATTCAGTACGCATTGTAAATGTTAGGCAATGAATTATTTAGCATTATTTGTCTTTGTTTTAAATTAGCTGTTTGGCAATTTTCGAAAAAATGCTTTCATTTTTGCAACATCGTGAAAAAGTAATGTGGCATTTCAGACTGACATTCAAAAGCACGGTATAAACAGTCAATAGAGGAAGTACTTTATTCCATCATGGGCATGACCTCCTGCTTTTTCATCATCACTGGAGTCACACTCAGCAATACATGGGTGGGAGGAGAATAACAAGAAAGGGAGGGAGGAGAATGACAAGGAAAGGGGGGGGGGATTTCACATATTTATTAGATTAAAAGAATGATATTAATCCTTTCAAAACACATTTGAGATGGGTCAAAATTGGAGCATCTGAAAAGGACAATTACCCAATTTGTGGTCAATTGATACATTATGCAGTAATACAGCCACCTGTTTGGACGCATATAAAGCATAACGATTTACACAAGGTAGCAAAAAGGTGTGAACAACTGACTATGATTACCGGTATGGGCCCTTGACCACTTTGCTCTACAGCAGGTAGTTTCATCAATTATAAGTAAGTCTGGACTGGACTTTTGATTTGCAATATGCAAAATTTCGATCTATCAGAATTCGCTGTAACAATTATATTTCATAATGTGCTAAAAAGCTTTTGGTCGAGGAATTGATTTCACTTTGGACAAAAGCAGGAATTTGCAGTATCAGAGTTTGTAATGAATATGTTTTACTGTATTATTGTTTGAAAGAGAGAAGCAATTGGTATTCAAAAACTGGGTTGCATAGCACTGTCAACAGATGTCAAGGGTACTGTAAATTAAACTGTTTATGCAGTTTTTAGCTCCACTGGCCGAAGGCCAGCAGGCTTATGTCATGGCCCGTTGTCCGTCGTGCGTCCGTCCGTCCGTCCGTTAACTTTTTCTTTAAACATCTTCTTCTCTGAAACTACCCGTCCAATTTTGATGAAACTTTACAGAAATGATCCTGTCATGGTCCTCTTCAGAATTTCTTGAAAGAATTTAATTCCTTCAAAAACTCTGGTTGCCATGGCAACAAAACTGAAAAGTTTTGAAATTCTTTGAAAATCTTCTTGTCTGAAACCATAAGGCCTAGGGCTACCAAATTTTGCATGTAGCTTTATCTAGTGGACCTCTACCAAGTTTCTTCAAATTATAGCCCTGGGGTCAAAATTGGCCCCACTCCGGGGGTCACAAGTTTTACATGGGCTTATATAGGGAGAACTTTAAAATTCCTCTTCTACCTAGGCATAGGGCCTAGGGCTACCAAATTTGGCATGTAGTTTTATCTAGTGGACCTCTACCAACAGTGTCCAAATTATAGCCCTGGGGTCAAAATTAGCCCCACCCCGAAGTAAAAAGTTTTACATGGGCTTATATAGGGAGAACTTTAAAATTCTTCTTCCACCTAGCCATAGGGCCTAGGGCTACCAAATTTGGCATGTAGCTTTATCTAGTGGACCTCTACCAAGGGTGTCCAAATTATAGCCCAGGGGTCAAATTTGGCCTGGCCCCGGGGGTAACAAATTTTACACGGGCTTATATAGGAAAAACTTTCAAAATCTTCTCGCACCTAGCTATAAGGGCCAGGGCTATCAAATTTTGCATGTAGCTTTATCTAGGGGGTCTCTACCAAAGGGTGCCCAAACTATAGCCCTGGGGTCAAATTTAGCCTCGTCCCAGGGGGTCACAAGTTTTACATGAGCTTATATAGGGAAACTTTAATAATCTACTTGTACGTAGCCATAAGGCCCAGGGCTACCAAATTTTGTGTGTAGCTTTATCTTACGGGCCTCTACCAAGAGGGCCCAAATTTTAACTTTGGGGTCAAGTTTGACCCCACCCCAGGGGTCACAAGTTTTACATTGGCTTTTACAGTGAAAACTTGATAAACCTGTCTCATGGGTCACATATTTCAGAGGGCCTTTTATTGAGCAAACTTGTTTTACAGGGCTTTTTATTGGGTAAGATTAAAAAATCTTCTTCTTTATAACCACACATTCTAGTTTCATATTGTAGGTCTGGATTCAAAATTGGCTCCATTCCAGGGATCACAAGTTTAACATGGGCTTCAAAATATAGTCACTTCAATTTTAACATTAATCAAGGGAAAAAAACTCTTTTAATGAATGATAAAGTTTTGTACTACTTACCTCCCTTGATTATCAAACTGCATTGACACATGATTGGTGCTAGACATTAAGTTTTTTGATAGAAAATATTCTGTTTTCAAGGAGTGTGATTCATTTTGATGCTAATAGCTATGCTCACATGAGGTGAATAATAAATTTAGAGTAATGTTTCTATCATTCAGCCTATTTTTCCAAGGATTTTACCTTTCATGCCAATGAATTAATCTGCTTGTATTGCCTGACAGTAATCATTGTTTTTGAAGGCCCTCTTTTTCATGGTCATGAACACATCAATTCGTGTGGTAAAGGGTTAAAAAGCCAGTGGAGCAATAGAGGGCCATCATGGCCCTCTTGTTTTAAGCAAGAATTAAGTTTGAAAACGGGTTTCAATGAAGTGCATTATGATAACTCTTTCAGGATTCGAAATCCCCATATATTTACTCACAAAATGCAAGTCAGAATCAGAAAATGTGAGTTGAAATTTCAAGCACTTGATTAAAAATGTGAGTGCAAATTATTGAATACTCTTTGACGGCTCTTGATAATTTCACATGTCGCCATTGAAGTCTCTGAGTTGTCATTTGTTATTCGAGTTTTGTGGACAAAGTGCATTTGTCTTCACTCACAGCTGATACTGAGAGTTTGCATTTTTTAAACAGAAAAATGGTAGGCGAATTCAATCTCTGATTATAAAACAAAAATATTTGTTAATCTTTCATGAAAAGATAATTATTATGCACAAATAGCAATGAGAAGCAAGTCGGGCGTGGTGGACTCGCTTAACCAGTTATCGGACAAACGGATATTCAGATATGATCAATCCATCTGTAATTCATTTACAAAATCGTATACCATTGTAAATCTTATCGAAATTTAACTTGGGTTGAGAACAGAAATTCAGCTGGAATTGAATTGATCATTTGATGAGGGTTATAATATTAATTAACTTTCCTTCTTTTTGGTTGTTGTCTCTACTGTAGTCGACAGGTTACATTATGGAATAGAAATGATAAGTTTGTACCAGCCATTCGTTCTTTACCATTGGTCGGCAAGCTGAGCTTCAAAAAAAAAAAAAGAAAAAAAAAAATGTGAGTCCAGTTTTAATTTTGCAAGTGGTAAAAAAAAGTCACTTGCTAAAATTTGCAAGTGGATAAAGAAATGAAATTCAAACCCTGTCTTTACCCCAAAATCCTGACTTTTAACGACCCTGAGAAAAAAGCTGATAGAACACATTTTTGGAAATGGGGAAAATGGTGAAAACCACCATATCAAAGTTGAATGTTAGCCAGATTTTATTTGTTGTCTGCAGATGCTTTGAATTTGGTCCAGCCCAAAAAATTATCATTTGGTAAAGAGTTAAAGTTCGGAACTGTGTAGTAATCAGCCAAAACATGGTTTTGAAATTCTAAGATTCTCATTGAAATGTTAATGGTGTACATCAATGAATCAGTAATGTTTTGGGGTTGTTTTAAAATTGTTTGTTCACTTTCTGGTATATAGATATGACATTAGTTCAGAGTGTATTATTCATATTCTGTTTCTTTTCTTGCCAATTATAAACAATGCAGGTGTTAAAATGCATTTAACTTATAAACCATACCCTTAAAAAATGTACAGAAATTATAGTGAAGAAGGCAGTCGGTTCAAGTGTAAGGCATTGGAAAGATTAGGTATTTTCTGCTTTGGCTGAGAGGCTATAAGTCACATTGCATTAAGCCTTTACCACACAATCCTGAGTTTTAACAGAGGAAGAAGCCTTTTGAAAACATTGTAGGAAAAGGAAAAATGCTGGTAACCAGCATTTTCTCCTTTTCCCTCAATGTCTTCTATCCTATCAAAGACAAATTGCATCATTTGAGGCACGTTTATATTGTTATCTGCAAATGCTTTGAGTTTGGACAAGTCTTAGATTTTGTTGAGTCGTATAGAGTTAAGTCTGTATTGATTAGTATGTGAAGGAAGTATGGTTACAAGTGAAAAAGTAGATCTATGAATATTATCATACTAATGGGGGGTGGGGGTTATCATAAACATCATAAACTCTTTCTAAGCAATCACTAGTAAGTACCCTGAGAAAGAAATCTTTAAAACATTGTGGAAAATAGAAGGAACTGAAAACTAGCATTTTCTTCTTAACCCCAGAATATTTACTCTTTGAATAACATACCCCATTATTTTTGGTTCATTTCATTTGTTGTCTGCAAACACTTTCTATTTTGACAACTCTATAACCTTGTCTTCTGCTAAAGAGTAATTACAGTTAGCCTGCAAAATGCGAAAAGGGGTATTCGGACATCTGCGAAATGTGTAGTCTTGGATCAGCCAGCACAGTCCATTGTAGGCTAATCCCATACTACTCTTTATGCTCGAATGTGATATTTTTTGTTTTGCAAAAGTTTACTGTTGGATAAAATTGAACGTAGCTAAAAGTGTCTTTGCGGATCAGACTGTGCAACCTGTTTCAGGACGACATTTTACGCAAATGTCTGAATGTCCGCTTCTTGCACGTTGCAGGCCATATATATATTCTGCTTCTTTTCCAGGGAGTAATGTTCTTGAATCCAGGATAGCCAATATGTTACCAAATCTGGCCAAGGGCAGTAGCAGCATTGGGATCAACATGCCAGTTATGCCGGGAAACATTTTAGAGGATTATTCTACCCCAAATAAAACACAGGAGCCAGAGCCCGCAGATGACAGGGCTTCTACCCCTGTCCAAGATGAGCAGGAGGAAAAGGTTCAAACACCTGTGAAAGTATCACAGCCTTCAACTACCAAATCTACATCAGTGACTAAAGTCAAGACCAACCCCATTGACTTCCTAAGTCAGTTGTTGACAAAGACAAGCAGTACCTCTAGTAGCTCAAATTTTCTGCATAGTTTATCTTTACTTACAAATACAGTGAAAAGTCAGCATCAGAAAAAAGCAGAGGTAAATAATGATGCTACTACACAGAGCAAAGAGCCATCAAGTCCTCCTACATCAGACACACAGTTAGCATTTACAGGAGTGCCTGCCCCGGAACCTGTAACACAGTCTAGCTCTTGGCCTGAATGGAAGAATATCAATACCCCAGCTCTATCTGAACCTTCTTTACCACACCAGGCTAAAAATCCTTCACCACCTGTAATGACCCCTGGACCGCCCCCTAAGTTTCCCCCTCCCCAGCCCCCTTTGCCTCAACACCCTCCTCCTCCACTGAATGTTCCCCCTCCCCAGTCTTACCCGGTCCAACCCCCATCTCCTCAAGACTTTAGTATGCCTCCTCCAGTTTCACAGACTTTTGCACGAACTCCGGTGTCTCAGACATTTTTGACTCCTCCCCCATTATCCCAGTTTAATCAGATACCTCCAGCCCCGCAGCCTCCCCATAATGCAGTTGTGAATTCTCCCGCACCATTAGCTATCAACCCTGTTTCTCCTACTCAGTTACAGCCCCAGAGATCACAGTTTAATCAAGTATTTCCATTTGGAACCCAAAATACAGTTACTCCAGTTACTCCTACTGAAGTTGCCCCTCCCCCAAACTCTGGAATTTACCCACCCCCTTCCCAGTCTGTAGCCCCGCCTCCTCCATGGCAACAAGAAAATATGCAAGAGTCAGCATCAGTTCCAACTTCTAGTTTTAACAATAGAATAGCAACAGTACCATCCAGGAGGGGTACCTGGGATCAAATTGACAATTCAGAATATGATCCTGAAGGCAAACCATGGGATAATAAAACTGATACAAGGGAAAACCAGAATTCTGGTTATGCACATCCATGGGAACAACCCCAGAATTACGAAGAGGAGGAAGAGGAGGAGGATAGTAACCGTGTTATTGCCCCTCCTAAAACCCGTCATGCTGCCCCTAAAGGTATCCTCAGAAACAGCAGGTCCTCTTCTTTGAGAGAAGTAACACTAGTGGATGATAGTGAAGATAAACATGATCAGATGAACTCCGTCAGTGCCCCTGTGGTCCCTCCAGTTGTTAAACCAATTGGTATTCTCAAAAAACCTCCAACAGATGTTAAATCTGTAGACCATGTAGGTGATGTGCAGTCAGAGTTTATAGCAAAATTAAAACAAAAATCTAGCGGAAGTCATAATGTGCCTAGTGGACCTCCAAATAGTAGAACATTAACTGCTGTTCATGTGGAAGACTTAAATGTTAAAGATAGTAATTCCATTAGCCATGATAGTGAACAAGGTGAACATATTAGTACAATTGGAGTATTAGGAAGTGTAAACTGTGCTAATTCTGTGAAATCAGATGATATGGATATAGATAATGCTGAGGATGAAGGAAATATTGAAGTGAACAATGAAAATGAATGGGTAGACAATGTAGACTCTGAGGAATGGCAGGAGGAGAGACAAGGGTACATTTCTAGAGACTATGATCTTGAAATTCCTCCAGGACACAGCAATGTGCCCCCTGTTCACCAGCATGATATCCCCGTTGCTCAGCCAAGGTTCGAGGAGCATGAGAGGGTTCCACCATTGCACGATGTTCCTGGTATAAGACCTAGGTTTGAAACGCCACTACGACTGCCGGAAGTATCTGGAATAAGGCCCAGATTTGAAGCGCCACCACTGCATGAGGTTGCTGGTATAAGACCTAGATTTGGCGGACCACCATTGCATGAAGTTCCGGGTATCAGACCCAGATTTGAGGCACCTCCATTGCCAGAGGTACCTGGTATAAGACCTAGATTTGAAGCGCCTCCATCGCAAGAAGTTCCTGGTATAAGACCCAGATTTCAAGCACCTCAATCGCAAGAAATTCCCGGTATAAGACCCAGGTTTGATACATCTCCACTTCATGAAGTCCCTGGTGTGAGACCTAGATTTGACGCACCTCCTATGCAAGAGGTTTCTGGACTAAGAGCTAAATTTGAAGAGACCGTTCCAGCTCCACCCAGGCCATTCTCATATGAACAGCAACCTTATTCTGCCAGACCAGAATACCCACATCCGTTTCAAGATCATTTCAGGGGACCACCCCCTGCTAAAAGACCATTTTATCCTCCCCCTGGCCTCAGAATGCCATATTATAGATACTGATGAATTTTCCATGTGGTTCTGCATTTTAATCAATAATCCTTTTGTAGCTATGTTTTTAGCTCATTCTCTCAGAGATTTTGTGAAATTTACTAATGTGTGTAAACCGTGTACGAAACAATCCCTGCTTTTTATGACCCTGAGATAAAGGCCTTTTGAAAACATCGTGGGGAAAAAGGAGAAAATGCTGGTAACCAGCATTTTCTCCTTTTCCCACAATGTTTTCTACCCTGCTGGAGACAAATTTCACTTATTGAGTTACATTAGTTTTGTTGTCTGCAAGTGCTTTGAGTTTTGACCAGTCTATAATTTTGTTGTTTGTTAGAGAGTTAATTATGGGGATAGGTCTGTGATAGGGTAGAAAACACTTAGGTAAAAGGAGAAAATGCTGGTTGCAAGTATTTTCTCCTTTTTTCCACAATGTCTTCAAAAGCTTTGTTTCTTAGGGTTGCGGAGGATTGTGTGGTAAAGGGTTATGGGACTCTGTAAATTAAGATCAGTCTGCACTTAACTTGTAGGTGACTACAGTGAAATAGAGATCAGAGTTTTGTCAGCTGCTCTTTTATACAACCATACAAAAAAGCCGGGAACCTGAAATTTGCAGTATTGATTGAAATTGCCTGTTTCATATATTTGATGTGTATAGAATTGTTTTTAGAGGTCAGATGTTCACAAGTGTATGAAAAAAATTTATGGAAACTTTTACTGTAGAAAAATTGAGAAGAGGGCCATGTAACTTATCCCTGTATCACATTATTGTAGATTTAACCCTTTACCACACAATCCCTACTTTTGACGACCCTGAGGAAGAAGCCTTCTGAAAACATTGAGGGAAAAGGAGAAAATGCTGGTAAGCAGCATTTTCTCCTTTTCCCACAATGTTTTCATCCCTTCCCAAAACAACTTTCGAATTTTCAGTCAGTTTTATTTTGTCATCTGTAAATGCTTTCAATTTGGACTACTTGAATATTTTGTTGTTTGGTAGAGTTAAATGACCCTCAAGAATGGACTGTTTCAGAAACTAATGGGAAAAGGAATGAATGCTGGTATCTAGAATTGACAGTCTACTTCTCTTATATGTTTTTTTCTCTTTTGCAAATTTCATGACGTCAGCCACGACAAAATTTTCCCACATTTTCTAAAGGCTTCTTTATCAGGGTCGTCAAAAGTAGGGATTTTGTTGTAATCGATTAAACGAGTGGGCACCATGAGATTAAGAATTTCAGTCAAGAAAAAAGACCCACATCTCGAAGGTCTGAAACTTAGATCATCAAAAAAGATAGTGGACCGTATACATGTAAATGTAAGATGCAATTTGCATTTTCAGTGCAGTCTGATTGTGTTTTGCCATGTCTACAAGGCAACAGAAGGGAAATTTTCATATCTTTGAGGTTAGAATGAGATTTCAAACTTGCGGAAATTTTGTTTTACTTGTATAATGTTGAACATGATAGGTTTAACATAATTCTCTTTCAACTGAGGTATCCATGGTATACATCTATTTTTAACCCCCCTCCCCCAAACACACACACACACCCCAACTACAAACCTATGAAGTGAGAGGGAAAATACTGGTTTCACCATGTCGGTCTGTCCGACCATCCATGTCTTCTTGTCCGTGCTCAAACTCAAAGCTGTTTGATTTGAGAGGTGGGGGAGTATTTGCTTTGCTCCATTTCTAGCTTTTCCTTGTTTTATACTAAAGTCAGTTTTGCTTAGTGATTGTTTTAGCAACTTAAATACTTACCGGGCATATTTTTTGGCCCTGTGGAAGTAAGCATTTTAACACATTATTGATAAATTTTCTAGTAACATTTAATTCCTACTCCTCTCAAAATATTTTCTACCCTATTGGAGTTTAAGTTTATTTGGACCAATTTTGCATTCATCATCTGGACATATTTTGAAATTATATCTAAAATTTGTCATTCTGGAAAGGGTTACTTTTTACTAGGAATGGCAACGAGTAACCGGTTAACCGAGTACTCGATCGAACGTCCGAGTATCGATTACGGAATTTGATAATCGAGTACTCGGTATTTTTTTCAAAAATGTACCATTTTGCTTCCCGAGGAAAACTTTCTTTGCAAAACAAACACTATAGCCGATTAAATGTAATCAAAACATCGTTGCGAAAGTTACCGAAAGATGACCAAACACTTCACAATTTGACACGTGTTTGCAATAAACAACAACTATATCAATTATAACGTTAAGCCGTTCACGTTAATCGCTAATCATTAAAGTTTTCGTAATTTCAGTAAATCAGAGGCCAGCTAATATGATCTAATTAGGGAGGAGAAAGTAATTATCCTTAATCTTCACAGTTTGACTGTGAAACTTATTTAGGGATCGGGCGTACCTTGCGATCGCCAACGTGCCGTTGTATACCTACTGTATTTTGCTTTAATTTTTGGGATAGTAAAATATATTTTTTTTTCCGTGTTCCAATACTATGGTCTATATAATATAATTATTTTATAAGCAGTCCAAAAACTTATGATCAGACAAGACACGCTGGCGAACTCTAGGTCTTTGACCCGTAACAAGTCGAACAATGCCGACATTAAAAAGCTACGCCATTGATTTCATAAAACCTACGTTCATATGCAGGTTGCTCTATTTTTAGACAAATTGGAATTCCAGCGGTCAGTTTGTGCACTAAACAGTCCAAAACTTGGCTTTTTTCCCATTGTTTTCGTTGATGATTAACTTGTAACTCATTATTGTCAATATCCTGGGCCAACGATGAAGATTGTTATTTTGCGTTTTTTGGTAAAATCATGATATAATTTACCTGCTTACGTGGGGTGAATGACGTAAATATTCCACTGACAAGGACCTGCTCAACCCGTTCTCAAATTTGATTGGTTCGTCGATCTTCGATAGATAAAACTCGGTTAGATTACTGAATGTTGATTTCTATTTCTAAAGAACGAACCCAATTGACCGTGAAATACATGCTTGTCAACTCCATGGCAACCTCGGATATATAATACATGTATGTGTATCTTGGGATACAAGCTTTATCACACCCTTTATACACTTATATTCGAAATCTTTTGAATTGGGGTTTAAACAGTCTGTCAGGTGATTGGATTTTTAGGTCTTGAATCGGGAAACTCCCTTTGAAATCGTGGTGGGTTGGGAAGCATGCTTATGACGTTATGTGTGTAAAACGTGAAATAAATGCTTGTAAACAAAGGGTGTCAAATTGATCAAGATTTTATAGATTGAATAGATTTTCATTGTTTCCAACTCTTTGGGACAAAAAAAAAATACCGATCTTGCTCTGAAATTTTAGTATAAAATGTAGTAAAAATCATCCGAGTAACCGAGTACTCGATCGGAAGAATGACCGAGTACTCGAGTATTAAAATCGATACTCGTTGCCATCCCTACTTTTTACCACACAATCCTGACTTTTAATGACCCTGGGAAAGAAGACTTTTGAAAACATTGTGGAAAAAGGAGAAAATGCTGCTAATCAGCATTTTCTCTTTTTTTTTCCACAATGCTTTCTACCCTTCCCAAACCAAATTTCAATTTTTTTCTCATTTATTTTATTATCTGCAAATGCTTTCAATTTGGACCAGTCTGAAATTTTGTTGTTTGGTAAAGGGTTAAAGCTTTTTATGAATTGATTATGATTGAGCTAACGGATAATGAAAGATAACTTTTGATAACCTTCAGGGTGTCAAGTAAATTTGATTCAAGTACATGTCGATATTTTCAGTGTTCTACCCGATTTAAAGTATTACATTTTTCAATTTTTTTTTTTTTTTTCTCAAAATGATTTTTTCTTAGAGCGTTATGCCAGTGCAGTTTAGTGAGAACATTTTGTGCCGTCTGATCAGGATGTGTGCAGTCTGCAGTGAAGCTTACGAGTTAATCTGGTTGTGTTGATTATGAATCAATATTCTAGTGGTTTTATGTTTTATCTGTTTACCAAACAAAAAAATTTTGGACTAGTCCAAATTTAAAGCATTTTCAGGCGACAAAAATTGTCAAAAATTGGAATTTGTATTTGGAAGGACAGGAAACATTGTTGGAAAAGGAGAAAATGCTGGCCACCAGCATTTTCTCCTTTTCCTACAATGTTTTCAGTAGGCTTCTTTCTCCGGGTTGTTAAAAGTCGGGATTATTTGGTAAAGAGTTAGGGCCAAGATTTTCTGTGAAATCTTACAGTACCTAAGTCTGCCTGCTGTAATAGTGGTAACTCATCGTACTTTCTTCTTCGTATTTTTGTCTTAATATCTAAATACAGGTTCCGAGAGCAAACACTGTTGTAAAGTCAAAGCAGCCTTCATGTATTGGAGTATTTGATCTGATCTGAATCTGCACTGCTTGCCATTGTGCACTGTTATTGATGAAATGTGTAATATACTGGTTAAAATTCACTGCATGGGGAACTGAAAACAAGTCAACCTTTTGGTACAACCTAGACATTTCAAAAGGCATTTGCACAATGTAATATTAAAACCAAATACATGTAATGAAATTTTAGACCTCTCCAAATGGAAAAGATGTGCATGTAATTAACCCATTACCATGCAATCTCTACTTTTGACGACCCTGAGAAAGAAGCCTTTAGAAAACATTGTTGGAAATGGAGAAAATGCTGGTTACCAGCATTTTCTCCTTTTCCCACAATGTTTTCTACCCGTCACAAAACAAATTTTAAATTTTCAGTCACTTTTGTTGTCTGCAAATGCTTTTGATTTTGGTTTTTGTCCTAGAAAGGGTAGAAAGAGAGTGTTGTGGGAAAAAGAGAAAATGCTGGTTATCAATGTTTTCCCTTCCCACAATGGTTTGAAAAAAAAAACCTGTTTGTGATGGTCATTGAAACTCTGAATTGTTTTGTGAATGGGACGAGTGGGAAAATTATTAATTCGGTAGCTGCCACAATCTCAACATGATAGAGTTCACACAATGAAGTTTGTATATCGGCAGTTTCCAAATTGTACAACGTCAATCACACTGTTTATATAAACATTGATTTCATTTAGAAAAGAGCTTTTCTTAATTATAAGTATTTATTTATCTAATTGACTTGTCAGCTCCTGAAGCCAAATGCTGCAGATAACTGTAATCATAATCATCGTAAAATAGGAATTGTGAACACTTTACTAAACAATCCTGACTTTTAACTATGGCGAGAAAGAAGACTTTCTGAGAACGTTGTTGGAAAAGGAGAAAAATTTTGTTACTGCTGGTAACCAGCATTTTCTCCTTTCACAACAATGTTTTTAACTTTATTAAGAACTACTTTTATAATTTTAGCCACCTTTGTCATCTACAAATGGTTTCAATTTGGACATGTCCAAAGTTTGGTAGAGATAGCATCACTTAACTCTCTGACACTCGGCAAAATCTTAAAATTGTCTGAATTGACAATATTTCCAGATGATAATTTAAACGTTTGAAATTATCAAATTTGTCTTTAATAGGGTAGAAAACATTGTAGGAGAAAGAGAAAATGCTGGTTACCAGTATTTTCTCCTTTTCCGACAATGTTTTCTACTCTTTCAGAGAAAATTGAGCCACATTTACTTTATTGTCTGCACATGCCTTGATTAACAAATATAAAATTTTGTTGTTTGCTAAGAGTTTAACACTTTACAAAACTATCCTGGGTTTTTAGGAACCTGAGATAGAAGCCTTTAAGAACATTGTGGGAAAAGAAGAAAATGCTGGTAATCAGCATTTTCCCCTTTTCCCACAACATTTTATACCCTGCTGGAAACAAATTTCAGTCTTTCAGACGTTTATTTTGTTGTCTGCAAGTGCTTTAAATTTGAACCAGTCTAAAATTTTGTTGTTTGGTGAAGGGTTAAGGAAGTAGACCCCAAATGGAAAACAGCCATTTCCATTATAATATTATTCTACAAAAATTTGCTATGAATGAATGTGAATTTTATTGTACTCCTTTAACCGGGCCACTTTACCCTCTCGAAATGATCATTTATAAATCTAAAAACCACTGTAACACTATGGTCACAATGTGAAACTGCCGCCTGCCGATTTTCAGACATCGGTGGATTCCTAAAATTACCTGCCGCCGGCCGATGTTTTACAAATCGGTGAGAGTGGTCATAAATAACTGCCAGTAAAAGGCCGCCTGGCGGATTCCGGGCGGCGGCAGGCAGTTTCTTAAGTTCGAGGGGTGTGGGATGTCATCAGGGTGTCGGCCGGTGGCAGTCAGGCGACAGTCCGGCAACCGTCAGATTTTACCTGCCACCGCCCGGCGACCTGGCGGACACCGACCATTTACAACTGACACCGGCCGGCGATCTGGCGTTCGAACTGCCACCGACAGGCGCCCGCCCGATAATCTGACGGAGGCAGGCTGGTTTACGGGAAATATATATAGCTAGATTGCTCTCGTATCACTACAAAGTGTTCATCATTATTATCAACCACAAGATAAATAGATCTAATTTTTAAGAATTTTTTCCTTCCAACAAGTTGCCCCCTAAAGGCAAGGGGAAAGACAAAGCGCCAGTACCGAAGCGCAAGAGACCAGAGCTCAACCCAGCAATATGCAAATCTCTGAGTCGCCCTGGTGCTGGTAGAATCGCCATGACGACAATTTCTTATTTTGAATAGCCTCGGATTTATATTCAGGGGCCGGGAGTCTGCACTCGGCAGATCGCTATCCTGCCACCTACCAACACCGACAGCCGCCTTCCATCTGCTTTTCAATCTTCGCCCTGCCGCCGGCAGGTATTTTGAAATCGCACGGTGGCATGTCGGTAGCATAACGGTAGCAGGCCGGATGCTGGAGAGTGGCAGTGAGTTCCTACCGATCGCCGGCCGAAGATGTAAGGCCCTCGAACCCCGTGACGACCGAGTAAAAATCGCGCTGCCGCCCGTCTGCCGCTTGATTGCCACCGCGCGACCACGAAATGCGCCCGGCCGGCACCCTGACGACAGCGACAATTGGAAAAAATCGGCCGGTGGCAGTCAGAATTTTAACTTTTTCTTAAAACTTCAGCGGCGTTCTAGCGGCGTCTAAAATGCCGCCTGCCGATTGTGCCTGCCACCGAGCTGCCACCGGGCTGCCACCGGCCGAATTTGAGTGAAAACTGGCAGTTACCACGCCGGCAGGCGGCATTTACTGATTTGTGACCGTAGTATTACAGAGGGAAATACCGTAATAATTACCCATTTTTCAGAAAACTTACTAAAGTATCAACGGATAATCTCAAGATAGACCTTAAAGGAATTTCTTGTCAGTTTAAAATGTGCAAAAGTATTATACCAGTATAAATCCTTATTTATCAAATAACAAGAAATTTTATTCCATGTTGTTGGGGGTCTACTTCCATAATCCTTTACCACACACTGACGACTTTTAATGACCTGGGAAAGACCCCTTTTTAAAAACATTTTGGGAAAAGGAGAAAATGCTTGTAACCAGCATTTTCTCCTTTTTCCAAAATGTTTTCTATTCCATCAAAAAATGATTGCACCGTTTGAGCCACATTGAAAAAATTGTCGTTTGCAATGCTTTCAATTTGGATATGGCTTAAATTTTGTTGTCTGGTAAAGGGTTAAGTTGGGTGTTAGGATGTTGTGAGTAGAAGTAGAGTGAGAGAGTGAAGTAAAAGAAGATTGAAAGAAAATGTCACGGGGAGAGAAAAAATAATGTTGACTATTCATGTTAAGTTTAATTGTTCATAGGTCATTGCTCTCTCAATCATAATGTCATTTTCACATGAACTGTTCAAAAACTGGGAAAAATTTGTTAAATATACAGACAAATCTGTGATTGCCGAGTTTGTTATGTGTACACATTCGTTCCTTTGGGATGATCTTTACTGGCAGTTTCTTAGGGCCAACTTTTTAGCTCACCTAAGCACGGAGTGCTGAGGATGAGCTATTTTGATCACTCACTGTCCGTCGTCGTTCATCTGTCCGTCTGTCGGTCATCATTCAGTTCACATTTCTTTCTTTACACTCTAGCATCTAATTAACCAATCAGCACCCAACTTGATCAAAATATATATGACCATAAGATCTTGGACTAGTTTGATTACGGTCTAATCAAACGAGAACAGCTAGTTTTATTTGCCCTTGAATTAAAAAAATCGCTGTATTTGACTTCATATACACACTGACATCTTACATTTGTTCAGGTACGACCAAGGTCAAGTTCACACAGTATGTTCAACATGTTGCCTGTTTAGTTTTATTACAAACAGTTACGAAAAGCAGGATGTCCCAATTCTTGGAATACTTTTCATGTAGACCGTCCGTTACTTGTACAGCAATGATTGTAGCTGTGTTCATTCATCCTCCAGTTACAGGTGTAGTTAGGTTAGCCTTGTGTTCTGGAATTTGTAGATACTCCTGGTATTTCTAAAATTAGAAGAAAAAAAATTGGGGGGGGGGGGGGGAGGCTTACCAAACATTATTTCATGCTTCAGGACATATTAAAAAAAAATCACTACCAGATGGAAATATGACATCATTTGCCTTATACCACCTTCACACGGATTTTTCTTACGAGTGCTTACAGATGTCACATATCTGTAAAAGTACACGGATTGTTACGATCTGGCCGCATTTACGAGCGGTTTACGAGTAATTAATGTACATTTACGATTCATTACGGCTTGTTACGAAGTATTTACGGAAAATATCTACGATTTGTTCCGAGATATTACGGACATATACGGGCATGTTACGACATTTTAAGAGCTGTTTACGGATTGTTACGAGGACATTACGGATGGTTACGATTAATCTAGTCATTTACGTGTAAATTATGACGTATAAACGTTTTGTTACGAATAGTTAAGAGTAAGTTAGGGGTATTTACAAGTCCTGGTTTTTTTTGTGTGCAAAAAGCATCCAACTCTCTGTGTATCGTCATTCAACAGCTGACATCCAGCGAAACAATGAAAGACACAGATTGCAATTATATCAAAACTTTAGTCAGTTGTTCCCTCAACGATAGCAGAACGGGAAGATGCCAATCAGCAAGTAGATATTCCTAGGCAGAGGAGACGTTCAGCACGCAGAAGATTTTGGTGCAGGACATGGCCGACACGCAGGACCCTTTGGATGCAGTTGCGGTATTTCAGTTGAAGGCAGACGATTTTCTATCTCAGCGGACTCTAACTGTGGCAGTGGTGGTTCGAAGGCGTGTGAACACATCCGCTTTTTTCTGATGGCTGCATTTTGGCTTGTAGATAGTGTATATCGAAGGCCTGTATGATGTCTTGATAATAATAATAATAATAATAATCATCATAATAACTTTATTTTACGAAGGTAGCTTATTAAGAAAACATCATACATGAAAACAATAGCATGATGAATTACTTATTTACAATAAGGCCTTCGGTAAAACACAGAATCATACAGAATCCTTTTTTAAAAATACTCGCGCTCGCACACACACACACTATTCTATGATCATTCAGGCACGGACGCACGCACTCTCTCTCTCTCTCGCGCGCGCGCTCAGAAATCGGACATACATATTGATTATAAACTTAGAAAATGATTATTTCAATAATCAATCTGTAGCAAAATCAAGAAAAGTCATTCACAGTCATTAAATAACTTTTAAGATTTCTTTTGAAACTAGTTATATTCGAAATGGATCTTATATTAAACTGAATGGAATTCCAATATTTCATACCGCAAACAGAAAATGATTTTTTAATATACTCGGTTTTGGAATTATAGTTGTGTGCAATTTCATTATTCGTTTCTGATCTAAGTGTATAGAATTTGTTCCTGCATAAATTAAAAAGATTTGACATGTAAGGAGAGGTTAATCCATTAATTGCTTTATAAACCATTAAAATAGTGAAGTACATACAACATGTTTTAAATGTTAGCCATTTTAAAGAGACGAAATTTTCTTTGGAACACGACCTGATGGGTTTATTGAGAATTATTCTTGCAGCTCGTTTCTGAAGTTTAGTTATTCGGCTTATACATGTAGAATTGCACTGACTCCATGTTACACAGCCATAATCAAAATACGGGGTTATGTATGAATTATAAAAAATCTGCTGCATTTCTGGTGTCAAAAAACACTTTATTCGTTTGAGCAAATGTAATTTAGTTGATAATTTTGCACAGGTCTTATCTACATGAATTTTCCAGGACAGTGTACTGTCAATATATACCCCTAACAGTTTTTGTGTACGCACGTTTTCTATACTACTGTCAGACGTCTTCAGATAAAGATTTTGAGTCTCCTTGAGTCTGTTTTTAGATCCTATTAACATACAAGTAGTCTTATTTGGATTTAAAACCATGTTATTATTTACGCACCACTTCTGCACTTTTAGTAGATCATTTTGTAATGTTGTATTAATTTGTCTGATACAAGAACTAGATTTATGGAGAGTCGCGTCATCAGCATACATGTCAAGTCTCGAAGAAAGATTCAAGAGCAAGTCATTGACATAGAGTAAAAATAGGATTGGACCAAGAATAGAACCCTGGGGAACCCCCAGATAACAAATGAAAGGGGCTGATGATGATGAATTTGTAGGATTAAGGTCCCTCCATGCTCTAGGCATATTTGGTAGGGACCATTGGAGAGAAAGAATCGGATACAAGGAAATCCGGATACAAGCCCTTAGCTCTTCGAATAGACCTCCTTGATTCTTGAACGTGCCTGATGTAAAGCACAGATACATGCGAGGCTATCTCTGGGTTCCAAACCAGATCGCCTCTAGCTGGGTGGGAAACACAATGTGTCTCGGAAAGGTCCTGGTTAGGCCGGGTATCGAACATCGGGCCTCCGAATTGATAGTCAAGCGCTTTACCACTGCACTACCGGTCCACCCACAACTGAGATGGACTTCAATTTTGCACGCTTTTATACCATTTCTAAATAATAACATATACGTATGTATTCGTAAAGTACTCGTACATATCCATAAGTTGCTCATATTTAAGTTTTCGATGTTTTCTACCCTTCACAAAACAAATTTCAAGTTTTCAGTCACTTTTATTTTATCATCTGCAAATGCTTTCGATGTGGACAAACCTTAAATTTTTCGTTTGGTAATGAGTTGAGAGTCCTGCACCTAATATGGCAATTTGGGTCTTGTGTTGCATACAAGTATTTCAATCTCTCGAAGCTCTGCAGATATTTGTTCTCAAAGCCCACGAGAGTGGGTATGACGCGTTTCCTTCATGATGGGATTATAATTGTGGAAACTGCAACATCAAACAGATTTAGACATGAGGCTGTCATTGCAAATGGTCATAATTATCTTCTCAAAATATCGTCATATTTAACCAATATTTAGTAATTTACAATTGTTTATAATGTGACCAGTCATGCAAAAAGGAACCATCTAGAAATTCCGTGCATCAATTGGATGAAAACAGATCAACGATAGTGCAGGTCAATTTAAGTTGATATAATGGCCACTTTTGATACAGAAAATAACATAAAAGTGAAAAGTGTCAACCCGGGTCAGATTGTGCAATTTCCACAGTCTCACCAGGATTTATTCTTTTCGCAGTTCCCAGAAGATCCTTTTTTGCTTGATGGGTCACGTATGTAACAAAAAGATCTAAAGGAGGTGAACACCCCCTTTCCCCCTCCCCCTCCCGCATACACACTTTACCACGATACCTGGCTTACCTCCATTATTTTTGCTTCTTTCACACTGATAAGCACCCAAGTATACAGCTGTTTAAATTCCAGAGCCAACCTGTTGTATTTCACTTGTCGAACGCCATCAATCGTCTTCCTCTGAGCAGAAGAATACAAAAGGCCCAGCCTGTAACATTTGGTCTATAGTTAGCGGGGTCAGTTAAATTTTTTTACTGACAAAATTTTTGACCTGGAGAAAATAGTTTGGACACAAGAAAGAAAGTTTTATTTTTGAAAGGGTAGAAAATATTGTAAGAATAGGAGAAAATGCTAGTGACCAGCATTTTCTCCTTTTCCTGCAATGTTTCAAAAGGTTTCTTTGCAAGGGTTGTTAAAAGTGGACATTGTGTGGTGAAGGGTTGATTCTTTGCCAAATGACAAAATTTTATACTTGTCTAACTTTGATAGCATTTGATGACAAAGTTTTACACTTGTCTAACTTTGATAGCATTTGATGACAAAGTTTTACACTTGTCTAACTTTGATAGCATTTGATGACAAAGTTTTATACTTGTCTTATTTTGATAGCATTTGATGACAAAGTTAATACTTCAGTTTTATTCGAATGATATAAATTGTCTGTTGAAGGGTAGAAAACTTTAGGAAAAGGAGAAAATACTGGTTACGAATGGTTAATGAAGGAAGGAATTGGACTTAAACAGGAGGATAAAGAAGACACAGCTCAGTAAACCAGTGCCACATCAACTAAATTTAGACCTAATGAAATCTAGTATAAACAAGAGCCGTCAGAGACGGGTTATGCTCCCCGAACAAGTGCTTGTCATAAAATATTTGAAATTGATATAAATTTACTTCTTTTATCCTAAAAGGACCTGTTCATGCTCCCCAAAAATTGAATTGAAAAGGCAATTACTATCTTAGAGATAGCCAACACAAACTTGTAGAGGACAATAAACCCACTAAGCCCCCTTTAAGCCCTCTTTTCCCATAAGGCAATATTGCATCATTGAAATAAATACAATTGGTGTGTGATTTGTGGCATTTTTTAATAATAATTCAAAGTTCGAAATTTCATAAAATTTTGAGCAGTCATGTAGTAAATATTACATAAAACGATTTTTTACATGAAGCCCCCTTTTTCCGTGACACAGCCTGAAATTGAGAAACTGGAAGAGAGGTATCTGGGTACCAACAAGTTCAGATTTGAAATTTCTCAAAAAATTTTGAGCATTGATGTAGAAGATACAAGTGAAAAACAATTTTTTCCATGAAGTCCCCTTTTTCCGTAATGCAGCCTCAAATTGAGAAACCAGGAAAGAGGTATTTGCTTATTAATAATTTATAGATTGAAAATAACAAGGGCACATTATGAAACTTGTAAAACAAGATATAACCATGAAGTTTCACGAAATTTTGACAAAAACTAATGAGATATTAGTAAAAATTGCAATTTTGCATTAAGGCCCCTTTTTCCTTGGCATTATACAAGAAACCCCCTTTTTCCATGACTGAGGGTCAAATTGAAAAAACATAGATAAAGAAACAAGAGCACATAGTGAAACTTTGAAAAAACAATATAACCATGAAGTTTAATGAAATTTTGACCAAGACTGAATGGAACATTAGTAAAGATTAGAATTTTGCAAGAAACCCCCTTTTTCCGTGACAGAACGTCAACTTAAAAAACGCCTAGATTAGAAATAGCAAGGGCATATGCTGAATCTTTCCATAAAGAATATAACCATGAAGTTTCATGAAATTTTGACAAAAACTGAATGAGATATTAGTAAAAAATGCAATTTTGCATTAAGCCCCTTTTTTTCATGACACAGGGTCAAATGGAAAAACCGGGAACGATACGTCGGCGCATTACCCTAAGGAGTTCATATATGAAGTTTTATCCAATTTGGTTCAGGGGTTGTGGAGAAATGGCTTCGGACGGACGGACGGACAGACGAAGCGGCGACTATATGCTCGCCCTTCGGGGAGCATAAAAATGTCATGAGGGAATAGAAACAGTTATTATAATTATACACCCTAGCTGAACAAATTCTTTCATGAGCAAATTGAATGAAGACTATCTATCTTTTGAAAAAAGCTGAGATACATTTTTATTGCAAACTCTTTTCTCATTATACGAAATGAAATTTTCCGGGGTATACTTGAATCAGCCTGTCTGTGTGTCTGTCCATGTGTCTGTCTAAAATACTTCAAGGAGCTGGTGGGGGTATAAAGTCCCATACAGTGATAGCTCTAGTTTTTGCTGTCATTACTCTAGAACTTTTTAAAACTTGAGAAAATTCAATTTTCAGGATGTCTGCATTGAAGCATGATTTCCCCTTGTACTGGGCCCTTTTTAGCTCACCTTAGCACAAAGTCCTAAAGATGAGCTATTGTGATTGCCCTATGTCCGGCGTCTGTCAACAATTTCTTTAAACACTTTTTTCTCCTAAACCAGTGGGCCAATCTCGATGAAACTTTGCAGGGATGTTCCTTGGGTGAAGCTCTACCAACGTTGTTCAAAAAATTGAATTCCACCCATAACTCTGGTTGCCATGGCAACAAAAAGGAAAAAAATACAAAATCTTTGAAAATCTTCTTCTCTGAAACTAGAAGGTGCAGAGCCTTGATATTTGGTTTGTAGCATCTCCTAGTGGACCTCTACCAATTTTGTTCAAATTATGCTCCTGGGGTCAAAACTGGCCCTGCCCCGGGGTTCACAAGTTTGAGCATAGGAACAAAGAAGGAAAACTTTAAAAATCTGTTCTGAAACTTGAAGGCATAGAGCTTTGATATTTAGTGTGTAGCATCTCCTAGTGGACCTCTACCTAGCTTGTCCAAATGATGGCCCAGGGGTCAAACATGGCCCCACCCCAGGGGTCACAAGTTTGAGCATAGGAACAAAGAAGGAAAACTTTAAAAATCTTCTCTGAAACTAGATGGCGTAGAGCTTTGAGATTTGGTAAGTGGCATCTCCTAGTGGACCAATACCAAGCTTGTTCATATGATGCCCTTAGGGTCAAAACTGCCTCAGCCCCCAGGGGTCACAAGTTCAAACACAGGATCTAAGAAGGAAAACTTTAAAAATTTTCTTCTCTGAAACTTGATGGTGTAGAGCTTTGATATTTGATTTGTAGCATCTTCTAGTGGACCTCTACCAAGTTTATTCATATGATGCCCCTCAGGTCGAAACTGACCCTGCCCGGGGGCAGGTCACAAGTTCAAATATCGGAACAAAGAAAGACAATTTTAAATTTCTTCTTTTCTAAAACCAGAAGGCATAGAGCTTTGATATTTGGCATGTAGCAATTCCTAGTGGACCTCTACCAAGTTTGTATATTATGCTCTTGGGGTCAAAACTGGCCCTGCCATAGGTTCGAACATAGCAACAAAGAAGGAAAACTTTAAAAATCTTCTCTGAAACTTGAAGACGCAGAGCTTTGATATTTGGTATGCAGAATCTTCTAGTGGACCTCTACCAAGTTTGATCATATGATGCCCCTGGAGTCAAAACTGGCCCTGCCCCGGAGGTCACAGGTTGGAACATAGGAACAAAGAAGGAAAACTCTAAAATTTAACAAAGAAGGAAAACTTTAAATTTCTTTTACTCTTAAACTGGAAGGTGTAGAGCTTTGATATTTGGTATTGAGCATCTTTTAGTTGACATTTACTAAGTCTGCCTTTTAAACTCACAACTGTTGGAGAGGTCTGATAATCTCTCCAATTAGATTTTAATTTTTGTATGAGTTTTCTCATTAAATCTTGATAATGTTACAGGTGATAATATTACCCGTTTATAAAAGTTGTCCCCCTTCCCTGTAAGACAAATGGTTTGAAAGGGTGATGAAATGTCTAATAGTAGGGTTTTTATGGTGCGGCTTTAGTAGGCTAAGGCCCAGATCAAAAAAGGGCCCTATTTTTAATTTTTTTTCAATCCATCTGGTACAAAAATTCAAATGGTACAGTGAGTTAGGATAGCCTATTAGAGTCACTTTAAGCATGGATGCCAGATCTGAAAGTGGTGCAGATTTTTTTTATATGCTAATAAACGCGCCTACCCCAAATTTGCCTATAACAAAAATTAATCTTTTCCTAAGTTCACAATAACGAAAAAAACAATGAAATAATGCAATCTTTTTGACAAATCTTTTGATTTTAAGATGCTCATAAAAATCCACATTTACATGTATGTAAGACTTGTATTAAATCAAGTCTGACCAATTTCACATACCGTAAAAAACCTAATAAATGTTCCTTGCAGAATGAATAGAAAACAATCTCTGATTTTCATTCTTCACATTGAATGTGTTAATATTTCTGGCTACATTTTTTCAGTTTTGGCTAGAGCTACTAGGACAGACATAGAGGACCAGAATTAAGAACAGTTATGGGGTTTTAGTATTTAGCACCTCAAAAATGATCTATTTTTGAGTGCAACAGTAGAATTTGTTGTTGCACCCTACCCTTTGATTTCGTTATTTCATTATACATGCAGGCCCGTAGGAACAGGGGGGGCTAGCGGGGGCTCAGCCCCCTCAACATTTTGTTAAAAAGCAAATTTAAAATGCAACTTTTTGTAGATCTATGTCAAAATCTTGCATTTACATAGTGTGCAATTAAATTACCCTTCAATGTTTGTTTATTAAACGTCCTGTTCCAACCGATCTGCTTTTTTTGTGTGTGTGTGTTAAGGATCGCAAATAAGGTCTACTTTGCTTTGCATTAAATAGACCCCTGTTCATTCCATCTGTTTTTTGAAACGTGATGTCATTCTGAATGTGAACATTGAGTCATCAATTGACGTCACATATTATCCAATGGGCCTATATTTACTGCAGCAGGTAGCGTTTCACAATGAGTAAATTTTGTTCTGTGTTCTTTCGGGCATGTTCAGTTAGCGTATACTAGACCTAAATCAAAAAACGGTAGATCTAGATCTACACCAATTTCAAAAATGTTTAACATTGATGAAGAAAGGAAAAGATATTTTGAAAAGCTTTTGCTTGATTTGAATGATGCTGGAAAGAAAGGGTTTTCAGCACTAAATTTTTTGGGTTTTATTAAAAAGAAAGGAATAGAAAAATACATTATTCCGGCTGCCAATTCAAAAAGATTCCTTTGCAAAGAAGTTGATACAATTTCTAGACAAATTTACCCAAATGACGCACCGTTAAATCTGATTCCTATCCAAGTCCTTGGTGATGGAAATTGCCTGTACAGATCATTGTCGATTCTTCTATATGGCCATGATCAGTATTACCAAGAGATGCGGGCAAGAATAGTAACTGAAATGATTGTTAATGCCAAACTGTATGCAGATTCGGATACATTTTCCAAAATGGCTTCAGAGCAGGTTTCTGTCGAGTACGTATATCAGACATCCTTACAAAATGATTCCATTGTCAGTGGTGATAATTTAAGGTCTCTTCATAGGGATATCATCAAATCTACTACTGATGGGCAGTATTCTAGTCTATTGCATTTGTTTGTGGCAGCAAATGTGCTAGAAAGACCCATTGTATCAGTGTTCCCCATTTCTCTAAATGCTTGTATCAACAGGGAAATTCACAACCACAAGATTCTTCCGATTGAACACGGTGCAGACAGAGATGCAATACATGTCATGTGGACTCATACAAGGAACACCGATTTAAATGGTTGGGTACCTAATCACTTTGTAGCATGCGTTCCCATGGACGAACCAGAGTCACAACCTTCGCCAAAAAGAGCAAAACATAGTCATGATGATAACGCAGAAGGCCATGAACATCAGTACATTGACAATTCCGATCCCAGTCATAAGGTACCACCAGATAACAGAGACTCCAACTTTCTTACTCTAACTGGATATGAATGGAACACCCCAAACATACAAGATAAACCTAATCAACCTAGAACATACATATTTCCCAAAACTTTCTTTGGGAAGCAAAAAAGAGCTTTCAACTCTTCATGGTTTGACCGATGGCCTTGGTTGCACTATGTTGAATGTTCCGACAGTGCTTTTTGTTACACGTGCATAACATCGTACAATAACAGAACTCTGACTTGCCACAAAAAAGAAAAGGCCTTTATAGCTGAAGGGTTCAAAAACTGGAAAAAGGCAGCCGAGAGGTTTTGTCAACATGAAAATAGTGACTGTCATCGTGAGGCATATGAGAGAGAGTTTAAGATTAAGGCATATGTGCAAGACGTTGGCGAAGCTTTGTTTTCTCAAAGCAGAGAGATAAAGGAAAGAAATAGGCAAAATCTATTGAAGATAATAGACGCCACACAGTATCTTGCCCGACAAGGAATTGCCTTACGGGGTGATGGGGATGAACGGGATAGCAATTTCAATCAGTTACTTGCACTGTTGGCTGAAGGTGATTCAGACTTCAATGAATGGTTAAGACAGAAAACAAACAAATACACAGCACCAAACATACAAAACGAGTTACTGCAGATTATGTCAAATCAAGTGTTACGTCAAGTAATATCGGAAATCAAATCTTCTCAGTTTTGTTCAATTATGGCAGATGAAACAACTGACGTGTCAAATACTGAGCAGCTTGTGGTATGTTTGCGTTGGGTGGATGCCAGTTTTGAAGCGCGAGAGGATTTCTTGGGTCTTTATAGTATTGAAGACATAGGAGCTAATACCATCACCACCTCACTCAAAGATATTTTTGTCAGATTTGATATTCCAATGTCTAAACTTAGGGGTCAATGTTATGATATGGCAGCAGCAATGGCAGGTAAAAAGACTGGAGTTGCCACACAGATTCAAAAACTAGAACCAAGAGCCCTTTATACACATTGTTATGGACATGCACTTAACCTAGCCTGCAACGACACAATTAAAGGATGTAACCTTCTCAGAGATACATTAGATGTAGCTTTGGAAATCACTCATCTCGTGAAAGATTCCCCGCGTAGGGAGGCTATATTCAATCGATTGAAAGGCGCGAAAGATTTTGAAAAGGGGTCGCCGGGGATAAGAGTTCTCTGTCCCACACGTTGGACGGTTAAGGCTGATACGTTTAAAAGTATACTTGACAACTACCAACTGCTATTAGAGGTATGGGAGGAGAGTTTGAATTATGTCCATGACGTTGAAATGAGAAATCGGATAAGGGGTGTTACCAGTTACATGACAAAGTTTGATTTCTTCTTTGGTTGTATTCTCGGAGAAAAAATCCTTAGATACACTGACAACTTGGCAAGAGCACTGCAAGCACATAACTTGTCAGCAAGTGCTGGTCAAAGAATGGCATCGGTGACGGTCTCAGCTCTAGATGGCATGAGGAATGAGACAGCATTCAGAGAGTTTTACGATAGTGTTGAAAGATCAGCTAAAAGTCTTGATATTGAAGAGCCTGCAATTCCAAGACAACGGAGGCCGCCGAAACGAATCGATTCAGGAACTCTTCCATATAAATACCAGTCGTGTTGGGATATGTACAGAGCAATCTTCTATGAAGCCATAGACCTGATAACCACAGGCATCAGATCTCGGTTTGACCAACCCGGATACAAAATGTATGTCAATCTTGAAAATCTACTGACCAAGAGTTGCAAAGGAGAACCATGTGATGACGAATTTAACGCAGTCACACAGTTCTATGGATCAGATTTCAAACCAGCTGATTTGCGCTGCCAGTTAAGTTTATTACGGTCAATGTTGCCAAAACAGTTTGATGTAAAACTGTCAGAAATAAGTAAATTTATACAAGGAAGTATTAGCCTCTTTAATGAGGTTGCAACGCTCCTGAAACTTATCCTAGTTCTACCAGCGACAAACGCCATTAGCGAGCGTTCATTTAGCACTCTAAAAAGAATAAAGACTGCACTTCGGTCAACTATGTCTCAGACAAGAATGAACAACCTCATGATGTTGCACGTGTACAAAGATAGAACAGATGCATTGCAAGGAAGGAAGATTGGACAGGATTTTGTTGGCTGCAGTGAACATCGGTATGCCATTTTTGGCGATTTCATGTAGAAATCCTACAATCTAAAAAACAATCAAGAAAAAAAAAAGGAAAAGATGAAATGTAAAAAAAAATAATAAAAAAAAATGAAAAAGAAAAGATAATACTCCAAAATATGTATAAATAGAAAAGAATTAAAAAAAAAAATAAAAAAAAAAAGATTAAAAAAAAAACAATAAAAGATAAAAGATAAAAAATAAACAAAAATACAAAATTGAAAAAAAAAGGAAAAAAAAAAAACAAACAAACAAAAGAAACTAAACCTGCCTAAGAAAATCACTAGTCTTAGTCGGTCTCAAGCCCGAAAAAAAGGTGAGAGGTTTTGTAGGATGAGCTAGATAAATGTGTACAGTTCCACTTTTTACGAACTGATGAAACAAATATACATCCCCCCATCCCCCATGCAAAAAAATTAGCCCCCCCAATCTCAAAATGCTTCCTACGGGCCTGCATGTACATGTATATTCATGTAACTATATTCACAACTGTAACCATAAGTATGCCAACACTAAGATTTGGCTATTTTCATCACTTAATATGCTTTATTTCCTTTGTTATTCTTACTCTCCTACTCTGTTAATCTATTTCACAGATGCAATAGGGGATATGACTTGACAAAAGAGGGTCATGATGGCCCTCTATCGCTCCACTGGGTAAAATGTGAAAACACTACAAGCCAAACATTACAACTCCGGCCAAATGGTTTCAAACTTGAAGACATACAATAGGCTAAGGCCCAGGTCAAAAAAGGGCCCTATTTCTTTTTTCATTCATCCGTTTCTCTAGTTCACTGATGCAATAGGGGATATAACTTAATACAAGAGGGCCATGACGGCCCTGTATCGTGCCACTGGCTAATACATGGAAACACTACAAGCCAAATATTACTACTCTGGGCAATTGTTTCTAAACTTGAAGACATACATTTTTTTTTCTATAAAATCCTACAAGAAAGTTATGACCCCTTGACCCCTGGGCAAAGCCATTATTGACCACAAAGCTATAATTACTTGAATCCTGGTGGAGGTCCACAAGATAAACCCCCGTACCAAATAATACAGGTCTAAAATGTTGTATTATACAAAACAAGATTTTCAAAGTTTCCTAAAAGAAAAAAGGCCATGTATAACATGAAACCCATGAAACCGGGCTAAATTTGGTAGCCCTAGGCTTTATTATGGTTAGTAAAAAGATCATTTATAAAATTTTCAACACTAAAGCCAAGGTTAAACTTGTGACCCCTGGTGTGGGGACAAACTTAACCCCAAGGCTATAATTTGAGCCCTTCTGGTAGAGGCCCACTAGATAAAGCTACATCCAAAATTTGGTAGTCATAGGCCTTGCGGCTATGTACTGGTAGATTTTTAAAGGCTTTCCTAATATAAGCCCATGTAAAACTTGTGACCCCGAGGCCGGGCCATATTTGACCCCAGGACTATAAGTTGGGCACTCTTGGTAGACGCCCAGTTGATAAAGATACATGCCAAGTTTGGTAGCCCAAGGCCCTAAGGAAGGATTTTAAAGTATTCCCTGTATAATCCCGTATAAAACTTGTGACCCTCGGGGCGGGGGCCAATTTCGACTCCAGGGCTATTATTTGAAGGAACTTGGTAGAGGTTCACAACATAAAGCTACATGACAAGTTTGGTAGCCCTAGGCCTTATGCTTCAAATAAG
This sequence comes from Tridacna crocea, assembly GCA_943736015.1. Classification (NCBI taxonomy): domain Eukaryota; kingdom Metazoa; phylum Mollusca; class Bivalvia; order Cardiida; family Cardiidae; genus Tridacna; species Tridacna crocea. The sequence continues at coordinate 29,252,934 of OX031066.1, read as the reverse complement.
AAGATTTTATTTTCAAAGATTTCAATATTTTTCAGTTTTGTTGCCATGGCAAACAGAGTTTTTGAAGGAATCAGATTCATTCAAGAAATTCTGAAGAAAGCCATGGCAGGATCATTTCTGTGAAGTTTCATCAAGTTTAGATGGGTAGGGTCGGAGAAGATGTTTGAAATATAAGTTAATGCACATACGGACAGACACACGACGGACAGCGGGCCATGAAATAAGCCCGCTGGCCTTCCACCAGTGGAGCTAAAATCTTCTTGCTGACTTAAAATTAACAAATGCACTGTTCATTCAGCATAATTGTGACGTACGAGTGATCATTCATCCGTTTCTTTGTTTGCTGCATTGACAGTGCAACTGCGTTGTGTGTGTGTATGTGTATATGTGTGTGTGGGTGTGGATGTGGATGTGGGTGTTTTTCTGGGTTCTTTTTTTTAGCTCATCTTAGCACAAAGTGCTAAAGGTGAGCTATTGTGATTGTCCTATGTCCGGCGTCCAGCATCTGTCGTCCGTCAACAATTTCTTTAAACATCTTCTCCTAAATCACTGGGCAAATCTTGATGAAACTTGGCAGAGATGTTCCTTGGGTGAAGCTCTACCAAATTTGTTCAAAGAATAGAATTCCACTCAATTCTGGTTGCCATGGCAGCAAAAAAGGAAAAAAATACAAAATCCGTGAAAATCTTCTTCTCTGAAAGTAGAAGGCATAGAGCTTTGATATTTGGCATGTGGCCATCTCCTAGTGGACCTCTACCAAGTTTGTTCAAATAATGCGACTGGGGTCAAAACTGGCCCCACCCCAGGGGTCACAAGTTCAAACATAGGAACAAAGAATGAAAACTTTAATATTCTTCTTCTCACAAAGTAAAAGGCATAGAGCTTTGATATTTGGAATGTAACATCTCCTAGTGGACCTCTACCAAGTTCGTTCATACTATGCCCTTGGGTTCAAAAGTGGCCCTGCCTCGGGGGTCATAAGTTCCAACACAGGAACAAAGACGGAAAACTTAAAAAAAAATTCTTCTCTGAAACTTAATGGAGTAGAGCTTTGATATTTGGTATGTAGCATCTTCTAGTATACCTCTACCAAGTTTGTTCATATGATGCCCCTGGGGTCAAAACTGGCCCTGCCCTGTGGGTCACAAGTTCAAACATAGGAACAAAGACAGAAAATTATAAAATTCTTCTTCTCTAAACCTAGAAGGCATAGAGCTTTGATATTTGGCATGTAGCAATTCCTAGTGGACCTCTCCAAAGTTTGTTCATATTATGCCCTTGGGGTCAAAACTGGCCCTGCCCGTGGGGTCACAGGTTAGTTTAAAGTTCATCACATAAACATGAGGGAAATAAAGCTATAGTCTCAGGTGAGCACTCCAGGGCCAATGTCCCTCTTGTTGAAATGTCATGATGTAACAGATTTATTTCCTATATAACAATGATATTTTTAATGCATATAGCATGAATATACCGTATAAGTACTTTTTTCTGCGGGGTCCAAATTCTGCGGATTTAAAAAAAAACAGGGGGTTTAAAATTCTGCGTACCTTTTTTCTGCGCTAGTGAGTCTGATTAAAAAATGGATTTTATTATTGCGCTTTATTTTGATGATGTACCGGTAACAGCTTCCATTTTGGACAGGTATATTCTGTTATTAATTTCCGTTGTTATCGTCTTCAATTCAAAGGACGATATTCATGTAGTTAAAGAAACACACACATTTTTTTAATGTAAACTAATAACTTTTATTCATTGCAGTGCCATATTTATTTCTGTATCAAATCCAGAGGAATATATTCTTCCAAAGCTCCCAAGATCCCTGCCGACCTGAATCCGTTACTTATTAACTCATTTTGATTCGTTCTCTTCAACAAGTGAAATGATATTAGGGGAAGAAGGGTTTAAATGGTTCGACGTGTGAAATAAACAATAGTATAAACTTTGTTTTTTACCCTTAGGCGATGTCATAACGGCATGCAAATATGGTAAAGCGCGAATAATAGGTCGCACCTACCAAACTGTAAATTAATTGTACAGTGACTGTTAACATTAAAACTTAGAATTAAGATCGCTTAGACCCTTCTACCTCCATTGTCCATTCTGACACAGGTACCAAGTTCAAATCTGAATAGTCCCAGTTTATAACCATGCTTGCGTGTATTTCATTCTCAGACAACGCTTCCTTTATTCTGTCGAGAATTTCAGTAGGTAACGGTAAAAAGACGATAATAAAATGCCGAGTTTGATGATTACACATGTAATTTACACATGTCCCCTCAAAACAACAACAGCGAGTAAATGAACAACAATGACGACGACGATAGAAATTTTTTTTTTATTTGGACTAAATTTTCGCGTCTTTTAAATCTGCGCTCCTGCATTTCCCCGCAGATAAAGCAGAAATAAAGTCACCGCAGAAAAAAGTGCTTATACGGTAGTTAACAGTGGGTACAGAAGAGTAATTGAAATAACTTAAATGTAACTGTAATAACATTTAAAGTTTTAACTTGTCAACAAGACAGTATTTTTGGTGCAAATGACTTTTCTTCATTTCATGTGTAACTATTCAATTATTGTTTCATTTGATTTTTGTCATATAAAGGCACTAAGTACAAACCTTTTTTTGATACTTATACATGTATGTGTCTGCGCTGTAACATTTTGTGTCATTGCTGTAAAACCTGACTCGTTTATATAACAATGATAAAAAATGCTCATGAAAAGAAGCCGCGACGTTTAATTTAATAAAAAGAATTTCTGGGAACAAAACGGAAAATCAGTTACATTTTAAGTACAAACAGTTAGGAATCATTAACTAGATCTATATAACTTTTTCAAGAAATTAAAATAGTTGCAAAACACTGATCTTCTCTGACATATAATGTGCCAAAATTTTGTTCCAAAATACTAAATTAATATAAAACAAATATGTGTTATACAGATGATTCGAAGTGAAATATTATAATCTGAACCAGAAAATATTTATTTTTCTAAATTAGAATGGAATTTCTTTTACTTTACAATTTTGTTACATGAAGGACATGTCGATGTGTTATGACTAGCATTGCATCACAATAGACAATATTCCGGTGTGGATATAAGGAACCTTATCAAACAAAAAAATCCAACTTAATTTTCAAAAATCATGTCTCCTAAAATCTGCCATAATTATATAATAGCTCATAGATGGCCGTGAATATACATTAGTGGGTTGGGTAAAAGCTAAGCAAGACCGTAACAAATATACAATGCAGCAATTTAGTACAATAGTAAGCATTTAGTTCTCATCAAACCCTTTCACAAGAAGTTGAAACACAAAAGTCTTAAATGATATTAAGTTGCTCATGATTTTCAAAAAATGTATGCAAATTTGGCGGGTGGGATAACACCAGGACACCCAATGTATTTTATCTTCTCCTGTAACTGAATTTTACCATTGCTTAACTATCAATTAGACCTATTTGCAATCAATATACTCCGGAAGATATTGAAATTTTGTTGTTTATACACATAAGCTCAATTCAATGCATTATCAGTGGGTGGGGTAACAAAATGGCGTCTGAAAAGAATCTGCACCACTTTTGTTTCTGGCATCCACCCTAATTTGACTTCTATATAGCTGTACTATCACCTGGTACCAATGAAATTTTTCTACCAGATGGATTGAAAAAAAAATTGAATCCACCTTGCCATGCCTTAGACTATAGGGTCAACTGGTAATGAAAAGACATCTTACTACTACAGCAATTGAGCAATACATGTTTACCTGTTAGGATTGGTAGGATTTGACTCGTCCTGATTATGGATCAAAGCCACATAACCTCCGACTGTCTTTTTGGGACGGGAAAAATGGGAACCAATTGATATTATTCTGGAAAAAAATAGTGAAAGCATAGACGGTAATTAACATTTTACCAAACAAAAAACATTTTGGACCAGAGCAAATTGAAAGCATTTGCAGACGACAAAAATGTGACTGGAAAATGGAAGTTTTGTTTTGGGAAGTGTAGAAAACAATGTGGGAGGAGAAATGATGGTTACCAGCATTTTCTCCTTTTCCCACAATGTGTTCAGGAGGCTTCTATCCCTGGTCACCAAGAGTCGGGATTGTGTAGTAAAGAGTTAAGTGCACTGAAGAATTATGTATAAAACACAAGGTTGTAACAAAGAAAAAGTAAATTATATGCACGCCAAAGGCGTGCATGAATGCTGTAGGCATTCTCGAGCACCGTATGCGAAAGTGAGGGGAGAACACAAGAGTGGGTCTCCAGCTCTCCTTTTGGCGGGGGTGGTGGGGCGGTGTTTGATATTCAAGATGGCTGTAGAACGATTCCGAGCCTCTTCTGAGGTAGAAATTTGGTTTTCAAAAACAACCCTTTCTATGCTTTCAGACCAGAAAATAGAATGCTTTAATAAAGTCGTTGGCCATTTTTAAGCCAGGTGACAATAGCAATTCGGAATCAGCTGAAAAGAACCAGAGCTACATATTCAAGATAATTCTAATCTTAGCTGTTTTAGAAAACGGCCAAAGCAAAAAATATGCCAAAAATGGTAACCTACGACCTATTCTCGATTTTTTTTTTTTTTTCATTACACACATGCGTGGTGTGCGTAATAGAAGTTACGCCTATGAAACATGCAAGCAAACCTCTAGCAAAAAAGGCTTGATGCATCATACAGTGCAAGTCATAACAGAGCTATGGATTCATAAAACCCATGGTATTTAATATCTGATTGAATTATGAGGTTTAGTAGTCCTTTTACATACATGCAAAACATTGGCCAATAGCAGGCAGACGGGGGGCGATACTTGCAGATACATTTTGCAGTAGTCTCAATAATGAGACACCCCAGTAATCCGTATTGCAGTGAAATGCAGTTAACTTTTAGTAATAAACATGACCAAAAATAAACTGTTAAACCATTCGTTACATAAACAGCTCGTAGAAGGCGTTTATAATATGTTTATCTCCGAAAAATCACGGACGAAATTTGTAGTGCGTGGCGACCATATTGTATGTTTTCGAGAATGTAAACAACTTGAGTAACTGATGAAATACACGTTTTTTTATCTCGCGTTCAGAGTTTAAATCGAAAGTATTTGTATTTCAAACGAAGGAATATTGAATACGCAAGCCACATGTATGTTTAAATCCTAGTTTTGTGCTCTATTTGCGAAATTATAAGAGTTCAAACTTGCGCACAAAATCTGTGCGGAACGTTCAACTGATGTTGTCCGGATTGTCTCTGTACCAAGAGGCGACCAGTCAAAAAGTAACATCGCCTTTGGGGACAGTTATCTGTACTACATTTTGCAGATGCCCCTTTGACAGATCATTACTGATGTCTTGTGTACAAGAAAATTCTGTATAATCAGCTGGTTTTTTAGCGGATTTGCTATAGCAAATCCGCTTACTGTGATCGTTTTGACCGGAACCAAATACATCATCCGTAACGACGCATGCGCACTTACTTTCAGTTTTGCATGGCTGGTGATTTGGGCGAATAACGGAGACCTACAAATCAGTTCAACTCTGACCCTGAACAAACCATACAAATTAAGGATGAATTCTTTATCGAAATTTCGCCAAAACAAAAAAATTGTCAATCTGAAATACTTTAAATACTGGAACAAAGTTTGTTCTTTTATTTTTTTCAAAATGTAGCGTATGAACATTGTTTACACTAGTACCCTCGTTCTCATTCAACAACTTTCATTCACAACTTGTCTATCGTCCGCTGCCAAATAAACAAGAAGATTAAGCAGTTTTTCCTCAATAAAGTCACATTTTCAACCATGTCTTATATCAAAAATCTTTTACTGTTCAGATAGCCTGCTAAAATTTGGCCATAAATAATTTAAATTGCTTCGATAACGAATTCACAGTACCCATTAAGTCGACCAGTCCTAGTTAGCGGACTAGGCACTATATCGATGAATTTCCGAATCGTTTGAAACATTTTTGCAGAACGTTTTATAGAATGGAGATCGTGCAGTCTATCCAAAAAATTAATGTTTGATTTATATGCATCTTGTAGTGGAAACGCCTGGAACCAGTATTTCTCTCTTGTCATCAACGGTAAGAAATATGTTATTTACGAACGGCCCCGATCAAGTACGAACCCGGGACATGAATTTAATTGAAGGTTTTTGATGGAAATTCGTGTCTTGCATAGCGAACTAGACACCCATTTACGTGAAGCCTAAAGGACTCAGACTGGCTTACAATTTGTCTTCAAGATGTAAACTCCATTTATAGTCCCACTTTTCGGGAAAAAAAGAAGAAATGCTGAATTTGTTGATAAATTTATGATAACGGATCCACAGGAATGCATTTATACGTCTTTCTTTTTAAACATATAGATTTGACATCTTTAATATAGTTTTGATCCTGTGAATTAGAAGTGCATTTACAGAGCAAGTTATATAACTATTTTTACTTCTTTAAATTCTTATTATGAACTGTTGCTCAACCCATATCAAGACGGTGACTTTGTTTTATGTAATTCAAACCTTAGCATGAAAGTATGCCTATATAATTTTTAAACTTTTAAAGAGTGACACAATACTATTAAGTATTAACCCTTAGGCTGCTAAGTGCTACCCAAGGACCTTTTGCAGACAGTGTTGATTAAGATCAGATTGCACAGAAAGTGCAGTCTGATCTTTGATCCATACTGCCTTGTAAGAAAGAATTCTCCCCAAAGAATTAACTTCAAAATAGCAATAATTGGATTTGTACATTCAACTTGAATGTTTTATTATTTATGTTAAAGTCATGTTTCACTCTTCATGGCAACTTGTCACACTGAGTGTGATCTTGATCCATTCTGGCTGCAAAAGTACCTTCAGCTGTACCAAGGGCTTGGATTCACACATTGAAAAAAAGGACTATGTTCTGCTCGGTGATGTGTGATGAGTTTAAGTAATGGATTCACTAAAAAAATCATTGGATGTACTGAAAAACCCTTATACCAGTTTAAATATTTATTTCAAGTATCTCATAATGCTACAACAGATATTTTTTGCACTTATTCCTGCAATGATTTAGTTATATAGTGTGCAAGGTTGGCAAAGAATAGGTCAATATGGGTAATGACCTGGCTGGCAAGTGGAACGGGCTATAAACGATCAATACTGGTCGCAAGTGATCAATTGTTGGTTGACTGAAGTGGTTGATTTCGTGATTAACTCATTACCAATCGACAATATTTTAGGCTTGTCCAAATCGAAAGCAGACGACAAAATAAAAGTGACTGAAAATTAAAAATTTGTTCTGTGAAGAGTAGAAAATATTGTGGGCAAAGGAGAAAATACTGGTTACCAGCTTTTTCTCCTTTTTCCACAATGCTTTCTTAAGGCTTCATTCTCAGGGCTGTCAAAAGGAAGGATTGAGTGTTAATGGGTTAAATCACTGGCTTACATACCCATCTGGTTTCTAAATTGATAGTAAAAGCTGTTCTCTTACATCCTGTACATGAAGGTTTGCTACATATTATCATCAGTATCATAGCTTTACTAATAAGGTCCTTTTTTATTTGATCATAATGCTGGTCGACAGAAAAGGTTGTCCTGAACCAAATTTCAATTTTTCAGCCTACAATTTTGTCATTCGGTAAAGAGTTAAACTTCCAAAGGGACAAATCATGTGTCCCTATTTGGGGTATTATCCTTGACACCAGACTTTATTCCCAAAGCGTGAAATAATGACTTGTATGTAGTCATGATGAATTAATAACTTATCATCAAGCAATTACTTAAGATATCAAACATGAAACCTAAAGACCTTATTAGGAACTTCTACACAATTTGGAAAAGTGGCAAAGGCCAGCTGGTGAGTTACCTTGGCAGGGACAAAACAGTTTTTCCACTCCTGTCTTTCACATTAATGAAATTAAGTTATCTGAGGAAAAAAATTCCACACAACAAATCATCCACAAATTAGCCTAATTGCTGTTTTAAAACTCATCTATTTAAATTTCCAATTGACCTCTACAAGTCGACTACTACTGACCAGTATTGACCACTTACAGATTATCACAGGTTCTGTCCTTTTCTAGATGCCAGTATTTTATAGAATGCCAATAGATAAGACACTGCACAGAACCAGCCTAGCCCTAGTAAAACCCAAAAGGTACACAAATGGATGAATTGTTGTCATTGTAAGACTGAAACAGTGTTGACACTAATGTAAACACCAGAAAATAGTCAACATCAAATTATTCTTGAAGGTTTCAAATTCATATTTTGTGCCACTGCATGAGTTGACCTTACTTTCTTTTGTACAATCATTATTTTGTTGACTTGTTTCTTATGAAGATACAAGGTAAATTTTCATTTATCTTAAGGAAGAAAGGTACATTCAATATTCATGAATTACACATGGTCTAAGTCTTGGAAATGACTGAACATATCACTTAGTTTTCACCTTTCAGACTATTACAAAACATCTTTTGAGTCCAGGAATGAAACCAAGAACATTCTTATGAGAAAGAAAAGAAGAAATCATTGTACCTGAACAATCAAATTATTGTTACTAGGTTGATTTTGTATTTCATTTAAATTAATAGTTTGAAGATGTGTGGTAATTGAGAGGAACCTTGAAAGGATTCAATGTGTTAAGAGTTATGGAAAGGACAATGCACTTTCAGTAAGAACTTACATACAAAATACCAGTTTCTTTACCCTAAGAGGACTAGAGCTGTGTTTTTTTTAACTAAACCATACTAGTTTCAAAACAATGCATGCTTTATACCTCAGAATGGGGACAGTCTGTATAGTATGTAACAGGTGTACTTGTAGAGTAAGATCAGACTGCCTAACATAGTAAAATTCCATTCTTATAGGCACACTGTTTTAGATTTGAATTGTTTGCAGTCTATATGACTATACTAACCATATAAAAGTTTAGAAATTGTTGTACTTAGGCTAGAATTGTAAAATGCTACTGTAAAAATCAAAACTTTAATGTCTGAGTACAGAAGTTTCAATCTTTTAAAACAGTCTTGCATAATGATGAATAATGATGAATTTAGAAATGCTTAAAATTTTATAGAAAAGAAAGATAGAGTCATCATGTGTAGTGTATCTCTATAAGCTCACAGTCATGTTTACAAACCTAGGCTGAGCTGTTAATAATTTCAATCTTATTTAAAGGAATGTCTCAGACAAAAAGCACCTCAGCCAGTTGGATTTAAGTGGTTTCAAAAGTTTTTTACTGGGCATCTTTCAAAATGGGATGATATAGCCACACTTACCTTGTATCCTTAATGGTGTTATAAGATGGGGGAAAATGACTTAACTTTTTACCACACAATGAAATTTTGGGCATGTCCAAACTGAAAGCATTTGCAGACGACAATTCTAATGTCGCTCAAATGATGGAATATGTCTTCAATAGGGTAGAAAACATTGTGGGAAAAGGAGAAAATGCTGGTTATCAGCATATTCTCCATTTCCCAATTTGTTTTCAAAGGGCTTCTTTCACACAGTTGTTAACTCGGGACTGTGTGGTAAAGAGATAAGTAAGAGTGAAAACTGAAAATCTGTTGGTCTACCAATGTTTTCAGAAATTTAACAGCTACATTTTGTGAGGCTGACAGAAATGTTAGATAAATTTAACTTTGCAGGCCAATGTTAGATATACATTTGATTAACTAAAAGATGTTTACTGTCACTTTCAACATTATTTCTGTCATATGACTGCTACAGCTAGCTTATTGATGTATGTCTGGGTTTAAGTAGTACATGTACTAGGCTAGGGCTCTGCATTGTCTTGCCCAAGGACACTCTTGCAAAAAAGCATTGTGCATCCAATGAGGCTGGGCCATCACGTAACAAGACCTACACTTTACTGGTGAGCCATGCAGGACCCCAGATCCACATTAGATGGGAGTTAATTTTTGTAAGATTGTTCAGGTTAGACTATGTCAACCATCTATGCATAAGTTACTTCCTGTTTTTTAAGCAAATATGGTAATTGAGTTGATGTCATTTCATCGTTCATTCCTTTCCCATATGACAAGTTTTAAGCACTTTAACTCTTTCACTGCTAAACAAATAAATTGCATTGTCTCAAAGGCTAAAAGTACATTCCTTCTGCAAGATTAAGAAACAATTTGGTCATGAATCTACAATGAAGCAGGGAACAGAAGAGATCAGAGATCAGAATGCATTATCAGTGCAGACTGATCTTGATACACACTGTCCATCAAAGCTTCAGGTGTTGCCCATAAAAGTTAAAAGATACCTGTACATGAACTGAAGTTCACTCATATAATTGAAAACACTACCGGTATTTGAACAAGAGAAAATACCTAGAAAAAAATATGGCTTACCAGAATTCTGTCTCTGTCCTATAATGCTTTGAATTGCCTATTTCCTTAAAATACTGCCTTCCAGAATTTTGTGTTTGTCTCATAATGCTTTCAGTTGCCTATTTCCTTCAGGATTATTAACACAGAGTGTTTGGTATTTATACTTTTAAGTGTTAAAAATAAACCCCAATCAAAATTTTCTCCAGATCCAGCCTTCAGATGCCATGACCAGACATGGATATGTTGTAAACTGGTCTATCCCACAGATTGATTTTAATCATGTTTGTATAAGGGGATACTTATACTGTCTTGCTATAGAACTAGCTTTTGTAGCAATGTGGTCGACCATTTGACTTGGGACCTGAAGATTCTGGGTTCAATCCCAGCCTTGGGGGGCTATTTAGCAGAACTGTTACAGATATATATATATAATAATCAGTATTTGGATGGAATGCCTTATGGTTTATCCAAACGTGACCAGTATTTGACCCATGAATTTTGTGTCAAACAAAGTTAAATTGGGAGAATTTGAGGATTTTCCTGTTTTTAGCCTTTTAACAGGCAATGATTCCTGTGTTTTATGAGTCCTATGTAGAAGGGATCATGTAAACATTGTTGGAAAACAAGACATCAGTATTTCTTTTTTTTTCTGTAATTTTCTAACCTTTACAAATACAAACCAGTGACAAGTCTTTTTTTAGTTTGGCCAGAGTATGAAAATCTGAATAGTTGGTTTTAATTTGGGACAGGCAAAAATGTTGTCCTCATGTCAAGAGTTCAACAATAATTATGGTGTAAAAAATTCATATTGCACACATGTGAAAGTTAATGTTAAGCATTTATTGTACTCTTTGATCAAGTTTGTGTATGTTTGCTAAAACTGATCAACAATTGTAGACCCTAATACTTTGTTTTTACAGAGTTATCATGATAATTTGTCCTTGAGGCAAAAACTGTCTTATTTTCTACAGTTTTTTTTTTATCTTACTCAACAATAACTGAAGTGTTTTATCTATTTACTTATGTAAATACATCTTGGTTTATTTTCAACATGTTTGTATTTTTGGGTATGTTTACATGTAGCTACACTACACCGTTCTGCTAAAAAAATGTTAAATGTTTGAATGATTTTGAAAGTTTAAGGAAGAGCTTAGATTTCTGATGAAATAAACAAGTGTAAATTAGACAGATCGTTTATATAGAGCCATAATTATCTCTAAAACTTCTTCTGTTTATGCTAATGTTAGCCTTGAAAAAATATTCTTTTATCAAGATCGTACAATGTTATAGGTTTAATCTAAACCACATCTTTTATGTGACTGCATGTTTGCACATTTACCATTCTACTTCAAGTTTTAGCTAGTACACCACAACTCCACTTTTTTTTTTTTAACACTGTATACTTCTGATCAAAATAAAGCTCTAAAACAGTAATAAAATAAAAGTTGCTGTACAGCACACTTGGTAGAACAGCTTCGACTATCATTGTCCTTGCTCAGTCTATTTACATGTATTGTTTATATTTCATAGATCTACATGTATTACATGTGATAAAACTCATAAAAGATTTTAATTTTCTTTCATAAAATCATACCTTGAAACCGTTCAACAAATCCGCTTTCAGGACTTTCAGTCCTTTGATTTATTTGTGTATTCATTGCTTGTCATGTATTCTATAGATCGTCCACAACACTGAAGACACAAAAATTAATGTACAACTTTTACCACACTAAAAAATTTGAGTGTGGTTCAAACAGTTATAAGCATTTGCAGTTTACAAGTGTTGAAAAACTATGAAACTTGTGTTTGAAAAGTTACAAAACATTGGTAAATAATGCAAGCTTGTTATCTTCTTTTCCCACAGTGTTGTCAAAACACTTTTCCCTTTGAGTGGTCTATTACAAGGTAGAAAACATTTTGGAAAATGGCGAAAATGTTGGTTACCAGGATTTTCTCCTTTTCCCAAAATGTTTTCAAAAATCCCTCTCCCTCATTGTTGTTTAAGAGTCGGGATTGTATGGTGATGGGTTAAGATCTGTTTTGTAGAATTTACTCAAATGAAAGTGTTGTAACTGCAAAAACCTTGTACCTACAGCTTGTAACAAGCTGTGGTTACAAGGTTTTTGAAGTAAACCCACCAGTAACTCTTTACAAAACCACAAACTGTACACTAGTCCCACTCAAAGTATTTGCAGACCTCAAAATTAACATCACTCAAAAATTGCAATTTGGTTTTGGAAGGAAAGAAAACATTGTTGGTAAAGGAGAAAATGCTAGTTACCAGCATTTTCTCCTTTACCCACAATGTTTTCAAAAGACTTTCTTCAAAGTTGCAGGGACTAGTGATTATGTGGTAAGGGCTAAACTCTACCTGGACACCATATCATCGTCTTCACCACCCCGACCGAAAAACAGATTAGAAAAGCCATTGACAGTCCAGAACTGATTCGTGCTAAAAGCTGTCACTCCACCGAAGTAGGATAAGTAAGGTATACTGAAATGATAAGATAGTCATCAAGACAATATTCTAATTATGTTTCTACAACATTATACAAAACATACGACTTCTATTACCCACACACAATAACAATGTAATTTTACAGTTATGGCCGATTTCATAATAATGGGGAAACCAGTATTCTTTTCTTCAAGAATGTGCTTTTATGCATTTGTTTTGTAATATTATGTATGTCTCCAAAGGCCAGAATCATTATTAATTTTGAGAATAATACATGATGCACAGAATTGTTTATATATTCGACTATATAATCACAGGAATTTGACATTCTATAACCAAAATAAATGATAAAATATGAAAAAAAAATCTCCCCTATATAATATAAACACTTTATATAGGGGAGATTTTTTTTCATATTTTATCATTTATTTTGGTTATAGAATGTCAAATTCCTGTGATATAACCTACTTTTTGGTTTACTGTATACATGAATATATACATGTAAGAATGTCAAAAAAATTGTGTTTACCAATTACACACAATTTGCAAGTAAATATTTGCAAATTCAAAACACTCATTATTTGTAAGAATACTTGTGTTTAATTACTGGTACAGGAAAGTTTGCAAGATTTTCAATTCAGGAAATCACAAAAATTTCCATGTCGCAAAAATTTGCACTTACACAGTACTTGGCAAAATTTTAGATTTGTCCACACTGAAGTTATTTAACCCATGACCACACAATCCCGAGTTTTGACGATCCTGTAGGAGAAAGCTTTTTAAAAACATTGTGTGAAAAGGAGAAAATGCTGGTTACCAGCATTTCTTAAATTATTTTCCCACAATGTTTTCTTTCCCATCCAAAACGAAAATCATCATTTCAGTTACATTTAATTTGCTGTCTGCAAAGCTTTTCAATTCAGATCAGTCTGATCAGTTTTGTCATGTGATAAAGAGTAAAACATACTAATTCAAATGATTTACAACTGATAGTTCTTCTCTTTGAATAACCCTTTACCTGATCCTGACCCTGAGACAGAGGCCTTTTGAAACATTGTGGGAAAAGGAGAAAATGCTGGTAGCCAGCATTTTCTCCTTTTCCCACAATGTTTTCTACCGTTCTCAAAGTAAATTTCCATTTTCGAACCGAAGTACTTTTGTCATATGCAAAATTATGCTTTCAATTTGGACAAGCCCAAAATTTTCTTGTCTTGTAAGGAAATATGTAGAAAACCGTGTGTGGGAAAAGGAGAAAAAGCTGGTTACCCGCATTTTTTTCCCTTTTCTCGTGTTGTCTTCAAAAGCCTTTTTTTTTTGCTTGAGTTACTGAAACATGGGCCTGTGTGGTTAAGGGACAAAGGCAAATCATTTTTCAGAGTATTTGAACTTTAGGGCACATTACCAGGATCAATATTTTGACAGTTTCATGACCAATGGAATGAAAATAATTATGGCTTCTAGAATACACCATGTCTTTTCATCAATGTTTTCTGCCTGTCCCACAAATTATTTCAACTTTTGAATCATCTTTATTTTGTTGTCTGAAAATGCCTGAAGTCCTGAAACTTTGTCGTTTGGTGAAGAGTTAAGCTTTTGTGAAAAAGTGATTTTAAAACATAGCTGAGCTGTGCTTTGTGAAAAGGGAGCTTTATGCACTTTTAAAAAGAAATGTCACGGAGAGAGGTTAGATATATTAGCACTAGAAATCTGCCTTGCTGATGAGCTAGGTTTTATAGCGATGCGGTTTGGTGTATTTCCCTCAATGGAAGTTAAGCAACGGCAATCTCCGAGCAGAGTTGTCGTTCGTTACCTCACATACATCTCTGCGATGGGCTAAATGACAAGAATCTTGTCAAACCGAGGAAAAGATGTTTTGTTACTGTGTAGCTGTTTCATATGTAAAATTGTAAGTTAGACAAAGGAAATATGATTCTGGATACATTATAGGTGCGTTCAAACTGATGAATTTACCTGTATAAAACGGGACTATTTTTTTCGAGCCTCTTCACTTTTCAGAATCTTACGCCGATTTTAACAAAAATGGCTGCGCCCGTGAATGATGACAACTGATTTGACATACCGCTGGATCCAAGTTGTACGATTAAAAATCAAGTTATCGTCCTTTAAAGATATTTAGGCTTTTCAGAAAATCCCTCTTTTGTTCATTTCCTATCACTAAGCCTGACTGGTCCCATGCTGTTTGAACAGCACTCGAAACAATCGATTTTGGTCTTTCTTTCACCGGCGTTTGTGTAGCCATTTTGAGTTATGGTCATGTGACGAAAATATGATGTAATGACGGCCTAAGGTCTAAGTTCCCGGATGGGTGACCAGGTCGTTGCACATCACATTTGGTGGCAGAGATGGGATAATGACAATTGCAGGACTGGAGTTGTTTTACCCATGCACAACCCCCTGTATATCAGTCTCGGGGTCGAGATTTCTCAAAATGGGGAGTAATGTCATGGAGAGAGGTTAGACATATAAGCACTTGAAACCTGAAACCTGCCTTTCGGTTGAGCTAGCTTTTACAGCGATGCGGTTTGGTGTATTTTTCTCTGTGGAAGTTAAGCAACGTACATTAGGTTAGTGCCTGGATGTGTGACCAGGTCGTTGCACGTTATAGTATCAACCTAAGTTAATCTGCACAGGCTGACTAAAGTCGAAACTTCGTTCATTTGATAAATATCTGCATGACAAAGGACCATTTTACCATAGTTTTTAGCTAATTATTTCGTAAAATGGATTTTATGTATAAAGTGATGAGTTGCCCAGTATAATGTATCACAGAGATAAATTTAACCCTTTAAAGGTGGCACTTCAGATTTTGGAACGAAAATTACACAAAAATACAAGGAAATCATCTTTATACTCCCAGAGCCTTTTAATTTTCATTCATAAGACCCCAGTAGTCCAAAACCATCTGACAATAAGAGAAATTAGAGATTTACTGTAGTTCAAATCGACACCGGCAGGAAACACGGTCTATTTTTACATGAGCAACTTGCTCATTTACATATCGAAAATACACAGACAAAGCTTCAAACATGGTGTCCAAAGAAGACATTATGGAAAATAATTACATTTTTGTTATGGTATGGAATTTGAGCATCATTAGTCATGTGCCAATCACTTGACATTCCCACAATGCTTTTTTTATGTCTAAAAATACCTTAAGAGGCTACGTAATCCTTTTAAGGGAACAACATCATTTTTTTTTTTTTTCGTAATTTTATGATTCTGAATTATTGATGATTTGAATTGTTTTTTCTCATATAAATTTCATTGATACACATTATATTTTTAAATTTAGCAAGATGTGAAAAATCTGAATACCCACCTTTAACACACAATCCAGACTTTTAAAGACCCTGACAAAATAGGCCTTTTGAAAACATTGAGGGAAAAGGAGAAAATGCTGGTAACCAGCATTTTCTCCTTTTCCCACAATGTTTTCTACCCTATCAAGGAGAAATTCCATCATTTCAGCCACTCTTATATTGTTGTCTGCAAATGCCTTCAATTTGTAAAGACTACTTTTTTCTTGTCGTTTAGTAAAGACCCTCATCACTCTGCTAGAGAATGGCTTGTACATAATATTCAACATCTAATACCTATCTTCAAATTTTGAGCTGGATGCGACAAGATGTCGGGAAACACGTCCACACCTATATAAGTTACGATCATCTGTCATGAGTAAGTCGACATCGTGTATTATATAACATGTATAATCTGCGATACTTGACGCTGTCAGAAAACCAACATTTGCCAAGAGACCTCGATTAAACTGTGTGGGGTAGGCCTGAAAATGAAAATAAAAGCAATTGTGGTGGTGTGACCAGTTGATTTGTAATGGTTGTGTATTGATTGATTGATTGTATAGTGTTTAACGCCATTTTCAACATTATTTCAGTTATATCATGGCGGCAAGTGCACCTATCCATGCTTTCATGGAGTCCCTTTCACCAATACTCCATACAATTTTCTTTCCTAGCCACTGGCTGCTTTCCCACATAACCATCATCGAAACAATTGTCAGCGGTGGGAAAAGAATCAATCCTATACCATACAATCAATATACATGTATAAGGAAAAGTGTCAGAACCTTCAGTTGGTTTTTTGAAGTATCTATAAAGTACAGTACATAATGTTCAGTGATGAAAATACTGTCATAACATAGATTACTTATGACATTGCCACATTCATCAATCATGAGTTCAAGGAAATATGTTGTTTTGGAGAAACAGCTTAACCCTTTACCCGGCAAAATATATTTACCCTTGACCAAATTGAAAGCATTTGCAGACAACAATTTCAGTGTGGCTCAAAAGATGCAATTTTTCCTTGGTAGGCTAGAAAACATTGTGGAAAAAAGGGGAAAATGCTGGTTACCAGCATTTTCTTCTTTTCCTACAATGTTTTCTAAAAATTTCTTTCTCAGGGTCGTCAAAAGTAGGGACTCCGTAGGTAAAGGGTTAAGAAACCACTGTTTGAAATGTCATATATATAATGTTGACCTCCACAGCGTGTAATAGAAGAAAATTGTTACCGCATATCAGTTTGTTGTTTGTTTTTCAAGAGCCGTGCTCTGACAAAAAGGAGCCATATGTAACTCTGCGATGCATCATACCAAGCCATTTATCACACTATTATAGATCCATGAGATTTGTTTTGTATAACAATTAACCCTTTATCAAACAATACCTAGATTTTACGACTCTGAGAAGCCTTTTGAAAACATTGTGGGAAAAGGAGAAAATGCTGGTAACCCTGCTGGAAACAAGTTTCAATTTTTAACTTGCATTCATGCTGTCGTCTGCAAGTGCTTTCAATTTGGACCAGTCTGAAATTTTGTCGTTTGATAAAGGGTTAAGCTACTGAATCATTAGGTAAACTCCTCATTTGACATGCAGAAAATTTAACAAAAGTAAACGTTTCTGCCGAAATCAGCCTGCAATGATGGGTCGATACTTTTTGCAGATGCCTGTGGCCCCATTTTCACAGAGTAAGGCTTGTACGTAAAACAATGACTTTACCATTTCTATAACATATATTCCGTATTGTATCTTTTGACGCTGTAGAATGGTGTGTAGATGGGCCAGCAAAACCTGAAGTCAGATAAGATTAAAGTTGTCATTGTGATCAAATAACTATGAAGTCTGCTTTTTAACGAAAGTGGAATGGGACAAATAAAAATTAAATATCCCATTTTTAACTTTTCACAGAACAATAGTAAGTAAGTAAGTAAATATTTTATTATAGTGACATGTGTATACGAAATTCAGTTTTACAAATAAATAATGAAATCAAAAACACCCGGCCCCATGGGCCTATATGTCACTTTTGAAAACAATTACAGTATACATGTATATATACAACTTTTACATTTATTGAGTAATGGCGGATATCAAAGATCTAGACAGTCTGATAGATGGAAAGATAGATGGATGGGTGGAAGGATAGATGGAAAGAAGGTTGGATGGATGTGGATGGATGGAGGGAAGGAAGAACTGACAGATGGATGGATGGATGGAAGGATGAATGAATGGACGAACGTATAAATGGGTGTAAGAACAATATTTCCACAAAAAGTAGAAAAAAAGGAAGCTTTTGACTCTATAATTATCAAAAAAGTAAGACTTTTTAAACAAATCTCAGCCAGGAAAACTTGTTAAATACGGTCTGAATTAGACTTTTCTGGGTAAATGGCTAGATTGTGTGGTGTCTGTGTTTGCAGAATCTCGAGAGATTAGCCTAAGTTGTAAGAGCTTGTTTCTCAATCGATGTAAAATAAATATGTGTGAACTAAACTAAATGGCTAGATTGAAATGTTGAAGTTTTACCATCGAGAGTTGTCAAAAGACCTTTTGAAGTTTTGACTGCAAACATTTCATAAAAAGAGTTCATTTCTACAATTCTAATTTCTATACAGTTTTCATTATATCACGACCGAATCCAAAATGGTAGAAATGAGCTCCTATCAATTTCAACTTCCACTTTTCAACTTTTCATGTCGTCTGCAAATGCTTTTTTTGCACTGCAGGTTAGTTTACTTTCCTTTTACAGACTTTTAACTCTTTACCAAACAACAATATTTTAGGTTTGTCCAAACCGAAAGCATTTGCAGATGACAAAATAAAAGTAACTGACAATTTGAAATTTGTTTTGTGAAGAGTAGAAAAAAATTGTGGGAAAAGGAGAAAATGCTGGTTACTAGCATTATATCCTTTTCCCACAATGTTTCCTAGAGGCTTTGTTCACAGAGTCGTCAAAAGTACGGATTGTGTGGTGGTAATGGGTTAATTGGTTTATCTTGATTTCTATACTCTCATTTCAAATATTCATTTCACCACTTTGGCTCTCAATTGATTATACCTATTACAGACTACTAAATGCATCTCTCTGTCACACAAAGCCTTGTTGCAGATCGTGTTGAACAAGATGAGACTGCAAAGAACATGCAGTCTGATCTTCAATCTACACTGTCCGGTATATTGGGATTACCCCTATGAACTTTGAGATTCAGTTTGGGTCTCTGTACTGATTTGAAATTTGATTTTAATTCTTTACCAAATGACAAAATTAATGACTTGTCTAAATTGAAAGTATTTGCAGATGACAAAATAATAGCGACTAAAAAAAGTGAAATTTGGCTTGAGAAGGGTAGAAAAGCATTGTGGGAAAAGGCTTCTTTCTAAGGGTCACTAAAAGTTGGGATTGTGTGATAGAGTTAAATCATTTAACACCTGGGGTCTTTTATCACAAAAAAAATACAGGGATATGTAGAAAGCGCGTACATGTACATGCAGATGACAAATATGGTTCAAGTATTAGAATTATCTTCAAATAGGTAAAAAGGCATTGAGAGAAATGCTGAAAAAAGCTGGTAGCTTTTTAAAAACATTGTGGTAGAAGGAGAAAATGCTGGTGACCAGCATTTTCTCCTTTTACCACAATGTTTTCTTTTTTTTACAGACAAATCCCATTACTTGTTCCACATTTACTATATCCTGAAGAAATACTTCCATTTTGGATCTGTCTATAATTCTGTTGTGTGGTAACGAGTTAAATCTTTACCAAACCATTTAGGCTTGTCGACATCGGAAGCATTTGCAGACGACAGAATAATTGTTTCGTGAAGAGTAGAAAACATTGAGGGAAAAGGAGAAAATGCTGGTTACTAACATTTTCTCCTTTTCCTACAATGTTTTATAAAGGCTTCTTTCTCAGGGCCATCAGGGATTGCGCGGCAAAGGGTTAAAACAGTTACCCGTAGTTGGGTCTCCCTATCTCGATAAGGAATTATAACTGCCAGTTTCTCCCTTGCAGTGCAGTTTTGTGGACGAAACAATCCGCCGGTTGATATCAACTTGAGGTATTCATCTGGAATAGCTGTTTTTAGCATATTGTCTGTCACTTCTAGCTGACCAACTGAAGTGGAAAGAAATCAAAGTTCTTAAAGTGCCGAGAGCCTACAGCCCAGCTTTTCTTGTCTTGAAATACGGGGGCCCTCTTTGGTATAGTGGTGAAGACTTTGGATGTCTCAACTCATTACAAATAATATAATCATTTCAAAATATTGTGGGAAAAGAAGAAAAAAGCTAGTCACCTGCATTTTCTCCTTTTCCAAAACAATTTTTTTCAAAAGTTTCTTTCAGAGGGGTGTTAAAAGTCGGGATTGTGGGGTAAAGAATAAATCAGAAGTTCTTGGTTTAATCTTTGCTAGCATTGTCGGTCACACGGGAAGCCCTGTTTTCGTTCTGATGAAACTGAGGCAATGTATTAACAAGAGCCGTCAGAGACGAGTTATACTCCCCGAACAAGTGCTTGTCATAAAATGTATGAAGTTAAAATAAATTCACTTCTTTTATCCTAAAAGGACCTAAAGAGGTATCATAAAACGATTTTTAACTTGAAGCCCCCTTTTTCCGCGACGCAGCCTAAAATTCAGAAAGCGGGGAAGAGGTATCTGGACAATGTTCCAATGAGTTCAGATATGAAATTTCGTGAACTTTTGAGCAGTAATGTAAGAGGTATTGGAGAAAGACATTTTTTACATGAAGTCCCCTTTTTCCGCGACGCAGGCTGTAATTGAGAAACCGGGAAAGAGGTATCATAAAACGATTTTTTACATGAAACCCCCTTTTACCCGTGAAGCAGCCTTAAATTGAGAAACTGGGTAAGAGGTATCTGGGCAACGTACACCGGATATAGCGATTGTCCAATCGAGGGAAATTTCACACAGTGCAGTACAAGGTCAGTACTTCTCCAATGGTTTCGTTGAAATACGTAAAAATTCACTGTAAGTATATTTGACAGTCGTTACTGATACATTAACGTAGCTGTCTTACCACAGCAAATGGTTGGGAAACATCCACAAGAGCTACGAATAACAAAAATACTCCCCTAATCACTGATAATCTCCTCTTGTCTGTCACGAAAACGCTGCTTTTAAAGACTTTTTTGATAAGATATTAATCTGTCATTTATTGAAATCAATGATTAATAGCATAGTTAATCATGGTGAATCACTAGAAAAATTCCTGACTTATTTTTAAATCTGCATTTTTCGATAGATTCATCATTGTTTTTTTTCTCTACTGTGTACGGTCTATAGGAGGATGGTGTACGTTATATAGCAAAAGCTCCTGTTAGGAGTGTACGGTCGATAGCGAGATAAAATCTTCGTGAAATACATTGTCTAGTGCTGAAATTAGACCAGTTTGCTTTTCAAGGATAGATTTTTGTCATTCCAACGTACCCTGTCCCTTATCATGACTGTAATTTCGTTACTTTTTTTTTTCAGTCCTGAATACAGGGCATACATGTAACGCCGCAAACGACAAAACGTGAACTCTTTCCCAAACAAGCCCTGGTTTTTACGTATCTGGAGAACAGGTCTTTTGAAAACAATGTGGGAAAACAAGCAATTTCTCCTTTTCCCATACTTTTTTCTATGCTTTTGGAGAGCTTTGCGCCATTCTCATCAAATTTAATTTTTTTGTCTTCAAACTCTTTCTAATTGGAAGAGTGTAAGATTTGTCGTTTGGGCAAGGGTTAATAAATGAAGACCAAAATTTTCTATGAAAATCTTAAATATTTGTTTGTTTGTTTGAGTTTACGTCCCAGTCAACAAGTTTTTAGTCATGTCGGGACGGAGCCACCGCTTCCTGGGTATTTAACCAGTACTATGTGGAGTAAATGTGTCTTGCTCAAGGACACAACACGGTGACGCCGTTGATGAGGATCGAACCCAGGACCTCTCTCTCCGAAATCCGACTTTGCCAATAGGTAACCGCGCTTGAAAAATGAAACCGGAGGTACATGTGTACACCGACCATAGATGGACAATCACTACCTAGCCCTATGATGAAAAGAGGAATCCTGCAATAACTATTATTATTTTTTATTATTCAGTTTTTCCGTCCCTTTCAAGATTATTTCACACAAGTCGAGACGAGCCAATCGGTAGGTAGGTCGAAAACGGGAGCACCCCGAGAAAAACCACCTGACACACCCGCAAGCACGACTTGGCTTGTCCCCTTGTCCCATATGTGACCTCTAGGCTTCTCTTTCTGTCATTGAATATAGTGTTTGTTAAATATACTCCTCAAACTTTGATTAGCATCAAAACGTGATTTTCGTTTCCAAAAGCTCTTGGTAGCTGAATGCCCTAATGTATTAAGGATCTGTAATGCAACCATCGCACTAAAAAAACCCATAATTGTAGTTGTTAGCATTATGTCCGAGCGTTTTTTTTTTTTTTGTTTTTTTTGGCAGAATAAAAAAATCCCCCAAAATTGTCAAAAATGATTGCGACTTGTAGCTACTAGATCTTCTTTTTTTTTTTCAATCAACCCACTACCTGTTGCATTTTATTCCAAATGTGTTTTGATTATCGAAATAATGATTCTTTGAAGTCTAATATACATGTATAGAATTGTAATTTTTGTTTAAAAAAATTACATGATTTTTACCCATTTTTAAAAAAAAAATTGTTTAAAATGCAGATTTTTTAAAAAAAATTTTGCTTAAAATGCAGCATGATTTTGGGTGCTCATTAGAACCGCCTCGATGAGGCGGTTCTAACGACCCTCCAAAATCTCTGTTTGGATAAAAATAAGAAAAATATCGCAGTTTTTCTTCCGGAAAATTCCACTTTTGAAGCCATTTCAAATAGCAATATATTGCATAGATATGTTAACGTAATAATAACTATATTATGCATCACGAAAGTATGCCAACCTTAAAGCTGTCAGAGAGTAGTATGAAAAATGCTGAAACTGGAACAGCGCGCTAATCAACGCATCAATACGTCCCCTAATCGCTTAATCGCTTCATCAACGCATCAATACGTCCCCTAATCGCTTAATCGCTTTATCAACGCATCAATTCATCCCCTAATCGCTTCATCAACGCATCAATCCACCCCCTAATCCCCCAATCACTTCATCACGGTGGGTACACGTACACCGGATATAGTAGAGTAATTGAGTAAATGTTTACAAATGGAAGAAATATTGCTCGCACCACAGGTAAGAATTCATATATTATACCAGTGTTTGTAACATTCGTGTGTCATATAGAAATGATTTGATAAGCTAAATGGTTAATCAGTCCTGTACTATTGATGAATTACCAAAACTAGTTTTGTTACGACGTAAATTTGTCGTCCGAAAGTCATGCTCACGCATATTTTTGACCTGACTGGCCAAAATGATAGAATATTATCAGAACAGGGAATTTGATTGAAATTCTGAAGCGTGCCATTTTTGTGTAATACATTAAGTATAATGTACATCAAAAATTTAGTTCCAAGAATTACTTATCATGTAGTTATACGTCACAGAAGATTACCATCGGTGTACCGAGGATAGTTCCTTGCTGTACCGAGGATAGCTGTATTTTAGAAATTTGTGTACTGAGGATAGTAGTATAAGATGCTACAAAGCGAATTGTAATTTCTTGCTCACTACTAGTTATTTGATGATATATGCCGCTCAGAAAGCCAAATATGTCAGATATTCCGAAATAACAATAAATGTGAAGAAATAAGGAAATTCTACTATTGGATGTTCACAGCTGACAATATTTTTCTGTTCTTGACAATATAGGCTGCAATCAAAAGATACATGTGCATGTGTTCCGATCCCAGTCCTCATAATTCATCCAGATCAGATTCAAAGTAATATTTTTCATCGTTTTGAAGTTTATTAAGATAGTGGCTTATAAGAAGAAGACAACCTAACCTTTATATTCTTTGTTATTTAACTGATTTATAGATATGCACCACTTTGAAGTGTTGAAAGATATTGTTGTGATCAGACAATAAAATGTGTCTTTTGATCTGATTTTATTACTTCATCGAACATGCTATGGATATAAGTTTATCATTTATGTGTGTAAATATGCTTTAACGTAGTTTTGGGTAATGAGTGTTATGGACTGTGTCAAGATGTTACAATTGCTTATTCGGACCTTACCCCATATTTTTCATGTAACGTATTATTGAGTTCATGTACAAACGTGCCTAAACAGCCATTCTTGAACGATATTGGAATACCTGTAAACTATGTCTATGTCGACTCATTGTCGCTTGTAATGAATGTAGGCAAGGTACTTAGACCACCAGCAATTCACTTTAACTTTGTAAACATGTAGACCGAGATCGCATAGCATGTATGAGGCCACAAGAGTAGGTCAGGGCTAAAGAATAGTTAAACACACATAAAGCTTTGTTTCTCTGAAAATATCAATTATATAGAAAAAAAATATCTTGGTAAAATCTAAGATAAGATTAATATCACAGATTTATTCATGTTTTCCCGAAACTTAAAAAATACAGTGATATAATGAGTGCCTTTTGTATTGGATTAGAGACATGAACAAAATTAAAGATAAACATAGGTCCTAGCGGTAACTGAAAATAGTGTATCTTGTAAAACAGCTCTATTAAACTCACTGTGCTAAATGAAATGTTATCATTAAAGATCCGTCGTGACTTCTAGACTGCACACTTCGTGGATAATTTGTCCGAAAACTGTAGTTTGGAGTCCGAGCCGTTCAAACAGTACGACGTGTGAATTCTGAATTTCAAACTAGGAATTATAATAAAGGAATAACTTCAGACTTCAAACGTCACACTTTCAACATGTCATAAAGCCTTTACCGGTATTTTAATAAAATCTGTAGTATTTCCATGATTGGCATACCGCGGACTCTCCGAACCTTAATCCTGACCCTGTTTTGTTAATTTTGGGTTATCCCAACTAAAAGCGTTTATATAAGGGAATAATAGACGTCTACAGACGGGTAATTAAAGCATAATATTAGGACATAGCAGAAAAAAATGTAAATTGTAAAAATTGCTCGTTACGTGGATTCCTCACTTTTTGCAACGTTTTCCAAGTCATCAGTTGTAGACGGGTTTAAGGCCATTTGCATTAACATAAGGGTTAAAGCACCTATGTGTGTAACTTTTAACCACACATAATTAAACAATGGTTCAAACATTGTGAGAGAAGCTTGCTTAAAACACCATCGGAAAGTGGATTTGCGCGTAAATTTTGCTCATCTCCAGAAAATGTCCAAAGAGTATGTTTATTCTTGAGGCATAAAAACCACAGCGGAGACTACATGTACATACACACCGTGTTCATCAACGCATCAATTTGTGCCCCTAATCGCTTAGCCCACTGATCTATTGCGCAGCGCAGCGCTTTGCGCTGCTAGGCGGTCTCAGTCTACTAACTACTTTACCCATCAACATCTGTTGCCCATTGATACAATTCATTGATGCACGGTGAGTACACGTACACCGGATATAGCCCTCAAATTGAGTAAAAATAACTGTGTGTTGTATGACTGCAGGTAAGAGATTTCCAAATATTTCTTAACAACAGCAATATACTATTGCCTTGTCAACCCAGATTCTACGATGTTTAGAGTTTGTAAGGTCTACAACGAATGCTGCTTTTAGCCATGGAAAGTCTGAAAAAATTGTCAGAGAAGTCGACTGCTCACGACGGATTTCGGAGATTTCTAGAAACAATTCATCTGCAAAGCTGGTTCTTTTCACAATATAAAAATCTGAGTCGACAAATTTCTTGATTTTTTAGTCTAATTTCTTTGTATGATTGCAATTTTGCTGTATCGGGTGAAAATTGCCAGAAAACGCAAGTTATTTGTCAACAATGGTGTACCGAGGATAGCTATTGTTTTGAAAGAACTGTACGGAGGATAGTATTTTACTGTACCGGGGATAGTAGATAGTGTACCGGGGATAGTAATATTCCATTCTATAGTGTCATGTGAACCCTATATTGATAAACCACTGAATGTATTTATGTATGCAACACTTAGATTGGTGTCTAAATTTCCTATCCTCATGTTGTAGGTTTTAGGAGGACATTACAAAAAAATTGTCTTTTCGAAGACACACATCTATTTGTTCTTCTAATCCAGATGCATTTAAAGAGACTAGCCAAGAGCTAACCTGCTTGCGTAAATTGCAGACTAACATTATCAAGTAAAGATGCGCTAGCATATTGTACAAAGGGAATGCATGACGCCACTCCTTGCATATGTGACAGTTGCAGGAAAGCATATTCATGGCGGTAACTTAATAGAGGCCATAAATCCTATTGTAAAGAGATAAGCTAAGTAATACTAGCTGTACTTATACAATCCAATTCAAAGGTTTTCTCTAGGTCGATTTATGGTTACTTTTGAAGACAGTCTCCTTGTTACTTAGACCAAGTTACCGGTATTCACTCGATTCGACCTGTTTGCTATGACGCCGCACTAGATCGTGCACAGGATAAATATGAATAACCCGATTTAAAGAAAAAAGTAGCAAGGGAGAAAATGGCTATCAAAAATACATCTATGGAAAATATGTAGCCTGTTTTTCGCTCAAAATATCTTAAAAATCAAATTATTTCAAAAAGGAAGAAATGGTTTCCCAAATACTCTTGTTTTATAGCACATCCTTGAATACACATTCTAAATAAAGACTTCAGGGAAATCAGGATTCGTGCAGGCTTTTTCAACAAACTAATCAAAAAGTGTCTCAGCTTATACCGAAGCTATTACCAAAGCCTGTAGGGGCTGGTTTTATAAATGGTGGGTGCATAGGTTACAAGCCAGCTTACCATAGCTGAATGAATCGTACCAAGTAGCGTTTTATTGAGTAAACGTTTAATTTGAAACTCAAACTAACTGTCGTCGTTTTGAAAAGTAATCCGGTTCTCTACCCAGAATGCCCAAATCAGATAGGTGTGCATTAGACTGGTTACCGCCCCTGATACACTACGTGTATAGGGACCGGTACAGGCTAATCGAAACGGGGCGAATTCTGCCCGTATTATGCGAGGTAACTGTGCAAGTAGTAACTTAGAGTAGCGTCCCTTGATTTTTGTGTGTATGTTTTTGGTGGGTGTAAAAAGCAATAGCTATGATAATAATTTTCAATATTACTGCCTTTTAAAGTGATTGTTTTGTGATCATAATATAATTACTTATGCATGGTATCATTTCAACAAACAATAGGTGAATGTCTAAAATTTGATAGAAAAAAAAAGTTAATGATTATAAGAGTATTATTTGATTATTATGTTTATAATAAAAGCTAAATTAATGAATACATGACAAATTTTCAAGTGCTGACGTTGAACTTTTACTAAAAAAAATTAACATCAAAATAACAAATATAATGCACAAGTTTGTACTTGATAAAGCAGAAAGGGTAATAAGATAATCAATTATCTTATAAATTGAATTGTAGGTTGCAATTCTCAAAGATTAAAGTCTGTTGTCCCTTTGAAGAAGCCTGCAGAGATAAGCCTAGGGGCAATAAAACACATGTGGTGTCTAATTATCATTTAATTCTTCCTTAACATTTAATTTCTTTGTTTTGTAAGGAATAAAGAAGCATGTTTCAACATTTACTAACAACTGTTTGGGGGAAAAATTAAAAGGGGGGGAAATTGCTTGCCGAATATTTATGTATTACTCAGTTGTTCAGATGTCTAATAGTCAAAAAATTAAATGAATAAAGAATTTAGAGAGGATTTGAAATAAAAGTATCTAATTAACCCATTACCAGACGACCAAATTTTAGACTAGTCCAAATTGAAACAAATTGCAGACGACATTTTAAAGAGCATTTAAATTGAAAATAAGTACTATATAGGGTAGAAAAAATTGTGAGAAAAGGAGAAATTGCTTGTTACAAGTAGTTTCTCCTTTTCTCACAATGGAATGTTCATATTTCCCTCTCCTTTTTATTAAGAAAAAAAGATCATTCTAGATGGAAAAGGTCCTTTTATCTGAAAGTTATAAATTATGCTCTATGAATACCTGTATTCTATTATTTATTAATAACATAATAATCAAAATAAGAATGAAATAAAGTCACCTGAGCACATTATCAGGTTACTCGATATATGTTTCGAGCCGTTTCATTGGCCGTATCAATTATCCAATCACAGGGCACGGTACGATTAGCTTGTGCCTGTTGTAATACACGGTATACAACGGTGGCCAGTTCAGGTGTGCATTTGATGGATGCCCCCCAGCGGAAGATAGCGCCTGTGAATACATGTACTATGAAGTATGTACTTTGAGACCGTTTGTTGCTTCGCCGGTATGAAAGTACTGTCGGCGGCCGCTCCTCGTTAAAGCTTAATTGGAAGATTTTTCGCATTGTCTTCTAAAACTTTGGCATAACTGTACCATATTTTGTATGAGCTGCAGGAACCTAAGGATATGTACTTGTACTTAGTCTGGAGTGTATGTACATGTAGTCTCCGCTGTGGTTTTTATGCCTCAAGAATAAACATACTCTTTGGACATTTTCTGGAGATGAGCAAAATTTACGCGCAAATCCACTTTCCGATGGTGTTTTAAGCAAGCTTCTTTCACAATGTTTGAACCATTGTTTAATTATGTGTGGTTAAAAGTTACACACATAGGTGCTTTAACCCTTATGTTAATGCAAATGGCCTTAAACCCGTCTACAACTGATGACTTGGAAAACGTTGCAAAAAGTGAGGAATCCACGTAACGAGCAATTTTTTTCAGTTTACATTTTTTTCTGCTATGTCCTAATATTATGCTTTAATTACCCGTCTGTAGACGTCTATTATTCCCTTATATAAACGCTTTTAGTTGGGATAACCCAAAATTAACAAAACAGGGTCAGGATTAAGGTTCGGAGAGTCCGCGGTATGCCAATCATGGAAATACTACAGATTTTATTAAAATACCGGTAAAGGCTTTATGACATGTTGAAAGTGTGACGTTTGAAGTCTGAAGTTATTCCTTTATTATAATTCCTAGTTTGAAATTCAGAATTCACACGTCGAACTGTTTGAACGGCTCGGACTCCAAACTACAGTTTTCGGACAAATTATCCACGAAGTGTGCAGTCTAGAAGTCACGACGGATCTTTAATGATAACATTTCATTTAGCACAGTGAGTTTAATAGAGCTGTTTTACAAGATACACTATTTTCAGTTACCGCTAGGACCTATGTTTATCTTTAATTTTGTTCATGTCTCTAATCCAATACAAAAGGCACTCATTATATCACTGTATTTTTTAAGTTTCGGGAAAACATGAATAAATCTGTGATATTAATCTTATCTTAGATTTTACCAAGATATTTTTTTTCTATATAATTGATATTTTCAGAGAAACAAAACTATTCTTTAGCCCTGACCTACTCTTGTGGCCTCATACATGCTATGCGATCTCGGTCTACATGTTTACAAAGTTAAAGTGAATTGCTGGTGGTCTAAGTACCTTACCTACATTCATTACAAGCGACAATGAGTCGACATAGACATAGTTTACAGGTATTCCAATATCGTTCAAGAATGGCTGTTTAGGCACGTTTGTACATGAACTCAATAATACGTTACATGAAAAATATGGGGTAAGGTCCGAATAAGCAATTGTAACATCTTGACACAGTCCATAACACTCATTACCCAAAACTACGTTAAAGCATATTTACACACATAAATGATAAACTTATATCCATAGCATGTTCGATGAAGTAATAAAATCAGATCAAAAGACACATTTTATTGTCTGATCACAACAATATCTTTCAACACTTCAAAGTGGTGCATATCTATAAATCAGTTAAATAACAAAGAATATAAAGGTTAGGTTGTCTTCTACTTATAAGCCACTATCTTAATAAACTTCAAAACGATGAAAAATATTACTTTGAATCTGATCTGGATGAATTATGAGGACTGGGATCGGAACACATGCACATGTATCTTTTGATTGCAGCCTATATTGTCAAGAACAGAAAAATATTGTCAGCTGTGAACATCCAATAGTAGAATTTCCTTATTTCTTCACATTTATTGTTATTTCGGAATATCTGACATATTTGGCTTTCTGAGCGGCATATATCATCAAATAACTAGTAGTGAGCAAGAAATTACAATTCGCTTTGTAGCATCTTATACTACTATCCTCAGTACACAAATTTCTAAAATACAGCTATCCTCGGTACAGCAAGGAACTATCCTCGGTACACCGATGGTAATCTTCTGTGACGTATAACTACATGATAAGTAATTCTTGGAACTAAATTTTTGATGTACATTATACTTAATGTATTACACAAAAATGGCACGCTTCAGAATTTCAATCAAATTCCCTGTTCTGATAATATTCTATCATTTTGGCCAGTCAGGTCAAAAATATGCGTGAGCATGACTTTCGGACGACAAATTTACGTCGTAACAAAACTAGTTTTGGTAATTCATCAATAGTACAGGACTGATTAACCATTTAGCTTATCAAATCATTACTATATGACACACGAATGTTACAAACACTGGTATAATATATGAATTCTTACCTGTGGTGCGAGCAATATTTCTTCCATTTGTAAACATTTACTCAATTACTCTACTATATCCGGTGTACGTGTACCCACCGTGATTGATGACTCGATGCATGAATGCTGGCACACATCGCTTTACCAATTTGATGTGTCAGTGAGTGACTGAGTGACATGACTAATTGACTACCCAATACTACATATAATATACTTGGTCGGTATATTATATGCCTAACAACCTTACGTGAATGAACGCACCTATAATTCAATTATATTACCTCCTCCATACATTAAGTTTATAAAAAAAATTTAATTTTATATATAAAAATAAATTGTTTAAGTTAAAATATTTTTAAATTAAGACATGAATTATAAATAAATTTTGAAATTTAAGTTAAGAAAAAAATATTAATATAAAAAAAAATGAGCGTGTTAAATAATTTGCATTACAAAGATTATCATAAACTAGTCGTAACTGTAGAAAATAAACATTATATGTCAGCCAATTATATTCCATTTAAAAAATTATATCAAATAAAATTCCCACACTTACAAGAACCACGGAAGTATGATGCACTTTACCAACTTAAAAAATTAATTCCATTTAGTTATTACTTACATAGTAAACAAAAGTTAAATGAATCTAGGTTTACCACAATTGTTTTTATGTCTTGGCCGGATCCATATCTTTTTGCCAGACACCCTTATCGTTCCCAAGGTAGCCCTGTTTTTACTGGCATTGAAATACCATTTTCTCGAAGTAATAATTTCATTGGTGATTATAAAAAGGCTTTGCTAGATTTAATTGTTGATAAAGATAGAGAACCCTGCCCCCGTAATTGTAAATTATATCCAATCATAACATTTATAAATGATATTGATCCTGATTACGAATCTGTTGAATCTGTTGGTTTTGTAGATTATTTTGGTTGGCTTTGGGGTGGATTAAAAGATCTTATAACAATAAATGATGTAACTAATTTAGGTTATGAAGATGAAGGAACAAATGAAGAAACAAGAGAAGTACTAGATGCTTTTTTTACTCAATTTAGAGAAGATTTATCTAGAGTTTCTATTGACCCTTCTATTGAACCTCCTATTGATATTTATATTGATCCTCCTATTGAGCCTTCTATTGGCCCTTCTATTGATCCTCCTATTGAGCCTTCTATTGAGCCTCCTATTGAGTCTTCTATTAGAATTTCTATTAATGCTAAAGAATCCTTCTATGAAGAAACATGTATAATATGCAATGAGAATAAACCAAATATCTTATTTTGTGATTGTGGACATATATGTATGTGTGATATATGTGATACACAAGGATTAAATAAGTGTCCCATGTGTAGAAAGGAAACAACTATTAAGCGTAAAATTTGATATTCCTCATTGAAAACGAAATAGGAAGTATAAATGTTAACGATTACGCTGTAATCTTCAATGATTGTGTATAATACTACCACGCGTATAACTCTATATCCCCTCATTACAACCAAAGAGGAAGTATAAACGTTTACGATTACGCTGTAATCCCCAATGAATGTGTATCGACAAATACTACCACGTAAAATATAACTTTTTTATGTTTGAAAAAAGTTATATTTATTTACCTTTACCTTTTTTAA
This sequence comes from Tridacna crocea, assembly GCA_943736015.1. Taxonomy (NCBI): domain Eukaryota; kingdom Metazoa; phylum Mollusca; class Bivalvia; order Cardiida; family Cardiidae; genus Tridacna; species Tridacna crocea. The sequence continues at coordinate 29,220,664 of OX031066.1, read as the reverse complement.
CGATTACGCTGTTGAAAAGTTATATTTTAGATATTGATGTGTGTATGATTATAAGTCTAACTCTATTAGTAGTGCTAATGAAATCTTAATATTTTTTATAAAATCTAAACTTACATTAGGGTTATTACTAAAATCAATAAAAGCCCTTAAAGGTATTTCTGGTTTAATGTTAACTTGAAAATTACCATAATTTTCACTTGGATCACCATTAATAGTTATTAATTGAAAACTGTAAGGTTCTGGTGCAATTGCAAAAGAAATGCTTTCTTTTGTGGTAAGTTCTCGATCTTGATGTTTAATATTAGCACCATATCTTATTATTCTTCCAGGTACCGGACATACAAACTGATTATTATAGCCATAAGTAAGGGTATTCCTCTTATTCTCATTAACAAGGACTCCACGAGGTTCAGATTCAATATGAGAAAACCCAAAATTAAAATAGAAATATACATTCCTATATGAATTATTTTCTTCATTTTCTAATTGTTCTTCATAGTGTTTACCATAAAATTCAGCTGTTACACAAATTACAGGTTTTTTCTCTTCTAATGCTCTATCAACATACTGCTTAATTGTTTTTTCTAATTCATCTGTATCATCATCCACATACTTTTTATTAACAGCATCACTAGGATTAACAGGTTTTGGAAGATTCAATAACTGCTTAAACCCCATATTAATATTTTCGGTAGCCTGATAATTCCCATTCTCCTTAAAAAATACGGTTCCCTCGGCAACTCCAGGAAGAGCTCCATCTCTTACATTATCTGCCACGAGAGTATCCACATACTTTTTGTTTACAGCATCACTATCAATAAAGTTGTCTTGAAAAAGTGCAATTCGGTGGTTACTTCCAATTACACCCTGTGCTACATAAGTAGGTTTCTCATCTAGTAAAACGGCAACCTCATTACCATCATCATCAGTTACAATATTTGTTTTAGTAAATGGAATTGTTTCATCTACATACTTCTTTGTAGCAGCATCAGCATCCTCTTCAGGTTTAGGTAAATACTTCAAAGATTGAAAAGTCATATTAATAGGAGCGTTTGCAGCATAATTTCTATTTTCTTTTACAAAAGCGAAAGGAAGGTTTTCAAAACGTTTTCCTAGCAGTTCATTCGACTTATCTACATACTCTTTAGCATCGCTTCCTACTCTATCAACATATTCCTTATTAGCAGCATCGTGTTGTGCAGTTGGTGCAGGCAAACCAAAAAGTTTTTTATTTTCCATGTTTACGCCCGAAGATGTAACAAAATTACCATTTTCATCTTTAAATTTTTCAACATATTTATCTACATATTCTTTTACAGTATCATCCAAATACTCCTTATTAGCGGCTTCACGACCGTTTATAGGAGTTCTTAAACCACCTAACTTTTTACTAGCTAAAAATATTGTACCCTTAGCGCTCCACCCATCATCATCTCTCGGAGTAAAAGCATTTGCGCTATCCACATATTCTTTAGTAGCAACATCCTTTGAATCAGTTGGCCCTCCTACATTATTTAGAGTAAAACCTCTCATATCTATCGAATTTTTAGCCGCATACCCATTTTGATTAACAAAATTTGTGTGTGTATTAGAATATCTTTTAGCTGCCTCACTCGATGTATCGACATATATTCTATTTGCGGCATCACCATCATTTTCGGGATAGGGAATATTTAACAGTTTATTACCATCCATATCTAAATCTTTCTTTACCACAATGTTTCCATCTTGATTCCTTTTTAAAAAACCTTTTCCTTTACTCGTATCAACATAATCCTTCGTAGCAACATCTTGAGGATTAGTTGGATTACTAACCTTAGTAAGTGTATTTCCATCCATATTTATTGAACCAGTAACTTTGGTGGTCCCATCTTTCCGTAAAAAGTTATTATTTATGTAAGCGAGAGGTACACCGTCATCCCCTGTTACGGCAACAAAATCCATTCTTCCAAATTTATCGACAGGCATTTTTTATTACTAAAATAAAGTATTTAAAACATTTTGAAACTCTTTACCTAAACCCAACTCTTTAAGTACGTAAAGACACAAAAGTCCGCAAAATACCTCTTCAGCTGGTTGTATCTGGTCACTATTGTAATGTATTGGACTTTTTAGGTACATTCAAATTTCAATAGGGGGTTGTATACCATAACTGTCAAAGTAATTTTTAGTTTTACCGTCTTTATACCAAGCAACCCAATGAGTACCAGGACCACCTGTGTCATCGAGGTTTAATATACCGCATTCCTTTTTTCTACACTTTTTTGGTAAAGCGTTTCTTACCATGACTCCTCTAAAAGAAGGAATCTTTAATTTTTTTGCTGCACTTTCTAATTCGAAATTGTTTAACGGTCTATTTGGTAGTATAAGGTTTTCTACTGCAATATTTCTCATTTTTTATTATGATGAAATATTTACTATATCACTATTATCAACCCATAAATTAAACTCATTGGAATAACCCTTCCACTTTACGAACGATTTATTTTTCCCCTTTTTAATAACCTTTTCTATCCTATACAACTCCTGACTAGTTTTTTGTAGCTCGGGTTCATAAAAGGTACCTTGTATTTCTTCACCATTAAGGTCTTTTATTTTATATGTTACAGGCTCTGTATTTTTAACCTCGGAAACCGTAAAAACCTCTTCAGTCCATCTTGTAGTATATCCTTTCTCGAAAGTCTTCTTCTTTCGAAACGATCGGGGTAAAGATTTCTCCAAACTTTGGTTTCATTTTCTTTTTTACTCGCGTCTACAGGTGTCATCTTAATAGAAGAATGCCTCGTGTTATTATATTCTTTAACAAGGTCTTGTAACACGTTAATGTAAACGCTCGTAGAGTTAGCAGAAAAATACTTCCACATTTTTTCTTTCATTGTTCTAATCCATCTCTCAACTACACTAGATTTTTCCTCATTCTCGGTGGAATACAATTCAATCAGGTCTTTAACATCTTTGTTATAAAACTCTTTACCTTTATCTACCCACATTTTCTCCGGTTTTCTCTCCTTAAAAATACTCCTTAGTGCTGCAGCAACAGACTTTCCCGTTTTGTCTTTTAATGGCATCAGATAACCATATTTAGAAAAGATGTCAATAACAGCGAGAAGATATTTTACACCTCGGTTAAATTTAGAAAACGCTTGCATGTCTACTAAATCCACAGCCCATATCCTATCAATACCGCTTACTTCAACTCTCCTCTTCTTAAATTTTCTCCTTACGGGTTTGTGTAATTCTTCTGCTAAATTTAAGAAATTTTTTTTTTAATCCCCATTCCAAATCGTTTCTTTGTTCCAATTAAGCTAGAAACAATTCCTCTTTCCATTTTCTCTCTTAAAGTAGGATTGTAAATGCCTTCTAACTCTGTTAACATATTTTTATCACACAGCATTTCTTGTAGCTGTATCATCGTTTTGGAGATAACATATGTCATGATGATAAGCGGCTTTATCTACTCTATTGATAGGTTTGCTCCATTTCTTTGGAGTTAAGTCTGGGTTTAACCTTTTTTTAAGGTTAGTGCCGGGCCCCGTAAAATTGTGACCAGGGAGATGCATCTCAAAAGGCATATTGTTAATCATTTTGTTTAAAACTGACCCACCCTTCTGCGCCTTAATAAACTGAGTTTTAGTTGTTCCACAAACCGAGCATTTTCCTCGTTTCATATTTCTTCCATTCTTACTAACAGTATATTCTATGTTATTCGTATCAGTAACTTTTTTACATTTAACGCAATACATTTTTATATAATAATTAAAAAAGTTATATAAAAATGGATGTAATCGATTTATCATGGAATGAAGTAGTATCAAAAAGATTTAATAACCCTCTTTTACCAAAGAGTATCAGAGGATTAATCGTAGGTAAATCAGGATGTGGTAAAACCACCCTTTTACTTAACCTTTTACTTAGACCGGGTTGGATGGACTACAACAACTTATGCGTTTTTGGGAAAAGTCTTTTTCAACCTGAATACCGCATACTTAAAAAAGCTTTTGAAGAAAGACTGCCAAAAGAAGGTATTTTAAAGTTGTTTAATATGCGAGATGATATACAAGATTTAAATGTCCCTCCAACAGCTTTGGTTGAAGAATGGGTAAAAACGTTAAAAAATAAATCGGATATAAAGTGTAGCTTTTTTGAAACAGCTGACCAGGTACCTGACCCACGAGATTTAAGCTCAGAAAACAAAAATTTAATGATTTTTGATGATTTACTTTTAGAAAAGCAAAGTAAGTGTGAGGACTACTACATTCGTGGAAGACATAGTAATGTTGACTGCTTTTATCTTTCACAAAACTATTTTAGATTACCGAGACAAACTATTAGAGAAAACGCAAATTTTATCTGTCTTTTCAAACAAGACCTGAAAAACATTAATCATATTTATAACGACCATGTGTCTAAGGAGGAGTTTAGAAAATTTTGTCAAAAGTGTTGGGAAAAACCGCATGGTTTTGTTATTATCGATTTAACGAGTAAAAAACATAATGGAAAGTACAGAAGTGGCTTTGATTACTTTTACATACCGAGTTAAAAATATATTTTAATATATTAAAAATGGAAGAACTTTTAAAACAAATTGTAAAGAATACAGAGCCCAAAACGTCCTTTCAAATTATAGTAAGTGGTAACAAAACACGCATTGAAAATAGGTTTAACCCACCTATTCAACTTGACAAGGATAAAAAATACGAAATCGCTCTGGTGGACCTTGAAACTTACTACTCTTTTCCAAACATTGATGCAACAAACAACATCTTCATTTATTCTCCGGATAATGGTACTTCATGGAATAAAGTTGAAATACCAGAAGGATCTTATGAAATCACAAACATTAATGATACAATTCAGCAGGAAATGAGAAAAAACAATCACTATGATGAAGTCAATGATGAATATTATATAAATATTTCCGCTAACACTAATACCCTTAAGTCAGTTATTGATATAGAAGATGGATACCAAGTAGATTTTAATCATCCAAACTCCATTTCTAAAGTATTAGGATTTACTCGCTCGAAATATACGCAAGGATTTCATGAGTCGGAGAATACTGTAAACATTATCAATATAAACAGCATATTCATAAACATGGATATCATTTCAGGAAGTTATGTTAACGGTTCAACACAAAATACGATTTACTCTTTTTTCCCAAATGTATCTCCATATAAAATTGTTGAAACCCCTCGAAACCTAATATACTTACCTATAACGCTGTATGAAATACACAACGCAACAGTTGAAATTACAGACCAAAATGGAACTTTACTAAATCTTAGAGGAGAAACTTTAACAATTAGATTTCATATTAGAGAAGTGTAATAAAAAAAAATATCATTTATTTCATGCTTTCCGGTGGGATATCGAGAAATAGCAGTGAAAATATTTTTCGATCTTACACCAGTGAAAATACCGATTTTCACGTTCTTGTTGCCTAGGTAAATTGCGCGTGCCTAACAACCAGATGGGAAATGTGACGTCATATACCTTACATTTCTCGCGCTTGACGTCACGTTGCTATGCGGAAGGGGTACGCCACGGGGAATGAGGGAAAAGAATTGTACTGAATTTTGATAAAGCTCCTCCCAGAAAGGGTTAAAAGCATAAAATAAATAGAATATTTGTTTTTTTTTCGGTGAAAGATCGAAATTTATTTCATCGAGTGGACACCATCGGTAATATTTTCACGAGTGGCGCAGCCACGAGTGAAAATATTACCGATGGTGTTCACGAGATGAAATAAATTTCGATCTTACACCGAAAAAAACAAATATCCTCTATATATATAAAAAATGACAAGTTATACAACTGTAAAAGTTAATATATCAGAAGGGCAAAAGCAAAAGCTTCAACATGCTGTTAAAGCTGGATGTCCAGTAAGTATTCGTTTAGGTCATGAGGATTTAGAAGGTAATGATATTATAGGATTAACCGATTCACAAGTAAAGAAAATGGCTAAAGCCTATGAAAATGGTAAAGGCATAACGATTAGAATGAGCGCTAAACAGCTTAAACATAACATGAAGATTGAAGGTGGTTTTCTCGGAATGTTGGCAGGATTAGCTGCTAGAGCTTTACCAATGGTGGCTGGATTGGCTTCAAAAGCGTTACCAGCTTTAGGTCTTGGGGCTCTTTCTGGATTAGGTTCATTTGGAGTAAATAAAGCACTAGGGTCAGGTCTTTACCTTAAAAAAGGTGGTTGCGTTTGTAAGGTAGAAACTGATGGAAGGGGACTTTACCTATCACCTACAAAGGGCAGTGGGTTAGGGTCTGTTGGTGATGGCTTGTATTTAAAGCAAGGAGGAAAGTTTTATGATGGGAGTGGACTGCTTTTAGGCCCTAATAGTCCATTTGCTAATATACCTATCTTAGGGGCTATATTGTAATGTTATAAATATTATTAATATTTATATAAAAATGAAAATCCATAGACTCGGTGTTACAAAAGGAAATATTATTCAACCAAAAACAATCCACTGGATACCATTACAAGGCTTGAAATATCCACCTCGAAAAGTAAATACAACAACCTGGGAAATTTTTTGTCAAGAAAAGCTTACACTAACGCCTAAAGAAGTTAAACATATACTCTTAGGGTTTGGTTTTAAGATGACTAAAGGAGTTGTTTTAACCTCATTACCATCCTATTTAAAAATTAAGTGGTGTAGTTTACAAAATGAAGTTAACCTCGAAAATGTTGAGAATATTATAATTACTATTACAAACAATTCTAGCAAAAGTGTAACAATTGAGGAAAACGGACCTCTATGTCTTGTTAGCTATTCATTTTAAAAAAAATATATTTCTAATAAAAAATGGAGATGAAAGAAACCAACTTATACCCTAAATTACCAACGGCTCCTCCAATTGATGAGGGGCAAGGATATCGGCTACAAAAAATTAATGAAATTCAGAAATTTTTAGAAGATGAAAAGACTAAAAGGGAATCATTGAGTAAGAAATATTTTAGAGCAGCAAGAATAGTAGATAACATAGATACGGTTTTAGTTACGGTTACCCTGATTTCAGGAGCAGGTGGGATAGGTTTACTATCAACAGCAGTCGCGATACCTGCAGTGATAGCATTAGAAAGTGCGGCAGCTTTTACTGGCCTTTTAAGTTTAATTGGAAAGTATAGCGTAAGACGCTCCACTGCAAAAGCTGAGAAACATGAAAAAATTAGAACAATTGCTGATACCAAGTTAAATACGATATCCTCACATATATCGAAAGCTTTGAGTGATAACAAAGTTACTGATGAAGAATTTCAACTAATCTTGGAAGAATTGGAAAAGTATAAAGTAATGAAGGAAGAAGTTAGGTCAAAAACGAAGAAAAAGATATTGGCTGAAACTGAAGAATCATTAATTGAGAAGGGGAGGCAAGAAGCGCGTGAGTCCTTTCGGAGGTTGGTTGAAAAGAATCATAACCCCAACTAAAAGTATCAACAAGCCAAAAATAAATTTCTCTTGTCAATGTAGTTTTAATTGCGTTAGCGGTGAAACATGTTAAAAACTGCGATTAAATCTGCGTTAAAAAATTATGTTGCTAATTAAAAAATGTCATTTCTAAAAATAACTGATCCTGCAAAAAGAGACTTAATTGTAAAAGAGTACCTCGAAACAAAAAGGAATATCCGGAATAACCAACTAGCAGAGAGAACTGGGGAGAAAGAATTGCAAACTGACCTTTCAAAGTTTTTTAGACCTATTACAGAAACACAAAAAGCCACAGCTAAGGAGGTTACAGAAGAACTTAAACCTATTAAGGAAGGTATAAAAGCCTTACCAGGAGCTATTAAGTTTCCAGTTTATGAACCAACTGAAGAAGCGAGTGGAACTTCAATGCCTTTAGGGGTATTATCGAGAGATTTTTTAAGAACGCCTGACGCTGATAGAAAATTTGGAATAAGATATGAAAAAGGTAAATTTCATATTGGTGATAAATATATAGAAATTGATGGTAATGATATTGTTGTTGGTAATAAAGAATATGAGGGTACCAAGGGACTATGGAAGTTACTTATGTCTAAAGACCCTAAAAAAGGTGAATATGATGATGATGATTATGAGAATTACGCGAAGTTAATGATACAAACAAACGCTCTTTATCGTAATTACGAGCCAAGCACTGGGCGTCCCAGAAGCAGTGGAGGAGAAAAATGGAAGAATATACTTGCCCCTATTTGGCAAAGAAGAAAAGAATACAGCGGAAAGGGTATCGTTGTTATCCCAGGTGATCCTAACGCATTAATAGAAAGACTTGACCTGTTGTTAGCAAGCAAAAAAGCGGGTAACACAGGTGTAAGAAACGAGTTAGTAGGCATATGTGATGAATTAAAAAGGCAAGGTGTTATAGATTCAAACGCTTATAAAAATTTAATGTCTATATTATAAAAATGATATCACCTAAGAAAAGAGGATTTAATAAAAGGTATGCGTACGGGGGTAGCGGAATCTTTAGCAGCATTGCGAACCTTCTCACGAGTCTTTTTACTAGTAGCGCGGCTAAACAACTTGCATCTTCTGCCTTAGATGTTGGAAAGAGTGTTGCTAAGGAAGGGGCAAAGAAAGCTTTAGAGGCTGGAAAGAATGTTGCTGTAGAAGCGGGAAAGAAATTAGTAGTAAAAGCTTTAACGCCAAAATCGCGTAAAATTTTGGAAAAACATACTTCCACACCCGTAAACACGATTAGTAACCCTACAACACAAAGCATTAGCAGTTTAATGGATGGGAGTGCCATTGCTATTCAGGATTTAGTAGAAAAATTAAACAGTGGGTCGGGTATTAAAGTAACATGAAGAAAAAAAATGATTTAAGTTAAGAAAAAAAATAGTACATATTAAAAATGCCGAAATTAAGTTTTATTCGTAACGATTATAAAAAGTACGGAACTTTTACTATTGTAGTAATTAATGCATCTCTAAAAGTAGAGGAGGATTGCGAAATACTCGGAGTTAATGACTCCGAATATGACTACCAAAAAGCGATTGTGAAGTTATCTCCTAAAAAAGTAACTATAATGAAGGAGATTGAGGAAAAGGTAAATAAGTATTTAAGCTCTTTAAATATTTCACCAATAAAAAGTGTGTATGGAAACAGGGTTTACCCTAAAAAGAAAAAAAGATATCCAAAAAGATGAACTAAAAAGCATTAAACTTAAAGGTGTGTTTGTTAACAAAGATAAAAAGCCTTTTTCCCAGCTTTGGCTAGATTAGAGGCAATTATAATTTTTGCTTTAAAAAATTATAATTGTATTAATAAAATGGACATACTAAATATCACCGAACCAATTGTAAAATATGATAGTATTGATGAGTATGAGCATTTTGAGTATAATCCAATTACTGGTACAAGTTTGAACAACTCAGGAGGAGATATTAGGATTAACATTGAAACCCAAGATATTTTTACGCATCCGAGCGAAAGTTATTTACTTATAGAAGGCCGCTTAACAAAGGCTGATGGAACAGCTTACGCAAATGCTGACAATATTTCTCTAACAAATAACGCCCTCATGTATCTTTTTAAAAATATCCGGTACCAACTTTCCGGTCAAGAGATTGAATCCATAATAAACCCTGGTCAAGCTACTACAATGCTTGGGTTGTTAAAATATCCAGATGATTTTTCTAAATCACAAGGGCTAAACCAATTGTGGTATAAGGATACAACAGCCGCAGCACAAGCTCAAAACGTAGGTTGGAATATAAGGAAATTATATATCATTAATAATTCAGACCCAAAAGGCACATTTAGCTTTAGAGTTCCATTAAAACATATATTTGGTTTTTGTGAAGACTATAATAAAATTTTGTATGGAATGAAGCAAACTCTCACTTTGACAAGAAATGGTGATAATGATGCAATTTTTAGAGCTAACGGCGTTGATGCTGGTAAGATTACGTTGGGTAAAATATCATGGTTTATGCCACATGTTAAACCCGCACTTAAGGAGGAAAATGAACTTTATAAACTTATCGAGAAAAAAGAAAAATTTCCTGTTGGATATAGAATGATACAGTGCGACTCTATCTCAGTTTCTCAGTCAACATCATTTACTTGGAGGCTTGCAGATAAATCATCTCCTGAGGTGCCGCGTTTTATTATTGTTGGTTTTCAGACTGATAAAAATGGAAACCAAGAGCAAAACCCAGCTATATTCGACAATGTAAGGGTTAAAAATATTTATGTTACGTTAAATTCTAGAAGATACCCAACTGCTGACTATAGTCTTTCATTTCCAATGCATAAATTTAGTAGAGCTTATGGTGATGCTGCATTATTTAGGGCTAAGTTTTTTAACATGGATGAGTTAGTATCAAACCCTAATATTTCACCATCAGATTATGGAACCCTATATCCTTTGTTTTTGTTTGATGTTTCTAAGCAAAGTGAAAAGTTAAAGTATTCAGTTACTGATATTCAAATCAAGGTGTATTTTGATGAAAATGTACCTGCGGATACCGAGGCATATGCTGTTATTATTAGTGATAGGTTAATTAACTTTCAGTCTGATGGTAATAAGATGAGTGTAGTGTATTAAGTTAAGTATTTTTTCTATATATTAAAAAATGATAAAGTTTTCAGATTTAAAAGAAATTCTTAAAGAAAATAATATAAATTTTCGCTCTTACTGGGATAAGAAGCGATTATTTGAGTTGGTAAAAGAACATGGCTTACTACCAGAGGAAGAGCCTAAACCAGAAAAGAAAAAGGTTGATCCTAAGTATGATAGATTACAGACTATTTTGAAAAATCCTAAAACAGTTACTTTAGAAGATGTTAATACTGGAGAAATAAAAACTTTCCAATCGATTTATAAGGCTGGTAAATATATAGACCGTTGCCCTCAAACGATTATGAATTGGAACGGAAGGGTTTGGAAAGATAAATATAGGATTAACATTCAGTAATTTTATTATATTTACACGTAGATATAATAAAATTTTGATAACTTAAGAAAATTATATATACTATATAAAATGAGTTGGCTTAATAGAATTTCGAGTATAGCTAGACAAGCTGCTTCTACTGCTTATTCAGGTGTTAGAAGAGGTATAGCAAATGTTATACCTGAACCGGTTCAACGAAGAATCAATAATTTTAGTAATTGGTTAACTAATAATGTAACGGGAGATCAGCTACCACAAGTTTTAGATGAAATTGTTGCTAATGTTAGAGAGAATTACCCTGCTAGGGAACCTTTAGCAATGGAAACCAGGCGAACCGCTTTACGTGGTTTTACCACTGAATATGTTATGGAAATTCCTGAAGATATGCAAATTACACCTAATCAATTATTAGAGTTTCGTACCGGAAATAATATATTACCTATTATTAGAAATAACCGAAACACAAAACTTAAACTTATTTTATCTTGTAAGCTTTATCATATTGAAAGTGATACCATTACTGATCATCATTTTCATTCAGGTATACCCATAGTTAATTTGCAAGGTAGTAATGAACTTGAAATATATAATGAAATGAAGTATAGAATTTCAGAAACTATGGCTGAGTATTTTATGAATTACCATTATTATCAGTTACACAGCATATCTGAATTAAGGTTAATGACAGTTAATTATAATCCTTTAAGGGCTAGCTCTTATATCCCTTTACCAAAATGGGTAAGTAATAAAAAAGCCGTAATTAACCTGCAAAATAAAGATGAAGAATGTTTTATTTATTGCGTGCTTAGATACTTACACCCTAAAGATGAAAACCCTCAAAGGATTACTGACCTGATGCCATTAAAAGGAACTTTAAATATGGAGGGCATAGGTTGCCCGGTTTCCTTAGAAGATATAAAAAAGTTTGAAAGACAAAATCCTACTATATCAATAAATGTATTTAGCTGTGATAATACAAAAATAAACTCTGTTTATCCGTGCCAAATAAGTGATTTTGGAGGTTATCGAGAAAAACATATAGACCTTTTGCTAATTGAACAAAAACTTACCAATCACTATTGTTTAATTAAAGACCTTGGCCGACTTGTATCAACACAATGGTCTAAACATAATAGTAAAGTATATGTTTGCCCAAGATGTTTACATTGTTTTAATGATGAGTTTGCAAGAGGGGTTCACCTTAATTTTTGTATGGAACATGAGCCAATTAAAATGGTTTTACCTAAAAAAGGCACCACAATTCAATTTAAACATTTTTATAAAAAGGAAAAGCATCCTTTTGTTATTTGCGCGGACTTTGAGGCTATTTTACCTAGATTACATACTTGTCATAATGACCCAGAGAAATACCATACGAGAAAGTATAATATGCATATACCTTTAGGTTTTGGTTATTATATTAAGTCTCGTTTTGAGGATGTGTATAGGTCTAAATTAGTGCAGTATACAGGAGAGGATGCCGTCGACCAATTTTTATTAAGATTAATTGAGGATGTTAAAGAAATAGCAAATATTAGTCCTAAGCCAATGAATAAACTTACTAATGAGGAAAATATTAAACATAATAATTCTAGTAAATGTTGGATTTGTGAAAAACCATTTACTAAAAATGATTTAAGGGTTAGAGATCATTGTCATTTTTCAGGGAAGTATAGAGGAGCAGCTCATACAACTTGTAATTCACTCTATAGAAGACCTAGGTTTACCCCGGTATACTTACATAATCTTAGTAGGTATGACGCTCATTTATTTATAAAAAAGTTAGCTAGTATGTATGAACCTAGTTGTATTGCATCAAACACAGAGACTTATATAAGCTTTAGTGCAAAAATACCTATTACATACTATAATAAAATAAAAAAGAAAAATATAACTAATAAACATGAAATTAGGTTTTTAGATAGTTTTAGGCTTATGCCTAGTTCATTAGCTAGTTTAACTGCTAACTTAGATAAAGAAAAAGACTTTAGTAATACAAAAAAGTACTTTAAATTCGATAATCAGTTTGATTTACTTACCAGAAAAGGAATTTTTCCTTATGAGTATTTTGATTCCTTTGATAGGTTAAAAGAAACAAAATTACCTCCTATTGAATCATTTTACTCTAGTCTTAACGAGCAGGATATTACTGAAGAGGATGCAAATAAGATTTGGAAAGCTTTTAATATGAAAACTTTTAAGGATTATCATGATTTATACCTCAAAGGAGATGTTCTTCAACTTGCTGATGTTATCGAGAACTTTAGGGGAAATAGTTTAACTCTTTACCACACAATCCCGACTTTTAACAACCCTGAAAAAGAAGCCTTTTGAAAACATTGTGGGAAAAGGAGAAAATGCTGGTAACCAGCATTTTCTCCTTTTCCCACATTGTTTTCTACCCTTCCCAAACTAAATTTTAATTTTTGGGCCATATTTATTTTGTCGTCTGCAAGTGCTTTCAATTTGGACCAGTCTATAAATTTGTCGTTTGGTAAAGGGTTAAAGAACTATGATTTAGACCCTGCTTGGTGTTATACAGCACCTGGGTTAAGTTGGGAAGCTGCTTTAAAAACTTCTGGTATTGAGTTAGAGTTATTAAGTGATGAACGAGGATGAGTTAAATAACTGGGGTAATTATCCATGTCTTTTAGATGTTGACTTAGAGTATCCAAAGGAGTTGCATGATTTGCATAATGATTATCCTTTAGCACCTGAAGTATTAAAAGTAAATAAAGTTAAAAAGTTAGTTCCTAATTTAAATGATAAAACTAATTATACCGTTCACCATAAGTTACTAAAAAAAATATTTAGAATTAGGTCTTAAGATTAAAAAGATTAATAGAGGCATTAAATTCGAGGAAAAGCCTTGGTTAAAGCAATACATTGATAAAAATACTAATTTGCGAAAACAAGCAGTAAATGAGTTTTTAAAGGACTTGTTTAAGTTAATGAATAATGCAGTGTTTGGTAAGACCATGGAAAATATTAGAAATAGAACAGATATTAGTCTTGTTAATAATAAGCTTAAAGCTGAAAAGTTAGCTGCTAAATCTAATTTTAACCATTGCACCATCTTTGATGAAAATTTTGTTGCTATTCAAATGAGTAAAAAGGAGCTTTATTTCGATAAACCTATTTATGTCGGGCAAGCAATTTTAGATTTAACTAAGTTATGGATGTATGATTTTCATTATAATTTCACTTTACCACTTTGGGGTGATAAGGTCAAGTTGTTATTTACTGATACGGATAGTTTGATGTATGAAATTGAGACAGAAGATTTTTATAAAGATATAACTCCATATGTAAAAGATAGATTTGATACTAGTAATTACGATAATATTCATCCACATTCATCAGGTATACCAATTGGCTGTAATAAAAAGGTTGTAGGTATGTTTAAAGATGAAGTTGGAGGAGATATTATAGAAGAATTTGTTGGTCTTAGAGCTAAACTATATTCTTATAAGATGTATGATAAAGAGGAATGTTTGGATTGTAAAAAGATAGGTAGAAAGGGATGTTGTAAGTGTAAGGAATGTAAAAAGTGTAAAGAAAATAAAATATTTAATGGTGATATATGTACATGGTGTTTGGAAAATGAAAAGCGTGATGATAAGGATAAAAAATATAAGGAAATTAAAAAGTGTAAGGGGGTTAAAAAATGTGTTATTAAAACTAGGATTACGCATGAAAAATATAAAAAATGTTTGTTTGATGTTATAAAATTTCACGAAAAGATGAATATTATTAGGAGTTACAACCATCAATTATTTACAGAAGAGATAGAAAAGGTAGCTTTAAGTGCTAATGATGATAAGAGATATATAAGAGAGGATGGGGTAAGTACTTATGCATTAGGTCATTATAGGATACCTAAGTAAACAAAATTTCTAATTTTTTATATAATTGAATTATAGGTGCGTTCATTCACGTAAGGATGTTAGGCATATAATATACCGACCAAGTATATTATATGTAGTATTGGGTAGTCAATTAGTCATGTCACTCAGTCACTCACTGACACATCAAATTGGTAAAGCGATGTGTGCCAGCATTCATGCATCGAGTCATCAATGAATTGTATCAATGGGCAACAGATGTTGATGGGTAAAGTAGTTAGTAGACTGAGACCGCCTAGCAGCGCAAAGCGCTGCGCTGCGCAATAGATTAGTGGGCTAAGCGATTAGGGGCACAAATTGATGCGTTGATGAAGTGATTGGGGGATTAGGGGGTGGATTGATGCGTTGATGAAGCGATTAGGGGATGAATTGATGCGTTGATAAAGCGATTAGGGGATGAAAGGCATGCACACGTATTCATATCTAGATTTACATAATTATATCTCCCGTTTACGTCAGAATATAAACTTTTCTTCTCATCTATACTCCGTACACTGTTTTTGCTATAACTCGTACACCAATTTGACAACTGCCTGCTATAGACCGTACACCGGCTAATTTTTCTTTAATCTAAATATTCAGAAAACTAAGAGCAAATTGGAAGTAAAACTTCGTTTGTAAGTACTTAGGACCCCAAAGACGTTATAACAAAGCGAATTGCGGGCCTGAATAACAATAAAATTGAGAAATATGAAAATTTTGAGTCGGCCTGTTAAATGTCAAGAAAAACATCAGTGATTGGGCAGGTCATTCTCCTAAATTCTAGTGCAGAAATACGTTTCCTAACTGTGTCACCTATTCATAAATATACCCGAATCTATCATTGATGTAAGTTCTATATTTTCCAAGCAAAATACTATAAAACACAAAAATAATAAAAGAAATACTGACCGTGTATCTCACTATGTAAACATTTTCCTCGATTGGACAATCGCTATATCCGGTGTACGTTGATACACGGTGAATGTATCATATTGAAAAACCATATCTGGTACAGGCCACAAAGATTTTGGCGGTTGAATTTTATATGGTGATCCCTAGCAAATTGTGAGTAGTATAGATATAAAGGTATATATAGCTTGTATTTGTATAAGGGGACACTTATAAATACCGCCATGCTATAGAGCTAGCTTTTGTAGCAAAGTGGTAAAGTGTTTGCCTTGAGACCAAAGATCAAGGGTTCAAACCCTGCCAGGGACAGCTATTTGTGAGAACTGTTACAATGGCGTTACATTGGCGCCTACCGTAAAAAAACACTTATTAGAGAGATAAAGTGACAGTAAATGAAGGATTCATGGAAGATATAATTTTGCCATGTGGTAAAGGGTTAAAATATAAATCGGAAGAAAGGCAGGGGGATAGAAGGAGCATCTTTTGATACAATGTTAGCTGGTAACTTTGATAGACAATGGGATGAGAAATTTCCATGTATATCCCTCTTTGAAAATGTTAAATCTAGAAAGTCTGTTATAAACGAAAGCCTACAAGTGTCAGAATGAAGGTGATTTTTTTTCTCTTTAAGCACGTTATAACGTGAATTTCAAACACGATATAACGCAAAAAAAGTCGAACTAACGCGAAAATTCTCGTAATAACGTGTTTACAAACACGTAATAACGCAAAAAAAAAGTCGCACTAACGCAAAAATTCTCGTTTAAAACACGTTATAACGCAAAAAAAGTCGCAGTAACGCGAAAATTCTCGTAATAACGTGTTTTAAAACACGTAATAACGCCAAAAAAAGTCGCAGTAACGCGAAAATTCTCGTAATAACGTGTTTAAAAACACGTTATAACGCAAAAAAAGTCGCAGTAACGCGAAAATTCTCGTAATAACGTGTTTTAAAACACGTAATAACGCAAAACAAAAGTCGCAGTATGGCGAAAATTCTAGTAAGACCTATTATCATGTGATAACTAACTTGGTATCATACATCACGGGCATGTAATAAATTCCCTTTTTCTAGAGCAGGGCTCATTTGATTTTGTTTGTTCATGAGTATTGGAGTTTAACGCCATTTAGACAGCTTAGGTCACATTATGGCGCCCAATGCACAGACGCATGTGTTTTTATTCTCACACCATAAATCCAATCACTTACCTTCAGGGGCCAAAAAAAGTTTATTTCTTGAGTTGGTTTACGCTTGATATAATCCATTCCCTACTAATAAATCGCCTGTTTAAATGTTCTTTTTCCCCAAACAGAACGTCAAAGATCTTTCTTGCAATACCGATTCACTGTGTCCCAGTTTATTTAAAATTACATCTCACGATGTCTTGGATCAGGAAAAGTGAAAATAAATGTTGATGTCCTTAACACCTTTTACCAAACAATTCCTAGTTTTAATGAACACAAAGAAGAAAGGAAAATATAAAAACATTGTGGAAGAAGGAGAAAAGGTTGACAACCAGTAATTCTCCTTTCCCACAACGTTTC
This sequence comes from Tridacna crocea, assembly GCA_943736015.1. Taxonomy (NCBI): domain Eukaryota; kingdom Metazoa; phylum Mollusca; class Bivalvia; order Cardiida; family Cardiidae; genus Tridacna; species Tridacna crocea. The sequence continues at coordinate 29,203,420 of OX031066.1, read as the reverse complement.
TTCCTTTTCACAGGCGACCTATAACCTTTCAACTTTTCTTTTTATGTGGTTTAAAATGCTAAAGATTTATGTTTAAGTCTAAATTTTCGTTGTCTGATACAGAGTTAAAATGCTTTTAAATACAAGTTAACCACCTACTTCACAAATACACTTTTTTACACCCAGCAGTTAACAGCTTTAGAAATCCGTCAGAAAACAAATATTTCCTTCTAACAAGTAATCGCTCCTTTTCCACCACTGTTTACTCTTAATTTAAATCCTATTAGTGATTTAATTCTTTGAAATACCTCTGACCTATTGTTTTATTAATCACTTTTTTGTACATCCCAACAGGGATCTTATATATACATGTATATATAAGATCCCTGATCCCAAACTTGCATATGATATTCAGTGCCCCGTATGTCCACAGGTTGACTTAAAATCAAACAACTAAATAATTTTTACGATCCTGCCAGGTAAAACCTTTGAAACCATGGAAAACGTCGGAGAAAAATGCCTGCAATCAGCAATTTCTTCGTTTCTCACAATGTTACCTGTCCTTTTAGCTATCATTTCAGTAAAACTGCCTCTTTACCAGACTGCGAAGTTTTAGACTTGACCAATGCAAAGCATTGTTAAAATATTACTGAAAGAGATAAAATATTGACTTTCTTGAAGGAGAATTCTAAAATTTATAGTCTGGTCAAGAGTTGATAAATGTGACACAGCTTTTACAGCACACGTTCCACTATTAACGCGAATCAAATATGATTTTCTGAAAAATAATGGAACAAGGAGATCAAACGGTTGACAGATATTTAAGTAGGGCCAAAGGGATTTCCTAATCGGCAGCGGCTTGTTAATTTATGGCCCGGTCAATTGACGATCACACATGTATGGCTTTCATCAGTCGTAACCGAAATTTGATAAAACACGTGTCGGCAATTTATGAAAGAAACAAACTGCATTCGCGTCTGTTTGATCAAGTTAAATACCATCCCCTTATTCAACAACAGCAGCCATAAATGTAAGCAATAAACTCTGTTTTGGAGTTATTTATAAAACAAGAATTATGTAATTAACTATTACTAAATGACAATATTTAAGTCTGGTCCAAATCGAAAGCATTTGCATACGAGAAAATAAAAGTGTCTGAAATTAAAAATTTGTTTTGTGAAGGGTAGAAAACATTATGGGAAGAGGAGAAAATGCAAGTTACCCACAGTGTTTTCTAAAGACTTCTTTCTCAGGGTCGTCAAAATTAGGAATTGTGTGGTAATGGTTGTAAAACGAAAATTGTTTTCCAAATTGCACTTTGATAGCATGATCCCGCACTTGTGAATATATAGGCCACAAAGTGAGACTCAGTGCTCCTCTAAAAGACAGTGCAGACTACGATCAGATTTTTCAAATCCTGCGGGATAATTTTCAATCTGCACGGTAGTATTTCTTGCAGGATAGAACTTTGAAATCATTAAATCATACTTGGTTGGGAATAGATTTTATATTTGTTGTGCATTTTAACCTTTTACCATACAATTACGAGTTTAAACGACAGTGATTAAGACGGCCTGTACAAAATAATTTCGAATTTTAATGACCAGAAAAAAAAAAGAATATGACAACATTAAGGAAGATACAGAAAAGGCTGATAACCAATATTTCTCCTTTTCCCATAACGTTTCTTTCTTTTCTTTCTTTTCGGAGACGACTTACACCGTTTCAGCATTGTTTTTAATTCGTCAATTGCAGTGCTTGAAAAAGTATGAATGAGTCTAAATTTTCGTTGTCTGATATGTGCCATCATCAAATACATATTAGGCATGTACTTCACAAATGCAACCTTTTAACAGCTTTGGAAGTCAGCCAGAAAATAAATGTTTGCTTGCAACAAGTAATCGCTCCTTTTCCACCACTTGTTACTTTTCATCCTAAATCACTGAAACATGTTTAGGTGAGAATATTTTTTAAATTTATTGTGCAGTTTAACCTTTTACCCCACATCTTGAGGTTAAACGATAGCGATTAAGAAGTAAAATGTTCTGGAAGAAGGAACAAATGCCAGTTACAGGCATTTTCCTTTTTCGTTAAAATGTTTTCTCCCCTTCCATAGACGATGGTCACCGTTTTTGCAATATTTTACTTGCATGCAGCAAATACTTTGGATTCGGGAGAAGTCTAAGAATTTGTCGTTGGATTAAGAGTTAAAGGTTATATAACCTTGAGGTTTTATTGTTTATCCGACTGCTGTTGACCGATTTTGTTTCGGAGGAAAATATACGGTCCGGTGCTGGTCAAGCAGATTAATATTTTTGACGGAAATGAGTGAATAATATCAAGAACTTGACTGGCTATGTATTTGTGTATAAACGATTCGTGATTAACAGTATAGAACTTTGTTACAATGTGGGTAAGTGATTTTGTCAACTCTTGACCAGAAGAGAAAAGGTTAATCCGTCAAATTTGAAAGCATTTTTGTCAAAAAATGCTTTTTGTCCATGATAGGATAGAAAACGTTGTTGAGAAGGGAGAAAAAGCAAGTTGCCAACGTTTTCTCCTTATTCCACCATGTTTTCAGAAGCCTTCTTTTTTTCTTTGGATCGTATAAATTTGGGATTGTGTGGTAAGGGGTAATGTAGTAATAGTTTAAGAAATTATGGTTTCGATCTTTTTCATAACGGACAGTGATAATCCAGTCCATGTATTTTGGTCTCGGCAGCCAGTCTATATATACATAATCCGAATTTCTTTGACGGGAAAATAAATGATGTAATTTCTAGACCTACCCATAAACTTCTAACAAAAAATAGATAAGATCTGTATGGGTTGTAAATTTTGCTTAAAATCAACCTGTCGAGTAAATTATCATCATTTTTTGCCGATTGAGTTCAAACTATAAGACGAAAGTTGCCATACCAATCAAAGTATTCTGCAAAAAACACGTGCCATTAGCAACCGACAGTAACCATGTAAACAAATCTATAATGGGAGCCATTTTATTTAATGCGAACAAGTCGTTCAGTTAACTGTTCGCGACGCGAACAGTTCGCCTCACACGTTCGCTTTAACTGAACGCAAGGCAGTACTTACACAACATTTTTTCCCCAAGCCACCTACTACTTTCTCACATGCATCAGAGATGAGAGGTTAAAAATAGCCCAAAAGGAAGTTCGCTGCAACCGGCTATGAACCCACAAACTTCAGGTCACGAGTCAGAACTACCGGACCGTACTCAAAAATATTAGATTATAGCCCTGTAATAATGGTGTTCATCTAGTATCGCACCAAGATTAACTTCTTTATATCTATGGTGCCTCATAAGGACCATTGCGACTTTGCAATTAATTCCAATGTACCGGCGAGAAGACCGATTGATAAAATCATCGGTAAACTAGAGGCCCGGGCACGACGCACTGGGTCTATCGTGTGAATGGCCTTAGACAAGGCACATCAAAGCCCTACCATTGTACTGATGAATTCACTGATATAGTTTCATGAATTGCGTTAGTGCGACTTTTTTCGCGTTATAACGTGTTTTATATTCACGTTATAACGCGAATTTTCGCGTTAGTGCGGCTTTTTTCGCGTTATAACGTGTTTTATATTCACGTTATTACGCGAATTTTCGCGTTAGTGCGACTTTTTTCGCGTTATAACGTGTTTTATATTCACGTTATAACGCGAATTTTCGCGTTAGTGCGACTTTTTTCGCGTTATAACGTGTTTTTATTTTTTTTCATATAGTTCACTTTGACCCTTATAGGCTTTCGTAGTTATACATACAGAGTCATTGCTAGGAACTTTGTGCCAATTTTTCTTAATGGTTATGTAGTATACTAGATGTAAAGGTATAGCTTGTGTTGGTATAAGGGGACATTTATACTGCCTTGCTATGTAGAGTTAGCTTTTGTAACGACATGATGGTAGAGTGTTCGCCTTGAGACCCGGAGGTCCAGGATTTAAATCCTGCCAGTGACGGCTGTTTATGAGAACTATTACGATTTCATGCGATGAGAGAAAAGTACCAGTACATACCAAAATACAGGCTCTGTATCATGGGAAAGCAGCCAGTGAACTGGACAGGGTGATACTAGGAGATGCATACATTAGATAGGTCTGTGCACATTCTGTCTAATTAAACCCATTACCAGACGACAAATTTTAGGCTGGTCCAAATTGAAAGCAACTGCAGACAACAATTTTGATATGGCTCAGTCAGTGAAATTTGAGTCAGAAATGTTAGAAAACATTGCGGGAAAAGAAGAAAATGCTGGTTTTCACAAGCTAACTTTCTCAGAGAGAATGATTAACACTTGTTTGACATCCTTTGTGTTTCTTCATACGTGCAACATGCATACAACAACCCCTACCAAACAAAAATTTGTAGGCTGGTTCTACTTATAAAATACAAATAGAAGTACATTGTATTGCAGTTTCAAAGTACTTTTCGTAAGATACATCCCACAGTACTGAGCAGTCTAGATCAAATATCAGCTACGCATTTTGTGCAGTCTGATCCTCACCACACTGTCCGCAAAACCACATCGAGCCGTATTATTCAGCCTATGGTTTTACTCTTTATCAAAGGACAAAATTTTAGAAATTTCCAAACCCAAAGCATTTGCAGGCAACAAATTAAACATTACTCAGACACTAGAATTTGTTTTGGGACGGGTAGAAAACATTCTAGGAAAAGGAGAAAATGTTGGTTACCAAAATTTTCTCCTTTTCATACAATGTTTTCAAAGGTTTCTTTCTAAACGTCGTCAAAAGTCGCGATTGTCATGTTACTTACCTAGATCTTTGGGCAAAATTGGACAAAGATCGCTATGTGCTTGTCTAAGTCTTTCGACAGTAAGTTTGTGCTTTAAAGTCTCATTCGCTTGGTGCGTTTTAACAACCCACAGTGTTTGATGTCCGACTGTTGTTCTATTTATTGATGTTTTTATATTCTTTTCCGCCGTATTTTGAACGATTCCAGTACCTTGATTTTCCTTCAGGTCTTCATGCAGTATTTTGAGTTTGTCAGATATCTGGAAGTGGCGTACATTTAAACTTCCATTCACGTCACTCTTCAAGTAGTTCGGTTGTGTTACAAACGTTACATAGTATATAGGACAAACTGTTACTATGATAAATAACACTGTCAGCAGTGTCTTTGTTGTTAGCCTTCTTCGGCGATGTTTAGATAACTTGGATAATATAGTTTGAAAACTCATCCTTGAAACCTACAAATGAATAATCGGAATGTATAGAAAACTTAGCCCTCAGGCAGCAAAGTGCGACTTACCAGTATTTTCCTACTACAGACGATACAAGAAGCTTTTTGTAGACAGTGTACATTTAGATCAACTGCTCAGAACGTGCAGTCTGATCTCTAATCTCTACTATCCACACTTTCTTTTCTAGATTATAACTGAACCGCGCCTTTATCTTGCACTGGAACTGTATTTGTAGTCATTTAAAAAGTGACGGTTATTTATTTGCTAGTGAAAAAGTTAATACGATTGTAAACCCTTTACCACACAAAGACATTTTTAATGACCCCGAGGAAGAAGCCTTTTGAAAACATTGTTAGATAAGAAGAAAATGCTGAGAACATCACCATTTTCTTCTCATCTCACAATGTTTTTTACCCTTCACAAAAATTTCAAATTGTCAGTCTCTTTTATTTTGTCGTCTGCAAACGCTTTCGATTTGGACATGCCAAAAATTTTGTCGTTGTTTTGTGAAGGGTAGAAGACATTGTAGGAAAAGGAGTAAACGCTGGTTTCCAGCATTTTCTCCTTTTCCGACAATGTTCTCCAAAGGCTTCGTCAAAGTGAAAGTAACAGAGCCTCTGTTTGGCTAAACCTTTCGTTTAATCAGAAGAACCTATCGGTTTAGCCAATCAGAAGTTCTGTTACTTTCACAGTTAGACATCTTTGAAGAAGAAGACACAAAGAGTTCTTAAGAATGATTGGTGAGTGTGGACCCTACTCTAGACAAATATACCGAACCCCGGTAGTATAGTCGGTAGCGTGCGGAACTTGAGAACAGGGGGTCGTGACTTCGATCTCCGGCTCGGCCAATTCTTTCCGAAGGTTGATAATAGTCATTGCGACAGGATTCATTCCTCTCCCATCGCTGAACATTGTTCCAATGATGGTTATGTGGGAAAGCAGCCAGTGGCTATGAAAGAAAATTGTGCGGCGTACTGGTGAAAGAGACTCGAGGAAAGCATGGATAGGTGCACTGGCCACCCCGATATAACTGAAATAATTTTTGAAAAGGCGTTAAACACTATAAAATCAATCAATCACTAGACAAATGTACTCTCTGTATGGTACATATATTACATACGTTATGTAGCACAAGCTCGAACGACGTATTTTTTCCGTCTTTAAAGGCGTTCCCTATTTTCTTTCATAAGTATACGTGTCAAAAGCCCACTTTCACAAAAAAAGAACGTTACAACGATGAGAGAGAGACAGAGAGAGAGAGAGAGAGAGAGATCGTATGTAAAAAACCACAACTTACAATAACACCGCTCCAAATACTTTTTATACTCTTTTAATTACAGTTAAAGATCTGTTCCAAGATTATAATTCAACCCATTACCACACATTCCCGGCTTTCAACAATCCTGAGAAAGAAAGCTTTTGAACACATTTTGGGAAAAGGAGAAAATGCTTGTTACCAGCATTTTTTCCTTTTCCCCAAATATTTTCTACCCTTCCCTAAACACATTTCATTTTTAAGGTCACATATACGTATTTTGTCCTCTGCAAATGCTCTCAATTTGGACTGGACAAGTGTTTTGCCGTTTGGTAAAGAGTTAAGTTATTTAAATATCATAAATGTAATTGTTGTATTGGATGGTATATGGTCTTTATAGATCTACGCCTATTGTTTTAATTTGTTTGTTTGACATAGTTAACAATATACACTGAAATGAACTTCTAAACGGCCATTTTTAAGCTGTAATTTCCCATTGACGTTTTTCCGCGTTCGCTGCCTATAAAAGGGACAGGTTATTTGGTTTCATTTTTTGCAGAATAATTACCCGGTCTGAAAACATACCTGAGCCAAATTCTGAAGAGAATTCATTCAATTTTATCGCGGAAGAAACTTATTCGTCGTCCATTCACTCAACATTGTAAATTGAAATATCAATTTTGGAAAACTTCATGCTTGTTTTTTCGGATAACATTTCTTTCACAGAGAATAATTTTCATGTTTTTTCTTATTGCTTACAGAAGTTCAGTATTTTATACTTCTCTTTTTTACACTGTTTTGGCCGGTAGATACCACGCATGCGCAAGCAACTAGTTTTCCTTTTTTCGAAAAAGAGAGTTCTTCTGTTGGTAAAATCTGGAATCTTTTCACCACACTATTATGGATGACGTCCAGATATACGTCACAATTTGTTTTTATTAGCATTTTTCATACTTGCTCCAATTTATAAGAGAAACAAAAGTGGCCGTTTAGAAGTTCACTTCAGTGTACAATGAATCCCCGTTGTTTGTAATTATTACATATTCAATATACACGCTTGTAAACACTGTTTTGTTTTATTCCGTCACTGTTTACATCAAAAACTTCATATGTAGTGTTTGAAGTTTTCCAGAAATAAGATGAGTGACAAAATCAATGCATGGTAATATCAATACTGAAACAATCTGGGATATTTATCAAAATGGACAATTTTCAAAATACCAAATTGCTGTTGTTTATGAGATAATGGAATATAATCTGCATCCGCTTTTCCACTCTAAGTGTGAACATGTTTTCCTATGGTTAAGTGATTGTCATGTTAGAATCGAAATAATTTTCTTTCTCTCGTGGTTTTATTGGGCGTTATTTAAGAAATAATCTTCTTTCTAACGTGGTTTATCGTTCATTCTAACATGACGCGTGAATTCGGCTCTATAAACATAGTGCAAAGAAAGCGTGGTAAAATAGAGCCGAATTCGCATGTCCTGTTAGAATGAACGATAAACCACGACAGAAAGAATATTATTTCTTAGTGTAATATTAGTTCGCAGATGACCAACAGATTGTCTGTACGCAGGATATGTTAGCCTGTGAATGAGTAAAATTCAATAGACTGGGTTATCTAGGATGAACAACTTACTGGCAAAAGAGGGCTTAATTCATTACCAAACGACAATAATTTAGGATTGTCCAAATCGAAAGCATTAGTAGACAACAACATAAAAGTGATCGTTAAAATTTGGTATTATGTTTAAAGGGTTATTTTAATAATGAAACAAACTACATCAGATCTCCTGTCCCCTAACGATAGGCTAAATTATTTGGGTGTCCGTATTGTAGATCAGCCAGATTGCTGTAACTAGACAAACTGCTGTATACGTTCGAAATACTAGCTGGTTTCTTTTCTAACTCATTACCAGATGACAATATTTTAGGCTTGTCCAAATCGAAAGCATTTGCAGACGACAAAGTAAAAGTGACTGAAAAACTGAAATTTGCTTAGTGAAGGGTAGAAAACATTGTGGAAAAAGGAGAAAATTCTGGTTAGATTCTCGCGACACGCCCCCACCCCCCGCCCTTGGATGCTGCTTATTGTCTCCCTTTACATCATATTTCTTATAGCCTATGAAATGTCGTTTTACAAACCGCTTCCAATACAATACTTTAAAAGCAGTAATCGCAAACGTACTTCGACATTCCATGGTCAGGCGCTGGGATAGATCTATAGCCTAAAACGTCTGACAATTAATTGGTCACTTTGAAACTTTCTGTAAATATTGTTTTCTTCGGTAATAAATCGTTACAATTCCTGCACACATCCACGGAGGTATTGATGTTTACCTTCTATTTTTATCCGAAAGGTCGCGACCTAATTCTATTTTTATCAAAGATAAAGTGCTACGTGCGATTTGATTCGTGCAGTTAGAGCAAACTGCAACCAATGAAAATGCGTATCGGGTGATAGTCGAAATCAAGCTCGATCTGCAAAGGGTAGAGTAGCATAGTGGATCATCACCCTTGGCTTGCGAAGATGTGATACCTATAACAAGCCAAAACATATGTCTAGATCCACAAAAGACTGTTATTCTAAGAAATGCATAAATCTGGAGTAAATCTGTTGCTTGGACATACAGAAAATTGGCCATTAGCGAAAGGTTTCGACCAGGGCCAGACTGCTGACCTGGGTCGACGCTTTTTTTGCAGATGCATTAAGCCCCCCTTTTACAGAGCATGACTCATATGTACAGTAATAACCCAAAAAAGCAGTGTTTGACCTTTCCCTTCTTTTTGAATATCGTTTGAAGAATTTATAAAATCTAAAAATATCTCATGTTTTTTTCTCCAGACAAAAACGAGTTAAAACTAGTACCGAAACATAGGTCCGAGGTCACTAGATTTTTTAACCCTTTACCAAACAATCCCTGGTTTTTACGACCCATAGGAAGATGCCATCTGAAAACATTGTGGGAAAAGGAGAAAATGCTGGTATCCAGCATTTTCTTCTTTCCCACGATGTTTTCTACTCTTCTTAATTCAATTTTCAATTTTTGAGTCACGTTTATTTTGTGGTCTGCAAATGCTTTCAATTTAGACGAGTCTAAAATTCTATCGAATAAAAAACCTATTGTGTGGGGTTTAACGCAGTACCAAACAATCCCTACTTTTGACGACCCTGAGAATGAAGTCTTTAGAAAACATTGTGAAAAAAGGTGAAAATGCTTGTAACCAGCATTTTCTCCTTTTCCCACAATGTTTTCTACCCTTCACAAAACAAATTTCAAATTTTCAGTCACTTTTACTTTGTCGTCTGCTAATGCTTTCTTTTTGGACAATCCTAAAATATTGTCGTTTGATAACGAGATAAACAAGAAATCAGCCGAGATTTCGAACGTATAAAGCAGTTAGTCCGGCCAGTTATGGCAACCCGCCTGATCTACATTACGGACAGCCAAATAACCTATCGTTAGGGGAAAGGAGATCTGCCGCAATTTGTTTCATCATTAAAATAACCCTTTGAAACATAATCCCAAATTTCAACCACCCTGCAAGAAGAAATATTTGAAAATATTGTGGGAAGAAGGGACATGACGATAACTAGTGTTTTCTTCTTTTCCCGTATTGTTTTCTACCCTTTCAAAGGGAATTTTCATTATTTGCGCGACGTTTGATTTTGTCGTCCGCGAATGCTTTCAATAGACGTTTAGCCAATATTTCACTTGAAATAAACGACATTTCCATGTTATCATAAGCAGCGTACCGGAAGTATCACGTGCCACCAGACAGACAAAGTATTATTTCAAAGGCAAATTTCGTTATTTATGCGACAGATTATTTGTCGTCCGCAAATGCTGTCAGTTTGGACCAGTCTAAGATTTGACCGTCGTGTAATTTAGAATAAAAGATGTATAAACACCAAATATAAATTTTTTCTTAGACGCATTCATAATTATTGAAAGCATTCGCAGACGACATGTGGGTAAAATAATTAGACACGCATTTGAAAGGATAGAGAACATTGTAATAAAAGAAGAAAAAAATTCCAGAAGACTGAGAATTCCAACACTTTCTCCTTTTCCTACAATGTTTTCTGCCCAGCTGGAAACAAGTGTTGTCCACCTTTGAGTTAGGTCTATTTTGTCGTCTGCAAGTGCTTTCAGTTTGGACCAGTGTAAAATTTGGTCGTTTGGTAAAGGGTTAAACAAATCAACCATGCTTTGGCAAAATAAGGGGGCATAATGCATTTCAGTGATGCATGATGCAAAGCACGTGATCACATGGTTATGGATCTATTAACCCAGACGACAAAATTTTAGACTGGTCCAAATTGAAAGCATTCGCAGAAGACAAAATCAACATAACTCAAAAATTAAAATTTGCTCCGCGAAGGATAGAAACATTCGGGGAAAAGGAGAAAATGCTGGTTACCAGAATTTTCTCCTTTTCCCACAATGTTTTCAAAAGGCTTCTTTTCTAGGGTCGAGAAAACCAGGGATTGTTTGGGAAAATGGTTAAATTTATTGAGTCTAATAATTGACTGAATATCGAGGTAGAATTGTTCTCGGTCACTACCAGCGTAGATGTTGTACCCTATGTAAGCTTGCACGGACCCAGTCTGACCTGGGTCGATCATGTGACTTTTTGCAGATGCATTAAACCCCCTCTTCACAAATCAGTACGGCTCAAATGGAATATCACATAAATCATGAATGTTTTACCATCTTAATGCTTTTAGAGGAACATGGAATAGAATTTCTTATTAGTTGATAAATAAGGATTTATACTGATATCATATTTTTGCTCATTTCTAACCGACCAGAAATTCATTTGGTGTCTATCTTAGAAAATTATTTGATGATGTTTTTGTTAGTTTTCTTAAAAGGGGTATAAGTATTATCTCTCTTTAAAATGAGAATAGAGTAGCCTTATAAGACTAATAAATGATCATTCTAAGAAGGAAAAAAATGGAAAAAGGTGGCTCTGTCAAAGTATTACAATATTACTCATTTTAAATTATAGCAAAATTTTTAGGATAATATTATTGTGGAAATAACTGTTTTTCATTAGAATGGTCTAGGAATACCTTAAAAACACAGATTGCACGTTTAAACGCAGTCCATTCTTGACTTGTATTTGCCTTACAGGGAACTAAAGTTGTGACAAGCGATTTTGGATTATTTCATTGGTTGCGATTTGTGAAATAACAACCTGAAGGGGGCCAAGATTGGACCATGGGGATTTTAAGGCTGATATTTCTTTTAAAATCTCAGAGAAGGCTCAGTAATCAGGGGAATGGGTTATTGGATCGAAACGTCAGCGGAATAGGGGCCTAATCAGTGTTAGAACTTTTGTACAAGAATATGATATGCCGGAGTAACTTGAATTTAATTAATTTGGAGCGCACAATCTCAGAAAAAGTGCTTAAATTTTCAAGGGATAAATTTGACCGTGACTATTTCAGCTTTATGAATATGTTAAAATCTTGAGGAGCCTGAAAGGTACGTATATATGATTTGCGGACTTCTTCACGTCCAGGACTTAACTCTTTACCAAACGACAAAATTTTAATTCCAAATCAAAGCCCTTGCAGACTACAAAATAAACGTAACTCAAAAATTGATTTTTTTTCTGGCAAGGTAACGTTAGAAAACGGTTTGGGAAAAGGAGAAAATGCTGGTTACCAGCATTTTCTTCCTTTTCCCACAATGTTTTCAGAAGCTTTCTTTCCTCCAGGGGTGTTCAAAGTCGCCGTTGTGTGCTTAAGGGATATGGCAGAGCACCTGCATCTAAATTTAACGGTTCATAAGACTTTTCCAACGTTGTAAACCATCAACAATCAAAAGCGAATAAAAGTTAAGCTTTCCTTGTTTTTCTGAAAAACAGTTCATAATTATGTAGTTCTCTAATAAAGCTTAGAAATCAAATACATGCATAAAAAACACTTTACATGTCATAATATCAAAATGTTGCTGTAAGCCTGTAGATCTAGACACTGCATTTTAACTCATTACCAGACGACAAAATTTTAGACTGGTTCAAATTGAAAGCATTTGCAGACGACAAAATAAATGTGACTGAGAAATTGAAATTTTGTTTGGAAGGGTAGTAAAAATTGTGGGAAAAGCAGCATTTTCTCCTTTTCCCACAATGTTTTCAAATGGCTTCTTTTTCTGGGTCGTTAAAAGTCGGGATTGTGTGGTAAACAGTTTTAAGCATTCCGCATGCGAATGTCGTATCACAGGAATCGGATGTTTAGTTGGTGAAAATAGCTAAATGTCAGCCGAAGTGGTCACTCTCTATTATAAAATATACTTTTATAAAAGAGAGTGACCACTTCGGCTGACATTTAGCTATTTTCACCAAATATGGTCGTATGTTACACTTGAGTTAGTGACGACAACAACAACCAAAATGGCGACTATCGTAGTTAGTGATAGAACACAGCCTGGAAAATCTTCTAGAAAGCGGCTTCATGGCGTGAATTTAGCATCCTCCGTCAACGAATTGAAAAACAACATATCTAAGGATATTGGAAAAGAAGTGGAGGAGTTCGGTATTGAAATATTTGTTTCTTGTATTGATGAATGACTAAGACATTTTTTCTCTAATTATCGTCACTATATTCGGATGACTGCTAGTAATACGGACAGTGGTTGTCAATTTAGCACATTTAGCCGTTCATGTAGTTTTGATTTGAAAGAAGGTAAAACAGGAGTACAACATTACCAAATCTCTGCTATTTTCTTGTCAGACCCAATGTTTGTCAGTCCTGCATAGTCAGTAAACCACAAGTTATAAACAAAAATAAATGATAAAATATGAAAAAAAAAAACCCTCCCCTATATAATATAAACACAAGGAATGCAATGTCTTGATTGCTGGCGCCAGCACAGGACAGCCTTTCCCACCCAAAATCACCCACAAAACAAACATAGATCATAATTTTCTTTAGCCAAGCGATAAACAACACAAAAATGTACCTGCGACATTTGGCGATACCTCAGTAGACACATTTTAACTGGAGATATCTGTCATGTTTTACAATACGGCTTAAGGCTATAGAGTTACCTCGCTTGATGGGGGATTTCCTAGTCTCAATAATGAGACGCTCCGGTGATCTTTTTCATATTTGCCTGTTTACTGTACACCATACCGTCTCAAATCCATTGTAAATTTCCAGGTAGCAAATATAGAGTGCTATTCTGACTTTCTGTTTCATCAGTTTTATCTGTATTGCAGGGAAATGCAATTAACTTTTAGTAATAAACATGACCAAAAACAAATTGTTAAAACATTCATTACATAAAGAGATTGTAGAAGTCGTTAACAACATGTTTATCTGGGAAAAATCATGGACAAAATTTATCATACATGGCAGCCATTTTGTATGTTTTCAGGAACGTAAACAATCCGAGTAACAGATGAAATGTATGTTTTTTTCTCACGATCAGCGTTTAAATTGAAAATATTTGTATTTCAAACGTAAGAATATTGAATACGCAAGCCATGGGTATGTTTAAATACTAGTTTTGTGCTCTATTTGGGAAATTATAAGAATGCAAACTTTCACACAAAATCTGTGCGGAGCTTTCAACTGATTTTGTCCTGATTGTCTCTGTACCCAGAGGCGACCAGTCAAAAAGTAACATCGCCTTTGGGGACAGTTATCTGTACTAGGGCATTTCCCTATTCACAAGAGTCAAATATCTCTTCTTTAAAAAGGAATGTGGTCAAATACTTTTGTTAGTTACTTCTAGAAAAATCTTAAGTATCATGTGATGTCCATAAATATATCTTAAACACGAAAATGATAATAATAATAAGTAATACAAAAATATCGCAGATACACTTCCTGGGAATCCAGTGACATCAGCGAATGGCCTCCTTGATGGATTAAATTAAATGATGCAAATAAAATTACACAATTTCTACTGATAAAATGATTAGAAGTGAGTTATTTTAAACTGTTATTAAATGTTATCATTCTTTTCTGTTTTTCTGGCACATTTGGTTGGCATTTTAGTCATGTCAGTTTCTTGCTATTTATAAATAGAAAACTGATGACTCACTTTCGGGCGTTTCAAAAGTTTATTGAAAATGACGGACATTAGAAGCTTCTTTGGAAGGAAAGATGATGAGAAGCCTCCCTCTTGTGTTTGAATTAAAATTAAAAGTCAAATGTCTGAATTACTGATTTTATATCTTTCCTGCAGGACTAGAAAAAAGCTATAAATGACAGGTTAATTTTTATTCCACTTGTCCTGCAGGACGAATTGATTTTGAAAATATTTTCAGGCCTTGCAAACTGGCTCATTTTATCTAGCCTTAGACCTTTATTATTACAATAAATTGTATCACAATTAAGTTAAAACTGTCTTGCTCATATTTTCAAAGATGAATTAAGTTTCCAGATAAGAATATTCCAAACCCTGTCAAATGTTAACAGTTCAGTAAGTAGACTGTCTAGTCTTGATCAGGTATAAATGTATGTTACAATGAAGTACATGTATATGCCTTGTATCTGTTTGAAAGCCTGGCCTATTTTTTTTTTCTTGAAATTGGCTTATCTTTTAAAATGGAAGGGGAGCTCTTCTCTTGTTTTCAGTTTTTTTTGAATAGACACTGCTATTGAAATCAGATAAAGCACTTCTTACAACAAAGTCTTGTTGCTATGAGAATATAATATTTAATCCATTACCACACAATCCATACTTTTATTGCACCTGAGGATGTAGACTTTTGCAAGCATACCAGCATTTTCTCCTTTTGCCAAAGTGTTTTCTTCACTTTCCAAAACAAACTTCAGTTTTTGAATCACTTTTATTTTGTCCTCTACAAATGCTTTCAATTTGGACTGGTCTAAGATTCTGTCATTTGGTTAAGGGTAAATGTAGCTGCTTTTTTTTTTCATTTACAGATTTGATATATTGTGGACAGTGCATGAAGGATGATTCAACATTGGAGTCTATGGGAATCCATTCTGGTTCTACAGTCCATGCCCTTGTGAGGCATAAGAACAAACCATCTCCCATGAAAGGTATTTTACTACCAAATATTATCATTTGCTTCAGTCCAGCATTTTCTCCTTTTCCCACAATGTTTTCTACTCTATGTTTAACCCTTTACCAAACGACAAGACTTTAGACTGGTCCAAATTGAAAACACTTGCAGACAACAAATTAAACATAACTCAAAAAATGAAATTTGTTTCCAGCAGGATGGAAAACATTGTGGAAAAAGGAGAAAATGCTGGTTACCAGCATTTTCTCCTTTTCCCACAATGTTTTCAGAAGGCTTCTATCTCAGGGTCGTAAAAACCAGGGATTGTTTGGTAAAGGGTTAAATTGTCATCTGCAAAATCTTACAATTAGGACAAGTCTATTACTTGCTTATGTGTTATTTCTTTACCTCAAAAATCCTGATTTTTAATGACCCTGAGAAAGAAAGCCTTTGAAAACATTGTGTGAAAAGGAGAAAAATGCTGGTAACAAGCATTTTCTCCTTTTCCCACAATGTTTTCTACCTTTTCCAAATCAAATTTCAATTTTTGATTCACATTTTATTATGTTTATTATGTGGTCTGCAAATACTTTCAGTTTGGACTGGTCCTAAATTTTGGTGTTTGGTTTAGAGTTAACTCTTTACCACACAGTCCCTACTTTTAACGACTCTGAGAAAGAAAGCTTTTGAAAACATAGTGGGAAAACGAGAAAATGCAGATAACCAGCATTTTCTCCTCTTCCGACAATGTTTTCTGCCCTTCTGAAATTGAATTTCAACTTTTGATTCACATTTAGTTTGTTGTCTGCAAATGCTTTCAATTTAGACTATTCCAAAATTTTGTTGTTTGGTAAAGAGTTAAAGAGTTATACCCGGTCACATATTCACGGAAGACCGGCATGGAAGAGCTGCGAATTTATTCTGGCATCATCCGTAACAACTTGTACTGGCCAGTAGCTCTCCGTATTGTAACCGTAGTCATTCTATCGAAACAAGTAAGCTAAAGATGCAAGTAAAAAGATGAAATAATATGAGTACATAAAACTGTTACTGTTTCTCATGGTTCAGGCAACTGCCAACGGTTACTGGTTGCCTGCCTGCAGCCAGGCATTAAGGATAGGAATCAGAGAATGAGGTGTCTCATAAACCCAGGAGGCTGGCCTTTTCAGTTTGAGTGAATGTGATACTAGCTATAATAAACAAACTCTTTAGTTTTAAAACATAAACATGTACGATAATCAGTGTAATTGTAAAATATACGGCAGATTTTATGAACATAAGAAAAACGTTATTGATCAATATTTTACATTAAACCCTTCCCATTCAATCCCTTCTTTTTATGGGTCTGCAACAGATAAGTCTAGATAACATTTACCGGTAAGGAAATTCGAAAAAATGCCGAAAATCAGCAGTTTCTCAATTTCCCACAATGTTTTCTACCTTATTGTAGAACTGAATCATTTGTACTAAATTTACAATTGTTGTCTGCAGATGCTTTCAATTTCATGGAGGTCAAAATTTTTCAACTGGCAATGGGTAATTGATCATAACAATCAGGTAAAGACAGAGGATATGTGGACTAGATATTGGCTTTTACATTTTGAAAGTGAGCAAGCTAGAGGTTGTGGATGAAGTGCTAAATTGTGGTATGTCCGTACTGTTCTGTTGCTATTCGTTCTACTCCGTATCGGATCGTTCTTATTCGTACTAATCCGTACTTGTACCATAGCAAATCATACTGTATCTGTACTACAATCATCCTGATTTGTGTCGCTCTGTATTAAACTATAACAATCTGTATCTCTCCTGGAGCTTTTACCTACATTTTGGTGGTAGATCCATAGAACTTCGTATGTACACCGTTGTGTATCCATATATTAGAACTGTAGTGGACCAAGGTTTGACATTTTCGTAGTCATCTGTGGTTGATTAGACCATAGCTCTTCATTGGTAGTCTTCCATGAATATGTGACCAGGGCTTTAAAGAGAAAAGGAACCAAATACAGGGTTTTCTTTTTCTTTTTCAGGTGGATTAAGTAATGCAGACATCAAACAGCTAAGGAATCAGGTGCAAGAAGCACTTGCAAATCCAGCGTATAAATCTGTGGTAATTTTTACTTTGTCAAACTTGCATCAAGACAAGCTTGATTAGGCAGACTTTGATTTTTAACTTTTTGATAGAAGGCTAGGTATCAGAGCTGTCTTTATGCACTTATATCCAGCGGAATGAGTTGAATAAAATTTTCAAGTCAGTTCTAAAAACCCAAATGCTGCTATTTTAAGGTCATTTTGTGGGAAAAATATCTCCTTATCAGGCATTGTTGATCCAAGATAAACCTGTACACTCTATGCAGTCTGATCTTGATCTATACTGTCTGCAAAAGGTCTTTGACTGCCACATAGCAGCCTAAGTGTTAAAAAGCACAATTTGCAGATGACTTTCTAAATTTGAATCCTTCAAATACTTACGTTTGTTTTCAAATGATAAAAGTATGGGAGAAAGGAGAAAATATGTTCACTTCAGAGTTGTGCAAACAGTGCATTATTTAGAATTTTAACATGACATTTGAATTTGAACAGTGCAATGAAAGCATAAAATCTATGTTATTCCATGTAGATTGACAGCATTACATATAGAGTGACATCATTCTGTACAAAGTTAAGTTATTCAATGGAATATAATCTGCATCCACGTTTTCACTCTAAGTATGAACTTGTTTTTCTTTGATTAAGAGTTGGTCATATAATTAGAATCGAAATAATCCTCTTTCTATCATGGTTTATCTTTCAATAAACCATGTTGTGAGGTATGAGGTGCAATGAATAAACCACTGGGGCCATTGCCCTTGTGGATTATTTATTGTGCCTCATAACTCACAACTGATTATTTAAGAAATAATCTTCTTTCTATTGTGGTATATCGTTCAATAAACCACGTTGTGAGTTATGAGGTGCAATAAATAATCCACAAGGGCGATAGCCCGAGTGTTTTATTCATTGTGCCTCATAACTCACAGCATGGTATATTGAACGATATACCATGATAGAAAGAAGATTATTTCGATTCTAATGTGACTAATTCTTGATGAAAGGAAAACAAGTTCAAACTTAGAGTAAAAACGCGGATGAAGATAATGTTCCATTGAATAACTCACTCATTGAATGACTTCACTCGATACAGAATGACGTCACTCTATATAGATTGTCGCAGATTTTACCACACTTTCCTTGCACTATGTTTATAGAGCCAAATTTGCGTGTCATGTTAGGATGAGTGATATACCAAGATAGAAAGTCTAAGATTATTTTTTAAATAGAAAAGGTAACCCTTCTTTGGGGTCCAAAAGCCTCATAATTTTACTATGTGGACCTGCATTGAATTGACCTTTAACCCTTTACCATACAATCCTGTGTTTTAATGACCCTAATGTGGAAGCCTTTTGGAAACGTTGCTGAAAAAGGGAAAAAATGCTGGTCATTAAAAGAGTTAATTGTTTACCAAATGACCAAATTTTAGACTTGTCCAAGCTGAAAGCATTTACAGATGACAAAATAAACATGATTCAGTAATGGAATTTGGTGTTGGGGAGGGTAGAAAACTTTGTAGGAAAAGGAGAAAATGATGGTTACCAGCATTTTCTCCTATTCTAACAATGTTTTCAAAAGGCATTTTCCTCAGGGTCGTTAAGATTCATCGTTGTTTCCTTTAGTTGAGTACCATATACCTGTAATTCTAAAATGTTTTAGAAGTACATGTTGTTACGAGTCAGGCGTAACTAGAAAGAAGAAGCCAGCAACAAACGATAACAATTAACAGAATTTATTAACAAAAATATCAAATAAACAGTGACAATATTACAATAGTACAAAACAATACCTTAGACGTTAAATTCAGAAGACAAATTATTCCAGTCTTAATTCCAATCTGATCCTGATCCAGACTGAATGTAATCCAAGCACTAATTATGACACAAACACAAAATAATCCCCACTGTAGTCTGGCAATCATGTATTAACTAGTGAACACTGAGATGTAAAAAGCTTTTCCTTTTATAATAACAGAGAAACTTCCAGAAAATTCATGTTAAAATCAGTTGCATAATTTCTTGTAAACAGATTGTTAAAAGGCCCGGAAACTTCCAGAACAGTATTCCACAATCCAGTAATCCAGTTCTAAAAATAGCAACAGGGGAAAACCATTCAAAAATAGATACACACATGAACAAAGCTAATAATAACTGGGTATGTACATAACACTTCCCCCCTTGAAAAGAAAAAGAAAGGTTTATGAAATAAATCTTCCTTTTTTTGCAATATTATTTATATACATGTATATGATACTTTAACTGAAGTATTACATAGGAAATGACAAACTCAAATATTAATTATTTCAGACTAATGAAAATAATCAAGGTAATGAAATTACAATTTAAAAGAAAAACAGTTTAAACTTGATTTAGGGAAAAATGACTATTGGAATTTCAAACTCTTGAAAGAGCATCAGGTATAATGTTATCTTTCCCTTTTATGTGTCTAATGTCAAGATTAAACTCTTGAAGCAATAAACTCCACCTCAGTAATCTTTGATTCTTATTCTTAAGTTTGTGTAGAAAACTTAAAGGGTTATGATCACTGAAAACAACAATTGGTGAAGTTGAAGAGGTTAAATAAACTTCGAACTGCTGGATTGCCAGAATTAAAGCAAGACACTCTTTTTCTATGGTAGAGTAATTTTTCTGATGTTTGTTAAATTTCTTAGAAAAGTAACAAACTGGGTGATCAATACCATAATTATCTTCTTGTAAAAGAACAGCACCAATACCAACATCACTTGCATCAACAGCTAATTTGAAACATTTGTCAAAATCAGGTGCCAAGAGAACTGGTGCGCTCTTTAATATGGCTTTCAGACGATCAAATGCATCTTGACATTTGTCATTCCATTTGAACTTTGCACTTTTCTTAAGTAAATTTGTTAAAGGTTCAGCAATACCCGAGAAATTTTTACAGAATTTCCTGTAGTAGCCAGCCATACCAAGAAATCGCATCAGCTGTCTTTTACATTTAGGCACAGGAAACTCAGAGATAGCATTGACTTTAGCTTCTAACGGTTTAACTTGACCCTGTCCCACAAGATGTCCTAGAAATGTTACAGTAGCATGACAAAATTCAGTTTTTGCAAGATTCACAGTCAGTTTCGCTTTACTGAGTCTGTCGAAGAACTTCCTGATTCTTTGAAGGTGGTCACTCCAACTGTCTGAGTAGATGATGACGTCGTCAATATATGCATCACAGCCATCTAATC
This sequence comes from Tridacna crocea, assembly GCA_943736015.1. NCBI lineage: Eukaryota > Metazoa > Mollusca > Bivalvia > Cardiida > Cardiidae > Tridacna > Tridacna crocea. Next base: position 29,182,659 of record OX031066.1, on the reverse strand, counting down.
CACATATAACGTTGTTTATAAGTCGCTGAAACGTTGCAGGAGAATTTTTCATCCCAAACGGCATAACTTCGTATTGGTACAGACCGTTTGGAGTAGCAAAGGCTGATACTTCTTTTGCTCTATCAGTCAGTGGAACTTGCCAGAATCCTTTTAGCAGGTCAAATTTGGTGACATATTTAGAATTTCCAACTTTGTCAATACAGTCATCAATTCTTGGTATTGGAAAAGAGTCTGCTTTTGTCACAGAGTTCACTTTACGATAGTCAGTACACATTCTATAAGTTCCATTTGTTTTGGGTACTAATATACATGGTGAACTGTAATTACTCTGGCTAGGCTCAATAAAGTCATTTTCCAGTAAGTATTTTACTTCATCTTTGAGGTATTTCTGTTTCAAAGGATTCATTCTATATGGATGTTGCTTTATTGGTTTAGAATCTTCCACAATGACATCATGATAGATTTTATCAGTTCTTGTGGGGATATCAGGAAATAAATGTTCATATTCATGTATCAACTGTTTCAGCTCTTCCTGCTGCGATGGTTCCAAGTGAGAAAGTTTGTTGTCGAGGTTTCTCAAAATATCAGAATTCTCAAGTTTAGATGGACCAGGATCAGATTTATCAATAACGTCCGAATTTACTTCAAGATCAGATACATTTGATTCTTGTGGGACAGTGTTTACAACTGTAATTGGTTTTGAAATAGAGCTATCTCTGTCAAAGTATTCCTTTAACATATTTACATGACACATTTGTTTGTTTTTGCGCCTTCCTGGAGTATTAATTATATAGTTTAAATCACTTGTTTTCTTGTCAATAGTGTAGGGTCCAAAATATCTTGCCTGTAGAGGTCTGCCAGGTATTGGCAAAAGAGCAAGGACTTTGTCACCTGGTTTAAATTTTCTATCTATAACATGGTTGTCATATCTTGCTTTCATTTTGCCCTGAGACGTTTTAAGATTAGACCTAGCAACCTCACATGCCCTAGACAGTCTATTTCTGAAGTCAGAAACATACTGTAGTAAATTCAAAGGTGTTTCATCATTTGAGAGAAATTTCTCTTTCAAAAGTTTTAAAGGTCCACGAACAGAATGGCCAAAAACTAATTCAAAAGGACTGAAACCAAGAGATTCTTGTACAGATTCTCTGGCTGCAAATAGTAACAAATGGATGCCCTCATCCCAATCTTTTTCAGTGTCAAAACAATATGATCTTATCATATTTTTTAATGTCTGGTGAAATCTTTCTAAAGCACCTTGACTTTCAGGGTGATAGGCGGATGACCTATATTGTTTGATCCCTAATTCATGCATAACCTGTTGGAATATACCAGACATAAAATTTGACCCTTGATCAGACTGAACTGATTTTGGAAGACCAACAAACGTGAAAAATTTTATAAGAGCTTTGACTATTGACTTTGTTTTCATGTTCCTTAAAGGAATAGCTTCAGGAAAACGTGTAGAAGTACACATAATTGTTAAGAGATACTCATTTCCTGACTTGGTTCGAGGTAAAGGACCAACACAATCTATAAGTATCCTACTGAAAGGTTCATCAAAAGCAGGAATAGGTTGTAATTGAGCTTTGGGAATGGTTTGGTTGGGTTTACCTACCATTTGACATGTATGGCAAGTTTTACAATATTTAGAGACATCTGATTTGAGACCAGGCCAATAAAAATGATTAATAATTTTGTGATAGGTCTTGTTTATACCTAGATGACCTGACATAGGACTTTCATGGGCTATACTTAGTATTTCATGACGATATGACTTTGGAACCACAATTTGGTGGTAAACAGCCCATTCATCATCAGCTGGGACATCAAATGGTCGCCATTTTCTCATAAGAATCCCATTCTTTATATAGTAACACATTGGGACTTGTGAAATTTCATCTTCAGGTAAAGCCCTAAAAATTAATTTTGAAATCTCAGGATCAGTTTGCTGTTCCTGGATAAGCTGTGACTTTGGCAGCGTGTCATGACCTTGGTCAATAGACCTTGGTGGTGAATGGCAAGACATTGACGAGTCTGTCTGAGTATCAGACAAACTGGGATCAAGAGACTTTTTAATCTCATTATTAAAATATTGACCGATAAAAGTATCTGTCAAGTCAATGTCAGAGTTTGAGTTTTTCAAAATGGCCTTTTTAGCCATAGCTCGGGTAACTGCACAAGAAGGATACAAGTCAGGAATTTCCTGCTCGATAGGGTCATCTGTTTGACCTATATTTGGTGTGTCAGTTAGAAGTGGATTAACCACAACCTTATCTCCAGCTAAGTCATTGCCTAGCAGTAAATGGACACCTTTAAATGGTAAGGAAGGTTTAATACCAATAACCACAGGCCCAGTAACCAAATCTGATGACAAATTAACATGATGGAGAGGGATATTAACAGTTCCACACTCTACACCCTGAATAAGGACACTAGTACCGGAAGAAGTCTTCTCAGAAAAAGGCAGTATATCTGCTAAAATAAGAGATTGAGAAGCTCCTGTGTCTCTTAAAATTTTAATAGGGGTAGGTGGGTAATTATCACCTGAAAGTGATACAAAACCATTCAACATAAATGGTTCAAAAATCTCCATAGTAGAATCAGACTTGGGTTTTGTGACTATGTCAATTGTATTGGTTTTAATAGAAGACTGTGGCCTTGGTCTAAGAGTGGTGAGCCCTGTTGGTTTGGCTTCATCACTTTCTAACTTCCTTTTTAATTTCAAACATTCAGAAACAAGGTGACCAGGTTTCTTACAATAGTTACAAGTGGGTTGAGATAAGGGATATTGACTTTTGGTTTCACTAGTAGAATTGGGTTTGGGTGTATTGGATTGACTGGGCATGCCAGATGAATTACCAGACATAGATTTATTTTGGGAATGTGAGGAAGTAGGTTTTGGTTTATTAATAAAAGAAACTTTATGTGTAAGGTAGTAATTATCAGCCAGACGAGCTGCTTCTTCTAAAGTTTCAACTTGTTTTTCGTCTAAGAATGTCTTAACATCAGATTGAATACAACGTTTGAATTCTTCAACTAACATAAGTTGTCTTAGTTTATCATAATTTTGGTCTATTTTCTTAGAACAGCACCATCTATCAAATAACTGTTCTTTGTTTCTAGCAAATTCAACATGAGTCTGGTTAGAATCTTTTTTACAATTTCTAAATTTTTGTCTATATGCTTCTGGGACCAGCTCATAACCTTTGAGAATAAGTTCTTTAACAGTCTCATAATGATGACATTGTTCAACACCTAGTTGTGTATAAATTTCACGAGCTTTGCCTATCAAAACACTTTGCAGAAGCAAAGTCCAATGCTCTTTTGGCCAATTTAAGTTTTCTGCAACTTTTTCAAAGTGTAGGAAGTATTTATCAACTTCTTTTTCTTGAAATGGAGGAACAAGCCTAATATGTTTTGTAACATCAAAATTGTATTCAATCTTTTGCTTTGGCTGATTTGCTCTTTCTTGCATTTCAATTTCCCTCATTCTTAATTGAAATTCTCTCTCCTTCTCTCTCTCTTCTCTTTCTTCTCTGTGTCTTTCCCTTTCTCTTTCTATTTCTAACTGTCTGATCTGAAGTTTTAATTCAAGTTCTTTCGAACTTGAAACTGACTGAACGTCAACTATCAGGGAAAGCGCATTTTCATTGAAAATCTCCTCATCAACAAAATATTGTACCAAAATGTTCTTAATTTCATGTTTACGCATTGAAGATTTTATTTCAGACAATTTATAGTGCTTCGCAAGATTAAGCAAATCAGTCTTTTTACCCAAATTCAATAACTCCACAGACGGTTCAGCCGTAAATTCATCTAAGTCAAAAGACATGTTTGTTTGTTGCTGGATTCAAGTACAAAATTGTGTTATAATTACTGATTAGTAAACGAATGCGTTAGTCTAGTTTCCAATCGATGGATAGTCCAAAATGGAAAACAAATACGTTAGTCTATTTTCCAATCCCGGACGAGCCCCCAATTTCTGTTACGAGTCAGGCGTAACTAGAAAGAAGAAGCCAGCAACAAACGATAACAATTAACAGAATTTATTAACAAAAATACCAAATAAACAGTGACAATATTACAATAGTACAAAACAATACCTTAGACGTTAAATTCAGAAGACAAATTATTCCAGTCTTAATTCCAATCTGATCCTGATCCAGACTGAATGTAATCCAAGCACTAATTATGACACAAACACAAAATAATCCCCACTGTAGTCTGGCAATCATGTATTAACTAGTGAACACTGAGATGTAAAAAGCTTTTCCTTTTATAATAACAGAGAAACTTCCAGAAAATTCATGTTAAAATCAGTTGCATAATTTCTAGTAAAGAGATTGTTAAAAGGCCCGGAAACTTCCAGAACAGTATTCCACAATCCAGTAATCCAGTTCTAAAAATAGCAACAGGGGAAAACCATTCAAAAATAGATACACACATGAACAAAGCTAATAATAACTGGGTATGTACATAACATGTATTGATAGCCCTTACAACATGCATCATCTGAAAAAAGATAATTGCAAAATAAACATACTGCTTGAGACATTGCTGGTAACCAGCCTTGTCTCCTTTTCCCACAACATTTTCTAGAGTAATTTTTTTCAGGTCATTGAGATAATTTGGTGAAAGGTTGTTGCAGTGTTTAACTCTTGACTGGATGACAAATTTAAGCCCTGTCCAAATTGAAAGCATTAGCAGACCACTATTTCAATATGGCTCAAATGGTGCAATTGTTTATTGATAGAGTAGAAAACATAGTGGGAAAAGGAGAAAATGCTGGTTACCAGCATTTTCTCCTTTTCCCACAATGTTTTCAAAAGGCTTCTTTCTCAGGGTTTTCAAAAGTGGTTATTGTGTGGTAAAGGATTAAAAGTAGTCTGTATGGTAACACATATGAAATGTCTCTTGCAAATTTATATAAGTGTTTTATCTTTTCTCAGGTTGAGAATATCCTTGGCAATCCAGATCAACAAAATGAATTAGCCCAAGCTGTGCCAGGCTTGAATGAGAACAATGCTACTCTGAGTTTGTATTTTCTTTTCTTAGCCATCAGTTTGGTTTATCTATTAACCCTTTACCAAATGACAAAATTTTAGACCAGTCCAAATTAAAAGCACTTGCACATGACAAAATAAACACAACTGAAAAAATGAAACTTACTTTCAATAGGGTAGAAAACATCTTGGGGAAAGGAGAAAATGCTGGTTACCAGCATTTTCTCTTTTTCCCATGATGTTTTCAAAAGCCTTCTATATCAGGGTTGTAAAAATCTGGGATTGTTTGGTAAACAACACATTTATACACTTGCCTAAAATTGAAAAATTGAAAGCATTTGCAGAGAACAAAATAAATGTTACTTAAAACTTGAAATTTGATTTGGGAAGGATGGAAAACATTGTAGGAAAAGAAGAAAATGCTGGTTGCCAAAAGTATTGATTTATGTCAGCCCAGGTGGACTGCACAGGCTGACCTGGACCAAAACATTTTGTTATCTTTAAATTTTTCTGCATGTCAAGGGACCAATCTACTGGATGATTTAGTGAATTGCCAGACAAAACTTAATTTATAGATACATTTAAATTATATGATGAATTGCTAGGTATGATGTATAAAGCTCCCTTTTGGTAGCGCATGGTCTAAATATTTGTTTTTACAGTCCTTTTCTTCTCTAGTAAGTTTCTTTTGGAACTGTAACAGGGGAAAAGAAGTAAAATATTCCTGGAATAAAATAATTCTTGGAAAGAAGTTGCTAGTCTTATCAGAGTAAGTTAGTGGACCCATAAAAGAAAACGGCCGTTTCCACTATAATATTATTCTTCAAAATTTGCTATGTTTATGTGCTATGTGTATTATTGCACTACTTTAATCGAGCCTCTTTTTCCCTTTTTGTGCTCCCTGAAAGATTTTGGGGGAGCATATAGTTGCCAAGCTGTGCATAGGTTGGTTTGTCCGTCTTTCTGCAGCCATTTCTCCACAACCCCTGGACCAAATTTAATGAAACTTTATATCTGAACTTCTTGGAACAATGCACATGTACCTCTTTCCTGGTTTCTCAATTTGAGGCTGCATCACTGAAAAAGGGGGCTCCATGTAAAAAATTCTTTTTCACTAATATCTCCTACATCAGTGCTCAAACTTTGTGAAATTTCAACTCTGAACTTGTTGGAACGTTGCCCAGATACCTCTTTCTCGGGTTCTTAACTCTTTACCACACGAGAAAATTTTAGACTGGTCCATATTGAAAGCATTTGCAGACGACAAATTAAAGGTGTCTAAAAAATAGAAATTTGTGCTGGGAAGGGTAGAAAACACTGTGGGAAAAGGAGAAAATGCTGGTTACCAGCATTTTCTCCTTTTCCCACAGTGTTTTCAAAAGGCTTCTTTCTTAGGGGCGTCAAAAGTAGGGATTGTGTGGTAATGGGTTAATTACAGACTGGTTTGCTTGAAAAAGGGGGCTTCATGTGAAAAATTGTTTTTCTCTAATTCTCCAACACTAGTGCTCAAAAGTTCATGAAATTTCAAATCTGAACTTGTTGAAACATTGCCCAGATACCTCCTTCCGGGTTTCTCAATTTCAGGCTGCATCATGGAAAAAGGGGGCTTCATGTAAAAAATCGTTTTATGTAATATCTCCTCATCATAACTTAAAAGTAGGGATGGCAACGAGTAACCGGTTAATTGACTACTCGATCGAACGTCCGAGTATCGATTACGGAATTTGATATTCAAGTACTCGGTATTTTTTTACAAAAATGTACCATTTTGCCTCACGAGGAAAAAATTCTTTGCAAAACAAACACTGCAGCTGATTAAATGTAATCAAAACATAGTTGCTAAAGTGCGAAAGTTACCAAAAGATAGCCAAACAATTCACAATTTGACACGTGCTTGTAATAAACAACAACAGTTACTGTGTCAATTATAGCGTTAAGCCATTCACGTTAATCGCTAATCATTAAAGTTTTCGTAATTTCAGTAAATCGGAGGCCGGCTAGTATGGACTAATTAGGGAGGAGAAAGTAATTATCCTTAATCTTCACGGTTTGACTGTGAAGCTTAAAAATTTAGGGATCGTGCGTACCTTGTGATCGTCAACTTACCGTTGTATACCTACCGTGTTTTTCCTTTAATTTTTGGGATAGTAAAATATTTTTTTTTTCGTGTTCCAATACTAAGGTCTATAAAAAAATAATTATTTTATAAGCGGTTCCCAAAACTTATGATAAGACAAGACACGCTCGCAAACTCTAGGTCACTGACCGCTAACAAGTCGAACAATGCCGACATTAAAAAGCTACGCCATTGATTTCATAAACCTACGTTTATATGCATGTTGGTCTGTTTTTTAGACAGATTGGAATTCCAGTGGTCAATTTGTGCACTAAACAGTCCAAAACTTGGCTTTTTTCCATTGTTTTCGTTGATGATTAACCTGTAACTCATTATTGTCTATATACTCGGACAACGGATGAAGATTGCTATTTTGCGTTTTCAGGTAAAATCATAATATAATTTACCTGCTTACGTGAGGTGAATGACGTAAATTCCACTGACAAGGACCTGCTCGACTCGTTCTTAAATTTGATTGGTTTGTCGATCTTTGATCGATAAAACTCGGTTAGATTACTGAATGTTGATTTCTATTTATAAAGAACGAACCCGATTGACCGTGAAATACATGCTTTTCAACTCCATGGCAACCTTGTATGTATATGTATGTGTATCTTGGGATACAAGCTTTATCACACCCTTTACACACTTATATTTTTTTGAATTGGGGTTTAAATAGTCCTTCAGGTGATTGGAGTTTTAGGTCTTGAATCGGGAAACTTCCTTTGAAATCGTGGTGGGTTGGGAAGCATGCTTATGACGTTATGTGTGTAGAACGTGAAACAAATGCTTGTAAACAAAGGATGTCAAATGGATCAAGATTTTTTGTTGAATACATTTTCGCTGTTTCCAATTCTATGGGACCAAAAAAATACTGATCTTGCTCTAATATTTTAGTATAAAATGTAGTCTAAATGGTCCGAGTAACCGAGTACTCGATCGGAAGAATGACCGAGTACTTGAGTATTAAAATCTATACTCTTTGCCATCCCTACTTAAAAGTTCATGAAATTTTGAATTTGAATTATTATTCAAAAACGCCACAAACCACGCACCCTTTGTATTTATTCCAATTATGCAATATTGTCTTAAGGGAAAAGGGGGCTTAAAGGGGGCTTAGTGTCCTCTACAAGTTTGTGATGGCTATTACTCCAAAAGTATTACAGCTATTAATGTCAAAAGTCATAAACAGATCTTATTGATTAATACAAAATTTATTTTTTCCATGTTTCAAGATGTTTTAGGGGAAAAGGGGGCTTCATGGTAGAGTTAGAGTCAGTTTTTCTCCATGATCTTACTGGTCAAAATTTCACATTTCAGTTACCTCTCTAAAAGAATTTTGCTGTAAGTCTGTCCATTCATTTGTGGAGCTCTATTTCAGTTTGTGTTTGCACATTTTTCTCCTGGTTGATATATCATCAATTATTATTATCCTAACATTTGCCTTTGGATTATTTTTTCCAATTTCATACATTTTATGACAAACACTTGTTCAGGGAGCATAACTCGTCTCTGATGGCTCTTGTTTCCTTTGAAGAATTATCATTTATAACTCTAAAACCACTGTATTCACATTACAAAGGGAGATTTCTAGAAACTAACAAAACTAGCAACAAATAATTTCAAGATAGACATCAAAGGAATTTCTAGTCGGTCAAAAATGTGAAAAAGCATTAAATCTGTATAAACTGTATTTATCAACAATCAAGAATTTCTATTTTTTTTTAAGTGTCATGGGTTTATGACCTTAACTCTTTACCATACAATCTGGACTTTAAACGACCCAGTGAAAGAAGCCTATTGAAAACATTGTAGGAAAAGGAGAAAATGCTGTTAATTAATATTTTCTCTTTTCCACCACCATGTTTTTTACCCTGCTGGAAACAAATGTAAATTTTTGGGTTATGTTTATTTTGTCGTCTGCAACTGCTTTCAATTTAGACAGTCTAGAATTTTGTCATTTGGTAAATGGTTAATAAAAATAAAGTTATCTCTTGTTTTGCAGCTTTGTTCTTTGATATGGAACTTCTCGCAGTACTAATACACCCTGGAAATATAAGGAGGTATGTCTTTTGTTTGATACATTAACACTTTACCAAAATACAAAATTTTAGACTGGTCCAAATTGAAAGCATTTACAGACGACAAAATAAAAGTGACTGAAAAACCGAAATGCTGGCTACTAGCATTCACTCCTTTTCCCACAATGTTTTCAGAAAACTTTTTTCTTAAGGTCGTTTAAGTCGGGATTGTTTGGTAAAGGTTTTAACCCTAGTCCTCAAAATTTGTGAAGGCTTTACTTTGCCAAAATGTCACAGATATTTACATACAATGCAGATCAAATTTGACACATTTTGTGGATCTTGAGTTGCCTGCACTATGTGTAAAATCATATAACTCAATACCAAACGGCAAAATTTTAGACTGGTCCAAATTGAAAGCATTTGCAGACAACAAAGTAAAAGTGACTGAAAATTTGAAATTTTATCATGTGAAGGGTAGAAAAGGTTGACTTAACCCATTACCACACAATCCCTGTTTTTGACAATCCTAAGAAAGAAGCTTTTAGAAAACAATGTTGGAAAAATGGAAAATGCTGGTAACCAGCATTTTCTTCTTTTCCCATAATGTTTTCTACTCTTCACAATTCAAATTTTCAGTCACTTTTATTTTGTTATCTGCAAATGCTTTTGATTTGGGCAGGCCTAAAATATTTTTGTATGGTAATGAGTTAACAGAATCTGTAGGAGGTAAATTGCAAATTATTGCTTTCAAGACCTGAGAAATTGCTTTAAAGAGCAAACTTTTATTTTGTTACCTTTCTTCATTGAGTTCATGTATAAAAGCTATTTTCATTTTGTTTATATGTATTCCAAATGGATATTTAGTCCCCTACCGGCAAAGCTGTCATCTATCTGTCAGTCTGGCAGGTCAGTTTTCCGGACTTTTTTTCTAAACGCTGGCAGATATTGAGCTGATTTTTGTTGGGTAGGTCAACCATTATGACTTACAGATCACGTTCCAGTTTCGTTGGACTTGGTAATTTTCACGGATAAAACAGTTTTCCGGACTTTTTTTCTAAAGACTGGCAGATATTGAGCTGACTTTTGGAGGATATGTCAATCATCATGACTTATAGATCAATTTAGAGTTTCATTCTGGTCTACTGATTTTTAAAGAAATAACGGGCCTAAATGCCACAAACCACACACCCTTTGTATTTATTCCAATTATGCACTATTGTCTTAGTAATTTTCACGGAAAAAAACAGTTTTCCGGACTTTATTTCTAAACACTAGGAGATATTGTGCTGATATTTGGTGGGTAAGTCAACCATCATGACTAACAGATCAAGAATGAGTTTCGTTCTGGTCTTTTGATTTTTAACAAAATTACGGGCCTTGGACTTAAGAATTTTCACGGAAAAAAAAAACGTTTTACGGACTTTTTTCTGAACAATGGTGGATATTGACCTGATTTTTGCTTTGTAGGTAAACCACTATCACTTACGCATCAAGTTCAACTTTCGTTCCACTCCACTGATTTTTCACAGATTTATGGACCTTGGACTTTGAAATTTTCACTGATGAAACACTTTTCTACACTTTTTTTCTAAACCCTGGTACATATTCACTTCATTTTTGGTGTGTAAGTCAACCACCATGACTTACAGACCAAGTTTCACTTTTGTTCTGCACTAGTGCTTTTACACGGATTTACAGGCCTTGGAATTAGAAATTTTCACTGATAAAACAGTTTTCCACACTTTTTTTCTAAACCCTTGTACATATTCACTTTTTTTCTAAACCCTGGTACATATTCACTTCATTATACCTCTGCAAAACAAATGTTTTTGGGGGTATACTGGAATAAGCTTGTCCGTCCGTCCGTGTGTCTGTGTGTCTGTGTGTCCTTCTGTCTGTCTGTGTACAAAATACTGGCAATTTTGTGTCATGAACTCCTCCAACATTTTTCCTTGAATTGTATTGAAACTATCACATTTGCAAGACACAATTTTCAAGTTTCAATTCCCCCTGGTTGAGGAATAATCTTCCCTTGAAATTGACGCTTTTTTCTGTCAAAGAGCTGGCGGACGTATTAAGTCACATTCAGTAACAGCTCTAGTTTAAGTAATTAAATTATAACACTTATACACAGTAAGCTAGTACCTCTTATTGCTACACACCTGCTGATGATAAGGTCATGGTCATCTCACAAGTTTAAGGTCATATTTCTGAAAATTTGCTCTTACAGGGGCAATTGTGTTTCACAAACACATCTTGTCTTTGTAAAACTTCTTCAATGAACTCACTTAACGAAAAAAATGCTTATATATCTGACTTTTGTTAAAGCATTGCATACAAAGACAGACATGATGCTTATAACTCTGAAAGTGAGCCAAATACGTTCTTTCTCCTCCACAGGGTTTCACAAACTATACCTGCCAGCAATATATATACGGCTGGTAGGGGACTCAGTATGCATAGCAATACTATGAGATTGCTTGTTTTTTTTTTTTAAATTTTACCTGGGAATTTTCCCTGGAAATATGTCAACCAAGTGTTGCTCTGAATCCTATACCATGATAACCTACTTGTGTTTCTAAAGTGTTTTCAGCAGCAAATTAGTTAACTCTTAGGCTGCTAAGCGCAACTCACTGACTTTTTGTGGACAGTGTAGATCAGGATCAGACTGCACAGAATGTGCTGTCTGATCCTTGATCTATGCTGTCCCATCATCTTCGAAAGATACCTGTAAAATAGCAACTTCTGAGTTTTTACTTTTGACAGAAATTCTTTATCAAATGTAAAAATTTTGGACTTAACGAAATTTAAAGCATTTGCAGAGAATGCAGAGGATAAGATGTCACTAAAATGATGACTTTTCTCTTTGACAGAAAATGACAGAAGGGAAAACACTGTGGAAAAAAGGAGAAAATGGTTACCAGCATTTTCTCCTTTTTCCACAATTTTATCAAAAGCCTGCTTCCTGTCAATAACAGTCGTGATTGTTTAGTAAAGGGTTAAAATTTCATGCTAGTTATTCAGCAGGTTAAGGATTACTGGTATGAAACTAAATATCATCAGGCATTGTTGTTTATTGATAAACAATCACTCTTTAAAGTTTTATGTTTTTGCCCATTTTGCCTCGGAGATCCTTTGTAGCTCTGTTATAAATGTGACCCCTCATGCGAAAAGGGACTATCTGGGAATGCCGTACACCAGTTAGATGAAAAAAACAGTTCAAAGATAGTGCAGGTCAATTTAAGTTGATAGTTCAAAAATGATTGCATAACAAGGTAGAATGATCACTTTTCATACAGAAAATATCATAAAAGTGAAAAGAGTCGACCCTGGTCAGCCTACACATTCGCACAGTCTGACCAGACTTTACGCTTTTCGCAGTACCCAAAAGGTCCCTTTTTGTGTGACTGTTAACAAATGTTTGATGTTAACTTGCATTGCTACAATGTTAATTTAGCTCATATAATGTAATATGTCTTTGTTAAGGTAGAAAACATTGTGGGAAAAGGAGAAAGTGCAGGTTACCTAGTTACCAGCATTTTCTCCTTTTCCCACAATGTTTTCTAAAGGCTTCTTTCTTGGGGTTCTTAAAAGTGTGGATTGTGTGGTAAAGGATTAAACTTTTCCAAATGGAAAGTAGTTACAGAGGACAAATTATATGTGACCCAAAAGATAAGGTTTGTCTTGTGAATGATAAACAGTAAAGTTTGAAAAGAAGAAATTGCTGGATAGCATCATTTTCTCATTTCCTAACAACATATCTCCTTTTCCTGTTATATTTTCAAGATAGAGAGGCATTTGGACCTATAGTTGTGAAAGCATGAGCTTATTCTTAACTTTTTACCCAACAACAAAATTTTGGACTAGCCTAAATTGAAAGTATTTGCAGATGATCAAATATATGTGATTGTAGTTTTGAACTTTATGGAAAGATAGAAAACATTGTTGGAAAAGGGAGAAATGCTGGTTACCAGCATTTCCTCTTTTCCAACAATGTTTTCGAGGGGCATTTTTCTCGGGGTCATTAAAACTTGGGATTGTGTGGTGAAGGGCTAATGATTTTATATGTTTCATTGTTTTGCTCTTTTAAGAGTGATAGAGAGACATCCATGTTTTCCCGACACTGCCAAAAAGATTGCCGCGATGGTGAAAGACAGTGGAAGTAGAGGAGAGTACATGAGAAGCTCGACAGCTGCGTACTCCCTTGACCAGATGTCGGACGATGAGGAAGCATCTGGATCTGTATGTACATCAACATATTGTTATGTGTTGTGAGTTATGAGGCGCAATGAATAAACCACTCAGACTATCGCCTTCATGGATTATTTATTGTGCCTCATATCTCACAACTGTGGTTTATTGAATGATAAACCACCATAGAAAGAAGATTTTTTTCCTAATCAATCTTGTATGTTCATGGCAAATGTGACCACTGATGGCCGCAAGGTTACACACATGTAGATTACAATCTATAACAATTGCAATCCATTTACTTGAGGTAATCAAAGAAATCACTGCTGTGACTCCTCTAGTTTTAACTCATTACCAAACAACAATATTTTAGGTTGATAGAAAGAAAATTATTTTTTAGATGAACTATAATCTGGCAAAAGGGGGCTTAATACATCTTGATACATTATACCAATCAAGTCATCACTGTATTCTGGATCCATAAATCCAGTTTTATAGGAATCAACTGAATTTATGAGGTAATTGCTCTTGGAACTTACAGACAAACAATTTACCAATAACAAAAAGTTTCGGCCCAGGTCAGCTTGCACAGGCTGACCTGGGTTGAAACTTTTCACAGATAGATTAAGCTGCCATTTCACAGATGCATGGCTCAAATTGTTGTTTTGTAATGAAATAGGACAAATGTGTATCCTATTATGGAAACACTGTGAATAGACTGATCATCTATTTTTGTGTTTTCTAAATCCTTTACCAAACAATATCTAGATTTGACGATATGGTTAAAAAAGGTGTTTGAAAACATTATGGGGGAAAAACACGGTACCCAGTATTTTCTTACTCCTGTTCCAACAGTGTTTTCTACTTCTGAATACAAATCATTTGATCCTCAACTTACTTGCTTTACTTGCTGTTTATTGCTGATGAATTCAATTTGAACAAGTCTAAATTTCTGTCTCCTTGTTAAGGTTGTACAGTTCTTTTTTCTATCTCTTCAGGGTGAGAACTCCTCCCAACCAATCACAGCCAATCAGCTTGCAGCTGCTCTAGCAGCAGCCACTGGAGGTCCAGGACCCTCACAGGTCAGTAATTTCTGATTAACTTTTAATTCTTCACCAAACAAACCTCAGTTTTTCTCATTTTCTCATTTTCCCTCCATGTTTTCTGAGATACATCACATTGTTTGAGGATTAATTGATTTCAGCTGCAAATGCTTTCAATGTAGACAAGTCTTAAATTTTATATAGTGATTTGGTGTGATGTGTAGTTATGCATTTGACTTTTAAAATTTGAATATATGCAAGCATTTTAGAATTAAACCCATTTCACTGATAAGCCCCTTTTGGCATATATGTGCTGTTTGCGAAGCTCTTGTTTTCATTTGATTAAACAGATGACAAAATTTGCGACAAAGAACAATTTTTAACGGTTCACCCCCCCCCCCCCCCCCCCAAAAAAAAAAAAAAAAAACGTGATAAACTTCCTTATCATGTAAGGGAGAGTAGCCTGATTACAGATCAATTGGAGGAACTTCCCTTTCTCAGACTGGTTTACTGTTTTTTGTCCGGAAGTTCCTCATGTGCTCATCATAAAGAGTAAAATAGTTGTAAATCCAATTTGAATTAGTCAGTAGACAAAATGGCTTCCCCAGCAATAGAATGTAGCTTCATACAGAAATTTATTGGCAAATAGACCAATCTGTGGCCTGTTCTCAAGCCATCTAGTAAAGGGACGAAGTAGGTATGTACTGTGCTCTTTGGTCATATGTCTTTGGTAATTGTATATTCACAAATACATGTACATGTACAATTACATTTTAAATACATGTATATGGTATTCCGGAAAATGTTCTCAGATTCCTGTAAAATGCCTTCAAGTTTCTGGATAAGGGTCTTTTAGGGTTGGCATGTCTGCTCCTCCAGTTTAAAAGTATTGGCAGATAACAAATAAAGTGAGGTTCAAACTGTAGGATTGGGCTTTAGAACTGGTTGGAAAACATTGCACGAAAATGAGAAAATGCTGGTTTAGCTACCATTCTTTTAAAAGTGCTCCTCTTCAGGGTTATTTAAAACTCAATTTTAAAATTGATAAAATGGTACTAGATTATTTCATTGCAAATGTCTATGCTTTCCGCTCAGCATGCAGAAGGTGAAATTTTGATGACAAGAATTTGATTAGGCCCAAGAAGTTCTATAGAAATGATTTTTTAATGATTTTTGTTAACTATTCATCAAAATTATCGTAGTTAGAAAGTCCACCGTAACAAATTCTGTAAGACTCTTGGCTCATTAACACACAATCACAACTTTGAATCACCGCGAGAAAGAAAGCTTTTGAAAGCATTGTAGGGAACGGAGAAAATGCTGGTAACCAGCATTTTCTCCTTTTTCCCACAATGTTTTCTCCCCTTCCCAAATCAAAGTTGAATTTTAGAGTCGCATCTATTTTGTTGTCTGCAAATTACTTTCAATTTGGACTAGTCCAAAATTTTGCCATTTGGTAAAGAGTTAAAAACTTCTATGGAACACTGTTTATCTTAGTGAAAACTGAAACGACCTGATGATTTTGAGGGAATATTTGTTAACTCCTTACCACATAATCCTGACTTTTAAAGACCCTGAGAGAAAAGCCTTTTGAAAACATTGTGGGAAAAGGAAAAAATGCTGGTAACCAGCATTTTCTCCTTTTCCCACATTGTTTTCTACTCCCTCCTGTACAAATTTCAGATTTTCAGTCACTTCTACTTTGACATCTGCAAATGCTTTCAATTTGCACCTGTCTGAAATTTTGTCCTTTGGTAAAGAGTTAAAGAAGGAAAATCATTGCTTTAGGGTCATTGAAAGGTAAGGGTTGATTTTTAGGTAAATTTTTTTCTCTTTTTTAGCAGCCAGCCCAAAGTCAGCCTATTGGACCTCCTATGATCACTTCAGCTATTTTTCAGCAAGCCATTTTACAAGCACAGAGTTCTGCCATGACTGTAAATATTATTTATCATCATTTAAATATAACAACAAGAAAATATTGATGCTAAACATCAATGTTGCCGCAAACCACTTATTTCTGTAACAGGGCACAATGCATTGGGCCGCGTTAAACCGTTTATGAAAATCACGTGATCGTTCAACTCATTATCAAACGACAAAATTTTAAGACTGTCCAAAGCGAAAACATTTGCAGACGACAAAATAAAAGTGACTGAAAAATTGAAATTTGTCTTGTGAAGAGTAGAAAACATTGTGGGAAAAGGAGAAAATGCTGGTTCCAGCATTTTCTCCTTTTTCCACAATGTTTTCTGAAGGCTTCTTTCTCAGAGGCGTCAAAAGTAGGGACTGTGTGGTAATGGGTTAACAGCTCAGTAGGAATCATATTGTTGATCACCTGACTCATTTTGTCACGTTTAACATCCAGTGTAATATATGTGGAGAAAATCGTCGCCCTTGTAAGATTTTGTCTACATAAACGGACATTTGTCGGCAATGAATGAACAGTCACGCAAGTTTTTAGGTTTGTTGAAGAATAGGGTCCAAATATTTCGTCATGTATTACAAATGGCTATATTTTCTTTCCAATTATAACTATCAAAATGTTTGTGAAATAGAAAATATACTTTTTAATGTCATACAAACACAGTATTGCCCAAACAAAACTTAGGTTCGGTAAGGTCAGGTAAGGTTCGGTAAGGTTCTGTGTTTAGGGAGACCGATCTGTCACCCGCTCAAACATTGACCTACTTACAGTTAGCTGGTCTTAAAAACACGATTGCGATAGGAAAACAATATTTCTACAATCCATACAACACTAGAACAAAAATATAAAGGGGGTCACAAGTACCACATAGGGTGCTCTAGAGTCAAAGAGCTTGAACATATCTCTTAACCTTTTTCCAGGGTAAGATATTTAAAATGGCGGCTTCGAAAATTTGTGACAGATAATTTTTTATCACGTGACTTATTTTTCGAAATGGATCTTTATTATTTTTCGAAAGGAAAATGTTGATATGTCTACAATCCCGGTTTTTTATTCTTCTAACGATGAAAGTACAATTAATTATTATATTTTAAAAAAAATCCCACAAATAAATAAAAAAGTTAATAATATGGACCCCGATCTGGTAATCAAAGTATAGTAGATATAGTTGGATGTTTAAACAAAGCATGGAACCAGTTCAATATGGCTGCCTCCATAGGCACTTTACAAAACCGAATAAAAATATAGTGCCGCCACAATAATTAAAAATGAGCCTTGCTGCAGCAAAAGGGGGCTAATCGCATCTCCTTGATGTATTATACCAAAGCAACACATCACCATATTATGGATCCATGAAATCTTTTTCTGTCACACAACAGAATTTATCACAAGGTAGAATTATCCTTTTACATGCAGAAAATTAAAAGATAGAAAAAAGGTTTGGCCCATGTCAGCCTGCACAGAATGCGTGCGCAGGCTGACATGGGTCGATACACTCTTTCTGCAAATGCATTACGCCCCCTTTTCACAAGCAAGGCTTAAGTTTAAAGTTTCAAAAGTAATGCCTTTTTGAACATTTTGAACAAGATTTTCGTTTGCTCATTGAAGAATCAACATTACTGCTACCATTGACCACATTCAAAGTTTCAAGCAATATATCAGATGTTGTATAATGTTGTTAAAGGTATATGTATGTACCTTGATTCATGTTGATATAGCAGGGTTCATACACTCATAGAGGATACTTCCTTTTCATCTTGTCTGTGAAAATATTACCAATCCTTTTTCATAGGATGAAATAATTTTGGTTTTTCACCAAAAAACCCCAAATATTCAGTTTTTTTCATGCTTCTAATCCTGTTTTTGGGGGAGTTACTTCAAAATCCAGTACAACTGTTTTAGGTAATTTCTGGTTGTATACCCCCTGCACATTACAATATTGCATAAAGTGTTAGAAATGTACGGTAAATTATGTCATATTTCCATCTGGTTGAATGGCAGGCGCTGTTTATCTAGGTGAATATTGCAAGAGAATGACTGTTTTACGCCTTCAAATGAAGAGGTAGAAAATAAAATTGCTATTATTCACTGGTGGTAATCATGGAATATTAAACTATATTTCACTGTTAATTTCTCAATAAACTGCCGATAAGCACAAAATGAAATTTTATATTTGCAATGAGTTGATAAAGAGTGTTTTCTTTCCTATTCAATGCTTCTTAGTTAGCAAGGTTTTACTGTACCAAATCCGAGCCAGGTAGTTCAGTGGTTAATGTATTCTAGTCATGACCTGGTGGTTATTGGTTTGATATCTGATTGAGACAAACTTTCTGTATGGTGGTTCTTTGTGTCTCACCTTTGATGCATGTGAGAAAGTGGTCAGTGGCTTAGAAAGATATTTGTGTCAGTGCTGGTGTTACAGAACCGGGAAACCATGGCACTAACCCGCCATCATATGACTCTAGCTGTTGAAATAGCCTTAAACTGCAACACAAACAAGCAAATACTGTACCACATTCTTACTTTGATTTCAGAATCAGATACAGAGAATGAGAGAGATGGGCATTACAGATGAAAATGTAGCCAGAGAGGCACTGCAGGCTACCCATGGTGATCTACAAGCGGCATTGGATCTTATATTTAGTGGAGGGTTCTCCTAGTTCAACATGTTTTTGATGATCTCTCAACATACAAATACAGCATCTCAACATATTTAAGGTCCATATTCACCAATATTTTTAATGGCATTCTAAGTCTTTTTCTAGTTTTAGAAAGTAATGCAACATCTGATTAGCTAAACCAATTGGGTCAACTAATGAGAAGTTGAATTACTTTCAAAGTCAGAAAAAGTAAAGTTGGAAATATACTAGAGAAGAATGGGTGAATATAAGCACTTTAGACCATTTGTTGCAGATGCACTATTGTTGCCGAGGACAAAATGATTTCTACAGCAAAATATATATTTTATTAACTCTTTAACAAACAATAAGGTTCAGACTAGTCCAAATTTAGAGCTATTGCTGATGGCAAATTACATTTGGCTCAGATTTTTTTTGTAGGGGTAGAAAACAGTGTGGGAAAAGGAGAAAATGCTGATCACCAGCATTTTCTCCTTTTCCAACAATTCTTTGATAAAAGTAGTTTTGCCTGAGGTATGTTTAAACTCAGAAATGTTTGGGACAGGGTTAAAGCATGTTGACAAACAGAGAAAGTGTTCCTTTCCAACTAAATACATAAATATGTGCTTTTGTTAGGGTGTTCCCTTTACATTTTTAGGGTTTAAGTTCCCTGCTGTAGATATTTTCAATTTGGACGAGTGTTAAAGTGATGATTGTGTTTTTGGTAAGTCATGAAAAGGCATTCAACCTTGCATTAACTAAAGATGACTTGGAGACATTTTTCTTTTATAAAACTTATTTAAAATATAATGTTCCTCTTCAACTACATACATAAATATGTGCTTTTGTTATGGTGTTCCATTTACATTTAACGTTTTTAATAAGTCCCCTGCGTTAGATAATTTCAATTTGGGCGAGTGGGTATAAAAATGGTGCTTATGTTCTGGGAAAATAAAAAGCATTCTTTTTAGCATTAACTGAAGATGATCTTGAGATATTTTTCTTTAATAAATCTCGCTGAAAATGTAAAAGAATTCTATAGCTCACAATTGGCAGTACACGTATGTGTCATCTTTTATCAGTGATTCTGTTTCATTAAAAACATGAAACCGTATTAATTTTCGAAATACAATAAAATTGCTGTTGATTGAATTTATTGATTTTGAAATTAACTCCTTACCACACAGTGACAACTTTTAACAACCTTTTGAAAGAAGCCTTTTGAAAACATTTTTGGGAAAAGGAGAAAATGCTGGTAACCAGCATTTTCTCCTTTTCCCAAAATGTTTTGTACCCTCCCAAAAAAATGATTGCACTCTTTGTGTTACGCTGAAATTGATGTGTGCAAATGCGTTCAATTTTGACAAGGCTTAAATTTTGTCATCTGGTAAGGGATTAAAACGTAGAGCTTTGAATCGAATTTATTTTAACTTTATGGACATTGTACATCAGTATCAGATTTGATTAATTGTATGGTGTTTAACACCGTTTTCAACATTATTTCAGTTATAATGGGACGGCAAGTGCAACTATGCGTTTCTGGAGTCTTTTTTACCAGTACTTCACACAATTTTTTTCCCCCAAGCCACTGGCAACTTTCCCTCATAATCATCGTTTTAACAATGGTCAGCGGTGGAAGAATAATGAAACCTGTCGCAGTGACTGTCGTCAATTCTCAGAAAGAAATTGGAAGATCAATATCAGACTGCACAGAACATGCAGTATGCTCTTTAACTGATCTGTTTGCTACGTTGCTAAATAGTCTGACAGAAATGGCCCTGAAATTGCAATATCCAACTTATTTTGACGGACTTAAAAAGTCAGTTTGGTTTTTCAAGCCCAACAAGGTTTATTAACCGGAGCTAACTTGTTTGTTCTCTACGAAAAATTCGACCTGCAGCTCTATGGTTTTTAGCTTATCTGAGCACAACATGCTCAAAGGGAAGTGTCATGTTTCTTCAACAATTCTTTAAACATCAACTCCTCCTTGACCCTTGGACCAATTTGGACCAAACCTGGTAGGAATGTTCCTTGAGAGGTCCTCTTTAGAAATTTTCACGGAATTTGATTCCATCAAAAACTCTGGTTGCCATGGAAACCAAATGGAATTTTCTATGAAATTCTTTTAAAATCTTCGCCTCTGAAACCGCTTGTCAGATTTTTCACAGAGATGTTCTTTGGATGACCCTTTTCAAAAACTTTTTGAAATTTTGATCTGTCAAGAAATGTGGCTCTGGTGAATGAGGGCTACTTGCACTGTACATTGTATCTCGGTGTAAAAGGCTTCTCTACTTTTTGTTAGACCACGCTTGTAGGGACTTGACCAATCAGCGTTCAGTATTTCCATTGTATATATCGCAGATACAACTCCCACAGTTGTATATCTGGATATACTATGCTAGTATATCCTGCACTTGAATTCCGACAATTTTTGTTTGCGATGTCGAGTCGGGGCAAAATGTACCCTTCGCAGTAAAAAAATTTTGAAGTATGATTTGAACTGGGTATAACATTTTCATGTGTGAGTGCAATACTATTCAAAGTCTATACAAATAGTATTGCCCTCAAATAGCGATTAACTACAGCAATCTCTTGTATGGAGTGTGCTTTAGGCGGTAGAAAAATAAGGCTCCAGTCTGGTTAAAAGTGTAATGTTGACATTTTGGCTTTAAAACATGCCATTGCCTTTACAATAATTTTTCTACAACTTCAATCGGAGAAGGATTAAACACTTGTTTTCGCTATGAAATTACAACACATTCGACAGCTCTTTAGTTTGCATTGGCGTTAAACGTGTCAGTTCACCTACACATGAATAGGTTGGTTTAGTAATGTTTAACCCTTAACCTGCTTAATAAGTGAAAAGAAACCTTCAAACCAATAATAAAAGCCCAAATTTGGCTATTTCAAAGATATTTTATGGAAAAATATCGCTTTAATACCGCACAGTGTACATCCAAGGTCAGATTACACACGTTCTGTGCTTTCTGATCTGTATCTAAATTGTCCCCTAAAAATCCTTGAGTCGCGTTTAGCAGCCTACAGGTTGAGCTCAATGGCTCTACAAAGTTTACAAGGTTTTCATGTTGACATTGCTTACAAATATTGCTCGAAATTTACGTATTAAACATAATTGCAACAACAACAAAAAAAAAAATGAACAATATTTCTCAGCAACATTCAATGTGCTTCGTAATGAAATAGATTAATACTGTCTAATTACAAGAGACACATAGTAAGTTCTAAACGATGAACGTCCCTATTGTCTTTGACAATCTATGTGTACATCAATCGAAACATAACGTTTTCAAAATTTTGCCGACAAATACAATTTCGATATTAACAATCCACAAATAGGTTAACTTTCATTAAAATCATGATGAATAATTTATCATTTTGATATAGATTAGTACCTTACTTATGCCTCTTTTGAACCAGGTGCAAAACTTTCATTTTTAACAATTACAACGACTCAATTTTGTAGCGGGCTTTTTATCTTCTATAAATATGAGCATATGACGTAATAAGCATGAATAAATAGTCACGTGGTCTAAGTAAGATAGAAAATCTCGTGCCGTGATATATGGGAAATATACACTCGCTAACGCTCGTTGTATATTTCCCATATACCACGGCACTTGTTTTCTATCCCTTACACAGCTGTGGTGTCCATGTGTTGTGTTTATGTCTTGTCTCACTATTTTATCTGAAAGGGTCTGTTGACAATAACATAGAATACACGTTGTTAAACCTTGACCAAAACGACAAAATTTCAGACTGGTCCAAACTGCAAGCACTTGCAGACGACAAACTGAACATGAATCAAAAACTGAAATTTGTTTCCAGCAAGACAGATAACGTTTTTGCAAAAGGAGAAAATTCTGGTTTCCAGTATTTTCTCCTCTTCACAGAATTTATTCAAAAGTCTCCTCTCTCTGGGTCCTAAAAACCAGGGATCGTTTGGTAAAGGATTAACTCTTTACCAAACGAGAAATTGTAGACCTGTCCAAATTGAAAGCATTTGCAGATAACAAAATAAATGTGAACGAAAAATTGAAATTTAGTTTGGGAAGGGTAAAAAACATTGAGGGAAAAGGAGGAAATGCTGGTTACCAGCATTTTCTCCTTTTCCCACAATGTTTTCCAAAGGCCTCCTCAGGATTGTTAAAAGTCGGGATTGTTTGGTCAAGGGTTAAATCTTCAAAAACATCTTTTCTTTCAGTCTAACATAATAAAAATTATCCAGATATGTATATGAATTGCTTACTAATTTGTCTCTCATTCTCTTGCACTAAAAGCTCGATGAGATCAGATTATATGTTTCGTGCATGCTGATCTAGATCTTCATTGTTCTAGATCGTAAGACTGGGCAGGCTGATCTTGGTCGATACTTTTTTGCAGATGCACTAATACCCATTTTCACAGAGCATGGCTCAATTAGTTTTCTAGTGGTTAACTGTAAACTTTGGACAAACTACAGTCCGCAACATGTGTACGATGTTCACAGGCAGTTACCATAACAAGAGCCTTATTGCTTATAGATACATTAAAAGTTATCTCTCTTTCCTTGTAAATAAAACCAAAACAGGTGAGAAAGGGATAATTTTAGTTTTTTACGACAATGCTTTCACAGGCGCAAGTAATCATTATAAGTTTCGACCCAGGTCAGCGTGAGCGAAGTGCACATAGATGGACACTTTCTGCAGCTGTATTAGGCCCCCTTTTCACCGAGCTCCACTTGTCATGTATTTGCCGTTTACAAAACAAAAATACTGTCTAAAGAGTTGAAGCACAAGCGTACATTTTTTATCCCCCGCCGAAGGCTTGGCGATATTATCTATGACATTGTCCATCCGTCCACCTGTCAGTCCATGCGTCCATCCGTGACAATATCTCCAATACCATCGGATGGGATTTCGTGAAACTTAATACGTGTGCACAACAACTTATTCCGCAGTTAGACTTTTTTCCTTCGATACAGAATGGCTGAATAAAAACGATTTTGAGTTACGCGGTCGCGTAAAATTTTGAAAGGTATTTTTTCTGCGGAGGATATCATTTCAACGAAAATGCTTGTTTTTTTTTTTCAACAATAACCAGACTTAGGTTTCATAATGCAGACCGGTAGCGTCTTTATTCTATTTTCCAGTCTCAATCTCTGGGCACATCTAATTGATTGAAATTTCCTCCTCCCGGCCCAACCTGAATGTCAATGAGCTTGCGCCGACCCGTACTTCCTGTCTGAAAACGAGGCTCATCTGCATATCGTCCGTCAGGAGTCGTCTTGCATGCCCATCTCTTGTTAATGATATATTGCTCATCCTCCATTTTGGCATTGCTCTTGTAAAGGGAGGTCAGATGCTTCTTTGTGATACATCGTTTCAAGGAACTCGTCATTTAACTCATTACCAAACGACAAAATTTTAGGTTTGTCTAAATTGAAAGCATTTTCTGACGACAAAAAAAAAAAAAACCAAAAAATTAGTGACTGAAAATTTAAAATTTGTTTTTTGAAGAGTAGAAAACATTGTGAGAAAATGCTGGTTAGGTTGGTTTAAACATAATTATTTTACATTGATTGAGAAACAAGTTCTGACAACTTATACTAATCTCTCTCGATTCAACTTCCAAGGAACTACACCAGTACTCGCGCCGAATGTGTGCGCCCATGAAAAATCCCAAAGTTGACACCTGCTTCTGGGTATCGAACTGAGGACCTTATGGTTACGAGGCCGACGCTCTACCTCACAACCTCCGACACCACTGAAAATGCTGGTTACCAGAATGTTTTCCAAAGACTTCTTTCTCAGGGTAGTCAAAAGTATATGGACTGTGTGGTAAAGGGGGAAACCATGTGTTATAACCACCAGGAAGAAAGTTAATTATGAATCCAGTCAGTAAACGCAGCTTGTTTTAACAAGATAATTAATCATGAAGTAGACTGATCCTTTGACATGCCAAAATGACTACAAATATTTACCCCTTTTTTCACAATGTTTTTATGAAGCTTTTCTTACAAGGTTGTAAAAATTCGTGATTGAAAGATAAAGGGGTTAACGCAATAATGACTAGATGTTCACTGTCCAGTATTTTAAGATCTTTTTCGGCAAATTTACATCAACGTCTTTACCAGACCATGGAATTTATAGACTGGTCTGAATTGAAAGCATTTGCAGACAAAATAAATTTCAAAAATTGAAGTTTGGTTTGAGACGGGTGGAAAACATGGTGGGAAAAGGAAAAAAAATGCTGGTTATCAGTATTTTCTCCTTTTCCCACAATCTTTTCAAAGGGCTTTTTTCTAAAGGTCGTTGAGAGTCGTGATTGTGTGGTAAAGGGTTAAAGCGCCTATGGTGGCAGAAACATTTCAAAACTAGGTTAAATGTTGTCAGCTAGCTCCATCTTTTGTTTATTTTTTACATATTTTTTAAAATTTCAGTTTTTGCCAGCGAGTAACACTTGGACCAATTTCAATTTTTTCAATTCAATTCAATAAGTTTATTGAGTATTTAGGCCTCTGGCCCAGGTACAATATATACCGTTGAATACAATTCCCTTCAACAACCAAAAAAAAAACACCATATTAACAGGTTTTGATCTTTACAATAACGTCCATACTTTTAAATGGTATGAATTTAATTTAAATGCATTTAAATACCTGTATTGTTTAAATTTGGCAGCTGTTGGGCCTTTACAATACATGGATCCGTGGAAATCGATATTTGACCAATCAGGACATCGGGTTTATTCTACCCGATGTCCTACCTTGGTTTCTGCTATTTCGGCTCACAAATAAACGACTGTTAACGTTGGAAGAATGCAATTCTCTTTAATTATGTTGTGTTTTTAACGTTTGAATTTTGAAAAAAAAAAACTTACAAAATGTGCTTTGCGAACGTGTACCGATGACGTGAGATCACGCAGAGGCTATAGACAAGTTTAAATTGTGATGATTACTGAAAATTTGAACTTGTGCAAAGAGCTAATCAGCGCTGGATGATAGATTAATTTAAAGTATTCTGTAATTTTTCCTCCCTGAAAGAGAAAACTGGAAAACAAAGGTAAAAACAGACCTATATGAAGTATTAATAAAAAGAAAATACTTTTACTTGAATATCTAACCTTGTTCAATAACCTATGCACATCCAAAAAGTGGCCGCGTAACATGTCACCAATTTTTCAATTTGACATTAATCTTAGCACATGGTGCATGAAGAATATGCTGAATGTGTACTGGGATCGTATATACGATCTCTGATGTGTAGATATAGATCAGATTGCAAATTACATGATGTTTATTCTTGGATTTAAAGTACCTGCTGATTACAATAAGCACTTTGAGGTGTAGTTCTTCCTCATTATAGGAGTATATTTCAATTTTAAAAAAAGTCTAACTTCTGATCTGGTGCAACATGGAATTTTTTCTCTTGACTTATCTGTTTTAACCGTTTACCACATAACGGGTTTTAACGACCCGTAGAAAGCTTTTAAAAGCATTGCGGAGAAAGGAGAAAATTTAAAGTCTTTAAAGTCTTTAAAGTCCTAACATTAATTTTATCCTTTTCTCACTGTGTTTTGCGCTCTTTCAAAAACAAATTTCAATTTTTTAATCATTTATTTTGTTGTCTGCAAATATTTTAATTTGGATTGCTCTAAAAATTTTGTCATTTGGTGACGAGTTTAAATGAGTTAGCACATCTGCACATTAGCACAAAGGGTGTGTTGGTAAACTGTTAATTTGATAGGAAGTGTGTTTGATTGCAAAGCAAATTACCGCTCTAATCAACTTGACCACCCGTTGTCATCAGTATATCATATACTACCGTCAATGATATTAACAATTTTCTTAATAGTGACAACACACTAAGCGCATTTTATAATCCATCTGACAACCGTTTTCCCCATAACCTGATATTAAAATTTTTCATTAACTATTAACTTAGACCTCTCTGTACATTCAGACATTCTATAAACTTTTCAAAATGTTTCTTTAATTTGGTATGATGCTGAGATGACTTTACTAGCCCAACGAAAGCAATAAGTATCGTTAATTCTATTATTCTGTGGCAAAACGGAGACTTGTTGATGTTTTTTATATGTTCAAATTTTTGTTTAAACATGTAAATCTGTTACATTGTACGTCGCCCCCGTAATTCCCCCTTTTAGTACATCTCCGTATGTAAATTCGTAAAGCATCTTTAAATTTCTTACAAAGAATTTATCATCGATAGAAATATATGATTAAAATACTTTTTCCGGAATTTTATTGAGAGAAACAGTCATGAAAGTCGATTTAAGTAGCCTATCTGCTATACTGTATATGTATTGACTACGTTTGTTTGTGAGACCTTAGCAACAGTAACTAAGGTAGTCGGTTTATCTTTTCACCACGGATCCATGTATTGCAATATTTCATTGATTAATTGTATGCTGTTTAAAGGTGGGTACTTAGAATTTTCACATCACACCAAATCAAAAAATATATATATCACTGAAATTTATATGAAAAAACGATACAAATCATCAATAATTAAGAATCATAAAATTACAAAAAAAACATTTTTTTGATGGTATTCCCTTAAAAGGCTACGTAGCCTCTTAAGCTATTTTTGGATTTCGCGCCAAAAATAAAAAAATGCATTGTGGGAATGTTAAGTGACTGGCACGTGACTAATGACGCTTAAATTCCATTACATAACAAACATGTAATTATTTTTCATAATATCTTCTTCGGATGCTATGTTTGAAGCTTCGTCTGTGTATTTCCAGTATGTAAATGAGCGAGTTGTTCATGTAAAAATAGAACGTGTTTCCCGTCGATGTCGAACTTGGCCATAGTAAATCTCTAATTTCTCGTGTTGTCGGATGGTTTTCGACTACTGGGGTTTTAATAATGACGATTATAAGGCTTTGGGAGTATAAGGACAATAGTTTTGTATTTTTGTAAAATTTTCGTCCCAAATTCTGAAGGGCCACCTTTAAACGCCGTTTTCAATATAATTTCAGTTATATCCCGACGGCCACTGCACAGATTCATGCTTTCCTGGAATTTGTTTTACCACTACTCCTCACAGTATTCCTCTAAGCCACTGGCTGCTTCCTCACATAACAACCCGTGGAAACAATGGTCAGGGGTAAGACAGAGGAGTGAATCCTGTCGCAATGACTATCGTCAATCCTCGGACAGAAATTGACCATGGCAGGGGTCGAACCCACGACCTCCTGTTCTCAATTCCTGTACACTACCGACTGAGCTACCGGTACTCGGCTTTTAATGGAGAAATCATCAGACCTCTCCAACAGTGGTTAGTTTAAAAAGGCAGACTGTCACAGAACTTGTTGTCTAAATCCTTTTTTCTCGCGCAATACACAGTCTGTTTCGTCATGGTTTGATAAACAAAGCGAAATAAAAAAAAAAACAAACAGGAAATAGACGTAGTTTAATTTTATATGGAAAATTTCAGAAAATACTTGTTATATCAATTTGCCAATGACCTCTCAGATAATTGTATTTTTTCATTAAGCAAATAAATCTGAGCAGAAGAAGAAATAAAAGATACTTTCGCTGGACAAAATCATGCGAGTTGAAAACCCGACAAGAAGGTCAAATGACCGTCATGTAAAGCATCAGAGGTTTCTACGTGGAGGCCTTTTTACTTGTTTGTTTACATGAACCAAAATATATTTAATTAAAAGCCAATAAACTATTTGAGAACATTGGTGCTGAACTCTTCTGGCTTCTTTTGTAAAGAAGAAAACTTGTATTTCAGGTTTTTTCTATTCCTTGCCTAAGAAGTACATGTCAGTTACTAAATATTGTTATTGTTACACGTCTAGTTTTGACAGAAAGAAGAATATTTCGAGGGGTGCAAACTTCATAATATTGATGCGAGGCGTCGAATTTGCCTTCATCTAATTGAGTGTTTACAATGAAATGAAATGATCAAATAGAATTTCATTAAAATATCTCGCTTTTTTCCCCGCCGTCATTGATTAATGCGAGAACAATTTGAACTTTGAAATGTGTTGGGCTGAAGATAAATTTGGCGCCAGTTACTTTCCTTTCTATTTCAAATTTTAGCCTTACTGATCTATGAGATATTGGTAAAAGCTTAGGAACTGTACCCTTTACTTCATAACCCCGAATTTTAATTATATCGACATCGAGGAAAAAGCCTTCTGAATACATGGTGGGAATAGGAGAAAATACTGGTTACCAACATTTTCTCCTATTCCCAACATGATTTCAAAAGGCTTTTAAAGAGCATTTTCTCCTTTTCCCACCATTTATTCATGTACTTTGTACTTGTTTTTAACCACCAATTTGGAGAAGAACGTTATAAGCTCTGCCTTTGTCTTGATCCATTTTTGGAAAAAAAATCTGAATCATTTCGTCGGTTTACTTCGAAAACCTCGTAACTACAGCTTGAAACAAGCTGTAGTTACGAGGTTTTCGAAGTAAACCGACCATTTGTAAATTCTAGTGTACATGAATCTACAAATGAAATATGTTTAAACTAGAGAACTTCTGTTCATTTGTGTTGCTGGTAACCAATCTATTCTCCTTTCCGCACGACGTTTTCTATTCTTTCAAGGAAAAATATCCTTATCTTAGTTACATTTTATTTGTTGTCTGGTAATGCTTTTAATTTGGACTCGTTCAAAATGTTCTCGTATATTAAAGGTGGCCCTTCAGATTTGGGACGAAAATTTTACAAAAATACAAAAAAAAATATCCTTATACTCCCAAAGCCTTTTAATTTTCAGTCGTAAAATCCCAGTATTCAAAAACCATCCGACAGCAAGAAAAACGAGAATTTAACTATGGCCCAAGTCGACACCGACGTGAAACATGTTCTATTTTTTTCATCAACTCGCTCATTTACATAGCGGAAATACAAAGACGAAGCTTTAAAATAGCGTTCGAAGAAAACATTATGGAAAGTAATTACATATTTGTTATGTTATGGAATTTAAGCGTCATTAGTCATGTGCCAGTCACTTGACATTCCCACAATACTTTTTTTTCAATTTCTGGCGCTAAATCTAAAAATACCTTAAGTGGGTACGTAGCCTTTAAAGGGAATACCGTAAAAAATTACTGTAATTTTATGATTTTTGATTATTGATGATTTGTATTCTTTTGTCATATTTAAATTTCAGTGATATATTCATTTTCTAATGCGGTGAGATGAGAAAAATCTAAATACCCACCTTTAAAGAGGGGTGTCAGATGCTCAAAATGATTGTGGTATGTTCGAATCTGCCTAGCCCCGGTAGCTCAGTAGAAAGTGTGCAGGTAGTGGGTCTGATCCCTGGCTCGGTCAATTTCTTTTTGGTGGTAGTCATTGCGATAGGAATCATTCTTCTCTCACCGCTGATCATTGGTTTGAAGATGATTACGTGGGAAAGCAGCCAGTAGCTTGGAAAAAATACCCATTTTGCGGAGTACTGGTTCTTCTTTCCGCCAAACCACTGGCTGCTTTCACACATAACCATTGTCGAAGCAATGGTCAGCTGTGGGTGAGAAATGAATCCTGTCACAATGATCCTCGGATCATGAAAAATAGCCTATCCGGGGATCGAACAAACGTCTCCCTGTTCTCAAGTTCTGTGCACCACCGACTGAGCCATTGGGGCTCTACAGCCACTTCGAAGAAAAGAGGGTTTTCTTTGCCAAACCTCAAATATCAGTCATTGACTGAGGCATTATACCAGGTAAGCATAGTCATAGATCTATAAAAATCATTTTTTGTCCAACAACAAATAGAATCATGAGGTAGATTGATCCTCGGATATACAGAAAATTAACTGATAGCGAAAAGTTTTGGTCCAGGTCAACCTGCAAGGACTGCGTATGCTGACCTTGGTGGAATACTTTTCGCAGAAATTAATTATTGAGCATTAAGGTTTTCCTCCCCTGAAGCTTCTGGCCAACATGACATATATTTATATATTTGATGTTAGATTAATGAGAATTAGTAGTGATTCAATAGTAAACACTTTCAAGTGCCCAGAATTTCTTTAAATGTCTATCTAAAAAGTTTCTGTTCATACATCTATTACTTTTTTGTAAAAGGGAGGTAATAATAATAATAATAATCTCTCTTTGATTTGAGGATATAGTGATTTCAGAATTGAAAATGATAATTCTATGAAGTCAAAAGCTCCAAAAGTGG
Source organism: Tridacna crocea (assembly GCA_943736015.1). Classification (NCBI taxonomy): domain Eukaryota; kingdom Metazoa; phylum Mollusca; class Bivalvia; order Cardiida; family Cardiidae; genus Tridacna; species Tridacna crocea. Next base: position 29,151,558 of record OX031066.1, on the reverse strand, counting down.
CTCAGTTAAGATGCTACAATATTGATGATTTTTAATGATATCATATTTTCCAGAGTAAAATTACAGTAGAAATAGATGTTCCGCTTCAGGGTAGGAATACCTTAAGCCCCCTTTTCACAGATCAAATCTCATATAGCTCTATGTATCTGGCAAAGGACAATGCAATGTAGTGCAGACAATCATACACTTCGTTAGACAATATAATATAAAGCATTCAGAGGCTGAAGGTCGATCATTTGTGTTTCTTTATTCCTTTTGGACGTCTGGACATTTAGCCAACATTGTAAATAATGGTTTCTTTTATACGTTTATCTTTCTTGGCTAAACTCCCTCTTTTCATTTCCTCCAACTTCAAATGATATACATGCACGTGTGCCGTGTTCTTTGAAAAGGGGGGTTTAAAGATGGCCCTACAGATTTTGTGACGAAAATTTGTACAAGAAAACAGAAAAAAAATTCATCCTTGTACTCCCAAAGCCTTTTAATTTTCATTCATAAAAACCCTGTAGTCGAAAACCATCCGACAACAAGAGAAATCAGATATTTACTAAGGCCCAAGTCGACACCGACACAGTTTTTTTTACATGAACTACTCGCTCATTTACTTACCGGAAACCCACAGCTGAGGCTTGAACAAATATAGCGTTCGATGAAGACATTATGGAAAATAATTACATGTTTGTTATTTTACATTATTTCATGCTTTCCGGTAGAATATCGAGAAATAGGAGTGAAAATATTTTTCGATCTTACACTGGTACCACCAGTGAAAATACCGATTTTCACGTTCTTGTTGCCTGGGTAAATTGCGCGTGCCTAACAACCATATGGGAAATATGACGTCATATACCTTAGATTTCTCGCGCTTGACGCAACGTTGCTATGCGGAAGGGGTACGCCACGGGGAATAAGGGAAAAGAACTGTACTGAATTTTGATAAAGCTCCTCCCAGAAAGGGTAAAAATCATGAAATAAATAGAATATTTATTTTTTTCGGTGAAAGATCGAAATTTATTTCATCGAGTGGACACCATAGGTAATATTTTCACGCCACTCGTGAACACCATCGGTAATATTTTCACGAGTGGCGTGAAAATATTACCTATGGTGTCCACTCGATGAAATAAATTTCGATCTTTCACCGAAAAAAACAAACATCCTCTATGTATTTAAGTGTCATTGGTCATGTGCCAGTCACTTGACACTCCAACAATGTTTTTTTTTTGGGCGCGAAATCTAAAAATAGCTTAAGAGGCTACGTAGCTTTTCAAGGGAGCAAAGAACTTTTTGCTATGTTATGATTCTTAATTATTGATGAATTGTATTGTTGTTTTTTTTTTTCATATGAGTTTCACTGATATATAGATCTTTTTTTTTTTAATCAGGTGAGATGTGAAAAATCTAGATAGGGCCTACCCATCTTTAATACATCTGCAAAAAGTATCGACTTATCTCAGCCTGTGCAGTCGGCGTTTTTTAGAACCAGTCTTCTTGATGACAGAATTGATTTTCTGGACCCATAAATATACCATTACTTTATCGTGGACATACATCAAGTCCCCTTTTAGCCACAGCATGGCTTACATGTTACGTTAATTATTTATTCTTCCACCGTTTCTGCCGTGGACTGTACAGGCTTTTTCATTCGGCAAACCTCGGGTGATCGGTTGATAAATTCCCACGGCTGTATCACGAAGCTTGCTATATATGCACCTACACGGTACATTTCTTCGCCGGAAGTACACCGCTTTACCGTTCTTAAATCGTTAATACTCCACCTAAAATAAAATAGTCACACTTTTTCTATCAGAATCTTTCGAAAGACATTTCCGTTTACAAACAGTGTGTACATTTATTTTTAACTTGTATTAATTCCGTACAGGCACTTTTTAGCTGCAGGTTGCTTATCGCCGTGGTTGTAGTTGCCGTTACTTATTGATTTACATGCATGGCGCCGCCATGTTTAACTCTTTATAAAAAAAAAACCACAAAATTTTGGACTTGTCCAAAATCAAGTCAAATGCAGACGGCAAAATAGATGTAAATCAAAAGTTGAAATTTGATTTGGAAAGGGTAGAAAACTTTGTGGGAAAAGGAGAAAATGCTGGTTACCTGCATTTTCTTCTTTTTCCCCCAATGGATTCAGAAGAAAAAAACAAAAATCAGGCTATAATTGGGTCTAACAGACACAAATTACTACTGATATGGCAATTACTGTTGTACAGAAACACCAAGAGTCATCAATAGTCATTAGGTTCTAAGGGTGACTCACTAACTTTCTGCTGACAGTATAGAACAAGATCACACTGAACACAACGTGCAGTCTTATCTTGGATCTACACTGCCCGATAAAGATATTTTTTCCTCATAGAATTATTTTTGAAACTGTAACAATAGGGTTTCTACTATGGGCTCATTGACCTTTGATCTTTCTGTGCAGTTTGATCTTGTACCAATATTGTCCGATAATATGTTTTGTTCTTAGACTTACATAGATCTAAGAAGCAACATTCGGGCGTTTTTACTTTCACCTTGCAAGTTTTACCCAGTTGTTTGCAGGTTTAAGAAATAGTCCAATTTATCATGGTTTATGGTTCAATAAACCACAGTTGTGAGCTATGAGGCACAATAAATAATTTTCGACGGCGATAGCCCAAGTGCGCCTCAAACTCACAACGTGGTTTATTGAACGATACACCACGATAGAAAGAAGATTATTTCGATTCTAACATGGCCAAGTCTTAATGAACGAAAAAATAAAAAACAAGTTCAAACTTAGGGTAAAACTTCTGTTCCATTGAATAACTTATAGAATGATGTCACTTTTTTACCACGCTTTCCTTGCATTGTTTTTATAGAGCCGAATTCGCGTGTCATGTTAGAATTAAATATCTTTTTAGGGGAATATACGAGAACAAGAATAAGGTCAGATTAAGATTAGTGCAATAGACATGCAATAGACATTGATTGGCACTTTGATTGACAGTTAGATAATTGTACATCAAAAGTCATTAGCTACGTGATGAGATGTATGGAAGGACCATTGGGAACATAGATACAGTTTTTTTTTCTATTTTAATCGAGATTTATTCAGTCAAAAAATGCTCTATTTGATTTTTAAAAACCTCTTCTAAACAACCAAATCAAACGGCGTCCAAATTGGAAGCATTTGCTGACGACAAAAGAAAAGGGACTCAAAAGACAGATTTTTTCCAACGATTATTCCGCCGAGTTTCGGTAGTGCAGTCGGTAAAAGAATGGGACTTGAGTACAGAAGGTCACTTGGTCAAACCCTGGCTTTGCTATTTTCTTTCCGTGGATTGATGATAGTCATTGTGACAGGATTCATTTTTTCTCCCACCTCTGACCATTTTTTTCGACGATGATTTGGTGGGAAAACAGCCAGTGGCTTGGAAAGAAGTTTGTGCGGAGTACAAATCTCGGGAAACTCGGGAAACAACAAAACTCAGGAAAGCACGGAGAGGTGAGCTGGACTCTGTGATACTGTTGAAAACGGCGTCAAATATCATACAATCAATAAATCAACAAATTAATAAAATCAATCAATCAATCAATAAAAAAAAAAATAAATCAGTCATTCTATCAAACAATCCTACCGACCGACAGACCGATCCATCCATCCATCAATGAAAACTCTTCTTCATCAGTGTTATGAAAACACGGGGGTTGCATGGTACAGTTAAAAGAATCTGACTTGTATAGAGAATTCTTTCTACATTTAGAGTGATCTCTAAAGGGAAAATCAATAAGTTTCTGATATGATTAATTTTCAAATCTACATTTATGTACGTAAGCACAATAAAGTTACTACAAACGTATTAATCTTGTAAAAAAAAACAACAACAAAAACAAGAAAAAGTTCATGTTCATTATTATAATCCTCTTTATATTTCATGTGTCCATTCCGAAGTTAGAAATGTTATGGGTAAAGAAATGTCGTAATTTAAGCTGCATGGGGGGATTATTCCCCCCCCCCCCACCCCCGTCACAGTGAATATTTTCCTCCTGCCTAAAATCTAGAACTTCTTTTCTTTTGAAAATATCGGTTATCTGGTTAATTGACTTGAGATCAATAGTTTTAAAAGTGAAATTCGTTGACAAAATAATCAGATGAAAATTATAAAAGTTATTTCATCAGCTTGGGGTTAATATGGGAAAACATTTGTTTCAAAAAGGATAGGTCCTCGAAAATTACCCGTGCCTTACGGCACTCGTTATTTTCGCATACCTTTCCCTTTTTCGGCAAATATTTCCCCATATTAACCACAAGCTGATGAAATAAACTCTATATAATCACCCTTCACCACTACCATGTTCCTGAACCCGTTACCACACGGCAAAATTTTACACCTATCCAAAATGAAAGCATTAGCAGACGACAATTTCAAAGTGGCTTTAATCTTTACCACACAATTCCGACCTTTGACGCTCCTTTAAACAACAACAACAACAACAACAAACCCCACCTTTCAAAAACATCGTGGGAAAAGAAAAAAAATGCTGGTAACCAGCATTTTGTCCTTTTTCCACAATGGTTTCTACCCTTTCAAAGAAAATTTGCACCATGTGAACCACACCGAAATCGTCGTCTGCAAATGCTTTCAATTTCGACAAAGCTAAAATGTTGTCGTCTTGTAAAGGGTTGAAAGGTGCAATTTTGCTTTGATAGGGAAGAAAACTTTGTGGGAAAAAGGAGAAAATGCTGGTTACCAGCATTTTCTCCTTTTGTCACAATGTTTTGAAAAGGCTTTTTCCTCAGAGTCGTTTAAAGTCGTCATTGCATGGTAAAGGCTTAATAAACAGCATGAATACAGATCTGACCGGAAATAAATGCAGCCTGATCTTGGATTCACATTATCCGACATGGTTCGATTTTCTTGAAAAGAAAAGAAAGAAAGGATAGAAAGAAATGAATACCAGTTTTGAAACTGCACTACTTTTGCAATGACCATAAATATCATTCGGCTTATCTCGGGCGATAGGAGCCATCATATCCCTCGGCATTCTCCGAGCAGAATTGTCGTTCTTTACTCTCACAATACATCTCTGCAATAAGCTAAATGACAAGAATCTTGTCAAACCGAGGAAAACATGTTTTGTTACTGTTTAACTGTTTCATGAGTAAAATTATAAAGTAGACAAAGGAAATGTGATTCTTGATACATTATAGGTGCATTCAAACTGATGAATTTACCTGTATACAATGGAACTATTTTTTCGAGCTCCTTTACTGATCAGAATCTTACGCCAATTTTAACAAAAATGGCTGCGTCCATGAATGATGACAACAGTTTTGACACACCGATGGATCTAAGTTTGTAAGACTGAAAAACAAGTTATCGTCCTTTAAAAGACATCTAAGTTTTTCAGAAAATCCCTCTTTTTCGCATTCCCCACCACTAAGTCTGATTGGCCGTATGCTGTTTGAACAGCACACAAAACAATCGATATTGGTCTCTCTTTCACCGGCGTTTTGTGTCGCCATTTTGAGTTATGGTCACGTGACGAAAATATCACGTATCGACGGACTACTTTCTGAGCCAACTACAGAGGTGGATGTGAATGATCCGGAATGCAAGAGAGTGATCCCTCGGTTGTAATTGGTGGATTAATATGCCTCAGATCGATACATTCATCTCCCGGAAGAACACCGGTTTACCGTTCTGAAAATTGTAAGGCTCCTCTTACAAAAGAAAACTTGAGTTTCAATTTTCTATCGAAATCTTTTTTTTTTAAATAATTTTATTAGCCACGAATATTGGATATAGGAGGTCGTGGCCATCCTCCTCTATCCTTACAACAATCAATTAAATTCCAAGATAAGAATTAATCAAATACATGAACTGTTCAGAGATCCGGATAAGGTTTTGTATTTCAATTTTATATACAGCATTAAATCATAAGTTAACAATAATTTTTAACATACTATTTTGAAGCAGTTTGAAACTGAAAGAACTTGCAGACGACATTTCTGAACTAGCTGAAATATGATTATAAGTTATTGGTTTTATGGGAAAAAAGTGCGGAAAAGTGAGAAATTAATCTTTATGAGCTCTTTCACCCCTTACTACAATGTTTTTCTATTTACATTTTATCATTTTCTCCTTTTTTCCCACTGTGTTAAATAGAGTAGAATGGGAAAGTGTCAAACAACGGCCTATTCAGTTTACCGAATCTGGATCAACGAATAATTAGAATAGACTAATAATGTTATACAAAACTAGTGAGAGAAAAACAAAAACAAAAAGTGAAAAAAAAAAAATAAAAAAGGTGAAAAACAGGAATAACTTATCACATAATAGCAAAAAATGGAATATATATATCAATACATTTTATATTAAGAGTGGTTTTGAATAATATGTCTTACAAATGACCATCTTTCTAAATCAGAATCAGAGGATTTTGTGTCTTTGTAAATGGTCCAAGCCAAAGATAAATTATTTTGAAGGCCATAAATTGTTGGGATTCTAGATTTAGATTTACAAGAAGCGATATATCTTTTGACATACAGAAATCTTTCTAACTATATTTCAGTTGACAAGCAGTTCGCACATTCATCTTTTAACGTTGTTATCGATTCTGATTAAAGATTGTTTTACCGAAAAATAGACAGATGTGAATAACTTCATCGAGGTTGGTTATCTCGTTAACTGTCCGTGGCGTATATACATGTATATAGAATCATGTGATTCTCATTTCAAAATGGGAATCTCCTTAATACGGACGAGGTTAGAGGTAGGTACGGAATCGGCCGACATGTGACGAGTGGATGAATATGAGTCATGCACTGGTAAAAAGGGGCTTGAAGTATCTCTGTGATGCTAGGATGACGAGCAAGTCTTCGCATATATTGCAAATCTATGGAATCTATTTCGTTTAGCAACCGTCTTGGTAATTAGGTAGAATGATCCACTGACGTGCAGATATTTGACGGATGACAAAAAGATTCGGCCCGGGTCAGCCTGCGCGGACTGCTTAGGTAGATCTGAGTCGAAACTTTTTGCAGATGCATTAAAGGTAGGTATTTAGAATTTTCACATCCCATCAAATTGAAATATATATATAGTCGTATATCACTGACATCTGTATGAAAAACAATACAAATCATCAATAATTAAGAATCATTAAAATTAAAAAAAAATATTGACAGTAATAACCCTATTAGGTGTAATTTTAAAGCGAATTATTCGGTATCTTTGTCTTATTAAATTGGCAATCTTTGTGCTTAAAGACGGTTCCGTAGCAACATTTAGGGACAGTGTAGGTCAAAACCAGACGGCTGTAAGCGTACAGAGCTACCTGTAATCTATACTGTATGGCATCAATGGGTCATTTTGATAAAAGCGTTGTCTGCGCATGCCATATTCTTCGAAGATTCGACCTGTCTGCTATGACGCACCATTCCCCCCAATTATCGGGGGGGGGGGGGGGGGGAAGGCGGCGGGGATTTTAGTAATGCACGCTATTAAAGGAGCAACGGAGGAAATGGCTATTATCAATACGTTTGAACAGAAATCAGGCCTGTTTTAGCTCCAGATTTCTCTAAACTGCTGATCATAGCTGAATGAATTGCACCAGTTAACGTTTTATTGAGTAAAAAAGAATTTAGTTTGAAAATCAAAATTACAGTTTGCGAGTAGAAAAGTAGTCCGGTTTTCTACCCATAATGCCCAAATAAGATAGATGTGTATTTGTAGAATGCTATCTAGCGGGAGATTATGGGTATATAGAAATGGCTAGATGCAGTTTTTGTACGCGGATTTAAAAGTTGACCACGACTATGTGAAAAGGGCAAGTACGGGTCAGTATGTGTCGATGCAATTTTACGCTGTATGTTGACGCGGATCGATGCCGGTCAATGCGGTTCGAACCGGGTCACTACGGATATCAATACGAAATTCAAATCCATGCAAAAATTTTGAGTATGATCAATTTTTTTTCTCCGCCGTAAAGACGCCCCCGGAATCCATCAGGAATTGACACGGGTTACGATGCGGGTCTATACGGGTGGAACCGGGTCGATAAAGTTTTAACTCCGTATGGATCTGGTTCGAAATCCGACCGGCCGTGTGTGACTATAGCATTAGCTCTAGTTTCCAACCACGCGTTTTTGCCCCCGCAGAGAACAATTTGAACTTTGAAATGTGTTGGGCTGAAGATAAATTTGGCGCCAATTACTTTCCTCTCTATTTCAAATTTCAGCCTTACTGATCTATGAGATATTGGTAAAAGCTTAGGAACTGTACCCTTTACTTCATAACCCCGAATTTTAATTATATCGACATCGAGGAAAAAGCCTTCTGAATACATGGTGGGAATAGGAGAAAATACTGGTTACCAACATTTTCTCCTATTCCCAACATGATTTCAAAAGGCCTTTAAAGAGCATTTTCTCCTTTTCCCGCCATTTATTCATGTACTTTGTACTTGTTTTTAACCACCAATTTGGAGAAGAACGTTATAAGCTCTGCCTTTGTCTTGATCCATTTTTGCAAAAAAAATCTGAATCATTTCGTCGGTTTACTTCGAAAACCTCGTAACTACAGCTTGAAACAAGCTGTAGTTACGAGGTTTTCGAAGTAAACCGACCATTTGTAAATTCTAGTTTACATGAATCTACAAATGAAATATGTTTAAACTAGAGAACTTCTGTTCATTTGTGTTGCTGGTAACTAATCTATTCTCCTTTCCGCACGACGTTTTCTATTCTTTCAAGGAAAAATATCCTTATCTTAGCTACATTTTATTTGTTGTCTGGTAATGGTTTTAATTTGGACTCGTTCAAAATGTTCTCGTATATTAAAGGTGGCCCTTCAGATTTGGGACGAAAATTTTACAAATTAAAAAAAAAATTTCCTTATACTCCCAAAGCCTTTTAATTTTCAGTCGTAAAACCCCAGTATTCAAAAACCATCCGACAGCAAAAAAACACGAGAATTTAACTATGGCCCAAGTCGACACCGACGTGAAACATGTTCTATTTTTTTCATCAACTCGCTCATTTACATAGCGGAAATACAAAGACGAAGCTTTAAAATAGCGTTCGAAGAAAACATTATGGAAAGTAATTACATATTTGTTATGTTATGGAATTTAAGCGTCATTAGTCATGTGCCAGTCACTTGACATTCCCACAATACTTTTTTTTAAAAATTTCTGGCGCTAAATCTAAAAATAACATTAGTGGTTACATAGCCTTTAAAGGGAATACCGTAAAAAATACTGTAATTTTATGATTTTTGATTATTGATGATTTGTATTCTTTTGTCATATTTAAATTTCAGTGATAGATTCATTTTCTAATGCGGTGAGATGAGAAAAATCTAAATACCCACCTTTAAAGAGGGGTGTCAGATGCTCAAAATGATTGTGGTATGTTCGAATCTGCCTGGCCCCGGTAGCTCAGTAGGAAGTGTGCAGGTAGTGGGTCTGATCCCTGGCTCGGTCATTTTCTTTTTGGTGGTAGTCATTGCGACAGGAATCATTCTTCTCTCACCGCTGATCATTGGTTTGAAGATGATTAAGTGGGAAAGCAGCCAGTAGCTTGGAAAAAATACCCATTTTGCGGAGTACTGGTTCTTCTTTCCGCCAAACCACTGGCTGCTTTCACACATAACCATTGTCGAAGCAATGGTCAGCTGTGGGTGAGAAATGAATCCTGTCACAATGATCCTCGGATCATGAAAAATAGCCTATCCGGGGATCGAACAAACGTCTCCCTGTTCTCAAGTTCTGTGCTCCACCGACTGAGCCATTGGGGCTCTACAGCCACTTCGAAGAAAAGAGGGTTTTCTTTGCCAAACCTCAAATATCAGTCATTGACTGAGGCATTATACCAGGTAAGCATAGTCATAGATCTATAAAAATCATTTTTTGTCCAACAACAAATAGAATCATGAGGTAGATTGATCCTCGGATATACAGAAAATTAACTGATAGCGAAAAGTTTTGGTCCAGGTCAACCTGCAAGGACTGCGTATGCTGACCTTGGTGGAATACTTTTCGCAGAAATTAATTATTGAGCATTAAGGTTTTCCTCCCCTGAAGCTTCTGGTCAACATGACATATATTTATATATTTGATGTTAGATTAATGAGAATTAGTAGTGATTCAATAATAAACACTTTCAAGTGCCCAGAATTTCTTTAAATGTCTATCTAAAACGTTTCTGTTCATACATCTATTACTTTTTTGTAAAAGGGAGGTAATAATAATAATAATCTCTGTTTGATTTGAGGATATAGTGATTTCAGAATTGAAAATGATAATTCTATGAAGTCAAAAGCTCCAAAAGTGGCTCAGTTAAGATGCTACAATATTGATGATTTTTAATGATATCATATTTTCCAGAGTAAAATTACAGTAGAAATAGATGTTCCGCTTCAGGGTAGGAATACCTTAAGCCCCCTTTTCACAGATCAAATCTCATATAGCTCTATGTATCTGGCAAAGGACAATGCAATGTAGTGCAGACTGTCATACACTTCGTTAGACAATATAATATAAAGCATTCAGAGACTGAAGGTCGATCATTTGTGTTTCTTTATTCCTTTTGGACGTCTGGGCATTTAGCCAACATTGCTTATAAATAATGGTTTCTTTTATACGTTAATCTTTTTTGGCTAAACTCCCTCTTTTCATTTCCTCCAACTTCAAATGATATACATGCACGTGTGCCGTGTTCTTTGAAAAGGGAGGTTTAAAGATGGCCCTACAGATTTTGGGACGAAAATTTGTATAAGAAAACAGAAAAAAAATCATCCTTGTACTCCCAAAGCCTTTTAATTTTCATTCATAAAAACCCTGTAGTCGAAAACCATCCGACAACAAGAGAAATCAGATATTTACTACGGCCCAAGTCGACACCGACACAGTTTTTTTTACATGAACTATTCGCTCATTTACTTACCGGAAATCCACAACTGAGGCTTGAACAAATATAGCGTTCGATGAAGACATTATGGAAAATAATTACATGTTTGTTATTTTACATTATTTCATGCTTTCCGGTAGAATATCGAGAAATAGCAGTGAAAATATTTTTCGATCTTACACTGGTACCACCAGTGAAAATACCGATTTTCACGTTCTTGTTGCCTGGGTAAATTGCGCGTGCCTAACAACCATATGGGAAATATGACGTCGTATACCTTAGATTTCTTCTTCTTTTTCCCCCAATGTTTTCCAAAGCTTTCTTTCTCAGGGTCGTTAAAAGTAGGGATTAAAAATAGCTTAAGAGGCTACTAGCTTTTTAAGGGAGCAAAAAACTTTTTGCTATGTTATGATTCTTAATTATTGATGAATTGTATTGTTGTTTTTTTTTCATATGAGTTTCACTGATATATAGATCTTTTTTTTTTTAATCAGGTGAGATGTGAAAAATCTAGATAGGGCCTACCCATCTTTAATACATCTGCAAAACGTATCGACTTATCTCAGCCTGTGCAGTCGGCGTTTTTTAGAACCAGTCTTCTTCATGACAGAATTGATTTTCTGGACCCATAAATATACCATTACTTTATCGTGGACATACATCCAGTCCCCTTTTTGCCACAGCATGGCTTACATGTAACGTTAATCATTTATTCTTCCACCGTTTCTGCCATGGACTGTAGAGGCTTTTTCATTCGGCAAACCTCGGGTGATCGGTTGATAAATTCCCATGGCTGTATCACGAAGCTTGCTATATATCCACCTACACGGTACATTTCTTCGCCGGAAGTACACCGCTTTACCGTTCTTAAATCGTTAATACTCCACCTAAAATAAAATAGTCACACTTTTTCTATCAGAATCTTTCGAAAGACATTTCCGTTTACAAACAGTGTGTACATTTATTTCTAACTTGTATTAATTCCGTACAGGCACTTTTTAGCTGCAGGTTGCTTATCGCCGTGGTTGTAGTTGCCGTTACTTATTGATTTACATGCATGGCGCCGCCATGTTTAACTCTTTATAAAAAAAAAAAACCACAAAATTTTGGACTTGTCCAAAATCAAGTCAAATGCAGACGGCAAAATAGATGTAAATCAAAAGTTGAAATTTGATTTGGAAAGGGTAGAAAACTTTGTGGGAAAAGGAGAAAATGCTGGTTACCTGCATTTTCTTCTTTTTCCCCCAATGTTTTCCAAAGCTTTCTTTCTCAGGGTCGTTAAAAGTAGGGATTAAGTGGTAAAGAGTTAAAAATCATTGAAATCACGTGGATGACTGGCCGTACTTCGAAATGGACATCTACTTTTTAAAGACGATATTTTTTTTTACTTAAATTGACTCTGTAAGACTTGGTTCATGGCCCAATCATTATTACAAAACGTCCTTAGTCTCTTTCTTTAAAATTTTCTAAATTTGAAGGTAACATAACCTCTGATCGGCTAAACAATTTGGTTAAGTCACTCAGAAGTTGTGTTACTTTCAAATTTTAAAATAATGCTAACATTTATTCTGCATAAGTAAAAATCGATCTGTCAAATTCCAGTGGTAAAAATTCTGAATAATTCTATTTCAAAGTTTAATTTTGAATAAAAATATCTCCTTACCGTAGAGTGGAGATCCAAGATCAGACTGCACGTTTTGTGCAGTTTGATCGGAATCTACACTGTCCACAAAAGTTCAGCGAGTCGCGTTAAGCAGCCGTAGAGTTTAAAAGATTAGAATAAGAATGTTCTAACTAAGAAGGGTTGATAAATACGACCATAGGATTCAGAAGAAAACAAAAATCAGGCTATAATTGAGTCTAACAGACACAAATTACTACTGATATGGCAATTACTGTTGTACAGAAACACCAAGAGTCATCAATAGTCATTAGGTTCTAAGGGTGACTCACTAACTTTCTGCTGACAGTATAGAACAAGATCACACTGAACACAACGTGCAGTCTGATCTTGGATCTACACTGCCCGATAAAGATATTTTTTCCTCATAGAATTATTTTTGAAACTGTAACAATAGGGTTTCTACTATGGGCTCATTGACCTTTGATCTTTCTCTGCAGTCTGATCTTGTACCAATATTGTCCGATAATATGTTTTGTTCTTAGACTTACATAGATCTAAGAAGCAACATTCGGGTGTTTTTACTTTCACCTTGCAAGTTTTACCCAGTTGTTTGCAGGTTTAAGAAATAGTCCTCTTTATCATGGTTTATGGTTCAATAAACCACAGTTGTGAGCTATGAGGCACAATAAATAATTTTCGACGGCGATAGCCCAAGTGCGCCTCAAACTCACAACGTGGTTTATTGAACGATAAACCACGATAGAAAGAAGATTATTTCGATTCTAACATGGCCAAGTCTTAATGAACGAAAAAATAAAAAACAAGTTCAAACTTAGGGTAAAAACGTGGATGAAGATTCTGTTCCATTGAATAACTTATAGAATGATGTCACTTTTTTACCACGCTTTCCTTGCATTGTGTTTATAGAGCCGAATTCGCGTGTCATGTTAGAATTAAATAACTTTTTAGGGGAATATACGAGAACAAGAATAAGGTCAGATTAAGATTAGTGCAATAGACATGCAATAGACATTGATTGGCACTTTGATTGACAGATAATTGTACATCAAAAGTCATTAGCTACGTGATGAGATGTATGGAAGGACCATTGGGAACATAGATACAGTTTTTTTTTTCTATTTCAATCGAGATTTATTCAGTCAAAAAAATGCTCTATTTAATTTTTAAAAACATCTTCCAAATAACCAAATCAAACGGCGTCCAAATTGGAAGCATTTGCTGACGACAAATGAAAAGGGACTCAAAAGATAAATTTTTCCGCCGAGTTTCGGTAGTGCAGTCGGTAAAAGAATGGGACTTGAGTACAGAAGGTCACTTAGTCAAACCCTGGCTTTGCTATTTTCTTTCCGTGGATTGATGATAGTCATTGTGACAGGATTCATTTTTTCTCTCACCTCTGACCATTTTTTTCGACGATGATTAGCTGGGAAAACAGCCAGTGGCTTGGAAAGAAGGTTGTGCGGAGTACAAAACTCGGGAAACTCGGGAAACAACAAAGCTCAGGAAAGCACGGAGAGGTGAGCTGGACTCTGTGATACTGTTGAAAACGGCGTCAAATATCATACAATCAATAAATCAACAAATTAATAAAATCAATCAATCAATCAATAAAAAAAATAAATCAGTCATTCTATCAAACAATCCTACCGACCGACAGACCGATCCATCCATCCATCCATCCATCCATCCATCTATGAAAACCCTTCTTCATCAGTGTTATGAAAACACGGGGATTGCATGGTACAGTTAAAAGAATCTGACTTGTATAGAGAATTCTTTCTACATTTAGAGTGATTTCTAAAGGGAAAATCAACAAGTTTCTGATATGATTAATTTGCAAATCTACATTTATGTACGTAAGCACAATAAAGTTACTACAAACGTATTAATCTTGTAAAAAAAAAAAACAACAAAAACAAGAAAAAGTTCATTTTCATTATTATAATCCTCTTTATATTTCATGTGTCGATTCCGAAGTTAGAAATGTTATGGGTAAAGAAATGTCGTAATTTAAGCTGCATGGGGGAATTATTCCCCCCCCCCCCACCCCCGTCACAGTGAATATTTTCCTCCTGCCTAAAATCTAGAACTTCTTTTCTTTTGAAAATATCGGTTATCTGGTTAATTGACTTGAGATCAATAGTTTTAAAAGTGAAATTCGTTGACAAAATAATCATATGAAAATTATAAAACTTATTTCATCAGCTTGGGGTTAATATGGGGAACATTCGCTTCAAAAGGGATAGGTCCTCGAAAATAACCCGTGCTTTACGGCACTCGTTATTTTCGCATACTTTTCCCTTTTTCGGCAAATATTTCCCCATATTAACCACAAGCTGATGAAATAAACTCTATATAATCACCCTTCACCACTACCATGTTCCTGAACCCGTTACCACACGGCAAAATTTTACACCTATCCAAAATGAAAGCATTAGCAGACGACAATTTCGAAGTGGCTTTAATCTTTACCACACAATTCCGACCTTTGACGCTCCTTAAACAACAACAACAACAACAACAACAACAACAACCTATCAAAATCATTGTTGGAAAAGGAGAAAAATGCTGGTAACCAGCATTTTGTCCTTTTTGCACAATGTTTTCTACCCTATGAAAGAAAATTTGCACCATGTGAACCACACCGAAATCGTCGTCTGCAAATGCTTTCAATTTCGACAAAGCTAAAATGTTGTCGTCTTGTAAGGGGTTGAAAGGTGCATTTTTGCTTTGATAGGGAAGAAAACTTTGTGGGAAAAAGGAGAAAATGCTGGTTACCAGCATTTTCTCCTTTTGTCACAATGTTTTGAAAAGGCTTTTTCCTCAGAGTCGTTTAAAGTCGTCATTGCATGGTAAAGGCTTAATAAACAGCATGAATACAGATCTGACCGGAAATAAATGCAGCCTGATCTTGGATTCACATTATCCGACATGGTTCGATTTTCTTGAAAAGAAAAGAAAGAAAGGATAGAAAGAAATGAATACCAGTTTTGAAACTGCACTACTTTTGCAATGACCATAAATATCATTCGGCTTATCTCGGGCGATGGGAGCCATCATATCCCTCGGCATTCTCCGAGCAGAATTGTCGTTCTTTACTCTCACAATACATCTCTGCAATAAGCTAAATGACAAGAATCTTGTCAAACCGAGGAAAACATGTTGTGTTACTGTTTAACTGTTTCATGAGTAAAATTATAAAGTAGACAAAGGAAATGTGATTTTTGATACATTATACGTGCATTCAAACTGATGAATTTACCTGTATACAATGGAACTATTTTTTCGAGCTCCTTTACTGATCAGAATCTTACGCCAATTTTAACAAAAATGGCTGCGTCCATGAATGATGACAACAGTTTTGACACACCGATGGATCTAAGTTTGTAAGACTGAAAAACAAGTTATCGTCCTTTAAAAGACATTTAAGCTTTTCAGAAAATCCCTCCTTTTCGCATTCCCCACCACTAAGTCTGATTGGCCGTATGCTGTTTGAACAACACACAAAACAATCGATATTGGTCTCTCTTTCACCGGCGTTTTGTGTCGCCATTTTGAGTTATGGTCACGTGACGAAAATATCACGTATCGACGGACTACTTTCTGAGCCAACTACAGAGGTGGATGTTAATGATCCGGAATGCAAGAGAGTGATCCCTCGGTTGTAATTGGTGGATTAATATGCCTCAGATCGATACATTCATCTCCCGGAAGTACACCGGTTTACCGTTCTGAAAATTGTAAGGCTCTTCTTATAAAAGAAAACTTGAGTTTCAATTTTCTATCGAAATCTTTCTAACTATATTTCAGTTGACAAGCAGTTCGTACATTCATCTTTTAACGTTGTTATCGATTCTGATTAAAGTTTTCACCGAAAAATAGACAGATGTGATTAACTTCATCGAGGTTGTTTATCTCGTTAACTGTCCGTGGCGTATATATATAGAATCATGTGATTCTCATTTCAAAATGGGAATCTCCTTAATACGGACGAGGTTAGAGGTAGGTACGGAATCGGCCGAGTTGTGACGAGTGGATGAATATGAGTCATGCACTGGTAAAAGGGGGCTTGAAGTATCTCTGTGATGCTAGGATGACGAGCAAGTCTTCGCATAAATTGCAAATCTATGGAATCTATTTCGTTTAGCAACCGTCTTGGTAATTAGGTAGAATGATCCACTGACGTGCAGATATTTGACGGATGACAAAAAGATTCGGCCCGGGTCAGCCTGCGCGGACTGCTTAAGTAGATCTGAGTCGAAACTTTTTGCAGATGCATTAAAGGTAGGTATTTAGAATTTTCAAATCCCATCAAATTGAAATATATATATAGTCGTATATCACTGACATCTGTATGAAAAACAATACAAATCATCAATAATTAAGAATCATTAAAATTGAAAAAAAATATTGATAGTATTCCCTTAAAAAGCTACGTAGCCTCTTAAGGTATTATAAGATTTAGCGCCAGAAATAAAAAAAAAGTATTGTGGGAATGTCAAGTGATTGGCACGTTACTAATGACGCTTAAATATCGTAACATAACAAACATGTAATTATTTTCCATAATGTCTTCTTCGGATGCTATATTTGAAGCTTCGGCTTTGTATTTCCGGTATGTAAACGAGCGAGTTGCTCATGTAAAAATAGACCGTGTTTCCCGTCGTGTCGACCTGGGCCGTAGTAAATCTCTAATTTCCCTTATTGTCGGATGATTTTCGATTACTGGGTTTTTATGAATGAAAATTAAAAGGCTTTGGGAGTATAAGGATAATTTCCTTCTTTTTTTGTATCTTTAAGGTAAGACCTGTGTAATGCACTTCCGGTGAACATTTGGCAAAAAATTCTAATTGGTTGTTAGATAAGGATGAATAAGGATTTATGCAGAAATAATATTTTTGCACATTTCTAACGGATCAGAAATTCCGTTTATATCTATCTTGAAACTATTTTTTGATACTTTTGTTTGTTTTCTAAAAAGGGAGGTAATTATTATCTCTTTTTCAATTGAGAATATATCGGTTTTAGATTTATAAATGATAATTCAAAGAAGGAAAAAATAGAAAAAATGAAAAGGTGAAAGTAGTTCAATAATACTCATTTTTAATTACAGTTAATTTTGCATGATGATATTTTAGTGGAAATAGCTTTTTTCCATTACACAGGTCTTACCTTAAAAAAAAAACAAAAAAACCCTCAGTCCCAAAATCTGAAGGGCCACCTTTAAGCCCCCTTTTCACAGACCATAGCTCATAGGTTTTTCATGTATTTAACTACAATAAAGGACAGTACACCATAAATCTTCAGAATGTATCCACTATGTGACAGTAATAACCCTATTAGGTGTAATTTTACAGCGAATTATTCGGTATCTTTGTCTTATTAAACTGGCAATCTTTGTGCTTAAAGACGGTTCCGTAGCAACATTTAGGGACAGTGTAGGTCAAAACCAGGCGGCTGTAAGCGTACAGAGCTACCTGTAATCTATACTGTATGGCATCAATGGGTCATTTTGATAAAAACGTTGTCTGCGCATGCCATATTCTTCGAAGATTCGACCTGTCTGCTATGACGCACCATTCCCCCCAATTATCGGGGGGAGGGGGGGGGGCGGGGATTTAAGTAATGCACGCTATTAAAGGAGCAACGGAGAAAATGGCTATTATCAATACGTTTGAAGAGAAATCAGGCCTGTTTTAGCTCCAGATTTCTCTAAACTGCTGATCATAGCTGAATGAATTGCACCAGTTAACGTTTTATTGAGTAAAAAAGAATTTAGTTTGAAAATCAAAATTACAGTTTGCGAGTAGAAAAGTAGTCCGGTTTTCTACCCATAATGCCCAAATAAGATAGATGTGTTTTTGTAGAATGCTATCTAGCGGGAGATTATGGGTATAGAAATGGCTAGATGCAGTTTTTGTACGCGGATTTAAAAGTTGACCACAACTATGTGAAAAGGGCAAGTACGGGTCAGTATGTGTCGATGCAATTTTACGCTGTATGTTGACGCGGATCGATGCCGGTCAATGCGGTTCGAACCGGGTCACTACGGATATCAATACGAAATTCAAATCCATGCAAAAATTTTGAGTATGATCAATTTTTTTCTCCGCCGTAAAGACGCCCCAGGAATCCATCAGGAATAGACGATTTGCCAATTAAATTTGATATAAGCGATATTTCCGTTTTATCGTAAGCGGCGCACCGGAAGTATCACGTGACACCGGACAGTCAAAGCATTATTTCAGTAACAAATGCTGTATGTCCCGGTCACAAATCCTTTGAATTTGGACAAATTCATCACTGAAAAAAAGTGACATAGTAAGAAATCTATATGAAATCAATTCTAACACAATTTATTCATATTTCATGACATTGCTTTTGAAAAAAATAATTAGGAATAGACAAAGTACGCATTTTATGAGATTGTATTGAAATAAAGACCATGTAGAAAGTAAGAATGAACTTGCCCTCTGTAACCTCAATAAAATTCACAATCCCGTCCACTATAATGATCACCAAACGGGTAATATATGAAACAAAAGATAAGAAGGGTCAATTTAATGTGACACGTGTGTGTTAATCTGTAAGAAGTAAGTACATTACAGCTGTTCTAAAGGTCTTCCGCCCTGTCCAGCACAGTGCGATACCGAGATCAAAGGAACACCGAGTTAACCCTTTACTCATTAATTTTTTTTTTGTATAAAACTTCATTAGACGCATATTTTTAAATACATATACTCAAAATGAAGCTTGAATAATTATTTTGTGAAGAAGGTATGGAAGGTTTGAAATTTGAAGCCACGTTTCTTTCGTTCATGATCTACAATATAAAGTTATTCGTCAAAAGGAACATGCCTGAAAGTGCATCAAAGATGTTTGATAATAGTGCTATAATATCAGTAAATGGACTGTCCCTGTCTTTCTGAAGACACTGGACAGCTATTTAACCTTTTACCAAAGTATTCCGAGTTATGGGGATCCGGAAAAAAAGGGGGCAGACGTGCTGATTTTGCACATTTTATGTTATTTTCTCACTTTCTCAACCTTAACACATACCCCCCCCCCCTTTCCCCCTAAAAGTAATTTCAGTATACAGTTCAGAGACATCTGTGAAAAATGAATTTTCAAAGTGTGAGAGAAAATATTGTGGGAAAAAAGGAAGGGATTGCTACAAGCATTTTCTCCTGTCCCAACAATATTCTTTTATTTTTTCAAGGACAATTACAACCATTTGGCATTTTTTTATTCGATCGTCTACATATGCTAAGTATCTGGACGAGTCCAAGGTGTTGACGTCGGGTGAAAACATTCCCGGTAACTATTTAACCTTTTACCAGACGACAAAATTTTAGACTGGACAAAATTGAAAGCACTTGCAGATGACAAAATACGTTACTCAAAAATTGACATTCGATTCCAGCAGGGTATGAAACATTGTGGGAAAAGGAGAAAAATGCTTGTTACCAGCATTTTCTCCTTATCCCACAATGTTTTCAAAAGGCTTCTATCTCACGGTCATAAAATCCAGGAAATGTTTGGTAAAAGGTTAAAACCCTATACCACATAACCCAAGCTTTTTACGACCCTGAGAAATATTGCTTTTGAAAATGTTGTTAAATAGGGATAAAGTTCTGGTAACCAACATTTTCTCCTTTTTCTTTGCTATCCAAAATAGCGAAAAAAGGGGAAAAATAACATTTATATAACTGCAATAGACCTTCCATATTTTTATGTCTGATTGGTCAACTAATGTTTGCCGAATTTCGTAGCTAAGTTTGTAACGTACAGGCTCGAAATCCAGGGGTTGGTGATTTGAATTATTTTAACTATTAAAGTGATAGTACTTAATTCTTTTTTTTTTTAATCGTTCCAGTATCTACAAATAGACAGACACAGTCCATTTACCAAAAACTGGGACATTATACAGTTTGAATTTACGGGATTCATTTTTAGTGGGCAAATACGTGCTATACTTGTTTTCACTGAAAAGCTAGTAAAGGGTTAGCTGGGTGTTCTTTTGATCTCGGTATTTCACCGTCAAAGTGGGTGCATCTATTTGAAAAGCTGTTATGCTCTTCTTAGGCACCGACTAACACACACGTGTCATAATTGTTTATTACGTTCAGTCTGTCGTTGATCACATGTAAAGGTTTGGAATTGTTTAAATCTGTTACGGGGGTAAGTCTGTTCTAATCATTGGCCCCTTAATTTTTTTGTTTTCAAATGCATTATTATGTAACCTGATTTAACTGGTCTCAGTTTAACTGTATATTTGCACTCATTTCTTTCGGAATGGGAGAGGGACTTGATTTTCAAGTTATTAAACCTTATCCTACTAAATAATAATATGACACAAATTTTAAAGTCGATAGTAAAATCTCAAATATTATTTCAAAGGAATATCTCCAGGTAAAATATCTCCGTTTCGGACAGTGTAGATCTAGGATCAAACTGCACGTTTTTCGTAGTCTGATCTTGATCTAAATTATCTGCAAAAAGTCGTTGAGTCGCGCTTCGCAGCATAAGGGTTAATGCAGTCTGCATACAAAAAGTTCTATCAACACGCCCGACAGGAGACAGCGCTGCTTTTGACCTCTGAAGTTTACCGAAAGATTTGACAGAACGAGTTTTTTTGTATGTGTCTTCGAAAAAGATAATTGATAAAACTACTGGCATGGCCGATTTAGGGGTTTTGTTGTCTTATTTATCACGTTTAGGGTGAATTCTATTTAAAAAATATGACCTTTTCACTATTCGGTATATTCAAGATTGGGAAAGATTGTCCGGTGGAGAGTACTCGCAAGGGAAGTAACTCGTGGTGACGCGTCGGAAATGGAATTTGGCAGATGGTCTATTGACACGGGTTACGATGCGGGTCTATACGGGTGGAACCGGGTCGATAAAGTTTTAACTCCGTATGGATCTGGTTCGAAATCCGACCGGCCGTGTGTGACTATAGCATTAGCTCTAGTTTCCAACCACGCGTTTTTACCCCTGCAGATAATTACCGCACGAGAACACCGGCTCGGTTGACCATTTCCAACCCTGCACTTTAATCTAGATTTATGCAGCAAGAAACTGAACGGTAATCTCTCAAATTTGCCTATTATTGTCATGTATTTGATATTTTTTGGCCGTAGAGACCTGGGTGTTCTTGTACTGACAATATCAGTTATTGCATTTTTTGAACGGACGAATGTAGCATTCCATCCTCGGATACCCCGGGTTCCCTATTTGCTACGCTACATCGACCCCTGGGACAATTAGTTGAATTTCCTTTGCTTTACCGCTGGCCGAATGCTGGCTTTTCATTGGTTCCATCATCATTTTGTGATGGGCGAGTGTACTGTACGCTATGACGTTTCGTATCGATTTTCGGCGGCTCGCTTTCCCGCTGGCCGAATGCTGGCTTTTCATTGGTTCTATCATCATTTTGTGATGGGCGAGTGTACTGTACGGTATGACGTTTAGTATCGATTTTCGGCGGCTGATTCAAAGTTTTATTAGTCAATTGTCCCAGGGTCGATGTAGCGTAGCAAATAGGGAGACCCTGGGGTATCCGAGGATGGTAGCATTCTAACCTTGGCCATGTTTTTAGCGGCATGTAAACACACAAACGTCATTTAATACGTCAGTACTGCTGACGTCATGTTCCATAATTGGCCTGCAACACGCCAAAAGGGGTATTCAGACATTTGCGTAAAGTCTCGTCTCGGATCAGCCTGCACGGTCCGCTCAGGCTAATCCGAAACGACACTTTATGTAATTTTCTGTTTTGCAAAGTCTACTGTAGCAAAAAATCTGATAAGGTCGAAAAATGCCGTCTCGGATCAGCCTGCGCAGTCTGCGAGACGACACTTTGTTTAAATGTCCGAATGCCCCTTTTGCCGTGTTGCAAGCCAATTATAGTATATGCGGATACTCTACCGTATGGTAAATTGTTTTTTTCCGCATGGACTTATTGTCGCGCGGTGAAAACGCATGGTTGAAAATGAGACAATGAAAATCAATTTAATTTGGTTGTTTATTTTTGCTCTCCGCCCGGAGAAAATCCGCATCACCCGCACGGGTAAAACCTGTGTTTAGAAACGGAGACTTAGGCTAAGAATATATGAGGTAAACTTTGGCTAATAGGGTTTAATGTTTTTCAGAGGTCCATTATAACAAGCACGTAAAGCACGTGATAACGTAAGTATGAGTCCCTAAGACCAGTTCTCTCTAGGTTTTCCTACAATGTTTTCTACCCAATCATAGACAGAAATCTTTTTAGCAAGAGTTGAATTGTCGTCTGCAAATCTTTCAATTTGGTCTAGTCCAAAAGTTTGTCGTTTGGGAGAGGGTTAAGGTACCATTTTCGAATTGATAAAGGGATGTGTGAGGAGGTTCTAAGGATTTTCAGCCTTTTTCTTACAAGCCAGGACCATAGTGGTGGTATTGAGGACACAGACCTGTTTTTCTTCCGAAAAATCGCAAATTTCAATGAAAATGTTTGGTATTTTTCTTTGACCCCAAAAGGTTTTCAAAACTTTTGGAGACAATTAGCTCTATCGTAATTCCAGCTACATTTGATTTCTGCATATGCATTCAATTTCAACCTATGAAAACACTGTTGGAAAAGGAGAAAATGCTGGTAACCAGCATTTTCTCCATTTCCCACAATGTTTTCTACCCTTTCCAAATCAATTTTCTATTTTTTATTCACATTCATTTTGTCGTCTACAAATGTTTTCAATTAGGACAAGTCCAAAATTTTGCTATTTCCTAAAGAGTTAGATACAAAGATTCCCAGGGCTATGACCAAGATTCATACAGTGTAGGCCTAGTTGTAGTCTTGATAAAAATCCTTTTTTGGTGTAAGGCAGATCAGGAGTTGAATAAGAATTTCTATCTGGCTAAAAATTGTTTAGCCAGATCCTGAATGAGACCAATTAAGAATTTTTATCTGTCCTAGTCCTGATAAGATCGAATGCCTATCTGGTCTAGCCAGATTCTGAATCTAGCAGAATTCCTGTCTAGCCTACGACATTTATAACTGTACACCCAAACTTTTACTATAAAGTAGGTCTAACAAAATTGATCATTTGAAGGGTACCAGTATATTAAAGTCATAAAAGCAGAAGTTTGGAAAATAAATGAGATATGCCAACAGCAGTTAACATCATTTTAATAAAGTTTGAAAACTAACATGAAAATCAAAGTGTCAGATAAATCTAACAAGAGGCCCATTATGCCTCTGTACATTGCTCCACTGGCTTTTTAACCATACAAATTTGAAGTGTTTGAGGTCCATAAGATAAAGCTAGACTCAAATTTGGTAGCCCTGGGTCTTATGGTTTCAGACAAGAAGATTTTCAAAGACGATCAAAATTTTTCGGTTTTGTTGCTATGGCAACCAGCTTTTTAATTCTTTCAAGAATTTCTGGAGAAGACAATAGCAGGATCGTTTCTGTGAGGTTTCATCAAATGGATGGGTAGTTCCAGTGAAGAAGTTTGAAAAAAAAGTTAACACACAGACACACATGTACAACGGGCACCAGGCCATGACATAAGTCTGCTGGCCTTGGGCCAGTGGAGATAAAAATGTCTAAGGTTGTTCATAAAAACTTGTGAAATCAAATGCAGCCACCAAAGTTTCTTTGTATGCTGCTTCAAGTTAAAGCAGAATTAGGGTAAAAGCCTTGTCCTGTTTTAAATTGAGGCAACATTACAACAAAAGCCATATAATATGGGATGAACAGGCATTAGACAATATAACATAATATCCCATCACTTCCTGTGGTAGAGTATAAAGAACTAGTGTCCCTTAAGAGCCTGAACTGCTCTACTTGCACTGTGTCTACTTATTTTCTTGCAAACTGTCAAAGTTAAAAAAAAAAAAAAAAACCATAAAAACAAATGAAATTTTCATCATGTAAACAAGAAATGGAAATTTTCAACTTGAAATGGCTACTTTTCCGATATTGTTTTTTTTTTTTTTTTCAAAACCAATAGGGTTAAAGCTATTGATGAAACAAACTTTGCAAGTACACAGAAATCTGACAGATAATGCATTCTTTATCAAGTAAACAAGCAATAGCCATTTTCAAATTAAAGTGGCTACTTTTCCCTTACTGTTTGTTTTGTTTTTTGTTTTTTCAAAATCAATCAGCTTGAAGCTGTTGATGAGATAAACAAATTGTGCAAGTTCCACGAAAATCCAACCAAAAATGCTGACCAAATCATGTAAATATGAAATGGAAATTTTAAACTTTAACTCATAACCAAACAACAATATTTAATTTATAGACTTGTCCAAATTGAAAGCATTTGCAGACGACAGAATAAAAGTGACTGAAAATTTGAAATTTGTTTTGTGAAGGGTAGAAAACATTGTGGGAAAAGGAGAAAATGCTGGTAACCAGCATTTTCTCCTTTTCCCACAATGTTTTCTAAAGGCTTCTTTCTCAGGGGCATCAAAAGTAGGGATTGTGTGGTAATGGGTTAACTGGCTACTTTTCCCATATTGTTAGGGCATAAATGTGACAAATGTGCAGGTGAAAAATAAATGGAACAAATTTAAAAAGGATTATCGGAAAGCAGTCTTGAGAACAACAGTACAGGGAATAATCCAACTAAATTCAAGTACTTTGAAGATTTCAACAGAATCTATTGAAACAGGGCTTCAACCAAACCTATGGTAGTGTATGACACTGGTAACAGACAGTCACTCTGCCTTTTTAGAGTTATCAAAGAAACAGAAAAAATGATCCTCTGCAAAGAAGCACTCTCAAAAGTCCGAAAATGTTAAAATTATGGAAAAGTTAGACCAGTAAACCAGGACATCATGGCGTTGATTTTTATTAAACTCCTCATCAACTTCTCTTCTTACACTTATTAGAGCTTTCTCTTCACTTGATGTCCATAGGTGTATAAGCTATAAAAAATAAATAAAAAAAAAGGGATATATTTGACGACTGTTTTATGCCGCTTCAACATTATTTCAGTCATATCACTGCAGCAGCTGGTATATTCATGTATTTTCTGGGTTTTAGCAGTACTAGGTAAGGGCTTTGAAGTGTCTTGCCAAAGGACACTCCAATGTGAACTCCAATGAATGCAGTGCAGCTTGAACCCAGAGCCTCCAGCTTATGAGTCCCACACTTTACCACTGAGCCCTGCAGGACTCCTTCTGTGCTGGTCAGGAAAAGATAGCCTATCCTAGTTCTTTTTCAACCACTAAAATCATTCAAAGCCACTGTATCTTGTGATGACAAACATTTCTGCCAAGGAACAGAATTTTGATTTGGCCTGAGCACTTACTTTCACGGCTCTAGAAAAGCAATGATCTTTCCAGTTCTGCTGAGGCCAAATTAAGTTTCAGTTTACTTGCCAATATAGAAGTCAATATATGATTTCATAAGTTTACACAATTATCTCTTTGGAGAAGTGATATAACTCCCATGTTATTACTATTTTTGGTACAGGTCAGGTAAGATTCTTTCTGAAGTAGGCAGATGCCAGTATCTGACTTAGTACTGGTTAAAGTTCTGCCTATTCAGTAGAGTCTGGTTAGGATGAGTGTTGATATACATGTATAACTGAAAATTTGCTAATATGGCATGAACCCCAATAAGCAAATATCAGTCTTATTTCTCCATCATAGGAGTGTAAAGGGTACTGATAAAGCTTATGAAACTTCAAAAAACCTGCCGGCATGGTACTAATCTGACACAAGCTAGAAGACTGGTGTTTGATACCTCAACCTAGCAACATGTTTTTTTTTTTTAACATTTCTCCCAAATCATACATACCACAATCTGGTGAACTGATCATATCAAATAAAGATTGGCTAATTCTTGCCAAGTACATTGTGCCATTTTTGTTCACCATAATCCTGAAAGAAGAAACAAGTGCAAATATCATATTACTGCTCTTCTACAGTACAATAGTGATTTTGAATAGAAATAATTTTAGTTTTTTACTTAAAAAAAAAAAAGTACTTCTATTGAAGTGTATTCTCCCAGGCAGAATATTGTCTTATTTTATGGGTCTTAAGATGGGATATCTCAGATAAAAAAAAATGAGACATTTCTGAAAATTGATCTGGACTTATGGGCTCAAAAATTAAATTCAATTTGGGGACGGATTCTCAACGGGCCGATTTCTCCATCAATCATAATGAAAAATATCATCGGCTGAAGCCATCGGTTCGTTTGAAATAACACATATACTCCATTTCGATGCATAACTATTGGCTGGCATATAGGTCTGATCAAATAAATAATATGGAACGAATACGGTTTGTACTTCTACCTTTTCAACATAACTTACATTTCATTTCCTTCCCCAGTCGCCATCTTGGAACTAAACCGACCGTGGGTGCGAGCGCGGTCCGACAATAGCCGAGGTTAAAGGTCAAATGACATCATTATAGTCCTGGCTTTTGATGTTCGGTTGGAGCCATTGCTGCTGTAGCCGTGGCTATAGCCCCAAACGAAGTCAGCCTTATATGACACATCACTAGCCCCAAAAGCGGGCAGACTGTAATATTACGCGCAATAAAGCAGCAACGGAGAAAATGGTTTTTATCAATACGTTTGAGGAGAAATCAGGCCTGTTTTAGCCCTAGAATTCTCTAAACTGCTGATCATAGCTGAGTGAATCGCACGAGGTAGCGTTTATTTAAGAAATAATCTTCTTTCTATCGTGGTATATCGTTCAATAAACCACAGTTGTGAGTTATGAGGCACAATAAATAATCCACGAGGGCGATAGCCCAAGTGGGTTATTCATTGTGCCTCATAACTCACAACGTGGTTTATTGAACGATATACTATGGCCACGATAGAAAGATATTATTTCGATTCTAACTTGGCCAATTCTTAATGAAAGGAAAACAAGTTCAAACTAAGAGTAAAAACGCGGATGAAGATTATGTTCCATTGAATAACTCATTCATTGAATGACGTCACTCTACAAGGATTGTTGCAGATTTTACCACGTTTTCCTTGCACTGTGTTTATAGAGCCAAAGTCGCGTGTCATGTTAGAATTCAGTTTTAAATTCAAAGTAACGGTTGTCGCGTGCGAAAGTGGTTCGGTTCTGTACCCAGGATGCCCAAATTAGATAGATGAGTATTTATAGAATGCCATCTAGCGGGAGATAATGTTATTCGCAGATACCAAATAGTATCGACCCATGTCACTCTGGGCCTGTATTCACCAACCATTCTTGAGAATATTCTTAGCCTTATTCTCCAAGGTTTTCTAAATTTGTAAGTAACACAACTTCAGATTGGCCAAACCGAATGGTTTAGCCAATCAGAAGTTGTGTTACTTACAAATATGGAAATTCTGCTGGAGAATAAGACAAAGAACGTTCTCAAGAATGGTTGGTGAATACGGGCCCTGATACTTTGTGAAGATGCAGTAGCCCTACACCACTCTTCACAAGTCGGCCGATTCCGTACGTACATCTAACCTCGTCCGTATAACGATTGTTTCGATTCGAACTGCGAATCACGTGATCTTTACACATAGCGCGCCAATGTCAGTCGTTCAGCAACGACATAAACAACCCCGATGAATTTATTCACATCTGTTTATCTGTTAAGTTTGCAAAAACTTCAATCGGAATTGATAATCAACGTTAGATAATGAATGTACGAACTATTTGTCAACTGAAATATATTTAGAAAGATTTCGATAGAAAATTGAAAGTCAAGTTTTCTTTTTAAGAGGAGCCTTACAATTTTCAGAACGGTAAACCGGCGTATTTTCGGGTATGTACCAATCTGGTGCATATCAATCCACCAGATACAGCCGAGGGATTTGATGGCTTCCATCACCCGAGGTATGCCGAAT
Organism: Tridacna crocea; assembly: GCA_943736015.1. NCBI lineage: Eukaryota > Metazoa > Mollusca > Bivalvia > Cardiida > Cardiidae > Tridacna > Tridacna crocea. Next base: position 29,123,174 of record OX031066.1, on the reverse strand, counting down.
GACGACACACCTCACGAAAAATAAAAAAGAACTCCAGGGACCAATACAAAGCAAAAACAGGCACATATCTAAATCGATAGAGCGAAAACAATCATATTTGAGACGTGCACTGTGAAAAGGGGGCTTAAATGTGGGTATTTAAATTTTTCACATCTCACCGAATTAAAAAGAAAAAAAATATTTATCATTGAAATGTATATGAAAAAACAATACAAATCATCAATAATTAAAAATGGTAAGATTACAATTTTTATTTTTGAAGGTGTTCACATAAAACGCTACGAAGTCTCTTAAAGTATTTTTTATATTTCGCGCCATAAATCAAAAACGCATTGTGGGATTGTCAAGTGACTGGCACGTGACTAATGAAGCTTATATTCTAGAACAAACAAACGTGTAATTATTTTCCATAATGTCTTCTTCGGACGCTATGTTTGAAGCTTCGTCTGTGTTTTTTCCGGTATGTAAATGAACGATTTGCCCATGATAAAACAAACTGTGTTTCCCGTCGGTGTCCTGTATACCTGGGCCTGATATCTCAAAGCACTTTACGTGCTACGATCATCGTAAACCGACCTTAAGTCCCTCTTAAGCATTTTGCCGTCTCTCTCAAAACATCATAGCTTAAGGGCCGATGGTAAACTCGATGTTAAATAACCACCACTCCGAAGCTACCTATTGTAACCGTGGGTTTTTTTTTTTTTTTAGCAATGCACAGAACTTGATGTTGTGGTTTATTGTTCAAAATGACATTATTTTGACACTCTAACATACCTCACCTCATGAGACAATATAGTTCGGCAAGTTTTAGGGACAGAATAATTCCCTTGGATTACACGAATGACATGGAATTAATTAGAAAATACAGCCTCGATCGAATATCAATGGTTATCCTAAGCAAATGTTTATGGTTGAGGGCTCCAAAGAACAAAAGGGCCATTTGACCTAAAGGCCTCATCTGAATAAGTCATCTAGGATTGCTAATACTAAAGAGGTCCTAGTTGTGATGATGTAAAACATCATTGTAAGATAACTTCTTTTTTACTGACTTTTCCAATTTGATGGAGGTATCATCAAGACAAACATTTAGGTTGGTTGGTTGTACGACATCTAACGCTTTTTCAACATTAGTTCAGTTATATCGAGGCGACCAACGCACCAACCCACGCTTTGCGAGGGTTTCTTTTACCAATGCTCCGCACAATACTCTTTCCAAGCCACTGGCTGCTTTCTCACATAACCTTCGTCGAAACAATGGTCAGCAGTGAGAGAAGAATGAATCCTGTCGCATTGACTATCATCAGTCTTAGAGAGATATTGATCGATCCAGGGACTTAAACAGCGACAAACATTTTGATAAGGTTTCATGAATATCAGACTTAACATGTAGCATCTAGACTGTACACAAGCTTTTCGAAAACTTGATCCAGAGATCAAATTTTTGATCTGTTGTGACTAATTTCATATTTGTCTAAGATCTCATCAAAATAAACATTTTGCCAATGTTTCATGAGTGTTAGACTGAAAACTTAGCCTCTAGACTAAGATTTAGCCCAGCGACCAATTCTTGAATCTGTTTTGACCAAATTTCTAACATGTCCGAAATAGCAACAGAACAACCATTTTTATAATGTGTCATGTGTATCAGACTGAAATGCAACCTGTACAGTACTAAAAGTTTTTTTTTAAGATTTGCCCTAGTTACCTACTGTTTTAAATGACTTTACCCAATTTCAATCTTGTCGGATATATCAAAAATACAATATTCTAACCAAATTTAATAGTACCTAACTTAAAATGTAGCTTAAAGTGTACGCACAAGGTCTTTTCCAGGATTTTGCCCTGAGGCCTAGTTTTTATACCCTACATGATCCAATTACAGTTTTATCCGAGATATAATATAGAGAGGAAAAAATGACTTTGTTTCATGACTATCTGACTGAAAATATGGTCTATGGTACACACAAGGTTATTCTAAGATTCGGCCTACATTTTGAACCAATGCAACCTGATTTCAATCCGGCTAGATGTACAATCATGACAAGCAGTATAACGATAAACTATCTGACCTAATTTCATGATAATTGGGCTGAAAATGTGGCCTCTAGATTGCACACAATGTTTTTCTTAGATTTGGCCCAATTACCTACTTTTTGACTTCTGACGGGCATGACCCAGTTTCGCTCATGACCGAGTTATCATCAAAAAAGCATTTTGACTCAATTTGGTGAGTATATGGCTGAAATTTTCACTCAATAGTTCACACAAGAGTTTTCAGGGATTTGACTCGGTGACTTACTATTTGGCCCGATATGACCCAATTTCGGACTTGTTTAAGATATTATAAAGGGAAAGATTCGGACCAAGTTTCATGAATGTTGGATCAAAATTGTTATCCCCGTTTTCACTCTAAGTATAAAGTTGTTTCCTTACATAAAGAGTTGGTCATGTTAGAATCTAAATAATCTTCTGTCTATCGTGGTTTATCGTTCACTAAACCGCGATGTGAGTTATGAGGCGCAATGAATAATACACACGGGCTATCACCGCCTGGGATCATTTAATGTGCGTCATAACTCAAACCTGTGATTATTGAACGATATACCACGATAGAAAGAATATTATTTCTTGAAAAAATCATAAGTTAGCCGTATACATTTTCCATGTCATTCGTGGTAGAAATAATTTTTCAGACACACTGTAAGGAACTGTTTACTTTAATAAGCCAAAACCTAGATAAATAACGTATAACAAACCAGCCATCGTTAATTGGTCATTCAAAGTACTCTATCGTTTAAAAAATAAGCTTTTTGTCATTGAAAACACGTTCACATTAGCACCACTTGTGTTACTATTCAAATTGTTTCATGAATTCCATTTTTTATCATTGAAAAATTGTAATGGTTTCACTTCCATGTTTATAGGATGTATAAAAGCACATGGAACAATGGAACAGAAATAACAAATCTAAACACACAAAGAAAATTATGACTGATTTTAGTGTTCATATTATTTTGGTTTTCGTTTATCAACCACTCTTAATAAACAATAGTAACGGGAAAATAATGTCTGGATAGTCATACATGTACCTTAATTACTTTGATTTTGAGCCACGCTCTGTGAAAAAGGACTTAAAGCATCTGTAAAAAAATATCGACCCATGCCAGCCTCCGCAGTCTAAGGTCGAAATATTTTGCTACAATGTTTTTGCTAGTCAAAGGACCATTCCACCTTGTTCTCCAACAGAATGTCAGTCCAAACGAATGGATCCATATTTTTGTGAAGAAAGATGCACTTAATTCTCTTTTTTTCCAGTGTATGACTGTTAGGGGAGACCAGTCCTTCATGCATGGCTTGGTTCCGATTTGAATGCAACACGTAACAACTGCATTAGTGAGATTTCTCTTTGGCTCAATAAATGATGACTTTAACAGGGAGTGTATTAAGGGAGACCACTCCTTCGTGCACCTAACAACTGCGTTAGGGAGATATCTCTTTGGCTCAATAAATGATGACTTTAACAGGGTGAGGGGTGTATTACGGGAAAGCACTCCTTCATGCATGGCTTCGTCCCGATTTAAATGTAACAGTTCTCACAAACAGCCGTCACTGGCCCGATTTGAACCCTGGACATCCAGGTCTCAAGGCAAACACTCTACCACGTCGCTACAGTAACTAGCACTATAGCAAGGCAGTATAAGTGTTCCCTTATACCAAAACAAGCTATACCTGTACATCTATCTATCTGTGGGATAGACCAGTATACTACATATATACAATACCTAACAACTGCATTTGGGAGATATCTCTTTGGCTCAGTGGTTATGGTATTGGCCTTGCGTCCGGGCGTTTTAGGGTTCGAATCCTGTCCGATCCCTTATGTCTGCCATGCATCTATTCAATTGTTTCTTTGTTAAGGAGTTTGTTCATAAGAATTAGTCGTTCGTTTCGTATGTTTTTTTTTCCCTAAGAAAGCAGGTGTAACCATCATGATTTACTAACGGTACAGACCCTTTGGTAAAACCACTCATCAACGATCAACGAAAGGGAACTCCGGAAATGTATATCATGGAGACCATTTCCCAATTTTTAACCATATTAAATTATTAACACATTCTTTTTTTTATGAGATTCTTAACTTAAATCTCTCGATTTTTCTACATTTTACCATTTGACTTGTACCAAGACTCTGTGCACTGTTGAACACTGTTTTACACAGTCTTAATTCATTACCAAATAGTTTAGGGTTGTCCAGATCGAAAGCCTAACAACTGCATGATATGGCTTAAAGCATATTCATCATATCTAATATTTTATTTTGTGTTATTTTTCAATTCGAATTATGAACATTAAGTGCTAAAAAGAATAGAATTTAAAAAAAAGTGAGACCAAAATGACATCATCTTACTCATTTGAATATGATCGCAAATGTTCGATGTCTGTCTAACATATGACATTCCCATTTCTCACTAACTTTGCAATATTAGGCTAAACAGTTAATTAAGAAAATACCTCTAATTTTTTTCTCACACATGTCTTTTTTTTCTTTGCGGATGGTTTGCCAGTCATTCAGCGATGCGGCGTATATGAAGTTTGGTAAGACAGAAATTTAAATGTGGTTGAAAGAAGAGAAAAAGTCATCAGTCGTCCTTTACAATAAAGGTTATAAATAAAAAACAAAACTCGATGACTGAAAATTTTACTTTATATCAGACGGATCATAAATATATAAAGGTGCATTTCTGATTGAGGTATTCATATAAATCATGACTGCTTATTAACATTTGAAGAGTAAGAAAGTACCGTTTGAAATTTGACGAAATATGTAGTTATTTTCATATTTTCTTTTAAACAATAATGTATAAAAAGAAAAACACCGGAAACAACAACAAACAAAGCGCACAAAGAAAATTATTATTATTATTATTATTATTAAAATTATTATCGTTTAAACCAAACACATTAAAAAACCAATCAAATAAAAGTAAAAAAAAGTCTGGATTCCTTTGCTTTAAATACTTTGGTGTATATGTTTTAACCCAGAAGTAGTTGTATTTCGGTTTAAATGAAGATTGACATGGACCTTGTCAGTAACAGTCTTTGGTTGATCTCTGACTAGAATGCACAGTAATAGGTTAACGCCAAAGTTTGACTTATCAAAAAGGACGATATATGCAACATTGTTTTAAATCAGTCTACATAAATGGACAATATTTCAGAAGTATAGGTCAAATGTACAAATCCTTTCTAACAATGAAAAGTTAAAGTGAAAGCAGCTATTGATATAGCAACTGTTTTTACAAGCTGAGTCCGAATATTGAGAAAGGTACGTACACGTATTTTGCATTTACAGTAATTCATTCTTCATTAACCCTTTACAAAACCAAAACAATCCGTGGTTTTTTCGACCCTGAGACCCTGAGATAGAAGCCTTTTGAAAGCACTGGAAAAAGGAGAAAATGCTGGTTATCAGCATTTTTTCCTTTTCCCACAATGTTTTCTACCCTGCTGAAAACATATTTCAACTTTTTACTTACGTTTAATTTGTCGACTGCAGGTGCTTTCAATTTGGACCAGTCTAAGATTTTGTCGTTTGGTAAAGAGTAAATACGACATTTACTTTGTACCGTTCACTTTCTCTTTCTTACCCTTTGTATACAAGCCACACTCTGTCAAAAGTGGGTCTCAGTGCATCGGCAAAAAAGTATCGGCATGGTTCGAATGAATTTGTTCACTTCTGTAAGCACAATGCACCTCGTCATTTAGCCATTCATTCGAAAATAACAATTTTATGGATTCATAATAATATTATTATGTTGTCTTGGCTGGGTATCATTCGTGATAGAGATAAAGCCCCTTACGTCGAAGCTTATATTTGTCATATATATGAGTTATTCCATATGTTATAAAACTAGTACCGTTAATTCTGGATTGCCCCACGTATATAGGTCATTCATATGTTAAACCCAATTCTAAATTGACACACAATTTCGGCTCTATAAATACATTGCCACAGAAACGTAGTTAAATGTATCTTATTCGTTACAAAGTAGGTTGCTCGTTGCTGTTCCATGTTCCGCCCTCGGATAATTCATCAACGAAAATCATGTGTCAGTTCATGTAACGTGCTGTACATTGAATTTATTGTTTTTTTTTTCCTTTTATTCGTTTAATAGGCAGAAAATTAAATAATTTGCTTTCAATAAATATAAAGATCTGTTTATTTAAAAAGTCCTTGTACTGTATATGTAGCTGAAACAACTACGTGATAAATGGTGCATGATCATGGCTTGAACGTGACATGTAACAGCAGAAATAATGTGTAGAAGGAAGATATCTTTTCTTTCTGTTATGGAATTTGTTCCCTTTGATGAAGTGTTGGTTTTGTTAAAATTGAAATAGCTGTCATGTGTAACATACACAGTTTTATTTTTCTTTTCTATGCTTACCGCTAAACTTTGCAAACGCAAGTTAAAAACAACATAACTTACACAGAAAATGTGTGCCTATGATTTTGCATACACTTGTGTAAATGACTAATGTGTGGAAAAAATATTTATGACATTTTTGCAGGAAATAACAATGACAGGCGAGGAAGCTGGTGAAGATGCAACTCTTCTCCAAGAGATACATCACAATAAACTGATGGAATTTCTGCCGGTCATCGTATCTCTGATTCTGTTGACCATTCTAGGAATTGTGGGTAATAGCTTTACCATACGATTTTATTCTGCACTGAGGAGGAAAAGTTCTACATCTATCTTTATACAGTACCTTGGAGTTGTAGACCTTTTTGTATGTATTCTATCGTTCGCTTCGATTGCAAATCTTGCAGTGAACTTGTACTTTACAGCTGGTATACTATGTAAGTTGCTGTACTTTTTCTGTCATTGGGGTATACTGTCGTCGGTTCTGATCTTGTGGATCATATCAATTGATAGGTATCTTAAGGTTTGTCGACCTCTTGGTAGACAGTTCTCTAAAAGATGGGCCGTGTTAATCATTGTTGTGGTTTTGATATTTTCCGTCGCCACGTCCATCAGTGAATTTCTTGTCTACGATTCGGTTCCAGTTGAAATAAATATCTACATCCAAAATTACTCCAGGGCCTTGGAAATAGCGGAGGCAAACAATGGAACCAACAACAACAATGATAATATCTCTTGGAATGCTGTTCCAGTAGTTGTTCATGGACATTACTGCACGAGCACGGAAAACATCGAGGTTCAATTTGTTGTGAAGATTTCTACCTTTCTGGATGCCGTTGTCATTATAACAGTCCTTGTCACATTTGTGGCTACCTATGGAAATATTTCACGCACTTTGCTTAAAAGCTCTAAACGACAAACGTGTTGCATTGATAAGAATAAGCAAGATCCACGCACAGAGAGTTATGTAATTACTTGTTCCTCGCCTAATCTGAAAAAAGCGCGTGCATTATCCCAATCCATGCCCGATATTCTTGCACCTTCAAACAAGAGTATTAAGAGCAACAGCCGCGTCGTTACTCATTCATTGAGTCGGAATAAAAGTAGTCGTGAGACTGACAGAATTACCTGGATAAACATGAACAAAAGAAAAAGGAAGGTTACTGACGCCAACGTCACCGCCATGATGGCAATAGTATCTCTGGCTTTTGTACTAAGTTTCATACCATTCTTTATAATAACCGGGATTCGTGTTGTTTCTACCACCACAGAAAATGAGCTTAGTGCCTTGCATCAGCTGGCTTTGAGGTCACCCTTCTTGAATAGCATAATCAATCCCATTATATTCTGCATATTCAATCCACGTTACAGAAGGTTTCTCACAAAACGTTTTACTGTCGCAGAGGAGACAGACACATTTACATCCCTAAAACATCAAGGACAAACACGGAATCGCTTTGAAAGCTCTTCACGTCTCTGAAACATTAGAGACAAAGACTAGCTATTTGTGTTTTTTACGTATCTGTAAACATCAGGGACAAACACAGAATTCTGATAAATATTTATACATCTCTGAAATATATGTCAGAACCAAATGCTTAATCATTAAAATGTTCTTTTCGTCTCCTAAACATCAGGGGCAAAAGTAGCGTCCTAAAAAATGTTCTTGAATTCTCCGAAACTTTTGAGAAAAAACATAAATCGTTATCTTATTGGTGTTCATAACGTCTCTGAAACATCAGGACAAAAGGGTAATACTGATCAGTGTTCTTTACCTCTCCAAAACGTCAAGGACAAATATATCAGCGAAAACTATTCTTCGCATCTGTGAAACATGAAGGACAAACATGTAATGGCGATGAATGTTCTTTAGATCTCTGGGACAGATTTAGAATCACTAACGTCTCTGAATTATCAGGGTATACTGAAGGAATGATGAAATTTTTATGGAGTTAAAAAAAAAACCCTTATCACATTATGAAACTGCGAAGCGGGTTCATATTATGAATATTGGCGAGTTCTGATTGGCTGACTTTTTTTTCATAGTTCCATGATTTTTTTTTCAGCAGTGCCGGGACTACTTTTGCAGTCAACGTTTAGTTTAAACATTATTTTATTGCCAACTGTATACATAGTTTTCTATATAACAAAGGCAGTAATCATCCAAATGAGGCAAAAGGGTCTGGCCACAAGTTCCCACAACTTAGCTTCGGCCATTCCCTTTTGTTTAACTTACACAGGATAAGGTCTTCAATAATACCAGAAATATAAACATATAATAAATAAATTTCGGGCTAGTATGTAGAGAAGACAATGTCTTTCCGGTCATGAACGTAAACAACATGCATACAAATGAAAATTTGTTAAAGAAATAAGTCAGTTAAAAGGAACAAAAGTAGATAGGGGAAAAAAACTGATGAAAGTCAAAGTAATGTAAACAAACATGTATACGAGATTTCATAATGGTTCTCTTTCTGATTTCTGGTCTTTATCACAGGGTTTTTAACGTTTTTAATGTTTTACATGTATATATAATACAAGGGATCCAACTGACATTATCGGCAAAGTCTACTTGTCATCACAAAAACACAAGTTACTTCGTCAGTTTTACAGATAATCACACAAGGTCTACTTTATGTAGCTCATTACACATTTTCTAGCGAAAAATAACGTGGTTTCATGACTAAAAGTTCAGTGATTTGTGCTACAGAAGCCGATTTCTCGACAAATAGGTCGAAGTTGTTTGGTCCGACACGATTTCGTTCAGTGCGCTTGTCAGAGAAAATCTACTATTTTGTACAAGATCATGGCCAAATTACCTATCGGTTTGATAAAACAAGTAAATATCTTTAACCATCCTTCGTTGTTTAATAATAACACGAAGATTACAGCGCCAAATCATGCGATGTTTGATCGATTCACTCAAATTTCAAAGAAGAAGCCATCATTTTTGACACGTGATCAAAATGTATCGAGGCATTTCATTGGTCGGATTTTGGTTCCTGGCTTATCCGTTCTTCGTGTTGGTCAATGAAATGCCTCGATTCATTCAAAAGTCAATTGTTTATGACCTTAAAGGTGACCCTGCAGATTTTGAGACTAAAATTTTACAAAAGTACAAAAGAAATCATCCTTATACTCCCAAAGTCTTACAGTTTTCATTCATAAAACCCCAGTAATCGAAAACCAACTGACAACAAGAGAAATTAGAAATTTACTACGGCCCAGGTCGACACCGACGGGAAACACGTTCTATCTTTACATGAGCAACTCGCTCATTTACATACCAAAATACACCGACGAAGCTTCAAACATAGCGTCCGAAGAAGATATTAAGAAAAAAAAATACAGGTCTGTTATGTTATGAAATTTAAGCGTTTTTAGTCACGTGCAGTTATTCCCACAATGCTTTTTCTAATTTTTGGCGCGAAATCTAAAAATAGCTTAAGAGGATACGTATCCTTTTAAGGGAATACCACCAAAACTTTTCTTTTTTGTAATTTTATGATTACATGTAAATTTCAATCATATATATATATATTTTAATTTGGTGTGATGTGAAAATTCTAAATACCCACCTTTAATGCATTTGCAAATAGTATCTGTTCAGGTCAGCCTGCGCAGTCTGCGCAGAATGGCCTGAATCGATACTGTTTGCTGTGGGTACATTTTATGCATGTCAAAGGACCGCTGTTCCTTATTATTCAGTTGGTCGTTACACATAGCGACTTTATGGCTTAGTTATACTGTGATGACGTGCTTGGTATCATAGATCACGGAAACGCCTTTTGACAGAGAATGGTTCAGGTTATAAATGTGACTCGTCACGCAAAAAGGGACCATCTGGGAATTCTGTACATCAATTAGATGAAAACAGATCAACAATAATGCAGGTCGGTTTAAGTTGATGATTAAAAAAATCATTGTACAACATGGTACAATGACCACTTTTCTAACAGAAGCGAAAAGTGTCAAGCCTGGTCAGCCTGCGCATTTCGCGCAGTCTGACCACTGTTTACACTTTTTGCAGTTCCAAGAAGGTCCCTTTTTGCGGGATGGGTCACAAATGGGTCACATATGCATTTATACCAAGCAAGTCATCATGTAATTATAGAGCCATATCCATACAATCTATTTTTTCTAACATTCAACTGGATCCTTAGATTAAATGGTTCTTTGACATGAAGAAAATGTTCCAACAGCAAAAAATATTTCTACAATTCAACGTCCAGTGAAATCGCTTGAATACTACCACGTGAGTTCAGAATATCTTAGCACATATTAGACGCTGTACAGTTCAATACGGATTTCCCAGAACGAGGCAAGAGTCCACAATGGATTTTTCATAACGAGGCTAGAGTCTCGAATATTGATATTGAACCGGAAGAGTAGTCTACCGAAGTTCTTTGTAAAAAGAGCACCTTCAAAATCTTCTTTTTTTTTTTCTTTCTTTGATCAGTAGAATTGAAATGACCCTGTACTAATTGTTTACTTTAAAATCAATACAGAGGTGTGAAATAAAGAGGTCGTTTTACATACTTGGGTACAATACTAAATTCAGTATTGGATTCGTACACTGCAGAACCAGTCTATGTTTTGGACTCTGCTGTCCCCTCGTCCAAAATATAGACTGGTTCTGTAGTGTACTAATCTAACAGCTTTAAGTATTGTACCCACGCGTGTTGAATTACCTCATAATAATAACTTTTATAGAAGAATAACTTTTTCTTGTTAGCAACATTGGACTCCATTTTCACGGAGCATGATCGGTGAACAGGAAGAAGAGAACAGTCATGTATTTGTGACCCATCATGCAAAAAAGGGAGTATCTGGGAATTCTGTACATCAATTAGATCAACGATAGTGTTGGTCAATTTATGTTGATAACTCAAAAATGATTGTATAATAAGATAGAATGACCACTTTTCATACAGAAAATGTCATTAAAGCGACAACTGTCAACCCTGGTCAGGCTGCGCAATTCGCACAGTCTGACCAGGGTTGAGACTTGTCGCAGTTCCCAGAGGGACCCTTTTTGTGTGATGGGTCACATTTTCATAATTTCAATATTGAAACAATGTAGATATAATTTCCTCGTTTATTTTTGCTTTGTGTTGTTATTATTGTTATTTTTTTTTAACCCATTCAGTCAACCACAGATGAGAAGATAGGCCTCTGCGGGCGGTATACATAAAGATCAGACCGCACAGAAAATGCAGTCTGATCTCTTTTTTTTTTTTAGATTTGGGCCAGTAACCTACTTTTTGACAGGACATGACCCAGTTTCAATCATGACCGAGATATCATCAGAAAAGCATTGTGGCTTAGTTTAGTGAGTATATGGCTGGAATATAGCCTCTACAGTGCATACAAGGTTTTTCTCAGATTTGCCTGGGTGACCTACTATTTAGCCCGACATGACCCAATTTCGGACTTAATTTAATCTTTTTAAACATATTTTATTCAATATATTGACATTTACATTTACAATACAAGAAATGATGTGAAAAGGATTGGAACGAAAGCATATTGCTTATATAGTTCCTCTCCCTAAACTGAAACACGTGATATTCCAATAATATCAAATGTCAAAAAAGAAAAGAATTTATTACAAAAGAACAGATAATAGGATTATAAACAAAAGGGCTGTTATCTGAAAAATTAAAAAGAAAAAAGGAAAAGTGATTGGTGATTGAGCAGAGCGGCAGCAAAAGATACAAGCTATGCTTGTGTATAAAAGTTCGCGACAGTACATTGTCAGAAAAGAAGATCAGCGGATCTAACCTTTAATTGGAATAGAACTAAGAGAATCTCTTGCTTTTATCAATGTAATCATGAACTGCATGGAAGATATGTTCGTTTTCGACAAGGGAGAGTTCGTTGTCTCCATAAAGCACTGTATCAATATTAAAAGCAGATTTAACGCTAATATGTTGTCTGAGTGTTACTCGAATGTTACAATAAAATCTGCATTCAAAGAAGTAGTGTGTATTAGATTCAACTTCCCCGCAACGACAAAGAGGAGAAGTCACAATATTTTTCCAGAAGAGATGTTGTTTTAGATCGCTACAGTTATTTCTAAGTCGACTATGAATAATTTGCATTTTTCTTTCCCCAAAAAAATAAAGTTTATAAGGAGTGGGTCTGTCTATGTTCAGCAAACGTTTAAACGCCGAGAGAGAGTCAGATTCTCTTGTAGCTTGTGGCAAGGAGTTCCATGCGTTTACAGCTGATGGCAGGAAAGAATTCCTATAAAGGCTGGTTCTACAAAGTATGTTTGCCAAGTCATTAGAATTGCGAAGATTGTACGTTGTGTTACTTCCAATAGTGGACGGAACAAGAGAGCATAGGTAGTTTGGAACTAGACCATTAACCATTTTGAAAAAAAGAATGAGTTTATGTTTATTTCTGCGATGTCTTAATGTCTCCCAGCCAGATTCTCTAGAAAGGTCTGAAAGAGACACTAATTTGGTGCATCCTGTTACTATCCTGGCTGCCTCGTTTTGGATCTTATCGAGTTCTGCCTTATGGTATTCATACATGTTGTCCCAAACGGTGTCTCCATATTCAAGAATAGGTCTGATGAATGAAAAGTATATAGTCTGCAGAGAAAGGCGATCAAGCAGAAATTTTAAACGGCGTAAAATACCTATTCTATTCCATGCCTTCTCAACAATAGATTTAATTTGTTGGTCCCAGGATCCATCACAAGATAGACAGATACCGAGGTGTTTATGAAACTGGACCGTCGGAATTGCAATATTTGACATAGTAAGGACTGGGTGATCGGGTTTGTCACGTTTACGAGATATTAACAATGATTTCGATTTCGAGGGATTAAACTTAACCAACCATCTATCCGCCCAGTTGTTTATTTTTTCAATATCCGACTGTAGAATAGCTCCGGATATATTTGGAGCATCGATTTCTATGGAAAGACTAGTATCGTCAGCAAACAAATCGATTACTGATTCAAGGTTGTCCACAATGTCATTTATGTAAACCAAAAACATCAATGGACCTAATACTGACCCCTGTGGAACTCCAGCTCGTACAGGTAATAATTCAGAAGATCCTCCAGGAAGAACCACTTTCTGAGTTCTGTTAGACAGATAATCCCGAAGAAAAGATAAAACTTTACCATCTATACCTGCAGCTTGTAATTTAAAAATGAGACCATTGTGCCACACCTTGTCAAATGCTTTGCTAATATCAAAAAATACCATCCTTATTTCACGACCATTGTCCAAAGCACTACAAATCCTATCATACAAATAAGTCAACTGGTTGACTGTTGAGTCCCCAGGAAGGAATCCAGACTGACATGGCGTGAACAAGTTATTTTTTTTTAGATGATTGAATATATGTTTGTATAAAATTCTTTCAAGAACCTTCCCCATAGTGTTTAAGAGCGATACAGGTCTATAATTAGATGGTATAGAACGATCACCACTTTTAAATATCGGACACACAAGGGATGTTTTCCAAGTAGATGGAAGTACACACTTATCGAGACAAAAATTATATAATCGACAAAGAGGAAATGAAATTTGGAACGCTGATTCTACCAATATTTTGTTGTTGATGCCATCTGGACCTGATGCCTTTGCAATACAAAGAGTTTGCAATACATCGAAAACCTCTTGGGGCGTTATAGTAATATTATTGATATTTTCACCGAGAAATTGCGGATAGTCACACGGAAGAGTGATTGAAGAATCGTCAATCTCTGATTGACTGCAGAAAAACGAATTCAAAAGATTTGCCTTTTCGTAATCATCTGCTGCAAATCTGTCATTAGTAGAGTCAAAAATAGGCGGCAACGTTGACCCTGAACTAGAAGTCGGACTTATAAACGACTTAAGGATTTTCCACCAGTCACGTGAACCTAGATTGCCAGATCTTAATTTAAGTGCCATATTGTTAAAATAATCAATTTTTGCAAGTCGAATATTTGAAATCACTTCATTCCTTAAACGTCTAAATTTCATCCAATGCTGGTCAGAGTCGGTTTTCCTTGCTTTTTTGTAGTATCTTTTTCTCCTGCGAATTTTTATGCTCCCCGAAGGGCGAGCATATAGTCGCCGCTTCGTCTGTCCGTCCGTCCGTCCGTCCGTCCGAAGCGATTTCTCCACAACCCTTGGACCAAATTAGATGAAACTTCATATATGAACTCCTTGGGGTAATGCGCCGATATACCTTTCCCGGATTTTCAATTTGACCCCGTGTCATGGAAAAAAGGGGCTTAATGCAAAATTGCAATTTTTACCAATATCTCATTCAGTTTTTGTCAGAATATCATGAAACTTCATGGTTATATTGTTTATGGAAAGTCCTAGCATGTGCCCTTGCTATTTTTAATCTGGGCATTTTTTAAGTTGACGTTCTGTCATGGAAAAAGGGGGCTTCTTGCAAGATTCCAATTTTTACTAATATTTCATTCAGTTTTGGTCAAAATTTCATTAAACTTCATGGTTATATTGTTTTTTAAGAGTTTCACCATGTGCTCTTGTTTCTTTATCTATGTGTTTTTCAATTTGACCCTCTGTCATGGAAAAAGGGGGTTTCTTGTAAAATGAAAAAGGGGTCCTAATGCAAAATTGCAATTTTTACTAATATCTTGTTCAGTTTTTGTCAACATTTCATGGTTATATCTTGTTTTACAAGTTTCAACATGTGCCCTTTGTTTTTGCAATCTATGAATTATTAATGCGCAAATATGTCTTTCCTGGTTTCTCAAATTAAGGCTGCATCACGGAAAAAGGGGACTTCATGGAAAAAATTGTTTTTCACTAGGTTCTCCTTTATCAGTGCTCAAACCTTTGTGAAATTTCAAATCTGAACTTGTTGGAACGTTGCCCAGGTACCTCTCTTCCTTTTTCTCAATTTCAGGCTGCGTCTCGGAAAAAGGGGGCTTCATGTAAAAAATTGTTTTATGTAATATTTAATACATGACTGCTCAAAATTTTATGAAATTTCGAATTTTTAATTATTATTAAAAAATGCCACAAACCACACACCCGTTGTATTTATTGCAATGATCCAATACTGTCTTATGGGAAAAGGAGGCTTAAAGGGGGCTTATTGGGCTTATTGTCCTCTACAAGTTTATGTTGGCTATCTCCAAGATAGTAATTGCCTTTTCACTTCAGATTTGGGGGGGGGGGGCATGAACAGGTTCTTCTAGGATAAAAGAAGTGAATTTATATCAATTTCTTATATTTTATGACAAGCACTTGTTCGGGGAGCATAACCCGTCTCTGACGGCTCTTGTTCTTTTTATTTCCGACGTTATCCAAGGCTGGTCATGCGGATTTATGGTGACGGTTTTATTTGGAATTGATTGGGATGCCTTTTCGATTAAGATGTCCGAAATGTTTTGTGTGTATATGTCCGGGTCGTCATCATAAACAGAATTCCAATCAACTTCAGATAAAGTACTTCTAAGCTTACAATAATCACCGTTTTCATACTTCCATATTTTACGTTTATATGAGTTATATTTTGGTTTTAAAAAGTTGAAAACACCAAAAATAGGACAATGGTAACGAACATTCAAATTCAGGCATGGCTCCCCTACTCCTAAAGTTAGAATAGATTCTCTATTTTTCACAAAAAGGAGGTCAATTACTGACATTGAATTTTCAGTGAAATGAGTAGGTTCCTCGATACACTGCGTGAGATTGAAGTGCCTGCAGATAGAATCAGTTTTTCTATAATGAGACTGGTCCATTATGTTTAGCTTAAAATCACCCATTATAATGATGTCGGTAATATTCGTATCGACCGCGAGACCGATAGAGTCCTCAAGTAAAGATGTATACATCGCAGAAGAATTAGGTGGTCAATAAAAGACACCATATAAAACATTTCTACTATTACTAAGTTTTATCTCAACCCAAATACATTCCAAATTGTTTATTTCCAAGTCAAATCTACGTTTATACGCAATGTTATCTTTGACATATAGAATCACACCACCGTACCTGTCCCGGTCTCTATCTTTACGTTCTGGTGGATGGAAATTTGAGAAAAAAAGATCGCTAGATGCAACATTACTATGTAACCACGTTTCTGTAAAGGACAGTATGTCGAAGTAAGAGATCTCCGAAATCAAAATATCCAACTTATTAGAAATACTTTGCACGTTATAATGAACTATAGACAAATGGTTCGGGAGATTCAGAAAACTGTAAAGGTCACTGGTACAAAAAGAGGTTGATGAAGTATCTGAATGAGGACCAGGATTTAGATGGACATCACCAGACAAATATAGCAAAGATATTAGCACAGTTAGAATGTATGCGATATCGAGAAATACAAAATTTCTCAAAAGGGAAAAAGAAAATGCAATATTTTGTGAATGTTTCTGGTTGAGCAGTATTCTTGATTTGTTATGAAATTCAATTAGTCGAGACATGGTAGATGAGTGTCTAAAATTCCACTGCAAAGAAAAAAGATACAGGGGAGATAAATGTACTGCAAAAAGAAATGACAGACTTACTATAAAATAAAAAGGAAAATTTGGACGAAATGTCGGCTTAACGATTTCTATACAATATTTTTCAAGTGATACCATTAAGCAAATAAAGAAACACACAAAAGCACGACATTTGTCCAAAACATTCCAAAACGTTGAACAAGTAAACAATAATTTCGACCCACGGATATATATATATCTGTCGTGAATAAGCTGACACTCTGCACAATCACAAGAAAAAAAGGTATCTAGGAAACAAAAATAAAGAAAAAATAAAGGAAAGTGTGAGAAATAATGCATAAGACAACGAAACAAAAAAGGCGCCACTGGGTTTTTGTAAGACGTTTAAAAATTTGAGTGAGTTTATTAGCAAATGAGACGATCCAAATATATGGGCCAGTAAAGTAATACACTTTAAAGTAATAAACTTTTTCTGTCAATGAAATAAGCCACTTCGGTGACTGGACATACCGGCTTCAAAACACAGCATGTTATGAAAATAAATCAAATATTACTGATTAGTTTTGAGATTCAAACTTGAAATAAGTGCTTTATGCATAGCCATAGGTCAGTTATAAGTATTAAAATGTGTACATGTGGTGAGCTAAACAGAGCTATAATTACGAATTCCAAGAGAGAGAGAGAGAGAGAGTTAAACAATACATATTGATGCAATTATCCACACAACAGAAAAGATAAATGCCAATACAAATTTAATCCAATTCGTGGAAAAAATATTCATGGTAAGATTCCAAAATTCAACAGTATAATGATGAGAATGCATATTTATATATCTATAAAAGAACAAACACTGGCCGGAAATATATACAACACAAACAGACTGCAATTGGTAGATATATAGAAATGTCTCGCTTGTTGGGAGAGAGAAAGAATGAAAGAAAAAAAGAGAGAGAGAGAGAGAGAAGAAAAGAGAGAGAAAGAAAGAGAGACAGAGTGAGAGAGAGAGAGAGAGAGAGAGATATATATATATATATATATATATATATATATATATATATATAGTACTACCCCTACGTTTTTAATATCAGCTTGCGGTGCAACACACTTTCCTCGCCTCAGTAGCTCAGTCGGTAGCATACAGGACTTGAGAACAGGAGGTCGAGGGTATATATATATGAGAAATATAATATGCTTCAACAGTTGAAATAATAATTTTACCCGAGCGCTTTCGGCATACTGCCTTCATCAGGGGTTTTGAATTTATATATATATATATATCATTGCAATTTATATGAATAAACAATATACATTAAAAATGATTGAGATTTATAAATCACACAATTTTTTGAATGGTGTTCCCTTATAAGGCTACATAACCTCTTAGGTATTTTTAGATTTCGCGCCGGAAATTAAATAAAAAGGATTATGGGAATGTAAAGTGACTGACAAGTGACTTATTACTTTTAAATTCCATGACATAACGAGCATGTACATTGTGATTATTTTCAATAATCTTTTCATCGGACGCTTTGTTTGAAGCTTCGTCTTTGTATTTCTGGTATGTAAATGAGGGAGTTGCTCATATAAAAATAGACTGTGTTTCCCAAAGGTGTCGAACTAGGTCGTAGTAAATCTATAATTTCTCTTGTTGTCAGATAGTTTTCGACTACTGAGGCTTTATGAATGAAAATTAGAAGGCTTTAGAAGTATAAGTATGATTTTTTTTTGTATTTTTGTAAGATTTTCGTCCCAAAATCTGTAGGGCCACCTTTAAACTCCGTTTTGCCATATCGCCTCGCAAATATATAAAGCGACCGATTACAGTGATATCTCATGCAACAAGCTAAATACATTTATCTCGAATTAGTGATATTTTGTGATTCCTCAAACGTTTATTTTACTTGAAGCTGACGCTTTGATGGGGTAATTGCATGCATCGGCAAAACCAACAGAACATTAGACAATCAGATTTTTCTTTCATGAGATGAAAGGGCAATTTCGTGCGGACTTGAAACGCTATGAACAAATACACGGTATGTATTAACTAACTATTGCCGAGCCCCGGTGGCGCATTTGGGAGCGTATAAGACATGAGAACAGGGAGTCGGGTTTCGATCCCCGGCTCTGCCAACTTTTTTCGGAGGACTGATGGTAGTCATTCCGTCAGGATTCATTCCTCATTCACTGCCGACCATTGTTTTGAATATGATGTAGTATGCGGGAAAGCAGTCGGTGGCTTTGAAAGAATATTGTGCGGAGCACTAGTAAAAGAAACCCCAGGATAGCATGGATAGGTGCACTGACCGACGAGATATAACTGAAATAATATTGAAAATAGAGTGAAACAATTAGTCAATCACTAATTATTCTTTACCTTTAGGAAGAAGCAGGAAATATCTTTAAAAAAGATAGAAGGCGAAAATTTGCGAGCAAATAGGCTGGGATCCTTTGAATAAACAATTGTACATTTTTGACCAATCAGGAGCTACTATTTATTCGTTGGTTATCAGTGCCAAAATTAGTTCCGACGCCAGTACATTCAGTTACATTCAGCTATGCTGAAAAACACTCCATTTTTTTATGTACCGCTTGAATAATGGATATTTGAGGTTTACCATCATCTGTGGAATTTGCTCTTGCTTACCTAAACATCGTCCTGGGATCGATTTGGCAACACGTGTTTCAAGGTAAAACACGTGTTGCAGACACATTACTTTTACATTAATATCTCCGATCACGTGAGGAGAAACTGTCCGATGGGGGTGCAGTAAGAATTCTTTCATTGTCTGTGATGATTTAGAAGACAGTGTGTCTTGTTGTAATTACTTTCTGATTTCTTCTAAGAAATAAACAAGTCTGTTATCAGTAATGGACTTTTTTGAATGCTAGATGAAAAATAACTGCGATAATTCAATCTAAAAGTCGTTTTTTTTTACTGCACAGTGCAGGCTAGGTGTATGCAGTGCCTTGCCAAAGATTCCATTTAGACGATTTATGTGTGAAGATCATGTAAGAGATCCGTCCGACGTGACCGACACCATTAGACGCCTTTAAAAAAAACATGTCACAAATCTTTCCAGGTCATATGGCAGTCTTCAATACCATGCCAGATATTCCCTCCATCCCCAGTGACGAGCGACATCAGGCACTCTTTAGACCATGTCACAAATCCCTCCTATGTGACCAGGTCACACGACAGGCTTTTACATATTCCTCCTATGAAAAAAGAACCATACTGCACTCTAGAAGGCTATGTCAGAGACCCCCCCCCCCCAATATGACCAGTGCCACATGGCGCTCTAGAAGGCTGTGCCAGAGATCCTCTATATGACTAGTGCCACATGGCGTTCTAGAAGGCTATGCCAGAAACACTCTTTATGACCAATGCCTCATGGCGCTCTAGAAGACCATGCCAAAGACGCCCTATATGACCAGTGCCACATGGCGCTATAGAAAGCTATGCCAGAAACTCCCTATATGATCAGTGCCATATGGCGCTCTTTTGGACCACGATAAAGATCCTCTAGCATGATAAGCAATACTAGGCGCTCTTAAAGACTATACCACAGACCCCTCCCAAGTAGCCAGGGTTACATGCCACTCTTTAGGACCATGTCAGAGACCCCCATGTAACCAGCGACACAAGAAACTATTGAAGACTATATCACAGATCCCATAGATATGACCGGGGTCACATGGCCCTCTAGAAGGACATGCCAAAGATCTCATTACGTGACCAGTGCCAGGTGGCACTCTTTAAGACCCTGCCAGAGATACCCATACGCGACCAGCGCCCGATTTCTGATTACAAACGCTACAACTAGAGGGTCATGGACAAATACTTACGTTTAAAAGGAAAAGATTTTCGCCTGTATTCACCACCCATTCTTAATTATTTTCTACGTTTTAGAAAGTAATATAATTTCTGATTGGCTAAACCATGTGGTTTAGCCAATCAGAAATTACTTTACTTTGAACTCTAGACACTTCGCGAGAATCCGACTAAGACAGTTATTTGAAAAAAGAAACTAGTATCCTATCAGACATTACAGACCAATAAAGAGCAGTATTTACAGGAAGCGACATTTCGATTAATTTGACATAAAGCTAGCCAACAGGAATTAACTGTTACTGAACTAGGGGATATTTCGTAGACATTGTAGATCAGTTGCTACTTTTTCGGCGTACTTGAATGTGTTGGCTTTTGACCTATTTTTTGATGGTAATAACAGATGAATTAATAGAAATTTGTGATTGGTCAAAATTATAGATATGTTTATTATGTAGTATCAACACGTGGACCTCTACGAAGTTTGTTCAAGTGATGCTCTTGGCGTAAAAAGAGTAACCCTTTACCACACAATCCCAGGTTTTTACGACCATGAGATGAGAGGCCTATTGAAAACATTGTGGGAAAAGGAGAAAATGCTGGTAACCACCATTTTCTCCTTTTCCCACAATGCTTTCTTCCTAAACAAAGCCAAAAAATAATCTTTTGAACCACATTTTAATTGTCTGCAAATGCTTTCAAAATGGACCTGTGTAACATTTTGTTGTTTGGTAAAGAGTTAACCCTTTACCAAATGACAAATTTTTAGTCATTTGCAAAATGAACGTGACCAAAGATTTATAATTTGTTTGAGGAAGGTAGGAAAACATTATGGGGAAAAGGAGAAAATGCTGGTTACCAGCATTTTCTTCTTTTCCCACTATGATTTCAAAGGGCTTCTTTAACAGGGGGTGTTAAATGTAGGGATTGTGTAGTAAAGGGTTTACCCGCTGTTATATGCCGCATTTCAGAGAAAACTGAATTGTGGCACCATTGATGTTAGGCATCAATATTTTCTTGTGACTATCTTCAGTGGTGGACGGACTTTATGGCCACGGACATTTTGGCAAGGACGTTTTGTCCAGGACATTTTTGCCACGAACGTTCCGACCAGGACGTTTTGGCCACGAACGTTTCATCCAGGACTTTTTGGCCACGGACATTTTGGCCAGGACATTTTTGCCTAGACGTTCAAGCCAGGAAGTTTTGGCCACGGACATTTTGGCCAGGACGTTTTGGCCTGGACGTTTTGCAATGCAGGTGATTTTATCCCGAGTTCAATTAGTGTAACTTTTTCATTGACTATAAAAAGTCAAAGGTCGACAGCCCCAACCATGACAGCACAGACATATTGTTAAAGACCACTTTAACAATATAAATAAAATGAAATAAAGAAGATTGATATTGAATTCTGTGCTTAAGTGATTGACAGTTTCATCGGCCATGACCGGCAAGGAAAGAGCATTATCTGCCGTCTCTCTGAAAACGTCATTAATTGTAAAATGACGCAAATGACCGAACAGGAACTTTTGAATTGAAATCTATATAAAAGCGAAAAATCTTATGAAAATTGAATTAAGTTATCACACAAAAACTTTTTATGGAAATGTAGATATATTTTTCATCTCGTTCTCTTATATTTTCAGCAAAAATATAAATGAACGAAGGTGTTACCTTACTTTCCGGACACCCTGTACAGTTTTGTCCTTAATTCAGTAAAACCATGTTTAATAGGACAAAATTTGCCAAAACGTCCTACTTTGTATATTAGCTGGCTAAAACGTCGAACTTTGCATGTTCAGCTAGCCAAAACGTCCGTGCCAAAAACGTCCGTGGCAAAATCGTCCTGGCCAAAACGTCTTGGTCAAAACGTCCTGGTTCAAACATTCATGGCCCAAACATCCTGGCCAAAACGTCCAGACCCAAACGTCCATGGCTAAAACGTTCTGGTCAAAACGTCCGTGGCCAAAACGTAAGTTGCTAAAAAGCCACTTTGCATGTTCAGCTAGTCAAAACGTCCGTGCCAAAAACGTCCGCGGCAAAATCGTCCTGGCCAAAACGTCTTGGTCAAAACGTCCTGGTTCAAACATTCATGGCCCAAACATCCTGGCCAAAACGTCCAGACCCAAACGTCCATGGCCAAAACGTCCAGACCCAAACGTCCATGGCCAAAACGTCCTCGACAAAATGTCCTGGCCAAAACGTCTGTGGCCAAAACGTCCTGGTCAAAACGTCCGTGGCTCAAAACGTCCTGGCCAAAACGTCCTGGCCAAAACGTCCTCGACAAAATGTCCAGGCAAAAACGTCCGTGGCCAAAACGTCCTGGTCAAAACGTCCTGGCCGAAACGTCCTGGCCCAAACGTCCTGGCCCAAATGTCCTGGCCTAAACGTCCTGGCCCAAATGTCTGTGGCCAAAATGTCCTGGACAAAACGTCCGTGGCCAAAACGTCCTGGCCGAAACGGCCTGGCCCAAATGTCCTGGCCGAAACGTCCGTGGCCAAATATCCTGGCTAAAAAGTTCTAGCCGAAACGTCCTGGCCAAAATGTCCTGGCCGAAATGTCCTGGCCGAAACGTCCTGGCCAAAGCGTCCGTGGCCAAAACGTCCTGGCCCAAACGTCCTGGCCCAAACGTCCTAGCCGAAATGCCCTTGCCTAAATGTCCTGGCTGAAACGTCCATGGCCAAATATCCTGGCCGAAACGTCCCGGCCGAAACGTCCCGGCCGAAACGTCCCGGCAGAAATGTCCTGGCCAAAACGTCCTGGCCAAAACGTCCGTGGCCAAAGCGTCCGTGGCCAAAACATCCTGGCCCAAACGTCCTGGCCGAAATGTCCTGGCCCAAATGTCCTGGCCCAAATGTCCGTGGTCGAAACGTCCGTGGCCAAATATCCTGGCCGAAACGTCCTGGCCAAAACGTCCTAGCCGAAACGTCCTGGCCAAAATGTCCTGGCCGAAACGTCCTGGCCAAAAAGTCCTGGCCAAAACGTCCATGGCCAACGCGTCCGTGGCCAAAATGTCCTTGGCCAAAATGTCCTGGCCAAAACGTCCTGGCCGAAATGTCCTGGCCGAAACGTCCTGGCCGAAATGTCCTGGCCGAAACGTCCGTGGCCAAATATCCTGGCCGAAAAGCCTGGCCAAAACGTCCTGGCCGAAACGTCCTGGCCCAAATGTCCTGGCCGAAACTTTTGTGGCCCAAATATCCTGGCCAAAACGTCCTTGTCAAAACATCCGTTGCCATAACGTCCTGGCCGAAACGTCCTTGCCAAAACATCCTCGCCAAAACATCCGTGGCCAAAATGTCCTGGCCAAAACGTCTGTGTCCAAAACGTCCTACATTCATCTTCAGCTGCTATCAATATGATCAAGTCTACAATTCTGCAGTTTGGAAGAAAAAAGGTTAGGGAATTAATTTGTTCTATCTGGGTTTCTTATCTTGGGGGAAAATTACGTTTGTCAATTCTTATTTACACCGACCGGTGATCTATTCCCTGCCTATTTTTATTGCTTGCCATTTCACACGGTTGTCTTGCATGCAACAAATCATGTAACATAGCAGACGACACAGGTCGACTGGAGAAATTAATCTTTTGACTCTTAGCTTACTAAGATGGAGTCAATACGCTTTTACAGACAATTTAGATTAAGATCAGACTGAACAGGATGTGCAGACTAATCTTGAATCTAAACGGTCTGATGAAATGAACATTTTCTTCTATGAAAATTTGAAATATAAATGTGACCCATCATGCAAAAAGGGACTCTGGAATTCTGTACATCAATTAGATGTAAACAGATCAACGATAGAGCAGGTCAGTTTTTATTGATAGTTCAAAACTGATTGTATAGCAAGGTACAATGACCTTTTTTTTTTCATACAGAAAATGTCATGAAAGCAAAAATTGTCAACCCTGGTCAGCCTGCGCAGTTCGCGCAGTCTGACTAGGGCTGACACTTTTCGTAGATCCTAGAAGGTCCCTTTTTTGCGTGATGGTTCACATATATATTTTAAATCATGTAAATTTTATAGTTTTTTTGATATTTCATGTAATTATTCTTTGACATTTTAGCACACTAAAATTTCGTGTTTGAAAACTTGTTTTTCAATTTCTCAAATGATTTTTAAAGGTGAAAAGACGCAACTAGGTGGTCAAAAATTCTTGTTGGGTATTATTTATATTCGGAAAATGTATCTGAACGTTTTACCAAACAATCCCTGGTTTTCACGACTCTGTGAAAGAAGCCTTTTCTAAACATAGTGAGAAAATGAGAAAATGTTGGTAACCAGCATTTTCTCCTTTTCCCACAATGTTTTCTACCCTCTCCAAACATATTACAATTTTCGATTCACTTTTTGTGTTGTCTGCAAACGTTCTCAGTTTTGACTACTCTAAAATTTTGTCGTTTTGGTAAAGGGTTAAATCTACATGTATATCACACGAACCTGGGTGTGTGTGTGGGGGGGGGGGGGGGGAGTTATCGCCAATGAGGAAGAAGCCTTTGAATCGTTCGATTTATTCATTGTGATATTAAGATTTACATTTTAAAAGCGGGATGAGAAAATAAATATCGTTGTTTTTTCCTAAGTTTCAACCAATACAACTCTCTCAACTCTTAACAACAAATCCCGACTTTTAATGACCTTGAAAAAATACACTGAAACAAACTTCTAAACGGCCACTTTTAAACTGTAAATTCTCATAGATCTTTTCTCGCGTCCGCTGCCTATAAAAGGGACAGCTTACTTGGTTTGATTTTTTTTTGCAGAAAAATTAACCGGTCTGAAAACATACCTGAGCTTAATTCTCAAGAGAATTCCTTCAATTTTTATTGCAGAAGAACATTATTTGTCGTTTATTCACTCAACATTTGTCATATGTCATAATTTGTTTTTTTATAAACATTTCTTTTATTGCTCATCTTTTTAGGAGAAACAAAAGTGGCCGTTTAGATGTTCGTTTCAGTGTAGTCTTTTGAAAATCTAGCGGAAAAAAGAAAATGCTGTTTACCAATATTTTCTCCTTTTCCCACTATGTTTACTGGAAATTTACAGACAATTGTAATAATTCAAGCTATTTTCAATCTGTCGTGTGCCAAAGCTTTCAGTTTGGACGAGTCTAAAATTTTGTCGTGAGTTAGAGTTTTTTTTTTTTCGTTTGTTTCGTTCTTGATATCAGGTCGAAGATAAATTATCACAGATAAAGAATCGACGATAATCTCCATTCCAGTTAACCCTTTATTTAACAGACGACATAATTTTACACCCTGTCCAAATTGAAAGCATTTGCAGACGAGAACTTCAGTGTGGCCCAAATAGTGCAATTGTTTACTGATAGGGTAGAAAACATTGTGGAAAAAGGAGAAAATGCTGGTTACCAGCATTTTCTCCTTTTGCGACAATGTTATCAAAAGGCTTCTTTCCAAGGGTCGTAAAAACTTGTCATTGTGTGGAAAAGGATTAAGTTATATGAAAAAAATCCAAATGACTAGAGACATCTTGGTTTGGGTGAAATGTTGAAGAGGGCGAACTTTGAAAAAAAAAATACAGGTACCTATACAAAAAATTCTCGGAAAGTGTTTTTAATATTTCTTTCTTGACAAAGCAACAAATCATTCAAGTTACATAATGGCAGAAACCAAGTCAAATTTGTACGATGAATACCATTCAAAACCGAAAGATAAAAATAACTACACAGGGTGAGAAACCAGTCTATGATGAATACCATTCAAAACAGGAAGATGAAATTGTTGTATACATGTAGTAGTGAAAAACCATGCCAACGTTATACGATGAATACCATTCAAAACCGAAAGGTGAAATTGCTACACAGGGTAAGAAACCAGTCAAATTTGTATGAAGAATACCATTCAAAACCGAAAGATAAAATTGCTATAAAGGATGAGAAATCAGTCAAATTTGTATGATGACTGTCATTCAAAACCGAAAGATAAAATTGCTATAAAGGATAATAAACCAGTCAAATTTGTATGAAGAATACCATTCAATACCGAAAGATAAAATTGCTATAAAGGATGAGAAACCAGTCAAATTTGTATGAAGAATACCATTCAAAACCGAAAGATAAAATTGCTTTAAAGGATGAGAAATCAGTCAAATTTGTATGATGACTGTCATTCAATACCGAAAGATAAAATTGCTATAAAGGATGGGAAATCAGTCAAATTTGTATGAAGAATACCATTCAAAACCGAAAGATGGAATTGCTACACAAGTTAAGAAACCAAATCAAAATTGTAATATGAATACAATTCAAACCCCCCAAAAAATGAAATTGCCATATATTGATCAGGAACCAGTCAAATTTTATGATTAATACTATTCAAAACCGAAAGATGAAACTGCTATATAGTAGTAAGAAACCAAGTCAAAATTTTATGATGAATACCATTCAAAACCGAAATATGAAATTTACAACTCTGATATGGAAAAACGAGCTTTTGTAAACCAAGGTCAGGAATGGAATGTTTAAATCACGATTAAAGTAGAACAAATACAAAGAAATACAAAGAATGTTAACAAAAAAACTTTACATGGAGCTATTGACAAAGAAACTTATGCAAGTATTGCGGCACTGGTATAGAAAAAAGAAATCACAATAAGATACTACTATATCATCGGTTTACTTCAAAAACCTCGTGACTACAGCTTGTTTCAAAGTGTAGTTACTAGGTTTCTGAAGTAAACTGGTGATATTTGAGTTATGTTCTGGCAAAACAAGGATTAAATGTATGTCAATTATGCAATTTTACTAGCAAGTCAATACATAATCATAAATCAACGAAGTCAACTTTGTCCCATCGGCGTCATGCAAAACTAAGACATTTTGAAATATCTCTCATATTACTGAAGATATTTACTTCAAACTTGGACATTATAAAAAGGGAAATGCATACAACAAAGGCAAATAAGTATAAAAGTATTTTTGACACAGTTATTTCCCCTTTTCAAGCAATAATTTTCACTAAATCCAGCAACTGCAGCCGACCATTGGCACCTACAGTGCTCCTTTTTGAATTGTCTGACAGAGTCTGTTTATTCAGGAGTTGGGGAACACGTGAAATTGCTACTGCCCATCGGCAACCGTGGGTCGTATATTGACGGGGCGTTGAGAAATATACCCATGGTCCCACACAGACAGGCGGTTGTGAAAATCCACAGGAAGAGACGATCCATCACCATAGCAACGTAATGCCAGTCGTTCGTGTCCTGATAAAAGAGATGGGTAATGAGTAATATTTCACAAATACATTTGTACCTTACAAAACAAAACTTAACAAATAACAAAAGACAAATACATAACTGATGTGATGCGACTAAGGAAAACATTAATCAAGAATAATTGAAAATTGGGACCCATCTGAATTAACGATCTCATGCCACTAAAGAATTCATTACAACTGTGGATAATATTAATTAATGATATACATGTACCTCTATTCGTGTTCAGGCACATTTTAGCCAGTTTTTAAACCTTTCGTCCTTATTTCATGAAACTATAATCATTGTTGTGTTTTAATATGAGATTATTTAACATTCTTGGATATTATAGTCTGAGGTTATGTAACATGCGTGGGTGCAATACTATAATATTATTAATCGAGTGATTTCGTATTAGCCCAGTTACAGGTCCGAGGTCAGCCGTATTGGCCCAAGGCCGAAGGCCGAGGGTCAATACGGCTAACCGAGGACCCGTAGCTGGGCCAGTACGAAATCATTTGATCCATGACATTTTTATTAATCAGCTGTTGGCCCAGAACCAATATGACAACCAAAGAGAAGTGAAAATAGGGTTTACTAGTCACATTTCTTACTTCGTATAGTATACAGGTCGTGATCCCGGCTCAATACGACTTGACCTCTGATCAATACAGTTGACCTCGTGTCAATATTGATAAACCGCGACCAATACAGAAATCTTTGAACGTGATTGATAGAAAGTAAGCGCTGACGCTTGTAAACGCGACTGAACGTTTGACCACAAGGGCGATAGCGCCTCATAACTCACAACGTGGTTTGTTGAACGTTAAACCACGATAGAAAGATCGTTTCGATTCTAACATGACCAACTCTTAATCAAAGGAAAACAAGTTCATAAACAAGTAAAACAGCGGATGAAGTTTAAGTTCCATGGAATAACTCACTCACTTACTCTAAATACAGGATGACGTCACTCGATATAGAATGACGTCACTCTACATGGAACGTCGCAGATTTTACTCCACTTTCCTTGTACTTGAAGTAATATTTTAGGGATTACCTACCGACATTTCTTGATCTTCTTTCTTCAGTTGCTCCGCGATGTATTTAACTCCCTTCAGAGACTCTCTGATTTCCGCTGGATATTTTGAAAGGTTGTCTGCTGTCTCGGATACGCTCCTCTTCCTTAAATGCTCGAACCTTGTTCCGTCTTGGCCGTAAGTTTGGGTAAGCTCAACAGTCTCGTGATCTGTAGCGTTTAAGAAATCCCTTCCATTCACAGATTTTATTTTCCTTTTGCCCTTTTTCTTGTAACCCGGTCGTTGCATACAAAGAATTCTGGGTAGAATCTCCGTGAACACACGTTTCACCCATGGCGACATTTCATGTGTTGCCGGCGACCGGAAGTGAACACTTAGTGTGTAAACAGTAGTAAATATGGACATAGTCACAACTACCATTGTAAACAGTAAATATTTTCCAATTAACGGAATCACGATTGAAGTGGGTGGGTTGATATCAGAGAGTAACAAGAAAAACACGGTTAGAGCAAGAACGATTGAAATTGACAATGTAATCTTCTCGCCAGAGTCACTTGGTAAATAAAACACGAGGATGGTCAAACCGGAAATAGCCACGCACGGCATGATGAGGTTGATGGTATAGAACAAAGTACGCCGTCGTATGGTGATGTTAAACATGATGTCTGGCCATGGCTCCAAGCAACATGGGTAGAATTTTTCCATACGTCGAGCTGTAACGTTGATGATGTCCCACTCAACGTTCGGATAGTATTCGCACAGGTCAACGCCAAGAGGTACCACAATCTGGTTGTTAATTGTTACACCTCGGTCTTCCCAGATGTGACGTAGGTCCAACTGTAATAATGTAGCATAGAGTGTCAATTATCAACATTTTATCAGCATTCTGGTTTATCATTGTTCCGTATACCGTTATATTGTCGATTTTCTTCGAAAACCCCGTAACTACATCTTGTTAAAAGCTATAGTTACGTATGGTTTTTGAAGTAAACCAAAGATAGTTTCAAGAAATGGTATTGGCAAGGGTTTCAGCCTTGTGACTCATTGATTCACGGTAGTTACGATCCGATCAGGTAAAAGGTTAATAAAAATATAACATGAATTACCAAATAATGTATCAATTTCACTGTTACTCAGCACCATAGACAATTTCATCAAATTTCATTCTAACATTTAAAGGAAAATCCACCTTGGCTTTCATCACCACCCCGATGCTATATCTAATTTGTTCTGTGCACTCTGATCCTGATCTACGCTGTCCGCAAAAGGTCGGTGAGTAGCGTTTAGCGCGAGTTAATTAACCCTTCACCAAACAACAAAAGTTTAGACTGACCCAAGTTGAAAGCAATTGCAGACGACAAAATAGACGTAACTCAAAAACTGAAATTTGTTTCTTGCATGGTACAAAACAGTGTGGGTAAAGGAGAAAAATGCTGGTTACCAGCATTTTCTCCTTTTCTCACAATGTTTTCAAAAGGCTTCTATTTCAGGTTCGTAAAAAACCAGGGAATGTTCGGTAAAAGGTTAATCAGTATAATCAATAACACTGTACAAATTATTCAACTATCATGCAGTTTTATGCTGCTAAGTTTACTGCAAGCAATTTTCATTAGAAAGTAATGTTTTTGAAAATGTTTATTAGCATTCCAGAAGATGTTATAGTAATGATCTATTAGAAAACGTACTTTATTGTTGTGTCTTTTTATTTGTAATTTACGCAATCTACATAATCTCTATCGAATATCGATTATTTAACTGAATCATATTTCGATGAAAACATTTGTCTGTAACGGTATGCTTCAGATATTATTGTAGAGGTATTTATCCTTAAATTCTTTTTTAACGAAATTCGGGACTTTTAAAGAAAGAAGACAAAGGAACTGCATTTTTCAAATAGGATGAAATGATTCGGAAAAGGAACATATTACTCGTTGCTCTTTTGCCACAAAAAGTTTTTTGAAGCTACCATTTTTTTTTTTTTTTTTGTAGAAATGTCGTTAAAAAAGGATATTTTTAAATAAATAATAATAATACTATTTGATTTATAAAATAATACATAAATACAAAATCACGGTTAACGAATTACCAAACGACAAAATTTTACATTTGTCCAAATTGAAAGCATTTGCAGACAACAAAATAAAAGTGACTGAAATTTTAAAATTTGTTTTGGGAAGGTAGAAAGCATCGTGGGAAAAGGAGAAAATGTTGGTTACCAGCATTTTCTCCTTTTCCGACAATGTTTTCTAAAGGCTTATTTTTGAGGGTAATCAAAAATAAGGATTTGTATGGTAATGGATTAACTGCATTGAAACAACAAAATTAAGTCTACAGCTGATGTACCAGACAATACATGTTAATATAGACGTCGATACCTTCAGACCGTCATAGGTCCAGGAACTAAACTTCATGAAGCATTCTTGTTGGTCAAACGGGAAGAACTCCACGTTGATTGGACAATAGCTCTTGTAAATCGCAGGCGGCTCCCAGACTATTCGTCCATCGGAGAAAACAGTAGCTTTGGTCAGAAGAGTGACGACAAAAGCTCCATCTGCACTGAAATTCAGGAAAAAAAAACTAAAACAAAATCGTAAAACGGGTTGCGGTCGGCACAGGACGCGTAATATCGTTCGGTAAAATGCAAACGCAGTGTCAGTTGATGCCGGTGTAATGCAGAGAAATGACCCTCCCCTGCAAAATGACCTAGGTTTTTATTCTACGGAAAGAACTGACCCCAGAAGTCATTTCACTACGTAGTGGAATGACCCGGGTCATTATTCTACGAAGAGAAATGACCCACATCATGGGGTCATTTTGTAGGGGAGTGTATTGCAATGATCTGCAATGTCCACAAAAGTTCCTTGGTTCACTTTCACAGCCTAAAGATTTGCGATGAAGTACCTACTTGTTATACAATAAAATATCAGGTCGCCACAGTTCCTCCGACGGTATATGGGTTTTCCTGATACCACTAAACGATTCTTCTAGATCCCAGCGTAATCTTGAATCTGTCCATTCCTGTAGGATTTATATGAGACATGTTATGTCAAAAGGAAGCACTGTGCATTTACGAAAAGTATCGACACAGGTCAGACTGCGCAGTCCGCGTAGACTGACATGGGCTGAAACTTTTCTCTGTAAGTAATTTTTCTGTATACCCAAGGGTCAGTCTACCTCATGATTATATCGGTTGGAAAAAAAGAGGATTTATACTTATGTGATGGGTTGCCTGATATCATAAAATCGCAGAGATTCTCTAAGTCCCCTTTTCCCGGAGCACTGATCGAGGGGGGGGGGGAAGAGAAAAGGGTTAAACGCATGAAATAAATAGAATATTTGTCTTGTGAACACTATCGGTAATATTTTCACTCAGGATGCGCCATTCGTGAAAATATTACCGATGGTGTTCATTCGATGAAACAAATTTCGATCTTTCAACAAAAAAAGCAATATCCTCTATGTATTGTACTGATCTTAGTCACTCCTCTCCCACGGCTGACCATTCTCACGAAAGCAGTTAATGGCTTGGAAAGAACTGTTTTTGAGGAGTACTGGTAAACACATCCCATGAAAGCATGGATATGTGCACTGGTCGCCTCGATATAACTGATATAATGTTGAAAACGGTGTTAGATAACATACAATTAATCAATAAAATGAGATTTATTGAAACCCGCTTTTTACAGAGAATATGTGACCCGTCACTCAAAAAGGGACCATCTGGGAATTCCGAACATCATTTAGATGAAAATAGATCAACGATAATGCAGGTCAGTTTAAGTTGCTAGTCCAAAAAGGATTGTATAGCATGGTAAAAAGTCCACTTTTCATACAGAGAATATCATAAAAGCGAAAAAGTGTCAAATCTGCGCAGTCTGACCAGAGTCGACACTTGTCGCAGTTCCCAAATGGTCCCTATTTTGCGTGACAGGTTGCATATAGTTTTCAGGGACTAGTCTTAGCAAGCCAAGGCTAACGATTCACTATACGCTATTCTACCCTTGGCGGATCGAGCTTGATTTTTACACTTCCCCCATACGCTTTTTCATAAGATGCAGCCAGCTCTAACTGCAACGAATGAAATCGCTCGTAGCATTTCATCTTTGATAAAAATAGAACAAGGTCGCTACCTTTCAAATAGAAGGTAAACATGGAAATCCACGTAGATGTCTGCTTATTGCTTCATGTGTATTCGTAAGCGGTTTGTAAACGGTATTTCATAGGCTTTTAGAAATATGATGTAAAGGGGGCTAATAACCAGCATCCAACAGGAATTTCGAAATGGGGCTCAATCAGCCAAGGTAAGATCCACGTAGTGAAGATGTCAAGGACTCGACCAATAGAACTTTTTTTTCTAAATCGAGAAAAAATTTGGAAGCCATACTTACGTGAAGGAGCCAGAGATTGGATGTTAGGATTTGGTTTTTCTCGGACTGAAAGAGAAGACAAGTGTTGTTAGTTTCTTGTGTGCCCTTTTCTCAAAGATTCGTGAACTTTAATGGTATTTCTTTTCTATCACAGAGACAAAGAAAGCGATGATTTAATTGCGGGATATTAATATACAGAGAAAGCGTAAGACATTATTTTCGGACAAGGGCAAGTACACTGAACTCATTTGTCATGGCGAAATCACCCTAAAAATACATTTGATCACCGCCAGAAATTGACCAGACGATTTCCTATAGATTCGTGAATCATTTTGGAAAAACAGCGTCATTCCAAATGTTGTCAAAATGACGTCATTCAAGGGGTATTCCTAAAGGTCACAACCTCTAAACTTACCACAGATGCATTTTCTTTTTCTGTATCGTATTTTAAAATTATGGACACAAAGTCTAAATAATTGTTTTTATGTGCAAACAACCGAAGAATTATTGGGGGGGGGGGGGGAATGATGGATGATGGTTTTCGATATTAAAATGAGACCTTTTTTCAGTTAAATCTGTATTTGACCCATTTCTTCGGCTCACAGAGCTTGTTCGGGAATGTTTACCTTTGTAAAAGGTTTCATAGCAGCCAAAAAAAGCAGTAAGCAAAAATTATTGATAGCAAACATAGATTCACGAAAATACGAGTATTCACGAAGTAATGAGAATCAACTATATATAGTTCCTTTTGTGTACATGTGTGTGTGTTTTCCCAATCAGAAACTGTTTTTTTTTTTCAAACCTGTATGTATGTATGTATGTATGTACATCCGTAGGTACGTGCGCACGTACGTACGTTAGTAAGTATGTATGTATGGATGGATGGATGGATGGATGGATTTGTTTGTTTGTTTGTTTGTTTGTTTGTTTGTTGTAAAGAATTTGACATTTTTATTTGACGTCTTTTGCAAACAACTACAGATCAAGATCAGACTGCAAATCGTTGAAGATGATATTCTTTACCGGTATGATTTAATTCATCACGTTGTATTCAATTATAGTTTATATGAATTTTTTCAGGCTTTTCTTCAGTGTCCGCTCTTCCAAAAGAATGTTTTCACTTGCCCACTTCTTGTCATGTAATTTAATTTATCGGAAGTGATATTTCATATTTGTGACTCATCACGCAAAAGGGGACCATGTGGGAAACTGTACATCAATTAGATGAAAATAGATCAACGATAGTGTTGGACAGTTTTAGTTGATAGTTCAAAAATGATTGTATAACAAGGTACAATGACCATTTTTCATACCGAAAATGTCATTAAAGCGATAAGTGTCAACCCTGGTCAGCCTGCGCAATTCGCGCAGTCTGACCAGAGCTGACACTTTTCGCAGTTCCAAGAAGGTCCTTTTTTGCGTGACGAGACTCATCTTTATCTTTTTACTCTTTTGTATGTTGCCCTAATTGTCTTTTGTGGATACTAGGGTGTAACTGAAATTCTGTTCTGTTCTATTCAGGAATGGAGGGACTTTAAGGCACTTTGTCTATTTGTCTCTCTGTCTGCCTGCCTGTTTTGTCAATATGTCTCACGAAATATCTGAATATGTATAACAAAAGATCAAACTGAAAGTGTTTGACAATCTGAAAGTGGTCTCTTTAGCCGGAGAGAGCATTTTAAACAACTTCATAGCGATTGTAGGGTAAATAATAATCTTAGCAAGTCAAGGGTGACGATTCACTCGACTACGCTACTCTACCCCTGGTGGATCAAGCTTGATTTCGACATTCCCCCGATACGCATTTTCATTGGTTGCAGCTAGTTCTAAATGTACCGTATCAAATCGACTGTCTTTTCACTTTCATCTTTGATAAAAATAGAACAAGGTCGCAACCTTTCGGATAAAAATAGGAGGAAAGCACAGATACCTCCGTGGATGTGTGCAGGATCTGTAATGATCGATTACCGAAAAAAAAAAACATAGACGAACAATATTTACAGAAAGTTTCAGTATGACCAATAAATTATCAGGTTTTAGGCTATATCCCAGCACCTGACCATGGAATGTCGAAGTACGTTTGTGGTTATTGCTTCATGTTGAATTATTGTATTCGTAAGCGGTTTGTAAAACGATATTCTATTTGCTATAAGAAATATCATGTAAAGGGGATAATAACCAGCATTCAACAGGGGGCATAGCGCGGGAATATCGAAATCGTGCTCGATCCGCCAAGTTAAGATCCACGTTGTGATCGTAACCTTGGCTCGTGAAGATGGTCAATAATATGAGGTAATTTCACAATACTGAATTCTATTCGACGAGTACACTGCAGAACCAGTCTGTATTTTTTGACACGGCTGTCGCCTCGACCAAAATATAGACTGGTTATGCAGTGTACTCATCCAACAGAATTCATATATTACCCAAGCATGTTAAACAACCTCATAATATTTTCACTGCTATTTCTCGATATCCTACCGGAAAGCATGGTATAAAATTCAGTAATTTATCCAAGCACGTTAACCCATTACCACACAATCCCTACTTTTGACGACACTGAGAGAGAAGCCTTCTGAAAACATTGTGGAAAAAGGAGAAAATACTAGTAACCAGCATTTTCTCCTTTTCTTACAATGTTTTCAACTCTTCACAAAACAAATTTCAAATTTTCAGTCACCTTTATTTTGTCGTCTGCAAATGCTTTCGATTTGGACCAGTCTAAAATTTTGTCGTTTGGTAATGAGTTAAATAACTTCAATTTATAAAGAGTCTTCAATGAAGATTAATGATTCTCCATTATAAGACACTTTCTGAGCAGGGAGAAATTAATAGAAAGCACAAGTTCCGGGGGCACAGGGGTCATTTATTAAAAGCCAGAAGCAATCATAAAAACATTTTTCAGGATGATATATGTACTAATGTAATAATAAAACATTTGGCGGGGAGGAAAATATTTAACAAAATCACGAAATGTTTTGCCAAATAACCTGTTTATGGTAATAATTAAAGATTCCTCCTGAAATAATTTACGATCGATCCGTTAGAAGTTTTAATTTTGCCGCTGCTGAGAGCAAGTCGAGGACCTTTTTGCAGATATTGTAGATCAAGATCAGACTGCACAGAACGAGCTTTCTGATCTTGGATCCACCTTGTGCGATAAGGAGATTTTTCCCCCCTCCCCCTCCAAAAAAGGGGGAGCGTGACTTTACAGTAGCAACATTTTGGTATTTTACTGTCGACTTGAAAATTTCATTTAACTTTTATTTTTGGTTTCCAGAAGGGTAGAAAACATTGTGGGAAAAGGAGAAAATGCTGGTTACCATCATTTTCTCCGTTTCCTACAATGTTTTCAAAAGGCTTTTATATCACGGTCGTAAAAACGATGGATTGTTTGGTAAAGGGTTAAGAGTTAACTCTGTCACTACCATCTCGATTGGTTGGACTTTCTTCGAGGTTTTTCAAAAGAGTGTCCTTGGGCAAGACACTTCAGAGCCGTTGCCTAGTACTGGTGAAACCAAGGAAACATTATAAGTGAGCTGCCGCCGTGATATAACTGAAATAAATAAAAAATGAAAGTGGCATAAACACCATTCAAACTAACTTTCCTCGAGGGCACTTTTTTTATTTTCTTTGCATTTGAATCTGATTTTTTTCGGTCAAAGATCAGGAAAAGGTAGAGGGCGGTATGGATTCAAGATCAGACTGCACGTTTTGTGCAGTCTGATATTGATCTACACCGTCTGCAACAGGCAATAAGGTAAACCAAGCTGTACTGATAAAACGGAACGTTTTGGAGTCCAAAGAGTAATAGCACCCTTGTTTCATTTTCCAAGTACAGACATGATACAGTTTCCAATTAGTTGACCCCAATTTATTTGACCCCAAAACATTGCGTTCATATTTCTATGCGTCGGAAATAATTAACAGAACATGCAGTCTGATCTCGTAGCTACACTGCCCTTAATAGTTTCGTATTCCATACTGGAGAGAGCTTTATAAAAAAGTCTTTAGATATCATTATTTTGTCAATTTCTATTTTAGCTTTTTAACTCTTTACTAAACGAGAAAATTGTAGACTAGTCCAAATTGAAAGCATTTTCAGACAACAAAATAAACGTGACTCAAATCTTGACTTTAGAAGAGAAGAAAATATTGTGGGAAAATGAGAAAATGCTGGTTACTAGCATTTTTCCTTTTTTCCACAATGTTTTCAGAAAACTTCTTCGTCAGGAGATAGTTTGGTAAAGAGTTAAAGGTTAAGTGAAACCTGATTGATTGATTGATTGATTGATGGTTAAAGGCATGCCTTTTCAACATTGTTTCAGTTATACCTTTGCGTCCAGTTCGCCTATCCACGCTTTCCTGGAGTTTTTTTTACCAGTACTCCGTGCAATATTCTTTTCAAGCCATTGGCTGCTTTCCCACATAAGCATTGTTGAAACAAAGGTCATCAGTGAGAAAAGATTGAATCCAATCGCATTGACTATGAAATGGGCCGAGCCGGGTCGAACCAGAGACAACCTGTTTTTATATTGTTCGTAAATTACTTTGGGCTTATTCCTTTCGCTACTCCGAACATGTTCTATATAGGTCAATGGAGTATCTCGGAACACACTGCCATGTTCTTCAGAACATGTTCTGATTGTTCTAATTCAATCGAAGTGTAGCGCACCTGCTGAACGGTTGCTAGGTGATACAAGATGGCTGGAAGACGGACAATTCTTCATGGCCAAATTTGCAGTTGTCTTTTTTACGATGTGAATGCCATAAATAGGAGCATTGTAGACTCGTCTCTACTTCCTGTCCGCAGCTAATCATTTTCTCAACTAACACAGCTAAGACAGTAGCTCTTGCAACAGCCATCATGCCGATGTACTTTCATTTCGAAATGGTTTACAACAATGTTCCGAGCATGCTCTATTTAGAACATACTTCCGGAACAGTGTTCTGAAATATTCCTTTCGCACATTCCAGAACAGCATTCCAGAACAAAGAACATTGTGCCAGAACAGGTGAAAGGAATACGCCCTTTATGTCTTTTGTTGTAAACGTAAAATGAAAACCGTCTCTTTGTGCACCCTAAAAAAAGTGCTGCTTAGCGCATAATCTTGATGTTAAACTTGACCGACGCCGCCATTTTGGTTGTGTTGATATTGTAGTCAATATACGGGGCTCCCGAAAGGGAAACCGCTTAAATTACGTTGGTTTTGCAAGTGTACATGATATATATGTTCGGGCATACCATCCAATCAGATCACGAGAAGTTTCTTTGCAGTACAATAATATCACATTTAAACGTCATCAAAATTTCAAAGTTTTGAATTTATACAAGGCAAACTTAAGGTTCATGTAAAGTGTTTATTTTGCTTAATTTCATACGTCAATAATTCTGTAATTATTAAAATTTGTCCAGGAAAACCATATATCAAATTAAAGCTCTGGATGAGTACAAGCTGTTTTACATAATTATACCTACTGGCCTTACATAATAAAACTAAAACATTGCAGAAAAAGATGACATCGTTTAAAACCTACAAAATAATAATGACATAACAAAATTGCTTAAGTTTTGGAGAAAACATAGGCTATGGTACATACCAGGTACTGCTACTACCAAAAATCCTATAGTTTCTTTAAAAAGGCACATATTTAAGTCAGAAAGTTTGACATTTTTCCCTTATTGAATTGTCAACCATGTTTGACCTACTTTGTTTTAGTAACAGGTATGGTGTCTCCACAGGATCAAAATGTACAAGTGGTTGTGCATGATAAACTTTCATTAGTAATTTTAGATAATAAAACAAATAAAAATGACCTGTACAAGTGAAATGTCCATGTCTACGTCCAAACCCTTTCTCAAAAACAGCAGTTACAAAAGGTGTCACCAGTCTGGTAGATAGGATTAAGGTGTCACCAGTCTGGTAGATAGGATTTAGAATCAATTTTTTGACATAAGCATTTTTTTCATTGTTCTTTTTGTGTGTGTGATGGGGTAGTGGGGTGCTGTTTTTGAGAAAGGGTTTGTAAGTGGACATGGAAATTTCACTTGTACAGGTCATTTTTATTCTAAAATTATTACTGGAATAAATTGACCTGAAATTGACCTTTATGCAAAGAGTAATTAAAACGTGAATATTTAAACCATCTGGTATAATCGGACTGTACGGAAACTGTTATCGGTAAATGTCGGGTTTGACCCTTACTGCGCCTTAGTCAAAATAAAACGGTTTTGCGGATGGCATAGATTAAGATCAGGCTGCATAGAAAGTGCATCATAGATCTAAGTCACCCACCATGTATTACCAATTTAAACCAACAATATAATGGTTATTTCAGGTATTTCAAGTATTCTTTGAAAACACTATAAATCTATTAGCAGCATAAAGAGTTTAGAAACATGCACATAGTTCCGCATGCAGACGACATTAGCCGGAGCCAAGTTAGAACAATAAATCAAGCGTGTAATATATGGTAATTGAGGTCATTTATTTCATGTCAATTTGTTCAGGTAATACTAATGAAAGTTTATTACACACAACCACTTGTACATTTTGATCCTGTGGAGACACCATACCTGTTACTAAAACAAAGTAGGTCAAACATGGTTGACAATTCAATAAGGGAAAAATGTCAAACTTTCTGACTTAAATATGTGCCTTGTTAAAGAAACTATAGGATTTTTGGTAGTAGCAGTACCTGGTATGTACCATAGCCTATGTTTTCTCCAAAACTTAAGCAATTTTGTTATGTCATTATTATTTTGTGGGTTTTAAACGATGTCATCTTTTTCTGCAATGTTTTAGTTTTATTATGCAAGGCCAGTAGGTATAATTATGTAAAACAGCTTGTACTCATCCAGAGCTTTAATTTGATATATGGTTTTCCTGGACAAATTTTAATAATTACAGAATTATTGACGTATGAAATTAAGCAAAATAAACACTTTACATGAACCTTAACGTTAACATCAAAATAGACCAGATTAGGTTCTTTTGAAAGCTTAGAGAGACTTGCAACCGGCTACACAAAAGATGTACATGTAGCTTGATCTTGGATATAATGTTCGGTTTTCTTTTTGTTTCTTCAGCCTTGAAACTGTCTACAATGTTCTGTAGCTCACTTCATTTGAGCCATATTTTGGCAAACCAAGGTTTAACCCTTTACCAAACGACAGAATTTTAGACTGGTCTAAGTTGAAAGCACTTGCAGACGACTAGCATTTTCTCCTTTTCCCACAGTGTTTCCAAAAGACTTCTATCTCAGGGTCGTAAAAACCAGGGACTTTTTGGCAAAAGGTTAATGCATTGTAATGCAAGAAATCAATAAAGTTATCATATAAATATGGATAAATGAAATCAATGCTATCTAACAACCTAGTAAATCATGCACTGGTCTTTTGCCACGTAGAAAAATTTATCCATAGGGAAAAGTTTCGACCCAGGTCAGCCTGCGCGAACTGCGCAGGCTGACCTGGGTCGATACTTTTCGCAAATGCATTAAGCCCCCTGTTCACGATCATGTCTCATTTACCAAAGCCCCAAAGATTAGCCATAACTTTTATTGAAGGCTGCATTACGTGTCTGTTTCCTAGAAATTGTAATGGCTGATTGGCATGATTCAATGATTTCATACAATCGTCAAACGCATATTTCTGCCGAAGCATTCTTTGTAGTGTTTCTATCTGCATCAAACACGACAGCTTTTTGTTGTTGTTGTTGTTGTTGAGTGTTCACCTTTAAATCCGGTTCAACAAGCTATAGGCAAAACGAATCGAAAAGCAGTTTTTTTTTTTTCAAAAGATAATCTAGGAATGAAATAACATAAAGTCTTTCAGACAGGATCATTGCCAAAAGGTGTAAAGGAATAATTAAGTTATTGCCAGCGATCGCATAAAAAGAAAGAAAACGGAAAACACGAAAAAATGCGAAAATTGAGTCTCGTTTGTCACGTGATGGATAACAAAGCACGTAAGTGTATTAGTCAGAACACAAGAAGGCATTGATTGGCAGAATGTGTTTTTGTCAAGTCTTTCACAACCGAAGAAATAAACTTCACGTTTTCAATGACAGTAATTATAGTTCCACAGCAAGATGAAAAGACAGTTTGGTGATAACCTAGAATAGAAGAGTGGACAGAGTAGATCAAGGATTAGACTACATGCTCTGTACAGTCATATCTTGGTCTATGCTGTCCACAAAAGGAGCATGTAACTTCTATAGTATAGAGACTCAAGTTTTACATTATCAGACAGGCTTGTTTTACGTCACTGTAGCAGGACACTTTCAAACATTGTGGCAAAGGAGCAGTTTGTCAGTCTAAACAAGTGCGGAATTTCCGACAACCTTTCCATTAAAATCTCGTTATTTTCTTGTTGGTTTTGTCAATACGTTGTTTGTTTTTTGTCTATGTCCTATCAAAAAAATCACATGTAGAAACTCGACAAAAAAACTGGGATTGTTTTGCATTAACAAAGCACCACTTTCCATTTTCACATTGAGATAGTTGCTCATTGCTGTGGTTCTTCCGGTAGATCTACAAAATGAAGATGATCGACTGGGACCTAAAGGTTCATCTACAATAGTTCGTTCATGTAAGCTATCAATCTCCGAGCAGAGTTGTCGTTCGTTATCTCACATACATCTCTGCGATGGGCTAAATGACAAGAATCTTGTCAAACCGAGGAAAAGATGTTTTGTTACTGTTTAACTGTTTCATATGTAAAATTTTAAGTTAGACAAAGGAAATATGATTCTGGATACATTATAGGTGCGTCCAAACTGATGAATTTACCTGTATAAAATGGAACTATTTTTTTTTTGAGCCTCTTCACTTTTAAGAATCTTACGCCGATGTAATCAAAAATAGCTGCGCCCATCAATGATGACAACTGATTTGACACACCGCTGGATCTAAGTTTGTACGATTAAAAATCAAGCTATCGTCCTTTAAAGATATTTAGGCTTTTCAGAAAATCCCTCTTTTGTTCATTTACTATCATTTAAGTCTGATTGGTCCCATGCTGTTTAAATAGCACACGAAACAATCGATATTGGTCTTTCTTTCACCGGCGTTTGTGTAGCTATTTTGAGTTATGGTCATGTGACAAAAATATGACGTAATGACGGTCTACTTTCTGAGCCCACTACAGAGGTAAA
The DNA here is from genome assembly GCA_943736015.1 of Tridacna crocea. Taxonomy (NCBI): domain Eukaryota; kingdom Metazoa; phylum Mollusca; class Bivalvia; order Cardiida; family Cardiidae; genus Tridacna; species Tridacna crocea. The sequence goes on along the minus strand of OX031066.1, from coordinate 29,080,697 downwards.
TGTAATGATCCGGAGTGCAATAGAGTGGTAAGCTATGCCACACGTGTATGTCTGAGTCAGATCGTCTGAGCAAAGAGTAAGAAAAGTCCGGCCGGGTATCTAAGTGGTTAGAGCAACTGACACGTGGCCTGATAGCTGTGAGTTCGATACCCCGGTTGTGGTACACTTTCTTCCCGGCGACTTTTCGCCTCTCGCCGCTCATGCATATGGGAAAAGTAGTCAGTGACTCGGATAGAAAGTTGTTTCAAAACTGAAGTGAGAAAGCCAAGAAAGGCGTGCATGATGCAACTATACCCAGCTAGCAATTCGTTGGTGTACTTCAAAAATTTTGTAACTATAGCTTGTTTCAAGCTGTAGTTACGAGGTTTTTTAAGTAAACGAAGAATTACAAAAATTATGGGTCCATACAATCCATTTTGTCTAAAATCAGACTTTAATTTTTTGGTAAAATGGTACCTGAACACGAAAATTTACAAAAAGCCAAGTTTTGACACAGGCTGACTTGGGTCGACGCTTTTAGCGGGATCACTGAATTCCTTGAACAGCTTGGAACAGGTCGATATACGCCGATACTTTGCAAGGTTTGCGTCATTATCTCCCACCAGATGGCATTCTACAAATACACATTAATCTAATTTGGGCATCCTGGGCACAGAACTGGACTACTTTTCTAGGTGACGACCGCTGCTTTGAATTTTAAACTAAGATAAGCGTTTGCTCAAAAAAACGCCACCTGGTGCCGTTCATTCAGCTATGATCGGCAGTTAAGAGAAATCTGGAGCTAAAAAAGGTCTGATTGCTCCTCAAACGTCCCCCACAATATGGTGCGTCATATAAGACAGGTCAAATCTTCGAAGAATATGACATGCGCAGACAAAGAGATCTGCGTATCTGCGTCGAAAAAAAAGTAAGTTAACCCTTTCCCACACGACGAAATTTGGAACTGGACCAAACTGAAAGTGTTTGAAGGCAACAATTTGAATAAAGCTCAAAAGATTATTTCTGTCTCATGATTTCAGAAAACATTGTGGGAAAAGGAGCAAATGCTGGTTACCAGCGTTTTCTCCTTTTCCCACTATGTTTTCAAAAGCATTCTTTCCCAGAGTCGTAAATAAAAAACAGGGATTGTTTGGTAAGGGGTTAAGTTGCTTCAGAACCGATAGATTGAATGGCGTTTTACACCGCTTTCAACATTATTTGAGTCATATTACGGCGACAACTCACATATTCATGTATTTCCTGAGTTTAACAAGTACGAAGCTATATAGGGCTCTATAAAAAAAGGGAAGTGTAAAATTGTTATACCAGTAAAAGCAAACGAACTTTGTTATGCTGTAAAAACCTCCTACAGATCTCTTGGATCCAAGTGCTATCGCTTGATCTTGACAACTTGAAAACTACTTGAAGACTTCTACAAACCGTCCTCCATTTATCTGTTATCAGACTCCAGTGCTGGAACTGGGCTGATGTATGGCTGTGTGCCAAATCTTGTAAAACATAAGACATCGTTTGGTTACCGAGATTTTCTTCATTGTTCTGTTTTCGAGTTTATAACAAGAACGAAATTAACAGTGGTTGATGGGTTATGGGTGGGGAATGTTGTCATCTACCATACATAACTCTTTAACCGAACGACAAAATTTCGGACTTGTCCAAATTGAAAGCATTTGCAGATGACAAAATAAATGTGAATCTAAGTTGAATTTTGACTCTGGAAAGGTAGAAAATATTGTGGGAAAAGGAGAAAATGCTGGTTACCAGCATTTTCTCCTTTTCCCACAATATTTTTAAAAGGTTTCTTTCTCAGGGTCGTTAGGAGTCGGAATTGTTTGGGGAAGGGTTATGAATATTCTTTGTCTAATTGCCATAATTTTTCTCCGTTTGAAAGTAACACAACTTCCAATTGGCTAGATCAATTGTGTTGCTTTTAATTTTTTACCACATAATCCGCGGAGGCCCGGTAGATCAGTCGGTAGTGTGCAGAACTTGAGAATACAAGGGTTGACATATTCCGCTGTATGAAAAGTGGTCATTCTACCTTGCTATACGATTTGAACTATCAACTTAAATTGACCTGCACTATCTTTGATCTGTTTTCATCTACTTAATATACGGAATTCTTTTCGCGTGACGGGTCACATTTCTGTAACAGTTACACTGAGTTAAACCTACCCTTCTGAAAAACTGAAATGAAACTATGACACTGATAGTAAAAACCCTATTTTTTTAGGAAAATTATGTTCTTACCCGACAGTGTAGATCAAAGATCAGACTGCACGTTCTGTACAGTCTGATCTTGATCTACACAGTCCGCAAAAGGTCAGTGAGTCGCGCTTAGCAGTCTTAGGGGCCAGGAGATGAATTTATCGAGTAGGCCCCCATAGCTGCCGATTAATCCTTTACCGAACGATAACATTTTAGACCGGTCCAAATTTAAAGCACTTGCATATGAAAAAATAGATGTAACTAAAAAGTTGAAATTTGTTTGCAGTAGGATAGAAAACATTGTGGGAAAAGGAGAAAATGCTGGTTACCAGCATTTTCTCCTTTTCTCACAATATTTTCAAAAGGCTTCTATCTTAGGGTTGTAAAAACCAGGGATTGTTTGGGAAAGGAATAATCTTTGTATCTCTGAAATAATTCTATCGAGAAAATTCATAAAATTTGACACCTCTATTCAAGCCTCTTTTGAAGGAGAGGTCCATTGTAAATTCCCCTCAGCTACTCAAAATTTCTTTGTAACACGATTTATCAATTTGCAATAATAACTGATAAAGTATTGACCCTTTCATCAGGCGTATAACTATAACAGAACCACCATAAACTTGAAAAAAATAATCTTCTTTCTATAGTGGTTTATCGTTCAATAAACCACAGTAACTTTGTGAGTTATGAGGCACAGTAAATAATCAACGAGGACGATAGCCAGAGTGGTTTGTTCATTGCGCCTCCTAACTCACCACATGGTTTATTGAACGATAAACCACGATAGAAAGAAGATTAGTTCTATTCTATCAAGACCAACTCTTAATCAAAGAAAAACAAATTCATACTAGTCTGAGTAACAACGCGGATGCAGATTATATTCCATTGAATAACTTACTTTAATACAGAGTGACGTCACTCTATACATAGAATAACGTCACTCTATGCGAATTTGGGACCTAACGCATTTGCAAAAGTATCGATCAGCAGGGTCATAACTTTTTTGATATTTGCTTTTTTATTCTGCATTTCAAGGAACAAATATAGGCCTACCGACAAACCCAGTCTATTGTCATCTTCGCAAGCCATGGCTGACGATTCACTACGCTACTCTAACCTTGGCGGATCGAGCTTGATTTTTACATTCCCCCGATACGCTTTTTCATTGGATGCAGCCAGCTCTAACTGCAACGAATGAAATCGCTCGTAGCATTTCATCTTTGATAAAAATAGAATAAGGTCGCGACTTTTCGAATAGAAGGTAAACATGGAAACCCACCTGGATATCGCTTCAGACCTCTCCAACAGAGGCGAGTTTAAAAAGCAGACTGTCACAGATTTCGATATCTAAATCTACTTCGCTTGCAAAATTGTTGTGATACAAAGTTTGTTTCGTCATTATTTTGTAACTAACGCGGTTCAAAAACCCGAAACAGGAAATAGACAAGATTTATTTCAATATGACGAATTTCAGAAATGATTTGTTATATCAATTTGTCATGGCTGCAAATGACCTCCCAGATAATTGTAATTTTTTAGTTTTCTCATTAAGCAAATGAATCTAACCAGAATCTAACCAGAAGAAAAATAAGAAGAATCCCATAATAAAAGAGGTAGAAGTAAACAGGACAAAAAAGGTCAAATGACCGTCATGTTAATTATAAGAGGTTTCATCGCGGTTGGTCTTTTTTTTTACGAAAATGTACTGAAATTAAAAGCAAATAAACTCTTTGAAAACACTGATGCCTACTTCTCCTGGCTTCTTTTGTAAAGAAGCCAACCTGATGATGTATAGAATCAATTTTGTCCTACAACAAATTGGGTCATAAACACACCGGTCTTTTGACTTGCAGAAAATTAACGAGTTACAAACAGTTTCCAAAAGAGGTTCAATGCCTCTGCAAAAACTATCGACTCATGTCAGCCTTGCATTCTGCGCATGCTGACAGGAGTCGAAACTTTTTGCAGAGGCACTAAACCCCCTTTTCACGTAGCATGGTTCATCTTGAAACAAAATCAGTCGTTGATATATACCCATTTATGATATTTTCAAAAGGATTTGATTCACTGTTTCACAACAAAAAAGTTTTAACCTTGTCCTAAAATAAAGCTTCTGAATGCGAAACTCCGAAGAGGGTCCTTCCTTTAAAACGACAAAGCACATAGGCAAAGGATAACCGCAGGTAGCATTGCTAGCCAGCTACGACGTTTTAAAAAGCCATTCTTATACACAGCCTCGTTAAAATTCCGGGGTCAAATTCTTAAAAAAGAATAGAAACTGAAAAATTATACAAAAACTGATCTGATACACTTCACAGAGCAAGATTTTAATTCTCTTCTCTTCCCATTTTCTTATGGAATTAAAGTCTTTACCTCTTGCACTTGTAGAGATACCAGTAAAATTCAAAGTTTGGGAACAAAATTCAGTTGAGCACATATTCGAGTTTTAAAAGCATAAGCACTGATTGTTTGGCAACATACTTCTGTATACAATGCGGGGCATGGTTCAGAACACAAAACATGTGATCTGGCTTTTTGATCTATCTTGTATTATATTCTGATGACTGTGAACACCAATTCCATTTATTGGCGACACACTTTTGCACAAAGCAACTCCATATTTATTTGAAACGCATTTCAATTATTTGGTTTTGCTATGGACGTGTGAGGGGCATAAAAGAATAACTAAACAGTTGTGAATTCACAAATAATTTGAACACTCATCATACTATCTGTAATATGTGTATCATTCATCCATGTTAACAAAGAATATGACATTCTGTATGATGTATATATTTGTAGGCGCATGTATGTATGTATGTATGTATGTGCCTGAACATGTACGTAGGTATTTATATACATTTATGTTAGTGTATTCACATGGATGTATGTGCATATGCATGTATGTGCATGTACATGTATCTACTTATGTACATGTTTGTTTGTGTATGTGCATGTATATATGTGAATGTACATGTATGCATGTGTATGTGCACGTATATCTTCATGTATATGTATGTTTGTATGTATGTATGTATGTATGTATGTACGTGCATGTACATGTTTGTATGTGAATGTACATGTTTATATGTGTATCTCCGTGTATGTTTGTGTATGTATATATATATATGTTTGTATGTGTATGAGTATGTATGTGTGCGTACATGTATATATATGTAAGTACATGTATTTATGTATGTGTATGTACATGTATGTATGTGTAAGTATTTATTTATGTTCATGTATGTTTGTATTTATGTACATTTATGTATGTGTATGTACATGTATGTACATGTATGTATGTATGTTTGTTTGTTTGTTTGTTTGTTTGCTTGCTTGCTTGCTTGCTTGCTTTAGCCAGTACAGTTGAAGCTGGATCTATCCAAAGGCACAGTTGTTTCGTATAAGGTCGGGGCGTTCATAAAGATGCCCATTGTCCCACACAGACAGGCGATAGTAAATATCCACAGAAACAATCTATCCATTACTATCGCAACGTAATGCCAGTCATTTGCTTCCTAAAACAATAAAATAAAAACAAGTAAATTTAAATCCATTCCACCAAATCCCGAGTTTTAATGATCCATAAAAGAAAATGCATCTGAAAATATTGAAGGAAAAGGAGAAAATGATGGTAGCCAGCATTTTCCCCTTTTTTTCTATAATGTTTTCTACACTAACGCACAGTGACAGATTGCCATCTTTACAATAACTTCCATACTTTTAAATGGTACAATATAAATTTAAATGCAAATAAATCATAAGGTAAACAGATGCTTTGAGCTGCAGAAAATTTATCAATAGCAAAACGTTTCCACCTAGATCAGTCTGCGCGGACCGCGCTGGCTGACCTGGGTCGATACTTTTTGAAGATTCATAAAGCCTGCCTTCGTCAGAGCATGGCATACTATATACCAAAATATGTTCAATATTAAGATTTAAATCTATATTTTTCTTTAAAAACGAATTACTTTAGGTAATGGCCACGTAATAGAAAACAGCTATTTCCACTATAATATCATCCTACAAATTTGCTACGATTAAGAATGAGTATTATTGTACTACTTTGACCAAGCTACTTTTTCCTCTCTTTTCTCCGTCTTAGAAATGTAAGTCATAAATTTAAAACCACTATCTCCTCATAAAAGTAGATCATAATTACCTTTCTTTTCTGGAAAGTAACAGAACTATCAACAAATAATTTCAAGATAGACATTAAAGGAATTTCTGGTCAATCAAAAATGTGCAAGAGTATTATATCTGTATAAATCCGTTTTATCAACTATCAAGAAATTTCATTCCATGCTTCACTAGAAGTGTTACGGGTCTACTACCTTAAAGTCAAGGTATACATAAAAAGTTATGTATTTACCGCATTCTCCTCGTCCTCGTTTCTCAAATGCTCAGCGATATATTTGACACCTTTAAGAGATTCCCTCAGCTCCGCTGGATAACGTGACAAATCATCCACTGGCTCAGAGACGCCCCGCCTCCTTAAGTTTTCATAGTTACTTTGATCTCCCCAGACTAATATTAACTGTTCGGCCGCAGCGTCATTTGGTACTTCCGGTGGGGGTGCTTTGCCCTTTTTCTGCCTCTTTTTCTTCTTCATATCATATTCTGGACGTTTTATACAAAGAATTTTCGGCAATATTTCAGTGAAAACCTGTTTCACCCATGATGGCATATGGTGAGTGGATGGTGATCGGAAATGAATGCTGAGGGTGTATACAGTCAGAAAGATAGAGAGCACCACGACTATCATTGTAAACAATAGATACTTTCCTATTAATGGTATAACAATCGAAGTTGGTGGATTAATGTCGGCCAGAAGTAAAAAGAACACAGTCAAAGCGAGGACGATTGAAATAGACAAGGTGATCTTTTCACCCGAGTCGCTTGGCAGGTAAAACACGAGAATACTCAGACCGGAAATGGCAACACAGGGCATGATGAGGTTGATGGTATAAAACAAGGTGCGCCGTCGTATGGTAATATTAAACATGATGTCCGGCCACGGCTCCAAGCAACATGGATAGAACTTTTCGGCACGGCGTGCTGTTACGTTGATGATGTCCCATTCAACGTTTGGATAATATTCACACAGATCAACACCAAGTAGGATGACTTTCTGGTTGTTTACGGCGACACTCCTGTGTTCCCATTCGTGACGTAGGTCTAACTGTAAAAATAAACTTATTTGATTGATTGATTGATTGATTGATTGATTGATTGATCTATCAATCGGTCGGTTGATCAATTGATTGATTCATTAATTAGTGTGTAACGCATATCGGTCGGTCAATTGATCGATTGATCAGTCAGTCAGTCGGTCTTTCGGTTGATCGATTGATTGATTCATTGATTAGTGTTTAACGCATATCGGTCGGTCACTTGATTGATTGATTCATCAATTCATTTATTGGTGTGTAAAGCTGCTTTGAATTTTACCACATTCATATCACGGCAGCAGCTCATATATTTATGTATTTCCTGCGTTTCACTAGTTCCAGGACCGAGCCATAGTAGCTCAGTCGGTAGCGTGCAGGACTTGAGAAGGAGGTCGCAGGTTCGAATGCTGGCTCGGCCAATTTCTTTCCGAAGATTTAAGATAGTCATTACGACAGGACTGACTCCTCTCTTGCCACTGCTGTTGTGTCAATGACAGTTGTGTAGGAACACAGCCAGTGGCTCTGAAAGAATATTGTGCGGAGTACTGGTCAAAGAAAGCATGGATAGGTGCAGTGGACCCTGCGATATATCTCAAATAATGTAGAAAACTGCTTTAAACACCATACGATGTGATCATAAAATCACTAGTTTATTAGTACTAGTGTCTATATTCACCAACCATTCTTAAGAAAATTCTTGGTCTTATTCTTCAAAACTTTTTGACTGTGAAAGTAACAGAACGTCTGATTAGCTAAACCATACGGTTTAGCCAATCAGAAGTTCTTCTACTTTCTTATTGACAAAGTTCTGAAGTATAAGACTAAGAATGTTCTTAAGAATGGTTAGATCATACGGAACCTGGTCTCTTGTCACGAGTCCTACATTTTACCAAAGCCACGCAGGCTCCTAGAGTTAACATTTTATTTGTGTTAACTTTAAAATTAGCTTATGAATCAATTTTTGGTAACAAGATAAATATAAGATATGTGTGGTACTTTTAGAAAAAATTATCATCTTCATATTTATATTAGAAATAGGACACATCTACTCACCTGAATACCATCGTAAGTCCACGAACTGAATTTCAGAAAACATTCCTGTTGGTCAAACGGGAAAAATTCAACATTGATTGGACAATAACTTTTGTAAATGGCTGGAGGCTGCCAGAGAATTCTTCCGTCATAAAATACGGTGGCTTTCGTGGACAGCGATACCACAAACTTTCCATCTGCACTGAAATGTTAATTAGTGGAAAATATAATCTTTCTTTTCACTTTATTTGTATTTTTTCCAAATACGAGGCCACTCTCTTCATGTTTTATTTGATCCACTAATTGACAAAAAGGGTTTTAGTGAATCTCCTCAATGCATGATATCAAGTATCTTGGATCCATAAAATTGGTTTTGTTCAAAAACCTACTAAATCGTGAGATGAAACGCGGAAAGATGACCAGTTACAAAATGTTTACTCTGAGGACACCACAGGCTGGCATGGGTCAGTACTTTCGGCAGCTGTATTCAGCTCCATTTTCACAGAGCATGGCTCCTTTTTTACATTGCATCATGACCCAATAGTCAAAACTATGTCACTGTCTTTTGATGTTTAAACCCTTTACCGAACGACAGAATTTGCAAATGGTCCAAATTGAAAGCACTTGCAGACGACGAAATAAACGTGACTCAAAAATTGAAATTTGTTTCCAGCAGGGTGGAAAACATTGGATGATACTTGTCTTTATTGTTAGTGTCACCAGCATTTCTCCTTTTCCCTTAACGTTTTCAAAAGGCTTCTATCTCAAGGCCGTAAAAATCAGGGATTGTTTGGTAAAGGGTTAACCACTCATTAGGCAAATGGTATCATTGCTGATATTTACATTCAAGTCACCATAAGAACCAAAGACAAAAGAAATGCCTGCAATTATTCTATGATGTACGGCACCAATTATACACTGAAACGAATTTCTAAACGGCCACTTTTAAGCTGTAATTTCCCATTGACCTTTTCTCGCGTCCGCTGCCTATAAAAGTGACAGTTTATTTGGTTTCATTCTTTTTTTTGCAGAATAATTGGCCGGTCTGAAAAAATACCCGACGTGCACAGAACGGATTATTAAATAAAAACGGAAAATTTCGTTTCTAATTAGTCTGTGCAGATTACGCAGGCTGATCCGATACAAAACGTTACGCAAATGTGCGACGGCCCCTTTTGGCATTTTGCAGACCATTAATGGTGTCCTAACTCTAACATTGAAGACAAGTATCATCCAATTGTTTTCGATATTCTGTCTATGCCAATTGGAAAAGTATTTCAAATAAAATTAAGGCTCTGCCTTCTATCATGACATCGTAAATATTGTCACAAGTTGCTTTTTGTTTTAAATATACATCATTGCAGCAAGAGAGAAAAACTGCTGTAAAATATTTGATAAATTGTAGAGTAGTTCAGAATTTAGTCGGTTGTTTAAGCATAGAAACAACTATGTTTACCGATATATAATGGCATAATGGAAACGAAAGAATGTTGCGCAATTTTCGATTTAGAGACGGAAACATTGCAAAAAGTACATATTTGATGAGCTCCAGAAAATGAAAATGAAAATCATTTTCTGTCCGTCGTAACAAAATAATGCAACTGTGCAACTATCAGGGGCAACATTTGGCATGAAGAAACAAGATTGAATGCAGTTTGATAAAATAAAGATAAACATTGGGCTAAAAATGGCAGAAAACAAGTACAGATGTGTCATTAACGGTAAGCTATAGTCATTCGGAGTAGCTGAATGTGCTGACCTTTGACCTACTTTATGGTACTGATAACAAATGAATAGATAGAGAATTTTGATTGGTCAAAATGTACACATGTTTATTCTATTCTAAGGGCACCTGCTTATTTCCTGGCAAATTTCAACCGTCTATCTTTTTTAACCCTTTACCAAACAACGCCAACTTTCGAAAAGATGCCTATTGAAAACATTGTGGGAAAAGGAGAAAATCCCGGTGACCAGTATTTTCTCCTTTTCCCACAATGCTTTCTACCCTATCAAAGAAAATTTGCACCATTTAAACCACATTGAAAGTGTTGTCTGGAAATGCTTTCAATTTGGACAAGGCTAAAGTTCTGTCGTCTGGTAAAGGGTTAAAAGATAATCATGTCTTGTTGATAAGGAAAAGAAAAAGACAAGCGTACTTATTGTACAGTAGAATATCCGGCCTCCATAGTTTTTCACATGGAATATGAGTTTTCTCAATTCCCTCAAAATCTTGCTTCTTCCACTCTAATCGCTTGTCAGTCCATTCCTGTTGATGATAATTTAACTCTTTACCAAACGACAAAATTTTAGGTCTTTCAAAATCGAAAGCATTTGCAGACGACGAAATAAAATCGCCTGAACATTTGGAATTTATTTTGTAAAGGGTAGAAACATCGTGGGAAAAGGAGAAAATGTTGGTCACCAGCATTTTCTCCTTTTCCCACAATGTTTTCTGAAAGCTTCTTTCTCAGGGTCGTCAAAAGTAGGGATTGTGCGGTAATGGGTTAAGTGGGAATAATAACCTCCACATGAAAGATTCATGTTCTATGAGAAGGTTTAATGCAAATGTATCGACCGGGTTTCCTGCGCAGTCGCTGCAGGCTGACCTTGGTCGGAAGCTTTTGTTATAAGTCATTTCTGTGCATGCCACAGGACCAGTGTAATTCATTATTTATGTATCTTAAACATAAATAAAGAGTACACGTTGACATCAAATCCAAAACTACTCTTACATAACCAGTATACAAGGAACACCCATTTGTTTGACTTAGAACTGACCTTGGTCAAAATAAGGCCATTTCTAAAGTAAATTCATCAGTCAGTTAACCCTTCACCAAACGACAAAATTTCTACCGCAGGCTTCTACCGCAGGGTCGTAAAAACAAGAGATTGTTTGGTAAAGGGTTAAAAATACCCCTTTAGTTACTCTTTATTTGAAGAACCAGTCATATTTATACATATTATACCGGTCAAATTTATTTGACCAAAATCCGCACGTGTTCCCATATTCCCTAAATGTTGAATCCGGAAGACACGGCCGAATTCGAATTTCAAGACATGAAAGATTTTGTATATTTTGTGATATGAATTATATAGAATTCTATGATCAGAATGCACGTTCTGTGCAATCTGATCTGACTCTGTACTGACCTTAAAAACAGGTAAACTTATGTAAGACACTTCTGCGTCTGTGTTCACCAACCATTCTTAAGACCGTTCTTTGTCTTATTCTCCAGAATTTCTACATTTGTAAGTAACACAACTTGTGACAAACCATTCGGTTTAGCCAATCAGAAGTTATGTTACATACAATTACATACTACTTTAATTACATCTTCTTATAATTACCTTATGATAAATAGATAAGTAAATTTAGTTAATCTCCCTCGCTCTCTCTCTCTCTCTCTCTCTCTCTCTCTCTCTCTCTCTCTCTTCCCCCCCTTTCTTGTAACATGATGTACATTATTATGTACACGTGACATAGACATCTATCATACGATTTGTACGAGTCATACGAGCGGTATTTTAGCTGCGAAAAGCATTTCTATATGTCATGTTTGTAAGAATACGGCCCCTAACCTACAACAGACAAACTTTACTTACATGTCTTAACCACACGTTTGAGGTTAGAATCTGATTCTTCTCTGACTGCAACAAATAAAACATGAAATTATTTTTTTTTACCAATGTAAAAGATTAGTAAACATGCCGATTAATTCAGAAAAAAAAAATTAGACATTTCAAGTGTAAGTAGCTCATACCCACGATAGGTTAGTCAGTATATGTATTTATTTCTACAACACAATAAAACTTGTCCTTACCGAAACTACACTGCTCAAGAAAATAAAAGTAACACACAAATCCCGAAATTCAAATCTTTCATTTTCTTAAGCACCAAGTCTTTGTACTCTGAAAGCCATCAACTTACAGTCTTACCAGTCGAAATGGCTGAATAGTTTTCTTGTTTGTTTTACTTTAAATGCTCATAGGCCATACTATGAGGAAAATCAGCAAATTTGTTTTCCTTGTTATTTTGTAAAAAAAGAATCTCGTATTTTTAAAATCTTTTATGATATTTTTGTCAAATCATATTAAAGAAGAGAATGAAAATGTCACACAAAAAGGGACCAACTGGGAAATCCGTGAATCAATCAGATGAAAACAGATCAACGATAGTGCTGGTCAATTTAAATTGAGAGTTAAAAATGATTGTATAACAAAGTAGAATGACCACTTTTCATACAGGAAATGTCATAAAAGCTAAAAGTGTCAACCCTGGTCAGACTGCGCAATTCGCCCAGTCTGACCAGAAATGACTTTTCGCAGTTCCCTTTTTGCTTGAAGGATTGAATTGAATTGAATGGTGTTTTACGCCGCTTTCAACAGTATTTCAGTCATATCACGGCGACAGTTCACATATTCATGTTTCCTGGGTTTCACCAGTACTAGGCTAGGCTCTGAAGTGTCTTGCCCAAGGACACTCCTGTGAAAAAAACCCAGTGGAGCCAGCGAGCCTCGAACCTTGGACCTCCAGGTCACGAGTCCTACACTTTACCACTGAGCCACACAAGACCCTTTTGCATGAAGGACATCACAGTTCTCTCTTATAAAAGCTTGAGTGGCTTATCAAAAAGACGGCTTTTACAGGCAAAGCTCTTACATCTCTTGGGCAACCGAAATCATTTTGCCCCTTCCGAGCTTTTATAGTGTTAGGACTGAATGAATTTACAATCAGAAAATCATTTTGCATTGTCTCGCGCTGAAAAAAAATTATCTTGTGATCCAATTCGATGACCCGTGTTCCTTCAATTTTGTAGCAGCGTATTTACACACTGATGAACTCTGATTGTTTTCTTTTCTATAAAAACGTTGCCTGCGGTATTAATTTAAAGGTCGTCAAAAAGGAAATTCTTGGAGTAAAAGATAAGCTAACGTTAGTTAATTATTTCACATGAACAAAGTTGTGTTATACACTTAAACGAACTTCTAAACGGCCACTTTTAAGCTGTAATTTCCCATAGAGCTTTTCTTGCGTCCGCTACCTATAAAAGAGACAGCTCATTTAGTTTCATTCTATTTTTCAGAACAATTGACAGGTCTGAAAACATAGCTGAGCTAAATTCTAAAGAGAATTCATTCAATTTTTATTGCGGATGAAACGTATTTGTTGTACATTTACCCAACATTGTAATTTGAAAAATCAAGCTTTTGAAAACTTCATGCTTGTTTTTTGGGATTACATTTTTGCCCAGGAAATGATTTTCATGTTTTTTTTTTATTTCTTTCAAAAGTTGAGTATTTTATGCTTCTCTTTTTAAACTGTTTATGCTGGTAGACACCACGCACGTGCACACAACTATATAGTTTCCATTGTTTTGATGACAAAATCGAGAATCTTTTCATCACAATACCATTGTTAACGTCTAGATTTATGTTACAATTTGTTTTTATTAACATTTCTTTTTCTTGCTCCAATTTATAGGAGAAACAAAAGTGGCCTTTTAGGAGTTCGCTTCAGTGTAATTGTATAAAGGACACATACCGTAGTATTCAGCATAAACGTTAAAGTGCAGATACACAGCCGGGTATTCCTATCTCAAGGCAGGGTTATTGTTCGGTTATATGGTAAGCATACTGGGGTATCCCAAAAGCAGGAAAAATAAACGTCAATGCAAAACGGTGCATGCAAAAAAATAACGGTGTTAGGCAAAAATAAAAACCTTGTAAGAACGGGGTTAAAAATCGCAACATCCCGATTTAAAAAGTGTATACGTGTAGATATAGGGAGGTCTGGAATTAAGGAAGTCGGGCAATATTGCTTTATTGCTTTCATGAGTTAATGGCTATAACTGGTGAAAAGAACATCATTTCAACAAAAGTAAATCGAACATATCAAGGGCTAGTGCAGGACTATTTTAAGTGCATATACATACGTATATGCACTTACAACAGTCTTGCTCATACCCCTCGATTTTATTATACAAGGAGAAATGCGTCTGAGCGTCTAATTAATGCTCTGAAAAAAGGGGGTTAAATACACCTCTGTGATGCATTATACAATGCATAGTATCACGTGATTATGGATCTATAACAACCGACGTTGGGTAGAATGTTCCTTTGACTTGCTGAAAATACTTTTCGTAGATGCATAAATAAGCAAACCCTCCTTTATACAGGGCAAGGCTAAATAGAAAGTTTTTCAATCGTGTTTAAAGGTTGAGTCACCCTAATGGGATTCGGGTTACGTCGCCTTTCATCGCCAAAAAATTGGCTCAGACTCGGATAATCCGTAATAGATGTGGAGAAGCAAGCATATATCGGCCGATTGATTGCAGATTACCCAAGTTATAGCCGAATCTGTAGGTTTCTCTTCGGTGATACAAGACAATGTTACACCAATCCTACTAGGGTGCTCTATCCTTAACGATGAGCCAGCTCCCACATTCCTTCGTGGGGAGGTAAAGAGTGAAAGTCGGCGTGAAAAGCTCAACAGAGCTTATCTAGTCTTGTTAATGAGCCAGACTTTGTAATTAAAATTTACCCCACTTGACTTGACTTGACTTGAAATCAAACTTCCAGATCCTATAGTTAAAACCCACATTTTGCTATTCCACAGGTAGTCTCAGTGGAAATGATATATCTTCTTACCGGACAATGTAGATCCAAGATCAGACTGCAGGTTCTGTGGAGTCTGATCTTGATCAACATTGTCCGCAAAAGGCCAGCGAGTCGAGCATAGCAGTCTAACGGGATAGCTAAATGTGCTGGCTTTTGACCTACTTTTTCGTACTGATAACAAATGAATAGATGGTTCCATTTGGAAATTTAGTACTTTCATTAATGTCACCAATTAACCCAACTCTCTTAACTTTTACTTTCCAAAAAAATGGAAAACGACGAGGAAAAGGGGTAATTACTGGCAAGGTTACTTCACATAGTTTGAATTAATATTGAGACACACAAGAGTTAATCTAGTATCTTTGCCACCGTCTACCTTTTTTGAACCCCTAACCAAATAATCCCTGCGTTTTACGACCCTGAGATAGAGGTCTTTTGAAAACAGTGTGGAAAAAGGAGAAAATATTGGCAACCTTTTCCCACACTGTTTTCCACCCTGCTGGAAACAAATTTCAGTTTTTGAATAACCGTTTATTTTGTAGTCTGAAACTGCTTTCAGTTTGGACCAGTCTATTTTTTTTCTTTCCCACATCATGGTAATATACAGCCCTAACACCCCCCCCCCCTTCTTTTTTCCCTCCCCCGCACCCAAAGCTCAACTAACGAGCTAACATCTGGTTCATTCATCTCTCCAGCTATTCAAATAACTCGAGGGCCAGATTTTTTTTTCATACTTCACTGACAATGGCCAGATAATTGGCAGTAGAGTGGTTTATAGCGAACGTTTGTTTCCATCAAATGTGTTTTCTGTGTTCATTTATCAGCTTACAGTATTTACATTCGCGCCGTTTTTATTAGGATATCGCCACGTGCCGGTCTAGAAAATGGATCGAAAAAGTAATATTCTCGGTAAAATATAGCTCTTTATTGCAGTCATAGAAACATAGTCTTCAAATCTTTCAGTCTGATTTGGATATGTCTTGGCGTTTCTTGTTTGTCGTCTGTAAATGCTTTAAATATGGACAGGGCTTTTTGTCGTCCGGTGAATTGATTGATTGATTGATTGTATGGTGTTTAACGCTGTTTCAACATTATTTCAGTTGTACTGCGGCGGCCAGTGCACCTCTTAATACGTTCCTGGAGTTTCTTTTACCGGTACTTCGCACAATTTTCTTTCCAAGCCACTGGCTGCTTTCTTACATAATCATCATCGAAACAATGGTCAGCGGTGGAAGAGGAATGAATCCTGTCGCAGAGACTATCATCAATCCTCGGAAATAAATTGGCCGAGCCAGGAGTCGTAGCCAGGGATGGAACCCTGGACCCATGTTCTCAAGTCCTACACTCCACCGACTGAGCTAGAGGGGCTCAGTTTGTTGTCTGGTAAAGGGTTAAATCTTAAAGTCTGATTTGGATATGTCTTCGCGTTTCTTGTTTGTCGTCTGCAAATGCAGTTTGAAGGCTTTTGATACATTATGGGAAATAATACAAAATAAAGAGTTGTAAGCCCTATAGCTGTAAAAGGTAAACAGTGAGTTGTGAAAGTAAATTTAACCCTGTACCAAACAACCCCTGGTTTTTATGACCCTGAGATAGAAGCCTTTTGAAAAAAATGTGGGAAAAGGAGAAAATACTGGTAAACAGCATTTTCTCCTTTTCCCATAATGTTTTCTACTCTCCCCAAATAGAATTTCAAATTTTGAGTCACTTTTATTTTGTCGTCTGCAAATGCTTACGATTTGGACAAGCCTAGATATTGTCGTTTGGTAATGTGTTAATAATGTGCAATTCTCAAGTTAGTTCATGTCTCGTATCCAGTAACCAATCATAGTTTCATTCTTATACCAGATTCTAAAAAAAAGTAACACAACTTCTGATTGGCTTCACCATTTAGTTCAGCCAATAAGAAGACGTGTTACTTATCAAATCAAGAAATTTCTTCAGAATAAGACAGAGAATGCTTTTAGGCTGCCAAGCGCGATTTATTTATCTTTTGCAGACAGTGTAGGTCGAGATACAACTACAAAGAACGTGTAGTCTGATCTTTGACTTACATTGTCAAATAAGGGCATTTTCGACACCCCTCCCCCCCCCCAAAAAAAAAAAAAATAGAAAAATAAATAAAAATAATAATAAATAGAAAAATTTGGGTTCTCACTTCCGGCTTAATCTTCATTTCATACGTGGCCGGTATTCACCAACCATTCTTAATAATGCTCTTGGTCTAAATCTGGATTTTAAAAATGACACAACTTCCGATTCGCTAAACCATTCGGTTTAGCCAATCAGAAGTTGTGTTACTTTCAAATTTAAAAGATTCTTGAGAATAACACCAATATTACTCTCAAGAATGGTTGAATAATACGGACCTCTGATCTCAGTTTACTTTGTTCACAAAGCCAAGCCTGATTCAACAATCACGACCTATATTTGGAGGAGAAAACAATCAGTGGACAGAAACCTCATAACGAAAAGGTAATTTACAAATACGTATCACTTAGGTCTTCTTTTGATTGGCTTAAGGGTACTAATGAGTTTCGACCTACGTCATCTTCGACCATTCCATCTGCCTGTATATCTAAGTACTTCTCAATTAATCTGTTTGCATTTCTTCTTTTTTGTTTCAGTCATTTTTTCCACATAGCCTCCATATACTGCTTTTTCCATGCCTGTATGCTATCTGTGTGTTGTCTGTATGCTGTCCGTCCGTCCGTCCGGGGTAAGGGTTAAGGATTAGTGGGGTTAAAAAATTAACTTGTGGAGTTGCATTGAATAAAGAGCCCTAACGAGGCCGACGTTATGGGGTTAGCGTAAGTGTACATTAAGTCTCTATGGAGTTGCATTCTGTCTTTCTGGTAGGTATGGGGTTAGGGTAAGGGATTAGTGGGGTTAAAAAATTAACTTGTGGGGTTGCATTGAATAAAGAGCAATTCGACCCCACAAGTTCTTCTCGTAAGAACGAACGTCCGTCCGTCCGTCCGTTCGTCCGCCCGTCCGCTTTCTCTTTCTCCCTCTCTCTCTGAGGTTACTATTCATACGAAACGCTTAGAGACAGCTAACAGTTTCTCAACAATCAAATCTCACAAGCCACAAAATTTTATTAAGGAAGGTCGTGATTAAATCAAATCCGCTTTAGTTCCTGTTAACCGGCTGTGCGATGAGAAATTGAGGACGTTTTCATGATCGCCAAGCTTACACAGCGGATCAGAATGGCAATAAAACACTTGGTGTATCGGAAACGGATTGATACCGCTGTTACGGAATGCCGCCATTTTGTCCTTTCTCAAATTGGTCACGTGTTTACTTTTTACCAGACGACAAGGTTTTTGAATTGTCAAAATTGAAAGAATTTGCAGGCGACAATTGAAATGTGGCTTAAACGATGGTGATTTGTTGGGGACTGTCTTTGAAATAGTTGGAAATATTTGGGGAAATGGAGAAAATGTTAGTTACTGTTTTCTAGCGCTTCCTTCGTGTAACGTAAAAATATAGCCTAAGTTCAAGCACCATCATTGTTTTCTTTTCTGATAATCCGGGCCTTACTTTGTCAAAAATGACATTTTCATTACTGACACAATAGCGTTCAAATATGCAACACGTGAAATGAGACATTCGGACATTTGCGTTTTAACTCTTTACCAAAAGACAAAATTTTACACTGGTCCAAATTGAAAGCATTTGCAGAAGACAACTTGCATGTGACTAAAGAATTGAAATTTGTTTTAGGAGAGAAGAAAACATTGTGGGAAAAGGAGAAAATGCTGCTTACCGGCATTTTCTCCTTTTCCTACAATATTTTCAAAAGGCTTCTTCCCGAAGAGCGGCAAAAGGCGGCATTATGCGGTAAAGGGTTAGAGTGTAGTCTCGAATCAGCCAGCGCAGTCTGTGAGGGCCGAATCGATACTTTCCATTTTTATGAAATTTTCTGTTTCGCACAAGTCTGCTGTAGCACAAAATCTAATGTAGTCGTAAAGTGCCGTCTTGGATTAGCCTGTGCAGACTGCGCTGGTTGATCCCAGACGACACTATACGCAAATGTCCTAATGCCTCTTTTCGCGTGTTACAAGCTATTTATGAAACAGGAAAAAAAAATGATGGTAATTCTTTTAATTTTTCCTTAACCCTAAATTAGCTCTAAAGAAGACTGAAATGACAAAGAAAAACTATTCTTGTGCAAACATTTCTCAAAAATATCAACACGGCATCAATCGTGACCCAAGCCGGCACATTATCCCTTAGATTACAACGGGCAACTCCAAGATCTTTTGCAGACAGTGAAGATCAAGATCAGACTGTGCAGAACGTGCAGTCTGATCTTGAATCTATACTGTTCGATACAAATATATATGCATCCCCAAAATAACTTTGAAATTGTAATATTAGGGATTTTACTTTTGAATTAAAAGTTTAATGTTTGTTCTATAGCAGCATAAGCAATTAAACTCTTCCCTTCGCTTTCTACAACAGCAGTTCAACAGCAGTTCATCCTATCACTGCTAAATCACTGATGTGAAACTTCCAAGCCAATATATAGTATAATTCCAAATGTTGATTTTTTAAAAGATATATTTCAGGAGAAAAATATTTCTGTATTCGGATAATGTAGATCCAAGATCAGACGGCACTGAAAGTGCCGTCTGATCTTGATATACACTGTCTGCAAAAGGTCAGTGATTCTCACTTAGTAGCTTAACTCATATCCAAACAACAAAATTTTAGACTGGTCCAAATTGAAAGTATTTGCAGACGACAAAATAAGTATGGCTCAAAAATTTAAATTTGTTTCGAAGAGGAGAGAAAACATCGTGGGAAAAGGAGAAAAGGCTTCTTTCTCAGGGGCGTCAAAAGTAGGGATTGTGTGGTAATGGGTTAAGTGTTAAGGTCTGCGTGTGTTATTTGAAGGATCACAATACAGTTTTTTAGTGGTTGGTTGAAACGTGTTCGGACTAAATGGTGTGAAATTACCAAGAAAACGTTTTAACGAAAATTTTAATCCTTTACCACACAAAGACGACTTTTAAATAATACCCCTGAAGGAGAAAGCTTTTGAAAACATTGTAAGAAACGGAGAAAATGCTGGCAACCAGCAATTTCTCCTTTTCCCACAATGTTTTCTACCCTGCTGGAAAAAAAATTGAGTTACGTATATTTTGTAGTCTGCATGCAAGTGCTTTCAATTTGGACCAGTCTATAAATTTTTGTAGTTTGGTTAAGAGTTAAACAGCCATTATCTTTCGGTTTATTATTCTCTTTTCCCATAAACTTTTGCAGGCAACTCTGAAAATATAGTCTTGGAAACGAGGATGGTGAACAGAAATAGGGACTTATACCATGGGTATATTTCAAAATATCGTTACAAAAGTAAAACTGACGAAATCAGTCGTTAATAAATGATTAAGAATCAATGATTCCCCTTGGCCTGCTGGAAAAGTAAACAAATAAATTTAGTTCTGGAGTTCATAATAAGGTAAAAAAGAAAGCATAGTCTACTTGTCACACTGATTATTACGCTAAGGCTGTTCAGTTCAACTCACTGACCTTTTGCGCACAGTATAGATCAAGATCAGACTGCACAGAACGTGCCGTCTGATCTTGATCTACACTATCCGATTTGAAGATCCCCCCCTTTTTTCCTAAAAAAAAAAAATGAAATATCAAATTTTGTGTATCTACTTTTGAGAGGAAATTTTCGTTCCGTTGATTTAGCGCCATTTGGGTTCCACTTATTTTCGTTAAGAGACATGTAACCGTATCAGACACTAACGATCTAAGATCAGCCTGCACGTTTTGTGCTGTCTAATCTAATACTGTCTGATCGGATACCGTCTGGTCTACACCCGTCTGGAAAATAACCACTGAGTAGCCACAGATAAAACTTAGATAGAAGATTTCTTCTTCAAACAAATGAGCCGTGCTCTAACAAAAATGGGGCTTAATGAATCTCCGTGATACTTGGTAGGTTTATAGAGATTTATTTTACATCAATTGAGAAACAAGTTCTTACAAATGACACTCATCTATCTCGATTCTGCTCACTGGGAACTACACCAGTACTCGTGCTGAACGTGTGGGTGTATGAAAAGTCCTAAAGTTGACACCCACTCCCTGGTATCGAACTCAGGATCTAATGATCCTTGGTATAATACAAACTGTCACTTAATCATTAGGCCCGGTCGGTTAGCGTATCTGATTCGTGACCTCGTGGTTGTGAGTTCGATATCTAATTGAGGCGAATTTTCTCATCGGAAATTTTTTCCCCTCTCATCTCTGATACCCTAGAGAAAAATTCACTGTCGTAAGTGACTTTGAAAGAAAGTTGTGTAAATACTGGTGGGAGAAAGTCAAGAAACACATGCCTAGTTGCACTGACTGTCGTGATATCATCTCTAAGCTGTTAAACCGCTATGGAACTCAAGTACAATCCATCGATCAGCATAATCACGGATCTAGAAAATCCATTTTTTTTAATAACCGATTTAATCATGAAGTCTTCGACATACAGAAAATTGACCAATATCGAAAAGTCTCGAATAAAGTCAACCTGCACAGTCCGCGCAGGCTGACCTGTACCGAAAGTGTTCGCAGATGCATTAGGCACCCTTTTCACAGAGCATGACTCAAATGCATGTACTAAATCCCATAAAAGATAGTCTGAAAGGCATATTGTTTAGTTCTATACATTTGCTGATGAAAACGTACTGATATATTGTGGCGTGGGAACATAATAAAGTGGCGATATCAGGCAGTTAAAAGTTGTCAGAAAAAACCATTGTACATGCAGGGAAACATGAAAGAGCGATCTGTTTCGACATTTTTATCACAGAGACAAGATAACGGTTGCTCATCAATCTTTTATCCCGCTTTTCATTGTAAATGATAGGTTTATAGACAGTGTAACAGCAATGGACGAGTTCTCTTGGTGATTAAATGTAGAGCTTAATTCTACAGCTGCCAAGTGCGACTCTCTGACCTTTAGTGGACAGTGCAGATCAAGATCAGACTGCACAATATGTGTAGTCTGATCTTGGGTCTACACTGTCTGATAAGGAGATTTTTTCATAAATAAGTTTGAAATAGATATCATGCGGGTTTTTGCTGTCCACTGACTTTAAACGTATTTACAGAGTGACCCAAAATGAGTGCAACCCATATTGTAGCGAATAAAATCGTGAAAAGTAATCCAATTCGTTTCATGTTGCAGATTCCACTAGATGAGAGGATAACAACAAGAGAAAATAACAGCCAGTACTAAAAATCCCTTGGACAACTGAACAAAAAATATTTTGTGTTGAGACCCATTTTGAGGCGTTAAACACCACAAAATCAATCAATCCCCTACAAATTACCTTTGACATGGCAAGCTTTGGTTTTACACTATCGGCTTAAATGTTACATTTTAGTTATTTAACAGGATGAAGGGTTACGTATATTGTCGGTTTACTTCAAAAACCTCGTAACTACAGCTTGAAACAAGATGTAGTTACGAGGTTTTTGAAGTAAACCGACGATATCTCAGGTTTTCTTGGAACCTCTAACGAGCTCTCAACTTGTCATTCTAGACACACCGTAGATGACCCGTGGTCATCGATCACGATTTGGAATGGTCAATCGGAAGCAGACGGCCCAGACATATAATGTATATGATAGAAATCTATTGTTATACGTTATCATGACTAGAAGCACAGATAACTGTCCTCAAAGGAGATGTTACTTTTTGACTAGTCGTCTCTGGGTACAGAGACGATCAAGACAAAACCAGTTGAAAGTTCTGCACAGATTTTATACGCAAGTTTGAACTCTTATAATTTCCAAAATAGAGCACAAAACTAGGATCTAAACATACCTGTTACTTGTGTAATGATCCTTCGTTTGAAATGCACATATTTTCAATGTAAGCGTTAAACATAAGAGAAAACCGTGCATTTCATCTGTTACTTGAGTTATTTACACTCCCGAAAACAATCAAAATGAGCCACGCACGATAAATTTCGTCGGTGTTTTTTCCGAGATTTACATGTTATAAACGACTTCCACAAACTTTTTAGGTAACAAGTTGGCTTCTTTAAAAAGGAACCCAGGAGAGGTCTGAATCAATGTTTTCAAATAGTTTATTGGCTTTCAATTTCAATATATTTTGGTACATGTAAACAAACGAGTGAAAAAGCCGCCGCGTAGAAACCTCATATGTTTTATATGACGGTAATTTGACCTTCTTGTCGCGTTTTCAAGTTGCATGTTCTTGTCCAGTGGTCTTCTTTCTCTTTTTAACGAAATTCTTCTTATTTTTTCTTCTGTTTGGAATATTTGCTCATGGAAAAAATCACAATTATTAGAGAGGTTATTTGCAGCCATGGCAAATTACTAAATTAAATCTTTTCTGAAATTCGTCATTTATAAAAATAAACCACGTCTATTTCCTGTTTCGATTCTTTTTATTTCGCTTTATTTACAAAATCATGACGAAAGAGACTGTGCATCAGAAAAATTACGCTACAAGAAATAGAATTAGACAGTAAATTCTGTGTCTTTGAAACTCACCACTGTTGGTCAGGTCTGATAATTTGTCTTAGGTCATGTTAGTTATTTAACTTTAATTGCACTTCGCTGCAATACAGATTAAACCAACAACACAGGAAGACAGTGTAGGGCTTTATCTTTGCTACTGGAAAATCTACAGTGGACTTGAGACGGTACGGTGCACAATAAATGTCGAAATATGAAAAGACTCACCGTAGCGTCTCATTATTGAGACTACATGACTAGCAACTGTACCCATTTGCGAAACGATTTCAAATTTCTGCCGCAATGCCCATGATGTCATTTGAAACTATCTTGTGAAAAGTAAAAACCGCTTGGAGCAACCATTTTCTCCTTTTACTGCATTTTTTTTTCTTCAAAAGGCACATTTTGTACAGTCTGAACTTTCGCCTATCGCCCTCGTGGATTATTTATTGTGCCTCATAACTCACAACTGTGGTTGATAGAACGATAAACCACGATACAAAGAAGATTATTTCTAAGTAGGAATCAAAGGTATACGGGAAACGACTGGCCAGACGTAACATATATCTGATACGACCAGATATAATCTATATCTGATAACAATTATATGTGTATTCATTCTTGCACAATGGTTCCACGAAAATTTAGTTTGACCTTGTTTCAAACAAGACTGTGTGAGTCAAATATTTTTATTCTATCTTCTAGATTAAGTTACCAATGTTAATTAGAAGTGCGACGTCTTCATTAATTATACAACATGTTCCATCGTTAGATAGAAAATAGATTGGTCAGATAGAAACATTTGTCTGATAACAATCTATTTCTTTATTAATCATTACTTTGAAATATTTCAACACTCTTGGACAGAAAAAAATGCTTGATTTTTGAGATAAGATGCACGTTATTACGTGTTTTGCACTTGAGACATCACGATTAACTCTTTTTCAAAAATGACAAAATACTACACTTGTCCAAATTGAAAGCATTTGTAGGCGACAAAATAAACGTGGTTCAAAAAATTGAAACTTGACTCCAGTAGAGTAGAAAACATTGTGAGAAAAGGAGGAAATGTTGACCTTTTGCAGAGAGTGTAGATCAAGATCAGACTGCACAGAACGTGCGCTCTGATCGTGGATCTACACTTTTCGATCAGGAAATAGTGTTCGAATAAACATTATTCGAGATTTATGTATCAGTTTTAAAGTTTTAACTCTATACCATACGACAAAATTTTAGACTGGTCCAAACTGAAAGCACGACGACAAATACATGTAAATGTTACTGAAAAAATGACTTTTTTTTCAAATTGGGTAGAAATTATTGTGGGGAAAGGAGAAAATGCTGTTTACCAGCATTTTCTCCTTTTCCGACCATGTTTTATTAAAGGCTTCCATCTCAGGGTCGTAAAAACCAGGGATTGTTTGGTAAAGGGTTATCTAGCAGGATAATGTGGTATATTCGACCCCGAGAGGGACCTAGAATTATACGTTTCAACGAAGAAGTTAATAGAATGTAAAACATATTATTAATCTAAAAGGTGCTTGCGAGAAAATTGTGTTATTTTTAGATAATTTGCATGAAACAGAATGAGTTGCATGAGCAGTTACAGTCCTGAGGCTGTTGCTGGTACCAGTCCGTTTATACACAGTGTTAGAAGGGATACAGGTTCGATTATTTCTCAGTTTTTTGTGGTATTTGTCGAAGACAATACCACTATGAGTTCAATGTTAAATTTTATATCGTATTTTGTGAGCCGAAGGAAATAAACCTAATTAAACTCAATTTTTCTCAAATGAATTTTTCCGTAGTACTCAGATATATAAACTTAGTGGAAATGGTATATTAAAACACAATGGGTGAGGCCATTGATCGTGGAAATACTTCTTTTGTTTACAAAATAGCTTCAATCGCTCATATTCTTCTATTGACGCAATGATATAAAATTTACCTAATGATCACCAGGTCCTGGGCTTTTTCGTTCCAAAACCATTTCGTCCTATGACTGGGCGCTACTCAATATGATTGAGCATGAGTATTTATATATCAAAATAATTGATTGTATTATGGGGAATTAAATGTTAATTGCCAAAGATATTTCAAATCATAGTTTTCAGGTACAGATTTTATTTTATTCCATATATTCACATGGCTGCTTTCTCTCTCAATCTTGCATCCTACTGTCAATGGACGTTACTCCTGACTCCTCATTATAATCGAAGAGAGACCAATATCACACAAATAGTGTTAACTTCGTCGTGAGTACTCTTCCTTCAACCAAAAAAGGTAATCATTTGCCTAGTAGGCCCACTTTCAAGCCAATATTTGAATAATAGTTCTCTTTTTCTTTCAAATTATCAATTCCACACCATGGCCTACGTGACAAATACCACTTCACCGTTCTCAATGCTTTGGTTTAAACCTTCATGCGCCACAAGCAGAGTTTGTGCGTAATCCTTCCTTGTCTTGGACAACTTATCAAATTCAGCTGAAATAATGGGCGTTATATGTTAAGGGGTTAAAACATTGTAAGAAAAGGACTAAATGCTGGTCACCGGCATTTGCAGCTTTTCCCACAACTCTTTACAAAAGACTAATTCTTCCAGATCGTTAAAACCATTGCAGAGATTGTGTGCTAAACATCTAAATAATAGGTTTTGCCTTAAAAAGTAAGTTGAAAAAAATATTGTAAGAAAAGGGGAAATGCTGGTTTCCACAGTTTTCTCCTTCTCAATGCTTTCTTTCAGGGTTTATTTTTAACTCAAGTCTGTTTGCCAATGGCATAAGTCCATTTCAAATATTGTGTCTTTTCGACCTCGAGACCACAGCCAAGCAATCATTTATCTTACGGCATATCTCGGGTGATCCGTTGGCGGACTTTACGGAATCAGCCGAGTTGTAAGGAGTACAGCAATTGCTTTTGTCAGTGCGGGTCGCAAACCCTGACAAAAATATCAATTTTTTTTCATGTTCCATTTACTTTATGGTTTGTAGCTCTAAATATTTTCCAGATAAGAAAATCTGAAATTTTAAAGTTATGGAGAGAATTGAAAAATTAGCCATATTCTGTGAAAAGGAGGCTAATGATGAATCTTCGTGGTGTATTTCACCAAGAAACTCGTCATATCATCATTTATTCATTCAATTCATTTTATATAATAGCCGCCTAAATACAATGACATACAAAAATACCAAAAGCAAAAATATCGACCCATGTCAAGCTCCGCGGAATGCGTAGGCTGACCTGAGTCGACACTTATTGCAAATGCATTAGGCCCTTTTTTCAAATGACAAGGCCCATGTGTATTTACGTGAAAACATCTGTCATTACCATTCAATCTGAAGCCGCAACAACATATGTTAGAAACAGCCAAGACGGAATATTCTCAAGATCCGAGCCGGGATAAAATCGGCCTTTTCCAGGACAAACAAGCTGTTTAATAACTGAACCATTCATTTGTTTATACGTTTGTTCTTTCGTTCGTTCGCTCGCTCGCTCGCTCGCTAGCTCGCTCGTTCGTTCGCTCGTTCGCTCGTTCGCTCGCTCGCTCCTCGTTCGTTGGCTCGTTCGTTCGTTCGTTCGTTCGTATGTAATGTATGTATGTATGTATGTATGTATGTATGTTCGTTCGTTCTTTCGTTCGTTTGTTTGTTCGTTCGTTTGTTCGTTTGTTCGTTTGTCTGTTTTTGTTTGTGTTTATTCCTTTTTCTGTTTCACTCATGGCTAAACAATCCCATCATTTCACATTCCTTCTAAAAAAACAACGAAAACAGCGTTGGAAAAGTGGAAATGCTGGTTACCCAGCTTTTTCCCCCTTATTTCCCCTTTGCCTGTCGACGTTTTCCGCTCTATTTAACGCGAACAATACATTAAAAAAAAAGAACTTAAGTTCGTATTCGAAGTCACTGAGATCGTCTAAGGCTTTTCTGTTAAGGGCGTAAAAACTTGGGACTGTATGGTAACGAGTTAACCCATTACCACACAATCCCTACTTTTGACGACCCAGAGAAAGAAAGCCTTTAGAAAACATAGTGCGAAAAGGACAAAATGCTAGTAACCAGCATTTTCTCCTTTTCACATAATGTTTTCTACTCTTCACAAAACAAATTTTAAATTTTCAGTCACATTTATTTTGTCGTCTGTAACACTATGGTCACAATGTGAAACTGCCGCCTGCCGATTTTTAGACATCGGTGGATTCTTAAAATTTCATGCCGCCGGCCGATTTTTTACAAATCGGTGAGAGTGGTCATAAATAACTGCCAGTAAAAGGCCGCCTGGCGGATTCCGGGCGGCGGCAGGCAGTTTCTTAAGTTCGAGGGGTGTGGGGTGCCATCAGGGTGTCGGCCGGTGGCAGTTAGGCGACAGTCCGGCAGCCGTCAGATTTTACCTGCCACCGCCCGGCGACCTGGCGGACACCGACCATTTACAACTGACACCGGCCGGCGATCGGGCGTTCGAACTGCCACCGACAGGCGCCCCCCCCCCGATAATCTGACGGCGGCAGGCTGGTTTACGGGAAATATACATAGCTAGATTGTTCTCGTATCACTACAAAGTGTTCATCATTATTATCAACCACAAGATAAATAGATCTAATTTTTAAGATTTTTTTCCTTCCAACAAGTTGCCCCCTAAAGGCAAGGGGCAGGACAAAGCGCCAGTACCGAAGTGCAAGAGACTATAGCTCAACCCAGCAATATGCAAGTCTCTGAGTCGCCCTGGTGCCGTTAGAATCGCCATGACGACAATTTCTTATTGTGAATAGCTTCGGATTTATATTCAGGGGCCGGGAGTCTGCACTCGGCAGATCGCTATCCTGCCACCTACCAACACCAACAGCCGCCTTCCATCTGCTTTTCAATCTCCGCCCTGCCGCCGGCAGGTATTTTGAAATCGCACGGTGGCATGTCGGTAGCATAACGGTAGCAGGCCGGATGCTGGAGAGTGGCAGTTAGTTCCTACCGATCGCCGGCCGAAGATTAAAGGCCCTCGAACCCCGAGTAAAAATCGCGCTGCCGCCCGTCTGCCGCTTGATTGCCACCGCGCGACCACGAAATGCGCCCGGCCGGCGCCCTGACGACAGCCACAATTAGAAAAAATCGGCCGGTGGCAGTCAGAATTTTAACTTTTTCTTAAAATTTCAGCGGCGTCCTAGCGGCGTCTAAAATGCCGCCTGCCGATTGTGCCTGCCACCGAGCTGCCACCGGCCGAATTTGAGTGAAAACTGGCAGTTACCACGCCGGCAGGCGGCATTTACTGATTTGTGACCGTAGTATTAATGCTTTCGATTTGGACAAGCCTAAAATATTGTCGTTTGGTAACGAGTTACCTCTTTTTAGACTGATCAGTTCAGCGTCTTTCCACGGCTTTAAAAATATATACAATCTACGGACGGTCGGACAGTTTGACTAAACGAGCCAATAATATAGATCCAGAGATCAGACAAAGTTTTTTCGTGCACTCAGATGTTGATGTATGCCGTTTGTATAAACATTTTCTTTCATATATGAGCCATCCATACTCCGTGAAAAGGTGGCTAAATACATTTGCAAATGTATCGTCCCAGGTCGGCCCGCACGGACTGCATAAAGCTCCCTTTTGTCAGAGCGTGGCTCATAACTATGAAGCAGACACGGGATAGAAATAATCAGTGCGGAAAGGGGATAATCAATACCATGGGCTTTTTGTAAGGCTGTAGGAATTACTTACAGTCCTTTTATCTTTTTTATGTTAAATTGTGACTCATCACGCAAGAAAGGGACCTGTTGAGGAACTGTGAAAAGTGTCAACCCTGGTCAGCGTGCGCGAATTGAGCAGCCTGACCAGGGTCGACACTTTTCGCCTTTATGATATTTTCTGTATGAAAAGTGGTCATTCTAACTTACTATACAATATCTTTTTTGAACTATCAACTTAAACTGACCTGCACTATCTTTGATCTGTTTTCATTTCATTGGTGTATAGAATTCCCAGACGGTCCCTTTTTACGTGATGTGTCACAGATAGAAAATATCCACTATAGTACATGATAGATACACGACATTTAAACCTCATTGTACAACTCGTTTTTTCAAACCCAAGAGGGACCACAAGGAAATTTTATTCATTGCCACATAATCGCGAGTGTTAACGTTAAGACTGCAAAGTGCGACTCACTGACCTTTGTGGCGGACGGTGTAGATCAAGATTAGACTGCACAAAAGTGCAGTTTGATCTTGGATCTACACTATCCGATAAAGAGATATTTTTCTAAAAAGAAAAAAAAGTTTGAACTAGTTTCACTTGGGGTTTTTCTTTTCTATTGGCTCAGAAGCTGCGAAAAGTGCGACCCTTTTCGGACAGTGTAGATCAAGATCAGACTGCACAGAACGTGCAGTCTGATCTTTTATCTACACTATCCGATGCAGAGATATTTTTCTGCAAAAAAATAAGGTTGAAGAAGTATCACTTGAGTTATTTCTTATTTTTTATATCAGTTTGGAAGTTTTCATTTCAGTTATTTAGTAGGATAAGATTTAACCCTTTACCGCACAATGACGACTTTTGACGACCCTGAAAGGGAAGCCTTTCTAAAACATCGTGGGAAAAGGAGAAAATGCTGGTTAACAACATTTTATCCTTTTCCCAGAATGTTTTCTACCCTTCCCATATAAAATTTAAACTTTTCAGTCACATTAATTTTGTCGTCTGCAAATACTTTCAATTTGGATCAGTCTAAAGATTTGTCTATTGGCAAAGGTTTAACGACATTCAGGAAAAAAATAGAAAATGCTCCTTCTTTCCACAATGTTTTACCAACTTTTCAGTTTAATTCCGTTTCTTGGTTTACATTTGATTTTGTCGGCGTCTGAAAATGTTTCCAATTTAGAAAAGACTAAAAATTGTCTGCTGTAGTAAAGAATTATCATGAAAGAACCTACTACAAGCTAAGAGTTTGGGAGTACCTTTTGCCATCTCGCTCACTGCCATAATGATAAATAAATTCAACAGTTTTCATCCTCTTAACCCATTTCCTCCATGAAAATATATACTTTTGGCGACCCTGAGAAAGAAGCCTTTAGAAAACATTGTGGGAAAGGAGAAAATGCTGGTAACCAGCATTTTCTCCTTTTCCCACAATGTTTTCTATACCTTAATAAAACGAATTTCAAATCTTCAGTCACTTTTATTTTGTCGTCTGCAAATGCTTTCAATTTGGACAAACCTAAAATATTGTCGTCTGGTACAGAGTTAAGGCTTTAGATCTTCTTAACCCTTTACCACACAATCTCGACTTTAAATACCCCTAAACGAGATCTGTTTTCAATATATTGTGGGAAAAGGAGAAATGCTGGTTACCAGCAATTTCTACTTTTCCTACAATGTTTTCTACTCCTACAAACACAAATTCTATCAGCTGAGCCACACCTGATCTGTCGTCTGCGAATATTTTCAATTTGGACAAGTCTTAAGTTTTGTTGTGTGGTAAAGAGTACAGGTTAACCCTTATTCTGCAAAGTTGGTTGGTTGTATTGGGGTTTAACGCCACTTTAACAGATAAGGTCATATCATGGCGGCCGGTGACCCACATGTGTTTCCTAGCACCAGTACTAACACAACTTTCTTTCCAAAGCCACCGACTACTTTTCTCTCATGCTTCAGCATAGACGGGAGGCGAAAATAAGCCGGAAAGAAAGTTCACATCAACCGGGTATCGAACTCACAACCACCACGTCATGAGTCCGACACGCTCGCCACTGAGCCACACGGGAGCGCTTTTTTGCAAAATAATTGATATGAAACATTTAAGCAGACAATAAAAACCCGAAATTTTGTAATTTCAAAGTTTTTCTTTTGCATGAGGGTGGATAATATCTGCTTATCGGAAAGCGTCTATCAAAGGTGAGACTTCACCTTCTATGCTGTCTGATCTTGATCCACACTGTCTGCAAAAGGTCAGTGAGTCTCTCTTATCAGCCTTGAGGTTTAGATACCTATTGGTAAATTACAAAGTCCGCGTTGAATATTGTAAGTTAGTTTAAACATACAATATTGATAATTACATAAATGCCAATATTCTGAAAATTCAAGTTGCGTGAAAAGGATTGGAAGGAAACTGTAAACGTATAAAGCCCCCTAGTAGTGTGGATACAAGATCATATTGTACAATAAATGATATGTGATATGATCTTGATCTGCACTTTTAGTTAAGTTACCTGTGTCACATATGACAGTCAATGGGTTAAGTCAATTTATTTCATGCCTTCCGGTAGGATATCGAGAAATGGCAGTGAAAATATTCTTCGATGTTACACTGGTACCACCAGTGAAAATATCGATTTATATGTTCTTGTTGCCTAGGTTAATTGCTCGTCCCTCACTACCTGATGGAAATATGATGTCATTTACATGTACCTTACATTTCTCGCGCTTGACGTAATATTGTAATGCGTTGCCATGCGGGAAGGGTACGTCACGGGGAATAACGCAAAATAACTGTACTGGATTTTGATAAAGTTCCCCAAGAGAGGGTTAAAGCATGAAATCAATAGAATATTTGTTTGTTTGTTTGTTTTTTTCGGTGAAAGATCGAAATTTATTTCATGCTTTCTGGTAGAATATCGAGAAATAGCAGTGAAAATATTTTTCGATCTTACACTGGTACCACCAATGAAAATACCGATTTTCGCGTTTTTGTTGCCTAGGTTAATTGCGCGTGCCTGACAACCAGATGGGAAACATGACGTCATATACCTTACATTTCTCGCGCTTGACTTAATGTTGCTATGCGGGAGGGGTGCGCCACGGGAAATAACGGAAAAGAACTGGACTGAATTTTAATAAAGCTCCTCTCAGAAGGGGATAAAAGCATAAAATAAATAGAATACTTGGTTTTTTTGCGCCACTCGTGAAAATATTACCGATGATGTTCACTCGATGAAATAAATTTCGATCTTTCACCGGAAAAAAACAAATATCCTCTATTTATTTCATCTCGTTAGCACCATCGGTAATATTTTCACTCGTGGCTGCGCCACTCGTAAAAATATTACCGATGGTGTCCACTCGATGAAATGAATTTTGATCTTTCACCGAAAAAAAGAAATATCCTCTATTTATTTGCTTTATAAACTAGTAATCCTGTACACCTACAAGGGAACATTTTAGACTGAACTCTTATGCAGAATGACTGATAAATTATTGTGGTTCAACAATACAATTGTATCTGGAAGGGAAGAAAATAATATTGGGATAGGGGGAAAATGTTGGTTTGAAATATCTTTGTCTTTTCCTACAATGTTATAAAATGCCTTCGTAAAGGTCGTAAAAAGCAAAGGATCGTTTGGTAGTGTTTATTATGGGAAAGGGACCCATACAAAAGATGTTAAAACAAACTGAAAAAGAAATCCATGCACCAAATCTTTACAGTGAACTTTTTTTTTTTTATGTATATGGCTTGAAACACGCTAAAAGGGGCATTCTGACATATGCGTAAAATGTCGCCTCGGATTAGCCTGCGCAGTCTGCGCAGGCTAATCCGAGACGGCACTTTACGACTTCATTAGATTTTGTGCCACAATAGGCTTACGCGAAATAGGAAATTACATAAAAATGGACAGTGTCGTTTCGGATTAGCCTGTGCGGACGGCGACGACACCTTGCGCAAATGTTCAAATGCCCCTATTTGCGTATTGCAAGCCATATATAAACCCTGTATGAAAAAAAATCAAATGCAAAAAGAAAAACATATTCCAAGGCATTCGAGTTCAAAACCTTACTCCTTTGAACGCAACATACAGTTTCAGGCGTTTATCTCTACCAAACGACAGAAATGTTAGACTTGGCCAGACTGAAAGCATTTGCAGACGACATAATAAAGGTAACTTAAAAATTGAAACTTGACTTTAGAAGAGTTGAAAACATTGTGGGAAAAGGAGAAAATGCTGGTTACCACATGTCATAGATCACTAATTCCTGAGATTTAAAAGCTTCGCCAATCTCAGCCGTGACTCTGTATCGCTGTGCCGAAAGGCGTCCTGCGATACTCGAATCAAGGACGCTCTCTTTATAAAATCACGACAAAGACAGATAGAAAAAGAAGCCAAATATAAAGTTATAAACACAAAAAGAAAATATCAACTTACGATGTCAAGTATCTGGGACAGTCTCATACCGAGGCGCACAGTCAGTTTCGAACCGTTTACCCCTGATGGCCGTATAAGTTTGTTATAGTCCTAGAAAATGGAGAAAAAGAAAGTTTATAACAGCAATACGTGTAACTGTTAAACATACAATGACGCCTTTTAACTCTTTACCAAACGACAAAATTTAAGACTTGTCTAAATTGAAAGCACTTGCAGACGACAAAATAAACGTAACTCAAAAATTGAAATTTGTCTCCAGCAGGGCAGAAAACAAAACATTGTGGGAAAAGGGAAAAATGCTGGTTACCAGTATTTTCTCCTTTTCCCAAAATATTTTCAAAAGACATATCTCAGGGTCGTAAAAACCAGGGATTGTTTGGTAAAGGGTTAACGACCCTGAGAAAGAAGCCTTTACTTATAATGACCCTGATAAAGAAGGCTTTTGAAAACATTGTGGGAAAAAGAGGAATTGCTGGAAACCAGTATTTTCTCTTTTTTCCACGTTTTATACCTTTCCCAAAAGAAATTTCAATTTTTAGTCTCTTCTATTTTGTCGTCTGCAAATGCTTTCGATTTGAACAAACCTAGAATTTTGTCGTTTGGTCGTTAAACCTTTTCCAAAAGAAATTTCATTTTTTAGTCACTTTTATTTTGTCGTCTGCAAATGCTTTCAATTTGGACTAGTTAAAAAATTTGTCGTTTGGTAAAGAGTTTGGTCTATCAATGCCAAATGTTATAAAACTCGGCCTGTCTCGATGGCTTAAATTACAATTCATTGAAACTTAAACATTTTTTAACCATTTTGGCTTGGCTAAATCAGCTGGAGGAATAAATCCTAGATCAAACTACACCGTCTGTGCAATCTGATCTTGATCCATGCCGTCTGTATAAGACTATTTTTTCGCCACTGGCACTGAAACCATTGAAAGTAGAGTGAATTTTGACATGTAGAAAATTAAATGGCACTGTAAAAGTGTCGATTCAGGTCAGCCGGCGCGGACTGTGCAGTCTGACTTGAATCTATACTTTTTGCAGACCCATTTAATTCCCTTTTCACAGAGCATGCCTTGTGTGAAAAAGTAGAGCGCTAAATATAATTGAAAACGTAACAAAAAATGGTTCAGATTCTCGTTCTACATAAATGATTGATTTCTGCAAGTCAGATCTTTGCGATACAATTCGTCTTTGCCAAGTATGCCAATTCTCTATTCCGGTTTCTTTTCCCTCTTTTCTGTGTTGAATTATATTGCTTCAAATTTTATTCCGGTCACACGAGTGTGTTCGAGTTTGCAGAATAAAACAGACCATATCTTTACTTTCCCTCAGATAAACAAGAAGTAGAACATGGAGGTTTAGATTAGCACTTTTTTTTTTTTTTCAGAGAAAAAAGTGAACAGTAAGTTGATTAACTTGAATAAAGATTTCGAGTGTGAAAAGCATGCTATGCAACACTACGTTAGGCCATACTAAATAACTCTACAAAACACTACACTACACTACACGTCACTACACTATACCGTACTACACCGCAATGCACCATCCGACACCACCCTGCACCACGCCACACCACACTCTACTCTACTTTACTCTAATGTAATGTAATTTATTTCATGCTTTCCGGTGGAATATCGAGAAATAGCAGTGAAAATATTTTTCGATCTTACACTGGTACCACCAGTGAAAATACCGATTTTCACGTTCTTGTTGCCTAGGTAAATTGCGCGTGCCTAACAACCAGATGGGAAATATGACGTCACATACCTTACATTTCTCGCGCTTGACGTCACGTTGCTATGCGGGAGGGGTACGCCATGGGGAATGAGGGAAAAGAATTGTACTGAATTTTGATAAAGCTCCTCCCAGAAAGGGTTAAAAGCATAAAATAAATAGAATATTTGTTTTTTTCGGTGAAAGATCGATATTTATTTCATCTCGTGAACACCATCGATAATATTTTCACTCGTGGCTGCGCCACTCGTGAAAATATTACCGATGGTGTCCACTCGATGAAATAAATATCGATCTTACACCGAAAAAAACAAATATCCTCTATATATACACTATATACAACCAACACCACACCAAGATTTACGATACTGAACTATACTATACTATACATGTATCATACCATATTATATCGTACTATACTATACTATACTATACTATACTATACTGTAATATGATAAATTATACTGTACTGTGCTGTGCTGTGCTGTACTGTAACATAAAAACTACATGCAGCAAACACCACGCAACGCCACGCTACACTATGCTAAGCTATACTATACTACATACAGCCAACACCACGCAACGTCACGCCACACCACGTCACGCCACGCTGTACTGTACTATACTGTACTGTACTGTGCTGTGCTGTGCTGTGCTGTGCTATACTATACTATACTATACTATACTACACGACACTATTTGAAGTTAACAAAAGCTTGGAATATTCGGCCAGTCAGACACAATATGGCTTGTAACACGCAAAAAGGGGCATTCGGACATTTGTGTGAAGTGTCGTCTGGGATCAGCCTGCGCAGTCCACTCAGGATAATCCCTATACGACTACAGTAGATTTTGTTCTTCAGTGGAGTTGTGCTAAATAGAATATTACATAAAAACGGAATGTGTCGTTTCAGATCAGCCTGCGCCTACTGCGCTGGCTGATCCGAAACGACACTTTACGCAAATAACCTAATGACTCTTTCCGTGTGGTGCAGGCCATATTTGTATATCCTCTGTACATGTAGACAGAGATCAGGTCTAATTAGGAGATGACGGACGGTTGTTGACCCCTGACAAATAACAATCTATTCACAAAGTAGCTTTAACAAATAACAGTCTATTCACAACCTAGCTTCTTAGTTAACCCATGTTTGCCTTCTCATTCCACTCAATTTCCATCAATTGGTCAACTAACTCTTGCTACGATTATCAATGTGTTGATTTTTGGGGGGCGAGAAAAAAAAACAGACAGGTACGGTCTGAATCTACCACATCATTATCTCCCGCTAGATGGCATTCTACAAATACACATCTATCTAATTTGGGCATTCTGGGTACAGAACCGGGCTACTTTTCTACGCGACAGCTGTTACTTTGCATTTCAAATTAAAATAAACGTTTACTCAATAAAACACTACCTGGTGCGAGTCATTCAGCTATGATCAGTTTAGAGAAATCTGGAGCTAAAACAGGCCTAATTTCTCCTAAAAAGTATTGATAAAAGCCATTTCCTCCATTGTTACTTTTCAGCGCGTATTACTAAAACCACCACCACCCCCAAACACGGGGGGAGTGATGCGTCATTGCAGACGTGTCGCATTTTCGAAGGATATGACCTGCGCAGACAATGTTTACAACATAGTTCAAAGTATTCACATGAACTGACATACAGCGGGAAAATTGTTGCAGCATTTCTGATCGCTCATATCAGCAAACAGAATTGCTGAACCATTATTAATAAAATTTGTTTAGAAAACGTTTATGTTAGTTTGAAGTACAAAGTAATGGATGTCGCGTAGAAAAGTAGCCCGGTTTCTGTTCCCAGGATGCTCAAATCAGATAGATGTGCATTTGTAGAATGCCATCTAGCGGGAGATAATGGTTGTGTATCAAAAACTAAATATTCCTATGTTTATCAATTCGTTCTTTATGTAAATCTGTTGTTAGTTCACTTTCGACCATGTCGTATTTTCAGATAAATAAATGAAAAAAAAAATACAAGTTTAATGACTACATAGCGCCAAATCACCGGCATTTATTGCATTACAAGAAAATTATAAATTCTGGAAAGCGTGCCAAATATACTATCTCCGCTAAGACTACATAATTCTTTGTAATCTTTCCTCAATCATTTACCTGTTCCGCAAGGGGGGCGAGAGGCGCCGCAACATATCAAAACTGAACCGCTTTTCATGCGAGGGTCTTTGATGTTTCTCTAGTAAGTAAATGAATCGTGTTTTATGACGCATCGAGAAATTGTTCATTCAGCGCGCATGTTTTAATTCGTTACTAGACGACAATATCTTAGCCCTGTCCAAACTGAAAGCATTTGCAGACGACAATTTCAAAGTGGTTCAAATGGTGCAGTTGTTTATTGATATGGTAGAAAACATTGTGGGAAAAGGGAACAATGCTTGTTACCAGCATTTTCTCCTTTTTACACAAGGTCTTCTATCCTTTTAGAGGAAAACTGCACCATTTGGACCACGCTGAAAATGTCGTCTGCAAATATTTTGAATTTTGACATGACTAAAATTGTGTCGTCTGGTAAAGGATTAAGGTTGCATTTAGTTGCTGCCTGTGAATGCTTTCAATATGGACCAGTCTAGAAATTTGTCGTCTGTCTAAAGATTAGATTTTGAGACCGGAGACTAATTTCTAACATCCTAGGTTACAAAACACAATGTACGGAAAACATGACTTTTAACTTACATAATCATCTGGTAACATCGAAATCTTTCACGGCAGTACAGAGTTCGATTCACCTAGGTTTCACCGAATTCGACATGAAAGCTTTACTATACTTTTACCGAACGACATAATGTTAGACCAGTCCAAGATGGAAACATTTGCATACCCCAAAATAAATGTGGCTCAAAAACTGAAATTTGTTTTGGGATGGGAAGAAAACATTGTGGGAAAAGGAGAAAATGCTGGTTACCAGCATTTTCTCCTTTTCCCACAATGTTTTTAAAAGGCTTCTACGTCAGGGTCGTCAAAAGTCGTCACTGTGTGGTAAAGGGTTAAAAGTAATTTGCTTTGTGAAAGGGTTGGAAACATTGTTGGCTTATCTTCAAATACATTCTC
Source organism: Tridacna crocea (assembly GCA_943736015.1). Classification (NCBI taxonomy): domain Eukaryota; kingdom Metazoa; phylum Mollusca; class Bivalvia; order Cardiida; family Cardiidae; genus Tridacna; species Tridacna crocea. Next base: position 29,042,229 of record OX031066.1, on the reverse strand, counting down.
CCTTTTTTACCGAAGTGTGTGTGGGTTTTTGTTAAACCCTTTTCCTCAGGCCCGTTCCAACACGGAACAATTAGTATAGAGTTAACTACTTGTAAAAAAAGTTATAATAGACGGTCTAAAATTGATGCACGGGTGTTGGACAAAAGCCCACTGGGACAAAAGTCCACTAGGACAAAAGCGCACTGGACAAAAGTCCACTAGGACAAAGCGCACTGGACAAAAGTCCACTAGGACAAAAACCCACTAGGACAAAAGCGCACTGAACAAAAACCCACTAGGACAAAAGCCCTCTAGGACATAAGTCCACAAGGACAAAAGCGCACTGGACAAAAGCCAACTAGGACAAAAGCGCACTGGACAAAAGCGCCCTGGACAAAAACCCACTAAGACAAAAGCCCACTAAGACAAAAGCCCACTTTAAGTTATAATCATGTATTTAGTGTAAAAAACTGCGTATATATGATGTGACTTGTCTTTAGAAGAGTATAAACGTTATGTGAAAAGCAGAAAATGCCAGTTAGGAACATTTTCTCCTTCTCTCACATTGTTTTCAAAAGCCTAACATTTTCTCCTTTACCCATATTTTTATCAAAAGTCTTCTTTCACATGGTTGTTATAAGTATGGGAAATGTTGCAGAGAATTTGATTTTGAGAAGAAAGAAAGGCAATTTGATAAATCTGATCATTAAATCCCTATTGTGTTTTTTCATACAAAAATGATAAAAATGATTTTCTAATACTTTTTTTACAAGCAGTAGGCTTTTGTCCTACCTGTCAAAATTAGCAGTGGGCTTTTGTCCCAGTAGGCTTTTGTCCTAGTGGGCCTTTGTCCCTGTGGGCTTTTGTCCGTTCCCCACCAATCTACCACCTCCACCCTCCCCTCAATATGCACACTTTTTATCGAGTAAAAAAAAAAGCACAATAAATGCTAGGTGGCACGATGTTATTTTTCAACATTTGATCCTGAACGTTGTCTTAAATTTTTTGTCTTACCTTTTTATTTTTCTGGTTAAATACCAAACATTTATTTTGTAATATTTTAAAGATACCCCTGCCTATATAACAAATGTCTCTTGAAAATATTTTACTTGACATATTTGAAAAGTTGTATTTTTTAGAACAATTTATTGATTACTTTCAGCGGTATTTGAGAATGTGCAGAATTGTACGTCTTCTTGTTCTGGGCTTGCTGCTTCAACGGTGACAAGACAGAAGACCGATTACTTAGAGAAGAGCCGAGCCCCAATAGCTCAGTCGATAGCGTATAGGACTTGAGAACAGGGGGTCGCGAGTTCAATCCCTGGCTCGGCCAATTTCTCTCCGGGGATCAATGATAGTCAACCGAGGTCTCTGGTTGGATTTCCGGGTTGGCCAATCTCTTTTCGAGTATTGATAATAGCGACAGGATTCATTCCATTCTCTCTCACCGCTGGTCGTTGTTTCGACGGTAGTTATGTGGGAAAGCAGTCAGTGGTTTGGAAAGAATAAATTGTGCGGAGTACTGGTAACAGAATTTCCAGGAAAGCACGGATAGTTGCACTGGCCGCTGCACTATAATGATGTTTAAAACAGCGTTAAACACCATACAATCAATCAACTTAGAGAAGTACATGAAGACACCCCATTTTCCCATGGCACAAGAGTAATACCTGTAAATACTTCTTCATCCTTAATGCTTCTGTACGTAACGATAGTTATAGTATATCAACAATGTGGAGTAGATTAGCATGTACACACATGTATTATGGCTTTGATCAACATGACTAATTTAATTGTTATTTTGTGTATATGATATTATTGTAATTAAATGCAACTTAACTCATCGAAATCAGCTTTCAGAAAAGTAAACCTATTACATTCAGCAGGATATAGGTATGGCGTATACTGGATACAGAGAGAGTAAGTGAGATGGAATAAAACAATCATACGTTGATGGGAAAAACATCGAGCACCGAGTCTTCAACCCGGAGTTCCGGCATATAAATATGCTGCCAATCTAACGCTTGACTGCAGCTGTGTCTGCTGTTCCTTTCCATTATCTCCTGCTAGATGGAGTTCTACAACTACACGTCTATCTAATTTGGGCATTCCGGGTACAGAAGCTGAGTAATTTTTCAAAACAACAACCGTTACTTTGAATTTCAAACTAAAATAAACGTTTAACTCAATAAAAAGCTACTTGGTGCGATTCATTCATCTATGATCAACTAGCATGTAACCTTTGCATCGGCCATTTATTAAAACAGGCCCAACAGGCTTAGGTAAAGCGCGTAGACTCGGCGTACCGTGTTGATCGAATTTTTTCTTTTTGTAAACAAAGATTTGCCCTAATTTATCGGTGTTTTCTTTGCCAATAAATTTGGCCAGAAAGAATTTATACAATGTAGAGAAATTTGTGGCTAAAACAGACTTGATTTCTCCTCAGACGTATTGATAAAAACCATTTTCTCCTTTACTACTTTATTAGCGCGTATTACTACAATCCCCCCCCCCCCTCAAAATGGACATGTCGAATCTTCGAAGAATATGACATGCGCATGCAATGTTTCATTTCCCTTCTAAAATTTGACATATTGGTTCAATTGTTGATCGATTGCACGGTGTTTACATCTGGCTTCAACATTATTTCATTGATCTTTTTTACCAAAAGACAAACTTTTAGACAAGTCCAAAATCAAACCATTCGCAGACGACAGAGTAATCATAACTCAAATTTCGTCATTGTTACAAGCTGTCGGAATACACCGACGATTTGTTTCCAGCAGGGTAGAAAAACATTGTGAGAAAGGGAGAAAATACTGATTAACAGCATTTTCTCCTTTTCTCACAATGTTTTCAAAAGGCTTCTTTCCAAGGGTCGTCGACAGTCATCCTTGTGCGGGAATGGGTCAAAAGGGGGTAGAGAGAGAGCGAAGAATCTTTTTTAATTAAATCATCAACTACTGAATAAATATGTTCTCAAAGGCTGAAAATACATTTCCTCTGCAAATTTAGGAGACAATTCGGTCAAACTCTAAAATACAGCATCGGCCAATGCAGATCAGAGATCAGACTGCACGTTCTGTTCTGCCTGATCTTGATTCACACTGTCCACAAAAAGCTTCGGGCGTCGCCTATCGGTATGGAAAGAATGAAGGGCAATAGTTACCTTCAGTAGGAAGTTATGCAGCCTCTGTTCTGTTGGCGGCTGACAGACCACAAACATAAACATCGTGACAAAAATAAACACCATACACGTGCTCATCTCCATGTTGATTGTTTGTTGCCGAGTTGCTAAGTTTGTCGACCGAATAGCACACTTTTGAATTAAGTTTGTCTCTTTATAATAAATATTAAATAATTTTCATAGCCTGGATCTATCTGTTGATAGATTTAACGTTATGTTATGTTATGACAAGTTATATGCTATGTTATGCTGTTAGATCTAAATTCACAGTCAGGTTAATGAATTTGATTTTTTTAACTAGGTCTATTAACTCATTACCAAACGACAATATTTTAGGCTTTTCCAAATCGAAAGCATTTGCAGACGACAGAATAAAAGTGGCTGAAAATTTGAAATTTGATTTGTGAAGGGTAGAAAACATTGTGGGAAAAGGAGAAAATGCTGGTTACGAGAGTTTTCTGATGGCTTCTTTCTCAGGAGCGTCAAAAGTAGGGACTGTGTGGTAATGGGTTTAAAGAAGATTTTCACAATAGTTGAAGGTGATTTTGATCATAGTTCGGTACAAGAACATGATGGTGTAGATCAAAGATCAGACAACACGTTTCATGCAGTCTGATCTTGATTTACACCGTCAGTAAAAGCTATCGCGCCATGGCATTGGAATAATTTTAACAGTTGTTTAATTATCGCTAAATTCGACGTTTTCTGTCTCAGAAGTCCTGCATCATGGGTCTAAATGTTTATATTTCGGATACATCAGCTGTTTACTTCAAAAACCTTGTAACTACAGTTTGTTTCAAGCTGTAGTTACGATGTTTTTGAAGCAAACCGACGATATTCTTTTGTTTTTCCCGGCTTCCCTGATTGTACCTCGTTATTGACCTACTTTTCTTTACTGATAAAAAAATGAATAAACGGAAATTTGTGATTGGTCAAAATATGTACACATGTTTATTCTACGGGCCCCCTGTCCATTTGCTGGCAAACTTTTCGCCGTCTGTCTTTTCTTAAAGATATTTCTTGTTAACCCCAACGCTGATAAGCGCGGCTCACTGACCTATTGCGAACAGTGTATATCAAGATCAGACTGCACAGAACGTGCAGTCTGATCTTTGATCTACACTGTCCGATACGGAGATATTATTTACCCCAAATCAAAACTTTGAAATTGCAATATTTGGGTTTTAACTATTAAATTGAAAATTTCATTTATGCTATCTAGCAGGATAAAGGTTGATTGACGGATTCGAAGATCCCAGAAGCCACGAAAGTTCTCGAGCTAGATAGATTTTGAATATCAATTTAATTGCAGTACTCGAAAAAAAAAACGGGTTCGAAGATTCCATAAGCCACGAAATTTCTCGAGCTATCTCGATGCTGAATATTAAATTAATTGCGGTACTCGAAAAATCCTGATGGTAATGGCGTTTAATTAAACTGAGGACATTTTCGCAAACAGTTTACTTAATACTAATTCTAAATTCCAGCCACACTGATGGATAGATTTAGATTTTATATTTAAGTTTTAGAACTAATTGAGCTATGAAAATGGGAAAATGGTACTTAATGCACTTGAAAAAAAAAAAGAGAATCGGCCCAGGACAGCCTGGGCAATCGACACAGACTGACCTGAGTCGATTTTTTTTTTTTGCTATTGGTCCATTTATCTGCATGTCCAAGAACCCAGATTTACCCCATGACTCTGTCGATTTTTACCAAAAACCCGGACTTATATATTCCTGATCACGTGATGATTTGCAGGGTACCATGCATCACAGAGATTTGTTAACTCTTTACCAAACGACAAAATTTTAGACCTGTCGGAATTTTATTTAAAGCACTTGCATATAGGACAGTTTCGATGTTGATGATATGAACTGATTTTTCTTTGATAGGATAGAAAACATTGTGGGAAAATGTTTTCATAAGCCTTCCCTATCAGGGTGTTAAAAGTCGTCATTGTGTTGTAAAGAGTTAACCCTTACCCTTCTAAATAACTAAAATGAAAATTCCAATCCGGTAGCAAAAAACCCAAACATGGTTATTTGAATGTTTATTTGGGGAGAAAGCTATCTCCTCGGTAGACGCTGTAGGTACCAGATCGGACTGCACGTTACTGTGTAGTCTGATCTTGATCTACATTTTCCGCAAAAGATCATTGAGTCGCGCATAATATATACCCTAAGGGTTAAGTCCCGTTTTGCCAAACTATTTGCTCACATGTTAAGATCAGTTTATGAATTCGGTCCCTCTCCCGTTCGTGAGTCTCGTCGGTCACTTTACCCCTCCAAAGAAAGTGTGTACTTTGAAAAAGATTTGTTTGTTTTTTTTTTTGAAGAATTACATGCATTGAAAGATGTTAAAAAGACAGCATCCACTCTAGCATAGAATTAATGTTCAGATAGTTTCCTAAAATGTTTTCAGAACACTTAATTGAATCTTCTATCGCAACTAAGCATAGCTGAAATGATCTTCATATTCAACACGTAACGCCGCGTATGTTTCCTTATCTGTTTACATTACGAGCCTCTGGTAGAATTCCGTTGTTAAGAATGTAATTTCACTGAAAAACGGTTATAAACTTCACATTTTGATCCCACTGCAACACGCCCTGAATAAATCCACTATAAACATTAAATAAACAATATTCTTTGTATTTCTACTGTAGAGAATCTTGACGGAATATCGTGGTTTTCTTACATTGCGTTGGGCCCATTCTGTTGAACAGCGAAAGTTAAAGGGGAACTGAATTGAAATATAGATCTTCGTGTTACGTGCACTTATAGCGTATAGCACAAAGTGCGTAATACCCGTCGGACAAGGCTGCTGTTCCGAGAAAAGACTTGACCTTTCTTTTTCTCATTTATTCATATGTCTATTTATTATTTTATTTATTCATTTCCATCATTAACTTTTTTCAGACGATAAATTTTTCAATATGTCCGAATTAAAAACATTTGCAGCCAACATATTACCTACTTTATTTCAACTATTAACACGCAATCCCTACTTTTGCCGACCCTGAGAAAAAACTCTTCAGAAAACATTGTGGTAAAAGGAGAAAATGCTGATAAGCAGCATTTTTTCTTTTTCCCACAGTGTTTTCTACTCTTCACAAACAAATTTCAAATTTTCAGTCATTTTTATCATGTTGTCTGCAAATGCGTTCGATATGGACGAGCCTAAAATGTTGCTGTTTGGTATAGAATTAAATTGCTCGTGACCTTTGTATTCAATATATAAAAGGCATATAAACAGAACTCGGACTAGTGTTCGTAAAATTATAAATACACGAAATGTTACTTGTATGCAAGCCATTTGATTGGCACAAACCGTGCGAAATAGTTCCGTGATCGCTCGGGACCCATGGCGAATTTAGCTTCTTTCAATGCGAAGGGTAAAAACATAATTTTAATTGATGTAAAAAATGTTGGCATGGGTCAACATGAATAGGCAACATTAAAGGTTCCTACAATGATGAAAAATGACTTTGGTGTGATAGAAAACATTGTAGGAGAAGGAGAAATTGCTGGTAACCAGCATTTTTGTCTTTTCCTACAATGTTTTTTTGTCCTATCAAAGACATTTTTTATCATTTGAGGCATGTTTATATTGTCGTCTGCAAATGCTTTGAGTTTGGACAAGTCTAATATTTTGTCGTGTGGTAAAGCGCTAAGGTTGTGCTCACTATGATAACCCGACAATATTCTCTACAATCGTGTCATTATTTCCTGCTAGATGGCATTCTACAAATACACATCTATCTAAATGGGTACAGAATCGGACTACTTTTCTACGCGACAACCGTTACCTAGAAATTCAAACTAGGAAAAAATGTTAACTAAATAAAAAGCTACCTGGTGCGATTCATTCAGCTATGATCAACAGTTTAGAGAAATCTGGAGCTAAAACGGGCCTGGTTTCTCCCAAGACGTATCGATAAAAGCTATTTTTTTCTATTGCTACTTTATAGCGCTTACTACCACAATCCCCCAAATATTAGAGGGGAGTGATGCGTCATAGCAAACAGGTCGAATCTTAGATCTGGTAAATAAATGAAAGCTTTCAATAAGCATGGAGTGCAAGTATTATAACTTTTCTTGTGGTTTGACAAAGATACAACCTTCCACAAAGAATAGCGTATATCAATGTTCAGGATCTATTTCTTGTGTAGTCTGAACTTGATATATACTTTTTTGCAAACCAAAAAAGAGAAAAAACTTAGATTTGGGTTTAGGTTCCTGCTGAAATAGTTGAATGAAAGCCCAAATGATATCATTTCAATCCTATTTTTGACAAAAATATTGCCTTATCGGATGGGGTGGATCCAAGATCAGAATGCATGTTCTGTGCAGGCTGATCTTGACCTACACTGTCCGCAAAAGGTCAGTTAGTCCACCTTATCAGTCTACATATTGAGACGTTTAGTAATATTCTGATCAAGAAACCATCTGTTGCCAGTGAACGTGTCGTATGAATATGAAATGTAAATGTTCTACATAGCTTGTTTTCCTTGGGTTACAAGGGGTTAGATTTGATCAATAATTGTGAAAGGTAGCCGGCTTGCAAGGAAATGTCTAACAGAACAGAACAGAGCAGAGGAAAAAATTATTACTGACTTGTATACAAGATACATCGTCACGAATATGAATTGACATAAATAATCATGTGACCCATCACGCAAAAAAGGGACCATCTGTGAATTCTGTACATCAATCAGGTGAAAACAGATCAACGTTAGTGCTGGGCAGTTAGGTTGATAATTCGAAAATGATTGTATAACAAGGTACAATGACCACTTTTCATAGAGAAAATGTCATTAAAGCAAACAGTATCAACCCTGGTCAGCCTGCAAAGTTCTCGCAGTCTGACTGGGGCTGACACTTTTCGCATATCCTAGATGGTCCTTTTTTTGCTTTCCCCACATAACCTTCGTCGAAATAATGATCAGCGGTAAGAGAGAAATGAATCCTGTCGCAATGACGATCATCAGTCCTCGGAAGCAAATTGACCGAGCCGGGGATCGAACCCCCTGTTCTCAAGACCTGTACGCTACCGACTGAACAACCGGGGCTTGACTGGATCTGACAGAGATTGGTTTTAAGGCCTTTGGGGAAAATGTCCGAAAAACTGGTATTGGGTGCACCTTTCTTGATCTAAGGGGTATTTTCTTCTCAACCAGTCGATACGAACGTATAACCGAATCTTGATGTCATGAAACTGGATGGTTTAGTGGTCATAGTTCGCACTGTTGGACTGAGCTATGGAGTTGACCGAACTATGGGGTTGAACCCCAAAGTTCGTACGAACTTAAGGGTTGTACGAACTTTGGGGTTGAAAATTTCCAACCCAATAGTTCGGTCGGATACCTCAGGTTATGCACCATCGGACCGAATCTTCGGGATTGAACACCATAGTTCGTAAGAACTTTGGGGTTGAAAATTTTCAACGTCATAGTTTGGCTTTCATCATCATCTTAGTAGTATTATTATTATTATCATTATCATTATATTTATTATTATTATCATCAGCAGCAGCAGCATTATCACCATCATTAGAAGAAGCATGGTAGGCATCATCATCATCATTATCATCATTATCTTCATTATCATCTTCATCAGTAGCAGCAACATATCATCATACGCATCATATTATTATTATTATTATTATTATTATCATTATTATTATTATAATTAGCATCATCATCACCATCAGCAGCATCATAATCGTTAGCATTTTCATTATCATTTGATTAAATGATTCAACACAACAGTTCGCACCAACTATGGTATTTATTTTTCATATGCCACATAATAACAACAACGATGATGATGATGATGATGATGATGATGATGATGAATCAACGGGATGATGTTTGAAGCCAAACTATGACCTTGAAAATATTCAACCTAAAAGTTCTGTCCGATGATGCATAATGTGGGGTATCCAACCGAACTATGGGGTTGAAAATTTTCAACCCAAAAGTTCGTACGAACCTTTGGGTTCAACCCCGTGGTTCGGTCCAACCCCGCACTGGTCCATTTGTAGGATATATCTATTGCATCTATATGTGGGATAGACCAGTATACTACATACTCCCCCGCCACTTGAAGATCCGTCCACGAATCCTTCAATTACTGTCACCGTTTTTCGCAAATAATTGGGGTTTTTAACCTGGGCGCCAATTTAACTGTTCTTACAACTACCCTCCTCAGACGGAATTTGAACCCTGGACCTTCAGGTCCCAAGACGAACACACTTCCACTTCGCTACATAAACTAGCTCTATAGCAAGGCAGAGGTATACGTGTCCCCTTATACCAACACAAGCTATATCTTTATATCTATCTGTGGGATAGACCAGTATATCCCGCGAGCTGTAATTCAAAGAATGAGACCCTCTTCTTTGACAGTGGATTGCGCAGTCTGACCTGGTCGATATTTTTTCCTCTCCAATGCCTTAAACCTCCTTTTCACAGAACAAGGCTCTTATGTGGCTAGCAACACGTGAAAGGGGACATTCGGACATTTGCGTAGAGTCGTCTCGGATCAGCCTGCGCAGTTCGCGCAGGCTGATCCGAAACGGCAAATTACGGCTATATTAGATTTTGTGCTACAGTATAGACTAGCACAAAACAGAAAATTACCTAAAAAAGGAAAGTATCGTTTCGGATTAGCCTGTGCGAATTGCCCAGGCTGATCTGAGACGATACTTTACGAAAATGTCCGAATGTCCCTTTTCCTGTGTTGAAGGCTATGTAAAAAAACAAGGTGGTTTAGACTCAGGATTACAATGCACGGTTCATAGCCTGAAACCTCTCTCCAGCTTACAAGCTCTCAACCAAATCTTAAACTTCTGAAAATTCAAAGCAGACGGTCAACTATATGTGGCTCAAATGGTAATATTTCTAGTTAGACGGGTATAAAACATCGTGGGAAAAGGCAAACATGTTGTTTACCAACCCTTTTTTTACACGCCTCTTTCTTTGGATCTTTAAAACATTAGATTGGTTGACAGAGGGTTTCGTGTTGACGCCTGATCAAATTTGAATACATTTTCCTCACATCTAATTCTTTAACGATCCAGTAAATTACACCGATAATTTGGTATAACGTGGCAATTTCTGTCAGTCCAGAAAAAACACTAACGAAATGTACAATCTTTAACCTCATTCACTGAAATCTTGGACACTCCCAACATTAAAAGACAAGATGACTGCTTTAAAAAGAAATCCATTGTCTGCGTTTGCAAGCATTTTCTCCATTTTCCCCACAGTGTTCTCCTCAGGGTCAATAAAACAGGTTTATAATAAAAATCTCCTCCACATTAAAGGGTATCTTTTACAAGCGAACGGTCCAGTTGTCAGACGGACAGACAAAAAAAAAATGGTAGCAGATTTGCCAAGCCCCGGGTAGTTCAGTCGAGAGAGTACAGAACTTGAGAACATGACGCTCTCGGTTCTATACCCGGCTCGACCAATTGCTTTCCGAGACGTAATGATAGTCATTTTGACAGGATTCATTCCTCTTTCACCGCTTACCGTTGTTTCGGTGTTTGTCATGTGAAAGAGTGACCAGTGGTTTAGAAAGCATCTAACATGACAACTGAATTCAGCGCTATAAACAAAGTGCAATGAAAGTGTGGCAAAATCTATGTTATTCTAAGTAGAGCGACGACATTCTATGTACAGTGACATCATACTGTATGGAGTAAGCAAGTTATTCAATGGAATATAATCTGTATCCGCGTTTTTACTCTAAGTATGAATCTGTTTGCCTTTCATGAAGAGTTGGTCATGTTAGAATCGAAGTAATCGTCTTTCTGTCGTGGTTTATCGTTTGATAAACCACGACGTGAGTTATGAGGTGCAATGAATAAACCACTCAGGCTATCGGCCTCGTGGATTATTTATTGTGTCCCATAACTCACAACTGCGGTTTATTTAAGAAATAATCTTCTTTCTACCATGGTTTATCATTCAATAAACCAAAGTTGTGAGTTATAAGGCACAATATAAAATCCACGAGGGCGATAGTCCAAGCAGTTTATTCATTGCGCCTCATAAATCACAACGTGGCTTATTCAACGATTAACCACGTTGGAAAGAAAATTATTTCGATTCTGACATGACCAATGCTTAACTAAAGTAAAAACAAGTTCATACTAGGACTAAAAACGCGGATGAATATTATGTTCCATTGAATGACTCCTTTATTTACTTCATACTGAATGACGTCACTCGATATAGTATGACTTTAAATACTCTACATGGATTGTCGCAGATTTTACCACACTTTCGTTGCACAGTCCTTACAGAGCCGAATTCGCATGTCATGTTATAATGAACGGTAAACCACGATAGAAAGAAGATTATTTAAGAAATAATCTTCTTTCTATCGTGGTATATCGTTCAATAAACCACAGTTGTGAGTTATGAGGCCCAATAAATAATCCACGAGGGCGATAGCCCAAGTGGGTTATTCATTGCGCCTCATAACTCACAACGTGGTTTATTGAACGATATACCACGATAGAAAGAAGATTATCTCGATTCTAACATGGCCAATTCTTAATGAAAGGAAAACAAGTTCAAACCTAGAGTAAAAACGCGGATGAAGATTGTGTTTTCATTCATTGAATGACGTCACTCGATATAGGATGACGTCACTCTACATGGATTGTCGCAGATTTTACCACGCTTTCCTTGCACTATGTTTATAGAGCCAAATTCGTGTGTCATGTTAGAATTCTTAATAATGGGGATTACTAGTATGGACGAAAGAAACTCCTGGAAACTATGGATAGGTGCACTGACTGCTGCGATATAATTGAAATGAAACTGTTGTAAACCCCATTTAACACTATACGACCTGGTCGAAATTCCTAGATCTATTTAAAGCCAACAACAGCTAAGTATCTTAGAATAAATACCAAAATCATTTATTCAAATTTTGCTCTCAACGTCTGTCTTTACGGTATAATCAATGAATCTCAAAAATATCAACGTTCTCTGGCGTTACCCTTGTACCAAACGACGAAATTTTAGACTTTTCTAAATTCGAAACAATCGCAGACGAGAAATTAAAAGTGGCTCAAATGCTGAAATTTGTATCTGATAGAAAACATCGTGGAAAAAGGAGAAAATGCTGGTTTCCAGCATTTTCTCCTTTTCCCAAAATGTTTTCAAAAAGCTGTCTATCTCGAGATAGTGTGGCAAAGGGTGAAAATGAATAGAAAATGACGACCAAAATTAGGATGTTCTCCCGAGGCAGACAAGATAGAGGGAATCACATATAATACTGTCATTATTGATATTAAAGTAAAAGCGATTCGACTATCAAGGCGTCTTATTAGAATAATTACAGTGACCCGAGTAATTTAGACAAAAAGGCAATACAATATGGAAGATGAAAAACACAGAGTAGGCTATCCTGGAGCCAAAGCTACTACTAGTATAGTATACAAGTGCTAGATTTTATTGCTTGTAAAACAATCATTTCTGAAAGCCTAAAAATTAAGAAAAAAATGAAAGAAAAAGAGCCGAAGTTCTTACTGTATCTTAGTAGATATATACATGTATATCAGATCTTCTTGCTTGTAAAAGAAATATTTTTGAAAATCTTTTTTTTTTTTTTGTAAGCGGGGGAAAAAGAGCCGAACTCCTATTAGTATAGTATACATGAATTAGATCTTCTTGCTTGTGCAACAATCATTTTTGAAAGTTTAGAAATATTTAAAAAAAAAAAAAAAAAAAATACATGTGCTATTAGTATAGTATACATGTATTGGATCTTCTTGTTTGAAAAAGAATTATTTCTGAAAGTCCAAGAATTAAAAGTTAAAATAAAGAAGGGGAAAGAAAAAAGCCGAGGATACAACTAGTATAGTATACAAGTACTAGATCTTCTTGCTTGTAAATGAATTATTTTTGAAAGTATAAAAATTAGAAATTGAAAAATAAAAAAAAAAAGAAAGAAAATGAGCCGACACTCTTACCAATATAGTATACATGTATAAGATCTTCTTGCTTGTAAATGAAATTATTTTTGAAATGCTAAGAATGAAAAATTAAAAAAACAGAAAGAAAGAAAAAGAGCCAAAGCTGGTATAATATGCATGTACTGGATCTTCTTGCTTGTAAAAGAATTATTTTTGAAAGTCAAAGAAATGAAAAAGAAAATAGCCGAAGCTCCCAGTAGTATAGTATACAAAGTACTAGATCTTCTTGCTTGTATAAGAATTATTTTTGAAAGTCTAAAATTTGAAAATTCAAAAAGAAAACGAAAAAGAAAAGATCCGAAGCTCCTACTAGTATGCACTAGTATTTGATCTTCTTGCTTGTAAAGGGATTAGTTTTGAAAGTCTAAAAATAAAAGAAGTAGAAAAAAAAAGACCCGAAGATACTACTGGTATAATATACAACTGAAAATTAAAAAGAAAGAAAACGAACCGAAGCTCTTACTAATGTAGTATACATGTATTAAATCTTCTTGCTTGTAAAAGAATTAATTTTGAAAGTCTAAAACATGAAGAAAAAAAAACACTAAAGAAAAAGAGCCGAAGCTCATACCGGTATAGTATACATATACTGGGTCTTCTTGCTAGTAAAATGAATACTTTTTAACGTCTATTTTTCTTTTCTTAAAAGAGGCTAAACAGGAGCCGACGCTCCTACTAGAATAGTATACATGAACAAGTATTAGATCCCCTCTCTTGAAAAAGAATTCTTTTTGAACGTTTAAATTTTTTTAACTCATACAAGTGTAATATACATGAAAAGGATCTTCTTGCTTGTAAAATAAATATTTTTTAAAGTCTAATTTAAAAAAAAAAAAAAAAAAAACACACACACACACAAGGAAAAAAAGAGCCGCAGCTCCTACTAGTTTAGTATTCATGTTTTAGATCTTTTTGCTTGTAAAAGAATTATTTCTGAAAATCTAAAAGATTTTTTTTAAAAATCTGAGAAACGATGTGATAACAAGTAAAATTCAGTCATCAAGTTAAGGAGTATGCATTGTACTAGCCGGTATATAGCGTATCATCGGTTTTCTTCAAAAACCTCGTAACTACAGCTTGAAACAAGCTGTAGATACGAGGTTTTTGAAGGATACCGACGATATGGGCCTTGAGCTGGAGGCAAAAAGGACGCTTAATGCATCTCGAAGATGCATGATACGAACCAAAACAGCATATCGTCGGTTTACTTCAAAAACCTCATAACTACAGCTTGTTTCAATCTGTAGTTATGAGGTTTTTGAAGTAAACAGACGATATGGTCATGAATCTAGAAAACCCATTTTGTCTAACAACCAATTTTATCATACGGTAATCTGGTCCTTGGATATACAAAAGTTTGACCAATAGCAAAAAGTTTCGGCCCAGGTCAGCCTGCTAGCACTGCGCAGTCTGATCTGAATCAATACTTTTCATAGACACATTAAAGGTGGCCACGAAAATTTTACAAAAATAAAAAAAATCACCCTTATACTTCCAAAGCCATTTAATTTTCATTCATAAAACAAACCCCAGTAGTCGAAAACCATCTGGCAACAAGAGAAATTAGAGATTTACTACGACCCAGTGGCAAATCTCTCAAAACTTTAAGGTTTTGTAAGTTACGGTAAACTTTACGATCACTTTACGAGGATGTTACGATTTTCTTATGGTGAGATCTCTCAAAACCGGCCTTAACGCTTTCGTGAAAGAAACGTCTTTTACTATCGTAAAATTTAAAAGTGGCGTCATTTCTTGATACTGACTTGATTCTGACTTCGTGACTGTCTGCAATCACAGACTGAAAACTCCCCGTTGTATAAAATCTCATAGCCAATGTCGTCTGTATGGCGCCGGAAAGTTTGTAGCTCATCTGAGCACGAAGGCCTATCGTGTCTCGCCCAGGCGTCAAAAATTACTATGTGTGCACTCTAGAGACCATATTTTTGGTCCAATAGTCATGCATCCAATAGGCATGCATCTTCGCGAGCCAAGATTACGATCACCACGAGGATCTTACTTTGGCGGATCGAGGCCGATTTCGAGATTCCCACGATACGCCCCCTATTGAATGCTAGTTATTATCCCCCTATAGGCCTACATCATATTTCTGATAGCCAATCAGATATTGTTTTACAAACCGCTTACGAATTAAATGATTCAACATGAAGCAATAACAACAAACATACTTCGACATCCCATCGTCAGGTGCTGGAATATAGCCTAAAACCTCCGATTATTGATTGGTTACACTGAAACTTTCTGTAAATATTGTTCGTCTATGTTTTTTTCGGTAATAAATCATTACAGATCCTACACACATCAACGGAGGTATCGATGTTTACCTTCTATTCTTATTCGAAAGGTCGCAACCTTGTTCTATTTTTATCAAAGATGAATTTCTACGAGCGATTTGATTCGTGCAATTAGAGCTAGCTGCATCCAATGAAAATGAATCGTCAACCTTGGCTTGCGAAGATGATAGTCATGAAACTTGGTCAGAATCTTTCTATTTATAATATCTTTAACAATTCCGTTTGTTTACCTGTCTGTTTGTCTGTCGTATATGAATGTTTATTGATTAGTTACATATAGTACATATTGTATATCATTCTACTGTTGAATTCAGGAATCTTACCATGAATATTTTTTCCACGAATTGGATTATATTTGTATTTGCAATTATCTTTTATGTTGTGTGGACAGTTGCATCAATATGTATTGTTTAATTTTCTCTCTTTCCCTCTCTCTTTCTCTCTTCCCTCTCTTTCTCCCTCCTACATTTTAAGGTACAGGTAGATGTATTACCATGCTCACTATCAAACCCCCCCTTCTTTCTCTCTCTCTTTCTTTTTTTTCTCCCCTTCTCCCTCTCTCTCTTTCTTTGTTTTTTCTTCCCTTCTCCCTCCCTCTCTCCCTTTCTTATTTTTCTTCCCTTCTCCCTCTCTCTCTCTCTCTCTCTCTCTCTGAATTTTAAGGTACAGGTAGATGTATTATTAGGCTCACTGTCAACACCCCCTTCTTTCTCTCCCTCTCTCTCTCTCTTTCTTTTGTCCATCTCTCTCTCTCTCTCTCTCTCTCTCTCTCTCTTTTTAATTTGGTGAAATGTGAAAAATCTAAATACCCTCCTTTAATGCATCTCCGCAATAACTATGCCAGGCAAATGATCATGTAATTTTAGCTACATAAAATCCGTTTTGTCAAACAAATGTCTGAATCATGCAGTAGACTGCTTCTTTGGCATGTAGAGAAATTGATCGAACGCAGAATATGCGGACTGACCTGACCTAGGATTTTTTTTAAATGTATGAAACCCCTTTTCGCAGAGTTTGTCTCTTTTTCCTTGTAATTAAATGATCAAATTAATCATTAAGCGCTTAGTATGTAGTAACACGAGAGTAATATTTCTATTTGATTCTAGCATAACACGTGAATCGGCTCTATAAACACAGTGCAACGAAAGCGTGGAAAAATCTCAATCTCCGAACAGAGTTGTAGTTCGTTACTCTCACCATACATCTCTGCAACGGGCTAAATGACAAGAATCTTGTCAAACCAAGGAAAACATGTTTTGTTACTGTTTACCTGTTTCATGTGTAACATAATGAAGCAGACAAAGGAAATATGTTTCCGGATGCATTATAAGTGCATTCAAACTGAAATGGAACTATTTTAATCCATCTTCTTTACTGATCAGAATCTTACGCCAATTGTAAAAAAAACAATGGCTGCACCCATGAATGATAAGAACAGTTTCGACACACCGATGGATCTAAGTTTTTAAGATTAAAAACACAAGTTATCGTCCTTTAAAGACATTTAAGCTTTTCAGAAAATACCTCTTTTTCACATTTCCTACCACTAAGTCTGATTGGCCGTATGCTGTTTGAACAACATACAAAACAATCGATATTGGTCTTTCTTGCGTCGCTATTTTGAGTTATGATCATGTGATGAAAATTTCACTTGTAGACGGACTACTTTCTAAGCCAACTACAGAGGTGAATGGGAATGATCCGTAGTTAAATAGGGTTGTAAAATCTACGTTATTATATGTAGAGTGACGTCATTCCAAATAGTGTGATGTAAGTACGTAAGTAAGTTATTCAATGGAATATAATCTGCATCCGCGTTTTCTCTCCAGATATGAAGTTGTTTTCCTTTCAATAAGAGTTGGCCATGTAAGAATTGAAATAATCTTGTTTCTATCGTGATTTATCGTTCAATAAACCACGCTGTTAGTTATGAGACTCAATGAATAAAACACTCGGGTTACCACCATTGTGGATTATTTATTGTGCATCATAACTCACAAGTGTGGTTTAATGAACGATAAACCACGATAGAAAGAAGATTATTTCCATTCTAACAGGGTCTGTAAGCAAATATTTTCAATATCCCATGGAAAGTGATGTATTTGTTACCATCAAAGATCGCATCCAACAAAATCAGAGCTCAAAAGCTAGACTTCCAGAATTGGTTTGTTATGTGTTTAATGCTGTTTTCAACATTATATAAGTTATAACGGGTACTACCCCTACATTTTTAATATCAGCTTGCGGTGCAACACACTTTCCTCGCCTCAGTAGCTCAGTCGGTAGCATACAGGACTTGAGAACAGGAGGTCGAGGGTTCGATCACCGGCTCGGTCAGTTTCTTTCAGAGGATTGAGGATAGTCATTGCGACAGGATTCATTCCCCTCTCACCGCCAACCATTGTTTCGGCAATGGTATTATGGGAAAGCAGCCAATGGCTTCGCAAGGGTATTGTGCGGAGTACTGGCTAACAGAAACTCCAGCAAAAGCAGGGATAAGTGCATTGGCCGCGGCGAAATAACTGAAATAATGTTGAAAACGCCGGTAAACACCAATCAAACAATTAACCAGCCAGCCGACCAACCAATCAGTCAATCAATAAATCAATCAATCAATCAGTCGCCATGGTCAGAAATAGATACGAGCCATGCTCCGGCAAAGGGGGCTTAATGCATCTCCGTGATGATTACACTAAAGAAATAATATTCTTTCTATCGTGGTTTATCGTTCAATAAACCACAGTTTTGGGTTATGAGGCACAATCAATAATCCACGAGGACGATAGCTAGAGTGGTTTATTCATTGCTCCTCATAAATCACAACATAGTTTATCGAACGATAAACCACGATAGAAAGAAGATTGCTTCGATTCTAAAGTGACCAACGCTTATTGAAAGGAAAACAAGCTCATTCTTAGAGTAAAAACGATGATGTAGATTATATTCCATTAAATAACTTACTTGCTTATTTTATACACAATGATGTCACTCTATATAGAATGGCGT
Organism: Tridacna crocea; assembly: GCA_943736015.1. Taxonomy (NCBI): domain Eukaryota; kingdom Metazoa; phylum Mollusca; class Bivalvia; order Cardiida; family Cardiidae; genus Tridacna; species Tridacna crocea. Next base: position 29,023,746 of record OX031066.1, on the reverse strand, counting down.
CACTCTACATACACATACAATAACGTTGATTTTACCAAGCATTAACTGCACTGTGTTTATAGAGCTAAATTCTTGTATCATGTTAGAATATGCAATACATCACATAATTAAGGGATCCATGAATTACAATTCGTCTTAACCCTTATATAGCTATATAGCCAAAATTAAATTGTAAATTCGATAGTAAAAACCAAAATATAGCAATCTCAAAGTTAATATGTTCTCACGAATAATATCTCCTTATCGGACAGTGTAGATCCAGGATCAGACTGCAAGTTCTTTGCAGTCTGATCTTGATCTATACTGTCAGCGAGTCGCGCATGGCAGCTTAAGAGTTAAATCTAAAAAAAGCGAGTGGTAAACAGTACTAAGCCGTATAAAAATGTACCAAAACAGAAAAAAAAAAAATTCGCCACAGGTCAGCCTGCGAGGACCATGCAATCTGACATGGGTTGATAATTTTTGCAGATGTATACATTAAACCCCTCTTTTGACAGAGAATGGTTCAGATCAATGGTATCGTTCTATAACGCAGTGCTCTATAGATAGCAGATTTACAAAACACAAAAAAGTCAACGCAGTTCCCCTTTAACTTTAACTGTTCGCGAGGCTCATCGCTGGCAAAAAATAAAACTGAAGGTATTATTGAGAAAGGATGGAAGAGGGGTATATTGTTAATAGCTAGGGATATTTATTCTTGTGTAAACAGTCAGTGAATAGATGAAAAATGTACATGTGATTAAATACACAATCTATGATTTGTGCTTTCGCTGCGATTTTTGAATTATCTACTTGCGGCATTGAAACAGCCGTGGGAACCGCTATGTAGGATCGACTGTGTCCGCTCTAGGGGCCTGCCTGGCTTAGTGATAAAGTGTTGGACTCGTGATCTGGAGGTCTCGGATTCGAGCCTTACTAGTTCCACTGTGGTTTGAATGGGAGTGTCCTTGGGCAAGACACTACAGAACCCCAGTCCAATACTTGTTAAATCCAGGAAATACGCAAATATTTGAACTGACCACGTGAAGTTACAGAAATAATGTTGGAAGCGGCGTCAAAAATATCATTCATTCATTCCCTTTTACCAAATGACAAGATTGTGAATTGTTCCAGATTGCTAGCACTTGCAGACGACTCTTTAAACCTGGCTTAAGTGGTTGGATTGTCTTTAGAAGGATAGAAAATATTGTGGTGAAAGGGGAAAATCCTACATTCTTTTCCCTTTACCCACAATGTTTACGAAAAGTTTATTTCTAGGCGTCGTTAAAAGATGGTATTGTTTGGTATAGGGTTAAAAAGGTGAATAATAAAGACTAAGCCCATAGGCGACTGAGCGAGACGAAACGACCGTTTGCCGCAGGTATAGATCAAAATCAGCCCGCACAGAACGTGCAGTCTGATCTTGGATCTACACTGTAAGATATGGCAATATTAAAAAGAACATTCGGGTCTTTACTAAAGAACTGAAAGCTTTAGTTAACCCTAAAGCTACTACGTGCGACTCGCTAACCTTTTGCGGACAGTTTAGATCAAGATCAGCCTGCACAGAACGTGCAGTCTGATCTTGAATCTACACTGCCCGATAAGGCAGTATTAAAAAAAAAAAAACACCAAATTTCGGGCCTTTACCAAGGAGTTGAAAGTTTCAGTTAATCCTTAGGCTGCGAAGCGCGACTCACTGACCGTTTGCGGACAGTGTAGATCCAAGATCAGACTGCACATTCTGTGCAGTCTGATCTTGATCTACACTGTCCGATAAGAAAATAGTACTCCCCGAAACATCATGTTGAAATAGCAATATTTGGTGTTTTTTTTCTATCGAACTGGAAATTTCATTTTAGTTATTTAGCAGAATAAGCTAAGTTGACTTATAAGGGTCGACTTGTTAATAGCAAGTTAAGGATAACGACTTAAACCTCATCCTGCTATGGAAGTTAAATTGAACTCTTAATCGAAAAGTTAAATCCTGATTAAAGTTTCATTTTTTGTGTGTGTGTATGAGAAAAATGTCCCGTTTATTGGACAGTGTAGATCCAAGATCAGACTACACGTTCTTTTCGGTCTGATCTTGATTTACACTGTCAACAAACAAGGCAGTAAGTCGCGCTTTGCAGCTTAACTCATTACCAATGGAGAAAAATTTTACTTGGTCCAAATTGAAAGCATTATTTTGCAGACTAATAAAAGTGACTAAAAATTTGAAATTTGTTTTTTGAAGGGTAGAAAAGATTGTGGGAAAAGGAGAAAATGCTGGTTACCAGCATTTTCTCCTTTTCCCACAATGTTTTCTAAACGCTTCTTTCACAGGGTCGTCAAAAGTAGGGATTGTGTGGTAATGGGCTAAGAATTAAATGCGTATTAAACAGGATCAGACTCTACGGACATGTAGGTTAATCTCTGTCGGTACTCTCCTAACAGTGAACAGTGGTGATTGACTTAATAAGGTTTAACAGTTTACTAAACGACAAAATTTTAGACGTGTCCAAACCGAAAGTATTTGCCGACGACAAAATCAAACGTGACTCAAAAATTGAAACTTGACTTTAGAAGAGTAGAAAACATTGTTGGAAAAGGAGAAAATGCTGGTTACCAGCATTTTCTCCTTTTCCCACAATGTTCTCAAAAGGCTTCTATCTCAGGGTAAAAACCAGGGATTGTTTGGTAAAGGGTTTACTCTTTAGCAAACGACAAAATTTTAGACGTGTCTAAATCCAAAGTATATGCAGACGACCGATTGATTGTAACTCACAACATGACATTTGTCTTTCAAAGGGCGGAAAATATAGATAAGGAAAAAATGTTGGTTACCAGCATTTTCTCCTTATCCCACAATGTATTCAAAAGCCTTCTTCCTCATATTTGTGAAGCCTCGCGAATGGTCGAATAGGCTTAGAGGACAACGTACTACTCCAGATCAAAGTTCGCGTCTGCGTATTGGCGTTATTTTATTGGACTAGGGTCCGACTTAAGTCTACCACCCCTTACTCTCATATCAAAAGTCGGAAACTGCCGAGATTGGCCGAATAGACCTTACGAAAAAGTCAGAGTTACACGATATTTATCGATGAGTTAGTGTGTCAACGGTCTCTTACTCTCATATTAAAAAACGGAAGCTGCCGAGACTAGCGGAATAGCCTTTACGGAAAAGTCGATGTTATACGATATTTACCAATGAATTAGGAGTAGTAGACCTTAACATTTTGTATATTTAAACGATCTATATAAAATTTACGCGATGTGTTTTGGATATCAAAGAAGAAACTAAAACTTATCATCTAATTTATCATTATTTCGATAATAGCAAGTTTCTTTGCAATGATGCAGCATCTATTGTTAGCAGGCAGGTTTTTTTCATATCCTTAAAACTTTTGGCTGCTATGGGCGACTCAAGGGCCTATTTGCAGACAGTGCAGATCAAGATCAGACTGCACAGATCATGCATTCTGATCTTTGTTGTTGTCGTTCTTGTTCCGATCCCACAAAATCCCTTATCATAAAGACCATGAGATGGAGCGTTTTAGAAAAAATCGTTGAAAAAGATGAAAATGCGGGTAACCAGCATTTTTCTCCTTTACCGCAACGTTTTCTCACCTTTTTGAATATATGTACCATCACATTTTATTTGTCGTCTGCAAATTCTTTGAATTTGAACTAATGTATTTTTTTGTCGTTTGCTAACTAGTTCTTTATCAAACGATCTCCACGTGTAATCTCGATGAAGAAGAGGGCTTTTGAAAACATCGTAAGAAAAGGAGAAAGAATTGCATGGCAACCAGCATTTTCACCTTCTCCCATAATGTTTTCTACCTGATCAAGGACAGGAATCATCATTTTGCGCCACATATAATTTGTCGTCTGCAAAAGCTATCAATTTGATCAGTTCCTTAACTTTGTCGTTTGGTAAACACTTAACTTTTTACCACACAATCCCTACTTTTGACGACCCTGATAAAGAAAGCCTTTGAAAACATTGTGGGAAAAGGAGAAAATGCTGGTAACCAGCATTTTCTTCTCTTTATACAATGTTTTCTAACCTTTCCAAATCAAATTTCAATTTTTGATTCACATTCATTTTGTCGTCTGCAAATGTTTTCAGTCTGGACTAGTCCTAAACTTTGTCGTTTGGTAAACACTTAATTCATTATTGCTCTTAGTTTATAGCGTTTCTGAATTTCACGTTCTTTACACGGTCCGCATTTCGTCTTAGGAAACAATCCCTGCTATCTAAAATTAACAGTATCAGTTTTAGCCAATTTCTTTTTCTTTCCAAAATTAGAATTTATGCTTAGAAGCGCTACCGAATATACAAGTTGTGGTTTGTGTATTGTGTGGACTTTAATTCTTTACCAAAACGACAAAATTTTAGAACTGGTCCAAACTGAAAGCACTTGCAGACAACGAAATAAACGTGACTCAAACATTGAAATTTGTGTCTGGAAGGGTAGAAAACATTTTGGGAAAAGGAGAAAATCCTGGTAACCAGCATTTTCTCCTTTTCCCACAATGTTTTCAAAATGCTTCTATAGATCTCAGGTTCGTAAAAACCAGGGATTGTTTGGTAAAGGTTTAATATATATGATGTTAGATTGTTCCAATTCGAAATTAACCGTATCGGTCTAAGCCAGTTAGAAAGCTTTTTTTTTTCCATTCCAGAATTAGAATTTACACTTAAAATTGCTCGCAAATACAGGCTGCGATCTATATATAATCTGTGGACTTTGATATGAGAGCTGTTTTACCTGACTAACGAATTAAAACGATCAGTTACTGTATAATTATATCAATATGGATAAAATGTTTATAACTATATTCATTGTACAACTGTTTGTGTCGGATGTCTACTGTGATTTACCGTATGAGCAAAAACTTCATCATTTTCTGATGCAGGTAAGTAACTATTTTTAACTTGTCGGCCATTTTTATGCAATGCTGCGATACAAATGTAGTTGTCTGCACATGTCATATTCTGCGAAGAGTCGACCTGTCTGATATGACGCATCACCCATCCTCGTCTATCGTGAAAAGTAGGGTTTATATAGAAGCTATTAGCCTATTAACCAAGCATGTAGGGGCTGTTTTAATAAATGGTCGGTGCATAGTTTACATGCAAGCCTATCATAGCTGAATGAATGGCACCAGCTTGCGTTTTATTGAGTAAATCATTATTTCATTTGAAATTCAAAGTAACTTTATCTGCTTATGTCATATCCTTCGAAGATTCGACCTGCGACCCGCTATCGGGAAGACTGTAATATTGCGCGCTTTAAAGTAACAATGGAGAAAATGGCTTTTATCAATACATTTGAGGAAAAATTAAGCATGTTTTAGCTCCAGATTTCTCTAAACTGCTGATCATAGCTGAATGAATTTCACGAGGTAGCGTTTTATTGAGTATACGTTTATTTTAGTTTGATATTCAAAGTATCGGTTGTCGCGTAGAAATGTGGTCCGATGATGCCAGAATTAGATAGATGTGTACTTGAAGAATGCCATCTAGCGGGAGGTAATGGTACGAAATTAATGTGACGTATCTATTTCTATATTTAGTATCATACATGAGGACAGTTGCATGCTTGTATTTGGATTAATCGCAAGTTTCTCGAAATATTAGTATCGGCTTTAATGAGTTGGACTAGAGGACTTTTTCTTGATGATACTGTGATTATGCTCTAGGCATTTATGATATGGACCCTCCTTGGTTCTTTAACGTACCCGGTCTATAGCACCGATACACGCGAGGCCACATCTGGGTTCAAAACCAGTTCACCTCTAGTTGGGTGGGAAACACAAGGTTTCATAGAAACTTTACTTTTTGTACTCGTTTTGTATCTCCGTTATTTCACGTCTACAAGGGTACCTACAACGTCCATTCATGGTGCTTTGTTACAAGTGTTTTTTGTACGTGACTCAATGTAACTGGTGATTTTCTAGTATAATTTGAGTAAAAACTTGTGATTAGAAGTAAGATTAGGCACGTTGTGCGTTATGAAGCGTAATGAATAAACCACTCAGGGTATCGCCCTCGAGGATTATTTATTGTGCCTCATAGCTCACAACTGTGGTTTATTGAACAATAAACCACAATAGACAGAATATTATTTCTTAGATAAAACATCATTCCATGACTCAACTTACCTTCTCTTGCAAATCAATTTGTATGTAAATAGCTTGTGGCATCTTTCTATACATTTGCCGAGTCCGGGTAGCTCAATCGGTAACGTACAAAACTTGAAAATAGAGGGCCACGAGTTCGACCCCCGGCTCTGCCAATTTCTTTACCGAGGATTGTTGATACTCATTGCGACAGGAGTCATTCCTCTATCAGCCCTCACCATTGGTTCGACCATGTTTATATTGGAAACCAGCCAGTGGCGTGGAAAGAATATTGTATAAAGCACTGGTTGAACTAAACTCCAGGAAAGCATGGATAGGTACCTTGATATGACTAAAATAATGTGGAAAATGGCGTTTAAGTTTCTGCACTCTCTCATTCAATCACTCATTCACTGACTTACCGACTTACTGACTGACTGACTCAGTAACCGACTGACTGACTGACTGACTGACTGACTCATAACCGACTCACTGACTGAATGACTGACTCAGTAACCGACTCACTGACTGACTGACTCAGTAACCGACTCACTGACTAACTGACTGACTCAGTAATCGACTCACTGACTGACTGACTGACTCAGTGATCGACACATTGACTAACCGACTCACTCACTCACTTAATCTATTTGTTTTTACTTTTACGATTATAATTTATTTATTTACCATTATTACTATTATTATCATGCTATATTTTATCACCACCAGGAAAAGGCATACAACAGGCTCGTACTTCCACCCGGGGATAAAGTAGTCGTGACCAATGACACGGTATATACCCCTCTGACAGTAAAGATAGGCTTAAGATTGGTGCAAATTCTAGTTCTGGTAAGTTTATTGTTAAAGATACGTCTGTATGATTTTTAAACCACTTTTCAACCGATTTCAAGTTTGTTTTATTAAAAGATAATTCTAACATGGCAAGCAAATTCGGCTCTGTAAACACAGTGAAAAGATAGCGTGGTAAAATGTGTGACGTTCCATGAAGAGTGTCGTCATTTTATATCGAGTGACGTCATTTTGTATAAAGTAAGTTAGTGAGTTATTCAATGGAACATTATATTTATCCGCGTTTCTACTCTGAAGATGAACCTGTTTTCCTTTCATAAAGAACTGATCATGTCAGAATCGAAATAATCTTCTTTCTATCGCCGTTTATAGTTCAATAAACCACTGTGCGAGTTATGAGGCGCAATGATTAAACCACTCGGGCTATCGTCCTCGTGAATTATTATTGTGCCTCATAACTCACAACTGTGGTTTACTGAACGATAAACCACGATGGAAAGATTATTTTTTCTTAATCAATATTTCTATATTCATGACAAATGTTACCCATGATGGCTGCCAGATTGCATAGATTGCGATTTATAGAAAATGCTATTCATTTTCTGGAGGCAATCAAAGAAATCGCTGCTGTGACACTTCCTGTTTAAATCTGAAGATTTCCGGTTGATGAGTATTTACCTCTTACATCATATTAATTTATCTATATGTGACCCATCACGGAAAGAGGGACCATCTGGGAACTGTGAACATCAATTAGATGAAAACAGATCAGCGATAGTACAGGTCAATTTAAGTTGATAATTCAAAGAAGATTGTATAACAAGGTACAATGACCACTATCCATACAAAGAATGTCATTAAAGTGAAAAGTGTTAACCCTGGTCAATCTGCGCTATTCGTGCAGTCTGACCAGGGTTGACACTTTTCGCAGTTCCCAGAAGTCCCTTTTTGTGTGATGGGTCACATTTTCATACAGTTGACTATATTCCGAACCATTCTACAGTCTGTCAAAGTTTATAGTGTTTTTCTTTTTAAGGTTGTATCTTTTAAAGGGCATTAACTGGACTTATTTTCATGAGTTTTACGAAACTTTAACCCTTAGGCTGCTGAGCGCGACTCACTGACTTACGGACACTGTAGATCCAAGATCATACTGTACGATAGTGTACGATAAGGAGATGCTTTTCTAAAGAAAAATGGGTTTGAAATATCATTATTCGGATTTACTCTCTCGACTTGAAAGTTCCATTCAAGTTATCTTGGAAGAAAATTGTTAATAATAACTTCTAATTTTCATTCGTAAACAAAAAATGGCTTTAAAAAAGGCTTCGAGGACTGAAGGTAAAATAGAAAGAAGGACTGAAAAAAGGAAGGAAGGAAGGAAGGAAGGAAGGAAGGAAGGAAAAAGAAAAGAAAAAAAAAGAAAGAAAGAAAGGAAAATAAGACAGAAGGAAAGCATGAAAGAAAGAAAGAAAAAACACATGTTGATAAGAGATCTACATTTCACAAAATCGCATGAACATATCCGGGGATTTGTTTGCCAAATACTGTAGTTTATTAGTTTCCATGTGGAATAAGTCATATATTACCGTCTATATGTCAACATACAGTAATTATTGGTTACTTAGGTAGAGGCGTGAAGAAATAATCACTTTTGGGCGGAAATGTGAGTGAGTGAGTCACTCTGAGTGAGTGGGAGGTTTTTAACGCCATTTTCAAACTTATTTCCGGTATTTCACGGCGGCTAGTGAACCAATTCATGCTTTCCTAGAGTTTCTTATGCCAGTACTACGCACAGTATTCTTTCCAAACTACTGGCTGCTTTCTCACATAACCATCGCCGAAGCAATGTTCAGCAGTGAGAGATGAACGAATCCTGTTGCAATGACTATCGTCAGTCCTCTGACAGAAATCGGCCGAGCCTGGGATCGAATCAACGAACCCCCTGAATTCAAGTCAGGCTACTGACAGAGTTACAGGGGAACGTTTACGGTACCTGCTCTGGTGGGAGTGGTTATATGCTTCAGTAATACACCCTCTTACGAACGAAGTCCGTAACAAAGAAACAAATGAATAAATGCATGGCAGAAATAAGGATCGGAGCGGGATTCGAACTCCGAACTCCCGGACGCAAAGCCAATAACCTAACCACTGAGCCAAAGAGATATCTCCCTGACGCAGTAGCCAGGTATTGTATTTAAATCGGGAGTATGCCATGCAGGAAGGAGTGGTCTCCCGTAACACACCCCCTCTTAAAGTCATCATTTATTGATGACTCAAAGCCTTATTAGGCAGGAAGTCCGATTTTGGACAACAAATGGGATTAATGGCTCAATGGCCATATCCCGGACGAGCCCCCATCTTACGAACGAAGTCCGTAACAAAGAAACAAATGAATAAATGCATGGCAGAAATAAGGATCGGAGCGGGATTCGAACTCCGAACTCCCGGACGCAAAGCCAATAACCTAACCACTGAGCCAAAGAGATATCTCCCTGACGCAGTAGCCAGGTATTGTATTTAAATCGGGAGTATGCCATGCAGGAAGGAGTGGTCTCCCGTAACAACCCAGCTAGTTGTGGCGCCGCATGAGAGGCGGCACTTTATTTCTATTTGTTTTTGAAAAGTACCTATGGAGGGAGCCATATTGTTAACTCGGCCTCAAGTCATTTCGTAACTAGGCCTTGTCGTACGCAGACCATTTCGTACAATTTCGTAGAATTTCGTACCCACTTATTCTTTTCATTTTGGTCATTTCGTACCCACTTTGATCATTTGGTACCCACTTTGGTCAATTCATATCCAGTTTTTAATATCAATTTGGTAATTTGGAACCTGGTTTTAATACTATTTCCTTGTGCTGTTTCTCGAATGACAAGTGCTATTGTTTATAGCTCCAATTGAAATTATGTTAAATTCCGCTGAAGAATGGCTATGATTGTGTCTTACCATGATTGGTTCTTTTCTTTTTAAGTTTTAATTTGCATACTAAGGATTGTTTAGGATTTCTCAGTTCATTTCCCCGCGAGTTCTGCAAAAATTTACTTTGGTCAATTCGAAATTCTGTAATGTGCCTGTTGTAATTTTTCACAAACAAATGAGTTGCGACACCATTGATGTTCTGCATCAGTATTTTCTTGTTATCGCATTGTTATAGATTTATTAAACCCATTTTGTGTAAAAGCTGGCTAAATCATGAGGTAAACTGGTCCTTTGACATGCAAAAAAAGACCTAGAGCAAAATGTATCAACCCAGGTCAGCCTGCGTGGACTGCGCAGGCTGACCTGGGTCGATACATTTTGCAGATGCCTTGTTTTTTGGCATGGTGCCATTTTCAACAAAATCATAGTTATTTTCAGAAAGTTAAGCCTTCGTCAAATATACCTGAGTTTCAACGCACTTCATTCAAGGCTTTTAGAAAGCGTTGAAAAGGAAAAAAAGTCTGATATGTAGTTAGCAGAATTTTTTTTCTTAATTGCATTCCAAAAGTTAAACTGCAGATTATTCTAGATAAAAATGCAACATTTGTTTTCAGTATGTATTGGCTAAGCCTACAATCTTTTTGCTAGTAAAGGCTGGCGTGCTAAGCCCCAGTAGCCCGTCGGGTCGCGGGTTTAAAACCTGAGCTGAGCCAATTTCTCTCCAAGGACTGAGGAATCGCTATGCTTGGCCAACCCCTTTCCAAAAATTGTGATAGTCGTTGCCCCATTTCCTTCCTTTCTAACCACATTTGATTTTTTTCCATGATGGTTTTGTGAGATGGCAGCCAATGGCTTGCGAAGTACTTCAAAAGGAAACTCCTGACATACATGGGTATTTGCACTGGTTGCCGCGGTTCTTTAACCCTTGGCCTGATAAGCGCGACTCGCTGACCTTTAGACGACAGTGCAGATCAAGATCAGACTGCACAGAACGTGCAGTCTGATCTTGAATCTACACAGTCGGATAAGAAGATATCATTCCCCAAATTATAACTTTGAAATAGTAATATCTGTGTTTACTATATATCGAATTGAAAATTTCGTTTTAGTTATTTAGCAGGATAAGGGTTAAAAAGTGTTGATATACAAAACAAAAAAATAAACAAACAAACACAAAATAAACAGCACTAATCGACAAAAGTTGGTTGGTTATATACATGTACCTTATTATAATATACAAAACATTGACGATGGTTTTTGAATGCTAACCATCCCATTTTCCTAATAGAAAAAATAACAGTGAAATATGCAGAACCTATCATTTTGCTATAAAAACTGATGAATGCTACTTAAACAGAGTGCCGTAATGGCTGATAATATTTCCATCTTGAATAAACTCTGTATACGAGTAGACAAAGTTTTGGACTTGAAGTGTTTCAAAATATTTCTAGGCGACAAATCTGATAAACATTGTGGAAAATAAGAAAATGCCGGTTACCAGCATTTTCTTGTTTTCCAAGAATGTTTTCAAATGTCGCCGATGTTTCTGTAGAGGTTTAATTCTTAACAGGCTTCAGACATCATAAACTTTTTTGCAGACATTTTTTTTATTCGCAGTTTCATACAGTATGATTAGTATTTTTTACTTCCATGAAAACAAAAACAATTCTCTTCATTGTGGCGCCGCATGAGTGGCGGTACTGTATTTTTGTTCGGTTTTGAAAGTACTTATGGAGGCAGCCATATTGTTTACTCCTCATCCAGCCATTTCGAAACTAGGTCATTTAGCACCTAAGACATTTCGTACCCACCTTTACTTCTTATTTTGGTTATTTTGTACTTACTTTGATAATTTCGTAACCACTTTGGTGATTTCATACCCTGTTTTTAATATCAATTCGGTAATTTAGAACTTAGTTTTAATACTATTTTCTTGTGTTGGTTGTCAAATGACAGTGAAAGATTTTGTACATAGCTCGACAACTGATTTTGTACACAGCTCCAATTGAAACTATGTTAAATTTCGCCGAAGAATGGCTTTGATTGTGTCTTATCATCATTATTGGTTCTTCTTCTTTTTTTAAGTTTTGAGTTGCATTCTACAGATTGTCTAGGACTTCTCAGTTCATTTCTCATCGAGTTCTGCTTAAATTTCATGTGGCCAAATTTGAAATGCTGTCATGTGCCTCATTTCAGAAAAAAAAAACTGACTTGCGGCGCTATTGATGTAAGGCATCAAATTTTCTTGTTCCTTAATTAAACCAACAAAACAGAGAGTCAGTATAGTGCTCTATCTTTGCTACGGGGAAATTTACAATGGACATGAGACGGTGCGGTACAAAATAAATGTCCAAATTTGAAAAAAAAAAAACGGTATGGAAACTACGTACAAGGAAAACAACGAAAATGCATTAACCGCCATTTAATCAGAGTTTGACTCAAAGAAAGGAACGCACGAACAAAGAATCAAGTCTCTCAACGGTTCTGCGTTTTGTTTGAACCAAATCCATTCTTTCCGATTCGATAAACACAGTTAACCCTTAACTAAACAATTGTATATCATAACAACCTTCATGAAGACTTTTGAAAACACTTTGGGAAAAGGAGAAAATGCTGGTAACCAGCATTTTCTCCTTTTCCCATAATGTTTTCTTCCCTTTCAAAAACATAAGATTATCATATAATTCTTGCCATATTTAATTTGTTGTCTGCAAATGGTTTGAATTTGAACAAGTCTAAAATTTTCTCTTATGGTAAAGGTTGAAACAGTGATTTATTGATGGATTTATTTCGTTTTAGGATAGTTTTAGGAAAGAAAATACCCTTGTTCTGTCGTAGAGACAGAATTATTAATATTTTCAACCCTTGTCAGACTCAATTATTTAAAAACAGCCTTAAAACTGATAGCAAAAGACCAAAATTTGCTATTTTAAGGCTATTTTTCGGAAAAGTAACTCCCTTTTATCGGACAGTGTAGATCAAAGATCAGACTGCACAGAATCTGCAGTCTGATCTTGATCTACGCTGTCAGCAAAAGGTCTTCGTGTCGTGCCTAGTAGCGAAAGGGTTAAAATTACTTTGATTTGATTTACAGTTGAAAATTAATATAGATCAAATAACAAATAGAAATTCCCCGAATATTTTTATGATTGCCCTATTCCCTATTTCTATCGATGTGCCATGTATACAAGACCTGTGGTCTGTGACTAGATGGTTTAACTCTACAAAACAATCTCTGGTTTTACGACCCTGAGATAGAAGGACTTTGAAAACATTGTCGGAAAAAGAGAAAATGCTGGTAACCAGCATTTTCTCCCTTTTCCCACAATGTTTTCAATTCTTCTGGAAACAAATTTCAGTTTTTGAGTTGCGGTTAGTTTGCTGTCTGCAAGTGTTTTCAATTTGGAGCGGTCTAAAATTTTCTTGTTTGGTAAATAGTTAATGTACAGTAGCTACAAAAAGTGTCAGTCTGGGCAAGCCGCACACTATGACCTTGGCTGAATTCTATTTTTGCCATTGTTAAAGTTCCTGCATGTCAAAGGACCAATCTACTATGCATTCTAATCTTTGGCCTACACTGTCCGCAAAAGTTCAGTGAGTCGCGCCTAGCTTGAGCTCTATCATCATCATCATCATCATCATCATCATCATCATCATTACCACCACCACCACCACCACCACCATCATCATCATCATCATCATCGTCGAATAAAAACAACTTTTACTATTTATTTCAGGAAGAGAAGTCGCAAATTTTAACATCAAACGTGTGGCTGCGACATGTAAGTTTACATTTAATTCTAACGTCAGTTTTATCATTTTCTTCCTTTGCCTCCTTGTAACTAATGCGGAACAGGCACTTTTAAAGGTGGTCCTTCAGATTTTGGGACATTCATCCTTATTCATCGAAATCAATAAATAAACACCCTATGACTGTTACTTAAAAATCTTTTCACAAGGAAAATATTCCTGTATCTGACAATGTGAACCTAAGATCAGATCACTTGTTCTGTGCACTCTGATCTTGGACCTTTACTACTTTCAAACAGCATTTTATCCAGCAATTAGAAGTACTACTACCCTCGAAGAAACAAACGGAAATTAGCGTTTACATTGTACTGTGGACATTTAGCCTTAGGCGTTGCTGTGACGAAAGTGGCTGTAAAACACCCCCGTCATGCTTTATGGCCGTATGGATCCATAACATCAATTTTGTTCGACAACCAACTGAATAATAATGTAGAATGGTCCTTTTGCATGCAGGAAATATAACAAAAGCAAACGGTGTCGACTCATGTCAGCCTGTGCGGACTGCACAGGCTGACATAGGTTGATACTTTTTGCAAAAGCATCAGACCCTTAGTTCACAAAGCACGCGTTTCTATTTGTAAGGAGTGGTTCGACCAGAGAATGCAATGGGACCCAGATGATTTTGGCGGTATCAACTTTACGAAGTTCCCTTCGGAGATGTTATGGCGACCGGACATTGTCCTATATAACAAGTAAGTAGTTGGTAGTCTAACCACAGTCCACTCGTCACAACTGGGCCGATTCCGAATACCTACATCGTATACCTCGTCCGTATAAAGGTCGTTTTCATTTGAACGTGATCTGCATAGCGCGCCACTGTCAGTCGTTTAGCAATGACATAAACAACCTCGATGAGGTTATGCTCATCTGTCTGTCATTAAAAACTTCAATAGGAATTGATGAATGTACGAAATTAAATTTTGACAGAAAATTTAGCTTTCTTTTTTATGAGGAGCCTTACAATTTTCAGAACGGTAAATCGGCGTATTTCCGTGCGTAAAATGTACCGATCTGGTGCATATCAATACACCAGATACCGCCGAGGGATTTGATAGCTTCCATCACCCGAGGTATGCTGAATGACCACACACCTAGAAATAGACATGTCAAAATTGAAGGTATTTCGCAGACGATAACATGATTGTCACTCAAAAATTGAAGGTTTTTTTTTTGTAAATAGAAAAGTAGGATACACTGCGAAAAGGAGAAAATGGCGTTTTCTCCTTTTCCTAAGACGTTTTCAAAAGCATTTGTTTGGGGGTAGTTTAAACTTTGGTCTGTGTAACAGGCCTTGGAATGAAGATTTAATATTGCAAATGAATTGTTTGAATTATTATTTATATGCAAAACCAAACACAAACTAATCGTTATCTGTTGTCTCTGTTTACTGTAGTTTGGTTATTCAACCCCGATTTTATTAACAGTATTCTGGTCATGTTCAGGCAGCAATACTCTAATCAGAGCCCCAGATTGAGGGAGTGATTTTGATTTCAAAATTGAAAATATTAATTATTATTCTCTACTAAACGAGACGATTCTAATGAGTATCCACAACATAGGGTTTGGAAGAGAAATAAAGGATTTAGAATACCGTCACCCCTTTTATCTGGAGCTCTGGACAGTCAGATAGACGGTTATAGCTAGAATTGATCAACTGTACAAACAAGACTTATTCTCTGTAATACTTCTTTCAAATTTATCTCGTCGAGAGTTAAATAAGTTTTATTTCGTGTCATGTAAACGAAATGCTCCCAAAGATGGCTAGGACAGTACTCGCGCCATGATGCGGACGGTCTCAAAGACTAAACATGCTCAAACCGAGTCTCGAACCTCGCAGATGAAATGAAGGGGGTTGACGTGCTACCCGTCATCTTTTGTCTGTTAACGCAATTAAGAAATGATTGTAACAAGCACGCATCTGCTTTAACTCTTTACCAAACGACAAAATTAAAGACTGTACCAAATTGATAGTACTTGCAGACAACAAAATAAACGTTTCTCAAAATTGAAATTTGTTTCCAGCAGGGTTGAAAACATTTTGGGAAAAGGAGAAAATGCTGGTTACCAGCATTTTTTCCTTTTCCCACAATGTTTTCAAAAGGCTTCTATCTCGGGGTCGTAAAAACAAGGGATTTTTTGGAAGCGCCTTTAACCATTTCGCAAATGCCAAAATATTAAAATCTAAGAAATTAGAAACAGTTCAAAACGACAAGACGACAAATGAGCTTACGTCTGTGATAGGATCGAAAATATTTTGAGAAAGGAGAAATGCTGGTCACCAGTATTTTCTCCTTTTCTCATTTTTTTCTTCAAAAGCTTTCTTGCCTAGGATCATTAGATATCGGAATGTTGTGGCAGAGGATTAATCATCCTCTAGCTTCGAACTTAGATTCTTTTCAATTCTTTAGCACATGACAAAAACTTTAGATTGGTCCAGATTGAAAGCATTTGCAGACGACAAAATAGATGTATCTCAAAAATTGAATTTTTTTGGGAGGTAAGGATATAAACATTGTGGGAAAAGGAGAAAATGCTGGTTACCAGCATTTTCTCCTTTTCCCACAATGTTTTCAAAAGGCTTCTTTGACAGGTTCGACAAAAGTTGGGATTGTGCGGTAAAGGGTTAACCCATACTTAGCACGTTATTCTTTTTTCCAGTGCTGATGGTAAATTTGTGATTACGCTCTTCACAAAGGCAACAGTTTACTATAACGGAAGTGTAATTTGGGAGCCTCCCGCCATTTATAAAAGTTATTGTCCAATCAACGTTGAGTTTTTCCCGTTTGATCAACAAGAGTGCTTCATGAAGTTCGGCTCTTGGTCCTATGATGGTTATGAGGTACTGTTTATATTAGGGACCCAGCACGCAAAAAGGGACCTTCTGGGAACTGCGAAAACTGTCAATTCTGGTCAGACTGCGCGAATCGCACAGGCTGACCAGGATTGACACTTTTCGCTTTAATGTCTTTTTCTGTATGAAAAGTGGTCATTGTACATTGTTATACAATCATTTTTGAATTATCAACTTAAACTGACCTGCACTGTCGTTGATCTGTTTTTATCAAATTGATGTACAGATTTCCTAGGTGGTGCCTTTTTTGGCGTGATGGTTCATATTTGTCTCCAAAATTAATACTTTACGACACAGTAGCGGCTTTTAACGACTCTCGGGAAGAAGCCTTTTGAAAACATTGTGGAAAAAGGAGAAAATGTGTATTTTTCCTTTTCCAACACTTTTTTTTCTGCCCTTCCTTAACCAAATATTACTTTTTCAGGCACTTTGATTTTGTCGTCTGCAAATGCTTTCAATTCGGACTAGTCAAAAATTCTGTCATTTTGTCTGCCAGAGAGCTATAGAGCAAATTCAGATCAGTCCGCTTATCCGTTGTCCGCACATGTCATATTCTTCGAAGATTAGACCTGTCTTACAAGCATGACGCATCACCCTTTCCAATACTGGAGGGGGGTGATTGTAGTTACACGCGCCATAAAGTAGCAATGGAGAAAATGGCTTTTATCAATATGTCTGAGGAGAAATCAGACCTGTTTTAGCTCCAGATTTCTAGATTTCTCTAAACTGCTGATCATGGCTGCATGAATCGCACCAGGTAGCGCTTATTGAGTAAACATTTATTTTAGTTAAAAATTTGAAGTAACGGTTGTCGCGTATGAAAATAGTCCGGTTCGTTATTCAAGATGCCCAAATTAGATAGATGTGTGATTGTAGAATGCCATCTAGTCGGAGATAATGTCTGTCAATCTCCAAGCATTGTCGTGGAGAGTTTGGCATCGACCACGATGAATAATTCAGTGGTTTAGTCAACTCAATTATTATAATTATCACATCGACCTATATTGAATTCCCTTGACCTTATGTGACATCAAACCCAAATGTTATTCTGTACTCCCCTTCTGGGATTCTGTGTCTATTCGTTTACAGGCCATTTTCAATCTACAATTACTACAACAGCTATCAATGGTTGTATCTGGCGCGATACGGGTCAAGAAAAGTCAGAAGTGCGCTGGAGCGAATGTTTTCTGTAACTGTACCAATGATATCGGGGTCTGCATTCATCAAACATTGATAAGAACGTTCTGAGTCTTATTACTCATGTTTTTTTTTATTATCTGAAAGTAAGGCAACTTTTGATAGGCTAAACCATTTGATTTAGCCAATCAGAAGCTGCGTCACTTTCATATTCAGGACAATCTAGAACAAGACTAACAATATTTTTAAGAATGCCTGGTTAACCGTTTACCAAACAATCCCTGGTTTTTTACAACCCTGAGATAGAAGCCTTTTGAAAACATTTTGGGAAAAGGAGAAAATGCTGGTTACCAGTATTTTGTCCTTTTCCTACAAAGTTTTCTACACTGCTGGAAACAAATTTTAATTTTTGAATTATTCTTATTTTGTCATCTACAAGTGCTTTCAATTTGGAACAGTCTAAAATTTTGTGGTTTGGTAAAAAGTTACCAAATCATGACCCAGGACTGCTGCTAGTCTTTAACCTTTTGCAAATGCATGGCTGTCCCATCAAACACGTGACCAAGCGACCATAAAACAGTTTTGTACTTGAATAATCGATCTTACTTCCGGTTTTTGTAGGTTGACCTACGCCATGTTTGGGAGGAACGAGGCCGGAAGATGGGCAATATCACCGTTATACAGTTCGGTATTGATCTCTGTGACTTTTATCAGAACGTTGAATGGGACATCATCAACGTAACAGCGCGGCGGAAGGAAAAATACTACCCTTGCTGCAAAGAACCTTTTCCAGACATAACATTCAATATTACGATAAGAAGGAAGACATTGTTTTATACAATCAATCTTATTCTCCCAATTATTGCAATATCAGGTCTTACGGTACTTGTATTTTATTTACCCAGTGACTCCGGGGAAAAGATTACGTTATCTATCTCAATTTTGCTAGCTTTGACTGTGTTCTTTCTGTTGCTTTCCGATATCAATCCTCCAACTTCCATAACGATACCTTTAATAGGTAAATATTTGCTATTTACAATGATTGTTGTGACGTTGTCAATATTTTTGACAGTTTACACGCTAAGCATTCACTTCCGGTCACCCTCCACGCACGACATGTCACCCTGGACGAAAAGTGTATTCACGGAAATACTTCCTAAAATTCTGTGTATGAAAAGACCTCAGATTGACAGAAAACCAGTGAAGAAAGCGTCTTCATTACCGGAAATAGAAATGGCGGAAATGACTTCATCGCCGGGAAGTAACATGGCCCACAATTATGAAAATCTTCGAAATAGACACGTTGGTGCAGTTTCTACTCTGGATAAATACCCTCCTGAAGTACGGGAATCTATACAAGGTGTTAAATTTATTGCAGAACACATGCAGAAGGATGCAGAGGTGAAAGCAGTAAGTATGAATTAGGCTTTGAGATTACCTCTTAGATAAAGAGTTGTTGTTTTTTTCTGTTTACTGGAAGGATACATTCAAACCAGTTTTCTTTGATTTTTCACTCTGATCTTAGATTCAGACTGTCACACATTTTGTGACACTTTTGTACGAAAGACACATGACATAAAATTCTTAAGACTGAAAAAGCATGTTTGACTTATTTGGCACTTTATGAGATTCGGAGCAAATCGTTTTTATGAATGTGATTAATTTTTAAAGTCGACATATTTGAAAAGTCTGTAAACGGTTTGGTGTTGTCCTATTCTTAGAACATGTTCGTAAAGCAGTTAAGATCAATAAATGCCGTAATGGCCCACCACCGCCCTCCCCCATATCATTAATACATCCCTGCCACGACCAACCCAAGAAAATCAAAGGTGCTTAAAAAAAAAACAAAAATAAAAAAGAAACGTATTTCTGTTTTTGTTATAAAAGTTTGGACATATAAAAATCATTTAGATACGTATGTATGTAGATATCTGTTCACGTCTGATCCATTCCGTTCATGTCTGATCTATTTGTAGACTATGTGCCCCTGATCATTATAGATCTACACTCCGTAAAAGCACTGTTAGCTACTCCCAAACAGCTGACTGGTTAGCTAATTATGTCCTGTAAAAGATATTTTCCGTCTTTCAGCAGACTACACTGTCCTGCAGCATTGTTTTCACCTACAGGCATTACTGTTCATATTCATCCCCCTTAAATCTTTACCAAACGACAAAATTTTAGGCTTTTCCAAATCGAAAGCATTTGCAGGCGACAGAATAAAGCTAATGAAAATTTGAAATTTGTTTTGTGAAGGGTAGAAAACATTGTGAGAAAAGGAGAAAATGCTGGTCACCAGTATTTTCTCCTTTTCCACAAATGTTTTCTAAATTATTTCCCAGGGTCGTCAAGAGTAGGGATTGTGTGGTGATAGGTTAAGTATAATTTAATAAATAATCTTAATTTCGCATTGAACCCTGTCTGATTTTCAATAAAGACTTGTCTAAAACTATTTTCAGATTGAAAGGGACTGGAACTACGTTGCCATGGTAATGGATCGACTGTTTTTATTCATCTTTACAACAGCGTGTATATGTGGGACACTAGGGATCTTCTTGAACGCCCCTTCTTTATATGATCCTCGAGGGCCTATGAGAAATGATATTTTTAATTGTAACAGAAAATAAACTGTGCACTAGGAACACATAGAAACATTTTGAACGCCCCATTCTCCGAATGACCCACAAGGGTCAATACGAAGTTACCGTTGAGTAGTTACAGGAAGTGGAGAGTATAATTTGTGTAGGAGGCTTGGAATGTTTTTGAATGTCTTTTCTACTATTGAACAATGAGAAAAAAACAGAAATTGCTGTTAAGTTGTTAAAAGACATAAATGTAATACCTTGAAAAGATTTTGAACGCCCTTTCTCTACATAGACCCATCAAGCAAAATGGGACAATCTGGGAATTCTGTACATCAATTAGGTGAAAACAGATCATCGGTAGTGCAGGGAAGTTTAAGTCGATGATTCAAAAGTGATTGTATAACAAGGTACAATGACCATTTTTCACACAGAAAATGTCAGTAAAGCGAAAAGTGTCAACCCTGGTCAGCCTGCGCAATTTGCGCAGTCTGACCAGGGTTGACACTTTTTGCATCTTCGCAAACCAAGGATACTAACTCCACTTTGTTCGTTACGTACCTTGGCCGCTCGCCTCTTTAAAAATCGAAACACCCGCTGCGCCACCTGTCGAATATCACGAGTTGCGTAACCTTTGCTGATGTTATTTCTGACAAATCAAAATGCTCGTAATAAAATTTGTAGGTTATGCATCAAATATGGCTGCGCTTTCGGATTCATCACACCAAAACAAGACGAACAGACGCAATCATTTGGCTATGGAACCCGTCCTAATACTTCACATAATTGATCGTAAACAAAAAAAAAAACTCACTAAATATCGATCGTCTACTCTTTTTTGGCAAATTTCGTCACAAACACGACAACTTTCGTTTTTGATGGGCGCCGCCATTATTGTTTTCTGTTTTGCGAAAGATTTCTTGTTACGGATGGTTTGATTGGACGCGATGGGTTTTGATCGCATCCAATGAAAAGGCGCAGCGGGAGCTTCGATTTTTAAAGAGGCGAGCGGCCAAGGGTACTACCCTAGTATCCTTGGCTTGCGAAGATGCACTTTTTGCAGTTCCCAGAAGGTCTCTTTTTGCGTGATGGATCACATTATGTGAGAAGTAATGATCATATTGAAATCTTAACCAAAAGACAAATAATCAGACGGGCCCAAACTAAAATCACTTGCTAGCGATATATCGAATATGGCATAAATGCTGGGAATTGTGTCAGAAAAGGTGTAAACAATCGGAGAAAAGGAAAAAAATACTTATCAGCTTGCATTTTCTCCTGTCACCATCAATTTTTTCGAAAGCATTCCCCTGCAGTGGCATGAAGCGCTCGATATTGTTTGGCAAAGAGCAAATGAGTGTTGATATATATGAGCCACGCTCTATGAAATGGGGGCTTTATACAACATCAAAAAGCATCGGCTCAGGTCAGCCTGCGTGGACTGAGCAGGCTAACCTGAGCTGATACTTTTTGCTTTCGGTTAAGTTCCTGCGTGTCCAAGTACCATTCTACCTAAGTATTCATACATTTGTTAGTGTAAACGTATAAAATGAACCCACAATGATGTGATGAGCTGGATGTTATATTCGTCACAGTGATGTATTAAGCACCATATTGCCAGAGTGTGACGTCATGCACCCATATCTAGATGCTCTCTCTTCTCTTTCTATGACCCAAAGTGGGTCACTAAAAATGATCGCGACGAGTGTTTAATAGTGACAGAAAAAAAAAGTGTGCAAATCTGACCCATCACTAAAAAGAGCGATCATCTGGGAATTGTGTACATTATTTAGATGAAAGCAGATCAACGATAGTGCAGGTCAGTTTAAGTTGATAATTCAAAAATGATTGTATATAACAAGGTACAATGATCATTTTTCATACAGAAAATGTCATTAAGTTGCCTGAACAATTCTGACCAGGACGACACTTTTCGCAGTTCCTAGAAGGTCTCTTTTTGCGTGATGGGTCACAAATATCTAGATGTTAGGTCCTCCGTTAGAAGATACATCTTAGCTAGTTTTTCAGACAGTTTCTGCCATCTTTTTAAACCAATTTCACCCCTGTTTTATAAAATATAATCATTCTTACATCTTCATGCTAAATATTGCTCTGATGGCTGTAGGATTGCGCAGATTTCGACGGATAGAAAATATATTTCATGATTTCGAGACCGTTGAGGCAGTCGCTTTTGCCGTTTCCGGTTTTAAATCAGAACAAATCCGTTGTCTGCGCATGTCATATTTTTGGAAGATTCGACCAGTCTACCATGACGGATCATCCATTCCAATTTTGGGAGGATTGCAGTAATATGCGCTATAGAGTAGCAATGGAGAAAACGGCTCTTATCAATACGTTTGACTAGCAATCAGGCCTGTTTTAGCTCCAGATTTCTCTAACCTGTTGATCATAGCTGAATGAATCGCACTAGTTAGCTTTTTATTGAGTAAACGTTTATTCTAGTTTGAAATTCAAAGTAACGGTTATCGCGTAGAAAAGTGGTCCGGTTCTGTACCCAGAATGCTCAAATTAGAAAGATGTATGTTTGTAAAATACCATCTAGCAGAAGAACAAATTCCATGCATTTTTCTATCCCTAACACCTTATATATTTTTTATGAATAATTCATCCTTGTTTACATAGCTGAGCGATTATACACACTTCCATTTTTTTCCTTTTCTCAAGCTGTAAGTATATAACTTTAACCCTTTCCCAAACAATTCAGACTTTTAATGACCCTGAAAAAGAAGCCTTTAGGAAACATTGTGGGAAAGGGAGAAAATGCTGGTAACCATCATTTTCTCCTTTTCCAACAAAGTTTTTTACGTTTTCCAAACCAACTTTTCAATTTTTCAGTCACATTAATTTTGTCTTTTACAAATGCTTTCAATTTGGACCAGTGTACAATTTTGTCCTTTGACAAAGAGTTAAGACGCATTATTGATTTATACAACCGTGATTTTTACACATAAACAAAAAAACCTCTTTGCTGTAAAAAGCCTGAGGAAAATAAGCCTTGCTCTGGCATAGGGGGGCAAAAAGTATCAGTCCATGTCAACCTGTGCGGACTGCGCGGACTGACATTGCCCGATACGGTTTGAAGATGAATTAAGGCCCATTTTTATTATCGAAAAAGGAACTAATACAGAAGTAAAAGCAATTGTTTCTTTACTAGCAATGTTTTGACCACTAAACAAAAAATAAATATAAATGATAAAATTTGAAAAAGTTTTTAGTTCTTTGTTTATCATTTCCCCCGTGTGTCTTTTTGTTTACTGGTTAATAACTCTTTACCTTTTTATTTCATATTCTGGTACATGTAAACAAACAAGTAAAACAGCCGTCGCTTAGAAACCTCATTATGTTTTACATGACGGTCAATTCACCTTCCCGCGTTTGAAGTCGCATGATCTTGTCCAGCGGCTTTCTTTCTCCTTCTCTTTTTTAACGCATTTCTTCTGATTTTTACCTATGCTTACATTTATTTGCTTAATGAAAAATCACAATTACTTGAAAGTCCATATGCAACCATGGCAAATTATAATAACAGATCCTTTCTGAATTTGTCATATATATATATATAAAAAAAAAAACTTAATTTCTGTCTCGTCTTTTTTAGTTCGCTTTATTTACAAAACCATGAGAAAACAGACTGTGTACCAGAACAATTTTGCAAGAAAAATGAATTAAGGCAGAAAATTCTGTGACAGTCTGCCTTTTACATCTGTTTGAGAGGTCAGGTTTCATTTTTCCCCCCTCTCTTAAAAGCAAATTTACCAGATCGTTAATTTGATTTTTTTACCATTCAAAAAATTCATCTTGTTTGGCAACCTTTAAGCTATTTCCTTATAACTATTTTTTTTTTCTCTCTTCTAGATACAACACGATGATAATCACATTGTGTATTTTCACGTTTCAATGACTATAAAACTATGGAAGTTTTTGTCAATAAAGATAATTCGTTCGTTCGTTCGTTCGTTCGTTCGTTCGTACGTTCGTTCGTTCAATGACCTCACCAGTAACGAAAGTAACTTGTAGATGACAAAATGAATTAATTGGTATGAATTTCTCTTAGTCTGAGTTAGGCAACATTTGCTCCTTTTTCCCATGATGTTTTCAAAAGCCCTCTTCCCTAAGGTCTTTTGAACCTCGGAGTAATATTGTGGTAAATGGATAATAAGGCTAAAAACAATCATGAAGTAATGAGTTAACCCTTTACCACATGATCCTGAGTTTCAACTAACCTGAAAGAAAAAAGTTTTTGAAAGCATAGTCGGAAAAGGAGAAAATGCTGATTGCCGGTATTTTTCTCCTATTTCCACAATGTTTTCTAACCAGTCAAAGTCAAATATCATCAAATGAGCGATATCTGATTCTTCGTCTTGTATCACCCATAATTAGATGCATTTCAAAGAAATGTTTAGTTTTTGCCGCTGTTGGGACTTTAATTTGCCGTCTGGTATCATGCAAAATTACATGCATTTCAGAAAAAAAAAACATTGTTTAGTTTTGGCCACTGTTAGGACTTTAAGAGAAACAGCAAGATGAATACGGATTAAACAGTATCGTACAAGCTATCCACAACACACAAGAGCTATATACAAGCTGTTACAATATACACATTCTATCTTATACATTATCTGTGAAAAGGGGGCTTAATGCATCTGCAAAAAGTATCGGCCCAGGTCAACCTGCACAATCCCCGCAGGCTGACCTGGGCCGAAACTTTTTGCTTTTAGTAATTTTTCTGCGTGTTAAAGAACCACTGTGCATCATAATTTAGTCGGTTTTCATGGTTCTATATTTAGAATTATGATGACTTGCTACGTATCACGAATATCAATTTTGCGTTAAAGGTAACTATTTAGATATTTTACATCTCACCAAATTAAAAAATACATATCACTGAAATCTATATGAAAAAAAAAAAAAAACAATGCAAATCATCAATAATTAAGATTTATAAAATTACTAAAAACAATTTGATAGTGTTCCCTTGAAAGGCTACGTAGCCTCTTAAAGTAATTTAAGATTTCGCGCAAGAAAATCAAAAGAACATCGTGGGAATGTCAAGTGACTGGCACGTGACTACTGACACTTAAATTCCATAACATAACAAACATGTAATTATTTTCCATAATGTCTTCTTCGAACACTATATTTGAAGCTTTGTCTGTGTATTTCCGGTATGTATATGAACAAGTTGCTCATGTAAAAATAGACTGTGTTTCCTGTCAATGTCGACCTTGGCCGTAGTAAATCTCTAATTTCTCTTGTTGTCGGGTGGTTTTCGGCTATCGGGGTTTTATGGGTGAAAATTAAAAGGCTTTTGGAGTATAAGAATGATTTTTTTTGGCATTTTTTGTAAGATTTTCGTCCCGAATCTCAAGGGCCACCTTTAAGGATAAGGCCTTCTAATGAGAATTCCTGTCTCATAACCGTTCATCGCCAAACATTATACGGGTTCGGCTTAAAACTCGGGTAAATTCGGAATCGATCCGGCGAAGCAACGTCTATCGGCCGATCAGTTACGGATTAACCGAGTCTTTTGCCGAATCCTTACGTTTTCTTTTCTGCGATGAAAGACGATTTTACACGAATCCCATATGAATACCCTATCCGTAAACCCACTTTTGATAGAGTATGTTTTAATTTCTCATGACATTTAAGTTTATCCTTAACTCTTTACCACACGACAAAAAAATTGACATTTTTTTAAAATTGAAAGCATTTGCAGACGACAATTCAACTCTTTACCAAAAGACAAACTTTTCAACTCGTCCAAATTGAAAGCATTTGCAGAGGACTAAATAACATTAATAAAAAATTGAAGTTTGATTTGGAAAGGGTAGAAAACATTGTGGGAAAAGGAGAAAATACTGGTTACAGCATTTTCTCCTTTTTCCACAATGTTTTCAAAAGGTTTCTTTCCCAGGAGGTTCAAAGTCATGATTGTTTGGTGGAGGGTTAAATGTGGCACAAATGTTGGAATATGTCTTAAATAAGAAGAAAACACTACGGAAAATGGATAAAATGTTGGTTGCATAAGCACGTACAGTGATCTTGATACAGCCCTGACCTTCATCAATCTTCGGAGAGAAATTTGGCCGAGCCGGGGATTTGACCTGCAACCTCCTTTTATCAAGACCTGTACACTAACGACTGAGCTAGCAGAGCTCGGTTTTCAATTGTAGGGCTGAACGCTTTACAGGTAAAATCGATTCGGTAAACGAAACTGTAATATATATCCGACATCTGTCACCCCATGTTTATTTCATAACGAAAATAGGCAAGCCATGCCCCGACAACAGGGGTCTTAATGTACATGTATCTCTCTTTATCCATGGTATCAATCAAGCCATTATATACTTATGAATCCATCAAAGTCACTGTTTTTCAAAACAACTGACTAATATTGAATTAGACTGGTTTTTTGGACATACCAATAGCGATAAGTTTAGGTAGGGGGGGATGTCAGGAAAGAAAAAGAATGAGGGAGAGAGAGAGAGCGGGAGAAACAGAATGAGAGAGAGAGGGGGATGGAGACAGACGGACGGACAGGCGGGCGGGCGGAAGGAAAGACGGACTAACGGACAGAGAGTTGGAGGCATGGAGAGATGTGGGAAAAAGAAAGAGAGAGAAAGAGATAGAGAGACAGACATATAGTCAGACAGACAAACAGACAGACAGAGAGGGCGGACGAGGCATTATCAAGACATTTTTGTCCCCAATTTTCCATTTCCTTTATTGATGTCCCCTCGATTAAAGAAGTCTATCTTAGCGATTACATCGATGTATCAGAATTCGCCTGTCGCATAAACAGTCATTTATATTCATTAAACTCGCCATTCAATATGGTTCTTGAATAGAATCCCCCCATTAAAACTGTATTAACTTCGGCGCCAGTCAGACAAAATGTCACGTGCTGTCTTTAAATAACGTCTCGCGTCTTAAAACCTTTCTTTGAATATCTGTGCTTCGTGAAATGGGGCTTTATTACATTTCTAAAAGTTTAGACTCAGGTCAGCCTGCGCAGTTGGTATATTTTTTGTGTTTCTAAAGACCGATTTACCTTAAACCTTATCCTGCTAGAATAACTTAAATTAAACCTTCAACCCATTACCAAACAATCCCTGGTGGAATAAACCTTCTGAAAAAATTGGGTGAAAAGGAAAAAATGCTGGTAACAGCATTTTTTCCTTTTCCCACAATGTATTTTACTCTTCTAAAGTCAAGTTTCATTTTTTGAGGCCCGTTTATTTTCTCGTCTGCAAATGCTGTCAGTTTGAACAAGTCTAAAGTTGTGTTGTTTGGTAAAGAGAAAACTTTATGTGCAGTATGTGGTCTTCATCGACTGTCTCCGATATCCTGTTAATTTTTTAATCTTTATTTAACTTAATACCAAACGACAGTATTCTAGGCTTGTCCAAATCGAAAGATTTTGCAGACGACAAAATAAAAGTGACTGAAAATTTGAAACGTATTTCGTGACGGGTAAAAAACATTGTGGGAATGGGAGAAAATGCTGGTTACCAGCATTTTCTCCTATTCCCACAATGTTTTCTAAAGGCTTCTTTCTCAGGGTCGTCAAAAGTAGGGATTGTGTGATAATGGGTTAACTGATTTGAAGTCAGTATTTGGGACCAGCAGCACGAAAAAAAAAGCTTAAGGCTTTTGAAAACATTGTTCGGAAAAGGAGGAAATTTCAACCAGCATTTTCTCCTATGCTCAAAATGTTTTCTCAATTCTCGAAACGAAAATCTTCCATTGGTTTTGTCATCTAGAAATTCATTCAGAGTTGACAGAACAAAAAAAAATTACCGACTGGTAAAGGGTAACGAAAGATATACAAGGATTTTTACAGAACTTTGAGAAGCCAACAATAAACAGGAAGGAAAACTTACGTAAAACTTTTAGATACTCCAGAAAGCTATTTTATGGAAAATAAAATACATGGATCGCGTTACAATTTAACTCGCTTTACGAAAAGACAGGCAAAAATTTAGACAACCACAATTCGAGTATTTGCAGACGAGAGTATGAACGTAACTCAGAAATTAAAATTTATGATTTCCAAGCATATATAGAAAACACCGTGAGCAAATGAGAAAATGCTGGTAACCAGCATTTTCTCCTTTTCCCACGGTGTTTTCAAAAGCCCTGTCAGACAGGGTCGATCGAAAGAGATTGCGTGATATTGGATTAAGATGTTGGTTTAGGGTATATGATAGCACTTGGAAAGTCAAATATCGAAGTTGAAATATTTGAAATACACGCTGAGAGCTTTGCTTTCTTATTTACAACAAAATGTTTGGCAAACATAGAACCACCCGGGGTTACCTGATTTAGCACACTCGGAGGGTCCGGGAACTCGGAGGTAAACAAAGATAGTCACGGTAGACCAGGGTCTGAATTATATCATTTATAATATGATGTTAAAGCAACATCGGATATTATTAGTGTTGTAGGTTATTGGCCAACATAATAATGAAACAGTTTATGAACATCTTTTCTTATTATGTGATCGTTTAAAGATAATATACTATTTTAAACTCGGAATTATGTTAATGCAGCAAGATTGTTCGTATTCACTGTTTAATATTGAACGAATATACCATTTTAGCAACAAACTACCATCTTTAAATAAAGATTCAGTTATTCTACTACAGATCTTAGGTGTCACGGTGCACTCATGTATAAGGATAAACTCTATATGCATAAAAAATTAACGACGTATCACAAAATTTGATCCGGGAATTCTCGGAGTAATTTCTAAATGTAATTTTGTGAACTCGGAGGTATGGGTTTGGGAACTCGGAGGTTTTAACTTTTCGAGGAGCTGATTGTTTTCGAAAATGTTAATGTGAGATTATATGAATGTGTCGGTAGGTAGGTAGGTAGGCAGAGGTAGGTATTATGGGGAGGTAAGTTTTCAATGTATGCAATGAAAGTAGATGAGTAACCAACAGGATAATTCGTCTTTTGTATGTAGACAGGCTCGCATCCGACCTTTATTAAACTGGAATGTACATTACTATTTCATATTTTAGCTCTTAACTGCGGCTTTGTGTACTTGTTAGAACCACTCATAGATGCTGTTCTAGCCTACACGCTAAAACTTCATTTGTGAATAAAAGTCAACGTAAAAATTTGTCACTTTTAGAGCTGTAAAATCGTTGTATATTGCTTAGACGTCTTATTGTAATGTATATTTGTACTAGTTTGTCCTAGTAAGACGTACAAATCTGGTTTCCATTGATAAAATTTTACACCATATTCAACCAAATCCTGTGTTATTGGTACCCATTAAAATAATCTTGACGAGACGATTATAGTGAGTACCAAAACATAGGTTGAAGCTTCTTATAAAACGATTTTTCAGCGACACCAATTTTTGTCGAGCCCGCTTGCGGTGAGCGAGACATAGATGTCACAATCTCAGTTCGGTGAATGTGCGTGCGTGCGACCATCCGTCCAAACCATAACTTCTAGTATTGTGGATGGATTTCAAAATAATTTGACATAATTGTTCTCCATTACCTGTAGATGTGATATTTGAAACATTCGTACAGGTAGGCCCAAGTTCAAACTTGAAGGTCAACTTTTTGTCCGGACAATAACTCGTACAATTTTGAATGGGATTCAGTATAAATTCGCACAATTGTTCTCCATCATGAGTGTCCATGACGTGCCATTTGAAACATTTTTTTTAACGTAGGCCCAAGGTCAAGGTCAAGGTCACGCGGACTCGACATGTTTTTCCTGAACAACCTTCTAGTTAGCTAAGATTTTCATGAAGAGAAGAAGAAGAATTTATTGAATACTTATGAATACACATGCATTTCGTACATACAAATACATATTTGACATCTAATAGGTCACTTAAAAAATTGCCATAACAATACATGAGAGAGAAAAAACAGAAAAAAAAGCCAGAAAAGTGGAGAATGCACAAGGACGATTATGGTATTTAACATACTGTACATTTCCTTTATAGATGGCAAACGATAGATTTGCATCTGCATTGATCATATATTCAATTACAAAAAAATCAATCGACTAGCCATAGTACTATATAACTATATAGTGTGGAAATGTTTCGTTAACTCTTTACCAAACGGCAAAATTTTGTACAGGTCCAAATTGAAAGCACTTGCAGACGACAATATAAGCACATTTCAAAAATTGAAAGTAGTTTCCAGCAGGGTAAAATATGCTTTTGAAAGGGGAAAGTTCCATAATCCAAAGGTAACCCTAGACTGACAGAAAATCAAAGCACTGACGCACTGAAGGCAGCGGGTTTTTGCCAGCTACAGATCTTATGTATTATTTTCTTTGCACAGGTTTCCTTTATACTTGACTATAAAAATCTAAAAAAGTAAAAGGGTGCCTTAATCGATCTGCAAACAGTATAGACCTAGGTCAGCCTGTGCAGACGGTCAGCATGTGCAGTCTGCACAGGTAGACCTGGGCTGAAACTTTTCGCCATAGGTCAATTTTCTGCACATCGAAGGATCTGTCTACCTAAAAACGAAGCAGGTTGTTAAAAGAATAGGTTATTATGGACCAATAATCATTTATGTCTTGCTTGGTTTAATCCATCATGAGGATGCAAGAAATCCCCTTTTGCCAAAGCACGGCTCGTTTATTTGTAGCTTAAACAGATATACAGGAGCACAAGCAGAAAACAAGAACTTGAATAAATGATCCCTTTCCAAAACAATCCAAAGTTTTTATGACCCTGTGGAAGAAGGCTTCAAAGACACTTGTGGAAATGGAGAAAGTGCATCTAACCAATGTTTTCTATCTTATTAATATGTACCAATAGTGCAATTGTTGAAAGGCATCTTAGAGTACTGAAAACCAGTTTTAGTATAATTTTGAGGTTTTACAGCTCAATATCCTTGTAGGCCAAATAATATGCTTTATAAAAGTTTTGCCGATCCCTTTAACGGAGTTGGTAGCTCAAAAACTTGAAATCAGGGTCGCTGGTTTAAATTTCCAGCATGGTCTTCTTTCTGATCCACTTGTCATTTATGCCATATTGTTATGCAGTGCATGACTTAAAGGAAACTTGTTAGAATGTCCAAAATCATGAACAGCAACAGCTGAAGTAGAAACAACAACTTTTTCAACAATGTTTTCAGAAGGCCTCACATTTTGCTGTATATAAATCCCGTGAGTTCACCCATATCATGAATATGATGATACTCCGAGTTAACAATATTATACCTCCGGGATTTACCACACCCAAAAATTTGATACCTCCCACTTTCATCTGGTTTAAAACACATGATTTTTTACATACTGGAGACTGAAAATGTGTTAGATCCTAAAAAGAGACCCTATAATTTAAGACACCAATAGAGGTATTGCGACAAATCACCCCTTAACCTACAACGAGACGGTTAGAGTTGAAATTGATTTTCAAAACAGTAAAATTTCCACTTTAGATGAATTTTTTTCATTGTTAGATGGCCTGTAAGCTAACACCAAAAAACGGTTATAGATCATTTGGCTTCTAAACTTAACATGTACGTTTATTTAATATTCGAAAAGGTTTGTCTTTTAAAGATAAATCAGGATAAACATCGACCCTAGTCAAGCGTGACTGTCTTTGTTTACCTCCGAGTTCCCCAACCCTCCGAGTGTGCTAAATCAGGTAACCCCGGGTGAGAACGGGGAAAGAGGGAATGTATTGTATAATGTTTAACGTCGTTTTCAACATTATTTCAGCTATATCTCGGCTGCCAGTGCACCTGTCCATACGTTCCTGGAGATTCTTTTACCAGTATTTTGCACAATTTTTTTTCCAAGTCATTGGCTGCTTTCCCACATGATCATCGTCGAAACAATGGTCAGTGGTGGTAGAGGAATGAATCCTGTCGCAGTGACTTTCATCAATCCTCGAAAAGAAATTGGCCGACCCAGGGGTCGTAGCCAGGGATCGGACAAGAGAAAAGAAGGACTTGATTTTACAACCTTTGCCAAATAATTGTTGCACCCACACCCCCGTTCCCCCGTCAATAAATCGATCATTTAACGAGACTTGTTCATCTTTTGAATGCCAGTCCAGGGTCTGTATTCACCAACCATTCTTAAGAACATTTTCAGTCTTATTCTTTAGAATTTTGTAAACGTGAAATTAACAGGACTTCTCATTAGCTAAAACAGTTGGTTTAGCCAATCAGAAGTTCTGTTACTTTCGCAGTTAGAAAATCTTAAAGAACAAGACAAAGAATGGTCTTAAGAATGGTTGAAAAATATGAACTCCGGTAGCTTACTTGTTAGGGTACAGGTCGTGAAAACAGGGAGTTGCCGGTTTGATCCCTGGCACGGCCAATTTCTTTCCGAGGATTGATGATATAGTCACTGCGACAGGATTCATTCCTCTCTTATCTCAGACCAATTGCTTCGACGATGGTTACGTGGGAAAGCAGCCAGTAACTTGTAAGGAATGATGTGATGATTAATCAGTAAGAGAACTCCAGGAGGGCATGGATAGGTGCACTGGCCGCCGCAATATAACTGAATGATTTTAGAAAGAGCTTTAAAAGTGGGTATTTATATTTTTCACATTTCACCAAATTAAAACATAATTATATGTATCACTGAAATTAATATGAAAAAAAAGTGTCAATCATCAATAATTAAGAATCATAAATACTATGAAATTAAAAAAAAAAGGTTTTCTTTTTTGATGGTGTTTCCTTAAAAGGCTACGTAGCCTCTATAGGTAGTTTTACATTTTGTACCAAAATCATAACACCTATGTAAGAACGTCGATTGACTGGCACGTGACTAATGACGCTTAAATTCCATAACATAACAAACATGTTATTACTTCCCACAATACCCTCTTCGGACGCTTGGTTTGAAGCTTCGTCTGTGTATTTCTGGTATGTAAATGAGCAAGTTGCTCATGTCAAAATAGACCGTGTTTCCTGTCGGTGTCTACCTGGGCCGTAGAAAATCTCCAGGTTCTCTTGTTGTCATATGGTTTTCGACTACTGGTTTTATGAATGAAAATCAAAAGGCTTTGGGAGGATAAGGATGATTTTTCTGTATTTTTGTAAAATTTTCGTTTAAAAATCTGAAAGGCCATTTATAAAGAAAATCTCTGCAAACCAGCCTTGTATGTTTCAAACTGTCTGTACCTCCTGACAAGGGTCATTTTCTATGTACTCTCTGTATCCCATTTGCATCTATAAAACTAAATTTCCTCTTTATTTGCACATCAAAACGTATAGAATAGAAATAATCCGAAAGATTGATTTGATATGACGGCTTTCGTTGTCACGTGACCGGTTATTAACCCTTTGGCTGCTAAGCGCGACCCACAGACCTTTTGCAGAAAGTGTAGATCAAGATCAGACCGCACAAATCTTGATCAAAATTCAAAGCATTTGCAGACGACAAAATAAACGTGACCCCAAAATTGAAATTTGTCTTTAGAAGAGTAGAAAACATTGTGAGAAAAGGAGAAAATGCTTGTTACCAGCCTTTTCTCCTTTTCTCAAAATGTTTTCAACAGGCCTCTTCCTCATAGACGTAAAAAACGGGTATTGTCCGGTAAAAAGTTAAAAGATATTGCTTGTTTTTAATAAAACAGTGTGATTGGAGCCGATTCGATGGTCCCCATCTTGATAGCGGTTGCAAGCACATAATGGCCCAATCAAATATACAGTCATTTGTTCGTTTGTCAGTTTCTTCGTTTGCTTGATCGTTTAATATTCTTCAATTCCCTTTTTTGCCCATGAATTCAGGTTTGCTCCATTTCTATGCCAGGAGTCATTTTCGTTACTTATTGAAGAAAGGGTCTGATTCTGTCGAATAAAGACTAGACTTCATATCTTCATAGTTTAAGTGTTTGTAATCACAAGAGTTACGTTAATTGATCGATTGTTTGATTGATTGATTGATTGATCGATCGATTGATCGATTAGTCATATCACAGTGCAAGGGCGGATCCAGAGGGGGGGGGAACCGGGGGTCCGGAAATTTCAGGGGGTGGGGGGCCCTGAAATTTTTGCAAAAAAAGTGGTTATCGGATTCGTGATTGGGACTGGTTTGATATTGCACAGCATTTATTTAAAATATAGTCATAAATTTTAAAAGGATTCAAAATGTGGAGACCTCCTCATGGTTAGAACTGGAAATGTTGACTTTTCTTGTAAACGGCTTACATCCACTGAAATCTGGAAATCAAAGTATCATATAATAAGACGAGTGCGTTTCTGGTGGGCCCCCTGAGAAAGATATCTGGATCTGCGCATGCGGTGCATATTGCACCTATAAGCATGCGCTTCCTGGCTTTCTCACTACAATACTGACACAACTTTCTATCTTTCTTTGACTATTTTTCTCACATGCATAAGAGATTATGATAAAAAAATCGCCGAAAATAAAGTCTATCTCAACCAGTTCCTGAAATCACAACCACCAGGTAACGAGTCACAAGGTTTATGTAGTGCAAATGATAAACAATGTAGTTCAAATGATAATCAACGTAGTTCAAATGTTGATCAATGTATTTCATATGATACTCAATGCAGTTCAAATAATGACCAATATAAATGTAGTTCAAATAATGATCAATATAAACGAAGTTCAAACGATGATCTCCGTCTTCTGTAGTGTATACAACATTGTTGAATTAAATAGGAGAAAATATTGTTGACTGGCAATTTCTCCTTTTCTCAGCATGTTTTCAAAAAACTTCAGGATCGTTAACATTCAGTATTGTGTGATAAACGGTTAAGAATCCTTATCCCAGAGCGCCATTTCAATACGACATGCTCTGTAATACGGGGGCTGTCTGCATCTGCAAAAGGTATCGACCCATGTCAGCCAGCGCATTCCGAGCCGGCTGACATGGGTCGAAACGTTTTGCTATTAAGATATTGCCTTTATTTCATGCTCTCCGGTAAGATATCGAGAAATAGCAGTGAAAATATTTTTCGATATTCCACGGTTACGATCGGTGAAAATACCGATTTTTACATTCTAGTTACCAAGGTAAATTGCGCGTGACTCACAACCAGATGGAAATAATATTATGACGTCATTTACCTTACATTTCTTGTGCTTGACGTATTATTTAAATGCGTTGCTATGCGGAAGGGTTACAGCACGGAGAATAATTGAAAAGTACTCTACTGGATTTGGACAAAGCTCCTCCTAGAAAGGGTTAAAAGCATGAAATATATAGAATATTTTGTTTTATATTTTTTTCGGTGAAGGATTAAAATTCATTTCATGTCGTGAACACCATCGGTGGTATTTTCACTCGTGGCTGCGCTACTCGTAAAAAGATTACCGATGATGTTCACTGGATTAAATAAATTTCCATCTTTCACCGGAAAAAAAATCCTCTATGAATGTGCGAGGACTACTCTTCCACTAGATTCAGTCAATTCAGTTTGGTGAACCACGGATGCATTAAGGCCCCTTTTGTAAGCGCATAGCTCTTGAATATTTCGTCTACATATCAGTAGACGAAAGGTTTAACTTTTTACCGCACAGTGTCGACTTTAAACTACATTCTTAAAAGAGCCTTTTGAAAACTTTGTGGTAACTTTGTGGTAACCAGCACTTTCTCCCTTTCCCACAATCTTTTGTACCCTATCACAGAAAAATTGTCGTCTGCAAAAGCTTTCAATTTGAAGAAGGTGAAAATTTTGATGTTTGGTAAAGAGTTAACACGTGTTGTTTCTGATAACGCGGGAAATAATCCTCTGGAAATAATTGGCTTATCAGTAGAACAATCTGGGGATTATTTTTGTTTTTCTAATCCTCCATGATTGTTGGGTAAGAAGGCACGTGTAAGTCAAAATATTACTTCGCTGGCTATTTTTAGGCTGCAGATCGAGGTTGTTAATGGAAAAAGATACGGTTAATTCTCAGACTTCTTGACTATTAGGCTGCTAGAAGTAACTAACGCCGACCTTTTAGTGGATAGTGTAGATCAAGATCAGACGGCACAGGACGTCTGATCTCGGAACTCGTTTATGTGGGAGAGCAGCCGGTGGCTTGGAAAGAATAAATCGGAGTCTGGTAACAGAAACTTTAGAAAAGCAAGAATAGGTGGACTGGCCGCCGCTATATAACTGAAATAATGTTGAAAACAGCGTTAAACACAATACAATCAATCAATCAATCAATAAGTTTAGTAGGATAAGTTTTAATAAATGAAATGAATTTGTTTTATGGTGCATGTATTTTTGTCATGGATAGTGGATCAAAAAGTGCACCTATGTAATTTTTGCACATAATGGTATTATTATTTGTTAGTCACGGGTAGCACTTTCTTCGGGTAGTATTAGTACAGGAAGTGTGATCATTTATATCCGGTGAATGAGGTGCCCGTTGGATATCAGTGATGTCCAACGGGCACCTCATTCACCGGACATGAACCCCACAATTTTCTTCTATAGGGGTATCTGAAGAACAATTTGTATCAAAACAATCCTTAAACTCAAAGGTACAAATGCTGGAAAAATCAGGGAAATCCCCAGAGATGAATGCAAGCAACTATTTTGAGCAACAAAGACGAGTCTGTCCCCAATGCCTAGGAGATCATTTGGAACACAATTTGGAGAGATCATAACCTTTGTGCAAAGCATCCTAGATCGCTGAAGCTTTAGGGTATAATCATACACAGATAGAAGTTCAAGTGTACGAAATTAGAATAATTCTGCTTCTATTTTGTAGGAGTAATTAAGAAAATTATACGTTTTGGGTTGGGTTCTTTTTGTCACATGTATACATCTTTAATAAGTAATCAGATAGTGTACTCTTTCATGTTGTAGTGTATATCTTGAAAAAAAAAACATTTATTCGTTTACAAGACAATGATTTCAACTCGTAGACGAACACAATTTGTGCCAAATTTGTCGTGATCTTTGATTTGCAAATTACTTCAGTATTAAATTTCGTCTCCAAACATAATCTAAAATGAACTTAACTATACCTATTCTAGCAGGTCTAGAATATGATATCGAAGTATATTTTTGTAAGACGCAAAAAAAGAGACTCTTTTTTAGAAAAAGAGAGCCGTCGGATACAGTATCAATATTAAACATCGTTCAAGAAGAAAATCCAAACAAAAAAGGGGTGTTTCTTATAAAGCGTGTAATAATTACGAGACGCCTGTTTTCTTTCAGACATCATGTCAATGTAATTTGTAGCCATGGATTAAAAGGCGAAGTCCAATTATTTCCTCTCGCATATTTTTTTTCCACGATTGAGACAGAATGTCGTCGGTTTACCTCGAAAACCTCGTAACTACAGCTTGTTACAAGCTGTAGTTACGAGGTTTTCAAAGTAAACCGACGATATTGTGCTGTCGAATCAATACCTCGAAATTCAACCAAAAACCTGAACTTCTGTTGACATGCAAAAGTAACTTGGTCGCACACAAAATTTTGCTTGCCTTAGGTAGCAGTACACGGTTGTCGGCTAAACTCGTCTCGGTCCGCCATACGCCGAACTGAATTTCCTCAAACAATGGTCTATAGAGTCAGCCTGAAATTATAAGGAGCACTTAAATGCAGCAGCACAATCCTAATTCTTTAGATCTTTATCAATAAATCATGTTCAACTTGTGAAATAGTGATATCAATGATCAATATAAGCAAGTGATATGGTCGGAAAAAAAATATACCATTTTAGCCTATATTCCAAAATTCACAAAATCCAAACCCAGGAAGCTGGCCTGAAAATGCCAAGCTGAATTGAAACTCCAAACAACACATAATTTGGGGATAAAATCCAAAATAGCACATTACCATGCCGTTTTTTCGCAATCTTTCGTGCCCTGACCCTACCCTTGTTTTCTCCGCTAAAAACAGCCGCTTGCTCCATGACCCCTCACTTTCGCATTTGTGGTCAAAACTATAGAACAAAAAAGGAAAGGTCATGACCCCCTGTTTCACATACAAAACAAATGCTTCTTTTCCTTAATCTAACACAATTCATGGGTGTTATAACTACTCTTCTTATCAAAATTGCATTAAAAACCCACCTTACTCACTTATTTCTAATTTTGACCTGGCCAATTCGAAGCAAACTGTTTACTTGTGCCTAAGAGGGCCATTCTTCAGCTATTTCCTTTGATTCTCCTCCAGTACAGTACTACATTGGTCCTGATAAGAGGATGACTTGGATTTTATCCTTGATTTTCTTGCACTGAACAGCTATATTCTTGAGATAATATTGCGAGTAAATCTAGTTAGATTGTTTCACAAATTAATGTATGCGTGGTTCCTGATGATTTGAAAGAACAGAACTTGAAATTACATGCACACCTTACACAAACACAATAAAGCATGGATATAATTCTAGCAACATCACCAAAGGAACCAAGGATAAAAACAAAGAAATATACATGTGTTATTTGGATACCTTTAGTGTTTATCTAACATGAGAGATAATTTATTTTCCAAGATTGGCCCTCATTTAGGTTTCATCATCTGGACCGGGGCTGCCTGGCAATATTTCTGTTACATTTTGGCAAACTACGGTCTGACAAATTTACTCATCTGGTGCCACTGCGTTTTATAGGGTCCTGTGTGTCTCACTGTAGAACTCGTGACTTTTAGGTCCCGGGTTCGAGCATCACTGGCTCCACTGGGTAAAATACTTCAGAGCCTAGCCTAATGCTCTTTCTGCAAATAGTAATTTTGAAACAGCAAATTTTGGGTAAACAATTATGCTGCTAAAGGTGTGAAATGAAAAATTTGAGTCGATTACAAAAAAAAATGTTGTTATTTCAAAGTTACAGTTCTATTTCGAGAAAAAAATCTGCTTATCGGACAGTGTAGATCTAAGATCAGACTGCACATTCTGTGCAGTCTGATCTTGATCTGCACAGCCCGCAAAAGGTCAGTGAGTCGGGCTTAGCAACCGAAGGGTTTAGACAACGAAAGATAGATTGTAATTTATTGTGACACATGTTTTATTAGAGACAGCCAAAGTGAGAAATCCTCCCAATATATCCCAGACAAATGAACCATAGATCAATTTAGTGATTTACTATTTTCGGCAGTTCCGGATTAACGGGTTATCTCCTGAATTTTTTTTTTTATTGTTTTGGAGCAAACACAATTTGAAAACATTTAAATAAAAGAAGAATAGATTGATTGAATGGTGTTAAGGATCACAACGTTTTCAACATTATTTAGTCAGATCACGGCGACAGCTCACATACATGTATATCGTCGGTCTTAAAAAACATCTTAACTACAGCATAAAACAAGCTATAGTTACAAGGTTTTCGCAGTAAACCGATGATATGTGACACATCGCACCATAAAAGGGACCTTCTGGGAACTGCGAAAGTGTCATCCCTGGTCAGACTGCAAGAACTGTGCAGACTGACCGGGGTTGACACT
This sequence comes from Tridacna crocea, assembly GCA_943736015.1. Classification (NCBI taxonomy): domain Eukaryota; kingdom Metazoa; phylum Mollusca; class Bivalvia; order Cardiida; family Cardiidae; genus Tridacna; species Tridacna crocea. The sequence goes on along the minus strand of OX031066.1, from coordinate 28,984,147 downwards.
TTTCACTTTAATGACATTTTCTGTATAAAAAGTGGTCATTGAACCTTGTTATACACTCATTTTTGAATTATCAACTTAAACTGACCTGCACTATTGTTGATCTGTTTTCATCTAACTGATGTACAGAATTCCCAGATGGTCCCTTTTTGTGTTATGGGTCACATAATTGTGTATATCCCTCATTTCACCAGTTCCATACTGGAGCTTTGAACTATCTTGTCCAAGGACATTCCCATGAAAGACCGGATAGATTCAGCGGTACTCGAATTCAGGGCCTCCACTCCAGGCTAGGAGTTCTGCACATCACCACTGAGCCACTTAAGACCCTACAAAAGAAGAAATCTGTTTAAGCCGTATTAAACCGACCGAATCATGGGGTAAACTAATACTTTAACATGCAGAGAATGTATCGAAAGCCAAACGTATCGACTCAGGCCAGCCTGTTCAGACTGCGCAGGCGGCCCTGAGTCGATACTTTTTGAAAATGCATTAAGCCCCCTTTTCACGGAGCATGTATCATTTATATTTGGTCATGTCGAGAAATTTCTCCTTTCTCCACAGTGCTACTAAAAGTATCCATGTAATATAACCATTCTACATACAGATTGATCATAATTATTGTACTATGTTATTTATTCAATATAAGATTTCAATAGATTATTTAACATCAATTTTCAACAATCCACCAAAACTTAGTAATTCATATATACAAGGGGCTTTAAATAAAGCTAGTTGCAAGTTCAAACCCCGACTTGACAAAGAGTTCTTTCCGAAGTTTAACTGACTGAATGATTGATTGAATGATTGATTCATTGATTTACTGAGTAAGTGAGTGAGTGAGTGAGTGAGTGAGTGAGTGAGTGAGTGAGTGAGTCAATGAGTGATTCAGCAATTTCAGGGTGAGTAAATGATTGAATGGATGAGTGAGTAAGTGAGTGAGTGAGCGACAGAGCGAGCAAGTGAATAACTAGGCGAGTGAGTGAGTGAGCGACCGAGCGAGCAAGTGAGTAACTGGGCGAGTGAGTGAGTGAGTGAGCGACTGAGCGAGCAAGTGAGTAACTGGGCGAGTGAGTGAGCAACCGACCGAGCGAGCAGGTGAGTGAGTAAGTGAGTGAGTGAGAGAGCGAGTGAGAGAGTGAGTGAGTGAGTGAGTGAGTGAGTGAGTGAGTGAGTGAGTGAGTGAGTGAGTGAGTCAGTGAGTCAGTGAGTGAGTGAGTGAGTGAGTGAGTGAGTGAATGAGTGAATGAGTGAGTCAGTGAGTGAGTGAGTGAATGCATTCTTGATCTACACAGTCCGCAAAAGGTCGGTCGTTTTATGACACATCGACAGAAACTTGACGACACTCGTCATAACAAAATTCATGTCGTTCTCTGATTTTAACACTGTTTCGACTATTTCTTACGTTCGGAAACAGTGACTAGCTTATAAAAAGAGTTATGCGTACATGTTATCTTGTTATGCTGGGGAAAGAAACAACACAAAAAAACAAAGAAAAGGCCACTGACCTCTGTGGCTGAAGTAAACTTCTAAAGGAAAGCCGCAAGGAAAGACCAGGAAAAATCAGCTACACTTAGAAAATATTCTCCGCATCTTCATAAATTATCTTTCATCAACAACAACTTTACGAGAGAGAAAAAAAGCGATTGAAGCAAGCTCTGTGAAAAGGGGTCTTTAACTCTATACCACACAATCCCTACTTTTGACGACCCTGGTAACCAGCATCGTCTCCATTTCCAACAATGTTTTCTACTCTTCACAAAACAAATTTCAAATTTTCTGTCACTTTTATTTTGTAGTCTGCAAATGCTTTCAATTTGGACTAGTCCAAAAGATTGTCGTTTGGTAAAGAGATAAGGCATCTGCAAAAAGTACTGACCACTAGTGTAGTTCACAGGAAGCAGAATCGAAAAATTAGTATAAGTTGCAGGAACTTTCTCAATCGATGTAAATTTTTTTAGGTTTAAAATTAAAAGTATTACCGAATGCACTACCTGTGCATGGCTTTATCTAAACCATCCATTTTGCCATTGGTATAATTATCTATAGCCGCTGAGCCCCCGTGGCTCAGTAGGTAGTATGCAGGATTTGAGAACAGGGGGTCATGGGTTCGATCCACTGCTAGGCCAATGTCTTTCCTAGGGCTGATGATATTCATTGCGGCTAGATTCATTTCTCTCTCACCAATGGCAGTTGATTCGACGATAGTTATATGTAGGAAAGCAGCCAGTGGCTTGGACAGAATATTGTGAAGAGAATTGGTTAAATAAACTCCTGGAAAGCATGGGCATGTACACTGGGCGCCGCAATATTACTGAAATAATGTTGAGAACATCAATCAGTCAGTCAGCCAATCAGTCAGTCAGTCAGTCAGTCGGTCGGTCGGTCGGTCAATCTATCTATCTATCTATCTATCTATCTATCTATCTATCAATCAATCAATCACATACCTAGACTTAAATGTTCAGTGTCACCATTGTTTTGTTCTATCGCTTTCCGGTCGATTCCGGTGTTTCTCTCCTGTGATCCATCTTGCCTGTCACTTAAGTATTCATTAATATTCATTAAGATGTTTGAGAGTATCAATCTAATGAATGATAATAGGTCATTGTCTACTGACCATTTCCGCCTATGAGGGAGTTTGGCGGGATTTTCTTTTAAACCCTAGACTACCGTGCGCGACTCGCAGACCTTTTGCGGACAGTGTAGCTCAAGATCAGACTGCGCAGAACGTGCAGTCTGATCTTGCATCTACACAGTCCGATAAGGAGATGTTCCCCATTTCAACAGAGCAAAAAGGTTTGAAAAAGCATTATTAACCTGTTATATCTTTTTAACCATCGACTGGACAGTTTTTAGTCTAACTTATAAAGCAGGATAATAGAGGATATTTGTTTTTTTCGGTGAAAGATCGAAATTTATTTCATCGTGTGGCGCGGCCACGAGTACCCCATCCGCATAGCAATGAATTACAATATTACGTCAAACGCGAGGAGTGTAAGGTTAATGACGTCATATTTCCATCTGGTTGTGAGGCATGCGCAATTAACCTGGGCAACAAGAACATGAAAATCGGTATTTTCACTGGTCATACCCGTGTAATATCGAGAAATATTTTCACTGTTATTTCTCGATATCCTACCGAAAAGCATGAAACAATACTTAATGTTTTTCTCTGTAAATTGTTTTAGGGAACGAAAAGATAGAAAAAAAAAAACATGACACATGTATTTGAATCATGGTCTGTGAAAAGGAGATTTGCAATAACTTTCGACCCGGTTAGACTGTACACTGTCTGTGCAAACTGACCCGAACCGAAACTTTTTGTTATCAGTCAATTTGTATGCTTCCGAGGACAGTAAATTATATGTGGTTTATAATATAATTATGATATGATTACCACACAATCCCGATTTTTAAGGGACCTGAGAAAGAAATCCTTTGAAAACATTGTGGAAAAAGGAGAAAATTGTGGTACCAGCATTTTCTCCTTTTCCCACAATATTTTCTACCCTATTTGAAACAAATTTCAAATTGTGAGTAAGGATTATTTTGTCGTCTGCTAGTGCTTTCAATTTGGACAAGCCTAGAATATTGTCATTTATAGTAATGAGTTAATTAATAACTACAGTATTTTCTGTTTTATTTCAGCGAAATAAGTTTGTGAAAAATGGGATGAATGTTAGTTTAATCGTTTTTTTTTTTCTTTCGCCACATTGTTATCAAAAGCTGTCTGTCTCAGAGTCATAATATTTCTTCTATCTCATACTTGTAAACTGAATGTTGTTTTCTATACTTTAACAAGTAACAATAACGACCAAATGTAAAAAACAAAGCTAGTGTTTAAATCCGTATAAATTTATATCATACCATTTAAAAGTATGGAGATTGTGTATATTACAATCTGTCATTATACTGTCAGTCAAAGGGTTATTCGATACAGAGAAATTGATGTCAAATCTTGGTTGAAATCCGCAAGGCAGCTGTGTCTTTTTGTTTAATATTTGCTTGATTTTAGAGTTCTTTTTATTTTGCAAGATTAACATATGGCCCGTCCATACGATAACAGACTGTTATCTCCCCATACTTTAAAATGGTATATGTTTAAATTCAATTGTATTAATTATGGCACCTGCTTTGATATTTTGGTATTTACTGGGACTTTAAGAAGTTCGACCGCTACTCTTGTGGCTGAAATCGACAAGTGGGGTCAAAATACTGACTTCAAAAAAAGTTGACGATAAAAAGATTCTCTGTGCCTAAATTATTCAGACATAAAAATGCATGAGATGCAAGTTTCTGCCGTCAATAGCAGTCAAATAACGTTTAGAGAAGACCCTCTATCTTACCCTTGTGTGTCTTCTCAGTGAATCAAACGGGTAATTAAATGCGACAGACTTTTTTCGGACAATATACATCAAGATCAGACTACACAGAACCTGCAGTCAGATCTTGGATCTACACTGTTAGATAAGAAGATGGTTTCTAAAAAAAATAGTGAAATAAACGACAAAATTTTAGAGTGGACCAAATTCAAAGCATTTGCAGACGACATTCTAAACGTTACTCAGGTATTGACATTTGTTTCAAGCGGGATAGAAAATATTGTGGGAAAGGGAGAAAATGCTTGTTACCAGCATTTTCTCCTCTTCCCACAATGTTTTCTAAGGCTTCTTTCTCAGGCTTGTAAATACAAGGGATCCTCTGGTACAGGGTTAATTATTTTAGCAAAAGCTGATTTCTATTTCAAAGATGGATTGGTTGGAATAACTCATAAAGTATCGGACGCCATAAACCTAAGATCGTACTTAAAGTTTAAATCTGATCTTCATCAGTCTTAAGGTAGTAGACCCGTAATACTTCTAGTACAACATGGAACAAAATTTCTGGATTGTTGACAAATACGAATTTATACAGATAATTATAATATTGTTGCACAATTTTAATCGACCAACATTATGGAGAATATAACGATGAATATTCTCAAGAATGGCTTAGGGTGAACACAGGCACCGATATTACTAATTAGCGGTAAAAATAGCCAAATTTCCGGGAAGCTCCGTTCCTTATCAGCCAATATTTCATCTAGTCTTTTTGTTGTATTCCACAACTGATAACGGTATAACAGTACAGGTCGGGACGTGCCGACTGAAGCTGTTTTCATGTCAATAGTTAATAAAGTTCAACCCATTATCGCATGATAAAATAGTTGTAGACTTGTCCTGATTCATAGCATTGTAACTCTTTACTAAACGACTAAATTTTAGACTGGTTCAAATTGAAAGCACTTGCAGATGACGAAATAAACGTAACTCAAAAATTAATATTTGTTTCGAGCTGGGCAAAAAAAAAAAAAAAAACATGGTGGGAAAAGGAGAAAATGCTGGTTACCAGCATTTTCTCCTTTTCCCACAATGTTTTCTACCCTGCTGGAAGCAAACTTCAACTTTTGAGTAACCTTTATTTTGTCGTCTGCAAGTGCTTTCAGTTTGGACCAGTCTAAAGTTTTTTCGTGTGGTAAAGAGTTAATTACGATTGTGACACGTGTTTTGGATCATGCATTATGCCCCCTTTAGCCAAACCAAGGATCATCCTTTTCGTATAAACAACCACATCTGAATATCGGTCAAACCCTAAATGCAAATATAAGCTTTTTGATTGGCTATATATATAAGAGTTTATATCGGAGCCAATCAGGCAATCAGTCTGGATCTAAATTTAGGCCAGTATTCAACAAGCAGTTTATACATTTTTATACGAAATTTATAGAAATTAATGAAACTTCTGAATGGCAAAACTACCATTTAATTTAGCGTCTCAAAAGGTTCGTGAATTTGAAATTGAGATGGCTGACGGATTGATTGCGTGGTGTTTAATGCTGTTTTCAACATTACTGTCTTCAGTAATATCGCGGTGGACAGTGCACCTATCCATGCTATCCTGGAATTTCTTTCACCAGTACCTCGCAAAGATTTCTTTCGAAGCCACTGGCTGCTTTCCCACATGATCATCGTCGAAACAATGGTTAACAATGAATCCTGTCGTAGTGACTATCATCAATCCTCGAAGAGAAATTGGTCGCCAGTGGTCGTAGCCAGGAATCGAACCCTGGACCCCGTGTTCTCATGTCCTGCACGCTACCGACTGAGCTACCGGGGCTCGGCCAGATGACTGACGATAGGACACGGAGAATTACGACTCAGCTGAACAAAGTTGTTTTGATAGCTTTCAACCAGTCTGACATATCTTAAACTGAAAGGATTGAACTGATGATCTCTTCAGGTTGTTTAACATTACGCATTGTATTCGTCCGACCCCCACCTTTGCAAGCCAAGGTTGACGATCCACTTCGCTATTCTACCCTTGGCGGATCGAGCTTGATTTTTATATTCCCACGATACGCATTTTCATTGGTTGCAGCCAGCTCTAACTGCACGGATCAAATCCCCGTTTTTTGATAAAAATAGAATAAGGTCGCGAACTTTCTAATGAAAATAGAAGGTAAACATTGGTACCTCCGTGGATATGTGCAGGATTTGTTATGATTCATTATCGAAAAAACATAGATGAACAATATTTACAGAAAGTTTCAGTATGACCAATCAATTATCAGAGGTTTTAAGCTATATCCCAGAACCTGACGGAGGAATGTCGAAGTACGTTTGTGGTTATTGCTTCATGTTGAATAATTGTATTCGTACGCGGTTTGTAAAACGATAATTTATTGGCTATCAGAAATGAGATGTAAAGGGGATAATAACAAGAAGCCAATAGGGAGTGTATTCCGGGAATACCGAGATCGGGCTCGATCCGCCAAGGTAAGATTCAGATAGTGATCGTAGCCTTGGCTCGCGAAGATGTCCGACCCCACACTGTCTTAAATTATGTATCATTTTAAGCTTTATGTTTCATCACGAAACTTTTAAAAAAGCATCGTTTCAAACTGGGTTATTTGACCAGTGCCCTTAACCCTTACCACACAATGACGACCTTAACGATCCTAATTGAGAAGCCTTTTGAAAACATTGTTGGAGAAAATGCTGGTATCCAGCATTTTTTCCTTTTCCAACAATCGTTTCTATCCTTTCAGAAACAAACTTAACTATTTGAGGCATGTTTAACTGGTCATTGGCAAATGCTTTTAATTTGGACTGGGCTAAAATTCACTTGTGTGGTAATGAGTTAAGCTAGCAACTGTTGTAAGTCGTTTTATATGATGCATTCTAAATGTCTTGCTCAGCCCTGTTTTCGAGAAATTTTATGTGTCGTTCTCCACCTTATCCTTATCCTATTCCATTATTTCAGATATTTTCTAATGTAAATTTCAAAATGACGACTTATTATAATGTCCGTATTAAGCTCAGCGACCACCCCTCACGGTCTGCTGCCCGTGTACCATACAAGCTGGGTGTATTCATTAATTAATGTACATGCACTATCTCCGTTTTACGCAATATTTTTGTAAAACGGTAAGAATTAACTTTTGTTCTGTTCTATCCTAGGGGGTTGTTTTGTACACACACATGATCACAAATATGACAACACGGTGTAGGACCGGAAGTGTACAGTGTTTGAGATTGTATGTCACTTGGGAGTCTGTACAGCGGTGAAATGACACTTGATCGTTGAAAATTGCTAACACACGGTAAGTCAAGCTGGTGATTTTTCATTTATTAGAGAGGTCATCAGACCTCTCCAACAGTGTTGAGTTTAAAAGGCATACTGCCTCAGAAATTGCTGTCTAAATCCAATCTTTGTAGGGGAATTGTTCCGATACACAGTCTGTTTCGTCATGATTTTATAAAGAAATTGAAGTCTAAAAACTGAAATAGGAAATAGACGTGGTTTGTTTCTATATCACGAATTTCAACAAACTTGTAAGGATTTAATTCCATATTCCCTTTCCAACAATTTTAATTTTGTATTACAATCTTAAATCTTAACAAAAAGAAGAAAAAGAAAAAAGAATTTCGTTAAAAATAGAAACGAACACAGCGGAAAAAATCACGTGACCTTAAAACGCGGGAAGAAGGTCGTGTGACTTACATAAATTACAAGGACGGATGAATACGGAACCCTGTTTTTGCCATCCACTTTGATGAATGTGTATTTACAACTGAACAGATTTCAACTACCCGTTTATTGTCTTGCTTGTTTCTTTACATGTACCTAGATTATATTTAACCTAAAAGCATAAAAAGTATTGAAAAAAATGATGTCGACCTCTCCTGGCTTCTTTTTTAAAGAAGCCACTTGTTTTGATAGCTTTTATAAAACCTTCATATCCAGTTGTTTGTTCGTTAATCATAGACCGTATCAAGAACAGTCATGTGCTCTGAAAAGCTTTCCTGGAGATATGGGGATGCCTTGATCATTTAACCATACTAAAATACAGATGATTTTGCCTAAAAACAACGGGTATTTTGTTTGATTAATCATCCTTAAAAGCTTTTTTGTTGAACGGAAAATGTATATAGACAGTTTCTTTATTCACTTTTGTTTGAAAACATGTAAAGAATTGGTAACAAAATCAACTACAATCCTCCTAATCGTTCGTTTAAAATGGCATGTCAACATAGGGAATTTGTACTGTCACTTGATAAGCTATTGTACAGTCACTTGAGATCTACACTATTTTATACAAGTGACAGTACAAAATTCTGTTGGTAGCCATGCTGAAATTTCGTCATTTTAATCGCTTTTAAGGTTACAACTTGGAACTTGTTGATGAAAAGAGAAAGCAGACACATCGGCAGACCTTTTAATTGTAGAAAGAACTCTCTCGTGTGCGCTATTTAAAGCGAAAATTCTGCTATTTTTTGTAGTCGAAAATCATTTCAATTTTCTCACATCAAGATGATCAAGACATTCTTATTGCTATAAGGAGGTTGCATATTGCACGATCAGGTGCCTGGCATGTTTAATATATATCAAAAGTACATGTGGATGGAAAGAATTCAATCAAATATAAAAATAGATGAAAAAAATATTAACTTCACTTACCGTGGAAACACAGTTTTCTAGAATCAAGTGACATTTCGCCACTGTACAGACTCCCGAGTGACATACAATATCAAACAATGCACACTTCCGGTCCTACACTGTGTGACAAGATATAGAGTATTTTTTTTTCGGCGAAAGATCGAAATTTATTTCATCGAGAGAAGACCATCGGTAATATTTTTACTCGTGGCTGAGCCACTCGTGAAAATATTACCGATGTGTTCACGTCACGGGAAGAGATAAATTTCGATCTTTCGTTCTATATATTTCATGCTTTCAGTCCTTTCTGGCAGGAGCTTTATCAAAATCCAGTACAGTTCTTTTAAGTTATTCCCCGTGGGGTACCCCTCCCACATAGCAACGCATTACGATTTTAAGTCAATTAGGTTAAGTAAGGTAAATGACTTCATATTTTCATCCGGTTGTGGGGCACGAGCAATTTACTACCTAGGTATCAAGAACATGAAAATCGGTATTTTCACAGGTCGCACCCGTACAATATCGAAAAATATTTTCACAGCTTTTTCTCGATATCCTATACCCACGGGTAGGAAACTTCATATTCAGAGCCAATGGCTCCGACGAGAAAATGTTGTGTTGGTCTTCCGTTTCTGAAGATGTCGGCTGAAAAACAATCCCAAAACAGGTAGGCATGTCAATATTTGTTGTTATGTGTTCTTATGTCTCTGAAATTCAAAAAAAGGAGAATGTCATTCGATGCTCTGGTCTTTCAACGTGTTTTCTGCACTATGGAAAGTTGGAATAAGTGTACGATGTTGTCTGAATCTTTTGTGGCGTGGATTGACCGTAGCCAAAATAATACTTCTCGGAGATAAATTCAGTCTATTATTACCATTTATTTGGCAAGTAAGAGAGAGTCTTACTGTTCCAAAGCCGTGAACTAATGTCCGGAAATGTTACATTCACTACTGGTCAAAAATTGAAAAGAAAAGCACAAGAATTGATAAAAATAAAGAAGGGCTCTGATTATGTGGACCGGCTCTGACTATGTTACTCGGCACTGATTCAAGAGGGCTCCGTTTCAAAATTTTAGTTTTCTGTAAATAATTAGTCAGGACGTAAATTTTGGTTTTCCATAAATATCTTTCTGTCCAAAATTTAGTTAATTTGTTGGATGGAACATGATTGCATGTGTGAAAATACAAAGGACTGGTGTTGTCACGTTAGAAAAATGCTGTTTAACATTAGTCTATCTAAATTTTGAAAATACTTCTGCAAAGCTTTTGATTAGACCGAATGGTCCATATATAAAATTGTTCGTGCTTTTGTCGCAAATGCAGCCCACACATAAGCACAAATAATGAAAAATATTTTCTTTTAGAAGTAAGAGAATGATAAACACAGCACGTGTTTGAATGGTCTAAGAGCACAAGCTCGAAAGTGACTAAAATCATGAGTCCAACGAGAGAACCACATGCAGGTGCCAACAATAAGATGTTATTTTTCGACGGATTAAAATTTTCCAAAACGATTTTTGAAAAGGGTCACCCTAGACATATCTGTGAAATTATTTCAAAGTCTGACCAGCCATTCCAGAGAAGATTTTTAAAAATTTCTTCATGTACATACAGTGTTAATAGCCCACAGCCATCAGAGCCATGTTTCTTGATGGATCAAAATTTCTCGAACACTTGTCGTCAACAATTTCTTTAAACATCTCCTAAACCACGGGCTGATTTGGACCAAACTTGGCTGGAATGTTCCTTGGGAGGACCTCTTTGAAAATTGCTCACAGAATTTGATTCCATCAAAAACCCTAGTTGCCAGGAAATTCTTTCAAAATCTTCACCTCTGAAACTGCTTGTCAGATTTTGAAATAATTTCACAGAGATGTTCCTTGGGTGACCCTTTTAAAAAATTGTAGGCGAAATTGTAACCCTAAGAAACATGGCTCTGGTGAACGAGGGCTACTTGCACTGAACAGAAATGAAGAAATTCTTGAAAATTCTTCTTGAAACCGCTGGTCAGATTTAGAATAATTTCACAGAAATGTTCCTTGGATTACCCTTTTCCAAAATTGTTCGCGAAATTTTGATGTCAAAAGACCTGGCTCTGTTGAATGCCAATGAATTCGGGCTACTTGCACTATACAGAAATGAAAAAAAAAAAAAATCCATATCTTCTTCTTTATTTTGATCTGTCAATAAACACTGCTCTGATGAACAGGGGCTACTTGCACTATGGCCATGAAGAAATTCTTAAAAATTCTTCTTCTCAGAAACCGATGGTCAGATTTTGGAATCACGTCACAGAGATGTTCCTTGGGTGACCTTTTTGAAATATTGTTCGCGAATTTTTATCAGTCAATAAATATAGCTCTGGTGAATGGGGGCTACTTGCACTATACGGAAAATTCTTCTTCGCTGAAACGGTTGGTCAGATTTTGAAATAATTTCAGAGAGATGTTCCTTTGGTGACCCTTTAAAAAACTGTTCGCGACAATTGATCTGTCTAGAAACATGGCTCTGATTGGGGTGCAGGTGGCCACTTGCACTATACGGCCATGAAGAAATTATTAAAAATTCTTCTCTGGAACAGCTTGTCAGATTTTGAAATACTTTCACAGAAATGTTCTTTGGTTGACCCTTTTCGCAAAGTGTTCGAGAAATTTTGATCCATCAAGAAACATGGCTCTGATGGCTGTGGGCTATTAACACTGTATGTACATGAAGAAATTTAAAAAAATCTTCTCTGGAATGGCTGGTCAGACTTTGAAATAATTTCACAGATATGTCTAGGGTGACCCTTTTCAAAAATCGTTTTGGAAAATTTTAATCCGTCGAAAAATAACATCTTATTGTTGGCACCAGCATGTGGTTCTCTCGTTGGACTCATGATGTTAGTCACTTTCGAGCATGTGCTCTTCTGCAAGAAATTGTTGTTGGGTGATCTATCCAAAGTTTATTTGCAGAATTCTGATTCATCAAAATCATTGATGTGGTGATGATAGTAGGGGTGGTGACAGATTTCGAAATGACTTTTACAGGTGACCTTTAAAATTGTTTCGCAAAACAATGATTTTGTTTCCAAAGTTTCAATTATATGTAAAGAATTATGTTGATGGCTGAATAATGATTCATAAACTGCATAATGCAAATTTATGCATCTAGACCATTCAAACACGTGCTGTGTTTAATATTCTCATACTTCTAAAAGAAAATATTTTTCATTATTTGTGCTTATGTGTGGGCTGCACTTGTGACAAAAGCATGAACAATTTTATATATGGACCATTCGGTCTAATCAAAAGCTATGCAGAAGCATTTTCAAAATTTAGATAGACTAATGTTAAACAGCATTTTTCTAACGTGACAACACCAGTCCTTTGTATTTTCACACATGCAATCATGTTCCATCCAACAAATTAACTAAATTTTGGACAGAAAGATATTAATGGAAAACCAAAATTTACGTCCTGACTAATTATTTACAGAAAACTAAAATTTTGAAACGGAGCCCTCTTGAATCAGTGCCGAGTAACATAGTCAGAGCCGGTCCACATAATCAGAGCCCTTCTTTATTTTTATCAATTCTTGTGCTTTTCTTTTCAATTTTTGACCAGTAGTGAATGTAACATTTCCGGACATTAGTTCACGGCTTTGGGACAGTAAGACTCTCTCTTACTTGCCAATTAAATGGTAATAATAGACTGAATTTATCTCCGAGATGTATTATTTTGGCTACGGTCAATCCACGCCACAAATGATTCAGACAACATCGTGCACCTATTCCAACTTTCCATAGTGCAGAAAACACGTTGAAAGACCAGAGCATCGAATGAGTTCTCCTTTTTTTGAATTTCAGAGACATAAGAACACATAACAACAAATATTGACATGCCTACCTGTTTTGGGATTGTTTTTCAGCCGACATCTTCAGAAACGGAAGACCAACACAACATTTTCTCGTCGGAGCCATTGGCTCTGAATATGAAGTTTCCTACCCGTGATACCGGAAAGCATGAAATAACATTTATTATACATGTATTACAAAATACATGTTTATGTAATAAAGTATGTCTATGTCTTTGTCTTTGATATTTCTGGGCAGCTTCTAATAAACGTTTATAATCAGAAATGTTTCTATGCAACAGACGGTTTTTGTGCGGTTTTTTCTTACGCCTCGACTTGGAGGATTGGCATAGAAACTTCACAATCTGGAGTTGATACAGAGAATCTGTAGAAGTGAGGTTTTTGTTTCTATTTTTTCATTTTAGTATCCTTTTCTCCTTCGAAGGCGGAATCACATATCTTTGCAGAAGGTGTCGATTGAAATCAGGCTTTACCTACATAATAAATCTGCGCCGTCTGATCTTTGATATCAAACTACGACGCAAACTCTCTCTCTTACTCTCTGTCTTGCATTAAACGGTGTTTTAAGCCATTTACCACACAATCCTGACTTTTAACAAGAAGCCTTTTGAAAACATTGTGTGAAAAGGAGAAAATGCTGGTAACCAGCATTTTCTCCTTTTCCCACAATGTTTTCTTCCCTTCCTGAAACAAGTTTCAGAATCTTTAGTCACATTTATTTTGTCATCTGAAGTTGCTTTCAGTTTGGACCAGTCTAGAATTTTGTTGTTTGGTAAAGAGTTAACTCCGATCCTGCATAAGTAAGTTCAATTCAATTCATTTTACAAGCCGATCGCAGAATTTCAAATAGTATTATTTCAAATGTACCTTTTTGGAAAAAAATTCTCTATATCGGACAGTGCAGGTCCAAGATCAGACTGCACGTTCTATGCAGTCTGATTTTAATCTGCACTGTCCGCAAAAGGTCAACGAATTAAGTGTAAACAGTTGGTGAGGAGCTGTGATTTAATTATTCTAGTTGTTAATCTTCAGAGCTCTTTAGTTAATTAGTTAAACAGATGTTAGAAATCTTTTAAGGTAGTAGACCCGTAACACTTCTAGTGCAGCATGGAATAAAATTTCTTGATAGTTGATGAATATACGGTTTTATACAGATATATAGAGGATAATCAACTGGTTGTTTTTGATATGAAAAATATCTCACGAGGATGCGTTGTTAGGCGTTGAAAAAACGAGTGCGTAGCACGAGTTTTTTTAACGCCTTACGACGCATCCGAGTGAGACATTTTTCATATCAAAAATAACCAGTTGATTATTCTATTTATTATATACCTTATTAACATCATTATTTGTAATTTTGCGTTTGAAAGTCGAAAAAAATGTAGTCGAAAAAAAAGGTAGTTCCCAAATGACGTCAGGAAGTGAAAGTTGATAACGTCACTAGTGATGATATCAAAATTTATTACACTGGGAAATTCCAGGATTTCACTGCTAGGTATATAATAAAATACTTTTGCACTTTTTTGATCCGGTCAGAAACTCCTTTGATGTCTATATTGAAATTATTTTTGATATTTTTGTTAGTTTGCAGAAAAAGGATGTAATTATTATATTTGCTTTGTAATGAGAATATAGGGGTTTTAGATTTACAAATGATACATCTATGGAGGCAAAAAAAAAGATAAATAAGGCTCAGTTAAAGTAGTACAATTGATTATAGCAAATTTTGTAGGATAATATTATGGTTGAAATAGCTGCTTTCTATCGCGGGTCCACTAGCTTATCGTAGTAAACCCATAATAGAAAACAGCTATTTCTACAAAATTTGCAAAGATTAAAAATGAGAACTATTGTACTGTTTTCACAGAGCCACGTTTTCCTTTTTGTCCTTCCTGCAATTATCATTAATAAATCTAAAACCACTATATTTTCATTACAAAGTGACATGATAATTACCTCCCTTTTTTGGAAACACCAACAAAAATATCAACAAATAATTTCAATATAGACATCAAAGGAATTTCTGATCGGTTAAAATGTGCAAAAGTATTATACCTGTATAAATCTGTCTATCAACCTATCAACTATCAAGAAATTTTATGCCGTGCTTTATTAGGAGTATTACGGTCCCGCTACCGCTACCTTAAGGAGTATAGCCGATAGTGAAGACTAAGATCAGACTTCAATGTATAGTTTGATCTTCTGACAACATGGTTCTGTAGTTTGTAAGAGCCGAGCCCGTGCAGGTTAGTCTATGGCGGATCGCTGGTTCGATCCCCGGCTCGGCCAATTTCTTTCCAAAGATTGATGATAGTCATTGCGAAAGAATTCATTCCTCTCTCACTCCAGTACGTTATTTCGACAATTGTTATACGGAAAAGAAGCCAGCGGCTTGGAAGGAATATTATGAGTAGTACTGGTGACTGAAACTCCAGGAAAGCATGGATAGGTGCACTGACCACCGCGATCTAAGTAGAATAACGTTGAAAATGGCAATAAAACACTACATAGTCATAACGGTCATGAGAACACGTTCTATGCAGTCTGGTCTTGATCTAAATTGTCCGCAAAAAGGACTATGACTAGCACTTAGAGGCATATAGAGTTGATTAAATCCACATTGCAACTGATTTATGGGCAGGTCGGTTGTGTTCTATTAATAATTTATCTACTTAATCAGTTGTCCATTTGCAAATGGTTATTTGTTTAGTAAATATTGTTTCAATCAAAGGATGTTCTATAGTATGCTGCTCAAAAGAATTAAAAATACACCTCTACTTGTTTTCATGCGGATTTTTTTTTAACCTATTTTATCTATATCTTAGGAAACAATCATCGTTGTCTGCGCATGTCATAACCTTCGAAGATTCGATATGTCTAATATAACGCATCGCCCACCCCCTGATACCTGGGATAAGTAGGGCTTACACCGAATCTATTAGCCTATTACCCAAGCAATTGCGGAATAAAAAAAAATAAAATAAGTCCTCCGGTTATCTTAAATCTTTACCAAACGACAAAATTGTAGACTAGCCCAAAATCAAAAACATTTGCAGACGACAAAATAAAAGTGACTGAGAAATTGAAGTTTGGTTTGGAAAGGGTAGAAAACATTGTGGGAAAAGGAGAAAGTGCTGTTTACATGCATTTTCTCCTTTTCCCACAATGTTTTCTTTCTCAGGGTTGTTTAAAGGTGGGATTGTGTGGTAAAGAGTTAAAATGTCTAGATTCAGTGACAAAGTTCATTACCTCCCGCTAAATGGCATTCTACAAATTCTAATCTATCTAGTTTGGGCTTTCTTGGTACAGAACCGGACTACTTTTCTACTCGACAACCGTTACTTTGAATTCAAAACTAATATAAACGTTTACTCAACAAAATACGACCAGGTGCATTCATTCAGCTATGATCAGCAATTTAAAGAAATCTGGAGCTAAAACAGGCATGGTTTCTCATCAAACGTATTGATAAAAGCTATTTTTCCATCGCTACTTTATAGCGCGTATTACTACAATCCTCCTGCCCCCTAAAAATAGGGGGAATCGATACGCCATAGCAGACAGGTTGAATCATCGAAGAATATGACATGCGCTGACAACGTGACAGAGTTTATAGTCCATGATGCTTCGACATACAAACAAGAATCACGTTCAACTTCAATTGCGATAGAAATCTACATTTTAACTTGGAAAAAAATGGACTTATAAAATCGGCGCCAAAAATGTTAAGACTTTTTTAAGATATAGTCGAACAATAACGGTTATAATAAAGTCAATAATTACAGTATGTATATACTGTAGATAAACTGACAGACATCTTTCAATCATAAATGAAAAATCTCAGCGAGGGGTATTTTGGAAATTAAACTGTACAGACTGATCATATTTCTAACCCTTATTATATTAAATATTAGTAATTGAAATGAATTTTTTGAGCGGATATTGAAAACCCAACGTTTGCAATTTCAAAGATTGGTGTGTGTGTGTGGGGGGGGGGGGGGGGGGGGGGCGAGGTGGGGGAGGGCTGGGGGGGTGGGGAGGAGGGGGACATAGAGTGCTCACTGGACAGTGAAGATCAAGGTCAGTCTGCACTTTCTGTGCAGTCTGATCTTGATCTACACTGTCCAGAAAAGGTCAGGGAGAGTTTCGCTTTTTCAACCTAAGCGTAAGAAAGATGATTTTAGATATGTAAACAATTAATCGATTACTCTCTATGTAAAAACGCTTTTTTTTTAAATAAAAACTGTATATAGGAAAATAAACAGATTATTTAAAAAAAAAAACGATTTGTGTGAATTTTCATTAATTTGGAATGACGTGGAATTCAGTTCATAACTTTCAACCAATATCTTAATGTTATCCTTAGTTAACCCTTTACCAGACGACAAAATTTTGGCCTTGTCTGAATTGAAAGCATTTGCAGACGACAATTTCAGTGTGGCTAAAATGATGTAATTTTTCTTTGATCGAGTAGAAAGCGTTATGGGAAAAGGAAAACATGCTGGTAACCAACATTTTCTTCTTTTCCCACAATGTTTTCAAAAGGTTTCTTTTGCAGGAGCTCAAAAGTGGGCATTTTGTGGTAAAGGGTTAAAGGCTTTAAAAAATCCTGCATGCAGAATCAAATCATATTCTATTACGGAATCAATAAGCGTTTTTTTATGGAAAAACTTGGAATTGTTAATTAAAGTATTTCTGTAATATAAAATGCAAAAGATGATCTAAATTATGGCATGTACTTGATTAAAACACATGTAATTACATAAATGTTACCCGTCAGGCGAAAAAGGACCTTCTGGAAATTTCGAAAAGTGTCAATTCTTGTCAGACTACACGAATTGCGCAGGCTGACCAGGGTTGTCACTTTTCGCTTTTATGATAGTTTCTGTATATATGAAAAGAGGTCATTCTACCTTATTAAACAATCATTTTTAAACTATCAACTTAAATTGACCTGCACTTTTTTCATCTGTTTTCATCCAATTCATGTACAGAATATGCCCAAATGGTCCCTTTTCGCTTGACGGGTCACAAATGAATAAAGAATGACTATTTTCCTAGTCTCGGCATGCTTAATATAAGTCCAAATTCAACAATCATTTTTTAAAACGTTATTTTTGTTATTCTATAGAAGTTATTTTTAGGTTCAATAGTCACAAAACTTCTGATTTTGTGCTTACGTGTAAGCGGATATTGCGAATCAAAGATCAGACTGCACAAACGTTCAGTCTGATCTTTGATCTACACCTGTCGCAGGGGCAGCTTTAGTTATTAAAACCGCTTTCAGGATTTAACTCTTTACCAAACGACAAAATTTTAGATTGGACCAAATTGAAAGCGATTGCAAGCCATATTTTCAGTGTCGCTCAAATAGCAGAATTATTTCTTTGATAGAGTAGAAAAACATTGTGGAAAAAGGAGAAAATGCTGGTCACCAGCATTTTCTCCTTTTTCCACAATATTTTCAAAAGTCCTCTCTCCAAGGGTCGTTCAAACCGGGGATTGTTTGGTAAAAGGTTAAATACGCTAATCAGACAGGACAAAATTACGGCAGATATTTGAAACATTTAACTTTTTGAGGAAGCTTATTGTTTGTCTATCATAAAAGCTAAGTGTTAAAATTTTCTCTCATGTTCCATTTTCATGTCTGATCTTGATCTACACTGGACTCTAAATCAACTGTAGTTGTTAAAGGCGCTTTCATCAGTATTAACCTTTTACCAAACGACAAAAGTTTTAACCGGTTCAAATATTGAAAGCACTTGCAGACGACAACATAAAGGTAACCCAAAAATTGAAATTTGTTTCCAGAAGGGTAGAAAACATTGTGGGAAATGGAGAAAATGCTGGTTACCAGCATTTTCTCCTTTTCCCACAATGTTTTCTAAAGGCTTCTTCCTCAGGTTCGTCAAAAGTAGGGATTGTGTGTGGAAATGGGTAAAATACGCCCGTCATAACAAACAGAAATTATCAAGGTAGATATTTGAAATGTTTAACTTTTTGAGGAAGCCATTGTTAGTCTATAATAAAGGTAAGTGTATAGTTTTCTCTCATGTTCCGAATACAAGTCTAATCTTGATCTGCACTGGCAGCTACAGTTATGAAAGGGTTTAGAAACGCCTATAATGACAGTAGATATTAGAAATGTTTACTTTTCGAGAAGGCCATTGTTAGTTTATTGCAAATGGAAGACTTAGTGTATAATTTTCTCTCAGGTTTCTACTACAAGTCTGATCTTGATCTTCACTGGAATCTAAAGCACTTATTTTAGTGAAAAGCCCTTTCTGTGATGAAATACGCCCTTCGTGTTGAATAAATCAGAGTAGATAATGAAAATGTTTACATTTCGAGAAGACCATTGTGAGTCTATTATAATAGATAAGTGTATATATAATTTTCTCTCGGGTTTCAAACTTTCTTAACCAATTACCACAGAATCCATACTTTTGACGACTTTAAGAAAGAACCATTTAGAAAACATTTTTGGAAAAGGAGAAAATGCTGGTAACCGGTATTTTCTGCTTTTCCCACAATGTTTTCTACCCTTCACAAAACAAATTTCAAATTTTCAGTCCCTTTTATTATGTCGTCTGCAAATGCTTTCGATTGAAGCCTGAAATATTGTCGTTTGTTAAGGAGTTAAAGAAGTTTCAGCAAAAAATCCTTTCAATGGACTTCAATGGGACCGAATCAGGACATGTCAATAATCATGTATAATTTATCTCGATATTGCTATCTCAAAAAGTTCCTATCTGAATTGAGCCGAGCCTCGGTATCTCAGTCGGTAGCGTACAATACTTGAGTACAGGAGGTCTGCTGGTTCGATCCCCGTTATGGCCGATTTTGTTCCGAGAAACGATGATAGGTTTTCAGCTTAACGTAGTAATCCGTAATTGAAAAACAGCCATTTCCACTATAATATTATTCTAAAACAATGCTTTGATTAATTAAACATTAGTATTATTGTACTACTTTCACGGGGCCATTATTTTTCCTTTTTGTCCTTCTTAGAATTATCATTTATAAATCTAAAACCACTATATTCTCATTTCAAAGGGAGACAATAATTACCTCCCTTTTCTGGAAACTAATTAAAGTATCAACTAATGATTTCAAGACAGACATCAAAGGAGTTTCTGGTCGGTTAAAATGTGCAAAAGTATTTTATCTGTATAAATCCATATTTATCAGCCATCAAGAAGTTTTATGCCATGCTGCACTAGAGGTATTAACCGTGATCGTGAGGTAGAGTGTAGACCCAGCAACCACAAAGTCTTGGGTTCGATTTGGAACAGTTCATTGGCCCATACAATAGGCGCCATTACTGGTGTAGTTCCCAGGAAGCAGAATCGAGAGAGATAAGTTGTAAGAATTTGTTTCCTCAATCAGTGTAAAATAAACAAAGTTCACAGTAAAAAAACAAATTAACAAATGCATGGCAGAAATAAGTGACCGGACAGAATTCGAACACAAGAACGCCCGGACGAAAGGCCAATACTTTAACCACTAAGCTAAAACAGTTGTTAGGTATTGTATTTAACTCGGGATGAAGTCACGCATGAAGGAGTGGTCTCCGGTAATAATGTTTAAACCTGTAGGTTGCTGAGCACGACTCGGTGACCTATTGCGGACAATGTAGATCAAGACAGTGTAGATCAAGACAGTGTAGATCACAGAAAGTGCAGTCTGATCTTTGATCTACACTATCCGATAAGGACACCTCCCCCACAAAAAATATGTATACATGTATGACCCATCACGGAAATAGAGACCTTCTGCGAACTGCGAAAAGTGTCAACCTAGTCAGACTGTGCGAATCGCGCAGGCTGACTAGGGTCGATATTTTTCGCTTTAATGACATTTTCTGTATGAAAAGTGGTCATTGTATCTTGTTACACAATCATTTTTGAATTATCAACTTAAACTGACCTACACTATCGTCGATATGTTTTCAATACTTTCAGAAGGGTCAAATTAAGAATTATCAGCACGGGTAGGCCTGCTTTATGAATGGATTAAACATGATCCTATCGTCAATATTTCACCCTTTACCACATGATCCTGTGTTTAAACGATCCTGACGTGGAAGGCTTCGGGGGCGGTGGGGGGGTTAAATAATTATGCTCTTTTATCACTCTGCCACAATGGTTTCAAAAGTGGACTGCTGTCGTTTACATTGTCAATATTTCGACGATGATGATGTGGGAAAGCAGCCAGTGGCTTGAAAAGAAAATTGTCCACAGTAATGGTAAAAGAAACTTAAGGAACGCATGAATAGGTGCACTGGCCGCCGCGATATAACTGAAATAATTTTGAAAACGGCCTTAAACACCATAATCAATAAATCAATTAATCAATCAATCAATATTGTCAATACCGAAGAAGCTCAATGAGAAATTTTCGTTCAAGAAAAAATGAAATAAAAGACATTTCTGACAAACTGACAAAAGGGCATTTCCTGCATCTGGATAAATATCGACCCAAATAAGTTTGTGTAGTGCGCGCAGGTTGGCTTGTGGCAAGTTTTGTTCGCTTTTAACCCTTTCCCAAACAATCCCTGGTTTTTACGGGTCTGGAATAGTGGCCTTTTGAAAACATTGTGGGAAAAGGAGAAAATGCTTGTAACCAGCATTTTCTCCTTTTCCCACAATGTTTTCTACCCTATCATAGACAGAAATCATCTTTTCAGGAAGAGTTGAATTGTCGTCTGCAAGTGCTTTCAATTTGGTCTAGTCCGAAAGTTTGTCGTTTGTGAAAGGGTTAAGGTCAATTTGCTGCAAGTCACAAGACCGATTCAGTTCCAAATTGTCAATCGTTAGACTAAATGATGTGTCCCCTGAAAAAAATAACAAATTAGATGTTCGAACTGAAGCTCTGTCTGTCTGTCTGTCTCTCTCTTTCTCTCTCTCTCTCTCTCTCGTTCACGTTCGTGCGCTCTCAATTTCTCCCGTTCAACTCTTGAATATGTCACTTACAATTATTCATCAGTGACTTACGAAGAAAAACGAAGTATTAGAGTTCACTCCCTTTAAATGTTAAGAAGCCAGCATGGTATGACGTCACAAAGGAAGTTCATTTGTACAGTTTACAATAACTTCAATGTTATTTAAATGATGGTATTCATCTTTGATAGGGTAGAAAACATTGTGGGAAAAGGAGAAAATGCTGGTTACCAGCATTTTCTCCTTTTCCCGCAATGTTTTCAAAATGCTTCAGGGTCGTCAAAACTCGTGAATGTGTGGTAGAGTTAAAAGGATATTAAAAATTCAAATATAGCCCGAAAGGTATTTTTTCCAGGAATGATATATCATTATCAGACAGTGTAGATTCAAGATCAGACTGTACGTTCTTTGCAGTCTGATCTTGAATCTACCAGTCCGCTAAAGGTTAAAGAATCAAGCCTAGCGGCCCAAGTGATATTTAGTCTTTCCGGCATTCAGAAAGCATTTCAAATAATTTTCTAAGAACAACTTTTTTTTTCTTAAAAAAAAAAAGGGTAAAACTGCCTGTCGACCTATAACTCTTTATCACGAAAAAATGAAGTTTCAGCAATTTTCCTCTGACGTCACTGGAGAGACAGCGTTCCTCCAAATAAGACTCTAATCAAAATGCAAATCAAGTAAAACACGAATGGATATTCGAGTTATTCTAGCTGGTCATTGCAGAAATTGGTAGATTAAGTTAGTTATTCATTTCTATCTTTGATTTATTCATAACTAAAATAATGAATATCAAAAATGTCTTTCTTGCTTATTCTTTTTAGACCTGAGCTGCATTTTACAGTATTGTATATATTCTTTTTAACGTCCTTAAGAAAATTAATTTAAAAAAAAAAATAGTGACTATAATGTATCTACTTTTCTTTTTTTATTCTCTACCCCTACCAGAGAAGAGAGTATACCGGTGTTCTCATGTCCCTCCGTCCGTTCGTCTTGTTCTTGTTTCTGTGCTGTAACTAAAGAGCAGTTTTACTTAGGACTCTGGAAAATTATACAAGTATTTCTCATGGCCTTAGGAGGTGCCCTATTGCTTTGGGTCAAATTGGGCAAAGGTCATAGGAAAACTTTGAAAATCGTTTCCGTGCCCTACCTTAATGGCTGTTTCACCTTGTTACCTGAGACTTTACATATGTAATGCCCATGACCCCAGGATCTGCCCTATTGGTTTTTGGGTGACATGAATCAAAGGTCAAGGTCACAGGTGATCTTTGTTTTGAATAAATCTTTTCCATTCTCTGATAGTGCTGCTTCAGTGACAAGGTGCGTTGGGGGGCTATTTGTCCGCCTGCTACAGTTCTTTTTGCCTGTCCGTCTGTCTGTCTGTCTTGGAAAATAAAAACATACTTCCATGTGGAACTTTTTTTGATCAATCTATTTCTTAGGTCAAGAAAAACGATTCATAACAGGCTTAAGTCTTTTACCACAAGTTCCAATAACTCTGAGAAAGAAGTCTTTCGAAAACATGGAGGGAAAAAGATAAAATGCTGGTAACCAGCAATATTTCCTTTTCCCACAATTTCCGGGACACGATGAAAAGAACATATGCTAAAAGAAAAAAAATCTGAAATACAGTTGGAAAATATAAGTGAACTATAAGTTTTGATAATTGATTGCAAGCTATGTATTGCTATGAGATAATACAGATTAACATGTCTTTTTAACATGTGACCCATCACGCAAAGAGGGACTATCTGGGAATTCTGTACATCAATTAGATGAAAACAGATCAACGATAGTACAGGTCAGTTTAAGTTGATAAATCAAAAATGATTGTATATAACAAGGTACAATGACCACTTTTCATACAGAAAATGTCATTAAAGTGAAATGTGTCAACCCTGGTCAGCCTGCGCAATTTGCTCAGTCTGAGGATTGAGACTTTTTGCAATTACCAGAAGGTCACATATGATAGAGCACTCAATTAATGAAAAACAGATCAACGATAGTGCAGGTCAATTTAAGTTCATCATTCAAAAACGATTATATAACAAGGTACAATGACCACTTTTCATACATAAAATGTCATTAAAGCGAAAAGTGTCCGCAAAGTCTTAGATTCCCAAGCTTAGCAGCCTAAGAGTTCAATTTGTGATATCAAGGGGTTAGTGCAAGACTATTGTAAGTGCATATACAATATATATGCATTTACAATAGATTTGATTTTACCCCTCGATATCATAAAAACTATATCAACCATTGCGAGTACAGAAGCTGCTCTGCTGGTAAAGAGTCAAGATGGCCGGCGCTCCTTGGGGACGAACCGGAAACAAATTGTGTTAGCAGCATATCAACGATCTACAGTCGAATTGAAAGGCAATCAAGAATTTACATTTAAGAACAAATGAAAAAGCAAATCATTTGTTTCTCTGGTCCCCACAATTACAAACCCAGTC
The DNA here is from genome assembly GCA_943736015.1 of Tridacna crocea. NCBI lineage: Eukaryota > Metazoa > Mollusca > Bivalvia > Cardiida > Cardiidae > Tridacna > Tridacna crocea. The sequence goes on along the minus strand of OX031066.1, from coordinate 28,959,922 downwards.
CCACGGAATAGATTGATCTATTGACATTTTACATTAACGGCCTCTTGTGTGTATTTCATCACCTCAAATGGTTTCATTGTCCTTATTTAGAACCATTCTTAGGAAAGTTCTTGGTCTTATTATCCAATATTATCTTACTCTGAAAGAAGCACAACTTCTGATTGGCTGAACCAAACAGTTTAGCCAATCAGGAGTTTTGGTAAATTTAAATTTCGGAAAATTGAATGAGTACCACTTTCGATAGTTCAAACTTGTCCAAAGTGGAAGTTAATATTATTGTGGCGCCGCATGAACAGCGGCACTATATTTTTATTCGGTTTTGAAAGTACCTGCGGAGGCAGCCATATTGTTTACTCTGATTTAAGTCATTTCGTAACTAGGTCATGTCGTACTTAGGCAATTTTGTACAATTTTGGTCATTTAGTATCCACCTATTCTTTTTATTTGGTCCGGTCGTACCCACTTCGATCATTTCGTACCCACTTTGGTCAATTCCTATCCAACTTTTAATATCAATTGGGTTATTTGGAATCTAGTTTTGATTCTATTTTCTTGTTTTATTTCTCCAATGACAACTGCTTTTATACATGTACATAGCTCCAATTGAAATTATGTTAAATTTCGCAGAAAGATGGCTATGATTGTGTCTAACCATTATTGGTACTTTTTTTCTTTAAGTTTTAAATTGCACCGTAAGGACTGTTTAGGACTTCTTAGTTAATTTTTCACCGATTTCAGCAAAAATTTAATTTTGTTAATTCAAAATCGTGTAGTGTGCCTTTTTTGTTTTTTTGGCAACTGATTTGCGGCGCCATTGATTTTATGCATCAATATAATAATAGTAGTACATCTTTTACAAAATGTCACGTTTTTCGAGAATTCCAAGTCGAAAAGGAGGAATATCTATATCAAAATGATTTTGCTAGTTATGTTCCCTTATTATATGAGTTTCCCTTTTGATAGTTGTCCACGTAAGTTAATATCATTAGTAATAGCAGTGATATTACGTTGAAAATTGTCCAAAGAAAATTCATCAGTTATAACGGTGATATTACTCTGATAGTTGTCCAGACAAGTTAATTCCATCAGTACTAGCGGTGATATTACTCGGATAGTTGTCCATAGAAGTTAATATCATCAGTTATAAAGATGATATTACTTGTACTACTGTATTACTAGTTGTTCAAAGAAGTTAATATTATCAGTTGTAACAGTTATATTATATTACTCTGAAAGTTGTCCAAAAGAAGTTAATATCATCAGTAATAGCAGTAATATTACGAAATTTCATCGCCAAAATTGGACGAACTAAAAAAGTAAATATGTACTGAAAGAAAAGTGTACCGTTCTGAACGGAAATATCGTACCAGTAAACTTTGTGAAGGACTGTAGCATTCCGTAGGACGAGGAATAGCAGAGAGATTCAAAGCGCTGAAAGTACTAATGGAAGGGGCAAGTATGCATAAAGCACTTTGTATCCAATCATGAAATGTCCAGTGAAAGAGTAAAAGAAAGAAAACGGATGCCAATGTCCGGCAGTTGCTTTAAGTGAAAAGTAAAAAAACCGGACCTTACTGTGTCATTTTTTTATTTCTACAAGCTCGTATTTTACATCAACTCATGTGTAAGGCGGTTTTTAGGGGTATGTCATTTCAAGGCAATTAGAAACGGCAGTTGCAGCCCCAGCAAATCAGAAAGCATCCTCATTGACCAAGTTTCGATCCATACTGTAATCGACCCTGGGTTATTTGGCTGGCGTTTCCTCGTTCTCATGGATTATTCATGAAGCATTATGATTGGTAATCTGAGTTTTCTTGAGAAAATTAAACTATTTTTATCACTAATATGCTATCATTTCTATTTTTAGTAACTGAAGAAATGAAATTGCCCTCCCTACAAGAGAGAATGAATATGTTATCGATCTTTCGATTGGCTATTAGAGTGCTTTCCGATTCTATAAATATTCATATAAAACGAAGACTTGTTAGTCAATTTTCCTAGGGCTAATGCATGGAGAGTAACGTAATGCTTAAACCTGGGTTCTGAGGATGATCAGACAACAAATAAACCGTAGTTATACATGATGTTGAGAATAGTTGCAGCTTTCATGCAAAAGTCTGAAAGCTGGTTACTAAGGCTAGGCAGAAGTGGCCCCTAGCCAGAAATATAAGTGAAAGATTTATATAAGCCATCCTGTGTGAAAAAGGGGCTGAATATATCTGCAAAAGGTATCGACCCATGTCAGCCTGCGCAGTCCGCGCAGGCTGACACGGGTAGAAACTTTTTGCCATGGGTAATTTTTCTGCATGCCAAAGAATTGCTGAAACTCATGATTCAATTGGTAGTTTTACAAAATGGATTTTATGGATCCATTATCACGTAATTACTTGCTTGGTATCATCCATCACGGAATTTCATTGAGCATAATTCTAACACGACACGTTAATTTGGCTCTATAAACACAGTGCAACGAAAGTGTGGTAAAATCTATGTTATGCTATAGATAGTGACGTCATTCTATGTAGAGTGACGTCATTCTGTAAAATGTAAATAAGTTATTCAATGGAATATAATATGCATGAACCGCGTTTAAAATACTCAAAAGTATCACCTTGTTTTTCTTTGATTAAAAGTTTGTCATGTTAGAATCGAAATAATCTTCTTTCTGTCATAGTTTATCGTTCAATAAACCACGTTGTGAGTTATGAAGCGCAATGAATGAACTACTCGTGCTATCGCCCTCGTGGATTATTTATTGTGTTTCATAGCTCATAACTATGGTTTATTGAACGGAACGATAAACCACGATAGAAAGAAGACTGTTTCCTTAATTATGCAGGACTCGGCTTTCAATTCCTTAAATCTAACACTGAAATACAATATACATGTATATGAGCAACACAATTATATTAAATTGACAAAATAATCCTGCAAAAATGGACTGGAACGGAAGCAAAGCTTGTAGAATTCCTCTTCAATTTCCGGTTATTGCATATTCCGTAAATTCAAAAGAGTAATCAAGATATTTAAAGTTTGTTTCCCCGACTTTTTAATTTATTTTAACAATAAAGCTAGATGAAAATGAACATGATAAAGACATAAATTCTGCAAGAAATTGATTCATGTAGAAGACAAACATCAGCATAAACTATTTTTGTAGGTGTCAGCAGTAAGGGCAGATCTGTCGTCATAGATGGTTGGTGCCTGCAGTAGGATTCCAAAGGTACCCATCAAAGATGCAGATGTAAACACCCAGAAAAACATTCTGTCTAATACCATGGCAACGAATTTCCAGTCTTCTACAATCTGAAATGAGACAAAACCCATGACAAGCTGCCTTTTTGTTGTAATTGCATTTAATTGTTTTGGAAATAAACACCTTTTTTTCAGAATTTATTTGTTATTTTAAAGTCTGTACACATACTAGGTCCTTATCAGTCCTAGTCAATGAAAACATCTGATACTTAAGAAATCACCTACCTGAGGTTGGTGTTTTGTACTTTTTGTTCATGTTTCAGTATGAAGAATTCCCTCTCCTATAAAGAGGCATTCTCTACTACATCGTAGATATTTGTTGTTTGAGCATAAAAAAAAACGCTAGTTCAAGTGGTCTAAGAAGCATAACTAAGTATGAAGGTGTCGCAGTATTATATGTATTATGCTGAAGTGGTGTTTCCTACCAATAAATTAAATTCACTCATTTTATAAAGTAGGCCTATTTTATGTTCAGATATGAAACAAAGTACAAAAATCACATGACTTGGGTTCTAAGTTCAAAACTATATCAGAAAAGCGGATCGCTGACAGAGAAAAAGACTAACGGTGGTCAGTAATTCGTTGACTGAAATATAACCTTCTCAATTTCAGTGGTGGCATGCTGCTCATCTTTGATGTTGAGTTAGATTACAAACCTTAGAGTGTTCGTCGTCTTCTTTAAGATGATTGGATATGTACATAACGTCATCTAATACGTCACGTATCCCAGGCGGGAAGGTTGAGTTATTTTTAGGTCGACTGCAAGGAATAGAATTTTCCTCCTCTGGTATAACGTGTAAACCAAGCTGAGACTGTGACGTCACGTACACACCCTCACAACGTATGAAGCTGGACTCTGCATCAACAACTCCATTACATTTCTTCCAGTGTTTAAATTTTTCATGAAGAATGGGTCTGCGCATGTGCAACAGTTTTGGTAACATTTTAAGGAAAACGACCTTGACCCAGTTAGACATCTGATGTGTGCTTGGCGACCGAAAATGTATACATAAAATGAACACGGTCACAATAATTGAAAGTGTTACCAAGATCATTGTAAACAACAAGTATTTGCCAATCAACGGAATAACAATCGAAGTCGGCGGAATGATTTCTGTTAGCAGCAAGAAGAACACAGTTAATGACAACAAAATGGAAATACACAGGGTTATCTTCTCTTCGCTATTGGATGGTAAATAAAAAACAAGGATCGTTAGAAACGAAATGACCACACAAGGTAAAATGAGATTAACAGTATGAAAAAGCGTCTTCCTCCGCATTGTGATATAAAAAGTAACATCCGGATATGATTCTATGCAACAAATATATTGTTTGATATGCTTCTGTGCCGTGACGGAGACAATGTCCCACTCAACATTCTCGTAAAAGTCTCGCAGATCAATGCCTTGTTCAATAACGTCCACAGAATTTTCATCAGGCGCGCACAAATGTAGTAAGTCGACTTCAAAACGATCGTAAGTCCATGATCCAAATTTCATGGAACATTTCTGAATGTCAAATGGAAAGAATTCCACGTCCATGATACAAGCACTTTTATATATAGCTGGTGGTTCCCACACAATCAATCCCGTAGAATGGACAGTTGCTTTTGTAACTAACGTAACCTCAAACTGCCCATCGGCGCTGAAAAAGAATACAAGGATATTAAAGGAATGTGTTGAATATACGTGTATATAAAAATCGTATGTAATCGATAAACGTGCAAGTCTCATAATTTTAGGGTCATTATATGCTGAAATCAGAGAGAATTCTGGAAAAAAATGAATTTCCCTTAAGTCAGTGTTATTGTTCAAATATGAAAGTTTTCAAAATTATTTCCTTTGGCTTCCGAGATTTTGTAAGTTTAAGTTCTAAGAGCTAAATCTTAAACAGAAACTTGTCAAAGTATTTTTGAAGAAAAAAAGCAATTAGCAAGCCTTCAACAATTGTTTTGTGCTAAACTTTGTATAAAACGCTGCAATATGGGGTTACACACAAAACAATCATCATGCCCTGACCTCAAAGCATTGTAATAGCTCAGGTTATTGCAGTTATAAGTCACTTCCCGACAAAGTCAGTTCCAAACAATTCGGCAACAGTTTCTTTGTTAAACAACACATCATTACAATTGTACAATAAAAGTCTGTAACTTGGATAGTGACAACAACAGATTTTTTTTATCATTATCAGGCAAGATAGGGAAATCTTCACATTGGACCGAACGATGTATACAATCACTATGCACAGAGTTTAGCCTCTGTTCTACTTATCGATACGGTTACAAAACATTTTGAAAGCATTATCAATTACCGATAATTCGAAACATTACTACAAAATATAGAATATTAATATGGTATATTTTTCATCACGTACATAAGATGAACTGTAAAAGCAAACTCGAGAGTTAAACGTCTTCGAATGGATTACTATCTGAAACTCAATTCATGTTTCAAAACTAACTTGAGAAATATAGAAATAAAATTGAAGAAAAAAAAAAATAGCAACGGCTGATAACATTACTATACATCTTTGGTTTACTTCGAAAACCTCTTAACTACAGCTTTTTTCAAGTTGTAGTTACGAGGTTTTTGAAGTAAACCGACGATATGTAATCTTCTAAATACAAAATATGCATGCGTGTTGATTATTAAAGAGCATTTCACACACAAAGCACAAGTAATTGATTTCTTTCCAACTTTATCAAACCAATTTTTTAGTGAAGGTAGATGGTTACATGCTGTCAAAGAAATTGTCAGATTCGCGGAGAAATGTATTAACTGAATCAGAGACTGAAACTCTAAACTATATTTTATTAGTTCTATGCGTCAACCAATGAGCAACGGCAACAAGGCTACCTCATGCATAAAACACAAAATAATATTCAATACTCGTGCAACTACCAAAGCTAAACTCTAAATGAGCTCAGCCAAACAATACTTACTTCTACATGTCCTTCAAGAGTAATGTTACATGATAGAGAAAAGTAACTGAGAACCTGTGTTAATACAATATCATAAAATACAACATGTATCTCAAAACGTTGTTTCAAATTTACCCCGCAATTTTAGTTGTAGTTGGGGGTGAAACATTCGTGGGTTCCATCAACCGGTGTTATTCGTGGTCTGTTATCATAAAGTGTGGGTGCCTGTAGTATGATCCCAAACGTGCCTACAAGACACGCCACCGTGAATATGCACAGGAACATCCGGTCGAGCACCATGGCGACGTATTTCCAGTCCTCCTGAATCTATCGTAATTAGAAGAAACCTTTACCAGGCGATCATGTCTATTTACGACCCTTAGATAGACACGATTTTTAAAACATGACGAGAAAGTTCAGTGCCGAAAACCAGAATTATCTTCTTTTCTTCGGTGTTTGAAAACCATTTCAAAAATATATAATGCCATATGAGTTAAATCCTAGTTGTTTCGGTAAATGCTTTCAACCTCACAAGATTATGATTTCTCGCCTAGAAGAGAGCAAGGAAAATCATACTGGACAAATTATTTGGAAAACAAGAGCTTGGCAGAGCGGCGCACATATGCCCGACGGGGCTTGTCAATGAAATGGCTTAAAATCTAGAACGTCTACAGAGATCGAAATTTTAAGACTTACATGCACAACTACACATTAAAGATATTCTTTGTGGTAAGTTTGAACTTATTCCAAAGGAAACTGTAGGAGGTGTTGCGCACACAAGAAATTTCGAACGGACGCACGGACAGACAAGACGGATGGACGGACGACCGGTGAAGTAATATAATACATGTACGACGCTTTCGGGTGTAAAAAAATGATATGATATCCATATTTCAAGTCTACATATTCTGGGAAAGGCAAACTTGCTGGAGACCTACTCTCCGGCGACCATCTCTTTCGGAATTTTCAGTTATTTTCATAAACTTCTAAACCTTGCCTTGAATGCATTGTAACATTGCTTTTTATATTCAGAAGAATAACCATTTTTATTCCCTTTTTCAGAGAGTGCGTGAATATTTGGGGAAAAAAAAGATGATTGGATGTTAAAAGTCTGCTAAATCAAATTGAAATCACTTTGGCAGAAACTTTAATTGGTGTTGACACAGCAAAAATTTAGATAATCATTCACTGCATGTAATCTGATCTTGGATCTATATTGTGAATTATTTTGAGCAAAACGAACATTGATATTCGAACACCCTTGCTTTTCTTTAAAAAAAAAAGAAATATGAGTATACTTGAAATAAGTTACTGACATTCATCCGAATGAATCAATTGATTTTTCAAACCCTTTTTAAATTTTCTTCTCAAAGATTGGATCATTTCCAGAAAGAAAACAAACTACCAAGGAGATTAGGTTATTGTTTACTCACCGACGCTGTGTAATCACCCTTTTTCAAATGTTCTGCAATGAATATGATACTGTCAACTGCTTCCTGCACATCTTTCGATAATGGCGGATTTCGTATTATAGTTCTATCAACATCGTCGTTCTGCAGCAATCGGTCACTAGCTTCAGGCGGTCTGGATACATCAAAGTCCATTCCGTCTCTGTTTACATACTGGTCAACAGTCTCTAGTCCGGATCGTGTCATGACAATGGTTCGTGCCATCTTTTTGTGCTCTAAGTTAGGTCTCCGCATCAACAGCATTTTTGGTAAAATATTGAGAAAGACTCGGCGCACCCAGGGCGCCATTGTATGTGTTGAAGGCGACCGGAAATGCACATTTAAGGTTATCACAGTTACTATGATTGATAACGTAATTAGAATCATCGTGAAGAGGAGGTATTTCCCGATCAGCGGCACCACGATAGAAGTTGGTGGTATAATCTCGGCCAGCAGGAGGAAAAAGAAATTAAGTGAGAGCAAAATAGATATGCACAAGGTAATCTTTTCACAGCTGTCGGAAGGGAGGTAAAATACAAGGATGGTTAAGCAAGAAATAGCAACGGAGGGGATAATCAGGTTCACCGTGTGAAACAGAGTTTTCCTTCTCATAGTCACATTGTATGTAATTTCGGGTCCATCGTTGTATTTGATTCTCTCTGCTGTCACCTCTAAAATGTCCCATTCTCCTGACTCATAAAACTCTCTGAGGTCAATCCCGTTCTTAATGACCTCTCTTCCTGAACTATTCGTTGAACACATGTGTATTAGATCAACCTGACCGCCGTTGTAAGTCCAAGAACCAAATCGCATGGAGCACAGTTGAATGTCAAACGGGAAGAACTCAACCTCGATAGTGCATGAACTTTCATAAATTGCTGGAGGCTCCCAAATGACACCGCCAGTGTAGTTTACCGTGGCTTTGGTCATTAATGTTACCTGGTATTGTCCGTCAGCACTGCAACGATATCTCTCTTTGTATTTGTGAATTTGAAAAAAAAGATACTTATCTAAAACCAGATATTTCTAGTAGTAATGAAATAATGAAACCTTACTACAAATAAGGTCAGCCCAACAACCGCAAAAAATCGTTACGCCTTTAACTGCCACTGGAGGCATCCTTTGTATCTTACTGTACTACACTCAATTTTCATTGAAGGATTTTTGTTGTTGTTGATGATGATTTTATTTTTTTCAAACTATGGAAAGTGAAATAAGACAAAAAAAAAAGTGTAAAGAACGGTAATACGAAATGAATGGTAACGGACAATATGGCTGATGTTCCTTTTCTTTAAAGAGGCTGATAGCTTTATGATAATTGTTGAGGTCACTAACACATGTGCGTGAGCATTTGTTTACTGTCTGGAATGTTTAATGTTTCATTCAGACGATCCATCCCAAACGTCTGCTGTTTTGTTCTAGTTGTGGAAACTAATTGATTAAGTATGTTTTCTAGTATGATAAAATCTAAGAAAAAAGACAATTATGATAACATGAGCGTGTTCAGAAACTTTTTCATGCAATGGTTCAGAAAACACATGTAAGGAAATCTTCAAAGTCTTTTTACTGCATTTTATTAATCTATTTAAGACATTTCTGTGTAATATCTGATTTTTTATAGCTATTATTACCAGGAAACGGATACTTTGGTTTAATTTATTTAACCTATATCTGCCTGTACCTATTATAATTTTGTCTGAATTGTTGTAACTTGCACAGAACGAAATGTAATCTTCTTTGAAAGCCAGGTTTTTCCTCCAAGTAATGCAAGAAACAACATATTTCTGTCTACATTGATAAGCTTTTGTCAAACGAGAAAGAAAACACACCCCTGTCTAATTTTGCAGTGACAACCAAAAAGACGAAAACGATTTTAGCCGTTTGTAGAAATTGAAAAAAAAAAACGACTTTACGCATTTGTACAGCCTGAATTAGATCTAAACCTTCCGATTTGTCTCACTCAGCATTATACTACCCATACAGCAACTAATACTAACTAAAGCAAAATAAGTGGGTTTAACGTAGACTCCATGGCCTTACATATGTTAATAAATGTGTATATTCAAAACAAATAATAACGTCCAAGAACCACATTGCTGCTTCAATAAAAGCTGTTGGAATTAAGCTTGGCTGTGGGCAACTGCCGTGTGCATTCTACTCTGCTCTCACCCTATCCCGAGATGTAATAGAAACTGGTTAGATTATGGGATAGTTACACCCGGTGGGAAACCGGGTTATAGAATTTTGACCTTCAATGTAAAAGATGAGTTAGACACACAATATAGAAATGATGAGTAAAACTGCAATGAGAATTCATAAATACCTGAAAAGAAAAGTAAACAAAACAGTTAAATAATCATTTAAGCGATTTAAATGTTTACATGTGCAGTTAAAAAAATCACTCACTCACACTGATGATGATTTCAGGGAGCTTAATTCAAAAGATAGTATGTCCGTTAAAGTCCTGATTAGCCGATACATCAAAATAATAAAATCCTACAAAACATGGTTTTTCACTCTACACCTAGATTAGAATGGGTAATTCATATTTATATATCCATCGATTCTGTTTCAGTAATTGATCATTCTTACATATACTTTCGTTAAACATACAAGTAAATGCCACCGAACCAGTACCGCTTTTTCAAGCAGTACTGGGTATCTCTTGTAAGAAGGAAATATGTACCCACTTGTTAAACAGAACAATATCAGGAAGCCAGATTCTTTCAGATGGAAGCTCGAGTGTGTTTATGTCTCCGTATTCTTTGGGGTCCCATTGCAGACTCACATCACGCCATTCCTGCGGAAGAAAACTTTGGTCCATATTAACTAACTATAATGAATATGGAGCTAATTTTGTATGATTTATTGAATGGTATTCTAACCATTTCCAACATTTTTTCAGTCATATCAAGATGATAGCTCTCATACTTCATGTATGTCCAGGTTTTAATTTTGTGTGACATTCTTTTGAATAATCGATTCTTATTATTAAACCGACTTCTTTACAGTGTACCACTTACAAGTGTAAACGATACTTGGAAATAAATTCAATATGTCTAATGATAATTATGCTTATGAATGCCAGACCCTCAGCGTTTTTTTTTATCCTTTTTCACATACTGTCTTCTATATTGCCGTAAAAAGCTCGTGTTTTGCTTATTAATGGCTTAAAGTTGCATTTTGATATTGATTTTGTAACACTTCGTTGAACGAGCAAAGACAACAAAATATGTCATTATCTGCTCCAAGATAACCACATAAGGGGTTACCTAAACGTGGGCCCAAGTACAGCAATTTCAGGTTCTCTTTATAAAGGACCTTTTTAACTCCACACAATCTGAAATTAGGCACCCATTGAATCAATTCTACAATTTCAAGTTCTTATGATCGTACGATTGCATTATGCACGAGAGGACATTAGGCAGTGCATAAAAACATGCAACAAGCAACCAGCCTTCGAGTTCGAACATATCACTTCCTAAATGAAATCAGAGCTTTATGAAGTAGATAGAGTAACGCAATTATTGTCACCGAACATGAAATGATTGATATGGTCTTTAAATGTAACGTTTATGTAGTCGGGAAGTATTTTGATCAATAACTTGGACGTAAAGCAAAAAAAAGTTTAAATCTAGTCAAAAAAGAGGCTGATTTTGCTCCTTATGCCCAAAACAAAATTTGCCTGTATATTGTTTTAATTGTGACCTAGTGGTAACTTTTAGACTGCGCCATTGACCTAATATATCACCTGTATTGTAGTTGTCATTATGTCTTTATCATTATTATTGTTCATGTTTAGACTGCGCCATTGACCCAATCTATCACTTGTATTGTAGTTGTCATTATTTCTTTATCAGTATTATTGTTCTTGTTTAGACTGCTCCACTGATCTAATCTATTCTTTGTATTGTAGTTGTCATTATGTCTTTATCATTATTATTGTTCTTATTTAGATTGCGCCATTGACCTAATCTATCACCTATATTGTAGTTGTCATTTTGTCTTTATTATTATTATTGTTCTGACTTAGAATGCGTCATTGACCCAATCTATCACTTCTATTGTAGTTATCATTATGTCTTTATCATTACTATTGTTCTTGTGGAAGTCCTCGTTTGCATTTTTATTTAATACGCTTTAATCCTCCTATCATCATTTTTATTATAATTGTTTAACTGACTTTTAACACATGTGTTTTAACATATTAGAATTTATATGTTTATAATATTAAGTTAATTTATATTGCAGTCAATTGTGTAATAAAATGAAGTTATCCGAAATCGATTTGACACAAACTCCATTATGTTACAAATCTTTCGTTTCGAAACTAAATAATAGCCTATGTTGTCGTGATCTGTCTAAATACCGAACAGTTGCTTTTAACAGGAACAGTATTAGTTGTATGGTGAATCATGTCGCCCCGAGCCCAAGGCACAGCCGTGAACAAGTTCCCAAGTCCCCTGCCACCTGACCGAACAACGAATTTATTATACTGCAAAATTTACCATTTCAAAGCGCGTTAAGCAATTTTTTTTATAATCTCACGAACTGAGTATGCTGACGAAATAGAAACTCCCGTCTGAGTGCCCCAATTTAATAAGAACTGACGTGAATGGAAACTGACGTCACTAAAACGTGCAGTTGGTGATCGATAGACGCCGCCATTTTAGATGTTGTGTTGCCAGTGTAGTGATGTTTACGTGGCACTCAAATGGGAAGCTGGTCTTACGTGTTTTTTTGCCAGGGTATATGGTATATAAGCCTATATTCCCGACATGTTAACCAATCAGATCACGAGAAATTTCTTTGCAGTATAATAATAGATTCTAGTACCTAGTGCAAAACGACACTGTCAGTATTGCAAGATGAACTTCAAGTATCTACAAAATACATGTATCACGTGTAAATACAATTAAAATGTACGAATTAGTTCAACCCACTTTCCAAAACCTGCAACATTACTAATGGTATATGAATTTTTAGATTTTATAATTTTGAAAAGTTCATGTAACAGTAACATGAATATTTTCCCAACAGATAAGTATCGCAATATTACAGTATCATGGCATGACATGCACTCTTTTCAATCAAGCCATTTAAAAACTAATTTCCTTAAAAGTCGGTTTATTGTGTGTATTGTGCTTTTAACAGCACTGAATGACATCATATTAACTTTAAGCTGCAGCACGTGTATCTATCGTCACACCTAGTTTAGGGTAAACCGATAAAAAAAAAAGAACTCATGATTTTGAAGAACCAAATGTATTTACGTTTTTTAAACTTTATAGTAACAACACAGTCAATTCACTCGCTTCACCTTCAAGAAAGCAACACATTTTATTTACTGCAGTTTGAAAAGATATACATGTAACTAATGAAAAGCTGAACTCACAAGAAAGCGAAATAAAAAAGAAATTACAGAAAACAGAGTTGAGGATGCCAACAACAGATAGGCCTACTTAAAACATTTTGACCACATAGATACCTACTTGCAAACAATCTAAATCAAAATTCAGTCTATCTAACCTATAATTATTATGCAATTATATGAAAGTACTACGTTGACATCATGCTACGACACAGGGGAATTTGGCGGGAAAACAAAGTAAAATTGACATACTTATTGTATAAAACTATATCCGGTAACCACAGCAGGTGTGACGGTACATACAGTCTGTCCACGCCGCCATATTGATATGGTTCCCAGCGCAAGTTATTATCGTACCACTCCTTCGCGCAGCATTTTGGAAGAAAAAAATAGATTATAAATTTTCTAACTGCTGGACCCAAAATTTCAAACGTGTATTGATACTTTTGTCATAATACTGTTTAAGACAGGAGCATGAAATGTGTTACATGTCGGCTTTGACACTTACTAATTTTCCTTAATCTGTTTTTGGCCATCAAGATCTTGGCCCGTAATCTAAACGAGAGAGTCAATATGCGAACATAAACACTTCTTAAAAAATGAAACATATAGTTCCTTTTCATTAAAAAAAAATGTGAAAGAAGCCTTACTCTGCTCAGAAGACTGATAGCTAAGAAATAAAAGATCTTTAACGTAAGATGACTGCAGCCCTCATGAATTTGAACTCTTTAAACCTTTAGGAAACCAACATAAATATGAGCAGTATCGACTAATCAATATTTTATATCTTATAATCTATCTAATCGTTGATCTCATTTGCCATGAAATGAACTTTAGTTCCAGGTGCGAAAAGCATGTTATCGGGGAAAATATTCAGTATTATTCTTTGTTGTTGACCTGATATTCTGAAATGAGAAACATGTCAAAATAGAAATGAAGGTGCATTTCTTGCTTAAAGAATTCTTTGAAAAACTAAATTATTTCCAATGTATATATGTATAATTCAAGCTCCGACCTATTTCTTTTTTGTTATCTTCAGCTAATGATACGTTTTCCCGAAACACTTTAACAACCCGAGAAACAGTGAACGAAATGAACATGTAACTTCCACTTTGTGTCATTGCTGTACATAGCCCTTAATCGCACCAATAACAGGGACGGTGCTACTAAATGGGATAGAATTCAACTGCGAACTGTGAAGGATGGCCTGTGATTCTGTCAGGCTTCATTGAATTTGTGTGCATTTCATGTATCAAAATGTGATTTTCTCAAAACCATTGCACTGCCTTACAATACGGACAAACATTAAAATATTAACTTAGTCCGCTAACAATCAATGACATTTACTTTAGTTTTTATTGATTTTTAGTTGATAAAGCAATGTCATTATCCCCCGCTAGATGGCATTACACAAATACACATCTAATTGGGGCATTCTGGGTACAGAGTGGGAGTATTTTTTCAAAACAACAACCATTACTTTGAATTTCAAACAAGAATAAAAGTTTATTCAATAAGCCCTACCTGGTGGGGTTCATTCAGCAATGATCTGCCAGCACGTAACCTATGCACCGGTCATTTATTAAAACAGGCCCAAGAGGCTTTGGTAATGCACATGTACTTGGTGTTCCATGTTGATCTATTTTAGACACTGTACACAAAGATTTGCAGTAATCGATCGTATTTTTTCCGAAGAATTTGTGCAAATAGAAATTTAGTTTAGAGAAATCTGGAGCTAAAACAGGCCCGATTTCTCCTCAAACTTATTGATAATCTTAGCCAGTTTCTCCATTGCTACTTTATTAGCGCGTATTACTACAATCCCCGCAATATTTGGGGAGTGATGCGTCATAGCAGACACTCGAATATTCAAAGAATATGACATGCGCAGACAAAGATAGCAACTTGTTAAACTACCAACATCCTCATGAATGAGCTTGAGAAGCAATGAGTTATCAACAATCATCTTTTCATCACGACCATCATCATTATCATCCTGTTTTCACATTTCATTTTACTTTGAAAGTCAATTTTTTTCAAAGGCTTGTTCAGATTGTTAATGCTTGAAAATTTGTTTCATTGTTCTACCTTCGGAAAATGAACTTTCTATCATTAACATTATTGTAATTATTATTATTGTTGTTGTTGTTATCATTATTAATTATTCTTATTGAAATACATTTTAAAGATAGTTGTAATCTTTATGCCATTTTTTCTTAAATAATCCTACGTATTTGGTCACACATACCATGACAATTGTTATTTATTGTCACTGACTGTCAAAGATATTTGAGCCATGCTCTGTGAAAGGATTAATGCATCTGCAAAAAGTATCGACCCAGGTCAGCCTGTGCAATCCGCGCAGGCTGTCCTGGGCCGAAACTTTTTCCTATTAGTCGACTTTCTATGTGTCCAAGGACCAGTCTACCTCATAATTAATTCCTCAACAACAAATTCCTGGTTTTTATGGCCCTGATATAGAAGCCTAGTGACCAACATTTTCTCCTTGTCCAACGATGTTTTTCTACCCTTTTAGAAACAAATTTCACTTCTTGAGTTATGTTTATTTTGTCATCTGCAAATACTTTGAATTCGGATCAGTCTAAAATCTCGTCGTTGGTCAAATATGTAAGAGAATTGTTATAACAAAGTGAATCAGTCATGGATCCACAACTATGTGATGGCTTGCTCTGTACCATTGATCATGAAGATGCATTAAGCCCCCTTTTTCCAGAGCGTTACTCATAATTATCTTGTCAGCTGACGTTTAATCCATTCTCATACAATCCCTACTTTTGACAACCCTGAGAAAGAAGCCTTTAGAAAACATTGTAGGAAAAGGAGAAACTGCTGGTTTTACCAGCATTTTCTCCTTTTTTTCCACAATGTTTTCTACCCTTCACAAACAACAAATTTCAAATTTTTAATCACTTTTATTTTGTCGTCTACAAATGCTTTTTTCGATTTGGACGAACCTAAAATATCGTCATTTGATAATGAGTTGAAGTACGAGGTATCGTTGTTAGCAAACATACTTCAACAAACAATATTCTATCACCGATGGAGATATGACAGTTCTAGGAAATAAACAGAGTTTCTGATGTTTACTCATTTATCTCTGTTTGGTTACTCGTCAGGAGACCTGTCAATTATTTCTCGCCATCCTTTGCATTGCTTGCTACTTTGGATATGATACATATATTCAGCTACACTTGTAACGGTCACTTTAAAGGTGGCCCTTCAGATTTTGGGATGAAAATTTTACAAAAATACAAAAATATCATCTTTATACTCCCAAAGTCTTTTAATTTTCATTCATAACACCCCAGTACTAGAAAACCATCCTACAAAAAGAGAAAATAGAGATTTAGTACGGGAAACACTTTCTATTTCTACATGAGCAACTAGCTCATTTACATACCGGAAATACATAGATGAAGCTTCAAACATAGCGTCCAATGAAGATATTATGGAAAAAAAACATGTTTGTTATGTTATGGAATTTAAGCGTCATTATTCTCGTGCCAGTCACTTGACATTCCCACAATGTTTTTTTGATTTCTAGATTTGAAATCTAAAGATAACTTAAGGGGCTATGTAGCCTTTTAAGGGAACACCGTTTACACATTTTCTTTATCCAGAATCTTATTAGTATTGATTTATTTTTAATTTGGTGAGATGTGAAAAATCTAAATACCCACCTATAAGCTAAAATTCCCAGTAGACCTTTTCTGGCATCCACTGTTCAGAATGGAGACAGTTCATTCAATTTGATTTTTTTGGAGTAAAATTTACCGATGTAAAAGCATACTCCTGTCTAAATTGAAATCTTTTTTTTACTTCTTTGTATGAAAGGGACTTATTTAACATTCATTTTCTTAACACTGAAAATTGAAACAAGAGGGTCATGATGGCCATGAAGTCGCTCAACTCAGTCTTTTGACCAAACCTAGTTATTGACCGGACATGACCCACTTTCAAACTTGTGCAAGGTAAGATCAAGACAATCTTTCTGACCAACTTTCAGGAGTTTTGGATTGAAAATGTGGCCACTAAAATTTGACATAGTGACGTAGTTTTGACCAGACATGACTCAATTTCGAATTTGTCCAAGATATCATCGTGACAATCATTCTGACACTATGTTTCACGAGTATCCGACAGAAAATGTGGCCTCAAGAGCGTACTCAAGGCTTCTTTTCCTAAGATTTGACCTAGTGCCCTAATTTTTTACCTGACATGAACCATTATCGAAACTGTCCTAGAAATCATCGAGACAAACATCTTGACCATGTTTCATGAGTACTGGACTGAAATGTGGCTTCTAAAAAGTAAACAAAGTTTTTCTAAGATTTGACATAGTGACCTAGTTCTTGACCTGACATAGCCTGTTATTGAAATCGTCCATGATATCATCGAGACAAACATTCTGATAAAATTTTAAGAGTATTAAAATCTTGGTCTCTAGAGTGCACACAAAGTTTTTCTCAGATTTGATTTTGTGAGGTAGATTTTGACCTGACTCGGCCCATTGTCAAACTCGTTCAAGATTTCATCAAGACAAACATTTTGACCAAGTTTCACGAGTATCGGACCGACAATGTGGCCTCTAGAGCGTTCACAAGGTTTGTTTAAGGTTTAACCTAGTAACCTAGTTTTTGACCTGACATGACCCATTATCGAACTCGTCTAAGATAACATCGAGACTGACATTCTGACAAAGTTTAGAACCCAAAGGAGAACGGAAAGGAACTTTGTCATTTTTTACAAACATAACTTGTGTTACAGTACTAAGAAAGTACTTTTCTACTGGAGTATTTCTTTATGTTTGT
The DNA here is from genome assembly GCA_943736015.1 of Tridacna crocea. NCBI lineage: Eukaryota > Metazoa > Mollusca > Bivalvia > Cardiida > Cardiidae > Tridacna > Tridacna crocea. The sequence continues at coordinate 28,942,096 of OX031066.1, read as the reverse complement.
AGGGAAAAAAAATGAAATATGTACACATCCTGATAAAGCTATGTGAAACCTTGATGAGATAGAATTTACATCGAAACCTATACGTCTTGTTGTGGACTTATTTCCTTTCATGATTGTAGGGAAGAATTATTCAATATGTACATTTATAAATGGTAACCCCAGAAAGGCATCAAAGGAAGCGAGACATTTTTGTGTAGAGCAACTGGGAGAAAAAAAAATATCTGACCATGTGATCCTGGTCAAACCGGTGAAATTAGAGAAGATCGTTCGGTACAGATTGATGCTTTGACAGTCCTGGCAATTGACCAGCTCCGTTTACATGGAGGAATCAATCATTATTTGCCCACTCGATCCAATCTAAACATCACTTGCAGCACAATAATCCATACTTAGTCTACAATGAGTATTGCGAAACTGCATCAGCACTGGAAAATATGCTGGACCAATTGGAACTTTCATAATCAAATTTAAAAATCGCTTTGGGCCAGTAATCGCAAACCTTTCTAAGTCTTAGTTCGAAAAAATTCTTTAGATGATTCTCCAAATTTTCTGTGTTTCAAAGTAACACAACTCCTGATTGGCTAAACTATTTGGTTTAGCCAATCAGAAGTTGTGTTACTTTCAAAATTAGAACTAAATGGAGAATAACATATAGAATGTTTTAAAAAAAAAATAAGGATATTTATTTTATATCGATGATTTTGCAATTACGTCCGCACAATTTTCGAACCCGGTGACACATGTGCGATTTAAAAAAAGATGTCGTATACAATGCCGTTAAGAATCATTGTGTTGAGGTGTTTAGAGCTACAACTTCGTCTCGTGGCATTTTGATTTCACGAAAAGGACAAATATATTTGCCGTCACCAGATGAAGTAGGTATTCTAAGTAAATTTCAGATACATATATCTCTTTAAAGTGTAGATATTTCATTGGTCAAAAGAGCTGACACATATCATAAAACATTTGCGGTGTGCAATGAACAAGTACACTCATTACCGACGTAGGTTTTTTCTGTACAGAGTGGGATTACCGTTGAATAGGATACCAGAAGAAAAACGGGTCGTTTACAAATATTTGGCTTTATTTCTTTGACCGGCTACTAATTACATCAAGCTACACAAGAGGCGTGTGGATTGATCTGCTTTCTCATGTAGGAGCCTTTTTGGTGCTCCTGTACAAAGCTGTGAAAAAGGTCGTGGAGAAATTGCTTCAAATCGATCACGTCAATAATGATGTGTTCTTAATGTTGGACAAGTCAACGGAATGTACTGTTTGATCTCGATTTTACACTTTCAAGGTCTTTTTAAGCGTTCTTGCCAATAGTGCTCCGACATTCAAAATGTCCGTTTTATCAGCACTGCAAGGGTTGGCAACCATTGATGAACCAACTAATTAAGGACGAGACCAAAACGAGGACGATGAATAGAGCATAATTACAATGTTCGTATTACCCATTTCTGTAGAAATACGACGTTTGTAGGTCTGTAATGTACCGTACTCTGTGAAAATGACCGGGAAAGAAGGCAGATGCTTGAAAAAAGCAATGGTTCATTGTCAGCAATGTTTTCAGTATCATTCAAAATAAAATGCTCATAACTCTCAGATAGATGTCACTGATGTCGTTTGTATTAGAATTTTGTCGATCGAAAGCATTCTCGTTATTATTATTATCATAACATACATTAGATTTGGGGATTTCCTTTTCCTACGATGGACATTATTTTATTTATTTATTTTCTTTTCTTTTTCGTTCAATGGGAAAGACTCAGATCATATCATTCATTGCTGTTCTGGTCCGATGTTCACTAATTCCCGCTCTATGATTGCAAAATGTGTTATGAAAAGTGGAAATACAAATCAAGCAGTTTTTTTCCCCTTAAGGGTTTCCAAAATGTCTGTAGAATTGACATTTGGAATCACCTCTTTTTTCATTTCTATGATACACTTTATATTTCACATCAGGCAATAGTCTGTCTGTCTCTTTGTCTCTCTCATAGTCTATTGTTTGTATATATTTGTCTAATTACTTAAAAACAAAAACAAAATTTTCGATGAAATGAAAATTCGTCAGTTCAACCCTTTGATATTGAACATACAATTTTAAAGAAGTTCGCTCAGACTCTATTTTAATTAACACGCAAATTGTATTTTCACCACGCACTAAGTTAACCCTGTATCCAACTAAATAACACCAAATAAAAACGTTCAAACAGACAGCAAATCTCAAAGTTTTGCTTTTTCAAAGTGTTATATTTTGGTAAAAAGTATCTCCTTATCGGACAGTATAGAACCAAGATCAGACTGCACGTTCTGTGCAGTCTGATCTTGATCTATACGGTCCGCAAAAGGTCAGCGAGTCGAGCCTTGGCAGCCAAAGAGAGCGAGAACTGGTGGGCTGTTTGGAATTAAGGCAGTGCCTTGTTTATACTTGATTGCATCGGAAGCAAACATTGATGGACGAGGAGTTAATTCATTGTGGCAAGATTTTCTTGTACATTGAATAATCGTAATGGAATTCAGACACGATTCGGCGTTGCTACAATGTAACGATAGATATTTTCCAGTCACGTGTATCTCTGTTTTGTTGTTGGACAGGGCAAGCGAATTATTTTTATAGAAAAAACAAAACGATGCATGTCTTCAGATTTTTTATCACTTTTTAGCATAACTGATGTTGAAAAAATACAAAAAAAAGGCATTTATTTCAATTGTTTTTTATTAGTTTTTCATATTTTGAATCTTAAAAAAATTTAATTTTGCGCGTTCCAGTAATTTATAAAAAATTAACGGTGAATTATTTCTTTAGAAACTGACAATTTACAATGAGTTTCAATTTAAATTCATCTAAATTGAAAGTATTTGCAGACGACAAAATCATTGTGTCTAAAAAAGTGAAACTTTTCTTGGGAAGGGTAGAAAACATTGTTGAAAAAAAAGGGGGAAAATACTGGTTACCAGCATTTTCTCATTTTTCCCAAAATGTTTTTAAAAGGCTTCTATCTCAGAGACGTAAAATCTAGGGATTGCTTGGTGAAATCGCTTGTATACTACCAAGTGAGTTCAGAATATCTTAGCCCATATTAGACGCTGTAGAGTCAAATACGGATTTCTCAGAACGAGGCAAGAGTCCGCTGAGATTTTTCAGAACGAGCAAGAGTCCAAAATGGATTTTTCAAAACGAGGCTAGAGTCCCGAATATCGATAATGAACCTGAAGAGTAGTCTACCGAAGTCGGTTGTAAAAAAATGCAACTTCAAAACCCTCTTTAGAATTATTATTATTATTATTATTATTATTATTCGAATTAAAATGACCCTATACTTGTCGTTTACTTTAAAGTCAATACGGAATTGTGAAATAAAAAGGTCATTTAACATGCTTGGGTACAATACTGTATTCAACTGGATTTGTACACTGCAGAACCAGTCTATAATTTGGACTTGGCTGTCGCCTCGTCCAAAATAAAGACTGGTTCTGCAGTGTACTCATCCAATAGAATTCAGTATTGTACTCAAGCATGTTAAATAACCTCATAATATTGTGGATCAGCAATAAACATGCTGCTCACGAAAATACCCAGGACATCGTTAATACTGTATTACAGCTTTAGTTTTCTCATTGTGTTTCAATTTAAAATGGATTATCTTCCGAGATCACGGAAGTTTCTAACCAATTATGAATTAATCCGTCGGAAAAAATTGTGCGATAATACCACGAATAGCCTTTAAAGGTGGCCCTTCAGATTTTGGGACAAAAATCTTACACGAATACAAAAAAATCATCTTTATTCTCCAAAAGCCGTATAATTTTCATTCATAAAGTAGTCGAAAACCATCCGACAACATGAGAAATTAGAGATTTACTACTGCCCAGGTAGACACCGATGGGAAACACGGTCTATTTTTACATGAGCACGTTCATTTACAGAACGAAAATATACAGACGAAGCTTCAAACAAAGCGTCCGAAGAAGACATTATGGAAAATAATTACGTTTGTTATGTTATGGAATTTCAGAGTCATTAGTCACGTACCAGTCACTTAACATTCCCACAATGCGTTCTTTTATTTTTGGCGGGAAATCTAAAAATAGCTTAAGAGGCTACGTAGCCTTTTAAGGAAAGACCATCAAAAAAAAATTTTTTTTTAATTTTGTGATTCTTAATTATTGATGATTTGTATTGTTTTTTCATATAAATTTCAGTGATATATATATATTCTAATTTGGTGGGATGTGAAAATTCTAGATGCCCACCTTTAAGACATCTTGAGAGAAGAATTCTTCACACCTGTATGTTCATTTATAACTTTTCTTATCTTTATATCTTAATCCGTGCTACTGTCTATTGAAAAACTTCTAATGAAAAATACATGCAACACATTTGTTTTGTTCGGTGAAAGATCGAAATTTATTTCATCAAGTGAACACCATCGGTAATATTTTCACGAGTGGTGCAGCCACGAGTGAAAAAATTGCCGATGGTGTTCACGAGATGAAATGAATTCGATCTTTCACACAAAAATATTACATTTATTTCATGCTTTTAACCCTTTCTGGGAGGAGCTTTATCAAAATCCACCATTATCTCCCGCTAGATGGCATTCTATAAATACTCATCTATCTGATATGGGCACCCTGGGTACAGAGCCGAACCACTTTCCTACGCGACAACCGTTACTTTGAATTTAAAACAAAAACAAGGTTTACCCAATAAACTATGATCACCTGTTTAGAGAAATCTGTTGCTAATGCAGGTCTCATTTCTGCTCAAACGTATTGATACGTAAAAGCTATTTTCAACATTGCTACTTTATAGAGCGTACAGTCAGCCCGCTTTCGGGGCTAGTAGTGATGCATCATATAAGACAGTCGAATCTTCGAAGAATATGACATGCGCAGACAACGCAAAATCCACTACAGTTCTTTTCCGTTATTCCCCGTGGCGTACCCCTCCCGCATAGCAACGCATTACAATATTACGCCAAGCGCGAGAAATGTAAGCTATATGACGTCATATTTCCCCTCTGGTTGTGAGATACGTGCAATTTACTTTTAGGCAACATGAACGTTAAAATCGGAATTTTCACTGGTGGTACAAGTGTAAGATCGAAAAATATTTTCAGTGTTATTTCTCGATGTCCTACCGGAAAGCATGAAATAATTGACAGCAATTGATTGAATAACTGAATGTATGGTGTTTTAAACATTATTTACCTCCTATTCTTTTACCAGAATTCCACACATTCTTTTTCAAACTTTGTTGCATTCTCACATAACAAACATATCGGTTTACTTAGAAAAAAAAAACTCGTAACTACAGCTTGAAACAAGGTTTTAGAAGTAAACCGACGATAGCTATCATCGATGCAGTGATTAGCGAAGAGAGAGGTATGAATCCTGTCACAATGACTTTCACCAAAATCCTGGAAAAAGTATTTGGCCGAGCCGGGAATTGAACCATTGACCTTTCTTATTTTCGGATCCTGCACGCTACCGACCGTGTTACCAGGACTCGGCCTAGAGCAATAAGAAATTCGAACGTAAGTATATAAGTACCTGTCTCAGCCATACATTGGTCGTCATCACTTGATTCAACTCGTCCTGAAAGTAAAAAAAAAAACTGTTTATGTCATGCCCTGCGGTAGTTTATGGAGAAATAATCGTTGATTATAATTTTATGTTTCCTGGTATATTGTCCACTTCATTTAACCTGATCCTGACCTTTATGCTGAATATGTAAGTAGGCATAAAAATAGAACTCCGACTAATGTATAAGTGGGCATAAAAATAGAACTCCGACTAATGTATAAGTGGGCATAAGAATAGAACTCCGACTAATGTATAAGTGGGAATAAGAATAGAACTCCGACTAATATATAAGTGGGCCTAGAAATAGAACTCTGACTAATATATAAGTAGGCATAAAAATTGAACTCCGTCTAACATTAGAAAGTTATATATACACGGTAAGTAACATAAACCTAAGCGTATAAAACGCGATGAAAAGCGCTTTTGCAGACAGTGTGTATCTAAAGTCAAACTGCACAGAACGTGCAGTCTGATCTTGGATATACATTGTCCGATGAGGAAATATATCCTCCAAAAATGAATTTGAAGCTGCATTATTTGTTTTTGTTACTTTAACCGGAAAGTTTGAATTAGCCTATGCAGTAAGTTAAAGATTGATTGGCGCACGAAATAATTCCGAGACCATTCGAGACATGCCGAGTGATGCCGAGGGTAAAAATAGAGTATAGATTTATGTAGATGATTTTGACCTGTCCCACAGGTTAAATGATGCAGGTAATGCGACCAGTGAAAAATAACGATTTCATATTTTTTAACTCTTAAACCAAAGGCGTAAAGAGTAGTTCTCGCCGACTAAGTACTGAGGTAAACAGTTGGTTTTATCAAATTTAGAAATATCATTGACCTACATGTATTTTTCAGAGTGCGAGAAAGTTTATCACACTGCTTCTAAGCAAGCAATCATAAGAAAAACTAGACGGCTTAAAAGCAAAGTTACTGGAGCTACCAAATACATGTTTACGAATATGTTTCAAGTGTTCATCGCTTGACATGATCAAAGCTGTAGCTCTCTAAAAGCATGGTGATGTTAATTTTCCACTAAATTTGGGCGGCATCGCTATCGGTGTCAATGTGAAAAAAAAACTTTATAGAAAATATTGATCTCTTTTGAATCAGCATTTCTCTAATATTACATAATGTCGGGTTTAAATATATTTTTTTCGTGCTTTCCTGTAGGATATCGCGAAAGAATAATAATAATAATAATAATAATAATAATATCTTTATTTAGATATGTAAATACCACGCTGACATGGATCGAAACCTTTTTCTAGTGATATATTGCCTTTATTTCATGCTTTCTGGTAGATATAGTGAACAAACAGTGAGTTATTTTTCTATATTTCGTGGTTAAGACCAGTGAAAATACCGATTTTTATATTGTAGTTACCTAGGTAAAAAACCTCTCAACCAAATGGAAATATGACGTCATTTACCTTACATTTCTCCCGCTTGACGTAATATTGCAATGCGTTGCTATGCGGAGAGGGTACGCCACGGGGAATGGCTGAAAAGAACTGTACAGGATTTTGATAAGGTTTCTCCCAGAAAGGTTCAAAACATGAAATAAATAGAATGTTTTTTTTTTCCATTAAATATCGAAATTTACTTCATCTCGTGAACACCATCGGTAATATTTTTCCTTCGTTACTGCGCCACTCGTGAAAATATTACCGATAATGAAATAAATTTCGATCTTGAATCAAAAAATAAAACAAATATATTCTCACATAATTCATTATAAACGTATTTAAGCTTTACTCTTAATATAATTACGAGATAATAACTTTAGCTCAAACCAAAATACTAATAAATTAAGAAGTAAATTTGACATAATGTGGTAGACAACAGCGGTTTGGACTTTGGTGACATAGTCAGTAACTTTCCACCAACTGTAGTTCCAAGTCGCTATAAGATATCTATTTGCACCGTCGCATATCAAATGAACAAATTCAAAATAATGTAATTAATTGATTGCTGTTTGCTATAATTCCCAGGGAATATAACTTTCTTTACTCCCTGCCAAACTTGGGGTGAATTTGGGTTCATTCTGGAAACTAAGTTATGGGGAGCAGTAATCAGATTAACTCATTGGGATAAAATTATAAAAAATCGTTACCAGTCAATTATAGACTTGACCAATTTCCGTGAAAAGGAAACTTAGTGCACCTGCGAAAATTATCGACCCAGGCCAGCCTGTCTAGTCCGCGCAGGCTGACCTGGACCAAAACTTTCGCTTATGAAATTTGTTTTTGTATATCTCCGAACCATTTCTACGTCAGGCAGCCTTGAGTTCATCATCATCACGAAATCCGGTTCTCCACAAACTGGATTTCAAATGTCTAAATAGCGAATAATCACTGGGGGCCAGATCTATTCGCGAATAGCACCTTGTGCAATACTTGACTTGTACCTTAAACTCAACCTTTGGATTTTCCATCATTGCTTGATGGTCAGTAACTTGCAGTTACCTCTGAGAATCACACAAATATGTTGTGACAAGTGAGCTTGACATGTTGAAAGTGGTTACTAGTATATGTTGTGTTGTCGAAATACGGAAAGAAATGTGTTGCGGTTGACCCAGTATGCTGTTCTATGAACTTTCAGACCCTCCCTCGTAACTAAGTGCAACTTACAGTTTATGTATGTTGGTTAGTATGAATGCGATTTGTTGAAATAGCGTGCAAGGTGCCACGAGACTGTACAATCAAGTACAAAAACCAGAGAAATAATTTGACATTTATTACATTTCCATGTCTGTAAAAGTAATAAATGGCAAACTTGTTCACTGGTCAATCCTTTCAATTGTGACCCTTTTATTGGAAAAAATGTGACCCATCATGCAAAAAGGGACCATCTAGGAATTCCGTACATCAGTTAATGAAAAACTGATCAACGATAGTGCAGGTCAATTTTAGTTGATAATTCAAAAAAAGATTGTATAACAAGGTATAGAAGATGTCATTAAAGTGAAAAGTGCAGTCTGACCAGGATTGACACTTTTTCCAATTACCAGAAGGTCCTTTTTTGCGTCATGGGTCACATATGATAGAGTGCTCAGAATATATCGTCATTAATCAAGTAATTTCGTATTGGCCGCGTTATGATTCCTAGGTCTGTGGTGTTAGTTCTTTGATAGATTAGAAAACATGGTGGAAAAAGGAGAAATGCTGCTTACCAGCATTTTCTCCTTTTTTAGCTCCACTGGCAGAAGGCCAGCGAGCTATTGTCATGGCGTTGTGTCCGTCGTGCGTCCGTCCGTTCGTCCGTTCGTTCGTCCGTTCGTCCATGCGTGCGTCCGTCCGTAAACTTTTCCTTAAAAAAACTTCTCCTCAGAAACTATTTACTGGATTTTTACCAAATTTCACAGGAATGTTCCTTAGGTGGTCCTCTTTCAAATTCCTTCAAATAATTGTGTTCCATGAATAATTCTGGTTGCCATGGCAACCAAAGTAAAAAACCTTTAAAAATCTTCTCCTCCCAAACCGTTAATTGGATAGCATTATTTTTTTTGCAGGAATGTTCCTTAGATAGAGGTCTACAGAATTCCTTAAAGAAATAAAGATCCGTCAAAAAACATGGCTTTTATGGGAGACTCATTTTCCTTTAATGGTATAAAGTGAAATCTTTGAAAAATTTCTTCTCTCAAACTATACGTTTTGATTTCATTGTTGTATTGCAGGTTAGTTCCTATGGTGGTAAGTCTTTACCATACAATCCTGACTTTTAGCGACCCTAAAGAAGAAGTCTTTGGAAAACACTCATGGAAAAGGAGAAAATGCTGCATTTTCTCATTTTCCCTTAGTGTTTTCTACTCTATCAACGAGAGAAATCATCATTTCATCAATCTTTAGTTTGTTGTCTGCAAATGCTTTCAGTTTGGTCACATCCCAAATTTTGTCGTTTGGTAAAAAGTGAAAGATGGTTGCTTTACTTAATCTATAATCCTTTTCATATAAAACAAGAGAACCTCTGCACTTTGATTAGTTTTGGTAAAGGTTTGTTGACCTACTGGTGACCCAATACAAAGAGGGACAGGGCTTTACTGTTGTGGTAAGGCATTTTGTTATCCAATCAAACTGAACCTGCAACTTCAATAAAATAATCGCCACAATACATATTTTCTATATTTTAATGTTTCCCCACCTAAAATGGTTTGTAACAAGACCCTTTTTAACCCATTACCACACAGTCCCTACTTTTGACGTCCCTGACAAAGAAGACTTTAGAAAACATTGTTGGAAAAGGAGAAAATGCTGGTAACCAGCATTTTCTCCTTTTCCCACAATGTTATCTACCCTTCACAAAACTTTCAAATTTTCAGTCACTTTTATTTTTTCATCTGCAAATGCTTTCCATTTGGACAACCCTAAAATGTTGTCATTTGGTAATAAGTTAACAATAACCAGAAGACAAAATTTTTATAACTGGGTCATAATTGAAAGATGTTGCAGATAACATGATAAATCTTCAAATTAGTAAAACTTGTATCAAAAAGGGTAGAAATTATTGTGTTAAACTAAGAAATGCAGGTTACTATTATTTTCTTCTTTTCTCACAATGTTTTTCATAGCTTTTTTTCTTTAGTGACCTAAAATGCAGGAATGAATGGTAATTGTTAAAAACTTTTCTTCACCGTTACAGAAAAATCAGGCCTGTGGAGCGATACAGGCGCTCAAGCGCCTCTAGTCACACCATGTTTTCAAAAGTCTTTAAGACTCGGGATAGTGTGGTAAAGAGTTACTCGTTTGCAAGCCATTGCCTTCCTTAATTCAGCAATGAATCATTTCTGGCAGAGACCTTTACCCGCTGTCATACTTCCCACATTACGTGTTCATTTTTGAAGCCTACAAGCTTTATCTAGGTAAATATTTTACTTCCGGCAGATTTTACCTGGATACGCGAGTAAACAGTGTACCAGTTTCGTACACTAACAAAATAGTTCTGTTATTAATGTCCAAACAGAGCTTGATACCGTATAATCCAAAATAATAATAATAATAATAAAATCATGCTTTGAAGCGTTGTTTTTACAATTTAAGATAACAGAAACATTTTCAACTTAAGGGAAAAAAACTTAATATGTCGAGTTTAACCCATTACCAAATCACCCCGGGTTATAACGATCCTGTAAAAGAAGGCTTTTGAAAACGTTGAGGGAAAAGGAGAAAATGCTGGTACCCCATCCCAAACAAAAATCTTTCTCTCAGTTACATTTACCTTGTCGTCTGCAAAACCTTTGAATTAAAACCAGTCTATTTTTTTTTTTGTCGTTTGGTAAAGAGTTCACACCTTTCTACAGTCTGGCACATCTATACAAAACGTAGCTGCTTGCTGGAGAACTCCTATTCTGCAGAACTGACGAGTACTCTGTTTTAGTTTAAGAGGAAAAAGTCCTGGAACACGCTTATTTATCTGTATTCGATGCCAGAAACAAAACCTGCTGCCATCAGTGCACCAGTGCTTTGAATTAAGAAAGGGTGAGATTATCAAAAAAGGAGCCGAATAGCCACCTTTAAGAATTACGAACCTTATCTCAACGGTAAATATCGAATAGCATCGATATTTTTCGTCTAGGCTTTTTCGGCCAATGTCGGGAATTTCCGTCTTTTAATATGATATGAGAACTAGAGGCCATTAACAAAGTAACTCATAAGTATAGATATCGTGTAACATCGACATTATCGTAAAGACTATTCGGTCATTGTCGGAAACTTCCGCTTTGTGATATGAAAATTAGAGGCCGTCGACACACTAATTCATCGGTAAATACCGTCATAATCGACGTTTTCGTAAATGCTAATCGGAGAATCCCGCGACACTTCCCTTCTTTTAACTCTTATTCTGCTAAATAACTAGAACAAGATTTTCAGGTCTGTAGTGAAAAACCACATATTGATATTATACAAGTTTTGTTTTGAGGAAGACTATATCCTTCTCGGACAGTGTAGATCTAAGATCAGACAGCACATTCTGTGCGGTCTGATCTTGATCTACACTGTCCGCAAAAGGTCAGTGAGTCGCACTTAGCATTCTAAGGACTAACATGAAAGTTAGCAGCCGCAGAAGTTTAGATCTTAGTGTGGATTTATCAATCATATGTATTTTGTCTGACTGCAAGCTATCGGCCTTTTCAAGAGTGAATATCGATGGAAGGAAAAGGAGGAACTTCTGATAAAGTGATGAAAAATAAGAGGGTCATCATGGCCCTGTATCAATCCACTGGCTTACAGATGGGTATTCATTTTTTTTTTCACATCTCACGAAATTAAAATATATAATATGTATATCACTGAAATTCAAATGAAAAAATAATACCTTTTGTTACTGATTATAAGACCTAGGGCTACCAAATTTGGTAGCCCTAGGTCTTATAATCAGGAACAAAAGGTTTTAACTATATAAGCTCATGTGAGACTGCTGACCCCCTTTCACAGGGCCAAAATTGATTCCAGGGCTATAATTTGGGCCATCTTGGTTGAAGCCTAATAAATTAAAACTGCAAGCAAAATAAAGCAAAATATTGTAGCCCTAGGCCTTATGGCGAGGTACGAGAAGATCTTAAAGTTTTCTCCAGGAAAGCCCATGTTAAACTTGTGACCCCGCCCACCCTTGGTACGAGGCCAATTTTGACCCTAGGGCTATAGTTCGAAGACACTTGATAAAGGTTTATTCGATAAAGCTACAAGCCAAATTTGGTAGATCAACACCTAATGGTTTTAGGCATGAAGATTTTTAGATATTTTTCAGTTTTGTAGCCATGGTCTTTTTTAAGGAATCAAATTCCTTAAGTAACAAATCTGATGGGGAACATGGTAGGATCATTTCTGTTAAGTTTCATTAAAATCAAATCGGTAGTTTCAGGGAAGATGTTTTAAATAAAAGGCAACGCTCTGACGGATAGACACACCCAAGGACACACAGACACACAAGCGCATGACAGACGCACGACGGACACCTGGACCATGACATAAGCCAGGTGTCGTATGACCAGTAGAGCTAACCAATAAAGAACCCTTGATTGATTGATCCATGGTTTCAGTTTCTGTCAGGTCGATTTGTCTGCAACTCTATTCTTCACGCTGTATTTATTGAAGTTATCAATAAAAATATTCTAGACAGGTAATCTTCACTGGATATAAATATGTCTGCACGCGTCATAAACTGTTTCGTTACTGAAAGATTGATTTACTGGAAATGATTGTTGGTTTCAGAATTTAGACCTTTTTTTTTTAAGGTAGTGGTCCCCTAACAGAAAAAAAAACCCAAGCCATTTCCTCTGTAATATTATCCCACAAATTTTGCTATTGTTAAAAATAAGTATTATTGTACTGGTTTAACTGAGGCACTTTTTCCCTTTTTCTATTCCTTCTCAGAATTATCATTTATAAATCTAAAACCACTTTATTCCCATTACAAAGGGACATAATAATTATTTCCCTTATCTGAAAGCTGACAAAAATATCAACAAATAATTTCAAGATAGACATCAAAGGAATTTCTGGTTGGTTAGAAATGTACAAAAGTATTATATCTGTATAAATCCGTATTTATCAACTATCAAGAAACTTTATTTCATGTTGCACTAGAGTGTTCCGGATCTACTGCCTTAACTCTTTACCAAACGACAAAATTTTCTACTTGTCTTAATTGAAGGCATTTGTAGACGAAAAGAGAAATATGACTCAAAAAGTAAAGTTGACGTTAGACGAATAGAAAACATTGTGGGAAAAGGAGAAAATGCTGGTTACCAGCATTTTCTCCTTTTCCGACAATGTTTTCAGAAGGCTTCTTCCTCTGGGTAGAAAAACCAATGATCGTTTGGTACAGGGTTAAAAGGTTTAAAAAAATCTTGAAGTATGGTTTATTGAATTGGTCGATTAAATGGAAGTTTAACGCCGTTTTAGCAGTTTATATATCACTGTGGTCAAATCATCTACGCATGTGTTTCCTGACTTTCTCACACCAGCACTAAAATGACTTTCTTTTCAAGTCACTCACTACACGCTCACATGCATTAGAGGAGAGAGGCAAACTAGAGTGATCACTAAACTTTATCATACCCCCCACCAGCTCTTTGTCACAGAACATCTCCTTGTTACAGAATGCGGAATGGTTTAAGAGTTAAAAAATACTGGGAATATACTTTTCGTTCTTGTACTCTGCAATTCACATTATTGTAGTCTATCGTAGTATATGAAGTTTGAAGTCAGAGGCTTTTTACTTTGGAAGTTATGCATCGGACAAGTATCCAAAGTTAAATTTACAAAGGGCAATAACTCGTAGAAATACTTGGAATAGAGTTATGTTTCTTGTACAGTGCACTTCTCCTAAATGTGACTTATCTGTAAATGAAGTTTGAAGTCACTAGCTTTGTTACTTTGATAGTTATGTCTCCGACAAAATTTCCAATGTTAAAATTTACAAAGGGCAATACCACCCCCCCCCCCCCAAAAAAAATGAAATAGAGTTATGGTTCTTGTACACTGCAGTTTTTCTTACTGTGATCTATCTATGTGTGAAGTTTGAAGTTACTAGCTTATTTACTTGGGAAGTTGTCTCCGGACAAAAATCCGAAGTTAAAATTTACAACGGGCAATAACTCAAAAAGAGTTGGAATAAAGTTATGGTTATTACTGCACTTCTCCTCAATGTTATCTATTTGCCTGTGAAGTTTGAAGTTACTAGCTTCTATACTTTGTAAGTTATGCCCCGTTATTTCCTAAGTTGAAAATCTAAAGGGGAAATAACTCTAAATTTACTAAAGACAGAGTTATGGTTCTTGTACACTGCACTTCCTCTTACTGTGACCAATCTGTTTATAAAGTTTGAAGTCACTAGCTTTTATACTTTGGAAGTCATGCCTTGGACAATATTTCTTGAGACACGGGCGGAAGGACAGACAGACGGACGGACGGACAGGGTGACTCCAGTATCCCCCCTAAACTTCAGTTGTGGGGGTATAAAATTCTCCTGAAAGAAAGTTTTCCTCAACCGGGTATCGAAGCCACGACTACCAGGTCATGACTCCGATTAGCTTAACACTAAGCAATCCGGCCAGGTTCTTGCAGCACGGATGGACTTAAGTTCAATGGAAACATCATATCTATGGGACCGGTCTGCCTGTTTCAGGACAATTCGACTGTTTTGGTACATTGTGGACTTCGTAAAACCATAATCTTGGCATTTATCCACTAACCATTCTCATTTCATTAAGAAAGTAAAACAACTTCTGATTGGCTGCACCAAACACTTTAGCCAATCAGAACTTGTGTTACTTTGAATTCAGAAAATTGTTGAGAATAAGACTAAGAATGTTTTTGAAGAACAGTTGGTGAACATGAACCTACAGTGCACAGAATACATGGTCTAATCCTGAACCAGTCGATCTTGTTCTTCACTGAAATAGTCCGACAAACATAGCTAAATTGTGAAGCCCCCTTCTTACCACAGCAAGGCATTTTTCATTTCTTCGACGAATTGCCATTTCATTCCTAAAACCTTTATCACCCTCGCACATCCAAATGATTGTAAGATACAGTTTTTCATTAGATAAGCGAATCGGAATATTGCCAGTTAACCCTTTACCAAATGACAAAATTTTAGACTGGTCCAAATTGAAAGCGATTGCAGACGACATAAAAGTAACCAAAAAATTGAATTTGTTTCCAGCAGGGAAGAAATCATAGTGGGAAAAGGAGAAAATGCTGGTTCCCACAATGTTTTGAAAAGGCCTCTATTTCAGGGTCGTAAAAACCAGGGATTGTTTGGTAAAGAGTTAAAGAGTGTGTTTGGCTAGAATCGCTATAAATACCTAATGAATACCAAATTTCCTCCTTTTCCCACAATGTTTTCAAAAGGCCTCTATTGCAGCGTCGTAAAAACCAACGATTGTTTGGTAAAGACTTTAAAGGGTGTGTTTGGACAGAATCGCTGTAAATACCTATTGATACAAATCCGAGATCAAACTGCAAGTTTACTCTACAATCTGATCTTTATCTCAATGTCTGCAAATATATCTGTACATGCCCTTTGCAATCTAAGGAGTTCAGAATCCACATTAAGTAGATTGTTAGCTTTATCTGTGAGATGAAATGGCTCCCAAGGGATACGAAAGTCTCCAAATCTAATTCTTCCGCTTCCGGTTAAATGTCGACCTTTTTTTTTGAACGCCACGAATTCGACAATCCAAGATTGTAGACCATTTAGATAATTTTATCGAATGATAAAAATACTCTTTAACCCAATGTTTCGGAATTTATTTTTGTCACAAGACAAACTACTCACAGTGCTTTCAGGTGTCTTTTCTTGCCTCAGGGACGTAAAAAACTTACAGATATTAGGTGACAGTTTAAGAAGTTAAAAAAGAAGCTCTGGAACACTAGATTAATTCTACCAAACAACCCCAATTTCTATTAACAACCAGGTGGAAACAGGCTTCTAAAAACATTGTGGGAAAAGGAGAAATGCTGGTAACCAGCATTTTCTCCTTTTTCCACCATGTTTTCTATCCTATCTCACACAAATATAGCCAATTTAGCTATATCAAAATTTTCGGCTGCAAACGCTTTGAATTTGGGCCAGTCTAATTTTGTTTTTGTTGTCTGCTAAAGAAATAAAAGAACGTGACATAACAATCGAACTTTGATTCGTACGACATTGATTGTCACCATTAACAAGATTGCTCGGAACTATTTTTTTGTGTGTATCAAATTTATTCGCCGCACTGTCTTTTCGCTGTCAGGCAAATTATATCAATGTAGATTTCGTTTACCATGTTTTTTTTGTACATCTTTTCTAAAGCTAGCCGAGCCTTCGTACTCGTTCGGTAGCGTGTATGACTTGAGAAGAAAGGTGGGGGGGGGGGGGGGGTTAGCTTCGATCCTTAGTACAGATAACTATCCCCAAAGGTGATATTACTTTTTGACTGATCGCCTCTTGGTATATACAGAGACGATCAAGACAAATTCAGTTGAAAGTTCCAAACAGATTTTGTGCGCAAGTTTGAATTCTCATAATTTCGAAAATAGAGCACAAAACTAGGATTTAAACATTCCTGTTGCTTGTGTATTCAATAACCGTTCGTTTTAGATGCAAATATGTTCAATTCAAATGCTGAACATTCGAGAAAACCGTTCATTTCATCTGTTACTTGAGTTTATTTACATTCCCGAAAATTAAATTTCGTAAGTTTCTTTTTTTCCGAGATTTACATGATATTAACGACTCTACAAACTTTTAAGGAAATGAAAGGTTTAATAATTTGTCTTTTGTCATGTAATTACATAAATTATTCCCGAAAATTAAATTTCGTAAGTTTCTTTTTTTCCGAGATTTACATGATATTAACGACTCTACAAACTTTTAAGGAAATGAAAGGTTTAATAATTTGTCTTTTGTCATGTAATTACATAAATTTGAATGCATTTTACTGCAATACAGATTAAACCGGCGACACAGGAAGGCAGTATAGCGCTTTATCTTCGCTACTGGAAAGTTTACGATGGACTTAAGACCGTACGGTGCACATTAACTCATTCCCTAACAATCCCTGGTTTTTACGGGTCTGGAATAGTAGCCTTTTGAAAACATTGTGGGAAAAGGAGAAAATGCTGGTAACCAGCATTTTCTCCTTTTCCCACAATGTTTTCTACCCTATCATAGACAGAAATCATCTTTTCAGCAAGAGTTGAATTGTCGTCTGCAAATGCTTTCAATTTGGACTAGTCCAAAAGTTTGTCGTTTGGGAAAGGGTTAAATGTCCAAATATGAAAAAAAAAAATCACAGCGTCTCATTGTTGGGACTAGTTCGATCACCGGTCAGGCCAACTTCTTTTCGAGGATTGATGATAGTCATTGCGAGTGGATTCGCTACTCTCCCATCGCTGACTATTGTTTCGATGATTGTTACGTTGGAAAGCAAGCGGTTAAAAAAAGAAACTCCAGGAAAGCATAGATAGGTGTACTGGCCGCTGTGATTTAACTGACGTAATGTCGAAAGCGGCTTGAAACACCTTAGAATTAACCAGTCAGCTTGTGTTGTTATGTTTGAATACATAAAATCTCTTTAACCTTTTACCAAGCAATCCCTGGTTTTTACGGGTCTGGAAGAGTAGCCTTTTGAAAACATTGAGGGAAAAGGAGAAAATGCTGGTAACAAGCATTTTCTCCTTTTCCCATAATGTTTTCTACCCTATCATAGACAGAAATCATCTTTTCAGAAGGAGTTGAATTGTCGTCTGCAAATGCTTTCAATTTGATCTAGTCCAAAAATTTGTCGTTTGGGAAAGGGTTAAAGTTGAAATACAGGGAATGAAATAATAAATGATAAGTGAATGAATAAGTGGACACGCTCTGTCAAAACTACACTAAATCATTTGATTTCTAGAATAGAAGTTCAAAACATAACTTTTATATCAATTGTCAAAACCCCAATAAAGTACATGTACATGCATGTACTTGTAGGGAAAATCAATTCCTAAAATTGAAGTTTATTTCATGTGTCCAGCTTGAGAACTGAGCGAGCAATGTCTGTGTAATGCAGAGAAATGACCCTTCCCTCATTTCACTACGTAGAGGAATGACCCGGGTCGTTATTTTATGTGGAGAAATGACCCCATACGGTTATTTCTCTACGTAGAATAATGATCCGGGTCATTTCTCTACGTAGTGAAATGGCCCACGGGTAATTTCTCTACGTATTGAAATGACCCATTGGTCATTTTGTTGGGGAGGGAGGGTCATTTCTCTGCATTACATCGGCTAAAAAACGGTCAGGCCGAATTATTCTTTCCAGTATGGCGGCCAAAGTAATTTCTGATTTCTACATAATACAAGAATACAGTTATCAAGATTTATTCCAAGAATAGTTGGTTAGAATTCATATAAAAATATATTACAAGCATTGACATGAAAAAAAAAATGTAAGAAATGAGAAAGTTGAATTCTCAGTCTACAGTAGACGGAATACGCTTTACAAACGGCACCTCTCTGATTCATTATATCGAGCCCGTCATCCATTTAGTTTAGCAATCAACCTACTTTTTCATGAGGTAGAATGGGTCCTTGGACACGTATAAAATACACTCGAAGCAAAAAGTTTTGACCCAGGTCAGCCTGCGCGGACTGCGCAGGCTGACCTGGATCAAAACTTTTTGCAGATGCATTAAGCCCCTCTTTTTCATAGACCATGGCTCAACTGTTACAACTATGATTTGTATTTTTTTTCTATAATGATTATGTTTCCGGGGATAAATTTATTTAGTGCAAATGCAAAATGTTGGCCTTCCTTTCATGATACGGATATCACAATGTTTGATGTTTCAGAACACGAAACCGAGACGATAAAATCAGTGCTATATTTGAATAACCTCGCAACAGCTGGGCAAAATGAAGACTTCGTGGCGACAGCTTTTTATAAATCAAAGCACTGAAATCACCGATCGTGAAAAAGTGTGTGTGTTTGCTTAAGTCCTACTGAATTCAGATTCCATCATTATTTTGCCATAATGTTTATCCTCCACTTTTTAAATCACCACAAGACTCATTTTCACCATTGATGCATCGGCATTTATTTATTTATTTTATTTTTTTTATTTATTCATTCATTTATTTATTCATTTATTTGTTTATTTATTCATCCATCTATTTATTTATCTATTTATTAATATTTATTAATATTTATTATTTATGACTTACTTCTATTATTCATCTATTTTATTAATTTATTAATTAATTCATTCATTTATCTATTTATTTATTTATTCATTTATTTATTTTCATTGTCCCACTTAATTTGAAGGCGACATTGAAACAAAAAATGGACACATGTGTTAATATTTCTACCGTCACAAAATAAAGACATTGTTATTATTATTATTATTATTGTTGCTGTTGTTGTTGTTGTTGTTGCTGTTGTTCAAGCAGTGTAAAATTTAAAAATAGTTTGTGAAAAGTTATTTCTATACAGTTTGGTGTGCTTCACTAGTTTACGAATCGCTGAGCATTAATTTTACTCAATTTTATTCAAACATGTGATAGGAACTTATTGCAAGCAGCAAGGCAGTGCGTTTCATATTTATTTGTCAACGTTTAAATGGCAACGTGTATTACTGATATTACAATTAAGATCAGACAGCCAAGATATATTTTATGGTAACGGGCTTGTTCGTCCCTGGGCTTGTTCGCCCGGGCTTGTTCGTCCGGGCTCATTCGTCCGGGCTTGTTCGTCCCAACTGATTTATCCTTGATCCGGGCTTGTTCGTCCCAACTTATGTACATGTATCTGCCAACCAAAGTGTTCATAGTGAATTCTTCACTTATTTTGATTTTGAGAAGGTTTTAACTGCGCATTACTGCTTACCATTTTACTCAACCAAAGTTATAACTGTACAAAAAAGATCCCCATCACTTTTATAGAAGAAACCAAAAGTAAAAGAAATGTGGTGGCCGTGACGTAGAGTGTCGGCCTCGTAACCAAAAGGTCCCGAGTTCGATTCTCGGGAGCGGGTGTCAACTTCAGGATTTATCATTGGCCTACACATTCGGCGCAAGTACTGGTGTAGTTCCCAGGAAGCAGAATCGAGAGAGATTAGTATAACTTGTCGGAACTTGTTTCTCTATCTAGGTAAAATAAATATTTTTAAGCTAAACTGTTCCCATCGTTACGTTTAGAGAAGAAACTAAAGTAAATGAAAAATGCCAATGACGTCATCCCATCATGCATCATGGTATTTAGGAAAGAAATTAAATTACAATTCATATATACGTACATGTACATATGGATTTTCAATAAATATTGTAATGTAAGGCTGCTAGTCTAGGCAAGAGGCGATGCAGAGACATTGTGTGTCAAAGTCTTGAATAATTATTTCAGTTTCTGTTGTTTCAAAATACGACTTCAAGAGAGGCAAAAACAAAGCATAAGTAAGTTTTGTTCAAAATACTTGCATGTTAAAATAACAGTTTACTTGGAGGGCACATAGCGATTATATTCCAATAAGATCGAAACGGTGATATGGGACGAACAAGCCCAGACGAACGAGCCCGGGTGAATAAGCCCAGGGACGAACAAGCCCAGGGACGAACTGGTTTTGGGACGAACAAGCCCGGAACCATATTTTATTTTCTTGTATCTGCTATGAATCACCTGTCCGTTATTTTTACTTATATCATGACCAAGAAGACTTGGGGATGCAATAAAAGAGCCATGCTATGGCAAAAGGGGGCTTAATGCATGTCCGCGATACATGTTAGCAGAAAGCGATCACATAATTATGAATCCATAATAGCTACATTGCTTAACCCCTTACTCCATAGATACTCATTTCTACGCATCGCTTGTAGGAGCCTTTGGAGAACATTGTGGCAAAAGGTGAAATTGCTCGTGACGACCACAATGTTTGTTACAATGTTTTCTATGCTATCCTAAGGTGTCATGTCGATATGTGAGAGCGATAGTGTTGTAAGTGTTTATACGTTGTATAGGCACTTACAACAGTATTGCTCTCACACATCGATATATACATAAGAAACGGTTTCATCCTTGCTGTTATTAATGGTCTATCAGAGATACCATAGGAATGCCTTATGGGGTAAAGGGTTCACAATCAGCTTAATCACAGAGTAAACTGTAACTTGGCCATACAGAAAAATGACATATAGCGAAAATTTTCGGTCCGGGTCAGCCTGCACGGAATACGTAGGCTTACCCAGGTCGATATTTTTCGCAGACGCGTTAAGCCCCCTTTTTCATATGGAATGGCTGAAAATATACGAGCAACGAGGTCTTAATACATCTGCATTTTCATGAAGTATAACAATCGAATCGTTAGTTGACTTTTTCAATTTATATTGGTCTTTATTTGGTTGCCAGACAAAACGGGACTAGACTATTAGACAAAAAAGTAATTTTCGGAGACGCTTTTTCTCTTAAAACACATTTCACGTGACATTTCTCAATATAAACAATTCTTGGAATACAATTATAAAAACACGGCGTCCCGAAATCATATTACCATCGCGTCTGCCTCCTCGTTTACCACGGAAAAACAATCCGAAAATTTGGGATAAAAAGGGATGATCTGACTTTAAAATTTGATTTTCTTTCGAATTGTAACAGGGTCTCAAAATGTTGAACACAGAATTACAATTAAAAAAGGTTTAATAAACGATCAGGCTGCGCATTAATTGTAGCCTGACCAAAGACTTGTACTGATGTATATATACTTAACTTGGTGAGATAATCTGACTACAGGAGAATGACGATGTTTTATATTGGTCAAGTTTCACGATTGAAGTTTTGTTTTTATTTCATACTTTCCGGTAGGATATCGAGAAATAGCAGTTAAAATATTTTTCGATATTACACTGGTGCCACCAGTGAAAATATCGATTTTCATGTTCTTCTTGCCTAGGTTAACTGCGCGTGCCTTACAACCATTTTGAAAAATGACGTCATTTACCTTATATTTCCCGCGCTTGACGTAATATTGTAATGCGTTGCTATGCGGGAGGGGTACGCCAGGGGGAATTACGGAAAAGAACTGTACTGGATTTTGATAAAGGTCATCCCATTGCGCCATTCGTGAAAATATTACCGATGACGTTCACTCGATGAAATAAATTTCGATCTTTCATGTCTTGAGTACACTGACAGTACACTGACAGACATTATTAAGATCATTCCAATATAATTCATTTAAGTCTGAGTAATTCACGTTTTTACTTAAAACGAAACAACAAGAAACTACAATCTTATGTATAATAACAGGGAATAAGTTATCTGTTACCATCGAATGAAATCAAGTTTTGTTACAGACAAGTGTCTATATTCCTCCGGCAAATACTTTTTTTTTTTTGTCTAATATGGATAAAAATGATCGTTGTCTTCCACTTTTGTAGATAATAGGCATTGATTATTAAGAAATGTGTTCGAATCACTCGTGTGCCGTAATAATCAGTAGAGGTGCAAGAATCTTCAAATTACATGTGTCCAACGGATAAAAAAAAAATATATGTATACATCTTTTATCTTTATTTATTCATTACAATTTTTCATACTGAATTTTCTGAGAATACAGGTAGTTCTGCAAAATTTTGTGAATTGTTTTGCCGTCCGAAATCTTGAAATTTTTGTAAACCTTAATTGCTCTTTAAATATGGACGAATATGCTTATTTTGTTTCCATAGCCTACTGTACATTTTTTGCTTTATTTTGCTAAAAAACTAGAATGAAATTTTCAAGTTGGTAGTTAAAAAATAAAACCAAATATTGCTCTTTCATTGTTATGTTTTGGAGAATACTATATCACCTTATCGAACAGTGTAGATCCAAGATCAGACTGCACGTTCTGTGCAGTCTGATCTTGGATCTACACTGTTCGCTAGAGGTCAGCAAGTAGCGGTTAGCAGCCTAAGGGTTGATTTCTGTTATTGTAAATACATAGAGGATATTTGTTTATTCGGTGAAAGATCGAAATTTATTTCATCGTGTGAACACCATTGGTGATATTTTCAGGAGTGGCGCGAATGAAAATATTAACGATGGTGTTCACCAGATGAAATGAATTTCGATCTTTCGCAGAAAAAAAAAGCAAATGTTCTATTTATTTCATGCTTTTAACCGTTTCTGGGAAGGAGCTTTATCAAAATCCAGCACAGTTCTTTTCCGTTATTCGCCGTGGCGTACGTACCCGTCCAGCATAACAACGCATTACAATATTACTTCAGGCGCGAAAAATTTAAGGTAAATGGCGTCATATTTCCATGTGGTTGTGAGGCATGCGAAATCTACCTAGGCAACAAGAACATGAAAAATCGGTATTTTCACTGGTCGTACCCGTGTTATATCGAAAAATATTTTCATCTCTATATCTCGATATCCTACCGGAAAGCAGGAAATAATAGCAATGTATACATGTTTGTAATGACGATGTATTTTGTACAAGTCAAACAAAATATGTTCTGTCCTATTCTATTCCATTCTGTTCTGTTCGGTTCTTATCTCTCTAGGGATAGAGAAGTCTGTTCGTATTGATGAACCAAGTCTGAATGTGGTTAGAATTGCGATTAGTAATTAGGTAAAATTTTGTTAAGGCAACCTCGTTATGCTTCCAACAGTAATGAACGAATTCTTCAACAATTCAACAATTTTCGATTGGCTGTTAATTGCCTCTTCTCTAACACTATATCATATTGATTGAATTACCACTGCGTTTATTTGCAGTTATTGTGATTCATTGAGAGAGTTTTTTCCCACGTGGAGTTGCAAATGGTCTAACGAACGAAGTCCGAAACAAATAAATGCATAGCTCAAGAACAAACCGCATCTGTCGGGATTCGAACAAACGAAGGACAAATATCCTCGTTCTTCGAGGATTAAAAGACCAATACCATAACCACTGAGTCAGAGATATCTCTCTGACGCAGTTGTGAGGTGTCGTATTTAAATCGAGACAAATCTATGCACGAAGGAGCAGTCTCCCGTAACACACCCCCGTCTTAAAGTCATCATTTATTGATGACTCAAAGCCTTATTAGGCATAAAGTCCAATTCTGATCATCAACAAAGTATCAAAAACCAATTTTAAAAATTAAAAACTGATCATCAACAAAGTATCAACAACCAATTTTAACAATTATAAGTAAGTACACTTATGTTAAGCTACATGATTAAGTCGGTATCAGTGAAATGTCATTCCATTTCGAACAGGTGCATGACAAAAAATCCAATTTCTTTTTTGTCACAATCCTGCAGTTAACTTTGAAGGACATCAAGTTATCTAACGACAATTGACCAAAATATTGTAGGACATAAATGATAAATCAGCTGCCACTTGATTTTGTAGAAGAATTATTCTAACATGACACGTGAATTTGGCTCTGTAAACGCAGTGCAACGAAACCGTGGTAAAATCTACGTTATTCTATGAAGATTGACGTCATTCTAAATACATAGAGGATATTTGTGTGTGTTTCACGAGTGGCGCAGCCACGAGTGAAAATATTACCGATGGTGTTCACGAGATGAAATAAATTTCGATCTTTCACCGAAAAAAACAAATATTCTATTTATTTTATGCTTTTAACCCTTTCTGGGAGGAGCTTATAAAAATTCAGTAAAGTTATTTTCCCTTATTCCCCGTGGCGTACCCCTCCCGCATAGCAACGTTACGTCAAGCGCGAGAAATGTAAGGTATATGACGTCATATTTCCCATCTGGTTGTTAGGCACGCGCAATTTGCCTAGGCAACAAGAACGTGAAAATCGGTATTTTCACTGGTGGTACCAGTGTAAGATCGAAAAATATTTTCACTGCTGTTTCTCGATATCCTACTGGAAAGCATGAGATAAAGTCACGTCATTCTGTATGTAATTCAATGGAATATTATACGCATCCCCCGTTTTTACTCAAAGTATGAACTTGTTTGCCTTTGATTAAGACTTGGGCATGTTAGAATCGAAATAATCTTCTTTTTATCGTAGTGTATCGTTCAATAGACCACGTGGTGAGTTATGGGGCGTAATGAATAAACCGCTCAAGCTATCGCCCTAGTTAGATATTTATTGAGCTTCATATAACTCATAACTCACAATTGTGGTTTATTGAACGATAAACCACGATAAAAAGAATATTATTTGTTATTCTAACATGGCACGCGACTTTGGCTCTATAAACACAGTGCAAGGAAAACGTGGTAAAATCTGCGACAACCCATGTAGAGTGACGTCATCCTATAGCGAGTGACGTCATTCAATGAGTGAGTTATTCAATGGAACATAATCTTCATCCGCGTTTTTACTCTCAGTTTGAACTTGTTTTCCTTTCATTAAGAATTGGCCATGTTAGAATCGAAATAATCTTCTTTCTATCGTGGTATATCGTTCAATAAACCACGTTGTGAGTTATGAGGCGCAATGAATAACCCACTCGGGCTATCGCCCTCGTGGATTATTTATTGTGCCTCATAACTCACAACTGTGGTTTATTGAACGATATACCACGATAGAAAGAAGATTATTTCTTAATTCTAACATGACACGCGACTTTGGCTCTATAAACACAGTGCAAGGAAAACGTGGTAAAATCTGCGACAATCCATGTAGAGTGACGTCATCCTATATCGAGTGACGTCATTCAATGAGTGAGTTATTCAATGGAACATAATCTTCATCCGCGTTTTTACTCTCAGTTTGAACTTGTTTTCCTTTCATTAAGAATTGGTCATGTTAGAATCGAAATAATCTTCTTTCTATCGTGGTATATCGTTCAATAAACCACGTTGTGAGTTATGAGGCGCAATGAATAACCCACTCGGGCTATCGCCCTCGTGGATTATTTATTGTGCCTCATAACTCACAACTGTGGTTTATTGAACGATATACCACGATAGAAAGAAGAGTATTTCTTAAATTTACCCAAATAATGTAAGAAACACATGATAAACCAGCTGCTACTTGATCTTGGTGGAAAATTAAGATAAGACAGCTACAACTTGAGTTTATATTCATATACATGTATATCATTTAGAAAAAAAATCTTTGTTTTCTTTTCCATTTTCTTTAAGTGACACATTTGTTTTTTCCAATAAGAAGTTTTGTCCTAAAGAATAGACTAAGAATGGTTTTAACCCATTACCACACAATCACTATTTTTGACGACCTCGAAAAAGAAGCCTTTAGAAAATATTGTGGGAAAAGGAGAAAATGCTGGTAACCAGCATTTTCTCCTTTTCTCACAATGTTTTCTACCCTTCACAAAACAAATTCCAAATGTTCCGTCACTTTTATTTTGTCGTCTGAAAATGCTTTTGATTTGGACAAACCTTAAAGTTTGTCTTTTGGTAAATGAGTTAGAACGATTAGTGAATATGGATCTCGATCTTGTGTACAAATTAGGACAAAATCTCAAATCTTGACTTTCAAAAAAGACTTTTTTGTTACAGATGTCACTGACGACTTCCGCTTTTTTTACAACAGTACAGAAATTCAAGGACTTAAAACAGGTCATTTGCATTTTCTTTGTAATTAATCTGGAACTGCAAAAATTTGCAAGTCAAAATTTAGAATCGAAATAATTAATGAAACATTAAACATGTAACACTGTGATGGAATTCGAATTAAATTTGCCAATATTACATGCTTGTTGACTTGTTTCAGCCAGGCTAGGATTGGGCTCTGAAGTGTCTTGCCCAAGGGTACTCCCTCATTTAAACGTGTGTTGGTTATGTAAAGGGATTAATCATTTACCAAACGACAAAAACTGAAAACAGATCTCGACCATTTAAACATTTAATAAATCCAACAAAGATGAAAGTGTCTTGACTAACCCAGTACCAAACCTGGATTTGTCATAAGCCAAAGAAGAAGTGGTCCTTTGAAGACAGAATCTTTAAAGATGCCTGTCTGCAGCCGGTGAGCAGAAACGCTGTTACATTTCAAAAAGAAAAATAGAATGGTACAGAAATCTGTCCCTTGTGTACTCAAGGATAAATTACTGACACATATCGTGTAAATGAAAAAAGAAACACGGGTGTGAAAAACCTAAAATTGGCCAGAAGAAAACTGGCTGAAGATCGAAGCTGTAAACAATGGCGGTGACTCGCGGAAATTTATCGTTTGTTTCCGCCTAGAGTCGGATACGGTGTAACTTACATATAGGCCTCGATCTCCGTCTAAAAATAGAGACTGCAACAGAGAAGCATCCATTTTCCTTTATTTACCGCATCAAGGCCAAGGTCAAATATAGTCACGTTACAGTATGCATGGTCATCATACGAATCTACCAAGGTGTGTAACGGATATCGAAGATCTTCGATTCAAAATTCGGAAACGACCAGTATGTTTACATTGAAGGCCGCAAGTCCGCGAAATGCATTTTCTATCAGGCGTAATCGAAGCAACCTTGCAACCGTCAGGCACAATATATGGCATAGATATATAAGAATGACTATATTTTTTGATAAAATAAAAACAAAATGAGTTAAAACTGGCTTAAAATGAGTATTATTGCCTCTCTAAAACAGGACAAAATGTGAATTACTATCAATTATTTAGGAAATAATCTTCTTTTTATCGTGGTTTATTGCTCAATAAACCACGGTTGTGAGTTATGTGGCACAAAAGATAATCCACGTGGACGATAGCCCGAGCGGTTTGTTCAGTTCGCGTCATAACTCAAAACATGGTTTATTGGACGATAAATTACGATAGAAAGAAGATTATTTCGATTCTAACATGACCATCTATTAACTCTTTACCAAACAACAAAATTTTAGACCGGTACAAATTGAAAGCACTAGCAGATGACTAAATAAACATAACTCGGAAATTGAAACTTGTTTCTAGAAGGGTAGTAAACATTGTGCAAAAAGGAGAAATGCTGGTTACCAGCATTTTCTCCTTTTCCCACAATGTTTTCAAAGGGCTTTTCTCTCAGGGTCTTTAAAAGTCGTGACTGTGTGGTAAAGGGTTAATGAAATGAAAATAAGTTCATACTTTGAGTAGAAACGCGGATGCAGATTATATTTTAACCTACTTATCTTACACACAATGACATCACTCTTTAAAAAAATTGACGTCACGCTCCACGTTTTCGTTGCACTGTGTTTATAGCACAGTTTGCCGAATTCACGTGTCATGTAAGAATTGCTTTTCAAACAGGTTTTACTTTCTTTTCAAAGACAAATATTAGCATTTTATATGTCGTCTGCAAATATATCTGAAATGGACTAAAATTCCCTTTTATCTGGTGAGGAAAAAATTACATGTATACAAGTAATCAGAAGTGCTACTGCACTATTTTCATTGTGGAAAAAAAACTTTTATTTAAATCCTATCAAGAATACAAAACTTTTAACCTGATATATATATGGGATATTAAAACAGTCTCTGTGGTTGGATTAGGTGATTTCCGTTCGTATGGTATGAGACCGGAAGTTGAATCCAATTCCAATGTGCAGACTATTGATATATATTTTCTTTCAGGGAGAGAGAGAGAGAGAGAGAGAGAGAGAGAGAGAGAGAGAGATCATCCATGTAGAAGGTAGATTAAAAAAAGAGTTCAGCACATTTTCGGGATTTGAAGAAAAGAGCCAAACGTGAATATTATAGCAGTAGATCTAGTCTGTGAACACGATGATGATCCACGCAGAGAACATACAAGATACGGATTGATTTACACAGAGTACTACAGAAATCTTATCCTAGTCTGTTGCATATATATTTTAGTGAAAATTCGTAATTTAGTCAGATCATTTACCATATATAGATAACTGATATATGATATGCAACAGGCGAAAAAGGGCGTTCGGGCATTTGTGTACAGTGTCGTCTCGGATCAGCCTGCGTGAACTCCGAGACGGCACTTTACGACTATAATAGATTTTGTGTTAGAATAGACTTGCTCTAAACAGAAAATTACATAAAAGCGGAAAATGTCGTTTATAATTAGCCTGCGCGGACTGCGCTGGCTGATTCAAGACGACACTTTACGCAGATGTCCGAATGTCCCTTTTCGTCTGTTTTAGGCCATATCGTATGTCCAGCAGGTACTTTAAATCTTAATCTTTAAAACGTCATCCTTGACTTGCGAAGATGTACATATCTACAACTTCTGTCACAAATGTAGTTTACAGTCAATCTTTCATGGTGACTCCAAAATCCATTCTTCAATGCTTTCAGTGCTTTGATGTAAATGTAAACGCGTGACCCATCACGCAAAAAAGGGACCATCTGGGAATTCTGTACATCAATTAGATGAAAACAGAACAGCGATAGTGCAGGTCAGTTTAAGTTGATGATTCAAAAATTATCGTAATGTTAGAACAAGGTACAATGACCATTTTTCATGCAGAAAATGTCATTAACACGAAAGTGTCAACCCTGGTCAGCATGCGCAATTCGCAAAGTCTGACCAGGGCTGACACTTTTCGCCGTTCTCAAAAGCTCCCTTTTATCGTGATGGGACACGTGTATATACATAGCTGATAGATGATTAAGCTCACATCTATAAAGATCCTTTATAGTGTTTGATTTTTCGCTTTTATTAAGTTATCTGTGAATAATGCCGTATTGTTCCGCATTATTTACTTTTTATATCTATTTAAATATAGCCTATATACTTACCCCTCACAACTCTTATACATTTATCAATTATCCTTGAAATTTTGCCGAGCCCCCGGAGCTCAGTTGGCAGAGTATAGGCTTGTGAATGGTAGGTCGCTGGTTCGTTCTCCGGCTCGGCCAATTTCTATTCGAGCATTGATTATAGTCATTTTGATTGAATTCATTCCTCTCTCACAGGCTAGCATCGGCTCAAAACGTGCAATCAGGCCCGTATTCACCAACCATTCTTGAGAATACTATTATTCTTATTTCAGATTTCTAAAGTAACACAGCTTCTGTTTGGCTAAACTATTCAGTTTAGCCAATCAGAAGTTATGTTACTTCTAAAATTAGAACATTAATAAGAATAAGTTGCATTTCACTTAATTACCGGAAATAGGGGCTGATTTATCTAGCAACTTAAAGTAACAGTAAATGCCAAATGTAAATAAAGCGGGTATCTAGATTTATTTAAATGTATATCACACCATTTAAAAATAAGAAAGTTATTGTGAACAAGACAACCTACTATTGTACTGTCGGTGCAAGTGTCAGTCGCTGAGAGAGAAAAAAATTTCAAAACTAGGTTAAAACCTGCCAGGTAGCTGTGTCTTATGTTTACTTTTTGCCTGATTTTATTGTTTTTCTGCCGGTATAATGCAGAAAAATGACCCCCATTACAAAATGATCCCCGGGTCATTTCTCTACGTCGAAAACTGACCCATGGGTCATTATTCTACGTCTAGGTCATTTTGTAATGGGGGTCATTTCTCTGCATTACACCGGCAACTAACATATGGCACGACGACACGATAACAGACAGTTGTCTACACAATACACAGGGGGTCGTGGGTTCGATCCCTGGCTCGGCCGATTACTTTTCAAGCATTGATGATAGTCATTGCGACAAGATTCATTCCTCTCTCACGGTTGATCATTGTTTCGACGATGGTTATCAACCAGTGACTTGTAAAGCAAATTGTGCGAAGTACTGGTAAAAAAGATTCCAGGAAAGCATGGAAAGGTGAACTTGCCACCGCGATATAACTGAAATAATGTTGAAAATGGCGTTAAACACCATACAATCAATTACTCTAAATATTGATATTTCAGCCTTAACCCTTTACCCCATAAGATATTTCTATAGTATCTATAATTGACCCTAAATAACAGCAAGGATGAAGATGTTTCTTATGTGTATATGACACCTTTTGATAGTGTAGAAAACATTGTGACAAAAGGTGAAATTGCTCTTCACGAGCAATTTCACCTTTTGCCACAATGTCTTCCAAAGGTTCCTACAAGCAATGCGTAGAAATGAGTTTCTATGGAGTAAAGGGTTAACTGGGCAAAAGGGTAATATTACAAAAGGTAACATTTGGGGAAAAAGAATGGGTATTGACGCATTTCTGGTGTCTATGCACTATAAACGTTCATTCTTCTGCCCAAACTAGAGACCGTTACATAGTGTATTGGAGTACTTAACCGTTGAACAGAGTGAAAGATAGGTTACATGTATATTGAAAAGTGTATATCAAGATCACATCGTATTCACCAACCATTCTTAAGAATGTCTTTGGTCATATGCTACAGAATAATTTTCTATAATTGAAAGTAACACAACTTCTGATTGGCTAAAGAATTTAATTGAACCAATCAGAAGTCGTATTACTTTCAATTCTAGAAAATTATTGAGAATTTGACAAAGAATATTTTTAAGAAATGTTGGTGAATGAAGACACAGATCCACAAAATAGGCAGTCTGATCTCAGCCATTTCTGTAGCTAAAGCATAGGGACATTTTACAGACTGTATAGATCAAGATCAGACTGTAAAGAATGTGCAGTCTGATCTTAGATCTACACCGTCCGGTAGGAAGATATTTTCCTGCAAAAAGTAACCTTGAAATAAAAAGGTCTGAACTTTTTCTATTTAATTTTCATTTCTTCAGCCGAATCAGACTCAGATCTTCAAGTTTTGTACATAGCTTTCATAACAGATGTAATAAATTGGACCAATTTCTACAACGACAATTCAAATTTATTATGCAAAGGAGGTATGGTCCGTATCTAAAATCTATTCATGTCAAAACGGCAGATCAAAGATCAAAGTGCAAGGCTTGTGCGGTCTGATCTTGATCTGTAATGGTTACAGGAAGCGTCTGTATGTATTTTTTTTTAATAAAAATGAATAATTATTATGCACTAAAAACCGTTGCAAAAACAGTTCACGTGTAAATTCCAGGTTATTGCAGTATTCGAAGCTTTTTGGCTAAAAGTGTTTCCAACATTGGCTTGCAACACGCGAAAAGGGGCATTCGGACAATTGCGTAAGGTGTCATCTCGGATCAGCCTGCGAAGTCCGCGCAAGCCAATCCGATACGACACTTTCCGTTCTTATGTAATTTTCTGTTTTGCACAAGTCTACTGTAGCACAAAATCTAATGCAGTTGTACAGAGTCGTCTCGGATTAGCCTGCGCGGGTTGCGCAGGCTAATCCGAGACGACACTATGCGCGAATGTCCGAATGCCCCCTTTTCGCCGTCTGTTACAAACCACTTGTTTTGGAAGTGTGGATCTAGATCAGACTGTAAAAAGGGTAAAATCTGATCCTTGATCTACATATTCCGATACTGTGTGAAATTATACCAACCAAAACCGGATCAGACTAGAGGGATGTGCAATAACCTAAACTTTGAAGAGGCTTCTGATCTTTTTGCGAAGTTGCACAATAAACCATAGTTACTGCTATGACTTTCTTAGACTACTCTGTTAATTAACCCTTTACCACACAATGATGACTTTTGACGACCCTGAGGTAGAAACCTTTTGAAAACATTGTGGGAAAAGGAGAAAATGCTGGAACCCAGCATTTTCTCCTTTTCCCACAATGTTTTCTACCCTTCCCAAATCAAATTTCGATTTTTCAGTCACATTTATAAATTTTCTCATCTGCAAACTCTGTCAGTTTTGGACCAGTCTATAAATGTAGCGTTTGGTAAAAAGTAAATGAACAACAATGATGTTGATAATGATGATGATGATGATGATGATGATGACGATAGTTTATAAACTTACCACATCAATGATCTGGGACAGTCTGATCCCCATCCGCACAGTGAGCGGCCGATCTGTGTTGTTACCAACAGGTCGTATCAGTTTGTTGTATTTATTCTGAGTGAGTAGATCGTGATAAAGTCGTTTAGCATCATCGTTGGCGCTTACCCCACCCGTCAATAATAAAACACTAAAAACACTCAGGTATAAAACACTGCGCACCTCCATTCTATATACACGAAACAAGATAATACTGTTCTTCTTCTATAATCCGCGTCAAAGATTATCCCTGTCTTTTTTAAAGTGTACCCAAATTCATCACGTCCATATTTCTAAGAATCGAGATTTTTTAGTTATTTATTATCTGTTATGAGAGGGAAACGCGATATTTCACTTTAGCCCCAGTCATTGATTGAAACACTCGTATATTTACAGCGCACACATGTTGTACGATACAGCTTACTCTTTGGTTTATTCGTTGGCCAATACGCTACTTCTCGGATCAAAATCATACAGTGGTAAATCAACTCTTATACTAGCACAAGATGCAATACACGAAACAACAGTAAAATTGTCTACCTTGTTTCTTTTTGAAGTAGCTTAACCCTGAACCAAACAATCCCTGGTTTTTACGGCCCTGGGATAGAAGACTTTTGAAAACGTTGTGAGAAAAGGAGAAAATGCTGGTAACCAGCATTTTCTCCTTTTCCCACAATGTGTTTTACTCTGCTGGAAACAAATTTCAATTTTTGCATTACGGCTATTTTGTCGTCTGCAAGTGCTTTCAATTTGGACCGGTCTAAAATTTTATCGTTTTGTAAAGCGTTAACGTGCTGGCTTTTGACCTAATTTTGGGTGCTGGTAAGAAATGAATAAAGAGCAACTTTATGATTGGTTAAAAATGTAGACATGTTTATTTTAAGGGCTCCTGGTTATTTGCGGGCATATTTAAGCTTTTTATTCTTTTCTAAAGATAGTTCTTGTAGGTACCGATAATGAATAAGTAGAAATTTGTGACTGGTCAAAAATATAAACATGTTTATTTTGAGGGTCTCTGCCGATTTGCGTGCGAATTTACGCCGTCCATATCTTTAACCCTTTGCCAAACCATCCTTGGTTTTTACGACCCTAAGATAGAATCCTTTTGAAAACATTGTGGAAAAAGGGAGAAAATGCTGGTAACCAGCATTTTCTCTCTCCTTTTCCCACAAAGTTTTGTATTCTGCTGGAAACAAATTTCAGTTTTTGAGTTACTTTTTTTGTTGTCGTCTACAAGGGCTTTCAATTTAGACCACTCTAAAATTTTGTCGTTTAGTAAAGAGTTAAAAGAAATTTCTTCTATCTACCAAACAACCGAGTGATTTTTACGGTCTCGCACTCCCTCTTATCCCAAAGATAAATGTTAGACTAGTTCAAATTCAAAGCATTTGTATACGACAAAATGAATGTAACTCCATAATTAGAAATCGGTCTTGGGAAGGGTAGACAACATTGCGCGAAAGGGAGAAAATGCTGGTATCCAAACTCAAAATTTTACTGTTTGGAGAAGAGATAAACAACTTCATTGGCATTTAAAAAGAATGACAATTTCAAACTAAAGTAAAAACCTGATCGGTCTTCGAAGAGTGGGAAACATTGTGGTTACCAGTATTTTCTCCTTTTCCCGCAACGTTTTCAAAAGACTGCTTCCCCAGGGCCGAAAAAATACGGGAACCTTTTGTAAAATATTCAGTCAGTTATATATATGCCTTTAACAGCTTAGTTCAAATTACGACAATCAGTCCGCCTGCACTTGTGTTTACCGACTTTCTCACTTCAGTACTGATATAAATTTCTTTCAAAGTCAGTGACTACTTTTCTCACATATATCGGCGGTGAGAGGCAAAAATCGCTGGTTCAAAGTTCATCTCAACCGCATTATCTCCCACTAGATGACATTTTACATATACATATCTATCTGATTTGGGCATCCTGGGTAGAGAACTGAATTATTTTTCTACGCGAAAATCGTTACTTTGAATTTCAAATTGAAATAAACTTTTACTCAATAAAACCCCTACCTCGTGCAATTCACTCAGCTATCATCAGCAGTTTAGAGAAATCTGGCGCTAAATCAGGCCCTATTTCTCCTCAAGCGTATTAAGAAAAGCTTTTTACTCCATTGTTACTTTATAGCGCGTATTACACAATCCCCAAAAAATGGGGGTGCGGGGAAGGGGAATGATGTGTCGTAAAATACAGGTCGAATATTCGAAGAATATGACATGCACAGACAACGGTCTCATTCGAGTATTGAACCTGCAACCTCAAGGGCACTGATCGGGTACGCTGCCACCAAATTATCCGGCTAGGTTGTCTGTACGCGTAATATCCGATGGTACAGAACCCTGAAATTATTTTTGATATCATCAAAACATCAAGGAAAAAAGGAATAATCACAAATGTCGACTTTTAATTACTCTGGGAAGGAAGCCTTTTAAAACCATAATGGAAAAAGGAGAAAATGTTGGTAACCAGCATTTTCCCCTTTTCCCACAATGCTTTTTTAGCCCATCAAAGAAAAATTGCATCACTTGAGCCACATTAAAATTTTCGTCTGCAAATCTTTCGATTTGACAAGTCTAAAATTTTGTCACGTGGTACAAACTTTTGACTTATGTGATTTAAGCCGAGGTCACACTTCACGCACTTGACCGCAGTTGGCCATAGTTGAACGTAATAAAGGTAGTGCAATGTATTTACTCGTAGATAACCATATATGGTTTAGCCTAGTAATGAACGTAGTTTAAACTTAGGATTTGTCGAAGTAAGTATAATTTTTTATTTACAATTGGTAACAGTAAAAGACGATGTTGTAACCCTTTGCTGACCGTAGTTTGAACGTACATGTAGTTGACAGCCGTTAAATAACTTGGACACTACTTAACCGTACTATGGACTGTAGATGACCTTAGTTTCGGAAGAACGTATTTTCTTCCGAGGAGATATGGCTGAATAAGCAGTAAGCAAGTTCATTAACTTCTAAAAGCATAATGACTGTAGATTGCCCGTACTGAGCAGGCCCAGCCAAGAGTAGTAGTATTACGACAGACTACGTTTGAACTGAACTACGGACAACTACGTGCATGACCGAAAATACTGCAAAGCCTTTAGTGAAGGGTTAAGCCGCCGATATAAATTCTGGTCGCGCACAGAGCGGTATTAGTATCAGAAGCATTCATATTGGTTACTAGAATATCAAGCGATTTATTCGGAGATCTGTAATAATTCTTTCATTTCTTTCCAATAAAATAGCAGCCGAACATGCGAGAAATTCGTCTGATTAAATGAAACATGATCGAATGATTGTGGGGCCGAAAGATAGATCGTTTGGTGGATATAATAACAAGCTGGTCATGTGATATACTTAACTAGGCAAAATGGCGGGAAATTTCCTTATTATAGCATTTACCTTTTGGGGTGTTAAATGTGGTTCAAAGAGCTTTTGCGGACAGCGTAGATCAAGATCAGACTGCACAGAACGTGTAGTCTGATCTTGAATCTACACAGTCCGATTGAATATTAATCCCTCTGGAAAAAAAAAACCTTTGAAATAGTAAAATATCGGTTTCTACTGTCGGTAAAAAATTTCATCTACAGGTTAACCTTTTACCAAAATGACAAAATTTTAGACTTGTCCCAATTGAAAGCATTTGCAGACGACAAAATAAACTGCATAAATAAAAGATTGAAAGTTTTTGAAAGCAGGGTAAAAAACATTATGAGAAAAGGAGAAAATATTGGTTACAAGCATTTTCTCCTTTCCCCACAATGTTTTCGAAAAGGCTTCTATCTCAGGATCGTAAAAAACCAGGGATGGTTTGGTAAAGGGTTAAAGTATAGGTTAAAGTTATAATAGCTGCCAATATTAAACAAAGCGGATGTTCATTGTGATCATTACAATCTGCTAGTGCATAGTTGGCCGAGCCCCGGTGGCTCAGTCAGTAGTGTGCAGGACTTGAGAACACGGGGTCCAGGGTTAGATCCCTGGCTATGACCCGTGGCTCGGCCAATTTCTTACCGACGACTGATGACAGACACTGCGACAGGATTCATTCCTCTCCCACCGCCAACCATTGTTTCGACGATGATCATGTGGGAAAGGAGCCAGCGGCTTGGAAAGAGAATTGTGCGAAGTCCTGGTAAAAGAAACTCCAGGAACGCATGGATAGGTGTCCTGGCCTCCAATATATAACTGAAATGATGTTGAACAAATTTCAAATTTTTAATCATCTTTATTTTGTCGTCTGCAAATGCTTTCAAATTGCTTTAAAATTTTCTCGTGTTGTAAAGAGTTAAACAAAACTTGGACCTTTAAAGAGACATCTTTATAGCCAGAAAGCGAAGAAACGCTGTTAAAACATGATGGTGTTAAAATCTAGTCAGCTGTGTAAATGTAGATAAAGATCAATATGAGGCGTAAGAGATAAAAGAAGCTGGAAGGACTTGTTTTCGATTTAAAAAGAAACTGTAATGGTCATGTCTATGGCTAGCCGGAAAAGAACGAAACGCATTTTCTATCTGCCGTGATCTATGAATAAAGGGGAGGGGGGGAGAAAAACTAGAGGCCCTGAAGGGCCTGAAATCGCTCTACTGGCAGTGATTTTGCTTTTATGCTAGCATACATTATGAATTCATGATGTAAAAAGAAAAGAAAAATACAAAGGTTAAAACAAGAAATGCTGACTACATAGCGTAAACAAGAAATCGAAATTTTCAACTTGAGAGGGCTACTTTTACCAAACTGTTTGTGGATTTTTTTCAAAACCGATAAGGTTGAAGCTATCGATGAGAAAAGCAAACTGTGCAAATTTCACAAAAATCTGATAACAAATGCAGACTTTATCGCGTAAATGAGAAATGAACATTTTCAACTTGAAATGTCTACTTTTCCTATACTATTTGTTGGATTTTTTTCACAATCAGTAAGTTGAAGCTATTGATGAGATAACAAACTGTGCAAGTTACATGGAAATCTGACTACACATGCAGGCTTTATCGCGTAAACAAGAAAAAGACAGACCCACAGACGGACGGACGGACGGAAACCACACCATACCATAAGCTCTGCTGGCTTTCAGCTAGTAGAGCTAAAAAAGCTGGATGCAAAAGAGCAAAGATTTATGTTAACTTTAACAGAAAAAAAGAAAAGTTAAACCAAAATACCATACACATTTTTTTCAAAAGATGGTTGTTACTTACATGAATTGAAATAACACAAAAATATCAATTTCAAATAAGATTTTTTTTATTCACAAATCTGAAAATAAAACATTTTATGCTACGTTGTGTTTGATACAATGATGATTTACATGAGATAGGTATGTGCCAAGCTCTGTAAAAGGGGGGCTTAATGCATCCGCAAAAAGTATCGACTCATGTCAGCCTGCGCAGTCCGCGCAGGCTGACATGAGCCGAAACTTTTTGTTATCTTTTAATTGTCTGCATGTCGAGGGGACGAGTCTACCTATAGATTTAGCCAACTGTTAGTACAAATTGATTTTATGAATCTACAATCATGTGATGACTTGCCTGGTATCATAAATAATGGCGATGCATTAAGCCCCCTTTTCACACAGCATGGATTCTTCGATGATAATGGCGATTTTCATGCCACAAATCGCACAAAAAATGAAATTCTATAAAATTGTCATAAAACATTATCAAATTCGAATTAATAGTGAGTTTGAATTATGAAAAAATACAAATTTGAAAGTAACACAACTTCTTTTTGGGTAAACAGTACGGTTTAGCTATTTAAAAGAAATGTTACTTTTCTGACTCTAGGCTGAGTCTATACATGAAATTAAAAATGGTTGCTAATTACACACCCTGAAAGTATACAAATAGCAAAAACTATCGACCCGTGTCAGCTTCGCAATTCGCGCAAGCTGACACGACTCGATAGTTTTTGCAGATACGATAGAACCCCATTTTCATATAGTATGATCTGATTGGCGGATTAAAAACTATGTCTAAACCAATCAGATTGTTTGTCTTATATTGAAGAATCATATTAACTTTTACCTAACAATCCCTGGTTTTTACGACCCTTAGATATAAGCCTTCTGAAAACATTGTGGGAAAAGGAGACAATGCTGGTAACCAGCATTGTCTCCTTTTCCTACAATGTTTTCTACCCAGCTGGAAACAAATTTCAATTTTTAAGTTTGCAAGCGCTTTCAATTTGGACCAGTCGTTTGGGAAAGGGTTAAAGGCTATAAGGCCTCTGGTGGTTGGTTGATTGATGGTATGGCGTTTTCACGTCATCTTCAACATTATTTCAGTTATATCGCGGCGGCCAGAGCACCTACCCGTGGTCGCATAGAGTCTCTCGTATCAGCACTCCGCAAAACTTTCTTACCCAACCACTGGCTGCTTTCCCATTTAACCATCGTCGAAACAATGTTCAGTGACGGGAGAGAAATGAATCCTGCCGCAATGACTAAATTATCAATCAACGGGCAAAAATTTGGTCGAGCCAAGGATCGAACCCAAGAGCACTTAATCTCAAGTCCCGCACGCTACCGACTAATTTATCGGGGCTCGGTAAGGCCTATGTCGAAATGAAATCAATAATTGAACTCTTATTTTGCAATTCAGTGTTTCAACAAGAGTGCAGGAGTAAACTTTAAAAAAACTAGAGCTATCACTAGAAAAAACCAATGGACACAAAAAAGGAAGACATTATTTAAGCACCAAAAATAAAAGAATAAGGCAACGTGTGATGAAACATTTTGTTATATACTAGTACCTAGCAGTGAAATCCTGGAATTTCCCAGTGAAATAAATTTTGATATCATCACTAGTGACGATATCAACTTTCACTTTCACTTCCTGCCGTAACTCAGAAACTACTTATCCGCTTTGACTGAATAAGATGCCGACTTCTTCAGTTTTGTGAAGTCTCGTTTTGTTCTTTTAAATCATTTATTCAACCGCACTATGTCCCTGATTTCTTCTCTCTATCCAAAGTATTGATTTCGACTTTCAAACGAAAAATTAAAAATAATAATTTCAATAAGGTACATGTATATAATAAATAGAATAATCAACTGGTTATTTTTGATATGAAAAATATCTCACTCAGGTGCGTCGTAAAGCGTTAAAAAAACTCGTGGTGCGCACTCGTTTTTTTCAACGCCTACAACGCATCCTCGTGAGATATTTTTTATATGAAAAATAACCAGTTGATTATCCTGTATGTGATAAGTCCGGATTCTTTCGACCTTAAGCGCTTTATTTTTTAAAATTGTATACAAGATTAGACTGCAGTCAATGTAGCCTGATCTCTTTTTCTATGTGTTACGGGAGATCACTCCTTCCTTACTGCATAACTTCATCCCGTATTTAACTCTACCAAACGACAAATTTTTAGACTTGTCCAAATTGAAAGCTTTTGCAAACGACAAGATAAACATGATTCAAAAAATGAAATTTGACTTTAGAAGAGTAGAAAACATTGTGGGAAAAGTAGAAAATGCTGGTTACCAGCATTTTCTACTTTTCCCACAATGTTTTCAGAAGGCTTTCTTCCTCTAGTTTGTAAAAACCAGGGATTGTTTGGTAAAGGGTTAATAAAATCAATACCGGACGACTGAGTTAGAGAGAATTATCTTTAGGTCAGTGCCGGTTATGGTGTTGGGTCTTTTACACGCAAAAAACCGAGGATCTCTTTCGCATGGGTCCGAACCCCGCCAGGTGGAGTTTGTATTTCAACTTTGCAGTTGGTGCAAATTTTCTTGACCTTGAAATTGCTTTAACTCTTTACCCCACGATGACGACGTTTAACGACCCTGAGGAAGACGCCTTTTGAAAACATTGCGGGAAAAGGAGAAAATGCTGGTAACCAGCATTTTTCTCCTTTTCCCTTAATGTTTTCTACCCTTCACAAAACAAATTTTTAAAATTTTCAGTTCCTTTTTTCTTGTCGTCTGCAAATGCTTTCGATTTGGACAAACCCCTAAAATGTTGTCGTTTGGTAAAGAGTTAAGTCAGTACCAAACGACAAAATTTTGGACTAGATCAAATTAAAAGCATCTGCAGACGACAAACTCGATCTTTTGTTCAAATGATTATTTCTATCTTTGATAGGGTAGAAAACATTGTGGAAAAAGAAGAAAATGCTGGTCATCAGCATTTTCTCCTTTTTTCGCAATGTTTTCAAAAGCCTTTTACTTCAGGGTCGTCAAAACTCTTTTCTTCTTCTTCTTCTTCTTCTTCTTCTTCTTCTTCTTCCTCCTCCTCCTCCAAGGTCGTGAAACATGGGGTAAAGTTATAAATGTTTATTTTATTTTCAATCATTTTAAAAGTAGTGCGATACGGACAGAGGTTTATTCTAAGCGCTAAAAATCCCACATAAAAAGATGCACTTGTATGAGGCAATAATACATCGAAAAACAAAATATGTAAGGATCAAAACAGCAAAATTTGATCGTGAAGAGTTTGTAGTTCATTCTACAGCTAAAACAGAATGTCAGACAAAAAAAAAAGATTTCTCTCTGGTTACAAAGTTAAAGCTAAAACGATTACAGTGAATATTCTATTATAAAAGGTTTTTAAAAAAGAATAATAAAAATAATTAAGAACATAATAATTAAGGCATACAATTTGTAAAATATCGATGTTCAACAATACTGAATATATTGGAAGAAATGGACTAACTATGTGTTATATGCATTTGCTCCTTTTCGCTGAATGGTTTCAAGAGCTGAGAGTTTCATGGATGTAAAATCATATGGTTTGCAACACGCGTAAAGAGGGATTCGGACATTTGCGTAAAGCATGTAATTCCCTGTTTTAGGCATGTATACCGAAGGCAAAATTCTAAAGTAGTCGCAAAATGACATCTCGGATAAGTCTGCGCTGATTGAGCAGGCTGATCGGAGACGACAGTTAACGCAAATGTCCGAATGCCCTTTTTCTCGTGTTGCGTGATGCAAGCCATTTTTATTGACCACCGTCTGTGGAAAAGGATTTTTGATGCATCCACTAACGGTATCGTGCCAAGTCAGCCTGCAGCTCAGGCTGACCTAGGTCAAAAGTCTTGGCTATAGGTCATTTCTCTTTGATCCAAAGGACTAGTATTCTATTACAGGATTAAGTCGTTTATTTGTCAAAGTGCATTTGACGAGTCCATTAATTACCCATTACCAAACGACAATATTTTAGGCTAAGCCAAATCGAAAGCATTTGCAGACAACTACATAAAAGTGACTGAAAATTTGAAATTTATTTTGTGAAGGGTAGAAAACATTGTGGGAAAAGGAGAAAATGCTGGTTACCAGCATTTTCTCCTTTTCCCATAATGTCTTCTAAGGGCTTATTTCACAAGGGTGTTAAAAGTCGGGATTGTGTCGTAATGGGTTAATTAATGAATTGCTTGGAAAATTGAAACACACATATGAAATTTAAAAAAAAAAAAGACGTGTTTTCTCAAAATATGGCTTTTCTATTTGCTTTTGCGCAATGGTTTTCAAAGCTTTAAGCTACACGGGCTTGAAATTGCCATTAGGCCATAATCTGTGAAAAGGAGGCTTAATGCATCTGCGAAAAAAGTATCGGCCCAGGACAGCCTGCATGATAAAGGATCAAAGTACGCTGTGATTCAGTTGGTTTTAACAGAAAACTGATTTTATAGATCCGTGTTTATATGATGACCTATAAGTAAGCAACTTTAACTCTTTACCACACGAGAAAATTTTGGACTGGTCCAAATTGAAAGCATTTGCAGACGACAAAATAAAGGTGACTGAAAAATAGAAATTTTTTTTCTGGGAAGGGTAGAAAACACTGTTGGAAAAGGAGAAAATGCTGGTTACCAGCATTTTCTCCTTTTTCAACAGTGTTTTCAAAAGGCTTCTTTCTCAGGGGCGTCAAAAGTAGGGATTGAGTGGTAATGGGTTAATGCATCACGGAAATGCAGATTTATCAGTCGTACTTTTCACAGAGCATGGTTCCAATTGTGTTTTCTTTTTGGTACCGTTCAATATTCAATCCGGGAATGGAGGTCTAAAGAATACAACAGTAAACAGTAGATAAGGCACATATTCGGTCAGTATCAGTATAATATCAACTTTTACAGTAGAAGTTTTATGTGTTTTTTTTTTTCAGCTAATCACGCTTAACTTTTTACCAAAAGACAAACTTTTAGGCTAAGCCAAATTGAAAGCACCAGCAGACGACAAATTAAATGTGGCTGAAAAAGTAAAACATAATGTGAGAGGAGTAAAAAAAAACATGGTGGGAAAAGGAGAAAATGCCGGTTGCCAGTATTTTCTCCGTTTCCCACAATGTTTTCAAAAGGCTTCTGCCTCATTTTCTCCTTTTTCCACAATGTTTTCAAAAGGCGTCTTCCCCTGGGTCCTTAAAATTCGGGATTGTGTGGTACAGGCAAAAGCCGTTTGCCACTTTTTTTTTTAAATCATACAAAGATTCAACTCATATGTTTTGCTGATTATAATACCCATAATAAAATAGAATATTTTACAAAGTAAATGTAAATGTAATGACGGAAAGAAAACTATAAAACCAAGGCACTCCAATGTAGAAAATTGCAGTTACTTCTCTTGATAGACTCAACTCCCGTCCCCCACCCCCACCCCAACACACAACAATTATTTAAGCGATAAAAAATCCTTTCATCTAAGGATTTTTCATCTTCAATCATAACTTTTTCTATGAGTGGTCGAGCCCGATAGGACAGTCTCAAAGACTTGAACCCAGGGAGTCCCTTAGGTGAATCTCATCTCGATTCTCCTCTTTCTGAGGATTAATGGTAGGTATTGCGACGGGATTCCTTGGTCTCTCACCGCTAACCCATTAACTGTTTCGGCGGTGGTTGTGAAAACCAGTCAAAATATCAATAATTTCCCATCAATCAAAGTAACGCAAC
Source organism: Tridacna crocea (assembly GCA_943736015.1). Lineage (NCBI taxonomy): Eukaryota > Metazoa > Mollusca > Bivalvia > Cardiida > Cardiidae > Tridacna > Tridacna crocea. The sequence goes on along the minus strand of OX031066.1, from coordinate 28,898,410 downwards.
TTCTGACTGGCTAAACAAAATTACTTAACCATTAAGAAGTTTGGTTATTTTCTGTACTATCCAATATTCTGCAAATTACTCTAATATTCGTAGCACAGCTTCTCTGATACAAATCCTTTACTCCTCTTCTGCGATTGGCTGCACAAGACAGTTTTGCAAACAATGTATATTAGGATCAGTTTCCCTTAACAGTCGCCCATTTTTTGTTGATTTTCTCTATGAATTCGTCCTGGTTCACACTTTTAAAGAGGTAAGGCGCTTTGAAATAGATACCAATTGTTCCAAGGGAGATAACTAAGAAGAAGGTAATGAGTAGCAAACGATCGATAACTCTTGCAGCATACCGCCAGTCATCTATTACCTGAAATTGAGATCAAAGCATTGAAAGTACTGGGAGGAATTTTTCTTCTTATTCTTTCTTAACGCTGGAAAAATAAAATCTATAGATAGATAGGCCAATGTACTAGTAATTAGACAAAATCTATAAAAGTTACAGTTACTCAATTCCTAAAATGGATTAACTCTTCACCAAAAGACAAATTATTTTAGGTTTGTCCAAATAGAAAGCATTTGCAGACGACAAAATAAAAGTGACAAAGAATTTGAAATTTGTTTTGTGAAGGGTAGAAAACATTGTGGGAAAAGGAGAAATGCAGGTTACCATAATTTCTCCTTTTCTCACAATGTTTTCTATAGGCTTCTTTTTCTGGGTCGTCAAAAGTGGGGATTGTGTGATAATGGGTTAAAAGATTTTTTCTATCAGTAAAATTTTTGCAGGGGGGTAAAACTTGTTAGAGAAAGACCTTTTCTTGGCACTAGAAATACCACGCAAGGAATAAGTCTGCATTACAATTATATCTGTCATCACAAAGTAAATGAATTTAAATCCGTATCTATTGTTTGACTCTTTACCAAACATCATATTTTAAGACTTGTTCAAATTCAAAACATGTGTGACCCACCACACGAAAAGGAACACTCTGGGAATTCCGTACATCAATTATATAAAAACAGATGCACTGCGCAGGTTGATCTGGTTCGATACATTTTGCACATGCATTAAGCCCCTTTTTGACAGAGCATGGCTCAAATTTATTAGTATGTCCAGCTAGAGACAGACCTATCGATAGACAGGCAGACGAGGTAAATGCACTACTAACCCCGCAACAGAAATGATACAGTATTACTTGCACGGTCAGGTGGCAAGGGACATGGAAACTTGTTCACGTCTGTGGTTAATCATGTCGCCCCGAAGCCGAAGGCTCGGGACAACATGATTAACCACAGCCGTGAACAAGTTTCCAAGTCCCCTGCCACCTGACTGTACAAAAAAATTATTATAATGCACAGTGTTTTACCATTCCAACGTTTGTTAAGCGAATTTTTCGTATTTTTTGGTTTTAAAAAAATTAGTACGCTGACGAAGTAGAGCTTCCTTTCTGACTGCCTCAATTCAATGAAAACTGACGTCACTGAAACCTTGGTAATACGTGCTTATACGTGCAACTTGGAGCATAATCTTGATGTTAATATTGATCGACGCCGCCATTTTAAGCTCCTTTCACAATTGGCACACGAGCACTTTACCACACTTTGCGATCGGAAATTTTTGGCCTCGCACGAGCTTTCGCATACGTTGCACGATGTCTCGCATTCGTTGCATGTGTTTTACTGGTCGCATCAAGTCTCTTCAAAATAGTGGACATGCAAACTATTCAGACACGACCAAATGCGATCCAAATTACCACAATGAAACGCACGAACATTAGTACGAAGGTCTTGCAGCGTTTTGTGTACTCGCAAGAGTGATGCACGATTTTTTAAAGGTCATAAGATGAATCGCAGCAGTCTATGCATGTGTTTTGCGAACCATGAGACTGTTGCTCAACGTGTCTCATGTAATCTTGCATACATTTTACTATCATTGCACGATTTATCAGCTTCATTTTGCGATGCTTTGCTTCTAATATATATACCCTATGTAAGCATTTCTGTTTCAGGCCATAATTGACCATGGATGCTGCTGCGCCAATACCTCCTCGCCGTCTGCTGAGTTTGCTGCATCTACTCTTGCAATCAACTATGTCAACTAAAGAGAGTCGGAAAGGGGCGGTATATATATCCCCTCTGACTTGCACGAGCATTCGTACCATTTAACGCATGATCGCACAAGCGCAATGACGCACGTTCAATCGTCCGACCCACCTGATCAATCGCACGATCCTATCACCACACTGATCAACGTGAGCCGCGGACACCATGTGTTCTCGGTACACCAGATCGAATTTTCCATGGAAGAACCGGAGGTGGTGTAAGTATTTTAATTTTTTATGGACCTGATTAACCTAGATAGAAATGTTGATTTACAGCAATGTCAAGACGAATGATTTATCTGTTTACACACATACTAGGGAATAATAATTTACCATCATATAAGCGAGCTGTGGCTTTATGAGCAACTGGGGTCTTATTGTTTTAAAGTTTGTTGCCGATTTTCGGACAAAATCCCCTAACCATTGTTCATTTTACAATATCGTATGATAAGATAAATGTATTCGCTAAAGGAACACAAAATTTCATTTAAAAATGTCCATCCAAAGCGAAGATATACGTTTTTGAATGTACCTGGGTAGAGGAAAATATGCTAACAAGACACCATTTTCATTTTCAGAGTATGTACATGGACACCAGATCAGAAAGAGCTTGTGGTAACTGGACACCAACCTTTAAATCATCAATATTTCTGCCTGAAACTCGATGCATGGGCTGTATACGAAGACTATTTTTGTAAACATTATGTCACTACGGTCCATTACCTGATAAAGAGCATGTTCAACGCAATTTCATTACTTGTAGCACTTGCTTTTTTGAAATATTTGCAATGTTATGGCAATTTACAAAGTAGACCTACGATGCTTGATCACAATTGACCGGTCATTGCGTCCAATGTTGGTGCAAGACATGATCTTTTTTTACAGCGTTTTGAACGGTTTTATGAATGGCGTATTAACCCATTACCACGCAATCACGAGCTTTAATGTCCCTGGAAAAGATGGCTTCGAAAAACATTTAACATAAAGAAAAAACCCTATTAACTAATACAGAGTGTACATTATTTACCACATTTGGCCTGATTCTTAGTTTAAATAATTTTCAAATCCGCTTGGCCAACTGCCAGCGGGCTCTTAGAATGGCGTTCTACCCTTCGTACATTTGCATGCATGCGTTTGTTCGTCTATGCGTTTAGTTTTGAAATTTTTATTTATTTGACTTCTCCTCAGAAACCACCAAGTGGAAATCAACAAAATTCAACATTTTAGAAATAAACGCGTAGACGAACAAACGCACGCATGCAAATGCACGAAGGGTAGAACGAAGGGCAGTTGGCCAAGCGGATTTGAAGTTATTTAAACTAAGAACAGGCCAAATGTGGTAAATAATGTACACTCTATATTAGTTAATAGGGTTTTTTCTTTATGTTAAATGTTTTTCGAAGCCATCTTTTCCAGGGACATTAAAGCTCGTGATTGCGTGGTAATGGGTTAATACGCCATTCATAAAACTGTTCAAAACGCTGTAAAAAAAAAAACATGTCTTGCACCAACATTGGAGGCAATGACCAGTCAATTGTGATCAAGCATCGTAGGTCTACTTCGTAAATTGCATTAACATTTCAAATATTTCAAAAAAGCAAGTGCTTCAAGTAATGAAATTGCGTTGAACATGCTCTTTATCAGGTAATGGACCGTAGTGACATAATGTTTACAAAAATAGTCTTCGTATACAGCCCATGCATCGAGTTTCAGGCAGAAATATTGATGATTTAAAGGTTGGTGTCCAGTTACCACAAGCTTTTTCTGATCTGGTGTCCATGTACATACTCTGAAAATGAAAATGGTGTCTTGTTAGCTTATTTTCCTCTACCCAGGTCCATTCAAAAACATATATCTTCGCTTTGGATGGACATTTTTAAATGAAATTTTGTGTTCCTTTAGCGAATACATTTATCTTATCATACGATATTGTAAAATGAACAATGGTTAGGGGATTTTGTCCGAAAATCGGCAACAAACTTTAAAACAATAAGACTCATTTGCTCATAAAGCCACAGCTCGTTTATATGATGGTATTATTATTCCCTAGTATGTGTGTAAATAGATCAATCATTCGTCTTGACATCGCTGTAAATCAACATTTCTATCTAGGTTAATCAGGTCCATAAAAAATTAAAATACTTACACCACCTCCGGTTCTTCCATGGAAAATTCGATCTGGTGTACCGAGAACACATGGTGTCCGCGCCTCACATTGATCAGTGTGATCACATTATCTTACAATACTTGCTCTCATTGTTCAACAGTCTTATATGGACGCAAGATATATCGCAAGATTAATGCGTTTTTATTGCACAACGGTAGCTTTAGATCGTGCGAATTTCATACGAATATTTTTTTCATATGCGACTATTTCGGTAACAGTTACGACCCAAATCAAACTTTATCGGTCGCACTAATATTTTGTCGCTTCTGCTCGTGCGCCAATTGTGAAAGGGGCTTTAGTTGTTGTGCTGATAGTGTAGTCAAGTAATAGGGGATCCCGACAGGGAAACTGCTTTTACGTTGATTTTGCCAGTGCACATGATATATATGTTCAGGGCATATTATGCAATCAGATCAAATTTCTTTGCAGTGAAATAAAATAATTAGTTACCGTATGATATTCGTCATCTTTCTTCAGATGTTTATGGATGAATTTTAGGGATTCGGCCGCTCGATATATATCAGCAGAGACCGGAAGTTGATTTGGTATCACCGCTCCTTGCTCGCCACCCTGTGAGGTATCGTGTAACCGACAATTCGGATGGTCAACATAACCCTCGCGGGGTCCACTGATAATCGACTCGGTCGTACGTTTGGCTATCTTCGTCAAATCCGGATCTTTATTGAATTTGTCTTTTGTCCGATTGTTTTGTCCTATAAGTCGAGCTTCTTCCTCTTCCTCTTCCGATTCATTTGACTCCTTCCACCGAGAATCATGATCCGGTCTTTTCATAAACAATAAACGTGGAAGATAGTTTAAAAGAATGAGTCTAACGTAGTAAGGCATATGGTGAGTTCTTGGAGTTCTATAATTTCTGTTTATGATAACAACGGTGGAAATGATGGCTAAAATGTTGATGATAAATGTAAATAGTAAATATTGAGACACTAAAGGAATTGTCAATGAGGGCGGAAGAATCTTAGAAATGAGTAACAAGAACACAACCAAAGCTAGAAGCACTGATATACACAGAGTTATTTTCTCACCGGCTTCCGCAGGTAAAATAAACACAGATAAAGTAACGAAAGATATCAAAACACATGGAATTATTAGATTGACGGTGTAGAATAAAGTCTTGCGTCGAAGGACGAGTTTAAACACGATGTCGGTTTTGTTTTTGCCCGGACTGATTGAAGACGACTTTGTGTCCATGTAGGCTTTATCGGCAATGATGTCCCAGGCGCCATTTTGTAAATAATCGCTGTAGTCAAAGTTGGCTAATCCCTTATAGAAGCGGAAGTTGAGTTGGTGGTCCTGCAAAGGTTAGAAACATTGGGTTGTCATATTTTGTGTTCAATAACTATTTTAAGAACATTCCTGTTCTAATTATAGATAAAGAAAGTAACACAACGTCTGATTGGCTAAACCATTTTGAAAAATATAGATGAAAAATATATATGGATATGTACAATAGTTTGTGAATTCAAGTCCATTTCAAAGGCTGTGCCATCCGATCAGAACGTGTAGTCTGATCTCGGATCTATACACTGTTCGACAAAGAGATACAAGTTTTTTTTTCAGAACACTTACTTTGAAACGACAACATTTTGGTTTATATAATCGGCTTGAAAGGTTACATTTAAATTTATTAGCAGATTAAGGATTAAAAGCTTAGACTTTTTTGTACAAACTGGAAAACTTTTGATAAAAGGCCCATCAGCAGCAAAAGCGATGCAGATGTATTAAATGAATTTAATTCAAATTGTAACATGACACGTAAATTTGGCTCTGTAAACAAAGTGCAAGGAAAGCGTGGTAAAATCTGCGACAATCCATGTAGAATGACATCATTCTGTATAAAGTAAGTTAGTGAGTTATTCAATAGAACATGGTCTTCATCTGCGTTTTTACTCTAGGGATGAACTTGTTTTCCTTTCGTAAAGAATTGGTCATGTTAGAATCGAAATAATCTTCTTTCTATTGTGGTTTATTGTTCAATAAACCACGTTGTGAGTTATGAGGTGCAATGAATAAACCATTCGGGCTATTACCCTCGTAGATTATTTATTGAGCCTCATAACTCACATCTGTGGTTTAATGAATGATAACTCACGATAGAAATAATAGCCCGAGTGGTTTATTCATTGTGCCGCATAACTTACAACTGTGATTTATCGAACGATAAACCACGATTGAAAGAAGATCATTTCTTCATCATACCATTTAAAAGTATGAAAAATTGGTGGTAGTGACAATTTATCATCTTGTTGTTGGTCCATACGTTAGTTACAGACAGAAAAAAACGATTTTCAAAATCTGGCAAAAAGTAAACAAAAGACAGGGTTACTCGTCAATTTTTACCCTAGTTATGAAATTAAGTTCTCTGTCAACGTCTTAACTCTTTATCAAATGACAAAATTTTAGACTTGTCTAAAATGAAAGCATTTGCAGACGACAAATAAAATATGACTCAGAAATTAAAATTTGTTTTGGGAAAGGTAAAAACATTGTGAGAAAAGGAGAAAATGCTGGTTACCAGCATTTTCTCCTTTCCCACAATGTTTTCTAAGGCTTATTTCTCAGAGTCGTCAAAAGTAGTTGATTGTGTGGTTACTAGGGCTGGTCGCACAATAAAAGATTGCCATATCATAGTAATGTCTATACTTTTAAATGAAATGATTTAAATTCAAATGTATTTGAACACATGCAATGTTTATTATAATTATTACTATTATTATTACTATTGTCATCATTATTATTATTATTATTATTATTATTATTATTATTGTTGTTGTTATTATTATTATCATTATAGACTAAATGCATTCTATAACCCAATTGGTTTACTTTTGATAGCTATTGTTACTTTAAATTAATATCAATAGAGATGTAAGAATTAGGGAAAACTGTTTTAACGCCTTAACTTCTACATATACTCATAAATAAGTCGACTTCTTCTAAAGCCAATGATACACTTTAACTGTAAGATGAAAAACCAGTTTCGTCATAATCTGGAACAAAGTAGTGGATAATGTAGATCAGAGATCAGGCTGCACGTTCTGTGCAGTCTGATCTTGATCTGCACTATCAACAAAAGCTTCCTGTGCCGTCTACAGTATAGAAAAAGGTTAAGTTCTACAGCCCCTAAATCTCAATTGTCCGAATAAACGTCGATGCTACACGGCATTTACCGATGAGTTAGTTATATTAAAAGACGGAAGCTGCCAAGATTGATCGATAGCTTTTACGAAAAGGTCGATATTTACCGATGAGTTAATGAATCTACGGTCCTTACTCTTATATCAAAAGACGGAAACTGCCGAGATTGATCGATAACTTTTACGAAAACGTCTATATTTACCGATGAGTTAGTGAGTCTACGGTCCTTACTCTTGTATTAAAAGACGGAAGCTGCCGAGATTGATCGAACAGCTTTTACGAAAACGTCGATATTTACCGATGAATTAGTGAGTCTATACAGCCTTTACTCTTATATTAAAAAGACGGAAGCTGCCAAGATTGATCCAATAGCTTTTTACGAAAACGTCGATATTTACCGATGAGTTAGTGAGTCTATACCTCCTTTACTCTTATATTAAAAAGACGGAAGCTGCCAAGACTGATCCAATAGCTTTTTACGAAAACGCCGATATTTACCGATGAGTTAGGAGAGTAGACATTAAATTTATTTTACCAGGAATGTCCAAGATCCGAATTTCATTTCACATTCTTGTTCGTCAAACGGGAAGTATTGTACATCAATACTGCAGGAACTGACGTAAATGGCGGGCGGAATCCAAGACATTTCGCCTCTATTACTGACCAGCACCATTGAGCTATAGGACACTTCGTAGTTACCGTCGGCGCTGTAAATATATTCAAAGCATAACATTTTTACAAACAAATGCGAATTTTGTGGGCACTTACAAACCCTTTACCAACACATCCCTGGTTTTAACGACCCTCAGGAAGAAGCTGTCTGAAAATTACGGGAAAACGAGAAAATGCAGGTAACCAGCATTTTCTCCTTTTCCCGCAATGTTTTCTACTCTCCCAAAGTCAAGGTTCAAATTTTGAGTGATGTTTATTTTGCTTCTGCAAATGCTTTCAATTTGGACAAGTCTAAATTATTGTCGTTTGGTAAAGAGTTTAAAAAAAAGTCTTGTGAAAACCTTTCGGGATGAAAACGAGGAAATGCTGAAAGTCATCTTTGCGAGCCAAGTTTACGATCATTACGTGGATCCTACCTTGGCTGATTGAGCCAGATTTCGAGATTCATGCAATGCGCCCTCTATTGGATGCTGGTTTTTAAACCCTCCCCCCACCCCGCTTTACATCATATTTCTAAAAGCAAGTGAAATATCGTTTTACAAACCGCTTACGAATGCACGTGAAGCGATAAGCAGACATCCACGTGGGTTTCCATGTTTACCTTCTATTCGAAAGGTAGCGACCTTGATCTATTTTTATCAAAGATGAAATGCTACGAGCGATTTTATTCGTTGCAGCTAGAGCTGGCTGCATCCAATGAAAAAGCGTATCGGGTGAATGAAAAAAATCAAGATCGATCCGCCAAGGGTAGCCTGAGTAGCGTAGTGAATCGTCAGCTTTGGCTTGCGAAGATAGCTGAAAGTAAGCATTTTCTCTTTTTCGCACAAAGTTTACTATCAGTACAGACACATATTCATAGCTTGGACCTTGTTTAATTTTTTCATCTGTAAGTTTTAAATACAAGTTAGGCCTATACTTCTGTTATTTGGTGGGGTAAAAAATAGCCAACGATGCTTCCAGATTAGAATGATATTGTCACCAAAGCAAACATATATCTACAGGGTGTCCCAAATATATGCCCAGTGTTTATGAAAAATATTGTAATTTTACTGTATGAAATTTACAGAAAGTCCTACAAACTATCTTAATGGTGTCTTTTTGTGTGCGTGTGTGTGTAAAGTAGACATAAACATTAAAAACGTCGTGGAAACATTGTATGACGTCAATGATGATGTCATACTATAAATAGGTTATTGAACAATGGCTGAAGCACTGATACTGTTAGACTCTTCTATGAGCTTGGAAATTTGCCCATTTTGGTTAGAAGAAACTATAGAAAACATTGCACTAGTATACCAATATGTACACAAAACATTTTATACAAAGCTTTGTTAAAATAAAATCAAGTATTCATAGGGAAATAAGGAAGATTACCGAGAGAACCTACTCAAGCTTCGCTAACAATTTTCGAAAATGGATGGAAATTTTGTGCATGATGGCAAGCTAGTCTTTAAATTACTGTTAATACAGAAAATGCAGATCTGTTAAGTAGTTTTGTAAACAATCTTCTAGTTTTAATGAATATTTAGCTGTAAAAATAACTTTGAAACTGCAACATATAGTTTGACACACCCTGTACATGTTATCTTACTATTGAGGAAAAAAAAACATATTCGTAATTCAAAATGGTCTTTGGTGTAGATTATCTGATCTCTAAAACAGTAATTTTCAATTCCTAGAATACTTCGGAATTATACAGTACATTCGGATAATTACAATTTCGGATAAAGGCAAGTTCATCCCACTTACTTGTTAAATAATACAATATCCGGTCGCCATACTCTTTCCGGGGGTATGTTTATTCCATCTACGTCCTTGTACTTCCTTTTATCTTTCCATATTAACTGATAGTCATCCCAGTACTAGGAAAAAAGATTGAAACAAAGTATTTTCGCGTGTCTTTTATACAATTACATCGACAAACTAATCTAAGTTCAGTGGGCTAATCTGAGACGACACTTTCGTTCTTATGTAATTTTCTGTTTTGCACAAGCCTGCTCTAGCACAAAATCTAATGTAGTCGTAAAATGCCGTCTCGGGTTATCCTGCGCGGATTGCACAAGCTGATCCGAGACAACACGCAAATGTCCGAATGCCCCTTTTCACGAGTTGCACGCCAATAATATCACAAAATATATCACAAAATAATGGATCCGTAACAGACGGAAGCCATTAAACTATAAAATGTGGTAGCCGGGTCCATGTTTTTCTCATCGAGAAATAACTGTGAAATATCATTCAATATTTCATGGTTACAACCAATGAAATATACCCATTTTATTTTTTATCTCTTCAATTGAAGGGTTAACAGTAGTTCTCACGCACTAGTAGCCCAGGTTAAATGTGCCTGTCATAAAACCAGTCGTCACAACTCGGCCGATTCCGTATCAACATCTAATCTCGTCCATATCAAGGAGATTTGCATTTTGAAATGAGAATCACGTGATTCTGACAGTTGCTTAGCAACGACATAAACAACCTCAATGAAGTAATTCACATTAATTTTGTCTATTTGTCGGTGAAAACTTCAATCGCAATCGATAAACAACGTTCAAAAATGAATGTAAAAACTGTTTGCCAACTTCAAAACCAGATGAAAATATGACGTAATTTACCCTACATTTCTGGTTCTTTACGTAATACTGTAATGCGTTGAACTGCGGAGTGAGTGCGCCATACGGAATTACCGAAAGAAGTGTACTAAATATTGATATAAGTTCCACATGAAAGGGTTAGAGACATTTTTGGGGTATTGTGTTTTTGAAAGATATATTTTTATGAAACAAGTATCCTCTATGAATTTCATTCTTAGAACTTTAAAAATATATCTGGATTCGGATTGACAAAAACTAACAACAATTTGCTGACCCTGGCAAAAAGGAGGTTCAATGTTGCTGCAAGATCTATTATTACATACAAAGATTGTCATCATATAAATACATTATTGAATCCATCAAATCAATTTTTGTAAAAAAAAATAACTACTAGATCACGAGGTAGCATGGTACTTGGACATGCAAACAATACCAATACTTTAGGATTTTTTTATCTATGTTAGTTTGCGCGACTGTGCAAGCTGACACGGGTCCATTAGTTTTGGCAAATACAATAATCCCCCTTTTCATGAGCTCAAATACAGACTGAATCCTGAGTTAGGCTGGCCCTTTCACATAGGCTGGCCTTTTGACATACAGAAATTTGACCCACAACAAAAAGTTCTGACACAGGTCAGTCAGCACAGTCAGCACAGTCTGACTTGTGTCAGGACTTTTTGCAGATGCATTTAACTCCGCTCAAATTTAATTATGAGATTAAATGTCCAATTCTGAAAAAAGAAATAAACCACACAAAATTTCTATATTGTAAAACAAAGTCATACCATTTGTATCATATTGTGTCTATGTTGTAAAAACAAAGTCATATCATTTGTATCATATCGTGTCTATGTTGTAAAACAAAGTCATATCATTTGTATCATTTCTATATTGTAAAACAGCCATACTATTTCTATCATACCATTTCTGAATTATAGAACAAAGTCATAGTCGTATTTGTATCATTTCTATATTGTAAAGCAAAGTCATACCATTCGTATCATATCATATCTATATTGTAAAAAAATCATACTATTTCTATCGTATCATTTCTATATTTCAAAACTGTCAATCCATTTCTATCACATCAATTCTATATTGTAAAAGAAAAGTCATACCATTTGTAACCAAACATTGGTCTTCATGCGCTGATTCTTCTCGTCCTGAAAGACAAGAAATAAGTAGTTGAAGGTGAAATGTACCATGCTCTGGCAAAAGGGTGTTAAATACATCTCCGTGAAATACATGTATCATACCACTCGTCACAACTCGGCCAATTCCGTACCTACATCTAACCTGGTCCGTATTACGGTCGTTTCCATTTGAACTGAGAATCACGTGATTCTATAAATAGCCCGCCACTGACAGTCATTTATCAATGACATAAACAACCTCGATAAAGTTATTCACATCTGTCTATTTGTCAGTGAAAACTTCAATCGGAATTGATAAACCACGTTAAAAAATGAATGTATGAACTGAAATATAGTTAGAAAGATTTCGATAGAAAATTGATATTTAAGTTTTCTTTTGTCAGAGGAGCCTTACAATTTTCAGAAAGGTAAACCGGTGTATTTCCGGGCGATGAATGTATCGATCTGGTGCATATCAATCCATCAGTTACAGCCGAGGAGATTTGATGACTCCCATCACCCGAGGTATGCCATACGAGGCAAGTCTTTATATGTTTATGGATCCATAAAAAAGATATTTGTATAACTACCCGCTGTATCAGGCTGTAGAAAGATCCTTTTACATGCAGCCAATCGCAATAACAAAGAGTTTTGACCCAGGTCAGCCTACGTTTACTTTTTTAAGAGGAGCCTCACAATTTTCAGAATGGTAAACCGTCGTATTTCCGAGTATGTACCGACATGGTGCATATCAATCCGCCAGATACAGTCGAGGGATTTCATAGCTCCAATCACCCGAGGTATGCCGAATGCACGTGAATAAATAGAACATTTGGCTTTCATCGAGAGATCGACATTCATTTCATCAAGCGAACATCTTCTGTAAGATTATTTTCATGAGTGGCTTCGGACTAAGTTTTTTAACCCCATCACACCCGATTCAAGTGAATAAATATGTCGGCTTACCAGGTTCACGAGCTGACTCAGTTGTACGCTTATGCTAACCATGAGTGTTTCGTTCAATGACTTGACTGGTCGGACCAAGGCGCTGTACTTCTCCGGGTCAAATAGCTCTGTGACAATGCACTCGTACTGTTCTGTCTTCGACAGGTTAGCTACAAAATAAAGAATACTAATGAACTTTGCTCTGTGAGCACGGGGCATCAGGTGCGTATCTAACCGCTCAAACAGGTGTACGCTTAAAGGGCAAATCCTAAGATTTTTTTACCATACTGTTTTTTTGCTCCAATCAGCTGCAAATGATGTTAGTAAACACGTGTCCATCAGTTTTCATAAATACCACCCTGTAACATGCCATAAATCACGCTCGAATTATCACGCTGATGTACGGCCCCAAAAATGGTACATGGCTTACTTCCCCTGATTTGCTTATCTTCCCTACCTGTGTGACGTCATAGGAGCGTAAGCCTGTGTTTACAGTCAGTAGAAATTAGTAGGAACGCTGATGATTATATGCAGATATCTGGGTATTAACAAAGAATTCAGCCGAAAAATGGTCAATCGTGCAGCCTATGGCTTCAGCGTCGAATCGGGAACACAGGGAATTAGTATGTTCAAATTTCCGAAGGAATTAAAAAGGAGGAAACTATGGATTCAACATTTAAACCGGGACCGGACAGTAACGACGGATTTTGTGCCATCTGTTCATTCCAAAATTGTGTCTGAAACACTTCGAGGACAGTCAGTTCTTAATAGGTCCAAAACTCGCAAAAGAAGTTGGTTATAGGAATTTTAGGCTGTGGTTAAAACTTGATGCTGTGCCTACATTGTTCCAAACTCCGAGTCGAAAGAAGATAGGCAATAGACCATAAGACAGACATTCCGCAATGGCAATCTCCAAAAAGAAAAACAAACATAAGGTCAGTAATTCCTTTAATTGTTTTTCGTAATATTTTATCCTTTTCTAGATCTACATTCTGGACAAAGGAGAAATTGGCGCCGTTTTCTCCCTTTTTTCCCCAAATGTTTTCAACATTTAACCCTTTATTAAGAGACAAAATTTTAGACTGGTCCAAATGAAAAGCACTTGCAGGCAACAAAGTAAACCTAACTGAAAAGTTGAAATTTGTTTCCACCAGGAGAGAAAACATTGTAGGATAAGGAGAAAATGTTGGTTACAGGTATTTTCTCCTTTTCCAACAATCTTTTAATTAGGCTTCCATGTCAGGGTTGTAAAAACCAGGGTTAATTAACCCTTTACCAAACGCCAAAATTTTGGGCCAGTCCAAACTGAAAGCATAAATTTGCCGATGACAAAAACAAAGAATGGTAATCAAAAAATTGAAATGAAATTTGTTTTGGAAAGGATGGAAAACATTATGGAAAAAAGGAGAAAATCTTAGCATTTTTCTCTTTTCTCACAATGTTTTCAAAGGCAACAACATAACGTATTTTAAACTCATAACAAAAAAATTGCAAGTAAAAAAGTCTGGATTGTTCAAATGAGCCTTTTCTTCCATTTCCACAATGTTTTCAAAAGGCTTCTATCTCAGGGTTGTAAAAAACAGAGGTTCAACTGACCGCTCAACAAACACAAAAATTTTAGACTAGTCCAAATTAAAAGCATTTGCAGACAACAAAAGAATTGTGAACGAGAAACATTTGCAGCTGATTGGAGCAAAAGAAAAACAGTATGGTCAAAATATTTTAGGATTTGCCCTTTAAACAGTAAACATCATTTTCTTCCCACACTGTTTTTCAAACACTCTTTGAAACTAGATCTAGGGTTTGTATGGTAAAGGTTGAAGTCAGTATCTGGTTACCCCTAGTCATGGTCATAAATGTTAATCCATCACCGACCAGTTGAAACAATACAGGAAATGGTTATGTAACATTTGCATATCTCACCCCTTTACACTGTAATGTTTGTTTGTGACAGTAAACCCATGTTACAGCTTTTATCCCATACACTACTTCTCTTCGACATTTCACTCTTAAAAATGATTTGACAACTTTCAATCATTTTGAACAAATTTTGAATTGTATCTTTACAATTCTGATTTGTGGATATTCCCTGTTCCTCTCCATATTCTAGACAGGCAAATGAGAGAAATCCTTTGTTTTTACGGCCCTTGTGAAGATAGAAAAAAAAACCTTTCGAAAACATTGTAGGTAAAAGAGAAAATGCTGCTGACCAGCATTTACTCCATTTTCTACAATGTTTTACCCCATCAAAAACAAGTCCAAACATGCAAGTTAAATTTGATTTGTTGACTCCAATTGCTTTCAGTTCGGTTGCGTCAATAAATTTGATGTTTGGCAACAATTTAAACATGACTTTTGTATTTTACATCTCTTGAGAAACAAGTTCATACAACTCGTACTAATCTCTTCGGATACTGCTTCCTGTGAACTTAACAAGAACTCGTGCCCAATGTATGGGATCTATATTTAACCAGGGATCTTATATGTGAGTGTAGGACAAAACCCTCCTAGGACACCCCCCCCCAAGACAAAACACCCATGGACAAAACACCCCTAGGACAAAACCCCCATAGGATAAAAGCCCCCTAGGACAAAACCCCCATCATATTTAAAAAGCATATAAATTTGAGAAAACACACATAATTTGCAAACACTTTTAAAGTGTTCAAAAGAAGTCTCTTTGATTTAAGGGAAAAAAATCAAACATGAAAGGCAAAAAATGATTTAGATATTATCTTATTTTAATTTGTAACTTAAGTTTGTTGATAGTTTCTATTGATATATTAACACCTATACAGACTTGGGTAAGACAGGTGTTGAGAGGGTATTAAGACGAATGTAGGCAAAAAAGCCAGAGGTAAAAAAGCCATAGGTAAAAAGGCCATAGGTAAAAAAGCCAGAAGTAAAACGGTAAAAAAGCCATAGGTAATAAGGCCATAGGTAAAAAAGCCAGAGCTAATTTAGTACATGTAATATCAAAAAGGATGGGTAACAATATAATTTGTATTTAATAGAAATTATATTTGTTTATTTTTCTACAAGTGCTTGTTGATAAATTAATTGAAACCAATAATAGGTGCAGGAAATGCCCTATTACATAATTTAACAGTATTATTTCAAACTGTTATTGACCAATCACGTGATTATGATTAAAACTTGGCCTTGTGAAATAACAGTTTGCACATGTTTGTAATAGTTTGTTTTTTGTATTGAAAGTTTGTTCCATGGAAACTTTGAAGTATAAGATAATGGTATGCAATGATTGCAAACATTGTGGGAAATTGCTTCCTTTGAGCAGTTTCTCCTTTTTCCCGAAATGTCTTCTAAAGTCATCACCTGCAACTGCAAAAGTGTTAAGTATGACCAGTTTCACTTATCAAACAACTAATTTTAGACTCTATCATACTGAAAGAGCATGCATAAACACATCAAGATAGGATATAAAACATTGTTGGAAAAGGAGAAATTGTCTGCTATGAGCAAGAAAAGTAAAAGGAGGCCCGTATTAAATTGCGTTTTTTGGGAATTTGGAAAAGGGTTAAATATTGAAAATATCTGCATACAACACATCAATATACAGGGAAATGTGTGAATGTTTGTTATTGGCAGTTTCTCCTTTTCCTTAAAGGTTTTAAAAAATCAATAGCTGAAGACTGGAGAAGTTCCCCTTATCAAACAACAAATTTCAGACTCTTACATATTGAAATAATCTGCATACAACACATCAAGATAGGATATAAAACATTGTGTGAAAAGGAAAAATTGGCTTCTCCTTTTCCCAAAATACTTCTAAAGATTTTCTGGAACAAAAAGCTTTCTCTACATCATATACTAAATTAGCTCTTTTTTTTTTTCTTAATGAACCATATATACTAAATTAGCTCTGGCTTTTTTACCTATGGCCTTATTACCTATGGCCTTCTTACCGTTTTACTTCTGGTTTTTTTACCTATGGCCTTTTTTACCTATGGCCTTTTTACCTATGGCTTTTTTACCTCTGGCTTTTTTACCGCACACCTATTAAGACACCTGATTTGCAAGTTTACACCTGTCATATTCACTAATGTTTAGCACTAGATTTGAACATATAAAAGTACCAAACAAGAAAATAATATATATAAAAAATGTAAATGAATTTATTATAAATGTATACAGAAAACAACACATTTTTGGTCATAAAGCACAATTTTAAGAAAAAACACAGTTTTGATCATAAAGTACAGTTTTAAGAAAAAATATTCTTATCAGATCAATTTAACTTATACGAAAACATTATTTTTTACAACCTCCACTAGTATTTAAAGCAGTAAATTTTATTCAACTTCAACATGATTGTACAAAAAGAATCATTTTAAAACCATGGGGGTTTTGTCCATGGGGGTTTTGTCCTGCGGGGGGTGTTTGTCCTAGGGGGGTTTTGTCCGTACCCCCTTATATGTATATAAGATCCCTGATTTAACCCTTTACCAATCAATCCCTAGTTTTTACGACCCCGAAGACAGAAGACTTTTAAAAATATTGTAAGAAAAGGACATAATTCTAGTAACCAGCATATTCTCCTTTTAAAACAGTGTTTTACTCTGCTGGAAATAAATTTCAATTTTTGAAATACATAACTTTATTTTATCGTCTGCAAGCGATTTCAGTTTGGAACTGTTTAATACTTTGTCGTATGGTAAAGAGTTAAAAATAGAAAATATTGTGGATAAAGGATCCATTGACAGTTACCAGCTCTATGTTTTTACAATGAATCTGAAATCATAACAATTTGACCGGAATGTCAGTATTAACCGTTCAGTCCCTAATAGAACGATTTGAGACTAACCCAAATTGAAACAATTTGCAGAAGACAAACAAGAACTGAACAAATTTACACTTTCCTTTCCCACGACTTACAATTCAGAATTTAAGACTTTCACAGAGAAGCTCCTTATGGAACATATAATAATCTGTATGACATTTTTTTGCATGGAATGGTTCATGTGTAAAAGGTAAACAGCGAAAAAGTATTTCACTCATCCCCGGGGTACGGACAAAAACCCCCTAGGACAAACCCCCCCTAGGACAAAACACCCATGGACAAACCCCCCCTGGACAAAACCCCCATACCCTTAACTGAAAAGTGGACAAAACCCCCATGGTTTCAAAATGATTCTTTTTGTACTATCATTTTAAAGTTCAATAAAATTTACTGCTTTAAATACTTGTGGGGGTTGTAAAAAATAATGCTGTTGTATAAGTTAAATTGATTTGAATTTTTTTTCTTTAAATTGTGGTTTATGATCAAAAATGTTTTTTTTTTTCTTAAAATTTTGCTTTATGACCAAAAATGTGTTTTTTTCTTAATACGTTCATAATAAATTTATAATAAATTATAAATGCAATCATACAATGGAAAAAATCATTTATATATTTATCAAAGGATTTTTTTTCTTATTTGGTGCTTTTATATGTTCAAATCTACTACTAAAATTTAATATTAGTGAATATGACAGGTGTAAATCGTTTGTTCATTGATAATTACAAAACGTTTAGTAATGAAAATGTAAATGATGTTTTAAGTAGATTCTGTACTATTTTCCGTAGCGTCACGGATGATTTGTTCTCAAGGGAGATTATCCAGTCTAATGAACCCAGATTTAAAGAAACACGTAAAAATGCAGTTTGGTTTGACAGCGAGTGTAGAGATTCAAAGCGCATATATTATGATGCTATGACGGTTTACAATCGTTGTAAAACACAAGAAAATAGGGAATACATGTCTAAAATGAAGCAAAATTATAAAAAGATAGTGCGCAAGCATAAATCACTTTACTACAGAAAACAGTACAAATCAATAGAAAATTTACGTCATTCAAAACCAAAAGATTTTTGGAATCTATTTTGTAGAAAAAAAGCAGCACCAAGTAACGATATTTCTATTGATGAATTTTACAATTATTTTTCGAAATTGGCTGACGATATTACTAACGTGCATGTTCCCGAGGCCGAAACGTTTTGTGAAAACAATGATTTTAACTCTTCTTTCTGCAATTTTGATGAGCTGGATCAGCCTATAACATTGCGTGAAGTAGAGTATGTCATACATAATCTAAATCGAAACAAAGCTATGGGAAGCGATTGTCTTATTAATGAATATTTCATTGAGAGTTGTGACATTATTTCTTCACATTTAGTTGACCTTTTTAACATTATTTTTAATTCAGGGTATTTTCCGGATCAATGGTCAGAAGGAATTATTATACCGTTACACAAGAAAAATGACCACGACGATGTTAATGATTACAGGGGAATTACATTAGAGTAGTGTGCGCATGCGTGAACATGTTAAACAATTTTGAAGAGCTCTGGATAAAAATTGATTATTTATGTTGATTTCGACGGCTTTTGGATACAGTTTGTTGTCACTGATTTAGTAAATATATGGACTTTATGCCGAACAAGAAAAAAAGCAGTTCAAATGATGGTAAAACCAACAAGAAAAGAAAAGCAACATCTCCGCTTCAAGATACAGAGCAGTGCACGGGCGTGACCAGGGCCAAAACCAGTCAAACCGGTTCAACAAGCATCCAGAATAAACATAAACAAACCAGCGTAACTACAGTAAGTGAACCAACAGTCAAAAACAAACAATTTGACAATATCCGATCATCGTCAGATTTGTCTGGTTCCTTTATCCAGAGCACTCCAGTAGATACTCCAGTAAATACTCCTTCATTTTATTTTCCAACAACCATGAGTTATCCTCAAAATACCTTCCCAGGACCATATATGAAAGCACTTCAGTCTTCTCCGACAATCAGTCTTACCCCCCCTCCATGGGCCAATGAGATAATTGAAGACATTAAAACAATTAAGTCGTCAGTGGCTAAGATCGACAAAATCGAAAGAACTGTAGATCGAATTAATTTAAAAGTTGACAACCTTGAAAGCAAAGTAAAGTCGATGGAGATCAGAATAGAAGACTCAGAAAAGGGCATGCAATTTATGAACAAAGAGTTTGAGAATTCTAAGAAGTTAATAAAAACGACGGAAACAGATATGAAGGCCTTATCTGATCAGTGTGAAAAGTTCGATTCTGTCCTGAAAAATATTGAAGCTCAAAATGAGTCGATCCTCGCAAAAACTGATGAATTAGAATTCAGAAGTATGAGGGAAAATTTGCTTTTCCACGGCATTAAGGAGAGGGACGATGAAAATTGTGAGACGTTGGTTAAAGATTTTGTAAATGAAAAACTTGGAATAATTGAGGATATGTCAATTGATAGAGCACATAGGATCGGAAGGCCAACCGCAGGCAAGTGTAGACCCATTGTTGTTAAATTTCACAGCTACAAACAAAGAGAGCTCGTACGAAAGGCAGCTCAAGATAAAGTTGAAACACTAAAGGCCGAAAATCAGCGTGTAGGTGTGCAACAAACAAAACAGGTGCTGCAGAAAAGGAGCCAACTTTATCCAATTATGGATCGGGAGAGAGCAGCCGGTAAAGCGGTTAAGTGGGTAGGGGCAAAGCTCTTCGTTCAACAACAGCCTGGGGGAAGATTTCAAGAGGTTACCAACTAGGAATGTGACGAGAAGCTACAAATAATCTCGTGGAATATTAATGGCTTATACCGAAAATTAGCAGACATTGACTTTCTACAAAGTTTACAAAATTTCGACATTATATTTTTAAGTGAAACATGGCTTAGTGAAAATCACATAGAAGTTGACATAAAAAACTATAGCAGCACACATGTATATGGCACTAAAAAGCCTGGCACAAAAAAAGGGCGACTCAGTGGAGGACTATCAGTATACTATAGACAAAATCTTGGAAAGAATATCTCAGTTATTGAAAAAAATGATCATGGCTTAATTTGGCTGAAAATCAATCAATCTATTTTTAAGTTCGACGAAGACGTTTACATCTGTCACTGTTACATACCACCGAGTAGTTCAAAAGCTGTCTCACAAAATTTCGATTTTTTTGATGAGATAGAAAAAGGAATCGAGCGTTACAATAGTAAAGGAAAAACATTTGTAATCGGCGATTTAAACGCAAGAACAGCAAACTTGTCAGACGTGGTATGTGACAGCGATATTTATAAACCAGATCATTTTTCTGATGAAACGGACTTTTATATTCGACCACGTGCAAGTAATGACAACATAGTAGATAGTAATGGTCGTCGTCTGCTATCTTTATGTAAATCAACCAATCACATCATAGCAAACGGTAGGTTGCACGATGACGTGCCAGGTAGATTTACATATAGCTGTGAACGTGGGATGAGTGTGGTGGACTACGTTCTTTTGAAGGCGTCTGATCTAAATTCAGTCAACGACTTTAAGATTTTGAATGATAGTATATTTTCAGACCACCGTTGCCTATATTTTACATTGTTAAAAAAACAAAATAAACGATCATCAAAAAAGTTTTCAAATAATTATGTAAATAAAATTGTTTTTGACAAAAACAAAGAGGAAATATTTGTACAGTTGATACAAAAAAACATTGATGATTTTAATAGGGATGTGGATCAGTCTGAGTCAACTGATGATCAAGTTGAAATTCTTTCAAAATTTTTGTCTAAGCATGCAAAAACAGTATTTAACAAAAAAATTAAACAAAATGATAAAATTAATAATCGGCCACGATATTGGATGGATAATTCATGTGTTACAGCAAAATCGGATTATAAAAAAGCACGGAATGAGTTAAACAAAAACAATTCATGTGAAAATAGAAAAATATTTATTAAAGCTAAAAATAGATATCAAAACACCAGAAAAAGGGCGAGGAAAAAATTTATCAGAAATGAAGCAATAAAATTAGAAAAAATAGCGAAAACAGACCCACGAAATTTTTGGAAATCTATTAGAAAAACAAAAACAGCAAATAAAATCGATACGGATGACATCACACTTAAGGATTTTCATGAGCATTTTAAAAACCTTTTCGAAAAAGAACTTGCTCAAAGTGATTACAATTTATCTAACTCTAGTATTTCAGATCCAGATCTGGACAGATCGATAACTGAAGACGAATTAAAAAAAGCTGTTTTTGCCCAAAATAATGGAAAATCCCCCGGCCCAGACGATATTTCAGCAGAAATAATCAAAGCTTCTTATGCAATCATTCAACCTTATTTGTTAAATATATTTCAATCTCTTTTTGAAAATTCACTTTATCCAGAATCTTGGAGTCTAGGTTATATTGTTCCTATTTTCAAAGGTGGTGATAAAACAGATCCGAAAAATTACAGAGGAATTACGATTAATAACATTCTTTCAAAAATTTATTCCCAGATAATATACAACAGACTTAAAATATGGAATGAAAAATATGAAAACTTAAATGAATGTCAATTTGGTTATCAGAAAAATAAGAGTACTATTGATTGCATATTTATTTTCCATTCGATAATATGCAAGGTTCTTAATTCTGGGAAAAAGCTTTACACAGCTTTCATCGACTATGAAAAGTGCTTTGATAAAGTAAACCGTGCCTTTTTATGGCAAAAGCTTGTCCGTCAAGGTGTAAGTACTAAACTTGTAAATGCTATTAAAGCTATGTACTCTTCAGTCAAATGTTCGATCAAGTTTAACGATCAAATATCGGCTCCTATTAACTCATTGTCGGGATTGAAACAGGGCGATTCTAACTCAAGTTTATTGTTTATCATGTTTGTCAATGATATTATAGATAATATAAAATATGACTTAGATGACATTTTTACTATTGATCAATTAAAGCTTTTTCTTCTCCTTTTTGCTGACGATCAAGCACTCTTTTCTACCTCACCATCAAGTTTACAATCCATGTTAACGGATATAGAAAAATATTGTGATAAATGGCATTTACAGATAAATACAAAGAAAACAAAAGTCATGATCTTTGAAAAGGGTAGATGTAATACGACACATGATTTCTTTCTCTACAATGAAAAGCTTGAAAATGTCACATGTTTTAAATACCTAGGAATATATCTCTTTAAAAATGGCAGTTGGCTAAGGTCTCAAAAAAGGTTAGCGGAAAATGCATCTAAATCGCTTTATGGATTACTTTCTACTTTCAACAATTTTGAATTCAGCGTTAGTAAAAAATGTTTTGTATTTGATTCACACTTATTCTTCCGGTAATGCATTATGCATCAGAGGTTTGGTCATACAGTTCGGCCACAGATATAGAAAGTATTCATACCAAATTTTGTAGACGTGTCCTTTGTGTTCGTAAATCAACTAATTTATCAGGTATATATGGAGAACTTGGAAGGGTTCCTTTAATTATCATTCGAAAATGTAACATGATCCGCTATTGGTTAAAAATAATTAAGTCACCTGAGAATAGCATAATTAAAAAAATCTACAATATGTTGAGAAATGAAGCTGAATTGAACATTACATATACTGGACTGAATTGGGCTCATCATGTAAAAACTCTTCTTCAATCTCTTGGTTTTAATGAACTTTGGATAAACCAGTCAGAAAATTCAATCAAATATGAAACAATTAAACAAAGAATTTATGATCATTACTATCAGAGTTGGTATTCTAACATCAATAATTCTTTACGATTATCTTACTATAGAATTTTTAAACACAATTTTGTCCAAGAAAAATATTTAGATTTTATACATGATAAGAAATTAAGAATATCACTTTCTCAGTTTAGGATATCTGCCCATGATTTAGAGATAGAAAAGGGAAGGCATCGAAACATTCCAAGATCCGAAAGAACATGTAAACTCTGTAATTTAAATGTAATAGAGAGTGAATATCATTTATTACTAGCTTGTCCTTTTTACAGAAATATTCGTAAAAATTTTCTTAAAAAATATTATTACACATGGCCAACAATAAATAAATTTGAAAACTTGATGACGACAGAAAATAAAAAAACTATCTTAAATATATCTAAGTATCTCTATAATGCAAACTTAAAAAGAAAAAATGCACTTAAAAACAGTTAATTTGTAACATTACTGTATCTACAGGGCTTCTTGACACTGTAAATACTCTTTCACCATGCGTTTTGTATGATTTACATGTTGTTTTGCTTATGTACTTATTGTACATGTATGGCAAATAAAATATTGTATTGTATTGTATTGTATTGTAGTTGTTTATCTAAGATTTTCACTGGTATTTTAAATCGTAGACTTAGTTATATTTGTGAAGAAAATGAGATCTTATCTGATGCCCAGTTTGGTTTTAGACCAAAGAGATCTACGACAGATGCTAGTTTTGTCCTTCTTTCCCACATACAAAGAGCTTTGTCTCAAAATAAACGTTTATATGCAGCTTTCATTGATTTTAAAAAAGCGTTTGATAGTGTTTATCGAAAAGGTCTCTGGTACAAATTATTCGGTCTAGGAGTAAACGGTAAAATGTTAAGGATCATACGAGATATGTACTCAAAGGTAAAAGCATTTGTAAAAGTTAATAATATTACCTCCCCTACATTTGATAGTCATATAGGTCTTAAACAAGGGGAGATAATGTCGCCCTTATTGTTTTCCCTCTTCATTGATGACATAGAACTTTATTTGCAAGGGGACACTTCAAGTGGATTGAACCTTGGTGATGTACAAATTTTACTTCTTCTCTTCGCAGATGACATGGTAATCTTAAGTGAAAATCCAAATGACCTACAAAACAGTTTAAATAAGTTATTAGATTATTGTAATAAATGGGGCCTAGAGGTCAATACTGAAAAAACAAAGGTGGTAGTTTTTAGAAAAAAAG
Organism: Tridacna crocea; assembly: GCA_943736015.1. Lineage (NCBI taxonomy): Eukaryota > Metazoa > Mollusca > Bivalvia > Cardiida > Cardiidae > Tridacna > Tridacna crocea. Next base: position 28,873,917 of record OX031066.1, on the reverse strand, counting down.
GTGCCCTTAGATGTAACGAAACTTGGTATTATAACGGTAAAAAATTGAAAGTTGTTAACGATTTTCACTATCTGGGAACTACCTTTAGTCATACAGGGTCGTTCAGTAATAATACCAGAACTTTATCAAACAAAGCGCTAAAGGCCCTTAATATACTTAACAGTAAAACGCGATGTTTTGACTTTGAAACTTCAACATTATTGCAGTTATTTGATGCTTTTGTTGGATCGATTTTATCTTATTCATGTGAAATTGATGTTTTTTGTAAATCACAAAGCCTAGAAAGAATACATCTTAAACAATGTAAAAAGTTGCTAAACGTTAAAAGTTCTACCTCAAATGCCGCAGTGTATCACGAGTCAGGTAGATACCCATTGTATATTAACAGATATTGCAGAATCATTAAATTTTGGGGTAAATTAGTTTTGTCCGATAATTTAGTTATAAGATCATCATATGAAGCTTTACTTGCCTGTAATGAAAGAGGTGATAATTGGTGTAGTAATGTAAAAAAATTGTTAACAAGACACGGTTTTGGGTATGTATGGAATGATCCATTTTGTGTTAATCACAAAAGCTTTTACAATGTTTTTAAGCAACGATTAATTGATGAATTTAGACAGGGTTTGTACAATGAAATTAATAGAAGACCGGTTTTATGCACATATAAATTCATAAAGGAATACAGTGAATTGGCATTCTATTTAAATATCCTACCACGACAATGGAGATCATATATTTCAAAATTTAGATTATCGTCACATTCCCTCAGAATAGAAACAGGCAGACATGGTCAGAACAGGATTGCAAGAAACCAGCGTTTGTGTTTTGCATGTAATATGAATGAAGTAGAAGACGAGTATCACTTTTTGCTTGTTTGTCCATTTTTTGCTGATGTTAGAAAACTTTTTCTCAAAAAATATTTTTATACTCGTCCTAGTATGTTGAAATATAAAAATTTGATGAATACAAATAACAAAGGAGTTCTACTAAATTTAGCTAAATTTATAAAGGAAGGCTTTTCACGAAGAACTGCTATAGAATTTAATACATAGAAATTGATTGTTGATCAGTGCAATACTATTATGGTTGCCTATACATGGTGGGCAAGTTTGATAGTGTCGCACTTTTCGAACAATATATAATAAAGGGTTAAGATAATGCGCATTTTGATTCAGCTTCTCTTCCAGGTTGTATATAGTAACTGTAGACTGATCGTTCGTTTATATGTCGTTTATATGTCATTTATATGTCATTGTTTGTGCTACTAGAGTACATTTATTGTATCTGTAAAGACAAGAAACTGTAAAGTTTACGTCTAATAAAGTATCTGTATCTGTATCTGTAAACTTGCAAATCAGGCGTCTTAATACCTTCTCAACACCTGTCTTGCCCAAATCTGCGTAGGTGTTAATATATCCAAAGAAACTATCAACAAACTTGAGGTACAAATCAAAATAAGATAATATCTAAATCATTGTTTGCCTTTCATGTTTGATTTTTTTCCTTAAATCAAACAGACTTGTTTTGAATACTTTAAAACTGTTTGCAAATTATGTGTGTTTTCTCAAATTTATATGCTTTTTATATATGATAGGGGTTTTGTCCTGTAATAGGCGTGATAGTCAACACACTGTTCAAAAGTTTGGCACAACATCGTCATTTTCGCCATAAGTGGGCGAAATATTACTTTTATTCTCATCATCAGAAACTTATTAAGTTTCATTAAAAATTTGCTGGTGCATGTACGGCCTTACCGGCATAGAATCGTGTATTTCTTCGTCTTAAATATCGCTCATTTCCCTATCTTAAATAAGGTCCATATTGACACAAACGCTCCTATGACGTCACATATCAAAGTGCTCTACAATAAGTAAGGGAGGTAAGCGATGCAAGAAAAACTAATAAGCAAAAGTATGAATTGAAAAAAAGTACTTTTACTAATTTTTTTTTTTTTTTTTCAAATTACAACATCACCAGGTTACCATGATAAATGTAGATTTGAAAATTAATCATATCAGAAACTTGTTGATTTGCCCTTTTTAAGTAAGAAAGTAATACCGATTAATCATTTACCACACATTCACAATTTTGACGACCTTCAAGGAAAAGGACCTTTGAAAACATTGTGGGAAAAGGAGAAAAAGCTGGTAATCAGCATTTTCTCCTTTTCCCACAAAGTTTTGTTTCTTAATCATGTCGAAGATTTTTTTTTTTTTCTAATTTCTGTAACATTTGATTATGTTGTCTGCAAATATTTTCACTTTCAGTCTAGAATTCTGTAGTATGGTTAATAGGGTTACGAAGGGTCGAGAGAGGGTTGGAGAATTTTCGAGGAGGGTGTGAAGGATCTTATTCACAGAAGATTACTGATTTTTTTTAACCTATTTATTAAGTGGCCCCTAGTGACGTTCCTTCAATTTTTTTGAAAAGTGTACGCAGCTGATTTTTTGCGTACAGGCAGCTACGCCCTTGGGCTTCGAGAATCTGCAAAAAGTATCGGCTCAGGTCAGTCCGCACAGGCTGATGTGGCTAATACATTTTGCTATCGGTCAATTTTCTGTATGTCAAAAGACCAATCTACCTCATGATTTAAACCTTTGTCAGACAAAATGGATTATATGGATCACTGACTCTATGATGGTTCGCCTTGTATCATGCATTGTGATGATACATTCGTTTTGTTCTGTCTTCTATAGGATGGCTCCAAAATACGGAATACTTGTTCTGAAGCACGTGGGCTTTAAAGACACAATACCGACCAAAAGTAAACAATGTGTGTATTCAAATGCATCTAATTCTATACAATACTATTTAAAAGTATCCTAATAAGATGATAATCTGTAAACGTATACAGTCTGTACAAATGTGAACCGCCGGAGCAAAAAAAATATTCTTAAAACCAGGAAAAAAGTGAACAAAGAATCAGAAAAAAATATTCTTAAAACCAGGAAAAAAGTAAACAAAGAATAGAGCAGGTTGACATGGCAACTTTTAATCTGGTTTTTAACATTTTATTGTCTGTCAGCGACAAACTCTTGGACCAACTGTATGACAGATAGTTATTATAACAATAATTTTCATACTTTTAAATGGTCTGTGTTTATATTTGAATACATACTGATACACGCAATGTTTACTATTTACTGGTTCTGAATCTTTGAAGAAATGGTGTTAATGGAACAAAGTGACATGAAATTGACTTTTTATGCAAAGAATAATTAAAGAGTGAATATTTATATCATCGGATATAAACAGACGGTACTGAAATTCTGTTAACGGTAAATGTCTGGTTTGACCCTTACAGTGCCATGGTCAAAATATGAGAGCTTTGGAGGGTGACATGGATCAAGATCAGACTGCATGGAAAGTGCATCTTATATTTATGTCACTGGCCACGTATTACCAATTTAAACCAACAAAATAATGTTTATTTCAGGTATTTCCAGTATTCTTTAAAGACACAATAAATTAGCTGCAGAGAGAGTTAAAAATCATGCACAAAGTTCCGCGTGCAGACGGTACGGTAGTTATTAGTATCTTAATGTTTTCGTCGAATACAGCCAAGCTAAAAATGAAAACGAACAAATATTCTTTTCTATACATACATGTACTACTCTCAGACGATAGCAGTGTCTTTTTAGGGTCGACTGACTTCATAATTATAGGGGAAACAGGTATTCCTTTCAGCTTAACCCTTTACTCCATAGAAAATCATTTCTACGCATTGCTTGTAGGAGCCTTTGGAAAACATTGTGGCAATAGGTGAAATTGCTCGTGACGAGCAATTTCACCTTTTGCCACAATGTTTTCTACACAATCAAAAGGTGTCATATACGGCTTTATCCTTGCTCTTCTTTATGGTCAATTAGAGATACCATAAAAATGCCTTATGGGGTAAAGGGTTAAATACCCGCTGTACTGTCTTTGTAATGAAGCGATGTATTTTACCTGTCTTACCTTTTATGTGTTTGTTTTGTTATGTTGTGTTTGTCAACAAAGGCTTAAATTATCATCTGAGAGCAATATTACTTTTTTTAATGGCTAATGTTATTTACCTAGCCGACCATTCTAAAAGCTGTACCTTGGTAAAGATAAGAACTAGCCAGGTGAAACAGGAACGTGACTTTTACGATGGCGTGCAAATATTTTGGCACAGCCAAGTATTCTGTAAATTGTGTAATACAACACGCCGTGCCTAGCCCTCATACAAATAAAGATTTAGCTCAGTTAACTCTTAACCACACGTTTCCGACTTTTAACGACCCTGAAAGAAAAGCCTTTTGAAAACATTGAGGGAAAAGGGGAAAATGCTGGTTACCAGCATTCTCTCCTTTTCCCACTATGTTTTCTTCCCTATCAAAGATAGAAATCACTCGTTTAGCGACATTTAATTTGTCGTCTGTCGTTTGGTAAACAGTTAATAAAAGAGCACGAGCGTTTGGTCTACAACAGAGCAGAAACATTTAACTCTTTACCAGAAGACAAAGGTTTAAAACTTTTTTTCAAATTGAAAGTATTTGCAGACGACAAATTTCATGTTAGTTAAATAATGAAGTTTGTCTTTGCAGTAAACATGGCGGAAAAAGGAGAAAATGCTGGTTACCAGCATTTCCTCCTTTTCCCACGATGTTTTAAAAGCCTTCTTTCTTCAGGTAGTTTATATTTGAGACGGTCTTATAAAAGTTTGAAAGAAAATATCTGTATTCCTCTAAATAGAGATCACATTTGGAAAAGTAGCAATTATATTGTACATAATGACATTATCTAAAGCTTGTAACTGCAACAAAACATCCTCAGCTGAATTATTCATCCTTTGCTAGGTGGTAATTAGTCATTCCCAAGCTCCTCCCACTGCTTAATCAGAATGTGTGCAAGAACGTGGAGAGCGAAAAGGCCGCAAAGATTACAAGCAAAAAACAAGATTTGTGAATGGGCCAAGCCCACACACGCTATCAGAAACTATCCTTTGAGATACATAGATATAGGTGATGCAAAGATAAAAAATTACTTTCTGCCGACGACCTCTAGCGTTTCACAGCAGATGAGCTTAAAAACTTTGTGGCAAGAAAAAAGGTTGTTCGTGAAGAATAATATGGCTTTTAATAGTGTTACACCTTAGCGGATAGTGTAACGGACGTTACCAGGGAAGTCAAACTGCACCAGTCCATGTTTACGGACATTTACAGATATTATCACGTTACCTCATGGAGTAAACGGATGTAAAAAGAGAACATCACATCTCACCAGAAACCATTAACGGACGTAAACGTGGAACCTCAAAACTCACCAGAAATTGTTGACGGATATTGAAAGACAATGTCACACTTTACCAGAGAGTGTTAACAGACGTTAAAAGAGAATGTCACACCTTACCAGATAGCGTTTACGAACGTTCACAGAGAATGTCACACCTTACCAGAGAGCGATTACGAACGTTAACAGAGAATGTCATAACTAACCTGAAAGCGTTTACAGACGTAAACAGAGAACATCTCACTGTACAAAATAGCGTTAACGGACGTTAACGAAAAAGTCACACATTTAAGATAGCGCTTACGGACGTTAAATTAAAACGTCACATCTTACCAAATGGCGTTTACAGAGAACGTCACACCTTATCAGACGTAGAAACTTTTTCAGACGTCTATTAAGAATGTCACACATTACCACATAACGCTTTCGAATGTAAACAGAATGTCAAACTAACCTGATAGCGTTTACATAAATAAACAGAGGAAGGGTCACTGTACAAAACAGCCTTAACGGGCGTTAACAGAGAGTGTTGCGCATTACAAGATAGTGCTAACGGATGTTAAAAGAAAAAAGTCGCATTTTACACAAGAGTGTGAACGGACGTAAACAGAGAACGCCAAACCTTACTAGTTAAGTTTTCAAATGTTAACAGACAATATCTCACCCTACAAGATAACATTTTCGGTTGTTAACAGAGAATATCACACATTATAAGACAGCGTTTGCGCACATTAAATGAAAATACCAAGTAGCTATGAAAAATAACACTCCAATTTTCAATATTTTGGCAACTACATTTTCACTCTCAGTCTAAAATTTCACTCTCAGTCTAAAAAGGAAGTCACCTTGTTAGAATAGCGATATGTCTGCATGATACACGCTAAAAATGTTCTAGAAGGATAAAGTGTTTCTAACTCTTGAAAAAGGCAATAGCCGAAATGTTGAACATTAGAGTGTTATTTTTCATAGCGTTTTAATTATTCCCTTAGGAATTCAAAGTGTTATTGTGTTGTTACCAAATAGCGTTTACCGAGAACACACTTTACCAGACAGCCTTTTTTAGACGTTAATAGAGAACGTCACAAATTACCACAAAGCGTTTTCAGACGTTAATAACAGAGAATGTCACACCTACGTGACCAGATAACGTTAACTGACTGACTTCAAAAGAGAGCTTTACATCTAATCAGTAAGCATAAAAACGGACTTAAACTCATTACCAAACGACAAAATTTTAGGTTTGTCCGAATGGAATGCGTTTGCAGACGACAAAATAAAAGTGACTGAAAATTTGAAATTTGTTTCGTAAAAGGTAGAAAACATTGTGGGAAAAGGACAAAACGCTGCTTACCAGCATTTTACCCTTTTCCCACAATGTCTTCTAAAATGCTTCTTTCTTAGGTTCGTCAAAAAAAGGGATTGTGTGGTAATGGGTTAATAGAAAAGGTACCATGGTACCAGATAGGGTTTACCAAAGTTAACAGAGGCCCTTACATTTTCCTAAATAGCGTTATCGGACGTCAGTCGTTACTAGATTGCGTTAACGTTTGTAAACAGAGGACGTTACTTCTTAACCCTTTACCACACAATGTCGAAATTTGACGTTTCTGGAAAAGAAGACTTTTGAAAACATACTAGGAAAAAAAGAAAATGCTGGTAAGCATTTTCGCTTTTTCCCTCAATGTTTTCTACCCTATCAAAATAAATTTGAACCATTTGAGCCACGCTAAAATTGTCGCTTTCAATTTGGACAAGGCTGAAATTTTGCCGTCTGGTAAAGGGTTAACACATAGCGCCGACGGACTTTCAATAGAGAACAAAATTTTCAAACCATTCGCCCCCTTAACAATGCGTCTTTTGATAGTTTCTTATCCGGCGTATGTGCTTTGTCACTTTATCCTAAAGCCAAGGTTCATTCGAAATTAAAAGTATCTGCTTATCGGACAGTGTAGATCCAAGATCAGACTGCACATTGTGTGCAGTCTGATCTTGATCTACAGTGTCTGCACAAGATGCCTGAGTCGCGCTTAGAAGCCTTTAAAAGCGGTTAAAAGGTTTCATCACTGTAACTAGATGACACAGGTAAGACCGGAAAACTGATGAACCTAAGTGGCTTCAGGAGAGATCATAAAAGATAATACGCGGAAAAAAAAACAAACTAACACTAGACCTGAAAATTTCGACCCTATCTTATTTCCACACGATATCTGTCTATCCGATAAGCCATTTGCCCCAAAGAATGCTTTGTACAACCTTCATCTATAGCCTAGGCCCGCCGTTTACACTAGCAAACTTTTGTTTGCAAACATCACCAAAAACAATGTTTACTGTTGTTGTTTATGGTAATAGTTAAAACCTAGTTCGAGACAATAAAAGTCACGCATGGTCCAGTGAAAAAGTTTCAGATTCGCAACAAGGAGGTCTGGGTTCAAACCTCACTGCAAGCACGGATTTTTCGTTGGAGCGTCATAGGGTAAAACACTCCAGAGTCTAGACTGGTATCAGTCCGTTAAATAGAGTTTTGTTAGAATCACTTTTGAAATAAAATCCATTTTTGATTTTTTTATTTCAAAAATGAATTTTATTTCAAAGGTGGTTCTCACAGAGCCTTTCATTGAAACAGATTCATCAAGTAAAACTGCAAAACAAATACTCTGTGATCTCAATGTTCTGAATGTCTGATTTAAGGCAGTAGACCTGTAACACTTCGAGTGCAACATGGAATAAAATTTTGTGATAGCTGATAAATACGGATTGATACAGATATAATACTTTTGCACGTGTTTAACCGACCAGAAATTCCTTTGATGTCCATCTTGAAATTATTTATTGATACTTTTGTTAGTTTTTTTTTAAGAAAAAGGGGGTAATTATTATCGTCCTTTGTAATGAGAATGTAGCGGTTTTAAATTCATAAATGATAATTTTTGGAAGGGAAGAAAGGAAAAACTGGCTCGGTTAAAGTAATACCATACAATAATACTCATTTTTAATCACAGCAAATTTTGTAGGATAATATTACAGTGGAAATAGCCGTTTTCTATTACGGGTGCACTGCCTTAACGTATTTCAGAAGAAGGGCAAATAACAACACACATTTCTATGAGTTTGATGTATTGTGTATCTTGTTTATTAGAATTACTTAAATGCAACGCCTTGAATGCCAGGCTAGTTAGAGACCTGTACGGGTTCAGTTGTCTCGGAGCACATAATTTGTCTTACGTAGGACTGATGCGGTCGCATTTGCCTCACATGAGACAAGTGGGTCCGCATCCATCTAACAAGAACAAAAAACATTTGTGTAACAAATATGCTCCTGTTGAGTTTTTAAGGGACAAGTAAGCACATGGCCCTTGCATGTACCTAATACTGGTGAAACCACGCATATGCATTGTGACCCATCACGCAAAAAGTCAACTTCTGGGAATTCTGTACATCAGTTAGATGAAAACAGATCAACGAAAGTGCAGATCGGTTTAAGTTGATTATTCAAAAATGATTATAACAAAATACAATGACCACTTTTCATACAGAAAATGTCATTAAAGCGAAATGCGACAAATGCCCCTTTTCATATGTTGTAAGCTATATACAGATTTCCAGAATTATCGTCACTTTTTCTATAAATAATATTCAAGGATATTCACAAAGAACAAAAAAACACAACCGCATTATTAAAAAAAAGTGGGGAGCGTAATATCAAAACATTGGACCAATTCCAAGCTACTCTTTCGTAAGGAGGAAAACATCTTTTATACTTTATTAATTGGGCGAAGCTTCGGATGGTTCTTCCCTTTATCCCGTATTAAACGAATCAATCGACAAAAAAATTGCACTATAGTAGTCGACAAATTCAATGTACCACAAATAACAGAGGTCATCTTTTTGAGAGGGTTAGAAAACATTGTGGGAAAAGGAGAAAATGCTGGTAACCAGCATTTTCTCCTTTTCCCACAATGTTTTCAAAATCCCCCGGTGTAAGGGTTTTCAAAACTCGGGTTTGTGTGGTAAAGGGTTACGGTAAGCCATATCTGAGATGGTATTTCACGGATTCCAGGAGAAAAAAGGCATTCTTGTAGGCTAATTGATACTATTTCACGAGGCTGTAAGTTTATCTATCCGCTAACACGATTACTTGTTATGTACTGGATTTAACGCTGAGCCTTGGAAGCTAATAAGTCGGTAGCGTACGGGACTCAAGAACAATAGGGCGTTGGTTCGATCCCAAACTCGGCCATTTTTTTCCCAAGGATTGATGACAGTCACTGCAAAAGGATTCATTCCTTTCTCACGGCCGATAATTGTTTTGACAATTTTCTTATGAACAAAGTCCGTTACAAAGAATCAAATGAACAAATGCATTACAGTACAAATCCCATCTAGCAGGATTCAACCCCACGGCGGACAAGATCCTCGTTTTTTCCCGGTTTAAAAAAAGACCAACACTATAAACAATCATCCTCGGATACCCCGGGGTCTCCCTATTTGCTACGCTACATCGACCCCTGGGACAATTAGTTGAATTTCCTTCGCTTTACCGCTGGCCGAATGCTGGCTTTTCATTGGTTCCATCATCATTTTGTGATGGGCGAGTGTACTGTACGCTATGACGTTTCGTATCGATTTTCGGCGGCTCGCTTTACCGCTGGCCGAATGCTGGCTTTTCATTGGTTCTATCATCATTTTGTGATGGGCGAGTGGACTGTACCGTATAACGTTTCGTATCGATTTTCGGCGGCTGATTCAAAGTTTTATTAGTCAATTGTCCCAGGGTCGATGTAGCGTAGCAAATAGGGAGACCCTGGGGTATCCGAGGATGATAAACAATGAGCCTAAGAGATATCTCTCCAACGCAGTTATCAGGTATTGTATTAAAATCGGGACGAAGCCATGCATGAAGGGGTGTTCTCCCGTAATACACCTCTGAAAGCCATCATTTATTGATGACTCAAAGCCTTATTAGGCAGTAAGTCTATTATTTAGACAACAAATGTCTGTTTTTGGACAACAAATGGGATTAATTGCTCAGTGGCCAATCCCGGAGGAGCCCCAAACGAAGTCTGTAGCGCATAGCTGGAATACAAACCGCCTCTAGGGGGATTCAAACCCATGACGGGCAAACCTCCTCGTTTTTCGAGGTTTAAAAGACCAATACCATAACCGCTGAGCCAAAGAGATGTCTCCCCAATGCAGCCATGCATGAACGAGTGCTCTATCGTAGCAATGGTTATGTGGGAAAGCAGCCAGTGGCTTGGATAGAATATTGTAGGAAGTACTAGTGAAAGAAACTCCAGGAAATCATGGGTAGGTGCACTAGGCCGCTGTGGTATAACTGAAATTATGTTGAAAAAGGCGTTAAACCCATGGCATTATCTGTGGCATTTTTCAAATAAACATCCATCTGATTTGGGCATTCTGGGTACAGAACCAGACTAGATCTACACTATGTACTTTTCAAAACGACAACCGTTACTTTGAATTTCAAACTAAAATAAACTTGTAGTCCACTCCATAAAACGCAACTTCGAACGATTCAATAACATCTGATCAGCTAGCATGGGACCAGAAATGCATCAGAAATCTACTAACAGGGCCCTTAACTCATTACCAAACAACAAAATTTTAAGTTTGTCCAAATTGAAAGCATTTGCAGACGAGAAATTAAAAGTGACTGAAAATTTGAAATTTGTTTTGTGAAGGGTAGAAAACATTGTGGGAAAAGGAGAAAATGCTGGTTACCAGCATTTTCTCCTTTTCCCACAATGTTTTCTAAAGACTTCTGTCTCAGGGGCGTCAAAAGTAGGGATTGAGTGGTAATGGGTTAAAGACTTAGATCTATGGATTAGCCTGCGCGGACTACGCAGGTTGATCTGAGACGACACTTTTCGCAAATGTCCCTTTTCGCGTGTTGCAAGCTATTTGCAAGTCATTTTATTCGTCATATAGAAAATGCTCCACAATTTCGACAAAGCTTAAAGTTGTCGTTTGGTGAAGCGTTAATAGTCATGTAATCTGCACCACATACAACAGCTGATTCTCTGATTATGTAAATGTTTAACGTCATACTGACGTCATACTGCAGTTTCGAGGACAACAGATGGTATTTATAAATTGAGCACCTCGACAACGTCGTCTCACTCTTCACCAAGCGACAAAATTTTAGATTTTTTCTAAAATTAACAGCATTTTCAGATACAAAATTTTAATATTGAACGTAACACGATAATGATGAATGTTATTTTTTGTGAAAAGGTAGAAACATTTCAGGAAAGGAGAAAATGCTGATAACCAACATTTTCTCCATCTTCCGCGATGTTTTTCAAAAGGTTTCTTTTTATGATTTAATAAAGGAATCATGTGGTAAACGTATAACTCGATTATAGCTTTCGAAGCAATTGATGAGTTTTTCAGCCGTCATTTTGGACGGTGTAGATCAAGATTAGACTACCCAAACCGTTCTGCATTTTCCCCGTTACTTTTCCAATGACATGTCCTGGTATTTCGAAAACAAGAATTGGAAGTTTTCAATTTTGAATGATTACATTTCCAAAACTGATTGTCAGATTTCTTTTTTAAATCAATAGGGTTCAAGCTGTTTATAATACAAAGCAACTGTGCAAGTTTCGTGAAAATCCAAGCAAAACTGCTGACCTAATCACGTACACAAGAATTTGAAATTTTGAACTTTAATTGGCTACTTTTCCGATATTGTATATTGAATCTTTTCAAAATCAATAGGGTTGAAGCTACTGATAAGATAAACAAACTGTGTGATTTTCAAGAAAATTTGAAAAGAAATGCAGACTTTATCGCGTAAACAATAATCGAAAATTTTCAACTTGAAATGGCTACTTTTCCCATACTGGTTGTTGGACTTTTTTCAAAATCGATAGGGTTGAAGCTAATGATGAGATGAACAAACTGTGCAAGTTTCACAAAAATCTGATTACATATACACATTTCATCGCGTAAACAAGAATTGGAAATTTTCAACTTAAACTGGCTTCTTTTCCCATACTGTTTATTGGATTTTTTTTTTCAAAATCAATAGGGTTGAAGCTACTGATGAGATAAACAAACAGTGCAAGTTTCATGAAAATCTGACTACAAATGAAGACTTTGTTGCATAAACAAGAATCGAAAATTTTCAACTTAAATTGGCTACTTTTCCCATATTGTTTTCACCTTTTTTTGTTGAAATCTATTAAAAGCATTCAAGATACAAAATAACTTAACCACAAAACAGTATTATATGCAAGCATATTTCTGAGTTGTCATCCTAAAAATTCAAAATATCCGCATTAAAATTTACTTTTAAAAAAATGTAGTGGAAATTAAAATTTAGGCACCAGGACCAGCTTTAATAAGTTCAAAGTTTCTTACTCAAAGACAACAATCCTTTACAAATAAAGACCAGATTATCTTCTGGTATAGGATCTAGTGACATACTTTTAGACAAAAAATGCCCTTTTACAACTCGCTCATATCTAATCTTAGCAGTCTGACAAAGTTTCATAAGTATTACACTGAACATAAATGGATTCTACAGCTCTATTACGGTTTCGTCTGATTTGACCTAATGACAACCTTTAGGCTTTTTCTTTTATCCCCAGGTGACCTATATTCAGTTTTGTCAAAGAAATTACTGAGACAAACAGCCGGGCAATTTCATGATCATTGAACTGAACTGTAGCCTTTGGAGCACAAACAAATATTTGACTCATTGATCTACCTGTCCTTTGGAAACAAATTGTTTTTGTTGTTGTCCCGGTTGAGGTTTTGACCAGCAATGGACTCTATCAATGTGGCTGCTACAACTCAATAAAATCTATAATCCAACAGCATGATCATCAGCCTTTAATATTTGTCTGCGTTTTATAACGTCTCAGGGATTATAGTGCTTCCACACCAATCGAAAATTGTCTTTATGTATATTGCTTTGGTTTAAATTTAATGTTTGCGATTCGCTTTTTTTACCTTTTACAAAAACCCTTCACAAGATTACGAACCCTCCAATAAAGAACTTGTTGTTCGAGCGGGTAAACACTGATCTGTTCTATTACATTTGAATTATAGCGGAGTAAAAAGTCAATTTCTCAGATGGCTGGTTGTTAGAACTGCGTAGTGTAAATTCAGACTTTTTCAGTTACAAAAGCACCTTGCGTTCTAACAACCGCACTAATAAATTGTTTGATAAATACTAGATCTAAGTTAATCGCCCAATGAAAAAAAAAACAGCAGACTTTAACAAATTTGGCCGTCTTTATGAACGAAAACCAATTAAATATAGTAAACTTCAAAGCACTCTCTCTACATAGGTTGCACGCTGAAAGTAAAGGCCGGTTCAGCGACTGATTCATAAATAGGTAATTTATAAAGATTTCCGTGGTGCAAATGACATTTATACGTCACGTGATTACAGGATCTATATTTGTCGCAAAGCTACATTCCAGAAAACACCTGCAAAGCGATAACTTGGTACAGCCTAGAACCGTGTACATTGCATAGGCTGTATGTACGATCTCTGATGCACCTAGAATATGGGTCACAGTGTGCAAAGACATCAGGCTAATGTGTACCCTTGTGGACGAAATGATTGTTTCAAAGGTTTGAACCGTTAACAGATGTCTTTATAGACATATTCATTATCACAAAGGCACAATTGTAAATTATTTACAACAGAAAAAAACTGGGTTTTTCACCGAATTATTAGAAAACTGTTTTATCTCGTAAACCGGAACTTGGGACAGGAAGCAGTACAAGGCCGGAGGTATGCTTACGTCACCCCATAGATCAGGGCGATAACAATGAGAGCCTGTTTGCGTAGCAAATAGGCGACTCAAAAACAAGAGAAAACTAGATCTAGATCGTTATACCAATTCTTTAACTGATTTCTCAAGTCTGTGTTTCTGTTATTTTCCCCTTAAATGGTTAACTCTGAGGCTGCTATGCGCGAATCGCTGACCTGTAGCGAACATTGCAGATCGAGATGAGACAGGCCTTAAAAGACAATGATTTCCTTGTGTAATTAAATATAGCTTGCAACTTGCGAAAAGGTGCATTCGCACAGTTGCGTAAAATGTCGTCTCGGATCGGCCTGTGCAGTCTGCAGGCAAATCCGACGCGACACTTTCCGTTTTTATGTAATTTTCTGTTTTGAGCAAGTCTACTGTAGCACAAAATTAAATGTAGTGTTGTAAAGTGCCGTCTCGGATTAGCCTGCGCGAGTGCACAGGCTGATCCTAGACGACACTTTGCCTAAATGTCCGAATGTCCCTTTTCGCGTGTTACAGGCCAAGTGATTTCGACCAATAAGTTAGTATTCAGTGAGAGCAAACGGTGTAGTCTAGATCTAAGGTCAGACCGCACGTTTTGTGCAGTCTGATCTTGATCTAAACTGACAGCAATAGGTACACACCTGGCTTTTGTCTGTGACAGCCTTAATTTCGAAAAAAAAAAGCTTGAAAACAGGTATGTAAAGAAACTTTTAATAAGAAAATGATTTCAGATATTTAAGAATGTACTTTAAGCCCATTTGTTAAGTCTATTCAAACAAACATTTCTAAAGGAAACAATCATGCCAGGTTTCACATCCTGAACCTTTTACTCCCATAGGTGCAAACATTGACCGTGAAGATCAAGATCAGACTTTATGAAAGAAGCTGTCTGATCTCGGGTCTACATCATTCAAAAACTTGCAGCCAAAAAGAACAAACGAAAAAAAAAACACTGTTACTTTGGCTCTCTTTAAATCGTTCTCATAGCTAATCCGAAATTACTGGTATACAAGGTTTCCTCCTTTCCTTACAATGTAAGACGAATTCAAACTTTTGAGATTTATTTCATATATCATTTGCAATGCTTGCAATTTCAATGTTAATTGGGGTAAAATAGTTGACAGATGAGTTTATTCACATTGAGGGCAAAGGAGTTTAGAGGTCTAAACATTTAGGCTGCTATGCTCGACTCACTGACCTTTTGCGGACAATGTAGATCAAGATTAGACTGCACTTTATGTGCAGTCTGATCTTGGACCTACACTGTCCAATAAAGAGATTTATCTATCTCTAAAAAATAAACCTGAAATAAGGTTAGCATTACGAGTACTTAGTTACTTACTATCGACTTAAAAGTTTATCATTACCACACAATCCCTAATTTTGACGCCCCTGAAGCCTTTAGAAAATATTGTGGGAAAAGGAGAAAATGCTGGTAACCAGCATTTTCTCATTTTCCTACAATGTTTTCTACCCTTCACAAAACAAATTTCAAATTTTCAGTCACTTTTATTTTGTCGTCTGCAAATGCTTTCGATTTGGACCAGTCTAAAATATTGTCGTTTGGTAATGTGTTAAGTTATTTAGCAGGATAGCAGTTCACATTACCAGCGCCTGATAAGCCTTATGGGCTTTTCATACCCTTAAAAGAAGACCTTGTTGATCGACTGAATGGTTTATAACGCCTCTTTCAACATTTTTTCAGTTATATCGCGGCGGCCAGTGCACCTATCCGTGGGTTCATGAAGTTTCCTTTATTAGTACTCCGCACAATTTTCTTCCCAAGCCGTTGGCTGCTTTCCTACATGATCATCGTCGAAACAATGGTCAGCGGTAGGAGAGGAATGAATTCTATCGCAGCGACTATCATCAATCCACGGGCAGAAATTGGCTGAGCCAGGGGTCATAGCCAGGGATCAAACCCTGGACCCCGTGTTCTCAAGTCCTGCACGCTACCGAATGAGCTACCAGGGCTCAGCAACAAGACCCAAACAGGTAGAATGCCAAGGCTACCCTTGCCAGGAATGCCGAACCAAAGCGGACAATACAGATCTAAGATCAGACTGCATGTTCTGTGCAGTGCAATCTTCATCTACACTGGTCGCAAAAGCGAACCTTGGTGTTCAGATAACCGTAAAGGTCAATTATAATTTTATGTAAATAAATCTTTATAATAATCGATTTTTATGACAATGTTTGAGTTCATGATATTTGACAAAAGATGTAATTTCTAAAGAAGCCTTATGACCAAAGAAAGGAAATCTACACTTTGGATTTTTTTTTTTAAACCCTTACCTTCCTAAGCGCGAATCAAGGACTTTACGCAGTGTAGATCAAGATCAGACTGCACAGAACGTGCATTTTGATCTTGGATCTACACTGTCCGATGAAGAAATATCTATTGTTTTTTTAAATACCATTGAAATTGCGACATGTCTGTGTTTTAGTACGAGTTTGAAAGTTTCATTTTATTTAATTAACGGGGAAAAAAGGTTTCAAATTCAAACCTACCTTGTTTTCTTTTTTATGATTTTTTTTTTTTCGCCCAAAAGCAATGCATTGTGTATCAGAAAATTGATTGTGCTACGCTACGAGAAAAAAGGAGATTAAATGTGTCTGTAGCTTGGTGACCGTGGTCGTGAGGTAGAGCGTCGGCCTCATAACCTAAATATTCCTAGTTTGATACCCGGGAGCGGTTGTCAACTTTGGGATTTTTCATTGGCCCACAGTTTGACGCGAGTACTAGTGTAGTTCCCAAGAAGCAGAAACGAGAGAGATAAGTATAAGTTGTAAGAACTTTTTTCTCAATCGATGTGACATAGATATCTTTAAACTAACTAAATGCATCTGTAAAAAGTATCGATACAGGTAAGCCTGCGCAGTTCGCGCAGGCTGACCTGTGCCGAAACTTTTTTTCAAACGGTAAATTTTCAGCGTGTCGAAGGGACTAGTCTATCCCATGATTCGGCTCTTTGTTTGTTAAACAAAGTTGGATTTGTTATGCATCCTTGACTGGTTTCCTATAATGTAAAAGTTAGACGCATTAAGCCCCCTTTTCCCAGTGCATGGCTTAATCAGGATTACCAAAGCAAAATCGAGATTAAATAATATTGAATGCATAAGTAGTGATTGAATGCAGCACGTATTTCAATGCAGTATTTCAAATGTATTATATTCGAAAATTAATAATCTGTCATATCGTGTTTCACTAAAGTTTAAAAAAATGATGTAATTTAGCGACAATGAGCGATAAAATCCGTCATTTATCGACACGTACTTTATTCTGCATTTTTTTTTGTCACAGGCTACAACATGTCATAGTATGAAGCAGCGCTTTTTAAAGATGGCCCTTCAGATTTGGGGACGAAATTTGACAAAAATACAATTTAAAACAAGAGGGCCAAGATGGCCCTGGATCGCTCACCTGAATTTTTGAGATGACCATAGCCTATATCTTTTTTGAGGTATTGAAACATTGGAACCATATATATAATTTTGCTAAGCAATTTTCAAAAGGTCATCTGTAAAATTCATTTCGAAATCTGACCATCAGTTTCAAAAAGAATAATTTTTAAGAATTCTTCATTTCTGTATAAGAGCAAGTATCCCCATTCCACGAGTGCCATGTTTCTTGATGGATCAAAATTTACAAACAAGTTTTCAAAAGGGTCACCCAAGGAACATTTCGGAATTTTTTTTTTTTAATCTGATCAGGGGTTTCAGAGAAAGAGAATTTTCAAGAATTTCATCATGTCCATATAGTGCAAGTAGCTCCCATTCACAAAAGGAAGGATCACCGATGGAACATCTCTGTCAAATTATTTTAAAATCTGACTAGGGTTTTCAGAGAAGAAGAATTTTCAAGAATTTCTTCATTTCCTTATAATGCAAGTAGCCCCCATCACCAGAGCCATGTTTCTTCATGGATCAAAATTTTGTGAACAATTTTTGAAAAGGGTCACCCAAGAATCATCTCTGTGAAATCATTTCAAAATCTGTCCAGCCGTTTCAGAGAAGAAGTATTTTAAGAATTTCTTCATTTCCCTATAGTGCAAGTAGCCCCCATTCACCAGAGCCATGTTTCTTGACCAATCAAAATTTCGCGAAAACTGTTTGAAAAGGGTCACCCAAGGAACATCCCTGAGAAATTATTTCAAAATCTGACCATCGGTTTCAGAGAAGAAAAAATTTTAAGAATTTCCTCATTTCCCTACAGTGCAAGTAGCCCCCATTCACCAGAGCCATGTTTCTTGACAAATCAAAATTTCACGAACAGGTTTTGAAAAGGGTCACCCAAGGAACAACTCTGTGAAATTATTTCAAAGTCTGACCAGCGGTTTCAGAGAAGAAGATTTTTTAAGAATTCCTTCATTTCTGTATAGTGCAAGTAGCCCCCATTCACCAGAGCCACTTTTTTTGACGGATCAAAATTTTGCGAACAAGTTTTGAAAAGGGTCACCCAAGGAACATATCTGTGAAATAATTTCAAAATCCAACCAGCGGTTTCAGAGGAGAAGATTTTTAAAGAATTCCTTGATTTCTGTATAGTGCAAGTAGCCCCCATTCACCAGAGCCACAATTTTTGACAGATCAAAATTTCACGAACAGTTTTTAAAAAGGGTCACCCAAGGAACATATCTGTGAAATAATTTCAAAATCCGACCAGCGGTGTCAGAGAAGAAGATTTTTAAAGAATTCCATGATTTCTGTATAGCGCAAGTAGCCCCCATTCATCAGAGCCATAATTTTTGACGGATCAAAATTGCACGAACAGTTTTTGAAAAGGGTCACCCAAGGAATATATCTGTGAAATAATTTCAAAATCCGACCAGTGGTTTCAGAGGAGAAGATTTTTAAAGAATTTGCTAAAAAATTTCCATTTGGTTGCCATGGCAACCTGAGTTTTTGACGAAATCAAATTCTGTGAACAATGTTTAAAGAGGACCTCCCAAGGAATATTCCTGCCAAGTTTGGTCCAAATTTGCCCAGCGGTTTAGGAGGAGTTGATGTTTAAAGAATTGTTGACGACGCACGACGGACGACGCACGACGGACGACGGACAGCCAGTGACCCTAAAAGCTCCCCTTGAGCACGTTGTGCTCAGGTGAGCTAAAAAATCATCCTTATACTCCCAAAGCCTTTTAATTTTCATTCATAAAACCCCGGTAGCCGAAAATCATCAGACAGCAAGAGAAATCAGATTTACTACGGTCCAGGTCGACACTGACGGGAAACACGGTCTATTTTGACATGAGCAACTAGCTCCTTTATATACCGGAAATACACAGACAAATAACGTCCGAAGAAGAGATTATGAAAATAATTACATGCCTGTTATGTTATGGAATTTGAGCGTCATTACTCACGGGCCAGTCACTTGACATTCTTACAATGCTGTTATGATTTCTGGCGCAAAATCTAAAAATACCTTAAGAGGCTACGTAGCCTTTTAAGGAAACACTATTCTATTCTGAAATTTATAATTCTTAATCATTGATGATTTGTATTGTATTTTCATATAATTTTAAGGGATATCTATATTGTGTAATTTGGTGAAAAACCTAAATACCCACCTTTAAGGACCGTTTTCCGGACAGTGTAGATCTAAGATCAGACTGCACATAGCGTGCAGTCTGATCTTGGATCTACACTGTCCGAAAAGGGAGATATTTAAAAAAAGAAAGATAATACCTTTGAAATAGTAACTCATACATGTATCTAAGCATTGTGATAAATTTACGTCTATGTCAATCTCCTTTGATGTTTCTCTCCAAATCTTTGTGGAATTTTATTACAGCAAAAAAATGTTAGCCTACAAAGCATCGACATTAATGCCAAAGCGTTCATTAAATTGTTACATTATACATAGTATATTTTGCGTCTATCCAAAATAACAACACCTTTTGCAAGGACGGCCGCAATTTTACGATTCGCACAAGATGAACACATATACTTGCTATCTATATAGAAAACATTGCAACAAATTAAGAAAATGCTCACTTTGAGCAATTTTTGAGATTTTCCACAATGTCTGTTAAGAAAATTCATTATATCTATGTCAAAATATGACTGCTTGTAGAAAAAGGGTAAGTAAAACAATAAAGTGCAGTAAGTTACATTGTTTTCACATCTGGTTCACTAAACAATCACAGATATAGCTGGAAGAGTTACAGATTTTGACTAAAACATATGCAAAATGTTTATGTTCTTTGAACAGCACTCCGGGACATGGGGGCTTCATTGCATTTTAGTAATGTACTGCATTATTATGCCAAGTTAGCCGTTGCTTGATTCAGAAATTATCTTCTTACTATCGTGGTTTATCGTTCAATAAACCACAGTTGTGAGTTATGAGGCACAATAAATAACCTGAGAGGGCGACAGCGTTCGACATCTGAACACTGGAAAAGACAAAACCAATTGCAAATGAAAAGGTTTTTTTTTTTTTAGGTCAAAACTCAGGACAAAGCAGTAGACAGTGTAAACGCTCAAAACGAAGCAGCAAACAGAAGCAAGATAAAGCTGTACGTCCTGTGCAGCCTGATCTTGGTCTATAACGTTCGAAAACAGCTACTTATGGAACACTGATAGTTGAAGAGCTAAAACAGCTGTGTTGTTACCTAACCACTATATATATATAT
This sequence comes from Tridacna crocea, assembly GCA_943736015.1. Classification (NCBI taxonomy): domain Eukaryota; kingdom Metazoa; phylum Mollusca; class Bivalvia; order Cardiida; family Cardiidae; genus Tridacna; species Tridacna crocea. The sequence continues at coordinate 28,853,243 of OX031066.1, read as the reverse complement.
AAGATCTAGGTACTTTGGAGTGCAAAGATCTGGGTAGTCAAAACATATCAGTCAAAAAAAGGTTTATACATGTATATGTTGGAATGACTCCAGCTTAGTAAACATCATGATTTTAAAGTCACATTTAACTCTTTACTGCACAAGAAAATTTCCGACCTGTCCAAATTGAAAGCAATTGCACACAACAAAATAAATGTGACTTAAAAATTAAAAATTCGTTTTCGAAGAGTAGAAAACATTGTGGGAAAAGGAGAAAATGCTGGTAACCAGCATTTTCTCCTTTTCCCACAATGTTTTCTAAAGACTTCTTTCTCAGGGTCGTCAAGAAGTAGGGATTGTGTGGTAATGGGTTAACCATTCCAAATATCTCTAGCCATTTTGCCAATTTTACCTGTTCCTTTTTTTTTTTTCTGTTTCAATATTTTAACGTTGTGGACCCGTAATAGAAAACAGCTATTTCCACTGTAATATTATTCTACAAAATGTGCTTAGATTAAAAATAAATGAGTATTATTATACTACTTTCACCGAGCAACTTTTTCCTTTTTTACCTTCTTAGAATTATCATTTATAAGTCGAAAACCACTATATTCTCATTAAAAGGCATATGAAAACCTCCATTTTGTTATGTTATAGAATTTAAGCGTCATTTGTTACTTGCTAGTCACATAACATTCCCACAATGCTTTTTTTTTTTTTAATTTTTGGCACAAAATCTAAAAATAGCTTAAGGGGCTACGTAGCCTTTTAAGGAAATACCAACCCCCACCCCAAAAATGTTTGTAATATTATGATTCGTTGCATGCTTACGTAGAAAAACACTCTGGAGTCACTTCTCTACGTAGAATAATGACCCGGTCATTCCTCTACGTAGAATAATGACCCGGTCATTCCCCTCCGTACAGAAATGACCCGTGGGTCATTTTGTAGGGGAGGATCATTTCTCTGCATTAAACCTGCCCGATCTTGCCTGACAGAGACCTGCCAAAACCAACCTCGACCGTTCAAGATTACATTTCGGTGTGTTTATCTACAAGGAATTCTGCGCAACCTGAGCCCGACTCACTGACCTCCTACAGACAGTAAAGATCAAGATCAGACTACGCGGAACTTGCAGTCTGATCTTGGATCTATACTGTCCAATAAGGAGATAGTTATTGAGCTTGAAAAGATGTACGGTTTGTGCACATTTACCGGCTGTTTTCATATCAGATCGCTTATCCGACACTGACTTTACCCTTTACCACACAATCCCGAGTATTAACAACCCCGAGAAAGAGGCATTTTGAAAATATAGTGGAAAAAGGAGAAAATATTGGTAACCAGCATTTTCTCCTTCATTCCACAATGTTTTCTACCCTCAGAAACACACAAAAACATCATATGAGCAATGTTTTTTTTTTTTTATTGTCGTCTGCAACTGCTTTGAATTTGGCTGAGTCCAAAATGTTGTCGTATAGAAAAGAGTTAATGCGAGAAGCTGGATGAAGACGACAGGTAAATGATGAATGATCTTACAAAAATAGACACAGTTGTCTTTTTATCTCTCAGTTTTCTTGCCAGAACTGAAATGTACCGTGTCTATAGTAACTGCATATCGTCGGTTTACTTCAAAAACCTCGTAAATACAGCTTGAAGCAAGCTGTAGTTACGAGGTTTTCGAAGTAAATCGACGATATGCCTTTTCTATTTTTCAACTAACCGAATATCCACGCAATGACATTAATGTGAATTTTTCTATATACCACGGATATTTATAGAACAATTTGTTTACCACGGATATTTATAGAATTTGTATACCGAAGATATTTATAGAATATATATGAATTTTCTGCGGGTAAACGTCACGTTTTTGATGTAGTCAACATCATTTGAGACGTCATTTTTTACAGCTTATACATAATCATTTTACCTGCAAATATCGGTGAATTGGTGTTTTTCGTTGCAAGAAATGATAAACAGCAATAATTCATACGTTAATCGATGCTTCTAATATGGCACGTAAATTCGGCTCTTTAAATACAGTGCGGCGAAAGCGTGGTAAAATCTACATTATTTTATGAAGAGTGACGTCAGTCCATGTAAAATGACGTCATTATGTATTTGTAAGTAAGTAAGCTATTCAATGGAATATTTTTTGCATCCGCGTTTTTACTTTAAGTATGAACTTGTTTCCTTTGATTAAAAAGTGGTCATGTTAGAATCGAAATAATCTTCTTTTTATCTTGGTTTATCGTTCAATAAACCACGTTCTGAGTTATGAGGAGCAATGAACAAACCACTAGGGCTATTGCCCTCGTGAATAATTTATTGTGCCCCATGACTCACAAATGTGGTTTATTGAAAGATAAACCACGGTGGAAAGAATATTATTTCTGATTTAAACTCGTAAAGAAAAACAATTATCAAGCTCGCCAAAGGCTCACTTAATAGCATTTCCTCAATAGATCTATTCGTTTAACAAAATATATCTAAAAAAACCAGTTCATGTCAAATCCTATATTACTCTATACTAGGTGTCGAGAGAAACTAAGAAATGAAGAGAACCAACCGAAGTCTTTTATGTGATATAGAATTTTTTTAGACAGGACATAAAACATTGTGGGGAAAAAAAATAGAGAAAATGCTGGTTACCAGCATTTTCTCTTTTTTCCCAGAATGTCTTCTAATGCCTTCTTGCTCAGAGTCGTTATGACACAAAACTGATTTATTTTCTTAAACTTTATTGTCCACATCTAAACGGTACATGAGGGTCGTGACCATCCCTCAATGTACCTTACAGTTCGGTATTAATAATCTGTTTTGGTAAGTGAAAACATTAAACAAAAAATGTAAATACAGTTTCTAGATTTTTTACACCTACTATTGTACTTCTATATTGATATGTTTACAAAGATATAGAGGATATTTGGTTTTTTTTTTTTTCTTTTTTCGGTGAAAGATCGAAATTTATTTCATCGAGTGGACACCATCGGTAATATTTTCACGAGTGGCGCAGCCACGAGTAAAAATATTACCGATAGTGTTCACGAGACGAAATAAATTTCGATCTTTCACCGGAAAAAAAAATATTCCATTTATTTTATGCTTTTAACCCTTTCTGGGAGGAGCTTTATCAAAATTCAGTTCAGTTCTTTTCCCTTATTCCCCGTGGCGTACCCCTCCCGCATAGCAACGTTACGTCAAGCGCGAGAAATGTAAGGTATATGACATCATATTTCCCAACTGGTTGTAAGGCACGCGCAATTTACCTAGGCAACAAGAACTCGAAAATCGGTATTTTCACTGGTGGTACCAGTGTAAGATCGAAAAATATTTTCACTGCTATTTCTCGATATCCCACCGGAAAGCATGAAATAAATAAAGATTTTAACACTATACTAGACTAATGAAGGTTTACTTTTTCTTAAATAATTTTTTCCTCTCTTTTATGTGGACTAAAAAGCATATTTTTGTAAATGATGGTGAAAAAAAAAATTGTGTGAGAGTTGTGAGTGTGCAAGTGACTGTGTTGATTAAATGTTTCTTTTGATCTTGGTTCAATGAACGGTGCTGAAGCGTCAAAAGTTAAAGGGGAACGTAACATAAAGTAGGTATTCTTTTGACGATTCAGCTTCGTATCACTGTTCCTTTGCATGGAAAGAGAAATGAAAATAACAAAACTGTAATGTTAACTTATTACCAAACGACAATATTTTAGGCTTGTCCAAATCGAAAGCATTTCCAGACAACAAAATAAAAGTGACTGAAAATTTTGAATTTGTTTTGTGAAGGGTAGAAAGCGTTTTGGGAAAAGGAGAAAATGCTGCTTACCAGCATTTTCTCCTTTTCCCACAATGTTTTCTAAAGGCTTCTTTCTCGTCAAAAGTAGGGATTGTGTTGTAATGGGTTAAGCTGGATTACCTGTGAATGAATCGTCGAGAATAATTTCGAAATGCGATAGCAAACCCCAGCAGCCTTATCACACAGGGATTAATCGATTAAAGGCGCATAAAAACATCCCAGAGATTTTAATCTTACATAATTATCTTTCATAATTATGTAAATCTCATGTAAATATTCGCCACGTGGGTTGATCTGTTAAATGATATTAACATACTTTTTCGTGGGGCTTAGTAATATTGAAAAATAATTAAGTGGGGAACGATTATTTCTTTTTTCTAAACTTTTTTTTTTTTATGAGGAACTATCTATCCATCACAACAATATTTGGTCGGTTTACTTCAAAAATCTCGAAACTACAGTTTGTTTCAAGCTGTAGTTACAAGGTTTTGCAAGAAAACGACAATTTATTAACCTCTTGGCTGCTAAGCGAGACTCGCTGACCTTTTGTCGACACTGTAGATCAAGATCAGACTGCATAGAATGTGCAAGAGATATTTTTCTCAAAAACAACAATAACTTTGAAAAGTATTATACCGGTTTTTAACATCGACTGGAGAGTTTAATATAATTCATTTAGCGGGATAATAATTAAATGAAGTAGCCTATTACAGTAGAAATCGTTTTAAGTCTTTTCATAAAATGTTAATTTTTCAAACTGAAAGTCATTCGAGACATCACCTTCGTACTTTTAGACATAACTGACAAGTGACACAATGATGGAGAGCTGTCTCGAGTTTACAGCGGCTGTGTTTAATCAAAGCGTTGAAACGCTGGAGTGGTATTTGCCACGAAAGCTATTGTATCGAATTTATAATTCGAAAGAACAATAGAAATAATCATTCAAATCATTAGGATAAGTCAGGAGTAACGTTACTTGCCGGTAGAATATATGATGCATAAAGAGAGAGAAACCATGTATATATATCGAATAAGATTAAGTTTGTACCTGAAAACTATGGTTTTTACATAGCTATGAGTGTAAAGATTAATTCCCAACTTTACAACCAATTACTTCGATCTATAAATATGCATGTATAATCAAACGGAGTAGCTCGCAATCATCGGACGAACAAGCCATGGTACAGACTAGTTTTAGAACGAAGAAGCCCAGAACCAAGCCACCGGTACAAAAATTTTGAGTATATCATTGCGCCAATGGAAGGCTATAAGCGAGGAAAGCTATTTTCAATCAAATATCAATACTTTTACGATCGATGGCCTCACCCGGTGTATTTTAACATACCAATTATAATTACAGATCGAATTACTACCGGAAAAATCATTTGTGTGAGAAAAAAAATCAGTTTAATTGGGTTTTATTTCCTTCGGATTTGCACAAAATACGATACATAGTTTTCAAAATCATAATGGTATTGTCTTCGACAAATACCACAAAAATGACTACTGCTTATGTTACATGCTAGCTAACCATTCGAACTAGGTGGCGTTTTACTGAGTAAATGTTCAATTTATTTTGAAATTCGCAATAATGGTTGCCGTTTTGAAAAATGGTGCGGTTCTGTACCCAGAAAGTCCAACTAAATCAGACATATGTTTGAAAAAACGCCATCTAGCGGTAGGTAATGGTTTATTTGAAAAATGCCACCTAGCGGAAGATAATGAACCTTACACACTTCATCTCATTTCGTCTAAAGAATTTCGAGCTCATACTTTTGAAGTTATCTGAACTTAATAAATTAATCATCATGAAAAATTTCTTTCCCGCCTTATCAAGATGAGTAAAGTGTGTGGTAAATTGCTATCTTGAAGTGTTTCTAGATTTCGGTTCTTTCAATCATTAAAGGCCGAGTAAAGGCCAAAATATCAAAGCACGTGTCATAATATATGATACCGTTTTAAAGTATGGAAATTACTGTAAAGATAAAATTCTGTTATCGTATGGTCGGGCCATAATATGTGAGCCGTTGGCAGAAGAAATAATTTCAAAATCAGACACAAAGTAAATATAGATCAAATACACAGCTACTTGATAGGTTTTAACCTAGTTTTAAAATTTTGTGCGTGTACGGCCTTAAAAGACGGAAGCTAACGAAATTGGCCGAATAACCTTTACAAAATCATCGATGTTACACGCTATTTGCCGTTTAGTTAGTGTACTACGGCCTTAATGGTCTTAAAAGACGGAAGCTGCCGAGATTGGCCGAATAACCTTTACGAAATCATCGATGTTGCAGGATGTTTACAGATTAGTTAGTGTACTACGGCCATAACGGTCTTAATAGACGGAAGCTGCCGAGATTGGCCGAATAACCTTTACGAAATCATCGATGTTACACGATATTTACCGTTTAGTTAGTGTACTACGGCCATAACGGTCTCAACAGAAGGAAGCTACCGAGATTGGCCGAATAACCTTTACGAAATCATCGATGTTACACGATATTTACCGTTTAGTTAGTGTACTACGGCCTTAACGGTCTCAACAGACGGAAGCTGCCGAGATTGGCCGAATAACCTTTACGAAATCATCGATGTTACACGATATTTACAGATTAGTTAGTGTACTACGGCCATAACGGTCTCAACAGAAGGAAGCTACCGAGATTTGACGAATAACCTGTACGAAATCATCGATGTTACACGATATTTACAGATTAGTTAGTGCATCGCAAACTTCAGTGTTACACGAAATTTAAATACAGATGATATTTGGGGCCGTACACCTTAATTACAAAACAAAATGCGAAAAGAATAGGCAAAAAACAGAAGATTGGTTTCTATCGAATAGTCGTAAAACGATATACAAAAAAAATATTACCACACTGCTTTCTCGAATTCCTCAACTACACCGAAACATCTGTTTTACCTATCAAAATATGGGAGAACTACTTTGCGAGATTTCTGCGGTTCACTGGGCCTTTATAATGTGATATACCCAGAAAAATAAATATGAGCCACGCTCTGACAAAAAGGAGGTTAAATGCATGAATCATTACACCGAACAAGTCATCACATAGTTGTAGACCCGTTAAATCCAGATGTCTGGCAATTGGCTAAATTCTGGGCGATGGAATGATGCTTGGAAATGTTGAATTTTTTTAAGATCGCAAAAAGTTGCGACCCAGGTCAGCCTGCGCAGTCCGCGCAGGCTGACCTGGGTCAAAACTTTTTGCAGATGTATTAGGCCCCCGTTTTACAGAGCATTGTTCAAAGAACTTTCTATTGTAAGTTCCCATGTTAGATATTGAAGAACAGGATACCTACTATTATCTCCCGCTAGATGGCATTCTACAAATACACATCTATCTAATTTGGGCATTCTGGGTACAGAACCGGACTACTTTTCTACGCGACAACCGTTACTTTGAATTCCAAACTCAATGAAACCCTACCTGGTGCGATTTATTCAGCTATGATCAGCAGTTCAGAAAAATCTGGGGCTAAAACAGACCTCATTTCTCCTAAAACGTATTGATAAAAGCCATTTTTCCATTGCTAGTTTATAACGCGTATTACTACAATCCCCCAAATTTTGGGCAGAATGATGCCTCATATCAGACAGGTGGAATCTTCGAAGGAAATTACATGCACAGACAACGGGGTACCAACCGGGACAACAGAGTTTTCCGAAGCCCACTAGTTTAACATGCGGGACCATCTTGGGGAAGTTTTGTTCTTTTTTTGTTGCAGAAGGACGGTGTAGGATCAAGGTCTGACTGAATTAGTATGTAGTATGATCCTCAATCATGACTTTCAGAAATGAAATATATATGTGCGACCCGTCAGGCAAGAAGGGAACTGCGAAAAATGTCGATACTGCTCAGCGTGCGCGAATTGCGCAGTCTGGCCAGGGTCGACACTTTCCATCCTTATGATAATTTATGTATAAAAAAAGGTCATTGTACCTTGCTTGTTATACAATTATTTTTGAACTATCAACTTCAACTGACCTGCACTATCGTTGATATGTTTTCACCGAGCTGATGTACTGAATTCCCCTTTTGCGTGAAAGGTTACAAATATTCATCGAAAGCTTAATTTCAATAAATGCGACTGAAAGATTGAATTTTTTTTTTTTTTGGAAAGGGTAAGGAAAAATTGTGGGAAAAGGAGAAATTGCTGGTTACCGGCATTTTCTCCTTTTTCCCGCAATGTTTTCAAAAGGCCCCTTTCTCATTGGTGTTAAAGTCGTCATTGTGTGGTAAAGGGTTAAAGAACAGTGTAGATTCGAGATCAGATTGCATGTTCGCAAAACGTCAATGAGTGACCCTTAATATTGCTTAAAGAATAAATATCATTGCGTAAGATCGGCCTGCACTGTTGTACATAACTAACTTAGGGATAATCGAACTAATTTCACTGCGGAATGCAACCAACACGCAAAATGCAAATTGCACCGACGTTACGACCATTAATGTTCTGCTTGGATTATATTTAGATGTAATGTTCAATAATTTTCGTTAAATTCCAATTGAATGCACATAATCATTTCTGATATATGTATTGTAGTATTTGCTGCTAATTTCTGGATATATCAATGAAAAGATTCTAAGCCATGTAGGCATTAGTCTATTCTTTATTTCACCAGATCTTCCGTAAAAAAGCTCATGTTTCTTTTCAAACTTTGAAAATCAAAGAGATTTTTCTCCGAGTTGTATACCAGAACAGAAAAAAAAGTGTTTAAAAATGAAAAGGATTATTATGTTTTATAGTTTTAACATATTCATCTTGCATCGATTGAGAAACAAGTTCTGACAACTTATAGAAATCCCTGCTCGATTCTGCTTCCTGGGAACTAGACCAGTGCTCGCGTCGAATGTGTGGGTCATTGAAACATCCCAAAGTTGACATCCATTTCAAGGTATCGAAGATTACAGTATAAGATTATTTATGCTAGCCATTAGACCTACTGCTTTACTATTTTTCTTTTATCTACGAAGCAATTCCGATCTCATTCCTGTGAAATCTAAAGACAGAGTTCCAGACAGAGGGAGTGATTGTGATTTCAAAATCGGAAATATTAATTATTCTCGACTAAACCCTATGTTGTGGGTACTCATTAGAATCGTCTCGTCGAGACGATTCTAATGAGTACCACAACATAGGGTTTCGAAAAGAAAAAATGGATTTAGAATACCATCACTCCCTGTTAATATCTGGAGCTCTGTAAAAACTCAGAATGGGCTCAAATTGGCCATTCTCTGAAAAAAGAGGGTGGTGGGTGTTCGTGATGTATTATTATTTCATTTCTATTTTAGAAGTCCAAGCATGTATAAGTTGGTCGAACTTTTCAGCAAACAAGCAAAAAGAATAATCACAAATGTAGCACTTTATATCAAATATGCATTATCAGTGCGATTTCATATTTTTGTATAATTAATGGTTTTGTTGTCATTGATATTAGTATAATGTAGCCCTTATATAAACAAATAAATCATCTTTTTACAAATAAAGTGCAAATCTGTAACTTTTATGTCAACCTCACTTCAGGCAATATATTGTGCAGGAGAGAGAGAGAGAGAGAGAGAGAGAGGCATGCAGACAGACCAGTAGGCTGGCAGGCAGGCAGAGAGGGAAAGGGAGAAAGAGAGGGAAATAATGAAAGGGGGAGAGAGAGAGAGAGAGAGAGAGAGAGAGGCACGCAGACAGACCAGTAAGCAGGCAGGTAGGCAGAGAGGGAAAGGGAGAAAGAGAGGGAAAGAGAATGATAGATAGATAGATAGATAGATAGATAGATAGATAGAGAGAGAGAGGCATACAGACAGACCAGTAAGCAGGCAGGCAGACAGAGAGGGAAAGGGAGAAAGAGAGGGAAAGAATGAAAGAGAGAGAGAGAGAGAGAGAGAGAGAGAGAGAGAGAGAGAGAGAGAGAGAAGTGGGATCTCAACGAAGAAAGTACAGGATAAAAATTAGTTTGCGTAGAAATACAATAACGATGGACATAAAAACTCGACTATTTATGTACTTATCTCTATGAAATAGTTTTGGTTGAGTGGAAAAGAGAAAAACAAAGCTCACCAGAAGTGGTTTCTGTTATTTTATTGCTTTTATTGTTGTTCCGAGGAAGAGGTTTCACGTGTAAGTTTTCAAGACGTAAGAACCTTCCTACCTCTCAGTGTTTATTAGTGAAAACTGATGAACCTAAATGCCCTTCAGGTAACCCGGCAGGGTTTCTCGAGCAAAGTCCATCAAGTAAATTTGTAATTTGCTGTGTTGATTTTACTCTTTACCTCATAATCTAGAGTTTTAAAGACCATAGAAAAGAAAGCTTTTGAAAACATTGTGGAAAAAGCTTATGAACCTAGTGGCTCAGAGGTAGCCCAGCGGGTTTTCTTGAGCAATGTCCATCAAATAAATTTGCTCTCTTAATTTTACTCTTTACTACACAATTCCGATTTCCAACGATCTGCCCCCTCTCTCTCTCTCTCTACCCCTCGTTCTCTCTATCTATCTGTCTGTTTATCTATCTGTCTAGTTATCTGTCTGCTTGTATGTCAGTCTGTCTCCTCTCTCTCTTTCTCTCAATTTATAAACGATCCAACTAGGTATTTATAACGAGTGTTTTCTTGTGCTACAATCGGTAATTTATCTCCGTTTACGCAGCTGACTAAATTCCGAACCATTCCACAGCCTTTCAAATTTAACTCTATCTCTCTCCCTCCCCCTCTCCCTCTCTCTCTGTTTATAAATGCATCCAACTAGAAAATCTATAACAGATCTTTCTGTATCACAAAAAAAAATGTGTCACACTTACAAATCATGGTACCGCTATACCATTCCGAAGGTTAGGTAGTATGGTAAAACATCAAATAGAAGAATTTCGTTGTAACAGCATTCCAAACATACTTAGAATAGTAGGATTATCTACAACACGGGCCTAGAACATTCTATAACTAAAATCCACTTAAAAACTATTTTCTTACTCGTAACCAATCACAAAATTTTAGACAGGACTAAGTTGAATGTATGTACAAAAAACAAATCTAATGTTACCCATTTTAACACGTGTATTGTTTACTTTCTGTCGCTATTAAGACTTTAACCCATTACCACACAATTCCTTCTATTGACGGTCCTGAGAAAGAAGCCTTTAGAAAACATTGTGGGAAAAGGAGAAAATGCTGGTAACCAGCATTTTCTCCTTTTTTCACAATGTTTTCCATCCTTCAAAAAAACAAATTTCATATTTTCAGTCACATTTATTTTTTTGTCTGCAAATGAGAGAGGACAAACTTAAAATTTTGTCGTTTGGCAATGAGTTAAATAATGTAGGAGAGAGAGACAAAGCAAGACAGAGAAAGGACAATATCAAGCTACTTTCAAAAGTCAAATCACCGTGGCAGGCAACTAAGAGAGAGATTAGATATTCCCTGCATCACCGAAAAGGGACATTCGGGCATTTGCGCAGTGTCGTCTAGGATCATCCTACACACTCTGCGAAGGCTAATTCAAGCCGACACTTTAAGCCTGTGAAAACGGTTTTTGAAAACAACGTAGGAAAAGGATAAAATGCTCATAACGAGCATTTTCTCCTTTTCCCACAATGTTACTGATCCTTCTTAAGGAATAACTGTTGTTACTAGTTTATCGTTTAAACCGTGTCTATTTTTGTCTGCAAATGCATTTACCTTGGGAGAGTGCAAAATTATTGAACTTTAATACAAAACCTGACAAAGCTTTGAAATAAGGTTTAAGCCAAGAAGGACCCCTGTATATTTCCGAGTTTGCTCGCAAACGTAATTGTTTTTCATTTTGGATCGTCGAATATACATGTATATACTAGGACGAGAAAGAAACGCAGGGTACCATACGAGATATTGAACAAGCTTTCAGTCTCCATATGCGGTCAGTCACTACTTTTTTTTTCACTGAGGAGGGGGTATTGTCAATAAGAACAATAAGAAGCCATTTTCTCATTTCCTTTTGGCCACACTGAATGAAAATTCGTTAATATATTCAAAACTGATCAGTGATAAACATAAAATCATAATTTAGAATTCTCAATCAAATTATACACCTCTAAACAACCTTGAAATGTAATCCTGCGTTTCTTTTTCGTTTTAGTATATTGGTCGTCCTTTGTAAAAAGGGGGCTTAATTCTCATCTGTGATGTATTGATACATTACTATTATATAGACCAAGTCATTATATAATGGAGATCATTCTTGGAAACTGAATTATCTCTCTTAACAGATAAACATTAAAGATATCCAAATAACATATTGGTCCTTTTGCCTATATTCCTTTGTTTTTATCCTTGGTTCCCTTAGGGAAGTTGCGATAAATATAACTACGATTTATCATGTTTGTGTGAGGTTGGCATGTAAATGAAATTCAAATTTCTGTTTCTTAAACATCGAAATATACGTATAGATTGATTTGTAAAACAATCTAACTAGATTTACTTGCAATGTTATCTCAAGAACATAGCTGTTCAATGTATGAAAATCAACGATAAAATCCAAGTAATCCTCTTATCAGGACCAATGTAGTACTGGAAAAGAATCAAGGGAAGTAACTGAAGAATGGCCTTCATTATGGGTCTATAAAACCCGTCTTGTATAACAATCGAATTAATCATGAGGTAAACTGGTGCTTTGACATGCAGAAAATTGGTCGATAGCAAAAGGTTTCGACCCATGTCAGCCTGCGCGGACTGGGCAGGCTGACAAGACTCGATACTTTTTGCAGATGCATTAATCCCCCTTTTTTCACAAACATGTTACAAATATTATGTGTACACTACTCATTAAGCGCCCTTGTTGACAAAACCCCGTTGAACAAACTAAAGGAAACATCTGCTGTATAAGATTTCAACCCGAGAGATGAATAATTGTAACAGGTGGAGGGGGGGGCAAGAAATAATGTGGAAAAAATTGGGTGTCTTGTGTTATATAGGATCTGGCATGAGTTGGTGTTTGAGATATAATTTCATTAAACAGGTCTACCATAAAAACGATATCAAGCAAGCCATTGGAGATCTTTATAAGATTTCTTTCTGGACGAGTTTAATATTTGTTTACCTCAAAAGCCAACAAATGTCAGATTCTTTTTATCACATAACTGTATAACAAGATATAATAGTCGATAATTTGTTAAAACATTGGCATACATGTTTAATGTGTACTGAAATTTATATCGGAAGCCGACTCTCTCCTTTGACGGGTACATTACAAATGAAAAGTAGTTCTAAAAAACTTGCATATATTGATTTTGTTTTGAATCTAAAAGTAATTAAATTAAATAACAACTGTATTACGACTACGAATTTTGACCGTTAAAATCACTCAGGAACCTAGGTCAGCAATGTTTTAGAAACAAGTTAGCTACTTTCAAAAAAGAAGCCAGGACTGGTCAGCATTAATATTTTAAAATAGTTAATTGGCTTTTAATTTCAATGTATATCGGTATATTTAAACAAACAAGTAAGGCATTTTAAAATTGTCCGAGGAAAAAACGCTGCGTATAGAAATCTTTCATGTGAAGTTACTTAACTGTCACGTGACCTTCTTCTTGCGTAATATCAAATTAAAATTTAATGTAATGTTGTTGTTGTTGTTGTTGTTGCTGTTGTATGGTGTTTAACGCCGTTTTCAATAGTATTTCAGTTATATCGCGGCGGCCAGTGCACCTTTCCATGCTTTCCTGGAGTCTTTTTTACCAGTACCCAGCATAATATTCTTTCCAAGCCACTGGCTTAATTATGGGTATTTTCAAGGAGAAGGACTTAAATTGCTTGTGTGTTTTATAAAGCTCCAAGGACATGATATAGGATCACCTTTTGATTACAAGGGAAAAAAAGAGAAAAAAATCTATTCCTATTACCTCCTAGCGGTGGGTCGCAGTTTAACCTGGCTGTCACTAAATGTGGCAATGAAGCTTCGATCAGAATATAGAGAAAAACAAGCCAGACAGGACTCATCGTGCATGATCCTTGACCTTGACTGTCACCATCCCAACTTTAGAGTGAACTAATCTTCCATACCCACGTCACCTCCTCCTGTCACTGAATACACAAAAATACATTTTCCCAAAAGTCGAATAAATGACGAAAATAGCTTTTTCTTACACCGTTTTACTTGCTTATTACAAGTTAGTAGCACCGTTACATATAAAACATCAATTCGGTCATAAAACATTAATTCAGTACATCTGATTCGTTGATGATATATAAATGCGCATGTCTGAACTCACTTCCGGTGTCAATTCGCCATCTGTTACCAAACATTATAATTGTTCTCCAACTAACAACAAACACAGTTCGATCTTAAGACATTTAGCCATTATGATGAATAACAACTGTTCGATTCAGAACCACGTACAATAATTTCTGTTTACACAGAAACAAACACAAAGATCACATCCCGGGGTCAAACGGTATATCATTCAATCAAAAAGTAAATATAAAAACTACAAACTTTACTCTAATATCTATATAGATCTTTCTTCCATTCTATTCAATCGAGTACTGTAGTATTTTTGTTCTGAAGATTCCCCATACAAACCTTCAGTTCTCTGAAAGTATGTGTATAAGGTCGAATACACAGGTAAGTAAGGCCTCGCAGGTACATACAGTTACACAGTTACAAGGTCTTTTTTTCCAACTGCCGGTTCTGATTAATTATACACGCAGTGCGGAAGCTGTATAACACAAAGTATCTATCTAAAGTATCTATCTATCTATCTATCTATCTATCTGCCTGAATATCTGCCTGCCTATCTATCTATCTATCTATCTTACTACCTACCTGCCTGCCTGCCTGCTTGCCTGGCTATCTATCTATCTATCTATCTATCTGTCGGTCTTTACCAAAAATTAACCTGGTAAGAGTAGCGTGCGAAGTACTGGTAACAGAAAATCCAAAGAAGCGTATACTAGTATATATATAGCTGCGTTAAATTCTAACCAATAAATCGGACTATTTTTCCATCCATCTATACAGAAGTTTTCCCTAGTTTTCCCTGTTTAAGAAGTTAGATTTGTAACCTGTCCATTCTGGATTCGATCCCCGCTGTCGACTCCAAGTGCACTATGAATGCTGTTGTCTCGTTTATTTTACAAAACAATATCTATGCTCCCGCTGGACTGACCGACCCTATTTTTGAAATCCACCCCAATTTTTCTAGTTCACTTCATTTGTCTTTTTTTAAGACAACAACCTCGCCCAACTCATTCGAATATTTTGCCAGCCGAGTCAGTCTTTTTTTTTTTTCAAAAATACTGTTTTTTTTTTTTCAACGGGCTAAAAATAAAATCATAAACTTTTGGACTGAAATTTACCTATCCTAATTTATCCTCAAGCTTAACACAGTGGCCTTTTGCGGACAGCGTAGATCCAAGATCAGACTGCACAGAACGTGCAGTCTGATCTTGGATCTACACTGTCCGATATGATGTCTCTCCTAAAAATTGTATACCATTTAACCCATTAGCACACAATCCCTACTTTTGACGAACCTGAGAAAGAAACCTTTAGAAAACATTGTGGAAAAAAGGAGAAAATGCTGGTTACCTGCATTTTCTCCTTTTCCCACAATGTTTTCTACCCTTCACAAAACAAATTTCAAAATCTCAGTTACTTTTGTCCTGTGCAAATGCTTTTCGATCTGGACAAGCCTAAAATATTGTCGTTTGGTAATGTGTTAAATGGCAGAACTTGGATTTTACTGCTGGCTTGGACTTTTTATTTGAAGTTCTTTTGTGGAATAGGGGGTTAATTTCAATTTTTTTCCAAGGTCTTTGTTCGTACATTTGTCCTTAACCAATCTACCCTCTGGCTTTACCGATCCAGGAAAGAATGGCCCATCCCGGGGTGTCACAGTCGGTTGCATACAGGAATTGAGAGAAATAGGTTTCCGGTTCGAATATGCATTTCGATCTTTCTCTTACCGAGAATTAAGAAATAACTCACAGTTGTGAGTTATGAGGCACAATTAATAATCCACGACGGCGATAGTCCGAGTTGTTTTGGCTTATTCATTGCGCCTCATAACCCTCAACTGTGGTTTATTGAACGAAAAACCACGATAGAAAGAAGTTTATTTTGATTCTAGATAACATAACCAACTCTTCATGAAAGGAAAACAAATTCATGCGTGGAGTAAAAACGCGGATGCAGATTACCGGTATATTCCATTCAAATAATTTGCATACTTACTTCATACAAAATGACGTCACTCTACACAGAATGACGTCATTCTATATAGAATAATTAAGAAATAATCTTCTTCCTGTCATGGTTTATCGTTTAATAAACACAGTTGTGAGTTATGAGGTACAATAAATAATTCATTTTTTTATTTGATAATTCAATATTAGAACTTGTACAATCTTTCAAGTATCTTGGATTCTGGCTATTCAAAACGGAAATCTGTACCGCACACAAAAAAAAATTGCCCAAAATGCACAATATGCTCTTCACAACCTATTTATAGTTATTAATCAAATAGATATATGCACTTCCGAAAAAATTAAACTGTTTGATAGTTTACTTGGATGTATCTTAAATTATGGAGCCGAAATAATCTATGACATAAAAGCAAAAGATATAGAATCAGTACACTGCAAGTTTCTTCGCAAAATGTTATGTGTAAATAAATCAACAAACATAGACGCAATGTATGGCGAGTTAGCCAGGTATCCTATGATAGTACATAGAAAAATAATCTCAATAAAATTTTGAATAAAGTTATTACGGCTAAATAACGACACTTTGATCAAAAGAATATACAATGTCATGAAAATAGACGCCAATACCGGTAATTCATATGCAAACAAAAATTGGGCATCTAAAATAAAATCAACGCTCCATGACCTGGGTCTAGCAAATATTTGGATTAATCATGATGATTTTAATATTAATCTACAACAAATAAAATGAAGAATTCTAGATATATACAAACAAACTTGGGTTAGCAATATTAATAACTCTTCAAGACTGTCTTCATATTGTCTATACAAACAAGAATTTGAAATTAAATTTTATCAGAAACAGATTTGTACAAATAAATTCAGACATGCTTTAACTAAATTCAGATTATCTGTCCACAAACTTGCAATTGAAACCGTCCGACACAATGGAATTGATAGACACCTAAGAAAATGCCAAATTGCTCATTGAATAAAATTGAGGACGAATATCACTCTTTACTAGAATGTCCAAAATATTGCAACTTAAGAAATCGATTTTTAAAACCCTATTACTGCAGACGGTCGACTACTTTTAAATTTATCCAAATCATGTCATCAAAAAATTCGGAAGAAACAAACAAGCTCTCAAAATATATCTTCTTTGCTTTCAAAGAAAGAATCCCATGAGTACTAAAATAAACTTTTTCTCCCTTCCTTCGAATACAATGAATTTTCTGTATACTTCCTTTGTTTATTATCCTTATGTTGCCAGTGTTTACACTCCACATTGCTATTTCCTTATGTATTGGTTATGAATTGTCAACAGTTTAATGCCAAATAAAGCTTATGTTATGTTATGTTGTTAATAAATAATCCATTGGTTTATTCATTGCACTTCATAACTCACTACATAGCTTATTGAACGATAGAAAGAAGATTATTTCGATTCTAACATGGCCAATTCTCAATGAAAGGAAAACAAGTTCACACTTGGAGTAAACATGCCGATGAAGAGTATGTTCCATTGAATAGCCCACTCATTGAATGACGTCACTCGATATAGAATGACATCACTCTACATGAATTATCGCAGACTTTACCACGCTTTACTTGCACTGTGTTTATAGAGCCGAATACGCGTGTCATGTTAGAATGAAAGATAAAACACGATAGAAAGAAAATTATTTCGATTCTAACATGACAAATGCTTCACGAAAGGAAAGCAAGTTCATACGAGGATGCAGATTATATTCCATTGAATAACTTACATACTTACTTCAAACAGAATGACGTCACTGTACTTAGAATGACGTCGCTCTTTATAGAATAACGTAGATTTTATTACCCTTTTGTCATTATCTCCTGCTAGATGGAATTCTACAAATACACATCCATCTAATTTGGGCATATTGGGTTCAGAAGCGGGCTTCTTTTCTAAGCGACAACCGTTACTTTGAATTTGTAACTAAATAAACGTTTACTCAATAAAACGCCACCTGATGCGATTCAATCACATGTGGCGACAACAAACAGGTCGTATCTACGAGGAATATCACATGCAGAGCCAAAAGACAGGTCGAATCTTCGAAGAATATGACATGCCCAACAGACATGTCGAATCTTTGAAGAATATCACATGCGCAGACAACGGACAGGTCGAATCTTCGAAGAATGTCACATTTGCAGACAACGGACAGGTCGAATCTTCGAAGAATGTCACATGCGCAGATAACGAACGAAAAAGGACTGACTCCAAGGATGTGCAGTCGGTTGCATACAGAAATTGAGAGAAATAGGTTCTCGGTTCGAATATCAGTTCGATCTTTCTCTTTCAAAGAACTGATTATATAATCATTTCTACATGACTCTCTCTCTCTCTTTCTCTCTCTCTCTCTCTCTCTCTCTCTCTCTCTCTCTCTTTCTTTCTCTCTCCACTGATGATCTTTATCGGAAAGCAGCCAGTAGCTTTGGAAGATTAATGTGTGAGGTTCTGGTAAAAGAAACTCCAAGAGGGCATAGATAGGTGTACTGAGCACTGAGATATAACTGAAATAACGATTGAAATGGTTACCATCATTTTCTCATTTGTCACCAATATTTTTAACCCATTACCACACAATCCTTACTTTTGACGACCCCGTGGATAGAAGCCTTCAGAAAACATTGTAGGAAAAGGAGAAAATGCTGGTAACCAGCATTTTCTCCTTTTCCCACAATCTTTTCTACCCGTCACAAAACAAATTTCAAATTTTCAATTACTTTTATTTTGTCGTCTGCAAAATGCTTTCGATTTGGACATACCTAATATTTTTTTCGTTTGATGGGTCTGAAATTATTAGATTTGACTTCGAAGGGGTGGAAATCATATATATAGTGGGTAAAAGAAGAAAATGGATATTACCAATATTTGTTCTCCTTTTCTCACAATATTTTCATATGTAAACAAGGAATGTTTGGTAAACACTAAAGTGTAACCATTTTGATTAACCTTTAGGACGCGAAGCGCAATTCACGGACCGTTTTGCGGACAGTG
Organism: Tridacna crocea; assembly: GCA_943736015.1. NCBI lineage: Eukaryota > Metazoa > Mollusca > Bivalvia > Cardiida > Cardiidae > Tridacna > Tridacna crocea. Next base: position 28,834,232 of record OX031066.1, on the reverse strand, counting down.
TAGATCAAGATCAGATTGCACAGAACGTGCAGTCTGATCTTGGATCAACACTGTCGGAGAAAGAGCTATAATACCCTAAAACCTATTTTTGAAATAGCAGTATAATGCTTTTCGGTTACCGAACTGAAAATTTCATTTTAGCTATTGTTTTAATTTTTATGGACTTCCTTACGGTCGTTACCAGGATTTTACTCACAATGTTTTCAAAAAGACCTTTTCCAAAGGATCTAAAAAACTTGGTATTTTGCAGCATTTTCTTCTTTTACCGTAATGTTTCAGAAGGCTTCTCTACGGTTCGTTACCAGCGTTTTCTTCTTTTCTCACAATGTTTTCAAAAGGCTTCTTTCAAAGGATTGTTAAAACTCGGTGTTTTGCAGCATTTCTTCTTTTCTCACAATGTTTTCAAAAAACCTCTTTCAAACGATCGTTAAAACTCGGTATTTTGCACCATTTTCTTCTCTTACCACAATGTAAGGCTTCTCTACGGTCGTTACCAACAATTTCTTCTTTTCTCACAATGTTTTCAAAAAAGTCTCTGTCAAACGATCGTTAATTCTTTGTATTTTGCAGAATTTTCTCCTTTTATCACATTGTTTTCATAAGGTCTTTACGGTCGTTACCAGCATTTTCTTCTTTTCTCACAATGTTTTCAAAAGGCCTATTTCAAAGAATTGTTAGAGTTCGGTATTTTTTAGAAATTTTCTTCTTTTCTCACAATGTTTTCAAAAGGCCTCTTCCAAAGGATGGTTAAAACTCAGTTTTTTTTTCAGCATTTTATTCTTTTACCACAATGATTTGAAAGGGCTTCTCTGCTGTCGTTGCCTGCATTTTCTTCTTTTCTCACAATGTTTTCAAAAGGCTTCTCTGCTGTCGTTGCCTGCATTTTCTTCTTTTCTCACAATGTTTTCAAAAGGCTTCTCTGCTGTCGTTGCCTGCATTTTCTTCTTTTCTCACAATGTTTTCAAAAGGCTTCTCTGCTGTCGTTGCCTGCATTTTCTATTTTTCTCACAATGTTTTCAAAGGGCTTCTCTGCTGTCGTTGCCTGCATTTTCTTCTTTTCTCACAATGTTTTCAAAAGGCTTCTCTACGGTCGTTGCCTGCACTTTCTTCTTTTCTCAAAATGTTTTCAAAAGGCTTCTCTGCTGTCGTTGCCTGCATTTTCTTCTTTTACCACAATGTTTTCAAAAGGCTTCTCTGCTGTCGTTGCCTGCATTTTCTTCTTTTCTCACAATGTTTTCAAAAGGCTTCTCTGCTGTGTCGTTGCCTGCATTTTCTTCTTTTCTCACAATGTTTTCAAAATGTCTTTTTCAAAGGATCGTTAAAACTCGGTATTTTGCGGAATTTTCTTCTTTTACCACAATGTTTTCATAAGGCCTCTTCCAAAGAAACGTTAATACTCGGTATTTTGCAGCATTTTCTTCTTTTCTCACAATGTTTTCCGACAGATCTCTCTCAAAGGATCGTTAATTCTTGGTATTTTGCAGCAATTTCTTCTTTTACCACAATGTTTTCATGAGGCTTCTCTACGGCGGTTGCCTGCATTTTCTTCTTTTACCACAATGTTTTCAATAGGCTTATCTAAGATTGTTACCAGCATTTTCTTCTTTTCTCACAATGTTTTCCAAAAGGCCTCTTTGAAACGATCGTTGAAGCTCGGTTTTTTGTATCATTTTCTTCTTTTACCATAATGTTTTCAAAAGGTTTGTCTAAGATCGTTACAAGCATTTCTTCTTTACTCACAATGTTTCAATTCATTACAAAACGACCAAATTTTAGATTTGTCCAAACTGAAAGCATTAATTTTGCAGACAACAAAATAAAAGTGACTGAAAATATTAAATCTGTTTTGTGACGGACAGAAAACATTGTGGGGAAAGGAGAAAGTGCTGGTTACCAGCATTTTCTCCTTTTCCCACAATGTTTTCTAAAGACTTCTTTCTTAGGGTCGTCAAAAGTAGGGATTGTGTGGTAATGGGTTTAAAAATGCTTCTTTTAAAGAATCGTTAACACTCAGTATTTCTGTAGCATTTTCTTCTTTTACCGCAATGTTTTTAAAAGGCTTCCCGACAGTCGTTGGCTTTTTGTAAAATAGCGTTACAGGGAACTCTGGCAAGATTTTCATTCTCGCCTTCATATATCAGCAGTGAAGCAGTTTGCTACAAATGCCTCTGAACAGCACACAGGTGCTCGGTTTATGACGAACTTCGCTGCCCATATAGTGTAATGTCTTATAATTACATTATATCGGCAGCAATGTTCGTCATAACCCGAACGCCTGTGAAACAGCATAATCAAAACGCCTGTCAAATAGCTCGATACTTCATAAAATAAATCATCTCATAACAAAGTTACAATTTTAGACATATCAAAACTGATTGCATTTTCAAGTGAAACTATTCTTTAATCCTTTACCATACCCTATCAAGTACTGTTTTAACAACCCCGAGAAAGACATTATGCCTATATTCTGAACTCGGCTTCAAACTGTACCTGCAGTACTTTGATTTTTCTGTAAGATAAGAAGCAGGCGGAGGCGAATGACACGTGGGATGTTTAGTTTGGCGAGAGGTGTTTATTTGTAGGGGATGTTGTTATACCTCAGATTTCAACAGAGCTTTAATTGAAGAGCTAAAACAGACATTGTTGTATGTAAATACAAGAAAATTTATTGCATAGTTCATCACTTACCTGTCATCCTTTCTTTCTAGTTAATTCTTTACCGAACGGAGATCAGGGGTTCGTGGATTCGATCCCTGACTCAGCCAATTTCTTTTGGAGGACTGATGATAGTCATTTCGACAGGATTCATTCCTGTCCCACCGCTGATTATTGTCTCGACGATAGTTATATTGGAAAACAGCCAGTGGCTTTGACAGAAAATTATGCGGAATTTTCCCACAATGTTTTGAGACGGCCTGTTGGTCGTAAAACCCAGGGATTCTGTGGTAAAGGGTTAATGTTAATTTTGTATGTAATAGCACAGAAAAAAAAAATCAAATTGTTCGTATGATAAGGACAGCTTCCTAATTTATCAATTAACATAATGTACATTTTTCTTTTCAATTTCATTTATAGGTATCTAAAGGGCACCGGATATCTGCTCAACCCATTAGCACACAATCCCTACTTTTGACGCCCCTGAGAAAGACGCCTTTTGAAAACACTTTGGGAAAAGGAGAAAATGCTGGTAACCAGCATTTTCTCCTTTTCCCACAGTGTTTTCTACCCTTCCTAGAACAAATTTCTATTTTTCAGTCACCTTTATTTTGTCGTCTGCAAATGCTTTCAATTTGGACCAGTCCAAAATTTTCTCATGTGGTAATGGGCTTTATAAATTTCGAGCAGAGTGAAAAAAAACTCTGCCTTCAAATTGTAATTCAAAGTTGTATATGAACGAACGGGTTTTATTATCCCTTTACCACACAATCTCGACTTTAAACTAACCTGAGAAAGAAAAGAGCTTCTCCTTTTCCACACAATGCTTTCAAAAGCTTTTCATCTAAGGATGGTTCGAACTCGGTAACTTTTAGAAAAGAAGTAAACGCCAAAATGCACCTTGCAATAAAATACCAGATAACAGAAGTTTCTTCCCTTAATTATATACTAGCAATTAATTTCCGAGGTAACCTCGCGAATTTCATGAATTCGAGCCAAACCGATATTAGTTATTTAAACTATTCATGTTATGTTATTCCAACTATACTCAGTTCCATAAATAAGTGTGCACTTGATTTTCTTTTATTGCTCGTCGCATGTTTTACTGAAGATCAACAAATTTGGTATCATACTTTAGTTCAGAGTCTGTAGAAAATGCCAGACTAATCAGATTTTAACTAACAGAAAGTTTAAGTTGGGTGTTTGCAGTTAAAATGAAGGCGGTACTAAAATCAAAGTAGCAAAAGTACTCAAAGACTGAGGTAATATTAAAGTTAGGTTTTTCTTAAAGTTCTTGTAATTCTTTAATCATTACTTGTACGGCCACCTCTGCTGTCGATACAGACAATTATACGACGTCGCATAGGCCTTACATAATATAAAATCATTGCATCAGAAATGTTATTCCATTCCTGAACGAGGGGAAGAAAGGTTCGCGAAACTTCAACAATCTCATGGACTTGGCCACCGTTCTCATTCTGGAATGGAATAAATGGAAACCATCTGCAGACGACAAAATAAAAGTCCCTGAAAATTTGAAATTTGTTTTGTGAAGAGTAGAAAACATCGTGGAAAAAGGAGAAAATGCTGGTTTCCAGCATTTTCTCCTTTTTCCACCGAGTTTTCTAAAGGCTTCTTTCTCAGGGTCGTCAAAAGTAGGGATTGTGAGTGGCAATGTGTTAAACACCATAGAATCAATAATTCATTTAGAATTCTATACGAGGTTCTGGCTACATTTGAGAAAGGTGTATATCAGGATCAGACTGCACAGGCTCTGTGGCCTAATCTTTATTCATACTGCCTATCATTTTTTGTGGGATAGTCTGACAAACTCGGCCTCGACGTTGCATTTTTTCTTATTACTGTTGTTCTTACTATGAATAATTTCGGACTTTTAACTAATTACAGCAAGACAGAATACAAGACGGGTCCAAATTAAAAAGTGGGTATTTAGATTTTTTACATCTCACCAAATTAAGAAATATATAGCCTATGTCACTAAAATTTACATGAAAAAAAAAAAAACGATTGATCAATAATTAAGAATCATAAAATTACATTTTACGGTGTTCCCTTAAAAGGCTACGTAACCTTGAAAAGTATTTCCACATTTCGCACAAGCGCAAGAAAAACAAAAAACATCGTGGGAATGTCAAGTGACTGACACGTGACTAATGACGCTTGAATTCCATATCGCATGAAATCTCTCTCTCTCTGTCTCTCTCTTTGTCTCTCTCTCTCCCTCTCTCTCTCCCTCTGTGTCTCTCTCTGTCTGTCTGTCTCTCTCTCTCTCTCTCTCTCTCCTCTCTCTCTCTCTCCCTCTGTCTGTCTCTCTCTCTCTGTCTGTCTGTCTCTCTCTCTCTCTCTGTCTCTCTGTCTCTGTCTCTCTCTCTCTCTCTCTAAAAATGATCTATGTATTAACATTTATTTCGTCTTGAATTAACCTTATTTCACGATTGTATGTTCAAAGACCTTTGTGGCAGTTCGGTCGTGGTTGGAAGTGAGTTAATAGCGCGCCTACGGCCATATTTCTAATTTTGAGATGCAAAAAAAAAACGACTTTGTTTCTCTGAAGCGAGAATGTTGTTTAATTAATTCAATTAACCCTTTCCCAAACAATCCCTGGTTTTCAGGACCCTGAGAATGAAGCCTTTTGAAAACATTGTGGGAAAAGGAGAAAATGCTGGTAACCAGCATTTTCTCCCTTTCCCATAATGTTTTCTACCCTACTGGAAACAAATTTCAATTTTTTGGTTACGTTTATTTTGTCATCTGCAGGTGCTTTTAATTTGGATCTGTCTAAAATTTTGTTGTTTGGTTTGGTAAAGAGTTGACAGAAAAGATTTCTTGGTGTACACAGACAGTTTTATAAATCAATATACATGCAATGGGCAATTTATTCGATGTCTCGTTTGCTCATTCAAATGCATGTTTTTTGAAAATGATTTTTAATGTATCTGCAAAAATGGATGAAGCTGACCTGAGTCGAAGTTTTGGAAAATTTTCTGCAAGTCCAAGGACCATTCTACCGCAAGGTTTACTTGATTGTTAGATAAAATAGATAAGATTGGCTTAATTCATAATTATGAGATGACTGACACTCTATCTGTGTGTCTGTCTGTGTGTGTCTGTGTCTGTCTATCTGTCTGTCCCCTTTCTCTCTCTCCCCTCTCTCTCTCTCTCCTTGCCTGTCTCTATCTGTCTGTCTGTCTGTCTGTCTGTCTCTCTCTCTCTCTCCTTCCTCGCATTCTCTCTCTCCTTGCTCTCATTCTGCCTCAGTTTTTTTTCTCCCTCTCCCTGTATCTCTCCGTCTCTTTCTCTGTCTCTCTGTCTTTCTTCTCTGTCTCTTTCTTTCTCACTCTCTTTGTCTCTCTGTCTCTCTCTCTCTCTGTCTCTCTCTCCGTCTCTCTCTCTCCCTCCACAGGAAAGTATATTATTGGTGACACGATGGAAAGATTTTTTTTTTATTTTTCTCTAAAAGTCTGAAAATTAGAGTATTTCAAAACTCGGTTGCCGCTTTTTACCGTGCTGTCTGAGGTCACTTCTAATACTTCAGTAAAATCACAGAAAAACCATGTGATTGGATGTGACTATAGGTGTCAATCAGTCTGAAATACCTGCTCCTAGAACTAAGAATAAGTACATTTGTTTCACTTGGTTACGTAGAAAGGGAATGAGTGATTTCACAACGCAAAATTATGTCGCTGATAAAGTGAGGTTATCTCCCTTGGTTGGATTTTTTTTTCTCGTTTATGAAATGGTGTGTACTGTTGATCTTAACCCATAATCCCTTACCACACTTTCCTGTGACGACCGCATGGTTACCAGCATTTTCTCCTTTTCCCTCAATGTTTACTATCCTGAAACGGTGTGACATGGTGATCCTTTAGCGATAATCCTTTCCCATGACGACACTTCGAGAGATAAAGCGTTTGAAAACATTGTGGAAAAAGGAGAAAATGCTGGTTACCAGCATTTTCTCCTTTTCCCACAATGTTTTCTACCCCAATGGCAAAATCATATCATTTGATTGAAATTGAGCAATGCTCTAAGAAAAGGGGCCTTACTGCATCGCGCAGGCTGACCCGAGCCTAACTTGAAACTTCGCTATTTATCAGTTTTCTACTGCATATTGAGCCAGTTTAACCTATGATTTAGTCAACTGACTTGTCCAAAATGATTTTGATGGACCCCTAATACGACTCGCTTAGCATCATGCATCACGTAGATCCGATAAGCCATGTTTTGCCAGAGTATAGTAGAGTTTTCCGTCTGTAGACGCTTTCAACTTGGTTCAGGCAGTAGACCCGTAACACTTCTAGTGTAGCATGGAATAAAATTTCTTGACAGTTGATAAAGACATATTTATACAGATTTAAAACTTTTTCACATTTTAACCGACCAGAAATTCTTTTGATGTATATCTAGAAAATATTTTTTGATACTTTTGTTATTTTAAAGAAAAGGGGGGGTAATTGTTGTCTCCCTTTGTAATGTGAATATAGTGGTTTTAGATTTATAAATGATAATTCTATGAAGGATAAAAAGGAAAAAATGACACGGTCAAAGAAGTACAATAATACTCATTTTTGATCTTGGCAAATTTTGTAGGATAATATTTTAGTGGAAATTGCTGCTTTCTATTACAGATCCGCATAAGTTCTTTTTTTTTTTTTTTTTTTCTTCTTCTTCTTCTTTTTTGTCGTTTTGAGCTAACCTGATAAACTTACCATTTCTAGCAAATAGCTACACTTAAGATATCGAAATATCGTAGTGGATATTGAAGATGAAAACTCAGACTGGACGTTCTGTGAAGTCCAATCTTGACCTATGTTGTCCGAAAAAAGGGGCCTTGAGTCCCTCCTAGAAACAAAAAGGTTTTTACCAAATACACCTCAATGTGAGCCGAAATCTGGCAAAAGGAAGTTACTTTATTGCATATCGTCGGTTTACTTACAAGCTGTATTTACGAGTTTTTTTTTTTCTATGTGAACCGACGATATCTGTAATGTTTTATACCAAGAAAGTCAACACATAATTATATATCCTTAAAATCATTTCTATCTGGCAACCAGCTGAAACATGATGTAGAATGGTTCTTGCACATGCAGAAAATTTAACAATAGCAAAAAAGTGATCAAAGTCGGCCAGCACGGATTATCTTCCGCAATATGGCATTCTACAAATACTCATCCATCTAATTTGGGCATCCTGGGTACACAGGACCGGACCACATTTCTATGCGACAACCGGAACTTTGAATTTCAAACTAAAAAAAAACGTATTCTCAATAAAACGCTACCTGGTATGATTCACTCAGCTATGATCAGCAATTAAGAGAAATCTGGAGCTAAGCAGTCCTGATTTTTCCTCAAACGTATTGATGAAAGCCATTTTCTCCATTGCTACTTTATAGCGCGTAGTATTACAGTCTCCCCGATATCGGGAGAGTGATGCGTGACAGGTCGAATCTTCGAAGAAAATGATATGCGCAGACTATACAGGCTGGCCTGGGTCAATATTTTTAGCAGTTGCGATAAATCCCCTTGTTTTAGAGAGAATAACTCATTTTATTTTTCAACGACAGGTTTTTTTTAGTTAAATCTTTAGTTCGACTATTCGCATATCCTGGTCAGTATGGGTTCTTTTTTACTCTTATCCTGCTTTGTAACTAATAGTAAATTTTCAATTCGATATTATTAACCTAAATATTACTGCTTCAAAGTTATGTTATGGGAATTAATATCTCCTATTCGGGCAGTGAAGATCAAGATCAGACTGCACGTTCTGTGCAGTCTGATCTTGATCTACACTGTCCGCAAAAGGTCAGCAGATCGTGCTTAGCATTCAAAGGGTTAAATGTGCCAACACCAAACAGTTCTAACTAATTTGTTGAAATTCCAGGGTACGTTATCTATTTGTGACCCATCACGCAAAAAAGGGACCATCTGGGAATTCTGTATGTCAATTAGAGGAGATCAGATCATCGATAGTGCAGGTTAGTTTCAGTTGATAATTCAAAAATGATTGTATAACAAGGTTCAATGACCACTTTTCATACAGAAAATGTCATTAAAGTGAAAAGTGTCAACCCCGGTCAGCATGCGCAATTCGCGCAGTCTGACCAGGGCTGACGTTTTTTGCAGTTCCCAGAAGGTCCCTTTTTGCATGATGGGTCACATTTTATTTATTTTATTGAAAATTTCCTCGGTTTATCTCAACCGGATGATTTCCTAAATAAACTGTAATATCTCAATTAGCACTTTGCCACTCAATTCCGAGTTTTACCGGCCTTCAAGAAAAAAAGCATTTGAAAGCATTGCGGTTAAAGGAGAAAATGCTAGTAAACAACATTTTCTCCTTCATGATCCACAATGTTTTCTACCCTTCCTAAGGTAAATTTCAGATTTTGAGTCAGATTTGATTTGTCATCTGCTAATGCTTCCAAAATAGACCAGTCTAAAATGATGCCGTTGGGCAAAGAATGAATCAAAGAACTGAAAGTACTGACAGACTAGTGAATTAAGCAGCTTTGGTAATTGTAGAACTTGGTTTATACAAGATTAAAGAATGATTATCAAATTCGGTTACTTAGTTCTTTCCAGTTTCATCGGTTCATTCCGGTTATTAAAGTAAGACCGGTGTAATGCACTTCCGGTGAAAATTCTAATTGTTTGATAAATAAGGATAAATAAGGACTTATGCAGAAATAATATTTTTGCACATTTCTAACGGATCAGAAATTCCGTTTATGTCTATCTTGAAATCGTTTTTTGATACTTTTGTTAGTTTTCTGAAAAGGGAGGTAATTATTATCTTTTTTTGAATTGAGAATATAGTGTTTTTAGATTTATAAATGATAATTAAAAAGAAGGAAAAAATGGAAAAAAAAAAATGAACCGGTGAAAGTAGTTCAATAATACTCATTTTTAATTATAGCTAATTTTGCAGGATGATATTTTCGTGGAAGTAGCTGTTTTCCATTACACAGGTCTTACCTTAAATCGTACCCCTACCGTATATTAACGCATTACAATATTACGTCAAGCGCGAGAAATGTAAGCAAAATTACGTCATATTTCCATCTGGTTGTGAGGCATGCGCATTTACCTAGGTAACTAGAGTGCGGAAACAACTGTTTTTCGCCTTCAATTGAAGAGATAGAATTTTAAAAATCAGTATTTTCACTGGATGAAACCATGAAATATCGAAAAATATTTCACCGATACTTTTCCATAACTTACGGTAAAGCATGGAATAATACGGTTTGTTTCATGCTTTCCGAAAGGATATCGAGATATAGCGGTGAAAATATTTTCCGATATTCCGCGGATACGGCCAGTGATAATACTGATTTTTATATTGTCGTTACCCAGGTAAAATGCGCGTGACTCACAACCAGATAGAAATATGACGTCATTTACCTTACGTGTCTCGGCTTGACTTAATATTCTAATGCGTTGCCATGCGAAGGGGTACGCCATGGGGAATAACTGAAAAGAGCTGTACTGGATTTTAAAAAAGCTTCTCCCAGAAAACGTTAAAAGCATGAAATAAATAAAATATTTGCTTTTGTCGGTGAAAGATCGAAATTTATTTCATCTCATGAACACCATCAGTGATATTTTCACTCGTGTCTGCACCACTCGTGAAAATATTATCGATGATTTTCACTCTATGAAATAATTTCGATCTTTCACCGAAAAGAAAACCTAAAAGTTTCTATATCTTATACTCAGAACATGTGAAGGAAGATATAGTAGAAAAACATACATGTATACCATCTTTAGATATGGAAGAAAATATATAGTCAGCAAAGAGAAGAAAGAGCTGGAAAGCAAAGGCTTTTGAAAAGTACTGCAAGTGGTACTGTGGTATTTACCCTTTCAAAACGACAAAATTTTTGACTGGTCCAAATTGAAAGTACTTGCAGACGACAAGATAAACCTAACTGGTTACCAGCATTTTCTCCTTTTCCAACAATGTCTTTAAAAGGCTTCTATTTCAAGGTCGTAAAAACCAGGGATTGTTTGATAAAGGATTAATGGGCAAAACAGTGAGAGAGAACGACAACTTGATATACGTGGTAGATTCTATTTACAACTGAAATGGGACAGTGATATTTGACATATATTTACAACAAATGTCGATATAAACATGTTAAAATAAAATGAACACATCAAACATGTGGATTAGGTTAACTCTGGTGCAGAGTACAATCTTGGTGAACTATTCTCGACACTGTTTGTTTATGATCGTCATAATCGAGATCATTCGGCAAATTTCGGGTGATCTCTCGGTACTTTTCACAACCTGGCCAAATTCATACCTATATCTGAATTGTCTTTAGCAAAAGGATTTTCGTTTAGAAATACACTAGTCACGTGATCGTAAACATTGCACCCATGTAAATATGGCCTTGAATACGCGAAAAGGGGCATTCGGATATTTACGTAAAGTGTCGTTCCAGATCAGCCTGCGCAGTCCGCGTGGGCTTATCTGAAACGACACTCTCGATTATTGGTCGCCCGGCAGAAGCCGGCGACCTTATATTTAATATAGTTCGGAAGAGATGTTCATGGAGAGTGTAGGTACTTCCGGTTAAAATCTTTCATCATATTCACCAGGTTTAATTTGGTAAAATAGGTGTGAATGTATGTGAAATTGTTGTGTGGGGTTTTCTTCACCTTTTTTGAGGTTGTTTACTTGTTTTTAAACCGATAAAGAATCGTGAAAGAATTATTAACGGTCTGCTGCGCAACATTTTGTGAAACAATTAATGTTCTTGTGCAGAATCCATCTATTTTTAACGCAAATGAACTCGTCCAGTCACATGATCTTAGGAACCAATGGAAATGCAGAACTACTCCTACTCTCTACCGTTGTTTGTGCATGTCATATTCTTCGATGATTCGAGTATTTATAGAATGCCATCTAGCGGGAGATAATGACTCTTTACCGGCAGGCCTAAAGAGCGGAATGGAAATATTTTAGAGCAATGGACGGAATGGAAAAGAAAATACGCATGGAAATATATCATGCCTGTTCATTAAATAGAATAACAATAATGATTTGATTTTTTCTACCCATTAAAGGTAATTTACAAGTAAAAACCAAAAATTATGTTTTTTGTACCGCTGAAAAAATGTACTTGTAGTGATATTTTTCCTTTATGCACGTATTCCTAGATGGCGAAATGAAAAATTTACCAACAGTATATTGTACCTAAAGTGTTACAGGTCTTTAATGTACATGTATTTTCTTAAGGGTAGTAAATTGAAGAAAATGATTAGAATTTCTTTATGCTTATAAGTACTGATGTTAAAACCTTTGAACCCTTTCCAAACGACAAACGTTTGGACTAGACCAAATTGAAAGCATTAGAAGACGAAATTTAAACTCTTGCTGAAAAGATTATTTCTGTCTATGATAGGGTAGAAAACATTGTGGGAAAAGCAGAAAATGCTGGTTACCAGCATTTTCTTCTTTTCCCACAATGTTTTCAAAAGGCTACTATTCTTGATCCGTAAAAACCAGGGATTGTTTGGGAAAGGGTTAAATTTCCTTTGTGCGGGACTGGCACAATGGAAAAGAAAACCTGTACGCAATAGACATTATACATTTGTTACTATATAAAGTAAATATGTATGATTTCAAACGTGTGTATTTGTACTCGTATATCTTTCCTAGGGTATATCTGCAGGAATATTGAAATATAAAGTTTTTACTGTTAAAAAAATATATTTGTAGCAATATTTCCTTCTTTAAGCAGGTAATCTCAGAAGGGGAAATGGAAAAATTACCAAGTTCGAACAAGTACAATATAATGCACCCAACACAGGTCTTAAAGTTCAGATTGAATTTTAAAATGGATAATAACTTGATTTATATATCAGCTAACATGCATTAGACTGCGTGAATCTAGGATCAGAGTTCATTATTGGTAAGTCTGATCTTGATCTACACCCTCTTCAGATATTTCACTGATCGGCCTTGGTTACATGTATCATTTTATATACCGGTACATTACATTGCGTGAATCTAGGATCAGATTGTAATTTTGGTAAGTCTGATCTTGATCTACACCGTCCTCAGATATTTCGGATTGTTCTAAAAATTTTGTCATTTGGTGGGCAAAATAAAGATTATGTGTTAAGTTATAAGTTATAAATTAAATAAACTGAAACTTTTTTTCCAATACCTATTGAGTACCCAGACAATAAAACTTCATTTCAAATTTCCATTGCGCGGGATAGGTGCAATGGAAAAACAAAATTCGCATCGGAAATATAATTTACTATATTATAAGTTGTAAAGTAAAGTATTTGGTAACCACGTATGGTTTCAAATGCGTTTATTTTATTTGTAGTCATTGACCAATTATATCTCCAGTTATAAACGAAATACAATATCTTTGTAATCATGCATATCACTGTAAAAACAGATGTTTCACCTTTGCACACATATTGAAACACTTTTTCTGTTACACTTTTTAAACACATTAAAATAGTACGTGTCACATGTTCACTTCTGAAACACATGGCGTTCAAACGGGAAAACATTAGTGTTCCAGTTTTAAACACTTCATATGTTTAAAACTGAAACATGTGACGCGTTTAAAAGCGAAACACATCCCTTGTTACACTTTTTAAACACATGAACACTTCTGGTAAACACGTCCAGCGTTTCACGTGTTTACTTTTGAAACACATGGCGTTCAGACAGGAAAACATTAGTGTTCCAGTTTTAAACATGTCACATGTTTCAAAATTGAAACACGTAACACGTTTCAAACAAATGGTGTGCCGTTTTACAACACCCTAAGTCCTCTGCAGATGAACACTCCATGTGTTTCAATTCCAGGGCTGTGTTTTTGGCCTGAATATAAAAGGGTGAAACCAGAAACATAGAATGATTAAAAAAGTTTCCCCATTTATTAAAGATATGTCTAACAAATAATATCAGTAATTCACCAAAATCAAACCATTACCATTACTGTATCACATTAGTTATCACATTGTTTTTGAACCACTGTCTACTGTAAAAATCCTTCAGGTACTCTACACCAGTTAAATAATAAATCCCTATCAAAATAGCAACAGCCAATACTGACTATCAAAAGCAACTGCCGTGTTCTCAATTTGCACCTGTTTCTCTCCAGCTACTAATCTGGGTGCCCACAGTGGGGACTGGTGAAGATTTCAAAATCTGCTCAAGTTTTCTCACTTCTTAAATCTGAAACAACCAGAGAGAACATTGTGTTACTGTACGCAAAGCTTAACTACTTTTGCAAATTTGATGTACGATCACCCAAGTAACATGTCTGCTAATATTTTAAAGCTCTCTATCTATTTCAAGAGGAAGATTTGTTAATACGGTTTTCAATATTCAGCTGTAGTGGCCATCTTGTTAACTCGTCATTTTAGGTAAATGGAGACTTAGAGAACATTTTTGTAAAATATTTCAAATCTTCACACTGTTTTAGCTGGAAATAATTTACCCTTTTACCAATTTAACAAAATTCCAGACATGTCCAAATTAAAAGCATTCACAGACCTACCCCCACCAAAAAAGAAAAATGAGTGAGATTAAAAAGTTGAAAATTGGTTTTGAGGATTGAAAATTGGTTTTGAGGGACAGAAAGCATCATAGGAAAATGACAAAATGCTAGTTACCAGTATTTTCTCCTTCATCCACTATTTTTGGAAAGGCTTCTCTCTCATGGTGGTTAAAAGTTTAGGTTTGTATTAAAGGGTTAAGATTTCTGTAATTAGCTCTGGTGGCTATACCATTTAAAGGAACTCAACAATTCAAGCAATATGACAAAGATGAAGCATATTTGAACACTCTGCTTAGGTGAGTTTCAGACTCTATAGCAGTTTTATTTTGAGAGGGACCTTAAATAACAGCATACGAATGATTCCTTACTCTTTACTAAATTGTACTCTGGTCGAAATTAAAAGCTATGAAAGTCTAAGAAAAATAATCATTTGGCTTCAAATAATTACATCTGATTTTCAAAATCAAGAAACCTCTGTGAGAAAGGATAAAATGACTAATACCAGCATTTTATCCTTTTCCCACAATGTTTTCAAAAGTTTTCTCTATAAAGGTCAACAAAAACTTTGAGCTTTGGGTTGAAAAGTTCAGCTACCACAAATTTTGCAAGATATTTTTCTTCAATTTTAGTGGTAAATGAACAATTACTATGTGCTTTAAAAGTCTGGATATAGATCATAAAGTGCTGTCCCTACCAATACTTTAATACCAACATAGGAAAGAGTATAACAATGCTTAAACTTTATGCAGCCTGGCTGTAAAAAGGTTTGATAAAATACAGCACATACCTTGCTACCTTAGCAAAAGGCTTTGTCCTCTGACAATTTCCCTGTTTATAGGCAACTTCACACTCAATTGCTTGATCAGCACAGCCAAACAATCTGTGTTATCCTATGCAAGGTAGGTACATCATTATCCATATGTCAAATAACCTGTTGTTTTCACCTAGGGAGAAAAACCACAAAAAATATGGGAAAAGGAGAAATGTTGGCTACAACTTTCCCACAGTCTTTTGTTACCCATTCATCTATCTTTTGTAGCTCCATTATTTGAAATTCATCTAATTTGTCCAGTGCAAATGCTTTACATGATAGGAAATTCTACATTTTATCATACAATGACAAATTTTAATGACCCTGATGAAGAAGTCTTTGGAAAACATTGTGACAACCAGAATGTTCTCCTTTTCCCACAATGTTTTCTACCCTTCACAAAACAAATTTCAAATTTTCAGTCACTTTTATGTTGTCATCAGCAAATGCTTTTAATTTGGACCAGTCTAAAATTTTGTCGTTTGGTAAAGAGTTAACTCATTACCAAACTGGTCTGAATTTAAAGCATCTGCAGGTCACAAACTGAAAGTAGCTCAATTATGATTTTGTCTTCGTGATGATAGAATACATTTTGGGAAAAGGAGAATATTCTGTTACCGGCATTTTTTTCCTTTTCCAACAATGTTTTAAAAGGTTGCTTTTCCAGGGCTGTTTAAACTTGTGATTGCAATTTAGAATCTAACTTAGAAAAAAATGTGGATTTCAAAAGAATTTTAATACAGCGATGTAATCTTCAGCTACATGTACCTTTCTCTATGCTCAACCTTTATACTCAAAACAAAACTAGACATCAATGTGACTAAACGATCTGAAAAAATATCGAATTCAAATTCTTGAACACTCAAATTCAATTTCTTATTTACACTTCCAAATAATGGTCCAATTAAATGGAGCACGCAAAGTATAAAAGAAAGCTTCTGTGGTTAGAGTTGCTTTTGCCATATCCTGTAACTTGAAAACAATTTTAAAACAGAGTGTCAAACCATCACAATCTACATGTATCAGGGTTTTCCCCTAGATCTACTCCTTATTTTTTTTTAAATTGGTACCCTCAAATTTTCTTTAATATATTGATCTATCCCCCAAAATTTAATCATTTTCCTTCCTTTAGCTATGTAAATAGGATCAAATGACCCCTGTTTGAGAAAGTCAAAGAAAACCCCTGATGTATTTTACAGAAACCAAACAAAATTTAGTTTACTCACATTTACCGTGTTACTCAATCTTGTTTCTGCTTCAAATAGGGTCTCAAACCTCTTCATAACGGGTAGTAGGTTACTGGATCGTATCCATTTTCAGTATGAGCAAGCATTGTAATTCAGCCATAATCTGTAAAATTTGATGACAACCAGCATTTCATGCGGCCAATGAAAACTTTGGCTCTCACAACTATGTTAAACAGAGAGTTATTTTATTCCAAAGAAGCTATAAATCTACTGCAATACAGAAAAATAAAAAAAAAACCTTTTGATGAGGACAATCCTAACAGTACTAAATTAAAAGATTTTCCCACATAACTTTGCTATTTATCACGCAGATTTATTATTGTTTGTTTATGTTCGTGTGTCAAATTATGACCTCTGGCAGACATATTTTAGATGACGTCAAACATGACATCATCTGACGTCATCAATAATATAGACAAATCTATTTGCAGTAAGGCTAGATTTTATTATGAAACGTTTTATTCCGTGTTGAAGGAAGACAGATAACAATGAAATAATTACAAACTGCAAGACATTATTTTTTTCCAAATAGTTAACTCTGACGTTGCGTAGATCTACAGCGCTCTGCTTTATTATGCTCACGCACTGAAGAAAGGCGCCTAAAAAATTGCACATTTCATTTGTGGACCTGCATCCACTTTTTAAACATTCTTTTTTGATAATACTAGATCTATTTTGTTGACAATGTCTCTACACCGTATTCCTTGTGTAGACCCTACGCATAATTATGTAAAAGACTTTTTTTTTTTTTCAAACTTACCCGCATCTGTATCTTTCGGCTTCAAAATGGCGGTTGTTGTTTCGTCCTAGGATAGAATCGCCCAATTCGAATTTCGTCCCATTACAAATTCGCCCCATACAAAATAAATCTATAGTCTAAATACCATTTGTCAGACTTCATTTGTATTGTGACTCTTGTTTGATGCATAAATCGAAACTTTCGAATTTTCCTGTTTGAATCTATATTTAATGTCTATACAATTATCGTATGAATCGTGAGCAAATGAAAAGCGAAGTTTCTATTTACATAAATTTTAATTATAGAGAAGTAGTAAATGATGTGTATCGAGTGCAGCTGAACGGAATTCGATGTGGCCTACACCAGAGGGTGGAGGAAAATAATGGACCTAAAAGGGCATCAAAACTCTTGATCGCCAATACACATGAGAGGACGGTAACTCTCGACTGAAACGTCTGCATAATTCGCTGGCAAGAGAACACCAGCGTTTCAGAATGAAACACCTCTAACACAGTTTTGTTTTTGAAGTCATAAGAACTCACTCAAAGCTATTTATTACAATGAAATTTCAATATAATTAATGAGAAATTGAGTTAGTATGATTTACTTCACATTTTTTAAACTTTAGCCCAAAACACTGGTGTTTAATATTTGTACGCCGGCGTTCTGAAATAAACACACGCGTTTCATTACGGAACACATCCATTTCAGTTTGAAACGACTGTTTAATTAGTGAACGTCATGTGTTTTGGTATTGCACACCTCGAAACGGCAATGTTTCGCTATGGAACACTTTCGAAACGCGTCACGCGTTACCATTTTTTACAGTGTGGCTGAAAAAATATATTTGTCGCATTTTTTTTTTCATTATGCAGTTATTCTCAGATGGCGAAATTGAAAATAGACATAAAAGTAGCATAAAATGTAAATGGGGCATTTGAACGTTTTCCAGCTCGAAAACCCATACTTTATCTTGACAGTTTGTTATATGACAATGTAGGTCACTATTGTCATGTCAGTTTATTAGAAAACAATATCTACTTTTTTCTCAAATGAAGAATAACTGAAAAAATTGAAGTCGGATATATTCTCTTGACTGCATATTTGTTTAGTAATGGAAAGAAAAAAAAAATCATTTTCGGGCGACCTTTGACGCTCTTGCGTCTTCTTTTTCTCTTGTATGTAATAATCTGTTTCGTGCAATTCTACTGAAACACAAAATCTAATGTAGTCATAAAGTGCCGTCTCGGATTAGCCTGCGCGGACTGCACAGAATTTTCCGAGACGACACTTTACGCGAATGTCCGAATGCCATTTTGCAAACCTGGGATGATCCATTGATGAAGTCCTTCGGCTGGATCACGTAGCTCGAAAAATGCACCTACACGGTACATTTCGAGGGTAAGTGCAAGACTATTGTAAGTGCAAATACATTGTATTATGCACTTACAGTACTCTTGCACTAACCTTTGATTTCTTTGCCTGAAGTACACCGCTTGACTTTTCTAAAAATCGTAATATTCCACTTAGAAAGCAAACATTGTCACGATTTTTTCCATGGATATTTTTCTGCATACATTTCCGATGACAAACACTTTGTAAATATACTTTCCAACCGTAAATTACGTTGGTATTTCTCATTTTATAATATTTTTGCACACTTTTCACCGAACAAAAATCCCTTTGATGTCTATCTTGAAATTATATGTTGATACTTTTGTTAGTTTTCAAAAAAGGGTGATAATTATTATCTCCCTTTGTAATGATATATAGATCTAGTGGTTTTAGATTTATAAATGATAATTCTAGGAAGGAAAAAACAGGGGAAAAAAACGTGGCTCGGTTACAGTACTACAATAATACTAATTTTTTAATCATAGTAAATTTCGTATAATAATATCATATGCGAAATAGCTGTTTTCTATTACGGTTCCAGTACCTTAATCGATTTACAGGTGCTATCTTGTTTAACCCCTTTTCCTGCTAAGCGCGACTAGCTGACCTCTTGTGCCAGTGTAGATCAAGATCAGACTGCACAGAACGTGCAGTCTGATCTTTGATCTACACTGTCCGATAAGGAGATATCATTCCCTAAAACCTAAGTTTGAAACAGCAATATTTGAGTTTTCGGGTTATTAATATCGAATTAATAATTTAATTTTAGGACAAGGGTTAAGGTCATATGACTTGCATTATTTCAAAAACACCCCCCCCTTTCCCTCTTGATACGGAAGACGTTAGATGTAAGTATGGAATAGGCCGAGTTGTGACGAGTGCTGTAGTAGTTTCAGAGCCGAATGTGGTACATGTACAACAACAAAGATGACGACGGAAATGACTTAATCTTACCCGTTAAATACAATATAATCAACTCATTACCAAACGACAAAAATTTAGACCTGTCCAAAATGAAAGCATTTGCAGACGACAAAATAAACGTAACTCAAAAATCAAAACTGTTTCCTGCAAGGTATAAAACATTGTAGGAAAAGGAGAAAATGCTGGTTACCAGCATTTTCCCCTTTTCCCACAATGTTTTCAAAAGGCTTCTATCCCACGGTCGTAAAATCCAGGGATTGTTTGGTAAAGGATTTAACCTTTATTCTACAGGTGAAAACAAGACGTAGAACATTGACAAACAAGAGGGCCATGATGGCCCTGAAATCGCTCACCTGAGTCTTTTGACAAAACATGGCAGATTTTCAATCTCTTCTGAGATATCATGACAAACATTCTACAAAAGTTTTCATGAGTTATTGACCCGAAATGACCCACTTGCAAACTGGTGCAAGACAAGCATTCTGACTAAGATTTATGAGTATTGCACTTAAAATGAAACCTCTAGAAAGTAAACAAGCTTTTTGAAGACGTGATCTAGTGACCTAAATTTTATCCCGACATAACCCATTTTCGAAGACGTCCGAGATTTTATTTAGACAAACATTCTGACCAAGTTTCACGAGTATCAGACTGAAAATGTGGCCTCTAGAGCGTACACAAGGTAAAAGTTGATGTCGCAGACGGACGACGGACGCCAGACACAGCACGATCACAAAAGCTCACCATGAGCATTTCGTGCTCAGGTGTGCTAAAAATAAGGTAAAATGAGCCATGCTCTGGCAAAATGGGGGCTTAATGCATTTCCATACAGCATTATTTCAAACAAGTTATCAAATTATTATAGAACCATAAAATCTATTTCGTCTGACTGAATCATGGGGTAGAGTGTCCATTGGACATGCAGAAAAAAAGACCCAAATTAAAAAAGTTTGGAACCAGGTCAACCAGCGTGGATAGCGGATGAACAAAAACCACTTATCATAGAACATGGCTCTAATCTTTTTCCAAAGCTTGCTTTTTTTATATTGACAGATTTTTGTTTTCCCCTATTCAAATGTTATGACATCGTTTCTCTCATACAAAATGTGCAGTCTGGCTGTGAACATATATCATTCGATATTTATGGAGAGTTTTTGCAAAAGTCTTACTGATCGCAAAGATTTGCCTATTTACTTGTGCCCTAATATGCAGTTCGAAAGCCAGTTTAAGATCACTTGTAAGCGCCAAAATATTTTATTATAACGCAAAAAAAAAAAAGATTTTCGTGATCTGACTGGATAATACGCCACGAACATGTATATCACGTACACTGAAAAAACCAACGCAAAAGCAGTTTACCTTTCTGAAGCCCCGTATGTATACATGACTACACTGTGACACAACATCCAAAATGGCGGCTTTGACCAGGATTAAAATCAAGATCATAAATGCGCCAAGCTGCACGTATAAGCAAGTATTTACCAAGGTTTCATTGACGTCATTTCCCAGTGACGCCAGTTTTCATTGAATTCGGGCACTCAGAAGGGAATTTCTATTTCCTCTACGTACGTAATTTTTTAAACACAAAAAAAATTAGATACAATTCGCTTAACAAACGTTGGCATGGTAAAAGTTTGCAGTATAATAAATTCGTTGTACGGTCAGCTGGCAGGAGACTTGGAAGCTTATTCACGGCTGTGGTGAATCATGTCTCCATCTCGCCTTCGGCTCGGCGCGACATGATTAACCACAGCTGTGAACATGTCGGCTAGGGGCGACATGATTCACCACAGCCATGAACAAGTCGGCCGGGGGGGGACATGATTCAGCACAGCCGTGAACTAGTTTCCAAGTCCCCTGCCACCTTATACAACTTATAATACTACAAAGAAATTTCTCGTGATCTGATTGGTTAACATGCCGGGAGCATATATATTATGTACCCTGGCAAAAACCACGTAAAGTCAGTTTCCTTTTTGAGTGCCTCGTAAAAGTCACTACACTTGCAACACAACATCCAAACATGGCGGAATCGATCGATCACCAGACTGCACGTTTATGCACCTTTTAGTGACGTCAGTTTCCGGTCACGTCAGTTTTCATTGAATTGGGGCACTCAGAAGGGAATTTCCATTTTGTCAGATTCCTGAGATTATAAAACAGGAAAATCTCGCTTAACGCTCTTTGAGAGGGTAAAACTTTGCAGTATTTTAAATTCTGCCTTCGGCTCGGACCGACATGATTCACCACAGCCGTAAACAGTTTTCCAATCCCCTGCCACCTTACAGTACAACTAATAATGTCGACAGCATGTAAATGAATAGTAAGGTGTGTACATGTTACACTGAAAAACAAAACAAAAACAAAAAAAAACTATATTACATACGAGGACTATCCTATGTATACACGTGTATAAAAAATGCTCCCAAAAACCTCCGCACAATACATCCGTGACACATGTACCAAAATGGTAGCGTCCGTTTTTCATTTAAAATATACCGACGTTTAACCAATTACTTACCCGTAGACAGCATTAATTAAAACCCCTTCGAAAACGTCGTAGTAGGGGGAAGTAACGCATGTAACGGTTAATATCTCAAGTCACAAAGTCTTAAACTTTTTAACCATACTACAAAATTTCAGTCTGGACCACTTTGAAGTTATTTTCAGACGACAAACTAAATTTAACTCAAATTGTGGATGGGTAACAAAACGTTGTGGGAAAAGGAGAAAATGTTGGTCACCAGCATTTTCTCCTTTTCCCGCATTGTTTCAGAATCCTTTTTCCTGAAGGCCGTTAAAGGTCGAGATTTTCTCTTTTTCCCGCATTGTTTTCATTGACCTTTTTGTTCCCCCAAACGACCGCTTAAGTTTGAGACTGTGTGGAAAAAATTTAACCTACAGGTGGTAGACCCGTAACACTACTTGTGCAACATGGAATAAAATTTCTTGATAATCTACAACAACTTTTACATCTGCTGATTTTGTCCTCATAGAAATGATGGTAACAGGATGTAAATTCCTATCCAGTGGTAATCTCCCGTTGTAATTCTCTCTCTTACCACAGTCCAATCAGAATCGACACTATCAAGCACTGAACATATCCCTAATTTACATCTGAGAAAAAAAATCACCCCCTGCGTGTCACCAATGACGTCACAAAGAGATGTCATGCATCACCATTATCTCCCGATAGATGGCATTCTACAAGTACACATCTATGTAATTTGGGCATTCTGGGTACAGTTCTAGGTGGAATAATTTTTCAAAACCGTTGCTTTGAATTTCAAATGAAACAAACTTTTACTCCATAAAACGCTACCTGGTGCCATTCATTCAGCTATGGTCGGCTAGCATGTAACCTATAGACAGACCATTTATTAAAACAGTCCCTACATATTTGGGCAACATGCTAATGGATCGTGAGAAAAGGAGAAAATGTTGGTAACCATCATTTCCTCCTTTTTCCACAACGTTTTCTGCCCTTTCAAAGAAAAAAAAGGTCATTTCTGGCCACTATGACATATTTAGCTTCAAATACCTCCAATTTGGTCTCTTGAAGTTGCATCACCTCTCAATACCAACACCAATTAACCCTTATCCTGCTAAAGCACTAAAACGAAATTTTCAATTCGATAGTCAAAACCCAAATATTACAATTTTAAAGATTTCTTTCAGGAGATAATATCTCGATATCGGACAATATAGATCAAAGATCAGACTGCACGTTCTGTGCAGTCTGATCTTGCTCTATACTGTCTGCAAAAAGGTCAGTCAGTCGTGCGTAGCGACTAAAGGGTTACCACTCATAAAGAGTGTCTCGTTTAACTAACAATTCCGCTTTAAAATGGCATCACCTCGTTACTTCATCCTGTCGCCAAGATAGATATCCTGAGCACAATTCTGATATTCGAACACAGCACTCGGTTCCACGTTCAAGGATCAGTCCTTACTTTACTTCATTGCACAGAACGTGTTCAATGTTTATTCCATTTTTGTATAATATCTTGTATGATCTCGTCCTGATCCACGTACTGAAGTATGTGTGGAGCTTGCATCAGTAACCCAGCAGTGCCCGCCACGGTCACAATGAGAAATATGTACAATAAGAGACGGTCTATAACACGTGCCACGTACTTCCAGTCGTCAAGGACCTGAAATAATATCACAAATGTAGAGCGAAATGTTCAAATCATTTCTTGTTTCAATTGTGAAACTTATTTTATATAATATGACTTAAGTTTGTTACTATTTGTTATATACTGTTGAATAAACTATGTTTAAACTAAACTTATTTTAGAAAAGGAACCGTGAATACATACTCTAACTTAAGCGCAAATGTAGATTGAGGTGTACCTAAATAAAGTTCTGGCCCCGTGCTTATAAAGAAATGTTGAGAACGATCTCATGCTCAGCACAAAACCGTACTCAACGCCTTGAGTTTTGCTCACGGGAGTTTTGAACTCAAACGCTGCTTATAAACGTCGCCTGAGAACGTTCTCAGCTGAGTACGTCATCTACTATATTATTCGTGAACGTAAGCGACCCGACATCTTAAAATAGCAATACCGGAAGATTCGGCCCGAAGAAGATTCGGCCTATTGCGAACCACGTTTTAGAGAATTGTCGGCCCGGGAGTTGAGACAATTTGGTACATATCGATTAGAAGGACCAAGAGAACATTTTTTTTTTGTATTAATCATCATTTGTGATAGTTTCATCTAATTTTTTAGAAGCTTTTACTGTTAACATCGACATGATTAGTTCTCATGTTGCCCGTTATGATTGTGCATTACTTTCAAAGATTTAAGACAAGCTAAAAATTTGTCACGTATGACCTAAATTATCTTTATACGGAATAAATGGGAGGTTTCCACGAAACAGAAAGTTGCATAAATATAAAAGTTCAGTAAACTTTGAAGAGTTCAAATTTTTAACTGTTTCCAAGATTCTCCCCCCACCCCTTTTATAGTTTGAGTCGTTTTGAAATTGATAAGGTTGTCATTGACTGAGTTTTTCTTCGAGGGATGTAGACATGTGTTGGTGATAAAAACCATTGTGAAGTATCTCTTTGTATCATTTACATTCATAAATCTTCTAACGAATTTACGCTTCAAACTTTTTACCGAACTTCGTTGTTATTTACCGAAACCTTAGCCTGAATACTTGTAAGCGGTAATAATCTTTTGTTCACCCCTTACAGTAGTCTCCTATGACGGTCTATAGGGATGTGAAGCAAAACGATTTATCGCTTCCAATAGTATTGCTTTTGACAAAGTAGAGTCCGAATGATAAACGGGGGGGGGGGGGGGGGGGTTGTAAAAAAAACGCCAGTGGACTGGAACCCGGGCTTCCAAAGCCCCTGTCACCCCTTGATATGAACCATAGCTGTTGCACATTCATAGGTCACTCAACTATTTTTAGGGCATTAAGTACACGTTAGGAAAAGACTTTAACTGTGTTTCAACGGGTCACGAGAAAGACCAAAAAAACTAAAATAACCGGAAAACACAGCAAAACGCCTAAGAATGCTGGAAAACGCAAAATTTCATATATGGTCTGAATTCGAGAATTTATATAAATATGTTCTAACAGTCAGTTACATAAAGTTAGAGTTCACGTGACAAGAAAATTACATACTGAGACATCAATTTCATGACATTACACTTATATGAAATATGTCAAACAAAATCGATTTACATGTCCGGGCTGTGAAATCTGTTCAGAATTATAGAATGAGGCAAAAAATATATTATAAGATAACAACTAATTAATTCTACGGGATTGCTCACAGATACAAGATAAACAGTGTATTGCAATTTTTTGGTTGAGAATATACATGTAATCCAACTTTTCACAACGATCCGTAAACTAATCATTGCCCTTTCCACTCTTTTCTGCAGTTCAGTAAGATTTACGAATGTTTCGGTAACAGGCGAGTTCGGTAAATTAGACAAATACTTAGAGTAAATAGATTAGATGTTTCGGTAGCAAGACAACTATATACTGCTCACGCAGTTTAAAAAACAATGGTCGATGTCTTAGTAAGTGTCTCTCTCAGTTCCTGTTTTCATTTACCATAATATTTTAAATTCTGCTACCTGTGTTTCTAAACTCATCTTAGTTATCTATCATTTTAAATAAATGTGTTTCATTCAGTCAGATCTTGATTCTTAAAAATTGGCCGTATAGGCCAACGAAAGTAGTAAAAGGTGTGGTGATAATCGGGAGTGAGTATGTTGAGCCACCTATGTAGCTCAGTGGTAAGAGCATTTGCTCGAAAAGCAAGGGTCCCGGTTAATTTAATTCCTTACCAACAGTACTGTTTCCTCTGAGGATTTACTCTAAAGGAACCCCAAGGGTTAATTGCTGCTTTGGAAGGACATTTCTGTAAAAACTTGAGGATTGATGAATAGGAGACACAACGAGGATATGTTTAGGATAACGTATGATGAATTACTTCAGCTGTGGTTAAAATTCGAAAATAAGAACATGATAAAATAAGTACCACGTGGCAGGTACAACATAACAAAACATTGGGATAGCCATGTAATGGGTATCAAAAAGGTAACGGTACATGAATACTATATCATGATTTGCCTTGTTACCGAAACATCCAATCGATTTACTCTTTTTATACAATTTACTAAACTCGTCTGTTACCGAAATATCTGTCACCCTTCAGAAGAACAATTTTTGAAACATAAGAAGAACAAGTCGTGGTAATTTTTGAAACATATCTCCCAACTATGAATGTACGCTGTTTGCGGTGAACGATTCTATATTTAGGCGTTTTTGCAGAGATACGATCACTAGAACTAGATGTATAATCAGTGCATAGAATTTCTTGCGTGTAAAAGTTGTTTTTGGCGAAAAAAAATACAAGAGCAGATGAGGTATCATTGGCAATGTTTTCCGGCATATTCGGGTGGTTTCAGACGAGTAAAGGGTAACAGCTTAGCGCTATATATTCCCTATTGACCTGATAAGCCTAACCAAACACCTTTCCATTCAATTTGGTACTTTTTTCTTTCATTTTGGTGCTAATTCCATTGTTTTCGGTCATAAAAAGGAAAAGCGTGGGGTAGGTAGCTTCAGTGGTATTTTTTCTGTGAATTAAATCCATTCTTAGCCAAAGTAGGTTAATATCTCCAGTGGCTTTCCTAATGTTCAAAGTTAATATATTACCCTTCCCTCTTGCTAGCCATGCACCCATTCGATATAAATGTCTTAAACAAGCACGAAAAGTCACATGTAGATCTATCTAAATGAGCAAAAGTTTGACAACATAAACCACACAACCAATCAAAACAATCATAAGTCTATATTGACCAGCAGTTTCAATCCTTTATTTCAAAGATCTTTTTAAAAGTAAGTCAGCAATTGTTACTCAACAAGAAGTGAAAACGACAATGTCAACACCATGAAGGTAAATTGGGTCCGATTTTTGTCCTATGTGGGGCTGAATCTTCTTCCACATTGACGAACACGCCTTGACCGCTGATGCAAGTGCCACTCCAGCTAGTATGTCGGATATTTAAAAATGGTAATACTAATCTTAATTCCAACGCTGAACAGCGCACAACAAAGTGATTACGGTGAAAAAAATATCAAAACTGAAGCAGTTTTAACGAAAATACCACCCGTATACGCTTACCTTGGCTGTATTACCTAACAGTAGTAGCCGTCCACCTTAAAATGTATTACAGAAGTAGCATCCAACCTTAAAGCTTATTTGTTTACATGACAACCAATCAACTTACGTTTAAAAATAGAAATCTATCGATTAGTTTCAAGTTTATTTATGGAAAAATTCAAACTAAAATTGTGACCGGCACTATTGAAAAACCCATATTGTGTCCTTTTAGCTTCGATTTCTTTGGAGAAAACGATAAATCTGTACAGATACATATGCAACACGCTTAAAACCAACATCTCTGTTCTTCGGTTCCACTATCTTGTCGTCTTTCTGCTTAAATCAAACTGTCATCGACAAAGAATCTGAATTGCATCGGCCGCTAAGTACCAGCTACATGGTTCAATATGGGAGAGGCAAATGTCTTTTTTCCGCAGGTGGGTCAATATTTAGCAAACCCATACTGTCCACTTTCCAAACTGGCATCGTTCAACCGCGTCCATAACTTCCAAGTGGCAACTCTGCTCTTTAATTATTAAAACAGCACGCATTTCGCCTTTTGTCACACCGAATCTGTCGAACGTGTGCGGCGGCTGCCATTATGGCGGAGTAGGAGAAAGTGCGCTGAGTCTGGTTCAGACCGTACTCAACAGAGTTTGAGTTTCATGCTCAGTTGAGCACAATCTCAAGCTCAAGATTTTTTATAATCACAAAACTCTGAGTCGGACTCAGAGTTGAGCATGAAACCGCTCCTTGAGCATGAAAATGTACTCAAGGAAGTTTTATAAGCACGGGCCCTGACTTATGTGCGCAAATGTAAATTGAATTGTACCTGAATAATGTTCTGACCTATGCGCAAATGTATAGATTTGGGGTGTATCTGAATAATGGTCTTAATTATGCGCAAATGTAGATTAGGGTGTAACTGAATAATGTTCTGACCCATGCGCAAATGTAGATTAAGGTGCACCTGAATGCATTCACTAAATATAGATTGATCTGTATCTGAATAATGTTCTGACTTATGCGGATATGTTGATTCAGGTGCGCCTGAACAATGTTCTGACTTATTTGTAAATGAAGATTAATGTGTACCTGAATAATGTTTTGACTTATGCGTAAATGTAGATTGAGGTGTACCTGAATAATGTTTTGACTTATGCGTAAATGTAGATTAATGTGTACCTGAATAATGTTTTGACTTATGCGTAAATG
Organism: Tridacna crocea; assembly: GCA_943736015.1. Lineage (NCBI taxonomy): Eukaryota > Metazoa > Mollusca > Bivalvia > Cardiida > Cardiidae > Tridacna > Tridacna crocea. Next base: position 28,806,050 of record OX031066.1, on the reverse strand, counting down.
TAGATTGAGGTGTACCTGAATAATGTTTTGACTTGTAAATGTAGATTGAGGTGTACCTGAATAATGTTTTGACTTATGCGTAAATGTAGATTGAGGTGTACCTAAATAATGTTGTGACTTCTAACCAAGCAAAAAGGAGGACAATAAAATAATGTTGACTGCATAAATGTGGTCCATGGGTAATGGTGAAAAGACTTTCATAAAGCATGGAATGATATGTTGTAAACATCCTTATCATTTCAATGAAAGGCAACTTCATATTAGTCTCGAACTCTATGAAGCGGCGCCATTATGAAAAAAGGTCTAAACACTTTTATTCACCGGTTTTAATGTGATACCAATCATTGTATTGATTATAGAAGTGATAAATACAATCCTAACATCAATGAGTTCTCATGAATCAACAGCAGGACATATCCTGAATTCCAGCAAATGTCATTAGATTTTGAAAAAAAAATACCAACACTTGTATTCATTAAGACTCTGACTTCCTTCACTTACACAGCTTATAGATAAGATGAATTATCATGATAAGGCACAATGTTTGTCATGGAATCTATTCTGTATCTCTAATATCAAAATTAATGATTTTGTAAACTATAGATACGTTTGGGTACCAGCTGTTTTACGTGACCAACAACAGTTCTGTCAGTACTATGATTTAACCAAAATTGCTTCTTTTTCTATGAAACAGCTGTTCTGACATTGGATATGAGTGTATAATCACATCTCAACATGTTTCTGACGTAGTAAATGTAGAAAATGAAAATTTAACCTGAACTGCTATTCATTGATATCTCATATGAAACAGTGCACTTGATTACCTTTGACCTCTGTACCTCCCAAAAACCCCCCTTGCCAGGTGGCAGACTTTGACAAAGTGCTCAGGAAACCTTGCAGTTTCAGAAAATAATAGTGCCGAAAATTCCCCCCTGGGAAAGGGTGGAAGGGGGGGGGGTGGGAAGGGGGCCTATTGGGCTCAAGGTCTATATAAGGCGTAAAAAAAAAATGGTTTGTTTAGAGTAACGTCTCCAAAAATGTTAGGTAGGGTAGGGGCAAATTTTTTTTTTTTACTATTATTTTTTTTTAATACCCCCCTCCCACCCCAAGCATTTTGAAAGCGCTTAAAATCTCAACTAAAATGAAAAAATGTAGACTTGTCCAAACCTAAGCATTTGTAGAAAACATATTTAATAAGGATCAAAAGGTGGTATTTGCTTTTGAAAATGGAAAAAAAAAACTTAAGGAAAAAAGAGAAAATGGTAGCTACCAGCTCCGAGTCCATTTCTCATTATGTGTTCAAAAGACCTCATGTCTGTCACTAATTTTCTTATTGTGTGTTAAATGCTCAAATTCTATGTTCATTTACATAATACTTATAATACTTCTATATTTGCATCTTTCCCCCACTCCCCTACCCCCACCCCCTCCCCCATTAAGTGCTGTCAACTTTTGTTTCACTCTTTTCTTAATTGAAATTTTTAGAAGTATTTGCAGACGACAAAACAAATGTTACTCACAAACTGAAATTTGTTTTGGGAAGGGTAGAAAACATTATGGCAAACAAAGAGAATGATTTATAGCATTTTCTCCTTTTCCCACAATTTTTTCAAAAGTTTTTTTAAAGGTTGTTAAACGTGTGGATTGTGTGGTAAAAAGCTAAAAAGCATGAAAAAGTTAAAATATTTATTTGCAAGTTTCTAAATAGACTGATGAATACTAGAATGTTTCGTTTGTGTTTATATTTAATACCCTCCCCCTCCAGAACACTTTAAAGTGACTATATAACTTATTGATTTAACTGTAGAAAAGTTAGGTTAACAAAGGATGTGCATGTTTCTTTTTTTATCTAGAACACACATTCCTGACACAACTGTAAAATTACAAGTGTCCTTTTTGTTGTCTTTTAGAGTTAACCCATTACCACTCAATCCCTACTTTTGACGCCCCTGAGAAAGAAGCCTTTTGAAAACACTGTGGGAAAAGGAGAAAATGCTGGTAACCAGCATTTTCTCCTTTTCCCACAGTATTTTCTACCCTTTTCAGAACAAATTTCTATTTTTCAGTCACCTTTATCTTGTTGTCTGCAAATGCTTTCAATTTGGACCAGTCCAAAATTTTCTTGTGTGGTAACGAGTTAAAAAGTGAAACAAGAGTGCTGTCATCACAATACACGCCACCACAAGTTGCTATTTCAAGCAGCTAGCTTTAACAGACTAAAGTTTTGGAATTTCTAGCACCTGCCTGGGTAGCTCAATGGATATATTGAGCTACTTATAATCTAAAAGGTTTACGGATGGTCTGATGGGTGAAGAGACGCATGCACAACAGACTCAATGGTCATTGGCTTTGATTAAGCAATAAAAACATGAAGTTTCATGAAATTTTGTCAAATAGCTTGAGGTACAAAGATGAAAATTTACATTTGACATGAAGCTCCCTTTTTCCATGACACAGCAATAAATTCTAAAACTCTGACTATATGCATAAAGTCAAACAATCTGTGAGATATCACCCATATCTGTTGAGATACACCCAGTAATTAGAGAGATTGGTAAAAATTAAATATAAAATGAAGACCCCTTTATCCATGACACACACATCCTTGACAATCTGCGCTGGGTCACATGATGAGAAACATTCTGTAAAAATTTCATCCAAATCCGTCTAGAAATGTGAGAGGAGTTGCGTTCACAAGAAGTGGACGTACGAAAGGACAGATGCAATTTAAATTTTACATGAAGCCCCCTTTTTCCATGACAGTGTTATAAATTAAAAAACCTTGACAGTATATGCTAGGTTACATGATCTGAGAATATTTCATCCAAATCCGTTCAAATATGTCCAATATTAATTAGAAATATAATTCAAGTATCAGTGAAAAATGAAATATAACATGAAGCCCCCTTTTCCATGATGCTGCTATGAATTGCAAACTTAAAAACCTTGACAATATGTGCTAGGTCACAAAGAAGAAGAGATGAGAAACATTGTGAAATATTATCCAAATCCATCAAGAAGTGTTGGAGGGGTGCTGCATTTTATTCCTTATATTTTAATTTCCAATCATCTTAAGCAGAATCAGACATATTTCAAGCATTTGCAGACGACCCTATGTGTCCACTGTCCAGTATGAATTAGAAATATTGGTGAAAGATGAAATATAACATGAAGCCCCCTTTTTTCATGACGCAGCTATGAATTGCAAACCTCATAACCTTGACAATATGTGTTAGGTCACAAAGAAGAAGAGATGAGAAACATTGTGAAATTTTATCCAAATCCGTCAAGAAAATTGGGAGGAGTGCTGCTACCCCTCAATTTCATATAGATCAGACACATTTTAACATTAGATGTTCTACTTTATTCAATATCATTCATTTTGTCCCATATATTTTTATTTCCAATCAAGTTAGAAAGAAGCAGACATATTTCAAGCATTTGCAGACGACCCTTTCTCTCCTCCCTCACCCCCACCCCGTCTGCTATAGATCTATTATTTTCATTTCATAAAACATTTTTTTTTTCCACTCACGAACAGAATTTTAGCTTCCACTTATTGTTTTAATCATAGATTTGTGTAAATTCACTGTTTGAATTAATTATTAAATATGAGAAGATGGTTTGAAATCCATCTGATCGGACGATGCCACGCTGATCAAGGTAGTGTCATGGGTTTTCACGGTTTTTTGTCGATCTATTTTTTCGTGACAATCAATTTTTGGAGAAGTATTACTACATAATCTGACATCATTAAGTCAGTTTGAATATTAGGTAACCTTAAAATCCGTCACTTTACACTAGATAAGAGGATTAACGCCTTTCTTACTTTGTCGTAAATGACTCGCCAGCTTCATTGTCGTCCGCGTGTCTTTCGCATTTTATACTGATCGTGTTTAGCACATATTCTACCGGTGGCGTGCAAGCTAGGTTAAATGAAGCTCTAGACGATAATTTCAGGTGTCAGATTGACATTTAGGCAGATATTTTTCAGCGTCAAAGATCATTTCAAAATTCCAAATTTTAAAACCCGGGCACAGGGATCAAATGAGAAGCTTGCCGATTCGTCAAGTTTTGTCAAGACATCCGTGGACAAAAAATCATTTGTCTTTTTACCGGCCAATTTTTTCGTGTTATTTATCCACTATGTTGAATCCAAGAGTTTGATTGATATTAGTCACAAAACCAAGCGCTAAAAACCAGATTTCAAGTTTTGGGAGCGAGCGAGTTCCGGAACCGACTACAGTCGATTCCAGAATTTCTCAATCGATTAAGAAAAGTGAAAATCAAAAGTAAAAGTTGGAGCTGCGGCGATATCATCGACGCATAAGAACATCGTGGTATTTTTGCTGGCGATAGTATATCGCGATTCTTACTCGTCGTATCGATACTTGGCGATACATTTACGTCGTGTGCAGAGTGTGTGCAATCACGTATAAATGTATGTGGTTCACGTATGAAATAAGAAAATTTCACACAGTTTTTCATTGCCTCTGCTGTATACGTACATGAACGTAAAAAAAAACAATAGCCCTAATAACGATGAAATTTATAAAACTTTGCAATTTGGGGAATGATTTGCAGCGAAATGTTGACAGTCACTTACTCTAGCTTAGGGTTTTCCCCGTTTTAAATATAGATGCCAATTCGGAACGTTCTAAGGTGATCATATGATTTTATTATGTTCGTACCCAAAAAGTTGAGACTGTGTTTTGATCGGTTTGCCGCCTGTAACATTTTTGTCTCTAGGATTGTAAAATAAGATAAAGCATTAACAAGGTCGTTTGGTTTAGCGGACGAATTCTGGCTGCAATTTGAGTATTTGCCAGCGAAAGATGGCTCAGTTTAAATTGTCTTTGTTCTTTACAAATCGGTAATCGCAGATCGGCAACGGTCTTCCGAAGTTGACAATTGTGCTGGTTTTGGCGCTGGAAAATTGAAATGACATGTCTTTGACGCTGCAAAGTATCTGACGCAGGAATTTATGGTCTAGAGCTTCATATAACCTAGCTTTCATGCATCCAGCAGAAATATGGGCTAAACACGTAAACACATCAGTATAAAATACGAACAACACGCGCATGATCATGCAGCTGGAGAGTCATTTATGACAGGGTAATAACGGTGTTAATCCTCTTATCTAGTGTAAAGTGACATATTTTCAAGTTACCTGCAATTCAAAATGACAAACTGATGTCAAATCATGTAGTAATACTTCTAAAAAATTTAATTGTCATGAAAAAATAGATCGCCGAAAAAACGCGAAAACCCATGACACTACAATGATCAGCGTGGCATCGTCCGATCAGAAGGACTTCAAACTATCTTCTCATCTTCAATAATTAATTAAAGCATCTTCCCATCTTCAATAATGAATTTTAACACTGTATGTATGTATTAGTACATGACAGATGTGTTCTGTGACACAGTAAGATAAAAGGCCGATTTTTTCTTATCGGAAGAAAGAAAAATAGGGTCGGGGCTAAATCTCTAGGTAGGGTCGGGTTACCCGAAACAAACTCTTTTTTTTTTTTTAGGCCTAAAGTTGAAAATAGGATTAGAACCCAGCAAAGTGACAAATGACTTAGTTGTAGGATATTTTTCAATATTTAAAGAAAAATTAATTCAGCTAGCAATTTTATCTTCGAACTCAATAAAGATCTAAAATGAGACAGAAAACCATAATGGAATCTTGTATTTGTTTACATTAGTTTTACTTCAAAAGTAGTTCCGGTGTAGTGCAGAGAAATGACCCTCCCCTACAACATGATCCATGGGTCATTTCACTACATGACCCATGGGTCATTTTACTACGTAGAGAAATGACCCGGGTTATTATTCTACGTAGAGAAATAACCCTCTGGCACTATTTCTATACGTAGAATAATAACCCGGGTCATTCCTCTACGTAGAGAAATGACTCATGGGTCATTTCGTAGGGAGGGTCATTTCTCTGCATTACACAGGCACTGCTTATTTTCTCATTTTTTATGGAGCTGTGATTTTCTTTTTCAGCTTATCAGAACTTACCAATGCTCGTGAAAAAAACTAGATCTAATATTGAATTAAATATATATTGAAATAGTAGAAACTTACCGTATTGTAATCATTCTCGTTTTTCAGATGCCTGCTTATAAATCTTAAAGCCTCAGCTGCCTTCACAATATCAGGGGATAATTGTTGCATAAAATGTGAGTCATCATATGTAATCACCCGTGGATTTCTTCGTTCAAGTCCTGGTGAAGGCGTCAAACGACAGTTAGGATGGTGCACATCACTGTACTCCATTGACTCCTCCCCCTCGACTTGGCGTCTGCGCGTTGGACTTAAACTTGAAATATCTGCTACTTGTGACGTATACATTAACGATGACGTATATGGACGTGATTCGTCCTCGTCTTCAGGCGCTCTCCACCGGTCCTCGTGGTCTGGACGCTCCATAAACAGTAATTTAGGTAGATAATAGAGAAAGACAAGACGAACCCAATAAGGCATTTGATGTGTCCGAGGAGTCCTGTAATTCCGATTGATCACAATAACTGTCAAACATATGGCAGCTATGTTCATAACGAAAGTAAACAGAAGATATTTTGCGACCAGAGGTATCGTCACCGATGGTGGAAGAATCTTTGAAATCAATAACAAAAACACAACCAAGGCCAGTAAAATTGATATACACAGCGTAATCTTTTCACCAGCGTCCGCGGGGAGCGCGAAAACACAAAGTGTGACAAAACTAATTAGCACACACGGTATGATTAAGTTCACGGTATAAAACAGTGTCTTCCTCCGCAGCTTGAATTTAAATATAACCATTGTTTTCATTTCGCCAGTACCTGGATGTTGCTCACGTGTGATTCTCGCAGGACTGTCGAGAATATCCCAGGTTCCGCTTTTTAGATAATCCGTGACGTCAAGAGAATTCATATTTCTGAAGAATGTGAAATTAAGTTGATTCTCTCGGAACGTCCAAGAACCGAATTTCATATGGCAATGTTGTTCGTCGAATGGAAAGAACTGGAAAAAAAAAATGATTTAATTGTCATTCTGTCGTAAAGAAATTATCAATAGACCAACTTAAAACATTACAATTATGTCATGTTTAATTCATTAAAAAGCTTTTACAATAATGAAATGCAATTTCTGGTGATCTAATCGGATATTGTGTCCCGAACATACACATTATGTACACTGGCAAAACTAACGTAAAAGCTCGCGGGAGCCCCGTATACATGACTACAGTATCAACACAACATCTAAAATGGCGGTGTCGATCAAGATTAACATGAGTATTATGCGCCAAGCTGCACGTTTTAGCACGTATCACCAAGGTTTCAGTGACGTCAGTTCTTGAAACAAGCTGTAGTTACGAAGCTTTTGAAGTGAACCGACGGTATGTCACTGAATGAGGAGCAAGGTTGGTATTCACCGATCATTCTTAAAATAGCAGTCCCATAACACTTCTTGTGCAGAAAGGAATAAAAAAAATGATAGTTGGTAAATATGGATTTATACTGACAGATCTATAATGCTATTGCACATTTTTAACCGACCAGAAATTCCTTTGATGCCAATCTTGAAATTATTTGTTGATACCTTTTTTAGTTTCAAGAAAAGGAAGGTAATTATTGTCTCCCTTTGTAATGAGAATAAAGTGTTTTTAGCTTTGTAAATGATAATTCCTCATAGGGAACAAAGAAAAAAGTTGTTTGGTTAAAGTAGTACAATTATAAACATTTTTGATCATAGCAAATTTTGTAGGACAATATATGATTAGAAATAGCTGTTTTCTATCACGGGTCCACTACCTTTTAAGCATTCTTGTCTTTTTCTCCAAGATTTCATAAATCCGAAAGTAACGCAACACCTGACTGGCTAAGCCATTTGACTCCAAGTTTTATTTTCCAATATTTTTTGAATCTGAAAGTAATACGACTTCCCCTTGGAAGATTGTTTGGCCAATCAAAAGTTGTGATACTTTAAACTTTAGAAAATTATGGAGAATAATATTGAGAATACTTTAAAGGGTTGCTGTTGAATATGAAGGCCTTGTTATCACAATACGTCGGTCTACATCAAAAACCTTGTAACTGTAACTTGAAACAAGCTGTAGTTAGGAGGTTTCTCAAGTAAACCGACGATTATAACTCTTCATTCCTTGACAAACAATGTAGTTAACACTTCGTTATACGACAAAACTTTCATCGGTCGATTTTAAGGAAATTTACAGACGCAATTCTAAATCTTTCCCAAGTGACATTATTTCTTCTTCGAAATAAATTGTGGAAAAAGGAGAAAATGCTGGTTATCAGCATTCTCTCCATTTCCCACAATGTTTTGAAAAGCCTTTTTTCTCAAGGTATTTAAAACTCGGGATCACGTGGTAAAGGGTTAGTGAGACAGAATATCTCAGCCAATAGGTTGACTACTGTTAGAAAGTAGAAGAAATACCAAAAATCGTGGTTCTTATTCACCAACCATTTTTTAAGAAAATAAATTCTATACTTAATCTAGATAATAAAAAGGAATAATATCACATGATAGTATAAATCAGTAGCATTAACTGCCAACCGGTTTCGCTTTGAAAGCTCATCAGTGCAACAATAACAATAAATCACGTAGCAACGTTGCGTTGCTACACATATAATTGATGACGTACTGGCTTAATAAAAATACAGTAATAACAAAATGTTTCAAAATAACCAAATGTTAAAGCCAATCAAAAATTATGTTACTTACAAAACTAGAAACTCTTCATATACATAGGAACACTGTGTGTAAATTTGAATTCAGTACGTGAAAAACTGTAGGAATATTGCTCCGGACAAATTTGTGTCTACAAAGAGACGGACGGACGGACAGACAGCCATGGCGATTCCGTTATACCCCCTCCACTGCGTTGTGGGGGGTATAATTAGTCAGTTAAAGTTTACCTCAACGTCTATCGTGCAGGAGCTTTTATAGATGGCAGGCGGTATCCAGTTGACGTTACCGTCATGGTATACAATGACGTTAGATCTGTAGGATACCTCGTAGTTACCGTCAGCACTGAAATGTAAATATATACGTAGAAGTACATAAACGGAGAACAGTCGAAAAAACTCGAACTCACGAACCGGAACACAAGTATCGCACTTAAATTATGTCGGTTGGTTAATATACTCTCTCAAAAAAGAAACGCAACATACAGATTATCTTTTTGAAATATTATACCAGATATTGACAATTTATGAGTGATTTATTGACAATATGTGACAAACTGTGATATTCCAAGGTAAAAGAACTCATGAACAAGAAGTGTGCCAATTTTTGCATTCCTGTGTAAATTATTTATATCATAAATTATGAAAATAATATATGAAGTAAATTTCCTATTTTCTGTATGTTGCGTTTCTTTTTTGAGAGAGTATAGTTAATGCGCACTTACTTATTGAAGAGAACGATATCCGGGGTCCACGTCTTCTCCGGTCTTATTCTCAGTGCTGCGATGTCACCGTAGTCTTTGGGATCCCAACGTAGTTGATAGTCCTTCCAATACTGAAACAAACATAGTCGGTTTACTTCGAAAACCTCGTAACTACAGCTTGTTACAAGCTGTAGTTACGAGGTTTTCGAAGTAAATGACGATTTGACCAATTGTTCTGCGTAGCTAAATACATTGGATTTTGACCTACCTCTTGGGTAGTATACTCAAAAGAATAAAAACAAATCTGTGATAGGCCAAAAATGTGAACAAATTTGTTCTGCAAGCACCTGCAGGCAAATTTGTGGGAAAAGTTACGATGTCTACTTTTTTCTTTTGGAATTTTTTTCGTTTGTTGAAGTATGGCTCTTTACGTTCCTCCACCCGACAGCTCTGGTATATACCTGTGAGAGTAGCATTAAATGTTTGTAATGAGCATTGGTTATTGTTTTCCAACGACTTCTGTCGTTCTTTTCAATACATTTCCTGTGTAAGATTAGTTTTTAAGGCGCCGGTGTAATACAAAGAAATGACCCTTCCCTACAAAATGACACATGGGTCATTTTACTGCATAGAGGATTAACACTGGTCATTATTCTACATAGAGAAATGACCCCAGACTGTTGAGAAAAGACCTCCCTTCTAGTTGTAGTAGTTGTAGCTGCAGCAGCTGTAGTAGTAGAAGTAGTAGTAGAAACATCAGCAGCAACAACAATGTTAAGACACCTCTACGTAGTGAAATGACCCATGGGTCATTTTGTGGGGGAGGGTCATTTCTCTGCATTAAACCTGCATATAAATACATGTACATTTCAATATTAACTTCATGATTATCAACAAAGCCGTTCAATTAGCACTGCACAACGCTTTAAAATGTTAAAGATACATCTTCAACTCACTACCAAACGACAAAAGTTTTGGCTTGTCCATATCGAAAGCATTTGCAGACCACAAAATAGAATTGACTGAAAATTTGAAATTTGTTTTATGAAAGGTAGAAAACGTTTTGGGAAAAAGGAGAAAAAGCTGGTTACAAGCATTTTCTCTTTTTCCCAAAATGTTTTCTGAAGGCTTCTCTCTCAGGGTGGTCCAAAGTAGGGATTGTGTGGTAAGTCGTTTTCAGCCAGTTTTTAATCGATTTCATATCTATTTTATGAAACTATGATCATTCTTGTGTCTTTATGCCAAATGTTGCCCCTGATGGCTGCAAGATTATACAGATTATGATGAATAGAAAATGTTTTTTTAGGCCTTCCAAACATTAGCTGTTGTCGTTTCCACTTTGTCTGCGCATATCATAATCTTCAAAGATTCTACCTGTCTGATATGACGCATCACTCCCCAGTATTGGGGAGAGTATAGTAATACGCACTATAAAGTAGCAATGGGGAAAATGGGTATTATCAACACGTTTGAGGATAAATCAGGCCTGTTTTAGCTTCAGATTTCCCTAAACTAGAATAATTTTTACTGCCAAAAATTATTTGAAAAAAAAAAAAACGCTCGATTACTGCGAATCTTTGTGGACAGTATCTAAAAAGAGATCAAAATTGGTACACCAAGTACATGTGCATTACCCAAGCCTATTGGGCCTGTTTTAATGAATGACCGGTGCATAGGTTACATGGTAGCTGATCGTAGCTGAATTATTCGCACCAATTAGCGTTTTATTGGGAAAAAAAACTTTATTTCATTTGAAATTCAAAGTAACGGTTGTTCTTAAAAAAAAAATTACTTCGCTTCTGTACCCAGAATGCCAAAATTAGATAGATGTGTATTAATTTTGTAGAATGCCATCTAGTGGGAGATAATGACTCTGTTTCCGGTTTACCTGAGCACAAATCCGCTGCCGGTAGCGTACAGGACTCAAGAAAGACGTTGCTGGTACGATCTCCGGCTGGGCCGATTTCTCTTCGGGGATTTTCGATGGTCACTTCGACAAGATTCACTCCTCTCTCACCGTTAATTCAGGAAATAATCTTCTTTCCATCGTGGGTTATCGTTCAATAATCCACAGTCGTGAGTTATGAGGCACAATAAATAATCCACGAGGGTGACAGACCGAGTGGTTTATGCATTGCGCCTCATAATTCACAACGTGGTTTATTAAACAATTAACCACGATAGAAAGAAGATTATTTGATTCTAACACGACCAGTTCTTTATAAAAGGTACATGTAAACAAGTTCATCCTAAGAATAAAAATGCGGATGAAGATTATATTTCATTGAACAACTCACTAACTTACTTTGTATAGAACGACGTCACTCTACATGGAATGTTGCAGATTTTTACCACGCTTTCTTTGCGCTGTATTTACAGAGCCGAATTCGCGCGACATGTTAGAATTTTGTTTCGACGATGATTCACGGTTTGAAAAAGCACCCAGTGTCTTGGAAAGAACACACCTTGTGCTAAGTACTGCTTAAAGAAAAATCCAGGAAAGCATGTATAGGTGCTCTGGCCGCTCTGATATAATTGAAAATGATGTTGAAAACTGCGTGAAGCACCATACAATCGATCAATCAATGGGGTCGCATTATCTCCCGCTAGATGGCATTCTACAAATACACATCTGTCTAATTTGGGTTTTCGGTGGCTTTGGAAAGAAAGTTATGTTAGTACTGGTGTGAGAAAGCCAGGAATCACATGTGCGTCACCGACAGCCAATGATATGGCCTTAGCTGTTAAGGTAGTGGACCCGTAACACTTCTAGTGCAGCATGGCATAAATTTTCTTGACAGCTGATTAAGACAGATTTATATAGATATAATACTTTTGCACATTTTTAACTGACCAGAAATTCCTTTGAAGTCTATCTTCAAATTATTTGTTGATACTTTTGTTAGTTTCAAGAAAAGGGAGGTAATTATCATATCTCTTTGTAATCAGAATAGAGTGGTTTTAGATGTATAAATGATAATTCCAGGAAGGACAAAAAGGAAAAAGTGGCTCGGTGAAAGTAGTGCAATAGTACTCATTCTTAATCTTAGCAAATTTTGTAGGATAATAATATAGTGGAGATAACCGTTTTCTATTACGGGTCCACTACGTTAAAGTGGCGTTAAACCGCAATACAACCAACCAACTAACTGTCTAATTTCGGCATCCTGGGTAAACAACCGGACTCCTTTTCTACGCGACTCAAACTAAAATAAATGTTTACTAAATAAAACACTACTTGGTGCGATTCATTAAGCTATGATCAGAAGTTTAAAGAAATCTGGAGCTAAAACAGGCCCGATTTCTCCTCAAATGCGTTGGTAATTTTAAGCCATTTTCTCCATTGCTAATTTATAGCGCGTATTACTACAATCCCCAAAATATTGGGGGGAGGGGAGTGATACATCATATAAGAGAGGTAAAGAATATATGACATGCGCAGACAACGATCAGGTTGAAATCATTTCAAGTGACAGGATAAATTGAGTTTTCTAACACCAAGTACGCAATCAATAAGGCCAGAAAGACGTAACGATTTCTGTACTGTACTTATAATGTCAACATGTACGCCAAATATTTTTCCCGATAGACGAGTTCTTTCAGTTCAGAAAGTTCTCAGCTAACTCTAGGCGGCTAACCACGACTCGCTGACCTTTTGCGGACAGTGCAGATCAAGATCAGACTGCACAAAACGTGATCTACACTGTCCGATATGAAGATAGTTCTACGCCCCCCAAAACACTTTGATATAGCGACTCGTTGACCTTTTGCGGATAGTGAAGATCAAGATCAGACTGCACAGAACATGCAGTTTGATCGTTGATCTACACTGTCCGATAAGGACATATAATCCCCACCCACCATCCCACTCTCCCCTACCCCCTCCCCTAACCCCCCCCCCCAAAAAAAAAAAAAAAAATAATAATAATAATAACCCTTTTAAAACAGCAAAACTTGCGTTCAAGTATCGACCCAGGGTAACTCTTCATCAATCGCCAAAACTCGTCCTCGAAAAGAAATTGTCCGAGCCAGGGACTGAACCAGCGACCTACTCTTCTCAAGTCCTATACGCTACCGACCGAGTCACCTGGTCTTAGCGGTAAAAGGTTAAAAACTTTATGCCAGTAAATTAGCTGGAAAAGGATTAAAACTTACCATTTGCAACCAGACATTGGTTTTCATAATTTGGTTCTTTTCGTCCTGAAACGAGAAACAGGAAGATAAACTTCTTTAGGCAGTAGACCCGTAACACTTCTAGTGCAACACGGAATAAAATTTCTTGATAGTTGATAAGGATTTATACAGATATAATAATTTTGCATATTTTTAACAGACCAGAAATTCCTTTGATGCCTACCTTGAAATTAGTTGTTGATACTTTTATTAGTTTCAAGAAAAGGAAGGTAATTATTTTCTCGCTTTGTAATGAAAATAGAGTGGTTTTAGATTTATAAATGATAATTCAAAGAAGGAAAAAAAGGCAAAAGTGGCTCGATTAAAGTAGTACAATAATACTCAATTTTAATGATAGCAAATCGTTTAACCCATTACCATACAATCCCTACTTTTTACGCTCCTGAGAAGAAGCCTTTAGAAATCATTGTGGGAAAAGGAGAAAATGCTGGTAACCAGCATTTTTTTTCTTTTTCCCGCAATGTTTTCTACCCTTCACAAAACAAATTTCAAATTTTCAGTCATTTTTATTTTTTTCGTCTGCAAATGCTTTCAATTTGGACCAGTCTAAAATATTGTCGTTTGGTAATGGGTTAAGATAATATTATAGTGGAAATAACTGCTTTCTATTACGGGTCCACTATTTGTATTTTCAAAATTCATTTCGATATAACTCTTAAATTAACTACACAGAAAGTGCAATCTGATCTCTGATCTTTGTGCACACTGCTTTATTCTAGATTAAGGCGAAACTGTCTCTTAAATCTTGTAGTAGAATTATGTTTATTTAGTCATTGAAAACATGTAATTTATTTAATCTTTCGTAACTGTCGACGACACCAGAAGCTTATGTGGACAGTGTAGATTAAGACCTGTAGAATGATCCTGTGACATGCAGAAAAAATACAGATAGCAAAATGGATCGATCCAGATCAGCCTTCGCGAACAGCGAACGACGAGAGGAATTGTAGAAGGTACTGTTTTATTCTTACGCCTATGCATGGGCGGATCCGGGGGGGGGGGACCGGGGGTCCGGACCCCCCTGGAATTTTAGGAAAAATGCGGTTACCGGATTCGTGAAATGGTACTGGTTTGATATTGCACAGCATTTATGTAAAATACAGTCTTTTTTTTTTTAATGGTTCTAACTGTGAAGACCTCCTCATGGTTAGAACTGTACTGGAAACGTTTACTTTTCTTGTAAACGGCTTACATCCTCTGAAATGTGGAAACCAAAGTATCATATAATAACACGAGTACGTTTTCAGTGGGACCCCCCCCCCCCCCCCCCCCACGAGAAAGATATCTGGATCTGCGCTTGCTACGTATTTTGCTTTTGTCAAATTTCTGCATTTCCAAGGTTCACTCTACCTTCCGAAACCAGTCCATTAACAGACAAGATGGATTTTCGAGATTCATAATCATGTGACGACTTGTGTTGTATGACGTCACGGAAATTCACTTAGGCCCCTTTTGCAGTAACACAGTGTTCCCACTCACGCAAATTATTGCGTAAATCACCTTATAGAATTGAAATTCGTGTAACAAATTTTGATTA
This sequence comes from Tridacna crocea, assembly GCA_943736015.1. Lineage (NCBI taxonomy): Eukaryota > Metazoa > Mollusca > Bivalvia > Cardiida > Cardiidae > Tridacna > Tridacna crocea. Next base: position 28,790,913 of record OX031066.1, on the reverse strand, counting down.
CATGCGAGACCTCACGTAAGAAAGTAAGAAATTCATTATCCGCTTAACTTGTGTAAAATCATGGGATTTGATGTTATTTGCAGCTCTCACTGATAAAATATTGTCAAATCACGCGATTTGTCCAAAAACCTGTCCATAGTTTAAAACACATGATAAAATGCTCGATGCAAAAAAAACACGGAAACCCATGACAGCACAGTGTTACATCTGACATTGCCCAATCAGAGTCAATTCGGACAGTCTTTTTGGCTTTTTAATGACTCTAAACAGTAAATTTCAACATAATTATATCTTAATATAACATGCTTTTGTGGCTCAAAACATTATCATTGATTTCTTTACTTCTAGTTTGGAACCATTATTGTCATACCCTCTAATATGAAATCTTACCCCTAGATTTACAGCTCAGGGGGGTAAGTGTACCCTTAAAAAAAGCAAGTGGGAACACTGTAACATATCTCAATTATACATTCAAATGCATTTCGTCTGAACGGCTGAGAACAGAATGAGGTTAGCGGCATCAAAATCAGATTAACAAGTACAAGGGAAAAATCTATACGAGAATTTTGCACTGAGCCATTTCCTTCCAGAGCATATCGATCTGCGTCTTTTATCCGTCTTCCCCATTCCCACCCCCCACAAGTACTTGCCCTATGTGACACAATTATACTTTTTAAATACGCCTCAAGAGTCAAAAACTTCAGGAAACATTGCGAGAATAGTAGAGGTCTCTTGAGACGCGGAAGAATTCCATTTTTTCCCACAACATTTTCTTTATCATTTTTGAAATTTATTTTCCTTTTTCTTCCAAAAATTTTATTTGTGTGACTTATAATTGAGCCATGCTCTATGAAAAAAGGACTTAAGGCATCTGCGAAAAGCATCGACTCAGATCAGCCTGCGCTGTGTGGGCCGAACCTTTTCGTTATTGGTCAAGTTTGTGTCAATCAAATGTCTTTTCCCCAGAATGATTTTTAAGCCGTTTGTTTAGAAAAAAAACAAAAACATGTATATTATGGATCCATGAATATGTGCTGACTAACATTGTATCGTGCATCACGGAGATGCATTAAGCCCCCTTTTGCTGGGTCATGGTTCATTTGTTTGTTTGTTTTGTTCGTTAAACAAATATGGCGCAAGCTGATTGTTTTCAATATCAGTGGAAAGTACGGAAAAAGTTGGGTCATTTTCTTCCAGATTTTCTACATTGGAAGGTTACACAACTTTCGATTACCTAAAACATTCGGTTTAGCAAATGAAAAGTTGTGTTACTTACCAATACAGTACAACACATGTATTGTATTGTATTGTTACTTACCAATGTAGCAAATTTAGAAGAATTGAGGATAGGTCAACCTAATGCTTCTTGTGCAGCATGGGAAAAAATCTATTTAATTGATAAATATGAATTTATACTGATATCATACTTTTTAACGGACAAGAAATTTCATTGATGTCTATCTTGAAATTATCTGTTTACATTTTTGTTAATTTCCTGAAAAGTGGGGTAATTATTATCTCCCTTCGTAATGAGAATATGGCGTTTTTTAGATATACAAATGATAATTCTGAGGAGAAAAAAAAGAAAGGATGGCTCGGTTAAAGTAGTTCAATAATAGTCATTCTGAATCATAGAAAATTTTGTAGGATAATAATACAGTGGAAATATCGGTTTTCTATTACAGGTCTACTACCTTAAACAAAGAATATACTCAAGAATGGTTGGTCAATTCGGACCAGATGTACTACGTACCACGCTTATAATCTGACTCAACTGTATACTGAAGTCAATGGTTATCGTATCGTTTATGTGACGAACTGGTCTCACGAGTGGACTGTATTTCGACGACTCGAACAAATCTTCAACCAAACATTCGTACCAAATCTGTTGCTCTATCTGACCTGAAAAATAACAAGGAAAGAATCTAGAGCTCTGGATCTGTGATCTTCAACATGGATCTGTGATGCTCAACATTTATTTATCCTTTATCAAACAATCCTGAATTCTAACGAAACCTGAAAGGGAGGTCTTTGAAAACATTTTTCAATCAATTAACTCATTACCAAACTCTTAGCCCGGTGCAAATTGGAAACATTTGCAGACGACAAAATAAATGTGACTGAAAAGTCAAAATTTGTTTTGGAAAGTGTTGAAAATATTGTGGGAAAAGAAGAAAATGCTGGTTACCAGCATTTTCTCCTTTTCCAACAATATTTTCAAAAGGCTTTTTTCACAGAGGTGTTAAAAGTCGGGATTGTGTAGTAAAGTGTTATTAAAGATACATCTGTACTCAATTTTATCCAGTACTTATTTTTTTTCTTCAACCAATTTCATCTTGGTTCACTTGACGGTGTGCATGAGCTACCTTCGTTAAATAAAGATATTATTATTACTATTATTAACTATTATTATACTGATCTGATAAACGATAGTCTGGTGACGTCACTAATTTGTATATAATAGGATAGCCTAGTAACTTGTGCAAAGACCTGTCACCTTTGGCACCTGTAAGCGTCGGTGCCGTGTGATTGGCCTAATCTGGGGTTATCAGACGCTCATTGAAGAAATTGATGAATGTATGTAGGCAAGAAGACGTCTAATAATACGAAACCCGGTCCACAGTAACAATGATTTATGCTTTCGGTCAGGTTGGACCGTGCCAGCAACCCTTATTATGATAAATATGTAAATTGAAACACTAAATCCGGTGGTAAAAGCTTAATTTTTTGCTATTTCTGAAGTTTTTTTAGGGGGGTGGGTTGTGTCTATATCGGACAGCGTAGATCCAAGATCAGACTGCACGTTCTGTGCAGTCTGATCTTGATCTACACTGTCCGAAAAAAGGTCGGTGAGTAGCGCTTACCAGCTTAAGGGTTAAGTATGGTAGACTGGAGAGCATGTCAATTCAGATCTATTGATTGACATAAAAGGGATTGTCTCGATCAGCTGACTTGACATCCGGGTTATTTCAGGACGGAAAGGAAAATTGGGTAAGGGCAAAATATCTTTAGTGATGTTTTAGTCTGCTGAATCACATTTAGAACATCACAGCTTAGATATTGCTGTCTTTACCACACACACAAAAAAATGACTTGTCCAAATTCAGAGCATTTGCAGTCTACAATTCAAATGTGCCTCAAAGCATGGAGTAGTTTGTCTTTGACAGGACAGAAAACATACTGGTCACCAGCATTTTCTACTGTTCATGCAATGTTTCCCGAAGGTTTTCTTCCTCAGGGTTTTAAAATATCGGAATGAGGCCAATTCTTATTTCCCTTGAATCTTCTCCACTACTACATTGGTCCTGATATGAGGATTACTTGGATTTTATCCTTTATTTTCCTGCATTGAAAGCTATGTTTTTTTAACAATGAAATAAATCTCGTAAGATTGTTTTGCAAATCAACGTATGCGTAGTTTTTGATGATTAAGAACAGAATTTCATGCCGACCTTGTACGAATGTGATAAATCATTGTTATATTTATCACAACATCCCAAGGGAGCCAAGGATAAAAGGAAAGGAAAACAGATAAAAGGACCAATCTGTTATTTGGATACATTTAGTGTTTATCTGGCAAGGGAGATAACTTAATTTCCAAGAATGGCTCCCATTGAGTGGGAAAGGGATCCTAGTATAAAGTGACTTTTTTCCCTATCATTGAGGTAAAAATAAAATTCGTTAGCTCGAACTACAGATGATTTGAATATCGAAAATAAATGAAAGCCTCGAACATTGAAAATGTTTGAAAAACATATCATCGGTTTACTTCAAAAACCGCCTACATGTACCTACAGCTTGTTTGAAGCTGTAGTTACGAGGTTTTTTTAAGCAAACCGATGATATTTCCTTTTTACAGAAACCTGTTTGTCTTTCGTCACATGGATCGATGTTACATTTTTCTTTTTTTTTTTATTCTAAAGAAAAAAATAGTTTAGATTAGCAGCAACAAGTAGTAAGAACTTGTATTACTCTTTTTCCAATAACCACGCCGAGCCAAGAAATACATTAACTCTTTACCAAACGACAAATTCATAAACTGGTCCAAATTGAAAGCATTTGCGGACGACAAAATGAATCTGACTGAAACATCGAAATCGATTTGTGAAGGGTGGAACATTGTAGGAAAAGGAGAAAATGCTGGTTTCCCACAATGTTTTCAAAAGGCTTCTACCTCAGGTTAGTGCAAAGTCGTCATTGTATGGTAAAAGGTTAAATTTCAACATATTCTGCTATATCCTGATCTACGCCAACAAAGATTCCAAGAGAAATATCAAGAGAAAAAATTCCGATGGCTGGCGGTACTTTGTTGATCCGAGTCCGTATTCAAAAATCACTTTTAGAAATAGTCTAAGTCTTTTTCTCCAGGATTATTTGAATGTAATACGACCCCTGATTGGCTACATCATTTGGTTAAGCCAATCAGAAGTTGTGTCACTTTCAAACAGACGCAGGATATTGTTACAAGAACATGGCGACAACGAGAAATGAATACAAAGACTGCATAAATATGTGAGTTTTTCCAAAGCGCTTAGAAATTCTTTGGCCAATCAAAAGTTGTGTCACTTTCAAACATAAACAACTACCCTGTAGTAATACACCATTTGGTTTAGCCAATCAGACGTTGTGTTACTTTTAACTTAGACAGCTCTTCGCTAGGCACTGTGTCTTCTAGAACAGTAAACAAGCCGGACAAAAGTTCAACAGAATAAGCGGGAAACCAAGATCATGTGTTCTGATAATTGATGAAAAAGATGGCTTTCCGTCCTCACAGGCTGGAAATCGATACAAAGGCATGGCCGGAATAACAAATAAGGTAAACGAACTGCAGCACTTTATACATTGGGGAAAACTAACAGTTCTATACCGTCGAAGAAATAGACGATATTTGTTTTTTTCGGTGATAGATCGAAATTTTTTTCATCGAGTGATCATCATCAGTAATTATTTTCACGAGTGGCGCAGCCACGAGTTAAAATACTACCGATGGTGTTCAAGAGATGAAATAAATTTCGATTTTTCACCGAAACAAAAATCTAATTATTTTCATGCTTTTAACGTTTTCTTAGAGGAACTTTATCAAAATCCAGCAGATCTACAGTTTTTACAGTTATTCCCCGTGGTGTACTCCCTCCGCATAGCAACGCATTAAAATATTACGTCAAGCGCGAGAAATGTAAGGTAAATGACGACATATATATTCCATCTAGTTGTGAGTCACGCGCATTTTACCTGGGTAACACGAATACAAAGATCGTTAATTTCGATGGTCGTACCCGAGGAATATTGAAAAATATTTTCACCGCTATTTTTCGATATTCTGCGAGAGAGCATGAAATCAATGTAAGATAATCGTCTTTTTCTGTGTTTGATTGAAATTCCTTTCACAGAGTGAAAATCGAAGGCTAGATCTATATTCTCACGACACAAAAGAAATTTCGATCCACCATGAGTATATAAATTAATGTTAGCTTTCTATAAGACTGACTGAAAAAGCATAAGAGAAAACGTTATTTGTCGAGATGGATTGTGTGAAAAACTCTCCCTTGTTTTTGTCCACAAAATCGTCTTGCAATCTTAAAAGCCGATTTGTTTACAAATTTACCTGAAAATATTTTCTCTATTTTTTTTCCTCGAGGGCTGAAATCAATATAAAGAAATCGAGTTATTTAAACCTTAAAATTATTCAGGACACGTTAATTCCTTAACGCTGTTGTTGATCAAAATGAGCAACCTTAGTTTAGGTCTTTATTTTTTGGTGTGCCGTGAAACAGTACGACAAGAACAGCTTGGGGATGTGCCATACTCTAGTTAACTCTTTACCTCACAATGACGACAGAAATCTTTTGAAAAAATTGTGGGAAAAGGAGAAAATGATAGTAACCACAATGTATTCTACACTGTCAAAGAAAAATTACACCATTTGAGCTAAACTGAAGTTGTCGTTTTTTGCAATTCTATGATTCCTGATTATTGATGTTTTTTATTATTCTTTTTTTTTCATATAAATTTCTATGATATATCTTTTAATTTGGTGAGATGTGAGGAATACACACCTTTAGGCTCTAAAGGCGGACCTCGATTATTGTTATTTCAATTTTACAAAACATGATATCCTCTTCTAGAGAAATGCAGATTTTAATTATGATAATCTACAGGATCACAGGATCCATGGATAGGAGGATCAAACAAGACGAAGGCGGTTGTTCCACTGAAAGGTGGTGTAGGTTATTATAATCAAAATTTTCATTATCACTATTTCAAAATGAAAGAAACGCTTACTCAATAAAATGCTATTTGGTGCTTTGATCGGCTAGCATGTAACCTATGCATCGGCCATTTATTAAAACAGCTCCTACATGCTTGGGTAATAATACATGATAAAGAGCTTTCCCCAACCCAACAGGTCTTACCAGGGTTGCCCAAAAGGTGTGTAGACTTTTCCCATAACTCAACTATTTACATGGTGTTTTTCAATCCTTTGTAAATTTTCACACGATAATTATATTTTGATGAAACTTGTAGCATGTATCAATGACACAATGAATAACACATCACCAAATTTGGTATTAAACTGTTGATAAATAATCGAGTTATGGGAAAAGTCTGCATACTTTTTGGACAACCAACTTCTAAACTGCCATTTTTAAGCTCTAATTTCCCACAGACCTTTTCCTAAAAAAAAGGACAGCTTATCTGGTCCCTTTTTTTTTGGCATAAAAATTAATCGGTCCGAAGACATACCAGAGTCAAATTCTGAGCAAAATGCATTCAATTTTTATTGTGGAAGAAACTACTTGTCGTTCCTTCACTCGACATGGTAAATTGAAATATCAAGTTTTTTCAAAACTTCATGCTTATTTTCTGGATTACTGTTTTTTCATAGATAAAAAATTGTCATGTTTTTTTGGTATTGCTTACAATAGTTCAGTATTTAATGCTTCTCTTTTTATACTGTTTTGGCTGGTAGACACCACACATGCCCAAACAACTAGTTTTCCTTACTTTGAAAAAGAGAGTCCTTCTGTTAACAAAATCGAGAATCCTTTCCTCACAATTCCATGGTTAACGTCCCGATATATGTCACAATTTGTTTTTATTAACATTTCTTTTACTTGCTCCAATCTATAGGAGAAACAAAAGAGGCCGTTTAAAAGTTCGTTTCAGTGTACATGTACATCGAGGTCGAAACAGTCGCAGCATTTCCCTATCCTCTCTCTCTCCTCTCTCTTGTATGTGTCATTTTCATGTGACCTGTTTGTAATTGTCTATATGTGCGTTTATCTTGTTTGTATTGTATTAAATGTTCTTTATAAATTTTCTACAAAGGAGGAAGGAATAATATCATTGTCATTATCTTCTTTAGTTTCAGTAGATAAAATAAATTTTAAAGGTTTTCAACTAGAATTACAAGACCAAACGTTTAACCACATTATCATCTTTTCGGAGCCAAGACCATTTTAATCGAATATAAATATGTAGATCTACATGAATAATTATTAATTAACTTAATTATCGTCTAACACAACAAATCGCTAGATCTATTTGATTGTTAATGGTGCCCAGGAATGGTTCCAAATAGAGAATATTCAACCTACCTCCAGAGGATATTGTCACACAAACATAGCAGCCATCACGAAATAGTACAATGTGTGCATAAATATATCATTATGTGATTTTTTTTAAAGCGCTTAGAAATTCCAGTAGATCTAAGCTAGAACATTATAAGGTTTTATCAAAGTTCACGACTGATCAGACAGCCTGGACTGATTAAGTTGGAAATGGACCTATAGAGACTTTAGATACAAAGAGACTTTGAATTAACTTAAATATGTACAGGTATTTTGCACAATGAAACTTACATGTAGGGAAACAAGAACCAAAACCTTTAAAATCACACAGGTGTTGGTTCTTGTTCCCCTTGATGTCAACTATGTCCTCCCGTCAACACAAGGTAGTAAATAGTTCGGTTTTGGTTTGAAAACCACAAGGTGTAGATCTATTATAAACTTTTTGTAAAGACTTACCAGCACGCCTGGATGGATCACATAAGTCGGATATTGACGTAACGGATGACATCATCATGACGTCAAGAAGCCATAAAAACAATAGTCCCTGAGTCATAGTGCATGGCTAATGTCAAAAATTATATAACGTCACTAACGGATTTTGACGTTACTGGTGACGTCATAACGACGTCAAAAAACATAATAAACATAGTCCCTGAGTCATTAGGCATGGCTGATGCCGACAATTAAAACGTCACTGATCTGCAAGTTTAACGGACAAAATTCAAAACAATACCATCGAAAGATCTGGTGAGTATCTGTTCTAGCTTTAAGCTTGGTCAATGCAATACACTTTATGTCTCTCTGTATCCATAAATTCACCATTTCGCCTCAAATGCTCTATTTTGTTTTCTGCCTATAGCTTAATGCTATCAGCTCACTATAATAGAAGTTGAAATTACTTCCAATTCACTGAAAATCCTTATTGAACGATTCTTTTTACTCTCAAGTAATCTATATCAGCGTGTAGTTACCTGCTTAAGGAGACGAAGGCTATATGACACGTTAATTTCTCAAAGAATAACTTTCCACTTTTTTCCTGAAAGAAAAAAAAAACAGCTAACACTCCGATCTTTTACCAATTTATCCTGTTTGATATAACACACTGAAAAACTCCAGACAGTCTGCACTCACATTTCAAAAGCAGCAGTCAGTTGATCAGAAAAAGAGACACCAAAAACCATTTATACAATCCCAGAAAATATAAGAAGTGTGTGGAGATGAGACATTAAGCCGGTATCAATCAATATTAAGTGTATTTTCACAGACACTGTGGAAAACCACAGCCATCACAAAACGCTATGAATGTTGCCATTTCCATAACCTCTCTCATTCAGAGAGATTGCCTTGTGACAGTCAGGACGAACTGACACGGCTGTAGAACTAGATTTTTAATGTTTTACGATATATTACAAAATTTAAGAATGGCTACAATTGAAATTAGACTATACATGCATAAAACAGCTTTTGCTTGGCTCAAAATAATGTTTGTCTCATAATTGGTCGTTGATTAATTGATTGATTGATTGATTGATGTTTAACGCTGCTTTCAACATTATTTCAGTCATATTAAGGCGACAGCTAACACATTCGTATATTTCTTGGGTTTCACCCAAGCTAGGATTGGGCTCTGAAGTGTCTTGCCCAGGGTACTCCCTCATTTAAATGTGTGTTGGTTATGTAAACGGATTAATCATTTACCAAACTACAAAATTCCAGCCTTGTCCAAATTGAAAGCATTTGCAAACGACAATTTTAGTGTGGCTCAAATATTGTAACTTTTCTTTGATAGAGTAGAAAACAATGTTGGAAAAGGAGAAAGCAAAATTGAAAGCATTTGCAAACGACAATTTTAGTGTGGCTCAAATATTGTAACTTTTCTTTGATAGAGTAGAAAACAATGTTGGAAAAGGAGAAAATGCTGGTTACCATTTTTCAAAAGGCTTCTTTTACAGGAGCGTCAAAAGCCGTCATTGTGTGGTAATGAGTTAAGCTTGTTTACTTGCATTACATTTTTTTTAAATTCGTATTAATAACATGTTTAATTGGCATGGTTTTCCTAAAAGATCGCCAAACGTACGTTGAAGGAAAGTAATTACCACGTAGTTCTGTTTGGAGCTGAACTACATTTAAAACTAGTGTTGGAATTCCAAAGCCAAAATGTACGTTTAAAACCCTTTACCAGACAATAAAATTTTAGCCCTGTCCAAACTGAAAGCATTTGCAGACAACATTTTCAATGTGGCTCAAATGGTGCAATAGTTTATTGATAGGGTAGAAAACATTGTGGGAAAAGGAGAAAATGCTGGTTTCCAGCATTTTCTCCTTTTGCCACAATGTTGTCAAAAAGGCTTCTTTCTCGGAGTCGTGAAAACTCGAGCTTGTTTGGTAAACAGTTAGCAATATCTTAAATTAGTAAATCCTTTAACTGTTTTAAGTTTTAATTATTATCTAGATTTACAATTACAACAGAATTGAAATATTTTTGTATAGATTTACAATTGCAGCGGTATTGAAATATTGCCGAAGACAAGAATTGCATGTCAAAAAAGTATATGCGATATTGCTGCTATAGTTTCCCCATAACAAGAAAACTTGTCAAACTTCTAAACGGTAACCAAAGGTGGCAACCACAAATGCTGACTATCTCTGAACACATTCTAAGATGGCGCGTTTGTATCGATCTAGCCAGGAAAAATTGGCCAATTTAGACCAGTACTCTTTAACGAAATACAAGTCGTGGAGAACAACCATGTCACGTTCGTATCTTTTATGTCGATAATTATGTTTCCTTTGAAACTGATATTTGCTAATTAAATCCAAATCAGGGGAATTCCGTATCATAAATAGTTTCTTCCGTTCACTGAGAAAAAAATTCACACAGCGAAACTTTCAGTATGATCCCAACCAATAACGAATTCCTTATTTGGTTTGTTGGCATTTTCACTTCACGTCAATCTCAGCTTTTTTTATCTCTAAAAAGGTTGTCGTGCTATGCTTTCAAGAAATAAAATACTTTCTGGAAAGGAATCAAATCAGTGACTTTTATTTAGAACCTCGGCTCTGTTGACCCAAAACACTTCCTCGGTTTATTTCGAAAACCTCGTAACTATAGCTTGTTACAAGCTGTAGTTACGAGGCTTTTGACGTAAATCGACGACCTGTTATTCTATTGTTCACATTCAGTGCCACACATGTAATCATATATCGATCTCCCTCCACTTGTTTAACTCATTACCAAACAACGAGATTTTAGGATTGTCCAAGTTGAGAGCATTTGCGTACGACAAAATAAAAGTGACCGAAAATTTGAAATCTGTTATGTGAAGGGTAGAAAACATTGTGGGAAAAGGAGAAAATGCTGGTTAGTAACCAGCATTTCCTCCTTTTCCCACAATGTTTTCTAAGGGCTTCTTTCTAAAGGAGCGTCAAAAGTGGAGATTGTGTGGTAATGGGTTAATTCTTTCACTTCTAAATAAAGAAGTCACACCTTGTCGATGGGTCACCTATACATCTTTGCTGCAAGATGGAGTGCGACTTTGGTCATGCCCTAGAATAGAGTAGTGGACAGAGTGTAGATCAAGGGTCTAGCACATTTGACCCCCGGACTTCTGCCCCCCAGACTTGTGCCCCTAGACTTTTGCCCCCCTTAGGACGCCCGCCACCTGGAAGTTTGCCCCCGGACAACTGCCAACCTAGGACATCTGCCCCCAGACATCTGCCCCCTTAGGACATCTGCCCTCCAGATATGTGCCCCCGGACATCTGTCCCCTTAGGACATCTGCCCCCTGGCCATCTTCCCTCAGTTTGTTTACAACTTAGACGTCGAGCTCCTTTAAGGAACAATCCCAAAAGGGGGCTAATGTCCGGGGGCAGATGCCCATGGGGCAAATGTCCGGGGGGCAAATGTCCTAAGGGGGCAGATGTCCTACAGGGTAAAATTCCGTGTGGCAGATGTCCAGGGGGCAGATGTCCTAAGAGGGCAGATGTCCTACGGGAGCAAATGCCCGGGGGCAGATGTCCAGGGGTCAGGTGTCTTAATGGGGCAAAAGTTCCGGGGGCACAAGTTTCCGGGGCAGATGTCCAGGGGCAAATGTCCTGATACTGTAGATCGGAGATCAGACTTCACGTTCTGTGCAGTCTGATCCTGATCTACATTGTCCACAAAAGTTATTTATGTTGGTTATAGTAAGGGAAGAGTTAAGATGGTCCGAGTATGTCTAATGTCGTCATAGATCAGTGTGTTATATTTTGCCATGTTATTGTCAAATTGCATGTCAAAATGGGGCATTCACTAATGGTACACTTCTAAAAAAGTCATAATTCTCTATTGACCATTTTTGTTTTGTATTTTCATGCCCCCCCCCCCCCCCCCACGGGTTCTTTCCCCCCCCCCCCCGGCCTTTCCTCCAAAAAAGAAAGAAGTGATGTTTCAAGTGGTTTTTTTTTTTTAGAACGATTGACGATTGTAAAAACATAATCTCAGTCTATAGTCTGAAAGGGGCTTATTTAGAATCCATTCACTCAATATGGAAAATAGAAAAACAAAATTCTTGAAAACTTAATACTTGTTTTCTAAGGCTATATGTTTATTGGTAAATGCCATAAAAAAAGGTGACTATACATGTATTTTTTCCCTATTTGGTCCTATAACGTCATCAAATTTGCAGTAGAAATGAAAATGGTGGTTAAGACATTAGGACAAACAGTGTGTTATATCTGCCTCCGCAGAATAAGCTCTTTTTTCATTTCCGGAAATAACTCGGAATCACATTTCCGGCGGCCATATACATTGATGCATGCCTTTATGGAAATACCAACAAAATCGTGGCAGAATAAATGAAACAAGTAAATGCTATGCGGATGTGGGAACATGTTACATATTTTGTGACGTGTGGGCAAATATTCTTCTGACACTCGTTGATTTGGTTCTGATTTGGTTTGTAAGGATATATTGATCGTTTCTTTACGGCGAATGGCTAAATCCTTTCCCAAACAATCTGGGCCTGTTTTTTTTACGACCAAGAGGAGGAAGCCTTCTGAAAAAAAATGTGAGAAAAGGAAAAATTGCTGGTAACACCATTTTCTCCTTTTCCAAAAATGTTTTCTATCTTCCTAAGAACAAATTTCAATTTTTGAGTTACGTTTATCGTGTCATGTGCAAGTGCTTTCAGTTTGGGCATATCTAAAATTTTGCCGTTTTGACAAAAAGAGTTAACCCATTATCTTCCGCTAGATGGCATTGTTTCAAAAACACGTCTATCTGATTTGGGCTGTCTGGTTACATAACCGAACTACTTTTCAAACCGAAAACCATTACTTTGAAATTTAAAATGAAGTAGACGTTTATTGAAAAAAAGACTACCCGTGCTATGTTAAGCTATTTAACCTATGCACCGGTCATTTATTAGCTCTATTAAACGACAAAATTTTAGTTTGTCCAAGTCGAAAGCATTTGCAGACGATAAAATAAAAGGAACTGAAATTTGAAATTTGTTTTGGGAAGGGTAGAAAACATTGTGGGAAAAGGAGAAAATGCTGTTTACCAGCATTTTCTCCTTTTCCAACAATGTTTTATAAAAAGTTTCTTTCTCAAAACTAGGGACTGTGTGGTAACGGGTTAAAACAGTCCCTACAGACTTGGGTAATAGCTTCGGTATATGCCCTGACACTTTTTTTGTTGATATCTGTGTTGGGAAAAAATTGCGCCCGAATACTGGTTTCACTGAAGTCTACATTTAGAGACTGTATTCAAATGTGTGCAGTAAAACAACAGCATTTGTGAAAACGTTTTTCACATTTGAAATAATTATATTTTCAAAATTTTTTGGGCGAAAAATCGGCTACAAATTTGTTATGTTTATAGCCATTTTCTTCATTGCTACTTTAATCGCGGTGTATTAATTTTCTCCTCTACTGGTGACGGGTGACGCGCCATAGCAGACAGCATTCTGCATACCTCAAGTGACGGGAGCCATCAAATCCATCGGTTTTATCTGGTGCATTGATATGCACCAATACGGTACATTTCGTCGCCGGAAATACGCCGGTTTACCGATCTGAAAATTGCAAGGTTCCTCTTAAAAAAGAACATGTATATTTTAACGTGGATTATGAATTGCCATTGACGTTTGCACCGACAGACAATTTGGTGTAAATAACTTCATCGAGGTTGTTTTTGTCATTGCTTAACGACTGACAGTGGCGTCGCCATGTGTAAGATCGTGTGATTGGCAGATTTGACGTCTGCAATCTAACACACGAGTACATAGACTCACCAGGCCGCTAAAGGTCGCCGGTACACATGGGTCGTAGACCTTTTTTTACAATATATTGCGTCAACTCTTATCCTGCTAAAAAAGTAATATGAAATTTCCAATTCGATGTTAAAAACCCAATTGTAAAATTTTGTTATTTCTAAGTGGTTTTTTATTATCGGGAAAAATACCTCATCGGACACTGTATATCTATGACGTTCTGTGCAGTCTGACATTGATTTACACTGTAATAATACTACTACTACTACTAATAATAATAATAATAATAAAACATATAAAAAGAGGGGTTTAAATTTGCTCTTTTTTACTACAGACTTCGGTAGACTACCCCGGCCAAATACCGATATTCGGAACTTTAGCCTCGTTTTGAAAAAATCCAAATGGATCCTGAAAAATTCGTATTGGACTCTACAGCGTCCAATATAGAATAAGATATTTTGTACTCACGTGGTAGGATTAAAGCGATTTCAGTGGACGATAAATTGCAGATGTGAATTGATAAATGTTTCTTAGTGGACAGAAATAATCAAGATCAAACTGCACATAAAAATTATCATCTTTATTGTCCGCAATTATGCAAACCACTATGGTCTAGTCAATTTGGGACTGTCATGGGCTAATCTTTTGCCAACACATATACGTTATCTCCCGTTAGATGGCATTCTACAAATACACATCTATCTAATTTGGGCATTCTGGATACAGAACCGGACTACTGTTATACGCGACAGCCGTTACTTTGAATTTCTACCTGGTGCGATTCATTCAGCTATGACTAGCAGTTTAGAGAAATCTGAAGCTAAAATGGGCCCGATTCATTTTCGAATATACTGATAAAAACCATTTTCTCCACTGCTTCTATATAGTGCGTATCAATACAATCGCCCCAAAATATGGGGGTAGTGATACGTCATAGCAGACAGGACGAATCATCGAAGAATATGACATGCACAGACAACGACAGACTATCATTCAGATGATCTATGTCATGCGGACTACTTGCACGACTTCCGTCTTCCACAATGGGAACTTATGGCAATTTTAGGACAAAGGAAGAATTGCAATAAAGAAAACCCATGGCCTTGTTTAATAACAAGTCGAAATCCTTACTTTTCAGTGAATCATAGGGCTATAATTCACGACTGGATTTCTATAATCTACCGAACAGTATCAAAGGGATCGTCGAAACCCCGATATTCCGCGGTCAAATAGTTTCATCATTTCCTACAAATACAAACATATCATTCATTGGCAATAAGATTGGTATCCGAGACAAATACATTGGTTTGTTATCTTTCAAACGCCCGAGGGGGAACCAATAAAATACCGAAATGGTCTGTCAGAATGAATGAGCCTCACTTCCATAAATGGCGAGAACTCTTGATTTGATTTGTTCCGGTCTAGAAATACTATGAACGCTTCCGCGGCGATTGATTTCTATAACGGTTTAACTCTTTACCACACGACAAAATTTCAGGTTCCATCCAAATTGAAAGCACTTGCAGACGACAAAATAAATGTGACTCATAATTTGAAATTTGTTGTTGAATGGTAGAAAACATGTTTGGGAACAGGAGAAAATGCTGGTAACCAGCATTTTCTCCTGTTCCAAAAATGTTTTTGTGCGCTTTCTTGCTGCCAATTGTTAACAATGATTTTTGCGATAAAGGTTTAGCTGTCGATTTATTATTGCGCGTTCATGAAAATCTTTAGATTCGATAGAAATTGAATATTTGTGTGAGGCACATACAAGGGGATGAAGCACTTTAACTGAAAATCCTGTAGACATCTTTATTAATGTAGTGCTTTCGAAGATTTCGTATAAAGTCACTCCGTAAATTCGAAACAGTATTCAGTGAAAGTCTTTTCTCGTACAATGCAGTCAACTCTTTTCCAAAACAATCGCAGGTTTTTCAAGGAGGTTATTTAGATTTTTCACATCTCACTAAATCAGTTATTTATATATATCATTGAAATTTATATAAAAACAATACAAATCATCTATAATAAAAAATCATAAAATTACATAAAAAGTGATGGTGTTCCCCTGAAAGGCTACCCAGCCTCTTGAGGCGTTTTTAGATTTCGCGCCAGAAATTAAAAGAAAAAAGCATTGTGGGAATGTCAAGTGACTGGCGCTTGACTAATGACGCTTAAATTCCAAAACATAACAAACATGTATTTATTTTCCATAATGTCGGACGCACTGTTTTAAAGGTTGGTATTTAGATTTTCCACATCTCACAAAATTAAAAAAGATATACTAGTATATCACTGAAATTTATATGGAAAAACAGTGCAAATCATCAATAATTGAGAAAAATTACCATAACATTACCAAAACAAATTCTCTTGATGGTGTTCCCTTAAAAGGCTACGTTGCCTTTAAAGGTATTTTTAGATTTCGCGCCAAAAATTTTTTAAAAAAGTCCATAATTTCTTCTTTGGATGCTATGTTTAACAGGTGGGTATCTAGATTTTTCACATCCCACAAATCAAAAATTATATACATGCCAGTATATCACTGAATTTTAATGAATGAATAGCGTTTTAAGGCCGTCGACAAGTTAGGTCATTTTGGGCACACATACTTAGTAAACAATAATGCGAGGTGAAAATAACATACATGTGCAACAACATAAGACAAACATAATAAATGAGGAATGGACGAAACACAAAATGATGCCCCTTTTGTCGCCTTTTATATGACATGCATGCTGTCACGTTTGTTCCGCCAGATGAAATGGCAGATATGACGATCGCTGGACTGCAGTGGTTTATTCTTATACCCCCGATTAAACCACACGGGGTCCCACAGGCCAATTGATTCCCATTCCAAACCCTATTTATATCAAGAAAAAAATATAGGATTTGGAATGAGAACTACCAAGCCCGCTGCAATCATACCAATTACGAGGAAAGCAGCCGTTTGTCTCTAATTTTAGTCGCCTTCTACGACATGCCTTAGAGAAAGGCCGAGGTCCTATTCTATACAGTAAAAAAAAAAAACCCGAGACCCCACGGGGAACTGAATTTTATATGGAAAAAAAAACATTACAAATCATCAATAATTAAAATTCATAACATTACATTTTTTTTAAGGTATTCCCTTAAAGGTGGGTATTTAGAATTTTTACATCTCACTAAATTAAAAAAAATATATATCTATATCACTGAAATTTGTGTGAAAAAATAACACAAATCATCAATAATTAAGACTCATAAAATTACACATTTTTGTTTTGGATGTTTTTTTCTTAAAAGGCTATGTAGCCTCTTAAGGTATTTTTAGATTTCGCGCCAAAAATCAATAAAGCATTGTGGGAATGTCAAGTGACTGGCGCGTGACTAATAACGCTTAAATTCCAATACATAACAAACATGTAATAATTATTTTCAATAATTTCTTCTTTGGACGTTATGTTTTAAACTTTGTCCGTGTATTCCTGTATGTAAATGAGCGAATTGATCATCAAAGAATAGAACGTGTCTTCCGTTAGAGTCAACCTGGGCCGTAGTAAATCTCTAATTTCTCTTGTTGTTGGATGGTTTTCGACTGCTGGGGTTTTATGAACGCAAATTAAAAGGCTTTGGGAGCATAAGGATGATTTTTGAAAAACTTTCTTCCCAAATTCTGAAGAGCCACCTTTAAGAGGCTACGTAACCTCTTAAGCTATTTTTAGATTTCCCGTAAAAAAAAAAAAACACTGTGGGAATGCTAAGTGACTGGCACGTGACTAATGACGCTAAAATTCCATAACAAAACAAACATGTAATTATTTTCCTTAATGTTTTTTTCGGACGCTATCTTTGAGGCTTCGTTTGTATATTTCCGGTGTGTAAATGAGCGAGTTGCTCATTTAAAAATAGACCATGTTTCCCGTCGGTGTCGACCTGGGCTGTAGTAAATCTCTAATTTCTCTTGTTGTCGGATGGTTTTCAACTACTGGGGTTTTATGAATGAAAATTAAAAAGGTTTTTCGAGTATATGGATGATTTTTTTTTTTTGTATTCTTGTTAAATTTTCGTCCCAAAATCTGAAGGGCTACTTTTAAGCTTAGTCACCGTATTTCCGGTATGTAAATATAGGGGGAGTTGCTCATATACAAATATACAAATGTTTCCCGTCGGTTTCGATCTGGGCGTAGTAAATCTCAAATTTAATTTCTCTTGTTATCAGATGGTTTTTGACTACTGGGGTTTAATGAATGAAAAGTAAAAGGCTTTGGGAGTATAAGAATGATATTTTGGTATTCTGTAAAATTTTCGTCCCAAAATCTGAAGGGCCACCTTTTACCTTCGTCTTTGTATTTCCGGTATGTAAATGAGCGAGTTGCTCATGTAAAATAGACCGTGCTTCCCTTCGGTGTCGACTCGGGCCGTAGTAGATCTCTAATTTCTCTTGTTTTCGGATGGTTTTCGACTACTGGCGTTTAATGACTTAAAATTAAAAGGTTTTTGGAGTGTAAGGATGATTTTTTTTGTAGTTTTGTAAAATTTTCGTCCAAAAATCTGAAGGACCACCTGTCTTTAGTCTCTGGCTGTAAGGGAGCAGGGCAGACTTGTCAAAATTTTTTGCTATCGGTAATTTTTTTCTGCAAGTTGAAGAACCGTTCTGTCTCCAGATCACGTCTGTCGTTATATAAAAACTGACTTTATGAATCCATACTTGGCTCGTGACACGCGAAAAGGGGCATTCGGACATTTGCGTAAAGTGTTATCTCGGATTAGCCTGCGCAGTCCGAACGGGCTGACCCAAGACGGCACTTTAAAAGTGCATTAGTTTTGTGCTACAATAGACCTGCGTAAAACAGAAAATTACATAAAAACGGAAAGTACCGTCTCGGATCAGCCTGCGCGTGTTGCAGGTCACTTATTATATCTTGGAAAAAGCAATTTCGTTGAAATGATATCCCCGAAGAAAAAGATTTTTTTATATAAACATATTAGAGGTATTGTATTTTGCATGTACATGACTGTGGCCTTTTTGTTAATGGTCCATGATGAAATTATAAATTAAGCTCCCATTTTCCGTAGCACAGCATTTCATTACATAAAAAATGTATGAGGTCACTAACAGGATTATACATTACGTATCTTTTTTCCAGAAATAGGCCTTTTATGAAATGAAAACAAATAAAGAAAATATACATTAAGCCCCCTTTTTCCATGACATATCATTATCAATGGAAAACATGCATGAAATATCACCAATTTTTGTGTAGGACTTCAGAAGATATCTCTCTAACAATATACGCCGCAACATTGCTGCCCATTTCAAGCAGCTAGCTGGAAACTATAGTGTTGAAATTTCTAGCATCTGCCTGGGTAGCTCAATGGATATACTGTGTTACTTGTGATCTAAACGGGTTACGAATAGACTGATGGATGGACAGATGTATGGACCGAAGGATGCAAGATGGACTCATCAGTCAGCCAATAGAAATATGAAGTTTTATGAAACTATGTGCATAAGTTGGAGATACATTGATAAAAAAATAAACTTGACATGAAGCCCCCTTTTTCCATGATACAGCGATAATTTGCAAAGCCCTGACAACACGTGCTAGGTCACATGATCTGTGAAAATCTAATCTAAATATATTGAGATTCGTCCAGTAATTAAAGAGATATTGGTAAAAAATGAAATATAACATGAAGCCCCCTTATTCCATGATACAGTAACATTTCCGAAAACCTTTACAATAAGCATCAGGTCACATGATTGTGCGAAAATGCACCAAAATCTACCAAGAAATGTGGAAGGTATTGCATTCACAAGAAATAGAGTGAAAAGACATGAAGCCCCATTTTTCCATGATGCAGCTACAGATCGCAAAACTTTAACAATATGCGATAGGTCCCATGACAAGAAACAATCTGTAAAAATTGTATTGAAATCCGTCAAAAAAATGTGGGAGGAGGTGAGATAACAAGAAATGGAATAAAAAAATAAACATGAAGCCCCCCCCCCTTTTCCATGACGCATCTACAAATCGCAAAACATTGACAATATGCGATAGGGCACATGACGAGGTTTATTCAAGTCCGTCAATAAATGTGGGAGTAATAATAATTGTCTTCACATGCAGTGGAATGAAATATAACATGAAGCCCCTTTTACCATGAAGCAGCTAGTTATCGCAAAAACATTGACAGAGTTGCAAGTTTAATCTGGGTTTTTTTCCCTTCATTTCTTAATGGTAGTAGATAGATGTGACAAGTTAAATGTAAAAACTCTGTATAGTTTTCAAGGTAAGACCAAAAACATTAAAAGTGCACTTAACCGCATAACTTAAAAATCGCTCCCAGTGGGCCATTTTGCATAGAGTCAAAAAAAAAAAATAACAACAGCAAATATACGTTTCTCGGGAGAATGGGTTATTGTACACATGTATTAAGTTTCACGAAATTCCGTCCAATGGAATTGGAGATATTGGCCGGAACGGACACTCAGACGGACGGACGGACAGACGGACGGTCTTACGAGACGGACCATGTGGGGCCGAATTGCTCTTTATTCAATGCAACCCAATGCAACCCGACAAGATCATTTTTCTTACCCCACTAGCCCTAACCCTAACCCCATACCAACCAGATGGACGGAATGAACCCCAAAAAGACTAAATGTACACGTGAGGTTCCCCTAACCTCATAATGTCGGCCTCGGAAGGACGGACAGACGGAAGGACGGACAACGCTAAAACTATATCTCTCCGCCTTCGGATAATAATGCATCACGGAGTTGCATATCTTATAGATTTTTAAAGATACGCAACTTCTGATTGGCTACACCATTTGAGACACAATCTTGCAAAAGGGGGAGGGGCTTAATAAATCATTGCATTATTCATAACTTATCAATTAGAATTTTCTATGTGTAAGACCTGTCTGAGGCATGGATCTACTGGTTGGGTACGCAACATTTTATCACAGTGACTAGCTTAATTTGACATACGGCAGAACATAAATCAACTTCTATATATTCCTGATGTTAAAAGAGTAACTAATTGGATATTGGATGAGAATTTGTTGCTGGAATTATAAATAAGATTAGAAAAAGAACATTACAGGGTGAATAATAAAATCTTAGTTGTGCGAGTACATGTATTTAGTCATTAATTGTCCAAATATGCTTCTGCAGTTGATAGCGCTACTTACCTTTTTATGAACATGGTATTTCAAGGTTTGCTTATGAAACAAAAAGCTGAAAAGCAACAGGGTAGATCTAAGTATAAAACAAAACAAAAAATGTGTTGTTATTATCATAGGTTGAATCATTACCTGCATTTTGTCAAAAATATCCTTACACAGTTTTCTAATTGTAATAAGGCTTAAAATACAATGATTCAAGTTTACTCCTTTTTTTTTTTCACGGAGTGTTGACGGGGTGTTGTTTTGCAAGACACACCAGATCCCTAACATTTTACTGGTGAAACCTAGGTAATACATGAAAATGTGAATTGTCACAGTGATATGACATAAACAAAGCCGGTAGTGGCATAAAAAGTCATTCAACCAACCATTCAAGTTTATCTATGAACAATCTTCTTGTTTCACAAAACCTACAATAGGACTCGGATTCGGCAACCCACAATTCCACAAGACATTGTGCCAGACTTTATCGGATGACAGCCATTGAAAGAATGTCTAGCCTTTTAATAAGCATTTATCATCATAAAGAAAATGATCCATACACATCGCAATTCAATTCCCCTCCAAATTTGACACTGAAAATCTAATGCAAAATGTGGTGGGTGGGATATATAGGATCTGACATGATTTGGTTTTTGAGATAAAAATTATTAAACGAGTCTACAAAAATGTTATTAAGCGAGCCTTTGGTGAGCTTAATAACATTTTTTGTGGACGAGTTTAATGATTTTTTACCACAAAGACCAACGAGTGTCAGATTCTTCTTATCACATTACCGATTAACAAGAATTATGGTCCAAAATGTGTTAAACCAGAGGCATACATGTATCATGTGTAGTGAGCTTTACATGAAGCTTGTCGCAATTAAACTTGGGGCTTCGAAGTTCCGTTCCCGACAAACAAGAATACTGTAAAAATGAAGATCAAAGTGGAATTACTCAAAATTCGCGCTAGGTAGAGTTATTGTTCTTGCGCACCGTACTCTGTAATATTGCTACAAACATGCATACCAAGTTTGAAGCCGTTCTGACTTAAGATGACAATTTATTTCGGACAGGCACTAAATGCTGTAAAATGACAAAGGGAAATAACTCAAAGACAACACGAGGTAGAGTTACAATTCTTAGGCACTGCACTTCTAAATATTGCAACAAATAAGCATACCAAATTTCAAGTCATTCTTACTTAAAATGACAAAGTTTTGCTCCCGACAAGCAAAAAAATGCTATAAAAATGAAGGTCAAAGGGGGAATAACTAAAAATTTGTGCTAGGAAGTTATGGTTCTTGTGCACTGCATCCCGTAACTTTTCAACAATCATGCATATCAAATTTGAAGATGTTCAGGCTGTAGATGACAAAGTTATATTCCAGACGAGCAGAAAATGCTGTAAAAATGATAATCAAAGGGGAATAACTCAAAGACAGTATGGGTAGAGTTTTGGTTCTTCTACACTGCACTCTGTATTATTGCAACAAACACAAATACCAAGTTTCAAGTCAATCGGACTGGAGATAACAAAGTTATGCTACGGACTAATTTTTCGAAATCAAGGGCAAATAACTCCAGATGTTCTGGTCCAATTAGACCGATAATCGAACTTATCCGAGATCTTATGATCAAACTCGTATGTATTTTGACCATGTTTGGTGCTGATTGGTTGATTTTTGAGGATGCTAGAGTGTAAACAAGAAAATGTGAACGGACGACGGACGGACGACGGACCGTGAGTGATCACAGTAGCTCACTCTGAGCACTTGGTGCTCAGGTGAGCTAAAAAAAAAACACTTCCAGCTGGGACAAAACGCGCGAAAGAATCGAGTTTCATATCTTCCGATTTCGGCCGACTTTTTATGTTATTTAGGGAGGGTAAAAAAATGCCTTGTGTTGCAATTAGTTTTGGGTTAACCCCTAAAGTTCATTAATTTGACTGTACTATTGAAGATGAAGGCTTTTCAAGATGTTTTGGGAAGAGGAGCAAATGCTGTTACACATGCTGTTAAAGTTGTATTTTCAGAGATATTTCTCGTTTCGATCCTTCTCAGCTAAAATGTCTAAGTAGCGTATTTTCCCCCCTAATTATAGTGTACTCTGAATGTATTGGATTCATTTTACAAACCTAATAACTATTCCTGATTATGGAGTCTTTAATATCACTTAGCATTTACATCCATCTAAACCCTTACCCCGACTAAATGATCTTTAGTGGACAGTGTAAATCAAGATCAGACTGTACAGAACGTGCAGTCTGATCTTGGATCTACACCGTCCGACAAGGAGATTAATTTTTCTTCAAATAATAAGTTTGTAATAGTTACATTCGAGTTTTTCACTATTGCCTCGAAAGTTTCGTGAAACTTATTTATGCAGAGGTTGGTTGAACTGCTCGTTTAAAAAGAAAATGGCGTCTACGTATATACCCCTTAACACAAAACCCCGAGTTTTAAGAACCCCGAAGATAGCCTGCTTTTGAAAACATGGCGGGAAAAAGAGACAATGTCAATAACCGCCATTTTCTCCTTGGCCTACAATGTTTTCTACATTTATATCACAATTTTCACAATTCATGCCACATTGTTATCCATCCCTGATTAAATAGTGTTTATATGAATAAGTGCACTTTCTTTTTTTGTCTGGTAAAAAGTTACCTCTTAACCCTTTACCAGACGAGAAATTTTTAGGTTTCCCCAAATTGAAAGCATTGGCAGATCACAAAATATAAGTCACCGAAAATTTGAAATTCGTTTTGTGAAAGGTAGAAAAGATTGTGGGAAAAGGAGAAAATGCTGGTTACGAGCATTTTCTCCTTTTCCCACAATGTTTTCTAAAGGCTTCTTTCTCAGGGTCATCAAAAGGGATTGTGTGGTAATGGGTAAACCCTTTGATAGAGTGGAAATCATTGTGGGAAAAGTAGAAAATGCTGGTAACCATTTTTTCCCGTTCTTGTCCCACAATGTTTTCAAAAGGCATCTTTTTTGCAGGAGTGTCAAAAGTCGGCATTGTGTGGTAAATTGATTAAAGTGACAGATACAACTTCTGCTACGTTTGAGGCTGGTGTAGATCAAGATCAGACTGCAAATAAAGTCTTACCTAGCATCTAAACAGCCAGCTATGTTCAAACACTTTGGGCTCAAGATAAGCCTTCCAACTGTGACATCCATAAAATTCAGCCATCCTCTGCAAAAAGTGTTGACCAAGGTCAGCCTGCGTAGTCCGTGCAGGCTGAAACTTTTCTCTTTCAGTAAATTCTTTGAATGTCCAAGGACCAGTCTACCTCATGATTAAGTAGGTTGTTTGAAAAAAGTCGGAATTATGGATCCATAATTATGTGATGGCATACATGGTACCATGGATCACGGGGATCCACTAAGCCCCCCCCTTTTGTCAGCGTACGGCTCACATATTTTGTTTATTTACCTCTGGCCCAAAGGGTTTGTCTTTCTGATTTACCCCAAACAATCACGCTATGTTTGAAGTATTGCCAAATACCAGTTTTGTTTACTCTTACCATCTTGAGTGAAATATAACTTTTAAACCCTTTACCAAACAATCCCAGGTTTTAACGACCCTGAGGAAGAAGCCTTCTGAAAACACGATGGGGAAAAGGAGAAAATGCTGGTTACCAGCATTTTCTCCTTTTTCCCACCATGTTTTCAAAAGGTTGTTTCTTAACAATCATTTCGCTGAACAAATTCGTGTCTACGCACGGACAGAGGGACGGATGGATTGACAGACAGACAGACAAATGGACGGACACACAGCCATGGCGATTTCAATATACCTCCTCCACTTTGTTTTGGGCGGTATAACTATGGGTTGTTTGGTAAGGGATTAATTAGTCATGCGCAATACCTAAATTTTAAGAAGTCTGAAATTCTTTAAAAATCCAGCAAAGCAAGGGAGAGGACAGGGGAACAGTGAACGAAGGCTACAAATCTTACTACTCAATCCTTCAAGAGACACCCATGAAGCCATTATCTCCCATTAGATGGCATTCTACATACTCATCAATCTAATTTGGACATACTGGGTAAAGAACCGTACCACTTTTCTACGCGGCAACCGTTACTTTGAATTTCAAATTAAAATAAACGTTTACTCAATAAAACGCTACCTGATGCGATTCATTCAGCTATGATCAGCAGTTTAGAGAAATCTGGAGCTAAAACAGGCCTGAATTTTCCTCAAACCTATTGATAAAAGCCATTACTACAATCTCCCTGATATCGGGGAGAATGATGCGTCATATACGACAGATCGAACCTTCGAAGAATATGACATGCGCAGAAAACGCCAATGAAGCATTATATAGAGTTTATTTGATCAGCTTGTGGTTAATGTGGGGAAATATTTGCCGAAAAAAGGAAAGGTATGCAAAAATAACGAGTGCCGTAAGGCACAAAGGTTTGCTCCGGTCAAGTAAGAAAGGCTCAAAAAATGAAGATCAAAGGGGAGATAACTCAAAATTCGTGCTAGGAAGAGTTATGGTTCTTGTGCACTGCATAATTTTTTAACAATCATGCATATTAAATTTGAAGAGGTTCAGACTGGAGATGACAAAGTTTTATACCTGATGAGCAGAAAATGCTGTAAAAATGATGATCAAAGGGAAATAACTCGTAGACAGTATGAGGTAGAGTTATGGTTCTTTCACACTGCACTCTTTACTATGGCAACAAACACAAATGCCAGGTTTCAAATCAATCGGACTGGAGATGACAAAGTTATGCTCCGGACAAAGAACTGTTCTAAAGAACTTTATGATTCAAGGGCAAATAACTCCAGTTGTTCTAGTCTGATTAAACCCATATTCTAACATGACACGCGAATTTGGCTCTGTAAACACAGTGCAAGGAAAGCGTGGTAAAATCTGCGACATTCAATGCAGAATGACGTCATTCTGTATAAAGTAAGTTAGCGAGTTATTCAATAGAACATGGTCTTAATCTGCGTTTTTACTCTATAAATGAACTTGTTTTCCTTTCGTAAAGAATTGGTCATGTTAGAATCGAAATAATCTTCTTTCTATTGTGGTTTATTCTTCAATAAACCACGTTGTGAGTTATGAGGCACAATAAATAACCCACTCCGGCTATCGCCCTCGTGGATTATTCATTGTGCCTCATAACTCACAACTGTGTTTTATTGAAAGATAAACCATGATACAAAGAAGATCATTTCTTAAATCAACCTCATCCGACATCTAATGGTCATATATATTTTGACCATGTTTGGTGCTGGTTGGTAAATAATTGTAGACGCTAGGGTGTAAACAGTCAAATACAGCAATTCTAAAGAACTTTCTAATTCAAGGGCAAATAACTCCTTGTTTTTGGTCCGAATACACCCATAATCAAACTCATCCAGATCTTATGATCATATATATTTTGACCAAGTTTGGAGCTGATTGGTTGATACATGTATTTGTAGATGCCAAAATGTAAACAAAGTCAAATATAGCATTTTTTTCTAATTCAAGGGCAAATAACTCCAGTTGTTCTAGTCCTCATAGACCTATAATCAAACTCATCTGAGACCTTGTGGTCATATAAACTTTGACCAAGTTTGGTGCTGATTGGTTGATATTTGTAGACGCTAGAGTGTAAACAAAGAAATGTGAACGGACGGTCGTACAATGGACGGACAGATGGCAACGGATGGCGAGTGATCACAATAGCTCACTCTGAGCACGCTCAGATGAGCTAAAAAGTCAAAGTTTTTGCATGGTAGGGACGCATATCTAGACCCAGAAAAAGCCAATTCGTTGCTTACAAATGCTTTCAATAAATTTTGTTGTCTGGAAATAAGTTATCACTGTAAGCACCACTTCTGGCTATAACTTCGTACAGAGGAAAAACTCTATGACCTTCTTGGGTTCTGAAAAAAATGTAGGAGGCAAAGAAAATGCTAGTGACTAGCGTTTTCTCCTTTTCAAACAATGCTTTCCCTCCTCTCAAAAGCTCTATAATCTACCAGGGTTCTGAAAAAAATTGTTGGAAAATGCGAGAAACCAGAAACTCAATGAAAAATCTCATGATCCGGGCTTAAAATGAACTGGGTATCAGCATAGGTGTTAAAAAGTTGAATCAGTCTAAAATTTTGTCTGCTACAAACACATGTTGGCTGCAGCTGTTTTTGGTTGAAAGACTAAGTGAAGAATATTTTGAAAGTTACTAGCCCCTGATGTATCAATTCCTTTTTTTTTGAAAATTTACAGCTAGTGAAGTTTATGGTAGGATAGTCCAAGTGGAGAGTAAGTCATTTCCACTATAATAATTATCATCCTAAAAAAAATTGTCATGATTAAAAATGAGTATTTTTATACCACTTTAACCAAGCAACTTTTTCCTTTTTTTTCCTCCTTAGAATTATCATTTATAAATCTAAAACCCCACCTTCTCATTACTAAGGGAGATAATCATTACCTCCCTTTTCAGGAAACTTACAAGACTATCAACAAATAATTTCAAGATAGACATCATAGGATTTTCTAGTTGGTTAGAAATGTGCAAACGTATTACATCAGTATAAATCTAATATCAACTTTTATTCCATGCTGCACTTTACCATACAATAACACTTTTTAATGACCCTGAAAAAGTCGGTTTTTGAAAACATCGTTGGAAAAGGAGAAAATGCTGGTAACCAGCATTTACTCCTTTTCCAACGATGTTTTCTAACCTACCAAAAACAAAATTCCATCATTGGAGCCACATTAGTGTTTTCTGCTAATGCTTTCAATTTGGACAAGTCTAAAACTTTCTCCTGTCAAACCGAGTTTAGATCATTTTCTTCGACAAGGACAGAGATATTACAAAATTACAAAACAGAGATTACAACAGGGCTTTGACAACTACAGCAATCACTAAACTTGATCATACCCCCACCAGCTCAATCCTTGTCACAATACAGGACTTTGTCACAGAATGCAAAATGGCTTGGCACAAAATAGAGTTGAAAAAAGTTCAAGGGGAGATAATCCCACAACAAATCACAGCAGGGTCATAGAAATTGGACAAGCTCAACTTCATATATATAGGGACACTATGTGTAAATTTGAGTTCAGTACTTGAATAACTGTGGGAGATTTTTGCCTGACAAATTTGTGTCTACAGACAGACAAAACAGACGGAAAGACAGCCATGCTGATTCCAGTATACCCCCTGCCACTTCATCGTGGGAGGTATAACAACTCATAGTTTTCTCCAAAAACTGCTGAGCTAAAAAATGAAATGTTTCAAAAGGTGTTATTAGGGTCTCTTTAGGTCTTATTTAATATTAAACCAATATTTCTAATTACATATGTATGGCATTTTCTCATTTCTCCGTTCTTTCTCGCTTCTCCGTTCATGTACTAAAGCGGAAGGAATAAGTGCTCGTGACGTTTTGTTCCACCCTGGTTCTATTCTACTGTGTCAGATATTATGAATAACAACCTATCCTACATCGATACTATTTTTCTATCGAATAAGACACAAAAGTGCAACAAAAGAGAGTATTTTTCACAGCTTGAAAGAAAAAATTTCATTAGATACAATAAAAAGCAAATTTTCAATGTTTTTCAACATTAAATACGCCCAAAAGGGTTGTGTTTACCCTTTACTATGAATAAGCTAGTCCTTCTGAACAAGAGTATAGAATATTTATCAGTCTTTAGCGACCAGCCTTGACTTTCAATCAAATGAATGGAAAAATGAGAAAGTGGCCATACTACCCATGTTGGCGAGGTAGGTTTGAAAAAATCCTCGGATCGAACCTTTTGATGCAAGTTGTAGTGACTTTTTTCAGTAACAAGTTTGATTTACATTTTATATTTAATCACTACACGAAAATTTTGATTCCTTGACTGAAAATGTGAATTTTGTGAGCTTATTTAGGCTTAGGTGAACGGAGAAAGGAGAACACAGTATACACATTTTCACAAAAATCTGTCTCGAACAGCAAGTCTATCGTTTCAGCTTAGGCTATCTGCTGCTTCTTTTGTTGTTTCTGTTATCTGAAATGAAAAGGAATGATTCAGAGCTCCAGATAAGAGGGAGTGAAGGTATTCTCAATCCATTGTTTCTCTTCCAAACCCTATCTTGTGGGTACTCATTAGAATCGTCTTGTCGAGACGATTCTAATGAGCACCCACAACACCGTTTAGTTGAGAATTGTTTATAGTTTCAATTTTGAAATCAAAATCACTCCCTTTATTTGGAGCTCTGATGACTGATCCATCTGTTGACTTTATGGTGACTACCAGTGTTTTCAATGTAATTTCAGTTACCCTTTACTAAACGACAAAGTTTTAGACTTGTCCAAATTGAAAGAATTTGCAAAACACGAAATAGAAGTGATTTAAAATTTGAAATTTGTTTTGGCAAAGGGAAGAAAGCATTGTGGGAAAAGGAGAAAATGCTGATTACCAGCATTTTCTCCTTTTCCCACAATGTTTTCAAAAAGCTTCTTTCTTAGGGGTGTTAAAAGTCAGGATTGTGTGGTAAAGGGTTATATTGCAACAGCTAGTGCACCTATCCATGCTTTTCTGGAGTAACTTTTTACATGTACTCTGCACAATTTTCTTCCCAACCACTGCCTGCTAAGTGCTTTCACGTATAACCATATTGAAAAAATGGTCAGTGTTAACCCATTACCACACAATCCCTACTTTTGACGCCCCTGAGAAAGAAGTCTTTAGAAAACATTGTGAGAAAAGGAGAAAATGCTGGTAACCAGCATTTACTCCTTTTCCCACAATGTTTTCTACCTTTACAAAGCGATTTTCAAATTTTCAGTCACTTTTATTTTGTCGTCTGCAAACGCTTTCGATTTAGACAAGCCTTAAATATTGTCGTTTGATAATGAGTTAAGTGAGGAATGAATCCTCTAACACTGACTATCCTCATTCCTCAAATGTAGATATTGGCCAAGCCAGGGATCAAACCCGCCATTTTTCTGCAAGTTACCAACTCAGCTACCAGTGTTCTTTGAATAGTGCTTTATGCTGCTTTCATTTCAAGGTTTCAGTTATATTAGAGTGGCTCTTAACAGAAATAACCCCATGCTACAGGGAAAACAACTAAATCTTTAAGTTTGTCCAAATCAAAAGCATTTGCAGACGACAAAATAAAACTGCCTGAAAATTTGAAATTTGTTTTGTGAAGGGGAGAAAAAATTGTGGCAAAAGGAGAAAATGCTGGTTACTAGCATTTTCTGCATTTCCAACAATGTTTTCTAAAGGCTTCTTTCTCAGGGTTGTCAAAAGTAGGGATTGTGTGGTAATGGGTTAATACCCCCACCAGCGCTTTGACTGTAAAATGTAATTGCTAATATTTTGTTCACAAACAGATGCACAGACTGATTCCAGTATACCCCTGTGGTGGTATAATAATCTTACAATGGAAGAATTACTGATGTTTCAAGCATTTTCTTGGATTGGTTAGTATTTGAGCCATTTTAATACCTACAGGTCATATCACAGTGACCAGTGTGTTTCTGGCTTTTTCATACAAATGCTGGTACAACTCTTTCCACACCAATACTTTTGTCATATGCACCAGAGGTGAGATGTGAAAAATTTCAGAAAGGAGGTTTGTCTCAAATGGATATCGAACCGACACCCATCAGGTCACAAGTCAGACAGGTTAACCATTGAGATAACAAGCATTTTCCACCCAGTACTCGGAAACGCCAGTACTGTCGTCTGGGACGACAACTTTTCCCCGCGGACGACAAAAAATCCGAGCAAAGGATTCCACCGGACGACAAGTTTTTTTAGTACACGCTTTACGATGTCGGGCTTGATTAGTTTATCATTTGATTGTGTACAAGATGTTTAGCGAGGCGGAAAATTCTCACATGTTAGGTAATCTCTAAAGTCGGGTAGTCGAAGAGGTAGGCGTGGCTACCTGGGAAACTAATGACCAATCGAAATGCGCCATTCTTTATCACTTGCCCAGTACCCGTTACACAGTGGATAATAAATAGCTATTACCCTTATCCCCATAATGTTGTTTGAAATCTGCAAATTATGCATCAATCAACAGATTGCAGACAACTTTATGCTGATAATTGGTCAATATAGTTGATTAAAAGAAGGGTATTTATCATCTCGTGATGCGATTGAGAGGTAGCAATGAAAATAATTGAGTCTGTGACTTTTCAACTTACGAAATTTTTTTTATTGGTCGATCTTTTCAATTGCCAAACAACGTGGCTCGAAAGTCAAATCTCTTTCTTTTTACTATTAGATCATCTGAAATCAGTTTCCGAGTCGCGCAAATTATAGTTTACATCAATTTACAGACTTAAGATTGGCGTAGCAAATATTAATTACACACGTGACCTCAAGTAAGAAAAAACACGGACGAAACAGACCATTATCCGCTTATTGCGAGTAAAATAAGGGATTTTGATGCTATTTGTTATCCTTATAGAGAAATTTATCAAATCATGTGGAAATACCTTTCAATAAATAAACAGAGGAGAAAAACGTCGGTAAAAAAAACAACACACGGAAACCCATGACACAACAAAATGTCTCCGTGACATTGTCTTGTCAGAGTCACTTTAGACTGTCTTTTCTGCATTTTAATGATTTTAAGAAGTAAATTTATATATAGATATCTTATTACAGCAGTTTTTTTCCCTGCAAATCATAAATATGGATTGCTTTACTTCTAGTTCGGAAACAAAATAATTATGTCATACCCTCTAATATGAGGTCCTACCCCAAGTTTTTCAGCACAGGGTGTAAGTTTACCCTTTATATAAAAAGCTAGTAGGAACACTGAAATACATTGTACATGTTTGATAGTAAGAGAGAATGAGTTTGAAAAAAGAGAAATGTATGGGGATTAAAAGAAAAGCTCCAGATCAGCCTAATGATCAGACTAACACAATGCAAAATGATTAACATCATAGTCCATACCAATGAATAATTCTAATTCACTTCTGATTGCAAATTAATATGAAATAAGATTTGGTTTTACAAATGTATAAGAAAATGGGTCCAGAACTGATGCCATTATTAGTATGAATATTTAAACATGTAGGTCTGTATTCTGTTGAATCATCTTGGTAGTTTACATAAAAGATAAAGAGATAGTGAAAAGTTATTAAACTTCTGTAATCCATTGTGCCAATATATACATGTAATGTCTCCATGATAAGAAATCCAAGTTAACTGTTTTTATTAAATGTTTATTTCTCACGTATGAAAATTTATCCTGACTATGGGAATCTAACTTTGTCAAGCTGGAATCCAACTTTTCAGTCTGGAATCCAATTTTTGTCTGAGTTGGATTCCTGGAATCCAACTTTCAAAATCCTAGTGAGAACACTGTCCACCAATATCAAAAACAAAACTTTCAGAAAAGTGCTGCCAGCCCTAAACTGTTCATGCTATGATTGAAAAAAAAAAAAAATCAGTATGATTTCAGTGCATGGTCCATGTAAAAAATTTCTGAAAAGAAATTTATTCCTAACTACCCTTCCTACATTATCTCCGACCAAAACCCTTAACCCAATTCCACACAGTTCCTACTGTTGATGACCCTGAAAAAAAAAAAAGCCTTTGGAAAACATTGTGGGAAAAGGAGAAAATGCTGGTAACCAGCAATTTCTCCTTTTCCCACAATGTTTTCCACCCTTCCCAAAAACAAATTTCAAATCTTCACTTTTATTTTGTCTTCTGCAAATGCTTTTGATTTGTATAAGCCAAAATTTTTGTCGTTTGGTAATGAGTTAACTCTTTACCAAATGACAAAATTTTAGACTGAAAGCATTTGTAGATGACAAAATAAAGGTGACTCAAAAATTGTAATTTGATTTGGGAGGGCTAGAAAACATTGGGGAAAAGGAGAAAATGCTGGTTACCAGTATTTTCTCCTTTTCCTACGATGCCTTCAAAAGCTGTTTTTCTCAGGGTTGTTAAAAGTCGGGATTGTGTGGTAAAGAGTTAACATACATGTAGATATATTTCTTTTGGACCTGAAGATTAAAAAAGTCATTGATAAATCTTACCTGAGCTAAGCTGTTTACAATTTGTGTTATTTCATCCTTTGTTTGTATTAAATGATTTTCTCTCTTTTCTGCTTTATTGCGCAATAATTTGTTCTGTGCTTCCAAATCTGCCAGCGCTTTCTGCAGAACCTTCAGTTTTTCTTGTTTCAATGTAACAGTGTGGGCTCTCAAGTCTGCAGTCACATCTCCACTGGGCTTCCTGAAAGTTACATCCTACCAACAATAAACTCAACGTTAATTTCTGGCCAATACTTTGAACTGTAACAGTTGCAAAGTGTAAAAATATACCCCTAATCAGCCTGGGCTTTTTTTCCTTCTATTGTTGAAGCCGAATTTTGGTGACTTCCCAGTTGCAGAAAGCATCATTTTTTCCCAATTATGGCGAAAGAATTCCCCAAT
Source organism: Tridacna crocea (assembly GCA_943736015.1). Classification (NCBI taxonomy): domain Eukaryota; kingdom Metazoa; phylum Mollusca; class Bivalvia; order Cardiida; family Cardiidae; genus Tridacna; species Tridacna crocea. The sequence goes on along the minus strand of OX031066.1, from coordinate 28,757,508 downwards.
CTTACTAAAAGAATTTCTCAAATTTGCTGGAACAATTTGTAATACATGTGGCATGATGCTGAAATTCTCAGTAAGTAATAATACCAATTCTCAAAAGCTATTTCAAATGACCAGACACATAACTTTCATTATTTAGCAGTAATTGAAACCAAAAGCATGCTTGTTTTTTATTGATTTGTACAGAAATGACTAAGCTGACTGCACAGCAGTACAGCCATAATGTTGCGATTTCTTGGCGCCATTTGGTTTGTTTAATGGAAGCCTTCTTTGATCAAACAGTCATTTTTTGCACATTTTTAACACTGCATGTAGACTGAACGTGGTTGTCATTTCCCCATCATTCAATATTAAATCCTTTGACATGTTTATTGTTATATAGTTGTTTCTCTTTCGTAAAAACTTACAGCTGACATAGAAGTTTTCTTTCACCTTACACTGAGGAACACATTCTTACTCCTTTTCTGTTTCAGTCAATGTATAAAAAACCCCAAAAACACACTGAATCAAAGTAAAACATGTAAAGAGCCAGGAAACATAACATAAAGTTTGTTAAGAGGCCTGCAGATGATAAAGGCCACCGTAACCTTTTTGCTTTAGTTGTGAAACGTTCAAATTCTTTGTTGATCGATCTACTGGTAATCAAATCTCTGCATATTTAGTCTCAATTTGAGATATCGGTTCTGTCGGGCATTGCCAATATCCTTTTGTCTGAAGACTAGACAATTTTTATCAGTGCACATGATGCAAACTCTACATCTCCAGTTATAATATCCAAGCCTAGCCTCCTAACTTCCACAAATAATAAGTCCCTTGTATCAGTTCTTCTATAGTCTTAACTTTAGCCCCCATGGGTGTACCACAGTAGTGTTAAAAAGGTCTATAAGCCTAGTACCGGTATATATGTATATGACAAATGCTTTGAGATATTTGGCCATACATAGTTTACTACTGCCTGTATCTAGAGGTGTAGTCATCCTTGGACATAAACAAAACTTCCAAAGAGCAAAAGGATTCAACACAGGTCAGCCTGTACAGACTGCGCAGTCTGATATGGGCTGATACTTTTTGTAAATGCATTAAGTCCCTTTTTCAGAGAGTATGGCCTTTTACCTCCTAATGGAATTGTTTGAATGGTGTTTTAAGCCGCTTTCAACATTATTTCTGCCATATCAATGCAAAGGTGCATATTTTCTTGGGTTTCACCAGTGCTGGGCTTAAAAACCTAATAGATGCAGTTGGGCTCAAACTATGGGTCTGCAGGTCAAAAGTCCTATATTCTACCACTGGGCCAAGTACAAATTTGATGTTTTCAAAAGCTTTCTAGTGCTGGGGCATTAAAAGTTGTCAATGTGAGGTAAAGGGTTAAACACTATTTCTCATTTACCAGCTCTTAGCATCTCCAGATTTATTTGCAGTGCTGTCTTCAACTATTCTATCCAAGGTGTTCAGTAAATGTTCAATATTCTCTTCTTCACACATCTGATCTATTTCACTCTGTCCAAGAGAAAAAAAAATTTCAATTAATAAGTCCTTTTGCTGCTAAACCCAACTCACCGAACTTTTGCACGCAGTGTAGATCAAGATCAAGCTGCACAAAATGTGCAGTCTGATCTTGGATCTACACTGTCCAATAAGAAGAGATTTTCTTCCAAAAAATAACTTGGAAAGCACCAAATCCATGTTGTTTCTGACCGCCTGAACTGGAAAGAACATCACTCAATTAACTTTTTACCAAACGACAAAATTTTAGACTGGTCCAAATAGATGATTTGCCAATTAAATTTGATATAAGCGATATTTCCATTTTATTGTAAGTGGCGCACCGGAAATATCACGTGACACCGAACAAAACAAAGCATTATTTCAATGAGGAATGTTGTATGTCCCATTTGCAAATCCTTTAAATTTGGATAAATTCATAACTGAAAAAATGTGTCATAGCGAGAAATGTATATGAAATCAATTCTAACACAATTAATATATATGTATATTTCATGACATTGCTTTTGAAAAAAATAATCATGAACAGACAAAATACACATTTTACGAAATCGTATTGAAATAAAGAGATATAGAGACTAAGAATGAACTTACCCTCTGTAACCTGTATAAAATTCATAATCCCGTCCACTAATGATCACCAAACGGGTAAATAAATATGAAACAAAAGATAAGAAGAGTCAATTTAATGTGACGTGTGTGCTAATCTGTAAGAAGCAAGTACATTACAGCTGTTCTAAAGGTCACCCACCCTGCAGTGCGATACCGAGATCAAAGGAACACCGAGTTAACCCATCACCCAATTCTTTTTGTAAAACTTCATTAGATACATATCTTTAAATACATGTACTCAAAATGAAGGTTGAATAAGTATTTTGTGAATAAGGTATGGTAGGTTTGAAATTTGATCTGAAGCCATGTTTCTTTTGTTCATGATCTATAATATGAAGTTATTCGTCAGTAGGAATATGCCTGGAGGTGCAACAAAGACGTCTGATAATAGTGCTGTAATATCAATAAATAGACTGTCCCTTTCTCTCTGAAGACACTGGACAGCTATTTGAGCTTTCACCAAAGTATTCCAAGTTTTGGCGATCCAAGGAAAAAAGGGGCAGACGTGTTGATTTGTCTCACTTTGTTATTTGTCTCACGTCCTCAACCTTAACACCCCCCCCCCCAAAAAAAACCCCGAAGACAAAAAGTAATCAATATATAGTTCTGAAACATCTGTGAACAAGAGGGCCATGATGGCCCTGTATCGCTCCACTGGCTTTTTAACCCTTTACCACACAAATTGAAGTGTTCATGACCATGAAAAAGAGGGCCTTCAAAAACAATGAACACTGTCAGGCAATACAAGTAGATTAATTCATTGGCATGAAAGGTAAAATCCTTGGAAAAATAAGCTGAATGATAGAAACTTTGCTCTGAATTTATTATTCACCTCATGTGAACATAACTATTAGCATCAAAATGAATCACACTCCTTGAAAACAGAATATTTTCTATCAAAAAATTTAATGTCTAGCACCAATCATGTATCAAAGCAGTTTGATAATCAAGGGAAGTAAATAGTACCAAACTTTATCTTTCATAAAAAGAGTTATTTCCCTTGATTAATGTTTGAATTGAAGTGACTATATTTTGAAGCCCATGTTAAACTTGTGATCCCTGAATGGAGGCAATTTTGACCCCAGACCTACAATATGAAACTAGAATGTGTGTTTATAAACAAGAAGATTTTTTAATTTTGCCCAATAAAAAGCCCTATAAAAGAAGTTTGCTCAATAATATGTGACCCATGAGACAGGTTTATCAAGTTTTCACTATAAAAGCCAATGTAAAACTTGTGACCCCTGGGATGGGGTCAAACTTGACCCCCAAAGTTAAAATTTGGGCCCTCTTGGTAGAGGCCCATAAGATAAAGCTACACGCAAAATTTGGTAGCCCTAGGCCTTATGGCTATGTACAAGTAGATTATTAAAGTTTCCCTGTATAAGCCCATGTAAAACTTGTGACCCCCTGGGACGGGGCTAAATTTGACCCCAGGGCTATAATTTGGGCACCATTTGCTAGAGACCTCCTAGATAAAGCTATATGCAAAATTTGATAGCCCTAGCCCTTACAGCTAGGTACGAGTAGATTATTAAAGTTTCCCTATAATTATAAGCCCATGTAAAATTTGTTACCGCCCCCCCCCCCCCCCCCCCCCCCCATGCCCCCCCCCCCCCCCGGGGCGGGGCCAAATTTGACCCCCGGGCTATAATTTGGACACGCTTGGTAGGGGTCCACTAGATAAAGCTACATGCAAAATTTGGTAGTCCTAGGCCCTATGGCTAGGTGGAAGAAGAATTTCAAAGTCCTCCATATATAAGCCCATGTAAAACTTGTTACCCCCGGGGCGGGGCCAATTTTGACCCTAGGGCTATAATTTGGACACTGTTGGTAGAGGTCCACTAGATAAAACTACATGCCAAATTTGGTAGCCCTAGGCCCTATGCCTAGGTAAAAGAGGAATTTTAAAGTTCTCCCTATATTAGCCCATGTAAAACTTGTGACCCCCGGGGCGGGGCCAATTTTGACCCCAGGGCTATAATTTGAAGAAACTTGGTAGAGGTCCACTAGATAAAGCTACATGCAAAATTTGGTAGCCCTAGGCCTTACGGTTTCAGACAAGAAGATTTTCAAAGATTTTTAAAATTTTACAGTTTTGTTGCCATGGCAACCAGAGTTTTTGAAGGAATTAAATTCTTTCAAGAAATTCTGAAGAGGACCATGACAGGATCATTTCTGTGAAGTTTCATCATAATTGGATGGGTAGTTTCAGAGAAGAAGATGTTTAAAGAAAAAGTTAACGCACGGACGGACGGACGGACGCACGACGGACAACGGGCCATGACATAACAAACACTTTCTCCTTTCTCAACAATATGTTTTTACTTTTTCCAGGACAATTACAACAATTTGACCCACTTTTATTCTATCATTTTCATATGCTTAGTATCTGGATAAGTCCAAGGTGTTGTTGTCCGGTGAAAACATTCATGGTAACTATTTAACCCTTTACCAAACGACAAAATTTTAGACTGGACAAAATTGAAAGCACTTGCAGATGACAAAATATATGAAACTCAAAAATTGAAATTTGTTTCCAGCAGGGTATGATACATTGTGGGAAAAGGAGAAAATGCTTATTACCAACATCTTCTTTTCCCAAAATGTTTTCAAAAGGCTTCTATCTAACGGTCATAAAAACCAGGAAATGTTTGGTAAAGTTTTAAAACCCTATACCACATAACCCTAGCTTTTTACGGCCATGAGAAATATAGCTTTCAAAAATGTTCAATAGGAATAAAGTTCTGGTAACCAACCTTTTTTCCTTTTCCTTTGCTTTCCTTCCTGCAGAAATTTTCATTTTTTAAGTCACATTCAAATTATTTTCCGCAAAGGCTTTAAATTTAGGCAAGTCTCAAATTTTGTTTGTTTGGTAAAGAGTTAATGAAGATTCAGTGTTGTAAAAAAAAAATAGCGAAAAGCGAAAAAAGGGGAAAAATAACTATAATAAACATTTATATAACTGCAATAGACCTTTCCTATTCCTATGTCTGATTGATCAACTAATGTTTGCTGAATTCCGCAACTAAGTTTGTAATGTACAGGTTCGCAATCCAGGAATCGGTGGTTTGAATTATTTAAACTATTAAAGTGATAATAATTCTTTAAAAAAAAAAAATCGTTCCAGTATCTGCAAAAAGACAGAGACAGTACTTACTGAAAACTGGGTCATTACACATTTTGAATTTACAGCGAAAAATCCTGACTTTGAAATAACATATAAAATCTCTGTAGTTGCATTTTTGTCATGTTCCTGTTTGAACTACATGTACCTTATCAGTTGACTAGCGTAACGACAAAGTTCAATTCAAATTTGAAACCTTCCATTCCCTCTACAAAAAAAGAAGTTTGGGATTCATTTTCAGTAAGCAAATATTAATGTGCTATACTTGTTTTCATTGAAAAGCTAGTAAAGGGTTGGCTGGGTGTTCTTTTGATCTCGGTATTTCACCGTCAAAGTGGGTGATCTATTTCAAAAGCTGTTATGTTCTTCTTAGGCACAGACTAGCACATATGTGCCGTAATTGTTTTTTCTTTTCAGTTGATCACTTGTAAAGGTTTGGAATTGTTAAAATCTGTTACAGAGGGTAAATCTGTTCTTATTATTGGCCCTAAAAGATGCATTTTTCTGCCAAACATTTTTTTTTTATTTTAAATGCATTATTATGTAACCTGGTTTAACTAGTCCCAGTTTAACTGTATATTTGCACTCATTTCTTTCGGAATGGGAGGATGGGATTTGGTTTTCAAGTTATAAAACTTTATACTACATGTACTAAATAAATTAAACGATGCTTCTAAAGTTGATAGTAAAATCCTAATGTTTTTTTTTAAAGGAATATCTCGAGGAAAAATATCTCGCTATTGGACAGTGTAGATCTAGGATAAGACTGCATGTTTTTTGTAGTCAGATCTTGATCCAACTTGTCTGCAAAAAGTCATCGAGTCATTGTGTCATCAACATGCCCAACAGGAGACAGTGCTTATGATACCACTTTAATCTCTGAAGTTTACTGAAAGATTGATAAAACGACAGTTCTTTTTATGTGAGCATCTTCGAAAAAGTTAATTGATAAAATAAAACTACCGGAAGGATGATTTAAGGGTTTTTTTTTTTTTGGCTTATTTATCATGTTAAGGGTGAATTCCATTTAAAAAATATGACTCTTTCACTATTCTGTATATTCAAGATTGGGAAAGATTGTCCGGTGGAGAGTGCTCGCAAGGGAAGTAACTCGTGGTGACGGGTCAGTAGTGGTATTTGGCAAATGGTCTATTGAAAGTACTTGCAGATGGCAAAATAAACGTACATGTAAAGTCTCCAAAATTGAAATTTGTCTCCGTCAGAGCAGAAAACATTTTGGGAGAAAGCTAAATTGCTGGTTACCAGCATTTTTTTCTTTTTCCTACAATGTTTTCAAAAGGCTTCTATCTCAGGCTCGTGAAAACCAGGGATTGTTTGGTAACTAAAAGGTTGGATAAATAGTGCAAAACTAAACTTTTCTTATTATAGACTGTGTAAATCAAGATCAGGCCACAGGTATTCTAAATCAAGATCAGGCCACAGGTATTCTAATATTGATGCTGGGAACTAGCATCTATAGGTCGATTGTTTACAGATTACCTGAGTCTTAGCCGAAACTGTATTTTGTTTTGAGATGACAGGTGAAGTAACATGAATCCAATTAGGATGCTCTATCCTTTGTACAAGGAGTGGGTATTTCAGTGTGCATTTACCGTACAGTTGGCTATTGCAGTGCACAATCTTCACCGTTTTCAACATTATCCCAGTTATATCGCTACGCTCACTGCGCCTATCCATGCATTCTAGGAGTTTCTTTGACCACTACTTCACAGAATTTTCTTTCTAAGCTACTGGCTGCTTTCCCACATGATCATCGTCAAAACAATGGTCAGCGGTGGGAGAGGAATGAATCCTGTCACAGTGACTTTCATCAATCCTTGGAAAGAAATTGGTCAGGGGGTGTGGCCAAGGATCAAACCCTGGATCCTGTGTTCTCAAGTCCTGCATGCTATCCACTGAGCTACCGGGGCTCGGCTAAAAAAAAAAAATACAGCTTTATTTATCTAAACTTAATAATGATAATAATAATCATAGATACATGTAATAAACTAATAATAATAAAGGGTGTTTTGGTATTTTGGTGATTTGTCAGACCAAATAAAAATACCAAATAAGTCTAATGACTTGTATAGCTTAAGAATAGACCATGTAAATCAAAGATCAAGGATCTGACTGCATGTTCAATACACTTATGCTAGATATTCATGTAAAATACAAAATTCTCAAATTTTTTACTAAAAAAAATTTCGAATCTTTCAAACATGGAGAAATTAAGTACAATGCTTTCAACTTGGGTGAATCCATAATTTTGCAAAAACTTTCTGATGAAATCTGAGACATGTCTAAAACTAGAGCTATCACTAAACAAGATTATCCCTTTCCCAAACAATCCCTGGTTTTTACGGGTCTGTAATAGTAACCTTTTGAAAACATTGTGGGAAAAGGAGAAAATGCTGGTAACCAGCAGTTTCTCCTTTTCCCACAATATTTTCTACCTTATCATAGGCAGAAATAATCTTTTCAGCAAGAGTTGAATTGTCACCTGCAAATGCTTTCAATTTGGTCTAGTCCAAAAGCTTGTTGTTTGGGAACGGGTTAAACCCCCCACCAGCTCCTTGTCACAAAAACAGGTCTTTGTCACAATGCAGAATGGTTTAGTACAAAAGAAAGAGTTGAAAAAAGTTCAAGGAGAGATAAATGCTAACAATTCGCAGCAGGGTCATGAAAATTGCACATGCACAACTTCACATATACAGGAACCCTGTGAGTAAATTCAGGTTCATTAAGTGACTGTGTAGGAGTATTGCTCCGGACAAATTTGTGTCTACAGACAGATGGACGGACAGACAGATGGAGATTCCAGTATACCCCCCTCCACTATGTTTGGGGGTGGGGGGGGGTATAAAGAGAGCAAGTAAACTATGGCTTTTAAAGCTAGAAAAAATTGTAGGAAAACAAAAAAAATATGGTGGTGACAGCATTTTCTTTTCAACAATTTTATTAAAACCTTTTTGTTCAAGGTGGTCATATAACAGCTATGTTCAGTGAAAGGTTTACGCTAGTGCTAAATGACCCAAGGAAAGAAGCCTTTTGAAAACGTGTGAAAAAGGAGAAAATGCTGGTTAACAGCATTTTCTCCTTTTCCCCACAATGTTTTCTATCCTATCAAAGGAAAATTGCACCATTTGAGCCACATTGAAATTATCTTCTGCAAATGCTTTCAATTTTTTTGACGAACTTGTCTAATATTTTGTCATTTGGTAAAAGATTACTGGCCACTCTAAGCTCATTAATCCTTTATCAAAAATTTGTAGACTTGTCAAAATTGAAAGCAATTGCCGACGACAATTTCAATGTGGCTCAAATGGCGCAATTTTTCTTTAATAGGGTAGAAAACATCGTAGGAAAAGGAGAAAATGCTGGTAACCAGCATTTTCTCCTTTTCCTACTATGTTTTTTAAAAATGCTCCTATCCAAGGGTTGTTAAAAAGACGCATTGTGTGGTATAGGGTTAACTATTGGACTGGAAAGTACCAGTTTATTACCTTAATGTTTTGCTCCAACTGAGAAATTGCCTCATTTTGTAAATGCCGCAAAATATTTGTATCAACATTGGGTATAGGCTTCACTAGTCTGAAAAAGAAGGAGTGAAGTAATGAGTAATTATATCTTTATCATACTAGAAAATTTAGACTTGTCCAAATTGAAAGCATTTGCAGAGGACAAAATAAATGTGACTGAAACATTGAAATTTAGTCTGGGAAGCATAGAAAACATTGTCGGAAAAGGAGAAAAAAGCCTTCTAAAAACACTGAGAGAAAAGGAGAAAATGCTGTTAACTAGCATTTTCTCCTTTTCAGACAATGTTTTCTATCATTTCTTAAAAATTTTTCCCGTTTGAGACACACCATAATTGTGGTCTGTAAATGCTTTGAATTTTGGACCGGTTTAACAGTGTGTGTTTTAGTAGAGAGTTGCTTCATACAGCAACATGATACAGGGCTAATTAACAAAACATGTTTTTGCCATATATTTTTTTTTCACAAATTTTAGAAACTGTTTCCAATCCCCGGTAGCTCAGTCTGTAGCTTTCAGGACTTGATAATAGAGGGACACCGGTTTAATTTAAACATATTTATTTTACATCGATTGAGAAACAAGTTCTTACAACTTATACTAATCCCTCTTGATTCTGCTTCCTGGGAATTATACCAGTACTCATGCTGAATGTGTGGGCCAATGAAAAATCCCAAAGTTGACACCTGCGCCCGGGTTTCGAACTCAGGACCTTTAGGTTATGAGCCCGACGCTCTACCTCACGACCATGGACGCTGGTTTGATCCCTGGCTCAGCCAATTCCAAGGATTTATGATAGTCAATGCAACAGGATTCATACCTTTCTCACCGCTGACCATTGTTCTGATGATGCTTATCTTGGAAAGAACACGATTTTGAGGGGTAAAACTTTTAAAAACATTGTGGGTAAAGGAGAAAATGCTGGATAACCAGCATTTCCTCCTTTTACCACATTTTCTCCTTTCTCAGACACAAAAACCTTCTTAAGAGCCATAATCTGTCATCTGCAAATGAATGCTTTCAAATTGGACTGGTCTGAAAATTTGTCATTTGGTGAAGATTAATCATTACTTAGCCTTTACATCAACATTATTTCAGTTATATCATGTTGGCCAGTGCACCTATCCAATAATCATTGCTTTCCTGAAGTCTCTTTTACCAGTACTAGTATGCACAATTTTCTTTTCAAGCCACTGACTTTTTTCCCTCATAACCATTAACGAAACACTAGTCAGCGGAGGGAGAGGAATGAATCCTGTCGCAATGACTATCATCAATCCTTGGAAAGAGATTGGCTAAGAAAGGGATGGAACTCAGGACCCCTTGTTCTCAAGTTCTGTACGCTACCCACTGAGCTAATGCAGTTCGGTTTCCTTGACAAAGAAAAAACGACCTATACAGCCTATTGAAACAATGCCTCTATTTCTATTTTCCAATACAGAATTGGTGCTTTGAAGGAAAGTATCACAACACTGAGTTACATGAATCCTAACTAACATGTTAACCCATTACTACACAATCCCGGGTTTTAATGACCCTATAGGAGAAGACTTTTGAAAACAATTAAATGTTGTGGAAAAATGGAGAAAATGCTGGTAACCAGCATTTTCTCCCTTTCTCACACCGTTTCTTTCCCATCAAAAACAACTGTTGTTTCAGTTACATTTGTCATCTGCAAATCCTTTAAATTTGAACCAGTCTAAATTTTTGTCACTTGGTAGTGTTAAACTGGGTACAAACACAACTAACATCACATTATATGCTGATTCTGTCAAAAGTCAGAATAAAGTGATAGAGGTCTCAAAGATTTAAGAATGAAATTAGAATGGATTTTGGACATTTTGCTTCATAACCATTCCGACCAATTACGACTTCATTTTCAGTCTGCAATTTCCGGCCGATGTTTTTGTAAAAACAATTGAAATGACACCTGAAGCTTCAGAAACCAGATCATGCAGATAAATATACATCTAGATGCAGTGATAGATAGACTAGAAGACGACAGGAGATCATTATGGGCCGAAATTGTAAGGGACCGATATTGAATCTTTGAATGGTCGAAATTGTTATAGGCCGAAATATCCAGTCACCATTCCATATCTTTTAAGAAGTAGGTAGTCTTACTTCAAGTTCCGAGTGTATGATTTAATTGTCTTGTTAAGAACATCTTTAAGGGTATTTAGTCGTTTACTTTCATGTGAGGCTTCAACAGATTCTTCTGTCACGCCTGTTTCGCTCAAACCGGTGTCTTCCGCCATCTTTGCGGTAAAGTTGGTAATCAAATTTCGCGCATTAAGATCAACAGAATGACAGAAAAGCCAGAGATATTACCGAAACGATACTTAATTCCGAAAACATCTTTTATTACCGAATAGATGTTTAATACCGAAAAGAGGGATTTATTATGTTTTTTTTAAGGATATCGAATGCAGTACAAGTCTCTATGTAATAAATTGGGAATATTTGTTGAAATCAGGTAGTCATTTGAACGGCTTAGAGAGCTTTGGCTGACAACAGATGACATTCAAAATGATGGAAAATGTCATAGATAGGGTTCTCCTTTTCCCACAATCTTTTAGAGATAAAAACATCATCATTTAGGCATGTTAAAACATGATTTGTCTGGTAAAAGAAAAAACAAAGCTTTGTGGTCAATAATGGCTTTGCCCAGGAGTCAAGAGGTCACAACTTTCTCGTAGGATTTTATAGAAAAAAAAGTATGTCTTCAAATTTAAAACCAATTGCCCAGAGAAGTAATAGTTGGCTTGTAATCTTTTCACTTATTAGCCAGTGGCACGATACAGGGCCGTCATGGCCCTCTTGTTATAAGTTATATCCCTTGTTGCATCAGTGAACTAGAGAAACAAATGGATGGCAAAAGAAATAGGGCCCTTTTTTAAACCTGGGCCTTAGCCTATTGTATGTCTTTAAGTTTGAAACTATTTGGCCGGAGTTGTAATGTTTGACTTGTAGTGTTTTCACTTATTAGCCAGTGGAGCGTTACAGGGCCATCATGACCCTCTTGTTTCAAGTCATATCCCCTACTGCATCAGTGAAATAGATTAACAGAGTAGGACAGTAAGAATAACAAAGGAAATAAAGCAGCTTAAGTAATGAAAATAGCCAAATCATAGTGTTGGCATACTTATGGTTACAGTTGTGAATATATAATGAAATAGCGAAATCAAAGATTAGTGTGCAACAACACTGTATTCTGTTGCACTCATACATTGATCATTTTTGAGGTGCTAAATGCTAAAACTCCATAACTGTTCTTAATTCTGGTCCTCTATGTCTGTCTGAGTAGCTCTAGCCGAAGCTGTGAAAAAATCTAGCCAGAAATATTAACACATTCAATGTGAAGACTGAAAATCAGAGACTGTTTTCAATTCATTCTGCTAGGCACATTTATTAGGTGTTTTACAGTATGTGAAATTGGTTAGACTTGATTTAATGTAAGTCTTACATACATGGATTTTTATGAGCATCTTAAATTCAAAAGATTTGTCAAAAAGATTGCATTGTTTCATTGTTTTTTTTTTTATTATTGTGAACATAGGAAAAGTTCAATTTTTGTTCTAGGAAAATTTGGGGAAGGTGCTTTTATTAGCATATAAAAAAAATTCTGCACCACTTTCAGATCTGGCATCCATGCTTAAAGTGACTCTAATAGGCTGTCCCAACTCACTGTACCATGTGAATTTTTCTACCAGATGGATTGAAAAAAAATTAAAAATAGGGCCTTTTTTTGATCTGGGCCTTAGCCTAAAAGTATGAAGTGAATATCTTCAGTAACAACAATGAATATTATAAAATATAAAATGACAGTGGCAACAACACAGGACAATGACAACTTAAAAGCTATGATAATACCTGGGTGTTTTTTGTCCCCCTAAAAGTCATCAGCAGGTTGTTTTGTGTGAAAACATCAATCTTAAAAAATAGAAGTGTATTAACCTATTACCACACAATCCCTACTTTTGACGTCCATGAGAAAAAAGCCTGTAGAAAACATTGTGGGAAAAGGACAAAATGCTGGTAACCAGCATTTTCTCCTTTGCCCACAATGTTGCTTACCCTTCACAATTAAAACAAATTTCAAATTTTCAGTCACTTTTATTTTGTCGTCTGCAAATGCTTTCATTTTAAACAGTCTAAAATATTGTTGTTTGGTAGAGTTAAAGAAAAAATACAAAGATATTCACTTATATTTAATGATTTATTAGTACATGTTCATTGGTTGCACAACAGCATAAAAGAAAAAGATGCACACAAAACTCTTTCCCACATGACAAAAATTTTAATCTAATCTAAATCCAAAGCATGAGGCATAAATTGTGGGATTTACTTTTGAAAACAGGGAAAATATTTTGGTAAAACGAGAAAATGTTGGTAACCATCATTTTCTCCTTTTCCCACAATGTTTTCAAAAGCTTTCCTTGTAAGGGTTGTAACATACATGTAGCACTAGGATAAGTGAGCTAAAGGTTACTGGAAAGTTAAAGCCTTACCACATAATGATGACTTTTGACATGTTTAAGGAAGAAGCCTTTTGAAAGCAATGTGGGAAAAGAAGAAAATGCTGGTAACCAGCATTTTCTCCTTTTCTTACAGTGTTTTCTACCCTATCATGGTCAAATTTCATTCTCCGAGTCATATTTAAATTGTTGTCTGCAAATGCTTTCAATTTGGACAAGGTCAAAATTTTGTCGTCTGGTATAGAGTTAATTGACTTATAAGTTCTTTTTTTTTTTAATAAAGCATAACATAGTTGAAAAAGAGAAAGAGAAGTTGAAAACTACATTTATATAAAAAATGATTCTTACTTAAAACAAATTAAAAATAGGTAGAAAAATACATAATGATCACAGATCTAGTAAAAAGAAGAAATATCACAGAAACGTATAATTTCAAGACAAATAGTTTGAAGTGGAATTAACATGTACATGTATAAAGCAATAAATATTCATTAAAGGAAAGAGACATATTTAAAATGTAAGAGACATATTTAAAAAAAAACCACCTTCTACATCCTAAGATCATAACTAAATAATAAATGTTCGCAGTACAAAAAATTTGTTTCACAAGTATCGGCAATTAAAATTGCCGCAATGTTTGATGGCCTTTATGTTAAAGATGTGGCCTCAAACTTCAAATATGTTTAGAATTACTGTTGGTTAAAAACCCCAGTCACAAGCACCAATACATTATGCAAACTCTGTATCATTTGCTCGATCAAGCATGAAACTGAAAAAAAAAAATTATTGGCCAACTGCAAACACAATGACGTAAGAACCAGTCCATGTGTGGGGAATCACCTAATCTGTGCCTTGCAGGTAAACTTATTATCGGATACTCTCCACTCTTGCATAGCCATGTGGATGTAATGTGTGAAAACCCTGGATCCTTGCTGTGTTTTGTGGATTTTTATTGACAGTTGGTGTTATACACAAATATTGATGTATGAATTGCTTTGAAAAACTCTGACCGATCTATAGGTATATTTTCGGAATTCTAATCGGTCAGGCAACTCAAAAATCGGTCTGGACCGGCATTTTGTCAGTTTTCCGCAGCCCTGGTATAACTATAATAAGCACATCTTTGCTTCATGCTAAAAACTTCCCACGAACTTTGACTGAAATCCATCCAGTAAATATTGAAAAATAGAGCAGACAAAAAATATTCATGAAAGGGCCATAAATCCTTTAAAATCATCACCAAATGACAACATGCACATCTTGACTTCATACTAAAACTTCTTGTGAAGTTTGACTGAAATCTGTCCCGTAGTTATTGGGAAATAGAGCGGACAAAAAAAAAAATCATGAAAAGGACATAAATCCTTCAACTCTTTACCAAGCAACAAAATTTTAGATTGGTCCAAACTGAAAGCACTTGTTTTTTTTTTTGGATTTTTGTAAAATTTTCTTTTCGTCCCAAAATCTGTAGGGCCACCTGTAAAGTTAAGATTTGTCCTTTATTTCTTTAACTATGTCAAAAATGTATCAAATTTTTACATGTAAAAGTTTTTGCAAATTTTTTCCCACAATGTTTTCTATCCTAAAACAAACACAACTCAAAAACTGAAATTTGTTTCCAGAATGGTAGAAAACATTGTGGGAAAAGGAGAAAATGCTGGTTACCAGCATTTTCTTCTATTCTCACAATGTTTCAAAAGGCTTCTATCTCAGGGTCGTAAAAACCAAAAAATGTTTGGGAAAGGGTTAAGATCATTCAACAGTAACCAAATTATAATATGCTCATCTTGAATTCATATTGACAGTTTCAATGAATTTTGACTGAAATCAGTTAAGTGGTTATTTAGAAATAGAGCAGACAAAAAATTAAATAAAGACTGACCGACACAGTGACTCCTATATACCCCTCTCCAAACTAAGTTTGTGGGGGGTGGAAAAAAGGAATGTACAAAAAATATAGATCAAAACTGAACTGTTAATCTATGAGCATACAATGACTTTTTATCTCACTGCTGAAGTGAACGCTTGAAAATTATGCTTAGAAAAAAGGCATTGATTGTGTTATGTACATACCCAAATATTCCTAGCTTTGTTCATGTGTGTATCTATTTTGGAATGGTTTTCCCCTGTTGCTATTTTTAGAACTGGATTCTCTCTTGTGGAATATTGTGCTGGAAGTTTCCAGGCCTTTATACAATCTGTTTACTAGAAATTATGCAACTGATTTTAACATGAATTTTCTGGAAGTTTCTCTGTTATTATAAAAGGAAAAGCTTTTTACATCTCAGTGTTCACTAGTTAATACATGATTGCCAGACTACAGTGGGGATTATTTTGTGTTTGTGTCATAATTAGTGCTTGGATGACATTCAGTTTGGAATTTAACGTCTAAGGTATTGTTTTGTACTATTGTAATATTGTCACTGTTTATTTGATATTTTTGTTAATAAATTCTGTTAATTGTTATCGTTTGTTGCTGGCTTCTACTTTCTAGTTACGCCTGAATTGTAACAGAAATTGGGGGCTCGTCCGGGATTGGAAAATAGACTAACGTATTTGTTTTCCATTTTGGACTATCCATCGATTGGAAAATAGACTAACGCATTCGTTTTCCTTTTGGGATTAACCATCAATTGGAAAATAAGACATAGACGTTTGCTTTTCACAATTTGAATAAAAATCTAATACATCTTGTAAGTCAAAATTACTAATCAGTAATTATAATACAATTTTGTACTTGAATCCAGCAACAAACAAACATGTCTTTTGACTTAGATAAATTTACGGCTGAACCGTCTGTGGAGCTATTGAATTTAGGTAAAAAGACTATTTGCTTAATCTTGCTAAACACTATGAATTGTCTGAAATAAAATCTTCAATGCGTAAACATGAAATTAGGAACATTTTGGTACAATATTTTGTTGATGAGGAGATTTTCAATGAAAATGCGCTTTCCCTGATAGTTGACGTTCAGTCAGTTTCAAGTTCGAAAGAACTTGAATTAAAACTTCAGATCAGACAGTTAGAAATGGAAAGAGAAAGAGAGAGAGAAGAAAGAGAAATGGAAAGAGAAAGGGAGAGAGCTGAAAGAGAAAGGGAAAGACAGAGAGAAGAAAGAGAAGAGAGAGAGAAGGAGAGAGAATTTCAATTAAGAATGAGGGAAATAGAAATGCAAGAAAGAGCAAATCAGGCGAAGCAAAAGATTGAATACAATTTCGATGTTACAAAACATATTAGGCTTGTTCCTCCATTTCAAGAAAAAGAAGTTGATAAATACTTCCTACACTTTGAAAAAGTTGCAGAAAACTTAAATTGGCCAAGAGAGCACTGGACTTTGCTTCTGCAAAGTGTTTTGATAGGCAAAGCTCGTGAAATTTATACACAACTAGGTGTTGAACAATGTCAATATGAGACTGTTAAAGAACTTATTCTCAAAGGTTATGAGCTGGTCCCAGAAGCATATAGACAAAAATTTAGAAATTGTAAAAAAGATTCTAACCAGACTCATGTTGAATTTGCTAGAAACAAAGAACAGTTATTTGATAGATGGTGCTGTTCTAAGAAAATAGACCAAAATTATGATAAACTAAGACAACTTATGTTAGTTGAAGAATTCAAACATTGTATTCAATCTGATGTTAAGACATTCTTAGACGAAAAACAAGTTGAAACTTTAGAAGAAGCAGCTCGTCTGGCTGATAATTACTACCTTACACATAAAGTTTCTTTTATTGCTAAACCCAAACCTACTTCCTCACATCCCCAAAATAAATTTATGTCTGGTAATTCATCTGGCATGCCCAGTCAATCCAATACACCCAAACCCAATTCTACTAGTGAAACCAAAACTCAATATCCCTTATCTCGACCCACTTGTAACTATTGTAAGAAACCTGGTCACCTTGTTTCTGAATGTTTAAAATTAAAAAGGAAGTTAGAAAGTGATGAAACCAAACCAACAGGGCTCACCACTCTTAGACCAAGGCCACAGTCTTCTATTAAAACCAATTACAGTTGTAAACACTGTCCCACAAGAATCAAATGTATCTGATCTTGAAGTAAATTCGGACTTCATTGATAAATCTGATCCTGGTCCATCTAGACTTGAGAATTCTGATATTTTGAGAAATCTTAACAACAAACTTTCTCACTTGGAACCATCACAGCAGGAAGAGCTGAAACAGTTGATACATGAATATGAACATTTATTTCCTGATATCCCCACAAGAACAGATAAAATCTATCATGATGTCATTGTGGAAGATTCTAAACCAATAAAGCAACATCCATATAGAATGAATCCTTTGAAACAGAAATACCTCCAAGATGAAGTAAAATACTTACTGGAAAATGACTTTATTGAACCTAGCCAGAGTAATTACAGTTCACCATGTATATTAGTACCTAAATCAAATGGAACTTATAGAATGTGTACTGACTATCGTAAAGTGAACTCTGTGACAAAAACAGACTCTTTTCTAATACCAAGAATTGATGACTGTATTGACAAAGTTGGAAATTCTAAATATGTCACCAAATTTGACCTACTAAAAGGATTCTGGCAAGTCCCATTGACTGATAAAGCAAAAGAAGTATCAGCCTTTGCTACTCCAAACGGTCTGTACCAGTACAAAGTTATGCCGTTTGGGATGAAAAATTCTCCTGCAACGTTTCAGCGACTTATAAACAACGTTATATGCGGATTAGATGGCTGTGATGCATATATTGATGATGTCATCATCTACTCAGACAGTTGGAGTGACCACCTTCAAAGAATCAGGAAGTTCTTCGACCGACTCAGTAAAGCGAAACTGACTGTGAATCTTGCAAAAACTGAATTTTGTAATGCTACTGTAACATTTCTAGGACATCTTGTGGGACAGGGTCAAGTTAAACCTTTAGAAGCTAAAGTCAATGCTATCTCTGAGTTTCCTGTGCCTAAATGTAAAAGACAGCTGATGCGATTTCTTGGTATGGCTGGCTACTATAGGAAATTCTGTAAAAATTTCTCGGGTATTGCTGAACCTTTAACAAATTTACTTAAGAAAAGCACAAAGTTCAAATGGAATGACATATGTCAAGATGCATTTGATCGTCTGAAAGCCATACTTAAGAGCGCACCAGTTCTCTTGGCACCTGATTTTGACAAATGTTTCAAATTAGCTGTTGATGCAAGTGATGTTGGTATTGGTGCTGTTCTTTTACAAGAAGATAATAATGGTATTGATCACCCAGTTTGTTACTTTTCTAAGAAATTTAACAAACATCAGAAAAATTACTCTACCATAGAAAAAGAGTGTCTTGCCTTAATTCTGGCAATCCAGCAGTTTGAAGTTTATTTAACCTCTTCAACTTCACCAATTGTTGTTTTCAGTGATCATAACCCTTTAAGTTTTCTACACAAACTTAAGAATAAGAATCAAAGATTACTGAGGTGGAGTTTATTGCTTCAAGAGTTTAATCTTGACATAAGACACATAAAAGGGAAAGATAACATTATACCAGATGCTCTTTCAAGAGTTTGAAATTCAAGTGGTCATTTTCCCTAAATCAAGTTCAAACTGGATTTTCAAATTGTAATTTCATTACCTTGACTATTTTCATTAATCTGAAATACTTAATATTTGAGTTTGTCATTTCCTATGTATACTTCAGATAAAGTATCATATACATGTATATAAATAATATTGCAAAAAAGAAAGATTTATTTCATAAACCTTCCTTTTTCTTTTCAAGGGGGGAAGTGTTATGTACATACCCAGTTATTCCTAGCCTTGTTCATGTGTGTATCTATTTTGGAATGGTTTTCCCCTGTTGCTATTTTTAGAACTGGATTCTCTCTTGTGGAATATTGTGCTGGAAGTTTCCAGGCCTTTATACAATCTGTTTACTAGAAATTATGCAACTGATTTTAACATGAATTTTCTGGAAGTTTCTCTGTTATTATAAAAGGAAAAGCTTTTTACATCTCAGTGTTCACTAGTTAATACATGATTGCCAGACTACAGTGGGGATTATTTTGTGTTTGTGTCATAATTAGTGCTTGGATTACATTCAGTTTGGATTCGGATCAGACTAGACTAAAGTGAGGATTACTTCGTGTGCTTGGATTACATTCAGTTTGGATCAGGATCAGACTGGAATTAAGACTGGAATAATTTGTCTTTTGAATTTAACGTCTAAGGTATTGTTTTGTACTATTGTAATATTGTCACTGTTTATTTGATATTTTTGTTAATAAATTCTGTTAATTGTTATCGTTTGTTGCTGGCTTCTACTTTCTAGTTACGCCTGACTCGTAACAATTGTCATATTAAGATATCTTCTTTTAGTCAAAACATTCTCATTATTCAAGAGTGTCATTGAATTATCTAAAGGCATATCAAGGAAAAGACAAAAGAATGTCTTTAAACCATTACCACACAATCCCTACTTTTGACAACCCAGAGAAAGAAGCCTTTATAAAGCATTTTCTTTTTTTCCCACAATGTTTTCTACTCTTCACTAAACAAATTTCAAATTTTCAGTCACTTTTATTTTGTTGTCTGCAAATGCTTTCGATTTGGACAAGCCTAAAATATTGTATGTTTGGTAATGAGTTAAGATATAGCCTTTTTATTATAACATTCTTATTACTCAAGTATATCACTGAATTAACCTTATAGGTATATCAAGGAAAAGACAAAATAATGTCCTTACGGTTGTAGATCTGTAACACTTCTAGTGAAGCATGGGATAACATTTCTCGATAGTTGATAAATATAGATTTATACACATATAATACTTCTAATCGTTTTTATCCAACCAGAACTTCCTTTGTTGTCTATCTTGAATTTATTTTGTTGATACTTTTATTAGTTTCCAGAAAAGGGATGTAATTATTATTTCCCCTTGTAATGAGAATATAGTGGTTTTAGATTTATAAATTATAATTCTAACAAGTACAAAAAGGAAAAAGTGGCCTGGTAAAAGTAGCATGATAATACTCATAGCAAATTTTGTAGGATAATATAATAGTGGAAATGGCTGCTTTCTGTCACAGGTCTACTACCTTAACCCTTTACCAAACGAGAAAACTTTGGACTTGTCAAAATTAAACGCATTTGCAGACGACAAAATAATTGTGAATCAAAAATTGAAATTTAATTTGGAAAGGGTGGAAAACATTGTGGGAAATGGAGAAAAATGCTGGTTACCAGCATTTTCTCCTTTTCCCACAATGTTTTCAAAGGCTTTCTTTCTCAGGGTCATTAAAAGTCGGGATTGTATGGTAAAGAGTTAATGGCAGTGATCCTGTGAGGTTAGTGGTGCCATTGAGGTACCCTTTCAGTGCTGAAGAGACAATATAGACAATTTAACTAAAATAGACAATTTAACATTTTAACAAAATAGATGATTTAACATTCTAACATTCCTGAAAATGAAACCTTTAGAAAACATTGTATGTAAAGAAGAAAATGCTGGTAACCAGCACATTGTTCTTTACCTTCAATGTTACAGACACTTATTAACACGTTACCACACAATTCCTACCTTTGACGCCCCTGAGAAAGAAGCCTCTTGAAAACACTGTGGGAAAAGGGCAAAATGCTGCTAATCAGCAATTTCCACAATGTTTTCTACTCTATCCCACAATATTTTCTATCAAAGAAAAATTACACCATTTGAGCAACATCGAAACTGTTGTCTGCAAATGCTTTCAGCTTGGACAAGGCTAAAATTTTGTTGCCTGGTAAAGGGTTAACTCTTTTCCAAGCAACAAAAAGGTTAACTTGTCCAAATTGAAAGTGTTTACAGCATTTCTCCTTTATTATGATAAACAATATAAATTCTCGGTTCTATACAATTTTATACAGTAGTGAAAGATATTGATCCATAATTGAAAAATGAATTGACCATATATCTTAAAATTGCTCCCAGTCTGCCACTTTGCTCTGAATAAAAATATAAAAAGCATATTGGCGGAAGGGGTCATTGTACACATGTATAAAGCTTCATGATATTCCGTTCAGTGGTATTCGAGATATTCTCCAAGACAGACCGATAGACAGATAATGCTAATACAGCTAGACTACACAAAAACTGTTTCCCTCCACATATGGCAAGGGATAACCACTTAAGAAGAATTTTGCTTAGACTAGCACAAGCACTACATGTAAATCATACAACAAAATAAACACAACTAAACTAGAGCTGTCACTTAATGTGACTAAATACCCCTGCCAGTACTTTGACAGAAACAGGCAGTTATTAGTATTTTTTACACAGATGGACACACAGACATACAGACGGACAGACAGGCTGATTCCAGTATACCCCCTAAAACATTTGTTTTTTGGGGGTATAATAATGATTATTATATAGCAACGGTACAACTCTATTGTCTGCATATTTGGATAAAATGCCCAACATACATGTGGCTATTTAGCTCTAATAAAAAACAGATAACATAAATAGCACTAGAGTTGGACGGTATAGACGATATAGATCACAGTGTGCTGTCTGATCTTAGATATACAAAATTGATTATATCTTGTTAGAAGAAAAAAAAATTACAACTAGAGCTATCACTCAACGTGATCATACCCCCCACCAGCTCCTTGCCACCAAACAGGTCTTTGTCACAGAATGCAGAATGGTTGAGTATAAAAGTAAGAGTTGAACATGAGCAGCAAATTGTCTCAAGCAGGGTTCGCGCTGCCGATCGCCATTGTCGCCATTTGGCGCAAGATTTTTTCATTTGGCGACAATGCGTGGCGACAACTTTTTACAAGCTGGCCCCAAAAAGAAATTCTTTTGAAATTCATTCTCGTAAGCGTTTGCAAGCTAAGCGAGTTATAGCCTTGGTCGAGTGGGCGACTTGGGCGAAGAAGTCGCCGGATTTCAAAAAACTTCGCTCATTTCGCCAAGAAAAGCGAAGTCCAAGTCGACTGAAAAAAATCGGGAAGTCGCCTCGCGTTTATCGACAAAGCGTCCTGTGTGTAATCTACCCTACCAGCGTGTGCCGTACCCGATTTACAGTTAGTGCCCAATCAGCGAGGTTAATTAGTTTACAACATACCGAGAGTCTGATTGACAAGTCATTGTTAATTAACTTTACAACACCATGGGATAATCCCATATTATTGACAAATATCAGCGCCGCCTATCGGTGTTTGTCGGACCTCTATTTTTGAAACACGGTTTGCTAAATTTAGTAACTATATATGAAAGTGAATGTACTACCCCGGATATCGGTCAATCTTCGTCAACTTTTATTTCCAAAGTTTTATATGGATTGAAATAACCCAGTTTTGAAAACCATGGAATCGGTACCTACTTGCTTATCACAATTTACTCCATCCTAACTAGTTATTAGACTCTACTCGCAGTTTTCCAAATGAACAGATATGATGACGTACTTAGATAATCTAGATGTGTGGCAATATTTTCAAATCATGTGACTAATTTGGCGCCAATGTAGTATCACGTTACAAGGCTTTCGGCGAATTTAGCGAAGTCACATGATTCAACTTAAAAAATGGTAGCTCGTCACTGCAACAACAGTTGGATGAAATCGAATATATTCTATGACACTAACTCATGTAACTATATGATAAAATGTAAAAAAAAGTTATTGTCTTTGATTCTAGACAGATCTAAGTATTCTGTTGATTTTATAGTATTTCCTCGATTGGGCTGCGAACCGCAAATCTACAAGGCTTTGAAAGTAAATTAGGTGTTTTAGTTGTTGAATGATGGTTTTATTTACGATTTATCCGATATTAATCAAAGACAAACGCTAATCAAACAGCTGTATTTTCGATGTCTCTCGCACTCTGAAACTGGGTCTAACTTATCAATAGAAAGTTGAAAACATCGTGGCAATCTGAGAAAATGCTGGAAGTAAGCTTTTCTACATTTAACCGACTTTATTTTTTTTTATATATCTTTAAACATTAGTTACAGACTTTGAGCGGTTATCTACAGGTATTTGCCTGTTGCAAATGCTGTCAATTTGATAGGTTATAGATAGGTAACTTTTTAGCTCTTTCTTTCTATGTAAAAATGGATGGCTACGTTAAAGTCCGTGAGAAAAAGTAAAGCTGATGCCTCCCATAATGAAAGTGAATCTAACCAACTCGGCACGCCTTCAAAAGTTGCAAAACGATTATTTAAGAACTATTGGCTTTCAGACCCTGAATTTTCTAGCTTTCTCAAATACGATGCTTGCAAAAAGTCATGCTATGTAAAATGTGTCTACAATGTCAGTAAACAAACTTGTTCACCACTGGCTGCTCTGTCATGAAGAAAGAATCAATTATCAAACACGCCAAAAAAAATTTAAAAAACCTTGTTCATATGACCCTGAGAAAGTGTTACTTTTTCTTTTTCATAGATAATTCTCCTTTTCTAACAAAGTTTTCTACCCCTTAACATACATTATACATTATGAATGAACTACAACTCCTTACAATTCCGACCAGTCTATATTATATTCATCTGGTCCCAACTCCTGAAAATTTGGCCCAAACTGTCTCCAGATCGGCCCCAACTTTTTTCATTTGGCGAAAGAGCTGGCGACAACTTTTTTAGACCCAGAGTGAACCCTGCTCAAGATACGCCCGTCTTACTCCAAGTTGTTAAGCTGGGGCATGCACCGGACCAAATTCAAGTATGAAAAACAACCAAGGGCAATAACTGAAAAATTAAGCAAGCAAGAGTTATAATTCCTGTGCACTGCACTCCCCCTTGGTGAGATCTATCCACCCATGAAATTTCATAACCCTAGCTAGTATAGTTTTGGAGATACGCTCCGGACAAAATTCAAGTATGAAAAAAAACAAAGGGCAATAACTCAAAAATTAAGGGAGCAGGAGTTATGATTCCTATGCAATTCACTCCCCCTTGATGAGATCTATCCACCCATGAAATTTCATAACCCTAGCTAGTATAGTTTTGGAGATATGCTCTGGACAAAATTCAAGTATGAAAAACGACAAAGGGCAATAACTCAAAAATTAAGCGAGCAGGAGTTATGATTCCTGTGCACTGCACTCCCCCTTGGTGAGGTCTATTAACCCATGAAATTTCATAACCCTAGCTAGTATAGTTTTGAGGATACGCTCCGGACCAAATTCAAGTATTAAAAACGACAAAGGGCAATAACTCAAAAATTAAGCAAGCAAGAGTTATAATTCTTGTGCACTGCACTCCCCCTTGGTGAGATCTATCCACCCATAAAATTTCATAACCCTAGGTAGTATAGTTTTGGAGATACGCTCCGGACAAAATTCAAGAATAAAAAAACAACAACAAAGGGCAATAACTCAAAAATTAAGCTAGCAAGAGTTATGATTCCTGTGCACTGCACTCCCCCCCGATGAGATCTATCCACCCATGAAATTTCATAACCCTAGCTAGTATAGTTTTGGAGATATGCTCCGGACAAAATTCAAGTATGAAAAAGAAATTTGTCCAGAATCATCAAAGGGCCATAACTCCATGAAACCTAAATAAAGCATAACCAAAATAGGATATGCACATCTCTGCTTTATACTGAGTCTATTTGTGTAGTTTGAACCAAATCTGTCAAATAGTTGATGAGAAAAAGAGCGGACAAGAAATTTCATGAAAGGGCCATAACTCAGTGAAAAATCAATGAACCATAACCAACATTTCATATGCACATCTCTGCTTGATACTGAGTCTACCTGTGAAGTTTGAATAAAATTCGTCCAGTAGTTTATGAGAAATAGAGCGGACAAAAAGCTACCGACCGACCGACCGACGGACGGACGGACCGACCGACGGAACGACCGACAAGCTGACTCCTATATACCCCCCAAACAGAGTTTTGGGGGGTATAATAATTTGGTTAATTTCATCTACAGAAAATGCCCATTTCACCTTTTTGGCAGTAAATTTGTCTGATGTTCAAAGTTTACAATATTCAGCCTATTCTGCAATATATGTCTCCTATGTTGAAAGAGGTTTCACAGCAATTAAGCCGGGTCCTGTGTGGCTCGATGGTAAAGTGTAGGACTCACAACACTGGCTCCACTGAGTTTTTAATCCTTTACCACACAATGTTGACTTTTGACGACCTTTGAAAAGAAGCCTTTTGAAAACATTGTGTGAAAAAGAGAAAATGCTGGTAACCAGCATTCTCTCCTTTTCCCACAATGTTTTCTACCCTACCACTAAACTATTGCACCATTTGAGCCACACTGAAATTGTCGTCTGCAAATGCTTTCAATTTGGACTGGGCTAAAATTTTGCCCATGGTTTACATTAATGTCCATGGCAAGACACTTCAGAGCCCAAGCTTAGTGCTGATGGAACCCAGGAAAACATGAATATGTCGGCTGTCACCTTGATATGATGTTGAAACCAGTGCACAACACCATTTGAGCCATATTCTACCCTTTAACAAACAATCCCAGGTTTTTCAACAATCCTGGGGAAGAAAGCCTTTGAAAACATTATGGTAAAAGGAGAAATTGCTTGTAACAAGCAATTTCTTCTTTATCAGCACAATGTTTTCTATCATACCAGAGAGTTTCAGCTCACTTGCACCAATCTCAAATATTTCATCTGCAAATGCTTTCAGTTTGGAATTGTTCCAAAATTTGTTGGTTGGATAAGAAATACTGTAAACCAGGAAATAGTTTTCCTCATATCAATTTTGCACCTTTCACGACAGGTTTTGACCTGCAAAAGTAATATACCCCAAATCACTTACATGTCATAAAAACAAGAACTTGAGTAGCAAGAGGTTTTCCTTTGGAAAACTGTCTTGAACATGTGCATCCAGTTACCTATTTTCTACCATAGAAGGGAAACAACTTTTTTGAATTATGGTGTCCTTGAAAAGTTTACTTCTTCTACCGTACTAGAACAAACCACAGAAACTTTGCAAAAAGCAAATTGTGTAATTACGTAAGGTTTAAAATTTTCAATTTACTGTGCAATAATGCATTTCCTTCAAGGCATGTTTTGCTTTGTGGCCTCCTAAGTCCGTGAAAGTAAAGCGCCGTGTAAATGCTTGGGTGTATGAAAATATGAACATTTTTTTACATGAACTTGTCCTGGTTTACGGTAATTAATCCTCTACAAATACTGTCAATAGAGACAAGTCTAATTTGGTACAAAGTTACAAGTTGATTATGTTTTAAAAGTCTTCTTAGTTAGAGTTACTAAAAGTCAGGATTTTGCTTTAACTCTTTACCACACAATCCCGACTTTTAACGAACCTGAGAAAGAAGCCTTAGGAAAACTCTATGGGAAAAGGAAGAAAATGCTGGTTACCAGCATTTTTTTCCTTTTCCCACAATGTTTTCTTCCCTTCCTAAAACAATTTTCAAATTTCCAGTCATTTTTATCTTGTCATCTGCAAATAGGTTCAGTTTGGACCAGGCTAAAATTTTGTTGTTTGGTAAAGAGTTAAAGAATTACAGTGTCAGTGTCATCTGCAAACCCTATCAATATGGACAAGCCTAAAAGTTTGTTGTTTGATAAAGAGTTAACAAATCAAATGGTCCAATGAGCAATTGAGGTAGTATATCTAAACATTTGACAAGAGCAGAATTTATAAAAAGTTCACGATACAACACAGGCCCTGCTTGTCTGTTTGGGACCATTTCTTGGTTGCCGCCTGAATTGGTCTGCTTCTTTTGGCTTCGCAGTTGCCTGATTCACCGATACTTGAGACGAACTCGAAGCAATCGAAGCCGTGTCATCTTTCTGTTTCCTTCGGTCCCTCATTCTTTGTGGTTGGCTCATCTTCACCTTCTCCTCTGTTGAAACTGTCAATACCTTTGTATCGTTGCTAGTCTTGGGTTCTTTTGGGCATTCCGGCACCCTGGGCTTATCAGGTGTTTTATGTTTGACAGGGTTGGGTTGTTTTACGGGTGAATTTCCATCCAAGTCATCCCCAACATCACTATCAGACTCACCCTCTTCTTTCTCTGGTACGGTTTCTGTCCCCGCCTTCTGACCACGCTTTCTATGCTGATGTGGCTCTGTTGATATGATAATGAAGAAAAGCGTTAACATTTTGTCAATTGACATAATATTGGGCTGTACTAAATTGAAAACATTTCTAGACAGCAAATGAGCTGTTGTTGATATATATGAGATCTGACACAAGTTGGCATTGGTGATAAAATCTCATTAACCCTTTCGGAAACAATCCCTGGTTTTTACTACCCTGAGATTGAAGCCTTTTGAAAACATTGTGGGAAAAGAAGAAAATGCTGGTTACCAGCATTTTCTCCTTTTCCAAAAATGTTTTCTACCCTGCTGGAAACAAATTTCAATTTTGGAGTTACGTTTATTTTGTTGTCTGCAAGTGCTTTCAATTTGGACCTGTCTAAAGTTTTGTCTTTTGGTAAAGTGCTAAACAAGTCAAGGGAAATTGTCATAAATGTTATTCTTTGGCAAGCTTAATAACATTTTTTCTTGATGAGTATCATGAAGTTTTATCGCAAATGCAAGTCAATGTCAGATTCTTTTTTCATACTGGTATTTAAGAACTTTGATCTCAAATGGATACCAATGTCAGATTCTTTTTTTTTTTCATAATGATATTTCACAAATTATAGATTCTAACATGACACTCAACTTTGGCTCTATAAACACAGTGCAAGGAAAACGTGGTAAAATCTGCGACAATACATGTAGAGTGACATCATTCTGTATTGAGTGACGTCATTCAATAAGTGAGTAATTCAATGGAACATAATTTTCATCTGCGTTTTTACTCTAAGTTTGAACTTGTTTTCCTTTCATTAAGAATTTTCCATGTTAGAATCGAAATAATCTTCTTTCTATCATGGTTTATCGTTCAATAAACCACATTGTGAGTTATGAAGCGCAATGAATAAAGCACTCCGGCTATTGCCCTCGTGGATTATTTATTGTGCCTCATAACTCACAACTGTGGTTTATTGAATGATATACCATGATAGAAAGAAGATTATTTCTTAATTAGAAGATAAAAAACCCTCTTTCAATCGTGGTTTATCGTTCACTGAACCACAGTTGTGAGTTATGAGGCAAAATATAAAATCCATGAAGGGGATAGCCCAAGTGGGTTATTCACTGCACTTCATAACTCACAATGTGGTTTATTGAATGATAAACCATGACAGAAAGAAGATTATTTAGATTCTAACATGACCAACTCTTAATGTAAGAAAACATCTTCATACTCAGAGTGAAAATGGGGATGCAGATTTTATTCCATTGAATAACTTAATTACTTACTTTACACAGAATGATGTCACTCTACATAGAATGATGTTACTTTACATAGTATAATTAAGAAATAATCTTCTTTCTCTCGTGGTATATCATTCAATAAACCACAGTTGTGAGTAATGAGGCACCATAAATAATCCACAAGGGCGATAGCCCGAGTGGGTTATTCATTGCGCCTCATAACTCACTACGTGGTTTATTGAACGATATACCACAACAGAAAGGAGATTATTTCGATTCTAACATGGCCAGTTCTCAGTGAAAGGAAAACAAGTTCAAACCTAAGAGTAAAAACGCGGATGAAGATAATGTTCCATTGAATAACTCACTCAATGAATGACGTCACTCAACATAGGATGACGTCACTCTACATGGATTGTCGCAGATTTTACCACATTTTCCTTGCACTGTGTTTATAGAGCCAAAGTTGCGTGTCATGTTAGAATGTAAATTTTACCATGCTTGCACTATGTTTATAGTGCTGTTCATCTTCACGTTAAAATTATTATTTTGACATTTCTTTATTTTAGGGCTTTTGCAAACATTGAAAAACAGCCAACCCCAATAGCTCTGTTGGCGGTATACAGGACTTGAGAACTTTTGGTTGCTGGTTGGTTACCAGGCCGGACACATCCTTTCTGAGGTTTGATGATAGTCTTTGTTACAAGATTTGTTCCTCTATCACCACAGACCATTGTTTCCACAATGGTTATGTCATAAAGCAGCCAGTGGCTTGAAAAGGAAATTGTTTAGAATACTGTGGTAAGAAATTCTGAGAAAGCATGGACAGGTGCACTGACCACAGTGATATGACAAAAATAATGTTGAAAATGTCTTAAAGTAAGTTTAACACTATCATTGAATCAAATGTGACCTGCTAAGCAAAAAAAGGGATCTTCTGGGAACTGCAAAAAGTATTGATCCTCGTCAGACTGTGCAGTCTGACTAGAGTTGACACTTTTCAATTTTATTATATTTTCTGAATGAAAAGTGGTCATTCTACCTTGTTATACAATCATATTTGAGCTATCAGCTTAAATTGACCTTCAGTGTGGTTGAGCTGTTTTCATCTAATTGGTGTATGGAATTCCCAGATAGTCCCTTTTCGTGTGACAGGTCATGAATGTGAACACAAAGATTTACATGTGTACCATGTTCTGGCAAAAGAAGGCTTCATTATACCCAGCAAGTTGTCATAAAATCTTGAATGCATAAAATCCAATTTGTCTGAAAAGTGACTGACTTATGAGGTAAAATGGTCATTAGACATGCAGAAAATTCACAAGTAGCAAAAAGTTTAGACCCATGTAAGCTCAGCCTGTGTAAACTGCACAGGCTGAAATGGGTCATTATTGTTTGTGGTATTAGTCAAAGACAATACCACAATAAGTTCAATGTTGAATTTCAAAGACCATGCATTGTATTTTGTGCAAAGCCAAAGGAATCAAATCCAATTAAACTCAATTTTTCTCGGGCGGATGAGTTTTTCAGTCATGGAACTGGAAATGGCATATTAAAATACACTTTGTGATGCAGTCAATCATAGAAACACTAATTTTTTATTGAAAATAGCTTCACTCCCTGATAGCCTATTAGTGCAACAATACAAAATTCTTCTAACGATCACTTGGTCCTGGGCTTTTTTGTTTCAAAACTAGTTTGTCCACTGGCTTGTTCATACGATATCAAAATAATGGTTTTCAGGTACAATCTTAATTTTATTCAATATATTCGCATGGTTTCTCTCTCTCTTCCAAACATGCATCCTACTGCCAAGGGACATTACTCCCGTCTAGTCCTTATGATCAAAGGGAGACCGCCAATACACCAATAATTCTAACTTTGTCATAAGTACTCGCCCTTCAACCAAAAGGGTATTCATTTGATTCGTGGGTTGGCATTCAAGCCAAAATTTGAATAAAATTTCTGTTTTTCTTTCAAATTATTGATTCCATACAATGGCTTCCTGGACAAATACCACTTCAGCCTTCTCATTGCTTTGATTTTCAGATGCATGAGTTCCCCTCTCCTGACAGTATTGCTCACATAATTTTACATATCTAGAGTAATTGTACTGTACTTACTTTTAGGGGCATTTGGGTCCTTTGGCTTTCTCTTTTTATCTGCAGGAACAAATTATCAAATTAAAAAAAAGGAACAAATTATCTCAATACCTACTGACTATGACTATTTGATATTCTTCAGCAGAATACTTATATGAAAGTAACGACATGGGAAGAAAGATTGATCATAATGAGATTTATATGAAAAAAGGGTTTAACTCTTTACCAATGGACAAAATTTTAGACTGGTCCAAACTGAAAGCTATGACAAAATAAATTTTGTTCAAGTGATGATTACAGTCTTTTAAAGGATAGAAAACATTGTGAAAAAAGAAGAAAATGCTGATTACCAGCCTTTTCTCCTCTTCCCACTACATTTGCTGGAGGCTTATTCCTTGGGGTCGTTAAAAGTTGGGATTTTGTGGTAATGGGTTAACTCTTTACCACATAATCCTGACTTTTAAAGACCCTTAGAAAGAAGCCTATAGAAGATATTGTTGAAAAAGGAGAAACTGCAGGTCACCAGCATGTTCTCCTTTTCCCACAATGTTTTTCTATAAATCTAGAAATCATCATATTACCAATATTTGAAGCAGACTTTAAAATTCAGTTGATTATCTGACAAATTAGATTCCATTGATCCATGACTACATGTCTGTGATCACTTGCCTGGTTTAACTCTTTACAACACAATCCCGACTTTTAACAACCCTGAGAAAGAAAGCTCTTGAAAACATGGTGGGAAAAGGAGAAAATGCTGGTAACCAGCATTTTCTCCTTTTCCTACCATGTTTTCTACTCTTCTAAAGTCAAGTTTCAATTCTTGAGTCACATTTATTTTGTTGTCTGCAAATGCTTTCAATTTGGACAAGAATAAAATTTTGTCATTTGGTAAAAAGTTAAGACATCACAGAAATGTACTCCCCTTTTGTCAGAGCATGTCTAAAATCTTTTTATCTCCATGTTTTCACATGTGTTTATACCTCTACCAAACACAGACAGTGACAGATCTAAGTTTTAAGAACTTATTTCAAAATCCATGTGAAATGAATCACATTTGAACTCGAGCTATCACAAAACCTGATTATACCCCAACAAGCTCCTTTTCACAAAAACCGGTCCTTGTCACAGAATGCAGAATGGTTTAGTACAAAAGTAAATGCTGAAAAAAAAGTTGAAGGGGTGATAATTCCGCAACAAATGCCAGCAGGGTCATGAAAATTGCACATGCACAACTTCATTATACACAGGAACCCTGTGTGTAAATTCAAGTTCAGTACATGAAAAAATTGTTTGAGTATTGCACAAGACAAATTTGTGTCTACAGTCAGACAGACGGAAGGACAGACAGACAGACAGCCATGGTGATTTCAGTATACCTCCCTCCACTTTGTTGTGGGGTATAATGAACTTAACCACAAAGGCTAACAAGAGCGGCAAACTGTCGCAAGATACACCCGTCTTACCCCAAGTTGTAAAGCTGGGGCATGCACCAGACTAAATTCAAGTATGAAAAACGACAAAGAACAATAACTCAAAAATTAAGCGAGCAAGAGTTATGCTTCCTGTGCACTGCACTCCCCCTTGATGAGATCTATCCACTCATGAAATTTCATAACCCTAGCTAGTATAGTTTTGGAGATATTCACCAGACAAAAATAAAGTATGAAAAACAACAAAGGGCAATAACTCAAAAATTAAGCAAGCAAGAGTTATGATTCCTATGCATTGCACTCCCCAGTGATGAGATCTACCCACCCATGAAATTTCATAACCCTAGCTAGTATAGTT
Source organism: Tridacna crocea (assembly GCA_943736015.1). Lineage (NCBI taxonomy): Eukaryota > Metazoa > Mollusca > Bivalvia > Cardiida > Cardiidae > Tridacna > Tridacna crocea. The sequence goes on along the minus strand of OX031066.1, from coordinate 28,725,157 downwards.
TTGGAGATATGCTCTGGACAAAAATCAAGTATGAAAAACGACAAAGGGCAATAACTCAAAAATTAAGCAAGCAAGAGTTATGGTTCTTATGCACTGCACTCTCCCTTGATGAGATCTATCCACCTATGAAATTTCATAACCCTAGCTAGTATAGTTTTGGAGATATTCACCGGACAAAATTCAAGTATGAAAAATGACAAAGGGCAATAACTCAAAAATTAAGCAAGCAAGAGTTATGATTTCGGTGCACTGCACTTCCCCTTGATAAGATCTATCCACCCATGAAATTTCATAACCCTAGGTAGTATAGTTTTGGAGATATTCACCGTACAAAATTCAAGTATGAAAAAAGGACAAAGGGCAATAACTCAAAAATTAAGCAAGCAAGAGTTATGGTTCCTCTGCACTGCACTCCCCCTTAGTGAGATCTATTCACCCAAGAAATTTCATAACCCTAGCTAGTATAGTTTTGGAGATATGCTCCGAACAAAAATCAAGTATGAAAAACGACAAAGGGCAATAACTCAAAAATTAAGCAAGCAAGAGTTATGGTTTTTATGCACTGCACTCTCCCTTGATGAGATCTATCCACCCATGAAATTTCATAACCCTAGCTAGTATACTTTTGGAGATATGCTCCGGACAAAAATCAAGTATGAAAAACGACAAAGGGCAATAACTCAAAAATTAAGCAAGCAAGAGTTACGGTTCCTGTGCACTGCACTCCCCCTTAGTGAGATCTATCCACCCAAGAAATTTCATAACCCTAGCTAGTATAGTTATGGAGATATGCTCCGGACAAAATTCAAGTATGAAAAACGACAAAGGGCAATAACTCAAAAATTAAGCAAGCAAGAGTTATGGTTCCTCTGCACTGCACTTCCCCTTGGTGAGATCTATCCACCTAAGAAATTTCATAACCCTAGCTAGTAAAGTTTTGGAGATATGCTCTGGACAAAATTCAAGTATGAAAAACGATAAAGGGCAGTAACTCAAAAATTAAGCAAGCAAGAGTTATGGTTCCTGTGCACTGCACTCCCCCTTGATGAGATCTATCCACCAATGAAATTTCATAACCCTAGGTAGAATAGTTTTGGAGATATGCTCCGGACAAAGAACTGGACGCCGCCCGCCCGCCCGCCCGCTTGCCCGTCAAGGGTGACCCCATAATACGTCCTGTCTTCGACGGGCGTATAATAAAAAAGGGACAGGCATGTGTGTCCCTTTGCTAAGTTTTCTATATTTTTCAATGTGCAGTACTGAGCCCATTTAGTAACAACTCCATATTTCTACATTCTTTGCAATGTTTTATACGCTACTGAAGACAGAAATGATCATTGTAACAGATTTAATTTGTTGTCTGTAAATGCTTTCAATTTGAAAGAGTAAAAACAAGAGGACCATGATGGTCCTGTATCGCTCACCTGAGTACTAAGCATTAAAGGTCTACAATGAAGATAACTACCAAACACTGAGGCTTAAGGGCAAATGATAATGAAACAAGAACAGAAAATTGTCGCAAGATATGCAATCCCACCGCCAGTTGTCAAGGAGGTATAATAGTTGCAAAGAGCAGGCAATGTAATAAACATGTTTACCAAGTCTAAAGTCAATTTGACTTGAGACTTCAAAATTCCACACTGGACAAGCAAAACCTACTGTAAGAATGAAGATCAAAGTGAAATTATTCAAAATCTGTGCTAGGTAGAATTATTGAGACCAACAACATAGGGCTAACTTTCATACCATGGCCATATTTTGAAGTACTTTGGTAGAGGGCCACTAGATGATGCTACATGCCAAATATGAAAGCTCTAGCCTTTATGGTTTGGGACAAGAAGATTTTCCAAGATTTCCTTCTTTATCACTATGTGAAATCCGAGAACCCACAACATAGGGCCATTTTCGACACTAGGGTAATAATTTAAGGGATTTTGGTAGAGGGCTACTAGATGATGCTACATACCAAATATGAAAGCTCTGGCCATTACCATTTGGGACAAAGAGATTTCTGAAGATTTTTCGAAGACCCACAACAAAGGGCCAATCTTTTACATCAGGGCCATAATATGAAGTATTTTGGTAGAGGGCTACTAGATGATAATACATGCCACATATGAGAGCTCTGGCCATTACCATTTGGGACAAGAAGATTTTTAAAGATTTCCTTTCTCGTCTCTATGTGAAATCCAAGAGCAACAACAAAGGACTAATTTTCAAACCAGGACCATAATTTGAAGTATTTCAGTAGAGGGCCACGAGATGCTGCTGCATGCCAAATATGAAAGCTCTAGCCCTTACGGTTTGGGACAAGAAGATATTCAAAGGTTTCCTTCTTTATCTCTTTGTGAAATCTGAGACCCCATAACATAGGGCCATTTTCAATACTAGGCCCATAATTTGAAGTATTTTGGTAGAGGGCCACTAGATGATGCTACATCATGCCAAATATGAAAGCTCTAGCCCTCACGGTTTGGGACAAGAAGGTTTTCAAAGATTTCCTTCTTTATCTCTATGTGAAATCCAAGAACCCACAACATAAAACCATTTTCGACACCAGGGCCATAATTTGAAGTATTTTGGTAGAGGACCACTAGATGATGCTACATGCCAAATATGAAAGCTCTAACCCTTACAGTATGGGGCAAGAAGATTTCTAAAGTTTTTTCTTTCGGTTGCCATAGGAACCAGAGTTCTTATTGGAATTCAAATCTTTGAAGTGTTTTGAAAGTGCATCACCTAAGGATCATTTCTGTGAAGTTTCATTGAAATCTGATGGGCGGTTTCAGAGAAGAAGACTTTTTAGTAATTGTTTACGGACGGACAGACAGACGGACAGACGGACGGAAGGACGGATGGACAGACGGACGACAACCCATCACAATAGCTCACCCCGAGCACTACGTGCTGCGGTGAGCTAACAAGAGCTGTCACTGAATGTGACTTATAACCCCCATCAGTCGTTTGATAGAAACGGGCAATTGACAGTATTTTGTACACAGACAGACAAAGATAGGGACACACAGACTGACAGGTTCATTCCAGAATACCCTTGAAAACATTTGTTTTGTGGTGGCATAATATAAAAATTGTGGACTGTGCTTTTCCAGATAACAAAATGCTAGAATTGTCCAAATTGCAAAAGTTTGGAGACCATATGTTGAATATGGCTAAAAGGATAGTAATATTACCTTTAAAAGAATAGAAAACACTATGAAAAAAGGAGAAAATGCTTCAAAAGTCTTCAATTTAGACCTGTCGTTGCTCAAATGGTGAAGATTTTACCCATTTCCATATATTCCCAATTTTTGATGACCCTGAGAAATAAGCCTTTAGAAAACAATGCGGGAAAGGGAGAAAAGCCAGCATTTTCTCCTTTACCCACAATGTTTTATACTCTTAACAAAACAAATTTCAAATTTTCTGTCCCTTTTTGTCAACTGCAAAGGCTTTCGATTTGGACAAACCTAAAATATTGTCTTTTGGTAATGAGTCAACTCTTTACCAAACAACAAAATTATAGATTTGTCCGTTTGAAAGCATTAATGCAGACGACAAAATAAATGCGGCTCATAAATTGAAACTTGTTTTGGGAAGGGTAGAAAAAATTAAAGGAAAAAGGAGAAAATGCTGGTTACCAACATTATCCCCTTTTTCCACAATGTTTTCTTCTTTCTTAGGGTCATTATAAGTCGGGATTGTGTGGTAAAGAGTTAAAAGTTTAGTAACAGAGATACTCACACAAAACGAGACGCTTTCTGATGCCATTGCCTTCGGATGTGAAAGCTTTCTCGAACATTGAGTAATCCAGGGTGCGTAGTGCAGTGACCATAAAATTGTTGATTTTTGTGTCCTGGTCATTTGTTAGATGACCAGTCTGGTCCTCGTTGCTCAAACATGTCACCCGCATTGAGTCCCGATGTTTCTGGCACAGCCAGATTGTCTTGCCATTTGGAAGATGGCATCTACAATAACAACAAGTAATCTTGTGGATATAATATCCCCCAGCAAAAAATTTACTTGAGTTAAAATCACTCCAAGTCTCCCACTTTTAATTGAATAAAAAAAAATTAAAAAATGTGTATTTGGCAGAATGGATTATTGTGCACATTGTGTGGTGAAAGTTCACAAAATTCCGTCCAATGGAATTCTCCCAGACAAACACACATATGGACGGACAACACTAAAATACGCCCTTAGGAATCATCTGCACAAAGGAAGAGGCTTTTTAAACTTTTTGGATGACAACAAAATTTGTTACTCATCCACGTTGAACATACCTGTGCATGTGTCTACAGAAGACAAATCAAATGAGTCTGTGAAAGCGCAGAAAACATTGAGGGAAAAGGAGTAATTGCTTGTTACCAGTATTTTCTCCTGTACCGACCTTATTTTTGAAAGGCTTCTTGTATAGTCGTTAAAATTTGGGACTGTGTGGTAAAGAGGTAAACACTATATAATCATCCTGTACACTACCAACTGAGCTACAGGGGCTTGGCGAAGAGTGAAATCTAAAGTATTCTGTAACATTCCTTTCTCAGAAAATTTTGTTTATTTCCTTCAGTTTTGCACAAAATACAAGACATGCTCTTCAGAATTCAATTCTGAACATTTATTATTGATCTCAAAGTGGCATTGTCTTTGACAATTGCCACAAAAATAACATTTCAGCCACACTTAATATGTCATCTGCAAATGCTCTTAATTTGGACATGGCTAAATATCTTGTCATTTGGTAAATACATGATGTAACAGCGAGAGAAACCACTGTTTTACCAAAGAAGAGTGAAAAACTACTCTGTATCTTAGGCTGTATCTTGTCATTTGGTAGGGAGAAATCAGTTTTATCAATGAAGAGCGTAAAACTATTCTGTATCTTAGACTGTATCTTGTCATTTGGTAGGGAGAAATCAGTTTTATCAATGAAGAGCGTAAAACTATTCTGTATCTTAGACTGTACCTTGATAGGGAGAAATCAGTTTTATCAATAAAGAATGAAAACTATTCTGTATCTTAGACTGTATCTTGTCATTTGGTAGGGAGAAATCAGTTTTATCAATGAAGAATGAAAACTATTTTGTATCGGAAGCTTTACCTCATAAGGTTGCCCATTTTGTTGTCTTTGTCAGTGTTCATGACCAGCTCTCTGAACATATGATAAACTGTTTGATAGTCTGACTGGGATTCCTCTGTGCACTGAAAATTGAAGCACCAGGTCCATGTTCTCAACCCTTTCCTACACAAGCCCTGGTTTTTACATGTCTGCAGTAAAAGTCTTTTGAAAACACTTTGGGAAAAGGAGAAATTGCTTGTAACAAGCAATTTCTCCTTTTCCAACAGTGTTTTCTACCCCTTTTTGAGAACTTTCTGCCATTTTCTCCAAATCTAACATTGTCGTCTGCAAACTCTTTTGGGTTGGAAGAGTCCAAAATTTGTTGTTTCGGAAAGGGTTAATCTTATACTGAAGTATTTTCAAAGTCTGCTTCTGCATTTGGTTTAGCCGATCAGAAGTTCTATTACTTTCAAAATCTGTCACATAACTGTTCTAAAGAATAGCTTGTGAATATAGACCCAAGTTTGTCAAACATCCCATTGACCATTTACTACAAAATACCATGTTTTAATGGCCTTGAAAGATGGATTTACAACAATATTTTGAGAAAAAGAAAAAGAAAATGTGGTAACCAGCATTTTCTCCTTTTCTCGTAATATTTCCCAACCTTTCAGCTGTACCTGTTTGTATTTCAGCTTTGCTTTGATGCAAACTTTTAAACAAAAAGTTATATTTGTACAAAAATGGGTTAAATCTGTATTTATATTTCATGCTGTTTAGAACCCAGCAAAGAGACAATGAGTTTTCAGGTCTCTTGTTGAGTTTACTGTTGGATTTTTTTTTCAACATTTAGAGAAAATATCAAATCCACCTAGCAAGTTGAACTTTGGAGATAAAAGATCAGAAAAAAAAAAACATTAGTAAATCTCGTATACATGTTTGTTTACATTATTTCGACTGCAAAAGTGGTCCCCGCGCTGCTGATTTTTTTTTTCATGGAGCTATGAATTGTTTTTTTTTTCAGCCAGTCAGAACTCGCCAATCTTCATGAAAACAACTAATACTGAATTATATTATCTTGCAAGCACCATTGATTGTATTTTCACTCTTGGCAATATCACTCATGAAAACATTACCAATGTTCATTCGACAAGATAAATTTTGATCTTTCTTTGAAATTAACAAATATCCTCTGCATATTGCTGATATAAATTGACCTGAAATTGACCTTTATGCAAAGAATAATTAAAACGTGAATATTTAAATCATCGGGTATAATCGGACCGTACGGAAGTTCTGTTAACAGTGAATGTCTGGTTTGACCCTTACTGGGCTATAGCCAAATCAAAAAGCTTTTTGTAGATAGCATAGATTAAGATCAGGCTGCAGAGAAAGTGCCTCTTAGATCCGAGTCACTTGCCGCCACCTATTACCAACAAAATAATTTTCATTTTAGATATTTTAAGTATTTTTTGAAGACACTATAAATCTATTGGCCACCTAAAGAGTTCAAAATCATGCACATAGTTCCACATGCAGATGACATTAGCTGAAGCGAAGTTTGCACAATAATTCAAGCGTGTAATATATGGTAATAGAGGTCATTCATTTCATGTCAATTTGTTTGACTAATACCTTTTCCAACCATTTCAGATACCCCTCCCCATCCTCGTCAGTTAAACACTTCAGGATAAGTTTCTTGTTGTACTTCATGATGGCCGTTATTCTAGACAGATAGGCAACATACAAGTCTAGCTGGTCCATCCCAAACTCTTCTGGTAGTTCTAGTGGGTCACACACACTGTGCCATCCCTGTAATATAGGATTTGGTGAGTTAACCTGTTACCACACTGTCCTGATTCAAATATACCCTGAAGAAGAGGATTTTGAAAACATACTGGGAAAAGGAGAAAATGCTGGTAACCAGCATTTTTTCCTTTTCCCACTATGTTTTCTATCCAATCAGGGACAAATTTTGTCATTTGGGTCACATTTAAATTTTTGTCTGCAAATGCTTTGAATTTGGACTAGTCTAAAATTTTGTTTTTCGGCAAATAGAACATAAATATGGACTCCTGATAGCCACTTTTTTTTTTTGCATCGGAGGTGAAAGGCAAAAAAATTTCCCAAAAGAAAGTCCCTACAAACAGGTATCGAACCCGAAACCTCCAGGTAGGGCAGGTATAATATAAGTACACTTTGACGTCTTCCTCTTTGTTCCCTTCTTAACCCTTTACCACACTGCGCTGACTTTTAATGCCCCTGGAAAGGAAGACTCTTTTTGAAAACATTTTGGGAAAAGGAGAAAATGCTGGTAAAACAGCATTTTCTCCTTTTCCAATAATCTTTTCTATGCTGTCTAAGACACATTGCACCATTTGAGCCACACTGAAATCTTCATCTGCAAATGCGTTCAATTTGGATGAGGCTAAAATTTTGTTGTCTGGTGAAAGGTTAAATAATTTGCGGCAGGCAATTTGCCGAAAATCCACGTATATAGCGTAGAGTGAAGATTTATTACATAAATACAAATTTTAACAATCAGTCAATTGTAACTGTTAAATGTTCACCAAATAGATCAACAGGTTTTGACAGATTCCAAGTCAAATCTCAAATTCGACACTTCTTGAAAAATTGATGAAGTCTTACTGTTCTATGTAAAAGCTAGGAAAAAGGCCTTTAAATTGAAAAGGTAGTAACAATTTTCTCTCAGCATAGAGAGATGACATCCAGAACCTCTATTTCCACTTACCTCTTCATGTTCACACAGTGTAAACACACAAAACTTGTGCATTCTAAATGGTGGGGGGATACCAGAAGATGCTCTTGCAACAATTCTCTGTTTAATCAGTTCTTGTTTCGGGGACTCTTCTACAATATACCATTCAAATTTACACTGCTAATTAACCCTTTACCAAAAAATCTCTGGTTTTTACAACCCCGAGATGGAAGACTTTTGAAAACATTGTGGGAAAAGGAGAAAATGCTGGTCATCAGCTTTTTCCTCCTTTTCCCACAATGTTTTCTACCCTGCTGGAAACAAATTTCAATTTGTATTTTGTCATCATTTGGACCAGTCTAAATTTTTGTTGTTTGGTACAGGGTTAACTCTTTACCAAACAACAAAATTTTGGACTGGTCCAAACTGAAAGCATTGGTATATGAAAAATTAAATGTGAATCAAAAACTGTAATTTGATTTGTAAAGGGTAGAGAACATTGTGGAAAAAGGAGAAAATGCTGGTTACCAGCATTTTCTTTTTTTTCCATATATGTTTTCAAAGACTGTCTTTAGCAGAGTCATTAAAAATCGGGATTGTGTGATAAAGAGTTACATATGTGGTTGAAATCATAGAATTGATTGATTGATTGATTGGTTTTCAACTGAATTCTTCCAGGTAACATGCAGGTGCCTAGCCAGGCATGTTGTTAAAATGAAGCCCAATTTATTCCAAATATTCCTGCCTCTCTTCCCTTTCTTTCATTGCTTATCCTCTAACAAAATAGATGCTAGCACTGATACTTTACGGCACAATAAACATGAAGACTAGTTAAAAATGAAGAAAACATTGTGGAAAAAGGAGAAAATGCTGGTTACCACCAGCATTTTCTCCTTTTCCCACAAGGTTTTCAAAACACTTCTTTCTCAGGGTAGTTAAAACTTGGGATTGTGTAATAAAGAGCTAACAATTACTATGTATATTAATGCGACCCATCACGCAAAAAGTGACCTTCTGGGAACTGCGAAAAGCATCAACCCTGGTCAGACTGCACAAATAGCACAGGCTGACCAGGGTTGACACTTTTCTTTCTAATAACATTTTCTGTATGAAAAGTGTTCATTGTACCTTGTTATACACTCATTTTTGAATTATCAACTTAAACTGACCTGCACTATCGTTGATCTGTTTTCATATAATTGATGTACAGAATTCCCAGATGATTCCCTCTTGCGTGATGGGTTACACATTTTGTATCAGAGTGTATTGTGTAGACAATATATAGCAAGATAAGACTGCACAGAACAAGCAGTTTGATCTTTGATCAACATTATCTGCTGTTTTATTTTCTAGCAAAAGCAATTTTGAAATTCAGATGATTTGATCCTTTTTTCCGGTAGAGAAAACCCATTTGTTTACTGTATACTTTATTATTTATTGTTGAATCCTAGGCTTCCGCCTAGCTATGCATCCCACTACTTATTTCTTCTTAAGCTCTATCTTAAATCTTTTACCACACAAGAAAATTTCAGACTGGTCCAAATTGAAAGCATTTGCAGATGACAAAATAAAGATGACTGAAAAATTAAAATTTGGTCTGGGAAGGATAGAAAACATTGTGGGAAAAGGAGAAAATGCTGGTTTTCAGCACTTTCTCCTCTTCACACAATGTTTTCTAAAGGCTTTTTTCTCAGGGTCGTTAAAAGTCGGGATTGTGTGGTAAAGAGTTAATACTTCTTATCTTATATGAATACAAGGGTGGCTATCACAAGAAATACTCATTTTACATGAATAAAGAAAAAGCTTGCATCTAGTATTTACATTGTCAGATATGTTTAGTTATTCTAACCAAAGTTCAGTCCTGAAGGCTTGGTCAGACTGGCTGAAGGATATGTAACGGAGAAAAAGATGCACAAAAACGTGCAGAATTTGGCTATCCGGTGACAAAATTCATCACCTCTGGCGCATGAGGCTCACACGATTGATGTGTGGAGCGAAAAAGCTACACCATGACCGCAAAAGTACCACACATGTAACGAAAAAACTCAGTTTACCAAAAATGCACTGGATAATAAATGGTCTATTTACAGATATCATTGTATGAGTAACGGAGTTGTATTGAATAAAACAGAAGTGCGACACATGAAAAGCAGACATAATGTTCTTCCAAGTTACAACAAACAGAATTGCACCGTATGCCAATGTACCAGGAACATACTGGTCACATGATATGCCCAGGGTATAAATATTCAGATGCATCCAAAGTCTGTAATTCGCATGTCACTGTCCGTTTTAACGGTTGGAAATTTCGAACATGCTCAAAACTTCCCACCAGAGGGAAGGGACATCACCGGCCATCGCTGCACAAGTAGTGAATTCATCGGATAAGAAACTAACATAAAACGGATACAACGGAAACGAACAGATAAAATGACTTTTTATCCGTTACTCATCTGTTAGCTTGGTGTGACCATGGCTTAACTCTTTACCACATAATCCAGATTTTCAACAACCTAGAGAAAGAAAGCCTTTAAAAACATTGTGGGAAAAGAAGAAAATGCTGGTAACCAGCATTTCCTCCTTTTCCCACAATGTTTTCTACCCTTTCCAAATCAAATTTCAATTTTTGATTCACATTTATTTTGTCGTCTGCAAATGCTTTCAACTTTAACTTGTCCAAAATTTTGTGGTTTGGTAAGGAGTTAAAGTTTGCAATATTTAAAGTTTTTTCCCCGCATTATTTCTATCTAAATCTACAAATATTTATCAATTCTCAGGTAAAGCCTTCTACAATTTGCCTTTTGCAACATACATTGCTGTTTAGGCAAAAAAAACCAAAACATTAATGCTAGAAGAGATTCTTAGAGGTACTGAAGCTTTCATGAGAAATTAAACCAATCCGCCATGTATTCTATCATACAGTAAACAAATAGGGCAACACTCACTTTCAACATCAGACTCTTCTTCCTTTGAATCTTCTGTAATCACAAAGAAAATGAAAGATTATAAAACCACTCACTTCATTGGCAACTTTTGCATGACTCTTAATTCAATAAACCGTTGACAATACAATACTGACTTTTGATGACTTTGAAAAAAACGACTTTAGAAAACATTGTGGAAAAGAAGAAAACTCTGGTAACAAGCATCTCTCCCTTTCCCACAATGTTTTCTACCTATCTAAGAAAAATTGCACAATTTGAGCCAGATTGACATTGTCATCTGCAAACGCTTTCAATTACCTAAAACTTTGTCACAATCACCATCAAATGTTGTGAATGATGTCATGTTTTCAATGACTAAGCCATTTGTTAAGAAATTGTGAATGAGGTCATTTTATTTAAAAAATGATGGTTTAAAAAATAGTCACAAAATGTAGAAGGTACGAATTTCACATAAAATTTCTACTGAATGCTTCATAGTAAGGAAAGTTTTATTTGTTAACCAAAGGCCAAATTATAGACTCATTCAAATCTAAAGCAGTCGAGGCAAACATATTTAGAATAGCAAAAACTAGAGCTGTCATTGAATGTGATTTATTATCTCCACCAGGGTTTTGACAGAATTAGGCAATTACCAGTATTTTACACACAGATGGACACACTGAAGGACACATGGACAGACAGGCTGATTCCAGTATATCCTTGAAAACATTCGTTTTGCAGGAATTGAATGATGGGATTTCCTCTTGAGAGTGGAAAATATTGTTGGAAAAGGAGAAAATGCTGGGTACCAGCATTTTCTCCTTTTCCCACAATGTTTTCAAAAGCCTTTCTCCCTGGGATCATTAAACTCAGGGTTGTGTGGTAAAGGGCTAAGTCTGACCTGTTACAACAGAATCTTTCTCCCCTTTTTCTTCGTCACCATTCTCCTCCATGAAATCGACAACAAACAGTCTTGGATAGACCTTCATCTCTTGATTCTCTGCAAACAGTGTAAGCTGTCGGACAAGTTTTCTCTGTGCCAGCTCCAAAAGTTCCTGGATGCATAGATAAGATCAAATTGATTGATTGATTACATGGTTTTTAATGCAGCTATCAACATAATTTCAGTAACACCATGACACCAGCTTACACATCATGTATTTCCTGGATTTTACCAGTACTAGGTTACAAGTCTGAAGTGTCTTGCTGAAGGACACTCCCACAAAAAAACTTATTTTCATTCAAACTTTTAGCAAAGGATACTGTGTAGATCAGGATCAGATTGTAGATTTTGTGTAAGCTGATCCTGGCCCTAGATTCACCAACCATTCTTGAGAATATTCTTGGTCTTATTCTCCAAGGTTTTCTAAATTTGTAAGTAACACAAATGCTTTAGCCAGTCAGAAGTTGTGTTACTTATAAATGTAGAAAATTCTGGAAAATAAGACAAAGAACATGGTAGAGAGACATTGAAACTATAGCTACAAATGAATATAGAAATAGAGGTACCAAATTCAACATTTTGACATAGTTTAACGCAGTTGACGCTAACTTAACGTAGTTTGCATCTACTTGGGATGTACTTTATATACACTGTAACATGCTTATCTGTAGCTTAGATGTAATTACACCCTAGTTAACCCTAGCCACTTTGCATACAGGTGAATGTAGTTGATTGTACATACACATAGTTCAACCTATTTAGACCTTCTATGATTCCCGTTTTGGAAATTTTTGAAACCTAATTCAGACTTACTTCAACCTAGTTAACTCATTACCGAATGACAGTATTTGGCCAAACCCAAGGCATTTGCAGACAACAAAATAAAAGTGACTGAAAATTTGAAATTTGTTTTGTGAAGGGTAGAAAACATTACGGGAAAAAGGAGAAAATGCTGGTTACCAGCATTTTCTACTTTTCCCACAATGTTTTCTAAAGGCTTTTTTCTCAGGGTTGTCAAAAGTAGGGATTGTGTGTTAATGAGTTAACCATAGTTACACTACAGCTGACTACATTTGAAATGAACAATGGACAAGTATGTGCATGACAATAAGCATAACCATTGCTTGAACCCATTACCACACAATCCCAAGTTTTGAAGTCTCTGTAAAAAGAAGGCTTTTGAAATCATTGTGGGAAAAGAAGAAAATGCTGGTAACCAGCATTTTCTCTTTCCCCACAATGTTTTCCACCGGATCCAAAACAAAAATCATTAATCCCGTTACATTTAATTTGTCGTCTGCAAATCCTTTGAATTTGGACCAGTCTAAACTTCTGTCATGTAAACCATTGAAGCTGAATGATGGGCTTCTTTTTTACCTTACCTGGTAGGATAAGTTTTTATGTTGTTCATTTGTCACATCCTTTTTCACTTTCGATGTTTCTGGGTCTTCCACTGAATCTATGTGTGTCTGGACAAGCTTGAGCAACTTTTTCCTCGCATTCTTTGTTTTTTCTTGAAAGTTGACAATTGGGTACATGACTGATAGTAGGCCAACCTGAAATTATATAGACACTTTATTATGGAAGACCACTCCTTCATGCATAGCTTTGTCCTGATTTAAATACAAGAGACTGCGTTGGAGAGATATCTCTTTGGCTCAGTGGTTATGGTATTGGTCTTTTAACCCTTTCCTAAATGGCAAATTTTAGACTCTCCCAAACTGAAAGAGTTTGCAGATGACAATTTCAACTTTCATAACAATGGCAGAAAATTATCCGAAGGCACAGAAAACACTGTGGGAAAAGGAGAAATTGCTCGTTATGAGCAATTTCTCCTTTTCCCAAAGTGTTTTCTAAAGACTTGTACTGCAGACACATAAAAACCAGGGCTTGTTTGGGAAAGGGTTAAACCTCGAAAAAGGAGGATATTTGTCTGCTGTGGGTTTTGTATTTCAGCTATGCATTTGTTCATTTGTTTCTTTGTTATGGACTTTGTTCGTAAGAACTTACATTGCTACTTAACCCTTTACCACACAATCCCAACTTTTAATGATCTTTACCAAGAAGGCTTTGGAGAACAATGTGGGAAAAGAAGAAAACGCTGTTAACCAGCATTTTCTCCTTTTCCCACAATGTTTTCTACTCAATCAATAAGAGAAATTACTATTCTAGCAACATTCTGCAAATGCTTTCAATTTGGTCCAGTCCAAAATTTTGTTGTTTTGTGAAGGGTTAAAAGAGCTTGATTTTTGGTGAAAATTTTTGTGAAATAAAAAGTGTATACCTGTGTCAAAAGTATAAAAAATACCTTGATGGGTACCTGCCCTTGTTGTCTCCCCTTTTGATTGTGAACAACTTGTGTAAGTTTAGAGTGAAAATCTTCAGTAATTACACAGATATTATAAGATGTCAACATTTGTGAAATGTCCAAGTTTTCATGAGTCAATGATACGGACGAAAACATTTGCTAGGGCTATTACAATACCTTGCTATTTTCTACAAAAACAGCCAAGCTTATAAATTTACCTCTGATGCTCTCCAAACATCACCTGTGCCAACCACAGCCATTACAAGTGGTTTTTTGAGGGTGTTTGCGGCATATCTAAACTCTATTTTACACACGGATGAACTGGCATACTCGTCAGACACACACACCACAACAACTTTAGCATTGATCAGACCTTCAGCTATGTCTGCAAACAGGCCATTCTGAAATGAAAATATCATTGGTAAGACATAAACTTTTGTCAGGTTTCATGTTTATCAAGAATCCTGAATAGAATTCCAATGCTGTTTATGAGCATTTTGCTTGTTTTCCTACAATATTTTCAAGAGCCATCTTCAATGAATAAGTTACAACAAGTGATCATTTGTTTACTCTTTACCAAACAACAAAATTTTAGACTGGTCCAAATTGAAAGCACTTGCAGATGACAAAATAAATATCACTAAAAAATTGACATTGGTTTCTAACAGGGTAGAAAACATTGTGAGAAAAAGAGAAAATGACTGTCACCAGCATTTTCTCCTTTTCCCACAATGTTTTTTACAGGCTTCTATCTCAGGATCGTAAAAACCATGGACTATTTGGTAACAGGTTAAAGGGTCAACTACTGAATTCTACTGATATATACCGGTATATGCCATGTTCTGCTTAACTCCGTACCAAAAGACAATATTTTAGGCTTGTCCAAATTGATTGAAAATTTGAAATTTATTTATTATTTGAATTTATTCCCACCATTTTCTCCTTTTCCCACAATGTTTTCTAACGGGTTCTTCCTCAGGGTCATTATAAGTTGTCATTGTGTGTTAATGGGTTAATGCATCTGAATGTATTGATCCAGATCAGCCCGTGCAGTCATAGCAGGCTGACTTGGTTCTACATGTTTGCTATACGTCAATTTTTTGTATGTCAAAGGACCATTTTACCATATGATTGAGTCAGTCATAAGACAAAATGGACTTTATGGTCTGGGTCCAAGAATTTCCAGTAAAAGCACTCATCCTGCAGGACAAGTGACTTTGAAAAACACTTTCCCTGCTTCGATCCTAACTCGTCCTAGGATCGTGTATATATAAGATCCCTGTTTGTCCGAAAGGGAAATTGGGCTATGACAATTTTCTTTCAGAAGAAACTGAAATGTAAAAACAAACCTTAAATACTTGGTTTTTAAAACCAATACCAGTTATCTGGTCAAGTTACAGAAGTTAAAAAGCCAAAAGAAATCAATTTTTAAACTGGATTTGGGAAAGTATTTCTGGCAATGTTAATACTGTTCATTTTAATAATTCCCAAAGTCACTCATATTGAATTAGGTCAACCCGAAACATATTATAAGATCTTTGCTTGCAGAGAAAGGTCTTGGATTATATAATTAGGCTGACTTGAAACCAGTCTCTATTTGAAGCTGGGACCAACAAGTTCTATGTTCTGTTTCAAAATTTGGTTTCCTGAATACCCTTAATCGCTTATTCAATAATGAAACAGCCATTTTGTCTCCTGTAACGTAAATATTCATCTGAAAAACTTACTTGTCGACAATCTCCTATTCAGCACTCGTCCTGCCCGACGACCATGACAGATATTTCACTTGTCCTTATCCATTTCTTACTTGTAAATACAAGTGGACAAGTGAATTTTGTAGACCCTAATGGTTCAATATAATTATGAGATAACTTCTTTGTAACAATGCATCACAGAGACACATTAAACCCCCTTTTGCTCAAGTATAGTCCAATTATGGCTTGCAACACTCTAAAAGGGACATTCGGACATAAGCGTAAAGTGTTGTCTTGGATCAGCCTGCAAAAAACGGCAGGCTGATCCTAAATGACACTTTCAGTTTTTATTTAATTTTCTGTTTTGTGCAAGTCTACTGTAGAACAAAAGCCTTATGCAGTCTTAAAGTGTCATCTTGGATGAGCCAAGACGGCACTTTACATAAATGTCTAAATGCCCGTTTTAGCATGTTGCAGGCCATTTGTAATCATGCCAACCTTTGAAGAACAGTAGTTAGGAAGGAAAGAAAAGAGTATGTGGATAGAAAACATAGGCAGACACAAGATTCTACGCAAAAGGAAAGGACTAAGAAGACCAGTGGCATTCGGGTCTCATCTGCCATAAGCCATGGATAGGATAGATAAAATTGTATACCAACCTTGCCAACCCTTTCCACATCCATCCAGCAATGAATTCCATGTTCTTCCAAATAAGATTTCAACTCTCTGGGATCCCCATAGCCAAGAGCACCTTCTACTTCCCTTAAAAAAAAAACGAAAACTTCACATGATACATTTTTATAATACCCTGTTTTGGTGCGTATAACACACACATTTTTTCAGCTCTGAATAATTTCAAACTGGGGACTGCGTGTTATACACTACAATAGGCAAAACCATGTTTTTTTTCCCTCCTTGAAAGTCGGTCGTATACCTGTTCAAAGTGGGTGGGGGGCGGGCCGTAGGTACAAAACGGCAAAGTTCTCTCGCCATGGCCTTAACTTTCGCCATCATCCCATTTCAACTTTTACCGATTTAAATAAAAAAAACATTATGTTTTAATTTTGTTAAAATGTACTTGTACATACTTAATTTCTGGAATAGGATTCGTAATTTCCCGATTCTATCAGCCATTTTGGCAATGACGAATGTACCCCGGAATGATAAATATTGATTTACTGTTATCATCTGATTCGTCTCATATTTTCTTATTCTTTGTTAATAGCTAAAATTGAACAATTATTAAAGAGTAAAATAATGATTCAGAAAGAAATGAATGATTTAAAAATATATATATTTATCGCTACTTTTTACGAAAACCGTGATTTACATCATATAGATCTATGTTTATTTCACACCTGTCACATTTGTCGATGGAGGTGAGAAAATAGGAGATTAACAACGATATGGTTGTCAGTTCAATGTGTGAATTTGCAACATGTCATAAGCTGGCATGTTTTTATAATCCCCCGAGTACACATCGAATCATTACCATTTCCACTTTGAAAAAAAAAATGGTTATTTCCCTTTGATAAAGTATCGCCATTTACAATTTTTCAAGATAGCGTCGTAAGCTTCAGATGTTACGATATTTTGGTCAATTTTTGATGCGTGTTGTACATCCGAACAACCTTTTTTCCTCACATCTGATGCTGAAAAAGGCCTGCGTGTTATACATGCCTGCGTGGTATACACAACGTTTTACGGTAATAAAATGTCAAAAGTGTGACTGTATGATGTTTAATGCTATTTTCAACATTATTTCAGTTATATCGAGGGGACCAGTGCACTTATCCATGCATTCCTGGAGTTTCCATTACCAGTTCTTTACACAATTTTCTTTCCAAGCCACTGGCTGCTTTCCAAAGTGATTCTCTGTCAAAAGAAAGAGAAGCATTTGTATGGTCTTAAACAATATTTTCAATATTATTTTAATTATATCCTAGCGCTCAGTGTACCTATCCATGCTTTCCCTAGAGTTTCTTCACCAGTATACTGCATAATATTCTACCAAAGCCACTGGCTGCTGTTCCATATTACCATCATGGAAACAATGATCAGCCATGAGAAAAGAAAGTAGTGATTCTAAAACCAAAATATATACAAATATATAGAGAATATTTGTTTTTTTCGGTGAAAGATCGAAATTTATTTCATCGAGTGGACACCATCGGTAATATTTTCACGAGTGGTGCAGCCACGAGTGAAAATATTACCGAAGGTATTCACGAGATGAAATAAATTTCAATCTTTCACCGAAAAAAACAAATATTCTATTTATTTTATGCTTTTAACCCTTTCTGGGAGGAGCTTTACCAAAATTCAGTACAGTTCTTTTCCTTTATTCCCTGTGGCGTACCCCTCCTGCATAGCAACGTTACGTCAAGCGCGAGAAATCTAAAGTATATGACGTCATATTTCCCATCTGGTTGTTAGGCACGCACAATTTACCTAGGCGACAAGAACGTGAAAATCGGTATTTTCACTGGTGGTACCAGTGTAAGATCGAAACATATTTTCACTGCCAATTCTCGATATCCTACCGGAAAGCATTAAATAAGACAATATTAATCCTTTGATAAGTAACAAAGTTTTAGACTTGTCCATATACTAGCATTTTCAGAGGACGAAATCATCCATTTCCTAGATAAGCCCTGGTTTATTATAGCTTTGAGGTGTTTAAAAATACTGTGGAAACAGGAAGAAACACTTCCAACAAGCATTTTTTCTCCATTTTGCACACTATTTTCTTTCCTTACAGATAAAAATACAACCTTTTTAGCCACTCTAAATTTGTTGAATGCAAATCCTTTCAATTTCAGCAGACCAAAATTCCCTTATCTGGTAAAGACTTAAATTTACCTCAAATTGTGGGGTTTGTGTATGACAGGACAGAAAACATTATGGGACAAGGACAAAACTATGAAAATACTTTAGAGTGGCTTCAGTCATAATCGTGTCATACCACAATAGAAGAGCTGTTGCCATTTTACTTGAATACTGTTAACTAAATAAAAGGAATAATGGCGCAGTGGCCTGTAATTTTGTTTTAACTCTTTACCACACAATCCCGACTTTGAATGTCCTTGAAAAAGAAGTCTTTAGAAAACATTGTGGGAAAAGGAAAAAATGCTGGTAACCAGCATTATCTCCTTTTCCCATTATGTTTCCTACCCTGTTTAAAACAAATTTCAATTTGTGAGTTAAGCTTATTTTGTCGTCTGCAAGTGCTTTCAATTTGGACTACCGGTAGTCTAAAATTTTGTCCTTTGGTAAAGAGTTCAGAATGGTGGATGAATACTATAATGTAAGATTCTGACCAATCAAAACACATTAAACAGTGTATAGATACAGGTTTTTTCTTTTCTGTTCTGTGTGTTGTTTTATTTGTGACACATTCCATTTAGCTGGAAAAATTTTAAGCTTCTAATGAATAGATATTCATCTTACTTTGTTCCTAAAGCTACAGCCTGTGCAGAATTCACCCAAGAGTAGCTGATAAAACACGAAGGTGTTGGGTTCAATTCCACAACTTTCTTTGTCTTCCCACTCAGAGTCTTCAACAGCTCCTCAAACTTGTTGTTGTAATAGTCGTATTTAGGTTTTGACATGTTGACAAACACCTGGTGGAAGTACAGAAATCTGTTTTGTTTATATCTGCTATTGATTGACTGACTGCATGGTGTTTAAGGCCATTTTCATCATTATTTAGTTATATCACTGCAGTCAGTGGACCTATCCATGCTTTTCTGGAGTCTCTATTACCAGTACTCCACACAATATTCTTTCCAAGCCACTGGCTGCTTTTTAACATAACCATCATCGAAAAAAACAATCAAGGCCAAATGATAATGAAACAAGTACAGCAAATTGTCCCAATTAGACTTGAGACTTCAAAATTCTGTTCCGGACAAGCAAGAAATACTGTAAAAATGAAGATCAAAGTGGAATTATAAAACTTTGCTCTAGGTATAGTTATTGTTCTTGCACATTGTATTATTGCAACAACGATGCATACTAAGTTTAAAGTCGTTCTGAGTCGAGATGACAAAGCTATATTCTGGACAGACACTAAATGCTGTAAAAATGACATTCAAAGGGTAATAACTAAAAGACAGCACAAGGTAGACTTACAATTCTTGTGCACCACACTTCCAAATATTGCAAAAAATGCTATAAAAATGAAGGTCAAAGGGTGGAAAACTCAAACTTCGTGCTAGGAAGAGATATGGTTCTTGTGCACTGCACTCCATAATTTTTCAACAATCATGCATATCAAATTTGAAGATGCTCAGGCTGTAGATGAAAAAGATATATTCCAGACAAGCAGAAAATGCTGTAAAAATGATAATCAAAAGGAAATAACTCATAGACAGTATGAGGTAGAGTTATGGTTCTTTTACACTGCACTCTGTACTATTGCAACAAATACAAATACCAAGTTTCAAATCAATGGGACTGGAGA
Organism: Tridacna crocea; assembly: GCA_943736015.1. Lineage (NCBI taxonomy): Eukaryota > Metazoa > Mollusca > Bivalvia > Cardiida > Cardiidae > Tridacna > Tridacna crocea. The sequence goes on along the minus strand of OX031066.1, from coordinate 28,705,051 downwards.
TGAAAAAGTTACGCTCCGTACTAAGAACTATTCTAAAGAACTTCCTAATCCAAGGGCAAATAACTGCAGTTGTTCTGGTCCGATTACACCCATAATCCAAATCATTCGAGATCTTATGGTCTTGTATATTTTGACCAACTTTGGTGCTGATTAGTTAATAATTGTAGATGCTAGAGGATAAACAAAATCAAATATAGCAATTTTTCTAATTCAAGAGCAAATAATTCCAGTTGATCTAATCCGATTACACCCATAACCAAACTCATCTAAGTTCTTATGGTTATATATATTTTGGCCAAGTTTAGTGCTGACTGGTTAAAAATTGTAGATGCTAGAGAGTAAACAAAGTCAATTAAAGCAAATTTTTCTAATACAAGGGCAAATAACTCCAGTTGTTTTGGTCAGATTGGACCCATAATCAAACTCACCTGAGATCTTATGGTCATATATATATTTTGACTAAGTTTGGTCCTGATTGATTGCTATTTGTAGATGTTAGAGTGTAAACAAAGAAAATATGGCAATTTTTCTAATTCAAGGGCAAATAGCTCCAGATGTTCAGGTCAGATTGCACCCAAAATGGAACTCATCCGAGATCTTATGGTCATACATACTTTGACCAAATTTGGTGCTGATTGATTGATATTTGTAGATGCTAGTTTGTAAACAAGGAAATGTGACAGGATGGATGCACAACGGACACCGAGGATGGTGAGTGATCACAATAGCTTCGTGCTCAGGTGAGCTAAAAATGCTGGAGAAAAGTAGGGATTGCGCGCTAATGGGTTAAGAGATGTTAACTTTTCTTTCTTGCAATTTTTTGCCACACAGCTCTGATGCATGTGAAAATGTATTTTAGTGACTTGAAAAGAAGACTTTATCAGTACCGGTGCACTGACTGCAGTGATATGACCTATGCTATTAAAAAGGTTTTAAAATCCATTACAAACAAAACCAAAAACTTTCAATTTGCAAACGTCAAAAAGATTGCTAATAAGTAAAGAAATTACACAAGAGGTCGAGGTGATCAAAACAAATCTAACTATTATACTGCAAGGAAATTTCTTGTGATCTGATCGGATAATATGCCCCAAAAATATAAATCATGTACACTTTTACCAGCGTAAAAGCAGTTTCCCTTTTCAGAGCCCCCTATACAAGACTACATTATCAACATAACATCCAAAATAATGGTGTGATTCAAGCTTAACATCATGCGCCAAGCTGCATGTTTTAGCACATACTTCCAACATTTCAGTGAAGTTAGTTCCCAGTGACGTCAGTTGTCACTGAATTGGGAAATTCTATTTCGTCAGTGTACTTAATTTTTTAAACCAAAAACTGGTGAAATTCACTTAACAAACAATGGAATGGTAACACTTTGCAGTATATCAAAATTGTTGCATGATCAGGTGGCAGGGTACTTGGAAACTTTTTCATGGCTGTGGTGAATCATGTCGCCACCTCGCCTTCAGCTCGGAATGACATGATTCACCACAGCCGTGAACATGTTTCCAAGTTCCCTGCCAGCCGACAATACAACTAATAATGTCCTTATCAAATGATACTATCATTCATAGCATGTAAACAATGACTAAAACACACCTCATCCGCCAGGAATATTCCCAGTTTACTCTGTTTCCACTCGAATCCATCTCCAATGGCAACCGCTAGAATGACCTTTTTCAAGGTCAAACTGGCATACTTGAAGATATTCACACATTCATCTTCATTGGCATAACTGTTTGAAACAAACGCCATAAACACAGAGGCTTCTGTCAAAGCTTTGGCCATGTCATCTGTTGATTTACTAAATCCTGGCACATGGAACCAACTGGAAATGATAGAGGTCATCTTTTGGTACACAATATATATCTCGGTCGGTATTCACTGGGGCTTCTTAAAAACATTATTTGTCTTATTCTTCAAAATTGTCTTAATTTAAAAGAAACAATACTTCTGATTAAAAGTAACAAAACTTCTGATTGGCTGAACCAAATGGTTCAGCCAATCAAAAGTTGTGTAACTTTCAAATTCAGAAAATTCTCATGATTAAGTAGTATAGATATTGCGATAATCTGGGTCTTTATGTCTTTCAGTGCTGAATTAAAAAAGTGGATGTTTTAGAAGGGAAAGCACCTTTGGTTACAGACATTTGCTCCTTTTCCATCAAGATTTTCTAGAGCCTTTGTCCCCCATGGCCTTTTAACAAATTGAGTTTATTGTAAAACGTTAGGTATTCACCCTTTAACAAAATATCCTGTTTCTTTTTTTTTTTTCAATAATGCTAAAAAAGGGACTAGTCTACTGTCAAAAGATAACTCCAGTCATATGACTCATGTTTAATTTATCTCCTGCTTAACCCTTTACCAGACAATAAAGTTTACAACTAGCCAAAATTGAAAGCAGTTGCTGATGACAAACTAAATACAAGTGAAAGATTGAATTTGTTTTGGGACAGAAAGAAAACACTGTGGGAAAAAGAGAAAAACCTGGTAACCAGCATTTTCTTCTTTTCCCACAATGTTTTTAAGAAGGTTTCTTTCATTGGGGTGTTAAAAGTAGGGATTGTGTGGTAAAGGGTTGAGATTTCAATATGAACGGGTCTAGAAATGTTTTTCTTGTAAAGATGACCAATAAAAAGTTTCATGAGGCATTGGCATACCATAATCATGGTTTAAATCTTATTTCTGTAGACGCAGGCAATGTTTTTAAAGGGAGGAAGACATAATTCACTCACAAAAACTACTGTTAACCCATAACCACACAATCCCTACTTTTAACGCCCCCTGAGAAAGAAGCCTTTTGAAAACACTGTGGGAAAAGGAGAAAATGCTGGCAACCAGCATTTTCTCCTTTTCCCACAATGTTTTCTGCCCTTCTCAAAACAAGTTTCAGAATTTGAATCACACTTATTTTGTCATCTGCAAATGCTTCCAATTTGGACTAGTCTAAAATTTTGTTGTTTGTTAAAGAGTAAAAGCATATAAAATCCTGACAAAATGTAAGTGTCTTTGAAGTATGTAAGTAAAACCGACTAGAAACAAACTAGACTATGACAATACAGAGTTTTAGCAATCAGAATAAAAGAACAAGAGCACAACATAAGGCCTGTAAAATACGAAAAAGTGCTTTGCGTATGGTATCATCTCGAATCAGCATGCGAAGTCAGTGCAGGCTAATCCGAGACAACACTTTTCATTCTTATGTAATTTTCTGTTTTGTGTAAGTCTACCATAGGACAAAATCAAATGTAGTCGTAAAGTGCCATCTTGGATTAGCCTTCACAGGCTACTCCAAGATGACATGTTACACAATTGTCCGAGTCCACCTTTTCATGTGGTTGCAGGCCATATGACAGCCAATACTCAGCTGCAGTTGCATTATCTTTTTTTCCAGAAAATTCTAATTAAAAAAAGGGGCATAACTGTGTCAAAAATACTCTCATGGTTATGTGTCCATGTTGTATGGGTTCCCGTTTTATCACGAAATGTCAAAGTTTTTTTCAACATCAAGATGCAGACCACAACCTACGAGTTACAGCAATACTTCCATGTTATTTTCAGTAAACAGCCACTGTCACTGAATATAACTTAATACCTCCCCTTCCTCCAGTGCTTTGACAGAAACAGGCAACTTAACAAAAGAAATTCTAAATTAAAGCGGAGATTACCCTTGAATCATAGGGAGTAGATGATTGAAAACTGCGTCTTGCACAACTTCAGTATACCATTAATGTATCAACAAACTTTCAGTACAATAGCCGGAAAACTGTAGGAGGAGTTCTTGACACAAAATTACTAGTATTCTGTACACAGGCAGACACACAGACGGATGGACGGACAGGCTGATTCCAGTACATCCCTGAAAACATTTGTTTTGAAGGGCTATAATAACTGTGACAGTTACATACCATTTGTATCCCTTGGCTATAAGGTCATTACAAATTCTTGATGGCACAATATAGGAGTTGGCATCTAAAGAAGTGTCTTTGTGACAGCAGGAAATGAAAATATCTGTAAAAAAAATTTAAGTACTCATTTTTTTATATATCCGATTTTTTTCTGTGAAATTAGTCTTGAGTATGAAACTCACAGATTTAAATCTTTACCACACAATCCCGACTTTTAATAATCCTGAGAAAGAAATCCTTTGAAAACATTGTGGGAAAAGGAAAAAATGCTGGTAACCAGCATTTTCTCCTTTTCCAACAATGTTTTCTACCCTTTCCAAATCAAGTTTCATTTTTTGATTCACATTAATTTTGTTTTGTCATCTGCAAATGCTTTCAATTTGGGTTGGTCCAAAATTTTGTTGTTTGGTAAAGAATTAAGGCTTTACAGAACAATCTAAAGTTCATACTACCCTGGAGAAAACATTATGTGAAAAAGAGAAAATGCTGGTTACCAGAATTTTATTTATTGAGCCAGAAGATTATGACAAGTCGTCTCTTTCGGGATCATTCAAATTGATGATTCTGTGGTACACATTTTTATCCATTCCCACATGGCAAAATTTTAGACTCATCCAAATTGAAAGCGTTTGCAGACGACAATTTCAAAGTGGTTCAAATGGTACAAGTTTGCTTTGTAAAAAAATTTGTAGGTATAGGAGAAAATGCTGGTTACCTACATTTTCTCCTTTTCCCATAATGTTTTCAAAAGTCCATCTTCTCAGAGTTGTTAAAATTCATCATTGTGTGGTAAAGGGGTCTAACTGTTTACCACACAATCCTGAGTTTTAACCCCTCAGGAAAAAAGTCTTTTGACAACACTGTGGAAAAAGGAGAAAATGCTGGTTACCAGCATTTTCTTTTTTTGTTTCACAATGTTTTCTATTCCATAAGACAAATTTCATCATTTCAGCCACATTTGTATTGTTGTCTGCAGCCACTTTCAATTAGGACCAGTCTAAAATCTAAAATTTGGTCGTTTGGTAAAGAGTTAAGCGTTTGGAAAAATGTTATATTTGTATAATTCATACATGCTCTATCTTACACTAAAGACGGGTCTGGCCCCACTTACATACCAGCAGAAAGATCCTTGCGTAAATCCTTCAGCCCTTGGACACACTGTACCAGATGAGCATCAAAGTCACTGTGGCTGTCTGGGGGAAGGAGGGCTGTACAGAAAAAACAGTGTAAAAGATAGAGGATCTTACATGAGCGTTTATGTATGTGTATTATCATTTTTATAAAATATCACTTGACAGGTTTGATAAAACCATAATTCATAAACAAGATGTGAGTTTCTATATATCACATGAAACAAATGACAGACAAAAACTAGAGCTGTCACTGAATGTGACTTTATACCCTCGCCAGCGCCTTGACAGAAACAGGCAATTTAACAAAAAAAAATTTATAAAATAAGTTCAAGGGCAGATTACCCTTGTATCATAGGAAATAGATAATTGAAAACCGTGTCTTGCACAATCTCAATATATGATCAATATATGTGCAAAGTTTTCATACAATTGAAGGAAAACTGTAGGAGGAGTTTGCAACACAAAATTACTAGTATTTTGTACATGGACAGACACACGGACAGACACACACAGACTGACAGGCTTATTCCAGTTTAGATAAGTTCTAGATAAGAGGGAGTGATGGTATGCTAAATCCATTATTTGTCTTCCAAACCTTATGTTGTGGGTACTCATTAGAATTGTCTCACCAAGACAATCCTTAGAGCATCCACAATACAGTGTTAAGTGGAGAAAAATCAATATTTTCAATCTTGAAATCAAATCACTCTCTCTATCTCGGGCTCTGGACTTGCTCTCTTTAACCCATTACCACACAATTCCTACTTTTGACAACTCTGAGAAAGAAGCCTTTAGAAAACATTGTGGGAAAAGGAGAAAATGCAGGTAACCAGCATTTTCTCCTTTTCCCACAATATTTTCTACTCTTCACAAAACAAATGTTAAATTTTCAGTCACTTTTATTCAGTCATCTGCAAATGTTTTCGATTTGGCCAAACCTAAAATTTTGTTGTTTGGTAATGAGATAATGGATCGCAAAGATGCATTAAGCCACCATTTGCCAGAGCACAGCTCATCAGTTTAATAATTTTATAACATAGTTCCAGTGCCACGTCCAAGTAATACTTACTCAGTAGATCAGAACAAGATATTGTATGGAAATATTTGGTACATTGGAGGAATGGGGCCTTCATATCTATGGCACGGCGGATTGTTGAGGCATCAAACATATGGCTGTCTTTAACCATCTAAAAATAAATATTACAGACTGACACTTGACTTGCATTTTACTGCATTTAACATGTAAAAAAAAAGTATCTCTGTACTTATTGCCTCTTCCCCTTAACCCTTTCCCAAACAATCCCTGGTTTTTACGGGTCAGGAATGGAAGCCTTTTGAAAACATTGTGAGAAAAGGAGAAAATGCTGGTAACCAGCATTTTCTCCTTTTCCCACAATGTTTTCCCACAATGTTTTCTACCACATCATCTTTTTAGCAACTGTTAATTTTTCATCTGCAAAATGCTTTCAATTTGGTCGGTTCCAAAATTTGCCGTTTGGGAAAGGGTTTAAAAGAAATGCTCTCCACTCTTTACCACACAATCCTGACAATATTGATTACCCTGAAGAAGAAGCCTTTTTGAAAACATAGTGGCAAATGGAGAATTTGCTTTCTATCCTATCATAAAAAAGTTTTTTTAATTTATATGAAAGTTAGTTTGTCATCTGCAAATGCTTTAAATTTGGAATAGTAAAAACTTTTGTTTGGTAAAGAGTAAATGTTTACCACACAATCCTGAGTTTAACCACACAGAAAAAAAAGGCTGGTAACCATCCTTTTCCACTAATGTTTTCTATTTAAACAAAGTTAGAACATTTGAGTAATACATGTATTTAACTTGTCATCTGCAAATGTTTTCCATTTGGTCTATTCTACAGTTTTGTCGTTTGATAATTATGTTTATCAAATTCTTTTTTCTCTAAATCTTAACAAAGACTTTCTTAGAAAGAAAGGGATATAATTGTGTCAAAAAAAGTTTGAGTGTTACCTGCATTTTCCCCTTTTGATGGATAAAAATTGGCCTGAATTTGAAGAAAATATCTTCAGTAATTACAGATATATAAACAAAAGCAAGACATGGGAGATGTTAAAGCTTGGATGCTCTTCCTTCAGTTTTAATGAATATTGGATGTTGAAAAAGGGGCATACTTGATTGATTGATTGATTGATTGATTGTATGGTGTTTAATGCAGTTTTCAACATTATTTCAGGTAAATTGTGGAGGCAAGTGCACTCATTCATGCTTTCTTGGACTCTGCACAATTTTCTTTCCAAGCCACTGGCTGCTTTCCCTCATGATCAGTGTCAAAACAATGGTCAGCAGTGGGAGAGGAATAAATTCTCTCACAGTGACTATCACGAATCCTTGGATATTAGTCAAGCCAGAGGTCATAGCCAGGAATCAAACCCTGGACCTCATATTCTCAAGTCCTGATGCTACCGACTGTGCCACCGGGGCTCGGCAGGACATAATTGTGTCAGAAATATTTGAGCTATACTCTAGCAAAAGGGGGCTGAATGCATCTCCATTATACATGAAACAGCCGAATTCATCACATAGATAAAAAAATAATTCTAAATTCAGAAAATTGACAGAGTACAAAGAGTTTTGTCCCAGGTCAGCCTGCGCAAGCTGACTTAGATCAATACTTATAGCAGATGTATTAACCATATACCACACAATCCGGACTTTTCAGCTACACCTAGTTTGTCGTCTGTAAATGCTTTCAATTTGAACAAGTCCAAAATTTTGTCATTCGGTAAACGGTTAAACTTACCATATTCTGACACTGTGGGCATGGTAAACTGAAGTCATAGGTCACACCATGAAAAGATTCTGCAATCAAACCTTCAAACACCTCATGGACCAGGAACAGGATATTGTCTGGTCTGGGTCCCTGCACTGTAACTATCAACTCATTGTCTCTGTAACAGAAAACCAGCATGGTTTGATTTCGAGTAAACTGTATGTGTCAAAATACATAATGTTCTATCATTATTTTGGAACATAACTGAAGCCCGAGTTCTAGATTTGTTTGATTGAAATGTTTAGTGATTCTGAAATAAATATGACATAATTCTATTAAAAATCTTTCAAAAGAGGACAGACAATATTACTATATTGCAAAGAAATTTCTTGTGATCTGATTGGATAATATGCCCTAAACATATATATCATGTACACTGGCAAAAGCAACATAAAAGCTGTTTTCCTTTTGAGAGCCCTGTATACATGACTACATTATCAAAACAACATCCAAAATTAGAATAACATGAAGATTATGTCCCAAGCTGCAAGTTTTAGCATGTATTACCAAGGTGTCAATGATGTCAGTTCCAAGTGACGTTAGTTTTCATGAAAAAGTAGGTAAAATTCACTTTAAAAACATTGGAATGGCAAAACTTTGCCAAAAGATAAATTTGTTGTATGGTCAGGTGGCAGGAGACTTGAAAACTTGTTGACAGCTATGGTGAATCATGTCACCACCTCGCCTTCAGCTTGAGGCAACATGATTCACCACAGCCGTGACCATACAACCTGCAACCTGACCATACAACTAATAAAGGTCTATAGAAATCAAGTGATCTCAATGGTTCGAGATACATTTAAGCTTTGCTCTATAAAAGGGGGCTTAATGCACCTACAAAAAGTATAGACCCAGGTCAGCCTGCACGCAGGTCAATTTTCTGCATGTCCAAGGATCAGTTTAACCTCATATTTAAGTGAGCTGGTATAAAAATTGACTTAACTCTTCACCAAACAACAAAATCTTCATTTTGTTAAAGTTGAAAGCATTTCAGATGACAAAATAAATGTGACTGAAGAATTGAAATTTGTTTAAGGAAGTGAAGAAAACATTGTGAGAAAAGGAGAAAATGCTGGTTACCAGCATTTTCTCCTTTTCCCACAATGTTTTTAAAGGCCTTCTTTCACAGGGGGGTTTAAATCAGGATTGTGTGGTAAAGGGTTAAGGGATCCCCAATTATGTGATGAATTGCTTGGTACTTGCATCAAGGGGCTGCATTAAGTTCCCTTTTTCTTGAGCAAGGCTCATGTCTTTTTTTTTCTGTAGCACATTCTTTAACTTACATACCTGACTTGTTGTAGTAGTGCAATGTGAACGTTTTTCTTCAAAAAGGACCCTTTCTTCCACATCAGTGAGTCATCTGACAAGTTGTATAGCCTCACCTAGAATATTGTGTGGATTGCAGTTTCAAAAGCTTTATATGCAGCATAGTCTAAATAGAAATATAAAACCCATTACCAGACGAAAAAATTTCATCCCCATCCAAATTCAAAGCATTTGCAGACAACAATTTCAAGGTGGCTTAAAATGTACAATTGTTTGGTGATAGGGTACAATACATTGTGGGAAAAGGAGAAAATGCTGGTTACCAGCATTTTCTCCTTTTTCCATAATGTTTTCAAAAGGCTTCTCTCCAAAGGTCGTCAAAAGTTGTCATTGTGTGGTAAAGGGTTTCAGAAAGCAACTTCTATTCAGTCAGATCTTCATAAATAATCTTTGAAAGTGATTAATGATAGTTTCATTAACTCTGTACCACTAATCAAAACGTTTAACCCTTTACCAAACAATCCCTGGTTTTTTACGACCCTAAGATAAAAGGCTTTTTAAAACATTGATTGGGTGGAAAACTTTGTGAGACAAGGAAAAGTGCTGGTTACCAGCATTTTCTCCTTTTCCCACAACGTTTTCAAAAGTTTTCCTGTTTTGATTCATTAACCCTTTACCACACCTTTAATGACCCTAAGGAAGAAACCTTTTGAAAACATTGTTAACTCTTTACGAAATGACCAATTTTTGGACTGGTCCAAATTGAAAACAGTTGCAGATGATAAAACAAACGTGAATGAAAAGATAAAATTTGCTATGGGAAGGATATGGGAAGGGTAGAAAACATTGTGGGAAAAGGAGAAAATGCTGGTTACCAGCATTTTCTCCTTTTCCCACAATGTTTTCTAAAGCTTTCTCTTTCAGTGTCGTCAAAAGTCGGCATTATGTGATAAATGTTTAACAATTACTTCAGTTTCTACCTTACCTGTCCTCTGTTAAATAAGCCTGCAGGTAGATAATCGAATCTATAGATCATCTTGGTTTCCTTGATATCTGTCCCTCTCTCTAGTTCTGGCCAAGTAATCTAAGAAAAACAAAACAAAGTCTAGGTTTGTATTCACAAGCAATTCAGCCATAACTTGTTAGAATGGGGGCTTAACTCATTCCCACACAATAGACTTTTGTCAACATGGAGGTAAATCCTTTTCAAAACATTTTGGGAAAGGAGAAAAATGCTGGTAAACAGCATTTTCCCACATTTTCTACCCTTCCCAAATCAAATTTTGATTTTTTCAGTCACAATATTTTGTTGTCTGCAAGCGCTTTCAATTTGGGCCTGTCTAAAAATTTGTTGCGTGGAAAAGAGTTAATACACCTGCTAAAAGTATTGATCCAAGTCAGCTTGTACAGGCTCACCTGGGACAAAACTCTTTGCTGTCTGTCAATTTTCTGCATGTAAAATGACCAGACTAGCTCATAACTCAGTCATTGGTAAGATAAAGTGGATTTTTATGGATCCATGATTAGGTGATGTCTCCTTCATTGGAAGTGTTAACTCTCTACCATACAATCCCAACTTTTAACACCCCTGGGAAAGAAGCCTTTTGAAAACATTGTGGGAAAAGGAGAAAATGCTGGTAACCAGCATTTTCTCCTTTTTCCACAATGTTTGCTACCCTCTGACAACTATTTTCAGTTTTTCAACTACATTTGATTTTGTTGTCTGCAAATGCTTTCAATTTGGAGTGGTCCAAAATTTTGTCGATTGGTAAAGAGTTAAGGAATGTTGTTGATTGATTGATTGATTGATTGATTGATTGTATGGTATTCAATGCCATTTTCAACATATTTTCAGTTATATCGTCGGGGTCAGTGCACCTATCCATGCATTCCTGAAATTTCTTTTACCAGTGCTTCGCACAATTTTCTGTCCAAGCCACTGGCTGCTTTCCCACATAACCATTGTAGAAACAATGGTCAGCCGTGGGAGAGGAATAAATCCTGTTGCAGTGACTATCATCAATCCTTGGAAAGAAATTGGCCGAGTCAGGGGTCGTAGCCATGGATCAAACCCTGGACCTTGTGTTCTCCAGTCCTGCATGCTACTGACCGAGGCACCAAGGTTCAGCTAAGGAATGTGAAATTATAAAGTGAAATACAGCAAGCAAAGTCGAAATGGTATACATCTAGATAATAAAGATACCTTCGGCTTCTTTTCTGGTAATAAACAAGGTACAACATTGACAGGGCTGTCAGCCAATGGGAATGTCAAATCAAACTCCTCTGTTAATCTCAGCAACCAAGCATGGAGATTTTTTGGGTACTTTTCCCAGATTCTTGCTACAAAGGCATGGGGCAAACGACCTTCCTGTAAACATAAAGAGAGCAACAAACTCAGGTGTGAAAGGTCCCATGCGATATCAAAATTTTCTTATGCAGCGCGAAGTAAATACAAGTACCAGGAGAGTTACCACAATGTGATATTCCTTTTATTATATACTTTTAACTTTCCAAGACAACATTTTGCAATTGTTGACATTTTATTGACAAATGGCAAACAAAAAAAAGGGGGGGGCCATTGGCCCTGGAACGCTCACCTTAGACTACAGCTTATGAGTGAAATTCAATTCTTTGAGCAACTTTGGTAAAGCTTCACCCAAGGAACATCCAGGCCAAGTTTCATCAAGATTGGCCTAGTGGGTTAGGAGAAGAAGATGTTTAAGGAAATTGTTGACAGACAATGGATGCCAGACATAGGGCAATCAAATATCAAAGCTCTACACCTTCCAGTTTTGAAGAAGAATTTTAAATTTTCCTTCTTTGTCCTATGTTCAAACTTGTGGTCCCTGGGGCTTGGCCAGTTTTGACCAAAGTAGCATCCTTGGAACAAACTTGGTAGAGGTCTACCCAAAGATGCTACATACCAAATATCAAAGCTCTACACCTTCCCGTTTAAGAGAAAAAGAAATTTAAAATTTTCCTTCTTTGTACCTGTGACCTTCGGGGCAGGGACAATATCAAAGCTCTACGCCATCTAGTTTCAGAGAAGAGGATTTTCAAAGTTTTCCTTCTTTGTTCCTATGCTCAAACTTGTGACCCCCAGGGTGGGCCCAGTTATGACCCCAGGGGCATCATTTGAACAAACTTGGAAGAGGTCCATTAGGAGATGCCACATACCAAATACATGTATCAAACTCTACGCCTTCAAATTTCAGAGGAAAGGATTTTGAAAGTTTTCCTTCTTTGTTCCAATGCTCAAACTTGTGATCCCCGGGGTGGGGCCCAGTTATGACCCCAGGGGCATCATTTGAACAAACTTGGAAGAGGTCCATTAGGAGATGCCACATACCAAATACATGTATCAAACTCTACGCCTTCAAATTTCAGAGGAAAGGATTTTGAAAGTTTTCCTTCTTTGTTCCAATGCTCAAACTTGTGATCCCCGGGGTGGGGCCAGTTTTGACCCCGGGGCATCATTTGAACAAACTTGGTAGAGGTCTACTAGGAAATGCCACATACCAAATATCAAAGCTCTTTGCCTTCAAGTTTCAGAGGAGAAGGTTTTTAAAGTTTTCCTTCTTTGTTCCTATGCTTAAACTTGTGACCCCCCAGGTGGGGCCAGTTTTGACCCCAGGGGCATCATTTGGACAAACTTGGTAGAGGTCTACTAGGAGATGCCACATACCAAATATCAAAGCTCTATGCCTTCAAGTTTAAGAGGAGAATATTTTTAATTTTTTTCTTCTTTGTTCCTATGCTCAAACTTGTTATCCTCTGGGTTGGGGCCAGTTTTGACCCTATGGGCATAATTTGAACAAACTTGGTAGAGGTCCATTTGGATATGCCACATACTAAATATCAAAGCTCTACTACTTCTATTTTCAGAGAAGATTTTCAAAGATTTCTTTTTTTTTTTTCTTTTAGTTGCTATGGCAACCAGAGTTACGGGTGGAATTAAATTCTTTGAACAATTTTGGTAGAACTTTACCCAAGGAACATTCCTGCCAAGTTTCATCAAGATTGGCCCAGTGGTTTAGGAGAAGAAGATGTTTAAAGAAATTGTTGACAGATGACGGACAACAGACGATGGACGCCAGAGGCAGGACATAGGGCGATCACAATAGCTCACCTTTAGCACTTCGTGCTGAGGTGAGCTTAAAACAATCAATAAAGTGGATGGTAGTAACTCTGTTTTCATGAATTTGGGGATTATTATAACAGCGTAACATTTTGATCTATCCAATTGCAAATCAATGCATGCTTAGTGCGTGCACGAGACACATCAGCATATTATATTTGGGACTGTATTTCACTGAATGTAGATACAGAATTTTTTCCTGTCATGAATGTTACATTATCTGATTCATTGCATGTTTCATCTGGAAAATTTAATGGTATATGATAAAAAGATACACACTTTCTACCTCTCTACATAAAACTGATGTAAAATCTGATATGTCCTTTCAGAATTCTGCCTTTACTCTTTACCTAAGGACTAAATTTTAGATTGGTCAAAATAGAAAGCATTTTTAAATGACAAAATTAACATGACTCAAAAATCGCAATTTTGTTCTGGTAGGGTAGGAAAAATTGTGGGAAAAGGAGAAAATGCTGGTCACCAGCATTTTCTCCTTTTCCCACAATGTTTTCAGAGGGCTTCTCTTTCATGGTCATGAAAACCAGGGATTGTTTGAAAAAGGGTCAAGAATGAAATGGTGATACTTACATCTATGACATCTGTTTTGACTGACACTACACATGCCATCACATCGACGATCCACTGTGGATTAATTACCACTTTGGATTTGAGATACTCATTTGAGAAGTATTGTACACTTCCTAAATCATGGAGGAACTGAACAGCTTGGAAAATCTGTGACAGGAAGTAACAATTTTAGAGATATTTAGGATCTGACATGAGTTGGCCTTTGAGATAAAATTATATTGAACAAGTATAGGGAAAATTAAACGGGCCTTATTTTCTTGACAGGTTTGAAAAAAAAATTATCTCAAATTCTACCAAATATCAGATTCTCTCTATAACATAATGATATTTCACAAATGAAGGACCAGAAGGTACAAAAGTATCTACAAATGCACCTGCAAAAATATTCATCAAAGCCAATCATCTGTATGAAATGCATACACAAGGTTCCCCCTCGTGCTGCTTTTTTCTAACACCATCACTTTCGCAAAATGAAAAAAAAGTTTGCACCAAATTGAAATATATGAAGCCATTGGTGCCAATTTTAAAATGAAGGTACAATAGGTCGGGCATAAGGAAGAATTGGTCAATAAGTTATCACTGTATGGTTGTGTCATGAGCAGTAATATAAACAAGAAAACATTTGTTTTTATCAGATTTCATTACTTAAATTGTATCTATGTTGATTGTGTGAATATCTTCCAAAATTCCAAAAATTGGTTTTGTGAACTTTAATAAAATAGATAGAGGTTTAAATGGTATAAACCAAAAACATAGTCAATATGTGAAAAATTGTTTCAAAAGTGGAAATTGCTCATTTAGAGAAATTTCTAGATCTAGAAAAAAAATTTCATGAGGGGACTATTTACATTTTGAAACATACATAAGTTACAATGTTGAAAACCAAACAAGTTTTTCGAAATGTGGACAATTAATGCAGGAAAAACAACATAAAAAACTTCAAGGACAACATTAACAAAACCGTCCACATTTTAGTCAGTGCCGATGCAGTTGGCATTTCAGAAACTGCTGTATGTTAATTCAATACAGAATCTTTCGATTTTACCAGCACCTGCCATTATGATTCATTTTGACATTTAGCAATATTCACGATTTATATGGGACTCTAGCTGATCTTTGATACTTTCACTTTCCTACAGTTTTCCCAAATTAACTGACAATAGCCAGAAGTTTAAGTTATCGAAAGTGTGTGTATATTCGGATAGTCAGGTGTAAATTTTACCAATCTGTAAAGTAATTTGGATTACGCTGATGACATGCTGGTAACCAGCATTTTCTCCTTTTCCCACAGTGTTTTCTCCTCTATCATCGACAAGTTCCATCATTAGAGTCTTCTGTAAATTGTCATCTGCAAATGCTTTCAATCTGGACAAGTCTACAATTTTGTCATATGGAAAAGGGTTAACCCATTACCACACAATCCCAACTTTTGACAACCCTGAGAAGGAGGCCTTTAGAAGACATTGTGGGAAAAGGAGAAAATGCTGGTAACCAGCATTTTCTACTTTTCCCATAATGTCTTCTACCCTTCACAAAATAAATTTTAAGTTTTTGATCACTTTATTTTGATGTCTGCAAATGCTTTCGATTTGGACAAACCTAAAATTCTATAGTTTGGTAATGGGTTAATGAGCTTTGTTTCAGAAATGGAAAGAAAAATCAATTAAAATAAAAATTACCAAGTTTTTTTTCTTTTTTTGTAAGAATGTTTTCAAGACCCGTTTTATTTTGGGCTGTAGAATTCTTAGTTAAAAGGTAAAAGCAAAATCAAAAGGACTTGAAAAAGATAATAATTGATCTGGTAAAGTTTACCTCAGACTTTTCAAAAATTCCAGACTGTGTTGCTATGTACTCTATCTGTGAATAGGCCACAATGTCCTGCTTGGCTCTGACTCTGCAATAAAGTTTATCCTTCATGAGAAAATTTCAAATCCATCAAAAACCAGGGAAATTGGAAAACATGTATGGCAAGAAAAGAGTCCACATTATAAGAATATTTGAATTTTCAAAGAATCCCTCTGTAAGCATTTTAAAATACTGGAAAGGTACTGAAATGACACACTAGTAAATGCCTAATCATGCAAAAACTAGAGCTCTCACTGAATGTGACTTAAAACCCCCACCAGCACTTTGACAGAAACAGACAATTATTTATAGACAGACGGACACACGGATGGTCACACGGACAGACATATGGACAGACGGTGATTCCAGTATACCCAGGAAAACATTCGTTTTGCGGGGGTCTAAAATAAAGAAGCTGGAAAAGAGCTTTAATCCTTTACCACAAAATCCCGACGTTAAATGACCCATAGAAAAAAGCCTTTTGAAAAACATTGTTGGAAAAGCAGAAAATGATGGTAACCAGCATTTTCTCCTTTTCCCACAATTTTTTCTACCCTTCCCTAACCAAATTTTAATTTTTCAGTCACATGTATTTTGTCGTCTGCAAATTCTTTCAATTTGAGCCAGTCTGTAATTTTGTTGTTTGGTAAAGAGTTAATTCTTTACCACACAGCAAGATTTTTGACCTATCCAAATGGAAAGCATTTGCAGACGACAGATTCATTGTATCTCAAATGATGCAATTTTTCTTTGATATGTTAGAAAACCTTGTGGAAAAAGGAGAAAATGCTGGTTACCAGCATTTTCTCCTTTTCCAACAATGTTTTCTTAGGCTTCTTTCTCAGGGTCATTAAAAAACATCATTGTGTGGTAAAGAGTTAAATGTTTGTTTAAACAGGTTTTCATGAAGTTTCAAACTGTACATATTAAAATTAATCTTCATTCAAGAAGCTTTTCAGCACTGAAGTTTGATACTTACTTTTCAATGTTGTTTTCAAACGTAAACCAAACTGCCGGTATCTTTTCTCCCATATACTGCTGCTGTAACGTCACATCTATAAGGTTTTTCTTCAGCTCTTTGATACCCTGAAATAACATATCTATCACCATTCATATACATCTATGACTTTTTATGCCCCTGCAGTAGATTGTATGGAGTTTAACTGAGAAATAATCTTCTTTCTAACGTAGTTTACCGTTTAATAAACCACAGTCCTGAGTAATGAGGCACAATAAATAATCCACAAGGGCAATAGCATGAGCAGTTTATTCATTGCGCCTCAGAACTCAGAATGTGATTTACTGAAAGATAATCACTATAGAAAGAAGATTATTTTTATTCTAACATACACAATTCTTAATCAAAGGAAAACAAGTTCAAACTTAGAGTTGAAATGCGGATGAAGACTATGTTCCATTGGTTAACTCACTTACTTTATATGCCTCACCCTATATGTACATAGAGTGTCACAAATTTTACCAGGCTTTCGTTGCACTTTGTTTATAGAGTTGAATTCAAGTGTCATGTTAGAACACTGTTTTGCCATCTTAGGTCATCTGTTTCCTGGCTTTCTCACACCTGTACTGACATAACTTTTCTTCTAAGTCATTTACTACTTTTCTCACTTGCATCAGAAGTAAGAGGAAGAAATGTTGTGGTAAAGAAAGTTTGTCTCAAGCTGGTATAAAACACACAACCATGGGGTTAACAGTCAGATCAGCAAACCATTGAGCTACCAATTCAGGCAGCCCCCTACAGTAAACAGCTTTTGAAACTAGAGCTGTCACTGAATGTGACTTAATACCCCCACCAGTGCTTTGACAGAAACATGCAATTATTTGTACACAGATGGACACACAGACAAATGGACGGACAAACAGACAGACAGGCTGATTCCAGTATAACTGAAAACATTCGTTTTGTGAGGGTATAACAATATAAGGAGAGAGACAGCATTTTGTTGACTATGATGAGTTTAGCTGAAAGCTTTGTTCTGCTACTGTACAAAGCCAAGTACTAACCTGCCCCGTGTATGAACTGATAAAATGGAAGTCAGCTATCTGTGGATACCTCTGCTGTATTTCTTCAATTGGCAGAGTGATTTTGTTTACCTACACAGAATAACAAAACGCACATCAGATTTTATTCATTCAACATCTGTTTTTATACTAAAGCAGTTTTCAGCCCCAAAAGTCTAATGCACTGTACAACAAACATTGTTGTCGTTTAACTCTTTATCAAACAACAAAATTTTAAAGCGGAAGAAATTGAAAGGATTTGCAGACAAAATAAAAGTTACTGAAAATTTGAATTTTCTTTTGGGAAGGGGAGAAAACATTGTGAGAATAGGAGAAAATACTGGTTACCAGCATTTTCTCCTATTCCCACAATGTCTTCAGAGGGCTTCTTTCTCAGGGTCTTTAAAAGTTGGGATTGTGTGGTAAAGGGTTAAATCTGTTATCATACAAATACTACTTTTCATGTTATTGCAGTGCACAGCTTCTGAATTGATTGATTGAATATGAGTTTATGCAATATTTCAGTTATATCACAGTGAAAGCTTCCATATTCATGTGTTTCCAAGGTTTCACCAGAATTAGGCTAGATTTGGACCAGTCAAATACTTTGTCGTTTGGTAAAGAGTTAACTCAAAATTTGAGACTAATTCAGTTTGAAGCGTTTGATAATGACAAAATAAACGTGTCTAAAAAATTGAAAACTGTTTTAAGGAGGGTAGAAAACATTGTGGTTACCTGCATTTTCTTTTTTCCCCCACAATGTTTTCAGAGGGCTTCTTCCTCAGGGTCATGAAAAGTTGGGATTATGTGGTAAAGGGTTAACACTTTACCAAACAATAAATTTTGGAATAGTCCAAAGTGAAAGCATTTGCAGATGACAAAATAAATGTGACTCAAAAATTGAAATTTAGAGTTGGGAAGGGTAAAAAACATTGTGGGAAAGGGAGAAAATGCTGTTTACCAGCATTTTCTTCTTATCCTATAATACTTTCAAAAGCTCTCTTTCTCACGGTTGTCAATAGTCGGGATTAAATACTAGAACAGTAGAATGTAGACTTGACAAAACTGACAACATTTGCTGCTAACAATTTTATAAAAGTCCAGGTAGG
Organism: Tridacna crocea; assembly: GCA_943736015.1. Classification (NCBI taxonomy): domain Eukaryota; kingdom Metazoa; phylum Mollusca; class Bivalvia; order Cardiida; family Cardiidae; genus Tridacna; species Tridacna crocea. The sequence continues at coordinate 28,686,233 of OX031066.1, read as the reverse complement.
ATAACAGATTTTTTCATTTTTTGATAGGCTAGTAAACATGGTGGGAAATAAATTTTGCTGACATCAATTTAAGTCTGGTTAAAATGGAGTTAATTTTTGAAAGAGTTGAAAACATTGTGGGAAAAGGAGAAAATGCTGGCTACCAGCATTTTCTCCTTTTCCCACAATGTTTTCAAAAGGCATTGCTTTCGGGGTTGTTAATAATCTGGATTATTATGGCACCTATGGAGGCGGCCATATTATTAACTCTGCTTCCAGTCATTTCATTACTAGATCATTTCGTACATAAGCCATTTCGTACACACCTCTAATTTTTATTTAAATCTTTTTGTACTCAATTTGAGAATTCCTTAACCACTTTGGTCATTTTATACCCTGTTTTTAATATCAAATCAGTAATTTAAAACCTAGTTTTAATATTATTTTCTTGTGTTGGTTGTCAAAAGACAATTGATTTTGTACATAGCTCAACAACTGCTTTTGTACACAGCTCCAATCAAAACTATGTTAAATTTTGCCGAAAAATGGCTATGATTGTGTCTCATCATTATTGGTTCTTTCTTTTTTAAGTTTTATGTTTAATTCTTCAGATTGTCTAGGATTCCTTGTCTAGTTCTGCATAAATTTACTTTGGTCAATTTTGAAATGCTGTAATGTGCCTTATTTCAGAAACAACTGATTTTGCGGCGCCATTGATGTTATGCATCAATATCTTATTGTATGGCAATTTTTACCTGATCCACATGTGATCCAATGACAAACACAGGAGCTTTTGGGGCCTGTACACTGATTGAACTCAGCCAGAAATCCAAGCCAGCATGTTCGTGACCCAGTCTGACATTCCACAGTAAGAAATATATAGCTCTGTTTGTGGACAGGAAAAACTGAAACAAAAAGAAAGCAAAAATATGGATGTTACAAAAAGTTTCACAGGTGCAAAACTTTAAGTGAAAAAGTCTTTCAGGGAACCCTTTACCGTATGACAAAACTTTAGACTTGTCTAAATTGAAAGCATTTATAGGAAACAATTTCAATGTGGCTCAATGATGCAATTTTTTGTTTGATTGGGCAGAAAACATTGTTGGAAAAGGAGAAAATGCTGGTTACCAGCATATTCTCCTTTTCCCACAGTATTTTCAAAAGGCCTCTTTCCCAGAGTTGTCAAAAGTCGGGATTGTTTGGAAAGGGCTGAGCGATTAACCTTTTACCAGAAGGCAAAATTTTAGCCTAGTCCAAATTGAAAACATAAATTTGCAGATGACAAATTCAGTCTTGCTCAAATGGTTCAATTGTTCTTTGAAAACATTGTGGAACAAGAGTGGCAAATTGTCGCAAGATACGCCCGTCTTACCCCAAGTTGTAAAGCTGGGGCATGCACCAGACAAAATTCAAGTATGAAAAATGATAAATGGCAATAACTCAAAAATTAAGCAAGCAAGAGTTATGATTCCTGTGCACTGCACTCCCCATTGATGAGATCTATCTACCCATGAAATTTCATAACCCTAGCTCGTATAGTTTTGGAGATATGCTCCGAACAAAATTCAAGTATGAAAAACAACAAAGGGCAATAACTCAAAAATTAAGCAAGCAAGAGTTATGATTTCTGTGCACTGCACTTCCCCTTGATGAGATCTATCTACCCATGAAATTTCATAACCCTAGCTTGTATAGTTTTGGAGATATGCTCCGAACAAACTTCAAGAATGAAAAACAACAAAGGGCAATAACTCAAAAATTAAGCAAGCAATAGTTATGATTCCTGTGCACTGCAATCAACCTCAATGAGATATATCCACCCATGAAATTTCATAATCCTAGCTAGTATACTTTTGGAGATATTCACCGGACAAAATTCAAGTATGAAAAACAACAAAGGGCAATGACTAAAAAATTACGCAAGCAAGAGTTATGATTCCTGTTCACTGTGCTCCCCCTTGGTGAGACCTATCCACCCATGAAATTTCATAACCCTAGCTAGTATAGTTTTGGAGATATTCACCGGACAAAATTCAAGTATGAAAAATGACAAAGGGCAATAACTGAAAAATTAAGCAAACAAGAGTTTTGATTCCTGTGCACTGCACTCCCCCTTGGTGAGATCTATCCACCCATGAAATTTCATAACCCTAGCTAGTATAGTTTTGGAGATATGCCTTGGACAAAATTAAAGTATGAAAAAAGACAAAAGGCAATAACTCAAAAATTAATCAAGCAAGAGTTATGATTCCTGTGCACTGCACTCCCCCTTGATGAGATCTATCCACCTATGAAATTGCATAACCCTAGCTGGTATAGTTTCGGAGATATGCTCCGCACAAAGAACTGGACGCTGCCCGCCCGCCTGCCTACCCGCCACGGGTGATCCCATAATACGTCCCGTCTTCGACGAGCGTATAAAAAGGAGAAAATGCTTGATACCAGTATTTTTTCCTTTTCCCACAGTGTTTTCAAAAGGCTTCTTCTTCAGAGTCGTTAAAAGTCTGGATTGTGTGGTAAAGGGCCAACATGATGCATTTAATCTAACCAGATGCCAACACTTGACTGTCTGTGCTTGATTTTTAGTAAAAATTGTAAGTCAACAATGGGGCATAACTGTGTCAAAAATATTGTTAAATATACTAAACTTGTAGATGCATATTATATATATATGTACATGTACACATATTTTTAATGCCAAAGTCATTGCCATTTTTAGTGTCATTGCTGTGTTGATGTCATGTTATATTGATGTCATCAGCCTTTAATGATAAACAATACGGCTTGTGAAACATGAAAAAGGGTATTCAGAATTTCTGTAAAATGGTGTCTCCGATAAGCCTGCAAAATTGGCGCAGCCTAACCTGAGACAGCATTGTATGATAACATTAGATTATGTAATATAGTAGACTTGCGGAAAACAGAAAATTGCATAAAAATGGAAAGTGCTGTCATCTTGGATAAGCCTGCACGGACTGCACAGGCTGATCCGAGACGAGAATTTAAGCAAATGTCTGAATGCCCCTTTTCACATGTTGCAGGCCATATTTCCCTTGATATAGGTTTGAAATAACCGAAACTACAGTGGAACACCTTTAGAACAAACTGCGCTACAGTGCTGACCCTAATATATGTGTAAGAAACCAGTCCATGGCTTTTGAAGAATATGGTGTGAAGTATTAATTTAATCTTTACCCAAAGACAAAATCTTAGACTGGTCCAAACTGAAAGAACTTGCAGATGACAAAATGAATGTAATTCAAAAATTACAATGTTTCCAGCAGAGTAGAAAACATTTTCTGAAAAGGACAAAATGCTGGTTACCATCAATTTCTCCTTTTCCCATAATATTTTCAAAAGGCTTCTATCTCAGGGTCAGAAAAACCAGGGGTTGTTTGGTTAAGGAATAAGATATGTTGTTGTAATGTGAGTTTCCTGTTGCCAGAACTGCACCTTTAAACAAAATTTACAAGCCATTTTCCTTACACTTGATGGGGCAAAAAAATATATCAAATATATGTAGTTTTACCCATTTCATCACAATCCTGAATTCTGACAACCCTGAAGAAGACAACCTTTCAAAACATTTTGGCCTGGATGTTTTGGCCAGGACATTTTCGCCATGGACATTTTGTCAAGGACGTTTTGGCCTTGGACATTTTGACCATGGACATTTTGGCCTGAACGTTTTCGCATGGACATTTTGGCCTGAATGTTTTGGCCACAGACATTTTGTCCAGGACGTTTTGGCTAGGAAGTTTTGGCCATAAACATTTTGGCCAGGACATCATGGCCTGGATGTTTTGGTCTGGACATTTTGTCCTGAATGTTTTGGCCATGGACGTTTTGTCCAGGATGTTTTGGCCATGGACGTTTTGGCCATGGACATTATGGCCCAGACATTTTGGCCTGGACGTTTTGGCCTGGAAGTTTTGGCCAGGGCGTTTTGGCCTGGACATTTTGGTCTAGACGTTTTGGCCTGGACGTTTTGGCCATAGACATTTTAGCCAGGACGTTTTGGCCGTGGACGTTTTGGCTGGACGTTTTGGCCAGGACATTTTGGTCATGTACATTTCGGCCAGGACGTTACGGCCTGGATGTTTTGGCCACAGACGTTTCGGCAAGCTGCAAGTACAAAGTATGATGTTTTGGTCAAATTTTTTTGAGAGCTTTTGTGATTTTGACCCCTATGCATCATGATATAAAAACATTGTAGGAAAAGAGGAAAATGCTATATAGTATTTGACATAGATGCAATTGGAGTATAAAGTGTGATGTAATTTAACTTATTGCAATTATGTACAGATGATGAACTTACTCATTTTTGAATTTATTGGTGCTGCAAATAATAACTTTTAAACCTTATTTTGCTCTTACACTCTATTCAGAATTGCTTTTATGATTGATTTAATTACAAAATATCAATTACTAGAACAATAACTTGAAATGGCTAATTCAAACAAAAGTTTGCAGTTAAAGTCTGAAAAATGTGCGCATCTTTTGTAGAAGAATGCAAATCAAAGTCAAAGAATGATTTTGTCAATGTCAATTAAATGTATAAAATAGAACAATCTCAAAATATTTTTCTTTATCTAAAATATACCAAAAAGCACTGTAATTTCGCTTACTCCATTTTTCTGTGTTCAAAACACATTTTGCCAAAACATTCTTCTTTGCACTTTCAGCTGGCCAAAATGTCTGTGGCCAAAATGTCCTGGCCAAAAGATCCTGGCCAAAATGTCCATAGCTACACCAACCTGATGTGTGTTGTAGTAGACTGTTTGTCCTGCGAAGTCCCATACATTGTATGTTATCTCATCTTCTCCCTCTGTCAGCTGCCAAGTTGTAATGTCAATACCTATTGTAAAAAAGTTTATCCATCTTAACTCTTTACCAAACAACAAAATTTTCAACTGGTCCAAATCGAAAGCATTTGCAGATCGCAAAATGAATGGGACTAAGAAATTGAAATTTGTTTTAGGAAGGGAAGTAAACATTGTGGGAAAAGGAGAAAACGCTGTTTACTAACATTTTCTTCTTTTCCAACAATGTTTTCAAAAGGCATCTTTCACATGGGTATTAACCTTTTTATGCTATCAAAAGGTGTCATATACGCATAGGAAATGTCTTCATTCTTGTTGTTATTTAGGGTCAGTTAGAGATACTATAGAAACGCCTTATGGGGTAAAGGGTTAAAAGTAGGGATTGTGTTGTAAAGGTTAACTTTTCCATCTCCAAATAAGGCAAATGGGCATTTTCAGTCTACAGGGTCTTTATTCACCAACCATTCTTGTAAATATTTTCCTTGTTGGAATCATTTATGTTCAGTGTTTTTCTTTTCAATTTCTTTTCTTTTTTTTTATCATCCATTCATTTAAATTGAGTTTCAATGTCCGCCCCTCTACAGCACTCAAGTTTTGAAGAGATTCTCCAAATACAAGTAACTGCTTCTTTTGAAAAAGTTTGTCCCTCACCATGATTTCTTCCATAACATGAACAACTACGAGTTTCCATTATGTAATTCTTTCTATAACTTTTCAAGATAATGCAATCTCAAGTATGTGTCAAAAAAAACCCTAGAGCTATCACTAAATGTGATTATATACCCCTACCAGCTCCTTGTCACAAAAACAGATCTTTGTCACAGAATGCAGTATGGTTAAATACAAGAGTTGAAAAAAGTTCAAGGGGAGATAATTCTGTAACAAATTGCAGCAGGGTCATGAAAATTGTACATGTACAACTTCATACTTATAGGAACCCTGTGTATAAATTTGAGTTCAGTATGTGAAAAATTGTAAGAGGATGTATGGATAGCCAAGGCAATTCCAGTATACCCCTCTCCGCTATGTTATGGGGAGTATAACAAATGTGGAAACTGGACAGAATGTTTATGATCTTAATAATCTCCTTTTCCCCAAACTATTTTCAAATGCTTTCAAAGACAAATTGATTTCTGAGTGTACATTTATTTTTTTTCTGTCTGCAAATGTTTTCTACTTGGACAAAGAGATAGTGTAATCCTTCAAAAAACATTTAGACAACTACACATACCATCTGTGATTCCCTCCCCTTGCTGTTGTTCTGCTTTTCCATCTTTACTGAGTAAGGCTTTCACAAGACTGAAATAAAACATGCCCTTAGATCTTTACCAAATGACAAATTAATAGAGTATTCCAAATTGAAAGCATTTGCGGATGGCAAAACAAATGTGAATTAAAAATTGTAATTTGTTCCAAGCAGGGTAGAAAACATTGTGGGAAAAGGAAAAAATGCTGGTTATGAGCATTTTCTCCTTTTCCCAAAATGTTTTCAGAAGACTTCTACCTCAGGGTCGTCAAAAGTTGTCAATGTGTGGTAAAAAGTTAACCCATTACCAAACAATGCCTACCTTTGATGACCCTGAGAAAGAAATCTTTAGAAAACATTGTAGGAAAAGGAGAAAATGATGGTAACCAATCAAAGCAAAATTGCAACATTTGAGCCACTTTGAAATTGTTGTCTGCAAATGCTTTCAGTTTGGATTGATCTAAAATTTTGGTGTGGTAATGGGTTAAGACACAACAGACAAACAGAATTTCTTCTCTCTTCTATGCTAAATGTCTCTATAGACTAACACTATCCCATACAAAATGAAAGCAAGTTATATTTTTTTCACAATCTTTATCAAGTCTTTCATTTACCATATTTTTCTCGAAATCCATACAAATTTTGATCTAAAACTTAATTTTTATAGTTTCTTGAAACTAAACTATTGTCATGAGACATAACTCTTTTTAACTTCTAATCCTTAACTCTTTACAAACCACAAAATTTTAGATTGATTCAAATTGAAAGCACATGCAGTGACAAAATAAATGTAACTCAAAAATTGTAATTTGTTTCAAGCACCATAGAAAACACTGTAGGAAAAAGAGGAAATGCTGGTTACCAGCATTTTATCCTTTTCCCACAAGGTTTTCTGAAGGCTTCTTTCTCCGGTTTGTAAAAACCCAGGGATTGTTAGGTAAAGGGTTAACCAAACATCACATGTTTGTTGAAGAAGAGCCATTTGAAAACCAGCATTTTCACCTTTTTCCAAAACTATTTTCACTCTTATCACAGACAAGCCTAATGATCATTTCACCCACAATTCATTTGTCTTCTGAAAATCCTTTCAACTTAAACAGGTCAAAAATATCTTTTCTGGTAAAGGGTTAAAACACACAACACAAGTTCTGTGCTGTTTGTTGACTGTGTACATCAAGATCAGAATAATGAGAACATGCATTTTGTTGCCACCAGTTTCCCATGTGGGTGATGCCCCCTGAAGGCTGTTTGTATTGTTACAGGAGATAGTGTAGATACAGGACGAAACTCATCCCAAGTCATGCCTGGTTCTTTAACATGCTCAGTGTATAGTACTGTCACACAGGACCTCTGTTTTAAGTCTCATCTGAAAGACTAATAGTAAATTTAGATGGCCAGCTGTGAGGATCAAACCCACACCCTCATGATCACAAGTCCTACACTCTTCTAACTGAGCTATGCAGGCTGGGAATACTCTTGCAGAAAAAAGAGCAGAGAAATGAATATTTGTTAAGTTCTTCCTCAAAAAAAGGTCTTGCATGTTTCAGAGATATAGCATACAATTCTTAACCTGTCAAATTTTAAGTTACTCTCTTAATCCTTTGCAACATAAACACCACTCTTAAACACCCTAAAAAGAAATATTTGAAAACATTGCGGAAAAAAAGAGAAAAATGCTGGTAACCAGCATTTTCCCCTCTTCCAACAATATTTTCTACCCTTTCCTAAAGAAATTTCAATTCTTAACCCTTTCCCAAATGGCAAATTTTGAACCAGACCAAATTGAAAGCATTTTGCAGGTGACAAATTAACAGTTGCTAAAAAGATGATTTTTCTCTATGACAGGGTGGAAAACATTGTGGGTAAAGGAGAAAATGCTGGTTACCAGCATTTTCTCCTTTTCCCACAATGTTTTCAAAAGGCTTCTACTCCTGACCCGTAAAAACCAGGGATTGTTTGGGAAAGGGTTAAGTTACATTTATTTTGTCATCTGCAAATGCCCTGAGTTAGGACTAGTCTAAAATATTATGGTTTGGTAAAGATTTTGATATATCAAAAGCTGAATAAACTAAAGCTATACAAGCTCCTTGTCACAAAAACAAGTCTTTGTCACAGAATGCAGAATGGTTTCGTACACAAGTAGGAGTTGAAAAAAATTCAAGGGGAGATAATTCCACAAAAACAAGCAATTTCGTTGAAATGATATCCCCCGCCGAAAAAGACCTTTTTTGATACAAACGTATAAGAGGTATTGTGTTTTGCATGTACATGTGGCCTTTTTGTTATTGGTCCATGATAAAATTATACATTAAGCTCCCTTGTTCCATGGCACAGGATTTCATTGCATAATAACTCAAAAATCATAAAAAGCAGAGTTATCATTCTTGTACAATGCAGTCCCCCACAATAAAATCTATCCACGTATGAAGAAACATGTCATTAACTGAAATAATTTTTGAGTTATGTCCTGGACAAAAATCGAGCCTGAAAAATAACAAAGGGCAATAATTCAAAAATCATATTGCCAGAGTTATCGTTCTTGTACACTGCACTCCTCATGGTAAGATCCATCCACCGATTTAGTTACATGTTCATATCTGAAATAGTTTTTCAATTATGTTCTGGAAAAAAGTTAAGCCTGAAAAATAAGAAGGGGTAATAACTCAAACATTATGAAAGTTAGAGTTATTATTCTTCTTCACTGCACTTCTCCTTATTGAAATTTAGACACATACAAATTTTTAAGTTGATATGTGAAACAATTTTCAAGTTATGTGCTAGAGAAAAAAAATTAAGCCTGAAAAATAACGAAGGGCAATAACTCCAAAAATTTGAAGGACAGAGTTGTCATTCATGTACACTGCACTCCTCCTTAACGAGATCTATCCACTTACGAAGTTTGAAGGAAGTATCTGAAATACTGGTTAAGTTATCTACCAGATAAAAATCGGGGAGGGAAGGAGGGACTGACAGAGACTATTACCATATCCCACCCCCCACCAGGGGGATAATAAGTATGAAAAATAAACTAGCACTTGTTCCAAAACAGGATAAATTCAAAGGGTAATCTGACAGTCAGAAAAAGCCTGTGAATCTAAATAGAAATGTGCTAACAAATATCCAAAGTAAAAATTTACAAAGGGCAATAACTCCAAAAATACTGAAGACAGAGTTATGGTTCTTGTGCAATGCACTTCTCCTCAATTAGTTCTATATGTGTGTGAAGTTTCAAGTTCCTAGCTTTTATACTTTTGGAGATATGCTCCGGACAAAAATCCAAAGTAAAAATTTACAAAGGGCAATAACTCCAAAAATACTGTAGACAGAGTTATGCTTTTGTGCACTGCACTTCTCCTCAATTAGTTCTATATGTGTGTGAAGTTTCAAGTTCCTAGCTTTTATACTTTCCGAGATATGCTCCGGACAAAAATCCAAAGTAAAAATGTACAAAGGGCAATAACTCCAAAAATACTTCAGATACAGTTATGGTTGTTATGCACTGCACTTCTCCTCAATGAGTTCTATATGTGTGTGAAGTTTCAAGTTCCTAGCTGTTATACTTTTGGAGATATACTCTGGACAAAAATGCAAAATTAAATTTACAAAGGGCAATAACTCCAAAAATACAGAAGACAGAGTTATGGTTGTTGTACTCTGCACTTCTCCTCAATTAGGTCTATATGTGTGTGATGTTTCAAGTTCCTAGCTTTTATACCTTTGGAGATATGCTCCAGACAAAAATCCAAAGTTAAAATGTACAAAGGGCAATAACTCCAAGAATACTGAAGACAGAGTTATGGTTCTTATGCACTGCACTTCTCCTCAATTAGGTCTATATGTGTGTGAAGTTTCAAGTACCTAGCTTTTATACTTTCGGAGATATGCTCCTGACAAAAATCCAAAGTAAAAATGTACAAAGGGTAATAACTCCAAAAATACTTCGGATACAGTTATGGTTCTTATGCACTGCACTTCTCCTCAATGAGTTCTATATGTGTGTGAAGTTTCAAGTTCCTAGCTTTTATACTTTTGGAGATATGCTCCGGACAAAAATTCCAGAAAAAAAGTGTACAAAGGGCAATAACTCCAAAAATACTGAAGATAGAGTTATGGTTCTTATGCACTGCACTTCTCCTCAATTAGGTCTATATGTGTGTGATGTTTCAAGTTCCTAGCTTTAATACTTTTGGAGATATGCTCAGGACAAAAATCCAAAGTTAAAAAGTACAAAGGGAAATAACTCAAAAAATACTGTAGACAGAGTTATGGTTGTTGTGCACTGCACTTCTCCTCAATTAGTTCTATATGTGTGTGAAGTTTCAAGTTCCTAGCTTTTATACTTTCCGAGATATGCTCCAGACAAAAATCCAAAGTAAAAATGTACAAAGGGCAATAACTCCAAAAATGCTTCAGATAGTTATGGTTCTTATGCACTGCACTTCTCCTCAATGAGTTCTATATGTGTGTGAAGTTTCAAGTTCCTAGCTTTTATACGTTTGGAGATATGCTCCGGACAAAAATTCCAGGAAAAAAGTATACAAAGGGCAATAACTCCAAAAATACTGAAGATAGAGTTATGGTTCTTATGCACTGCACTTCTCCTCAATTAGTTCTATATGTGTGTGAAGTTTCAGGTTCCTAGCTTTTATACTTTTGGAGATATGCTCCTGACAAAAATGTGGGACGGAAGGACGGAAGGACGGAATGACGGAATGACGGAAGGACGGACGGAGACTATTACCATATCCCCCGCCGCCTTTCGGCGGGGGATAAAAAAAACTGCAGCAGGGTCATGAAAAGTTGCACATGCGCAACTTCATATTATATATAGGAACACTGTGCCTAAATTAAAGTTTAGTACATGAAAAACTGTTGGAGCACTAGACAAATTTGTCTTAATGGACGGGTGGGCGGGCAGACAGATGGATGGACCGACAGACACACAGATAGACAGCCATGCCGATTCCAGTATACCTCCCTCCACTTTATTGTGGAAGGTATAATTACACAACAAAAATGTCTATACAAACATTACCTTGTCTTACCAGCTCCACCTAGACCAACCAGCATGAGCTTTGTCCTTTTACTGAGGACAGCTCCGTCCATCAACCTCTTTAGATAGGCCAGGGTGGGCTGTAGCCCTTTGTCTCGGATCTCTTTTGGAGGCGTCTTTAGCAGGGGACAATCCTCAAGTTCAAGCTCTACATGCACAAAAGAGTAGCAGCATGGTAAGGGATTTTTGTAATAAAGATGGATATCATACACTGAGTGACACAATACTATCATGAAATCCAAGAATAAATTGAAAACCAGATCTATATAATATCAGATCTCCAGATAGAGGGAGTGATTTTGATTTCAAACTTGAAAAAAGTAATTATCATCTATAAAACCGTATGTTGTGGGTACTCATTAGAATCGTCTCATTGAGACGATTCTATTGAGTACCCACAACATAGGGTTTCAAATAGAGATAATGGATTTAGAATAATATCACCCTCTCTTCAATATTCAAAACATTGACACTGACTGCTCTAATTATTTTTTGAATGATAACATTTTCTTCTTTTCCCACTATATCATTTTCTCTGATGATCAAAAATTATCATTCAAAAAATAATTAGAGCGGTCAGTGAATGTGATTTAAGCCTATACCAAACAATACCTAGTTTTTAATTCTGTGAGAAATACGACTTTTGAAAACATTGTGGGGAAAGGAGAAAATGCTTGTTACCAGTATTTTCTCCTTTTCTCACATTGTTTGCTACCCTGCTGTAAACAAATTTTAAATTTTCATTCACTTTTATTTTGTTGCTTGCAAATGCTTTCAATTTGGACCAGTCTAAAATTTTGTCCTTTGGTAAAAAGTTAATGCATTATATCAAACACCTGCTCACACAAGTATGGATCCACTCTTATGACCAAAGTCTGTAACAAAAAAACAAATGAACGTCATTTGGTAAAAGGTTAAAAGTGGATGAAACTATTTGTTTGTGACAGTATGAAATAAAATATATACTTCTCAATGGTTTAATGGTGCTCAACTCTGCTGGAATGGACAGCAGATTAGGGTTGTGACTCAGGCTGAGGTCTTGTAGACATTCTAACTGGGCTATTTCTGAGGGAACCTTCGTGAAACCTTGATAGCATAATACCAAAATCCGCAGCTTTTTAAAGTTTAACACTTCCATTGGAAATCCACTAGGGGTGTTCTCATCTGAAAATTCATACCTCATAGTGTTAACTCTTTGACACACAATCCCGACTTTTGATGACCCTGAGAAAAAATGCCTTTTGAAAACATTGTGGGAAAAGGAGAAATGCTAGTAACCAGCATTTTCTCCTTTTCCCACAATGTTTTCTCTCCTCTTCAATTTCAAATTTTCAGTCACTTTTATTTTGAAGTCTGTAAATGCTTTCAATTCGGACCAGTCTATAATCTGATCATTTGGTAAAGAGTTAAGACATTAAAATAGACACTTTTTGTCACATGAAAAAAATATTCAAATTTCAAGTATTTTAACAACAGAATTTTTCATAACAGCACACAGTGCAGATGGAATATTAGAATCAATGGCTGCCTACTACAAGCATGTCAAAATATGTCATTTTGTGCACAGAGCTCCAGATAAGAGCAAGTGATGGTATTCTAAATCCATTATTTCTCTTCCACACCCTGTGTTGTGGGTACTCCTTAGAATTGTATTGCCGAGACAATTCTAATGAGTACCCACAATATAGGGTTAAGTTAAGAATAATTGATATTTTCAATTTTGAAACAAGAGCGGCAAATTGTCGCAAGATACGCCCGTCTTACCCAAAGTTGTAAAGCTGGGGCAGGCACTGGACAGAATTCAAGTATGAAAAAAAACAAAGGGCACTAACTCAAAAATTAAGCAAACAAGAGTTATGATTCCTGTGCACTGCACTACCCCTTGATGAGATCTATCCACCCATGAAATTTCATAACCCTAGCTAGTATAGTTTTGGAGATATGCTACGGACAAAATTCAAGTATGAAAAACAACAAAGGGCACAAACTCAAAAATTAAGCAAGCAAGAGTTATGATTCCTGTGCACTGCACTCCCCCTTGATGAGATCTATCCACCCATGAAATTTCATAACCTTAGCTAGTATAATTTTGGAGATATTCACCGGAAAAATTCAAGTATGAAAAACGACAAAGGGCAATAACTCAAAAATTAAGAAAGCAAGAGTTATGATTCTTGTGCACTGCACTCTCCCTTGCTGAGATCTATCCATCTATGAAATTTCATAACCCTAGCTAGTAAAGTTTTCGAGATATGCTAAGGACAAAATTCAAGTATGAAAAACAAGCAAGGGCAATAACTCAAAAATTAAGCAAGCAAAAGTTATGGTTCCTATGCACTGCACTCCCCCTCAGTAAGATCTATCCACCCATGAAATTTCGTAACCCTAGCTAGTATAATTTTGGAGATATGCTCCGGACAAAGTTCAAGTATGAAAAAACAACAAAGGGCAATAACTCAATAACTAAGCAAGCAAGAGTTATGGTTCCTGTGCACTGCACTCCCCCTTGATGAGATCTATCCACCCATGAAATTTCATAACCGTAGCTTTGTAAATTTTGGAGATATGCTCCGGACAAAATTCAAGTACGAAAAAAAACAAAGGGCAATAACTCAAAAATTAAGCAAGCAAGAGTTATGATTCCTGCGCACTGCACTCCCCCTTGATGAGGTCTATCCACCCATGAAATTTCATAACCCTAGCTAGTATAGTTTTGGAGATATGCTCCGGACAAAATTAAAGTATAAAAAAAAAACAAAGGGCAATAACTCAAAAATTAAGCAAGCAAGAGTTATGATTCCTGCGCACTGCACTCCCCCTTGATGAGGTCTATCCACCCATGAAATTTCATAACTGTAGCTAAAATAGTTTTGGAGATATGCTCCGGACAAAGAACTGGACGCCGCCCACCTGCCCGGCACGGGTGATCCCATAATACGTTCCGTCTTCGACGGGCGTATAAAAAAGAATCACTCCCTTCATCTGGAGCAGTGTTTGTAAATGTTTCTTATCTCTTAAATATAAATCCCTTTGTTAGATTCCAATAATTGTCTGCAAATGCTTTCAATGTGAGCAGGTCTAAAATTTATCACCTGTTAGCAAGTTAAAGTTTAAAATGCTTTCTATATAAAACATGCATGGCAAAACACCATTATGCAAACAACCTTGAGGGTATTTTTGACACAAATATTTTAGTATTTGGGACAGCAGAAATAAGCTAAACTGGCAACTATTTTGCTTCTGATCTTAATCAACATGTCTGTAAAAACCCCAAAAGTTAGTATTTTATCCATTGGTTTTGCAGGAATACGTAGCATATCAGACAATGTTCTTATAAACAAAGTCCGCAACAAAGAAACAAATGAATAGCTGATGATACAAACTACCTTAGGCGAAATTCAAATCCATGATGGACAAATCTCCTCATTTTTTGAGGTTTAAAAGACCAATACCATAACCACTGAGCCAAAAAGATATCTCTCCGACGCAGTTGTTAGGTATTGTAATTGAATCGGGACAAAGCCATGCATGAAGGAGTGGTCTCCCATAACATACACCCTCTTAAAATCCTCATTTATCCATGACTCAAAGCCTTATTAGGCAGAAAGTCTGTTTTTGGACAACAAATGGAATTAATGGCTCAATGGCCAATCCCAGACGAGCCCCCACCTTAAGAACATGCAAGTTCGCAACAAATCCATGGATGAAATATAAACTGCCTTTGGCAGGATTCGAACCCATGACATGCAATTATACTAATTGCTCAAGGTTTAAAAGACCAATACCATAACCACTGAGCTAAAGAGATACATGTATCTCTTTAGCTCAGTGGTTAAGGTATTGGCCTTTCATCTGGGCTTCCTAGGGTTTGAATCCTGCCAAGTCCCTGTATTTCTGCTTTGCATTTGCTCATTTGTTTCTTTGTTATAGACTTTGTTAGTAAGAATGTAGACCAACGATTAGACTGCATCCTTTATGTGGCCTGATCTTGAAAAGGTACATGTACTAACCTGGTGCTTTGCTTCCTTTGTACCCAAACCTTGGAAAATGATTAAACATGGCAGCATTAAGTTTGCCCAATTCTTCAAGTTCTAGCACACCATTTCTATTTTCATCAAACATGTGAAACAAGTCAGATTTATCCTACAAATGAAACAAAATTTATTGCATTAAGAAAAAAAAATGAGCCATGCTCTGGCAAAAGGGGGCTTAACTCTACAAAACTGACAAAATTTTAGTTTTTGGCCAAATTGAAGACATTTGCAGAAAATAATTTCTGTGTAGCTCAAATAATTGAACTTATCATTGACAAGATAACAAGAGGGCCAAGATGGCCCTGAATCGCTCACTTGAATTTTTGAGAGGACCATAG
The DNA here is from genome assembly GCA_943736015.1 of Tridacna crocea. Taxonomy (NCBI): domain Eukaryota; kingdom Metazoa; phylum Mollusca; class Bivalvia; order Cardiida; family Cardiidae; genus Tridacna; species Tridacna crocea. The sequence goes on along the minus strand of OX031066.1, from coordinate 28,670,760 downwards.
CCTTTTTTTTTTGAAGGTATTGAATACTGGAAACAAAATCATTTTTTTGCCAAGCAATTTTTAAAAGGTCACCTGTAAAAGTCCTTTCAAAATCTGACCAGCAATTTCAGAAAAGAAGAATTTTTTGGAGTTTCTTAATTTCCGTACAGTGCAAGTAGCCCCCATTCACCAGAGCAAAGTTTCTTGACCTATCAAAATTTCACAAACAAATTTTGAAAAAAGTCATTCAAGGAATATATCCGAGAAATAAATTTCAAATCTGACCAGCTGTTTCAGAGAAGAAGAATTTTCAAGAAATTCTTCATTTCCATATAGTGCAAGTAGCCCCCATTCACCAGAGCAATGTTTCTTGAAGATTCAAACTTTCACGAACAATTTTTGAAAAGGGTCATCCAAGGAATATTTCTGTGAAATTATTTCAAAATCTGACCAGCCGATTCAGAGAAGACAAATTTTTAAGAATTTCCTCATTGCCCTCTAGTGCAAGTAGCCCCCATTCACCAGAGCCATGTTTCCTGACGAATCAAAATTTCGCGAACAATATTTGAAAACGGTCACCGAAGGAACATCTCTGTGAAATTATTTTAAAATCTGGCCAGCGGTTTCAGAGAAGAAGAATTTTTGAGAATTCCTTCATTTCTGTATAGTGCAAGAAGCCCCCATTCACCAGAGCCATGTTTCTTGACGGATCAAAATTTCGCAAACACTTTTTGAAAAGGGTCACCCAAGGAATATCTTTGTGAAATTAATTTAAAATCTGGCCAGCCGTTTCAGAGAAGAAGATTTTTAAAGAATTTCCTAAAAAATTCCATTTCGTTGCCATGGCAACCAGAGTTTTTGACAGAATCAAATTCTGCGAACAATTTTTAAAGAGGACCTCCCAAGGAACATTCCAGCCAAGTTTGGTCCAAATTGGCCCAACAGTTTAGGAGGAGTTGATGTTTAAAGAATTGTTGACGACGCAAGATGACCGACGGACGACGGACACTGGGTGACCCTAAAAGCTCCCCTTGAGCACGTTGTGCTCAGGTGAGCTAAAAAGCATTGGAGGAAAAAGGACAAAATGCTGGTTACAAGCATGTTTCCCTTTTCTCATAATGTTTCTGAAAGTCCTCTACCTAAGGGTAAAAAAATATTGGGAATATGTGGTAATAGGTTAACTCTTTTTAACACAATCCCAACTTTTAACACCTCTGGGAAGAAGCCTTTTGAAAACATTGTATTTATGATAGGGATGGCAACGAGTAACCGGTTAACCGAGTACTCGATCGAACGTCCGAGTATCGATTACGGAATTTGATATTCGAGTACTCAGTATTTTTTTCAAAAAATGTACTGTTTTGCTTCCCGAGGAAAAATTTCTTTGCAAAACAAACACTGCAGCCGATTAAATGTAATCAAAACATCGTTGCAAAAGTGCGAAAGTTACCGAAAGATGGCCAAACAATTCACAATTTGACACCTGTTTGCAATAAACAACAACTGTGTCAATTATAACGTTACGCCGATCACGTGAATCTCTAATCATTAAAATTTTCTTAATTTCAGTAAATCAGAGGCCGGCTAATATGATCTAATTAGGGAGGAGAAAGTAATTATCCTTAATCTTCACAGTTTGACTGTGAAACTTATTTAGGGATCGTGCGTACCTTGCGATCGCCAACGTTGTATACCTACCGTATTTTGCTTTAATTTTTGGGATAGTAAAATATATATTTTTTTTCGTGTTCCAATACTAAGGTCTATAAAAAATAATTATTTTATAAGCAGTCCCAAAACTTATGATCAGACAAGACATGCTCGCGAACTCTAGGTCATTTACCCCTAACAAGTCGAATAATGCCGACATTAAAAAGCTACGCCAATGATTTTATAAACCTACGTTCATATGCAGGTTGGTCTATTTTTAGACAGATTGGAATTCCAGCAGTCATTTTGTGCACTAAACAGTCCAAAACTTGGCTTTTTCCCATTGTTTTCGTTGATGATTAACTTGTAACTGATTATTGTCTATATCCCGGGCCAATGATGAAGATTGTTATTTTGCGTTTTTTGGTAAAATCATGATATAATTTACCTGCTTATGTGGGGTGAATGACGTAAATTCCACTGACAAGGACATGCTCGACTCGTTCTCAAATTTGATTGGTTCGTCGATCTTCGATCGATAAAACTCAGTTAGATTACTGAATCTTGATTTCTATTTATAAAGAACGAACCTGATTGACCGTGAAATACATGCTTGTCAACATGGCAACCTCGGATATATATGTTTGTGTATCTTGGGATACAAGCTTTATCACACCCTTTATACACTTATATCCGAAATTTTTTGAATTGTGGTTTAAACAGTCTGTCAGGTGATTGGATTTTTAGGTCTTGAACCACGAAACTCCCTTTGAAATCGTGCTGGGATGGGGAGCATGCTTATGACGTTATGTGTGTAAAACATGAGATAAATGCTTGTAAACAAAGGGTGTCAAACGGATCAAGATGTTTTGTTGAATAGATTTTCACTGTTTCCAACTCTTTGGGACTAAAAAAAAATACCGATCTTGCTCTGAAATTTTAGTATAAAATGTAGAAAAAATCATCCGAGTAACCGAGTACTCGATCGGAAGAATGACCGAGTACTCGAGTATTAAAATCGATACTCGTTGCCATCCCTAATTTATGACCCTGAGGAAGACACCTTCTGAAAACACTGTGGGAAAAGGAAAAAAAATGCTGCATTGGTAACCAGCATTTTCTCCTTTTCCCACAATGTTTTCTCCCCTATCAAAGAAAATTGCACAATTTGAGCTACAATGAAATTGTCATCTGCCAATGCCTTCAATTTAGACAAGGCTAAAATTTTGTCGCCTGGTAAAGAGTTAATGCATCTCCATGAGGCGTGGTACCAGGCAAGTCATCCCATAATTATGAATCCATAAAATTCACTTAGTTAACCCTTTACCACACAATCCCGACTATTAACGACCCTGAGAAAGAAACCTTTAGAAAACATTGTGGGAAAAAGAGAAAATGCTGGTAACCAGCATTTTCTCCTTTTCCCACATTGTTTTCTTCCCTTCCTAAAACAAATTCTAATCTTTAAGTCGAATTTATTTTGTCGTCTGCAAATGCTCTCAATTTGGACCAGTCTAAAATTTCGTTTGGTAAACAGTTAAACCAAACCACGAAATTTTAGGTTTCTCCAAACTGAAAGCACTTGCAGACTACAAAATAAACGTAAATCAAATATTGAAATTTGTTTCCAGCAGGGTAGAAAACATTGTGGTTACCAGCATTTTCTCCTTTTCCCACTATGTTTTTTAAAAGCTTTATCTTTGTGGGGTGTTAAAAGTCTTCATTGTGTGGTAAAGGGTTAACTCATTACCTAAGACAAAATTTTAGGTTTGTCCAAGTCAAAAGCATTTGCGGACGACAAAATAAACGTGACTGAAAATTTGAAATTTGTTTTGTGAAGGGTTGAAAACATAGTGCGAAAAAGGGAAAACACCGGTTACCAGCATTTTCTCCTTCTCCCAAAATGTTTTCTAAAGGCTTCTTTCTCAGGGTCGTCAAAGGAGGCATTGCCTGGTAATAGGTTAACCCTTTCTAAAATGACAAATTTTAGACTCTTTCAAACTAAGGACATTCTGCAGGCAACAAATTGGTATAAATTAGCTTTAGGTCTCTGATAGGGCAGAAAACATTGTGGGAAAAGGAGAAAATTCTGATTACCAGCATAATGTTTTATATAGAAAAAATGAGAGCACACCATGCGCTTGCCAAGACTTTACTGAAGTTGCTTGATTTTCCATGAAAATTTCTCGTCAGAAAAAGAGCATAACTGTGTCAATTATTAACTAATGGTTACCTGCCCTTGTTATATGTATTCCCCTTTTTGAAGTTTCAGGCCAAGTTAAAGGGTCACGGGTTCACAGGCTTTGACAACCTACATAGCAAGGCACTTGCAGAGTTCAGACTTGTCAAAGTTTGAAGCAAATAGCTTCAGTAGTACATCGGATATTAATGAACTTTTTACCACACAATCCCAGCTCATAACGTCCCTGAGAAAGAAGTCTATAGAAAAATTTGTGGGAAAAGGAGAAAATGCTGGTTACCAGCATTTTCTACTTTTCCAACAATGTTTTCTACAATGTCATAGTCAGAAATCACCATGTTACCAAAATTTAATTTGTTGTCTGCAGATTTGGTCAAGTCCAAAAATATATCGTTTGGTAAAGATTTAAACAAGAGCTTCATAGTGGTAAGTTTTGAGTTACTTTGATGAAAACTGTAGGAGGGGTTGTGCACACAAGAAATTGCTAACAAACTGAAAGAGATGGACGGACAGACAGGCGACTGCAGCTATAACGTAACAGGACCCTTCCACCATATGAAAATGTTAAAATTTTTGCAAGACTGTGCTGATAAAAACAAAAGGGCAATTGCAATACCTCTTCAAAAACAGCCAAGCTAATACACATTACAAAGAACATCCAATTAAAAATGAGAGGGGGGGGGAAGAACTTTCATCTATTTCACTCATACCTCTACATTGTTATCCAACCATCTGTCGATCTTTTTACCCTCTAAGAAATGCTGGAAACCATCGTGTGAAAGGACTTTACAGCTCTTGTTCATCTTGACCCAGTGAATTCCATCTGATTAAATAAATCTTCAACACTGTAAAGCCCAACTCAGGGCAGTGAAGTTCAAGATTCAGGTCCAATATTTATCAACCATTCTTATTTCAACTCTCAAATGTTTTCTAAATTTGAATGTAAAACAACTTTTCATTGGATAGCCAAATTTTCTAAATTTGAGTGTAATACAACTTTTGAATGAATAAACCAAATTTTCTAAGTTTACATGCAATACGACTTTTGAATAAAGGAAATTCAGAAGAATTAGACTAAGAAAATTCTTTAAAATGGTTGGTAAATACAAACACAGAACCATACTAAGGGTGCACTGATCTGCACTTGGTTAATTAATAAATTTTGGACCAAAAAATCATTAACCCATTACCACACAATCCCTACTTTTGACGACCCTGAGAAAGACGCCTGTAGAAAACATTGTGGGAAAAGGAGAAAATGCTGATAACCAGCATTTTCTCCTTTTCCCACAACGTTTTCTACTCTTCACAAAGCAAATTTCAAAATTTCAGTCACTTTTATTTTCTTGTCTGCAACTACTTTTGATTTGGACAAGCCTAAAATATTGTCGTTTGGTAATGAGTTAACTCTGCATTAAACAACACAATTTTTGACTTGTCTAATCTGAATGCATTTGCTGAAAACAAAACAGATTTGACTTAAAAATTTAAATTTGTTTTAGAGAAGGATACAAAATTTTTGGGGCAACATACTGAATTTCCTCCTTTTTCCAGAAATGTTTAAAAAAGATATCTTCTTAAGTGTCATTCGAAGTCGAGACTGTGTCGAAAAGGGTGTTAATATTGCAGATTTGGAACTTTTTCCAAAATGAATCATCAATGTGTCAATTCTATTTAGAGATTAATCTTTCAGCAGATGACAAAATTCTAGACTTGTCCAAATTGAAAGCATTTGCAGATTGCAAAACAAATGCACCTGTAATAACTGCTTGTCTGTTAACCCTTTCCCAAACAATCCCTGGTTTTCACGACTCTGAGATAGAAGCCTTCTGAAAGCATTGTGGGAATAGGAGAAAATGCTGGTAACCAGCATTTTCTCCTTTTCACACAATGTTTTCTACCCTGCTGGAAACAAATTTCAATTTTTGAGTTACGTTTATTTTGTGTTCTGCAAGTGCTTTCAATTTGGACCAGTTTAAAATCTTATCGTTTGGGAAAGGGTTAAAAGGGTAGAAAACAGACTGTTTATATACTGTTGGATATTTTTTTTCAATAGTCAGAGAAAATAAATTCAGCTAGCAATTTGAACTTCAGACTGGATAAAGATCTAAAATCAGAAAGTATTTAACAATGTGAAATCTTGTATACATGTTTTCGTTTACATTAGTTTGACTCCAAAAGTAGTTCTGGCACTGCTAATTTGTTTTTACCATGAAGCTATGAAAAAACATTTTTCAGCCAATCAGAACTTGTCAATGTTCATGACCAAAACTACTATATAGAGGATATTTATTTTTTTTTTGTGAAAACTCAAAAGTTATTTCATCGGGTGAACACAATTGATAATATTTCCAATTACCAATGGTATTCACGAGATGAAATAAATTTCGATCTTTCACAGAAAAAACAAATGTTATATTTATTTCATGCTTTTAACCCTTTCTGGGAGGAGGTTTATCAAAATCAAGTCCAGTTCTTTTCCATTTTTCCCCGTGGCATACCCCTCCCGCATAGCAACGCATCACAATATTACATCAAGCGTGAGGAATGTAAGGTAAAATGATGTCATATTTCTGTGTGGTTGTGAGGCATATGCCATTTACCAGAACATGAAAATCAGTATTTTGACTGGTCATACCCATGTGATATCGAAAAAATATTTTCACTACTATTTATTGATATCCTATTGGAAAGCATGAAATATTGAATTATTGTTTTGATGATCTAAGGAAATGATAATGTACATACTTATATTCAGCTCTGCTAAATCTGTCAGCTGATTGAAACTCACAGGTAAGGTGGACAAACAGTTTCCTTGTAACATCAATGTGTTCAATTTGGTCAAGTTGCCAAAATCCTCCGGTAACTCTGGTGACAAAAAACAAGTAAAACGCTAAGGCGCTGTCACACTCTAGCATATAGAGCCAGCGTATGAGGAACGTATGGACGTTTTAAGTATACGCTAACATACGCTGAAACACGCTAGGGGTACGCTGGAATACGTTTCCAGTACGCCGGGGTACGTCGATGTACGCTGATGTACGTTGACGGCCAAAAAATTTTTTGAACATGCACAAAAATTTTCAGCGTATGCCGACGTATGAATTTTACGCTCATCATAGTTACGTTCCTCATACGCTGAACACGCTAAAGGTATGCTGAAGGTACGTTACTCATAGGTCGAGTACGCTTCTCATACGTTGAAATTGAATGGGTCAGAAACCTAGCGTTAGAGGAGTGTATAATGAACGTGTGTCTGACGTATGTCTAACGAATGGCTAACGTTATAATGGTAGTTTTAACGACAGTCTAACGTACTCAACTTATGCCTAACGTGTTCTGAGGTACAGCCAACTTATCCCATGCGTATTACATGCGTATTTCCAGCGTATTGTGGGGGGGGGGTATATAAAGTCTCACATTTCCAAATCTGTATCAGTTTGTACCAGCAGTTCAGAGATGGAGGTTGCCGGGCTGCAACATCACCAAGATTTGTTACAGTTGGCAGTTGAGTATGCTAGACACAGAAGAAGAAGGTGTAGAATGAGACGTGCAATCTGGGTGAAACCTTGGATTGGAAGGCGGCGTCAATTTGGCCTTTATGACCAGCTTATGGTTGAATTGAGAAATGAAGATCAGAGACTTGACTTGACTTTCTGGGCACGGCGTTTTGGCATCTTGACAGCTTGAAGTCTACTGGCGGAATGAATAAATTCATGCGCTGCCACCTTTTATACCCCATGCTGTGTACGCTCCTCATACGTTAGGCTGATGTTCCGCATACGTTTCTCATACGTCGGAGGTACGCTGATATACGTTACTCATACGTCAGTATACGTCCAACTCAAAAACACATCACATCACATACGCTGACATACGCTATGTGTACGCTACTCATACGCTGACGGTACGCTAGGACTGCGTTTTTCTAATGGTCATTAACCGAAAATCAACCTCATACGCTGAAAAGTTGCGCATATAAACAATTTTTTCGAAATATTTGATACGTTCCTCATACGCTGGCTCTATACGCTAGAGTGTGACAGTGCCTTTACATGTAACTGATAAAAGGCTTAACTCATTACCAAACCGCAAAATTTTAGACTTGTCCAAATTGAATGTATTTGCAGACAACAACATAAAAGTGACTTAAAGTTTGAAATTTGTTTTGTGAAGGGTAGAAAACATTGTGGGAAAAGGAGAAAATGCTGGTTACCAGCATTTTTTTCCTTTTCCCACAATGTTTTCTAAGGGCTTCTTTCTCAGGCTCGTCAAAAGTAGGGATTGTGTAGTAATGGGTTCACCCTTTACCGTATGATGCTGACTTTTAATAGAGCCTTTTGAAAACATTGTGGGAAAAGAAGAAAATGCTGATAACCAGCATTTTATTCTTTCCCCACAATGTTTTCTACCCTATCAAAGAAAGACTTCCCCATTTGAACTACACTGAAAATGCTCTATACAGACTCTGCAGGCTGACATGGAAAATACCTTCTGCAGATGCATTAACCCATTACCACACAATCCCTACTTTTGACGCCCGTGAGAAAGAAGCCTTTAGAAACATAGGGGAAAAAGGAGAAAATGCTGGTAAACAGCATTTTCTCCTTTTCCCACCATGTTTTCTACCCTTCACAAAACAAATTTCAAATTTTCAGTCACTTTTATTTTGTTGTCTGCAACTCATTTCGATTTTGACAAACCTAAAATTTTGTCGTTTAGTAATGGGTTAAAGCTCCTTTTCACAGAGCATGCCACATGTTATTTCACGCTGAAGGATAGTAGAAGAATTTTAAGTTATATTTACAGTGATTTTTTTTTTTCATGATTAAAAATCAAACCTTTCCCTACAAATAGTAAGAAACTGGACTGTTACAGGTTTTGCAATCTATACATGTAACTCTGTTTTTCATGAGATCAAACATGAAGTCATCCAACTTACCACAATGTCTCTTTTTAACCCCCCCCCCACCACCACCACAGGGGTTTAATTCTCAAAAAAAAAAAAGGGGGGAATTTATTATGTGATTACCGTAAGTTTATTCTAGCTGATTATACTAATCTCTCTCAATTCTGCTTCTTTGGAACTAGACCAGTACTTGTGCCGAATGTGTGGGCCAATGAAAGATCCCAAGGTTGACACCTGCTCCTTGGTATAGAACTGAGGTAGGGCATCAGTCTAATAACCAGTTATTAGACTGATGCCCTACCTCACAACCATGCACACCACATATTTTCTTTCCAAGCCTCTGCTGCTTCCCCACACACCTGTCCTCAAAACACTAGACAGCAGTGAGAGAGGAATGAGCTATGTCTAAATGACTATCATTGATCCCAAAATAAAACTAGAGTTAGATTATACCCCCCACCAGCTCCTTGTCACAAAAATAGGTCTTTGTGACTGAATGCAAAATGGTTAAGTACAAAAGTAAGAGTTGAAAAAAGTTCAAGGGGAGATAATTCTGTAACAAATTGCAGAAGGGTCATTGAAAATTGCACATGCACAACTTCGTATATATTGGAACCCTGTGTGCAAATTTGAGTTCAGTACGAGAAAAACTGTAGGAGTATTGCTCTGGACAAATTTGTGTCTACAGACAGACAGACCGATAGACAGATGGACGGACGGACAGGCAGCCATGGAGATTCCAGTATACCCCCTCCACTACATTGTGGGGGGGTATAAAAATTGGTCGGGCTGGGGATTGCATCAGTGGCCCTGCTCTCAAACCCTGCATACAATTAACAGGGCCACTAGGGCTTGGCTCAGGGTTACTTAACTCATTACAAAACAACAAAATTTGGACCGTTCCAAGTTGACAGCACTTGCAGACGACAAATGTAACTCATGGTTACCAGCATTTTCTCCTTTTCCCACAAGGTTTTCAAAAGTTTTCTATCTCTGGGTCATATAAATCAGGGATTGTTTGGCAATGGGTTAAAGTAGGGATTGTGTGGTAAAGGGCTGAACATAAAATCTTGTAATATTGTTAATAAAGAGCACTCACCTGGTAACATCAGATTAGAGATTGTGAGATAGTAGATGTTCCTCAGTTTTGGAATGATCTTGGGTAATCTTGCAAATCTATTGGCACTCACATACAGCTCAGTAAGATTTTCCAACTTGGCTAGCTCATCCGGTAAATCTGTCAGGTCATTATCATTCAAAGCTATACTCTCCAACTTCTTGCAGTGCCTCACTGTTGCTTTTAAATACAAAGAATACCATCTATTATGTACCAGTAAATTTTCCTAGATCAAATGCATGCATTGAATCAGACTAAAAGACACACACGACAGAAAGAAAATATGTAGAGAAATATCGTCCTTATGATGATGTATCTCACTCACAGACTAAACATGCTCCAAGTTGTAATCTGATTGGTCAAAGTGTTGTGCTGTAATATTAATCCACTTTTTTATAGAGACAGAGTTGCTACCATCCTTACTATTAATCCTTCACCATACAGTTACGACTTCAAACACCTCTGAGGAAGAAGCCTTTTGAAAATATTGTGGGAAAAGGCAAAAATGCAGGTATCATTACATTTAATCCTTAACCATAAGATGATGACTTTTGATGACCCTGGCAAAGTACCCTACAGAGAACTTTGTGAGAAAAGAAGAAAATGCTGGTAACCAGCATTTTCTTCTTTTCATACAAAGTTTTCTACCCTATCAAAGCAAAATTGCACCATTTGAGCCACTTTGAAATTGTTGTCTGCAAACGCAGTTGATTTGGGTTGGTCTAAAATTTTGCTGTGGGGTAAAGGGTTAACGTCTCATTTTGTTTGCTTTTTCAAATGAAATGTCAATAATTAAAAACTGTTGACGTTGAAACTTGTAGGTATATAATTAAAGGGAATATTATATTGTAGTAACTCTTGTGGTGCTTGTATTTACTTCTCGCAAATTTTGATATTGAATTTTCTCACACAATCCTGACTTTTAACGACCCTGTGAAACAAGCTTTTTGAAAACACAGTGGGAAAAGGAGAAAATGCTGGTAACCAGCATTTTCTCCTTTTTCTGCAATGTTTTCTACCCTTCTTAAAGCAAATTTCAATTCTTTAGTCACTTTTAATTTGTCGTCTACAAATGCTTTCAATTTGGACCTGTGTAAAATTTTGTTGTTTGGTAAAGAGTTAAATACCATCATTGGGACAGTTACTACAACATAAATACAGGTTATTACACAACTGATGAGGACCGAAGAGTGATATCGGCCCACAACCTTGATATCTGCCACGAGGGCTAAAGACCTCGCTGCAGATTTCAAGGTGGCAGGCTGATATCACTCTCAAGCCCTCATCAGCCATATAATAAACCTATTTATTACATTAATGGATCATTTGCTTGAGTTTTTCCTATTTCTAAGATATTTAAAAACTTAATACAGAAAAATCTTGTCTTCCTCTGACAAAGCTTTTTTCCAAGGGTAAACATTATGTTCATGACGTACCGTAATCATGCATCATTCATCATCACTACTGCAGCTACATACAGTATGAGACGTTTTACATAAACAGTTCTTCATCTTTAATCACAGTTTAAAAGATGACGTGTTTTTCCAAGCCAAATTTAATATGATTCAGATTATAAATTAGAATAGAATTACAATAGATGGTTGGTACTTTGAATAGAATTACAATAGATGGTTGGTACTTTGAATATGTTATGTTTCTCAGGCTCAGTTCCATAAGCTCAACGGATAAAATTCATAGATCTACTAGCCTATAGACAATATGCCTTGCCCGATAAATTACCCAATCCAACATAATAACAGTCTATTTCCTATTTATCATGTCATTGCTAGTTTTGAAGTTCAATGAATGTTTGTACATATAAGTTCTTAAGGTATGTCTGATAGTGGTTGACAGAATGATTCGGCCATTTTCTTTTTCAAACAGGATACAAATGAGTGTTCTGTTGCTATAGATTTAAAACAAATATGAGTAAAGTAGATACATAGATACCTGGTAAGACTCCTATATAATTCATTGAGAGCCTGATGTCAATAAGGTTGGGTAAAGCGGTGAACAGCTCATCAGGAAGTGTTTCCAAACTATTTCCCGTCAGGTTTATAAAGGAGATGAAAATTCCATACTCCCCAAAAAGGTCTGGTTTTATTTCAGCCAATGATGATTTGTTCAACAGACAATTCTTGTGACCATCACACAAGTATAGGTCTTGAGCACTGTTGAAGGCACTAGTGACCTTGTTTAAACCAGTCTTGTCCAAATATTTCAATACCGTCTCTTGTGCAGCCTGAAAATAACATGATTATATCTTCATCAGTTTTAAAGAAAGGAAAGGAGGGAGGAAGGGGAGGAAGGGAAGGAAAGGGAATGAAGGATAGATAGATAGATCAAGAAAAGGGAAGCTAGGAATGGGAGGGAGGAAGGAAGGAATGATAGATAGATCAAGAAAAGGGAAGCTAGGAATGGGAGTGATGGAAGATCATCTGAAAGAAGAGTTTTTTTAACCACATCAAACCCCGTGGGAGTGACAGACTTTTAATATCACACCCAACCAGTTGATTATCCTATTCATTATACTTTGTGAAATTTACCCTTTTTTGTTGTAATAATTACCAAGAACAGCACAATACATGTATAAGTAACCTAGGAGAAAATAGTTCCAGCAAAACATTCTAAAGCAGTAATCTATCATCACTAGTGATGTTATTCACTATAAAATCCTTGTAATTCAGAAATGTGATAAAAATTCTTATCACTGGATAGTGAATTTAACCCTTTACAAAACAATCCCCAAATTTTATGACCCTGAGAAAGAAAGCTCTTGAAAACATAGTTGGAAAAGGAGAAAATGCTGGTAACCAGTATTTTCTCCTTTTCCAACAAAGTTTTCTACCCTTTTTGGAAACAAATTTTAAGTTTTGAGTTACCTTTGATTTGTCGTCTGCAGGTGCTTTCAATTGGGACCAATCTGAACCATTGTCCTTTGGTAAAGAGTTAAAGAACTTACCATAACAGAAGCCACAAATGGTGTCTTTGCAGTGAGGTAATGTCTCATTCTTCTTTTATCAAAAGTTGGAAAATACTTCCGGAGTCTCTCAAGCCCTGTTTGACTAAAGTATTTCCAGAAACCTAGTTTTATGTTAGCATGCAAGCCTGCCTTCACCTGAGGGTAAGACAAACATGTTACAAGCATGCTATCAAATGCTTCGAAAAACACTCTCTCAGATTCTGCTCCAAGACATCGGTATGTCATTTCTTAAGTTGCGATTGTCTACAGTTTCTCAGTCATTTTAGAACTTTATCAAAGAAGAGGGCCATGATGGCCCTGAAATCGCTCACCTGAGTCTGTTGACCAAACATGAACCATTTTCAATCTAGTTTCCCAGTGACTTAGTTTTTTATCAGAAATTACCCATTTTCAAACACTTTTGAGATATCAATAAGACCAAGTGACCTAGTTTTGGACCTGACAATTACCCATTATCAAACTCTTTTGAAACATCACCAAAACAAACATTCTGACCAAGTTTGAACAGTATCAGACAGAAAATGTGGCCTCTAGAGTATACACAAGGTTTTTCTAATATTTGACCCAGTGACCTAGTTTTTGACTCCACATGACCCATTTTCAAACTCATTCAAGGTATCACCAAGACAAATATTACGGACAAGTTTCAGGAGTATCAGACTGAAAAGGTGTCCTCCAGAGCATACACAAGGTTTTTATAACATTTGACCTATTGACCTGGTTTTTTACCCAACATGACCCATTTTCAAACTCATCCAAGATATTATCAAGGCAAACATTCTGACCAATTTCCAAGAGTGTTGGCCTGAAAATTTGGCATCCAGAGCGTAGTCAAGGTTTTTCTAAGATTTGACATGGTAACCTAGTTTTTGAACCAACATGACCCATTTTCAAACTCGTCCAAGATATCATCAAGATAAATATTCTGACCAACTTACAAGACTAAAAGCCTGCCCGGGTGGCTCAGTGGTGAGCGTGTCAGACTCATGACCTGGTGGTTGTGAGTTCGATACCCGGTTGAGGCGAACTTTCTTTCCAGCGTATTTTCGCCTCTCGTCTCTGCTGAAGCATGTGAGAAAAGTAGTCAGTGGCTTTGGAAAGAAATTAGTGTAAGTACAGGTGTGAGAAAGCCAGGAAACACATATGCATCACCGACCACCAGGATACGACCATAGCGGTTAAAGTGGCATTAAACCCCAATCCAACCAACAATTTGGACTAAAAATGTGGTCTCTAGAGCATACAAAAGGTTTTTCTAACATTTAACCTGGTGACCTAGTTTTCAATCCAACTTGACCCATTTTCAAACTCATCCGAGATATCATTAAGACAAACATTCTGACCAACTTTCAAGAGTTTTGGACTGAAAATGTGGCCTCTAGAGCATACACAAGGTTTTTCTAAGATTTGACCTAGTGACCTAGTTTTTGATCCTACATCACCCATTTTCAAACTCGTCTGAGATGTCATCAAGGCAAACATTCTCATCAACTTTCATGAGTATCGGACTGAAAATGTGGCCTTTAGAGCGTACACAAGATTTTTCTAAGATCTGACCTAGTGACCTAGTTTTTGACCTGACATGATCCATTTTCAAAGTTGTCTGAGATATCATCAAGGCAAACAATCTAAGCAACTTTCATGAGTATCGGACTGAAAATGTGGCCTCTAGCGTGTACATACGCTTTTTCTAAGATTTTGACCTAGTGGCCTAGTTTTTGACCCAACATGACCCAATTTCAAACTCATCAGATATTTCATCAAGGCATGCATTAAGTTAAGGTAAAAGTTGATGACGCACGATGCAAGATCTGACCTACTGACCTTGTTTTTGACTCAACATGACCCATTTTCAAACTCATTTGAGATATCATTGAAGCAAACATTCTGATAAACTTTCATGTGTATCGGACTGAAAATGTGGGCTCTAGCGTGTACACAAGGTTTTTCTAAGATCTAACCTAGTGACCTAGTTTTTGACCCGACATGACCCGTTTTCAAACTCGTCTGAGATATCATCAAGGCAAACATTCTGGCCAACTTTCGTGAGTATCAGACTGAAAATGTGGGCTCTAGTGTGTACATAAGGTTTTTCTAAGGTTTGACCTAGTGACCTAGTTTTTGACCTGACATGATCCATTTTCAAACTTGTCTGAGATATCATCAAGGCAAACATTCTAAGCAACTTTCATGAGTATCGGACTGAAAATGTGGCCTCTAGCGTGTACATACACTTTTTCTAAGATTTGACCTAGTGGCCTAGTTTTTGACCCAACATGACCCAATTTCAAACTCATCGGAGATTTCATCAAGGCATGCATTAAGTTAAGGTAAAAGTTGACGATGCACGACGCAAAATGGATGACGAAAGCCTGAGACAGCACTATCACAATAGGTCAATCTTCGTGCTCAGGTGAGCTAAAAAAAAACAGCTTTCACTGAATGTGATCATACCCTCCACCAGCTCAGGGTCACAAAAACAGGTCTTTGTCACAGAATGCAGAAGTTTCTTTCCAAGCCACTGGCTGCTTCCCCACACACCCATGCCCGAAACAATGGACAGCAGTGAGAGAGGAATGAGACGTGTCTCAATGGTTATCATCAATTCCAAAACAAAACTAGAGCTATCACTAAACATGATTATACCCCTACCAGCTCCTTGTCACAAAAATAGGTTTTTGTCACAGAATGGTTTAGTACAAAAGTAAGAGTTGAAAAAAAGTTCAAAGGGAGATAATTCTGCAAAAAAATCTCAGCAGGGTCATGAAAATTGTACATGCCTAACTTCAAATATATAGGAACCCTGTGTGTAAATTCAAGTTCAGTATGTCAGTAACTGTTTGAGTATTGCTCTGGACAAATTTGTGTCTACAGACAGACAGAGACAGACAAACGGACAGACAGACAGACAGATGAATTGATAGAGGGACAGACAGCTATGGCAATTCCAGTACACCCCCTCCACATCATTGTGGGGGGTATAAAGATATTGTAATACTGAAACTGAATGTTTTTATAGTTCAAAGCAAGATAAGAGCAGTATGTTATAAGCAATATATCACAATGTTTTGAAAAGTAAGTCTCTCAGGCTCTGGTCAAATCACCTGTAGGTCATGTGTTCAGTTGCAGTTGTGTACATGTTTTTGGTAATTTCGGTGGGTTTTTTTTTGGTTTCGTCTGACAAAAACCAAGTGTTTTACCCATTTTTCAAACAACAAAATTTTAGCCTTGTCCAAACCGGAAGCATTTTCAGGTGAAAATTTTAATATGGCTCAAACGAAATTGTCTTTGAGTGGGTCGAAAACATTACAGGAAAAGGAGAAAATGCTGGTTACCAGCATTTTCTCTTTTTCCAACATTGTTTTCGCAAAATCACAAAAATTTTCACGTTGCAAAAATTTCCACTTATGCAGAACACTAGTTTCTTATTCTGATTATTAAGCCTTTACTAAACAAGAAAATATCTGACTGGTCCAAATTGAAAGGATTTGCAGACAACCAATTCATTATTACTCAAATGGTGATGATTGTCTTTTACAGGATAGAAAGCATTGTGGGCAAAGGAGAAAATGCTGGAAACCAGCATTTTCTCCTTTTCCCATAATGTTTTCAAAAGCCTTCTTCTCTGGGTTGTTGAAACTCTGGAATGTGTACCAACAGGTTAAAGCTTTTTAATTCTTTACCAAACATCAAAACTTGTCCAAATTGAAAGCATTTGTAGGCGACAAAATAAACACAACTCAAAAATAGTACCGGTAATTGTTTCCAGCTGGGTAGAAAACACTGTGGGAAAAGGAGAAAACGCTGATTACCAGCATTTCCTTCTTTTCCAAAAATGTTTTTAACCCATTACCAAACAATCCCTACTTTTGACGACCCTGAGAAAGAAGCCTTTAGAAAACACTATGGGAAAAGGAAAAAGTGCTGGTAACCAGCATTTTCTCCTTTTCCTACAATGTTTTCTACCCTTCACAAAACAAATTTCAAATTTTCTGTCACTTTTATTTTGTTATCTGCAAATGCTTTCAATTTGGACAAACCTAATATTTTGTTGTTTGGAAATGAGTTAAAAGGCTTCTTTCCCGAGGTCGTAAAAGCCAGAGATTGTTTAGGAAAAGGGTAATCGCTCCAAGGAAATTGATTGATACAAATTACCTTTTTCTCTGTTTCATCAGTCAGTACTCCATCAGGTAAAAGTTTGGAAGTGGATGAAGGCAGCAACACCTGAATAGTAATTTATATTACTAAAACAGTATGTTAAAATGTAACCCAACTGATAATATACTCTTAACCCTTTACCAGACAACAAAATTTCAGCCTTGTCCAAATCGAAAACATTTGCAGACAACAATTACAGTGTGGCTCAAATGGTGTAACTTTTCTTTCATAGAGTAGAAAACATTGTGGGAAAGGAGAAAATGCTGTTTACCAGCATTTTCTTCTTTTCCCAAAATGCTTTAAAAAGGCTTCTTTTCCAGGAGCATTAAAGTCAGCATTGTATAGTAAAACGTTCATCTGAATGTGCCACCTCTTAACAGCTCACTGGTTACCTAGTGCATGTAGCGTCAAGGTAGGATTGTTTAAAAAGGTCATATTCAAATACATAACTAAAAGTAGCAAAACAATACAAGCTGTAGTAACCGGGTTTTTGAAGTAAACCGACAAAATGCTTTCAATATAAATGAGTCTGAACGAATCAAAGGTCAAAACTTCAGACTTGCCTGAAACGAAAGCTTTTTGCATGTCAGAAAATATTTTTGTCTCAAAAAGAAACCCTGAAATTCATATTTGGAAGCTTAGAAAACTTTGTAGGAAAATTAGAAAATTATGTTTTTAAAAAGTTGTGAAAATTCAAGATTGTGTGGCACAAGATTACTAAAATATCTTGTGTTCTGCACACCATCTTACTGAGATGAACATTTGACAGAGGCTTATAAAAATCTTTCAAAGGATTCAGGAGATTTGAAGCAAACAAGAAATTAAGGACGGGCAGACTGACAGACAGACAACACCGTAACTTATAATCCCCATCTGCTTCATAGAAGGGGATTAAATGATTGTATGGTGTTTAACATGTTTTCAACATTATTTCAGTTATATTGAGAAGGCCAATGCACCTATCCATGCTTTCCTGGAGTTTCTGTTACCAGTACTCCACACAATATTCTTTCCAAGCCACTGGCTGCTTTCTCACATAACTGTCGTCGAAACAACAATGAGCTGTGAGAGAGGAATGAATCCTGTCACAATGACTATCATCAATCTTCAGAAAGATATTGGCCGAGCCGGGGATCAAACTCGTGACCCCCAGGGGATTAAGGAAGAGAAAGCAGACTAGGTAATAAAAGCCTACCTCAGGGTATGAAGCATATATAAAATGCCATGTGACAAGCAACATAATAAAATGTCTATCCGTCTCTGACACAAAGTCTCTGGCTTGTTCTTGAGTGACGCCTTCAGCATCCGTCAGATGTATCTGTCGACGTAACTTCCATGTTGCATAATCTGTCAACTGATTGGCCCATTTTGGTTCTTTGGATTCTTCAGCCGTCAAAAGGTCTCGGGAACTTTTAAGTAAGTACTTCTTGGATCCTGACGTGGCTTTTTTACCAGAAAATGGATCTGTGAAATGAATTTTAAATTCTTTACCACAAAATCCTGAGTTTAATGAACTTGAGGTAAAAAAGGCATTGGAAAACATTGTGCAAAAAGGAAAAAATGCTGGTGACCAGCACTTTCCCCATGATATTTTGATTTTTTCAGAGATAAATTTCATAACCTCTTTACCAGACAAAAAAATTTTAGCCTTGTCCATATGGAAAACATTTGCAGATGACAATTTCAATGTGGTTCAAATGATGCAATTTTTCTTTGACAATGGAGAAAACATAGTGGGAAAGGAGAAAAAGCTGGTTACCAAGCATTTTCTCCTTCTCCCACAGTGTTTTAAAAAGGCTTCTTTCCTAGGGGTGTTTAAAGTCAGGATTGTGTGGTAAAGAGTTAATTGAGAATCATTCAATTTGTCATCTGCAAATGCTCTCAATTTTAAAATTTTGTTATTTGATATAGTGTTCAGGTCTTTTGGTATAAATTTCATTTTTCGCAGTCATCAAAGAGCCAAGCTGGGTATCTGAATGGTAAACATAACCGACGAATAACATGGTGGTTGCAAGTTGGTACGATACCCATTGAAGCAAGCTTTCTATAGGTCATTTCTCGCCTCTCACCTCTGATGCATGTAAGGAAAGCAGTCAGTGGGTTGCCAAGAAATTAGTATCAGATCTGTTGTGAGAGAGCCAGGAAACATGTGTAGGCCCACTGAGCCCTGTGATTTAAACATCAATCTGTTTTATGGTGTTAAATTCTGATACAAACCAGGTATTAGTTTGCAATAACTTGCAAAAGGCATGTTGATGAATAGGAAGATTTTCAATTGAGATTTTCCTTGTAATGGAGGTTTTCTGCAGGAAATGTTGTTAACTCTTCACCATACAGTGGCAACTTTTAACTACCCTGAGGAAGAAGCCTTTTGAAAACGTTTGTGGGAAAAGGAGTAAATGCTGGTAACCAGCATTTTCTCCTTTTCCAACAAAGTTTTCTAACCTATCAAAGAAAATTTGCATCATTTTAGCCATTATGAAATTCTTGTCTGTAAATACTTTCAATTTGGATAGATCTAAAGTTGTGCCATGTGGTGAAGGTTTAACTCCTTACCAAATGATAACATTTTGGACTTGGCCACATTGAAATCATTTGCAGATGACAAAATAAATGTGATTCAAAAATTGAAATTTGATTTTGGAAGGGTAGAAAACATCATGGGAAAAGGAGAAAATGCTAGTTACCAGCATTTTCTTCTTTTCCTACATTGTTTTTTAAAAGCTTTTTTTCTCAGAGTCGTTAAAAGTTGGGATTGTGTTGTAAAAGCATTAAGGAGACAAAGAGTAGTAAGATAACTAAGAGAACTTACTCCAAGTCAGACATAAGAAATGGTAGTTACTATCCTTCAGCTGGGTTATAGAGGGGTATTTGAGTACTTCAGGGGTCAGCAGCTTAGGAAGGGTCACCACCGCAGCCCCTGTCAGACTAATCCCAGTGCCCCCAAAGTGGATGTTCTCAATGTCATTCAGCATGTGCCAAAGCTTCATCTCCACAGCTATAAAAGACATATAGCACAAAGCAGTAAAAACACATGATTACCTGTTATAATCCTACACCCCTGGAACCAAGTTTAAAGGTACTTTTGCAGAAAGCGTATATCAAGATCAGACCAAATTATGTGCAGTCTGATCCTGATCTACACTGGCAGGAAAAACAACTTGGGTTGGTTCCATGGTTAAACGGTCTGTCACGAGTATAAAAGCAGCCATTGTAGATTGTAGCTACTCTTTCTGAAACAACCATAACAGGGTGGTACAGTAATTGGATGTTTTTTTGCTTGCTGAAATTTCCTATTGTTTAACTCATCACCAAAGAACAAAAATTTAGCTAGCCTAAATGAAAGCATTTGCAGACAACAAAATAAATCTAACTGAAAAATTAAAACTTGATGTGGGAAGGGTAGAAAACATTGTGTTTTAAAAAGGATTGTTTATTATGGTTGTTAAAAGTCCAGATTGTGTGGTAAAGAGTTTAAGGTTTATGCTTTCCTGTACAAAGTTATTTTTCAAATTTGATACAGTTTCAACCAATATTTGAAAACAAACCAATATATCAGGTTACCATATTCACATGCAATCAAAATTTGTGGTTGAAGGGTTCAGAAAACATTGTGACTAAAGATTTTCCTTCCATGCATTTCAACACTATTACTCTCACTTGTCTTTCTGATATATTTAGCCCTTTTAACCCTTTACCAGACGACAAAATTTTAGCCCTGTGCATATTGAAAGCATTTGTAGACCACAATTTCAGTGATGCTCAAATGATGCAATTGTTTATTGGTTACCAGCATTTTCTCCTTTTCCCAAAATGTTTTCAAAAGGCTTGTTTCTCAGGGTTGTCAAAAGTTGTTATTGTGTGGTAAAGGGTTATAAATAATCTTGCCTCTTTAACTCATTACCAAAGAACAAAATTTTACGTTTGTCCAAATTGAAAGCATTTGCAGACGACAAAATAAAAGTGACTGAAAATTCGAAATTTGTTTTGTGAAGGGTAGAAAAACATTGTGGAAAAAGGAGAAAATGCTGATTACCAGCATTTTCTCCTTTTCCCACAATGTTTTATAAAGGCTTCTTTCTCAGCGTAAAAAGTAGGGATTGTGTGGTAATGGGTTAAAAATATTCTTGTCTCTTTAAGTCTTTACTCCATAGATACTCATTTCTACGCATTGCTTGTAGGAGCCTTTGGAAAACATAGTGACAAAAGGTGAAATTGCTCGTGATGAGCAATTACACCTTTTGTCACAATGTTTTCTATGCTATCAAAAGGTGTCATATACAAATAATTAGAAGGCCCTGAAGGGCCTGAACATGCTCTACTGACAGAGTTCGCTTTTATGCTTTTGAAGGGGTACATGTCCAAACTGATTGTCAGATTTTTTTCTAAATCAATAGGGTTCAAGCTGTTTATAATACAAAACAACTGTGCAAATTCCATGAAAATCCAACCCAAACTGCTGACCTAATCACGTAGACAGAAATTTGAAATTTTGAACTTTAATTGGCTACTTTTATTATATTGTTTATTGGATTTTTTCAAAATAAGTAGGGTTGAAGCTACTGATAAGATGAACAAACTGTGTGATTTTTCAAGAAAATCTGACATGAAATGCATAAAATGTTATCGCGAAAACAAGAATTGAAAATTCTCAACTTTAAATGGCTATTTTTCCCATAATATTTGTTGGATTTTTTTTCAAAGCTATTGATCCGATAAACAAACAGTGCAAGTTTCACAAAAATCTGATCACAAATGCACATTTTATCGTGTAAACAAGAATTTGAAATTTTTAACTTGAAATGGCTACTTTTCCCATATTGTTTATTGGATTTTTTTCAAAATCAATAGGGTTGAAGCTATTGATATGCTAAAAAAACTGTGCAAGTTTCATGAAAATCTGACAACAAATGCAGACTTTATCTCATTAACAAGAATTTGAAATGTTTGACTTGAAATGGCTACTTTTCCCATACTGTTTGTTGGATTTTTTTCAAAATCAATAGGGTTGAAGCTATTGATGAGATAAACAAACTGTGCAAGTTTCATGAAAATCTGACAACAAATGCAGACTTTACCATGTAAACAAGAATTGGAAATTTTCAACTTGAAATGGCTCCTTTTCCAATACCATTTGTTGGATTTTTTTCAAAATCAATAGGGGTTGAAGCTACTGATGAGATAAACAAACTGTGCAAGTTTCATTAAAATCTGACAACAAATGCAGACTTTATCGCGAAAACAAGAATTTGAAATTTTCAACTTGAAATGGCTACTTTTCTCATACTGATGCTATTGATGAGATAAACAAACTGTGCAAGTTTCACAAAAATCTGACAACAAATGCAGACTTTATTGCCTAAACAAGAATTTGAAATTTTCAACTTGAAATGGCTACTTTTCTCATACTGATTGTTGGATTTTTCTCAAAATCAATAGGGTTGAAGCTACTGATGAGATAAACAAATTGTGCAAGTTTCACAAAAATCTGACAACGAATGCAGACTTTATCGCGTAAACAAGAAAAAGAATAACGGAGGGACAGATGGACGAACGGACGACGGAAACCCCGCCATGACATAAGCTCTGCTGGCTTTCAGCCAGTAGAGCTAAAAAACAGCTTCATCCTTGTTGTTATTTAGAGTTAATTAGAGATACCATAGAAATGCCTTATGGGGTAAAGGGTTAACTGCCCTGCAGAAAAGGGTTTTTGAAACACATTGGTGGGAAGAGGAAAAAAAAAGTCTGGTTAGCAGCATTTCTGCATTTTCCAGAATACTTATCACCCTTTCAAAGAAAAATCCCCTTTCCTGAGCAAGATCTTTTTTTTCGTGTGTGTTTGCAAAGCTTTTAATTTTTAACAAGTCTACAATTTTGTCATTAAACAAAGAGTAGAAAACGAGGTATAAATTCAAAATATGATATTTACATGACATGAAACTTGACACAGCAGATCCACAATTCTCTCTTTTCCCTGCTTTGCTTTCCTTTTGGTCTATCTTAAACTGTAATCAAATAAAAACTGCATTATCTCGAAAATTCGATCAGATTTATTTTTTTCTGTGTGTTTCACGAGAAACATATTCTGAGAAGGTTGAAGTTGAAAATCTTTTCATAAACTGAGACCTCAGTCCGGCAAAATTATCTCTTTATGCATGAAATATATTTCACTTAGAATAAATGAAAATATGATGCATATTTTGAGAGTCAATCCTTTACCGAGCATTCATGTGTTTTGTTACAGGACTATAATGTTAACAACCAGCATTTTCTTTTCTTCCAAGAATGTTTTCTACCTTTTCAAACCCAGATTCCATCAATTGAGCCACATTTGTTCCCTGCAACTTCTTGAAATTGGGCAAGTCTTAACTCTTTACCACAGGAGAAAATTTACCAAATTGAAAGCATTTGCAAACAAAATAAAGGTGACTGAAAAATTAAAATTCGGTTTGGGAAGGGTAGAAAACACTGTGGGAAAAGGAGGAAATGCTGGTTACCAGCATTTTCTCCTTTTCACACAGTGTTTTCAAAAGGCTTCTTTCTAAGGGTCGTTAAAAGTTGGGATTGTGTGGTAAAGAGTTAAATGCTGTAATTGAGTAAAAGATATAAATGGCGTGTTAGCTCTAATTTTGACATATGCATGACCCTGCATATCCAATTAAACCATTACCACACAATCCCTACTTATGACGCCCCTGAGAAAGAAGCCTTTTGAAAACACTGTGGGAAAAGGAGAAAATGCTGGTAACCAGCATTTTCTCCTTTTCCCACAGTGTTTTCTATCCTCCCAAGAACAAATTTCAATTTTTCAGTCACCTTTATTTTATCGTCTGCAAATGCTTTTCAATTTGGACCAGTCTAAATTTTTCTCGTGTGGTAATGGGTTAATACCATGGTTTCTGTCTTTACCTAGACCTTCCATTGTAAACCTTTACTTACTTTAAGCTAAGGAATATGTGGGAAAAATAATAATTACAAAAACACTTTAAATGCACAGACTCTCATTTTAAGCCAAGCATAACCAATTTTGTCAATATTCTATCAAATCATGGTCATTCATGCAGTTTGATAACATGTGAAATTGCAAAAAAAAGAATAAATCTGAAACTTCTTTTTATTCTTTGGGGCCATAGATATTGCTAATTATATTTAATTTCTGTATATTGGGTTACACTTAACTGAAATATGAAATAGAGTATTGCAGTCTCTTAAGGTCACTTAAAAATAAAATTGATTTCCTAAATCATTACATGTTTAAAGTTTTAAATTGAAAATACAAACCCTTCCAGGTGTTTCTATCTGCAAAAAGGTACCCTCAAGATCTCTGTTATTGAGAGACACAAGAACTTCTTGTGCGTCCATCTCTGTGCTGAAAATCTGATGTCCGTTCAAGTGTACGAGAAGTGTCATTTGTTGAAATCCTCCCTGTAAAAAACAACAACATAGTTATATCCACTTATCACAAAAACACAATAATACACAACGGAATTCGTATTTTAAACTGGATATGACAAATGCAATTGCCTTGAAGCCTCCACGACTATGCAGATGATGACTGAGCCACAACTATGACAGTAGTGTATTTTTCTAAAACTACTGAGCTAAAAACTTACATTGGCGTATTTCAGCTGTATATGAATAGCCTCTCCTATTCCACAAACTCTTGAAGAATCTTCTTTCATAACTTGGTTACCTCCCTTTGATAGACTTCCTGTCTTCCCATCATACTCCACTACTTCTTTGCTGTAAACCCTATTGAAATGAAATCTGTTTCATTCATTTATTACCATTTATGGCTTTTTTGTTATCTTTTGCAGACTGCTTTTTTAACCCTTTCCCAAACAATCCCTGGGTTTTTAAGACCCTGAGATAGGAGCCTTTTGAAAACATTGTGGGAAAAAGAGAAAATGCTGGTAACCAGCATTTTCTCCTTTTCCCACAATGTTTTCTACCCTTCACAAAACAAATTTCAAATTTTCAGTCACTTTTATTGTGTTGTCTGCAAATGCTTTCGATTTGGACAAACATAGAATTTTGTCGTTTGGTAATGAGTTAACTGAAACTTTGAACAAAAGGTTTTCAAAATCAGTCTGCTTCAAGAGACAAAAAAGTTTTATCACAATTTTATCTTTTATCAAAATTGAGCAGTACTTGGTTAATTCTTTACCAAACAACAAAATCTTAGACAGGTTCAAATTGAAAGCACTTGCAGACAACTAAATAAACACAACTCAAATATTGAAATTGGTTTCCAGCCGGGTAGAAAACATTCTGGGAAAAGGGGTATATGCTGGTTAAAAATTTTCAATGAGAAATTAAAAATAGAGCATACCGTAACTGTGTCAAAAATACTTTGATAGAAACCTTCCCCTCTATTCTGGTGTTCCCTTTTAATCATTAAAAACCAGCCGGATATGGAAGTAAACATCTTTAGTAATGAAAGAGGTATTATGGACTCTTTGCACAGTGAAAATGCAAAAGATGACAGAGCTATGACAAAACAGCTTACAAAACAGCTGAGCTAAAAATGGCTAGCAGATAAATATCATATACATACTTTAGAATCGGAAATGTCTGCAATGTGGAAATCATGACACTTTTGGCATATTCATAAAAATTGCGAAGATATTCATTGACCTCAATTTAAGCTACATTGTGCTATGTTTTATCTAGACACTGGGTCATGTGGGAACAACTGACTTGGACTCTTCTTGACATCAAAGAGTGCCCTTTTTATCGAAGTCAACCAGAATACCAGTCTAGTTGCATGAATGTTGCCGATTAAGCAACTCTATCAAAGTAAAAATGGAGATTATCAATTAAATCGAATAATAAGTAAAACCTAAAGTTTATGATCAGACTAAAAATTCTGGAATTCTGTCTTTAACTGTTGCAGCAATCAGAACATACATTATGTCAGTATTTGATAATGCGCAAGATTTTTAGACCCATAGTAATATCCACTTTTACAGTATTCCTAGGGCTCTTGAGCAGCTGAGTTTTGTGCTATGCTCTGGTAAAAGGGAACTTAATGTATCATCATGGTCTATGATTTCAAGCAAGTTATCACATTCTTATGGATCCCTAAAGTCCTTTTTTCTCTAACAATCATAAGATACACTACTCCTTCAACATGCAAAACTTGTCCAAAAGCAGAAAGTTTCAGCCCAGGTCAGCACCTGCATGTAATGTGTAGGCTGACCTGGGTTTGTATTTATCAATCATTCTTCAGAACAATATTCTTTGACTTATTCTAAAGGGTATTCAAAACTTGAAAGGAACACAACCTCTGATTTGGATAAACCAAATGGTTTAGCCAATCAGAAGTCGGATTACTTTCAAATACAGAAAATTCTGGAGAATAGGATAAAGAACATTATTAAGAATCGTTGGTGAATACGGGCCCTGGGCCCTTTTTTCAGATGCATTAACCCCTTTCCCAAATAATCCCTGGTTTTTACAGGTCAGAATAGAAGCCTTTTGAAAACATTGTGGGAAAAGGAGAAAATGCTGGTAACCAGCATTTTCTCCTTTTCCCACAATGTTTTCTACCCTATCATATAGAAAAATAATCATTTTAGCAAATGTTAATTTGTCATCTGCGAAATGCTTTCAATTTGGTCCGGTCCAAAATTTGCCATTTGGGAAAGGGATTACCCTACTTTTGCCAGAGCATGTAGCTCTATTGGAAATGACAGAGAAGCTTATACTCGGTGTTCGATATCCTTACATTTCAAGCTTTAGATGTAAGCATCCATAATGTATAGCTGTAATGATCAAGTTTGGACAGTAGTTTGGTGTCAGGATGTGGTTATGTAGTGTTATCTCCGAGTCAGTCTCAATAAAACCAAGAAAACTTCCTTTCTGTGTGACCTTCACTGTGTCTAGAGCTTGAACCTCGTCCTTGTCAAATCTGGCTGTTTTCGGAGCTTCAAACTTTGGACATGTACTTGAAACAATTCTCTGAAATGAAAAAGGAATTTTCTAGTTACTTTTTTCATTTCAAAACTGTTCACTGACTGAATGGTGTTTTGTGCTTCTTTCAACATTAACTCTTTACCAAACAATCCCTGGTTTTTACGACCCTAAGAACGACTCCTTTTGAAAACATTATGGGAAAAGGAGAAAATACTGGTAGCAAGCATTTTCTCCTTTTCCCATCATGTTTTCCATCCTGCTCGAAACTGATTTCAGTTTTTGAGTAACATTTATTCTGTCGTCTGCAAGTGCTTTCAAATAGGACCACTTTAAAATTTTGTCACATATTCATGTATTTTCTGTGTTTTAACAGTACTAGGCTAGGGTTCTGGGGTGTCTTGCCAAAGGACACTCCTACAAAGAACCTGGTAGGTCCAGAGAGGCTCAAATCCAGGACCTTTGGGTTATGAGTCCCATATATTACAACTGAGTATCAAGGATCCCTTAATATTGTTGATAAGTTTAATGATTTTTAACTCTTTACCAAATGACAAAATTTTAGACTGGTCCAAATTGAAAACATTTGCAGACAAAAAGATAAAAGTGACCGAAAATTTGAAATTTTTGGAGAGACAGGAAGAAAATACTGTGAGAAAAGGAGAAAATACTGGTTACCAGCATTTTCTTCTTTTCCAACAATGTTTTCAGAAGGCTTCTTTCTCACGGTTGTTAGTTGGGATTGTGTGGTAAAGAGTTAAAGCATGCACCCCTTATTAAGCAAGCCCATGTTTTCATAGTCCTGGGGAATAGGGCTTTTGAAAAAAATCATGAGAAAAATGAGAAAATGCTGGTAAAAACTATTTTTTCCTTTCCCCACAATGTTTTATAATCTATCAGAGAATTAATATTCATTTGTACCAATTTGGAAAGTGTTGTCTGCATATTCTTATGCCCTATCCAGTAGATTAGATGATTTTCCAGTATATCTGATCTTCTTAGTAATCATAAAGATCACAAAAAATGGCTCCTTCATTCAGAGACACTAAAAATATCTATTTGTCATAGAAAAAATGCTAATGGTTTAAAGCTAAATAGTTTACAAAGTTTTTGAGCAGCGAAAAGAAACCTGAAAATGTCACTGAATAAATTGTTTACCAAACAACAAAATTCTGGACTAATGTCTAAATTGAAACCATTTGTGGAAAACAAATTCAATATAGCTTAAAAAATTGGGTTGACTTTGAAAAAAAATTTAAAAAATATTGCCAGAAAAGGACAAAATGCTTGTTACCAGCATTTTCTCCATTTCCCACGGGCTTTTCTTCAGGGTAAAACTCAAAATTGTTCGGTTAAGTGCAGATACTACACAGATTGCATTGTTACCTTGAGGTAGAGGAAACATCTTTGACACATGCCACAATAATCGCACAGACTTCCTGTTCTCTTGCATCCACACTGCCTGAAATATAGACACAGGGTTATGGTATTGGTCTTTTAAACCTTGAAAAACGAGGATATTTGTACCATGTAAAGTTTACGTAAAAGAAAGCAAGGCCAGCTCTACATAAAAAGTGACCATCGTTGATTCATGACAATGCTACGCTGCATATGGAAAGAATTGGTAACATTGCTAACATGGGTTTAAAAATGGTAAATATTATCATATCTGCCTCAGTCTCCCGACTCCAAGTTAATGTGACTATGACCTTTTCCTTAACCCTTCCCTGGTTTTTGCAGTCCTCAGATAGAAGCCTTTTGAAAACATGAAGGGAAAAGGAGAAAATACTCGTAACCAGCATTTTCTCCTTTTCCCACAATGTTTTCTATCCGGCTGGAAACAAATCTTTCATTCTTTAACTATGTTTATTTTGTCATCTGAAAGTGCTTTTGGTATGGAAAAATTTTGTCGTTTGGTAAAGGGTTAAATAAGCAAGAGGACCATAATGGTCCTATATTTCTCACCTAAGTACTAAGCAGTAAAGGTCTACAATGAAGATAAATACCAAATATCAAAAGTCAAGGTCAAATAATTCTGACAGGGTAACTGTGAAAAATGCATCTTCTACTTTTAGAGAAGAAATATTTTTAAAGTTTTCCTTCTTTGTTCCTATGTTTCAATCTTGTGACCCCCGGGGTGGGGCCAGTTTTGACCCCAGGGGCATCATATGAAGAATCTTGGTATAGGTCCACTAAGAGATGCTACATACAAAATATCAAAGCTCTGCACCTTCTAGTTTCAGAGAAGAAGAATTTCAAACATTTTGCTGTTTTGGGCGATCACAAAAGCTCACCATGAGCACTTCGTGCTCAGGGGAGCTGAAAATGTTAATCCAAGGACTTTTTTTTTGATGATTCACAAGCCCAAGGAACTGCAAAGCATCTCGGATGGTTGCCTAGCAACAAGAATTATGGATCTTCCAAAGAAATTGAATGTAGTTAAATGAAGCAGGGGTCAGTCTTGAAGGAGGATAGTGCAGGTATGCTGCTATTTGTTATAGTTTATTATCTGTAAGGTCATTATCAGAACTTCTTGGATGATCCTCGTATTTACCAACTAGCAAAATTTCATACTGGTCCAAATTGAAAGCATTTGCAGATGACAAAACAAGCAATTTCGTTGAAATGACATCCCCCGCCGAAAAAGACCTTTTTTGATACAAACGTATAAGAGGTATTGTGTTTTGCATGTACATGTGGCCTTTTTGTTATTGGTCCATGATGAAATTATATATTAAGCTCCCTTGTTCCATGGCACAGGATTTCATTACATAAAAAAAATATAAGAGGTCCATTACAGGATTATACATTGAGTACCTTTTTTGCAGAACTTGGCATTTCATAAAATGAAAACAAACAAAGGAAATATACATAAAAACCCCTTTTCCATGACATGTCATATATAATTACATGTCATGGAAAGAGGGGGTTTTATGTATATTTCCTTTATTTCTTTTCATTTCAGGATTTCATATATGTGGTGGAAAAAAAATGTATCAACAGACTATCTAATGGAAAAGAAAACATGCATGAAGTTTCATTAATTTTTGTCAAGGATTTTAGAAGATATCCCTCTCGCAATATAAGCCGGCACACTGCTGCCATTTCAAGCAGGTAGCTAGAGACTAAAGTGTTGAAATTTGTAGCACCTGCCTGGGTAGCTGAATGGATATATGGTATTACTTGTGATCTAAAAGGTTTACGAACAGACAGATGCATGGACAGACGAATGCACAATTGACTCATTGGTCACTGGCTTTGATCAACCAATAAAAATATGAAGTTCTATGAAAATAATGTGCAAAAAATGGAGATTCACTGATAAAAAATTAAATTTGACATGAAGTCCCCTTTTTCCATGATACAGTGATAGATTGCAAAACCCTGACAACATGTGCTGGGTTACATGATCTGTGAAAATCTCGTCCAAATCTGTCAAGATA
The DNA here is from genome assembly GCA_943736015.1 of Tridacna crocea. Classification (NCBI taxonomy): domain Eukaryota; kingdom Metazoa; phylum Mollusca; class Bivalvia; order Cardiida; family Cardiidae; genus Tridacna; species Tridacna crocea. The sequence continues at coordinate 28,640,406 of OX031066.1, read as the reverse complement.
TGTCAAGTAATTAAAGAGATACAGGTGAAAAATTAAATTATAACATGAAGCCCCCTTATTCCATGATGCTGCTACAAATCCCAAAACCTTGACAATATGCCGTAGGTCACATGATCATGTGAAAATTCCATCCAAATCTGCCAAGAAATGTGGGAGGCATTGTGTTAGGTCACATGATAATGTAAAAATTCCATTCAAATCTGCCAAATGTGGGAGGAGTTGCCTTCACAAGAAATAGAATGAAATAAAACCTGAAGCCCCCTTTTTTCATGACGCAGCCACAAACTGCAAAACGTTGAGAATATGTGATAGGTCAGATGATAAGAAACATTCTGTGAAAATTCTATTCATTTCTGTCAAGAAATATGGGACAAGTTGCATTCACAAGATATAAAGATGATATAAAACATGAAGCCCCCTTTTTTCATGACGCAGCTACAAATGGAAAACCTTGAAAATATGCGATAGGTCAAATGATGAGAAACAATCTGTGAAAATTCATTTAAATTCTGTCGAGAAATATGGGATGAGTTGCATTCACAAGAAATAAAATGAAATAAAACATGAAGCGCCCTTTTTTCATGACACAGCTACAAATCGCAAAATGTTGACAATATGCAATAGGTCACATGACAAAAAATATTGTGTCAAAATTCCATTCAATTCCTTCAAGAAATTTGGAAGGAGTTGCCTTCACAAGAAATGGAATGAAATATAACATGAAACCCCCTTTTTCCATGACACCTTATTACAAAAACAAGGGCAAATAACTGTGGTATTGCAAGGTCAACGTAGGTGAAACTTTTTTTCCTGTATTTCCTAATGGAGGTTGACAGATGTGACAAGTTCAATGTAAAAACTTTGTATAGTTTTGAAGAGAAGACTCCAAACATCAAAAGCGTACTTAAGTGTTACTTAAGTGAAACTTAAAATCGCTCTGTCGGCCATTTTGCATCGAATAAAAAAAACAAAAAAAGCGTCTCGGGAGAATGGGTCATTGTACATGTGTATAAAGTTTCACGAAATTCCGTCCAATGGTATTGGAGATATTTGCCAGGACGGACACACGGACGGACTGAAGGACGGACAGACGGACAACGCTAAAACTATATCCCTCCGCCTACGGCGGGGGATAATAAATGTGACATTAATGCTGAAATTTATTTCAAGAAGGCTAGATAATGTTTCCCACAATCTATTACAAAGTTTTCTTTCGCAGGGTTGTTAAAAGTCAGGATTGTTTGCTAAAGAGTTACTGCCCTTTTTGACGTTTACCAGATAGCCAAAACTTTAGATGTGTCTATATATCAAATAAATTTCCTGACAAAAAATTCAAATGTATTACAAATCATAACATGGTACTGCTTTTGAATAGTTAGAAAACAGGCTTATGACCAGCATTTTCTCCTTTTCCCACAATGTTTTCAAAAGTCCTTCTTTTTCAGATTAGTTAAAACTCATGATTGTGTGGTAAGAGGTTTAGGCTTGAAATGAGGGAGGATATATTACCAATTTATATTTCCCTGTTTAAGGTTGACAGGACACTCTACACCATCTATAGCACAGTTTTGACACATTAGGCACTGGGTAAACAAATTACTGGTAGATAAAGCCTTCCCTCTCAGATCATGTTCCGGAACTAAGTCTGTCACAGGTACCACTGGTAAACAAAAAGTCAAAATATGTAAGTTTATATGGTTGAAGAAAAACATATGCCTATATATATGTGGTTTTTTTCTGTTCATTTTGTGTTAATTTTTTTCTCTCTCTTCCACTTTCATGCACACACACCCATCCACCCACTCAAAAAATGTTTTATTGCCACAATTGCTTCATTCTTTCCAAACCATTGGCTGCTTTCCCACATAAAAATTGTCCAAACATTTGGTCAGTGGTGAGAAAGGAATAAATCCTATTGTAATGAATATCATCAATCTTCCAAAGAAAGTAGGCCAAGCTGGAGATAAAAAAAACCAACCTCCTGTTCTAAAGTCCTGTACACTTCAAATGAGCTACTGGCCCTATGCATGTTCTATCAAAGCAAAGTTTTCTTACCTCACCATTGCAACAGTTATATGTTGCATGTAAACATGGCAAGAAATGAATTCCAAATGCCACTGACCACTGTATCTTTGCAAGCCAAAGCAACAATCACTGTGTGGAGATCCAAGTAGTAATCATCACCTTGGCTTGCAAAGACCTGGACCCGTATTCATCAACTATTCTTGAGAATATTCTTTGTCTCATTCTCCAAGGTTTTCTATATTTGTGATTAACACAACTTCTGATTGGCTAAACCGATTGGTTTAGCCAATCAGAAGTTGTGTTACTAACAAATGTAGACAATTCTGGAGAATAAGACAAAGAATGTTCTTAAGAATAGTTGGTGAATACGGGCCCTAATTACTGGAGCAAACCAAAATAATATTACACTGAATCCGTAACAAAAGTTACCTTCTCCTAGTTGTACTTTGGTTATGCTTCCCATGTCACAAGTCTTACATCGAACATCTCGCTGTTCTCCACTTCGGACTAAATGCTCCAAGAAAAATTGACGGTAATTTTTGTCTGCCAATATTTCATATCTGTTTGCATTTGATCCACAGTTCACACATGGCACTGATTTCTATTTGAAATATAAAGAAATGGCATAGAACTGAAACACAGTCTACAAATGACACTGATTTGTATTTGAAAAATAAAACTTCAGTATGAGTTGATAAATGCTTAATAATATCTTTGAACATTTTATTTATTTTACTGTTTACTTTCAAATTATATTTATCATGGTAGACATTTTTCCTTACTACAATTTGCTGCATAATTTGCGATTACTTCATCAAATTATTAGTTGTATGGTCAGGTGATAGGGGACTTGGAAATTTGTTCACGACTGTGGTGAATCATGTTGCCCAGAGTTGAAGACAAGGTAGCAACATGATTCACCACAGCCATGAAAAAGTTTCCAAGTCCCCTGCCATCTGACCAAACAACAAATTTATCATACTGCAAAGTTTCACCGTTGATAACATTTGTTAAAAAATTGAGTACCCTGACAAAGTAGAATTTTTCCGTCCGAGTGCCCAATTCAATGAACTGGGAACTGACGTCACTGACGCTTTGGTAATATGTGCTGAAACATGCAGTTTGGCGCATAATCTTGGTATTAACCTTGATCAATGCCGACATTTGGATGTTGTGTTGATAGTGTAGTCATGTATGCAGGGCTCCCAAAAGGGAAACTGCTTTTACGTTGGTTTTGCCAGTGTACATGATACATATGTTCGGGACATATTATCCAATCAGATCACAAGAAATTTCTTTACAGTATAATAATATTTCTTTGCCAATAGCTGCATTCTAACTTAATAAAATGTTTGGCTTTTAGACAGAAATGAAACCTGCCGAAATGCCTTTCATCAATTCTTAATTTCAAAACATGAAATTGGTTTATTAAACTGTAGAAAACATTGTGGGAAAAGGAGAAAATGCTGGTTATCAGCATTTTCTCCTTTTCCCACTATGCTTTCAAAAGCCTTCTTCCTCTGGGTCTTAAAAAGTATGGGACTGCGTGGTAAAAGTTAGGAAGGAAACAAGTCAATTCTGATTTTTGTTCCACATTTAAGAAACAATGATACCTACGGCTACTGAGATTTCGTATTTCAGGATAAGATGATCGACAATACAGGTGTAGGTTTGAAATGTTGTCATGTGTAAGTCATTGTTCTCTTCCGATCGGACTTGTACCACAATCACCGGTAAACCTAGAGACACACCATCCACACATTATCAAAAACAGATTATAATGATACATTTTTTTTTCTATTTGGAATTAATGTAATGCACTATTGTATCAAACAAGCTTTATAGATCTTTGAGAAGGCCATTGGTAAACATTCACAAAAGTAAATTCTATCATGATATGTGAATTCAGCTCTATAAACACAGTGCACAGAAAGTTTGGTAAAATCAATATTATTCTATGTAGTGTCATGTCATTCCATACAGAGTGATGTCATGCTGTACGAAGTAATTTATTCAATGAATTATAATCTGCATACACGTTTTTACTCTAAGTATGAGCTTGTTTTTCCTTTCATTAAGAGTTGACCATATCAGAATCAAAATAATCTTCTTTCTATTGTGGTTTGTCTTTCAATAAACCATGTTGGGAGTTATGGGCGCAATGAATAATCCATCCACTCTGGGCTATCACCCTCATGGATTATTTATTGTGCCTCCTATCTCGCAACTGTGGTTTATTGAACGATAAACCACGATTGAAAGAAGATAATTTCTCAAGTTATCTACGGTTACTCAAGTTGAAGAGATCCTAGTTTTAATGATTCGAAAACACTTTAGTGTAAGTGACCTATTTTTTGATGGACTTGTACTTTTGAACTTGTCAGAGATACAAAGGAAAACATTCTGACCAAGCTTCATGATAATCATGCTAAAAATGTGACCCTATAGTGCACACAAGGCTTTTGAACAATTTGGTGGGGTGATCTAATTGTGGCCACATTTATCATCAAGATGACCTTTCTGACTAAATTTCATGAGTACCAGGATGAATATGCGGTCTCTAGTGTGTACATAAGTTTTTTCTAAGATTTACCCCCGTGATTAACTTTTTGACCCAACATGACCCAATATCTAACTTGTACAAGATATCATCGAGAAATCTGGCCAAAATGAATAAGTATCAGGCTGAAAATTTGCCCTCTAGGATGCACACGAAGTTTTTCTAAGATTTGGCTGAGTATCCTACTTTTTGATCTTACTTCTTCCAATTTCTATCTTGTCCAAAATATCAAGACAAACATTCTAACCAAGTTTCACGAGTATCAGCCTGAAAATGTGGCCTCTAGAGTGCACACAGGGTTTTTCTAAGATTTGACCCTTGGGTCAAGTAACCAGCATTTTCTCCTTTTCCTACAATGTTTTCTACCTTGCTGGAAACAAATTTCAGTTTTTGAGTAACATTTATTTTGTTGCCTGAAGGTGCTTTCTATCCCTTCCATCATATAATATACATAGGTAATTGACCTTTCTGCAGATTATGATTGATAGGTGTTCCAACATCGTATCAGCCAATGAACATGCAGCATTGGGTGTCATGTAAACAAAAAAGTCTGACACATTTTGTTATAGAAATGTGATAATTTGATTGTGTCTATTTAATTATCAAACCAGATAATACTATTCAAATTGATAAGAAAGTTTAGGAAAAATATCATGCCAAACTCACGTTTACAGAAAGGTCAATTTACCAGTGCTTACACAGCTAAGCTTTTGTATATATTTCTAAGTTTTAACATGGACCTTTTCTTCCAACTGTGAGGATATATCTCCTTTGAAAAGCAGAAAAATTACTGAAGGCAAAAACTTTCAACCCATGACAGCATGCGCAAACTGCGCAGGCTATCATTGGTCGACAGATTTTACAAACAAATTCAAACTCCCCTCTTCACAGCGCATGGTTCATACATTGAAATTAACATACCTTGAGAGTCATATATAAGTTCAATTAAAACAACCAAAAATCCTTTCTGTATTATTGCACCTTGTTTCCATACTAGAGCTGGCCATCCAAGTTTAAATGCATGCCTGCAATAGTGAAAGAAATATATGATCTAACATGAGATGGTGTTTGAGACAAAACTTCATTAATTGAGTCTTACGTTTTTGGTCTGTATTAGAGTTTAACGGCATTTTAACCCTTTACCAAACGCCAAAATTTTAGGCGTGTCCAATTCAAAGCATTTCCAGGCGGCAAAATAAAAGTGAATGAAAATTTGGAATTTTTGTTGTAAAGAGTAGAAAACATTGTGGGAAAAGGAGAAAATGCTGCTTACCAGCATTTTCTTCTTTTCCCACAATGTTTTCTAAAGGTTTCATTCTCTGGGTCATCAAAAGTAGGGATTGTGTGGTAATGAGTTAATAGCTTAGGTCATATCATGGCAGTCAGTGATGTCTCTATGTGTTTCACACCAGTCCTCACACAACTTTCTTTCAAAAGCCACTGACTACTTTTCTTACATGCATCAGACGTGAAAGGGGAAAAATCACCAGAGAGAGAGTTTGCTACAATCGGGTATTGAACCCAAAACTTCCAGGTCATGAGTCAGATCTCCTAACCACTGAGCCACCCAGACGGGCTTGAGTCTTAAGAAATGTTAATAAGCAAGCTAGTGGCAATCGTAATAACATTTTTTCTTTACATGTTAAGTAAAATTTATCTCAGATGCCAATTAATGTCAGATACTTTTAATCACCTACTGGTATTTTACAAATTATTGATCAGAAGTTGCAAAACCATCTATAGATGTATAAAATATCCATAAAATCCATTCGCTTTTGGTAAATATATACAAAATGATGTCAACAAGAGCGGCAAATTGTCGCAAGATACGCCCGTCTTACCCCAAGTTGTATAGCTGGGGCATGCACCTGACAAAATTCAAGTATGAAAAACCACAAAGGGCACTAACTCAAAAATTAAGTGAGCAAGAGTTATGATTCCTGTGCACTGCACTCCCCCTTGATGAGATTTATCCACCCATGGAATTTCATAACCCTAGCTAGTATAATTTTGGAGATATTCACCGGACAAAATTCAAGTATGAAAAACAACAAAGGGCAATAACTCAAAAATTAAGCAAGCAAGAGTTATGATTCCTGTGCACTGCACTCCCCCCTTGATGAGATTTATCCACCCATGAAATTCATAACCCTAGCTAGTATAGTTTTGGAGATATGCTCCGGACAAAATTCAAGTATGAAAAACAACAAAGGGCAATAACTCAAAAATTAAGCAAGCAAGAGTTATGATTCCTGTGCACTGCACTCCTCCTTGATAAGATCTGTCCACCCACGAAATTTCATAACCCTAGCTAGTATAGTTTTTGAGATATGCTCCGAACAAAATTCAAGTATGAAAAGCAACAAAGGGCAATAACTCAAAAATTAAGCGAGCAAGAGTTATGATTCCTATGCACTGCAAAGAACTGGAGGCTGCCCACCCGCCCGCCTGCCATGGGTGGTCCCATTATACGTCCCATCTTCGACAGGCGTATAAAAATGAAGTCACACAATTGTGATATCAGTCATGTAGAGGATAAGAAACTCTGCAAAGGGTATATTACAGTGAAAACATGGAAGGTTATGTGATAAAATGCCAAACTTTTTACTCTCTAGCACACAATTCCGTCTTATAACAACCCTGAGAAAGAAGCCTTTTCAAAAAATTGTGGGAAAATGCTGGTCACCAGAGGTATTAACAGAAGACAAAAGTAATGCATTTACAAACTTATTTTGGAAAGGGAAGAAAACATCGTAGGAAAAATAGAAAATGCTTCTTTCGAACATTTTCTCCTTTTCCCACTAGGTATTTACAAGGCTGTTTCCTCAGAGTCATTAAACTCTGCACTGAGTGGTAAAGGGTTAAACATTGTAAAGTTCAAACACTGTGACAAAAGTACCCAAACATACCTGATTAAGTTGGGAAAAAATGACTGGGGCAAGCCTGGACTACAGAAGTAGTACTTCTCTTTCTCCCAGCTGTTGACTGGACTGTTTGAAATGTATGTAGTCTGAAAAACAGCAACTTTTTTTTCTTATCTTTTTCTCCTACAACAAATTTGCAGAAGATGACTTTTAAAATGTCATTCGTTAGCAAATATTGATACGAACTACATTTCAACCCTTTACCAAACAATCCCTGATTTGAACGACCCTGAGATTTAAGGTTTTTACCACATTGTGGGAAAAGGAAAAAATGCTGGTAACTAGCATTTTCTCCTTTTCCCACAATGTTTCCTACCCTGCTGGAATCAAATTTCAATTTTTGAGTTTCATTTATTTTGTCATCTCAAGTGCTTTCAACTTGAAACAGTAAAAAATTTTGTCGTTTGGGAAAGGGTTGAAACTGGTTCCGCCAATTCCTGTCCGAAAACTGATAATAGTCATTGATTGGCTAATTTCTTTCCAAGGGCTGGTAACAGTAAATGCCACAGCATTCACTCATCCATCACCACCGATCATTGTTTTGACGATGGTTACAAAAATGCAGCCAGTGGCTAGGAAAGAATATTGTGAAGAGTACTGGTAAAAAAAAAGACTCCAGGAAATCATGGATGCTGTGATATAACTGAAGGTCTCCGTGGTCGTGGGGTAGAGCGTCGGCCTCATAACCTAAAGGTCCTGAGTTCGATACCTGGAAGCGGGTGTCAATTTTGGGACTTTTCATTGGCCCACACATTCGGCGCGAGTACTGGTGTAGTTCCCAGGAAGCAGAATCGAGAGAGATTAGTATAAGTTGTAAGAACTTGTTTCTCAATCGATGTAAAATATATATGTTTAAACTAACTATATAACTGAAGTAATGTTAAGGAATGAAGAGAAATCTATTTTTTTCATGGAGGTATGAAAAAAAACAAACCTAATCACACTGTATGAAACTGCAAAGCCATTTCATACAATGTGTGATTAGAGTGTTTTTTTTTCATACCTCTATGAAAAAAATAAAAGAATACAGTAAGGAAGCAGTTTTCAGATCCCCAATACTGAAAATTAACCAATAGAATGAAAGTAAATGAGCAAAGCAGAGTGTAGGACCCACAAGAGTAATCTTTAGCAAGATTAGTTCCGGCAAAACGTGATAATTTTTCTCATGGAGCTATGAAAACAAAATTTCAGCCAATCAGAACTCGCCAATGTTCATGAAAACAACTAAAACTAAATTATTTGGAAAAAGCATTAAAAACCCTATTAAGTCAATCAATTAACCCTTTACCAAACGACAAAATTTTAGGTTTGTCCAAATTGAAAGCATTTGCAGACAACAAAATAAAAGAGACTAAAAATTCGAAATTTGTTTTGTGAAGGGAAGAAAACATTGTGGGAAAAGGAGAAAATGCTGGTTACCAGCATTTTCTCCTTTTCCCACAATGTTTTCCAAAGGCTTGTTTCTAATGGGTGTCAAAAGTAGGGATAGTGTGGTAATGGGTTAATCAATCAATCAATCAACATTTTAAAGTCATCCTGAACTTGAATCTGCCCACTTGGTCACTACAGCCTTCAGGGTCTTCGAATCCTAGATTGTTTGATAAGGGATGGACTAAAACGCATCAGCCAAACTCTGACAAAAGGGGGCTTGATGCATCACCTTGATGCAGGATACCAAGCAAATCATCACACGGTCATGGATCTGTGAAATCCATTTTGTCAAACAATGAAGAGAATTATGAAGTAGGTCCCTCAACCTACAGAAATTGACAAGTAGCGAAAAGGTTTGGCCCAGATCAGCCTGAGGTGATACTTTTCACAGATGCACTAAGCTCCCTTATCAGAGAGTATGGCTCATATACAACCTTAGCATTTAACTCAATACCAAACGACAAAATTTTACACTTGTCCATATCTAAAGCTCTTGCAGACGACAAAATAAAATTGACCTGAACTTTGAAATTTGTTTTGAAAAGGATAAAAAACATTGTGGGAAAAGGAGAAAATGCTGGTTACCAGCATTTTCTCCTTTTCCAACAATGTTTTGAAAAGCTTTCTTTCTGAAGGTTCTTAAAAGTCGGGATTGTGTGGTAAAGAGTTAAGATAAAACTGTATTTAATCAGTCTAGAAAAATGTTATTCAAAGAGCCTTTGGCTATATAACATTTTTGTGGACGAGTTTAATTCAATTTTTGTTAAAAGGCCAACAAATGTCAGATTGTTCTTTTTTTCCACAAAATAGTATCTAATGAATTCTAGGTCTGACTCTACAAAACCATTCATAATATATATGTTCTTTTCAAGAAAACAAACCCAATTCACTTTTCTGAAAGAAGTGTCAAACGAAATCACATATGACATTGCATAGTGTTTATCTCAACATGTATAAAGTTAAGAAAATTCAAAGCCGGGAATATATCATAGAAAATAAGAAAACAAGGGTGTTTATATGTGACCTAATTACAAACCATACCTACCACTGGGATACATGGGAATTCTGGGAAATCCTTGAACAGGACATATACATATGAAACATCTTGTAAACTTGACCACAAACCTAATGGAAGTTTCATCATAACCCCAAGTTTTTCAAGTACACACAGGAAAAAGCCCTAAAAAAGTAAGAAAAAGATCCAATATCAAAGCATAGTAGGCAAAGGTGTGACCTTGTACTTCTCAAAGCCATTTAACTCTTTACTACACAATCACGACTTTTAACGGCCCTGAGAAAGAAGCCTATTGAAAACATTGCGGGAAAAGGAGAAAATGCTGGTAAACAGCATTTTCTCCTTTTCCCACAATGTTTTCTATCCTTCACAAATAAAATTTCAAATTTTCAGTCACTTTTATTTTATCGTCTGCAAATGCTTTCGATTTGGACAAACCTGAAATATTGTCATTTGGTAAAGGGTTAAAGCCATTTAACTCTTTACCATACAATCCCAACTTTCAATAGCCCTGAGAATGAAGCCTTTTGAAAACATTGGGGGAAATGGAGAAAATGCTGGTTACTAACAATTTCTCCTTTTCCCATAATGTTTTCTGCTGTTTTCAAATTAAATTTCAATTTTTGATTCACATTTATTTTGTCATCTGCAAATGCTTTCAGTTTGGACTATTCCAAAATTTTGTCTTTTGGTTAAAAATCAATAGGATGGAAAACGTGGGAGTGAGAAAATGTTGCTTAAAGTCTTTTGAAAACAATGTAGGAAAAGGCTCAGAAATACTTTTACAGTATAGGCCTTACTAAACAATGGAATTGTATAATTCCAAAATCACAGTGCATATTCTGTACGGTCTAATGTTGATCCATGTTTTGCCTTCAAAAATCTCTGTTTTTTTCTACAGCAATAAGACAGTAAATTTCATCTTAAAAATCCTTCAACACAGAATCCACCACTTCAATGAACTTGACAGAAAGGTCTTTTGAAAACACTGTGGATAGAGGAGAAATATTGGTGACCAGCATTTTGTTCTTATTCAATGATGTTTTCTACCCTATTAACTCTTTACCACAAAATCCCAACTTTTTAACAATTCTGATAAAGAAGCCTTTTGAAAACATTGTAGGAAAAGGAGAAAATGCTGGTAACCAGCAGTTTCTCCTTTTCCCACAATGTTTTCTACCCTTACCAAATCAAAAATTTTGTCATTTGGTAAAGAGTTAACACTTTATTACTACACAATTCCGACTTCTAAGAGACTTCTCCTGAGAAAGAAGCTTATGGAAAACACAGGGGGAAAAGGGTAAACTGCTGGTAAAAAGTACTTTCTCCTTTTCCCACAAAGTTTTCCATCCAACACAGGGGGAAAAGGGAAAATTGCTGGTAAACAGCACTTTCTCCATTTCCCACAAAGTTTTCCACCCTATCAAAGAAAAATTGCGTCATTTGAGCCCTATGAAATTGTCGTCTGCAAATGCTTTCAATTTGGATAGGCCTAAATTTTTACAGAGTGGTAAAAAGTTAAGCAAGGAAAAAAAGTGAAATATTTACCTGTTGATTTTCTGGCAGTCCACTACAGGCTGTTTTCAGATCATTTCTTGTCCAGCAGGGTATCTTGTCTCCAAGACAACCGATGTCACATGACCTTGGGGCAGTATTTTGCAGCAATTTGTAAGTAAAACTTGACAAAAAGTCAAAGTCTGTGATAACAGGCTTTTCTTCTAAATAAGGATAAAACAAGGCATGACCCTGAAATACATTGATTTTCAGTTTCAGTTTCTTCCTGTGTTCTAAATACACTCTTAACTCTTTACAACACCATCCCAACTTTAAATGACCCTGAGCAAGAAAGCTTTAAAAACATTGTAGGAAATGGAGAAAATGCTGGTAACCAGCATTTTCTCCTTTTCCCACAATATTTTTTACTGTACAAAAGTCAAGTTTCAATCTTTGAGTCACGTTTATTTTGTCATCTGGAAATGCTTTCATTTAGTACCAATCTAAAGTTTTGTCGTGACTATACAAAAAATGTTAGACTTTTCTAATTGAAACCATTTGCATACAACAAAAATATAGAGTTGACTTAAAAAAGGAAACTTGACTTTGGAATTGCAGAAAAAATTGGGAGGAAAAGGAGAAAATGCTGGTTACCAGTACTTTCTTCTTTTCCAACAATATTTTCAGAAGGCTTCCTCCCATTGGTTGTTTAAACTAGTGATTGTTTGGTAATTAAAACACCTTTTATGAATGCAGTTGCTTTTGCCATCATTGAAGATCAAGATCAGACAGCACTGTTCTCCAGTCTACACTATCTTCTTTACTGTAAGACTAAAGACAGAAACAACCATGAAACCATAATAAGTTTGATCCTAGATTGAAAATGGCCCCTGGATTTACTCAGGGCAATGTTTTCAAAAGGATTCTTTCTCAGGGTCATCAGAGATTGGCATTGTGTAGTTAAGGGTTAGGCTTGTCCAGGTTTGAAGTAAATATTTTTGGTCATAGCAGAGGTATTGTAAGAAAGTTTTCCAACACCGATGATTAAAAAGGCAAAGACACACAGCACAGACAGTAGGCTATGACAGTACCAAGAATTTTTTTTCAAAAACAGCTTAAAACTAGAACTGTCACTGAATGTGACTACATACCCCTGCGAGCGTTTTGACAGAGAAAAAGTGTCAAGGTCAGGGGAGATAATTCCTCAACAAGGAAGAAATGACACTTGAAAACTGTGTCTTGCAAATCTTCAAAATATGATCAATATATGTGCAGAGTTTCAATACAATTGAAGAAAAAACTGTAGGAGTTTGCGACACAAAATTACCAGTATTTTGTACACAGACGGGTACATGGGTGGACACACAGATGGACACAAGGACAGACAGGTTGATTCCAGTATAGCCCCGAAAACGTTCATTTTGCTAGGGTATAATGAATACATTACTTACCCACTGCACTGAATAAGACAATAACTTGGCCATTTTGCTATAGAAAGTCGTTCCCTTCAGGTCCTCTACTGTATTTATGTTGCAGAAATCACTCAATGACTGCAACTTGCATGATGCTGATCTTGCTATTCCAACACTATAATCAATCAGCTAAAATAAACACAGTAATCAGAAACCCATGAAACAAACTGTGACTGTGTACTAAACAATAATATATATGAGGGTTGTCCCAAAACTCTGTGACAAATTTCATAATTGAGCCATTTTTAGCATCTGGACATTCATTTTCATATATTTCATCCATGAAAATGTTATTTCAGTTTATATTAAGTCTCCAATGAAATATTAGCTTGATTTTCACTGTAAATTTACACAAAAAAAACATATCTAAAAATTTCACTTGTAGCCTTTCGTTTTCTTTTGCAATTGAAATTGTCACTGAATTTTGGGACAATCCTCGTATATCCTAGACTGGTCAAAATTCAAAGCATTTGCAGATGACAAAAAAAAAAGAAAAGGATAAAATTTTAGACCTAACCAAATTGAAAGCATTTGCAGACGACAATTTCATAGTGGCTTGAATGACCCAATTTTTCTTTGATAAGGTAGAAAACATCTAGAAAAAAGGCGAAAATGCTGGTTTTTAAAAGATTTCTTTCCAAGGGTCGTCAAATACTGTCACAGTGTGGGAAAGGGTTAAGGGAACTGGAGAAAATGCTGGTAAACAGCATTTTCTCTTATTCCCTTGATGTTTTTTAGAGACGTCTTTGATCATGTTCCTTAAAAGTCTGAGTTTTGTGGTGAAGGGGTTACTCTTTACAACATGACAAGATTTCAGACTCGACCAAATTCAAAAATTTACTGATGAAATCAATGTAGAGCTCTCAAATGATGATTTGTCTTTGACCAGCACTTTCTCCTTTTCCCTCAATGTTTTCTAAAGGCATCTTCCTCAGGATTGTGTGGTTTTGGATTAATTAGAAACTCCTGATAAACCCTATAACTGTTTACCATACGAGAGAATTTAAGACTTGTCCAATTTCAACAAGATGGCCATAATGGCCCTGAAGTTGCTCACCTTAGTCTTTTGACCAAACATGACCTATTTTCAAACTCATCTGAGGTTTCATCAAGACAAACATTCTGACTAACTTTCAAGAGTTCTGGACAGAAATTGCTGCTTCTAGAGCGTACTCAAGGTTTTTCTAAGATTTGACTTAGTGACCTAGTTTTTGACCTGACATGACCCATTATAAAACTTGTCTCAGATATCATTTGTACAAAAATTCTGGCCCAGTTTCATGAGTATCAGACTGAAAATGTTGCCTATGGAGCATACACACGGTGAAAAGTTGAGGACTGACAACACACAAATGAGGACAGACACAGTACAATCACAACAGCTCACCTTAAGTACTTTGTACTCTGGTGATCTAAAAATATTTGCTCACAACAAACAGATGTGAGACTCTTAAAAGATATTATTCATCTTAAAAAAGAAAACATTGTGGAAATAACAGAAAATTCTCAATTAAAGGGCACACAACACAAAGAATGTGCTGATTAACAGTATTTCATCCTTTCTCCTCAAAGTTTTGAAAAGCCTTTTCCTCTGGTTCTCCAAAAAGCTGGATTGTTTTATTATGGGTGAATGCTTTACAAATGACAAAATTGTAAAATTGTCCAAACTGAAATTATTTGCAGATAACTACTAATAATTAGATATGGCTTAATAGATGGAATTTGACTTTAATAGGATAGAAAACATTGTGGGAAAAGGATGAAATGCTGGTAACCAGCATTTTATCCTTTTCCACTATGTTTGCAAAGGCTTTCTTTCGCTGGGATGGGATGGTTTGGTAATGGCTAAATATAATGAACTAGAAGACCAACAATCTTACAGTTTTTGGTAAAGTCGGTGACAACCAAGGATACAGCTCTATATTCACATCTGCCATTTTGTCCAAGAATTTCAAATCAGAACTGGTTACAGCTTTGCCCACTTTCTGAGGAAATACAGATGAAATCATTATTGTGAAGTACCATAAACATGCCTTGAAATGGTAGTAATGACGAGGTAACTTGTTCTCATTTAACCCTTTACCAACCAAATCCCTGGTTTTTATAACCCTGAGACAGAGGCCTTTTGAAAACATTGTGGGAAAAGGAGAAAATACTGGTTATCAGCATTTTCTCCATTTCTGACAATGCTTTCTACCCTGGTGGTCACAAATTTTTCTTTTTGAGTTTCGTATATTTTGTTATCTGCAAAATGCTTTTAATTTGGACCAGTCTAAAGTTTTGTTATTTGATAAAGAGTTAACTCTTTACCAAATGACAAAAATTTTGGACTTGTCTAAATTGAAAGCATTTGACGAAAAAATTAATGTGTTAAAAATGGAAAGGTAGAAAACATTGTGGCAAAAGGAGAAAATGCCTGTTACCAGCATTTTCTCCTTTTCCCATGATGGTTTCAAAGCCTTCTTTTTCAGGGTCATGAAAATTTGGGATTGTTTGAGAAAAGGAGATAATACAGCAAAAAGTTTGATTTGACCAAGCTGAACAACAAATTAAGTGTGACAAAAACTTAACCTATTACTACACAAGCCCTACTTTTGACGACCCTGAGGAATAAAGCCTTTAGTAAACATTTGGGGAAAAGGAGAATATGCTGGTAACCAGTATGTTCTCCTTTTCCCACAATGTTTTCTACCCTTCACAAAGCTGAGCCCTGGTAGTTCAGTCAGTTGCATACAGGACTTGAGAATAGGGGGTCGTGAGTTCGATCCCCGGCTTGGTCAATTTCTTTTCGAGGATTGATGATAGTCATTGCGACAGGATTCATTCCTCTCCCACCCCTGACCATTGTTTCCATGATGGTTATGTGGGAAAGTACCCTGTGGCTTGGAAAGAAAATTGTGCAGAGTACTGGTAAAAGAGACACTAGGAAAGCATGGATAGGTGCACTGGCCGCCGTGATACAACTGAAATATTGTTGAAACAAAACACAAAAACAACAACCCTTCATAAAACAAATTTCAAATTTTCATTCACTTTTATTTTGTTATCTGCAAATGCTTTCAACCTAAAATTTTGTTGTTTGGTAATGAGTTAACAGGCATTTTCTGCAGTCTACACATTTCAAACAGTTAGATATCGGACGAAAGTTTGCAATATGGTGAAAAAAATTGATGGAAATAGAGAAAATGAAGGCTATCAATAATTTTCTTCTTTTCATCAATGTTTTCTAAAGCTTTTTTTTTCAAAGCTATGAAAGTGCAAGGTATTTTCAGAAGGGGTTAAATGTTGGTTTGTTTTTTTTTTTTCTAAAGTTTTTTTTTTTCTGAAAACATTGATAAACAAGAAGTTGATTTTTAACTCTTTATCAAACAACAAAATTTTAGACTTGTCCAAATTGAAAGCATATGCAGATGACAAAATAAATGCGACTTAAAAATTGAAATTTGGTTTGGGAAGGGTGGAAAACATTGTGGGAAAGGGAGAAAATGCTGGTTATTATTTTCCCTCAACATTTTCAAAAGCCTTAATCTTGAAGGTCTTTAAAACTTAGGATTATGTGAGAAATATTTAAGCCTTTACCACACAATCCCGACTTTATACCACCCTGAGATAGAAACCTTTTGAAAACATTGTAGGAAAAGGAGAAAATGCTGGTAACCAGCATTTTCTCCTTTTCCCACAATGTTCTCTCTCCTCTTTGATATAAATTTCAAATTTTCAGTCACTTTTATTTTGACGACTGCAAATGCTTTCAATTTGGAGCAGTCTATAAATTTGTTGTTTGATAAAGGGTTAAATACTTACAAGATGGCTGGAGAGTATATTACAGCGACCATTGGTTGGTTTGTAGCATTGACTAGCTGCTCTACTTAGTCTTTGCCCTGATGCAAGAACTTGTTGCTCATAGAAATTCAAGGCCGCGATCCGCCAGTTTGTACTGGAAGAGAACCACAGTGCAATTTAACTATGAGGGGCATTCATTAACCCTTTCCTAAACGACAAATTTTGGACTCTTCCAAACTGAAAGAGTTTACAGACAACAATTTTAGATTTTGAGAAAATGGCAGAATGTTCTCAAAAAGGGTAGAAAACACTGTGGGAAAAGAAGAAATTGCTTGTGACAAGCAATTTCCCCTTTTCCCACAGTGTTTTCAAAAGACTTTTACTGCAGACACATTAAAACCAGGGCTTGTTTGGGAAAGGGTTAAATAATGAAAATACCTGCATATCTCGAGTGTCTCAAATAACTCTTAACCATTTACCAAAAAACAAAATTTTAGACTGGTACAATTTGAAAGCACTTGCAGACGACAAAAAAAACATAACTCGAAAATTGAAATATGTTTTTAGTAGGGTTGAAAACATTGTGGGAAATGGAGAAATGTATATTACCAGCATTTTCTCCTTATCCCACAATGTTTTCGAAAGTCCTCTATCTAAAGGTAGTAAAAACACAGGGATTGTTCGGTAAAGGGTTAATAAGACAACAAAATTTTAGATCCATAAATATGGAAAGCATTTCAAGATGGAAAGAAGACAAAGAAAATATGGACAAATAACGAGATTCTTTTCTTCACCCTTTACCACACAATCGCGACTTTTAACACCCCTGTGAAAGAAGCCTTTGGAAAACATTGTGGAAAAAGGAGAAAAGGCTGGTAACCAGCATTTTCTCCTTTTCCCACATTATTTTCGTCCCTATCAAAGACAAATTTAACAATCTTAGTGATATTTAATTTTGACATCTAGGCAAAACGAACAATTCACAACAGTATTGTTTTTCGATGTCATTTGATATACCAGCCTTTGCTGAAATTCGGACATTTTTAGCAAGGTTTTTTTATTTCTCTTTGTCGGGGCAGCTATATTTGACTGCAACACAGGTTTTTGAGTTACAGAGTGAACACAACCTGTGACGGACAGACAGACATGGACAGACGGACGAACAATGTCTCTGGCCCTGATGGAGGGAAAACATAATTTTGTTGTTGGTAAAGAAAATGCCCTTCATCATAATTATAATTCCCAATTTATAACAAATCAAAAGGACAAGGACTTTCGACTTTTTCCTACAACCTATTCTAACCTATCAAAGTCAAGTCTTGTGATTTTGATACCTTTAATTTTTTGTCTGCAAATGCCATCACTAAAACTTTGTCATCTAGTAAAGACTTAATCCTTTACCATACAGTCCTGAGTTTTAATAACCTTTAGTAACAAGTCTTTTGAGAACATTGTAGCAAAGGGAGAAAATCATGGTCATCAGCAATTTCTCCTTTTTCGACAATGTTTTCTATCTTATCAGAGAAATTTAGTTCATTTTCATGGATACTGAAAATGTGTCATCGGCAGGTGTTTTGATTTGGGAAGAGACTAAATTTGCTGTGATGGAAAGGCTTAACTCTGTTCCACACTATACTTTTTTGGACTTGTCCAAAACAAAAGCATTTGCAGATGAAACATCAAATACAGTTCAAGCTCAAGTGAAAGGGTTTGAAACATTGTGGAAAAAAGGAAAAAATGCTGTTAACCAGTATTTTCCCCTTTTCTTACGATGTTGCCTAAGCCGTTTTTCTTGAGGTTGGAAAAAAATCAGGATTTTGTGATAAAAAGTTCAATGTAAGACAAATCACTACTTAGACCAGCCCACATAGAACAATTTGCAGAATGTAGGACTCGTGAAAATGTTGTCTTACGAACGAAGTCCGTAACAAAGAAACAAATGAATAAATGCATGGCAGAAATAAGGATCGGAGCGGGATTCGAACTCCGAACTCCCGGACGCAAAGCCAATACCCTAACCACTGAGCCAAAGAGATATCTCCCTGACGCAGTAGCCAGGTATTGTATTTAAATCGGGAGTATATGCCATGCAGGAAGGAGTGGTCTCCCGTAACACACCCCCTCTTAAAGTCATCATTTATTGATGACTCGAAGCCTTATTAGGCAGGAAGTCCGATTTTGGACAACAAATGGGACTAATGGCTCAATGGCCAATCCCGGACGAGCCCCCATCTTACGAACGAAGTCCGTAACAAAGAAACAAATGAATAAATGCATGGCAGAAATAAGGATCGGAGCGGGATTCGAACTCCGAACTCCCGGACGCAAAGCCAATACCCTAACCACTGAGCCAAAGAGATATCTCCCTGACGCAGTAGCCAGGTATTGTATTTAAATCGGGAGTATATGCCATGCAGGAAGGAGTGGTCTCCCGTAACAGTTGTTTTGAATCACTTGAGGGTGTGGGTTCAATCTCCATGGCTAGCCATCTAAAATATTATTAGTCTTTCGGACGAGACGTTAAACTGAGGTCCCATGTGGCGGTGTATAGCACCTTAATAACAAGACTAACAACCTTCATGGGGCATCACCCATATAGGCAACTGGTGGCAAATGATAAATAAACTCAATTTCAATCAATCAATCATTACTTACTGGGTGCCAAGCATCATGGACGTTTGAAGCCGTTCTGTCCAGAGTTTGATCTTGTCTTTTACACCCTCATACAGCTCTGTCACTTTGTCTGTAAAATCTGTCTCTTCCCCCTCATTACTCATACTAAGTAGATGAAAGGTGCAATCATCATACTAGAATATCACAACAGTACTCAAAGATTATCTCTCTTTAACTCAAAATATCTCTTTAGAGACCACTCTCTCTTATTCAAAATATTGCTTTTGAAACCACTCTCTTATTCAAAATGTCTTTTTGAAAGCATTCTCTTATTCAAAATATATCTTTTGAAACTACTCTCTTTTATCCAAAATATCTCTTTGAAACCACTATCTCTTATTTTAAAAAAAATCTCTTGAAACCACTCTCCCTTATTCCAAGTATCTTTTGAAACCATTCTCTCTTATTCAAAATATCTTTCAGAAAACATTCTCTGAATCAAAATATCTCTTTTGAAACCACTCTCTCTTATTTGAAATATCTCTTTGAAACTATTCTCTTTTATCTAAAATATCCCTTTTAAAATCAGTCCCTTTTTATCAAAAATATCTTTTTAACACCACTCTCTTTCATATAAAATATCTCTTTTGAAAGCACTCGCCTTTTCAAAATACCTTTTTGAAAGCATTCACTTATTAAAAATATTTCTTATAAAACCCACTCCCTCTTATCGGTATTCAAAATGTGCCCCCCCCCCCCCCCCACTTATTATTTAAGGCAGTGAATCTGTGATAGAAAACAACTATTTCCACTATGATATTATCCTACAAAATTTGCTACGATTAAAATTAAGTATTATTTTACCACTTTAACCGAGCCCCTTTTTCGTTTTTTTTTCCTTCGTAGAATTATCATTTATAAATCTAAAACCACTGTATTCTCATTGCAAAGGGACATAATAATTACATCCCTTTTCTGACAACTAACAAAATTATCAACAAATAATTTCAAAATAAACATCAAAGGAATTTCTGGTCGGTCAAAAATGTGTGATGGTATTATATCTGTATAAATTCTTCCTTATCAACAATCAAGAAATTTTATTCGATGTTGGACTAGATGCATTAGGGGTCTACTATCTTTACCCTTTACCACCCAAGGCCGACTTTTGACACTCCTCAAAAAACAAGTCTTTTGAAAACATTGTGAGAAAAGAAGAAAATGCTGGTAACCAGCATTTTCTCCTTTTCCCACAATGTTTTCTACTCTATCAAAGAAAAATTATACTATTTGAGCCACACTGAAATTGTCATCTGAAAATGCTTTCAATTTGGACAAGGCTGAAATTTTGTCGATTGGTAAAGGGTTAAACTTCATTTTTTCTCTCTGTCTCTACATACATATATCTTCATAGTGAATAAAAGGGAAGAACCTACCTTTGATAGGACTGAGGTGACTGACAGTGCTATATCCGAGATCAAATTATCCAGACAACCAATTTTGTTTGGATGTAGAAAATAAGGCAGTACTACAAGGGTACCTGGTGATAAAACCAATTCTGAAATACCCTGTAAAGAAAGACAATGCATCACAAGTTGTTCCTATTCCTGAACTGCCTTGCATGCCATTCAAAAAGACCACTTATTTTCTTCAACCCATTACAACACAATCCCTACTTTTGACGCCCCTGAGAAAGAAGCCTTTAGAAAACACTGTGGAAAAGTAGAAAATGCTGGTAACCAGCATTTTCTCCTTTTCCCACAATGTTTTCTACCCTTCACAAGACAAATGTCAATTTTTCAGTCACTTTTATTTTGTCGTCTGCAAATGCTTTCGATTTGGACAATCCTAAAATTTTGTCGTTTGGTAATGAGTAAACTGTAAGGCTAATAAATACAATTCCAGGTGCTTTTGTGGACAATCTAGCGCAAGATCACACTGCATAAAACATACATTTTGAAACTGGATAGAAAGACGATTATTTCCATTGTAACATGACTAAATTGAGACAACTCTAATGAGTACCCACAACATAGGGTTTCAAAGAGAAATGGTGGAAAACCATCACTCCCTCTTATCTGGAGCTCTGGCAAATGCTTTGAAATTGGATAAGTCAAGCTTTCTGAGTATTATACAATGGATTAATCTACAGTTCTACAGAGATAAAGGTACCACTGTTGACTTACTGTTTCTTTGGATACTTGAAATAGATTATACATCCATTTACAATCTTTATAAGGTTTCCAGTCAGAGTAGACTTCAAGCTTGCGGGTTGGGGAGGTGTCTTTTTGACCCGTCAAAACTGCCAGTGGGCTCCAGGGTAAATCTTCTGTGGTTACTATGACAACCTTTTTGTGAGTTACTGCTGAGAAAAATAGTTTAGTTTTAAACATATTTATTTTACATCGATTGAGAAACAAGTTCTTACAACTTATACTAATCTCTCTCCATTCTGAGAAAAATAGTGTACTGTCAGTTCATTTTATCATTTTGGGGGAAAAAATAAATCACAGAAAATTTTCCATTCTCCTTCTCTACTGTTTTTTTTACTTCCTTTACTGCTCTCCAATGTTTGTGCAGGAAGACAAATACCCTCAGTCACAGATGCGTGAAAATTTGTAAACTATGAACCTGTGCAGCTTAGAGAAACTTGTTTCAAGACTTGAAGCTTGCTGTCCTGAACTGCATACAAACATTTTTGTGTACTCATTTGGTGAAAGTATATGTAGCTCAGAAGCACACCAGGCCAATTTAAAACCCTATAGAGGCTGATCCTGCCTACTTTCTTTAGAAGTTTGCCACAATGGAAAATTGATGTTTTATACCACTTTCTATACTGTTTTAACTCTTCATCAAACAAACAAATTTTAGACTTGTCCAAATTGAAAGCATTCCAAGACGACAAAATAAACGTAATTCGAAAATTGAAAATTGTTTCAAGCAGGGAAGAAAACTTTGTGGGAAAAGGAGAAAATGCTGGTTACCAGCATTTTCTCCTTTTCCCACAATGTTTTCAAAAGCCTTCTATCGCTGGGTCATGAAAACCAGGGATTGCTTTGTAAAGGGCTAATCATATCCTGGCTACAGTCCATTATGTCAGTATGATTCATCGATTGTATGATATTTAACTACAAATTCAACATTATTTCACTTATTTTGTGGTGGCCAGTGCACCTATCCATGCTTTCCTAGACATTCTTCTACCAGTAATACACACAATTTTCTTTCCAAGCCACTGGCTACTTTCCCACATAACCATTGTCAAAACAATTGTCAGGGGTGGGAGAAGAATGAATCCCATCACCATGACTGTTATCAATCTTTGGAAAGAAAGTGGCCGAGCCATGGTGTTTAAGTAAGGCATGGGCTTCCTAGGGTAGGGCTCTGAAGTGTCTTGCCCCAGGATATTCGAAGAAAAACTCCGTGTTCTCCAGTGAGTCTCAAATTTCCTATACTTTACCACTGAGCACACTTGAACCCTTAACTTATTCCCAGATGAAAAAATAACCTTGTCCAAATTTAAAACATTTGCAGATTTTTCTGAAATAAAAAAGTCAATATGGCTCATAAGGTGCTGCTTTTCCTTGATAGTGTAGAGAACATTGAAGGTTACCAGCATTTTCTACTTTTCCTACAATGTTTTCAAAAAGATGTCTGTCCTTGGGTCTTTTTAAGTCGGCATTGTGTGGTAAAGAGTTAAAGTATGGATGAATTGTAGGGCCATCTTTTCATACATGCAAAGGAGTACTGGTTCTGTGTGGTTGAAATGTGATGATAAAACACTGAGACAATTTGAACCAGTGTAAACTTTTGTTGTTTGGTAATGTGAAATAGTAATGTGACTTTTCTGACAATAAATATGTCCTCCTCTCTTACCATGTATATGTAATATATATGTATATGTATATGTAATTCCACTGAAATCGGAAAATATCTACTAACCTGTCAAACTCTTTTCTGTGGGTGACTTTACTGGAGAAATAACAGGACAACCATTAACATATACACCTGGAATGGTCATTTATACAAGAAAATCCTTTAACTGTTTTCCAACAAACGATAAAACTCAAGACTTATCCAAACTGAAAGCATTTAGAGACAACAAAATAAATGTTATTCACAATTTAAAATTTGTTCTGGGAAGGATAAAAAACATTGTGGGAAAAGGAGAAAATGCTGGTAACCAGCATTTTCTCCTTTTCCCACAATGTTTCAAAAGCCTCCTTTTTCAAGGTCATTAAAAGTCAGGATTGTGTGGTAAAGGGTTAATTTTTACATTTGAGAATCTTTGTATGTAATACCTTCTTTTTTCTTGTTTTTATTCTGAAACCGTGACATTTCACCTATTCATTTATCCTGATCTGTTTTATGAGATACATTTACACAATTCTAGACAAAATAACCTTCAAATGGCAACAACCTCGTAAATGAACAATTTCATTTTTTTGACTAATATCAAAGCCCCAATAGTGACCAGAAACAAACAATGCTGTCTTAAAATGCACTATAATTTGAATCACACCGTTTCCAAGCTTAGAAATTATTGAGAAAGTGATAACCAGTTTTTAGATAAATGGCATAAATTTTGGTTGCTGAGAGAAAAATAAATTTTCCAAAAGCAGGTCAAAAGTTGCCATACATGCAGTTCACTTTTTACCTGATTTTGAAATTCATTTTTCTGTCTACACAGTATTTTTGTCGTATGTGAGTGCTTCATTATGGACAAGTCTAATATTTTGTCGTTTGGTAAAGAGTTGAAGACAAAAATTTACTGCAAGAGCAGCTTCCTGATTGGCCAGGAAAGAAATCCCAGCATACTGAACACTTAACCCTTTACGAAACAATAAAAAATTTGAACCTGGGCAAATTGAAAAAACTTGCAGTCAACAATTTGAACATATATGTAGCTCAAATGATGATTTCTGTCTTTGATAGGGTTGAAAACATTGTGGAAAAAGAAGAAGATACTTATTACCAGCATTTTCTTCTTTTCCCATGATATATTCAAAAATTTTTTTTCTTATATTTGTTAAAAACGAAGGACTGTGTCATGAAGGGTAAAAAATATGAATCTACAGATAATACATACAATTAAGCTCATTTTTCCTGTCCCGAAAGTCATCATTTTCCATCATCATTTTCCAGTCATTTGGGACTATCCCCACATTTGTACCTTCTACATGAATCCTCTCCAACGAGGGCATGAGGCTCAAAATTTGTACGGACTTTTCGGTGATTCTTTTACATCCCATCAACTGGATCTGTGGTAAAGAAAAATATTAGTAGTACACCTTCTTTACTATTTATCCCTTTAACAACACCATCCAAAGTTTTAACGACCCCGAGGAAGAAGCTGTTTGAAAGCATTGTGGGAAAAGAAGCAAATGCTGTAATCAGCATTTGCTCCATTCCCTACAATGTTTTCTACCCTTTAACTCATTAACACACATCAAATTTTTTAACTGGTCCAAATTGAAAGCATTTGCAGACAACAAAATTAGAAGTGACTGAAAAAACGAAACTTGATTTGGGAAGGGTAGAAAACATTGTGGTAAAAGGAGAAAATGCTGGTAACCAGCAGTTTCTCCTTTTCATACAATGTTTTCAAAAGGCTTCTACTTCAGGGTCTTCAAAAGTCGTCACTGTATGGGAAAGGGTTAAATTGCAAGTTTCGAGTTTTGAGTCACATTTAATTTTATCGTCTGCAAACACCTTAAATTTAGACCAACCTACGGTTTCTTGTTTTGGTCATGAGTTGAATAATATAATGATTGTTTTGCAACTTAAACCTCTATTTTCACAAGACCATCTTGACTCTTTACCAAACAATGTCATTTTAGACTAGCCCAAGTTTAAAGCATTTGCAGACGACAAACTGATTTAAACGTGAATTACATGATTTTAGTTATTTTTCATGTTGTGGATAAAGGCAAAAACACTGGTTCCGAGCACTTTCTATTTTTCGCTAACATTTTCAGAGGTCTTCTCTGTCAGAGTCCTTAAAACTTGGGATTGTGTGGTAAAGGGTTAACTCTTTACCAAACGACAAAATTTTGGACTAGTCCAAATTGGAAGCATTTGCAGACGATAAAATAGATGTGAATCAAAAATTGAAATCTTATTTGGAAAGGAAAGAAAACATTGTGGAAAAAGAGAAAATGCTGTTTACCAGCATTTTCTTCATTTTCTTATTTGGTTTTTTAAAGGTTTTTAAATATACTTACTGATGTCATTCTATCAAAGGCCAAACACAGGTATCTTATTCCTTCATCAGTGATATTGTAGCAACCTGGAAGCAAGAATTGGGCTTCATTGTTATCTTTGAAGTACATTCACATACAAAGAAATACTGGTACATACGTTTAACCTTTTACCAAACAACAAAATTTTAGGCTGGTCCAAATTGAAAGCATTTGCAGATAACAAAATAAACATTACTCAAAAAATTGAAATCTAATTCCAACAGGGTAGAAAACATTGTGGGAAAAGGAGAAAATGCTGGTTACCAGCATTTTCTCCTTTTCCTACAATGTTTTCAAAAGGCTTCTATCTCAGGGTCATAAGAATCAGGGATTGTTTGGTAAAGTGTTAATTAAGGTAGTGGACCCATAATACTTCTAGTGGAACATGGCATAAAATTTCTTTACAATTGATAAAGACAGATTTATACAGATATAATATTTTTGCACATTTTTAACCGACCAGGAATTCCTTTGATGTCTATCTTGAAATTATTTTTTGAAACTTTTGTTAGTTTCCAGAAATGGGGGTAATTATCATATCCCTTTGCAGTAAAAGGACAGACATACCAGCCAATGAAATCCACCGTAAGGAAGGCAAGCTCAGTTTACAGTGATGAAGAGTAAACAAAAAAGCATCTGTAAGTTGCTCCACTCCAGAAAAGTTTACTGACACAATTTCTGCCCGCAGAGTCCTCAAGTATTCCTGCAATTAACAAGAAAATAGACAAAAAGGTCAGCTGATTGATTGAATGGTGTTTTAACCCGCTTCCAACATTATTTCAGTCATATCACAGCAACAGCTCACAGATTTATGTATTTCCTGGCTTCCACCACTAGGACTAGGTTCTGAAGTGTCTTGCCCAAGAACACTCCTATGAAAGGCCCACTTGAGCCAGAGAAACTTGAACCCAGGGCCTCCATATCACAAGTCCTATACCTTGCCACTAAGCCATGCAGGACCCCAGACAAAAAGATCAGAAACTTTCAATCTTTTATTTCTACTAAAGCTTATCTCTTTACCATACAATCCTGAGTTTTAACGACCCTTGCTAAGAAGTCTTTTGAAAACATTGTAGGAAAAGGAGAAAATGCTGGTAACCAGCATTTTCTCCTTTTCCCAAAATGTTTTCTACCCTATCACATGCAGAAATCATCATTTTTACGAATTTTAATATGGCGTCTGCTAATGCTTTGAATTTGGTCTAATCAAGAATTCTGTTGTTGGGTAAAGAGTTAAGAATATTTTACTAGCTTAGGTCATAACACAGCAGTCAGTACACTTGTGTTTCCTGGCATTCTCATTACAGTTCTGACACAACTTTCTTTCAAAGCCATTGACCACTTTTCTCACATGCATCAAAGGTGAGAATTGACAAATGTCACCTTCCACCATCAGGAAAACATTAAAAATGTTGTTCTCATTGGTCTCTTTAATTTAACCTTTCTATCAATGTAAACCTAAAGCCCGTGTAAGACAACAGATCTTGTTTGTTTGTCCCTACATCTTAATTCATGGAAGTGACATTAGTGGGAGGAGCTATATATCTTCTGTTGTTTTGATAATTGCTCTCAATATTGGCAAGTCTGCAATTGTTTTGTTTGATAGAGTCTTATATATATTTTATATTTATTTTACATTGATTGAGAAAATGTTCCTGCAACTTATACCAATCTCTCTCGGTTCTGCTTCATCGGAACTACACCAGTACTCATACAAAAGGTGTGGGCTAATGAACAATCCAAAAGTTAACATCAGCTCCAGGGTATCAAACTCAGGACCTTATGCTTGCATGCCTGATCCTCTACCTTACAACCACCAACACTACGAAGCAATATTATTATATAATATTCTGATGACCTACCCTAGAATCCACCATAGGCATATGGTCAAACTTCTTATATTGATCAAATACATACTCTCTTTCCACATCAACTGAAATGCATTGAAGATGAGGTTTAACTCTTATATAAACAACATAATTTTAGGCTTGTCCAAATCTGAAGTATTTGCAGATGACCAAATTAATGTAAATCAAAAATTGATTTGGAAAGGGTAGAAAACATTGTGGGAAAAGGAGAAAGGACAGGCTACCAGCATTTCTCCTTTTCCTGCTGTTTTCAAAAGGCTTCTTTCTCAGGCTTGTTATACGGTAAGTCAGGATTGTTCACTCTTTGCCAAACGACAAAATTTTAGACTTGTCCAAATTGAGACAAAATAAACATTACTCAAAAATTTAAATTTGATTTTAGAACAGTACAAAAACAAATTGGGAAAAGGAGAAAATGCTGGGGCAATAACTCAGTAATTCTTGATGGAATTTTCACAAAATTTGCATCTTGCACATCTACAATTCCAAATGGACACATCTGCCAAGTATAAAGCGAATCGGACTAAAATTGTAGGAGGAATTGTCCGGACAAGCATTTTATATGTGAAGCAGGGGCAAAAACTCATTAATTCTTCATAGAATTTTCACGAAAGTTGTGTCTTGCATACCTACAACTCCTAATGAACACTTCTACCAAGTTTAAAGTGAATCAGACAGAAACTGTAGGAGGAGTTGTCCAGACAAGCTTTTTCATGTCAAATCAGGGGCTATCACTCAGTAATTCTTGATGGAATTTTTACAAAATTTGCGTCTTGCACATCTACAACTCCAAATGGACACTTCTGCCAAATATAAAGTGAATCGGACTGAAATTGTAGGAGGAGTTGTCCAGACAAGCATTTTAAAAGTGAAGCAGGGGCAATAACTCATTAATTCTTGATGGAATTTTTACAAAATGTGTGTCTTGCACATCTACAGCTCCTAATGAACACTTCTGCCATGTATCAAGCGAATTAGATTGAAACTGTAGGAGGAGTTGTCCAGACAAGATTTTGTGGACAGACTGCCTGACCGACCGACCGACCGGCTGATTCCAGTATACACCCCCCCAAAACTTCATTTTCGGGGGTGTAATAATGATAATAGGGAGAAAGCTTTTGAAAACACTGTTGGAAAAGAAGTAAAATAATACGAAAGTGCTGGAAACCAGCATTTTTTTCCATCTCCTACAATGTTTTTTTAAATTTTGGTTTCATCCCTTACCAATCAATCCAAAAGTTTATAGTATAACCCTGGGGAAAAAAGGCTTTTGAGAACACTGTTTGAAAATGCTGGCAAAATGCTAGTCTGATACAGCTTCTTGCTGAAGTGAACCAGCTGATTACAAATAGTACAATAAATATCTAGTAAATATCCATCACCTCTCTTAGGTATTTCATGAGCCCTTTTTAGCTTCTTTTTCTCAAGTTGTAGGTCCTTGCTGCTAAAGAGATTTCTTGGTCTGATGCCACTAGAAATATTTCAAAAGAAAAGAAGAATATTACCAAATGTCATACATCATAACAAGCTCTAAAGAATGTTTGGTATTTGTATAATTTTCCTCTTAACCCTTTACCAAGCAATCCCTGGTTTTTACGACCCAGAGGAAGAAACCTTCTGAAAAACATTGTGGAAATAGGAGAAAATGCTGGTAACCAGCATTTTATCCTTTTCCCACAATGTTTTATACCTTTTTAAAACAAACATCACTAATTTATAATGTCATAATTTTGGACCTGTCCAAACTGACAGCATTAGTAGACCACATTTAACTCTTTACCAAACAACAAAATTTTAGACTCGTCCAAATTGAAAGCATTTGCAGACAACAAAATAAACAAAACTTAGATATTGAAACTTGACTTCAGAAGAGTAGAAAATATTGTGGTAAAAGGAGAAAATGCTGGTTACCGGCATTTTCTTCTGGGTCATAAAAACCAGGGATTGTTTGGGAAAGGGTCAAATGTGGCACAAATGCAACAATGTGTGTTTTCCTTCCCAAAACAATTTCAATTTGCGAGTCACATTTGTTTTGTTGTTTGCAAATCCTTTAATTTGGACTAGTCTCAAATTTGTTATCTCTTTACCAAACAACAAAATGTCCATCTAGTCCAAATTGAAAGGATGTGCAGATGACAAAAAAAAAATTTAATCAAAACTTAAAATAACTTAAAATTGGAAGGACAGAAAACATTGTGGGAAAGGGAGAAAATACTCGTTCCCACAATGTTTCCAAAAGCTTTCTTTCTCAGGGTCATTAAAAGTCGGGATTGTGTGGTACAGTGTTAGTTGTACAGTCAGGTGGCAGGGGACTTGGAAACTTGTTCACAGCAGAGGTGAATCATGTTGCCCTGCGACAAAGGCACTCACCAAAGGCGAGGTGGCGACATGATTCACCATGGGAATTTATTATACTGCAAAGTTTTACCCTTTCAAAGCGTGTTAATCGAAATTTTCCTGTTTTCATGATTTCACGAATCAAGTATGTTGACGAAATAGAAATTCCCTTCTGTGTGCCCCACTTCAATGAAAGCTGACGTCACTGGAAAGTGATGTCACTAAAACATGCAGTTTGGTGCATAAATGTGCAGTCTGGTGATTGATCGATGCCGCCATTTTGGATGTTGTGTTGCACATGTAATGATGTTTACAGGGCACTCAAAAGGAAAACTGGTTTTACATGGTTTTTGCCAGGGAACATGATAAATGTTCCTGGCATGTTAACCAATCAGATCACAAGAAATTTCTTTGCAATATAATGAAGTTAACTGTCAAAGAGATACGAGGAAGAAATATTCTTTTGCCTAAACATATTTATTGTATTATAAGTGATTACAGCAAGTCATACCTTGTTGGATCCAGAGAATTTGTAGATTTTTGGTTTTCCATAGTGATGATATCCCTGACCTTCTTTTAATTATTTCTTATGTACTAACTGGGCTGTTGGCAAACTCTGTCATGGTTCACAGGTAAACTGGAAAGTAATGTATAGAAATGTATTGTATAGAAGGGAACTTTAACATGAACCATGCTCTAGCAAAAGGGGGCATAACCCGAGGCTGCTAACCAATACTCACTGACCTTTCTAAGAGAGTGTAGATCAAGATCAGGCTACACAGAAAATGCAGTCTGATCTTGGATCTACACTGTTTGACACACAGACATTTTTTTTTCCAAAAATAAAAGTTTGAAGTCACATTTTTTTTTATTAATACTACCAACTTGAATGTTTCTTTTAAACTAATTAGCAACTTAACCCTTTCCCAAACTGTAAAACAAGGGGTTTGGTCCATCTGCAAAAAAAGATCTATCCATGTTAGCCTGAGCATTCAGTACAGGATGACTTCAGCTGAAATATTTAGCTTTTCGGTCAATTTTCTGCATGTCCAAGGCCCATTCTATCCCAGAATTCAGTTAGTTGGAAAAGAATGGAGGATATGGATCCATAATTAGATGAAGACTTGCTCTGCACCATGCATCTGCGAGATGCATTAAACTCCTTTTTGCCAGAGCTTAGTTCATACTGGTTGGCTGACATGCTTTAATGTCTTCATATGAACTATCGATGCACCATCAACCAACCTTAATACTTATGAAAGTGAGGGTCCAAGGTTTGAATCCCATACTGGCCCCACTTTTTCTCCTACAGACATGCTTTACTAGTGTCATAGGTGGTTGCAATTTCACCTGTATTGAGGAAAACTCTTTGGAGAAAAAAGTTTGACCAGTACGGGATTCAAACCTGGGGCCCTCACTATCAGGATAAGCGCTCTAACCATTACTAAACCAATTACCACTACCCTCGTCCCCCTTTTGATTTTCAGGAGCTAGCCTTCTCCCCCAGTCCAAAGACTCTTTTTGTTCATTGGAGAACACTTCCAACACCCTTGAAGTAAATCCTTTGAGGAAAAATTGAGACTGGCACAGGATCTGAACCCAGAACTCGGGGTGAGTGCTGCTGTCAATGAGCAACTCAGACCACTGGACATCCAAACTACCTTTTATCACCATAGAAAAATCAATATTCATGATCTTGTTCAAAGGCTCTATAATTTCGAAAAAAAGAATCTAATTAATGTAAATAGTAATTTGGACGAATGAACAGTCAAAGGAGATAGTTTTTACCATTTTTTTTTTTTTTAATAAATAGCATGTTTTAACGTTAACTGGGGGCTGTTTTGATCAAAAGAGGGACGGACAATACTCATATTGTCTGTGAAACGTTTTGACTGACAAAACCTCGACTGACAATTTGCAAATGTATCATTTTATGCTTTAAAAGTTATTGCAGATATCTTTCGTGTAAATATGTATAGCATAAAATGAAAAAATGTTTAAAGTAACTGATACTTGGCAAATACGGCCGACAGGAAAAGGGGGCTGACTGACACATGTCTTATATTTTTGTTCTGCTGCGAAATCCTGGCTAAAACAAGTTTGTTACCGTAAAGTAATCCGTTATCAACTGGTAAACATTCATTGTCGTAAAATGATGCAGCGGTTAAACTTTTGAATCGTGGTAATTTTTGTAGCGGTTTTATCTATGAGTAAGGATATATTTAGATGTAGATGTCGAATTGGTCAGTAATGTTTTTATTTTAAATAGACCGCATCTCTTATTCCTATACCTCAGACAACGGGAAAATCCGTCATTTGAGTATAAATAGTAACAGATATCTAAATATAGTAACGGAAATACGGAAATACCTCCAACGTGTTTCTTGGTCGTTGTAGGTAAACACATAGTTTCAGATTTCCGCTTGTATATAAATTCTGAGAGATCAATTGACATTATCATTTATAGTGAAGAAGCCTCTTATACTGGTATCGGTGAGGAAGTCAGTATTCCATCTGACGGATTGTGACCAAATTTGAATTTAATAGTGCCTGTCAACAAGTGAGCTACTCATCAGGATCAGCATCTAGATCTATAGAGACCAGCGTTACCATGGGGAATTTCCTTTTCAAGAGCTGGTTCAAAAAAGATGTTCGAATCTTGATCATGGGTCTCGATGCTGCCGGAAAAACGACAATACTCTATCGTCTCAAACTTGGAGAGGTTGTAACGACGATTCCGACTATAGGCTTCAACGTCGAAACTCTCGTGCACAAGCACGTGCAATTTACCGCTTGGGATGTCGGCGGTCGAGACAAAATACGACCGCTTTATAGACATTATTTTCAGAATACAAATGCATTGGTTTATGTGATAGACAGCAATGACAGGGACAGGTTTGTAAATTTGAAGACTTCTTCCGGTTTTCTTCTTTAACTCTTTAGCAGACGACACAATGTGAGACTGGTCCAGACTGAATGAAGTTGCAGACGACAATTTCAGTATGGCTCAAAAATAGCAAAATTGTCTTAGAAAGGGTAGAAAACATTATAAGAAAATGAGAAAATGCTGGTTACCAGCATTTTCTCCTTTTTCCACAATAATTTCAAAAGGTATTTCTCTCAGGGTCGTAAAAAGAAGGGACTGTTTGGTAAAGGGTTAATTATTTGTAGCAGTTAGATCTAGATCTACCTAGATTCTAGATACAATTTTTTAGTTTTCCATGTAGATTTAGTACCCTATTCTTGTTTTTATATTAACCTTCAGGCTGCTAAGGGTCAATCTCTATAGCCTTTTGCAGATAGTGTAGACAAAGATCAGACTGCACAGAATGATTTTTGATCTACATTGTCCAATAAGGACATAGATCTAGATCTATTTTCAAAAAGAAAAATGAAAGAGCAAAATTTGGGTTTTTACTGTTGGCTGAAAAGTTTTGTTAGAGTAATTTATTAGGAAAATATTTAAAGTTTATTGATACTTAATTTGAGATATTGCTAGCTCTCTCTCTCTCTCTCTCTCTCTCTCTCTCTCTCAGTAAAATAGGATCTTGATGTAGATCTAGTTAATAGCATTTTTTTCAGTTAACCTCTGCTGTTTTGATGTAATTGAACAAAACAAGGGAGTCGTCTGTTACTGGCAAATCTATGAAATACATGTACCAACATGTCAAGCAACAGTTCCTTTTTCTCAAAATGTTTTCTACCCCTTCATACAGGAGTTCACCTATTTGAGCTATGATCTATTGAATTTTGTTTTCTGCAATACCCAATCATTATGGTGAAAATCTAAACTTTTGTTATCTAGATAAGATTTTTCATCAATATGAAAAGTATCTAACTTTTCCTTCACATGCATGTCATTCAGGTATTAACACAGGGCTCCAGATAAGAGGGGGTGATGGCATCTATTTCCATTATTTCTCCTCAAAATCCTATGTTGTGGGTACTCATTAGAATAGTCTCAATAAGATGATTCTATTCAGTACCAACAACATAGGATTTAGTGGAGAATAATTCATATTTTCAATTTTGAAATCAAAATACAAATTTTGTCTAGAGTTCTGTTATCATATGATGAAACCTTTCTCCACACAGATTAGAGCAAGCCATTGATGAACTTGCCAGATTTTCCACCGAAGACGAGCTAAGAGCAACTCCTATCGCTATCTTAGCTAACAAACAGGATTTGCCAAATGCCTTGGAACCATTACAATTATACAACATGATACGAGAAAACAGTAGTATGACACGCCGAGACTGGGCAGTGTTTGGCATTTCTGGGTTGACAGGTGATGGCTTGTTCGATTGCATGGATTGGCTTTCGATGGAAGTAAGCAAATCCCCAAGTTCTAGGTTGAGTACAGAACCAGTGCAGGCTGTGTTTGACTTTAAATTACAGCCAGAAGAAGACACCAATAGCAATGTGACAAAAGATGGCATTTCAAAAGACGTGTCAAAGTTGTCCTACTTTGCAAGTGTTATTCATACCCTTGGTAAACTGCTACTTTCAAAATGAATCCCCTTCCGCAATGTTTCAGTCTTCTCCTTGAGGGTCATTGAAATCCAGGATTGTTTAGCATTTAACCTGTTAAGACACAGACATATCCAAATTGAAAGCATTTGCAGACAACAATTTCAAAATGGCTCAAATGATGCGCCTTGATAGGGTAGAAACTTTGTGGGAAAAGGAGAAAATGCTGGTTACCACAAAGTTTTCAGAAGGCTTCTTCCTCAAGGGTGTTAAAAGTCATCATCGTGTGGTAAAGGGTGAAAGGGTTCAGCTTTTACCAAACAATGTCGGGTTTTCACAACTCTGGGATGGAAGGCTTTTGAAAACATCATGGGAAAAGGAGAGAATGCTGGTGAAGGGAAAAGGAGAAAATGCTGGTAACCAGCATTCTCTCCTTTTCCCACAATGTTTTCTACCCTATCAAACACAGAAATTGTCTATTGAGCTGCTTTTAAATTGTTGGCTTCAAATGATTTCAATTTAGTCCGGTCCAAAATTCTATTGTGCAGTAAACAGTTCAAGCAAGTGTTTATTCTATTAATCCTTTATCACACAATCCTGACCTTTTAACAACTCTGAGGGAAACAGCTCTTAGCCTACATTTTCTTCTTTTTCCATGTTTTTTACTAGATCAACTCCTTTTATAACAGACACATTTCTGGTGTAAAATATGTTTAACTTCTTTCACCATCCATGGGACTGAAACATTTTTTGTTTAATAATGGATTAAACTGCTCTGGATATCACAGTTCTTTTAAATATTTGTACTTGCATTTACATTTATATACAATTTGTACTTATTTACTACTGTCATCTTATTGTTAATCTAATTTCTAATAGAATTATTTTTAATGTTATATGCCATTGCTTTACAATAAATCTTGAATGCCTCGGAGAGAAAGCCATTTTGTGAAATTTATTGGAAAAGGAGAAATGCTGATTGCCAACATTTTCTCCTTTGCCCAAAATGTTTCTATGTTTTTGACTATGTTAAATCCCACTTTGTAAGTTATCAATTGTCAACTGTTAAAGACATATTATTCCCATGTAGCATTGTTCGAGCAAACTGATTTACTTTCCTACAGAATTATCTACCCATTTGCAGATCTAGGCCTGCATACCATATACAGACATCTTTACTGAGGAAGAAGAAAATAGAACTTTCCAGTTAAAGGTGGCCCTTCAGGTTTTAAGACAAAAATTTTACAAAAATACAAAAAAAAAAATCATCATTATGCTCCCAAAGCCTCTTAACTTCATTCACAAAACCCCAGTAGCCGAAAACCATCCGACAACAAGAGAAATTAGAGAATTACCACGGCCCAGGTTGACACCAACGGGAAACACAGTCTATTTTTATATGAGCAACTCGCTCATAAATTTACATACCAGTAATACACAGATGATGCTTAAAAAAT
Source organism: Tridacna crocea (assembly GCA_943736015.1). Taxonomy (NCBI): domain Eukaryota; kingdom Metazoa; phylum Mollusca; class Bivalvia; order Cardiida; family Cardiidae; genus Tridacna; species Tridacna crocea. The sequence goes on along the minus strand of OX031066.1, from coordinate 28,604,714 downwards.
AGCATTTGAAGAAGAAATTATGGAAAATAATTACATATTTGTTATGTTATGGAATTTTAGATTCATTAGTAATGTGCCAGTCAATTGACATTCCCACAATGCCTTTTTGATTTCTGGCATGAAATCTAAAAATACCTTAAGAGGCATTCCCATGATGCCTTTTTGATTTCTGGCATGAAATCTAAAAATACCTTGAGAGGCTACGTAGCCTTTTAACCCTTTACCCCACAGGGCATTTCCATGGTATCTCTAATTGACCTTAAATAAAAGCAAGGATGAAGCCATTTTTATGGGTATATGACACCTTTTGATAGCACAGAAAACATTGTGACAAAAGGTGAAATTGCTCGTCACGAGAAATTTCATTTTTTGCCACAATGTTTTCCAAAGGCTCCTAAAAGCAATGTGTAGAAATGAGTATCTATGGAGCAAAGGGTTAAGAGAACACCATTAATTTTTTTTTTTACTTGTAGTTTTATGATTCTTAATCATTGATGATTTATATTGTTTTTTTCAAAAATTTCAGTGATACATATATTCTTTAATTTGGTAATTTGTGAAAATTTAAGCCCATTACAGTAGAATACAAATTAAGTCTTTCAATTCTGAGTTTTGAATAAATAACTTGCATGTTCTCTAGAAGGCTAAAAGTATGGTTCTGCTGCCAGATAAAGAGACAGTCTGGTAAAAATCTAGAATAAAGTAATGGACAGTCCAGATCAAAGATCAGACTGCACATTCTACACTGATCTACACTTTGCACAAAACAATCCAGTGTTTCCACATCACTGGGAAGAATGGCTTTACTAAAATTTTATCTTTTTTCCACAATGACTTTTCTCTCTTTTGAAGATAAGTAAAAAAGCTGCAGTAGCTCAGTTGGTAGAGTACAGGACACTTGAACTGGAGGTAGCTGGTTCAATCCCCGGGGCTGCCAATTTCTTGCCAAGGATCAACAAAAGACATTGGGACAAGATTCATTCCTCTCTCACAACTGATCATTGTTTTGACGATGGTTATGTGGAAAAGAAGCCAGTGGCTTGGAAAGAATATTGCACTGGTAAAAGAAATGCCATGATACCATTGATAGGTGCACTGGCCACTGCAATATTACTGAAATAATATTGAAAATGGCATTAAACTCCGGCCGAGGCTATCCGCACGACGGTCGTACCTATAAAGGAGGTTATCGGCATGACCGTCGTGCCGATAACCATTCTTATTCGCACGACAGTGGTGCTGTTAAGCACCACTATCCGCACGACAGAAAATGGACTACTGACAGTACTTTAACTATTGCGTTTGGGAAAAAAATATTCACTTGTTTTAACCCTTTACCAAACAATCCCTGGTTTTAACGACCCTGAGACAGAAGCCTTTTGAAAACAGTGTGGGAAAAGGAGACAATGCTGGTAAACAGCGTTAAATTGTCTCCTTTTCCCACAATGTTTTCTGCCCCTCTGGAAACAAATTTCAATTTTTGAGTTGCGTTTATTTTGCTGCTTACAAGTTCTTTCAACCTGGACCAGACTTAAATTTTGTTGTATGGGAAAGGGTTAAAGGGGGGATAGGGTTTAGGTATCGGAAATTTTGTTTGCCATATTACAAAGCCGTCTTTTTTTCATATTCGGCGGCCCTTCGATCCAATTACTTTTTTTCTCAAAATTCTAAAGATATCATCGATTGTGCGGCTAGTTGTGACCATTGAGGGTAGGTGATCCGGCTAATTTTCCCCCTACTTTGACTGGGGCCGGGATCTTTTTTTTTTCCAAGTTCCTCCTCCTCCTCTCCATGTTTCTCCCTTTACTGGATTTGTTCCACAACACTCCTGTACATATCGCTCCATTAGCTGATAGGCCTTCGTAAGATCCCTTCACACCAAACATTACAATACTTGGGAATAGTTTAAAACATAAGACCCCTTAGGCCTAAGATAAGACTAAAATGAATAGTAACAAGAAGATTTCACTATATAAACCCTTGGCAATAATTTCGACCCTAGGGCTATGATTTACACGCTCTTGATGAAGGCCAACGACCGTCGTGCGAATACCGGACCTTATCGGCACAACCGTCGTGCCGATAGACATTCCTTATCGGCACGACCGTCGTGCGAATAAGGGACCTTGTCGTGCCGATAGACACTTCCTTAAACTCCATACAATAAATCAATCAAAGAAGATAAATCTCACCATTGTGCATTTCATTTATTTCCAGCTAAGTGATTTCAATTTGGACAAGTCTGAATTCCTGTCGAGGGTTAACCCTGTACCAAACAACCCCTGGTTTTTACAAACCTGAGTAAGAAGTCTTTTAAAAAAAATTGTGGGGAAAAGAGAAAGTGCTGGTGACCATTTTCTCCTTTTCTCACAAAATTTTCTTCCCTGCTGGAAACAAGATTTAATTTCTGAGTTACGTTTATTTTGTTGTCTGCAAATGCTTTTGATTTGGACCTGTTTGGTAAAGAGTTAAAATGTTCCCTGCTAGAGAAAAATTCTGACAACAAGCAGTTGCTTCGACAACTTATAGCTCCTTTTCCATGATTATTTCCTTTCGTGCAAGAAACAATATCCTTGGAGATCATTGTATACATGGTTAGAGGGTTTTGTCAGTTCAGTGCTGCAGTTCTGAGGTTAGATATACATTAACCCTTTCCCAAACAATCCCTGGTTTTCACGACTCTGAGAAAGAAGCCTTCTGAAAACTGTGGGAGGAGAAAATGCTGGTAACCAGCATTTTCTCCTTTTCCCACAATGTTTTCCCTTCTAAAAACAATTTTCAATTTTTGACTCACATTAATGTTGTCGTCTGCAGATGCTAACAATTTGGACTAGTCGAAATTCACTACGGTCGAAAATTATGTTGTTTGGTAAAGAGTTAACAGTTCAAGCCTGCCTTGCTGTTGAGATAACTTTACAGTGATGCAGTTTGGTACAGTTCTCTCTGTGATAGCAAGCAACATGGTTATAGTTAGTGCTTGGATGGGTGACGGGCCGTTGCACGTTACATTTGATGGCAGAGGTGGGATGAACCCTTTACCATAAAAATCCCTGATGTTTACGATCCAGAGATAGAAGCTTTTTGAAAACATTGTAGGTAGTCTTGATCTACATTGTCTGCATAAACTTTTAACGCTGTACCAGACTAGATCTACAAAATTTTAGACTTTGATTTGTCTTTGAAAGGGTATAAAACATTGTTGAAAAACGAAAAAATTCTGGCAGCCAACATACATTTTCTCCTAGTTGTCACAATATTTTCAAAGAGGTCGTTAAATTAGGGGATTGTTTGGTAACAGGTTAAATCCTGGTTCAGAGTTAAAAGGGCTGAAAAACTGATAGAACAACTTAACCTCTTTTCAGCTGGTGACAGACAATGTAGTGTGTCTGTTTCTCGCCGAATACCATACAGGACTGGAGAACAGGGGTTCGATCATATGTTCGATCCCCCCCTGGCTCGGCAAATTTCTTTCCGAGGACTGATGATAGTCATTGTGACAGGAATCATTCCTCTCCCACCGCTGTCCATTGTCTCGACGATGGTTATGTCGGAAAGCAGCCAGTGACATGGAAAGAAAATTGAGCGGAAAACTTGTAAAAGAAACTCCAAGAAAGCATGCATAGGTGCACTGGCCGTCGCGATAATTGAAATAATGTTGAAAACGGCGTTAAAGATCATACGATCAATCTATCAGTCTCCAAACGCTGACCATTATCTCGGCAATGATTTATGTGGGAAAGCAGCCAATGGCTTGGAAAGACACGACTATTGTCCCACATTACCATCGTTGAAACAATGTTCAACTGTGAGAGAGAGGAATGAAACCTGTCGCAATGACTATCACTAGATCTAATCCTCGGAAAGAAATTGACCGAGCCGTAACTGAAAGTGTAAGTTTCACCCAAGTCTATATGATTTTGTCGTCTGCAAATGCTTTCATTTTGGACCAGCCTAATATATTGTCGTTTGGTAATGAGTTAAACAATTCTTTTTCTTCAAATGTATTTTCATGGTTGGAGGAGCGTGATGGTAGGAAAGGTAAGTACTGCTTTTCAATAATTTTACAAAACGATTTTCCTGTCTTAAAACATCTTTCCATGTAATATTTTAGGCGTTTTGATTGGTTTAGACTAGAGCTATCAGCGCTTTGACAGAAACGGGCAATTATTTGTACACAGATGTGCACACGGATTGATAAACTGATGGACAGACGGACACATGGACAGACAGGCTGATTCCTGTATACCCGCGAAAACAGTCATTTTGCGTGGATATGATAAATCCTGTAAAAATTGGGTTAACCATTTACCATTGAATGAAGACTTTCAACGATCCTATGGAAGATGCCTTTAGAAAACATTGTGGAAAAAGGAGAAAATGCTGCTAACCAGCATTTTCTCCTTTTCCCACGTTTTCTACCCTATCAAAGAAAAATTACGCCATTTGAGCCACTATGCAATTTTCATCTGTAAATGCTTTAAATTTAGTTAGTTCTAAGATTGTGACCTGTGGAATAGGGCTAAAACTCAGCTAACCGCTATATTCTTTTCTTCCACCAGGCTTGAACAAGCTATTGATAGACTGGCCAGATATATGAATGAAGATGAGTTGAGGCATATACCTATAGCAATCATGGCTAACGAACAGGATTTACCGGATGCCATGGAGCCAACAGAAGTATACCACAAGATAAGAGAAAACGGCAAAATGAGACTCCGAGACTGGACAGTGTTTGGTGTTTCTGGAATGACAGGTGATGGTTTAGTTGATTGTATGGATTGGTTGTCCAATGAAGTAAGCAAATCTCCAAGTTCTAGGTCGATCACAGAACCAGTACATGAAGTGTTTGAGTCTCAGAAGCAAGAAGATACCAATAATAATGTGACAGAAGACAGCATAACAAAAGATAGTTCCAAGATGTCCTATTTTAAAAGTGTGATTCGTTCCTTCGAAGACATGTTATGTTCAAAGTGACCCTTTTTGTCAAAGATATATGATAAAAGGATCTGTACCTTGCATTCATTAAGACATTTCCCATAATGTTTTTTCTACCTCTTCAAGGACAAAATTCATGATAATCATTTGAAAAAAAAATTCAGTTGTAATCTGTAATTTTCTTTCTTTTGGAAGGGCCTACAAATCTGCTGTGTGATAAAGGGTTATCAGTAAATTTACATCTAATTACTCATCATGGAAAATCTCGGTAATTAATGGTAAGTGAACCGAAGTTTCACAATAATGTATTTTTTGATTTGCAGGCACATTATTTGTTACGATTCGTACATTTTTTAGTCCGGCTTTCTGGCTTATGTACCTTTATGGATGCAGGCAAGCTGTTGTAGGCCACAGTGTTGCTTCAGATACCTACCTTATAATGTCCCTAAGCTATAGCACTAATGGCAGAAAACACCCTGTGGCATTCAATACTGCAGATGAGTGATAGATTTATGTTTATTTATTGTCACCACCCACTGACCATACAGGCAACATGGTTAGTTTTGTTATTGGGACTAATGCAGCACAAAACCTATCCTATGTCAGCCTGCTCTTTAACTCTTTACCAAATGACACAATGTTAGACCAGTCCATTTTGAAGGCATTTGCAGACGACAAAATAAAGTTGATTCATTAATCTAAATTTGCTTTTGGAATAGTAGAAAACATTATGGGAAAAGAAGGAAATGCTGCTTACCAGCACTTTCTTCTTTTCCCACAATGTTTTCAAAAGCTTTCTTCTTTAGGGTCATTGAAACTGGGGATTGTGCGATAAAGGGTTCACTTGCTCATTATATAGCACCGTTGAATATGACCTCAGTTTATTACATATATCTCATTTGAAAAACTTAGTAATTTAAGACGGCTAGCGGTGGGGCTTGAACCCAACATACTCAGTGGCCCATGACTTGAGGTTTACGAGTCCTATGCTCTTTCCACTAGAGATATTCCAACTGGTCTTGCAATAGAATTGATTGATTGATTTGGGTTTATTTATTTTTGCCACCGGTTGCCCATATTGAAGGCTATGAAGGCTATTTGTATTGTTACAAGGGATATTGCTAGTACAGGGTGAAACTCATTCCAAGTAACACCTGGTTCTTTAGCCTGCTCTGTACATAGAACTGTCTCACAGGACCTTGGTTTAACCCTTTACCAAATCACGAAATTGAAACAACAAAATAAACACGACTCAAAATTTGAAACTTGACTGCAGGAGAGTAGAAAACATTGTGGGAAAAGGAGAAAAAGATGGTTACCAACATTTTTCTTTTCCCAAAATGTTTTCATCAGGTTTCTTCCTCTGAGTTGTAAAAACTAGGGATTGCTTGGTAAAGGGTTAATGTCTCATCTGAAAGGCTATTAGCAATTTTGACTGACCAGCCATGAGAATCTTACCCACACCTTCAAATAACATAAAAGATCACATTGACAAGCCCTTTGAGCTATGCAGGCTGGTCTTGCACCAGTATTGCTTTACTCTATGGCCAAATCTTAATATTCCTACCACTCTGTACTGGTTTAACCCATTACTACACAATCCCGCCTTTCGACGCCCCTGAGAAAGAAACCTTTAAAAAACATTGTGAGAAAAGGAGAAAATGCTGGTAACCAGCATTTTCTCCTTTTCCCACAGTGTTTTCTACCCTTCACAAAACAAATTTCATATTTTCAGTCACTTTTATTTTATCGTCTGCAAATGCTTTCAACTTGGACAAGCCTAAAATATTGTCATTTGGTAGTAAGCTAACTCGTTTGCATTATAAATTATGCATAAAGGGAGATAACAATATTAACTTGCCGGTAACATTATACATGTATATTGCACTGGTTTACAAAAATAACACCTTTGCTGTTCCTGTTATTCTTTATTTCAAATAAAATTATTTTTGTTATATTGTACATGATCGTTAAACAGTTTTTAACAGTCATAAACAGTAATTAAACACAATGATACATCTAAACCAGCTTATAGATACACTACATTAGATGTACATTATCTTGGATAAAATACTGCAAAGCCTCTAAAAGCCTTTCAAACTTCACTGCTGTAACACTGGATTAAAGTCCAAAAGTTGTCAAAAGTAAACTAAGGAAGGGTGGCCAAAGTCTTAGTCAGTGGCAGAAAAATGAGTTTTAAAAGTGGGTAAAAGAAAATTACCAAGTTGCTCCTTCTTTTGAAGACTTTTTTATCTGGATATGAAATTAATTTTCCTGCCAGTGACAAACACATTCACCACTACTAGGCTAGGACACTAAAACATTGTGCCCAACAACACTCCCATGAAAAACCCAGTGAATCCAGTGACAGTTGAAGCCTGGGTCTCCAGGTTACACGTCCTACACTTTACCACTATGCCACACAGAAGCCCTAACATAGGTTACAGCAACTTAATCCTTTACCATACAATGCTGACTTTTGACACTCCTGGAAAAGAAGCCTTTTGAAAACATTATGGGACAAGGAGAAAATGCTGGTAACCAAAATGGTGTGCTTCAAATATTCCCTTAACTCTTTACCAAACAACAATTTTTAGACTAGTCCAAATTGAAAGCATTTGCAGATGACAAAATAAATATGGCTCAAGAATTGAATTTTGTTTTGGGAAGGGTAGAAAACATTATGGGAAAAGGAGAAAATGCTCGTTACCAGCATTATTTGAAAATGCTGGTTACCAGCATTTTCTCCTTTTCTTACAAACTTTTCAAAAGGCTTCTTTCTCAGGGTCGTTAATAAGTTGGGATTGTGTGGTAAAGAGTTCAGGTGTGCCTGTATATAATAAGAGCTTCGCAGAGCGGCGCATATACGCCCGAAGGGGCTTGTCAGTAAAATGAGTTGCATTGACGGATGGGCCATGAATGAAGAGTAGTTATTCTCCATGATATGTTAAAAACATTAAAGGGCAATAACTAAAAAAATAAGGGTGGCAAAGTTACAAATTTTGTGAATTGCTCTTATCAACAAGGTGTTCTATCAGTCTTTGATGGTCCCAGATCATATCTTTTATATTTTAGAAATTATGGCCCAGACGAAAATTCAAAGTGAAAAGGGCAAGAACTCAAAAGGAAGGATGGCAGAGTTATGGTTCTTGTGCAATGTACTTTTTCCAAATGTATTCTACTAGTCTTTGAAGTTTCAAGATGATGGATTTTGAAGTTTGGAAGTTATGGTCTTTACAAAAATTCAAACTGAAAATTAACAAATGGCAATAACTCAAATAATAAAGGTGGCAGAGTTATAATTCATCTGCAATGCACTTCCCCATAATAGGTTCTATCCGTGTATGAAGTTCCAAGTTAATAGCTTTTATAGTTTAGAAGTTATGGCCTGGACAATAATTCAAACTGAAAATTAACAAAGGACAGTAATTCAAAACATAACAGTGGCAGAGTTATGGTTCAAGTGCACTGCACTTCTTCATAATGTGTTCTATCAGTGTATGTAGTTTCAAGTTGATACCTTTTATAATATGGAAGTTATAGCCTGAACAAAAATTCAAAGTGAAAAGTTGGTTATTTCAGAAATCAGGGACAGATAATTTTAGAACGCAAACAGCGATCAAAATTCTAAGACCCAGGTGCACAACTAGACATCATGGAGATTCATTGTGGCAAGTTTCAAATAATTCTGATGGAAACTGTAGGTGGAGTTGCGCACACAAGAAATTGCTAACGGACGGACAGATAGACAGATGGACGAACGGACAACCGGGGGTATAACATAATACGACCCTTCGGGCATATAAAAAGAAAATAGAGCCATGATATGCTTGTGAAAAAGGAAACCTTATGACAAAATTTTGGATTGGACAAAATTGAAAGCAAATGCAGACAAAAACTGAAATTTACCTGAAATGATGATTTCTGTCTTTGAAAGGGTAGAAAACATTGTGGAAAAAGAAGGTAATGCTGGTTACCAGGAGTTTTCAAAAGCCTTTTCTTTCAGGGTCATCAAAAGTCAGCATTGTGTGGCAAATGGTTAAGGTTGACCTGGTCCAAATATTTTTGATAATGGTCAATTTTCTGCACGTCAAATGACCAGTTTACTTAACCCCTTACTCCATAGATACTCATTTCTACGCATTGCTTTAGGAGCCTTTGGAAAACATTGTGGCAAAAGGTGAAATTGCTCGTCACGAGCAATTTCACCTTTTGCCACAATGTTTTCTATGCTATCAAAAGGTGTCACATACAAATAAGAAACAGCTTCATCCTTGCTGTTATTTAGGGTCAATCAGAGATACCATATAAATGCATTGTGGGGTAAAGGTTAATGCTTCAATTAGTTATTAATAAAATGAACTTTATAGATCCACCATAATGTATGGACTTGCTTGGCATCGTGCATCATACACATGCAATAACTCTTCACCACATAATTCCAAATTTCTATGATTCTAAAGAATAAGCCCCTTGAAAACATGGTGGGAAAAGGAGAAAATGCTGGAAATCAGCATTTCCTCCTTTTTGCCACAATGTTTTTCTACTCCCATCAAGGACAAGGTCATTTATATGACCTACATTAGGGCTGATATCTGCAAATGCTTTCAGTTTGGGCAGGTCAATGATTTACTTTTGTGGTTCCAAGTTAACCATTTACCATACAATACCAACATTTAATGACCCTTGGAAAGGAGCCTATTGAAAACATTTGAGGAAAAAAAGAAAATGTTGGTAACCAGCATTTTCTTTTTCCAAAATGTTTTCTATCCTTTTAACTCTTTACCACACAATACCGACTTTTAACGCATTAATGTAGTATTTTGAAAACATTGTGGGTAAAGGAGAAAATGCTGGTAACCAGCATTTTCTCCTTTACCCACGTTTTCTACTCGGTCAAAGGAAGGTTTCATAATTTGAGCCATATTAAAATTTTCGTCTTCAAATACTTTGAATTTGGATGGGTTTAACATTGTGTAGTAAAGAGTTAAAAAAAACACTGCATCATTTGAGCAACATTGAAATTGTCAACTGCAAATACTTTCAAATTGGACAAGGCTAAAATTTTGTCATCTGGTAAAGAGTTAACCTTTTCTCACACAATACGGTTTTTTGACAACCTTGAGAAACAGGACTTTTGAAAATATTGTTGGAAAAGGATGAAATGCTGGTAACCAGCATTTCATCCTTTTCCCACAATGTTTTATACCCTTTTCCTACATCTTCCACAATTTTAGTCACATTAAATTTTGCATGTGCATATGCTTTTGATTTTGAAGGGTCTTAAATTTTGTCATGTGGGAAAGGGTTAAGCCCCCTTTCATCAGAGCATGACACTAGTATTTAGTTTCTGGAATGCTGGACATAAGCAGTTCATGAATGCAGCTTCTGGACAAACTGTTATATACATGTAGTACTGGTCATTTCTTCCCAAGAAGCTGTGATGCGGATCCACTACTTTTCAAAGCTGATTGCTGACCACCTCTATAAAACAAAAATAGAAAAACAGTCATAGATAGCCTGTGTGGCTTAACTTGTTACCAAAGATCAGAAATGTAGACTTGTCAAAAGCATTTGTAGATGATTAAACATGACATAAATTGATTTATACTGTTCATTTTACTAGAAATCAGAAGACCCTATGGATAAGAGGAAAATGCTATTTACCAGCATTTTCTGTTTCCCCACAATATCTGCAAAAGCCAGGTATCTGCAGGACGTTAATCTCGGCATTGTGGGTAAAGAGCTGCTGCTGACAATCGTATTATTACTGTAAAGTGCTGCACACCAACAGTCGATTTTACCAGCTATGGCACAATTTAAAGTTTTCATGTCTCTGTTTTTGATTTAGTGCTGTTACACGAGACCACTCCTTCATGCATAGCTTCATCAAGATTTAAGTACAGTACCTAACAACTACATTAGGGAGATATTGATTTAGCCCAGTGGTTATGGTATTGTTTTTAAAACCACAAAAAACAAGGACATCTGTCTGCATGTGTTTGGATCCCACCAGATGTGGTTTGTATTTCGGCTGTGAAACTTTGAAAGCATCCCTATTAACCTTTATCCTAGAAAATAAATTAACCCTTTGTCGGAAGACAAAACTTTAGCCTGTCAAAATTGACAGCATTTGCTGACGACAACATTAGTGTGGCTACAATGGTTCAAATTTTCTTTGAAAGGGTAGAAAACATGATGGAGAAGTTTTCCTTGTCAATGCTAAAACCAATGGCAGAACTTCCATTCTTCCTGTGAGATCTATCCAGGTAGTTTGTTCTGCTGTGGTCCAGAAATGTAGATCCCTACCAGATGGAGAGTATGAAGTTTGTAGATCAAATTCTCGTTGGCGTCTGACCTAGATCAAGTCAAACTCAAAAGAATCTCAAAGGTGATTCAAAAACTAAAAATTATGATTCAAAAGTCTTACTTTGCTGATGCAGGTGTCGGTTTTTTCCTGATGCTTTGTGACTGCTGTGACTGTGTTTGAGCTGGAACTGGCTTCCTATTTAACGATAAAATTATAGAATTGTTCATAGATACTACCACATTATGCCGATGTTGAGGGAGAGAGACTACAAAACATTGTAGGAAAAGAAGCAAATGCTTGTAACCAGCATAGTCTTCTTTTCCTGTGTTTTTTACCTTTTTTTTAGGCCACAACTGATTTGTCATTCTGTAAAATCATTTAACCCTTTACCACACAATATCGAAAGCATTGTGGGAGAAGGAGAAAATGCTGGTAAGCAGTTTTTTCTCCTTTTCCCACAACGTTTTCTTCCCTTCCCAAACCAAATATGTCAACATTTGAGTCACAGTCATATTGTCGTCTTCAAATGCTTTCAATTTGGACCAGTCCATAATTTTGTCATTCAGTACAGATCAAGTTAATCCAGAGCATTCCAACATTCCTTTTTTCTTTTGGTAGCGGTACATGTACTATCATTTTGTACTTAACTCTTTACCACAAAATCCCGACTTTTAACGACCCATAGAAAGAAGCCTACAGAAAACATTGTGGGAATAGGAGAAAATACTGGTATCCAGCATTTTCTCCTTTTCCGACAATATTTTCTACCCTATCAAAGTCAGAAATCATTCTATTACCAAGATTTAATTTATTATCTGCAGCTGCTTTGAATTTGGTCCAGTCCAAAAATGTGTCGTTTGGTAAAGACTTAAACACTAAAATTAGCTGTAATTTTCCGTATTACAACATGATTTGTGATTCACTAGTGATGGAAAAACAACATGAGTAACAATGGTTTCTGTCATACCACTAATTCTAAATTGATTTAAAACATGATTTAAACTAGAGCTGTCACCGAATGTGACTTTATACCCCTACCAGCGCTTTGACAGTACTTTGTACGCAAACGGATGCACACACGGACAAATGGACACATGGATAGACAGGCTGATTCCAGTATAAACCTGAAAACATTCATTTAGCGGGGGTATAAAAATGATTTTAAAAGTTTTAAAGGCCCCGACCTGTGAAAACAGTAAAAAGCCTAATACAAGGTGAGAGGTTGACAAATGACAGAACATTCATAAGGCTATCTATTCAAAGAGAATTGATGACAAATTTACGATAACAAGAGCTGTCAGAGACGGGTTATGCTCCCTGAACAAGTGGTTGTCATAAAATATAAGAAATTGATATAAATTCACTTCTTTTGTCCTAGAAGAACCTGTTCATGCCCCCCAAAATTTGAAATGAGAAGGCAATTACTATCTTAGAGATAGCCAACACAAACTTGTAGAGGACAATAAGCCCAATAAGCCCCCTTTAAGCCCCCTTTTCCCATAAAACAATATTGGATCATTGCAATAAATACAAGGGGTGTGTGGTTTGTGGCATTTTTGAATAATAATTCAAAATTCGAAATTTCATAAAATTTTGAGCAGTCATGTATTAAATATTACATAAAACAATTTTTTACATGAGACGCAGCCTGAAATTAAGAAAAAGGAAGAGAGGTACCTGGGCAACGTTCCAACAAGTTCAGATTTGAAAGTTCACAAAGTTTTGAGCACTGATAAAGGAGAACCTAGTGAAAAACGATTTTTTCCATGAGTCCCCTTTTTCCGTGATGCAGCCTTAATTTGAGAAAGCAGGAAAGATGTATTTGCACATTAATAATTCATAGATTGCAAAAACAAAGGGCACATGTTGAAACTTGTAAAACAAGATATAACCATGAAATGTTGACAAAAACTGAACAAGATATTAGTAAAAGTTGCAATTTTGCATTAGGGCCCCTTTTTCATTTTACAAGAAAGTGAAGAAACCCCCTTTTTCCATGACAGAGGGTCAAACTGAAAAACACATAGATAAAGAAACAAGTGCACATGGTGAAATTTTGAAAAAACAAAATAACCATGAAGTTTAATGAAATTTTGACCAAAACTGAATGAAATATTAGTAAAAATTAGAATTTTGCAAGAAGCCCCCTTTTACCATGACAGAACGTCAACTTAAAAAACGCCCAGATTAAAACTAGCAAAGGCACATGCTAAAACTTTCCATAAACAATATAACCATGAAGTTTCATGATATTCTGACAAAAACTGAATGAGATATTGGTAAAAATTGCAATTTTGCATTAAGCCCCTTTTTTCCATGACACGGGGTCAAATTGAAAATTCGGGAAACCTATATCGGCGCCTTACCCTAAGGAGTTCATATATGAAGTTTTATCCAATTTGGTCCAAGGGTTGTGGAGAAATCGCTTCGGACGGACGGACGGACGGACGGACGGACGGACGGACGGACGGACGGACAGACGAAGCGGCGACTATATGCTCGGCCTTCGGAGAGCATAAAAATACTGAAGGCAAAATGTCTGAAAAATTAAAGAAAATCAAACTAGCATAAATCTAAAAGTATGCTTGAAGTGAATATATTTTCATTCATAAACTGAAATAACTAAATGCTGCACAGCTAAAATTTTACATTCAAGGCAAGGAACAACTTGGCACATAGTAGACACTTTATCTGATGCTTTTCTTGAAATGTTTTGAAAGCACTAAACAAAAAGGATCACTAAATTTGCTCTCAAGCAATTTTCCTTCAATGTTTTCAAAAAGCAACTTATTTCAGGAGCACATGAATTTTAAAGCAGTGAGATAAATGGGTGACAAACCTACCAAAACATTAAGACAAAACAAATACATGTACAAGATTTCAAAAAATGCATGCATCTTTCACGAGAGAAAAATAAATAATCCAAAGGGCGATAGCCTGAGTGTTTTATTCATTGCGTCTCACAACTCACGATGTGGTTTACTGAATGATAAAACTTGATAAAAAGAGGATTATTTCGATTCTAATACGACCAACTCTAAACGAAAGGAAAAAAGTTAATACTTTGAGTAAAAACACGATTAAAGTCAGGGCAAAAGTGATATTTCAAATCTTTTTTCACGAAATAGTGGACATTGTAGATCAGACCACTGGCTCAGTGCATGCCATCCATGTTGTCCTTAGATACAAAAAATATTCTAACCCTTCACCACACAATCCTGAGTTTTAAGAACTCCTGAGGGCAAAGGCTTTTGAAACATGCTGGGAAAAGGAGAAAATGCTGGTAACCAGCATTTTCTCTTTTTTCCACCATGTTTCTAGCCTACCTGAGACAGAAATTATTATCTAGGCTACATTCAATTTGTTGTCAGCAAATGCTTTCAATTTTAATGAGCCCCAAATTTGTCATTTGGTGAGGAGTTAAATAGCACATCTTTACTTCATGCTTTCCAGTAGATTTTCAAGAATTCTAACATGACACACAAATTCGGCTCTTTAAACACAGTGCAAGGAAAGCGTGGTAAAATCTGCGACATGTGTGGTAAAATCTGCAGAATGATGTCCTTCTGTATAAAGTAAGTTATTGAGTTACTCACGAAACATAGTCTTTTTTCTCTAAGAATGAACTTGTTTTTGAATTAGACATGTTAAAATCAAAATGATATTCTTTCTATTGTGCTTTATCATTCAGTAAACCATGTTGTGAGTTATGAGGTGCAATGAATAATCCCTTCAGGCTATCGCCCGCGTGGATTATTTATTGTGCCTCATAACTCACAACTGTGGTTTATTGAATGATAAATCACAATAGAAAGAAGATTATTTCTTAAATAACAGTAGAATATTTTTTAATACTTCATGGTTAAGACCATGATTTTTATAACTCTTCTGTTTAAGGCTGAAACAGTTGTTCCCCTACACTTGTTACCTGGATAAAATGTGCATGCCTCTCAACTGGATGGAAATATGGCATAATGTACCCTACAGTTCTGGCCGTTTACATAATATTGTAGTGTTGTAATGTGGAGGAATTTCCCCATAGGAAATAACCAAAAAGAACTGGACTGAATTTTGATTTGAATTCTGCAAAAAGGGTATAAAAGCATGAAATAAATAGAATATTTGTGGGGGGTTTTGGTAAAAACATCGAAATTTATTTCATCCCGTGAACATCATCGGCAATATTTTCACTCCTTGCTGCACCACTTGTGAAAATATCACCGATGATGTTCACTCAATGAAATAAGTTTTGATCTTTCACCAATTAAAGGTGACCAAGTCATTAATACTAAAGAAAAAAATTCTTTGATCTTCCAAACATCGAAATTCTTTCATCTTCTACATATCACTAATCTCTAGTTCAAAACACACCATGCTTCACAAAGGCAGGGGTAATGGGAAAAGATGAATATACTGTATACTTGTATCACATATCTTTATGTTATTATAATACATGTAAATTATAATACACATCTGTATATATGTGACCATGAATTGACACTAAACAACACAATCCCAAGTTGTTATGACCCAGAGAAAGAAAGCCTTTGAAAACAATATGGGAAAAAGGTAGTTATCAGCATTAAATTGTCTTCTTTTTCCACCGTATTTTCAAATTCATCAGACACTTTTCGAATCTTCTGCACTGCATTTGATTATGGTCTGAATATGCTTTCAATTTGTACAGGTTTAATACTTTGTCATCTAAGAAAGAGTAAACCCTTTACCAGACAACAAAACAATCATTTTCTCCTTTGCCAACAATATTTTCTTCCATTCCAAGAAAATACTTTCATTTCTCAAGTGACGTTTATTTTGTTGTTTGCAACTGCGTTCAATTCAGACCAGCCTATAACTTTGTCATTTGTCACCTTGACATTTAACAACCCTGATAAGGAAGGCTTTTGAAAACATTGTGGGAAGGGAGAAAATGCTGGTATTACGGCGGAAGGTTGTAATTCATTTCATCTCATGAATATTCTAGGTAATATTTCCACTTGTGGCTGTGCCACTCCTGAAAATATAACCAATAACGTTTACTCGATGAAACAAATTTTGATCTTTCACTGGAAAAATCAACTAGAGCTTGTCACTGAATGTAACTTTATAACCCCACCAGCAATTTGACAGACACAGGCAATTGCTAGTATTCTGTACACAGACAGACACACTGACAGCCACTCCAACGGACACAAGGACGGACATGCTGATTCCAGTATACCCCCAAAAACATTTGTTTTGTGTGGGTATAACTATCCTCTATTTATTTACAAATGGAATTATCTCATATCTCCAAGGTGAAAGTTGTAATAATAAAAATAAAATAAAAATTCTGGTAAAAATAGGTTCATGCAGTTTTACCTCACAGTTTGAAAAGCAAGTTTACTACAAAAATGAAGCAAAAAAGAAATTGCAAATCAGTATGAATTGTCACACAAATACTATGCATGATATTATAATTTACTACAAACTATTATAACTTGTTACCCGACGACAAAATATCAGGTTTGTCAAAATCCAAAGCATTTGCAGATGACAACAAAAGTGACTGAAAATTTGAAATTTGTTGTGTGAAGGGTAGAAAACATTGTGGGAAAAGGAGAAAATGCTGGTTACCAGCATTTTCTCCTTTCCCCACAATGTTTTCTAAAGGCTTGGTAATAGGTTAACCCTTTACCAAGCAACAATATTTTAGGCTTGTCCAAATCAAAAGCATTTGCAGACGATAATATAAAAGTGAAAGAAAATTTCTAATTCATTTTGTGAAGAGTAGAAAACATTGAGGTAAATGCTGGTTACCAGCATTTTTCTCCTTTTCCCACAATGTTTTCAGAAGGCTTCTTTCCAAAGGTCATCAAAAGTCATCACTGTGTGGTAAAGAGTTAAGCCTTTGCCATACAATCAAAAGTTCTAACAACCCTGAGTAATAGGCCTTTCAAAAGATTGTGGGAGAAGCATTTCCTCCTTGCTTGCAATGTTTAATCCGATCATATACATGTACAACAAAAACACCACTTTAACTCTTTACAATCCTGACCCTTAATGGCCCTGAAAAAGAAAGCCTTTGAAAACATTGTGGGAAGAGGAGAAAATGCTAGTAACCAGTATTTTCTCCTTTTCCTATAATGTTTTTACCCGTTCCAAATAAAATTTAAATATTCATTTTGTCTTCTGCAGATGCTTTCAATTTGGACTATTGCAAAATTTTTTGTTTGGTAAAGAGTTAACCTATATTTAATTTGCTGCCAGCAAATGCTTTCAATGTGGTCCAGTCCTAAATGCTGTCACTTTGTGAAATCTAAGACAGAAAGAACACAGAAAACAATATCTGAAAAAAACATGCTGTGTTGCTGGAAGAGCATGGGATCATGGGATTCCTGCAAAGATTTTCAATGTGTCCCATAATTCAACTCTTTACCAAAAGAATCCTGACTTTAAACTACTTACTCTGAAGAAGAAGGTTTTTGAAAACATCATGAGAAAGCAAGAAAATGCAGGTGACCAGCATTTTTACCCTTTTCACACAATGCTTTCTACCATATCCAAGGCATAAATCATCATTTTAGCAACATTTGTTCTGCAAAACTTTCAATTTGGTCCAGTCCAAAATTTTACCTTTTGGTACAGAGTTAACAAGAGAGAGCACAGAAAACATTATTTGAAGAGTACAAGTAGTGTTGTTCCAACAATGTAGGGTTGCTGGATTCCTACAATAATTTTCACTTTGTACCAGAAGAATGATAACACTGCAGGCCTATTGGCCAAATTTTTCGAGTCCACACCTGTGTGTTTCTAATTACCTTTTAGGCAATTCATGCTTTCTTTTAATCTTTACCACACTACAAAATGTAGGACTGCACCAAATTAAAGGCATTTGCAAAAGACAAATTAAGTGCTGCAAAAAAGATGATTATTCTCATTGATAGAGTAGAAAAGATTGTGAGAAAATGGGGAAAATGCTGCTTACCAATATTTTCTCCTTTTCCCCACACGAAGGTCTCATTCTTGGGGCCGTTAAAAGTCAAGATTGTGTGATTAAGAAATAACCTTCTTTCTGTCATGGTTTATCATTCAATAAACCAGTTGTGAGTTATGTGGCACAATGAATAATCCAAAAAGGCAAAAGCCTGGGTGTTTTTTCATTGCATCTCATAACTCACAATTTAGTTTACTGAACGATAAACCTTGATAAAAAGAGGATTATTTCGATTCTAATATGACCAACTCTAAACGAAAGGAAAAAAGTTCATACTGTGAGTAGAAACATGAATGAGCATTATGTTCCATAAAATAGCTTACTAACATTATATAGAATGATGTCATTCTACATAGAATAACATATGTTTTGCATCGCTTTCATTGCACTATCTTTATAAAGCCGAATTCATGTTTCATGTTAGAATGAACGATAAACCACAACAAAAAGATGATTATTTCTTCCTTTAACTTCACTTATTTAGCAGATGATGAGTTAACCCTGAGAGCACTATCCACTATTACAGTAGCCTTTGCTGCTAGATCAAGCTGGAAAAAAGATGCAACCTGATCTATGATCTACACTATTTATGCTGCAGACAAAAGCAAACCATGAACTTGCGATTATTTGGGTAATATTTCAGGAATAAAAACTTCTGTTGGGTTAACCTAGTACTACTTTGTTAAATGTTCAAACTCTTCCATGTTGAAGAAATCCACAGATAAATATTCAAATGTTTTTCAATGCATAAACTATTTGTTCTTGAATGGGCAAAAAACATTGTGGGAAAAGGAGAAAATGCTGGTTACCAGCATTTTCTCCTTTTCCTGCAAAGTTTCCAAAAGCCTTCCTTTTCAGGGTCATTAAAAGTTTAGGTTGAGTTGTAAAGGGTTAGCTTGGCACTCTATGGGTTAGCATTTTATTACAAAACTTCTACAAATACATACTTTTTATCTGACTTTCCTTTAAATACTTTTCCAACATCTATAGAAGTGGTGGAGCTGTTTGATTCTATAGGATCAGAATCCACTGTCAGTTCAGAATCAAGTTCAAATCTCAGGGGTGCATACATGTTAAACCATTGCTAGAAGAAGAAAGCATATACCTGCAATACCAGGAAGTGCTGTATACATGATACACAAATATGTCAAAAAGTTTGTGAATTACTGATTACCAACCATTTTATGTACTTTTACATTATATGTTGGTATATTTGTGATAAAATGTGTACAGAAAAGTCTGCATTTTTTTTCAAATTCCTAAAATTGCAAAAATTTCCACTTACACAGTGAAATAAAAGCAAAACACTTTTTTCTGCAATTTCTGCATTTACTCTTTACCCCCCTCCCCCCACCCCCCCCCCCCCACAAAAAAAAAAAAAAAAAATGGGAGGCATTTGCAGATTATAATTTGACTCATTACCAAATAGCAAAATTTTAGGTTTGTCGTAATGATCCAAAGCATTTGCAGACGACAAAATAAAAGTGACTGAAAATTTCATATTTGTTTTGCGAAGGGTAGAAACACTGTGGGAAAAGGCGAAAATGCTGATTACCGGCATTTTCTCCTTTTTCTACAATGTTATCTAAAGGCTTCTTTCTCAGGGTCATCAAAAGGAGGGATTGTGTGGTAATTGGTTAAAAGGAGGAAACCTTTGTACACCATTTTACACAAGGCTTATTTCCAAGAGTCAATAAACTGAGGATTGTTTATTTAACCCTTTACCACACAATTCCCACTTTTATTTACCCTGAGAAAAAAAGCCCAAAGAAAACAGTGTAGGAAAAGGAGAAAATGCTGGCCTTGAATGCAGACAAACACACCTGGCTCACGAAATCCGTCTCGAAGGGTGTTAGTGCCACATGACCGCTGTTTATCCAGAAAGAAAAGAATCACCTTATTGATATTTATATGAAATTTAGTACATCTTGGTAATTGTTCCTAAATAATTTGCACTCGCATTTTTTATCAAGTGCTTTAATTTTAAACTCACATTTTCCAATTCTGACTCGCATTTTGCAAGCAACTATACGGGAATTTCAAATTCTGATATTAATTTCAAGGCTGTCCCCCAGTAGGTCAGTAAGTAGTGTACAGCAATTGAGAACAGAGGATCGCTGATTCGATCCAACAGTTGGCCATTTTCTTTCAGATAGTCATTGCAACAGGGTCTATATTCAACAAACGTTCTCAAGAACAATCTTTGTCTTACTCTGCAAGGTTTTCTCAGACTGTGAAAGCAACAGAACTTCTGATTGGCCAAACCATATGGTTTAGCCAATCAGAAGTTCTGTTACTTTTACATTGTCGAAATTCTGAGGAATTAGACTAAGAATGTTCTTAGGAATGGTTGGTGAATATGGACCCCGGATTCACTTCTTTCTCTCTGCTGACTGCAGTTTTTATTATAGTTATGTGGGAAAGCAGCAATTGGCTTTGAAAGTATAGAATGTTGAAAATGGTGCTAAAAACAAGGCAATTAATTTCATACATGTAACTCTTCAACAAAATAACTAGATTTTAGACTGATCCAAACAGAAAGCACTTGCATACGACAAACTAAATATCAATTTGATGGTAAGATTTGTCTGTTATAAGATAGAAAACATTGTGGGAAAAGGAGAAAATGCTGGTAACCAGCATTTTCTCCTTTTCCAACAATGCTTTCAAAAGGCTACTTTCTCAGTGTCATTAAATCTTGGGGTTGTGTGGTTTTGCGTAAACATGAAAAACTTACCATTACCTTCCCTTGTTCATTAAGACCAATATCAGTATACACATACTGCCTCTGTGAAAGAAACCAGCATTTTCTTCTTTTCCAAGAATGTTTTCAACAGGCTTTTTCCTCAGTTTTGTTAAAATTCAGGAATGTGTGATTAAGCATTAATAGATAGAGTAATACAATTAGCTTTGACTGTTGACAAAGACTATTATTATACTGAAAAGAAATTTCTCGTGATCTGATTGGTTAACTCTTTACCACACGACAAAATTTTTGACTGGTTCAAATTGAAAGCATTTGCAGACGACAAAATAAAGGTGACTGAAAAATTGAAATTTGTTCTAGGAAGGATAGAAAACACTGTGGGAAAAGGAGAAAATACTGGTAACCAGCATTTTCTCATTTTCCTACAGTGTTTTCAAAAGCCTTCTTTCTCAGGGGTGTCAAAAGTAGGGATTGTGTGGTAATGGGTTAACATGCCAGAAACATGTATCATGTACCCTGGCAAAAACCATGTAAAGCCAGTTTCCCTTTTGAATGCCCCATAAACATCACTACACTTGCAACACAACATCCAAAATGGCGAGGTCAATTGATCAGCAGACTGCATGTTAATGCACCAAACTGCATGTTTTAGTGACGTCATTTTCTAGTGACATCAGTTTTCATTGAATTGGGGCACTCAGAAGGGAATTTTTATTACGTCAGCATACTCAATTCACGAGATTATAAAACAGGAAAATTTCTCTTAATGCACTTTGAAAGGGTAAAACTTTGCAGTATAATATATTGTTGTATGGTCAGGTGGCAGGGGACTTGGAAACTTGTTCACTGCTGTGTCGAATCTAAGCTTGTCACCACCTCGCCTTTGACTCAGGGCAACATGATTTACAACAGCTGTGAATAGTTTCCAAGTGTCCTGCCACCTGACCATACAAATAATAATATCTGTCAAAGTATCCTGTCACTATGGATAACAACAGCATTTTCTCCTTTTAACGTATTGTTTTCAAAAGGCTTCTTCCCTGCCTGGAATTCTTCCTTTCCTTGAATTGTCTGGATAAGCATTAAACAGATGAAGAAATTCAATTACCTTCGCTTGTTGACTAAGACCAATATCTGTAAACGCATACTGCCACTGTGGTAGACCAAGATGCATAATCATCAGTCTGTAGTAAGCCATAAAGGAGTCGGTGATATAGTGCCAGCGTAGGGCACGGTCTAAAAACCAAACCTCTATCTTTGGATCGGTTCCACCTGAAAAATGAATAAAGCAATATTTTTTCTTGCCAAAAACCTTATTTAAATTTTGCTATCTTCCCATTTTTTGGAACCAAATGTCAAGGTATTGTCAAAGCCCCAGTGCAAGCATTGTCCTCATCATGCAAAAACTTTGACATCTTATTATGTCTATGTTATTATTGAAGATATTTACTTCAAACTTGGACAGGTTGTTAACAATAAAAATAGAAATTCATACAACAAGAACAGGTAAAAATCAAATGTTTTTTGGCACATTTATGGCCTGTTTTTTTTACTTCTGTTTATAACGGGTTTAACCCTTTACCCAGTAAGGCATTTCTATGGTATCTCTAAATGACCCTTAATAAAAGCAAGGATGAAACCATTTCTTAAATGTACATTATATGACACCTTTTAATAGCATAGAAAACACTGTGACAAAAGGTGAAATTGCTCGTGACGAGCAATTTCACCTTTTGCCACAATGTTTTCCAAAGGCTCCTACAAGCAATGCGTAGAAATGAGTACCTATGGAGTAAAAGGTTATTGCAGTTTGATACGGGGAGATCACTTCTTCGTGCATAGCTTCGCCCCAATTTAAATGCAATACCTGACAACTTCATCAGAAAGATAGGTATCTCTTTGGCCCAGTGGTTATGGTGTTGGTCTTTTAATCCTCAAAAAGCGAGGTTACTTGTCCCTTTATGGGTTCAAATCCTGCCCTTTGTATTTCAGCTATGCATTTATTTGATTCTTTGTCATGGACTTTGTTCAAAAGAATTTGGTAAATATTGCTTTAACTCTTTACCACACAATCCCAACTTTTAATGACTCTGAGAAAGAAGCCTATAGAAAACACTGTGAAAAAAGGATAAAATGCCAGTACAAGCATTTTCTCCTTTTCCCACAATTTTTTCTACCTTTCCCAAACCAATTCCAATTTTTCAGTCACATTTATTTTGTTGACTGCAAATGCTTTCAATTCGGACCAGTCTATAATTCTGTCGTTTGGGAAAGAGTTAACTCATTACCAAACGACAACATTTTAGGTTTGTCCAGATCAAAAGCATTTGCAGACAACAAAATAAAAGTGACTGAAAATTTGCATATTGTTTTGTGAAGGGTAGAAAACATTGTGGGAAAAGGTGAAAATGCTGGTTACCAGCATTTTCTCCTTTTCCTACAATGTTTTCTAAAGGCTTCTTTCTCAGGGGAGTCAAAAGTAGGGATTGTATGGTAATGGGTTAAAGGGTCTAATGCAGTCAGCAAACAATGCTTTTAACATGTAATCTTTTGAATAAAGTTTGAAACTGAGGATTTTCAAAACATCCTTATGAGACATGAATACACAAAGACAAGTTATAAATGAAGACATGAATTCATGAAAACATGAATAAATGAAGACATGAATTCATAAATACATGAAGACATTTTCTTTGATTGTCATAAGGAAATAATTCCCATTACAACACAACAAAAATACAAACTTGTCCATACCGAGAGCATTTGCTTATGAAAAAATTGAAGCTGCTTAAAGACTGTAATTTGTCACTGATATGGAAGAAAACATTGTGGGAAAAGAAGAAAATGCTGGTAACCAGCATTTTCTTCTTTTCCCACTATGTTTTCAAAAGCAATTTTCCTAAGGGTTGTAAAATTTGGGATCTTGTGGTATAGTATTTTTGTACTGACTCCTGGACTATATTCTTTATAGTACCCACAGCAAAGGTTTATAGAGATTTATTTCTAAAAAACCAAATCGATCTAAAATTGATTAACAATCAAAATTAATTTAACCCATTACCACACAATCCATACTTTTGACGCCCCTGTAAAAGAAGCCTTTAGAAAACATTTTTGGAAAAGGAGAAAATGCTGGTAGCCAGCATTTTCTCTTTTTCTCACAATGTTTTCTACCCTTCACAAAAACAAATTTCAAATTTTCAGTCACTTTAGTTTGTCGTCTGCACATGCTTTCGATTTGGACAAACCTAAAATTTTGCCATTTGGCAATGAGTTAAATGTATTAGATTTCACTACTGCACTAAATGCCTAAAAAATGCCAAACAGAATTATTTTTAGATAGAAAGAAAGATCCAATGAAAAAAAAAAGAGAGCAAATAACAAAACTATATATATTCAAACATATTACAACTAATATAGACAACAAAATCAAATCTAAAAGGGATAGAATAGAAGTAGGGAAAATATTAAAAGGAATTTGAATAAAAAATTCAGTCATGAAGCGTAACGGGAGAGTATGTGCCAAAAAGCAGATACAGAGTAAATTTAAAGTTTTGCATTTAATCTTTTTTATCTTTCAACTAACCAAATGTCAATGCACTAACACCTATGCGGTATTTATTGTTTGCATACTCCAAATGTCTGTGAAATGACTTTCCTGCATGTTTTATGATATATTACACATAGCTAGCATTTTCAATATCTCATACAACAACACTTTGTACACATTCTGCATATCTCACTGGCTACAAAATCTGTCACACATTTCTCTTATAGCATCAATATTAGGTTAGGATAGTCAATATAAAATCAGTAAAGTCCGTATTCACCAACCCTTCCAAAGACTATTCTCAGTTTACTCTCCAGAATTTTCAAAATTTGAAAGTAGCGGCAACACAATTTCTGATTAGCTAAACCATTTGGTTTGGCCGATCAGAATTTGTGTTGCATTCAAATTTATAACACTTTGGAGAATAATACAAAGAATGTTCTTAAGAATGGTTGATTAATACAGACCCTGTTTTAATACTCAAATACACATGAAAGCATGTAGGATAAAGAAAAATATAGCTCTAAAAATTAAAATAAAATCAATAGCCATGGAAACTTTGCTGTACAAGGTATATGGAAAATTTTGTGATAGAAGATAAAGAACAAAAACAAAAATAGTCCGAAGGGAATTCACAGACAGGAAAAATTTCATTTATACAAAAAGCATAATAAATTCTTGTTGGTGTTATAATTAAAAGCTAAAGCTGCATTTAGTTCAAGGTAAACTCTTCTATATTAAGCTGAAAGAAAATTATGTCTGTCAGTTTCATGTTATCTTACAAGAAATATAAAGTTTAGTTAGAACTGAAACACAATGACTGTTCTATCTAATGCTGCAAAAAGAATTTCAAAACCTGTCCTTATCCGGGGCACAAAAGTTGAACTTGTGTGGCAAAAGGTTGTGATCAGGAAAGTACAATGTATTCACAAACAAGCCTAAAATCATTAGCCGAGTCATGCACTGTAACAGTGTGTTCAATACTTCTTCAAAAAGCTTTGTCACCTTGCGAATTCCAGCAGGGTAGAAAACTTTGTGAAATATCACTCCTTTGTACATGAGGAAATTCAAAAACAATTATTTAGAGCTGAGAATGATTCTTGGAATTTGAAAGACAAGAAATGTGGAGACACACAGGAGAAAAAAAAAAGATGTGTTTAACAGAGACTGTAGGTTACCATATGCTAAAAGTTCCCTTATACTTTCTGAGCTGCTGTCAAGAGCTGTAAAACAGTCACACACTACATTAAATATGAAGTAACTTTTACAAACCTTGTGTTATTGATCTTGTGCATGTCAGCAAGGTAAGCTGAACAAAAAATCTGATGAAAAGTCTTTTCTTCCAATCATACAACAGTACTACTCCAATATTTCATGTCCATCACTACTTTGGGAATGTAATTCAAACTAATCAATTATTCAGTTCTATGAGCCATCATAGATACATGTATATTTATCAAAATAATTGGGGTTTCATCCACAGGAGAGTGTGAAGGCAAAAATAATACAAGTCAAATAGCAATTCAGATTATATTTTTATCTACAAAAAATAACAGCTCAAATCCGCCTACGCAGTTTGCACTGGCTGACTGGGTCAAAAGTTTTGCTTTTGTTAAATTTCCTGCAAGTCAAGGAACCAGACTATCTCATAATCTTGTCAATGTCAGACAAAATGGTTTTTATGGATCCATAATTATATTACTACATGCTCAGCATCATGCAGTGCCAAGTTGCATTAAACCCCCATTTACTAGAGTAGGGATAAAAGATAGTTGCTCTTGTAGTTTATCACTTACAGCAAAACATTGAAAGTATATACAATGAAAAGTCTGAAAATACTGTGGGGAAAAGAATTAATGCTGGTAGCGACCCTGAAGAACAGGGCCTTTGAAACATCAAAGGATAAGGCGAAAAAAATCTCTAAATATTTTGCTGCAAACACTGAAAAGGAAGCAGGCATCTAGTAAAGAAATAATGTTCTTTCAATCTGTTTTATCCTTCAATAACACAGTGGTGAGTTATGAGGCACAATTAAATGAGGGCAATAGCCTGAGTGGATTATTCATTGTGCCTCATTACTCACAATGTGTTTTATTGAAAGATGAACCATAATAGAAAGAAAATTATTTCCATTCTAACATACCCAACCCTTTATGACGGGAAGAGCAGTTTATACTTAGATTCCATAGAATAATTTATGCATCTGCTTTATAGAGAGTGACTTCCTTCTATATAGAATGATGTCACTCTATGTAGAATAACATAGATTTTACCATGCTTTTGTTGCACTGTGTTTATAGTGCCTTCTTCATGTGTCATGTTAGAATATATTGTAGACAATAGCACAATATAGCAAATATAATACAGCAAAATTGCATGAAACACTGCTAAAAATAGTAGCAATTAACTCTTTCTCTTAACTTAAAATTTCCTGGAGAATGCAAGTTATTGTGAACTAAATAATGCAGTTTTCTACAAACATTACATTGTAACACTGGTTCATGTACTATAATGGCTTGAAACACACAAAAAGGGGCATTTGGACATTTGCATAAAGTCTCATCTCAGATCAGCCTGCACAGGCTAGTGCGAGACGGTACTTTACGACCACATTAGATTTTGTGCTAGAGTAGACTTGCAAAAAACACTAAATTACATAAAAACCAAAAGTGTCATTTTGGATCAGCTTGCACACGAAACGACACTTTACACAATTGTCCGAATGCCCTTTTCAGGTGTTGCAGGCCATAATTATGGTATGCCACTAGAAAGACAATTCATAAATCATGACATAAAATGACTTACAGTATATAGTTCCATTGCTCTGACATGATATAGTGTAGACTAAGAATGATTTCTTATTTATATTTTAGAAAGAGTTAACACAATTCTATCACAAGCAAAAGCAACCTTCCCACACTGGACATTAAGTTCTAAATCTAACTTGTAACTCTTAATCAGATAAAAACATTTTTATGAGTTGTCAAAATCAGCCATTTACCAATCACTCCCTAGTTTTCATGACCATGGGGAGGAAGAATTTTGACAACATTATGAGAAAAGGATATAATGCTGGTCACAAGCCTGACAAACAGGGCATTTGAAACATTGTGGGATAAGGAGAAAATGCTGGTAACCATGTTTTCTTTTCCCTCAATGTCTTCCACCCTGTCAAAGAAAGATATCATCATTTGAGCTATGTTTAAACTGTCAACTTCAAATGCTTCCACTTTGGTCTTTTCAAAAATAATGTCCTTTGGTAAAGGATTAACCAACTACCAAACAGTCCCTACTTTTGACACCCCTGAGAAAGAAGCCTTCTGAAAACACTGTGGGAAAAGAAGAAAAGCTGGTAACCAGCATTTTCTCCTTTACCCACAGTGTTTTCTACCCTTTCCAGACCAAATTTCAATTTTTCAGTCACCTTTTTTTTGTCATCTGCAAATGCTTTCGATGTGAACCAGCCTAAAAGTTTGTCGTGTGGTAATGAGTTAAAGGATATGCAAACTATATTTTGGCCTGTAACATGCGAAAAGAGGCCTTCAGTCATTTGCTTAAAGTTTTGTCTAAGAGGCAAAAGAAACAGACACAGTTTGCAATTCAACCCTTTAATACACAAAACTGCATTTTAACCAGCATAAGAAAAAGGACCTGGACAAATATTGAGGAAAAAGGAGAAAATACTGGTAACCAGCATTTTCCCCTTGTTAACAGAATTTTCTCCTTTTCCCAAAAGATTTCTAACCAACCAAATATAAGTTTCATCGTTTGATACACATTTAAGTTGTTGTGTGCAAATACTTTCCATTTGGACTAGCCTAAATTGCCATTTGGTAAAGAAATAGGTAAAGAAAGCGTAGACCGTTTGTAATTCAACCAATAAAAGCTGGGATTCAGCATTGTAAATGCTATGTAACATTGAATGAAAAAAATTGTGACCTTCAAATTCCCAATAAGAAATGCCCATGCAACATTGTGAAGTGGGAAAGGCTGCAAGCATCTAGGTATTAACCCTTAGGCTACCAGGCATAACTACACTTGCTTTTGTACACTGTTTGGATCAAGAACAGAGTGCTTAACTTGTGCAGTTTAACCCTTTCCCAAACAAGCCATGGTTTTTATGTGTCTGCAGTAAGTCTTTTGAAAACACTTTGGGAAAAGGAGAAATTGCCCGTAACAAGCAATTTCTGCTTTTCCCACAGTGTTTTCTACCATTTTTGAGAACTTTCGGGTATTTTCTCCAAATCTAAAATTGTGGTCAGCAAACTCTTTTGGTTTGGAAAAGTCCAAAATTTGTTGTTTGGGAAAGGGTTAACACATCACAAAACGACAAAATTTTAGGTTTGTCCAAATTAAAAGCATTTGCAGACAACAAAAAGTAACTGAAAATTTCAAATTCATTTTGTGAAGGGTAAAAAAACATTAAGGAAAAGGGGAAAATGCTGATTACCAGCATTTTCTCCTTTTCTCATAATATTAGCTAAAGTCTTCTTTCTCAGGGTCATCAAAAGAAGGGATTGTGTAGTAATGGGTTATATTTACCAACCATTCTTCAAAATATTCATAATTCCAATTCTCAAGATTTTTCTGGATTTGAAAGAAACACAACTTCTGATTAGCTAAACCATTAGGTTACTTTAAAGTTTGCAAAATTCTCCTGAATAAAACTAGAGTTGTCACTGAATCTAACTTAATACCGCCGCCAGTGCTTTGACAGAAACAGGCAATTACTACTATTTTGTACACAGTCGGACACACAGACAAAAGAACAGACAGACAGGCTGATTCCAGTATACCCCCCGAAAACATTCGTTTTTGCGGGGGTATAACTAAGAATATTCTTAAGAATGATTGGTGGATATGTATTCAGGTTGCATCATCTCAGAAAAATTTGACGATTGAGTATAAAATCACATCCTATAATTTTTCCACCATTGGGCAATATTCTACAGCCATTGGAAACTGCATCTCAGTTCAAACTCTTACATTATTAAGTTTCAAAGAAACATTACTTCTGATTGGCTACACCAAGTGGTTTTACTCAATCAGAAATAGTCTTTCAAAATTAAGAATGGTCAGACCCTGATCTTGATCTACAAACAGTCCCAAAAGAACAGTAAGCTGCCTGTAATATGCGAAGAGTTACAAGACATCTATATAATTATGGGTACGGGCATAATGAAAACTGCAAAGTATATCTAAAATGTTACCAAATATCATAAAATCAGAAGAATACACTCTAGCTACAATCTCTGCTGATTCTTGGAACTGTGTTCCTAAAAATTTAAATCATTTACATAATTATGTGGAACTAATTAATTTATATTTTGGTACTCTAAATATCCTTCTAACATGACACATGAATATGGCTCCATAATTTAGGTGCAACAGAGGCAATGGAAGCCTGGTAAGGATGACGTCATTCTATGGTAAATCATCTTTGCTGGCTCTTTTTCTATGTCTACCCTCAAATACTTGAAATGAAAGTCACTTGATGTAAACAAGTTGTTCACTACCCAATTTTGCAATATTTACAGTTTATGATAGCACTTGACAATGATAAAACTATTTAAAATGTTGCTAGTAAACATGTCTGAATCAAGTATCTTTTTCTATGGAAAATTAACACATTACCAAATGACAATATCTTAGGCTTGTCCAAATCGAAAGCACTTGCACACGACAAAATAAAAATGACTGAAAATTTAAAATTTGTTTTGTGAAGGGTAGAAAACATTGTGGGAAAAGGAGAAAATGCTGGTCACCAGCATTTTATCTTTTTTCCACAATGTTTTCTTTAGCCTTCTTTTTCAGAGGCGTCAAAAGTAGGGATTGTGTAGTAACGGGTTAACATCAAAATTTGCCAGTGTAAAACTAGGAACAGGATTTTGTGTGAGTGGGATAATGTTCAGAGGATCTGAAGTGACCGTGAACCTAATGCTTGATCATTAATTCTTCTTTATCTTTGAAAGGGAAAACATAAGTAGTAAAGATGAGCATTATTTGTTGTTGGTTTTGTTGTTGTTGTTTTTTTGATGTCCAGGGCCTTATTGAAATTTTTCATTTTTTCTTTATATTTATCAACTGGGCAGTGGGGCTTTCTTTTGGTAAGGAAACGGAACAGTCATGGTATATTAAAGCGAATTAATCCGCATCTGCTTTGTATTAATGTTTTCTTTTGAACAAGAATTGGTCACGTTAGAATCAAAACAATCTTTATACCATGGTTAATTGTTCAGTAACCCATTTTGTGAGCTATGAGCTGCAATGAATAAACCACTCAGGCTATAGGCTAACAGTTTATCTATTGTGCCTCATAAATCATAACTGGGGTTTATATAAGAGGTTTAATAAACCACCATTGTGAGTTATAAAGCAAAAACAAATAATCAACCAGGGTCAGTGAAGCCTCAGTGCTTCATTCATTGCGCCTCATAACTCACAACTTTGTTTACTGAATGATAATCCACGACAGAAAGAAGATTATTTCGATTCTAACATGACCAACTCTTAATGAGGACGCAGATTATATTCCACTGAAAAACTAACTTACTTACTTTATACAAAATGGTGTCACTCTACATAGGATGACGTCTTCTACATAGAATAACATAAATCTTACCATGCTTTCATTGCATTGTGTTTATAGAGTCAAAATGACATGTCATGTTTGAATTAACAATAAACCATGATAGAAACAAGATTACTTCTGCAGTAAAACACATTTGTTACTGCATGAAATTGCATAACAAAATGGTTTAAAAAACAAGTATTGCGCATCTTCTATAATTTACCATTCATGAAAATCAATTAAAAAAAACCCAAAATGTCAAAATGTGCAAGAAACAAAAATATAAACAATCATGCTCCATAAAAAAGATGCTTAATGCATCAGCAAAAAGCATCAACCCAGGTCAGTCTGTGCAGTCCGCGCAGGCTGACCTGGGCCAATACTTTTTGCTTTAGATAAATTTTCTGCATGTCAAAGGACCAAAGCACCCCATGATTCAGTTGGTTATTAGACTAACACAGTTTCTGGATCTACAATTTCAGTATGTTTTGCATGGAACAATGCGTCACAGAAATGCATAAAGCCCCCTTTTCTCAAAACATGATCTATATGCAGAAAGTTTTCTTTTTTGCCCAAAAGTTCTTCTTATGCAAAAAGTGAGAAAAAGAAAATGTGACAAAGACGATAATCAAAAATTATTTATAGCGAAAAAGCTATTCTTTTACCTTATGCAGTCATTATATGAGGGAAAAAAAACAATGAAATTTAAAAAAAATAAGAAATAAAAAGAATATAAACTCTTCATTGTGTACTAAAATCTGTCTGATTGACAACAATTTCATGACTGTTTAACCCTGTATTGAACATTCCATGGATTTTTACTACACAGAGGATGAAGCCTTCTGAATATTGTGGGGAAAGGAGAAAATGCTAGTAACCAGCATTTTCTCCTTTTCCCACAATGTTTTCCACTCTTTCACTCTTCTAAAGTCAAGTTTCAATTTTTGAGACATGTTAACGGGTATTTTATCATCTGCACATGCTTTCAATTTGTACAAATCTAAAATTTAGTCAGTTGGTAGAGAGTTAATTCTTATCTGGCCTGATCTACTATATAAGGGAAAATTTTTACAATGTAGAAAGTTTTGTTTTTTCACAAAGTTAAAAAATTCGCAAACTTTTCTATTTATGTAATTCAGCAGAAGAATACCAAGAAATAATAAATTGAAATTGCAAACATTTCAATAAATGAAGTATCCGTAATCGGTAATTCACAACTTTTCAACATGCATACCATATCCATGTCAACAGTAACTTGTTGATCAGGGGTTTCCATGACGCAAAGATCCTGCGGCATTGACGCGATTTCAATTACCCCCAAAATAAATATTCCTACAGCTGCAGATCAAAACATGACAAGCAGTGATTCAGACAAGAATGTTTTGTCTGTCTCAAATTTAAATCAAGCATTCCTTCAGAAATGGCTCGCAGACTTTGACTTTCTTGGAGTTTAAAGGTGAAATGCATTGTAATCCATGCTTGTCGACGCAGAGACCCATGTACGACTGAAACTACTAAAAAATCTAAAGAGATTGTAGGGCAAGATCAGACTGCACATACATGTAGGTTGATCTCACTTTACACTCATCACAAAATAGATTGACTGTTGTAAATAGCAGGATAACCAAGATGAAGATAAAGAAGATGACTTTTCAAAACATGGAAAAAGGAGAATATACTGTTAACCAGCATTTTCTACTTTTTCCAGATTGTTTTGAAAAGCCTTTTTTTTTCTCCTTGTCATTAAAACTCTGTGTGGTAAAAGGTTAGTAGTATCTTAAAGGCAACAAAATCTTTTCCTAAACTTCTACAAATTACGAAAAATCCTGTCAATCCATCCACACAGTAATTCATCTTACAAAATGTTCCTTTTCTAAACACTAAAGAAGGCAGACTTTGGAATACAAACATACCTGCTTTATTTTCTCTGTATACAAGACAAACTTTACCAAAACCCTGGCATGGATCTAACTCAAACACTTTACATCGACTGTCAAAGGTGGGCTTCTCAAATCCTGAAAAAGTCAAAATTTTATACAAATGTTATTTCTAGATCATTATCAAGAAAGTTACTAGCTTAACATATCTTTTTCTCCCATAACTCCCCTTGTGTTTAATGTAAGCTATTATAAATTTTCT
The DNA here is from genome assembly GCA_943736015.1 of Tridacna crocea. NCBI lineage: Eukaryota > Metazoa > Mollusca > Bivalvia > Cardiida > Cardiidae > Tridacna > Tridacna crocea. Next base: position 28,571,526 of record OX031066.1, on the reverse strand, counting down.
TGTCTTATCACACATGTGACAAAAGAAAACTGTGCCATAATTGGTCAAAGCGCTATATAAATATACACATGTCATTTTTAAAGAATTGCCGACAAAAATTTCCGCATAATATTGGCTGTAAAATCATTACAAAGCTGCAAATTTTAGTATCTTCAGATGTTAAAAAAAAAATGTTTCATGCAAGTTTCTATGGAATTATTTATTGTCTGCATTGCGCAAACCTGTCAAAAATATAAAAAGCCTCCATGTAAATTTCAATACTTATAAACATGTAGGCATATCTTTTCACATGTCATGAACTAGAATTCCTAACCTATTACCACACAGCAAAATTTAGACCTATCCAAAATGAAAGCATTTGCAGACGACAATTTAAAAGTGACTCAAATAATGCAATTCTGCATTGATAAGGTAGAAAACATTGCAGGAAAGGGAGAAAATGCTGGTTACCAGCATTTTCTCCTTTTTCCCCACAATGTTTTCATAAGGCTTCTCCCTCAGAGTCGTTAAAGGTCGTCATTGTTTTGTAAAGAGTTAAGATGAAGGACTGATATGGCTGTGATATAAAGAATCTGATGTACTATGATTCTGACGTTCATTGGCTTTAGAGGTAAAATTTTATTAAAGTTGTCAACAAAACATGTTATCAAGTTTGCCTTTGGCTTGCTCAATAACGCTGTTTTCAACATCATTTCATTTACATCACGGCAGCCAGTGCACCTATCCATGCTTTCCTGGAGTCTCTTTTACCAGTACTCCACGCAATTTTCTTTCCACGCCACTGGCTGCTTTGCCACATAACCATCATCGGAAAAAATGGTCAGCAGTGGGAGAGGAATGAATCCTGTCACAATTACTATCATCAATCCTCGGAAAAAGATTGGCCTAGCCCAGGATCGAAATCACGACCCCGTGTTTTCAAGTCCTGTACGCTATTGACTGAGCTACCGAGGATCAGCCACGGCGATTTGAGAAAACCCCTGTATTGATACAGAATATCAGTTTTAACACGGATCTGAAAATAGTTTTCATAAGTTATGTGAGATGTTGGTCTTCCATACTTTTACTTTTATAAAATTTTTCCTGGTTGTTATATTTTGTCTTACCAGAAGTTTCTAACATTAGCAGAAATGCACCTATACAGAGCTCCAGATTGAGGGAGTGATTTCAAGTTCCAGATTGAAATTATAAATTATTCTCTTCCAAACCCTATGTTGTGGGTACTCATTAGAATTGTTTTGTTAACACGATTCTAATGGGTACCCAAAACATACGGTTTGCAAGATAAATAGTGACTTTAGAATACTTTTACCACCTCTTATCTGGAGCTCTGCCTACATTTGGATAGGTGTAGATGATATTGATTTGTGAAGTCGTCTGGATTATGTGTAGGTTTATTCCAGCCAATACTTTCAACTTTTTCGATGGACGGGCTGTCTGGTAAGCCAGTTTTTGGCTGGAAAAGGCTTTAGGATGGAGGGGGGGAAGCACATTTACTAGAGAGGGAGCTGTTAATAGGATCATTGCAGTTCCCAAATTCTGATTTTGGGATTGTGTTGTAAAGATTTTAAACACACCTGATGATTCATCCTCCATGTCGGAGTCACAGTCTAGATCTGCTAAACTTGGTGTAGCCATGCTGCCATTGTTATTTCCACCTATCTTTGACAGATTTGCTATTCTGTTTATTATCATCTTGCCAACTGGTATGGGGCCATCTGAAATATAATGCCACGGTTTGATTCTTTAGCAGTAAATCTTTTATTTTCAAAGTACAAACAAACTGACATGTACTGTACTTACCCCAATATTTTCCTTTACCAACAATGTTTTTTAACCCATTAAAGATGATCTCAATTATTTCAGCTATATATGAATTGTCATCTGCAAATGCTTTCAATTTAGTCAATTCCAATATTGTGTAGTATGGTAAAGAGTTTTAGTTTAACTCTTTACCACACAATCCTAACTTTTAACACCCCTGTGAAAGCAGGCTTTTGAAAACATGGTGGGAAAAGAAGAAAATGCTGGTAACCAGCATTTTCTCCTTTTCCCACCATGTTTTCCTACCTTCCTCAAACAAATTTCAATTCTTTGGTCACGTTATTTTGTCGACTGCAAATGCTTTCAATTTGGACCAGTCTAAAATTTTGTTGTTTGGTAGAGGTAAATCTCTATCACATGAATGCACCTTTTTATAACCCCGAGACAGAGGCCTTTAGAAACCAGTGTGTGAAGAGGAGAAAATGTTTTGTTTTTTTTTGTTCAAATTGAAATGACCCTATACTAGTTGTTTACTTAAAAGACTAGTTCTGCAGCATACCTATCCAATAGAATTCAGTATTGTACCTATACATGTTAATATCCTCATATTATCCTACACAATTTTTACCTTCATATGGACAAAAACTGTAACTGCCTACTGAGGAATAACAAGAATTACAGACCAGAGATGTGACATTTACCCTGCTATCACAAAATCACCTCAATCCAAATTTCTATATCAATGTCCACTTCATTTAACCTGATCCTGAACGTTATGCTGAATATCTGAAGTAGGCATTAAAACAGAACTATGACTATTATTCTGAAAGTTACACCATTATCATCTTCGCAAGCCAAGGCTGACAATTCACAACGCTACTCTACCCTTGGTGGATGGAGCTTAATTTTGACATTCCCCCGATACGCCTTTTCATTGGATGCAGCCAGCTCTAACTGCAACAAATAAAATCGCTCGTAGCATTTCATCTCTGATAAAAATAGAACAAGGTCACTACCTTTCGAATAGAAGGTAAACATGGAAACCCACATGAATGTCTGCTTATCGCTTTATGTGTATTCATAAGCGGTTTGTAAAACGATATTTCATTGGCTTTTAGAAATATGATGTAAAGGGGGGTAATAACCAGCATCCAAAAAAAGGCACATCGCAGAAATCTTGAAATCAGGTTCAATCAGCCAAGGTAAGATCCATGTAGTTATCGTAGCCTTGGCTCGCGAAGATGCAAAATTATATGCGGTCAACAATTTAACCCTTAGAGAACAAAGCGCAACTCAAGGCACTTTTGTGGACAGTGTATATCCAAGATCAGACTACACAAAATGTGCAGTCTGATCTTGGATATGAACTGTCTGGTGACAAGATTATATCCACCAGAAAATAACTTTGGAACTGCATTACATGTATTTGCATTTTTCACTACTGACCGAAAAGTCTCAATTACTTATCTAGTAAGTAAACCCATTACCACACAATTCGAACTTTTCACAACCCTGAAAAAGAAGCTGTTTGAAAACATTGTGAGAAAAGGAGAAAATGCTGGTAACCAGCATTTTCTCCTTTTCCCATAATGTTTTCTATTCTTCTAAAAACAAATTTCAAAGTTTCAGTCACTTATATTTTTTCGTCTGCAAATTAAGTTTTCAATTTGGAGGATTGTAAAAAAATTTGTCGTTTGGTAAAGAGTTAAGGGTTGATAGGCATAAACCCCATGAAATGTTTCCGAGACCAATCGCGACATTATGTGAGTGATGCCTAGGGTAAAAATAAAATATTGATCTATGTAAATTATTTTGACACAGCAGGGTCAGGTTAAACAAAATAGACAATACTACTTGTAAAAATCTGGAGCAAAAAGAGACACTCATCCTCGGATACCCCGGGGTCTCCCTATTTGCTACGCTACATCGACCCCTGCTGGCTTTTCATTGGTTCCATCATCATTTTGTGATGGGCGAATCGATGTATACGCTATGACGTTTTGTATCAATTTTCGGCGGCTGATTCAAAGTTTTATTAGTCAATTGTCCCAAGGGTCGATGTAGCATAGCAAATAGGGAGACCCCGGGGTATCCGAGGATGAGAGACACTGCTTGTAATGAGACATTTCAGCTTCTAGCATAGTTTTATTTTTGTTATAAACAGTCTTCCAAAAGACATTTCAAAGAAGACTGTCAGTGTGAGGCAATCATTTCATTATTCCTTTACCACACAATGATGATTTTTAATGACCCTCAGGAAGAAACCTTTTGAAAACATTGTTGGAAACGGAGAAAATGCTGGTAACCAGCATTTTCTCCTTTTCCAACAATGTTTTCTATCCTTTCAGAAATATATTGAAGTTTTTGAGGCATGTTAAATTTGTTATCTGCAAATGCTTTGAATTGGGACTGGTCTACAATTTCCTTGTGTGGTAAGGAGTTATATTATAAATCATGCTCTATGGTTGATAACTGGATTGAAATTAAACATCATTTTAAAAGCTTAGGTTATAATTATTATGGCCCTATGTCTATGTATCCTGGGTTTCTCACAACAGTACTGACACAACTTTCTTTCCAGGAAACTGACTACATTGTGCTTTCTAACATGCATCAGGAGTGAGTGGCGAAAATCGCCGCATAGCGAGTTTGCCTCAACCAGGTATCAAATACACAACCGCCAGGTTACGAGTCTGATAGGCTTACCACTGAGCCACCCGGCCGGCTCATGCTCTATAGAAAGTTGTTTCAAAATACTGTTACGGGAAATATCACTCCTTCCATACTGTATAGCTTGCCCATATAAAACTACAGCTGTGACTGAATATGACTTAATAACCCCACCAGCGCTTTGACAGAAACAGGCAATCACTAGTATTTTGTACACAGACGGACACTTAGATGGACACACAAACAGACAGACGGGCCGATTCCAGTATACCCCTGAAAACATTTGTTTAGCAGTGGTATAATTAATACCTGACAACTGCATTAGAGAGATGTCTCTTTAGCTCGGTGGTTATGGTATTGGTCTTTTAAACCTTGACGAACAATGATATATGTATGTCATAGGTTTGAATCTCACCAGATGCGATTTGTATTTAAGCTATGCTTTTGTTGTGAACCTTCATGTTTGTAAGATGGCAATTGGGCAATTTGTTATCTAATTAATAGGCTTACTGCCTAATTAGGCTTTCTTTCATTGAAATAATGACAAGTAACTCTAAACCAAACAACAAAAATTAATACTTGTCCAAACTGAAAGCACTTGCAGATAACAAAATAAATCTGGCTCATGAATTGAAATTTGTTTTGGGAAGGGTAGAAAACATGGTGTCTGTGGTTGTGAGGTAGAGCGTCGGCCTAAAGGTCCTGAGTTCGATTCCCGGGAGCAGGTGTCAAATTTGGGATTTTTCATTGGCCCACACATTCGGCGGAAGTACTGGTGTAGTTCTCAGAAAGCAGAATCGAGAGAGATTAGTATGAGTTGTCAGAACTTGTTTCTCAATCAAGGTAAAATAAATATATCTAAACTAAACTAAAGCATGGTGGGAAAAAGAGAAAATGCTGGATGCCAGCATTTTCTCCTTTTCCTACAATGTTTTCAAAAGGCTGCTTTCTCAGAGTCGTTAAAAGTCTGGATTGTTTGGTAAAGAGTTAGGAGGGGAAGTGTTACTGGACATCACTCCTTTCTTACTGCATAGCTTTCCTGTAAAGATCAATACCTGACAACTACATCAGAGAGAATTCTCTGTGGCTGAGTGGTTATGGTATTGGTCTTTTAACCCATTACCAAATAACAATATTTTAGACTGGTCCAAATTGAAAGCATTTGCAGATGACAAAATAAAAGTGACTGAAGATTTGAAATTTGTTTTGTGAAGGGTAGAAAACATTGTGGGAAAAGGAGAAAATGCTGGTTACCAGCATTTTCTCCTTTTCCCACAATGTTTTCTAAAGGCTTCTTTCTCAGGGGTGTCAAAAGTAGGGATTGTGTGGTAATGGGTTAAACCTTGTAAAATGAGGACATTTGTGTGTAACGGGTTCGAATCCCACCAGATGCTGTTTGTATTTGAGCTACGCATTTGCTGCAAACTTTCATTTTCATAAGAATACCATATGTGCAAAAAGTACCAGTTCATATTAGCCTGCTTATGCTGTCCAATCAAGCTGGCTTGGGATCAGACTTAGCAACTGGTAATTATCTGCATGTCCCAAGCCCAATCTACCTCATGATACAGCTTTTTTTTTTCAAAGTATGTTTGTATTTGTATACTATGTAACCACTTGGTATATGATGATATACGGAATAATGAAGCTGCATAAAATAGTTTTTCCAAGAGAATCATTTATGTATAAACAGAGCTCCAGATACAGGGAGTGATTTTCATTTCAAAATTTAAAATATTATTTAATCTCCACTAAACCCTATATTGGCATTCATTAGAATCGTCTCATCGAGACGATTCTAATGAGTACCCACAGCATAGGATTTAGAGGAGAAATAATGGATTTAGATTACTATCACTTCGGTCTTATCTGGAGCCCTGTTGTAATAAAGATGTGCACAACTTAATATAATATAACCAAACAGTGGGTTCAAAAATGCTTACTGTCTTGGGTGCTAAAAGCAAAATCCACAAAGGATACCCAAAGAATTACAAACATTAGGCCAGGAATCAAATTATGATAAGCCATGCCCTGGTAAAAAGGGGCTTAATGCATCTCTATTACGGATTAGACCAGGCGAGCAATCACAGAATTATGGATCCATAAAGAAAACATTTCATCTAACAACCAATCGAGTCATGAGAGAGGCTGGTCCTTGAACATACAAAAAGTTGACCAAAAGCCAAAAGTTTCGATCCAGGTCAACCCGTGCAGTCAGGCTGACCTGATACTTTTCACAGATGCATAAACTCATTACCAAATGACAAAATTTTTGACTAGTCCAAATCAAAAACATTTGCAGACGGCAAAATAAAAGTGACTGAAAGATTAAAATTTGTTTTGTGAAGGGTAGAGAACATTGTGGGGGAAAAGGTAAAAATGCTGGTAACCAGCATTTTCTCCTTTTCCCACAATGTTTTCTAAAAGTTTCTTTCTCAGTGTCATCAGAAGTATGGATTGTGTGGTAATGAGTTAATCCCCCTTTTCAAAGAGCCTGGTTCAAATGTTTTGTTTTTTTTCTTTCCTAACTCTTTACCACACAAAAAACTTTTCGACTGGTCCAAACTGAAAGCATTTGCAGACGACAAAATAAATGTGACTGAAAAATTAAAAATTTGTTCTGGGAAGGGTTACCAGCATTTTCTCCTTTTTCCACAGTGTTTTCAAAAGGCTTCTTTCTCAGGGGTGTCAAAAGAAGGGATTGTGTGGTAATAGGTTAAACGGCAGATAAGACTCAATATAAACTATTTGTACAAAATATGCAACGAACATTGACCCTTTACCACACAATGATGACTTTTAACGACCCTGAAGAAGAAACCTTCAGAAAACATTGTGGGTAACCAGCATTTTCTCCTTTTCCCAAAGAGTTTTCCACTCTATTAAAAAATAAATTATGCCTCATATGAGGCACTATGAAATTTTATCATCAGCAAATGTTTTCAATTTAAATAGGTCTAAAATTCTGACATATGGTAATGGGTTGATAGTGTTGACAATAACAACTATTTGCATTCCTTAAACAGCTAAGGTCATATCATGGCAGTCTGTGACACACATGTTTCCTGGCTTTCCCATACCAGTACTAACACAACTTCCTTTCCAAAGCCACCAACTACTTTTCTCACTTGCTTCAGCAGAGGTGAGAGGCGAAAATATGCCAGAAAGAAAATTTGCCTCAACTGAGTATCAAACTCACAATCACCAGGTCATGAGTCAGACACACTCAACACTGATCCTACTAGGCAGGCTATCAAAGTTCAGACTGCTCTTTCTGTGCAGTCTGATCTTGATATACACTATCTGCAAAAGGATGACAGGTCACCCCAAGCAGCCTAAGGTATAACAGCAATAAATGCTATAAGCCAAACCCCCAAAAGTTACCTTCCACTCACCTAGAATTACTCTTTACAGATGACAAAATAATGGCCTTGCCCAAAGTAGATCAAGATCAGACAGCACTGATGTTAGCCAAGACTTGTGTGGTACAATTTTAGTAAACTTGTTTGATAAAAATGATAATACATAAACACTCATTTAAGATATCCTCTATGTCTTCAAATGCCTTCATTTTGGAATGGACCAGAATTTTGTCATTTGGTAAAGATTTAACCCATTACCACACAATCCCTACTTTTGATGACCCTGAGGAAGAAGTCTTTAGAAAGCATTGTGGGAAAAGGAGAAAATGCTGGTATCCAGCATTTTCTCCTTTTCCCACAATGTTTTCTACCCTTCACAAAACAAATTTATAAGTTATCAGTCACTTTCATTTTGTCACCTGCAAATGCTTTCGATTTGGACAAGCCTAAAATACTGTTGTGTGTTAAAGAGTGAAAACCCAAGACTGTCTGGTAAAGGGTTAAATTGGCTTATACAATGAGAAAGACAAAAAACTGAAAAAAAAATAATAAAATGAAATAAAAAATAACAGCAACAAAAAAAATAAAAACAAAAGCTCTAAAATGAAAACTAAAACTGTGCAGTCCCAAGCTCATTTAAATGAAACTTTGGAAAACTTTACCACTTTTATTTGACTTTTCATTTCCATCCTCAGCTTCTAAATAATCTGTAAGAGATTGTTATTCTCTCATGTTAACTTTCGACCAAAATTATAGACTCTTCCATACTGGAAGTATTCTTATATGACATATAAAGCCTTTTCTGAACAATCCTGTGTTTGCAAGGGTAAACGTAAAGAAAGTATCAGGAAAAGAAGTGTTGAGGAAAAAAGTATTAATTTTTGCTAAAGCTGTGGTCACACCTTGACCATAATGGAGAATGGTCATAGATGGCCATAGTTGAACGTAGTTATAGATGAATTAAGAGCATAATTCTATAACATGTTCAAAAGTTTATTACAGTTTGACCCTTTACCACACGATAGATATAATACCTGTCCGAATTGAAAGCATTTGCTGATGACAGTTTCAATGTGGCTCATATGAAATTATTTGTCTTTGATAGGGTAGAAAACATTGTGGGAAAAGGAGAAAATACTGGTAACCAGCATTTTCTCCTTTTCCCACAATGTTTTCCAAAGCCTTTCTCGCCCAGGAGCATTAAAAGTCGTCATTGTGTGGTAAAGGGTTAAAACTAAGATGTTGTGACCAGAATGTTAGCCTAGTTTGAATGTAGTTAATCATAACTGATCCTACTTAACAGTTAACTGTTTGATATGTTCAACTACAGCCAACTATGGTAATTTCTCACTACAGTTAACTATGTAAGAAGTGACAGGGGATAAAGTACAATAACTGTAGGTTACCAATACTGAGCAGGCACAACCACAATGTTTTACGGTAGCTTAACTCTTTACCGAACAACAAAATTTTGGACTAGTCCAAATTGAAAGCATTTGCAGACGACAAAATAAATATGAATCAAAAATTGAATTTTGAATTAGAAGGCGTAGAAAACATTGTGGGAAAAAGAGAAAATGCTCGTTACCAGCATTTTCTCCTTTTCCCACAATATTTTCAAAGGCTTTCTTTCTCAGGGTCGTTAAAAGTCGGGATTGTGTGGTAAAGAGTTAATGCAATTGAACTTTATTTACCATAGTTATGCATACTAAGGCTGTAGTTTATATGTAGTGTAACTTAGTCAATTGTACTTACATGTAGTAATACCCTTGTAAGTCCTAGCCAATTTGCTTGCAGTTGAATGTAGTTAGAAATAAATTGTATTTACACATGGTTAAGCCTACCTATACTTTCTACATTCTTCCTATTGTCAATTTTTAACCTACTTTAAGCATACTTCAAGCAAGCTGACAGTAGTAATACTATGGCAGACTTTTTTTGAAGTGAACTACAGACAACTATGTGCATGACCATAAATGTGACCATGGCTTAAGAAAAAAAAGCATCAGGAAAAAAAAAGAACTAGTTTCTGTTAAAGTTGTGATACATTTTTGATATTGGTTTTATTATGATTCTGATACTTTATGTAATTAATTCATGATATTCTGGCACACTAAAATGCTAGTTAGAAGTATTTTCTCTTTCTTCTTCAATGTTTTCAAAGGTGTATACTGAACCAAGGTTGGACTATAATTTATCTTTTGAGACACAAACACTTTCACAAAATTTGCAGTCTGATCTCTGATCTAGTCTGTCCACTTTGCTGTAACACGGAGAAAAAGTAATTAAGAAATCACAAATGTAGTATCTTATTCATCTTCATGAGCCAAGTTTACAATCACTATGTGAATCTTACCTTGGCGGATTGAGCTTGATTTTTACAACCCCCCGATACGCCTTTTCATTGGATGCAGCCAGTTCTAGCTGCATCGAATAAAATCGCTCGTAGCATTTCATCTTTGATAAAAATAGAACATGATCTCTACCTTTCGAATAATAGGTAAAACATGGAAGCCCACGTGGATGTCTGCTTATCGCTTCATGTGTATTCGTAAGCGGTTTGTAAAACGATATTTCATTTGCTTTTAGAAACATGATGTAAAGGGGAGTAATAACTAGCATCCAATAGAGGGCGCATAACAGGAATCTCGAAATCGGGCTCAATCAGCCAAGGTAAGATCCACGTAGTGATCGTAAACTTGGCTGGCGAAGATGTATCTTATTGTGGACTAATCATATTCATTCTTTTTACTTGGTACTTAATACCCCCGTCACACCAAATTTGTTCTCACCTCATTCCAAAAATTTTTGCTAAAAAAACTGTTCAGATGGAGTGGACATACCAGCAACCTTTTACAACGTGTTTCAAACTTAATGGCCAGGTTAAGACGGGAAGGTGCTCCAGAACTTTGAGCCTACTCAAAATTTTTTACTGTCCATCTGTACTGTAATTAGACAGAGGGACAACATTCTTAAAATGAGATGGATGTTCTATAAACAGAAGTGCTGTACTTCGATCCTATTAGAGATGCAGTGCAATCCGGCATCAATTGGCAATGCATTTGCAATTTACCAATTGAAATTACACATCTTATTCTACCACAGCCCGTTTTACATTTTTTTTGACAGGTGTAAGATTTTCTAAGAACAGATTTAATAAGAAGAAGGCTTTAGGCATTATAAGGCCAAAATTACACATTCTACCCCGACTGTAACCCATGTTCCAATCATGTCAGGACGGATAAGACACACTGAGATCTAGTTTGGTGTGAAAGGGGGCTTTCAGGGTTGAATGAAACATGAACACTTACTGTCCATTTTAACACACCATGACAGTTGAAAGCCGTCTGAAGTTAAGTAAAAGTTCTTCAGATCTTCAGGTAGAAAGCAGGTGTTTTTCTGAAAAAGAAAAGGAAGTTATCTGTCAAGGTCTACCATGAACTGTTTGTTTGTTTGTACTGGAGTTAACACTTTACTAAACAACAAATTTTTGGACTGGACCAAATTCAAAGCATCTGCAGACAATAAATTAAATCTTGTTAATACATGTATAATGATTTCTGGCTTTGATAGGGTAGGAAATACTGTGGGAAAAGGAGAAAATGCTGGTTAGACTGCTCCAAATTGAAAGCACTTGCAGACGACAAAATAAACACATCTCAAAAATTGAAATTTGTTTCTAGCAAGGTAGAAAACATTGTTGGAAAAGGAGAAAATGCTAATTACCAGCATTTTCTACCCTATCAAAGCAAAATTGCACCATTTGAGTCACTTTGAAATTGTCGCCTGCAAATGCTTTCAATTTGGATAGGTCTAAAATTTTGCTGTGTGGTAACAGGTTAAGTAAAATTATAACGTATTGTTCACCTTGTGGTGCCAAGCCTCCGTAGCTCAGTTGGTAGCATACAGGGCTTGAGAACAGGTGTTTGCTTGTTTGATCCTTGGCTCGGTCAATTTCTTTCCAAGGATTGCTGATAGTCCTTATGAAAGGATTCATTCCTCTCTCACCACTGACCATTGTTTTGTCAATAATTTAGTGGGAAAGCAACAAGTGGTTTGGAAATAATAATGTACCAAGTGCTGGTAAAAGAAACTACAGGATAGCATGGACAGGTGCATTGGATGACATGATATAAATGATTTATTGATGAAAACAATGTTAAACACTATACAATCAATCAATCTTCTTGTGGTCAAAATGTAATTCATATACCATACTTCATTTTCAATAAAACTGTAGCATTTTCCTGGCCATTGAGACATTTTCATGTTTCTTAACCCTTTCCCAAACGACAAACCTATAGACTAGACCAAACTGAAAGCATTTGCAGACGACAATTAAACTCTTGCTGAAAAGATGATTTCTGTCTATGATAGGGTAGAAAACATTGTGGGAAAAGGAGAAAATGCTGGTTACCAGCATTTTCTCCTTTTTCCACAGTGTTTTCAAAAGGATACTATTCCAGACCCGTAAAAACCAGGGATTGTTTGGAAAAGGGTTAAATAGTCTCTGTCTATCTTGGCTTGAGCGGTTAAAGATAGAAAAAAATGAATGTCCAGCAACATTAACCCATTACCACACATTCCCTACCTTTGACGACCCCGAGAAGGAAGCCTTTAAAAGACATTGTGGGAAAAGGAGAAAGTGCTGGTAACCAGCATTTTCTCCTTTTCCCACAAAGAATTCTACCCTTCTCAAAACAAGTTTCAAATTTTCAGTCACTTTTATTTTGTCATCTGCAAATGCTTTCGATTTGGACAAGCCTAAAATATTGTTGTTTGGTAATGAGTTATAAGGGAACCATGATGGTCCTAGATCACTCACCTGAGTACTAAGCAGTAAAGGTCTAAAATAAAGATAGATACCAAATATCAAAGTTCAAGGGCAAATGATAATGAAACAAAAGCAGCAAATAGTCGCAATTTGACTTGAGCAAAATAGTCGCAATTTGACTTGAGATTTCAATAAAAGTTCTGTTCAGGACAGGTAAGAAATACTGTAAAAAAGAAGATCAGAGTGGAATTACACAAAATCCACGGTAGGTAGAGTTATAGTTCTTGCACACTGCACTAGGTAATATTGCAACAAACATGCGTACCAAGTTTGAAGTTGTTCTGACTTCAGATGACAAAGTTATATTTTGGACAGGTACTAAGTGCTGTAAAAATGACGTTCAAAGGGAAATAACTCAAAGATAGCACAAGGTAGAGTTCCAAGTCTTCAATATTGCTACCAATAAGCATACCAAATTTCAAGTCATTCCTACTTAAGATGAAAAAGTTTTGCTCAATACAAGCAAGAAATGCTATAAAAATTAAAGTCAAATGGAGAATAATTCAAAATTTGGGCTAGGAAGAGTAATGGTTCTTATGCCATGCACTCCGTAAATTTTCAATAATCATGCAAATCAAACTTGAAGATGTTCAGGCTGGAGATGACAAAGTTATATTCCAGATGAGCAGAAAATGCTGTAAAAAAATGATGATCAAAGGGAAATAACTCATAGACAGTATGAGGTAAAGTTATGCTTCTTTCACACTGCACTCTGTATTATTGTAACAAACACAAATGCCAAGTTTGAAGTCAATCAAACTTGAGATGACAAAGTTATGCTCTGGACAAGTAACTATTCTAAAGAGTTTTCTAACAAAAGGGCAAATAACTTCAATTGTTCCAGTCTGATTATAGACCTATAATCGAACTGATCTGAGATCTTACAGTCATAAACATTTTGACCAAGTTTGGTGCGGATTGGTTGATATTTGTAGATGCTAGAGTGTAAACAAAGTCATATATAGATATTTTTCGAATTCAATGACAAATAACTCCAGTTGTTCTGGTTTGATTACACCCATAATTAAAATCATCTGAGATCTTATAGTCATATATATTTTGACCAAGTTTGGAGGCAGTTGGTTAATAATTGTAGATGCTAGAGTGTAAACAAAGTCAAATATACCATTTTTTCTAATTCAAGGGCAAATAACTCCAGTCGTTCCAGTCCGATTTTATCCATAGTCAAACTCATGCCAGATCTTATGGTAATATACATTTTGGCCAAGTTTAGTGCTGATTGGTTAAATATTGTAGATGCCTGAGTGTAAACAAATGTAAATATAGCAATTTTTCTAATTCAAGGGCAAACAACTCCAGTTGTTCTAGTCTGATTACACTCACAATCAAATTCATCCAAGATCTTATTTTCATATATATATATTGACCAAGTTGGGTGCTGATTTGTTGATATTTGTAGATACTAGAGAGTAAACAAAGTCAAATATATCAATTTTTCTAATTCAAGGGCAAATAACTCCAGTTGTTCTTGTCCGGCTAGACCATAATCAAACTCATCCGAGATCTTATGGTCATAAATATTTTGACCAAGTTTGGTGCTAATTGGTTGATATTTATAGATGCTAGAGTGTAAACAAAGAAATGAGAACGGACGGACGCCGGAAGCCAACAGACAGTGAGTGATCACAACAGCTCCTTCTGAGCACTTTGTGCTCAGGTGAACTAAAAAAGGACTTCATAGTGAATATTTGGTGTAAAATCATTGAACATTTTCAATGCACTTGCTGCCTTTATCATTAATGGTTACCTTGTATACAATGCATAGCTTATAAACAATATACCTTAGGCACAGTTGAAAGGATAACAGATATTCAAGGTCACCCTGTACCTGTTCCACTTTATAACTACCAGTAATTCAAAACTATACAAACCTGTTCCCAAGACAATATTGCTGATCTGTCTGCAGATTTCCTTGGATCAAGCTCTATCTTACATATACCTGTCTTTTTTTCTGTAACAGCAGAGAAAGATAAAAACTTTTTAATGAATGTGGAATCAGTTTTGCCAAACATACTTCATCCCAATAACATTCGAAATAAAATCAACCTTGACCTTCACCAGTGTCCCAGTGCCATTCTGAAATTGATGCATGTTACTTCGATGGTTTGCTTAACCCTTTCCCAAATGATAAATTTTGGACCCTTCCAAACCGAAAGAGTTTGCAGACGACTATTTTAGATTTGGAGAAGATGGCAGAAAGTTCTAAACAAGAGGGCCAAGATGGCCCTGGATCGCTCACCTGAATTTTTGAGAGGACCATAGCCTTTTTTTTTTTTAAGGTATTGAAACACTGGAAACAAAATCATTATTTTGTCAAGCAATTTTTAAAAGGTCACCTGTAAAAGTCCTCTCAAAATCTGACCAGCAGTTTCAAAAAAGAAGAATTTTTAGGATCGAGTTTCTTAATTTCCGTACAGTGCAAGTAGCCCCCATTCACTAGAGCCATGTTTCTTGACCTATCAAAATTTCGCGAACACATTTTGAAAAAGGCCATTCAAGGAATATTTCCGTGAAACAATTTTCAAATCTTACCAGCCGTTTCAGAGAAGAAGAATTTTCAAGAATTTCTTCATTTCCATATAGTGCAAGTAGCCCCTATTCACCAGAGCAATGTTTCTTGACGAATCAAACTTTCACGAACAATTTTCAAAAAGGGTCACCCAAGGAATATCTCTGTGAAAATTTTCCAAAATCTGACCAGCCATTTCAGAGAAGAAGAATTTTAAAGAATTTCTTCATTGCCCTATAGTGCAAGTAGCCCCCATTCACCAGAGCCATGTTTCTTGATGAATCAAAATTTCGCAAACAATTTTTGAAAAGGGTCACCCAAGGAACATCTCTGTGAAATTATTTTAAAATCTGACCAGCCGTTCGAGAGAAGAAGAATTTTTAAGAATTTCTTCATTTCCCTATAGCGCAAGTAGCCCACATTCACCAGAGCCATGTTTCTTGACGGATCAAAATTTCGCGAACAATTTTTGACAAGGGTCATCCAAGGAACAAGTCTGTGAAATTATTTTCAAATCTGGCCAGCGGTTTCTGGGAAGAAGAATTTCTAAGAATTTCTTCATTTCTGTATAGTGCAAGAAGCCCCCATCACCAGAGCCATGTTTCTCGACAGATCAAAATTTCGCGAACAATTTTTGAAAAGGGTCATCCAAGGAACATCTCTGTGAAATTATTTTAAAATCTGACCAGCGGTTACTGAGAAGAAGAATTTTTAAGAATTTCTTCATTTCTGTATAGTGCAAGAAGCCCCCATTCACCAGAGCCATGTTTCTTGACGGATCAAAATTTCGCGAACAATTTTTGAAAAGGGTCACCCAAGGAACATCTCTGTGAAATTATTTTAAAATCTGGCCAGCGGTTTCAGAGAAGAAGAATTTTTAAGAATTTCTTCATTTCTGTATAGTGCAAGAAGCCCCCATTCACCAGAGCCATGTTTCTTGACCAATCAAAATTTTGCGAACAATTTTTGAAAAGGGTCACCCAAGGAACATCTCTGTGAAATTATTTTGAAATCTGGCCAGCAGTTTCAGAGAAGAAGAATTTTTAAGAATTTCATCATTTCTGTATAGTGCAAGAAGCCCCCATTCACCAGAGCCATGTTTCTTGACGGATCAAAATTTCGCGAACAATCTTTGAAAAGGGTCACCCAAGGAACATCTCTGTGAAATTATTTTAAAATCTGGCCTGCGGTTTCAGAGAAGAAGATTTTTAAAGAATTTCCTAAAGAATTCTATTTCGTTGCCATGGCAACCAGAGTTTTTGACGGAATCAAATTCTGTGAACAATTTTTAAAGAGGACCTCCCAAGGAACATTCCAGCCAAGTTTGGTCCAAATCCGCCCAGCGGTTTAGGAGGAGTTGATGTTTAAAGAATTGTTGACGACGCACGACGCACTGACGCACGACGGACGACGGACACTGGGTGATCCTAAAAGCTCCCCTTGAGCACGTTGTGCTCAGGTGAGCTATAAAGGGTAGAAAACACTGTGGGAAAAGGAGAAATTGCTCGTTACGAGCAATTTCTCCTTTTCCCACAGTGTTTTCAAAAGGCTCTTACTGCAGACACATAAAAACCAGGACTTGTTTGGGAAGCGGTTAAAAAAAATGAATGTAACTTGATATATTTGGCACCAATTTGCAGTCACATTATCAGAAAATATTGCCACATGACCTAGCAGATGATCTAGATTCATCATCATGCATGTTTTGAAGTAAGACTACTTGAAATGAAGGATTTTAGAGGGTGGGGTAAATACTGTTAAGCATGTAAATGCTAATGACATCGTTTTCACTTCCGGTACATTTTTCTTCCACTCTAATCTTTTATTCAACGTTGGTTGAGGCACAGAAATGTTCAATTCAATATCAAAATAGAGACCAGAGCAGCCGGTAGAGGGCGCCGATTTCTGTTATGATAGAAAAATTAATACATATGATTACCTTGAAGCAATATGTACCAGGAACCAACAAGTCGTGGCTATACCGTGAACTAGCAAGTCTTGGCTATAATTTGAACAAAATTTGGAAACGGCTACCATTCAAGTTTGAAGCCGAGTGCTACGGACCGAACCACAAATGGTAAGGACAAAAACTAATGAAAAAGGATCCCAGAGGCCAACACCTACATATACTGGCCGATTAGCTCAGTAGGTAGAGCGTAGGACTCGTGAATATAATGTTTCGGGTCTCTACAGGTTGTGGGTTCGGGTCCCCGGCTGGTCAACTAAAAAGTTATTAATAGTCTTTCGGATGAGACGTTAAATCGAGGTCCCGTGTGACAGTGCCATACACCCAGCACGTTAAAGAATCAGGCGGAATTCTAAGTAGATTCGTCCTGTATCCTTGCACTATCCCATGGGGCTGATCCCCCATAACAACTAACCGTCTTCTGGGGGCATCGCTCAGATGGGCAACCGGTAGCGACAAAAAATAAACGAAAATAATCACTCAAACACCTACATAGATCCAAGAATAGTATGAAAAGGTCCTGTAGGTTCATAACGTGTGTCGGGGTGACTGTCAGCTGTATTATACTGGCAGATAAAGAGAGCAGAAAGTAAAAGACTTAGTAGGAAACGTCTAAATAGTGAAACGTCTGAAGTGTGAAAAGTCTTGGTAGTGAAACGTCTGACATTCAAAATAAGACCACTCTATTTACCAAGATACTTGAGAACACCGACGTTCATTTGTTCCATTAATGTCCGAGTTCTTGCAAGTTCATCCATTGTTTTTAGTCCCCACAAGACTGTCAAATCTCCAAAAAATGAGACTAGAGACTCTATTCCTTGTTGTCAAAAGCGTCATTAGAAATACCTTTTCATTGAAGATTCGATACAAAGGTGAATAACTCTTTTATTTCCAGCGGGTCAGCTCGGCCTGGTACCAACTCGGCCCCAGAGTCAACTCGACCGCGGGTCAGCTTGGCCGGCTCAACTCGGCCTGTTTAGATTCCATTGGGCAAAATGGGGTATCCGATATGTAAATAATTTTAATATGTGTGTTTTAGGTATTAAATAAGTGATTCTCAGATATAATGTTTAAGGATACGTGTCAGAATATGCCGGAAATAGCGTTAAGTTACAAATGGATGTAAGGTTCAGCGAGTAAACAATTCGTGTCATTCTCATTAATATTCTTCACAGGCATTTGACATCCAAGAAAACTCTTTCAAAATGCTTACATAATCTTGCTATAAACATAGCGTTTTTAAAGGGTTTTCTTGCTTGCAGAATGTCATATATCTGTGATTCTTTCATCTAAATCCATTTGTATCCAGGCCACATCACGGGGAGGCGCTCTTTTTCATGGCCCTTTTAAAACTAATGATTGAAAACATTCAAAGACAAAAACATTTCTGTAACTGAAGAAAAACATGGACCTAATATATTAAGTTGATTAAAGACATAGGCTAATCTCTGTAAATTAAGTTTTCACACATGAAAACAATTATCACTCATAGGTGTTTGTTGTTCAATTCAGAACGAGCCTAATGCAGAAACGCATTGGAAGTGTCTATCGGCACGACGACGGTCGTGCCGATAAGGTCCCTTATTCGCACGACGGTCGTGCCGATAAGGAATGTCTATCGGCACGACAGTCGTGCCGATAAGGTCCGGTATTCGCACGACGGTCGTTGGCCTTCATCAAGAGCGTGTAAATCATAGCCCTAGGGTCGAAATTATTGCCAAGGGTTTATATAGTGAAATCTTCTTGTTACTATTCATTTAGCCTTATCTTAGGCCTAAGGGGTCTTATGTTTTAAACCATTCCCAAGTATTGTAATGTTTGGTGTGAAGGGATCTTACGCAGACTTATCAGCTAGTGGAGCGATATGCACAGGGGTGTTGTGGAACAAATCCAGTAAAGGAAGAAACATTTGAGTTTCACTGGAGAGAGGGAGGAGGAACTTGGAGGAAAAAAAAAAAGATCCCGGCCCCAGTCAAAGTAGGGGGAAAATTAGCCGGATCACCTACCCTCAATGGTCACAACTATCCGCACAATCGGTGATATCTTAAGAATTTTGAGAAAAAAAAGTAAGTGGATCGAAGGGCCGCCGAAAGTGAAAAAAAAAGACGGCTTTGTAATATGGCAAACAAAATTTCCGGTACCTAAACCCTATTCCCCCTTTAGCCCTTTCCCACACAACAAAATTTAAGTCTGGTCAAAGTTAAAAGAACTTGTAGGCAGCAAAATAAACGCAACTCAAAAACTGAAATTTATTTCCAGCTGGGCAGAAAACATTGTGGAAAAAGGAGACAACGCTGTTTACCAGCATTGTCTCCTTTTTCCACAATGTTTTCAAAAGGCTTCTGTCTTGAGAAGGGTCGTTAAAACCAGGGATTGTTTGGTAAAGGGTAAAAAAAGTGAATATTTTCCAAACGCAATAGTTAAAGTACTGTCAGTAGTCCATTTTCTGTCGTGCAGATAGTGGTGCTTAACAGCACGACTGTCGTGCGAATAAGAATGGTTACCGTCGTGCCGATAACCTCCATTATAGGCACGACCGTCGTGCGGATAGTCTCGGCAGAACGTTAACTGAAGCAGTAATGAATGATTAAAGACGCCGCACGTCAATCCCTTATTATTATAATGAAAGACAAAAACGGATGAACATTTCTTGCGACAATATAAGGCAAATATAACACAAATAATTATTCTTCCTATTTCAACCATCTCTCTGTATACACTTAATTGCTACTAACACTCGCCTATATACCCTTTAACCATTTACCACACAATCCCTACTTTTGCTGGCCATGAATTTTCAGTCACGTTTATTTTGTCGTCTACAAATGCTTTTGATTTCGACAAACCTTAAATTTTGTCGTTTGGCAATGAGTTAATGTTTAAGATAGAGTTGACCTGGCCGAGTTGACTCGGGCTGACTTTCCCCGAGGCCGACTTGACCCGGTTTCAATCGAAACGACACTTTACGCAAATGTCCAAATGCCCATTTTCGTGTGTTACAATTTAAAGGTGGCCCTTCAGATTTTGGGACGAAAATTTTACAAAAATGCAAAAAAATCATTCTTATACTCACAAAGCCTTTTAATTTGCGTTCATAAAACCCCAGTAGTCGAAAACCATCCGATAATACGAGAAATTAGAGATTTATTACGGACCAGGTTGACACCAATGGGAGACACGTTCTATTTTTAGATTATCAGTTCTCTCATTTAAATACAGGAAAACACAGAAAAGGTTTCAAACATCCGTAAGAAGAAGACATTATGGAAAAAAATTATTACATGTTTGTTTTGTAATGGAATTTAAGAATTATTAGTCACGTGCCGGTCACTTGACATTCCCAAAATGCCTTATTTATATTTGGCGCGAAATCTAAACGTAGCTTAAGAGGCTACCTAGCCTTTTAAGGGAATACCATCCAAAAAAATTTTTTTGTGTAATTTTATGATTCTTACTTATTGAAGATTTTTATTGCTTTTTCATATAAATTTCATTGACATATATACTTTTTAATTTGGTGTTATGTGAAAATTCTAAATACCCACCTTTAAGCCATATGGAACCTTCTTAAAGAAAGTAAAATACATGCAAGTTTTCTCCCGTAGACATAAATCTCACAATTTCGTTTTAATGTAACAGACAATTCTTTTTCGTGCCTTTGATTAAAATCGTGATTTAAACGGCTTATTATTGGTAGAATAAGGAGAAAGGTCGTTATTGATGCAAAATACATAATATTCAAGTCCAATATGCATTGACGACCGGAATAAAGGTTTGAAGTACAGACACTTAGACCCAACCAACACGGATGTAAACAAACAATTCGTGCATGTCGATGAGCTTGCAGGTAGGTACTGAAAACTTTCTGTTATGAACTTTTCGGACGATATTTTAATAAAATAATTGTAACGGAACTGTAGAGCTTGAATAGAATGTGCCTTCTGAAATAATGATTACGCATGTCATTTCTTTCTAGAGCTGTGAACCGCGATCAAATGACGGCAAACGTATGTAAATTCTGACCATCGATGATCACGGATACATAATGATGTGGCATTCTTGTTTGTTCTCAATTTCTTAACCCTTTAACACACGTCAGAATCTTAGACCTATCTAAATTGAAAGCATTTGCAGACGACAATTTCATAGTGGCTCAAATGATGTAATTTTAGCTCACCTGAGCACGAACTGCTGAGTGAACTATTGTGATAGTGCTGTGTCTGTCCACAGGAATTGGACGTTTATTTGGTGAAAATAGCTAAATGTCAGCCGAAGTGGTCACTCTCTCTTATAAATATACAAGGAGTGCAACGAATTTCCGATCAAAATTTTACACGACTGTCACCCAAAATCATCGCTGAAAATGCGGTCAAATCAATATTAGCCGACATAAACACACATCTACCGTGCTCTTAAATATCTAATCTGCAGATTTAGTAAGTCCCAACCTGCCGTGAGTCACTCTTTCCGCGTCATTCATCCGATTTCCCTAGGGCGATATTTATCAGTAATCAGCCTCGGGGAATCCTCCAACGTGCACCAACTTCCAGTTATCGGAGTGAATGAAGGTATCCCCAACGAATGCGTTGGATTGTTTCTATATTTAGTCTCTACTTTTTGTAAACTAGACAATACAGTAAAAAAAAAATATATATATATATATTTGATTTGCATCGTGTTGATATAAATATAACATGATTTTTCTTAGATTTAACTTGTACCTACGGAAATATTATGAAAATTTTCTGACGTGATTTATTGGAAAAAGTAACCGGACATTTTCATTCACTCCCATAACCGGAAGTTGGTGAACGATGGAAGCTTCGCCGGGAGGCTGATTCTTGATAAATATCGCCCTTGGGAAATCCGATGAATGACACGGAAAGAGTGATTCACGGCAGGTAGGGACACAATAAATCGACAGATTAGATATTTAAGAGCACGGTAGATGTGTGTTTATGTCGGCTAATATTGATTTGACTCCATTTTCAGCGATGATTTTGGGTGACAGTCGTGTCAAATTTTCATCGGAAATCTGTTGCACTCCTTGTATATTTTATAATAGAGAGTGACCACTTCGGCTGACATTTAGCTATTTTCACCAAATAAACGTCCGATTCCTGTGGTCTGTCGTCCATCATGCGTTGTCCGTCGTCAACCTTTACCTTTTGTACGCTCTAGAGGCCACATTTTTCGTCCGATACTCATGAAATTTGGTCAGAATATTTGCCTAGATGTCAGAATATTTGCTTAGATGAAATCTCGGACGAGTCCGAATTTGTGTCATGTTGGGTCAAAAACTAGGTCACTAGGTCAAATCCTAGAAAAACCTTGTGTATGCTCTAGAGGCCACATTATCAGTCCAATACTCATGAAAGTTGGTCAGAATGTTTTAACTTGATAAAATCTCCGACGTTTTTGAAAATGGGTCATGTTGGGTAAAAAACTAGGTCACTAGGTCAAATCTTAGAAAAACCTTGTGTATGCTATAGAGGCCACATTTTCAGTCCAATACTCATGAAAGTTGGTCAGAATGTTTGCCTTGATAATATCTCAGAAGAGTTTGAAAATGGGTTATGTCGGGTCAAAAACTAGGTCACCAGGTCAAATATTAGAAAAACCTTGTGTACACTCTAGAGGCCACATTTTCAGTCCAATAGTCATTAAACTTGGTCAGAATGTTTGCTTTGATGATATCTAAAACGAGTTCGAAAATTAGTCATGTCGGGTCTAAAACTAGGTCACTAGGTCAAATCTTTGAAAAAACCTTGTGTATGCTCTAGAGGCCACATTTTCACTCCAAAACTCTTGAAAGTTGGTCAGAATATTTGCCTTGATGATATCTTAGATGAGTTTGAAAATAGGTCATGTTGGGTCAAAATCTAGGTCACCAGGTGAAGTATTAGAAAAACCTTTTGCACACTCTAGAGGCCACATTTTCAGTCAAAAACTCTTGTAAGTTGGTCAGAATGTTTGTCTTGATGATATCTCGGACAAGTTTGAAAATGGGTCATGTTGGGTCAAAAACTAGGTTATCAGGTCAAATCTTAGAAAAATCTTGTATATGCTCTGGATGCCACATTTCAGTCCAACACTCTTGAAAATTGGTCAGAATGTTTGCCTTGATAACATCTTGGATGAGTTTGAACATGGGTCATGTTGGGTCAACTCCTCCTTAAGTCCCTGTGGACAGCATGTACAGCTTCCCACGTTCATTGATTGACGTTGTTGCCAATGAAGTAAATCAAGGGAGAAAGGTGTGCCTGATGCAACACTCCTACTCACGACCCCTAGAACTCTATTACTGCTGCTGTACCAAGTGAGCGAGCCAGGCATCTGATCTTGAATCCATCCAACGTCATATATCATATTACTTGCAAAGGCAGTGAGACATTTAAAAAAATCAGGAGTTGAAGAAGTGAAGTGATAAAAAGTGGCCTGGATGTCAGGCTTCGTTGGCTCAGATGTTAGGGCACTTGGTCTTTAACTCTTTACTGAACGACAAAATTTTAGACTCATCCAAACCAAAAGCACTCGCAAACGACAAAATTAATTTGACGCAGAAATAGATTTTTTTTTTCAGCAAGGTAGAAAACAATGTGAGAAAAGGAGAAAACACTGGCTACCAGCATTTTCTCCTGATCCCACAATGTTTTCAAAGGCTTCTATCTCTGGGTCATAAAAATCAGGGATTGTTTCGTAATTAGTTCGGCAATGGACCCCCTCTTTTTGAGTCCAGCACTGGCTGCAATTTTTCCCCTTTTGGATTTACAATGTGCATTTGACTAACAATTGAATGAACAATTTTCAAGGGCAAGCACATAAAATGCAATAAATAATTTTCCCAAAATATATAAATTTAATTTTTTTGAGGGGGTTGGGGCATACTCTTACGCAGTTATGATTCAGATACACATATTGCTTTTCAAAATATGACCCCATGTAAAGAATTCAACATATACATATACTTTTCAGTTTCTCATAAGAGACACTAGAACCAAAAACTGACAACATGACGGAGCTTACTCTCGGAAATAACAAAGTCTGTATCTCACACCATGGTGAGTGTTTTTATACAAATATGCTTAACTTGTTATCACACAATCCTGACTTTCAATGATCCTTTGAAAGAGCCCTTTTGAAAACATCGTGGGAAAAAGAAAAAAAATGCTGGAACCAGCATTTTCTCCTTTTCCCACAATCTTTTCTTCCCTTCCTAAAAAAACAAATTCATTTTGTGGGGGGGGGGGGAAATCAAAATCAGGCGGGTGGTTGGTATCCATTTCTTTGTTCAAATCATAACTTTGACTTGAAACTTGGCAGTTGTGTTTGTTGCAATAATATGGAGTGCAGTGTGAAAGAACCATAACTGTACCTCGTGCTGTCTTTCAGTTATTTCCATTTGATTGTTGTTTTTACAACATTTTCTGCTTGTCCAGAGCATAACTTTGTCATCTCTGGTCCAGTTGACTTGAAACTTGGCATCTGTGTTTGTTGCAATATTATGAAGGGCAGTGCGTTGCAATAATACAAAGTGCAGTGCGAAAGAACTGTAACTCTACCTTGACTGGAAACTTGCCATTTGTGTTTTTGCAATAATACAGAGTGTAGTGTAAAAGAACCATAACTCTACCTCTTGCTGTCTTTGACTTATTTCCCTTTGATTATCATATTTACAGCATTTTCTGCTTGTCTGAAATAGAACTTTGGCATTTTTAGTCTGAAAATCTTCAAATTTGGTATGCATGATTGTTAAAAAATTATGGAGTGCAGTGCATAAGAACCATAACTCTTCCTAGCACAAATCTTTTGAGTTATTCCCTCTTAGATCTTCATTTTTATAGCATTTCTTGCTTGTCCGGGGCATTACTGTAATCATCTTAAGTAGGAGTGACTTTAAATATTGTATGATTATTTGTTGCAATATTTAGAAGTGCAGTGCCCATGAATTGTAACTCTACCTTGTGCTGAATTTGAGTTATTTCCCTTCGATCATCATTTTTACTGCATTTAGTGCTTGTCCAGAATATAACTGTCATCTCAAGTCATAACGACTTCAAATTTGGTGTGCATGTTTGTTGCAATATGAAGGAGTACAGTACGAAAGAACAATAACTCTGCTTAGCACAGATTTTGAGTAATTCCACTATGATCTTCATTTTTACAGTATTTCTTGCTTGTCTGGAAGGGAACTTGGTCACCTCAAGTCAAATTGACTTGAGACCTGGTAAACATGTTCATTGCAGTTATGAAAAGTGCAATGCACTGGAA
Source organism: Tridacna crocea (assembly GCA_943736015.1). Classification (NCBI taxonomy): domain Eukaryota; kingdom Metazoa; phylum Mollusca; class Bivalvia; order Cardiida; family Cardiidae; genus Tridacna; species Tridacna crocea. Next base: position 28,546,129 of record OX031066.1, on the reverse strand, counting down.
CCATAACCTTACCTAATGCCCTATTGGAGTTATTTCCTATTCCTTATTTCTTTCTGTACAGCTTTTCTTGCTTCTCTACAATATAACTTTGTCTTTTCATGTAGGAATGACGTGAAACTTTATATGCATGTTTCTTAACTTTAGAGGAGATATTGATGCGTATTTCAATCACTTACATGATTTCTGCTGCACTACTTTTTCCTATACTGCCCTTTACTATTATTATTCCCTCCTGGACAACTGGTAATGGGACAGGCTAATCTTGCAACAATTTGCCGGTCTTGTTTCAAATGCGTGTTGTACACAGAGTCAGTGTCAAGCTCTAAGCCACAGATTCTCAGACATCCATTTGTTTTGATATCATTTTTTGCTGTCAGTTTCTGAATAAGCTTGCCTTCTTCTGCATCACTATTATTCTCCACATTTTCCATAGTTTAATTTGGCTTGACTTTCCTACAGGAACCGGATTTCTGAAATCAGAAGGCTTAAACAGTACAGCGTTTCTAAGCCTTTTCCAATTTTAGTTACAGACAAATTACATTGATGTTGACAAAAAGCTTTTTCATAGACTGTGTCAAAGAAAGCACAGATAAATAACAGACATTTTCTTAAACAAAAGTCTAAGTCTGCAATTATTTATCACAAGAAGAAAATTATGTGATAAAAACTTATCTCAATCTCTAGTGACAATGTGTAATACTTTACACTTCTTCTCTTATAGGGGCCACTGTGACTTCATGGATAAATGACGGAGAGGAAATTCTGTTTTGCAGGTGAGAAGAAAACCTTATGATAACTGCCGCAGATCAGATCAGCTTGTTTTTTTTTTTCATTTTTTGTTTATTTTTGAAAGATATTATATTAGTATACCTTTATTCAACAAGTAAAAACAAGTACAGTTCTTGATAAAATCTTACCAAGTTTGGTTAATTGATTGTGTGGTGTTTGATGCCATTAGGCATTTTTAACATTATTGCAGCTGCCAGTGCACCTATCCATTCTTTCCTGGAATTTTTTTATCACCAGTACTCTGCACAATATTCTTTCAAAGCCACTTGCTGCTTTCCGGCATAACCAGCATTGAAACGATGATCAGAGGTGAGAGATGAATGAATCCTATTGAAATTATCATCTTCAATCCTCTGAAAGAAAATGGCAACCCTCCAAGTCTATCAAGTTAAATTTGTCGTAGACATAATCCAGGTTGTTACAGTAGCGTGAATACTCTGTCTTGATATGAATCCAACCTTTCAAGTCTGTTAATTCATGTTGATTTTCCATATTATACAGCAATAGTACTAAATTAATCTTTTACTATTGTTTTGGGGAGTTATTACATTTTTATGTAGTACATGACAATAATTTTTTTGACTCCTTACCTCATGTCAAACTTGTCCATATTGAAAGCATTTCCAGATGACAAAAATAAATGCGGCTGAAGAATCAAAATTTGTTTTTTGGCAGGGTAGAAAACATTGTGGGAAAAGGAGAAAATGCTGGTTTTCCCACATTGTTTTCGTAAGATTTCTTTCCCAGGATCGTTAAAAGTCGGCAATGTGTGATAAAGAGTTAAACTGTATGTTTTCAGCAAGAATGCAGTGTTTGATAACAAAAAGGCCATAAGAGGTGGAATACCATTAGTTTTTCGTAAGTTTGCACTTTCAATACTTGTCTGTGTTCATTTCTTATCTTTTTGAGTCCTTTTCACTCATTTACTAATTCTGTCCCTGCATTACAAAGTGTGTATACAGGCCATTGTCTGCGCATGTCATATTCTTTGAAGAGTCGACCTGTCAGACATAACACATCACTCTCCCCCAAAGTTGGGGGATTGTAGTAATACACAGATAACAATATTTTAAACTGGGTCCACTTGAAAGTATTTGCAACTGATGCGTTAACTCTTTTCCCAACAACAAAATCATACAGTGGTCCAAATTGAAAGCATTTGCAGACGACAATGTAATTATGGCTGAAAAATTGAAATTTGTCTTGGGAAGGCTAGAAAACATGGTGGGAAAAGGAGAAAATGCTGGTTACCAGCATTTACTCCTTTTCCCACAATGTTTTCAAAAGGCTTCTTTCTCAGGGTCGTTAAAAGTCGGGATTTTGTAGTAGAGAGTTAACCCTTTACCACATATGCCGACTTTTAACAACCCTGAGATAGAAGCCTTGTGAAAACACTGCGGGAAAAGGAGGAAATGCTGGTGACCAGCATTTTCTCCTTTTCCCACAATGTTTTCTACCCTTCCCAAAACAAATTTCAGTTTTTGAGTCTGGTTTGTTTTGTTGTCTGCTAATGCTATCAATTTGGATAGGTCTAAAATTTTGCTGTGTGGGAAAGGGTTAAATGAAGCACCAATTATGAAATCTGTATATGGAAGGATAGAAAATACATAGATAACGGAGAAAGAGGAAAGTGCTGTTTACTAGCATTGTCTCCATCTCTTACAGTGGTGGCAAAAGCCCTTTTTCTTGGGGTCTTCGAACTTCAGGATTGTGTAGAAAAAGGTTGTGTGACAGTCTAGTTTATAACAAGCACCTGGGTTTAATTCTTTACCAGAAAATCTGATGTTTTCATATGAAGGAGATGGTTTTGGAAAACATTATAGGAAAATCAGACAATGCTGATGGTCAGCATTGTCTGCTTTTCCCATAATATATTCTACCCTTACCTAGACAAATGGATTATCTCCCAATAGATATACAAATACTACATCTATCTAATTTGGGTATCCTGGGTACAGAAGCAGACTACTTTTTCAAAACAACAACCTTACTGGGTACAGAAGCGGACTTCTTTTTCAAAACAACAACCTTTCTTGGTACAGGAGCGGATTACTTTTTCAAAACAACAACCTTTCTGGGTACAGAAGCGGACTACTTTTTCAAATCAACACCCTTTCTGGGTACAGAAGCGGACTACTTTTTCAAAACAACAGTCTTTCTGGGTACAGAAGCGGACTACTTTTTCAAAACAACAGTCTTTCTGGGTACAGAAGCGGACTACTTTTTCAAAACAACAGTCTTTCTGGGTACAGAAGCGGACTAATTTTTCAAAACAACAACCTTTCTTGGTACAGAAGCAGACTACTTTTTCAAAACAACAGTCTTTCTGGGTACAGAAGTGGACTACTTTTTCAAAACAACAGTCTTTCCAGGTACAGAAGTGGACTACTTTTTCAAAACAACAACCTTTCTTGGTACAGAAGCGGACTACTTTTTCAAAGCAACAACCTTTCTGGGTACAGAAGCGGACTACTTTTTCAAAGCAACAACCTTTCTGGGTACAGAAGCGGACTACTTTTTCAAAGCAACAACCTTTCTGGGTACAGAAGCGGACTATTTTTTCAAAACAATAACCTTTCTGGGTACAGAAGCGGACTACTTTTTCAAAACAACAACCTTTCTGGGTACAGAAGCGGACTACTTTTTCAAAGCAACAACCTTTCTGGGTACAGAAGCGGACTACTTTTTCAAAGCAACAACCTTTCTTGGTACAGAAGCGGACTACTTTTTCAAAACAACAACCTTTCTGGGTACAGAAGCGGACTACTTTTTCAAGACAACAGTCTTTCTGGGTACAGAAGCGGACTACTTTTTCAAGACAACAGTCTTTCTGGGTACAGAAGCGGACTACTTTTCCAATACAACAATCTTTACTTTAAATTTCAAAATGAAATTAAAGTTTAATCAATAAAACGCTCCCTCGTGCAATTCATTCAGCTATGATTGACTAACATGTAACCTATGCATCAGCCGTTCATTAAACAAGGTTCCACATGCTTGGGTGATAAGCTAATAACTTCAGTATAAGCCCTTCTTTTCCCAAGTATAGGGGGGGCATGGGTGATGCGTCATGGCAGACAGCACAAATCTTCAAAGAATATGACATACACAGACAATGAAGACAAATGCTTTCAAACTTTTATTCTCTTGTATGGTGCTTAAATGTTCTGTAACAAAACTAATCATCTTGATCACACTTCAATAAGAATATATCTGTTACACTTTTTTTCAGCTCAATTTGGACCCTGGGAGAAGGGACCACAACATGGATTTGCCAGAATCAAAGCATGGAAACATGTCCCAGAAAAGGTACGGGCATTTGCCTTGACAAGTTTATGCATGTAGCACCTCTCTTTTGTTAGAATCTTACACAAGAATTTCTTACAGCCAAAAATAGGTCTGTTCTTCACAAAATGATGTCACTTTTTCAACAATTTATTTAACCCTTTCCTAAACAACAAATTTTGGACTCTTCTAAACCAAAAGAGTTTGCAGGCAACAATTTTAGATTTGGAGAAAATGCCAGAAAGTTCTCAAAAAGAGTAGAAACTGGTAACCAACTTTTTCTCCTTTTCCCACATTGTTTTCTATGCTATCAAAGACATCTTCTACAATTTTAGCAACTTTAAATTTTGGATTTGCATTATGATAGTGTAGAAAACATTGTGGGAAAAGAAGAAAATGTTGGTTACCAGCATTTTCTTCTTTTCCCACAATGTTTTCAATGGCCCATTATTAAGGCCACAAATTTATTGTCATCTTCAAATGCTTTCAAATAAGATGATTCGAAATTTGTCTCATGTGGTAAAGGGTTAAAACTAAATAGAAATGCAAATTTATAAATGAAAACTAAATTATTCTGACTGATTGCAGACAACTGAAGGGGGAACAGCAACCAGTTTTTCTCTTGAAGATGATGATGACACCAGAAAAACATGGGATGCAAGGTAAATGCATTATATGGTCTGCAACAAGCGAAAAGGGGCATTCGGACATTTGTGTAAAGTGTCCTTTCGGATCAGCCTGCACAGTTCACGCAGGCTGATCCAGAACAACACTTTCCGTCTATATGTAATTTTCTGTCATTGCGCAAGTCTACTCTATCACAAAATCTAATGTAGTCGTAAAGTGCCGTCAGGAATTAGCAAGCTGATCATACACAACACTTTATGCACATGTCTGCATGCCCCTTTTCACATATTGCAAGCCATATGATTAAATCAGCGCTTAACCCTTTACCACACAATTTCAAGTCTGAATGACCTTGTTACGGGAGACCACTCCTTCCTTACTGCATAGCTTTAGGGTATAAAATCAATACCGCACAACTGTGTCAGAGAGAATTCTCTTTGGCTCAATGGTTATGGTATTGGTCTTTAAAACCTAAAAAAAATGAGGATATTTGCCCTTCATACTGGTTAAGTGCAAAGTGGACACAAGGTCTTGACAAAATTTTCGACTGTAAAAATACTTGTTAGCATTTTTTAATGTTTATAATCATGCTATCAATCTTTTAATTTTCAAAATTATCAGCTGTAAAAATACTGTATAGCATTTTCAGATGGTACATGTATTTAACTCTTTACCGCACAGTCCTGACTTTTAAGGACCCTGAGAAAGAAGCCTTTTGAAAACATTGTAGGAAAAAGAGAAAACGCTGGTAACTAGCATTTTCTCCTTTTCCCACAATGTTTTCTACCCATCCCAAAACAAATTTTAATTCTTTTGTCACATTTAATTTGTCGTCTGCAAACGCTTTCAATTTAGATTAGTAAAAAATTTTCTTGTATGGTAGAGAGTTAATCTTTTTTATCCTTCAGATTCAAACTATTATACACAGTGATATTGAAAAACAACTGTCTAGAAACAAAACTGAAGGTATCAAATACTGGTAAGTGTTTTTCTTGTATTTCCATTCCACATACAAAAAAAATTTATATATCTTTCTGTTTGTTTGCTCATGTTTGAGTTTAACGTCATTTTAACAGCTGAGGTCCTATAGCAGTGGTCAATGCACTTAACTCCTTACCAAACAACAATAGTTCAGGCTTCTCCAAATAGAAAGCATTTGCAGACAACACAACAAAAGTGACTGAAAATATGAAATTTGTTTTGTAAAGGGTAGAAAACATTGTGGGAAAAGGAGAAAATGCTGGTTACCAGTATTTTCTCCTTTTCCCACAATTTTTTCTGAAGGCTTCTTACTCAAAAGTAGGGATTGTTTGGTAATGGGTTAACCCTTCACTCCATAGATACTCATTTCTACGCATTGCTTGTAGGAGCCTTTGGAAAACATTGTGGCAAAACGTGAAATTGCTCGTGACGAGCAATTTCACCTTTTGCCACAATATTCTCTATGCTATCAAAAGATGTCATATACACATAAGAAATAGCTTCATCCTTGCTGTTATTTAGGGTCAGTTAGAGATACCATAGAAATGCCTTATGGGGTAATGGGTTAAGCATGAATTCCTGGGTGTCTCACAACAGTACAGAGACAATTTTCTTTCCAAGCCACTGACCACTATTATCAGATGTATCAGAGGTTCGAGGCAAAAAATTGACAAAAAGAAAGTTTGCCTCTACAAATATTTAACTAGGAACCATTAGGTCACAATTCAGATGCCCAAAGCACGTAGCCAGGAAGCTTGGCTGTTTATCTTTCAGCAGATCACTTTCGAACCCATTATGGCAGGAGAGAAACTATGTAACAAGCAGTTGTTAATTTTTCCACTTTGTTTGCATATAGTCCTAAATCCAACCCAAGTCCATGATAATCATTGGTAAATGTTTGCATATAGTCCTAAATCCAACCCAAGTCCATGAAAACAGGGTTATGTTCAAGCTGATGACAAGTCTGAAAAAGTGTTCAGGAAAGAGTTAACCCAGTACCACTTGGTAAAATTTTAGCCCTATCCAAATTGAAAGCATTTGCAGATGACAATTTCACAGTGGCTCAACTGGTGCAATTTTGCTTTGATAGGGTAGAAAACTTTGTGGGAAAGGAAGAAAATGCTGATTACCAGGGAAAACTGTTGACATTACAATGACTTAACTCATTACCACACAATCCCTACTTTTGACGCCCCTGAGAAAGAAGCCTTTAGAAAACATTGTGGGAAAAGGAGAAAATGCTGGTAACCAGCATTTTCTCCTTTTCCCCCAAAGTTTTCTACCCTTTACAAAATAAATTTCATATTTTCAGTCACTTTTATTTTGTCATCTGCAAATTCTTTCAATTTGGACCAGTCTAAAATGTTGTCGTTTGGTAATGGGTTAAATAAGTTTATGTGATAGTGTCCTTTGATGGCCAGTGCACAGAAAGATTTTGAAGTAGTTTAGTTTTACAAGATTGTCAGAAACAGGCAGATCTGAGTTATCATTAGAATTACTTTTCTAAAATTAGGTCATTTGAATTTATTTTTGGGCATCTACTTGTAACTTTGAAGACTGAATATGTCTAACCGCAATTTTGATAGGTCCATTGGACCCTTGCCATGTTATTTTTTGGTTGGTCTGATTTCCATTTTAGTAGGTCCTGGACCACAGACCAGTGCTTTTTTTTTAAGCCCTGGAATTTGTGGTAAACAGACACACCTGTGAAAAGAGAGTTTGATTTTTCTGTAAAAGTTATTTAGCCTTGTTGGCCTTTATAGGCTGACACAGGTCCAATATGTCGCTGTTGGTAAATTTTCTGCATGTCAAAGTACCATTCTAAGTCATGGTACAGCCTTTTTAACTCTTTACAAAACAACAAAATTTTGAACTAGTCCAAATTGAAAACATTTGCAGAAGACAAAATAAATGTGACTAAAACTTTGGAATCTGGGAAGGGTAGAAAACATTGATGGAAAAGGAGAAAATGCTGGTTACCAGTATTTTCTCCTTTTTCCTGCATTGTTTTCAAAAGATGTCTTTCTCATGCTCATTAAAACTCGGGACTGTGTGTTGAAGGGTTAGGCAGTGTGCTCCTCATTTAGTTTTTGTGTCAGATTTTCTATTATTCTCCCGATTATTCCAGGTGCAGAAAATTTTGATTTCACAACCCTAATGCACACATACCTCAGTGTATCAGATATTGACAAAGCTAGAATTGTTGGACTTCAAGGGCTTGAATTTACAGATAAAGTAAGTTGGTTTCTCACACCTTTAACATTTGTTTGTTCATAAAAGAAAATGTTGTGGTATTTCCATAGTGGTGTCATTATTGTTGTCAGCCTCGTTGTCATGTAAAAACTAAACATTTTCAATAATTTTGACATGTTACAATATCTCTTTAATAATACACCCTGCAAAATATCGGATCAATAACCAGGTCAGTTGGTTAAATCTTTAAAAAACCTTGTGTATTCTCTAGAGGCCACAAAATCTTAGTCCAATTCTCATGAAATGTGGTCAGGATGTTTGTCTTGATGACATCTTACACCAGTTTGAAAATGGGTCAGGTTGGATGAAAAACTAGGTCACTAGATCAAATTTTAGAAAGACCTTGTGTACACTCTAGAGTCCACAATTTAAGTTCAATATTAATGAAACTTGGTCAAAATGTTTGTCTTGGTGACATGGATTAGTCTAAAAAAAAGTCTTGCATACAAACCAGAGGCCTAATTTTCATTCTAATAATTATGAAAGCATGATAGAATGTTTGTTATGGTATCTCAGAGGAAGAAGTTTAAAATGGCTCCGATGTGGTCAAAAAGCTGGGCCATCATGGCCCACTTGTTTGTAAATTTCAGATGGCTGGAAAAATTTTGCATATTAGCACACAACACTGTATTTTGCATGTTTATTACTGGTGCAAATAGAGCTGATTTACACAATCTCTCGTTAAAACAACTCTGAAAGGGAAGGCTTTTGAAAATGCTATGGGAAAAGGAGAAATGCTTGTTATCAGCATTTTTACTTTTCCCACAATGTTCTCTGCCCTTCCAAAGGTAAATCATATCATTTGAGTAAATTTACTTTAACTTGACATCTACAAACACACCTTTTTCATAAGAAGAGATTTGAAATAAATTGTTGGTTTACAGTAATATCATAAAGAACTTTGTACAATAGGACAATGTGAGTTCATTCAGTTTGAAAACATTTCGAGAATTTGGCAACTTTAACTATCCACCACACTATCCTGACTTTTAACCACCCTAAAAGCGAAGCCTTTTGAAAACATTGTGTAACCAGCATTTTCTCATAGTAACCAGCATTTTCTCCTTTTCCAACAGTGTTTTCTACCCTGCTGGAAACAAATTTCAATGATTGAAATATGTTTATTTTATAGTCTGCAGGTGCTTTCAAATTGGACCGGTCTAAAATTTTGTCATTTGGTAAAGAGTTAACTATTGAAAGCATTTGCGGACGACAACATAAACATAACTCAAAAATTGAAACATGATTTTGCAAGAGATGAAAAGATTGTGGAGAAAGGAAATATGCTGGTTACCTTTTTTTCCTTTTCTCATAACGTTTTCAGACGGCTTCTTTCTCTGGGTTGTAAAAACCAGGGATTGTTCGTAAAGAGTAAAATATCAGATGACAAGATTGATTAAAACTGTTATGAAAGTTTGGACTATTTTCCCACAATGTTTTTATACGCCCGTCGAAGACGGGACGTATTATGGGATCACACGTGCCGGGCGGGCGGGCGTTCGGGCGGGCGTTCAGGCGGGCAGGCGCGAGGCGTCCAGTTCTTTGTCCGGAGCATATCTCCAAAACTATTTTAGCTAGGGTTATGAAATTTCATTGGTGGATAGATCTCATCGAGGGGGAGTGCAGTGCACAGGAATCATAACTCTTGCTTGCTTAATTTTTGAGTTATTGCCCTTTGTTTTTTTTTCGTACTTGAATTTCGTCCGGAGCATATCTCCAAAACTATACTAGCTAGGGTTATGAAATTTTATGGATGGATAGATCTCATCGAGGGGAAGTGCAGTGCACAGGAACCATAACTCTTGGTTGCTTAACTTTTGAGTTATTGCCCTTTGTTGTTTTTCATACTTGAATTTTGTCTGGAGCATATCTCCAAAACTTTACTAGCTAGGGTTATGAAATTTCATGGGTGGATAGATCTCACTGAGGGGGAGTGCAGTGCACAGGAATCATAACTCTTATTTGCTTAATTTTTGAGTTAGTGCCCTTTGTTGTTTTTCATACTTGATTTTTGTCCGGACCATATCTCCAAAACTATACTAGCTAGGGTTATGAAATTTCATGGGTGGATAGATCTCATCTAGGAGGTGGTGCAGTGCACAGGAATCATAACTCTTGCTCGCTTAATTTTGGAGTTATTGTCCTTTGTTGTTTTTCATACTTGAATTTTGTCCGGAGCATATCTCAAAAATTATACTAGCTAGGGTTATAAAATTACATGGGTGGATAGATCTCATCAAGGGGCAGTGCAGTGCACAGGAACCATAGCTCTTGCTCGCTTAATTTTTGAGTTATTGCCCTTTCATTTTGTTTTTCATACTTGAATTTTGTCCAGAGCATATCTCCAAAACTTTACTAGCTAGGGTTATGAAATTTCATGGGTGGATAGATCTCACCGAGGGGTAGTGCAGTGCACAGGAACCATAACTCTTGCTTGCTTAATTTTTGAGTTACTGCCCTTTCTTGTTTTTCATACTTGAATTTTGTCTGTAGCATATCTCGAAAAATTTACTAGCTAGGGTTATGAAATTTCATAGGTAGATAGATCTCACCAAGGGAGAGTGCAGTGAACAGGAATCATAACTCTTGCTTGCTTAATTTTTGCGTTAGTGCCCTTTGTTGTTTTTCATACTTGAATTTTGTCCGGAGCATATCTCCAAAACTATACTAGCTAGGGTTATGAAATTTCATGGGTGGATAGATCTCATCAAGGGGGAGTGCAGTGTACAGGAATCATAACTCTTGTTTGCTTAATTTTTGAGTTAGTGCCCTTTGTTGTTTTTCATAGTTGAATTTTGTCTTGTGCCTGCCCCAGCTTTACAACTTGGGGTAAGACGGGCGTATCTTGCGACAATTTGCCGCTCTTGTTTACAGTTTCAAAGACAGAAATAATCTTTTGGAGAGTCGTATAATTTTGACTCAGTGAAGTTTTTAATTTGGACAAGTTTAACTCTTTACCAGAAGCCAAAATTTTAGCCCTGTCCAAATTGAAAGCATTTGCAGACAACAATTTCAGTGTGGTTGAAATGGAGAATTTTTTTACGGATAGGGTAGAAAACATTGTGGAAAAAGGAGAAAATGCTGGTTACCAGCATTTTCTCCTTTTCCCTCAATGTTTTCAAAAGGCTTCTTTCTCAGGGTCATTAAAAGTCATCATTGTGTGGTAAATCTGTGGATGTGTATAGAATTCATGATGTTCTTCCTGGGTTTTCAAAGGTACATGGAGGAGACCACATAGAATCTAGAGAGAAAGTCTTTGTGGATGAGAATTATGACAGGTAAATATCTTGTAATGATAAATATGGGTCCCACTCTGGCAGAAGGGGGTTTAAAGCACCTCAGTTAATTCTTTACCAAACGACAAAATTTTAGACTGGTCCAAGTTGAAAGTATTTGCAGATGACAAAATGAATGTGACTCAAATTTGGTTTGGGAAGCATAGAAAAATATTGTAGGAAAAGGAGAAAATGCTAGTTACCAGCATTTTCCCCTTTTCCCTCACTTTTTTTTCAGAAACTCTCTTCTTCAGGGTAGTTGAAAGTCAGGATTGTGTGGTACAGGATTAAGCCCCTTTTTCACAGAGCATGTCTCAGTTATGTAGTTTAACCCTTTCCCAAACAATCTCTGTATTTTACGGGTCTGGAATAGTAGCCTTTTTGGAAACATTGTGGAAAAAGGAGAAAATGCTGGTAACCAGCATTTTCTCCTTTTCCCACATTGTTTTCTACCCTATCATAGACAGAAATCATCTTTTCAGCAAGAGTTGAATTGTCGTCTGCAAATGCTTTCAATTCGGTCTAGTCCAAAAATTTGTCGTTTGGGAAAGGGTTAACAATGTCTTGACTTTTCTTCAAATCATCAGACCAGAATGTCCTTGTTTCTGTACTTTTTACATAGAAGCGCGCTTCGTTCTGTGGAATTCCATGCTATATTTAGTAATAATGAACAGGCCAGGCTGCTGATTTACCTCTTACGCACATAGCTTGTTATTGAGATTGAAAGTTTTAATTATTTTTGTACTGAAATTCTTTTCATGGGTTTAGTCAGTGTTCCCACTCAAGCTAATTATGCATAAATCACTTTATAGAATTGAAATTCACATCACAAATTTTAGTTATACGCAACACCTCAAGGAAGAAAAAAACATTTTAAAAAAACATATCTGCTTAACTCATGTAAAATGACAGGATTTGTACTGATACTGATTTGTACTTAACACCCGTCTTGAAAGATTATTGTCAAATCAGGCAGAAATACCTATACATGAAAAAAATGCTTGGTGTAAAAAACATTGATACCCATGGCACAACAAAATGTTCCTTTTGCTATTGTCCTATCTGTCATTCCAGACTGTCTATTCAGCTTTTAAGTGACTTTAAGCAGTATATTTCCTCAGAAATCTTAATATAACAGATTTTTGTGTGGCAAATCATCAATATTGATTGCTTTTACTCTAGCTGAAAACCATCATTTTCATACCCTCAAATATGAAATCTTACCCCCAGATTTACAGCTTAGGGGGTAAGTGTACCCTTGAAATAAAAAGCTAGTGGGAACACTGGTTTGAGTACAACCATTCCTTTTCAAATTCTGAACATTTGTTTTGCATTTTTACATTGGTGAGCAGCTAGTAGCCTGGAAAGTTTTACTTCAAATACAGATAAAGACTCAAGGAGCACCTGAATAGATAATCTGGTTGTTATGATTGACTGGTGACTTCAATTGTTAAAAGCTGAACTAACCAGAGAAAAAATTATGCAATGTAAGCTAACCCTTTATTACACAGTGCCGACTTATGACACGCCTTCAAAAGAAACCTTTTGAAAACATTGTGGGAAAAGAAGAAAATGCTGGTAACCAGCATTTTCTCCTTTTTCCCACAATGTTTACAGCTCTATCAAAAGGAATATTACACCATTTGAGCCACACTGAAATTGTCGTCTGCAAAATGCTTTCAATTTGGACAAGGCTAAAATTTTGTTGTTTGGTCAAGGTTTACTCACTTCCTCATTAATGATTTTTTTTGTAGAATTTACAAGAATTGTCCAGTTCCTGTCCAGCTTTACCCAGATGGGGAAAGCGCTCCTAAATGTGTGACAATCAACCACACCAATTTACCTGATATAGGTATGTATGACGCTATTTTTCCAGTTACAACATTTCTTTACGGTAGCAATATTTCTTTTCTGTAACAGTTTTGCTTCTGAGGTACAGTATTTATTTTCTGTTAAAGTATTTCTGTTCATTAACACCATTATTTTTTCAGTAACACTATTTCCTCTATCTAATAGCATTTTTTTTTTCTGTAACAGAATTCTTTGAAGTAACAATATTTCTTTTTAGCAACAGTATTTCTTTTCTGTAACGGTATTTCTTTTCTGTAACAGTATTTGTTTTCTGTAGCACTGTTGCTTTTCAGTTACAGATTTTTTTGTGTGTGTCAGTATTTCTGTCCAGTAACAGTATTTCCTTTCAGTAACAGTTCTAGTTTTCAGTAAGATTATTTCTTTTCTGTAACAATGGTTCTTTTCCGAAACCATATTTCTTTTCACACTGTTATTTCCAAATATAAATGATTAAGGCTTGAATAAAACCATTTTATATGACAACAATTTAGACTTGTCCAAGTGGAAACTGTTTACCATTGACAAGTCAAGTGTGGTCAAGAAATATGGATTATATTAGTCAAAGGATGGAGAAGATTATGGAAAAAGGAAAAACAATGCGGCTTATCAGCATTTTCTCCTTTTCTGACAATGTTTTCAAAAGCCTTTATCTCTTTACCAAACAACAAAATTTAAGACAGGTCCAAATTGAAAACACTTCTAGATGACAAAATAAACAACTCAAAAAATGAAATTTGTTTCCAGCAGGGTTGAAAACATTGTGGGATAGGGAGAAAATGCTGGTTACCAGCATTTTCTCCTTTCCCACAATGTTTTCAAGAGGCTTTTATCTCAGGGACGTAAAAAACGTGGATTGTTTGGTAAAGGTTTAATCCTTAGGAATGTATAAGCATCGACTATTCATTAAATACATTGAATTTGGACTAGTCCAAAATATTGTTATATTTTAAAGAAATAAAGTTGAACTGCGAGAGAAAACAATAATTCAATTTGATATTCCTAAATGCATCGCAAATTTAGTTTTCAATAATTCATTTCTTTGTCAATTTCAGTTGTTTGGAACCCTTGGGCAGAGAAAGCCAAGGCTATGTCTGACTTTGGTGACGAAGAATACAAAACAATGTTGTGTGTGGAAGCCGGATCTGTCGCAAAACCGATCAATATTGCAGCTGGAACCAGTCTAGAATTTTCTCAGAGTATTGTTGTAGGTCCAAATACTAACAAGCTGTAATTCTTTCCCAGTTTGCAAAAGTATTGGACTTATCCAAATTGACAGCATTTTCAGAGAAAAATGAAATACTGGTATGAGTTAAGTGAAGGGATTTTTTTCTTTTAAAGGGTAAAAAACATTGTGGGAAAGGAGAAAATGCTGGTTTCAAGCATTTTCTAATTTTTGCTTTCAAAAACCAACTTTTTGCGGGTTGTAAAATCATATGATTATTAATCAAACCATCAACTGAATTTCCGAAACAAGGCAGTGGCCAGATGTAGGGCTTTACATGGACAGATTTGGCTAGATCTCTATTTTTTTTTAAACTGCAGCAGTTAACTTTCTTTCTCTTGCAGCCAATCATGTTCAAAAAACATTGCACCAAAAGGAGAGTATGCCTGTAAAAGAAACTGCATAAAAACTAAAGGTCAATTATCCAAAAATGTTGAGTTGCCTGCAAATTTGTTTATAGGAATTGAGTGGAAAAGCCACAAAAAATTTGGATCAGTAGTGTACTGTTGAAGACATACTACAGTCAGTGTGACTGTTGCAGTCGGTTGAATTGAAAATAGGAGAATCATTATCAGAGCTCCAGATAGAGGGTGTGATTTTGATTTCAGAATTGAAAATATCAATTATTCTCCTCTAGGCCCTATGTCATGGGTACTCATTAGAATTGTCACATTGAGATGATTCTAATGAGTACCAACAACATAAAGTTTGGTTAAGAAGTAATGGATTTTGAATACTGTTACTCCCTCTGGAGCTCTGGTTATGTTTTTACCCTATCCCAAATGAAAGATTCTAGAGACTTTCAAATTCTAAAATTGTGCAGAGGACAAACTTAACCTTGGCACAAATGTGCTTTAGCTCTTTCATAGGGCAGAAAACATTGTGGGATAAGGCAAAAATGCTGGTTACCAACAGCATTTTCTCCTTTTCCCACGTTGTTTTCAAAAGACATCTTTTCCAGGGCCATGAAAAGCAGGGATTAATTGGTAAAGGGTAAAATGACTGAGGAGTATCAGTCTATAGAGGTGTAGTGACAGGGGTGTAGTACAAAAGCCCATTAGGACAGAAGCCAAGTTTTAGTTATAATCATATAATTAATTAAAAAATTTGATATGACTTGTCTTTAGAAAAGTAGAAAACATTATGTGAAAAGCAGGAAATGCCAGTAAGCAGCATTTTCTCCATCTCTCACATTGTTTTCAACATTTTCTCCTATTGCCACAGTTTTTTCCAAAAGACTTCTTTCACATGTTGTTATAAGTATGGGAAATGTTGCAGAGAAATAAACATTGAGAAGAAAGAAGGGCAATTTGATCATTCTGATCATTAAATCCATAATGTGTCTTTTCTTACAAAAATGATTTTAAAAAATGAGTTTCTAACACTTTTTTATAAGCAGTGGTCTTTTGTTGTCTCTGTCAAAATTAGCAGTAGGCTTTTGTCCAGTGGGCTTTTGTCCTAAAGGGCTTTTGTCCTAGTGGGTTTTTGTCCTCCCTGTCAAAATAAGCAGTGTGCTTTTGTCCAGTGGGCTTTTGTCCTAGTGGGCTTTTGTCCCAGTGGGCTTTAGTCCAGTGGGCTTTTGTCCTAGTGGGTTTTTGTCCTCCCTGTCAAAATAGCAGTGGGCTTTTGCCCTAGTGGGCTTTTTTACCAATGGGCTTTTTTACCAATGGGCTTTTGTCCTAGTGGGCTCTTCTCCTTTCCCCGTAGTGATAGTAGAGGTTTTGTGTTGTTGTGATAGACTAACAATGGGACTAATGCTTATTTTCCTTAACTCTTTATAAATGACAAATTTTAGACTGGTCCAATATGAAAGCATTTGCAGACGACAAAATAAATGGACTAAAGAATTTAAATTTGTTTTTAAAAGGGAAGAAAACACTGTGGGAGATGGAGGAAATGTTGGTTACCAGCATTTTCACCTTTTCTCTCTCTGATTTCAAAGGCTTCTTTTACAGGGGTGTTAAAAGTTGGGATTGTGTGGTAAAGGGTAAAGAATTTTTTCACTCTTTTGTTTTACTTTTGTTATTAATATTTTTTGTATTAACCCTTTACCCCACAGCAGAAATTTAGCCCTATCCAAATTGAAAGGATTTGCAGACGACAATTTTATAGTGGCTCAAATGATGTTATTTTTCTTTAATAGGGTAGAAAACTTTATGGGAAGATGAGAAAATGGTGGTTACCAGCATTTTCCCTTTTCCCATAATGTTTTCAACGGGCTTCTCTCTAGAGGTCGTTAAAAGGTGTCATTGTGTGGTAAAGGGTTAACTCTTTACCAAATAGTAAGATTTTAGACACATTCATTACCAAAGCATCATCAGACAGCTTATTTGCAGTGGCCTAAAGATGGTCCATGAAGGGTTAGAAAACATTGTCATATATCCTTTCGTAATTAATTCTTGGTTTTTACAACCCTAAGATCAAAGCATTTTAAAAACATTTTGGGAAAAGGAGAAAATGCTGGTTACCAGCATTTTCTCCTTTTCCCAAAATGTTTTCTACCCTGCTGGAAACAAATTACAATTTTTAAGTTATGTTTATTTTGTCCTATTCAAGTGCTTTCAAGTTGGACTGGTATTAGATTTTGTCATTTGGGCAAGGGTTTTAAAAAAAAGGTATTTGTCCATTTTCCTTGGATGTTTACCAGAATGTGTGTGCCTCACAACCAGATGGAAGTATGAAGTAATGTACCTTACATTTCTCACACTTGACATGATATGGCTTGCAAAACGCGAAAAGGGACATTCGGACATCTGTGTAAAGTGTCGTCTCGGATTAGCCTGCGCAGTCCGCGCAGGCTAATCTAAGACGGCACTTTCCGTTTATAAGATTTTTTTCTGTTCTGCAGAAGTCTACTGAAGGACAAAATCTAATGAAGACATGAAGTGCCGTCTCGGATTAGCCTGCGCGGACTGCGCAGACTGATCCGAGACGACACTTTACGCAGATGTCTGAATGTCCCTTTTCGCGTGTTGCAAGCCATATTGTAATGAGTTCCTATGCAGAGGAGGTACATCACGTGGAATAAACGAAAAAAAACTCTACAGGATTTTGGTAAAGTTTCCCCCCACCCGCCACCCCCAAGGGCTAAAAGCATGAAATAAATAGAAGATTGATATTTATTTCATCTTGTGAATAACATACGTAATATTTTCACTTGTGACTGCATGTCGTACATGAGTCATGCTATGACTAAAGGAAGTTTAATGCACCCGCCTAGCAAAAAGGGACCATCTGGGGACTGCAAAAGGTGTCGACCCTGGTCAGCCTGTGCAGATTTGGCAGGCTGACCAGGGTTGACGCTTTTCGCTTTCACGATATTTTCTTTATGAAAAGTGGTCATTTGGTTTTATTATACAATCACTTTTAAACCATCAACTTAAATTGACCTGCACTGTCTTCAATCTGTTTCATTCCAATTGATGTATGAAATTTCCAGAAAGCCCTTTTTTGCGTGATGGTTCACATATGGATCCATACAGCTAATTTTGTCCCAACAACCCGACGGGCCGAGCCCTGCTAGTGTGCAGGACTTCAAAACATGGGGTCCAGGGTTGGATATCTGGCACAGACCTCTGGTCAGCCAATTTCTTTCCAAGGATTGATGACAGTCACTGCAACAGGATTCATTCCTCTCCCAATATTCACTCTGACCATTGTTTGGATGATGATTATGTGGGAAAGCAGCTAGTAATTGTGTGAAGTACTGGTAAAAAAGACTCCAGAAAAGCATGGATAGTGCACTGGACGCCACAATATGACTGAAATAATGTTGAAAACAGTCTTAAACACCATACAACAAATCAATTAACAACCCAACTGAACCGTGGGGTAGACTGGAGCTTTCACATGCAGAAAATTGATCAAAAGCCAACTTTTTCAACCCAGGCCAGACTGCGCAGGCCGACCAGAGTTGACACTTTTTGCACATGCATTAAGCCCCCTTTTCAGGAAGCATGGCTCACATTTATCTAAAATAGTAAGCAGATTTTTTTTTTTTATTATAGCTGTTTATATAAAACTTTGCTTTAACCTTGGTTTTGTTATTAAATGCTTCATGATGATTTAACTTCTTGTTGTGTGTTCAGTCGGAGATCATGTGTGTGTGTGTGTGGGGGGGGGGCGGGGTTTGACATCCCTCATTCAATGATCAAAATCAAAGTATAAAAGGTATACATTCTTACGAACATAAAAGTTTGCAACAAATACATAGCTGAAATACAAACCACTGCTGGCAAGATTTGAACCCACGAAGGGCAGATATCCTCTTTTTTTCGAGGTTTAAAAGACCAATACTGAGCCAAAGAGATATCTCCCCAACACAGTGGTCTGGTATTGTATCTAAATCAGGACGAAGCTAAGTATGAAGGAGTGGTCTCCTGTAATACACCCTCTCTAAGAGTCATCATTTATTGATGACTCAAAGCCTTATTAGACAGAAAGTTAGACAACAAAATTAATGGGATTAATGCATGTTAATGGCTCAATTGCCAATCTACAACAAGTTCCCATCTTACAAACATGAAAGTTCGCAACAAATGCATAGCTGAAATTCAAACCGAATCTGGTGGGATTCAAACCCAGGACGGGCAAATCATCATCGTTTGAGATTTAAAAGACCAATACCATAAATAGTGCCAAAGAAGTATGTCTACTACGCAGTTGTCATGTATTGTATTTAAATCAGAACAAAGCTATGCATGACAGAGTGGTCTCCCATAAAAACATAGAGATTCATCTCGAGATCAGGTTTCAATTCACACCCTAATGGTGTCCATAGTTGCGAGGCTTTGTGTGGCTTTTTAACCAAAAGGTCCTGGGTTTGAGACCCCGGAGCGGTTGTCAACCGTGGGATTTTTCATTGGATCACACATTTGCCGCATATACCGGTGTAGTTCTTAGGAAGCCATCTTTGCAAGCAAAGGCTGACAATTCTCTACCATTACTCTGCCCTTGGGGGATCGAGCTTGATTTTTACATTCACCCGATAGGCTTTTTCATTGGATGCAGCCAGCTCTAACTGCAACGAATGAAATCATTGGTAGCATTTCATCTTTGATAAAAATAGAACAGTGTCGCTACCTTTCGAATAGAAGGTAAACATGGAAACCCACGTGGATGTCTGCTTATCGCTTTATGTGTTTCATAAGCGGTTTGTAAAACGATATTACATCGGCTCTTAGAAATATGATGTAAAGGGGGGGGGGTAATAACCAACATCCAATAGAGGGCGCATCGCAGGAATCTCGAAATCGGGCTCAATCAGCCAAGGTAAGATCCACGTAGTTATCATAACCCTGGCTCACGAAGATGCTAGGGAGCAGAATCGAGAGATTAGTAAAAGATGTGAGAACTCGTTTCTCGATCTATGGAAAATAAATATGTTAAACTCTTTACCAAACGACAAAATTTTAGACTTGTCCAAATTGAAAGCATTTGCAGACAACAAAATAAACGCGACTCAAAAATTTAAACTTGACTGTTGAAGAGTAGAAAACATTGTGGGAAAGGGAAAAAATGCTGGTTTCCAGCATTTTCTCCTTTTCCCACAATGTTTTCAGAAGGCTTCTATCTCAGGGTCGTAAAAACAAGGGATTGTTTGGTAAAGGGTAACTCTTTGCATCAAGATCCCAACTTTTAACTACCATAAGAAAGAAATTTTTTTGAAAACTCTGTGGGAAAAGAATAAAATGCTGATAACCAGCATTTTCTCCTTTTTCCGCAATGTTTTCTACCCTTCCAAAACATAAATTCATTTTATTAGTCACATTTACTTATTCATCTGCAAATGCTTTCAATTTGGACTGGTCTAAAATTTTGTGTAGTAAAGAGTTAAACCTTTCCCAAACAATCCCTGTTTTTATGACTCTGAGATAGAAGCCTTTTGAAAACATTGTGGGAAAAGGAGAAAATGAGGGTAACCAGCATTTGCTCCTTTTCCCA
Source organism: Tridacna crocea (assembly GCA_943736015.1). Lineage (NCBI taxonomy): Eukaryota > Metazoa > Mollusca > Bivalvia > Cardiida > Cardiidae > Tridacna > Tridacna crocea. The sequence goes on along the minus strand of OX031066.1, from coordinate 28,525,903 downwards.
CAATGTTTTCTTTCCAGCTGGAAACAAATTTCAACTTTTGAGTTACACTCATTTTGTGGTCTGCAAGTGCTTTCAATTTGGTCTAAAATTTTGTCATTTGGTAGAGTTAAACCAATCTCCACTTTGTATTTTTTCTCAATATATTTATTAGCTCTACTGGCTGGGTCTCTGACTCGGGACCTTTTGGTTAAAAGCCACACAAAGCCTCACAACTATTGAATCTGTATGCTGTTACAGGAGACCCCTCCTTTCTGCATAGCTTCGTCCCGATTCAATTACAATACCTGACCACTGTGCGTAGGGGTGATATCTCTTTAGCTCGGTTATGGCACTGGTCTTTTAGACCTCGATAAAGAAGATATTTGCTGGTCATGGGATCAAATCCCGCTTGAGGCAGTTCATATTTCAGCTGAGCATTTGTTGCAAATTTTCATGATAGTAAGATGAGGGCTCATCCAGGATTGGCCATTGAGCTATTAGTCCCATTTGTTGTCCAAAAATGGACTTCCTGCCTAATAAGGCTTTGACTCACAAATAAATGACTTTAAGAAGGGGGGTGTAAAGGGAGACAACTCCTTCATGCATGGCTTTGTCCCGATTTAAATACAATACCTAGCAGCTTCTTAAGGGAGATGTCTCTTTAGCGCAGTGATAAAGGTATTGGTCTTTCAACGCTTAACCAAACGACAAAATTTTGGACTTGTCCAAAATGAAAGCATTTGCAGATGACAAAAAGAATGTGAATCAAAAATTAAGTTTTGAATTAGAAAGAGTGAAAAACATTGTGGGGAAAAAGAGAAAATGCTGGCTACCAGCATTTTCTCCTTTTCCCACAATGTTTTCAAAGGCTTTCTTTTTCAGGGTCATTAAAAGCCGGGATTGTGTGGTAAAGAAATAACTCGATGTCATGGGTTTAAATCTCACCAGATGTGGTTTAATATTTTAGCTATGCATATGTTGCGAACTTTAGAGACAGAGAAATGCACTGAAAATCTGGCTTCTGGAGAGCTCACAGGTAATTGTTAATGCTGCCTAGTGGATAAAAGACATGGCAAATTCACAAAAGCTCACCTTGAGCACTTTGTGTATAGGTGAGCTAAAAAAAACTAGACCTATCACTAAACTCCGTAATACCCCCACCAGCTCCTTGTCACAAAAACAGGTCTTCGTTACAGAATGCAGAATGGTTTAGTACAAAAGTATGAGTTGAAAAAAGTTCAAGGGGAAATAATTCTGTAACAAATTGCAGCAGGGTCATGAAAATCGCACATGCACAACTTCATATGTATAGGAAACCCTGTGTGTAAATTTGAGTTCAGTTTGTGAAACACCGTAGAAGTATAGCCCTGACAAAATTGTGTCTACAGACAGACGGATGGACGGATGGACATACGGACAGACAGCCATAGCGATTCCAGTATAACCACCTCCACTACGTTGTGGAGAGTACAATGACGAAACCTTATTATGAATTTTGAAAAATTTATTGGATTCATAACCTAATATTACATTTACTCACAGATATTTTAAAGTAGATTTATCTCCAAGTAGGCAAACAAATTTTTTACTCTCACAAATATGAGAATGCATCTTAACCCTTTACCACACTGACGACTTTTGACAACCCTTGATAAGAAGCCTTTGGAAAACATTGTGGGACAAGGAGAAAACGCTGATAATCAGCATTTTCTCCTTTTCCCACAATATTTTCTACCCTTCCCAAATCAAGTTTAATTTTTTCAGTCACATTTATATTGTTGTCTGTGAATGCTTTAAATTTAGGTCAGTCTAAAAATTGTCATTTGGTAAAGAGTTAAGTGATAAATAAAAAAGGTACAACATGGATAAAAAAAATACACATTCTGGTTCAAACTTTGCCCTATCCACCATGCTATTCCGAACCGAAATCGGACAGAAAATGGGCCATACTCCGAGAAAAGGGGGCTGAATTCTTTACCAAATAATCCCAGGTTTTCACGACCCTGGGAAAGAAGGCTTTTGAAAGCATGGTGGGAACAGGAGAAAATGCTGGTTACCATTATTTTCTCCTTTTCCCCCCCAACATGTTTTCTATCCTATCAAAGAGCTTAAGCTCATTTGTATCTGTTCTGAAATCGTCGTCTGGGGATGTTTTGAATTTGAAAATGTCCGACAATTGTTGTTTGGAAAAGATGTATCGACCCATAACGGTCTGTGCAATTTGCGCAGACTGTGAATCTGCGCAGGTTGTCATTGGCTGCAATTTTTTGCCACTAATCAATTTCCTGCATGTCCAAGGACTGTTCTATCTGAAGATCCGGTTGATTCCAAGAAAGAATGGATTTTATGAAGTCATACTTATGTGACGACTTACTTTATAAAATGCATCACAGAGATGCTCTAAGCCCCTATTTAACTCTTTACCAAACGACAATATTATAGGTTTGTCCAAATTGAAAGCATTTGCAGACGACAAAATAAAAGTGACTGAAAACTTGAAATTTCTTTTATGAAGGGTAGAAAACATTGTGGGAAAAGGAGAAAATGCTGGTTACCAGCATTTTCTCCTTTTTCCACAATGTTTTCTAAAGGCTTCTTTCTCAGGTTCCTCAAACGTAGGGATTGTGTGGTAATGGGTTAACAGATAATGGCTCAAATATGAATGTGACCCATCCCACAAAGAGACCTTCTGGGAACTGCGAAAAGTTTCAACTCTTGTCAGACTGTGTAACCCAGGCTGAGCAAATCCACACTTTCCACTTTTATGGTATTTTCTGTATGAAAAGTGGTTATACTAACTTACCAAACAATCATTTTTTGAACTTTCAACTTAAATTAACCTGCACCATCTTTGATCTGTTTTCATCTAATTGATGTACGGAACTCCCAGACTGTCCCTTTGTGCATGAGGGGTCACAAATGACAAGTAAAATAAAATACATTTAGGCCATAGTTAAATAATACAACACTTAAAATTTGGTGATGCAAAGAAAGTATTCAGGGCAATAATAATATGGCTTGTAACATGTGAAAAGGTGCATTTGGATATTTGTGTAAAGTGTCATTATGGATCAGCCTGTTCACTCCGCATAGGCTAATCCGAAACAACACTTTACACTGTTATGTAATTTTCTGTTTTGTGCAAGTCTACTGTTGCACAAAATCTAATGTAGTTCTAAAATGTTGTCTCGGATTAACCCACTTGGACTGCGCGCTGATCAAAGACGACATTTTACCCAAATGTTCGAATGCCCCTTTTCACTTGTTGCAGGTTATATGAGATAGCTCCCAATAAACCAATAACAATCTTGGAAGCTGTGTTATTTACAATTAATGTTTTTCCTGGGTGATAAATCAATGGTTTACAAAAACTTGAAGAGCTTTATTCAAAGTTCAACTCCTCAGGAAATTTAACCCTTTACCATACAATCCCCACTTTTAAAAACCCTTGGTAAGAAACCTTTTTAAAAGATTGTAGGAAAAGGAGAAAATGCTTTACCACATTTCTAAAGTCAAGTTTCACATTTTGGTTTACATTTATTTTGTTGTCTGTAAATGCTTTCAATTTGGATAAGTCTAAAATTTTGTTGTGAGGTGAAGAGTTAAAACACTGCTATACCTTACATAGTTTGATGCGAGCATCGACTTTTAACTCTGACCTCTGAAATTTTCACCTTGACAGGACTGACAACCTAGGTAATAGTATTTTCCGTGCTGCTTCTTTTTTTGACAGAATATCTAACAAGATCAAAAACATAATATATCCAGCATCAAACTTAATGTTTTGCTATCTGATCTTGATCTGTAGTGGCAGCATAGGAGGTAATTATGGTGCTCAAGATTAGGGGTTAAAATTTTTTGTAAACAAATATTTCAAGTTTATTCCTTATATGTTCATTCCTGAAAATCTAAAGACAAACTAGGTTTGATCTGCTTGCCTTTTGCTATTGAGTTCCAACCAGAACAACCAATTATGAATTAAAACACTAGAATGTGTCACCGATGCAGATGCCCCCTAAAATAGCAAATGTTGACCAAGTTCAACCAAGCATTTGTGACCTTCATCTCTGAGCGGGTGACATGATTGATGTGAAATGTGGTCTATCTATGGTGATCACAAAAGTCAAATTCAACAATGCACCTTGAAGGTTATTGGCTAGAAATGAACACCACAGTTTAAAAAGTAGGTCATCAAACACACACAAATGCACGGACACGAGTAACACCATAAGCTTCCCCCTTTAGATGGAAGGGGCATAAATAATGCTTAAAAGTAAATCACAAAACCTTGTTTTTTTATTCCTCCCTGTAATACTTCAGGGCCCCCATTTCATCAAGGCAGTTAAAACAAAATTTGAGTAAGTTTTATGTAACTATAGTATATTTAAAATCATGTGAAAAATCAAAGTTTTCCAGGAAATTTTATCAAGATAACTTAAAAAGCTAAAATTTCCAAAAGACTTTGATTTATCGCCATAGTTTTCTAAAATAATCATGATAGTCATGTCGTATCTCGTATTGGTTTATTGCCACTATACTATAGTTACCTATAACTTACGCAAATTTTGTTTTGCCTTGGTGAAACGGGGCCCAGGTTCTGAGCATAGACAATAATCAGAATGCAATCTTGATCTAAACTCTCTGAGAATTTGTGTTTTTCTTGTCTAAAACCAGCTTTCAAAAAAACTTTCAAATAAACTAATAGGCCGCTTTCCTTTTGCAGAGAGAGTAGATCAAGATCGTGCAGAATGTGCAGGTCTGATCTTGGATCTACACGGTCTCGAAAGAAGACATTTCCAAAATATAATTCCTTTGAAATAGCGAAATTTGGTTTCTACTAACAATTTGAAAGTTTCATTTCACTTATTCAACAGGTTTAACCTTTTACCACACAGCAAAATTTTAGACTTTTCTGAATTTTCAATTAACAGACCACAATTTCACATTGGCTCAAATGATGTAATTTTTCTTTGATAGAGCAGAAAAAACATTTTGGGAAAAGGGGAAAATGCTGGTTACCAGTAAAAAAAGATGTCATTGTGTGGTAAAGGGTTAAGGTTAACATAATGTTGATAAACCCCAAAACACTGGAAACACCTCCTGCATATATCCAGCAGTCAACTCACATCACTGATATACACACAGTATATACACAGCACTAATACTTCAGACAGAGCAATGAAAGCTTGTCTCTAAAGTCTTTATTCATTTACTCATTTATAATCCATCAGTCATGTTTCTAAAGTTTTCATACATAAGTTACTCATTCACAATCCATCAGCCAAACAGATCAGTAGTAAGGTCTTCTGGGATTATTCTGTAAATAAATAAAAATGTGAAGCAATGTTTCTCATATCTATTAACTCTTTACCAAATGACAAATTGTAGACCAGTCCAAATTGAAAGCATTTCAGATGACAATGTATGTATGGCTTGAAAGTTAAAATTTGTCTCAGGAAGGGTAGAGAACATTGTGGGCAAAGGAGAAAATGCTGGTTACCAGCATTTTCTCCTTTTCCCACGATGTTTTCAAAAGCTGTCTTTCTCAGGGTCATCAAAAGTGGGGATTTTGTGGTTAAGAGTTAAAATAAACTTTCAATGGTATTTCAGATATTCACCTAAACCCCTAATTCAAGTCTAGTTCCACCAGTACTTGACTACTTATACACCTGCAAAACAAATGTTTTCAGGGGTATACTGGAATCAGCCAGTCTGTCCGTGCATCCGTCTGCGTACAAAATATTAGGAATTTTGTGTCGTGAACTCCTCCTACATTTTTCCTTCAACTGTATTGAACCTATGCACATATACTGATCATATATTGAAGATTTGCAAGATGCAATTTTGAAGTGTCAACTCTTCTTGGTTGAGGAATTATCTCCCCTTGAACTTGACACTTTTTTCTGTCAAAGCGCTGGCAGGGGTATTAAGTCACATTCAGTGACGGCTCTAGTTTAGCCTGTGTAACCTTATCTACAATATCTCAAAAAGTACCATAGATTGCCCATAATTCTTTTGGCACCAATTATAATTATACACTCTACCTCATTAGACAAATCCACTCAACTGAAGTTCTACAAGATTTTTACCTACAGGCTCAATAAAGCTAGCAGATAGTGTAATGGTAGATTCATGATCAGATACTTTTTCTGGGCAGTTTAGTCTTGATTTATGTCATCTGAAAAAACCCTGTTATCTGCGTGGCAATGACAGGATTACAATACTTTGTTGTAAAATGGAAATTAAACTTACAAGTGGGTTTGGTCTAAATCTGTATGCAAGCATCATTCTTTTCCTGTAGGCATCAAACTCGTCATCATCTTTCGTCAATCCGTCTGGTCGCTCCATCCCGACACCTCTTCCATCAACACTTACGTTGCCTCTATAATAACAGCGAAAAGTTATAGCAGCCATGCTTTGTGAACAGTGGGCTTAATGTATTTGCAAAAAGTACCTTCCCCCACAGAAAAAATTTGGGTCAAAATCTGGATTTACCCTTTACCACACAATGAAGGCTTTTATCGCCCCTTGAGGAAGAAGCCTTTCGAAAACATTGTGGGAAAAGGAGGAAATGCTGGTAACCAGCATTTTCTCCTTTTCCCACAAAGCTTTCTACCCTATCAAAGCAAAATTGCACTATTTCAGCCACTTTGAAATTGTTGTTTGAAAATGATTTCAATTTGGATAGGTCTAAAATTGTATTGCATGGTAATGGGTTACTCTTTACCACACAACAAATATTTTAGAGAAATTGAAAGCATTAGCAGAGTACAAAACGAAAGTGAACAAGAGATGTTTGTAAAACATGTATGCCCCCCTAATGGCATCCAATGTGATTATAAACTCTTACGTTCAAAATGAAAAAACGAACAAAGGGTAATTAGTCAAAAATTATTAATGATAAATTAACAATTCTTGGGCACTGTACTTCCCATTTAAGTGAACTATCAACTTTTAAAGTTTCATGATTTTACCTCACATACTTTTTGAGTTATGCTCCGGAAAAAAAAAATAAGTACGAAAATCAACAAAGGGCAGTAATTGCAAAAATATAATGGGCAGAGTTATGGTTCTTGTGCAATGCACTTCTCCTGAATAAGATCTATCCACATATATGGTTTCAAGATGATACCTGAAAAACCTTTTGAGTTATGCTCTGGACAAAAATTAAGTATGAAAATCAACAAAGGGCAAAAGCTCCAAAAATATAATGGGCAGAGTTATGGTTCTTGTGCACTGCACTTCTCCTTAATAAGGTTAATCCACCTATAAGGTTTCAAGGTGATACCTGAAATACTTTTTGAGTTATGCTCTGGACAAAAATTAACTATGAAAATCAACAAAGGGCAATAACTCCAAAAATATGATGGGCAGAGTTATGGTACTTGTGCACTGCACTTCTCCTTAGTATAATCTATCCACCTATGAGGTTTTAGGATAATACCTGAAATACTTTTAGAGTTATGCTCCGGACAAAAATTAAGTATGAAAATCAACAAAGGGCAATAACTCCATAAATAGGATGGGCAGAGTTGTTGTTCTTCTGCACTGCACTTCTCCTTAATGAGATCTATCCACCTATGTAGTTTCAAGATGATACCTAAAACACTTTTTGAGTTATGCTCTGGACAAAAATTAACTATGAAAATCAACAAAGAGCAATAACTCCAAAAATATGATAGGCAGAGTTATGGTTCTTGTGCACTGCACTTCTCCTTAATAAGATCTTTTCACATATAAGGTTTCAAGGTGATACCTGAAATACTTTTAGAGTTATGCTCCGGACAAAAATTAAATATGAAAATCAACAAAGGGCAATAACTCCAAAAATATGATGGGCAGAGTTATGGTACTTGTGCACTGCACTTCTCCTTAATGAGATCTATCCACCTATGAAGTTTCAAGGTGATACCTAAAATACTTTTTGAGTTATGCTCTGGACAAAAATTAAGTATGAAAATCAACAAAGGGCAATAACTCCAAAAATATGATGGGCAGAGTTATGGTTCTTATACACTGCACTTCTCCTTAATGAGATCTATCCACCTATGTAATTTCAAGATGATACCTGAAATAGTTTTTGAGTTATGCTCCGGACAAAAATTAAGTATGAAAATCAACAAAGGGCAATAACTCCAAAAATATGATGGGCAGAGTTATGGTACTTGTGCACTGCACTTCTCCTTAATGACATCTATCCACCTATGTAGTTTCAAGATGATACCTTTAATAGTTTTTGAGTTATGCTCCAGACAAAAATTAAGAATGAAAATCAACAAAGGTCAATAACTCCAAAAATATGATGGGCAGAGTTATGGTTCTTGTGCACTGCACTTCTCCTTAATGAGATCTATCCACCTATGAAGTTTCAAGATGATACCTTAAATAGTTTTTGAGTTATGCTCCGGACAAACTTGGTCTACGGACCGACGTACCGACGGACCGACGTACCGACGGACCGACCGACAAGTGCAAAGCAATATACCCCCATTTCTTCGAAAGGGGGGCATAATAGAAAATTGAAATTTGTTTTGGTCAGGGTAACAAACATTGTGAGACAATGTTGGTCACCAGCATTAAATTTTTCTCCTTTTCCAACAATTTTTTCGAAAGGCTTCTTTCCCCGAGTCGTTAAAAGTCGGAACTACATGGTAAAGGGTTAGTATCCCATAAAGCACCTTTCACAAATTCTGATACCGTTGTTACAGTATAGATTAGCCCTTAACCACAAATTCAAAAGTTCTAACGATTCTGAGAATCCTTCTGAAAACATTGTGGGAAAGCTGAAAATGCTGTTTACCAGGATTTCTCCTTTTCCTTGAACGTTTTCTATCCTTCCCAAGACATATCTCAGAATTTCAGACACATTTATATCATCTGTAAATGCCTTCAATCTGGACTAGTCTGAAATTTTCTTGTTTGGTAAAGATTCAAGATCTGGCTGCACAGGATGCATAATTTGATCTCTGGTCCACTCTGTTTGCTCTCCACACATTAAATACACACTGGCGAAGAGCTACCTATATCTCTTTACCACACAATCCCTACTTTTAATGACCCTGAGAAGGAAAGCCTTTGGACAAGCTTAAATACTGTTGTGGAGAAACAAGTTCTTCCAACTTAGACAAATCTTTCTTGATTCTACTCCCAGGGCACTACACCAGTACTCACACCAAACATGTAGGGCCATGAACAGCCTTAAAGTTGACAGCCATTCCCAGGTATTGTACTCAGGACTCCATTGGTACAAGGTTGACGCTCTTTCAACCATGGACACCACAGACACATACATGTACTTGTTTTTTGGTTTGCAAATGCTTGTAAAATAGACCAGCCTAGATTTCTGGAAGGTTTCTGGTATAGGAATATAAAATCGATAGTACTCTTTCATATCTATAGCCCAAAGGGCTGTCCCACTTACTTGTTAACAGGAGCTGTGATTCCTTGGCCTTCTGAACCAAGACCCTCGCCTTCCTTCCAGCCTAGTTTTTGTAACATTTGATATCCAATATTCTCACAAGTCAACTTGAAGTCTTTGTAATCACTATAGTCGGGTGTTCTACCTTCTTTCAGTGCCTAAATAAAGTCATAATAGATGTACCAGTTTATGACTGTATCAAAAAACTCGAAGAAAACCATTTTATGAACTCATTGTTGGTGAAGGAGAAAATTCTATTTACCTGAGTTTTCTCCTTTTAGCACAAATTTTTACATACTTTCAGTCATCTCTTTTATGGGTTGTATCCATTAATATTGTATATATACAGTCAAAACATTTGCAGATGACAAACATGTTTCAAGAATTGAAAGTTGTTTCCAGAAGGAGTGGTCCTGCATGGTTTCGTGGTAAAGAGTAGCAGGGTCTGAAGAATTTCAGAATTTTTATTTGAACTCCTGCCATTTTGCACTCATCCTACAGTTAGACAAAGAAGGATAATCCACTTGCCCTCATCAAATTTTACAGGTAAAGACGAGCAGACAAGTGAATTTTTTGGACCCGGAGTAGGACTTGTTACCTGGAAGCCTGGATTCAAGCCTCACTAAACAAATGGGTTTTTCATCAGTCTCCTCGGGCACAACCCTAGCCTAGTACTGGTAAAAATTCAGGAAATACAAGAATTTGTAAGCCGTCTTCCTTAAATGACTAAGATAATATTAACTCATTACCGAACAACAAAATTTTAGGTCTGTCCAAAACGGGGCATTGGCAGATGACAAAATAAAAGTGACTGAAAATTTGAAATTTGTTTTGTGAAGGGTGGGAAGCATTGTGGGAAAAGAAGAAAATGCTGGTTACCAGCTTTTTCTCCATTTTCCACAATGTTTTCTAAAAGCTTCTTTATCAAGATTGTCAACAGTAGGCATTGTGTGGTAATGGGTTAATCAATCAATTTAACAACCCAGAACGAAACGGTTTTGAAAACAGGGTGGGAAAAGGGGAAAAATGCTGGATACCCAGCATTTTCACTTTTTCCTACCCTGTTTTCAACCCTGTCCTAGACAGATGATCTTCATCTGAGCTATATTTATTTTCTTGTGTGCAAATGCTTTGATTTGGTAAAGTCAAAAATTGTGTAATATACTACAGAATGTACTCCTCAGAGCACCTCTAATGCAAGGTCAGGGTGGGGAAAGACATTGTCAAACAAGCCTGACTTTCTGCATTCAGAAAACTTCAATATTTCCTTACCCTGAAAGTTTCCATAAATCTCTCCAACTCATCTGGAGGCAAGAAATCTCCAATAAAATGTTTTCCTCTGCCTGAGTCTGTCAAAGCCTCCGCCCACTCTGTAAAAATGATATAGAAATTTCCAAAGAGCTTGAAAGCGGAACCTGCATTTGATATCTAGTGAACTTTTAAATAGAGTTTATTTCATCAGCTTGTGGTTAATATGTGGAAATATTTGCCAAAAAAAGGGAAAAGTATGCAAAAATAACAAGTGCCGTAAGGATAGAAAACATTGTGGGTAAAGGAGAAAATGCTGGTTACCAGCATTTTCTCGTTTTCTCACAATGTTTTCTACAGGTTCCTTTCTCAGGGTTGTCAAAAATAGGGATTGTGTGGTAATGGTTTAAACCATGATTAATGAATGGACATTGAGAAAAAAAGAAAGCTGAAGTACATATACTTGCAGAAGTAAGTGTTCTAGAATTCAGTGATCTTCAAAATTTTTACCTTTTGTAGCATCCATTTCTGAGCGTCTCATTTTATGTTCCCATGTACCACCATCCGTCTCTTCATCTGAATCGTATTCGTATTTGGGTTTCACTTTAATACCCGGGGCCTCTGCCATTAAAGCCGCCTCTTGGGCTTTCTTCTGGGCTATGATCAGCTCATACATCATATTCAGCTGAAAAGCGAATGACGACTTTAAATGCCTCTAAGGAAGAAGCCTTTTGAAAACATTGTGGGAAAAGGAGAAAATGCTGGTAACCAGCATTTTCTCCTTTTTCCACAAAGTTTTCTATCCTATCAAAGCAAAATTGCACCATTTGAGCAGCTTTGAAATTGTCGTCTGCAAATGCTTTCAATTTGGATAGGTCTAAAATTCTGCTGTGTGGTAAAGGGTTAAAAGACCAATACCATAGCCACTGAGCTAAAGAGATATCTCCGTAACAAAGCTGTTAGGTATTGTATTTAAATCGGGACAAAGCCATGCATGAAGGAGTGATTTCCCGTAACACACCCCCTCTTAAAGTCATCATTCTTTGATGACTCAAAGCCTTATTAGGCAGAAGCCAATTTTTGGGCAACAAATGGGACTAGTAGCTCAATGGCCAATCCTGGACAAGCCCCAATCTTACAAACAAAGTCCATAACAAAGAAAAAAATGCGTGGCAGAAATAAGGAACAGGACAGAATTAGAACCCTAGAACGCCCGGTAAACTCAGTGGTAAAGGTATTGTCCTTTCTTTCGGGCGTTCTAGGGTTCGAATCCTGCCCCGTCCCTTCTTTCTGCCATGCATTTGTTCATTTGTTTTGGTGTTTGTTTGTACCATACTAAAGTTTTTAATTAAACATAAGCATTTGATTCAATCCTTATTGAATTTGGTGTCTGATAATGAATTCCGTTTTTTCAGGTCCACAATTTTGTTACCTGGTAAAGAGTTAAGCTTTAATCAAATTGATTTGCCCATTTTACAGCGACATTTTCAAAGACTTGTCTCAGCAAGTAGTAAGTTCAACAGTAATAGACACACATACTTCCTGTTGTTCTCTAATTTGGGTTAACTGTTCAGGTGTCATGGTGTCACTCCCCACCATCCTTCTTGAGAAATCTTGTAACGTAACCACAGGGGGATGTTGTTGTGTAGTGCTGCCAGTAGCTGGTACATCTTTAAAGAAAATTCAACAGTATTAGTTGTGGGGTCATGTGGCAGGGGGCTTAGAAACTTGTTCATGTCTGTGGTGAATCATGTCACCCCAAGCCGAAAGCAAGGTGGGGACATAATTCACCACAGCCATGAACAAGTTTCCAAGTCCCCTGCCATCTGACCGTACAACAAATTTATTATACTGCCAGCTGACCATACAAGAAGATATTACACTTCTTTTACCATTCCAACATGTGTAACACAAATTTTACCTGTTTTTTTTTTGTTTATAAAACTGAGTATGCTGAAGAAGTAGAATTTCCCTCCTGAGTGCCCCATTTCAATGAAAACTGATGGTACTGGGAACAGACGTCACTGAAACCTTGGTTATAGATGCTAAAACGTGCAGCTTAGCACATAATCTTGATGTTGACCTTTATCGAAGCCGCCATTTACGATGTTGTGTTGATAATGTAGTCATGTATACCAGGCTCCCAAAAGGGAAAATACTTTTTGTTGTTTTTGCCAGTGTACATGATATATATGTTCGAGGCGAATTATCTAATTAGATAGCAAAAAATTTCTTTTCAGTATAACAATAAATGTGGCCATCCATGAATGAAAATACTTCTTGGTCTGTATTCAACTTTCATTTTCTGGGACAATTTTTGTTTGATTCTCAAAGATTCTCTACATTTGAAAGTATTACTACTTCTGATTGGCTAAACCATTTGGTTTAGCCAATCCAAGGATGCGTTATTTTTCAAGTATTTTAAAAGATTTGAATTAACACATCTTCTGGTTGGCTGAACTGAATGGTTTAAGCCAATAAGAAGTTCTGTTAATCTGGGTAAATAGACAAAGGTATTTTAAAGAACGACTGTTGAATCCGGTCTTCCTGAATGAAATACTCTTCCATCTTAAAATGTAAATGATGGCAGCTTTAATTTCTTTACTCTGAATGGAATTGACCCATTACCACACAGCAAAATTTGAATCTATCCAAATTGAAAACGTTTGCAAATGACAATTTCAAAGTGGCTCAAATGGTGCAATTTTGCTTTGATAGGGTAGAAGACTTTGTGGAAAAAAGAAGAAAATGCTCATAAACTTTTCCCATAATATTTTCAAAAGGCTTCTCCCTCAAGGGCATTAAAAGTCATCATTTTGTGGTAAAGGGTTAATTGCCAATGGTGGCATGGTTTGTTTTTTATCTCGAAATTTTACTTATTTGGTACAATGTATTGATAAACTGGTTGGTTCAATGAAAATTATCAGGTAGCTCAAACTCTTGCCGTTAAAGCTAGAGCTGTAACACAATGTGACTTTATACCTTCTTCAGCACTTTGACAGTATTTTGTACACAGACAGACAGACACACCGACAGACAGACCGATTCCAGTATAGCTCCAAAAACGTTTATTTTGTGGGGGTATAATAATGCCCTACTCAACTCTACCTGAGGTTCAATTTTTAGACTCTTCCTCAATAAAAGTGTTTGCAGACAACAAACAAAACTTTGTTCAAATGATACATGTTTGCTTCTCTGAGAGGAGAAAACATTGTTTGGAAAGGAGAAAATACTAATGACCAGCATTTTCTCCTCAAATTGCAAAAAGGCTTCCACTTCTGGGTCATTAACACTGAAGCAGACACCAGCACGTATTTAGGAAGCAGGAGGAAAAAAATGAGAATCCTTCCTATAGATATATGGTATTTTCATTAAAGAAGAAGAAACAGAGAAAATACACAAGAAGCATAAAACCCTCAATTACTCAATCAAACAAGAGCATTGCATATGATGCCACAGCTTAGCTGCAGTTAACCGATTTTCAAAACAAGAGGGCCAAGATGGCCCTGGATCGCTCACCTGAATTTTTGAGATGACCATAGCCTTTTTTTTTTAGGTATTGAAACACTGGAACCAAATTTATAATTTTGCTAAGCAATTTTCAAAAGGTCATCTGTAAAATTAATTTCGAAATCTGACCATCAGTTTCAAAATGAAGAATTTTTAAGAATTCTTCATTTCTGTATAAAAGCAAGTATCCCCTATCCACCAGAGCCAAGTTTCTTGATGGATCAAAATTAACGAACAAGTTTTGAAAAGGGTCACCCAAGGAACATCTCTGTCAAATTATTTTAAAATCTGACTAGGGGTTTCAGAGAAGAAGAATTTTCAAGAATTTCTTCATTTCCATATAGTGCAAGTAGCCCCCATTCACCAGAGCCATGTTTCTTGACCAATCAAAATTTTGTGAACAATTTTTGAAAGGGTCATCCAAGGAACATCTCTGTGAAATCATTTCAAAATCTGTCCAGCCGTTTCAGAGAAGAAGAATTTTTAAAAATTTCTTCATTTCCCTGTAGTGCAAGTAGCCCCCATTCACCAGAGCCATGTTTCTTGACCAATCAAAATTTTGCAAACACTTTTTGAAAAGGGTCACTCAAGGAACATCCCTGAGAAATTATTTCAAAATCTGACCAGCAGTTTCAGATAAGAAAATTTTTTAAGAATTTACTCATTTCCCTATAGTGCAAGTAGCCCCCATTCACCAGAGCCATGTTTCTTGACCAATCAAAATCTCGCGAACAATTTTTGAAAAGGGTCACCCAAGGAACAACTCTGTGAAATTATTTCAAAATCTGACCAGCGGTTTCAGAGAAGAAGATTTTTTAAGAATTCCTTCATTTCCTTATAGTGCAAGTAGCCCCCATTCACCAGAGCCACATTTTTTGAAGGATCAAAATTTCACTAACAACTTTTGAAAAGGGTCACCCAAGGAACATATCTGTGAAATTATTTCAAAATCTGACCAGCAGTTTCAGAGGAGAAGATTTTTAAAGAATTCCTTGATTTCTGTATAGTGCAAGTAGCCCCCATTCACCAGAGCCACAATTTTTGACGGATCAAAATTTCACGAACAATTTTTGAAAAGGGTCACCCAAGGAACATATCTGTGAAATAATTTCAAAATCTGACCAGCGGTTTCAGGGGAGAAGATTTTTAAAGAATTTGCTAAAAAATTCCATTTGGTTACCATGGCAACCAGAATTTTTGACAGAATCAAATTCTGTGAACAAATTTTAAAGAGGACCTCCCAAGGAAGATTCCTGCCAAGTTTGGTCCAAATTGGCCCAGCGGTTTAGGAGGAGTTGATGTTTAAAGAATTGTTGACAACGCACGACGGACACCCAGTGACCCTAAAAGCTCCCCTTGAGCATGTTGTGCTCAGGTGAGCTGAAAAGGGGCATGACTGTATTGTGAAAAATATTTTGATGTGTACCTTTCTTTGTTGTATGAATTCTATTGTTGACAGTTGATGATTGGTCTGAGTTTACAGTTAATATCTTTAGTGATAATATAATACTTAAAATGTCAAAGATTTTCAAAGGTGACTCACACAAAAAAGGCAGAGCTAAGAAAATGCCCTGACATTTCTTTAAAAGCAGCCAAGCTAAAAATCCAAGTGAATGTATGATGTTTAATGTTGCTTTCAACATTATCTCAGTTACATTGCAGCAGCCAGTACACCCGTCCATGCTTTCCAGCAGTTTCTGATACCAATACTCCACACAATATTCTTTCCTAGCCACTAGCTACTTTTCCACACAGCTGTAGATGACACCATGATCAGCAGTGAGAGAAGAATGATTCCTATAGCAATGGCTATCATCCATCATTGGATAGAAATTGGCCGAGCAAGGGATCAAACCAGAACCTGTCAAACAAGAGCTTTGCAAAGCGGCACATATATGCCCGAAGGGACTTGACAGTAAAATGGGTTAAAATCTAGAACGCCTAAAGAAATCCAACTTTTAACTCTTTACCATACCAGCAAATTTTAGACTGGTCCAAATTGAAAGCATTTGCAGACGACAAAGGTGACTGAAAAATTGAAATTTGTTGTGGGAAGGGTAGAAAACACTGTGGGAAAAGGAGAAAATGCTGGTTACCAGCATTTTCTCCTTTTCCTTCAGTGTTTTCAAAAGGCTTCTTTCTCAGGGGCATCAGAAGTAGGGATTGTGTGGTAATGAAAAGAGTCACATGCACAACTACACATCATAGAGATTCATTCTGGTAAGTTTAGACGTATTCCCATGAAAACTGAAGGAGGAGTTGTGCACACAAGAAATTGCGGACAGACGCATGATTGGGGCAATAAAATAATACCACCCTTTGGGCATATAAAAATTCAGACAAATGTCCCGATATGCATGGATATACAGACCTGTCTTTTCTTCCTCGGGACCCCATCTACTTTTTCTCTTCCTTTTTTGTCCCTTTCTTCCCCTTGATGAAGATCCATCTGTACCAAATATAAATGAGACATGTTCTGGAAAAAGGGAGGCTTAGTGCATCTGCAAAAAGTATCGACCCATGTCAGCCTGCGCAGTCCGCGCAGGCTGACATGGGCCGAAACTTTTTGCTGTATGTCAATTTCCTGTGTGCCTAAGGACAAGTCTAACTCATGATTCAGTCAGTCATTAAATGGGATCTATAGGTTCATAATTATGTGAAGACTTGGTCGATAGATGCATCAAGCCCCCTTTTGCCAGAGCATGACTCAAATAAAGGTGGTTAAGATTCTCTAATAAAAAACAAGAGCTTCACAAAGCGGTACATATACGCCCGAAGGGGCTTGTCAGTGAAATAGGTCAAAATCTAGATTCATGCATATATCCAAATTGTTTAAGTCACATGCACAACTACACATCATAGAGATTCATTGTGGTACATTTTAACTTATTCCAATGAAAACTGTAGATGTTGTACACAAAAGAAATTGCTGTCAGACAGACAGAGAGACAGACTGACGGACGACCTGGGCTATAACATAATACGACCCTTTAGGCATATAAAAAACTGAGGTCAGGGCTCTAATATTTTCACTGTTGTCCTCACAAAAGTTACTACAAATATATAGCACTGATCAATACCAGATTACAGATAATATAGTCTTGGATTGACATAACCTGCTTTGTTCTTGAACTAAGATAGTCTTTACTTACTTCTACAGTGTATTTTTACAGTACACATAGATATATAAAGGTGTCGAAAAATTTGCAAATTACAGATTACGGACATTCCGAGTATGGAAATGTTTCCAAATTCAAGACACACGTTATTTGTTGGTATACTTGTAGTAAATTACAGGATAAGAAAAGTTTGCCAATATTTCAAATTCACAAAATTGTGATAACTTTCATGCTGCAAAAATTTCCACTCTATACAATATTTTCAGTCTTGAGAAAAAAAAACCTTTTGTTAGGATTGAAAGACCTGTTTATTACAGACTAGGCCAGTCGGCTAAGCCTGAATAAAATATGAAGTCAAAACATACAAAACATTGTTGGAAAAGGAAGAAAATGCTGGTTACCAGCGTTTTAACCTTTTCCCCACAATGTTTTCAAAAGATTTCTTGTCATTCTGTGGTAAGTGTATTAATCATTTACCACACAATACCCAATTTCAATGACCCTGAAAAAGAAAGTCTTTGAAAACTTTGAGGGAAAAGGAGACAATGCTGGTAATCAATTTCTCTTCTGTTCCAACAATATTTGCTAACCAATCAAAGACAAAACCATTATTCAAAATTCATTCATTTTGTCTTGCATATCCTTTAAATCTGATCTAGTCCAGCATTTAATTAAAGCTGTCTTTCTAAACACCCTCTCTAACTATTGTGTATCGGCTTGCGTCTGTACTGGGTGTAGCGAGAGGAATGGTGTGAAAATGCTGCAGTAACATCAACTTATGTAGCTTATATTCTTTGGTAGGTAGCATGATCTAGTAAGCGGAGGTGTAATGTTTTTAAAGTCCGAACTTAAAAATATATAGCATATACGTAGTGGCTCCAATACGTCATGCTTAGGAAAAACATATGCCATAAAGGTGAAAACAATGCAGCATTGATGCCCAGTACATAGCTTGAGCACTTATTACATCATGTATTGGTTAATACGATATGTTAAAACTTCTTTTGAAGGAATGACAGAGCACCCTTTCAATCAGTGACACCATATTTACACAATGCCAAGATTGTACATAAGAAAGGAACAGCCGTGCTAAAACAGCGGTTGTGCCACAGCAATGCATCATATGCCATATTTTTTCCTCATTACTCCATAATTTATGTCTTTTCAAACTCCACAGGAACACTACATAAAAAATCAGACATACACGGTGTCTTTAATTTTGAACAAAATACTCACCACTTCTTTGATTTTGACCCGCATAAAGAATTTTATCGTATACTCTGCTGATACGCAATAGTGAGAAAGTAGTATAAGGGTCTTTAAAGTTCAGCAATGAGTGGAAAAAGATGAAAACGAAAACCAGAATTTAGCATACTTTCATTATCTTCTGTATCCCCTTCTGCTCCTTTTTCATCTTGCCTGCGCTTCAAAGCCTCCTGGATTCTGAATTGGAAGTATTTGTGTTCTTGAGAGTTTTCATTGTACAAAAACCTGAAAAATAAATATAGGTATACAGAGCCCAAGATACGAGGGGCTAAAAGTTTTCTAAATCTGTTATTTCTCTTCGTAACCCTATGTTGTGGGTACTCATTAGAATCGTCTCGATGACACGATTCTAATGAGTACCCACAACATTGGGTTATGAACAGAATAGATATTACTTTCAATATCTAAATCAAAATCACTCCCTCCATCTGGAACTCTGGGTATAAAAATAGCATAAAAATTCAAAAACATTGTGGGAAGAAGAGAAAATGCTGCTAGTCAGCATTCTTGTCC
Source organism: Tridacna crocea (assembly GCA_943736015.1). Lineage (NCBI taxonomy): Eukaryota > Metazoa > Mollusca > Bivalvia > Cardiida > Cardiidae > Tridacna > Tridacna crocea. The sequence goes on along the minus strand of OX031066.1, from coordinate 28,506,850 downwards.
TTTTCCCACAATGTTTTTCACCCAATCAGGGATAATTTCCATCCTTTGATCTACATCATAGTTGTCTGAAATTGCTAACATTTTGGACAGATCTATGAGTTAACTATGTGGTAAGAGTTAAACTTAATCCTAAGGCCTTGTAAGACAGTCTAGCTCAAAATCAAACTGCACAGAATGTACTGTCTGATTTTGGATCTTCACGGTCCAATCAAGAGGTATTTGTCTGTATAAACTAGAGCTATCACTAAACGTGATTATACCCCCAACCAGCTCCTTGTAACAAAAACAGGTCTTTGTCACAAAATGCGGAATGGTTTAGTACAAAATTATGAGCTGAAAAAAGTTCAAGGGAGATAATTCTGTAACAAATCACAGCAGGGTCATGATTGAAGAAAAACTGTAGGAGGAATTGGTGACACAAAATTACTAGTATTTTGTACACAGAAGGACACACAGACAGACACATGAACGGACGGTCACACAGAGAGATAGACTGATTCCAGTATACCCACAAATAGATTTGTTTTGCGGGGGTGTAATAAGAAAATAATGCATGTAATGAAAAAAAAAAAAACTTCCGGTTGAAGCACATTCCACTGTTTACATTTTTATGAAAATCTATCAAACTGATTTTTTGGCATAAATGTCAAAGGGTCAGGACTTTTCTTTCCGTTTTTTTTTTCCCCCCCCATTTATAATAACAGTTTTCCACACAATCCCGAGTTTTAACAACTTTCGACCAGAAGGCTATTGAAAACATTGTCCAGAAAGGAGAAAATGCTGGTAGCCAGCATTTTCTCCTTTTCCCACAATCTTTTAATCCTGTCATATAATATATGCTCATCGTAACAATTATGAATTTGCTGTTTGCAGATGTTTGGGATATGGAAGCAGGAATGTTTTAGAAAACATAATGGGAAAAGGAGAAATGCTTGTAGCGAGCATTTTCTCCCTTTCCTACATTGTATTTATCCTACAATAGATTTTCAGTTTATTGTACTAATTCTTAATTTATTGTTTGCAGATGTTTGGGATTTGGAAGCCTTTTGAAAACATCATGGGAAAAGGAAAAAAAACTGATCGCTAGCAATTTCTCCTTTTCCCACAATGTTTTTATCCTATCATTATATTTTAAGCACTACATTTTAACAATTATGACTATTGCTGTCTGCAGATGTTTTGGATAATCTACAATTTTGTTGTATGAGATAGTATTAACCTTTACCAAACAATCCCTGGATTTTACGACCCTGAGAAAGAAGCCTTGTGAAAAAATTGTGGGAAAAGGAGAAAATGCTGGTAACCAGCATTTTCTCCTTTTCCCACAATGTTTTCTACCCTGCTGGAAACAAATTTCAATCTTTTAGTTACCTTTATTTTGTCGTCTGCAAGTGCTTTCAATTTGGACCTGTCTAAAATTTTGTATAAATAAATATAGTCACTCAGTTTTTCAATATTTCGGCCAGCGGCCTTTCTCAAGAAAAGAAACGTAAATTTATCTACTTTGTAGATGCACGTCGTATGCCATTCTTCTAGTAGATAGTAGAATGGCATACGACGTGCATCTACAAAGTAGATAAATTTACGTTTCTTTTCTTGAGAAAGGCCGCTGGCCGAAATATTGAAAAACTGAGTGACTATATTTATTTATTTAAGTGTTGAATTCCCTAGGGAATTATTTGTATTGATAAAATTTTGTAGTTTGGTAAAGGGTTAACTATCTAAAATATTCACTTACCAAAATTCCGGCTTATTCCTGTTCTCTTCTTTAATCCGATGCAAGGCTTCATCTCCATTCCGACCAACATAGTTAGCCATGTTCTCTATCAACTGTCGAAGTTCTGGATTTTCTGGGGGAAAAACTAGAACCAGCCCATCAGTACCTAGCCCCTTTACGCACCCCTTTTATTATAACACCCTACAAATGCCAAACCAGACTTCAACAGCGTTGGCCAAGGTAGAGTATAGTTTTTCTATGGTGTGTTTAAGAGATTCTACGCAATGCTGCCTGTCTGGATCTCTAACATACCAATAATTAATATAATAAACTATCATCAAAGTTGTTACTGTATGTAGGTCGATGGAGAGAATGAAAGAGTCAGGTACCTCTCCTGACCCTAAACACACAATCATCAGTTTTAACAACCCATCTATAAATACTTTTGAAAACATTGTGGGAAAAGGAGAAAATGCTGGTAACCACCATTTTCTCCTTTACCCACAATGTTCTCTACCCTATCAAAGACAGAAATAACCATTGTAGCAGCATTGAATTTGTCGTCTGCAAATGGTTTCAATTTGGTCAAGTCCCAATTTATGTCATTTGGTAAAGACTTACAATAGTAGCAAGGAGCAAAGTATTTGGCAATATCTCACTCCAAACTCTTGCAATGATTATATATGTTCTCATATACATCTGTTGAAGTCTGGTTAATTCCCCATTTATCCAAAGTGAACTTTTCTCCTCATACCTACTGACAAAATAATCAATCAAATATTTGTTAGCTGCTTACCAGCATTTTCTCCTTTTTTCACAATGTTTTCAAGAAAAAGCTGTCTTGTTCCTACACATTAAAAGTTGACATTGTGAAGTAGATGGTTATAGCAAACATGCAAAGAAGTTATATACTATCTGATAAATGAACGAGACTCCAAAACAAATATCAAAATCCAAAACAAAGCAATAGCAAGAGCTTCGTATGTTGGTGCCAACATTTGGCTGCAAGTGTTTGATTTAAAATGAAAATTCTAAGTCCAAAAGGCAGCATAACTGCGTAAAAAAAAATGTTTTGATAGTTACTTGCCTGTGTTGAACAGGTTTCCCATTTGATAGTTAACAACATGTCTAAGTTTGAAGTAAAATTGATATCTTCACATATTATAAAATGTCGAAGTGTTTGCAGGACAACGACGAAGACGATGACCCCAGGGCTACGACAATTCCTTGAAGTTTTCTTTGAAAACAGCTATGCTGAAATACATGTAGATGGTATAAAAGTTAATAACTATGATCGATAGATACCTTCTTCCTTCCAGTTTCCATTAGTACCAAGTCCACCTGGTCTAAAGTCTGGTCTTTCGGTCTTGATAAAATCACTGCAGTAAAAACAGTAGTCTGTGTGATTTGATCCATTTTTAGGTGATTAGATATGAGACAATCTCTGTGAAAAGGGGTTTAAATGCATTTGTGAAAAGAAATGACCCAAGTCAGCCTGCACAGTCTGACCTGGGTCAACAGTTTTCACTATTGGTCAATTTTCTACATGTCAAAGGACCAGTTTACCTCATGATTCAATTGGTTGTTATACAAAATGAATACTATGGATGTGTAATATTGTGATGACCTGCTTAGTGTCATGCATCAAGGAGATTCAGTAAGCCCCCTTTTGCCAGGGAATGGCTAATATAGTATTAGATCTAAAGTATATATTAACCCTTTACCAAACAATCCCTGGTTTTCACGACCCCGAGACAGAAACCTTTTGAAAACAATGCGGGAAAAGGAGAAAATGCTGGTCAGCATTTTCTCCTTTTCCCAGAATGTTTTCTACCCTGCTGGAAACAAATTTTTATCTTTGAGCTACGTTTAATTTGTGGTCTGCAAAGGCTTTCAATTTAAACTGAATCTTCAAATTTTGTTGTTTGGTAAAGAGTTAATGCTCCTGAAAAAGCCATTTAAATACATCTGAAAAAAATATCAGTGTATGTCCGCCTTCGCTCTCTATACAGGACCCACACTGATTGTCAAAGGAACATTCTACCTCACGATTCAGTGGGTTTTTACATGAAATTAATCTATTAATTTTTACGGATCACTGAATATGTAATGATTGCTTGTTGTAATGCATCTTTGAGACTGGTCTATTTTCTGCATATTATTAACCCATTACAATACAATCCCTAATTTTGACTATCCTGAGAAAGAACCCTTTAAAAACATTGTGGGAAAAGTAGAAAATACTGGTAACCAGCATTTTTCCTTTTCTCCAAAAGTTTCCTACTCTACACAAAACAAATATCAATTTTTTGGTCAGTTTTACACTGTTGTCTGCAAATGCTTTTGATTTGAAGAAGCCAGGAATTTTGTTGTTTGGTAAAAAAGTTAAAGCCTCACAATTCAGAGGGACGTTACACAAAATTAATCTACTATTAATTTTTTGGCTCAATGAATATGTAATGATTTGCTTATTGAAATGCTTCTTTGAGATTGGTCAATTTTCTGCATGTCAAAGAGCAGTCTACCTCACTATTCAGTGGGTTACTAGCTGGTTACTAGCATTTTCTCCTTTTCCAACGAAGTTTTCAGAAGGCCTCTTCCTCTGGGTCATGAAAACCAGGGATTGTTTGGTGAAGTGTTAAATTATTATGGAGAAAGTACAAGACAACCTACCTGTTTGATGAGGAATCACCATGCTTGTCTGGACTTGATTCTTTCACTGAAAAACAAAAAAAGGAGGGAATTATCCAATCAACTTTTATTCCTGCATCTGATGGAATTGTAAAAATTCAAATGTAACGCTTTCAATAATGCTAGGCAGATTGAATGACTGAATGGCATTTTACTTCCATTTAAATCTTTACCTAACAACAAAATTTAAAGCTCGTCCAAATTAAAAGCATTTGCCAACCACAATTTCAACATGGCTCAAATAATGAGATCAGTCTCTGATAGGATAAAAAAAAACATTGTGGGAAAAGGAGAAAATGCTGGTTACCAGCATTTTCTCCTTTTCCTGCAATGTTTTCAAAAGACTTCTTTGTCAGGGTTGTCAAAAATTGGGATTATGTGTTAACCTTTACCACACAATCCCTACTTTTGAAGCCCCTGAGAAAGAAGCCTTTAGAAAACATTGTGGAAAAAGGAGAAAATGCTGGTAACCAGAATTTTCTCCTTTTCCCACCATGTTTTCTACCCTTCACAAAACAAATTTCAAATTTTCAGTCACTTTAAATTTGTCGTCTGCAAATGCTTTCAATTTGGACAAGTCTAAAATATTGTTGTGTGGTAATAGGTTAAAGTTAAAGGGTTAAACATTATTTCAGTCATATCGCAGCAACAGCTCATATATTCATGTGTTTCCTGGGTTTCAACAGTTGTAGGCTAGAGCTCTGAGGTGTCTTACCCAAGGAAACTCCTATGAAAAACCCAGTGAATCCAGTGAGGCTTGAACCCCAGAACTAACTCATCAGGAACAAAATTTGATATTCTTGCCATGCCAAATTTGTGAACTGCAAAAGCTTTCAATTAGATCAGTCTTGAATTTTTTTGTATAGTAGGGAGATAAACACAGTTTGTGCCTGGCATTTCTGCAATGTCTAGCTTATACATGTAGTTGTATCAAGTTTCAATTAATTTGACAGCAAGAGATTGGTTGTATTGGGTTGTAACACCTCTTCAACAGCTAAGTTCATATCATGGAGGTCGGTGATGCCCATGTTTCCTGGCCTTCTCACACTGGTACTAATAAAACTTTCTTTCCGAAGCCACCAACTACTTTTCTCACATGCTTCAGCAGAGGTGAGAGGCGAAAATATGCCAGAAAAAAAGTTCGCCTCAACTGGGTATCAAACTCACAACCACCAGGTCATAAGTCTGACACGCTCATCACTGAGCCATCCGTGCGGGCAACAGCAAGAGAGGTAAGGGATGTATTGTTGCGTTGAGTTATAAGAACATTATTGGAAGAAAAAATGCCATATGGGCATTTTTTCTCTTTTCTTTTTTTTTTTGAAAGATTTTCTTCCAGTCAAAGTTCCCTGTTATTGCCACATTCAATTTTGTACATTTAAATACCTTGAGATATGCAGGTCTAAAACTATGCCTAACAAGTTTTACCATATCTCACCAAATTAACACAGCAGGGCACAATGCAAAACTCAAGTAGGGAGCTCTTATTTCATAGCCAATTTCTTCAAATTTAAGCATGTCATTTAAAAAGTAAAGTACTGTCACTTAAAAATTAAATACAGTACTTTAATAAAGGTTTTAGTCAGTACCATGTGCAAAGTGATTGCAACTTGCAGAATATCCATGATTCATTTGGACATGAAATAACATTTACAAAATATGGGACTATAGTATTTGGTACTTCTCTTTCCTAAATTTTCTTTGAACAAGTAAAAAAGGAACTTCATGTTACAAAAGTCTACAAGGTTATTGGAAACTATGTACATTTGGATAGTAAGGTGTCATGAAATCAATTTGTGAAGTGGTTAAGATTGTAATGATGCAGGACAGGTGTTTATAACACATCAGTCATCAATAGTTTTCATTCCTCTGTGTTTGAAAAGTTTTAGTGAAGTTGTCTTGCATCTGGCAGTTGGTCAATGTAGTGGTCAATTTTCAGGTAAAGTCAGGGCCCGTATTCACCAACCATTCTTGAGAAATTTCTTAGTCTTATTCTTCAAGGTTTCCTAAATTTGTAAGTAACACAACTTCTGACTGGCTAACCCAAATGGTTTAGTCAATCAGAAGTTGTGTTACTTACAGATGTAGAAAATTATGGAGAATAAGACAAAGAACATTCTTCAGAATGTTTGGTGAATACATGCCCATGTTTGGCTGGCTGTTATCTGGAGGTTTCTGGAGTAAATAATATTGTGGGTGCACCACTATTTGGAAGGGGGCATTAATTAGGTGAATAACAACGGTAAGGTTACTTACCAGGAGAATCCCCTTCCGTTGGCATTGCCGGATCATATTCTCCTTCCACTTCTCTGTCTCCTTTGGCAAAAGGATCATATTTATCATTATTCTGTCGATTTACCATTGTCCCATAGCTATTAATTTCTTGTTTATAATGTCCCATATCTGGCTCTTTCTTCACAATCACTGGTCCATATTCACCCATAACAGTTGTGAATTGCTCCTGACTGGCAACAGGTTGAGGATTGCACGTGGGTGGTCCAAAGCCTACATTAACCTCCTGTTTTATCATACCAGGTGGAGGAAGTTGTGTGAATGGAAGATTTGATGGCTGCTGGGATATTTGTAACATGGGTGGGGCCTGATTTTGATTGACAGGTGGCATTAAGCCTGGAGTTTGACTAGGAGGGGGAACAGATACATCAATTATGGCTGTAGTTCCAACAATTGATGTTGGTGTAGGGGCAGGCATTGACATGGGGATATTGAATTGTTGGGGTAATCCTGGGGGAGGAGGCGGGGGCTGGGTCTGTAGTGGTTGGGGTATGCTTACATTTGGAGGAGGCTGAACATACTGAGATGAAATGGGTACAGTTGTGGGCAGATGTTGCATTTCATGAGGTACCTGGCCAGGCATAAGGCCAGGAGGAGGTGTTGCTGCATGGGGAGGGGCCATGCTAGTGATAACTGGAGGAGGAGGACCTACTGATGTGATAACAGACTGGGGAGGAGCCATACTGGTAATGACTGAAGGAGGGGGAGGAGCCCTACTAGTGATGACAGCAGGAGGGGGAGGAGCCATACTGGTAATCACAGCTGGAGGAGGAGGAGTCATACTGGTCATAACAGCTGATACAGACTGCACTTGAGGCGGTGGAAACATGGCAGCTGTTGAATGATGTGGAAATGGCAATGCCTGGGATACAGATGAAGCCACAGACATGTGGGGCGGAGCCATTGACATTGGAGGCTGAGCTTGCTGTACGTTTGGAGGAGGTAAATGGAGCTGAGCAGTTGGAGGAGGGGGAGGGGTGTGAGCATGAGGAATATTCAAAGGTTGCGGAGACTGGACTAAAGGAGGTTGGGCTTGAATCTGATGCTGAAGCTGGGAGGGGATGTTCTGTGGTTGAGGAGGAGGAGACACAATCACTTGCTGGGGAGGATTCATTGGAGGAAGGCTTGTAAAAGGGCCAGGAGGTGCATTCTGTTGAAGCTGTACTTGATTTTGTTGGCCCTGGCCAGGGGCCATCATTACAGGTTGACCCTGGGGTGCTTGTTGAACCTGTAATTGTGGTGGGGGCTGTTGTATAGGAACTTGTCCTGGTTGTTGAACTTGTACAGGCTGTCCTGCTTGCTGGACCTGAACTGGGGGACCTGGCTGCTGAATTTGTACTGGAGGGCCCTGTTGCTGTACTTGCATTGCGGGAGGGCCTTGTTGCTGTACTGGCATTGGGGGACCTGTTTGTTGGACTTGAATTGGAGGTCCAGTGTGTTGAACTTGAATTGGGGGTCCTGCTTGTTGGATCTGGACAGGAGGTCCATGCTGTTGGACCTGCATTGGTGGTCCAGCTTGCTGAACTTGCACAGAAGGTCCTGGCTGCTGTAACTGTACAGGTGGTCCTGCTTGCTGCATCTGGACCTGAGGTCCTTGTGGCTGAACTTGCAGCGGAGGTCCTTGTTGATGGACCTGTATCTGGGGTCCAGGTTGTTGGACTTGTACTTGTGGGGCTGGCTGCTGTATCTGTATTGTTTGTACTTGTACAGGACCAGATTGTGTCTGTACTTGCTGTATTTGTACCAGCTCTTGCCGTGGAGGAGGAGGGGGAGGTGGGGCCTGTTGGGGTTGTTGCATGATAAGTTGTTGAACTGGTGGATTTCCACCTACAGCTATCATCTGGGTCTGCACTGGAGGTTGGAATGGGGCTGGACCCACTGGCATTGATGTTAGTACCTGCTGCTGGGCAACCCCAACATTGGATTGTGGGGGCAATCCTTCCATTACTTGTTGTACATGCATACTCTCAGGTTGTAGTGCCATTTGTGGTGGCAAACTCTGTAACTGTGGTTGTGGTTGGGGGGATGGTGATCTTTGTCGTCTACTGAATTCAGGATATTCTTCTCTTCTTTGATGACTTTGATGATCCTCATAGCCTATTCTAGGGCTTTTTATAGACCTGCTTTGATCTTGCATGTCAGGCTTTGGGGTCTCTTCTTTTCTATTCTCCCTGGAAAATTCAGAAAGTTTGTAAGTAAATGAATAAATAAGTGGAACAAAAATTAAGAGGCTGGATGAATAGGTGGTTGAGTGGGTAAGTGAGTGAACGGGAGGGTGTGTGGGTCAGTCTGTCAGTCTATCAATCAGTTAGAAGTTCAGTCAGTCATTGAGTGAGGCAGTGAGTCAATGAGTCAGTGAAAAGTATATATGCAACACTGATTCTTAAATTTTAACTTTTTTGTCAACTGGCCATCTTACTGTACACAAATTGGTTAGTAAATATCTTCAGTAATGACAAAATATTAATAAATGTCCAAGTTTTTGTATCACAAGGACAACACAGGCACCAGGGCAACAACAGTATCTCAATATTGTCTTTGAAAATGGCCAAGCTAATAAATGCTGCTTACCAGCATTTTCTCCCTTTCCCCTGGAAGTTTTTCAAAGTTTCCTCTTAAGAGTTGTACAAGGAATATAAATCTGTTTGATAAAAAAGATGCAACCATACCTGTACAGATCTTTCCTCTCATTTCGACCAGTTTCGCTCTCCCATCTCTCCTTGAACTCCTTCTGTATTGCTGTTTCTCTCTGTTGATGCACCTCTTTTTTTATCTTGTGACTCTCAGTGTCAAAAACTGACTTGAGTTTGTCCTCATTCCTTTTCTCACTATCATATCTTCCTTTGTCCTAAAACAGTTTCAAAATACAAAGGATATTTGTCTTTTTGAGTGTGTGTGTCTTAGTGAAAGATCGAAATTCATTTCATTGAGTGAACATCAAGGTGAAGTGACTTTGCTCCTCATGAAAATACATGTATCATCAATGATGTTCACTCAATGAACACCACTTGTGATAATATCACTGATGATATTCACTAAAAGAAATTAATTTCAAACTTTCACTGGGGAACAAAAAAAGCCTGTTTTTTTCATACTTCTAATCCCTTTTCTATTTTGACTTTTGTCAAAATCAAGTAAAGTTGTTTTCAGTCATTCCCTGAGTAATATCCCTCTCACATAACCAAGCATGACAATTTTATGTAACACTCAAGAAAAGTAGTTAACTCTTTACCCAACAACAATATTTTAGGCTTTTCCAAATCGAAAGCGTTTGCAGACAACAAAATAAAACTAGTAACCAGCACTTTCTCTTTTTCCCTCAATGTTTTCTACCTTATTAGAGACCTAAAGTTCATTTGTACCCATTCTGAATTTTTGGTCTGTGGATTCTCCCCTTTTGGAAGTGTCTGAAATTTGTCGTTTGGGAAAGGGTTAATTAGCTTCAGATTAACCAGTACCTGTGGGGGTTTAGATTTGTCATTTGTATTCCAGTTTTTCTCTTGGAACCACTTCTTGCTTGATACTTCTTCTTTAGGCTTTTTTGGTTCTGTCTTCACCTCAACAGTTTCTTCTTTCTTTGACTTATCTGTTTCAATGGATTTGAATACACTTTGTTATGATGTACAGATATCCAGCAAAAAGTATTATTATACAGCAAAAAAAAATTCTTGTGATCTGATTGGATAATATGCCCTGAACATATATATCATGTACACTGGCAAAACCAAGTAAAAGCAGTTTCCCGTTCGGGAGCCCCGTATACATGATTACACTATCCAAAGTGGCAGCTTTAATCAAGAACTACATCAAGATTATGCGCCAAGCAAGGTTTCAGTAATGTCAGTTCCCTGTGACGTCAGTTTTCATTGAATTGCTTGTAGCATGTAATTTCCTAAAGGTCAATAAAACTCTTAGATATGTTTAGCTTCTGACTCCTTGTATTAACCATTTTCCCTGGAAAGCACTAGCAGATAGCAAGTCAGATTTGGCACATACCATGGGTTTGTCTGTGTAAGTCATAAGAGTAGAAATAATTTCAGAAAAAGAATCCTGGTGGCTGCATTTTCCCACTTTCTAACGATGTTTCAAACTTTTATTTTCTCACACTGCTTTAAATCGCAGACCATGTGAAAAAGGGTAGATACTGTTACAAGAAGCATAACCCAGCCAAGAGTTTTATTGTATCAAAACATTTTCATGGTTATCTGTCCCTTTTGTAATGGTTTTCCTTGATAATTTACCACTAGATCAAGTTTGAAGCGATGTCTCCAGAAATGACAGGGATATTACAAAATGTCACACTTTTTTTTTAAGTCAAAAAAGTGAAATAACTGAGTCCCAAATGTTTTATGGCTACCTACCTGTTGTATGAGCTCTTCTTTCAATAATTAACAAGTTGTCTAAGTTTGAACTAGATATCTTCAGTTATGACATGTGTATTATAGAATGTAAAAGTTTTAAAGATTCTAATTCAGAAAAGAGGCAGAATTTTCAAAAAAGGAGCATAACTGCATTAAAAATATGTTGATGGCTACCTGTCCCATAGGTATTGGTATAGGTCCCCCTTTTGATAATTAACAACAGGTTCAAGTTTGAAATGAATATATTCAAAAATGATAGAAATACCTTCAAGTCTCTATACCTTGAAGTTTGGGGGACATTCGTAAAAACTTCGTCTTATAGAAGGTTCAAAGTGTAGATCATCGGAGTTCTCGAAACTGGGTATGTATGAGATAGGTGGCGAAATACCAGAAGTAAATAGAGGCATCATTTGATTTGTCTTCAGAGACCTTTTTATTTAAATCAAGAGACATAAGAATACACTTTGACAATTAAATCTCAAAGTCAACCAGTCAATCCAAATCAAACAAACAATCAATAATCAATACTGTAGTACACTTGTTCATTACCGGAGTTGACAAGTTGAAACTTGTGAAAACCTGATTGACAGCAAACATCGTCCTTTACAAATTAACTTCGTGGTAAAGATGTGTGAATACGTTGAAACAATGGTGATCGGACCTTGAAATTCATTCAACGTATGGACAAATTTTGAGGTATAGATAACAACGTATGAAGGTTGAATTATATTGAAATAAAGAGCAATGAGATCGGGACCTGGAAAAAACTTCAACGTAGGGATAAGTTCGCCAAAGGGACATTCAAGCTAAGCATGTTCGACTGTATCATGAAATATAAAAGTTTTTTCCACAATGCAGAGGACAATGCCAGCCTTGCCATGCCTATGACAATACCTAGATCTTTTTTTTTTTTTAAAACCAGCTGTACAAGAATGCAAGCTAATTAGTAGAACTAACCTGTTGTTTTTCCTGCCACACCCTGCATCTGTCTAAATCTCTCCAAGAAATTTCCATCATTTACCAACAACTTGGCTTTCTCAGGATTAGCTGGTGACGGTGATGGTTTCTTAGCTTTTTCCACCTGCCTGTAAAGGGAAACAGGACATATTTTTATAACCCCTTACCACACAATCTCAACTTTTAACGGGCCCCAAAAAGAAGCTTTTAGAAAACATTGTGGAAAAAGGAGAAAATACTGGTAACCAGCATTTTTCTCTCCACCCACAATGGTTTCTACCTTAACAGAGAAAAAGAACATCATATGAACTCAACTTACATTGTTGTCTACAAATCCTTTAATTTGGACAAGTCAGATTTTTTTTCATGTGGTAAAGAGACAAATCTTACTATACAATTCCTTTTTACTTTTAGCAACTTTAACTCTTTACCAAACAACAAAATTTTAGACAAGTCCAAATTGAAAGCATTTTGTAGACGACGAAATTAACATGACCAAAAAATTAAAATTTGTTCTGGGAAGGATAGAAAACATTGTGGAAAAAGGAGAAAATGCTGGTGACCAGCATTTTCTCCTTTTCCCATGATGTTTGCAAAAGGCTTCAAGGTCGTGAAAACCAGGGATTGTTTGGGACAAGGTTAAGTGAGAAGGCTTTGAAAAAACATTGTGGGATAAGGAGAAAATGCTGATAACCAGCTATGTTTCCTACCCTATCAAACAACGCAATCAACATTTCAGCAACATTTGTCTTCTGCAAATGTTTACAATTTAATCCAGTCCAGTCCAAAATTTTGTTGTGAGGTAAAGATTTTCAACTCATTACCAAATGACAAAATTTTAGGTTTTTCCAAATTGAAAACATTTGCAGACAACAAAAGAAAAGTGACTGAAAATTTCAATTTGTTTTGAGAAGGGTATAAAACATTGTGGGAAAAGGAGAAAAATAGGAGAAAATGCTGGTTCTTTTCCCACAATGTTTTCTACAGGCTTCTGTAAAAACGATAAACTTTCCAGAGTTCCAGATAAGAGGGAGTGATTGTATTCTAAATCCATTATTTCTCTTCCAAACCATATGTTTGTCTCATTGAGATGATTATAATGAGAGCCCACTACGTAGGGTTTGGAAGAGAAATAATGAATTTAGAATACCATCACTCCCTCTTATCTGGAGCTTGGACACTACTGATTCAGCCACAGAGTTCTGCTACGTGGTAAAGGGTAAAACACCCAATACATTGAAAATAGGTAACACTCACTGTTTGATAGCCTTCAGTTGCGCAGCTGCCGCAGCAGCAGCCTGGGCATCTTTTTTCTTCTGTTCCGAAGCAAGTTTCATTTCTATCTGTTTCTTCTTCTCTTCGATAATCCTTTCTTGATCGTTCATCTGCATCATTTTGTCTCGATATGTTGTAATAGAATAGCCCACTCCGCCAGAATATCCCTGAGAGGATTTCCCCGAGGAACCTTGGAAAAATTGAAACATCATAAGAGCTCCAGTACGAGTGATTTTGATTTCAAAATAGAAAATATTGATTATGCTCCACTAAACCCTATGTTGTGGGTATTCATTACAATCGCCTGATCGAGATGATTCTAATGTGTACCTACAACAAAGGGTTTCAAAGAGTAATAATGGATTAAGAATACTATCACTCCCTCTTATCTGGAACTCTGATCATCAAGATTTTTGCAGCCAAACATGTAATACTATAGCGTACTGCACTTGTATTGGAATATATTGTGTTGAACGAGTTCTTTTGGCAGACTGTTGCCCAAGCTTGCAAGGGCAACTACGCCAAATGAATGTATTCAACACAATAAATCATATTCCCATACAGGTACAATAACCTTTTTGGTATCCTCTTTATTATATACTTTGATATTGCTTACATAATTTCACCTGATTTAGAGGTGTTTTCACTAATTCCTTATTTTGTCTATTCTAAAATTTCAAAAGCGAAAAAAAAAAATCTGTTTTGTCAGCGTACCATAGTTTCACAGACTTTTCAATGTTGGCTTCAGATGACATCATCTTTGCTAAAGGTAAACAAACGAGATGGCAACCAAGGATCTTTTTTTTATCTCTTAATAATTTAATTGTTGATAAACATGTTTGATAAGACAAATTTTTCATACCTTTGTAATCACTGATATTAAGGACACAAGTATTCTGTTTAATTTTCATGTTTTAAACAAGAACTGTGCTTTGAAAAGTTCCTACAACATGATGTCTAAAGCTGAAATTTTTATAATGAGAGCCAATCACATTTTGATGTTTAAACAAATGGCCAGTTTCAAAATACTTCCGTGCTTACCAATGCACGTGAAAAGCTCAAACCTGTGTCATACGATTAAAGTATTCAATATGGAAAAATATCGCATTCTTTCATCCAGTGCAAATACATAGGAACGATAATACAAAGTACTGGGCTCAAGATTAGAGGGACTGGGAGTGATGGTTTTCTAAATCCATTAATTCTCAGCCTTTGTTGTGGGTACTCATTAAAATCATCTCATCGAGACGATTCTAATGAGTACCCACAACATTGGGTTTAGTGGAGTATTTTCAATGTTGAAATCACAAACACTCTTATCTAGAGCTCTGAAAGTATACATAATAAAATTAATGTGAACTCTGTGCCAGTTGAAAAAAAAACTTTAGCTCTGTCCAAATTGGAAGCATTTTCTGACGGCAAAGTTATTCATTTAACTAGAGCTGGATACCAGCATTTTCTCCTTTTCCCACAATGTTTTCAGAAGGTTTCTTTCTTAGGTCAGAATTGTGTAGTAAAGGGTAAAACCATGCCATATGAAAAGGATGCTACATGCATCAGCAAAAGATATAAACCCATGCCACCCTGCACAGTAACTTACAAGTAGGTGTGTAACGATACATTGATGCATCATGATTGTTACTGTCCCGATAGCAATGCATTGATTGCTATGTCAGACATCTATATAACAATCGCTGATATTTTGTTCAACAATCGATAGTTTCGACAGTCAATACTAAAAATTATTGTTAGCCTGTCAACTTGATCTAATCTGCAGTTTGGGGTTCTTTTTGAAAGAATAAAATAGTGAATTAAGACCGATTAAATAACGCTGAGTACTTTCATTGCAACTATAAGGCATGTTTGATTTCAGTCTTTAGTATACGCCTTTTGGACATTAAATGTTGATTCAATATATGCGAGAAGACATTAAAAAATTGTCTGATCTTTTTCATGTGAGTAAACCATTGTCTTAAATTTGAATTAATTTTCCTATTTACGTACTTAATAGCTGTATTAATCGGCAAATTACTAAAAATGTTAGTTATTGTCCATGATCGATTTATCACCACTTATTTGTACATAGTTACTAATCGAGCGCGATTATATACATGTGTTTAAAATGAGGTCTGTGTTGGCTGCTAATTTTAAGATCGTGAAGTTAGAAAGGCCAATGTTTGAACCCATTTCTGATTTCTTAAAGAGGGAGAGACTGCTGATAAAAAGCGAGTAGCATGTAGATTATGTTACATGATATTGAAACATGATGGAAACACAACAACTTTGCTTAGTAAACATCCAACACTTGCTGTCGAGCCCCGCAAACAGCCAGAGACCGGGTATTAAGGAAGATCTTATATAGCCCAATAGTATCGTGATGCATCACGATATGGTTGTCTCGATAGTGATAGTATCATGATATTAATGCTGCGATAGTAAAAAATATCATGATAGTCATTTTTCTGGCCGACAGTCAGCCCTACTTACAAGGCCAATGCTCTACCTCACAAGCACAGGCAACACACCGATCGGACTGTCATGGGTCCCATAAGGTGCAATGTAATTGGGAAAATGTCTACTTTTTAATTATACATAATAATATATGACACAATACCAATGATACCTGTGCGGCCTTGAGGCTTGTTGGAAGACATTTGTTGTCTCTGGATATCATCTTGTGGGTTGTAGCCAAGACCGGCAGTTCTGTGACCCATATACCGGTTACCGCCATGTGACTTCTTTGACATCGTAATGATTAATGACTTTCCAGCTACCGACTTTACAACATCTCGTCGTTTGTTGAATTCATGCACAAGTAACAGATTCTATATTGTATTCTTGCCGTGTTGTTCTATCCTTGGTCAACCATATTAGAAAGGGTCATGTATACAAAGGTTACAAACGCTCTTGTACTGCGGTACAAATTGCAAACGCCAAAGTAATGAGGAAGAACTGAAACCAGTCTAAGGTCTTAATGTGCTCTCCATTTTAAAGAGTACCAGTTATATCATAAAACGAATGATTTGATTGGGTCATACCATCAAGTTCCAGTTTATCCAATGAAATAGAGTGTTTTGTAAATTAATGCAACTATCAACGACATGGGTTTTTGCGACTATTTTGACATTTGACTCTGCGTCTTTCACATAAACATTTCTTGCTGCAAACTAAGTTGTACGTTAACTTTACAAGTCATTTTTTCGAATAATTTCTGTCAGGAAATGAAAAGACTTTTTCTTGATTCTAATTTCAAATTTGTGCAGCTTAGCACAATAGCAGATGGAAGTTTTAAGTCCAAGATCATACGTTTTGTGCCCTTAACCCTTTACCAACAATCCCTTGTTTTTACGACCGTGAGATAGAAGCCTTTTAACTCTTTACCAAACGACAAAATCTAAGACTTGTTGAAATTGAAAGCATTTACGGACGACAAAATAACTGTGACTCAAAAGGTGAAATATGTTATGGAAAGGGTAGAAAACACTGGGAAAAGGAGAAAATGCTGGGTACCAGCATTTTCTCTTTTTCCACAATGTTTTCAAAAGGCTTCTTTCTCAGGGTCGTTAAAACTCGGGATTGCCTGGTAAAGGGTTGACCCATTATCAAACGACAATATTTTAGACTGGTTAAAATTGAAAGCAATTGCAGACGACAAAATAAAAATGACTGAAAATTTGAAATTAGTTTTGTAAAGGGTAGAAAACATTGTGGGAAAAGGAGAATATGCTGGTTACTAGCATTTTCTCCTTTTCCCACAATGCTTTCTAAAGGCTCCTTTCTCAGGGGCGTCTCAGCATACTTTTAGTACATCTGACCCTCAATTTTCTCTCTAGAAGCTCTGAGATAAGAAGAGACCAAGAAGTTTATATTGACTGCTTTTAAAAGAAAAAAAAAAAATCCCTGCAGTTTCCCAACCATACCTAGAAAATGCTGCACACTTTTTTTCATGGGGGGGGGGGGGGGGCGGGGGGGGGTGCAATTTCATTACATAGTTCATGCAAAAAAAATCAGATAAAAAAAATTGCTACCTGCTCTATCTTCAGCTTCTTGGATCAAAACCCTAAACATTGATATTTTTTTGGTAAGCCTGATTTAACCTTTTACCACTCAATCCTGTCTTCTAATGACCCTGTGAAAGAAGTCTTTTGAAACCATTGTGGAAAAAGAAGAAAATGATAGTAACCAGCATTTTTTCCTTTTCCCACAATGTTTTCTACCCTTCCCGTCACAAATTTTAATACTTCAGTCACTTTTATCTTGTCAGCTGCAAGTGCTTTCAATTCGGATCAGTCTAAAATTTTGTCATTTGTCATTTGGTAAAGAGTTAAGTGCACTATAGATCAGAATTACACTCATGCACTCCCAAAATTTTATCCCAGAGTGTGGATGCACTCTCAAAAACAATCTGCACACATTTAGATGTAGTCTTTATAACCCTCAACAAGAGCGGCAAATTGTCGCAAGATACGCCCGTCTTACCCCAAGTTGTAAAGCTGGGGCATGCACCAGACAAAATTCAAGTATGAAAAACAACAAAGGGCAATAACTCAAAAATTAAGCAAGCAAGAGTTGTGATTTCGGTGCACTGCACTCCCCCTTGATGAGATCTATCCACCAATGAAATTTCATAACCCTAGCTAGTATAGTTTTAGAGATATGCTTCTGACAAAAATCAAGTATGAAAAATGACAAAGGGTAATAACTCAAAAATTAAGCAAGCAAGAGTTATGATTCCTGTGCACTGCACTCCGCCTCGGTGAGATCTATCCACCCATGAAATTTCATAACCCTAGCTAGTATAGTTTTGGAGATATTCACCGGACAAAATTCAAGTATAAAAAATGACAAAGGGCAATAACTGAAAAATTAAGAAAGCAAGAGTTATGATTCTTGTGCACTGCACTCCCCCTCAGTGAGATCTATCCACCCATGAAATTTCATAACCCTAGCTACTATAGTTTTGGAGATATGCTCCGGACAAAATTTAAGTATGAAAAACAACAAAGGGCAATAACTCAAAAATTAAGTAAGCAAGAGTTGTGATTTAAGTGCACTGCACCCCCAATCCATGAGATCTATCCACCCATGAAATTTCATAACCCTAGGTAGTATAGTATTGGTGATATGCTTCGGACAAAAATCAAGTATGAAAAACGACAAAGGGCAATAACTCAAAAATTAAGCAAGCAAGAGTTATGATTCCTGTGCACTGCACTCCGCCTCGGTGAGATCTATCCACCCATGAAATTTCATAACCCTAGCTAGTATAGTTTTGGAGATATTCACCGGACAAAATTCAAGTATAAAAAACGACAAAGGGCAATAACTCAAAAATTAAGCGAGCAAGAGTTATGATTCTTGTGCACTGCACTCCCCCTCAGTGAGATCTATCCACCCATGAAATTTCATAACCCTAGCTACTATAGTTTTGGAGATATGCTCCGGACAAAATTCAAGTATGAAAAACAACAAAGGGCAATAACTCAAAAATTAAGCAAGCTAGAGTTATGATTCTTGTGCACTGCACTCCCCCTGAATGAGATCTATCCAACCATGAAATTTCATAACCCTAGCTAGTATAGTTTTGGAGATATGCTCCGGACAAAATTCAAGTATGAAAAACAACAAAGGGCAATAACTCAAAAATTAAGCAAGCAAGAGTTATGATTCTTGTGCACTGCACTCCCCCTCGATGAGATCTATCCACCCATGAAATTTCATAACCCTAGCTAGTATAGTTTTGGAGATATGCTCCGGACAAAATTCAAGTATGAAAAACAACAAAGGGCAATAACTCAAAAATTAAGTGAGCAAGAGTTATGATTCCTGTGCACTGCACTCCGCCTCGATGAGATCTATCCACCCATGAAATTTCATAACCCTAGCTTGTATAGTTTTGGAGATATGCTCCGGACAAAGAACTGGACGCCGCCCGCCCGCCCGGACGCCCGCCCGCCCGCCACGGGTGATCCCATAATACGTCCCGTCTTCGACGGGCGTATAAAAAGTATTCAATAGTAGTAACATATTTGGTTGGAACAAAAAGTGGGAAAACCCATTAACCCATTACCACACAAATCCTACTTTTGACGATCCCGAGAAAGCAGCCTTTAGAAAACATTGTGGGAAAGGGAGAAAATGCTGGTAACCAGCATTTTCTCCCTTTCCCACAATGTTTTCTACCCAACTCAAATTAAATTTCAGATTTTCAGTCAATTTTATTTTGTCACCTCCAAAAAGTGGGAAAACCCATTAACCCATTACCACACAAATCCTACTTTTGACGATCCCGAGAAAGCAGCCTTTAGAAAACATTGTGGGAAAGGGAGAAAATGCTGGTAACCAGCATTTTCTCCCTTTCCCACAATGTTTTCTACCCAACTCAAATTAAATTTCAGATTTTCAGTTAATTTTATTTTGTCACCTCCAAATGATTTCCATTTGAACAAGCCTAAGGTTTTGTTGTATGGTAAAGAGTTAATATCTATAGAATAGCTCATGAATGAAGACCTGAAAGACATGTACCCAAACACTCCACTAAAACTTTGGCAAAAACTTTGGCCATTTTGTAGTATCTATCTACTGTATTAAATGAATATAATTACCTCAACTTTGGATAACTTGTTAGGTGATGATGGTATTGCCTGACCATTCAACAAGCCCTCTTTTCAGCTTAAATTTTTTACTGAAAATCAAGCAACTGCGACCCAGCATTGACACCTGCATGTGATACTGTTAATTATTTCTATTCAATGAAACACATGAATGTTCCACAACATGCAAGTCCTAGCCTGTATGTTACTTTATTTGCAGAGAGCTCATGATGATGGTGATAAAACATGGTAATACAGATTCAGTGAGCGGCAAATCAAAGCTTACGCATTACAGATCACCCTCTGACCCGCTACCAACAAACACAGCACATGCAGAAATAGGTAATCCTGTTTTGCTTCATCTTGTGCATTGCTTTTCCCCACTAGAGGAGCGTTTTTAAGAATGCTAAAGAAGATTTTTGAAAACTGTTATGGGAGATCAGTCCTTCCCAACTGCATAGATTCACCCCGTAAAAAATCAATTCATAACAACTGCATTAGGGATAATTCTTCTCTAGCTCAGTGTTAAAGGTTTTAGTCTTTTATCCCTTTACCACACAACAAGATTTTAGTCCTGTCTGAATTGAAAGCATTCGCTGATGACGGTTTCATTTGTGGCTCATGTAATGTTTTTTCTTTGAAAGGGAAGAAAACATTGTTGGAAAAGGAGAAAATGCTGGTAACCAGCATTTTCTCCTTTCCCACAATGTTTTCAAAAGTCTTCTCTTTTAGGGGTGTTAAAGGTGGCCTTTTAATTTGCGTTCATAAAACCTCAGTAGTCGAAAACCATCCGATAACACAAGATTTACTACGGCCCAGGTTGACACCAACAGGAGACACATTTTCTTTTTTTAGATGATCAATACAGGAATACACAGACAAAGTTCCTAACAGCTTCAGAAGAAGACATTATGGAAAATAATTATGACTTGTTTGTTATGTAATGGAATTTAAGCGTTATTAGTCATGTGCCAATTACTTGACATTCCCACAGTGCTTTATCGATTTTTGGCACGAAATCTAGAAATACCTTAGGAGGCTACATAGCCTTTCAAGGGAATACCATAAAAAAAAAAATGGGGGGGGGAATTCTTGATTCTTAATTATTGATGATTTGTGTTGTTTTTTTTCCTATAAATTTTAGTGGTATATATATTTTTTCTATTTGATGTGACGTGAAAAATCTAGATACCCACTTTTAAAAGTTGTCATTGTGTGGTAAAGGGTTAAACCTATAAAAAACAAAACAAGGATCTCTTCTGCTCAGGTTCAAATCCTGCAAGGTGAGGTTTGTATTTCAGCTATGTATTTGTTGCATACTTTCATGTTTGTAAGAAAACATTGTGAGTAAAGGAAGAAATACTAGTTACAAACTTAACATTTTCTCCTTTAACCTCAATATTTTCTACCCTACCTAACCAGATTTTATTCACCAGCAAATGTTTTCAGCTTGGATAAGTTGAAGATTACATCATCTGATAAACTTCAAGGAGTTATGCTTTTAATTATACACAGATGTTGAAAGATTGTGGTAAAGAGGAAAAATTGCACATTAACTCTTTACCAAACGATAAAGTTTTAAACTGGTTCAAATTGAAAGCACTTGCAGCCGACAAAATGATGAATGTTTTCAAAAGGCTTGTTCTGCAGGGGAAAGGGTTAAAGGCAGTTTCTTTTTTTTTCTATGACTTTTATAGCACATGTACTGGTGTATTGTTAAACAAAACCAGTTTTGTTCTAGAGGTAATAAATTGATTCATTTCAGGACAAGGTATGATGGAATATGATGAAGCAGAAAAGCAGTTTCTAATTTGGCTACATGCAGTCAGCGTGAAGTTCCTTAGTCTATCAAACTGTGAAAGAATCAGGACTCTGGACAATTTGGTCAGTTTGTGTGGGTCGAAGGTAAAAGTCTAAAACCATTAAGTTCTCATATACTTCACCAGACAACAAAATTTTTTAATTGAAATTCTTTGCAGGAAAAAAAAAAATGAATTTGGCCCAAGGGTTGAATGTATATTTGCAACGATGGAAAATATTGTAGGAAAAAGAACGTGCTAGTTATCAGAATTTTATACTTTTCCAACAATTAATTCAAAAGCCATCTTCATGGAAATCAAAAAAACTCAAAAATGTGTGGTTAAGGTTTCATTTTAAAAGCATTTTAAAAACAGCACTTTTTGTTTTTCCCACAATATTTTGGAAAAACTTGTTTTCTTGGGGGTCATTAGAACTTGTTATTGTGTATTAAAGAGATGCAAATGCTTTCATTTCAGACAAGTCTACATATTTCTCATAACGAAAAGAGTTAGGGTTGTATGCTTCAAATTTGATTCAAGCGATACTGACCTAAACTGTCAGACTTTAAACAACAGACTTCTGATTGCAGTTTATGCATTGCTTAACTTTTTCCTAAACGACAATGTATTCACTTACCTTCTTCTTCAGGGTTGTTTAAAATTCGGGATTGTGGGGTAAAGGGTTGAAGATATGTATTTACACCTAGAGTGAAAGAAAAAGCAGTGATAAAATTTAAAAGTGTATACAACAACTCAGCTGTGTAAACTTAGATAAATTACCAAGATAGAAAAACAAGATTTGTCCTCATTTAAAACCAAACACGACCACAGCTATTGCTTTCAAGACCTTCAAGAGGAAATGCATTTGTATAGAGCTCCCGATAGAGGGAGTGATTTTGATTTCAAAATCAAGAATATTAATCATTCTCCAACAAACCCTATGTTGTGGTTACTAATTTGAATCATCTCATCAAAAGGACTCAAATGAGTACCCACAATGTAGGGTTTTGAAGAGAAATAAAGGATTTAGAATATCATCTTTCCCTCTTATCTGGAGCTATGACTTGTTATCTGTGCAACCTTGCAGCCATCAGGGGCAACATTTGGCATGAAATTACAAGAATGATTATAGTTCCATAAAATAAGGATGAAGTGCGTAAAAAATCTGGCTGAGAAGGAGTATAGATGTATCATTTACTCTTTACCACACAATCGCGACTTTTAACAACCCAGAGAAAGAAAGCCTTTGAAAACAATATGGAAAAAAAGGAAAATGCTGGTAACCAGCAATTTCTTTTTTTCCCAAAATGTTCTCTACCCTCCCAAAAACAAATTTCAATTTTTGAGTTCCATATATTTTGTTGTCTGCAAATGCTTTCAATTTGGGCCAGTCTAAAATTTTGTCATTTGGTAAAGAGTTCAGAAATTTGGTGGAAAAGTAAAGGTAAGTATAATTTTTATTTTTTTCATTTTTAATCCAGGAGTTGAGTTACCTGTCAAACATTCTACCCAGTCTACTGTACAGAGATTTTGTTCGACTGCTACCAGCCGAGATAAGTATCAGAATACTTATGATGTTGGATGAAAAAAGCCTTCTTAATTGCTGCCTTGTTTCAAAGTATGTAACAATTTAACATGTGATTGCTTGCTTAGCCTTTTAATCCATTTTTGTTGTTGTACACCGACAGGGTCATATTATGTTATGGCCCCAGTCATACGTCTGCCTGTCTGTCAGTTCATCTGTCTGTCAGTCTATCTGTCTGTTCGTCTGTCCATTAGCAATTTCTTGTGTGCACAACTCCTCCTGCAATTTCCATTGGAATAACTAGAAATTGCCACAATGAATTTCCATCAAAATAACTTAAAACTTGCCACAATGAATTTCGATGATGTGTAGTTGTGCATGTAACTTTTAAAATTTAGATCACTGCAAGTGTTCCAGGTTTTTACCCATTTCACAGACAAGTCTCTTTGGGCGTATATGTGCATCTTTGTTGAGCTATTGTTCACTTAGAGCTTTTTTCCAAATGAAAATAAATTTGGACTGGACCAAATTGAAAGCATTGGTAGATGACATGTTACTGATAAATGTAGCTCACAAAATGTCTATGTTTGATAGAGTGGAAAATATTGTGGGAAAAGGAGAAAATGCTGGCTACTAGCATTTTCTCCTTTGCCCTTCTTTCCTTGGGTCATTAAAACTTTGGATTGGGTTGTAAAGGATTGTATGTGATTTTATTTCATTGTGTTTTTGCAGTTACATTAATTTTTAGCTCTACTGGCTGAAAGCCAGGAGAGCTTATGTCTTGGCGTGGTTCTGTCGTCTGTCTGTCTGTCCGTCAGTTAGTCTTTTTCTTGTTTATTCGATAAAGTCTTCATTTTTGGTCAGATTTTTGTGAAACTTACATAGTTTGTTCATCTGATCGATAGCTTTAACCCTATCGATTTTGAATAGAATCTGACAGACGGTATGGGAAATGTAGTCATTTCAAGTTTGAAATTTCCATTTCTTGTTGACGCGATAGAGTCTGTATTTTTGGACAGATTTCCATGAAACTTGCACAGTTTGTTTATCTTATCCATAGCTTCAACCCCATTGATTTTGAAAAAAATCCGATAAACAGTATTGGAAAAGTAGCCATTTATCAGATTTCCGTAAAACTTGCACAGTTTGTCTATCTCATCAATACCTTAAACCCTATCGATTTTGAAAAAAAAATACGACAAACGGTTTGGGAAAAGTGGCCATTTCAGGTTTAAAATTTCTATTTCTAATATATGTGATAAAGTGTGCATTTGTGGTCAGATTTCCATGAAACTTGCAGAGTTTGTTTATCTTATCAATAGCTTCAACCCTATTGATTTTGAAAAATATCCAATAAATAGTATGGGAAAAGTAGATATTTTAAGTTAAACAATTTCATTGCTTGTTTACATGATAAAGTATTTATTTGTGATCAGTTTTTTGTGAATTTTTCAGCTTGTTTATCCCATCAATAGCTTTTCAACCCTCAAGAGTTTGAAACTCTGTCAGTAGAGCATATTCAGGGCCTTCTAGTGTAATAGAAAGAAAGGGAATGAATTTGACTTTATTCTTAACCACACTATCCCGACTTTTAACTACCCTGAGAGAGAAGCCGTTCAAAAACATTTTGTGAAAAGAAGAAAATGCTGGTAACCATAATGTTTTCTACCCTTCCCAAAGCTTATTTCAACTTTTTATTGATGTATGATTTGTTGTCTTCAAGTGCATTAAAAATGGACCAGTCTAAATTTTGTCGTTTGGTAGAGTTGAGATTTTGAACACAAGGAGAGTTGGCTTGAGCACTTATTTGCACCATTTGCAAAGATTCATGAGTAATAAATAGTACTTGATTCCTGTGTTGACTTTAGGCAATCAGAGTATGAAAACAAAAGTTGTTTCATATCACCCTTTTCAGGATTTATTTAATGTCACAGTTCTTTTGCAATCACAGCCTATATTGGAAAGGATTACTGCTAAAGTATCCCATTAAAAAGGGTCATATTATGTTATGGCCATGATTGTCTGTCCATCAGACTGTTTGCAATTTCTTTTGCGCACAACTCCTCCAATAGATTCAATCGGAATAATTTAGAACTCACCACAATGAATCTCTATGATGTGTAGTTGTGCCTGTGACTTTTAAAAATTAGATCTCTGTAGGTGTTCTTGATTTTAACCCTTTACTCCATAGATACCCATTTCTACGCATTGCTTGTAGGAGCCTTTGGAAAACATTGTGGCAAAAGGTGAAATTGCTCGTGACGAGCAATTTCACTTTTTACCACAATGTTTTCTTTGTTATCAAAAAGTTTCATATTACACATAAGAAACGGCTTCTTCCTTGCTGTTATTTAGGGTCAATTAGAGATACCATAGAAATGCCTAATGGGGTAAAGGGTTAACCTATTTTACTGACAAGCCTCCTCAGGCATAAATATGCTCTGCTGCATGAAACTCTTGTTAAAAATTAACAGGAGAGGATAAAACCCCACTCATTTCTCTGAAAAATGATTTTAGATCATCTTGTTTGCATATTTTGTGCTGAATTCATTTACATAATGCAACACAAACCATCTAAACAATATAACTAGGCTTTCGATAGAATTGAAATAGTTTTTCTGTAAAATTCTCCGAAACAAAGATCGGAATAGATTCACATTCACTTTTTGACATGTACTTGTTTTATAGGTATTGGAATCAGTTAATCAATGCATTTCGAGAAGTTTGGATTCACATGGCAAGGCGTGTTGGTGCTAGAATTTCCATGGAACCGACAGTGCCTGTCCATAAATATAAAAGCCTTTTTGTACATTCCGCTCATCTGGTGCAGAAAATGAAAAATAAAACAGCGTTTGAGGTCATGACATTGGAGGGTCATAGAGGTCGAGTGATGGCAATAACACATAATCGAGATATGATAGCTACAGGTAAAAGTTCACATACATCATTGACAAAGGTCATTGAAGTATTTTAACCTTTACCATATAATCCCAAGTATTAGCAACTTTGAAGATGTTTATGAAGGTTTTTGAAAACATTGCAGGAAGAGGAGAAAATGCAACTATCCATGCTTTCCTGGATCTGTATTCACCAACAATTCTTAAGAACGTTCTTTGTTTAATTCTTCAAGGTTTTATGACTGTGAAAGTTACAGAACCAGTCAGAACTTCTATTACTTTTACATTGATGAAACTCTGAAGAACAAGACTAAGAACCTTCTAAAGAATGCTTGGTGAATACAGACCCTGAAGTTGGTTTTACCTGTGATTAGCACAATATTCTTTCCAAGCCACATTACTGTCATGGAAACAATAATCTGCAGTAAGAGAGGAAAGAATCCTGTCCCAAAGATTTATCATCAATTCTGTGAAAGAAATTGGCCGATCCAGGGATCAAAACCAGCAACCCACTGCTCCCTAGTCCTGTACACTACTATCTGAGCTACTGGAGCTAAATTGGTAGGTGCTTCCCTGTCTTTTCACAAACATATGATTGAAACATAAGCTTCTCCACGTTGTACCAAATGATCCCCGTTTTAGTGACCCTGAAGTAGAAAGCTCTTGAAAACATTATTGGAAAGGGAGAAAATGCTGGTAACATGAGTCTCATGTTTTACAGGGCCTTTTATTGAGGAAACTTTGAAAATCTTCTTGTTTATAACCACACATTCTAGACCTGTAGTATTCGGTATGGGGCTTTATCTTGTGGACTGACCTCCACCAGGATTCAGGTAATTATAGTAATTGTAGCTTTGTGGCAAAAAAATGGTTTTGCCCAGGTGTCATTACTTTCTTGTAGGATTTTACAGAAAAAATTTTGTATGACTTGAATTTTGAAACCAGCTGGCCAAATTTTGTAATGTTTGGCTGGTAGTGTTTTTATTTATTAGCCAGTGAAGCAATACAGAGCCATCTTGGCCCTCATGTTTACTAAACATCTTTGATTTATTCTGTAGGTTCAGATGACCACACTGTACGCTTCTGGGATGTTCAGTCTGGTGACTGTATTAAAGTGATTCATACACATAGTGTATCCTCTCTGCAGTTTGATGACATATATCTGTACACAGCTTCTTATGACAACACAGCAGCATGCTGGGATATTGACAATGGACAGTTAATGTGTCGCTATGTTGGACATATATCTGCCGTATTCAGCTTGGATGCCAGAAGAGATCTGAATTTGATCGTAACTGGATCAGCAGACAAGACTGTTAAAATTTGGCAGTTGAGTTCTGGCACATTATTGAACACACTGTCAGAATGGCACAATGATTGGATAACCAGTCTAAAAATTCTATCACATTGGTCCCCAGCAAATGAGAATGAAGGAATAGGGCATGGTACCCTGAATCTAGTTTCCGTAGACAGACAGTGCTGTTGTTTCTGGACTATAACTAATAATGATCACGTCAGTGTGAGTGTAACTCATACTGCAGACTGGTGCATGCATGTGCCTTTTGACACATTCAGCGATGGAATAAGTGTATGTACATGGAACAAGAGGGATCGCTTACAGTGTTTATCTACGTATACAACTGAACTTATTGACAGGAAGTGTGTCCCACGTCACATGACATCAGTGCTCTTGCCAAAGGAGTTACCATCAAAACAAATAGTTCTTGGTGTTGGGCAGAAGTTTTCTGTGTTTATGGTCGATGATGGATATAGCCGTATTGTACTCATCGACATGCATTCAAGCAAGATAGTATGCTCAATACCCCTGCCTCCATTCAGGTATAAATTACATGTGTAAAGTTATTTGTGTTTTTAACGCTTAACCACAGGACAAAATTTTAGATTCAGCAGAACTGAAAGCTGTTGCAGACGACAAAATGAACATGGCTCGAAAGATGACTTCTGCTGTTGATAGGGTAGAAAATACTGGGTAAAGCAGAAAATATTGGTTACCAGCATTTTCTCCTTTTATCGCAATGTTTTCAAAAGCCTTTCTGCTTAGTGTTTTTACCCACCTCTGAAGGAAGATGGACAAAGCTTTAGCATCCTCTGTCTGTCCCTGAGTGCTTCTTCTATGAAACTTCACAGACATATATCCTGCCATGGTCCACTTCAGAATTTCTTGGCAGAATTTCGTTCCTTCAAGAACTGTGGTTGGCATGATAATAAGACTGAAAAATATTTATTATTTTTGAAAATCTTCTTTGGCTGAAAGGATAAGGCTTGGGTTTACCAAATGTAGTATTTAGCTTCATCTAGTGGACCTCTACCAAGTATCTTCAAATTACAGCTATAGGGTAAAATTTGGTCCCGCCTCTTGGGGGTGGGTCACAAGTTTTACATGGGCTTATCTTTGGGAAACTTTAAAAATCTTCTAGGTCTAGGGCTACCAAATTTTACATGAAGCTTTATCTGGTAGATCTCTACCAAGAAAGCCCAAATTATAGCCCTTAGGTCAAAGTGGCTTCACCCCAGGGGTCACAAGATTTACATATATAGTGAAAACAGTAGAAATCTTCTTGTTACAAACCATAAAACCTAGGGCAGCTAAATTTAGCTCTCTCACAGGGATCTCATGTTTTACACGGCCTTTTATTAGGGAAACTTTGAAAATATTCTTGTTTATAGCCATGTATTCTAGACTTGTATTATTTGGAATTGGGTTTTACCTACCAGGATTAAAGTAATTATACCCCTGCAGAACAAATGTTTTGTAGGGTATACTGGAATCAGCCTTTCTGTCCATGTGTCCATCCCTGTGTCCGTCCTTGTATCTGTCTGTTTACAAAATACTAGTAATTTTGTGTCATAACCCCCTCCTACAGTTTTCTGTCATTGTATTTAAACTTTGCACATATATTGATCATGCATTGAAGATCTGCAAGAGGCAATTTTCAAGTGTCAACTCTTCCTGGTTGAGGAATTCTCTCCCCTTGAACTTGATACTTTTCTTCTGTCAACGCTGGCAGGGTATTAAGTGATATTCAGTGATAGCTCGTTTTAGCTGGGGTCAAAACTTTCTCACGGAATTTTTTAGAAAAAATTTTGTATGTCTTTTAGATTGAAACCAATTGGCCAAGTATTGTAATGTTTGGCTTATAGGGTTTGTACTTATTAGACAGTGGAGGGATACAGGGCCATCATGGCCCTCTTGTTACAATATCATTTTCTCCTATTTCAGACCAACACAGAATGGAGCATCAGTTACCCTTGGTCAATGTGATTGGCTTGATGGTTTTACAGATTCCAACAGATCGGGGCTCTTTTTAGCCGTTTGTATGAAAGACAACAACATTCTTTTGCTGAAGTGGAAAGATGAAGGTTGAATGATTGAACTGGATTTTTTTTCTTTTTTTCTCTTTTTTTTTTTTTCTCAATCTTTTGCTTGCCTATCACAACCAGATTTGTGTAACAAACAGTGTAGGTCTACAAAAAGAGCTGCAAATAAATAAGACTTGCTCTTTGAAAAGGGGACTTAATGCATCTGCTAAAATTATCAACTCCTGTCAGTCAGCACAGGGGGCAAAACTTTTCGCGAATGGTCAATTCTCCTTTTCCAGGCTAAAAAAATTAGTATTTCGACCATTTTTTTACAGGAGACAACTCTTTCATGCAATGTCATGGCTTCGTCCATATTTAAATACAATACCTAACAACTGAGTTAGAGAGATATCTCTATAGCTCAGTGGTCATGGTATTGGTCTTTAACTCTTTACCGAACAACAAAACTGTAGACTCGTCCAAACTGAAAACACTTCCAGATGTCAAAATAAATGTGGCTCAAAATTGAAATTTGTTTTGGGAAAGGAAGAAAACATTGTGGGAAAAGGAGAAAATGCTGGTAACCAGCATTTTCTCCTTTTCCCACAATGTTTTCAAAAAACTTTTTCAGGGTCGATAAAAGTCGGGATTGTATGGTAAAGAGTTAAACATCAAAAAAACAAGGATATATGTTCGCATGGGTTCAAATCTTGCCTAATTAGGTGAGTATTTCAGCTATACATTTATTTCTTGTCCGTAAGAATTTAATTTAAAAGAAAAATTCTAAGGCTACAGTTAGAGATTTATTTTGAAAACATGAGTAAGTGATCTGCTTGTGACAATTCTAGTTCAATTTACTTTCCGAATTCTGCAGATTAATTTTGTTTTTTATACCCCTCCCACAACAAAGTGGAGGGGGTGGGGGGGTATACTGGAATCATCATTGCTGTCTATCTGTCAGTAGACATAAATTTGTCCGGAGCAATACTTCAACACTTATTAAGGTACTGAACTTAGATTTACAAACAGGGTTCCTATACATATGAATTTGTGCAATTCTCATGACCCTGCTGTGATTTTTTTTTTTGCAGAATTATCTCCCCTTGAACTTTTTTCAACTCTTAATTTTGAACTAGACCATTCTGCATTCTGTAACAAAGACCTGTTTTTGTGACAAGGAGCTGGTGGGAGGTATAATCACATTTAGTGATAGTTCTACTTTATTTCAGATTTTACATAAAATAGATTTCATTTGTTGGGAACACGGCAGATTTTTATAAATCATTTTATCCTAAATACCAACAAGAAATGATATACATGTATATGTGTAAATTTTAATTGAGTTTGTTGTTTTTATGTTCATCATAATTGCTAATAATTTTGTTTTGTTCTGTCAAACTTGCTTAGCATGCAAGATAATAATGTACATGTACATATATATATATTTTATTTGTTCAAAAAAAGTATGAAAAGTATGAGAGATTTTTTACCCTTAGGCTGCTAAGCGCAATTCATAGATGTTTGAACAGAACGTGCAGTCTGATCTTGGATTTACACCGTCCAAATTAGAGATATGGTCATCGTCAATTATCAGAAAGAAATTGGCCAAACCAAGGATCAACTCAGCAACCTCATCGTCTCAAGTCGTGTACGCTACCCACAGAGCTTCCAGGGCTTACCAGTTTCATGTACAATTGGTTACTCTGTCCTGGATTTTATCACTGTTCTACACACTAAAATTTCGTTTTAACTCTTTACCAAATGACAAAATTATACAAATAAACGTAACTCAAAAATTGAAAAGAGCTTTAACCCTTCACCACACAATTCTGAGTTTTAACAACCCTGAGAAAGAAGGCTTTTGAGAAAACAGAGAAAATGCTGGTAATCAGCTTTCTTTCTGTTTCTCACAATGTTTTCTACCCTCTCTTGGAGAATTTTTCCCTTTTGAGCCACATTTAATTTATTGCTTGCAAATACTTTAAATCGATTAAGTCCATCATTTCTTCATGGCTTTAATGATAGTTCATTTTTATGCTCCCCGAAGGGCGAGCATATAGTCGCCGCTTCGTCTGTCCGTCCGTCCGTCTGTCCATCCGTCCGTCTGAAGCGATTTCTCCACAACCCTTGGACCAAATTGGATGAAACTTCATATATGAACTCCTTAGGGTAATGCGCCGATATTGTGTTCCCGGATTTTTAATTTGACCCCGTGTCATGGAAAAAGGGGGCTTAATGCAAAATTGCAATTTTTACCAATATCTCATTCAGTTTTTGTCAGAGTATCATGAAACTTCATGGTTATATTGTTTATGGAAAGTTTTAGCATGTGCCCTTGCTATTTTTAATCTGGGCATTTTTTAAGTTGACGTTCTGTCATAGAAAAAGGGGGGCTTCTTGCAAAATTCCAATTTTAACTAATATTTCATTCAGTTTTGGTCAAAATTTCATTACACTTCATGGTTATATTGTTTTTTCAAAGTTTCACCATGTGCTCTTGTTTTTTTATCTATGTGTTTTTCAATTTGACCCTCTGTCATGGAAAAAGGGGGTTTCTTGTAAAATGAAAAAGGGGCCCTGATGCAAAATTGCAATTTTTACTAATATCTTGTTCACTTTTTGTCAACATTTCATGGTTATATCTTGTTTTACAAGTTTCAACATGTGCCCTTTGTTTTTGCAATCTATGAATTATTAATGTGCAAATACGTCTTTCCTGGTTTCTCAAATTAAGGCTGCATCACGGAAAAAGGAGACTTCATGGAAAAAATTGTTTTTCACTGGGTTCTCCTTTATCAGTGCTCAAAACTTTGTGAAATTTCAAATCTGAACTTGTTGAAACGTTGCCCAGGTACCTCTCTTCCTTTTTCTCAATTTCAGGCTGCGTCTCGGAAAAAGGGGGCTTCATGTAAAAAATTGTTTTATGTAATATTTAATAGATGACTGCTCAAAATTTTATGAAATTTCAAATTTTGAATTATTATTAAAAAATGCCACAAACCACACACCCCTTGTATTTATTGCAATGATCCAATATTGTCTTATGGGAAAAGGGGGCTTAAAGGGGGCTTATTGGGTTTGTTATTTGGCTATCTCTAAGATAGTAATTGTCTTTTCACTTCAAATTTTGGGGGGCATGAACAGGTTCTTCTAGGATAAAAGAAGTGAATTTATATCAATTTCTTATATTTTATGACAAGCACTTGTTCGGGGAGCATAACCCATCTCTGACGGCTCTTGTTTCTGTATGAAATTGTGATCCATTTAGGGTTAAGTGGACTTAACAAGTGAGACAGTTGTTGTTGTTAAAATCCTGCAATGTTTTATAGCTTTTAAAGCACTCTCACATTTTAAGATACAAAAGCTGTGGTCAAACCTCACTTGGTTGAACAAAGCGGTGAATGACCTTAGATGGTAGTCGTTGAACATATTAGACGTAGTTGAACGTAGTTACATGTAGTTAACCCTAGGTCACCATAGTAATGAATGAATTTAAGGTTTGCCTGTAGTATGAACATAATTCTTTAACATTTTCAAAAATTTATTATAGATAAATACGATGTCTTGAACCTACTGTGACCGTAGCTTGAACATAGTCATTTATTTGACTTCACTTAACCCTTTACCCCATAAGGCATTTCTATGGTATCTCTAACTGACCTGAAATAACAGCAAGGATGAAGTTGTTTCTTATGTGTATGTGACACCTTTTGATAGCATAGAAAACATTGTGACAAAAGGTGAAATTGTAGCAATTTCACCTTTTGCCACAATGTTTTCCAAAGGCTGTAACGAGCAATGCTTACAAATGAGTATCTGTGGAGTAAAGGATTAAACATAGTGTGCTTAATACATTCAACTGCTGCTAACTACGGTAGTTCCCTATTATGGTCAACTACCTAAGATGTGACAGAAGTTAGAATACAATTACTGCAGCTTTCTCATACTGAGTAGGCATTATTACAGCTTTTACTGTAGCTTAACGCAGTTGACTTTCATTTACCATGGTTGTGCAAACTAGGGCATAATTTATGTAGTTTAACGTAGTTAATTGTATTTTGAAGTAAAAATACTAGTTAACTCTAGTTGCACTCAGTAGAATGTAGTTAACCATACTTTCATATAGTTCAACCTACATGTACATAGACTCTCTATAGTGCAAAGTTTGAATTTACTTTGAAAGTATGTCATTGGCATACGAGTAGTTGACCGTAGTAGCACTACGGCAGACTATATGTAAAATGAACTATGGACAACTATGTAAATGTGACCATGGCTTTAGAAATAATGTCCTCTTAATCACTTAACCTTGTACCACACAATCCTAGCTTTTAACGACCCTAAAGAAGAGGGCATTTGAAAACACTGTGGGAAATGGAGAAAATGCTGGTGACCAGCATTTTCTCCTCTTCCCACAATGTTCTTGACCTTTCCCAAAACAAATTTCAGTATTCGAGTCAAATTTATTTTGTTGTCTGCAAATGCTTTCAATTTGGACCTGTCAAAATTTTGTCGTTTGGTAAAGAGTTAAATAACTCATTTTTTTCAGTAGCCTGCTGCCTAGTTTATATTGAAATACGTCGATAAATTGCATTCTTTGTAACTAATTGTGATCATTGAGCCTGTGTGCTTATGTGTCAAATTAAAAATTTTGTTCTGTTCTGTTAAGTTGTGAAACAAGAATGTTTTGTTTAAGTTGTTACACATGATATTGTAGAAGCTCATTGTTTTGGGGATATAATTGTTACAAATAAAAACATCCATAAAAATTGTTAGTTTGTGGTGTTATACTGAAGAGATGGAGAAATTCCAAGTAATCTACTAAACGACTTACAGTGTGGCAACGCTATGTATAAGAGCATGTGATTGGCGTTAAAATGGAAACGACCATTAGGCCTATACGGACGAGGTGAGACACAGGTTTTCGTGTTATGACGAACCTCGCCACCTATGAAATGGTATATATATAGAGAGAGAGAGGATATTTGTTTTTTTTTTTTCGGTGAAAGATCGAAATTTATTTCATCGAGTTGACACCATCGGTAATATTTTCACGAGTGGCGCAGCCACGAGTGAAAATATTACCGATGGTGTTCACGAGATGAAACAAACTTCGATCTTTCACCGATAAAAACAAATATTCTATTTATTTCATGCTTTTAACCCTTTCTGGGAGGAGTTTTATCAAAATTCAGTACAGTTCTTTTCCCTTATTCCCCGTGGCGTACCCCTCCCCCATAGCAACGTTACGTCAAGCGCGAGAAATGTAAGGTATATGACGTCATATTTCCCATCTGGTTGTTAGGCACGCGCAATTTACCTACATGTAGGCAATAAGAACGTGAAAATCGGTATTTTCACTGGTGGTACCAGTGTAAGATATAGAGGATATTTGTTTTTTTCGGTGAAAGATCGAAATTTATTTCATCGAGTGGACACCATCGGTATACTACCGATGGTGTTCACGAGATGAAATAAATTTCGATCTTTCACCGAAGAAAACAAATATTCTATTTATTTCATGCTTTTAACCCTTTCTGGGAGGAGCTTTATCAAAATTCAGTACAGTTCTTTTCCTTTATTCCCCGTGGCGTACCCCTCCCCCATAGCAATGTTACGTCAAGCGCGAGAAATGTAAGGTATATGACGTCATATTTCCCGTCTGGTTGTTAGGCACGCGCAATTTACCTAGGCAACAAGAACGTGAAAATCGGTATTTTCACTGGTGGTACCAGTGTAAGATCGAAAAATATTTTCACTGCTATTTCTCGATATCCTACCGGAAAGCATGAAATAAAAGTTAACATAATCACACTGATCAGCGTGAGCCGCGGACACCATGAGTTCTCGGTACACCAGATCAGATTTTCCATGGAAGAACCGGAGGTGGTGTAAGTATTTTCATTTTTATGGACCTGATTTACATAGATAGAAATGTTGATTTACAGCAATGTCAAGACGAATGATTGATCTGTTTACATATACATGTATACTATGGAATAATAATACCATCATCTAAGCTAGCTGTGGCTTTATGAGCAACCGGGGTCTTATTGTTTTGAAGTTTATTGCCGAATTTTGGACAAAATCCTAAACAATTGTTCATTTTACAAGTTTGTATGATAAGATAAATGTATTCCCTAAAGGAACACAAAATTTCACCTAGAAATGTCCATCCAAAGTGAAGATATACGCTTTTGAATGGACCTGGGTAAGGAAAATATGCTAACAAGACACCAATTTTATTTTCAATGTATGCACATGGACACCAGATCAGAAAACGCTTGCGGTAATTGGACACCAACCTTTAAATCATCAATATTTCTGCCTGAAACTCGATGCATGGGCTGTATACGAAGACTATTTTTGTAAACATTATGTCACTACGGTCCATTACCTGATAAATGTCCAACCCAATTTCATTACTTCTAGCACCTGCTTTTTTGAAATACTTGCAATATTACGGCAATTTACGAAGTAGACCTACGATGCTAGATCACAATTGACCGGTCATTGCCTCCAATGTTGGTGCAAGACATGTTCCTTGTTTACAGCGTTTCAGTTTAATGACTGGCGTATTAACCCATTACCACGCAATCACGAGCTTTAATGTCCCTGGGAAAGATGGCTTAGAAAAACATTGTCCATAAAGAAAAACCCTATTAACTAATACAGTGTGTACATTATTTACCACATTTGGCCTGATTCTTAGTTTAAATAATTTTCAAATCCGCTTGGCCAACTGTTAGAATGCTTATTTTCCGTGTATGGCGCATTGTGAAAATTGTAAAATTTGTCCTCTCTAAAGAACTCAATCACGAGATTGGCATTGGGTAGTTTTCTATCACACTCCTTCAATAAATTTTGATCTGTTGAAAAACATGGCTTTTGTTGGTGGGGCTTATTTTCTCTTAGTGTCATAAAGCGGAAGTACTTGCAGCTCTTTAAATTCATTGATAATAAATGTATGTACATGGATTTAATAACAGATGATCTCTGATAATTTTCATTTTATCCAATATGCTGGGTGATCATGATATATGAGATAGTAATCTCTGTTGTTACAAACTTACATAGTTATTGGAAATGCAGCATTATAATGCTCAGATATAGTTACAGTTCAACCTATATTAATCAATAACCAAAGGGACGGTCGAAAGAGCTTGCCAAAGCAAGTGCTTGCTTGATATAGATGAATGTCTGTGCATTGCTATTTGTCGGGAACTACATGTATGCTTGTTTATTTAGGTTGCTTGCTTAATATAGGTGGCCAACATGCCAGGTTTTACTGTAATTCGTATCGCTGAAATTTATTGGAGAGGTCATCAGACCCTCCAACAGTGGTAATTTTAAAATTCAGACTGACTGCCAGAGAGTTTGCTAATTCTATATCTTCGAGCGTAATTGTTCTGATACACAGTCTGTTTCGTCATAGTTTTGTAAATAAAGCGAAATAAAAAAAAAAAACGAAACAGGATATAGACGTGGTTTATTTTTATAACTGACGAATTTCAGAAAAGATTTAATTTAGTAATTTGCCATGGCTGCAATTAACCTCTCTAATAATTTCCTAGCACACTACGTACCTTTGAGCGATATAAATTTAACCTGATTCTGTTCCCTCTTTTTATCCATGCAGAAATCTTTTGTTGGTTCTAGAGCATCGAGAGGTAGTATCAAACTCAAAGTGAAAATTGTTCAAGTGAAAAAAATGTCAGTAATCAAGTTGCTGAGAAATTTCAAAAACAAACTCGCCTCTGTATCAGTACTCGAATGTTTACAAATATGTCCATATGTGTTATGCATTACCTTGAAGATAATTAATTTTCATAGTCCCATTCGGCATGTAGCGTGTTCTACAAAAAAGTTTTTAATACCATCAAGAATGAAAGAACTGAACATTTTCGGTGTATGTACAATCTAACGTCAAAGCCGGCAATCCAACGTATACACACGTTGGCCAGTGTGACCAATTCTTGCACTCAAAGTAATGAACACGAATTACAAATTCTTTGGATTAATTAATAGGTAGGGACAATGTTTTTCTAAGCTATCTTTCCCAGGGACATTAAAGCTCGTAATTGCCTGGTAATGGGTTAATACGACATTCATAAAACTGAAACGCTGTAAACAAGGAACATGTCTTGCACCAACATTGGAGGCAATGACCGGTCAATTGTGATCTAGCATCGTAGGTCTACTTCGTAAATTGCCGTAATATTGCAAGTATTTTAAAAAAGCAAGTGCTAGAAGTAATGAAATTGGGTTGGACATGCTCTTTATCAGGTAATGGACCGTAGTGACATAATGTTTACAGAAATAGTCTTCGTATACAGCCCATGCATCGAGTTTCAGGCAGAAATACTGATGATTTAAAGGTTGGTGTCCAATTACCGCAAGCGTTTTCTGATCTGGTGTCCATGTGCATACATTGAAAATAAAATTGGTGTCTTGTTAGCATATTTTCCTCTACCCAGGTCCATTCAAAAGTGTATATCTTCGCTTTGGATGGACATTTCTAAGTGAAATTTTGTGTTCCTTTAGGGTATACATTTATGTTATCATACAAACTTGTAAAATGAACAATGGTTTGGGATTTTGTCCAAAATTCGGCAATAAACTTCAAAACAATAAGACCCCAGTTGCTCATAAAGCCACAGCTAGCTTAGATGATGGTATTATTATTCCATAGTATATATGTAAACAGATCAATCATTTGTCTTGACATTGCTGTAAATCAACATTTCTATCTATGTAAATCAGGTCCATAAAAATGAAAATACTTACGCCACCTCCGGTTCTTCCATGGAAAATCCGATCTGGTGTACCGAGAACACATGGTGTCCGCGGCTCACGTTGATCAGTGTGATAATATTGGTAGAGAAGTTTGTCATGACAGGAACGTCTGTGAGGTTTGATGTAGGTACGGAATCGGCCGAGTTGTGAAAAGTGTCAATATAATGTGAATTATACTGTTCTAAATATGGTATGATGACGTCCTTATGACGTATCTCAGTCACGGTATAGGTTTGTATTCATTTTCAACTTAGTGGGTCAAGATTTTACGGGTTGATATTCATCCGCCAAGGCCCATCCACACTGATCAACGTGAGCCGCGGACACCATGTGTTCTCGGTACACCAGATCGAATTTTCCATGGAAGAACCGGAGGTGGTGTAAGTATTTTCATTTTTATGGACCTGATTAACCTAGATAGAAATTTTGATTTACAGCAATGTCAAGACGAATGATAGACCTGTTTACACACATACTAGGGAATAATAATATCATCATATAAGCGAGCTGTGGCTTTATGAGCAACTGGGGTCTTATTGTTTTGAAGTTTGTTGCCGATTTTCGGACAAAATCCCCTAACCATTGTTCATTTTACGAGTTTGTATGATAAATGTATTCCCTAAAGGAACACAAAATTTCACTTAGAAATGTCCAGCGAAGATATACGTTTTTGAATGGACCTTGGTAGAGGAAAATATGCTAACAAGACACCATTTTCATTTTCAGAGTATGTACATGGACACCAGATCAGAAAAAGCTTGTGGTAACTGGACACCAACCTTTAAATCATCAATATTTCTGCCTGAAACTCGATGCATGGGCTGTATACGAAGACTATTTTTTGTAAACATTATGTCACTACGGTCCATTACCTGATAAAGAGCATGTTTAACGCAATTTCATTACTTGTAGCACTTGCTTTTTTGAAATATTTGCAATGTTACGGCAATTTACGAAGTAGACCTACGATGCTTGATCACAATTGACCGGTCATTGCTTCAAGTGTTGGTGCTTTTTTTACAGCGTTTCAGTTTTATGAATGGCGTATTAACCCATTACCACGCAATCACGAGCTTTAATGTCCCTGGGAAAGATGGCTTCGAAAAACATTGTCTATACGTTGTCTGCGCATGTCATATTCTTCGAAGATTCGACTGTCTTATATGACGCATCACTGCTAGCCCCGAAAGCGGGCTGACTGTAATATTACGCTCTACAAAGTAGCAATGTTGAAAATATATATAGCTTTTACGTATCAATACGTTCGAGGAGAAATGAGACCTGCTTTAGCAACAGATTTCTCTTAACTGGTGATCATAGTTGAGTGAATTGCACGAGGTAGCGTTTTGTTGGGTAAACCTTTTTTTTAGAAATAAACGCGTAGACGAACAAACGCACGCATGCAAATGTACGAAGCCTTCAAGGGTAGTTGGCCAAGCGGATTTGAAAATTATTTAAACTAAGAATCAGGCCAAATGTGGTAAATAATGTACACTCTGTATTAGTTAATAGGGTTTTTTCTTCATAGACAATCATTATCTCCCGCTAGATGGCATACTAAAAATACTCATCTATCTGATATGGGCATCCTGGGTACAGAACCGAACCACTTTCCTACGCAACAACCGTTACTTTGAATTTAAAACAAAAAAAAGGTTTACCCAACAAAACGCTACCTCGCGCAATTCACTCAACTACCAGTTAAGAGAAATCTGTTGCTAAAGCAGATCTCATTTCTCCTCGAACGTATTGATACGTAAAAGCTATGTATATTTTCAACATTGCTACTTTATAGAGCGTAATATTACAGTCAGCCCGCTTTCGGGGCTAGTAGTGATGCGTCATATAAGACAGTCGAATCTTCGAAGAATATGACATGCGCAGACAACGTATAGACAATGTTTTTCGAAGCCATCTTTCCCAGGGACATTAAAGCTCGTGATTGCGTGGTAATGGGTTAATACGCCATTCATAAAACTGAAACGCTGTTAAAAAAGCACCAACACTTGAAGCAATGACCGGTCAATTGTGATCAAGCATCGTAGGTCTACTTCGTAAATTGCCGTAACATTGCAAATATTTCAAAAAAGCAAGTGCTACAAGTAATGAAATTGCGTTAAACATGCTCTTTATCAGGTAATGGACCGTAGTGACATAATGTTTACAAAAATAGTCTTCGTATACAGCCCATGCATCGAGTTTCAGGCAGAAATATTGATGATTTAAAGGTTGGTGTCCAGGTATGCTGCGTTCACACTAGAGCACGATCTGTTACGATCATTACGATTGGCCAATCGCAACGAATCGTGTAACTTCGCTAGAATTTGACGATTAGATACGAGTTGGTGCGATTTAATGCGTTCTGATACGATTTGTTACGCTTAGATGCGATTTGGTCACGATGGGTAAATTTCTGGTGATACTATCTGTGTCCAGGATAGACACGATCATATACGATCTGATAGGAGTATCACGATTAAGTTCGCGAGTCCATTGCGATCTGACGCGATCATAACGATAAGTGTCCACGATCTGTTACGACACGATACGTGCCGCTGCGTTCTCATGCGAG
This sequence comes from Tridacna crocea, assembly GCA_943736015.1. Lineage (NCBI taxonomy): Eukaryota > Metazoa > Mollusca > Bivalvia > Cardiida > Cardiidae > Tridacna > Tridacna crocea. The sequence goes on along the minus strand of OX031066.1, from coordinate 28,466,054 downwards.
CATCAAGGACTGATGCGCTCTGTTGCGACGTGTTACGATTGTTGGATGGATGTTTTGAGCGATTTCGATCACGATTGAGCCACGATGAGACCGCGACTGGTATATCAACAACCTGATTGATCGGTGACCTCATTGTTGATTGACCCTCTGAACATTCAATACCATTGTTGATGGCCGGCCTTGTGGATAATGAGAAAGTGACATTTGCATTGTTAATGTTTGCTTATATTACCGCCATCGAAGCGCTGGGGGTACCAAAGCCTTGCCCTTTCCCTCTTTGCCTTTGGAGCCCTTGGGTGGCATACCACAGAAACTTTCAAAATTGCTAAAATATATGACGTTAGATGTTACTTTTCTATTGTAGATGGAGCGATGAAACAAATGAATCGTGCCCGATCTATACATGTATATGATCGCAATAACTCGCAACAGATCTTGGGCGTCCGTCACAAATGCGTAACTTGTCGTGCCTTGTCGTATTTACTCGCATCAGCTCGTATCCTCTCGTGAGTCATTCGTATCAAGTCGTGGGCAATCGGACCCGACAGAATATCCTGAATCGTGACATATCGTAACACATCGTTGGAGATCGCAATACATCGCAACCGATCGCGCTATTTGTCCCGACCCCGATCACCACGATTTGGAAACACGATGAGATACGGTCTGTTGCGATTTGTTGCGATGACTTACGATCTGATACGATGGTTACGATAGTTCCGGCAATCGTGTTAATCGTGGAAAAATTTTTAACTTTAATTTTTAAAAATTTTTAATTTTTAACTCAAAATTTTTTCCACGATTAACCCGATTGCCGCGATTGACATCAAGATGAGATACGATCTGATAAGTTCCGATACGATGATCCCGATTGTTCCACGATAAAGCCCACGATTTCAATCGTGGTCGAATCGTGATAAGTGTGAACGCCACATTACCACAAGCTTTTTCTGATCTGGTGTCCATGTACATACTCTGAAAATGAAAATGGTGTCTTGTTAGCATATTTTCCTCTACCAAGGTCCATTCAAAAACGTATATCTTCGCTTTGGATGGACATTTCTAAGTGAAATTTTGTGTTCCTTTAGGGAATACATTTATCTTATCATACAAACTCGTAAAATGAACAATGGTTAGGGGATTTTGTCCGAAAATCGGCAACAAACTTCAAAACAATAAGACCCCAGTTGCTCATAAAGCCACAGCTCGCTTATATGATGATATTATTATTCCCTAGTATGTGTGTAAACAGATCAATCATTCGTCTTGACATTGCTGTAAATCAACATTTCTATCTAGGTTAATCAGGTCCATAAAAATGAAAATACTTACACCACCTCCGGTTCTTCCATGGAAAATTCGATCTGGTGTACCGAGAACACATGGTGTCCGCGGCTCACGTTGATCAGTGTGGGCCCATCCATGTAAGTAAAATTACTGGCTACTACACCATTACATGTTTTTTTTTGCGTACTGTTTTCGAATAAAATGTCAAAAATTTGCAGTATTTTGTCATTGAAAAGGTGTAAATATATATCAATAGGAATATTATGCAGTAGTGACTTTCCTGGTGCTTGTATTCCTATACTTCTCACTGCGTTATAAAAACTTCAGCATCATGCTTGACCTTCGGTTTTGCGCGAAACCAAATTTTCTCAAGCTGCTCGAGTTATATATACAAGCACCTCGAAAATCATTCTGCATCATAATATTCCATGGTAAATAGAGAAAATCCTTTAACCCATTACCACACAACCCCAACTTTTGACGCCCCTGAGAAAGAAGCCTTGAGAAAACATTGTGGGAAAAGGAGAAAATGCTGGTAACCAGCATTTTCTCCTTTTCCCACAATGTTTTCTACCCTTCACATGACAAATTTCAATTTTTCAGTCACTTTTATTTTGTCGTCTGCATATGCTTTCGATTTGGACAATCCTAAAATTTTGTCGTTTGGTAATGAGTTAAAAGGTGTAAATATACAGTGTATATCAAAAGGAATATTATGCTGCACATAGTGACTTTCCTGGTGTTTGTACAGTATATACACTTCTTGCTACGTAAGAAAACTTTGGCATCGTACTCGACCTTCAGTCTCATGGGATACCAAATTTTCTCACCCTGCTCGAAGTAAATAAAAGCACAAGGAAAATCACTATAGCATAATATTACATATGTATACGATGGTAAAAGCATACCATATTTATAATCTCATTGTAAGAGCAATGACGTAAATCAAGGCCAAAAACATTATCTGTCTGATAACAAACACTCTGAGCGTGCGATAGGGCACCACTTGACGCTTGATCCAACTTGTTAGTCGCCACGCAGAAGCGCGCGACTATATTTTTAATAGTTTTTCGAGTTAGGACATGGATAGTGGGAATTTCGTTTTTTTAGGGATGTTAGGTTAACAAGGAATCTTTCTAACGTTACTTCGCCTTAAACTGGCTTTTTAATTCATTCTTAAACTACGAAATTGCAATACGATACTATTTTTGTTCTATTAATACTTACAACATCAAAAAACCGCCTAATTATTTCTTTTATTGTCGCTATTCGTGAGAAATGGACTCGTCCACATAAATGCCTTGTTTCCATTGGTCAAGGCTGTACAGGTTTCCAGTCATTTCGTACCTTGTTAATTTCGTACCTAGGTCATTTCGTACGATTTTGGTCATTTCGTACCTACTTATACTTTCAATTTTGGTCATTTCGTACCCAGTTGGTCGTTTCGTACAAACTTCGTACACAGGTTTAATAATCATTTTGATTATTTTGTAGATAGTTTTTCCTACTATTTGTGTGTTTTTTGTTGAATGACCACTGCTAAAATTGCGCATTGCTGAAATTGTGCTAAATTCCGTCGAAGAACGGGTATGATGGTTATGATTGTATCTGACCATTATTGGTTATTTATTTCTAAGTTTAGTTTTTACAACAAAGATAGTTTAGAACTCCTTTGTTCATTTCTCAACAAGCTCTGCATAAATTTAATTTGTGGAAAAAATCTGGAGAGAGGCCACTTTTTCGCTGTGTTGTTCATAATGATAAAGCGTAATGCAAAACCATGATTCTTTATGAACACTGTTCACCAAACACTATAGTCTTAGACTTGTTTAAATTGAAAGCATGCCTTGCAAACTTACGTCCTCTTGAATCATACTTTCCTAGGACAGCAACATTTTAGTAACTTAGCCCTGCTGTCACCACTTTCCCAAACAAACACGGGTTATCACATGTGTGCTATCAAATTCTTTTGTCAAAACATGTTGGATAAGGAGAAATTGCTCGTTATAAGCCATTTCTTCTTTATTAAATACTTTTTCCCCACTACTAGCGAATTTTCCACCAGTTTTGCAGCTTTTTAAATTGTCATCTGCCAACTCTTTGAATGTGGAAGAGTCTGATATTTGTCGTTTGGAAAAGAGCTAAGAGAGCGCTGTGCTAGGGTATTAGATACTGTAACAGAAGACAAGTTTTGATATAGGTTACTATTCACATAATTTCATAATATGTTAAAAAAATCTGCTGATGAAAACTGACATTTACTTACTTGCCCTGGCTTTCTTGAAGCATTAAACAAATTTTTTTGCGGCGACTTTGATGCTTTGCATCAACTTTTTCTTGTTACTCCTGAAACAATAATTTTCCAGCAGACGACTTTTTAACATACCCTTTTATCATTATCTTCCACCGGATGGCATTCTCCAAATACATATCTATCTTGTCTGCGCATGTCATTTTTTTCGAAGATTCGACCTGTCTGCTATGACGTATCACTCGTTCCCGTATACCTGGCAAAAGTAGGGCTTATTAACCTAACACCCTAGCATAATTATAGAGGCTGGTTTGATAAATGGAAGATGCATAGGTTACATGCTAGCCGATCATAGCTGAATGACTCGCAGCAGGTAGCGTTTTATTGAGTAAATGTTTATTTAATTTCGAAATTCAAAGTAACGATTGTTTCGAAAAGTAGTCCGGTTCTGTATCCAGAATTCCCAAATTAGATGTGTATTTGTAGAACGCCTGAACTATCCACCGTTGTATACCGTGTAATACGTAGTATCAGGGGCGGTAACCAGTCTATAGAACGCCATCTAGCGGGAGATGATATCTATCTGAACCATTAAAACTCTAGATTGTCTCGTAAAACTTTAACCAATTACCACACAATGACATCTTTTGACGACCCTGAGGTAGAAGCCTTTTGAAAACATTGTGGGAAAAGGAGCAAATGCTGGTAACCAGCATTTTCTCTTTTTTTTACACAATGTTTTCTACCCTTCCCAAATCAAATTTTGATTCCTCAGTCACATTTATTTTGTCGTCTGCAAATGCTTTCAATTTGGACCAGTATGTAAATTTGTCGTTTGGTAAAACTTTAACATGGAAATGCAAAGGATAATGAATATCTACCTTACCCCGTTATTTATTGTCTCACTGTAAGAACAATGACGCAAATCAAAGCCAAAAAACGTTTTGAACAGTCTGAAAGCAAACACTCTGAACGCGCGATAGTCAGCGAGCTACTGGACGTTTATCCAACTTGTTACCGCCGAAATAATTTGCGGTCGGCAATTTCCGAAAACCTCTTTCTGATACCGTAAGGGTTAACCAATGTTTTACCCATCGTGCTGCTTAGCGCCGCTCACGGACCTTTTTCGGACCGTGTAGATCAAGATCAGACTGCACAAAACGTGCAGTCTGATCTTGATCTACTCTGTCCGGTGAGGAGATGTCCTTCTGTAGTTCAGATTTGAGACTGAAAACGATCCAAAATTTAAAGCCTCGTCTTTTAACACAGAAAAGTCCATCAAAAGACTGGCCTGTTTAGATATCGCCGAGCCCCGCTAGCCTAGTCGGTAGTGCACAGGACTTGAGGACAGGTGATATAACTTGCTAAGATACCTGATTTTATGTGAGTAGAGTGCTTTGTAATTTACCTTTGACGGGCGAAAAAGGATTTGGAGGAAATAGATAACAGTCTATGAAACAAGTTTTTACTGTTTTGACAGACTTTTTATATTCCATTTAGAATACTTGAAACACGTTCAGAATTGATCCAAGTACTCTTGAACTTTGTACTTGATTGTAGACTGTTATCTAAATACTGTCTAAAACGTTTTAACATCGTTTTTTTTTATGTGCGTTATCGGTTTCAAAACAAGTCAACAGCTTCAAAAAAAAAGGTGATGAAAACCCCACACAATAAGTTCCCAAACATTCACACCTTTACCAAAATAAACCTGGCGAATATGACGGAAGATTTTAAGCAGAAGTACCTATGCTCTCCATCAACATCTCTTTCCGACTATCTTAAATATAGGTTGCCGGCTTCTGCCGGGCGACCAACAAGCCGTAGCTGAATATTTGCCGAACAATTTCCACTTTTAACCTCGAGGAAGAGACCCGTTAAAGGTGGGTATTTAGATTTTTCACATCTGGCTTAAATTTATATGAAGAAAAAAAAAAAACAATACAAATCATCAATAATCGACCTGCAGCTGGAAGTTGGGGATGAAGAACCATTGAATATACCTCTTAAGGTATATTTAAATTTCGTGCCAGAAATCAAAAATGTGGAAAAGTGTCAGGTAACTACCAGGTGACTAATGACGCTTAAATTCCATAAAGTAACAAACATGTAATCACTTTCCATAATATCTTCTTCGAATGCTATGTTTGAAGCTTCGTCTGTGTATTTCCGGTATGATAGACAGTGTTTCCCGTTGGGTCGACCTGGGCCGTAGTACGAGGTGTGATCAAAAAGTTCTCGGCCCCAAGTACTTACGATTACCAGGGAATGAAAATCTGGTCATTACGTTTCAATGTAATCCCCCGTCAAGGAAATGCACTTAGTCCATCTCTGTTCAAGCTTGCTTATCCCTTCCAAATACAAGTCTTTTTCCTGGTCCCCCAAGCACTCGTTCACTACCTCTATGATGCCTTCACTGTTTCCAAACTGTGATCCACGAAGGTTGGATTTCAATTTTTGGAACAGATAGAAGTCAGAAGGGGCCATATCAGGAGAATATGGGGGATGAGGAGGGACTTTGAATCCGCATTCAGTCGCAGCAGTGATGGCAACTTGCGATGTGTGAGCAGATGCATTATCCTGCAAGAGCAGAACATCTCGAGTCAATTTTACAAGTTTGACGCACTGTCCTCTTTAAATACTGTAATACAAAAGCAATCAAGTGTGACCAAATGCTTTTTACTCTCCAAATGACTTTCACTTAGATAGAATGGCGGACTGAACAAGATTTTTGTCCAATGAAATGCCTCGAAGCGTATCAGGCCGAGAACATTCTGATCACACCTCGTAAATCTCTAATTCTTCTTGTTGTCGGATGGTTTTCGCCTACTGGGATTTTTGGGAATGAAAATTAAAAGGCTTTGGGAGTATAAGGATGATTTTTCTTTTGTATTTATGTAAAATGTTCGTCTCAAAATCTGAAGGGCCACCTTTAAAAACATTGGATGAATAGGAGAAAATACAGAATGCGTAGACTGATCTTAGATCTATGTGGGGCTTGTTTAGTCTGTAGACATTTAAATCAAATTCTTTTTTATTTTGACTGGTTACCAACATTTTCTTCTTTTCCCACAATGTTTTAAAAAGGTTTCTTCCTCAGAATCGTTAAAAGTCGTCATTTTGTGGTAAAGGGTTTAAAATGGCTACTGGCTACTGAACAACCAAACAATCACAAAAACAGATTAAATATATCTAAAAAAAAAACAATGAAAAAATCTCTCAAAGGTACGGAAATATTGTGGGGAAGAAAGTATTAATTTTTTAACAGTCCATATCTCTTCACCCATATAAAGCCAAGTTCTGTGAAAAAGGGGTTTATGGCGTCTGCATGAAATACCTTTTTTTTTTTCGTTGGTCAGATTTCAACATGTCGGAGGACCAGTCTACACCATTACCGGTACTCGGTTGAGAAAAAAAATGGATTTTAGGAATTCACAATCATGTGATTACTTGCTCGTTGTCTGCGCATGTCATATTCTTCGAAGATTCGGCCTGTCTTATATGACGCATCACTCTCCCCGATATCGGGGAGACTATAATAATACGCGCTATAAAGTAGCAATGGAGAAAATGGCTTTTATACGCACGTTTGAGGAAAGATAGGCCTGTTTTAGCTTCAGATTTCTCTAAACTGCTGATCATAGCTGAATGAATCGCACCAGGTAGCGTTTTATTGAGTAAACGTTTATTTTAGTTCGAAATTCATCCGAGTGAGATATTTTTCATATCAAAAATAACCAGCTGATTATTCTATTTATTATGTACCTTATTCGAAATCAATACTTTGATTTTTCATATCAAAAATAACCAGTTGATTATTCTATTTATTATATACCTTATTCGAAATCAATACTTTGGATAGAAAGAAGACATCATGGACATAGTGCGGATGAATATATAATTTAAAAGAACAAAACGAGACTGAGAAAAGTAGTTGGATTGTCTGGTTGAACTTACAATTTACACTATCTATTAGTGCTTAATGAAAAAAGTAGTTCCTAAATTAAGGCAAGGAAGTGAAAGTGAAAGTTGATATCGTCACTAGTGATGGTATCAAAATCTATTACACTGGGAAATTCCAGGATTTCACTACTAGGTACTATACTTTTTTTTTTTAATTTGGTGTGATGTGGAAAACATAAATACCCAACTTTAACCCCTTCCCCTTTTGCCAGAGTGCCGTCCACATTTTTCTCCCCCAACGTCTAGCAGAATAAAACCTAAACACAACTTCTATAGTAATATGCTAGTATTGAAGTCTAAAATATCTGACAACCATACCACGTGATGGTTAATTGATTGATTGATTGCATGGTGTTTAACGCCGTTTCAACATTATTTCAGTTATATCACTGCGACCAGTGCACCTATCCATGCTTTCATAGAGTCTCTTTTACCAGTGCTCCACACAGTTTTCTTTCCAAGCCACCGGCTGCTTTCCCACATGATCATCGTCGAGCAATGCTCAGCGGTGGGAGAGGAATAAATCCTGTCGGAGTGACTATCATCGGAAAGAAATTGACCGAGCCAGGGGTGGTGGCCAGGGATCTAACCCTGGACCCAGTGTTCTCAGGTCCTGCACACTAACGACTGAGCTACCAGGGCTCGGCCCACGTGATGGACAATGGCAACACTACATCCAAGGTCAAACAAGTTCGACTTACCCGCTGCTACTCGATGCGTTATCTTGTCAACTATGTCTTGTGTAAATCAAACCTTTTTCCTGGTGAATAACTAAAAATAAATTTTCAGTTCAATAGAAAAAAACACCCAAATATTGCTTTTTTAAAAGTTGCATTTTTTAGAAATGATATCTCTTTATCGGACAGTGTAGATCCAAGATCAGACTGCACGTTCTGTGCAGTCTGATCTTGATCTACACCGTCCGCAAAGGGTCAGTTAGTCACGTTTAGCAGCCCAAGGGTTAAAGAAAACCTTAAAGGGGGGTGAGAACAGAAAATCTCATAATCTAATGTCAACAAAGTAGTCCCTCGTTATCACCGCTTGTATTACTGGCAGATCAACCTAATCAATGTAACAATGTATCTAGTTGTACGAACAACTAATCGGACTACTTTTACGTCATCTGTCCCTTAGTTTTTCATTTCCATTAAAAATTGTCTTAAAAAAAAGATAAACGGCGTAAGGAATACTGGGATTGGAATATTGAAACTATTTGGTGGCTCAGCATGACATAAAATAACGAGAAGCAATGCCTTCTTTTTCCTCACTGTGTTTCATTTTGTTCTAATTTCTAATTCTGGATTATTTAGTTGGACGATTATGAAGACTATGAAAATATTAAGTTCTCAAATAGGACAAGAAAATGATCGTTCTATATTACATTTACTAGTACATGGTATGATTCAAAGTCCCAAGGTATGGATTAGGGGAGCAACGCTCGGAAACTGTATAGTGGTTTCTTAAATATACGATCAAATATGGCAACAGGATTCCGCGAATAAACATGTCTACATTTTTTACCAATCATAGATTTCTATTTATTCATTTGTTATAAGTACAAAAAAGTAGGTCAAAAGCCAGCACATTCAGTTAGACCAGAAAAAAATAAGATGGATATTCGTTTTGTAAAACTGAAAATTCTTTAACTCTATACTTGGTGACAACATTTTAGACTTGCCCAATTTGAAAGCATTCTCAAAAAAACATCATAAAGTTGGTTCACATGATAGAATTTGACTTTGCTCAGATGGAAAACATTGTGGGGAAAAAGGAGAAAATGCTTGTGAAAATGCTGGTAACCAGCATTTTTCTCCTTTTCCTACAATGTTTTCAAAAGCCTTATTCCTTAATTCAATGTTATTAAAACTTGTGAACGTGCAGTTCGAGCTTGGTTATTTACCATCCCCTCAAAATCAAAATCTGAAGGGCCACCTTTAAAGTCGGGTTTGTTCTATCAGGAGTTAAAAAAAAAAACATCTGCATAAGAATCTATTCGTCCTGTCGTAAATTTCTTTTGAAAACAGCCTGCGTTACGAGCGATCTCTTCTTCTGCCTCAGTGTTTTGCATATGTATTTATGTATTACATGTCATTTTTTTTGAAAGACTGCCATCTTCTACAAGAATTTTTTCCAAGTTGTTCGACAGAGTGTAGATTAAACACTTTACCAGACAACAAAATTCTGCTCTAACCCAAATTTAGAGGATTTGTAGACGAAATAAGAATTGTGACTCAAAAATCAACAATTCTTTTTAGATAGGATGGAAAACATTATGGAAAAAGGAGAAAATGCTGGTTACCAGCATTTTCTCCTTTTCCCAAAATATTTTCAAAAGTTTTCCGTTGTCATAGTCCTTAACCCTTTCCAAAACAATCCCTGTTTTTTACGGGTCAGGAATAGAAGCCTTTGAAAACATTGAGGGAAAAGGAGAAAATGCTGGTAACCAGCATTTTCTCCTTTTCCCACAATGTTTTCTACCCATCATATAGAGAGATCATCTTTTTAGCAACTGTTAATTTGTCATCTGCAGAATGCTTTCAGTTTGGTTTGGTCCAAAATTTGCCGTTTGGGAAAGGGTTAAAACTCGTAGTTGCGTGGTAAATGGTTAACTTAACGACAAAATAGACATTCCTGATATCTCTTGGGTGATATCCCACTTGGAAAGCAGAGGAGAACACTCGATATCTTGTCAGTAAATAAATCAATTTTATAAGTTAAATATTTACTTTGAGAAAGTTTGGATTAGAGCTGTCACGTTTATGCAAGAATGTGCATTACGTAGATGTTAGTTTCATATTCTACAAAGAAGAAAGCGAGCTGTACGAGTATATAAAAAGTATAGGCCAGAGAGGTACACCCACGACTAACCCGAATACCAGAATTTTCTCCTTTTCCCACAATGTTTTAATAGCTTTCCTTCCTGAACGTTTTCAAAAGAAGAGACTGTGTACTTAGCTCATTATCAAACCACAAAATTTTAGGTTTGTTCAAATCGAAAGCGTTTGCAGACGACAAAATAAAAGTGACTGAAAATTTGAAGTTTGTTTTGTGAAGGATAGAAAACATTGTGGGAAAAGGAGAAAATGCTGGTTACCAGCATTTTCTCCTTTTCCCACAATGTTTTCTAAAGGCTTCTTTCTCAGAGGCGTCAAAAGTAGGGATTGTGCGGTAATGGGTTAAAGAAAAAAAAATCACTTTTTTTCCATATCGAACTCTTTCGGAAAGCTAATTATGGCCCCTAAAGATAAACATAGATAAACTTTCATTTTCAATGGGGTTGACCCAAAAAAAGAACCATTGGTCCTTGTTTCTGGAGGATGATATCTATTTCTCTCTTTTATTCTGCACACGTTTGTTGTTATGTTCAGAATGAGAACCATGCCCTGCCGCAAGGTCGGAGCCAAGACACTGTATTCTCTCCGTATAGACCTGCAAAAGCATCATTATCCGTGTTTGGCAGATGTAGAGAATATTTGTTTTTTATTATATACCTAGCAGTGAAATCCTGGAATTTTCCAGTGTAATAAATTTTGATATCATCACTAGTGACGATATCAACTTTCACTTTCACTTCCTGCCGTAATTTAGGAACTACCTTTTTTCCCACTACAATTTTTTTCTACTTCAAACGAAAAATTACAAATAATGTTGTCAATAAGGTATATAATAAATAGAATAATCAACTGGTTATTTTTGATATGAAAAATATCTCACTCGGATGCGTCGTTAGGCGTTAAAAAACTCGTGCTGCGCACTCGTTTTTTCAACGCCTAACAACGCATCCTCGTGAGATATTTTTCATGTCAAAAACAACCAGTTGATTATCCTCTATTTACGGTGAAAGATCGAAGTTAATTTCATCGAGAGAACATCATCGGTAATATCTTCTCTAGTGGGGCAAAGTCTACGAGTGAAAACATTACCGATGATGTTCACGAGATTAAATAAATTTCGATCTTTCGCCTTTAAAAACAAATAGTCTATTTTTCATGTGTTTAATTCTTTCTTGTGGTAACTTAATCAAAATCCAGTGCAATATTCTTTTCGATTATTCCCCGTGGCGTACCCTCTCCGCATGGCGACGCAATACAATATTACATCACGCACGAGAAATGTAAGGTAAATTACGTTATATTTCCAAATAGTTGTTCGGCACGCACATTTTACCTAGGTAACCAGTGTGCAGGAACAACTGTTTCCACCTTCAAGGCTTCAACTGAAGAGTTACAATGTAAAATCGGTATTTTCACTGCTCGTAACCATGAAATATCGAAAGGTATTTCACTGATATTTCTCGATAACTTACCGGAAAGCATGAAATAAAACGTGTTATATAACAGGAGAAACGGAAATTGAAATTCTGTGTTTTGATTCTTCCTTGCTTTGGTAAAAAGGAGGTTTGATGTATTTTGAGATGCACGATACCAGCCAAGTCTTCCTATGATAAAGGACCACTAAAGTCCATTTTATCTCACAAATGACTGAATCACGAGGGAGACCGGTCCTTGGACATGTAAAATACCAACCATTGTAACAAAAAGCAAAAATGTCTCGACTCACGTCGCGGACTGCGCAGGCTGACGTGAGTCGACGCTTTTTGCAGATGCTTTAAGCCCCCTTTTCATAAAACATTGCCCTTTCTTTATGGGGGAAATTTGCATTTAGTTATTTATTGTTTTGATATTGCCTTTATTGGTTAATTGATCATTTTGTTGGGAGAAAATTCCTCGCTACAAATTGTTTACCTGGCAACCGGATGCTAAACTCAACTCAGTGTCTCTTTATAGACAGTACAGATCGAGATCAGACTGCACAGAAAGTATTTTAAACTGTCCAACACGGCCAATTTTAAAGAAAAAAAATAATGTCGTATAATCGTACAATTTGGGAATGCCTTGGTGACTGGAAATTTGCAATCTCTTTAATTAGCAGTTTATCCATTTACCACATAATCAGAATTTTAACGCCTGCCCGGGTTGCTCAGTGGTGAGCGTGTCGGACTCATGACCTGGGGGTTGTGAGTTCGAATACCTAGTTGAGGCTAACTTTCTTTCCGGCGTATTTTTGTCTCTCACCTCTGTTTAAGCGTGTCAGAAAAGTAATGGGTGGCTTTGGAAGGGAAGTTGTGTTAGTAGTACTCGTGTGAGAAAGCCAGGAAACACATGAGCGTCACTGATCACCATGATATTACCTTAACTATTAAAGTGACGTTAAGCCTTAATACAACAAACCAACCAACCAACCAACCGACCAGAATCTGGAGAAATAAGCCCTTTTGAAAAGATTTTGGGAAAAGGAGAAAATGCTGGCAACAATAGACCAATAGATCTTCAAAAGCTTGTGGATTAACTAAGCTCACTCTACAATCATGTACACGTTCCTAAAGCGTCCGAACGGCCTTTTACGTTTGATCTTTCGCCTTTGATTTGTATTCCGGACTGGTTTGAGTCATATTAGAGTACTGTGATTTAAATTGATATGAGCACAGTTCGACATGAGACATGCTCTGACAAAAGGGGGTTAGATGCATACCAATGATGCATGATACCGAACCAGCCATCAAGAATCATGAGGTAAAGAGGTCATTGGACATGCAGAAAAATTTCCAATAACGAAAAGTTTCGGCCCAGGTCAGCCTGCGCAAACTGCGCAGGCTGGCCTGGGCCGATACTTTTCGCAGATGCATTAAGCCCCTTTTTTACAGAGCACAGGACATATTTCTATCTCATTATAAGTATCCAAATCTTTCTACGTAAGCCCATATAACCGGTGATATATTGAACAACGTGATAGTGTCTAATATTTGAACAGCACACTGACTACTGTAATCTAACGGGTTTTTGTGGGGCTAAAGACGAAATAACCCGAAATCTCTGATTTATAACTTCTAATATAAAACACCCCAAACCCGGGCTCATAAATATTGGACCAGGGTTCTTGCGAACTGGTTTTTATTTACCCTTTGCCCTGGGTCTGTAGGCTAAATATTGATGTGGTAAATTGATTACGATTGCTTGGTGTTTAACGCGGTTTTCAACATTATTTCAGTTATATCGCGGCGGCCAGTGCACCTATCTATGCTTTCCTAGAGTTCCTGTTACCAAAACTCCGCACTATATTCTTTCCAACCCGATAGCTGCCCTCTCACATAACTACCGCCGAAACATTGATCAGCGATGCATTGCTGCGCCACTCGCAATGGAGAAAATGGCTTTTATACGCACGTTTGAGGAAAAATCAGGCTTGTTTTAGCTTCAGATTTCTCTAAACTGTTTATCATAGCTGAATGAATCGCATGAGGTAGCGTTTTATTGAGTAAACGTTTATTTTAGTTCGAAGTTCAAAGTAATGATTGTCGCATAGAAATGTGGTCCGGTCCTGTGTACCCAGGATGCCCAAATTAGGTAGATGAGTATTTGTAGAATGCCATCTAGCAGGAGGTAATGATCACTTGCTTGGTATCATGTATCCCAGAAGTGCTTTAACCCATTACCACACAATCTCTACTTTTGACGCCCCTGAGAAAGAAGCCTTTTGAAAACACTGTGGGAAAAGGAGAAAATGCTGGTAACCAGCATTTTCTCCTTTTCCCACAGTGTTTTCTACCCTCCCCAGAACAAATTTCTATTTTTTTACTCACCTTTATTTTGCCGTCTGCAAATGCTTTCAGTTTGGGCCAGTCTAAAATGTTTTCGTGTGGTAAAGAGTTAAACCCCGCCCCCTTTGCCGTCCACATTTCCATGCTTTCTTGGAGTTTCTTTTACCAGTACTCCGCACAATTTTCTTTCCAAGCCACTGAAAATATTACCGATGATGTGCACTCGATGAAATAAATTTCGATCTTTCGCCGAAAAATACAAATATCCTCTATTTATTTAGAATTCACTGTGAGTGTTCTCAAACGCTGTCCGTATTATCAAGGCTTGTACTGTATTTTCCACGCAATATTTTTTTCTATTTGGATTTTTACAGCATGCTGAACCATAAGTTTTCGATTTATCAGTCTTTTATTATATGGTTCAAAGAGCCTCTTCCGTATTTTTTGAGATTTGAGATTTGCCTTTTTTCCCAATCGATTTCCGTTTTAAGCAACATGCTTATGGGGGGGGGGGGGGGGGGGGGGGAGGTGTATGTGTGCATGTGCCGAGCACCGGTAGGTCAGTCGATAGGGTGCAAGACTTGTGCACACAACGGATCGTGGGTTCGATCGGCCATTTTCTTTCCTAGGATTGATGATAGTCATTGCAACAGGATTCATTCTTCTCCCACTGCTGACCATTGTTTCAATGATTCTTATATGTGACAGCAGCAGCCAGTGGCTTGGAAAGAACATTGTGCTGAGTGACTGGTAAAAGAAACTCCAGGAAAGCATATATAGGTGCACATGCCGCAGTGATATAGCTGAAATGATATTGAAAACGGCAGTCAATAGTATGTGTTTGAGGGTTGAGTGGAGATTAAAAAAACATTTTCCGTATTATCGATATTCATTCCTATGCTTCGTAGAATTACTTTCATGTGAAACCTTCGAAGAAACGAACCGTCAGTTTCGAACATAAAACTGCCGTTTGACATTCAAGCCCTTCTCTGAAAAGAAGCTAAAAAGCATCGACCAGTGTCAGCAGGCGCAGTCCGTGCAAGCTGACGCGAATGTAAACTTTTTTGCTTTTGGTCAATAATTGCTGTATGTTCAAGGACCAGTCTACCACATGAATCAGTCAGCTGTTAGGATCTTGTTTATCCATTATGTGATTACCTTCTAAGATGAAAAGATGAATTGCAGAGCTGAATTAACCCTTTATCACACAAGCCCTATACTTTTGACGCCCCTGAGAAAGAAGCCTTTTGAAAACACTGTAGGAAAAGGAGAAAATGCTGGTAACCAGCATTTTCTCCTTTTCCCACAATGTTTTCTACCCTTCCCAGAACAAATTTCAATTTTCAGTCACCTTTATTTTGTCGTCTGCAAATACTTTCAATTTGAACCAGTCTAAAATTTTGTTGTGTGGTAAAGAGTTAAAACACCCCTGTCAGAGCAGGCCTCATTTACACAATGTTACTTGGATTTTATCGTAGGTTTCATTTGCTAATATTATACGGCTTGCATCACGCTAAAAGGGCCACTCGGACATTTGCGAAAAGTGTCGTCTCGGATCAGCCTGCGCAGTCTGCGCAGGCTGATCCGAGACGACACTTTTCGATCGTTCGTGTTTTTCTGTTTCACGCAAGTCTACTATAGGACAAAATCTAATGTAGAGGTAATGTTCCGTCTCGGATTATCCTGCGAGGAGTGCGCAGGCTGATCCGAAGCGACACCTCATACAAATGTCCCAATGTCCCATTTTTTGAGTGTTGCAAACCAATACTATGATTATAAGGCACTGAGATAATAATGAAAATTGCTAATGTTGTTTTAAAAAAAAACATAATCTGTATACAACAAGATGTTCACTTTTCATTTTGAACGGCAAAAGGAGAAATTGCCTGTCATTATGTTTCCCATAAGTCTCCATGTACATTAAACTTTAATTCCCACTATCTATATTTTACGGTTGTCGTAAGGTCAAAATTTAGGCTATGAGGTAAATGGTTAAAAAGAATCTTCTTGTTATCAGCAGAAAAATACTGTTTGCACAGATTTAACCCTTTTCCAGTTAAATAATAAAATTGAAATTTTCAATCCGACGGTAAAAACCCAAATTTTACGATTTCAAAAGGTAGATCCATTTTTTTTCGGGAACAGTATCTCCCTATCGGACAGTGTAGATCAAAGATCAGACTGCACGTTAAGTGCAGTCTGATCTTTGATCTACAATGTCCGCAAAAGGTTAGTGAGCTGCGCATATCTGTGTAAGAGTTAATACAAATATTAATGTACCTATTCGCACACTCGTATCATATTAAAAGTGGTGGTGGGTAGTAGTGGATAGTTGAATTGGATGTAAGTTGTTAAGTAAACTGTTTTGTTAGACATATTCAATGTAATATGATTTACATGTTTGACTTTGATTTTTTTTATGGTTAAGAGTAAGTAGTCCATCATTTGTACGGATTCTTCGTTTCTGTATTTTTTCCTATTTATCTTTTAAAGGATTTTTCCTTCTTTAAAAAAAAAAACCACTTTATATTAGTCGTTCAACATATTCTTCGGATAACAGTTTGCTTGTTTTTTGACCGTTGGCTTATTCACGCTTGTCCGACTTTTAGCTGTCTGCTTTTCTCTGTCTGTTTGATTTTTCCCCCATTCAATATAGCATCAAACGTAGACAGATTAAAAAAATTTTTCTAAAAACTAAAATATAAATCGTGCACACCATTTTACCAAGCTCTGTTAAATTAGGCGAATTCCAGTCGTTCAGTAACTAATTTTTCATTTTTTTTTTTTAATCAGACGAACAAATATATTTGTCGATCCTATTTGAAAAGTTTCAAAATTTTCAAGACGCATTCTTCTGCGGACTGTATCGACCAAGATGACTGATCTTGGATCTGTACTGAACATGAAGACTGATCTTGGATCTGTACTGTACAGGCAGACTGATCTTGGATCTGTACTGGACATGCAGACTGATCTTGAATCTTTACTAGACGGGCAGACTGATCTTGGATCTGTACTGGACGGGCAGACTGATCTTGGATCTGTACTGGACGGGCAGACTGATCTTGGATCTGTACTGCACATGCAGATTGATCTTGGATCTGTACTGAAAATGCAGACTGATCTTGAATGTGTACTGCACGGGTAGACTGATCTTGGATCTGTACTGAACGTGCAGACTGATCTTGGATCTGTACTGAACGTGCAGACTGATCTTGGATCTGTACTGGACGTGCAGACTGATCTTGGATCTGTACTGGACGTGCAGACTGATCTTGGATCTGTACTGGACGTGCAGACTGATCTTGGATCTGTACTGGACGGGCAGACTGATCTTGGATCTGTTCTTAACGGTCAGACTGATCTTAGATCTGTACTGGACGTGGACTGACCTTGGATCTGTATTGGGTATGAAACCGATTTTTGATCTAATATTACCATACAAAACTGAATCTAGATTCTGTAGTGTTTTGTATATGTATTGCACATACAACCTAACAGACTAATCTTGAATTTGTACAAAACGTGAAACTTGTTCTTTAAACATGCAGATTGTGTTTGGCTTTGTGCTGAATGTGTGGACTGATCTTGTACGGACTGTGCATTCTGACCTGGTCAATAAGCACATGCATAAAGCCCCTTTTATCATAGAACATATACATATTTACTTACAGTTTTCCCTGCTTTCTAATCTTAAAAATAACAGTTTAAAAAAAAATCTTTTATCATTCATTTTAACTCATTACCAAACAACAAAATTTTAGACTGGTTCAAATTGAAAGCATTTGCAGACGACGAAAAAATGTGACTGAAGAATCGAAATTTGATTTGGAAAGGGTAGAAAACATTGTTGAAAAAGGAGAAAATGCTGGTAACCAGCATTTTCTCCTTTTTCAACAATGTTTTTTATAGGCTTCTTTCTCAGGGGCGTCAAAAGTAGGGATTGTGTGGTAATGGGTTAAAATGTGCTACTTAAAGAGTATAATAGTATATTTTAGGACGAATCAGACCTGCCCAGCATGTCAATTAAGCCAAATACATGTATATGTAATTTTTTTTCAAAAACAAGACATTTGACACTAATTTATGCCAGTATAGGAGAGTATATGTAAAATCAATTAAGACGGCAGCCATAATAAGTACATTCATGCAATAACATTGTGTGAATTTCTTTAGAAAATATACGAATCTCACCCTTTCAGTACTAAAGGTGGAATATGGACTTTTACGGATGGCATCGATCAAGATCTCGGCACAGAACGTGCAGTCTGATCTCTGATTTGCACCTCCCGATTGTACAGGGCCTTTTGCAGACGGTATAGATCAAGATCAGACTACACAAAATGTGCAGTCTGATCGTTGATTTACCTTATCCGATTCTTTAACCCTTTACCACACAGTGATGACTTTTGATGACGCTGAGGAAGATGGTTTTTGGAAACATTGTGGGAAAATAAACAAAACGCTTTTTACCGGCATTTTATCCTTTTCCCACAAAGTTTTTTTTCTTTTTGGTCCCATCAGAGTGAAATTCTTTTTCTTGAACCACATTTGAATTATTGTCTGTAAATGCTTTTAATTTGGATAATTCCATATTTTTGCCATCAGGCTGACCTGAGCCGGAACTTTTTTTTCGCTAATGGTCAATTTTCTGTATGTCATAAGGACCAATCTACCACATGATTAAGTCGGTTATTTAACTCTTAACCACATAATACCGACTTTTTACGACACTGAGAAAGAAGCCCATAGAAAACATTGCGGGAAAAGGAGAAAATGCTGGTAACCAACATTTTCTCCTTTTCCCACAATGCTTTCTACTCTATCAAGGACAAATTCTGTCATTTGAGCCATGTTTGATTTGTCGTCTGCAAATGCTTTCAATTTGGACCAGTCTGTAATTTTGTCGTTTGGTAAAGAATTAACCCTTTCCCAAATGACAAATTTTGGACTGTCCCAAACTCAGAGTGTCTGCAGATGACAATTTTGAATTTGATGAAAATGGCAGAAAGTTTTCCGATAGGGTAGAAAACACTGTGGGAAAAGGAGAAATTGCTCGTTACGAGCAATTTCTCCTTTTCCCACAGTATTTACTAGAGACTTTTACTGCAGTTACGTAAAAACTAGGGCTTGTTTGGGAATGAGTTAAACAAAAAGTGGCTCCTATAGGTCCACAGTTATGTGATGACTTGGACTGGTATCGTGTATATAATCGAGATGCATTAAGCCCCCTTTTGCCAGAGCACGGCTCGTATATTGAAAAGAGCACAGGAGGAGTTTATAAATCGTTTAATGTCATAAAGGCTTTTTTTGACTCCGTTATAATATCTTTAACCCTTTCCCAAACGACAAAATTTTGGACAAGACCAAACTGAAAGCGTTTGCAGACGAAAAATTAAATGTAATATACAAACGATGATTTTTGTTCATGAAATGGTAGAAAACGTTGTAGGAAAAGGAGAAAATGCTGGTTACCAGCATTTTCTCCTTTTCCCACAATGTTTTCTACTCTTCTAAAGTCAAATTTCAATTTTTGAGTGACGTTTATTTTGTCGTCTGTAAATGCTTTCAATTTGGACAACTCTAAAATTTTGTCGATTGGTAAAGAATTAAGCTATGCACATGTGTTTGAAAGCCGAACCAATGTTTTCTATACTCTTCTAAAGTTAAGTTTTATTTTTTGAGTAACGTTTATTTTGTCGTCTGCAAATGCTTTCAATTTGGACAAATCTAATTTTTTGTCGTTTGGTAAAGAGTTAAAGCATCTCCGTGATGCTTGATACTAGGCACGTGATCATATAATTGTGGATTCATAAAACTCATTTTATCCAACTACTAATTTAATCATTTGAATAGGTCGTCAGTATGCGTTGTCGGCGCATGTCATATTCTTCGTCGTAGATTCGATCTTATATGACAAGCCACCGTTGTCTGCGCATGTCATATTCTTGGTTATTTCGTTTATTTATCGTCGCTACCAGTTGCCCATCTGAGCGACGCCCCCAGAAGACGGTTAGTAGTTATGTTACGGGGGATAGTGCAAGGATACAGGTCGAAACTACTGAGAGCTTCGCCTGGTTCTTTAACGTGCTCGGCGTATAGCACCGTTACGCGGGACCTCGGTTTTGATGTCTTATCCGAAAGACAATTAGTAATTTTAGTTGGCTAGCCGGGGATTCGAACCCACAACCTGTAGTGACCCGAAATATTGTGATCACGAGTCCTGCACTCTAACTACTGAGCTATATCGGCTGGTGTCATATTGTTCGAAGATTCGACCTGTCTTATATTACGCATCACTCTCCCCGATATCGGGGCGACTGTATTATTACGCGCCGTAAAGTAGCAATGGAGAAAATGGCTTTTATTAATACGTTTGTGGAAAAATTAGGCCTGTTTTAGCCCCAAATTTCTCTAGACTGCTGATCATAGCTGAGTGAATCGTACCAGGTAGCGTTTTTATGAGTATACGTTTATTTTAGTTTCAAATTCCAAGTAATGGTTGTCGCGTATAAAAGTGATTCGGTTCTGTAACCAGGATGCCCAAATACATGGATCCGTGGAAATCGATATTTGACCAATCAGGACATCGCGTTTATTCTACCCGATGTCCTACCTTGGTTTCTGCTATTTCGGCTCACAAATAAACGACTGTTGACGTTGGAAGAATGCAATTCTCTTTATTTATGTTGTGTTTTTAACGTTTGAATTTTAAAAAAAAACTTACAAAATGTGCTTTGCGAACGTGTACCGATGACGTGAGATCACGCAGAGGCTATGGAAAAGTTAAAATTGTGATGATTACTGAAAATCTGAACTTGTGCAAAGAGCTAATCAGCGCTGGATAATAGATTAATTTAAAGTATTCTGTAATTTTTCCTTTCTGAAAGAGAAAACTGGAAAACAAAGGTAAAAATAGACCTATATGAAGTATTAATAAAAAGAAAATACTTTTACTTGAATATTAACCTTGTTCAATAACCTATGCACATCCAAAAAGTGGCCGCGTTACTTGTCACCAATGTTTCAATTTGACATTGATCTTAACCCATGGTGCATGAAGAATATGCAGAATGTGTACTGGGATCGTATATACGATCCCTGATGTGTAGATATAGATCAGATTGCAAATTACACGATGTTTATTCTTGGATTTAAAGTACCTGCTGATTACAATAAGCACTTTGACGTGTAGTTCTTCCTCATTATGGAGTATATTTCAATTTTAAAAAAAAGTCTAACTTCTGATCTGGTGGAACAAGGAAATTTTTCTCTTATCTGTTTTAACCGTTTACCACATAACAGGTTTTAACGACCCATAGAAAGCTTTTAAAAGCATTGCGGAGAAAGGAGAAAATGCTTGTAACATTCATTTTATCCTTTTCTCACTGTGTTTTGCGCTCTTTCAAAAACAAATTTCAATTTTTGAATCATTTATTTTGTTGTCTGCAAATATTTGAATTGGGATTGTTCTAAAAAATTTGTCATTTGGTGAAGAGTTTAAATGGATTGGCACATCTGCACATTAGCACAAAGGGTGTGTTGGTAAACTGTTAATTTGATAAGAAGTGTGTTTGATTGCATCACAATTTGCCGCTCAAATCAACTTGACCACCCGTTGTCATCAGTATATCATATACTACCGTCAATGACATTAACAATTTTCTTAATTGATAACACACTTAACGCATTTTATAATCCATCAGACAACCCTTTTCCCCTTAACCTGATATTAAAATTTTTCATTAACTTAAACCTCTCTGTACATTCAGACTTTCTATAAACTTTTCAAAAGGTTTCTTTAATTTGATATGATGCTGAGATGACTTTACTAGCCCAACGAAAGCAATAAGTATCGTTAATTCTATTATTCTGTGGCAAAACGGAGATTTGTTGATGTTTTTTATATGTTCAAATTTTTGTTTAAACATGTAAATCTGTTACATTGTACGTCGCCCCCGTTATTCGCCCTTTTAATACATCTCTGTATGTAAATTAGTAAAGCATCTTTTATTTTCTTACTGAGAATTTATCATCGATAGAAATATATGATTGAAATACTTTTTCCGGAATTTTATTGAGAGAAACAGTCATGAAAGCACGATTTAAGTAGCCTATCTGCTATACTGTATATGTATTGACTACGTTTGTTTGTGAGACCTTAGCAACAGTAACTAAGGTAGTCGGTTTATCTTTTCGCCACGGATCCATGTATTAGATAGATGTGTATTTGTAAAATGCCACCTAGCGGGAGATAATGGTCAGCATGTGAAAATTGTCAACTTAGGCCGACAATTTTTTACCCAGGACAGCCTGCGCCAACTGCGAAACCTCTTTTCTTTTTTACAAATGCATCGAATTCCCTTTTCACAAGGCACGGATCAACCCTTTACCACACAACAAAATTTCGGACTTAACAAATTTGAAAGCATTTCCAGACGACAATATAAATGTAGCTGAAATGTACGGTTTTGTGTCTTTAATAGGGTAGAAAACATTGTGGGAAAAGGAGAAAATGCTGGTTACCAGCATTTTCTCCTTTTCCCAAAATGTTTTCAAAAGCCATATCCTTCAGGGTCGTTAAAAGTCAGGATTGTGTGGTAAAGGGTTAAATAGAATATTATTTAACAAAATTTAACCCTTATCCTGCTAAATAACTAAAATCAAAATTTTAACTCGATAGTAAGAACGTAACTATTACCATATCAAGGTTATGCTTGGAAGAGTAATATCACCTTATCGGACAGTGTAGATCCAAGATCAGACTGCACGTTCTGTACAGTCTGATCTTGATCTGTCCGCAAAAGGTCAGCGAGTCGCACTTAGCAGCCTAACGGTTAATACATATCTACCTGTTTCTAGAACAACTGCCGGCTTATTCCGGTCGATATAGACCCAAATAAATGGGCAAAAGCAGTGACTTTGTTTTCAATATGCATTGAAACTCACTACATACAGGCTACACATTATATGCGCGAAGGGGTTTGTCAGTGAAATGGGTTAAAATCGAAAACGTCTACAGAAATCCAAATTTAAGAGTCGCATACACAACTACACATCATAGAGATTCATTATGGAAAGTTTCTAATTATTCTGAATAAAACTGTATGGGGAGTTGCGGACGCAAGAAATTGCTAACGGACGGTCGGACGGACGGACGACCGGGGCCATAATAGAATCATGTGACGACCGTTCGGACGTATAAAAAAGCAGTTCGAAACGAAATAGATCGAGCGAGTAAATTTACAAATCCGAAGAATAAATATCTGTATTTACTCGAGACAATATTTGTTCAGTAGGTATGTACCTAGTGCATAATATTTTTTCTTTGACGTAATAAAATTTGGATACGAAAAACCCGTTAGTGGTAAAAGTCGTCGGGCGAATAGACTTGCTCATGGTCAGTTTTTCTTCGCATGTCGAAGATTCGACTGTCTTATATGACGCATAACTAGCCCCGAAAGCGGACTGACTGTAATTTTACGCTCTATAAAGTAGCAATGTAGAAAATAGTTTTTATCAATACGTTTGAGGAGAAATGAGACATGCTTTAGCTCCAGATTTCCCCAAACTGCCGATCATAGCTGAGTGAATTGCACTAGATCTTGTAGCGTTTTATTGAGTAAATGTTTATTTTAGTTTGAAATTCAAAGTAACAGTTGTCGCGTAGGAAAGTGGTTCGGCTCTGTACCCAGGATGCCCAAATTATAGATAGAGCAGAGATAATGGTTTTTCTTCGAGCGTGAAAGTAGGGCTATACATTTAGTCACGTGCGCATAGTCAGGGGCGGAACCACTGGTTTCGGAGTCTTTACGTGCTCCGAATCAAATGCTTATGCTGCCAAGAAACACGCAGCGCGCTTTTGCAAACAACGTAGATTAACATCAGACTTTTCATTTTATTTCAGTTTATGGGTGTTTTAAGCCACTTTCAACATTACTTTAGCCATATTACTGCAACACTTCACAAATACTCACATTTTTATTTCCTGGATATTCACCAATACTAGGCTGTGGCTCCGAAGTGTCTTTCCCAAACAAGACTCATCCAAAGATCATACAGTTATTTAATCCGGGGGTAAAAATTGAAAAAAGAGGAAAGTACTTCGTTGAAAAAAGTATGAACGAAAGTCGTGTGAGATGAAGGCCACCGCTAAACAAGAAAGAATTCAGGATGAAAATGACCTAGTTTTTGTTCACCATCTTTTTTTCATTTTTCTTCTCGTTTGCTCTGAAAGGTTGTCTTTCAATTTTTTGGACGAAAATTTCACAAAAATACCAATAAAAAAAATCATTCCTATACTCCCAAAGCCTTTTCATTTTCACCCATAAATCTCAACAACCATCCGGCAACTAGAGAAATTGCAGACTTACTACCTTAAGAGGCTACGTAGCCTTTCAATGGAACACCATAGAAAATTGTTTTTGTTTTGTAATTTTAATGATTCTTAATTATTGATGATTTTTTTTCATATAAATTTCAGTGATATATATATTTTTCAATTTGGTGAGATGTGTTTAAGATTGTATTTATAAGAGGGAACAGGACAAAGTAATTCATCAAAGATAAGTCATTCTCTGGCAAAAGGGGGCTTAATAAATCTCTGCATCATACCATAATCATTTGTCCATTAACTCTTTTTTGTTTTTACGATCGACTGAATCAAGAAGTAAACCGTTCCTTTGACATACATAAAATTGACAAGATAGCAAAACGTTTTAGTTTAAGTTTAAACATATTTTATTCAATATAATATTTACATACATGATACTGTTCTGGTAGGTAAAGTTACGTGAAAAGGATTGGAACGAAAGCTACTAGCTTAT
The DNA here is from genome assembly GCA_943736015.1 of Tridacna crocea. Lineage (NCBI taxonomy): Eukaryota > Metazoa > Mollusca > Bivalvia > Cardiida > Cardiidae > Tridacna > Tridacna crocea. The sequence continues at coordinate 28,441,129 of OX031066.1, read as the reverse complement.
AAAGTTCCTCTCCTGTGAGTCACGTTAATATCAGATGTTTAACAATATAAGAAATTGCAACAAAATGGTCAACTCTGTATGTGTGGGTGTGTTTGTGTGTGAGAGAGAGAGAGAAGAGAGGGAGGCGTGGAGTGCCATAAACAAATACTTATATTCAGATAATACAATTTTTTTAAAAAGAAAACGTGATTCAACTTCTAAAACGGTCAGTGTCAACAATGTATGAGTGAACCGCTGAAAATATTTTTTCGTTATCTGCAAGACTGAGGGTCTCATCTCCAAAAAGAAGTGTGTGCAGGCTTACTGAAGAAATTTCTGATACGCTTTGAAATAAAGTGTCTCTAAAATCACGATAGTAGCTGCAATCAAAGAAATAATGCTGATTTGATTCGATTTCGCCACAATCACAAAGAGGAGAATCGATTATGTTTCTGAAATAAAGGTGTTGATGAAGTGAACTACATTTAGTTCGGAGCCTAGCATGTATAACTTGAATCCTCCTGTCTCCAAAGAAATATAGCTTATTCGGAATTATTTTCTCTCTATTAATGTAACGTTTAAATGCTGAAAGGGAGTCCAGATTTCTAATATCAACGGGTAGAGCATTCCAATCTGTAATAGCCGAGGGTAGAAAGGAGTTAAGATACAGATTAGTCCTGCAAGCTATATTTTGTAGATTGTGAGAATCTCTTAGGCTGTAGGATGAAGTACTTCCTATTGTATTAGGGACTAAAGAATTTAAATAAGAAGGGGACAGTCCATTTACCATCTTAAAAAACAATATAAGTTTGTGCTTATATCTTCTTTCGCTAAGTGTTTCCCAACCTGACTCCTTATTAAGCTCCGTTAAAGACACAAGTTTACTGCATCCAGTAACAATTCGTGCAGCCTCGTTTTGTACTTTTTCAATTTGATCTTTCTGGTATTGCGATAGATTCATCCAAATAACATCTGCATATTCAAGAATTGGACGGACAAAAGAAAAATATATTGTCTGTAAGGATTTTCGATCTAGTTGTATCTTTAGACGTCGCATAATTCCAATTCTCTTCCATGCCTTGGTTAAAGACTGATTTACATGGTAATCCCAGGAACCATCATTAGAAATGAAAATACCGAGATGCTTATGAACCTGAACAGATGGAATTCCAACACCAGACATAAAAAGCTCAGGGTGAACAGGTTTGTTACGTTTGCGAGATATTATTAGAGATTCTGATTTTGAGGGATTAAAATTTACAATCCACTTACTTGCCCAATCTGTAATTCTGTTGATGTCTGTTTGTAAAATAGCACCGGTTGTATCAGGATCACCTACAACCATGGATAAACTGGTGTCATCTGCAAATAGGTTTATGTTGGACTCAATATCATTTACTATGTCATTAATGTAGACTAGAAATAGAAGAGGGCCGAGAATAGATCCTTGAGGGACGCCCGCATTAATAGAACTTAAGTCTGAGACAGCACGAGGTAGAACAACCCTCTGATACCTATTTGAGAGGTAGTCTGAAAACCACGAGAGAAGTTTGCCACCTATTCCAGCTTTGTGTAACTTATATAGAAGACCTTTGTGCCATACTTTGTCAAAGGCTTTACTAATATCAAAAAATATAACTCTAATTTCAAGTCCTTCATCCAAAGCTTTGCAAATTTTATCGTATAGAAATACAACTTGGTTGACGGTTGAGTCTCCGGGTAGAAAGCCTGATTGAGAAGGTGTAAAGAAATTAGTATCGTTTAGGTGATTAAAGACATGTTTGAATATTATTCTTTCAAATACCTTTTCCATGGTATTTAATAGAGACACTGGTCGGTAATTAGATGTAATAGCAGGGTCACCACTTTTAAAGATGGGACACACATTGGAAATTTTCCAAGAAGAGGGAAATATACTTGTGTTCAAAGACTGGTTATAAATTTGACTCAGAGGATTGGATATTTGAAGTGCTACTTCCCTTAAAATATGATTATTGATACCATCTGGACCAGATGCCTTACCTAGACGGAGCGTCCTTAAAACATCCAACACTTCAGCGGGGGTAATTGTTATTGAATCTAAAGAGTTATCATTAATTTCATTTTTATCATCCGGGAGACTGTTAGCTGAGTCGTCAATAGTTGATTGTTTGGTAAAATATGAATTCAAAACGTTAGCCTTTTCGTGTTCATCAACAACGATTGTATCCTTAGTGTCGTCCATCAATTGAGGTATAGAGGAAGAAGACGATGGGACTATAAAAGATTTCAAGACTTTCCACCAATCTCTCGCCGTAATGTTAATAGATCGTAATTTCAGTGCTATATCATCCAGGTGGTCTTGCTTTCTTTGTCGAATGAGAGCAATCAATTCATTTCTTAAAGCTTTAAATTTGGACCAGTGATGCGGATTGTTTGTACGTTTGGCTTTATGATATGCTCTTTTCCGTTGCCTAATTTTTCTTTTTATTGAACTATTAATCCATGGAGGTTCATGCGGATTAATAACTATTACTTTATTTGGAATGCAGAGCTTTGATTCTTTAGTTAATATACCCGTAATATTTTGTGTAAAAGTATCGATGTCATTATCTTGCAGTTGATCCCAATTAACATTTTCAAGAGTATCTCTCAATTTGTTATAGTCACCTTGTTCATATTTCCATATGGTACGTTTGAAAGTTTTATATTTAGGTTTTAAGAAATTAAAAACAGCAAATATTGGACAGTGATACCTTATATTAAGATCAAGACATGGTTCACCTACACCAGTAGTTAGAATGGAATCTTTGTTTGTTACAAAAATAAGGTCAATTATAGTTGCAGAATTTTCGGTAAAATGGGTAGGTTCCTCAATACATTGTGTCATACCAAACTGCTTACAAATTGATTCCACCTTTCTAGATTGAATTGGATTCAATGTGTTCAGGTTAAAATCTCCAGTGACTACTACATCAGAAATAGTGGAATCTATTGCAAGACCAATAGAATCTTCAACCGACGAAGTGTAGATTGAATCTGAACTTGGTGGTCTATAAAAGACACCATACAGAACATTTCTTTTGTTGTGCAATTTGATCTGGATCCAGATACACTCGAGTCGATTTAGCTCCAAATCATATCTCCGTGTATATGTCAATGTATCCTTTACATAAAGGATAACTCCTCCATGTCTATCACTGAGTCTATCTTTACGTTCTGGAGGGTGAAATGTAGGGAAAAGCAGATCTTGTGATGACACGGATTTATCTAACCAAGTTTCAGAAAAAGATACAAGATCAAAATAAGAAAATTCTGATATAAGCACATCAACTGTGTTCGCTAGACTTTGCACGTTATAGTGCACGGTAGACAAGTGATTTGGAAGATTTAGAAAATTGTATAAATCAGTCGAGCTAGACGAATGATCTGAATGGTTACCACCATCTGGACCTGGATTAGGATGAATATCACCAGATAGTAAAATTAGCGATCCAATCCATACGACAAAAAACAGAGTGACAAAACGAAAAAAGTGTGATAGAATCCAATATGAGTATCTCATATTTTTGGCCTGCTTATTGCTAATGAGAAGTCGAGATTTATTTATATGTATAATTTGTTCAGTCAGACAAGCTGTTGACTCAATACCTAAAAGCAAAGAATGTTGATGGACTGGAGAGATCTGGATTAGTGCAAGAATAAAAACAGTTATTGTTAGCCTGAATCTGAACTTTGGACGATATGCCGGCATTAAAGGACAAAGTTTTCTATTTTTCTTCATGTTATGTGATCAACATTGGACATAAATAACATAAAGCACAGCATACGTCCAAGACTCAAATCAGTTATTTCCATAAAGAAAAATGTACGCAAAAAAATGCAGAAAATTTGTTGGCACTCCACAGGAACAGATAAATGTGTAGTAAGTGATGAGAGTGTGTAAGTAGCAAACTGACATGAATAAAGCAAATAAATGTATGTACAAAACATATGTACAAAGGTATACATAAATAAAGATCTATGTTAATGCGTCATATCTATCAAACAATACTAGATTATTTAAACCTTGTTTTTTTTTTTTATAAGGATGCCATTTTGTGTACAGCATGGACAATGAACATCGAAAATGTTTTTAAAAGAAAAAACACATAGAGCTTCAAATTAAGCATATGACATACATCTTCATGCATAAGCATGCACGTATTCATATAAATATTATTCTGAAACCAAAATTTTTTTACTACTTTAATCATAAAAATCAACACTGTACACAGTGCTCTGGTTTCAGTCACAAGTTAAAGGTACTTTTTCGTGGGTTGCAATGGTGGCAATATAAGAGGGGAAGGTATGTCATTGTGCAGTGTACATGAGCAGTGGGTTTTAAAATACTCTAAATGCAGATACTGTAGGTATAACTTAAACAAAAAGTGAGATACGGAAAGAAAGACAATAGTTTAAATTCTAAAATTTGAAAAAAAAGAAAATACATATCATTGCGCCTTTGGCGAACAGTGCACATTTAGATCAGACCGCCCATAACGGACTGTCTTATCCTCAATATGCACTGCTCCACATCACAGAGATATTCCAACGGAAGCGACAATGACATTGTAAGTTCCCTATTTTAAAATGGCTGAAAAGTTGCTCACTAAAAATCACATGAAAACCCATAACACATGATCAATCGTGAAAAAAGCGGGGAAAAGACAAACCTTCAAACATGTGTCACAATGCAATATTGGCCTTGGTCTGGTGTAATTTGTCATAAGACTTTGGAGCGAAAACCCATAAAGAAAGTTGAGCCAGTACTGGTGTAAGAAAGCCAAGAAGCACATTCTTAGGTGCACTGTCTTCTGTGGCATGGCATTAATTTAGCTTTACTACAAACAAATAAATACAATGATCTGACCAATATATATACCAAAGCAAATGTAAAACACTCATTATAGAATCAGTGAAGGTATAAAATGATTCTTGAAATGCTTGTTGCAGTTGGTATTCTTTTACGAACTTGACTAAGTGTCGTGACAGATAAAATAGTCAACATACTGATTATACGATAATAAGTACACAAGTAAAAATTTTATCCAGAATCAAACAAATAATCCACTGGTTATACGATGATAAACACACAAGTAATTTCTTAATACAGAATCAATGCTTAGAGAACTCTAATCATCAAATACGCAAGACAACAACATTAGCAATAGTATAGAGCGAGATCCGACCACGGTACAAACGGTTCGATACTCGATCTTCCCAGTTACAGTTAGATATGACTTAGATTACAGTCAAATAAATGATTGCAATAGCACAGCCTAGCATTCTGACTGAAAAAGTTTGTTAACAGGTCAGAACAAGACCAGATCGCCAAGGATTCGCCGTCGGATCCCTATTCTCTACCATGCTAGATTTAAGTATGGTTTTACTAAAGGAATAAAAAATATCGCAATACTTGAACACTATATACAGTGACTAAAAAAATCATTCACATTTACTTGATGTACACAAGTAAACATAGGTTTTTGCGGAAGACATTGAGACCGCATATATCGTGCACTCTGATCCCGAATCAATAACGTTCGCTTGAACATACATATAAATAGGTTTTTGTAAAAGGCATAGTTCAAGATCAGACTGCACGGAATGTACACAAGTAAACATAGGTTTTTTGCAGAAGACAAAGACCAAGAAAAGACCGCATATATCGTGCACTCTGATCCCGATTCTATAACGTTCACTTGAACATACATATAAATAGGCTTTTGTTGAAGGCATATTTCAAGATCAAACTGCACTGAATGTACGCATGTAAATATAGGTTTTTTGCGGAAGACAAAGACCAAGAAAAGACCGCATATATCGTGCACTCTGATCCAGAAAAAATAACCTACGCTTGAACATTCATATATATAGGCTTTTGTAAAAGGCATAGTTCAAGATCAGACTGCACGGAACGTACACAAGTAAACATAGGTTTTTTTTTTTTTTTTTGCGGAAGACAAAGACCAAGAAAAGACCGCATATATCGTAAATCTGATTCCGATTCTATAACGTTCACTTGAACATACACATAAATAGGCTTTTGTTGAAGGGGTAGTTCAAGATCAGACTGCACTAAATGTACACAAGTAAACAAAGGTTTTTTGCACAAGACATAAACCAAGAAACGACCGCATATATCGTGCACTCTGATCCCGAATCAATAACGTTCGCTTGAACATACATATAATTAGATTTTTGTAAAAGGCATAGTTCAAGATCAGACTGCACTGAATGTACACAAGTAAACATAGGTTTTTTTGCGGAAGACAAAGACCAAGAAAAGATCGCATATATCGTGCACTCTGATCCCGAATCAATAACGTTCGCTTGAAATACACAAGTAAACATAGGTTTTTGCGAAAGACATAAACCAAGAAAAGACCGCATATATCGTGCATATATACAAATAGGCTTCTGCAAAAGGCATAGTTCAAGATCAGACTGCACTGAATGTACACAAGTAAACATAGTCTTTTGCAAAAGACATAAACCAAGGAAAAACCGCATATATCGTGCACTCTGATCCCGAATCTATTACTTCCGCTCGAACATAGGATAAATGGACTTTTGTAAAAGGCATAGTTCAAGATCAGACTGCACTGAATGTACACAAATAAACATAGGTTTTTGCTGAAGACATAGACGAAGAAAAGACCATATATAACGTGCATTCTGATCCCGATTCTATAACGTTCACTTGATCATACATATAAATAGGTTTTTGTAAAAGGCATAGTTCAAGATCAGACTGCACGGAATATACACAAGTAAACATAGGTTTTTGCGGACGACACTGATCAAGAAAAGACCGCATATATCGTGCACTCTGTTCCCGATCCATATCGTACGCTTGAACATACTTACATAGTCTTTTGCGGAAGGCATAGATCAAGATCAGACTGCACAGAAAGTGGATTCCGATCCCGAATCCATACAATAGATACACATTTTTACATGGGTTTTTGTGGAAGGCATAATATATATCATAACTTATATACAGTATTTTACAATACATGTACTTTCTATGTAATGTCCTTCAGAAAGTCTCTACGATACTGAAAGGCATTATACAGGAAGTAGGCAACTCGATATATACAATCATTAGTTTGTGAAGCCATGATTCGACAAAAAGATTCTTTAGTTCGAATTCGAAGCCGATGTGGTAGAAAATACATATTACGAATGCTTTCATATGAAGGACAAAAAAAAAAAGAAATGTACTTCATCTTCTACTGCTTTTACATTTGCAATAAAACAAAGAGGACAATATCTTAAGTCTCTGTCAATATTACTATGCCTGCCTTTTTCTATCATTAATTCATGAGTTGAACATCTTGATTGGATAATATTTTACGGAACTTGTAGCTTAAGTCTAATGATAGATATTGTTCAACTGTTAAAAGAGTTTTATAATGTTGATAATAGGAGGCTTTGGTGATGATACATGTATACAATGTCGCTATTTAGGTTTTGTGAATAACAGTCAATAAGTCGTTGTTTAAAGATTTTAATGAAGAGAGCTTCATCTCCAACATCTTGAACAATCCAAAAGTACCCAAATCCAAATCTAAATAATAAGTCTTTTATTTTTGTTGCCCATGTTTGTCTGCCTATATCATCTAATTGAAATAATAGATTGTAACATTGTTTTGGATATCTGGAGACTTCTAGTCTTAATAAACGTGTCCAATACTTTATACAGTTTGTCATATAAGATATACAAAGGGGTAATCGCCCACATTCGCTTAAAGCAAAAGCGTCCAAAAAAAGCTCTGTATTACGATACAAACTAAATTTTCAGATGAATATCGAAACTTAGCAGTTTACGAACAGTGCGGACCAAAACTAGATATTCAATAACGTGCAATTCAAGTCTTGATCCCCACTGCTCGAAGAAATAGTAAAACTGCAATACTCCGAAATTTTACACGGACTTCGAACCACTCGATCGAAAGTTTTAACTACCTAGAGGAGAAAACATGTGAGAACATTGTGGAATCGGAGAAATCATTGATAGCCAGCATTTTTCCTGCTCCGACAATATTCCTTTCTCTATGTGATATAAAAACCACCATAACTTTTAGTCACATTCGTCTGCAAATGTTTCAAATTTGGTCAGGTCCAAAATAATAATGTTGAGTATTGGTGTTAAAGAATTCACAGTTGCAAGCTTAATAAAGAATGAATCATACTACATATCAGTCATCCAAATATCAATGAAGACTCATATTAATATATCATTTGACGAACAGTGTAGACCGAGACCGGACCGCCCAGAACGAGCAGTCCGATCCTCGATCCCCCCTGCCCGTCACCTCGCACATGGTCTGAAATTTAGAGATTAGTGACAGTACATCTAACAGTGTTTTGCTTTTCCTCTTCCCAAACAAGCCCTGTTTTTTGCGTGTCTGCAGTACAAGTCTTTAGAAAACACTTTAGAAAATACTGGGGGAAAAGGAGAAATTGCTCGTAACGAGCAATTTCTCCCTTTACCACAGTGTCCTCCATATAGCCTATTGGAAAACTTTCTGCCTTTCTAATCAAATTCAAAATATTCATTCGCCAATACATTAGTTTGGGGCAGACTAAAGTTTATCATTTGGGAAAGGGTTAAGTAATAAATAAAAAATATATAAACGGAGAATTTAAATTTAGAGATTAGTGACAGTACATCTAACAGTGTTTTGCTTTTCCTCTTTCCCAAACAAGCCCTGGTTTTGCGTGTCTGCAGTACAAATCTTTAGAAAACACTTTAGAAAATATTTGGGGAAAAGGAGAAATTGCCCGTAACGAGCAATTTCTCCTTTTTCCACAGTGTCCTCTATATAGCCTATTGGAATACGTCTGCCTTTCTAATCATATTCAAAATATTCATCCGGCAACACATTTAGTTTGGGGCAGACTAAAGTTTATCACTCGGGAAAGGGTTAAGTAATAAAATAAAAAATGTATAAACGGAGCAACACAGTCAAGTAGGCTTAATTACAGTGCTATAGCAGAAAATATAGCACTCTTCTCAATGACGATTTAGTTTTATAAGCAAAAGAACCAAGGATAATAACTCAATCTAGTTAAACTGGGAAAGATCGTCTGCTTTTAGCACTCTGTGTATTTTGCCACTTTTGTCCTTCACCAGTATTACTCCATCTGAAGTCCAGACATTAGCGACGGCCCCCGACTTAAAAAGTTGTCTGCTTTGATATAAAAGTTTGCTTCTCTGGCGCGTGAGATCCTCATTAATAAAGACACTAGAATGGCCACATCGACGCAGATTCACCCTTGACCGATATAACAGTTGTCTGGTTCTATAAGATGTAAATTTCACGACAATAGCTCGGGGTTTACTTCCACAAGGTTTCCCGACACGATGTGATCTATCAATGTCCTCTTTTTGAATATTTACACTCAAGTCTTTACAAATGTTTAATATCACATTGTCTGTGTCTTCACGTGCTGGATTTTCTGGGATTCCAACAATTCTTGGACAATTACGTCTACTGTACTGCTCCAACGTCTCTGTTGTAAACTCTAGACTTTCAATCTTTGACTTTAATTGTTCATTTTCACTAGCAAGACGTTGATTATCTTTCACTAGATCACCATTCACTTGCTCAAGAGACAATACCCTAGCCTGTAAAGCAGACACTACCCCATCAACGATCGACTGAACTGACGCTGCCATCACAGACTTCACCAATTCTTCAAGGTCATTCTGAAATGATCCTTTTATAGCTTCTGCAATAATATTGAGCTCCTCGACACCTAGAGGTATGCGTGGAGATACAACAGGCTCCATTGATGCTGGCTTAGGTTCACTCATTCTTTCAGTCAAGGACTTTTTTACTTCGCAGTAATCGAGAGGGGATGACAACGGTCTTTTTTTGCTATCTGTGTGCGACTGTAACGGAGTTGTCTGTTGAGAGGTGTCACTCATAATACGTTTTTTCTCCAGCCTTTCAAATGGTTTTAGAAAAGTTTTACAGTATTTTTACGCAGTATCCTGGTTGTCAGTTTATTTCAGTTTCGGTAGTAAAAATCCTTTCCTATTGTGAGATACTGATACGGTGATCATAGAAAAAACGACACCATAAGAAATACACAAAAACCGTTAACAGGTAAACCCCATCAGTTACAGGCTGAGAACAACTCAAAACGTTTTGACCCATGTCAGCCTGCGCAGACTGACTGGGTCGATATTGTTTGCAGATTCATTAAGCCCCCCTTTCACAGAGCACGGCTCCTTGAAAAACAGGAATAAGCTTAGAGTAATAGAGCTAATATTTATTTTTCTGATTTTTGACAATCATAATTGTATAGCCAGAGTTAACACTGATTATTATCGTTTTTAACCCTTAGACCGCTGAGCGCGACTCACTGACCTTTTGCGGACAGTACAGATCAAGATCAGACTGCACAGATCTACACCGTCGTACGCAGAGAGATTTTTCCTGAGGAAAATAACTTTGAAATCATCATAGGTTTATCTGGGTTTTTACCACTTAATATCTTTCTTTCTTTCATTTTTTCTTTCTTTTTCTTTCTTTCTTTCTTCCTTTCTTTCTTTCTTCCTTTCTTTCTGTCTTCCTTCCTTCCTTCCTTCCTTCCTTCTTTCTTTTTTCTTTCTTTTTTTCTTTCTTTTTTTCTTTCTTTCTTTCTATCGTCTTCTCTCTCTCTCTCTCTCTCTCTCTCTCTCTCTCACTCTGTCTCTCTCCGTTAAGGGGGAGGGGTAGCAGTTAAGACGTTAATGATGTAGGAAGTTCTGATTTTTTTTAATTGTAAATATTTACATAAAATTTCTTCGTTGATAAATAAAAGAAGAAAAAAAAAGGTAGAGAAAAGACCAAACATAATCATTACCATGGGACTAAAGTCTCTCTGTCCGACTGTGTCCGAAGGTTATAATTTGGAATCTTTTCAGTATTTGTCTGAAAAATACTATGTTTTAATAGGCTGTGAAAAAGTCAGGGAAATAGGATATATCTTAAATGTTGTCCGTCCGTCTATCTACCGTCCTACCATGTGTCCGTCCGGGCAATATCTCGAATACCATTGGACGAAATTTTGTGAAACTTTATACTTGTGTACAATAATCTATTCCTCAGATATATATTTTTTTTCTTATTCGATGCAAGACGACGTGTAGCAATTTCGAGCACACGGTCGTGTAAAGTTGAGAAAAGATTTTTTTTTTACGGCGACGGATGTAATTTCAACTTATTTGCTTGTTTTTATTATGATTCTATGAAGAGGAATAAGAATAAGAAAAAGAAAAACCGAGATGTGGCTTTTTAAGTAAACATTTCCAGAAGTCGGGAAGCCATACGTGATGCTTTCTATTGCGATTTACAAAAACAAACCCTTTTTGCTTGTATTCTGTTGTGGCTAAAAATGTCCATTTCATTTTTCTCCACTTCCAGATTATAAACATCAATAAATAATCGAAACGTGCTCTGGCAAAAAGGGGGGGGGGGGGGCTTTAATGATCTCAACAATGCATTGTATCAATGTAATTGTGGATCCACAGTCGTCAGTTATTTAAAAAAAAACTCCTCATGAGGTAGACTGGTTCTTGAACATGCAGAAAATTTACTTATAACGAAGTATAACGAAAACGTTCGATCCTCTATTCTATAGATGCATAAAACCCCATTTTCAAAGATTGCGGCTGATATCTAATTCAGCAGAGCTCCAGATAAGAGGGAGTGGTGGTATTCTAAATCCATTATTTCTTTTGCAAACCCTATATTGTGGGTACTCATTAGAATTGTCTCGATGAGACAATTCTAATGAGTACCCACAACATAGGTTTAGTGGAGCATTATCAATGTTTTCAATTTTGAAATCAAAATCATTCCCTCTATTTGGAGCTTGTAATTGGTTTATATTATTTTTTGTTTCAGATAAATCTTACTTTTTTGTATTTTGATTGAAACCCGAAACAAAATGCTGCGACTACGACCGCATCAAGTGGCGGAGGACTCTATATTTAGATGGGCAAGGACTGAAACCGCGAGGGTATGTATAAGTAAAAACCCAAATAGAGATCAAAAGTAGAAAACGAGGGTGTTAAAATGCGTATAAATTTATATCAAACCTTTTAATTCATTAACAAACGACAATATTTTAGGCTCGTCAAAATCGAAAGCATTTGCAGATGACAAAAAGAAAATAAAAGTGAGTGGACATTAGAAGTTTGTTTCGTGAAAGGTAGAAAACATTGTGGGAAAAGGAGAAAATGCTAGTTACTAGCATTTTCTCCCTTTCCCACAATGTTTTCTGAAAGCTTCTTTCTCAGGGTCGTCCAAAGAAAGTAATGAGTGGAAATGGGTGAACGGCATAGAAATTACAAAGATGACAACCTGTTATTATGCGGTCGGTCAATCGCTGGCAGGAAACAAAAAATGAATTTCAATACTAGGTAAAAAGTACACAAAATATAGAGCGACCTCACAATTTCTGTCTTACTTTTAACCCATTACCACACAATCCTTACTTTTGACGACCCTGAGAAAGAGGCCTTTAGAAAACATTGTGGGAAAAGGAGAAAATGCTGGTAACCAGCATTTTCTCCTTTTCCCCCACAATGTTTTCTTCCCTTCACAAGACAAAATTCAAATTTTTAGTCACCTTTATATTGTTGTCTGCAAATGCTTTCAATTTGGACTGGTCCAAAATTTTGTCGTTTGATAAAGAGTTAAAGTATCTTTCTCTGACAGCAAATATCGACCGTAAAATAACAAATTGTTATTTTCACAATAAAAACATATTTTTTAAAGGTATAAATCAACTCTTTACCAGACGACAAAATTTTAGACTGGTTCAAATTGAAAGCACTTGCAGACGACCAAATAAACGAAACTCAAAAATTGACATTTGTTTCAAGCAGGATAGAACCCATTGTGGGAAAAGGAGCACATGCTGGTTACCCGCATTTTCTCCATTTCCCACAATGTATTCAAAAGGCTTCTATCTTATGGTCGTCGAAACCAGGGATTGTTTGGTGAAAGGTTAAATTTAAATGCATTTAACACCGCATTGTTTACCACTGGCCACTACTAGGGCTTTAAACCTTTCACCGACATGATCTATATAAACAGCTTCCGTGCTCAACTTAAAGGCCCAGTAAAAGCCAAAATATCAAAGCATGTGTCAAATTACATATTTCATTTAAATTAAGAAATATAACCTTCTTTCTATCATGGTTTATCGTTCAGTAAACCACAATTGTGAGTTATGAGGCACAATAGATATTTCCAAGAAGGCGATAGCCATTTTAACAGCTTAGGTTATATCATGGCAGTCTGTGACGCATTCACGTTTTTCATGGCTTTCTCACACCAGTCCTAAAAAACTTTTGTTCCAAAGCCACTATACCACTTTTCACACACGCATCAGAAGTGAGAGGCGAAAAATCGCCCGAAACAAGGTTTGCCGCGACCGAGTATTGAACCCGTGACCCCCAGGTCATGAATTAGATACGCTATTCACTGCGCTACCCGGCCGGGCCAGAAAATAACCATGACTATTTCTTCTACCTGGTACTCTATGGATTAAATTCATGAACTTGGAATTTTCTTTGCTTGTTCAGATCGTCGGTTTACGTAAAAAATCTCGTAACTACAGCTTGTTCCAAGCTGTAGTTACGAGCTTTTTGAAGTAAACCAACGAAATATTGAAATTTAGTCAAACACTTGAGAATTCGGACGGCTATCGTTGACCGATGAACCATAAAAAAAGAAGACCAAATATTGCGAATGAAAATCAAACATATCAAGTGTGATTTTCTGTTGACATAGTCATAAGTTACGTCCCTCAAACCAGTACAGTAGTCTCTAAATTATGTATTTAATAGAAGAAACAGTCATTCATTTACTTTGCACACTAATGACTTAACTAGACGGATTTTTTCAATACTGGTACATAGTAAGAAAGTTTTGGGAATAAATGTGGTATTATAGAGTGTATGAAGGAATTTACCGTGAGAACTTGCATGTAACCATACTGTCATTGTCTTGAAATTACAGGTACTTTAAGAATTTATTGCACGAAAACAAATTTAATCATTTTCCGGCTTAATACATGCAGCTTAATAAACTGTAAAGTAGATAAAACTGCAGAAAAAGGGAGAAAATACTGGTAAGCAGCATTTTCTCCTTTTACTGCAATGTTTTTACCCTATCAAAGAAAATTTGGTCCATTTGAGCCACTTTGAAATTGTCGTCTGCAAATGCTTTCATCTTGGACAGAACTAAATTTTTTTCGTTTGGTAACGTTAACCTTTTCGAAATGTTCCATATATGTACGACATATTTTTAATCTTAACAGGAAATGGTTATGTCGCAGTCTTCCTATGCTAAGATCGCCGGACTTCAAAGCGAAGTTGGTCGAGTTGTGGTTACCCGCGTTGCCGGAAGTGAGCTGGAGTACAAGAAAACGGTGAACATGTACAGAAAAGACATCACGTGTACGGTGAACAACATCAGACGAGAGCAGATCAAAATGAAGAGAAAAATGAACCGATATGGAAAGAAACTAAAGCTTGCTAGACGAGAAAACGAAAAACGTAAACAAGACGAGATACGCAGAGATAGAGAACGTGCCGAACTTGAGGAACTACATCTTAGACTCAAATTAGAGGCACAAGCCGAGCCGGAAGATAAGAATAATAAAAAGAAAGTTGAATTTGCAGAAGATATTGCTGGTGATGCAGAAGAGGCAGTTATTTCACCGTCAGATATAGACATGATTGATAAAACAGTGTATATACAGACCGGTCTTAAGGATGAACAGATTCAAAATTTTCTAGAACTGGAACAAAATAATCATGAAAAGCCAGATGAACTGTCAAAACAAAGGAGAAAATCCAGAAAGGAGGTGCGGTCATTTTCCCCCATGCTTCCAATGATAAACGAAGATGCAGAGAAGGACGAGGTGTTTGAAGAGACAGAGAGAGTGGACACGCCTCCAGTTGATACGACAGACAGTATCGAGACGGACAGGTTCGACAGATTTAGCGATGATATGTCTGTGTCATCTTACGGCGGGAGAAGGAAGAAGAAGAAAAGAGAAGTATCGTTTTCTGATATCATCAAGCTTAAATACGCAAGCACCAAGCGTCTATTTGACTTGGTCAACGTGATGGCCAAGAAACATGGTATTCCAGACGTAGTTGAACAAGTACCGGATCCTAGAGACAACATTGTTCATAGAGGATCCACACACGATACCCTGAGACTGCAAGCCGCCGTGCTTTATCCGATGAAATATGGATACATTGCAGACGCGGTCAACGAAGAACCCGAGCCAGCAGATCATGAAGACGGTTCAATCAGTATATCTAAATCGCCGGCTGTTTCAGTCACTGTAAACGTCACTGAAGTTGAAGGCTTGACCGAAATGGATTTAATGGAAGATAAAGCACATAGATTACGACGGCAGTCCTTGGAACAGCAGCGTGCCATATTTTCTGCGGGACAGCATTCAAAATCTCCGGGTGGTGAGTTTTCGGAAAGAGCGCATTCGGAGACCCCTGGTTCTCCAAGAAAACTTAAATCACGTGATTTAAGCCTTCCCGCGTTGTCAAACAAAGTGACAAAAGTTAAAGCAGAACAGAACGACAAGCTTTCAGAACGTGTTCGTGCGGATTTATATCAGAAGTCAAGTTCAAATTTATTGACGTCACATAAACCGTCCTCCTCAAGGTCGTCGCGATCACTTCCGGCCATTGAACGTCAATCGGGTAAAACTGAGAAAGAAATAAGTTGGACTCAAGCGTTTGGCTTACTCAGAGCCATTCACAGTTTAGAGGATGTGTCATAAACTTAACACACTTGAATCACGCTCTCTGTGAAAAGAGGGTATGATGCATCTACAAAAAACGTTCGACCAGTGTCAGCCTGCGCATTTTGCGCAGGCTGACATTGGTCGAACGTTTTTTGCTAGTGGTCAATTTCCTCCATTTCCATGAACTACTCTATTCTACTCCGGGTTTAGCCGATTGCTGGAGAAAATAGGCTTTACAGATCCATGAACATATGTCGCAGGCCAGATTGGAATCTAGGCGGATCCGGAATCTGCCTAGACCAAATAAGAATTCAAATTTTGTGTAGACCAAAATGCATTGTTTTCTAATATATTTTTTAAAAATATATTGATTTAATTATGTTTACAATTGAGAGGTATTTTCATTTAAAGCATTTTATATGATTTTTCCACTATCGCTCTTTTTTCCACCTTTTTTATTAGTACAAGACATTCAAAATTTATACTTACTCTGAATTTCTGACTAAAACTTCTTTTTTTTGGGGGGGGGGGGGGTTAAGTTTAAAAGTAAGATGATTCATATGTAGACGCCCTATATTCAACGAGAAATTATTAAAATTTGGTTTAGGCAGATTGTAGAGCTGCAACGCTAAACTGGAATCCTGATTTGTTATAGACAAATTCCAGTTTGGTCTAGGCAGATTCCGGATCTGCCTGGATTCCAGTTTGGACTACGACACATACATGTATATGATGACTTGCTTGGTATTATTCATCAAGAAGATGCATTGATTACCTTTTTTGCCAGAGCTATCTCACATATAATAATAATAATATAAATAATAATATGTATAGTACGATGTATCATGTCAGTTTTCTGCGGTCTTTTCTCTTTTGATGCATTGCTCATTGTTGATTGATTGATTGATTGATTGATTGATGGATGGATGGATGGATGGATGGATGGATGGATGGATTCATGTTTTACGCCATTGTCCACATTGTTATATCACAGCGACAGCTTACATATTCATGTATTTTCTGGGTTCACCAGTAATAGGCTGAGGCTCTTAAGTGCCTTGCCTGAGGACAACCCTACACTCAAAGTTTATGAATGATTTAACAAGAATATGCCCCTCAAAACATCTAAAATTGTAGGTCAATAATCAGAATGCAACTTCTTTGCAGAGTAATCTTGATCTACATTACCTGCAATAGCACATTCTACTGTCCTAAGCAGGCCTAAAAGTATAAGATGGTTTTTGATTCATTTTCCATATTATTCATTCCTATGACATAAGCAACGGATAGAGAGCTGTCATATGCTCCTATTCCAAAAAGCACGAGTACCTTTAGGGTACGTATTCACCAAACATTCTTTATATCATTCTAAGTCAAATTCTCGATTTAGGAAAGTAACGCAACTTCTAATAAGCTAAACCATTTCTAAACTAAATGGTTTAGCCTATCAGAAGTTGCGTTACTTTCAATGTCCTTCATGTGTTCCAATCCCGCCAGATGCGGTTTGTAGTTCAGCCATGGATTTGTTCATTTGTTTCTTTGTTACGGACTTTGCAAGATGGGGGCTCGTCCGGGACTGGACAATGAGCCCTTAATCCCATTTGTTGTCGAAAAAGGACTTTGTGTATCACCAAGGCTTTGAGTTATCAATAAATAATGATACCCAGGAAGCACATGAGTAACTGTATATTCTACCCGAAATCTTTTCGGCTGACATAAAACTATGGAAATGCTAAATGACAGTTACACATACCTCTGGAGCTAGTAAGGAACTGGGAAGAATACAGTTACAAGCCACTTTTTAATCGGGGAAAGAGGACTGACGGAACATGAAAAGCATGCGACATACAATGTCGCTTCCTGGGTATCACCATTACTAGGCTGGGGCTCTGACATGTCTTGCCCAAGTACATACGCACGTGACCAGCGGCGCGGCCGGGGTTCAAACCCGCAACCCTCTCCACCTCTCGGATTACAAGTCCGACACACATTAGTTAATGTATATGTTTGATTGTCATTTTTAGCTGGACTATTTTGGGACAATAAGTCGAGGTATTGTCATCACCCCGCCGTCATCGGTGTAGGCGTTGTTGGTGTTTGTTGGCGTTGGCGGAGTGACAAACTTTAATCTTGGTTATATCTCTGTTATTGTAATATGGCCTGCAATGCTCGAAAAGGGACATTCGGACATCTGCGTAAAGTGTCGTCTCGGATCAGCCTGCGCAGTCCGCGCAGGCTAATCCGAGACAACACTTTCCGTTTTCATTCAATTCTTTGTTTTGCGCATGTCTACTGTGACACAAAATCTAATGTAATCGTAAAGTGCCGTCTCGGATTAGCCAGGCGCGGACTGCGCAGGCTGATCCGAGACGACACTTTACACAAATGTCCGAATGCCCCTTTTCGCATGTTGCACACCATATTATATTTTCACTATCAAAAGAGCTATCCATCCTATCAAGAGATACAAACGCACGCATACATGTAAATGTACGAAGGATACAACGCCATTGTAACAGACCGCTGGCATTTGGCCAAGCGGATTTGAAAATTACTTAAACTAAGAATCTAGCCAAATGTGGTAAATAATGCCTACTTTGTATTAGTTAATAGGAGTTTTTTTATATGGACAAGTTTTTTTTAAGCCATCTTTCCAAGGGGCATTAAAGCTCGTGACTACATGGTAATGGGTTAATACGCCGTTCACAAAATTGAAATGATGTAAACAAAGAACATGTCTTGCACCAACATTGGAGGCAAGGACTGGTCAATCGTGATCAAGCATCGTAGGTCTACTTCGTAAATTGCCTTAACATTGTGTTACGAGTCAGGCGTAACTAGAAAGAAGAAGCCAGCAACAAACGATAACAATTAACAGAATTTATTAACAAAAATATCAAATAAACAGTGATAATATTACAATAGTACAAAACAATACCTTAGACGTTAAATTCAGAAGACAAACTATTCCAGTCTTAATTCCAATCTGATCCTGATCCAAACTGAATGTAATCCAAGCACACAAAGTAATCCTCACTTTAGTCTAGTCTGATCCAAATCCAAACTGAATATAATCCAGGCACAAAATAATCCCCACTGTACTCCGGCAATCATGTATTAACTAGTGAACACTGAGATGTAAAAAGCTTTTCCTTTTATAATAACAGGGAAACTTCCAGAAAATTCATGTTAAAATCAGTTGCATAATTTCTAGTAAACAGATTGTAAAAAGGCCTGGAAACTTCCAGCACAATATTCCACAAGAGAGAATCCAGTTCTAAAAATAGTAACAGGGGAAAACCATTCAAAAATAGATACACACATGAACAAAGCTAGGAATAACTGGGTATGTACATAACACTTCCCCCCTTGAAAAGAAAAAGAAAGGTTTATGAAATAAATCTTTCTTTTTTGCAATATTATTTATATACATGTATATGATACTTTATCTGAAGTATACATAGGAAATGACAAACTCAATTATAAATTATTTCAGACTAATGAAAATAGTCAAGGTAATGAAATTACAATTTAAAAGAAAAAACAGTTTAAACTTGATTTAGGGAAAAACGACTACGGAATTTCAAACTCTTGAAAGAGCATCTGGTATAATGTTATCTTTCCCTTTTATGTGTCTTATGTCAAGATTAAACTCTTAAACTCCACCTCAGTAATCTTTGATTCTTATTCTTAAGTTTGTGTAAAAAAACTTAAAGGGTTATGATCACTGAATACAACAATTGGTGAAGTTGAAGAGGTTAAATAAACTTCGAACTGCTGGATTGCCAGAATTAAAGCAAGACACTCTTTTTCTATGGTAGAGTAATTTTTCTGATGTTTGTTAAATTTCTTAGAAAAGTAACAAACTGGGTGATCAATACCATTATTATCTTCTTGTAAAAGAACAGCACCAATACCAACATCACTTGCATCAACAGCTAATTTGAAACATTTGTCAAAATCAGGTGCCAAGAGAACTGGTGCACTCTTTAGTATGGCTTTTAGACGATCAAATGCATCTTGACATTTGTCATTCCATTTGAACTTTGTGCTTTTCTTTAGTAAATTTGTTAAAGGTTCAGCAATACCTGAGAAATTTTTACAGAATTTCCTATAGTAGCCAGCCATACCAAGAAATCGCATCAGCTGTCTTTTACATTTAGGCACAGGAAACTCAGAGATAGCATTGACCTTAGCTTCTAAAGGTTTAACTTGATCCTGTCCCACAAGATGTCCTAGAAATGTTACAGTAGCATGACAAAATTCAGTTTTTGCAAGATTCACAGTCAGTTTCGCTTTACTGAGTCTGTCGAAGAACTTCCTGATTCTTTGAAGGTGGTCACTCCAACTGTCTGAGTAGATGATGACATCGTTAATATATGCATCACAACCATCTAATCCACATATAACGTTGTTTACAAGTCGCTGAAACGTTGCAGGAGAATTTTTCATCCCAAACGGCATAACTTTGTACTGGTACAGACCGTTTGGAGTAGCAAAGGCTGATACTTCTTTTGCTCTATCAGTCAGTGGAACTTGCCAGAATCCTTTTAGCAGGTCAAATTTGGTGACATATTTAGAATTTCCAACTTTGTCAATACAGTCATCAATTCTTGGTATTGGAAAAGAGTCTGTTTTTGTCACAGAGTTCACTTTACGATAGTCAGTACACATTCTATAAGTTCCATTTGATTTAGGTACTAATATACATGGTGAACTATAATTACTCTGGCTAGGTTCAATAAAGTCATTTTCCAGTAAGTATTTTACTTCATCTTGGAGGTATTTCTGTTTCAAAGGATTCATTCTATATGGATGTTGCTTTATTGGTTTAGAATCTTCCACAATGACATCATGATAGATTTTATCTGTTCTTGTGGGGATATCGGGAAATAAATGTTCATATTCATGTATCAACTGTTTCAGCTCTTTCTGCTGCGATGGTTCCAAGTGAGAAAGTTTGTTGTCGAGGTTTCTCAAAATATCAGAATTCTCAAGTTTAGATGGACCAGGATCAGATTTATCAATAAAGTCCGAATTTACTTCAAGATCAGATACATTTGATTCTTGTGGGACAGTGTTTACAACTGTAATTGGTTTTGAAATAGAGCTATCTCTGTCAAAGTATTCCTTTAACATATTTATATGACACATTTGTTTGTTTTTACGCCTTCCTGGAGTATTAATTATATAGTTTAAATCACTTGTTTTCTTGTCAATAGTGTAGGGTCCAAAATATCTTGCCTGTAGAGGTCTGCCAGGTATTGGCAAAAGAGCAAGGACTTTGTCACCTGGTTTAAATTTTCTATCTATAACATGGTTGTCATATCTTGCTTTCATTTTGCCCTGAGATGTTTTAAGATTAGACCTAGCAACCTCACATGCCCTAGACAGTCTATTTCTGAAGTCAGAAACATACTGCAGTAAATTCAAAGATGTTTCATCATTTGAGAGAAATTTCTCTTTCAAAAGTTTTAAAGGTCCACGAACAGAATGGCCAAAAACTAATTCAAAAGGACTGAAACCAAGAGATTCTTGTACAGATTCTCTGGCTGCAAATAGTAACAAATGGATGCCCTCATCCCAATCTTTTTCAGTGTCAAAGCAATATGACCTTATCATATTTTTTAATGTCTGGTGAAATCTTTCTAAAGCACATTGACTTTCAGGGTGATAGGCGGATGACCTGTATTGCTTGATCCCTAATTCATGCATAACCTGTTGGAATATACCAGACATAAAATTTGACCCTTGATCAGACTGAACTGATTTTGGAAGACCAACAAATGTGAAAAATTTTATAAGAGCTTTGACTATTGACTTTGTTTTTATGTTCCTTAAAGGAATAGCTTCAGGAAAACGTGTAAACGTACACATAATTGTTAACAGATACTCATTTCCTGACTTGGTTCGAGGTAAAGGACCAACACAATCTATAAGTATCCTACTGAAAGGTTCATCAAAAGCAGGAATAGGTTGTAATTGAGCTTTGGGAATGGTTTGGTTGGGTTTACCTACCATTTGACATGTATGGCAAGTTTTATAATATTTAGAGACATCTGATTTGAGACCAGGCCAATAAAAATGAGTAATAATTTTGTGATAGGTCTTGTTTATACCTAGATGACCTGACATAGGACTTTCATGGGCTATACTTAGTATTTCATGACGATATGACTTTGGAACCACAATTTGGTGGTAAACAGCCCATTCATCATCAGCTGGGACATCAAATGGTCGCCATTTTCTCATAAGAATCCCATTCTTTATATAGTAACACCTTGGGACCTCTGAAATTTCATCTTCAGGTAAAGCCCTAAAAATTAATTTTGAAATCTCAGGATCAGTTTGCTGTTCCTGGATAAGCTGTGACTTTGACAGCGTGTCGTGACCTTGGTCAATAGACCTTGGTGGAGAATGACGAGACATTGACGAGTCTGTCTGAGTATCAGACAAACTGGGATCAAGAGACTTTTTAATCTCATTATTGAAATATTGACCGATAAAAGTATCCGTCAAGTCAATGTCAGAGTTTGAGTTTTTCAAAATGGCCTTTTTAGCCATAGCTCGGGTAACTGCACAAGAAGGATACAAGTCAGGAATTTCCTGCTCGATAGAGTCATCTGTTTGACCTATATTTGGTGTGTCAGTTACAAGTGGATTAACCACAACCTTATCTCCAGCTAAGTCATTGCCTAGCAGTAAATGGACGCCTTTAAATGGTAAGGAAGGTTTAATACCAATAACCACAAGCCCGGTAACCAAATCTGATGACAAATTAACGTAATGGAGAGGGATATTAACAGTTCCACACTCTACACCCTGAATAAGGACACTAGTACCGGAAGAAGTCTTCTCAGAAAAAGGCAGTATATCTGCTAAAATAAGAGATTGAGAAGCTCCTGTGTCTCTTAAAATTTTAATAGGGGTAGGTGGGCAATTATCACCTGAAAGTGATACAAAACCATTTAACATAAATGGTTCAAAAATCTCCATAGTAGAATCAGACTTTGGTTTTGTGACTATGTCAATTGTATTGGTTTTAATAGAAGACTGTGGCCTTGGTCTAAGAGTGGTGAGCCCTGTTGGTTTGGCTTCATCACTTTCTAACTTCCTTTTTAATTTCAAACATTCAGAAACAAGGTGACCAGGTTTCTTACAATAGTTACAAGTGGGTCGAGATAAGGGATATTGACTTTTGGTTTCACTAGTAGAATTGGGTTTGGGTGTATTGGATTGACTGGGCATGCCAGATGAATTACCAGACATAAATTTATTTTGGGGATGTGAGGAAGTAGGTTTTTGTTTAGCAATAAAAGAAACTTTATGTGTAAGGTAGTAATCATCAGCCAAACGAGCTGCTTCTTCTAAAGTTTCAACTTGTTTTTCGTCTAAGAATGTCTTAACATCAAATTGAATACAACGTTTGAATTCTTCAACTAACATAAGTTGTCTGAGTTTATCAAAATTTTGGTCTATTTTCTTAGAACAGCACCATCTATCAAATAACTGTTCTTTGTTTCTAGCAAATTCAACATGAGTCTGGTTAGAATCTTTTTTACAATTTCTAAATTTTTGTCTATATGCTTCTGGGACCAGCTCATAACCTTTGAGAATAAGTTCTTTAACAGTCTCATAATGATGACATTGTTCAACACCTAGTTGTGTATAAATTTCACGAGCTTTGCCTATCAAAACACTTTGCAGAAGCAAAGTCCAGTGCTCTCTTGGCCAATTTAAGTTTTCTGCAACTTTTTCAAAGTGTAGGAAGTATTTATCAACTTCTTTTTCTTGAAATGGAGGAACAAGCCTAATATGTTTTGTAACATCGAAATTGTATTCAATCTTTTGCTTGGGCTGATTTGCTCTTTCTTGCATTTCTATTTCCCTCATTCTTAATTGAAATTCTCTCTCCTTCTCTCTCTCTTCTCTTTCTTCTCTCTGTCTTTCCCTTTCTCTTTCTATTTCTAACTGTCTGATCTGAAGTTTTAATTCAAGTTCTTTCGAACTTGAAACTGACTGAACGTCAACTATCAGGGAAAGAGCATTTTCATTAAAAATCTCCTCATCAACAAAATATTGTACCAAAATGTTCTTAATTTCATGTTTACGCATTGAAGATTTTATTTCAGACAATTTATAGTGCTTCGCAAGATTAAGCAAATCAGTCTTTTTACCCAAATTCAATAACTCCACAGACGGTTCAGCCGTAAATTTATCTAAGTCAAAAGACATGTTTGTTTGTTGCTGAATTCAAGTACAAAATTGTATTGTAATTACTGATTAGTAATTTTGACTAACAGGATGTATTAGATTTATTCAAATTGTGAAAAGCAAACGTTTATGTCTTATTTTCCAATCGATGGTTAATCCCAAAAGGAAAACGAATGCGTTAGTCTAGTTTCCAATCGATGGTTAATCCCAAAAGGAAAACGAATGCGTTAGTCTAGTTTCCAATCCCGGACGAGCCCCCAATTTCTGTTACGAGTCAGGCGTAACTAGAAAGAAGAAGCCAGCAACAAACGATAACAATTAACAGAATTTATTAACAAAAATATCAAATAAACAGTGATAATATTACAATAGTACAAAACAATACCTTAGACGTTAAATTCAGAAGACAAACTATTCCAGTCTTAATTCCAATCTGATCCTGATCCAAACTGAATGTAATCCAAGCACACAAAGTAATCCTCACTTTAGTCTAGTCTGATCCAAATCCAAACCGAATATAATCCATGCACAAAATAATCCCCACTGTACTCCGGCAATCATGTATTAACTAGTGAACACTGAGATGTAAAAAGCTTTTCCTTTTATAATAACAGGGAAACTTCCAGAAAATTCATGTTAAAATCAGTTGCATAATTTCTAGTAAACAGATTGTAAAAAGGCCTGGAAACTTCCAGCACAATATTCCACAAGAGAGAATCCAGTTCTAAAAATAGTAACAGGGGAAAACCATTCAAAAATAGATACACACATGAACAAAGCTAGGAATAACTGGGTATGTACATAACAATTGCAAATATTTCAAGAAAAATTGTAAAAATAGGTCAATGACTCTCAGCCAAAATCAGAAAGCAAGTGCTAGAAATAATAAAATTGGGTTTAACATTCTCATAATCAGGTAATGGACCATAGTGACCTAATGTTTATAGAAACAGTCTTTGTATATAGTCCATGCATCGAGTTTCAGGCAGAAGTATTGATGATTTAAAGGTTGATGTCCATTTAACGCAAGCTTTTTCTGATCTGGTGTCCGTGTGCATACACTAAAAATGAAACTGGTGTCTTGTTAGCATATTTTCCTCTACCCAGGTCCATTCAAAAACATATATCTTCGCTTTGGATGGACATTTCTTATTGAAATTTTGTTCTCTTTTAGGGGATGCATTTATCTTTTATACAAACTTGTAAAATGGACAATATAAAGGAAAATTTGTTCGAAAATTGGCAACATACTTCAATAAAATAAAATCCACTTGCTCATAACGCCACAGCTCGCTTATATGATTGTACTGTTATTCCCTAGTATGTCTGTAAGCAGATCAATCATTCGCCTTGACATTGCTGTAAATCAACATTTTTGTCTAGGTTAATCAGGTCCATAAAAAATGAAAATACTTAAACCACCTGCGGTTCTTCCGTGAAAAATCCGATCTGGTGTATTAAGAACATATGGTGTCAGCGGCTCACGTTGATCAGTGTGTAGATATAACAATCACAGTCTCCGGTTTAAATCGAAGAGAAGTCCCTGCAGTTTTTTTACCCATACTCCTTATATTGACTTTTTTTTACGTTTACACAGCTGACTATATTACAACACCGTCAAGTTTTAGCCACGTTTGTTTACTGTCTGACCGTAAAGATGTCTCTTTAACAATATCAAGACAGTTATAGATCTTTAATAATATTGAAGCCCATCACAGTGCACTACAAAGCATCTTTTCCCCATCATTTTCCCCACAGAAAAACAACAACAACAACAACAACATTCTTTTCGGAGGGTCGATGATAGTCATTACAATGGGACTCATTTCTCTCTCACCACGATTTGATCGTAAACATGCACTTGCAAAAAGGTGCTTACTTACGGAGCCCTTCTTTACCAAAAGACAAATTTTTAGGCTTGTCCAAATCGAAAGCATTTGCAGACGACAAAATAAAAGTGACCGAAAATTTGAAATTTGTGCTGTGAAGAGTAGAAAATACTGTGGGAAAAGGAGAAAATGCTGGTTACCAGCATTTTCTCCTTTTACAACAATGTTTTCTATAGGCTTCTTTCTCAGGGTCGTCAGCAACATAGACAGAAACCAGCTTTTAATCAACTGTTTTTGTATGATCTTGAATGTTGCGTCTAAATACCAGAATTTTGAAATAATTGTATGCTTAACTGCAGTTATATCGCTGCGGCTAGTGCACCTATCCATGCTTTCCTGGAGTTTCTTTTACCAGTGCTCTGCACAATTTTCTTTCCAAGCCACTGGCTGCTTTTCAAACAAACCATTGTCGAAACTATGCTCAGCGATGGGAGAGGAAGGAATCCTGTCACAATGACTATCATCAGTTCTCGGAAGGAAACTGACCGAGGCAAAGGATCAAAACCACGACCCCCTGCCCTGTTCAGAGCAACCGCGGTTCCGTTTAAAGTTACAGTAGCTCCCAAAAGTAAACAAAGCGGCTGTTAAAATGCATTTATATTCCATTCATGTCAGTCAAAAGTAAGGAAATTATAGTGAAGAAAAGATTTTCTGTTATTGTAAGGTTGGTCCAAGGGTTAGTCACTGGAAAGTTAAGGTAGTGGACCCGTAATAGAAAACGTCCATTTCCACTACATATAGTATTATCCTACGAAAAGTGCTATGATAAAAAATTAGTATTGTAATACTACTTTGACTGAGCCACTTTTTCCATTTTTTTCCGTCTTATAATCATCATTTATTAATCTAAAACCACTATATTCTCATTACAAATGGAGATGATAATTACCTCCCTTTTCTCAAAGCTAACAAAAGTATCAACAAATACTTTCAAGATAGACATCAAAGAAATTTTGGTCAGCAAAAAATGTGCAAAGTATTAAACCATTATTTCATGCTTTCCGGTAGGATATCGAGAAATGGCAGTGAAAATATTTTTCGATCTTACACTGGTACCACCAGTGAAAATACCGATTTTCACGTTCTTGTTGCCTAGGTAAATAGCGCGTGCCTAACAACCAGATGGGAAATATGACGTCATATACCTTACGTTTCACGCGCTTGACGTAACGTTGCTATGCGGGAGGGGTACGCTACGGGGAATAAGGGAAAAGAACTGTACTGAATTTTGATAAAGCTCCTCCCAGAAAGGGTTAAAAGCATAAAATAAATAGAATATTTGTTTTTTTCAGTGAAAGATCGAAATTGATTTCATCTCGTGAACACCATCGGTAATATTTTCACTCGTGGCTGCGCCACTCGTGAAAATATTACCTATGGTGTCCACTCGATGAAATAAATTTCGATCTTACACCGAAAAAAACAAATATCCTCTATGTATAAATCCATGTTTATCAACTAATAAGTAATTGATTCCATATTGCACTAGAAATGTTACGGATCTACTCCCTTAATTTAAAAACTAGGTTGAAACCTGCCAGGCCACTTTATCTTTTGCCTAATTTTTGTCAAATTTTAAAACTAATTTTGCTGTCATCTTCTGTCACTTACACATGGACTTACCGCCCAATAACAGATTGTCAACTTCACAATAATATCCATACATTTAAATGGTATGATTTTAATTTAACGTAGATCTAGTGGACCCGTAATAGAAAACAGCTATCTCCACTATAATATTATCTTACAAAATTTGCTAAGATTGATCATTAGTATTGTTGTACTAGTTTCACCGAGTCACTTTTTTTTTTTTCCTTTCTAGAATTATCATTTATATATCTAAAACCATTATATTCTCATTACAAAGAGATATGATAATTGCCTCCCTTTTCTGGAAACTAACAAACGTATCAACAAATAATTTCAGGATAGACATCAAATGTCTGGTCGGTTAAAAATGTGCAAAGATATTATATCTGTATACATGTATATCTGTCTTTATCAATTGTCAAGAAATTCATGCCATGTTGCACTAGAAGTATTACGGGTCCGCTGCCTTAAGTGCATTTAACACCTGCTTTTATTGTTTGAACCGGCCGATTAGCTCAGTAGGTAGAGCGTAGGACTCGTGAACACAATGTTTCGGGTCTCTACAGGTTGTGGGTTCGAGTCCCCGGCTGGCCAACTAAAAAAATATTAATAGTCTTTCGGATGAGACGTTAAACCGAGGTCCCGTGTGACGGCGCTATACACCGAGCACGTTAACGGACCAGGCGGAATTCTCAGTAGTTTCGTCCTGTATCCTTGCACTATCCCCCGTAACAACTAACAGTCTTCTGGGGGCGTCGCTCAGATGGGCAACCGGTAGCGACGATAAATAAACGAAAATAATCAAATCATTTTATTGTTTGGCCAACAGTGGGTATTTAACTAAAATAAATACATATCAGCCATGCATCTCCCCGTTAGCCCTTTACCACACGACAAAATCTTGGACTGGACCAAACTGAAAGCATCTGAAGTCAACAATTTAAATGAAGCTCAAATGATGATTTCTGTCATTGATAGGGTTGAAAACATCGTGGAAAAATGAGAAAATGCTGGTTACCAGCATTTTCTCATTTTCCCACAATGTTTTGAAAAGCCGTCCTTCCCAGAGTCATGAAAAACCAGGGATTGTTTGGTAAAGGGTTAATACTTATAATTATAATTATAGATCCATTGGAGCCACTTTTTTCAATAACTGATGTAATCATAAGGTAGATTGATCCTTTGATAAACAGAAAATTGAGCAACAGCGAAAGGTTTCAGCCCTGCTCAGCTTGCGCGGACCTGGGTCGGTACTTTCGCAGATGCATTACAGTATAAATCATTCAAGATAAAGACAAAAATTTAAGTAGTTAAAAGTATGAATGCTTTTCAACGATCAACTATTTTCTGTTCATTTAGACTATCTTCTGTCAAGAAAAGCACCGCATGTGGGTGCCAACAGAGCTTGACACAGAAATATGAAACTGCTCACCAAGCTCTAGATAAAGAGGGTGATTTTGATTTTAAAAGTGAAAATATAATTTTTCTCCACCAATCCCTGTGTTATGGGTACTCATGAGAATCGTCTCATTGAAACAATTCTAATGAGTACCCAAAGCACAAAAACTGTAGTTAGTGGGCTGTTAATGATAATTCCCCTACACCTCTATCTCCCTACATTAACTTTGCTGTGCAAGACGACTTTTTAGGCGAAACAGACCACTTAGTCTGAGCAAATTGGGTGAATTTACGGACGAAGTTCTTAGACCTACCCATTTACCTGCAGACGAATTCATAGACTGGTTACCGCCCCTGATACTACTACGTGTATAGGGAATTCATAGATAGGCGTGGCCAAATTTTGTTCTGTTGTTGTTGTTGTCGTCGTCGTCGTTTCGTATTTTTGTTTTGCTCATATTTTTGTTTGAAACCTCTAAAAGTTTGTTAATAAGAATAAGAAACCGCTCAGTTTGATAAGTTATTCTGATATCTGAAAGCGTCTTTTAGCTGTATTATGATAATAACAGAAAGAACATACACGACACGAGCGGTTTCACATTCCGGTTTGCTGGATAGTAAAAAGATCCTACCCGCAGCCACGCAAACAAAATTGACAGATCATCTACGAAATAAACAAAATCAAACATGGCAGATAAAGAGGCAGTTGATGAACTTTTTGAGATAAGAACAGCTTTCCTTATCGGAAGCTATCAGCAATGTATAAATGAAGCCCAAAAAGTGAGGGTATGTACAAATGTAAAGAACTGACACTACTTGTACTAAAGTCGGACGCGCTTTTGTATTCGGATAATATTGATATTATTAAACTTTTACTAAACGGCAAAATTTTAGACTGGTCCTAATGGAAAGCACTTGCAGATGACAAAATAATTGTAACTCAAAAATTGAAATTTGTTTGCAGCAGAGTAGAAAACATTGTTGAAAAGGAGAAAATGCTGGTTACCAGCATTTTCTTCTTTTCCCACAATGTTTTCAGAAGGCTTCTATCTCAGGGTCGTAAAAACCAGGGATTGTTTGGTAAAGGGTTAAAAGGGATGCTTTGAATCTTTGATGAAAACCATGGGTACTAACTCATAGTGTGCAAGGGAGTTAAACATTACCAAACTAACGTCAGCATGTGCAAATGCTACTAACTTTGATCACAATTGTGAAAAGTAGAATAAGTCTTCCATTTGTCCTGGGTTGAAATCTGTGCACTCTTTTCACTCCGAGGATGGAGGTCATTACCAAGTGTGCTGGAATGATCCATTGTCTGAAGTGGCGAGGTCCGAGTAGTCACAAAATCTGCTTCTGAAAATTGTGGCAAACTGTGTAAAGGCTGCAAAAGATTTTTTGTTTAAGGTCAACTTTGTAAGACGTCCATGTATATTATGGGCTAGTAATTTTATTTTAAGCTTTTGAAGGCAAACTTTTATCACTGTCAGCTATCTCTGATGTTTTCACTCACCTGATTTATTACGCGAGTACGTAGTGTGCTTGGTTTTACAGGATTTAACATGCTGCAAGTTATATTATTGAGAAAAATATCTCCTTATTGGACAGCATAGATCCAAGATCAGACTCCATGTTCTATGCAGTCTGATCTTGATCTATACTGTCACAAAAGGGTGGAGAGTTGGGCTTAGCAGCCTAAGGATTAAGAACACCAGAGCAGATCTGAAGTACCATTTGAATGTACAAAGAATTAAAACTAATTACTTAATTATGAGTGGTGAAACGGTTTACCGATATACCGATTAAGTGCGGTCTGTTCAAAGAAAAGAAAAAAAACGAAACCGGTGTGAATTTTACGGTATCGGTATTTTTGCAATATGTCAACTCTTAGTTGCATTTGAAAGTATGTTTTTCCCAAAAATTCTGTCAGAAATCGATTATTTTTCAACTTACTAAAAGATTTCTGAAAGCAAAAGTTGTTTATTTTTTCCACAGGTGGTGTCACCAGTGTTAAGGTAAAATTATGACCACCACAAATTCGCGACACCAGTTCCAAATAACCGTCAACCGTATTATTGCTTTTGGATCGACAGAGTTTGTTTGTTATTCATTTCTTATACCTTTGCTCATACTTATTTTGTGTTTTTTACCATTAGATAAGCGGAAAAGTATTAATGTTAGTTGAACAGCTGAGTAAGTTAGTGCATCATACTGTCTTCTCTGTTGAGGTCCCAAAGTTTGGTATAGTAGGGCTGGTTTTTATACATAAACAAGTGCTCCCTCTGAGTGAGTGTTCAATACTGCTGGTGACACTTTGTCAGCACGGAGGGCTTCTCTGGGTGCTGAAAAGGTTGACGTGCTATTAATATTTTTAAAAAAGAATGTAACTTGACATGTCACTGAGTCATTTAGTTGTTTCTGTGGACAATTCTTAATTTCTTGGTTATTTCAGTCTACATGTATTCGGTATTAAAAACTAGTCAATTTAAGTTTGTTTTTTATTTGTTCATGCAAAAGAATTGTTTATTTTAGTTCATTATCTTGAAGGAATGGAAGAGTTCCAAGCAGTTGTACTAGTTTTCTTTATCCTCTTTGGATCATGCTACCCTTACAGTGACTACAAGTGGTCAGATATGCTAAATGTCAGTATATACAGCATATTGCAATATGGGTCAGCCGTATTGCAATAGATTGCAATAAGCCTTTTACTGTATTGTTTCACCCCTACTGAATACAAAGTGGAAGACTGGTCCATTTGAAAACACAGGCAGATGACAAATGTGTACTGTTTTTATGGGATTTGTCTGTGAAAGAGAAGAAATTAATTCTAGAAAAGGAGGAAGTGCTTTCAAGCAGTATTTCCCCAATTTCAACTACATTTTCAAAAGCTCTCTGCCTCAGGGATGTGAAGAAGATTGGATCATTTGGAAAAGGGTTGACCAGTAGTTTAGAGCTGCTTTTCTTCAATACAATAAGCACAGTGAGACAGGTTTCTGATTAATTTCATCACATAAGGTGATGACGCAGGATATTTTTCTATCATTCGTTTTATGTGATAAAATTGAATCTCACAATCGTGTTTATGTATAATCATAATATATGTTCATTCTTATCAAACTTGTTGACTAAAATAGGCTTGCATCATACAATTACAGTCAACTCATTTTATAAAAATGGTAATACAGTAACACTCTTGTAAGATCCTCTATTTATCCTGTGCAGCCCTCATAAGCTATATATGTGTTATCTAAACCTGTTCATTTTGTTTCCATTCCTATTTTTTTGTCATTGTCTTAGCTTTCAAATCCTGACACAAGAACAGAAAAAGATGTATTATTATACAGAGCATACATAGCACAAAAGAAATATGGCGTTGTTTTGGATGAAATCAAAGGCAGTGCTGCACCAGAGCTTCAGGCTGTCAGAATGTTCGCACAGTATCTGTCTAGTGACAGTCAAAGGTATGATCATTACTTTTAATTCATAAAGTGCTGGAACTGACTTTTTTTGTGACAGACAGTGCAGATTAACTCTTTACCAAACAACAAAATTTTAATCCTGCCTGAATTGAAAGCATTTGCAGAAGACAATTTCATTGTAGCCAAATTGGCCCTATTGTTTATTGATAGGGTAGAAAACAATGTGAGAGAAGGAGAAAATGCTGGTAACCAGCATTTTCTCCTTTTCCCACAATGTTTTCAAAAGACTTTTTTCCAAAGGTCCTCATTGTGTGGGAAAGGGTTAAGATATGTTCAGTCTGATATTGTATCTAGTCTGTTGTTAGGATTAAATACATGTATACATACCAATGATGATTGAATAGTGTCTTATACCACTCTCATTACTATTTTAGCCATATCACAGAGACAGCTCAATGTATTTTCTGGGTTTTACTAGCTCTAGGCTAGGGCTCTGAAGTGTCTTGCTGTAGGACACCCATACGAAAAACCCAGGTGATCCGTTGAGGCTCCAACATCATTTCAGTCACATCACAGTGACAGCTCACAAATTAAATGCATTTGCAGACAAGCAATTAAACATGGTGGGAAATGGAGAAAATGCCTAGGGGCATTAAAACTCTGGATTATGCGATAAAGAGTTACCTGTTTCAGTTTTTAAATAAATAAAAGCCATTTTCTATATGGATACAAATACAATTTTGTTCCAAGATTTAGCGACAGCTTAGTCATGATCTTTAATATAGTAGTGGACAGTACAGATCAGAGATCAGACTGCACAGAATGTGCAGTCTGATCTTGATCTACACAGTCCACTACAGCTTCTGGTGTCGTGTATGGTACGGAGAGAATTAAACTATTTAATTATCTTTTTTCTCTGTTATAAGGGATAAAATTGTGAGAGACCTCGATAGCAAGATGTCCTCAAGTGTGGATGCCTCAAACAATACATTTATGCTGATGGCAGCGTCAGTTTATTTTCAGGAGCAGGTATAAAAGTCATTCTTTTGTTTCAAAAGAGCCATGCTCATAGTCCTTTTAGAGTCTAACTAACAAAGCCCGTAACAAAGAAACAAATAAATGCATAGCTGAAATACAAACTGCATCTGGTGGGATTTGAACCCTTGAAGGGACAAATATCCTCATTTTTGAGGATTAAAAGACCAATACCATAACCAATGAGCCAAAGTGATACCTCTCTGACACAGTTGTCAGGTATTGTGCAAGGTGTCCTTAAAGTAAGGTAACACTTTTGTATATCTATAATATGGCCTTAAAGGTTAGATAAAGAGGTAGAAATAAACGTTTATGTACATAAAATATGCAAGTTTTTTGTGTGGTAATTTCATTATTTTTTCAACAATACGAACTTTTATACAGATTTCAAATCAGAACTACCATTTTGTCATTGGCGTCATTTTAGTAATTAATGACGTTTTCAATTAGACGGTCTTTTATACTCTTTTTTTTCCAAAAAGACATGATGAAATTGTCAATCACTTCAAATATCAATGATAATGAGTTTACTTGAAAGATTTTTAAACAACATGTCTGTGTTGTGTGGGTAGGAATCGTTAACCTTTGACCTCAAAGTAATGCAAAGGAAGAAGTTACACAGCTTGAGGTTGGGACTGTGTGCAGGCCACAATTTTCAGCAATCTGTGACCTCCGGAATATTGTTTTGAAATTATCCTGTCACATCGAATGTATCATATAAAATGTCTGTCACAGATTTAGATGTGTGTGCCTTAGCACCATCCAGCATCAACCAATTTTTTTGCATATCTGTGTGACTTTATCCTGACCTCGACCCGTGCGACTCCCTTCTTTGGGGTCAATATGCAAAGTAAAAGGTCGACAATCCAAACCAGACAGAACAGTTATGATGTTGAAGAACACTTAAAGTGAAATCAAGTAGATTGATATTGATAGGTACGCTAAAGTGATTGGCAATTTTATCTTGTATACTCGGGAAGGAAAGAGCATAATCGGTCGTCATTTTGAAAACATCATTAGTTATTAAAATGACACAAAGGACCGAAAAAGCAACAATGAATTAATATCTGTATAAAAACGCAAAATGTAATGAAAATTGGATTAAATTATCACACAAAAAAACTTACACGTTTTATTTACATGCATATATATTTTTCATGCCGTTATCTTATATTCTAAGCCTAAATATAGACATGCGAAAGTGTTACCTTACTTTCTAGACACCCTGTATTTAAATCAGGACGAAGCTATGCAAAAAGGAGTGGTCTTCCATAATACACCCCTTCATCATTTATTGATGACTCAAAGCCTTATTAGAAAGAAAGTCCGAATTTGGGCAACAAATGGGATTAATGGTTCAATGGCTAATCCCGGATGAGCCCCCATTTTACAAACAAAGGCCACAACAGAGAAACAAATGCATAGCTCAAATACTAACAGCATCTGGCAGTATTTGAACCCTTGAAGGGACAAATATCCTTGTTTTTCGAGGATTAAAAGACTAATACCATAACCTCTGAGCAAAGGAGATATCTCTCTGACACAGTTTTCAGGCATTGTACTGGGATGGAGCTATGCATGAAGGAGTTGTCTCCTGTAACAAAAGACAAATTTCATAGTCAGAAGCACACTTAATTTGTGATCTACAGTATGTACTGAAATACATCAGCATTGGATCTATCCATGCTTGACTCTTTCAGTGTTTTTCTTTATTTGGTTCTGTTTGTGTGGCACTGTATACATTCTCAGGGCTTAACTCTTTACCAAACAACAAAATTTTAGACTGGTCCAAATTGAAAGTATTTGCAGATGACAAAAGCGACTGGAAATTTGAAACTTGTTTTGGGAAGGGAAGAAAACGTTGTGGGAAAAGGAGAAAATGCTGGTTACCAGCATTTTCTCCTCTTCCCACTATGTTTTCACATGGCTTCTTTCTCATGGTTGTTAAAAGTCAGGATTGCGTGTTAAAGTGCTAAACTGTTTACCCAACTTTAATAAATGTTCAAATATGTTTAACTGAATTCTTCCCTTTGAAAAAAAAAAAAAAAGAAATTCAACTAAAACTGAATAAGATTAATCCCTCTTCCAAACCACAAACTTTTAGACTGGGCCAATCATTTTTGGACAACATTTTGATGGTAATTCAAGTAATGATTTCTGATTGGTAGAAAACATAGTGGGAAAAAGAGAAAATGCTGGTTACCAGCATTTTCTCCTTTTTCCACACAATGTTCA
This sequence comes from Tridacna crocea, assembly GCA_943736015.1. NCBI lineage: Eukaryota > Metazoa > Mollusca > Bivalvia > Cardiida > Cardiidae > Tridacna > Tridacna crocea. The sequence continues at coordinate 28,405,563 of OX031066.1, read as the reverse complement.
AAAGCCTGGGTTTTTATGGTCATTAAATATCAGAGCTGTGTGATGTAAGGTTCATTATGCAGTATTGTGTTTTTTCTTTATGATATGGACACATAAGTCAACAAACATTAAAATATATATTTTCAGAATTATGATACAGCACTGAGAATCTTGCATTCATCAGAGAATATTGAATGGTATGTTTTCCTTATTGTAACAGGTCAGACTAATAACTCCCGAATTCGGGATTGAACCCAGGATCTTTAGAGCCCAAGGCAAACCTGCTACAGCATAGCTTCACAAGCTAGCACTATAGCAAGGCAGTATAAGTGCCCCTCTATAAAACCACAAGCTACCCCCCCTTCACTCCTGCAATATAAAGATTCATGCACATTATTCTATTTCTTAACTAAGTGGGAGTCAATGTAACAATATTGACAAATAACCTCCAAAGGCAGGGACTGAACCCAGGACCTTTTGATCCCAAGGCGAATGCTCTACCGAACAAAGTCTGTAACAAATACATAGCTAAAGTACAAACCGCATTTGGCAGGATTCAAACCCACGAAGGACAAATATCCTTGTTTTTCAAGGATTAAAAGACCAATACCATAACTACTGAGCCAAAAAGATATCTCTCTCACACAGTTGTCAGATATTGTATTTAAATTGGGATGTAGCTATGCGCAAAGGAGTTGTCTCCCGTAACACATGACTACAAAAGTTGGCTCTATTGCAATAAAGTATCAATGTCCCCTTATACAAACACATGCTGTACATTTATATCTGTCTGTGGGCCAGACCTGTGTACTTCATGCTCCCCTGCCTTATGAAGATTTGTGCATGAATACTTCAATTACTGTTACTTTATTTCTTAACTTGGTGGGAGCCAATGTAATAGTTCTGACAAATAACCTCGAAAGGTTGGGATTGAACCCAGGACCTCTTGATCTCAAGTGAATCCGCTACCACATAGCCAACAGATATACATTCATGTCTATCTGTGGGAAAGACCAGTATACATATTATGTTTAACCCTTTACCAGAGAACAAAATTTTAGCCTTGTCCAAATTGGAAGCAGATGACAATTTAATTGGGGCTCAAATGGTGTAATTTTTCTTTGATAGAGTAGAAAACTTTGTGGGAAAGAAGAAAATGCTGGTAACCAGCATTTTCTTCTTTTCCCACAATGTTTTTAAAAGGCTTCTTTTCCAGGAACATCAAAAGTCAGCATTGTATGGTAAAGGGTTAAGATTTGACCTTGTATTAAACCCATTGCCGAGCAACAATATGAAAAACCTTGAGGTTAAATGAGAAAGTATGGGTTTCTCATATCTTGATAGTACAACCTGGATAGCTGGCTGGATAGCTTAGTGATTAGTGAATCTGACCCATTACATGATGGTTGTGAGTTCAGTACCCAGTTAAGGCAATCTCTCTTTCTGGCAGTTTTTTGCCTCTCTTCCCTGATCCATGTGAGAAAAGTAGTCATTGACTTGGAAAGAATGTTGTGTTAACATTGGTGTGAGAAAACCAGGAAATATGCAAGTATAGGTGCACTGACAAGCATGATATGACCTAAGCTGGTAAATCCTTGTTTAACTTCAAATTAATCAACTATGATTGGTGAATCTTTCCTCAGTTTATGTTTGATGTTTGTATATTTCAGCATGGCACTTACGATACAGATCTTACTTAAACTGGATAGAGTGGATTTGGCCAAGTAAGTGAACATTTAAATACATGATCTGTGTTTATATAGAAATCAGAAGTAAGTCTGTCATATTCATTTTAATTTTCATATGGAAAGTGAAGAAAAAAATATTGGAAGCTGTTGCTGGTTGGTAAAACATTTTCAGAAAGAATTGGAACACGGTTAATTTTTTTACCATTTGACAGAAAATACCAAAACTTGCATGTCTATGCCTCAGTGATACATGTAGTTACTTAACTCTTTTACCACACAATCCCGACTTTTAACGACTCTTAGGAAGAGGCCTTTTGAAAACATGGTGGGAATAGGAGAAAATGCTGGTAACCAGCGTTTTTTCCTTTTCTCACAGTGTTTTCTACTCTTTTGAACTCAGTTTTCCACTTTTGAGTCGCATATATTTTATCAACTGCTAATGTTTTCAATTTGGACAAGTCTAAATTTTGTTGTTTGGTAAATAAAGAGTTAAACCTGAAAATGTGGTTGTAATGTCTAGGAATAGCCCGCAGAGAATGAAATACATTTTCTATCCGTTGAAATCTGTTCAGCCTTGCCAATGTCAGCAGTAATATTTTGCAAGAATATACAAGAATGATTCTAGTTTCATTATATAAGATAGAATTGGTTTAACTCATTACCACACAATCCCTACTTTTGATGGCCCTAAGAAAGAAGCCTTTGGAAAGCATTGTGGGAAAAGGAGAAAATGCTGGTAACCAGTATTTTCTCCTTTCCCCACAATGTTTTCTACCCTTCACAAAACAAATTTCAAATTTTCAGTCGCTTTTTAGCTCACCTGAGCACGAAGTGCTCAGAGTGAGCTATTGTGATCACTCACCGTCCGTCGGCGTCCGTCCGTCGTCCGTTCACATTTTCTTGTTTACACTCTAGAATCTACAAAAATCAACCAATCAACACCAAACTTGGTCAAAAGATATATGACCATAAGATCTCGGATGAGTCTGATTATGGGTCTAATCGGACCAGAACATCTGGAGTTATTTGCCCTTGAATTGGAAAAATTGCTATATTTCGCTTTGTTTACACTCTAGCATCTACAAATATCAACCAATCAGCACCAAATTTGGTCAAAATATATATGACTATAAGATCTCAGACGAGTTCGATTATAGGTCTAATCGGACCAGAACATCTGGAGTTATTTGCCCTTGAATTGGAAAAATTGCTATATTTCACTTTGTTTACACTCTAGCATCTACAAATATCAACCAATCAGCACCAAATTTGGTCAAAATATATATGACCATAAGATCTCGGATGAGTTCGATTATAGGTCAAATCGTACTAGAAAATTTGGAGTTATTTGCCCTTGAATTTGAAAAATTGCTATATTTCACTTTGTTTACACTCTAGCATCTACAAATATCAACCAATGAGCACCAAATTTGGTCAAAATATATATGACCATAAGACCTCAGATAAGTTTGATTATGGGTCTAATCGGACCAGAACATCTGGAGTTATTTGCCCTTGAATTTGAAAAATTGCTATATTTCACTTTGTTTACACTCTAGCATCTACAAATATCAACCAATCAGCACCAAATTTGGTCAAAATATATATGACCATAAGATCTCAGACGAGTTCGATTATAGGTCTAATCGGACCAGAACATCTGGAGTTATTTGCCCTTGAATTTTGAAAGTTCTTTAGAGTAGTTCTTAGTCAGGAGCATAACTTTGTCATCTCCAGTCCGATTGACTTGAAATTTGGTATTTGTGTTTGTTGCAATAATATAGAATGCAGTGTGGAAGAACCATAACTCTACCTCATACTATCTATGAGTTATTTCCCTTTTATTATCATTTTTACAGCATTTTCTGCTCGTCTGGAATATAACTTTGTCATCTACAGCCTGAACATCTTCAAATTTGATATGCATGGTTGTTGAACAGATATGGAGTGCAGTGCACAAGAACCATAACACTTCCCAGCACAAATTTTGTGTTATTCGCCCTTTGGCCATCATTTTTTTATAGCATTTCTTGCTTGTCTGAAGCAAAACTTTGTCATCTTAAGTAGGAATTACTTGAAATTTGGTATCCTTATTTGTTGCAATATTTAGAAGTGCAGTGCCTAAGAATTGTAACTCTACCTCATGCTGTCTTTGAGTTATTTCCCTTTGTATGTCACTTTTATAGCATTTAGTGCCTGTCCGAAATAAATTGTCATGTCAAGTCAGAACGGCTTCAAACTTGGTATGCATGTTTGTCGCAATATTACAGAGTACAGTGCGCAAGAACAATAACTCTACCTAGCGAGAATTTTGAGTAATTCCACTTTGATCTTCAAAGTATTCTTGCTTGTCGGGAACGGAACTTCGAAGTCCCAAGTTAACTTGCAACAATTTAATTCTCTTGTTTCGTTATAATTTAGCCTTGAACCATGATATGTGGTAATTATCTTTATTATACGCCTGTCGAAGACGGGACGTATTATGGGATCACCCGTGACGGGCGGGCGGGCAGGCGGGCGGGCGGCGTCCACTTCTTTGTCCGGAGCATATCTCCAAAACTATTCTACCTAGGGTTATGAAATTTCATGGGTGGATAGATCTCATCAAGGGGGAGTGCAGTGCACAGGAACCATAACTCTTGCTTGCTTAATTTTGAGTTATTGCCCTTTGTCGATTTTCATACTTGAATTTTGTCCGCAGCATATCTCCAAAACTATACTAGCTAGGGTTATGAAATTTCTTGGGTGAATAGATCTCACCAAGGGGGAGTGCAGTGCACAGGAACCATAACTCTTGCTTGCTTAATTTTTGAGTTATTGCCCTTTGTCCTTTTTCATACTTGAATTTTGTCCGGAGCATATCTCCATATCTATACTAGCTAGGGTTATGAAATTTCTTGGGTAAATAGATCTCACTAAGGGGGAGTGCAGTGCACAGGAACCATAACTCTTGCTTGCTTAATTTTTGAGTTATTGCCCTTTGTCCTTTTTCATACTTGAATTTTTGTCCGGTGAATATCTCCAAAACTATAATAGCTAGGGTTATGAAATTTCATGGGTGGATAGATCTCATCAAGGGGGAGTGCTGTGCACAAGAATCATAACTCTTGCTTGCTTAATTTTTGAGTTATTGCCCTTTGTCGATTTTCATACTTGAATTTTGTCCGGAGCATATCTCCAAAACTATACTAGCTAGGGTTATGAAATTTCATGGGTGGATAGATCTTATCAAGGGGGAGTGCAGTGCACAGAAATCATAACTCTTGCTTGCTTAATTTTTGAGTTATTGCCCTTTGTCGTTTTTCATACTTGAATTTTGTCTGGTGAATATCTCCAAAACTATACTGGCGACGGTTGTGAAATTTCATGGGTGGATAGATCTCATAGAGGGGAAGTGCAGTGCACAGGAATCATAACTCTTGCTTGCTTAATTTTTGAGTTATTGCCCTTTGTTGTTTTTCATACTTGAATTTTGTCTGGAGCATATCTCCAAAACTATACTAGCTAGGGTTATGAAATTTCATGGGTGGATAGATCTCATCAAGGGGGAGTGCAGTGCATAGGAATCATAACTCTTGCTTGCTTAATTTTTGAGTTATTGCCCTTTGTTGTTTTTCATACTTGAATTTTGTCTGGAGCATATCTCCAAAACTATACTAGCTAGGGTTATGAAATTTCATGGGTGGATAGATCTCATCAAGGGGGAGTGCAGTGCATAGGAATCATAACTCTTGCTTGCTTAATTTTTGAGTTATTGCCCATTGTCATTTTTCATACTTGATTTTTGTCCGGAGCATATCTCCAAAACTATACTAGCTAGGGTTATGAAATTTCATGGGTGGATAGATCTCATCATGGGGGTCAAGGGGGAGTGCAGTGCACAGGAATCATAACTCTTGCTGGCTTAATTTTTGAGTTACTGCCCTTTGTCGTTTTTCATACTTGAATTTAGTCTGGTGCGTGCCCCAGCTTTACAACTTGGGGTAAGATGGGCGTATCTTGCGACAGTTTGCCGCTCTTGTTTTAGACCATTGCTGCATGGTACTCAGGTCAGTCAGGTGAGCGATATAGGACCATCATGGTCCTCTTGTATTTTGTTGTCTGCCCATGCTTTTGATTTGGACAAACCTAAAATATTGTTGTTTGGTAATGAGTTATTAAACTCGATGAAAATGAGTATCTTTAAACAACACTGCTAATTTATTTACAGGAAGGAGTTGAAAAGAATGCAGGATACAGATGAAGACCATATATTGACACAGTTGTCCCAGGCCTGGTTCAATCTAGCTGTTGTAAGTGCTGTTTTTACTATTGACCGTAACCCAGTGTTAAGTATGTTTGAGGACAAAGTAGATCTAAGATCAGACCGTATACAATGATATTTGAAGACTTCAAGTTAAAACCATTTTTTCCCTTGGCTGAACAACTCAATTCTTAGATTGAATTTTTTACCAGATGACAAAATTTTAGATTGTTCCATTGTTCCAAATTATAAGCATTAGCAGACAACAACATTAAAGGGACTTGAATTTTGAAATTTGTTTCTGGAATGTTTGAAAACATTTTGGTAAAAGGAGAAAATTCTGGTAATCAGCATTTTCTGCTTTTCCCATCCTGTTTTTCAAAAGGCTTTTTTAGTCGTGTAAACCAAGACTTGTTGGTAGAGAGTTAATGATCATTATGTAAAGGACTTTTGAAAATGAAGAAAGGAGAAAAGTACTTGTATAGTACTGGTAATGAGCATTTTTCCTTCTCCCACAATGATTCGAAATCTTTCGAACTCAATCTCTGTCATTTGAACCACATATACTTTAGTTTTGTTCATCTGCAAATGCTTTCAATATGAATAAGTCTTGGAGAAAGTCTTTTGTTATTTGGTAAAAGAGATAATACCAGTATATTTCATGCTTTCTGGTGGGATATCGAGAAATAGCAGTGAAAATATTTTTTGATCTTACACTGGTACCACCAGTGAAAATACCGATTTTCACGTTCTTATTGCCTAGGTAAATTGCGCGTGCCTAACAACCAGATGGGAAATATGACGTCATATACCTCACATTTCTCGCGCTTGACGTAACGTTGCTATGCGGGAGAGGTACGCCACGGGGAATAGGGGAAAATAACTGTACTGAATTTTGATAAAGCTCCTCCAAGAAAGAGTTAAAAGCATGAAATAAATAGAATATTTGTTTTTTTCGGTGAAAGATCGAAATTTATTTCATCGAGTGGACACCATCGGTAATATTTTCACTCGTGGCTGCGCCACAAGTGAAAATATTACCAATGGTGTCCACTCGATGAAATAAATTTCGATCTTTCACCGAAAAAAAACAAATATCCTCTATATATTTAATATTTTATATATTTAGGATATTTATGTATCATATGCGCCTTGTAACTCACAACATGGTCTATTGAACGATAAACCATGATAGAAAGAAGATTATTTCGATTCTAACAGGACCAACTCTTAATGAAAGGAAAACAAGTTCAAACTAAGAGTAAAGATGCTGATGCAGATTATTTCTCATTGAATAACTTACCTTATACAGAATGATGTTCCTTTATCCCTTTACCAAACAACAAAATTTTAGACTACCTAGTCCAAATTGAAAGCACTTGCAGATATGAACATCACATGACTGAAAAATTAAAATTTGTTTCCTGCAGGGTAGAAAACAACGAGGGAAAAGAAAAAAATGCTGGTTACCAGCACTTAACAGTATTCCTTTTCTTACGAGGTTTTCAAAAGGCTTCTATTTCAGGGTTGTAAAAACCAGGGGTTGTTTGGTAATGGGTTAAATGGAAGGCACTGTGCTTAAAGTGCCAAATTTATGTGTTATGCTAGAATAATATATTTGATAAGTATGTATGTAATAACTTCAATATAATAAACAGGTTTAGATGAAGAATATGCAGTCTGATCTTGGATCTACACTGTCCAAAAAGGAGATTTTTTCCTCCTCAAAAATATGAATTAACAACATTATCATAGGTCTGATCTTTAGCTTGCCCAGTTTCTTTATGAGGATTGATGATGGTCACACCAACAGGATTCATGCCTCTCCCACCACTGACCATTGTCACAATGATGGTTTTGTCGTGAAAGCAACCAGTGGCTTGGAAAGAAAGTTTTGTGGAGTACTTGTAAAAGAGACTCCAGGAAAGCATGGATAGGTGCACTGGCTGCAGCTATTAAACTGACCAAAATTTGAAAAAGGCTTTAAACACCATACAAGAAATAATCTAAGCTAGGTCTCAGAGGTGTCTTGCCTTAGGAAACTCCAAAGAAAAACTGGGTCTTCAGGTTACAAGTCCATACTTTACCACGGACCGATGCAGGAAGCTAAAATTTTGTCAACCCATTACCACACAACCCCGACTTTTGATGACCCTGAGGATGACGCCATTGGAAAACATTGTGGGAAAAGGAGAAAATGCTGGTAACCAGCATTTTCTCCTTTTCCCACAATGTTTTCTTCCCTTCACAAAACAAATTTCCAAGTTTTAGTCACTTTTATTTTGTCTGTAAATGCTTTCAATTTGGACAATCCAAAGATTTTGTCATTTGGTATAGAGTTAAATTGGAAACTTCTTACCTACATGAATATATAATTATGTCTATTTCAATGGTCTCCAGGGAGGGGAGAAATTCCAAGATGCATACTACATCTACCAAGAAATGTCAGACAAGTTTGCTAGTACCCCTTTGTTACTGAATGGACAAGCTGCATCGTACATGGGTCAAGGTCGCTTTGAAGATGCTGAGGGATGTCTACAGGAAGCTTTGGATAAGGTGAAGAATCTTTCGAGATTTAACTTGTTTACACTTGCAGACAAATGTTTGCCCCTTGCTACAAGACCATTTTCGAAAACATTGTCACAAAGGGAGAAACTGTTTTTAACCCTTTACCAAACAATCCCCGGTTTTTACGTCCCAAAGAAAGAAGTATTCTGAAAACATTTCAGGAAAAGGAGAAAGTGCAAGGGACCAGCATTTTCTCCTTTTCCCACAATGTTTTCTATCCCATTCATCACAAGTTTCAGTTTTTGACTTGTATTTAGTTTGTCATTTGCAAATGCTTTTAATTTCGATTTGTTTTAAATTTTGTCGTTTGGTTAAGAGTTAACACCACTTTTGAAAACATTGTGACAACAAGGGAAAGTGCATGGAATCAGCAAGTTTTACCTGTATCATAAGGTTTTCACTTTTGACCATTTACTCCACAAAATGTTGACTTTTGATGCTCCAGGAAAAGAACCCTTTTGAAAACAGTGGGAAAAGAAGAAAATGCTGGTAACCAGCACTTATTCCTTTTCCCACAATGTTTTTTCTACTCTGTTAACTCATTACCAAACGACAAAATTTCAGTCTGGTCCAAATTGAGAGCATTTGCAGACGACAAAATAGAAGTGACTAAAAATCTGAAATTTGTGTTGGGGAGGGTAGAAACATTGTTGGACAAGGAGAAAATGCTGGTTACCAGCAATTTCTCCTTTCCCCACAATGTTTTCAAAAAGGCTTCTTTAACAGGGTCGTCAAAAGTCGGGATTGTGTGGTAGAGTAAAACAAAAATTACACCATTTGAGCCACACTGAAATTGTCGTCTGCAAATGCTTTCAATTTGGACAAGGCAACAGTTTCATCATCTGGTAAAGGGTTAATGAATCATAATTCATGAAGGTTCAGGAGAGTTTTCTGTCCTGACTCCTCTGCTAATCATTCACTTCTCTTGATAATTGTTGAATCGGCAAATTCAGCGTGTTAGCTGCAAATGTTGTCTACTTTGATTAGTCTGTAACCTTGTTGTTTGGTAAAGAATTTATCCTTTACAAAAGTGATAGATTATCATCTTTCTTTCATACTTTAACCCTACCAAACGATAGATTTATAGACCAAATTGGTACAAATTGAAAGCATTTGCAGACAGCAAAATAAATGTGACTGAAAAGTTGAAATTTGCTATGGGAAGGGTAGAGAACATTGTGGGAAAAGGAGAAAATTCTGGATACCAGCATTTTCTCCGTGTCTCACAATTTTTTCAAAAGGCTTCTACAGCAGGGTGGTCAAAAGTCATCATTTTGTGGTAAAGAGTTTAAATGGTAACATTCAGATGAATCTAAACTCTTCACCAAGAGACAAAGTTTTGGTTGGGTCCAAATTGAAAGCATTTGCAGAAGACAAATATTGTTTAAATGCTGAAATTTGTTTTTGATGGCATAGAAGACATTGTGAGAAAAGGAAAAAATGATGATAACCAGCATTTCCTGCCTTTCTCAAAATGTTTCCTGTTGCCTTCTTCCAAAGGGTTGTTTAAATTTTTTTCAAAGGCAGTCTTTCCCAGAGTTGCTGGAACATTGGACTATTTAGTGAAAGTTTGACACTAATTATCCTACACAGTAGGCACAAGGATATACTAGTAGTTTTAGTGTTGTCCATCTGTCCACCCAGTCTATCATTGTGTCCGTCAGGGAGAATTCCTGAAATACCATTGGACAGAATTTCATGAATCTTTATACATGAGTAGAAAAACCCATTCTGCCGATACATTATTTTTTATTCAATGAATCTGTGAAAAATAACACTATTTGTCTGTAAGTTTGTGAAAAGTAATTAAAGATTACATAGATGATGCAGTTGTTGTAGACAAATGAAGCATCAACCAGTTCAAACTTAAGTTTTCAAGACTCATTCTGTACAATTGCTTCCATTTCAGGACAGTAATAATGCTGAGACACTAATCAACTTGGTTGTTTTGTCACAACATGTAGGAAAGGCACCTGAGGTATGTCTTCCAATCTGATTTTATTTCTTTACTCTTTGCTTAACAATGAGACTCAAAAAAGTGAAATTACTTATGGAAGATTAGAAAACAATGAGGGAAAAGGAGAAAATGCTGGTAACCAGCATTTTCTCCTTTACCCACGGTGTTTTCAAATGTTTTCATCCACAGGGTTGTTTAAAACTTGCTAATATGTACATGTGTGTTTCTGGATGACATCAAAGGGGAAATAATAACCCATTACTAGAGGACAGAAATTAGACTTTTTTGTATCGTAAGAAAGAAGAAATTAACTTTTGCTTAAATGCTGGAATGTGTCTTTTGAAAGAGTGAAAAGATTGTGGGAAAGGAGAAAATCCCATTTAATTGCATTTTCTCCTTTTCCAATAATACTTTCTTCAGACTTCTTTTTCAGGATTGTTAAAACTTGGGATTGTACTGGAAAAGAGTTAAAATACATGTTCTTAGTGCGTGATTGTGTTACATTTGGTCCTATACCCCTTATTTTTCCTCTCATTATCCATGTATGCTTGTAGAATTTTATTATACTGAGCGTCAGTGAAAAGTCACCAGGTTAGAGATGAAAAGAAAGTCAACCTTGAGAAAATTGATTAAAATTTATTTTTCACGTAAAATAAAGATGGACTACTCAGATGTGCAAACAAGTGAAATTTGTCAGATATGGGTCGGGAAATAAGTATCATAACGTTCAGCATAACTGAAAATTTCTCTCTTGTTGCAAGGTGAAAATTATTCAACTTTAGTACCTGGGGACTTTTCATTGACGCTGAGTATATTTATAAGTAAAAAAGTATATACTGTAAAGTGCACCATCCTTTTGTTAATGCAGGTGAGCAATAGGTATATTTCTCAACTCAAAGATTCTCACAGAAGCCATCCATTTGTGAAGGATTATTTAAATAAGGTATGTAAATCTCATTCACTTCTTTATCCTTTTACCACAAAATCTCAACTTTTAATAACCCCAAGGAAAAGGACTTTTGAACATACTGTGGGAAAAGGAGAAAATGCTGGTAACTGGCATTTTCTCCTTTTGCCACTATCTTTTCTACCCTTCCCTGAACAAATCTCAACTTTGAGTCATATTTTGTTGTCTACAAATGTTTTCCATTAATTTTGGACAAGTCTTCATTTTTATCATGGGGTGAAGGGTTTAAGAATGAAATTTGCTATATCTGCCAGTGCTTCTGTAAGTATTTGATTACCTTTAACCCATTACCACACAGTCCCTACTTTTGACAACCCAGAGAAGGAAGCCTTTAGAAAACATTGTGGGAAAAGGACAAAATACTGTTAACCAGCATTTTCTCCTTTTCCCACAATGTTTTCCTCCCTTTACAAAACAAATTTCAAATTTTCAGTCACTTTTATTTTGTCCTCTGCAAATGCTTTCGAATTGGGCAAGCCAAAAATTTTGTCGTTTGGTAAAGAGTTAATTCAAATACTCATTGAAAAATAGGCCACCAGCCCATAATTAATATATAAACAGTTTTACAGAACATTCCCTCACAAGATTTTGCATGTTGATGTTCATTTAAACTGAGATACATGTATTATCGTGCGACAGAAAGTTTTATAATTTTCAGTTGGAGATATCTGCTGCAAATAGATCAATGGCTCAGTTGGATTGGATACTAATATAATAGTAGCAGACATTATTTGAAAATGAGAGAATGCCCTTTTTGAGTGTTTTCTCCTTTCCTAAAATGCTCTGTCTGCTAACAATCCTTAATACTAAATTAATTTTCCTTTTTGAAAACGTAGGCTACTAGCCAATGATAAAACCATTAAGTATAAAATTTCCTCAACAGAACAGAATCATTTACAATTAGTGAAACTAGACTTTTAACATCGTATAAATTTGACAATTTTAGCCTTGGCCAGAATGAGTATGTTTGCAGGTGAGTCATCTTTGGCACATTTGGTCGATTCTGTTTATCCATAGAAGACATTGACTGAAAAGGAGGAAATCCTCTTGACGCGTATTTCCTCAATTTCCTGCAATGTTCAAGTGCTAATAACTTATAGAATTAGAAATTATTACTTTGATTTATAGGTGACCGGCAAATAATTTTAGTTATTTTTGTAATATACTATCTTGCAGAGGTAAATATATAAATTCAAAATAATTAAACTTTAAATGCCTCACCAGATTTTAGACTTGTCTAAATTCAAAGCAGGTGCAGTCGGCAGTAGACATTAATTGAAAAGGAGATATTGTTTTTTGTGTGCATTTCCTCCATTTCACGCAATGTTTGGGTGCCATCAACTTCTTACATTCAAAATGACCATTTTAAAATATAGACCACTGGCCCATGATTTAAGCTGCATTTTCTCCTTTTCCCACAATGTTTTGTACCTTTTCAAAGAAGAAATTGCACCTTTCGAGCCACATTAAATTGTCATCTGCAATTGCTCTGAATTTGGACAAGGCTACAGTTTTGTTGTCTGGTAAATGGTTAAATTGTTCACAATGACTGTTTATTTTCAGGAAAATGAATTCGACAGATTATGCAGGAATTACGCCCCATCAGTGATAGCCTGAAGTTCAGTAAAACTCTAGGATATTTGGGATCAGTTTTATGAAGGTTGACAGGAATATGAAAGTGACTTGAGCATAAATATTGCAGCTTTTTATATTAATGAGCTAAGCTGCAGCAAAAGGGGGCTTATCTCTTTCAAAGGACAAAATTGTATGCTCATTCTACATGTACATGTATTTGAAAGCATTTTCAGATGAGAAATTAATTGTGACTCAAAAATTAAAGTTTGTTTTGGGAATGGTAGAAAACATTGTGGAAAATGGAGAAAATGCTGTTACCAGCATTTTCTCCATTTCCCATAATGTTTTCAAAAGCCCTCTTTCTCTTGCACCCGTTCTGATATAAAAGCTTTCGACTTCATACTGACTATACAAAACTTAGTGTGATATTGTCATTAATATTTTTGTAGTCATAGATTTGGATATGTCGAATCATGTTTGCCTTCATTCTTATAAATTTCTCCTTAACTTAATGTACAGTGAAGTGAAATAAAGTTTCTTAACAACTTGTTTTGGAGTAGTTTGTAAATATATATATATAGTGGTTTGTTTGTATACAGGAGCTTCTATAGCATTTCTGTTAATCCTTTACCACACAATCCCCACTTTTAACAACTCTGAAGACGATCCCTTTTGAAAACATTGAGGGAAAAGGAGAAATTGCTGGTGACCAGCATTTTCTCCTTTTACCACGATGTTTTCTACCCTCCAAAACAAAATTTCCATTTTTAAGTCACTTTTATATTGTTATCTGCAAATGCTTTCAATTTGGATGAGTCTGTGATTTTGCTGTTTGGTAAGGGGTTAAATGACCAATACCATAACCACTGAGCCGGAGCAATCTCCCCACGCTGTAGTCAGGTATAGTATTTAAATGGGGACGAAGCTATGCATGAAGGAGTGGTGACCCGTGACAAAAGTTCTAAAATTTTGTTAAGTGGTTAACTCTTTACCAAATAATAAAATTTTGGACTTGTCCAATTTGAAAACATTAGTTAATTGATCGTGTGGTGTTTGATGCCTTTTTCAACATAATTTTAATTAGATCACCGTAAAATGCACCTATCCATGCTTTCCTGGAATGTACTTTACCAGTACTCGGAAAAATCTTTCCAAACCTGCTTTCCCACATAACCAGTGCTGAAGCAATGGCAAGCACTGAGAGAAGAATGAATCCTGTCACAATGACCATCAATCCTGGGAGAGAAATTGGCCAAGTGGCTGATTGAACCAGCAACTCCTTGTTCTCAAATCCCGTCATTACTGACTGTAGCCACTGGGGTTCAGCTGTAAAAATTAGTAGACAGTTTTAATGTAGCTCAAATAATAGAATGTATTCTCGATAGGATAGAAAATATTGTAAGAAAATGATAAAATGTTGGTTACCAGCATTTTTCCTTTTCCCACAATGTTTTCTTCCCTTCTTCAAAGGGCTGTTCATATGCCTCTGATTAATTTGTTGATTACTTGTCATCAAGTTAAGCCTGAGAAACCAATCTCAAAGGATGGTCTTCAGTATTTAAACCATTGAACCCATCGCCACACAATTCCTTCTCTTGACGATCCTGAGAAAGAAACCTTTGGAAAACATTGTGAGAAAATGCTGGTAACCAGCATTTTCTCATTTTCCCACAATGTTTTCTACCCTTCACAAAACAGATTTCAAATTTTCAGTCACTTTTATAAAATAATTGTTGTCTGCAGATGCTTTTGATTTGGACAAATCTAAAATTTTGTCATTTGGTAATGAGTTAAAACAAGAACTATTTTGACTCTTTACTAAATGACAGAATTATGGACTGGTCCGAATTGAAAGCTTTTGCAGAATACAGAATAAATGCAACAGAAATATTGGAATTTGGTTTGGGGAGGGTAGAAAGCATTGTGAGAAAGAAGAAAATGCTGCTTACAAGCATTTTCTCCTTTTGCCACAGTTTTCCAAAGGCTTCTTTCTCAGGGTTGTCAATTTGTTGTAGGGATTGTGTGGTAATGGGTTAACAAACCACAATGGCATATAAGGATGTATGACAAATACCACTACAACTATGCCATAGTCATTGTAGTTGACAGTTTAGACTGCTCATAGGTTGCAGCCTGATATTGTGTCTACAGAGATAAAAAAAATACAGGGATGTTAACGGGCAACTATTTCTCTTGTTTCAATATTATGGTAGGTGGTGGGATGGCGGGTTGTGTGTGTTAAAAATGCCCTTTTTCCCCTAGTACAGGGTCAGTATTCACCAACCATTTTGAACCCTTAACTTTTAACACAATTTCAGTATGGCTCAAATGGTGCAATTGTTTACTGATAGAGTAGAAAACATAGTGGGAAAAGGAGAAACTGCTGGTTACTGCATTTTCTTGTATTCTTACAAAGTTTTCAAAAGGCTTCTTTCCCAGGAAACTCAGGATTGTGTGCCGTGTTAAAGGGTTAAAAAAATTTTTTTGAGAGTAAGATAGATTGATTTTGATTGTTTTCTCGGCTCTTGAGAATAAGACTAAGTATGTCCCAAATAGGTGTATAAATACCCTGATAGGTCAGTTGACATGATAAATCAGGGTCCAACAAGCACTATGTATTCTTAACCCGTTACCACACACCAAAATTTTAAACCTATCTAAATTGAGAGCATTTGCAAACAACAATTTCAAAGTGGCTCAAATGGTGCAATTTTGCCTTGATAGGATAGAAAACTTTGTGTAAAAAGGAGAAAATGCTGGTTACCAGCATTTTCTCCTTTTCCCCACAATGTTTTCAAAAGGCTTCTTCCTCAGGGGCTTTAAACGGTGTCATTGTGTCGTAAAGGTTAAAGACTACTCCCTGTTTAACCCCTTTACCAAACAATCCCTGACTTTTACGACCCTGCGATAGAGGCCTTTTGAAAATATTGTGGGAAAAGGAGAAAATGCTAGTAACCAGCTGCTGGAAACAAATTTCAATTTTTGAGTTAGCTATTTTGTGAACTGCAAGTGCTTTCAATTTGGACTAATCTAAATTTTTGTCTGGTTGGTAAAGGGTTAATTTTCAAGAGTTTCTCAGTTCTGAAAGAGAAACACAGCTTCTGATTGGTGAGACAAAATGGTAAAGCCAATCAGAAGTTGTGTTCTTTCAGCTTAAGAAAATTTGTCAGTATAAGACTGGGAGATACTTTTGAGAATGGTTTTTGAATATGAGCCTGAAGCACAAGATTCTTTCCCTAGTAATGTCTACTTCATTTAATCTGATCCTGACCTTTATGCTGTATATATAAGTAGGCATATAAATAGAACTTGGATTATAATTCTGAAAGTTACATATACACTGGAAGGAACTTTCACAGGTAATCAATTTAATCCTTAGCCAACAAAGCATGACTTAAGCGCTTTTGCAGTAAGTGTAGATCAAGATCAGACTGCACAAAATGTCTTGAGAGTGGATCTACACTAACCGAAGAAGAGCAGACATTTCCCCAAACATAATTTTGAAATAGCAATGTTTGTTTTTTCCCTATTGACCAGAAAGTCTCAATTACTTGTCTGGTAAGTTAAGGGTTGATTGGCATAAACCACATGAAACACTTTTGAGACCATTTGGGATGATGACGAAGGTTTAAATAGAACTTTAATTTATGTAAATCATTTTGAAATGAGTCGGGTTAAATGAAGTTAATAATACAGAGATGTCTAAATATTAGAGCAAAAACTTCTTGGGGGACACTTAATTTTGAAACCCTACACCATAGGGGGAAAAAAGCAAATAACTCCATATTTTCTTGAATTTTAATATTAAAACAAGATTCCACATAACTTTTTTCCACTTCACAATAAGCACAGTTCACATCTGTGTATGTCAATTACTTTGTCGTTTTAACTAAAATGTCATTATTTACCGTGACGGTTTATCGAAAAAAGAGGATTACTCCTGCTTCGAGGGAAATTAATTCACCGTCTAAAATAGGTCTGGACAGCTGTATTTTTCTTTATCTTTTTCTGCAGTTGTAAAATACCATAGGTGAGAGCTTCGGCTGAGGGCGGGCATCCTGGAATCAAAAGAACCATTTATTTAACCTTTTACCATACAATCCTGACTTTTAATACCTCTCTGAAAGATGCCTTTAGAAAACATTGTGGGAAAAGGAGAAAATGCTGGTAACCAGCATTTTCTCCTTTTTATACGCCCGTCGAAGACGGGACGTATTATGGGATCACCCGTGGCGGGCGTCCGTCCGGGCGGGCGGCGTCCAGTTCTTTGTCCGGAGCATATCTCCAAAACTATTCTAGCTAGGGTTATGAAATTTCATGGGTGGATACATCTCATCGAGGGGGAGTGCAGTGCATACGAATCATAACTCTAGCTCGCTTAATTTTTGAGTTACTGCCCTTTGTTGTTTTTCATACTTGAATTTTGTCCGGAGCATATCTCCAAAACTATACTACCTAGGGTTATGAAATTTCATGGCTGGATAGATCTCATCGAGGGGGAGTGCAGTGCACAGGAATCATAACTCTTGCTTGCTTAATTTTTGAGTTATTGCCCTTTGTCGTTTTCCATACTTGAATTTTGTCCAGAGCATATCTCCAAAACTATACTAGCTAGGGTTATGAAATGTTGTGGGTGGATAGATCTTATCGAGGGGGAGTGCAATGTGCAGGAATCATAACTCTACCTTGCTTTATTTTTGAGTTATTGCCCTTTGTTGTTTTTCATACTTGAATTTTGTCCGGAGCATATCTCCAAAACTATACTAGCTAGGGTTATGAAATTTCATAGGTGGATAGATCTCACATAGGGGCAGTGCAGTGCACAGGAATCATAACCCTTGCTTACTTAATTTTTGAGTTATTGCCCTTTGTTGTTTTTCATACTTGAATTTTGTCCGGAGCATATCTCCAAAATTATACTAGCTAGGGTTATGAAATTTCATAGTTGGATAGATCTCATCAAGGGGGAGTGCAGTGCACAGGAATCATAACTCTTGCTCGCTTTATTTTTGTTTTTCATACTTGAATTTTGTCCAGTGCATGCCCCAGCTTTACAACTTGGGGTAAGACGGGCGTATCTTGCGACAATTTGCCGCTCTTGTTCCACAATGTTTTCATCCCTTCCTAAGACAAGTTTCATTTCTTCAGTCAAATTTATTTTGTCGTCTGCAAATGCTTTCAATTTGGACCAATCTAAAATTTTGTTGTCAGGTAAGGAATTAACTATTACCTCTTTACCACCATACAATCCTGAGTTTCAACAACTTTGAGAAAGAAACTTTTGGACAACATTGTGGGAAAAGGAGAAAGTGCTGGTAACCAGCAGTTTCTACTTATCCTCCAATTTTTCCATATTCATACAGAGACAAATCCCATTTGATCACATAACCTCCCTTTTTTTCAGTGTAATATACCCATCACAAATGTTCTAAACTTTTACAAGCTTCCTGTATATCAAAATTATAGTGTGACACCATTTTTGACATCAGTTCGAACATATTTCATAGAAATGAATGTGTTTTACGGATATTACTGCGCCTGCAACGGTAGATGGTTTTGCATCTTCTGATTTATAATTAATGGAATATCGTTCTGCGACAAAAACATTCTGACATTCATTGGTACTTGAAATAAATTTTCTATTAAACTTGTCTGGATAAAATGGTATTTAGCTTGCCAAAAGTTCCCTCATTAACATTTTCTCTAGACTCGTTTAAGAAAATCTTATCTTAAATGCCAAGTCATATCAGACCCTATATATTGTATATCTAAGCGACATTCACTTTGTCGTCTGCATATGCCTTAAATTTGGACAAATCCAAATTTTTGTAGTTAAATATGATAATCTATAACTCCATACCTTCAGAAAATAATTCATCCATAAAAAACACTTTTGAGTTATTATTTTGAATTCAGTTCAGACAATGAAGAAGTTAAGAATTATACAGCTATTGTTTGTTTTATTGTCATTATCTTTAATATCAACAACAAACTATTAACAATACCTGGGTCAGTGAAAAGATTTATCGAATGACTGATTGTATATATATTTTCAGAAGGCTATATTTTCCCAAAGTCTTTACTGTTTGCCAAACAACAAATTTTTGGACTGGACTAAATTCAAAGCAAGTGCAGACAACAAATCAAATCTTGGTAAAATGATGATATCTATGACAGGGTAGAAAATATTGTAGGAAAAAGAGAAAATGCTAGTCACCAGCATTTTCTCCTTTTCCTGCAATGTTTTCTACAGTCTTCTTTCTCTGGGTCTTTAAGAGTTGGGATTGTGTGGTAAAGAGTTAAAACTCAAGTAGAGGGGAAAGGATTTATGTTAAAACTTTTTTTGAGCTCTGTCAAGAAACATGGTCCAAAGAAGTCCTAAACTGAACATTAAAGCTATGTTTACATACCGGGGACATAGATATCGACAGGGATAATTCTGTCGCAGCCTCGTAACACTGAGTAGGAGTAGTGATAGTAGCCTCCACCATTGGCACAACTTCCCATCGATATCACCCATTTTGGTTCCAGCATTTGATCATATATCTACTCAGATGGAAAGAAAGCACAGGTTATAAATTATGAACAGTGAAAGGTCATAAGGGGCATGTTATTTCCATTTACAGTTACTAGTTCTTAACTTCCACGTTACAAATTTAATGCAGCTCAAATGAAAGGAATTGTACTTGAAAACAAATAAAACATCATAGAATGAGGAAAACATGCTGGTTATCAACACATCCACTTTACACTAAGATTTTTAAGTCCTTTTTCAATCAAGATTTTTTTAATGAATGTTTAATGAAGGAAAAAGAACCGTCCATGTAATTTCTCTTCATGTAATTGCTAAAAACCAATAAATGAAAGCATTCATACCTTTCTCAAAGCTGGGGCCATTTTATTTGTCACCGTTCCTGCCACAATGATGCAGTCAGACTGTCGAGGTGTAGCTCTGAAAACAACGCCCAATCTGTCCATGTCATACCTCGGGGCAGCAAAGTGCATCATCTCCACTGCGCAGCATGCCAGTCCAAAAGACAATGGCCAAAGTGAGGACTGACAACATGGAAATATATCTTTAATTCAAATATATCTTCAAATAATACTTACATACATCAGAGCTCCACATATAGAGGGACTGATTTTTTCTATTTCAAAATTGAAAGTATTTATTATTCCCCACTAAACCCTATGATGTAGGTACTCATTAGAATCGTCTCGTTGAGATGAGATGATTCTATTGAGTACCTACAACATAGGATTTCAAAGAGAAATAATAACTTTGGAGTACCATTAAACACCCCCCCCCCCCCTTATCTAGAGCTCTGATGATTTTAGGATTCTAAAAAATCAAATTGCAAGTAAAGGATTGGAACAAAAGCTGTAAGCTATGAATACTACCAATAAAATTTATCTACCTATATGTAATCTGAGGACATTTATTCTTTACCAAACAACAAAATTTGAGACTGGTCTAAATGGAAACCATTTGCAGAGGACAGTTTCGACTGCAGTGTAAAAGAGTTGATTTCCGTCTTTGAAATGGGAGAAAACAATGTGGTAAAAAGAGAAAATGCTGGTTACCAGCATTTTCTTCTTTTCCCACAATATTTTCAAAAAGCGTCATTTTCAGGGGCTTTAAAGTCGTCATTGTGTGGTAAAGGGTTAAAAGAGTTAATTTCCGTCTTTGAAATGGGAGTAAACAATGTGAGAAAAGGAGAAAATGCTGGTTATCGGCATTTTCTTTTTTTCCCATATTGTTTTCAAAAAGCTTTATCTTCAGGGGCATGGCTCAAACGGTGTAATTTTTCCTCGAGAGTACAAAAATTGTTTGGAAAGGAGAAAATGCTTGTTACCAGCATTTTCTTCTTTTCCCACAATGTTTTTAAAGGGCTTTTTTTCCAGAAGTATCAAAAATCAGCATTGTGAGGTAAAGTGTTAAAAAGATAGATGATTGTAGATGTAAGAGATACTTGATAAATGTGATACAAGACTGAAGCTTACCCTTCTACACCAGTTAATCAGATCATCCATTCTGGCAACAGCAAACTCACCAGCTCCCTGGGTGTTCTGGAAGGGAGAATGTGGCTTCCTCTTCATTGGAACCTCTGACATGGCTCCTCTGTATGGTACCAGACTGGAACACAGCCAAACTTAAGCTTTTAGTAAAAAATGATCAAACAACCCCGAGGTTTCACGACCTTCAAGGAGATGGTTATTGAAAACATTGTTTAGGAGAAAATGTTAATTAGGTACAAGCATTTTACCACATGCAGGTAAGGATCTCCATGAGGAATGTAGGCTTTTTATAAATGTTGACTGCTCTACTCACTTGATGAAATAGAATCAGGGTTTTCCTTTGGCAACAAAAGTAAGGTGCTATTATGAGCCCCTAGTCACAAATAATACTGGGCCATTTTGGAATTTGTTGGCAGTATAAGGGTGCCCTTATACAAACACATGTTATACCTTAAAGTCTATCTGTGGGATAGACCAGTTTACAACATACTCCCCCTTTTCCTTGTAAATGCATCAAAACTAACAAATTAGTGTGTCAGGGAAAGTCCTGTAGTGTTTACCTCCATACTCTCTCCGCAGTAGCTCTTGCACAAGTTCAGCGAATCAACACAACTTACAACACCAATTGGGTATATCTGTTCAAGCTCACAAATGTGACTAACTCAATGACATGCTGTGATTATGCAGTACTAGGTTGGTGCCAGCCAAAAATTTTTAGAAGCCAAAAGTTTTGTCTGGGATCAGTCAATGAGCCTAATCACTGTTACTTGGTCTTCGTTTCAATTTCTAAGTATTTCATGACAATGAGTCCTGTATGATCAATACAAATATAGATTTACAGCTTTGCATCACTGATATAATTTGTAGGTCGTTCAGTTCATTTAAATATTTTTGATGGTATTATTACATACATCAGAGATCCAAGTATTAGAGGTCAGCTACAAATTCCTGTGCTTTTAGGCTGGTAAATGATCTAAAAGTCTGTTCAACAGCTATTTCAATTTCTGCACACCAGTCATTCTTCATTCATGCATTGCAAGAGATATTTATGATACGGTTTTGATTTAATTCATTGCAAAATACCTGTTTTGCCTTTCAAATGGTCTAAGAAATATCCTTTCACACTAAGTCACTTAGCCTTTCTTGAAGATGCTGATCGCCGAAATTCATCAGGCAACAATTTATATCTATTTCCCGTTTGGCAAAATATATAACTAGCATTCATTTAAACAAGAATAATATCTATCAAGGCCACACAAGGCTAAACATAAATTGCGACTGATGCCGTCATATTAACTTGATAAACAAAACCAAAACTTTGCTTATGCGTTCAGCACCACAGTGTCCAAAAAACATGTTCATGAATGTTTTCTATTTATAGAACAAGCGTATCCGGTAACTAAAAGTGCTACTGTTTACGGATCTCTGTCAATCGGATAGTTAAGGGAGATATACAAGGGTTAACAACATGGTATACCCGGGATAGTTGGTATAGGCCAATTTCACAGTTTAGGAAGTGTTCGATATACAAAATTGATGAGAATTTGATGTCGGCCATATTATCCGATAACAATTTTTACATTCGCCAATATCCGCACACTCACTGTTTTTAGTAGCAAGCGATAAAATTTAATTGCCAATTGCAATTTTGGTGATCGGTACTGCTAACCTAGCAATATAAACACAAGCTGTGCATATAGCCAGAATTTCGATAAAAAAAGTTAGGTAATATCAATGGCATTTTGACTTCACTACACTTTAAAATAAAGATTAATTTTTAGTAAGTTTTTACCTCAAGGGTTGGGTATTCTTTTTGTCGTCATGCTTCTTGTTCACATGATGAAGCTGTTGAGACTGAGTGTAGCTCAAAGGTGTTGACTGCCTCAACAATTGACTGAGAAGTGGCTGCAACTTTCCCTTCTGTTGCAATACTGAAATACAAATACACATCCAAATTAGTATAACTTACTGCAATACAAAAGACACCATAATCTATCAAACGGATTACAGATGTTTCGGTAACACACGAGTTCGGTAACATAGACTTATAGAGTAAGTCGATTGGATGTTTCTGTAACAAAGAAATTATATTGTAGATAGGTTCCAACCTTTTACAGGGTTCTCCATAGGTCGGAATCCCAAGAGTCATTGACTCTTGAGCCCAAATTTTCAAGAGTCAAAATGGTATTTCCAAGAGTCAAATAGTAATGTCCAGGGGTCAAAATTATGATGGAGAAATAAGACTGAAATACTTAAAATTTTCTATTTATATTCTTTGTTTATGGGTAGGAAATTAGATAAGAATGCAGTGGACAGAAGAATTTGAAATTGCAGCCCTAGTATGCAATTCATCTTGATAAAGAAATGGACACAAATCACATTTTTGAACTGTTTACCAAACAACAACAAAAATTTGACTATCTAGATCATAATTATTTTAGACATTTGCAGACGACAATTCAAATGTGGCTGGGATGACTGAATTTGTCTTTCTTGGCCTAGAACATTGTGGGAAAAGGGAGAATGTAAAGGCCCGTTAAAGTGTTATTTTTAAAGGTTTAAGTTTTCTTTTCTTGTCTAAATTCTTTCACTATTCTTTCAGTACTAATTATTTAAGACAAGAAGACCTAACTTTCTCTCCCCCCCCCATTCTATTCATCTTAGAAAAAAAATCCTAATTTATAAACAGAGATTTTAGCCTTCAGTTATTGTTTCATGAAGAAATAGGTATAAATTCACTGTTTAAATTTGTTAGTAAAGATGAAAAGATAGTTTGAAGTGCCTCTGATCGGACGATGTCAAACTGATCTCTGTTGTGTCATGGGTTTTCGCGCTTTTTCTAGCGATCTTTTTTTTTCAAATCTGTTAATTCTTTTACAAGCACTAGTGCATGTTTTGACATAAATTTGTTAATTAGATTAGCAATTAACTTGAAAACCTGTCATTTTAAACTAGTTAATTGGATTAGCACCTTTATCATGTTTTCATAAATGACTCGCCACTCGACAGCTTGATTACGTGTGATAAACAGAGCTGCATCTTTACACGGTTGATACTGATCATGTTTATCATAGTCTTCAATCCTGTTGGACGCATCCGACATAATTTATATGACCCTTTGACTGGAAATCTCGTGCATCAGATTGACTCTTAGGCAGATTATTTTGAGCGTCAGAAACAGGTAATTTGGGATTTCCAAGCGTCAAAACCCGGAGTCCCGGGTCAAAGGAGAACCCTGCTTTTATCTTTTCATTCTCT
Source organism: Tridacna crocea (assembly GCA_943736015.1). NCBI lineage: Eukaryota > Metazoa > Mollusca > Bivalvia > Cardiida > Cardiidae > Tridacna > Tridacna crocea. Next base: position 28,381,309 of record OX031066.1, on the reverse strand, counting down.
ACCCTTTTTCGCTTAATAGGCATTTCCACATGGTCAATACATACAGCATGAAATGGGGTACATGACAAAAATATTATTTATGAAACATAATGGAAATTACAAATTAAGGTTTGAAATAACGAAGGTTTGATAGAAATACAGCCATGGGTCTGGTGTAAAGAATGTCACATACATAATGGCTTTGTTACCGCAACATCCAATTGATTTACACTATAAGTCTATGTTACCGAACTCATCTGTTACTGAAACATCCGTAAATCTATCAAACTTTCAAGGTTTGAACAAAATAATTCTTGAATTTGCTTACAATGTTTTTTGCAAACATTGTGAGATTGGAAAAAAAGAAGAAAATGCTGAATGCAAGCATTTTCTGTTTTGACAATATTCAAATATAAATCCTTCAATCGTAGTGTTCCGTCAGCAAAAGGCTTTCACGCTATCCTGCTGATAATGACGCTACTACAGTATAATTCCAAAAGTCAATCTAAATTAGTTTAATTACGCAACGAATACAATCCAAATTCATCAATTCATGGTTACATAATTTCATCAAGGATAGATAGTTTGACTCTATGAATGAATACAAAAAATATATGATAAACTTTTCGACTGATGGAAGTTTAGGAAACTGTAAAACAATCTATATTTTTATACTTTGAATTTTCAATGTCAAATCTTACCCGATCTGGCCGCCATACTTGTTGTTGTTGTCGCCTAACCTTTCGGCAAATCTCGGCTGTATTTACGGAATCAGCCGAATTGCTTGACCTAATCTAGAAAATCATCGGAATGGTTACTAAAGTGTACACAAGGAAAGAATTAAATAGATGCAATATCAGTAAACTATTTCACTAATCTTACATGCAAAAAGCCTGTAGAGTTTAGGTTTGATAATGGGCTAGATCAAATTAAATCTTATGTTTTAAAAGAATACCCTTTTACTTAGTCTTCTTTTGTTCCAAGTGTGCAATCGATATTTGAGCAATTCTCTTTGAAAAGAGGGCTTTATGCATTCCCAAGAATTATCGACACAGGTTAGTCTATGTGGACCAATACTCTTTGCTATCAGTCAATTTTCTGCATGTCAAAGGGCCATTTTAGCTAACTGTTTGGTTAAATCATAGGTAAACTCCTTTAACCCTTTACTAAACAATCCCTGGTTTTCAGAATTCTGGAAAGGTGGGCTTTTGAAAATATTGGGGAAAAAGGAGAAAATGCTGGTAACCAGCATTTTCTCCTTTTCCCACAATGCTTTCTGCCCTTTTAAACACAGAGATCAACATTTGAGCTATACACGTATTTGAATTTTTAACTTCAGATCCTATCAGTGAGGTCCCATCCAAAAATTTGTTGTGTGGTAAAGGGTTAACTTCTTACCAAGGAACAGAATTTTAGATTGGTTAAAATTGAAATCATGCCGACAGCTTACATATTTACCTGGGTTTCACTGGTACTGGGCTGGGACTCTGAAGTGTCTTGGCCATGGACATTCTTACAAAAACCCCTGTTGATCTTGTTATGCATGAACATGGGGCCTCCAGGTCACAAGTCCCGAACTTTACCACTAAGGAGTGCAGGACACACCAAGACGCTACAGACAGAAAGTTTTTCTAGTCTATCAAGAACAAGTTTCATTACTCTGGCCTTATTTTAATATGTTGACTGCTGGTCTATAATTTCATTGTGCTGTAAAGAGTTTTAATCAAAGTGGCTTTATGTTGCAACAAAGTTCTGTGTCTTTCCTTTCAAAATAAATGAAGAATGGAGATGAAAAGACTGATTGATTTTATGGTGTTTAACACTGTTTTCAACATTACTTCATATAGTGATGGGCAGTGCACCTATCCATGCTTTCCTTGAGTTTCTTCTACCAGTGCTCAGCTTTCTTTCCAAGCCATCGGTTACTTTCCCATATAACCATCATCAAAACAATGATCAGCGGTGAGAGAGGAATGAATCCTGTCGCAGTGACCATCATAAAAAATTGGCCGAACGGGGAATCGAACTAGTCATCCCTTTCTATGATTTGAATAGTACAATATATGAAACAAGACTTCACCGACAAATAGCTAAGATTTGATTGCTTTGATGCTTTGAATGCAAAAAGCAATTATTAATCTATAGGCTTAATAGGTATTGTAGAATAAAGATTAAAATGTTTGAAAGATGGAGTCTGATCTTAGATCTACAAAATTTAGTCTGTTGAGATATCTCCAATCCAGGACAATCTTGACTTTGTTGAGAGAGACACACACAGAGGGAGGGAGGGAGGGGGGGGGAGGGAAGAGAGAGAGAGAGAGAGAGAGAGACAGACAGACAGACAGAAGACAGACAAAGAGAGTGTGAGAGACAGAGAAACTGAGAATGCATGAGAGAGAAAGAGAGAGACGGATGAAGAAAGAGACAGAGAGAGAAAGAGAGAGACCGTGAAAGAGAGATACTTTTTTTTTCATAACACCAAAAAACACAAAAGCACAAGTGATTGTTCTAAATAACATTTTATTTGCTCTATACCGGTATATGTGCAACCTGTTGAGCTAATAACCCTTTACCAAACAACCCAGAGATTTAACAACCTTTTGAAAACATTGTGGGGCAGCATCTTCTCCTTTTCCACCAGTGTTTCCTACATTTTAAAAGACAGACATCCTCTACCAGCAATATCAAATTTGTGGTCTGCAAGAGCTTTGAACATAGACAAGTCTAACATTTGGCTTTGTGTCAAAGGGTTGGATACAGTTAAACAGTTACCAGATGACAAAACTGTACACCAGTCCAAATTCAAAGCACTTGCAGACAACAAAATTAATGTGACTAAAAAATTGAAATTTGTTTTTGGCAGAGTAGAAAACATGGTGGGAAAATGAGAAAATGCTGGTTACTGATATTTGCTAATTTTCTCCCAATGTTTTTGAAAGCCATCTTTCTCAGGGTTGTTAAAAGTCAAGATTTTTGCGTAACCCTTTACTCCATAGATACTCATTTCTACACATTGCTTGTTGGAGCCTTTGAAAAACATTGTGGCAAAAGGTGAAATGGCTCATGATGAGCAATTTCACTTTTTGTCACAATGCTTTCTATGCGATCAAAAGGGGTCATATACACATAGGAAACTGCTTCATCCTTGCTGTTATTTAGGGTCCATTTGACATACCATAGAAATGCCTTATGGGCTAAAGGGTTAATAATTCACTCTTTACCAAATGACAAAATTGTAGACTAATCCAAATTGGACACATTTGCAGACAAGAAATAAAATTTTTAATGTACTCAAATATTGAAATTTGTTTCTGGAAGGGCAGAAAACATTGCGGGAATGGAGAAAATACTGCTAACCAGCATTTTCTTCTATTCTCACAATGTTTCCAGAAGGCTTCTTTCTGAAAACCAGGGATTGTTTGGTAAAGGATTGATTATGATCACTAAAGAATAAATACATAATGGCTTGTGATTCTCCTTATTGTAGATCTAAAGTTTGGGGCACTCTATCACATCTAAATTTGAAATGATGAATTCACTGGCTAAATTGTGCATATCTGCAGATATGAAAAAAACAAAAAATTGAAAAAAGAAGAAAGAAAAAAGAAAAAAAAAATCGAAATCATTAAAATGTGCACAATCCTGATAACTGACTGGACTATACAACCCTTCGTCAAAGTATCCCATATTTACCTTAATCCTTTACCCCATAAGGCATTTCTATGGTATCTATAATTGACCCTAAATAACAGCAAGGATGAAGCTGTTTCTTATGTGTATATGACACCTTTTGATAACATAGAAAATATTGTGGCAAAAGGTGAAATTGCTCGTGATGAGCAATTTCACCTTTTGCCACAATGTTTTCCAAAGGCTCCTACAAGCAATACATAGAAATGAGTCTCTATGGAATAAAGGGTTAACTAACTTCAAGCAGAAGATAGCATTTGAAAAAAAATGCTAGAAAAAGAAGAACTGATGAATACCATCATTTTCTCATTTTCCAACACTTTTTTCTATCCTGAAACTGAAACAAATACTATGAACATTGACTGATTTGTCTGTAAATGCTTTTATTCTAAATGAGACTGAAATTTTAATTTCTGGTGAAGAGCTAATGATCTGTGCAAAGGATTTAACAAGAAAATCCAGTCTCTAAAATAGACAAAAACATCAAATCTAAAAAGAAGAGGGCCAAAATGGCCCTGGATCACTCACCTGAATTTTTGAGAGGACCATAGCCTTTTTTTTTTGTGAAGGTACTGAAACACTGGAAACAAAATCATCATTTTGACAAGCAATTTTTAAAAGGTCACCTGTAAAAGTCCATTCAAAATCTGACCGGCAGTTTCAGAGAAGAAGAATTTTCAAGAATTTCTACATTTCCATATACATGTAGTGCAAGTAGCCCCCATTTACCAGAGCAATGTTTCTTGACGAATCAAACTTTCATGAACAATTTTTGAAAAGGGTCACCTAAGGAACATCTCTGTGAAAATTTTCCAAAATCTGACAAGCCATTTCAGAGAAGAAGAATTTTTAAGAATTTCTTCATTGCCCTATAGTGCAAGTAGCCCCTATTCACCAGAGTCATGTTTCTTGATGAATCAAAATTTCACGAACAATTTTTGAAAAGGGTCACCCAAGGAACAACTCTGTCAAATTTTATTTTAAAATCTGACCAGCCGTTCGAGAGAAGAAGAGTTTTTAAGAATTTCTTCATTTCCCTATAGTGCAAGTGGCCCCCATCCCCCAGAGTCATGTTTCTTGATGAATCAAAATTTCACGAACAATTTTTGAAAAGGGTCACCCAAGGAACAACTCTGTGAAATTATTTCAAAATCTGACCAGCCGTTCGAGAGAAGAAGAGTTTTTAAGAATTTCTTCATTTCCCTATAGTGCAAGTACCCCCCATTCCCCAGAGCCAGGTTTCTTGACCTATCAAAATTTCACGAACAATTTTTGAAAAGGGTCATCCAAGAAACATCTCTGTGAAATTATTTCAAAATCTGACCAGCTGTTTCAGAGAAGAAGAATTTTCAAGAATTTCTTCATTTCTGTATAGTGCAAGAAGCCCCCATTCACCAGAGCCATGTTTCTTGATGGATCAAAATTTCGCCAACAATTATTGAAAAGGGTCATCCAAGGAACATCTCTGTGAAATTATTTTAAAATCTGACCAGCGGTTTCAGAGAAGAAGAATTTTTAAGACTTTCTTCATTTCTGTATAGTGCAAGAAGCCACCATTCACCAGAGCCATGTTTCTTGACGGATCAAAATTTCGCCAACAGTTATTGAAAAGGGTCATCCAAGGAACATCTCTGTGAAATTATTTTAAAATCTGACCAGCGGTTTCAGAGAAGAATAATTTTTAAGACTTTCTTCATTTCTGTATAGTGCAAGAAGCCCCCATTCACCAGAGCCATGTTTCTTGACGGATCAAAATTTTGCGAACAATTTTTGGAAAGGGTCACCCAAGGAACATCTCTGTGAAATTATTTTAAAATCTGGCCAGCGGTTTTAGAGAAGAAGATTTTTAAAGAATTTCCTAAAAAATTCCATTTCATTGCCATGGCAATCAGAATTTTTGACGGAATCAAATTCTGTGAACCATTTTTCAAAGAGGACCTCCCAAGGAACATTCCAGCCAAGTTTGGTCCAAATTGGCCCAGCGGTTTAGGAGGAGTTGATGTTTAAAGAATTGTTGATGACGCACGACGCACTGACGCACGACGGACACCGGGTGATCCTAAAAGCTCCCCTTGAGCATGTTGTGCTCAGGTGAGCTAAAAAGTAAGTTTCTAAAAATCATTATCAATTCACCGGCTAAATATCAAAGTGACAAAAGTGTCCAAATTGTCCGATGCTGAATATAACACTCTGCCTGGATCATCCCTTTACCAAAAGACAAAATTTTAGACTCCTTCAAATTGAAAGCAATTTGAAGTCAAACGTACCTGAAAAACAAAAATTCATGATTGGAAAGCTAGAAAAAATGCAGTTACCCCAGGCGACACAAGTCTTGATTTGTCAGTCTTAAATTACAAGATATGGACACAAACAAACAAACATGAAAACAAACAGATTTAAATACATTAACTCATTACCAAACATCAATATTTTAGGCCTGTCCAAATCGAAAGCACAAGCAGACGACAAGATAAAAGTGACTGAAAATTTGAAAATTGTTTTGAGAAGAGTAGAAAACATTGTGGGAAAAGGAGAAAATGCTGGTTACCAGCATTTTCTCCTTTTCCCATAATTTTTTCTAAAGGCTTCTTTCTCAGGGTCATCAAAAGTAGCAATTGTGTGGTAAAGGGTTAAGGTTACATGATACTCACAGAAGGCATTAAAATTGTGATAAAGTTGACAAAACAAAATCACAAAGTACATGTATTGATCAAAATCAAGTATAAATAAATATATTTGAAAAAAAAGTTTGTTATATTACTCATTTATAGAAATATCATCATTGAGGTGAATAAAATCAGCCTAAAATTAAAAACTTATAAAAAAAATAGGTTTGATATGTATATATGTAAATGTATATCATAAGCAGTAACAGTAAAAAGAAAAACTAGAGCTATCACAATATGTGTTCCTCCCCCCATCAGCTACTTGTCACAAAACAGGTCTTTGTAACAGAATGCAGAATGCTTAAGTACAAAAGAGTTGAAAAAACGTTCAAGGGGAGATATATTGACAAAAATAGCAGCAGGGTCATAGTATTTGCACCTGCACAATTTCATATATATAGGAACACTGTGTGTAAGTTGGAGTATTTTGCTGGACAACTTTGGGTCTACAGACAGACAGATGGATGGAGGTACAGACAGCGATTCCAGTACACCCATTCCACTTTGGGTTTTTTGGGGGGAGGAAGGGGGGGCCTGTCAAAAAATTAAATAAATATTCAAAGAATAATTGTCTTTTTGATCAGTTAAATTCTTGGAAAAGTGATTCTACCAACAGAGATGTTCACTTTCACATTAAATATTTTGAGTATTAAATATCTGTATAACCTCTTTACCAAACAAGAAAATTTTAGACTGGTCAAAAGTGAAAGCATTTGCAGACAACAACATAAATGTGACTGAAATATTGAAATTTGGCCTGAGAAGGGTAGAAAACCTTGTTGGAAAAGGAGAAAATGCTAGTAATCAGCATTTCCCCCTTTTTCAACAATGTTTTCAAAAAACTTCTTAGTCATAGTCATTAAAAGCCGTCATTGTGTGGTAAAGGGTTAATATTTTTCTACATGATCAGAAACAACTTCCATCATTTGATTCAAATTTAAATTGTTGTCTGTAAATGCTTTCAATTTATCAACCCGGTTCAGCCTGGGTTCAAGCTAGTTGACATAGGTCAAATATATATACTGGTTTTAAATTTCCTGCATGACTGAGAATAATTCTACCTGTAGATTCAGTCAATTGTTAGACTCAAAACATTTAAGAGATCCAGAACTATGAGATGACTTGCTTTGAATCATGCATCACAGAAATGTTTCAGGTCCCCTTATTTTGCTAATGCATGGCTGATTTGTCAAAGTCTTGTTCATGCAGATCAAAAATATCTGTCAAGTAGATTCGGTGCTCTGTTTGAGATCATGGTTTTAATCTTTTTCCTGCTTTATAACTATAATATCAAAATCGATAGTAAAAACCCCAATATTTCAAAATTATGTTTTCGGTACTGACATCTCCTTATTGGACAGTGTAGATCTAAGATCAGACTATACATTCTGTGCAGTCTGATCTTGATCTGCATTGTCCACCACACGTCAGCCTAAGGAACCTAAGGATTAACTAAAAAATATTCCGACTGACCACCACCAAACCAATCGCAACCACAGATATCTGGCATGCTTCGCGATGCATGAAAATTAGTTAGCACATCAGTGCAGTTTTATCTTTGTCTGCACACTTCGATTTTTAAGTTAGTAGCTTTTCTGTGACCTCTTTATGCTAAAAAGTGAGTCCAAACCCAATGATGTGTTCCATAAATAATACTTAAAAAAAAGAAAAACTGCTGCTTAAAAGCAACTAAAGATCACAGTTTAGCAGACAATATACATCAAGATCAGACTGTACAGGCCAAGGATCTACAATGTCTAATAAGGCAAGTTTTTTATTTTTGACGAACAATTAGTTCCTAAAAACTGTAACTTTGAGAATATATGTTTTTACTATTGACTTGGAAATTTTACAAACATATTCACCTCTTTGAGCAATGGTTTCTTTTTTCCCTTAGTCAAATGCCATTCAATTACTGGTACAGTAGCTACCTCTAGGGCAGAACCATAGAGTGAATACTTTGATTCACTGGTATTAAGGATTTCAAATATTTTTAGTAATGTCAGTAAAAAAAAAAGCAATTGAATACAAAGACTAGTGTATTATCACAGACATTAGATATGTACCATATATCACATTGGACGGATCAATTGGTTAACTCTTTACCAAACAATGACGACTTTTGACGACCCTACTTTGACGACCCTGAGGAAGAAGCCTTTTCAAAACGTTGAGGGAAAAGGAGAAAATGTTGGTAACCAGCATTTTCTCCTTTTCCCACAAAGTTTTCTACCCTATCAAAGGAAAATTGTGCCATTTGAGCCACTATAAAATTTTTGTCTGGAAATGCTTTCAATTTGGATAGGTTTAAAATTTTGCCATGTGGTAAAGGGTTAACTCTTTACCAAGCGACAAAATTTTAGACTTGTCAAAACTGAAAGCCATTGCAGATGACAAATAAAACACTACTCAAAAATTGAAACTTGATTTAAGAAGAGTAGAAAGCTTTGTGGGAAAAGGAGGAAATGCTGGTTACCAGCATTTTCTCCTTTTCCAACAATGTTTTCAGAGGGCTTCTTTCTCTGGGTTGTAAAGACCATGGATTGTTTGGTAAAGAGTTAATTGATTAGTTAAATTTTTTTGTACAAAATAAATGACCTTTACTGTTTAACTCTTTAACAAACAACAAAATGTTACACTTGTCCAATTTAAAGGCATTTGCAGATGACAAATTAGAGCTCTCTTAAAACAGATTTGTTTTTTGATAAGTATAGAAAACATTGTAGGTAAAGGAGAAAATGCTAGTTACCAGCATTTTCTCCTTTTCCCACAATAATTTTAGACGCTTTCCTTGCTAGGGCTGTTAAAAGTCAGAATTGTGTGGTAAAGGGTTAAATAAGTACAAGTTCACTTCTACTGCAAGTTGAGTAGAAGAAACAATTCACTTATAACCTAGAAAAATAAAGTGGACAGTGCTAATCAGAGATCAGACTGAATGTTCTGTGCAGTCTGATCCGGATTTACACTATCCACAAAAGCTTCTGGTGTCGTCAACAGTAACAAAAGAGTTAAATGTTGTGCAATACCTCTTTCGACATTATTTAAGTCATATGGTGGTGACAGCCCACTACTTTGTATGCAGCCTGGGTTTCACCATTAACTCATTACTAAACGACAACATTTTAGGCTTGTCCAAATCGAAAGCATTAGTAGACAACAAAATAAAAGTGACTGAAAATTTGAAATTTGTTTTGTGAAGGGTAGAAAACATTGTGGGAAAATGAGAAAAATGCTGGTCACAAGCATTTTCTCCTTTTTCCACAATGTTTTCTAAATGCATCTTTCTCAGGGGTGTCAAATGTAGGGATTGTGTGGTAATGGGCTAAGACTGTATAAGTATCTTATCAAAGGATGACATCTCTATAAAAGAGGACCATGATGGTCCTATAATGCTCACCTAAGTACTAAGCAGTAAAGGTCGACAATGAATATATGAAGATACCAAATATTGAGGTTCAAAGCAAAATGATAATGAAACAAGAGCGGCAAGTTGTTGCAAGAAATGCCCATCCCACCGCCAGTTGTCGAGGAGGTATAATGATTGTAAAAGGCAGGTAATGCAACAAAAATGTTACCAAGTCTCAAGTCAATTTGACTTGAGACTTCAAAGTTCTATTCCTGACAGGTAAGAAATAATGTAAAAATGAAGATCAAAGTGGAATTAGAGTAACCATGAAAAATCGAACTGTGTTTCGCCATTATTTTTCATTACCTATTTACAACACAATCCTGACTTTTAACGATTCTAAGAAGGAAGCCTTTTCAAAGCAATATGGAAAAAGGACAAAAAGCTGGTAAGTAGCATTTTCTTCTTTTCCCACAATGTTTTCTACTCTTCACAAAACAAATTTTAAACTTTCAGTCACTTTTATTTCATTGTCTGCAAATGCTTTCAATTTGGACCAGTCTAAAATTTTGTCATTTGGTAAAGAGTTACGCTACCATAAGGTATGAAAAAAAATCATACAATTATAACACAGTGCAGAATCTAGTATTTTGAGTTCCCTCCTTTGGTCGAGATGAAATAGGGGGTAAAGGTCTTTTCTTACTGTTCCATTTAACTTTGGCTTCATTTCTCGCATTATCTTCAGTTCTCTCGTACAACAAAGGTTTTGTTTCCTGTGGGGATTCCTTATGAAAGCCTTGTTTGTTTGATTGTGTACTTTCACTGTGCGTAAGACTTTTATTAAATTCCTTTACCATTGGTGTTTCTGTGTCAAGACTTAAGGTCTGTCCATCAACCCTTCTTGCAAAAGTACTGTCTGAATTCACACCCTTTTTGTTGGTTTCTGAATTCACTCCCTTTTCTGTGGTTTCTGAATACAAAATCTCTTCCTTGGTTTCTGAATACGCTTGAATTTCCTTGGTTTCTGAATTAATTCCCTTTTCCTTGGTTTCTGAATTCAATCCATTTTCCATGGTTTCTGAAATCACTCCATTTTCCTTGTTTCCTAATGCTGTTATGCTCTCTGCTGTTTTTGTATCTAGTACAAGTAAATCCTCCTTCTCTGACTGATTGGCATTATTCAATATTCCCTTGGATTTCATTTTGTTTGCATCTTCATTTACTTGTGACTCATCTTTATCTGCTGTTTTGATTGGTCCACTTTTTGTCTTGGAAGCTGCTGTTACCAATGGCAACTGCCTTTTTCTATCTGGAAGCAGGTCATAGTCGGCATACATGTTGGGTTTGGACGATTCAGTACCATCTGAAATCAGAAAGTTGCATCTTAAACCCTTTACCACACAATGAAATGTTGGACTAGACTAAACTAAAATCATTTTAAGTCAGCAATTCAAATGCAATTAATATGATGAAATCTGTCTATAATAGGGTGGAAAACATTGTGGGAAATGGCGAAAATGCTGGTTACCAGCATTTTCTCCTTTTCCCACAATGTCTCCAAAAGCCTTCCTTCCCAGAGCCACAGAAACCAGGGATTGTTTAGTAAAGGGTTCACTTACTGGAAGTCAAGCCCCAGTGGTTTAGTTGGTTGTGCAGAGGGCTTGAGAACAGGTGGTCCCTGGTTTGATACCCAACTTGGCCTTTTTTTTTCTAAAGATAGTCATTGCAACCGCATTGACCATTATTTCGACAATGTTCATGTGGGAAAGCCCCAAGTGGCTTCGAAGGAATATTGTGAGCAGTACTGATTACAGAATTCCAGAGAAACATTGATAGGTGCACTAGTCCACATGATATAACTGAAATAATGCTGAAAGTGGCATTAACCCTTTACTAAACAATCCCGACTTTTGACGATTTTCAGAAAGAAAGCCTTTGAAAACATTGTGAGAAAAGGAGAAAATGCTGGTGACCTGTATTTTTTCCTTTTCTGACAATGTTTTCAACCCTTCACAAATCAAATTTCAAATTTTGAATTCACATTTAGTTTGTCGTCTGCAAATACCGGTACTTTCAATTTCGACTAGTCCAAAATTTTGTTGTTTGGTAAAGAGTTAAATATTCAATCAACACTTATACTGGTTTAAAAAAATCAATCAAATGTTCTTGATAAAGTCTTTAACAGCTGATAAAATTTCAAACTTGTCCAAATTGAAAGGATATAAAGTACATAAGTTAGATTTATCTAAAATGATTTGATTTTTTATGTTTGGATGAGTAGAAAACATTGTGGGAAAATGAGAAAAATGCTGTGTTACAGCATTTTCTTCTATTTTAAAAATGTTTTCAAAAATGTTTTCCCCAGATTAACTAGAATTGTTAATTGTATTGTTAAGGTTTAACCCTTTACCAAACAATCCTTGGTTTTTACGGCCCTGAGATAGAAGCCTTTTGAAAACATTATTCGAAAAGGAGAAAATGCTGGTAACCAGCATTTTCTCCTTTTCCCACAATGTTTTCTACCATGCTGGAAACAAATTTCAATTTTGGGGTTACGTTTATTTTGTCGTCTGCAAGTGCCGTCAATTTGGACTGGTCCAAAATTTTGCCGTTTGGGAAAGGGTTAAGTTTTGAAGATGACTGTATGGTAAAGCAGCCAGAGACTTGGAAATATTATTGAGCAGAGTACTGGTAAAAAGAAACTCAAGGAATGCATGGATAGGTGTACTGGCTCCCACAATATTTACCTGAAATAACACCAAAAACAGCGCTAAACATGATAATATCAATCAATCAATTCTTTTCACTCTCAGTACCTTAGTTATTACTCTATTTCTTTTTCTTTCTTTTTTATATTTATCTTATGTGTTTGAGGAGCTTTGATGGTACAAAAGACATAAAGGATTGGTTTAACCCTTTCCCAAACGACAAAGTTTGGACTCTTCCAAACCAAAAGAGTTTGCAGACGACGATTTTAGATTTGGAGAAAATGGCAGAAAGTTCTCGAAAAGGGTAAAAAACACTGTGGGAAAAGGAGAAATTGCTCGTTACGAGCAATTTCTCCTTTTCCCACAGTGTTTTCAAAAGACTTTTACTGCAGACAGGCTTGTTTGGGAAAGGGTTAAAAAATTACCTGGTTGTCTCAAAGCAGTTTTGGAAGACACAAATTTCTGAGAATACTCCTTAAATTCGCCAGATCTCAGTGCATCTATCATCTTCAGTTCTACAGTTTCTGTGGCATCAAAATCAACATTTATGGCGGCTGTCTCTGTACTCAGTACTGTGACTTTCATTGATTTTTGGTGCTTTTGACATAACCACATGATCTTTCCGTTTGGCAGCCGACACCTGAATTAAATAGAATAGGAAACATACTTAACTCTCCAACATAGAGGGAAAATGTAACACTTTTCAAATTGAAAGCACTGCAGACAACAATTCAAAAGTGGCTTGACTCTTTACTACACAATCCAACTTTTAACGACGCTGAGTAAGAAGGAGTCAGCATTTTCTCCTTTCACCACAGAGTTTATTACCCTTCCTCGACCAAATTTCAATTTTTCAGTCGCTTTTATTTTGTCGTCTGCAAACACTTTCAATTTGAACCAATCTATTATTTTGATGTTTGGTAAAGTGTTAAAGGGATGGCATTTGTGTTTGATAGGATTGAAAACATTGTGGGAATAGGCTTCTTTCTCAAGGTCCTTAAAAATTGGGATTGTGTAGTAAATGGTAAGACATATGATAGATCAGGAATTATGATTTTGATACTCATCAGCCAAACTCTTTTCCAGGATTGATAAAGGGCATTTCCTCAGCACCCATAGGGAAGTTATCGCTGTGTGTGGGATGTATGCCCTTTCTTACTTTCTTTCTGAGTCTTGGACCTCTAAAAAATTTGAATGGTATCTGGATGCATGAATGGGGGAGGAGAGAGAGAGAGAGAGAGAGAGAGAGAGAGAGAGAGAGAGAGAGAGAGAGAGAGCTACCCAGACAGACAGTCTGATAAACAGGAGAGAGTGTAAAATTCACCTATCAAGCTTGCCCATCACTTTTTGTGAATCAGCTTCCATGACAATTTCTCTGAATTCACGGTAAGTGGCCTCATAGTCTGGGTCTGCTGCCAATGGGCTCTGGGGAAAAAAAATCATTTCAAAAGTGAATAACCAAATTTATTTCATGCTTTCCGGTAGGATATTGAGAAATCGCAATGAAAATATTTTTCAATCTTACACTGGTACCACCAGTGAAAATACCAATTTTTATGTTCTTGCTGCCTAGGTTAATTGCGCGTGCTTGACAACCAGATAGGAAATATGACGTCATTTACCCTACATTTCTCACGCTTGACGTAATATTGTAATGTGTTGCTATGCTGGAGGGGTACGCCACAGGAAATAACGGAAGAGAACTGTATTGGATTTTGATAAAGCTCCTCTCAGAAGTAGTTAAAAGCATGAAATAAATAGAATATTTGTTTTTTTTTTTGGTGAAAGATCAAAATTTATTTTATCTCGTGAACACCATTGGTAATATTTCCACTCATGGCTGCACCAATCATGAAAATACTACCGATGGTGTCCACTTGATGAAATAAATTTCGATCTTTCACCAAAAAAAAAATTTATATTTTCTTTCATATCAGAAACTTTTCACTCATTACCAAATGACAAAATTTTAGGTTTGTCTAAATTGAAAGCATCTGCAGACAACAAAATAAAGGCAAATGAAAATTTGAAGTTTGTTTTGTGAAGAGTAGAAAAGATTTCAGGAAAAGGAGAAAATGCTGGTTACCAGCATTTTCTCCTTTTCCCACAATGTTTTCCAAAGGCTTCTTTCTCAGGGTTGTCAGAAGTAGGGATTGTGTGGTAATGGGTTAAGGTACATGTTTCTATGGCTACAAGCATAGAGCAATACTGTACTACCTGTAGTACCAGTTCATTTTTCAAATGAAAGGAGATCCTGCTGATCTAGTTTGCTTGAAAACTTCAATCTTTAACCCTTTACCACACATTCCCAACTTTTAACGACCCTGAGAAAGAAAGCCTTCTGAAAACATTGTGGGAAAAGGAGAAAATACTAGTAACTAATATTTTCTACCCTTCTAAAATCAAGTTTCAATTCTTAAGTCACAACTGTCTTTTCTCATCTGCTAATGCTTTCAATATAGACAAGTCTAAAATTTTGTCGTTTAGTAAAGAGTTAACCATTGACATTCTAGGCACAAATTCATTTTTCTTTCTAAAAAGATCAAACTCAGACTCACAGATTTTTCAATCTTTGACCTACACTGTCCCTGTTTTGTGAAAATTCCAATACCTACATCATTTTAAAAACTATCAAACTATAAATATGTGTTTTGTGTTTTAATAATATGGACTGTAAAGGGTATATACCTGTACTTTTAGAAAAATTGAAAGCAGATTCAATACCAAAAAAAAAAAAAAAAAAGAGCCATTGGGCTTAGGCTAATCTGAGATGAAATGCTTTGCTATCATTGGTCAATTTTCCGAATGTCAAAGGACCAGTTTGTCTCATGATTTAGTCAGTTGTTAGAAGTAAGAGCTTTGCAGAATGGTCCAAATACACCCGAAGGGGCTTGTCAGTGAAATGCCAACAAAGATGCAAATTTTAAAAGACACATGCACAACTACACATCACCGAGTTTTATTGTGGTAAGTTTGAAGTTATGTCAATGAAAACTGTAGGAGGAGTTGCGCGCACGAGAAATTGCTTGTAGACAGGCGACCCCAGGCCATAACATAACACTACCTTTGGGGTGTATGAAAATGGACTTAACCTATTAGTACACAATCCCTACTTTTGACGACCCTGAGAAAGAAGCCTTTAGCAAACATAGAGGGAAAAGGAGAAAATGCTGGTAACCAGCATTTTCTCCATTTCCCACAATGTTTTCTACATTCACAAAAATTTCAAATTTTAAGTCACTTTTATTTTGTTGTCTGCAAATGCTTTCAATTTGGTCCAGTCTAAAATTCTGTCATTTGGTAAAGGGTTAATGGATCCAGGATTGTCTGATGACTTGCATAACTGCATCAAGGAAAAGCATTTTGCCCTTTTCTTGAGAGCATGGCATAAATATACACAGACTTACCTCTTCTAACCATTTCATAAAGTCCTCCCCAATTTCATCCGTCATGTAATTCAGTCTGAGATGCCTGTTGTACTTCATCACTGCCGACACTCGAGCCAAATATGGACAAAATTTATCTAACATTGTTTCACCGAAGTCTGCCAGCAGTGACAAGGGCTCCGACACACTGTGCCATCCCTGAAAATAGAAATTTAAATTTAATCAAAATTAGAGATGTATCACATCAGAATATCTGCGTGTCCAATAACTGGTTTAATGAGTCCTGATGTTCAAATTGCTTCTTGTTGTTATTTTGTTCATTATAATTATCTTTTCATGAAAGATTGACAAATATTTCTGTTTTATTATCAGACATTGAATTTGCCTACCATTTTTTTTTTTTCAGAATGAAAAAAGCAAATCTTTGTATTTGCCATGAGTGCAGGCAAACACACTTGGTACATGATACTCAAATAATGAACAACAACTTGAAGGCTTCAATGGCAACATGCAAAATTATTAACAGCTGCTGAATGGTATTCTCAGCGTGACCTGATGAAATTTAATACAATCTGGTGACTGTTCTTCAATAATCTACACTCGCATTTTTCATCAAGTGCTGGAATTTCATCCTGCAATTTTCAATTCTGACTCGCATTTGCGGGTAAATATGTGGGAATTTCAACCCCTGGTATAGAGAGTCTTGTAATCGTAACTAGCCTTTTAACTCTTTACCACACGAGAAAATTTTAGACTTGTCCAAATTGAAAGCATTTGCAGATGACAAAATAAAGGTGACTGAAAAATCGAAATTTGTTTTGGGAAGGGTAGAAAACACTGTGGGAAAAGGAGAAAATGCTGGTTACCAGCATTTTCTCCTTTTCCCACAGTGTTTTCAAAAGGCTTCTTTCTCGGGGGTGTCAAAAGTAGGAATTGTGTGGTAATGGTTTAAGTATTTTACACAAATTTGAGAGTAAATGACCAACATTCATAATTATGTAAGTGCCTTAATCTTTTACCAAACAACAAAGTCTTATTCCAGTCAAACCTGAAAGCCTTAAGAGAAAAAAATTTGAATGCGGTTCAAATAAGGAATTTATCGTGGATAGGGTTGAAAACATTGTAGGAAAAGAAAAAATGCTGGTTACAAGCATTTTCTCCTTTAATTACAATCTTTTCAAAAGCTTTCTTTCTAAGGGACATTACAACTCAAGATTGTGTGGTACAGGATTAAACCCTTACCTAGTTTTCAAAATATTGTGGGAGAAGAAGAAATGTATTTTCCCTTTTTCCAATAATCTTTTTACTTATTTAAGAATAAAGATTATAATTGGATAAGCATTTGAATTGTCATCTGTAAATTCCCTTAATATGGAGAAATTTAATTCTCTAAAGTGTTGTAAAGGGTTAAAGATATGCATTACGTTTTAAAAATGGTTCTAAAAATGTACCTTATAGAAATACAAATCCACCAACATCTGGCAAAAAGGGGTCTAACGTATCTCTGTAATCCATGGTACCAAACAACTCATCACATAATTATTGATCCTAACCTGAGCTACAGATAGAGGGAGTGATTTTGATTTCATAATTGAAAATATTAATTATACTCCACGAAACCCATGTTATGGGTGCTCATTAGAATCTTCTCATTGAGACGATTCTAATGAGTACCCACAACAGAGGTTTGGAGGAGAAATAACAGATTTAAAATGCCATCACTCCCTCTTATCTGGAGCTCTGTGACCTTACTATCCACTTTTTTCAACAACCAATTTAATCATGAGGTAAACTAGTCCTTTGACATATAGAAAACTGATTGATACCAAAAAGTTTCGGTCCAGGTCGGCCTCCGCGGACTGCGCAGGCTGACCTGAATCGATACTTTTTGGATTTGCATTTACCCTTTACCTAACAATCCCTGGTTTTTACAACCATGAGATAGAAGCCTTTAGAAAACATTATGGGAAAAGGAGAAAATGCTGGTTACCAGCATTTTCTCCTTTTTCCACTATGTTTTCTACCCTGCTGGAAACAAATTTCAATTTTCGAGTTACCCTTATTTTCTTGTCTACAAGTGCTTTCAATTAGCTCCAGTCTAAAATTTTGTTGTTTGGTAAAGAGTTAAGGCCCCCTTTCACAAAGTATGGCTCAAATCAAAGTACAACACTTACCTCATCATGTTCACAGAGAACGTACACACAGTATCTCTGCAGTCTAAATAAACTCTTCAGTTCTGATCTCTTTCTGGATAACTCCTGCCTGTCTACTGATTCATGTCTTTTCAATGGATGTTTTTTGGGACCAGACGATTCTGTGTCTTCTTGTTGATTGGGCTGATCATCCGCTTCATCCTCCTTTTTCTCCATCTCTTCTTAAAAAAAATCCATAAGAATTAAGGGTTGCAGTGCTAAATAATTAATTCTAACATGACACATAATTCGGCTCTATATAGACAGTACAGCAAAAGAGCGGTGAAATCAGTGCCATTCTATATAGCGTGACAACATTCCATATACAGGTATATTGCAGGAACACAAAATATCTGTACCTTCCTTTTCAGTCTTCATAAAGTCTACGGCAAACACCCTGGGGTATACTCCAACATCATGTTGTTCTGCGTAGGATGACAACTGTCTGAGCAATTTCCTTTGCACCAACTCAAATAACTCCTGAAATAATTTAGCATAAGAGCATTTTAGTATTTTAGTTACACTCTGACAAAAGGGGGGGACAGGATCTAACAAATCTCTGCGATGCATGATATCAAGCCATAACTCACAGTCATAGATCTGTAAAATCTATTTTGTCTAATACTTGACTGAATCACATGGTAGGCTGGTCCTTTTACTGGCAGAAAATTAACTACTAGCATAAGTTTCAAATCAGGTCAAGCTAACCTGGGCCCGTTTTCACCAACCATTCTTTAGAATAGTCTTAGTCTTCTTCTCCAAGATTCTCCAAGATTTTCTAAATTTGAACATAACACAACTTCTGATTAGCTAAACCATTTGGTTTAGCCAATCAGAAGTTGTGTTATGTTCAAATTTAGAAAATTCTGGTGACTGAGACCAAGAATATTCTTGAGAATTTTTGGTGAATATGAGCCCTGGGTTACTATTTTTTGCGGGTGCATAAAGCCCCCTTTTCACAGAGCATAGCACATTCATGAACCTCTGAGAAAAATTAGACAGTTGTGATGACCCTGAAATCTGTAATTAATTGGTTTATAGAAAAACTTCAGTGTCTGATCTAGAGCGCGCGATTGCGAGAATCGCCCCTTTTTTTCAAGATTCACGCACGTTTTCAAAACCAGTGCGCGACAATCGCGCACAAAAAAATATAGAGGAAATCACTAATTTAGCCTTTGATCGCTTGTTACCGCTCTTTGACCAGCGGTCACCGCTCAGACGTCGATGTATAGAAAAACTTTCAAAAATTCATGCGTCGAAAAATTGCCATGACTACGATCAAGGATTACCTCCCTTTCATACCTCACATATTTTTTATTTTACGAAAACAAAATATCTGCTTTTTTTTTCTTATAAATTTAAATATCGGTAACAGGTTTCCATCACTTGATTACATGAAAAAATATGATTAATTTCTATTTTTTGTTCTATCCAAATATGTACCAAAGTTGTCTAGATGAATTTATTTCGATATTACTGTATTTAGTTTCGTTCAGTACCGGTTTCCGGAACTTGATATTTTTTTCACATTACGGTAAACAAACTGCAGACGATTCCGTCTTCCCAAGATGGATAAGTCGGCAAAAAAACTCCGAATTACTGGTTTTTTCATGCACAAATCGGGTGATAATGAAAATGAACAATCGAGTTTGGAACAATCTGGTCTTCAATCGACAAATCACGGCCAGTGCGACGAAGACGATGAAAGCTCAAGGCCTAGCGAAAGTGCCGAGAAAAAAATCTAAATCTTCAAACCTCCAGACAAAGTGGTTAAGAAAATGGCCATGGTTAGCATACAAAAATGGCTTCATGAAATGCACTTACTGTATTCAAAATAAAATGTCAAATACTTTCACGGATGGAACTTCGAACTTTAGAACCTCTACACTGCAGAGGCACGTTGTTTTAAAAGATCATAAGCTGTCTGTTCTGGCAAGAACTGAGCGAAAATTGTTTGAAAAGTCTGTCTCTCAAGTGATTTCAAAGCAAGGACATGCTGTTTGTGTATCAATTAATACAGTCTTCTGGTTTGCAAACGAAAATATTGCAACTGAAAAGTACCCCTCCCTGTTAGAACTTCTTGACAAACTTCAATGTGAATCAGAAATCTCAGTGTCGCAAAGAATGCTTCATATATATATATATAAGTCCCACATCATTGCTGAAAAATTACAGTAGGCCATTTCTGACACCATTATGGGTGAAATATTGGACAACATGAAGGATGCATTGTGTGTCTCCATTTTGACAGATGAAAACACTGATATCTCTGTCTCTGGCAAACTGATAGTAGATCTATATGCAAAATTTGTTGATAAGAACTTTGATGTGAAAACACACTTTATTAGAAATTTTAGCATTTCAAAAAAAGATGCTTCAACTATCAGTAGTGTTTTAATGAGAGTAATGGCTGAGAGGGGTGTTCCAGTTTGCCTTGGTTAATTTTGATCCCCCATACTTTTTAGAAATCCCCCATACTTTTCAGTGTGATGGGGGACAATCCCCCACTATTTTCAAATCCTAGATCAGACACTGAAAACTTACTCTTGCAGAAGCCTTTTTTCCCCTTCATCAGAATTTGGACGATTCAATATTATATATATATGTTGTAGGTCAGATCAGAGTCTAGACCAGGTAGGAATTTTTATTTGGTTTAGCCAGATTCTAGATCTGGCTAAACAGTTTGTAGCCAGATAGGAAGTCTTACCTGGCTAAGATCTGCCTAGGCTAACTAGGAACCCATAAATATATGATGGCTACTAACCTCTACTAAACATTGACAACTTGACTGGCATTTCATTAGAGGATTTAGGACCACAGATGCTTTGTTTCTCAACTTTTTATGTTCTTGTATTTTACCCCAAGTATACAAACAAATAACTGTCTAGAATTTGTGAACAATTACACCCGCAGAATATCTGTAATCAATAATTCGCAAATATTTTTGACACACATATGCATCCACTTATACAGTAACCAGCATTTTCTCCTTTCCACTAGAATCTTTCCCACCCTTCCAAATGCAATTGTGAATTCTGCAAAATCTCTTTCAATTTGGACCAATCTAAAATTTTATCATTTGGTAAAGAAATAATTGGGTGAAGAAAATAGAATAGTTTCACGCTACCTGAAAAGAAAGGTTTTTGTTCTTTTCATTTTTCTGATTTTTTTGCTCCTTTTCACTCTGACCTTGAGACTTAGTGAGCCGTTCTTGTACCATCTCCAATAATCTTGTGTAAGCTGTATCACTCTTCTCTTGAAAACTCACAATAGGTAGATTGAGAGATAATACGCCCACCTGTGGATGGGAATCGATGCAAAACACATTATAGGTAGATTGAGAGATAATACGCCCACCTGTGGATGAGAATCAATGCAAAACTCATTATAGGTAGATTGAGAGATAATACGCCCACCTGTGGGTGAGAATCAATGCAAAACTCACAATAAGTAGATTGAGAGATAATACGCCCACCTGTGGATGAGAATCAATGCAAAACTCATTATAGGTAGATTGAGAGATAATACGCCCACCTGTGGATGGGAATCGATGCAAAACACATTATAGGTAGATTGAGAGATAATACGCCCACCTGTGGATGAGAATCAATGCAAAACTCATTATAGGTAGATTGAGAGATAATACGCCCACCTGTGGATGAGAATCAATGCAAAACTCATTATAGGTAGATTGAGAGATAATACGCCCACCTGTGGGTGAGAATCAATGCAAAACTCATTATAGGTAGATTGAGAGATAATACGCCCACCTGTGGATGGGAATCGATGCAAAACACATTATAGGTAGATTGAGAGATAATACGCCCACCTGTGGATGAGAATCAATGCAAAACTCATTATAGGTAGATTGAGAGATAATACACCAACCTGTGGGTGAGAATCAATGCAAAACTCATTATAGGTAGATTGAGAGATAATATGCCCACCTGTGGATGAGAATCAATGCAACCCTTACAAGTGACCAGGATTTTCTTCTTTTGTCACAATATTTCCTAGCCTTTCAAAGATTGTATGTATTTTGTATATATGGTGTTTAACCCTCTACCACACAATCCCGACTTTTAACACCCCTGTGAACGAAGCCTTTTGAAAACATTGTGGGAAAAAGAGAAAATGCTGGTAACCAGCATTTTCTCCTTTTCCCACAATGTTTTCTTCCCTTGCTAAAACAAATTTCAATTCTTTAATCACATTTATTTTGTCGTCTGCAAATGCTTTCAATTTGGACTAGTTTGAAATTTATTGTTTGGTAAAGAGTTAATGCTATTTTCTGGAATCTCTGTTTACTACTACTCCACATAAAACTCTTTCAACACCACTGGCTGCTTTCCCACATAACCTTTGCTGAAGCAATGGTAAGCTGTGGGAGGGGAATGAAGCCTGTTGCAATGACTATCATCAATTCTTGGAAAAAAAAAATTGCTCGAGACAGGGATTGAACCCATCACCCCCTGTTCTTAAGTCTATGCCACCAACCAAGCTATCCCTTGGGCTTTTCAAAGAAAATTCCAATTTTTCCAGCAAAGTTTCCACTGCCAATATTTTCAAGATTGTTATGTCCACAAAATTTTGTAACAAGGCAAAAAATGAACTCTTTCTCTTACAATGCCGACTTTAATGACCCTTACAAAGAAGCCTTATGAAAACAAAATTAATAATGTAGGAAAAAGGAGAAATTGCTCATGACCAGCATTTTCTCTTTTTCCCACACTCTATTCTACCTCTCCCAAAACAATATTAAATTTTTTAGTCATACCTATTTTGTCATCTGCAAATATATTCAGTTTAGAAATGTCTATAATCTTATCATTTGGAAAGGAGTTAATTAAGTCTTTGTATACTTTGCCATATGAAATGATGAAAACATTGTGGAAAAAGGAAAAAAATGCTGGTCACCAGCATTTTCTCCTTTTCCTGCAATGTTTCCATAAGCCTTTTTCATCATGGTCGTTAAAACTTGGGATTGTGTGGTATAGGGTTAACTCTTTACCACACAATCCTAACTATTAATGACCATTTGAAAGAAACTATTCTATCCTTTCCAAATCAAAATTTCAATCTTTGATACACATTTATTTTGTCGCCTGCAAATGCTTTCAAAATTTTGTCGTTTGGTAAAGAATTAAGAACTTACATCCATAGATCTCCATTTATTGCCAGTGCCAACGACAGCAATAATTATTGGTAGTTTTAACACATTAGCTGCATATCTAAACTCCATCATACATGTAGAAGACTCGGCATACTCATCTGACACACATATAATAACAACCTTTGCACTCAGCAAACCTTCAGCAATGTCATCAAACAGTCCGTTCTGTAAAAGTAATGATATCAGAAGTTCTAAAGTTGATTGACTGATTGAGTGGTGTTTAATGCCATTTTCGACATTATTTCAGTTATATCAGACATTATTTCAATTATTTCAGACATTATTTCACTGACCATGCTTTCCAGGATATCTTTTACCAAACTACGCACAATATTCTTTCCAAGCCACTGGCTGTTTTCCCACAAGATCATTGTTGAAATAATGGTCAGTGGTGAGAAAGGAATGAACCCTTTTGCAATGACCATCACCAAACCTTGAAAGAAATTGGCCAGACTGTGAATCATACCAGCGACCCCGTGTTCTCAAGCCCTGTATGGTTCCAACGCACTGAGCTACTGGGGCTTGGCGGAAATTCTCGGGACTTATGTCACAGATTTAAATCCCTAGCCTGGCCAATGAGCTAGGATGGATGATCATCAACGTAACAGGATACATTCCTCGCTCACCACTGATCATTAGCTATGTGGGAAACTGTGATAATCATGCGTGATAGCAGCCAGTGGCTTGGGAACAATATTGTGTGAGGTATCCGCAACAGAAACCAGGAAGCCTGCATATGACCAGTGATAGTATATTAATAAAAGATTTAACTATTTACCATACCACAAAATTTTTGCCTTCTCCAAATTGAAAGCATTAATTTTGCAGACGACAAAATAAACATAACTCGAAAATTGAAACTTGACTTTAGAAGAGTAGAAAGCATTGTTGAAAAGGAGAAAATGCTGGTTACCAGCATTTTCAAATGCTGATTACTAGCATTTTCTCCTTTCCAACAATGTTTTCTAAAGGCTTCTTTCTCAGGGTCGTCAAAAGTAGAGATTGTGTGGTAATGGGTTACTGAACCATTTCTTCATGTGTTTGTCTTGAGTACAATTTTTGATAGTTTTCATTGTCATCAGTCCATCTGTAGATCAGTAATAAGATCACATTTTCGAAGTAGTGATTATATGAAAAACATTATCTTTAGGAGCAAGTTTTACAACACAACTCCCTTGTTTTCAATGTAATACAGCCATTATGAATTTCCTTGTCTTACACTGGCGTAAGATAAGAAAACAGTGCTGCAGTTGATAAGCACTGTAATTTGTATATATCATTTCTGATACATATCAGACCAAGGTTCACGAGTGAAATTTACAGTCTTGAGAATTAGGATAAAATTGTTAATTTTTTAGGTTCAAAACAAAATCAATTTAATTATGCAAATTTCTTTGCAACTTTTTTTTGTTCATTATGTACATGTCAAATAAGCGACTTGGCTTCATGTAAATTTTATTACATATTATACATGTATGTTTTAATACATTTTGGACTATCATTCTTCTTAAATAATCATGTCATTAAAAGAGTCTGACATTCATTCATTTTTGAGGTAAAAATCTATTATACTCATCAAAAAAGAATGTTATTTCAGCTTGCAAAATGTTTGCTTAATAACATTTTTTGTAGACTCATTTAACTCTTGACCATACAATCTCAACTTTTAATGACCCTGAGAAGAAAAGTTTTCGAAAACACTGTGGGAAAAGGAGAAAATGCTGGTAACCAGCATTTTCTCCTTTTCTCACAATGTTCTCTCCCTTCCAAAATCAAAATTCAGTTTTTGATTCACATTTATCTAGTTGTCTGCAAATGCTTTTAGTTTGGACTAAACAAACATTTTTGTTGTTCGGTAAAGAGTTCATTACATCTTTATGAGACTTGTTTTATAAAATTTTTGCCTCAGACAGCAACTTATGTCAAGATCCTAAATGTCTGCTGAAAAACAACATAAGTTATACAGGATAACAACAAGTTTTGCAGGAATCAATGACTATAATATTGGGAGATTCAATAAGAACTACTAACCTGTCCCACCCTCTCTATATCAATCCAGCATTTCACACCTTGTTTCTCCAAATACTCCTTGATTTCTCTTGGGTCACCATATCCAATAGCTTTGGTCAGTGATCTGTGAGTAGAATTAACCCTTTATTCCATAGATACTCATTTCTACGCATTGCTTGTAGGAGTCTTTGGAAAACATTGTGGCAAAAATTGAAATTGCTTGTGACAAGCATTTTCACCTTTTGTCACAATGTTTTCTATGCCTTCAAAAGGTCTTATACACACATAAGAAATGGCTTCATCCTTGGTGTTATTCAAGATCAATTAGAGATACCACAGAAATGCCTTATGGGGTAAAGGGTTAAAACTTAACCATGTAACACCATTATAGACTTGTCCGAACTTAATCATTCACTCTTTATCAAACAAAAACAATCTGGACTGGTCCAAATTGAAAGCATTTGCACTCTAAAACAAATCTGGCTCAAAAAGAAAATTTTCATTTGGGAAGGGTAGAAAACATAGTGGAAAAAAAGAGAAAATACTGCTTACCAGCATTTTCTCCTTTTTCCACTATGTTTTCCACAGTTTTCCTTCTCTTTACCTGATAGGAATATTTTGGACTAGATCAAATTAAAAGCAGATGCAGACAACAAAATGAGTGTGGCTCAAATGATGCTTTGTGGGGAAACATTGTGGGAAAAGGAGAAAATGCTGGTAAGAAGCATTGTCTACCTTTCCCACAATGTTTTAGAAAGGTTTCTTTTTCTGGGTTGTTAAAAGTCGGGATTGATTGGTAAAGGATTAATAATACACAAATGAGTTTTAATAACCCTTACAGAGAACACTTTTGAAAATGTGTGGGAAAAGAGACTGATTGATTGTATGGTGTTTGACACTGTTTTAACCCTTTACCACACAATCCCGACTTTTAACAACTCTGAGAAATAAGCCTTTAGAAAACATTGTGGGAAAAGGAGAAAATGCTGGTTACCAGCATTTTCTCCTTTTCCCACAATGTTTTCTACCCTTCACAAAACAAATTTCAAATTATTTTATTTTGTCGCCTGCAAATGCTTTCAATTTGGACCAGTCTAAAATATTGTCGTTTGGTAATGGGTTAAACAGTATTTCATTTATATTGTGGCAACAAGTGCATATATCCATGCTTTCCTGAGTTCCTTTGACAGCAAATATTAATTTTTGAGGCACATTTATTTCGTTGTCTGCAAATGCTTTCAATTTGGACCAACTCTAAAATTCTGTCTTTGGTAATGAGTTTACCCTTAACCATACAATTCCAACTTTTAACGACCCTCAGAAAAAAGCCTATAGAATACATTTTGGGTAAAGGAGAAATGCTGGTAACCAGCATTTTCTCCTTTTCCCTCAATGTTTTCTTCCCTTCCCAAAACAAATTTCAATTTTTGGGCCACAATTATTTTGTCGTCTGCAAATGCTTTCAATTCAGACCAATCGAAAATTTTGTGAACTGGTAATGAGTTAACCCTTTACCACACAAATTCCAACTATTAACGCCCTGAGAAAAAAGCCTATAGAATATATTGTAGGTAAAGGAGAAAATGCTGTTAAGCAGCATTTTCTCCTTTTCCCAGAATGTTTTCTACCCTTCCAAAAACAAATTTCAATTTTTGGCCCACATTTATTTTGTCATCTGCAAATGCTTTCAATTTGGACAAGTCTAAATTTTGTCATCTGGTAAAGAGTTTAACACCATTCAATCAATCAAATAAACATCATGTAGAATACCTTGTTCCAAGTTTCACCGCTCTTTGTGAGTTGACCCAGGTGTAGCTGAAGAAACAGGTTGGGGTGGCTTTCATTCCAATCTCTTTGTTGGTCCTCTTGCTTAGTGCAGCCACCAGCTCTTCAAATTTAGACTGGTACATTTCCCTCTTCGATTTTGTCATATTTATATATACCTAATGATAAAAGAGAAGGCAACAACAATTATACACTTAACTCTTTAGCAAACAACAAAATTGCAGACTTGTCCACATTGAAACCATTTGCAGATAACAAAATAAATGTGACTTAAATACTGAAATTTGGTTTGGAAAGGGTAGAAAACATTGTGGGAAAAGGAGGAAATGCTGGTTATAAGCATTTTTTTTTTTTCCATACTGTTGTCAAAAGGCTTTTTCCCCAGGGTCGTCAAAAGTTGGGATTGTGTGGTAAAGAGTTAACACATTACCAAACACAAAATTGTAGACTTGTCCGAATTGAAAGAATCTGCAGACGACAAAATAAATATTACTTCTTACCAAACAATCCCAATTTTTAATGACCCTTTGCAAGAAGCCTTTTGAAAACATTGTGAGAATAGGAGAAAATGCTGATAACCAGCATTTTCTCCTTTTCCCACAATGCTTTCTACCCTGCTAGAAATAAATTTCAATTTTTGAGTTATGTTTATTTTGTTGTCTGCAAGTGCTTTCAATTCAGACCAGTCTAAAAATTTTGTCGTTAGGTAAAGAGTCTTCGCTCTTTTACTCTCTACAACATAATGCCGAGGTTCAACTCGACCAAATGACAAAATTTTAAACTGGTCCAAATTGAAAGCATTTGCAGAAAACAATTTCAGTATGGCTCAGATGGTCTAATTTTTCTTTGACAAGGAAGAAAACAATGTGGGAAAAAGAGAAGAGGCTAGTTACCACAAAGTTTTCAGAAGGCCTCTTCCTCAGGGTTGTTAAAAGTCGTCACTGTGGAGAAAAGCTTTGAAAACATTGTGGGAAAAGGAGAAAATACTTCTTACGAGCATTTACTCCTTTTCCCACAATGTTTTTTTTTTTTTAAACTTTGGAAACAAAATGTAGTCACATAGGGGCAAGAACATCAGGTGAATAGCACAAAGACTTTTTCTAGCTTCAGAAAGTCTTGCGCTATAGATAGACTCCTTGTACGACGATGCATTGTCATGCAGCAGTCTAATATTGCCGATACCTGTTGCCTGTTTTCACTTTGGCCAATGTCAGACGGTGTAACATTGCCCAAATTGAAGATGCGCAACTTGGCAAAAGTCAGAGTGCTGCATGACACTGTTTCTAAATTACATCCATTTTATCTTTAATTCACTTCACCTCATCAGCTAGCAGAATTCCCAATTTACTCTGCTTCCACTCAAAGCCGTCCCCACAGGCTATCACCACCATCGGTTTTCTCAAGGTGACTCTGGCATACTTGAAGATATTTACACACTCTTCATCTTTCACATACTCTTTGGAGATAAACACAACAAAAACAGAGGCATCTGTTAGAGCTCTAGCCATTTCTTCCATTGTAAACTTCTTTCCTGCCTCAGCAAACCAACTGTATAATTGTAAAACATATAATACTGTAATAATTTCACTTTTTTATTTAACTCTTTACCAAACAACAAGTTCATAGACTGGTCCAAATTAACAGCATTTGCAGACAACAAAATAAATATGACTGAAAAATCAAAATTTCATTTGGGAAGGGTAGAAAACTGTTGGAAAAGGAGAAAATGCTGGTTTTCAGCATTTTCTCCTTTTTCCACAATATTTTCAAAAGGCTTTTACCTCAGAGTCATAAAAAGTCATCATTGTATGGTAAAGAGTTAAAGATTAAAAACTTTACCATACTAACTAGAGTTTAACCCATTACCACACAATCCCTACTTTTGACGCCTCTGTGAAAGAAGCCTTTAGAAAACATTGTAGGAAAAGGAGAAAATGCTGCTTACCAGCATTTTCTCCTTTTCCAACAATGTTTTCTACCCTTCACAAAACAAATTTAAATTTTCAGTCACTTTTATTTTGTCGTCTGCAAATGCTTTCAATTTGAACAAGTCTATAATATTGTCATTTGGTAATGAGTTAAACAACCCTGAGGAAAAGGGATTTTAAAGATTGTGGGAGATGTACCAGCATTTTCTCCTTTTTTCCCACAATGTTTTCGGCCTTGTCATAAAACTTCCTTCTAATTATATCCAGTATGGTGTCTGTAAGATTTTTTCAATTTGTAGGAGTCAAGAATGTGTTGTTCGGTTGACTGATTGATGTTTTACGCAACTTTCAACAGTTTTTCATTTGTATGACAGGTACAGCTCACATATTCCCATATTTCCTGGGTTTCACCAATGCTAGGCTAGGACTCTGATGTGTCTTACCCAAAGACACTCCTGGCAAAAGCCCAGTGGATCCAATGAGGCTCCAACCTGGGACCTCCAAGTCATGAGTCCTACACTTTACCACTAAGCCATACAAGACCCTTGTTGTTTGGTCAAAGGTTAAACCCTTTCTCAGATGATAAAATATAAGACTTGTCCATTTTGAAAGCATGTGCAAAAAACACATTAACCCTTTACCTCACAATCCCAACTTTTAACAACCCTAAGAATGAAAGCTTTTGAAAACATTGTTGGAAAAGGAGAAAATGCTGGTAACCAGTATTTTCTCCCTTGCCCACAATGTTTTCTACCTTTCCCAAAACAAACTTTCATTTTTGAGTCATGTTTATTTTGACATGTGCAAATGCTTTCAATTTGGACTAGTCTAACATTTTGTGGTTTAGTAAAGAGCTGGATATGGTCACATGTAAGGATTTGTCTCTGTAACGGTACAAAATATTGCAGGAAAGGAGAAAATGCTTATAACTAGCATTTTTCTCATAAAACACAAAGCCTGGGTTTGTATTCATCAATCATTATAACCTCATTCATGGTCTTTCTCTTAACTCTTTGAAACTTGTTTCCAACAGGGTAGAAAACATTGTGGGAAAAGGAGAAAATACTGGTCACTAGCATTTTCTCCTTTTCCCACAATGTTTCAAAAGGCTCCTGTCACAGGGTTGTTAAAATGAGGGATTGTTTGGTAAAGGGTTATGAATAATTCTAAATTTTAAAGTCATGCAACTTCTGATTAGCCAATCAAAAGTTTTGTTACTTTCTAAATCTGTCATTACTTGAAAAATGCTCCAAAAAAAGGTTGGTGGATATGTACCCTGATTTCTTCCCATGTCTAAAAACTCAAGATTGATTGATGGATATCACTATGTCTTAAATGTTTACTCTTCGGCACAGAATTTAGGAACAGAAGTTCTTCTTACTCTTATCGACAGTTATACTTACTTGCCATGAACACTTTAGAAAGCAATCCTGATTTAGTGATCCTGCAAAACAGTCCTTTTGAAAACACTGTTGGAAAAGGAGAAAATGCTGGTAACCAGCATTTTCTCCATTTCCCACAATGTTTCCAAAAAGCTTTTTTACCAAGGTCATTATAACCCGAAATTGTTTGGTAAAGGGTTAAGAGAAGTCTTACCATTTATAGCCCAAGTTGACCAGGTCATCAAACACTGTGGCAGGATGTATGACAGACTGCCTCTCGACAGGTGCATTCTTTACACAATACGACATAAACACATCTACAAAACAGTGTCAAAACGTTGTTATTCATACATATTCTGGGAATATGGAGGCTTAGCCCGCCCTTTACCACACAATCCTGACATTCAACAAGAGGCTTTTGAAAGCATTGCAGGAAAAGAAGAAAATGCTGGTCACCAGGATTTTCTCCTTTCCCCACAATGTTTTTCTACCCTTTTAACCTTTACCCTGCTTTATTACAAAAGTAAATTTTTCAATTCCATAAACAAAGCAAATATTGTTATTTCAAAGTTATGTTTTGGGGAATGTTATCTTTTAGGGGAATAATGACTTTTGATCCGACACTGCAGATCAAAGATCATTTTGCATTGAATCCAAAAAGAAAAAGCATTTCTGTGAAATAAGTTATTGTACACGAAATTCAGTTCATTGGTAAAGGAGATATTGTCCCAGACAGACACACAGACAGATAGACAATGCTAAAACTACATCCCTTCGCCTTTGGTGAGGATGATAAGAAAATTTGTGACGGCCGTTTTAAATCAAAGGTAGTGGCATCGTTACCAAGAGACAAAATATCAGACAAACCTACATTAAAAGCATTTGCAGACCACAAATGTATTGTTGCCAATGTGATTAAATTTGTCTGTTAAAGGGTGCATTTGTCTATAAAAGGGTAGAAAACATTGTTGGAAGAGAAGAAAATGCTGGTGACCAGCATTTCCTTCTTTTCCCACTATGTTTTCAAATGGCCCCTCCCTTATTGTCTCTCAAAAAGTCTGCATTGTGTGATAAACTGATAAAAGATAAATAAAAATTACCAGTGGCTAAATTACACTGAAGCAAGGGTTACTGTTTAATCCTTTACCACACAATGATGCCTTTTAACAACCCTAAGGATAGAAGAGGCATTTTGAAAATATTGTGGGAAAAGGAGGAAATGCTGGTAAACCAGCATTTTCTCCTTTTTCCACATAGTTTTCTACATTTGAGCCACTATGAAATTGTCACCTGCAAATGCTTTGGATTTGGATAGGTCTAAAATTTTGCCATGTGGTAAAGGGTTAAGGAATTTTTTGTGTTGTTGAGATTTTTGTGAATTTGTAAAATTAGGAAACTTTTCTGTTTGCATATTTTATCACATGTCTACCAACAGGGACAAATTTCTTGAATTTGCCAGCATGTCCATAAGCAAAATGTCTTTAATCAGTAATTTTTCGACACAAATAATTATCCACATATACAGCAGGTGATAGAAGGCAGAATGGAACAAAATGGCTACCTGCTGATAAATCTTTCCTGAGATCTCTCAAACTTCGCACAGACTGTACAAGGTGAAGGTCAAAGTCAGAGTGATTGTCTGGTGGCATGCAAGCTGGAAATAAAATTACAAAGATGCATCTAAACTTCTTTTCAGACAGTTTTAACCCATTTCATCTTCATTTTCATCAAACTATAATAATTATTGTATCTTCATACAAAATGTTGCCCCTACTTGGTGCCAGGTTGTATAGACAATGGCCAATAAAAATGTATTTCCTTTTCTCTTTGGCCATCAAAGAAACCAATTTTGTTGTGTTTCCAGTTTTAACCCTTTAAACATATTTATTTTACATCCATTGAGAAACAAGTTCTGACAACTTATACTAATCTCTCTCGATTCTGCCTTCACCAGATGACAAAATTTTAGCCCTGTCAAAATTGGAAGCATTTGTAGAAGACTATTTCAATGTGGTTCAAATGGTGCAATTGTTCATTGAAAGGGTAGAAAACATTGTGAGACAAGGAGAAAATGCTGGTTACCAGCATTTTCTCCTTTTCCCACAATGTTTTCAAAAGGCTTCTTTCCACGGGTCGTCAAATATTGTCGTTGTGTATGAAAGAGTTAAATCAGAGATTTCTGATATAATGTTTTTATTCATTACATCTTATATACTTCTAATTTTTCAATGTTTACACAGGTGACAGACTGCTAAACCTTCTACAGTCAATCAAATTTAAACAGTGTTTTTCTCTCTTGCTTTGATGATGAATCTTCATCTTTACAAGCCAAGGCTGACGATTCATTACGCTACTCTACCCTTGGTGGATCGAGCTTGATTTTTACATTCCCCCCGATACGCTTTTTCATTGGATGAGCTAACTGCAACGAATGAAATCGCTCATAGCATTTCATCTTTGATAAAAACAATAAGGTCGCTACCTTTTGAATAGAAGGTAAACATGGAAACCTACGTGGATGTCTGCTTATCACTTCATGTGTATTCGTTAGCGGTTTGTAAAATGATATTTCATTGGCTTTTAGAAATATAATGTAAAGGGGGGTAATAACCAGCATCCAATAGAGGGTGCATCACAGGAATCACGAAATGGGGCTCAATCAGCCAAGGTAAGATCCACAGAGTGATCGTAACCTTGGCTCACAAAGATGATGAATCTTTAAAGCATTGGCCTTTTCCTTATCCCTAAAACCACAAATTTTAAAATGACTTGTGAATTTGGCACTATGAATAGAGTGCACCAAAAGTGGTAACATCTATGTTATTTTTCATAGAGTGACATTATTCTATTAAGAGTGACGTCACTCTGAATAAAGGAAGATTGTAAATTATTCAATGGAATATATTCTACATCCCCATTTTTACTCCAAGAATGAATTTGTTTTCCTTTCATTAAGAGCTTGTCATGTTAGAATTGAAATGATATTTTTTCTATCCTGGTTTATTGTTTAAAAAACCACATTGTGACTTATTCAAGGATAAACCATGACAGAAAGAAGGTGATGTCTTACCGGTAATTTCTAAGTTTTGACATCCCAAACTAAATGGACCTTTTAAAACAGTGGAAAAGGGAGAAAATACTGGAGACCTCCTTTTTCTACAATGTTTTCTACCCTTTTTTAAAATTAATTTCATAGTTTATGCCTACCTCTGTCACTTTCCGATTTCACTGATTAGGATTCTTTTGTTGTCCACCAAGAAAATTTTTTGTCTCAGATGACAGTATCAGAATTTCTGAGAACTCTGCCATAATATTATATGTCTAACAAAAGGTAAATATTAGTAGAACAAATTGACATGAAATAACTGACCTCTACTGCCATAATATTACACGCTTGAATTATTGTCCGAACATAGCTTCAGCTAATGTCGTCTGCATGCGGAACTATGTGCACGTTGTTGACCTCTTTAGGAGGCCAATAGATTTATAGTGTCTTCAAAGACACTTAAAATATCTGAAATGAACATTATTTTGTTGGTTTAAACTGGTAATAGGTAGCGAGTGACAAGGATCTAAGATGCACTTTCTGTGCAGCCTGATCTTGATCTATGCCATCCGCAAAAGCTTTTTGGTTTGGCTATAGTGTAGTAAGGGTCAAACCCGACATTTACCGTTAACATAATTTCCGTACCGTCCGATTATACCCAATGATTTAAATATTCACATTTTAATTATTCTTTATATAAAGGTCAATTTCAAGTCAATATATTTCAGTAATACCTATATTCTCTAATGAGAAAGCCTCTCCATCTATTTTTAGTATAAACTCAAGAACGTTACTAGAGCATTTATAAATATAAAACAACTAACCCAACAGATCAATACAGGATATAGTATGGAAGTATTTCACACATTGCAGGAAAGGTGCCTTCAGCTCCAGGGCTCTCCTGATGGTGGAGGCAGAAAACATGTGAGGGTCTTTTATTACCTGTATGGGAAAGTAGATAGAATGAAACTAACAGTGAACGAAAAATAACAACCTGTACAATAAAGAGGGTAAGAAAGGAACTAACAGTGAACAAAAATTAATACCCTCTACAGTAAAGTGAACCAGAGCTATCACTAAACGTGATAATATGCCCCACCAGCTCCTTGTCACAAAAACCGCTGGTTGTCACAGAATGCAGAATAGTTTAGTACAAAAGTAACATTTGAAAAAAGTTCAAAGAGAGATAATTCCACAACAAACTGCAGCAGGGTCATGAAAATTGCAAAAGCACAATTTCATATATATATCAACATTGTGTGTAAATTTGAGTTCAGTATGTGAAAAAATGTTGGAGTTTCAATCCAGACAAATTCTTGTCTACATACGGACAGACAGATGGAGGGATGGACAGCCATCGCAATTCCAGTATATGCCTTCCCCCCCCCCCACTTCGTTGTGGGGGGTATAATAAGAAAGGAACTAACAGTGAATGAAAAAATATTACCTGTACAGAAAAGTGAATAAGAAAGAAATACACAGTAAACAAAAAAGTTTAGCCCTTCATCACACCATTTTGACATTGAACCCTTTACCACACAGTCCCAACTTTTAGCGACCCTGAGAAAGAAAGATTTTGAAAACATTGTGGGAAAAGGAGAAAATGCTGGTAACCAGCATTTTCTCCATTTCCCACAATGTTTTCTACCCTTCCGAAAACAAACTTAATTTTTGAATCACGTTTGTTTTGTCCTCTGCACATGCTTTCAATTTGGACCAGTCTAAAATTTTGTGTTTTGGTAAAGAGTTAAAGACCCTGAGGAGGAAGGCTTTTGGAGACATTGTGGGAAAACGAGACAATGCTGGTTACCAGCATTTTCTCCTCTTTGCAGTGTTTTCTACCCTTTTACGGGCAAATTCAGTCACTTGGGACAGCTCTAGTTTGTCAGCAATTATTTGGTACACAGTAATGCCCTAATCCCTGTCCCACACAACAAATTTTGGACTCCTCCAGATCAAAAACATCTGCAGATGACAAATTCATAATTGGTATAAGCATATTCATGAGCTCTGACAGGACAGTAACGTTGTGGGAAAAGGAGTAAAGGAGTAAATGCTGGTTACCAGCATTTTTTCCATTTCCCACCACGTTTTCAAAAGCTTTCTCTACTAGTACTAGATTGCTTCATAAAAAGTTTATATTACTAAAAAAGAAATAATTATATAAGTTACTCATGAACTAACAGGTCTTGGAATTTTTGTAATATTTATATTGATCATTAAATAAATGATTGATTTATTGATTGTATGGTGTGCAACAGCATTTCCAACACTATCTCATTTATATTGCTATGACCAGTGCACCTATCCATACTTTCCTGGAGTTTCTTTTCCAATTACTCCGCACACTATTCTGCCCAACGCAATGGCTGCTTTCCCATATAACCATTGCTGAAACAATGGTCAACCCTGAGAGAGGAAATAAATCCTGTTGCTATGACTATCATCTTTACTTGAAAAGAAATAGGCCAAACCAAGGATCAAACCAGCGAACCCCAGATCTGAAGTCTCAAGTCCTGTATGCTATGGAACGAACTACCAGAGCTCTGCCTATGAAATTAAGGTATATATTTTTCAAAAAGGCTAAAATTACAATCTTTTAGTTTCAAAAAGAGAAAAGTGATAACATACCAATTTCAAACAATCTGGACAAGGTATCTGAAAGTCATACTTCACGCCAGCAAACGACTCCGAGATTAGACCTTCAAACACCTCATGAACTAAGAAAAGCACATTTTCTGGTCGTGCACCCTGGACTGTCACATTTAACTCCGAATCTCTGTGATGAAAATATTTGATTATATCTTAACTCTTTACCGCACAATCCCGGCTTTTAAAAAACCTTGAACAGAAGCCTTATGAAAACATTGTTGGAAAAGGAGAAAATGCTGATAACCAGCATTTTCTCCCTTTCCCACAATGTTTTCTACCCTATCAAAGAATGATTGCACAATTTGAGCTACATTAAAATTGTCGTCTGCAAATGTTTTCAATTTGAAAAGTCTAGAATATTGTTGTATAGTAAGTTAAGTTGTTACCAAAAGACAAAATGTTATACTAGTCCAAATTGAAAGAATTTGTAGATGACAAACTACACATTGCAAAAACTGGATAAAAAATTCTTTCAAAAGGGAGAAAACATTGTGGGCTGAGGAGAAAATGCTAGCATCAGCATTTTCTCCTTTTCCTACAATGTTTTCATTATGCTTCTTCCTAAAGATCATTAAAACTGGGCATTGCACAGTATAGGGTTAAGTTTACAGTTTACCAAATAATCCCAACTTTTAACAACCCTGGGAAAGAAGCCCTTTGAAAATTTCGGAAAAGGAGAAAATGGTTGTTACCAGCATTTTCTCCTTTTCCCACAATGTTTTCTACTCTTCCAAAATAAATTTGAGCTTTTCAGTATGGTTTATTTTGTCATCAACAAATGCTTTCAATTTGAAAATAGTCTAAAAGTTTGTTGTTTCTTAAAAGAGTTTATAGGCAAAACAATTTCTTCTTTTCATGCAATGTTTTGTATCCTTCTCAAAACAAATTTCAACTTTTAGTCCAGTTCATTTTGTTGTCTGCAAATACTTCCAATTTGGACAAAAACTTTGTTGTTTGGTAAAGTGTTATCAGGCAACAAAATTTCAGTCTACATGTATTCCATATCAACAGCACTTATGCACGACAAATTCAGACGAGTCTTACACATCTTTTGGTAAAGAGTTAAGTCTTTACCAGACGACAAAATTTTAGACAGGTTTGAATTGAAAGCAGTTGCAGATGACAGTTTTGATGTAGTTCAAATCTTAATTTCTATCTTTGATAGAGTAGAGAACATTGTGGGAAAAGGAGAAAATGCTTGTTACCAGCATTTTCTCCTCTTCCAACTATGTTTTCAAAAGTTTTTTTTCTCAGGGTTGTTAAATCTCGGGATTTTGTGGTAAAGAGTTAATATCAACCAATAAAATTTTGCACGAGTCCAAAAAGAAAGCATTTGCAGACTACAAGGAGAATGTGAATGAAAAGTTGAAATCTGTTTTACCAGCATTTCCTCCTTTTCCCGCTATGTTTTCAATAGGCATCTTTCTCAGAGTTGCTGAAACTCAAGCTTGTATGGCAGAGGGCTACACCATATCATCAAACCAAAGTGTAACAGACTATGTATTGCTGACTATATGCAATTTCAACACTTTTCTACCAAGACATATATCTTACAAAATACAACCATACAGCATGATATAAATCTGCAACCAAAAACTTGTTTTCCTTTTTGATTAAGAGTTGTTCATGTTAGAATCAAAATAATCTTCTTTCTGCTGTAGTTTATCGTTCAATAAACCACATTGTGATTTACGAGACTCAACGAATTAAACACTCTGGCCATCATCCAAGTGAATGATTTTCAACTCACAACCGTAGTTTATTGAATGATAAACTACGATAGACAGAAGTTTATTCTCAAATATCACCGACATCTAACCTGGTCTGCTGAATAAGCGCAACATGTCCATTCTTGTTCAAATATGATCCTCTTTTCCATATATGGGCACTATCTGACAACTGATGGAGACGTACCTAAATAAATGAGTCAAAATCAGACTAACACACAATCCAGACTTTTAACAATCACAGACAAAGGCTTTTGAAAAAATTGCTGGAAAAAGAGAAAATGTCGGTTAGTTGCATACAGTTTTCTTACCCATCAAAAACAGATACCATCAGTTGACCTATATTTTGTTTTTCATCTAAAATTTAACTCGGTTTGCTTGAGTCTAAAATTTTGATAATTGCTAAAGAGTTAAAAAGTTGAATTGTTATGTTGCAAGAAGATGGTGCGGAATTATTATTCTTAAATGACTGTCAATGAACATTGTTTATTTAATTCTTTACCAAACAACAAAATTTTAGACTGGTCCAAATTGAGAGCATTTGCAGACTACAAAATGAATGTGATTACAGAAATGAAATTTGTTTAGGAAGGTAGGAAAACATTGTGGGAAAAGGAAAAAATGCTAGTTACCAGCATTTTCTCCTTTTCCCACAATGTTTTCAAAAGGCTTTTTTCACATGGGTGTTAAAAGTGGGATTGTGTGGTAAGGGGTCAATAACATATTCAATTTTATTCACATTTTTTCCAGAGAACATACATTGCCAGCTACTTCTCCTTCTGTCACAATGTTTTTATAGATACAATACATCCATACTTTACAAAGATCATCTCTAAGTTAAGTGCATCCAATGGCTTTCAGTGCTAATCATTTATTGTTTTCTTTCAGTAACCCTTTACCAAGCAATCCTTTGTTTTAGCAACCCTGAGGAAGAGGCCAGCATTTTCTCCTTTTCCCACAAAGTTTTCTATTTTACTCTTCAATGTTTTCCACTCTTCCTAATCAAGTTTCAAGTTCTGAGTCAAGTTTAATTTGTCATCTGCAAATTTCGTTAAATCTAAATTTTTGATAGTTGCTAAAGAGTTAAAAAGTTGCAAGAAGGTTTTGCACAATTCTTGGTCTTAAATGACTTTACCTTTTAACATTGTTTCTTCTTTAACTCTTTACCAAATGACAAAATTGTAGACTGGTCCAAACTGAGAGCATTTGCAGATGACAAAATAATCTTAACTCTAAAATTGAAATTTGTTTCCAGCAGGACAGAAAACAGCATTTTCTCCTTTTCCCGCTATGTTTTCAGAAGGCTTCTACCTCAGGGTCATAAAAACCAGGGATTGTTTGCTAAGGGTTAATCTTTATTTACACTTTTTTTTGCAGTGACTATACAGACAGCTACATCTCCTCTAGTCACTTGGTTAACCCTTTGTCACCCTTTCAATTTGGTCAAGTCAAAAATTTTGTTTGTTTGGTAAAAGGTTAAGATAAAAGCCCTGAAACAACAGCATGTTTAACCTTTATAAGAATAAGTGAAGTTTATGTTCAAGAGAATAAAAACTTGTAAGTAACCCAACTTCTTTTCATGTGTGAATCTTTGTTGCTTTATCCATTACCAAACAATCCCTACTTTTGGTGACTCTGACAAAGAAGCTGTTAGAAAACACTGTGGGAAAAGGAGAAAATGCTGGTAGCCAGTATTTTCTCCTTTTCCCACAATGTTTTCTACTCATCACAAAACAAATTTAAAATTTTCAGTCACCTTTATTTTGTCATCTGCAAATGCTTTCGATTTGGACAAGTCTAAAACACTGTCGTTTGGTAATGGGTTAAAAACAGCATGAAAAATAGCATTAGCAAACCTGAGCTCTGTTAAATAGACCTGCTGGAAGATAGTCAAACTTGTAAATCATCTTGTTTCTTTTGATGGGTGAATCTTTCTCCACATCAGACAGGGAAAACTAAAAAGAGACAGGGAAACAATGTAGAAAATTTAGTCAATAAGGGATATAACTTGGTCAAAGATATTATGCCCGCGTTGTATCGGTTGTCCCTTTCGAAAACAACTTGTTTGAAGTAAAAATCTGCAGAAATTTCAGAGATATTACAAAATGTATCAAGTTTCTGAAAAGATTAAAAGTTTTGCATAACAACAATACTCAAGATGTCATGGTTACGACAAAACCTCAATTTTTTTTCTAGGAAAAGAGGGAAACTAAACATCAAACAAAAATCAAATTCTGAAATAATTTCCAAGACACTGTTTATTACCTTTGCAAAGATAGTATAACTCTGAATTTACCTCAGGTGCTTTCTCAGGAAGTAAACATGGCACTAAGTTGACTGGCTCTCCATCTAAAGGAAAAGTAAGGTCATAGGCCTCTGTAAGATGTAGTAACCAGTCATGTAATTCTGTTGGGTAATCCTTCCATATGACAGCAATGTCTTTGTGATTCAGTCTACCATCCTGCAGGCAAAGGCCAATTCATTTCCAATGTAAATATGCAGTGGTAAAAATTAAATGACGGGAAGATCAACTTTAAAATATCCTATCTTCTCATTTTAATTGAATGTAAAAATGTGCTTAATTGAAAATAAAGCACTATCTATGGACCAAAAGTATGAAAAGAAGTTTCTGATTTGCGATTATGGAACCGACATGATTTGTGATGGACAGACAGACAGATAGACTGGGAAAACAATATGTCTCCGGACCCTGATGGGGGAACACAATAATCAGTGTAAACTAAATAGGTTTAACCCTTTACCACACAATGCCAACTTTTGACCATCTTGAAAAAGAAGCCTTTTGAAAACATTGTAGGAAAAGGAGAAAATGCTGGTAACCAGCATTTTCTGTTTTTCCTACAATGTTCTCTACCCTTTGCAAAACAAATCTTAATTTTTGAGTCATGTTTAACTTGTCGTCTGCAAATGCTTTCAATTTGGACAAGTCTGAAATTTAGTTGTTTGGTAAAGAGTTAAAAGAATTATGTCTTCAACATTTGTGACAAAAACTGATACCTTGATGGGTGAATTCTTCACAGACACAACACACGCCATTACATCTACAATCCACTGAGGATTAACCACTACTTTAGACTTTAGTGTCTCTGTCGTAAAATGTTGCAAGCTACCTAACTCATGTAAAAACTGTACAGCCTGATAAATCTGAAATGATAAAGCCAGAGACAGTAACTGTTGGCAACTGTAACATTTCTCACAAAATCCGTAGTTTTAAGCACCCTTTTGAAAACATTATGGGAAAAGCAGAAAATCTTGGTAGCCTGCATTTCCTCCCTCTCCAACAATGTTTTTATTCCGTGTCACGGGATATAACTCATTCCTTTCTGCATTGCCTCTTCCCCTATGAAAAAATCAATATCTAACAACTGTATCAGGGAAAATTCTCTTTAGCTCAGCAGTTATGGTGTCAGTTTTTTTTTACACCTCGAAAAACAAGGATCCATTCCACACAGGTTTGAATCCCTCCAGGTGCAGTTTGTATGTCAGCAATGCATTAGTTTCAAACTTTCATGTTGCAGGTAGGTTTGTGGTAGGTTTAACATAACAATAAGTCCTACATTTTAACACCACAGAACAGCATTCCTCTCCCGCCCCTGACCACTGACCAGCAACTCGGGAAAAAAAACTGTGTTGGGTACGGGTAAAAAAGAGACTCCAGGAAAGCACAGTAAGGTGAACTGGCTGCCCCAATATTACTGAAATAATGTTGATAACAGCATACAATCAAAGTAAATTAACCCTTATACTGCTATGAGCAACTCACTGACCCTTATACAGTTAGTGTAGATCAAGATTAGACTG
Source organism: Tridacna crocea (assembly GCA_943736015.1). Lineage (NCBI taxonomy): Eukaryota > Metazoa > Mollusca > Bivalvia > Cardiida > Cardiidae > Tridacna > Tridacna crocea. Next base: position 28,339,817 of record OX031066.1, on the reverse strand, counting down.
CAAAGAATTAGCTGTTTGATCTTGGATCTAGGATGTCCTATACAGAGATATTTTTCCCTAAAATATATTTTTGAAATAGCAACATTTGGCTTCTACAAAAGCCCTCTTCATTGGGTTGGTAATATTACATTTTTATTAAAATGTTATCTGAGCAATATCTACCTTTCCACAGGGTCAATAAAATTGAACTGTTTACTGAAGGCTTAACTTTTTACAAAAAAAAAAATGGAAAAAAGAGGAAATGCTGGTTAGAAGCATTTCCTCCTTTTCTCTAAACATTTTCAAGTGGGTTTTCTTTCAGGGTTTTAACAGTTGGGGTTATGAGATTAAACCTAACATGACATGTGAATTTGGCTCTATACAGTGCGATAAAAGTGGGGTAAAATGAGACATTCTATATAGAGCGATGTCATTCTGTATAGTATGACATCATTTTGTAAGTTATTCAATGGAATATAATCTGCATCTGCATTTTACTTTAAATAAGAACTTATTTTTCTTTCATTAATAGTTGGTCCTATTAGAATCCAAATATTCTTCTTTCTATCATGGTTTATCATTCAATGAACCATGATGTAAGTTATGAGGAACAATAAATAGACCATTTGGGGTATCACCCTCTTGGATCATTTATTGTACCTCGTAACTCACAACTGTGGTTTATTGAATGATAAACTACAATAGTAAGAAGATTATTACTTAACCAATTACCACACAATCCCTACTTTTGATGCCCCTGAGAAAGAAGCCTTTTGAAAACACTGTGGGAAAAGGAGAAAATGCTGGTAACAAGCATTTTCTCCTTTTCCCACAGTGTTTTCCACCCTTCCCAAAACAAATTTAAATTTTTCAGTCACCTTTATTTTGTAGTCTGCAAATGCTTTCAATTTGGACCAGTCTAAAATTTTCTCGTGTGGTAAAGAGTTAACCAACCTCGGTCTTGTCAAACAGTCCTGATGTATTTGCCATCTGTTCTAACTCTGAGTACTCGATAACATCTTTTGTGCTTCTGCAGCTGAAATTATACCTCAACAATATAGACTACTGTACATTTCTATGGTATCTACATTCTCTAGACGACTAAAAAATTAAATGAGTGTCTCTACATACTCCATAGTTCTAATGACCTTGATAAAGAGAGATTTCAAGTAAATATTAAGGGAAAACAGTGCCGTAACCAGCATTTTCCTCTCTTCCTACAACATTTTGTTCCCTTTTAAAGATAAATCCCTTCAATTGCGTCTACTTAAAATTATGTCTTTGATTGGGCCAAGTCTAAAATTTTGTTGTTTGGTAAAAAGTTGGTAGTAATACAGAATTTAATTACAATGATGTAACACCTGAAGAGAAAAATTGCAACACATATTTCCCCATGATCTAGGGTCTTGCAGTAGGTCATGTCTTGTGTCATGCACATGGTGGCATTTAGAAGTGATTTTTATTTCATGCTTTCCGGTAAGTTATCTAGCCCCCCCCCCCCCACCCCCCAAAAAAAGGGGGGGGTTAAAAGCATGAAATAAATAGAATATTGATAATTTTGTTTTTGTATTAAACTCTTCATTAAATTGTCAATTTACAGGAAATATCCATATAATTTTTCAGACTACCCTCTTAACCCTTTACAAGACAATCCCTGGTTTTTACGACCAAGAGGAAGAAGCCCTCGGAAAACATTGTGGAAAAAGGAGAAAATGCTAGTGACCAGTATTTTCTACTTTTCCCAAAATGTTTTTACTCTCTTAAAGTCAGGTTTCAAATTTTTTAATCATGTTTATTTTTTTTGTCTGTAATTTTGTTGTTTAGTAAAGAGCTAAATGTCTAAGACAGAAAGATAGACACACAGTCAACTTGCTGAGATATAAAATTGCTTGATAAGCTTTATCCCATTACCACACAATCCCTACTTTTGACGCCCCTGAGAAAGAAGCCTTTAGAAAACATTGTGGGAAAAGGAGAAAATGCTGGTTACCAGCATTTTCTCCTTTTCCCACAATGTTTTCTACCTTTCACAAAACAAATTTCAAATTTTGGGTCACTTTTATTTTGTCATCTGCAAATGCTTTTGATTTGCACAAACCTAAAATTTTGTCGTTTGGTAATGAGTTTAACAAAATTATTTGTGCTATTACTTTATGACGCTTTTTTCTAAGGTCAGCCACACCTCCGGTATCTGTTCTCCCATATATTTCTCTTGTAACGTTACTTCATATAGACAGTCTTGTAGCTCCTTTATGCCCTGTTACATAAAATGTATTTTTGCAAAGAATCCTCGCGATTTGTAAGATATTTGAGCCATGCTCTCAGAAAAAGCGCCGAAATGCATCTGCAAAGAGTGTCAACACAGGTCACCCTGCGCAGTCCGCACAGGCTGACCTCCGTCGATACTTTTTTGCCACTGGTAATTTTTTCTGAATGTTAAGGAACCAGTAAAGTCTACCTCATGATTCAGTCGCTGTTTGCACAAAATGGAAAATAAAAGATCCAGCATTGTGATATGACTTGATTGGTATCTTCAGTAGCAGAAATGCATAGAATGTCCTTTTGCCTGCGCATGATTCATCACTGATTCTCAATATATGTGTGTGTGTATATGTATATTATGTATATTGAGAGTTAGTGTGGGCTATTATATTGATTTAACATGCAAAAAAAAATCAGAAATTTGCAAGCTTTTCTTCATATTCATATTGTCACTCTTGTAAAACTGTATATGTAAAGTATATGTAAAATGGGCCGGAGGCCTAACTTACGGAAATAAAATATGTTATGTTATGTTATGTTATGTTATACTATTATATAAAATGTGACCCAACACACAAAAAGGGACCTTCTGGGAGCTGCAAAAAGTGTCACCCTGGTCAGACTGTGCGAAATGCACAGGCTGACCAGGGTTGACACTTTCCGCTTTAATGACATTTTCTGTATGAAAAGTGGTTATTGCACCTTGCTATACAACCATTTTTGAATTCTCAACTTAAATTGACCTGCACTACTGTTCGTCTGTTTTCATCTAACTGATTTACAAAATTCCCATATGTTCCCTTTTTACATGATGGATTACAAATATTAACCTTGGTTACAAAATAGATAAACAGCACTCTCTGAAAAGGAGGCTAAATACCTCTCTATGAAGCATGTATCAAGCAGGACCTCGCATCATTATGGATCCTTAAAATCCATTATGTCTAATAATGAATCATGAGGTACAATGGTTATCTGACATGCAAAAAATTTAACAATAGGAAAAAGGATCAAACCACATCTGCCTGCTCAGTCTGCACTGGCTGACCTGGAACAAAGCTTTTTTGCAAAACATATTTAACTCTTTACCACATGACAAAATTTTAGACTGGTTCAAATTGAAAGCATTTGCAGACGACAAAATAAAGGTGAATGAAAAAGTGAAATTTGTTCTGGGAGGGGTAGAAAACACTGCGGGAAAAGGACAAAATGCTGGTTACCAGTATTTTCTCCTTTTCCAACAGTGTTTTCAAAAGGTTTATTTCTCAGGGGCGTCAAAAGTAGGGATTGTGTGGTAATGGGTTAAATCACTTTTCAGAAGGTATGGCTTGGATGATTATTAAACTCAAGTGCTAAACCTGCAGAAACAAGAGCCGTCAGAGACGGGTTATGCTCCCCGAACAAGTGGTTGTCATAAAATATAAGAAATTGATATAAATTCACTTCTTTTGTCCTAGAAGAACCTGTTCATGCCCCCCAAAATTTGAAGTGAAAAGGCAATTACTATCTTAGAGATAGCCAACACAAACAATAAGCCCAATAAGCCCCCTTTAAGCCCCCTTTTCCCATAAGACAATAATGGATCATTGCAATAAATACAACAGGTGTGTGGTTTGTGGCATTTTTGAAAAATAGTTCAAAATTCGAAATTTCATAAAATTTTGAGCAGTCATGTATTAATTATTACATAAAACAATTTTTTACATGAAGCCCCCTTTTTCCGAGACGCAGCCTGAAATTAAGAAAAAGGAAGAGAGGTACCTGGGCAACGCTCCAACAAGTTCAGATTTGAAATTTCACAGTTTTGAGCACTGATAAAGGAGAACCTAGTGAAAAACAATTTTTCCCATGAAGTCCCCTTTTTCCGTGATGCAGCCTTAATTTGAGAAACCAGGAAAGACGTATTTGCGCATTAATAATTCATAGATTGCAAAAACAAAGGGCACATGTTGAAACTTGTAAAACAAGATATAACCATGAAATGTTGACAAAAACTGAACAAGATATTAGTAAAAATTGCAATTTTGCATTAGGGCCCCTTTTTCATTTTACAAGAAACCCCCTTTTTCCATGACAGAGGGTCAAATTGAAAAACAAGTAGATAAAGAAACAAGAGCACATGGTGAAACTTTGAAAAAACAATATAACCATGAAGTTGAATGAAATTTTGACCAAAACTGAATGAAATAGTAAAAATTGGAATTTTGCAAGAAGTCCCCTTTTTCCATGACAGAACGTCAACTTAAAAAACGCCCAGATTAAAAATAGCAAGGGCACATGCTAAAACTATCCATAAACAATATAACCATGAAGTTTCATGATATTCTGACAAAAACTGAATGAGATATTGGTAAAAATTGCAATTTTGCATTAAGCCCCTTTTTTCCATGACACGGGTCAAATTGAAAATCCGGGAAAAGTATATCGGCACCTTACCCTAAGGAGTTCATATATGAAGCTTTATCCAATTTGGTCCAAGGGTTGTGGAGAAATCTGCTTCGGGCGGACGGACGGACGGACAGACAAAGCGGCGATAATATGCTCGCCCTTCGGGGAGCACAAAAACTTAGAAAGTAGCAAAATGGAGAATATGCTGGTTACTTTACCAGTCCAATATGGTATTTTTTTGTTCAGAGAAATCAATTTTAAATCACAACATTAATTTGGGGTTTTAAGTATTGAGTGGAAAATTTTGTTTATTATTTTAGCAGCCAACTCTTTGCATGATGACAAAATATTAGCCTTGTCCAAACTAAAAAAGCATTTGCAGACAACATTTTCACCATGGCTCAAATGGTGCAATATTTCTATATGGTAGGGTGGAAATCAATGTGCTAAAAGGAGAAAATGCTGATTACCAGCATTTTCTCCTTCACCCACGAAGTTATTGAAAAGGCCTCTTTTTGAAGGACATTAACTCTATACCACACAATGACAACTTTTATCGACTCTGAGGAAGACCCCTTTTGAAAACATTGTGGAAAAAGGAGAAAATGCTGGTAACCAGCATTTTCTCCTTTTCCCACAAAGTTTTCTACCCTATCAAAGCAAATCTGCACCATTTCAGATCTAAACTTTTGCTGTGTGGTATGGGGTTAAGCCATTACCACACATTCCTGAGTTTTAATGATCCTGGAGGATTAGACATTAGTAAACATTATGGGAAAAAGAGAAAATGTTTGCAACCAGCTTTTACTCCTTTTCTCACAATATTTTCTTACCTTTCAAAAATAATTACAAACATTTGAACCATACCGAATTTGTGCTATGCATATGTTTTTAATTTGGGCAAGCCCAAAACTTTATGGTATGATTGATGAAACTCATTACCAAACGACAGTATTTTAGGTTCATCCATATTGAAAGCATTTGCAGACAAGAAAATAAAAGTGACTTAAGAAATAATCTTCTTTCTATCGAGGTATATCGTTCAATAAACCTCAGTTGTGAGTTATGAGGCACAATAAATAATCCACGAGGGCGATAGCCCGAGTGGGTTATTCATTGCGCCTCATAACTCACAACGTGGTTTATTGAACGATATACCACGATAGAAAGAAGATTATTTCGATTCTAACATGGCCAATTCTTAATGAAAGGAAAACAAGATCAAACTGAGAGTAAAAATGCAGATGAAGATTATGTTCCATTGAATAACTCACTCATTGAATGACGTCACTCGATATAGGATGACATCACTCTACATGGATTGTCGCAGATTTTACCACGTTTTCCTTGCACTGTGTTTATAGAGCCAAAGTCGCGTGTCATGTTAGAATGAAAATTTGAAATGTGTTTTGTGAAGGGTAGGGAAAACTTTACATGAAAAGGAGAAAATGCTGGTTACCACCATTTTCTCCTTTTCCCACATTGTTTTCTAAATGCTTCTTTCTCAGGGTCGTCAAAAGTAGGAATTGTGTGGTAATGGGTTAAACCTTGGATCTACATTGTATGCTGCTTTGTAAAGGCCCAGTCACACAGCGAAAACGCATGAATTACGCACGAATTACGCACAGATTTTCGTTTCTGCGCAGTGCGTGCGTCGTATGCGTAATTCGTCGGTGGAACTAACGTTGACAGTCGGTGATTGTAAGTGGATGTGCGTCGAAGGCGGTTTGTGCGTGATAAATTTTTCCGACGCGTTGGTGTGCGTAATTCATGATTCGGCGTGCGTAGTTAATGCGTCGAGTATGTGTGACTATGCGCGGGACACGCGTCGGCCGTCAGTGCTTATGCGTCGGAACTGGTTTGAAACCGCGCACGTCCACGTCCGTCCACTGACGCCCCACGTTCATATCACGCATGAACCGCGCATGTATCACGTTCATTCCACTGACATCCACTGACAATCACTTAAAAAACTGACGAATAACTGACATATCACTGACGGAAAACGCATTACGACGCACATCCACTGACGTGTGACGCATTTCCAACGCATTGCCACACACATCTGACAGACGACTAACTGACAGAAAACTGATGAATCACTGACGTTCCACTGACGAATCATTGACAACTCGCGTATGATTTTTGGCATATAAAAGCAGCCATTTTGGGCACTTTTGCCATTCCAGGCCTTGCTGCCAAAGGGTCCATATCACTATGAACCCTCAAAGAACAGATGTTATGGTGTTCCTGCTGCAGCACCAGAATGCCCAGATGGTGCAACTTCATCAGATGTTGGCCAGGAGAAGAAGACGCAGGAGAAGACAACAGATCCGGGCGGTCCGGACCAGAAACTGGATCACTAGAAGACCACAGCAGGGCTTGTATGACCGTCTGATGGTGGAGCTCAGAAATGAAGACCCAAGATCCTTCCAGAACTTCATGAGAATGCCTCCAGACATGTTTCAAGTAGTCTTCAAGGTCTCAGGATCACAGCATCAACCGATGTGAAGTGTTCTGGATTGGCAAAAGGTACTGAGGAACTCCCGTCATGGACCGCTTTTTATATGGAAGCGATAGTGATGCTGAGGGTGCGTGTTCCATGCGTGATCCGTCAGTGATTCATGCGTGGGGCATGCGTCGACATGCGCGGAACGAAAGTGTTTGGACGTGCTCCGTTAGTGATTCGTGCGTCGGGCGTGCGTCGAATGTTCGTGGAATACTGCACCGTATTTGCTAGTATGCGTTGACGTGCGCGATATGTCAGTGATTTGTCAGTGATTGTAAGTGATACGTGCGCGGTTCATGCGTGATTCATGCGTGATTCGTCAGTGATTTCTACCCCCGACACCCCGAAATATTGGTCAATTTCTCGACAAACAAGCACGCACAAACCCAATCTCTGCGTGATTTGTGAGTGATTCGTGCGTGATCGGCTGAGTGACTGGGCCTTAACATATTCCGGCCTAAACAACAATTAAAATATACTATTCTGCATGATTCCCCAAACTGAAATAATCCATTATGTTAATTCAGCTCTGAAGGCTTCTTTCCCAGTGTCATTTAAAGTCAGCATTGTGCAGTAAAGCACTACCTCTTTACCAGACGACAATATTTTAAAGTGGTCCAAATTAAAAACACTTGCAGATAACAAAATAAACCTAATTCAAAAACTGTAATTTGTTCCCAGCAGGGTAGAAAAACATTGTGGGAAAAGCAGAAAATGCTAGTTACCAGCATTTTCTGCTTTTCCCTTAATGTTTTCAAAGTGTTTCTGTCTCAAGTAAGTAAAATCCAGGAATTGTTTGGTAAAGGGTTAAAAATCTGAACAGGTTGTAGTGTACTCACCTGTCCTGTGTATGAGCTGACAAAATGGAAACCTGCAATCTGTTTGTATCTAGCTTTCATTTCACTTACTGGAAGCTCAAATTTTGAAACCTGAAAAATAAAAAGGTTGGTTCCAAAATACAGTAATAGTAATACATGTAAAAATAGAGTTCTAACATGATATCTGAATTCCCCTCTATAAACACAGTTCAATGAAAGCTTGGTAAAATCTATGTCGTTCTGTGTAGAGTGATGTCATTCTATATAGAGTGAAGTTATTCTGTATAAAGTAAGTACGTTATTCGATGGAATATAATCTGCATCTGCAATTTTACTCTAAGTATGAACTCTTTTTCCTTTGATAAAGAGTTGGTCATGTTAGAATCAAAATAATCTTCTTTCTATTGTGGTTTATTGTTCAATAAACCATGTTGTGAGTTATAAGGTGCAATGAATAAAACACTCAGGCTATCTCCCTTGTGGATAATTCATTGTGCCTCATAACTCACTACTGGCTTGCCTGATACCAAAGAGGAGACAACATAATATCATGAATGGTCTCCAGATTTCCTAGTTTGTATTGGAGTTTAATGCAATTTTAACACCTTTGGTTCTATAATAGTGGTCAGTGACACACCTATGTGTTTCCTAGTGTCCTTGCACCATTACTGACCCAGCTTTCTTTCTGAAGCCATTAACTACTTTTTCTCACATGGATCAGGGGTGAGAGGTGAAAAATCACCAGACAGCAAATTTAACACAACCTGGTATCAAGCCCACAGCTTCCAGGTCACTCTGTATAAAGTAAGTAAGTTATTCAATAGAACATAATCTGCATTTCAAATTTTTACTCTTAGTATGAACTTGTTTTCCTTTGATAAAGAGTTGGCCATGTAAGAATCAAAACAATCTTTTTCTATCATAGTTTATCATTCAATAAACAAAGTTGTGAGTTATGAGGTGCAATGAATAAACCACTCAGGCTATCTCCCTTGTGGACAATTTATTGTGCCTCATAACTCACAACTGGCTTGCCTGATACAAAAGAGGAGACAACTTATGAATGGTCTCCAGATTTCCTAGTTTGTATTGGAGTTTAATGCAATTTTAACACCTTTGGTCCTATAATGGTGGTCAGTGACACACCTATGTGTTTCCTAGTGTCCTTGTACCATTACTGACCCAGCTTTCTTTCTGAAGCCATTAACTACTTCTTCTCACATGGATCAGAGGTGAGAGGTGAAAAATCACCAGAGAGCAAATTTAACACAACCTGGTACCAAACCCACAGCCTCCAGGTCACGAGGAAGATACACTGAAAGAATTCGCTGACGATGATTTGGGTGTGGCTTAACCCATTACCACACAATCCCTACTTTTCGACCCTGAGAAAGAAGGCTTTAGAAAACATTGTGGGAAAAGGTAACCAGCATTTTCTCCTTTTCCCACAATGCTTTCTACTTTCTAGCCTTCACAAAACAAATTCAAATTTTTAGTCACTTTTACTCTACAAATGCTTTCAATTTGGACAAACCTAAAATTTTGTTGTTTGTTGATGAGTTAAATCATGCATTTTTTCTTTGACAGGGTAAAACATATTGTGGGGAAAAAAAAAAAGGAAAAAATACTGGTAATCAGCATTTTCCCCTTTTTCCACAATGTTTTCAGAAGGCTTCTTTCTCAGGGTCATTAGGGATTGTGTGGTAAAGAGTCAACAACCCTTGGGAATGAAGGTTTTTGAAAGTATTGTAGTAACCAGCATTTTCTTCTTTTCCTGCAATGTTTTCTACCCTTCCCAAAACAGATTTCAATTTTTCAGTCAAAATAATTTTGTCTTCTGCAGATGATATGCATTTTTTCCTTTTCCCACAATGTTTTCAAAAGGCCTCTACCTCAGGGTTGTTAAAAGTTAGGATTGTATGGTAAAAAGTTAAATCCCATTACACAAGGGGCTTACCTGATCTATGTGGGACCCTACCACAAATATAGGGGCATTAGGGGCCTGCACCGAAATAGAACTCAACCAGAAGTCAAGACCAGCATGTTCATGTCCAAGTCTCACATTCCAGAGTAACAGATACACAGCACGATTTGACAGGAAAAACTGTGAAACAAAAGAAAATTTTAAAATTTTAAAATTTTCGTGCCATAGTCTTACATTCCACAGTAACAGATATACTGCACAATTTGACAGGAAAAACTGTAAAAAGAAAGGAAATTTAAAAATTTTACAATTTTTGTGCCATAGTCTCACATTCCATGGCAAGAGAAAATGGCACGATTTAACAAGAAAAACTGTATCAAAACCTTTCTAACTATGTTTCAGTTGACAAATAGTTCATACATTCATTTTTCAATTCTGACTGAAGTTTACGATGAATAGACAGATGTGAATAAGTTCATTGAGGTTGTTTATGTCGCTGCTCAACGACTGTCAGTGGAGCCCTATATATAGAATCATGTGATTCTCAGTTGAAATGGAAGTGATTGCTATACCGACAAGGTTAGATGTAGGTAAGAAATCTGCTGAGTTGTGAAGAGTGGTTGTACACATGACCAACCTGATGTGTGTTATAGTAGACAGTTTGTCCGGCAAAGTCCCATACACTGTATGTGATTGATTCATCCCCTGACTTCACCGTCCATGTGGAAATGTCAATACCTGCAGAATGAACAATCGATTTCATTTTCCCTTCGGCACACAATGTCGACTTTTGATAACCCTTGGAAATAGGACTTTTGAAAACATTGTGCGAAAAGAGAAAATGCTGGTAACCAGCATTTTTTTCCTTTTCCCACAATGATTTCGACCCTATCAAAGAAAAGTTGCACCATTTGAGCATCAGTGAAATTGTTTTCTGCAAATGCTTTTAATTTGGACAAGGCTAAAATTTTGTTGTCTGGTAAGGAGTTAAAATGATATCCACTGCTGAGAAAAACTTTGATACAAAAATACAAGCACATAAGAGTTTCATTAATTTTTGATGATTCTGTGCAAGTCATTACATCATTACTGGTCTATAAGCCCATTACCACACAATCCCTACTTTTGTCGACCCTCAGAAAGAAGCCTTTAGAAAACATTGTGGAAAAAGGAGAAAATTTGGTAACCAGCATTTTCTCCTTTTCCCACAATGTTTTCTACCCTTCACAAAACAAATTTTGAATTTTGGGTCACTTTTATTTTGTCGTCTGCAAATGCTTTCGATTTGGACAAACCTAAAATTTTGTCATTTGGTAATGAGTTAAGACTGTTCTTTCTTACAAATTACTTGATTGTGAGACAGAGATAGACTACTCCTTTGCCATACAGAAAACTGACCGACAGCAAGAAGTTTCCGCTCAGGTCTGCATGTGCCAACTATGAAGGCTGACCTGGTTGATATTCTTTTGCAGATGCATTGATTCTTTCCCATGCAATCCTGACTTTTAACGACCTTGGGAGAGAAAGCTTTTGAAAAAATTGTAGGAAAAGGAGAAAATGTTGGTTATCAGCATTTTCTCCTTTTCCCACAATGTTTTCTACTCTTCCAGAATCAAACTGAACTTTTGAGTAACATTTATTTTGTTGTCTGCAAATGCTTTCAATTCAGAATAGTTTAAAATTTTGTTGTTTGGTAAAGAGTTCAGGCCCCCTTTTTTTACAAAGCATAGCTATTATAGGGCTTACCATCAGTTATGGCTTCTCCCTGAGTTAGACCTGTTTTCCCATCTTTGCTTAGCAGAGAATTCACCAAACTGTCAGAAAAAGAAATGGTGAGAACATAATGCATTTTTTTATAAGCTCTATTTGCAGTACACATACTTCTTTATTATACTGCAAAGAAATTTCTCGTGATCTGATTGGATAATATGCCCCAAACATATATACCATGTACACTGGCAAAACCAATGTAAAAGCAGTTTCCCTTTTGGGAGCCCCCTGTACATGACTTCACTATCAACACAACATCCAAAATGGTGGTGTCAATAAAGATTATGAGCTGCACGTTTTAGCTGTATATAAGCTGCATGTTCTAGCATGTATTACCAAGGTTTCAGTGACGTCATTTCAAAGTTATACAGTTTTCAATGAAGTGGGGCACTCACTCAATTTTTTACACCAAAAAACAGGTAAAATTCGCATAACAAACGTTTGAATGGTAAAACTTTGTAGTATAATAAATTTGTTGTACAGTCAGGTGGCAGAGGACTTTGAAACTTGTTCATGGCCATGAAGAAGGCTCGGGGCAACATAATTCAACACAGCCGTGAACAAGTTTCAAAGTCCATTGCCACCTGACCGTACAACTAATGCTGTAATCATTTCAGAAAAAAATACAGAACTTCTTATGAACTCAAAGCATGAAAGTGGGCAAGAAGTGCATAGCTGGACAAACCAACCTGCTTGAACCTGTGCTGCATATATCTTTTTTATTGAGGTTTAAATGACTAATACATTAATCACTGAGCCATACAGAATTCTCTCTAGAAGTTGAAAGATATTGATATTATATAAGAAGAGGCTATGATTCATTTGATAAACCCTGAAAGACCTTGATTAAAACATTGCCATATGGTCCCATTTTAGACCATTCTGTAAGAATCACAAATCATATTGATAACAAAAATCTGAGGGACAGGAAAAAAAACAAGAGGACCATGATGGTCCTATATCGCTCACCTGAGTACTAAGCAGCAAAGGTCTACAACAAAGACTATAATTACCAAATACTGAGGTTCAAGGGCTAATGATGATGAAAAAAGAGCGGCAAATTGTTGAAAGATATGCAATCCCACCACCAGTTGTATAGGAGGTATAATAGTTGCAAAGGGCTGGCAATGCAACAGACAATTTGACTTGAGACTTCAAAATTCCACTCTGGACAAGCAAACAATACTATTAAAATAAAGATCAAAGTGGAATTGCTCAAAATCCACGCTAGGTAGAGTTATTGTTCTTGAACCGAGTACTCAGTAATATCACAACAAACATGCATACCAATTTTGAATTCGTTCCGACTTGAGATGACAAAGTTATATTCCAAACAAGCATTCAATGCAGACTCATGTGAGATTTTATTGAGAAAAACATTCTAACCAATTTTCAATTCAGCTTAGCAAGAAATGTGGTCTCAAGAGTGCTCACAAGAACACTTTTAAACATTTCCCTCTTTATCTCTATGTGAAATCTGAGACCAACAACATAGGGCTAACTTTCACACCAGGACCATAATTTGAAGTATTTTAGTAGAGGGCCACTAGATGATGCTACATGCCAAATATGAAAGCTCTAGCCCTCATGGTTTGGGAGAAGAAGATTTTCTAAGATTTCCTCCTTTATCGCGATGTGAAATCCGGGAACCTACAACATAGGGCCATAATTCGAGGTATGTTGATAGAAAGCCACTAGATGATGCTATATGCCAAATATGAAAGCTCTAGCCCTTATGGTTTGGGAGAAGAAGATTTTCTAAGATTTCCTTCTTTATCGCTATGTGAAATCTTGGAACCTACAACATAGGGCCATAATTTGAGGTATGTTGATAGAAAGCCACTAGATGATGCTATATGCCAAATATGAAAGCTCTGGCCATTACGGTTTGGCACAAGAAAATTTTCTAAGATTTCCTTCTTTATCGCTATGTGAAATCCAAGACCCACAACATAGGGCAAATTCTTTACATCAGGGACATAATTTGACGAAAATTGGTAGAGGGCTACTAGATGATGCTACATGCCAAATATGAAAGCTCTGGCCTTTACCATTTGCACAAGAAGGTTTTTAAAGATTTCCTTCCTTGTCTTTATGTGAAATCCAAGACCAACAACATAGGTTTAATTTCACACCAGGGCCTTAATTTGAAGTATTTGGTAGAGGGTCACTAGATGATGCTGCATGCCAAATATGAAAGCTCTAGCCCTTACGGTTTGGGACAAGAACATTTTCTGAGATTTCCTTCTTTATTTCTTTGTGAAATCCGAGACCCCACAACATAGGACCAATTTCCACACTAAGGTGATAATTTGAAGTATTTCAGTAGAAGGCCACTAGATGATGCTACATGCAAATTATGAGAGCTCTAACCCTTACGGTTTGGGAGAAGGAGATTTTCTAATATTTCCTTCTTTATCTCTATGTGAAATCTGAGAACCCACAGCATAGGGCCAATTTCAAGACTAGAGCCACAATTTGAAGTATTTTGGTAGAGGGCCATTAGATGATGCTACATGCCAAATATGAAAGCTCTAGCCCTTACAGTTTTTGACGAGAAGATTTTTAAAGTTTTTTCACTCTGTTGCCATAGCAACCAGAGTTCTACATGGAATTCAAATCTTTGAAGTATTTTGAAAGTGCATCATCTAGGGATCATTTCTGTGAAGTTTGACTGAAATCTAAATGTTAGTTTAGGAGGAGAAGAATTTTTTGTAATTGTGAACGGACGGACAGACAGACGGACGAACGACGGACATTGATTGATCACATTAGCTCACCTTGAGCACTTCGTGCTCAGGTGAGCTAAAAATTAAGGGAGCAGGAGTTATGATTCCTGTGCACTGCACTCCCCCTTGATGAGATCTATCCACCCATGAAATTTCATAACCCTACCTAGTATAGTTAAAGATTTCCTTCTTTATCTCTATGTGAAATCCGAGAACCCACAACATAGGGCTATTTTCAACACTAGGGCCATAATTTGAAGTATTTTGGTAGAGGGTCACTAGATGATGCTACATGCCAAATATGAAAGCTCTAGCCTTTAAGGTTTGGGACAAGAAGATTTTTGAAGATTTCCTTCTTTATCTCTATGTGAAATCCGAGAACCCACAACATAGGGCCAATTTCCATACTAGGGCCATTATTTGAAGTATTTTAATAGGGGCCCACTAGATGATACTACATGCCATATATGAGAGCTCTAGCCTTTATGGTTTTGGACAAGAAGATTTTTAAAGATTTCCTTCTTTATCTCTATGTGAAATCCAAGAACCCACAACATAGGGCCATTTTCAACACTAGGGCCATAATTTGAAGTATTTTGGTAGAGGGCCACTAGATGATGCTGCATGCCAAATATGAAAGCTCTAGCCCTTAAGGTTTGGGACATAAAGTTTTTTACAGATTTCCTTCTTTATATCTATGTGGAATCGGAGAACCCACAACATAGGGCCAATTTCCACACTAGGGCCATTATTTGAAGTATTTTGGTAGAGGGCCACTAGATGATACTACATGCCATATATGAGAGCTCTAGCCCTTATGGTTTGGGACAAGAAGATTTTTAAAGATTTCCTTCTTTATCTCTATGTGAAATCCGAGAACCCACAACATAGGGCCATTTTCAAACTAGGGCCATAATTTGAAGTATTTTGGTAGAGGGTCACTAGATGATGCTACATGCCAAATATGAAAGCTCTAGCCCTTACGGTTTGGGACAAGAAGATTTTTAAAGATTTACTTCTTTATCTCTATGTGAAATCCGAGAACCCACAACATAGGGCCAATTTCTACACTAGGGCCATTATTTGAAGTATTTTAATAGAGGGCCACTAGATGATACTACATGCCATATATGAGAGCTCTAGCCTTTATGGTTTGGGACAAGAAAATTTTTAAAGATTTCCTTCTTTATCTCCATGTGAAATCCAAGAACCCACAACATAGGGCCATTTTCAACACTAGGGCCATAATTTGAAGTATTTTGGTAGAGGGTCACTAGATGATGCTACATGCAAAATATGAGAGCTCTAGCCCTTACGGTTTGGGACAAGAAGATTTTTAAAGTTTTTTCTCTCGGTTGCCATGGCAACCAGAGTTCTCCATGGAATTCAAATCTTTGAAGTATTTTGAAAGTGCATCACCTAAGGATCATTTCTGTGAAGTTTCACTGAAATCTGTTGGGTGGTTTCAGAGGAGAAGAATTTTTAAGTAATTGTTCACAGACGGACGGACGGACGCACGCACGGACGCCGGACAACGATCGATCACAATAGCTCACCCTGAGCACTATGTGCTCAGGTGAGCTAAAAACCTGTTATCAAAATGAGATCAGAATCACCTTTAGAAATAAAACACAATTCCTTAACTTCAGAGGACCTGTCTGCTACATGGGCATAAAATATTATAATGGAGAAAAAAATGAAGGCATTGAAAAAGCAAAAATTGAAAAATAAAGTAATTTCACACAGGAAACATTATCTTTTAAAGAGCACAGCAAGCGAGTGCAATTGCTGGATTTTCAGTGAAAATTTTAAGTTGAAAAAGGGCCATAACTGTCTAAACTAAAGCTGTCACTGAATGTGATTTTATACCCCTGCCAACACTTTGACAGTATTTTGTACACAGACGGACACAGGCTCAGACACATGGATGAACAGACACACAAACAAACAGGCTGATTCCAGTATAACTCCAAAAACATTTGTTTTGTAGGGGTATAAAAATGTTTTAGTTATTTGCCCTTGTTTACCCTTTTGATAGTTTTAAATAGTTTGCCTGAGTTTGAACAAAATATCTTCATAGATAATAGGGATATTACAAAATGTTAAAAGGCTTAAAGGTTTTTGCTCAGTGACAACAACAACTTAAAACACAATTTAGATCTATCAATCCTATGAATGTATTTTGAACAAAGTAGCAATGTGCAGTGCTTTTTTTCCCAAATGACATAATTTTAGACATGTCCCAATTGCAGCATTTGTAAACTGAAATTTTCGGAGAGGGGTAGAAAACAAAGTAAGAAAAAGGAGAAAATGATGGCTACCAGCATTTTCCCCTTTTTTTCACAACATTTTCAAAAGCAGTCTTTATCAGTCATTAAAATTTGGGATTGTGTGGTAAGGGGTTACAAAAAATGTTTGTTAATATTTTGTAGAAATCATTCATTTAGACAAGTAATCTCTGTAATTTAAACTTAAATAAACTAAACTGGTTTCAAATATTTATTAGCCAAATGCCATAACTCTTTAAAGTAAAATACTGACTTTTAACGATTCTGGGAAAGAAGACTTTTGCAAACATTGTGGAAAAGGAGAAAATGCTGGTATCCAGCATTTTCTCCTTTTGCCACAATGTTTTTCATCCATTTAAAGAACAAGGAATTTGACAGAGGTCTATTACATAAAGCTACATGCAAAATTTGGTCGCCCTGGGCCTTATGGTTTCAGAAAAGAAGATTTTCAAATATGTTCAATATTTTTTAGTTTTGTTGCCATAGCAGCTACAGCTTTTGAAAGAATCAGATTCTTTCAAGATATTCTAAAGAGGACCATGGCAGGATTATTTCTGCAAAGTTTCATCAAATTTGGATAAGCAGTTTCAGAAAAGAAGTTTGAAAAAAAAAAAAAGTTAATACATGCATGGACAGACATTCGGATGGACACAAGCACGCATGCACTGACGGACAGACACATGACCGACACAAGGCCAAGACATAAGCCCACTGACCAAAGGCCAGTGGAACTTAAAAATTGCACCATTGTCATCTACAAATGCTTTCAATTTAGACTTGTCTGAAATTAATTTCCTTTGATACAGTTAATGAAAATGGAAAATTTTAAATAAAACAGTATAGAGTATCAGGTGATTCCACGTTACCTTGTTTTTCCAGCTCCCCCCAAACCAACTAACATCAGTTTGGTCCTCCTACACTGCTGGGAACCACTCATCATTCTTCTAAGATAACCAAATATGGTAGCAAACCCTTTGGCCCTGATCTCCCTGGGAGGGGTTTTCAGTAAAGGACACTCTGCTATTTCCAGTCCTGAATAAAATATGTGGATTTGTTATTTACACATAAAAGTTAAAGATACATCCTTATGGCAAGAGAGACAAAATGCTATTAAAACTTCCAAGCGTGTAGACGGCTCAGCTGTGTAAATATAGACAAATAACTAATATAGAATAAATTATCATGTGTGGAGGATAGAATAACTAGAGGAATTTGTCCTCATGTAATACCAGAATGACAACAGCCATACCTTGTAAGGCCTCCAAAACATGAAATGGACATTCTATCCATTGCATTCTAGGCAAACTTACAGCCATCAAGAAGAATTATTTGGCATGAACATACTTACATGATTACAGCTTCACAAAATTTGGATGAAATTTGTTAACCAACATTTTGTCCTATTACCACGATGTTTTCTATCCTATCAAAGCCAAGTCCTATTGTTTGATTTACAATGAACTTTTCTTATACAAAGGCTATCTATTTGGACAATTCTGAAATTTGGTTGTCTGACACAGAGTACCCTAAATGCCTACTTTATAAGCTAGAGAGTGTACACAGTTCTGAAGGAAGTGAGAGAAGATTTGGATAGCGGGATATATCAAGGATCCTCAACTCTTGCAGATTTCTTACTTCTGGAGAAACTGTTACAAAATCCTTGGTAAAATAAACAGAAGTGTTCAAAATTTAGTTGTCTGATACAGAGTAAATACCTACTTGTTAAGCTGGAGATTGTACTCAGTTCTGCAGGGGGATTGTGGCATATATTCAGGATCCGTAAGTCCTAAAAATTTCCAACTTCTGGTGGAACCGTTACAAATCCTTGGTAAAATTAACCAAGGTGTTCAAAATTTAGCTGTTTAATACAGAGTAAATACCTATTTGTTAAGCTGGAGATTGTACTCAGTGCAGCAGGCAGTGAGAGAAGATTGGGATTGTGGGATATATTTAGGATCTTTAACTCCAGAAAATTTCCAACTTCTGGTGGAACCATTACATATCCTTGGTAAAATTAACCAAGGTGTTCAAAATTTGGCTGTTTAATACAGAGTAAATACCTACTTGTTAAGCTGGAGATTGTACTCAGTTCTGCAGGAAGTGAGAGAAGATTGGGATTGTGGGATATGTTAAGGATCCTCAACTCTTGCAAATTTCCAACTTCTGGTGGGACTGATACAAATCCTTGGTAAAACAAACTGAGATATTCCAAATTTGTGCACTCGAGAATCTCCATTGGAAATCCACTGGGAGTATCATCCTCTATGATAAATGGAAGTAAGTTTTTTCTAACTCTCTTTACTACACAATCCAAACTTTCAAGGACTCTGAGAATGAAGCCTATAGAAATCATTATGGAAATAGGAGAAAATGCTGTTAACCTGCATTTTCTCCTTTTCCCACAATATTTTCTACCCTATCAAAGTCAGAAATTATTATATAAATAAGATCAATTTGTAGCATGCAGATATTTTGAATTTGGTACTATCCAAAAATTTGTCATTTGGTAAAGAGTGTTAGTGACAAATCTAGTATTCCAATTTTTTGTTTGTGCGCATAATAGTCTAAAAAGAATATTATTTTTTTGCCATCTGCAAATTGTTCGAAGTTGGAAGAGTCCAAGATCTTTTGATTTGGAAAAAGGGTTCACCCTTTATCACATAGTAATTAGTTCTTACTACCCTAAGGAAGAATGCTTTTAGAAATATCAAGGTAAAAGGAGAAAATGATGGTAACCAGCATTTTCTTCCTCTTTCCAAAAATGCTTCTACCTTAATCAATGACAAATATTTGCGTTTTAGCCAGTTGTTAATTTGTCGCCTTGTAAATACCTTCGATTTGAATTGGTCTAAAATTTCACTATTTATGGCCTATAACACATGAAAAGGGGCATTCAAGTAAAGTAAAGTGTTGTCTCAAATCAGTCTGCCCAATTGCCGCAGGCTAATCTGAAACAGCACTTTCCACTTTTATGTAATTTTATGTTTTGTCCAAAATTACTGTAGCACAAAATCTAACAAAGTCATAAAGTGCCATCTGGGATTAGCCTGCGCAGGCTCATCCGAGACAACAATTTACATAAATGTCTGAATGCCCCTTTTCACATGTTAAGGCCATACAACATTTGCTGCTTGTGTTTAGAGAGGTAACAAGTTAAATACCTGGTGGTTGAGTCCCTTGGTATCCAAACCTTGGGAACATGTTAAAAAGTGCAGAGTTCATCTTGCTCAACTCACTCACATCTAGAAACTCACTATTATCAAGGTCAAAAGAGTCAAATAGTTTCCTGGGGTCCTGAAACATTTCAAATAGGATAACAGTCTCTCCAGAGCACAAAGTTTTTATCAAACAAGGGCTCAGAAGGGTGGAGCATATACGCCCGAAGGGGCTTGACAGTAAAATGGATTAAAATAGAGAACACCTATAGAAATCCAGAGTCCGTATTCACCAATCATTCTTAACTAGAGCTATCACTTAACGTGATCATACCCCCCACCAGCTCCTTGCCACCAAACAGGTCTTTGTCACAGAATGCAGAATGGTTGAGTACGAAAGTAAGAGTTTAACATGAGCGGCAAATTGTCGCAAGATACGCCCGTATTACCCCAAGTTGTTAAGCTGGGGCATACACCAGACCAAATTCAAGTATGAAAAACGACAAAGGGCAATAACTCAAAAATTAAGCAAGCAAGAGTTATGATTCCTGTGCACCACATTTCCCCCTTGATGAGATCTATCCATCCATAAAAATTTCATAACCCTAGCTAGTATAGTTTTGGAGATATTCACTGGACCAAATTAAAGTATGAAAAACAACAAAGGGCAATAACTCAAAAATTAAGCAAGCAAGAGTTATGATTCCTGTGCACTGCACTCCCCCTTGATGAGATCTATCCACCCATGAAATTTCATAACCCTAGCTAGTACAGTTTTGGAGATATTCACCGGACCAAATTCAAGTATTAAAATCGACAAAGGGCAATAACTCAAAATTTAAGCGAGCAGGAGTTTCCTGTGCACTGCACCCCCCCCCTCCCTTCATGAGATCTATCCAGCCTTGAAATTTCATAACCCTAGCTAGTACAGTTTTGGAGATACGCTCCAGACCATATTCAAGAATTTAAAAAAAAAGGCAATAACTCAAAAATTAAGCAAGCAAGAGTTATAATTCCTGTGCAGTGCACTCCTCCTTGGTTAGATCTATCCACCCATGAAATTTCATAACCCTAGCTAGTATAGTTTTGGAGATACGCTCCGGACAAAATTCAAGTATGAAAAAAAACAAAGGGCAATAACTGAAATATTAAGCAAGCAGGAGTTATGATTCCTATGCACTGCACTCCCCCTCGATGAGATCTATCCACCCATGAAATTTCATAACCCTAGCTAGTATAGTTTTGGAGATATTCACCGGACAAAATTCAAATATTAAAAATGACAAAGGGCAATAACTCAAAAATTAAGCAAGCAGGAGTTATGATTCCTGTGCAATGCACTCTCCCTTGGTTAGATCTATCCAGCCATGAAATTTCATAACCCTAGCTAGTACAGTTTTGGAGATATGCTCCGGACCAAATTCAAGTATTAAAAACGACAAAGGGCAATAACTCAAAAATTAAGCAAGCAAGAGTTATAATTTCAGTGCACTGCACTCCCTCTTGGTTAGATCTATCCACCAATGAAATTTCATAACCCTAGCTAGTATAGTTTTGGAGATAAGCTCCGGACAAAATTCAAGTATAAAACAACAACAAAGGGCAATAACTAAAAAATTAAGCTAGCAAGAGTTATGGTTCCTGAGCACTACACTCCCCCTCGATAAGATCTATCCACCATTGAAATTTCATAACCCTAGCTAGTATAGTTTTGGAGATATGCTCCGGACAAAATTCATGTATGAAAAAGAAATTTGTCCAGAATCATCAAAGGGCCATAACTCCATGAAACCTATATATACCATAACCAAAATAGGATATGCACATCTCTGCTTTATACTGAGACTATATGTGTAGTTTGAACCAAATCTGTTTAATAGTTGATGAGAAAAAGAGCGGACAAGAAATTTCATGAAAGGGCCATAACTCAGTGAAAAATAAATGAACCATAACCAACATTTCATATGCACATCTCTGCTTGGTACTGAGTTTACCTGTGAAGTTTGAATAAAATTCGTCCAGTTATTTATGAGAAATAGAGCGGACAAAAAGCTACAGACCGACCGACGGACGGACCGACGGACCGACCGACCGACAAGCTGACTCCTATATACCCCCCAAACAGAGTTTTGGGGGGTATAATAACATTCTTAGTCTTATTCTTCAGAATTTCATCACTGTGAAAGTTACAGAACTTCTGATTGGCTAAACCATATGGTTTTGCCAATCAGAAGTTTTGTTACTTTCACTGTCAGAAAATCTTGAAGAATAAGATTAAGAACGTTCTTAAGAATGGTTGGTGAATCTGAACCCAGATTTTAAGAGTCACATGCACAACTTCACACTACAGGAATTCGTTCTGGTGAGTTTGGACTTATTCTGATGAAAACTGTAGGAGGAGTTGTGCATACAAGAAATTGCTAATGGACGGACAGACAGAAGGACAGACGACCGGGGCCATAACATAATATGACCCTTCAGATGTATAAAAAAGATGTATTAACCCATTACCACACAATCACTACTTTTGACACCCCTAAAAAAGAAAACTTTTAAAAACACTGTGGGAAAAGGAGAAAATGCTGGTAACCAGCATTTTCTCCTTTTCCCTCAGTGTTTTCTACCTTTCCCAGAACAAATTTCTGTTTTTCAGTCACCCTTTTTTTTGTTGTCTGCAAATGCTTTCAAATTGGATCAGTCTAAAATTTCTCGTGTGGTAAAGAGTTAAGTCAAATTTAAATATGTTCATCTAACACATTCTACATTTATTTCTTGGATAGATCTTTAAGCATTAACCCTTTACCAAATGACAAAATTTGGATTGGTCAAAACTGAAAGCATTTGCAGAAAACAAAATAAAAGTGAATGAAAATTTGTAATTTCTGGTGGAAAGATAAGAAAACATTGTAGGAAAAGGAGAAAATGCTGGTTACCAGCATTTTCTCCTATTCACACAATGTTTTCAGAAGGCTTCTTTCCTTGGGTTATTAATTCAGGATAGTGTGGTGAAGGGTTAATAGAGTTTTTGCATTTCAAACTAAGAGAACAACTTAAAACATTACAAAATCATTGACTATGATCTTGATTTATGTTTTGCTTGTTACTTTACTGAAAGCATTAGAAAACAGGTTAGAAAGGTCAACAGTTGCGATGCATGCTATGGCCAATGCTTGGCTACCTTTTCTTGATTTTTCAGTGAATATTGTGTTGAAAAAGGAGCAAAATTGTGTAAATATAATTTGATACCATATATGTGGACATATACATGTGTTGAAAAATTATTTGCAATTTACCCTTACAGACATTTTGTGAACGGAAATGTTTGTGAGTTCAAGACACTTGATATTTGTTAGTATACTTGTGGTAAAATAAGCTAGCAGATAGGTTTGCAAATTTTTCGAATTCACAAAATTTTCCACATCATGAAAAATTCCTGAAAAAATGAAATTTGTTCTGAGAGGGAAGAAAACACTGTGGGAAACAGAGAAAATGCTGGTTACTTTTCTCCTTATCCCACATTCTTTTCAAAAGCCTTCATTTTCAGGCCTGTGAAAAGCAGAGATTGTTTGGGAAAGGGTTGACAACTCTAAGAAAGAAAAAATAAATTCTCATTTTCCCGAAATGTTTTCTACTCTACTAAAGAAAAATTGCATCATTTGAACCACACTGAAATTGTCGTCTGCAAATGCTTTCAATTTGGACAAGGCTAGGACTTTGTCATCTGGTAAAGTTTTAATGAGAGTATAACTACCATAGCATTAGCCTTCATCCATCGATCCAGGCCCCACGCTTTTATCCTCTTCTGAAACTCATCAAACTTCATCGTCTTGCCTGCCTTCAAGTTTCCGTACCAGGGTATCCCTGACAAACCCAGGTCAGTCAGTGATTTCAACTTTCCAAAACTTTTTGGAAGTCGAGTAAAACAATTTCCATTCAATGCCAGTTTTTCTACATTTATAAGATTTCCAAAGTCTTCAGGCAGTGACGTCAGAAACATTCCAGATGCGTATAACTTTTTCAGTTGCGTAAGTTGACAAACTACTGGAGGTATTTTCTCCATCATGTTACTCGTGATATCAAGTCTCCATAATCCTTTACAATTCATCAAAGAGTCTGGCAGATCTGCCACATTATTCTCGGGTAGTGATAGACTGTACAAGTTCTTACAGCAACCCACCGAGGCAGGAATTTCCTTGATAAAGTTACGAGAGCAGTCGAATTCTGAGAGATTTGGGAGTGACTTAAACATGTCTTCTGGCAGTTCTGTGAGCTGATTGGCTGGTATGTCCACAGACAGCAAAAATTTAGCATAATTTCCATATATTTCTGGTAGCACCTGGGATACAATAAATAATTAGAAATGTTCACTAAAAATATACCTGCTATACAAACTATATTCAGAAATGCCAATTTATTACATGAATGTAAAACATCTGTTTAGTAAACCAGCTTTTACTCCTTTTCCCACAACATTTCCTACCCTGCTGGAAATAAATGTCAATTTCTGAGTTACGTTTACTTTCGTTGTCTGCAAGTGCTTTCAATCTGGACCAGTCTAAAGTTTTGTCGTCTGGTAAAGAGTTAATGTCTGTAAAAATACCAGTTTGGGTCCCTCCTTTATTCTTATGGTAACCAGCATTTTCTCCTTTTCCCACAATTTTTCCTACCCTGCTAGAAACAAATTTCAATTTTTGAGTTACGTTTATTTTGTCATCTGCAAGTGCCTTCAATTTGAACCAGTCTAAAATTGTGACCCTTGGTAAACAGTTATTTTCAATACAAGTACCTGTGTGAGTCCCTCCTCTATTCTCATGGAAGCATGATGACCTGGGCACAGATATATGTAGCTGTTTTCATTAAAGTGGCTCACAGTCTTTGTGAGACCAGTTTTATCCTCGTTCCAACCAACAATTCCCTTGATAGCCTGTAATAAAGTTTGAGTAATGCTAATTGCTTTATATACAGGAAGGCTTTCTAAGCATTATGATTCTTAGGTGTGTATTGGAGTCTAATGACATCTTTAAAGTAACTTAGGTCATATAACAGCAGTCAGTACACATATCCATATCTTTCCTTGTTTTGTCCCACCAGGACTTACAAAAATTTCTTCCTAAGGTACTGACTATTTTTCCAAATGCATCAGAGGTATTAGGCAAAAAATCATCAGAAAGACAAGAAAGAAATTTTATCGATACCCTGGCATAATTTCGGCAACCACCAGGTGACAAGTCAAATACGCTAAACATTGAACTACCTGGCCTGGCTGGGATTGTTGGCATTTGAAAATTGTACTGGTTACCAGAATCCAAAATGCTTTTTTTATCGATATAAAGCCATATCACTTCTTTTGAGCTACATAAATAATACATATACAAACTTCCCATTTGATATGGGCTAACAAATTGTCAGTTAAGTGTTTAGCTTCTCGTTCAATGGTTTTTATGAAATAAACATATTTTGATATGTCTAAAATAGGGATGGCAACGAGTATCGATTTTAATACTCGAGTACTCGGTAATTCTTCCGATCGAGTTCTCGGTTACTCGGACCATTTTTACTCGGACGATTTTTACTCGGACGATACTAAAGTTTCAGAGCAAGATCGGTATATTTTTGTCCCAAAGAATCGGAAACAGTGAAAATCTATTCAACAAAAAATCTTGATCCGTTTGACACCCTTTGTTTACAAGCATTTATTTCACGTTCTACACACATAACGTCATAAGCATGCTTCCCAACCCACCACGATTTCAAAGGGAGTTTCCCGATTCAAGAACTAATAATTCAATCACCTGACAGTCTATTTAAACCTCAATTCAAAAAGTTTCGGGTGTAAGTGTATAAAGGGTGTGATAAAGCTTGTATCCCAAGATACACATACATATACATCCGAGCAGGTTAATCATCAACGAAAACAATGGGAAAAAGCCAAAGTTTGGACTGTTTAGTGCACAAATTGACCGCCAGAATTCAAGTCCGTCTAAAAATAGACCAACCTGCATATGAACGTAGGTTTTATTGAAATCAATGGCGTAGCTTTTTAATGTAGGCATTGTTTGACTTGCTTGCGGTCAGTGACCTAAAGTTCGTGAGCGTGTCTTGTCTGATCATCAGTTTTGGGACCGCTTATAAAATAATTATTTTTTATAGATCTTTGTATTGGAACACGAAAATAATATATATTTTACTATCCCAAAAATTAAAGCAAAATACGGTAGGTATACAACGGCATGTTGGCGATCACAAGGTATGCACGATCCCTAAATAAGTTTCACAGTCAAACTGTGAAGATTAAGGATAATTACTTTCTCCTCCCTAATTAGACCATATCAGCCGGCCTCCGATTTACTAAATTACGAAAACTTTAATGATTAGCGATTAACGTGAACGGCTTAACGTTATAATTGACACAGTTGTTGTTTATTACAGGCACGTGTCAAATTGTGAATTGTTTGGCTATCTGTCGGTAACTTTCGCACTTTTGCAACAGTGTTTTGATTACATTTAATCGGCTGAAGTGTTTGTTTTGCAAAGAAATTTTTCCTCGGGAAGCAAAATGGTACATTTTTTAAAAAAAATACCGAGTACTCGAATATCAAATTCCGTAATCGATACTCGTATGTTCGATCGAGTACTCGGTTACTCGTTGCCATCCCTAATTTAAAACCAGAGCTGTTGAAAACAACGTCACAAATTGGGAAACAAAATGCACATAAGGGCCTAAAATGCTCTACTGATTTTGAAAATGTTGAAAACTAACTTGTGCAAGTTTACTGAAAGCTCTGCGCTTTGCAGTGTAAATGAAAAAACATTATCACAGAGAAACATACACAAATATGGAAACTGTACCATGACATAGGCCTATTCATCTTGAATCTGGATCAAAGTGCAAGAAAAAAATCCCAGATAAAGATTAATTTGAACCCCTAAACTCTGGTGTTAATAATTCAGATACAGCCAAGACAAAATAATCCTTAATCCTTTTCCAGACAACAAAATTTTAACCTTGTCCAAATCGAAAGCATTTGCAGACAACAATTTCAGTGTGGCTCAAATAGTGTAATTGTTCATTGAAAGGGTAGTAAACATTGTGGGAATTAATAATCCTGTACCACACAAGCAAAGTGTAGACATGACCAAGCTGTAGGAAATGAACGCCTAACCTTTTCCAAAATGACAAAATTTTAAACTGATTCAAATTGAAAGAACTTGCAGACAACAAAATAAACATAACTCAAAAACTGAAATTTGTTTCCAGCAGGGTAGAAAACATTGTGGGAAAAGGAGAAAATGCTGGATACCTGCATTTTCTCCTTTTCCCAAAATGTTTTCAAAAGGCTCCTATCTCAGGTTCCTAAAAATTAGGGATTGTTTGGTAAAGGGTCAAATGGGGCTCAAAAGATGGAAGCATACATTACTGGAAAAGGAGAAAATGCTGCTAAGAAGCTTTTCCCATAATGTTTTCGTGAGGATTTTCTTCTGATAGAATTGTGTGGTAAAGGGTTATAACACCATTAACAACTTTATCTACCTTTGCTGCCAATGCAGAGCAAGATCAGACTGCATGGAACATGCAGTCTGATCTTTGATCTACACGGCCTGCTTTACTTAGATATTCTGCATATGAGCAATCTTTGAATTGCAAAAAGATTTGATCTTATTTCTTCAGACTTTACCAAACAACAAAATTTTAGACTACCGTAGTCCAAACTGAAAGCACTTGCAGATGACAAAATAAACATAACTCAATAATTGGAATTTGTTTCCTGTAGGGTACAAAGCACTGTGGGCAACGGAGAAAATGCTGGTTACCAGCATTTTCTCCTTTTCCCACAATGTTTTCCACAGGCTTCTATCTCTGGGTCATAAAAAACAGGAATTTTTTGGTAAAAGGTTAAAATGCCCATTAATGTCATTTTGCACACAAGGTTCTATACTTTTCAAAAGATCAGTCCTTCCTTTCTGCATAGCTTCTTCCTGTATAAACCAATATCTTACAACTGCCCATTTGGGAGAATTCCCTTTTGCTCTGTAGTTGAGGTGTTTCTCTTTTACATTTCAATGAACAAGAATCTTTTCTGCAGGGGTTTGACTCCTGTCAAGAGCAGTTTGTATTTGAGCTATGTATTTGTTGCAAACTTTCATGTGCCTAAGAAGAGCTTCTGAAACAAATTGATCATACCAACCTCTGCAATGATTAGCAACAATTCTGGGTCACTCAAATTCTGTAAGATGGAGTTGATATCTATAGCAAGCAAGAGCCTCCAGTGACCAAGATCAAGTAACTCATGTAAACCAGTCTGTACCTAAGTTAATAAAAGAATTCCTTTTAAGATACATCATTACAGCTAAAAAAAATATGCTGTTAAAACTTGAATGTGTGTAAAATTGCTCAGCTGTACAAGCAACATTAAACTATAAAAACATACCATATATAGGAAAGAACTACAGCTATCACTAAACATGATTATATCTCCCACCAGCTCTTTGTCACAAAAACAAGTCTTTGTCACAGAATGCAGAATGGTTTAGTACAAAAGTTAGAGTTGAAAAAAAGTTCAAGGGGAGATAATTCCGCAACGAATTGCAGCAGGGTCGTGAAAATTGCACATGCACAACTTCATATATATATGAACACAGTGTGTAAATTTAAGTTCAGTATTTGAAAAACTATAGGAGTTAGCTCCGGACAAATTTGTGTCTATGGACAGACAGATGGACAGACGGATGGATGGACAGACAGATAGCCATGGCAATTCCAGTATACCTTCATCCACCACATTGTGGAGAGTATAGAAATACACTGGATTTGGCCTCATTTAAAGCTAGAAACAACAACAAAACATGATGAAATGTGTATTTTATCCCTCATAACTCTTTACCAAACAACAAATATTGGACAAGTCCAAATTGAGAGCATATGCAGATGACAAAAAAACTGTGAATCAAAAACTGAATTTTGATTTTGGAAGGGTGGGAAACATTGTGGTAAAAGGAGAAAATACTGGTTACAAGCATTTTCTCCTTTTCCCTCAATGTTCACTAAAGGCTTCTTTCCCAGGGTCGTCAAAGTCGGAATTGTGTGGTAATAGGTTAATCTGTGCAACCTTGCAGCCATCAGGGAAAGCATTTGGCATGCAGATACAAGAATGAACATAGTTTCGTAAGATAAAGATTAAACTGCTTAAAAACTGACGAATAACAGCCTGAAAAACAAGCGCAGTTACATATGTAAATCTTTACCACACAGAGAAAACAATGAGCTGCATCAAATCTAGGTGACAAAATAAATCTAGTTCGAATGAAGATTTGTGTGTTCAATAGAGTAGAAGACAATGAGAGTAGGAAAAGGGAAGAATGATGGTTACCAGCATTTTCTCCTTTTCCAACAATGCTTTCAAAATTATACTGTCTTAAGGGTTTTTAAGTACGAATTTTGTGTTAATGTGCTAGACTGATCACAATTCACAATATTTGCGATCTGGTCATGGAATGATTTTTGTTGTCAACTATGCAGATACATTGAGGCCAATGCAAATCTTGGAATAGTGGTTTTAACCCTTTACCAAATGACAAAATTTCAGACTGGTCCAAATTGAAAGCTCTTGTAAACAACAAAATTAAACATAGCTCAAAAATTGAAAATTTGTTTCCAGCAGGGTAGAAAACATTGTGGGAAAAGGAGAAAATGCTGGTTACCAGCATTTTCTCCTTTTCCTGCAATGTTTTCAAAAGGCTTCTATCTCACAGTTGTACAAAACAGGGATTGTTTGGAAAAGGTTAAGGTTTATGAGTGCTCTTTTTTTTCCCCCAAAAGAATACCGATTTTGTTATTTCACTCTTTTACAGTTACTAAAATTAGGTTGAGACATGGTCTGTGAAAAGGGGCTTAATGCATCTGCAAAAAAGTATCAACCCAGATCAGCCGGTGCATTCTGTGCAGGCTGACCAGAGATAAAAACTTTTTGTTTTTTCGCATGTCAAAGGACCAGTTTACCTCATCATTCAATTGGTTTTTAAAGAAAACAGATTTTATGGATCCATATTGTATGGTTGTATGATGTTTATCATCATTTTCAAGATAATATCAGTCATATCGCTGTACCAGCACTCTGCATAATATTCTTTCAAAGCCACTGGCTGCTTTCCCACATAATTATCATTACAATAAAGGTCAGCACTGAGAGAGGAATGTATGGATTCCTAGGTCTGAGATGACTTGTGGATCACAGAGATGCATCAAGCCCTCATTTGCCTGAGAAAGGCTTATTTTGAAATCTTTGGGCTTACCTTTGTTGAGTGAGAGTCTGCAATTTCTTCCGACGGAATTTGTAGGAGATTTTTACTGTTTGATGGTAAATCAACCTGACAAAAAAGTGAATGTAACAGAGCAAAATTCACATTACTCCAGAAAAGATGTATAACATTTGACATGAGTAGGCATTTGAGGTAAGACTTTATTAAATAAGTCTAAGAAAAATGTAATTAACTCTTTACCAAATGATAAAATTTTAGACAGGTCCAAATTGAATGCATTTGCAGATGACGAAATAGAAGTGACTAAAAAATTGAAACTTGTTTTAGAAATGGAAGAAACACTGTGGGAAATTTCTCACAATGTATTCAAAAGGCTTTTTTACAGAGGTGTTAAAAGTCCAGATTGTATGGTAAAGGGTTAAGCAAGCCTTTCGCAAGCATATTAAAATTTTTTTCTTGAAAAATATAAAATTTTATCTCATATGCCAGCAAATGTCATATATTTTCTATAAAAATGAGATATTTCATAAATTATTGACAAAAAGATGCAACACTATCTACAGATGCATCCACAGTTATATCTATACTAGAGGCGCTTGAGCGCCTGTATCGCTCCACAGGCCTGATTTTTCGTAACAGTGAAGAGAAGTTTTTAACAATTACCATTCAATCCTGCATTTTAGCTACCAAATTAAGAGAAAAAGCTAAGAAAAAGATTGTGAGAAAAGAAGAAAATAATGGTCACCAGCATGTTCTTAGTTTTCCACAATAATTTCTACCCTTTTTGATACAAGTTTTACTAATCTGAAGCTATATTATATTGTCTGCAACATCTTTCAATTATGAGCAGTTACAAAATTTTTTCATCTGGTTATAGTTAAAGAGGGTCTTGTCACAAACCATTTTGGGTGGGGAAACGTCTAAATATAGAAATCTAGGTCACCAGGATTAACACCCCTTCTGTCCACTTTGCACTTGTAGGTCACCAGTAGGTCAACAAACCTTTACCAGAACTAATAAAAGTGCAGAGGTTCTCTTGTTTTATGTGAAAAGGACTATGGATTATGTAAAGCAACCCTCTTTAACCCTTTACCAAACAACAAAATTTGGGATGTGACCAAATTGAAAGCATTTGCAAATGACAAATTAAACACTGATGAAATGATGATTTCTCTCTTTGATAGAGTATAAAACACTGAGGGAAAAGGAGAAAATGCTGATTACCAGCATTTTCTCCTTTTCCAACAGTGTTTTCCAAAGACTTCTTGTCTTTGGTTGATTATGAGTAATTTCACCTTTTCCCACAGTGAAAGCAACAATGAAATCCAATGAATAGTTTGAGAGAAGAAATTTTTCAAAGATTTTACTTTATACCATAAAAGGAAAATGAGTCTCCCATAAAAGCCATGTTTTTTGACGGATCATTTTTTTTTTTAAGGAATTCTGTAAACCTCTACCTAAGGAACATTCCTGCCAAATAATAATGTTATCCAATTAGCGGTTGGGGAGGAGAAGGTTCTTAAATGTTTTTTACTTTGGTTGCAATGGCAACCAGAATTCTTCATGGAACACCATTATTTGAAGGAATTTGAAAGAGGACCACCTAAGGAACATTCCTGTGAAATTTGGTAAAAATCCAGTCAGTAGTTTCTGAGAAGTTTTTTAAAGAAAAGGTTTATGGACGCACACACGGACGAACGGACAGACAGACGGACGGACGCACGACGGACACAATGCCATGACAATAGCTCGTTGGCCTTCGGCCAGTGGAGCTAAAAACCCATACACTTCTGTGAAATAGTTACAAAACGACATAATGATAAATCAGTGATGTCACACAATTGTGATATCAAACCTGCATAGAATAGAAAAGTTCTAAACAGGTATATTATTAGTTGCAGAAGGTCCGACCCCCCCCCCCCCCCCATTTTGGTTGGTCCATTGGACCCTCACCATGTTTCTCTTCACAGGTCCAATCTCCATTTCTGTACTTACAGCACTGTGTTTCAGCACTGACAACTCACATAGATTATCAGTGAAATTCTCCATTTTCCATAATATTTTCAAAAGCAATCTGATCTTAGACAAAAGCAGTTTGACAAAAAAGTTTTACCTGTCCCTGCAGTTTGAGAAGAAAGTGCCAGGCCCATAGTAAAAACGCCCCTTTTAATTCAAACTCCTTTTGAGCTTCGGTTTTCAAAGTAAAACCTTGACTGTCCACAAGATGAATCATTCTGTACACTGACCATGACTCTGGAGCTGCAGTAATTCCTTGTACCAGTACATCTGATATCTTTGCTGTTAAAAAATGAATAAGTATACAAGTATAAAGAAATCAAAGTGTTGAGAACGCTGTAGTGGTATTTGTCAAGGAAGCCATAGTGTAGAATTAATAATTTGAAAGAAAAAGAGAAATATTATTTAAATATTGGCTTGTAAGTCAACATACAACCAGTACATCTGATATCTTTGCTAAATGATCTAAATGAATTAGTATACAATTACAAAGAAAAAAAGAAATTGTCAATTAGCATCAGATTATTAATTATCAATTAAAACCTCCGACAACAGCACATTAACCCTTTCCCACAAAATGACGACTTTCGATGACCCTTGGAAAGAAGCCTTTTGAAAGCATTGTGGCAAAAGGAGAAAATGCTGGTAAACAGCATTCTCTCCTTTTTCCCACAATTTTTTTTACGCTATCAAAAAAACAATTGCGCCATTTGAGCCACATTGAAATTGTCGTCTGCAAATGCTTTCAATTTGGACAGTGCTAAAATTTTGTCGTCTGGAAAAGGGTTTATGGGTGTCGGTTCTGGTCAGTTTCAGTCACAAGCATATGAGGCCAAAGGAACCAACCAAAGAATGTGGCAGAATTTGTACTAGTGTACTGTTTCGCAGAAAAATGACGCCAGTACTGCTAAGATGTATATGTGTGGAAAGGTTTTGGTTTTCATGTTTAATAAGACCAAGAAATGCAGCACAAATTGTTTAACCGTTTACCACACAATGCCGACTTTCAACAACCCTTAGAAAGAAGCCTTGTGAAAATGTTGTGGGGAAAGGAGAAAATGCTGGTAACCAGCATTTTCTCCTTTTCCCACAATGTTTTTTACTCTATCAGAGAAAAATTACACCATTTTAGGCACAATGAAATTGTCATCTGCAAAGGCTTTCAATTTGGACAAGGCCAAAATTGTGTTGTCTGGTAAAGGGTAAAACCCATGAATTACTTTTTATAACACAACTAGTCTTGTGTATTATCTTTTTATGGATCTCGGTTCCGATCAATTTTCAGTTATGAGCATGTTAAGCCAGAGAAACCAACCAAAGAATGTGTCAGATTTGTACGAGTGCACTGTTTTGCAGGAAAATGACGCCAGTATTGCTAAGATATATAGGATCTGACATGAGTGGGCTTTTGAGATAAAATTTTATCAAATGAGTCTAGGGAAATGTTATTAAGCGAGCCTTTGGCAAGCTTAACAACATTTTCCTTGATGAATTGAATACAATTTTATCTCAAAAGTCCAAGAATATCAGATTCTTTTTATCACATAACGATATTTAACAAATATAGATCAGATGATGCAAAAACATTCATAAATGCACCCACTGTAGCATCCATGAGACCCATTTACTTGTATGAAATATGTTCAAAATGACGTTAAAAAATGACGTCACACAAAAGTGATATCAAACGTGTATAAGATAAGAAAATTCGTAATGGGTATATTACACGGAAAACAATGGAGGTTATGTGATAAAAATATATGTGGAAAGTTTTTCATTTTCATGTTTAATAAAAACCAAGAAATGCAACAACTGTTGTTTGACCCTTTACCACACAATGTCAACCTTTAATGACCCTTAGAAAGAAGCCTTTTGTTACCAGCATTTTCTCCTTTTCCCAAAAAATTTTCCATTCCATTAAAGTCAGACACCATCAAATTAACCCTTTACCAAACAAATTTCAATTTTTGAGTTACAATTATTTCACCATCTGCAAGTGCTTTCAATTTGGACCAGTCTAAAATTTTGTCGTTTGGGAAAGAGTTAACAAGACTTAATTTGTTGTCTTCAGATGCTTTGAATTTGGTCCAGTCAAAAAATTTGTTGTTTGGTAAAGAGTTAATTAAATTAAATTGTGGAAATAGTTCCATTTACTCTATCAAGTACATGCATTCCATTCTAATTTCGACATAAATATCACAGAACAATCTTATCATACATTTCAGGATATTTTCTGTCTGTCATTCGTTTTATGTGATCAATAATATATCACATTCATGTTTATGTAAAATCATTATTATCAAACCTGTTCTAAAATGTATCGGATCCTCCCTAAGGCTTGCATCATACAATTTCAGTCAAGTCAGCCTTTTGCAAACAGTGTAGATCAAGATCAGACTTTATAAAAACCTTTTGTGCAGTCTGATCTTGATCTACACTGTCCATAAAAGGTCAATGAATTACACTTAGCAGCCTAAAGGTTAGAATAAAGTAGAGCTATCACTAAACGTGATTATACCCTCCACCAGCTTCATGTCACAAAAACAGGTCTTTGTTACAGAATGCAGAATGGTTTAGTACAAAAGTAAGAGTTGAAAAAAGTTCAAGGGGAGATAATTCTGTGACGAATCACAGCAGGGTTGTGAAAACTGCACATGCACAAATTCATATGTGTGCGTATATTTTAGTTCAGTACGTGAAAAACTATTAAAATATTGCTCCGGAAAAATCTATATCTTTGGACAGACGGACAGACAGACAGCCAGCCACAGTGATTTCAATATACGTCCCTCCACTACGTTGTGTGTGTGTGTGTGTGTGTGTGTGTGTGTGTGGGGGGGGGGGGGGTTATAACAAATAGTCGATCTATGAAAAAAATACTTACATCTAGTATAACACAGTAGATGATTAGTTGGCCTTTGAGAGTGATGTAACTTGTCAAACGTTGGAGTGTGTAGAGTCTCCATGGTAATTTCCTGTGGCAAGGTGACCACAGTTGTACCTATAGTACAAATTTAACACAGAAATCCGAGTTATTCTATATAGAATGACGTCATTCTTTGTACAATGACGTCATTCTGTACAAAAGGAAGTTATTAAATGGAATATAATCTGCAGCCGCTATTTCACTACAAGTATGAACTTGTTTTCCTTTGATTAAGAGTTGGTCATGGTAGAAATTATTGCCCTTGTGGATTATTTACTGTGCCTTATAACTCACAAGTGTGGTTTATTGAATGATATACCATGATAGAAAGAATATTATTTATCTATTTAAATATACGCCATGCTCTGGTAAAAGGGGTTTTAATACATCTTGTGAACATCATTGGTAATATTTTCACTTGTGCCTGCACCACTCATGAAAATATTATTGCTGATGTTCACTCAATGAAATAAATATCCATCTTTAACAAAAAAATAAATCATCTGTTTATTCCCAAAAAACGTAAGTTTGAAATAGCAATATTTGGGTTTTTACAACCAAATTGAAAAGTTTATTTATTTTGCGGGAATAAAAGTTAAAAGTCTGTATCACCTGAGTAGTTTATTCCGCCAGCCTGAAACAAGGCCTCACCAATAGCTTCTTTCATCTTAACCACTTTTGCTTCTATGGATGCAGGCAGGAGGTTATAATCTATTAGCATTTAAAAGAAGGCCTTATGTATGGTGGCACATTTCTACCATGAGATACAAGATAACAGTCATGATAATTTGAGAAAAAAACATTGCAATGAATCAAAGTTTCCTTGAAATTTGATCTACATAGTGAAAAGTTTTCTGAAAAAAATATCATGATAAACTTTATTATCTAGAAAGTTATACATTGATCAGTAAATATTTTAAAGCAAAATTTCTCATTTGTGTATGAAGCTGACATTTGGGATGAAATTATTGTTGATACTTCCATCCATTCTCGATATCTCTAAATAGAAAAATTTACCAATTTGATGAACTTGACAGTTTTGGGCAGGAACGTTAAAAAAACTGTGATAATAGTAAGAACTATCACAATATCTCTAACATGACACTTTTTAATATCCAGACAATATTTCTAGGAAAGTTTGTTTTATTGCCGAAGTTCTCTTCAACTATCTCAATAGTTATCTTGTATCTTGTGGCAGAGATATGCCACCGTATAATAGTTGGGTAACAAACAATATGTTGACATATGAGGTTTTACAAAAGAAGAATGAGACGAAGTTAGTTCAGTCTTTTGTAGTATTTTTAACAGCAAGAAATGTACCTATTCATATCTTTATGATATAAAATGATCTTGAAAACCCTTGCTAGGATAAATTTCTCTTTTTGTCGCAATGCTTTGGCATGGCATGATATAACAAACCCTAATTCTTGACCAAAAGATATAACTTTTTACTTGTATGTATTGAAAGTATTTGCATACCACAACATAAATCTGAATAAAAAAAATTTGCTAGTATAACACTGTTTCCATAGAAAAAAAGATTGATAGTTTGACTCCGTTTTGACAGCTCAGGTCTAGCCACAGGACATAGGTAGGTGTTTCTTGGCTTTCTCACACCAGTACTGAAACAACTTTCATTTCAAGCCACTGATTACCTTTCTTACATGCATCAGAGGTGACAGGCAAAAATCCCTGCAAAAGAATTTTGCCTCAACCTAGTATAGATTTGCCATTTTAACAGCTAAGGTCATATCATTGCGGTCGGTGACACACATGTTTCCTGGCTTTCTAACACAAGTACTAACACAACTTTCTTTCCTACTTTTCTCATATGCTTCAGCAGAGGTAAGAGGCAAAAATACACCAGAAAGAAAGTTCGCCTCAACCGGGTATCAAACTCCCCAACCACCAGGTCATGAGTCAGACACACTACTAAAGCTACCTGTATCGGCTCTTAAAAGTTGGAAGTATAAAGTAAAGAATTAATATTTGTTGATAATCTATACCTAACCCTTTACCAAACCAAAAACTTTGGACAGGACCAAATTGAAAGCAATTGTAGACAGCAAATAGAATGTAACTGAAACGATGATTTCTGTCTTTGGTTGGGTGGAAAACATTGTGGGAAGAGGAGAAAATGCTGGTTAACAGCAATTTCTCCTTTTCCCTCAATGTTTTTCAAAAGGCTTCATCCTCTGTCATATTAAAAAACGAGATTGTTTGATACAAGGTTCATGATCCCCTCTATTTTTGAGAATGGAATAAGTCAATGCCATGATCTATCGATACTGCAAATGTAAGGAAAAAGTTTTACCTGCCGGCATGCAATGTAACTTTTCGCCAAAGTCATCAAATCCTTGAGGCTGAATAATCTGAAGTAAAAAAGAATCAAAACCTCAGATTCATGACTAATGCGCAGTTTGAATGAATGAGTAATTCATTGTATGTGATTTAACACCGTTTTCAACATAATTTCAGTTATATTGTGTTGGCTAGTGCTCCTGTCTATGCCTTCATGGGTTTTCTATTATCAGTACTCCACATACTACTGTTTCTAAGCAACTAGCTGCTTTCCACAGAATCGTCACTAAAACAATCATTATGGTCAGCAGTGAATCAGGAATGAATCTTGTCACAATAACTATCATCAATCCTAGGAAAGAAATTGGCTGAGCAGTGGATTGAACCAGTGACCTCTTGTTCACAAGTCCTGTACATAAATGAGCTCTCAGGCTAAGCAACATATGAACAGAAAAAATTTAACTATGAAATACGGGTAATAGTCCCGATTTGCCTATGTCATTTAACCTTATCCTAAAACATGTACTTAGCCCTTTACAAAACAGTCCCATGTTTTACTCTTCACCGCGCAATCCTGACTTTTAACGACCCTGAGAAAGAAGCCTACAGAAAACATTTGGGAAAAAGGAGAAAATGCTGGTGAACAGCATTTTCTCCTTTTCCATCAATATTTTCTACCCCATCAAAGACAGAAATCATTATATTAACAAGATTTAATTTGTTGTCTGCAGATGCTTTGAATTTGGTCCAGCCCAAAAATTTGTCGTTTGGTAAAGAGTTAAGCCATCCTGAGAAAATAGACTTTTGAAAACATTGTGGGAAGAGGGGAAAAGGCTGATAGCCATTTGACATTTCTTTTCCTCCGCAAACTTCAGTTTCCAAAATGAAATTTTAGAATGGGGAAAAAAAATATACTGAAAGTGAAAACAATGCCATACCTCTAAAATCATTCATGCACAGTTTTACTAAAAACATCAAACATGATGATAAATTTCAATCATCTGCAAGGTCACATGGAAATAATTTCAAGCAGTAGACTGCAAATTGGCACTAAACATAACAAACTGTAACAATTTTTTCATGAAAAGTCACATGAATAAATTTCAAAATGACAGTGGGACAGTACTGATTAATTGATTAATTGTATGGTGTTTAATGCAATTTTCAACATTGTTTCAATTATACTGCTGCGGCCAATGCACCTATCCATGTATTCCTGGAGTTTCTGTTTCCAGTACTCCACACAATATTCTTTCCAAGCCACTGGTTGCTTTCCCATATAACCATCTTCAAAAGATCAGTCAGCGGTAAGAGATGAATGAATCTTGTCACAATGACTATCATCACTCCTCTAAAGGAAAATGGCCGAGCTGGGGATTGAACCCACGACCCCATGTTCTCAAGTCCTGAACACTACCTACTGAGCTGCAAGGGCTCAGTGAGACAGTGGTGAAGTTCAAGGTGGATTTATTTTCATGAAAATAATGAAAGTGAATGTTTTTTTTTCTATGATGGTAGGTAAAAGACCAACTTAGAAAATTATGTGGTGACTGATTCTGTACTCTGTTAATTAACCCTTTACTACACAATGACAACTTTAAACACCCACTGAAAGAGGCTTTTGAAAACATTGAGAGAAACGGACCAAATGCTAATTACCAGCATTTTCTCCTTTTCCAACAATGATTTCTACACTAACAAAGAAAAATCATTTCATATGAGCCACATTAATTCTTTACAACAAAGTCCCGACTTTTGATGACCCTGAGAAAGAAGCCTTTTGAAAACATTGTGGGAAAAGGAGAAAATGCTGGTAACCACTAACCAGCATTTTCTTCTTTTCCCACAATGTTTTCTACTCTTCCTAAATCAAATTTCAATTTCTGATTCATATTTCTTTTGTCGCCTGCAAATGCTTTCAATTTGGACCAGTCTGAAACTTTGACGTTTGGTAAAGAGTTAAAACTGTTATCTAGAAATGCTTTTAATTCTGACAGGTTCAAAATTTTGTCATGTAGTGACAGGTTAAAATTTCAGCCTTTTTTCTTTAAACAGGGTGTAACTACAGTGAACCAATAAACCACAAGGCTATACTTACTTTCAGATTCGGCATATAGTAGACCACACTGGAAGGTGTGTGAGCTTTTATGGAGACCTTACAGCTTTGAGAACTGCATTTGTAGACATGCATCACTGCCCCTTGTAGGGAAAACACCATCTCCATGTCATCAAAATCCTCCTGCAGTAATACATATCACTGATGGATTTAACCCTTTCCCAAACAACAAATTTTCGACTCTTCCAAACTGAAAGAGTTTGCAGACAACAATTTTAAATTTATGAAAATGGTACAAAGTTCTCCTAAAGGGTAGAAAACACTGTGGGAAAAAGGAGAAATTGCTACGAGCAATTTCTCCTTTACCCACAGTGTTTTCAAAAGACTTGTACTGCAGACATGTAAAAACCAGGGCTTGTTTGGGAAAGGGTTAATGCAGCCTTCCTCTAGCAAAGAGGGGATTAATGTATCTTTGTAGGTCATTTACAAAGCCCTTATATAGTTATGGATCCATAAAATTGAGTTTGTTCAACAAACTGACTGAATTGTGGGGTAGATAAGTCACTGGACCATGAAAAATTTCACTATAAGCAAAAGGTTACAGCTCCAGTTAGCCTGCCCAGAGCAGATGCTGACCTGGGTCGGTAATTTTCGCAGATGCATTAAGCCCCCTTTTCACAGAGCAAAGCTCATTTACTATCAGCATCA
Organism: Tridacna crocea; assembly: GCA_943736015.1. Taxonomy (NCBI): domain Eukaryota; kingdom Metazoa; phylum Mollusca; class Bivalvia; order Cardiida; family Cardiidae; genus Tridacna; species Tridacna crocea. The sequence continues at coordinate 28,299,731 of OX031066.1, read as the reverse complement.
TTAACCCTTTACCAAACAGTCCCTGGTATTTATGGCCCTGAGGTAGAAGCCCTTTGAAAACATTGTGGGAAAAGGAGAAAATGCTGGTAACCAGCATTTTCTTCTTTTCCTACAATGTTTTCTACCCTGTTTGAAACAAATTTCAATTTTTGAGTAATGTTCATTTTATTGCAAATGCTTTCAATTTGTACAAGTCTAAAATTTTGAAGTTTGGTAAAGAGTTAACTATTTCATCACGATATCCAACCATTTAAGGAACGGAAAGAATTTATTTACTTTCATGAACATTTGAAAAAAATAAGAAAAGTATCATACTGTATGAAACCTCTTTGAGGTTTCATACAAAATGGTAATTTGGTGTTGTTTTTTTTTCCTACCTCTGTGAAAATAAAAAAGATATTCTTTTCAACCTGTATAATTGAATATCATAGAAATAAATACGCACATAAATGATAACCTTACAAACTGCATTTTCTTTTGGATGGGGGAGTGGGGAATACAGTAGGTCAACTGCAGTTTTTACTTTCTAATGTGCATTTCACTGATAAAACTTTTCACAGCACAGGACAACAGCTTGTTCATGACATAGAAATGTGTAATTCATTAAGTCACTGTGGCAATGAAGAGTTCAGAGTTAGAAGATCTATTGTAAGAAGTTTAATATGTTGGAAGTAAGTTGAAAATTAAATAATCAATAATAACATAGTAAATGACAACAAGTTTTAAGTGTTTTAGTAAGCTTTAATGTTTATGAATAGGGCAGGTACTTCTTCCAATTTATGATATTCAGAGAAAATAAACTTAGGTTGCACATAAACTGAGGAGTCAGTATAAAGTTAGAAAAAATCATTATTAAATCTCATACATCTATTTGTTTAGGTTAGTTTGACATCAAAAGAACTTCTGGAATTGCATGATTTTCTTTTCATGAAGCTATGATTTTTTTTAAGTCAATCAGAACCCACCAATATTCCTGAAAATAACTACAGTATTAAATTATAAATGCACTTTATCAACATCTCTCACCTCACAAAACTTAAGCTGCACAGACAAGTTGAAGCCCTCATGGCAGATCCATTCTGGTTTGCTTATATTCCCCATCTGTTTCTGATTTAGATACTCACTGACAGAGCCATCTTTTGTGTTGTAAATCAGATATGTTGATCCACTGAAATAAGTGTTGAAACATAATTTGATGTTTGAAGGCCCAATTGTGGCCAAAATATCTATACAGGCATTTAAATCTAATTCATGCCTTTTTAACCCTTTACCACAAAATGATGATGACTTTTGATGACCCTGAGAAAGAAGCCTTTTGAAAACAAGGTGGGAAAAGGAGAAAATGCTGATAACCAACAAGTTCTCCTTTTCCCACAGTGTTTTCTATCTTATCAAAGAAAAACCACACCATATGAGCCTCACTGAAATAGTCATCTGCAAGGCTAAAATTTTGTCATCTGGTACAGTGTATTGAAAAAAATTGTGTAGATGATAATCTGTTTATATCTGGTCGGTCTAAATGTTGGTCGCTGACATAAAAAATAATTTCAAACTCAGGCCAAGGGTTAATGAAAGATAGAGAGACCAGAAAACTTTTAACCTAGTTCTGAAATTCATTTCTTTGCCAGTGACTATTGCCTGAACCAACCATGCAATAACAGATTGTCATCCTCACAATAATTTCAATACTTTAGATGGCATGAATTAAATCAAAATGCATTTTAATACTGGTCTTGTTTACATTTAGCAGCTAATAAGCTTTCAAATCTTTTACATAGCATAATGTAAGATTTTCCGTATGGACCTCAAGTACAGAATGTTTAGTGTAGTTCTGGGTCTAAACTGTGATACATTCTCTCCATCAGTCTGTATTCAGCTACCATTCTTAAGGCCATTCTTTGTCTTATTCTCTATGGTTTCCAAATTTGAAAGTAACACAACCTTTGATTGGCTAAACCAAATTGGTTTAGCCAATCAGATGGTGTGTTACTATTAAATTTGGAAAATAAAAACTAACAATGTTCTTAGGTATGGTTGATGATTACAGACCCTGGATTCGTTTGTATCATTTTAATGCTTCGAACAGCCAACCAAACCAATTGACAGTTTTATTCTAGGAACAAGACCCAAGTTAGCAGAATAGCAAAGTTGCATCAATTTTGTCCAGAATGTTACAGGGTAATGAATTACGAAATCGGAAGACAAACTTACACAGTAAACTTTGTGTCTAGATGAGCAATCCTTTTCAGAAACAAGTCTATCACATACATTTAGTTCTGTCAAAGTTCATGGACTGGTCAATTGGGCAACAGTGAGAAAACTGAAGGCTGAGATATTGTCATGAAGTAATGGATTAGGAAATTCTGGGACAAACTTACACAGTAAACTTTTTATGTAGATAACCACCCTTTTAACAATACAACTCTAGCACAGGTGTGTAGTTAGGTGAAAGTTTATGGCAAAGTTCATGATCTAGTCTGTTGGCTGACAGTGAGAATAATCACAACTTGGATTAAGTCTAAGATTTTGACATGGATAAAGGATACCAGGACAAACTTACACTGTAAACTTGATATCAAGATGAGCACCCCTTATCAGGAACAACTCTAGCATAGGTGTGTAGTTAGGTGAAAGTTCAGGACGAAGTTCATGGTCTGGTCTGTTGGCTGACAGTGAGAATAATCACAACTTCAATTAAGTGTAAGATTTTGACACAGGGTAAAGGATATTATGACTGACCAACTTACAGAGTAAACTTGATATCAAGATGAGCACCCCTTATCAGGAACAACTCTAGCACAGGTGTATAGTTAGGTGAAAGTTCATGGCGAAGTTCATGGTCTGGTCCATTGGCTGACAGTGAGAATGCACTTCCATCCATTTGAAAGGATGGGTAAACGGTTGTGTATTTTTCCTGAAAAAAAAAGGAAAACAAATAATTTCAATAACTGACAGTAGTATAAGCTGTTTCCACACAAACAAACATAGGCACATAAAAGGAAAGAATGTCCTGAGACATATTTATTTTGCATGCACTGAGAAAAAAAGTTCTTAAAACTTATATCAATCTCTCTGGATTCTGCTTCCTTGAACCGACACCAGTATTTCCAACAATTGCCTGGGCCAATGAACAATCCTAAAGTTGAGACCCACTCCAAGGTATCGAATCAGGACCTTATGGTGTCAACACAGATAAAAAACTTCAAATCCACGGAAACCAATCTATATGTCATTACATGAAAAGGAAAAAGAGACTTGATGAAACAGAAATTGGTGCGAAAATGGGATTTTCTTAATCCTTTACCAAAATGAAAAATTTAAGACTGGTCCAAATTGAAAGCACTTGCAGACGACACAATAAATGTAACTTATAAATTGAAATTTATTTCCAGCAGATTAAAAAAACATTGTGGGAAAAGGAGAAAATGCTGGTTACCAGCATTTTCTCCTTTTCCCACAGTGTTTTCCAAAGGCTTCTATCTCAGGGCCGTAAAAACCACGGATTATTTGGGAAAGGGTTAAAGTCAACACTAGCTTTTGCTACCTTACTTTATTTTCAATTTGGAAAATTCTTAGGTACGAGAAACAAAGGAGCCATGCTCTGTGAAAAGGGGGCTTAATGTGTCTGAAAAAAGTATCGACCAAGGTCAGCCTGCGTAGTTCACACAGGCTGACCTGGTCCAAAACTTTTCCCTTCTAGTCAATTTTCTGGTTGTCAAAGGACCAGTTAACCCCATGATTAAGTCAGTTATTTAAAAAAAATAGGTCTTATGGATCCATAATCATGTGATAGGTTTGGGCTGGTATCAAGTATAACAAAGATGCATGAAGGCCCCTGTTGACAGAGCATGGCTCAAACGTCAGTTTGTAAATATCAGCTTACAGACAGAAAGGTGATACATCTTTGACACAGACCACACTCATCACACATCTGTCCTTCTGTATTACAGCTACAGTTCCTGTACAGAAAAATATGGTAGACATTATAATTGAGTAATACTACGTGAAAAGGTGCTCCAATGCATCTGCAGACAATATTTAGAGGTTATTACATGGCTGATGAGGGCCGGAGAGTGATATCGTCCAGCCACCTTGATATCTGCCCCGAGGGCTTTATTCAGCATCACTATCGTAGAGATGCTTATGTGCAGTATAGGACGTTTTAAATAAACAGTTCTTCATGTTTGTTCATTGTTAAAAAGATGTTGCCAATATTGTTTCTCAATCTAAATATTCAATTTAGTGTGATACGGATCAAAACTGAGAAACAGGATAGATAGAATAGGTGGTTGGTGCTTCGAATTATGAAACTTAATCAAGCTCGGTTCACCCGGCTCAATGGATAAAAATCGTAGAACTACTAGCCTATAGACACTACACATTGCCTGATAAGTTTCCCAATCCAAGACAACAACAATCTATTCTCTATTTATCACGTCATTGTTGGTTTAACGATTCAAAGTTGCCCGTAGTTTTGAAGATTTGTCTGCTAGCGATTGACAGACCGATTCTGCCACTTTTTTTTTCAAAATGGATGTTTTGAGAACGTTAGTTTACGAGCAAGCGTTCTGTTGCTATAGATATAGAACAAATATCATATCAACGGGCAGGATATCAGATGTCAGCCCGTTGCCCCGTCATATCGGCCCTCGCGTGACACTGATATTACACCATTTTCGGTGGAAAATGTTACTATTATTAGTAACAGAATGTAATAAAGACCCATATCAGCCTGGTTAATTTTCTTATGTCAGAGGACCAGCTTACCTCCTGACACAGTAAGTTTTTAGACATTATGTGACGACTTGCTTGGTTCAATGTAATATGAAGATGCACAGAGCGCCCTGTCTCACCATACTGTTCATATAATTACCTACAGATACAGTTCCTACTTACAAAAACAAGTTGCCATGATGGCCTGAAGTGGCTCACCTGAGCTTTTTGCCCAAACATGGTCCATCTTGAATCTTTTGAAAGTATACACAAGGTTTTTCTAAGGTTTAACCTTGTTATCTAGTTTTTGACCCAACACGACCCATTTTCAAAGTCGCCCAGGATATCATCAACAAAAACACTCTGACCAACTTTCAGGAGTTTTAGACTAAAATTGTGGCTCCTAGAACATACACAAGGTTTTTCAAAGATTTAAGCAAATGACCTAGTTTTTGACTTGGCATGACCCCTTTTCAAGGTAATTTGAGATATCATCAAGCCAAACACTCTGGCCAACTTTAAAGAGTATTGGACTCAGGAGTATTAGACTAAAATTGTGGCCTCTAGAGCATTCGCAAGGTTTTTCTACCATCTGACCTAGTGACCTAGTTTTTCACCTGACATGACCTTTTTATTTAACTCATCCGAGATATTATCAAGACAAACATTTTGAAGTAGTTGCATGAGATCGCACCAAAAATGTGCTCACTAGAGTATGCTCAATGTAAAAGTTGACAACTCACGATCAATACCAGACAAGATCACAAAAGCTCACCTTGAGCACTTAGTGCTCAGGTGAGCATGCAAGGTACACAATGTACATAATTATGTAAATATTCAGTCAAACCTCCACAAATACTGCACCCCACTAATGTATTCCCTAATTATTCATCTTACCTCAGACCAGTTTTGACAACATCATAACTGAAAGAAGAATTACTAACTCTCCTTGCTTTCAATGTAGGTTGATTGATTGTATGGTGTAGGAATGACTATCATCAATTACCAGCATTTTCTCCTTTTCCTACAATGTTTTCAACAGGCATCTTACTCAGGGTTGTTAAAAGTTGGGATTATGTGGTAAAGAGTTAAACATACCATGATGTCTTCCCATTCTTCAAATTCCCTGGACAAGTAGCACCATAGGCAGCACAGTTCTCACAGAACATACATCTGTTGTATGCACTAAATGAGGGGAGACAACCAAGAAAATAGTGAGTGGGGATAAGATCCTTCATATCCAACACTGAAATGCAATACAAAATAGAAAAGTTTATTTCAATCACTAAGTGAGGGCATTTACAAACAAAGTCCGTAACAAAGAAATAAATAAATGCATAACTCAAATAAATACCCCATCTGGCAAGATTCGAGCCCTTGAAGGGACAAATATTCTCATTTTTCGAGGATTAAAAGACCAATACCATAACCACTGAGCCAAAGGGAATTCTCTCTGATGCAGTTGTCAGGTATAGATATTATATGGGAAAGCTATGTAGTAAGGAAAGACTTATCTCCAATAACAGGGCCGACAACCAAAAAAAATAATGGTCATATGGTTCTTCAGAACCAGGGTCAGTATTCACCAACCATTCTTTACAATGTTCTTTGTCTTATTCTTCAAGATATCCAAGTTTGAAAACAACACACATTCTGATTGGCTGAACCAAATGGTTAAGCCAATCAGAAGGCGTGTTCCTTTCATACTTGGAAATATCTGGAGGATAAGACGATGAATGGTCTTGAGAATGTTTGGTAAATATGAACCCTGGTTTGAAAAGGAATAGTTAAACAAAAGCAGGTGTAAAATTGCATTTGTATTCATATCATACCATTTAAAAGTATGGAAATCAGTGTGAGGATGACAATTTGTCATTATACGGTCAGTCCAAGTGTTAGTCGCTGATACGGAAATTAATTTCAAAACTAGATTAAAACCTGCCAGGTAGCTGTGTCTTTTGTTTACTTTTTACTGAATACTAAAAAAATCTTTTTTCTCCCTGCAACTATCACTTGGCCCAATCACGCAGATTGCCATCCCCTATATAATTTTCATACTTTTAAATGGTATGTTAAAATCTAAATGTATTATGACACTTACTTTGATATTTTGGCCTTTAACCCTTTCCCAAACAAGCCCTTACTTTCATGTACCTGCAGTACAAGTCTTCTGAAAACAATGTGGGAAAAAGGAGAAATTGCTCGTAATGAGCAATTTCTCCTTTCCCCGCAATATTTTCTGTCCGATCGGATAATTTTCTGCCATTGTTATGAAAGTTAAAATTGTCACCTGCAAATTCTTTCAGTTCGGAAGAGTCTGAAATTTGTCGTTTGGGAAAGGGTTAACAGGCCTTTAGATACATTAATCAACCTTATTTTTGGCTATTAGAACAGTCATTCATTCACTATGTTCATCATCTTGAGGACAATAGTCACCAGATAAAAGGAAAGTCTTACGTTTTGGTCCCAGCAAGGGCTGTGTTTTTATTGAGCTTCCGTCATTTTGGCAGATAATTTTCTTTTGGCTGATATTTCTGGATCTACAGAAACGTTCATGGATCATATTCATTTGTGTAGTGTTCACTGTCTTGTAGCGGTTCTTGGACGGTACACACTTTGGGCATGGTATGTATTCCTGTAATGCATAATAAGTGATATGGCCATATTTAATTCTTTACCAAATAACAGCACCTAATTGAAAGCATTTGCAGACAACAAATTGAACGCTTCTTGCTCTTTATCACAGGACAAATTTTTGGACTGGAACAAATTCAAAGCATCTGCAGAAAACAAATTAAATCTTAATAATAAGGTGATTTCTGACTTTAAAATGGTACAAAAATATTGTGGGGAAAGCATAAAATGCCTGTAACAAGCAATGTTTTCCATAGGCCTCTTTCTCAGGATCATTAAAAGTCTGGATTGTGCACAGATAGAAAATGAGAATTTCTTCAAGTTTCATATATTGGCTTTGGTGTGATTTTAAAGTATATGTATGAAAATAGCCTGGACAGTCATGGGTGAAATCTAATTTTTCTGTCATATGTGTAGGGCTGTAGCACTCTCAAATATTTCCAAAAAATGTTGAACCCTATAACTTTTTTTTTCTGTCAAATTTTCAAAATATCACAGAGAAGTAAAAATATTTTAAAATCAAACCATATAAACAATTTCCTAATTATTTGTTATAGGGCTTGTCTGCTCCATGTCAGCACAAAACTGTCTCCAGAAAATTAAACAGTAAATACGAAAATAGTAGGGATGGCAATGAGTAACCGGTTAACGGAGTACTCGATCGAACGTCCGAGTATCCATTAGGGAATTTGATATTCGAGTACTCGGTATTTTTTTTTTCAAAAATGTACCATTTTGCTTCCCGAGGAAAAAGTTCTTTACAAAACAAACACCGCAACCGATTAAATGTAATCAAAACACTGTTGCAAAAGTGCGAAAGTTACCGACAGATAGCCAAACAATTCACAATTTGACATGTGCCTGTAATAAACAACAACTGTGTCAATTTTAACGTTAAGCCGTTCACGTTAATCGCTAATCATTAAAGTTTTCGTAATTTCAGTAAATCGGAGGCCGGCTGATATGGTCTAATTAGGGAGGAGAAAGTAATTATCCTTAATCTTCACAGTTTGACTGTGAAACTTATCTAGGGATCGTGTGTTCCTTGTGATCGCCAACGTGCCGTTGTATACCAACCGTATTTTGCTTTAATTTTTGGGATAGTAAAATATATATGTTTTTCGTGTTCCAGTACTAAGATCTATAAAAAATAATTATTTTATAAGCGGTCCCAGAACTGATGATCAGACAAGACACGCTCGAGAACTCTAGGTCACTGACCGCAAACAAGTCGAACAATGCCGAAATTAAAAAGCTACGCCAATGATTTCAATAAAACCTACGTTCATATGCAGGTTGGTCTATTTTTAGACAGAATGGAATTCCAGCGGTCAATTTGTGGACTAAACAGTCCAAACTTTGGCTTTTTCCCATTGTTTTCGTTCATGATTAACTTGTAACTCATTATTACCTATATCCTTCGACAACGCTGAAGATCGTTATTTTGCGTTTTTTGGTAAAATCATAATATAATTTACCTGCGTACGTGGGGTGAATGACGTAAATTCCACTGACAGACCTGCGCGACTCGTTCTCAAATTTGATTGGTTCGTCAATCTTCAATCGATAAAACTCGGTTAGATTACTGAATGTTGATTTCTATTTATAAATAACGAACCCGATTGACCGTGAAATACATGCTTGTCAACTCCATGGCAACCTCGGATGTATATGTATGTGTATCTTGGGATACAAGCTTTATCACACCCTTTATACACTTTTATCCGAATTTTTTTTAATTGGAGTTTAAATAGACTGTCAGGTGTTTGGATTTTTAGTTCTTGAATCGGGAAACTCCTTTTGAAATCGTGGTGGGTTGGGAAGCATGCTTATGACGTTATGTGTGTAGAATGTGAAATGAATGCTTGTAAATAAAGGGTGTCAAACGGATCAAGATTTTTTGTTGAATAGATTTTCACAGTTTCCGATTCTTTGGGACAAAAATATACCGATCTTGCTCTGAAACTTTAGTATAAAATGTAGTAAAAATCGTCCGAGTAACTGAGTACTCGATCGGAAGAATGACCGAGTACTCGAGTATTAAAATCGATACTCGTTGCCATCCCTAGAAAATAGCCTGGACAGTCATGGGTGAGATCTAATTTTTCTGTCATATTAGTAGGGATGTAGGACTCTCAAATACTCTCATATTCTTTAACATTTTTTTTCTGTCAAATTTTCAAAATATCACTGACAAGTAAAAACATTTTAATATCAAACCATATACACAACTTCCTTTCAAGGGGCTCGTCTGCTCCACATGAGCACAGAATTTTCTCCAGAAAATTAAACAAAAAATAATGTTCTAAACACACACAAAAAGGATTTCAAAAAGATACATACCACAGCATAAAGTTTTTGTTCAATGATAATTTGCCATACAATAGCTTTGTAAATCCTAAACGTTGCCCACTGCATCAACGAGACAGTATCATTGAGATCTTTGGACTTGCCACCAAGCAAACGAACTCCAACAAATAGAATGGGCTGTCCTATAATGTAGAAAAAAACTAAAAAGCCCTGAAGGGCCTGAATATGCTCTACTGGCAGAGTTTGCTTTTAGATAAAGCATACATTAAGAATTCATTATGCAAAAAGACAAAAAATTGACATTTTCAACACAAAATGGCTACTTTTCCATTACTGTATGTTGATTTTTTTCAAACTCAACAGGGTTAAAAAGCTACTGATGGGATAAACAAGCTGAAAAATTCACAGAAATCTGATCATAAATAAATACTTTATCATGTAAACAAGCGATGAAATTGTTCAACTTAAAATGGTTACTTTTCCTATACTGTTTATTGGATGTTTTTCAAAACCAATAGGGTTTAAGCTATTGATGATATAAAGAAGCTATGCAAGTTTAATGAAGATCTCACCACAAATGCAGACTTTATTGCGTAAACAAGAAATGAAAGTTTTCATTTACAAATGGCTACTTTTCCCATACCATTTGTTGGTATTTTTTCAAAATCAATAGGGTTGGAGCTACTCATAGGATAAATAATCTCTTCAAGTTTCATGGAAATCTGACCACAAATACACACTTAATAACATATATAAGAAATGGAAATCTTAAACTTGAAATGGCTACTTTTCCCAAACCGTTTGTCGGATTTTTTTTTCAGAATCAATAGGGTTTAAGCTATTGATGAGATAGACAAACTGTGTAAATTTCACAGAAATCTGACCGAAAATGAAGACTTTATCACATAAACAAGAAATGAAAGTTATCAACTTCAAATGGCTACTTTTCCAATACTATTTATTGGATTTTTTTCAAAATCGATAGGGTTGAAGCTATTGATAAGATAAACAAACTCTGCAAGTTTCATGGAAATTTGACCGAAAATACAGACTTTATCGCATAAACAAGAAATGGAAATTTCAAACTTGAAATGGCTACTTTTTCCATACTGTTTGTCCGACTTCATAAAAATAGTAATACATAAACATGAATGTAAGATCTTCTATTCATATTATCATAAGTACACAAACCATCATGGCTGGTCAGCATTTCCATCAAAACAGTCAGTGGTCCCTTACGAATGATGACCCCAGTCTTCCACAGTAGTTTAACTCCTCCCACAGCGAGACACTCCCTTATGATTGGATAAACAGAAAATGAACCCACTCCTTTGCAATTTTCCATGAAATCCTAACCTTTAACCCACTACTGTATGAAAAACTTTAGACCTAACTAAAGTGAAAGCACTTACAGACGACAATTTCAAAGTGGCTCAAATGGTGCAATTTTTCTTTGATTGGACAGAAAACTTTATTTTAGGAAGGATAGAAAACATTGTGGGAAAATTGCAAACTGCAGATTTGCAGACAACAAGATGTATACTGTCCGCAAAAGGTCGCCTAGTTGCACCAAAGGGTTGAGGTTTAAATACTTTTTCCCAAAAAGCTCAAAACAGCTTTTTAAAACAATGAAGGAACAGACGAAAATGTGTTTTGAGCATTCTCTCCCTTTTCAACAAATTCTTAATCCTTTTCAAGACAATTCTTATCAATTCAGCTACCTTTTTTATCGGAAAGTGTTCTTGAATTGGACAAGTCTTACATTTTTGTTTGGCACGGAGTTATTCAAAGTCACAGTAAATCAAACAAGAGCTATCACTAAGTGTGACAGGCCAGCACTTTGACAGGAAAAAAGTGTCAAGTTCAAGGAGGATAATTCCTTAACCAGGAGGAGTTAACACTTAAAGTTGTGTCTTGTAAATCTTCAATGTATGATCAATATAATTATGTGCAAATTTTCAATACAATTGAAGGAAAAGCGTAGAAGGAGTTTGCAACACAAAATTACTAGTGTTTTGTGCACAGACAACACAGACAAACAGGCAGATTCCAGCATATCCCCAAAAACCTTTGTTTTGCAAGGGTATAATGATACTGATAGATTCAGAAAAAGAAAGATAACCATGTCTCGAGAAAGTGGTGCAACAACAGTTCTAATCAAACCTCTGCTGTACTGTTTTCTCATATCTGTATTGTTACTATGAAATAATAGTAATTTTTTGTGGTTGTATTTACTTATTGATGTGTAAGAAAATTTTGACATCAGGCTAGACTAAAGGTGTTATGATATCAAATTTTTTCACAATGTTCAAATTATATATAAGCACAGTAAAAAATACTACTGCTGTATGCATGCATCCATAAGTGTGTCGAAAAATTTGCCAACAACCAATGACAGACATTTTGTGTTTGGAAATGTTCGTGAATTTAAGACACTCATTTCTGGTTTATATACTTGTGGTAAAAAAGCAACAAAAAAGTTTGAAATTTTTTCAAGTCACAAAAATCACAAAAATTTCTGCATCTCAAACATTTCCATTTATACATAGTCATCTTGTTTTTGAGTGCTTGACTCTTTACCAAACAACAAAATTTTAGACTTGACTAAAATCAAAGCATTTGCAGACAACAAATTAAATATGACTCAAAAGTTAAAACTTGTTTTGGGTAGGGTAGAAAACTTTGCAGGACAAGGACAAAACGCTGGTTACCAGCATTTTCTCCTTTTCCTACAATGTTTTCAAATGGCTTCTTTCCCAGGGTCATTAAAAGTTGGTATTGTGTGGTAAAGGGTTAATGCCTTATATTCCTGATCCCTATTCAGGCCACTGCTTTGCTGTGTGACATTGTGATAAAGCAAATTTACCTCAGTAGGTTAGGGAAAAAAGAATGGGTGACTTCTGGGTGAAAATAGAAATATCTTTCTATTTCAGAATCTTCCTGTGGGACATTGTCAGGCCAGATATCCTCCTAGGTAAATAAAATGTACATACAAAGTTATAATTTATTGATTTTAATATGTTTTGGTGACTTTTAGAACCTGAAACGCCTCATTTAAATTTTTCAAAAAGAAAAGAGACAGATGTTGTTATTGGTGTTTTCGGTCAAAGATCGAGATTTTTATTAGTGAGTGAACATTTTTCCAACCTTTCACTCCATCTATCTGAAGCTCTGATTCCTTCCATCCTTTTTTGTCAGACTTACCGTACATTAAAGTCCAGAACAGATGTTTTGGGGTATTCTCTGTGGTGTACCCCATCTGCATAACAAAGCATTACAATATTACGTAAAGCGCTAGAAATGTAGATTATGTTTTTACCTAGGTTGCTAGTGTGTGAAACTAGTTTCCGCCTTCAATGAACAATCAGAAAATAAAATTGGTACATGTACTTTATTCCGGTTGTAACTATGAAATATCAAACAATCTTCTGCCATTATTTCTTGATAAACTACCCAAAAGCATAAATTACAAAATTGTACACATGTCTTGAGTAAGTTTCATAGCAAAGCTAGTGTTACATTTAAATTGAAAATTAAAAAAATTGTGAAACTTTAGACAGATCATGACTTTTGGAAATATATTTCATGTGAAAAAGGAGCTAGTTGCTTTGACGAGTAATGAGCATAGTATCACATATTTTGAATCCAACTTCCATTCAGCTGCCAAAATGTAATTTGGTTTCAATTTGTATTGGAGTATTACTCCATTTTAACAGCTTTGGTCATATCATGACAGTCAGTGGCAAACCCATGACTGTGCTTTCTGGTTTTCTCACACCAGTACTCCTACTACTTTTTTTCCCAAAGCCACTGACCACTTTTCCCATATGCATCAGAGGTGAGAGGAGAAAATTCGCCAGACAAAAAATCTGCAGCAACCAAGTATCAAACAAAAGTCGGATACCCTAACCACTGAGCTTCCAAGCCCGGCTTCAAAATATTATACATGCAGCCGTAACTCTATACCTGACGACAAAACATTAGACTTGTCAAAACTTAAGGCAACTGCAGAAGAATAATGAAATATGCCTCAAAAACAGAAGTTGCCTAGTAATAGGATAGAGAACAACGTGGGTAACGTAGGAAATGTTGGTTAGAACTATTTTCTCACAATATTTCCGAATCTCACAGACTCAGAGCCCTCAAAACTAGAAGTTGTGTTATACAGGGATAAAGCACAATTTTTTTCTTCAATTTTTTAAACTACACAATCCTGGCTTTTAAAAACCCTGAGGAAGAAGCCTTTTACGGTAGTGGAGCCGTGATAGAAAACAGCGATTTCCACTATAATATTATCCTATAAAAAATGACTATTATTGTGCTACTCATACCATGCCACTTTTTCCCTTTTAGTCTAAAAAATGGGTGTTTGGTAAAGCACAAATAGCAACATGTAACTACAAGTGTCCCTGAGAAGCAAAGTACAAAATGTAGTAATCAGTATTTTCTCCTTTTCAAACAATGTTTACTACTTTTCCCAAAACAAACTGCAACTTTTGAGACACACATTTTCTTTCAACCAATCTCCATACAATCCCTACTTTTGATGACCCTGAGAAAGAAGCCTTAAGAAAACATTGTGGGAATAGGAGAAAATGCTGGTAACCAGCATTTTCTAACCAGCATTTTCTCCTTTCCCACACTGTTTTCTACTCTTCTCAAACCAAATTTCAATTTTTCAGCCTCATTTATTTTGTTGTCTGCAAATGCTTTCAATTTGGTCCAATCAAAAAATTTGTCTTTTGATAACGAGTTAAACCACATTAATTTTGCAATCTGCAAATGCTCTCAAATTGGACTAGTCTAAGAAATGGTTGTTTGGTAAAACGCAAGTAGCAACATGTAACAACAAGAGTCCATGAGAAACAAAGGATAAAATGTGGTTAGCAGCATATTCTCATTTTCCAACAATGTTTTCTGCTTTTAGCAAAACAAACTGCAAATTTTGACACATGTTTTCTGTTAACCCATTCCCACACAATCCCTGCTTTTGATGAACCTTTGCAAAACAAACTGCAAATTTTGACACATGTTTTCTTTTAATCTTTTCCCACACAATCCCTGCTTTTGATGAGAGGGGGAAAGAAACGATTTCTCCTTTTCCCACAATGTTTTTTCTACACTTCACAAATCAAATTTAAACGTTCAGTCACTTTTATCTTGTCATATGCAAATGCTTTTGATTTGGACAAACCTAAAATTTTGCCATTTGGTATTGAGTTTAATGCAAATGCTTTAATTTTCGGACTCATCTACAATTTGGCAGTTTGGTGAAGAGTTAACATTAAGCCTTAACCAAACGACAGAACTTTAGACAGGTCTAAATTGAAAGCATTTGCAGACGACAAAATAAGCATGACTCAATATTTGAAATTTGCTTTGTGAAGGGTAGAAAACATTGTGGAAAAAGGAGAAAATGCTGGTTACAAGCATTTTCTCCTTTTTCCCACAATGTTTTCAATGACCCTCAGGGTCATTAAAAGTTAAGATTTTTTGAGACAGGGTTAATTAGGCAGTATTAAAACCGAGCTAACTCACCATATCCACCACAGGATAGAAAGGAAAACTGTTGTAAGTCACATAAGCATAGGTGTCCTGTAGCTCTGTAGTCCAGCAGTCTTTTGGAAGTTTGAATAGAATACCATGATATTCCAGAAACTTGATCAGTAAGGGTACCTTTAAATAACAAATTAATGAGAAACAAAAATGCTTCCATTTTGTAAACATGTTATTTCCTTCAAAAAGGGACTAATCAATTCGCTTACAAATCATCTCTGCGAGCCAGGGTTAAGATCACTATGTTGATCTTACCTTGGAGGATCAAGTTCGTTCTCAAAATTCCCAAGATACACCCCCTATTAGATGCTGGTTATTATCCCGCTTTACATAATATTTCTGATAGCCAATGAAATATCGTTTCACAAACCACTTACAAATACAATAATTCAACATGAAGAAATAACCACAAACGTTATTCGACATTCCATCGTCAGGTGCTGGGAATATAGCGTAAAACCCCGTGATAATTGATTGGTCACACTGAAACTGCCAATAAATATTGCTTCTCTCTGTTTTTTCAGTAATAAATTATTAGCGATCCTGCACACATCCATGGAGGTATCCTTGTTTACCTTCTATTTTTTGACAAAAGGTTGCAGCCTTGATCTATTTTTATCAAAGATGAAATGCTACAAGCATTTGATTCATGCAATTAGAGCTAGCTGCAACTAATTAAAATGCATATCAAGGCTTTTTTACTCAGGGTGACCCCCAAAAAAAAGAGACCCATAAACATGTTAATAAAAACTTTAATTTTCAGGCTACAGAAACCAAACATCACACATGTTATCTCAACTTAACGCAAGGCCTGCACACCAAGTTTCATTAGTCAGGGCTTATCACTTTCTGTCAAATGACGTCTTTCCATAATGTGCTCAAAATGAGCCCCTCGGCGCTGGCAGCACACTTGAACACGACGTGTGAAATTCTCAATGACTCGAACGCACTCCTCCTTTGGAATCTCATGAATCTTAGCAGTTATGGCCTCCTTCAACTCGTGAATCTTTTGGGGATTATTCCTATAGACATTGTCTTTGAGGTAGCCCTAAAGGTAGAAATCCGGAGGGTTCAGGTCTGGCGAGTGTGAAGCCCATTCAGGGTCACACCTCCAACTGATAAGGCGATCCTGAAAGTGTTTGCGCAGCCAATTCAGCGAGTCATTTGAGGTGTTGGGTGTTGCCCCATTCTGCTGAAACCATTGATCCTCCCTTACAAACCCCCTTCGTTGGCCGAGTACAGCCCAAAACTTGCGGAGGACCCCTAGGTAACTCTCTGTGTTCACAGTGACTGCACGCTCGTTATCATCCGCAAACCAGAATGGCCCGATGATTCCATGTGTAGATATTGCAACCCACACATTGCACTTAATGGAATGAAGAGGCCTCTGTAGGCAGTCCTGGGGTGAGATTCCAAAGGTGGAGTGCGTTCGAGTCATTGAGAATTTCGCGCGTCTTGTTCAAGTGTGCTGCCAGCGCCGTGGGGCTCATTTTGAGCACATTATGGAAAGACGTCATTAAACAGAAAGTGATAAGCCCTGACTAATGACACTTGGTGTTCAGGCCTTGCATTAAGTTGAGATAACATGTGTGATGTTTGGTTTCTGTAGCCTGAAAATTAAAGTTTTTATTAACATGTTCATGGGTCTCATTTTTTTTGGGTCACCCTGTTAAATAGCAACTATTTTGTATAATGAAACTTATACATGTTGGTTGTTACAACATGCAATATTGAATCAATTGGTAAAGGTTTGTAGGGTGTTTGCTTGTTCAAAGTAGTTGAAAACAATTTTGTGCAGAGCACTGGTAAAGAAACTCCAGGAGAGCATGGATAGTTGCACCGGCCATAACTGAAATAATGTTGAAAACAGCATTAAACACAATAAGATCAATCAATCAACATAGAGAGCACCTACCATACTTTCATCTTTACAAAGACTTTTAAGGTCATTTTGGGTCCAACAAGACACACTGTTCCCTAAATATCTCCAGGATGCTTTGCTTGGCCCCTTCTTTGCAATGATGCTATTGTAAATGGTCTCAAGGAAGGTAAAATCTGTGATAACTGGACCTCCTTCTATTGCAGGATAATAGAATGCTCTCCCCTGCAAATGAAAATGCAAAGCTAAAAATTTTTCAGCGACAAAGGAGTTACTTTTTTCATTCCCAATTCTGAATTTTAGTCATAACTAGATAAAAACCTTTCTAACAATGGTGGAGTAAACAGCAAGAAGTAGGGTATTACAGAACAAGATTTTGACTCGTATCAAGCAGCAAAAAAAGACACCTGTACACTTTTACAATTATGTTTCAACCCTTAACCACACAATCCCAACCTTTAAGACATTTAAAACATTGAGAGAAAATGCTGTTACCCAGCTAATTACATGCTAATTTTATATAGCAGTCTTCTATACAATGAAGAAATTCATTTGAAGGAAGCAATGAATTAACTCTTTTCCAAACAACAAAATTTTAGACCTACCCAAATTGAAAGCATTAGCATTGACAAATTTGATTACGTCTCCTGTACTGAAATTTGCTTGTACAAGGGTATTTACCAGCATTTTCTCTTTTCCCAACAATCATTTTCTAAGGCTGTCTTCCTCAGAGTGGTTAAGCTGCAGGATTGACTGGTAATTGAATGTAGCCCACACTTTACCCTTTACCAAATAATCCCAACTTTTACAGACCAGAGATAAACAGGCTTTTGAAAACACAGTAGATAAAGGAGAAAAAGCTGGTAACAGACACTTTCTCCATTTCCCATAGTGTTTCCTTTTCTGTCTCAGACAAATCTTGCTATATGAGCGATGCATAATTTTTCATCTGCTTATATTCTCAATTTAAACAAGAACAAAATTTTGTTGTTTGGTAAAGAGTTCAAGTTGCTGATGTGCTGGGCAATGACTTTGTTTTGGCTGGAAAAATTGTGGAAAACTACCAAAATGTTATCTAACAGCTTTCTCTACTTTGCTTAACTCTTAACCAGATGACAGAATTTTGGACTGGTCCAAATTCAAAGCATTTGCAGACGACAAAATAAAAGTGACTGAAAAATTGAAATTTGTTCTGGGAAGGGTAGAAAACACTGTGGGAAAAGGAGAAAATGCTGGTTACCAGCATTTTCTCCTTTTCCTACAGTGTTTTCAAAAGGCTTCTTTCTCAGGGTCGTCAAAAGTAGGGATTGTGTGGTAATGGGTTAACTCTTAACCAGATGACAAAATTTTAGCCCTGTCCAAATTGAAAGTATTTGCAGACCACAATTTCATTGTGGCTCAAATGGTACAACTGTTAATTGATAGGTTAGAAAACATTGTGGGAAAAGGAGAAAAATGCTAGTTGCCAGAATTTTTTCCTATTCCCAGAATGTTTTCTACTCTTCAAAAAACTAATTTCAAATTTTCAGTCACTTTTATATCGTTGTCTGCAAATGCTTTCGATTTGGCCAAGCCTAAAATACTGCCGTTGGGTAATGATTTTGAGAAAAAAAAAGGGGGGGGGGAGCATAGCAAAATACCAATCTTACCCTAGTGTGCAGCACTGAAAACACTTTCTGAGTGTAGATAGATTTGCTACCAGAATTGGAGAATTTCACCCTCAAAAAGCTGGTTTCCTGAGTTTTCATGTCATTTATCATCTCTATACTAGTAAGCCCCATATTCAGCCTCTCCAGCTCATCGACAGTGTTTTTCAACTCTTCTTGGTATTTCAAAAACATCCATGGATATCTTTTCAACAAACAATCACTTGCTTCTTTGGCCACGACCCGAATGGCTTCCGTAGGATTCTTGGTTACACACTGCAAAGAAAGTTAATTTTGAGAATAGCATTCAGAATTCTAGATCAAGATTAGATTAACACTTTTACCAAATGACAAAATTTTGGACTGATCCAAATTGAAAGCATTTGCAGACGAAAAAATAAAAGAGACTAAAAATTTGAAAATTCTTTTGGGAAGAAAAGAAAAGATTGTGGGGAAAGGAGAAAATGATATGAAAATGCTGAGAAATGCGCAGGCTGACATGAGTCGATACTTTTTGCAAATTCATTAAGCCCCCTTTTCACGAAGCATGGCTTAACTCATTACCAAACGACAATATTTTAGGCTTGTCCAAATCGAAAGCATTTGCAGACGATAAAATAAAAGCCACTGAAAATTTGAAATTTGTTTTGTGAAGAGTAGAAAACACTGTGGGGAGAGGGAGAAAATGCTGGTTACCAGCATTTTCTCCTTTTCCCACAATGTTTTAAGAAGGCTTCTTTCTCAAGGTCATTAAAGATCAGGATTGTGTTATAAAGGGTTTAGATAAGACTGAACAGTCCAAGAAGTCTGATCTTCATTTCATACTGGCCTACAATTTTCTTTCACCCTTTACCCAAGTTTTAACATCCCTGAAGTAGACAGCTTTTGAAACCTTGTGGAAAAAGGAGGATATACGAGTAACCCATATTTTCACCTTTTTCAACAATGTTCTACCATATTAGTTATAAATTCCATCATTTCAGCTTCATTTAAATTGTCATCTACATGAGCTTTCAATCTGGCCAAGTCTATATTTCTTGCCCTCTGTTAACTCTTCACCACATGAGAAAATTATGCCTTTCCAAATTGAAAGCATTTGCATATGACAAAATAAATATGACTGAAAAATTGAAGTTCTTTTGAGATGGGCAGAAAACATTGTGGGAAAAGGAGAAAATGCTGGTTACCAGCATTTTCCCCTTTTCCCACAAAGTTTTCAAAAAACTTCTTTCTCAGGGTCGATAAAAGTCAGGATCATGACTGTGGTAATGAGTTAAAGAGTTAAAGCTTGACAAATCAGTCCTGTGTTTCAAAAGACAAACTGGAAAAATATTTTGGAAAACACAATGGGAAAACTAGTGAATGCATGTTACCAGTACTTTCTCCATACTCATGGAATGTTTTCTTTTTGATCAAGCGCCAAACATCATTATTTGAAGAACAGCAGCTTGCTACAAACTTGTGCCCTTAAAGCCGAGCCTCGGTAGCTCAGTCTGTAGGGTGCAGGACTACAGGACATGGGGTCCAGAGTTCGATTTCTGGCCATGACCCCTGGCTCGGACAATTCCTTTCGGAGGATTAATGGTAGTTAGTGTGACAGGATTCATTCCTCTCCCATTGCTGACGACTGTGTTGACGATGATAATGTGGAAAAGTAGCAAGGGGGTTATACTGGTAGAAGAGACTCCAGAAATGCATAAATAGGGGCACTGGCTGCAGCAATATAACCAAGTTAATGTTGAAAACTGCTTTAAACACCACACAATCAATCAATCAAACCAGATCCATTAAACCCTGTTTACACAGAGCATGGCTAAATTCTTTGGTTCTGCACCGTAAGACCTGTGTAATGCACTTCCGGTGAAAAATTGTAATTGGTTGATAAATATGGATAAATAAAAATTTACCCAGAAATAATATTTTTGCACATTTCTAACGGATCAGAAATTCCGTTTATGTCTATCTTGAAATTATATTTTGATACTTTTGTTAGTTTTCTGAAAAGGGAAGTAATTATTATCTCTTTTTGAATTGAGAATATAGTGTTTTAGATTTATAAATGATAATTCAAAGAGGGAAAAAATGGAAAAAATGAATCGGTGAAAGTAGTTCAATAATACTTATTTTTAATAATAGCTAATTTTTCAGGATGATATTTTAGTGGAAATAGCTGTTTTCCATTACACAGGTCTTACCTTAACTTTTTTACCAGATTGAAAAATGTTAGACTTATAGAAATAAAAAGATTTTGCAGATAAAAGATTAAACAGGCTTGACATGGTGAGAACTGTCATTGAAAGGGTGGAAAACATTGTGAAAAAAAAGGACGAGAAAAAAAATTGCTGGTAACATTTTCTTATTTTCCAAAAATGTTTTCAAATACATAAATTATTGTCTAATGATAATTCAATTCAAAACTGGTAAACAGTCAACCTTTTGCCACACAATTTCCACTTTTAATAACTCTGAGAAAAAGGCCTTTACATTCTGAGAAAAGGAGAACAATGTGGGAAAAAGGGAAAGTGCTGGTAACCAGCACTTTCTCCTTTTTCCACCATGTTTTCCACCTGATCAAAGAAAAATTGTGCCAATTGACACACACTGAGATTGTCATCTGTAAATGATTTCAATTTAGACCAGTCTAAAATTTAGTCATCTGGTAGCGTCTTAATCTTTTACCACACAATCCTGAATTTTAATAATCCGCCGAAAGAAGGATTTTGAAAACATTATAGGAAAAGGAGAAAAAGCTGGTTACAAAATTGGCATCTGCAAATGCTTTCAATTTGGACAAGGTTAAAATTTTGTTGACTGGCAAAGAGTTAAGAATCTACTCACAACATAAGCTTGTAGAATTAATCTCTCATTTCTTTTTTGAGAGGATTGGTCTAACTGGGCACTCTTTTCCAGTCCATTTGTGAGAACTTTCTGGTGGATGTAAGTTAGACGTTCCAACCTCGTGTTTGTCCTGTAATAGATATAAATATGGGATCTGGCATGAGTTGGTGCTTTAGATAAAATATCATTAACCCTTTACCACAAAATGACGACTCTTCCCCTGGGGAAGAAGCCTTTGGAAAACATTGTGGCAAAGGGAGAAAATGCTGGTAATCAGCATTTTTCCTTTTCCCACAATGTTTTCTACCCTATAAATAAATAAAAATGCACCATTTGAGCCACATTGGAATTGTAGTCTGCAAATGCTTTCAATTTGAACAGGGCTGACATTTTGCCGTCTGGTAAAGGGTTAAACAAGTCTACATAAACCTTGGCTTGTTTAATAACTATTTTTCTTAAAGTTTAATGCAATTTTATCTTGAACACCAACAAATGTCAGATTCTTTTTGTCAAAAACCGGTTTTTCGTAAATCATAGATTATATGATGCAAAACCATCTAAAAATGCACCCATGGTAATATCAATAAAACCAATTCTATGAAATATGTACAAAAATGATGTCAAAAATGACATCACATCACACAATTGTGATATCAAACATGTGTATTTTAAGAAAATTTGTAGTGGGTATAATACACTGAAATTAATGGACATTATGTGATAAGAGCAAATGTGTGATATAAAAATACATGAAGAACTCAAACACTAAGTCAACTACAAGAGCCCTGAATTCACTGAATTTCACTCCAGTATGTATACAGGTATTTATTAAATCAGTTAAGGCAAGAAAAAAACTTTTTTTTAAAATTTCATGGAGATATGAAAAAAAAAAAAAACTAATTACACTGAAGTGTGATAAGGTATTTTTTATCATACCTCCATGATCCATGAAAAAAAAAAGATTCTCTTCATTCCTTATAATTAACTCATTATCACAAATATGCAATTAACCCTCTACAAAACAATCCCTAGTTTTTACAACCCTCAGATAAAAGCCTTTTGAAAACAACATGGGAAAAGGAGAAAATGCTGGTAACCAGCATTTTCTCCTTTTCCCACAATGTTTTCTATCCTGCTGGAAACAAATTTTAATTTTTGATTCATTTTTGATTATTTTTGATTTTTGAGTTTGGACCAGTCTAAACTTTTGTTGCTTGGTAAATGGTTCATACTTACTGTTTATAAATCCAACACTTCATATTTATTTAATGTCCATTTCATTGATATATCATATTGCTGTAAAAGTGCTTGCTTGTGCCTTAAAAATGAAATTCATGACGTCATTATAGTATTGACTACAGATTTAGTAGATTTATTAAAGAAGTTAAATACGCTAGAAGTACGTTGAAAGTAAGATTGTGAGAACCCGGGAAAGAGACCATTAGATTTCAGCTCTCTAATTAAATTTACTATTAGATTTTTTTTTTTCAATATTCAGAGAAAATGAATTCATATAGCAATTTGAAATTCAGACTTGATATAAAATCACAGAGAGAAACATAATGAAATCTTGTATACTTGTTTTTTTTTACATTAGTTTGACATCAAAACTAGTTCCAGCATTGCTTACTTTTTTTTCATGGACCTATGACAAAAAAATTTTTCAGCCAATCAGAAGTTGCCAATATATATGAAAGCAACATTTATTGAACAATTTGGCCTTCATACATTGAGCCATGCTCTGGTTAAACAAGGCTTAACCCTTTACTACACTATCCAAAGTTTTAACGACCCTGAGAAGAAGGCCTTCTGTAAACATTGTGGTGAAAGGAGAAAATGCTGGAAAATGCTCTGGCTAAAGGAGGCTTAACCCTTTACCACACAAGTTTTGGATAACTCCAGTTGCTCTAGTCTGGTTAAACCCATAATCTAAATCATCCTAAATCTCATGGTCATATATATTTTGATAGATGCTAGCGTGTAAAAAAGAGATGAAAAACTTCAACTCACTCTATCGAATCATTTATCTTTCTGTTCATGTTTCGGGTCCTCATGTCGAGCATACCAAAGATAACATTACCATAGCGACCAGCAGTCTTCTCCATCCCTTCTTCCTCAGACATGCCCATCAGCACATAAACACATTGTGGATACTGTGAACAGAGTGAAAACTCCATACATTGTATATGACCTTTCCTTTCTTTTACAAGAATATGCCCTTGAAAATTGCACTGAGCCTTGCTCTGTGGAAAGGGTTTTAATCAGTAATGCATCTGCAAAAACAATTGACCTAAGTCAGCCTGTGTACGATAAGCTTAAACCTTTTGCTACAGGTCAATTTTTTTCACATTAAGGGACCAGCCTACCCACTGTGTAAGTTGGTTGTTAAAATGAGTTTTATGAATGTGTCTAAACTTTGTTGTTTGGTAACGAAATAACCATGGTTCATATTGATTCCTTATCTTTTAACCCTTTACCGAACAACTTCTGGTTTCTAACAACCAGAGAAAGAAGCCTTCCAAAAATATTGTGGAAACAAGAGGGCCATGATGGCCCTGTATCGCTCAACTGGCTACTAAGTCAAAACAGTACAAGCCAAACATTACAATACTTGGCCAATTGGTTTTAAACAGAATTTTCTTCTATAAAATCTTTTGATAAAGTAATTATGATCCCTGGGCAAAGTAATTTTTTTTTTGGCTACAAAGCTACAATTACTTGAATCCTTGTGACGTCCACAAGATACAGCCCCATATCAAATAAAACAGGACTGGTCCAGAATGTGTGGTTATAAACAAGAAGATTTTTTAATTTTGTTCAATAAAAAGCCCTGTAAAGCAAGTTTGCTCTATAAAAGGCCTTATAAAGTATGTGACCCATGAGACAGGTTTATCAAGTTTTCATTAATAAAAGCAAATGTAAAAGTTGTGACCCCTGAGGTGGGGTCAAACTTGACCCCCAAAGTTAAAATTTGGGCCCTCTCGGTAGAGGCCCATTAGATAAAGCTACATGCAAAATTTGGTAGCCCTAGGCCTTATGGCTATGTCCGAGTAGATTATTAAAGTTTCCATACATAAGCCCATGTAATTTTGTGACCCCCCCCCAGGAGGCAGCTAAATTTGACCCCAGGGTTATAATTTGGGCACCTTGGAAGAGACCCCCCAGATAAAGCTACATGCAAAATTTGATAGCCCTAGCCCTTGTTGCTAGGTGCGAGAAAATTTTGAAAGTTTTCCCAATATAAGCCAATGTAAAACTTGTTACCCTCGGGGGCATAGCCAAATTTGAACCCTGGGCTATAATTTGGACACCCTTGGTAGAGGTCCACTAGATAAAGCTACATGCCAAATTTGGTAGCCCTAGGCCCTATGGCTAGGTCAAGAAGAATTTTAAAGTTCTCCCTATATAAGCCCATGTAAAACTTGTGACCCCCGGGGTGGGGCCAATTTTGACCCCAGGGCTATAATTTGGATACTTGGTAGAGGTCCACTAGATAAAGCTACATGTCAAATTTGGTAGCCCTAGGCCCTATGCCTAGGTAGAAGAGGAATGCTGAAGTTCTCCCTAAATAAGCCCATGTGAAACTTGTGACCCACGGGGCTGGACCAATTTTGACCCCAGGGCTAAATTTGAAGAAACTTCGTAGAGGTCCACTAGATAAAGCTACATGCCAAATTTGGTAGCCCTAGGCCTTACGGTTTCAGAGAAGAAGATTTTCAAAGATTTTCAAAATTTTTCAGTTTTGTTGCCATGGCAACCAGAGTTTTTGAAGGAATTAAATTCTTTCAAAAAATTCTGAATGGGACTATGACAGGATCATTTTGGTGAAGTTTCATCAAAATTGGATGGGTAGTTTCAGAGAAGAAGATGTTTCAAAAAAAAAGTTAACGGATGGATGGATGCACAGATGGACGGACGCACGACGGACATAGGGCCATGACATAAGCCTGCTGGCCTTCGGCCAGTGGAGATAAATAGAGAAAATGCTTGTTACCAGCATTTTCTCCTTTTTCCACAATGTTTTCTACTCTTGTTAAATTTCAATTTTTAAGTCATGTTTATTTTGTCGTCTGCAAAAGCTTTCAATCTAGACACGTCTAAAATTTTGTTGTTTGACAAAGAGTTAAACCAACATTTTCAAGGTCTTGTGCTGCAAACTTGTTTCAGGTAGTATGGAGAACCAAAGTATGCATAACTTCACCTTTGTAATCAACTTAGCCAAGGTCATTCCGATTTCCTCTGCGTAATCATAGTCGATGTCAGATCCGTGAATCATGTATGGCACAACAACTATAGAGCCCTCACTTAACACAACTTCTCCAAAACCCTGATGGTAAAAAGCAAAAAAAATATAAAAATGAATGACAAACATCTGTCATTCTAAAATAATGTAAGTAATGTGATGCTATGGACATACTGATCCTACTATGACAACACCTAAATGTGTATTGGTCGAAATTTGCTCTTTATGTAATACTGTAGTTGTGTGTGTGTGTGTGAGAAAAAATGAAAAAGAACTATACTGGATTTCTGTGAAAGTAAACATCATCTGTAATATTGTCACTCATGGCCATGCCACTTGTGAAAGTATCACCAGGGATGTTTATTCAAGACATAAATTTCCATCTTTCACCATCAAAAAACAAATATCCTCTATGTACCATCCTAAACTAGAGCCGTCACTGAATATGACTTAATATCCCCGCCAGCGCTTTGACAGAAAAAAGTGTGAAGTTCAAGGAAAGATAATTGCTGCTCAACCAGGAAGAGTTGACACTTGAAAATTGCATCTTGCAAATCTGCAATATATGATCAGTATTATATGCAAAGTTTCAATACAATTGAAGGAAAACAGTAGGAGGAGTTCCCAACACAAAATTACTAGTATTTTGTACACAGAGGGATACACTGACAGATGGATGGATGAACGGACTGGACGGACATGTGAATAGATAGGCTGATTCCAGTATACCCTTGAAAACATTCGTTTTGCGGGGATATGATAATGTAAACAATCTGATCAACATGTTGAATATATTTAGAACAAAAAAAACCCCAAAACACCAAAATGTACACTTGTAGAAACTCCAGTAAATTTGGTAACACAATAGAAACTAGTGAAAAAAGATATAAATAGTTGAAAGAAAAATATCCATTACTGACCAAATGTGATTGGCTTTCCATTCGGTCAAGTACAAGATTTGTTTTTTAGTACAGATTTAATCCTTTACACACAAATGACAATCTCCAGTTTTATCAACCCTGAAAGAAAATACTTTTAAAGACATTGTGGGAAAATGAGAAAATGCTGATAACCAGCATTTTCTCCCTTTCCTAAAATGTTTTCTATCTTATCAAACACAGAAATTGTCACTTGAGCTACGTTTATCATTGAAAATGCTTTTCTTTCAGTTTAAATAGAAATTGTAATTTGCAAAGAGTTATTGCATAAATGAAAATTTCTGCAATGTGGAAATTTTCGCGATTTTGCAAATTATAAAATGTCACAAACTTTTCCGTTTGGGTATTTTGCCACAAGTATACCAACAAGTAATGAGTGTCCTAAATTTGCAAACATTTCTCTATGCAACATGTTCGTGGCAAATAATTTGCAAATTTTTCCACATGAAAACATATCCAAGTAAACATTGTAGATCAAAATCAGACTGCAAAAAAATGACAATATTTTGGCTGCTTTTCATTACTGAAAATGCTTTAACTCTTTAGCAAACAACAAAAGTTTGGACTGTTCCAAATTGAAAGCATTTGCAGACAACAAAATTAATATGACTCAAACACTGACATTTTTTTAGGAAGCATAGAAAACATTGTGGGAAAAGGAGAAAATGCTGGTTACCAGCATTTTCTCCTTTTCCTACAATGTTTTCTACAGACTTCTTTCTTAGGGTCATTAAAAGTCGGGAATGTGTGGTATTAAAGTTATTCAGCCCTCTAAATGCAACAAGCAATTTCGTTAAAATGATATCCCTTACCGAAAAAAAAAAAACCAAAAAATGTGTAACTTAAAATCGCTCCAAGTCAGCCATTTTGCATCAAATAAAAAAAAACAAAAAAAAAAGTGTCTGGGCAGAATTGGTTTTTGTGCACATGAATACAGTTTTACTAAATTCCATCCAATAGTATTGGAGATATTCAACCCGACAGACATTTGGAGGGACGGATGGAAGGACGGATGGACGTACAATGGTAAAACTATATCCCTTCATCTTTGGCCAGGAGTAAAAATGCTGGCTTTACAACTTACTGTCTTTGTGGGTACTTCAAACACACTGTATCTGTTCTTATCATCCAGTTTTGATGTAAGCTTGGACGCTTTAAACTGTTTTTGGTTTTTAAAGCTCTGTTCCCCAAGTATAAGTGCCATCGGACTCCACTGTAGAACATCGTCTATCATGATGACTATCTTAAAACTCTGGCTTGCGTAGTATGGCCTTGTCATTTTCTCCGATACTGTAAAATAATATACAGAATTACGATAAATATTTACCAGTCTATGAGCTTTACTCTGAAAAAAGGGGGCTTAATGCGTCTGGAAAAAGTATCGACCCATGTCAGCCTGTGCAGTCCGTGCAAATGACCATTGGTTGTATTGGGGTTTAATGCCACTTTAACAGCTAACATCATATCATGGTGGTCGGTGACGCACATAAATAATTATGTTTCCTGGCTTTCTCATACCAGTACTATCACAACTTTCTTTCCAAAGCCACTGACTACTTTTCTCACATGCTTCAAGTGAGAGGCGAAAATACGCCAGAAAGAAAGTTCGCCTCAACTGGGTATCACTCACAACCACCAGGTCAGGAGTCCGACACGATCACTACTGAGCCACCCAGGAGAGGCAAATTACAGTTAATATTTACAAGTATATGAGCTTTACTCTGTAAAAAGGGGGCTTAATGCATCTGCACAAAGTATCGACCCAAGTCAGCTTGCGCAGTCCGCGCAGGCTGACATGGGTTGAAACTTTTTGCTATTAAAAAAAAAATTCTGCATGCCACAGTGTCATTCTACCTCTGAATCTAGTTGACTTAGATAGAAAAGAATTTCATGATTCCATACTTATGTGGTGACTTGCCTGGTATGATATTTCACAACAATGCATTTGACCCCCTTTTGCCGGAACAGACTTCAAACCATTCACTGCAATGGCTTCATCTATACACCTACCCAAGAGGTATTGCATATCAAGCCATTACAAATCAAGCAAAGGATACAGATTTGTAGAAGGAAAAAATTAGAAAAAATACTGAAAAAGGATCGATTGCTTTCAGCAAAAGTCCATCAACTTCAGCGGCATCACGTCACATTTATACAGTATTGGATGAACATAATTTCTCTGAAATTTGAATAAAACAACTTAACTCATTACCAAACGACAAAATTTTAGACTAGTTCAAATTGAAAGCATTTTTAGATAACAAAACAAAAGCGACTGAAAATTTAAAACTTGTTTTGGGAAGGGAAGAAAACATTGTAGGAAAAGGAGAAAATGCTGGTTACCAGCATTTTCTCCTTTTCCCACAATGTTTACTGAAGGCCTCTTTTTCAGGGTCATTAAAAGTCGGAATTGTGTGGGAAAGAGTTAAGGTACCAAGTAACCTGTGCATTCATCATTATCTCTCGCTAGATGGCATTCTACTAATACTCATCTATCTAATTTGGGCATGCTGGATACAGAACCAGACTACTTTTCAGTGCAACAACTGTTTCCTTGAATTTCAAAATGAAATAAACATTCACTCAAAAAAACACTACCTAGTGCAACTCATTCAGCTATGATCAGCTAGCATGTAACCTAGGCACCGACCATTTGTTAAAACAGCTCCTACATACTAGGGTAATATGCTGATAACTTTGGTATAAGCCCTCCCTACTTTCCCCAAGTATACAGGGATAAGTGATGCTTCATAGCAGACAGGTCGAATCTTTGAAGAATAGGATAACAGCGGGACAACAATGGATATATTCATAGTTAAAACTTGATATACTGCAGCATTGAGGTGCCTTAACCCTTTACCTCAAAATGACCACTGCTGGAAGTTACCCTATAAAAGCAAAACTGCACCATTTAAGCCACTCTGAAAATGTCTGTAAATGCTGTTAGTTTGGGTACATATAGAATTTTGTAGAAATGGGTTAAACCTCCTCTCAGCACTGCTTAGTTCAAAACTCCAATCTATGTTGACAGGATGTCTAGCATATTTTTCTCAAATGTATGCCATCCGTAAGGATTAGAAATTACTTGTACAAAGAAAGTCAAAAAGCCCAGCATACTTTTAATTGATACATCCTTGTACAATTTGTGTGTTGGAGACAGCAACGGACATCCATTCAGTTTGATACTTCCCTCATAGCCCGGTGGTATCAGCCCAACATTTGCTCCCTGCATACTTATCTGTGCAACTGTCTCACCCCATCGTTCTGTGATTATCCACAAAGATTTCTCTGTCAGATTTTTGCATCCACTTAATTCAACCTGCCAAGGGATAACATAAATTAACTCTTTACCACTCAATCCCTACTTTTAACGACCCTGAGAAAGAAGACTACTGAAAACATTACCAGAAAAAGAGAAAATGCTAGAAACTAGCATTTTCTCCTAAAATGCTGGAAACCAGCATTTTCTCCTATTCCAACAATTTTTTCTAACCTATCAAAGAAAGATTGCACCATTTTAGCTACATTAAAATTGTCGTCTGCAAATGCTTTAAATCTGGACAAGTCTAAAATATTGTCATTTGGTAAAGAGTTAATACAGATAATACTTAAATAAATCTTATGCATAAGAAATTAACGCACTACCCTGCAGGTATTTTAAGACTTGACAAAAGCGAAGAAGTGCTACCAACAAAAGCCTTCTTTCTCAAGAAGTGTTCCGTAAACTGTTGACCATTTATCAGAAGACAAATTTGTAGACTTTCCAAATTGAAAGCAATTGCAGATGACAATTTCAGTGTGACTCAAATGGCGCTATTTTTCTTTGGTAAGGTAGAAAACATTGTAAGGAAAGGAGAAAATGCTGGTAACCAGCATTTTCTCCTTTTCCAACAATGTTTTCAAAAGCCTCCTTTCCCAGAGGCATTGTGCAGTAAAGGGTTAAGTGATTTTCTATTTTAGATGTTTTAGTCGATGACATAAATGAGCTGTACTCTGGCAAAGTGAGGCTTTTTGCATCTTCGTGATCAGCATTTTCTCCTTTTCCTACAATGTTTTCAATGTTTTCTAAGAGGTATTGTGCAGTAAAGGGTTGAGTCATATTCTATTTTACATATTTTAGTAGTGTCATAACATAAATGACCCATGCTCTGACAAAATGGGGCTTATTGCATCTCCGTGATCAGCATTTTCTCCTTTTCCTACAATGTTTTCAAAAAGCTTCTTTTCCAGGAACGTCATGTCGGCATTGTCAAAGTAAGGGGTTAAGTGATATTCTATTTTAGATGTTTTAGTAGTGTCTTAATATAAATGACCCATGCTCTGGCAAAATGGGGCTTAATGCATCTCCATGATCAGCATTTTCTCCTTTTCCTACAATGTTTTCAAAACATTGTGTGGTAAAGGGTTAAATGATATTCTATTTTAGATGTTTTAGTAGTGTCATAATATAAATGAGCTGTGCTGTGGCAAAAGGGGGCTTAATCATCTCTGTGATAGATTATACCAAGCAAGACATTATCTAATCATGGATTCAAAAAAATTGGTTTTGTCAAACAACCGGCTGTCTCATAAGGTAGAATTATCCTTTGACATGCAGAAAATTAGAAGATAGCACACAGTTTTTGCCCATGTCAGCCTACACGGACTGTGCAGGCTGATATAGGTTGATAGTTTTTTGCTAATGCATTAACCCTTTCCCAAACGACAAACTTTTGAACTAGACAAAATTTAAAGCATTTGCAGACGACAATTCAACTCTTGCTGAAAAGATGATTTCTGTCTATGATAGGGTAGAAAACATTGTGGGAAAAGGAGAAAATGCTGGTTACCAGCATTTTCTCCTTTTCCCACGATGTTTTCAAAAGGCTACTTTTCGAGACCCGTAAAAACCAGGGATTGTTTGGGAAAGGGTTAAGCCCCTTTTCGAACAGCACAGCTCAAATAAAACTGACAGATCTAAAAGCAACATTTATAGGATTCCAAAACTGAAAATAAACTTTCAGTTCAATAATTTGACAATCCTCTGTCTGCTGAAATACTGTGAAAACATTAATATTTGTTGAGTACTAATTCTTGTTGATTTTGTGGGTAGGTAAGTCCACGAATTCAAGTTCTCGATGAAAGATAGGTCCATGGCCCTCTTCAACCAAGTTGGGTTCGGCTTTCACTAATAACGAACATGCCAACGACAACATTATAATGTACACACTCCATATCAAAGTTATTTACACCTTACATTTATTGTTCCCATAAAGATTTCATTGAGACTTAAAAATTACTGAGTAAAAATATTGAATTTTCATTGCATTATCTTCATTTCTTTTTCTGTTATCCCGGCAATGAGGACATAAACACTGTTGAAAAATTACCTAAACACATTAAGACAAGTAATCTATGTTTATTTTTTACTCTTGTTTTTTGGCTGTGAGGATTGTTTTTTCAAGCAAACAGCCAAAATAATTTTCTGTTGACTAAACAAAACATGTGACATGACTGCCCTAAAGTTCTTGAAACAGCTGTTACTAAACGCAATGTAACCAGAGATTTTGTGGGGTAAAACATTCGTAAGTTTGTACAACAAATGTTTATATTACAACCCTCTTTCTTCGAATGACTTACACATTATGTCATACATCCACCCCTAATCCAAATTTTAATGCAAACATGTGTGTAGCTGTGACAGGCATAAAATCATGTTGATGGATAGCTTGGATTAAATTTTCGTCGTTCTAATTAAATCTGGCAATGACAAAATGGTGGATTTCAATGCGTTGTTGGATGTTGTAGATACATATCAGACTAAACAGAACTTGCAGTCTGACCTTTGATCTATCCTATCCAGTTCAACAATGACTTAACTCATATTAGAAAGCAAGTTTTCAAAGTCGCACAGAGATTGAACAGACGCTGAAACTTCGATATACTATATACTATAATTTTGACCCTTCAACCTTGCTCCAAATATAGATGCAAATTTGTTGGAGTTTACACCTATTATTTCGCACACACTTTAGGTCAACAAGGTAAAACATATCATTGGAGCCATCCTTTTGTAAGTAATAATGAATGACTCGGGCTTTAAACAAAATATCTGTTTCCTTCCTTCTGTCATAATATATTGACGAATATGCAGTATGCAGTCTTGTTTTCCTAAATAACCCACACATGTGGGACAGGGGAGCTTCGGAAGTCAGAGCAGTTTCAAAGCAGACAATTCTAAGAGTGTCGTCGTATCTTTTACTACTTAAAAACTGACTGTAAACTGTGACTGGGATTAAACAATAACAATGTAAATTGTAAATAATTACACATGTCTTAATTGATAGACTTAACCCATTATCACACAATCCTGATTTTTAATGACCCTGAGAGAGAAGCCTACTGAAAACATTGTGGGAAAAGGAGAATATGCTGGTAACCTGCATTTTCTCCTTTTCCCACAATGTTTTCTTCCCTTCCCAACAGAAATTTTAAGTTTCCAGTCATTTTTATTTTGTCGTCTGCAAATGCTTTCAATTTGGACCAGTCTAAAATTTTGTTGTTTGGTAAAGAGTTAAGACTATCAGATAACAGTCATAAACTTTACATCCTTTACACACGGTATTATACCTACATACTTGCCATCGACCGAGTCCCATCTTATGTCATTTTTTTTTTCTTTCATGCTATTTTAGTAATGGGCAATTCTGATTTTTTTTATTAAAAAATGTCTTTTGGAAATGGAAAATCAAAGAATTTACAATCCAACGTTAATGCCAAATTAAAAAAAAAAAAAATCCATGAAATTTTACACCAGTGAAATTATATGAATCCACAGTAAATGTTTCTGACAAAACAAGAGGGCCAAGATGGCCCTGGATCGCTCACCTGAGTTTTGAGATGATCATAGCCTACATTTTTTTTTTTTGAGGTATTGAAACATTGGAACCAAATTTATAATTTTGCTAAGCAATTTTCAAAAGGTCACCTGTAAAATTCATTTCCAAATCTGACCATCAGTTTCAAAAAGAAGAATTTTTAAGAATTCTTCATTTCTGTTTAAGAGCAAGTATCCCCCATCCACGAGAGCCATGTTTCTTGATGGATCAAAATTTACAAACAAGTTTTGAAAAGGGTCACCCAAGGAACATTTCGGAAAATTTCTTTTAAAATCTGACCAGGGCTTTCAGAGAAAGAGAATTTTCAAGAATATCATCATGTCCATATAGTGCAAGTAGCTCCCATTCACAAGAGCAAGGATCACCCAAGGAACATCTCTGTCAAATTATTTTAAAATCTGACTAGGGGTTTCAGAGAAAAAGAATTTTCAAGAATTTCTTCATTTCCATATAGTGCAAGTAGCCCCCATTCACCAGAGCCATGTTTCTTCATGGATCAAAATTTTGTGAACAGGTTTTGAAAAGGGTCACCCAAGGATCATCACTGTGAAATCATTTTAAAATCTGTCCAGCCGTTTCAGAGAAGAAGAATTTTTAAAAATTTCTTTATTTCCCTATAGTGCAAGTAGCCCCCATTCACCAGAGCCATGTTTCTTGACGGATTAAAATTTTGTGAACACTTTTTGAAAAGGGTCACCCAAGGAATATCCCAGAGAAATTATTTCAAAATCTGACCAGTGGTTTCAGAGAAGAAAAAATTTTAAGAATTTCCTCATTTCCCAATAGTGCAAGAAGCCCCCATTCACCAGAGCCATGTTTCTTGACAGATCAAAATTTCGCAAACACTTTTTGAAAACGGTCATCCAAGGAACATCTCTGTGAAATTATTTCAAAATCTGACCAGGGGTTTCGGAGAAGAAGATTTTTTAAGAATTCCTTCATTTCTATTTAGTGCAAGTAGCCCCCGTTCACCAGAGCCACATTTTTTGACGGATCAAAATTTCACGAACAATTTTTGAAAAGGGTCACCCAAGGAACATATCTGTGAAATTATTTCAAAATCCAACCAGCGGTTTCAGAGGAGAAGATTTTTTAAGAATTCCTTCATTTCTGTATAGTGCAAGTAGCCCCCATTCACCAGAGCCACAATTTTTGACGGATCAAAATTTCACGAACAATTTTTGAAAAGGGTCACCCAAGGAACATATCTGTGAAATTATTTCAAAATCCGACCAGCGGTTTCAGAGGAGAAGATTTTTAAAGAATTTGCTAAAAAATTCCATTTGGTTGCCATGGCAACCAGAGTTTTTGATGGAATCAAATTCTGTGAACAATTTTTAAAGAGGACCTCCCAAGGAACATTCCTGCCAAGTTTGGTCCAAATCCGCCCAGCGGTTTAGGAGGAGTTGATGTTTAAAGAATTGTTGACGACGCACGACGGACGACGGACGACGCACGACGGACGACGGACGACGGACACCGGGTGATCCTAAAAGCTCCCCTTGAGCACGTTGTGCTCAGGTGAGCTAAAAAAGGATAAAACATTCTGCACTCACATGTTTCACACCTTTGAAAGCTTCTGTCAGCCAATCAATGCCTGTATCTGTTAGACTGAAGCAACCTGGATAAAATGATATATAAACTGTGAATCTCAATCATTCACAGACAATTATTCCAAAATACCGTTCACCGCTTTACCAGACATTCAACAAAATTTTAGACTTTTCCAAATTAGAAGCATTGGCAGGTAAAATATGTGATATGGCTAAATTTTGGGATATGTTTGTGGTAAAAAGAAAAATTTTGTGGGAAACTAAGAAAATGCTGGTTACCTCCTTCTCCAAAAAACTTTTCATACACCCTTTTTCTTGCCCCATTATCTGTTTGTTTACATAGATGATCGCCACCAATTAGCTGCCTTTTCGTCGTAAATCTCCGCAGTGACGTAATAGTGACGTAAACACCACGTGATAGTTTAATGCGTTAAAATAAAATTTTCATTCACTTGATCGTTTTGTTTCCATTCTAGGCTTGAAAAACCATGTTTACCAACATTGTAAACAGAAATGATGACACAGGCTGATTGACGCTTATCTGTTTATGATATAAGGAAAAGCTTACTACACTGAAATATGAAAACAAGTTCAGAATGTGCAATATTACTCTCTGATGGCATAATACTGGAAGTGTAAACAGTAGTCGTGTGTACTAAGTCATAGCACTAATGATATGCAATGTTATCATGTGACGTTCTCAAAGACCTAGTTCAAATATACACGAACAATAAAGAAGGATGTCTTGACCAATGGCGTCCCTGAAATCCACGAGCTTCTCCATGCCTTTTTGCATGCATGTCATGGAACCAATGCAGTAACTGACACGTTCCTGTTTTCTCCAATCTTATAAATCATTTGTAGTAGATTATCTGTAGGTCATATACAAAACACTCACTTAAAGCCTCAATAAAGCCCAAAAATATAATTTTCAGTTTATAATTGAAAATATAATGGATAACCCATCACAAGACACATATATAAGATCGGAGAAAACCGGACCATGTCAATGTATTTAAAAGGCTCGTTCCCCATAGTAAGCATTTCAGTAAGCATGCATGTATAAGTCTGAAAACAAGTTTTGCTGAACTGTTTAACTTTACAATTTGAGTAAGTAATTCCATAACTTAACACCATTCCCTATCTTCATATAAAGCAGGGATCATACATGTGTATATTCAATCCCTGAGAAATTGGCGTAAATCTACACAGTTTACTGAAAAGTACCCCAGTGGCAAAACTTATTTTCAGACTCAAAGCACCTCAGTTCCCTAAAACAAGAGGTGATTGGATCAAACCTTACCATTTAAGGAAATTCTTGACAGCATTTTGAATTCCACCCCCTTCACCAATAATAGGTATATAAAAGAATCTGTGAGCTGTTCTGTCCCACTTAATTCTAATACTGTTACATCAGCCAACTGACCCTGTGATTTCAGAAATTCCTGAAAAAGAAAATCAAAATCAAGTATAAAACAAGAGGACCATGATGGTCGTATATCGCTCACCTGAGTACTAAGCAGCAAAGGTCTACAACAAAGATTATAATTACCAAATATTGAGGTTCAAGGACTAATGATGATGAAACAAGAGCGGCAAATTGTCGCAAGATATGCAATCCCACTGCCAGTTTTAAAAGAGATATAATAGTTGCAAACAGCAGGTAATGCAACAAACAATTTGACTTGAGACCTCAAAATTCCACTCTGGACAAGCAAACAATACTATTAAAATAAAGATCAATGTGGAATTACTCAAAATCCATGCTAGGTAGAGTTATTGTTCTTGAACACAGTATCCTGTAATATCACAACAAACATGCATACCAATTTTGAAGTCGTTCTTACTTGAGATGACAAAGTTATATTCCCAACAAGCATTCAATGCAGACTCATGTGAGATTTTATTGAGACAGACATTCTAACCAATTTTCAATTCAGCTTAGCAAGAAATGTGGTCTCCGGAGTGCTCACAAGAAGACTTTAAAAGGTTTCCCTCTTTATATCTATGTGAAATCTGAGACCAACAACATAGGGCTAACTTTCGCACCAGGACCATAACTTGAAGTATTTTGGTAGAGGGCCACTAGATGATGCTACATGCTAAATATGAAAGCTCTAGCCCTTATGGGAGAAGAAGATTGTCTAAGATTTCCTTCTTTATTGCTGGATGAAATCCGAGAACCCACGACATAGGGCCATTTTCAAACTAGGGCAATAATTTGAGGTATGTTGGTAGAGGGCCACTAGATGATACTACATGCCAAATATGAAAGCTCTGGCCATTACCGTTTGGGACAAAGAGATTTTCAAAGATTTCCTTCTTTATCACTATGTGAAATCTGAGACCCACGACATAGGGCCAATTCTTTTTATCAGGGACATAATTTGAAGTATTTTGGTAGAGGGCCACTAGATGATGCTACATGCTAAAGATGAAAGCTCTGGCCATTACCATTTGGACAAGGAGGTCTATGAAAGCCTAGCCCTTACGGTTTGGGACAAGAAAATTTTCTAGGATTTCCTTCTTTATCTCTTTGTGAAATCCAACCCCACACAACATAGGGCTAATTTCCGCATTAGGGCGATAATTTGAAGTATTTTAGTACAGGGCCACTAGATGATGCTACATGCCAAATATGAGAGCTCTTGCCCTTACGGTTTGGGACAAGAAGATTTTCTAAGATTTCCTTCTTTATATCTATGTGAAATCTGTGAACTCACAACATAGGGACAATTTCAAGACTAGAGCCATGATTTGAAGTATTTTGGTAGAAGGCCAGTAGATGATGCTACATGCCAAATATGAAAGCCCTCGCCCTTACAGTTTTGGACGATAAGATTTTTGAAGTTTTTTCACTAGGTTGCCATGGCAACCAGAGTTCTTCATGGAATTCAAATGTTTGAAGTATTTTGAAAGTGCATCACCTAAGGATCATTTCTGTGAAGTTTGATTGAAATCTGATTGTTAGTTTAGGAGGAGAAGGTTTTTTTATAATTGTGAACGGACGGACGGACGGACGGATGGACAGACAACGGACATTGATCGATTACAAAAACTCACCTTGAACACTTTGTGCTCAGGTGAGCTAAAAAAGAATATAACAAAGTAAAGCAGCTGCTGTCACTGAATGTGACTTAATACCCGGACAGAAACTGGCAATTACTAGTATTTTGTACACAGACGGACACACACACACACCGACGGACAGGCTGATTTCAGTATAATCCCGAAAACATTCGTTTTGTGGGGGTATATAATAAAACTGGTCTAAGTTTAACCCCTTGAGTATCAAACAGTATCAAACAGTGGATTGTAGTTTCAGTACATATTAAAAAGCAAGATAAAAAAATAAAGGGTAAAATATATGATAAAAATAAAGATAAAAATTAAGACAAAGCAATAATCTTAAACCAGACAAGTATTTTCTCAAAAGACAAAAAAAGGAACTGTGAAAAAGCCATGTTATCATACCGTTTAGTAAACTAGTATCCAGATGGCTCATGTTAGAGAACCTAGTAGTTATAGAGCAATCCAAATGGACCATGAAAACAAAAAAGTTGCATAATATATAGCAGTACATAAAAAGTTTTGTGTAATGTTAATTAAATTTCCTGACAAGGCTAAAGGTACTTTAGAGAAAAACAAACAGAAAGTACAAAAACAGACAATTAACACTTTACCAAACCACAAACTTTTAGACTGGTCCAAACTGAAAGCATTTGCAGACGACAAAATAAACACAACTAAAAAATTGAAATTTGTTTGCAGTGGAATAAAAAACATTGTAGGAAAAGGAGAAAATGCTGGTACCAGCATTTTCTCCTTTTTCCACAATGTTTTCAAATGGCTTCTATCTCAGGGTCTCAAAAACCAGGGATTATTTGGTTAAAGGTTAAGAGATAAATACTTTATATCTAACTCGGAACTAACTCGGAAATCCTACTAAAACTGATTGTTACCAGTGTCTGATTTGCAGGTCTACATAAATATCTTTCAAAACAAGACCTTGGCTAAAAGCTAAAACTTATCTAGGCTAGTCTTGTAAATTGCAAGAAACATAAATATAAAACAAGGCTCCAAACTTAGAAAGTCATGCCAGTAGAAGTAGAGTCCCTCAAGTTGATACTTACAAGTCCTCTAGAGAGTGGTAGGTAGCCATGTCTTGATGCTGATGCTATGAGTGCCTCTCTCTTGATCTTTGCTGGATGGATACAGAAAATAGAAAAAAAAAGACAAAATACAACTGGGCATTGTTTTGTTCATTCTTTACACTATTGACATGATGAAATTTCAGACCTTGTCAATTTTGAGAATATCTGGAGAAAGCAAGTTAAAGATAGCATCATAGATCGATGGGTGAGTGCAACACTATCCTAAGTGCCTATACTTTCTATAGGCACTTAGGATAATGTTGCACTCACATATCAAGATGGGATGTTCTATGAAGGGCTACAAAGCATCATGGGAGGAGAAAATTCTAGTTGCCAGCATTTCTTCCCTTTTTTACACTATAATCAAAGGTAGTTTTTTCTGGGAGTTGTAAAAACAGTGCAGGAGGACCTGGGCCAGGATTTTTTCAATACTATCTTACCCCTTTGAGAGATATATTAAACTTTCTCACACAATACAGACTATTAACCCTTTTCCAAACAACAAATTTTAGACTCTTCTAAACTCAAAGAGTTTGCAAACGACAATTTCAAATTTGATTAAAATGGCAAAAAGTTCTCCAAATGGGTAGAAAATACTGTGGGAAAAGGAGAAATTGCTTGTCATGAGCAATTTCTCCTTTTCCCATAGTGTTTTCAAAAGACTTGTAATGCAGACACATAAAAACAAGGGCTTGTTTGGGAAAGGGTTAAAGATCCTGAAAAGAAGCCTTTTAAAAACATTCTGGGAAAAGGTGAAATTACTTGTAACCAGCATTTTCACCTTTTCCAGCAATGTTTTCTACGCCATCAAAAAAAGATTGCACCACCTGAGCCACATGGGAATTATTGTCGTCTGGAAATGCTTTTAATTTGGACAAAGCTAAAATTTTGTCATCCCATAAAGGGTTAAAAAGTGAGAAAACGGAGCCTTGGGACATTTTGTCTGTGGATGCCTAGATTATAGATGGAAGGATGACTCTAAATACTAGTATTACCTTCCTCTGCTTTGTGTACAGATCGAAGCATTTTCTTTCCCTTGGTTAACACATTGGCTGAGAGAATGTCTGAGAGTGTGAACTGGAAACAAACAAAACACAGTCAAAATTGATTACCGGTAATTTTTTTATCTTCTTATCACACAATCCTAAGTTTTAAAAACTATGAAAATATTTTTGAAAACACTGAGAGAAAAGGAAAAAATGCTGCAAAAACCACTGTAGGAAAAGGAAAAAATGCTGACATCAGCACTTTCACATTTGACCACAATGTTTTTAACAGCCTTCTCCTTCTGGTAACCAGCATTTTCTCCTTTTCCCACAATGTTTTCTACCCTGCTGGAAACACATTTCAGTTTCTGAGTTATATTATTTTGTCATCCACAAGTGCTTTCGATTTGGACAATTCCAAAATTTTGTTGTTTGGTAAAGAGTTAAACAACATTTTTCCCATTTTCCTACAATATTTTCTATAACATTCAGGGAAGAAGTTATCATTGGGGCTCTATTAATTTTGACATCTACAAATGCTTTCAGTTTGGTCTAGTCCAAAATTTTGTCATTTGGGAAAGAAGTTGACATAATTTTCAACATTAGTTCAATTATATCATGAAGACCAGTGCACCTATCCATGCTTTCCAGGAGTTTCTTTCACCAATACCCTGCACAACATTTTTTCCAAATCCACTGGCTGTTTTCCCATATTATACCATCGTCAAAATAATGGTCTATGTTGAGAGAGAAATGATTACTGTTGCACTGACTAGCATCAATCCTTGGAAAAAGGCGTGATACTGAGGCCCAAAGGAAAAGATCTGAAAATGGATCGTCCTTTCGATGCTCTGCAAACCTGCCCTCCGCCATTTTGAAGGAGGAATTCTCCAGTTTCAGAGGAACTATTTATATACACAATAGCAAAGTGTTTTTTACCAAAGCCAAGAGTCTGATTGTTTTATACCCATCCCCAACCCAAACTGATCAGCACAAATCACAAGACCTCTGTCAGCCGTCTGAAAATTAGAAATCCACCAAAAATCTGAAAAGTCTCATGCCTGTGGAAAGAAACTGGCTGAAACAGGGATCGAACCCCCAACCACCTGTCCTAAAGTCCTGCATGCTACAGACTGAGCTACCAGGGCTCTACCATGTTTAGGAAACAGCTTTTTACTCACCTCAGATCTTGAGGCAACTTTATTAGCCTGGTCTTCCATATTATGTTTGCTTATTTTCTCCTGAAAGTTAAAAGAAGACAGATGAGAACAAAAATATGATTCTCAACAACAAAGCTTAGTGCATTTCTAGCTCTGGAAAAAACTTAGGCTTTTTAAAGTAACAATTAAGCCAAAATGCATTTGAATTTAGATCATCCCACTTAAAAGTATGGAAATTATTGTAAAGATTATAATCTCTTTGTGTAAGGTTGATCCAAATGTATATATACCTGATACAGAAATTAATTTCCAAACTTGGTTAAAACTTGCCAGGTAGTTAGTTGTGTGAGTGTCTCTTGTTTTTAATTTTGCCTAATTTTCCTTTTTTTTCCTGCCAGTGACTAACTTATGGCCTACTCTTGTTAAGGGGTTTGCTTGGTTTTTATGCTTGATTTTCATGCACTGCACAGCTATGTTCTTGAGATAATATTTCAACAAAATCTAGTTAAATCGTTTTACACATTATTACATACGGTTTACTCCCATTTCACCCAATCCCATTTCGCCAGAATTTTTCCTGTTTCGCCCATTCTTTTTTCGCCCTTTCCAACTTCGCCCTTTTCCCATTTTGCCAAAATTTCTGTCCTGCCCTTTTCCTGTTTTGCCAAAATTCATTTTCGCCCACTTTTCATTTCGCCCAGAAGCCATCTCGCCCAACTTT
Source organism: Tridacna crocea (assembly GCA_943736015.1). Lineage (NCBI taxonomy): Eukaryota > Metazoa > Mollusca > Bivalvia > Cardiida > Cardiidae > Tridacna > Tridacna crocea. The sequence continues at coordinate 28,257,522 of OX031066.1, read as the reverse complement.
CCCATTTCGCCCAAAGACCATTTCGCCCTTTTCCCACAGGATCCCTTCCCATTTCTCCGAAACACCATTTTTCTGATATCTGGGCCCAAAACTAGTGAAAAGCGAGCTGATAACTGGGCAAAATGGCATTGGGCGAAGTGGTGAAGGGGCGAAATGATAAAGGGGCGAGATGGCATCGGGCGAATCGGCAAAGGGTGAATTGGCAAAAGGGCGAAACAGTATTTGGGCGCAAAGATGATTGGGCGAGGTGGCAATGGGGCAAAATGAAAAAGGGCAAAATGGGTAGGGGACAAGACGGCAAAGGGCGAAATGGGAAGAAAAGTTTGGTGAAAGGGGAATGGGCGAAATGGAATTGGGCGAACTGGGAAGACACCATTACATACATAGTTCCTGATGGTTAAGAACAGAATTTTATTTGAATTACTCGAGGCAACATTCCCAAAGGAACCAAGGATAAAAACAAAGGAATATAGGTTAAGGAAAAAATCTGTTATTTGGTTACTTTTAGTCTTTATTTGGAAAAGGAGACAATTAAACTTACATGAATGCCCCCCCCCCATTGCTTGCTATCAGCATTTTTTACTTTTCCCACCATGTTTTATTTTTAAGAAAAACTTTTTCGTCATGCCATTAACCCTTTACCAAACAATCTCTGGTTTTTTTAACTCTGAGATGGGAGACTTTTGAAAACTGTGTTGGAAAAGGAGATAATGTTGGCACCCAGCGTTTTCTCCTTTTTTCCACAATGTTTTATACTTTTCTAAAGCCAATTTTCAAATTTTCAATAATGTTTATTTTGTCATCGGCAAGTACTTTCAATTTGGACCTGTCTAAAATTTTGTCATTTTGAAAAGAGCTAAAGAAAGTGACAGTGTGGTAAATAGGTTGCCTGTTGCATAATTCATTCACCCTTTATCACACAGTCTTCAGTTTTAACAACCCTAAGAAAAAAACATTTTGATACTTAACTCTTTACCAGACGAAAAAATTCTAGCCTTGTCTAAATTGAAAGCATTTTAAAGACGTCAATTTAAATGTGACTCAAAAAATGGAATTTGATCTTCATAGGATAGAAAACATTGTGGGAAAAGGAGAAAATGGTGGTTGCCAGCTTTTTCTCCTTTTTCCCACGAAGTTTTCAAAAGGCTTCTCTGCTAAAAGGTGTTAAAAGTTGTCATTGTGTGCTTAAAAGGTTAAGAACTTGTCCAAGATTGAAGTAAAAACCTTTAGACAGAGACAATGAAAAATGTCAGTTTTTGCATGATGCAGACTTTGACCACACCAGAACTATGAAAATAACTCATTATCTTCTTTGAAAACAACCAAGCTAAAAAATCAAATTTTACCATTCCCTCTGTCCCTGATGCTGGAAATGGCAGCTCTGATTTTGGTGTGATCTTTGACTTCCCCATGGTCAGGGGTGGGGGTGGGGGTGGTGGGGCAGGTGGCCCTGAAGGCAGCTTCTGAGTCCTCTGGATTTCTTGAAAAGGTTGTGGAGTGTAAGATATTGACTTCTTCATTTATGCTTGCTGATGTCATTCGATTTCTAATGGATCGTTTTCATCATTTCTGGAAAAAAAAAAACCAGATCATGGAATCATAAAAATCTGCATGCCACATCTCTTTCCATACTATTGATGCCATCAAAAGCTTTTGTGGACACTGTAGATCAAGATCAGACTTCACAGAATGTGCAGTCTGATCTCTGATCTGCAATGTCCACTTCTGGGTCCGTATTCACCAACCGTTCTTAGGAACATTTTTAGGCTTATTCTTCAGAATTTGTCAATGTGGAAGTAACAGGACTTCTCATTGGCTAAAAAGATCAATACCATAACCATAGTGCCAAAGAAAATTCTCTCTGACACAGTTTTCGGGTATTGATTTTATATGGGAAAGCTATGCAGTAAGGATGGAGTGATCTCCTGTGACAATGCTAAACAGAAAATCTTTTTCTAGCCTTTGAAAAAATGCAAAGTATTTATTCAGTAGTGAAATAGTTACAAGCCAAATAGAGGCTAAACATCAGAGCAGTGTTATCTACTGGCACAAAAATGAATTTTAACCCATTACCACACAACCCCTACTTTTGACGACCCTGAGAAAGAAGCCTTTAGAAAACATTGTGGGAAAAGGAGAAAATGCTGATAACCAGCATTTTCTCCCTTCCCTCCTTCCCTGCACCCCCCCCCCCCAACAATGCTTTTCACCCTTCATAAAACAAATTTCAAATTTTCAGTCACTTTTATTTTATTGTCTTCAAATGCTTTCAGTCTGGACAAACCTGAAATTTTGTCATTTGGTAACAAGTTAAAATCAGACAAAAAAGTAGAAAAAGGGATATGGTGACCTAGCTTTGAAATTAATCTGTCTGCCAATGCACAACAAAGTGACCAACTGTACATTAACTCTTTACCACAGGACAAATTTTTAGACTTGTCTAAATTGAAAGCATTTGCAGACAACTAAATGAATGTGGCTAAAGAATTAGTTTAAACATATTTATTTTACATCGATTGAGAAACAAGCTCTTACAACTTATACTAATCTCTCTCGATTCTGCTTCCTGGGAACTACACCAGTACTCGCACCGAATGTGTGGAACAATGAAAAATCCTAAAGTTGACACCCGCTCCCAGGTATCGAACTCAGGACCCTTAGGTTATGAGGCTGACGCTCTACCTCACGACCACCGACACCACACTAAAGAATTGAATTTTGTATAAGGAAAGGAAGAAAACATTGTGGAAAAAGAGAAAATGCTGGTTACCAGGATTTTCTCCTTTTCCAACATTATTTTCAAAAGGCTTCAAAAGGAAAATTCATATTAATTCCAGATGTGTTTGATAAAGATTGCTTTGAAGGTTTGTGGAGACCAGTAACAAAAATAGCATGGGAGCAAACTTTCAGACTGAAAGTATAGGGTTAGGTTGACAATGCCATTACCTTACCTTCTGTCTGAAGGCTTGCTCCGATGCTATGTTCATTACTTGTGCAGACTAAGTAAAGAAAATAGTATCAGAGCAAGCCTTCCGACTGAAGGTACTAATACTATGTTTTCTACCCTCGAAGGCCCATCCCTTTAACCCATTACCACATGACAAAATTTTAGACTGGTTCAAATTGAAAGCATTTGCAGACGACAAAATAAAGGTGACTGAAAAATTGAAATTTGGTCTGGGAAGGGTAGAAAGCACTGTGGGAAAAAGAGAAAATGCTGGTTACCAGCATTTTCTCCTTTTCCCACAGTGTTTTCAAAAGGCTTCTTTCTCAGGGGTGTCAAAAGTAGGGATTGTGTGGTAATGGGTTAATTGAACCAAATTTAGGTAATTTGTCTGCATACGTTTTCAGTTTGAACGAGTTTAAAATTCTATTGTCTGATAGAGAATGAAAGGTCACTGGGTAATTCGTATCTTTACGATTTGCAAGAATCAAACAAAAGACAAACAACGGAGCCTGCATTACATCAAGTAGCATCAAAATATTGATAGGTCGTCTCCATGTTTGCTGGTTCTCTCAAACTTTTGATTGGTTTTCTGCTTAAGGGCTGCGTTCCATTTGACAAGGTTGTATCAGGGATGTTATTTATTATCTTTTGTTGCAGTCAGATAAAACGATAATGAATTCTCTCTAGAGAACATTTTATTCAAACAAGGTTTCTTTTATTTTTTCTCTAAAAAGATAGATGAAAAATAAAAAAGTATCCTTTTTTTTTTTCATTGACAAGAGCAAAAGGAACATTCTGGAACTACACTTACAAAAGACCCAAATTTCGTTAATCAAATGCGTCTAAACGAGCAGACGTTGTTGTTGTTATTTGAGACAAGATGATACTATTGCATGCTTTTTAGGGCTCCGTATCGGTCAGTTTGATCGATACGATATTTGTATCGATACAAAATGATCGATATTCGATATATCATATGAATTTCAATTTTCAAGAAAAGACAGAAAAAAATGCGAAAATTGTGTTTGTTCTTTTTTCAGCATACCTGAAAAACAAAATATCGCAAATTTAACACTTCTAGATTGTATTGAAATTTCATAATTATGTAGGCCTAAATTAATATGAATTCTAACTAGATCTACATTTACTACTCAAAAAAAAGCTGAAAAGACAGTCTAAGAGGACTCTGATCGGACAATGTCTAGGAGACATTTTGTAATGTCATGGGTTTCCGTGTTTTTTTTTTCACTGAACAATTTTTCATGCGTGTTAATTTCTGGATAGGTATGTTCGCATGATTCGACATAGATTTCTCAATAAGGATTAGAACTAGCATCAAAACCTGTTATTTTACTCACGATAAACAGATAATGACCTTTTTTGTCCATGTTTTTTCTTACGTGAGGTCTCGCGTGTGATTAATATTTGTTATGCAAATTTCAAGTCTATAAAATGATTTACACAATAATTTACGCTAGTCGGAACACTGATTTCAGATAATCTAATGGAAAAAGAGATTTGATTTTCGAGCCACATTTTTCGGCAATATTAAAAGATCGACCAAATAAAATCTTAGGAAGGTTGAAAGGTCACGGCTTCAATTATTTCCATCGCTACCTCTCGATCACATCACGAGATGTTCATTACCTTTCTTTAATCAACTATATTGACCAATTATAAGCGTAAATTTGTCTGCAATCTGCTGATTGATGCATAATTTGCAGATTGCAAACAACATGACGGGGGAACGAGAATAGGGGTATTAGCTAATTGTCATCCATTGTGTAACGGGTACAGGGCGAGTAATAAAGAATGACGCATTTCGATTGGTTGTAAGTTTCCCATGTAGCCACACCTACCTCTACGACTACTCGACTTTAGAGATTACCCAAAGTAAACTCGTAATGAATTTCGCCGTTAAAAACAACTAAACTGGGTATTTATATGCTTTACTTTTATTTTCTTTTGATGATCGATATTTTGTTCGATACAGAAACGTTCGATCCGATATATCTATCGAACGTAAAATACCGGTTTTCGATATATATCGAGTACCGGTACGGAGCCCTAATGCTTTTGCGACAAATTTATGGCAGTCAGTAGGCCTATAGCAGTCTGACCATACACACTAACTAAGTAAGACAGTCATCTGATCAGTGATGTCTTTTCTTTCTTTAGTTGTACAAATCCCTCCACTAGATTCTGAATGACAGACAACTCGCCCCAAGACAACTCACCAATAAAGAACTCGCCCCGAGTTAAATCGCTCAGTATTTAGAAGACAAGTCGCCCCACGCCAAAGATAATTTGTCCACAGTAATCTGACATTCTATAACCAAAATAAATGATAAAATATGGGGAAAAAAATACCCCCCATATAATATAAACACAAGGAATGCAACGTCTCGATTGCTGGCGCGAGCACCCGACAGCCTTTCCCAACCAAAATCACCCACGAAACAAACATTGATCATAATCTCCTTCAGCCTAGCAATAGACAACACATTAATGTACCTGCGACATCCGGCGAAACCTCAGTAGACCCCTTTCATCCAGAGATATCCGTCATGTTTTACAGCACTATCAGGACATTTTGATTTATCCAGGTAGCCATTCGCTGACGTCACAGAAAGTAGCAGGTAGCGTATTTTCGTATTACTTATTACTATTATTTTTTTCGTTTTTTAGATACTTATGGACATCACATGATACTACAGATTTTTCTAGAATCTTTAGTATCATTTGATGTCCATAAATGTCTTAAAAAAAAAAAATAGTAATAAGTAATACGAAAATACGCTTCCTTGCACTTCTTATGACGTCAGTGAATGGCTACAGTAATCTGGGTGCTCGCGCCAGCAATCGAGACGTTGCATTCCTTGTGTTTATATTATACAGGGGAGATTTTTTTTCCATATTTTATCATTTATTTTGGTTATAGAATGTCAAATTCCTGTGATTTGTCCCAAGTCTATCAAAACTCTGACTACCTCACAGAAGTGGAAGTGTCTTGCCCAAGTTAAGAAAGAAAGTCTAAATTTTAGCAAAATTCCTGTTCCAAGCATATAAAGTCCTTTTTAGATTGGTTATCAGTTTGTGAAAGCAATCATGAAAGACTTACCATTGAACAAATGACTGATAGGTTTGTTTATCCCTCTGTTTTTTCATGAAGAAGCCTTCTGAAAACATTCATGGAAAAGGAGATAATGCTGGTAACCAGCATTTCTCCTTTTCCAACAAAGTTTTCTTCCCTTTCATAGAAAAATTGCATTATATAAGTCACTCTGAAATTGTCATCTGCAAATGCTTCAGTTTGAACCAGTGTAAAGTTTTGTCGTTTGGTAAAGAGTTAAACAAATGAAAGAAGAGAGAGAAAGGTTTATAGATTAAAAAAAGGAAGAAAGGCCTTAGAAATCATAAGTTTTACACATCAATCTTTTATACATACAGGAGATAGTAATCAAAGTGGGGCAAGTTGTCTTCCATAATTTTTGTACTCAACATTTTTCTTTTTTTTTCCCACACTTAAATTGTGGGTATATACATGTAAGTGGCCTAGTGCTTAACTAGTCTGAAGTTCTGGGTTTGATCCCTGTTCTGGGATTGAGAAGATATTTTTTAGAGACACCACGGGTATTCTTGAAGGAAAAAAAATTTTTTTTTAGCATTGTAGATTTGTCTAGTATGAGTAGTTCACATTCATCAAGGAGACATTCTGAAAAGCACAGAAAAAGAAGACATTCCAATTCATCTGAAGATGAAAGAGTGAGAAAACGTGAACAAGATTCACACAGGAAGAAGAAAAGTAGACCAGATTACGCTGTAACTGTAAAAGACAAATCAGACAATCGTTACAGGAAGAATGAAGCAGAGAAGTTTTCAGAGGAACAAGATGATAACTTACCCACAGGCTCACTTGTACAACAAGTGCATCAATCTACAGATTTTACTTTCAAAAGATTTAAATATTCTTTAAGTAAAATCTTCTTCAGGGAGCAGGAATTCTTCCAAAGGTACATTTTGTTTTATGTTTTGAATGTATATGGAAAAAATGATGTTTTATCAGGTATGGGGGGGGGGGGCATTGCATAATTCCACAGTATCAGCCTATGTACTAATTTGATGAACTGTTTTGGTTCTATTTTTCCTCAGAACCTCCAGTGAAACACTTTTTCACAACATTGGGAAGAAAATGCTTGTAGCCAGCACTTTCTATAGTCTCAATTTAAATGACACTTGTAAGTGAGTCTTACTTTTTGTTGCCTAATTCAAGGCCTGTGGCCTGTGTTTTAACATTTTATAAGCTAACTGCTGCATGTCAAAGTACCAGTATGCCACAGGATTTCATAGTAAAATCAATTTTTATGGATCTATAATTATGTGATGACTTACTTCCTATAATGCACTGAAATTCCTGTTTGTTATGGCAGTTTTTTTACATTTTAGAGGAACCAAAGAATATGATGATTTTTGGACATTTGTAGAAAAATATCAAGCCTTTCAGCGCAAACACAAATCAAGTAAGTTGTGATTTGATTCAACCCTTTCACTTTCAAGTGAATAATTTACACTTTTTCATTTGCTATAGATATAGTTTGGCTGCAAGAGGGGTTTTGTCTTGACCTTATGTATAGTACATGTAAATAGTTTTCAGTGGACAGTCTAGATCAGTGATCAGACTGCACACTCTGCGAAGTCAGACATCGATCTACGCTGTCCACAAAAGCTTTTGGTGTTGTCAACAATAAGGAAAGAGATAAGGCTTATGAAAACATGAGAAAAGTAGAAAATGCTGGTTTCAAAGATGATTTAAGACATTTAGAACACTTTACCAAACAACAAAATTTTGACCGGTCCAAATACATGGATCCGTCGTGATCAGATAAATAGACTACCTTAGTTACTGTTGCCAAGGGCTCACAAACAAACATAATCCATATATATATACAGTATAGCAGAAAGGCTACTTAAATCATGCTGTCATGAATGTTTCTCTCAATAAAATGTCGGAAAAAAATATTTTAATTGTATATTTCTGTCGACGATAAATTCTCTGTAAGTAATTTAAAGATGCTTGAACGCGTGTACACACGGATATGTGTTAAAAGGGAGAATTACCAGGGCAACGGACAATGTAACAGATTTATATGTTTAAACAAAATTTTGAACTCCAATGCGAAAGGGAAAAAAAAATCGACAAATCTCTGTTCTGCCACAGACCTATTGAATTACAGCTACTGATTGCTTTCATTGGGCTATTAAAGTCAACTCAGCATCATACCAAATTAAATAACACTGAATTATAAACCTTTCGAAAAATTTATAGATTGTCTGATTCAACAGAGAGGTTTAAGTTAATGAAAAGTTTCAATATCAGGTTAAGGGGGAAAAGGGTTGTCTGATGATTTTTAAAATGTGTTAAGTGTGCTATCAATTAAGAAACTGTTAATGTTATTGACAATAGTTTGTTTTATCTTTTGACAAACGGCTGGTCGAGTTGATTCGAGCGGCAAATTGCTTTGCAATAAAACACACTTCCTATCAATTAACAGTTTACCAAAACACCCTTTGTACTAATGTGCAGATGTGCTAATCCATTCAAACTCTTCACCAAATGACAAAATTTTTAGAACAATCCAACCTCAAAAATTTGAAGACAACAAAAGAAAGGATTCAAAAATTGGAATTTGTTTTTGAAAAAGCACAAAACACTGTCAAAAAAGGAGAAAATGGATGTTACACGCTTTTTTTCCCTTTTTCTGCAGTGCCTTTAAAATAACAGCTTTCTAAGGGTCTTTTATAACACGGGTTTATGTGATAAACAGTTGAAAAAGCTGAGAAAAAGCTGAGTCAAGTGGAAAATTAACATGTTGCCCATTGAGCTAAACTTCCATCAGTACAAAAGATAAACCTTTTTAACATTGAAATTTACTCTTAGTGAGGTAATAAGAAGTACACATTTGAATAGCTTATTTTAAATAGCATGTAGGTAGTTTAACCCTTTCCCAAACGACAAAAGTTTAGACTGGTCGGAAGGGAAAGCACTTGCAGACAACAAAATAAATGTAAATCAGAAATGGGTTTCGTTTCCAGCAGGGTAGAAAACATTGTGGGAAAAGGAGAAAATGCTGGTTACCAGCCTGGTAACTGGAAAACCGACAAAATGCCGGTCCAGACCGATTTTTGGTCCTGTTACCAGCATTTTCTCCTTTACCCACAATGTTTTCAAAAGGCTACCATTCCAGACTGGTAAAAACCAGGGATTTTTTGGGAAAGGGTTAAATCCAAAACTAAACATCATGTAATTTTCAGCCTGATCTATATCTACACATTTAGTATATTCTCCATGCACCATGGGTTAAGATTAATGTCAAACTGAAACAATGGTGATAAGTTACGCAGGTACTTTTTGGATGTGCATAGTTATTGAACAAGGTTAGATATTTTCTTTTTATTAGTACTTGATATAGGTGTATTTTTACCTTTGTTTTCAATTTTTTTCTTTCAGAGGGGATAACATTATTTAACTTAATCCATTTTCCAGCCTCATCAGAACTCTTTACATTAGTCCAAATTTTCAGTCAATATCATAATTAAAACTTGTCTATAGCCTCTGCGTGATCTCACGTCAGCGGTACAAGGTTTGCAAAGCACATATCTTAAGGTTTTTCTTAAATTCAAATGTTAAAAACACAAAATAAATAAATAGTATCCCATCCCTTCAACGTTAACAGACGCTTATTTGTGAGCCGAAATAGCAGACCACAACAATACATATCGGGTAGAATAAATGTGATGACCTGATTGGTCATATATCGATTTCCATGGATCCATGTATTGAAAGCATTCAGAGGCAACAAAATAGATGTGAATCTAAAATTGAAATTTAATTTGGAAAGGGTAGAAAACATTGTGGGAAAAGGAGAAAATGCTGGCTTTTTTCTCAGGGTTGTTGAAAGCAGGGATTGTGTGGTACATGTAATAGGTTAATCACATTTTGAATGTTGTCTGCATGTGCTTTGAATTTGATCCTGTATAAAATTCTGTCGTTTGCCCAAGAGCTGTGCAATAATTGTCATTGAATGTAAACCCAGTTAGTGAGTAGCATAACTTTAATTTAGCTACGCTCTGGCTGAAAGGGACTTAATTCTTTACCAAATGACAAAAATTTAGACTGGACCATCCAAATTCAAAGCATTTGCAGATGACAAAAAAATCTGTCAAGATTAGGTTACTGTCTGTTGTAACTCTATACTACACAATCCAGACTTTAACGACCTTGAACAGAGAGCTTTTTGATAACATTGTGGGAAAGAGAGAAAATGCTGGTTACCAGCAGTTTCTCTTTTTCCCCCCACAATGTTTTCTACCGAAGAAAAAATGTCTCATTTGAGCCACTTTGAAGTTGTCGTCTGCAAATGCTTTCACTTTGGACAAGTTCAAAATTGTGCCAATTGGTAAAGAGTTTTAAACTCTTTACCACACAGCAAATTAATTTTGGCTTAGTCTAAATTGAGTGCGTTTGCAGATGACACATTCCATGTTACTGAAAAAATACAATTTGTCTTTCACAGGGTAGAAAACACTAGTTACCAGCATTTTCTTCTTTTCCCACAATATTTTCAAAAGGCCCTTCCTCAGGGTGGTTACAACCTTGGAGTACTCAAAACATTCAGTTTGTCTTTTAGAGGGTAGAAAGCATTGTTGAAAAGAAGAAAATGCTGGTTTCCAGCATTTTCTTTATTTCCAGCAATGCTTTCAAATGTCCCATTCTTCAGGGCCAATAAAACCTGGGATTGTTTGGTAATAGTTTAATTATACCCCCGCAAAGCAAATGTTTTTGGGGTATACTGGAGTCGGCCTGTCTGTCCATGTGTTTGTCCTTTCGTGTATCAGTCTGTGTACAAAATACCAGTAATTGCCTGTTTCTCTCAAAGCACTGGCGGAGGTATTAAGACACATTCACTAACAGCTCTAGTTTGTGCTATTTTAGATAAAGGACGGCCACCATGTACCGACGAGTCTGAACTGGGAATTCCAAAACATTACGACAAGAGATACCGCATTAATATATCCATTGTTAACAAAGATGTCGATGTGTTTCTAAAAAAAGGGAGACTACCAGGTATGCCATCATTCATGTTTACATATGTAATCACCAACCTATTGTGTTTGTTCCTTCGTCATTTGAGAAATAATCTTCTGTCTGTCAAGGTTCAGCTTTCTTTCTGTCATGACACATGAATTCCACTCTATAAACACAATGCAGTGAAGTCATGGTAAAATCTGCGTTATTCTATGTAGAGTGATGTCATTCCACACAAAGTGACATCATTCAGTGTAAAGTAAGTAAGTTATCCATTGGAATATAATCTGCATCTGTGTTTTTACTCTACATACATTTTTTTTTCCCTTTCATTAAGAGTTGGTCATGTTAGAATTGAAATAATGTTCTTTCTGTCATGGTTTATTGTTCAATAAACCACTTGAGTTATGAGGCATAGTGAAACCACTTGGGCTATCTCCTTTATTTATTGTGCCTCATACCTCACAACTGTGATTTATTGATCAATAAACCACTAAACCAGGATAGGAGATTATTTCTTAAATAAACCACAGTTGTGAGCTATGAGGTACAATAAATAATCTTTGAGAGTGATAGCCCAAGTGGTTTACACATTGCACCTCATAACTCACAATGTGGTTTATTGAATGATAAACCTCTATGGAAAGAAGATTATTTCAGTTCTAAAAGACCATGTGCTAATGAAAGGAAAACAAGTTCATACTTACTGTAAAAACGTGGATGCAGTTTATATTCCATTGAATAACTTACCAACTTTATACAGAATGATCTCACTCTTGATAGAATGAGGTCACTCTGTGTAGAATTACATAGACTTCACCATGCTTTCGTTACACTGTGTTTGTAGCGCCAATTTCACATGTCATGTTATATAACGGTTTAGTGGAGCAATAGCCTTTCTCAGGCATGTCAACCAAAATTACTAATCGTCTTCTAGATGAGGCGTTAAACCTTGGTTCAGTGTGACAGCACTGTTTACCAAGAGGTCAACCCTTTACCACAAATACCACCTTTTAACAACCCTGAGAAAGAAGGCTTTTGAAAACATTGTGGGAAAAGGAGAAAATGCTGGTAATCAGCATTTTCTCCTTTTTCCACAATGTTTTCTACCTATTCAAGGACAAGTATCATTATTTGACAATATGTCAGTTTTCCTTTGTGAATTTCCTTAATGTAGACAAGTATGAAATTTTTCTGTGTGATAAAGGGTTAAAGAACAAGGCATAACTAAAGATGGGTGTTGACCTGTATATTTCACTATGCACCCATAAGTAATAGTTCTCTTGGAAGATTACCTGTATTTTCTCCTTTTCCCACTATGTTTTCAAAAACCTTTTCCCACAGGGTTGTTGAAACACAAGATAGTGTGATAAAGTGACAAAAGGTTTAAAAAAAATAGGAAGAAATGTCCATGATAGTGTTTCTCAGTTCTAGTTAGTTATAATTCAGGCAAGGGAATATAGTTTTTGCCTTGTCTGTCCATCTGTCTATCCGTTTATCTGAACAGATATCTTCTAAACTTGTTTATGATATTTCATACATGTGTTCTGTATGAACCGTAGCCAATATTATTTTCTCTTTTTGTTTTTGGGGTGGGGAGGGGGGGCGAGGAGGCGGCTTGATGTTTATTTTCATTTTCATTTTGTTTTGGACCAATATCTCTTTCACTAAAGGACAAAGTTTTATGAAACTTCATATTCATATTGTTTATCATAAGCCTCAAACAATCATTATTTTCTTTTAATTGATTAATGTTGTGCCATGAAAAAAGGGGGCTTAACATATGATTTATTTATTGATCAGTTAAAAAAAGGGCCATAGGTACATGCAAAACAAAATGCTTCTTCTAAGTTTGTATCAAAAAAGGTCTTTTTTGGAGGGAGAAATTATTTCAAAGAAATTGCTTTTTCTGAATTGTTCCAGATTTAGAAGTAGAGGAGGAGTTGACGGTGGAAAGAGTGAAAGAGTTTAAAAATATATTCCTTCATTATCTGGATTTCCAACAGAAGCAGAAGGTAATTTAAGAAATAATCTTTTTTCTATCGTGGTTTATCATTCAGTAAACCACAGTTGGAAGTTATGAGGCACAATGAATAATCCACATGGTAATAGCCCACATGGATTATTCATTGAGCATCATAAACCACAATGTGGTTTATTGAACAATAAACCAGGATAAAAAGCAGATTATTTCAATTCTAACATGACCAACTCTTAATGAAAGGAAAACAAGTTCATACTTATTGTAAAAATGCAGATGCAGATTATATTCTATTGAATATCTCAATACATACCTGAAATGCAGAATGACATCACTCTTTATAGAATGACGTAACTCTATATAGAATAAGGTAGATTTTATCATGCTTTTGTTGCACTGTGTTATAGAGCTAAATGTCATGTTAGAATTTAAGTTTAACTCTTTACTAGAGGTCAAAATTTGAATCTTTTCCAAATCAAAAGCATTTTCAAATTATGCAAATCTAAATTGATATAAAAGGAAGTACATTGTATTTTTTCTCGAAAGGCACCAAAGAAACCCAACAGATATTATAATTTAGAAATTAGACCAGAGTAATTTCAACATTATGATGGTTGTAGTCTATATTGATTCCAGCAAAGAAGACAATATTGACAAAAGATCAGACAGCACACTTTGTGCAGTCTGATTCTGACTTGCTTTTGCAGCAAAAACAATTATATTAGGGAAAAATGCTTTTGGGGTTATAGAACCATAATAAATGAATATCAATTTCTCTCTTCATTCCAGCTTGCAAAACTAAAGAAGGTAAAACATGACAAAGAAAATCTGCCAATTTTTCAATACAAAACAGACATCATTGATATGGTTAAAAAACATCAAGTTATTGTTGTGGCAGGTGATACTGGATGTGGAAAGTCTACCCAGGTGAGTACATGTACAGTAGGCAGTCATAAATATTTTTATCAAATTCCAAATTCCCATTGACTTACATGTACTTTTTATCATGCAAGAAAATACTCTGCTTCTGATCCTGCAATCAAAAAAGAAACTACATGAGTAGAGAGCAAGATTACTTGACCTGGTTATCTCTACCTCTCTACCACACAATCCGGACTTCTAACAACCATGATAAGGAAAGCTCTTGAAAACATGGTAGGAAAAGGAGAAAATGCTGGTAACCAGCATTTTGTCCTTTTCCCACAATGTTTACTAGCCTTCCCAAATCAAGTTTCAATTATTTTAGTCACCTTTATTTTGTTGTCTGCAAATACTTTCAATTTGGACCAGTCTAAAATTTGTCCTTTGGTAAAGAGTTACCGAACAACAAAATTTTACACTTGACCAATTTCAAAGCATTTGCAGACGACAAAATAAACGTGACTCAGAAATTGAAACTTGACTTAAGATCTAGTAGAAAACATTGTAGGTAAAGGAGAAAATGCTGGTTACCAGCATTTTCTCCTTTTCCCACAATGTTTTCAGAAGGCTTCTTCCTCTTAGTTGTAAAAACCAGGGGTTGTTGGGTATCAGGTTAAATTAATATGTTGTTGGTGTTTGTCATGCTGTGCAAAACATTGTGGTGTTATTTTTTCCATTGAGTTTTACTAATGTCCCCACTGAAGTCACTTTCGAAAATACTGATCACTTTTTAGCTCCACTGGCCAAAGGCCAGCAGGCTAATTCATTGCCTTGTGTCCGTTGTGCATCCATACGTGTGTCCATCCGTCCATGCATCCATCTGTGAGTGTGTTAACTTTTATTTCAAACATCTTCTTCTCCGTAACTACCCATCCAATTTTTAGCTCTACTGGCTGAAAGCTAGCAGAGCTGATGTCATGCCGGGGTTTCCGTCGTCTGTCCGTCTGTTGGTCTTTTTCATTTTTACGCAATAAAGTCTGCATTTGTTGTCAGATTTTTTTGAAACTTGCACAGATTGTTTATCTCATCAATACCTTCAACCCTATTGATTTTGAGAAAAATCCAACAAACAATATGGGAAAAGTAGAAATTCTTGTTTACGCGATTTCTTGTCAGATTTTCATGAAACTAGTACTGTTTATTTATCTGATCAATAGCTTCAACCCTATTGATTTTGAGAAAAACCCAAAAATAGTATGGGAAAAGTAGCCATTGCCTGTTAAAAATTTCTAATTCTTGTTTACACGATAAAGTCTGCATTTCTTGTCAGACTTTCATGAAAATCACACAGTTTGTTTATCACATCAGTAGCTTCAACCCTATTGATTTCGAAAAAAAATCCAATAAACAATATAGGAAAAGTAACCATCTCAAGTTGAAAATTTCAAATTCTTGTTTATGCGAAAAAATGTGCATTTTTTTATCAGATTTTTGTGAAACTTGCACAGTTTATTTATCCCATCAATAGCTTCAACCTATGGATTTTGAAAAAAAATCTGACAAACAGTATGGGAAAAGTAGCCATTTCAAGTAGAGCATATTCAGGCCCTTCAGGGCCTTGTAGTTATGAAACTTCACAGAAATGATCCTGCCATGGTCTTCTTTAAAATTCCTTGAAAGAATTTTATTCCTTCTAAAAACTCTGGTTGTCATGGCAACAAACCTGAAAAATATTGAAAATCTTTAAAGATCTTCTCCTCTGAAACGATAAGGCCTAGAGCTACCAAATTTGGTATGTAGCTTATCTAGTGGGTTTCTACAAAAGGTGCCCAAATTGTAGCCCTGGGGACAAATTTGGCCCCTTCCCAGTGGGGTCACAAGTTCTACATGGGATTATAATTGGAAAACTTAAAGGATCTACTTGTACCTAGCCATAAGGAATAGTAGCCATAACAAGACCTAGGGCTACTAAATTTAGCTCTGCCTCATGGTTCTAATGTTTTCTAGGGTCTTTTATTGAGGAAACTTTGAAAATCTTGTTTATAACCACACATTTTAGACCTGTAAAATTTGGTATGGGGCTTTATTGTGTGGACCTCCATCAGCAATCAAGTGATTATAGCTTTGTGGAGAAAAATGGATTTGCCTGGGGGTCATAACTTCCTTGGATTGTTATAGAAAAAAATTACTATGTCTTCAAGTTTGAAACCAATTGGCCAAGTACTGTAATGTTTGGCTTGTAGTGTTGTTACTTATTAACCAGTGGAGCGATACATGGCCATCATGGTTCTCTTTTGTAAACTGGTGCATTGAACTAGTATTAAATTACCAAGTCTGAAAAATGTAGAAAATTAATTAAGCTCTACCACACTTTAAGTGTAGTTAAGGCAGTATGGCAGTAACATGCAATTAACCCTTTACCACACAATCCAAAATTTTAACGACGCTAGTTAAGAAACCTTCTGAAAATATTTTGGAAAAAGGAGAAAATACTGGTAACAAACATTTTCTCTTATTCCAACAATGTTTTCTAATCTTCCAAAGTCAAGTTTCAATTTTTGAATGACGTATATTTTGTCATTTGCAAATGTTTCCAATTTGGACAGGTTTAAAATTTTGTCATTTGGTAAAGAGTTTAGCATTTAACCTGTTAACTCTGTTTTGGTCCGAATTGAAAGCATTGGTAGACAACAAAATAATTGCCACAAAAACTAATGCATTTGCTCTTTGCTCTTTGAAAGGTAGAAAACATTATGGTAAAAGAGAAAAAGCATTATTTTCACCTTTTTCACATTGTTTTCAGAAGACCTCATTGTTGAAATTTGATGAAGGATTGATGAATTTCTTTTTTGTCATGGTAATGAAGGAATTTTCTCTCCTAAATCCTTTATCAAGCAATTTTCTCCTTTACTGACAATGTTTTCAAAAGCTTGTTTTCCCTCACAATTGTGTGCTAAAGGTTTTATGTAATTGTTATGAATATAGGTTCCCCAGTACCTTCTTGAGGCAGGGTTTGAAAATATTGCCTGTACACAGCCAAGACGTATAGCTTGTGTATCATTGTCAAAGAGAGTTGGATATGAAACATTGAACGAATATGGCTCAGAGGTGGCTTATCAGGTTAGTATAGAATTTAAGGTATAGTTCAGTTTTGTTCACGCTAAAATTGGTCTGTTGCTGAAGGCGTAGGGATATAGTTATATGTGTCCATCTGTCGGTCTTTCCTTCGATCTGTCGGAGTCTGTGTCTGAGACAGTATCTCCAATGACTGAATTTCATGAAACTTTATACTTGTGTACAATAATCTATTTTGCCAATATAATATATATATATTTTTTTTTTGAAAGGGGGGGGGGGGGCAAGGATATCACTTCAACGAAATTGTTTATCAGTAATTTGGCTCTTTGTGAAGAAAATGTTGAGATATCCTGATAGCCCCATCCATGTTCGCATTGTTGCTGTTGTCTGCAAAGTTTTGCCAAAACAGTGACATTTTATAACATCTCTGTCAGTACTTGAGATGGGTACTTGAAACATTCATGAAGGAAAGGAAAAATACGCTAGTAAACAATTCTAATAAACCTGATTTTGGAAAAAGTGGTGGTAACTTTTTTTTTTCCATCATGTTTTCTACTATTATTTGAAGACAGATTTTTATAATTTGTGTGAATTTGACTTGTCCTCTTCAAGTGATTTCAATACCAAGGTGTCTTAAGATTTTGTCATGAAATGGGTTAATCATATAATTGTGTGTTATATTTAACATTGGAAACTTAAGCTCGAGCTTTAAAGTCCATAATATGCTAAGCCCAGGTAGCTTAGTCAGTACTAAGACTAAAGAACAAGAGGTGGCTAGTTCGATCCTTGGCTTGGCCAATTTTTCCCAGAGATTGACAGCAACAGCATTCATTCCTGTATCTCACTGATAACCATTGTTTCAACACTGGTTATGTGGCTTGGAAAGACAATTGTGATGAGTCAGGTAAAAAAACTCCAGGAAAGCATGGATAGATGCACTGGCCACTAAGATATAACTGAAGTAATGTTGAAAACAGCATTAACTCTTTACCACACAATCTCGACTTTTAACTACCCGAAGAAGGAAACCTTCTGAAAACATTGTGAGAAAAGGAAAAAATACTGCTAACCAGCATTTTCTCCTTTTCTCACAGTGTTTTCTACCCTTCCCAAAACAAATATCAATTTTTACGTCAAATTTATGTAGATGTCTGCAAATGCTTCTAATTTGGACTAGTCTAAAACTATGTCCTTTGGAAAAAGAGTTAAATACCCGAAGAAAGACTAAGAATTGTCGAAATTGAAAGCATTTGAAGACGACATAATAAGATTTGAAATTTGTGTTGTGAAGGGTAGAAAACATTCTGGGAAAAGGTTACAATGTTTTTTAAAAGGGTTCTTTTTCTGGATTGTCAAAAGTCTGGATTGTGTGGTAATGGGTTGAACACCCTACAATCAATCAATCAAACACTGTGGTTGTCTCATTGTTTTAAAAGCATCATAACCTTTACCAAACAACAAAATCTAGGATCTGCCAAAGTACAAAGATTTTGCAGACAACAAAATAATATAATAGTGTCTCAAAAATAGAAATTTTCCTTTGGAAGGTTGGAAAATGTTATGGGAGAAGGAGAAAATGCAGGTAAACTAGGATTTTCTCCTTTTCCACAATGTTTTCAAAAGTCCCTTTCATAAGTCATCAAAACTTAGGATTGTGTGGTAAAGGGTAAAGCTGGGCTTATATTACTCTTCATCAAATGTTATTATTTTCTTGAGATTTGTTAACCTGTTTCAGACTGTGTGGGAAAAGTAGCTTTGTTTAACCCTTTGCCACACAGTACCGACTTTTGAGGCCCCTGAGAAAGAAGCCTTTTGAAAACATTGTAAGAAAAGGAGAAAATGCTGGTAACCAGCATTTTCTCCTTTTCCCACAATATTTTCTCTTCTCTTTGATACAAATTTCAAATTTTTAGTCACTTTCATTTTGTCGTCTGCAAATGCATTCGTTTTGGACCAGTCTATAATTTTGACGTTTGGTAAAGAGTTAAAGCTACAGTTACATTTAGTTTACAAGATATTTAGTATGATGATGCCAACAAGATGATGATTGTTATTTTCACTGTAATTATACCTCCGCTAAAGGAATGTTTTCTGGGGTATACTGGAATCAGCCTGTCTGTCTGTGTGTTGGTCCATCTGTTCGTCCATGTGTCCATCCGTGTAACCATCTGTGTATCCATCTGTGTACAAATAATTGTCTGTTTCTATCTAAGCGCTGGCAGGGGTATTAAGTCACATTCAGTGATAGCTCTAGTTTTATTTCAGCTCTTTTTGTAACTGTGTAGTTGATAAAGAAAACATTTCTTTTTCTCTTTTAAAAGGTGAGGTTTGATAAGACAAAAACAAGAGCAACCAAAATTCTCTTCCTAACAGAAGGTAAGGTTTGTGTGTGAAAGATATACTTTTCATTACTTGCATTCTCTGCAGGTCATAAAGTCATACAGTATAAGTTTTAAAATGGTCCAAAATAACAGTATTTGCTGACAACAATTGAAATGTTACACAAATGATGAAGTCTAACTTTAATTCTTTACCACACAACAAAATGTTAGACCCATCCAAATTCAAAGCATTTGCAGCTGTCAATTTCAAAGTGGCTCAAAAGATGAAACTTTCCTTTGACTGAGTAGAAAACATTGTAGGAAATGGAGAAAATGATGGCTACCAGCATTTTCTCCTTTTCTCACATTGTTTTCAAAAGACATCTTTCTAAGGGTCGTTAAAAGAAGGTATTGTGTGGTAAAGAGTTGAAAGAGTACTAGAAAATATTGTGGGAAAAGGGGAAAATGTTTTTATTTAGTCGAGCAAATTGACATGAAATAGATGACCTCTATTGCCATAATAACATGGGTGAACTATTGTCCGAATTCAACTGCGGCTATAATCATCAGCATGCGTAACTATGTGAACATTTTTCAACTCTGTGCAGAAAATAGATTCACTGTGTCTTTAAAGAACACTTAAAATACATGAAATAAACATTATTTGTTGGTTTAACTCTTTACCAAACAAAAGAATTTTAAACTGGTCCAAATTGAAAGCACTTGCAGATGTCAAAATAAATGGAACTCAAAAACCGAAAAATTAGTTTCCAGCAGGGTAAAGAAACATTGTGGGAAAAGTAGAAAATTCTGGTTATCAGCATTTTCTCCTTTTCCCACAATGTTTTTAAAAGGCTCCTATTTCAGGATCTTAAAAACCAGGGCTTGTTTGGTAAAGGGTTAAATTGGTAATACAAGGTGGGTGACATAGGACCAAGATGCACTATTTATGCAGTCTGATCATAATCTATGTCATCCCCAAAAGTTTCTTATTTTGATCCTGGCATTCACTATGCATAGAATTTCAATACCATCCAATTATACCTTGTGATATAAATATTCACTATTTAACCCGTTACCACGCAGTAAGATTTGAGACCTATCCAAATTGAAAGCATTTGCAGATGACAATTTCAAAATGGCTAAAATGGTGCAGTTTTGTGTTAATACTGTAAAAACTTTATGGGAAAAGGAGAAAATGCTGGTTGCCAGCATTTTCTCCTTTTCCCACAATGTTCTCAAAAGGCTTCTTTCTCAGTGGTGTTAGAAATCGTCATTGTGTGGTAAAGGGTAAAGGGTGAATTATTCTTTGCAAAAAAAAATCAATTTGTTTAACCCTTTACCCCATAAGGCATTTCTATGGAATCTCTAATTGACCTAAAATAACAGCAAGGATGAAGCTATTTCTTATGTGTATATGACACCTTTTGGAAGAACAGAAAACATTGTGACAAAAGGTGAAATTGCTCGTCATGAGCAGTTTCACCTTTTGCCACAATGTTTTCCAAATGCTCCAGCAAGCAATGTAGAAATGAGTATCTTTGGAGTAAAGGGTTAAGTAATACTAGCATTTCTCCTGTTCAGTAGTCCTTTTCCCTGAAGGTCATTAAAACTCCGGATTGTGTGGTAAAGGGTTAAATCATGAACAGTGACACAGATGACAAAACTTAAGACTCATCAATGTTTAAAGTATTTGCAGAAGACACTTAAGGATTCTGCAAAAGGATAGTACTTTTGGTTGTTTCCATGCTTTCAAATGGTATCAATTTAAATGAATTGAACCAAAGTCTTTGTTTACTTTTGGAGTTTATTGTTACTTTAAGAAGCATGTTATTTTCTAGGACTGGTACTGAAATGAAATTAATTAGTGCTTAACTTTTTGTCCTTTTTATATGCTGCCTGAGGTGAAGTATAATAGCATCATCTTCTCAGTTTCTCTGTCTATCCATCCCTTGTCCATCCATATAGACACCCATTTCTCCTGAATACAACTCTTCCCACATTGCTAGACAGATTTAGACAAAATTTTTACAGAATGTTTTCCATAATGCAACCTATCGCATATTGTCAAGGTTTTGCGATTTGTAGCTTCACCATGGAAAAAGGGGACTTACATTGTATTCCATTTCTTATGAACAAAACTCCTCCCATATTTTGTGACAGATTTGGATAAGATTTCACAGAACTTTTCTCATCATGTGACCTAGCGCATATAGTCAAGTTTTGTTATTTGTAGCTGCATCATGGAAAAAGGGAGCTTCATGCTATATTTCATTCCATTTCTTGTGAATGCAACTCCACCAACATTTCTTGATGAATTTGGATAAAATTTTCCAAGAATGTTTCACATCATGTGATCTAGTGCATATTGTCAGGGTTTTTGAATTTATTGCTGTGTCATAAAAAAAATGGGGGCTTCATGTCAAGTATGATTTTTCATTGATGTATATCCAACTAATGTACATAATTTCATGATACTTCATATTTTTACTGGTTAGTTTTGCCTCTTTCCATCCATCCATCAGTCCATATGCATGTAAACATTTCAGATCACAAGTAACACAATACATCCATTGAGCTACCCAGGCAGGTGCTGGAAATTCCAACACTGTAGCCAGCTGCTTGAAATAGCAACCATTTGGCAGTGTATATCGTGATGATGGTACTCTTGTTATTCTATACCACACAGCCCTGAGTTTTATTGACACTGAAGAAGATGGCTGTTGAAAACATTATTGGAAAAGGAGAAAATGCTGGTAACCAGCATTTTCTCCTTTTCCAACCATGTTTTCTTCCCTTCAACAGGCTTATTCCAATTCCTTAACTTATGTTCAATTTATTGTTTGCGAAAGGTCTCAAATTGGGCAAGTTTAAAATTTTGTTATCAGGTGAAGAGTCAGTGTAAAAGTTCTAGACAAATTGTAATGTAACATCATACAGGTGGCTGCTTATTACAAGTGACCACCAACTCAAATTTTATTGTAGTCTGGTAACAGATAAGTTTATCTTTTTATTCCAGGACTTTTACTGCGGCAAATGAACACAGATCCTCACTTGTCGATGTACAATGTGATAGTCATAGATGAAGTACATGAGCGTCACATACATACAGATTATCTGCTCGGTGTTTTAAAATGTTTAATCCATCATAGAGATGATGTTAAAATCATTCTCATGTCTGCTACCATTAATATTGACCTGTTCAGTGGATACTTTGAAGATGCCCCAGTAGTGAAGGTAAAAGTGTTCTGCAACACGCAAAAAGGGGCATTCAAACAATTGTTTAGATCTTTACCAAATAACAAAATTCTAGACTTGTCCAAATTGAAAGCATTTGCAGACAACAAAATAAACATGGCTCAAAAATTGTAACTTGACTTTCGTAGAGTAGAAAACATAGTGGGAAAAGGAGAAAATGCTGGTTACCAGCATTGTCTCCTTTTCCTACAATGTTTTCAAAAGTTTTCTTTCTCAGGGTCTTTTAAAGTTGGGATTGTGTGGTAAAGAGTTAATCCTTTTCCAAACAACAAATTTTAGACTCTTCAAAACTGAAAGAGTTTGCAGACAACAATTTTGAATTTGATGAAAATGTTACAAAGTTCTCCTAAAGGGTAGAAAACACTGGGGGGAAAAGGAGAAATCGCTTATGAGCAATTTCTCCTTTTCCCACAGTGTTTTCAAAAGACTTGTCCTGCAGACACGTAAAAACCTGGGCTTGTTTGGGAAAGGGTTAAAGTGTTGTCCTGAATCAGTCTGCGCAGTATACCCAGGCAAATATGAAAAGAGGCTTTCCATTTTTATGTAATTTTCTGTTTTGTCCAAGTCTGCTGTAGCACAAAAACTAATGTAGTCATGAAATGTTGTCTCAGATAAGCCTACTCAGAGTGCGCATGCTGATCCAAGACGACGCTTTATGCAAATGTCCAAATGCCCAGCCCCTTTCATGTGTTGCAAGCCAATTGATATTTAGATATTGTTATGGGAGATGGTGTGTCCGTACAAACCTTTCAATTCTATTCTACTACTTAGACTGTAGACTGGCAGCAACCATCAAACAATACAGAAGAAAAATGTTAATTGATATTTAAACAATAATTTAACTATCAGTTCAATTCCAGCTTAATATCTGTTTTAAATCCAAGTTAAATTTTCATAAACTTTACAATGGTAGATGATTTTGTGAGCGAGTTACAGACATTATCACATCCGCACATCCGCATAATCTACATTTCCGATAATTGGTATTGCAAGTCTACTATTTTCTTATTGAATGGAAACCTGGTTAGCTAAAAGATAAACTAATTTATATATATCAACTTTGTTTTAGGTGCCAGGTCGACTTTATCCCATAGAGATGGAATTCTGCCCAATTGTGAAAGATTATGATTCGTCAAAGTCAGAACGCCTCGATCCCTCACCCTATCTGCGCATTATGCAGAGGATAGAGAAAAAGGTTTGACTCGTTATGTAGCATTTAACAACATTTCTTGTTAACAGTATTTCAGTTTTATCATGGCAGCCAGTGCACCAATCCATGCTTTCATGTGATTTCTGTTACCAGTGCTCCACACAATATTATTCAAGCTACTGGTTGCTTTCCCACATAACCACACCAAACAACAGAATTATAGACTGGTCCAAATTGAAAGCATTAGCAGACAACAAAATAAATGTAACTGAAAAATTGAAATTTGGTCTGGAATGAGTAGAAATATTGTGGGAAAAGGAGAAAATGCTGGTTTCTCAGGAATAGTTGGGACTGTGTGGTAAATAGTGAAACAATTATCAGTAGTGAGAGAAGAATGAATCCTGTTGCTATGACTGTCATCAGTCCTTGGAAAAAAAATTGCCGAGCCAGGGAATTGAACTGACAACCTCCTGTTCTTAAGTCCTGTACATTACTGACTGAGCTACCTGGGCTTGGCACAGTATGATAATGAGAATAGATTTTAGGAATGTTTCTTTGGCTGGGATGTTTGACTTGGTGGCTCAGTGGTGAGCATGTCGGACTCATGACCTGGTGGTTTTGAGTTCAATACCCAGTTGAGGCGAACTTCCTTTCCGGCGTATTTTCGCCTCCCACCTCTGCTGAAGCATGTGAGAAAAGTAGTCGGTGGCTTTGGAAAGAAAGTTGTGTTAGTACCGGTGTGTGAAAACCAGGAAACACATGTGCATCACCGACCGCCATAATATGACCTTAGCTATTAAAGTGGCTTTAAACGCCAATACAGCCAACCATTTAAGCTTGGCACTTTTCAAAGGAAACAAAATTTTATACCAGCCAAAATTGAGAGCATTTGCAGGCAACAAAATAAATGTGAAATTTGTTTAAGGAAGGGAAAAAAAAAATGTGGGAAAAGGAGAAAATACTGGTTACCAGTTTTCAAAAGGCTTCTTTCACAGTCATTAAAATTCAGGATTGTGTGGTAAAGGGTTAATCTAAGGCATCACAGAGATGTACTAAGCCCCCGTTTGTAAGAGCATGGTTTTTATATTTTATACCTGTGTCTGCTTCCCTGTTTCATTTGTATCAGTTTCATTGAGTTATTGCTACAGCCTTTATGCTTTAACTCTTTACGAAACGACAAAATTTTAGGCCATACAAAATCGAAAGCAGACGAAGTAGATGTGGCTTAAAAAAAAAAAAAAAGATGTTGTGAGAAGGGTAGGAAAACATTTTAGGAAAAGGAGAAAATGCTGGTTACCAGCATTTTCTTCTTTTTCTACAATGTTTTCAAAAGGCTTCTTCTTCAGGGTTGTTAGAACTCGGGATTTTGTGTTAAAGACTTAATTCCTATTTTTTTCAGTATCCTAAAACGGAGAGAGGGGATTTACTCATATTTTTAAGTGGATTATCTGAGATTATGACCGTTGTTGAGGCTGCAAAGGCCTATGCCCAACAAAATAAAGGCTGGATCATACTGCCTCTACATAGTGCGCTGTCCATAGAAGAACAAGATAAGGTAAAGCTTTAGCCCTTTACCACACAGCAAACTTTTAAACCTGTCCAAATTGAAAGTATTTGCAGATGACATTTTCATAGCCTCTCAACTGAAGCAATTTTTCTTTGATAGGATAGAGAATACTGTGTGAAAAGGAGAAAATGTTGCTTATCAGCATTTTCTCCTTTTCCCACAGTATTTTTCAATGACTTTTTCCTGCAGGTTGTTATGTCTCCCACTGTTAGGGTCAAGAGACATTTTGATTTCCCTGTGCGTCCATCTGTCTGTCTGTCTATCTGTCTGTCTGTCACAAATTGTGTCTGCTCTATAACTCAAAAATCTTTTAATGTATATATATCACAATGAGGCAAAGCGTCATGCTCAAGAACTGTAAGTCTGGCTTGTATATTTTTTGAGTTATTTCCCTTTGATTATTTTCCTTTCTCATTTATGCACAATTTTGTGTCAGCAATATGAAGTATGGGAGAAAATGTTACTAACTTAATCATGGACTATTCATACATTTGACACCAAAAAGGGGCGAGATGTCTGAATTTTTTTTTCTTTGTAAATAAAGAAGTTCTAGTTAAAAATTGTCATTGTATGGTTAAGGGTTACTATGAAGTGGAGGGGGCTATACTGGAATCACCATGGCTGTCCGTCCATCTGTCTTTCCGTCCATCTGTCTGTCCTTAGACTCAAGTTTGTCTGGAGCAGTACTCCAAAAAATTTTCACGTACTGAACCCAAATTTACTCAGGATTCCTATATATATATATGAAGTTGTGCTTGTGCAGTTTTCATGACCCTGCAGTGATTTGTTGTGGAATTATCTCCCCTTGAACTTTTTTCAACTCCTACTTTTGTACTAAACCATTCTTCATTCTGTGACAAAGACTTGTTTTTGTGATAAGGACCTGGTGGAGGGTATAATCATGTATAGTGATGGCTTTAGTTTCTTTTGTCAGCAAGTTATCTTTGTAGCTTATACTGCAGGCCCTTGAGTTCTACTGGGCTATCACTGAACTCTAAAATTTTCCTTGATCAATCATCAAACAATCATTGCACACAGATGCATTGCCTTATATAACGAAATTTACTTAAATTTTGAGTAGCACTGTTTCTATAAATAGCGATAAATCAGACAGCTGTTGTAGATTTGGAAGTGGTGAAATGGAGTAATCAGGAAATTATTCCCACTAGTGCCAGGCTAATGTTTCCTATCAGTGTTTTCAAATAAATGTGACCCATCACACCAATAGGGACCATCTGGGAATTCTGTACATCAGTTAGATGAAAACAGATCAACAATAGTGGAGGTCAATTTAAGTTGGTAATTCAAAAATGATTGTATAACAAGGTACACTGACCACTTTTCATACAGAAAATGTCTTTTAAGTGAAAAGTGTCAACCTGGTCAGCCTGCACGATTTCTCGCAATCTGACCAGGATTGACACTTTTCGCAGTTCCCAGAAGGTCCTTTTGTGTGTGACAGGTTATAAATGAAGAATAGTAAGAAATTGAATTTACAACAAAATATTAAATATTAATTTACTGAACAAATAGGATATATATTTTGTATGTATTTGTTTCTCTACAAGGTGTTTGATATAGCCCCTGAAGGAGTCAGAAAGTGTATTGTGTCCACAAACATTGCGGAAACATCAGTCACCATTGATGGAGTAAGGTTTATTGTTGATTCTGGCAAGGTGAAGGAGATGAGCTTTGATCCTAAGTACAAAATGCAGAGACTTCAAGAGTTCTGGATTAGTAGAGCTAGTGCGGAACAAAGGAAAGGACGTGCAGGTATGAAAGCTCGCTTTCATTAACACATCTGGTTTTGATTCCAAATACAAAATGCTAGGACTTAACCCTTACCACACAATGACGACTTTTAACCTGAAAGAGAAGACTTTTGAAAATATAGTTGGAAAAGGAGAAAATGCTGGTTACCAGCATTTTCTCCTTTTCCCACAATGTTTTCTTCCCTATCATAGGAAAGTCATTTCATATGAGCCACATTGAAACTGTCATCAGCAAATGCTTTCAATTCAAACAGTTTTAAAATCTTGTGTGGTAAATGGTTAAAGAGCTATGGGTCCCTATTCCACGTTCAATCTTAAGAATGTTCTTAGTCTTATTCTCCGCGGTCTTCTAAACTTGAAAGTAACTCAATTTCTGATTATCAAATCAAAGTAACAAGAATTATTGATGGTTATTAGCCAATAATAAGTCTTGTTACTTTCAAATTTAGAAAATGTAGAAATTAAATTGAAAAACATTCTTAAGATTGGTGGTTGGTAGTAGGCCCTCCATCAATAGAGATAGTGCCAAGAAAAGGAAAGGCCAGATAGTTTCGAAGGTCTGCTGCCATTAACACATATCTAGTTTTGATCCCAGGTACAAAATGTAAAGACTGCAAGAGTTCTTGATCAGTAGAGCTTGTACGGAACAAAGGAAAGATTGTGCATGTACTAAAGTTTGCTTCCACTAACACACCTGATCTTGATCTTAAAGGTGGGTATTTAGAATTATCACATCACACCAAATCAAAATATATTTATATCATTGAAATTTATATGAAAAAACAATGCAAATCATCAATAATTAAGAATTATAAAATTACACACAAAACAGATTTTGATGGTATTCCCTTAAAAGGCTACGTAGCCTCCTAAGCTATTTTTAGATTTCGCTCCAAAAAATCAATTACGCATTGTGGGCTGGCACGTGACTAATAACGCTTAAATTCCATTACATAACAAACATGTAAAAAATATTTTCCATAATGTCTTTTTTGGACGGATGTTTGAAACTGTCTGTGTTTTCCTGCATTTAAATGAGAGAACTGATAATCTAAAAATAGAACGTGTCTCCTGTTGGTGTCAACCTGGTCCGTAATAAATCCCTAATTTCTCGTGTTGTGGGATGGTTTTCGACTACTGGGGTTTTATGAACGCAAATTAAAAGGCTTTGGTAGTATATGGATGAATTTTTTGCGTTTTTGTAAAATTTTCGTCCCAAAATCTGAAGGGCCACCTTTAAGTACAAAATGCAGACTTTAAGAACTCTGGATCAGTAGAGCTAAGTGCTGAACAAAGGAAAAGTCGGCAGGGATAAAGGTTTGCTTTCATTAACACACCTTTACCTAAATCTGTCTCTGGCCCAAACTGTATTGCATTATATAATCAGAATTATTGTTTAGAATGGGAGGAGGAGGAAGAACCGATGGTTTCTCAAAAAAGGTTCTATTTTCTTTAACCCTGTCTTAACCCTTTACTCCATAGATACTTATTTCTACGTATTGCTTCTAGGAGCCTTTGGAAAACATTGTGACAAAAGGTGAAATTGCTCGTGACGAGCAATTTCACCTTTTGCCACAGTGTTTTCTAAGCTATCAATAGGTGTCATATACACATAAAAAACAGCTTCATCCTCGCTGTTATTTAGGGTCAATTAGAGATACCATAGAAATGCCTTATGGGGTAAAGGGTTAAAGAATCCTTGGTTTTCATGACTCTGAAAGGTTTTTGAAAACATCATGGTAAAAGGAGAAAATGCTGGTAACCATACAGCGAGTTCCATTAGATTCTCCTGTGGTAACCAGCATTTTCTCCTATTCCCACAATGTTTTCTTCCCTGCTGGAAACAAATTTTGTTTTTTGAGTAACATTAATTTTGTAGTCTGCAAGCACTTTCAGTTTGGACCAGTCTAAAATTTTGTCATTTGGTAAAGAGTTCATGACTCATGTAATACCAAGGATTCAGTGACGTCAGTTTTCGTGAAATTGGGGTACTCAGAGGGGAAATTCTGCTTTGTCAGTGTACTCAAGTTTTGAAACCAAAAAACAGGTAAAATTAGCTTAACAAATGTTAGAACGGTAAAACTTTGCAGTATAATAAACCTGTTGTATAATAAACCATGGCTTGGGCCACATGATTCATCACAGCCATGAACAAGTTTCCAAGTCCCATGACATTATCTCCCGCTAGATGGCATTCTATAAATACTCATCTATCTGATATGGGCATCCTGGGTACAGAACCGAAGCATTTTCCTACGCGACAATCGTTACTTTGAATTTAAAACAAAAAAAAGTTTACCCAATAAAACGCTACCTCGTGCAATTAACTCAACTATGATCACCAGTTTAGAGAAATCTGTTGCTAAAGCAGGTCTCATTTCTCCTCAAACGTATTGATACGTAAAAGCTATTTTCAACATTGCTACTTTATAGAGCGTAATATTACAGTCAGCCCGCTTTCGGGGCTAGCAGTGATGCGTCATATAAGACAGTCGAATCTTCGAAGAATATGACATGCGCAGACAACGAGTCCCATGACACCTGACCGTACAACTGATATTGTACCAAGCAAGACATCACACAATTAGAAATCCAAAGAATCTATTTTGTCAGAAAATCCACTGAATTATGAGGTAGACTGGTCCTTTGTTATACAGAAAATTGAATAAAAGCAAAGGGTTTGGGTAAGGTTAGCCTTCAGAGACCATATTGGCTGATCTGAGTTGGTACTTTTTGCTTCAAGCCCCTTTTAACAGAGCATGGTTCAAATCTTGTCTATAGTCTAATTTTTGGCAGCAAAGCAGGATATATGTCACAATTAACAATTAATTTTACAGGCAGGACAGGCCCAGGGGTATGTTTTCGACTGTATGGTGAGAAGGATTATGAAGCTTTCCAGGAGTACACGACACCGGAAATACAACGAGTTCCATTAGATTCTCTTGTGTTACAGATGATCGCCATGGGTCTGCCAGACCCAAGGTTGTAAGTGTCATGTTTTTATTGTGTCCTTGTCTTCTTACCCTGGGGAAGAAGCCTTTAGAGACATTGTGGGAAAAGGAGAAAACCAGCATTTTCTCCTTTTCCTACTATGTTTTGTACCCTTCACAAAACAATTTTCAGTCATTTTTATTTTGTTGTGTGCAAATGCTTTCCATTTGGACAAGCCTGAAATATTGTTGTTTGGTAAAGAGCTAACTGTTTCATAGCCAAATGTGCCAACCTTATATGGCCTGCAACAGGCTAAAAGGGACATTCAGATATATGCAAAAAGTGTTGTCTCAGATCAGCCTGCGCAGTTTGTGCAGGCTAATTTGAGACGCCACTTTATTACTTCATTAGATCTTGATTTATGATATCTACAAATGTATCTGTGACCCTTTACGAAGCAATTCCTGGTTTTTACGACCCAGAGGAAGATGCCTTCTGAAACACTATTGGAAAAGGAGAAAATGCTGGTAACCAGCATTTTCTCCCTTTCCCACAATGTTTTCCACTCTTCAAAAGTCAAGTTTCAATTTTTAAGTCACGTTTATTTTGTCGTCTGCAAGTGCTTTCAATTTGGACCAGTCTAAAATTTTGTCGATTGGTTAAGAATTAATGTTAGCTGACCACATATATGAAGATTTTTTTCAATTTGAAACAGATTAGAAAATGCCATAAAGTTTAACGAAACAATCCCAGGTTTTAACAACTCGGCATATAAAAACATTTGAAAACAATATTGTAAAAGGAGAAAATGCTGGTAATGTCTTTTACCCTATGTTTTCTACGGTTTCAGATACATGTTTCATCAATAGAGCCATATATACAGTATTTTGTCATCTGTAAATGCTTTCAATTAGGACTTGTCTAAAATATTGCTATATGGTAAAGACTTAATGAAGCTATGTTTTGATTCCAAAAGTGAGTACAATTTGCATAAAAGATTATTTTTCCTTCAGGTTTCCTTTTATTGAACCACCTAGCCTTCAAAGCTTAGAAAATGCCATCATATTTCTGCGAGATCAAGGGGCTCTTAGAGAGGATGAAACTCTAACCCCCATTGGGTTGATGTTATCAAAACTTCCTGTTGATGTCGTCATAGGCAAGATGCTGATCATGGGATCAATATTTCATGTATGTTGTCTGCCATTATAGCTATTGTATATGACTTTACATATAGGGCTGAGCCCCTGTAGTTCAGACAAAGTATACAGGAATTGAGAGTGAGGGGGTTGCTGGTTCATTCAACTTGAATCAACTAGCGTTTAAAGCTGACCATAATAAACATCTCAAGTATTTATACACGGGAGAGATATTTTTCAATACTTGGATAGGGAATAAAACATTTAGACTCGTCAGGGATAAAACCATTGACAACAAAAAGAATAGTGCTTTTAAGTCGGCTAGACAATGTATGTCCATTTCTGTATTATACTTACAAACTTTTCAAGAATTTGTCTTAATTAAAAATTAAAAGTTAATTTGGTGGAAGGGAGAAAACTGTCCATATAAGTATTTTGTCCTCCTCCTTCAATGTTTTTACGAGCCTTCTGCCTGATGGACATTAAATTCTGGCTTATGTTAACAGATGGGTGAAATAGTTGTATGTGTATATATATATAATAACATTAAGTAAGGGGACGTATACTATTTTATAAATTTGTGTTTTTTCAGTAATGATGTATTTTGGGCCTGTGGCCTTTATTAACAATAAAAGTATTGTATTGAATAGAAAAATTCAGTGCCTTGGAAAGAGCCTTACATATAGCAATGGGTGTGCAGATACTACAGCTTTGAACTTGGAAAAATGTTTTAGATTTCTAGTTCCACTGGCAAAAGACCAGCAAGCTGATGTCATGGCCCTGTGTTCACCATGTGTGCATCCCTGTGTCTATGCTTTAACTTTTATTTTAACTCATTCCCAAACGACAAAATTTTAGGTTTGTCCAAATCGAAAGCATTTGCAGACAACAAAATAAAAGTGATTGAAAACCTAAAATTTGTTTTGTGAAGGGTAGAAAACATTGCGGGAAAAGGAGAAAATGCTGGTTACAAGCATTTTCTCCTTTTCCTGCATTGTTTTCAAAAGGCTTCTTCCTCAAGGTCGTTAAAACTCGGGATTGTGTGGTAAAAAGTTAAACAGTTCTCTGAAAGTACCCATCCAATTTTAATGAAACTTTCAGGAATAATGCTGCACTGCCCCTCTTTAGAATTTCATGTTTGGTTCCAATAAAAAGCCTGGTTACTATGGCAACAAAACTGAAAAATACTTAGAAATTTTAAAATCTTGTCAGAAACCATCAGGCCTAGGGCTATCAAAAGCAGTTTGTAACTTCATCTAGTATGCCTATACCAGAATACTTCAAATTATAGCACTGTGGTCAGAATTGGCCCAGCCCTGAGGTCACAAGTTTTACATGGGCCTACAAAATAGAAAGACTGTAAATCTTGCTGTTCCTATCCATATGGCAAACTTGGCCCATTGCTTTAATCTACTAAGGTTAGTAAAATTTTAGCTCCTTGGTCGATATTGGCCTCACCCTAAGGATCACAAGTTTTATTTTGGCCTATAAAGTTAAAACTTCAAAAGTCTTTGTGTTTTTAACCATAAGGCCTAGGGCTGCTTACTTTGGCATGCAGCTTCACTGGCCCAGTTGAGCGACACAGGCTCATCATGGCCCTCATTTATAGTATGTATACCTTTTAATTCAGTACCCTCCATAGACTTTTGCATCATTTGACTGTGAGAGAGCCAAGGGTCAAACAGTAAAAAAAATTATGTAATGATGTAAACTTTATATCTCATCAATGTTCTTTTACATGCACTGATACATTGATGTCAGTTCTGAAGATAAAAACCTCATACATAAAATGAAGAATGATCCAATGTAGCTAAACCCTTTCCCAAACGACAGAAATTTAAGACTGGTCCAAATTGTAAGCACTTGCAGACAACAAAATTAATGTTACTCAAAAAGCAAAATTTGTTTCCAGCAGGGAAGAAAACATTGTGGAAAAAGGAGAAAATGCTGTTTACCAGCATTTTCTCCTTTTCCCATGATGTTTTCAAAAGGCTCCTCCTCCTTCAGGGCCTTAAAAACCAGGGATTGTTTGGTAAAGGGTTAATGGATCTACACACAGTATTACCCAGGTCAGCCTGTGCCCTCAACACAGGCTGACCTTGGGCAAAAACGTTCTTCTATAGGTGAATTTCTTATGTATGTTCTAGGACCATTTTCCCTCATGATTCATTTGCTTGAGTGGTGTCTGTGGCCATGAGGTAGAGCGTGGGCCTGGCAACCATAATGTCCCAAGTTGGATTCCCAGGATGCACACATTCTGAGTGAGCACTGTGTAGTTCCCAGGATGTGGAATCGAAACAGATTAATATAAGTTGCAAGAAATTGTTTCTCTATCAATGTAAAATGTATATGTTTGAAGTAAACTTGTCTGGTATTATGCATCATGGAGATGCTTGTATGTTTGATTGTATTATTGATAGTTTGTTTATTTTTGTACAGATGATAGACCCAGTTTTGTCTATTGCCTCTGTGATGAGTGTCCAGTCTCCCTTTACCAGTAAAGCTCACACTGATGTGGATTCAGTGGTATGTATTGTAGATGTTTTATAGATATGTTACACAAGGAAAACTGTGATTTCTGAACATGGAATAATTCAAATTCAGATTTGCTTGATATTTAAGCTTAAATGTGACCCATTACGCTGGGAACTGCGAAAAATGTCAACCCTGGTCAGACTGCAGATTGCGCCGGCTCACCAGAGTTGCCACTTTTCGCTTTTATGACATTTTCTGTATGACAGGTGGTCATTGTACCTTGCTATACAATGATTTTTGAATTATCACCTTAAATTGACATGTGCTATCGTTGATCTGTTTCATCTAATTGATGTACAGAATTCCCAGTTGGTCTCTTTTTCCATGATGGGTCACAAATGTTTTTTTCATTTTTAAATCTGAATTTGCATTTAGAGACTTTTGCACTATCTGTTAAGACAGGTTAGCTAATGACAAAATTTTGGAGTTGCCGAAAATTAAAGCATTTGTAGAGGACAAATTAAAGGTGTCAGACGGAAGAAATTTGTTCCTAACATAATAGAAAGAACATTGTGGAAAAGTAGAAAATGCCGGTTACCAGCAATTATTTTTTGTGGTGTCCATGGCTGTGAAGTAGAGTGTTGGCCTCGTAACCATAAGGTCCTGAGTTCGATACTCGGGAGCAGGTGTCAACTTACGGCCCACACATTTGGCCAGAGTATTGGTGTAGTTCCCAGGAAGCAGAATCGAGAGAGAGTAGTCGTTAGAACTTTTTTCTCAATCAGTGTAAAATAAATAGGTTGAAATTAATTTTTTTTTACGCTATGAAAGCTTATTTCCATCATTTGAGACATATTTCGATAATTTCAATGATA
The DNA here is from genome assembly GCA_943736015.1 of Tridacna crocea. Taxonomy (NCBI): domain Eukaryota; kingdom Metazoa; phylum Mollusca; class Bivalvia; order Cardiida; family Cardiidae; genus Tridacna; species Tridacna crocea. Next base: position 28,223,084 of record OX031066.1, on the reverse strand, counting down.
CTCGACTACAAAGGCTTTCAGTATGGACCAGTATAGATTTTTACTGTGTGGTATGATGTTTTATAGACAATTTTTATACCCCCGTAAAACGAATGTTTTCGGGGGTATACTGGAATCGGCCTGTCTGTCCATGTTTCCGTCTGTCCGTGTGTCGGTCTGTGTACAAAATACTATCAAAGTGCTGGCGGTGGTATAAAATCACATTCAGTGTTCATCCTGTACCTCAACAAGATAAAGACTTGTTCATGATGGAAGCATTTGCATATATCAAAATAATTATGACTCAAAACTTGATATTTCTTTTCGAAAGGGGTGAAAACATTATGAAAAAAAAAATGCAAGTTACTAGCAAAATGGTAGAATATAGTATATTCTGCGTTGTCTGATCTTGACCTGCTCTGTAAGATTAACCACATAGATTCGGGCTTAACCCTTTTGCAAACAATGATGACTTTAACTATTTACCACACAATCCCGATTTTTAACGACCCTGAATAAGTAGCCTTTGAAAACATTGTGGGAAAATGAGAAAATGCAGGTAACCAGCATTTTCTCCTTTTCCCACAATGTTTTCTATCCTTCCAAATACAAATTTCAAATTTTCAGTCACTTTTATTATGTTGTTTGCAAATGCTTTCAGTTTGGACCAGTCCAAATATTTGTCGTTTGGTAAAGAGTTAAACAACCCTGAGGAAGAATACTTGTGGGCTTGTATCCATAATTTTCTCTTTTCCCACAATGTTTCCACCTTGTGAAAAGAAAAAATCACAATATTCCAGCCGTATTTAAATGCCATCTGGAAATGCTATCAATTTGAGTGGGTCAGAAATTTTATTTTGTGATGTAAAAAATAAAACACTTGTATTCTTTTTACTTTCGTTAAGGCTGCAAGAAAGAACTTGGAATCAGAACATGGGGATCCTTTTACTCTTCTAAATGCTTTTGATGAATGGATACAGGTATTGTATTGTCATGGAAATTATTTTAGACAAACCAAAAACTATATTCTTACATGACATGCTATTTCAGCTCTTTAAACACTTTGCAACAAAAGAGTGGTAAAATCTACAACATTCCATGTAGAGTGACATCATTGTGTATCGAGTGACATCATTCTGTAACAAGTAAGGAAGTGGGTTATTCAAAGAAAGATAATCTCTTTATCCACATTTTTTCTCTGAGTTTGAACTTCCCTTAATTTCATTATGAATTTATCCTGTTAGAATTGAAATAATCTTCTTCTATCATGGTTTATCATTCAATGAGTTATGAGGCGCAATGAATAAACCACTTGGACTATTGCCCTTGTGGATTATTTATTGTGCCTCATAACTCACAACTGTGGTTTATTGAACGATAAACTATGGTAGAAAGAAGATTATTTCGTAAACAAACCATACAAAGAACAAAATTTGATGAAAGTTTTTAGATGGTATGGAAAACATTTAGGAAAAGTAGCAATTGCTTGTTAAAGGTAACTTTTCCTTTTTGAACAATTTGTTCAAAGCTGTTAACTGCAGGGTCTTAAAAGTCATGTTTGTACAGTAATTAAAGGGGAGCCCTCTATTGCATTTAGGTTCTGTTGGATTTCTCTTGTTGAGACTTGAAAACATTGTGAAGTTATGGTTAAAGACGAGCCTTTTCTGATTTGTCACAGGGATTCTGGTTTTTTCCTCATATCTAACATTTTGCATCCCAGGCTCAGCAGATTTCTTTCCAGAGATTGATTATAGTCATTGCAACAGGATTCATTCCTCTACCACCGTTGACCATTGTTTCAATGGTGTCTGTACGGGAAAGCAGGCAGTGGCTTGGAAAGAATGTTGAGTACTGAAGAAATCCAGGAAAACATGGATAGGTACACTGGCCACAGTGCTGTAACTGAAATAATGTTAAAAATGTGTTAAACACCGTTCAAGCAATCAGTACAGTTTTTAACCCTATACAAAGCAAGCATGAGTTTTAACAACAATGATTGCAAAGCATTTGAAAACATTGTAGAAACAGGAGAAAATTCTGGTAACAAGGATGTTATCCTTTTATCCTTTTCCATCAATGTTTTCTATCCTATCAAAAACAGAAGTTGTCATCTTATCTACATTTCCTGTATTACCTGCATAAAGGATATTACATGAGTGTTTATTTTTTTTTAGCAAACAAGTTGACTAAATTTGCATGATGAGAGCATTAGCTATGTCAAATACATTTTAATTGCCTAATTTCATAGAATAATAATACATAAACACGAATGTGAGATCCTATTTATCACATGAAATGAATGACAGACAGAAAAATATTCTGCATCATCACCTTTAGCCTCTATACCAATCAAAGGTCCATTTTTAGGTTGTAGTTTGGTTTCAGATATGCATGTACACAGCTTGATAGATCTTTGACATTTACATCAAAAGAAGAGTGAAATAATTATTTCTGCAATAATACTGATTTTAATAAAACGTGAAATAAAAAAAATTTCCACTCTGATACGTCTTAGCAACAGTGACATCATTTTGCCCCAAAACAATGTAACCATCAAAGTTCCCACACAAACTGTGGTTTGTTTCTCTGGCTTCACACACTCATGACTGAAACTGATCAGAACCATAAAACAAAAAAATGATACACTAGTGTATGATCAAAAATTAATCATGGGTTCAATACACTGTCAGAGAAGGTTTTATGTGATAAAGATGCTTTCAATATGTTCCAGTTTAATTTTGTCATTTGGTAAAGTGTTGAATAATTCTTTAGAACATAACCCTGAGGAATATGGCTGGTGACCAGCATTTTCTCCTTTTTCCATAATGTTTTCTCTCCATTCAAAGACAAGACAATTATATTAGTCTCACTGAACTTGTTGCCTGCAAATGCTTCTGGTTTCAACAAACCTAAAATTTTGTCATTTGGTTGAGAACTAAGGTATCCAATTCGATGAAACTTCCAGAATTGATCCTGCCATGGTCACCTTCAGAATTTATTGAAAGAATTTGAATCCATCAAAAACTTTCTCTTGTCTTTTTTTTAAGCCAAGTAAGATTGGAATATAAAACAATAGTTTCAAAATGGATTTAAGTTGCAGATAAGATTGATGTGGTAGGATAGTTGTTACATTATGTACTGTGAAAGAAAAAAATTTATTTTTTCATTCCAAAAATCAAGATCTACAAAACTGTTGTCAGCAGAATGAATCAGGAAAACCGACAACTCTAACAAATAACAGAAAAGCAGTCTAAATTTTGTTGTCTGATAAAGTGTTCAACAAAGATGAGACTTGTGCATTACTTTGATATTTCCTTAACTCTTTACCAAACGTCAAAATCTTAGACCAGTCCAAATTGAAAGCATTTGCAGACAATAAAATGAACATGAATCAAAAATAGAAATTTATTTTGGGAAGAGTAGAAAACATTGTGGGAAAAGGAGAATAATGCTGGTTGCCAGCATTTTCTCCTTTTCCCACAATGTTTTCAAAGGTTACTTATTCAGGGTCGTTAAAAAAGTCAGGATTGTGAGGTAATGGGTTAACTCCAAATTTTAGACCAAATGAAATTGAAAGCATCTACAGATACGAAAATAATTGTAGCTCAAATGATGACATCAGTCTTTAATAGGATAGAAAACATGGCAGGAAAAGCAGAAAATGCTGGCTACCAGCATTTTCCCCTTTTCCAGCAATTTTTTCAAAAGTCTTTTATTTTTAGGGTCCTTAAAATACAGAATTATGTCGTAAAGGGTTAATCTGTGAATATTTTAGGTAAAAGCTGAAGGTATGGGAACCAGAAAGTGGTGTAAAAGAAGAGGCCTTGAGGAACAAAGGTTTTATGAAATGACCAAACTGAAGCGACAATTCAATGAACTTCTACAGGTTAGCAACAGGCCTTTTTGATACTCACATATCCTACTTCCATTGACTTTTTGATTACAGAAAAATAGAAAACGAGCCCCTGTAGCACAGTGGGTAATGTACAGGACTCATAAACAGGGTCATTGCATTGATCCTAGGCTCGGCCAATTTCTTTTCAAGGATTTTTGATAAACATTGCTACAATGTTCTTTCCTTTCTCACCGCTGTTTTTTTGCTTCAAAGATGGTTATGCAGGATAGAGGGTATGAAGGAATATTTGTGCACAGTACTGATAAAAGAAACCCCATGAAATCATGGATAAGTGAACTGGAGACATGCTGTAACTGAAATAAACTAAAAACAGTGTTAAACATTATACTATTAATCAATCAAGTAAACAGCCCCCCCCCCCCCAATAAAAATCATCACTCCTGTACACACACACATTGAAGTGGGTGGCAGTATACTCAAATCAGGTGGCATGAGGTGGCATGCATGTCCATTTCTGTCAACAGAATGTAGCTTGCCAACTTAAGCTCTGGTTTTCAGCTAATTTGGCTTAAATTTAAAATTTAGCTTTAAATTTCAACAAAAGTTTCCCTACCATGGAAATTTGTGCATTTGCAAATTCACTGTCCATATGGACTCTACCATAAGTGTTGGCCCAAGGATTTATGATTGTCACTGCAGCAGGATCATTGTTCTCCCACTACTGACCATTGTTTCGACAATGATTATGTGGGAAAGCAGCCAGTGGCTTGGACAGAAAATTGTGCAGAGCAATGATAAAAAAGAGACTCTAGGAAAGCATCAGTTAGTGCACTGGCTGCTGTGATATTACTGAAATATTGTTGAAAATGGCATTAAACACCATACAATCAATAATCTATCAATCCTCTTCCTTTGAACATTTGTCTGCGTATACTTTCAATGCAAGCAATTCCCATTTTTTCTCTTGTCTGGTGTTTAATTATGTAATTTTATTATAGCTCTGACAAAAAACAACCCCCCAACCCCCCTCCCCTGGCAAGTATTAAACCCCAGACCTTCAGGTCCTAATGCAAATGCTCTACCATGTGCCTACAAAAGTTAGCTCTGTGGGAAGGCATTTTAAGTGTCCCAATATACTAGCAAAAGCTATACATTTATATCTATCTATGGGATAGACTATACATGCCATATGTGGATTCACTCTCAAACCGTTCCAGTACCATTACTCTAAATCTCAAAAAAGTGGGATTTTTTTACGGTTTGTGCAAATGGAACAGCTATAATAAACAGCCTCCTATGAGGAGTATTGAACACTGGACCCTCAGGTCCCACGGTAAACAGTTCACCACATCACTACAAAAGCTAGCTCTAAAGCAAGGCAGTACATGTATAAGTGTCCCCTTATACACAAGCTGTATATTTACATCTATATGTGAGACACTGTACAAGTTGAAATTTTTGCAAGTTGAAATTTTGTGATTTTGTAATTTTTGAAAAATGTACAAACTTTTCTTTTTACACATTTTACCACGAGTATACCATCAAATAAAGGGTACCTTGAATCCGCAAATATTTTTGTATGCAAAATATTTGTAATCAGTAATTTACAAATTTTTAGACATGCATGCATAGTCATATATCCAAGTGTACATTAGAGGAGTACACTACAATATTCAAACAACTATCTGTCTAATTTTCAGGATCATGGTCTGCTAGATAAGATGGAAGATCCTCAAAAGTATCTCAGTAGTAATGAAAGACGGCAGAAACACGGAGAGAGAAAACGTCTCAGTGAACTGAAGAGGGAGCAGAGGAAGGAATCAAAGAGACGAAAAGTCTTAAAATTGGAGGATGAGGTAAATTTAGATTGGAGGATAAGGTAAATTTAGATACTTCTTTGGTGTTTCAAAAACTACGTATTACATAAGATCTCCTCCAAAAGTATATGAAACCTGTGACTTATTTTTGGTAATACACTAGTGTATTGTCATATTTTGGGATCCCTGTTGTGATCAGTTTTTAGTCCTTAGTGTGTGAAGCCAGAGAAATCTACCACAGCAAGTGCTGGACTTTGTATTACTAATCTCTGTTTTGCAGAAAATTGACATCATTCATCTCTGCATTTAATTTGTTGTTAATAAGTTTGTTACTAGTAAAGGATTATCAATATTTTTAGCAGAATTCAGTTAAGTCTTTGCCAAACGACAAAATTTTAGAATGGTCCAAATTGAAAGCATTTGCAGATGACACTTTAAATTCATATAAATTGAGTATAATTGTCTGTAAAAGTGTAGAAAACCATGTGGGAAAAGGAGAAAATGTTGGTTACCAGCATTTTCTCCTTTTCCCACAATGTTTTCCAAAAGCCATTTCCTCGGGGTCGTTAAAACTCAGGATTGTGTGTTAAAGGGTTTATATGATAGCCAATGCATTCATCAATATGTTCCTACTTTTTGTTTTGAAGTGAAGGGGTTATACTGGAATCGCCATGTGTGTCTGTCTGTCTGTAGACACAATTGTGTCCAGCGAAATACTCCAACAGTTTTCAGTTACTCAACTTAAATTTACACACAGTCTTCGTATAATTTGTGCATGTGCAATTTCCATGACCCTGCTGCAATTTGGAATTATCTCCCCTTGAACTTTTTTCAACTCCTACTTTTGTACTAAACCATTCTGCATTCTGTGACAAAGACCTGTTTTTGTGGCAAGGACCTGGTGGGTAGTATGATCACTTTTTAATGATAGCTCTTGTTAGAATACAAATTTTAAAAAACAAATATCCTCTATTTTTCACAGGAATTTACTATTAGTGATGGAGAAGAAGATGATAAAGGGTCTGATATCAAAGATTTGGAGTTTAGACTCTCCCACAATCTTCAACAATTACAGGTTGGTTTTAACTCATTACCACACAAAATTTTAGACTGGTCCAAATTGAAAGCATTTGCAGAAGACAAAACAAAGGTGACAAGAAAATAGACATTTGTTCTGGGAAGGGTAGAAAAAACTGTGGGAAAAGAAAATGCTGGTTACCAGCATTTTCTCCTTTTCCCATAGTGTTTTCAAAAGGCTTCTTTCTTAGGGCGTCAAAGGTAGTGATTGTCTGGTAATGGGTTAATCCTTAGACTGTTATGCCAAACCCTTTGACCTTTTGCAGACAGTCTAGATCAAGATGTGACTGCACTAAAGTCTGATCTTGAAATTTCACTATCCAGTGCAGAGAATTTTTTCCTCTAATTAAACCTTTTAAATAACATTTGGTTTTTCTATCAGCTTTAAAGCTTTTGTTTTCAGTTATTTAGCTCAATAAGGATGGTGCATATTTCAGGAAAACTTTTTGATGCAATGAAAAAAAAGGCCATAAAATTGCAGGAATCTTATCTCTCCTACAAAATTCAGCCAAGCCCTGGTAGCTCAGTTGGTAGCATACAGGACTTGAGAACATGGGGTCAAGGGTTCGATCCCTGGCTATGACCCCTGGCTAGGCCAATTTCTTTCTGAGGATTGATGACCGTCATTGCAACAGGATTCATTCCTCTCCCACCGCTGACCATTGTTTTGAAGATGATCATGTGGGAAAGCAGCCAGTGGCTTTGAAAGAATATTGTGTGAAGTTCGTTGTAAAAGAAACTCCAGGAATGCATGGATAGGTGCCCTGTCTGCTGTGATATTACTGAATTAATGTTGAAAAAGGCGTACAATCAATGTCTTTTTCATTTCATTGAGCCATAAGAGCATATCGAAAGATATACAGATAACAAAGGTTATCAGTCAGATGATTTCAACATATACTGATATTGTCAGATATTCAAACATAGGCCAAATATTAGCAGTCTCCTTTGCGGCATCAATAAACAGCTGTTTGTTTGATTGTATACTTCCATTCCATTGAGAAAAATAGGAAATGAAAGAATTATTAACCACCCAGTGGTCCTGTTTTTAAACCCTAAAAAAGAAGCCATTTGAAAACATAGTTGGAAAAGGAGAAAATGCTGGTAACCAGCATTTTCTCCTTTTCCAACAATGTTTAGAAAGACAATTCTCATGGTATGAGACTAAGTCAACCCTTTACCTCACAATGACAACTTTTGATGAACAGGGGGTAGAATTCTTTTGAAATTATTTAATGTTTCCTACCCTTGTCAAATCAAATTTCGGTTTTTCAGTCAAAATTATTTTGTCGTCTGCAAATGCTTTCAATTTGGACCACTCTATAAATTTGTCATTTGGTAAAGAGTTAATATGTCATCTGCAAATACCATAAATCTGGACAACTATAAACTAAAGCTGTGTCATTAGGTAAAGGGTTAACTCTTCACCAAACAACGAAATTTTAGCCTTGCCCAAATTGAAAGTATTTGCAGACGGCAGTTCAGTGTAGCTCAAAAGGTGAAACTTTTCTTTGATAGAGTAGAAAACATTGTGGAAAAAGGAGAAAATGCTGGTTACCAGCATTTTTTTCTTTTCCCACAATATTTTCAAAAAGCTTCTTTTCCAAGAGCATCAAATGTCGACAATGTGTGGTAAAGGGTTAAGCACAGAACTAAGTGAGTGATTTTGTTGTTTTCCTACTCTGAGAATGAATTCAAATGAAAACAATGTAGGAAAAGAAGAATATACTGGTTATCAGACTTCTGATGATCCTGTGATCTTTCTGTCCATTCAAAGAGAAATTTAATCATTTTAGCTATATTTTATCTTTTATCTACAAATTTTTGCAGCCATTTTGGGTTAAAATTTCTACAGTTCATTAGTTTCCCCTGTTGAAAGGGGAAGGATATAGTTTCAACATTGTCTTCCCGTGTGCCCATCCAGGAGAATATCTCTTATTCCATTGAACAGAATTTCATGAAACTGTATACATATGTACAATAACCCATTTTGCCGATACAATTTTTTTTTTGATTTGATAAGAAATAGCTGAGTGGGAGCAATTTTAAGTTACACGGTCAAATAATTTTTTCATGTATCATTTCAAAGGAATGCTTGTTTGGTGCAAAGACAGATTTAGGACCTGTGCTGTATTCTTTTTCATAGGAAACTGCCAACCAAAGCCGTAACTTCACCAGAAGAGATGTAAATTTACTGAAGATCATTTTATGTAGTGGCCTCTATCCACAGGTGGCAATAGCAGATGATTGTAATACTTTTAAAGCCAGTTCTGAGCAAGCTTTCCATACAAAGGTTGTAATCTTGTTTGAGGGAGAAAGAAGTGTGAAAATAAAAAAAAAGTGAAAAACCAAGAAAATAGGATGGAACCTTTAGCATCTGAGCTGGTGTGAATATGTAAAACTGACTTTAGAGGTAAGGTAGGGATACTTCGAGTAAAAACACGGATGCAGATTATATTCCATTGAATAACTTACTTAATACAGAATGACGTCGCTCTACATAGAATGACTTAAGTTTTACTATGCTTTCATTGTACTGTGTTTATAGAGCGGAATTCACATTTCATGTTAGACTATATGATATATTTTATACTGTAGTTGAATGAGAAATAGGGATGCTAAAAAATTCAAAGCATCTGCAGACAACAAATTAAGTCTTGTTAATATGATAATATCTAACTTTGATAGGATAGAAAATATTGTGGGAAAAGAAGAAAATGTTGGTTACCAGCATTTTCTCCTTTTTACATGATGTTTTGTTCAGGCTTCTTTCTCATGGTCATAAAAAGTCTTGATTGTGTGGTTTAGAGTTAACCTTTTATCAAACTATTGCTGGTTTATATGACCCTGAGAAAGAAGCCTATGGAAAACATTGTGGGAAAAGGAGAAAATGCTGGTAACCAGCATTTTCTGCTTTCTCACAATGTTTTCTACCCTTCTCAAGACAAATATCAATTTTTGAGTTAGGCTTATTTTGTCGTTTGCAAGGGCTTTCAATTTGGACAAGCCTAAAACTTTGTCATTTGGTAAAGAGTTAACTAAACGTTTCTGTATTTTCCAGCACAAACCATTTGTATTGCTACACCCAACTGGAATATTTGCCTACAAACCCGAGCTGTTACATCCACCACAGGATATGGAGTCAGGCAAACATGACCCGAGGGACCTAAAAGGCCAGCTGTCAAATAAACATGAACTTATTACATATGTGTAAGTAATGTCCTAGTTACCCTATGGTAGAAATGAATCTCACATAAGTTATTTATGGCCTGCAAGACATGAAAAGGGGCACTGGGACATTTGAGTAAAGTTTTGTCTTGAATCAGCCTGCGAATCGATGCAGGCTAATCCGAAACAACACTTTCAGTTTAAATGTAATTTTCTGTTTTGTGCAGGTATACTATGGCATAAAATCTAATGTAGTCATAAATTGGCTTTTTGGATTAGCCTGCACAGGCTGATCTCAGACAGTACCTTTGTTTAGCAGACTATTTAGAGGATATTTGATTTTTACAGATCAATATTTATATAACTGAGTGAACATCATTGGTAATATTTTCACGAGTGGCTTGTGTGCCACTCATGAAAATATTACCGATGATATTCACTCCCTGAAATAAATTTTGATTTTTCAACGTAAAGAAATGAATAATTCTAGCCCACACAAATTTGTCTGGCGAAATATTCCAAGACTTTTTAATGTACTGAAAACAAATTTACACATAGTGTTCCTATACATATGAAGTTTTGCATTTGCAATTTTAATGACCCTGCTGCAATTTGTTGCAGAATTATCTTCCCTTGAACATTTTCAAATCTTACCTTTGTAATAAACCACTCTGCATTCAGTGACAAAGACCTGTTTTTGTGACAATGGAGCTGGTGGGGGGGTATGATCACAATTAGTGATTGCTCTAGTTTCATGCTTGTAACCCTTAATGGGGGATCTTACATCAAAATGTTGTGCAGTTCTTTACAGATATTCCTTGTGGTGTACCCCCTGCGCATAACATGGCGTGATAATATTACGCAAAGTGCAAGAAATGTATGGTAAATGACATCATATTTTCCAACTAGTTGAGAAGCACACACTATCCCAGATAACTATTGTGTGGGAACAACTGTTTCCACCTTCAATGGAAGAGATAGAACATAAAAATCTGTATATTTCACTGGTCATAACTAGGAAATATCAAAACATATTTTTACCGTTTATTCTTTTGTTCACCTACCGGAAAGCATGAAGTAGGTTATGTGTAACCCTTTACCACTCAATCCCGACTTTTAAGCCTTTTGATCAATCTCGACTTTTAAGCTTTTTGAAAACATTGTGGGAAAAGGAGAAAATGCTGGTACCTTTTCGCACATTTTTTTCCCTTCTTTTAACAATTTTGAATTTTTAAGTCACGCTTATTTTGTTGTCTGCAAATGCTTTTAATATGGACCAGTCTAAAATTTTCTCGCCTGGGGAAAAGTATCTCTAAACTACAGAATGAAAAATTGTTCACCTAGTGTACGATTGTCAACAATTTGTGGAGAATAAGTCATAATAACTGAAACAATGACAAAAATATATGAACCCATTAGTTAAAAAAACAGTCAGTGCTTTAATCCTTTGCTACACAGTGTCAACTTTTGACAAGAAGCCTTTTGAAAACATTGTGGGAAAAGAAGAAACCAGCATTTTTACACCATTTCAGCCACACTGAAATTGTCATCTCCAAATGCTTTCAATTTGGACTAGTAAAAATTTTGTCGTCTGGTAAAGGGTTAAAACATATCAAACCTTAACCCATTACCACACAATCCCTACTTTTGACGCCCCTGAGAAAGAAGCCTTTAGAAAACATTGTGGGAAAAGGAGAAAATGCTGGTAACAGCATTTTCTCCTTTTCCCACAAAGTTTTCTACCCTTCACAAAACAAATTTCAAATTTTCAATCACTCTTCTTTTGTCGTCTGCAAATGCTTTCAATTTGGACCAGTCTAAAATATTGTCGTTTGGTAATGCATCACACAGATATATTAAGCCCCCTTTTGCCAGGGCATGGCTCAATTCTATTTTTTTTTTTTCTTGGCTTTTTTTTTTTATGAAAAAGTCATGTTATTGTCAAGGTCCTCGCTTTGTCAACAAAAACTTTTTAAAAAAATGGGCATTTAATAATAGTTCTTTTATTACTGGAGATATTTACTTCAAACTCAAAAAGGGGACTTACACAACAAGGGTAGTTAATTAACCCTTTACCACTTAGGAGAATTTCAGACCTATCCAGATCCAAAGTATTTGTAGGCAATAATTTCATGGTGGCTCAAATGATGTAATTTTTCTTTGATAGAGTAGAAAACTTTGTGGGAAAAGGAGAAATTGCTGGTTACTAGCATTTTCTCCTTTTTCCACAAGGGTTTCAAAGGCCTCTTCCTCAGGGGCGTTAAACGTTGTCATTGTGTGGTAAAGGGTTAACAGTCAAAATGATTTTTAACTCTGTACCAGACAATCTCAACTTTTAATGACCCTGAGAAAGAACCAGCATTTTCTCCTTTTCCCACAATGTTTTCTACCCTTCCTAAGACAAATTTTGGTTTTTGAGCCATAGTGTTGTTGTATGCAAATGGTTTCAATTTGGACAGGTTTACAATTTTGTCGTCTGGCAAAGAGTTAACACAGTTATATCCCTTGTTCAACTTAAGATTTTTCACTTAACCCATTACCATACAATTCCTACTCTTGACGACCCTGAGAAAGCAGCCTGTAGAAAACATTGTTGGAAAAGAAAATGCTGGTAACCAGCATTTTCTCCTTTTCCCTTAATGTTTTCTACCCTTCAGAAAATAAATTTCCCAAATCTTCAATAACTTTTATTTTGTCGTCTGCAAATGCTTTCGATTTGGACAAACCTAAAAATCTGTCATTTGCTAATGAGTTTACCCATTACCACACAATCCCTACTTTTGACACCCCTGAGAAAGAAGCCTTTTGAAAACACTGTAGGAAAAGGAGAAAATGCTGGTAACCAGCATTTTCTCCTTTTCCCACGGTGTTTTCTACCCTTAACAGAACAAATTTCAATCTTTCAGTCACCTTTATTTTGTTGTCTGCAAATGCTTTCAATTTGAACCAGTCTAGAATTTCATCGTGTGGTAAAGAGTTAAAATCAAGCATCTATAGTGGAGCATTGGCATACACATGTGATGCTCCAGGTTTTCTAGATGTGATTGTCGTTTTTTGATAGATCAATCTTGGAGACCAACAAGCCTTATTTGGTCAACAACATGCGTGTTCCTGCTTTACAAACTGTCACACTGTTTTCTAACAACATAGACACAAACTTAAACTGCACTAGGTAAGATTTGGATTTAACCATTATTCTTTAACCCTTTACTAAATGACAGAATTTTAGACTGGTCCAAATTGAAAGCACTTTCAGACAACAAAATAAACGTAACTCAAAAATTGAATATTGTTTTCAGCAGGGTAGGAAGCATTGTTGGACGAGAAAATTTTCTACTTTTCCCACAATGTTTTTAAAAGGGTCGTTAAAACCAGGGATAGTTTGGTAACAGGTTAGCCCTTTACCAAACAACAAAAATTTAAACTTGTCTGAATTGGAAACAATCCTCTTTGCCCTGGTAGCTCTTTGGGTAGCATGCAGGACTTGAGAATATGGGCTTTAGGGTTCAATTCCTGGCTACAACCCATGGCTCGAGCAATTTCTCCGAGGGTTGATGAAAGTCACTGATACAGAATTCTTTTTCTCTTATTCCACTGACCATTGATTGAAAGATGATTATTTGGGAAAGCAGCCAGTGGCTTGGAAAGAAAATTATATGGAGTACATGTACTTCTAAAAGAGACTTCAGGAAGGCATGGATAGGTGCACTGGCCGCTACAATATAACTGAAATAATGTTGAAAATGGTATAAAACACCATGCAATCAATCAATGAATCAGTTTCTCTTCCTCATTTAAGGCTTATATGTGATGGGTGGATAGAGGTCTGCATACCAAATGAGGAGGAAGCCCAAGACATCATGTCCAGCGTTATACAGCTGCGGGCTACATGGCAAAACCTGCTGAAGCTTAGACTTGAAGGTGATTACTAAACATATTAACCCTTTACTCCATAGATACTCATTTCTATGCATTGCTTGTGGGAGCCTTTGGAAAACATTGTGGCAAAAGGTGAAATTGCTTGTCACAAGCAATTTCACCTTTTCCCAAAATGTTTTCTACACTATGAAAAGGTGTCATAAACACATAAGAAACTGCTTCATCCTTGCTGTTATTTAGGGTCAATTAGAGATACCATAGAAATGGGTTAACAGTGCTGTGGTGAAAGGAGGTTTATTAAATCCTAATAATATAGGTTATTGCACTTCTATATGAATATATAGTGTAGAACGAGTTCTTTTGGCAGAGTTGCCCGAGCTTGCACCAAAAAAATGAGTTCAACACAAAATATTCCCATATTGGTGCATGAACCCTTTTAAATAGGGATGGCAACGAGTATCGATTTTAGTACTCGGATACTTGGTCATTCTTCCGATCGAGTTACTCAGACGTTTTTTTACCCGCACTTTGCATATTTCAGGCATTGTCATCTATTTATAGAGCTGCAAGGGATGTAACTTTGGAAAGAAAATAATTAAATCAGGACAGTGAGAATCTTTTCAACAAAAAAAAAATCAATCTTTTCGAAAAGATACCCTTTTGTTCACAAGCATTTATTTTGCGCAGTTCCATTTTCCAAGTATAACGTCATAAGCATACTTCCCAACTCTTCCGATTTCAAAGGGAGTTTTTCGATTCAAGACCAAAAAATCCAATCTCCTGTCAGACTACTTAAATCACTGTTCAAAAAAATTTCGGATATAAGCGTTCAAAAGGTGTGATAAACACATATCTAAGATACATAACGTATTTGTACATCAGAAGTTGCCATAGAGTTGACACGGTCAGTCGGCTTCATTGTTTATAAATAGAAACCAAGGTACTGTAATCTAGTCTAACCAAGTTTTATCAATCGAAGATCAACAAGCCAATCAAATTTGAGAACAGATCGTCAGAGTGGAATTTACATGATTCACCTCATGCGAGAAAGTAAATTATATTGTGAAATTATCAATCAGTGCAAAATAACACTCCCAATCGCGATCCCAGGACACAGACAAAAATAAGTGACAAGCTAATCAGCAACGAAAACAATGAGAAAAAGCGAAATCTTGAACTCTTAAATAGTGCACAAATTGACCACTGGAATTCCAATCTGTCTGAAAATAGACCAACCTACTAATGATTGTAGGTTTATTGAAATCAATGGCATAGCAATATTTTAATGTTGGCAATATTCAACTTGTTAGCGGTCAGTGACTTACAATATGACAGATTGTCTTGTTTGACCATAAGTTTTTGGACAGCTGTCAAAATTATTATTTTTTGTAGACCAAAGTATTGAAACACTTGAAAAAAATATATATTATACTGTCCCAAAATTAAAGCAAAATACAGTAGGTATTTAACAGCACATAGGCGATCACAGGATATGGGCGGCCCTGAAATAAGTTACACGGTCAAACTGTGAAGACTTCACAGGAGAATTATTCTCCTCCCCAATTTGACATTATCTGGCCTCTGATTAACCGATTTTACGAAAACTTTAATGATTAGGAATTACATAACGTAAGCGGCCTTACGATAGAAGTGACATAATATGTTGACAGGTGTCAAATTGTGAATTGTCTGGCCATCTTTCGGTAACTTTCACACCTTTGTAACGATGTTCTGATTACATTTAATCAAATGCGGTGTTTCTTTTGCAAAGAAATTTTCCTTGGGAAGCAACATTTTTAGAAAAAATTTCCTGGTACTCGAGTATCGATTTCTGTAACGGATACTCGGCTGTTCAATCGAGTACTCAGTTAACCTGTTACTCGTTGCCATCCCTACTTTTAATGTATACTTCGATGTTGTTTACTTAATTTCATGTAATTTCACCTGATTTAGCAGTCTCTTCATCAAACTCCTTAATTTAGTTTGTTTATTTCAAAACTTCAGAAGCAATAAGAAATTTGTTTTTAACGGCCTATCATGGCAGACTTTTCAATATAGGCTTTTGGTGATGTCACTGTTGCTAAAGATATGTAAACAAACAAGAATCTTTTTTCATCAGTAAATAATTTCATCATTAATAATCATGTTGGATAGATGATGTCACTGTTGCTAAAGATATGTAATTTAGTAAACAAACAAGATGGCAATCGAGAATCTTTTTTCATCAGTTAATAATTTCATCATCGATAAACATGTATGATAGACAAATACTTCATGCCTTTGTAGTCACTGTTACTCAGGAAACAAAATTCTGTTTATTTTTCATGTTTTTACAAAGAATTATGCCTTGAAAAGTTAGTAAAACATGATGTCTGACACTGTAATTTTTTATAATATTGATTTCTGTTTGAGTCTAACAGTGATTAAATTAACAAATTTATCACCATGAGAACTTTGACCACTAATTTCCTTCAGAAACTTAGGTCAGCATTGTTTTAGAAGTGAAGCATATAATTTCAGAGTGATGATAATAATAATAATGAATAGTGTTTTAAGGCCCGTCGACAACTTAGGTCATATTGGGCGCACTTACTTAGTAAACAATAATGTGAGGTGAAAATAACATACATTTCGAACAACACAAGACAAACATGATAAATGAGGAATGGATGAAACACAAAATGATGCCCCTTTTGTCGCCTTTTATGACATGCATGCTGTCACTTTTGTTCCGCCAGATGAAATGGCAGATGTGACGATCGCAGGACTGCAGTGGTTTATTCTTATACCCCCGATTAAACCACACGGGGTCCCACAGGCCAATTGATTCCCATTCCAAACCCTATTTACATCGAGAAAAAAAAAAAAAAAAAAAAAAAATAGGATTTGGAATAAGAACTACCCAGCCTGCTGCAATCCTACGAATTACGAGGAAAGCAGCCGTTTGTCTCTAATTTTAGTCGCCTTCTACGACATGCCATAGAGAAAGACCGAGGTCCTATTCTATACAGTAAAAAGCCCCGGGACCCCACGGGGATCAGAGTGATGACTGAATGCAGCAGTATTTTCTTATCTCACAAGTGTGTGAGACAAGAAAATTCGTAATGGCAGTATTGCATTGAAAACAAAGAGTTATATGATGAATATTTATTTGTTTATTTGAATTTGGAAAAGTTTTAATTTTTTTCATGTTGTAAAAACTTAAAAGTCAAAAATGAAAGTCAAAGTGATTTTCTTTCCTTGTCTAGATACTTTCCTTGCTGCCGAGTCTGACAGAAAAGTAACGCCTAGAGCTAGAAAACTGGAAAAGACGCTGGCAGGGAAACTGACAGAGTTCTTGAGCAGTGATGTTAGATATACAGTAAGAAGAGTTCTGGCAGCGGAAATGAAAAACATATATTTGGGCCCAGAGAGATATGGTAGGATATTTTATACTTCAAGAGTTACGGCAGATCAATCCATTCTTATTGCATAGCTTCCTTCCATATAAAGTCAATATTGCAGAGTGTCCTTATTCCGTGAGTGTCCTTGAACCAGTGATTTTTGTGTACATCTTGTAGAATACATACTTTGATGACGTCACATGGTATTTCTGCTCGTAACCCTTTATACAATATTCGAATGTCTCATTGCCCTTGAATTTCAGACAAATACAGGACAAATACTCCAGAAAATAAACTAATTATCACATGGTAAAGAAATCCATGTATTTTTTCTTTGTGTTAATTTGTGTTCCTTCTCAAAAAATGTAAAGATCGTCGACTTTCTGCTGTAAATACTACCGAACTACTGAAATTAGGTCACGCCATGTTTGCAGTATAAAGGCCGACGGTATGTTCTTTATATATGCACATTGAACATGAAAATAGTTATCTAAGTTATTCTTTTGATATGAAAGTAACCAGAAATGATTGTTTTATAAAGGCAAGTAATTTCTAGCTCATATTCTGGTCTCAATTCTTAATTTATCAAATTGTTTCCTTATCATCATGGAATATGGACACTTGAGGCTACCTGACAACTGTGTTGGGGAGAATTCTCTTTAGCTCAGTTGTTAGTGTATTGGTCTATGAATTCTTTTCCAAACAGCAAATTTTGGACAGATCCAAATTGAAAGCATTTACAGATGACAAAATAAATGCGACTCAAATACAGAAATTTGTTTGGGGAAGCATAGAAAACGTGGGAAAAGGAGAAAATATTGGTTACCAGCATTTTCTCCTTTTCCCACAATGTTTTCAAAAGGCTGCTTTCTGAGGGTCATTAAGAATAGGGATTGTATGTTAAAGAGTTAAACCTCAAAAGAATGAGGTGGAGGTTTGTTGGGGCTTGGCCATTGAGTCGCTTGTTGTCTGATTAATAGACTTACTGCCTTACAAGGCTTTCTGTCATCAAAATGGTGACATTTATGAGAGGATGTATTTCTGAAGATCACTCCTTCCTTCCTGCATAGTATCTTCCCATATGAAAGCAATAGCTAATAAATGCATTGGAAAGAATTTCTTTTTAGCTCAGTGGAGAGGGTATTGGTCTTTAAAACCTCAAAAAATGAAGGTCTTTTCTGCAAAGGTTTGAATTTCAGTTAGGGCAGTTTATATTTCAGCTATGAATTTGTTGCTAGCTTTCATGTTCCTAAGACAAGGTGATCAAAGTCATCATAGTTCCGTTTTTTTTGTTTTTATTGCATTGACTAGACCATTTTTTTCATGTTTGTTAAAGTGATTGCTCTGGGCAGATTATGTTTGGGGATATTTGCTATATGTTTATGCCTGCAACTGGGAATGAAATATTGCTATCGATTGTGGATAAACTTAAGGTTCAAAATAAGCTGAATGGCCTCACATAAATTCAGGTAGATTTGAATCTACCATTCTAATAACCTCTTCCGTCAACCTGGAAACTAGAAGCAAAGAAATTGATAAAAATTTAGGAACTGAAGAAACTCACTGAAGAAATATATAGAGGTATCGTATCCCAACTCATATACAAACTAAAATGGACAGCGATTCAATGTTAAGAGTAAAATGATTATCTTCAACAAACATTATCCTGATCCAAATCCTACTTCAACCTCCTGCCACTTGATTGTATAAATGTTGGTGAGTAGAAGGCAACTGCTTAAAGTTTGCTATAAACTTCAAATTTGCTGCTGGAGAGTGTTAATGTCATCACTAATCTGTAAAAGTTATTATCCCTTGACAAAGGTGGAGGGATATAGGTTTTAGTTTGTCTATTCTTCTGAATATCTCCAATACCATTGGATAGACTTTATACATGTGTACAATAACCCATTCTGCTGTGACACTTTTTTTTTTATTCATTGAAAAATGGCCAACAGGGAGTGATTTTAAGTTAAGCGGTCAAGTAAATGTTTTGATGAGGGACATCATTTCAACAAATTACTTCTAAAAATTAGGGTCCGCAATTGATACCAAAAACAGTCCACAATTGTACAGAAAAAACCTGTAAGCGATATTAACATCTGTAACTGTAATTTGCTAATTGCTTTCCTCAAAAAGTTTTAATAATGAATGGTGAAAATTTCGTCATTTGGTTTGATGGTATGTTATATTTCTGGATATAGAAATATGACTGCTGTTCCCTATAGACAAAACTCATACTTCTTAGGCTGCATAGCAGGACTGACTGACGTTTTGTGGAAATGTGCAATCTGATCTTGGATCTACACTGTCTATTCAGGCAATATTTTCTCCAAATGATAAGTTTGAATTTATCTGTCCCTTCATGTGGCCATAGGAATGTCCATTTCTTGTAAACACAACTCCTCCCACATTTCAAGACAGATTTTGATAAAGTTTACCCAGAATGTTTCTCATCATGTGACCTATCGCATAATGACAGTGTTTTGCGATTGTAGGTGCTGCATGGAAAAAGGGGGTTTCATGTTACATTTTATTTTCATATATCTTTTTTATTACTGGACATTTATTTTCATATATCTTTTTAATCTTTTTAATTACTGGACATATCTCAACTGGTTCGGATGAGATTTTCACAAATCATGTGAACTAGCACATACTGTCAGGGTTTTGTCAAATTTAAATTGAACATACCTCAATGAATATGGATAAAATTTTCACATACGTGACTAGCATTATTGGAAGAAGGGGGCTTCATGTCAAGTTTAATTTTTCATCGATGTATCTCCAACTAATGGACCTCACCACTGATGCATTTGAGAAAATTAGTCAGTGGCTTTGGAAAGAAAGCTGTGTTAGTACTATTGGGAGAAAACCAGGAATCACATGGCTTTGTCACTGACCGCACTGATATGACCTTAGCAGTTAAAAGGATGTAAAACTCCTATACAGACCATGTACAATCGATCAACAATCAATTGATCTAGATCTGTCTAAAATTTTGTGGATTGGTAAGGGCATTATGTTTAGTACCTCTGTAAGTAACCAAATCAAAAATAGGAAAATAAATCAATTTTTTAAACACACACAGGTGATGAAATAAGCAGCACGTTGACCTCGGAATCATCCAAACCCCATCCTGTGAAAGGCGGACTTCAGATTGCTGACTATCTTACACATGGATGGTACGTCCTTTAACCCTTTACCTGATATGCTAAATTGAGACTCTTCCATTTCAGCAACAAATAAAGATATAATGTCAAAAATATGGACAAATGGGGATACAAATATCTGATTGAGTGGAAAACATTGTGGGAAAAGGAGGAATTGCTCGTTACGAGCAATTTCTTCTTTTCCCACAATATTTTCTAAAGCTGTCTGTTGTTGATATGTCAAAATGGATATCTATGGAGTAAGGGGTTAAACTTATTGCTTTTAGATACAAGCCATGCTCTTTAAAAAGGGGTCTTTACCAAATTTTGGACTGTTGGAAATTCATGGCCGCTTGTCAAATGTTGCTGAAATGATGTTCCCTGTCAGGTAGGTTAGAAAACATTGTATTGAGCTACATCTGATTTGTTGTTTGCAAATGCTTTCAATTTTGTAAAGTCTAAAAATCATGTCCCTTGGTAAAGATTTATATTGGGTTCAAAGGAAAGACTTCATGCTTTTAGAGAGAAAAAAAGTTCGATTTTCATCTCCTCTTATTCAGTACTTATAAATTTTTGTTTTTCTTAGACTGAAGCTTTTTACGTGAAGATTTTGTATTAAATTGGTAGTCATGGAAATACAGTATGTGCCTTTTCAAATTTCTTGTAGTCTACTTGATGATGGAACAGCGAATGCTGTTGGTGAATACACAATGAATATGCAGCGACACTGGACATGTCCTCGATGTAACGCTTCAATGATTGTAACCATTGGAGATAGACTGGAACATGAAGCAGCTTGTCAGGCTCAAAATATAACTGGTGAATATATATCTTAACTCTTTATTAAATGACAAATGTCTCTTGATTTATTCCAATACCACACAATCCCTACTTTGAGAAAGAAGCTTTTAGAAAACGTAGTGGGAAAAGGAGAAAATGCTGGTAACCAGCATTCTCTCCTTTTCCCCCAATTTTTTCTACCCTTCACAAAACCAGTGTTTCAGCCAGGATGCGCCCTTGCGGGATTCCCGCAAATAAATAACGATTCCCGCACATTTCCAAACATGGCACGCCAGATCTGGCGCTAAAAAATCATATTAGGCCCCCAAAAAATCGATTTACCTGTATACGACCGCGACAAGGTGCGAAAGTGTGTGGGACGAAACTGCATTGCGTACGAAAATTAATGGAACGAAATCGTGACTGGCTTAGTGTTTTTAACCATGCGTAGGACATAAACTATCGAATCGGGAGATAATGCTATCGAATGCATAAAACCAGTCATAATTTTTTTTTGTACTGGTTCCTCGCCTTTTACAGCAATCATTTGTAAAGTGAGAAAAAGCTACAAAGAGCGGGTAATCTGTTTATAGTAACATTTACCTGACGGACTACGAAACAACCGGCGGAAAAATGAAAAGAAGAATTAACCGACTTTTTCATACGCCCAAATGAAAGTGAAGAGGTAGGGCCATCAAATACTGGAAAAATAGCAAAAGTAATAGGATCACAAACTTCAGGTGACCGAAAGCCTGATTAATCTGAAATGTTCCAACGATATAAAACCCCCAATGATTTTAAGTTGTTTGACTTCGGCAAAGCTCCACAGAAAGGGACAAACTTGAAAGGAAAGAGGATCTTTAATTCCTAAGGTATTTTAAAAAGAATGTTATATGTATTCAGTCTAATATTGAAAGAATACACTCTCCCGCCCCCCCCCCCTCCCCCTTGCTCAAGACGATTGGCCCCTGTTTAGGATTTCAGGGGGCCAACTGGCCCCCTTTTTATCAAAGCTGGCTGAAACACTGCAAAACAGATTTCAAAATTCATTCAATTTTGTTTTGTCGTCAGCAAATGCTTTCGATTTGAACAAGCCTAAAATTTTGTTGTTTGGTAATGAGTTAATGGTTTATTATGCAAAACACGTTTGATAGATCTATGAAAATATGGCTTGAAACAAAGGGCCATTCGGACATTTGTGTAAAGTATTGTCTCGGATCAGACTGCACATTTCGCACAGGCTAATCCAGAACGACAACTTCCGTTTTTATGTAATTTTCTGTTTTGTGCAAGTCTATTGCAGTACAAAATCTAATGTAGATGTAAAGTGCATTCTGTGCAGGCTAATTCGAGATGACACTTTATGCATCACTGTGATACCTAAACCCCCTTTTCTCAGAGCATTGCTCATTTAAGCCATGCTCTATGAAAAAGGGGCTTAACCCTTTACCAAATGACAAAATTTTAGACTGGTTCAAATTGAAAGAACTTGCAGACGACAAAATGAGAGTGACTTAAGAATTGAATTTGTTTTAGGAAGGGAAGAAAACATTGTGGGAAAAGGAGTAAATACTGGTTACCAGCTTTTCTGCTTTTCCCACAATGTTTTCAAAAGGCTTCTGTCACAAGGGTATTAAAAGTCAGGATTGTGTTTTAAAGAGTTAGGGCATCCATGAAAAGTATGGACTCAGGTCAGCTTGTCTCAGGTTGACCTGGGCCGAAACTTTGGCTATTGGTCAATTTTTTTGCAGTACAAGGACCATTCTACCTCATGATTAAGTTGGTTGTTAGAAAAATAGTGGGTGTATGGATCCATAAATATGTGATGTATTGTTTGGAACCATGGATCAAGGAGATGCATCAAGCCCTCTGTTGCCAGAGTACGGCTTATATATATAAATATGCTGATCACAACTCCATTTTTTATTATTTTGATAGATACAGCGCATTTTCACGTCTGATTTAACCCTTTATCAAATGTCAAAATTTTGGACTTTCTCAAATTAACCCATTCCCAAATGACACATTTTTGGATTAGACCAAATTGAAAGTATTTGCAGACGACAAATTAAAGATGGCTGAAAAATTGGAATTGGTTCTGGGAAGGGTAGAAAACACTGTTGGAAAAGGAGAAAATGCTGGTTACCAGCATTTTCTCCCTTTCCTACAGTGTTTTCAAAAGGTTTCTTTCTCAGGGGCGTCAAAAGTAGGGATTGAGTGGTAATGGGTTAAAAGCAATTGCAGGCAACAAATTCAAGTTGTAATATAGGATAATGTTGAAAACATTGTAGAAAGGATAGAAAACATAGTGGGAAAAGGAGAAAATGCTGGTTACCAGCATTTTCTCTTTTTCTCACAATGTTTCAAAAAACATTCTTCTTGAGGGTCATTAAAATTCAGAATTGTGTGCAAAGGGTTAACCTTTTACCACACAATGATGTCTTTTGATGACCCTGAGATACATGCCTTTTGAAAACATTGTGGAAAAAGGAGAAAATGCTCGTAACCAGCATTTTCTCCTTTTCTCACAATGTTTTCTACCCCTCCCAAATCAAATTTTTCATTTTTCAGTCACATTTATTTTGCCATCTGAAAATGCTTTCAATTTGGACCAGTCTAAATTTTGTCGTTTGGTAAAGAGTTAATATTATTATACTGCAAAGAAATTTCTCTTGATCTGATTGGTTAACATGCCGGGAACATATATCATGTTCCCTGGCAAAAACCACGTAAAGCCAGTTTCCCTTTTGAGTGCCCCGTAAACATCACTTCACATGCAACACAACATCCAAAACGGCGGCATCCATGGATCACTAGACTGCACATTGATGCATCAAACTGCACATTTTAGTGACGTCAGTTTCAAGTGATGTCAGTTTTCATTGAATTAGGGCACTCAGAAGGGAATTTCTATTTCATCAGCATACTCAATTCGTGAGATTATAATACAGGAAAATTTCGCTTAACGTGCTTTGAAAAGGTAAAACTTTGCAGTATAATAAATTCGTTGCGCAGTCAGGTGGCAGGGGACTTAATACTTAATACAACTAATACTGTTTATTTTATTGTTCTATTTTAGCCACAAAAGAGGAAGAGAAAAAAGAAGAGGAAGAACAAAAAGATGTCCAGTTAAATCCTCTACGGAAGTCCTATTTTTGTCCTGACTGCGATCAACAACTACAATTAACAATGACAGAGATACTGAAACACAAAAAGTCACATGTCACTTGATTTGAGAGATGGAGTGTATTCATCAGTCCAAGCAAATTGAATTCCAGGCCGTAAAGATCCACGATCTGACAGCATATCTGCTAAACCTGGATTTGATTTACAGAATCCAGGAAAGCATGATACAAAAGATATAAAGCTACATGGTGGAATAAGTTTCTAGATTATCTGTGAAGGATCACAGAAACAAGAAAGAGAGAGATTGATTGAATTTGTGTTTATCTATCGTTGCCACCAGTTGCCTAGATATTGGCGATGGCCCCTCCTGCCCCAAAGACTTAATTTCTCTAAGGGATTAGTGTAAGATATAGGACTAAACAACCTATCCTAAGATACACTTGTTTCTTTAACCCATTACCACACAATCCCTACTTTTGACGCCCCTGAGAAAGAAGCCTTTTGAAAACACTGGGAAAAGGAGAAAATGCTGGTAACCAGCATTTTCTCCTTTTCCCACAATATTTTCTACCCTTCCCAGAACAAATTTCAATATTTGAGTCATGTTTATTTTGTCGTCTGCAAATGCTTTCAATTTGGACTAGTCTAAAATTTTC
This sequence comes from Tridacna crocea, assembly GCA_943736015.1. Classification (NCBI taxonomy): domain Eukaryota; kingdom Metazoa; phylum Mollusca; class Bivalvia; order Cardiida; family Cardiidae; genus Tridacna; species Tridacna crocea. The sequence continues at coordinate 28,198,214 of OX031066.1, read as the reverse complement.
TTGTGTGGTAAAGAGTTAACATGTACCATCACACAGGATCTGGCTATTACATTTCATTCCAAAGACTATTAGTAATTCTAGATGGCTAGCCTTAGCACTCAACACACACCCTCAATGGACCCAAAACCTGATTTTTAAAAATCCTGTGCTCTCACACCTGAGCTTTTGGGACTGGTTGAGTGAAGAGCAAAGTTTAATCTTCACCATACAAGAAAGTTTTGGACTTATCCAAGTTCAATGCATTTGCAGCAACAAAATAAACATGACTCAAAAATTGAAATTTGTTTTAGTAGAAAAAACTGAACTAAAAGGAGCAAATGCTATATACCAGTATTTCTATCTTTTCCCAAGATGTTTACAACAGGTTTTTAGCTCCTATGGCCGAAGGCCAGCGGCCTTATGTCATGGCCTGGTGTCTATTGTGCTTGCATCTGTCCATGGGTTAACTTTTATTTTTAAAACATCTTCTCTGAAACTACCCATCCAAATTAAATGAAACTTCACAGAAATGATTCTGCCATTGTCCTCTTCAGAATTTCTTGAAAGATTTTGATTCCTTAAAAAACTCCGGTTGCCATGGCAACAAAACTGAAAAAAAAAAACATTTTTAAAAACCTTCTATTCTGAAACCACAAGAGCCAGGTCTACTGAATTTGGCATGTAGCTTTATCAAATGGACCTTTAACAAGTTTCTTCATATCATAGGCCTGGGGTCAAAACTTGCTCCATTCCAGGCATCACAAGTTAAACATGGGTTTCAAAATATAGTCTCCTCAATTTAAACATTAATCAAGGGAAATAACTTTTTATAAAGGATAAAGTTTGTTACTATTTACCTCCATTGATTATCAAACTGCAGTGATACATGATTGGTGCTAGATATTAAGTTTTTTTTTATTGAAAATATTGTTTTCAAGGAGATATTCATTTTGATGCTTATAGTTACGCTCACATGAGTGGAATATTAAACTCAGTGTAAGGTTTCTATCCTTCAGGTTTTTTTTCCCAAGAACTTTACCTTTCATGCCAATAAATTAACCTGCTTGTATTGCCTGACACTATTCATTGTTTTTGAAGGCCCTCTTTTTCAGGGTCAAAACCACTTCAGTTTGTGTCCTAAATGGTTAAAAAATCAGTGGAGCGATACAGGGCCATGATGGCCCTCTTGTTGCTGAGGGTTGTTAAAAGTGGGATTCATGTGGTAAAGTATTTGCTATGAACAGGTAAAAAAGACAAAATGTTTTACTCACTCTCATCTTATGACTATAGAATACCATTGAAGGTTCCATTGAAGGGGAGAAATCTATTGAGATAGGCCATGAAAAAATTGAAAGCACAATAATCTATAATCTATAGCCAAGCCCCGGTTGCTCAATTGTTAGTGTGCAGGATTTGAGAATGAGGTTGTGAGTTGCATCTCTGGCTCAACCAATTTCTTTCATAGGATTAATGATACTGCAACGAATATAGGTAAAGGAAAATCCAGGAACACATGGATAGGTGCACTGGCCTGTACTATATAATTGAAATAATGTTTAAAACAGTATTGGAAAGTTAATTGAAGAATTAGTCATCTTTGTATTGAGTTTATGGTTCAATAAACCATGGTTGTTGAACTTGTGAGTTATAAGGCACCGTATATAATCCATGAAGAAAGGTTATTTAAGAAATAATCATTCTATCAGGGTTTATCATTCATTCTAATATGACACATGAATTGAGCACTATAAACTTACTGCTAAGTACTCAGGTGAGCGATATAGGACCATCAAGATCCTCTTGTGACAAGGAGCTGGGGGGGGGGGGGGGCGTATGATCATGTTTAGTGATAACTCTGGTTTTAGTTCGTAGAAATCAAATTTAAGGTATCTATTAACTTTCTGAAATCCCTTCTAACAAAACAGGTGTGCTACTTGTAATGATCTGTTACGTCAGAAAACCCCATATCTGAGTCATTCTCTGGCAAAAGGGGGTTTAATGCATCTCCGTGATGTACCACGGATACTAAACGGAGTCATTACGTGATCAGATCCGTAAAATCCATCCGTATGAAAACCAACTGAAATTTAACCCATTACCACACATTCCCTACTTCTGACGCTCCTGGAAAAGAGGCCTTTTGAAAACATTGTGGGAAAAGGAGAAAAGGTAACCAGCATTTTCTCCATTTCCCATATTGTCTACCCAGTTGGAAACATATTTCAGTTTCTGAGTTACGTTCATAATGTCGTCTCCAAGTGCTTTGAATTTGGACCAGTCTAAAATTTTGTTTTGTAATGCGTTAAGGAAATATTTATTGATGAAAAAAAAAAAACAGAAGGTCATAAATCCATGAGGTATATGAAACGGTTTATTCCCAGTTCGCCCAATCAAATTTCGCCCATTCCAATTTCGCCAGAATTGTTCCCGTTTCGCCCATTCTTTTTTTCGCCCTTTCCAACTTCGCCCTTTTCCCGTTTCGCCAAATATCTGTCCTGCCCTTTTCCCGTTTTGCTCAAATTCATTTTCGCCCACTTTTCATTTCGCCCAAAAGCCATCTCGCCAAATTTTCCCATTTTGCCCGAAGACCATTTCGCCCTTTTCCCACAAGGCCCCTTCCCATTTTGCCAAAAAGCCATTTTTCTGATATCGGGTCCCAAAACTAGTGAAAAGTTCTCTAATAAGTTAATTTCTCAATTTATGGACCTTATTTTGGAGTTATTATGGCCTGCACAAATCACAGGTGAGGAGGACATATTGGATGGGGCATGCTGATAACTGGGCAAAATGGCATTGGGCGAAGTGGTGAAGGGGCGAAATGATAAAGGGTCGAGATGGGATTGGGCAAATATTGGCAAAGGGTGAATCGGCAAAAGGGCGAAATGGTAATTGGGCGAGGTGGCAATGGGGCAAAGTGAAAAATGGCAAAATGGGTTGAGGACAAAACGGCAAAGGACAAAATGGGAAGAAAAGTTTGGCGAAATGGGAATGGGCAAAATGGATATGGGCGAACTGGGAAGACATCATATGAAACCTATATAAAAACAGTACAATTATAATTAGGTTTTACATTTATATTTAATTTGTCTTCTGCAAGTGCTTTCATTTCGAACCAGTCTAGATTTTTATAATGTGGTTCAAACACAGTCTAGATTTTTTATAGTCTGGTACAAATTTACCGACTTGTAGAAGGCCAAGTAATGTACTATAGTAATTTTTTTTGCCTTACTTCTTACTGGATTTGATGCCATTTTTGGATTGTTTCTAAGATAAACTTAACTTCCCGGCCATAAAAGACGGCTAGGTTATACAATGGATGATAAGAAACTCCAAAAATAGGTATTTTGTTACAAATCGGTCTTCTGTTGTTTCGTAAAAGGTAAATGTCCGGCACGCACCCTAGCCTGTTCTTGACCGAGGTTATTGTTCAGTTTTAACGTCCAAATAGGAGGACGTTTTAGACATAGCTTTGCAGATCATTGGTTCATAGCAGTTACGGTCCGATAAAAGAAAAAATGCCAACATTGTAACTGAATGTAGAATCCGTTTACAGAATCATTTTCTAATTTTATCTTTTATGTTAGCATTATAGAAACTATTCAATTTTATTCCAACGTTTGACAGAAACCCAACCTTGAACTTCATCACTATCCCGTAGCCATTTTGAAATTGAATCATGTGACTTCAATGGGGCATGCGACTATGATGCTATTCGTCAAAATCGCTCAAATCCGATATCCTTGGCGCCAATTTGTATTCGCGTGATATGAAAATATTGAAACATGATGTAGCAGATTATCTGAATACTACATTTGTTCTTAAAACTGCTCGTATCGAAGGATTTTAGGTAGTAGGGTAAATGGTGCATTTGGTTAACATCGGGTAGTTCCTGTGATTAAGTTAGATGTTGATACGGAATCGGCCGAATTGTTACGAGTGAAGCTTAATTGTAGGTGCCGACTCATCATCTCCCGCTAGATGGCATTCTATAAATACTCATCTATCAAATTTGGGCATCCTGGGTACAGAACCGAATCACTTTCCTACGCGACAACCGTTACTTTGAATTTCAAACTAGAATAAACGTTTACTCTATAAAACGCTACCTCGTGCAATTCACTCGGCTATGATCAGCAGTCTAGAGCGGAAATCTGGAGCGAAAGCAGGTCTCATTTCTCCTCAAACGTATAAGTAGGAATGGAGAAAAATGACTTTTATCAATACGTTTGAGGGGAAATCGGACCTGTTTTAGCGCCATATTTCATATAAGACAGAATCTTCGAAGAATATGACATGCACAGACAACGAAAGATAGCCCGACATTTTGATAAAAAAAAGTCCGATGAATTTATAAACGTATTGTGGGGCCATTTTGTCGCTATACAATCACGGTTCTTTTTCGAACCAACTTTGGAATTAAATTTTCTGAAAGCATTATACATGTATCTCTTTAACAACGATATATGGCTTTCAACACCCATAAAGGGGCATTCTGACATTGCGTAAAGTTCCGTTTCAGATCAGCCTGCGCAATGCACGGAAGCGAAATCGAAACGACACTATTTTTTATTTAATTCTGTTTTGCGCAAGTCTACTGTAGCGCAAAATCTCGTGTAGTGGTAAAGTGCCATCTCGGATTGGCCTAAGCGGACTGCGCAGGCTGATCCGAGACGACACTTTGCGCTAATTTCCGAATGCCCCTTTTCGCGTGTTGCAAGCCTTATCAAATTTATGACTGCGTTTTCGAAAGACTCGTTTGAGCAATATCTGCTTAGTGGCATTGTCCAAATACAGACCTATCTGATTTGGGCATTCTGGGTACAGAACCGGACTACTTTTCAACACGACAACTGTCACTTCTAACAAAATAAAACAAAGGTTTACTCAATAAAACGCTGTACCAGATACCATTCATTCAGCAATGGCCAGTTATCATATAGCCCATACACCAGTCATTTATAAAGACAGTCTCTAATGGCTTGGGAAATAGCTTCGGTGAAAGCCCAGACGTGTTTTTGTTTTATCTCTGCCGATAAAAATCTGTACGAATCACGGTTTCCCTAAAGTCTATCGAAAGAAAAACGTATCCCAAGATATGCAGTAAAACGATAGTATTTGTAAAAACATTTTTCCCATTTGAAAATGATTAAATTCTTAAGAAATATGGAGCGAAAAATAGGCTCGATTTTTCCACGATGTATTGTTTGTAGCCATTTTCTTCATTGCCACTTATTTAGCGACAAGTTTAAGCATTATCTTCCGCTAGATGGCATTCTACATTTACGCCTATCTAATTTTGGCACCCTTGGTACAGAACTGGGCTACTTTTCTATGCGACGACCGTTACTATGAATCTTAAACTAAAATAAACGTTTATTCAATAAAACGCTACCTCCATTATCTCCCGCTAGATGGCATTCTATAAATACTCATCTGATATGGGCATCCTGGGTACAGAACCGAACCACTTTCCTACGCGACAACCGTTACTTTGAATTTAAAACAAACAAAAAAAACATATACCCAATAAAACGCTACCTCGTGCACTTCACTCAACTATGATCACCAGTTTAGAGAAATCTGTTGCTAAAGCAGGTCTCAATTCTCCTCAGACGTATTGATACGTAAAAGCTATTTTCAACATTGCTGCTTTATAGAGCGTATTCAAATTTCTGTTGCGGATGTTGAAAGTATTATTGGAACATTAGACATAAATAAAGCAATTGGACCGGATCAAATAAGTCATAAACTACTCAAGGCTACAAAACACAGTATATCAAAGCCCTTGTGTAGGATCTTCAATAAATCTCTTGATCAAGAAACTTTTCCGCAAAGTTGGAAACAGTCTATTATCATGCCACTGTTCAAAAAAGGAGACAAATCTTGCGTTAGTAACTACCGTCCTATATCTTTACTAAGTTGTGTTGGAAAATTAATGGAACGATGTGTCTACAAGTATATGTACAATTTCTTTGTTTCAAATGACATAATATACCAAAAGCAGTCAGGTTTTCTAAAAGGTCATTCTACTGTTCATCAGCTGATTGATATCTATCATCAAGTTGTTTCTTCTCTGGACTCTAACCAGAATACTTGTATGGTTTTTTGTGATATTTCGAAAGCTTTTGATAGAGTATGGCATAAGGGTCTACTTTTCAAATTGCAACAAAATGGAATTAATGGTTGTTTGCTAAATTGGATTAAAAGTTATCTTTCAAATAGACAACAAGCAGTATTTGTTGGTACTGCGAAGTCAAAACTAATGAATGTTAAGGCGGGCGTTCCACAAGGCTCAGTTCTCGGCCCTCTTCTATTTCTAATTTATGTTAATGATATTTCTGAAAACCTGCTCAGCATTTCACGTTTATTTGCTGATGACACATCATTAGCTTGTTCAGCTGCAGCAGTTCAAGATATTCAGGGTATACTTAATCATGACTTACTAATGATTTCTTACTGGGCAAAGCAGTGGCTGGTTACATTCAATCCCCAAAAAACTGAAGCAATGATCTTTTCTGCAAAAACCGTTCCCAGCCCAAATTTGTTCTTCGATAATGTCCAAATAAGTTTTGTTGAACACCATAAACACTTAGGTTTAACCCTTTCTGCAAATGGAAAATGGCGTGAACATATAAGGCAATTGACTGTGTCGGCTTCTAAAATCCTTGGAATGATGAGGGCGGTAAAATTCAAAATAAGCCGAAATTCTTTGAACCAACTTTACATATCATTTTTACGCCCTCTTCTTGAGTATGCTTCTGTTGTATGGGATAACTGTACCTTTAGTGAAAGAGATTCTCTTGAAAAAAATCAAAACGAAGCTGCAAGAATAGTTACAGGACTTACGAGATCCACTTCTCTTATAAATTTGTATACAGAGATCGGCTGGCTGAGCTTGTCCGACAGACGTAAATACCAGAAACTTATTTTAACGTTTAAAATCATCAATGGTCAAGCTCCAGACTTTTTATGTCAACTGTTTCCATCAACTGTTGGAAATAGTACAGTATATTCCCTTCGAAATTCCCTAGATATTGAAACATTGGCCCGCCGTACCGAAATCTTTGCGAAGTCGTTTATTCCGTCGGCAATATCTTTATGGAACAATTTGCCGATGGAAACAAAATCACTACAATCACTTTCTATGTTCAAGTCAACAATCTTGCGTCAATTTCCAGTGTCTGTAGTCCCAAAATACTTTGGTGTAGGAGATCGCAAATTCTCAGTCTTTCAAGCGAGATTAAGAAATAATTGCAGCGACCTGAAATCTGACTTACACAAAAACCACATTTCGGAAAGTAATTTGTGCCACTGTGGCTATTATGTTGAAGATGCGGAGCATTATTTTTTTCACTGCCTGTCATATACCAATCAAAGATTGATGTTATTTCGCAAACTCCGCAAATATCACCCTTTAAACTTAAATTTATTATTGTTTGGATCTGATAATTTAAGCCTTAATGATAATATTGAAATAGTTTATTCTGTCCAAGAATTTATTAAAAACTCAGGAAGGTTTGATTGACCGTTTATAATACGTTCCTTGAGCCCATCCTATATGAGTCGCCATTTGATCAGAATTCTCCAATCTCAATCCCGGCTGACAATATATAATATACAATATATCTATAATCTTTATCACTCTGATGTTGTCTAGTACATTAGTCTTTGATGTTCAGATTTTTCATTATCTGTTTCTCTTTATTATCCCTAACTACTGAAGAGTTTGAAATTTTTTTAGCTGCCATAAGACTGTTGTTTCTTAAATATGTAATTGGAGGAGGGGAATGGCCGAATCTAAGTTGTGAGAACTTGTGGCCAGACCCCTTTGCCAATGTACATTTGTCATTCCATGTATACTAGAAATTGTATTTATGTATTGCTGTTATTGACATGTACATATGTATGGCAATAAAATATGTTTAAACTAATAGAGCGTAATATTTACAGTCAGCCCGCTTTCGGGGCTAGTAGTGATGCGTCATATAAGACAGTCGAATCTTCGAAGAATATGACATGCGCAGACAACGACGCTACCTCGTGCGATTCATTCGGCTATGATCAGCAGTTTAGATAAATCTGGAGCTAAAACAGGCTTGATTTTTCCTCAAACGTTATTTTCTCCATTGCTACTTGATAGCATGTAATACTACGATCCCCCTCTCTCTCTCTCTCTCTCTCTGTCTCTCTCTCTCTGTCTCTCTCTCTCCAAAATAAATGGGGAGAGTGATGCGTCATAGCGGACAGGTCGAATCTTCGAAGAATATGACAGGGGCAGACAACGGGAGCCGTCAGCCATAGACTTGCCTTTTATTTCCGAGAAAACAACTCTACTTCCATTCCAAGGCGGCTAAAATACAGAACTGAAAATAAAATAGTGAATAATACGAGGCATCTCTATTTTGTAACAATATGTTCTTTAATAAAGTAGTACAAGGACATTTTGATCAGATAGTTGTTGTCCTAAGTACAAACCGCCGGTTTACTTAAAAAATATCGTAACTACACCTTGTAACAAGCTATAGTTACGAGGTTTTTGAAGTAAACCGACAAAATGCTGCTCTACTTCAACACATGTTCCCGGTCTTTACCTCGCAGACGGTCAGGTTAGCATTATCTTTTTTAACCGCCAGGTTACTACTTTCCGTCCCATTTATAAATAGAGAGGGCTGTACAGGAATTTTCACAACGACAATCTGCCAATATTATCACGGGACACGGTTTTTTTTTTTTTTGTGGTATTTGCCGAAGATAATACATGTACCACTATGAGTTTTGAAGACCATGTATCGTATTTTGTGCAAAGCCGAAGGAAATAAACCAAATTAAACTCAATTTTCTCAGGCAAATGAGTTGTTCGGTAGCACTCGGATATGTAATTTGAAATGACTAATGTTAAAATAAACTACTTGAGGCCATCGATCCTTAAAATACTAATTTTGATTGAAAATAGTTTCACCCGCTCATAGCCTTCAATTGGTGCAATAATACAAAATTTGTCTGCCGATCAATTGGTCCTGCGCTATCATGACAGTTTTCATGTGTCTCGTATAGCAGATTAGTTCACTATCCTATAGTTACGTGAAACTTATGCAAATTTTGTTCGTAACTACCTTGGTGAAACGGGGCCTGATCTAGTCTGGTCGAGCAAAGGTTTGATTGATTGCATGGTGTTTAACGCCGTTCTCAACATTATTTCAGTTATATCGCAGCGGCCAGTGCACCTATGCATGCGTTCCTGGAATCTCTTTTACCAGTACTTCGCACAGTTTTCTTTCCAATCTACAGGCTGCTTTGCCACATGATCATCGTCGGAACAATGGTCAGCGGTGGGAGAGGAATGAATCCTGTCGCAGTGACTATCATTAGTCCTTCGAAAGCAATTGGCCGAGCCAGGGATCGTAGCCAGGGATTGAACTCAAGACCCTGTGTTCTCAAGTCCTGCACTCTACCGACTGACCTACAAGGGCTCTGCTCGAGCAAAGGCTCGCATCCCGTTGCGTTCGACGTGCTCATAGCCGAACTCGGTCGAGAAAAGTTCCGGGTCTTGGAGAACGAAACTGCTAAGAGCGGACACTTTTCACATTTTCTTTATCATATATACAAAGATAAGCATTCAACATCGAGTCTTGACTCTTTACCAAACGACAAAATGTTAGACTGATCCAAATTGAAAGCAGTCGCAGACAGCAAGTTTAATTGGGCTCAAAACAGGGAAATTAAATCAGAAAAGATAGAAAACATGGTGAGAAAAAGAGAAAATGCTGGTTACCAGCATTTTCTCCTTTTCCCAGGATGTTCTTAAAAAGCTTCTTTCTCAGGGTCGTTAAAACTTGGGATTGTGTGGTAAAGGATTAAAACAGAACTAGGCCTTTAACCCTTTCCCAAACGACAAACTTTTGGACTAGACCAAATTGAAAGCTTTTGCAGACGACAATTCAACTCTTGCTGAAAAGATGATTTCTGTCTATGATAGGGTAGAAAACATTGTGGAAAAAGGAGAAAATGCTGGTTGCCAGCATTTTCTCCTTTTCCCACAATGTTTTCAAAAGGCTACTATTCCAGACCCGTAAAAACCAGGGATTGTTTGGGAAAGGGTTAATTACCTTTAACCATTTCAAGGTCCCTTAACTCTACACAAACAACAATAATTATTATAGACAGGTCCAAATTGTCAAAAGCACTTGCAGACGACAAATTAAATGTAACTCAAAAATTGAAATTTGTTTCCAGCTGGGTAGAAAACATTGTGGAAAAAGGAGAAAATGCTGGTTACCAATGTTTTCGAAAGGCTTTTATGTCACATTCAAAAAAAAAGATGAGGGGGATTGTTTGGTAGAGGGTTAAAAATGGTTCAGGTACCTTTGCGATAAAGACCGATTCATCCCACTCTTTCGAACAGTGTCCGTAACAAAGACACAAATGAACAAATGCATAACAGAGATACGGGGAGCGGGCAGCATTCGAACCTAGAACGCCCGAACGAAAGACCAAAACCCTAACCACTGAGCTAAAGAGAAATCTTCCTAACGCAGTTGTTAGATATATTCATTACCTCCCGCTAGATGGCATTCTACAAACACACATTTATCAACATGTAATTTGAGCATTATGGGTACAGAATAGGACAACTTTTCTACGCGACAACCGTTAATTTGAATTTCAAACTGAAATAAACGTTTATTCAATAAAACGCCACCTGGCGCGATTCATTCAGCTATGATCAGCAGTTTTGAGAAATCTGGAGGTAAAATAAGCTTGATTTCTTCTCAAACGTATTGACTAAAGCCATTTTCTCCCTTGCTACTTTATAGTGCGTATTACTACAATTCCCCCAGTATCGAGGGAAGTGATGCGTCAAGTAAGACAAGTCGAATATTAGAAGAATATGACATGCGCAAACAACGAGGTAAATTTAAACTGGGATGAAGCTATGCATGAAGGACTGGTTTCCCGTAACATGTCTAACATCAAAACCGACCATACACTTTATGGAAAGAAAAACTTCCATTTGGAGTATGATAGACGTTATGGGAAAGGAACATACACCACTTGGTACCGCATGGGAATTGCTACTGATATATAGGATCTGACATGAGTTAGCTTTTGAGAAAACGTTTTGGTAAACGAGGTGATGACGTCATCATCATCATCATTTTCTTATGCCAACTGACAGACTTTTCCTCAAAGATGACGCATTACACCCAAGTTTCAAGAAAAATAGATCATCGTTGATCAGTCAATAGATGCGTCTGTGTCATTTGATATGAATAAGTAGTATGCGGATTAAAGGTGGGTATTTAGAAATTTTACATCTCACCAAATTAAAAAAAATGTATATCACTGAAATTGATATGAAAAAATAATACAACTCATCAATAATTAAGATTTATGAAATTACGAAAAAAAACTTTTTTTGATGGTATTCCTTTTAAAGGCTACGTAGCCTCTTAAGCTGTTTTTAGATTTCGCGCAAAAAATCAGTAAAGCATTGTGAGAATGTCAAGTGACTGCCACGTGACTCATAACGCTTAAATTCCCTATCATAACAAACATGTAATAATTATTTTCCATAATGTCTTCTTCGGACGTTATGTTTGAAGCTTCTTCCGTGTATTCCTTTTAGTAAATGAGCGAATTGATCATCTAAAAATAGAATGTGACTCCCGTTGATGTCAACCTGGGCTGTAGTAAATCTCTTATTTCTCGTGTTGTCGGACGGTTTTCAACTACTGAGGTTCTATGAATGAAAATTAAAAGGTTTTGGGAATATAAGGATTATCTTTTTGCATTTTTGTAAAATTTTCGTCCCAATATCTGAAGAGCCACCTTTAAAAGTCACAAACAATGAATTTCAGAGTTAATGTCGTAGAACTCATTCTAAATATTGGATTCTGTGCATTGCGAATTACATGATATCACTATTACCAGTCAAAACGATGATGATGAGTCGGTGTTGAGAAGACAAGCCCAAATAAATATTAAATAGAATAAGAGAATACTTCAGGGTCAAAAAGAGTGGCATTTAGCCTTCCAAAGGGAAGATGGAAGCCACAGTGCACGTTCCTAGAACTAAAAAAAAAAGGTTGTAACCTTTAATTACTATTTTAGGAAATTCACTCCAAATTACAGTAAATGAACCCTTATCATATTTTTTGAAAAGCAAAAATCTATGAGTTTGGACTAAAAAATGTAAACAAGCTTGTAAAAGAAGTTAAAAAAAGAAAAACTAAACTACTTAGTTCTTTAGATATACTGGTACATAATCAATCCCAAAAATCCATAGGATCGGTATAAAAAGCAGACAATATAGAACATAGAGTTAACCCTCAACCAAACAATCCCTGGTTCTTACGACCCTGAAATAGACGCCTTTTGAAAACATTGTGGAAATGGAGAAAATACTGGTGGTAACCAGCATTTTCTCCTTTTCCCACAATGTTTTCTAACCTGCTGTAAACAAATTTCAATTTTGAGTTATGTTTATGTTGTTGACTGCAAGCTCTTTTGACTTGGACCAGTCTAAAGTTTTGTTGTTTGGTAAAGGGTTAAGCAGACAATATACACAAAAAAGGGTAATGGAACAGGTGATAAAACGCAGACAATACAGATAAAAGAGGACTACATGCAAAACGCAGACAATGCAGATAAAAAAAATGCTACATGCAAAACGCAGACACTGCAGATTAAGAAGGGCTACATGCAAAACGCAGATAATACAGATAAAAAAGGACTACATGCAAAACGCAGACGGTGCAAATAAAGAAGGACTACATCCAAAACGCAGACAACACAGATAAAGAGGGATTAAATGCGAAACGCAGACGATGCAGATAAAGAGGGACTACATGCAAAACGCAGACAATGCAGATAAAGAGGGACTACATGCAAAACGCAGACAATACAGATAAAGAAGGACTACATGCAAAACGCAGACAATACAGATAAAGAAGGACTACATGCAAAACGCAGACGATTTAGACAAAGAGGGACTACATGCAAAACGCAATGTAGTTCAAGCTTCTCAGAAATAGCCGACTTTCCTCCTGATTATTGGCTGAACATCTTTTCATTTAAAACAAAATTCCTTTAAACTTCACTTATTTCAAAATCCTCCCCCCACTATTAATTCATTACTTTATGACAAAATAATGAAGACAGGTACATATATTCGAAAGCTATAGACAGTATAATTAATCCATTTTATCACTTGTATGGTCCCAATAGAGGTATCAAGTTGGTAGATTCATTTCAGTTAAAGTAATCGAGACATAAATAACACCTTATGTTTGGTCTCACTTCAATTTAAAATGTATGGACCATGTTGAAATGAAAGTTAAGTAACAACACACACACCCTCAATTATACCGATTTGTAAATAAATACAATTGAACTAACTGATATAATGTGCTGAATTGAGATATAATCAATAAAAATTTCTTCAAAGTCTATTCACTCATTTAACCCATTACCACACAATCCCTACTTTTGACGCCCCTGAGAAAGAAGCCTTTTGAAAACACTGTAGGAAAAGGAGAAAATGCTGGTTACTAGCATTTTCTCCTGTTCCCACAGTATTTTCTACCCTTTCCAGATCAAATTTTAATTTTTCAGTCACCTTCATTTTGTTGTCTCCAAATGCTTTCAATTTGAACCAGTCTAAAATTTTGTCGTGTGGTAATGAGTTAACAGGTATTTTAGAAAACCTTCTTCAACGTTTTTGTCTTCGTTTTGTATATAGCTCTTCTTTTTCTATATTGTCTGCGTTTTATTACCTGTCCCATTACCCTTTTTTTTTTGTCTGCTTAAACCTATGTTCTATATTATCTGCAGTTTTTACAGTCTACAAGTCATATGTAGACGTGTGATAAATTAAGTTAAAAATCAACATTTATACTGGTTATTGCTGTTGTGCAGTCCCCACAAAAAATACACGAATCTGAGAAAAAACGATGTTATCAACAATTAGGTTAATGAACTTTTTAATGAATTGATCCAGTGTTAAAACCTATTGCCAGCAAATTTCTAGCATCGCCTTCTATTAGTACTATCAGTTCTTTGATTTAACGAGATCTAACACTTGCGATTGAACCGACGGATAAATACGAGTTTATGAGAATAACTTCGTCGAGGTTGTTTATGACGCAGCTAAACGACTGACAGACGAGGTTAGATATAAGTACGGAATCGGCTGAGTTTTGACTAGCGAAATAAGTGTTATGGTAGCCATTGACCCTCTGGTGACAGTAGCACCAGAATACGTGAACTACCTGAACAGTATAAAGTAAGGCATTTTGGTCCTCTCCATCAATTCATTTGCACCCATGAGAAAGATAAGGAATTGTTTTGAACACTATTTAATCATAAAGCACCTGGAAATTTTAAATGCCTTAAGAAATAAGGGCGGTTTTTCTCAGAAAATCCACAGCAAACGTTCTGGAAGTGGTGTGTGCGGTTGTGATATAGAGCGTCAGTCTCGTACATCAGGAGATCCCGAGTTCGCCTCCCGGGAGTGGATGTTAACTTTGGGAATTTTCATTGATCTACACAGTCGGTAGTTTCCAGGAAGCAGAATGGAGAGAGATTATTGCAAGTTTCCGGACCTTTGTGAAATAAATATGCTTAAACTAAACTAGCGTTCTAGAAAAGATATCCACTTATATGTAACTGTTTGAAATAGCTCAGTCACGAAATTCTCTTATCTCATAATAGAACGCAATTGTTTCACATATTTTACATGTTCACATGACTTTTTGATATCAACACTGACTATTTCACATGTCAGGAGGTTTTCACCAATGAAATGAAACGTTTGATGGGAGATTTGAATTTGGCTAGTATCGCTTTGAAAATGATAATAAGAAACTTGTCACTAAAACGGATCTTTCCTTTAGAAACATTCATACCGGCCTGTTTTTAATTGAATTTCGTAAATTAATAGCAGTGACCCTGTTTGGACTGACAACACCATGCAGAAAACAATGCGGAAAAAAGAGAAAATACTCATAACCCACAATGTTTTCTACCCTATCAAATGCAACGTCCATAATTTTAACGATGTCACACCTGTGTTTTTTTTTCTAATTAAAAATAGAAAATAGAACAAAATTGACCATATTTGAAGCTTCGCACATTGATTGACGGCAAAATCATGGCTTGTCCGTTTGTTACTCTTAAAAGTACCACCATAGGCCTGCAAAAAAGCAAAAAACAACATGTTTACCGATTGGGTTATTCTCTAATTTCCAACCTACACAGGCACCCTAAATTTTATCCTCTCCGGAACACCTATTAACCGCTATGACCCCAAGTTTTTTTGTTCTTCTTCTGATACAAATTAGTCCGGTCAGTGCACAATAAAAGCACATCTTAGTGGTCTCCCATTGCCCAAATTTCTATTAAATGTAAATTATATACCTCCTATGATAGCCATCTCGGCTCCATGAAACAGTGCACCAAAAGTGCTACTGCAAAATTTCACATAGGACTACTTTAAGACCCGTAAGTAATCTACCGTTTGTTGTATTGGAATGTAGAATGAGATTTCGTTTAAAACAGCTATTTCCACAATAATGCTATGCTACAAAATTTGCTGTGATTAAAAATGAGTATTATTGTACTGCTTTGACCGAGCCACCTTTTCCTTTCTCCCTTCTTAGAATTATCACTTATAAATCCATAACCTACATGTATATTCTAGATAATAATTACATCCCTTTTCTGGAGACGAACAAAAGTATCAACAAATAATTTCAAGATAGACATCAAAGGAATATCTGGTCGGTAAAAAATGTGCAAAAGTATAATATATGTATAAATCCGTATTTATCATTTATCAAGAAATTTTATTCCATGCTGCACTAGAAGTGTTATGCTATTTAAGGTCTACTACCTTAATAGGCCATTACTACATAATGACGACTTTTGACGACCCTGAGGTAGAAACCTTTTAAAACATTGTGAGAAAAGGAGAAAATATTGGTAACCAGCATTTTCTCCTTTTCTCACAATGCTTCCTATCCTTCCCAAATCAAATTTCGATAATTCAGTCACATTTATTTTATCATCTGCAAATGCTTTCAATTTTGACTAGTCTATAAATTTGCCGTTTGGTAAAGAGTTAAATAGAAATAAGAGACGTAAAATACATGTAGGTAAAAAATAAACTTTACCGCTAGGAAAGCCAGCCGAATTGGGTAATTTCTGCTCGCTGAATCTCAATACGTTTCTTGCCTCTTGTAAACTCGGAAGGATTTTTCTAGTGGGTAAAAGAGCGGATTGTCTTCTGCAAAGTCCTATGTAATACTAACCCAGATATTTAATTCTTTACCAAACAACAAAATTTTAGACTGGTTTAAATTGAAAGCATTTGCAGACGACAAATTTAATATGACTCTGAAATTGGAATTTGGTCTGGGAGGATGGAAAACATTGTGGAAAAAGGAGAAAATGCTGATAAAACATTTTCTCCTTTTCCCACGATGTTTTCAAAGGATTCTTTGTCAGGGTCGTGAAAACCAGGGATTGGCTGGGAAAGGGTTATTCAAGTTAACCCTTTACCACACAATGCCGACTTTTGACGCTCCTGGAAAAGAAACCTTTTGAAAACATTTTGAGCAAAGGAGAAAATGCGGATAACCAGCATTTTCTCCTTTCCCGCGATATTTTCTAATCTTATCAAGGAAAATTTGCACAATTTTAGCCACATCGAAACTCGTCTGCAAATTTGTACAGGGCTAAAATTTTGTCTTCTGGTAAAGGGTTAAATGGAACCTTGAAGGCCATATTAAAACCCCAAAACAATACTAGATCTATTTCATTTTTTTTTCTCTGAGAAAAATATTTCTTTATCGGACGGTGTAGATCCCAGATCAGACCACGTCCTGTGCAGTCTGATCTTAATCTACAATGTCTGCAAAAGGTCAGGGAGTCGCGCTAAAAGCAGCCTTAGAGTTAAAACATTTTTTAAATTTCCTATTCGTTGAGGGTGAAACTGGTCTGAAGCATTGTGGGGGAAAAAACTACATCCATTTAACTTAATCCATTCAGCAAAAACCATTCAACATAAACTTACGGAACGGTCCTCGTTCACTCATGAATATTCATTGAATGTCACAGAAGCACTATCAGGAATGACCAGCAATATAAAAATGTCTGTTTCTTACAATGGATGTATATATCTCTTCGTGTTACACATGAGAATAAAAGAGTCATCATTAAAATGCAGTTTGATCAAACTACAGTAGAAACACGCATAATAGATTTTACAACATATTTACTGAGTATAATTTTAGTTTGCATGGGTATCATAACAATCGTCATGCACCAAAGAAGGAAAACCAAATATTTTCAGGATATAGGGATCGCTTGCGCGCCGACCTGGCCTGTTTTGGGTGTTTTTCCAAGCATAATGTGGAAAGGAATATTACAACATGACATAAACAGCGTACAAGAACATGGTAAATTGTTTGGTTACTATTTGGGAAACATGCCCACCTTGGTGGTCACTGATCCAGATATCATTAAAGAGATTTTTATCAAACAGTTTCATAAATTCCCATATCGGATGCAGGCACTTTACATCTCAAAATGGTGGAACAATGGCGTGGTAATGGCTGTCGGTGATCATTGGAAATACCTTCGCTCTATCCTCAGTAGAACTTTCAGTACTTCCAAACTAAAGCAAATGCAACCTGTGGTACAGAAACGCCTTGGCATTCTTGTGTCATCGATAAATCAGCACACAACTACCTTCGCAGATCCGGTCATCGATGTTCGGAAAATATTTGCTGATCTTACTCTTGATATTATTTGTGAAACGTCATTTGGTGTAGAATTGAATACTTTAGAGGATCCGAACAATGAATTCGCAAAGTATGCAAAAATCGTGAGCACCCTGAACATCGAGTCAAATCCAGTCAACGCCCTTCCACTTATCGTCAAACAAACTCGCTCTATATTTGAATATTTTGATATTGACTACGTCGATAAAAGTTCTTTGAATTACATAAAATCTTCTGTTGCACATATCATAGAACAGAGAAAATCCCAACAGAACTTTGAACGTTACGGTGATACACTTGAGGCCATGATGAATGTTCATAAGGAAGACACAATCCCGAATGTAAGGAATAAAACAACTAGTCCTGACGTCAACATGAATTACATTTATTTCAAAGAACGAGGTCTAACTGATGACGAATTAATTGCAAACTCCATTATCATGTTAATGGCCGGCTATGATACAACGTCTACTACTCTGTGTTGGATGTCGTTTTTGTTGGCCACCAATCAACACGTGCAGGAAAAGTTAACAGAGGAGGTGGATGAAAAGATCGGGGATCATGAGCCCACTTATGATCTTGTGGATAAATTAGATTATATGGACATGTTTCTGTCTGAAACGTTGCGACTGTATCCGGCTGCTAACAGAACTGGACGTGACGCCATTGTAGACACAGAGGTCTGTGGCTACAAGATCCCTAAAGGTTTGTCTATTTTAGTCCCAATCTATGCCATGCATAGACTTCCGGAGTACTGGCAACGACCGAATGAATGTATTCCAGAAAGATTCGATAAACAAAACAGACGGAACATAAATCCATACATATACATGCCGTTTGGCGTGGGTCCACGGGCCTGCCTCGGTATCAACATGGCTAAAATGCTGTGCAAACAGATCATGGCAAAGTTTCTGCAGCATTTCCATCTGGATGTAACGCACGACCAGGAACTTCCACCAATTCTGGAGAAAAGTTTGCTGACAAAGCCAGTCAACGGAATGAAACTACGAGTTGTAAAACGTTGAACATGTAGATGAACAAGGTAAATCCCAATTGAAATCATGGCAGTGTTTCGTAAACAAAATTTTAGAGTGGTTCAGATTGGAAGCATTTGCAGACGACAAAATTAATGTGACCTAAAAATTGGTACTAGTATTTGTTCTGGGAGGATGAAAAACATTTTGGGAAAAGTAGAAAATGCTGGTTACAGGCATTTTCTCTTTTCTCACGATCTTTTCAACGGTTTCTTTGCCAGGGTCGTGAAAACCAGGGATTGCTTGGGAAAAGATTATTCAAGTCAAATAAAACCGAGTAAAGCCCAAAATAATTCTGTTTCATTTCAATAATCTCAGTCTTACTACAATTAATCTCTGTGGTTTGCAGTTGTGCATGTAACTTAACATTCTGATCTCTTTAGGCCTTCTAGATTTTAATCCGTTTCACTGACAAGCCTCTTTGGGCGTATATGCGCCGCTCTACGAACTTCTTGATCTAGTGAAGTTTTCATAAGCCTTCTTTTACAGGGTCTTTAAAGCTCGCAATTTATTTGGTGAAGGGTAAACTGAAATTTGGCAAATTCAGCGACAAAAAACAAAATTCCTCTTTCTCGTGATTAAAATATCCCGCATTATCCAAGTGAAATCGTCAAAACTGAAGAAACTAGCGTTGCCCTGTTTTACCGTCCAGCATTAACACAATAAATCAATAAATCAGACTCTGTGTCGTTGTAATGCAGATAAATGACCCTCCCCTACAAAATGACCCATGGGTCATTCTCGACGTAGAATAAAGACCCTGGGGTTATTTCTCTACGTAGAATAATGACCCGGGTCATTTCTCTACATAGAGAAATGAACCATGGGTCATTTTGTAGGGAAGGGTCATTTCTCTGCATTACACCGGATTTCACTACAAAACTATGCCGGTAACAGGCATTTTCTGCTTTTCCCACAATTTCTTTTACCCTTCACAAAACAAATTTCAAATTTTCAGTCACTTTTAATTTATCGTCTGCAAATGCTTTCGATTTGGACAAGACTAAGATATTGTCGTTTGGTAATGAGTTAAAACCATTATTTGGCTGAGCTGAGTTCGAAACGTTGTGCCAATTTAGGATTTGAAAAATGTTTCTTAAGTCTGATAATATTAGTAAAATGTGTCTGAAATGATGAAGCCAATTGAAGGTGGAAAATGGATCTGTTTGATGACTTGAGTAAAATAAGAGACTTAAGTTTTATCGTGAAACCAGGCCCTGATCATAATTTTCCACTTTTTTCTTCCCCATAGCTTTCTGAACAATTTAGGATTTGAAAAATGTTTCTTAAGTCTGATAATCATCAACGTTTAGTAAAATGTGTCTGAAATGATGAAGCCAACTGAAGGTGGAAAATGGATCTGTTTGCTGACTTGAGTAAAATAAGA
The DNA here is from genome assembly GCA_943736015.1 of Tridacna crocea. Taxonomy (NCBI): domain Eukaryota; kingdom Metazoa; phylum Mollusca; class Bivalvia; order Cardiida; family Cardiidae; genus Tridacna; species Tridacna crocea. Next base: position 28,178,031 of record OX031066.1, on the reverse strand, counting down.
GAGTATTTCGTGAAACCAGGCCCTGATCATAATTTTCCACTTTTTTTTCTTCCCTTTAGCTTTCTGAACAAGATAACCGGAACAAGACGTGTAGCTGGGTTGCAGATGGTGCCAGCTACCGGATGTTGTACAGAGCTCATTCAGCATACCTCGGCTGATCCGGTGATCAAGTTAAATGTAGGCGTGGAATCGGCCGAGTTGTGACGATTAGTGCAGAGCTATTACTAAGAGACTATTCAATACCATTCGGCATACTGCCTCGGGTGATGGGAGCCATCATTAGATGTAGGTACGGAATCGGCCGAGTTGTGACAAGTGTATTGAATACGTGGTGTGATTGTATTTGTTGACAGTTATGTTTTATGGAACCGGATTAAAAGTGAAATTTTATGTTGAACTGAAAGAATGTTTTTTATGCCGCTTTCAACATTACTTCCGGCATATCACATATCCGTCATATCACGGAGAGAACTCGCGTATTTATATTTGTATCGGGTTTCACCAATACTAGGCTAGGTCTCTGAGATGTCTTGCCTAACGACACGTCCACGAAAACCCAATGAGGCTCGAACCTGTGATCTCCGGTGCACAAGTCTTACACTTACCACTTAGCCACGCTGGACCTCAGAAACTTTTGAGCAATTTCAATCCTGTCAAATTCTCAATTATTTCTATTAGTATTTCCGCTCATTAAATCCAACTAAAGGTTCATGACCCCTAACTCATCGGTAAATATCGTACAACATCGATAAGGTTATTCGGCCAATCTCGGAAACTTCGGTCTTTTATATGAGAATTTGGGCTGTAGACACACTTATTCATCGGTAAATATCGTGTAGCGTCGACGTTTTCTTAAAGGTGGTCCTTCAGATTTTGGGACGAAAATTTTACAAAAATGCAAAAAAATCATCCTTATACTCCCATAGCCTTTTAATTTGCGTACATAAAACCCCAGTAGTCTAAAACCATCCGACAACACGATAAATTAGAGATTTATTACGGACCAGGTTGACACCAACGGTAGACACGTTCTATTTTTAGATTATAAATTCTCTCATTTAAATACAGGAAAACACAGACAAAGTTTCAAACATCAGTCCGAAGAGGACATTATGGAAAATAATTATTACATGTTTGTTATGTAATGGAATTTAAGCGTTATTAGTCACGTGCCAGTCACAATGCTTTATTGATTTTTTGGCGCAAAATCTAAAAATAGCTTAAGAGGCTACGTAGCCTTTTAAGGGAATACCATCAAAAAAAACTTTTTTTGTATTTCTATGATTCTTAATTATTGATGATTTGTATTGTTTTTTCATATAAATTTCAATGATATTACATTTTCTTTAATTTGGTGTGATGTGAACATTCTAAATACCCACCTTTAAAGGTTATTTGGCTAATCTCGGCAGCTTCCGTCTTTTAATGTGAGAGACGCCATATCACGAAAATGTGCCCGTTTTCACATCGCTCTTTAAAAAAAACATGGTAAATATTATTTTCAAGATATTTGTGACCCACCGCGCAAAAAGGGACCATCTGGGAATTCTGTACATCAATTATATGAAAACAGATTAACGATAGTGCTGGTCAGTTCAAGTCGATAACTACAAAATGATTGTATAACAGGGTACAATGACCACCTTTTCTGTATAACATGGTACAATGACCACTTTTCATACAGAAAATGTCATTAAAGCGAAAAGTGTCAACCCTGGTCAGCCTGCGTAATTCGCCCAGTCTAACCAGGGTTGACACTTTTGGCAGTTCCCAGAAGGTCCCTTTTTGCGTGACGGGTCACATTTTATATGTTGAGCGTTGGCATTCAGTGAAATATGTTAAGTTAATTTCATCATAAATATAGTAAAAAAAGTATCTAACTCATCAATGTGTGAAAAGGGGTGACACATGCTGACATGCATGGCATAGGATCTTTCTACCTCAGGATTAACCCTTATCCTGTTGAATAACTAAAATGCAACTTTCACTTTGATTGTAAAATTCAAAAGTTTGTGTTGGGGAAGGATATCTGTTTATCGGACATTGTTGATCCAAGATCAGACTGCACATTTGTGCAGTCTGATCTTGATCTATGCTGTCCGCAAAAGGTCAATAAGTTGCGCTTGGCAATCTAAGATTTAAGTCTATTTTGAGATAAACTGGATGCTATGGATCTCTAATTATGCTTTTTTTTTAACAGAACATATATTTTATTGGACAAGTACAGGCGTACATAGTCAAATATTATATAATTTATATAACAAAGCATTTGTCAAGGCCTCTCTCACTCCCTCCCTCTCTCTCTCTATCACGTGACAATTTCTCTACTTCTCTCTCTCTCTCTCTCTCTCTCTCTCTCTCTCTCTCTCTCTCTCTACCCCCCCCCCAAAAAAAAAAAAAAAAAAAAAAAAAAAAAAAAAAAACTGCTTATAAGTGAGGATGACATACGGAAGGAATTTCACTTAATTTGGAAAAGACGATGAATAATATGTTAATAAAAAGCTTATAATATACCAACACAATGATGATATAACCATTAGTTGTACAGAAAATGAAATCGCACTGATAATGCAGATTCGATATATTGTGCTACATTTGAAATTGTTCTTTTTTCTTGTTTGGTGAAAAGTTCAACCAACTTATACATGCTTGGACTTCTAAAATAGAAACCATCTATGTACTGCCTGCGCAAAATACTATACTTTGGACAGATAAACATAAAGTTAAATTCATCTTCTACCTCGTTCATATTGCACAATAAACACACTCTTTCATTTCGCGGTGTTCTGTTATTAGAAAATCTGCCTGTTTGAATCCAAAGAGAGTGTGCTGAGATTCTAAGTCGACAAAGGTGGGAGCGAAGTGAAATAGGCTATGACTTAGTTGGCATAATTCATCGCGGAATTTAAACGTTGTCTGCGCAGATCATTTTCTTTGGAGATTCGAACTGTCTTAAATGACACATCACTCTTCCCAAAGTTGGGGATTGTAGTAATACGTGCTATATATATAGAGTAGCAATGAAGAAAATGGCTTTTATCAATACGTTTGAGGAGAAATCTGGCCTGTTTTAGCTCCAGATTTGTCTAAACTGCTGATCATAGCAGAATGAATCGCACCAGGTAGGGTTTCATTGAGAAAATGTTTATTTTAGTTTGAAATTCAAAGTAACGGTTGTCGCGTAGAAAAGTAGTCCAGTTCTTTACCCAAAATGCCGAAATTAGATAGACGTGCATTTATAGAATGCCACATAGCGGAAGATAATGAAGCCGAACAGGTTGAGGTTGTGCTCAGCAATAAACCTTACTTGAAGGGTAGTTGTATAAAAAGATATCTACTTCACAGAGAGAAATAATTGAAGTCCTAGGTCAATGTCTCCTTTTACTTCTAGACTGGTACATAAATTTGTAGAGAACAAAAATATAGCATACGTTGACAACTTCTATGGTCCCAGTCTACAGTAGCTTGGTGGCTAAGGCTTCGAACCTTCCACCCATAGGCTGCTAAGCGTGATTTGAGGTGCTTTTACGACGTGTAGATGAAGATCATACTGCACCAAAGATGCAATCTGATCTTGAACCTATTCTAGAGATGCGATACAGTAGGCCTATTTTATTTCCAAGTGGTATAAACTTTAGCGCAGCAATATTTAGGCTTTTTAGTTTTAAGTGGAAATATGTGTTTATTTAGCAGCTTCACTTTGAAAACGTAGGTAACTTTTAGACAGACAGACAGACAGACAGACAGACGAAAGGCAATATCACAGGCTTGCAACATGCGAAAAGGGGCATACGGACATTTGTGTAAAGTATCGTCTCGGATTAGTCAGCGCATTCCGCGCAAGCTAATCCGAACAAATCTATTGTGGCGTGCGCAGGCTGATCCAAGACGACACTTTACGCAACTGTATGAATGTTGCAACCCATGTAACACTTCGAAAAATAGTTTGCATCAAGAGAGGCACTTCCCATCCTCGGATACCCCGAGGTCTCCCTATTTGCTACGCTACATCGATGTAGCGTAGCAAATAAGGAGACCTCGGGGTATCCGAGGATGGGCACTTCCAGGGTGCTGAAAGCAAAAATGCTAGATTCTGCAGGGATGGGTGGCGCAGGGATCCTATGTACATAGGCCTATATATGTCGTAGGCCAGATTCTCGGCAGATCCGGAATCAGTCTGGACCAAATTAGAATTATAATTTTGTCTAGACCAAAAATGGGTTGTTTTCTGATCTTTTTTAATCATATTAGTCCACATATGTTTACAAGTGAGAGGCATTCTTAATTAAAGCAATTTATTTGTGTTTTTCGCACAATTGTTCCGTTTTCCACATTTTTTTTCCACTAAAGTGCAAAGCATTCAAAATTCATTCTTGCTCTGAATTTCTGATTAAAACTTCTTTTCTTTTGGGGTTTAAATTAAAAAAGATACTTTACATGTAGTCACACTGACTACATTTTATATTCAACGAAAAAATAAGCCAGTTTGTTTTGGGCAGATTTTTGAGCTGCCTAGCCAAAATGGAATCATAATTTGGTCTAGACAGAATTCAAGTTTGGTCTAGGCAGATTCCAGATTTGCCTAGATTCCAGTTTGGACTACGACATACATGTGTACATATATACGATCCCTGGGGAGCTTCATTGAACACAATGGGTTCTTATTACCTACCACAAGTTTTATCTAAGGAACTTTCCTTAATAAGGACATTGCAGACACATAACCTTGTGCAAGTTAGCCCTCTACCGAACAATTCCTGTCTTGAGATAAAAGCTTTTTGAAAACATTGTGGGAATAGGAGAAAATGCTGGTAACCAGCATTTTCTCCTTTTCCCACAATGTTTTCTACCCTTCTTAAAAGAAATTTCGATGCTTAAGTTACGTTTAATTTGTCGTCTGCAACTGTTTTCAGTGTGGGCGTGTCTAAAATTTTGTCTGTTGGTAAAGAGTGAACTTTTTATCAGACGACAAAAAAATTAAAATTTGTCCAAATCAAAAGCATTTGCAGGCAATAAATTAAAGGTCATAAATTTTTTTTTTTTTTATTTTATTTTTCACAGGGTTAAAAAAAAGGTTGTGAGAACAGAAGAAATGTTTGTTTCAGCCGTCTTTTGTCTACAAGTGCACAGATACATCTGTTTTCTTAAAAGCTGTCTTTATGTGAGGCATACCACTGGCTGAATTTCTATCATTTTCTTTAAAACTGCTCATGGTTTTTTTGTGTCAATGTGCTATGAACACTTTTAACTAATTTCAAATGGCTTTTCTTTTTGTTACAAATTTGACAAGTTAAATCTACGTTGTATTGGATTTACTTTGAACATTTTTATATGATATTTTCTGTACGCCCATATTTTTGATGGCTTTGTCTAACGTTATGTAGTCCTAGGTTTCCAGTATTTATATTAGTTCTAACGAAATTCTAATTTTCAGCAGGTCAAGCATTCTGTGAGATTAGCAATGCCTTGATTTGAGGCACCTAAGTGAACATTACGCGATAGCAAGGTACACAACACCGTAAAATATTCCGCGAAAATTGGTGAGCTCACAGTTTCACTTACCTTTTAAATTTCTTATAACTATGAATTTCTGGACACTGGAATTGACTTGAATGCCGTCTCATGTTGGTTACATTTAAACGAGCTGACTCTGAGCTCAGACTTACAAATCTAAAGAGAATTTTACAAGAACCATGATTCGTCCCCAGGTCATTTCGAGAACGGTCATTGGAGAAATAATCAGAAATAGGACTTTTGAAAACATCTTGGAGAAGACACAATAGTGGGAAACACCATTCCTTTTCTTTTCCCACAATATTTCCAAATCTTTTATAGAAATAATTTCAGATTTGTGTATCATTTAGCTTGTCTTGAGCAGTTGCTTTCAGTTTGAACCACTCTCAAACTTTGTAACTTAGGGATAACTTCAAATTGTGTGGTGTCCGTGGTTGTGAGGTAGAGCGTCGGCCTCGTAACCAAAAGGTCCCGAGTTCAATCCCGGGGAGTGGGTGTCAACTTGGGGATTTTTTATTGACCCACAAATTCGGCACGAGTACTGGTGTAGTTCCCAGGAAGTAGAATGGAAACAGATTAGTATAAGTTGTAAGAACTTGTTTCTCAATCGATGTGAAATAAATATGTTTAAACTAACTTCAAAATTGTGTATCATGTAGTTTGTCTTGTGCAGATGCTTTCAGTTTGAACCACTCTCAAACTTTGTAACTTAGGGATATAGAAGACATTTTTTATTTTCTTGCAGGAGTAAACATGCCCAAATCGAAAGAATTCATTTCTTCCTCAGATTCAGAATCTGATGGAGATGAGGTAAGTGCTGTTATTAAATCTACATAAGTCTCAAGGCGTGTTTTTTTTTTTGTATTTGGACATTTATTGTGTACCGTCTCAAGTCCATGAAAAAGATAGAGTGCTATAATGACTATCTGTTTCTCAATTTAATCTGTTGAGCAGTGAAATGCAAGTAACCTTTTAGAATTGTAAACATGACCAAGGACAAATTGGAAGTGTCTATTGGCACGCGAAAATAAAAAAGACGGCTTTGTAATATGGCAATCAAAATTTCCGGTCCTCAAAACCGTATCCCTTCTTTAAGAAAGTGAATATTTTTTTTCCCAAACGTAGTAGTTAAAGCACTGTCAGTAGTCCATTTTCTGTCATGCAGATAGTGGTGCTTAACAGATAAGGTCTGGTCTTTGCATGACAGTCGTGCCGATAAGGAATGTCTATTGGCATGACTCGTGCCGATAAGGTCCGTTATTCGCATGACCCTGTACCTTGGCATAAAGGCCTAGTCTTACCAAATTTTGCATGTAGCTTTATCTAGTGGGCCTTTATCAAGAGAGTGTAAATCATAGCCATAAGGTCGAAATTATTGCCAAAGGTTTATATAGTGAAATCTTCTTGTTACTAAACATTTTAGCCCTATCTTAGACCTGAGGGGTCTTATATTTTAAACCATTCCCAAGTATTGTAATGTTTGGTATGAAGGGATCTTACGTAGGCTTATCCCACAGTGTTTTCTACACTTTTTGAGAACTTTCTGCCATTTTCAACAAATCTAAAATTGTCGTCTGCAAACTCTTTTGTTTTTGGAAGGGTCCAAAATTTATCGTTTGGGAAAGGGTTAAACAAAGGGTTATTGAATATGCAAGCAACAGGTTGAGACCCTAGTTTTATGCTCTATTTGTGAAATTATAAGAGTTCAACTTGCATACAAAATCTATGTGGAGATTTCAGCTGTTTTTGTCTTGATTGTCTCTGTAAGTTAACCAGAGGAAACCAGTCAAAAAATATAAGTTGCCCTTTGGTACTGTTATCTGTACTAAACTCTACATATGCTACTGTCTAGCAGATGGTACAGACCAATGCCAACTCCCGGTAGCTAAGTCAGTGGTGTACAGGACTTGAGAACAGGGCCACAGGTTTGATTTCTGGCTTGGGCAATTTCTGAAGATTACAATAGGATTCATTCCTCTCTCAGAGCTGACCATTCTTTTAAATCTTAACCCTTTACCCCATAAGGCATTTCTTTGACATCTCTATTTGACACTAAATAACAGCAAGGATGAAGCCATTTCTTATGTGTATATGACATCTTTTGATAGCATAGAAAACACTGTGACAAAAGGTGAAATTGCTTGTCAGAGCAATTTCACCTTTTGCCACAATGTTTTCCAAAGGCTCCTACTAGCAATGCATAGAAATGAGTATCTGTGGAGTAAAGGGTTAATGATGGTGATGTGTGAGAGTAGCTAGGGGCTTGGAAAGAATATTTGGCAGAGTAGTTGTAAAAGAAACTCCAGGAACCCACAAATAGGTGCACTGGCCTCCACAGTATAGCTAAAATAATGTTGAAAATGATTTTAAACACCATACAATCAATTATTTGACAGACCAGGACCTGTTTTCTCCATTAGTTTCTCAACTTTTTTTTAGGTCTCTTAACCCATTACCACACAATCCCTACTTTTGACGACCCTGAGAAAGACGCCTTTTGAAAACACTGTGGGAAAAGGAGAAAATGCTGGTAACCAGCATTTTCTCCATTTCCCACAGTGTTTTCTACCCTTCCCAGAACAAATTTCAATTTTTCAGTCACCTTTATTTTGTCATCTGCAAATGCTTTCAATTCGGACCAGTCTAAAATTTTCTCGTTTGGTAAAGAGTTAATTCCATGACTTGCGAGTTGTCTGGTGGTATCTGGGGTAATTGTCTTTTATTACATGAATATGCTGACTGCTTTTGTTTAATTGTTTCAGCCAAAGCATGCTAACATTGATTGTTCCTGTAACATTTTCAGTAACTGGCTAAAACTATGTCATTGCTGGATTCCTGAATGTAGAATTATCATTACTTACAAATGTTATTGTGTGTGTTTTGCGAATGTTGTCATGGCAATACCACACAGTATCAGGTTTTATTTAGGTATGCAGGGGAAAGTGAACAGTTTACATAGACAGACAAAGGGAATTCAGAAGTATGAATGGAAGATTTGGCAGTAAATGAGAAAGCAGGAAATGCTGGTTACCTTTTCCCACTATTTTTTTAGAATAGTCGAAACTTGGGCTAATGCAGTAAAGATTTAAGATGCACATACATGTGGTTATTTTGTGAAGAACATAATTTTTGTTACCCTCAAACCTTGTTATAGATTTTAAGTCTTGTCTAAATTCATTAGTCACAGTTGACCAATAAATTGGTTCAGGATAGGAAATGTGTCTCTGAAAGGGAAGAAAACATTGTGGAAAAAGGAGAAAATGCGAGTTACACACATTTTCTCCTTTTCCCCAACTGTTTCCAAAAGCCTTTTCTTATAGGGTTATTAACCCATTACCACACAATCCCTACTTTTGACGCCCGTGAGAAAAAAGCCTTTTGAAAACACTGTGGGAAAAGGAGAAAATGCTGGTAACCAGCATTTTCTCCTTTTCCCACAGTGTTTTCTACCCCTCCCAGAACAAATTTCAATTTTTCAGTCACCTTTATTTTGTCGTCTGCAAATGCTTTCAATTTGGACCAGTCTAAAATTTTCTCGTGTGGTAATGAGTTAAAACTTGTGATTGTGTGGTAAAGGATTAATCTTACGATATTGCATGTCCTCATGGCCCTGCTAATATTTAGATCTATTTCATTGCAGCCTAAGCCAAAGAAAAAGAAGGTTGAAAAAAAGCAAGAGGCTCGTGAATCACCAAAAAAGACAGAAAAGAAACCCAAAGCTAAAGCTGAAAAGGGTCCGGATGGAGAACAGATGTTCCAGGTATCTTTGAACACTGACTAAATGGTAGAATTTTAAATCAGCCCAAATCAGAAGCATTTGTGGACGTTAAAAAAATTTAGCTAAAATAATGTTAATTGTCTTTGAAAGTGTAGAATACCTTGTGGGAGAAAAAGAGAAATTGCTGGCAACCAGTATTTTCTCCTTTTCCAACAAGGTTTTCAAAAGGCTTTTTGCTCAGGGTCGTATATATGGCCTCAGTGGTCAGTCTGTCTGTCTGTCCGTTAGCTATTTCTTGCTTGTGCAGCTCCTCCTAGTCTTCATTAGAATAAGTTCAAACTTACCACAATGTACCACAATGAATCTCTATGATGTGTAGTTGTGCATGTGAATCTTAAAATTTGAAACCCTTTAGGGGTTCTTAATTTTAAGCCATTTCACTGTCGAGCCCTTTCGGGCGCATATTCCCTACTTTGCAAAGCTCTTGTTCGTCATTGTGAAATAGTTATGAAATGTTTTGAGCAAAATATTCAATTTGGTGGGAAATTTATTATAAATGAAAAAGTATGATAAATAAAATAATTGTTGGTGTCTTGGATTGGGAGCGTTTATTGGGCTTGACTGCTGAATATCTGATTCGCCTTCCACTCACTTGTTAAAGTTCCTGCATCTTTCCCGATAAACTTTCCAAGTCCAAGACACCAACCATTTATGCTCTATACATGTATATTTGCTAGTACATGACTGTATAATGTGCAAGCTGAATCCAACATACTATATTTCTGTACATTAAGATAATAATTACTAGTATCTGTCTATTGAATGTGTTACAGGAGATTGCTAATTCGTAACTGCATCGCTTCCAGTAACAAACCAATACCTAAGGACTACATTGGGGAGAATTCTTCTAGGTCATTTGTTGACCCTTTACAAGATGACAAAATTTTACCAGTGTTCAAGTTGAAAGTATTTGCAGAAATCTATTTCAAAGAGGATCAAAAGGTGCAATCATGCTTTGATAGGGAGAAATCATTGTGGGAAAAGGAGAAAATGTTGGTTACCAGCATTTTCTCCTTTTCCCACTGTAACATGCAACAACTTGGTCACCCATCCAGGCACTAACCTAATGCACGTTGCTTAACTGTCACGGAGAGAAATACACCAAACCGCATCGCTGTAAAAGCTAGCTCTACAGCAAGGCCGGTTTCAAGTGCTTATATCTAACCTCTCTCCATGACATTACTCCCCCCTTTGTGAAGACTCGACCCCGAGACCTATATACAAGCATGTATATACAGAAACACCAGGGGAATATACATGGGTAAGGCAACTCCGGTCCGGCAGTAGTCATCATCCCACCGCTGCCACCAAATGTAACATGTAACGACCTGGTCACCCACCCAGGTACTACCCTAATGCACGTTGCTTAACTATCATGGAGAGAAATACACCAAACCGCATCGCTGTAAAAGCTAGCTCTACAGCAAGGCCGGTTTCAAGTGCTGAAATCTAACCTCCCTCTGTGACACCACAATGTTTTCATGAAGCCTCTTCTACAGGACTGTTAAAACTTGGGGTTGTTTTGTAAAGGGTTAGCGTGTTGTCTTGTAAAGCTGGAAAATTGAGGACCTTTTCTGCATAGGTTCAGATTCCTCCAGATTTGGATGGTATTTCAACTCTGCATGTGTTACAAACTTTCATGTTCCTAAGTAATGATAAAAAAACATTTTTGGGAAAAGGAGAAAATGCATTTTCTCATTTTCTCACAATGTTTTCAAATGTTGCTCTGGGTTGTTGAAAGTCAGTGCTGTATGTCAGAAAATTAATGTTTGTCTATAAATCTCATTATTTTTCCTTCTTATATTTGCATAAAAGCTGTCTAGAATGAGATTTGTCACAGTGAATGAATTCCGTGGAAAAGTAATGGTTGGAATACGAGAGTATTATGAGAAAGATGGAGACTTAAGGCCGGGCAAGAAAGGTATTACAAATGTTATTCTAAATTCTAACATGACACAAGGAAAGCATAGTAAAATCTACATTATTCTATGCAGAGTAACATCATTTTATATGGAGTGACGTCATTCTGTATATAGTAAGTAATCATCCTCAGGTACCTCGGGTCTCCCTATTTGCTACGCTACATCGACCCCTGGGACAATTAATTGAATTTCCCTCGCTTTACCGCTGGCCGAATGCTGGCTTTTCATCATCATTTTGTGATGTGCAAGTGGACTGTACGCTATGACGTTTCGTATCGATTTTCGGCGGCTGATTCAAAGTTTTATTAGTCAATTGTCGATGTAGCGTAGCAAACAGGGAGAACCCGGGGTATCCAAGGATGGTAAGTAATTCAATGGATTATAATCTGCATCTGTGTTTTCACTGAAGGTATGTACTTAGTTTCCTTTCATTAGGAGTTGGTCATGTTAGAATCGAAATAATCTCCTTCTATCATGGTTTATTATTCAGTAAATCACATTGTGAGTTATGAGTCGCAATAAATAACCCACTCACGCTATCGCCCTCTTGGATTATTTATTGTGCCTTATAAATCACGACTGTTGTTTATTTAAGAAATAATCTTTTTTCTATCATGATATATCGTTCAATAAACCACAGTTGTGAGTTATAAGGGACCATAGATAATCGACAAGGGCAATAGCCCGAGTGGGTTATTCATTGCACCTCATAACTCACGTGGTTTATTGAACCATGATAGAAAGAAGATTATTTCGATTCTAACATGGCCAATTCTCAGTGAAAGGAAAACAAGTTCAAACTTAGAGAAAAACGCGGATGAAGATAATGGTCCATTGAATAACTCACTCATTGAATGACGTCACCCGATATAGGATGACGTAACTCTACATGGATTGTCGCAGATTTTACCATGTTTTCCTTGCACTATGTTTATAGAGCCAAAGTCATGTGTCATGTTAAAATGAACAATAAATCATATTAGAAAGAAGACTTTCTTAAATGTTTAACTTTGTACCAAGTGTAAAGTTTTGGAAAAGTCAAAATTGATACCATTTGCAGACGAGAAAATTGAATTATGTGCAGGTCAGATTATGTTTTTTTCCCTTGATAATAGTGGCAAACATTGTGGGAAAAGGAGAAAATGGTGATAACCATCATTTTCTGCTCTTCCCCTAATGTTTTCAAATGTCATCCCATAGATCAGTTGACCCTTTACCACACTATCCCAACTTTTAACAACCCTGAGAAAGAAAGCCTTTGAAACCATTGTGGGAAAGGAGAAAATGCTGGTAATCAGCATTTTCTCCTTTTCACACAATATTTTCTACCCTTTCCAAATCAAATTTCAATTTTTTATTCTCCTTTATTTTGTTGTCTGCAAATGCTTTCAATTTGGACCTGTCCAAAATTTTGTCATTTGGTAAAGAGTTAAAGCGAAGGTTGTTTGGTAAAGGGTTAACTCTTTACCAGTAGACAGAATGTTTCCCCAGTCTCAAATTAAGAATGTTTACAGAAGACAAATTAATTGTTGTTTAGATCATAAACTTTGTCGTTCGAATTGCAGAAAACATTGAGAGAAAAGGGAAAAAAATGATGGTAATCAGCATTTTCCCTTTTTCCTACTGTTTTCAAAAGCAATTTCAGAAGGGTGGTTAAAAGTAAGACTTATATTGTAAACAGTTAACTCATTATCATAGAAACAATTTTAGTCTTGTCCAAATGGAAAGTGTTTGCAGACAACAAATAAAACGCTGTTTGGACCTTAAAGTTTTCCTTTCAGAATGCAGAAATTATAGAGGGAAAAAGAGAAAATGCTTGTTACAGCCATTTTGTCCTATTCCGGGGTCCATATTCACCAAACATTCTTAAGAAACATTCTTAAGCTTATTCTTCAAAAAATTTTGTCAATGTGAAAGTAACAGAACTTCTTATTGGGTAAACCAAGACAAAAAATGTTCTTAAGATGGTTTGTGAATATGGACCCTGATATGTTTATAAGTGCCTTGGTTATTGTGCTTGTGTGGTAAAGGTCTAACCAGCATTTTCTCCTTTTCCCGCAATGTTTTCTACTCATCAGTCTTCACAAAACAAATTTCAAATTTTCGTCACTTTTGTCTTCTGCAAAGGCTTTCAATATGGACAAGTCCAAAATTTTGCCATTTGGTAAATAGTTAAGACCCTTTCCATACATTGTCTTCAAAAGTCTTCAATATTGGCAGTTCTAAATTTATGAGTTTGGTAAAAAAAATGATACACTATAAAGATGCCTTTTTTGGATAACCACATATAATACTTTCTGTATATGAGTTGTGGTGTGTTAAAAGGGGACTTGACCCATTACCACACAATCCCTGCTTTTGACGACCCTGTGAAAGAAGCCATTTGAAAACATTGTGGGAAAATGCTGGTAACCAGCATTTTCTCCCTCTCCCACAATGTTTTCTTCCCTTTCTGAAATATATTTTAACTCTTTAGTCACATTCATTTTGTCGTCTGCAAATGCTTTCAATTTGGACCAGTCTATAATTTTGTCATTTGGTAAAAGGTAAATGCATTTGCAGAAGTATCATTCCATGACAGCTTGCACAGTCGGCGCAGGTTGACATGGACCAAAACTTTTTGCTATCTTCAGACTCTATGCCTGTTAAACTATAATTCTTCCTCGTGATTCAGTCGAGTGTTTGGCGAAATGGAATTTTATGGATCCATGATCAGGGTCCGTATTCACCAACCATTCTTAAGAATATTCTTTGTCTTATCCTCTTAAGATTTCCAACTTTTGAAATCTTAAGATTTCCAACTTTTGAAAGTAACACAACTTCTGATTGGCTAAACCATTTTTGGCTAAACCAAATGGTTTAGCCAATCAGAAGTTGTGTTACTTTCAAATGTACAAAAAATTGTGACAAATAAGAATGAGAATGTTCTAAAGAATGGTTGGTGAAACGGGACTCGGTGTGTCCTGCTGAATAAGATGCATTATGTAGATGAATTAAGCTGCCTTTTGCCAAAGTGTTGCTAATCTATATCTTTAGGTATATCATTACCCATAGACCAGTGGAATAAACTGAAGGAACAAATAGACGACATTGATGAAGCTGTGAAAAACTTGTCATAAATTACCAAGCACACTCTACTTTTCATTCATTGTTTTTCCATTTCATTGCTTGATTTCTTTGTGTGAGTCTGAGAGAGCTCCTTCGGAAATAGATAGCATTTTATACATCTTTTGTTGTTGTTTTATTTTTTTATCCCGGCAAAACGAATGTTTTTGGGGGTATACTGGAATCAGCTGATCGTCTGTGTGTCCATGCATCCGTCCCTGTACAAAATACAAGTGTCAGTTCTTCCTGATTGAGAAATTATCTCCACTTGAACTTGACACTTTTTTCTGTCAAAGTGCTGGCAGCAGTGTCGAGTCACATTTAGTGACAGCTCTAGTTTGTTTTGTTTTGTAAAATTGTTTAAATCTTTTAACTCCTACAAATGTCGAAATGTTGGACCTGTCAAGAATGACAACATTTACAAACCACACCATAAATATTAATCAAAAATTTAAATTATCTTTAGAAAGGTAGAAAACATTGTGGAAAGAGGAGAAAATGCTGACCACCAGCATTTTCTCCTTTTCCCACAATGTTTTTTTAAAGGCTTTTTCCTCGTTAACCCATAACCACACAATCCACACTTATGATGACCCCAAGAAAGAAGCCTGTAGGAAACACTATGGAAAATGGAGAAAATGCTGGTAACCAGCATTTCCTCCTTTTCCCACACTGTTTTCTAGCCTTCACTACACAAATTTCAAATTTTCAGTCAGTTGTTTTGTTGTCTGCAAATGCTTTTGATTTGGATAGGCCTAAAATATTTTCATTAGGTAATGAATTAACCCTTTACCAAATGACAAAATTTTAGTTTTGTCCAAATGGAAAGCATTTGCAGATGACAAAGGTGACTAAAAATTTGAAATTTGTTTTGTGGAGGGTAGAAAACATTGTGGAAAAAGGAGAAAATGCGGCTTACCAGCATTTTCTCCTTTACCCACAGTGTTCTTCAAAGGCTTCTTTCTCAGGGTCGTCAAAAGCAGGGATAGTGTGGTAATGAGTTAAGGGTTTCAAATAGTATTGAAGTTTTCCAATTTCCCTGACAATAAAATTTAAGACTTCTTTAAGTTGAAAGCATCTGCAGGAGACAAAATTAAACATGACTCAAATGATGACACTTGTCTTTTATAGAGATGAAAACATCATTGGAAAGGAGGGAATTTTTGTTACCAGTATTCTTTTCTTTTCCCACAATGGTTTGAAAAGTTTCTGGGAAAGAGTTTACACCTAGAATGCTGTGAACTGCTCTGCTTGTTTCAGGGGAATGAACATAAAATTCTTTCTTTAGTAGAGAAGAAAACATTGTGGAAAAAGGAAGAAATCTTAGTTACCAGTATTTTCTCCTTTTCCCACAATTTTTTCAAAGCTTGTGGAAAAAGGTCAACACCTAGAGTACAGTGACCCTTTTTAGCTCACCTGAGCACAATGTGCTCAAGGGGAGCTTTTAGGATCGCCCGGTGTCCGTCGTCCGTCGTGCGTCGTCAACAATTCTTTAAACATCAACTCCTCCTAAACCGCTGGGCGGATTTGGACCAAACTTGGCAGGAATGTTCCTTAGGAGGTCCTCTTTAAAAACTGTTCACAGAATTTGATTCCATCAAAAACTCTGGTTGCCATGGCAACCAAATGGATTTTTTTAGCAAATTCTTTAAAAATCTTCTCCTCTGAAACCGCTGGTTGGATTTTGAAATAATTTCACAGATATGTTCCTTGGGTGACCCTTTTCAAAAACTGTTTGTGAAATTTTGATCCGTCAAAAAATGTGGCTCTGGTGAATGGCGGCTACTTGCACTATACAGAAATAAGGTAATTCTTTAAAAATCTTCTCCTCTGAAACCGCTGGACGGATTTTGAAATAATTTCACAGAGATGTTCCTTGGGTGACCCTTTTCAAAAATTGTTCGTGAAATTTTGATCCGTCAAAAAATGTGGCTCTGGTGAATGGGAGCTACTTGCACTATACAGAAATGAAGGAATTCTTAAAAAATCTTCTTCTCTGAAACCGCTGGTCAGATTTTGAAATAATTTCACAGAGTTGCTCCTTGGGTGACCCTTATCAAAAATTGTTTGCGAAATTTTGATTGGTCGAGAAACATGGCTCTGGTGAATGGGGGCTTCTTGCACTATACAGAAATGAAGAAATTCTTAAAAATTCTTCTTCTCTGAAACAGCTGGTTAGATTTTGAAATAATTTCACAGAGTTGTTCCTTGGGTGAACCTTTTCAAAAATTGTTCGCGAAATTTTGATTGGTCAAGAAACATGGCTCTGGTGAATGGGGGCTACTTGCACTATACAGAAATGAAGAAATTCTTGAAAATTCTTCTTCTCTGAAATGGCTGAACAGATTTTGAAAAAATTTCACAGAGATGTTCTTTTGGTGATCCTTTTCTAAAATTGTTCGCGAAATTTTGATTGGCCAAGAAACATGGCTCTGGTGAATGGGGGCTACTTGCACTATATGGAAATGAAGAAATTCTTGAAAATTCTTCTTCTCTGAAACCCGTTGTCAGATTTTAAAATAATCTGACAGAGATGTTCCTTGAGTGACCCTTTTCAAAAGCTGTACGTATAATTTTGATCCGTCAAGAAACATGGCACTTGTGAATGGGGGCTACTTGCACTATACGGACATGATGAAATTCTTGAAAATTCTCTTTCTCTGAAACCCCTTGTCAGATTTTAAAAGAAATTTTCCGAAATGTTCCTTGGGTGACCCTTTTCAAAACTTGTTCATAAATTTTGATCAATCAAGAAACATGGCTCTTGTGGATGGGGGCTACTTGCTCTTATACAGAATTGAAGAATTCTTAAAAATTCTTCTTTTTGAAACTGATGGTCAGATTTCGAAATGACTTTTACAGGTGACCTTTTGAAAATTGCTCGGCAAAATTATAAATTTGGTTCCAATGTTTCAATACCTCAAAAAAAAAAAATAGACTATAGTCATCTCAAAAATTCAGGTGAGCAATCCAGGGCCATCTTGGCCCTCTTGTTTGAAGGATTGTATTGTGATATGGCCCCCGGTCTGTCCGTCCATTAGCAATTTCTCATGCGCCGATTCCTCTTACTGTTTTCATTGAATCTATATGATGTCTAGATGTGCATGTGAATTTTAAAAATGTGGACATCTGCAGTACTGTTGTCAAGCCATTTAACATTTAAGCTATTTCACTGACACTCCCCCCTTCGGGCATATATGTGTCACTTTGCAAAGCTCATGTTATCAGCATCAAGAAACAGGGAAGATTTGTATGTGGAGTCTGATTCTGCCATTGTTATATTTGACAGCAGGTTTACCCCACTGTCATATTTCCCACATCACATATGCATGTATATACCAGTTTTTGAAGCCTACTATCTTTATCTAGGTCAGTTTTTCTTCTAGCAGGTTTTGCACATGTAAACAAAACCAGTTTTGCACGCTAACAAAATATTCAAAGGAAGCAGTTCAACTTGATAATGTATGCCATGTTAAAAAAATAAAACATCATGTTTCAGTTGTCTTTGTCCATCCATCTGTGTGAAAACTTTTTGTTTCATGGTTTTCTGAGGCTTTTCTGCTGACTATACAGTAAAGAACAGTTCTAAAACACCTAAATGTTTACAAAAAATTCATCTGAAAACCTATTTATTTCTGACTTCATCATTTCATCCAAAAACAAAACTGTACACCAGACCATATCTAAGACTTCAACAGTGAAATAAACACAACTTATGATAACATTGCTCTTCAAAATGGTAAAAATTCAAATCATCATGGTGAAAGAAGTAATTGCTAGTACCAAGATGGTTACCTGAAGCATTAATATATTCTTCAGGCATTAAATGTGGAATTTTTTTATTCGGGTTCAAATCTTTACCAAACAATCCCAACTTCTAATGATACTGAGAAAAAAAAATTGAAGAACATTGTGGGAAAAGGAGAAAATGCTGGTAACCAGCATTTTCCCCTTTTCCCACAATATTTTCTACCCTTTCCAAAACAAACTTTAAATTTTTCATCATATTTATTTAGACCTCGCTAATACTTGCTATTTTGACCAATCTAAATTGTTGTCCTTTGGTAAAGAGTTAATCAATTTTAAAACAAGTTTTTACAACTTGCACTAATCTCTCATGATTCTGTTTCCTGGGAGCTGCATCATCACTCTCGCCAAATGTGCGGGACAATGAAAAAGTACCAATGTTGACCACATTTGGGTATCAAACTCGGTACCTTATGGTTACGAGGCAAAAGCTCTACCTCATAACCACAGACACAACACTTTGATAAGGGTTGAACCTTTTACTACACATTCCCAAATTTTCAGGATCCTGAGAAAGAAAGATTTTGAAAACATTCTGGGACAAGGAGATAATGCTCGTGACCTGCACTTTCTCCACAACTTTTTCTACCCTACAAGAAAAAAATAAATTTTTTAGTCACAAACATTTTGTCATCTGCAAATGCTTTCAATTTATACAGGTTTAGAATTTTGTTGCTTGGTAAAGAGTTAGATATTGCTAAATACATGTACAGAGCTCTGGATAAAGAGAATGACTTTGATTTTAAACTTGAAAATATCAATTACACGAATTCTGTATTAAAACTTCATATTTCTTCAAGGCCATGAAATAAATTTAGAGTAATGCAAATCACTTTGAAAGAGTAGAAGACATAGTGAGGAAAAGGAGAATATGCAGGTAACCTGCGTTTTCCTCATTTTTCTACAGAGTTTTAAAATGTCTTTTCAATAAATACCATATAATTTATTGATTGTATGGTGTTTAATGCCATTTTCAGCATTTCAGTAATATCACAGCAGCCAGTGCACCTATGTATTTTTTCCTGGAGTCTCTTTTACCAGTCCTCTGCACATCCACAACCTTTGTTTTAACGATGGTTATGTGGGAAAGCAGCCAGTGACTTGGAGGGAATATTATGCTGAGTACTGGTAAAAGAAACTCCAGGAACACACCAATCTGAAAAACTTGCAAACTTTTCTACTGGCATATTTTACCACAGGGATACCAACAAATAACAAATGTCTTGAATTCGAAAACATTTACTAAAGCAAAAAGTCCATAACAGATGATTCACAAATTTTTGGACTATATATCCATGTGTACAGTAATAAATAATCCCTAGTTTACACAACTCTAGGTGAAAAGCTTTTGATAAGATTGTGGGAAAAGGTGAAAATGCTGATAAACAGTACATTTCTCTTTTTTTCCCTACAATGTTTTCTATCATCATTAAAATTTTGAGCCATACTGCATTAACTCTTTATCATACAAGTTTTTGGACTGGACCTAATTCAAAGCATCTGCAGACAACAAATTAAATCTTGTTAATATGATGATTTTTGACATTGATAGGGTAGAAAATATTGTAGAAAAAGAAGAAAATGCTGGTCCACCAGCATTTTCTCCTTTCTGCACAATGTTTTCAGAAGACTACTTTCACAAAGGTGTTAAAAGTCAGGATTGTGTGGTAAAGGGTTAAATCTTTCTATGACTATGCTCATCTGTAATCAATGCAGGGAAGCAGCATCTATCCGCCAATCAAATAACAGATTGCCTTGTCCAGGGACACTTTCATCATGAACTGCAGACAACCTCGATGTAAATACAAGGTCTCTCACAACTATCAAAAAGCTGTATATTAATTTTATTAAATGTCACAAGTGTATCAACCATTCTGTAGCAAAACCGTTCATGCACACATCAGGTAAAACAGCATGTTCAGTTGGCATCATCACTATTCAGGTCCTCCCCTCTGCAAAAAAAGCAAAACTAACTAGAGCTATCACTAAATGTGATTATACATCCCCCCCCCCCAGTTACTTGGCACAAAAAAAAGGTCTTTGTCACATGATGCAGAATGGTTTAGTGCAATAATAAGAGTAGAAAAAAAGTTCATGGGGAGATAATTCTGCAACATCGCAGCAGAGTCATGAAAATTGCACAAGCACAACTCAAATTATAAAGGGTGTGTAAATTCGAGTTCAGTACTAGAAACACTGTTGGAGTAATGTAAATTTGTGTCAACGGACAGACTGACAGCCAGCCAAAGCAATCCCAGTATACCACCTCCACTTCGTTGTGGGGAGTATAAATATGTAATTGCACCTAGTTAAGTGAAAAAGGGGCTTACTGCATCTCTGAAAAGAGCATCTGCCAACCTTTATACTGCTGGGTTCAGCCTGAGTATTTTTGCTATTTAATATTTGCTGCATTTGAATGACAAGAATTACAGATGACAACAATCTCCTTGTTTTTGAAAACTTCTGGCAGAATATGGCCATTAGATAGATCCTCCCCCAGTCTTAACTACATGTATTTACTAAACAAAAATATTTTAGACTGGTTCAAACTGAAAGCATTTGCAGACAACAAAATGAATGTGACTAAAAATTCGAAATTTGTTTTAGGAAGGGAAGAGAACATTGTGGGATAAGGAAACAAGAGGGCCATGATGGCCCCATATCGCTCCACTGGTTAATAAGTAATAACACTACAAGCCAAACATAACAATATATAATTCTCTTCACCCCTTATAACTCAATACATGTACCACAGACAACAAATATACACTTGAAAATTACTAATTGCTTTTTTCATTGCAAATCTAACATTGTGTATTTATATAATGTCTATTTCATTCATAATTCATAGCGCAGTAAAACTGCTGGTTCATGACGTAACAATGACATATATGTGACGTCACTATAGTATTGAATATTTGCAGGTTCAGTAGCTTTATTACTAGAAGTTCAATATGCTAGAACTAAGCTGAAAATAAGATTGTTAGAACCCAGCAAAGTGACAATGAGTTTTCAGCTCTCTCTTTGAATTTGCTGTTGGATATTTTTATCATTATTTAGAGAAAATACATTCAGCAAGCAAGTTGAACTTAGGAATCGATAAAGATCAGACAGAAGACCATTATGAAATCTTGTATACATGTCTGTTTACATTACTTTGCAAAAGTAGTCCCGGCACTGCTGAAATTTTTTTTTCATGGAGCTATCAAAAACATTTCAGCCAATCAGAACATGCCAATGTCCATGAAAACAACTAATATTGAATTATTTGTGTGTGATATTAAAAAATCTGTCAATCGAAAGGCGTTTGATGTAATTAAAAAGCTTGTCCTTTGGACTCATTTTTTCTAACTGCATCACACCTCATTCTAGTGACAGATTTTAAAATCACACATACCCACTTGATTATGCTCTAAATTATATACCTCTATAAATGCTATCTCTTCTTCTGTTAGTAACTTTCTCTGATATTTTGTTGGTAAATCTAAATCGTCTATGACAGCAGAGCCTCGAGGTGTGTTCCCAACCTTTGGTAAACTACTAACGGTACTTTGTGCAGATGATGTTGATGATGGTTGCTGTGCAGGAAATAATGTTTTTGTCATATCCATTGTTTTATCTGTATAAAATACAAAATATGACTGATTGTTTGATGGTTTACGATGTTTTCAGCATTACCTCAGTAATATCGAGGTAGCCAATGCAGCAATCCATGCTATCCCACAAGCTTTTACTATTACTCTGCCACATCTCCAGATAGT
The DNA here is from genome assembly GCA_943736015.1 of Tridacna crocea. Lineage (NCBI taxonomy): Eukaryota > Metazoa > Mollusca > Bivalvia > Cardiida > Cardiidae > Tridacna > Tridacna crocea. The sequence goes on along the minus strand of OX031066.1, from coordinate 28,156,144 downwards.
GGGAGTGATTTTTATTTCAAAATTGAAAATATCAATTTATTCCCCACTACACCCTATGTTATGGGTACTCATTAGAATTGTCTCGATGGGTGAATTCTAATGATTACCCACAACATATGGTTTGAAAGAGGAATTATTGATTTTACCTCTTACTGGATCTCTGCTCTGCACAATTTTCTTTGCAAGGCACTGGCTGCTTTCCCACAATACCATTGTCTAAATGATGATCAGCTTCAACATTAGAAAAAAAATGATGAATTCTACATTTTTAACAAAATCAAAGGATATGCCTAACTTTTTACCAAACAATCTTAATTGCTATTTTATGATGCAGTCTTGCAGCAAAGCAGAAAGTGTTAATCAGAAATCAGACTGCATATTTTGTGCAGTCTAATCATAATTTAACTTGGCTGCAAAAGCAACTATAGCTGTGTAAGGCACTATAAGTCAATTGAATCATGTGATGTTTGGCACAGAGTATATAAAAGTGCTTTAATACCTGTACTAACTGCTGCAGGCATCTGTCCTTTCCTGAATTTAATCATAGGAATGTGAGGTCTGACTGTCTGAAACAAAATAAAACAGTAACAGCAGAGTAATTATTGCATGTTAACTAAAATTAAAGTCCTTAAAAGCATATTTGTGGAACAGTATTAATTCTTTACCACACAATGCTGACTTTTAAAGATCCTGAGGAAGAAGCCTTTTGAAAACATTGCGGGAAAAGGAGAAAATGGAGACCAGCATTTTCTCTTTTTTCCACAAAGTTTTCTACCTAATCAAAAAAATATTGCACCATTTCAGCCACATTGAAATTGGCGTCTACAAATGCGTTCAATTTGGACTTTTGTTGCGTGGTAACATGAATTTAAAAAAAATGTTCAATAAATGTAATAATTGTACATGTAATGTGTAATTTTTGAAAGATTTAGGAAAGATTACGGAAAGTCAAAGTTGTTCTGCCAAGCAGGAAGTGCAGTAACTGTTGTTTTTTATTAATTATCAAGGAGTAGCAGTTTGATTCAACATGGTTATCTATGACAGAGGGTAAAGACTAAAAACTAGGTGAGGCTGACTAGCTAAATTGAAAGTGAAATGAGGAGAGTGGAAGCATGTATGACAAGTTTCAAGTCAAAACAAAACAATCAGAGGGAGTGTTTTTCACTTAAAAATTGAAAATATTAATTATTCTCCACTGAAAACTATTTCGTGGGTACTCATTTGAGTCTTCTCAATAAGGCGATCATAATGAGTGCCCACAGCATAGGGTTTGGAGGAAAGATAACAGATACAGATTGCTGTTATACCCTTTTAGCTGGAGCTTGGGTTTAATTTAACGCCCCCTGAGAAAGAAGCCTTTTGAAAACACTGTGGGAAAAGAAGAAAATGCTGGTAACCAGCATTTTCTCCTTTTCCCACAATGTTTTCTATCCTTGCCAGAACAAATTTCTTTTTTTCAGTCATCTTCATTTTGTCATCTGCAAATGCTTTCAATTTGGACCAGTCTAAAATATTCTCGTCTGGTAAAGAGTTAAAACTAAAAGTGAGTGCCAAGTTGTGTCTTTATGAACAATGAATTTGGTTTTGGCTATTTTGTCAGGGTAAGCAGATTTGCTGGAAAAAATCTTCCAATAGTATGCCTGATACCATCCATTTTCTATGAAAATATCTTTTTCAAATCATCATTGAAATGATTTACTTTCAAACTTTTCTGTCAGAGTCAGTATGTTTTTTACAAGAAAATTCTGTTCATTGCTGATCATTGTACAGATTTTTCTAACAAAGCTAGATATGAAATTTATCAGATAAGACTTGACAATGGGACTTTTAATTATTCATATGTTTCAACCACATATCAAATGGCCTTTTGATGAAACATAAGCAAATGCTGGGCTAACACAGCAAGACTTCAATGTTAAAAAGTTTACCCCACCCACACAGAAGGTCATGACAACACTTGAAAATGCAAATAGCATGAACTTCTTTGTAATATTGTGCTATGCATTTGTTTACATTTCAGTTTCAACCCTTGCTTTAAGATGAAGGGCTTTTTTTAGAAAATTTTTCAGTCTCACTTGAATAATTCTTGACGCCGTTGACATGTTGATGTTTTTGAAAGGTAGGTAACTCTAATGGACATCCGAAGTGTCCGAAAGGGTGCGAATAAAAGTTTGACAGTTAACTTCCTCTTCCTGATTACACTCAATATATTTCCGAGTTGCAAAGAAAACGGAGCGAATTGGATTAGTACAACGAATACGAATCTTTTAGTCACTTAAGCTTCAGTAATGTCGACAGACACCAGGGCCCAGAGACCGTTAAGGCCGCCACCACCTGTACCTAAGCCAGGTAACATAGGACTTGTTTACCAATGCCGTATACAGTATCAATTTCTGTGTAAACAGTTAACCCATTACCACACAATCCATACTTTTGACACCCCTGAAAAAGAAACCGTTATAAAACATTGTGGGATAAGGAGAAAATGCTGGTGACCAGCATTTTCTCCTTTTTCCACAACGTTTTCTACCTTTCTCAAAAGAAAGTTCAAATTTTCAGTCCCTTTTGTCGTCTGCAAATGCTTTCGAGTTGGACAAGCCCAAAATATTACAGTTGTTTGGTAATGAGTTAAAGCAATCATTGCGTCTCAAAGTCTAAACATCCAACGCTCTGTTTCATTCTTGCATTACTGAATCGGTAAATTGCATTTTCTCAAAAGTTACAAATACATATTGCTACAAAATCAAGAGAGAGTTTAGTCGTAACACAAAGCAATGGACAGTGTAGATCAGAGATCAGACTATATTAGTTGTATGGTCAAGGTGCAAGGAACTTGGGAACTTGTATGCTGGTCTGGTGAATATGAGCCGAAGGAGAGGTGCCAACATAATCAGATTCGACACAGCCGTGAACAAGTTTGGCAAAGTGGCAACATAATTCGACACAGCCGTGAACAAGTTTCCAAGTCCCCTGCCACCTGACCGTACGATGAATCTATTACACTGCAAAGTTTTACCCTTTCAAAGTGTGTTAAGCGTAATTTTCGTATATTATAATTCACATTTCGAATATGCTGACGAAATAAAAATTCCCTTCTGAGTGCCCCAATTCGGTGAAAACTGACTTCACTGGAAACTTACATCACTTAAATATGCAGTTTCATGCATAAATGTGCAGTCTGGTGATTGATTGATGCCGCCATTTTGGATGTTGTGTTGCACATGTAGTGATATTTTTTAACGGAAACTGGCTTTACATGATTTTTGCCAGAGAACATGATATATAATTTTGATCCTGACATGTTAACCAGTCAGATCACGAGAAATTTCTTTGCAGTATAATAACATGTTTTATCATATTGCAAAGAATTTCTGATTGGTTAACATGCCGGGATCATATGATAATAATATTATTATGTTACCTGGCAAGAACCTTGTAAAGCCAGTTTCCCTTTTGAGTCCCATGTAAACATCACTACATGTGCAACACAACATCCAAAATGGCGGCGTTGATCAATCACCAGACTGCACATTTATTCACCAAGCTGCACGGTTTAGTGACGTCAGAATTGGGGCACTCAGAAGGGAATTTCTATTTCGCCAGCATACTTGATTTGTGAGACTATAAAACAGGAAAATTTCCCTTAATATGCTTTGAAAGGGTATAACTTTGCCCTGTAATAAATTCGTTGTACGGTCAGGTGGCAGGGGACTTGGAAACTTAATTGTTCATGGCTGTGCTGAATCATGTCGCTGCCTCGCCTTCGGCTCGGGGCGACATGATTAACCACAGCCGCGAACCTGAAAAGCATAAATCGAAGGGACAATGAGACAAAGATTATGAAACCAAGCACAAATATGTGTCTAAAGACAGCTGGTTTGCTGACTTTAATTGGCTATGTAAGCCCAATCTTACTATGAATTTGTCCATTTCACATGATATATAGATCTAATTATGAAGAGGTTATGGGACAATAATTGTTCTGTGAGAAAAAAAATTGGTTAGTTAAAGCTGTTCTCCGAACTTGACACTTGTTTACTGTATCTACATGTGGACAAGAAGACTTTAAATGTGGGCAAGTAAAAAATTCAGTCCAACTTGTCCCTGGGTAAGTGGGAAAGTTCCAAAATTCCACACCCCTGGGTTAACCCTTTACCAAACAACAAAATTTTAGACTGGTTCAATATGCGCGCTAAATGACCAAAGTTGTCGATGCGCCATAAAACAACATTCATTCATTCAAATTGAAAGCACTTGCAGACAACAAAATAAACGTAACTCAGAATTGGAAATTTGTTTCCAGCAGGGTAGAAAACATTGTGGCAAAAGGAGAAAATGCTGGTTACCAGCATTTTCTCCTTTTCCCACATTGTTTTCTAAAGGCTTCTATCTCAGGGTTGTAAAAAACCAGGGATTGTTTGGTTAAGGTGTAAACCATTTGTACAATGGAGAGAGTCTTAATAAACCTTTGTTAACCTTCATCTGAATCCTTTTGTAATTTATTATTACAAGTAAATATGTTTAAACTATATGTTTTAGAACTACAACTAAATATGCTTAAACTATAGATTTTGACTAACACAACTTTCGATTGGCTAAACCATTTGGTTTTGCCAATCATAAGTTTTGTTACTTTCAACTTTTGAAAATGTTGGAGAATAAGACAAAGACTTTTATTAAGAATATGTAGTGTTTACGGACTCTGATTGTCTTTTACAGGTAACGTCAAGGTTGTAAAAGCAATGTACAGATACGACGCTCAACAGGTAATCTCTTACGTAGATTGTATTAATTGCAACATGTTTAAGGCCATTTTCAATGTTATTATCCTCTGCCTTAGGTGAAGAGACATAGTTTTAGTTTTGTTCGTCCATTTGTCTGTCCTTCCATCATACATATCCACCCAGGACAATATCTCAAATACCACTGGGTGGAATTTCATGGAACTTTATATGAGTGTAAAATAATCCATTCTACTGAATAACCAGCATTTTCTCCTTTTCCCACAGTGTTTTCTACCCTTCACAAAAAAAAATCCAATTTTCAGTAACTTTTACTTTGTTGTCTGCAAATGCTTTCGATTTGGACAAACCTAAAATTTTGTCATTTGGTAAAGACTTAACCCTTTACTCCATAGATACTCGTTTCTACGCATTGCTTGTAGGAGCCTTTTGAAAACATTTTGACAAAAGGTGAAATTGCTTGTGACAAGCAATTTCACCTTTTGTCACAATGTTTTCTATGCTATCAAAAGGTGTCATATACACATAAGAAACGGCTTCATCCTTGCTGTTATTTAGGGTCAATTAGAGATATCATAGAAATGCCTTATGGGGTAAAGGGTTAATACTGTTCCATGAATCTTCTTGTCAAGCCTTTGAAAAGTTGTTGTGAAGGAATTGATTGATTGTATGGTATTAAAAGCTGTATTCAACATTACTTCTGTTATATGGCCATGGCCAGTGCACCCTTCCATGCTTTCCTGGAGTCTCTTTTGCCATTTCTCCACACAATTTTCCGCCCAAGCCACTGGCTGCTTTCCTACCTAACAATCATCAAAACAATGGGCAGCAGTGGGAGAGGAATGAATCATGTCACTATGACTATCATCAATCTTTGGAAGGAATTGGCCGAGCAAGGGATCCAACCCATGACCCCCTATTCTCAAGTCCTGCAAGCTTTTCATTTAGCTACCAGGGCTTGGCTGTTTTAAAGGGAATCTAAATTTCAAAACAAAATCTACTTTTCATGCATATTTTGTAAGTTTCTGCATTCTTTACCATACGACAAAATAATGGACCGGTCCAAATTCAAAGCAAGTGCAGACAAAAAAATAGATGTTATTGAAAAGTTGAAATTTGGTTTGGGAAGGGTAGAAAACATTGTGGGAAAAGGAGAAAATGCTGTTTAGCAGCATTTTTCCTTTTTCCACAATGTTTTCAAAAGTTTTCTTTCTTCAGGGTTGTTAAAAGTAGGGATTGTATGGTAATTGACCCTAAATAACAGCAAGGATGAAGCCGTTTCTTTTGTGTATATGACACCTTTTGAGAGCATAGAAAACATTGTGGCAAAAAGTGAAATTGCTCATCACAAGCAATTTCACCTTTTGCCACATTGTTTTCCAAAGGCTCTTACAAGCAATGCATAGAAATGAGTATCTATAGAGTAAAGAGTTAAATGACAGCATTATGATAGGTAGGGAGTTTTTTTCCTGTTGTTTTGTTAACCCTTGTGAAATACTAGTCAGCTGCCATTTCCATCATGGGCAAAATTTGTAATCAGGAAATGAAAGAATGTATCAGATTTTGGAAGGTAGCTATCAATGTCCCCAGCAGTATCACTTTATTACAGTAATCCTGAATTTTAACCACTGATAGGGTGGATAGGGTAGAAAATACTGTTTGAAAAAGAAGGAAATGCTGGTTATCAGCATTTTCTTCTTTTCTCACAATGTTTTCATTAACTCTTTACCACACAATTCTTACTTTTATTGAACCTAGAAAGAAAGCTTTTGACAACATTGTGGAAAAAGGAGAAAATAGTAGTAACTAACGGTTCCTCCTTTTCCCACAATGTTTTCTACCCTTCCTAAATCAGATTTTAATCTTTGAGTCACATCTATTTTGTCGTCTGCCAATGCTTCCAGTTTGAACTTGTCCAAAATTTTGACATTTGGTAAAGAGTTAAGCATCTTCCTAGTGGTCATTGAAAGTCTGCATGGTGTGGTAAAGGGTGAAAGTTTTCAGTCTGTTTCTATCGAAAGTTGGTCAGAAGGTTTGTCATGATGATATTTTAGACTACTATGTAAATAGGTCATGTAGGATAAAAAAATTGGATAACTTGATTCTATTCAAAAAACAAAAAACCTATTGTACACATTAGAGGTTACATTTACTGTCCCATATCCTGTAAACTTGGTCAGAATATTTGCTTGGATGATATCTTGCATCAGTTTAAAAATAGGTCTTGTGGAATCAAAAACTAGGTCACCAAGTTTAATTCTTGAAAAACCCTATAACTGTATGCTCTAGAGGCCACATTTTCAGTCCAATAATTTTGAAATTTTATTAGTTTGTCTTGATAATATCTTAGACTACTATTAATATGGGTCATGTTGGATAAAAAACTAGATCACTAAGTCAAATCTCCTTAAAAACCTTTTGTACACCCTACAGGCCACATTTTCTCTCAAATACTCGTAAAAGTTTGTCAGAATGTATGTCTGGATAATTTCTACATATCAACTAGGCCACTGATACAAATTCTAGAAATACTTAGGTGCAAAGTCCCATACAAATGAGTGTTTGTCAGAATGTTTGTCTTAATATCTCGAGAGAGGTTTGAAATGGGTCATGTTTGAACAAAAGGCTCAGGTGAGCGACTTTTGGGTCATCATGGGCCTCTTGTTTTATGAAACTGTAATTATTCTTGGATCTGATGGTTTGCAAGGTTGCACAGTTTATGACAGAAAGAAAATTCATTTTATTCTCTGGAGGATATCCCCAGACATCACAACCACAGTTTCCAATTTAACTTTTTACCACACAATCACGACTCTTAACACCCTTGTACAATAAGCCTTTTGAAAACATTGTGGGAAAAGGAGAAAATGCTGGTAACCAGTATTTCTCCTTTTCCCACAATGTTTTTTTCCCCATCCAAAATAGAAATCATAATTTCATTTACATTTAAGTTGTCGTCTGCAAATCTTTTCAATTTGGTCCAGTCTAATTTTTTGTTGTTTAGTTAAGAGTTAAAGCAAAGACAAATCCCGTCACTTCCTATATCCTATACACTGAATATCAATTTTTTATCTAGGTAAACACAGCTAACTAGGTTCTACACACTGTTAATTTTTAACAATGCTTGTAAAGATGTTTCTGTAAGAATTTTGATATTGCCTTTTTCTTCTCAACAAGTCTGACGAGTTAACATTCGATGAAGGGGATCTTCTCTACATAACAGACATGTCAAACCCAGATTGGTGGAAGGCCAGGGCTGGAACCAAAACAGGACTTATACCAAGCAATTATGGTTAGTTTGTTATCTGTACTAAATTGTTTACCAAATGACGAAATATTAGACTGGTCCAATTTGAAAGCATTAGCAAACATCAAAATAATTGTCACTGAAAAATTGAAATTTGGCTTGGGAAGGGTAGAAAATACTGTGTGAAAAGGAGTAAATGCTGGTCATCAGCATTTATTTTCTCCTTTTTCTACAAAGTTTTCAGGAAGCTTTTTCCTCAGGGTAGTTAAATTTTTTTTCCTCAGGGTAGTTTGTTTGATTAAAAGTCAATTTACAGTTAAAACCCCAATAGCTTCCTGCAGGACCTATACCAAGCAATTTTGGTAAGTTATTTACTTCACACTTAAAGGTGGGTATTTAGATTTTTCACATCTCACCAAATTAAAATATATATATATATATCACTTAAATTTATACCAAAAAACAATACAAACCATCAATAATTAAGAATCGTGAAATCACAAAAACATTTTTTTTTTTTTAATAGTATTTCCTTAACTCATTACCAAACAACAAAATTTTGGACTTGTGTTTGTCCAAATTGAAAGCGTTTGCAGATGCACAAAATAAGTGACTGAAAATTTGAAATCTGCTTCGTGAAGGGTAGGCACCATTGTGGAAAAAGGGGAAAATGCTGGTTTCCAGCATTTTCTCCTTTTCCCACAATGGGTTTTAAAGCCTTCTTTCTCAGGGGTGTCAAAACTAGGGAAAAGGCTGTGTAGCCTCTTAAGGTATTTTTAGATTTCATGCCAGAAATAAAAAAAAGCATTGTGGGAATGTTAAGTGACTGGCACATGACTAATGATGCTTAAATTCCATAACATAACACTCATATAATTATTTTCCATAATGTCTTCCTCGAACACTATGTTTGAAGCTTCGTCTGTGTTTTTCTGGTATATTATCAGCGAGTTGCTCATGTAAAAATATGCAATGTTTCCCGTCGGTGTTGACCTGGGCCATAATAAATCTTTAATTTCTCTTGTTGTTGGATGGTTTTCTGCTACTGGGGTTTTATGAATGAAAATTAACCCTTTCCCAAACAGTTCCTGGTTTTTATGGTTCTGGAATAGTAACCTTTTGAAAACATTGTGGGAAAAGGAGAAAATGCTGGTAACCAGCATTTTCTCCTTTTCCCACAATGTTTTCTACCCTATCATAGACAGAAATCATCTTTGCAGCAAGAGTTGAATTGTCGTCTGTGAATGCTTTCAATTTGGTCTAGTCCAAAAGTTTCTTATTTGGGAAAGGGTTAAAAGGCTTTCAGAGTACATAGATGATTTTTTTTGTATTTTTGCAAAATTTTCTTCCCAAAATCTGAAGGTCCACCTTTAAAGTCCCAATAGTGGCCAACCAGATCTATACCAAGCAATTATGGTTCATTACTTATTTTGTACTGAAAGCAATATTATGGGTATTTTTTCTATTTTGTAACTAAAGACCAAATAGCAGCCAAGAGGACTTTTACCAATCAATTGTTAGTTATTTATTTTATACATAAAGCCCCAATAACCTCCAACAGGGCTTATATCAAGCAATTTAGGTTAGTTATTTTGCACTCAAACCCCAATAGTAGTACCCAACAGGACATGTACCATGCAATTATGGTCTGTTAATTATTTTGCACTTTAACCCTTTACTCCATAGGTACTCATTTCTATTCATTTCTTGTAGGAGCCTTTTGAAAACATTGTGGCAAAAGGTGAAATTTGCTCGTGATGAGCAATTTCACCTTTTGTCAGAATGTTTTCTATTCTACAAAAAGGTGTCATATACACATAAGAAATGGTTTCGTCCTTGCTGTTATTAAGGGTCAATTAGACATACCATAGAAATGCCTTATGGGGTAAATGGTTAAGCCCTATCACAGAGACGTTCCATCCTTCCTTTGAGTCACATTTATTTTGTTATTCTGGATATAGCATATGCTTTCTATTTGGACCAGCTTAAATTTTTCTTGTGTAGTAAAGAGTGAAAAAAAAAAATTGTCTGTTATTAAGGTCACCACTGGTGAACTTGTTGAAAATCAATGTAATTTTTGTGTCTGATTTTATTTCAGTGGAAGGAAACACGGAGGCAATTGATTTTCCGCTCCATGAAGCTGCTAAAAGAGGGAATTTGAACTTTATGAATGAATGCTTGCAGAATAGGGTAAGTTTTTAACACAGCAAATTATAATGGATATCATTACATGTAGATTGTTTGCCGATTTTTGCAGACTAATTTTTATATCTTTTGCAGATTATTAGAATGTTATTAGCCTGCTCTGTCAGCCAGATTGTCCCTTGCTAGGATTTTGAGCATGACCATGTTTAAAGATGAAATATGATTGTTAAATACTTTCATATAATGCTGAAAAGGTGCCTAATTTTACTATTGTGTTTGATTTGGGATACAATACCTTCATCCATTTCTTCATAGGCTCTCCTCAGTCCTTGTTTTTCAATTTCTTCTTGGTTGATGTTTCCAGGGTTCGAACATTTGTATCTACTTGCATCTTTTCCAGTCTACATAGATTTATACCTGTCAGTGTATATTAACACCTGCAATCAATCAGCAGATGATACCAAAGTTTTATCTGCAATCACAGGAATGAAAAAATAAAAAAAAAAGTCCGCAAACGTAATCTGCGGTCAAGTCAAATAGCATGGTTGTTTTTTTCTGAGGGTTATTGATGGTTGTTGTGACAGGATTCAATTCTCTCTCACTGATGAATATCTATGCCATGTTGTTTATGTCAGAATCTCACTAGGGGCTAAAACTTGTGAATATAAGTTTTTCCACGGTGCCTACTGTATTAGCGGACATATACGTGTGTCCAAAAAAAAAAAAAAATATGCAAATTACCGTTAACTCTTTACCATACAATCCCACTTTTAATGACTCTGAGAAAGACAGCCTTTGAAAACATTGTTGGAAAAAGAGAAAATGCTGGTTACCAGCATTTTCTCCTTTTCCAACTTTTTTTTCTACCCTTTCAAAAGAAAATTTCAGTTTTTGATTCACATTTATTTTGTCATCTGCAAATGCTTTCAATTTGGACTAGTCCAAAATTTTGCTGTTTGGTAAAGAGTTAAAGGCATTTTGCATATGGGAATGTTTGTGAATTGAAGACATTCCCTATTTTTTGGTATACATGTGGTAAAATAGGCAAACAAAAAAATTGTTTGAATTCGCAAAATGGCAAAAATTTCCAAGTCACAATACTTTCCACTTATACAGTATGTTCGAAAGTTGATGGTGGATTAGGAACAATGTAACGTACAAACATACAAGGTTTTTTCCATAATGTTTATGTTTAGAAAGTCACTAGTGGCTTTGAATTGATGTTGCATGTACAAGTTTTTCAAAAGAAAACAACCAAAATCACACTAAAAAAAAACTTATTCAGCAGTGTACATGTAGTTAGTCAAAGCACATTTCTTTCTAATGGAGAAAGCTTCTGAAAACTTTGTGGAAAAAGGAGAAAATGCTGGTAACCAGCATTTTCTCCTTTTCCCACAATGTTTTCTACCCTTTTACAGCCAAAAAGCATAATTCCAGTTGCTTTTAGATTGTCATCTGCAAATACTTTCAATTTCGGCGACTGCAGATGCTGGTTGTTTTGTAGGAGTGAATTCTTTACCAGACAAGAAAATTTTAGACTCAAAGCTAAGTAAATGGGGCTCAAATGACAAACTTTGTCTTGGAAGGAGTAAAAAACAAAGTGGAAAAGGCTGATTACTATGAAAAAAGTGTGCTACAGTTGATTCTGAAAACATTCAGCTGAAATATGGTTGATCAACATAAAAGACAGAGGGAAAGAAGCCTTGTAAAAACATCATGAGAAGTAGAGAAAATGCCGATAACCAGCACTTTCTTCTTTTACTGGAATATTTTGTTTTCTTTCAATGAAAAATCCATGTTTTTCATGCATATTTGATTTGACGCCTGCACATGTTGTCAATTTGGATATGTCGGAAAATTTGTCATGTTGTGAAAGAGTTAGTGCATTGGTACAGGATACTGAGCAAATCATTATCTAATTAGGGATCAGATTTGCTCAGACAACAGTTGAATCATGAGTTAGACTGCTCCTTTGAGATGTAGAAGATTTGCCAAGAGCAAATAGGTTTCTACCAAGGTCAGCCTGTGCTTACTGCGCAGGCTGACCTTAGTTGAAACATTTGCAAGTGTATTAACCCTTTCCCAAACGACAAATTATAGATTCTTCCAAACTCAAAGAGTTTGCAGACGACAATTTCAAATTGGATCAAAATGGCAGAAAGTTCTCCAAATGAGTAGAAAACACTTTGGTAAAAGGGGAAATTGCTCATTACGAGCAATTTCTCCTTTTCCCATAGTGTTTTCAAAAGACTTGTACTGCAGACATGTAAAAACAAGGGCTAGTTCTGGAAAGGGTTAAGCCTTCTATTTACCAAGCAAGGCTCATTTTATCACATTTTTCGTCTGCAGGTTTCAGTTAATTCCCTTGATAAAGCAGGTTCTACTCCATTACACTGGGCGTCTCACGGCGGACATCTTGATTGTATGAGGTCCTTGCTGAATATCAGTACGCAAACTTGTGAAATTAATGTACAGGTAACTTTAACAGATTATATTTCCTCTTTCAATATGGGCTAAATAACCTGACTTATTATATGCCCAAAGGGTTGTATTTTGTCATGATCTCGGTCATCCATCTGTCTGTTTGTTTCTTGTGTGCCTATCTCTATCTACAGATTCCATCGGAATAATTTGAAAGTTCCTACATTGAATATCGATGATGTGTAGTTGTGCATGCAACTCTTAGAATTTGGATCTCTATAGATGTTCTAGATTTTAACCCATTTCACTGTCAAGCCCCCTCGGGCCTATATGGGATGGTTTTTGAAGGTCTTGTTAGCTTACCTGAGCATGAAGTGTTTAAAGAGAGCTTTAGTGACTGGCCAAAGGTTGGTGAGCATTTGTCATGATCCTGTGCCGGTCCATGAGTTAACTTTTGTTTCAAACAATTTATTTGCTGAAACTTCCCTTCCAATTTTAACTAAACAACACAGGAATGAACCTGTGAAAGTCTTCCTAAGAATTTCATGAAGAACTTTGATTCCCATTAAAGCTTGGGTTGCCATGGCTACAAAACTGAAAAAGGTCTTCTTTGCTAGAACCATTAGGTTCTGCAACTTCTTTCAATTCGAGCCTAAGATTTTGTTGTTTATTAAAGAATTAGAAGAAATTTTGATAGTACACTGAAACAGACCGTTGTCCTCTATTTCTTGTTTTGTGCATATATTTGGGATCCTAAGTGGTTCAGTATTAAAGTGTGGGACTTGCAACAAGGAGGTCCAGGGTTGGTGTCTTAACTCTTTACCAAATGACAATTTTAGACTGGTTCAAATTGAAAGCATTTGTAGACGACAAAATAAACATGACTGAAAAATTGAAATTTGTTCTGGGAAGGGTAGAAAATACTGTGGGAAAAGGAGAAAATGCTGGTTACCAGCATTTTCTCCTTTTTCTACAGTGTTTTCAAAAGGCTTCTTTCCCAGAGGCATCAAAAGTAGGGGTTGTGTGGTGATGGGTTAACTAATTTGTGGTGGGACAGTCTGTTGAGAAGATGCTTAGCCTGTAGCTCAGTTGATAGCATGTAGGACTTGAGAACAGGGGTGGCCAAAAATTGTTGCAAAGACATCTTTCAATCAAGTATTGAATGTACATTATATTGGTATCTGTATTTTAATATTTTACTCTTTACCAAACAACAAAATTTTAGACTGGTCCAAATTGAAAGCACTTGTAGAGGAAAAAATAAACGTAATTCACAAACTGAAAATTGTTTCTAGAAGGAGAACATTCTGGGACAAAGAGAAAATGCTGGTTACCAGCATTTCCTCCTTTTCAGACCATGTTTTCACGAGGCTTCTATCTCAGGGTCATAAAGACCAGGGAATGTTTGGTAAAGAGTTAAACTACTTGGAACATGAATGAAAAGTTGGCTGTGTGTGTTAAAATTTTGTAAAAGACTGGGGACACAAAATATGGTTTAAATTCCTTTTAACTTATTACCAAAGTCCAAGTTGAAAGCTTAATATGCAGATGACAAAATTCAATAAAATGTGGCTCAAATAACAAAATGTGTCCTTGGTATTGTAGGGTAGAAAGCATTGTTGGAACAGAAGAAACTGCTGGTTACCAGTATTTTCTCCTTTTCCCACAATGTTTTCAAAAGTCCCTTTTTGCAGTAAAGGCATAATGTACCTTGTGGTAGGTGTATTTAAGAAATAATCTTTCTATCATGATGTATCATAGAATTATAAACCTCGATAGAAAAAGATTATTTCCATTCTAATATGACTTACTCTTAATCAAAGGAATCAAAGGAAAACAAGTGCATTCTTTGAGTGAAAATGCAGATGCAGATTACATTTCATGGAATAACTTACTTACCGTACTTACTTACGCTATTAACCCTTTACCCCATAAGGCATTTCTATGGTACCTGTAATTGACTCTAAATAACAGCAAGGATGAAGCTGTTTTTTCTGGGTATATGACACCTTTTGATAGCATAGAAAACATTGTGACAAAAGGTGAAATTGCTCGTCATGAGCAATTTCACCTTTTGCCACAATGTTTTCCAAAGGCTCCTCCAAGCAAAGCGTAGAAACGAGTATCTATGGAGTAAAGGGTTAAGCAATGACGTCACTCTATATAGAATGACATCATTCTATATAGAATGACGCATGTATTACTATGCTTTCATTGCACTGTGTTTATAGAGCTGAATTCACATGTCATGTTAGAATTTATGTTTATTTAATTTCATTTGTCGTTTGTTGATAATTTTTTTTAATCAAATTGTAGAACAAATTAGGTGACACCCCACTCCATTCTGCAGCATGGAAAAATCACCCAGAGGCTGTCAAACTGCTTTTAGATAAAGGTAAGAATTTATTTAAATCGTTCTTTGGTAGTTAATACTTTACTAAACGTCAAAATGTTTGACTGGGCCAAATTGAAAACATTTGCAGACGACAAATTAAATGTTGCTAAAATGGTGATTTCTGTTCTCAATAGGGTAGAAAATATTATGGAAAAAGGAGAAAATGCTGGTTACCAGCATTTTCTTCTTTTCGCATGATGTTTTCAAAAGCTTTCCCCTTCAAGGTCTTTAAAACAAGGGATTGTCTGGTAAAGAGTTCATCGATAAATAATGGTGGATTATGATTTGATACCTTCAAGCCACTGGCTACTTTCCCACATAACCATCAAAACAATAATCAGCAGTGACAGAGACATGAATGCTGTCCCAATGACTATCATAGATCCTGGCAAAACAGGGTATCAAACCAATGATCCCCTGTTATTGTGTCCCGTATGCCCCTGACTGGAGTACCATGCCTTGGCACTGGAACTCAAAATGTTGGCCTTGTAGGACAGATGTGCTGCTAACTAAACCCTTTTCCACACAATCCTAACTTTTAAGGACGAAGACTTTCGAAAACATTGTGGCAAAAGGAGAAAATGCTGGTCTCCAGCATTTTCTCATTTTCCCATGTTTTCTACCATTCCCAAAACAAATTTCAGTTTTTGAGTCACATTTATTTTGTCGTGTGTGGATGCATTTCAGTTTTGACAACTTGAAATGATTTGTTGTTTGATGAAAAGTTAGGACAGATTTGAATTATGTGAACTTTGCAAATTACCTATTACAGACATTTTGCGAACCGAAATGTTTGCGCATTCAAGACACCCATTATTTGTCTGTATACTTATGGTAAAAAACGCGAATAGAAAAGTTCACTAATATTCCAAATTTCTCAAAAATCGCAAAAATTTTCACATTGTAAACATTTCCACTTATACAGTAATTAACTTTTAACCACACAATTCAGACTTTTAATAAACTTGTGACAGAAGCCATTTGAAAACATTTTGAGAAAAGGAAAAAATGCTGGTGCCAAGCATTTTTTCCTTTTCCCAAAATTTTTCTACCAAACCCAAAACAGATTTTGAATTATTCAAATTTCAAATGCTTTCAGTTTGGACTAGTCAAAAATTTTGTTGTTGGTAAAGTATTTTAGACAGGTCCAAATTGAAAAGACTTGCAGACAACAGAATAAACTAAATTGAAATTTGTTTCTAGCAGGGTAGAAAACATTTTGGGAAAAGGAGAAAATGCTGGTTCTGATATTTTCCTCTTTTCCCACAGTGTTTTTAAAAGGTTTCTATATTAGGGTCGTAAAAACCAGGGATTGTTTGGTAATGGGTTAAGTTAACATGACAACTCTGTAATAGCTTAACCCATTACCACACAATCCCTACTTTTGACGACCCTGAGAAAGAAGCCTTTAGAAAACATTGTGGGAAAAGGAGAAAATGCTGGAAACCAGCATTTTCTCCTTTTCCTACAATAGTTTCTAACCTTCCTAAATCAAATTTCAATTTTTTGATTTACATTTATTTTGTCGTCTGCAAATGGTTTCAATTTGGACCGGTCTGTAAATTTGTTGTTTGGTAATGAGTTAATTTTCATTTTAAATACAGATGCCAATGCTAGGTTAAGAAACAAAGATGGAAAGCTGCCCTATGAGCTGGCGAAGGATAGTGAAACTGCAGCTTTACTCAGGCAAGCAGGTATGTGTTTAAATCTTTAACAATTAACAAAATTTTAGACTGGTCCAAACTGAAAGCATTTGCAGACAACAAAATGAATGTGACTAAAGAATTTAAATTTGTTTTAGGGAAGAGACAAAACATCGTGGGAAATGGAGAAAATGCTGGTTACCAGCATTTTCTCCTTTTCCCACAATGTTTTTAAAAGTTTTCTTTCGCAGGGGTGTTTAATGTCGGGATTGTGTGGTAATGAGTTAAATCTTTAACACTTAACACAATTTTAGACAAATAATTTTGTTTGACTATTTGATTGATTGATTGATTGTTTGGTGTTAAATACCGTTTTTTAACATTATTGCATTTATATGTTGCTCCAGTCATGCACCTATTTATGTTTTCTTTGAATTTCTTTTACCAGTACTCTGCAAAATAATAATTCTTTCCAAGGCACTAGCTGCTTTCCCACACAACCTTCCTTAACCCTTTCCCAAACAGTCCCTGGTTTTAACGGGTCTGGAATAGTAGCCTTTTGAAAACATTGTTGAAAAAGGAGAAAATGCTGGTAACCAGCATTTTCTTCTTTTCCCACAATGTTTTCTACCCTATCCTAGACAGAAATCATCTTTTCAGCAAGAGTTGAATTGTCGTCTGCAAATGCTTTCAATTTTGTCTAGTCCAAAAATTAGTCGTTTGGGAAAGGGTTAAAACAACGGCCAGCAATGAGAGATAAATGAATCCTGTCGCAATGACTGTCATTAATCCTTTGGGAAAAAATTAGCCTAGCCGGGGATCAAACCAGCAACCCTCTGTTCTCAAGTCCTGTGTGCTTCCAACTGAGCTTTTTGGGCTCAACAAGTTGCTGAAGAATTTCTTACTACTTATTTATCTTGAGTAGATTCTTTGGTAGATCCATTTATTACCAACATTTCCTCCTCACAGTGTTTTCCAAAGGCTTCTCTCTCGGGGTCATTAAAAGTTGTGATTGTGTGTGAGGGGTTTAAGAAGGGTAGCAAAGTTGAACTTGTGATGCATGTTTTTTGTAAATTTTCTTTCCTTCCATAATTTGAAGGCAGACAAATAGGTTGTTATAGGAGACCACTCCTTCATGCATGGCTTTGTCCCGATTTAGGTACAATACCTAACAACTGCGTTTGAGAGATATCTCTTTATCTTTAGCTCAGTGGTTATGGTATTGGGCTTACGTCCAGGCCTTCTGGGGTTTGAATCCTGCCCAGTTCCTATATTTCTGCCATTTATTTGTTCATTTGTTTCTTTGTTACAGACTTTGTAAGAGCGTCCACAAGGGCTGCCCTTAGATGCATACAAAAAAGGGAACATTTTTTTTTTTTAATGACAATTTGGGTATAATATGACTACATATTGTTTCAAATCTGTATTTTTCAGCCGGATTCACACGAGCATTATCAGGTGATTATGGAGACGAAGAAGACTCCGATTGATCAATTTTAGTCACATGACCAGCAAGATCTGATTTGACCATGTCTTATGAAATCATGTAGAACTAATCAGGATAAAGGACAGATTTGATGCAGAAACTAAGAAAATATGAGGGCTGTTTGATAAATTCATTGAATTCTGTTATAACAATTAAAACCAAGAGACTTATTAACCCTTTACCATGCAATGCCAACTTTTGACACTCCTTAGAAAACTTTTGAAAACATTGTGGGAAAAGAAGAAAATGCTGGTAACTAGCATTTACTCCTTTTCCAACAATGTTTTCTACTCTTTCAAAGAAAGTTAAGCCATTTGAGCCACACTGAAATTGTTGTCTGCAGATGCTTTCAATTTGGACAAGGGTAAAATTTTGTCGTCTGGTAAAAGGTTAACATTATATTCAGCATAGGTATAGATAATATTTATCCTGAATATCCCCTCAATTTCATACAAATTCATAAAGAAATACATTTTTAACAGAGAATTGCGAAACACATGTATAATACATACAGTGCTGACCTCTGGAGGTGAAAATTGACATGAACTTCACTACACAATAAAAGATTAGCATACTTCTTCCAATCAAGCACACATACCAGCCATTGTTCACTTAAGACATTCCAGATTCATAAAACATTGTCAGATTTTTGTCTTGATAATATCTCAGATCAGTTTGAAAATGAATCATCTTGGGTCAAAAACTAGGTCGCTAGGTCAGATCCTAGAAAAACCATGTGTGTGCTCTAGAGGCCACATTTTGATTAAAAAACTCTTGAAAGTTTGTCAGAATTTCAGTCTTGATAATATTTCAAATGTGTTCGAAAATGGGTCATGTTGTATCAAACTAGGTCACTAGGTCAAATCTTAGGAAAACCTTGTGTACGCTCTAGAGGCCACATTTTCAGTGGAAAACACTTGAAAGTTAGTCAGAACTTTTGTCTTGATAATATCACATATGTTCGAAAATGGGTCATGTTGCGTCAAAAACTAGGTCGCCAGGTTAAATCTTAGAAAAACCTTTAGAGGCCACATTTTCAGTCCAAAACTCTTCAAAGTTTGTCAGAATATTGTCTATGATTATCTTAGATGAGGAAAGAATGGGTCATGTCAGGTCATAAACTAGGTCACTGGGTCATATCTTACAAAAACCATGTGCACCCTGTAGAGGCAACATTTTCTGTTTAATATTCATGAAAGTTGGTCAGAATTGTCATTATGATATCTTGCCTGTGTGTGAAAAAAGGTCATGTTGGGTCAAAAACTAGGTCACCAGGTCAAATCGTTAAAATAGCATGTGTAGCTCTAGACTCAGCATTTTCTGTTCAATACTAATGACATTAGCCAGACTGTTTTTTGTGATGATCAATTTGATGAAATCGAAAATGTGTCATATTGGGTAAAAAACAAGGTTGCCTTATCAAATTTTGGAAAAAATCTTGTGTACACTCAAGTACACTTAAGGCCCTATTTTCTGTCCAATACTTAGGGAAGGTGAAGAAATCTTTGTTTTGATATCAACGATGGGAAAATAGGCTATGTTTGGCTAAAATGTAGGTCATTGGAAGAAATGCCAGAAAAAGCTTTTGTATAAGCTAGAGGCCAAAATTTCAGTCTGATACCGTAATTATGAAAGAGTGGAGTAGATTATTTGTCATAATATCCAAACAGAATAAATATGGACCATGATTGGTCAACAGACTCGGGTGAGCAACTTCAGGGCCATTATGGCCCTCTTGTTTTTTTGTTTTTTTCTAAAGGATTAAATGTTTGACATTATATCCCATCAGACTGAAAATGGGTCATGGTTGGTCAAAAGACTCAGGTTAGCAAATTTAGGACCATCATGGCTTTCTTGTTTTTTTTTTTTCAAAAGTGAAATTTTTATATCAATTTTATATGTTCATGCTATGTCAGGTAATTTTTCAACTTAACAAATTGAGAAATTTAGTTTTAACAACTAAGATCCACAAATTTATTGAACAGCCCTTGTAGTTGAAATCATTCCAGTATCTACATGTACTTTTAAAAATTTGTGTTGGCAAATTTTGTTACGGCAAATTCTTGCCAACTTTTCAACTGTTTTTATCTGTTCTTTTCATAGAACTATTATTGTACAGTCTGGAAGACCTCAATGTTATACTTGTCTTTTGAAGTGGGAGTTGTTCATAGCATAAATAGAGAAAATCCAGACTAATGGGTGATGACACCCTCATTAACTCTGTAACAGACAACAAAATTTTAGCCTCATTGAAATTGAAAGCATTTGCAGACAACAATTTCAGTGTGGCTCAAATGGTGCAATTTTTCCTTAATAGGGTCAAAAACATTGTGGGAATAGGAAAAAATGCTGCTTAGGAGCATTTTCTCCATTTCCCGCAAAGTTTTCAAAAGGCTTTTCTCCCTGAGTTGGTAAAAGTCGCCAATGTGTGGTAAGGATTAACCCTGTTTTAATGATGATACCCCCCTCCCAACGGAAAAGAACTTTTGAAAAGCATGGCTGATATGGCGAAGTTGATGTAAATTTTGTAAGTTATGATTATATATGAAGAGCCAAATAATTACATATTTTCTGTTGAAATTGGATAAATAATTTTATTATACTGCAAAGAAATTTCTGGCAATCTGATTGGATAATAATATACATGTCAGTCATGTACACTGGTAAAATCCGCTTAACTCTTTTCCAAACGACAAAATTTTAGACTGGACAAATTGAAAGCACTTGCAGACAACAAAATAAATATAACTAAAAAATTGAAATTTGTTTTTAGCAGGGTAGAAAATGTTGTAGAAAAAGGAGAAAATGCTGGTTACCAGCATTTTCTCCTTTTCCCACAATGTTTTCAAAGGCCTCCTTCGTCAGGATCGTAAAAACCAGGGACTGTTTGGGAAAGGCAGTCTCCCTTTTGAGAGCCCAATATACATGATTACATGTTCAATACAACATCCAGAATGATGGTGTCGACCAATACAAGCTGTTCACAAGACAACCATACTGAGTACTCTGCTCCATATTATATCTAGTTTGCCTTGATGATTGTCATCAAAAGCCAATGGATTACCTTTATTACCATACATTACACCGTTTCATTTCTGTCCAAACTTAGCTTTGGCTATTGTCTCAAGCTTGCAGAACTATGTGAATGATTGTCAAACCTGTATTTGGCTGACAGATTTAGAGAGTACTTACAATTCCTGAAATACTCACAGTTTTGTTTGTTTTACATTGGTATTAGGTGTTGGTTGATATAGATCTAAGATACATTTTCTGTACAGTCTGATCTTGACCCAAATCTTTCGCAAAAGGCTTCTTATTTTGACTATGGTACAGAAAAAGTAGAACTTGACATTTAGTGTTGAAAAAAAATTTCTGTACCGTCTGATTTTACCTAATGATGTTAATATTCATCCTCTAATTATTCTAAATTTGCATAGAGGTCAACTTTAGGTCAATTTGTTTGAGTAATACTTTTCTTGAAAGGGTTTAACTCATTACCAAACAACCATATTTTAGGTTTGTCCAAATCGAAAGCATTTGCAGATGACAAAATAAAAGTGAGAGAAAATTTAATTTTTTTTTTCTGAAGGATAGAAAACATTGTGGGAAAAGGAGAAAATGCCAGTTACCAGCATTTTCTTCTTTTCCCATAATGTTTTCTAAAGGTTTCTTTCCCAGGGGCATCAAAAGTAGGGATTGTATGGTAAGGGGTTAAATCCATGTTTAACCCTTTACCAAACAATCCCTGGGTTTTACGACCCTGAGATAGAAGCCTTTTGAAAACATTTTGGAAAAAGGAGAAAATCAGCATTTTCTCCTTTTTCTCAAAATGTTTTCTACTTTGTTGGAAACAGATTTCAATTTTTGATTTACTTTTATTTTGTCATCTGCAGGTGCCTTCAATTTGGACAAGTCTTAAATTTTGTCGTTTGGTAAAGAGTTAAATGAAAATATGATGAATGTCTATCACTGTGATACCATCAAGTTTATCCACCAAATTGCACGTTTAACCACGGTGTCAGTAACATCAGTTCTCAGTGATGTCACTCTTCTTTGAAATAGGGGCATGCAAAATGAAAATTTTATGTAGTTGGTGTATTCAATTTGTTAGACCATAAAAATATCTCTGAATACAAAAGGGAATGGTAAAACTTTGCAGTATAACAAATTTGTTGTACAGTCAGCCGGCACAGGATTTGGAAACTTGTTCACAGCTTTCTCGGGACGACATAGTTTGCCACAGCCGCGAACAAGTTTTTAAGTCTCTGCCACCTCATCATAATAATATCAGGTGGCAGGGAACTAATAGTATGTTCTAGATAAACTAACTGATTTACCCATTACCTTACCAACTAGTTATTGACCAACTTACATAAAAGGCAAACACTTGACTGAAATGAGAGTTTGTGATTGAAAAGGAAAACGTCCTGCTACGAGCAATTATTCTTTTTACCACAGTGTATTTTAAGAGCTGTCTAATGCTTGGTATAGAAAAGTCATATTTTGTTCTCCTGTGGATTAAATGTTAACAATACGTCAATATTTCGGATTTGATCAAATAGAAAGCATACAAAGAAATTTAAATGTAGCTTAAATGATGATTACTGTTTTAATAGTATAGAAAAACGTTGTGGGAAAAGGAGAAAATGCTGCTTACTACCACAATATTTTCTAAAGCTTTTCTGCTCAGGGTCATTAAAACTTTTATGTTGTAAAGAATGATTGAGCAGGTCCAACAATCCTGTTAAACTTTGTTAAAATAATGGTTTCAACTGCAAATCAGCCAGGATCATCTGTGTATTGTAAATGACTTAACAAGTGCCTTAGGTACATTCATGTATATATTTTTTTACACTGTCTTCATTAATGTTATTTTGGTACTAGTCTCATTAAAAGTGCTTCTTAAGAAAACAGCAATATCCTATATAGAAAAGAAAATATGTACAAAGTGTCGTAATGTATCAAAAATATATCACAAGGTTGGGAGAATTGGTAATTGTCAAGCCTTGGCAACAGTATCTAATGGAGTTAGATATTTTTGATGTATGACAACATTATGTACATACTCACTTATTGTATTTATCTTTTAATATCTGATTCTTATTTATTCTGGAAAAAAAATGTGTAAGACATATATTCAGTTCAGCAGAATGTAATGACTTCATGAATAATGTTGATTACGCCATAATACGTGACATTTACCCGCGGAAAATTCATTTATGTTCCAAAAATATATGTGGTCTATAAATTACACCTTCAAAGTTTACAAGACTGTATTTTAGTATAGATTTTAGTTCTGTATTAACACTTTACCAGATGACAAAATCTTAGCCTTGTTAGAATTGAAAGCATTTGCAGACAATAATATCAGTGTGGCTCAAATGGAGTAAATTTTCTTAGATAGAGTCGAAAACATTGTGGGAAAAGGAGAAAATGCTGGTTACCAGCATTTTTTTCTATTCCCACAATATTTTCAAAAGGCTTCTTTTCCAGGAGCGTCAAAAGTCGGCACTGTGTGGTAAAGGGTTAAAATGGTATAATTCTTCTTTTGAGGTCACTTTTTTTTGATAAATTGTTACAATATTCACTCATTATGTTTTGAGATGTTGACTGTATGTAAATGTTAGCCATGTTGATTAAATGCTAATTCAAATTGACCGTCTGCTTTGTGTGAAGTATTCATTTATCATATTTTGATATGCAGTCATGTTTACTCTTCTTCAGGCAGTTTTTAGCCAAGTTTGAAAACCATTTTATCCTTGTTAAAACTCTTTAACCCTTTCCCAAACCACAAATTTTAGACTCTTCCAAACTGAAAGAGTTTGCAGACGACAATTTTAAATTTGATGAAAATGGGAGAAAGTTCTAAAGGGTAGAAAACATCAGCAATTTCTCCTTTTCCAACAGTGTTTTCAAAAGATTTGTTCTGCAGACATGTAAAAACCAGGGATTGTTTGGGAAAGGGTTAACAAACACCAAAATTTTACACTGGTCCAAATTGAATGCATTTGGCAACAAAAGATAACAAGGTTGTCCAAATGACGAAACTTGTCCTTGATAGGTTAGAACACATTGTGGAAAAATGAGAAAATGCTGTTACCTGCATTTTCTCCTTTTCCCACCATGTTTTCAAAAGCTGTCTGTCTCAGGGTCGTTGAAAGATGAGATTGTATGGTAATTGTTTAACTCTTTACCAAACAACAAAATTATAGACTGGTCCAAATTGCAGACGGCAAAAGGGAAGTTAATGTTGTGGGTAAAGGAGGAAAAGCTGGTTACCAGCATTTTCTCCTTTTCCCACAATTTTTTCAAAGACTTTCTCCTCAGGTGATTAAAACAGTGTGGATTGATTACTAATGGATTAATGAATTTGATTGTAGCCAAAATCTGTTGAACCTGATCTTTTTTTGATGATAATAATGTTGGAAAGAATCATTTGGCTTCAAAAGAAGATTTTGTGGAATACTGCTAAAAAGAACTCAAGCATGAGTAAGCATGAACTCGTAAGGGCACTTGTTGAGGTAACAGACCCCCCCCTTTCAAAAGCAAACAGTAGTTACTGGAGATCAATCCTTCCTCACTGCATTGTATTGCCCTGTGTAAAATTAATACCTAATAACTGTTTCAGGAGAATTCACCTTAGCTCAGTGTTTATGGTGTTGATCTTTAAACCTCAACAAGAGGACCATGATGGTCCTATATCGCTCACCTGGGTATATTTGTAACTTAGTATATGATTTTTTTCAAATAAGGCATACCCAGGGGTTTGTCACAAGAAGATGTTTAAAGATTTTCTTCTTTGTTTTTGGCCAGTGGAGCTAAAAACTGCTGCTGCTCATAATTTTTTCTCTTCACAGTGTCTTCCCTTTTTGGCTTCTGTTTTAACCCATTACCAGACAACAAAATTTTAGACTGGTCCAAATTGAAACAAATTGCAGATGACATTTTAAATGAACGCATTTAAATGAAAAATATGTGCCATATTGGGTAGAAAACATTGCGAGAAAGAGGAAATTGCTTGTTACAAGCAATTTCTCCTTTTCTAACAATGTTTTTGAGATCTATATTATCGTTCGTATGTCAAAATACGGCATTGTGTGGTAATGGATTTTGTAACATTGAATTTGTCATCTGCAATATGTTTCAATTTTGACCAGTCTAAAATTCTGTGGTTTGTCAATGGATTTACATGGTATTCTTTACCTTATTGTATTTTAATGAATGGTCATGATAATTACGGTTTCTAGACTTAACGTAACACATGCAGTCGATCCATCTCATTGTTACCCTGATAAGATTCTGTTGTACACAGCAAAATCCCCTACAACTGGCCTTGTTCCATATAAACAAATTAGAAGCCAAGAAATCAACACATGGGGTTTTAAGACCACTTTCAACAGTATTTCAGTTATATGGCTGTGGCTGGTGCACCTTATTATGGCTTCCCGTCGTTTCTCACACCAGTACAACCAGAACATACTGTGACTTTGACCTAGAAGGTAGGTCATAAAATTTTGCACTCTGCACAATGTTTTCAGAGGGCTTCTTTCTCAGGGTCATTAAAAGTTGGGATTGTGTGGTAAAAATGTTTAACCCTTTCACAAACAAGCCCTTATTTCAACCTGTCTGCAGTACAAGTCTTTTGAAAACACTGTGGGGGGAAAAGGAGAAATTGCTCGTGACAGTGTTTTCAACCAATTCAGAGCACATAAAGGGTCACCAGATGATGCTACATGCAAAACATTAATGCTCTAGCCCTTCTGGTTTCTCACAAGAAGATTTTAAAAGATTTCCTATGATTCTATGTAAAATAGTGTGCGCCCGGGCAGACCCCAAATATGACCCCAAGGAGTTTTTATAAAGGGTCACTAGATGAAGCTACATGCAAAATATGAATACTCTAGCCCTTATGGTTTGTCACAAGTAGATTTTAAAAGATTTCCTTCTTTGTTTCTATGTAAAATAGGGTGCGCCTGGGCAGAGCCCAAATATGACTGCAGAGGGATAATTTTAACAATTTTGATAGGGGATCATCAGATAATGCTACATACTAAATATGAATGCTCTAGCGGTTATGGTTTGTCATCAGAAGATTTTTTAAAGATTTCCTTCCTTGTTTCTATGTAAAATAGGGTGCGCCATGTGCAAAGTCCAAGTATGACCCCAGGGGAATAATTTTAACAATTTTGGTAAGGGGTCACCCAATGATGCTTCAAAGAACTAGAGGCGCTTGAGCGCCTGTATCGCTCCACAGGCCTGATTTTTCTGTAAAGGTGGAGAGAAGTTTTTAACAATTACCATTCATTCCTGCATTTTAGGTCACTAAAGAAAAAAAGCTATGAAAAACATTGTGAGAAAAGAAGAAAATAATAGTAACCTACATTTTCTTACTTTTACACAATAATATCTTCCTTTTTTGATATAAGTTTTACCAATTTGAAGATTTATTATGTTGTCTGCAACATGTTTCAATTATGACCAGTTATAAAAATTTTGTCTCCTGGTTACAGTTAAAGAGGGTCTTGTTACAAACCATTTTGGCTGGGGAAACATCAAAATACAGAAAAAAATATGCATTGTGGCAAGTGTTTTATTGAAGCTGCAGGATCAGTTTGACTGGATAACAAAATGCCTTATCACAACAGTAAAGCCCTGTCCCTCTTTGTACTAGGTCACCAGTAGGTCAACAAACCTTTACCAGAACTAATAAAAGTACAGAGGTTCTCTTGTTTTATATATAAGGGATTATAGATTATGTAAAGCAACCATCTTTGGCTCTTTACCAAACGACAAAATTTGGGATGTGACCAAACTAACATTTGCAGACAACAAATTAAACATTGATAAAATGATGATTTCTCTCTTTGATGAAAACACTGAGAGAAAAGGAGAAAATGCTGATTACCAGCATTTTCTCCTGTTCCAAGCGTGTTTTCCAAAGACTTCTTCTTTAAGGATGTTAAAAGTCAGGATTGTATGGTAAAGACTTACCACCATAGGAACTAACCTGCAATACAACAATGAATTCCAACGAATAGTTTGAAAGAAGAAATTTTTCAAAGATTGTACTTTATACCATAAAAAGGAAAATGAGTCTCCCATAAAAGCCATGTTTTTTTACGGATTCTTTTTTTTTAAGGAATTCTGCAGACCTCTACCTAAGGAACGTTCCTCCAAAATAATACTATCCAATTAGCGGTTTGGGAGGAGAAGATTTTTTAAGGTTTTGTACTTTGGTTGCCATGGCAACCATAATTATTCATGGAACACAAATATTTGAAGGAATTTGAAAGAGAACCACCTAAGAAACATTCCTGTGAAATTTGGTAAAAATCCAGTCAATAGTTTCTGAGGAGAAGTTTTTTAAAGAAAAAGTTTACGGGCGCACTCACTGACGAACAGACGGACACACGCATGACGGACACAATGCCATGACAATAGCACGCTGGCCTTCGGCCAGTGGAGCTAAAAATGAATGCTCTCAGCCTTATGGTTTGTCACAAGAAGGTCTTTAAAGATTTTTCCATTTTCAGCCATTGTGTTGCAACTGCAACCAGAGTTTTTGATGGAATTAAATTCTTTTCATAATTTTGGTAGAGCTTTATCAAAGGAACATTCCTGCCAAGTTTGATCAAGATTGGCCATCTGGTTTTGGAGTAGAAGATTTTTAAAGAAATTGTTAAGGGACGGACAACCGACAATGACCGATCACAATAGCTCACCCAGAGCACTTCGTGCTCAGGAGACCTAAAAAACGAGGACCTCTTTTGCATAGGTTTGAATCCCACCAGGTGTGGTTTGTATTTCACCTATGCATTTGTTATGAACTTTAATTTTCGTCTGTCCATGGACAAGCAAAAATTAAAGTTCATAACAACCACTTGGTTTAGCCAATCAAAAGTGTTACTTACAAATATTGAAAACCTTGGAGAACAAGACTGAGAATATTCTCAAGAATGGCTGGTGAATATAGACTCTGGTTGAGGCAAGGTCAAATGTCATGACAGTTTGTTAGAATGTTTGTCTAGATATCTAGGAAAAGATTGGAGACAGGTTGTGATGGATCAAAAAGGCTCAGATGAGTAACTATCATGGCCCTCCTGTTCTTTCTTTCTGAATGGGGTTGCTGGTTCAGTTCCCAGCTCAGCCAATTTCTTTCTGAGGATTGAAGATGGTCATTGCTTAAGGATTCATTCCTCTCTAACTTCTGATCAATGATGGTTATGTGGGAAAGCAGCTGGTGACTTTAACAAGGATAGAGTGCAAAGTACTGGTAAAAACACTGAAGCAAAGCATGGATAGGTAAACTGGCAATATAGCTGAAACAATGCTGAAAACAGTGCCAACATCATACAATCAGTCTTTCTTTTAAAGGTTTTCATACGCGTACACATTCTTGGATCCACATAATATGAAAGAATTTTGTAGTGTTTCTGATTGTGAGTAGAGTGAAGGTCTCGTAACCATTAGGTCCCGAGTTTGATACCAGGAAGTGGGTGTCAATTTTTGGGCTGTTCGTTGGTACACTCATTTCGAGCAAGTACTGGTGTAGTTTCCATGAAGCAGAATTGAAGAATATTAGTGCAAGTTGCAAGAACTTGTGTTTCAATCCATGCAAAATAGATGATATTAAACAAAACCAAATTGATTAAAATAATGAATACAATCTAAAACACAACACAATTTTTATTTCATCTTTGCTAGTTTCTAAATTTAGCTATCACAGATTTAACCCTTTACCAAACAGTCCATTGCAACTTTTCAAGACCCCAGAGTTCGAAGACTTTGTAAACATTGAGTGAAAAAAAGTAAATGCTGGGAGCCAGCATTTTCTTGCTTTCCCACAATGCATTCCATATTGTCGGAAACAAATACCATTGACTTAGCTTTATCTCCTTACCACGCAATCTGACTTTTAATGTCCTTGAGAAAGAAAGCTTTTGAAAACATTATTGGAAAAAGGAGAAAATGCTTTTAACCAGTATTTTCTCTTTTTTCCCAATGCTTTCTACCTTTCTGAAATCAAATTTCAATTTTTTTCTCTTCACATTCATTTTGTCATCTGCAAATGGTTTTCAATTTGGACTAGTCCAAAATTTTGTCATTTGGTAAAATGTTAAAACATTTGCAAATGCTATCAAATTGGTTGAGTGTAAAATTCTGCTGTTTGGTAAGAAGTAGAGCAGAAAATTAAGCTGTATAAATGTATCAGTACACAAAATATAACTTACATTTGCTTTCATGATGGTGATTTGCCATAATAAATAGAATTGTTGCAAAGTGGATAAATACCCCCTCCCCACCCCAGCACCTTGTCATTGAAGCAGCACAACCAGAAAGGTCACCTGTGACATTGACCTTTGACACATGTGACCCCAAAACAATAGTGAACCTCCTTGGGCCATGTGCACTGCTTGTGTTAAGTTTTAGGGTCCTAGCTCAAACAGCTATTTTGTTAGAACACATAGAAAATTTTCAAAAAAAAGTTCATCTGTGACATTGACCTTTGACCTATGTGACCCTGACCTTTGACCTATGTGACCCAAAAACAATGGGGAACCTTCTCGGGTCATGAGCAACACTGTCTTGTATAAAGTTTCAGAGTCCTAGGTCGAAAAGGCTTTAACTTGTTACAACAAAATTTTGGACAAGTCCAAATTGAAAGCATTTGCAGACAACAAAATAAATGTGAATCAAAAACTGAAACTTGATTTGGAAAGGGTAGAAAATATTGTAGGAAAAGGAGAAAATGCTGGTAACCAGCATTTTCTCTTTTTCCAACAATGTTTTCAAAGGCTTTCCATCTCAGGGTCGTTAAAAGTGGGATTGTGTGGTAAAGAGTTAAGGATAGAGCATGGAATAGAAAATGAAGAAAGACAAACAGACACACGGACATACTGAAACCAGTCTACCCCCTCTACTTGGTAGGTGGAGGGGGGGGTGGCGGGTTATAAAATAAATTTATATGCATCAAGGGCTCGTACAAGCTTTTATCGTAAAACTACATGAGATCACTACCATAACGTAAGCATACATATTATACACTAGATGTCATAGATTGAAACAATGCAAAAGATAAATAAAAATGAGTAAAAAATAAATTTAATAAAATAGAACATTAACCCTTAACCACACAATCTGGAGTTGTAACCACCCTGAGACCAAAGCCTTTTGAAAGCACTGAGGGAAAAACAGAAAATGCTGATACCAGCATTTTCTTCTTTTTCCCACAATTCTTTCTATCCTATAAATGACAAACTACACTATTTGAGCCACCCAAATTGTCATCTGCAAATGTTTTCAGTTTGGACAAGTCTTCATTGCTGTTGTGTGGTACAGAGTTTACCAAAATAAATGAAACATTGTTGCAAATGAAGAAATTGCTCTTTTTCAATTTCTTCATCTGCTACATCATTTTTGATAGTGTTGCGCTAAAAAGTGTTTAAATGCATTCGTCTTCCATGACAGGTATTGTGCAACCGCTTGATCTTGTCACTTAATGAACATGACTAGCAATTTCACTTTTTGTCACAATGTTTTCTATGCTATTAAAAGTTGTCATTTGCACATAATAAATGGCTTCATCCTTGCTATTGTTAAGGGTCAATTAGAGATTCCATAGAAATGCCTTATGGAGTAGAAGGTTACCACAAAAAAAAGCCAGAAATCTGCTATACAGTCTTAAGAAAAGAATAGAAGCATAACTTAACAGTTTTAAAGAGTCTGAAAAAAGAAAGCTTTTAAAGACATAATGGGAAAAGCAAAATATGCTGTTAACTCTCTATCACACAGCAAAATTGTAGACCTATCCAAACGGACAGCACTTCCAGACGACATTTTCAAAGTGACTAAAATTGTGCAATTTGGCTTTGATAGGGTAGAAAACTTTGTAAGAAAAGGGGAAAATGCTGGTTACCAGCATTTTCTCCTTTTTCCACAATGTTTTCAAAAGGCCTTTTCCACAGGGTCGTTAAAAGGCGTCATTGTGTAGTAAAGGGTTAACAAGCATTTTCTCCTTTTCCTACATTTTTTTTTTCTTCTTCTTCTTTGGAAAAGTTAATTTTATCCACTTGTGTCATTTTGAATTGTTGTCTGCACATGCCTTCAATTTGATCCTGGCCAAAAATTATGTTAATGTCCTCAGACTTCATATCCAGAATTTTTTAAAATAATACCATCCTTATTCAAAACAGCTATTTCTACTATAATACAAAATTTGTTTCATTAATTTAATTACCGAGCTATTTTTTTTTTTCTTTTTTTTTTCCTAATTAGAATCATCATTTTCATATCTAGAACCACTATTTTCATTACAAAGAGAAAAAATAATTACCTCCCTTTTCACAAAACTAGCAAAAGTATCAACAAGTTATTTCAAGACAGACATAAAAGGGATTTCTGGTTAGTTAGAAATCTGCTAAAATATTCTATCAGTAACAATTCTTATTTATCAACTAATAAGAAATTCTATTCCGTGTTGCACTGGAAGCATTTGGATGGTAATACCTTAAAGGTGGCCCTTCAGAATTTGGGACGAAAATTTTACAAAAATACAAAAATATCATCCTTATAATCCCAAAGCCTTACAATCGTCATTCATAAAACCCCAGTTGTCAAAAACCATCCGACAACATGAGAAATTAGAGATTTACTTCGGCCAAGGTCGACATCGACGGGAAACACGTTCTATTTTTACCTCACTCATTTACATACTGGAAAAACACAGACGAAGCTTCAAACACAGCGTCTGAAGAAGATATTATGAAAAATAATTACGAGAATGTTATGTAATGGAATTTAAGCGTCATTAGTCACGTGCCAGTCACTTAACATTCCCACAATGCATTTTCTGGTTTTGGCACGAAATCTAAAAATAGCTTAACCCATTACCACACAATCCCTGCTTTTGACGACCCTGAGAAAGAAGCCTTTAGAAAAAATGGTGGGAAAAGGAGAAAATGCTGGTAACAAGCATTTTCTCCTTTTCCCACAATGTTTTCTACCATTCACAAAACAAATTTCAAATTTTTAGTCACTTTTATTTTGTCGTCTGCCAATGCTTTCGATTTGGACAAGCCTAAAATATTGTCGTGTGGTAATGAGTTAAGAGGCTATGTAGCCTTTTAAGGGAATACCATCAAAAAAAGTTTTTTGGGGTAATTTTATGATTCTTAATTATTGATGATTTGTTTTGTTTTTTCATTTAAATTTCAGTGATATATATTTTTTTTGATTTGGTGTGATGTGGAATTTCTAAGTACCCACCTTTAAAGTTGAAAGTAACACAGAGTTCTGGCCGTAAGAATTTGTGGCGACGATAAATAAACACAAATTCAATCAAAACCATAAGAATTTCAGAGTTACTTATTCATGGAAAGATTTGCAACAAGTTGCAAGTTTAATGGAATGTCAAATATTTCACAAGAAAAGTGTTAATTTTGCAGAAAAAAAATTTAGACTCATATAGAGTGCATGTATACATTTAAGAAAAACACCACCTAAGAATCATCTAAGAACATAACAGCCTTACAGGCAAATCTTTCAGATGGTTTTTGAATATCATGTAGATTAACCCATTACCACACAATCCTTACTTTTGATGCCCCTGAGAAAGAAGCCTTTAGAAAACATTGTGGGAAAAGGAGAAAATGCTGGTAACCAGCATTTTCTCCTTTTCCCACAATGTTTTGTACCCTTCACAAAACAAATTTCTGATTTTCAGTCACTTTTATTTTGTCATCTGCAAATGTTTTTTCGTTTGGTAATGAGTTAAGTTCAAAATATGCAGCCCTTTTACCAATCAGTTACTCATTCATCTTTTACCCAATATCCCTAGTTACAACAAACGGGGGGAAGAAACTTTTTGAAAATATCTTAGAAAACGGAGAAAATGCTGGTAACTAGCATTTTCTACTTTTCCCACGATGTTTTCTACTCTTAACAAAAAAAAATCAAAGTTTTAGTCACTTTTATTTTGTTGTCTGCAAATGCTTTCGATTTAGACAAGCCTAAAATATTGTCATTTGGTAATGAGTTAACCCTTACAGTATGTGTCGAGGAAAAAAATAATCAGGCACTTTTTGACAAGAAATTAGACCAAACTAGAGCTGACACTGAATGTGACTATATACCCCTCCCAGCACTTTGACAAAAAAAAAAACTCTGAAGTTCAAGGGGAGATAATTCCTCAACCAGGAAGAGTTGACAGTTGAAAATTGTGTCTTACAAATCTTCAATATAAAATCAGTATATGTGCAAAGTTTCAAGAAGACAATTGAAGGAAAACTGTTAAGTGTAGTTCGCAACACAAAATTACTAGTATTTTGTACACAGACGGACACATAGATGGACACACGGACAGACAGGCTGATTCTGGTAACCAGCATTTTCTCCTTTTCCCACAATGTTTTTTACTCATACGAAATTAAATCCCATCATTTTGAGCAACATTTAATTTGTCATCTGTAAATGCTGAACAAATCTAATTATTTGTCGTCTGGTAAAGAGTTAACCCTTTACCAGACAACAAAATTTTGGCCTCGTCCAAATTGAAAACATTAATTTTGCAGATGACAATTTCAGTGTTGTTCAAATAGTGTAATTTTTCTTTCATTAAGTGGAAAACATTGTGAGAAAAGGAGAAAATGCTGGTTACCAGCATTATCTTCTTTTCCCAGAATGTTTTCAAAGACTTCTTTTCCAGAAGCTTTAAAAGTCGGCACTGTAAAGTAAAAGGTTAACTCAACATCGGCAGTCTAAGATAACCGAATTTCTAAAGAAATCTAGCATGTGTCAGTTAACAGTTACATTGCTATTTTTCATATTTGTGGTCTACGTCTACATAATGACACAAGTTTTAGATTTTCCTTCTTTTCTATCGGGTAAGGGTGGTGGATTGTCTTCTTCCTGTCGACGCTTCACATGTTGTTCGTGTAAAATCCGTTCTCTGTAAAAAAAACAACACTTCTCAAAATGTAAATGAAATATCTTTTAAAAAAGATACCGATCACAAATTTCTATTTAGTCATTTATGAATAGTACCAAATTGTCAATCAAATGCCAGCACATTCAGCTACACCGCAATGTAGAATGAACTAAATTTTTAACTTTTTTCAAACCAACAAAATTTCAAATTGTCCGAATCGATAGCATTTAGCAGACCTCTAAAAGGAAAGGTCTGCGAAAATAACTTGTGCCTTGTGGCACTCATTATTTTCGTATACCTTTCCCTTTTTTGGCAAATATTTCCCCATATTATCCACAAGCTGATAAAATAAACTCTATGTACTACCATAACATACTATATGAGAGTAATTCTAAAATGTTAGTCTTGATAGAAATGATCTTTCAACTTGTATTTGTCAACCATAATAAACGCTAAGAAATAAGATAAACGTATTTAACTCATTACCAAACGACAAAATTTTAGGTTTGTCCAAATTAAAAGCATTTGCAGACGACAAAATAAAAGTGACTGAAAATTTGAAATTTGTTTAGTGAAGGGTAGAAAACACTGTGGGAAAAGGAGGAAATGCTGGTTACCAGCATTTTCTTCTTTTCCCACAATGTTTTCTAAAGGCTTCTTTCTCAGGGTCTTCAAAGGTAGGGATTGTGTGGTAATGGGTTAAAGATTAACCCTTTAGAAAATGATAAAATTTTAGACTGGTCCAAATTGAAAGCACTTGCAGACGACAAAATAAACGTAACTCAAAAAGTAAAAACTGTTTCTAGCAGGGTAGAAAACATTGTAGGAAATGGAGAAAATGCTGGTTACCAGCATTTTCTCCTTTTCCCACTATGTTTTCAAAAGGCTTCTATCTCAGGATTGTAAAAAAAACAGGGATTGTTTGGTAAAGGGTTAACAGAACATGTAGATTGTGTTGTCGTATATTAAAAGTATCTAACGAGGTTTGTGAGAATTGATAATTATCTTACCAAGGCTTGACACTTATCAATATTCTCCCAACCTCACGAGACATTTTTGATGTACATGTACGACAACAATATTTACATTATTCTTGATAAACTTATTACCTTTCACCTCTCGGTAGATTTTCTAATATCACATTCTCGTCATCATCACCTGTTCTTTGATTGCTATCATTTTTCACGGTACGAAATCCTCTGGAACCTTCAATAAAATGAAAAAAAAAAAATGATAATTTACTCCAGAAAGGAATGACATGCACAATGCTCTGTGAAAAGGGGGCTTAATGCATCTGCAGGCTAACACGGAGGCTGGCCTGGTTCGAAACATTTTTGGTTTCCGTATAATATCTGCATGTCAAAAGGTTTGTTTGAATAGTGTTTGTCACCACATAACTCGTTACCAGATGACAATATTTTAGGCCAAATCGAAAGCATTTGCAGACGACAAAATAAAAGTGACTGAAAATTTGAAATTTATTTTGTGAAGAGTAGAAAACATTGTGGGAAAAGGAGAAAATGCTGGTTACCAGCATTTTCTCCTTTTCCCACAATGTTTTCTAAATGCTTCTTTCTCAGGATCATCAAAAGTAGAGGTTGTGTGGTAAAGGATTAAAACATTATTTTCAGTCGTATCACGGCAACAGCTCACATATTCATGTTTCCTGTTTTTACAAGTATCTACTAGGCTAGGCTCTGAAGTGTCATATCAAAAGGACCAATCTATCTGATGATCTCGACAATTGTTCTACAAAACGGACAATATAGATTCATAATATTGTGATCACTTTCTTGGTACTGTGTGTAACGGAGATGCATTAAGCCCCCTTTTGCCAGAGCATGGTTTGAATATTTGATACATGCTTTCATCATTTTCCTTTTTCCTGTAATGTTTTCAAAGGCTTTTGCCTCAAATTTGTTTAACTCTTTACCACACAACAAATTTTTGGACTGGACCAAATTAAATGCATCTGGAGACAGCAAAATTTGAAATCTTGTTAATATGATGATTTCTGACTGAAAGGGTAGAAAATATTGTGGGAAAAGGAGAAAATGCTGGATACCAGCATTTTCTCCGTTTCCCCACATTATTTTCTATAGCCTTCTTTCTCAGGGTCACTTTAAAGTTGGGATTGTGTGGTAAAGAGTAAAAGGTCAAAATTGAGTGGAAGGAGATTAAGCATGCAAATGTTTTAATTTTCCTTTTTGTCAATAATTTCAGATGGATGAAATGGAAAAGAAGCTGACTTGAAATTTGTAGGAACAAAGGATTGGATACAAAAATGGCACAAATCTTATGATAAGAAGGCTGAACTTAACACCATAGGTAGAGAAAAATGAATGAAACAAATACTAAAACTGTCTCAAATTATAGTTATGAAGAAACACTGTGGGAAAAAGAGGTTTTGCTCTATCCAATGAGCTGATCTAGCTCATCCTTTAACATTTTAAAAAGCCTTCTGCAACAAGATTGCAAAAAATCAAAAACATGCTGTAATGGATATAATAAAAGAAGGAGTTAATTAGCATTCTCCCTAAGAATCATGCAGGCCCTGTAGAAATGGTGATAAGTGACTTTTTCAGAATACCAAAAAAAGTCAGTGCAATTGATTCCTTTAGTCACAAAAGTTCAAAAGCCAAAGGGAAACTTTTATTGTCATGCTGTTACCATGGCAACGGCCACAGAAAGTTTTGGCCCCCAGAGGCATATTTTTTGCTTTTTAAAACTTGAAAAATTAAGCACTTTGAAGTTAATACAACATATTTGTCACCAAAAGTCCAGTCAGCTGTGCTATCATAACATAATCACCCATGTATTGGCTTACAATATCAAGAATGCAATAGCAAAAATAAGCTTGCAGAATGCGTTTCTATGGCAACAAACAAAGGCTGTATTTCGCATTTCTGCTCGTGGCTTAAATTGACAAATTTCTATCTCAATTATCTCCTAACAGCAAAGCTAGGATTTAAGGTTTCAATATTGGGCATAAAGACTAATGTATTGGGTCACAAATAAAAGAATAAAAAAGGTCAAAATGTTTTTAGGTCAGGTTACCATGGCAACCAAAGTGACAACAGATTTGTAAAATTTGGAAAATGCTGTATTTTATGCAAAAAAATGACCACTAAACACAAATATTTGAACATCAGTTAATATGACATATGAAGTATTAACACAAATGTGAAAAGTTGCAAACAAGATATTTTGGTTTTGTGTCTAAATTTGGTTTCCATGGCAACCTGAATCTCGACACAGGCATAAAATTGCAATTTTTGCTTATTTTCATGGCGAAATTGTAGAGACTAGAGTAAGCAAATTGAATAACTTTGGTTTCAGAAATAGCTATTGATCTAACATGTTGTCGATGAAAAAATAACAATAAGCATATCATATCATACTCTAGGTAACCATGGCAGCCAAAGTGGCAATGTATCCGTAAAATTGAGAAAATACCATCCTTTCAAATATAATGAACAACAATTTAGAATCTTCATACCCCTCTATATATGGTTCATGGCATGTCAGTTTCATTAGCTCCACTGGCAGAAGGCCATTGGGCTTATGTCATGGCCAGGTATCTGTCTTGCGTCTGTGTGTCTGTCGGTGTGTGCGTGTGTGCGTACACGTGCGTGGTACATGTGTGCATACGTTAAATCTTATTTCAAACATCTTCTTCTCTGAAACTACCCATCCAAATTTGATGAAATTTCACAGAAATGATTCTGCCATGATCCTCTTCAGAATTTTTTAAAAAGAATTTTATTCCTTAAAAAACTCTGGTTTCTATGGCAACCTTAATCTCGACACTGGCATAAAACTGCAATTTTTGCTTATTTTCAAGGCATAATTGTAGAGACAAGAATAAGTAAACTGGATAATTTGGTTTTAAAAATCGCTATTAATATAATGTGTTGTCCATGAAAAAATAGCAATGAGCATATCATATCATACTCCAGGTTACCATGGTAGCCAAAGTGGCAACATATCGGTAAAATTGAGAAAAATACAATTATCTATTAAATAGAATGACCAAAAATTAAGAATGTTCATACCCCTCTATACATAGTTCCTGGCATGTTAGTTTTCATTCATAAAGTAGAATACATGCTAATTATCTCCCGCCTAAAAGGCGGCTATGTATATGGTAATAGTAGCCATCCGTCTGTCTGTCTGTCTTTCTGTCGGTCTATCCATTCTTTCTCCATTCTGTCTATCCCTCTTCGCATCCCAATTTCTGGTATGGAGCACAACTCAAAAACTATTCAAGATATAAAAATGAAACTACACAGATGGATAGATCTCATAAAAGAGAAGTGCAGTACATAAGAACCATAACTCTTGATTGCAATTTTTAAGGGTTATTGCCCTTTATTTTCTCACTTAAATTTTGTCTAGAGCATAACGCAAAAACTATTTGAGGGATAAACATGAAACTTCACAGATGGATAGATCTCATGAAAGAGAAGTGTGGTGCATAAGAACCATAACTCTTGATTGCATATTCAAGAATTATTGCCCTTTGATATTTTATTTTCCATACTTTTATGGGGATGAGTTTACTGTTCTGTTGCCATGGTAACATTTTTTTCTGAGGTGTTGAATACTTTTTTATTTTTTGTATGTGCATAACACATATTAGTCATTTAATGTAGGTTTAATTTATTCAGATGATTCTTAGCTGGAAGGGGTTAATTTGCTTTGAACAAGCTGTTATTTGTTATGGTTCATTGATTTGGTTGCCATGGTAACATGACTGGGCCATTATTTTTTTCTTTTACATTTTAATATTGACAAACAGATGTGGGTAATTTAAGTAAGTATTACTTATCAATCTAATCCTTTGTTAATGGGCTGTAGTTAACTTTGAATGTGCTGATTTTTGTTAAAATCGCAAAATGTTGGAAAGTTTGGTTGCCATGGATACTAATATTTGGATTGTTGCAGAACTCAGATTTTTCTGTATTGGTTGAACCAATGTGGATCTATTCAATTCGTAAATACACTGTAAATATTTTTCCTTGCAGAAGGGAGATAATTTGCTCTAAAATTGCCACTTTTTTGAAGAAACACTGACGAGTCAATAGTTTTGTTGCCATGGTTACAACAATTATTAACATTTTGAGCTTTTTCATTGTTGGCTGTGAAAAATCTGATGTTGCTTGTTTAGGCACTACATGTATTTTGCATACGCACCTTTGCTGTTAGAAGATATTTTTGGCTTGAAAATCTTCAAAATTGGAAGTTTGAAAAATTGGTTTCTATGGCTTAACTTTTGTTGCTATACAACACAATGCAAGTGACATTTTATATTTTTCTATATTTTCCTATGTAATTTCGAGTACTACTCATGCCGTCCTTTTGACATAAGTAGTAGTATAGATAATCTAAAAGGGCAGTAGTTTGCTTTGAGTGTGCTGGTTTTTGCTAAAATCGCGAACTGTTGGTTAGTTTGGTTGCCATGGTAACTAATATTTGGATTGTTGCAGAACTTAATTTTGTCTTTATTGGTTGAACAGATGTAGATCATTTAATACATAAATACACTGTAAATATTTCTCTTTGCAGAAGGGAATTAATTTGTGTTGAAATTGCTAGTTTTTTTGCAAAATCACTGACGGGTCAATAGTTTTGTTGCTATGGTTACAAAAATTATAGATATTTTGAGTTTTTTTATTGTTGGCTTTGAAAAATCAGATGTTGCTCGTTTGGGTACTATATGTATTTTTCATATGCACCTTTGCTGTTAGAAGATAATTTGGTCTGAAAATGTTCAAAATTGGAAGTTTGAAAAACTGGTTTCTGTGGCTAAACTTATGTTGCTATGCAACACAATGCAAGTGACATTTTTTTATTTTTCTATGTAATTTCAAGTACTACTCATGTCCTCCTTTTAACATAAGTAGAAGTATAGATTATCTAAAAGGGAGGTATTTTACTTTGAATATGCTGATTTTGGTTAAAGTCGCAAACTGTTGGATAGTTTGGTTGCCATGGTAACTAATATTTGGATTGTTGCAGAACTTTTTTTTTTCTTTATTGGTTGAACAGATGTGGATCATTTAATATGTAAATACACTGTTAATATTTCTCTTTGCAGAAGGGAGATAATTTGCTTTGAAATTGCCACTTTTTTGCAAAATCACTGACGGGTCAATACTTTTGTTGCCATGGTAACAAAAGTTATAAACATTTTGAGTTCTTTTATTGTTGGCTGTGAAAAATCAAATGTTGCCCATTTAGGCCCTGTATGTATTTTTCATATGCACCTTTGCTGTTAGAAGATAATTTGGTTTGAAAATCTTCAAAATTGGAAGTTTGAAAAACTGGTTTCTATGGCTAAACTTATGTTGCTATGCAACACAATGCAAGTGACATTTTTTATTTTTGTATGTAATTTCAAGTACTACTCATGTCTTCCTTTTAACATTTGTAGAAGTATAGATTATCTAAATGGGAGGTTTTTCCCTTTGAATATGCTGATTTTTGTTTAAGTCGCAAACTGTTGGATAGTTTGGTTTCCATGGTAACTAATATTTGGATTGTTGCAGAACTTTTTTTTTTTTCTTTATTGGTTGAACAGATGTAGATCATTTAATATGTAAATACACTGTTAATATTTCTCTTTGCAGAAGGGAGATAATTTGCTTTGAAATTGCCACTTTTTTGCAAAATCACTGACGGGTCAATACTTTTGTTGCCATGGTAACAAAAGTTATAAACATTTTGAGTTTTTTTATTGTTGGCCGTGAAAAATCAAATGTTGCCCATTTAGGCCCTATATGTATTTTTCATATGCACCTTTGCTGTTAGAAGATAATTTGGTTTGAAAATGTTCAGAATTGGAAGTTTGAAAAACTGGTTTCTTTGGCTAAACGTCTGTTGCTATGCAACACAATGCAAGTGACATTTTCCATTTTTCAATGTAATTTTGAGTACTACTCATGTCCCTTTTGTAATATAAGAAGTATTTTAGATAATCTAAATAATAATAATTTGTCAAAAACCACCCTAAAAAGTGTCATTTTTCAATTTTTTGACTGACAACTTTCGACCAATTTCCGTGAAATTTTGATTTCTCGTTTCCATGGTAACCACTGTCAGAAAAACGGAATGCTTTGTTTTGGGAAAGTTTTTCAACAAGTCTGATGGAATGAGGGTAAAACCAATGAAATCTGTGACTAGTCACTTATCACCATCTGCATGATTCTTAGGGAGAATGCTAGTTAACACTTTAGCAAACGAACAATTTTTATAGTAGCTCAATTTGTAAGCATTTTTAGACAACAAAATTAACCTATTACTACCAATCCCAACTTTTGATGACCCTGAGAAAGAAGCCTTTAGAAAACATTGTAGGTAAAGGAGAAAATGCTGGTAACCAATGAGTTAAGGTGACTCAAAATTTGAAATTAATTATGGGAGGGTAGTAAACATTGTGGGAATGTGAGAAAATGCTAATTTCCAGCATTGCCTCAGTTGTGCTCTAACTTTTTACCAAACAACAAAATGTTAGGTTTGTCAAAATCAAAAACATATGCAGATGACAAAATAAATGTGACTGAAAATTTGAAATTTGCTTTGTGAAGGGTAGAAAACATTGTAGGAAAAGGAGAAAATGCCGGTTACCAGCATTTTCTCCATTTCCCACAATGTTTTCTAAAAGCTTCTTTCTCAGGGTTGTCAAAAGTAGGGATTGTGTGGTAATGGGTTAAATGTTAACTGCACAAGCCTGACTTTTACCAACCTTGAGCAAGAACCATTATGAAACATTGTGGAAATAGGAGAAATTGCTGATAACCAGCATATTCCCCTTTTTTTCACAATGTTTTCTACCCTATCAGAGACCTAAAGTTAATTTGTACCAATTCTGAAATTGTCTTCTGCAGATTCTCTCAGTTTGGAAAAGTCTAAAACTGTTTACAACACAATCCAGACTTTTAACGAACATGAGAAAGAGGCCTTTCAAAAACATTGTGGAAATAGGAGAGTATGCTGGTATCCAGCATATTCTCCTTCTCCACCAATGCTTTCTACCTCTCCTAAAACAAATTTCGATTTTTCAACGACATTCATTTTGTGATCTGCAAAAGCTTTCATTTTAGACCAGTGTTCAATTTTGTTGTTTAGGAAAGAGTTAACCTTTACAAAACAAGAATATTTTGGACTTGTAAAAATTGAGAGCATTTACAGATGACAAATAAAGTGTTGCTAAACTGTAGATTTCTCTTTTGAATAAAGGAGAAAACATTGTGAGAAAAGGAGAAAATGCTGTATGCCAGCATTTTCTCCTTTTCCCACAATGTTTTCATAAGGTTTCTTCCTCTGGTTCCTTAACTCTTTACCAAACAAGAAAATTTTAGACCGGTCCAAATTGAAAGCGTTTGCACACAACAAAATAAAGGTGGCTAAAAAATTGAAATTGGGTCTGGGAAGGGTAGAAAACACTGTTGGGAAAGGAGAAAATGCTGGTTACCAGCATTTTCTCCTTTTTCAACAGTGTTTTCAAAAGGCTTCTTTTTCAGGGGCGTTAAAAGTCGAGATTGTGTGGTAAAGTGTTAAAGCAGGGGAGTGTGTGGTAAATAGTTAAGGAGTCAGGTTGGATCAAGATCAGACTGCAAGACATGGAAGTGCCTAATCAACATATGAAATGTAGTGTCCTAGGCCTCATTCTACTGAGGTAGTTATGAATAAAATTTGCGTGAGTTCTATGTAACTATATAAATGTAGTAGAGATATAGTATAGTGGCATTAATCTGATACAAGATACATGATAACTATCATATTATTTTAGCAAACTTTTGCAATAAATCAGGTTTCCTGGAAGTTTTATCTTTTCATTTTACCTAGACAAAATTTCCAGGAATTCTTTATTTAGTTTTCTAAAATAATCATGATAGTTTTCATGTATCCTGTAGCAAATCAATGCCACTTTACTACAGTTACATAAAAATTGTGCAAATATTTTGTTCGTAACTACCTTAGTAAACAGGCCCTGGACCTTTAACTCTTTATTACACAATCCTGACTTTCAACAACCCTGAGAAAGACAGCTAATGAAAACATTGTGGGAAAAGGAGAAAATGCTGGTTACCATCATTTTCTCCTTTTCCTACAACGTTTTCTACCCTTCCAAGATGAAATTTAAATATTTGACTCACATATATGGTGTTGTATGCAAATGCTTTCAAATTGGACAAGTCTTAAATTTTGTCGTTTGGTAAAGAATTAACTTAACAATTTTGCCCAAAGCTGTGGCCAATGCTAATGCTTGTGTTTTCTGGCTTTCTGACACCAGTTTTGACCCAAGGCATAGACCAATGTTCTCATATGCACAAGAAGTGCAAGGTAAAAAGAAAGAAAGTTGGCCTCAACCGTTTACCACACACTCCCAGTATTTGAAGACCCTAAGAAAGAAAGCCTCTGAAAACATTGTGGGAAGAAAATAAAAAGCCAGTTACCAGCATTTTTTCCTTTTCCCACAATGTTTTCTACCCTTTCAAAATGAATTTTCAATTTTTGATTCACATTTAATTTGTCGTCTGCAACTGTTTTCAATTTGGACAAGTCCAAAATTTTGTCGTTTGGTAAAGAGCTAATGAAAGAAAAAACAACAGCTCACAAGTCACATAGGCTAATCACTTAGCTAAAGGGTAAGGTACAGTCTAAAAATATCTATCTTATTCATGCAGCACTAAAGGATTAAATTATAGGGTATTCTACGGGTTACGATTATCAGGTAAACATGCATTTCCGTTTGAACCATACAGAAAATTTCACTTGTATTGCAGTATAGCACTTTGAAAACATCATAGAAAATGGAAAACCTGCTGGCAACAAAGAAACATTACTTTGTACCATGGGGTTTTCATCCACATTTATCTTCAGGGAAATTCTTGTTCATTTTTTTAGATACACCTATTACATAATTGGTTGTACAGTCAGGTGGCAGGGGACTTGGAACCTTGTTCACGGCTGTGGTGAATCATGGCACCCCAAGCCAAAGTCCCCTGCTATCTGACCATACAAAGAATTTATTTACTGCAAAGTTTTACTGTTCAAACATTTGAAAGTGAATTTTACCAGTTATTTGTTTTAAAAATTGAGTGTGCTGACAAAGTAGAATTCCCCTTCAGAGTGCCCACATTCAAAGAAAATTGACATCAGTGGGAACTGACGTCAATGAAACCTTGGTATATATGTGGTAAAACGTGCAGCTTGGTGCATAATCCTGATGTAAATGTTGCTCGACACAGCCATTTTAGAGAAGCGTTTACAGTGTGGTCATGTATATAGACCTCCCGAAAGGGACACTGCTTTTACATTGGTCTTGCCAATGTACATAATATATGTGTTCAGAGCACACTAACCAATCAGATCATGAGAAATTTCTTGGCAATATAATAATGCCTTCCTACACAATAAAATACTATACTTGTTCAAATTGAAATCATTTGAGGACAGTATATAGATCTAAATGCGGCTCAAATGATTTGTTCTTGCAAGGTCAGAAAACATCATTGGAAAAGAAGGAAATGATGGTCACCAACACCTT
This sequence comes from Tridacna crocea, assembly GCA_943736015.1. Classification (NCBI taxonomy): domain Eukaryota; kingdom Metazoa; phylum Mollusca; class Bivalvia; order Cardiida; family Cardiidae; genus Tridacna; species Tridacna crocea. Next base: position 28,111,585 of record OX031066.1, on the reverse strand, counting down.
TTTCTCACAATGTTTTCAATAGGATTTTTTCTAAGATTTGTTAAAAGCTGAGATTGAGTGGTAAAAGGTTTGACTCTTTCCCAAACAAGCCCTGGTTTTAACGTGTCTGCAGTACAGGTCTTTAGAAAACACTATGGGAAAAGGAAAAATTGCTCGTAACGAGCAATTTCTCCTTTCCCACAGTGTTTTGTAGCCTATCGGAAAACAATCTGCCATTCTCATCAAATTCAAAGTTGTCATCTGCAAATACTTCGACTTTGGGACAGTCTAAAATTTGTCATTTGGGAAAGGGTTAAAGATTATTCTGCTAAAAACTGTTTCAGATAATACACAAATAAAAGTATAAAAGAAAAGCTCAGTGCTACAGTACATGCAATAGCTTTTTACCAAACAACAAAATTTTGGACTTGTCCAAATTGAAAGCATGAATTCTGTACACAACAAACTTTATGTACCTCAAAAATAAAAAGCTGTATCAGAAAAGATACAAAACAGAGTGAGAAGAGGAGAAATTGCTGATAGCCAGCTTTTTCTCCTTTTCCCACAATATTTTCTACCCTTTCTGATACAAGTTTCATCATTTGTACTATATTGAATTAGTCATCTGCGAATGCTCTCAATTTGGGCAAGTCTTGCACGTAATGAGGTTTCAATCCTAGACTGGAACTGTCTGTTGGGTTTATCTAGACCTCTGAGAGATAGGAATAGGCTAAAAATCTTATATGAGAAGCCCAGGATAAGATGGAGAGAATTCCTTTTTATGACTTGCACAAATTTAACGACTTATCAGTTCGCGGCTGCTAGTTCAGAAGAGAAAAAAAATCCATACAACCAGTCTTGCAATCAAAGCATTGTATTTGTTATTTTACCTTCACAATACTAGTAATGAGAATGGCCATCCTTTCTACCCACATGTAACCTTTAACTCTTTACCAAACAATCCCTGGTTTTTACGACCCGGAGGAAAATGCGTTCTGACAAAAATTATGGGAAAAGGATAAAATGCTGGTAACCAGCATTTCCTCCTTTTCCAACAATGTTTTCTGCACTTCAAGTCAAGTTTCAATTTTGAAACATTTTTTTTTTTTTGGTCATTTGCAACTGCTTTTAACTCACTACCACACAATCCCTACTTTTGACCACCATGAGAGAAAAAACCTATAGAAAACATTATGGGAAAAGGAGAAAATGCTGGTAACCAGCATTTTCTCCATTTCCCACAATGTTTTCTACCCTTCACAAAACAAATTTTTGTCGCCTGCAAATGCTTTCTATTTGGACAAGCCTAAATATTGTTGTTTGATAATGAGTTAATTTGAACCAGTCTAAAATTTTGTTGTTTGGTAAAGGGTTAAAACAGTCATTTATTGCTCCTCTTTTGTTGTCTGGTCATGTAGCAGAGCACTTGGTAACTTGTTCATGGCTGCTGCAAATAATGTCACCCCAAGCTTATAGGCCACAGCATTCAACAAGTGTCTAAGTATAAGTGGTTTAGAGCTTTTTTCTCATGCACTGCTAAGTATGGAATTATTTAAAAACCTGCCATTTCTCTAGTTATCAAAACGTGACGGGCCGCCATTATAAAAAAAATCATTAAAAAAAATCAGCATTAGACTTCATGTTCAATCCTTTTCCCACAATGTTTTCTAAAGGCTTCTTTCTCAGGGTAATCAAAAGTATGGATTGTGTGGTAGTAATGGATTATTGTCATTGGAAAATATGTTATATGTGGACAAGTCTGTATTTAACCCTTTACCAAACAGTCCCTGGTTTTTACGACCCTGAGATAGAAGCCTTCTGAAAACATTGTGGGAAAAGGAGAAAATGCTGGTAACCAGCATTTTCTCCTTTTCTCACAATGTTTTCTACCCTGCTAGAAACAACTTACTATTTTTGAGTTACTTTTACTTTGTTATCTGCAAGTGCCTTCAAATTGGACCAATCTAAATTTTGTCGTGTGGTAAAGGTTTAACCCTTTCCCAAACAATCCCTGCTTTTTACGGGTCTGGAATAGTAGCCTTTTGAAAACATTGTGGGAAAAGGAGAAAATGCTGGTAACCAGCATTTTCTCCTTTTCCCACAATGTTTTCTACCCTATCATAGACAGAAATAATCTTTTCAGCAAGAATTGAATTGTCGTCTGCAAATGCTTTCAGTTTGGTCTAGTCCAAAAGTTTGTCCTTTGGGAAAGGGTTAAAATTATTTTATAGAAAGTTAAGGCTATAATGTAGGCTGATAACAAGACAATTTTTCATCTGATCCTGGGCCAAGGCTAGTGACTTACAACACAGCATACAGATAAAGGTTATAGGTGCACTAACTAAGCTTTCTCTGCTATTTTATGTTTAACTGGCATGCATGTGGTTGATCCATGAATTACCTCCCTTTCTTTGAGTAGCGTCACCTTCTTCTTCAGTGTCGCTGTCAAAAAAATTAGCACTTTTATGTTTTGTACTGGACTTTTCTCTTTGACGCTTAGCCAGACTGGTTTTATTGATATCTTCCTTATCGTTGTCATTACCTGTGGTGTCGTCATGACTGGTTCTGGTAATTGTTCCAATAGTGGCGTATGGTGGGTCTATATCACTGGTTGTTGCTATTGGTGATTGTCGTGTGCGTTCATCATTCTGACCTGGACGTGTGTTGCTGTAAGTATGAGCGTGAGGCTTTTCATAAGTTCCAATATCTTTTGAGTTAAGAGCTGTTAGGGGAGGAGATTGGGATGGAGGAGAGGGCGGAGCCTGGGAAGTCCTGGAAGGAGAGAGGAAAAACGGATAGAAAAGCAACTGCCATTAAGGTGCAACAATAGAAGAAATCATGAAGAGAAAAAGGTATGCAGAGCATTGGTTTACATTTCGTATTACTCTTAATAAAAGCACCCTCCCTACTGAGACCATCAATTTCTCCTTTCCCAACAATTTTTTCTTCCCTTCCCTCAAAAGTTCAAATTTTCAGTCACTTTTATTTTGCTGTCTGCAAATGCTTTCAATATGGACCAGTCTAAAATTTTGTTGTTTGGTAAAGAGTTAACCCTTTACTAAACAACCTCTAGTTTTAACAAGACTGAAGCCTTCTGAAAACATTGTGTTAACCAGCACTTTTTTTCCTTTTCACCCAATGTTTACTACTCTTCCAAAGTCAAATTTCAATTTCTGAACCATATTTATTTTGTCCCCTGCAAATGTTTTCAATTTGGACAAGTCTAAAATTTTTTTGTTTGGTAACAAAGCAAAATCATGATAACTTGATGTACATAAACTGATTAAAATGACAATACATATATTTGATGAATATTTTCTCAAAATTAATTAATATTCCCTCTTTACTCTTTACCAAACTACAAAATCTTAGACGTCCAAATTAAAAGCACTAGCAGACAACAAAATAAACATAACTCAAAAACTGAAATTTGTTTCCAGCAGAGTAGAAAACACAGTGGGATAAGGAGAAATTGCTGGTTACCTGTATTTTCTCCTTTTCCCACAATGTTTTCAAAAAGGCTTCCATCCCAAGGCCATAAAAACCACAGATTTGTTTGGTAAAGGGTTAACCCTTTACCACACAATCCCTACTTTTGACGCCCCTGAGAAAGAAACCTTTTGAAAACACTGTGGGAAAAGGAGAAAATGCTGGTAACCAGCATTTTCTCCTTTTCCAACAGTGTTTTCTACCCGTCCCAGAACAAATTTCAATTTTTCAGTCACTTTTATTTTGTCGTCTGCAAATGCTTTCAGTTTGGACAAGTCTAAAATTTTCTCGTGTGGTAAAGGGTTAACAATTACTAAAACACAAAGAAATACAGAATTGGAGAGACTTTTTGCTTTGCAAATTGAAGGCTCCCTGTGTATGTTTTGCATAGTGCCGGGAGCTTTAGTCAGAAAAATACAGTACAGAAGTTTTATCCAATTACAACCCAAATTACCTTCATTGAACGTTCTTACAGATGATCATCAATTTCCTGTAAATATAGGTGAACCATCATGCAAAAAGGGACTTCTGGGAACTGCGAAAAGTGTCAACCCTGGTCAGACTGCATGAATAGTGCAGGCTGACCAGGGTTGACACTTTTCACTTTAACTCTTTACCACAGGATCCCGACTTTGAACAACCCTAACAGAGAAAGCCTTTGAAAACATTGTGGGACAAGAGCTTTGCAAAGTGGCGCATATACGCCCAAAGGGGCTTGTCAGTGAAATGAGTTGAAATGACGGAAGGGCCATGAATGAAGAGTAGTTAATCTCCATGATATGTGAAAAATATTAAAGGGCAATAGCTAAAAAAAGAAAGGGTGGCACAGTTACTAATTTTGTAAACTGCTGTTCTCCACAAGGTGTTCTATCAGTTTTGAAAGGTTCAAGATCATAGCTTTTATATTTTAGAAATTATGGCCCAGACGAAAATTCAAAGAGAAAAATAACAAAGGGCAATAACTAAAAAAGAAGGATGGCAGAGTTATGGTTCTTGTGCAGTGCACTTCTTTATAATGTGTTCTATAAGTATTTGAAGTTTCAAGATGATAGGTTTTAAAGTTTGGGAGTTATGGCCTGGACAAAGATTCAAACTGAAAATTAATAAAGGGCAATAACTAAAAAAATAAAAGTCACAGAGTTATGGTTCATACGCACTGCACTTCTCCATAATGTGTTCTATCAGTGTATGAAGTTGCAAGTTATTAGCTTTTATAGTTTGAAAGTTATGGCCTGGACAAAAATTCAAACTGAAAAATAAGAAAGGGCAATAACTAAAAAAATAAAGGTCACAGAGTTATGGTTCATGTGCAATGCACTTCTCCATAAAGTGTTCTATCACGATATGAGGTTGCAAGTTATTAGCTTTTATAGTTTGGAAGTTATGGCCTGGACAAAATTCAAACTGAAAATTAACAAAGGGCAATAACTCAAAATATAAAAGTGGCAGAGTTATGGTTCATGTGCGATGCACTTCTCCACAATGTTAGCCATCAGTGTATGAAGTTCAAAGTTAATAGCTTTTATAGTTTAGAAGTTATGGCCTGGACAAAAATTCAAACTGAAAATTAACAAAGGGCAATAACTCAAAATATAAAAGTGGCAGAGTTATGGTTCATGTGCACTGCACTTCTCCATAATGTGTTCTATCAGTGTATGAAGTTGCAAGTTATTAGCTTTTACAGTTATGAAGTTATGGCTTGGACAAAAATTCAAACTGAAAATTAACAAAGGGCAACAACTCAAAAAATAAAAGTGGCAGAGTTATGGTTCATGTGCACTGCACTTCTCCATAATGTGTTCTATCAGTGTATGTAGTTTCAATTTAATACCTTTTATGGTATGGAAGTTATGGCCTGAACAAAAATTCAAAGTGAAAAGTTGGTTATTTCAGAAATCAAGGGCAGATAATTTTGGAATGGAAACACCGATCAAAATTCTAAGACCCAGGTGCACAACTAAACATCATGGAGATTCATTGTGGCAAGTTTCAAATAATTCCGATGAAAACTGTAGGAGGAGTTGCACACACAAGAAATTGCTAACGAACGGGCGGACGGACAGACAGATGGAAGGACGACCGGGAGTATAACATAATACGACCCTTCGGGCATATAAAAAGGAGAAAATTCCGGTAAGCTTTATTTTCTCCTTTTCCCACTATGTTTTCTATCCTGTCCAAATCAAATTTCAATTTTTGTTTCACATTTATTTTGTCATCTGCAAATGCTTTCATACTGGACTTGCCCAAAATTTTTTCGTTTGGTAAAGATTAACGACATTTTCTGTATGAAAAGTGGTCATTGTACCTTGTTATACCATCATTTTTGAATTATCAACTGAAACTGACCTGCATTATCATTGATTTGTTTTCATCTAATTGATGTACAGAATTCCCAGATGGTCCCTTTTTGCATGATGGGTCACATATTCATTGAAGAAATCTAAAGATTTTAACCCTTTACCAAGCATTCCCTGGTTTTTATGACCCCGAGATAGAAGTCTTTTGAAAACATTGTGGGAAAAGGAGAAAATGCTGGTAACCAGCATTTTCTCCATTTCCCACAATGTTTTCTATCCTGCTGGAAACAAATTTCAATTTTTAAGTTACGTTTATTTTATCGTCTGCAAGTGCTTTCAATTTGGACCTAAAATTTTGTCGTTTGGTAAAGCAATAGCTGGCTAAACATTATAGCAAAATATGATAGTATCTCTTCCATCTTACCTTTTTGATTTATTTTTTCCAACATCGTCATCATCATCATCATCAGTAGAGCTGCTGTTATCAGTTGTATCCTCCTCCTCCTCCGAATCTTCATCAGAGTCATCCTAATACGTAAAAAATACAACAAGAGGGCCATAATGGCCCTGTATCGTTCCACTGGCTAATAAGTAGTAACACTACAAGCCAAACATTACAATACTTGGCCAATTTGTTTCAGACTTGAAGACATAGTTAATTTTTTCTATAAAATCCGAGAAAGTTATGACCCCCAGGCAAAGTCATCTTTCTCCACAAAGCTATAATAACATGAATCCTGGTAGAGGTCCATATGATAAAGCCCCATACCAAGCATTACAGGTGTAGAATGTGTGGTTAAAAACAAAACGATTTACAAAGTTTCCTCAATAAAAGGCCCTGTAAAAAATCAGAACCATTAGGCAAGGTTAAATTTAGTAGCCCTAGGTCTTATTATGGTTACAAGACCTTATGTATAGGTACAAGTAGATCTTTAAGTTTTCCAAATAAAGGCCTATGTAAAACTTGTGACCCCATGGGAAGGGGCCAAATTTATCCCCAGGGCTACAATTTGGGCATCATTTGTAGAAACCCACTTGGTAGAGGTCCACTAGATTAAGCTACATGCAAAATTTGGTAGCCATAGGCCGTATCCTTTCAGACAAGAAGATTTTTAAAGATTTTCAATATTTTTCAGTTGTGTTGCCATGGCAACCAGACTTTTTTGAGGGAATCAAATTCTTTCAAGCAATTCTAAAGAGGACAATGGCAGGATCATTTCTATGAAGTTTCATCAAAATTGGATGGCTAGTTTTAGAGAAGATGTTCAAAATAAAAGTTGACGCAAACACAGACGGACGCACGGTCTGACGCACAGATGGACACTGGGCCATGACATGCACCCGCTGGCCTTTAGCCAGTGGAGCTAAAACAGCTGTGCTGTTTCCAAAGATAATGTACAGTTCCTGTTGTTGTCCAGGCATTCTATGCACCGTTGTGTAAAACATTTGACATTTTTATATTTTTGTTATTAAAAGACCTGTAACACTTCTAGTGTAGCATGGAATAAAACTTTTTTGATAGTTGATAAATAGGGATTTATACAGATATAATACTTTTTCACCTTCACCGACCAGAAATTCCTTTGATGTCCATCTTGAAATTATCTGTTGATAGTTTTCAGAAAAGGGAGGTTATTAAAAAAATCGAGGCATGCTCTGGCAAAAGGGGGCTTAATGCATCTCCATGAGGCTCAACCCTTTACTCCACAGATACTCATTTCTATGCATTGCTTGTAGGAGCCTTTGGAAAACATTGTGGCAAAAGGTGAAATTGCTCGTCACGAGCAATTTCACCTTTTGTCACAATGTTTTCTATGCTATCAAAAGGTGTCATATACATATAAGAAACAGTTTCATCTTGCTGTTATTAAGAATCAATTAGAGATACCATAGAAATGTCTTATTGGGTAAAGGGATAAATACCTGCCCAAGTCATCACATCATCACATAATGATGGATCCACAGAAGCCACTTTTTCAAACATCAGACATAATGTGGTAGACTAGTCCTTTGACATACAGAAAATATTGAACAATAGTGAAACGTTTTGGCCCAGGTCATCCTGCGCAGACGGTGCAGGCTGACCTGCCTCGATAATTTTCTCAGATATATTAAGCCCCCTTATCACAAAGCATGGATCAACCCCTTTTATTCTATCTTCCTTTGTAATGAGAATATACTGCTTTTATATTTACAGATGATAATTCTATGAAGGAAAAAAAGGAAAAAAGTGTCTTGGTTAATAATAGCAAATTTTGTAGGATTATGTCATACAGGAAATTGCAGTTTTCTATTACGAGTCCACTACCTTAACTCATTACCAAACGACAATGTTTTTGGCTTGTCCAAATCGAAAGCATTTGCAGATGACATAATACAAGAGACTGAAAATTTGAAATTTGTTTTGTGAAGGGTAGAAAACATAGTGGGAAAAGGAGAAAATGCTGGTTACTAGCATTTTCTCCTTTTCCCACAATATTTTCCAAAGGCTTCTTTCTTAGGGGCGTCAAAAGTAGGGATTGTGCGGTTATGGGTTAATGAAGATATTTACTTCAAACTCTGAGAAGTGTTACCAATCAAAAGGGAAGCCATACAACATTGACAGGCAACCAGCAAAGTTTTGATATAGTATTGCCTTGTTTTCAACAAAGATTGACGGACGGACAGACAAACAGACGGCTGGACAGACAGATAGACCAACAGATGGACAGGCGGACAGACAGACCGACTGATGAACAGATGGACAGACAGACAGACTGATGGACAGACAGCCATGGTGATTCCAGTATATCCACTTCAATGTGGGGTATAAGAATAGGTATTAATTTGATGATATCTCTGTTGAAAACATTGTGTGAAACAGAGAAAATGCTGGTGACCAGCATTTGAAAAAGTTTTTTCCTTGAAAACATTGCGGGAAAAGAAGGTAAGGATGGTAACCAGCATTATCTTCTTTTCAAACAAATGTTTTTTACTATGTCAAGATCAAATCTCATTATTCATGTTATTTTTTATCTCTCCTCTAACAATGCTTTTAATATGGATGAGTCTAAAATTTCTTTGTGTGGTAAAAGTTTAATAATGAGTTGTAACTCTTGACCACACAATGCCAACTTTTAACCATCCTGAGAAAGAAGCTTATAGAAAACATTGTGGGAAAAAGATCCAGTCCAAAAATATGTTGTTGGATAAACAGTTAAGTATTAAAATGCCATTTCAAATAAACTTAATCTTACCTCAGATTCATCTTTTGACTGATCTAAAATAAACAAGCAACAAATAAAGTATTTAATTGAAAAAATAAAACACAAGCTAGGTAAAATGGATGGTGAAAAGTTTTCCTGTTGAAACAGCAGATTTGGTTTTATTTTTAACCCTTCAAAAAGAGACAAAGTTTAAGACTTATTAAAAGTGAAAGCATACATTTGTAGACAAACAACCAAATGTTGCTCAATTGATGAAATTTGTCTTTGAACTTGTATGAAACAAGTGGATACCAGCATTTTCTCCTTTTCCAACTATGTTTTCTACTCTTTAAAAAACAAGTTCCAACATCTCAGCTCCATTTTATTTGTTTGCAAATATTTTCATATTGAACCAGTCTGAAATTTTATTGTCTGTTAGAGACAGTCAGTGGGTGTATTCCTTTCGCTAGTCCGAACACTATGGACATGTTCTAGGTCAATGGAGTATTTCTGAACACTGTGCCGTGTTCCTCAAAACATGTTCTGACTGTTCTAATCCAATCGAGGTGCAGCGCACCTGCTGAACGGTTGCTAGGTGATACAAAATGGCTGAAAGACAGACAATTCTTCAAATTTGCAGTTGTCCTTTTTTATGATATGAATGCCATAAATAGGGGCAAAGAAGACCCTTCTCTACTTTCTCTGTGCAGCTAATCATATCCTCAACTAATATAGTAGCTCTTGTAACAGCCATCATGCCAATGTACTTCCATTTCGATATGGTTTAGAATAATGTTCCGAACGTGCTTCATTCAGAACATAGTTACTTCTGGAACAGCGTATTTTGTTCTGAAATATTCCTTTCGCACATTCAAGAACACAGAACATTATGCCAGAACAAGTGAAAGGAATACTCCCAGCATTTTAAAATGCAGTCTTAGGCTGAATAATTCAGTGCTTGCATACTAATTTTTATTTCATGCTTTCCTGTACTTAATTGTGAAATAACTTTCAATATTTCATGGTTATGACCAGTAAAAATACCGATTTTCTTTTCTAACTCTTCAATTGAAGGTGGAAAGAGTACATGTAGTTTTTGCACAGGTGTTACCATGGTAAAATATGTGTGCCTCTCAACCACTTGGAAATATGACGAAATTTACCCTACATTTCTCGTGCTTTAGGCGATATTGTAAAGCATTGCTTTGTGGTGGGTTTATGCCACAAGATATAACCGAAAAGATGTGTATTGGACTCCACCACAGAAAGGATAAAAAGTATGAAAGATACAGAATAAGGTCTTTTTTTTTCCTGAAAGACTGAAATTTATTTCATCTCATGAACATCATCGGTAATAATTCACTCGTGGCTACACCATACATAAAATATTACCAATGATGATCACTTGATGAAATAAATATCGATCTTTCTCCTGTAAACAAAAAATACCCTCAATTTATCACAGACATTTGTTTTAGACCTTCACTAACATTGATTTCAAGGACTATTCACTATAGAGATAAGAAAAGCGAGATTATTTCACTCTTTAATAAAAGACAAAATTTTAGACAGGTCCAAGATGAAAGCACTTGCAGATGACAAAATACAGTGACTGAAAATTTGAAATTTGTTTTGTGAAGGGTAGAAAACATGGTGTGAAAAGGAGAAAATGCTGGTTACCAGCATTTTCTACTTTTCCCACAATGTTTTCAAAAGGCCTCTTTCTCTTTCTTAAAAGTCAAGATTGTGTGGTAAAGAGTTATGGGATGTTAAATACTGATTGAGGAAGAAGTTCAATATTACCTTCATTTGCTTCTTTCTGCTGCAGCATATTTTCATATTGCCTAACATCTCGATGAGTGTCACTAAAAAATGAAACAAGAGGACCATGAACATCATAATGTAATATGTAAACTCATGGTTGTGCCAATTGTGAAAATATTACTAATGATGTTCACATAATGAAATAAATTTCGATTTTTCATAAAGAAAAGCAAGAGGGCCATCATGACCCTGCACTCACTCACCCGAGTCTTTTAACCAAATATGACCTATTTTCAATCTCTTTTGAGATAATTATAATGACACACACTCTACCAAGACTTTCATGAGCATTTGATTGAAAAAGTTTTTTCAAATATTTGACTCAGTGACCAAGTTACTGACCTAAAATGACCCATTTGCAAACTGGTCAAAGAAATCGTCAAGACAGACATTCTGACCAAATTTCATGAATATTGCACTAAATATGTGGCCTCTAGAAAGTACATGTTCATAAGGTTTTTCTAAGATTTGACCCAGTGACCTAGTTTTTTACCCAACATGACCCATTTGCAAACTATTCTGAGAAATTATCAAACTCAAACAAGTTATTATTGGGACAAACATTCCAACCAGGTTTCACAAGTATTGGACTGAAAATGTGGACCACGGACAAAGGACACAGCATGATCACAAAAGCTCACCATGAGCACTTTATGCTCACTGTCAAACTGTCCATTAACGCAGTAGATCCCTCATAGAAAACAGCTATTTCCATAATAATATTATCCAACAAAATTTGCTATGATTAAAAAAGAGTGTTATTGTACTGCTTTTACCAAGCCACTTTTCCCTTTTTGTCTTTTCTAGAATTATCATTTATGAATCTAGAATCACTATATTTTCATTAGAAAGAGAGACGGTAATTACCTCTCTTTTCTGGAAACTAACAAGAGTATCTACAAATAATTTCAAGATCGGCATAAAGAAATTTCTGATCTGTTAAAAATGTGCAAAAGTATCACACCTGTGTAAATCCGTATTTATCAACTATCAAGAAAACTTTATGCAATGCAGCACTAGAGGTAATAGGGGTCTACTACCTTAAATAGGAAAATTACCATAACCCTTTACCAAACGACAAAAATTTAGCATCTGCAGACAATAAAAAGAATGTGACAAAAAAATTGAAATTTGTTTTAAGAAGGGTAGAAAACATTGTGAGAAAAGGAGAAAATGCTGTTTACCAGCATTTTCTCCTTTTCCCACACTGTTTTCAAAAGGCTTCTTTCATAGGGCTGTTAAATATCACGATTGTGTGGTAAAGGTTTAAGAATCTGCAAATATTCATCAATGAAAACTCATTTAGTTTTGCACAAAAAATATATTAAGTCTATATTTACCACATAATCTCAATTTTTAAAGACCCAAAGAAAGAAAGCATTTGGTAAACAGCATTTTCTTCTTTTCCCACACTGTTTTCTACCCTTCCCAAAACATACTTCAATTTTTGAGTCACATTAATTTTGTCATCTGCAAGGGCTTTCAATTTGAACAAATCTAAAATTTTCTCATTTGGTAAAGATATAAAACCTAGTTTTGAGCATGGTAAATGTACACATTTGCATGTTTTACATGGGTCAATAAGTTAACCCTTTACCAAACAATCCTTGGTTTTTACAACCCTGAGAAAGAAGCCTTCTGAAAACATAGTGGAAAAAGGAGAAAATGCTGGTAACCAGCACTTTCTCCTTTTCTCACAATGTTTTCTACACTGCTGGAAACAAATTTCCATTTTTGAGTTTTGTTTATTTTGTCGTCTGCAAGTGCTTTCAATATGGACAATCTTTGTCATTTGGTAAAGAGTTAACAATGAAGCTCAGCTGACAATGTCTATCTCTGACTCGGTCGGAAACATTGTGGGAATAGGAGAAAATGTTGGTTACCAGTATTTTCTCCTTTTCCTAATGCTTTTAAATGGGTTCCCTTGTGAGGTCATTAATATCTGGATTGTACTCACTCTTTGACAGGAGACATCCCGTTTGCTGTTGTAGTGTTTTTACGAAATATTTCCTGTACTGCTGGTGAGGTACCAACTCTGAAAAGTATTAGAAATCTTTTAACTCTTTACCCCACATGTCATGACAAAACTTTAGAATGATCTAAACTGAAAGCATTTGCAAACATCAAATGAAATGTTACTAGTTTATCTTTCATAGGGTTGAAAACATTGTGGAAAAGGGGGAAATGCTGGAAAGCAGCATTTTCTCCTTTTCTCAAAGTGTTTTCGTCCATTCCCAAAACTAACATCAATTTTTCAATCAGCCTTGATTTTGTCAACTTCATGTGCTTTCAATTTGGACCTGTCGAAAGTTTTAGTTGTGTAGTAAAGGTTTAATCCTTTACCACAAAATCCTGACTTTTAACAACCCTGGGAATGAAGCCTTTTGAAAACATTATGGGAAATAAAAAATTCTGGTAACCAGCATTTTCCCCTTTTCCCATAATGTTTTCTACCCTCCTCAAAACAAATTTTAATTTTTCATTCACATTCATTTTGTCGTCTGCAAATGTTTTCAATTTTGAAAAGTCTCAAATTTTGTCATGTGGTAGAGTGTTTAGATCAAAGGAACTCAGGGTTATTTTGTGAAAGCAAAAGAAATTACATGTATCTTCATAAATAATTTGCAAACTAGTGGCCCTTGAAGGTTCTGATATTGCTCTATTGGCAGAGATTTTGACTTCTGATTTTTTGCTAGCATACATTAAGCATTTATGATGCAGAAAAGAAAAAACGAAAGCACACACCAAAAAGGGAGCGATGTTTTTGCAACTGGGCTTGAACCCACTAAGACAGCATAAGTAGACATGGTAAACTGAACAAAATGTACTTGTTTGTATGTTTGAATGGTGTTTTATGCCGCTTTCAACATTATTTCAGTAATATCATAGCAACAGGTCACATGTTTCCTTTGTTTCACCAGTACTAGGCTATCTCGATTTTCTGGACTTTTCATCACTGGCTTTTGATGACGTCCCATAATAACCTTTTTATCATGTACATGTACTTTGATATCTTTTAAATAATTTCATCTGATTTAACAAGTTTTCCATTAAATTCCAACTCTGCCAAAAGAACTCATTCAACACATTATATTCCCATAAAAGTGCAATAACCTTTTTATTATATACAATGATATTGTTTTACATAATTTCCGGGTCATTTCACAGTATGATTCTATTGAATTTGTTGATATATCTTTTTAAAAACAGCTTTTCACCATTTGTTTCGTCGCCACACTGTGCTTCGTGGAATTTTCAATTTTAACTTTTGATGACATCACTGTTGCTAGATGTATGTAAACAAACAAGATGGCGACTGAAGAACCTTTTCATGGTTTAACCCATTACCACACAATCCCTACTTTTGACGACCCTGAGAAAGATGCCGTCAGAAAACATTGTGGGAAAAGGAGAAAATGCTGGTAGTCAGCATTTTCTCCTGTTCCCACAATGTTTTCTACCCTTCCCAAAACAAATTTCAAATTTTCAGTCACTTTTATTTTGTCATCTGCAAATATTGTCCATTTGGACAAGCCTAAAATATTGTCGTTTGGTAATGAGAAATTCATCTTTGAGAAATATGTTTGATAGACAAAGTTTTCATAACTTTGTAGTGACTGTTATTTGGGAAACAAATATTCTGTAAATTTTTCTTGTTTTTAATAAGAACTATGCATTGAAAAGTTCGTAAAACATGAAGTCTTATGCTGAATTTTTTTCCAAGGCATATTGCAGTCATTTTTTGTTAAAATATTTAATTATAATTAATAGTTGAAAATGAGTTATAATCAATCTATCTATGTTCAAGTTTTGCTAAGTAACCTGTCTATATGAAGGGTTTGCTATTTGTCTCATCTTGAACATATGGATATGCAACATTTGGTAGCATTTGGAACCTTATCAGAAAGTCATTGCAGTAATCTAGTGGAACTATTGTATTAGACCCCTATTGGTAATCTATGTTGGTAATAAATTTCAAGTAGGTGCTATACTCCTTTGATGTTGATGATCTGGGAAGAAAAGGCGGGAAAATGAGTGAGTGAGCGATTGACCAATGAGAGAGAGAGAGAAACAAATAAATTAAGATGAGTGAGTGTAAGAATGATTTTGATTGGATGTAGGATGGATGAGGATCATGGGAAGTATGAGATTTGGAGAGAAAGATTTTAGGATGAGAGGAACTTTGGCTTTGAAGAATTTAGACCTTTGGAATATTTGGACATTATAGAAATTAGTTTGCCTTTGATGACTATGGACGTATTTTAGAATTTTTGGATATATGAAATTAGAATTATTGAAAGTTTGAAAACGAAACATTTGTCTTATTCTGTTATTCCCCTCAGTGATAAAATGGTGAAGAAATAATATATAATATTAAGGTAGAATTCCCCTCCCGGTTATAGTAATATGATTCAAGTATGCAACATGGAAAAATATTGCATACTTTCATCCAATGCAAATACATGGGGACAATATCGAAGTATTAATAAAATAATATATCACACAGTGTAGGTCCAAGATCGGACTGCACATTTTGTTGTCTGATCTTGGTCTATACTGCTCGTAAAAGCAGTTCAAGATGGATTAATCAGCCCTAGGGCTAGCAAACTAAAAGCTGCAAGAAAATCAACACATGTATTTATTGGGTAATTTCTCTCACTCTCTAAAATTCTCATGACCAAGGTTTATTGAACATTCTAACATGAATCATGGATTCGGCACTATAAATACATTGCAACGTAAGCGTGGTAAAAACTATGTTATTATATATAGAGTGATCCCATTCTATATGGAGTAACATCATTTTTTATCATGTATGTGAGAAGGCCCAAGTTATTCAATGGAATGTAATCTGCATCCACTTTTTTACTCTAGCTATGAACTTGTTTTTCTTTCATTAAGAGTTGTCTTGAAAGAATCATAATAATCTTCTCTCTATCATGGTTTATCACTCAATCACCAAGTTGTGAGTTATGAGACGCAATCAATAACTCACTCGGGCTATCGCCTTTATGGATTATTTATTGTTCCCCTTAACTCACAACCGTGGTTTATTTAATGATAAACCACAAGAGAAAGAAGATTATTTCTTAAATGAACCATGGTAGAAGGATAATTTTTTTCTTAATAAAAGTACATAATCTTGTCGAAATTCAAAGCTATTCGAAAATTAATGACTGAAAAATTGACATGGTTCTGTGTAGGACAGAAAACAGAAATTGTTTGGTAAAGGGTTAATGATAAACAATTTGTCCCTTGACAGGTTTCAAATAACTGAAACTTGCCGGGATTAAAATATATTTTTCAAAATGACACTTGGAATTGAATCTCTTTTATCAATTTATTTCCTTTTCCCACAGTACTCTCAAGTCATTCTTTCCTCGGGACTTCAATAGTCAGGATTGTGAGGTAAAGGGTTAAACACTTACTTCTTATCCTCTGTTTCCACATCATCTTCCTCCGAGCTGTCAGTCCCTGTCTCTGACTCCTCCTCTGACGTGGACTCTTCTGTCAAATTTTCTGTATCGAGCACACTTGTTGCTCGCATTTGCCGAGGGCTTTCGGCTACGTCCCTACTGGTCAGCGTGCTAGACCTTTGAGAAAGAACACCGAATCCTTGGGCTACTTTAGGAAGATGGGGTCCAAAGGAGTCCTTTTTCCTCATCCTTATCTGTCCCCTAGGAAAATACAGTTGAAATCTACATGGGCAGCACGAATTTCACATTGCAAGCCAAGGGTGACAATCCACTATGCCTCTCTACCCTTGGCAGATTGAGCTTGATTTTTACATTCCCGCGATAAGCATTTTCATTGGTTGCAGCTCTAACTGCACGAATCAAATTGCTTGTAGCATTTCATTTTTGATAAAAATAGAAAGAGGTCACAACCTTTCAAATAAAAATAACTCTGGCAGATGTGCACACTATCTGTAATGATTTATTACCATATAAATATAGACAAATAATATTTACAGAAAGTTTCAGTGAGACCAATCAATTATCTGAGGTTTTAGGCTATACTCCAGCACCTTACTATGGAATGTCAAAGTATGTTTGTGGTCATTGATTCACGTTGAATTATTGTATTCGTAAGCGCTTTGTAAAACGATATTTCATTGGCTACCAGAAATATGATTGAAAGGGGGATAATAACCAGCATCCAATGGGGGCATTTCACGGCATATCCTTTTCCCACAATGTTTTCTACTCTTCCAAAGCCAA
Organism: Tridacna crocea; assembly: GCA_943736015.1. Lineage (NCBI taxonomy): Eukaryota > Metazoa > Mollusca > Bivalvia > Cardiida > Cardiidae > Tridacna > Tridacna crocea. The sequence goes on along the minus strand of OX031066.1, from coordinate 28,094,587 downwards.
GTTTCAATTTTTGAGTCACATTAATTTTGTTGTCTGCTAATGCTTTGAACAAATTTAATGCTTTGTTGTTTGGTATAGAGTTAAACTCTTTATTTAAAGAGCAACACTTATTGAGCTAATCATATAGCATGTCACTTTTCTCAAACCATTTCTTTCTTCTTGGGTACAATACTGAATTCTATTGGATGAGTACATTGCAATACCAGCTCTATATTTTGGAGGAGGCGACAGCCGAGTCAAGAAAGGCGACAGCCGAGTCCAAAATATACACTTCTGCAGTGTAAGAATCCAACTGAATTCAGTATTGTACTCAAGCATGTTAAATGACCTCTTTATTTCACACTTCCATATTGAATTTAAAGTAAACGTCAAGTATAGGACCATTTCAATTTGAATGATTTAAAAAAAAGTTTATTTGGGATTCTAGCCTCGTTTTCATGTAAATATCAGTGATATATGTATATTTTAAATTGATGAGATTTCAAAAACCTGAATACCCACCATAAAAGCCATTTTGATGGAAGTTTAAAGGTGGCCCTTCAGATTTTGGGACGAAAATTTTACAAAAATGCAAATAAATTATCCTTATACTCCCAAAGCCTTTTAATTTGCGTTCATAAAACCCCAGTAGTCTAAAACCATCTGACAACATGAGAAATTAGAGATTTATTACAGACCAAGTTGACACCAACCGGGGAGACACGTTCTATTTTTAGATTATCAATTCTCTCATTTAAATACAGGAAAACACAGACAAAGTTTCAAACATCCATCCGAAGAAGGCATTATGGAAAATAATTATTACATGTTTGTTATGTAATGGAATTCAAGTGTTATTAGTCACATGCCAGTCACTTGAAATTCCCACAATGCTTTATTGATTTTTGGTGCGAGATCTAAATATAGCTTAAGAGGCTATGTTGTCTTTTAGGGGCATACCATTAAAAAAAATTTTTTTTGTAATTTTATGATTCTTAATTATTGATGATTTCTATTGTTTCTTCATATCAATTTCAATGATATATATAATTTTTAATTTGGTGTGATGTGAAAATTCTAAATACCCACCTTTAATTGTAGGTATAAAATAAACACAACTGTTGTACTAGGCTTATCATTGATTCTCCATATAAATTACACTAGATAAATATTTATCAACACACCTTCTTACTACTGGTATCACAGTAACGCTTTTCACCACTTCCTTCTGATCAGTGGGAATTGGGACTTCTGCACTACGGAAGGTTATTGGACCCTCTGTGCCACCTATAGCCTGAAATACAAGATAACCAATTCAATAAATCTTCTTCTATTCTTTTGTGTTTTTACAGCGGGGTTTTTTTTTTTTTCAATCTTTAACAAATAACAGACCAGAATATTTTATTGCTCGACTTGCACATAGTACATCATCATACAAAGAACATTTTCATATCTATATAGAACTGATGCAACATAATTATAAACACAGGAATTAACTATCTACCAGATGACAAAAGTTTGGACTAGTCCAAATTGAAAGCATTTAGAGACAACAAAATAAACTGGAATCAAAAATTAAATTTTGATTTTGGAAGGGTAATGAAAATTGTGGGTAAGGGAGAAAATGCTGGTTACCAGCATTTTGTCCTTTTCCCACTATATTTTTAAATGGCGTCTTTAACAGGGTTGTTAAAAGTCTGGATTTTGTGGTAAAGGGTTAAAACCACATTATCACCTACAACATGGGAAAAGGGGTTTTGGACATTTGGGCAAAAGTCCGCGCAGGATAATTCGAGACAGCACTTTAACCCATTACCACACAATCCCTACTTTTGACGCCCCTGAGAAAGAAGCCTTTTGAAAACACTGTGGGAAAAGGAGAAAATGCTGGTAACCAGCATTTTCTCCTTTTCCCACAGAGTTTTCTACCTTTCCCAGAACAAATTTCTATTTTTCAGTCACCTTTATTTTGTTATCTGCAAATGCTTTCAATTTGGACCAGTTCAGAATTTTCTCGTGTGGTAATGAGTTAAGCCTACATTAGATTTTTGCCATATCAGACTAGGGCAAAACAGAAAATTATATGAAAGTGGAGGAAAAAAAAACAGTTTTCAATTAGCCTGCACAATCTGATCCCAGATGACACTTTTACGAAAATGTTTGATTGCCCGTTTTTATGTCCTATAGGTGTAACAACTCACACTCTGCATATTTTGTGTTTGGCTTGGTTGAAACTGAGCAGTTTGCTGGTTCGATTGGAGTAACTGGCCATAATATGCTCCTCCCGGTTGTGCTTGTGCCATTTTGAACTGCAATGCTCGCTCCAACTTATCTGCGACTCTGTTGCTGTTATCTTCATCTGAGATTAGTCGGACTGCTTCTCTGTATTGTTTCACTGATTCGGAATATTGACGCCGGTGGAAATAAACTGCTCCGAGACCTTCATAAGCTTGCCATAACATATTCTTGTCCTCTAAAATATTAACAGTCAAGAAATAATTATAAACAAGAGGACCATAGTGGTCCTTTACTGCTCAACTGAGAACTAAGCATTAAAGGTCTACAAGGAAGAAAAATAACAAATATTGAGGTTCAAGGCCAAAATGATAACAAAACAAGAGCTGCAAATTGTCGCAAGATTCGCCTGCCCAACTGCCAGTGAAGCTGTTGTCTAGGAGTTATAATAATCGCAAAACACAGGACTGGTAATGCTACAAACACGTTTACTGAGTCTCAAGTCACTTGAGGTGACAAAGTTCCATTTCCGACAAGCAAAAAAATACTGTAAAAATGAAGACCAAAGTGGAATTACTCAAAATTTGCGCAAGGTAGAGTTTTTTGTTCTTGTGCACTGTACTCCGTAATACTCAACAAACATGCAGTATGAATATTGAACACCTTTGTGGTTTAACTCATTACCAAACAACAATACTTTAGGTTTGTCCAAATCGAAAGCATTTGCAAACAACAAAATAAAAGTGACCCAAAATTTGAAATTTGTTTTGTGAAAGGTAGAAAACATTGTGGGAAAAGGAGAAAATGCTGGTTACCAGCATTTTCTCCTTTTCCCACAATGTTTTCTACAGGCTTCTTTCTCAGGGGCGTCAAAAGTAGGGATTGTGTGGTAATGGGTTAATAGAAGGCGTAAGTATGATGGGATATTTCTGCTATGAGATACGAGATAGCTATTATAATAATTAAAGAAATCTATCGCGATAGCTTAACTCTTTAATATATGATGCCAACTTTTAACGACCATGAGAAAGAAGCCTTTTGAAAACATTGTGGAAAAAGGAGAAAATGCTGGTAACCAATGTTTTCTAACCTATCAAAGAATGACTTCCCTATTTAACCCTTTCCCAATCAAGCCCTTGTTTTTAAGTGTCTGTAGTACAAGTCTTTTGAAAACTCTGTGGGAACAGGAGAAATTGCTCGTGACCAGCAATTTCTCCTTTTCCCACATTGTTTTCTACCCTTTTGGAAAAACTTTCCCCTATTTCGATCATATTGTTGTCAGCAAGCTCTTTCAGTTTGTGAGAGTCTAAAAATTGTCGTTTGGGAAAGAGTTAAGCCACATTGAAATTGTCATCTGCAAAATGCTCTCAATTTGGACCAGGTTAAAATTTTATTGCTTGGGTAAAGGGTTAAAGTTTCCTGAAAATTCTATCATGATAGTGAAAGGTTCCTAAAAAGGTATCATGATAAACTAAATATTTTAGAGTAAAATTTCTCACTTGTGCATGATGCTGACATGCGAAACAAAATTATCACAATAGTTTTATTCTTTTCTAGATATCTATAAATAGAAAATTCATCTTTTGGATGAACTTGTTAGTTTTTGACTTCAAAAGATTGCAGGAAGTAAAATTTCGAATTATTAAAAATGGAAGCTTAATTGGTTAATTTTGACAAGACTCGAAATTATCAGAAGTCTGTTTTGTGAAGGGTAGAAAGCGTGGAAAAAGGAGAAAATGCTTGTTACCAGCATTTTCTCCTTTTCCCACAATGTTTTCTGGAGGCTTCATTCTCAGGGTCGTTAAAAGTAGGGATTGTGTGGTAACAGGTTAAACAAGGCCCAATTGAGGCAAACTGTTTTTGAACGGTTAAAAACCATTGTGGAAAAAGGAAATATTACTGGTAACCAGCATTTTTCCCCTTTCACCATAACATTTTCAAAAGCCTTCCCTTTTGGGGCCATTAAAACTAGGAATTGTATGGTAAAAGGTTAATTCGACTGTTTAAAGGTGGCCCTTTGGAGTTTGGGATGAAAATTTTACAAAAATACAGAAAAATCATCCTTATACTCCCAAAGTCTTATAATTTTCATTCATAAAACCCAAGTAGTCAAAAACCATCCAACAACAAGAGAAAATAGAGATTTACTACAGCCCAGGTAGACAACAACAGGAAACATGTTCTATATTTTCAAGGGCAACTCGCTCATTTACATAATGGAAATACACAGACATAGCTTCAAACATGGCGTCCAAAGAAGACATTATGGAAAATTATTACATGTCTGTTATATTATGTAACTGAGGCATCATTAGTCACATGCCAGTCACTTAACATTCTCGCAATCCTTTCTTGATTTTTGGCGTGAAATCTAAAAATAGCTTCAGAGGCTAAATACCATCAAAAAAATTTGCGGGGGGTAATTATATGATTCTTTTAATTATTGACAATTTGTATTTTTTTTTTAAATTTCAGTGATGTTTGTATTTTTCATTTTGGTGCTATGTGAAAAATCCAAATACGCCCCTTTAAGGGTTAGCTTACCTGTATCTTCTGCTGCCTTTTTGGCGTCATTGAACGTACGAAATGCTCTATCCATTAAGAAATCACCTTCTTCTTCGTGGAGCTGGAAATATGCGTAGGCCAGGTTTATATAGCACTGACCTTGGCCATTGCGTGCAATTCTGTAACTGTTAATCTTCGCTAAAGGGTTAAAAAAAACAAAATGTAACTTCTACATTTATATGTTCTATTGTGAAAAAAATATTTTATCATATAAAATCTCCTCAGGCAGTGTATTAACCCTTTACCAAACAATCCCTGGTTTTTACGACCCCGAGATAGAAGCCTTTTGAAAACATTGTGGGAAAAGGAGAAAATGCTGGTAACCAGCATTTTCTCCTTTTCCCACAATGTTTTCTTCCCTGCTGGAAACAAATTCAAGTTTTTGAGTTACATTTATTTTGTCGTCTGCAAGTTCTTTCAATTTGGGCCAGTCTAAAATTTTGTCGTTTGGTAAAGGATTATACCATTGACTTATTTCTAACAATACAGTAGTGTTTTATCGTTTTTTTGGGGGGGGGTCCTGGTTCTGATGAGGGTTCAGTCATGAGCCCGTGAAACCGGGCAAAAATGATGTCACTATTGCCAGGTATACACATGGAAAGATTTTGATTTTCCTGTTTGACAAAAACCAAAAATGCAGCGAAAGTCTTTTAACTCATTACCAAACGACAAAATTTTAGACTGGTCCAAATTGAGAGCATTTGCAGACGACAAAATAAAAGTGACTAAACATTTGAAATTTGTTTTGTGAAGGGTGGAAAACATTGTGCGAAAAGGAGAAAATGCTGGTTACAAGCATTTTCTCCTTTTCCCACAATGTTTTCTAAAGGCTTCTTTCTCAGGGGCGTCAAAAGTAGGGATTGTATGGTAATGGGTTAAAATCCATATTATTGCGAAAATGGTTAAATAATCTGGCAGTCTTTGGCATATGTCCCGAACAGTGACGGAAATATATTTTGTACTGTAAGTGTGAATTACATTGTTGAACTGTGTATTTAAAAGTGGCCCTTCAGATTTTGGGACGAAAATTTAACAAAAATACAAAAAAATCACCCTTATGCTCCAAAACCTTATACTTTTCATTCATAACACCCCAGCAGTCGAAAACCATCTAACAACATGAGAAATTAGAGATTAACTACAGCCCAGTTCGATACCAACGGAAAACACAGTCTATTTTTAGATAAGCAACTTGCTCATTTACACACCGAAAATATACAGATGAAGCTTCAAGCATAGCATCCAAAGTAGACATTATGGAAAATAACTATGTTTGTCATTTTATGGAATTTCAGAGTCATTAGTCATGTGCCAGTCACTTAACATTCCCACAATGCCTTTTTTAAATTTCTGGCGGCAAATCTAAGAATAGATGAAGAGGTTACGTAGCCTTTTAAGGCAATACCATCAAAAAAAATTTGTAATTTTATGATTCTTAATTATTGATGATTTGTATTGTTTTTTCATAGAAATTTCAGTGATATATATATTTTTTCATTTGGTGGGATGTGAAAATTCTAGATACCCACCTTCATGTACCATCTATATATAATTTTCTGAAAATTCGGAATTTTATTTATATGCCTACTTATACTTTCAGCATAAAGGTCTGGGTCAGGTGTCAGAGCTCTAGATACAGGGAGTAATTTTGATTTCAAAGATTAAAATATAAATAATTCTCCACTAAACCCTACGTTAAAGGTACTCAATAGAATCATCTCAGTGAGACAATTCTAATGAGTACCCACAACATAGGGTTTAGGAGAGAAATAATGGATTTAGAATACCATCACTCTCTCTTATCTGGAGCTCTGAGTTAAAGGAAATAGGTAATACTTATATCACTGTGAATAAACAAGATCTACCGGTACTTACTGTACATTTTGTCGGCCTTCTGATGAAACTCTATAGATTCCTTGTATTTCCCTTGAAAATTATAGACAGCACCCTGATTCTGACATATAACTGCCATTAGCTGGTCCCTCTGGGATTCTCTACTCTGCTTGCATAGTTCAGCAGCAATTTCAAAGCACTGAAGTGCCTGATCATAACACTGTAGCTGAGTGTACAGTAACCCGACCTCATTGTAAATCTGACCTGCAAAGCAATATCCCTTTTACAAAATGATTGATTGTATGGTGTTAAATCCTTTCCCTCACCATAAAGTTTAGACCATTCCAAAATGAGACCATCTGCACAAATCAAATTTGAAAATGGTATTGACAAAGTAGAAAGCATTGTGGGAAAAGGAGAAAATACTGGTTTTAATACGGAAAAAGGTGGACTTAATTCCTCTATAACTTATTTCATTCTTCTTCCAGTGTAAATGTCGAAGAAATATCTACTTGTTTCTCTACACATTTGAAACCTAATTACAAAGGGGAAACATGAGCCCGTAAAAAGTTTATAGGCAGATCTAGAGAGTGATATTGCAGGATATTTTTTTGTCTTTCAATTGTTTTATGTGATTATTAGAATCTCACATTATATGAAGCGAGCCTTGGCGAGTGTCAATTACATTTTAGTCAATGGGCTTGATAAAAATGATACTAAATAAACACTCATGTAAGATCCTCTATATATCTTAGGGTTGATATTTGATCTGCACTCTTAAATAAACAAGTTGTCAAATAAACAATTGATCATAACACTTATGTATATTTATATTACCAATGATCTGATAAAAGGAGGCTTAACCCATTACCACACAATCCCTACTTTTGACGACCCTGAAAAAGAAGCCTTTGGAAAACATTGTGGGAACAGGAGAAAATGCTGGTAACCAGCATTTTCTCCTTTTCCCACAATGTTTTCTACCCTTCACAAAAAGAAAAAAAATCAAATTTTCAGTCACTTTTATTTTGTCGTCTGCAACTGTTTTCAATTTAGACAAACCTAAAATTTTGTTGTTTGGTAATGAGTTAATACATCTCCATGATCCCAGACAGAAAGCAAGTTGTCACAAATTATGGATATGAGACTTATCACACAAAAAAGGGACCTTCTAGCAACTACAAAAAGTGTCAACCCTGGTCAGGCATTTGCACAGGCTGACCCATCCTCGGATACCCCAGGGTCTCCCTATTTGCTACGCTACATCGACCCTGGGACAATTGACTAATAAAACTTTGAATCAGCCGCCGAAAATCGATACTAAACGTCATACCGTACAGTACACTCGCCCATCACAAAATGATGATAAAACCTATGAAAAGCCAGCATTCGGCCAGCGGTAAAGCGAGCCGCCGAAAATCGATACGAAACGTCATAGCGTACAGTACACTCGCCCATCACAAAATGATGATGGAACCAATGAAAAGCCAGCATTCGGCCAGCGGTAAAGCGAAGGAAATTCAACTAATTGTCCCAGGGGTCGATGTAGCGTAGCAAATAGGGAACCCGGGGTATCCGAGGATGAGGCTGACCAGGGCTGACACTTTTTACTGATCAAACAACAAAATTTTAGGCTTGTCCAAATCAAAAGCATTTGCAGACAACAAAATAAAAGTGACTGAAACTTTGAAATTTGTTTTGTGATGGCTAGAAAACATTGTGGGAAAAGGAGAAAATGCTGTTTACCAGCATTTTCTCTTTTGCCGACAATGTTTTCTAAAGGCCTCTTTCTCAAGGGTCGTCAAAAGTAGGGATTGTGCGGTAATGGGTTAATGACATTTTCTGTATGAAAATTGGTCATTGTACCTTGTTATACAATCATTTTTGAATTTTCAACTAAACTCTTTACCACACAAGAAAATTTTAGACTGGTCCAAATTGAAAGCATTTGCAGATGATAAAATAAAGGTGACTGAAAATTTGAAACTTGTTTTGGGAAGGGTAGAAAACACTGTGGAAAAAGGAGAAAATGCTGGTAACCACCATTTTCTCCTTTTCCCACAGTGTTTTCAAAAGGCATCTTCCTCAGAGGCGTCAAAAGTAGGGATTGTGTGGTATTGGGTTAAACTGACCTGTACTATCAATGATCTGTTTTCATCTAATTGATGTACAAAATTCCCAGATAGTCCATTTTTGCGTGATGGGTCATATACATGTACATAAAATCCAATTTCTCTTACAAACAACTAAATCATGAGGTCCTCTTTCCTTTGACATGCAGAAAATTTACCAAAAGCAAAAAGTATTGGGTAAGGTCAGGCTAATCTGAGAGGATACCTTTAGCAGATGCATTAACTCTTTAACAAACGACAAAATTTTGGACTAGTCCAAATTGAAAGCATTTGCAGACAACAAAATAAATGTGAATCAAAAAATAAAACTTGATTTGGAAAGGGTAGAAAACATTGTGGGAAAAGGAGAAAATGCTGGTTACCAGCATTTTCTCCTTTTCCCACAATGTTTTCAAAAGCTTTCTTTCTCAGGGTCGTTAAAAGTCGGGATTGTGTGGTAAAGAGTTAACTAAGTCCCCATTTCATAGAGCATGGCTCTGTCACGGAGAGAGGTTGGATATATAAGCACTTGAAACCTGCCTTGCTGTTGAGCTAGCTTTTACAGGTTAGTGCCTGGATGGGCGACCAGGTTGTTGCATGTTACATTTGGTGGCAGCTGTGGGATAATGACAACTGCCGGATTGGAGTTGCCTTACCCATGTATATTCCCCTGGTGTTACTGTGTATACATGCTTTTTTTAGGTCTCGGGGTCGAGACTTCTCAAAGGGGGGCTCCAGTAATGTCACGGAAAGGTGTTAGACATATAAGCACTTAAAATCAGCCTTGCTGTTTAGTGTTTAACTACCTTTTACAGCGATGTGCTTTGGTGTATTTCTCTCCATGATAGTTAAGCAGTGTGCATTAGGTTAGTGCCTGGATGGGTGACCAGGATATTGCACCGTACAGCTCATTAATTTTGTAATAACAGAATGTTTCTTTTTATTAAAAAAAATATTTGCTTAGACTCAAAATAAAAGTTTGGTTTCTGAAAACACTGTTGAACAAAAGCTTTGCAGCGTGCCCATATACCCTTGAAGGGGCTAGTGAATGAAATGGGTTAAAATCAACAATGCCTAAAGGGATCTAAATTTAAAGATGTTTTCTACGGTTTTGTGAAAATTTAATCCTTTCATAGAATTTTCTAATTCTTTAATATGTTGGGTAAAATTCAATGGCAAACTCAAAAATAAAAAGAAAAAGGTATGTTGCGGATTTAGATTTTCTGCAAAATAGCTGTTTCTATGGTAACCGTTATCAAAACACCTAAAATGACTATATCTTCATAAAAGACAGTAATACAGTGATAAAACGTTTATTATACAATGCAAATATCATTTTCCATATTTAATATATTATTTCTTGATTCTGAAGGAATGAAATAATAATCTGAATTCATTTTCTTTTCAAAAATTATTTTTCCTATTTCTTGACTCGCCAAAATATAAGCAAATTCAACATGTAGTCTTCAACTAATTCAAAATTTTGAAAAATTCCTGTCATAGAATTTTCTAATTTTTTGATATAAACAGTAAAATTTAATGGTAAGTACAAAAATGAAAAGAAAAAGATATGTTGTCCTGTTAGATTTTTTGTAAAATGGCCATTTCCATAGTAACCGTTTAGGCGCTCAGACCAATCGGCACTGTCATTTTCAGTAGTCTCTAGTGTCTGAGAAAGTCAATACCGCCGAAAACTCTCCTGTATTATTCTGATCTTTTCCCCTTTAGATCTTTTTTGCAAAATGTCCGTCAAGTCCATATTGTAGACTCATTCTTCGCTTCGAAACATACTGTATCCGAAATTCAAGGTACTGTCCAAACGATATTCAAGTACCTTCATTGAGAAGAGTTACCTTCTGTTATTGTCTCCCTTGAAATCGCCAAAGTGATGTGCAGAAATTACTACCGAAAACATCCTTAAAGAGTCAAATGCACAACCACACATCATAGAGATTCATTGCCATAAGTTTGAACTTATTCCAATAGAAACTGTAAGATTTTCACACAAGAAATTGCTGACGGATGGACAGACCGACAGACCTTCCAACATTTCAGGTTTATGTGGCTTTTCCTTTGATCTTTGTGTGGAATTTTTCCACATAAAAAAGCCTGGTTTATGTTGTTTTATTCTATATTTCATATAAACTATGAATGGGTTGAAGCTCATAAACACCGCGACATTCACCTGGACAGACAGATGGAAGGACACATGTCCAGGAGCATAACATTATACAACCCTTCAGGGATATAAAAAAGGAGAATATATGCTGGTAACCAGTATTTTCTCCTTCTAACACAGTCAATGTTTTCTACTCAAAGAAATTCATCACTTGAGCTTTCACTTGTTGTATATATAAATAAAAAAACTTGCAAACTTTAGTTTGCATATTTAACAACAAATATACCAACAAATAAACGAGTGTATTGAATGTGAAAACATTTTCCAGTGCAAAATGTCTGTAATCGGTATTCGGCAATTCTTTGACACACATGTATGTGTTTCCACATATACAGAAATTTTCTACATCCATGGGTAATATTAGTTGCTTTTGAAATGATTTGCATTTATCCTTAAGTGTTTATCAAGATCAGACTGAATTTAAGATCTAACCTGCCCAATGTAGACATATTTTCCTCAAATTGTATCTCTCAACATTTTGATTTTCACTACTGGCTTTAAAATTTCTTTTCATTTATTTATCAGGTGAAGGATTAAAAAATCAGACTGTACAGAACATGTAATCTGATCTTTGATTTATACCATCTCTGATATGGTTCTGACCATCTGACCAAAAGGTCCCTTCCACAGACCTCAAAAATGAGAAAGAAAAAAAAAACTTCAATCTTTATTTAGTGGAAAAAGAGCTCATTCTAGGAATGTACTTACTGACTTCTGGATAATCTGTACTTTCTAGCGGTAAGCGATTTAAATTTAGCTGACGACATTTGTCCGCATACAGTTCTGCTTTTGCTTTCTTTTCGGGGTCTAGTCTTTCATGTATAGCCATGTCACAGAAAATTCTACCCATGGAAATAAAACATTTTTTTTCCATTACAGCATTGTTTTTATAAGCTTCCTTTCCCTTATCAAACATATCTAGCGCTTCCTCCGTGTCACCTTGCATCTCAAGGGCCATTCCTTTATTGAAATATAAATCTCCGTAATAAGAGTCAGGTATATCCTGTTTATTATTCTCAGGTGTAGCCTTATGAAGGTATTTCAATCCATCTTGTGCATTTCCTTCTGCCACATGAGCTGCACCAAGATTCAAAGCACATTCCCTCTCCAATATGTCATCGTCAAGCTCTCGTGATTTTTTATATGCTTCTTCGTAAAGTCGAACAGCTGCTGTAGTGTCAGTCTGCTGAGCCTGTCGAGCCCTATGTGCCAGGTTATGGATTTCGAACTTGATCTGCTCATGATTGCTTGTTTCCATTTTCATGATGATGCCTGCAAAATTATCCTCATATCTAATCATTCAGTCTTTAACTCATTACCAAACGACAAAATTTTAGACTGGTCCATATTGAAAGCATTTGCAGACGACAAAATGAATGTGACTGAAAAATTAAAATTTTGTTTGGGAAGGGTAGAAAACATTGTTGGAAAAGGAGAAAATGTTGGTTACCAGCATTTTCTTCTTTTCCCACAATGTTTTCAAAAGGCTTCTTTCTCAGGGTCGATAAAAGTCGGGATTGAGTGGTAAAGAGTTAACAAATGACAAAATTTTAGACTCTCCTTAATTCAAAGCTCTTGCACGCAAAAAATTAAATTTGCTTCATAGGATGAAGTTTGTCTCGGAAATGAAAGTAACACTGAGGGAAAAGGAGAAAATGCTGGTTACCAGCATTTTCGTCTTTTCCCAGGATGTTTTCAAGAGGTTTCTTTCTCTTTTTCAAGTAGTTAAGACTTTGGATTATGTGATAAAAGGTTAACTAGATGACAAAATTTTGGACTAGTTCAATTTGAAAGCTTTGCAGACCACAAATTCAAGGTTACACAAATTATGTAATTTTCTTTTGAGAGGGTAAAAAGCTTTTTGGGAAAGGGAGAAAGTGCTGGCTACTAGCATTTCCTCTTTTTTTTAACTATGCATGTTGCTCTAATCATTGATTCATATTTCACACGGTAAAAAAACTTTTTTGAGAACAAGAGCTTTGCATATTACCCCAAAGGGGCTTGTCAGTAATATAGTTAAAATCTAGAACACCTACAGAGATACAAATTCTAAATAACTGTTTTCCGATTTCCTAACTGGTTAATTGGTCATTTGATTGGTCAACCAGTTAAAATCTAGAACACCTACAGAGATACAAATTCTAAGAGTCACGTGAACAACTACACATCATAGAGATTCATTGCCGTAAGTTTAAAAATTTTCTCGATCTAAACTGCAGGAGGAGTTGAGCATGTAAGAAAATGTTAAGAGACAGACAGATGGACCACCTGGGCCATAAGACCACCTGGGCCATAACATAATACATGTACAACACTTTGGGCATTTAAAAAGAGAAAATCCTGGTGACCAGCATTTTCTCCCTTTCCCACTATGTCTTTAAAAGTTTTAGTTATTTGGCAATTAAAGGCTTAACGCATAATCTAGTTATGGATGTCAGAATCGGCAAAGTTAATTTTGTAGACATGTTTTTTAACTGTAATGTTTTGGTAAAATATAGATGTATAAATCATTTCTAGACTGTAATAGATGAAAAGAATTGTCACTGAATTTCACAATTTCTTGATTGTATTTTATTTGAGATTATCTTAAAGTTATTATTTTACTTTTTTTAAACAGTATGGATTTAGCTTCAAGTGAAAATAGCTGCTTGTTTGGGATGCGGGTAATCAGTATGGACCAACGTACAGTGTCGCAAATCGGAAGCTGCTGCTACTGTACGCCCCAAATCAGTTAGCTGTAGTAAACAAGTTTAACAAAACAGGCTGGCACGCGTAATCTAGCAGACAGAAAATGATCGGGTGTCTTGCATTTGAAAGGTAAGAAGTTTTTCTATAAATACATACTGCGATTGGGTTCATAAACCGTGCGAGTTTTGTATAGGAAAGCTGCATCACCAAATTTTGTCGTTGGCGGCTGCCATGATCGCTAAACATTTGCTTTCTACTCCTTCGGGAAGATCGGAAACCACTTTCTGATACTGCATACAGATAAAGAAATCATTCAGCTTCGCGTATACATGTCTATGGTTGTATTCAGTGCCATATCCATTGAAATAATTCACTTTTTATCAAGGTACCATCAAAACGTTCACTGTACGGCTAGCTGCATCTGTACGCAACGATTAGCTGCATTTCACAATAAAAAATGTGTACGCCTAGCTGCATTAATGCATCATAGAACTGATCAAAAAGGTTCAGCTCATATGGTAAAACACGATTTTTTAGCTCGATATATATGTCGTATGCCGGATCGAAATCTAGGCATATCCAGGGAATCTGCCTAGACCAAATTAGAATAATACTTTAGCGTAGACCAAAATAGATCTAGATTCTTTTTCCAAATTTTTAATCATATTAATTCTCATGTGTTTACAATTGAGACGTATTTTTAATTGAAGCAATTTATTTGTTTTTCCCACAATTGCTCCGTTTTCCACGTTGCATTTTTCCTCGAAAGTGCTAAACATTCAAAATTTAATCTTACTCAGAATTTCTAATTGAACTTCTTTTATGTTGGAGTTTAAGTTGACTAAGATGGTTAATATGTAGTCGCATTATATAAAACGAGAAAATATTCCGATTTGGTCTAGGCAGATTGTGGAGCTGCCTAGCCACTGTTAAACTGTTTTGGTATCTAGGCAAAATTCCAGTTTGGTCTAGATTCCGGATCTGCCGAGATTCCAGTTTGGACGGCGACATATATAAATATATAAATTCAAACAGTAGCAGGTAAGATTTTCTTGTTTCTTCAAGGCATTTCATGAATTTCACAAATCTGGCTCCAGTGATAAATCCTTTTATTACATGGAAAACATCGCTGATATTATTTCTTGATTTAGGTCTAGTTCCTGTACAACAGATGGGTACAAAGTTTGCCATTTTTTGCAACCCCTCATCATTGATTTTAATTCACTGATGAACATCAATGAATTATATAGTAGGCCCTAAGTTTTTTTTTGTAGCTTTTCAACGAAATAAAGAATTCAGCGCAGGTTAAACGTAAAGTTTTCAAGTTTTCTTTCTTAACCTAAATTCACGATGTTATCTCGCACATCCATCCTCAAGTCTTAAGTCTTTACCAAAGCATTTGCAGACGTTCAGTTGGTAGCGTTTTCCTTTGAAAGGTATAAATCTCAGTGAAAACAGAAGCACTAGCTTAAAGGCAGCCGATTCTTTTAATACATCTAACCTCTGAAAGTGCTCAATACTGACTATGGATCGTTTATAGACGATGGTAGACCTATTCACGACCCCTTGATTCACCCCGTCTTTAAAGGGTGGAAATGGAACCTGGAAAAGTCGAATACGAACTTTATACATTCACCACTGCCAACCTCACATCTTCAGAGCTAGATCTATATGTCATTTCTTGCAACACTCTTAACCAAGATGTACACAATTCTCATTATAAGCTTTAAAAGCCTGTTTCACATCAACCTTACGACAGCCGTACGGGAACATTTTTTGACAAATCGCAGGACTTCGCGCGGATTTCGCAAGACTGCCTTACGCATTTGCAACGCCGTAGACGTCGCAATTAAGCTGGTTTTTCAACATGATCATTTTCTTAGCGATTTCTTTGCGATTTTTTGAGTTTGCACGGCAACTGTACGGTTGCCACATGGGAGCCGTATGGCTACCTTGAGACCATCGCACATCAATCATACGGTTTTGTAACTTGCGTTTGTCCTGCGAAGGCTGCAAGACGATCGCACGAACATCTTGCGGCTGCATTCCGAATGCCTTGCGTTTGGTGAAAGTCTGTCTGAAGACTACAGCGGAACGTACGAACAACGTAGAGATTCGCACAGCTGCCCCGCAAATGCCTAGCGAAAAGTTAGCGTCATCCCTCCTCTTTTAAAAAGTTTGTATGTATTGTTCGTCATCAGTCGCTATCGAGATTTCAGGACGAGAAGGTCAGGTAGAAACAAAGATCTCAGAACGGAAAGGGGTAGGTTCCAATTGTTGAACCCCCCATTGAACCCGAGACAACCAAGGTACCACCAATCCAGGATTTAGATGAAGAAGGCACGTGCTTGTACTAAAAAGAATGACGAAATGCCCTTAGCATAAAATATCGTCGTCCCGGTCTTAATCTGCGAGTATCCTGTCCATTGTTTCAATATGCAACCCATGTGCCGGGGTAGCATTGTGAATATATATATATATATCTCCAATCGGACAAGAGGAGATAATTCCTCCTCCTTATGGCGATCGCACGAACGCCGTACAGCTGTCTCGCAAAATCGTGCTTGCCGTGCGGTGGTCGTAAGAAACTTTGAAAATTCTTACGGCAGCCTTGCGGGTGCCTTGAGAATTTGTGCGGCAGCCTTAAGCTAACCGCACGACAGCCGTGCGAACTCGTCGCTTTGTTTTTAGCTCACCTTAGCACAAAGTGCTAAAGGGAGCTATTGTGATCGCCTTAAATGTCCGTCGTCCGTCGTGTGTCGTCCGTCAACAGTTTCTTTAAACATCTTCTCCTCCTAAACTACTACATGTAGGTTAATCTTCATGAAACTTGGCAGGAATGTTCATTGGGTGAAGCTCTACCAAAATTGTTCAAAGAATTTAATTCCACCCATAACTCTGGTTGCAATGGCAACAAAAAGAGAAAAAAAAAACCGAAATCTTTGAAAATCTTCTTCTCTGAAACTATAAGGCGTAGCGCTTTGATATTTGGTATGTAGCATCTCCTAATGGACCTCTACCAAGTTTGTTCAAATTATGCCCCTAGGGTCAAAACTGGCCCCGACCCGGGGGATAACGAGTTTGAGCATAGGAACAAAGAAGGAAAACTTTAAAAATTCTACTCCTCTGAAACTTGACGGCGTAGAGCTTTGATATTTGGTATGTAGCATCTCCTAGTGAATCTCTACCAAGTTTGTTCAAATTATATCCCTGGGGTCAAAACTGGCTCCATCCCAGAGGTCACAAGTTTGAGCATAGGAACAAAGAAGGAAAACTTTGAAATTCTTTTCCTCAGAAACTAGAAACCGTAGAGCTTTGATATTTGGTCTGTTGCATCTCCTAGTGGACCTCCACCAATTTTATTTAAATGATGTCCCTGTGGTCAAAACTGGCCCCACCCCGGGATCACTAGTTTGAGCATAGGAACAAAGAAGGAAAACTTTAAAATTCTTCTCCTCTGAAAGTAGATGGCGTAGAGCTTTGATATTTAGTATGTGGCATCTCCTAGTGGACCTCTACCAAGTTTCTTTAAATCATGTCCGTGGTGTCAAAACTGGCCCCGCCCCGGGGGTCACAAGTTCGAACATAGGAACAAAGAAAGAAAATAACAAAATTCTTCTTCTCTAAATGTAGAAGGCATAGAGCTATGATATTTGGCATGTAGCAATTCCAAGTGGATATCTACCAAGTTCGTTCCTATTATACCCATGGGGTCAAAACTGGCCCTGCCCGGGGGGGGGGGGGGGGGGGGGGGGGGTGTTCACAGGTTCGAACATGGCAATAAAGAAGGAACATGGCAATAAAGAAGGAAAACTTTAGAAATCTTCTCTGAAACTTAAACGTGCAGAGCTTTGACATTTGGTATGCAGAATCTCCTAGTGGACCTCTACCAAGTTTGGTCATATGATGTCCCTGGCGTCAAAACTGGCCATGCCCTGGAGGTCACAGTTTGGAACATAGGAACAAAGAAGGAAAACTTTGAATTTCTTTTTCTCTTAAACGGGAAGGTGTAGAGCTTTGAAATTTGTTATGTAGCATCTTTGAGTGGACCTCTACCAATTTTGTTCCAAGGATGCTGCTTTGGTTAAAATTGACCCTGCCCCGGGGACCACAAGTTCGAACATAGGACAAAGAAGGAAAATTTAAAATTCTTCTTTGAAACTGAAAGGTGTAGAGCTTTGATATTTGATTGCCCTACGCCCGGCGTCTGTCGCCCATCAACAGTTTCTTTAAACATCTTCTTCTCCTTACCCACTGGGCCAATCTTGATGAAACTTGGCAGGGATGTTCCTTGGGTGAAGTTTTACCAAAGGTGCTCAAAGAATTGAATTTCACTCATTAGCTATAGTCTAAGGTGAGCGTTCCAGGGCCAATGGCCCTCTTGTTTTTTTCGTACGTTCAACCTGAGGACAACGTACAGTTCGTGAGTCAGCCGTACGAACATCGTACTGAGATCGCTTTGCAAATTTGCAATATGTGCAACGGATACGAATAGATTGCGATCGTGTTTGCGGCGGAAATCGTAAGACGAAAAACTCGCACGGCTGATGTGAAAGAGGCTTTACCAAGAAAATCGCAGCTAACCGAGCAGTACAAAAATCCGGGTTAGCAGCTAGCCGTACAGTGAACGTTTTGATGGTACCTTGATAAAAAGTGTAATATTTCAATGGATATGGCACTGAATACTACCATAGACATGTATACGCGAAGCTGAATGATTTCTTTATCTGTCTGCAGTATCAGAAAATGGTTTCCGATCTTCCCGAAGGAGTAGAAAACAAAAGTTTAGCGATCATGGCAGCCGCCAATGACAAAATTTGGTGATGCAGCTTTCCTATACAAAACTCACACGGTTTATGAACCCAATCGCAGTATGTATTTATAGAAAAACTTCTTACCTTTCAAATGCAAGACACCCGATCATTTTCTGTCTGCTAGATTACGCGTGCCAGCCTGTTTTGTTAAACTTGTTTACTACAGCTAACTGATTTGGGGCGTACAGTAGCAGCAGCTTCCGATTTGCGACACTGTACGTTGGTCCATACTGATTCCATACATGTATAAAACTGTGAAAGCAGGTTACCATACAGATCTACAAGCATCAGTATTGTAGCTGAATGTCTGAGTTTTTCATTAATACACCTTTTCCATACAAAAAATTTATATTTTATTGACCTTAACACAGTAAGCATATCCAGTACAAAAGTGAGTGTTAGTAGCATAACTAACTCATCAAAGGGAGGCCTGGGTGTTTGGTGTGCTTTGTGAACTGTGGTTTCAAAACTATTTTCTGATATTTTATGAAAAAAAAAGACCACAACTTCTCATTCTTGACTGCTATATCTGCACATAAACAAACATATATTTTGGGTAAAAATGTAAGACAAGTTCTGAGAGTTGATTAAAACAAACGTACAGAATTACCCGAGAGAGTGTACTGATTTGCCCGCCAGTTGTACAGAATAAGCCAACCTCACTATATCTACCCATTTATATTCCCGTCCTGATATGACAACCTATTAAATCAACTTATTCTTGTGACTTTATTCGAAAGAGGAAAGTTTGATTTTCATGATAACTACATTTTCATGATCACCGTTCTAAAGCAGACAATGCAAATTTCAACTTTGTCCGAAGGCTGGTTGGTTATTTCCGTTTATTTATCGTTGCTACCGGTTGCCCATCTGAGTGACGCCCCCAGTTAGTTGGATAGTGCAAGGATACAGGTCGAAACTACTGAGAGCTTCGCCTGGTTCTTTAATGTGCCGTAAAGCACCGTCACACGGGACCTATGTTTAATGTCTCATCCGAAAGACTATTAATTTTGTAATTTTAGTTGTCCGAAGGTGTACGGAATTACCCGGATTGACTCTAAATAATTTAAATAACGTAAGATAGAGAAGACACTTTCATTTTCTATTCTAGGAATCCATATATAAGGCTACTGGATGGTTTCTGAACCGATTTGAGATATTAATGCTAACATATCGCTTCAGTATGCACCAAGATCGGTTCAATATTGGATATTACCGAAGTTTGTATTGAAAAAATAACACATGACAAATTTCTTTGAAGGTCAAATTAAACTGGCGACAAATAAAATCGTTATTTTACCTTTAATTGGATACCTGTCAACTAAAGTCCTCCATATTGTTTACAAAATGGAACCAGGCAACTTGTTTGGTTTCCGACTTTTAGCCTCAACGCAAATTAGAAGAGCAGTGGAACCATCAGTTAGACAACTAGCTTGATCTCTAAAACCTAGAAAGAGTTTCCCTTGAATAAGACCTTGTTTTCTGCCTGAAATGGTAATTTTGTAACATTCCTTACTATGTGCCTATTTGAAAAATAAACTAGCTTCATATTACCCATTTAAAATCAGCAGGTATACTCAAACAGGAGATATTTGTTAAGTTGTGCGTTCGCACCCGGCATTACTCGTATACTTTTAATTCCACTGTTCAGATTAGGCTTTCTTTTTCTTGTATGTTGCTTTCAACATCATTTCAGTTCTATTGCAGAGACGGGTTCTTTTTCTTGAACTTATAATTATGTCCTTTTAGCGAAAAGGACTAACTCCTATGACTCCCTTTCGTAAAATCTAAAGTCCTTTTCACAAAAAGTACTCCTTTTCGTATTTTAGACGAACCCCCCAAAGGCGATGTCACTTTTTGACAGGTTGCCTCTGAGTACATAGTTGAAAGTTTGGCACAGATTTTGTGTTTGACAAGTTAGAACTCTCATAATTTTATAAATAGAGCACAAAACTAGGATTTAGACATACCTGTTGCTTGTGTATTTAATCTTTTGTTTGAAATACAAATATTTTCAATTCAAAAGTTAAATATATTCCCCAAAACACTCAAAGTGGGTGCCACGTACCATAAATTTTGTTGGTGTTTTGTCTGAGATTTACATGTTATAAATGACTTCTACAAGCTTTTTTTAGGAAAATGAAGATTTAATAATTTGTCTTTGATCATGTTAGTTACTTATTTCAATTCCATTTCCCTACAACAGAGTTTAAACTGACAACACAGAAAGGCAGTATAGCGGTATCTTTGCTACTGGAAAATCTATGGTGGACTTGAGACAGTACAGTGCATAATAAATGTCCATATATGAAAGAAACACTGTAGCATCTCATTATTGAGAATAAGGGCCCTTGTAGCTCAGTTGATAGCTTGCAGGACTTGAGAACAAGGGGTCGTGGTTCAATCCCTGGCTTGTCTAGTTTCTTTCTGAAGATTGATGTCATTGCAACAGAATTCATTCCTCTCCCAAGAAAAAGTGGGATAATACTGTAAAAAACCCTCTTTATCGAGAAAACCCATGAAAATCTGAATCATGTGTCTAAAGAATTTTTACGTCTTATGGAATCATTCCGTATACATCAAATATACAATATTGGTCTAAAGAATAAAGCACAGAAATTCATCAATTTATCTTTTAATTCAGAAAACAATACCACATGTATGCATAGGACTGCATATAATGGAGGGGCATTTACCTGTATTATGCCGAAAAAGTTGTGCAGAGCATGTGTAAAAGAGTCTCCAGGAAAGCATAGATAGGCGCTGATGTAATGTTGAAAACTGCATTAGACACCATACAATAAATCAACCCAAACATAGGGTTCAATGGAGGATAATAAATTCATTACCAAATGACAGTATTTCAGGCTTATCCAAATCAAAAGCATTTGCAGATGACAAAATAAAAGTGACTGAAAATTTAAAATTTGTTTTGGGAAGGGTAGAAAACATTGTGGGAACAGGAGAAAATGGTTGTTACCACAATGTTTTCTAAAGGCTTCTTTCTCAGGGTCATCAAAAGTATGTATTATGTGGTAATGGGTTAGTAGTTTCAATTTAAAATCAAATTATTACTCCCTCTGTCTGGGGCTTTTTTGAGTTTGGCTAAATGAAATACAATTTGAACAGACTTTTTTTTTATTCCTTGTGATATTAACCATTTACCACACAGTCCAGAGTTTTTACAACCCAAAAGAAGGAGGACTTTTAAAGTATTGTGGGAAAAGGAAGAAAAATGCTGGTAACTAGCATTTTCTCCCTTTTCCAACACTATCCATCTTATCAAAGACAAAAATCATCATTTCAGCTAGTGTACATATTTTTTCATCTTTGCTAGCCAAGGTGATGATCAGTCCATGATCTTACAAGATAAGATCCATGTAGTGATTGTCACCTTGGCTAACAAAGATGTTTTATTTTGTAGTCTGCAAACAATTTCAGTTTGGTCTTTTCCAAAATTTTGTTAGAGGGTTTAGGTGCAAATTTTGTCGTACACCCTTAAACTGTCTCGCCCAAAGAATTTACACCTGACTTTGGGCTGACCTCCATTAAAAACTAAACGATCACACAATAAGCCAGTATCCCTCAAAAAAGTATGATTTGATGCTGAAGTTGAAATGGATTAGTTACAGATTAATGAAGAAAAACAAGGTTTTGTTTTCAACATTGCTGTATTTTTGTAATCATAGGGACAACACAGGGCTTCAGCTAAATCCCCCCTAAGGAACAACTTGTTGTGCTTGAAATGCAGCAGGTGCATTCCGAAAATGTTGTGAAAAATGGCAAAACTGCTTACATGACATCAAAAAGTCAGGAAAAATTTAACCCTTACTTTTCTTTCAGGTCTTAAATTGCTAAATTTAGCAAAAAATTAAACCCTTACTTTTCTTTCAGGTCTTGAATTGGTAAATTTAGGAGCTTCTGTAGGTTAAGATTAGACTGTCGACTAAATGTCTTGTCTGATCTCTGAATGTAATTCTGTCTTTCCACTGTAAAGAGGAATTTGATTTCAAAATTGGAAATATTAATTATTCTCCAGTGAACTCTGTTATGGGTACTCATTAGAATCGTCTCATCGAGACGATTCTAATGAATACCCACAACATAGGGTTTTGAAAAGAATGGATTTAGAATACCATCACTCCCTCTTATTTGAGCTCTGATTGTTTATATTTATTTACAGAAAAACCATCTTATTACATAGAGAAGGCAAGAACTGATTCCGTTGTCGTTGTTTTTGATCCTTTTGCCAGGTAATTGAACTGGCTGGCCGGCGACACATCAGTTCTGATTGGTCATATTTTAGATGATACGGAACCTGGTATGAAAGTGAAAGTGAAGAATGACGGCGGACATTTACCTATGTATAACAAACAGACTACAGGACAAACAAACAGTGCTGTTTGGGCTTCTATGCTCATTATGGAGTAAGTTCATCCTTTATAAATTATCGTACAAATATAATCCTGACTTTTAATGACCCTGAGAAAGAAGCCTTCTGAAAACATTGTGGGAAAAAGAGAAAATGCTGGTAACCAGCATTTTCTCCATTTCCCACATTGTTTTCTACTCTTCACAAAACAAATTTCAAATTTTCAGTCATTTTTATTTTGTCGTCTGCAAATGCTTTCATTTTGGACCAGTCTAAAATTTTGTTGTTTGGTAAAGAGTTAACTGTTTACCAATCAACAAAATGTTAGATTTGTTTTGGGAAGGGAAGAAAACATTTTAGAAAAATGAGAAAATAGTGGTTACCAGCATTGTTTTCCCACAATATTTTCAGAAGGCTTTCTTCCCAGGGTGGAAAAAACCAGGGATTGCTTAACTCATTACCACATGACAAAATTTTTAGACTGGTGCAAAATGAAAGCATTTGCAGAGGACAAAATAAAGTTGACTGAAAAATTGAAATTTGCTGTGGGAACGGTAGAAAACACTGTGGAAAAAGGAGAAAATGCTGGTTACCAGCATTTTCTCCTTTTCCTACAGTGTTTTCAAAAGGCTTATTTCTCAGGGGCGTCAAAAGTAGGGATTTTGTAGTAATGGGTTAAGAAAGGGTTTACAACAGGATATCGCTGTAGGACTCCAACAAATATCAAAATGTATGAGAATATGTAGAAAGTACACACAGTCTTCCGAACAAAATCCATAACAAAGAAACAAATGAACAAATGCATAGCAGAAATATAGGGACCAGGTAGGATGGGAACCCAGAATGCTCGGACGAAAGGCCAACACCATAACCACTGAGCTAAACTCATTACCAAATGACAAAATTTCAGGTTTGTCCAAATCAAAAGCATTTGCAGACGACAAAACTGACTGAAAATTTGAAATTTGTTTTGAGAAGAGTAGAAAACAATGTGGGAAAAGGAGAAAATGCTAGTTACCAGCATTTTCTCCTTTTCCCACAATGTTTTCGAAAGGCTTCTTTTTCAGCGTCGTGAAAAGTAGGGATTGTGTGGTAATGGGTTAGAGAATTCTGTCCAACGCTGTTGTTAAATATTGTATTTTAACTGAGATGAAGCCCTGCATGAAAGAGTTGCTGCCCGTAACACGACCCCTCTTAACCCTTTCCTAAACAAGCCCTTGTTTTTACGTGTCTGCAGTACAAGTCTGTGGGAAAAGTCTGCTTGTAACGAGCAATTTCTCCTTTTTCCACCCTTTTTGAGAACTTTATGCAATTTTCTCCAAATCTAAAATTGTCGTCTGCAAACTCTTTCGGTTTGGAAGGGTCCAAAATTTATTGTTTGGGAAAGCGTTAAAGTCATCATTTATTGATGGCTCAAAGCCATATTAGGCAGGAAGTCTGTTTTTGGATAACAAATGGGATTAATGACTCAATGGTCAATTTAGGACAAGCCCCCACCTAACGGACAAAATCTGTAACAAAGAAACAAATGAACAAATGCAAAGCAGAAATACAGAAACTGGGTAGGATTCAAACCTAGAAGGCCAGGACAAAAGGCCATCACTATAACCACTGAGCGAAGAGGAATTCTCTCCAAAGCAGTTCAGAGTTCCCACTTGCACAAATTATTGCGTAAATCATGTTCTGAAATATTGGTTACACGCAAGACCTCAAGCACAAAAATACATGGACAAAAAAAAGCCATTATCAACTTATCTCATGCAAAATGGAATGGTCTGAAGTTACCTGTTACCCTTATTGACAAATTTTGTCAAATCATGCAGAAATAGCTATCAAGAAGTTACTAGACATAAAAAAAAAACACTGAACCCATGACTCAACAAAATGTCTCTTGGACATTGTCCGATCAAAGTAAATTAAGACTGCCTTTTCAGATTTTTATTGGCTTTAACCCATTACCACACGGCAAAATTTTAGACTTATCTAAATTGAAAGCATTTGTAGACGACAATTTCAAACCGGCTAAAATGATGCAATTTTGCTTTGTTAGAGAAGAAAACTTTGTGGGAAAAGGAGAAAATGCTGGTTACCAGCATTTTCGCCTTTTCCCACGATGTTTTTAAAAGGCTTCTTCCTCAGGGTCGTTAAAAGTCGTCATTTTGTGGTGAAGGGTTAAGCAGTACATTTAACCCATTACCACGTGGAAAAATTTTAGACCTATCGAAATTGAAAGCATTTTCAGACGACAATTTCAAAGTGGCTCAAATGGTGCAATTTTACTTTCATAGGGTGGAAAACATTGTGGGAAAAGGAGAAAATGCTGGTTACCAGCATTTTCTCCTTTTCCCACAATGTTTTCTAAAGGTTTCTTTCTCAGGGGCGTCAAAAGTAGGGATTGTGTGGAAATGGGTTAAATAACTATCTCAATATAAAAGACTTTTTTGCTGCAAATCATCAATATGGATTGCTTTGCCTCTAGTTGGGAACCATTTTTGTCATACCCTCCAATAGGAAATCTTACCCCCAGATTTTCAGCCCATGGGGTAAGTGTACCTTCGAAATAAAAAGCTAGTGGGAACACTGGCAGTTGTTTGGTATTGTATTTAAAGCGAGATGATGCCATGCATTAAGCAGTGGTCACCCATAACAAGTTTAAATTTGTAGTAAGATGACAGAGAATCTCTGTTTGACTGTATTAACCCATTACCACACAATCCCTACTTTTGACGACCCTGAGAAAGAAGCCTGTAGAAAACATTGTGGGAAATGGAGAAAATGCTGGTAACCAGCATTTTTTCCTTTTCCCACAATGTTTTCTACCCTTCACAAAACAAATTTCAAATTTTGAGTCACTTTTATTTTGTCGTTTGCAAATGCTTTCGATTTAGACAAACCTAAAATTTTGTCGTTTGGTAATGAGTTAAACACCTGTCCAACAAAGTCTTTGGGAGTATTCCTTTCACCTGTTACGACACAATGTTCTGTGCTCTGGAATGCTGTTCTGGAACATGCGAAAGTAATATTAAAGAACACAATACACTGTTCCTGAAGTATGTTCCAAATGGAGCATGTTCAGAGCATTGTTCTAAACCATATCAAAATGAAAGTACATTGGCATGATGGCTGTAGCAAGAGAGCTACTGCCATAGCTGTGTTACTTAACTCTTTACCACACAATCCCGACTTTTAACGACCCTGAGAAAAAAGCCTTTAGAAAACATTGTAGGAAAAGGAGAAAATGCTGGTAACCAGCATTTTCTCCTTTTCCCACAATGTTTTCTACCCTTCCCAAGACAAATTTCAACTTTTGAGCCATACTTACATTGTCGTCTGCAAATGCTTTCAATTTAGACTGGTCTACAATTTTGTCGTTTGGTAAAGGGTTAAGGAAGTGATTAGCTGCAGAGAGAGAGAGTAGAGACGAGTCTACTATGCCCCAATTTATGGCATTCATGTCGTAAGAAAGAACAATAATTGCAAATTTTGCTGTGATGAATTGTCCGTCTTTCAGCCATCTTGTATCACCTAGCAACCGTTCAGCAGGTGAGCTACATCTCGATTGGATTAGAACATTTAGAACATGTTCTGAAGAACACTGCACAGTGTTCCAAAATACTCCATTGACCTAGAACATGTTCGGAGTGTTTAGAGTAGCAAAAGGAATATGCCCTTTTTTTTCTTTCAGAGTCATGATTTATGGTTCATTCTCCATTCTTGTAAATTTGAGTAAAGTAGATGGGAAACTTCCATACAGTACATCAACAGTGGTCCTGCTGATTGAGTTTACAAAGGTATGATACTGTGTCAAGGGGTATGTGCAAGACTATTGTAAGTGCATACACATTTAATATGCATTTACAATAGTCTTGCACTAACCCCTTGGTGTAGAAAGTACATGCAATCATTAGAATGGTTTACTGTTACATGTTACCTTTCATTAACTGTTTACCAAACACCAAAATTTTATACTGGTCCAAGAATTGAAAGCATTTGCAGACAACAAAATAAACGTAACTCAAAAATTGTAATTTGTTTCCAGCAGTGTAGAAAACATTGCAGGAACAGGAGAAAATGCTGGTTACCAGCATTTTCTCCTTTTCCCACAATGTTCTCAAATGACTTTTCAAAAAGCATTTGCAGACAAAAATAATGTGACTCAAAAATTAAAATTTGTTCTGGGAACGGTGGAAAAAGTATGAGAAAAGGAGAAATGCTAGTTACAAACATTTTATTCTTTTCCTACAAAGTTTTCAAAGGCTTCTTTCACAGAGTCGTGAAAACCCGGGATTGTACTCCAATTGACATTTTTGGAGCGGCCCAATGCCGAGTCAAATTCTCATCACCGCCAACGTGTCGAGTATCATGAAGGTGCCTCGTTTACTTGGTGTCAAAGCATTAACCTGAATATTCAATTCACATATAGTATAGATCGGAATATTCTCTGTTAGTTTTCTATTAGGGCATGGAAGCCATGGCTTAAACTATCCAAATAGAGATGACTGATTGAGAGAAGTCATATCACACGTAATCAGAACACAAGTGAAAAAATTCTTATATTGCGTGTATTTAGTGCACAGGTATTACATACTGATAACCCTTTATTTCATACTGATACAATACTACGGTTTTATGCCGTAACTATTTACGCGTCTGATTTGTACAAATCTTTTTGATGCATAAAAATTAGTAAAAATTGGCAGCACGTAAAAAAACAAACGTTATACGGTATGTCTGTGCTACAAAAGATTGCTGTAGTGATTTTTTTTTTTTTGTTGTTGTGTATCTTTCTATTATGTTATGAACCTTGTTGTCCACCTGTCTGTCTGTCTCTGCCCGCCAGTCTGTCTATCTGCCCTTCTGTCTGCCCACGCGTCCATCCCTGGGTCCTCCTGTCTTTTGGGAAAAGAAGAAAATGCTGATTATCCACATTTTTTCGCCTTTTCCCACAATGTTTTCGAAAGGCTTCTATCTCAGGGTTGTAAAAACCAGGGATTGTTTGGTAAAGGTCTAACATGTCAGATATCTCTGTTATTACTGAAAATATTTGTATCAAACTTAAACAACTTATTAACTTATAACTCTTTACCAAACAAGAAAATTTTAGACTGGTCCAAACTGAAGCCTTTGCAGAGGACAAAAATTAATGTGACTCAAAAATTGAAATTTGTTCTGGGAAGGGTAGATAACATTGTGAGAAAAGGAGAAAATGATAGTTACAAGCATTTTCTCCTTTTCCTACAATTTTTTCAAAAGCTTTCTTTCTCAGGATTGTGAAAAGTTCAGATTGTGTGGGAACCTTTGCAACAAGGGCATGTAACCATGGAAATATTTTTGACAGTTATGCCCCTTAGTGAAATAGAATTTTCAATGAATATCAAGCAGTGGGCTTTATGGCATTCAAGTGCTTGCTCTTCAATGCAGTGTTTTTGTTTAATATTTTCAGCTTCTGCTCTCTGCAGTCATGTATTTATCACAGCTGATGAACAAAAGGACAAGAATTCCGAGACTTTCCATTCAAACATGCACTTCCTTCAGTATTCCTGCAGTATTATATATGTTGAACAACAACCTGGGGCTACACATGCAAACTCAAATGGACCCAACTACCTACCAGGTGACTGTAAAGTTTGTAAAGGGTATTTGTTTTTATGGGAGAAAGTTTGAAATATATTTCATCAAGTGAATATCAGAAATATCAGAACATGGGTAATATTTTCAAGAATGGCATAGCCTCAAGTGAAAATATTACCAATGATGTTCACGAGATGAAATAAATTTTAATCCTTTACCAGTATAAACAAATAGAAATAAATTTCTATCTTTTACCAATAAAAACAAGTATTCTATTTATTGCATGCTTCTAACCCTTTTATGGGGCGACTTACATCAAAATCTAGTACAGTTCTCTTCTGTAACTCCCCATGGCGAACCTCATCTGCAGAACAACACATTACATTTTTAGCTCACCTTGAGCACAACATGCTCAAGGTGAGCTTTTAGGATCATCCACTGTCCTTCGTGTGTCATCAACAATTCTTTAAACATCAACTCCTCCTAAACCGCTGGGCCAATTTGGACCAAACGTGGCTGGAATGTTCCTTGGGAGGTCCTCTTTAAAAATTGCTCACAGACTTTGATTTCATCAAAAACTCAGGTTGCCATGGCAACCAAATGCAATTTTCCAGGAAATTCTTTAAAAATCTTCTCCTCTGAAACCGCTGGTCAGATTTGAAAATAATTTCACAGAGATGTTCCTTGGGTGACCCTTTTCAAAAAGTGTTCTTGAAATTTTGATCCGTCAAGAAACATTGCTCTGGCAAATGGGGGCTACTTGCACTGAAGGAATTCTTAAAAATCATTCTTCTCTAAAAGCGCTGGTCAGATTTTGATATAATTTCACAAAGATGTTCCTTGGATGACCCTTTTCAAAAAGTGTTCGCAAAATTTTGATCCGTCAAGAATCATGGCTCTGGTGAATGGGGGCTACTTGCACTATACAGAAATGAAGAAATTCTTAAAAAAAAATTTTCTCAGAAATCCCTGATCAGATTTTGAAATTATTTCACAGAAATGTTCTTGGATGACCCTTTTCAAAAATTGTTTGTGAAATTTTGATCTGTCAAGAAATATGGCTCTGGTGAATGGGGACTACTTGCAATATATGGCCATGAAGAAATTCTTTAGAATTATCCTTCTCTGAAAGGGCTGGTCAGATTTTGATATAATTTCACAGAAATGTTTCTTAGCTTACCCTTTTCAAAAAATTGCTCGAGAAATTTTGATCCATCAAGAAACATCCTATGTCAACTTTTTACCATGTGTATGCTCTAGAGGCCACATTTTTAGTTCTATACTCATAAAACTTGGTAAGAATGTTTGTCTCAATAAAATCTCGGACAAGCTTGAAAAAGGGTCATGTCGGGTCGAAAACTAGGCCAGTAAGTCAAATCTTGTGTACGCTCTAGATCTGTATTTTCTGTCCAATACTCCTGAAAGTTGGTCAGAATGTTTGCCTTGATGATATCTCAAACAGATTTAAAATGGGTCATGTCAATTCAAAGACTAGGTCACCAGGTCAGATCTTAGAAAAACCTTGGGTACGCACACACGTAGGCCACATTTACATTCCAAAACTCTTCAAAGTTAGTCAGAATATTTGTCTTGATATCTATGAGTTTGAAAATGGGTCATGTTGGTTCAAAAACTAGGTTTCCAGGTCAAATCTTAGAAAAATCTTGTGTATCCCATAGAGGCTGCATTTTCAGTCCAACACTCTTAAAAAAATGGTCAGAATGTTTGTCTTGATAATATTTTAAATGACTTTGAAAATGGGCCATGCGGGTTTAAAGAACTAGGTCAAATCTTACGAAAATCTTGTGTACGCTCTGGAGGCCATATTTACAGTCCAAGACTCTTGAAAATTTGTCAGAATGTTTGTCTGGATGTTTTACTGAATGTTGACATTTGTAAACAATTGTTATATGTGTAGAAAATGATGTTTGTATTGTATATTATGTAGAGAGTGGAAATAAAAAAAATGATCTCTTTTGGCAGGGATATCCTTTCAACAAAATAACATTTTACTTCCAGGTATTGAGCAACCTAAAAATTGCTACAACTGGTTTACTGTATAGAGTTATAATCAAAAGGTAACGTGTTTTCTTTCAATTAATTCAACCATTTTACCCTTTACCACACAGTCCTGGCTTTTTAATGATCCTGATAAAGAAACTTTTTGAAAACATTAAGGGAAGAAAAGGGTTGAGAGAAAAGGAGAAAATTATGAGCATTTTCTATTTTTCCCATGATGTTTTCGGACTCCACATTCCCAAGGGCCATTAACCCTTTACCACACAATCCTGACTTTTAAATAACATGAAAAAGAATACTTTTGAAAACATTGTGGGAAAAGAAGAAAATACTGGTTACCAGCATTTTCTTTTTTTCCCACTATGTTTCTATCCTTTTATAAATGAAATGTTGATTGTCGAGTTACATTTATTTTGTTACCTGCAAATGCTTTCAGTTCGGACAAGTCTGATATTTTGTTGTTTAGTAAAGTTTTAAAACAAAGGGTTAAGAGTGAATTTATCATAACACAGGTTAAGTTTAGAGGTCCATGCACAAGAAACTAGTTTTCTTATTTATTGAAGTTCAATGCCTGTTTAATAGCTTAGTTTCCTATGTCACACCAGTAGTAACACAACTTTCTCTCTAAGTCACTGACTACATTTCTTCTGTCCATGAAAAGTGAGAGCCAAAAAGTGATAGGAAAAAAAGATTGCCTATATCAAGTACCAAACTACCTACCACCAGGTCAAAGTCGGATACACATACCACTGAGCTACACAGACGGGTCCAGAAATAGTACAGATTTTCCAGAGAAGAAATATTTTAACCCTTTACCCAATAAAGCATCTCAATTAATTGACCCTAAATAACAGCAAGGATGAAGCTGTTTCTTATGTATATATGGCACCTTTTGATAGCATACAAAACATTGTGGCAAAAGGTGAAATTGCTCACAATGTTTTCTTAAGGCTCCTACATGCGATGCGTAGAAATGAGTATCTATGGAGTAAAGGGTTAAGGGAAGAAAACAATTTCTTTTCTTTACGAAGTTCCAATATTCCCGAATGGTTGACCTTTTCAAAAATTGTCGTCAAAATTTTTATGAATTAACCATAGACCGATCTGTCTTTTCAGGATACTGACAAACTATCAGTGGATTGCTCTGGGTTTGTTGATGTTGGCTGGAATTTGTGATAGGTATTTTTTAGCATTTTTGGCTCATCTGTTTGTGAGGAAAATGTCAAGGTATTGTCTTAGCCCTTTTGTCTTCTGTGATGTCATCTGTGTTGTCGTCTGCATTGTTATGTGAAAACTTTGACATTTTTTAATATCTTTGTTTCGTATTTATTTCAAACGTGAACAAGTTATAAACTATAAAAAAGGGGAACTTGTACAACAAGGACATGTAACGGTCATGGTATTTCGTTACAGTTTGATTATACTGCAAAGAAATTTCTCGTGATCTGATTGGTTAACATGCCGGGAACATAATTATATATCATGTACCCTGGCGAAAACCATTTAAAGCCAGTTTCCCTTTTGAGTGCCTCATAAATATCACTACACTTGGTACACAACATCCAAAATGGCGGCATGGGTTGATCACTAGATTGCATGTTTATGCACCAAACTGCACTTTTTATTGATGTCAGTTTCCAGTGACATAAGTTTTCATTGAATTTGGGCAATCAGAAGGGAATTTCTATTTCGTCAGCATACTCAATTAATGGATTATAAAACAGGAAAATTTTGCTTAACTTGCTTTGAAAGGGTAAAACTTTGCAGTATAATAAATTGATTGTATGGTCAGGTGGCAGGGGACTTGGAAACTTGTTCACAGCTGTGTCGAATCATGTCACCACCTTGCCTTCGGCTCAGGGGCAACAGGATTCACCATAGCTGTTAACATGTTTCCAAGTCCCCTGCCAACTGACTGTACAACTAATAATGCCCTCTTGCAACTTAGAATTTAAGCAACCATGGCCAAGCATTGGCACTCATATGCTTGTCTTGTTTTTCACTAGGAGAGAAGTTAAAGAAAAAAAAGTGTTTTACATACTGTTTTGTTTGCTTCACATGTCTTTCATTAGACATTAAACTTTCAACCGTTCACTGTTGGATCTGGCTTAGGAGTGGTATGTTTCACAGTTAGATTTAGGGCGCTGAATTAATCCATTACCACACAATCCCTACTTTTGACGCCCTTGAGAAAGACGCCTTTAGAAAACATTGTGGGAAAAGGATAAAATGCTTGTAACCAGCATTTTCTCCTTTTCCCACAATGTCTTCTACCCTTCACAAATCAAATTTCAAATTTTCAGTCACTTTTATTTTGTCCTCTGCAAATGCTTTCGATTTGGACCAGTCTAAAATATTGTCGTTTGGTAATGACTTAACTCCTTACCACACAATCCTAACTTTTGATGACACCGAGAAAGGTAACCAGCATTTCCTCCTTTGCCCACAATGTTTTGTACCCTTTCCAAATCAAGTTTCATTTTTTGATTCACTTTCATTTTGTAATCTGCAAATGCTTTCAATTTGTGCAAAATTTTGTCGTTTGGTAGAGTTAACATAATGGACCATTTCAATTAGGAATCTTATGAACATGAAACTTTGCAACAAATGCATAGCTGAAATACGAACCATATCTGGAGGGATTCGAACCCGTGCAAAGAAGATACTCATTCTTTTGGAGGATTTTTTTAATCTTTAACCGAAAATACAAATATTCTAATTAATTTCGTGTTTTTAATCATGTCTTGGAGGAACTTTATCAAAATCCCGTACCTTTCTTTTCAGTCATTCCTCATGGAATTCCCCCTCCACATAGCAAGCATTACAATTTCACATTAAGCATGAGAAATGTAAGGTAAATGATGTCATATTTCCATCTGG
Organism: Tridacna crocea; assembly: GCA_943736015.1. Lineage (NCBI taxonomy): Eukaryota > Metazoa > Mollusca > Bivalvia > Cardiida > Cardiidae > Tridacna > Tridacna crocea. The sequence goes on along the minus strand of OX031066.1, from coordinate 28,061,341 downwards.
TTGTGAGTCACACACATTTTACCTAGTTAACTAGAATATAAAAATCGGTATTTTCACTGGTTGTAACATGAAATACCGAAAAATATTTCACCAATATTTCTGGATAACCTACCAGAAAGCATAAAATAATACTTTCATCTTATTGAGAGTCCTCAAGTAGAGTAACATAGGGTCCATGATCCTAAAGCCCTATTTTGCTTTATTTTTTCAGCTATGGTGGTTTTCATTCCAATGTGCCAAACACAGAAAAGATTTTTATCACGGCAGAAGGTCTAGTTATGATCTTTATGTACACATCAATATCTGGACTGGCTGCTGTTTATACAGAGTATATTATGAAAAAACAGTTAAAGGTCAGTGCTACGGTGATGGTTGGATCCTTTACCATAAAAATCCCGAGTTTTAATGTTTCTAGAGAAGAAGGCTTTTGAAAACATTGTTGAAAAAGGAGAAAATGCTGGTAACCAGCATTCTCTTCTTTTTCTACAATGTTTTTGTAGTATCAAAGGAAAATTCATCACTTTTATGCCCATTTTGATTGTGGTCTTGGAGTACTTTTATTTTGGAGAAGTCTACATTTTTTGTCATTGGTAAAAAATTGACCAAATGACAAATTTTTACTCTGGTGCAGATTGAAAACATTTGCAGGGAGACAAATTAACTCTGACTCAAACAGCAAAACGTTGTCTTTTGTGACATTAGAAACCAATTGTAGAAAAATATTATCAGACAATTTGGACCAATTTAGGCTAGGATTTTGTCATTTTCTGAATGGAACTGTAATTGTTTGCTTACCTGAGCTGAAGGGGAGCGTTTAGGATCACCTGGTGTGTGTTATCCGTCATGCGTCATCAACAATTCTTTAAACATTAACTCATCCTAAAATGCTGGGCTAATTTGGACCAAACATGACTGAAATGTTCCTTTGGAGGTCCTCTTGAAAAAGTGTTCACAGAATTTGATTCCATCAAAAATTCTGGCTGCCATGGCAACCAAATGGAATTTTTTAATTCTTTAAATGATCATCTCTGATGAAACTGCTGGTAAGATTTTGAAATAATTTCAGAAATGTTTCTTGGGTGACCCTTATTAAAATTGTTCGTGAAATTTTTATCCATTAAGAAACAAAGCTCTGGTGAATGGGGGCTACTTGCACTAAACAGAAAAAAAGAAATTCTTAAAAATTGTTCTTCTCTGAAACGTTTGGTCAGATTTTAAAATAATTTCACAGAAATATTCCTTTGGTGACCCTTTTCAAAAATTGTTTGCAAAATGCTGATTTGTCAAGAAACATTGCTCTGATTGAGAGGGTGGGAGGGCTACTTGGACAATATGGACATGAAGAAATTCTTACAGATTCTTCTTTGAAATGGCTGGTCAGATTTTCAAATAATTTCACAGAAATATTTCTTGGATGACCATTTTTTTCCAATTGTTTGAGAAATTTTGATCCATAATAAACTTGGCTCTTATAGCTGTGGGCTATTTATGCTATACAGACATGAAAAAATTCTTAAAAATTCTTCTTCTCTGAAACCGCTGGTCAGATTTTGAAATAATTATACAGAGATGTTCCTTTTCTTTTTCATGCAATAAACTTTGCATTTGTTGTCAAATTTTTTGTGAAATTTGCACAGTTTGTTTGCCTTATCCGTAGCTTAACTCTATTGGTTTTGAAAAAAATCCAACAATCAGTATGGGAAAAGTAGCCTTTTAACTCTACCACAAGAGAAAATTTTAGACTGGTCCAAATTAAAAGCATTTGCAGACGACAAAATAAAGGTGACTGAAAAATTAAAATTTGGTTTGGGAAGGGTAAAAAACACTGTGGGAAAAGGAGAAAATGCTGGTTACCAGCATTTTCTCCTTTTCCCACAGTGTTTCAAAAGGCTTCTTTCTCAGGGTCGTTAAAAGTTGGGATTGCTTGGTAAAGAGTTAAAGTTGAAAATATCCATTTCTTGTTTGGGCAATGAAGTCCATAGTTTTGATCCAGTTCTTTTGAAATTTTCAAAGATTGTTTCGGTTCAAGGGGTTGAACTCCATTACAAGTGAAGAAAATCAACTGATCAGTTCAGGAAAAGCAGCCTTTTGATGGCTTAGTATTGTTTACTCAACAAGGTCCACATTATTTGTCACATATCTATGAAATTTGATGGGATTGTTTAGCCCATTACCACGCAATTCCTACTTTTGACAAGTCTGAGAAAGAAGCCTTTAAAAACATTATGGGAAAAAGAGATAAGGGTGGTAACCATCATTTTCTCTTTTTCCCACAATGTTTTCTACTTGTCAAAAAACAAATTTTCAGTCACTTATAAAATGTTGTCTACAAATGCTTTCGATTTGGACAAGCCTAAAATACTGTTGTTTGGTAACGAGTTAATACAAGATACACTGAAACCCTATCAAATGCAGCTGGATTCCAAACAATTATCTTTCATTGTAGGTCTCCATTCACATACAAAACATGCTGTTATATTCATATGGGGTTGCTCTAAACCTTTTTTCATCATGGTGGAACAGTGATCTATCACATGACCAGTCACGTGTTTTCTTCCCAGGATTCTCTTCTTACACATGGGTGATTGTGTTCACACAGGTAACTTATAATAAAAATTTTGGTCAAATTTTATTCATATATTTTACCGAGTACTACAAAAAAATCTGTGCACATCCAAATGAATTTTTGTCTGTGAATTTTGCTAGAATGTTTTAACATAATATTAGTGTAATAAAAACACTTACTGTCAGGCCAGAAGAGCCTTTGTCATTGTATGTTTTTTTGTCCTCAGTCTGCCAGACTCTTTTTATATGCCCGTGGAAGATGGGATGTATTATGGATCACCTGTGGTGGGCGGGCAGCGTCCCCTTCTTTGTCCGGAGCATAACTTTGTCATCTATAGTCCGATTGACTTGAAACTTTGCAGTTCTGTTTGTTGCAATAATATAGAGTGCAGTGCGAAAGAACCGTAACCCTACCTCGAGCTGTCTTTGAGTTATTTTCCTTTGATCAACAATTTTACAGCATTTTCAGCATGTCCTGAGCATAACTTTGTCATCTCTGGCCTGATTGACTTGAAACTTGGCAATTGTGTTTGTTGCAATAATGCAGATTGCATTGCGAAAGAACAGTAACTCTACCTCGCGCTGTCTTTGAGTTATTTCCCTTTGCCATTTTAACAGCATTTTCTGCTTGTCCAGAGCATAACTTTATAATCTCTTGTCCGATTGACTTTAAACCTGGCAATTGTGTTTGTTGCAATAATACAGAGTGCAGTACAAAAGAACTGTATCTCTACCTTGTGTTGTCTTTGAGTTATTTCCCTTTGATCGTCATTTTAACAGCATTTCCTGCTTGTCTAGAGCGTAACTTTGTCATCTCTGGTACGATTGACTGTAAACTTTGCACTTGTGTTTGTTGCAATAATGCGGAGTGTAGTGTGAAAGAACCATAACTCTACCTGGCGCTGTCTTTGAGTTATTTCCCTTTGTCATTTTAACAGCATTTCTGCTTGTCAGGAACATAACTTTGTCATCTCTAGTCCGATTCACTTTAAACTTGGCAATTGTGTTTGTTGCAATAATACGGAGTGTAGTGCAAAAGAACGGTAACTCTATCTCGCGCTGTCTTTGAGTTATTTCCCTTTGATTGTCATTTTAACAGCATTTTCTGCTTGTCCGGAGCATAACTTTGTCATCTGAAGTCTGATTGACTTTAAACTTGGCAGTTGTGTTTGTTGCAATAATACAGAGTGCAGTGTGAAAGAACCGTAACTCTACCACATGCTGTTTTTGAGTTATTTCCCTGTGATCGTCATTTTAACAACGCTCTCTGCTTGTCCGGTGCATAACTTTGTCATCTCTGGTCTGATTGACTTGAAACTTGGCATTTGTGTTTGTTGCAATGATATGGAGTGCAGTGCGAAAGAACCGTAACTCTACCTCATGTTGTATTTCAGTTATTTCCCTTTGATTGTCATTTTTACAGCATTTTCTGCTTGTCCGGAATGTAACTTTGTCATTTTCAGTCTAAACATCTTCAAATTTGGTATGCATGATTGTTGAAAAGTTATGGAGTGCAGTGCATAAGAATCATAGTCTGGTGAATTGCTATTTTCCTCTAGCTACACTTTATGATTAGTGTTCCCCCTTGACAACTGGCGGTCTGACGGGCGTATCTTGCGACAATTTGCCGCTCTTGTTTGTTTATGCTAGTAACCCATTACCACACAATGCTTACTTTGAATAACCCTGAGAGAAAAGTCTTCTGAAAACTTTATGGGAAAAGGAGGAAAATCTGATAACCAGCATTTTCTCCTTTTTCCATAATGTTTTCTTTCCCATCAAGGACAAAGTCATTTCAGCCATGTTTAAATTGTCACATGTAAAATTAAAATGCTTTCATTTTTGACAGGTCAAAGATTTTGGGTGGGAAAGAGTGAAGTCCACATGATTGTGTGGTCTGAAATTTGCTAAAATTACAGAGACTGTTTTATCAGTATTTCTTTACACTTACCTAATTCGGAAACAGTATAAACTCTTTAGCACACAATCCTGTCTTTTAACGCCCGCTAAGAAAGAAGCCTTTTCCCACAGTGTTTTTTTACATTCCCCAAACCAAATGATGGGGTGGGGGGAAGGTGAGGATCAAAATTTATCTCATCTTGTGAACATCATAGTTATTATTTTCAAGAGTGGTATGATTATATTCACTTGATACAATGAATTTCAATCTTTCACTGACAAAAAAAAGAAATATCCTCTTTTTATAAGCCTGAAGTGTCGTTTTATGTCATTGCCCCAGTCGTCTGTCCATCAGCAATTTCTTGTGTTCGCAACTCCTTCGACATTTCCCATTGGAATAGTTCAAACTTACCCACAATGAATCTCTATAATATCCAGTTGTGCATGTGACTCTTTAGGATTTCTAAAGGCGTTCTAGATTTTAACCCATTTCACTGACAAGCCCCTTCAGGCGTATATGTGACGCTCTGCAAAGCTCTTTTTTTTTTTTCTTACAGGCTGTGAATGGACTGATCATGTCAGTTGTGATAAAACATGGCAGCAATGTAACCCGACTGTTCATTATATCAGGAGCAATGCTGACTTCAACATTACTATCTGTGCTTATTTTTGGAACAATGATAAATATTTCATTTATTGTAGCAGCAGTTCTAGTCATTTTAGCCATTTATTTATATCACAAATAAGTATCAAATCATCTCTATTTTCTGTAACCTGCTACCTAACTCTTTTAAGCCTGCTGAGTGTGACTCAAGAATCTTTTTCGGACAGTGTAGATCAAGATCAGACTGCACAGAATGTGCAGTTTGACCTTGGATTTGTACTGTCCAATAAAGACATGTTTTCCCTCAAAAAAAAGATTTTTGAAATCCTATAATTGGGTCTTTACCTCTGTCTTAACCCTTTCCCAAACAATGCCTGCTGTTTATGATGCTGGGAATGTAGGCTTTTAGAAATACTGTCGGAAAAGGAGAAAATGCTGGGAACCAGCATTTTCTCCTTTTCCCACAATGTTTTTTACCCTTTCATAAACAAAAATTACATTTAACTTGTCATCTGTAAAAACTTCTTTACCCAACAAAAAAAAAATGTTGGCATGTTCACAACAAAAAAAATTTTGGCATGTCCACAACAAAAAAAAATTTTGGCATGTCCACAACAAAAAAAATTTTGGCATGTCCAAAGCCAAAGCAGTAGCAGACAACATATTAAATTTGACACAAAAATTGAAATTTGTTTTGACACAGAAAACATTGTAGTAAATTGAGAAAATGCTGGTTGCAGTGTTGTCAAAAGACTTCTTTCTAAGGGTCATTCTAAGTCAGGCTTGTTTTGTAAAGAGTTTACCTGTTTCCTAACGACAAAATTTTAAGAGTTTCCAAATTCAAAGCAGAAACAGACAACATAATAAATGTGACTCAAAAGTTGAACTTGTTTTGAGACAGGTAGAAAACATTGTTGGGAAAAGGAGAAAATGCTGGTAACAAATGCTGGTTACTAACATTTTCTCCATGTCCCACAATGTTTTCAAAAGGCCTTCTCAGGTTTATTAAACCTTTGGTATTGAATGGTTAAGGCTTAAGAGTTAGATTTCATGTATTTATCAGTATTAGTGTGAATTATGTATTTAATTTTTTACACTTTTTATACAAAATAATCAGTTGTATTCAAAAATATTATTTTAAATCAAATTTTTATTAGTACTTTATGCGTTGTTATACGCCGGAAGGTCTACTATATTATGACTCAGTCATCCGTTTGTCCATCTGTATATCTGTCCATCTGTTAGCCATTTCTTGTGTGTAACTCCTCGTACAGTTTTCATTGAAATAAGTGCAAACTGACCACAATGAATCTCTATGGTTTGTTGTTGTGCATGTGACTTTTAAACTCTGGATATCTGCAGGCCTTCAAACCCAGTTCACTGACAAGCCCCTTGGAGCATATATGGGCTGCTCTGCAAATATCTTGTCTATATTTGGGTTGCTTATGTGTGATTTCATTTTAGAATGATTTTTATGATTTAATATCATGTACTGAAATTAGAGGGATATTTTGTTCATTATCTAAGGGGGTTATTCAAGGGTGAATTATGTATTTCTTTAGATCCTCCAATAGTCAAAAATGCATTTTAGCATGGCAAGAGCTTGCAAAACAAAACAAAAGAAGTTAAAAGAAGTGTTGGGATTGAAGTAAATATTGAATTAAATAACCTCTATCGACACAATACAGACTTCTAGCAGCCCATGTCTCAAAAGTCTTTTGAAAACATTGTGAAAAAAAGAGAATTTGCTATTACCAGCATTTTCTCCTTTTCTCACGTTGTTTTCTGTCTTTTCAAAGACACTATTCACTATTTGAGATGTAATTTATTTGTCATCTGCAAAAGTGTTTGATCTCAAAAGGCCCAAAATTTTGCACTTTGTTAAAGGGTAGGCTAACCTACAATTTTTTTGACACGGTTATCCCCCTTTTTTATGTAGAATTGTCACTGAAAATCAAGGAATTGCAGCCAAGCATTGGCTATGGCTACTACGATTACTTTTATGATCAAACGGAACTGTTGCAACAATTTTTTTACAATTCTTTTTCCAATCATACTTTAACCCTTTACTCCATAGATACTCATTTCTATGCATTGCTTGTAGGAGCCTTTGGAAAAGATTTTTGCAAAAGGTGAAATTGCTCATGACAAACAATTTCACCTTTTGTCACAGTGTTTTCTATGCTATCAAAAGGTGTCATAAACACATAAGAAACGGCTTCATCCTTGCTGTTATTCAGGGTCATTTAGAGATACCATAGAAATGCCTTATTGGGTAAAGGGTTAACTCTTACTGATCAATCCTGGGTTTTCATGACTTGAAAAGAATCCTTTTGAAAACATTGTGAGAAAAGGAGAAAATGCTACTTAATAGCATTTTCTCCTTTTTCTCACAATGTTTTCTACCCTCCAAGAACAAATTTCAGTATTTGAGTCACTTTAATTTTGTGGCCTACGAATGCTTTCAGTTTGGACCAGTCTACAATTTTGTTGTTTTGTAAAGAGATAACTCTTTATTAAACAGTCCCAGGTTTTCACAACTCTAGGAAAGAATCCTTTTGAAAATGTGAGAAAAGGAGAAAATGGTGGTTAACCCTTTACTCCATAGATACTCATTTTGACGCATCAACAAGAGACAGCTTTTGAAAACATTGTGGGAAAAGGAGAAATTGCTCGTAACGAGCAATTTCTCCTTTTCCCACAATGTTTTCCACTCAATCAGATATTTGTATCCTCAATTATCCATATTTTTGACACCATATCTTTATTTGCTGCTGAAATGAAAGAGCCTCAAATTGGCATATCAGGTAAAGGGTTAACAGAATTTTCTTCTCTTTCCGCATTGTTTTCTATGCAATCAGAGAGCTACATCTCATTCGTATCAGTTTTGAGAATGTTGCCTGCAGAAATTTTAAATTTGAAAGAGTCTAAAATTTGTCATTTTGGAAAGTGATAATTCTGTATTTTTCAATTTTTTCAAGGTTTTATTTTCAATCCATACACTTGCTTTAATTTTTGGTTTAGCTTTCTCACATTAAATATGTTTTTAACATTATTTTGCTTTATAACTGTATTGTATTTAAGAGTGTTTTTATTTACAATAAATTGTTTTATTTTACACACTTGTGTTGTTTTATTTTGCACACTTCTGTTGTTATATTTATACACTTGTGTCGCTTTACATGTATATTATAATACACTTGTGTTGGTTTAATTTTACACACTTATCTGTTGTTTATATTACACAACTGTGTTGTTAATCATCTCCTATGCCTTCTTAAAGTGATTTCCTTTTGCTTATTATGTTTTCTAAAGCATTTTCTCCTTTTTTGCTCTACTGGCAGAAGACCAGCGGGCGTGTGTCATGGCCCGTTGTCCATCGTCCATCCGTTAACTTTCTTTTAAAACATCTTCTCTGAAACTGCCAAGCCAATTTTGATGAAACTTCACAGAAATCATACTGCCATGGTCCTCTTCAGAATTTCTTGAAAGAATTTAATTCCTTCAAAAACTCTGGTTGCCATGGCAACAAAACTGAAAAATTTTAAAAAATCTTCTTGTCTGAAACCGTAAGGCCTAAAGCTACCAAATTTGGCATGTAGCTTTATCTAGTGGACTTATACCAAGTTTCTTCAAATTGTAGCCCTGGGGTCAAAATTGGCCCCGCCCTAGGGGTCACAAGTTTTAAATGGGTTTGTGTAGGGAGAAATTTGAAATTCCTCTTCTACCTAGGTATAGGGCCTAGAGCTACCAAATTTGGTATGTAGCTTTATCTAGGGGGGTCTCTACTAAGGGTGCCCAAATTATAGCCCGGGGGGGGGGGGGGGGGGGGGGAGGGGGTTTCACAAGTTTTACATGGGCTTATATAGGGAAACTTTAATAATGTACTCATAAATAGCCACAAGGCCTAGGGCTACCAAATTTTGAATGTAGCTTTATCTAATGGGCCTCTACTAAGAGGGCCAGAATTTCAACTTTGGGGTCTAGTTTGACCCCACCCCAGCGGTCACAAGTTTTACATCGGCTTTTATAGTGAAAACCTGATAAACCTTTTTCATGGGTCACATATTTTATAGGGCCTTTTATCAAGCAAACTTGTTTTACAAGGCTTTTTATTGAGAAAGATTGAAAAATCTTCTTGTATATAACCACACATTCTAGACCAGTCCTGTTTCATTTGGTATGGGGCTGTATCTTGTGGACCTCCATGAGGATTCAAGAAATTGTAGCTTTGTGACCAAAAAATGCTTTACCCTGGGATCATAACTTTCTCGAAGGATTTTATAGAAGAAAATTCTGTTTAAAACCAATTGGCCAAGTACATGTATTGTAATGTTTGGCTTGTACTGTTTAGCCAGTGGAGTGATACAGGGCCATCATGGCCTTCTTGTTACCTCATCTGACAGTCAGCTTTTGTGATCATGCTGTGTCGAGCAACCATCGTTCATCACCCGTCATCAACTTTTACCATGTGTGTGCTCTAGAGGCCACATTTTCTGTCCAATACTCATGAAACTTGGTCAGAATGTTTGTCTTGATAATATCTCTGACAAATGCAATGATGGGTCATGCAGGTTCAAAGATCAAATCTTAGAAAAATCTCTTGTATGCTCTAGAAGCCTTATTTTCAGTTCAAAATTCCTGGAAGAAGGTCAGAATGTTTGAAATGTCTGGTCAGAAACTAGGTCAAATGTAAGAAAAACCTTGTGTACAGTCTAAAAGCTACTTTTTATGTCAATAGGTTTTAAAAGTTGGTCAGAATATTTGTCTTGATGACACCTTGGACAAGTTTGAAAATGAATCATCACTAGGTCAAATCTTTATAAAACCTAATACATGTATATGCTGTAGAGGCCACATTTTCTGTCCCAAACCCTTGAAAAATGGTCAAATGTGTGTCTTGATAATACCTTACACCATTTCGAAAATGTGTCATATCTGGTCAATAACTAGGTCACTACGTCAAATCTTGGGATAAACCTGGTTTACGCCCTAAAAGCCACATTTTCAGTCCAAAACTCTTGAAAATTAGCCAGAATGTTTTGCCTGAGTGATATCTCGGATTACTTCAAAAATGGTTTGTATTTGGTCATTTCTTAGAAAAAACCTTATGTACGCTCTAAGAGCTAAATTTTCAGTCCAAAACTCTTGAAAGTTGGGCTGAAGGTATCTCTTGATAACATTGAGGAAGAGTTAAAAAATGGGGCATATAAGGTTAAAAGCTAGGTCACTAGGTAAAATCTACATAAAACCTTGTTTTCGTACTAGAGGCTACATTTTTAGTGCATTACTGATGAAAACTGTTCAGAATGTTTGCACTGATGGATTTCTTGGGTCCAGTTTGCAAATGGGTCATGTTGGGTCAATAACTAGGTCACTCAGTCAAATCTTCGAAAAACCTTGTGCACGGTCCAGAGGCCACATTTTCAGTTAAATACTACTCATGAAAATCTTGGTAGAATGTTTATCGTTATATCTCAAAAGAGATTGAAAATGGGTCATATTTGGTCAAAAGGCTCAGGTGAGTGACTTCAAGGCCATAATGGTCCTCTTGTTTCATTTTTCATTCTAACTCATCGAAATGTGAGACAATATGAAAATATGCTGTCTGCAAGACTCAGGTGAATGATTTAAAGGGCCTTCTATGTTTAGTCGAAACATATTTATTTCACATCGATCAGGGTTACAGCCAATTTGTGAAATCAGCCATTTCATGAAATGGCTGAAAATTTTAGCCATTTCGTGAAATGCCTAATTCATTCAGGCATTTCATGAAATGACTAAAATATTTCAGCCATTTCATGAAAAGGCTGGCAATTTGCTCTAGCCATTTCATGAAATGGCTGAAACTCAAAATTATACACGTATTATACACGTATTACTTATTTTGAACATAGTACGTGCATACATTAATTTTGTTGAGTGTCTAATTTTTGTGGATGATTTTTCCAAAAAAAAAAAGCACTTCACAATACTCTTCACAATAGATCTTTCGATGGTATTGCTTGGCTTCAGACAAGACAAATCTGAAAGTGGCTTAAGTATTCAACCCTTTACCAGAAGACAAAATTGTATATTTGCTAAAAGTGAAGAAACTGGTCAATTACAAATTGGGTGGGCATTAACCCATTACCAGATAACAAAATTTTAGACTGGTCCGAATTCAAGGAGATTACAGACAACAATTAATACTGTATTTAAAATGAAAAACAAGTGCTATAAAAATAGAAAACATGGTGAGGAAAGGAGAAATCACTTATTACAAACAATTTCTCCTTTTCCTATACATTTTCCTTTTTTTGCAAAAGGTCAAATTCGCGGTTGTGTTTAAGGAATAAAATTGTTGAATTCCGGTATGTCAGCTTTTTTCGTGTTTTTTATTCAGCATTTATGTAGGTAATTAATAACACAAAGATAGTTTCCATAACATCACCCGTGATCAAAGTAACCAATAATTGGATAAGTAACTACATGTAATTACATCAGGATGTTTTCACACATTTTTAATTCATACTACAGATAATCTTTTGATCTGTTACATTAAATTTATCCTTTAATTAGAGAATTCTTGATGGTAAAATCAATCAATCAAACAAACTAACATTTAAGAAATAAACAAGCAAACAACTTATAAATGTATGTTTCCTCATCAAACCATTGAATAAAATATTCAATCGAAAATGTAATGATATTTTTCTAAATAAAGAAATAATAAAACTAAAAGGAATAAATTACAAAAACCACGACATATCAGCTTTCTAATCAAATAATGAACCAATTCATTACTATATCCATTTAAATAAACTCCAGATTTTTTTACACAGATTGGCTGAAAATCCATCAGACAATCTGTGTAATATTGACATCAGAATTCCAGCTATTTCATGAAATGGCTAAAAATTTCAGCCATTTCATGAAATGGCTGACTGGTTTAGGCATTTCATGAATTGACTAAAATGTTTCAGCCATTTCATGAAATGGCTGATTTTACAGATTGGCTGTAACATATATACGTGATATATACGATCCCTGCATCGATTGAGAAACAAGTTCTTACAACTTATACCAATCTCTCTCGATTCGGCCCCCGATGCGGAAGATGGGGCACTTTCTTACCCGAACAATGCCGATTTGACAACTACGAAGTTCACCGAAACACTAGGACCTTGTACCCATTATCTCCCGTTAGATGGCATTCTACAAATACTCATCTATCTAATTTGGGTATCCTGGGTACAGAAGCGGACTACTTTTCTACCCGACAACCGTTATTTTGAATTTCAAACGAAAATAAACGTTTACTAAAAAAGAAAACACTATATACCTGGTGTGATTCATTCAGCTATGATCAGCAGTAAAGAGAAATCTGGAGCTAAAATAGGCCTGATTTCTCTTCAAACTTGTTGATTAAAGCCATAATTTTCTTCATTGGTTCTTTATTGTGCGTAATACTAAAATCTCTCACAATATCGGGTAAAGTGATGCGTCATATAAGACGGATAGAATCTTCGAAGAATATGACATGCGCAGACAACGCGTAGTACCACGTACTATGAACCACTCCGAAACACGCCGAGTTCTGGTTAATTAGGCTCGAATGTTGAAGTCGGGAAAAAGAATTCCCATGTTGTTATTTTACCCCCGAAGTGTTCTTGAGCCCGAATTGACGCCGCTTAATTCGCGAGACCCAACGAATCCCCCGAAGCTAGCCGAATTCACCGCGGAATTTCGAAAACTTTACATTTGGGATTGATTCGGGAGCTGTTGGACTGGGGCGGTAAGAGAACCAATCCTTAAACCTTTACTACACAATCCCGACTTTTTACGACCTTAAGAAAGAAAGCTTCTGAAAACATTGTGGGTAAAGGAGAAAATGCTGGTAACCAGCATTTTCTCCTTTACCCACAATGTTTTCCATCCTTCTCAAAACAAATTTCAAATTTTCAGTCACTTTTACCTTGTAGTCTGCAAATGCTTTCAATTTTGACAAACCAAAACTTTTGTCGTCTGGTAATGAGTTAAACCTTTACCACACAGCAAAGTTTTAGACTTTTCAAATTGAAAGCACTTGCAGATGACTATTTCAAAGTGGCTCAAACGGTGCTTTTTTAGGCCAGGGAATCCCTCTCAAGGGATTCCCTTGCCTATAGGGATCGTAAGCTGCCTCTTCAGACAAAAATTTTGGACGGTGTGTCCATTCTATATAGCTGAGTCCGCCAAAACAACTAGTTTCCCAAGTATATACAGAGATTGCTTATCACACGGTGTGAATGCTTTCCTTTCCTCAAAGCTTTCATCTGCAAAATGCCATGGAATTGCAAGGGTATTGCGACCCTTTAATAACTGACGAGTGTGTGTTTTTTATCCCGTTTTTGTCATTAACACTGACCTAATAAAGGCGTAACCTAATAAACTTAGTTTTATCCGGCAGTTGTGTATTCCTACGCGCTATATACGGTTAATATCTATAACGCTCTCTCTTTCACTCCGGATCATTCACATTCATGTATGGTGAGAGTAACGAACGACGACTCTGCTCGGAGTTTGTCTATAACGTTGTGTTAACAGTTGAACATATGTGTCACAAAACGCGTCTCCGCTAAAATGCGATTGTAAATAAAGCAAACTACATATAGAATATTGGCCCGTGTTATGTTTATCTTTTTTTCTTATGCATTTCGACTAAAACTAGGGTACTTCAGCGGAATGCTGGAGATATCGGCCCCTGGAGAAATCGTCCCCATACTGCTTGGCCAGTGTTATGTTTATCACTCCGGAGAAATCGTCCCCTGGAGACGATTTCTGTGGTGAAATCGTCCCCAAATGAAATTTTAGAAAAATCGACCTCAACATCAAATCTCATCCATATCGTTAATCAAGTTGTCTATAAGAATATTTTTGAAAGTTCGTTGTCTTTAGTATGTACATTATGTGTATTAGTTACCTTTATCCAAGGATTATTTGGTAGTTTTGTCATTGTTTATACTGCCTATTTCACACTGATAGGATGTATTTCACACCTTTTACACCTGTCACAAATAGATTGCACCTGTGCGATTCTTAAAAATGTCTTTGATTGACTTTGATTTAAAACCAAATAAATGCTTCTATTTTTTTTCTGTAGTCGTTCGCTTGTCATTAAATTTTTATTTATCTCTCTCTCTACTAGTGTCATATGACATACCTGTGACCAATACCATTTAGCACGGGATCAGTGTCTCTGACACACATATTTCTAGTGTTCACTAGGACTCGTGTGCATCCGAATATTTCCGGTCCATAACTTCTACAATTGTGGATGGATTTCAAAATAATTTGGCACAATTGATCTCCATCACGAATAGATGTGCCATTTGAAACATATGTTCAAGTAGGTTCAAGATCAAGGCCACACTGAAGGCCAATTTTTCGTCCGAACCATAACTTCTACATTTTTGGATAGATTCCGATATAAATTATCATAATGCATTGTTCTCCATCATGAGTAGAAGTTCCCTTTGAAACATTTATTGAGGTCCAGGGTCTAGGTCAAGCTTGAGAGTCAAGTGTTCGCGGGCTTGACACAAGTTGTCCTTGGACAACGATTATGAATTAGGATTAACATCTTTTTATATCATGTAGATATAAGTATCGAAGCTGAAGTCATCGTGACTTGTCCGTAAAATAGGCAAGTAAAATAAGTAAACCGAGCCTAATCGTTTTCCCAAAACAATCCAACCCTTTCACAGTATTTTATTGACAAAATATGTTGGCTAAAAGAGAATTTGCTTGTAACAAGTAATTCCTCCCAATTTCCCCAAAATCTTACTTTTCAATATACACGAAGAACTACTTTGGATTTTCATCTACAACTTCCTTCAAATATGACCAGTTCAAAATTTCGTCGACTTGTGGAAGGTAGAGACAACATGACCAACTGCCATATCACTGCAATCTTTATTATTCATTTCATTTTTATATTTATATTTATCTTACATGTATTTTCATTAAAATCAATAGAAATAAATATGTTCTTACGTCATAAATGTAAAAAATAATGTCATTCAGGACTACAAGACATCGCATGTCTCAGAAAATTTAGATAACCAAAGTTGGTATTGCACCGATTGAATAGTTCAATTTTGACTTGGGATTGTTTACAAGCACGACAAATTACTAAGTATTCTAAACCATTATCAAGCACCCCATAACTGTGAGCACATGCCTAGCTCTGGCTTAATTAGTTTCTGGCTGGTGCTTTCTAGTATCAGTTCAAAATTTCCTGTTAAAACCAAGAATTCCAGGGGCTTAGTGGAATCCGCTTGTATCCCTGTCCGTCTACCTGTTTGTATTAATTAAATTTGACCTCTTGTGTTGTTTAGTATCCTCAATTTCCTGGCCTTCAGTACTATCAGTACTTTGATTTTTATTGATAGGATGGAAAACTTTGAGGGAAAAGGAGAAAATGCCGGTTACCAGCATTTTCTCCTTTTTCCACAACGTTTTCAAAAGGTGACTTCCTCAGGGACATTATAAGTCGCCATTGTGTGATAAAGGGTTAACCTGCTTCATCTAAATAAATGAAGTGAAATGAAACTTTCAAGGGGTTTAAAAAAAATGTTGCCATACTAGAACGAAAATGAAACGCAGGGTACCATACGAGAAATTGAACAAGCTTTGAGTCATTATCTCCCGCTACATAGCATTCTATAAATACTCATCTATCTAATATGGGCATCCTGGGTACAGAGCCGAAGCACTGTCCTACGCAGCAACCGTTTCTTTGAATTTCAAACTAAAATGAAAGTTTACTCAATAAAACGCTACCTCGTGCAATTCACTCAGCTATGATCAGCAGTTTAGAGAAATCTGATGCTAAAGCAGGTCTCATTTCTCCTGAAACGTATTGATAAAAGCTATTTTCTACATTGCTACTTTAGGTAGCGTAATATTACAGTCAGCCCGCTTTCGGGGCTGGTGATGCGTCATATAAGACAGTCGAATCTTCGAAGAATATGACATGCACAGACAACGAGCTTTGAGTCTCCAAATGGAGTCGGTCACTACTTTTTTCACTGAGGAAGGGGTACTGTCAATATGAAGCCATTTTCTCATTCCCTTTTGGCCACACTGAAATGATATTTCGTCAAAATATTCAAAACTGATCAGTGGGAAACATAAAATCATAATTTAGAATTCTCAATCAAGTTATAGCCTACACCTCTAAACTACCTTGAAAGGTTACCCCGCGTTTTTTTTTCGTCTTAGTATATTTCAAAAGTATAGTTTGGGAGAAAATACCCTCGTATCGAACAACATAGTTTTAAGACCAAACTGTGTGTTCGGTGCAGTCTGATCTTGATCTAAACTTTACGCAATAGGTCACTAAGTCGCCTAAGGGTTTGGATTAGACTGACGACGATGGGGATAATGGCTTTGGTGATTTCTGGAAAAGCTGTTTTGATAAACTACAGATGTACTATCTCGCGGTCAACATGAAACAAGAGGGGGAGGGGGAACTTTAACATCGGCGTTGCTGGGATTAAAATATGTTACCCGTATTACAAAAAAGGGATAATTTCGGAATTCAGTACAAAGATAACAGATCAACGATAGTACAGGTCAATTTAACCCTGTGCCAGACGACAAAATTTTAGCCTTGTCCAAATTGAAAACAGGCGACAATTTCTGTGTGGCTGAAATGATGCAATTTATTTTTGATAGGGTAAAAAACAGTGTGGGAAAAGGAGAAATGCTGATTATCAGCATTTTCTCATTTTCCCACAATGTTTTCAAAAGGCTTTGAAATTACGAGGGTCGTTAAAAGTCGGCATTTAGTATTAAAGGGTTAACGTTCGACGTAAATGTTCGCGCGCATTCTACTGCACATGTATTTTTGTCGTGGATATATTGAATCAAAATTAATACCTCTGCCGTATATTTTTGGGCACATGAAATACGATTGATGCACTGAAATAAGTAATACTATTTATGGTGTAGAGAAAAAATGTATCTTTGAACTACATTTTTTTTTTTTTCTGACGGACAGATTTTGTATTAATAACTTTACAAATACAAGTTCTTCAACTCTCTAGGTGATTATAGTAAAAATAGATGATGTCAACCTACTCCCATCTGAGAATTTTGCCTTTGGAATAGTAATAGATCTACAGTTTCAAAATTCAGCGTTAATTGGATTTAGAGCACAATTTCTTACTAGTCAGTTAAACAAGAAAATTACTGGAAAAATATGATAGTTAAAAAAAAAAAGGATTGTATAACTTGAATGATGACCACTTTTCACACAGTAAATATCATAATTTTATGCGAAAGTGACTACCCTGTGAAATTTGCGCAGTCTGACTAGGGTTGACAATTTTCGCAGTTCCCAGATGATGGGCCTACCTATTTGCGATATGTTCATGGATTAAAAACAATGGTTTAAAAAAGTTCTGTAACGCTTAGAGGAATTCCGTTTTCGTCATAAATCTATACCAATTTTATTTATCTAGATCTTTCTAGTTTGGAAAGGCATAAAGATCTAGAGAAAATTCAATGCGTGTTTTTTTTATTGAGATAGATCTAGGCTTACTGAATAACTTTTGTCGTTCGCACGTGCCGTGTGTGTAGGGGGCGCTACGCCCTTGTTTTATACTCCCATTCTACATTGAGGTAGGTCAGAGATTAACATCAAAAGGTTAATCTGTTTACTTGGCTTTGTATGTTATTATCAGTAACAAGTAATCGGATTACACTATTCGGGCTGTTTACCCCGTAAAATCACCAACATATTTCACAGACTCCGATTTATAGCATACGATTGGTCCATACCTTGACCAATCAAAAGGAACCAATTAACATGGTTCCAGGCTTCTTCGAATCTTGAGCCTACCAGTATATGTCCATATGGGAACTAATCTTGTTTACAAACTTCAATAAAACGCTTAAAAGTCGTCGACTTACTTCGAGTTTGAGAAGAGAAAGGAATGAGAGAACCAACGACGGAGAGCATGGCGGCGCTGATAGCGTTGCTTTTAGCTGCAACTGTTAACGCGTAAGTCTGTTTTAGATCGTAGAAACATTTCTTTAATAGATTATTATTGTAATCATTCTTTCCGAAAAATCTTCGACCTAAGCAAACGAAATTTTCTCCATTTCCCATTCTTTCTAGCGGATAGCCCAGTGTAAGCAATAATCACGCACCTAACGTTTCGGGGCTTATTTTTTAATAAGCAATAAAGGTCGAATAAAAAAATCCATATTCTTATCTATATTATCTTTAATCTATTCTTTTTTACCATTGAGAATTTGAGAAGCCGCTTGTCATTCACTGTCGTTGTCAATCTGAAAGTCCAATACAAATATGGCGGTTTGCCGTCATCAATAGTCACGCACTTTCAAAATTGAGTTCTGCATGGAGGACAAAACTAGTCATAATTCTAACTTACTTACCAATTTGAAACAGAGTTTGTAAGTGGTGAAATCTATAAGTTTTAAGTTTGAAACTGTTGAAAAATTGAACAGAAAGATATCTCAAAATAGCGAACAGTTTTTGAGTCAAAGAAATGAACATATTTACAAATTTCGTTTTTTAAATACTTTATAGAGTTTACTCTTCAACAGGTGCACATGGAACACTATGGCAAGGGCAATAAAAAAGATCTTTACTCTAAGTCGCTAGATGCTGCAACAGAATTTTAAATGTGTCCAGTGCATACAGTTCTCATTTTTTCTGTTTTATATAAGAAGTATGGTCTGTTTTGACCTCCATACTTCCTACATAATTTATTCATAATTATGTGATACACATGTGACTTCGTAGCTAAGATGTAAACAAAATCATACGACAACTGTCAGTCGAGTTGGATGACTGAAAACAAAAAAGATATGTCACTTTCACCTTCAAATTTTTGGGGTTAAGAAATATGTACCAAAATGACACTGATCAAACAATTTGATCAAGAACTTATCGGAAGATTCCTTGCTTTCAACATTATTACAGCTAGTGAAAGATCATCGGATGGAGACGCTAAAATTATCGTATGACATCATGGGTATTTGTGTAGATGACGTATTTGGTCGGCGATCAGCGGTGCGTGATTATTGTGTAGCGTGAAAAAGCATGCTCGGAGGATACTTAATATTATGCTTTTTATCCATGAAAGTTTTTAGACACGATTACAAATTCTAGATTTCTTTCCCAAAAATTGAAAATGTTTACAGAATTAAGCTTTCGAAGTGCCATTAACTCGTTACCAAACGACAATATTGTAGGCTTGTCCAAATCGAAAGGATTAAATTTTGCAGACGACAAAAGAAAGTGACTTGCAGAAGTATTAAATTCCTGCAAAATTCAATTGCTTCTTTTCTGTCAACTGTTTCTAAAACTCTGGAAAAAATTAGATAAAATGATAAAAAAAAAAGATCAGGTATCGAAAGCTTTATGCCTTTAACAAAGACACTCTCACTATTGTGTATTGGCTTGTGCATGTATAGCGTATTGCCATAAGAAAGGAACGCCATACCATCGCATCGGTGATGTCACTCCAGCGTCAGCCTCTTAACCATGAGGTCCCAAGTTTGATATCCTGGAGCAGGTGTCAACTTGGGAATCTTTCAATGGTCGAGTCCACACCTTTTGGCACCAGTATTGATGTAGTTTCCAGAAGCAGAATCAGAATCAAGAGAACTTGTTTCTCAATCGATGTAAAATAAATAATTTTAAAGGTGGGTATTTAGAATTTTTACATCTCACCAAATTAAAAGATATATATATATATATATATCAGAGAAATTCATATGAAAAAATAATACAAATCATCAATAATTAAGAATCATAAAATGAGAAAAAAAATTTTTTTGATGGTATTCCCTTAAAAGGCTACGTAGCCTCTTAAGGTATTTTTAGATTTCACGCCAAAAATCAATAAAGCATTTTGGGAATGTCAGTGACTGGCACATGACTGATAACGCTTAAATTCTATTACATAACAGATATGTAATAATTATTTTTCATAATGTCCTCTTAGGACGCTATGTTTGAAACTTCCTCTGTGTATTCCTGAATGTAAATGAGCAAAATAGAACGCTTCTCCCGTCGGTGTCAACCTGGGCCGTAGTAAATCTCTAAATTCTTGTGTTGTCTGATGGTTTTCGACTGCTGGGGTTTTATGAATGAAAATTAAAAGGCTTTGGGAGTATTAGGACGACTTTTTTGCTTTTTAGCTCCACTGGCCGAAGGCCAGCGAGCTATTGTCATGGCGTTGTGTCCGTCGTGCATCCGTCCGTTCGTCTGTGTGTGCGTCCGTAAACTTTTTCTTTAAAAAACTTCTCCTCAGAAACTATTGACTGGATTTTTACCAAATTTCACAGGAATGTTCCTTAGGTGGTCCTCTTTCAAATTCCTTCAAATAATTGTGTTCCATGAATAATTCTGGTTGCCATGGCAACCAAAGTAAAAAAATCTTTAAAAATCTTCTCCTCCCAAACCACTAATTGGATAGCATTATTTTTTTGCAGGAATGTTCCTTAGATACAGGTCTAAGAATTCCTTGAAAAAAAAAGATCCGTCAAAAAACATGGCTTTTATGGGAGACTCATTTTCCTTTTATGGTATAAAGTAAAATCTTTGAAAAATTTCTTCTCTCAGACTACTTGTTTTGATTTCATTTTTGTATTGAAGGTTAGTTCCAATGGTAGTAAGTCTTTACCATACAATCCTGACTTTTAAGGACCCTAAAGAAGAAGTCTTTGGAAAACACTCTTGGAAAAGGAGAAAATGCTGGTAATCAGAATTTTCTCCTTTTCCCTCAGCGTTTTCTACTCTATCAAAGAGAGAAATCATCATTTCATCAATGTTTAATTTGTTGTCTGCAAATGCTCTCAGTTTGGTCACATCCCAAGTTTTGTCGTTTGGTAAAGAGTTAAAGATGGTTGCTTTACATAATCTTTAATCCTTTTCATATAAAACTAGGGAAACTCTGCACTTTGATTAGTTCTGGTAAAGGTTTGTTGACCTACTGGTGACCTGGTACAAAGAAGGACAGGGCTTTACTGTTGTGATAAGGCATTTTGTTATCCAATCAAACTGATCACTGACAAAGAAGACTTTAGAAAACATTGTGGGAAAAAGAGAAAATGCTGGTAACCTTTTCCCACAATGTTATCTACCCTTCACAAAACAACTTTCAAATTTTCAGTAACTTTTATTTTTTCATCTACAAATGCTTTCCATTTGGACAACCATAAAATGTTGTCGTTTGGTAATGAGTTAACTATAACCAGAAGACAAAATTTTTATAACTGGCCATAATTGAAAGATGTTGCAGACAACATAATAAATCTTCAAATTAGTAAAACTTGTATCAAAAAGGGTAGAAATTATTGTGTCAAACTAAGAAAATGCAGGTAACTTTTATTTTCTTCTTTTCCCACAATGATTTTCATAGCTTTTTTTTCTTTAGTGACCTAAAATGCAGGAATGAATGGTAATTGTTAAAAACTTCTCTTCACCGTTACAGAAAAATCAGGCCTGTGGAGCGATACAAGCGCTCAAGTGCCTCCAGTCCGTAAAACTTTCATCCCAAAATCTGAAGGGCCACCTTTAAACAATCCCTGGTTTTCGTGACCTTTGACAAAAAGGTTTTTGAAAACATTTTCGGAAAAGGAGAAAATGCTATAAACCAGCAATTTCTCCATTTCACACAATGTTTTCCGCCCCAACAGAGCGCTAAAGCTAATTTGTACCAATTCTGGATTTGTCATCTGAAGACGTTCTCAGTTTAGAAGAGTCTGAAACAAATTTTGGGATAGGATCAAATTGAAAGCATCTGTACACAACAAATTGAATCTTGTTAATAGACATTTATGAAGGAGATGGATGTGGAGATGGACAACGGAATACAGGTTTCAATAAGGGGTTTTCTCAAAGTAACTATTCCATTATGTATATAGGCCAAAGAAAAAGACATCATGGTTTAAGGTCTACTCAACCCACCCCCCCCCCATAATCCTTAACTCCACTTTTATTCAGTGCTTCTGATAGATCTCGACGGTCAAACTTTTAAATAAGCATCAACATTTTCAGAACTGCTTCTTATGCCTAGTTCCCTCATTGTTTTTGGCCTTCTCATTTTCCACACAAAATTGCAACATTGTTGCTCTGTAGAAACATAGTGGTTCTGTTGTTCATGTGGTTGGCATCATTTTCCAAAATAGTTTCTTTAAAGGTGGGTATTTAGATTTTTACATCTCACCAAATTAAAAAATATATATATCACTGAAATTCATATGAAAAAATAATACAAATCATCAATAATTAAGATTCAAAAAATTACAAAAAAAATTTTTTTTGATGGTATTCCCTTAAAAGGCTACGTAGCCTCTTAAGCTATTTTTAGATTTCGCGCCAAAAATCAATAAAGCATTTTGGGAATGCCAAGTGACAGGCACGTGACTCATAACGCTGAAATTCCATTACATAACAAACATGTAATTATTATTTTCCATAATGTCTTCTTCGGACGCTATGTTTGAAACTTAATCTGTGTATTCCTATATGTAGATGAGTGAATTGATCATCTAAAAATAGAACGTGTCTCCCGTCCATGTCGACCTGGGCTGTAGTAAATCTCTAATTTCTCGTGTTGTCAGACGGTGTTCGACTACTGGCATTTTATGAATTAAAATTAAAAGGCTTTGGGAGTATAAGGATGATTTTTTTGCACTTTTGTACAATTTTCGTCCCAAAATCTGAAGGGCCACCTTTAACTGTGTTGTTTTATGTTAGTATCTCTACAGAAAGAAATATGATAAATGCATTGATGTCTGGTCTTTACGACACTTTCCAACGGCATTTAGGTTTGTATGTGATTGCATAATGGTCGACCCGACGGGGAAACTTAAATAAAATTGAGATTGTTATCTGTGCAATGGATAGAACGAGTCAAAAATATGTAGACCTGCTAAAATTCAATCATAAATAGTTTTACTTTTTTGTTCCTGTAGGTCCACTCATCAAAACTCGACCGATATCCTACCTATATCGAATTTGATGGCTCATATCACCCGAGGTATGCCGAATGCATGTAGGGCTATACCCAGGTTGTCATAAACAATACTGAAATGGTTTGGTAGACGGAAACTTGATTAAAGGTCATCAGAATTATACCCGGCAATTCATACTGATGCACAAATTTGACAACAGTTACCATTTCATGTTGGTTGCGTATTGGTCGTGGATAACATACGATATATCCAGTTAGGTCTCTAGTCAAGACCTTCTATAATGCACATTTGAGACGGAGAGTGGGAGATAAACATCAACATGCATGCTGTTTGAAGTAATATATTTCATGTTAAAGGATGAAGGTTGAAGACATAAACGCAGAACTTATAAGTTATCAATGGCAGCGTCAGAGACAATTCCTATCATTAACTTTTTGAATCATTGCAAAAATAGTATATGGTTGTAAATCAGTAGGATCAGTTCGATGAAAAGTTATGTTTCTGATAATGCTATTAGCTTGATTATCATCTTTTCTTGGCTTGGGTACAGTCGCTTGATTTTTTAGTGGAAATACAAAGTCGAGCAAGTGGCATAACTGTTTCAAAAATACTTTCATGGTTATCTGCCCTCGTATCGGTTCCCCATGTGACATTGAACAAGCTGTCCAAGCTTCAGGTGACTATCTTCCGTCATGACAAGAGATATTATAAAATGTCATTTTTTTTGTAATGTCAAAGTTTTTACCCAATGAAAACGCAGATGATGGCACAGACAACACCAGGGTAACGAGAATACCTCGATGTTTTCTTCATAAACAATCGAGCTAAAAAATGATTATTGTAAAAGATTTCAATAAAATTTTTATTATGGCCTTAACGATAATTTTGATACATGTGACCCGTCACGCATAATGATTTTGATACATGTGACCCGTCACGCAAAAAGAGTCCATCATTGAATCCGTAAATTAAATAAATGATGAGCAGATTGAAGCCAGTTAAGGTTGATCCGAGTAGATATGTTTAAACAACTATTTAGTAAGGTTGAACATCTTGCAAAAGCATTAAATTTTGACCCTGGCCAGACTGTGCAGTCGGCGTAGTCTGACCAGGGTCGATATTTTTTGCATTTCTCAGATGGTTCCTTAATGCGTGACGCGTCACAAATGAATCTGTTGAGACAATCCCCGAGTTTTCTCTGCTTTCTGTTCTCCATCTCCATATCCGTCTCCATTCATAAATGCCTAGTATGATGATTTCTGACTTTGATAGGTTAGGAAATGTTGTGGAAAAAGGAGAAATTACTGGATACCGGCATTTTCTCCTCAGTGTATTCTATAGGTTGTTAAAAGTTGGGATTTTATGGAAAAGAACTAAATTACTGTGTACAGATGCCTTCAATTCGGACAAGTATGGATATTTGTCATTTGGTCTCAGTTTTGGACTAAAATGGGTTTGTTTGGCCATCTAATAGGCAAAAAATGGGCATTCGAACATTTGTAACATGTCGTCTTGGATCAGCCTGTGCAATCCATGCAGACAAATCCAAGACAACACTTTCCGTTTTTATGTAATTTTCTGTTTTGGACAAGTCTACTGTAGCACAAAATCTGAAGTAGCCTTAAGGTGCCATCTTGGATTAGCCTGTGCATAATGTGCAGGCTGATCGGAGACGATTTTTTTTGCAAAGGTCCGAATGCCCTTTTCCTGGTGTTGCAAGCCAATTGAAATGTTGTGGCTACTGTTGGGGTGAAATTTACCATCTAGCAAAATCATGTGCTGTGTAATGTAGCAATACCACAAGGATAAAATGTACAATCACTAAGAGAGAAATTTTGGCATATAAATAGCAGCTAGGACTCAACCACTGTATCATGAAAACCCCCAAAAATGTAAATTACTTGTATGTTTTTAAAAAAAATGGCTTTTTTTTTAATACGGTATACATCAAAACTGTAAGTAGAATGAACCTGAAAATTTCATTAAACCTTTACCAAACATTTCTGGTTTTTACGACCCTGAGATGGAAGCCTTTTGAACACACTGTGGAAAAAGGAGAAAATGCTGGTAACCAGCATTTTCTCCTTTTCCCAAATGTTTTCCACCCTGCTGGAAACAAATTTTAATTTTTGAGTTACATTTTATTCGTAGTATGCAAGTGCTTTCAATTTGTACCAGTCTAAAATTTTGTTGTTAGCTCACCTGAGCACAACATGCTCAAGGGGAGCTTTCAGGGTCACCGGGTGTCCGTCGTGCGTCGTCCATCGTGCGTCTTCCGTCGTGCGTCGTCAACAATTCTTTAAACATCAACTCCTCCTAAACGGCTCGGCCAATTTGGACCAAAGTTGGCAGGAATGTTCCTTGGGAGGTCCTCTTTAAAAACAATTCACAGAATTTGATTCCGTCAAAAACTCTTGTTGCCATGGCAACCAAATGGAATTTTTTAGCAAATTCTTTAAAAATCTTCTCCTCTGAAATCGTTGGTCAGATTTTGAAATTATTTCACAGATATGTTCCTTGGGTGACCCTTTTCAAAATTTGTTCGTGAAATTTTGATCCGTCAAAAAATGTGGCTCTGGTGAATGGGGGCTACTTGCACTATACAGAAATGAAGGAATTCTTTAAAAAATCTTCTTCTCTGAAACCGCTAGTCAGATTTTGAAATAATTTCACAGAGTTGTTCCTTGGGTGACCCTTTTCAAAATTTGTTCACAAAATTTTGATCTGTGAAGAAACATGGCTCTGGTGAATGGGGGCTACTTGCACTATAGGGAAATGAGGAAATTCTTAAAAATTTTTCTTCTCTGAAACCGCTGGTCAGATTTTGAAATAATTTCTCAGGGATGTTCCTTGGGTGACCCTTTTGCAAGAAGTGTTTGCGAAATTTTGATTGGTCAAGAAACATGGCTCTGGTAAATGGGGGCTACTTGCACTATAGGGAAATGAAGAAATTTTTAAAAATTCTTTTTCTCTGAAACAGCTGGACAGATTTTGAAATGATTTCACAGAGATGATCCTTGGGTGACCCTTTTCAAAATTTTTTCACAAAATTTTGATCCGTCAAGAAACATGGCTCTGGTGAATGGGGGCTACTTGCACTATATGGAAATGAAGAAATTCTTGAAAATTCTTCTTCTCAGAAACCCCTAGTCAGATTTTAAAATAATTTGACAGAGATGTTCCTTGGGTGATCCTTGCTCTTGTTATTGGGGGCTACTTGCACTATATGGACATGATGAAATTGTTGAAAATTCTCTTTCTCTGAAACCCCAGGTCAGATTTTAAAGAAATTTTCCGAAATGTTGCTTGGGTGACCCTTTTCAAAACTTGTTCATAAATTTTGATCCATCAAGAAACATGGCTCTTGTGGATGGGGGATACTTGCTCTTATACAGAAATGAAGAATTCTTAAAAATTCTTCTTTTTGAAACTGATAGTCAGATTTCGAAATCAATTTTACTGGTGACCTTTTGAAAATTGCTTAGCAAAATTATAAATTTGGTTCCGATGTTTCAATACCTCAAAAAAAAAAAATAGGCTATAGTCATCTCAAAAATTCAGGTGAGCGATCCAGGGCCATCTTGGCCCTCTTGTTTGGTAAAAAGTTGATATATCTTTATACCCCATAAAACAAGGCTACATACAGGCTCATAGTAGAGCTCCAGATTAGAGGGAGTAATGGTATTCCAAAATCATTATTTCTCTTCAAAACTCAATGTTTTGGGTATTCATTAGAATTGTCACAATGAATTTTAATGAGTACCTAAACCATAGGGTTTCGTGGAGAATATATTCCCTCTATTAGGAATTCTGCCATAGGAATCAAAATGTGATTTGGGACAAAAGTATTGAATAAAACAGACTATCAAGGAAATTCTTTTACAGTGTAATTCTCATTTAGGTATATCTGCTTATAAAACTTATAAACTCAAAGCCTTATTTTTCTAATCAAGTAATCATTAATATAAAATCAAGTAAAACAACGAAACAAAAACTCTGTGTTCTCAATGTTCTGAATGTTTGATTCTGTATTTCAGAAGAAGGGCAAATTACAACACATATTTCTGTGAAATTAGCTGTTGTTGTGTACCTTGTTTATCAGAATGCCTTGACCCTTTCCCAAACAATCCCTGGTTTTTAAGGGTCAGGAATAGAAGCCTTTTGAGAACATTTTGGGAAAAGGAGAAAATTCTGGTCACCAGCATTTTCTCCTTTTCCCACAATGTTCTGTACCCTATCATATAGAAAAATCATCTTTTAGCAACTGGTAAGTTGTCATCTGCAGAATGCTTTCAGTTTGGTGTGGTCCAAAATTTGCCGTTTGGGAAAGGGTTAAATGCAGAGCCAGAGTGCCAGGCTAGTATTACAGCAAAATTGGTTTATTGTTGTCAGTTGGATATCCTGTGCTGACAAACAATCAAAATGTAGAGCAAGACTAAGTATAATGACTCATCCAGTGCTGATATACAAACAACGTGTAAAGCAAGACCTAGGAAGACTTGAGTTTAATGACTTTAGGCAAGATTTGGGGATGTGAAACAATCATGGACCAATTATGCCATGGTACAGGAAACTCATCTTGACCTTTGTCTAACGGGTAATTGAACTCTGTAACCCTTTACCACACAGCAAAATTTTTAGCTCTGTCCAAGTTGAAAGCATTTGCAGACGACAAATTTCAGTGTGGCTCAAATGGCTCAAATGATGCAATTGTTTATTGATAGGGTAGAAAACATTGTGGGAGAAGGAGAAAATGCTGGTCACCGGCATTTTCTCCTATTGCCACAATGTTTTCAAAAGGCATTTCCAAGGTTTGTCAAAAGTTGTCATTGTGTGGGAAACGGTTAAAGGTGGCCCTTCAGATTTTTGGACGAAAATTCTACAAAAGTGCAAAAAATCATCCTTATACTCCCAAAGCCTTTTAATTTCCATTCATAAAACCCCAGTAGTTGAAAACCGTCTGACAACACGAGAAAGTAGAGATTTACTATGGCCCCGGTTGACACCAACGGGAGACATGTTCTATTTTTAGATGATCAATTCGCTCATTTACTTACAGGAATACACAGAAGAAGCTTCAAACATAGCGTCCAAAGAAGACATTATGGAAAATAATTATTATATGTTTGTTATGATAGGGAATTTAAGCGTTATGAGTCACGTGCCAGTCACTTGACATTCCCACAATGCTTTATTGATTTTAGGCGCGAAATCTAAAAATAGCTTAAGAGGCTACGTAGCTTTTTAAGGGAATACCATAAAAAAAATTTTTTTTTTGTAATTTTCTGAATCTTAATTATTGATGATTTGTATTATTTTTTCATATGAATTTCAGTGATATATAGATTTTTTAATTTGGTGAGATGCAAAAATTCTAAATACCCACCTTTAACTCTTTTCCAAACAACAAAATTGTGTTCTCTTCCAAGTTGAAAGCTTTGTGCAGACAACAAAATAAAATGGTTTCAAATGATGATTTCTATCTCCATAGGGGTAGAAAACATTGTTGGAAAGGAGAAAAACTCTGCTTACCAGCATTTATTCTTTTTTCCCACAATGTTTTCAAAAGCCTTTTATTTCAGGGTCATTAAAACCCGAGATTGGGAGGCATATAGGATTTACAACATCATTTGGGACTAGACCAAGTTATTTGTGGATGACAAACAAAATGTTGCTTAACTCTTTACCAAATAATCCCGACTTTTGACGACCCTGAGAAAGTAACCAGCATTTACTTCTTTTCCCACAATGTTTTCTACCCTTCCACAATCAAATTTCAATGTTTGATTCACATTTATTTTGTTTTCTGCAATGGTTTTCAATTTGGATTTGATCAAAATTTCAGTGTCTAGTAAAGAGTTAATCCTTTACCACACAATCCAGACTTTTAATGATTCTGAGGAAAAAGCCTTTTGAAGACATTGTGGTTACCAGCATTTTCTCCTTTTCCCACAATGTTTTCTAGGCTGCCCAAAGCAAATTTCAAATGCCAAGTCGTCCTTATTTTGTCGTCTGCAAATGCTTTCAATTTAGATCGGTTCAAAGTTTTGTCCCCTGGTAAAGGTTAAACCCTTTTCCACATAATTCCAAGTTTTAATGACCCTTAACCCATTACCACTCAATCCCTACTTTTGACGCCCCTGAGAAAGAAGCCTTTTGAAAACACTGTGGGAAAAGGAGAAAATGCTGGTAACCAGCATTTTCTCCTTTTCCCACAGTGTTTTTTACCCTTTCCAGAACAAATTTCTATTTTTCAGTTACCTTTATTTTGTCGTCTGCAAATGCTTTGAGTTTGGACCAGTCCAAAATTTTCTTGTGTGGTAAAGAGTTAAAGATATAGCTTTTTGAAAAATTTTGAGATTAAGAGAAAGTTATAGTAACTAGTATTTTCTCCTTTGGCCACAATGTTTTCTACTCTTTGAAAGACAAAAATTATCTTTTTGAAACATATACATTGTATAATCAAATTGTTGCCTGCAGCGGTTTTAATTTGGTCCTGTCCAAAATTGTGTTGTTTGTTTCGGTAAAGGGCTAATAGGTAATTTCTCTAATTAATAGGGTTGAAAAGATTGTTGGACAAGGAGAAACATCATCCTAAGCCAAGGTTGATGATTCACTACGCTACTCTACTCTTGGCAGATCAAGCTAGATTTTTACATTCCTGTGATACGCATTTTCATTGGTTGCAGCCAGCCCTAATTGCACGAATCCAATTGCCCATAGCATTTTATTTTTGATAAAAATAGAACAAAGTCCCAACCTTTGAATAAAAGTAGAAGGTAAACATGGATAACTCCATGGATGTGCATGATATCTGAATGATTTTTTACGAAATAAACATAGATGAACAATATTTGCAGAAAGTTTTAGTGTGACCAATCAGTTATTGGAGGTTTTAGGCTATATTCCAGCACCTTACGATGGAATGTCAAAGTATGTTTGTGGTTATTGATTCATGTTGAATTATTGTTTTTGTAAGCGGTTTGTAAAACGATATTTCACTGGCTACCAGATATATGATGTAAAGGGGGATAATAACCAACTTCTGGTAGGGGGCGTATCGCGGGAATCTAGAAACCAGGCTCGATCAACCAAGGTAAGATGTACATAGTGATTGTAACCTGGGCTCGTGAAGATGAAGGAGAAAATGCTTGCCTCATATTAATCAACCATACATAAGAACGCTCTAAGTCTTGTTCTCCAGAATTTTCTTAACTCTTTACCACACAATCCAGACTTTTAATGACCCTGAGAAAGTAAGCTTTTGAAAACATTGTGAGAAAAGGAGAAAATGCTGGTTACCAGCATTTTCTTCTTTTCTCACAATGTTTTCTATCCTTCCCAAAATAAATTCTAATGTTTAAGTCAAATTTATTTTGTTGTCTTCAAATGCTTTCAATTTGGATAAGTCTAAAATTTTGTCATAAGGTAAAGAATAAACTCTTTAAAGCACTACAAAATTTAGACTTGCCTATTTTCAAGGCATTTATAAGACATTGCAATAGTAGACCTGTCAATCAAAATCGGCAGAAAGGTCAATTGCAGATGTTAAAGTTGACAAAAATACATGTTTTTTCGTAATATAGCAGAGAACATGGTGCTAAAAAGAGAAATTGCTTGTTATTACCAGTATTGTCTCCTTTTTTCACAATGTTTTAAAAAGGCTTCTATTTCTCAGGGTTGGTATAAGTCAGGACCTTTTGGTAAAGATCTAAGCTGTTCATTAGCCATTTGCAGTACAACCTCAAGTGTAGACAATCCTATTTTAGAAGATGTTTTGAAAAAATTGTGAAAAAAGGAGAAAAATTAATACTGGTAATAATCATTATCTCCCTTTGCCCATGATGTTTTCCACTCATTTAGAGGTAAGGTCCATCATTTTAGTCACATTTGATTGGTTGATTAGTTAATTGATTGATTGGTTGATTGACTAGTTGGTTGGTTGGCTGGTTGGTTATTTGATTGATGGATTGGTTGATTTATGTTTTACCGACACTGCTTTCAACATTTTTTCAGTCATATCATGGCAACAGCTCACATATTCATGTAATTCCTGGGCTTCAGTAGTGCTTGGCTAAGGCTGTGCTGTGACTTGCCCAAGGACACTCTTACAAAATCCAAGTGGATCAGATTGGGCCCAAAAGACGACATTTGATGTTTTGTCTGCAATAGTAATGCTTTTGATTTGGACCTCTCCAATCTAAAAT
Organism: Tridacna crocea; assembly: GCA_943736015.1. NCBI lineage: Eukaryota > Metazoa > Mollusca > Bivalvia > Cardiida > Cardiidae > Tridacna > Tridacna crocea. Next base: position 28,030,081 of record OX031066.1, on the reverse strand, counting down.
TTTGCTGTATAGAAGATAGAGAGTTTTAAATGGCAGTATCAAATTGTCACCATCAGTTGAGACTATTAAAGGTTGATGGGTTTCCCATGTAGTTTGAACAATGATATTTTTGTTTATAGGATACAACCAGGGAAATACTTATGAAACAGATATCAAAATGATGAAGTGGTCTACTTAACTCTTTACAACATGACAAAATTTTAGACTGGTCCAAATTGAAAGCATTTGCAGACCAAAAATTAGGTGTCTGAAAAATTGAAATTTGTTTTGGGAAGGATAGAAAACACTGTGGGAAATGGAGAAAATGCCAGCATTTTCTCCTTTTCCTACAGTGTTTTCAAAAGGCTTCTCTCTCAGGGGCGTCAAAAGTAGGGATTGTGTGGTAAGGGGTTCAGTGAGTTAAAAGTGGATTAGCCCTTCACTAAAATCCAGAGTTTTAATGACCCTTATATAGATTATGAAAGTCTTTTAACCTTTTATCACACAATGACAACATTTAACGACCCTGAGGAAGAAGCTTTAGAAAACAGTGTGAGAAAAGGAGAAAATGCTGTTAAACAGCATTTTCTCCTTTTCCCATAAAGATTTCTTCCCTTAATATCAAAGCAAATTGCACCATTTGCAAAACACTTTGAAATTGTTGTCTGCAAATGCTTTTCATTTGGATAGGTTTATAATTTTGCCGTGTGGTAATGGGTTAAAAAAGTTTTTGGGAAAAGGAGACAATATTGGAAATGACAAAAATTATCATTTAAAAAAAAAATATGGTGTTCTGTGGTTGTAAGGTTGAGCATTGGTCAGGTAACCGTAAGGTCCCGAGTTTCATACTAATTTTGGAATGTTCATTGTCCAACAAATGTGACGCCAGTACTAGTGTAGTTCTAAGGAAGTAGAATCAAGTATAAGTTGTAACAATATGTTTCTCAGCATGAAATAAATACATGTATATTTAACTTATTTAAAACATTTTGGCCTACCCAGTCTATTTATTGCTTCAGTGAGAAAGTTAAAATGCCTATCACAACACTTACTGTAGTTGTTATGGAGCTAGTTTAAATCAAGATCATATTGTACAAAACATGCAATCTGATTAATGGCCTAAATTTTCCCCTCTTTGTATACAGATTCTGGATAAAAGCAAATGTGACCTGTTAAACAAAAAGGGACCTTCTGGGAACTGGGAAAAGTGTCAACCCTGGTCAGACTGCGCAAATTGTGCAGGCTGACCACAGTTGACACTTTTCGCTTGTTCATTTTTTCCCGAATGAAAAGTAATCATTCTGATTGGCTAAACTGACCTTAACTTAAATTGACCGGATAACTATATCTTTGGTCTGTTTTCATCTATTTTTGATGTACAGAATTCCTAGATTGTCCCTTTTTTGGTGACGGGTCACAAATGTAAAACTGTATTGAGGGCCATTCTTCAGTTATTTCCCTTTATTCTTTTCAGTACTTCATTGGTCCTGAAAAGAGGATTGCTTGGATTTTATCCTTGGTTTTCTTGCACTGAATAGCTATGTTCTTGAGATAAAACTGCAAGTAAATCTAGTTAGATTGTTTTACAAATCAATGTATGCGTAGTTCCTGATGATTAAGAACAGAATTTTAATTGAATTACATGCTGGCCTTAGACAAACATAGTAAATCATTGATATATTTATCGCAACATCCCCAAGAGAACCAAGGATAAAAACAAAGGAATACAGGTAAAAGGACCAATCTGTTATTTGGATACTTTTAGTGTTGATCTGGCAAGGGAGATAATTCAATTTCCAAGAATCTCCCCCCCCCCCCCCCCCCCCCCATTGAGCTATGCTTCATGAAAAGGGGTTTTAATGCATCTGCAAAAAGCATCAAGCCATATCACCCTGCACAGTCTACCACAAAATCACTACAATATTGTTCGCTGAAGGGTTATATGTAGCAATAGTATGTATTTTATATCCGAAAGTTTTCACGCTGAAATACATGTGTTATATGCTGATAAAATTTTGCACATGATAGAAAAAAATCCATATCTACAGACTCTGAAATGCGGTTCTAACCGTGACCAAGTATAGTGTAATGTAATGATGATGTCACTCACACATGGTATATGTATAAGAGCTCCAGATAGAGGGAGTGATTTTGATCTCAGAATTAAGAATATTCATTATTCTCAGTTAAACCTCATGTTGTGGGTACTCATTAGAATCATCTCATATTTCTCTTTCTTGGAAGAGAAATAATGGATTTAGAATACCATCACTCCCTCCTATCTCAGCAGCGGGCATTGATGTATGTATTAAGTTGCAATTTGATTGGTCAAAATTTGATGATGTATCATTCATGGACTATACATAAAAACAAAAGTTACTGGCTCCTTCTCCATTATTATACCCCCGCAAAACAAATGTTCATTTGTCTGTGTGTCTGTCGGTGTGTCTGTCTGTCAACAAAATACTAGTAATTTTGTTTCACAAACTCCTCCTACAGTTTTACTGCCAAAAGTTTGTTTATACATTGATCATACACTGAAGTGATTCAAGACATGGTTTTCAATCATCTACTCCCTATGATTCAAGGCTAATCTCCCCTTGAACTTAAAAAATTTTTTGTTCAATTGCCTGTTTCTGTCACAGCGCTGATGGGGGTATTAACCCATTACCACATAATCCCTACTTAGGAAGACCCCGAGAAAGAAGCCTTTAGAAAACATAGTGGGAAAAAGAGTAAATGCTGGTAACCAGTATGTTCTCCTTTTCCCATAATGTTTTCTACTCTTCACAGAACATTTCAAATTTTCAGTCAATTTATTTTGTTGTCTGCAAATGTTTTCAGTTTGGACAAGCCTAAAATTTTGTTGTTTGATAATGAGTTACATGTAAGTCACATTCAGTGACAGCTCTAACTTGTTTTATTTTTGTGTACTGTTTTCAAGTAGAAAATTAATAAATTGCAGTATTTTGAAAAGTTGTAGGTACACATGTTACATATAATAAAAGAAATATTGTGTTGTATTGACTTTCCTGGCACAAGTAAACACTCTTTGCAGGGCAAGAAAATTTCAACATCTCGCTTGACCTTTGAGTCTAGGGCGATATCAAATTTTCTCATGTGACTTGAATCTAATAAAAGTGACAGGAAAGTTATGGAACATGGTCAACTGGTTCAGTTTTTGAATCCACACACAAATAATGCAAATGTTTCAAAAATCAGTAAACAAGACGAAAGATTGTGTTCCAAGGGCCGAAGTCAAGTGCCACTAAGATTTGATCAAGAGGCCACTTTTCTAAATACTTATCCTGCTAAATAAATTAATCCTTTACTGCACAATGCTGACTTCTAGAAACCCGACTCACAACAAATCGTAGAAAAAAGCCTTATGATTGCCTTGAAAGTTTTGTTAAACTCTTTACCACACAGAAAAATTTTAGACTGATCCGAATTGAAAGCATTTTCAGACGACAAAAGGTGACTGAAAAATTGAAATTTGGTCTGGGAAGGGTAGAAAGCACTGTAGGAAAAGGAGAAAATGCTGGTTACCAGCATTTTCACCTTTCCCACAGTGTTTTCAAAAGGCTTCTTTCTCGAGGCTGTTAAAAGTCGGGATTGTGTGGTAAAGGGATAATTGTTAACCAAAAAGATCCCAAGTTTTAACGACTGAAGAAGAGGGTTTTTGAAAACTTTGTGGGAGGAGAAAATGCTGGTGACCAGCATTTTCTTCTTTAGCCACAATGTTTTTTACACCATCTAAAAAAAGTAATACCACTCAAGCCCCATTGAAAATGTCATCTGCAAATGCTTTCAATTTGAACAAAATTGATTTTCTTTCGTCAAGGAGAGTTAAGACTCCAACAAATAAAAGCATATGCAAATGACAATTTCAATATCGCTAAATGAAAAGTTTATATCTGTCTCTGAAAAAAGAGAGAACCTTGTGGGAAAAAGAAGAAAATGCTAGTTACCAGCATGTTCTTCTTTTCGAACAAAATTTTCAAAACCTGTCTTCTTTAGTTGTTAAAACTCGGGATTGTTTGATGAATAATTAACCCTTTATCACTCAGTGCCGACTTTTGACAACCCTGAGAAAGAAGCCTTTTAAAAACATTGTGGGAAGAGGAGAAAATGCTGGTAATCAGTATTTTCTCCATTTCCCACAATGTTTTATCTTCTCCTTGATACAAATCTCAAATTTTTAGTCACTTTTATTTGGCGTCTGCAATTTTGTTGTTTGGTAAAGAGTTAATGAGAAACATAATGTCCTTATTTTGAAGTGTAGATTCAAGATCAGACTGTATGTTCTAAGCAGCCTGACCTTGATCTACACTGTCCACATAAGGTCAAGGAGTCCCACTCAGCAGTTGAAGGGTTAATAATAGTACACATTGTTGTCAAATCTTAGAGAAAAGTAAGTGGGCCTAATTAACCCTTTCCAGAACAATCCTTGGTTTTTACAACCCTGAGAAGGAAGCCTTCTGAAAACAATGTGGGAAAAGGAGAAAATTTTCTCCTTTTCCCACTTTGTTTTCCTCCCTTCCCAAAACAAAATCAAATTTTTAAATCACAGTAATTGTGTTGTCTGCAAATGCTTCCAATTTGTACTAGTCTAAAATTATGTTGTTTGGTAAAAAGTTAACCACGTTCTTCATAAGCTGTATTTTAAAATGTTAGCAATTGACCAAACAGTCCAGACTTCTAAAAACCTTGAAGATTGATTGATTGATTGATTGATTGATTGCTTGATTGCTTGATTGATTGATTGGTTGGTTGGTTGGTTGGTTGGTTGGTTGGTCTGCTGATTGGTTGGTGGGTTGATTGATTGGTTGGTTTCTTTTTTCTTCCTTTTTTTGGTTGGTTGATTGGTCAGTTGATTGGTTGATGCTTAATGCCGTTTTCAAGATTATTCCAGTTTATACCATATTTCTCCTAATAAAAACACCCTCCCAAATAGTAACTTATTTGATTAACTCTTTACCACACAATTCCAACTTTTAATGACCCTGAGATAGAAGCCTCCAAAAAACATTGTGGGAAAAGGGGAAAATGCTTGTAAGATTTCTACCCTATCAAAGTCAGAAATCTTTGCATTACCAAGATTTAATTTGTTGTCTGCAGATGCTTTGAATTTGGTCCAGTCCAGAAATTTGTTCTTTAGTAAAGAGTCAATATTTCCTCTCAACTGTCACTAAAACACAAAGAAATACAAAAATGGACACACTTTTTGCTTTGCAAATTGGGTACAAGATAAAGGCTCCCTACACTGCATAGCTCTGAGAGTTTTTAGTAGGAGAAATACAGTATATTTAGGTGAAAATCTGCAATATCAGTAAAAAGTCAGACAAAGGACAAAGCTGTGTAAAACTACTACTATATTAATTATCTACCCCTGTTGATTGAGTTTCTCTTTCGATACTTAACAATTTGTCCAAGTCAGAAGTAATAATCTTGATAACAGTTATTACAAAATCTCAAAGATTTAGTGCGAGGGTTGAGGGTTACACAGGAAACAACAACAGGGTCATGGCAGTAACTTGCTATTTTCTTTGAATGCAGATGAGATAATAAAATTGGAAGTCTGTGGGCATATTCCTTTCACCTGTTCTGGCACAATATTCTGTGTTCTGGAATGCTGTTCTGGAATGTGCGAAAGGAATATTTCAGAACACAGTACACTGTTCCAGAAGTATGTTCTGAATGTTAGGAACATTATTCTAAACCATATTGAAATGAAAGTACATTAGCATGATGGCTGTTACAAGAGCTACTATTTTACCTGTGTTAGTTGAAGATATGATTAGCTGTGGGATAGAGTAGAGTCGAGTCTACTAGCCCCTATTTATGGCATTCATATCATAAACAAAGCCAACTGCAAATTTTGCCATGAAGAATTGTCCATCTTTCAGCCATCTTGTATCACCTAGCAACCGTTCAGCAGGTGCACTGCACCTTGATCAGATTACAACAGTCAGAACATGATCTTAAGAACACGACACAGTGTTCTGAAATACTCCATTGACCTAGAACATATTTGGAGGAGCGAAAGGAAAACACAGTGGTTTTTACTAATAAAAGTCTGCAGGAGCTTTGCAAAGCATAGATAGGTTTTGCATAGATAGGGAGCCTTTATTTTGCACCCAATTTGAAAAGCAAAAAAGTCTGTCCGATTTTGTATTTTTAGCTCACCTGAGCACAAAGAGCCAATAGTGAGCTATTGCGATCATGCTGTGTCTGGCATTTTTTATAGGTCATGCGTCGTCAATTTTACACAATTGTGTATGCTCTAGAGACCACATTTTCAGTGTGATACACATAAAACTTGGTAAGAATCTTTTCCTTGATGATATCTCTGATGAGTTCAAAAAAGGGTCATGTCAGTTCAGAAAATAGGTCACTAGGTCAAATCTTAGAAAAATCTTGGGTATGCTTTCCTGTACTCCTGAAAATTGTTCAAAATGTTTTTCTTGGTGATATGTCAGATGAGTTTAAAAAATGGGTCATGTTGGGTAAAAAACTAGGTCACCAGGCCAAATCTTTGAAAAATGTTCTAGAGGACAAATTTCATGTCTAATATTCTTGATGATATCTCGGATGGGTTTGAAAATTTCCCATGTCGTCTCAAAAACTGGGTCATCAGGTCAGATCTTTCAAAAACCTTGTGAACACTCATAAGGCCAAATTTTTAAGCCCAATTATCTTGAAATTTGAAATATCTTAGACTTGTATGAAAATGTATGAAAATGGGTCATGTTGGATTGAAAACTAGGTCAATAGGTCAAATCTTGGAAAAATCTCTTATACAACCTACAGGACACATTTTCAATCTAATGCTCTTGAAAGTTGGTCAGAATGTTTGTCTTGATGATATCTCGCATGAGTCTTAAAATGGGTCAGGTCACATTGAATCAAAATCTAGGTCACAAAGTTTAATCCTTGAAAAACCTTGTCTACGCCCTAGAGATCACATTTTCAATCCAATAATCTTGCAATTTGATTAGAATGTTTGTCTTAATAATATCTTAGACTAGTATGAAAATGAGTCATGTTGAATTAAAAAGCAGGTCACTAGATCAAATCTAGAAAAAAGATTTTGTACACCCTACAGGCCATATTTTCTTTCAGATACTCATGAAAGTTTGTCAGAATGCATGTCTGGATAATTTCTACATGTCGACTAGGCAACTGAGACAAATTCTAGAAAAAGCTTTGTTAGTCCAGTACTAAATATTAAATGTCTGCTGAGCTTTTATACCATTTTTACCTTGGAAAAATAAACTTCCACAGTGACCTTTAATCTTGTTTTTTGTGGAAGTTAATTTTTTCAAAGAAAAAATAGGATAAAAGCTCAGCAGACATTTAGTTTTCAAATTGGAATTCCTGCCTTTGTTTCCTTGTTAGGTATGGAATGCCATGTCAGCAGAATTTTAATCATTTCACGGTGACAGTTCAAAGATCCATTTTCTTTATTCACAAATACTACTCGAAGAAAGAAAGTTCAATTTGTTTCAGTGCACCAATAGTATTACCATTATGTGCAAAAAGTGCATAATTATGTGCACTTTTGATTCAATATCCATGACAAAAATGCATGCACTTGGCTGATTGAGCCAGATTTCGAGATTCCTGCCATACGCCCTCTATTTGATGCTAGTTATTACCCCCCCTTTACGTCATATTTCTAAAAGCATATGAAACATCGTTTCGCAAACGGCTTACGAATACACGTGAAGCGATAAACAGACATCCACATGGGTTTCCATGTTTACCTTCTATTTGAAAGGTAGCAATCTTGTTCTATTTTTATCAAAGATGAAATGCTACGAGCGATTTCATTCATTGCAGTTAGAGCTGGCTGCATCCAATGAAAAAGCGAATCGGGGGAATGCAATCTGCCAAGGGTAGAGTGGCGTGGTGAATCGATAGCCCTGGCTTGCGAAGATGGAGGCATGCCAACATTTGTCCTATATGCCGTTAATGAAAATACTGATACTACATCAATTAATGTCTTTCTAGGGAATACATCTTTACATTTCCAAAAAGTCTGGAAGCCAAGAAGCACACATCTTTCTGTCTTTCCAATTCCCTGGACAGCTCCGATTTAGCACTATTTGGAGGCAAATATGATTTCAACATTACCTTGACTTTGGAACAGTTACCAAAGGTGAAGAGAGAGGAACAAGCATCTGAAAAAATGCGGATTAAATATTTTATGGTGTTCACTTTGACAGATGTTATGTCAGAAGGTGAGTTTATTATTCCCCGCTGAAGGCTGTGTCCATCAGGGAGAATATCTCCAATACCATTGGACAGAATTTTGTGAAACTTTATACATGTATACAATAACACTATTTTTTTTATTATAACCCCCCTTCCCCATCCCTCCACCCCCTTCACAACGTAGTGGAGGGGGTATACTGGAATCCCCATGGCTGTCTGTCCTACAGTCCATCTGGCCGGCAGTCTGTCCATAGACACAAATTTGTCCATAGCAATACACCTACAGTTTTTCACGTACTGAACTTGAATTTACACACAGGGTTCCTATATATATGAAGTTGTGCATGTGCAACTTTCATGACCCTGCTGCTATTTGTTATGGAACTATTTTCCCTGAAACTTTTTTCAGTTCTTACTTTTGTAACTAAACCATTCTGCATTCTGTGACAAAGATCTGTTTTTTGTGACAAGAAACCGGTGGGGGAGTATGACCAATTTATATTTAGGAAAAAATGGCGAATGCAGCAAAAGGCAAGTAGGTTAGTATATGTAGCTTAAATTATGAAACTGTCGTTAAAGGGTTGGAAAAGGGGAAAATGCTGGTTACCAGCATTTCTTATTCCATTTTCCTGCAAAACTTTCAAAAGGCCATAATCTAGGATTTATTTAATAAAAGGTTTAATGTTAACTCCAAGACTGCGGAGTCTGGTTTTTGCTGACCCTGTAGGTCAAGATCAGATTGTCTGATTTTAGAATTACCCTGCATTCTTTGACAAAGACCTGTTTTTGTGACAAGGAGGTGGTGGGGGTATAATTATGTTTAGTGATAGCTCTAGTTATTTTTGGATTAAATGAAAATGGTTGACTCGGAGGGATTTTATGTTACTTGGTCAAGTAAATTTTTCGGCAGGGGATATCATTTCAAGGAAATTGCTTGTTTTCTCTAGTCATTCATTCTTAGTTGTATGGTTAGGTGGCATGGGACTTGGTAACTTGTTCACAGCTGTGGTGAATCATGTTGCCACAAGCCAAAGGCGAGGTGTTGATGTGATTAGCAACAACTGTGAACAAGGTGCTCTGTCAGAGAAAAAATTTAACTCTTTACCAAACGACAAAATTTTAAACCGGTCCAAATTGAATGCACTTGCTGATGACAGTTAAACATTGACATTTGTTTCCAGCAGGGTAGAAATATTGTGGGAAAAGGAGAAAATGCTGATTACAAACTTTTTTTCCTTTTCCCACAATATTTTCACAAGGCTATCTCAGGGTTGTATAAACCAGGGATTGTTTGGTAAAGGGTTAACTCAAACAACAAAATTTTAGACTGGTCCAAATTGAAACCGTTTGCAGATGAAAAAAAAATGACTAAAAATTTGAAATTGTTTCCAGAACAGTAGAAAACATTTAGGGAAAAGGAGAAAATGCTGGTTATCAGCATTTCTCCTTTTCCCACAATGTTTTCAAAAGCTTTCCTCTTCAGGGTCGTTAAAAGTCGGGATTGTGAGGTAAAGGATTAAACCCTTTCCTACACATAGCTGAGCTTTAACCAGTGTTCCCACTCACACAGGTAATTGCATACATTACATTATAGAATTGAAATTCATATAACAAATATAAAACTGGTTACAGTTAAGGAAAAACATGGACAAAAAAGGCCATTATCAACTTGTGTAAAATGACTGGTTTTGAAAAAAACATAACTCTTGGTGACAAATTTTTGTCAAATAACGTGGAAGTACCTATCTAGAAATTAACAGACATGAAAAATTGATTGCGGCAAAAATTTGGAAAACCCACGACACCAACAAAATGTGTCTTTGACATCGCCCGATCAGAATCACTACAGACTTCCTTTTCAGCTTTTTATTGACTTTAAAGTGAAATTAAACATAAATATCTTAATATAAAAGACTTTTTACCTCCAAAATTATAGATAATTATTGACTTCTTTACCTCTAGTTGGGAACCACAATTGTATTTGAAATCTTAATCCCAGATTTACAGCTGGGGGAGGGGGGGGGGGGGGTGTTTGGTAAGTGTAATGTCAATGACCCCAAAGATGAAGCCTTTTGAAATATTGTGGGAAAAGGAGAAAATGCATGTAACCAGTATTTTCTCCTTTTCCTGCAATGTTTTCTACCCTGCTTGAAACAAATTTCAATTTTTGAGTAACTTTGATCTTGTAGTCTGCAATTGATGCTTTCAATCTGGACCAGTCTAAAATATTGTCATTTGGTACAGGGTTAATCTACTTGGACTTGGCTTTGGACCTTGCAAGCTCCCAAAAGATGTGCATAATAGAGAGCTAATGTTTTGTTGTTATTATTTTTTTGTAGATGTAAATTACTGTGGAAAATTTCCTGTCCCGAAAGATGAGGGGAAATACACGGTTAATGCAGAACTTCTTCTGATATCCAAAGACGGACGAGAGCAAGTAGTGTTTAATGAAAGCACTGCAGTCAGAGTGATAGAACCTGATCATATAACATTGATACAGACAGACAAACCAGTCTACAAGCCAGGACAAACAGTCAAGTTCCGGTTAATGGTTATGGACTATCAGCTAATTCCTGTACTAGTAAATGTAAGAAATTTTTGAGCCTTTTCTCCTGTTTATTGCAAGCAATAAATGGATATATAGCTGTGAGATAAATGGCTTCCTTGGTTACTGTTGCTATGCACTCCCATGTTTCAGCGGTACATATATAATATAGTATGGATTATAGACTGTTTAACTCTTTACCAAACAACCCCGAGTTTAACCCCTTCCCAAACGATAAATTTTAGACTCTTCCAAACTCAAAGAGTTTGCAGACGACAATTTCAAATTTGATGAAAATGGCAGAAAGTTCTCTAAATGGGTAGAAAACACAGTGGGAAGAGGAGAAATTGCTCGTTATGAGCAATTTCTCCTTTTCCCACAGTGTTTTCAAAAAACTTGTACTGCAGACATGTAAAAACAAGGGCTTGTTTGGGAAAGGTTTAAACAATCCCAAGCAGAAGGACTTGCGAAAACACAGAAGGAAAAGCAGAAATGCTGGTGAGCCACACTTTGTTTTTTTTTGTGCTGATGCTATCGTTACGAAGGAGTGTGATTAATTGTTGACTGGGAAAGAGCTGTTTGATACATGGATAGATCAGACTGATAATTCTGTGCAGTCTGAAATGTGTACCTATATGTCTACTGTGTAGTTTGATCTTCATACATGCAGTACACAAAATATTATTATACTGCAAAGAAATTTCTTGTGATCCGATAGGTTAACATGCCGGGAACATAATTATCAAGTTCCCTGGCAAGAACCACGCAAAGCCAGTTTCCCTTTTGAGTGCCCCGTAAACATTACTACATGTGCAACACAACATTCAAAATGGCAGCGTCGATCGATCAGCAGACTCCACATTTATGCACCAAACTGCACGTTCTAGTGACGTCAGTTTTCATTGAATTGGGGCACTCAGAAGGGAATTTCTATTTTGTCAGCATACTTGATTCATGAGACTATAAAACAGGAAAATTTCGCTTAATACGCTTTGAAGGGATATAACTTTGCATTATAATAAATTTGGGAACTTGTTCAAGGCTGTGGTTAATCATGTCGCCACCTCGCCTTCGGCTTGGGGCAACATGATTAACCACAGCCGTGAACAAGTTTCCAAGTCCCTTGCCACCTGACCGTACAACTAATAATGTTAGTTTTACAAGGCACTCTGGGCCTGTATTCACCAACCATTCTTAAGAACTTTCTTTGACTTATTCTCCAGAATTTTCTATATTAATTTTGCAAGTGACACAACTTCTGATTTGCTAAACCATTCAGTTTTGCCAGTCAGAAGTTATGTGACCTACAAATTTAGAAAATCTTGGAGAACACGACTAAAAATTTTCTCAAGAATTTTTGGTGAATACGGGCCCTGGACTCTTTAGCAGTGAACACAATTTTAGACTTGTCCAAAAGGAGTGCATTTGTGGATAAAGATAAAAAATGGCAGAAAAAATCTTGAATTTCTCTATGATATTAGCTGGGTCCTGATATCGTAGTTGCTAGCATAACAGGATTTGAGAACAAGGGTTGCTGGTTTAAACCTCATCGAGCATTGATGATAGTCATTAATACAGGATTCATTCCTCTCTCATAGGCTGATCATTGTTTTGACAATGGTTAAGTGGGAAAGCAGCCAGTGGTTTTGGAAGAATATTTTGCAAATAAATGATCAAAGAAATTCCAGGAAAGGATGGATAAGTGCACTGGTAGATGAGAGATAATCGAAATTAATTTTGAATATTAGTGTTAACTCTACCAAATGAAAAAAACTTTAGACTTATCCAAATTGAAAGCATTTGCAAATGACCAAAGTAACGTGACTTGACAATTGAAACTTGACTTCAGAAGAGTAAAAGCAATGTGGAAAAAGGAGAAAATGCTGGTTACCAGCATTTTCTCCTTTTCCCACATTGTTTTTAGAAGTTTTCTTCCTCTAGGTCCTATAAAGAAGGGATTGTTTGGTAAAGTGTTAAACATAATTATCACAGTGAATTATCTCTCATTGATAAAGTAAAAGCTTTCAAGGGGAATTTTTCAACAATGTTTACAGATGTCTCCTCCCACAGGGTTGTTAATACTTTGAATTCTGTGGTAAAGGCTGAATTCTTAACAAAAGAAATTAACAAGCTTGAGGAAGAAGGCTTTTGAAAACATTGGGGAAAAAGAAGAAAGTGCTGGTAACAAGCATTTTCTCCTTTCACCACAATGTTTTTCTACCTTCTAGAGCCAACCTTCTTCAACATTTTGTTATCCGCAACAGCTTTTAGTTTGTACAAATGTAAAGTTTGGCCCTTTAGCAAATTTGAGTTTTAACAACCTTGATGCCAGGTAACCAGCATTTTTCTCCTTTTTCCTCGTTGTTTTCTACCGCATGAACTTAACTTTTTTCGTTTGAGTCACATTTAATTCAATTTCTGCAAATGTTTTTACTTTGAACGAGTAAAAAATATTGCTGTTTTGTTTTAGAAATTAAAAATTAAATCCTTATTGTTTCAGTACTCACAAATTTACATTCAGTCACCACAGGGACATCGATTAATGCAGTGGAAAGATGTGCAAAGTACAAAAGGTAGAGGCAAACCTTAACTCTTTACTCATTACCAAACAACAATATTTTTGGCTTGTCCAAATTGAAAGGGTTTGCAGATGACAAAATAAAAGTGAATGAAAATTGGAAATTTATTTTGTGAAGGGTACAAAACATTGTGGGAAAAGGAGAAAATGCAGATAACCTGCACCTCCTTTTCCCACAGTGTTTTCTAAAGGCCTCTTTCTCAGGGTCATCAAAAGTAGGGATTGTGTGGTAATGGGTTATATAAACAATCCTGTGTTTTTCCTGCCCACCTCACCAAGAACTGCTCATGGTGAGCTATTGTGATTGTGCTGTGTCCGAGGTTTGTCGTGCCTTGCCCAGTACTATTGAGTGTTTGTCAGAGTGTTTGTTACTGTACTTTGTACTGTACTGTAATTTTTACCGGTAAGAAGATGTAATATACATAGTAATTACATACCGGCATTTTTCTGTATATCTGTTTAAAACCCTTGGTGAGACCATTCTAATGAGTACCAACAACATACTGATATCCAGTTCAAATTTTTGAGCCACATTGATTTAGTCATCTGCAAATTCTTTTAATTTGGACAGGTCCAAAATTGTTTGGTAAAGACTTAAAGAGGTAAATAGAGGACTTGCATGAGTGTTTATTTGTCAAATTTATCAAACAAGTTGACTAAATTGCACAACATGAGCCTTGGCAAGTGTCAAATGCATTTTAGTTTATAAGTTTGATAAAAATGATAATATATAAACACAAATGTGAGATTCTGTTTATCACATAAAACGAATGACAGACAGAAAAATATCCTGCATCATCACCTTCAACCTCTATACCATCCACAGGTCCACGTTTACAGTTGTAGTTTGTTTTCAGTCATGTACGTGCACAAGGAGAAAGTTCTATGACATTTACGCCGAAAGAAGAATTAAATAGTTTATACAGGGGTTACATCCACCTATTTCCGCAATAGTATTGATTTTAAGAGACTTTTGCTGCAGTTCTTGGTTTGTGTCAGACATGAAATCAAACCATTCCAGGCGACAGTGACATTATTTTTCCCCCAAAATGGGGAATAGAGTTGTGCTGGTGACTGAAAACTGATCAGAACTAGGACCAAAAAAAAAGATAATTCACTAGTGTATTATCAAAAATAAGTCATGGGTTAAATACTCTGTCCGAGGAGGTTTTATGTTATAAAAGCCTCTTCTTCATTGTTTTTAAAAATTGTTTAAGTGTTAAAGAGTGAAAATTGTGTATGTAAGATTTTTCAATCCTATATTACAATTTTCTACAGACTTAGGTGAAAACAACTTTGTGTTTGAACATGAGTTAAATTCTTTATTATATCGTCTTAACATACCTATTGAAAACATTATACCATAAGGAGAAATCGCTGGGTGAGAGCAATACTGTTGTAAGTGCCTATACAATGTATAGGCACATACAACAGTATTGCTCTCACCCATCGAAATGATGTAGTCTTAGACAAATATAACTTCAACATATGAGTATTAAAAAAATTAAGCTCCCTTGGCTCATTTGTTTGTGATGTACATGTATATAATAGAGTTTATTTCATCACCTTGCGGTTAATATGGGAAATATTTGTTGTAAAAGGGAAAGTATGTGAAAATAACGAGTGCCGAAAGGCACAAGTTATTTTCATGGACCTTTCCTTTTGAGGCAAATATTTCCCCATAGTAACCACAAGCTGATGAAATAAATCATATATCATATTTCCTCTGATTATGTTGTCAACGAATGTCACTTTTAAAACTAGTCATTGCATTGTAATAAAAAAAGTACTTCCAGATATTTGGCCGTAGGAAAATATTCACTGTAATGAGGAAATGATTCCCACCAGCTTGAATTACAACATTTCTTTACCCTTTACATTTCTAACAATAGACACATGAAATATAATATATTTTGTTTTTGCATCTTCTCTAAAAGCTTTTATCAGTCTGGAAATGGCACTGGGTGAAGATCCATTCCTGGGAAAGTGGAAAATAAAAGCAGAGCATTCTTACGGAAAATCTGAAGCTTCATTTAAAGTGGAGGAATACGGTGAGATTTTATTTGATTGTTTGTACAGGAGCTTAACGCTCTTTTAATGTCTTTGGTCATATGAGGCGATCAGTGCACCGATGCATGTGTTTCTTGGCTTCCTTACACCAGTACTGATACAACTTTTTTTTGGAAGTCATGGAACACTTTTCTCAGATGCATCAGAGATCAGTATATCGAACCCACAACCATCAGGTCACAAGTCAAATACTCTAACCACTAAGCTACTTTTGAAAACATTTTTGAAAAAGGAAAAATGGTGCTGGTTACCAGCATTTTTTCCTTTTCTCACAATTTTTCAAAAAGCCGCTTCTTCAAAGGCCATGAAAACCAGGGATTTTTTGGTACAGGGTTAAAAAGCATTTAATACTGAAGATCTTAGATCAGACTTCATGTTTGCCTGGTAACAAACGTTTTATTGTCCAGCACATTGCAGGTAGAAACAATGTCTTGGCTGATATGCTCTCAAGAATATATGACCCTTAAATTTGTTAAGCGCTTGCAGACAACAAAATAAATGTAACTCAGAAATTGAAATTCGTTTTCAGCAGGGTAGAAAACATTGTGGGAAAAGGAGGAAATGCTGGTTACCTGTATTTTATCCTTTTCATACAATGTTTTCAAAAGCTTTCTTTCTCGTGGTCGTTAAAAGTCAGGATTGTGTGGTATAGCGTTAATTGGCAGTATTACATATTACGTAAATTGGTACATAATTGATAAAAAAAATGCAAACATTGATATCAACAAGGGGACCAGTCAATTGCTTGCACATGAACTGGTGTACATATTAAACCTATCATAATGCAATTGGAAGTTACACTGGTGGATATGTTCTCGATTTTCCTCAATATGCCGAAATTGCAAAGATTTCTACTAAGCAAAATCTTTTGGTTTTACAAAACATTATAGATGAGCAGTGATCTGTGAAAAGGGGTTAAATGTTCCTGCAAAAGATATCGACCCAGGTCAGCAAGCATAGTCCACAAAGGCTGACTAGGATCGAAACTTTTTGCATTTAGCAAATTTTCTTAGGACCATGCTTCAGTAAGTTTTCAGACAAAATGGATTTTGTGGTTCTGTAATATTAATGATTATACATGTATAGAGTTATTCCATCAGCTTGTGGTTAATATGGGAAAATATTTTCCGAAAAAGAGAAAGGTATGCGAAAATGACAAGTGCCCAATATATATTCACTGTAACGGGGAAATAACACCCCCCCCCCCCCCCCACCCGCACAGCTTAAATGACATCATTTCATTACCCATAACATTTCTAAAAATAGACACATGAAATATAATTAATTCCAGAATGACTTGCTTGCCTTAATGCGTTACAGAGCTTTTGTCAAAGCATGTCTTAAAGGCCCAGTGGCCCAGTCAAGGCCAAAATATCAAAGCAGGACTGGTATCATAATACATTTGAATATAAGTCATACCATTTAAAAGTATGGAAAATATTGGGGAGATGTCAGTCTGTTACTGTGAGGTCGGGCCATATGTTAGTTGATATCAGACAAAAGAATTTTAAAATCAATTTTAAAATCAGGCAAAAGTAAACATAAGACACAGCTACCTGGCAGGTTTTAACCTAGTTTTGAAATTAATTTCTCTGTCAGCAATTAGCACTTGGACTGACCGTATAATGACTAATTGTCATCTTCACACTAATTTGCATACTTTAAAATGGTATGATATCAATTCAAATTCAGTAAAACACCTGCATTGTTTACTCTTGGCAAGTTGGCCTTTATTATTACTTCAGTATTTCTTTTTATATTTTCACTAGTTTTATTGTTTATAACCACACATTCTAAACCTGTATTATTTGGTATGGGGCTTTATCTTGTAGACTTCCACCAGGATTCAAGTAATTATAGCTTTGTGGTCAAAATTGGATTTGCCCAGGGGTCACAACTTTTTTTGTAGGTTTTTATGGAAAAAAATTGTATGCCCTCAAGTTTGAAACCAGTTGGCCAAATAATGTAATGTTTGGCTTGTAGTGTTTTTACGAATTAGCCAGTGGAGCGATACAGGGCCATCATGGCCTTCTTGTTTTATTTCACTTTTATTTTGTCGTCTACAAATGCTTTCAATTTAGACAAGTTAAAAATTTTGTTATTTGGTAAAGAGTAAAACACCTTTGTGTACTCTTGGCTTTTATTGTCACTTTAATATTTCTTTTTATATTTTCACTAGTTTTACCAAAGTTTGAAGTTACAGTGACCCCACCAACATATTTGTTACCAACTACAAAATTCATTGATGGAACAGTCTGTGCCAAGTAAGTTGTAAATCTCTACCTAGCAGAATCTCCAGTTTTAACAACTCAAAGAAAAATGCATCTTAAAAACAATGCTGGAAAAGGACATAATGCTGGTAACCAGCATTTTTTTTATTCCCACAATGTTTTCGTGGCTTCCTGTGCCATTTATTTTTTAAATCTCTACCATGTGAAATCCCCAGTTTTAATAATCCTGAAAAAAATGCATCTTGAAAATGATGCATTTCCCACAATGTTTTCCAGGCTTTCTCATACCAGCACTGACACAACTCTCCTTCCAAGCCACTGACTTCTTTTCTCAAATGCATCAGTGGTGAGGGGCAAAAAATCATGATAAGGGAAGTTTTCCTCAACCAGCCATAAAAATAGCAGCTTTTAAAAATGTTGTTGGAAAAGTAGAAAATGCTGAGAACCAGCATTTTTTTTCTTTTTCCTGAATAAAAACTTTATTGATTGGAGCCGTATTTGTTATATAGTCTGTGAATCATTTTGCTTTGAATCCCTGGCTCGGCCAATTTCTTTCCATGGATTGATGATAGTCACTGCAACAGGATTCATTCCTCTCCCACGGCTGAAAATTCTTTCGATGATGATCATGTGGAAAAGCAGCCAGTTGCTTTGAAAGAAAATCATGTGAAGTACTGGTAAAAAATGCATGGATAGGTGCACTGGCTGCCACAATATAACTGAAATAATGTTGAAAATGGCATGAAACACTATACAATCAATCAATCTTTTGCTTTCAATGAGTCCATAGATTTGATGCTCTCTTGTACAGAGTTGAATTATTTAAAATACTTACTCTTGACAAAACAGCAAAATTTTAGAGATGTCCAAATTTCAAGCGGTTGCAGATACCTAGTTAAAGTTGGCTCGAATGATAAAATTTGTTCTTGATACGGTAAAAACATTGTTGAATAAGCAGAAAATGCTGGTAACCAGCATTTTCTGCTTTTCCAACAATGTTTTAAAGTACATGTATCTTCTCCATGAGAGTTGTTAAAACTCGAGATGGTTTGTTAAACCTTTACAATCCGGGCTTTTAACGACCTTGAAAAAGATACCTCTTGAAAACATGTTGGGAAAAGAAGAAAATGTTTGAAACGGGCATATTCTCTTCTCTTACTGTTTTCTGCCTATCCCAAAACTAATCTCAATTTTTAAGTTACTTTTAACTCATTACCATACAACAATAAATTAGACTGGTCCAAATTGAAAGCATTTGCAGACGACAAAATAGAGGTGACTGAAAAATTGAAATTTGTTCTGGGAAGGGTAGAAAACACTGTGGGAAAAGGAGAAAATGCTGGTTACCAGCATTTTCTCCTTTTCCCACAGTGTTTTCAAAAGGCTTCTTTCTCAGGGGCGTCAAAAGTAGGGATTGAGTGGTAATGGGTTAAGTTATTGTCTGCAAATGCTCTCATAATGGGTAAGTCTACATTTTTCATTTGATAAAGATGTAGAGGACATTTATTTCGGTGAAAGACCCCAAAAACTAATTTATTGATTGAACATCTTCAGTAAAATATTCTAACATGACGCATGAATTCGGCACTATAAACACAGAGCAACGAAAGCATGGTAAAATCTGCGTTATTCTATATAGAGTGACCTCAATCTACATAGAGTGACGTCATTCTGTATAAAGTAAGTTATTCAATGGAATATAATCTGCATCCATGCTTTTACTCTAAGTATGAAGTTGTTTTCCTTTCATTAAGAGTTGGTCATATTAGAATCGAAATAATCTTTCTATCATGGTTTATCATTCAATAAAAGGCATTGTAGGTTATGAGGAGCTATGAATAAATCACTTGGGCTATTGCCCTCGTGGATTATTTATTGTGCCTCATAACTCCCAACTATGGTTTATTGAACAATAAACCATGATAGAAAGAAGACTATATGTTAACCCTTTCCCAAACAAGCCCTGGTTTTTATGTGTCTGCGATAAAAGTCTTTCGAAAACACTATGGGAAAAGGAGAAATTGCTCGTAATGAGCAATTTCTCCTTTTCCCACAGTGTTTTCTACCCTTTTTGAGAACTTTCTGCCATTTTCTCAAAATCTAAAATTGTCGCCTCTTTCAGTTTGGAAGAGTCCAAAATTTGTTGATTGGGAAAGGATTAATTCATGAGTAGCACAGCCATGATTGAAAATATTATCGATGATGATTACAAGCCAAAGATCAATCTTTCACTGAAAAATATAACAAATACTCTATTTATTTTTATTACATGCTTCTAACCCTGTTTATGTTTGGAATTTCATCAAAATATAGCACAATTGATTTCCATAATTCCGTGTGGCTTACCCCTACCATGTATCAAGGCATAGAGAATATTTGTTTTTTTCACTGACAGATCGAAATTTATTTCGAGTGAACACCATCGGTAATATTTTGATGTGTGGCGCAATTTATTTCATGCTTTTAATCCTTTCTGGGAGAAGCTTTATCAAAATCCAGTACAGTTCTTTTCCATTATTCCCTGAGGCATACCCCTCCCGCATAGCAACACATTACAATATTACGTCAAGTGCGAGAAATGTAAGGTAGGTATATGATGTCATATTTCCCATCTGGTGTGTGATAAATTACCACAAAGCACGAAACAAATTTGGATTTTTGTATGCAGATATACCTATGGACAACCTGTGAAAGGAAATGTTTCACTAACAGTCAGTTTTGGGGAGAATCGTTATTCATATTGGGAGAAAAGACCAGTTGTCACACTGATTGACAAGGTAAACTTGCCACTTTAATCCTCTATGACACAGTTGAAACAACCCTTCTGAAAAAGGCTTTTGAAAACATTGTGGAAAAAGGAGAAAATGCTGATAACCAGCATTTTCTCCTTTTGCCACTATGTTTTCTACCCTATTAAAGACAAATCCCATCTTTTGAGGTACATTTTAATTATCATCTAGAAATAGTTTCAGTTTAGACTAGTCTAAGATTCTGTCATATAGTCAAGAGTTTATGCCATCTCATTATACCCACAGATCAATCATTCATAGCCTTTTGGGGTTAGAATAGACTGTATGACAGTCCGTTCATTTTTAGCTCTACTGGCTGTCAGATTTCCATGAAACTTGCAGACTATCTTTATCTTATCAATAGCTTCAACCCTATTGATTTTGAAAAAAATGCAGCAAACAGTATTGGAAAAGTAGGCTTTTCAAGTTGAAGATTTTCTTTTCTTGTTTATGCGATAAAGTCTGCATTTGAGGTCAGATTTTCATGAAACTTGCATTGCTTGTTTATATCATCAATGGTTTTAACCCTATTGATTTTGAAAAAAAATCCAACAGACAGTACGTGAAAAGAAGCCATTTTAAGTTGAACATTTTCATTTACATGATAAAGTATTTATTTGTGATAAGATTTTTGGGAATTTTTCAGTTTGTTTATCTCATCAATAGCTTTAACCCTGTTGACTTTGAAAAAATCCATCAAACAGTAATTTAAAAGTATCCGTTTTGAGTTGAAAATTTGGATTTCTAATTTACTTAATGAATTCAGCATTTTTGGTTGGACATTCATGAAACTTGCCCAGTTGCTTTTTCTCATCAGCAGCTAGATTCCTATTGATTTTGAAAAAAATCTGACAATCATTATGGGAAAAGTAGCTATTCAAAGTTGAAAATTTCCATTTTTTGTATATGAGTGCTTTTCTTCACACTGATTTTACTGGTTTTCTTTATGCATCATGAATTCATAATGTATTCTGGTATAAAAGCAAAATTTCTGCCAGTAGAGTGATTTCAGGCCCTTCAGGGCCTTCAAGTTTTGTTCTCTTACCAATTATTCGGACATTGCATTGTCAAAAAAAAAGGGCCAAGGGCATTAAAAAAAACATTCGCAGCAACATCTACTTAATTACAGTCAATTCATGTTGTTTGGCCCTGTTTTACAAGAATCTGTTCCAGGTCTGTCTGTTGCACATTTGCATTAGGAGGTAAAGTGCTAAGACTTATTGTCTTCTTTTTGCTATATGAATGAGTCATGTTGCAGCAAAAGGAGGCTTAATGCATAATGGTGATCCATGGTACAGAGCAAGCCATCAAACAGTTATGGATCAAAGAAACCATTTTTTTTATTTTGTTAACAACTGACTTATTTATGAGATGGACTCAACAGACAAACAGAACATTGACAAATAACCGAAAATTTCGGCTGTGGTCAGCCCGTGCAGACTTCACAGACTGACCTGGGTCGATACTTTTACGCAGACGCATCAAGCTCTGTATTCATGTAAGCGTCACACTAATGTACTCATGTAAGCCGTGTGCTAACGCTGCTGAGATTGGCCAAATAGCCTTTATGAAAACGTCAATGTTATAAAATATTTTCCGATGAGTTAAAGGTCATAATCATTACATTCAGAATGTATTACATGTACTATATTACTACATGTACTGTCCATGCTATATTTTCAGCCCTTGGTATCTGATGGTTGCTATGAAATCTATATTAATTCAGAGGAACTTAAACTGAGGTATAGTAGATATAACCATTGGGGAGAATTGAAGATCAACGCCACAGTCACCGAAGAAGGCACAAGTATGTATGAGCCCTTTCCAAAACAATCCCTGGTTTTCACGAACTTATAAAAGAAGCCTTTTGAAAACATTGCTGGCAAAGGAGAAAATGCTGGTAAGCATCTTCTCCTTTTCCAACAATATATTCTATCCTTCCCAAAACAAATTTCATCTTTTGAGTTACATTAATTTTGTTTTCTGCAGTTACCTTTCCATTTTGACTAGTTTAAAATTTTGTCCCTTAGAAAAGGGTTAATTTTAACTGTATGTCTTTAACTCTCCTTCAAATGACAAAATTTTACACCCATCCAAATTGAAAGCATTAAAATTTGCAGTTTTCAAATCAGATATAACTCAATGGATGAGATTGTGTTTCAGAGGTGAGAAAAGGTTGTAGGAAAATAAGAAAATGCTGGTTACCAGCATTTTTTCCTTATTCCACAATTTTTTCAAAGACTATCTTGATCAGGGTCGTCAAAAAGTCTGGATTGTGTGGTAAAGGGTTAAATTTAGAGGGTTGGTATTTATATAGTTTCTCTGGTTAAGATTGCACAGAGTGCCTACAACTAATAATTCAAAAAGGAAAGCATCAAACCTGTTGTCGTAGTCCTTGCATCATTGTCATCTGTATTGTCTTAACCCATTACCACACACTCTCTACTTTTCATGACCCTAGAAAAGAAGCCTTTAGAAAACATTGTGGGAAAAGGAGAAAATGCTGGTAACCAGCATTTTCTCCTTTTGCCACAATGTTAGGTAACCAGCATTTTCTCCTTTTGCCACAATGTTAGAAAACATTGTGGGAAAAGGAGAAAATGCTGGTAACCAGCATTTTCTCCTTTTGCCACAATGTTTTCTACACTTCACAAAACAAATTTCAAATTTTCAGTCACTTTTATTTTGTCGTCTGCTTTCGATTTGGACATGCCTATATGTTGTCGCTTAGTAATGGGTTAAGTCCTACAATCCCTAAAGAAACACAGCTATTTTCACTATAATATTATCCTACAAATTTGCCATGGTTGGAAATGAGTACTAATGTACCACTTTAATCAAGCCATTTTTTCTGTTTTTTCTCCTTAGAATTATTATTTATAAATCTAAAACCACTATATTCTCATTAAAAAAGGAAATGATAATTACCTCCCATTTCAGAAAACTAACAAAAGTATCAACAAATATTTTCAAGAGTAGACATCAAAAGAATTTCTGGTCGGTAAAAAAATGTGCAAAAGTATTACATCAGTGTAAATCCTTATTTATCAACAAGAAATTATATTAAAATACATCGTGTCTATTTTTGGAAATGTTATGGGTAAAGAAATGTAGTAATTTAAGCTTTGGGGAATTATTTCCCTGTCACAGTGAATGTTTTCCTCCTGCCGAAAATCCGGAACTACTTTTTTTGTTCAACTGTTAAAATTGTTAAAAGTGGCATTCATTGACAAAATAATCACAGGAAATATAATATATAATTTATTTCATCAGCTTGTGGTTAATATTGGGAAATATTTGCCTCAAAAGAGAAATGTCCAGGAAAATAACTTGTGCCTTACAGCACTGGTTATTTTCGCATACCTTTGCCTTTTTCGGCGAATATTTCCCCATATTAACAACAAACTGATGAAATAAACTCTATTTATTCCATGTTGCAGAAGCGTGAGGGCTATGTCTTGAATTAGACTGAAAGATCCATAATTATGTGATGACTTGCTTGGTATAATACATCAGTTGATTGATTGACTGTATAGTGTTTAACACCATTTTCAACATTATTTCAGTTATATCGCGACAGCTAGTGCACCTATACATGCTTTCCTGGAGTTCCTTTTAACAGTACTCCGCACAATTTCCTTTCCAAGCTACTGGCTGCTTTCCCTCATAACCAGCATCGAAACAATGGTCAGCGATGGGAGATAATACATCAAAGGCTTATACTGTTTAATCAGTCAGAAGTTGTTGTATTACTTTCTGTGATTGTTTGTATTGGATTTTAACCCATTACCACACAATCCCTACTTTTGATGCCCCTGAGAAAGAAGCCTTTTGAAAACACTATGGGAAAAGGAGAAAATGCTGGTAACCAGCATTTTCTCCTTTTCCCACAGTGTGTTCTACCCTTCCCAGAACAAATTTCTGTCATCTGCAAAGGCTTTCAATTTGGACCAGTCTAAAATTTTGTCGTGGGGTAAAGAGTTAACCCATTACCACACAATCCCTACTTTTGACGCCCCTGAGAAAGAAGCCTTTTGAAAACACTGTGGGAAAAGGAGAAAATGCTGGTAACCAGCATTTTCTCCTTTTCCCACAGTGTTTTCTACCCTTCCCAGAACAAATTTCTATTTTTTAGTCACCTTTATTTTGTCATCTGCAAAGGCGTTCAATTTGGACCAGTCTAAAATTTTGTCGTTGGGTAAAGAGTTAACCCATTACCACACAATCCCTACTTTTGACGCCCCTGAGAAAGAAGCCTTTTGAAAACACTGTGGGGAAAAGGAGAAAATGCTGGTAACCAGCATTTTCTCCTTTTCCCACAGTGTTTTCTACCCTTCCCAGAACAAATTTCTATTTTTTAGTCACCTTTATTTTGTCATCTGCAAAGGCTTTCAATTTGGACCAGTCTACAATTTTGTCATGGGGTAAAGAGTTAAGCCCCCCTTTAGCAGCTTAGATCATATCAGGGTGGTCAATGTACCTTCGCATTTGTTTCCTGGTTTTCTCACAATTAGTATTGACACAACTTTTTAAGTCACCGACTACTTTTCTCACATGCTACAGAGGTGAGAGGTGAAAAACCGCCAGAAAGAAAATTTACCCCAACCGGATATTGAAGTGTGGATTATGAAATTTCAGTTGAGAAGCATTTTATTTTTCAATTACCCAAATATCCTTGCAATAACACCTCTAAATGCAAAGGTGGGAGGCCAAAAGTTATTGGTAGGAAAATTGCTTTAACTTGCTATCCAACTCACAAGCACCAGGTCATGTGTTAGTTAGTATTTATTACATAACTCTTCTTGTTTTCAATGTAATAAAGCCGTTATGAATTTTCTTGTCATGATAAAGTTGTTAATTTATTCGCTTTAAGACTCAAAACAAAATCAATATTATGCAAGCTCTTTGGAACTGTTTTTCATTAGTTATGTACCTTTCAAAGTTAACCCACAGGCTTCATGTAAATTTCACTACGCATGATACATGTATGCCTCTGCTTTAACCCTTTACCACACAATCCCGACTTTTAACGACGAAAAAGAAGCCTTCTAAAAACATTGTGGGAAAAGGAGAAAATGCAGGTAACTAGCATTTTCTCCTTTTCCACAATGTTTTCCACCCTTCCCAAATCAAATTTCAATTTTTCAGTCACTTTTATGTTATCATCTGTACATGCTTTCAGTTTGGACCAGTCTAAAATTTGTCATTTGGTCAAGAGTTAACACATTTTTGGCTATAATTCTTGTTATACAGTAATGTGAAAAAAGATCTAACACTCGTTGGCTTTTGAGGTAAAAATTCATTAATCCACAAAAATTGTTATTAAGCTACCAAAGGCTCACTAAAAACTTTTTTTGTGGATTCGTTTTATAAATTTTTATCTCAAAACCAACTCATGTCAGATCCTATAATGTCTAGAACTAGACTACAGATGCAAAATGAGAGTGATGAATACAGCCCCAGCTCTTTTTTTTCTCTATAGATATTAAGCAAATAGGAACTTCAATCGGGCCTAGCTTAAGTAGAGAAGTACTGAAACTGAGGTTTGAAGATGATTCGGACAACTACTATAAACCAGGGTTCCCTTACAGAGGCCGGGTAAGAAAAATTTTTTTATCAGGATGCATATTTTGGTATTAACTCTTATTCAGTATTTTGGCTAGAGGCCTTTCAAAATACCCCGAAAACTTTCACTGCTACTACATTTTAGTAGTCTAGTACAACAGTTTCTTTGCTCTGATGTAGTGGATGTAAAAACATGATGTTATGACGTCGCACACTAATGGAGCAACAGCATTCTCATACTTTGGTCTTGTGGTGCTGAAATAAAGCTGAAATATCACTGTTTTTCACGATGCAACCATGTGGACAAACAATTTGTCGCTCCTTGATTGGAAGTCCTTCCCTCAGCTGTCTCTCTGTTCTGCCAGGGTTATACAGCCTCTTTATAGGACTACAAAAGCCTTGTATGTATGAGAATGTTCCCTTTGGAAACCAAGCCAATTGACCTTTCTGCTGATTTTGATTGACAGGTCTTGCAAAGTCTTATCGGCCAATGAAAAAGTAGCATTTGGTGTCATGTAAACAAAAGAGTCTGACACAATTTGTTATAGACATGTGATAATTTGATTGTGTTTATTTAATTATCAAAACAGCTATCAATCAATTAAAATAAAAAAAAGTTGAAACTAACCTAGAGTGAAATATCTGCTAGAATAAAACCTAAATAAACACACTTTCTCTTTGTATTCGATGCCAATTTTTGGCTAGCTTGTCAGAATCGACAACCAGTATACCGTGTTAATAAGGGGGGGGCGTGCCAAACTCGAGTTTACAGAAAGGTCAATTAATGTTCATTTCACCTAATTACAATGCATGAAATGTTTATCAGGATGATGACTGCTTTACCCTTTACCACACAGACATGAGTTTTAAATCCAGAACCATCATTTTCTCCTTTTCCCACAATATCATCTACCTTATCAGAGTCAGTAATCATCATATTAATAAGATTTAATTTGTTGTCTGCCGATACTTTGAATTTGGTCCAATCTAAACATTTGTAGTTTGGTAAAGAGTTAACAGGCCTTACGAAGAAAGCTTTAGAAACCACTTGGAGCCAGCATTGTCTTCATTTCTCACCATGTTTCCTCCCATACAAGGACAAATGTCATCATTTAGCCCCAAATACCACACAATCCAGACTTTAAATAACCCTGGAAAAAAGAAGCCTTTTAAAAACCACTGTGGGAAAAAGAGAAATGCTGGTAACCAGCATTTTCTCCTTTTCCCACAATTTTTTTTATCCTTCCAAAAACAATTTTTGAAATTTGAGTCACATTAATTTTGTCATCTGCAAATGCTTTCAGTTTGGACTAGTCTAAAATTTTGTCGTTTGGTAGAGAGTTACATGTAAGTAACATTTGATTTGGCGTCTACAAATACTTTAACTGCTTCCCAGACAAACACATGTTTTAACCCTTTCCCAAACAATCCCTGGTTTTTACGGGTCTGGAATAGTAGCCTTTTGAAAACATTGTGGGAAAAGGAGAAAATGCTGGTAACCAGCATTTTCTCCTTTTCCCACAATGTTTTCTACCCTATCATAGACAGAAGTCATCTTTTTAGCAAGAGTTGAATTATCGTCTGCAAATGCTTTCAATTTGGTCTAGTCCAAAAGTTTGTTGTTTTGGAAAGGGTTAATGTGTCTGCAGTACAAGTCTTCTGAAAACACTGCAGGAAAAGTTAAAATTGCTCATTAAGAGCAATTTCTCCTTTTCACACAATGTTTCTTACCCTACAGGAGAACTTTCTGCTGCTTTTCTCAAATTTAACATTATTGTCTGCAAACTCTAACAGTTTGGAAGAGTCTAAAATTTGCTGTTTGGGAAAGGGTTAAATTTTGAGCCAGAAACATCTACGATATACCTTAAAAACATTTTCAGTCTTGAAATAAGATCCAAATAACAGGGTTCTATTTAGAATAGGATGGCATTTATTAACTGGTTAACGGGTTAACCGATCCAATGACCGATTAACCGGTTAGGAAATTGGAAACCAGTTAACCAGAAACAAATATAGGCCTATATTACCAAAAGTTTTCCAAAATAATTATTATAATAAAAAAGAAATACAAAGTTAACTTTGCCAGTTCTGACAACCAGAACTGCATAATATGCACGTCCAATGTTGCCACGATGCGGTGAAGGTGTGATACACAGTTTGACATGTCTGTGCAATGTTAAACATTGTTAATTCGCTAATTAGTCCCCAGTCTCCGATAAGAAACAATCAAACATGTGTCCTCTTTGGATCAAAGGCACTGGCTTATCATAATTGATTTGCTTGGATTATTTTATTAGGTACCCACCCCCAATCAAATATATGCATGGATTGACCAATCAGCGTAAGAGGGATTGAAATTTATAAGTCAATCAATCAGTGTTCAAGCAGGCATAGCGGTTTCTCTTCGTTCGTTCATTATCACTTCGATAAGTATCTTCGAAAATCATAGACGGCCAAACTGTCGATAGCGCAGAGGCTTTGAATATGGGAGAGTCTAAAATTTAAACCTGTCGTTTTGGCGATGGCTAACACCCAATCACTTAGCGATGGCCGCTTTGTTTCACGATCTATAACCATACCATCATCTGTATGATTCTGTTTGAAGATTTTTTGAAGTTGTAAATAGCAGTGGCCTCACTAGTTTTTTCTTTCGATGCAGCACTAAAGTCTTTTATTAATATATCTATGGAAATTTACTGCTTAAAATCATTAAAAAGCTGAAAAGACAATCTGAAGTGACTCTGATCGGACAATGTCGAAAGGAACATTTTGTTCTGTCATGGGTTTCCGTGTTTCTTGCATTGAGCATTTTTTCCTGTGTTTTAGTTTATGGATAGGTATTTTCACCTGATTTGACCATAATTTATCGAAATGGGTAGCAAGTAAATTCAAATCCTGGTATTTTACACAAGTTAAGCAGATAATGTTTTTTTTCTTTCCAACGTGAGGTCTCACTGAAACCAAACTTTTTTTTACATGAATTTCAGTTCTATTAGGTGATTTATGCAATAATTTGCGTAGTGGAAACACTGAAATGGCCTGATAATTTCTAGTCCTCTATAGAAAATATTGAGGAAAAATGATTTCATTGCCGAGAGGGAGAGAGATTGTCGACAGTTTGGCCGTCTTTTGCGCTAAAGTACAGAAATAGTAAACATCACAGGAATGCATTACTCATGCACAGGTTGCTAATGTTGACATATAGAGCAGGCACTTTCATCTTAAATGTTTTTACATGGTCGTTCGGTTAACCGGTTAACCGATCGAAAGATTGAACATTTAACCGGTTAGCATTTACTAAACGTTGCCATTCCTAATTTAGAGCATGGAATTTCAAAATTTCCATATCAAAATTTAAGCATGAAAGTGCTACCCATACTAGGGAAAAATGAAGGGGAAAAAAAATTGACCTGGGAGGGGGAATGAAATTAAGAAAAAAAAAAACATTGCATGAGTCAATGCAATAATCATTTGAAAATGTTAAATCGTTGACTATAGGGTTGTTTATTTTTATCACAATAATGTATGCTTGTCATCTGTTTAATGCAGATCGTACTGAGGGCAATTGTTTTATTTTGGAAATTTTTCACTATGAAAAGAGGAAAAGTTTAATACACAAATGTGACCAATCACGCTCAAAAGGACCATCTGCGAACTACGAAAAATGTCAACCTTGGTCAGACTGCACCAATTGCACATGCTAACCAGGGAGGACACTTTTCATATTTATGACAGTTTATGTTTGAAAAGTGGTCATTTACCTCGTTATACAATCATTTTTTAACAATCAACTATATTTGACCTGCATCTTTGATCTGTTTTCATCTAATTGATGTACAGAATTCCCAGATTGTCCCTTTTCACATGAGGGGTCAAAAATACAACTGTTCATCTTGTTTGTCTTTCTCAGCTCATTGTCAAGAATACAGACGGTTCACCAGCCCCAGGAGAAGAAATAGAGATTTCCGCCTGTAGCGGATATGACAGCTACCTCTACAGTCCTTTTGTGGGAATCAGACCACCAGGTGGTGAAGTACAATACTCATGGAAAAAGAATTTCACGTCCGATGAGAGCGGTGTCGTCCACTTCATAATAACCGATGTCAGTCCCACAATAGGCTATCTTAGTCTGACAGTAAGTAACTGATTGAACCATGCTCTATAAAAAAGGGGGCTTACTGTATTTGCAAAAAGTTTCGACCCATGTCAGCCTGAACATTCTGTGTAAACTTTTTGGGACTTGTGCATTATCTACATATCACAGGACTGTTTGACCTCATTATTAAGCGTGTTCATAATTATAAGATGACTTATTTTATGTAATGCCTTAGCAAGGTGCCTTTGAATGCCCCTTAGCAAGAGCATGGCTGAATTATGGTCCCAACAATAATTATTAACTCTACCAAACAACAAAATATTGTACAAGCATTTGAAGACGAAAAAATAAATGTGAATGGAAAATTGAAAGGTGATTTGGGAAGGGTAGAAAACATTGTGGGAAAAGGAGAAAATGCTGGTTACAAGCATTTTCTCCTTTTCCCACAAAGTTTTCAAAAGGCTTCTTTCACAGGGTAGTTAAAAGTCCGCATTGTATTGTATAGGGTTCACTGGCAGGGAAATTTTAAACTGGAAATGAGATTCTAATCTGTATCTGACCATCCTTCTGTAGATATAAGCCATTGTCTGGGAAAAGCGTGTTACTGTGATACATAATACTGAGCAAGTCATGATATAATTATGGTTCTATGTAATACATTTTGTTTAACAAGAGCCTAAATCATGGGGTGTTTTGGCATCTGGAAGACTGACTTAAGGCAAACAGTTTCAGCCCAGGTCAGCTTGTATGCATTTGTGCAGGCTGACTTGTGTAAGTCCTTTTTACCGAATGAATTTAACCCTGCATCAACAGGGCATAGCTTAAATATACTTTTGTATCTTATTCTCCTTCAGTTTTGTTTAATCCTTTACCAGATGACAAAGTTCTAGACATGTCCAGATTGAAAGATCTGTTTTAAGAAGGATAGAAAACATTGTTGGAAATGGAGAAAATGCTGGTTACCAGCATTTTTTCCTTTTCCCACAATGATTTAACAGATTTCTTTCTCAGGGTCCTATTTTCCTTCAGTTTGGTTTAACTCTTTACCAAGCAACAGACTGGTGTGGCGGATTTTCAAGCCACATGCAAAAACTTTTGATCTTTTTTAACTTTAGGACAAAGGACATCACAGATAAAATACAATATTTTACCTTTTTATTTTACACAGATCCAATAATCCAGTATTTTTATTCCACCTTTTCACTTTTCTGCTCCTGTCCGAATCTCGTCCTTTCACTAATATACATAGTGGTGTCCGTGGTTGTGAGGTAGAGCGT
Source organism: Tridacna crocea (assembly GCA_943736015.1). Classification (NCBI taxonomy): domain Eukaryota; kingdom Metazoa; phylum Mollusca; class Bivalvia; order Cardiida; family Cardiidae; genus Tridacna; species Tridacna crocea. The sequence goes on along the minus strand of OX031066.1, from coordinate 27,998,731 downwards.
CGGCCTCGTAACCAAAAGGTCCTGAGTTCGATTCCCGGGAGCGGGTGTCAACTTTGGGATTTCTCATCGGCCCACACATTGGGCGCGAGTACTGGTGTAGTTCCCAGGAAGCAGAATCGAGAGAGATTTGTATAAGTTGTCAGAACTTGTTTCTCAATCGATGTAAAATAAATATGTTTAAACTAACTAACTAATATACAAAAAAAAGCCCAACAACCCAAGTGTGCGATTTCTTTCTATACCCAAACATTTTCCCGCCAAAAGGGGTAAAAATCAGATGAATAACATGATTCCGGTGATTTTAAAGCTCACTTCATGGTAAACAAAAGAAGGAGCAATGAGATTCGGAAAGGAGCAGAAAGGAGGGTACATACATACAAACAAAACATGAAAAGGTAACTTATTTTCGTGCATTTCACGACATTCCAGAAGGAAAAGAAAGCAATGAATCAAGCAAAATTATTTTTTTAAATCCCAATAAAGTAACTCCTTGAATGTTCATCATGATGTTATTTATTTATGAAACACAAAATAATCCTAGACACTAATTCTAGGTGTACGGCTCGGATAATCATACATGTGAATAAACATGTCCACACCTTTCGCTGCTGGTTGTCTTCTTTAATGTACATTGGACCCATGTAATTGATTCCAATATGTGAAACTCTGCTTCTAGGAAGAGGAGCAAAGGGTGGCATTTTGTATCACTACCTTCTAACCTTCGACACACTTGACATTTACTTATCACCTTTCGCATTGTTGCACATTCTCTAGGTATCCAAAATCTTTCCCGTATAATACCCAAAGTTTGCGATACTCCACTATGCTGACATTTGCGATGGATATGATCTATCAGCTGAGTAAACCTGTCATTTCGAGGTAGTAGAATAGGATTCCTTGCTCCTTCTGACAACGAGGAATTTTCTAATCTTCCCCTACAACGTATAAGTAGGGTTTTATCAACGTACAATCCTAATTGAGAGACCAGGTTGTTTCTTTTTGTAGCTTTGATAGCTTCTATTACCTGTCCAAAACCATTAGTCTGCACATGTTTATCCAAATATCTTCAGCTCTGTTTATTCCTTCACGTCCTATCAACTTTGAGGATGATTTACCTTTGATTTTTTTCAACAAACTGTAATGAGGTTGCGGTGACTCTCAGAAGTCGTTTACCAGAACAGTATCTTGTAATATCTATACCCATTGGAGGTTTTATAGGAAAACATTCAGGTATTGTTTGACTATTAAGTAAACACGAATCCCTTTGGAGCTTTCCCAGATAGCCACTTTCTGACACACACATTTTTAGCTCACCTGAGCACAACGTGCTCAAGGGGAGCTTTTAGGATCACTCGTCGTCCGTCGTCAACAATTCTTTAAACATCAACTCCTCCTAAACCACTGGGCGGATTTGGACCAAACTTGGCAGGAATGTTCCTTGGGAGGTCCTCTTTAAAATTTGTTCACAGAATTTGATTCCATCAAAAACTCTGGTTGCCATGGCAACCAAATGGAATTTTTTAGCAAAATCTTTAAAAATCTTCTCCTCTGAAACCGCTGGTCGGATTTTGAAATAATTTCACAGATATGTTCCTTGGGTGACCCTTTTCAAAAATTGTTCGTGAAATTTTGATTTGTCAAAAAATGTGGCTCTGGTGAATGGGGGCTTCTTGCACTATACAGAAATGAAGGAATTCTTTAAAAATCTTCTTCTCTGAAACCGCTGGTCGGATTTTGAAATAATTTCACAGATATGTTCCTTGGGTGACCCTTTTCAAAAATTGTTCGTGAAATTTTGATCCGTCAAAAAATGTGGCTCTGGTGAATGGGGGCTTCTTGCACTATACAGAAATGAAGGAATTCTTAAAAAATCTTCTTCTCTGAAACCGCTGGTCAGATTTTGAAATAATTTCACAGAGAAGTTCCTTTGGTGACCCTTTTCAAAAATTGTTAGCAAAATTTTGATTGGTCAAGAAACATGGCTCTGGTGAATGGGGGCTACTTGCACTGTACAGAAATGAAGAAATTCTTGAAAATTCCCCTTCTCTGAAATGGCTGGACAGATTTTGAAATAATTTCACAGAGATGTTCCTTGGGTGATCCTTTTCTAAAAGTGTTCGCGAAATTTTGATTGGCCAAGAAACATGGCTCTAGTGAATGGGGGCTACATGCACTATATGGAAATGAAGAAATTCTTGAAAATTCTTCTTCTCTGGAACCCGTGGTCAGATTTTAAAATAATCTGACAGAGATGTTCCTTGGGTGACCCTTTCCAAAAGCTGTACATATAATTTTGATCCGTCAAGAAACATGGCTCTTGTGAATGGGGGCTACTTGCACTATACGGACATGATGAAATTCTTCAAATTTCTCTTTCTCTGAAACCCCTGGTCAGATTTTGAAATAATTCCAGAGTGATGTTCCTTGGGTGACCCTTTTCAAAACTTGTTAGTAAATTTTGATCCATCAAGAAACATGGCTCTGGTGGATGGGGGCTACTTGCTCTTATACAGAAATGAAGAATTCTTAAAAATTCTTCTTTTTGAAACTGATGGTCAGATTTCGAAATGACTTTTTCAGGTGACCTTTTGAAAATTGCTTGGCAAAATTATAAATTTGGTTCCAATGTTTCAATACCTCAAAAAAAAAAAAGAAATAGACTATGGTCATCTCAAAAATTCAGGTGAGCGATCCAGGGCCATCTTGGCCCTCTTGTTAAATTTGTTGTCTCTTCTTGTTCATCTTTAGAAACTTGATCCACTGGCCAGTCTTTTTTTTCTTTCTTTAACCATTCAGGACCATGCCACCATAAGGCATTGTTTGTGATATCTTTCAAACCACATCCCCGACTCACAAGATCAGCTGGATTTTCACTCGATTTCACATAATGGAGAGTAATATCTGAATGTTTCCTGATTTCGTTCACCCTGTTCTGCACAAACACTGGTAACTTTTTGTCTGATGCTATACACTTTAAAGCACATTGGGAATCAGAATAAATGACACATTTTTTAGCTCACCTGAGCACAACGTGCTCAAGGGGAGCTTTTAGAATCACCCGGTGTCCGTCGTGTATCGTGCGTCAGTGCGTCGTGCGTCGTCAACAATTCTTTAAACATCAACTCCTCCTAAACCGCTGGGCGGATTTGGACCAAACTTGGCTGGAATGTTCCTTGGGAGGTCCTCTTTAAAAACTGTTCACAGAATTTGATTCCGTCAAAAACTCTGGTTGCCATGGTAACGAAATGGAATTTTTTAGCAAATTCTTTAAAAATCTTCTTCTCTGAAACCGCTGGCCAGATTTTAAAATAATTTCACACAGATGTTCCTTGGGTGACCCTTTTCAAAATTTGTTCGTGAAATTTTGATCCGTCAAGAAACATGGCTCTGGTGAATGGGGGCTTCTTGCACTATACAGAAATGATGAAATTCTTAAAAATTCTTCTTCTCTGAAACCGCTGGCCAGATTTTAAAATAATTTCACACAGATGTTTCTTAGGTGACCCTTTTCAAAAATTGTTTGTGAAATTTTGATCCGTCAAGAAACATGGCTCTGGTGAATGGGGGCTTCTTGCACTGTAAAGAAATGAAGAAATTCTTAAAAATTCTTCTTCTCTGTAACCGCTGGTCAGTTTTTAAAATAATTTCACAGAGATGTTCCTTGGATGACCCTTTTCAAAAATTGTTTGCGAAATTTTGATCTGTCGAGAAACATGGCTCTGGTGAATGGGGGCTTCATGCACTATACAGAAATGAAGAAATTCTTAAAAATTCTTCTTCTCAGAAACCGCTGGTTAGATTTTGAAATAATTTCACAGACTTGTTCCTTGGGTTACCCTTTCCAAAAATCGTTCGCGAAATTTTGATTGGTCAAGAAACATGGCTCTGGTGAATGGGGGCTACTTGCACTATATAGAAATGAAGATATTCTTGAAAATTCTTCTTCTCTGAAATGGCTGGACAGATTTTGAAATAATTTCACAGAGATGTTCCTTGGATGACCCTTTTATAAAATTGTTCGCAAAAATTTGATTGGCCAAGAAACATGGCTCTAGTGAATGGGGGCTACTTGCACTATATGGAAATGAAGAAATTCTTGAAAATTCTTCTTCTCTGAAACCTGTTGTCAGATTTTAAAATAATCTGACAGAGATGTTCCTTGGGGGACCCTTTCCAAAAGCTGTACATATAATTTTGATCCATCAAGAAACATGGCTCTTGTGAATGGGGGCTACTTGCACTATATGGACATGATGAAATTCTTGAAAATTCTCTTTCTCTGAAACCCCTGGTCAGATTTCGAAATTATTTCAGAGAGATGTTCCTTCGGTGACCCTTTTCAAAACTTGTTCGTAAATTTTGATCCATCAAGAAACATGGCTCTCATGGATGGGGGCTACTTGCTCTTATACAGAAATGAAGAATTCTTAAAAATTCTTCTTTTTGAAACTGATTGTCAGATTTCGAAATGACTTTTTCAGGTGACCTTTTGAAAATTGCTTGGCAGAATTATAAATTTGGTTCCAATGTTTCAATACCTCAAAAAAAAAATAGACTATGGTCATCTCAAAAATTCAGGTGAGCGATCCAGGGCCATCTTGGCCCTCTTGTTTACTGGAATGCACAATCGCCTTTTCACAAAGGAAAGACACCTTACGCCAATTAAGACTGCTAATAATTCAAGTCTCGGTATGCTAGTTGATGTTGTAGGACACAGTCTTGACTTGCCAAATATCAGCTCTGAATTGTGCTTTTTCTTTCTTACTTGCACTATGTAAATAACAGCTGCATATGCCTTTTCTGAGGCATCACAAAAACACACAAGATAGTTTAGCATTTCACAGTTTGTGCTCATAATACATCTTTGGACTGATACTTTTAACATTCCTATCAAATCGTCTCTTATAGATAGCCAATTCAGTTTATCTTCTTCACAAAGCTTTTCATCCCATTCTAAATGTTTATTCCATAAAGATTGGAGCAAGAGTTTCCCCTTTAGTGTGATAGGAGAAAACAAACCAAGTGGATCAAATGCCACGGCTATTTGTTTTAACACTTGTCTCTTCGTACTTCCACTTTCAGAGATTTTTCTAACGTATTTTACACTAATAACATCTTTCTTACTATTCCAGTTGAGAGCAAGAACGTTCATGCTCTCTTCATCAGCTCAATCTGATTCCGGTATATGTTTCATTACGTCATCACTATTTGACAACCATTCACGTAGATTCATGCTGGCATCTGAAAATATTTGCTTTGATGTATTGTACAAATCAACACCCTCTGATACAGAATTTGTTCCGGTTATAACATTGTCCATGTAGATGTGTCTTTTGATTTTCTTGGCAATATCTGTGTCATACCGTTCAAGGTGGTGGTTTATTGTCGCACCTAGCAAGAACGGACTAGATATAACTCCTAAACGTAATCTGCAAAACAGATAATCCTGCAAATTATTGAAGGACGGTGGACGATTAGTATCTTTTACCCAAAGAAAGCATGTTACATCTCTTTCACTTGGCTGCAATCATATTTGTAGGAATGCCTTTTCAATGTCCGATACAATAGCAATTTTGTGTAATCTGAATCTAAGGAGTATTCCACACAAATCTTGAAGCAGTACTGGACCTCTGTATAGACTCTCAACCAAACTCTTGCTTTCTGCTTCTGTTTTAGCAGATGCATCATAAACGACTCTTAACTTTGTTGTTGACTTATCTGGTTTAATCACAGGATGATGTGGAATGTAGTGTTGTATCTGGGTATTGTGATCTTCATCCACTTTTTCAATAATGTTGTTTTTCAACTGATCATCGATCACTGATGAATACTTTTTCAGAATTTCTGGTTTGGAATGAAGACGACTCATTAAGGATTTCAATCTTCCTACAGCTACATGTAACTGGCGATTATTCTGTATATTTGGATTGTCACTTATCCACAGCCAGGTCACATGATACCTATTATCCTTAAAGATCACTGTATCCCTGAAATTCTTCATTGCGATTTTGTCATCTGAGTCACAAGGGTTATCCTAAATCCCTATTGATTCAATCTTCCAAAACTCTTCAAGATTTGGATTGATTGGTATTGATTCATCTATGGTGGTAAAAACTTCTGTTTTCTGTATATTTGTTCCATGGGTAAGAATCAATATGTTCACGTCACTGATATTTTCTCCCTGTGTTCTCGTTCTGCTACTTAAAAGCCACCCAAGTCTGGAAGATAACGGATATAAACCCGGTTGCACTTTGATTTTGTGTCCTAAAACCAGGTCAAGGTAATAATCATTTCCTATGAGCAAATCAATTGTATCAGTCTCTGTTTCTGTCAGAACATTGTCAGCAAGCTCCAGGTTCTTACTTAACTCTTTACCACACAATCCCGACTTTTAACGACTCCGAGAAAGAAGCCATTTGAAAACACTGTGAGAAAAGGAGAAAATGCGGTAACCAGCAATTTCTTTTTTTCCTTTTCCCACAGTGTTTTCTGCCCGTCCCAAATCAAATTTTAATTTTTCAGTTGCCTTTATTTTGTTGTATGGAAATGCTTTCAATTTGGACCAGTCTAAAATTTCCTCGTGTGATAAAGAGTTAAACTGTTGAATTTCTCTTTATCCAGTATATTGACAGGTCTCCTTTCAATAGATCCTTTAATGTTAGGAACGATATTTGCTGTAATTTTAGCCCTTTATATACTACACCACTTGTGTACACTCAGCACTGCGCAGTGTTTACTGATAAGCTACACAAGCTTGTTGCTAGGTAGAATACTAGCATCAAAATGGCTGCAAGCAGAGATGTTTACAAAATTGGCATAGTTAAATATGACATTGTATTTCTAAACTATTTGATAACTTAACCTAGAAATAAAAGTTTTGTACTTATAGTCATTTCTTGTCCTTTTTAATCCAATATATAAATCCAGTTATAAGATAAAAAAAAACTATGTAAAGTTTCAAATGTTACACAACTTACACTGTACACTATAGAAAACTATGTTCAGTGTCCTTTTTATACGCCCGTCGAAGACGAGACGTATTATGGGATCACCCGTGGCAGGCGGGCGGGCGGGCGTCCGGGCGGGCGGGCGGGCGGGCGGGCGGCGTCCAGTTCTTTGTCCGGAGCATATCTCCAAAACTATACAAGCTAGGGTTATGAAATTTCATGGGTGGATAGATCTCATCGAGGCGGAGTGCAGTGCACAGGAATCATAACTCTTGCTTGCTTAATTTTTGAGTTATTGCCCTTTGTTGTTTTTCATACTTGAATTTTGTCCGGAGCATATCTCCAAAACTATACAAGCTAGGGTTATGAAATTTCATGGGTGGATAGATCTCATTGAGGGGGAGTGCAGTGCACAGGAATCATAACTCTTGCTCGCTTAATTTTTGAGTTATTGCCCTTTGTTGTTTTTCATACTTGAATTTTGTCCGGAGCATATCTCCAAAACTAAACTAGCTAGGGTTATGAAATTTCATGGGTGGATAGATCTCATTGAGGGGGAGTGCAGTGCACAGGAATCATAACTCTTCCTTGCTTAATTTTTGAGTTATTGCCCTTTGTTGTTTTTCATACTTGAATTTTGTCCGCAGGATATCTCCAAAAGTATACTAGCTAGGGTTATGAAATTTCATGGGTGGATAGATCTCATCGAGGGGGAGTGCAGTGCACAAGAATCATAACTCTTCCTTGCTTAATTTTTGAGTTATTGCCCTTTGTTGTTTTTCATACTTGAATTTTGTCCGGAGCATATCTCCAAAATTATACTAGCTAGGGTTATGAAATTTCATGGGTGGATAGATCTCATCGAGGGGGAGTGCAGTGCACAGGAATCATAACTCTTGCTCGCTTAATTTTTGAGTTATTGCCCTTTGTTGTTTTTCATACTTGAATTTTGTCCGGAGCATATCTCCAAAACTATACTAGCTACGGTTATGAAATTTTATGGGTGGATAGATCTTATCGAGGGAGAGTGCAGTACACAAGAATCATAACTCTTCCTTGCTTAATTTTTGAGTTATTGCCCATTGTTGTTTTTCATACTTTAATTTTGTCCGGAGCATATCTTCAGAACTATAGTAGCTAGGGTTATGAAATTTCATGGGTGGATAGATCGCACTGAGGGGGATTGCAGTGCACAAGAATCATAACTCTTGCTTTCTTAATTTTTCAGTTATTGCCCTTTGTCGTTTTTTATATTTGAATTTTGTCCGGTGAATATCTCCAAAACTATACTAGCTAGGGTTATGAAATTTCATGGGTGGATAGATCTCACCGAGGCGGAGTGCAGTGCACAGGAATCATAACTCTTGCTTGCTTAATTTTTGAGTTATTGCCCTTTGTTGTTTTTCATACTTGAATTTTGTCCGGTGCATGCCCCATCTTTATAACTTGGGGTAAGACGGGCGTATCTTGCGACAATTTGCCGCTCTTGTTTTGTTTTATTTTTATTTTTTAACACTTAACTAATACCTGAAAATAAACTTTCACAGCAAACTGAAACATACTTTGTAAAATTTCACTTTTTTTGTGTTTTTTTTTTTATTGAGTCCTATTCTACTGATTTATTTATTTTTTTGCGCTTTTTTAAACTTTTTATATCGCCCCTATCACTGTTACAGTTCACATATCTGTGCATTTCCTGGGTTTCACCAGTACACTGGAAGGACACTTAAGTGTCTTACCAAAGATCGATCCTGATATGCATGTTGGCCATAATCGAGTGGTTGGGCAATCCCTACCTACTCAGAGTTTTCAGGCTCGAACCCCTGGTCTCTGGACACTTTACTGCTGAGTAACAGAGGACCCATTTTTAGCTTTTCAAAAGTTGTGTGTGATATTTTTCAAAACAGTCATGATCAACACACAAATGTTTTTGACACTGCTTACAGCCAAGGAGTACTTCATGACGTCGACCCTCTTTACTGCAGTTAACACACCGGCCTCTCTTAGGAAATTTAGTTGGCCAATGCCGAGTTCCCTCTGAATCCAAATTTGAAGGAGCACGCCGCTTTCTTGATCCAATGAAACCAGCAACAAGCTGTCTTGCACGATTCATTCTAAAATCTATGTGTGTTCTCTTCTTGGATTTCCCCGACTTAGTTTAAGCTGATGATTAGGGGACTCTTTCATGCAGACAAGAGCATTGCACAAAGCAGTGTCAAACAAAAACCAAAACAGATATTTCCACCACTTTTTTGCCTTCCTAGAAGTTGTATACTGCATTCTGTTTTGGTCAGTTATGTCCACGCCTCCTTTATGTTTGGATAGACATCGGCCACTTTTGGACAACGTACATCCTTGGTCTGACCATCTTTTTGTCGGCGTGTAACATGTGACAGCTGATTTGGGTCCATGTTATTAAAAAGCAAATGCACCAGCTTTTTGTCCTTCCATGCGACACAAATCATAGTGACTCTTTGGAGGCTTTTCATGTCTCCTTGTTTTGTCACTTCTCGCGGTTTTTTAAGTGACTCTGGAAGGCCTTTTGGGTTACATCTGACTGTTCCACAGCAGTAGATGTCATCCAGGAGATCTTCAAAAAGCTTAGGACTTGAAAAGAAATTATCCATGTATATGTGGTAGTATTTTCCACGGACATTTCTTGTCAAGTCTTTGACTACTCTGGTCCCTAAGCCTTCTTCTGTTACTCGCTGCCCTCTGACTGAGTCAGGTTTACCGACATAGACTTGGAACTCATGCACATAACCTGTCTTCGGGTGTGCTCGTTCCCAAACCTTAATGCCAAATTTTGTTGGCTTGGCCGGTAAATACTGTTTGAATGACAGCCTGCCTTTGTAGGCTATCATTCCCTCATCAATTGATTGAGCCTGAGGAGGGTCATAATTCTCTAAACAGAGAGAATTGACAACATCATATACTGGTCTGATATGATGTAACTTGTCATGACCGGCTGTCCCTCTTGGAGGATTTGTTTGGCTGTCATTTACATGGAAGTATTTGCACAGCTTTTCAAATCTCTCTCTAGTCATAATATCCGGAACCCTTGGCAAACCAAAGTATGATGCAGTGTTCCATGCAATGGAGAATTTTGGTATCTGCATGATACTAAAAATTACAAAAATCCCCAGGAACGCATACATCTCTGCCAGCGTAGTTGGATACCATTTTGGGTCGGCCTTATCGGGGATCATTCTCGTTGGGTAATTGTTGGTTTCTAAAACAATTCCTTGCACGAGATGATTGGGAAAGAATTTCTGAAAAAAATCTCTCTCATTCTTTCCTGGACCCAAGTCAAAAGTAGCACCTACATTCGACGAAAATTCCTTGACCTCGAAAGATCGGAGATTTGAACTCCACACCGACGCGACGGGCTCGTCGTCTGACTCGAACCTCGCCAATGTCAGGCATGGAGACCGGACTAATACTAATATCTGAGCCATCCTCGCTCAAAAAATCAACTCTTTCGTTCACAGAAAGAAGATCTTCCTGGGAAAATCCCTCGAATTCACTGTAACTATCGCTGAGGTAAGACGCCATTGTTTTCGATTTCACGTTTGGATGATAACAAGAGTATAACGGTCGGAAAATCCCCTCGCATTCCTTTGTTTGAAAGATAAAAATGGAAGTATTACATGTTTCTGAATCATTATTTGATTGGAGCAAATATTTGGATTTTGTTGCATTGTGGGTTGGTTTAAGCCAATCAGCTATTTTTGGAAGGCGAGATTTTCATTCTCGCCTTCATTTGTCAACGCTCAGCAGCTTGCTGAAAATGCCTCTGAGCAGCATTATCAAAACGCCTTTCAAATAGTTCCATATTTCTCGAGTACATTAGAACAAAATAATGTCGAGACCATTGTAAATTTAATCAGAACAGCAAGAAGAATCTTCAAGTTTCTAGAAGGAATGAAATCGAATTCGTAAAAGGCATCGTTTTTGACAAATGCAAAATACTTTGGATCAGTTCATTGATACAATCATGTTGCTACAGCAACAAATAAACCGTAGCTATATTATAAGCCAATCGAAAGCTACTAACATGACGTCATTCGCACCTACTTCGACTTCACAACGCATAAACAACTAACCAGTGTAATCGTATATGTAAATTTACGATCCCAGAACAAACCAATCAGACAGCTTCTTTGAATGACGAATCGCTGATAGACCCCTTTCCTCTGTTGACGACCTTATTCTGTCTTTGTGAGAAGTAAAATTTCAATGAAATAAATTCCTTTGAATCATCAAATGTTTAAAGAAAATGTTCTCATTCAAAGAAATATAATTTTCTTTTATCAAAGTTGTGCTTGACTTTATGATCAATGACTAGGTTATTGATACGCGTCGGCGTGGCCGAGTTTTGATTCCGGAGACCCGTGAAAAGAAAAAGGTAAATCAGTTGAAATCACAATTCTGATCAGTACAATGTACCGAAGTATAGCCTGGGTTCCAGTCTGATCTCTTTTTTCCTTATATACGAGTATGATCGAATTTTACTGCGTCAAAAATGACAATAACATGATCTCTAACCGTTTTAACACGCAAAAAGTTTTAACGTCTTCTTTTGGTCGTCACGTTGCTTAAAGTTCAGCAAGAATTCATAAATATTTAACCCTTTACCCATCACTTGAAACGACTCTGAAAATCAAGCTTTTAACAACATCGAGAGGAGAGGAGAAATTGCAACCGGAAACCGGCACTGTTCTCATTTTACCTCAAATTTTCTACCCTATCAAGAACAAATTTCGTCGCTAATTTGGGCCACCCTGAATTTGTCATCTGCATGAATCAGTGCTTTCAACTTAGTCTGGAATTTCTTTGTCAGGTAAAGAATAAACGCTTATCGCAATGAATTGTTATCATAATCACTTACCTACCATCTTTACGCTAAAATATCCCATTTATTTTCCTCGAAAGAATTTCCTTCAACTATACACTTTTTTCCAAAACTGAATAACACAATGATCTTGACACGGAGAATCCCACTGTCCTAGAGTGCATCGGACGTGTTCATGATTTTCTAAGAACACGGAATAAGGGCCTGTATCTGTGTAACTGTACACGATATATTTTTGTCGAACAAAGGAATTGGGTGCATCTCAATATTGACGAGTTGACAGTCATTTTGCTTTTATGTTTGCCGACATGCTGGACGTACATTTCGGTAACGCGGGATTAATCAAAGACAGGCGTTAATGTCGATGAACCCTTAATTCGCTTATTACGCCTTTCTCTTTTGAAGACAAGGCTGATGATTCTATAGTCTACACAGAATATGCAATCTTATGTCTGATTAGCTATATTTTAATCAATGAGACATGTAAAGGTAAAAAAAAAAAAGAAAACGTGAGACATGTAGAAATTTGTTACCAGCATTTTTCCCCCCTTTTCTTACAGTGTTATGAAAAGCCATTTTCAGAAGGATTGTTGATACTATAGATATTGTAATTAAATAACAGAACAGAACAGAACATAATACAATCAAGTCGTAAACAACAATTCCCGAAAGTTTTTAAACAAAGAGCAATTTAGATTGTTTTATTCAAGATTGGCTGAGTACCGTACAAAAAAAAAAAAGCGGCAGCTTTAAAAGACTATTCATTAATTAAACACACATTCATTTTGGTTACGAACCATATTTAGATATTTTATCAAGAGATATGAGAATTTATTTTACAAGACTAAGATTTTCATCACTCAACTTGCGAATTGAAACTGGGAGATACAGCAACCCCCCTGTACCCCGCTCTGAAAGATTTTGTCCTTGTTGTAACTCTACAAATATTGAAGACTCATATCACTTTTTATTTTTATGCTCATGTTATAACGAAGTTAGACAGAGATTTTTTCCCTTTTGCCTGTATATTTTCGAAATCGCCCATCTGAAATTTACTGAACTGCTAAAACCCCAATACAAAAACATTATTATAAAAACCGCGGTCTACGTCAAATATGCGATCGAAAAACGACTCGAAATATTATAACTCTTAGATCTTAAATGTTCACTCTCTACTGTTTGTTTATTATTTATTTCTAATCATGATACTTTTCAATTTACTTTTTTCCTATGTGTCTTTTTTGTAATATAAAATTATGTCCTGTTCTGTAACGGAGTACTCTCTGTAACAGCCCTGGGTGGAGTTGCGATAATTAAGCATTTTTCCCGAGATGTAAAATGCCATTTTCATCAATCCAGCGCTCTGGTATAAGGGCTAACAGATCCACAGATTACAAGAATTGTATAAACGAAGAACACCTTTCGACGTTCCTTATAGGACCTAAGAAGTCAACCGTCAAATGATGTTGGTTGGTTATCCTTAAAAGGATAGTAAACATTGCGTAAAACGGAGAAAATGTTCGTTGCCAATATTTTCTCATGTTCCTGCATACTTTCAAAGTACCCTTCCCTTTCTAAAAAGCCCCATTCTTTAAGGTCATTAAAACTCAGCACTTGACTGTGTATTGTAATCTAAAAGTTAAATCTCCGTTTTGAACATTGAAAGTCGTTTGTTTTGAAACTCTTTTTCAGTCTTGATAAAATATATTTCAAATAAAATGGTAAACAAAAGAAGCCTTTTAAATGAATGACAAAATTTTGACAACCTCAAGGGAAAAAAAGTTTCAAAATACTTTCGGAAAAGGAGAAAACGCTAGTCGCCAGTATTTTCTCTTTTTACCACTATGTTTTGTACTATTTCCCAGCCAAACGACACATTTTCAGCTGCTCTTAACTTATTGTCTGCTAATTGCTTTAATGTAGACGGCCCTAATTTTTCGTTATTTTCTGAAGGGTTTTGTAAAAGGTTACTAAGATGGAAAACATTGTGGAAAAGTCAAACAAAAAGTTGATTATTATTATTTGCTACTTTTCCAACAATGCTTTGAAAAGCCTCTTCTTCATTGTTGAAAGTCAGTGGTGTGATCTAAAAGGCTGGATCTCAGTTTCTGTACTCTAAAATGTACCTTTCTAGAAACTCTTTGCTCTCTCAATAAAGTTGTCCATGGAATAAAATGTTAAAGACTTTCAAGAAATTAATCATCTCATTACAGAGTTACAGTTTTAAAAATAGACCAAAATTGATTGCATTTTCAAGAAAAAACTCTTCTATAATCCTTTACCATACCCTATCAAGTACAGTTTTAACAATCTTGAGAAAGAGGCCATTTAAAGACTAAATTTTGAACAGGAGAAACTTTCTTGACTCTTTACACGAAGAAAAAAAAATCAGACTTTCCAAAATTGAATGCATTTTCGGGTAGCAACTTTTTGATCTGGCACCATTAATGGAACCTGTATGAAATAGGATGGAAGACATTTTAGGAAAAGGAAAAAATGTCAATTTGCATCGTATTCTCCTTTTCAGACCAAAAGTTCTCAAGCCTTCTTCCTAGACCTTTTAACCCATTACCACACAATCCCTACTTTTGACGCCCCTGAGAAAGAAGCCTTTAGAAAACATTGTGGGAAAAGGAGAAAATGCTGGTAACCAGCATTTTCTCCTTTTCCCATAATGTTTTCTACCCTTCACAAAACAAATCTCAAATTTTCCGTCACATTTATTTTGTGGCCCACAAATGCTTTCAATTTGGACCTGTCTAAATTTTTCTCGTGTGGTAATGGGTTAAACACATTATTGGGGTAATAGAGGGTTACATCTAAGTTTCTATACAACGTAAAAACATGCGGGTAACGGTAAATCAAAACTCTTTGCTATCACATAAAACTTTTCCTTCAAATGAAATGGAAAGGAGTTTCAGAAAAGTCCATTCGTTTTAATTTTTTTCAACTTATTTTCACAAGCCTTCTTCAAGTTCATTAAAACTCAGGATGGTAAACTGGTCTTCATTGCACAGGAACATTGCACAACTCTATAGACTTTGCTGTATCAGGAGAGGCGATTTAAGTACAGGAAAATGTATTTCAATATGTTATGCCTGTATTCTAAACTCGCCTTCCAACAGTACTTTCAGTACTTTGATTTAACATAGGGTGTTTTCCATACGAAAACGTGTCAGTGGGATTTCCAGCATGGTAAACAGCACTGAGGAAACTTGTCTCTAGGATTACAATGCAGGTAAAATTACACGTGTAAACACGTCTCTGGGATTTCGAGGGTAGTATTTTAGGACGCGCTATGGCGGTACTCGTATAGCAAGGGTTAATATCATTTCCTTCTTTTAGCCTGATGCTTAATTTTTTCAGTTTCATTTAACTCTTTACCAGATGACAAAATTTTGGACTTGTCACAATTGAAAGCATTTCCAGATGACAAAATAAACATGACTCAAGAATTGATATTTGATCTGGAAAGCTTAGAAAACATTGTGGGAAAAGGAGAAAATGCTAGTTACCAGCATTTTCCCCTTTTCCCACAATGTTTTCAAAGGCTTTCTTTCTCAGGGTCGTTAAAAGTCGGGATTGTGTGGGAAAGAGTTAAATAACCTTTACTTTTTGACATCCAAACGTAAGAAGACATATCTCTTGTTCCGTTTCTTCATTTAACCGAAGAGACTTGGCTAACTTTTCACTAATGTAAGTCCATTGGGATCCAGAATCTAACAATAAGCGGATTTCCTTTTCTCTCTTATCTGTGGGACACTTAACACATGTTCATGCAGTTTGCATTAACACTATTTCATTAGATGAAAGGAGAGCCTTTTCTTCTACTTATTGACATGGATTGCAATTTTC
Organism: Tridacna crocea; assembly: GCA_943736015.1. NCBI lineage: Eukaryota > Metazoa > Mollusca > Bivalvia > Cardiida > Cardiidae > Tridacna > Tridacna crocea. The sequence goes on along the minus strand of OX031066.1, from coordinate 27,983,074 downwards.
ACTTATCTCATCCACCGTATTCACACATTCTCTAATACTTTTAATTTCACTGAATCTTTTGGGGCACAGACTCCTGTGATGCACATTCATTTGATTGCAATGACTTTATCACTTTTACATTCACTTGATCTATGTCCTTTCTTCAAACACCTATAACACGTACCTTTTAAACAACTTTTGCGTTCCTGAATCGTTTTATATTCAGAACATTCATCACTCCAGTGCCTCATTGAACAGTATTTACAATGACTTGATTTATTTTTCTTTGCATTGTCTTTCGTAAATGTCACTAGAGCTTCCGTTGATGATTTTGCATGTGCTCCACTAACATCATTTACTTTGTTAAGTCTCGGTGTCGCGTTATCTTTCTTCACCTTTTTAGCTCACCTGAGCACAACGTGCTCAAGGGGAGCTTTTAGGGTCACTGGGTGTCCGTCGTGCGTCGTGTAGTGGGTCATCAACAATTCTTTAAACATCAACTCCTCCTAAACCGCTGGGCCAATTTGGACCAAACTTGGCTGGAATGTTCTTTGGGAGGTCCTCTTTAAAAAGTGTTCACAGAATTTGATTCTGTCAAAAACTCTGGTTGCCATGGCAACCAAATGGAATTTTTTAGCAAATTCTTTAAAAATCCTCTCCTCTGAAACCGCTGGTCCGATTTTGAAATTATTTCACAGATATGTTCCTTGGGTGACCCTTTTTAAAAAGTGTTAATGAAATTTTGATCCGTCAAAAATTGTGGCTCTGGTGAATGGGGGCTACTTGCACTATACAGAAATCAAGGAATTCTTTAAAAATCTTCTCCTCTGAAACCGCTGGTTGGATTTTGAAATAATTTCACAGAGTTGTTCCTTTAGTGACCCTTTTCAAAAATTGTTCGTGAAATTTTGATCCATCAAAAAATGTGGCTCTTGTGAATGGGGGCAACTTGCACTATACAGAAATGAAGGAATTCTTAAAAAATCTTCTGCTCTGAAACCGCTGGTCAGATTTTTTAATAATTTCACAGAGTTGTTCCTTGGGTGACCTTTTTCAAAAATTGTTCGTGAAATTTTGATCCGTCAAAAATTGTGGCTCTGGTGAATGGGGGCTACTTGCACTATACAGAAATGAAGGAATTCTTTAAAAATCTTCTCCTCAGAAACCGTTGGTTGGATTTTGAAATAATTTCACAGAGTTGTTCCTTGGGTGACCCTTTTCAAAAAGTGTTCGTGAAATTTTGATCCGTCAAAAAATGTGGCTCTTGTGAATGGGGGCTACTTGCATTATACAGAAATGAAGGAATTCTTAAAAAATCGTCTTCTCTGAAACTGCTGGTCAGATTTTGAAATAATTTCACAGAGTTGTTCCTTGGGTGACCCTTTTCAAAAATTGTTTGCGAAATTTTGATTGGTCAAGAAACATGGTTTTGGTGAATGGGGACTACTTGCACTATAGGGAAATGAGGAAATTCTTAAAAATTTTTGTTCTCTGAAACCGATGGTCAGATTTTGAAATAATTTTTCAGGGATGTTCCTTGGGTGACCCTTTTCAAAAAGTTATCGCGAAATTTTGATTGGTCAAGAAACATGGCTCTGGTGAATGGGGGCTACTTGCACTATAGGGAAATGAAGAAATTCTTAAAAATTCTTCTTCTCTGAAACGGCTGGACAGATTTTAAAATGATTTCACAGAGATGATCCTTGGGTGCCCCTTCTCAAATACTGTTCACAAAATATTGATCCATCAAGAAACATGGCTCAGGTGAATGGGGGCTACTTGCACTTTATGGAAATGAAGAAATTCTTGAAAATTCTTCTTCTCTGAAACCCCTAGTCAGATTTTAAAATAATTTGACAGGGATGTTCCTTGGGTGATCCTTGCTCTTGTGAATGGGAGCTACTTGTACTATATGGACATGATGAAATTCTTGAAAATTCTCTTTCTCTGAAACCCCTGGTCAGATTTTAAAAAAAAATTTCCGAAATGTTCCTTGGGTGACCCTTTTGAAAACTTGTTCATAAATTTTGATCCATCAAGAAACATGGCTCTCGTGGATGGGGGATACTTGCTCTTATACAGAAATGAAGAATTCTTAAAAATTCTTTTTGAAACTGATGGTCAGATTTCAAAATGAATTTTACAGGTGACCTTTTGAAAATTGCTTAGCAAAATTATAAATTTGGTTCCAACGTTTCAATACCTCAAAAAAAAAAAATAGGCTATGGTCATCTCAAAAATTCAGGTGAGCGATCCAGGGCCATCTTGGCCCTCTTGTTTGCCTTTTCGGATGCAATAGTATGTTCAGTGAGAACTTCCCGTAACCTGTCCACAGTCCATTTAACATGTATTCCTTTCTTAATTTCTAAATGATGCACAACATTCATTGGTAACTTTGACTCTATCAGAGACACAAATATTTCTTGAGTCACATCTTGTCTGAAAACTTCAAGACTTCTAAGGTTTTTCTCAACAGTATCCAAGAAGTATCTTAAACTTTCTATGGAATCACTAACAGGTTTCAAATTCACAATCTTGTTGTAATGCAAATCAGTAATCTCCTGCGTGTCTCCAAACCACTCCTTTAGAACTGCAATTGCAACGTCATAGTTTTCACATGTAAGAGCTAAACCCGTAATTGCTCCTTTAGCTTTATCAGTAAGTTTGCTCCTAAGATAGTTGAATTTGCCAATTTTACTAAGATTTATATCATGCACTGATGTTTCAAATGACTGCCAAAATTCCAATCACCTCAATTTATCACTGTTGAAGCTACTTATTTCTAATTTAGGTAGTTTAACTGAATTCACTTCTTTTTGTTTATCAGTCGTATGTTTTTACAAACTCTTTTTGCAAGTCTAATTGTATTTCAAAAATCCTTTTCAAGTCAATTTGTATGGACTCTTGTATTTTCAGCATCTTCACTCACTGACTCAACGTCTTCCTGTTTTATTAGATCACCTAATTCATTTTCAAGTTATTTTAACTTTGAAATCGAATCCCATGCACAATCACAAATTTCAGAATCTTGTGCAAGTATTTCCTCTGTGATATCCTCCTCACTACCACTTAATGCAGATGCTACCTTTTCAGACTGAGTTTCAAGTTTATTCACTAAAGTCTGTAACTTTTCAGCACACACTGATACACTAGATAATAATTCACGAGAACTTATTTCAGTGTCATCTTTTGCTAATAAGTATGCCGCTGTGTCAACTTCTTTGTTAAGTGCGTTGAAGTATCGTGTATGCACACCTTTCGAGTACTTCAGGTTTGACATAGTGAAAATGCAATAAGTAATATGAAGTTGTTCAGTTAAAGACAATGTTCAACACTGACTTTGATAACCATAATCAAACACTTTTTAACACCTGCACATTAATGTATAAAGGAGGCATTGCATAATACATTGAAAAGTTTGAAACACACCACACTACAAGAAACTGCCACACAATTTTACTTTAAACTGGTTGCTGCATCCTGGGTTCTGGTACCAAACAATGTGGCGGATTTTCAAGCCACATGCAAAAACTTTTGATCTTTTTTGACTTTAGGACAAAGAACATCACAGATAAAATACATTTTAGTTTTTTAGCTCACCTGAGCACAACATGCTCAAGGGGAGCTTTTAGGATCACCCGGTGTCCGTCGTGTGTCGTGCGTCAGTGCGTCGTGCGTCGTCAACAATTCTTTAAACATCAACTCCTCCTAAACCGCTGGGCCAATTTGGACCAAACTTGGCTGGAATGTTCCTTTGGAGGTCCTCTTTAAAAATTGTTCACAGAATTTGATTCCATCAAAAACTCTGGTTGCCATGGCAACGAAATGGAATTTTTTAGGAAATTCTTTAAAAATCTTCTCTAAAACCGCTGGCCAGATTTTAAAATAATTTCACAGAGATGTTCCTTTGGTGACCCTTTTCAAAAATTGTTCGCGAAATTTTGATCCGTCAAGAAACATGGCTCTGGTGAATGGGGGCTTCTTGCACAATACAGAAATGAAGAAATTCTTAAAAATTCTTCTTCTCAGAAACCACAGGCCAGATTTTAAAATAATTTCACAGAGATGTTCCTTTGGTGACCCTTTTCAAAAATTGTTCGCGAAACTTTGATCCGTCAAGAAACATGGCTCTGGTGAATGGGGGCTTCTTACACAATACAGAAATGAAGAAATTCTTAAAAATTCTTCTTCTCAGAAACCGCTGGCCAGATTTTAAAATAATTTCACAGAGATGTTCCTTTGGTGACCCTTTCCAAAAATTGGTCGCGAAATTTTGATTTGTCAAGAAACATGGCTCTGGTGAATGGGGGCTTCTTGCACTATACAGAAATGAAGAAATTCTTAGAAATTCTTCTTCTCAGAAACCACAGGCCAGATTTTAAAGCTATATTGTTGCTCAAAATTCAATTGTATTTTACCCCGCGAAACTGATGTATTACGAAAGTATATACAATATTAGAACTCTTCACTTAGTCACCAGTAATGGGAAGATTTATACAAGTGTAAAAATCTTCTAAATGTGTGATGGTCATCTCAACATCATTAATTTCCGACACTGCTTCGTGTATATTCGTCTGCATTTATAGACAGCCTATGGGCATGCGCTAGAAGTTGCAACGATCGATATAAGTTGCTAAGGACGCTGGATTCCTCGTTACATTTTTCAACTGTTTAATGATTTACAGCAATCAATGTCAATAAAACAAGTTAAGAACTAACAAAAATGGATAAACTAAAAAGAAACTAGCAACCTTATGTACGAAGTCATTCATTGTTTGCATGGGCATGATTTCCGAGAGAGTGCAGACGATGACGGATATTTCGGTAACAGACAGGTTCAGTAAATTGGACTTCCATAGTAAATCTATGACTTGGTAACATAGTAATTATTCATGGTTGATACACTTTAACGTTTTTTTTTAAATATCCGATACTTAAAATCGATTTGTTAAACTATTTGGTCTTTTTTTATTTCAACACATTTTAAGGCACATTTTTTTTCTGTTGCTGCTCAATTGATATGCTAAATACTAGTAGTACCCGGAATTAATAATTTTTGTCCACCACATCTCATTTTAGCTTTATTTTCCCCCAAAAGCTTGGTATACAGTGTGTAACCCTAACTCTTTTAAGAACAATTAAAAACTCTCAAGTTACATCAACTTTGGGAGATCCAGGATTAGGCTGCACTGTCTCTGTGTCTGCTAAGACACCAGATATTATGCGGAGGAGTTTGAGGTCTTACTTAAAGAAATTGCCTTAAGTATGTGGATCATCAATTGAATTCTTCTATACCTATTCTGATTAGAAAAAAAGATAATTAATTTTAAAACCTTTATACCCTCTTGAATCAAATGGTTTTAACCTGTGCCACACTTTCTGTGATTTCATAATCAGCAATTCAAGCTATTGTGAGAGATCTGCCTGTTAGAAAAATCTTGCTGTGGATATATAAATGCCAATTCATTTTTCTTAATTTGGTAATTTTAGATTTTACGTGTGTTAACATGTTCTGATTATACGATGCGACTGGTTTACTGAGGATTCAACAAAATGTCATGTAACATTAAGCTGTGAAAAGCAGATTAGTAGGAAAATTCTTTATCCTTCGTGTAATGTGGGGGGGGGGGGGGGGGGTGAAAATAGATTATTGATAAAGAAATGCGTCCATACATATTATGAAGTTTGTGATATATTTATTAGCGCATTATAATCTGCTAGCGACGGTGTCTTGCACCAACCAGATTTGAAAAACAGTTGGAAAGAGGAAAGGGACAGAACATACATTTTATCTTATTATACAGGTTCAAATGTACAAAATGACAATTACAAGACATGCAACACAGTTTTTGTCAAGGTTTTTCCTCTATCTCTCACTTAATTTCTTCATTTGTGGCAATTTTTTTACCAGTATACTTTCACGTGAATTTCTGCTCTCAAGTTAATCATTTATAACTTTTAAGTTTTAACCTTGAAGGGCCACATAAATCCAACGGCTGTTTTCACTATACAAATAGAACCTTGATATAAGCGATTTCAATGTTGACCTTGCTCAGAATGTCTCAGAAAAGCAGTAAGAATTGGTAAAAGATAAATTTGTGTGCTTTGTGCTATTTAATCTTTATCACCACCGGTGGCATGCAACAAAAGTAACGCTATGAATTCAAGGGTTTGTTTAGAAATATGGCAGTTTATTTCCGGAAGAAACTGTTAACTCTAATGTCCCTAAACTGGCCGAAAACATTTTATTTCTTGGTGTCTAAGGGAACAAGAATAGGACTGTGTAATTAGTATTCAGTTCATCAACTGTGGTTGAAAATCGAAAAAATGTTATGGTGATAAAAACAAAAAACAATCACTAATTTCAATTCACTCAACATGGAAGGAGCAATATAACAAAAATGTTATACCTCAAAACCAATAGAAATGACAAATTTAGAGAGTGAGAAATAATATTATTGAACAAAATCAGAGTCAAGTATTGGGTGTGGAATACGTCACGTTAACACTACGTGAATTTTACCCTGTAACCTAAATATCCAATAATAGATTTACTATACGAGTCTAATTTACCGAACTTGTCCGTTACCGAAAGGTGCGTAAATCTTTCGACGACATGGGGGTTCCATTGGGAAATTTGTGTATCATCCCTGATATATCGTAAATGCGTATTCATTATACACATCTCACAACGCTTATTTTTTCCCAAATTGAAATCAGTCAAAATTGCTTTTTGTCTGTTTACTTTGCTTACATACAGCATACTTAATTTCATTTTCAGTCCAATAGGGAAAGGAGTAGATCTTGTTCTACGGGCGATATAGAAGTCAGAGTTGATAAGGATACATGTCGAAGTCAAAAGTGTCAACGAATGAGAGCTTTGTACATAGTAGAGAATAAGTTATAGGATCTACGTGATGCATTAGTTGGAGTAAGACTTCATCTGAATAGAGAAGAAATCACATCAAGTATTCATTTACTACAAAATTAAACCCAATCTGAAAGCTTGAATTTCATTGCAGATTTAAAATGAGGGCAGCTTTATGCCTGCAAATAGGTTGCTGGTCAAATACCTGCCTTTTGGGTTTTTCAGGATTAATGATCGTCATTCAGATAGGATTCATTCCTCTGTATCGCGTGATCATTGTTTTGAAGATTATGAAGTAAATGGTAAAAAAAGAAAAGCAAAATGGGGTCTGGCTGTGGCACTAGATCAATAACTGAAACAATGTTGGAAACTGTGTTTAATACCATTTAAACAATTTATTCACAAAACAGGGAACAAAATATTTATACAGATGTTTTAATTTTCACATGCATTCTTTTAATGAGTTTTTAACTTCTATAATCTGTGCAGTAAGGAACTTTGCGTTTAATCGATTCTTTATCAGATGACAAAATTCTAAAATTGTCCAAGAAAAAATAAAAAAAATATCACATCCCCCTGTACCAGAAAATCAAAAATGAAAATAGTTGCAGATAACAAATCAAGTAAAACTACAATGATGGCAATTGTCTTAGAAAGGATAGAAAACATAAATGGAAAAGAGCTCATTACCAGCATTTTTGCTTTTGTCCACATCATTTTCAAAAGATTTTTTCCTGGTGGTCTTTAAAACTCATGATTGTTTAATAAGAAGTTAATTGATTAGGTTGGTTACTTTTCAAGTTTGAATAAAAGGATTTAAAAATAAGCTTTATAGACACTTCTCCCCCTTTTTTGCCCATCTTATATCAAAAGCTTTCCACCCTTGCTTTATAGGGCTTGACAAAAATCAATCTTTGATGCTAATGCAAATAATGAGGCTCGGTAACAAGCATGGATTTGGACCAATTCTTGCCACAGACCAATTTGAAAACAAAAAAAAATTACATTTCACTTGTAAGTTGAGAGAGTTTATATCTAAATCCATAAAATGTAACTTGAAGACATAAAATAAATAATTAATACCAAATTCTGATGCCCAACAATATGTTGTCAGATCAGATTCTACATAATTTCAAGTTCACAAAGAGTTACCCTTTTTGTCAAAAATCAATACAGTGAAAGAATTCCTTTTGAAACTCAGAAGCAGAGAGGCCTTCTTAGCATTAATTTTACATGTTAACTATACAAGTAGAGTTGTTCTTTCAACATATTTGATGCAAAGGTAGCCAGAATAAGAAGTTGAATACCTACACAGAAAACCATTTTGTAACACAAGTACACGTATACATGTATCTGGTTTGGAACATTACTACCACATTAGGATTCACTAGGCCAATCTATTGTAGTAACGTCCATAACAAATGCTCATTTTAGTTTGCTGAAAAACATGCATATTTTTGGCAGAAGTTGTCCATGTTTATCCTAAATATCTATGGAACTGCTTTGTGTTGAAATCACAATATGAACTTGATATCTTTACAACTATGGCCATCCTCAAATTTGGCCTTTGTTCACTTGAAAGGTTCTTGTATGGTTTTCATGCTTTCATGGGCCATAAGAGATGAGCATGCAGATCCTCTATCCAATATCCAAACAAGTGAAACTGGATTTCTGCCTAATACACTTGGATAATAAACCACATGTATTTTCAAAAGCATTGTGGTAAAAGGACAAATTACACATAATGAACAACTCCTTTTGTCAAAATGCCTTTTCTTTTATTTATGAAATCAAGCTGCTGATTACTAATATTTAATAAAAAATGCTTTCAATGTTTTTTGCTGTAAATTTGTTTCATTGTTTTTTAGACTGATTGCAGGAAATAAAAATCCAGTTTTTTAAACTCTCTATATCTTTCCATGGAAGAGAACTGGATAGATATTGACAAAGAATGGGAGAAAATATTCCTGGGTCACAGGCTTCATTAAAAACTTTCTCTTCATCCTCACTGTATCTTCAATTTTCCAATGAGCAGTCACATTTCCTGTTGTTGTAGATGTGGTATTTGAGACAAAGTTTCTAAGTGTCTTGCAGGTGTGGGCTGTGCACCTCTGTCTCTTTCTATTGTCAATCATCAGAAGGTCTATTTAAAAACAAAATAGTACAGTAATCTACATGTAAGTGATTGACCTATAACAAAATGAAAAAGATAATACCCACTAGGAAAAGGAAAGCAACTGCAGATAACTCAAGAATGAAATTTATCTAAGAAAAATTGAATAAAAAAAAAAAAAAATCACATGAGATGGAGACAATGCTTGTTTTCAGCTTGTATTTCTTTTCCAACCATGTTTTCATTTTTCTGTTAGGATTGTTAAGCCTCTTGATTGTGTGGTAGAGGTATGTAGTTGAACCTAAAAAGTTAGATCCTCAAAAAGTGCTGATAATCTGGATATATAATGTACATGTCAGTTAGAGACCCAAATAACGATGCTGTTTAAAACCTTGAACATTTGGCTAGGAATTTCATTTGTAAATCAACATCTCAAAGATCTGATCCTGGAACAATTTCTATGTAGAAACTTTTATTTACAATACACTATTCAAACTTAGAATCATTGATAATGGGTTTAATGCTGTAACAAAATGAAAGCATTTCTACCAGCTAACCAGCCACATTGATGACCTTGGTCTGTTATTTTCTATGAAAATGAATTTATCAAACAATTTTACCTTTCTTTGATCAGCAGGGGCTCATTATGGTCAAAAGAAGCCAAAAAGATCTTAGCATTGTACACTGGTGGGGTGAAAGAAAACCTCCTTGAAGCTTACACCAACAGAAGCATTCCAGCTCTTATGTTGTTCTGAAAGAAAGAAAAGAGACTGTTGATATTTCACTCCAACAGAATAAACTGAATGTAATGTACCAGTCTCTATCATGACCATTAACGAGGAGATTATATGCAGCAGTATTGCGAGTAGTTGCTACTAAGTGAATCCCCCTTATGGGGCCCCACAAAATGCAGTCAAAATTGTTCATGTATATTCGTGCCGATTAAAAACATCCCATGAACAACAAGTCCAACTTATATATTAACTAGACAAAATCAATAATCTGTGTGTGCAAAAAAACGTGCAAAAATCGACATACATGAGATCCTGCCATCATATTCAAAACACTCACCCGAGTCTCTGAGTCCTGTCAGTGACCGTCCAGCTCATTGTTGCAGCGTCTTTCCTTTCTCCTTTCGTGGTGATCTTTGAAAACACTCCATGTATTTACTTCGTTGCCGATGTAATTTCTTGGTCAAGATGTATCACACAGCTATTTCCCCAAAATAACTTCGTTCGAGACAGGTGTAATTATGGTCGGTCGCTTGACAATTTTCGTGGACTCCATTATTATTTACGTTCGGATAATGTTAATGCGCATGTGTAATACAGAGGTCGCGGTCCAGGTCATCTGAATATTCTAATTTCCCGAAGAAATTTTTTCGGGGCTCAAAAATTTATTTCTTTTCAGTTCTTTTCAGACGCTGTTTTTCAGCAATATCCTGACGTATTTTATCTTGGGTGAATAGGAATTAAAAGAAATTTTCGATTGAATCATATTAAAACAGTATTTCGGCTGAAAATTTCAATTTTGAGCAATAATACTACTTTAAAATAATTTCACAGAGATGTTCCTTGGATGACCTTTTTCAAAAATTGTTCGCGAAATTTTGAAAGATCAAGAAACATGGCTCTGGTGAATGGGGGCTTCTTACACTATACAGAAATGAAGCAATTCTTTAAAATTCTTTTTCTCTGAAACCGCTGGTCAGATTTTGAAATAATTTCACAGAGATGTTCCTTGGATGACCCTTTCCAAAAATTGTTCGTGAAATTTTGATAGATCAAGAAACCTGGCTTTGGGGAATGGGGGCTACTTGCGCTATAGGGAAATGAAGAAATTCTTAAAAATTCTTCTTCTCTCGAACGGCTGGTCAGATTTTGAAATAATTTCACAGAGATGTTCCTTGGGTGACCTTTTTCAAAATTTGTTCGTGAAATTTTGATTCATCAAGAAACATGGCTCTGGTGAATGGGGGCTACTTGCACTATAGGGCAATGAAGAAATTCTTAAAAATTCTTCTTCTCTGAAATGGCTTGTCAGATTTTGGAAAATTTTCACAGAGATATTCCTTGGGTGACCCTTTTCAAAAACTGTTCGTGAAAGTATGATTCGTCGAAAAATATTGCTCTGGTGAATGGGGGCTACTTGCACTACATGTATATGGAAATGAAGAAATTCTTGAAAATTCTTCTTCTCTGAAACTGCTGGTCAGATTTTGAAAGGACTTTTACAGGTGACCTTTTAAAAATTGCTTGTCAAAATGATGATTTTGTTTCCAGTGTTTCAATACCTTCAAAAAAAAAAAGGCTATGGTCCTCTCAAAAATTCAGGTGAGTGATCCAGGGCCATTTTGGCTCTCTTGTTTTTTTTACACAGATCCAATAATCTAGTATTTTTATTCCACCTTTTCACTTTTCTGCTCCTGTCCGAATCTCGTCCTTTCACTAATATACACAGTGGTGTCCGTGGTCGTGAGGTAGAGCGTCGGCCTCGTAACCAAAAGGTCCTGAGTTCAATTCCCGGGAGCGGGTGTCAACTTTGGGATTTCTCATCGGCCCACACATTGGGCGCGAGTACTGGTGTAGTTCCCAGGAAGCAGAATCGAGAGAGATTTGTATAAGTTGTCAGAACTTGTTTCTCAATCGATGTAAAATAAATATGTTTAAACTAACTAACTAATATACAAAAAAAAGCCCAACAACCCAAGTGTGCGATTTCTTTCTATACCCAAACATTTTCCCGCCAAAAGGGGTAAAAATCAGATGAATAACATGATTCCGGTGATTTTAAAGCTCACTTCATGGTAAACAAAAGAAGGAGCAATGAGATTCGGAAAGGAGCAGAAAGGAGGGTACATACATAAAAACAAAACATGAAAAGGTAACTTATTTTCGTGTACTTCATGACAACTGGTCCCAAATTGAAAGTACTTGCAGAGGACAAAATAAACATACTCAAAAATTGAATTTTGTCTTGGGAAGGGTAGAAAACCTTCTGGGAAGAGGAGAAAGGAGCATTTCTCCTTTTCCCAAGGCTTCTTTCAGAGGGTCATTAAAAGTCAGGATTGTGTGGTAAAGAGTTAACTAAATTAAGAATATTGACTAACTACAAATTCAGCTCTGCTTAAAACATGGAACATGTTCTGGAATCATTATGGGAAAAGGAGAAAATGCTGCTTAATATCATTTTCTCCTTTTCCTATGCTGTTTTGAAAAGCGTTTTCCCAAGGCTTGTTATACATAAGTCAAGGTCATTTTGTAATAGTTTTAGTCATTACCAAACGACAATATTTTTGGCTTGTCCAGATCAAAGGCATTTGCAGACGGCAAAATAAAAGTGACTGAAAATTTGAAGTTTGTTTTGTGAAGGATAGAAAACATTGTGGGAAAAGGAGAAAATGCTGGTTTCCAGCATTTTCTCCTTTTACCACAATGTTTTCAAAAGGCTTCTTTCTCAGGGTCGTCAAAAGTAGGGATGATGTGGTAATGGGTTAAAAGACTGATAAGATAATTATGCTGCAGTGAATTATATGTACAATTCAACATAACATACTTAATTAAGGTGATCAAGCAATGCTTTTCACAGAAATTAGAACGACTTTTCTCTTTCCTGTAAAATTTTTCATAATGCAGATTGTCAAGATTGAAACCATTTGAAGACAGCAATATTAACCCTCTACCAAAAAACCCTTGGTTTTTACGACCCTGAGATGGAAGCCTTTTGAAAACATCTATCCTGCTGGAAACAAATTTCAATTTTTGATTACGTTTATTTTGTCGTCTGCAAGTGCTTTCAATTTGTAGCAGTCTAAAATTTTGTGATTTGGTAAAGAGTTGATGTGGCTCAAATGATGGATTTGTGCTTTGATAGTGTAGAAACACTGTGGGAAAAGGAGAAAATACTTGTTACTAGGGTTTTTTCCTTTCTATAACTTTTTCAAAAAGGTTTCGTTCTCAAGGTTGTTAACCCATAGGCTGCGAAGCAGGATTAACCCATTGCCTTACAATCCCGACTTTTATTCACCCTGAGAGAGAAGCCTTCTAAAAACATTTCCCACAATGTTTTCTTCCCTTCCCAACAGAAATTTCAAATTTCCAGTCACTTTTATTTTGTCGTCTGCAAATGCTTTGAATTTGGACCAGTCTAAAATTTTGTTGTTTGGTAAAGAGTTAACAGAACTTTTGCAGATAGTGTAGATTAAGATCAGACCACACAGAATGTTTTGAATCTGCACTGTTTTCTCCAAAAAATCAGTTTGAAATAGTGTTATTCAGGTTTTTACTACAGACTTTAAAGTTTCATTTAATGAAATAGCAAATGAGGGTTAAAACATGGGATCATGTTGTGAAGGTGTGGTCAGACCAGCTAACGGATATGTAACGGGTCAGTGTGTGGGGGGGGGAACAGACAAAAACATGCAGGATTTAGTTATCTGTGGACCGAATTCATCTCCTCTGCTGCTCGAGGCTCACATGATTGGTGTGTGGAGCGAAGAAACCACACAATGACTGCACCAGTACGAAACATGTAATGGAAAAAAACGCATATTTACCAGATAAGTGCTGGATATTAAACTCATTACCAAACAACAAAATTTTAGGTACGTCCAAATTGAAAGCATTTACACATGACAAAATAAAAATTGCTGAAAATCTGAAATTTATTTTGTGAAGGGTAGAAAACATTGTTGGAAAGGAAGAAAATGCTGGTTACCAGCATTTCCTCGTTTTCCCACAGGGTTTTCTAAAGGCTTCTTTCCCAGGGTCGTCAAAAGTAGGGATTGTGTGGTAATGGGTTAAGGTAGTACCATTCTGAAGCTAACGGCTATTTCCACTATAGTATTATCTTAAAAAGTTGCTATTATTGAAAATGAGTATTATCATACTTCTTTGACCATGGCTTTTTTTCTATTTTTAGCTCTACTGGCTGAAAGCCAGAGCACTTATGTCATGGTGGGGTTTCCGTCATCCGTCCATCTGTTAGTATTTTTCTTGTTTACGCAATAGAAGACTGCATTTGTTGTCAGATTTTCGTGAAACTTGCACAGTTTGTTTATCTCATCAATAGCTTCAACCCTATTGATTTTGAGAAAAATCCAACAAGCAGTATGGGTAAAGTAGCCATTTCAAGTTGAAAATTTCCTATTCATGTTTACGCGATAAAGTCTGCACAAGGCGTGAGTTGTGGTCAGATTTTCATGAAACTTGCACTTCTGTTTATGTCACCAAAAGCTTCAATCCTGTTGATTTTGAAAAAAAAATCCAACAAACAATTTTGAAAAGTACCCATTTAAAGTTCAAAATTTCCATTTCTTGTTTACATGATTAGGTCAGCATTTTTGGTTAGATTTTCACAAAGCTTACACAGTTGCTTTGTATCATAAACAGCTTGAACTCTATTGATTAAAAAAAAAACAGTGACAATCAGTTTGGGAAAAGTACCTATTCAAAGTTGAAAATTTCCAGTTCTTATTTAGGCAGTGAAGTTCACAGTGTTGATCCAGTTCTTTTGAAACTTGCAGAGATTCATCAAGGGAATGAAAAGTCCAAATTATTAGTCAAATTTCTATGGAATTTACCAGGGTTGTGTAATAAAAGGCATAATGAAAGTTTGAAACACTATCAAATTTACCTGGATTCCAAACATTTAGATTTAAGAAATTTCACTTCAATTTTTTCACGGTTTATTCAATTCACGATGCCTACATATGCTGTCTTGATGGGTTCAAGCCCAGTTGTAAGAACCTGTTTTTAAGTTTTTTTGTCTTTATGCATTATTTATAATGTATTTATAATGTATGTTAGCATAAGGGCAAAATCTCTGCCAGTAGAGCGATTTCAGGCCCTTCAGGGCCTTCTAGTTTTCTTCTTAGAATTATCATTTTTAAATCTAGGCCCACTCTATTCTCATTACAAAGGGAGATAATAATTACCTCCCTTTTCTGAAATCTGACAAAAATATCAACAAATAATTTCAAGATGGACATCAGAAGAACTTCTGGTCGGATAGAAATGTGCAAAAAAAAAATTATATGAGTGTAAATCCTTATTTATCAACTAATAAGAAATTTCATTCCATGTTGCACTAGAAGCGTTAGGATGGT
Organism: Tridacna crocea; assembly: GCA_943736015.1. Taxonomy (NCBI): domain Eukaryota; kingdom Metazoa; phylum Mollusca; class Bivalvia; order Cardiida; family Cardiidae; genus Tridacna; species Tridacna crocea. The sequence continues at coordinate 27,968,008 of OX031066.1, read as the reverse complement.
AATACCTTAATAGATATCATCCTACAAGTAAGGGACATCTACAGAATAAAACGCATAAGAACGTTCTCACAAAACGTTCTATCAACATACGATGAACGGAAAAGTACCAAACATCAACATACGAGGAATGTACCAGTCATGTGACATGCCGAGGGTATAAATTGTAAGATGCATGGAAAGTGTATCATTTGCATGTCTCTGTTCGTTTTGTCCGAGGGAATTTTTAAAAAATGCTCAAAACTTCATAATGGACCGAATGGACAGATATGGACGCAAATGGATAAAATGATTTTTCAGCTGTTAGTTGTCTGTTAGCTCGGTGTGACCAAGGCTTAATCCTTTACCGAACAATACATGGATCCATGGAAATCGATATTTGACCAATCAGGACATCGCATTTATTTTACCCAATGTCCTACCTTGGTTTCTGCTATTTCGGCTCACAAATAAACGACTGTTAACGTTGGAAGAATGCAATTCTCTTTATTTATGTTGTGTTTTTAACGTTTGAATTTTAAAAAAAGCTTAAAAAATGTGCTTTGCGAACGTGTACCAATGATGTGAGATCACGCTGAGGCTATAGAAAAGTATAAATTGTGATGATTACTGAAAATTTGAACTTATGCAAAGAGCTGATCAGCGCTGGATAATGGATTAATTCAAAGTATTCGATAATTTTTCCTCTCTGAAAGAGAAAACTGGAAAACATAGGTAAAAATAGACCTATATGAAGTATTAATAAAAAGAAAATATGTTTACTTGAATATCTAACCTTGTTCAATAACTTATGCACATCCAAAAAGTGGCTGGGTAACTTGTCACCAATGTTTCAATTTGACATTAATCTTAACCCATGGTGCATGAAGAATATGCTGAATGTGTACTGGGATCGTATATACCATCTCTGATGTGTAGATGTAGGTCAGATTGCAAATAACATGATGATTAGTCTTGGATTTAAAGAACCTGCTGATTACAACAAGCACTTTGACGTGTAGTTCTTCCTCACATGGAGTATAATTCAATTTTAAAAAAACTTCTGATCTGGTGGAAGTTGGAAATTTTTCTCTTATCTGTTTTAACCGTTTACCACATAACGGGTTTTAACGATCCGTAGAAAGCTTTTAAAAGCATTGCGGAGAAAGGAGAAAATGCTTGTAACTTTCATTTTATCCTTTTCTCACTGTGTTTTGTGCTCTTTCAAAAACAAATTTCAATTTCTGAATCATTTATTTTGTTGTCTGCAAATATTTGAGTTTGGATTGCTCTAAAACTTTTATCATTTGGTGACGAGTTTAAATGGATAAGCACATCTGCACATTAGCACAAAGGGTGTGTTGGTAAATTGTTAATTTGATAAGAAATGTGTTTGAATGCAAAGCAAATCACTGCTCTAATCAACTTGACCACCCGTTGTCATCAGTATATCACATACTACCGTCAATGATATTAACAGTTTTCTTAATTGACAACATACTTAACGCATTTTATAATCCATCAGACAACCCTTTTCCCCTTAACCTGATATTAAAATTTTTCATTAACTTAAACCTCTCTGTAGTATCAGACATTCTATAATCTTTTTGAAAGGTTTGTAATTCAGTGTTATTTAATTTGGTATGATGCTGAGATGACTTTACTAGCCCAACGAAAGCAATAAGTATTGTTAATTCTATTATTCTGTGACAAAACGGAGACTTGTTGATGTTTTTTATATGTTCAAATTTTTGTTTAACTCTTTACCACACAATCCCGACTTTTAACGACCCTAGGAAAGAAAGCCTTTGAAAACATTGTGGGAAAAGGAGAAAATGCTGGTAACCAGCATTTTCTCCTTTTCTCACAATGTTTTCTACCCTTTCCAAATAAAGTTTCAATTTTTGATTAACATTTATTTTGTCGTCTGCAAATGCTTTCAATTTGGACTGGTCCAGAATTTGTCATTTGGTAAAGGGTTAAACATGTAAATCTGTTACATTGTACGTCGCCTCCGTAATTCGCCCTTTTAATACATCTCCGTATGTGAATTGGTTAAGCATCTTTAAATTGCTTACTGAGAATTTATCATCGATAGAAATATATGATTAAAATACTTTTTCCGGAATTTTATTGAGAGAAACAGTCATGACAGCACGATTTAAGTAGCCTATCTGCTATACTGTATATATATTGACTACATTTGTTTGTGAGACCTTGGCAACAGTGACTAAGGTAGTCGGTTTATCGTATCACCACGGATCCATGTATTCCTGGTTTTTAGGGCCCTTCGATAGAAGCCTTTTGAAAACATTGTGGGAAAAGGAGAAAATAACCAGCATTTTCTCCTTTTCTCATAATGTTTTCCACCCTGCCAAATTTCAGTTTTTGAGTTGTTTTTTTTTTTTGTCGTCTGCAAGTTCTTTCAATTTGAACCAGTCTAGAATTTTGTCGTTTGGTAAAGAGTTAAATAATTGAAGGTTGAGATAGTGTGGTAAAAGGTTTGCATGCTCCTTTAGGCTTACAAAGGATTGGGAAAAAAATCATTTTATTTCCAGGCTCAGGCTGTTTTATTTGATGATCGATACAACTTTGAAAGTGGGTTCATTAATACATACAGACCAAGTTCCTATTCTTCGATTAGAAGATGGCATTCGGCTTCAAACAGCTACATTTACATACCAGACATAGATCACGAGGTTCCCTGTGGATCAGAATTGGAACTAGAAGTTTTTTACACTACACCGAAGGAATCAACTTACAATTTCCAGTCCATGGTGAGTTAGACTTTGGCCATTGTTTTATAATTGTTGACTTACATCAGACATGTTTTGCTCAACATGAAAGATATCACCTATAATTTTACGTCTATCATTAGTCTTACCTTTACTATTGTTGCTTTAAAAACTTTATTGTATTTTGTTGCTCTTTAAATGAATAGTGTGGGGAAAAGGAGCAATGGCTTCTAACAAGAAATTATTCCTTTTCTCCAAATATTTTGTTTTGTTTTGTAAAGTGTTTTCAGTTTCTGAAAAAAAATCCTGTCCTTCAAAAAAATTCCTTTCTGTTTTTGTGTGTCTTTGTTGATTGGAAAAAAGAAGACTGTATGTACAGTTATGGAATTGCCTTGTATCACATAAAACCTCCTCCAGTAGTGTATTATTGTTTTTTGATCTTTTTCCAGTCCTGAGCATGTGAAGCCAAAGAAACCAACCACAGCATGCACAGGAATTTGTACTGCTTCGCTGCTTCGTGAAATAAATGACATCATCGTTTCTAAGACTGAAATTTTATGCTTTTAATATTTGATAAAAACCAGGAAACACAGCAGAAGTCTAATATTGAAATTAATATTATTGTGGAAATAGGTGGACCTAACCCCTCAATAAACTATTAATTTTCATTCTTCTTTCGGTGAAAATGTCAAAGAACTATCTACTCGTGTATGTACATATTTGAAACCAAACTACAACTGTAAACATAGACCCATGAACGGTCTAGAGGCTTAAGGTGATGAAGCTGGATTTATTTCTGTCTGTCACTCATTTTATGTGATGAGTAGAATCTCACATTCATGTTCCTGTACAGTAATTTTTATCAAACTTTTTAACTAAAATGCATTTGAAGCTCAGCAAGTTTGTGTCATACAATTTTAGGCAACTTGTTTGATAAGAATGATGATACATAAAGGCTCATGTAAGATCCTTTCACACATTTTTCTTCTACCAGGAAAGAAACAAGGAAATAACTATGCATAGCATTAAGGTTGTTGAGAATTGCAAAGCCAAAAAACTTCATAGCCACTGTGATAATTGCCTTAACTCCATTCCAAATGACAAGATTTTGGACCATCCAAATGTTTATTTGCAAAAAAGTATAGACTCAGGTCAGCCTGCAAATGCTTTCAATTTTGACCACTGTTGCCCATGCATAGTCATACAATGGCTTGCTCCATATGATTGATTACGTATATACATTGTCCTCTTTTTAACAGCTTTGCTCCTTTATTTCATTCCAGGTGAAAGCAGGTGATCGTGTTGTATATACAAATGTTCAAACAGTGACCTTTGATGGGGTAATAAACTTTGACATAATAGCCATTGATCCTAACCAACTGCTGATACAGGAAGTTAAAGGTAATACTTTCACAGGTTTAGCTCACCTGAGTATGATGTGCACAAGGTGAGGTTTTGTGATCATGCTATGTCAGTCGACCATGTGTCTTGTCCATCATGTGTCATCTGTTGTCATTTGAAACCTTGGGTATGCTCTATGGGTCACATTTTCTTTTTTTGCCAGATAATCGTGTAACATTGTCATAATTTGTGTCTTGATGATATCTTGTACAATTTTTAAAATGGTTTATGTAGTGTCAAAAACTAGGTCATTAGGTCAGATTGATGTGTTCACTCTAACAGCTACATTTTGAGTCCATTACTCATGAAACTTGGTCAAAATGTTTGTCTTGATGATGTCTTGGATCAGTTTGAAAAATTGGTGACATCCTTTTAACCCATTACCACACAATCACTACTCTTGACGACCCTGAGAAAGAAGCCTTTTGGAAACATTGTGGGAAAAGGAGAAAATGCTGGTGACCAGCATTTTCTCCTTTTCCCCCAATGTTCTCTACCCGTCACAAAACAAATTTAAACTTTTCAGTCACTTTTATTTTGTCGATTTGGACAAGTCTGAAATTTTGTTATTTGGTAATGAGTTAAAAAACTAGGTCACCAGTTCAAAACTTTGAAAAACCTTGTGTAAACTCCGGAGGCCACATTTTCAGTCTAATACCAATGACAGTTAGTCCTAATGTTTGTCTTGATACATCAGGTATTGTCAACTGTCAGCAGTTATCTGCAATTCTATATCATGTCCTTTAATTCCATGAAAGATAAGCAGATTTCATTTTTATGGCATAATATACGACGTCAGTATTCTATCTCATTGCCATGCCGTAAGTAAACAGTACTCTGTAAGTCCGTAGGAGTAAATAAGATTGTACAATATTAAAAATTTCTCAACGCTAACATCTATGTTAAGGAGGGTGGTGATTTTTTCCAGCACGCAGCGCGTATTGAAATGTGTTTGATTGCTTGAATCTAAATTTAGATACGAGTTAAAGATATAGAATAGTGTTCGCATCACAAAATCAAGCATGGGTTTTGCTCGCCATAAAGTAGCTTATTGATGTGTTGGTAAATGCCGAGGCTAATTTTTGCAATCGGCAATTATCGACAGGTTACAACATGAATAAAAGAAATAATAATTAATTTATATTGTACAATCACAACTCCTTTTTTTCTTTCGGGTCACAGCTATGAGTTCAATACCCGGTGACTAAAATGTCAAGGGCCATCGAAATGGTGGGCAGTGGCCCAATGTGCAAACATCTTTGTTCATCATATTAACAACATGTACCCGTTAGGCCTTCTTATAAGGTTGTACCTTTGTTATGTGTCAAGTTTTACTTTAATTGCTTTATATTAGATCTAACTAAGCAAAGAGTAGGCCCTATTGAAATAAAATCCGTAATGACAGGTTAAAAGAGGATTTTGATGTTTAATTTATGAAAATTGAATACCATGTTGATAATGGATGCAACCTGTCGATGTCACCCTACATACCCTTATGTAATGTCAGTGTTATTTGCTACCATATGCAACCTGGTGCCATTATTTTATATGCATAGACCAATAGAGTACATGTATCCACAAAATAAACCACTGATAACTTCCGTTTATATTTAAAGTGGCTTTTATCGACACCACACTTTTCGATCTCTATAAGTGTAGATAATATCTGCCTTTGCTCTATATAGTATTCAGTTTAAGCATTTTTATTTTACATCAATTGAAAAATAAGTTTTAACAACTTGTACCAATCTCCTTTGATTCTGCTTCCTGGGAACTGCACTAGTACTTGCGCCGAACATGTGGGTCAATGAAAAATCCCAAAGTTGACACCCGCTCCTGGGTATCAAATTCTGGACCTTATGGTTATGAGGCTGATGTTCTACCCAACAGACATGCACACCACTGTTATTGCAGTACACACTCTCAAAAGTATGTTTTCTTGGGGGAGCAGGATATCAATGCTTATAAAACTTCTTTTTCGTGCTCAACTCAGCTGAGCATGAAATTTCAAAGTTGAACAAAAGTAATTTGACAAACCTTATTGGACTAATCATAATATCCGAGCTTTAACCCTTTACAACACAGTGCCAAATTTTAACAATCCTGATGAAGAAGGCTTTTGAAAACATTGTGGGAAAAGGAGAAAATGCTGGTAACCAGCATTTTCTCCTTTCTCCACAATGTTTCATACCCTTCCAAAAACAGATTTCTATTTTTGAGCTGTTTTTAACTCCACTGGTCGAAGGCCAGCAAGCTATTGACATGGCGTTGTGTCCGTGGTGCGTCTGTTCGTTTGTTCGTCTGTGCATGCGTCCGTAAACTTTTTCTACAAAAAACTTCTCCTCAGAAACTGTTGACTAGATTTTTACCAAATTTCACAGGAATGTTCCTTAGGTGGTCCTCTTTCAAATTCCTTCAAATAATCATGTTCCATGAAGAATGGCAACCAAAGTAAAAAGCCTTTAAAAATCTTCTCCTCCCAAACCGCCAATTGGATAGCATTATTATTTTGCAGGAATGTTCCTTAGATAAAGGTTTAAAGAATTCCTTTAACCCATTACCACACGAGAAAATTTTAGACTGGTCCAAATTCAAAGTATTTGCAGACGACAAAATAAAGGTGACTGAAAAATTGAAGTTTGTTCTGGGAAGGGTAGAAAACACTGTGGGAAAAGGAGAAAATGCTGGTTACCAGCATTTTCTCCTTTTCCCATCGTGTTTTCAAAAGGCTTCTTTCTCAGGGGCGTCAAAAGTAGGGATTGTGATGTAATGGGTTAAAAAAAAAAGGATCCGTCAAAAAACATGGCTCTTATGGGAGACTCATTTTCCTTTTTATGGTATAAAGTAAAATCTGTGAAAAATTTCTTCTCTTAAACTATACGATGGATTTCATTGTTGTATTGCAGGTAAGTTCCTATGGTGGTAAGTCTTTACCACACAATCCCGACTTTAACGACCTTAAAGAAGAATTCTTTGGAAAACACTCTTTGAAAAGGAGAAAATGCTGGTAATCAGCATTTTCTCCTTTACCCTCAGTGTTTTCTACTCTATCAAAGAGAGAAATCATCATTTCATCAATGTTTAATTTGTCATCTGCAAATGCTCTCAGATTGATCACATCCCAAATTTTGTTGTTTGGTAAAGGGTTAAAGATGGTTGCTTTACATAATCTATAGTCCTTTTCATATAAAACAAGAGAACCTCTGCACTGGTTCTGGTAAAGGTTTGTTGACCTGCTGGTGACCTAGTACAAAGAGGGACAGGGCTTTACTGCTGTGATAAGGCATTTTGTTATCCAATCAGACTGATCCTGCAACTTCAATAAAACAATTGCTACAATACATATTTTCTATATTTTGATGTTTCACCACCCAAAACGGTTTGTGACAAGACCCTCTTTAACCCATTACCACACAATCCCTACTTTTGATGCCCCTGAGAAAGAAGCCTTTTGAAAACACTATGGGAAAAGGAGAAAATGCTGGTAAACAGCATTTTCTCCTTTTCCAACAGTGTTTCCTATCCCTCCCATAACAGATCTCTATTTTTAGTCACCTTTATTTTGTTATCTGCAAATGCTTTCAATTTGGACCAGTCTAAAATTTTCCTGTGTGGTAAAGACTTAACTATAACAAGAAGACAAAATTTTCATAGCTGGTCATAATTGAAAGATGTTGCAGACAACATAAGATATCTTCAAATTAGTAAAACTTGTATCAAAAAGGGTTGAAATTATTGTGTAAAACTAAGAAAATGCAGGTTACCATTATTTTCTTCTTTTCTCACAATGTTTTTCATAGCTTTTTTTCTTCAGTGACCTAAAATGCAGGACTGGAATGAATGGTAATTGTTAAAAACTTCTCTTCGTGTTACAGAAAAATCAGGCCAGTGGAGCGATACAGGCACTCAAGCGCCTCTAGTTATTTCGTTGTCAGCAAATGCTTCCAATTTGGACCAGTCTAAAATTTTGTCATTTGGTAGAGAGTTTAAGCTTTTCTTTGCTGCTGTCTTTAAGGTCAGTCTTCATTTCAGATTTACATGTCATCTTTCAGTGTAAATGAAACCTCAAGCAGAACCCCAGACAGGGGGAGTGAATTTGATTTCAAAATTGAAATATTAATTGTTTTTGCCAGACTCTATGTTGTGGGTACTCATTAGAATTATCTCATGCAGATGATCCTAATGGCTACCCACTACATAGGGTTAGGACGAGAAATAATGAATTTAGAATATCATCACTCTCTGATATTTCGATCTTACACTGGTACCAGCAGTGAAAATACCGACTTTCATGTTCTTGTTGTCTCGGTAAATTGCACGTGCCTCACAACCAGATGGGAAATATGACGTCATATACCTTGCATTTCTCGCGCTTGACGTAAAATTGTAATGCATTGCTATGCGGGAGGGGTATGCCACGGGGAATAATGGAAAGGAAATGTACTGGATTTTGATAAAGCTCCTCTCAGAAAGGGTTAAAAGCATGAAATAAATAGAATATTTGTATTTTTCGGTGAAAGACCGAAATTTATTTCATCGAGTGAACACCATTGGTAAAATATTACCATTGGTGTTCACGAGATGAAATAAATTTCAATCTTTCACCAAAAAACACAAATATCCTCTATATAACTATGTTATGGCTTACTTGGAATAATGGATTATGGAGATGCATTAAGCCCTTATTTGCCAGAGCTTGGCTTGTTTATATTTTTCTTCTTTTTTTTTCCTGTAGTCTGGGAGCCAGTAGAAGTGGAGGAGCCCCCTATTTTTCCAGAGGTAAGTGCCTACTTTTATCCTTTTACCCCACAGACACAAATTCAAACAACCATGAAGAAGAAAGTTCTTGAAAACATAAACTTAGTGCAACAGAGCATAAACTTTCATGATAGTTGATAAGTATGGTTATATACAGATACATGTATAATACTTTTGCACATTTTTAAACAACCAGAAATTCTGTTGATGTCTATCTTGAAATTATTTGTTGATGTTTTTGTTATTTTTCAGAAAAGGGAGTAATTATTATCTCCCTTTGTAATGAAAATACAGTGTAGTGGTACGAGATTTATAAATTACCGTGTTTTGGTGCGTATAACACGCACATTTTTTCAGCTCTGAATAATTTCAAACTGGGGACTGCGTGTTATACACTACAATAGGCAAAACCATGTTTTTTTCCTCCTTGAAAGTCGGTCGTATACCTGTTCAAAGTGGGTGGGGGCGGGGCGTAGGTACAAAACGGCAAAGTTCTCTCGCCACAGCCTTAACTTTCGTCATCATCCCATTTCAACTTTTACCGATTTAAATAAAAAAAACATTATGTTTAAATTTTGTTAAAATGTACTTGTACATTCTTAATTTGTGGATTAGGATTCGTAATTTCCCGATTCTATCAGCCATTTTGGCAATGGCGAAAGTAACCCGGAATGATAAATATTGATTTACTGTTATCGTCTGATTCGTCTCATATTTTTTTTATTCTTTGTTAATAGTTAAAATTGAACAATTATTAAAGAGTAAAATAATGATTCAGAAAGAAATGAATGATTTAAAAATAGACTATATATATTTATCGCTACTTTTTACAAAAACCGTGAATTACATCATATAGATCTATGTTTATTTCACACCTGTCACATTTGTCGATGGAGGTGAGAAAACAGGAGATTAACTACGATATGGTCGTCTGTTCAATGTGTGAATTTGCAACATGTCATAAGCTGGCATGTTTTTATAATAGTACACATCGAATCATTACCATTTCCACTTTGATTAAAAATAGTTATTTCCCTTTGATAAAGTATCGCCATTTACAATTTTTCAAGATAGCGTCGTCAGCTTCAGATGTTACGATATTTTGGTCAATTTTTGATGCGTGTTGTACATCCGAACAACCTTTTTTCCTCGGATCTGATGCTGAAAAAGGCCTGCGTGTTATACATGCCTGTGTGGTATACACAACGTTTTACGGTACAATTCTGAGAAGGACAAAAAGGAAAAAGTGGCTCTGTTAAAGTAGTACAATAATACTCATTTTTAATCTTAGCAAATTTTGTCGAATAATACTATATAGTGGAAATAGCTGTTTTCTATTATGGGTCCACTACCTTAAAAATACTGTTGCATTGTCCAGCAATGTTTTTTATAATAAAAAATAGCTATATTGGAGAGAAAAAAAAGGGAGCAAACCTTTCCAAAATCTTATTTTACACAGCTATTTATTCTTTTCCCTCATTGTTTTTTAACAGCAGTTTGATGCAGACACACAAAGTTGTACAAAGTTGTATTTGTTATGATGACATAAAATATTGTGGGGTTCTTTTTTTCATCATAAATTCATTACTGTAGGTCTATACTCCACTTGGTGATGAAGACAGAGAACCAGTCAAGGAGGAGATCATTGTACCGGAGGTTGCGGAAACTTTGGGAAATGAATTTGAACCCAAACCTGAGGGTACGGTTTAATATTGTAAATTTCAACTCTTGTAACGCAATACCAAGAGTTAAATCTTTACCACACTATCCTAAATTTTAACTATTTTCACCCCTTTATCACACAGTCCAAGGCTTCAACAACCCTGCGGAAGTAGTTTTTTTGAAAACATTGCGGGAAAAGGTGAAAATGCTGGAAGCCAGCATTTTTTCCATTTCCCACAATATTTTCTATCCTTCCAAAGGTGATTATATATCTTTTAGTTGCCTGGAAAAGCTTTCAGTTTTGTATGATTGTGTAAAAATTTTTGCAACAAAGAAATACTTCAATTTCGCAAATTTTTCAAATGTGCGAAAGTTTCTGCTCTGGCATTTTAACACAGGTATACCGACTAATAACGAGTGGGTTGAATTGGCAAAAATTTCTGTGCGCAAAATGTCTGCAGTTGATAAGTCATAGATGTTTTTTACACACATATAAACATTATCAACTCTTCAATACACAGGTCAACTCTATACCAAAGAACAAAAGCAAGAAATGGTATTCGAAGACATAGTTGTAAAAGGGAAATAAATTAGGCTTCTGTCATTTTTTTCTCTTTCCTCAATGTTCCAAAGGCTTTTCAAGAAAAATTCCAGTATGTTAGCCTCATTACTTGTCTTTCACAATGTTTTCAAAAGCTGTTGACCGGCGTCCGTCAGTTCACACTTTTTTGTTAGCTCACCTGAGCACAACATGCTCAAGGGGAGCTTTTAGGATCACCCGGTGTCCATCGTTTGTCGTGTGTCAGTGCGTCGTGCATCGTCAACAATTCTTAAACCCTTTACCCCATAAGGTATTTCTATAGTATCTCTAATTGACCCTAAATTACAGCAAGGATGAAGCTGTTTCTCATGTGTATATGACACCTTTTGATAGCAAAGAAAACATTGTGGCAAAAGGTGAAATTACTCGTCACGAGCAATTTCACCTTTTGCCACAATGTTTTCCGGATTCTCCTTCAAGCAATGCATAGAAATGAGTATCTATGGAGTAAAGGGTTAAATATCAACTCCTCCTAAACCCTGGGCCAATTTGGACCAAACTTGGCTGGAATGTTCCTTGGGAGATCCTCTTTAAAAAATGTTCACAGAATGTGATTTTATCAAAAACTCTGGTTACTCTGGTTGCCATGTCAACCAAATGGAATTTTCTTGGAAATTCTTTAAAAATCTTCTGCTCTGAAACCACTGGTCAGATTCTGAAATAATTTCACAGATATGTTCCTTGGGTAACCCTTCTCAAAACCTGATCGTGAAATTTTGATCCGTTAAAAAATGTTGCTCTGGTGAATGGGGGCTACTTGCACTATACAGAAATGAAGGAATTCTTAAAGATGTTCTTTGGATGACCCTTTTCAAAACTTGTTCGTGAAATTTTGATCTGTCAATTTGGACCAAACTTGGCTGGGATGTTCCTTGGGAGGTCCTCTTTGGATAGTGTTCAGAGAATTTGATTCCGTCAAAAACTCTTGTTGCCATGGCAACCAAATGGAATTTCCTAGGAAATTCTTTAAAAGTCTTCTCTGAAACCACCGGCCATATTTTAAAATAATTTCACAGAGATGTTCCTTGGGTGATCCTTTTCAAAAAGAGTTCGTGAAATTTTGATCTGTCAAGACACACGGCTCTAGTGAATGGGGGCTACGTGCACTGTACAGCAAAGAAGAAATTCTTAAAAATTCTTCTTCTCTGAAACTGCTGGTCAGATTTTGAAATAATATTTCAGGGATGTTCCTTGGGTAACCCTTTTCAAAAATTGTTCGCGAAATATTTGATCAGTCAAGAAACACTGCTCTGGTGAAAGGGGGCTACTTGCACTATATGGCAAAGAAGAAATTCTTAAAAATTCTTCTACTCTGAAACCCCTGGTCAGATTTTAAAATAATTTCACAGGGATGTTCTTTGTGTGACCCTTTTCAAAAATTGTTCGAAATTTGGATTGGTGAAGAAACATGGCTCTGTTGAATGGGGGCTACATACACTATAGGGAAATGAAGAAATTCTTGAAAATTCTTCTTCTCTGAAACGGATGGGCAGATTTTGAAATAATTTCACAGAGTTGTTCCTTGGGTGACCCTTTTCAATAATTGTATGCGAAATTTTTATCCGTCAAGAAACATGGCTCTGGTAAATGGGGGCTACTTGCACTATATGGACATGAAAAAATTCCTTAAAATTTTTCTTCTCTGAAACAGCTGGTCAGATTTTGAAATGATTTCACTGAGATATTGCTTTGGTGACCCTTTTCAAAACCTGTTCGCGGAATTTCGATCCGTCAAGAAACATGGCTTTGGTGAATTCGGGCTACTTGCACTATATGGATATGAAGGAATTCTTGAAAATTATTCTTCTCTGAAATGGCTGGTCAGATTTTAAAATAATTTCACAGCTATGTTCCTTGAATGACCCTTTTCAAAAAGTGTTTGCGAAATTTTTATCCGTCAAGAAACATGGCTCTGGTGAATGGGGGCTACTTGCACTATATGGACATGAAGAAATTCCTTAAAATTTTTCTTCTCTGAAACAGCTGGTCAGATTTTGAAATGATTTCACTGAGATATTGCTTTGGTGACCCTTTTCAAAACCTGTTCGCGGAATTTCGATCCGTCAAGAAACATGGCTTTGGTGAATTCGGGCTACTTGCACTATATGGATATGAAGGAATTCTTGAAAATTATTCTTCTCTGAAATGGCTGGTCAGATTTTGAAATAATTTCACAGCTATGTTCCTTGAATGACCCTTTTCAAAAAGTGTTTGCGAAATTTTGATCCATCAAGAAACATGCTCTGGTGAATAGGGGCTACTTGCACTATATGGAAATTAAGAAATTCTTGAAAATTCTTCTTTTCTGAAACGGATGGTCAGATTTTGAAAGGACGTTTACAGGTGACCTTTTGAAAATTGCTTGGCAAAATAATGATTTTGTTTCCAATGTTTCAGTTCTTAAAAAAAAAAGGTTTTGGTCCTCTCAAAAATTCAGGTGAGCGATCCAGGGCCATATATGCTTTCTTTCAGTCTCTTTTAACAGTGCTCTTAACAATTTTCTTTCCAAGCCACTGGTTACTTTCCCACATACCATCGTCTAAACAGCGGCCTAAGTTTTGATGGCCCTATGGAAAAAGACTGTAGAAAACATTTTGAAAAAGGAGAAATTGCTGGTAACATTGTTGGTACATTTTCTCCTTTTGCAACAATATCTCCACCTGCTGAAAAACAAATCTCAATTTTTGATTAACATTTATTTTATCAGTCGTCTGCATATATTCATTCAATTTAGATGAGTGTAAATTTTGCTGATTGATAATGGGTTAATTCTGTTGTTTTCAGTGTGGACAGTCTAATGTTTTGTCCTCTATTGAAAAGTTAAGTTAGCCCCTTACCACACTTTCCCAAGTTTTAACAACTGCTGAGGAAATATTTCCTTTCGAAATCCTTTTTGGGAAAAGGAGAAAATGCTGGTAACCAGCATTTTTTCCTTTTCCCACTAGGTTTTCTACCCTAAGATAATTGCATCATTTGAGCCACATTGAAATGTTCGTAGTCAGCATTCTGTCCTTTTCCCACAATGTTTTTTCACTCTTTCAAAGCCAATTGCATCATTTGAGCCATATGAAATTTGTGGTCTGCAAATGCATTCAATTTGGACAAGTCTAAAATTTTGTCATTTAGTCAAAGGTTAAAGTTATATTTGTTCATCTCTCTCACATAACAAAATTTTATGTCTCATTCATAATGAAACATAACATAAAACTTGTTGAGAATGATATGGCCACAGGCCCATATTACGCTTAGTTTAGGTTTAACACATACGAGTGTTCCCACCCTAATCAATTTATCAAAACAAAAGATACAGATTTATGACACTTACCCTTATAAATTCATTGTGTATGGAAATGGACTGAAACGGAACTCAAGCCTCACAAATGAGAGGTCTATTTTCCCTTCCATATCACTTTCTTCTGAAGATATTAGTCTAATAAGGAAAATGACATTATCAATACTATTTGACAAAAAAAGATAGAAAGAAGGTTTCACAAAAGTTGGATAGATACATAATGAAGACGACATATAAGCAATGTGCTAGTCTACACAAATAGGTTAATCGCAGTGACTTTTTTTCGCCTGCTGACAGTGGAGGGATACAGGTTACCGTTGTCAGTCCGTCAATCCGTCTGTGTGTCTGTCCGGGTGAATATCTCCAAAACCATTGGACGGAATTTTGTGAAACTTTATACATATGTACAATAACCATTCTGCTCAGACACTTTTTAGCTCACCTGAGCAAAACATGCTCAAGGGGAGCTTTTAGGATCACCCAGTGTCTGTGCGTCATGCATCGTCAACAATTCTTTGAAACATCAACTCCTCCTAAACCCCTTGGCCAATTTGAACCAAACTTGGCTGGAATGTTCCTTGGGAGGTCCTCTTTAAAATTGTTCACAGAATTTGATTTCATCAAAAACTCTGGTTGCCATGGCAACCAAATGGAAATTTTTTGCAAATTCTTTAAAAATCTTCTCCTGAAATCACTGGTCAGATTTTGAAATAATTTCACAAATACCGTATGACGGGTTTTTTTTACGTGCTGCCAATTTTTACTAATTTTTACGCATCAAAAAGATTCATAAAAATTCAACGCGTAAATCACTTCAGCGTAAAACCGTAGTATTGTATCGATATGAAATAAAGGGTTATCAGTATGTAAAACCTGTGCACTACATACACGCAATATAAGAATTTTTTCACTTGTGTTCTGATTACATGTGATATGACTTTTCTCAATCAGTCATCTCTATTTGGATATTTTAAGCCATGGCTTCCATGCCCAAACTGAAAACTAACAGAGAATTCCAATCCATACTATGCGTGAATTGAATATTCAGGTTAAAAATGCTTTGACACCACGTAAACGAGGCACCTTCATGATACTCGACAGGTTGATTATGGCGGTGATGAGAATTTGACTCAGCAATGGGCCGCTCCAAAAAAGTCACAAATGGGTCATGTAAAAAGACGTGGCTGTACAACTGCAAAACCCGAGGTTTTAAAATTTCGATGAGCTAAAGGAGGGCTTTCTAAACAGAGTGAAAAAAGTAATGACAGATGACAATGTGCCTCCAAGGTTAGTTATTTGGGATGGCAACAAGTATCGATTTTAATACTCGAGTACTCGGTCATTTTTCCGATCGAGTACTCGGTTACTCGGACGATTTTTACTACATTTTATACTAAAATTTCAGAACAAGATCGGTATTTTTTGTTTTGTCCTAAGAATTGGAAACAGTGAAAATCTATTCAACAAAAAAATCTTGATCCGTTTGACACCCTTTGTTTACAAGCATTTATTTCACGTTCTACACACATGTTTAATGTCATAAGCATGCTTCCCAACTCACCACGATTTCAAAGGGGGTTTCCCGATTCAAGACCGAAAAATCCAATCACCTGACAAACTATTTAAACCCCAATTCAACAAATTTCGGATATAAGTGTATAAAGGGTGTGATAAAGCATGTATCCCAAGATACACATACATATACATCCGAGGTTGCCATGGAGTTGACAGGCATGTATTTCACGGTCAATCGGGTTCGTTCTTTATAAATAGAAATCAACATTCAGTAATCTAACCCAGTTTTATTGATCGAAGATCGACGAACCAATCAAATTTGAGAACGAGTCGAGAAGATCCTTGTCAGTGGAATTTACGTCATTCACCCCAGGTAAGCAGGTAAATTATATCATGATTTCACCAAAAAACGCAAAGTAACAATCTTCATCATTGTCCCAGGATATAGACAATAATGAGTTACAAGTTAATCATCAACGAAAACAATGGGGAAAAGCCAAGTTTTGGACTGTTTAGTGCACAAATTGACCGCTGGAATTCCAATCTGTCTGAAAATGGACCAACCTGCATATGCACGTACACGTGTAGGTTTATGAAATCAATGGCGTAGCTTTTTCATGTCGGCATTGTTCAACCTGTTAGCGGTCAGTGACCTGGAGTTCGTGAGCGTGTCTTGTCTTATCATAAGTTTTGGGACCGCTTATAAAATAACTATTTTTTATAGACCTTAGTATTGGAACACGAAAAAAAAATTTTTTTTACTATCCCAAAGGTAGGTATACAACGGCACGTTGGCGATCACATGGTATGCACGATCCCTAAATACGTTTCACAGTCAAACTGTGAAGATAAAGGATAATTACTTTCTACTCCCTGATTAGACCATATTAGCCGGCCTCTGATTTACTGAAATTACAAAAACTTTAATGATTAGCGATTAACGTGATCGGCTTAATGTTATAATTGACACAGTTGTTGTTTATTACGAACACGTGTCAAATTGTGAATTGTTTGGCTATCTTTCGCTAACTTTCACACTTTTGCAATGATGTTTTGATTACATTTAATCGGCTGCAGTCTTTGTTTTGCAAAAAAAATTTTCCTCGGGAAGCAAAATTGTTTATTTTTGAAAAAAATACCGAGTACTCGAATATCAAATTCGGTAATCGATACTCGGACGTTCGATCGAGTACTCGGTTAACCGGTTACTCGTTGCCATCCCTATTAGTTATCAATTATGACCATACAGGTAGCTGTTATTCGCACATCAAAACAGTTACCGCTATTCGCACGCCAAACAAAGAGTGACACTTTTCTTTCAACCTGTATTTAAAACAAACAATACACTTATAATCTTAAATGAAAGAGTGGACAATGCACTGATATTTTTAGTGCTGTAATTTTTTACGCATGTTCAGAATTAGTAAAAAATAAAATCGTAAAAATTTAAATCACATGTTTTTAGCTCAAATTCGTAAACTTTTACAGCAGTAAAAAAAACCCATTATACGGTATGTTCCTTGGGTGACCCTTTTCAAAAACTGTTGGTGAAATTTTGATTCGTCAAAAAATGTGGCTCTGGTGAATGGGGGCTACTTGCATTATACAGAAATAAAGGAATTCTTAAAAATTCTTTTTCTCTGAAACCGCTGGTCAGATTTTGAAATAATTTCACAGAGATTTTCTTTGGGTGACCCTTTTCAAAAATGTTCATGAAATTTTGATCCATCAAAATACACAGCTCTGGTGAATGGGGGCTACTTTCACTATATAGAAATGAAAGAATTCTTAAAAATTATTCTTCTCTGAAACCGCTGGTCAGATTTTGAAATAAATTCACAGAGATTTTTATGCTCCCCAAAGGGCGAGCATATAGTCGCCACTTCCTTTGTCCGTCAGTCCGTCCTTCCATCCGTCCGTGCGTCTGTCCTTCTGTCTGTCCATCCGAAGCCATTTCTCCACAACCCCTGGACCAAATTGGATAAAACTTCATATATGAACTCCTTAGGGTAAGGCGCCGACATATCTTCCCAGTTTTTCCATTTGACCCAGTGTCATGGAAAAAAGGGGCTTAATGCAAAATTGCATTTTTTACTAATATCTCATTCAGTTTTCTCAAAATTTCATAAAACTTCATGGTTATATTGTTTATGGAAAGATTCAGCATGTGCCCTTGCTATTTTTAATCTAGGCATTTTTTTTCAGTTGACGTTCTGTCATGGTAAAAGGGGGTTTCTTGCAAAATTCCAATTTTTACTAATGTCTCATTCAGTTTTGGTCAAAATTTCATTAAACTTCATAGTTATATTGTTTTTTCAAAGTTTCACCATGTGCTCTTGTTTCTTTATCTATGTGTGTTTCAATTTGACCCTCTGTCATGGAAAAAGGGGGTTTCTTGTAAAATGCCAAGGAAAAAGGGGCCTTAATGCAAATTTGCAATTTTTACTAATATCTCGTTCAGTTTTTGTCAAAATTTCGGGAAACTTCATGGTTATATCTTGTTTTACAAGTTTCAACATGTGCCCTTGTTATTTTCAATGTATGAATTATCAATGCGCAAATACCTCTTTCCTGGTTTCTCAATTTGATTCTGCATCACGGAAAAAGGGGACTTCATGGAAATTTTTTTTTTCACTTGTATCTCCTACATCTGTGCTCAAAACTTTGTGAAATTTCAAATCTGAACTTGTTGGAACATTGCCCAGGTACCTCTCTTCTGGTTTCTCAATTTCAGGCTGCGTCAAGGAAAAAGGGGGCTTCATGTAAAAAATCGTTTTATGTAATATTTACTACATGACTGCTCAAAATTTTATGAAATTTCAAATTTTGAATTATCATTAAAAAATGCCACAAATCACACACCAGTTGTATTTATTTCGATGATGCAATATTGCCTTATGGGAAAAGAAGGCTTAAAGGGGGCTTAGTGGGCTTATTGTCCTCTACAAGTTTGTGTTGGCTATCTCTAAGATAGTATTTGTGTTTTCACTTCAATTTTTGGGGAGCATGAACAGGTCCTTTTAGGATAAAAGAAGTAAATTTATATCAATTTCATATATTTTATGACAAGCACTTGTTCGGGGAGCATAACCCATCTCTGACGGCTCTTGTCTTTGGGTGACCCTTTTCAAAAAGTGTTCGCAAAATTTTGATCCATCAAAATACACAGCTCTGGTGAATGGGGGCTACTTGCACTATACAGAAATGAAGGTATTCTTAAAAATTCTTCTTCTCTGAAACTGTTGGTCAAAATTTGAAATAATTTCACAGAGATGTTCTTTGGGTGACCCTTTTTAAAACTTGTTTGCAAAATTTTGATCCATCAAGGAACATGGCTCTGATGGCTGTGGGCTATTTACACTATACAAACATGAAGAAATTCTTGAAAATTCTTCTTGTCTAAAATGGCTGATTATATTTTGAATAAAAAAATGGCTATTGTTCTCTCAGAAATTCAGGTTAGCGATCGATGGCCATCGTGGCCCTCTTGTTTCTTTTTTTTTTTGTTATTCGATTCAAAATGGCGGACTGGGAGGTCTCTTTCAGAGGATGATATCATTTCAACAAAATTGCTTCTTCTAATTTCAAATGTTGTATGCGTAAATTTAGCCTATTTTCTAATAATAGCTTGGTTCTCAGTCTACATTATCTGATGAAAGAAGTTCTAATCTATATGAAAATAATTTTAGAGGAAAAACTTAACATGACTCAAAAAGTGAAAAATATTGTTGGAAAAGGAGAAAATGGTGGTAACCAGCATTTTCTGCTCTTCCCACAATGTTTTCAAAAGCCCTCTACCACTGTCTTGATAACTCGGCTGTTTTCAAAGAAAATGATGATTTACTATTATAACCCTAGCATTTTGGTTTTGCAAAATCTTCAATATTTTGTGATATCTATATTATTAGCTGAAAAAGAAGAAGAAGATCGGTTGATAGGTAAATTTGCGTTAAAGGTACCTGTTACGCATGATATGAGTCCTGATGCTCAACTACTAGTCTATTACATGAGAGATGATGGAGAAATCATTGCGACAGCTGTAAAATTCAACATAGAGAAGTGCTTGAAGAATAAGGTAGGGCCAGACTTTTCATAGTAACCATTTCTAATAGATAACCAGCCTGTTTTAATCCTTAGCTAAAAGATCCAGACATTTAACAGCCCTTTGTGAGAAAGCTTTGAAAACATTTTGGGAAAAAGAAGAAAATTCTGGTAATTAGCATTTTGTCCTTTTTCCACAATTTTTTCACCAGTATCAAAGATAATTGCATCAGTTGAACTACATTTAAATTGTGGTCCACAAACACGTCATCAGGCCTCCTAGTGAAGCCTATAAAACCTATAAAAACCTATAATTTTGTGTTAAATTGGGTAAAAATCTCTAAAACCTTTATTTTTTCCCCCAAAAATGGCTAAAAACCTATAACATTTATTTTTCTACAAAAACCTATAATTTTGCAGAAAAGCCTGACAAATCATTTTATGACCTGTGTTTTTTTCTGGTTCTTTAAATGTTTTGAAAATGCATTCTTTGAAGACCTATTTGTGCTCTTTTTGTTTGTTCCCTAGTGGCGAAGCCGAAGGAGACTTTAAGGTTTGCACATCGTCCATCTGTCTGTCAGTCCAACAAATCAGTTTTCCAGACTCTTTCTAAACACTGGCAGATATTGAGCTGAGTTTTGGTGTGTAAGTCAACCATCATGAGTTGCAGGTCAAGCTTTAGTTTTGTTACAGTGCACTGATTTTTGACAAAATTAAGGACCTTGGACTTGGAAATTTTCCAGACTTTTTCTAAACGCTGGTAGATATTGAGCTGCTTTTTGTTGTACAAGTCAATAACCATGAGTTAAGGTCAAGATTGAGTTTTGTTCTGGTCTACTGATTTTTGACAAATTACGGGCCTCTGACTTAGAAATTTTCACGGAAAAAATAGTTTTCTGGATGTTTTTTTATACACAATGGCAGTTATTTGGCTGATTTTTGTAGTGTAAGTCACCCACTATGAATTACAGATCAAGTTCTAGTTCTGTTACGGTCCACTGATTTTTGACAAAATTATTGGCCTTGGACTTGGAAATTTTCATCCAAAAAACAGTTTTCAGGACTTTTTTTCTAAAGGCTGGCAGATATTGAGCTGATTTTTGTAGTGTAAGTCAACCACCACAAATCAAGTTTGAGTTTCGTCCTGGTGCACTGATTTTGTAAGAAATTACAAGCCTTGGACTTACAAAATTTCACAGAAAAAAAATTTTCCTAACTTTTTCTTCTTTTTCTCATTTTTGATTGATACCAATCTTCTGTAGGTTATAAGTCCAAGGCCAAGGTGAAAAATTTTAACCCTTATCATGAACATTTTTCGTAGTCATTTCATTGTATGTTTTTTTAAGTACTTAAGTTATAATAAGGTAAGCTGGTACCTCTTGTTGGTACACACCTGCTGATGATAAGGTCAAGGTCATCTCACAAGGTAAAGGTCATTTTTCTGAAAAATTTGCTTATACAGTGCACAGTTGTGTTTCACAAACATCCTGTCTTAGTTAAACTTCTTCAATGAACTTACTTTAATGAGGAATATGTGTATATATCTGGCTTTCATTTAAGCACTGCATACAAAGATTCTTATGATGCTTAAAAATCTAAAGGGGGGTCAAATACGTTTTTTTTTCCTCCTCCACAGAGTTTCACAAAATATACCTGCCATTGTTGCATAATTATGACCGGTAGGGAACTCAGTACTGCTATGCAATACTATCAGAATGCTTTATTTTTTTGAGTTTCTAAATGCTCTTCTTCATCAGACCATCAACAGAGGCAGGGTTGCTGGACTGGATAAGCCTTTTCTATTGATGGTCTGAAGAAGATATCTGGCTTGCTCATGAACCTTCTGGCTGTGGTAAGAGGTGTATCATGAAATATTCTATGCTGCTGACATTTTGCTTTGGTAGCAATAAATCAAATTATGATAAGGAAGCTTCAGTATTTGGAAGAAAGCTGCTAAAATTGTGATGGAAGTGAGTATAAAAGTTATTGAAATAACCTATGTGTATATTTTTGGTGAAAAACCTATAAAAGAACCTATATTTTGGGTAAAAGGAACCTATATAAAAACCTATATTTTTCAGGTGGGCCACTAGGAGGCCTGCACTATGTTATCAGACTAGTCTATAGTTTGCTGATAACCAGCATTTTCTCCTTTTCTCGCAATGTTTTCAACCCTTTTTGATACAAATCTGATCAGTTCAGTATCATTTATTTTTAGCTCACATGAGCATGAAGTGCTCAAGTTGAGCTATTGTGATCGGTCAATGTCCGTCGTCCGTCCGTTCACAATTACAAAAAAAATCTTCTTCTCCTAAACTAACAATCAGATTTCAATGAAACTTCACAGAAATGATCTGTAGGTCATGCTCTTTCAAAATATTTCAAAGAATTGAAATCAGTGAAGAACTCTGGTTGCCATGGCAACCGAGAGAAAAAACTTTCAAAATCTTCTTGTCCCAAACTGTAAGCTTTCATATTTGGCATGTAGCATCATCTAATGACCTTCTACCAAAATACTTCAAATTATGGCGCTAGTGTTGAAATTGGCCCTATGTTGTGGGTTCTCAGATTTCACATAGGGATAAAGAAGGAAATCTTTAAAAATCTTCTTGTCCCAAACTGTAAGGGCTAGAGCTTTCATTTATGGCATGTAGCATCATCCAGTGGCCCTCTACCAGAATACTTCAAATTATGTCACTGGTATTGAAATTGGCCCTATGTTGTTGGTTCCCAGATTTCAAATAGAGATAAAGAAGAAATCTTTAAAAATCTTCTTACCCTTGAAATTGAAAATTCTTTAAAATACATGTAGTTTGTTCGGAGCATAACTTAGTCATCTCAAAACTTAAAACTTGGCATTTATGTTTGTTGCAATAGTATGGAGTGCAGTGCAAAAGAACCAAAACTCTTCCTAGCATGGATTTTGAGTTATTCCCCCTTTGATCTTCATTTTTATAACATTTCTTGCTTGTCTGGAGCAAAACTTTGTCATCTTATGTAGAAATGATTTGAAATATGGTACTTTTATTTGTTGCAATATTTGGAAGTGCAGTGTGCAAGATTTGTAACTGTACTTTGCACTGTCTTTGAGTTGTTTCTCTTTGCTCTTCATTTTTACAGCATTTGTGTGGAATATAACTTTGTCATCTCAAAATCAGACCGACTTCAAACTTGGAATGCATATTTGTTGCAATATTACGCTTAAGAACAATAACTCTACCTAATGCTGATTTCACTTTGATCTTCATTTATACAGTATTTCTTGCTTGTCCGGAACAGAACTTTGTCACCTCAAGTCAAATTGACTTGAGACTTTGTAAACATATTTGTTGCATTACCTGCCCTTTGCATTTATTATACCTCCTTGACAACTGGCTGTTGGATGGGCTTATCTTGCGACAATTTGCTGCTCTTGTTTCATTAACATTTGGCCTTGAACTCAATATTTGGTATTTATCTTCATTGTTGACCTTTGCTGCTTAGTACTCAGGTGAGCGATATAGGACCATGATGGTCCTCCTGTGGAGAAAACTTAAGATCATTATGAATTCATTGTCTGGAAGTGTTTTGGATTTGGATGAGTCAAAAGTTTTTGGTTGAGAGGCATGTAATTGGTTAGTTGGTTGTCGTACCCTTGTAACAGCTTCACTAATATCAAGGCAGCTAGTGCACCTATGCATGTGTTTCCTTGCTTTCTCAAACCAGTGCTGACACAACTTCCTTTCAGAATCACTTTCTATTTTTTTCTAGCATACATCAGAGGTGAAAGGCGAAAAAACGCCAAGAAAGAAAGTTTGCCTCAACCTAGTAAAGAACGCACAACCATCAGGTCATGAGTCGGGTATGCTTACCTCTGAGCTACTAGGCTTGGTGATTCTTTGCTGGAGCTTCAGAACAAAAAAGACCTTTCAAAGACAATACCAATCATTTCAGTTACATTTAATTTGATATATTCTCTTTAAATGCTTTCACTTTATACAACACTAAAATTGTGTCATTTTGTTAATGTTAGTATTAGGACTTAAAAGGAATATTTCTGTTAACTCATTACCAAAGGACAAAATTTCAGACTTGTCCAAATTGGTAGCATTTGCAGATGACAAAACAAATGTCACTTAAAAATTAAAACTTAACTCTAGAAGAATAGAAAACATTGTGGGAAAAGGAGAAAATGCTGGTTACCAGCATTTTCTCCTTTTCCCACCATGTTTCAAATGCTATCTTAGGGGTTGTTAAAAGTCGGGACAATGTGGTAAAGAGTTAAACTTTGTCTTACTGCAGGTTGAGATGAGCTTCAAAGAGGAAAAATTGAGACCGGGATCTGAGACAGAATTTACCCTGAAAGCATCACCCTCGTCCACTTGCTTTGTCGGCATGGTAGATAAAAGTATTAACCTCCTTGGTAGTCAAAACCAGCTGACCCCGGCAAAGGTTGGTATAAGAGTCGAAGGTTCTATGGGATCCTTATTCACCAGCCATTTTATATTTTAGTCTTGTTTGAAAGAAAACAATGAGTTACTGTCATAGTCCAGTCGTTGTCATCATCGGTCTGCATCAACGTCTCAAAAGAAAATATTGACATTTTGCGATACTGCTATTGTTACCAAAGGTATTTACTTCAAACTTTAACATGTTTTTAACTATCACAAGGGGAGCCCATTTAACAAGGGCAGGTTATTATCAAAGTAGTCTTTGACACAGTTAAGACCTTTTTTAGCTCTACTGGCTTTCAGCCAGCAGAGCTTATATCATGGCGTGGTTTCCGTCGTCTGTCTGTCTGTCCGTCAGTTAGTCTTTTTCTTGTTTATGCGATAAAGTCTTCATTTCTGGTCAGATTTTTGTGAAACTTACAAAGTTTGTTTATATTATCAATAGCTTCAACCTTATTGATTTTGAAAAAAATCCAACAAACAGTATGGGAAAAGTAGCCATTTCAAGTTGAAAACTTTCATTTCTTGTTTACGCGATAAAGTCTCCATTTTTGGTCAGATTTCTGTGAAACTTACAAAGTTTGTTTATCTCATCGATAGCTTTAACCCTATTTATTTTGAAAAAAACCGACAAACAGTATGGGAAAAGTAGCCATTTCAAGTTTAAAATTTCCATTTCTTGTTTACGCAATTAAGTCTGTATTTTTGGTCAGATTTCCATGAAACTTGCAGAGTTTGTTTATCTTATCAATAGCTTCAACCCTATTGATTTTGGAAAAAAAATCCAACAAACAGAATGGGGAAAAGTAGCCATTTCAAGTTGAAAATTTTCATTTCTTGTTTACGCGATAAAGTCTCCATTTTTGGTCAGATTTCTGTGAAACTTACACAGTTTATTTATCTCATCAATAGCTTTAAGCCTATCGATTTTGAAAAAAATCCGACAAACAGTATGGGAAAAGTAGCCATTTCATATTGAACAATTTTATTACCTGTTTACATGATAAAGTATTTATTTGTGATCAGATTTTTATGAATTTTTCAGCTTGTTTATCCCATCAATAGCTTTTTAACCCTTTTGAGTTTGAAAAAAATCAACAAACAGTAATGGAAAAGTAGCCATTTTGAGCTGAAAATGTCAACTTTTTTGTCTTTTTGCGTAAGGAATTCCCATGTATGCTTTATTTAAAAGCAAACTCTCTGCCAGTAGAGCATATTCAGGCCCTTCAGGGCCTTCTAGTTTTTTTTACTTAGAATTTTAAATGAAGGTTAAGCACTTGCAGCCAAACAATGGTATCTGCATGTGATGCTCTTTTTAGCTCCACTGGCAGAATGCCAGCAGGCTTACGTCATTGCCCAGTGTTCATCATGCATTCGTCCACGTGTCCATCTGTCTGTCCATGCGTGTGTTAATTTTTGTTAAACATCTTCTCTGAAACTACCTATCCAATTTCTATGAAACTTCACAGAAATGATCCTGCTATGGTTCTCTTCAGATTGCCTTGGAAGAAATTGATTTCTTCAAAAAATCTGCTTGCCATGGCAGCAAAACTGAAAAATATTGGAAATTTTTGAAAATTTTCTTGTCTGAAACTATCAGGCCTAGGGCTACCAAATTTGGCATGTAGCTTTATCTAGTAGACCTCTATCAAGTTTCTTTATGTTATAGCCCCACTCCAGGGGTCACTAGTTTTACATGGGATTATATACAGAAAACTTCAGTAATTTTCCTCTACCTAGCCCTAGGCCTAGGTATACTAAATTTTGGATGTGGCTTTATCTAGTGGGCCTTTACGTTTTTTTGCTTGTCTCTGTATTATTATTTTTTAATGTTTGACAAGAAACTGTAAAGTTTAAGTCAGTAAAGTATGAATGTTGTCTTATCAAGAGTGACCAACTTATAGCTTAGGTCACATTTTAGCCCACCCAAGGAGTAACTAGTTTTACAAGTCATGGGCTTAAATAGTGAAAACTTTATAAATCTCCCTGTACTTAGTCATAAGTCAAATTTTGCATGTGGCTTTATCTAGTGGGCCTTTACAAAGAGTGCCCCGATTATAGCCCTAGGGTCAGATTTGACCTCACCTAGGGGTCAGAAGTTTTACATGGGCTTATTTAGTGAAATCTTTAGAAATTACCTTGTCACTAAGCATGAGAACCAGGGAAACCAATCTTAGTCCTGTCTCAGGGGTCTAAAGTCCAAAACCAATTGGCCAATTTTTGTACTGTTTGGCATATTGGGATTTTACGTATAAGCCAGTGGAGCAATATAGGGCCATCATGGTCCTCTTGTTTTTAACTTATCATTGCCAGACATGAGACAGAATGAATCAGCCAATTAACTCTTTAACATACAAGGAGATTTTAGACCAGTCCAAATTAAAAGCATTTGCAGATGACAGCATAAATGTAGCTCAAATTGTAATTTTTAGCTTTGAGGGGGTGGAAAACATTGTGGGAAAAGGAGAAAATGCTGGTTACCAGCATTTTCTACTTTTTTTCACAGTGCTATCTGATGCCTTTTATCTGAAGGTCATTGAGAAATCTGGATTGTGTACTAAGGTGTTCAATGCCTCATCTTGGAATTAACCCATTACCACACAATCCCTACTTTTGACGACCTTCAGGAAGAAGCCTTTAGAAAACATTGTTGGAAAAGGAGAAAATGACGAAACAAATTTCAAATTTTCAGTCACTTTTATTTTGTCGTCTGCAAATGCTTTTGATTTGGACAAACTTAAAATTTTGTTGTTTGGTAATGAGTTAACTCTTTACAAAACATGGTAATGAGTTAACTCTTTACAAAACAACAATTTTGTAGACTAGTCCAGCATTTTCTCCTTTTCCCACAATGTCTTCTATAGGCTTTTTTCTCAGGGTGGTTAAAAGTCGGGATTGTATGGTAAAGAGTTAACAATTAGTCTGGAACCGTGATGTTAGTTGTGTCTCGCTTGCATGTAATTGCCAGCAGAGTGATACAGGACCACTCTTGTTCTTATTACAAGGGTCAAATGTCATTTAACTCTTTACCACTTGACAAAATTTTAGATTGGTTCAAATTCAAAGCATTTGCAGATGACAAAATAAAAGTGACTGAAAATTTGAAATTTCTTTTATGAAGGGTAGAAAACATTGTTGGAAAAGGAGAAAATGCTGGTAACCAGCATTTTCTCCTTTTCCCACAATGTTTTCTAAAGGCTTCTTTCTCAGGGGCATCAAAAGTAGGGATTGTATGGTAATGGGTCAAGAAACAATCTTTTTTCTACCATAGTTTATTGCTCAATAAACCACAGTTGTGAGGTAATGAAGCACAATAAATAATCCATGATAGTGATAGCCCGATTATTATTCATTGTGCCTCATAACTCACAAAGTGGGTTTTTTGAATGATAAACCACGATTAAAAAAAAAATATTTCGGTTCTAACATGACCAACTCGTAATGAAAGAAAAGGTTTAGAGTAAAAATGTGGATGCAGAGTATATTCCATTCAATATCTTACTTACGTACTTTATACTGAATGACACAACTCTTTATATAGAGTGGCGTCACACTGTATAGAGCAACATAGATTTTACCATGCTTTGTTGCACTGTGTTGATAGTGCTGAATTTACGTGTCATTTTAGAATCTCCCTTTATTTCTGTTGAAGGTATTTGAGAAAGTGAGAGAGGTGGCAAGACCATACTCTTGGGTGTCATATTGGAGGGAAGATGAAAACTATTGCGAAAGAAAATATCCATATGGTTAGTACATGTTAAGTATATGTCAAAAATCAGTACAGTCAGATAGAAAGTATATTTAAAGCTTTTCTGTCAAAAATCAGTAAAGCAAGTTAATGAGTACATGTAAAGCATTTCTGTGAAAAATCAGTACAGCTAAGTAGTATACAGGTAGCACTTGTGTAAAAAACAGCCAGATAGTATGTGTAAAACACATGTGAAAAATTAGTTCAGCCAAATAGTACAGTGGATTTTGCTTATTTACAAGTCCTATTTGTCAGAGAAAATATTTCGAATATGCGGTTGGCCCCATAAACCAGTGCCTCTTTTCAGACTGGAAGTCAAACCATAGATGTAGATGATTGTTTCGTTCTAATGACAGATGTTCAGTACTTGCATCCCAATCATCTAATTTTTCATAGTTTTTTTGAATTTGTGTATTTCAGACCAAATCAGTTTAAAAAAAAAATCATTTGTTTACTTCTTTTATTTACCCATCAATTGCACAAAACACCAAGGAAAGATCCTACCAATGCTGCCAAAGAGCCTCAGAATGTTGGAAATTTGGAATGTTTTGTAACAGTTATTACACTTTCTTAAATGAAAAGAATAACATGAAACAAGCTAAGAATTTATATCTTTAATGATTGAATCATGAAAACTGATCGTCATAGACTCGTTGTATGCATGTTGCTGCATTGGTTTATATCTTTGATTCTCTGTACACATCAAAATTCGACTTTTATCTTTGTAGCTCACCTGAGCACGAAGTGTTCATGGTGAGCTTTTGTGATCGCCCAATGTCTGTCTTCCGTCGTCCAAAATTTCTTTAAACATCTTCTCCTCCTAAACCACAGGGCCAATCTTGATGAAACTTGGCAGGGATGTTCCTTGGGTAAAGCTCTACCAAAGCTTGTCAAGAGATTGAATTTCACCCATAATTCTGGTTGCCATAGCAACCAGAAGGAAAAAAATAGCAAAATCTTTGAAAACCTACTTCTCTGAAACTAGAAGGCTAAGAGCTTTGATATTTGGTATGTAGCATCTCCTAGTGGACCCAAGATTTTTCATATGATGCCTCTACCAAAATTGTTCATATGATGCCCCAGGGGTCAAAACTGGCCCTGTGCTAGTAGATCTCCCCCAAGATTGTTCATATGATGCCCCAGGGGTCAAAACTGGCCCCGCCCCAGGGGTCACAAGTTTGAAACATAGGAACAAAGAAGGAAAACTTTAAAAATTCTTCTTCTCTGTAACTAGAAGGTGCAGAGCTTTGATATTTGGTATGTAGCATCTCCTAGTGGACCCAAGATTTTTCATATGATGCCTCTGGGGTCAAAGCTGGCCCTGCCCCAGGGGTCACAAGTTTGAAAAATAGAAGTAAAGAAGGAAAACTTTAAAATTCTTCTTCTCTGAAACTAGAAGATGTAGAGCTTTGATATTTGGTAAGTAGGATCTCCTAGTGGACTTCAACAATGTTTGTTCATATGATGTCCCTGGGGTCAAAACTTGCCATGCCCTGTGGGTCACAAGTTCAAAACAGGAACAAAGAAGGAAAACTTTAAATATCTTCTTCTCCGAAACTGGAAGGAGTAGAGCTTTGATATTTGGTATGTAGCATCTCCTAGTAGAGCTCTACCAAGTTTGTTCATATGATGCCCTTGGGGTCAAAACTGGCCCTGCCCCGGGGGTCACAAGTTTGAACATAGGAACAAAGAAGGAAAACTTTGAAATTCTTCTTCTCTGAAACTGGATGGCTTAGAGCCTTGATATTTTGTATGAAGCATCTCCTAGTAAACCTCTTCCAAGTTTGTTCATATGATGCCCCTGGGGTCCAAACTGGCCCTGCCCCGGGGTCACAAGTTTAAACATGGGGGAAAAAAAGGAAAACTTTAAAATTCTTCTTCTTTGAAACCAGAAGGTGTTGATCTTTAATATTTGGTATAAAGCATCTCCTAGTGGCCCTTTGCTTAATTTATTCATGTGATGTCCCTGGGCTCATAATTTGCCCAGCCCCAGGGGTCACAAGTTTAAACATGGGAATTAAAAAGGAAAAAAAATTAAAATTCTTCTTCTCTGAAACTAGGAGGTGTAAAGCTTTTATATATGGTATGTAGCATCTACTAGTGGGCCTCTACCAAGTTTGTTCATAAGATGCCCCAGGGGTCAAAAGGAGGTCACAAGTTCTAAACATAGGAACAAAAAAGGAAAACTTTAAAATTCTTCTGAGAGCTTTGATATTTGGTATGTCAAATTGACGTGAGACTTGGTGAACATGTTTGTTGTATTGCCTGCTCTTTGCGACTATTATACTTCCTCGACAACTGCCAGTGGAATGGGCATATGTTGCGACAATTTGCCACTCTTGTTTCATTATCATTTGGCCTTGAACCTTAATATTTGGTATTTATCTTCATTGTAGACCTTTACTGCTTAGTACTCAGGTGAGCTATATAGGACCATCATGGTCCTCTTGTTTATTAACTTTTTTTGCCGGACAGATTGAAATTTTTCTGTTTTACACTAGGGAATTGCTACTAAACACTACAGTTTCTAATAATTTTGCTAATTTTTTGTTGCAAAAAAACGAAATTTTGTTTTTATGGGATCATGAATATGCATTGAAATTTACGTTATGTGAATAGGAAAAGGATCGGTGCTGGACCTTCTCTTGCAAAATAACCAAAAATCCCAATAACCAGGGTTGTGATTAAAGGGCAAATCCTAAGATTTTTTGACCATACTGTTTTTTTGCTCCAATCAGCTGCAAATGATGTTAGTAAACACGTGTCCATCAGTTTTCATAAATACCACTCTGTAACATGCCATAAATCACGCTCGAATTGTCACGCTGATATACGGCCCCAAAAATGGTGCATGGCTTACTTCCCCTGATTCGCTTATCTTCCGTACCTGTGTGACGTCATAGTCGCGTAAGCCTGTGTTTACAGTCAGTAGAAATAAGTAGGGACGCTGATGATTATACGCAGATATCTGAGTATTAACATAGAATTCAGCCGAAAAAATGGTAAATTGTGCAGCCTATGGCTTCATCGTCGAATCAGGAACACGTAGAATTAGTATGTTCAAATTTCCGAAGGAATTAAAAAGGAGGAAACTATGGATTCAACGTTTAAACCGGGGCCGGACAGTAACGGAGGATTTTGTGCCATCAGTTCATTCCAAATTGTGTTTGAAACACTTCGAGGACAGTCAGTTCTTATTAAGTCCAAAACTCGTAAAAGAAGTTGGTTATAGGAATATTAGGCTGCAATTAAAACCTGATGCTGTGCCGACATTGTTCGAAACTCCGAGTCGAAATAAGATAGGCCATAAGGCAGACATTCCACAATGGCAATCTCCAAAAAGAAAAACAAACATAAGGTCGGTAATTCATTTAATTGTTTTTCGTAATATTTTATCCTTTTCTAGATCTACATTCTGGACAAAGTAGAAATTGGTGCCGTTTTCTCCCTTTTTTCCCCAAATGTTTTCAACATTTAACCCTTTACCAAGAGACAAAATTTTAGAATGGTCCAAATGAAAAGCATTTGCAAACAAAGTAAACCTAACTGAAATATTGAAATTTGTTTCCACCAGGATAGAAAACATTGTAGGATAAGAAGAAAATGTTGGTTACCAGCATTCTCTCCTTTTCCCACAATGTTTTAAAAAGGCTTCCATCTCAGGGTTGTAAAAACCAGGGATTGTTTGGTAAAGAGTTAATTTGCACATGACAAAAAATGGTAATCAAAAAGTTGAAATGAAATTTGATTTGGAAAGGATGGAAAACATTATGGGAAAAGGGGAAAATCTTAGCATTTTCTCTTTTCCTCACAATGTTTTCAAAGGCAACAACATAACATATTCATCCAAATTCATAACATAGATTTTGCAAGTAACAAAGTCTGGATTGTTCAAATGATGTTAACTTTCAAGTGTTTCAGCTTTTTCTTCCTTTTCCACAATGTTTTCAAAAGGCTTCTGTCTCAGGGTTGTAAAAAACAAAGGGTCAAGTGACCATTCACCAAACACAAAAATTTTAGATTGGTTCAAATTGAAAGCATTTGCAGACAACAAAAGAATTGTGAACCAAAAATATTTGCAGCTGATTGGAGTAAAAAACAGTATGGTAAAAATATATTAAGATTTGCCCTTAAACAGTAAACATCTTTTTCTTCCCACACTGTTTTTCAAACCTCTTTCTTTGGGTATTGGAAACTAGACCTAGGGTTTGCATGGTAAAGGGTGAAGTCAGTATCTGGCTACCCCTAGTCATGGTCATAAATGTTAATCCATCACCGGCCAGTTGAAACAATACAGGAAATGGTTACATAACATTTGCATATCTCACCCCTTTACTCTGTAATGTTTGTTTGTGACAGTAAACCCATGTTACAGCTTTTATCCCGTACACTTCTTCTCTTCGACATTTTACTCTTAAAAATGATTTGACAACTTACTATCATTTTGAACAAATTTTGAATTGTATTTTTACATTTCTGATTTGTGGATATTTCTCTGTTCCTCTCCATATTCTGTCTTCTAGACAGGCTACTGAGAGAAATCTTTTGTTTTTACGACCCTTGTAAAGATAGAAAAAACTTTCGAAAACATTGTAAGTAAAAGAGAAATGTTGCTGACCAGCATTTTCTCCTTTTTCTACAATGTTTTTTACCCATCAAAAACAAGTACAAACATGCGAGTTAAATTTAATTTGTTGACTCTCATTGCTTTCAATTCGGTTGAGTCAATAAATTTGATGTTTGGTAACAATTTAACCCTTTCTCAGACGGCAAATTTTGGACCAGACCAAATTCAAAGCAAAATTCAAATTCGGATACTGCTCCCTGTGAACTTAACCAGAACTTGTGCCCAATGTGTGGGATTTATATTTAACCCTTTACCAATCAATCCATAATTTTTACGAGCCTGAAGACAGCAGACTTTTAAAAACATTGTAAGAAAGTAACCAGCTACCTAGTAGAAAGTAACCTAGTAACCAGCATATTCTCCTGTTAACACAGTGTTTTACTCTGTTGGAAAAAAATTTAAATTTTTGAAATATATAACTTTATTTTGTCGTCTGCAAGCTATTTCAGTTTGGACCTGTTTAATATTTTGTCGTATGGTAAAGAGTTAAAAGTAGAAAATATTGTGGATAAAGGATAAATTGATACAAACGTGGTTACCCAGAATATAAAATAATTTTGATCATTGGATCTCGAAACATATTATTTTCTCAAATTTCACGCTCGTTAACAGCATTTCAAACTATTCTTATTCTCACGAAAATCGCGATTTATTGTGTAACCCTTCACCCATGAGAGAACAAATTTTGTACCTGTCAATGTTTACAGAATTCTTTACAAGGTACAAATATAGAATCCATCAACAAATAGTTAGAACTAACATCTCACGATTATCAATCGTAAAAGTCAAGAAATCGGTTATTTGACGTGAAACTAAAGTGTAGGAGAAATGTCTTTAAAATGTCGGGGAACTGTGTAGTCGTGGAACTGTCTTGAAACCGTCTTTATTATTATTATTATTATTAATTCCACCCGTAAATCTACTGAAAATACTTCAAGTGAAACAAAGCTTATGCCGTACACTTAATTTTATCATGTATCGAATAATATTTCTGTAAGCGACGTTCGCCCCGTAGCCTAATACATGTAGGCGTGATACTCATCACGCTGTTCAAAAGTCCAGCATAACATCGTTATTTTCGCCATTGGTGGGGGAATTTTTACTTTTATCCTCATCATCAGAAACTATTAAGTTTCATTAAAAACTTGGTGGTATATGTACGGCCTTACCGGCCTAGAATCGTGTATTCCTTCGTCTTAGATATCGCCCATTTCACTATCTGAAACAAGGTCCATATTGAAACAAACGCTCCTATGACATCACAGATCAAGGTGCGCTACAATAAGTAAGGGAGGTAAGAAAAACTAATAAGCAAAAATATAAATTGAAAAAAAGTACTTTTACTAATTTTTTTTTTCAAATTACAATATTACCAGGTTGCCATTTGATAGATGTAGATTTCAAAATTAATCATATCAGAAACTTGTTGATTTGCCCTTTAAGTGGAATCCACTGTACATGTAAAGTACTTGTGTGAAATATCAATGCAGCCAGCCTGATAGTAAGTACATGCAAAATCAGTACAGCCAGAAAGTAAGAATACATGTAAAGCACATGTAAAATATCAGTACAGCCAGATAGTAATTACATGTAAAGCATATGTGAAAAAAAGTCCAACCTGCAAGATAGTTAGTACAAATAAAGCACATTTGTAAAAAATTAGTACATCTACCGTAAAACGCTGTGTATACCACGCAAGCATGTATAACACACAGGCCTTTTTCAGCATCAGATCCAAGGAAAAAAGGTTGTTCGGATGTACAACACGCATCAAAAATTGACCGAAACATCGTAACATCTGAAGCTTACGACGCTATCTTGAAAAATTGTAAATGGCGATACTTTATCAAAGGGAAATAACCATTTTTAATCAAAGTAGAAATGGTAATTATTCGATGTGTACTCGGGGGATTATAAAAACATGCCAGCTTATGACATGTTGCAAATTCACACATTGAACTGACGACCATATCGTAGTTAATCTCCTATTTTCTCACCTCCATTGACAAATGTGACAGGTGTGAAATAAACATAGATCTATATGATGTAAATCACGGTTTTTGTAAAAAGTAGCGATAAATATATTTATATTTTTAAATCATTCATTTCTTTCTGAACCATTATTTTACTCTTTGATAATTGTTCAATTTTAGCTATTAACAAAGAATAAAAAAATATGAGACGAATCAGATGATAACAGTAAATCAATATTTATCATTCCGGGTACGTTCGTCATTGCCAAAATGGCTGATAGAATCGGGAAATTACGAATCCTGATCCACAAATTAAGAATGTACAAGTACATTTTAACAAAATTAAAACATAATGTTTTTATCCCCCGCCGAAAGGCGGCGGGGGATATGGTAATAGTCTCCGTCCATCCTTCCGTCATTCCGTCATTGCGTCATACCGTCATTCCGTCCTTCCGCTTTTTGTCCGAAGTATATCTCCAAAAGTATGAAAGCTAGGAACTTGAAACTTCACAAGTGGATGGATCTCATTAAGGAGGCGTGCAGTGTACAAGAACCATTACTCTATCTTCAGTATTTTTGGAGTTATTGCCCTTTGTAAATTTTTACTTCGAATTTTTGTCCGGAGCATATCTCAAAAAGTATGAAAGGTAGGAACTCGAAACTTCACACACATATAGAACTCATTGAGGAGGCGTGCAGTGCGAAAGATCCATAACTCTGTCTTCAGTAATTTTGGAGTTATTGCCCTTTGTAAATTTTAACTTTGGATTTTTGTCCGGAGCATATCTCCAAAAGTATGAAAGCTAGGAACTTGAAACTTCACAAGTGGATAGATCTCATTAAGGAAGCATGCAGTGTACAAGAACCATTACTCTATCTTCAGTATTTTTGGAGTTGTTGCCCTTTGTAAATTTTTACTTTGAATTTTTGTCCAGAGCATATCTCCAAAAGTATGAAAGGTAGAAACTCGAAACTTCCCACACATATAGAACTTATTGAGGAAGCATGCAGTGCAAAAGATCCATAACTCTGTCTTCAGTAATTTTGGAGTTATTGCCCTTTGTAAATTTTAACTTTGGATTTTTGTCTGGAGCATATCTCCAAAAGTATGAAAGCTAGGAACTTGAAACTTCATAAGTGGATGGATGTCCTTAAGGAGGCTTGCAGTGTATAAGAACCATTACTCTATTTTCAGTATTTTTGGACTTATTGCCCTTTGTAAATTTTTACTTCGAATTTTTGTCCGTAGCATATCTCCAAAAGTATGAAAGATAAGAACTTGAAACTTCACAAGTGGATAGATCTCATTAAGGAGGTGTGCAGTGTACAAGAACCATTACTCTATCTTCAGTAATTTTGGAGTTATTGCCCTTTGTAAATTTTTACTTTGAATTTTTGTCCGTAGCATATCTCCAAAAGTATGAAAGGTAGGAACTCGAAACTTCACACACATATAGAACTCATTGAGGAGGCGTGCAATGCAAAAGATCCATAACACTGTCTTCAGTAATTTTGGAGTTATCACCCTTTGTAAATTTTAACTTTGGATTTTTGTCCGTAGCATATCTCCAAAAGTATGAAAGCTAGGAACTCGAAACTTCACAAGTAGATAGATCTCGTTAAGGAGGCATGCAGTGTACAAGAACCATTACTCTATCTTCAGTATTTTTGGAGTTATTGCCCTTTGTAAATTTCTACTTTGAATTTTTGTCCGTAGCATATCTCCAAAAGTATGAAAGGTAGGAACTTGAAACTTCACAAGTGGATAGATCTCATTTAGGAAGCGTGCATAGTACAAGAACCATTACTCTATCTTCAGTACTTTTGGAGTTATTGCCCTTTGTAAATTTTTACTTTGAATTTTTGTCCGGAGCATATCTCCAAAAGTATGAAAGGTAGGATCTCGAAACTTCACACACATATAGAACTCATTGAGGAGGCATGCAGTGCGAAAGATTCATTACTCTGTCTTCAGTAATTTTGGAGTTATTGCCCCTTGTAAATTTTAACTTGGAATTTTTGTCCGGAGCATACCTCCAAAAGTATGAAAGGTAAGAACTCGAAACTTCACAAGTGGATAGATCTCATTAAGGAGGCGTGCAGTGTACAAGAACCATTACTCTATCTTCAATATTTTTGGAGTAGTTGCCCTTTGTACATTTTTTTATGGAATTTTTGTCTGGAGCATATCTCCAAAAGTGTGAAAGCTAGGAACTTGAAACTTCACACACATATAGAACTCATTGAGGAGGCATGCAGTGCGAAAGATTCATTACTCTGTCTTCAGTATTTTTGGAGTTATTGCCCTTTGTAAATTTTAACTTTGAATTTTTGTCCGAAGCATATCTCCAAAAGTATAAAAGCTAGGAACTTGAAACTTCACACATATATAGAACTCATTGAGGAGGCGTGCAGTGCGAAAGATCCATTACTCTGTCTTCAGTATTTTTGGAGTTATTGCCTTTTGTAAATTTTAACTTTGGATTTTTGTCTGGAGCATATCTCCAAAAGTATTTGAAATATCAACTTCAAACTTCACAAGTGGATAGATCTCA
Organism: Tridacna crocea; assembly: GCA_943736015.1. Classification (NCBI taxonomy): domain Eukaryota; kingdom Metazoa; phylum Mollusca; class Bivalvia; order Cardiida; family Cardiidae; genus Tridacna; species Tridacna crocea. The sequence continues at coordinate 27,930,694 of OX031066.1, read as the reverse complement.
TTAAGGAGGCATGCAGTGTACAAGAACCATTACTCTATCTTCAGTGTTTTTGGAGTTATTGCCCTTTGCACATTTTCTTCAGGAATTTTTGTCAGGAGCATATCTCCAAAAGTATGAAAGGTAGGAACTTGTAATTGTTGAGTTATTGCTCTTTGTAAATTTTCACTTTGGAATTTTGTCCGGAGCATATCTCCAAAAGTACAAAGGCTAGGAACTTCAAACTTTATACACTTACAGAATTCATTAAGGAGAAGTGCACTTCACAAAAACCAAAACTCTGTCTTTAGTAATTTTTTGAGTTATTGCCCTTTGTTAATTTTTATTTTGGATTTCTGTCTGGCATATATCTCCAAAAGTATAAAAGCTAGGAACTTAAAATTTCATACACATATAGAACTAATTGAGGAAAAGTGCAGTGCACAAGAACCATAACTCTATCTTCAGTATTTTTGGAGTTATTGCCCTTTTTAAATTTTTACTTTGGATTTTTGTTTGCACAATTTCATTTAGATTACAGGCTTTTTTCGACTGATTACCCTTTAATGAATTTATTTCATCATGGACATAGAACAAAAAGGCCACATGTACATGCAAAACACAATACCTCTTATACGTTTGTATCAAAAAGGTCTTTTTCGGCGGGGGATATCATTTCAACGAAATTGCTTGTTTTATTTAAATCGGTAAAAGTTGAAATGGGATAATGACGAAAGTTAAGGCTGTGGCGAGAGACTTTGCCGTTTTGTACCTACGCCCCGCCCCCCACCCACTTTGAACAGGTATACAACCGACTTTCAAGGAGGAGAAAAACATGATTTTGCCTATTGTAGTGTATAACACGCAGTCCCCAGTTTGAAATTATTCAGAGCTGAAAAAATGAGCGTGTTATACGCACCAAAACACGGTAGATAATAAGTGCATTTAACGCACTTGTGAAAAATCAGTTGAGCCGTATAGCTTGCAACACACAAAAGGGGTATTTGAACATTTACGTAAAGTGTCATCTCAGATCAGCCTGCGCAGCCTGCACAGGCTAATCGGAGATGGCATTTTATGACTACATTAGATTTTGTGCTACCATAGACTTTCGTAAAACATAAAATTACATAAAAAAGGAAAGTTTCCTTTCGGATTAGCCTGCATGGACTGTGCAGACTGATACAAGACACTTTACGCAACTGTCTGAATGCCCCTTTTGGCATATTGCAGACCATATATTAAATATATGTAAAGCACTTTAATGAAAATCAATACATTTATAATTATTAGGAGTAAATGATTGTGTGGCACTTCTGTGAAAAAGTAGCACAGCCAAATAGATAGTGTCTGTGAAGTACCTGTAAATCTCTTTTGAAAAATCGGTTCATTTTTGCATATAAATAAACTCTGTACCAAACAATCCAAAGTTTTAATGACTCTGAGGAAGAAGTTTCTTAACCCGTTATCAAACTACAAAATTTTAGACTGGTCCAAATTTAAAGCAATCACAGATGACAAAGTGAAAGTGACTGAAAATTTAAAATTTGTTTTGGGTAGGAAAGAAAACATTGTGGGAAAAGGAGAAAATTCTCTCCTTTTCCCACAATGTTTTCATAAGGCTTCTTTCTCAGGGTTGTTAAAACTCGGGATTGTGTGGTAAAGGGTGTAAAACATTGTATAAAAAAGGGGAAAATGCTTGATAACCTGCGTTTTCTCATTTATTCTTATTGTTTTTCTGTCCATTCAAAACCCGGACAAAAGAAGGTTTCTGAAAACATTGTGACAAAAAGAGAAATTTTAATAAGTTGCATTGCCTTCCATACATACAGTGCTTGCTAACCTATGAAATCCATATCATTTGCTGTGGGCTAACAGTTTCAATTTAGATGTATCTAAATTTTAATCACATGGTAAAGATGTTAAATCTTTTTCTAACAACAGAATTTGTAGATTTATTCAAATTAAGACAAAAAAAAAAAACCGAATACATTAACCTTTACTACTGAAAGACAACTTTTAATGCCCCTTGGAAAGAAGCCCTTTGAAAACATTGTGGGAAAAGGATAAACTGCTTGTAACCAGCATTTTCTCCTTTTTCCACAATGTTTTTAGCTCACCTGAGCACAAAGTGCTCAGAATGAGCTATTGTGATCACTTACCGTCCATTGTCTGTTCGTCCATTCACATTTTCTTGTTTACACTCTAGCATCTACAAATATCAACCAATCAACACCAAACTTGGTCAAAATATATATGACTATAAGATCTTGGATGAGTTCGATTATGGGTTTAATTGGACCAGAACATCTGGAGTTATTTGCTCTTGAATTAGAAAAATTGCTATATTTCATTTTGTTTACACTCTAGCATCTACAAATATCAACCAATCAGCAGCAAACTTGGTCAAAATATATATGATCATATGATCTCAGATGAGCTTGATTATGGGTCTAATCAGACAAGAATGACTGGAGTTATTTGCCCTTGAATTAGAAAAATTGCTATACTTCACTTTGTTTACTCTCTAGCATCTACAATTTTTTAACCAATCAGCTCTGAACTTGGCCAAAATATCTATAACATAAGATCTTGGTTGAGTTCAATTATTGGTCTAATCGGACCAGAATGACTGGAGTTATTTGCCCTTGAATTAGAAAAATTGCTATATTTGACTTTGTTTACGCTCTAACATCTACAATTTTTAACCAATCGGCACCAAACATGGTCAAAATATACATGACCATAAGATCTTGAATGAGTTTGATTATAATTGTAATCAGACCAGAAGACCTGGACTTATTTGCCCTTGAATTAGAAAGTTCTTTTGTATAGTTTTTAATCTGGAGCATTACTTTGTCATCTCCAGTCCAATAGACTTGAAACTTGGCATTTGTATTAGTTGCAGTAATGTAGAGTGCAGTGTGAAAGAACCATAACTCTACCTCAAAATGTCTATGAGTTTTTTCCCTTTGATTGTCATTTTTACAGCATTTTCTGCTCATCTGGAGAATAAATTTGTCATCTACAGTCTGAAAATCTTCAAATTTGATATGCATGATTGTTGAAAATTTATGGAGTGCAGTGCACAAGAACCATTATTCTTCCTAGCATGAATTTTGAACTTCATTTTTACAGCATTTCTTGCTTGTCCAGAGCAAAACTTTGTCATCTTAAGTAGGAATGACTTGAAATTTGGTATGCTTATTTGTTGCAATATTTGGAAGTGCTGTGCACAAGAATTGTAACACTACCTTGTGCTGTTTTTGAGTTATTTCCCTTTGAATGTCATTCTTACAGCATTCAGTACTTGTCGGAATATAACTTTGTCATCTCAAGTCACAACAACTTCAAACTTGGTATATATGTTTGTTGCAATATAAAGGGAGTACAGTGTGCAAGAACAATAACTCTGCCAAGTGCGAATTTCGAGTAATTCCACTTTGATCTTCATTTTTACAGTATTTCTTGCTCTGCAACTGAACAACGAAGTTTCAAGTCAAATTGCAACAATTCGGTGCTTTTGTTTCTTTGTCACATGGCCTTAAATGTTGATATTAATTTTGGTATTTATCTTTATTTTAGACCTTTGCTGCTTGGTACTCAGGTGAGTGATATAGGACCATCATGGTCCTCTTGTTTACCCTATCAAGGAAAAATTGCACCACCTGAACCACATTGAAGTTGTCATCTGCAAATGCTTTCAATTTGGACAAGCCTAAAATATTGTTGTTTGGTAATGAGTTGGGATAAACAGCCCTTGGGCTCGATCCCACTCTCTCAAGTGACCTTAGACTTTCCATTTACATGTCCTACACTGTACCATTTGAGCTTTGAAGGCTTGTCATTGTTAATTTAAAACTTCAAGAATGTACTTTTTGTACATTTACTTATTTTCTAGTGCCACGCTCACATGACACCCCGTATGGATATGGATTCAGACGCATGTCACCTATTGGCGTGGATGCAGTAAAATCATTCAGGGTACAGTAACCTCATTTACCCTCACAGAAACAGTCAGAGGTGTTAACAGCCCTGTAGAAGAGGCTTTTCGGAAACATTATGGGAAATGGAGAAAATGCTGGTAACCAGCATTTTCTCCTTTTTCCTGTATGTTTTCCACCTTCTTGGAGAGTTTTTCAGTTAAGGGTGTAGTCCCCTCATTTGGCCCTTACCAGACATCCCCAGATTTTAACAAACCATTAGACAGATGGTTCTTGAAAACATTGTTTAATAAGGAAACAAATGCTGGTAAACAGCATTTAATTTGGCATCTGCAAATGCTTTCAATTTGGATGAGTCTACATTCTTTCCTAAATGACTAAATTCTTGAAAACATTGCTAGAAAAGGAACAATGCTGGTAAGCAGAATTCAAAGCATCTGCAGGTCTTACGTTTATGACATGGCTTGTAGCTAAAATGATGAGTTCTGTCTGTTATAAGGTTGATAACACTGGTGGAAAAAGGAAAAAAATATGCTCTTTGGCTGAATTTTATCTTTTTTTTTTCAGCTCAACTGAGCAGAAAGTGTCCATAGTGAGCTATTGTGATTGTGCGGTGTCTGTCGTGCGGTGTGCACCATCCTTCATCAACTTTTTACCTTGTGTACGCTCTAGAAGCCACATTTTCAGTCCAAAGCTCTTCGAAGTTGGTCAGAATGTTTGTCATGATTATAGCTTTGATGAGTTTGAAATGGGTCATGTCAGGTCAGAAACTAGGTCACTGGGTGAAATCTTGAAAAAAACTTGTTTATGCTCTAGAGGCCACATTTTCAGTCCAATAATTTTGAAATTTTGTCAAAATGTTTGCCTTGGTAATATCTTAGACAAGTATGAAAATGGTCATGTTGGAGGAAAACTAGGTCACAGCTTGGAAAAACCTTTTGTATACACTAGAGGGTGCATTTTCAGTCCAATATTCTTTAAACTTGATAAAAATGTTTTTTCTTGATGATATCTTGCACGAGTTTTAAAATGGGTCACATGGAATAAAAAACTAGGTTACCAATTTTAATCTTGGAAAAACCGTGTGTAGTCATACCCCCGCAAAATGAATGTTTTTGGGGGTATACTGGAATCAGCCTGTCCGTGTGTCCGTCCGTCTATGTACAAAATACTGTCAGAGCGCTGGTGGCGGTATAAAGTCACATTCAGTGACAGCTTCAGTTTTAGATCTGTTTGAGATAAATTATATTTCTGATACATTTTTATAGGATTTCAATTCATGGATCGTCACAGATGGTGCATTAGAAACAAGGCCTTGTAAAGAAGACCCACCAGTTTATTGTGAGTACAGGAATAATTAGTAATTTTTTCACAGTATTAGTCGTACAGTCAGGTGGCAGTGGACTTGGAAACTTGTTCACGGCTGTGGTGAATCATATCGCCCCGAGCCGTGAACAAGTTTCCCAGTCCTGTTCCACCTGACCATACAACGAATTTATTATACTGCAAAGTTTTACCCTTTCAAAGCGTATTAGCGAAATTTTCCTGTTTTATAATCTCACGAATCAAGTATGCTGACGAAATAGAAATTCCCTTCTGAGTACCCCAATTCAATGAAAACTGACATCACTGAAAAATGATGTCACTAAAATGTGCAGTTTGGTGCATAAACATGCAGTCTGGTGATCAATCAACGCCACTTTTTTGGATGTTTTGTTGCAAGTGTAGTGATGTTTACGGAGCACTCAAAAGGGAAACTGGCTTTACGTGGTTTTTGCCAGGGTACATGATAAATATGTTTCCGGCATTTTAACCAATCAGATCACGAGAAATTTCTTTGCAGTATAATAATGAATTGTTTTTACTCGGTTTGGTTCTTTACCACACATTGCCAAATTTTGATGCCAAGAGGAAGAAAGCTCTTTACATCACATTGCCAAATTTTGATGCCAAGAGGAAGAAAGCTTTAATAAATCAATGCATGGTTTGACTCTTTGTGGTGTCCATGGTTGTGATCTACAGTGTCGTCTTCATAACCATAAGGTACTGAGTTTGATACCCTGGAGTCGGTGTCAACTTTTGGATTTGTCATTGGCTCACTTTTTCAGCACGAGCACTGGTGTAGTTCCCAGGAAAGCATAATAACATGAGATTAGTCTAGCTTGTAAGAACTAGTTTCTCAATTGATGTAAAGTAAATATTTTTAAACTCTTTACCCAACAACAAAAATTTAGACTGTTCCAAAATGAATGCATTTGAAGGCAAATAAAAGATGGCCTTAAATGGTGTAATTTGTTCTTGATAAAGTAGAAAATGTTGTGGGAAAAGGAGGAAATGCTGGTTACCACCATTTTCGCCTTTTTCCACAGTGTTTTTGGAAGGTTTTCCCAAGGATCAATTAAACCTGGGATTGTTCTGTAGTGGTATAAAGGACAGTAGATATTTATGTAGAAGTTTCAATGGAGAAGTGATAGAAAAATGTTAAATAAAGAAAATCGATGGTTTGTAGATATCAACTCTGAAATTCTTTCACCCTTTACCACATAATACCTAGTTTAAATGACCCGAAGAAAGCTTTTGAAAATATTATGGGAAAAGGAGAAAATGTTGGTAGCCAGCTTTTAAACCATTCATCTTACCAGAAAAAAAATTACACCTTTCCAAAATGAAGGCAGCAAAGAAATGTATAGAAAATGTCTCGAATGGATAGTAGATAGATATTTTATAAAAAGAGTAGAAAACATTGTGGCTACCAGCATTTTCTCCATTTCCCACAATGTTTTGTAAAGCTAAAATACACAGAAAATACTCTCGTTACCAAAGCAACTTGATTTAAACATGACACCTCTGTAGGTCCTACTAGGATTTGTTTACGAAAAAAAGACTGCTTCAAGTCAATAGGTAGTTTGAGTGTGCTTTAGAAACAATCTTGATGGGAAATAATGCAACTGTTTTTAGCTCCACTGGCCGAAGGCCAGCGAGCTATTGTCATGGCGTTGTGTCCGTCATGCGTCCGTCCATCCATCCGTGCGTGCGTCCGTAAACTTTTTCTTTAAAAAACTTCTCCTCAGAAACTAATGACTGGATTTTTACTAAATTTCACAGGAATGTTCCTTAAGTGGTCCTCTTTCAAATTCCTTCAAATAATGGTGTTCCATGAAGAATTCTGGTTGCCATGGCAACCAAAGTAAAAAACCTTTAAAAATCTTCTCCTCCCCAACCGCTAATTGGATAGCATTGTTATTTTGCAGGAATATTCCTTAGGTAGAGGTTTGCAGAATTCCTTAAAAAAAAATAATCCGTCAAAGAACATGGCTTTTATGGGAGACTCATTTTCCTTTTATGGTATAAAGTAAAATCTTTGAAAAATTTCTTCTCTCAAACTACCATATAACGGGTTTTTTTTTACTGCTGTAAAAGTTTACGAATTTGAGCTAAAAACATGTCATTTAAATTTTTACGATTTTATTTTTTACTAATTCTAAACATGCGTAAAAAATTACAGCATTAAAAATATCAGTGCATTGTCCACTCTTTCATTTAAGATTATAAGTGTATTGTTTGTTTTAAATACAGGTTGAAAGAAAAGTGTCACTCTATGTTTGGCGTGCGAATAGCGGTAATTGTTTTGATGTGCGAATAACTGTTTTAATAGATACCTGTATGGTCATAATTGATAACTAACTGTTGAGGCACATTGTCATCTGTCATTACTTTTTCACTTTGTTTAGAAAGCCCTCCTTTAGCTCATCGAAATTTTAATAGCTCGGGTTTTGCAGTTGTACAGCCACGTCTTTTCACAAGACCCATTCGTGACATTTTTGGAGCGGGCCGGTGCCGAGTCAAATTCTCATCACCGCCATAATCAACGTGTCGAGTATCATGAAGGTGCCTCGTTTACGTGGTGTCAAAGCATTTTTAACCTGAATATTCAATTCACTTGATTGGAATTCTCTGTTAGTTTTCCATTTGGGCACGGAAGCCGTGGCTTATAATATCCAAATACGGCAGAGATGACTTATTGAGAGAAGTCATATCACACGTAGTCAGAACACAAGTGAAAAAATTCTTATATTGCGTGTATTTAGTGCACAGGTATTACATACTGATAACTCTTTATTTCATATCGATACAATACTATGGTTTTACGCTGTAATTATTTACGCGTCGGATTTTTACGAATCTTTTTGATGCGTAAAAATTAGTAAAAATTGGCAGCACGTAAAAAAAACCCGTTATACGGTATTCATTGGATTTGATTGTTGCTTTCACTGTGGGAAAAGGTGAAATTACTCATAATCAACCAAAGACAAGAATTCTTTGGAAAACACTGTTGGAAAAAGAGAAAATGCTGGTAATCAGCATTTTCTCCTTTTCCCTCAGTGTTTTATACTCTAACAAAGAGAGAAATCATCATTTCATCAATGTTTAATTCGTCATTTGCAAATGCTTTCAATTTGGTCACATCCCAAATTTTGTTGTTTGGTAAAGGGTTAAAGAGGGTTGCCTTACATAATCCATAGTCCTTTCCATATAAAACAAGAGAACCTCTGCACTTTTATTAGTTCTGGTAAAGGTTTGTTGACCTACTGGTGACCTACAAGTGCAAAGTGGACAGAAGGGGTGTTAATCCTGGTGACCTAGTTTTCTATATTTAGATGTTTCCCCACCCAAAATGGTTTGTGACAAGACCCTCTTTAACTATAACCAGATGAAAAAATTTTGTAACTGCTCATAATTGAAAGATGTTGCAGACAATATAATATAGCTTCAGATTAGTAAAACTTGTATCAAAAAGGGTAGAAATTATTGTGGAAAACTAAGAACATGCTGGTGACCATTATTTTCTTCTTTTCTCACAATCTTTTTCTTAGCTTTGTCTCTTAAGTTGGTAGCTAAAATGCAGGATTGAATGGTAATTGTTAAAAACTTCTCTTCACCGTTACAGAAAAATCAGGCTTGTGGAGCGATACAGGTGCTCAAGCGCCTCTAGTTCCTTCCACCCATCCATCCATCCACTAATCCATCCATCCATCCACCTGTCCATATATCTGTCCATCCACCCAAACCCATCCTATTCCATCCCTACCCAATCCATCCCATCTCATCCCTTAAAGATGCCGGTGAGCAAAAACGCTGTTAAATTTCAAACAATTTAGAATGGTACTGAAATCAATCCTTTGTGTAAACATGGATAAATTACTGACATATGTGGTGTGATTTAAAAAAAGAAACAGGGAGATTTGTATTGGAAACCGAACACTGGTCAGAAGAAAACTGGTGGACGATTGAAGCTGTAAACAATGGCAGTCCGTCACGGAAATTTATTGTTGGTTTCCGCTGAGAGTGGGATACCGTCAGGCGCAATGTTTGGCATGAAGATATAAGAATGATTATATTTTGATAAAATAAAGACAAAATAAGTTAAAAATGGCTGAAAATGAGTATTAGGGTCTCTTTAAAATGCATATTTTTTTTTCATCAATTCATCCATACACCCACCCACTCATCAACCTACACATCCTTACACCTACTTACCCAACCATCCATCCATCAATCCATCCATCCAATTGATGAATAAGATGAGTCAGTTGATCGGTAAATAGATACATATAATATATCAGATCTTATAATTTGGTATTTGAATATAAAACCTTTCTTTTCCCCACTACTACATAATCCCTTGTTTGAACAATCCTGAGAACAGGGCTATTCGAAACAATGTTGAAAAGGGAGAAAATGATGGTAATCAGCATGTTCTCCTTTTCCCGCAATGTTTTCTACTCTATCATAGATAGGTTTCATAATTTTAGCCATGTTTTAATTGTCAAATGCAAGTGCTTTCAGTTTGGGTTTGTCTGAAACTTTGTTGTTTGTTGTCTGAAGCAGAGTTTAGTGATTAACCCTTTACCAAACAATCCCTGGTTTTAAAGACCCAGAGGAAGAAGCCTTCTAAAAACAGTGAGTAAAAAGGAAAACCAAAAGGTAACCAGCATTTTCTCCTTTTCCCACAATGCTTTCTACTCTTCCAAAGTCAAGTATCAATTTTTGAGTCACATTTATTTTGTTGTCTGCCGTTTTCAATTTGAATAAGTCTAAAATTTTGTCATTTGGTAAAGAGTTAACCGCTTTATGTGAAAATCAGCTTTTTTAGCTCACCTGAGCAAGGAGAGCTTTTAGGATCACCCGGTGTCCGTCGTCTATCGTGCGTCGTCAACAGTTCTTTAAACATCATCTCTCCTAAAGCGCTGGGCCAATTTGGACCAAACTTGGCTTGAATGTTCCTTGGGAGGTCCTCTTTAAAAATTGTTCACAGAATTTGATTCCGTCAAAAACTCTGGTGGCCATAGCAACCAAATAATCTTCTTCTCTGAAACCGCTGGCAGATTTTAAAATAATTTCACAGAGATGTTCCTTGGGTGACCCTTTTCAAAAATTGTTTGTCAAGAAACACGGCTCTGGTGAATGGGGGTTACTTGCATTATACAGAAATGAAGAAATTCTTAAAAATTCTTCTTCTCAGAAACCGCTGGTCAGATTTTGAAATAATTTCATGAGGATGTTCCTGGGGTGACCCTTTTCAAAATATGTTTGTGAAATTTTGATTCTTCAAGAAACATTGGTACGGTGATAGGGGGCTACTTGCACAATAGGGAAATGAAGAAATTCTTTAAAATTTTTCTTCCCTGGAACTGCTGGTCAGATTTTGAAATAATTTCACAAAGATGTTCCTTAGGTGACCCTTTTCAAAAATAGTTGGTGAAATTTTGATTTGTTTAGAAACATAGCTCTGGTGAATGGGGGCTACTTGCACTGTACAGACATGAAGAAATTAAATCTTGAAAATTCTTCTCTGAAACGGCTGTTTTGATTTTAAAACAATTTCACAGAAATGTTCCTTGAATGACTCTTTTCAAAAAGTATTCGCGAAATTTTGATAGGTCAAGAAACATGGCTCTGGTGAATGGGGGCTACTTGCACTGTACGGCAATTAAGAAACAGGTGACCTTTTGAAAATTCCTTGGCAAAATAATGATTTTGTTTCAGTGTTTCAATACCTCAAGAAAGAAAAAAATGGCTATGGTCCTCTCAAAAATTCAGGTGAGCGATCCAGGGCCATCTTGGCCCTCTTGTTTTACTATGAGGGTTGCCATAGCTGTATGTGTTACTTTCCCAAAGAATGCTGGGTTTCCACAACCCTTAGAAAGAACTCTTCTGAAAACATTGTGGGAAAGGGAGAAAATACTGATACCAGCATTTTCTTCTTTTTCCACAATACTTTTTTCCCTTCCAAAAACAAATTTCAATTTTTTAGTCATATTAATTTTGTCGTCTGCAAATGCTTCCTGGATTTCCAAGACCCTAAGAAAGAAGCCGTCTGAAAACATTGTGGGAAAACTAGAAAATACTGATACCAGCATTTTTTTCTTTTCCCACAATGTTTTCTTACCTTCCACAAACAAATTTCAATTTTTGAGTCACCTTTATTTTGTCGTCTGCAAATGATTCCAATTTGGACTAGTCGAAAATTATGTTGTTTAGTAAAAATACTATTAGTTAGATTGTAGAAATTCTAGGTGATAAAGCCTTACAGATCATTTCACAACTTAACTTGCCGTTGCAGTGATTGTAGATTAGATTAAGATCCCACTGCACAAAACACGCAGTCTGATCTTTTACAGTAAGTGGCCATAATAATGTTACGAAATTCCAAATTCTGGATGACTTACATGTTGATCACTTAAATAGCTACATTTATATAATATTACATTGTATCACATGACTTCCCTTATTTTCATTGTTGTGGAGCACAGGAGCAGGGGCACTAAATTTTCATTTGCTTTTGTTAAGTACCTCTGGAAGCAGCCATATTGTTTAGTCGGCTCCCAGTCATTCCATAGGTCATTTTGTACCTAAGCTATTTTGTACAATTTTGGTCATTGCATCCTCACTAAGATAATTTCATACTAAGTTTTTAAGAACGTTTTAATACTATTTTCTTGTGTTGTTTGCCGAACAACAAGAGCTTTTGTACATAGCCCCAGTTGAAACTATATTAAATTTCGTATTACAATTATTAGTTCTTTCTTTTTTAGCTCACCTTAGCACAAAGTGCTAAAGGTGAGCTATTATGATCGCCCAATGTCCAGCGTCCGTCGTCCCTCAACAATTTCTTTAAACATCTTCTCCTCCTAAACCACTAGGCCAATCTTCATGAAACTTGGCAGGAATGTTCCTTGGGTGAAGCTCTACCAAAATTGTTCAAAGAATATAATTCCACCCATAACTCTGGTTGCCATGGCAACAAAACCAAAACAAACCCGAAATCTTTGAAAATCTTCTCCTTTGAAACTAGAAGAGGTAGAGCTTTGATATTTGGTATGTAGCATCTCCCAATTGACCTCTACCAAGTTTGTACAAATTATGCCCCTAGGGTCAAAACTGGCCCCGCCCCGGGGGATAACGCGTTTTAGCGTGTTTGAGCATAGGAACAAAGAAGGAAAACTTTAAAAATCTTCTCCTCTGAAACCCGAAGGGGTAGAGCTTTGATATTTGGTATGTAGCATCTCCTAGTGGACCTCTACCAAGTTTGTTCAAATTATGTCCCTGGGGTCAAAACTGGCCCCACCCCAGGGGTCACAATTTTGAGCATAGGAACAAAGAAGGAAAACTTTAAAAATCTTCTCTGAAACTTGAAGACGTAGTGTTTTGATATTTAGTATGTGACATCTCCTAGTGGACCTCTACCAAGTTTGTTCAAATTATGCCCATGGGGGTCAAAACTGGCCCTGCCTCAGGATGTTACAGGTTCGAACATAGCAACAAAGAAGGAAAACTTTAGAAATCTTCTCTGAAACTTGAAGGTGCAGAGCTTTGATATTTGGTATGCAGAATCTTCTAGTGGACCTCTACCAAGTTTGGTCATTTGATGTCCCTAGCGTTTAAACCGGCCCTGCCCAGGAGGTCACAGGTTGGAACATAGGAACAAAGAAAGAAAATTTTAAATTTCTTTTTCTCTTAAACGGGAAGGTGTAGAGCCTTGATATTTGGTATGTAGCATCTTTGAGTGGACCTCTACCAAGTTTGTTCCAAGGATGCTGCTTTGGTTAAAACTGACTCAGCCCCGGGGACCACAAGTTCGAACATAGGACAAAAAAGGAAAATGTAAAGTTGTTCTTTGAAACTGGAAGGTGTAGAGCGTTATGATATTTGATTGCCCTATGTCCGGCGTCTGTCGCCCGTCAACAATTTCTTTAAACATCTTCTCCTAACCCACTGGGCCAATCTTGATGCAACTTGGCAGGGATGTTCCTTGGGTGAAGCTTTACCAAAGTTGCTCAAAGAATTGAATTTCACTCATAAGCTATAGTCTAAGGTGAGCGTTCCAGGGCCAATGGCCCTCTTGTTTAAGTTTTAATTTGCATTCTAAAGATTGTTTAAGACCTCTCAGTTCATTTCTCACTGAGTTCAGCACAAATTTACTTTGGTCAGAAACAACTGATTTGTTGCACCATTGATGCTGTGCAACAATATTTTCTTATGATATACTAATTACTAGGGATGGCAACGAGTATCGATTTTAATACTCGAGTACTCGATCATTCTTCCGATCGAGTACTCAGTTACTCGAACGATTTTTCTACGTTTTATACTAAAACTTCAGAGTAAGATCGTTATTTTTTTTTTTTGTCCCAAAGAATTGGAAACTGAAAATCTATTCAACAAAAAATCTTGATCCGTTTGACACCCTCTGTTTACAAGCATTTATTTCACGTTCTACACACATAACGTCATAAGCATGCTTCCCAACCCACCACGATTTCAAAGGGAGTTTCCCGATTCAGGACCTAAAAATGTAATCACCTGATAGACTATTTAAAGGTGGCCCTTCAGATTTTGGGACGAAAATTGTACAAAAATGCAAAAAGATCATCCTTATACTCCCAAAGCCTTTTAATTTTCATTTATAAAACCCCAGTAGGCGAACACAGTCCGACAACACGAGAAATTAGAGATTTACTACAGCCCAGGTTGACACCGACGGGAGACACGTTCTTTTTTTAGATGATCAGTTCGCTCATTTACATACAGGAATACACAGACGAAGTTTCAAACGTAGCGTCCGAAGAAGACATTATGGAAAATTATTATTACATGTTTGTTATGTGATAGAATTTAAGCGTTATGAGTCACGTGCAAGTCACTTGGCATTCCCGAAATGCTTTATTGATTTTTGGCGCGAAATCTAAAAATACCTTAAGTGTCTACGTAGCCTTTTAAGGGAATACCATCAACAAAAATTTTTTTTGTAATTTTCTGAATCTTAATTATTGATGATTTGTATTATTTTTATGCTCCCCGAAGGACGAGCATATAGTCGCCGCTTCGTCTGTCCGTCCGTCTGTCCTTCCGTCCGTCCGTCCTTCCGAAGCGATTTCTCCACAACCCTTGGACCAAATTGGATGAAACTTCATATATGAACTCCTTGGGGTAATGCGCCGATATACTTTTCCCGGAATTTCAATTTGACCCCATGTCATGGAAAAAAGGGGCTTAATGCAAAATTGCAATTTTTACCAATATCTCATTCAGTTTTTGTCAGAATATCATGAAACTTCATGGTTATATTGTTTATGGAAAGTCTTAGCATGTGCCCTTGCTATTTTTAATCTGGGCATTTTTTAAGTTGACGTTCTGTCATGGAAAAAGGGGGCTTCTTGCAAGATTCCAATTTTTACTAATATTTCATTCAGTTTTGGTCAAAATTTCATTAAACTTCATGGTTATATTGGTTTTTAAGAGTTTCACCCTGTGCTCTTGTTTCTTTATCTATGTGTTTTTCAATTTGACCCTCTGTCATGGAAAAAGGGGGTTTCTTGTAAAATGAAAAAGGGGCCCTAATGCAAAATTGCAATTTTTACTAATATCTTGTTCAGTTTTTGTCAACATTTCATGGTTATATGTTGTTTTACAAGTTTCAACATGTGCCCTTTGTTTTTGCAATCTATGAATTATTAATGCGCAAATACGTCTTTCCTGGTTTCTCAAATTAAGGCTGCATCACGGAAAAAGGGGACTTCATGGAAAAAATTGTTTTTCACTAGGTTCTCCTTTATCAGTGCTCAAACCTTTGTGAAATTTCAAATCTGAACTTGTTAGAACATTGCCCAGGTACCTCTCTTCCTTTTTCTCAATTTCAGGCTGCGTCTTGGAAAAAGGGGGCTTCATGTAAAAAATTGTTTTATGTAATATTTAATACATGACTGATCAAAATTTCATGACATTTCGAATTTTTAATTATTATTAAAAAATGCCACAAACCACACACCCATTGTATTTATTGCAATGATCCAATACTGTCTTATGGGAAAAGGAAGCTTAAAGGGGGCTTATTGGGCTAATTGTCCTCTACAAGTTTTTGTTAGCTATCTCTAAGATAGTAATTGCCTTTTCACTTCAAATTTTGGGGGGCATGAACAGGTTCTTCTAGGATAAAAGAAGTGAATTTATATCAATTTCTTATATTTTATGACAAGCACTTGTTCGGGGAGCATAACCCGTCTCTGACGGCTCTTGTTTCATATGAATTTCAGTGATATATATATTAATTTGGTGAGATGTAAAAATTCTAAATACCCACCTTTAAACCCCAATTCAAAAAAATTCGGATATAAGTGTATAAAGGGTGTGATAAAGCTTGTATCCCAAGATACACATACTTATACATCCAAGGTTTCCATGGAGTTGACAAGCATAAATTTCACGGTCAATCGGGTTCGTTCTTTATAAATAGAAATCAACATTCAGTAATCTAACCGAGTTTTATCAATCGAAGATCGACGAACCAATCAAATTTGAGAACGAGTCGAGCAGGTCCTTGTAAGTGGAATTTACGTCATTCACCCCACCTAAGCAGGTAAATTATATTATGATTTTACCAAAAAACGCAAAATAACAATCTTCATCGTTGGCCCAGGATACAGACAATAATGAATTACAAGTTAATCATCAACGAAAACAATTGAAAAAAAAAGCCAAGTTTTGGACTGTTTAGTGCACAAATTGACCGCTGGAATTCCAATCTGTCTGAAAATAGGCCAACCTGCATATGAACATAGGTTTTATGAAATCAATGGCGTAGCTTTTTAATGTCAGCATTGTTCGACTTGTTAGCGGTCAGTGACCTAGAGTTCGCGAGCGTGTCTTTTCTGATCATCAGTTCTGGGACCGCTTATAAAATAATTATTTTTAATAGACCTTAGTATTGGAGCACGAAAAAAATATATATATTTTACTATCCCAAAAATTAAAGCAAAATACGGTAGGTATACAACGGCACGTTGACGATCACAAGGTACGCACGATCCCTAAATAAGTTTCACAGTCAAACTGTGAAGATTAAGGACAATTATTTTCTCCTCCCTAATTAGACCATATTAGCCGGCCTCTGATTCACTGAAATTACGAAAACTTTAATGATTAGCGATTAACGTGAACGGCTTAATGTTATAATTGACACAGTTGTTGTTTATCACAAACACATGTCAAATTGTGAATTGTTTGGCTATCTTTCGGTAACTTTCGCACTTTTGCAACGGATGTTTTGATTACATTAAATCGGGTGCAGTCTTTGTTTTGCAAAGAAATTTTTCCTCTGGAAGCAAAATGGTACATTTTTGAAAAAAAAAAAACCGATTACTCGAATATCAAATTCAGTAATCGATACTCGGACGTTCGATCGAGTACTCGGTTAACCGGTTACTCGTTGCCATCCCTACTCATTACAAATTTTCTTTTATCACATAAAACCTCCTTAACAGTGTATTAAAGCCACAGATTAATTTTGATAATACACTAATGTATTATTGTTTTTTGGATCCCAGTTCTGATCAGTATTCAGTCATTAGCGTGTGAAGCCAGAGAAACCAAGCACAATTTGTGCGAGAATTTGTACTATTATACTATTTTTCGGGGGAAAATGATGTCACTTTTGCTAAGACATTGTTATGCGTGGAAAGTTTTTGATTTTCAAGTTTGATGAAAGCCAAAAAGCGCAGTGAAAATGTCTTAAGATCAATGTTATTGCAGAAATAAGTGGACTTAATCCCTCCCTAAACTATTTCATTCTTCTTTTGGTGTAAATCCGAAGAACTATTTTGTGTATGTACACAATCGATCCAAACTAAATCGCAACTGTTAACACATACCTGTGAACGGTATGGAGGCTATAGGTGATGATGCAGGATATTTTTCGGTCTATCAAGTTTTATGTGTTTTACATGTAAGTCAACATGGATTTAGAAGTTGTTATAATACTTATAGCCTTTGGCTATATTTTTAAATTGTATTCTTATGCGAGTTTTGCCTACCGAGTTAACTTGACACTACAAGGGTTAAGTCGGCTAACTCTTCACCAAGTGGAAAAATTTTAGAATCAACCAAATTGAAAGTATCTGCAGATGACATATCAAATGAAGCTCAACTGGTGATGTCTGTCTTTGATAGGTTAGAAAACATAATAGTATTTACTTTTTCTTTCAAATTGTTAATTCCACACAATGGCTTCCTTGAAACCACTTCAGTGTTGTCAACTCTTTGATATGAATTAGAGTTTTCACTGAAAATCAAGCACTTTCAGTGGAGCCTTGGTGCCTGTATGAGGTGCCCTTGTCAAAAATTTCTAATGTTGCATTACAGAAATTAAAAAGGAAATGCATATCTCCTTTTTGCAATAGTCATTAGGCCAAAACAAAACATATCCTTGGTTTACTTGTTTCAAACTAGTTACGAGGTTTTTCAAGTAAATTGACGATATGTGTAATATGGGTTATATACTTCTAAGAACTAGGGTAGGTAGGTTGGATTTTTATATGCCCGAAGGGTCATGTTATGTTATGGCCCCCAGTTGTTGTCTGTCTGTCCCATTGTCAGTCTGTTAGAAATTTCTTCTGTGTGCAACTCCTCTTTAAGGGCCTCTGTTTTTTTTTTCACTGTTTGTTCAATTTACTATGCCTACTTATCTCTGTCTTAATTTGGTTCAAGCCCAGTTGCAAGAACACATTTTTTTGGTTTTTTATGTCTTTTGATCTTTTTGCATCATGAATTCATAATGTATGTTAGCATAAAAGTAGAATCACTGCCAGTAGAGACATTTCAGGCCCTCAAGGGCCTCTAGTTCACTGTACATTTTTATTCCTTTAACCTAAAAAATATCCCAGATGGTATATGTCATTTTTGTCAAATGTCCAAATGGCATTTTCTTAGATGCTTTTTGCCAAGCCCAGATAGCTCAGTCAGTAGCGTACAGGACTTGAGAACAGGGGGTCGTGAGTTTGTTACCCAGCTCAGCCAATTTCTTTCTGGGGATTGATGATGGTCACTGCAACAGGATTCATTCCTCTCTCACAGCTGACCTTTTTTTTTTGACAATAAGAATGTGGGAAAGCAGCCAGTGGCTTGGAAAGAATATTGTGCTGAGCAGTGGTAACAGAAACTCCAGGAAAGTATGGATAGGTGCAATGGCAGCTGCAATATAACTGAAATCATGTTGAAAACAGCATTAAACACCATATAACCAATCAATTCATTGATGCTTTTCAGCAGTTTATGGAAACCTAATAATAAAATACCATATTTCCCCTCATGAAAGTTCCCGGGAGCAATGTAAATATAGATAGGGAGCTTTCATTGTGTGCCCAATGTGTAAAGCAAAAAGTCTGTCCAATTTTTTTTTTGTGTTTTAGTAATTTTGAAAAGGAAATATTAATCAAATAAGAAGAAATATTCATCAAGTTCTTCAAATATTTTTCATTTTAATCAACTAATATCCAGTTGGTTTTCATAATTTTAACCCATTACCACACAATCGCTACTTTTGAGGACCTGAAAAAACAGCATTTTCTCCTTTTCCCCCTAAGTTTTCTACTCTATCAAAGAAAAATTACATCATTTGAGCCACTATGAAATTATGGTCTGCAAATGCTTTCGAGTTGGATAGATCTAAAATTCTGCTGCATGGTAAAGGGTTAATCATGGTTGGGAGGGAGCTACTATTAGGGAGGGTGCTTTCATTAGGAGAAATATGGTATATCCTTGTAATTCAGTTGTGGATTTCAAAATTCACAAGTGAATTTTATACTCCCCACCTCAAAGTGGAGGTGGGCATACTGGAATCGTCATGACTGTCTGTCCGTCCATCTGTCCGTAGACACAAATTTGTCTGGCAAAATACTCCAACACTTTTTAAGGCACTGAACTGAAATTTACACACAGGGTTCCTATATATGAAGTTGTACATGTGCAATTTCCATGATCCTGCTGCGATTTGTTGCATAATTGTCTCCCCTTGATTTTTTTCCAACTCTTACTTTTGTACTTAACCATTCTGCATTCTGTGACAAAGACCTGTTTTTGAGACAAGGAGCCGATAGGGGGTATAATCACCTTTAGTGATAGCTATAGTTATAACTTTTATTTTTGACATACCATGAATGTATTTATAGAATATGAGTGAATGTCACTATATGTGTTCATTATTATGTGTACTCCATATCAGACTAGATTGAAAAGATATAATTGATGTGAAAAATACTCTTTTTTAAAAAGTTGAGCAAATATTAGACGTGAAAATAGGATGATTGTCTGTTTTAGTGTATGATTAAATTTACTTTCATTGCATGTAAAGCAAAGGCCATAGTTTTTTACTTGTAGCTAATTAGGACCCATGGAATTAGAGATCCAGATAAGAGAGAGTGATAGTATTTTGGATCCATTTTTACAGTTCCAATCCCTATGTTGAGGGTTCGCATTAGAATTGTCTTGATGAGAAGATTCAAATGAGTACCTACAACATGGGTTTAGTGAAGAATTACCAATGTTTTTACTTTTGAAATCAAAATGACTCCCTTTGTCTAAGAATGCACATTTCCTCATCAGACATGCAGCCAATGCATTTTAGCAGAGGTGGAGCACCAGGAATGCTAGGTGTCTCGATGGCAGAAAGCCAAGTACAAAGGGGAGAAAGTGGGCAAGATAGAGTGGATGCGGAGGTAGATGAGGAATTGGAAGAACCGAAGGAGCCAGAGAGAATACGAAGTCTTTTTCCAGAGACCTGGCTTTGGGACATCTATGAGATAGGGTGTGTGTCTTGAGCTAGTAGTACTTTTATTATACCCCCACAGAGGATATTTTGTGGTGGTATACTGGGGTCGGCTTGTCTGTCCATCCATCTGTCTATCTATTCATCTGTAAAAAATCTTGCACAGAGAAGAAATTCCAAACTTTAAAAGCTATTAACTTAAAGCTGTTGACTTCTTTATTCTTCTTTTTAGCTCACCTGAGCACAAAGTGCTCATGGTGAGCTTTTGTGATCGCCCAATGTCCGTCATCCGTCGTGCGTCGTCTGTCGTCCACAATTTCTTTAAACATATTCTCCTCCAAAACCTGTGGGCCAATCTAAATGAAACTTGGCAGGGATGTTCCTTGGGTGAAGCTCTACCAAAGTTGTTCAAGAGATTGAATTCAAGCCATAATTCTGGTTGCCATGGCAACCAAAAGGAAAAAAATAGCAAAATCTTTGAAAATCTTCTTCTCCGAAACTAGAATGCCTAGAGCTTTGATATTTGGTATGTAGCATCTCCTAGTGGACCTCTACGGAGATGTTCATATGATGCCCCTGGGGTCAAAACTGGCCCCGCCCCGGGGGTCACAAGTTTGAAACATAGGAACAAAGAAGTAAAACTTTTAAATTCTTCTTCTCTGAAACTAGAAGGCGCAGAGCTTTGATATTTGGTATGTAGCATCTCCTAGTGGACCTCTACCAAGATTATTTATATGATACCTCTGGGGTCAAAACTGGCTCGGCCCCTGGGGTCACAAGTTTAAAACATCGGAACAAAGGAGGAAAACTTTAAAATTTTTCTTCTCTGAAACTAGAAAGCGCAGAGCTTTGATATTTGGTACGTAGCATCTCTTAGTAGACCTCTACCAAGATTGTACATATGATGCCCATGAGGTCAAAACTGGCCCCGCCCCAGGGGTCACAAGTTTGAAACATAGGAACAAAGAAGGAAAAATTCAAAATTCTTCTTCTCTGTAACAAGATGGCGTACAGCTTTGATATTTGGTATGTAGCATCTCCTAGTGGATCTCTACCAAGTTTGTTCATATGATGCCCCTGGGGTCAAAACTGGCCCCTTCCCGGGGGTCACAAGTTTGAAGCATAGGAACAAAGAAGGAAAATTTTAAAATTCTTTTTCTCTGAAAATAGAAGGCGCAGAGCTTTGATATTTGGTATGTAGCATCTCCTAGTGGACTTCTACCAAGATTGTACATATGATTCCCCTGGGGTCAAAACTGGTCCCGCCCCGGGGGTCACAAGTTTGAAACATCGGAACAAAGGAGGAAAACTTTAAAATTCAATACTCTGAAACTAGAAGGTGCAGAAAATTCTTCTTCTCTGAAACTAGATGGCGTACAGCTTTGATATTTGGTATGTAGCATTTCCTAGTGGACCTCTACCAAGATTGTTCATATGATGGCCCTGGGGTCAAAACTGTCCCTGCCCCTAGGGTCACAAGTTTGAAACTTAGGAACAAAGAAGAAAAACTTTAAAGATCTTCTCTGAAATTAGATGGTGCAGAGCTTTGATATTTGGTATGTAGCATCTCCTAGTGGACCTCTACCAAGATTGTACATATGATGCCCCTGGGGTCAAAACTGGCCCCGCCCCTGGGGTCACAAGTTTGAAAAAAAGGAGGAAAACTTCAAAATTCTTTTTCTCTGAAACTAGAAGGCATACAGCTTTGATATTTGGTATGTAGCATCACCTATAAGATGTCTACCAAGATTGTTCATATGATGACCCTCGGGTCAAAACTGGCCCCGCCCTGGGGGTCACAAGTTTGTATGATAGGAACAAAGAAGGAAGACTTTAAAATTCTTCTTCTCTGAAATAGAAGGCCCAGAGCTTCGATATTTGGTATGTAGCATCTCCTAGTAGACCTTTACTAAGATTGTTCATATGATGCTTCTGGGGTCAAAACTGGCCCCACCCTGGAGGTCACAAGTTTGTATGATAGTAAGAAAGAAGGAAAACTTTAAAATTCTTCGTCTCTGAAACTAGAAGGCACAGAGCTTTGATATTTGGTATGTAGCATCTCCTAGTGGACGTCTACCAAGATTGTTCATATGATGCTCCTGGGGTCAAAACTGGCCCCACCCCGGGGGTCACAAGTTTGAAACATAGGAACAAAGGAGGAAAACTTCAAGATTCTTCTTCTCTGAAACTAGAAGGCGTAGAGCTTTGATATTTGGTATGTAGCATCTCCTAGTGGACCTCTGCCAAGATTGTTCATATGATGTCCCTGGGGTCAAAACTGGTCCCATCCCGGAGGTCACAAGTTTGAATCATAGGAACAAAGAAAGAAAACTTTAAAATTCTTCTTCTCTGAAACTAAGTGGTGCAGAGTTTTGTTGTATGGTATGTAGCATCTCCTAGTGGACCTCTACCAAGTTTTTTCTTAGGATGCCCCTGGGGTCAAAACTGGCCCTGCCCAGGGGTCACAAGTTTGATTTTACAGCTTGGTACTCAGGTGAGCGATATAGGACCATCATGGTCCTCTTGTTTGTTAGCTCACCTGAGCACAACGTGTGTTGTGCTCAAGGGGAACTTTTAGGGTCATTGGGTGTCCGTCGTCCATTGTGTGTCGTCAACAATTCTTTAAACATCAACTCCTCCTAAACTGCTGGGCCAATTTGGACTAAACTTGGCAGGAATGTTCCTTGGGAGGTACTCTTTAAAAATTGTTCACAAAAATTGATTCCGTCAAAAACTCTGGTTGCCATGGCAACGAAATGGAATTTTTAGCAAATTCTTTAAAAATCTCCTCCTATGAAACCGCTTGTCAGACCTTTTGAAAATTGCTTAGCAAAATTATTAATTTTGGTTCCAATGTTTCAATACCTCAAAAAAAAAAATAGGCTATGGCCATCTCAAAAATTCAGGTGAGCGATCCAGGGCCATCTTGGCCCTCTTGTTTACAGATTCTAGTGTTGTAGTTACCCCTTTTTAGCTCACCTGAGCACAACATGCTCAAGGGGAGCTTTTAGGGTCACCCGGTGTCCGTTGTCCGTCGTGTGTCGTCCATCGTCCGTCGTGCGTCGTCAACAATTCCTTAAACATCAACTCCTCCTAAACTGCTGGGCCAATTTGGACCAAACTTGGCAGGAATGTTCCTTGGGAGGTCCTCTTTAAAAATTGTTCACAGAATTTGATTCCATCAAAAACTTTGGTTGACATGGCAACCAAATGGAATTTTTTAGCAAATTCTTTAAAATCTTCTCTGAAACCGCTGGTCGGATTTTGAAATAATTTCACAGATGTGTACTTTGGGTGACCCTTTTCAAAAACTGTTCATGAAATTTTGATTCATCAAAAAATGTGGCTCTGGTGAAAGGGGGCTACTTGCACTATACAGAAATGAAGGAATTCTTTAAAAATCTTCTCCTCTGAAATCGCTGGTCAGATTTTGAAATAATCTCGGTGACCCTTTTCAAAAGTGTTCCTGGAATTTTGATCTGTCAAAAAATGTGGCTCAAACTGCTGGTCAGATTTCGAAATAATTTCACAGAGTTGTTCATTGGGTGACCCTCATAAAAATTTGTTCGCGAAATTTTGATTGGTCAAGAAACATGGCTCTGGTGAATGGGGGCTACTTGCATTATAGGGAAATGAATAAATTCTTAAAAATTCTTCTTCTCTGAAACGGCTGGTTAGATTTTAAAATAATTTCACAGAGTTGTTCCTTGGGAGACTCTTTTCAAAAATTGTTCGCGAAATTTTGATTGGTCAAGAAACGTGGCTCTTGTGAATGGGGGCTTCTTGCACTATACAGATATGAAGAAATTCTTGAAAATTCTTCTTCTCTGAAACTGCCAGTCAGATTTTGAAATAATTTCTCAGGGATGTTCTTTGGGTGACCCTTTTCAAAAATTGTTCGCGAAATTTTGATTGTGCAAGGAACATGGTTCTGATGAATGGGGGCTACTTGCACTATAGGGAAATTCTTAAAAATTCTTCTCTGAAATGGCTGGACAGTTTTGATGAAATTCTTGAAAATTCTCTTTCTCTGTAACCCATAGTCAGATTTTAAAAGAAATTTCCTGAAATGTTCCTTGGGTGACCCTTTTCAAAACTTTTTCGTAAATTTGATCCATCAAGAAACATGGCTCTCGTGGATGAGGGCTACTTGTTAAATACAGAAATGAAGAATTGTTAAAAATTCTTCTTTTTGAAAGTGATAGTCAGATTTCGAAATTAATTTTACAGGTGACCTTTTGAAAATTGCTTGGCAAAATTATAAATTTGGTTCCAATGTTTCAATACCTCAAAAAAAATAGGCTATGGTCATCTCAAAAATTCAGGTGAGCGATCCAGGGCCATCTTGGCCCTCTTGTTACAGATTCTAGTGTTATAGTTACCACATTTTTAACAGATTTTAGTGTTCTAGTTACCACTTATTTAACAAATTCTAGTGTTCAACTTACCCCTTTTTAGCTCACCTGAGCACAACATGCTCAAGGGGAGCTTTTAGGGTCACTGGGTGTCTGTCGTTCGTCGTGCGCCGTCAACAATTCTTTAAACATTAACTCCTCCCAAACCGCTGGGCCAATTTGGACCAGACTTGGCAGGAATGTTCCTTGGGAGGTCCTCTTTAAAAATTGTTCAAAGAATTTGATTCCGTCAAAAACTCTGGTTGCCATGGCAACCAAATGGAATTTTTTAGCAAATTCTTTAAAAATCTTCTCCTCTGAAACCGCTGGTCAGAGTTTGAAATAATTTCACAGATATGTTCCTTGGGTGACCCTTTTTCAAAAATTGTTCATGAAATTTTGATCCGTCAAAAATTGTGGCTCTGGTGAATGGGGGCTACTTGCACTATACCGAAATCAAGGAATTCTTAAAAAATCTTCTCCTCTGAAACCGCTGGTCTGATTTTAAAATAATTTCACAGAGATATTCCTTGGGTGACCCTTTTCAAACATTGTTTGTGAAATTTTGATCTGTTTAAAAATGTGGCTCTGGTGAATGGGGGCTATTGCACTATACATAAATCAAGGAATTCTTTCAGGGTTTTCCATGACGCACAAATCCTGCGTCATTGACGCAATTTCAATTCAAATGACCCCCAAAATAAATCACAGTGCGTCATCGGTGATGCAACTTTCCAAAATCTAAATAATGTACTAAATTGAATGAAGCGTCATAATTCCAAGTCTATTCTTGCTTCAACGTCAGATGAACACAGTTCTTTTTTTAAGTACAGGGTTTATTTAGACAAAAGTGGTTTTCCGGTAATTTATTTATAGAATAAGACTGGTTTAGGCATTATTGCCGTAAAGTAAATTGGTCACGTGTCGTAAATATTGGCCCAGTCAAAGGTCGTAGTTGGGTTCTCTGTATTTCATAGCATATTTCTCATGACTTCCGGTATATAAAAGTACACATTACCAATCTGTGCTGTTAGCAGAAAATGTCATGACGAAGAAAACTGTAGCATTCTTCTATCGTCTGCTTCCTACAACTGTCCATCAAGCCACGTCAAGCAGCGATTCAGACGAAAATTTTTGGTCTGTCACAAAGTGACATCGGCCATTCCGTCAGAAATTATCGACAGACTTTTCAATCTTGGATGTTGCCGTTTAAAAGGTAAAATGCATTATAAATCGTGTTTGAAGTTGATGACGAGGAAATCCATTTTTTGACCCCCAAAATTTATGAAATGACCCGCAACTAATGAGGAAGGGGATCACAATGACCCCCAATTTTCAAAGCCGAGGGAAAACCCTGTCTTTAAAAATCTTCTCCTCTGAAACCGCTGGTCGGATTTTGAAATAATTTCACAGATATGTTCCTTGGGTGACCCTTTTCAAAAATTGTTGGTGAAATTTTGATCCGTCAAAAACTGTGGCTCTGGTGAATGGGGGCTACTTGCGCTATACGGAAATGAAGGAATTCTTAAAAAATCTTCTTCTCTGAAACCGCTGGTCAGATTTTGAAATAATTCCACAGAGTTGTTCCTTGGGTGACCCTTTTCAAAAACTGTTCGCAAAATTTTGATCCATCAAGAAACATGGCTCTGGTGAATGGGGGCTACTTGCACTATAGGGAAATGAGGAAATTCTTAAAAATTTTTCTTCTCTGAAACCGCTTGTCTGATTTTGAAATAATTTCTCAGGGATGTTTCTTGGGTGACCCTTTTCAAAAAGTGTATGCGAAATTTTGATCTGTCAAAAAACGTGGCTCTGGTGAATGGGGGCTACTTGCGCTATACAGAAATGAAGGAATTCTTAAAAAATCGTCTTCTCTGAAACCGCTGGTCAGATGTTGAAATAATTTCACAGAATTGTTCCTTGGGTGACCCTTTTCAAAAACTGTTCACAAAATTTTGATCCGTCAAGAAACATGGCTCTGGTGAATGGGGGCTACTTGCACTATATGGAAATGAAGAAATTCTTGAAAATTCTTTTTCTCTGAAACCCAAAGTCAGATTTTAAGATAATTTGACAGAGATCTTCCTTGGGTGATCCTTGCTCTTGTGAATGGGAGCTACTTGCACTATATGGACATGATAAAATTCTTGAAAATTCTCTTTCTCTGAAACCCCTGGTCAGATTTTAAAAGAAATTTTCCGACATGTTCCTTGGGTGACCCTTTTCATAACTTGTTTGTAAATTTTGATCCATCAAGAAACATGGCTCTCGTGGATGGGGGATACTTGCTCTTATACAGAAATGAAGAATTCTTAAAAATTCTTCTTTTTGAAACTGATAGTCAGATTTCGAAATTAATTTTACAGGTGACCTTTTGAAAATTGCTTAGCAAAATTATAAATTTGGTTCCAATGTTTCAATACCTCAAAAAAAAAAAAGGCTATGGTCATCTCAAAAATTCAGGTGAGCGATCCAGGGCCATCTTGGCCCTCTTGTTACAGATTCTATTGTTCTAATTACCCTGTATGTCAGATTCTAGTGTTCTTGTACTGATTTTTACAGTTTATAGTGTTCTAGTTACCTCTTTTTTTCAGATTCAAATGTGTAGTTGCTTCTTTTTATAGATTCTTGTATTCTAGTTACTGCTTTTTACAGATTCTTGTGTTCTAGTCACTGCTTTTTACAGATTCTAATGTTTTTGTTACTGCATTTTACAGATTCTAGTGTTCTAGTTAGCTTTTATTACAAATTCTAGTGTTACAGTAACCTCTTTAAGTGCCAGATAAACTACCTAATTACAGTTGACATTTCTTTACCGTACAATCCTAACTTTTTTATTTTCTTTAACAGCCTTGAGTTAAAAAGCTTTTGTTTACAACTAAAATTTTTTGAGCTGTCCCAATTAATAGTATTTAGAAAAGACAAAATGAATATAACTGTACAATTATAATTGAAATTAAAGTAATAGAAGCAGCCAAAAGTAAACAAAGTACAAGCTCAAATGCATTTGGCTTTAAATCATATCATTTAAAAGAATGGAAATTGTTTTGCAGATAACAATCTGTTTCTGAGCAGTAGGTCGAAGAGTCAGTTGCTGGCAGAATAATTTATTTTCAAAACTAGGTCAAAATTTGGCAGGTTAATTTTTTAGCTCCACTGGCCGAAGGCCAGCGGGCTTATGTCATGGCCCGTTGTCCGTCGTGTGTCCCTCCGTCCGTCCGTGCGTTAACTTTTTCTTTAAACATCTTCTCTGAAACCACCCATCCAATTTTGATGAAACTTCACAGAAATGATCCTGCCATGGTCCTCTTCAGAATTTCTTGAAAGAATTTAATTCCTTCAAAAACTCTGGTTGCCATGGCAACAAAACTGAAAAATTTTGAAAATCTTTGAAAATCTCTGTCTGAAACTGTAAGGCCTAGAGCTACCAAATTTGGCATGTAGCTTTATCTAGTGGACCTCTACCAAGTTTCTTCAAATTATAGCCCTGGGGTCAAAATTGGCCCCCACCCCTGGGGTCACAAGTTTTAAATGGGCTTATTTAGGGAGAACTTTAAAAGTCCTCTTCTACCTAGGCATAGGGCCTAGGGCTATCAAATTTGGGATGTTGTTTTATTTAGTGGACCTCTACCAAGAGTGTTTAAATTATAGCCCTGGGGTCAAAATTGGCCCCGCCCTGGGGGTCACAAGTTTTACATGGGCTTATATAGGGAGAACTTCAAAATTCTTCTTCCACCTAGGCATAGGGCCTAGGGCTACCAAATTTGGCATGTAGCTTTATCTAGTGGACCTTTACCAAGTGTTTCCAACTTATAGCCCAGGGGTCAAATTTGGCCCCGCCCCGGGGGGTAACAAATTTTACATGGGCTTATATAGGGAAAACTTTCAAAATCTTGTCACACCTAGCTATAAGGGCTAGGGCTATCAAATTTTGCATGTAGCTTTATCTAAGGGGACTCTACCAAGGGTGCCCAAAAGTATAGCCCTGGGGTCAAATTTAGCCCCTGTCACAGGGGATCACAAGTTTTACATTGGCTTATATAGGGCAACTTTAATAATCTACTTGTACATAGCCATAAGGCCTAGGGCTACCAAATTTTGCATGTAGCTTTATCTAATGGGCTTCTACCAAGAGGGCCAAAATTTTAACTTTGGGGGTCAAGTTTGACCCCATCCCAGGGGTCACAAGTTTTACATTGGCTTTATAAACCTGTCTCATGGGTCACATATATTTACAGGGCCTTTTATTTAGCAAACTTGTTGTACATGGCTTTTTATTGGGCAAGATTCAAAAATTTCCGTGTTTATAACCACACATTCTAGTTTCATATTGTAGGTCTGGGGTCAAAATTGGTTCCATCCAGGGATCACAAGTTTAACATGGGCCTCAAGATATAGTCACTTTAATTTATACATTAATCAAGGGAAATAACTCTTTTTATGAAAGATAAAGTTTGGTACTATTTACCTCCCTTGATTATCAAACTGCATTGATACATGATTGGTGCTAGACATTAAGTTTTTTGATAGAAAATATTCTGTTTTCAAGTGTTATTCTTTTTTTTGATGCTAATAGTTATGCTTACATGAGGTGAATAAAAAATTCAGAGTAAGGTTTCTATCATTCAGCTTATTTTTCCAAGGATTTTACCTTTCATGCTAATGAATTAACCTGCTTGTACTGCCTGACAGCGTTCATTGTTTTTGAAAGCCCTCTTTTTCATGGTCATGAACACTTCAATTTGTGTGGTAAAGGGTTAAAAAGCCAGTGGAGCGATACAGGGCCGTCATGGCCCTCTTGTTTTTCTCTGTATACGTTATTTTAAAATTTATTTTTTTGTGATAGACTAACACTTTGACTGACCACAAAATAACCAATTGCTATCCCTGTACTACTTCCCATTCTTTTGAATGAATACGATTTAAATGCATTTCAACATTTTCTAGCTATTGAGCCTTGAAAACACCACCATCTACATTTGCTTTAGGACCATATTTTAGCTGTTGTAAAAAAGTCTATATTTATCTGGCACTGTAAGAATTCAATGCATGATGATTTGCATGTACATGAATACTTATGAATGAAGAATGCAATTAAACTAGTCAGAGTTGTGGAGATGCTGAAGTGTTTAACTCTTTACTGCACAATCCAGACTTTTAACGACCCTGAGAAAGAAGTCTTTTGCAAACATTATGGGAAAAGGAGAAAATGCTAGTAACCAGCATTTTCTCCTTTTCCCACAATGTTTTCTACCCTTCACAAAACAAATTTCAAATTTTCAGTCAGTTTTATTTTGTCGTCTGCAAATGCTGTCGATTTGGACAAGCCCAAAATATTGTCGTTTGGTAATGAGTTAACTCTTTATCAAATGACAAAATTTTAGATTGGTCCAAATTGAAAGGCACTAAGCAGATGACAAAATAAATTGTTCAAATATTGAAATTTGTTTCAAGCAGGGTAGAAAATATTGTGGGAAAAGGATAAAATGGTGGTTACCAGCATTTTCTCCTTTTCCCACAATACATGTATTTTCAAAATGCTTCTTCCTCAAGGGTGTTAAAAGTTGTCATTGTGTGGATTAAACTTATGTTTTTGTGGCCCAATATAAGATTAAAAAAATCTGAAAGTTAAGAGAATGACAAAAATTGCCCCAATTTCTTCATTGTTGTGATTTTGTTGAAAACTTGAACTCATAACCTTGGAATATAATTCAAGATAACAAATTAATCCCATTCAAAGTTAACAAAGAAAAGACAATTTAACCTTTACCCTGTAAGGCATTTATGTGGTATCTCTAATTGATCCTACATAACAGCAAGAATTAAGCCATTTCTCATGTGTTGAGGACACCTTTTAATAGCATAGAAAACATTGAAAAAATGAAATTGCTAATCAAAAGCAATTTCACCTTTTGACACAATGTTTTCCAAAGGCTCCTTCAAGCGATGTGTAGAAATGAATATCTATGGAGTAAAGGGTTAAAACAGTCCATCATGATTTAACCATGATGGACTGTTTTATGACTGAATAGGTCATAGGTTGCCTTTTATCATGTAGTTTTTTGTTTGACCTTTTTCTATATCAGCCAAGATTAGAAAACCAAATTTTTCCCTCAGAAGAGACTCAAAATCATTCTACAGCCATCTTGATTATCGAAATTTTCTTGGAGGAGACCTCCTTCCCCCCCCCCCCCCACCCCACCGAGAGGGGGAGACCTTTCTCAAAACAAATTTCAGATTTTCAGTCACTTTTATTTTGTCTTCGGCAAATGCTTTTAATTTGGACAAACCTAAAATTTTGTGGTTTAGAAATGAGTTAACTGTGGGGTCTGTGGTTGTGAAGTAGAGCACCATAGCCTAATAATCATAAGATCCTAAGTTGGATACCTGGGAGTAGGTGTCAATTTTGGAATTTTTCATTGCCCAACACACTAGTACCTTACTACTGTAGTGCCCCAGAGACAGGATTGAGAGGGACTAGCATAAGTTGTAAGACATTATTTCTCAATCGGTGTTGAATAAGTATGTTTAAGCTAAACTAGTAAATAGGCCACCAGGGTACAGCCAAATAAAGATATTTGTAACCAATCATAAATTACCATCTACATGTAAACAATCACAAATTACCATCTACATGTAACCATTCAATTTCATTATATCAAGAAGTAGATCAAAAGCTGGCACATTTGTAACTAATCACAAATTGTCATCTACATGTAACCATTTGATTTCATTATACCAAGAAGTAGGTCAAAAGCTGGCACATTCAGTTTGACTAAAAAACTGCCCTTTTCTTCTTTTACTGTTGTTAAAACTCAGGATTATGTGGCAAAGGGTGAATTAGGTACTACACAATTAAAAGGATATGCATTTATTATATATACCCAGCAGTGAAATCCTAGAATTTCCCAGTGTAATAAATTTTGATATCATCACTAGTGACGTTACCAACTTTCACTTCCACTTCCTGCCGTAATTTGGGAACTACTTTTTTTTTGACTACATTTTTAGCTCGCCTGAGCACGAAGTGCTCATGGTGAGCTTTTGTGATCGCCCAAAGTCTGTTGTGCGTCGTCTGTTGCCCACAATTTCTTTAAACATCTTCTCCTCCTAAACAACTGGGCCAATCTTGATTAAACTTGGTAGGGATGTTCCTTGGGTGAAGCTCTACCAAAGTTGTTCAAGAGATTGAATTCCAGCTGTAATTCTGGTTGCCATGGCAACCGAAAGGAAAAAAATCTTTGAAAATCTTTGAAAATCTTCTTCTCTGAAACTAGAAGGCGTAGAACTTTGATATTTGGTATGTAGCATCTCCTAGTGGACCTCTACCAAGATTGTTCATATGACGCCCCAGGGGTCACAAGTTTGAAACATAGGAACAAAGGAGGAAAACTTCAAATTTCTTCTTCTCTGAAACTAGAAAGTGCAGAACTTTGATATTTGGTATGTAGCATCTCCTAGTGAACCTCTACCAAGATTGTTCATAAGATGCCCCTGGGGTCAAAACTGGCCCCGCCCTGGGGGTCACAAGTTTGAAACATAGGAACAAAGAAGGAAAACTTTAAAATTCTTCTTCTCTGAAACTAGAAGGCGCAGAGCTTTGATATTTAGTATGTAGCATTTCCTGGTGGACCCCTACCAAGAATGTTCATATGATGCCCCTGGGGTCAAAACTGGCCATGCCCCAGGGTCACAAGTTTGAAACATAGGAACAAAGAAGGAAAATTTTAAAAATCTTCTTCTCTGAAACTAGAAGGTGCAGACCTTTAATATTTGGTATGTAGCATCTCCTAGTGAACCTCTACCAAAATTGTTCATATGATGCTCCTGGGGTCAAAACTGGCCCTGCCCCGGGGGTCACAAGTTTGAAACATAGGAACAAAGAAGGAAAACTTTAAAAATCTTCTTCTCTGAAATTAGAAGGCGTAGAGCTTTGATATTTGGTATGTAGCATCTCCTAGTGGACCTTTACCAAGATTGTTCATATGATGCCCCTGGGGTCAAAACTGGCCCTGCCCCTGGGGTCACAAATTTGGAACATACACGTAGGAACAAAGAAGGAAAACTTTAAAATTCTTCTTCTCTGAAACTAGAAAGTGCAGAGCTTTGATATTTGGTATGTAGCATCTCCTAGTGAACCTCTACCAAGATTGTTCATATGATGTCCTTGGGGTCAAAACTGGCCCCGTCCCTCGGGTCACAAGTTTGAAACTTCGGAACAAAGAAGGAAAATTTTAAAATTCTACCTTTTTGAAACTAGAAGGCGTAGAGCTTTGATATTTGGTATGTAGCATCTCCTAGTGGATCTCTACCAAGATTCTTCATATGATTCCCCTGGGGTCAAAACTGGCCCCACCCCGTGGGTCACAAGTTTGTATTATAGGAACAAAGAAGGAAAATTTTAAAATTCTACTTCTCTGAAACTAGAAGGTGCAGAGCTTTGATATTTAGTATGTAGCATCTCCTAGTGGACCTCTACCAAGATTGTTCATATGATGTCCTTGGGGTCAAAACTGGCCCTGCCCCGGGGGTCACAAGTTTGAAACATAGAAATAAAGAAGGAAAACTTTAAAATTCTTCTTGTCTGAAACTAGGTGGTGCAGAGCTTTGATATTTGGTATGTAACATCTCCTAGTGAACGTCTACCAAGATTGTTCATATGATGCCCCTTGGGTCAAAGCTGGTCCCGCCCGGGGTCACAAGTTTGAAACATAGGAACAAAGAAAGAAAACTTTAAATTTCTTATTCTCTGAAACTAGAAGGCGTAGAGCTTTGATATTTGGTATGTGGTATCTCTTAGTGGAATTCTACAGTCTTTACATACTATAGTCCTGGAGTCAAAATTGCCCTGCTCCAGGGGTCACAAGTTCGAAACATAGGAACAAAGAAGGAAAACTTCAAAATTCTACTTCTCTGAAACTAGAAGGCGTAGAGCTTTGATATTTTGTATGTAGCATCTTCTAGTGGACGTCTATCTTTTTTCTTAGGATGTCGCTGGGGTCAAAACTGGCGCTGCCTAGGGGTCACAAGTTTGATTTTACAGCTTGGTACTCAGTGATTTAGGACCATCATGGTCCTGGGACCATCATGGTCCTCTTGTTTTCAACTTTCAAACGCAAAATTACAAATAATGATGTTAATAAGGTATATAATAAATAGAATAATCAACTGGTTATTTTCTATATGAAAAAATCTCACTCAGACGCGTCGTAAGGTGTTAAAAAAACTCGTGCTGTGCACTCGTTTTTTCAACGCCTAACAACGCATCCTCATGAGATATTTTTCATATCAAAAACAGCCAGTTGATTATCCTCTATATATCTGCATTGCAACACATTACAATATTGGTCTCACCTGTGGAATAAGAAAGAAGAAATGTAAGTTGAATGATGTCATACTTTCATCTGTTTGTGAGTCACCCTTTTTTAGCTCACCTGAGCACAATGTGCTCAAGGGGAGCTTTTAGGGTCACTGGGTGTCCGTCGTCCGTTGTGCGTCATCCGTCATGCGTCGTGAACAATTCTTTAAACATCAACTCCTCCTAAACCACTGGGCCAATTTGGATCAAACTTGGCAGGAATGTTCCTTGGGAGGTCCTCTTTAAAAATTGTTCACAGAATTTGATTCCGTCAAAAACTCTGGTTGACATGGCAACCAAATGGAATTTTTTAGCAAATTCTTTGAAAATCTTCTCCTCTGAAACTGCTGGTCGGATTTTGAAATTATTTCACAGATCTTCCATAGATGACCCTTTTCAAAAATTGTTCATGAAATTTTGATCCGTCAAAAATTGTGGCTCTGGTGAATGGGGGCTACTTGCACTATACAGAAATCAAGGAATTCTTTAAAAATCTTCTCCTCTGAAACCGCTGGTCGGATTTTGAAATAATTTCACAGATATGTTCCTTGGGTTACCCTTTTCAAAACTTGTTTGTGAAATTTGATCCGTCAAAAATTGTGGCTCTGGTGAATGGGGGCTACTTGCACTATACAGAAATCAAGGAATTCTTTAAAAATCTTCTCCTCTGAAACCGCTGGTCAGATTTTGAATTAATTTCAAAGATATGTTCCTTGGATGACCCTTTTCAAACAGTGTTTGTGAAATTTTGATCCCTCAAAAAATGCGGCTCTGGTGAATGGGGGCTACTTGCACTATACAGAAATTAAGGAATTCTTAAAAAATCTTCTCCTCTGAAACCGCTGGTCAGATTTTGCAATAATTTCACAGAGTTGTTCCTTGGGTGACCCTTTTCAAAAAGTGTTCGCGAAATTTCGATTGGTCAAGAAACATGGCTCTGGTGAATGGGGGCTTCTTGCACTATAGGGAAATGAGGAAATTCTTAAATTTTTTTCTTCTCTGAAACTGATGATCAGAATTCAAAATAATGTCTCAGGGATGTTCCTTGGGTGACCCTTTTCAAAAACTGTTTGTGAAATTTTGATTGGTCAAGAAACATGGCTCTGGTGAATGGGGGCTACTTGCACTATATGGAAATGTAGAAATTCTTGAAAATTATTCTTCTCTTAAACCCCTAGTCAGATTTTAAAATAATTTGACAGGGATGTTCCTTGGGTGAACCTTGTTCTTGTGAATGGGAGCTACTTGCACTATATGGACATGATGAAATTCTTGAAAATTCTCTTTCTCTGAAACCCCTGGTCAGATTTTAAAAAAAAAATTCTGACATGTTCCTTGGGTTACCCTTTTGAAAAGTTGTTCTTAAATTTTGATCCATCAAGAAACATGGCTCTCGTGGATGGGGGATACTTGCTCTTATACAGAAATGAAGAATTCTTAAAAATTCTTCTTTTTGAAACTGATGGTCAGATTTCGAAATTAATTTTACAGGTGACCTTTTGAAAATTGCTTAGCAAAATTATAAATTTGGTTCCAATGTTTCAATACCTCAAAAAAAAAGGCTATGGTCATCTCAAAAATTCAGGTGAGCAATCCAGGGGCATCTTGGCCCTCTCGTTTCTTGGTAACTAGGATATAAAACTCAGTATTTTCACAGGTCGTACCTGTGGAATATTGAAAAAGAATTAATGCTTTTTCTTGATATCCTATCAGAAAGCATGAAATAATTCATTTTATTATATTCCTGTCAGTAAATTTCTAGGATTTCACAGTGAATAACACCACTAGTGATATTAATTATGGTATCATCTCTTGTGAGAATATAGTTTTAGAATATTTGCCGAAACTGCTTTTTTCCTTATTCTTGATAATTATCAGAATAAGAATGTGAATTAGGAATGTGATAAATAGGAAAATCAAGTGGTTCTCATTTCAGTAGGGTGTGATGCAGTTTTTAACCACATCAAACCCCATTTTAGTGACATAGAGGATAATCAACTGGTTATTTTTGATATGAAAAATATCCCACGAGGATGCGTTGTTAGGCGTTGAAAAACGAGTACACAGCACGAGTTTTTATGCTCCCTGAAGGGCGAGCATATAGTCGCCGCTTCGTCTGTCCGTCCTTCCGTCCGTCCTTCCGCCCGTCTGTCCGTCCGTCCCCTGGACCAAATTGGATAAAACTTCATATATGAACTTTTTGAAGTAAGGCGCTGACGTATCTTTCCCGGATTTTCAATTTGACCCCGTGTCATGGAAAAATGCAAAATTGCAATTTTTGCCAATATCTCATTCAGTTTTTGTCAGAATATCATGAGACTTCATGGTTATATTGTTTATGGAAAGTTTTAGCATGTGCCCTTGCTATTTTTAATCTTGGCTTTTTTTAAGTTGATGTTCTGTCATGGAAAAAGGGGGTTTCTTGCAAAATTCCAATTTTTACCAATATTTCATTCAGTTTTGCTCAAAATTTCATTTAACTTCATGGTTTTATTGTTTTTTCAAAGTTTCAACATGTGCTCTTGTTTCTTTATCTATGTGTTTTTCAATTTGACCCTCTTTCATGGAAAAAGGGGGTTTCTTGTAAAATGACAAGGAAAAAGGGGCCTGGAAAAAAGGGGCTTAATGCAAAATTGCAATTTTTGCCAATATCTCATTCAGTTTTTGTCAGAATATCATGAAACTTCATGGTTATATTGTTTATGGAAAGTTTTAGCATGTGCCCTTGCTATTTTTAATCTGGGCATTTTTTAAGTTGACGTTCTGTCATGGAAAAAGGGGGTTTCTTGCAAAATTCCAATTTTTACTAATATTTCATTCAGTTTTGCTCAAAATTTCATTAAACTTCATGGTTATATTGTTTTTTCAAAGTTTCACCATGTGCTCTTGTTTCTTTATCTATGTGTTTTTCAATTTGACCCTCTTTCATGGAAAAAGGGGGTTTCTTGTAAAATGACAAGGAAAAAGGGGCCCTAATGCAAAATTTCAATTTTTACTAATATCTTGTTCAGTTTTTGTCAAAATTTCATGAAACTTCATGGTTATATCTTGTTTTACAAGTTTCAACATGTGCCTTTTGTTTTTTTTTCAATCTATGAATTACAAATGCGCAAATACGTCTTTCCTGGTTTCTCAAATTGAGGTTGCATCACGGAAAAAGGCGACTTCATGGAAAAAATTGTTTTTCACTTGTATCTCCTTTATCGGTGCTCAAAACTTTGTGAAATTTCAAATCTGAACTTGTTGGAATGTTGCCCAGGTACCTCTTTTCCTGTTTCTCAATTTCAGCCTGCGTCTCGGAAAAAGGGGGCTTCATGTTAAAAATTGTTTTATGTAATATTTACTACATGACTGCTCAAAATTTTATGAAATTTCGAATTTTGAAGTATTACTCAAAAATGCCACAAACCACACACCCGTTGTATTTATTTCAATGATGCAATATTGTCTGATGGGAAAAAGGAGCTTAAAGGGGCCTTATTGGGCTTATTGTCCTCTAAAAGTTTGTGTTGGCTATCTCTAAGATAGTAATTGCCTTTTCACTTCAAATTTTGGGGGGCATGAACTGGTTCTTTTAGGACAAAAGAAGTGAATTTATATCAATTTCATATATTTTATGACAAGCACTTGTTCGGGGAGCATAACCCGTCTCTGACGGCTCTTGTTTTAACGACTAACAACGCATCCGAGTGAGATATTTTTCATATCAAAAATAACCAGTTGATTATTCTATTTATTATATACCTTATCAACATCATTATTTGTAATTTTTTGTTTGAAAATCAAAAAAAAAAAAATGTAGCCTTAAAAGAAAGTAGTTCCTAAATTACGGCAGGAAGTGAAAGTGAAAGTTGATATTGTCACTAGTGATGATATCAAAATTTACTACACTGAGAAATTCCAGGATTTCACTGCTAGGTATATAATAAAGATCTTTAACACATACAATTGATTATCCTGTTTTTAGATCACTTGAATATGAATTGCTCATGGTGAGCTTTTCTGATTTTGCTGTGTCTGGCCTCTATCACACATCGTCAACTTTTGACCTTGTGTAGCCTCTAGAGCCCACATTTTCAGTCCAATACTCATGAAACTAAGTCAGAATGTTTGTCTCAATAAAATCCCGAAAGAGTTTTAAAATGGGTCATGTAGGGTTAACAAGAGCGGCAAATTGTCATAGGATACGCTCATCACAATGCCAGTTGCCAAAGGGGAATACTAATCATAAAGGGCAGGTAGAGGAAAATAGCAGTGTAGCAGATTATGATTCTTATGCACTGCACTCCATAATTGTTCAACAATCACGGATAAGAAATTTGAAGATGTTTAGACTGAAAATGACAAAGTTACATTCCGGACAAGCAGAAAATGCTGTGAAAATGATAATCAAAGGGAAATAACTCGGCAGAGAGCACATGGTAGAGTTACAGTTCTTTTACAGTGCACTCCGTATTATTGCAACAAACAAAATTACCAAGTTTCATGTCAGTTGGACTTGAGATGACAAAGTTATGGTCTGGACAAGCAGAAAATGCTGTAAAAATGATGATCAAAGGGAAATAACTCAAAGATAGCACAAGATAGAGTTATGGTTCTTTCGCACTGCACTCCATTTTATTGCAACAAACACAAATGCTAACTTTCAAGTCAATCAGACCATAGATGACAAAGTTATGCTCCAGACAAGCAGAAAATGCTGTAAAAATGATTATAATGCCAGTTGCCAAAGGGGAATACTTATAAAAGGAAAATAACTCAAAGACAGCACAAGGTACAGTTATGGTTCTTTCACACTGCACTCTATATTATTATAACAAACAAAATTGCCAAGTTTCAAGTCCATCAGACTTGAGATGATAAAATTATGCTCCAGACAAAGAACTGGACACCCCCCCACCTGCCCGCCTGCCCTCCATGGGTGATACCATTATACGTCACATCTTAGACTGGCATATAAAAATTAGGTCACTAGGTCAAATCTTAGAAAAAATCTTGTGTATGCTCTAGAGTCCACATTTTCTGTCGAATACTCCTGAAAGTTGGTCAGAATGTTTGCCATGATGATATCTCAAAGCAGTTTGAAAATGGGTCATTTCAGATCAAAAACTAGGTCACCAGGTCAAATCTTAGAAAAACCTTATGTATGCTCCAAAGCCACTTTTTCAGTCCAACACTCTTGAAAATTTGTTGAATGTTTGTCTTTCTCATATCTTGTACAAGTTTGGAAAATGGGTCATGTCGGGTGAAAAACTAGTTCACTAGGTCAGATCTCTGAAAAACCTCGTGTATGCTCTGGAAGCCACATTTTTAGTCCAATACTCTTGAAACTTGATTAGAATGTTTGCCTTCATGATATCTGATATAAGGTAGAAATTGCATCATGTTGGGTCAAAAACTAGGTCACCAGGTCAATTCTTAGAAAATCTTTTGTAACCTCTGGAAGCCACACTTTCAGTCCAATACTCTTGAAACTTGGTCAGAAGGTTTGCCAGGATGATATCTTGGACAAGTTTAATAAAAGGTCATTTTGGATCATAAACTAGGTCATCAAGTCAAAACAAATTAGGTCACTTGGTCAAATCTTATGAAAAGCTTGTTTACGCTCTGGAGGACACATTGTCCGTCCGATTCTTCTGAACCTTGGTCAGAATGTTTATCTTGAATGAGGTATGAATGTTTGTCATACCTTGAATGAGTTTGAAAATGGGTAATTCATGTGGGGTCAAAAATTAGGTCATTGGGTCAAAAATTAGAAAAATCTAGTGTATGCTCTAGGGGGCCACATTTTCAGTCTGATACTCTTCAAGTTTGGTCAGAATGTCTGTTTTGTTGATATCTCAAGAGACTTTTATAATGGGTAATGTCAGTTTAAAAAAAACACTAGGTCAAAAAATCCTTGTGTATGCTCTAGAGGCCACAGTTTTAGTCCAAAACTTGAAAGTTGGTCAGAATATTTGTCTTGAGAATATCTTGAAAGAGTTTGAAAATTTGTAATGTTGCATTGAAAACTAGGACACTAGGTCAATTCTTTGAAAATCTTGTTTACTTTCTAGAGGCTTCATTCTAAATCAAATACTCATAGAACTTGGTCAGAATTTTGGTTTTGCACCAGTTTGCAAGTGGGTCATTTAGGGTCAATAACTCATGAAATTCTTGGTAGAGTGTTTGTCATAAGATCTTAAAAGAGAATGAAAGTGGGTCATGTTTGGGCAAAAGACTCAGGTGATTGATTACAGGGCCATCGTGGCCCACTTGTTCTTAAAGTAAATGTCAAGATACCACTTCAATTGTTTGTGGATGGAAAATAGGGTAAAGACTGGAGGGGAAAAACAACAAAGAAGTGTAGAAAAATGAATTACTATAAAATGAAAAATCAGTAACTTAATATGAGATCAGTGTTTAAAAATGGCTTCAATGAGGGACCATAATATTCTTGTGGCCTTTAGAGGAAACTTAATGTATCTTTTTAAAAACTTAATATGTCTTCTAGCTGGAGAGCAAATGACCAAATATTGTCATATTTGATGTGTAGGGTTTGTATTTCATTGACAGTGGAGCTATACAGACCATCTTGGCCCTCTTGTTTTGCAAAATACTTTTGCCAAAACAGCACTGAGTTTCCAGTATTTAGGCCCTTCCTATGGGCTTAAAAACACACAACAATCTCAGCTCTTTAAAAAAAATATATTGTTGTTGTAGCACTGTCATAGTTGTTATCTGCATAGTCATCTGCATTGTTGTCATGCAAAGACTATTTGTAATAGATGTTTCCCTATTTCTATTGAAGACATTTACTTCAAACTTGGACAAATTGTTGATTATCAAAAAGGAAGCTCACACAACAGAGGCAAGCAACCACCAATGTTTTTTTTTTTTTTTTCAAAGTTTTACTCCGTTTTCGACTTAAAGCCCTCGTCACATCAAACTAGTTCTCAGAACGTCTTACCCCGTCCTGACATAATTGGAAGACAGGTTGCAGTCGGGGTAGAACATGTAATTGTGGCCTGTTAATGCCTAACCTGGCCTTAGAAATTCTTACTCTAATGGGGGATGGCCCCAAATCCCATCATACCAGTTGACGTAGCAAATAAAAATCTAAAACAAAAGTCTTACTCTGGTCAACAAACTCATAAAATGGGCTTCGGTCGGGATAGGATGTGTGATTTAAGTCGGTAATATGAAAACACACTCCCAAATGATGCCCGACTGCATTGCGCCTTTAATAGGATCAAAGTACGGCAGCTCTGTTTGTAGTATGGTATGTCCATGCCATTTTAAGCTCATTGTTACTCCATTCAGTTACAAAACGGGATGGACGGCAAGAAATTTTAAGTAGGATCAAAATTGTGGAACACCTTTCCTGTCCTAACCTGTCCATTAAGTTCGTAAACAGATCATAAAAGGTTGCTAATACGTCCGCTCCTTCTGAACAACATTTAAATCTGTGTGTCATACCTAAATTTTTGGAAAGGAGTGAGAACAAGTGTGACAGGGGTATAAGATTTATGCCTATTTACTTAGATGAGCGATCCAGGGCCATCTTGGCCCTCATGTATTGAAAGTTATACTCCTTTTTCAACTTAAGATTTTCACTGATAAGGAGGCACTTGAAGCTGAGCATTGGCATGCATGCATTGCTCTTATTTTTATTCAGTGGACTATTTGATTGAATGAAAAGGACAAAACTTAACAAGCATGTTTGGGCAAAAAAAGGTATAATTTATTTCTGTGTAGATGACATGTATGACTTTTATGGACTTGGGGGTGTGGCATTTATGCCATCTGAGGATGAATATGGACTTGGGGGTGTGGCATTTATGCCATCTGAGGATGAATTTGATGAGCCACAATTGGAAGAAGATCCAGATGAGCCACAATTGAAAGAAGATCCAGATGAGCAACAATTGAAAGAAGATCCAGTTCCAGAGCCTGAAAAAATCCGAAGCATTTTCCCTGAGACCTGGCTATGGAATTTGTACGAAATTGGGTGTGTAACTTTCTCCATGGCAATTTTTAGCTCCACTTGCCAAAGACTACCAAGCTTATGTCATGGCTGTGTCAGGAAAACATCTTTTTCCTTTGACTCTTTCCAAACAACAAAATTTTGGAGTAGTCCAAATTTCAAGCCTGTGCAGACGACAAAATAAATGTGAATAAAGAATTGAAATTTGACTTGGGATGATTAGAAAACATTGTTGGAAAAGAGGAAAATGCTGGTTACCAGCATTTCTCCTTTTCCCACAATGTTTTCAAATGGCTTCTTTTTCAGCTTTGTTAAATGTCCCAATGTTTTTAAATGTTTGAAAGGTGGAAAACCAGTCATATTTTGTATTTCATCTGCAAATGTTTTTTGTATTGCTAAGTCTAGAATACATGGATCCGTGGAAATCGATATTTGACCAATCAGGACATCGCATTTATTCTACCCGATATCCTGCCTTGGTTTCTGCCATTTCGGCTCACAAATAAACGACTGTTAACATTGGGAGAATGCAATTCTCTTTATTTATGTTGTGTTTTTAACGTTTGAATTTACAAAAAAAAGGTTAAAAATGTGCTTTGCGAACGTGTACCGATGACGTGAGATCACGCAGAGGCTATAGACAAGTTTAAATTGTGATGATTACTGAAAATTTGAACTTAATTATGCAAAGAGCTGATCAGCGCTGGATAATGGATTAATTCAAAGTATTCCATAATTTTTCCTCTCTGAAAGAGAAAACTGGAAAACAAAGGTAAAAATAGACCTATATGAAGTATTAATAAAAAGAAAATACTTTTACTTGAATATTAACCTTGTTCAATAACCTATGCACATCCAAAAAGTGGCCGCGTAACTTGTCACCAATTTTTCAATTTGACATTAATCTTAACACATGGTGCATGAAGAATATGCTGAATGTGTACTGAGATCGTATATACGATATCTGATGTGTAGATCACATTGCAAATTACATGATGGTAAGTCTTGGATTTAAAGAACCTGCTGATTACAATAAGCACTTTGCCATGTAGTTCTACTAGGAGTATAGTACAATTTTAAAAAAAAGTCTAACTTCTAATCTGGTGGAACTTGGAAATTTTTCTCCTGACTTATCTGTTTTAACCGTTTACCACATAACGGGTTTTAACAACCTGTAGAACGCTTTTAAAAGCATTGTGGAGAAAGGAGAAAATGCTTGTAACATTCATTTTATCCTTTTCTCACTGTGTTTTGAGCTCTTACAAAAACAAATTTCAATTTTTGAATCATTTATTTTGTTGTCTGCAAATATTTGAGTTTGGATTGCTTTAAAAATTTTGTCATTTGGTGACGAGTTTAAATGGATTAGCACATTAGCACAAAGGGTGTGTTGGTAAACTGTTAATTTGATAGGAATTAAGTGTGTTTGATTGCAAAGCAAATTACCGCTCTAATCAACTTGACCACCCGTTGTCATCAGTATATCATATACTACCGTCAATTATATTAACAATTTTCTTAATTGACAACACACTTAACACATTTTATAATCCATCAGCCAACCCTTTTCCCCTTAACCTGATATTAAATTTTTTCATTAACTTAAACCTCTCTGTAGAATCAGACATTCTATAAACTTTTCGAAAGGTTTGTAATTCAATGTTATTTAATTTGTATGATGCTGAGATGACTGCTAGCCCAACGAAAGCAATAAAAAGTGTCGTTAATTCTATTATTCTGTGGCAAAACGGAGATTTGTTGATGTTTTTTATATGTTCAAATTTTTGTTTAAACATGTAAATCTGTTACATTGTACGTCGCCTCCGTTATTCGCCTTTTTAATACGTCTCCGTATGTAAATTAGTTAAGCATCTTTAAATTGCTTACTGAGAATTTATCATCGATAGAAATATATGATTAAAGTACCTTTTCCGGAATTTTATTGAGAGAAACAGTAATGACAGCACGATTTAAGTAGCCTATCTGCTATACTGTATATGTATTGACTACGTTTGTTTGTGAGACCTTGGCAACAGTAACTAAGGTAGTCGGTTTATCTTTTCACCACGGATCCATGTATTGTGTCATTTTGTAAAGAATAAAGAAAGTCCAAATAGCCCCCTCTTTAACATACATGTATGTTGCAAAGTGAACTTAAAATAAAAATGTATGGCAGTTAAATGGCAAACATACAGAAAATATGTGTATGACTTTTTTTTATCACATAACCACCCGTGTTTTCAGTGTAATATACCCATTACAAATTTCATTTTATTTTATGCTATTAGGATATCGAGAAATAGCAGTGAAAATATTTTTCGATCTTACACTGGTACCACCAGTGAAAATACTGATTTTCACGTTCTTGTTGCCTAGGTAAATTGTGCGTGCCTAAAAACCAGATGGGAAATATGACATCATATACCTCACATTTCTTGCGCTTGACGTAATGTTGCTATGCGGGAGGGGTACGCCGCGGGGAATAAGGGAAAACAACTGTACTGAATTTGATAAAGCTCCTCCCAGAAAGGGTTAAAAGCATGAAATAAATAGAATATTTGTTTTTTTTTTGGTGAAAGATAGAAATTTGTTTCATCTCGTGAACACCATCGGTAATATTTTCACTTGTGGCTGCACCACTCATGAAAATATCACCGATGATGTCCACTCGATGAAATAAGTTTCGATCTTTCACCGAAAAAAACAAATATCCTCTATATGTTATACACGTTTGATATCATATTTGTGTGATGTCATTTTTGACATCATTTTGTACGCATTTCATACAAGTGAATGGGTCTCATGAAAAATACTGTGAGTGTATTTATGAATGTTTTTGCATCGTCTGATCTGTATTTTACGAAATATCATTATGTGATAAAAAGAATCTGACATTTGTGGGCATTTGAGATAAGATTTTATTAAA
Organism: Tridacna crocea; assembly: GCA_943736015.1. Classification (NCBI taxonomy): domain Eukaryota; kingdom Metazoa; phylum Mollusca; class Bivalvia; order Cardiida; family Cardiidae; genus Tridacna; species Tridacna crocea. Next base: position 27,886,031 of record OX031066.1, on the reverse strand, counting down.
CTTGTCAAGGAAAATGTTATTAAGCTCTCCAAAGGCTCGCTTGATAACATTTCCCTAGACTCGTTTAATAAAATCTTATCCCAAAAGCCAACTCATGTCAGATCCAAGTTTTGCCAATAACTTCTTTTGGAAACAGAGTGAAAGATGAAAATACCCACAATAAGCAATTTCATTTTTTCAATCACCATGCTACTTATGGATAAAAAAAAATCCATTAGTTTAACAAGCTACCAAAATATGATGTAGATTTGTCTTTTGATACGCGGAGAATTGAAAAGGCAGGTAAAAATATTTGACCCAGGTTAGCATAACATGAACATTAACCACCACCCCTCTTTCATAGAGCATGGCTCAGTGGGTTTCTATATTTCTACAAGTCAAATTATCTTCCTTGCTAGAAAAAGACTAATGGTAACCAAATAACATATTGGTCCCTATTGTTGTAATCCTTTGTTTTTATCCTTGACCCTTTTGGATGTTGCAATAAATGTTACATGATTTATAATTATATATGTACAGTTCTCTTGTTTGGACTTCAATTTCTATTCTTACTCATCAAGCAAAGGGTATATATAGGATCTGACATGAGTTGGTTTTTGAGATAAAATCTTATGAAACTAGTTTCAAAAATGTTATTAAGCAAATCTTTGGCGAGCTAAATTACATTTTTTTTTTGGACAAGTACAATAAATTTTTCCTCAAAAGCCAATGAGTGTCACATTTTTTTTTAATCACATAACTGTATAACGTGAATAACTACATACTTTGATATTGTCCCCAGGTATTTCCACTGGATGAAAGTATGCAGTATTTTTCCATATTGCATACTTTCATATTACATACTTTGGAGTTCTTTTTCACGTGCCTTGCTGGGCACAGAACTATTTCTCTAAAAATCAAAACATGAACAGCTGTCATTATAAAAAATTTCAGCGTTTGACTTCGTGTTTTACGAACTTTTCAATGCATAGTTTTTATTAAAACATGAAAAATTTCTTTCACGAATAACAGTCACAACAAAGTTGCGAAAAATGTCTATGGAACATATTATTGATGATGAAATTTTTTAAGCGATATTTATTCATATACCTTTAGCAATGTTGGAGTCATCAAAAGCCAAAATTGAAAATTCCACGAAAGCACGGTGTGGCAAGGAAACAAATTTCTCATTGCTTTTTTAATAAATAAGACTGCTTTATAAAAGATAAATCAACTTATTCAATCAAATTATGCTATTAAATCAAGGGAAATTATGTAGACAATATCGAAGTATAAAATAAAAAGGTCATTGCACTTGTATGGGAATATATTGTGTTGAACTCGCTCTTAGTTTAATAAATTTTTACCTCAAAAACCAACAAGTGTCAGATTCTTTTTATCACATTACTTATTAACAGGAATTATAGTCCAAAATGTGTTGAACCAGAGGCATACATGTATCATGTGTAGTCAAATTTACATGGAACTTTGACAGGTACATTACGAATGAAAATAGTCCAGAAGACTTACATGATACTGATTTTTGTTTGAGTCTTAAAGTGATTAAAATAACAACTTTATCATGACAAGAAGTTTTACCGCTGATTTCCCTCAGAAACCTAGGTCAGCAATGTTTTAGAAATGAAGCGTATAATTACAGAGTGTTTACCAAATACAGCACTATTTTCTTATCCCAGACATGTGTGAGACAAGAAAATTGGTAATGGCTGTATCACAGTGAAAACAAGGAGAGTTATGTGATAAAAGAAAATTTGCAATGGCTGTATTACAGTACATTAAAAACAAGGGGAGTTATGTGATAAATATCAATTTGCAAACCAATTTAAATAGATTTAGTTGAGATATTATCTCAAGAACATGGCTGTGTAGTGGCAGAAAATCATGAATAAAAACCAAGTGATGCTCTTATAGGGACCAATGCAGTGCTGAAGATGAATAAAGGGAAATAATTGAAGAATGGCCCTCATTATGCATGTTTTATTCAAGTTGCTTTACTCTTTACCACACAACAAAAATTCAGACTTTCAAATTGAAATGGTTTACAGATGACAATTGAATTGTGGTTCAAATGATAAATGTTTTTGACAGGGTAGAAAACATTGTAGGAAAAGGAGTAAATGCTGGTTACCAGCATTTTCTCCTTTCCCCACAGTGTTTTCAAACAGCTTCTTTTTTAGCTGTTGTTGAAATTTGGGATCATGTGGTCTAGGGTTAACCAGCACTTTTAGCATGTAAGCTTCTTGGCTCTGTTTTCCCCAGCCCTTTGTTGCATGTGAGTCCTTCTTTGTATATGGTGGCAAGAAAACATGGTGGTAACTGTAGAGAAAGAATATTTCCCCATGCCATGATGTTTTCTTGATTCTATGTCCACAAGGTAATGCTCTGCACTTTTGCCCAAGCTTTGATATTGTTTACATGATTTGCCGTGATTTAACAGTATAATTTTATCGAATTCATGAATTTATCTTTTTTATTTAATTAAAAAAGCGAAAAGAAATTTGTTTCTTTCTAACACTGTGCTTTTGTGGAATTTTCAATTTTCGCTTTTGATGATGTCACCATTGCTAAAATTAATGTATGTAAATAAACAAGATGGTGACCGAGGATCCTTTTTCATCACTTAAAATTTTCATTGTTGATAAATATGTTCGATAAACAAATTAATGTTTCATGCCTTTGTTGGGACTTTAATTCAGGAAACAAAATTTAATAGTCTATGTGTTTTATATGTTTTTAGGACTATGCATTGAAAAGTTCATAAAACATGAAGTGTAATGCTGAATTTTTTATAACGGTGGCCGTCCACATTTTGATTTTTAGAGAAATGGTGGGATTTAAGATAGTGCCTTACTTTCATGTAGCAACACACATGAAAAGAGCTGTAAACTATGTAATATGAACAAAGTATGCAATATGGAAAAATATTGCACACTTTCATCCAACCCAAATAGACATGCGGACAATATCAAAGCATATAATAATTAAATATATAATTAACTCTTTCCCAAACAATCCCTGGTTTTTACGGGTCTGGATTAGTAGCCTTTTGAAAACACTGTGGGAAAAGGAAAAAAATACTAGTACCCAGCATTTTCTCCTTTTCCCACAATGTTTTCTACCCTATCATAGACAGAAATCATCTTTTCAGCAAGTGTTGAATTGTCGTCAAAAATGCTTTCAATTTGGTCTAGTCCAAAAGTTTGTCATTTTGGAAAGGGTTAAATAAAACTAGATATTCCACCCTTTTTTTGTGAACTATTTATAGATGCCAGATAAAATTAGTGTTTTATAAGATGTTAACTTCGGGATCAGGTGTCTAAATACCACCTTGTCACCATGGAAACTGCGATAAGGAAAAATTTGAACTTTGCTCAGAACAAGGCAATTATCCGAAAATATAGGAAGGTCACAGAGACAAAGTAATGACATTTTATCTCATTACCAAACGACAATATTCTAGGCTTGTCCAAATCGAAAACATTTGCAGACAACAAAAAAAAAAAGTAACTGAAAATTTGAAATTCATTTTGTGAAGGGTAGAAAACATTGAAAAGGAGAGAATGCTGGTTCCCACCATGTTTTATAAAAGTATCTTTCTCATTGTCTTCAGAAGTAGAGATTGTGTACACGGTAAGGAGTTAACCCATTAGCAAACAATCCCTACCTTTGATGACTCTGAGAAAGAAGCCTTTTGAAAACATTGTAGGAAAAGGACAAAATGCTAGTAACCAGCATTTTCTCCTTTTCCCACAATGTTTTCTACCTTTGACAAAACAAATTTCAAATTTTTAGTCACTTTTATTTTGTCGTCTGCAAATGCTTTAGATTTAGACAAACCTAAAATTTTGTTGTTTGGTAAAGAGTTAAAGCAGTTTCACGACATGAAAACAAAACTGTACAGTGTTTGCATGTTTTGAGTTTTGTTTTATTGTATTTTGGTATTTTCCTGGAGATCGTTATTACTTTTGATAATGTAAAAAAATATGTAGAGAATTTTATTGCTGTACATATCACAATACTTCTCATATGCAACATTCTCATCTCGGCCCTTTTCAAAGAAAACAACAGATAATGTTGTAGCTCATTTATAGTCCATTTTGTCTATGAAATCACCATTACGGGAAACTTGTGTTAGTTAATCATATGTCATCATGTTATTTATTCATTTCTCACCATATGATTTATTCATATTTCATCATGTTATTTATTCATATTTCATCATGTTATTTGTTCATGCTACTTATTCATATTACAATTATATTGTGTAATTATTCATATTTTTAGCTCATGGTGAGCTTTTGTGATCACCCAATGTTCTTCGTGCGTCGTCTGACGTCCACAATTTCTTTAAACATCTTCTCCTCCTAAACCACTGGGCCAATCTTGATGTAACTTGGCAGAAATGTTCCTTGGGTAAAGCTCTACCAAAGTTGTTCAAGAGATTGAATTCCAATCTTAATTCTAGTTGCCATGGCAACCGAAAGGAAAAAAATAGTAAAATCTTTGAAAATCTTCTTCTCTGAAACTAGAAGGCGTAGAGCTTTGATATAATGGTATGTAGCATCTCCTAGTGGACCTCTACCAAGATTGTTCATATGATGCCCCTGGGGTCAAAACTGGCCCCACCCCAACAGTCACAAGTTTGAAACAAAGGAACAAAGGAGGAAAACTTTAAAATTCTTCTTCTCTGAAACTAGAAAGTGCAGAGCTTTGATATTTGGTATGTAGCATCTCCTAGTGGACCTCTACCAAGATTGTTCATATGATGTCCGTGGGGTCAAAACTGGCCCCACCCCGGGGGTCACAAGTTTGAAACATAGGAACAAAGAAGGAAAACTTAAAAATTCTTCTTCTCTGAACCTAGAAGGCGTAGAGCTTTGATATTTGGTATATAGCATTTCCCAGTAGACCTCTACCAAGATTGTTCATATGATGCCCCTGGGGTCAAAACTGGCCCCACCCCAGGGGTCACAAGTTTGAAACTTCGGAACAAAGAAGGAAAGCTGTAAAAATCTTCTTCTCTGAAACTAGAAGGAGCAGAGCTTTGATAATTAGTATGTAGCATCTCCTAGTATACTTCTACCAAGATTGTTCATATGATGCCCCTGGGGTCAAAACTGGCCCCGCCCCAGGGGTCACAAGTTTGAAACATAGGAACAAAGAAGGAAAACTTCAAAATTCTTCTTCTCTGAACCTAGAAGGCGTAGAGCTTTGATATTTGGTATGTAGCATCTCCTAGTGGACCTCTACCAAGAGTGTTCATATGATGCCTCTGGGGTCAAAACTTGCCCTGCCCTAGGGGTCACAAGTTTGAAACATAGGAATAAAGAAGGAAAACTTTAAAAATCTTCTTCTCTGAAACTAGAAAGTGCAGAGCTTTGATATTTGGTATGTAGCATCTCCTAGTGGACCTCTACCAAGATTGTTCATATGATGTCCTTGGGGTCAAAACTGGCCCCGTCCCTGGAGTCACAAGTTTGAAACTTCGGAACAAAGAAGGAAAATTTTAAAATTCTTCTTCTCTGAAACTAGAAGTTGTAGAGATTGGATATTTGGTATGTAGCATCTACTAGTAGACCTCTACCAAGATTGTTTATATGATGCCCCTAAGGTCAAAACTGGCCCCACCCTGGGGGTCACAAGTTTGTATTATAGGAACAAAGAAGGAAAATTTTAAAATTATACTTCTTTGAAACTAGAAGGCGCAGAGATTTGATATTTGGTATGTAGCATCTCCTAGTGGACCTCTACCAATAATGTTCATATGATGTCCTTGGAGTCAAAACTGGCCCCGCCCTGGGGGTCACAAATTTGAAACATAGAAATAAAGAAGGAAAACTTTTAAAATTCTTCTTGTCTGAAACTAGATGGTGCAGAGCTTTGATATTTGGTTTATAGCATCTCCTAGTGAACCTCTACCAAGATTGTTCATATGATGCCCCTTGGGTCAAAAGTGGTCCCGCCCAGGTGTCACAAGTTTGAAACATAGAAACAAAGAAGGAAAACTTTAAATTTCTTATTCTCTGAAACTAGAAGGCGTAGAGCATTGATATTTGGTATGTAGTATCTCTTAGTGGAATTCTACATACTATGCCCCTGGGGTCAAAATTGTCCTGCTCCAGGGGTCACAAGTTCAAAACATAGGAACAAAGAAGGAAAACTTTAAAATTCTACTTCTCTGAAACTAGAAGGCGTAGAGCTTTGATATTTTGTAAGTAGCATCTTCTTGTGGACCTCTATCAAGGTTTTTTCTTAGGATGCCCCTGGGGTCAAAACTGGCGCTGCCTAGGGGTCACAAGTTTGATTTTACAGCTTGGTACTCAGGAGAGCGATTTAGGACCATCATGGTCCTCTTGTTATCATTACTGAAAGTATTTTTCTTTAACAAACAATGAAATTTTAGACTGGTCCAAATTGAAAGTATTTGCACATAATGGGTGGAGTCAAGCTAAAATGGTGGGAATTGACTCTGAAAGAGTAGAAAGAGAAAACGCTAGTTATCAGCATTTCCTCCTTTTCCTGCATTATACTCATATTTAAAGTGGGTAAAACACCCTTTAATTGGAAATATTGTGGGAAGAGAAAAATAATGCTGGTCACCAGCGTTTTCTTCTGTTCCTGCAATATTTTCACAATCTCATTGTTTGCGCCTGATGATACGGAAATTATCATCTGCAAAATGCTTTCAATTTGGAAGTGTCCAAAATCTAATCAGTTGCTAAAAAAGTTTAACCTTGTACCACACAATCCCCAATTTTAACCATCCTAAAGAAGAAGGCTTTTGAAAACATTGTGGAAAAAGGAGAAAATGATGGTCACCAGCATTTTCACCCTTTTCCACAATTTTTCCTACCCTTCTAGCAAAAACTACTAATTTTTTGGGTCAGAGCTATTAACTATTGTCATCTTCAGATGCTTGCAATTAGGACCAGTCCAAAATTTTGTTTTTAGGTAAAGTGAGTGACTCTTTACCAGACAAAAAATAACTTTAGACATGTCCAAAATGAAAAAAAATTACAGACAACAAAACCTTTATCTTGCTCAAAACATGAAGTTTATCTGTGAAAGGGTGGAAAATTGTGGGAAAAGGAGAAAATGGCTGGAAGCCAGCATTTTCTTCTTTTTCCAAAATGTTTTTTACCCTATCAAAGAAAGAAAACATCATTAAAGGTACATTTAATTTGTCATCTGCAGATGCTTTGAATTTGGATCTGTCTAAAATTTTATGGTTTGGGAAAGAATTAAGTCATTTCTGACAGGGATTAACCCATTATCACACAGTCCCTACTTTTGACGCCCCTGAGAAAGAAGTCTTTAGAAAACATTGTGAGAAAAGGAGAAAATGCTGGTTACCAGCATTTTCTCCTTTTCCCACCATGATTTCTACCCTTCACAAAACAAATTTCAAGTTTTCAGTTACTTTTATTTTGTCGTCTGCAAATGCATTTGATTCGGACAAACGTAATGAGTTAAGGAGATTCCACTATCCAGCCTACAATACCAGATACAATCACTGAGTTGGTTGAAAACAGTGTGGAAGCCTTGAAAAGGTTTTGAATTTGGACCAGTCCAAAATTTTGTTGTTTTGTAACGAGTTTAATTGTGTCTGATAGGGATGAGGGAGAATCCACTATTCCGACTACGATGCCAGATACAATTACCGAGTGGGTAGGAAACAGTGTGTGCGCAAGCCCAGACAATGGTGTCGGTGTTTCGGAATTGACCTCTGTGATTGGCTTTCAGCCTTTCTTTGTATCCTTGACCTTGCCTTATTCAGCTGTGAGAGGGGAAAATTTGACGATTCCTGTGACTGTCTTCAACTATTTGGATAAATCTATTCGGGTAAGAGTTTTTGAATCCTGAATTTCTAGCTTGGCTCTTTTCAAATAAAATATTGAGGTATCGTCAAAGTCCTGGGATTGGCAGGGTTGTTGTCAGTGTCATGCAAAAGTTTGACATTTTGTAAATGTGACCTGTCACGCAAAAAGGGACCTTCTTGGAACTGCTGCAAAAAAAGTACCAACCCTGGTCAGAATGTGCAATTGCGCAGTCTGAGCAGGGTTGACACTTTTTAAAATTGCTTTTTTGATATTTTCTGTATGAAAAGTGGTCATTCTATCTTGTTTTACAATCATTTTTGAGCTACCATTGATCTGTTTTCATCTAACTGATGTGCAGAATTCCCAGATAGTCCCTTTTTTGTGTGACAGGTCACAATTTATTATTCAATTTATTTTTTAAAGGAGACAATTTTTTCCTTACAGCATAGCTTTTTCCCGCATAAATCAGTACATCACAAATGCATTGGGGAGAGTTCTATTTAGCTCAGTCATTAGGGTGTTAGTCTTTTAACCCTTTCCCAAACGACAAACTTTTGGACTAGACCAAATTGAAAGCATTTGCAGACGACAATTCAACTCTTGCTGAAAAGATGATTTCTGTCTATGATAGGGTAGAAAACATTGTGGGAAAAGGAGAAAATGCTGGTTACCAGCATTTTCTCCTTTTCCCACAATGTTTTCAAAAGGCTACCATTCCAGACGCATAAAAACCAGGGATTGTTTGAGAAAGGGTTAATCTTCAAAATCTGAGGATTTTTGCCGCACATGTTTGAATCCTGGCCTTGTCAGTCTGTATTTCAGCCCTGCAGTTTTTGCAAACTATGTAAGATGGGTTGCTCATCTGGGATTAGCCATTGAGCCATTTGTTGTTTAAATAATAGACTTTCTGCCTAATGAGGCTTTCTGTCATCAAATTGATGTCATTTAACCCTTTCCCAAACAATCCATGGTTTTTACGGGTCTGGAATAGTACCCTATCATAGACAGAAATCATCTTTTCAGGAAGAGTTGAATTGTCGTCGGCAAGTGCTTCCAATTTGGTCTAGTCGTCTAGTCCAAATATATGTCGTTTGGGAAAGGGTTAAGAGGAGGTGTGTAACAGGAGATCACTCCTTCCATACTGCATAGCCTCTTTCTGAATGAAATCAACACCTAACCACTGCATTCGGGAGAAATCTCTTTAGCTAAGTAGTTGAATAAAAAACAAAGATCTTTTCCACGCTGGTTTGAATCTGCCCAAATTGGTTTGTATTGGAGCTATGTATTTCTGGCATACTTATATGTTTGCGAGACATTATTGAAGATATTTACTTAAAACCTGGACTGGTTGTCAACTATCAAAAAGGGAAATTCAGTACAACAGAAGTAGATAACTGTCAAAATATTTTTGACCTTAATGTCCCTTAACCAAACGACAAAATTTTAGACAGTTAAGACAGGCTCAAATTGAAAGCATTTGCAGACTGCAAAATGAAAGTGACTGAAAATTTGAAGTTTGTATCGAAGAGGAGAGAAAACATTGTGGGAAAAGAAGAAAATGCTGGTTACCAGCACTTTCTCCTTTTCCCACAATGTTTTCGACCATAATAAGAAAAATAACAGTTTTTTGAGCCATTTTCATTTTTTCTACTGCAAATGCTTTCATTTTGGATATGCTGAGACATGGTAGCTCAGTAGGTAGCATACAGGAAATGGAGTTCAGAGGGTCAGTGGTTTGATCCCTAGCTAGGCTAATTTCTTTCCGTGGATTGATGGTAATCGTTGCTAGAGGATTCATTCTCTCTCTCTCCCCTGACCATAGTTTTGATGATTGTTATGTGGGAAAGCAGCCAGTGATTTGGAAAGAATATTGTGCGTAGGACTGGTAAAAGAAACTCAAAGGAAAGGCATGGATAGATGCACAGGCCACTGTGATATGACTGAAATATTGTTGAAAACGGCAATTTTATACATGTCAAAAACTTCATCGTACTGTGAAGGGTCAATCACTACTGATGTTTTTATCTTTAGTTGAATTTGAGTCTGGAAGAAGATAGTGAAATGTTTTTCATCTCCCCCGACACAGTACCCACAACACAGTTCTGTCTTGGCAAGGGTGAGTCAAAAACAGTCAACTTTAAAATCATGCCAATAATCATTGGGGAAATTGAACTAATTGTTAAGGTAAGTACATTTTTTTTTTACACTAAGTATTGGTAGCTATATCGTAACTAATATAAATAACTGTATCCGGAGTTTAGTTGGTCTTCTCAGGTACCAAAACCATCGATGAAAAATAGATGAAGTGTATGCTTGTTTAAACTCTTATATTTTTACAGAGTGATGACAAATGTCAAATTGGAGCATACCTGCTGCTGTTGTATGAACAATCCTTCATTTGGAAAATCTTTAATTTAACCCATTACCATACAATATCTTCTTTGGACGACCCTGAGGTAGAAGCCTTTTGAAAACATTGTGGGAAAAGTAGAAAATGCTGGTAGCCAGCATTTTCTTCTTTTCCCACAATGTTTTCTGTCCTTCCCAAAACAAATTTCAAATTTTCAGTCTTATTTATTTTGTCATCTGCAAATGCTTTCAATGTGGACTCGTCTAAAATTTTGTCGTTCGGTAAAGAGTTAGTGTTTAATGCTAAATATATATACCTTTAAGAAGAAAATAGTCTGGTGTATAAGTATATAAAATAGTGTATTATCAGTTTTTTTTGTCCTGGTTCTGATCAATTTTTAGACATAAGTACATGAGAAACCAACCACAGGAAATCCTGGAAATTGTACTTTTACGATGTTTTGCGGAAAAATGATGTCAGTGTTGCAAAGAAGTATGCATGTGGACAGTTTTTGATTTTCATATTTAATAAAAAAGCATGAAATGCAGTGAAAGCTGCAGAAAATATGGGAAATCTTTTTAAAAACAACAAAGATTCTGGATTAATTGCACTAAACTCCTCTAGAGACTGTTTTATTCTATTTTGGTATGTCATTTGAAACCAAACTATAGTAGTAAACATGGAACCATGAATGATATATAGGCAGAGGTAGAGGATATTTTTTTTCATCACTTAACATCCTTTGTTTTCAGTGTTATACACTCATTACGAATTTCCTTATCTTATACAAGTTTGATATCACAGTTGTTAGAAGTCATTTTTGACATCATTTTGTAAGCACTTCATACAAGTGAATGGGTCTCATGGAAAATACTCCTGGGGCATTTATGAACTTTTTGCATCATCTGATCTATATTTTGTGAAATATCATTATGTGATAACAAGAATCTGACATTTTTGGGTGTTTGAGATAAGATTTTAATAAACTTGTCAAGGAAAATTTTATTTAGCTCAAAGGCTAGCTTAACCCTTTACCACACAATCCCTGTTTTTTACAGTCCTGAGATAGAAGCCTTTTGAAACATTGTGGGAAAAGGAAAAAATGCTGGTAACCAGCATTTTCTCCTTTTCCCACAATGTTTTCTACCCTGATTGAAACAAATTTTAATTTTTGGTTTATGTTCATTTTGTCGTCTGCACATGCTTTCAATTTGGACCATTTTTGTCATTTGGTAAAGGGTTAATAACATTTCCCTAGACTTGTTTGATAAGTTCATATCTCAAAAGCCAACTCATGTCAGATCTTATATGCCTGTCACTTTATGAGATACATAGAATCTCGCATTTGTGTTTATATTTCATCATTTTTATCAAACTTATTACTAAAATGTATTTGATGCTCCTCAAGTCTTGTGTAATACAATTATAGTCAACTCATTTGATAAGAATAATAATACATAAATACTTATGTAAGATCTTCTATACCTCAAATGCGAACAAAAGAATCTTTTTATCACATTATGATATTCCATAAAGTAATAAATTATAGATACTTCTTTTATTATATATATGTACCTACACCTTAACAGTGTGTAGATGTTTGTTGTATGTGATATTTCAACCATGTGCAACACATGCATTTAAACAAACAAAATCCAGGTATACTGTGTTCCCCTTCATCCGCTCACCCTAAGTGTAAATAAGCTCACAAAAATCACATTTTCGCTCAAGGAATCAAAATTTTCGTGTAATCATCAAATATAATATCTGGATCAAATTTGTAACTGAAAAAAGTCACTACAGGTTCGATCCATGGATTTTTTCAAACCTACCTCGCCAATCTGGGTAGTATGGGCACCTTTTCATTTTTCCATTCATTTGATTGAATGTCAAGGCCAGTCACTAAAGACTGATGAATATTCTACACTCTAGTTCAGACAGACTAGCTTATTCATAGTAAATGGTAAAAGCAACCCATTTAGGCGTATTTTAATGTTGAAAAACATTAAAAATTTGCTTTTTATTGTATCTAACAAAATATTTTCTTTCAGACTGAAAATTACTCTCTTTTGTTGCATTTTTGCATCTTATTCAATAAAAAAATACTATCAATGTAGGATAGGATGTTATGCATAACATCTGACAGAGTAGAATAGAACACAGGGTGGAACAAAACTTCACGAGCACTTATTCCTTCCGCTTTAGTACATGAACGGAGAAGTGAGATTGAAAGGAGAAATGAGAAAAGGCAATATATACGAGGGTTGTTCGGGAAGTTCGTAGAATTTTGCTCTAAAATCCATATTATTTGTAATTTATAGGTAAATATCAAGGTATAAGTACTTAAACATACTGTGACTACATTTCCAAAAGATTATTCGAAAATATCAACAATAACCGAAAATAGCGGTAACCCTAGTAACACAATATCGGGATAACGGAGCAGTCCATTTCTTAACAATGTATAACATAGTATAACAGATTTTACATTGTATCTTTTATACTTTCTATTGGCATCAAAATGGCGCGAAAACGTCAATCGTTAACACAACGTCATGACGTCATTTCCTGCAAATTTCATAACGTTTTCGGTTCTTTCAAACGAGCTACATGATTTTGAAGGAGATATCAAAAAGTCGCTGACCGGAAGAGATGATGTCTACCGGCGACATCGAATTGCGAAGTGTTGTGAAATTTTGTGTCGCGCTGGAAAAATCACCAACAGAAACGCTGAACATAATCAAATCTACAGGAAAATATAAAAAATGCAGCGCAGCTACTGTATATAAGTGGCATGCGCGTTTTAGAAGCGGACGTGATTCTATTGAGGACGATCCTAGATCTGGTCGGCCGGCCGTCGTAGTGTGTTCAGTAAGGGATCGAGTGAAAGACATGGTAAATTGTGATAGGAGAATTACTGTCAGGTCGATTGCAGATGAACTCGATGTTTCGGTATCCACGGTGCATGGGATAGTAACAGATGAACTGGGCATGTCTAAAGTTAGTGCGCGTTGGGTGCCCCGATTGCTCAAGGAAAGTGAAAAAGAATGCTGGGTGCGATGTTCACAGGAGTTTTTTACCCGCTATGAAACAGAGGGAGACGCATTTTTAGACAGGACTATCACCACGGATGAGACCTGGCTGCACCACTTTGACCCGGAAACTAAGCGCATGTCATCGGTGTGGAAAACCCCGCGTACCCCTCCACCAAAAAAGGCTCGGGTCCAAAAAAGCGCAGGAAAACAGATGTTCGTTTACTTCATGGACCAGCACGGGATGCTATTACAGCACCGAATTCCAGAGGGCCAAACAGTCACAGCAGCATACTATTCTAAGATAAATGATAAATAAATAAATAAATAAATAAATAAATAGATCTAAATAAATAAATAAATAAATCAAATAAATAACAAAAAATGAGATATTGATTTACGCAAACCTAATGAACCGCGCATTTCTTTCTTTAGGTTCTGAGGCGGGATCTCGTTAACGCGATACGGAAGAAATGGCCCCACTTGAACCATGACCAAGTAATACTACACCAGGATAATGCACCGGGACACCCAGCGGAATCTACACAGCTAGAGATCACTCTGCTGGGTTTTGAGGTCTTGAAGCACCCACCATACAGTCCTGACCTAGCCCCCATGGATTTTCGCATGTTCCCGGAGCTCAAGGCACAGTTACGCGGAATACGGTTTGATTCAGCTGTCGACCTTACTAAACAAGCCCAAGCAGTTGTGTCGTCATTTTCTGAAGAGTGGTATGTAGAAACGTACACTAAATGGATAAGCAGGCATCGGAAATGCGTGGATCTTGTGGGTGACTATGTGGAGAAAGTGCGACGTTCGTTGGACTTAAATGACGCTTGACGTTACTTATGACGTCGGCGTGCTCCGGGTATGACTTACATGCTGTTTTATTTCAGTTAGGAAAATTTTGCTATTTAAGATACTAGAAAAATACACAGGGAATGGATAGAATAAAATCTGAAATTTGTGCCCATATGTTCTATTTTATTAAACTGCGATTATAACTTGTCCTATAAAAAAATTCTACGAACTTCCAGAACAACCCTCGTATTAACCCATTACCACACAATCCCTATGTTTGATGCCCCTGAGAAGGAAGCGTTTTGAAAACACAGTGGGAAAAAGAGAAAATGCTGGTAACCAGCATTTTCTCCTTTTCCCACAGTGTTTTCTGTAACCCTTCCCAGAACAAATTTCAATTTTTCATTTACCTTTATTTTGTCATCTGCAAATGCTTTCAATTTGGACCAGTCTAAAGTTTTCTCGTGTGGTAATGAGTTAAATGCATTTATAAATGCCATGATGCTATTCCAGGCTGTCTCCATTCCTGACAATGGGGCGTGTACAAATTCCATCATGACAGAAGAATATTTGGGTGTTTCAGATGGAGTGCAGAGAACTCTCTTGGTGGAGGTATGTATAGTGAAACTTTGTTACCTCTTTATTCTCTACCAAATGACAAAATTTTACACTGGTCCAAATTGAAAGCTTTTGCAGACAACAAATTAAATGTGACTCAAATGATGAAATTTGTCTGTGACAGAATAGAAAACACTGTGGGAAAAAGACGAAATGCTGGTTACCAGCATTTTCTCCTTTTCCCACAATGTTTTCAAAAGGTTTCTACATCAGGGTCATTAAAAGTCAGGATTGTGTGGGAAAGAGGTGATAAAACTTAATTATTCTTATGATTTATGACCTCATTATACGCCCCCCTTCCCTGCAAAACAAATGTTTTGTGGGGTATATTGGAATCAGCCTGTCTGTCAGTCCATCTGTGTGTCCGTCTGTGTACAAAATACAAGTAATTTTGTGTCACAAACTCCTCCTACAGTTTTGCTGCGATTGTATTGAAAGTTTGATGATACATTGATCATGTACTGAAGTTGTGCAAGACACAGTTTTCAATCATCTACTCCATATGATTGAAGGGCAATCTCCCCTTGGACTTGAATTTTTTATGTTAAATTGCATGTTTCTGTCAAAGCGTTGGCGGAGATAATAACCCTTTATCAGACAATCCAGAATTACCGGTAGTAACATCCCTGAGAAAGAAGCCTTTTGAAAATATTGTGGAAAAAAAAAGGAGAAAATGCTGGTTACCAGCTTTTTCCACATTGTTTCCTATACTGTTAAAGACAAATTTTTTTTGCAATTGCGGCTCATTATATTGTTGCCTGAAAATGTTTTCAGTTTGCACAAGTCTAAGATTTTGTCATGTGGTAAAGAGTTATCCCGACTTTTAGCAACCCTGAGAAAGACGACTTTTGAAAAGATTATGGGAAAAGGAGAAAATGCTGGTAACCAGAATTTTCTCCTTTTCCCACAATTTTTTCTACCCTTCCAAAATCAAATTTTGATTCTTCAGTTACATTTATTGTGTCATCTGCAAATGCTTGCAATTTGGACCATTCTACAAATTTGTTGTTTGGTAAAGAGTTAGCTCTTTACCACATGACAAAATTTCAAACTGGTTCAAATTGAAAGCATTTGCAGACGACAAAATAAAGGTGATTGAAAAATTGAAATTTGTTCTGGGAAGGGTAGAAAACACTGTGGGAAAAGGAGAAAATGCTGGTTACCAGCATTTTCTCCATTTCCTACAGTGTTTTCAAAAGGCTTCTTTCTCAGGGGCGTCAAAAGTAGGGATTGTGTGGTAATGGGTTAAGTCACATTTAGTGACAGCTCTACTTTTTTTCTATCATGAATCATTGAGAATATTTAATTCTTTACCAAACAACAAAATTTTAGACAAGTCCAAATTGAAAGCACTTGCAGGAAACAAAATAGATGTACCGGTAACTCAAAAATTGAAATTTGTTTCTAGCAGGGTAGAAAACATTGTTGGAAATGGAGAAAATGCTGGTCACCAGCATTTTCTCCTTTTCCCACAATGTTTTCAAAAGACTATTACCTTGGGGTCATAAAAACCTGGGATTGTTTGGGAAAGGATTAAACCAAGTGACAGATTAATATGCTGAAAGTAAGTTGGATATTTGTTAGTCTGAACTCAGTAAACTGACAATGATTAGTATGTGATTGATGCAAAGGTAGATCATTTGTATCAATTTTGGCCAATCAGGAAATTGTCTGAAAGATTTTAATATACAATGTATCTGATGCTTAGCGACCTACTAGAAGACATACAATTTGTAGCCATATCAGTCTAGATTTAGACTAAAACTAAGAACAAGCTGGGAATTTTATTTTGAAAAAATCTAAATCATTGTTTTCACAACACAAGGTTTGAAGGTAAGTTTGTGTAACCTTTACCATCCCTAGTTTTTATGACCCTGAGCCCGCCCGGGTGGCTCAGTGGTGAGCCTGTCAGACTCATGACTTGGTGGTTGTGAGTTCTATACCCGGGTGAGGCGAACTTTCTTTCCAGCGTATTTTCACCTCTCATCTCTGCTGAAGCATGTGAGAAAGGTAGTTGGTGGCTTTGGAAAGAAAGTTGTGTTGGTACTGGTTTGAGAAAGCCAAGAAACATATGTGCGTCACTGACCGCCATGATATGACCTTATCTGTTGAAGTGGCATTAAACCCCAATACAACCTACCAACAATTTTATGACCGTGAGAAAGAAGCCTTCTTAAAACACTGTGGGAAAAGGAGAAAATGCTGGTAACCAGCATTTTCTCCTTTTCCCACAGTGTTTTCTACTCTTCTTAAGTCAAGTTTCCATTTTTGAGTCAGTTATTTTGTCGTCAGCAAATACTTTCAATTTGGACAAGTCTAAAATTTTTTTGTTTGGTAAAGAGTTAAGCAACATAAACTAACTCTTTGCCAAACAACAAAATTTTAAAAAAGCAAAGATAGGTGCACTGGTTGCTGTGATATAACTGAAATAATGTTGAAAATAGCATTAAACATCATACTATGAATCACCTTATTGCTTACAGGCAGAAGGTGTTCCACAAGAAAAGACATTGAGTAACTATGTTTGTTTAGACGGCAAAGATGGTAAGTATAATACGAATGCAATAATTGTGGTAATTAGTAATACTCCCCCATTGAAAACATAAACAATGGCCGTTAGTTGTAAATTTTAGTTTATTGCTTTACCAAACATTCCCAATTTTTACCGACCCTGAGAAAGAAGCCTTTTAAAAACATTGTGGGAAAAGAAGAAAATGCTGGTAACCAGCATTTTCTCCTTTTTCCACAATATCTTTTACCCTTCCAAAAACAAGTTTCAATTTCTGAAACACATTTATTTTGTTGTCTGCAAATGCTTTCAATTTGGCCAAGTCTAGAATTTTGTTGTTTGGTAAAGAGTTATGTATAAGCTGTAAGAATTGATCTAGCAGGGCATGGCTAACCTTTGACCAATTTATTTTTAGCTCGCCTGAGCACAACGTGCTCAAGGGGAGCTTTAAGGGTCACTGGCTGTCCGTCATCCGTCGTCCATCGTGCATCGTCAACAATTCTTTAAACATCAACTCCTCCTAAACCGCTGGGCCAATTTGGACCAAACTTGGCAGGAATGTTCCTTTGGAGGTCCTCTTTAAAAATTGTTCACAGAATTTGATTCCGTCAAAAACTCTGGTTGCTATGGCAAAGAAATCGAATTTTTTAGGAAATTCTTTAAAAATCTTCTTCTCTGAAACCGCTGGTCAGATTTTAAAATAATTTCACAGAGATGTTCCTTGGGTGACTCTTTTCGAAAACTGTTCGCGAAATTTTGATCCGTCAAGAAACATGGCTCTGGTGAATGGGGGCTTCTTGCACTATACAGTAATGAAGAAATTCTTTAATATTTTTCTTCTCAGAAACTGCTGGTCAGATTTTAAAATAATTTCACATAGATGTGTATTGGGTGACCCTTTTCAAAAATTGTTCGTGAAATTTTCATAGGTCAAGAAACATGGCTCTGGTGAATGGGGGCTACTTGCACTATAGGGAAATGAAGAAATTCTTAAAAATTCTTCTTCTCTTGAATGGCTGGTCACATTTTGAAATAATTTCACAGAGATGTTCCTTGGGTGACCCTTTTCAAAAATTGTTCTTGAAATTTTTATTAATCAAGAAACATGGTTCTTGTGAATGGGGGCTACTTGCACTATAGGGCAATGGAGAAATTCTTAAAAATTCTTCTTCTCTGCAACGGCTGGTCAGATTTTGGAAAATTTTCACAGAGATATTCCTTGGGTGACCGTTTTCAAAAATTGTTCGTGAAAGTTTGATTCATCGAAAAACATTGCTCTGGTGGATGGGGGCTACTTGCACTGTACAGAAATTAAGAAACTCCTAAAAATTCTTCTTTTTTGACACTACTGGCCAGATTATGAAAGGACTTTTACAGGTGACCTTTTAAAAATTGCTTGGCAAAATAATGATTTTGTTTCCAGTGTTTCAGTACCTTAAAAAATAAAAGGCTATGTCCTCTCAAAAATTCAGGTGAGCGATCCAGGGCCACCTTGGCCCTCTTGTTTCATTTAAGTGAGCTCAAGCCAGTTTAAAAGTGTTCTAAATTGTTATGCTTTACTCTTCATAAACACATGCATCATTACAAAATTGTATCGAACTTTTGCTGTATGAACTCACAAAGTGCATACTACTCGTTGTCTGCGCCTGTCATATTCTTCGAAGATTCCACCTGTCTTATATGACGCATCACTAGCCCTGATATTCAGGATACTGTAGTATTATGCGCTATAAAGTAGCAATAGAGAAAATGGCTTTTATCAGTACGCTAGAAAAAATCAGGCCTGTTTTAGCTGCAGATATCTCTAAACTGCTGATCATAGCTGAGTGAATTGCATCAGGCGGCGTTTTATTGAGTAAATGTTTATTTTAGTTTGAAATTAAAACTAACGTTTTCCGTGTAGAAATGTGACTGGTCTTGTGTACCCAGCCCAAATTAGATAGATGAGTTAGGTGGACAGCGCTATTTTTTCTATGAAATATTTTTGCTGTAACTAAGTCTTGATGATTTTTGTCTCTGTGAGTGCCAGTTGAGTGAATGATATGTTTATTTGAAAGCCAGTGGAATGTAGAGGGCCATCATGGCCCTCTTGTTTGCTCTTTGTTGAGTAATTTATAGGGGTCCAACATTTCTCATGTGGGAATGGTACACCAGGATGGAAATTTAAACTCTTTACTAAATGGCAGAAAATTTGACATGTTTGAACTGAGAGCATTAATTTGTAAATCAGAATTTAATTCTTAACCAAACAACAAATTTTTGGACTGAACCAAATTCAAAGCCTCTGCCAACAAGAAAATTAAAATTGTTTATATGAGGATTTTCGACTTTGATAGGGAAGAAAATATTGTGGGAAAAGGAGAAAATGCTGGTTATCAGCATTTTCTCCTTTCCCCTCAATGTTTTCTATAGGTTTCTTTCTCAGAGTTGTTAAAAGTCAGAATTGTGTCATAAAGAGTTGTTTTTTTTCAAATTGTGCTATTTTGCTGTATGCCTGTAGTAAAATATTGTAGTCCATCGCAGCGTCAATGGCAGCAACCATTTTTGTCTATTTTTTTCATTTCAGACGGGAAATATGAAAGTATTGAAGTAACGTTTGAGGAACCAGACAATTTAGTCCCAGATTCAGAGACCACTTATGTATCCGTTATAGGTGAGTGGTGAAAGTTGTTGTTGTACAAACATGTAAAACTTTGTTCAGGATGCGAAAAGGGACATTCGGACATTTGCATAAAGTGTGGTTCTGGATCAGCCTGCCCACATAGTGCACAGGCTGATTCGAGACAACTCTTTACGCAATTGTCCGAATACCCTTTTTTGCATGTTGCATGCCACATAAGTATGAAACAGACAATCTGAAATGAGTTGGATTTTGAGATATACAGTATGTGGGGTGATCAAAAAGATCGTGGACTACCTCAATATTTTGAAAACTACTACACGTAGAATTACAAAATTTTGCATAGATGAGCATCAATTATCTGGTATTTGACTCAACTTTTCATATGTTGTCATATTCAAGTAGGTAAAGTATGACGTCATTTTAATGACATCATATACTACATTAGTGGATTAGAGTATCGGACGACGTTTTATTTTAGCTGAGAGTTATCATAAAATTTTACGTCAAACTCGAAGTGTTTTTTGGAAATCAAAAGCAATTTAGAACCAGTTAAATGGGACTCTGCACTAAAGAAATCTGATATTTGTACATGTATCGGACTGGTTTAGACAAGAGTGCCATACTGCTAAAGATGACCCTAAATCTGGCCGTCCATCAACATCAGTCACGGGCAAAATCATAACGGCTGTAGAGCAGCATGTAAAACAAGATCGCAGAGATACTGTCCGGAAAATAGCTTATACATTTGTCCTTTCATATAGAGGTGCTCAGGAGATTTTGACATGGAATCTTGGGATGTCGCGTAATTGCACAATGTAGGTACCTCGGCAACTGACGTCCGAGAAAATATGAGTTGGGATCGAAATTTAAAGAAATTTCTGAATGTATTAGGGTAGAGGGGTCAAACCTTACTGATAATATTGTAACATGCTATGAAAGATAGGCACACTTTAATGAGACCGAATCTAAACAACAAAGCAGTGTTTCCAAACATTGAACATCGCCTTCCGCTGGTAAAGCTAACCTTTCTTAGTCACTCGGAAAAGTTATCTACATTAAGTATTCCTATTCCCCTGTTTTTCTTCTAAATCATGTGGTATCTATACATACTACAGTCAATACTGAGTTTTATGCCCACATTATTCAAATGAATTTCACATACACAGTACTAAAAATTTAGCCAGAAGTCCTGCAGGGTGACATCACTTTACACCAAAATAACGCCCTAGCTCACAGAGCCACACTTGTACTGGAAACTTTGCAGAAACTAAACATGGAAACACTTGCCAACGCTCTGTATAATTTAGTCCTGAATCCACGTGTCCTCTGACTTGTTCCTGTTTTGAAAGATTCTCTATGTGGCATGCACTACAAGAGCAGAGAGGAGCTAACCCTCGCTTCAACTGGGTACTTGATGGTAACGTCACTTGACGCGCTCCCACACGTGCTTCGCTCATGGAATTCAAGAATGAATAAGTGCATTGAACTCAGAGGAGATTCTTACGAACAAAGTCCGTAACAAAGAAACAAATGAATAAATGCATGGCAGAAATAAGGATCGGAGCAGGATTCGAACTCCGAACTCCCGGACGCAAAGCCAATACCCTAACCACTGAGCCAAAGAGATATCTCCCTGACGCAGTAGCCAGGTATTGTATTTAAATCGGGAGAATGCCATGCAGGAAGGAGTGGTCTCCTGTAACACACCCCCTCTTAAAGTCATCATTTATTGATGACTCAAAGCCTTATTAGGCAGGAAGTCCGAATTTGGACAACAAATGGGATTAATGGCTCAATGGCCAATCCCGGACGAGCCCCCATCTTACGAACAAAGTCCGTAACAAAGAAACAAATGAATAAATGCATGGCAGAAATAAGGATCGGAGCGGGATTCGAACTCCGAACTCCCGGACGCAAAGCCAATACCCTAACCACTGAGCCAAAGAGATATCTCCCTGACGCAGTAGCCAGGTATTGTATTTAAATCGGGAGAATGCCATGCAGGAAGGAGTGGTCTCCCGTAACAAGATTACTTTAAAAAATAATGAACACTCCAAGTTGTTTTTTATAACAATATTCCTATGGCAGTACTGGTCCACATTCTTTCTGATCACCCCTCGTATCTGACATGAGTCAGAGTCTTTGAAATAAAAATGTATTAACCTTTTACCACACAAAGACAACTTTTAATGACCTTGAGGAAAAGGCCCTTTGATAACATTGTGGGAAAAGGAGAAAATGCTGGTAATTAGCATTTTCTCCTTTTCCCATAAAGTTTTCGAATATCACAAAGAAAAATTGTGTCCTTTTGGCAACTATGAAATTGTCTTCTGCAAGTGCTGTCAATTTGGATAGGTCTGAAATCTTGCAGTGTGGTAAAGGGTTAACTCTTTACCAAACAACAAAGTGTTAGACTTGTCCAAATAAAAAGCATCTGCAGACTTAGAATTAGATGGGATTCAGAAATTGAAATTTGTGTTGGGAAGAATGGAAAAACATTGTTGGAAAAGGAGAAAATGCTGGTAACCTGCATTTTTTCTATGTCCCAAAATGTCTTTGAAACTCCTATTCCTTGAAGGTGGTTGAAACTTGGAATTTTGTGGTAAAGCTTCATACAAGTCTAGAAAAATGTCATCGAGTAACCGTTAGGATTTTAAAGTTAACCCTTTCCCAAACAATCCCTGGTTTTTACGGGTCCGGAATAGTATCCTTTTGAAAACATTGTGGGAAAAGGAGAAAATGCTGGTAACCAGCATTTTCTCCTTTTCCCACAATGTTTTCTACCCTATCATAAACAGAAATCATTTTTTTCAGCAAGAGTTGAATTGTCATCTGCAAATGCTTTCAATTTGGTCTAGTCCAAAAATTAGTCGTTTGGGAAAGGGTTAAGAACTAAATCTTGGAATAGATAAAACTTAGGTTGTCTCTTGAAGATTTGGATATTTGAGAAAAAACGTCTGGCTGCAGTGTTTTATCTTAGCCTTCAGTTGTTTACAGGTAAACTCTTTACTAGACAACAAAATTTCGGGCTGGTCCAAATTCAAACCATTTGCAGACGACAAAATAAACAGTGCTCAAGCAATGAAATTTGTTGTGGGAAGGGTAGAAACCATTGCGGAAAAAGGAGAAAATGTTGTTTACCAGCATTTTGTCTTTTTTGCACAATATTTTCAAATGGCTTTTTCTTCAAGGGCATCAAAACTGGGGATTTGGTGATAAAGAGTTAACCCTTTACAAAACAATTCTGTGTTTTGAAAAGCTTTAACTTTGTGAGAATTGTGTGGAAAAAGTAGACCTTTCCCAAAAAGTCGCATGTTTCGACAACCTTGACAAAAAAGACATTGGAAAATGTTGTGGAAAAAGGAGAAAATACGGGTTGTCGTCTTTTTTTTTTTGTAATTTTTTCCACAATGTGTTTAACTCTTTACCACACTAGAAAATTTTAGACTGGTCCAAATTGAAAGCATTTGCAGACGACAAACTAAAGGTGACTTAAAAATTGAAATTTGTTCTGGGAAGGGTAGAAAACATTGTGGGAAAAGGAGAAAATGCTGGTCAACAGCATTTTCTCCTTTTTCCACGGTGTTTTCAAAAGGCTTCTTTCTCAGGGGCGTCAAAAGTAGGGATTGTGTGGTAATGGGTTAAAAGCATACTCTCCTTATGGTGGTTAAGGTACAAGATTGTTTGATGGAGGTCAAAAATCCCAAAAAATAATTTAAAAAAAGAAAGCTTCTTTTTGTCTGTTAACAGGTGATATAATGGGCCCAACTTTATCTAACCTGGAAAATCTATTACGCATGCCATACGGCTGTGGGGAACAGAACATGGCCTCATGGGCTCCAAATATTTATGTGTTACAGTACTTAAATAGTACCCAACAATTAACCAATCAACTGGAAGAGAAGGCCAAAGGTTACATGAGAGTTGGTGAGTATATTATTATACTGGAAGGATTTCTCATGATCTGATTGGATAATATGTCCCAAACATATATATATCATGTACACTGGCAAAACCAACCTAAAAGCAGTTTCCCTTTCAGGAGCTCTGTATACATGACTACACTATCAACACAACATCTGAAATGGCAGCGTCCATCAAGATTAACATCAAGATTATGCACCAACACATATTCTAACACATATTACACTTTATTTACATCAGTTACCAGTGATGGGTTTTGTTTTTTAGCTCACCTGAGCACAACGTTGTTCGTCATAGGTCGTGAACAATTCTTTAGACATCAACTCCTCCTAAACCGCTGGGCCAATTTGGACCAAACTTGGCTGGATTGTTCCTTGGAAGGTCCTCTTTAAAAATTCTTCACAGAATTTGATTCCGTCAAAAACTCTGGTTGCCATGGTAACCAAATGGAATTTTGTAAGAAATTATTTAAAAATCTTCTCTGAAACTGCTGGCCAGATTTTAAAATAATTTCACTGTGATGTTCCTTGGGTGACCCTTTTCAAAAACTGTTTGCGAAATTTTGATCCGTCAAGAAACCTGGCTGTGGTGAATAGGGGCTACTTGCACTATACAGAAATGAAGAAATTCTTAAGAATTCTTCTTCTCTGAAAACGTTGGTCAGATTTTAAAATAATTTCACAGAGATGTTCCTGGGGTGACCCTTTTCAAAAATTGTTCGTGAAATTTTGATTCGTCAAGAAACCTGGAAATATGGAAATGAAGAAATTCTTGAAAATTCTGCTTCTCTGTAACAGCTTGTCAGATTTAAAAATAATTTCACAGCAATGTTCCTTGGGTGACCCTTTTCAAAATGTGTTCACGAAATTTTGATCTGTCAAGAAACATGGCTCTGGTGAATGGGGGTACTTGCACTATATGGACATAAAGAGATTCTTGAAAATTCTTCTTCTCTGAAACAGCTAGTCAGATTTTAAAATGATTTTACAGAAATGTTCCTTCTTGAATGACCCTTTTCAAAAGATGTTCACGAAATTTTGATAGGTCAAGAAAGATGGCTCTGGTGAATGGGGGCTACTTGCACTGTACGGGAATTAAGAACTCCTAAAAATTCTTCTTTTCTGAAACTACTGGTCAGATTTAGAAAGGACTTTTACAATTGACCTTTTAAAAATTGCTTTGCAAAATAATGATTTTGTTTCCAGTGTTTCAATACGTCAAAAAAAATAGCTACGGTCCTCTCAAAAATTCAGGTGAGCAATCCAGGGCCATCTTGAAAAACACACTATAGTTTTTTCAGTGAAAATTAAACCTAGGACCTCAAAGTTTATGGTTGTACAGTTAACCCTTTACCACACAATGATGACTTTTAACACCCCTGAAAGAGAAGGCTTTTGAAAACATTGTGGGAAAAGGAGAAAATGCTGGTTACCAGCATTTTCTCCTTCTCACAATGTCTCCTACCCTATCAAAGAAAAATCATTTCATATGAGCCTCATTAAAATTCATCTGCAAACGCTTTCAATTCGGACAGGTCTAAAATTTTGTTGTGCGGTAAAGAGTTAAACACTGAGTAAAAGTTGGAATTATGTGGCACAGAATTCCATTATTGATGCACTGTATCTGATCCAGGTTACCAAAGACAGATGAAGTATCGTCACTCGGACTTCTCCTACAGTGCTTTCGGGGAAAGAAGCTGGGGTAATGTAAACGGAAGTATCTGGCTCACAGCATTTGTTATCAAGTCGATGGCCCAATCCTCCAAGTTCATCTTAATAGATGAAGATGATATAGCAAATAGTGTCAACTGGATACTCGATCAACAGTTATACGATGGATGCTTCCCGAGGGTCGGAAAAGTTTTCAGCTCCTACATGAAGGGTGGTTTAAGCTCACGTGATAATCTGGTTGGATTAACAGCATTTATCCTGATTGCCTTACAAGATGCTGGCAGTGGAAAAATTGCATTGGAGGTAAAAGAATGTAAAACATTTTCACTTACAGGCTGTTTTGCTGTTTTTGCCTTGATAAAACATTTTTCTTTAAATCTTTATTAGACAACAAAACATTACTCTTGTTACACAGGCCTAATGTATTGCATTCAGGTTTTTAATCTCTTTACCATGCAATCCGAACTTTTAACGACTCGTCATGCATCTGTCCATCCGTCCGTCCACCATTGTGTTAACTTTTTTTTTAAACATCTTCTTCTCTGAAACTACCAAGCCAATTTTGATGAAACTTCACAGAAATTATCCTTCCATGGTCCCCTTTAGAATTTCTTGAAAAATTTTAATTCCTTCAAAAACTCTGGTTGCTATGGCAACAACACTGAAAAATTTGGAAAATCTTCTTGTCTGAAACCGTAAGGACTAGGGCTACTAAATTTGGCATGTAGCTTTATCTAGTGGACTTCTACCAAGTTTCTTCAAATTATAGCCCTGGGGTCACCCCAGGGGTCACAAGTTTTACATGGGCTTATATAGAGAGAACTTTAAAATTCCTCTTCTACCTAGGCATGGGGCCTAGGGCTACCAAATTTGGCATGTAGCTTTATCTAGTGGATCTCTCTCAAGGGTGTCCAAAATACAGCCCTGCGGTCAAAATTGACCCCGTCCCGGGGGGTCACAAGTTTATATATGGGCTTATGTAGGCAATTTTTAATAATCTACTCGTACATAGCCACAAGGCCTAGGGCTACCAAATTTTGCATTTAGCTTTATCTAATGGGTCTCTACCAAGAGGACCCAAACTTTAACTTTGGGGGTCTAGTTTAACCCCACCCCACGGATCACAAGTTTTACATGTTTATACTGAAAACTTGTTAAACCTGTCTCATGGGTCACATATTTTACAGGGCCTTTTATTCTGCAAACTTGTTTTACAGGGCTTTTTATTGAGCAAACCAAGATTCAAAAATCTTATTGTTTATAACCACACATTCTAGACCAGCCCTGTTTTATTTGGTATGGGGCTGTATCCTGTGGACCTCCACAAGAATTCAAGTAATTGTAGCTTTGTGGCCAAAAATTGCTTTGCCCTGGGATCATAACTTTCTTGAAAGATTTTATAGAAGAAAATTCTGTTTAAAACCAGTTGGCCAAGTATTGTAATATTTTGCTTGTACTGTTTTGACTTAGTAGCCATTGGAGCGATACAGGGCCATCATGGCCCTCTTGTTAGAATGATATTATCCCTTTGGTTTCTTCGGGGTTCTAACCCTTTTCATCAAAATAACAGATTTTGATGATTTTAACCTGTAGGAAATAGGCTTTTGAAAGTATTGTGGGAAAAGGAGAAAATGCTGGTAATCAGCATTTTCTCCATTTCCCACTAAGTATTCTACAGCCTCTAAAGCTCATGTTAAAAGAAGAAAGCTGCCCAAATTGGCCGAATAGCCAGAAGGAAAATATAGATGTTACACGATATTTACCAATGACTAAGGGTTTGTAGATCTTAAACATGTATGTCATCGTTGTTTTTTAGTGAATTAAACATTGTATTGTACACTATTCTATTGGTTTTTCTGTTACAGGAGCGGTACTTATCAGGTATCAATCGAGGCTTTGAGTGTTTGAGACGGGTCAGAGTCCGAAGGCAGGATACATATACACTTACCCTGATGGCTTACATATTCTCTAGAGAGAAAGACCGTCAGAGGACTCGGATCATAATGAGGGAATTGGGTCGTAGAAAATCTGAGGGTAATTTATCATTATCATGTCTCGATTAATCCTGTATCTAACGATAAAATTGTATCAGATCGGTCTGTGAATTTTAGATTGGTTGAAATCAAAATGCATTTATGGGCGACATATAAGATAATAACTTAATTCATTACCAAACGACAAAATTTAAGGTTTCTCAAAACTAACAGCATTTGCAGATGACAAAATAAAATTTACTGAAAATTTGAAATTTGTTTTGTGAAGGGTTGAAAACTTTGTGGGAAAAGGAGAAAATGCTGGTAACCAGCATTTTCTCCTTTTCTCACAGTATTTTCTGAAGGCTTCCTTCTCGGAGTCGTCAAAAGTAGAGATTTGTATAGTAATGGTTTAAATGACGGTCACTGTCAGCAATAATTAAGCAAAGTAGCATTTTCTCTTTTTTCTCACAAGTTTGCCTAGGGGTCATTATACCCCCACAAAATGAATGTTTTCGGGCGTATACTGGACTCAGCCCGTCTGTCAGTGTGTCCGTCCGGCTCATTTCTCAGGGTTGTCAAAAGTAGAGATTTGTGTGGTAATAGTTTAAATGGTGGTCACTATCAGCAAAGTAGCATTTTCTCCTTTTCCCACAAGGTTGCCTAGTGGTCATTATACCCCTGCAAAACAAATGTTTTCGGGGGTATACTGGAATCAGCCTAGCTGTCAGTGTGTCTGTCCATCTGTACTAGCAATTTTGTTTTTCTCAAACCCCTCCTACAGTTTTCCTTCAATTGTATTAAAACTTTGCACATACACTGATCATATATTGAAGATGTGCAAGACGTAGTTTTCAACTGTCAGGTCTTTGTGGTTGAGAAATTATCTCCCCTTGAACTTGACACTTTTTTTCTGTCAAAGTGCTGGAGGGGGGGTATAAAGTCAGATTCAGTGACAACTGTAGTTTCTTCAGGGTCAGTAACAGTCAGGATTGTAGGAAGGGTCAGGTTGGTCGTATTTGGGTTTAATGCCACTTTAACAGCTAAGGTCATATCATGGCAGTCAGTGACGCACATGTGTTTCCTGGCTTTCTCACACCACTACTTACACAACTTTATTTCCAGAGCCACCGACTACTTTTCTCATATGCTTCAGCAGAGGTGGGGAAGGGTTAGGGTTAGACCCAAACACTCTGGTGTTCTAACAGCCCTTGGAGAGAAGAGTTTAGAAAATATTGTAGAAAAAGCAGGAAATGCTGGTCACCAGCATTTTCTTCTTTTCTCACTTAACTCTTTGCCACACAATCCCAACCTTTAACAACCCAGGGAAAGAAAGCCTTTGAAAACATTGTGGAAAAAGGAGAAAATGCTGGTAACCAGCATTTTCTCCTATTGACACTGTATTTTCTACCCTTTCCAAATCAAGTTTCAATTTTTGATTCACATTTCTTTTGTTGTCTACAAAATGCTTTTAATTCGGACTAGTCCAAAATTTTGTCATTTTGGAAAGGGTAAAGCCACTTTTAATTGGTCATCTACACATGGTTTCATTTAGTACAACTGGCCAACAACACATGAAAAGGGGCATTCGGGCATTTTTACAAGGGGTGTTCGAAAAGTTTCGGAACAAGTGCCACCATTCTTTTATATTTTGATATTTCTTAACAAATTTTTTGGTAATGATAGCTACAATCATATTCTGTAGTTTGGTTGAAACAAATAAGCGAAGATACAAGAAACATGTGATGTATTGTCACCATAGCAACGTCAAGTCGACGTGAGTGGGGCATCTTGATGCACCAGAATAAAAAGTTTGTCTATACAAACGCCTGAAATAGTCATGGTTATTCAAAATAAATATGTACGCACAAATTAAAACATTTTTTGAAGACTGATCATGGAATGTTCCTTATACATTCCCTGACCACAACGGGAAAGTCATCAACATCGTTGAAACAGTAACCACGTCAGTAATGCTTGATAGTGGTGAATGACAAGGTGCGAGTCCGGGGAGTATTGTGGATGCGCAATAGTGTTACTCTATCTACCAGCAGGTACTTTCTTGGTAGTTGATAAAGTATTAGGTGTGGCGTTGTTGTGATGTAAGTAGAATGTACCAGGTTATTTTGGTTGTTTCTCCTATACAGCTCTGGTCAACTCATGTCGATGCAGGTGCACCTGAAATGAGCTTATGGTTGGACCTACTCATCTACATACACAACGAAACTATGTTTATGAACCACTAGTTTCACCAACCAATTCTGTCATCATATAAAATAAGAATATCGTTTTATGTACGATGTAGTTCAAAAATCAAAAGACCGTACGTTCGAGTAATACTGTGCTGTGACTGTCTCCCCAATCGGTAGTGTATGGCAGTTTGTGGCAGAGAACAACTGCGCTTATTTCAATAAAATAAAAAGTTTCACCATTGCTTTTGTAGGCGAGGGTCAATTAGATGTTTTTCCACAAAGAATTGTCTGGCTTGGTCTCTGGATTATACAAACCAACCCAAGTTACATCGGACGTAATATTGAATACTAAGAACCTGTCGCCACGTTCTTTGTACTGTTTCAAGAAAGCCTTACTGTCAGCGATTCACTGTAGCTTTTGATGGCAGGTAGTAGACGGGGCACCCTGCAGCCAAATACCTTTGTCTTACACAAGTCAAAAACATACTGGAGTGCTTATTGTGATTGATACTTACAATGAAAAAGAAATTATTTTGTGACATGAAGTCAAGGTGCCCCGCTCACGTCGACTTGACGTTGCCATAGTGACCATTCCTCACTTGTGGCATATATCTTTGTTTATTTGTTTCGATTAACCTATAGAATACAGTTGTAGCTATCGCTACCGAAAAAATCATTAAAAAATCTTAATAAATAAAAGAATGAAGCCAATCGTCCAGAAACTTTTCGAACACCCCTCATATTAAATTTCATCTCTTATCAGCCTCCACATTACATGCAGACTTATCCGAAATGATACGTTTTATTTTTATGCAGTTTTCTGTTTAACGCTAGTCTTCTTTAGGACAGACACAATCTACTGTAATTATAAAATTTCATCTTGGATCAGCCTGCGAGGACTGCAAGATAACACTTAACCCATTACCACACAATCCCGACTTTTGACGCCCTTGAGAAAGAAGCCTTTAGAAAACATTGTGGGAAAAGGAGAAAATGCTGGTGACCAGCATTTTCTCGTTTTCCCATAATGTTTTCTATCCTACCCCAAACAATTTTCAAATTTTCAGTAACATTTATTTTGTTGTCTGCAACTGCTTTCAAATTGGATTAGTTGTAAAATTTGTCGTCTGGTAAAGGGTTAATATCCTGATGTCCTTTTCGCCTGTTGCAAGGCAAATTTACAATATCATTGGTTTGGTGTGAGTTATTGATTTTAACCAACTCCTTTGGCAAGTGGATGCAGTCTTGGTCTCTAGCTTTTTGTGTATGCTTTCTTCTCTCAATCATTTATTATTTGTCTTCTTCTCTTGTTCTTATGCTGTTTTCACCATTAACCTCAAAATCCTGAAATGTAATGACCCTGAGGGAAAAAACATTGAAAACTATCTGGGAATGTAGTAAAAGAAGAAAATGCGGAAAACCAGTACTCTCCCCTTTTTAGCTCACCTGAGCACAACGTGCTCAAGGGGAGCTTTTAGGATCACCCGGTGTCCGTCGTGCGTCGTCAACAATTCTTTAAACATCAACTCCTCCTAAACCGCTGGGCGGATTTGGACCAAACTTGGCAGGAATGTTCCTTGGGAGGTCCTCTTTAAAAAATGTTCACAGAATTTGATTCCATCAAAAACTCGGGTTGCCATGGCAACCAAATGTAATTTTTTAGCAAATTCTTTAAAAATCTTCTCCTCTGAAACCGCTGGTCGGATTTTGAAATAATTTCACAGATATGTTCCTTGGGTGACCCTTTTCAAACCTTGTTCGTGAAATTTTGATCCGTCAAAAATTGTGGCGCTGGTGAATGGGGGCTTCTTGCACTACACAGAAATGAAGGAATTCTTTAAAAATCTTCTCCTCTGAAACCGCTGGTCAGATTTTCAAATGATTTCACAGATATGTTCCTTGGGTGACCCTTTTCAAAAATTGTTCGTGAAATTTTGATCCCTCAAAAAATGTGGCTGTGGTGAATGGGGGCTTCTTGCACTATACAGAAATGAAGGAATTCTTAAAAAATCTTCTTCTCTTAAACCGCTGGTCAGATTTTGAAATAATTTCACAGAGTTGTTCCATTGGTGACCCTTTTAAAAAATTGTTCGCGAAATTTTGATTGGTCAAGAAACATGGCTCTGATGAATGGGGGCTTCTTGCACTATACAGAAATGAAGAAATTCTTAAAAATTCTTCTTCTCTGAAACAGCTGGTTAGATTTTGAAATAATTTCACAGACTTGTTCCTTGGGTGACCCTTTTCAAAAATTGTTCGTGAAATTTTGATCCGTCAAAAAATGTGGCTCTGGTGAATGGGGGCTTCTTGCACTATACAGAAATGAAGGAATTCTTAAAAAATCTTCTTCTCTGAAACCGCTGGTCAGATTTTGAAATAATTTCACAGACTTGTTCCTTGGGTGACCCTTTTAAAAAATGGTTCGAGAAATTTTGATTGGTCAAGAAACATGGCTCTGGTGAATGGGGGCTTCTTGCACTATACAGAAATGAAGAAATTCTTAAAAATTCTTCTTCTCTGAAACAGCTGGTTAGATTTTGAAATAAATTCACAGACTTGTTCCTTGGGTTACCCCTTTCAAAAATTGTTTGCGAAATTCCGATTGATCAAGAAACATGGCTCTGGTGAATGGGGGCTACTTGCACTATACAGAAATGAAGAAATTCTTGAAAATTCTTCTTCTCTGAAATGGCTGGACAGATTTTGAAATAATTTCACAGAGATGTTCCTTGGGTGACCCTTTTCTAAAATTGTTCGCGAAATTTTGATTGGCCAAGAAACATAGCTCTAGTGAATGGGGGCTACTTGCACTATATGGAAATGAAGAAATTCTTGAAAATTCTTCTTCTCTGAAACCCATGGTCAGATTTTAAAATAATCTGACAGAGATGTTCTTTGGGTGACCCTTTCCAAAAGCTGTACATATAATTTTGATCCGTCAAGAAACATGGCTCTTGTGAATGGGGGCTACTTGCACTATACAGACATGATGAAATTCTTTGAAATTCTCTCTTCTCTGAAACCCCTGGTCAGATTTTGAAATAATTTCAGAGAGATGTTCCTTGGGTGACCCTTTTCAAAACTTGTTTGTAAATTTTGATCCATCAAGAAACATGGCTCTCGTGAATTGGGGCTACTTGCTCTAATACAGAAATGAAGAATTCTTAAAAATTCTTCTTTTTGAAACTGATGGTCAGATTTCAAAATGACTTTAACAGTTGACCTTTTGAAAATTGCTTGGCAAAATTATAAATTTGGTTCCAATGTTTCAGTAGCTCAAAAAAAAAAAAAAATAGACTATGGTCATCTCAAAAATTCAGGTGAGCGATCCAGGGCCATCTTGGCCCTCTTGTTGTATGCTGGAAGGGTTGTACTATGACCCTGATCGCCTATTGGTACATCTGTCCATTTATATGTCTCTCTGTTAGCAATTTCTTGTGTTCACAACTCCTCTTACAGTTTCCATTGGAATAAGTTCAATCTTAAAATAATAAATATCCAAAATATGCCTTTGAGCATGTTACTTTTATAATTTGGATATCTGCAGGCATTCTAGATTTTAAGCCATTTCACTGGCAAGCCCCTTCGGGCATATATGCGCTGCTTTACAAAGCTATTGTTCCAGCATGTTTCTGCCCGGTCAGAGATAAGTCCCATCATTTCGGTCATCTTTGTTATCTGCACATGTTTTCCATATAGACAGGTTTAAAATTCTACAATGTGAGACAGGATTAATAATAATCATGCTTTTTATTGCAGAAAACGGCCTCACTTTCTGGAGCAGACCAAATGTTGCGAGAGAAGGGTATTGGTGGCGATACTCATCAGCTGAGGTTGAGATGACTGCATATGCTCTTCTTGCCTTGCTAACCACAGGTAGGAGTAGCATTGCTGAAACACAGCCTATTGTCCAGTGGCTCACACGACAGAGAAATCCTTACGGAGGGTTTTCTTCTACTCAGGTGAGTAGAAAGCTGATTGGAACAGCTTTGAGTTTTATTTCTGTATAAGTAGACTTTTCGCAAATTCGGGAATATCTATGAATTGCAAACTTTTCTGTTTGCATTTTTTACAAAAATTATATCAACAAAAAAGAGTGTCTTGAATTTGCAAACATTTCAACTGCTAAATGTCGGTAATCTGTAATTTACAAATTTTTCAATGCATGTATGCAGTCTTATTATACAGCAAAGAAATTTCTCATGATCTGATTAGATAACATGCCCCGAACATAAATATCATGTATACAGGCAAAACCAACACAAAGGCACTTTCCCTTTCAGAAACCGTGTATGCATGACTGCAACATCCAAAATGGCAGGGTTGTTCAAGATTACCATTAAGATATATAGTTAACTCTTTACCACACAATCAGGACTTTTAACGAACCTGAGAAAAAAGCCTTTTGAAAACATTGTGGGAAAAGAGGAAATGCTGATAACCAGCATTTTCTACTTTTCCCACAATGTTTTCTACCCTTCACAAAACATCCAAAATGGCAGGGTTGTTCAAGATTAGCATTAAGATATATAGTTAACTCTTTAACACACAATCACGACTTTTAACGACCCTGAGACAAAAGCCTTTTGCAAACATTGTGGGAAAAGGAGAAAATGCTGGTAACTAGCATTTTCTCCTTTTCCCACAATGTTTTCTACCCTTCACAAAACAGATTTCAAATTTTCAGTCACTTTTATTTTGTCGTCTGCAAATGCTTTCGATTTGGACAAGCCCAAAACATTGTCGTTTGGTAAAGAGTTAAAGGGATATACTGTAGTAACTTTCCTGATGCAAGTATTTGCTTTTTGGTGCTGCAAGAAAATTCTACCATCTTGCTTCATCTTTGGTCTCATGCAATATCAAATTTTGTCATGCTTCTCTAATCATAAATGCAAGCACCGGTAGAGTTGGTCGAACATAAAATTCCATACGTATTCTATATTTCCAGGACACAGTTGTCGCTTTACAGGCCCTTGCAGAGTTTGGTAAGCTGACATACAGTGGTGACAGCATGGTGGATATTCAGGTAACCCATGCCGGTGAGCCGATACCTTTGAGTGTAAGACCAGATACAATGCTCTTGTATCAGCGGGAAAAAGTCATTCCACAGAACGGGAACATAAGGGTGGATATTGCGGGATCTGGATGTGCTCTAGTTCAAGTAAGTTTTTTATTTCGACTGTTTTAAAAAAGATTGTCAAGTTATTGTTTGGTAAAAGCTTAACTCTTTACCATGCAACAAAATTTCCGACTTTAAACGCATTTGCAAAAATACAAATTGAATGTGACTCAAATCATACCATTATCTGTGAAATGATGAAAAACATAGTTTGAAAAAGAAAAAAAATGCTGGTTAAATGACAAAATTTTAGACTTGTCCAAATTGAAAGCATTTGCAGACTGCAAAATAAATATGACTCAAAAATTGAAATTTGATTTTAGAAGAGTAGAAAACTTTGTTACCAGCATTTTCCCATTTTTCCACAATGTTTTCAGAAGGTTTTTTCCTCTA
This sequence comes from Tridacna crocea, assembly GCA_943736015.1. Lineage (NCBI taxonomy): Eukaryota > Metazoa > Mollusca > Bivalvia > Cardiida > Cardiidae > Tridacna > Tridacna crocea. Next base: position 27,851,007 of record OX031066.1, on the reverse strand, counting down.
GGTTGTAAAGGGTTAAAGAACCTTACTACTTTGGGTTGTTAAAACTTGGGATTTGTGGTAAAAGGTTAACCCATTTCCACACAATCCCTACTTTTAACGACCCTGAGAAAGAAGCCCATTGAAAACATTGTGGGAAAAGGAGAAAATGCTGGTAATCAGCATTTTCTCCTTTTCCCACAATGCTTTCTACGCTTCACAAAACAAATTTCAAATTTTCAGTCACTTTTATTTTGTCGTCTGCAAATGCTTTCAGTTTGGACTAAAATATTAAATATTGTCGTGTGGTCATGAGTTAATCTGATGTTAATAATGTGCCTTTTAGCTCAGTTGTTTTCAAAGACAAAGTCATGGTATTGTTTAGCTCTGTAGTTGTCATCGACATCATTGTTATTGTCCGGATCTCTGTTCTGCAAAAGCTTGGAAATTTATGATTTCTCTGTTATTACGGAAGATGTAGAGGATATTTGTTTTTTACAGTGAAAGAATGAAATATATTTTGAATGAATATAATTGGCTGTGCCAGTTGTGAAAATATTACCAATGACGTTTATGAGATGAAATAAAATTCGATATTTTACAAAAAAAAACAACAAATATTTTATTTATTTTTAAAAAGTGTGTTGAAATAGGTAAATGTCATTATAAGTCACAGAATTTGATAAAATCCCAGTACATTTCTTTTTACTTATTCTCCATGGTGCACCCTCTCTGCATAGCAAAGCATTACAAAATTACATCAAGCGCAAGAAATCTGGTTGTGAGGCATGCACATTTTATCTAGGTAATGAGAGGGCTGGAACGACTGTTTCTGCCCACAGTTGAAGAGTTAGAATATAAAAATCAGTATTTTTACTGTGATCTCAACCCTTTACCACACAATGCCGACTTTTGATGCTCCTTGAAACAAAGCCTTTTGAACACATTGTGGGAAAAGAAGGAAATACTGGTAACCAGCATTTTCTCCTTTTTCCACAATATTTTTTAATCTATCAAAGAAAATTGCACCATTTTAGCCACATTGAAATTGTCGTCTGCAAATGCTTTTAATTTAGACAAGGATAAAATTTTGTCATCTGGTAAACGGTTAACCATGAAATAGCGAAAAATATTTCACTGATATTTCTCAATAAGCTACTGCAAAGCATGAAACAAACATTTGTATTTACTTTAAACTTGGACAAGTTGTCAACTGTCAAGAGGAGAACCCAATAAAACAAGGGCAGATAACCATCAAGATATTGTTTATATAGTTATGCCTCATTTTTAGCTCTACTGATTTTGAGAAAAATCTAACAAACAATATAGGAAAAGTAGCCATTTCTAGTTGAAAATTTTAAATTCTTGTTTACGCGATAAAGTCTGCATTTCTCATCAGATTTTCATGAAACTTGCACAGTTTATTTATCTTATCAATAGCTTCAACCCTATTGATTTTGAGAAAAATCCACCAAAAAGTATGGGAAAAGTAGCCATTTCCAGTTGAAAATTTCCAATTCTTGTTTACGTGATAAATTCTGCAGCTGTTGCTAGATTTTTGTGAAACTCACAGTTTGTTTGTCACCCTATTGGTTTTGAAAAAAATCAAACAAACAGTTTGGGAAAAGTAGCCATTTCAAGTTGAAAATTTCAAATTCTTGTTTACATGTTAAAGTCTGCATTTCTTGTCAGATTTTCATGAAAATTAAACAGTTCATTATAAATCACATCAGTAGCTTCAACCTTATTAGTTTCGAAAAAATTCCAATAAACAATATGGGAAAAGTAGCCATCTCAAGTTGAAAATTTCACATTCTTGTTTACGCAATAAAATGTGCATTTGTTATCAGATTTTTGTGAAACTTGTACAGTTTGCTTATCTCATCAATAGCTTCAACCCTATGGATTTTGAAAAAAATCCAGCAGAAAGTATGGGAAAAGTACCCATTTCAAATTAACTGCCAGTAGAGCATATTCAGGCCCTTCTGGGCCTTCTAGTTTACTTAAAACTTTCCCTTAAAATCAAGCACTTGCAGCCTAGCGATGGCACCATCGTGTGATGGTCTTGATGCACCTTCCCTGTCATAAGAACGCTTTATAGTATTACATAAGCAAAAGAAATGTTGGGTAAATGAGCGTAAATTACGTCATATTCATCCTGGTTGAGTTTCACAGACTGTTTACCTAGGTGAATAGTTCGCAGGAACCATAGTATCTATCTTCATTTGAAGAGTTAACTCATTACCAAACAACGATATTTTATGAACAGATGTCAAAATAAAGTGAATGAAAACTTGAAATTTGTTTTGTGAAGAGTAGAAAACATTGTGGGAAAAGGAGAAAATGCTGGTCACCAGCATTTTCTGCTTTTCCCACAATTTTTTCTGAAGGCTTCTTTCTCAGGGTCGTCAAAACTAGGGATTGAGTGGTAATTGGTTAAGGAAGCATTTGCAGTTAATTTCATTGGTTGTTACAATGAATTATCAAACTCTATAAGCCGCTATTATTTCCCAATAAATTACCAAAATGCTTGAAATAGAGTTTATTAAAACATGAACATATGAATTCAGCACTATAAACACAGTGCAACGAAAGCTTGGTAAAATCCATGTTATTGTGTATAGAATGACATCATTCAGTAAAAGTAAGGAAGTTATTCAATGGAATATAATCTGCATTCATATTTTTACTCTAAGTATTAACTTGTTTTCCTGTCATTAACCCATTACCACACAATCCCTACATTTGACACCCCTGAGAAAGAAACCTTTAGAAAACATTGTGGGAAAAGGAGAAAATGCATTTTCTCCTTTTCCCACCATGTTTTCTACCCTTCACAAAACAAATTTCAAATTTTCAGTCGCTTTTATTTTGTCGTCTGCAAATACTTTTGATTTGGACAAGTCTATAATATTGTTGTTTGATAATGAGTTAAGAATTAGTCATGTTAGAATCGAAATGATCTTCTTTCTATCATGGTTTATGGTTCAACAAACCATGTTGTGAGTTATGAGGTGCAATGAATAAGCCACTCAGGCTATTGCCCTCATGGTTTATCTAGTGTGCCTCATAACTCACAACTGTGGTTTATTGAATGATAAACCATGATAGAAAACTGTGGTCTTATATCATCAAGATTCCTCTTTGTTCTTCCAAAATTTTGTTCACTTGATCCAGAAATCTGATTGAAGACGTATCTGTTCTTACAGATGTCAACCTTCTATAATATTTACCAAGAGCCTTCTGGGCCCGCCTTCATGCTAAGCCAGTTGGAATACAGATCAAAGGAACAAGAAGAGAAATGTGCAACCAAAGCTCTACAGATTTGCACATCGTATGTTTTATATATGTTTACCATATATGGCAGTGTCCTTTTATTCTTGTTGCCCCTCTAATTAACCCCTTCCCAAACAATCTCTGGTTTTTATGGGTCAGGAATAGAAGCCTTTTGAAAACATTTTGGGAAAAGGAGAAAATGCTGGTAACCAGCATTTTCTCCTTTTCCCACAATGTTTTCTACCCTATCATAGACAGAAATCATCTTTTCAGCAAGAACTGAATTGTCGTCTACAAATGATTTCAATTTGGTCTAGTCCAAAAAATTGTTGTTTGGGAAAGGGTTAACTCACCCCAGCTTTTTTCTAACCAGAATTTTAACATGACATGTGAATTTGGCTCTAAAAACACAGTGCAACAAACTCATGGTAAAATCTATGTAATTCTATTTTAGAGTGGCGTCATTCTGTGTAGAGTGATGTATAAAGTAAGTAAATTATTGAATGGAATATAATCTGCATTCCTCTTTTTACTCTAACTATGAACTTGTTTTCCTTTGATTTAGAGTTGGTCATGTTAGAATCGAAATAATCTCCTTTCTATGGTGGTTTATTATTCAATAAACCAAGTTGTGAGTTATGAGGTGAAATGAATAACCCACTAGGGCTATTGCCTATGTGATTATTCATTGTGCCTCATAACTCACAACTGTGGTTTATTGAAAAATGAACCACGATAGAAAGAAGATTATTTTTTATATAAGCCTACCAGATGGCCATTTTATTGACATGGATTAGATGGAATCAACTTACAGCATTAACATAATCTTAATTACTTCAAAAATCAGTGTTAGCATATATGGGCTTCATCGACCCTGTCTGCAAAAGGTCAGTGAGATCTCTTTGTTGGACAATGTAGATCAGGATCAGGCTACACACTCTGTGCAGTCTGCTCTTTTCCAACACTGTCTGCAAAAGGTCAGTGAGTTGCACCTACCAGCCTAAGGATTTATAGTTGTCCACAAAACCTTTGTGTTTACTAAAGCCACAAAACAGACCCAATTATCTCTTTACCAAATGACAAAATTTTAGCCTTGCCCAAATTGAAAGCATTTGCAGACGACAAGATAAACATCACTCAAGAATTGAACCCTGACTTTCGAAGAGTAGAAGACATTGTGGGAAAAGAAAATGCTGGTTACCAGCATTTTCTTCTTTTCCCTCAATGTTTTCAGAAAGTTTCTTCATCTGGGTCGTAAAAAACATGGATTGTTTGGTAAAGGGTTAAACTAACTACTGATTTCTTTTTACGCTGTTATTTTAGATACCTATTGCCTGGTTCCTCTAATATGGCTATAATTGAGGTGAAGATGCCGACAGGATGGGAGCCAATTAAAGAGTCCATTGAGGAGGTAGGAAGAGTTGTTGTAAATTTTATTAATTATAGACATCTTAGCCAGATTTCCTCTGAAATCTTTAGCAAATGACAATTTTTTAGACTGGTCCGAATTGGAAGCACCCATTCTGGTAGCTCAGTGGTTATCGTATCCAATTCATGACCTGGTTTCAATATACAGTTATGACAAACTTTGTTTCATGTGATTTTTGTCCTGACAACAATGATTCATGTAGGAAAAGTAGTCAGTGGCATGGAAAGAAATTTGTCCCATTATTGGTGTGAGAAAGCCACATACCCTGAAACACATTCATGCAACAGTGAGCTATGGTGTAAGCCAAATATTTTTCTGGTGATTTCCATTGGATTTCATATAAACAGTGAGCAATCATGTAAGTCAATTATACCCCCATTCCACTAGGCCGCGATCTACGGCGCTCTGTGCGCTCATACAGAGCGCCGTAGATCGCCTCAGATCGCTGCCGGATTGGTGATTATGAGGTCACTCCCGCTCAGATAACAACTAGATGACGCTCCATCGGCGATCAAGTAACGACCATTGAGATCCGATAGCGATTGAACAGTACATAGCCACTATCGTAGCCTCGCTAGGTGTTGCGACCTTATGCGACCTGTTTTCGCTCCATTAGCGACCCGAGGCTTTGACCCTCCTTTCGCTCCTTCTCCTGGGTGGCATACTGTAGTTCACTAAAGAATTTATTGTACCTACACCAGGTGATCTCCAAATGCGAAATGATGATATGATGACTTTGAAGGATTAAGGTCCCTCTGTGCTCGAGGCATACTAGTATATTGTATGGACCATTAGAGAAAAAGAATCGGATACAAGGAAATCCGGGTACAAGCCTGAGCTCTTCTTCGAATATACCTCCTTGGTTCCTTAACATGCCCAGTGTAAAGCACCGATACACGCGAGGCTACCTCTGGGTTCCAAATCAGTCCACCTTGTGAGAAACCCAATGTGTCTCAGAAAGGTCCTGGTTGGGCCAGGTATCGAACTTCGGGCCTAAGGATTGAAAGTCTATCTGCAGTACAGGTCTGAGAGACAGACATTCTGTTATGTAGTCCTCCAAAAGCGCGATCGGAGCGCCATCATATCGCCACTTGATCGTAATTGAGCGCTATCCTATCGCCACTTGATCGTAACAGAGCGCTATCATATCGCCACTTGATCGTATGGGAGCGCGATCATATCTCCACTTGATCGCGACGGAGCGCTACTGCATCTCTAATGGTCGCTATCGGATCACATAGGAGCGCAATGACCTGCATACTGAAGGAACATTTGCGCTCTTGAGCCATCCGATAGCGCTCCATTTACGATGTTTACGTTCAAGTTGCGTTTCGATAGCGATTTAAGCGATTAAGTAGCGATGTGACGGCGTTCTGAACAGAGCGCCACGGATCTTTGTGCAAGGGAGTAGACTGGTGGCGATCTAGGCGATCTTGGAGATCCGTTAAAGATCTGTTAGCGTGCTTGGCGTTCTTGGCCCTCTGCATGGCGATCTACGGCGCTCCGTCAGAGCGCCGTGGATCACGGCCTAGTGGAATGGGGGTATTATTAACCTGATGATCTATGATGTACTTTCTTTAAACAATTAGCAATCATGTAAGTCAAATATAAACCTAAAGACCAATAATGTATCTCATGTAAACTGACCTATCATATAAGTCAGTTATTTACCAAATGACTTAAAAGTATAACTGGGAACATTGAGCTATTATGTAAGTCATATGTTTACATAATGACTTACAAAGTATCTCATTCAAAGAGTGAGCTACTATGCAGTTCAAATATTTACCAGATCACTTCAGTGTATCACATGTAAACAGTGAGCAAGCATTTAAGTAAAAGATTTACTTGATAACACACATTGTAATCAAGTAAACAGCAAACTACCATTTAACCCTTTCCCAAACAAGCCCTGGTTTTTACGTGTCTGCAGTAAAAGTCTTTTGAAAACACTGTGGGAAAAGGAGAAATTGCTTGTTATGAACAATTTCTCCTTTTCCCACAGTGTTTTTTACCCTTTTCGAGAACTTTCTGCTATTTTCTCAAAATCTAAAATTGTTGTCTGCAAACTCTTTCAGTTTGGAAGAGTCCAAAATTTGTTATTTGGGAAAGGCTCAAGTCTAATATATTTACTTGATGACTGGCATTGTATCTAAGGTAAACAATAAACCATCTTGTAAGTCAAGTTACACCTTGTCTCTAATTTTTTCTTACTTCATGAAATATAGACATGAAGATGAACTTTTCTGGATTATGTTGTTTCTTTTGCAGTTACAAAAGAATGGACTGATTGCAAGATTTGAACAGGACAAGAAATATGTTCAATTGTACTTTGATGAAGTAGGTTTACTTGTTTTGTTCCACTTTATTAGATTATTGGTGTACGAAATGACAAATCATACACTTGTCCAAATTGAAAGGTTTTGTAGGCAATAAATCATATGTAGATTAATTGGTTGAATTTGTCTGTGATGATTAGAAAACATTGTAGGAAGAAGAAAAAATGCTGGAAACCAGCACAATATTTTCAAGAGGCTTCTTACACAGGGTCTTTAAAAATCAGGATTGTTTTAAAAAGAGTTTGGGTTTGTCTACATCTACACATGTCAATAAATAAAGGATATTGGGGGGTTTTGGGTTAAATATGGAAATTTATTTCGTTCAGTGAAAATATTACTGATGGTGTCCATGAGATGAACTAAGTCTGAATCTTCAACTGAAAAAAAAAAACCAAACAAATATTCTATTTATTTCATGCTTTAACCCTTCTGGGAGGAACTTAATCAAAATCCAGTTCAGTTCTTTTCAGTTATTCCCCATAGAGTACCTCCTCGGCATAGCAGCGCATTACAATGTTATGTCAAGTGCAAGAAATGAAAGGCAAATAACGTCATAATAATTTCAATCTTGTTGTGAGTTATACACATTTTACCTAGTTAGCTAGAATGTAAAAGTTGGTATTTTCACTGGTCGTAACCATGGAATGTCGAAAAGTATTTCACTGGTATTTCTCAATATTCTACCAGAAAGCATGAAATAAAGAGAAAAATTGTCCACAGTGTGGATGTTTGTGGCAAATAAAATGCAGTGTAGAAATCTAGATCAGAATCATAATCATGTGGTCTTAGTACATATAAAATCTTCTATATTTTTTAATATCTATGCTATGTAAGAGCTCCAGATAAATGGGAGTGATAGTATTCTAAATCCATCATTTCTCTTCCGAATCCTATGTTGTGGGTACTCGTTAGAATCATCATGATGAGACAATCTAATGAGTACCCATAATGTAGGGTTTAGTGTAGAATAATTAATATATTGAAGTTTGGAATCAGAATCGCTCCCTCTATCTAGAGTTATGCTATGTAACCTAAATGGAATATTCCCATAAAAAAGAAAAAATAAAAGGGACTAAAATTTCGAAATTTGTTTATTGAATGGTAGAAATCATTGTGGGAAAAGGAGCAAATGCTGATTACCAGCATTTTTCTCCTTTCCCTCAAAGTTTTCTAAGGGCATCTTCCTCAGGGTCGTTAAAAGTCGTCATTGTATGGTAAAGGCTTAAACTACCCAGACACAGATGCCTTTCACAAAAATCAATGGCTAAAAGAGAAATTGCTGATAATTAGCAATATGCTCCACGATGTTTTCTACCTGTCCCAAAACAGAAATGTCAACGTTTTTGTAACAGGTATTTGGTTGTCTTCAAATGTTGACAATTTGGATAGTTTAAAAATTTTGTTTGGTAAAGAGTTAAGATATAAAGGATCTGACATGAGTTGGGTTTTTTGATACATGTATATATAGGATCTGACATAAGTTAGCTTTTGAGATAGAATTTCATTAACTCTTTACCTTACGAGAAAATCTTAGACTGCTCCAAATTGACAGCATTTGCAGAGGACAATGTAATTGTGACTGAAAAATTGAAATTTAATTTAGCAAGGTTAGAAAACATTTTGGGAAAAGGAGAAAATGCTGGTTACCAGCATTTTCTCCTTTTCCCACAATGTTTTCAAAAGGCTTCTATCTCAGGATCATTAAAAGTCTGGTTTGTGTGATAAAGAGTTAGACAAGTCTTTGGCAAGCCCAGTAACAGTTCTTTTCTTTGATGAGTTCAATGCAATTTTAACACAAATGCCAAAGAATGTCAGATCCTTTTTATCACATAATGATATTGCACAAATTATAGATCAGAATATGCAAAAACCACTTATAACTGCACCAGCAGTAATATTCATGATAACCATTCATTTCTACGAAATGTGTACAAAATAAGGTCACACAATTGTAGTGGTAGACTTGTATAATAAAATTTGTAATAGGTATATTACACTGTAAAAAGAGAGGTTATGTGAAATTTGATATTTCAGATCACTGGAAATGAGACCTGTATTGTGATTGAAGCAGAGAAAACACTAGAAACTGACTCCAAGCCGGCTGTGATTCGTGTTTATGACTATTACGAAACAGGTACACCTTAAGCCCTTAACTGTCTAATGTTCTTTATATACATCTTGTTTTTAGCTCACCTGAGCACAAAGTGCTCATGGCAAGCTTTTGTGATCGTACAATGTCCGTCGTCCATCATGCATCTTCCATCATCCACAATTTCTTTAAACATCTTCTCCTCCTAAACCACTGGGTCAATCTTGATGAAACTTGGCAGGGATGTTCCTTGGATGAAACTCTACCAAAGTTGATCAAGAGATTTAATTCTAGCTATAACTCTGGTTGCCATTGCAACCAAAAGGAAAAAAATAGCAAAATCTTTTAAAATCTTCTTCTCTGAAAGAAGAAGGCATAGAGCTATGATATGTAGCATCTCCTAGTGGACCTCTACCAAGATTGTTCATATGATGCCCCTGGGGTCAAAACTGGCCCTGCCCCTGGGGTCCCAAGTTTGAAACATAGGAACACAGGAGGAAAACTTTAAAAATCTTCTTCTCTGAAACTAGAAAGTGCAGAGCTTTGATATTTGGTATGTAGCATCTTCTAGTGCACCTCTACTGAGATTGTTCATTGATGCCCCTGGGGTCGAGACTGGCCCCGTCCTGTGGGTCACAAGTTTGAAACATAGCAACAAAGAAGGAAAACTTTAAAAATCTTCTTCTCTGAAACTAGAAGGTGAAGAGCTTTGATATTTGGTATGCACCATCTCCTAGTGGACCTCTACCAAGATTGTTCATATGATGCCCCTGGGGTCAAACCTGGCCCGGCCCCAGGGGTCACGAATTTGAAACATAGGAACAAAGAAGTAAAACTTTAGAAATCTTCTTCTCTGAAACTAAAAGATGCAGAGCTTTGATATTTGGTTTTTAGCAACTCCTAGTGGACCTCTACCAAGATTGTTCATATGATGCCCCTGGGGTCAAAACTGGCCCGGCCCCAGGGGTCACGAGTTTGAAACATAGCAACAAAGAAGGAAACTTTTTAAAAATCTTCTTCCCTGAAACTTGAAGGTGCAGAGCTTTGATATTTGGTATGTAGCATTTCCTAGTGGACCTCTACCAAGATTGTACATATGATGCCCCTGGGGTCAAAACTGGCCCCGCCCTGCGGGTCACGAGTTTGAAACATAGGAACAGAGAAGTAAAACTTTAAAAATCTTCTTCTCTGAAACTAAAAGATGCAGAGCTTTGATATTTGGTTTTTAGCATCTCCTAGTGGACCTCTACCAAGATTGTTCATATGATGCCCCTGGGGTCAAAACTGGCCAAGCCCCGGGGGTCACGAGTTTGAAACATAGCAACAAAGAAGGAAAACTTTATAAATCTTCTTCTCTGAAACTAGAAGGTGCAGAGCTTTTATATTTGGTTTTTAGCATCTCCTAGTGGACCTCTACCAAGATTGTACATACAATGTATGATGCCCCTGGGGTCAAAACTGCCCCCGCCCTGCGGGTCACGAGTTTGAAACATAGGAACAGAGAAGTAAAACTTTAAAAATCTTCTTCTCTGAAACTAGAAGGTGCAGAGCTTTGATATTTGGTTTATAGCATCTCCTAGTGGACCTCTACCAAGGTTGTTAATACGATGCCCCTGGGGTCAAAACTGGCCCGGCCCAAGGGGTCACAAGTTTGAAACATAGCAACAAAGAAGGAAAAATTTTAAAAATCTTCTCTGAAACTAGAAGGTGCAGAGCTTTGATATTTGGTATGTAGGATCTCCTAGTGGACCTCTACTAAGAATGTCCATATGATGCCCCAGGGGTCACAAGTTTGAAACATAGGAGTAAAGAAGGACAACTTTAAAATTCTTCTTCTCTGAAACTAGAAGATGCAGAGTTTTGATATTTGGTATGTATAGCATCTCTTAGTGGATTTCTACCAAGAATGTTCATATAATGCCCCTGGGGTCAAAACTGGCTCGGTCCATGGGGTCACAAGTTTGAAATATAGGAACAAAGAAGGAAAACTTTAAAAGTCTTCTTCTCTAAAAGTAGTTTAGTTTAAACATATTTATTTTACATCGATTGAGAAACAAGTTCTTACAACTTATACTAATCTTTCTCGATTCTGCTTCCTGGGAACTACACCAGTACTCGCGCCGATTGTGTGGGCCAATGAAAAATCCCAAAGTTGACACCCGCTTCCAGGTATCGAACTCAGGACCCTTAGGTTATGAGGCCGACGCTCTACCTCACGACCACGGACACCACAAAAAAGTAGAAGATGCATTTTGCACAGTTACATACCTAGTCAGAATTATTTGACCTTGAACTTTGATATTTGGTATTTATCTTTATTGTAGACCTTTGCTGCTTAGTACTCAGGTGAGCGATATAGGACCATCATGGTCCTCTTGTTATGGGTGCTTTATAGGTTTGTATTCTGGTTGAAAGATGGAAATCTGCTGTGGAATACTTAACCCTTTCCCAAACAACAAATTTTAGACTCTTCCAAACTCAGAGTTTGCAGACAACAATTTCAAATTTGAAAAAAATGACAAAAAGTTCTCCAAATGGTTAGAAAACATTTTGAGAAAAGGAGAAATTGCTTGTGACTAGCAATTTCTCCTTTTCCCACAGTGTTTTAAAAAGACTTGTACTGCAGACACGTAAAAACAAGGGCTTGTTTGGGAAAGGGTTAATTATGTGATGTCAGCATAGGGCAATCTGGAAAATGTGGAATACTCTTGAAATACTCCAGATCTGCGCCAATATTGTTTCTGTATCATCCTGGAATACAAACATTTAAGGCTAATTCATCATGCCTCATGGATTATTTTGCCAACATTCTTTATTTTCTACATACCTGCAAATTTCAACAACAAAATTTTGTATTTTCTTACATTGTACACAAAAACAGCTACCAAAATAAAACAAATTAATATTAAGTGATTGATATTTTCATTTTTATGAATGGTGGAGTATCATTGCATTACATTTTGACCAAACAAGTGGCAAATCAGTACAAACATATTTCACTTGTGAGATAAAATCTGATTTTTTCTCTATCACAGCTTTCTCTGAGTCGATAACCTACAACCTGGAGACCTCGTGTGAAAAGCAAACAAAAGAGGATATCTCGAAAGACAACAAAGGATTAAATTGTTTGATCATGCAATGTCGTGTGCTGGATTCCTCACCCAAAAGCTTTGTACCCGAGGTTAGTTGGTTATTCGTCTTTTGTATAAATATGAAGCCATAAATCGCCTTTAACTCTCTCCCAAATGACAAATTCTAGACTGTTCCAAACTCGGTGTTTGCAGATGACAATTTTGAATTTGATGAGAATGACAGAAAGTTTCCGATAAGGCTACAAAACACTGGGAAAAAGAAGAAATTGCTCGTTATGAGCAATTTCTCCTTTTCCCACAGTGTTTTCTAAAGACTTGTACTGCAGACACATAAAAACCAGGACTTGTTTTGGAAAGAGTTGAGCCATTAATCACCTTTTAGTTGCCTTTTTGGGTAATGTAGATCAAGACTAAAAGTCAGTGGTTCGTTCATCTACTGTTAAAAAAATTGGTTTTGGTTTTAACCCTTCACCATTTGATACGACTTTACATTGCCAGCATTTTCTCCTTTTCCCACAATGTTTTCTACCTATCAAAGAAAAAAATGCAGCTTTTAGCCACATTGATTTTGTCCTATGCATATGCTTTCAATTTTATTATCTCCCTCTGGATAAAATAAATACACATCAGTCTAATTTGGGCATCCTGGGTACAGAACCGGACTACTTTTCTACGCGACAAGTTTTACTTTCAATGTCAACCTAAATTGAAAGTTTACTCAATAAAACACTACCTGGTGTGATTTATTTGGCTATGCTCAGCAGTTTAGAGAAATCTTGGGCTAAAACAGGCCTGATTTCTTGTCAAACTTATTTATCAAAGCCATTTTCTGCATTGCTACTTTATAGCGCGTATTACTATAATCCACCCAATATTGGGGGAGTGATGCGTCATAGTAGACAGCTTGAATCTTCTAAGAATATGACAAGTGCAGACAATGCTTTCAATTTGGACGAGGCAAAATTTTTGTTGTCTGGTAAAGGATGAAACATTTTTGTTTTACATTGATTTAGAAACAAGTTATTGCAAGTTGTGCTAATCTATCTTGATTCTACTGCCTGGGAACTACACCAGTACTCACACCAAATGTGTGGGCCAGTCAACAGTACCAAAGTTGACACCTGCTTCAGGGTTTTGAACTTGAAACCTTGTGGATAAGAGGCCAACGCTAAACCTCACAACCACAGACATCAGAAATATTTAAGAAATGATCTTCTTACACTATTGTGGTTTATCAGTCAATAAACCACAGTTGTGAGTTATGAGGCACAATAAATAATCCACAAGAGCAATAGCCCAACAGAAAGATTGTTTCAATTCTAACATGACCAACACTTAATCTTAAAGGTAAAAACAAACATACTTTGATTAAAAACATGAATGCACATTGTAACATGACACGTGAATTCAGCTCTATAAACACAGTGCAAGGAAAGCGTGGTAAAATCTGCGACAATCCATGCAGTGTGACGTCATTCTATATTGAGTGACGTCATTTAATGAGTTGGTTATTCAATGCAACATTATCTTCATCCGCGTGTTTACTCCCAAGTTCGAACTTGTTTTCCTTTCATTAAGAATTGGCCATATTAGAATCAAAATAATCTTCTTCCTATCGTGGTTTGTCATTCAATAAACCACATTTTGAGTTATGAGGCACAATAAATAAACCACTCAGGCTATCGCCCATGTGGATTATTTTTTGTGCTGCATAACTCACAACTGTGGTTTATTGAATGATAAACCACGATAGGAAGAAGAGTATTTCTTAATTATATATACAGAATGACTTCACCCTATATAGAATGACCTCACTCTACATAGAGTAACATAGATTTTAACACACTTTCATTGCACTCTGTTTATAGAGCTGAATTCATGTGTGGTGTTAGAATATTCTATAAAGCACCTTTCACTTCTTTAGTTGCCTTTGTGGCCAGTGTAGATTAAGATCAGGTTGCACAGAATGTGCAGTCTGATCTTTGATCTACATTGTCCACTTCATTTTGACGAGCTTTACCAAATCAATCTTGAAATTGCCCATCAATTGACTTTGCCCAAATTTGCCTTATTTGGGTCAAAGATGGCTGTCTGAAAACATTGTGGGTACAGAAGGAAATGTTGATTATCATTAATTTCTCCTTTTCCAACAATGTTTTCAAAAACATTTAACCTCAGGGTTATGAAAAATTAAGATTGTCTGGTAGAGGGTTGAACTTGAAATTTTTTTATTGGCTCACCTGAGCACGAAGTGCTCAGGGGAGCTATTGTGATAACGCTGTGTCCGTCGTCCATCGTCAACTTTTTACCTAGAGGCCACATTTTTCATCCGATACTCATGAAACTTGGTCAGAATCTTTGCCTCGATCAAATATCGGATGAGTATGAAAGTGGGTCATGTCCAGTCAAAAACTAGGTCACTAGGTCAAATCTTAGAAAAACCTTGTGTACTCTCTAGAGGCCACATTTTTTTGTCGGATACTCATGAAACTTGCTCAGAATGCTTGTCTTGATACAATCTCGCACGAGTTTGAAAATGGTAATTGTCGGGTCCAAAACTAGGTCACTTGGTCAAATCTTAGAAAAACCTTTTGTACGCTATAGAGGCCATTACTCATAAAACTTGGTCAGAATGTTTGTCATATTGATATCTCAAAAGTGTTGGATAATGACTAATGTCTGATAAAAAACACTGGGAAACTAGATTGAAAATGGTTCATATTTGGCCAAAAGACTCAGGTGAGTGATTTCAGGGCCATCATGGCCCTCTTGTATTGCTTAATATTGTACAACACAATCCTGACTTTTAACAACCCAGAGGAAGATGCCTTCTGAAAACAATTGTGGAAAAAGGTCACTAGCATTTTTTCCTTTATCCTACAATGTTTTATAATCCTCTCAAAACAAATTTCAACTCTGTAGCTCCATCTATCTTCTTGTCAACAAAGGCTTTGAAGTTAGACTTGTCTATAACTCTTTATCAAACAACAAAATTTTGAACTTGTCCAAATTGAGAGCTTTTGGCAAAAAATAAATCAAATTTGACCATAATGGTGAAAACTGTCCATGATAGAATTGAAAACATTGTGGGAAAAGGAGAAAATGCTGGTTTTCTCCTTTTCCAACAATGTCTTCAAAAGGCTTCCTTTCTCAGGGTAATAATTAACACGAGATTGTGTGCTAAAGGGTTCAATATATTGGATGTAATTTCAGGGATGCCCCAAATGCTATGACACCCTGCAGGAAGATCTTCTCAGAAAGGCTGTATGTGATGCTAAAAGAGGTATGACCAACTTTTACATGAGATTGATTGAGTGATTGATTGATAGATTGATTGATTGAGTGAGTGAGTGATTGATAGATTGATTGATAAATTGTAAGGTGTTCTGATTCAGAAATAATCTTCTTACTATTGGGGTTTATCGTCTAATACACCACAGTTGTGAGTTATGAGGCTAAATAAATAATCCATGATGGCAATAGCCCAAGTGGTTTATTCATTGGGCCTCATAACTCAAAACGTGAAAAATAAACCATGATAGAAAGAAAATTATTTTGATTCTATCATAACCAACTCTTGATGGAAAACAAGTTCATACTTAGGTGAAATTGTGGATGAAGATTTTAAATTCAGTTCAATAACCTGCTTACTTCATACAGAAAGACATCACTCTATATTGAATGACATCACTGTACATAGAATGACATCACTGTACATTGAATGACATCACTGTACATAGAATAACATAGCTTTTACCATGCTTTTGTTGCAATGTGTTTATAGACCAAATTCATGTTTCATTTGCAGCAGCCAGTACACTTATCTGTGTTTTCCTGGAGACTTTTGTTTTTACTCTGCACAATATTCTTTCCAAACCATTGGCTGCTTGCCCACTTAACCCTTTCCCAAACAAATGGTTTTTAGGCCAGGGAATCCCTCTCAAGGGATACCCTTGCCTATAGGGATCGTAAGCTGCCTATTCAGACAAAAATGTTGGACGGTGTGTCCACTCTATATCGCTGAGTCCACCAAAACAACTAGTTTCCCAAGTATATACAGATTGCTTATCACACGGTGTAAATGCTTTCCTATCCTCAAAGCTTTCATCTGCAAAATGCCATGGAATTGCAAGGGTATTACGACCCTTTAATAACTGAAGAGTATGTGTCTTTTATCCCGTTTTTGTCATTAACACTGACCTAATAAAGGCGTAACCTAATAAACTTAGCTTTATCCGACAGTTGTGTATTCCTACGCACTATATACGGTTAAGATGTATAACGCTCTCTCTTGCACTCCGGATCATTCACATTCATACATGTATGGTGAGAGTAACGAACGACAACTCTGCTCGGAATTTGTCTATAACATTGTGTTGACATTTGAACATATGTGTCACAAAACGCGTCTCCACTAAAATGCAATTGTAAATAAAGCAAACTACATATAGAATATTGGCCCGTGTTATGTTTATCACTTTTTCCTATGTATATCGACTAAATCTAGGCTACTTCAGCGGAATGCTGGAGAAATCGGCCCCTGAAAAAATCGTCCCCAAACTGCTTGGCCCGTGTTATGTTTATCACTCCGGAGAAATCGTCCCCAAATAAGATTTTAGAAAAATTGACCCCAACATCAAATTTCATCCATATCGTTAATCAAGTTGTCTATAAGAATATTTTTTGAAAGTTCGTTGTCTTTAGTATGTACATTATGTGTATTAGTTACCTTTATCCAAGAGTCATTTGGTAGTTTTGTCATTGTTTATACTGCCTATTTCACATTGATAGGATGTATTTCACACCTTTTACACCTGTCACAAATAGATTACACCTTTGTGATTCTAACAAATGTCTTTGATTGACTTTGATTTGAAACCAAATAAATGGTTATAATTTTTTTCTGTAGTCGTTCGCTTGTCATTTAATGTATTTTTTTTTATCTCTCTCTCTACAAGTGTCATATGACATACCTGTGACCAATACCATTTAGCAGGGGCATCAGTGTCTCTGACACACATATTTCTAGTGTTCACTAGGGCTTGTGTGCATCTGAATATTTCTGGTCCATAACTTCTACAATTGTGGATGGATTTCAAAATAATTTGGCACAATTGACCTCCATCACGAATAAATGTGCCATTTGAAATATCTGTTGAAGTAGGTTGAAGATCAAGGCCACATTGAAGGCCAATTTTTTGTCCGAACCATAACTCCTACATTTTTGGATAGATTCCGCTATAAATTAGCATAATGCATTGATCTCCATCATGAGCAGAAGTTCCCTTTGAAACATTTATTCAAGTTCAGGGTCTAGGTCAAGCTTGAGAGTCAAGTGTTCGTGGGCTTGACACAAGTTGTCCTTGGACAACGATTATGAATTAGGATTAACGTCTTTTTATATTATGTAGATATAAGTATCGAAGCTCAAGTCACCGTGACTTGTCAGTAAAATAGGCAAGTAAAATAGGTAAACCGAGCCTAATCGTTTTCCCAAAACAATCCAACCTTTTCACAGTATTTTATTGAGAAAATATTTTGGCTAAAAGAGACTTTGCTTGTAAAAAGCAATTCCTCCCAATTTCCCCAAAATCTTACTTTTCAATATACACGAAGAACTACTTTGGATTTTCATCTACAACTTCCTTCAAATATGACCTGTTTGAAATTTTGTCGACTTTTGGAAGGTAGAGACAACATGACCAACTGCCATATCATTCCAATCTTTATTATTCATTACATTTTACATTGATATCTATCTTACATGTATTTTCATTGAAATAAATAAAAATAAATATGTTCTTGCGTCATAAATGTAAAAAATAACGTCATTCAGGACTACAAGACATCACATGTCTCAGAAAATTTAGATAATCAAAGTTGGTATTGCACCAATTGAATAGTTCAATTTTGACTTGGGATTGTTTACAAGCACGACAAATTACTAAGTATTCTAAGCCATTATTAAGCACCCCATAACTGTGAGCACATGCATAGCTCTGGCTTAATTAGTTTCTGGCTGGTGCTTTCTAGTATCAGTTCAAAATTTCCTATTAAAACCAAGAATTCCAGGGGCTTAGTGGAATCTGCTTGTATCCCTGTCCGTCTACCTGTTTGTAGTAATTAAAATTGACCTCTTGTGTAACATTATGAATGAGTCTAAAAATAGATACACCTAGCCTGCAGTGAAACTCAGCTATATTAACCCTCACTGGACAGAGCCCTTGTCTTTCCCTTCAGTCATCAAGCCTATGTAGATTATTGTGTACCGTTAAACTGTTCCTTTACTTCTTGTATATTACATAGTTAACCGTCACATCTTGTGTTGTTGATTAACTATAATGCAGTTTGATGGAACTCTACATATATTATTATTAATGTTATGAGCCCATTAACATTACATCTTGTATTGTTTTGTATCCTCAATTTCCTGGCCTTCAGTACTATCAGTACTTTGATTTACAATCCTGAGATAGAAGCCTTTTGAAAACATTGAGGGAAAAGGAGAAAATGCTGGTAACCAGCATTTTCTCCATTTCCCACAAGGTTTTCTATCCTGCTTGATACAAATTTCAATTTTTGAGTTGCGTTAATTTTGTTGTCTGCAAGTGCTATCAATTTGGACCTGTCTACAATTTTGTCGTTTGGTAAAGAGTTAAATCATCATTGAGGCAATGGTCAGCTGTTACGAAGGAATGTATTCTTTTGTGAATACTATCATCATACCTCATAAAGATATATCTGCCTAGCCAGAGATCAAACCAGTAACCTTTCTTTAAAAATAAAGTCTGTACAAAACATTAAAATTGTGCAGTATAACTGATGTTGAACACATGCAAACATACAAATATGTACTTTGTACATCTGCAACACAAATGTTTTCGGGGTATACTGGAATCTGCCTGTCAGTGTGTCCATCTGTATGTCTGTCTGTGTGTCCATCTGTGTACAAAATACTAGTAATTTGTTTCGCAAACTACTCCTACAGTTTCCCTGCTATCGTATTGAAAGTTTGTTGATACATTGATTGTTGACTGAAGTTGTGCAAGATACAGTTTTCAATCATATACTCCCTATTATTTCAGGGTAATCTCCCCTTGAACTTTGATTTATTTTTTTCAAATTGCCAGTTTCTGTCAAAGCGCTGATAGGGGTATTAAGTCACATTCAGTGACAGCTCTGGTTTGTTGATGTTTTAAGATACATGTACAAATACAATTTCTTTGTCAATTTTCTGGAAAACAGTATCCCTTTACCACACTGTGACAACTTTTAATTTTTTCTTTTCAAATCTTTAAAATATAGATGTGTCCAAATTTTGTGTGTGGATTATATTTGTCATTTTATTTATTTACATCTTACTTATTGATTGTATGATTGATTTATTTTTGTTTATTTTTTTCAAGACAGTAGGGGTTGATGATAATGATTGAATGATTAATTGATATAATTGCAGTTTACAAAGCTGTGGTTGGCAGGAAAAAGAGGTTTTCAATTAAACTAATGGCCAATTTGACAATAAGACCGAAGAAGGAAATTGGTGCCTTTGTAAATCCAAAGATGGCAGAAGAATGTAAATCGACATGTCCAATCTTGGAGAATAAAGGTAAAGAGCTTACATGTCTGTGTAACCATTTCCCAAACAAGGCCTGGTTTTTACGTGTCTGCAGTAAAAGTCTTTTGAAAACACTGTGAGAAAAGGAGAAGTTGCTCGTAACAAGCAATTTCTCCCTTTCCCACAGTATTTTCTACCCTTTTGTAGCTTACCTGAGCACAACATGCTCAAGGGGAGCTTTTAGGATCACCTGGTGTCCGTCGTACATCATGAACAATTCTTTAAACATCAACTCCTCCTAAACTGCTGGGCCAATTTGGACCAAACTTGGCTGGATTTTCCTTTGGAGGTCCTCTTTAAAATTGTGTACAGAATTTGATTCCGTCAAAAACCCTGGTTGCCATGGCAGCCAAATGGAATTTTTTAAGAAATTCTTTAAAAATCTTGTTCTCTGAAACCGCTGGTCAGATTTTAAAATAAGTTCACAGAGATGTTCCTTGGGTGACCCTTTTTGAAATTTGTTTGCGAAATTTTGATTCGTCGAGAAACATGGCTCTGGTGAATGGGGGCTACTTGCACTATATGGAAATGAATAAATTCTTGAAAAGTCTTCTCTGAAACCTGCTGTCGTATTCTAAAATAATTTCACAGAGACATTCCTTGGGTGACCCTTCTCAAAAGCCATTTGTGAAATTTTGATCCGTCGAGAAACATGGCTCTGGTGAATGGGGGCTACTTGCACTATACACACATGAAGAAATTCTTGAAAATTCTTCTCTGAAAAGGCTAGTCAGATTTTAAAATAATTTCACAGAAATGTTCCTTGAATGGCCCTTTTCAAAAATTGTTCACAAAGTTTTGGTAGGTCAAGAAACATGGCTCTGGTGAATGGGGGCTACTTGCACTTTACAGAAATTAAGAAACTCCAAAAAATTCTTCTTTTCTGAAACTGCTGGTCAGATTTTGAAAGGACTTTTACAGGTGACCTTTTGAAAATTGCCTGGCAAAATAAGGATTTTGTGTCCAGTGTTTCAATACCTCAAAAAAAAAAAAATTGGCTATGATCCTCTCAAAAATTCAGGTAAGCAATCCAGGGCCATCTTGGCCCTCTTGTTTAGAACATTCTGCCATTTTCTCCAAATCTAAAATTGTCATCTGCAAACTCTTTCGGTTTGGAAGGGTCCAAAATTTATTGTTTGGTAAAGGGTTAACTCTTTATCAAACAACCACTGTTTTATCCTTTTCATACAATGTTTTTAAAGGGCTTCTTCCTCACAGCCATGAAAATTTTGGATTATGTAGTAAAGGGTCCTTTACTAGCATTAGTTTTGTGAATTAAGAATTTTAACTTTAAACACCAATAATTTGATTGGTTAAAAACGATATCTCAGCCAATCTGAGATAGTCGTAGAATTTGGAATTAGAACAACATTTTAAATCTTTACCAGATGAAACAATTTTATACTGGTCCAAATTGAAAGCATTTGCAGATGACATAATAAACATGCTTCAAAAATTGAAATTTCATTCCAGTAACTTAGAAAACATTGTGGGAAAAGGAGAAAATGCTGGTTACCAGCATTTTCTCCTTTTCCAACAATGTTTTCAAAAGGCTTCTGTCTAAGGGTCGTAAAAACCAGGGTGAAGGGTAAATGAGGTTGAAAAAATTACTCGTAAGGATGAGTTTTCAACCCTTTCCCAAAGGACAAAATTTTGGACTGGACTAAATTGAAAGCTTTTGTAGACAACAGTTCAGATGTAATGTAAATGATGACTTTTCTCTATGAAAGACTAGAAAACACTGTGGGAAAAAGGAGAAAATGCTGGTTACCAACAGCATTTTCAAGAGCCTTCTTTCTCAGCATCATAAAATCCAGGGATTGTTTGGGAAAGACTTAAGGGTGGCCCTTCAGATTTTAGGAAGAAAATTTCGAAAAATACAAAAAATCATCCTTATACTTCCAGAGCCTTTTTTAATTTGCATTCATAAAACCCCAGTAGTTGAAAGCCATAAGATGACAAGAGAAATTAGAGATTTGCATCTGTTTTTACCTGAGCAATACGCTCATTTACATACTGGAAATACACAGAGGAAGCTTCAAACATAGGGTCCAAAGAAAACATTATGGAAAATAATCATTGCATGTTTGTTATGTAATGGAATTGAAGCGTTATTAGTCACATGCAAGTCACTTGACATTCCTACAATTTTTTTTTTTTTTCATTTTTGGTGCGAAATCTAAAAATACCTTAAGAGTCTATGTAGCCTTTTAAGGCAATACCATCAAAAAATTTTTTTTTGTAATTTTATGAGTCTTAATTATTGATGATTGATATTGTTTATTCATATAAATTTCAGTGATATATATATTTTTTAATTTGGTGAGATTTTAAAAAACCTAAATACCCGTCTTTAAACTGCATCAAACCCTATTTGAGTGACAGATATTTAATGTCACACACAATCAGTTGATCCTAATTTACTCTCTTTTTAGCTGTATAGGCTGTAAGCCATCAGAGCTTATGTCATGGTGTGGTTTCAGTCGTCCGTCCATCCATCTGTCCGTCCGTCTGTTAGTCTTTTTCTTGTTTACACAATTAAAGCCTGCATTTGAGGTCAGATTTTTGTGAAAATTAAAGTTTGTTTATCTCATCAATAGCTTTAACTCTATTGATTTTGATAAAAATCTAACAAACAGTATGGGAAAAGTAGCCATTTCAAGTTGAATGTTTAAATTTTTTTTTACATGATAAAGTCTGCATTTGTTATCAGACTTTTGTAAAACTTGCACAACACAGTTTCATTATTTCATTAATAGCTTCAATCCTATTGATTTTGAAAAAAAATCCAACAAACAGTGTGGGAAAATTATCTATTTCAAATTGAAAATTTTCATTTCTTGTTTACGTGATGAAGTCAGCATTTCTTGTTTTATTCTTTGTATTTTTTTCTTTTTGCATCATGAATTCATAATGTATAATAGCATAAAAGCAAAATTACTGCCAGTAGAGCGATTTTAGGCCCTTCAGGGCCTCTAGTTACCAAACAATCCCTGGTTTTTAAGACCCAGAGGAAGAAGCCTTCTGAAAACATTGTGGGAAAAGGAGAAAATGCTGGTTACAAGCATTTTCTCCTTTTCCCACAATGTTTTCTACTCTTCACAAAACAAATTTCAAATTTTCAGTCACTTTTAATTGTCGTCTGCAAATGCTTTCAATTTGGACAAGCCTAATATATTGTCATTTTATAACAAGTTAAACAGGTACATTTAGAGAAATACTATAATGCAAGCCTTTTGCAAACTTAACAGCATTTCCTCGACAAATTTTATAAAATTTTATCTCAAATACCAATGAATATCAGTTTTTATCACATGCTGATTTCACGAAATACAGATCAGATGATGCAAAACCATCTATAGATCTATGCACTTGGGGTAATATCCATAAAACCCATTCACTCCTATGAAATACTTACAAAATGATGTCACAAAAGTATGACATCAAACGTGTAAGAAAAAAAATTATCACTTGAAACCAACTCCAGCAGTTTTTAAACCCATGACTTATTTTTGATAACACACTAGACTTTTGGGTCCCGGTTCTGATCAGTTTTCAGTCATGAGCATATGATGCCGGAGAAACCAACCACAGTTTGTTAAGGAAGTTTTTGGGAAAAATGAGGTCATTGTCGCTGAGACATATACACATGGGAAGTTTTTGATATTTATGTTTGATAAAAAGCATGAAATGTATCGAAAGTCTGTCAAAAACAATGTCAGTGTGTAAATAGGTGGATTTAATCCCTCAATAAAGTATGTACTTCTTTTGTTGTAAATATGAAAGAACTGTCTACTTGTGTAGCTACACATTTGAAACCAAAGTCAACTGTAAAAATGGACCTGTGAACCTATAGAGGCTAAAGATGATGATCTGGGATATTTTTAGCTCACCTGAGCACAACGTGCCCAAGGGGAGCTTTTAGGATCACCCGGTGTCCGTAGTGCATCGTCAACAGTTCTTTAAACATCAACTCATCCTTAAACACTGGGCGGATTTGGACCAAACTTGGCTCGAATGTTCCTTTGGAGGTCCTCTTTAAAAATTGTTTACAGAATTTGATTCCATCAAAAACTCTGGTTGCCATGACAACCAAATGGAATTTTCTAGGGAATTCTTTAAAAATCTTCTCCTCTGAAACCACTGGTCAGATTTTGAAATAGTTTCACATATATGTGCCTTGGGTGACCCTTTCCAAAAAGTGTTCATAAAATTTTGATCCGTCAAAAAATGTGGCTCTAATGAATGGGGGCTTCTTGCACCGTATAGAAATGAAGGAATTCTTAAAAATTCTTCTTCTCTGAAACTGCTGGTCAGATTTTGAAATAATTTCACAGGATTGTTCCTTGGGTGACCCTTTTCAAAAATTGTTCGTAAAATTTTGATCCGTCAAAAAATGTGGCTACTTGCACTATACGGAAATTAAGAAATTCTTAAAAATTCCTCTCCTCTGAAACGGCTGGTCAGAATTTGAAATAATTTCACAGAGATGTTCCTCGAATGACCCTTTCCAAAAATTGTTGGTGAAAATTTGATCCGTCAAGAAATACAGCTCTGGTGAATGGGGGGCTACTTGCACTATAGGGAAAAGAAGAAATTCTTAAAAATTCTTCTTCTCTGAAACCGCTGGTCAGATTTTGAAATAATTTAATAGAAATGTTCCTTGGGTGACCCTTTTTAAAAACTGTTGGTGAAATTTTGATCCATCAAGAAATATGGCTCTGGTAAATGGGGGCTTCTTGCACATGTCCATGAAGAAATTCTTTAAAATTCTTCTCTGAAAGGGCAGATCAGATTTTGAAATAATTTCACAGAAATGTTTCTTGGGTGACCCTTTTCAAGAACTGTTCGTGAAATTTTGATTTGTCAAGAAACATGGCTCTGATGAAAGGGGGCTACTTGCAGTATACGGACATGAAGAAATTCTTGAAAATTCTTCTTCTCTGAAACTGTTGGTTAGATTTTAACACAATTTCACATAAATGTTCCTTGAATGACTCTTTTCAAAAATTGATAGCGAAATTTTGATAGGTCAAGAAACATGGCTCTGGTGAATGGGAGCTACTTGCACTGTACGGAAATTAAGAAACAGGTGACCTTTTGAAAATTCCTTGGCAAAATAATGATTTTTTTTCTAGTGTTTCAATACCTCGAAACTCAAAAAAAAAAAAATGGCTATGGTCCTCTCAAAAATTCAGGTGAACGACCCAGGGCCATCATGGCCCCCTTGTTCTGTCTTTTACTTGTTTTACGTCATGAATCTTACATTAAATATTTTGTGTTTATGTATTATCCTTTTTATCAAACTTGTTGACTAAAAGACTAAAATGTATTTGATGCTTGCCAAGGCTGGTGTCATACAATTTTAATCAACCTGTTTGATAAATACGATAATACATAAACACTCATGTAAGATCCTCTTTGTAGTGTGTATAATACTCTGAAAATAAGTTAGGTGTGATAAAATAAAAATTGTTTTTTTAAATTTTTGTCTGCCTACCCTGTCGATTTCGACTAGTCTAAAAATTCTGTTTTTTGGTAAAGACTTAGTGATAAATTGTTTTTGTTACCTTCCTTACAGATCAAAAAGTGTTCTTCTTGACAGTCCCAGAAACATGGGAGGCTAGGGATAAACCCAACAAACCCGAGGAAGTGATCAAGTTGGGACAGGAAACCACCATTGTGAAGTTAACACGAGCCAGAGAAAAAATTGTGAATGACGTCAAGAAAAGGAAGCCAGGATATTGCAAGAAAATGGAAAGAAGAAGACGCTCAAGGGCCCACAAACTTCTTCGAAGGAAAAATAGGCTGAGAAAGAACAATTAATTTTTGTGAGAGAGATGCGTGATAGAGATACAGAGAAAAAGAGAGAGAGAGAGAAACAGAAAAAGAGAGAGTGAGAGAGACAGAGAGAGAAATAGAGAGAGAGAGTAATAATTTCAACATACATGTACAGTGAAATCCTGAATATTTGAATTTGTTGTTAGTTTCTTTAAGGTTTAGCAAGAATAGACAAGAAGAAATGCAGTTGAAAATAAGTTTTCAGAGATGATAAATGTTAACTGTTTACTGCCTAATCCTGACTTTTAACAAGCCAACAAGGGAAGTCTTTTGTAAACATGGTGAGTAAAAGAGAAAATGCTGGCAACCACCATTTTCTCCTTTTCCCACCATGTTTTCTAGCTTATCATGAAAGAAAAAAAGAAAATATTTAAGACAAATTCAAGTCGTTGTTAAAATTAATGCCTTTAATTGAGACTTGTCTAAAATTTTGTCGTTTGGTAGGAAATTAACAAGCTCTCAAAAATTCATGTTTATTCTTTTTTTATGCCATTGTCTATTTTCATTAATAAATCCATTACCAAAGAATTCCATTTTTTGTGACCCTTTTGATGGGAAACTTAGGGAACATTTAGGGTAAAAGGTTTCGGGCTGGCAACCAGTATTTTTCTTTTCCATCAATGTTTTATACCCTCTCCAAGATATTTCACTACATTTGGACTGTATTTTGATGAACTTTCAATATGATCAGAGTCTTAACTTTTGTTGTATGGTGAAGACTCATGCTGTCTATGAATTAGGAGCAAATATTTGTGTTTCTTTCAATGAGTTATTTTGTTTGAGAAAGCTGGACTTCGATAAGCCTCTTAATCCATGTATAGCACTGCACTATGAATATACTTCAAAGTTTGATTTATGTCTTATGTTTGGTTTGTTGGATGTGGGCTGTTTCTTTCTTAATTTTATTTTGACTTATATCAGTGACCAGCCACCTGCTCAAGCTATTTTGGAAAAGTTTGAAAGTAAATATTAACCCTTTACCACACAAACCTGACTTTAATGACCCTCAAGGCTTTTGAAAATATTGTGGGAAAAGGAGAAAATGCTTGTAACCAGTATTTATCTCCTTTTCCCACAATGTTTTCTGCCCTCCCAGAACAAATTTCTGATTTTTAGTCATGTTAATTTTGTTGTCTGCAAATGCTTTCAATTTTACTGTTAAAAGTTACAGTTAAAAGAACATTGTGTGAGTTTATTTGACAGAGATGTTTTTTAGTTCAGTGACCATCTGTTTGACTTACTGGGGTTAGTCCCTCTAACTAACTTAACTGTGGCAAAAGGGCGTTCCTTGTGTCATTCACACATCCTACGATACTTTTTTTTTTTTTCATATACATTAAACACCCTTTTTGCAGAGCATGGCTTGTTTATGAAATTATCTGCAATAAAAAGAGATTTTTGTAATCAAAATTAGAAAATAGTAATTAATCAGAATTAAACACCGTCATGGTTGCAAATGGGGAAATTGCGCAATAATAGCTAGATTTCATTTTCCACCATGCTGTTTTAAAGTTTATCAGGATATTTCATCAGGGTTAGCAGTGTGACCATGGATTTAAGAGATGCTATTTGTCGGAAATAGAAAGTTTGAGCCCTCGTTTGGTAGGACACTAAGTGTTTCAGTGAATGATGCAGGCTGCTTTTACTGTAAACTTAAATCTTGGTGTCTTTTAATCCTTTACCATACAATGCCAACTTTAACGACCCTTGGAAATGATCATTTTGAGAAAACATTGTAGGAAAAGGAGAGAATGCTGGTAACCAGCATTTTCTCCTTTTCCTACTACATTTCCTACCCTATCAAAGAAAAATCATGCTTGTACTACATTGAAATCGTAGTCTGCAAATATTTTCAATTTTGATAATGCTAAAATGTTGTCATTTTGTAAAGGGTTAACTCTTTACCACACAGACTTGTCCAAATTAAAAGCATTTGCAGATGACAATTTAAATGTCACTCAAAAAATTGAATTTTGTCCATCTATGATAGGATAAAAAACATTGTGGGAAAAGGAGAAAATGCTGGTTACTAGCATTTTCTCCTTATTCCACAATGTTTTTAGATGGCTTCTTTCTTAGGGTCGTTAAAACTTGCCATTATGTTATACAGGGTTACAGAAACCAGTTTATGATATTGTTATAATGGATGTTGTCATCTAAAGTTTCAATTTGACGTTAAGTTTTATTGTTAAAGAAAAAGCTCGCTGAACAAAACTAGAAACCTTTTTTGGTTCATCATTTCCAGGGCTGTATGACAATTTGTTGTTTGGTAAATAGCTTTATTGTGAAAAGGCATAAATAATTGAATTATGCTCTCTGAAAAGGGTGCTTAATGCATCTGCAAAAAGTATCGAATCAGGTCACCCTGCGCAGTTCGTGCAGGCTGACCTTGTTCGAAACCTTTTGCTGTTGGTCCATTTTTCTACATATCAAAGGACCAGGGTATTTCATGACTCAATCAGATGTTAAAAGAAACGGATTTCATAGGTCCATATTATAAAATAAATTGCTTGGTATTTTGTGTCACAGAGATTCATTAAGCCTCCTTTTGCAAGAGAATGGCTGATTTTTTATTTGCACCGATGTTCACCTTTTCCTGAACAACAAAATTTTAGATTCTTCAAAAATTAGAGAGCATCCGCAGCCAACCTATCTCAAAGTGATATAAATGAAATGCTATTCTTTAACAGGGTTGAAAACATTGTAAGAAAAGGAGAAAATTCGGGTTAGTAAAAGAAGTGTATTGTTTTACTTGTACATTAACCCTTTACCACAAAATGCTGACTTTTGATGCTATTGGAAAAGAAGCCTTTTAAAAACATTGTGGGTAAAGGAGAAAATGCTGGTAACCAGCATTTTCTCCTTTTCCCAATATGTTTTCTTCCCTATTATAGGGAGAAATTATCATTTAAGCTACATTGAATATGTTGTCTGCTGATGCTTTGAATTTGGACTAGTCCCGAATTTGGTCGTTTCCTAAAGAGTTGAGGAACATTCTTAAAAGTAATCTTTGTTCCTGTTGAAGATCAAACTCCAACCATGATACATGCAGAAAACACAAATCAAGTACAGGTTTTGAAATTAATATGGGATAAAAAAGTTATTGCCCTTAGTAAATAATTACTGCTTTTCCGATATTATTTTCAATAGGCATAATTTCTCTTTCTGGGAAATAACCTCTTTTACCACATTGTTTTATACAGTATGTCTATCCAAGAATTATCTTTTCCTGTTCCTGTAGTATTTCTTATTTTCTGAACATGCATTTAATTAAGTATTGAAGAGATTTTTTTTTTCATGGAGGTATGGGAGAAAAAACCTAATCACACTGTATGAAACTGCGAATCCAACACAAATAATTCAAAATACATTCATTTTCTGTATTTTAAAATCTAACATTGGAGTTTCTAAAGCCCCTTTCACTCATACATGTATTTGAAATTCAATATACCAAGCAAATCAACACAGAAATCATGGATCTATAAAAATTTGTTTTATTGAACACTTGGCATGATCCTCAGATAGAATGGCTCTTCAACATGCAGAAAATTCCTAAGTAGTAGCACAAAGTTTCAACCCAGATCGGTCTGCACTTACTGTGCAGACTGACCTGGTTGATAGTTTTTGCATACATATCAAACTCTCCATCCGCCAAGAAAAGCTTGATATTACGTTACTTTTATGATATTTTAATGTAAAATATCTCTTCTTTTGTTTTCTCTAAATCCTTAAAAAAAATCTTACTTTATATATACATTCTTTGGTATACCAACTTTTTTGCTCTACTTATTGTTTTTTCTAGACATTTAACTTTTCTAATAATGCTTCTTTCATGTAAGTTTTGTATTTTTGTAATAAAATCACTGCAAAATTAAAATATGTTAGACTTTTTATTCAGTCATCTAATAGTTTTTAGCTCTACTGGCTTTCAGCCAGCAGAGCTTATGTCATGGCGTGGTTTCTGTTGTCCGTCTGTATGTACGTCCGTCCGTCTGTCCGTCTGTCTGTTAGTCTTTTTCTTGTTTACGCGATAAAGACTGCATTTGTTGCCCGATTTTCGTGCAACTTGCACAGTTTGTGTATCTCATCAATAGTTTCAACCCTATTGATTTTGAGAAAAATCCAACAAACAGTATGGGAAAAGGAGCTATTTTAAGTTGAAAATTTCAAATTCTTGTTTACGCAATAAAGTCTGCATTTGTGGCCTGATTTTCATGAAACTTGCACAGTTTGTTTATCTCATCATCAATAGCTTCAACCCTATTGATTTTGAGAAAAATCCAACAAACAGTATGGGAAAAGTAGCTATTTCAAGTTGAAAATTTCAAATTCTTGTTTACGCGATAAAGTCTGCATTTGTGGCCTGATTTTCGTGAAACTTGCACAGTTTGTTTATCTCATCAATAGTGTCTACCCTATTGATTTTGAGAAAAATTCAACAAACAGTATGGGTAAAGGAGCCATTTCAATTTGAAAATTTCAAATTCTTGTTTATGCGATAAAGTCTGCATTTGTGGCCTGATTGTCGTGAAACTTGCACAGTTTGTTTATCTCATCATCAATAGCTTCAACCCTATTGATTTTGAAAAAAATCCAACAAACAGAATTGGAAAAGTAGCCATTTCAAGTTGAAAATTTTAAATTCTTGTTTACGGGATAGAATGTGCATTTGTAATTAGATTTTTGTGAAACTTGCACAGTTTGTTTATCTCACCAATAGCTTCAACCCTATTTTGAAATAAATCCAACAAACATTTTGGGAAAAGAAACCATTTCAAGTTATAAATTACCAATTCTTGTTTTCATGACAAAGTAAGCATTTCTTCTCAGATCTTCATGAAAAAGGAAAATTGAATTCTCTGCCAGTAGAGCGTATTCAGGCCCTTCTAGTTTACAGGTAGGTAGAGAGGAAATTGTTAGGTAAGAAAAAATGTTTAACCCTGGTTATATTAACGTTTTGGCCAGTAAAGCGCAACTCAATTCTTTACCACACGAGAAAATTTTAGACTGGTACAAATTGAAAGCATTTGCAGACGATAAAATAAAAGGTGACTAAAAAATAGAAATTTGTTCTGGGAAGGCTAGAAAACACTGTGGGAAAAGGAGAAAATGCTGGTTACCAGCATTTTCTCCTTTTCCCATAGTGTTTTCAAAAGTGTTTTCTGAGGGGTGTCAAAAGTAGGGATTGTGTGGTAATGGGTTAGGGACCTGTTCCAGGCAGCATAGATCAATATCAGACTGCACAGATCATGCAGTCTGATCCTGGACCTACCATGTCTGATGCGGAGATTTTTTTCTCCCCCAGAAATACATAGAAAATAGGATGTTTGGATTTTGTTAACATCGGCTGGAAAGTTTCATTCCTAATTTTTAGCAAATTATACAGTGCTGTATGTGGATAAAATTAAGGAATTTGTCTATAACTCTTTACAACACAATCACGATTTGTAACACCCCTGTGAAAGAAGCCTTTTGAAAACATTGTGGGACACGAAGAAAATGCTGGTAACCAGCATTGTCTCCTTTTACCGCAATGTTTTCCTACCTTCCTAAAACAAATTTCAGTTCTTCAGTCACATTCAATTTGTTGTCTGCAAATGTTTTCAATTTGGACCAGTCTAAAATCTTGTCGTTTTGAAAAGAGTTAACCCATTACCACACAATCCCTACTTTTGTCGCCCCTGAGAAAGAAGCCTTTAGAAAACATTGTGGGAAAAGGAGAAAATGCTGGTAACCAGCATTTTCTCCTTTTCCCACAATGTTTTCTATCCTTCACAAAACAAATTAAAAATTTTCAGTCACTTTTATTTTGTCGTCTGCAAATGCTTTCAATTTGGACCAGTCTAAAATATTGTCGTTTGGTAATGGGTTAAAGGGATAGGTGTTAATTCTTGTAACCAGTTTTTTTCCTTTTCTCCACAATGTTTTAAATAGCCCTCTTCCACAAGTTAATAAACTGATTGATTTCATGGTGTGTAATTCCATTTTTAACATTATTTCAGTTAGATTACCGTGACCAGTGCACCTATCCATGCTTTTCTGAGATCTCTCTCTCCAGCACTATGCCATATTTTCTTTCCATGTCATTCTCTGCTTTCCTTTGTATCATCATCGAAATAATGATCAGTGGGAGAGAGAAATAATTTTCTGATGCAATCCTAATCAATCCTGGGATAGGAAACGGGATCAAACACGTGATCTCCTGTTTTGAAGTCCTGCACACAACAGAATTTTGCTAAGGTAATAGAACATTGAATTGTTTAGTAGAGAGTTTAGCCAATATTACTCAAATATAATTACAAAGCCTTGAGAAAAACTCTCAAAAACATTGTGGTTGATGGAAGCAGTTGCTAGCATTTTCAATGGTCGTGAGTTCGAGCATCGGCCTTGTAACCAAAAGAACCTGAAATCAACCTGGGAGCTGATCTGCTGTCAACTTTGAGACTATTCAATGCCCCACATATTCAGTGCAAGTACTGATCAGTGTTCCCACTAGCTTTTTATTTCAAGGGTATACATATCTCTTGGGCTGAAAATCTGAGGGTAAGATTTCGTATACAACATTAATGGTTCCCAACGAGAGGTGAACCAATCAATATTGATGATTTGCAGCACAAAGGGCTGTTTTACAAAGATGCATATATAAATTTACAACTTAAAATCTTTAAAAAGCTAAAATGGCAGTCTTCAGTGACTCTGATCGGACAATGTCAGAGCAGGGATACTATATAACATATATATGATATATATATGTTCCCTGTTATATGTGATCCCTGGTCAAAGACACACCTTTTTGTGACATGGGTTTCCGTGTTTTCTGCAACGATCGATTATTCATATAATTTTTCTGGATAGGTATTCCCTCCCTCATGATTTTGGCAAGTTTTTCTCCTTTTTCCCCCCCTCAGGATCGTAAAAGCCATGGATTGTTTGGAAAAGGGTTAAATGGAGCTCAAATCATTGGATATTTGTATGAAATGGAAGAAAATCTGCAGTTGATTGATTGTATGGTATTTAACTCATTACAAAACGATAAAATTTTAGACTGGTCCAAATTGAAAGCAATTGCAGAAAACAAAATAAATGTAACTCAATACTTGAAATTTGTTTCCAGCAGGGTAGAAAAACATTGTGGGAAAAGGAGAAAATGCTTGTAAACAGCATTTCTCCTTTATCCACAATGTTTTCAAAAGGCCTAAATCTCAGGGTCGTAAAAACCAGGAATTGTTTCGGGAAGGGTTAATGCTGTTTTCAACATTTTCGGTTAACAACAACCAGCTAGAGTACCTATTCGTGTTTTCCTGGAGTTTCTTTCACCGGTACTCTGCACAATATACTTTCCAAGCCACTGGCTGCTCCTCCACACAACCATCATCGAAACATTGGTCAGCTAAGGGAGAGAACTGAATCCTGTCCCAATGATAATCATCAATCCTCGGAAAGAAATTGGCCGAGCCGGGGATTGAACACCCAGGACACCTTGTTCTTAAGTCCTGCACGGCTACCGACTGAGCTAGCGGGGTCTGGCGAAACCTCGCCTGGACAAAATAATGCTCCCCGAACAAATGCTTGTCATAAAATGTATGAAATTAATATAAATTCACTTCTTTTATCCTACAGGACTTGTTCATGCCGCCAAAAATTGAAGCGAAAAGACAATTACTGTCTTAGAGATATTCCCAGTATATACTTAAGTATCAAAGAAACAAAGGGAAATAATTCTAAAATGATAGTGATACAGTTATGGTTCTTGTGCACTGCACTTCTTAATGTAATCTATATACGTATATGTCAATGCGAAATTTAAATTTAACAAAGCATAAAAACCTCTCTTGAAAGAGGGTATTATAGAAAAAGGAGAAATTTCTTCTAACAAACAATTTCTCCATGAAGCCCCCTTTTTCTTTGACGCAGCCTGAAATTGAGAAACCGCGGAAGAGCTATCTGGGCAATGTTCCAGCGAGTTCAGATTTGAAATTTCATGAACTTTTGAGCACTAATGTAGGAGATATTAGAGAAAAGCATTTTTTTTTACTTGAAGCCTCCTTTTTCCACGACGCAGCCTGTAATTGGGAAACCGGGAAAGAGGTATCTGGGCAACTCGTTCCAACGCCGGAGTTCAGATTTGAAATTTCACAAAGTTTTTAGCACTGATGGAGGAGATATTAGCGAAAAACAAGTTTTCACATGAAGCCCCCTTTTTCCATGACGCAGCATCAATTTTGAGAAACCGGGAAAGAGGTATTTGTGCATTGTTCTAATAGTTTAGATATCAACTTTCATAAAATTTGGTCCAGGGGTTGTGGAGAAATGACTTCGATCGGACGGACGAACGGACGTACGCACAACTTGGCGACTATATGCTCCCCCAAAATGTTTCGGGGAGCATAGAAATTTACCAGCTGATCTTATTCAACACTTTCTGTCGAATACATAACCAGGAACCCATTACAGATATATACTAGTATATCCCGTCACACGCCCTGCCACCCCACCCCCTCACCCATTTCCATACAACCACCCAATTTGCAGACTTTGCACGTGCTTGATTTTGAATTGTTTTGGAGTATATTTTAGCGTCTCAAACGCATGTCTGTAAATATGTTGTTTATGATACGATGTTATAATTTTTTGTTTGTATTTGTGTTATTTATGGGTATTTAAATTGATGGTTAAATTCTGGAAAATGTTAAATATCGAGGTAGGTGAATTTATTATCGTGGTTGTCATCTTGTTGTAATCAGTACTGGTAATGAGCCCACCGGCAAACGCCCCTCCACTATACAATCCTGTGCATACATGTGGTATTGTTTTACGAATTAAAAGGCAAATTAATGAAATTCTGTGCTTTATTCCGTACACCATTATTGTATTTGATGTACAGTATACGGAAGGAATCAATAAGAAATCAAAATTCTTTTGACACACGATTTAGATTTTCATGGGTTTTCGCGATGTAGTGGGAGGGGCATTTTCCGGTATGATCTAGTCTAAATATTTAGACGTACACATGCGTCTTTGCGGTTCAACATTTATCTTTCGGACATTTCACATTTTACTTTTCTTATGCCTAACCACAGGAATTTGACATTCTGTAACCAAAATAAATGATCAAATATGAAATAGAAATCTCCTCTATATAATACATGAATATAAACACAAGGAATCATTGCGGCAACGTCTCGATTGCCGGTGTAATGCAGGGAAATGACCCCCATTACAAGATGACCCATGGGTCATTTCTCGACGTAGAGAAATGACCCATGGGTCATTCCTCTACGTCGAGAAATGACCGTGGATCATTTTGTAATGGGGGGGTCATTTCTCTGCGTTACACCGGCGCTAGCACAAGACAGCCAAAAAGTTCCGCATCATTTCGAATGTATTCAGATTCTTCAGTAGACACCTTTTAAACGGAGATATCTGTCATGTTTTACATTTTTTTTTTTTAAATTTCTCTCCATCGAGGAGACCATTCGCTGACACGGCAAGAGCCAGAAAGGGCCAGGAAGCGTATAGAGTCAAATATCTTTTCTTTAAAAGAGAATACGGTCAAATACTTTTGTTAGTTACTTCTAGAAAAATCTTACGTGTATCATTTGATTTCTATAAATGTATCTAAAAACGAAAAAAATACTAGTAATCCGAAAAAACGGTTCCTGGCTCTTCCCGTGACGTCAGCGAATGGTCTCCTCGATTGTAGTGTTTCGACTTATTAGCCAGTGCAGCGATACAGGGCCATCATGGCCCCCTTGTTTCGTGAAATAACCATCATACTCACTTTCTCGCGGTATACAGTCAAAAGAAAAGAGAATAAATGTTGAAATGGTGAATAAGCAAATCTTGCGTATTCAGCATTTCCACATTCATTTGGTACATTTATTGCATTGTCCCCGTAAAATCGCAATGTTGAAGCTATGGTATAGATTCAGATAAGAGGGAGTGATAATATTCTATTGTCAGTATAGTCAGTATTTCTGTTCGAAACCCTATGTTGTGGGTAATCATTAGAATCGTCTCGATGAGACGACTATATTGAGTACCCACAACATAGGGTTTAAAAGAGAAATAATGGATCACTCCCTCCTATCTGGAGCCCTGACTTGCACTAATCTCTCTCGATTCTGCTTCCTGAGAACTACACCAGTACTCGTGTCGAACGTGTGCGGGCAAATGAAAATACGCCTAGATTGATATCCGCTCCCGTACCCACAACATAGGGTTTAGTGGAGAATAAACAATATTTTCAATTTTGAAGTCAAAATCACTCCGTCTGTCTGGAGCTCTGGTGTAAATTGTAAGAACTTGTTTCGCGATCGATGTAAAATAAATGTTTAACCCATTACCACACAATCCCTACTTTTTACAACCCTGAAAAAAGAAGCCTTTAGAAAACTGTAGGAAAAGGAGAAAATGCTGGTAACCAGCATTTTCTCCTTTCCCCACAATGTTTTCTACTCTTCCCAAAACGAATTGCAAATTTTCAGTCACTTTTATTTTGTCGTCTGTAAATTAATGCTTTCGATTTTAGACATACCTAAAATATTGCTTTTTGGTAATAAGTTAAACTGTCGTCTGCAAATGCTTTCGACTTTGGACAAACCTAAATTTTTGTTTGGTAAGGAGTTAAATGAAAATTATCCTCTGCATACGCCTTTGATTGAGGAGGTGCTGAGTTATGTATTTTCAATAAAAGCAAATCACTTATAACAACCCCCCTCCCCATTCCTAGCAGACGACAAGTTAAATATAGCTCGGATATACAGGGATTTTTCTTTAACTCTTTTATACCAAACGACATAGTTTTAGACTAGTTCACTCTGGAGGCATTTGCAGCCGACAGATTTAACCCTTTGACTGCTAAACGCGACTAGCTGACATTTTGCGGACAACGTGGATCAAGATAAGACTGTACAGAAGGTGCAGTCTGATCTTTGATCTACATTGTCCGACTAGGAGATATTAATATTTCCTAAAACATAACTTTGAAACCGCAATATTTAAGTTCTTCATATCGAATTGAAAATTTGTTATACAACATGATAGGGGTTAGGGTACCTCAAAACTTGGAATTAATTTTGAAAAGGGTAAAAAAATATTGCGGGAAAAGGAGAAACTGCTGGTTATCATCATCATTTTCTCCTTTTCCCACGATGTTTTTGGAAACCTTCTTTCCCGGGGTCGTAAAAAATCGGGGATTGCTTGGTAAAGAATTAACCCATCTGGCAGCTAAGCGCGACTCACCGGCCTTTTGCGGACAGCGTAGATCAAGATCAGACTGCACAGAACGTGCAGTCTGATCTTGGATATACACTCTCCGATAAGAAGATACTATTTCCCGTAACATCTTTGAAATAACGATAACTGTGTTTTACCATGGAACAGAAAACTTCACACAATCCCGACTTTTGACTCCCCTGGGAAAGAAGCCTTTTGAAAACATTGTGACAAAAGGAGAAAATGCTGGTAACCAGCATTTTCCCCTTTTCCCACAATGTTTTCTCCCCTATCAAAGAAAAATTGAACCATTTGAGCAACATTGGAATTGTCGTCTGCTAATGCTTTCAATATGGACAAGGCAAAAATTTTGTCGTCTGGTAAAGGGTTAAAAAGTGAAGAAAGCATTACGGGAATAGACTGAAAAATATTGGTTTTAACTATTTTCGCACTTTTTTCCCCAACAATATTTTCAAAAGCCCTTTCTTTGTGGATGTTGAAATACTAGCCAGTTTGGGCCGACACTTACCGCGTCGTGAGGACAAATCAACGCTCTCAGACCCTCGTCGTGAGGACACTATGGGAAAGTGAGGACACAATTTTTGTCCTCACTATTACTATGTCGATTTACATTCCGCATAGTTCAAAATGGATTTTTAAAACTTTTTTTTGCTGTGAGGACAGAAGTCCTCATAGTCATTTCTCTCACTCTCTTGACCGTGAGGTGAATTTTCAATTCTAATGTTGAGTAGAATTGGACGGATACCAGTCACTTACTCCGTGGATCAAAGGATGGGTACCAGACGGAACCGGATGTGCATATGCTTTGATGGCGGGATGAAATTGAAGCGAAATACTGAAATAAAGGTAATTATTTCCATAATTTACTTTTATATTTGTACAGGATATCGATTTTATCCATGAATTGTTGATTTTTTATTGAATTTCTACCAGTTTCGACGAGTACAAGCCAGATTAATTCAGTATGAGTGGAAAATGTGAAGAATGTTTCTTGCTTCGTTGTGTCATCGTACGTAGTGTTCCAAAATTCAATCGATGCTCTCATGATAGCCTTGAGTGTTCGAATTCCGTGATGATAAGGAAACATCAAAATAGAACAAAGAGTTTCGAGAGGAATAGTAAGAAGAAAGTGCTTGTCTGCATAAAATAATCCTTTCTGATCGTTTTCATGTAAAAAAAATTGATGTTAATTTCAACAGTCAGCCGCTTGAAAACGAACATGCCGTTGGCCTCCTTGAACCAAAATGGCGTGACCTAATATCTGGCAGCTCGGCAGTACAGTAGATTCCGCTTATTTGCAAGTCCTATTTGTCAGAGAAAATATTGCGAATAAGCGGTCGGCCCGATAATCCGATGGCTCTTTTCAGACCGGAAGTCAAACCAGAAATGCAGACGATCGTTTCGTTCTAATGACAGACGTTCAGCTCTTGCATCCCGATCATTTGATTAATGTTCATAATTTTCTAGATATGTGTATTTCAAACTAAACAAGTTTTAAAAAATCATTTGTTTGCTTACTTTATTTACCTATCAAGTGCACAAAGCACCAGAAACGATCCTGGCTGTTGGCCATGGTGATGCTTCGTTTGACATAAAATTCAACACAAACTTTTTGTCAACACAGGTTTCGACGCATATTTCCAGTTTCCGGTTGTCTAACATTTACTTCATGTGTACATGTACATTCTTACACAACATGATCGTGTACTGTGCACCTGTATAAACCCCGACTCGCCACCTGTTAGGTTGAATGGGTGGGTAAATTTTGTGTGACGTCATAGACTGATTGCCGCACAGACGATTCTATTTTAACGCATCAATTTAGGCCATACCATTCAAAGCAGGCCAAAGAAAAAAACGGTTTTCTGTGTTTTTCACAGTTTATATTCGGCACACCTTACTTTCACGCCTGTAGTTAAATTGTTTGTCACAAATTGGATTATCAACGAGACACAAACATGTAAGTTTTTTTTCCCAGTGTGTAATTATCTGATCGGTAATAGGTTATTTCGATCGGTCTTTCTTGTAACAGGTCTGCAGTTGCTTTCGGGGAGCGTAGATAAAGATCAGACTGCACAGAGTGTGTAGTCTGATCATAGAACGTCTATGTACGTTTTTTTTTTTCCCGTGTTATACCAAGACAAGATTTAAGTACATGTAGTCATCTTTTCTCCGATTTTCCTGCCCTAAAATTACCATTTTATTAATCAGTGCTCTTGGTGGTGGATGTACAGCCTGGTACCCGAAATCTCGCGTAACCGTCCAATAGTTGAAAATCGGCAACCAGTGAAGTAAACTAACGTATCAATGCTGCAAAACAGCCACTGAGTTAACGAACTCCATATTCAGAATGTCGGCCATTTGCAAATGTTTTGTAACCGTTTATTACACCTTAAATGAAAAGAATAACATGAAATATGACAAGAATTTTTATCTTTAATGATTAAATTATGAAAACGGATCATGTCGGACTCGTCGTTTGTAAACTGCTAACGTTACATCAGTTTTTTATCTGCGATTCTCTGTACGCATTGAAATTCAACTTTTTATCTTTTTGAGTAACCTTTTTTTTCCCGAACAAATTGAAATTTTTCGCCGTCTTATCCCACGGAATTGCTAATAAACACTGGAATTTCGTTTCATTTGCTAATTTTTTGTTGCAAAAAACCGAAATGTTCTATTTATGGGATCCCGATTAAGCGTTGAAATTTACGTTGTCTAAATAGGAAATGGATCGGTGCTGGACCAAATCTTGCAAATAACCGAAAATCCCGATAAACAGGGTTGCGATTAAGTGGAATCCACTGTAATACTTTAATTTCTTTTTGAAATGGCATGATAAAAATTTAAGGCATAGACAAAACAACACACATTTTTCGTTAAAATGATTCTTTTGACCACTTGTTAGCTCATACTGTTAATTTATCAATGGGTATACCCTATTACCCTACAGAATCTACGTGCGGACAGGAAGAGTTAACCCATTACCACACGAGAAAAATTAAGACTGGTCCAAATTGAAAGCATTTGCAGACGACAAAATAAAGGTGACTGAAAAATTGAAATTTGTTTTGGGAAGGGTAGAAAACACTGGGAAAAGAAGAAAATGCTGGTTACCAGCATTTTCTCCTTTTCCCACAGTGTTTTCAAAAGGCTTCTTTCTCAGGGGCGTCAAAAGTATGGATTGAGTGGTAATGGGTTAAATCAACGAACTGAAGTACTAAACTGTATTACGCTCAGTACAATGCAAATGACAAAATTTTAGACTTGTCCAAACTGAAAGCATTTGTAGATGAGAAGATAAAAGTTACTCAAAAATTGAAAGTTGACTTCAGAAGAGTAGAAAACATTGTGGGAAAAGGAGAAAATTCTGATTACCAGCATTTTCTCCTTTTCCCAAAATGTTTTCAGAAGGTTTCTTCCTATGGGTCGTGAAAACCAGGGATTGTTTGGTAAAGGGTTAAGTCTTTTCCAAATGAAAGAAATTTGGACCAGTCCAAATTGAAAGGATTTGAAAATTACAAGAAGTACCGGACTCAAAAACAGAATTTTGTTTCAAGTTGTAATTACCATGAACAGGCCCGTAGGAACAGGGGGGGCTAGGGGGGGCTCAGCCCCCCCAATAATTTTGAAAATCATAGTAACTAAAATACGAGTTCTTAGCGCAATGAAACTACCACGCAAAAAACCTCAGTATTTCGAAGTTAGCCCCCCCAATCTTGAAATCCTTCCTACGTCGCTGATGAATTATTTGGTAAAAGGTTAAATAGTCGAATCATATTGCAAGGATACTTTCTGGCCATAAATGATGAGTCATCACAAAAGAGAATTAGATTGTAATGCTTGCTAATCAAATCTAAATTATATAATAAGCAATCAAATCTAAATTATATAATAAGCAATCATCTTTCGGTAACTCTAGGCTGTGTTACTCTTTACCAGACAATCTCGAATTTTCTTGACGGTGAGAAAAAAGCCACTGAAAACACTGTGGGAAAAGCTGAAATGATGGTAACCAGCATTTTCCCTTTTCCTACAATGTGTTCTGCCCTCCAATAGCAAGTTTTAATCTTAGAACCAAGTTAATTTTTTTGTCTGCAAATCCTTCAGTTTGGACCAGTCTAAGATAATTATGTTGTTTGGAAAAGTGTTAAATAAAGTCTGCTGTAACCTGCACTAATTTATCGATTGCTGTCCTGGATAGTTTAACCTCATTATCTCCCACTAGATGGCATTCTATAAATATTCATTTATCTAATATGGGCATCCTGGGTACTGAACCGAATCACTTTCCTACGAGACAACCGTTACTTTGAATTTAAAATTTGAATAAAGGTTAATCAATAAAACCCTACCTCATGCAATTTACTCAGCTATTATCAGCAGTTTAGAGAAATCTGAAGCTAAAGCAGGTCTCATTTCTCCTCAAATGTATTGATAAAAATTATTTTCAACATTGCTACTTTAAGCGTAATATTACAGTCAGCCCGCTTTCTGGGCTAGTGATGTGTCATATAAGACAGTCGAATCTTCAAAAAATATGACATGCGCAGACAACAAGTTTAATCTGTAAAAGTTTAACATCTTGCTGTAAATCATTTAAAAGTGGGTGTGTACTGTGTTGGAAAATACACACTGCAGTCACAACCCTTACCTCGACTATCAACTAATAAATGCTTTATAATTTCTTTTTAGATCTGAATTGCCAGTGCTGAAGAAAAAGCGCTGGTCCGAGGTCCGGGACCTACTGTAGGGCTCTGTACCGGTACTTGATATATATCGAAAACCGGTATTTTACATTCAATAGATATATTGGATCGAACGTTTCTGTATCGAACAAAATATCGATCATCAAAAGAAAATAAAAGTAAAGCATATAAATACCCAATTTAGTTGTTTTTAACGGCGAAATTCATTATGAGTTTACTTTAGGTAATCTCTAAAGTCGAGTAGTAGAGGTAGGTGTGGCTACCTGGGAAACTTAAAACCAATCGAAATGCGTCATTCTTTATTACTCGCCCTGTACCCATTACACAATGGATGACAATTAGCTAATACCCCTATTCTCGTTCCCCCGTCATGTTGTTTGAAATCTGCAAATTATGCATCAATCAGCAGATTGCAGACAGATTTATGCTGATAATTGGTCAATATAGTTGATTAAAGAAAGGTAATGAACATCTCGTGATGTGATCGAGAGGTAGCGATGGAAATAATTGAAGCTGTGACCTTTCAACCTTCCTAAGATTTTATTTGGTCGATCTTTTAATATTGCCGAAAAATGTGGTTCGAAAATCAAATCTCTTTTTCCGTTAGCTTATCTGAAATCAGTGTTCCGACTCGCGTAAATTATTGTGTAAATCATTTTATATACTTGAAATTTGCATTACAAATGTTAATCACACGCGAGACCTCACGTAAGAAAAAACATGGACAAAAAAGGCCATTATCTGTTTATCGTGAGTAAAATAACAGGTTTTGATGCTACATGTAGTTCTAATCCTTATTGAGAAATCTATGTCGAATCATGCGAACATACCTATCCAGAAATTAACACGCATGAAAAATTGTTCGGTGAAAAAAAAAAAACACGGAAACCCATGACACAACAAAATGTCTCCTTGACATTGTCCGATCAGAGTCCTCTTAGACTGTCTTTTCAGCTTTTTAATGAGTAGTAAATGTAGATCTAGTTAGAATTCATATTAATTTAGGCCTAAATAATTATGAAATTTCAGTGCAATCTAGAAGTGTTAAGTTTGCGGTATTTTGTTTTTCAGGTATGCTGAAAAAAGAACAAACACAATTTTCGCATTTTTTTCTTTCTTTTATTGAAAATTCA
Source organism: Tridacna crocea (assembly GCA_943736015.1). Classification (NCBI taxonomy): domain Eukaryota; kingdom Metazoa; phylum Mollusca; class Bivalvia; order Cardiida; family Cardiidae; genus Tridacna; species Tridacna crocea. The sequence goes on along the minus strand of OX031066.1, from coordinate 27,808,270 downwards.
AATATCATATGATATATCGAATATCCATCATTTTGTATCGATACAAATATTGTATCGATCAAACTGACCGATACGGAGCCCTAACCTACTGAAATGGAGATCGGACCGGGGGAAAAAAACAAGGCGAGGGTCCGATGGACCTGTCAAAATGGAGGTCAGACCTGCCCAGTCTTCATGGTAAAAAGTCTGATGCCCAGAAATAAATTCAGAATGACTAATTGGGTTGAATTAAGAGTAATAATTCTAATGAAAATTTGAGTCTGTTTGTTTAGGATTATCTTTGTGTGAAAGTGAACTACTTCGAGATTTTTCGGTACACCGATCGTGTGAGAACGCTATGACATTGACTTATTTAAGTCATTGTAATATCAACAGTTTTCCCTGGTTCCCAGTTTACCTGACATCAGTAATAGTTGCCAGTGGTGAAGCCAGTTAAAATCTATGAATATAACGTCTGCACTTTTTGCTAAAAGCTTACGAAAAATGCATATTTAAACCTTGGTCGTCATCAAATTTGAAACAGAAACACTGGGAGAAAATAGAACAGAGCTACATAATTAGAGGTAGATAGAAAGTATAAGAACAAAGATAGGGTTGGTTCGTTGAACATCAAATTGAAAGTTGGTCGTGGGTTTCGTCCCACAATGCAACTGTTCAACTCTGACTAACACACACAAAAGAAATATGTGAAATTGCAAATTTTGTTTTGGTCATCATAACAGTGCTAATTGTAAATGCTTCCTATGTGCCTGACGTATATTTGTCTTCAACTGAAGGCACTAAGAGCAAAAGTAAATTGAAATGGTACTCAGTAAGGGATTTTTTGGGGGGTGTGTGTGGGGTGGGACAGTGGTCAATTTGGACATGCCCAAGTATACTTCGTACCCTCCTGTTGTAAGGGCCCAGCTATTTCTATCACTATTTTTCAGCCCTGATTGCGCTTTGGAAATCTTTACCCCAGTTTGGTTACTTGTCTTTTTACATCATTCTAAGTCGTCACAATGCCAAAACTGATCAATTTTCTGAATGCATTTGATTTTGAAAAGTGTACTGATTCATCTTTGAATTTTAGAATTGTAAAAAGGGTCAATCAGTAGACCATACGGTTATCTATATTACAGTGAACTAGTGGGCCGTATTTAGATTGACTAAAACTGAAACAGTAAGAGTAATGAATTAGAGTCAAATACCTGTCCTTTCAATCTAAACTTACAAGTAAAGAACAAAAACTGAGTGTTCTAAACTTTTATTTCTTCACAATAGGTGATAATAACAACTTTTACTTAGTCACTTATGGCTTTACATCAGCATTACTCATTCTTGAGGTTTTTTTTTTCATTCCTACTGATTGGCTGGTTAGTACATTCTTCAGATGGAATTTCACATTTCACAAAGTCCTTTGATAATGCACTTATAAGAAGCTCCCCTAGGTGTTTCAAGCTGAAAATTCTAGGGAAAAAATGTGTCTTATTGTCGTGCATATATGGTAATTGGCCACAATATTTTTGGATTTAGGACGCTATTTGGAAATAAGAAAAACGGCCTCCGTTTCCAGTAACCCTGGCAACTTGTTATTTTTTTAAGCTTGAATTGTGGTGATATTCAGTTGCAAAAACACATTTAAATATTTGGCAAGCATCACAACCTGAAATACCGTGTGACCAGTTCAAGGATACTCACAGAATTTGAACACTCAATGATACTTGATTAAAGACAAAATTCATAAAAACTGGATTCATTTTAGTTGAATTTATAAATTATCTCATCAAAGTAGAAAGTATTGAACAAGATCTACGCACCCTTGTATCGACCCTTTGACACTTTTTTCGTTTGATCTTATATCTAATAATTATGAGAGGCTTTTTCATGAAACAAATGTTCCCAGTCTGATATGATGTTCCCAGTCTATGAATGCTTTCAGCCAATCAAATGTGTTGTAAATGGTTAAAACTCAGTGTGCAAGCGCCCAATGGATGAAAAGAACATAGAAATTAACCAAGTTCAGATAGAATCTACAAATACTGGTGTTATTATTATTATGTGAGATACTTAGATAACATTTGAGAGCATTTACACATAAATTACTCGATTTTCCTAGTAGATAAGGTAACCGTTAAAATGCTTATGTGCATGGAAATCGGGTGGACCAGATTGTTAAACAAAATGTTTAATGCACTGAAGACATATATAAATACTTCAAACAACAGAAACAAAAATAGTTTTAAAAACGACACAGACATATGAACTTGTAAGGCCATGGTATGATGTCCAGCTTTTAAAAGTGTAGAAGAGGTTCTGTCGGGTGCCTTTTGCATGCCATTTATGATTGTTAGCTTTTTAAAAGGATTTTGAGGAATTATTAATAATTTGAATGCCTCCTTGTCAATTAAGTACTCTACTGAGTATGATTTATGTTAAAATTTGTGCCTGCAGGGAAGTGTAAATGGACCAGTCCATTTTAACTCACTTGAGCATGAAGTGCAGAGTTATGTGCAAGGTGAGCTATTGTGATCAGTCATCGTCTGTTGTCTGTCCATCTGTCTGTCTATGTTTTCTTTCAAAATTTTCCCCTCCTTAACCAGTGAGCAAATCAAGCTGAAATTTGACAGGGATGTTCGTTTGGTGAAGCTTCAGCAAAATTATAAAAAAACAATACATGTAATGAAAATAAAAAATTCTAAATTCTGTCAAAATCTCTGGTTGTCATGGTAACAGAAAGGCTGAAATAAAGGTAATATCTTCAAACAACCTTTGACAAATAAAGGCCTAGAGATTTACACTTTTGCATATTGCACCACATCTTCGCGAGCCAAGTTTACGATCACTACCTTGGCTGATTGAGCCCGATTTCAAGATTCCTGCGATCATGCGCCCTCTATTGGATGCTGGTTATGACTCCCCTAAGATCTACATCATGTTTCTAGAAACAAAATCGTTTTACAAACCGCTTACGAATACACATGAAGCGATAAGTAGACATCCACATGGGTTTCCATGTTTTACCTTTTATTCGAAAGGTAGATACCTTGTTCTATTTTTGTCAAAGATTAAATGCTACGAGCGGTTTCATTCGTTGCAGCTAGAGCTGGCTGCATCCAATGAAAAAGTGTATCGGGTGAACGTAAAAATCAAGCTCGAGCCACCAAGGGTAGAGTAACTTAGTGAATCATCGGCCTTGGTTTGCGAAGATGATTGCACCACCCAGTTTCATATTTGAATGTTGCATGTTGCATCACCTGATGACCGCTTATAACAGTTGTTAGAATAATGCCTCTTGGGTCCTATTTGGTGCTTTTATGCACAAGGAGATTCAGGTTGGTTTGATTGATTGTATGGGGTTAAATGCAGCTTTCAACATGAATTAAGTCATATGGGCTACAGCACCTACCCATGGATTCCTGGTATTTCTCAAACCAGTACTACCACAACATCCTATCCGAGCCTCCTGCTCATCCCAGTTGGGCAATTATTCACCCATTGGTGAGAGACAAATGACCATGTCAAATGTTGGAAAGAATGTTGGCCTGGCTAGGGGATCAAACCCGTGACCCCATGATTCGCAGTCCACTGCCCTGCCAACTGCACTACGACCTCAGCCAACTAAGATGGGTGATTATGGACAATAACAGTCCTCTTTTTATTTGAGATATTAACGATCAGACTAATAGAATAACCTCAAATTCAGGGGTTTTGGTGAAGTATCAAACATTATATACTAAGTAAGTATATAACTCTCAAATCCTACAAAAAATCAAGATTAATTTTTTACATGCACAACGATTGGGATCTTAAATTCAATGTTGACAAATGTCAAGTCATATATTACAAACCTAAAAACCTAAAAAACTAAATTTCATTAATGATAAAGAGCTTAGGAAACAGAAGAGTTTTGTTTGAAGGGATCTTAAATTTAGTAAAAATATATTTCAACAAAGATAAATAAGGCCAGAAGCATGTTGTCTCTTTTACAAGAGCTTTCAATTACAAGTTTGAAGTTAGTTTCTTGAGAAAATTAGATCAAATTAAAAAATAGCCTTTATTATGTGGCTGAGTGGTGACACTGGTGAGCATGTCAGACTCATGACCTGGTGGTTGTGAGCTCGATACCCAGTTGAGGCGAACCTTCTTCTGGCGTATTTTCGTGTCTCACCTATGCTGAAGCATGCGAGAAAAGTAGTGACTTAGGAAAGAAAGTAGTGTTAGTACTGGTATGAGAAAGCCAGAAGACACATGTGCATCACCGACTGCCATGATATGACCTTAGCTGTTAAAGTGGCATTAAACCCCAACACAACCAACCAACCTTTATTATGGGTGGGTGTTATTTAAAATATGCAGTCAGGAAATGCCTTTGTTCAAAGATTCTTCTTTAAAACCACTTTATATATTAACTCATTACCACACAAGACAATTTTGGACTGGTCCAAATTGAAAGCATTTGCAGACGACAAAATAAAGGTGACTGAAAAATAGAAATTTGTTCTGGAAAGGGTAAAAAACACTGTGGGAAAAGAAGAAACTGCTGGTTACCAGCATTTTCTCCTTTTCAAACAGTGTTTTCAAAAGGCTTCTTTCTCAGGGGCGTCGAAAGTAGGGATTGAGTGGTAATGGGTTAAAACAAAGAAACAAGGCTTGAATTGTTGTTATTTTTTGTGGTATGACTGGTTTCACAAAACAGGTCCAGACATCAAACAATAATAATTTCTAGTGTCATTTGACTTCATTCATATAATTCTTGTTTGGGCATATTTGGATTTTTTGTTCTATATAACATATATTATACATGTACATACAATTGTATCTATTGCCCTGACGAGCAAAGCGAAACTGGTTGGCAATAAGATTAAGTTTTTTAATTGTATCTGTGTGACTTTTTCATTTTTTTCTATATCTTACCATGACCCAGGAATACTCAATTTTTACACAAACATGTAGTGTTCAAAAGGGTCACTGGAGGCCAAACTGAGAAAATTGGCAGCCCACATAATTCAGCTCTGATTATAAACTGACGTGGGTAAAGATATTCAATGCACCATGTAAGGCAATCAAATTTAATTTTGAGGAACAGCTAGTCAGCTACAAAATCTTTTCAAATATGGTAAGAATGGTATTCTTGATCTTATTTTTATCAAGTCTAAAACATGGTGATCCCAAGATTTTTTTTTGTCAAAAGAACATCATTTTGAGAGATTATTTCTTGTTAAATATGAACATTCTACTGAGAAAAAGACCATAAGACCATTTCATTCTAATTAAAGAAAATACAATGTCTTTTTCAATGAAGCAATGATAGGACTGATTAAGCATATTATTTATTATAATTTTAATATAAAACAGATAAAGTTTATATCTTTTTAACTTGACAGAAACGATAAAGTCTTAACTCGTTACCAAACGACAAAATGTTAGACTTGCCCAAATCGAAAGCATTTGCAGACAACAAAATGTAAGTGACTGAAAATTTGAAATTTGTGTTGGGAAGGTTAGAAAACATAGTGTGAAAAGGAGAAAATGCTGGTTACCAGCATTTTCTCCTTTTCCCACAATGTTTTCTAAAGGCTTCTTTTTCAGGGGCGTCAAAAGTAGGGATTGTGTGGTAATGGGTTAAATGGAAAATGTATCATTATATTCTTTTCTTTTTAGTAAGGACACAATCTACAATTTAGTAAATGTAAATTTTGTCTTTCTATTCTGTTTTATAAAAATGTGGATATACATGTATGTCATGCAACTGTAACTCACTTTTCTGTATTGTGAGGACAGTCTACATTGAAATTGTGATTATCTCTCTATCTTGTTTTGTGAGGACATTGTCCAGAGAGTGCATGCAACTGTAACTCTCAGTTTTGTTTTGTGAGGACACAGTCTACAAAGTAAATACATTTATCTCTCTATTCTGTTTTGTGAGGACATTGTCCAGAGAGTGCATGCAACTGTAACTCTCATTTTTGTTTTGTGAGGACACAGTCTACATTGAAATTGTCATTATCTCTCTATCTTGTTTTGTGAGGACATTGTCCAGAGAGTGCATGCAACTGTAACTCTCATTTTTGTTTTGTGAGGACACAGTCTACAAAGTAAATACATTTATCTCTCTATTCTGTTTTGTGAGGACATTGTCCATAGAGTGCATGCAACTGTAACTCTCATTTTTGTTTTCTGAGGACACAGTCTACATAGTAAATACATGTAGAAGATGTACATATATCAAACTTTTGTGACTCACTGCAATCGGTTCAAGAATTATCTCCTCTGGAAATTTGTAATTTTGGCCTAATTATTGCTCTAAGGCAGTAGGAACATGAAACTTCATACAACCGTTGACCATGATTCTAGTAGGTGCCATCAAAGTTTTGGGTCACATAGGTAAAAGGTTCTAGGTCCCAGATTTAGTTTGCTTGAAAATAATTCCTTTGCTCTAGAAATCAGAAGGCTTAGAGGATAGATATTTGATATGTACAGGGGTGTGTGTGTGTGTGTGTGGGGGGGGGGGCCAGGCCCCTCCAATAATTTTATCACATGATACTACAGATTTTTCTAGAATCTTTAGAATCATTTGATGTCCATAAATGTCTTAAAATCGAAAAAAATAATAGCAATAAGTAATACAAAAATATGCTTCCTTGCATTTCTTGTGACTTCAGCAAATGGCCACTCGGATAAATCAAAATGTCCTGATAGAGCTGTAAAACATGACAGATATCTCCGGTTGATAGGTGTCTACTGAGGTATCGTCGGATGACGCAGGTACATTAATGTCTTGTCTATCGCTAGGCTGAAGGAGATTATGATCAATGTTTGTTTCGTGGGTGATTTTGGTTGGGAAAGGCTGTCGGGTGCTCGCGCCAGCAATCGAGACGTTGCACTCCTTGTGTTTATATTATATAGGGAGGGATTTTTTTTTCCATATTTTATCATTTATTTTGGTTATAGAATGTCAGATTCCTGTGATTAAGGTAACCATAATGTTATGGTCCATATTTTCAGTCCATAATTATGTCTTGAATCAAGCAACTTTGCGAAATGTTGGATACAGTGCTTTGATAGAGGCCTAGACAGCCAAGATTCATCAAAGAACTTACTGCATGGCTATTCAGCAGGAAAAATGTAACTTCTAGCTAGCTGTTGATGTAAATCCAACGTCTGACCTGGTCACATTATGAAAAATACTGTTTTGCGATTTGAATACCGCTGATTGCCATACAAAATACTGGTAAAAATGGCAGACCTATTACATTCAAATCCCCAACTCAAAAGTTGTTAAATGAACACAACTCGTTATCTGTTTACTCAAGAACACACGGGCTCGACAGTTCAGTGTATGTGCATTAGTGTTAAGTTAGTATGTGTGTCCTTCCGAATTTGTGCAGTCCATAACTTCTACAAGTGTAGACGGATTTCGAGATAACTTGGCACAATTGTTTTGCACAATTGTTCCCCATCATGAGTACCGTAGATGTGCCATCTGAAACATTTGTTTAGGTAGGGTCAGGGTCACAGCTGAAGGTCAAAGTTTTGTCAGGACCATAACTTCTACATTTATGGATAGATTTCAATATGAATTTGTACAATTATTCTCCATCATGAGTAGAAGAGCCCTTTGAAACATTTGATCAGATAGGTCAAAGGTCAAGGTCAAACTTGAAGTTCAAAGTGTCCAATATAAATAAAAAAAAATCTTTGTAGGCTGAACACCTTTTGTCCTTGGACAACCATTCTAATTGAAATTAAATGTTCATCCTAAGAAACCTAAATATTGTGCACAAAACAAAAAGCCAGTGTTTGTAGATTATACTTTTGAAAGTTTGATTGACTTATCATACCCTTGGTATGTGTCAGTTTTGCAGATTAAGGATATTAAGTAAAATTATTACAGAAACAAATTTTGCTGTTTTTATGCAACACACATATATTATTGTTCAAATTTGTTAGCAGCAACTATCATTAAACAGCAAATTGACAGTCATAGTTCTTTCTGTTTTTAACAAAAGGGGATAAAATGGTTGAAGGCTTGTATAATTATAGTTAAAATTTTAGAAATCTTTTGTCAAACCATATTGCATAGATGAACTTTCATATGAGGTATGTCATATTATAAAGTCAACCTCAATCAACCTATTTAGCTTTTTTCTGAGAAAAAGTCAGATGTATTCCTTAGATCAAGATGTTTAAGATTTCTAAAGATTCATTTGCCATATTTTGTGTGATTCAGATTGATTGTATGGGGTTTATCGGCACTTTCAACAGTATTTCAGTGCTGGTGCTGGTGTACCTAACGATGGCTTTCTGTCGTTTCTCACACCAGTACAATCACAACATTCAATCTGAGCCACCAGCTGCTCACCCCACTAAGACGCAATACTTATTGTTCGCCTATTTGTGAGAGACAAATTACACATTTCACAATGACTTTTGTCAAATGTCAGAAAGAATGTTGGCTTGTGTGATTTAGAAGAAATTCTATAATGATCATGCGCAAGATATTCTGAATGAAAATTTTAAAAATTCTGAGGAAATCTCGATGTAAAGAACACACCTTACATGTTGCTAGAGCCTTTGCATAGGCTGCTACAGTGTTGTCACCAATAATTATATTTGACACTTTGCAGTCTGGTGACTAAATGCACTTTTTAGCTCACCTGATCACCTGAGCAAAACATGGTAATGGTGAGCTTTTGTGATTCTTGAATGTTTGCAGCAACATTATTGGCCCAATCCTTTTGAAACTTGGTCAAAATGTTTGTCAAGTTATGAGGATGAACGCTAATTGATAGTGATGGCATTCATTTGAAATCACACAAAAAGGTGTGATATTATTGACAGTTTCTTTGTTTCATTCTAGAGATCACACTATTGACTTAATACTTGTCAGATCATCAGGTTGAAGTCTCTTAAAAATGGGGGTCATTCCATATGAAATCATGAGGAAAAGGGCCGTGAAGACAATGCCATTGTCTACACTGTAGAGATCACAATTTTGGCTGTCTTTTTTATAACTTGCCCAAAATGTTTGCATGGTCATGAGGATGGACCTTATTGAAAATGGATCATTAAATATGAAAACATGATAGAAAAGGGAAAAATGACAATTTCTTTTTACACTTTAGGAGTCACTGCTTGAGCTCAATCTTCTCCAAATTTGCATGGAATAAGGAGTGGCACCAGCCCAGTCATTAAGTTTCATAACAATATTCATTACTAGATCATTGATGAGCCAAGCCCACTTAGATCACTTGGTAAAATATGGTGCCCTCAATCCTAGGGTCGTAAGTTCAAACGCGGCTCAGCCAACATTCTTTTATGGTAACGTTACACTTAGTATCTGTTATTATGCTCTCTGAAGGGCAAGCATATAGCCACTGCTTGGTCTGTCCGTCCATCCTTCTTTCCATCCGTCTGTCCGAAGGAATTTCTCCACAACCCTTTGACCCAATTGGATGAAACTTCACATACAAACTCCTTATGATATTGTGCAGATGACTTTTACCCGGTTTTTGTAGAGCCCACTTGCATTGAGCAAGACAAGTTGACACAATGACAGTTTAGTGTATGTGTGTTAGTTTATGTGTATGCCTGTTTGTCCGAATTTGTCCTGACCATAACTACTACATTTATGGATGGATTTTAAAAAAAATGGGCACAATTGATCTCCATCATGAGTAGATGTACCACTGGAACCATTTGTTCCATAGGTTGAAGATCAAGGTCACAGCTAAAGGTTAAAGTTTTGTAGGGACCATAACTCCTACATTTATGGATAGATTTCAGTAGAAATTTACACAATTGTTCTCCATCATGAGTAGATTGCCATTTGAAACATTTGTTCAGGTAGGTCAAAAGTCAAGTCACACATGAAGTTCAACTATTTGTGGGCTTGACACCAGTTGTCCTTGGATAATCATTCTAGTTTTAAATATGTTGGAATAAAAAAAATATTTTAGAATGATATCTCTGGCTGTCAGTTCCTCAGTCAATGTATGTCATACTATATGTGACAAGAACTTGTTCAGGAGCATAATCTCTCTCTGACGGCTCTTGGTTATGATAATTGTTTTCCAGGCCTTATCTTCTTAAGCATGCAAGCCACCAATTTGAAACACACACACACTGATGGAACATGCTTTGAACATGTATAGCACACAAAAAAATTTGACATGAAACTTTCCTCAAAGGGAGATCATGTTTGAATGAAAAAAATGAACTGTTAACTGTTAATACACTCACCGTAGTACTTCACTGGATTTATGTGAAACTTTTTGTGACAAGCACTTGTTCAGGAAGCATATTCTGTCGCCAAGTGCTTTTCCTTTATCAGGAGGACTTAAAAAAAAATGCTTCAATGATTGTAAGACATAATTCTTTCTTAATTTCTTATTTTTCAGCATTGATGCCACTTACTCAAAAGGATGGCTAGCACAGTACGTAAATGATGCCAAAGCAGGACAACCATCATGTAATTCTAAAATGAAACTTTACATTCAAGTACAAACCAAGACTTCTTGAGTTTGCATCACGTTCTTTTGATTATGGAGATGAAAACAACCTTTGGTGGTGCGAAAAGGGCAAGTATTTTAACATTGACATGATTGATCCTTACTAATAGTAAATAGTTACTATTCAACCCAAATACAAAGTGGAGGAGGTATACTGATTTCACCATGTCTGTTTGTCCATCCATCTGTCCTTCTGTAGACTTTTCCTTTCCATGCTCTAACTCAAAATCCATTAAATTTTGACCTAGGATCATGAAACTTTACGAATTGTTGCCCGTGAGGTGCCCTATAAATATCGGTCTCATTTGTCAAAGGTCAAGGTAACAGGTGAACTTGGCTTGAAAACTATTTTTGGGCTCTAACTTAAAAGCCGTTTGACCTATGGCCATTGAACTTTATATTAATGTTGCCTATGACCCAAGGAAGTGCCTCATTTTTGGGTCATATACATCCAACTTGCACCGGTCAAGGTAATAAATGAACTTTGTTTTAGAAACTGTTCCCTTCTCTCATAGCACTTTCTTAAAGTGTGTGTGTATGGGGGAGGGGTTATGTATTTGTACGCTTTGCCCACAGTTCTTGTTGAAAAAAGGAGTAGGGGACTACTTTGGTATTCTTTGAGAACAGAGTGGCCTTTTTGATGCCATTTAATGATGATATTTAGGAAAACATGTGAAATAGAGAAATTGCTGGTAACCGATTCCTCCTTTTCTCACAATGTTGTCCAACTTATATGGTACTTTTTGTTATGCTGGCTGAAAAAATTTCGGTGAGTATAGTTGCCATGCTGTGCGTCTGTTTGTCCGTCCATCCATACGTCTGTCTGTCCGAAGCCATTTCTCCACAACCCCTTGACTAAATTGGATGTAACTTCATATATCAAATTCTTGGAACATTTCCCAGATACCATTTTCCTTGTTTCTCAATTTGAGGCTGTGTTGTGGGAAAAAAGGGACTTAATGTAAAAATTAGTTTTTCTCTAGTATCTCCTAAATTACTGGTCAGAATTTTATGAAATTTCATATTTAAGTTGCTCATCAAAAGCCCCAGACCATGCACTATTTGTAGTTCATTTACACAAAAGTGTATTACGGGAAAAGGGGACTTAATGTATTATAGCTTTATGCTTATTTTTTTTTGGGGGGGGGGTTGATGAAAGTTTGTGATGGCAATTACTTCAAAAGCATTACAGCCATTAGTCTCAAATTTGATACACAGATAGCTATTCAACAAGAACCAAAACTCTATCAAAATTTTTAGGGAAATTATCCCCCTTTGATTTTTTGAAGAATTTATTCCTATAAGGAAAATATCTCTGGAAAAGCTGAAGCCATTTACTTGAAATTTTATAGACAGATAGATTGCTTTGAGAGAAAGAGTAGTTTACACTTGATTCTCAATTAAACTCTTTACCAAACAACAAAATTTTAGACCTGTCCAAATTGAAAGCATTTGCAGATGACAAAATAAATGAAACTCAAAAAGCGAAATTTGTTTCCAGCTGGGTAGAAAACGTTCTGGGAAAAGGAGAAAATGCTGGTTAGCAGCATTTTCTCCTTTTCCCACAATGTTTTCAAAATGCTTCTTTCTCAGGGTTGTTAAAAGTCGGGATTGTGTGGTAAAGAATTAAGAAGGTGTTGTGGGAAAAGGGGGCTCCATGTTTAAATTTGTTTTTTTCTAATATCTTCTAAATTTTTGGTCATATTTTCATGAAATTTCACTTTTAACTTATTCATCAAAAGCTCCTGACCATATACTCTTTATATTTCATTAATGAAAACAGTGTTATGGGATAAGGGGATTTAATGACTTTTTTTATGTTTTATCTTACGTTTGACTTTTCACTTAATTTTCTGTGCACAAATAGATCTTATGTAGGAAAACAGCTGAGGATTTCAAATTATGTCATACATTTTGTGACAAGTACTGGTTCGGGGAACATTAACCGTCAATGACAGCTCTTCTTTTCCGTTGCCTTTAGGCACAGGTATATGGCATGTAGCGTTGTCTTATGGTCCTTTACCAAAATATATCTATATATATAGAGTATAATGACTCTATAATGAAATTTAGGCAAATGTTGCGGGATCCTGTATTTTATGTAGAGATAAAGAAGGAAATCTTTTAAAAATCAGAAGGCCTAGATCTTCCAAGTTTTGCAATATAGCATAATTTATACTCATGGTCCTCTATCAAAATGCTTAAAATAATTACTCTACAATCAAAATTAGCACTATGCTGTGGGATCCTGCATTGGTAGGTAAAGAAGGAAATCTTTAAAAATCTTCTCCTCTCAAACCATTAGGCCTAGAGCTTTCAAATTATGAATGTAGCATTGCCTTATAGTCCTCTACCAAAATACTTCATTCAAGTTATCACTCTATGATCAAAGTTAGCCCTATGCTGTGGGATAACAGATTTTACAGAGATCACTGAAGGGCCCAAATGTCCCACCAAATTTTATATTCTAGATTGAACCCTGACCAAGTAATAATCAAAGCTTTCAAACCAAATTTGGAAGAGATTCAGCATGCATCGAGAGTATTATTAACCTGTTACCAAACAACAATATTTTAGAGCATATTTTAGTTCATATTTCAAGCATTTGCAGATGGAAAAATAAAAGTGACTGAAAATTTGAAATTTGTTTTGTGAAGAGCAGAAAACATTGTGGGAAAAGGAGAAAATGCTGGTTACCGGCATTTTCTCCTTTTCTCACAATGTTTTCTAAAGGCTTCTTTCTCAGGGACGTCAAAAGTAGGGATTGTGTGGTAATGGGTTAATAAAAAAACTCCTGACTTTTTCCAGAGGTCCAAGATGTTCTGTCACCTGTTGAAAGAAGTATGTCAACAGCAGCTTCAGAAAGTTCCAACAGACAGCTGTCAACAGTCACCCAACCAACAACTAGTCTTCATGTAGAGATCCATTCATCCAATTTCAGCAGTAGCCAAACATTCCAATATTCAGCTGTTAACAGTCAACCAGCCAACAACTAGTCTTGAAGCAGACATCCCTGCGTTGGATATAGACAGTGACAGTAATTCAATCAAACGTCCCAACAGTCAACAGTCAACCAGCCTACAACCAGTTTTAGGGCAGAAATCCATCCATCAAATATAGACAGTGACAGTAATCCACCTAATCATTCAAACAGTCAACTGTCAATATTTAGTTAACCGGCCAAGAACTAGTTTTGAAGTAGAAATCCCTGCTTTGGATATATAGAGAGTGACAGTAATCCAACATTTTTCATTTTTTTGTGTACATCATGATGGCAGTGGGATAAAGCTTTGTTAAGCACTGCCTTCTATCGGATTGTAATCTATATACCTTGATGGAAAACATCTTTGTGGATGTCTTATACATGATGATTATATATTTTTAACATTTTTTATGCCCCTGCATCAAGCGATTGGGGCATATTGTTTTACCATTGTCTGTCTGTCTTTCCCTCTGTCGGCAAAACTTAGCAGAAAAACTTAACATTTCCACTTACTTCAATGAATGAATAGTGTTTTATGGCCCATCGACAACTTAGGTCATATTGGGCGCACTTACTTAGTAAACAATAATGCGAGGTGAAAATAACATACATGTACAACAACATAAGACATACATGATAAATGAGGAATGGATGAAACACAAAATGATGCCCCTTTTGTCGCCTTTTACAACATGCATGCTGTCACTTTTGTTCCACCAGATGAAATGGCAGATGTGACAATCGCGGGACTGCAGTGGTTTATTCTTATACCCCCGATTAAACCACACGGGGTCCCACAGGCCAATTGATTCCCATTCCAAACCCTATTTACATCAAGAAAAAAAAAAATATATAGGATTTGGAATAAGAACTACCCAGCCTGCTGCAATCCTACGAATTACGAGGAAAGCAGCCGTTTGTCTCTAATTTTAGTCGCCTTCTACGACATGCCATAGAGAAAGGCCGAGGTCCTATTCTATAAACTAAAAAAACCCCGGGACCCCATGGGGAGTCCACTTACTTCAAGGCTATTCAAGAAACAAAGATGATATTTGGTATTTAGGTATACCTCATCAATATGCATCTAATGAGGGTTATATGTCCAAGGTCAAGGTCAAAATTTTAAACCCCATTATCTTAAAAAAAATCCTATCAAAACTTAACTAAAGAACTTAATATTCCCCATTACTTCAAGGCTTTGCAAGATGCAAGGTTCATATTTGGTATGTAGGTGTATCTCATTGTTATGCATCTGCTGGTGACAAGTTCAAGGTCATCTGTCAATGTCATTTATGAAGGTCACACTTCTTGAAATTAGCTATTACGGGGGTATTAGTGTTTCACAAACACATCTTGTTTTCTTAATTATACTTTAAAGGATTATGTCCATGGTATTACTTTTAAGGTATAGATAGTTTTAGAAATCGAAACTCCATAATCCATACTCCATTAGAACAAACCTAGGAAAAGTCTGACTTGATTTTTAGTGATGTTCCATTCACAAGGTGTCAGTGGGGGTATATGTCAGCTCGTGACAGTTGTAGTTTCATCTGTTTGGAAAGTTTTCTTTCAAGTGATGCATTGGTTTAACTTTCATGTTGCACACTATTGACATCCAATTGCTGTGCACATTTGAATATGAATAAGAATTTAATCCCTATTTAGCTTTTCGTGACTGTATATTACTGAAATGGAATAAACTTGCTTTCACTTTTGAATCTTTCATTAGATTAGACCAGCTGTTTGCAGGGAAAACCCAAGGTATTGCTATTGCATTGGCATTGTTATTGTGCAAAATCTTTCAAGTTTTGCAAAAAAATCTGAAGTTTGAAAATATTTACTTTAAACTCAGAATATGTGTTCTCTATCAAAGGACAATGCATTTTAAGGGAAGTAACTCAAAGTAGTGTAATTATGTTACAGGTATGCAGCTTTTTAGCTCGACTGTTTTGGAACAAAAAGTCGAGGTAGTGTCATCACACTTGTGTCATTGGATTTGTAGGCATTGGCGGCATGGTTGTTGACGTGACAAACTTTAACCTTGGCTATACCTCGCTTATATCTGAAGATATTTACTTGAAACTTGGAAGATATGTTTACTATCTAAAGAGCAATCTATACTAACAAGGGAGATAACTTTAAATGCATTTTTGCCAGAATTATTCCCCTATTTTGACTTAGAATTTTTCACTATCCAGGACCTATAGCCGAGCGTAGCACCCACTTGCAGTGCTCTTGTTACCTCACCTGAGCACACAATGCTCTTGCGATTGTTGATGTCTGTTGTGCATCCTCCAGTTGTCTTAGACAGTTCTGGTGTAAACAATACAGTGGTCACAATCTAGGCTCGTTGATTGTGAAACTTGCTCAGAAAGTTTATCTTGTTAACATCTAGATCAAGTTTGAACATGGTTTTGGCTGGATCAAAAAATATTTCACAACGTAAAATCTAAAAAAAATCTTGTTAACGTTCCAGACAATATTGTCTCATTCTTATTCACTGTGCAACTTGCTAAGAATGTTGATGTCAAAGATATCTTGGTCAAGATTGAATATTGGTCTGGCCTGGTCAAAAAGTAGGTCACTAGGTCAAATCTAAGAAAAAAGATTGTTAGCACTCTTGAGGTCACAATTTTGTCTCATTCTTATTCACGGTGCAACTTGCTCAGAATGTTAATAAAAAGTCGGTCGCTAGGTCAAATCTAAGAAAAAACATTGTTAACACTCAAGGGACCACAATTTATGCTCAATTGTCAATCTTGCTCAGTGTTTTCAAGGCCAACTAGTTTTAGCTTGATAAAAAAGTAGGAATAATCTTTTTACAATTTTATCATCGTGAATCTTGCTCAGACTTATTAATACTTTAAAGTCCACAATTTTGGCTTATATGCTGTGAAACTTGCTCAGAATATCTATATTGGTGATATCTAGGCCAAGTTTGAATATGGGTTCAGCTGGGTAAAAAGATAGGTCACTGATTCAAATATTTGTGTGCTTATAAGCAAGCAGGTAAATAACGTTATTGCTTTTCAAAAGATATTTGGATAGATGTATATCGTATAATGTATGCATGTTAACTTTGCTGATTTATGCAGCTTTCTACTTTCCCGTTTTCATTGGCATGATATATCACCTTTGCCAAACTGTTTTATAAACTTTTTACTAAAGAAGCACCAAAAGTGCATGTTTTCAAAGGCTTTCATTCGAAGAATTATAAGATATTGACATCTGGATGATTTGTCTCCTTTTGCTACAATGATTTCAAAAGCTTGACACGAAAGTAGCACAAAATATATTAACCTTTATGTCACCTTTTACCACAATATTTCCGATAGCTTGTCCTTTAAAAATGCACGCATAGCGATGTTTTCAAAAGCACTGTTCTAAAGAAGGATAAAATGCTTCGTCACCTTTTACCACAATGTTTTCAATAGCTTTTCTCTAAACGAGCGTAGAAATCACAATGTTTTCAAAAGCATTACTCTAAAAAGTATAAAAGATCGTTTGTATATACTGTTATGCAGGCTTTACAAAGTCTCATGTTAGACAAAAGAATTTCAAATCTCCCTTATAATGTTTAGTATATAGATGAAGTTGTATTAAAATTTTATGCTGATATCAAATATAAATATAGTACAAAAAGAAAGGTCTATATTTAACAGTAATGTTCTATACTGCGTGCATATCAGGTCACTAGGTGGTATAAAGTCTCATATCAGTCTTTTTATATAAAGTCTCTTTATATGCATTTTCTATCCTTCGTTAAAAGAAAGAAAAAAAAGTATATGTATTTTCTTAATATAAAATGAACATTGTTTTTCGACAATATGTATGTACATACTTGAAAAGCAGCCAGTTTCTTAGAAAGATTATTCACGGTGAAGCGTAAGTGTAAAGGAAATCAAGAGAGCATGAATAAGTGCACTTGTTAGTGTGATATAATTGGAGTAATGTTGAATACGATATAAATACTACAAAAATAATTCAAACTATTCTCTCAGCAATAGAATCATCCCAATTTCGCAAAATAAAATGGACAATGATTTTCATTCAAAACAGGTCACGTATATTTTTTACTTACAGAATAGCGTTTTCACTCTTTGATTAACTATATAACTCTCTTTCCCATTTAATAGTTTCAAGTACATGTATATCAAAAGTCACGTTGACTACTACATTGTTTAATTATTGTTATTTTGCAAAATGTACACTGGAGCAAATAAAATCTACATTGGAGCAAATAAAATGTATTGTATTGTTTAGATCAATGATGTCTAGGTCAACTTTGAATTTGGGATTAGCCAGGCCTAAAAAGTAGCCCATTTCATTTAATCTTAGACAGATCTCGTTAAAATCTTAGCAGACACAATTTTCAAGCAATCATAGCAAAACTTGCTAAGTATGTTTATCTTGATGATATCTCAGGCCAGTTTAAGATTGCATTTGGTATGGTAAAAAAGATCACTAGTTCAAATCATAGATAGAGAGAGAGATGCTGTTTGGTGAAGACAATTGTCCCTGCAAACAAAGAGAGAAAAAAGAGATACTCTTACGTAAGAATACTTGTCCCATTCACCAGAGCCATGTTTCTTGACCAATCAAAATTTCGTGAACAATTTTTGAAAAGGGTAACCCAAGGAACAAGTCTGTGAAATTATTTCAAAATCTAACCAGCTGTTTCAGAGAAGAAGAATTTTTAAGAATTTCTTCATTTCTGTATAGTGCAAGAAGCCCCCATTCACCAGAGCCATGTTTCTTGACCAATCAAAATTTCACGAACAATTTTTTAAAAGGGTCACCCAAGGAATAACTCTGTGAAATCATTTCAAAATCTGACCAGCGGTTTCAGAGCAGAAGGTTTTTTAAGAATTCCTTCATTGCTGTACAGTGCAAGAAGCCCCCATTCACCAGAGCCACATTTTTTGACCAATCAAAATTTCGCGAACAATTTTTGAAAAGGGTCACCCAAGGAACATATCTGTGAAATTATTTCATAATCTGACCAGCGGTTTCAGAGGAGAAGATTTTTAAAGAATTCCTTCATTTCTGTATAGTGCAAGAAGCCCCCATTCACCAGAGCCACATTTTTTGACGAATCAAAATTTCACGAACAATTTTTGAAAAGGGTCACCCAAGGAACATATCTGTGAAATTATTTCAAAATCCGACCAGCGGTTCCAGAGGAGAAGATTTTTAAAGAATTTGCTAAAAAATTCCATTTGGTTGCCATGGCAACCAGAGTTTTTGACGGAATCAAATTCTGTGAATAATTTTTAAAGAGGACCTCCCAAGGAACATTCCTGCCAAGTTTGGTCCAAATCCGCCCAGCGGTTTAGGAGGAGTTGATGTTTAAAGAATTGTTGACGACGCACGACGGACGACGGACGACGCACGACGGACGACGGACACAGGGTAATCCTAAAAGCTCCCCTTGAGCACGTTGTGCTCAGGTGAGCTAAAGAGGCTATGGTCCTCTCAAAAATTCAGGTGAGCGATCCAGGGCCATCTTGGCCCTCTTGTTTAACATTATTTCAGTTATATCACGGTGGCCAGTACATCTAACCATTCTTTCCAGTATTTTTTTTTTCCAGTAGTCTGCACAATTGTCTCTCCAAGACACTGGCTGCTTTCCCACATAACCATAGCTGAAACAATGGTCAGTGATGAAAGAAGTGACTATCAACAACCCTCAAAAAGCAATTGGCTGGGCAGGGGATGGAAATTGCAACCCCATTCTCAAGACCTGTGCATTACTGACTGAGGTATGGGGGCTTGGCGGAGATTGTGTGGTAAAGGGTTAACTGGAATTCAGGTGACAAAATCAACGCACAACAATTTCATGAAAAGATGCAGTCTTTATTATGTATACATACAAGTATGGTTTTGGTAATGTAATATACAACAATGGAAGTTTTGAACAGATAAAAACATATCTGAGGCTTAGCTACTTTCTGCTAACTCATCCAAAATCTGACATAACAATGCAAACTAATTTCAAAATCTGATATGGCATTGCCAAATATTTTCAAAATCCGCCATGACATTGCCAAAAATAAATTCAAAATCCAGCATGACATTGCAAAATGATTTCAAAATCTGACATTACATACCAAATAATTTCAAACCCTGACATGACAGTGTAAAAAAAAATCAAAATCTGACATGACAATGCAAAATAATTTCAGTGACAAATAATTTTGTGTAGGGAAAAGAAGTTTCAAAGCTTCTTTTTGAGTGACTGATGATAAAACTTCCTTTACTCCTCTTATAAATCAATTTGGTATTATTTGATAACTGATCCGTTTGAATAGCATGTCACATTTTATCACACAACCTCCATTGTTTCTAATGTAATATTCCAAACATGAATTTTCTTATTTTACATGTTTGATATCAAAATTGTGTGACGTCATTTTGTATGTAATTCATGAAAGTGAATGGGTTCTATGGATAATATGGTGTGTGTATCGATCGATGGTTTTGCATAATTTTGTTTATAATTTGAAAAATATCGTTATGTGATAAAAAGAATCTTACATTCCTTCGCGAAAGACAAAATGTTACTAAATCGTCAAGAAAATATGTTAAGCTTGCCAAAGACTCGCTACAAGACATTTTCCCCGACTCTTAATTAAATCTTATCCCGAACACTATCTCATGTCGGATCCTTTAGATCTACAGTATCCTATGATTGACAATCAAGGGTATGTTTCTAATGCTTTGAAATATTCTTTATGTTACAAATAAGACCACAAAGTCATGTATTTTGGCAATTGTTCTAACAATGAAAAATTCTCATACGACACATAAATTGTTCCTAGGAATACTGATATTAGCTGTAAACAGTGTCAAACAAGATCAGGTTCTAAAAAAAAGATCTTAAATCTTTACAGTGCAAAAGTTTTTGAGATATTCTAGGAGAAACAACCTTGTATTATTTCCTACTTGAAAAGGTGACATTTTGAACTCTACAGATAATTCTAAAAGTACAGCACTTGACACAAGTTTACAGTTCCATAGAGAAGCCTCACAGAAGAATTCTATTTTTTTTCTGCAATGTTGGGGGAAAATTTCTCCAACTACGTTGTTTAACTCACAATCTACAACAGGAAAACACCAACTCTATATACACTTAAACAAATGGTAACAAGTTAACAGCAACAATAAGTTATAAAAAATATAACACAGTATCACAGTCAAATAACATGACATAGCTTCAAGAACCTGTTTATCGAACATTAGGTTTATTACTTTGTACCAAACAAACACACCGCATGCTGGTGCAAACGCTCAGCTGTGATAGCTTAACCCATTACCACACAACTACTTTTGACGCCCTGTTAAAGAAGCCTTTAGAAAACATTGTGGGAAAAGAAGAAAATGCTTGTAACCAGGATTTTCTCGTTTTCCCACTATGTTTTCTACCCTTCACAAAACTTATTTCAAATTTTCAGTCACTTTTATTTTGTCATCTGCAAATGCTTTCAATTTGGACCAGTCTAAATTATTGTTGTTTGGTAATGGGTTAATTTTCAGTAAAAATGTTAAGTTGAAAAAAGGGCATGACTGTGTCAAACTGTCAAACATGTTTTGACAATTACCTGCCCCTTTTGTATGTACTTTTCATTTGATAATAACTTGTCAAAATTTAAAGTCAATACATGTCTCTTCAGTTATTACAAAGATATATTACAAAATGTCAAAGTCTTCGATCTTCGGTGACAATGTAGACAATGCCTGGGCTATAACAGTAAATTGTTTTCTTCAAAAACAGTTGAGCTAATAAAACAATATATGGCTTGCAGCACAAGAAAAGGGACATTTGGACATTTGCGTGGAGTGTCGTCTCCGATCAGCCTGCTTATGCAGGCTAAGCCAAAACAATAGTTCCCATTTTTATGTAAATTTTCTGTTTTGCACAAGTCTACTCTCGCACAAAACCTAATGCAGTTTTAAAGTGCTGCCTCGGATTAGCATGTGCAGACTGTGCAGGCTGATCCAAGATGACACTTTATGCAAATGTCCATATGCCCCTTTTCAGGTGTTACAAGCAATATGGCTATTTTCGCCATATCCATAATATCATGTATTGTTTGTATTCAACAATCAACCTTATTTGCTATTGAATTAATAGTTAAGGCTTCTGTTTGGCTAACAGATGCATGTAAAATTTCAGACTGTTGCTGATCTAAAGTAGGACAAAAAAGATGATTATGTATTTTTGACTATAAAAAGAACATTAGTGTTACATACAGTAAGGTAGCATACATTGACGAATTATTAGTACAGAAACTGTTTCAGTGCATGTTTCTCTATGGAAGCTCTTTTTATCACATTATATTATATTTCATGTGTCTATTTTTAAGAAATGTTATGGGTAAAGAAATGTAATTGAAGCTGGGGTGAATTATTTATCCGTCACAGTGAATATTTTCCCCCTGCCAAAAATCTGGAACTACTTTTTTTTGGTTCTACTGTTAACCCTTTACCCCATAGGGCATTTCTATGGTATCTCTAATTGACCCTAAATAACAGCAAGGATGAAGCTGCGTTTTATGGGTATATGATGCCTTTTGATAGCATAGAAAACTTTGTGACAAAAGGTGAAATTGCTCGCACGAGCAATTTCACCTTTTGTCACAATGTTTTCCGAAGGCTCCTACAAGCAATGTGTTGAAATGAGTATCTGTGGAGTAAAGAGTTAAAAGTGGCATTCGTTGACAAAATAATCGTAGGACATATAATATGTAATTAATTCCGTCTGCTTGTGGTTAATATGGGGGAAATATTTGCTGAAAAAGGGAAAGGTATATGAAAATAATATGTGATGTAAAGGGAAAGGTATGCGAAAATAACGAGTGCCGTAAGGCAAGAGTTATTTTCGCAGACCTTTCCCTTTTGAGGCAAATATTTCCACATATTTACCATGATGAAATAGACTCTATTTATTTCATGCTTTCTGGCAGGTTATCGAAAAATTTCAGTAAAAGATTTTTCGATATTTCATGGCTACGACCAGTGAAAATACCGATTTTTATATTCTAACTCTTCAATCGAAGCCTTGCAGTCAGATGGAATTATGACATAATTTACTTTACATTTCTCACGCTTGCCATAATATTGTAATGTTTTGTTAGGCGCAGGGGGCCATGGGGAATAACCGAAAAAAACTCTACTGGATTTTGATTTGGTTTACCCCAGAAAGGGTTCAAAGCATGAAATAAATAGAATATTTGTTGGTTTTTTTTGGTGAATGATTGAAATTTATTTCATCTCGTGAACATCATCAGTAATATTTTCACTTGTGGCACAGCCACTCATGAAAACATTCCAATGATGTTGCCTCGATTAAATAAATTTCGATCTTTCACTGTAAAAAACAAACATCCTCTATACCTTCCTTATTTCAATGTAATATACCCCTGAAAAATTTTCTTATCCCAAACACATTTGATATCACAACTGTGTGATGTCATGTTTGACAACATTCTTGACATTTTTCATAAAAATAAACAAGTTTTATGGCTACTACCACTTGTGCATCTTCTGATCATTAACTTGTGAAATATCGTCATGCGATAAAAGGAATCTGACATGCATTGGTATTTGCGATAGAATTTCATTAAACTTGTCAATATAAAATGTTAATAAGTTTGCCAAAAGCTTCCTTATAAACATTTATTTTTGGACTCATTTAATAAACATTTTATCTCAAACACCAACAATATCAGATCCTATATATCTTATAGCATGAAATTACCAAAACCCTTGATAGGCCAAATGAAACCAACAGAAATGTTTATCATAGAATTATGACCTGGATAATTCAAGGTTGCTTTTGTCTACAGTGTTTAGCAAATTGGACAGTGTGGATCAAAGATCAATCTGCATATTCTGTGCAGCCTGATCTTCTTCTACACTGGCCACAACTATTTTGGTGAAAGTGCTAGGAAGATTTCATAACTCTTCACTCGAGGAAAAAATTCATGACTTTGTCATTATTGAAAGCATTTGCATACAACAAATTCATTTGTAGCTCAGTGATCCTATTTCTGTGCTAGAATAGAAGAAACCATAAGAAAAGGAAAAAAAATACTGTCTACTAGCTGGCATTGTCTTTAACTCTTTACCAAATAAAAAAATTTTAGACTGGTCCAAATTGAAAGCATTTGAAGGCGACAAAATAAACATGACTCAAAAATTAACATTTGTTTTTGGAAAGGCTAGAAAATATTGTGGGAAATGGAGAAAATGCTGGTTACCAGCATTTTCTCCTTTTCCCACAATGTTTTCAAAATCTTTCTTTCTCTGGGTTGTTAAAAGTAGGGATTGTGTGATAAAGGGTTAAACAGGATTTGACTTTGTTTTCACAAAAAGGCCTGTATGCCCTGTTATTCTTTTAATCGTGTATTCTACAGTTAACTCTTTACCACACAACCCCAACTTTAACGACCCTGAGAGAGAAGCCTTCTGAAAACATTGTGGGAAAAGGAGAAAATGCTGGTAACCAGCATTTTCTCCTTTTCCCACAGTGTGTTCTATCTTTCCCAAACTAAATTTTAATTTTTCATTCACCTTTATTTTGTTGTCTGCAAATAATTTTAATTTAGACTAGATCTAGTCTAAAATTTTCTCATGTGGTAATGAGTTAACCAAGCAATCCCTGTTTTTAACAAGTCTGAGGAAGGTTTTTGAAAATGACGTTCTTAACCCTTTCCAAAACAAGTCCTTGTTTTTAGGTGTCTGCAGTACAAGTCTTATTAAACACTGTGCGAAAAGGAGAAATTGCTCTTAACCCATTACCACACAATCCCTACTTTTGACGCCCCTGAGAAAGAAGCCTTTTGAAAACACTGTGGGAAAAGGAGAAAATGCTGGTAACCAGCATTTTCTCCTTTTCCCACAGTGTTTTCTACCCTTCCCAGAACAAATTTCAATTTTTCAGTCACTTTTATTTTGTCATCTGCAAATGCTTTCAATTTGGACCAGTCTAAATTTTTCTCGTGTGGTAATGGATTAACAAGCAATTTCTTCTTTTCCCAGTGTTTTCTCCCCATCTTGAGAACTTTCTGCCATTTTCATCAAATTTGAAATTGTCATTTGCAAACGCTTTGAGTTTGGAAGAGTCTGAAATTTGTTGTATGCGAAAGGTTTGTACTATACATTGTAAGTCATTACATCACATTGGATCTATAAAACGCTATTATCAGGGTGAATCCTTAGGTAAACTAGTCCTTTGTATTGCAGAAAACTGACAGATAGCTAGTAATTCATAAAGCCTCTTTTTCACAGATCATGGCCCAAACAAAATTAACCCATTACCACACAATCCCTACTTTTGACGACCCAGAGAAGGAAGCCTTTAGAAAACATTGTGGGAAAAGGAGAAAATGCTGGTAACCAGCATTTTCTCCTTTTCCCACAATGTTTTCTACCCTTTCCAAAGCAAATTTTACTTTTTCAATCACATTTATGTTGTCGTCTGCAAATGCTTTCAATTTGGATCAGTCTAAAATTTTCTTGCGTGGTAAAGAGTTAAAAACAAATTTCACAAACTGAGGAGGGCAATCATATTGATCAAAAGTGGGAAAACAAAAATAACCAAAAAACTTGATATGTAACAGAAACAAAAGTTTGACACATACAGACATACACACAGAGAAAAATAACTTAAAAAGTAAAAACTTAACAGTATTATCAACAATTCAACTCATCATAAGCAATAAGAGTACATATTCATAGATTAAATTCATAAATGTTATACTGTATTCAGGGAAAAAAAAGTTTTGTATAACCCAGTACTAGATATGATACAAGAAAATTTCCTTGAAATGAAAATTTGTTCAGTTGCAAAAGATATAAATTGACAAAATTCTGATCCATCCTTATTTAAACCTTTTATTTAAACTCCCTGGTTTTAACAACCTTTAAACAAGAGGGCCATGATGGCCCTGTATCGCTCCACTGGCTAATTCGTAAAAACACTACAAGCCAAACATTACATTATTTGGCCAACTGGTTTCAAACTTGAGGGCATACAATTTTTTTCCACAAAAACCAACAAGAAAGTTGTGACCCCTGGGCAAATCCAGGTTTGACCACAAAGCTATAATTACTTGAATCCTGGTGGAGGTCTACAAGATAAAGCCCCATACCAAATAATACAGGTCTAGAATATGTGGTTATAAACAAGAAGATTTTCAAAGTTTTCTCAATAAAAGGCCCTGTAAAACATGAAATCCACGAGACAGGGCTAAATTTAGTGATCCTAGTCTTTATTATGGTTAGTAACAAGATGACTTAGAAAGTCTTCATCATAAAAGCCCATGTAAAACTTGTGACCCCTAGTGTGGGGACAAACTTGACTCTAAGGCTATAATTTGGGCCCTCCTGGTAGAGGCCCACTAAAGCTACATGCAAAATTTGGTAGCCTTAGGCCTTATAACTAGGTACAAGTAGATTTTTAAAAAATTCCCAATATGAGCCCACGTAAAACTTGTGACCCCCAGGACAGGGCCAAATTTGACCCCAGGGCTACAATTTGGGCACCTTTGGTAGACAACCACTTGATAAAGCTAGATGCAAAATTGAGTAGGCCTAGGCCTTATGGCTTGGTACGAAAAGATTTTTAAAGTTTTCACTATATAAGCCCATATAAAACTTGTGACCTCCCGGGGCCGGGCCAAATTTGACCTCTGGGCTATCATTTGGGCACTCTGGGTAGAGGTTAACTAGATAAAGCTACATGCCAAATTTTGTAGCCCTAGGCCCTATGGCTAGGTACCAGAAGAATTTTAAAGTTTTCCCTATATAAGCCCATATAAAACTTGTGAACCCCGGGGTAGGGCAAATTTTGACCCCAGGGCTAATTTTTGATGGAACTTGGTAGAGATCCACTAGATAAAGCTACATGCCAAATTTGGTAGCCCTAGGCCTTATGGTTTCAGAGAAGAAGACTTTTAAAAATTTTCAATATTTTTCAGTTTTGTTGCCATGGCAACCATAGTTTTTGAAGGAATAAAATTCTTTCAAGGAATTCTAAAGAAGACCATGGCAGGATCATTTCTGTGAAGTTTCATCAAAATTGGATGGGTAGTTTCAGAGAAGATGATGTTTGAAATAAAAGTTAACGCACGGACGGACGGACGCACGACGGACACCGGGCCATGATATAAGCCCGCTGGCCTTTGGCCAGTGGAGCTAAAAAGAACACTATTAGACCAAAAACTTTACTTTTCAGATGTATATGTCGTAGTCCAAACTGGAATGTAGGCAGATCTAGAATCTGCCTAGACTAAACTGGAATTCTGTCTAGACCACATTAGGATTTCAGTTTAGCTATGCAGCTCCACAATCTGCCTAAACCAAGTTGGAATATCTTCTCATTGAATATAGTGCAACTACCTAAAAACCATCTCGATTTGACTTAAACCTCAAAATAAAAGAAGTTTTAATCAGAGATTCAGAGTAGGAATAAATTTGAAATGTTTTGCACTTAAAAGAAAAAAAAAAATTGGAAAACAGAGCAATTGTGGGGAAAAACATAAATTTCTTAATATTAAAAACGCCTCTTAGTTGTAAACATAATGTGGGTTAAAAAAAAATATTTTTTTAGAAAAAACAAAAACAAATTATTTTGGTCTGGACAAAAGTATAATTCTAATTTGATCTAGGCAGATTCTGGATCTGCCTGGGCAGCTTCCAGATCTGCCTAGATTCCAATCAAGCCTACGACATGTATATATATTTTTTCACCTATAATAGCATTTAAACAGTTTCTCATTCTGTCGCCATGTTTTTGAGGTATTCATGAGCTGCTTCTTTGTTACACAAGACAGTTTTGGACTTGTCTAAATCTATAGCATTTGCAAACAACATAACGAATATGGTTAAAATTGTGAAAATTGTCTACGAAAGGATAGAAAACGTTTTGGAGAAAGGAGAAAATGCTTTTTACCATTTTTTTCCCTTAATCCAAAACTATTTTCAAATGCTTTTTCTATTAAGATTGTTAAACGTGGGATTTAGTGATAAAGGATCAACTCTTTACCAAACAAAAAAAATTGTACACTTGTCCAAATTGAGAGCATTTGCATATGACAAAATAAATTTGGCTTAAAAATTAATATTTGTTTTTGGAAGGGTAGAAAACATTGTGGGAAAAGAAGAAAATGCTGGTTTCCAGCATTTTTTCCTTTTTCCACAATGTTTTCAAAAGGCTTCTTTCTCAGGGTGTTAAAAAGTCAGGATTGTTTGGTAAAGAGTTAAACTTTAACCCAAACTGTTCATCCATTTTTTCAAACCATTACCACAAAATCCCTACTTTTGATGACCCTGAGAAAGAAGCCTATTGAAAACATTGCGGGAAAAGGAGAAAATGCTGGTAACCAGAATTTTCTTCTTTTCCCACAATGTTTTCTACCCTTCACAAAGCAAATTTCAAAATTTCAGTCACTTTTATTTTGTCGTCTGCAAATGCTTTCAATTTGGACAAACCTAAAATTTTGTTGTTTGGTAACGAGTTAAAAGAATATTTTGAAAGATTGCTTTTTCATTCCAAAAGATAAGGGTTTGGCAAAAGGGGGCTTCATGCATACCTTTGATGTATCATACCAAGCAAGCCATCCTATACTTTACGATCCATAATAGCCACTATTGTTTAAACAAACGACTTAATCACGAGGTACAATGGTCCTTGGACATACAGAAAAAATTGACCAAATTTTTCAGTCTCAGCCCTGGGCCTGTAATCACTGACCATTCTTGAGAATATTCTTAGTCTTATTTTCCAAGGTTTTTTAAATTTGTAAGTAACACAACTTCTGATTGGCTAAACCAAATGATTTAACCAATCTGAAGTTATGACTTCTGATTGGCTAAACCAAGTGATTAAGCCAATCAGAAGTTGTGTTACTTTCAAACATAGAAAATTCTGAAGAATGAGACTACAGCCTTTCTTAAGAATGGCTGATGAATATGGATCAAGTTCAGCTTGTGCGCACAGCACAGGCTGACCTGGGTTGATACTCATTAAGCCCCCTTTTCACAGAACACTTCTCATATAAATTATGTTCACTGGTGCTGAGGTATAACAAAATAAATAAATAGATGGAAAAAACTCAACAAAAATTATTGCATAAACTGTGCATATTAATCAATAAATAAACATAACAAAAAGACTAATGTTTCAATTTGAACATATTTCATTCCACATACTTCCACAATATTATATCTATCTATGTATTTAATAAAATATGTTTATACTAAAACATGTTTTTTTCAAAGATCTTAGCACTTTAAGCATGTATTTTTTTCAACATTCAACATACATACACCCCATATACATGTACTATCACATGACATCATAATTACATAAGAACATTTTATACAATCTGCAATTCATCTAAATTTATTTCGTGCTTTTTCAGTGGTTTATTGAGTCATAATGGTGGAATATTAATTAATATTTCATGATTACGACCAAATTTATTTTGTAAATTTTCAACTGGAGGCAGAAAGAGCAGTTTCCCCACACTTGTTACCTTGGTAAATGGCGTGTGAAATGTGACATAATTTACACAGCATTTCTTGCGTTTTTTGTAATATTGTTATGTGTAGCTATGTGTACGGTGTATGCCCGTGGGAATTAGTGGAAACAACTTTGCTAGATTTTGATGAAAATCCAAAAGAAAAGTGAATTGAAATGTTTTCAGTAGGGTAGAAAACATTGTGGAAAAAGGAGAAAGTGCTGGTAACCAGCATTTTCTCCTTTTCCCACAAGTTTTTTCAAAAGGCTTCTTTTTCAGGGTCGTAAAATCCAGGCATTGTTTGGTAAACCTTAAAAATGACGTGCACAACTACACATCATAGTGATTCATTGTGGTAAGTTTGGACTTATTCCCATGGAAACTGTAGGAGTTGCGCACAAAAGATATCGTTAACAGATGGATGTACAGACAGACATACAGATGGATGAAATAAGTATAATTTTTTATATCGGTGAAAGATCAAAATTGATTTTGCCTAGTGAACATTATAGGTAATATTTTCACTCATGGCTGCACCACTTGTGAAAACATTACCAATGATGTTTACTGGATGAAATAAATTTTGATCTTTTACCAAAATAAACAATTATCCTCTATACATTCTAACACAGAGTATATAATGAATGGTCACCCTTGAGTAAGCTAGTTGTTTATTATTTCTATACTGGTTAAATTTAAATACAACATTGTACAACCTGCACATTTATCATCAAAATTATGCATCATCTCTGACCAAGTAAAGGCTTTACCAAAAACAATCTTTTTTTTCAATTCTTTACCAAAAGACAAATTTATAGACTGGTCCAAATTGACAGCATTTGCAGATGGCAATATACATGTGACTGAAGAATTTAAAATTTGATTTGGAAAGGGTAGAAAGCTTTTTCTCCTTTTCCCGCAATGTTTTCAAAAGGCTTCTACCAAGGGTTGTTGAAAGTAGTCATTGTGTGGTAAAGGGTAAAACTTTTTATCACACAATGCCATCTTTTAATGATCCAAGGATAGATACCTTTTGAAAATACTGTAGAAAAAGGAGAAAATACTGGTAACCAGCATTTTCTCCTTTTTCCACAATGTTTTATAGCCTACAAAAGAAAAAGTGCACAGTTTGAACAACATCCAAATTGTTGTCTGCAAATGTTTTCGACTCGGATGAGGCTAAAATTCTGTATTCAGTTAAAAGATTACATTTATACCCCAAGTACTAAGACAGTTTTAAAACATTGTAGGAACAGAACAAAAAGGAGCCAATCAACATTTCCCCTCTTTCCTGAAATATTGCTTTCATTTTAGAAGAAAAAAAAAACGATCTCAGAGATATATTGTTTGTTTGAATTTCCAGTCATATCATGCCGAAAGCTCACAATTCATATTCATGTTTTTGTGGGTTTAACCAGTACTAGGCTAGGGCTCTGAAGTGTCTTGCCCAAGGACACTCCTTTGAAAAACTCATTGGGGCCAGTGAGGCTTGAACCCGGGACCCCCAGGTCACCAGTCCTCCACTTTACCACAGAACCACACAATACCCCTTTGAGCTATAAATAAAATGTCATTTACAAATGCTTTAACCCTTCACAAAATTTTAGACTGGTCCAAATTGAAAGCATTTGCAGATGACAAAAACATAAATCAAAAACTGAAATTTGTTTTCGGTAGGGTAGAAAACATTGTTGGGAAAGGAGCAAATGCTGGTAACCAGCACTTTCTCCTTTTCCCACAATGTTTTCAAAAGGCTTCTTTTTCAGGGTCATAAAAACCAGGGCTTGTTTGGTAAACCTTAAAAGCCACATTCACAACTACACATCATAGTGATTCATTTTGGTAAGTTTGAACTTATTCCCATGGAAACTGTAGGAGTAGCACACAAAAGAAATTGCTAACAGATGGACATACAGACAGAAATACAGATGGTTGACTGGGGGGCCATAACATAATACAACCCTTTCAGGCAAATAAAAAGGAGAATTGCAGATAGCCAGCACTTTCTCCCATTTCCATAACGTTTTCAATCCATTTTATGACAAATTTCAGCATTTGGGACCCATCACACAAAAAAGGACCATCTGCGAATTCTGCAAATCATTTAGATGAAAACAAACCAACAATGGTTCAGGTCAGTTTCATTGATAACTCAAATGATTGTATAACATGGTATGATGACCACTTTTCATACAAAAAATGTCATTAAAGCAAAAAGTGTCAACCCTGGTCAGCATGCGCAATTCGCGCATTCTGACCAGAGCTGACACTTTTTGCAGTTCCTAGAAGGTCCCTGTTGGTGTGTGATGGTCATTTATGTCACATCTACTTGTTTGGTCTGCTTTCAATTTGGACAAGTCTACAATTTGTCCTCCTGTGAAGGTTCCAGGATACCTTGGGACAAATCATCAAAAAAGTTACACATAAGCGCCAACTAAATTCATGTTATTGAGGTAGCACACAAAATTTTGTAGTAAATGGAAAAATAGTACAACATTATTTGGATTAAATATGCTAATTGTCTATTTGCTACAACGTTTATGCCACTGTACCTTATTTCAGCTGTAGAATTAACAATTAACATCAATTTCATGAACTCTTAATTTATCTTATTCGTCCAAACGTCCTATTAAAAGCACCTTCCCTAACAGAAGCCCCCCCCCCCCCCCCCCAAAAAAAAAAAAAAAAAAAAAAAAAAAAAAAAAAAAAAAAAAAACCCTTAATCATGAAAACCTACTATATTTGCTTAAAATGACAATATTTGAAGAACTTGATGAAAATTTCCTCTAATTTGATTAAAATCTCAACTTAAAAATCACTGAAACACAAAGAAATACAAAATTGGACAGACTTTTTGCATTGCAAATTGGGTAAAATATGGTATGCAATTTTGACAATCAGCTTCTAAAACTACTGGCTTATTTATGAAAGAATCATTTTATTGTGGTTTATCGTTCAATAAACCTGTTGTGATTTATGAGGCAAAATAAATAATCCACAAGGGCGACAG
Organism: Tridacna crocea; assembly: GCA_943736015.1. Lineage (NCBI taxonomy): Eukaryota > Metazoa > Mollusca > Bivalvia > Cardiida > Cardiidae > Tridacna > Tridacna crocea. The sequence goes on along the minus strand of OX031066.1, from coordinate 27,776,257 downwards.
TATTTTTTTTCCTAGCCTTCTTCTATGCCTTACATTATATTTTGGTAGTTTATTTAGAAAATACTCTTTTTTCTATAGTGCTTTATTGTTCAATAAACCTCAGTTGTGAGTTATGAGGCACAAGCACCTCATTACTCTCATGGTTTATTGAATGATAAACCCTGATAAAAAGAAGATTATTTTGATTCTAACAGGACCAATTCTTAATGAAAGAAAAACATGTTCATCCTTAGAGTATAAACACGGATGAAGATTATGTTCCATTGAATAACTCACTAACTTACTTTATACAGAATGACGCCACGCGATACAAAATGATGTCACTCTACATGGAATGTCACAGATTTTTACCATGATTTCCTTGCACTGTGTTAGAATGTATCATGTTCGAATAGTAGTTTCTGCATCAATGTTTTTATCCCATAACTTCTGTCATTCTCATGAATTTTAAGCCTTTTGAAAATCTTGTAGGAAAAGGAGAAAATGCTGGTAACCAGCATTTTTTCTTTCTTCCACAAAGTTTTAAAATGTTCCAAAGAAATTCATCAAAATTTCAACTACATTTAGTACTTTGTCTGCAAATGCTTTCTGTGTGAAAAAGTCTACAATTTCTTAGACTAAAACAAGAGCCATCAGAGACGGGTTATGCTCCCCGAACAAGTGCTTGTCATAAAATATAAGAAATTGATATAAATTCACATCTTTTATCCTAGAAGAACCTGTTCATGCCCCTCAAAATTTGAAGTGAAAAGGCAATTACTATCTTAGAGATAGCCAACACAAACTTGTAGAGGACAATAAGTCCAATAAGCCCCCTTTAAGCCCCCTTTTCCCATAAGACAATATTGGATCATTGCAATAAATACAACGGGTGTGTGGTTTGTGGCATTTTTTAATAATAATTCAAAATTCGAAATTTCATAAAATTTTGAGCAGTCATGTATTAAATATTACATAAAACAATTTTTTACATGAAGCCCCCTTTTTCCCCCAAGACGCAGCCTGAAATTGAGAAAAAGGAAGAGAGGTACCTGGGGAACGTTCCAACAAGTTCAGATTTGAAATTTCACAAAGTTTTGAGCACTGATAAAGGAGAACCTAGTGAAAAACAATTTTTTCCATGAAGTTCCCTTTTTCCGTGATACAGCCTTAATTTGAGAAACCAGGAAAGACGTATTTGCGCAATAATAATTCATAGATTGCAAAAACAAAGGGCACATGTTGAAACTTGTAAAACAAGATATAACCATGAAATGTTGACAAAAACTGAACAAGATATTAGTAAAAATTGCAATTTTGCATTAGGGCCCCGTTTTCATTTTACAAGAAACCCCCTTTTTCCATGACAGAGGGTCAAATTGAAAAACACATAGATAAAGAAACAAGAGCACATGGTGAAACTTTGAAAAAACAATATAACCATGAAGTTTAATGAAATTTTGACCAAAACTGAATGAAATATTAGTAAAAATTGGAATTTTGCAAGAAGCCCCCTTTTTCCATGACAGAACGTCAACTTGAAAAATGCCCAGATTAAAAATAGCAAGGGCACATGCTAAAACTTTCCATAAACAATATAACCATGAAGTTTCATGATATTCTGACAAAAACTGAATGAGATATTGGTAAAAATTGCAATTTTGCATTAAGCCCCTTTTTTCCATGACACGGGTCAAATTGAAAATCCGGGAAAAGTATATCGGCACCTTACCCTAAGGAGTTCATATATGAAGTTTCATCCAATTTGGTCCAAGGGTTGTGGAGAAATCGCTTCGGACTGACGGACGGACAGACGGAAGGAAGGACGGATGGACGGACAGACGGACGGACAGATGAAGCGGCGACTATATGCTCGCCCTTCGGGGAGCGTAATAACGACAAATCAGATGTTTAGGAGGTAGAGCCCATAATTATCACAACTATAGTTTTACAGAAAATATAGATTCAGAAAACGGGTGCAAACGTTTGTCTGCAAGTGTTTGATTTCCAGAGAAAAACATAAGTTGAAAAAGGGGAATAACTCTGTGAAAAATATTTTGATAGTTACCTACCCTTGATGTGCGAGATTTCCTAGTTGATAGCTGAGAAACAGTTCAAGTTTGAAGTAAATATCCTAAGTCATAACAGAGATTTTACAAAATGTAGAGTTTTTGCACAATGACAACTATGCAGACAGCATAGGTATGACAAAATTATAACTCGATATTTTCTTCAAAAACAGCTCGGCCGACAAATCAAGAGGCCCCCCCTTTCTTTTTTCTTTTTAACATATAATTGAAATTTTATAATGTATGATCTTAAGTACTACTCTTATCCCTTTACCAAACAATCCTGGTTTTTACGACCCTGATGTAGAAGCCTCTTGTAAACATTGTGGGAAAAGGAGAAAAATCAGCATTTTCTCCTCTTCCAAAAATGTTGTCTACCCTGCTAGTAGAAAATTTCATTTTTTTGAGTAACGTTTGTTTTGTTGTCAGCAAGTGCTTTCAATTTGGACCTGTCTAAAATTTTGTGTTTGGTAAAGGGTTAACAGAAATATATAATTTTAAAAAAAGTTGGATTATGTTTTCCACAAATGGTCATCCTTTTGTCTTGTAAAACAACTTTCATTCCATCATTTCTTCTTGAATAACTTTTCTAAGATGCATTGGTTAAGAAGATGAAAGAATTTTCTGAAAAAGAAAAAAACAAGAAAAATTCATACTGACATCAGTATTAAGTTGCTGCCCCATGACAAAATTTTAGCCTTGTCCAGTTCTACAGAATTTGCAGATGACAAATTAAATGTTTGTGAAACTTTGGAAGTTGACTATGTTAGAGTAGAAAACATTCTGGTTATCCCCATTTTCTCCTTTTCCAACAGTGTTTCAAAAACATTCTTTCTCAAGCTTGTTAAAAGTCAGATCCTATGGTAAATACTTAAATATCAAAGTTCTCACAAACTAAGAAAGTTAATTTGTTATTTTAATCCCTTAAAGAAAACTCAATTTGCTTCCAGTTTTATACCAAATTAAAGCCTTGCCTTATGATGACTTGTTAAGACAGTTTTGGGGAAAAGGAGCAGTTCATGTAACAAACCGTTTCTCCTTTTCCAAAAATGAAACGGCTTGTTACAAGAACTGCTCCTTTACGACCTTACGATTCATCATAAGGCAAGGCTTTAATTTCATCCAAGTTGAAAGCTATTGGAGATGCTATATTAACCCTATCCCAAACAAGCCCTGGTTTTTACGCGTCTGCAGTTCAAGCCTTTTGAAAACACTGTGGGAAAAGGAGAAATCGCTCGTAACGAGCAATTTCTCCTTTTCCCTCAGAGTTTTCTACCCATTTGGAGAACTTTCTGCCATTTTTATCAAATTTGAAATTGTGGTCTGCAAACTCTTTGAGTTTGGAAGAGTCTAAAATTTGTCATTTGGGAAAGGGTTAAACATGACTCTAAAACTGAAATATTTCCTTCAGTAGGCCAGCTAGGTATTACAGTTAGGTCATATCTGACAAGGTTGAATAGATCTATATATTTCATACTTTGTGGTAGGATATCCAGAAATACCGGTGAAAATATTTTCAATATTCTATTGGTATGACCAGTGAAAATACCAATTTTTATATTCTAGTTACCGAGGTAAAATGCGCATGACTCACAACCAGATGGAAATATGATGTCATTTACCTTACATTTCTCATGCTTGACGTAATATCGTAATGTGTTGCTATTTGGAGGGGGTACACCATGGGGAATAACTGAAAAGAACTGCACTGGATTTTGATAAGTTCCTCCCAGAGAGGTTTAAAAGCATGAAATAAATAGAATATGTTTTTTTTGGTGAAAGATTGAAATTTATTTTATCTTGTAAAACAAACATCTGCAATATTTTGAGTTGTGGTTGTTCACTTGATGAAATAAATTTCTATCTTTCACTGAAAATTAGAAATATTCTCTATTTCTCTTGAAAAACACATATTTTTTTATGAGCAGCAAAAATCAGATGTGAAAACAAAGATTATAGTAAAGAGCATAAAAGAAATAGGATAATTCTTTGTTTCAGAGAATGATTGAAACTTCTTTCATCTCATAAAAAGCAAATGTCATATTTCATCTTGAAGCATTGCCATTTATGAAAATAAAACCCTCCATTTTCATTTGATGAAAGAAATTTAAATCATGCATAGAAAGAGACAATAATAATCTATTCAGCTTCAACTTACAACACTTAAATAAACAGTAAAACCATTCCTGCCATTATACTTCCCACTTCAGGACGTCTGTGGCTTTAAGACTTGCAAGAACGATGTATATAACCCATAAGAAGAGCAAGAAAATACTGGTAAACCATTTTACATAGGGGTTTTTACCACCAAGTTCTCCACCTACAAACTGAAAGTACAAAACAAAACAATTCTGAAACTAGAGCTGTCACTGAATGTGACTTAATACCCCCGCCAGGGCTTTGACAGAAACTGGCAATTACAAGTATTTTGCACACAGACAGACACATGGACAGACACACACTTAGACAGATAGGCTGATTCCAGTATACCCCCGAAAACATTTGTTTTGCGGGGGTATTATTAAAGGCTCCACTGGATGTCTTTTTGTGTCTTGCAGCAAAGTTTAAACTCTTTACCACACAATACTCAGTTTTAATGATCCTGAAGAGAAAGGATTTTAAAAACATTATGGGACAAGTAGAATAAATCCAGCATTTTCTCCCTTTCCCATGATATTTTAAAAAGGTTTCTTTCCAAGGATAATTAGAAATTGGCATTGTGTAGTAAAGGGTTAAATTTTTACAAAATAACAAATTTTAGACTTTTTTGTATTAAAAACATCTGCTGACAACAATAAAAACAAGAGCTTTGCCAGAGCATATAGACCCAAAGAGCTTGTGTCAGTGAAATGGGTTAAAATCTAGAACACCTGCAGATATCCAAATATTAAAAGTCACATGCACAACACACCATAGAGATTCTCTGAGGTAAGTTTGAACTTGTTCTAATGAAAAGTGTAGGAGGAGTTGCACAGACAAGAAACTGCTAACAGACAGACAGGTGGACTGGCGAACAGACCAAAGACTGGGGCCATAACATAACAAGACCCTTAGGGCATTAATTAAGAGCTTCTACCCTCTGTGAGAAAAAGAAAACATTGTGAAACAATGAGAAAATACGAGTTACCAGCATTTTCTCCTTTTCCCACGATGTTTTCAAAAGCACGGTCAGGGAAGTGAAAACCTAGAAAAGTTGGATAAACCCTTTATGACGACTTTTAACACCATGAAGGAGAAAGCTTTTGAAAACGTTGTGGGAAAAGGAGAAAATGCTGGTAACCAGCATTTTCTCCTTTTCCCACAAGGTTTTCTAACCTGCTAGAAACAAATTTCAATTCTGTGGTTACATTTATTTTGTAGTCTGCAAGTGCTTTCAAATTTGACCAGTCTAAAATTTTGTCGTTTGGTAAAGGGTTGAGGAAACTGATTGATTGAATTAGAGTTACATGCTTATTTGACATCTTAAAGTCAAATCACGCAGGTCAGTCCACCAATGCATGTGTTTCCTTACTTTCTCATACCAGTAGTAACACAATTTTCTCCCTAAGTCATGGACTACTTTTCTCACATGAACCAAAGGTAAGAGGCGAACAATTGCCAGAGAGAAAGTCTGCCCCAAACCCACAACCACTGGGTCATGAATTCTATAATTATTGTGAAGATGACAATCTGCCCTTGTATGGTTGGTCCAAGTGGTAGCTACTGATAGAGAAATTAATTCTAAAACCTGCCAGGTTGCTGTGTCTTATGTTTACTTTTTGCCTGATTTTAAAATTCTTTTTTTGCCTGTGAATAAAATATGACCAACCATAGGATAGCAGACTGTCATCTCCACAGTATTTTTCATACTTTTAAGAGGAATTATTTAAACTTAAACATACTATGACACCTGCTTTGGTACTATGGCTTTTACTGGGCCTTTAACCCTTTACCAAACAATCCCTGGTTTTCACGACCTTGGGAAAGAGGCCATCTGAAAACATTGTTGGAAAAGGAGAAAATGCTGGTAACCAGCATTTTCTTCTTTTCCCACAATGTTTTCTAAAGGCTTCTTTCTCAGGGGTGTCAAAAGTAGGGATTGTGTGTTAATGGGTTAAATAGTAACTACAATGCTTCCAATCTGGACCAGTCTAAATTAACATTATTTGCTAATGAGTTAAATAGTGACTAAAATGCTCCCAACTTGGACCAGTCTAAATTAAATTTGTTTGCTAAAGAGTTAAATAGTAACTTAAAATGCATAAAAATGCTTCCAACCTTTCTCCGTAATACCAGTATAACGAGACAGGTAAATCCTACACAACTGAAGATGATGACACTCTGAGTCAGATTATCGGAAGCCACCTTATAGTCCGAGCCTTTGGCTAAATGATACATGGAACTCAACACCCATGGAATGCCTAGACCAAGGAATACATTGACACTGTTGCTGCCTGAAAAACAAACAAAAAATTGTGACCCATCTCGCAAAAAGAGACCTTCTGGGAACTGTGAAAAGTGTCAACCCTGGTCAGAATTGCGCAGGCTGACCAGGGTTGACACCTTTTGCTTTAACCCTTTACAACACAAAGACGACTTTTGATGACCTTTAGTAAGAAGCCTTTAGAAAACATTGTGGGAAAAGGAGAAAATGCTGGTAACCAGCATTTTCTCCTTTTCCCACAATGTTTTCTATCCTAATGAAGAAAAATCATTCCATATGAGCCACATTGAAACTGTCATAAGCAAGTGCTTTCAATTTGGACAGGTCTAAAATCTTGTTGTGTGGTAAAGGGTAAATGACATTTTCAATATGAAAAGTGGTCATTGTACCTTGTTATACAATCATTTTTGAATTATCGACTTAAACTGATCTGCATTATTGTTGATCTGTTTTCATCTAATTGATGTACAGAATTCCCAGATTGTCCCTTTTTACGTGATAGGTCACAATTGGATTTTTATTATATCAAAGTTTAAACAGGTAGGATTATATCACAGCTGTCAGTGCACCTACATATTTGTTTCCTGGCTTTCTCACATCAATACCGACACAACTTTCTTTCCGAGTCACTGACTGCTTTTCTCACATCTATCAGAGGTGAAAGCTGTATAATAGCTGAAAACAAAGTTTACTTCCGTTTGGCAACAAACCACCAACCTGCAGTTGACCAGTCTGATTCTATAGCCACTGAGCTATCAGACTGGGCGCAAAAATCTGGATATGAATACGTTCTTATGTTGCTGACTTTTGGCCACACAACAAAATTAGGATATAAATAAGCTCTATCAGTTCTTTTCATGAACATTGGCCAATTCTGATTGCCTAAAAAACTTTTTTCATAGCTTCATGAAAATACAATCATGTTGTGCTGGAACTACTTTCACTGCAGGCTACTCAGAGCCTTGTTCATTTTCTTTTGTTTCATTGGTTAATTTTCAGTATTGGGATCTTGAAACTGCTTCCATATTGCATTCTTGTGCCATACAAATATGAGTGGAAAGGGCTTTAGAAACTCCAATATTAGATTTAAAACTTAAGATATTGTGTGCAGTTTGAATTATTTCTGTCTTCAATTTATTGGTCTTCAATATGAATTTATAAGGAATTAAGAGAAATTTTGTTTTTCATGAAGGTATCTCACACCTCCATGAAAAGCAAAAAAATCTCTTCATTCTTTAAACCCTGTCAACTCTTAGACACATGACAAAATTTTAAACTGCTTCATAACAACCACTGTTCTAGACAACAAATCAGAAGTGACTTAACTCTTCACCACAGAAAAAAATCTTGCTTTTCCAAGAACTTTTTTGAAAACATCTGCTGTAACTCTTTGCCATACAATCCCGAATTTTTGCAACTCTGGGAAAGAAGACTTTTGAAAACGCTGATAACCAGCATTTTCTCCTTTTCAAACAATGTTTTCTACTACATCAAAAACAGATTATTTTATTCAAACAACATTTAAATTATCATCTGCAAATGCTTTCAGTTTTGACAAGTCTAAAAGATGAAAGTCATTCACAGAGAGATTGATTGATTGATTGCATGGAGTTTAAAACCATTTTTAACATTATTTCAGTTATATCGCAGCAGCAATTGCACTTATCCATGTGTTTCTGGAGTCGGATTTACCCGTATTTCCCACAAATTTCTTTCAAAGCCACTGGCTACTTTCCAACATCATCATTGTCGAGACATTGGTCAGCGGTGGAAGAGGAATGAATCCCGTCTCAGTGACTATTATCAATCCTCGGAAAGAAATTTGCCAAGCCAGGGGTGGTAGCAAGGGATCCAACCCTGAACCCTGTGTTCCCAAGTCCTGCACTCTACCGATTGAGCTACCGCAGCTCTGGTTGGCAGAAAAACAACAAAGTGCATCAGTTTGAAATAATAAAACAATCCTACATACCTGTTACATTTCCAATGGCAGCATCAGCATACTCATCTTGTTTTGCAGCAGTTCGACTAGCAAACGTATCAGGTAGACTGGTTCCTAAGGCAATAATTGTTATACCAGTAATACTGGTTTCCAGCCCCACCACACAGCCAATCAGGTGACCAAGCTATGAAGGGAAAAAAATTGTATATAACCCTTTACCATGTAGACCTGTCCAAATTAAAAGCATTGGAGGCAACAATATAACAAAAACTTCCCGAAGTTGCTCATACGTCCCTGAAAGGGCTGTCAGTGAAATGGATTAAAATCTATTCTAAAAGTCACATGCACAACTACACATCACAGAGATTTATTGTAGTAAGTTTGAACTAATTCCAATGTAAACTGTTAGAGGAGTTGCAGGCACAAGAAATTGCTAACAGATAGGTAGATGGATGACCCTGGCCACAACATAATACGACCTTCTAGCGTATAGAAATGCCTCAAAAGCCGGAACTTGTCTGTGATACGGTAGAAAACTTTGTGGAAGAAGAAGAAAATACTGGCTGGTTATCAGCTTTTTCTTCTTTTCCCACAATGTTTTCCAATGATACCTTCCTCAGGGTCGTTTGTCCAAATCCAAAGCATTTGCAGATGACAAAATAAAAGTGAATGAAAATTTGAAATTTGTTTTGTGAAGGGTAGAAAATATTTTGGAAAAAGGAGAAAATGCTGGTTACCAGCATTTTCTCCTTTTCCCAAAATGTTTTTCTAAAGGCTTCTTTCTCAGGGTTGTCAAAAGTAGGGTTTGTGTGATAATGGGTTAAACTGTATAGTTTAGTAAAGGGTTAACCCTTTACCCCATAAGGATTTCTATGGTATCTCTAATTGACCCTAAATAACAGCAAGGATGACTGTTTCTTATGTGTATATGACATCTTTTGATAGTGTAGAAAACATCTCTGATACTCTATTTTCTTTCTGCAGAAGCAGACTTTGAAATGGCAATATCAGAAATTTTACTACAGAGTCGAAATTTTGTTTCATTTACTTAAAGAATTCAATGGTTAATGAGTCCTTACAATTGTAAATAAAATCATCTTTTTCCTCACAATTCTCAATTTCAAGTTTTCAGGGCACAAAATGGACGAGCAAATTTTAACCATACATCCCCAAGCCACAATACACTCAGTTCTGAGGTCACTGTCAATTATTGACACAGGTTCAGAGTTTTTTTGCCTAATAAAGATATGAAAGAAAGTATCTAATCTATTATCATAGTAAACTGTAGAATCCAACTTATTGAACGAAAACTGTCCCAGACCAGACAGCTCTCCCTTCAACACCACACTGACACTGACACAGCTCAGAATGGACATAACAGATTACATAATATACGAGGGTTGTCCCAAAATGCCGTAGAAATACATTTAATCAAATGAAATAAAGCAAAATTTCATTTTAATAGGTGGGTGCCCTGCAGGGAATGTATTTTCAGACATATCACTGACCTTTCATCACATTCCTTCAAATAATAGGTAAATTGTCTACAATTTACTAAAATCAGGTACAGTCATGCAGCCCACTGAATGTTGATGTCATCTGACCAACTTGTGATGTCGCATAACCACAATTTTTCAAAGTACTTCCCTATGTGTTGCATGCCTGGGAACCCAGTGGTTGAACACGTTCTTAAAACACTGACAACTGTAAGACCAGTTAAAAGCTTTCACAGACTGCAATATATCCTCAGTACCATTACATCTGCGGCCTTGTAGACTGCCCTTCAACATAATTATGAAAGTAGGCAAAGTCCAGTGGTGCCAATTCTGGTGAACAGGGTAGATGCAATAGCCTCTGAAACCCTAGAAGTCCAAATTCTAATGCTCGACAAATGATCTACTTATACGAATAATATCAGCAGTTTCTCTGAGTGGATGATCACCTCTCATTACGTCAGATACAGTTTGAAGAATCTTGTTGTTCAACTCATTTGGCCTGCCAGTTTTCATATCACTCTCCAGCCAATCCGTGGAATAATGTCAGTGCCATTTATAAATGAGCTTTCTACTTACGGCATTATACTGTTTAGTTGAATTCATTTCTTCAGTGGGTTGCCCAGGTGTCATACTGTGCTCAACACAGTACCTGATGTCAGATAGCTGTGCATCGCTTGACGTCACTATTTTCAAAAGTCTGATCATGGTAGCTTCGTAATAAAACACTATAAAATGGTCACATTTGACATTGTTTCTATGAATCGTAATACGATGTCGCTCCAAAATTTGATAATTCGGTCTACATAATTTTGACTGGATTTGATCAAAATATTTATGTTAGTTCTCACATTAAACAAAACTATGTCAATCCAATCAATTATTTTTCTCATGGGCCACTTACCCTTACCATGGGTTACAAATGTTTCTACTATAATACACAGCAAATGCCGACATTCATTTAAGTGCGTGATTGTTTGTACAACAGCTGCAGCTATTTGCTTGTGGAGTATCATTTTGTTTGGCCTACTTTCTAAATAATTCTACAGCATTTTGGGATAACCATGGTGTATATAGAAGAATGCAATGCATAGAAAGGCTCCTCTACACTATAAGAAAGTTTTTCAATCTTTACAAACCTGTTCAACAACCATTGTCAAGACACCAATATAAAACAAGGAAAAAACAAATGCTGGCCAAGCACCGAGATAGCTCCTGAAATAGAATTAAGTAAATCTTTAAATATGACTACCTTGTTTTATAAATAATTCTTCCGTTTAGTAAATAGTTATCAATACAATAGTGGCCTGATATAACTTATTCTGAATTTAAGCAACTGTGACTATATTAATGATGTATATGACAATAATTTGCAAGCATCCTGCCGTGCATGTATTTTTGTCATGGATATTTAATCAAAAAGGCACCTATATCTTTTGTTTGAACATAATGGTGATATTATTGGTGCACTGAAACAAGTAGCACGGGACAACGTGCCATTCATGACATAAAAAGATCTTATTTGTGACGTCATTGTGGCATTGAACATTGTATAGTTAGTATATCTACAAGATTAGAAGTTGGAGGCAAGTTGGATAATTTGTACCCAGTACAGTGGCAGTGAGTTTTAAATTCTTAGTTTGGACTTTCATATTTTTTCAATATATTTTATTTAGAAGGAACTAGAGCTGTCACTGAAAGTGACTTTATACCCCTCCAGCGCTTTGACAGTATTTTGTACACAGACGGACACACAGACAGACAGACTGATTCCAATATACCCCCGAAAACATTCGTTCTGTGGGGGTATAATAAACTTACTAAGCATTTGAACTTCCAAATTTGAATAAAAGTAAGAAGTGAAACATTATGACATCTTGTTAACATGTTTATGTACATTATGGTAGTTTTACAGGAAAAGTAGCTCCGACACAGCATCATTTTTTTGTTAAGGAGCAATGAAATAAAAAAATTAGAGCATTAAAAAATAAACGCCGATCAGAACCCTCCAATATTCATGAAAAGAAGTTATTTTGAATTCTGATTCTGTGAAAAAATGTGCTAAATCTGTCTTAAAAATTTTGAAAAAATATTTACGTGGGAGGAACACAAGCTCCAACAATTTTCCAGAAGAATGTAAGAAAATGCAGGACGTAGTCCGACCATTTTGCTGGTATTTCGTTTCCATCGTCATCTTCACCTCCACCCACCGTCATTGCACTGTTTGAATAAAACAGAAAGCAAAATAAAAAAATATAGGCCAAGCTCTTTAAAAAGGGGGCTTACTGCATTGACCTAGGCCAAAACTTTTCACTATTGGTCAATATTCTCTATGCCCATTGATCAGTCTACCGTATGATTGAATCAGTTGCCCCCACCCCTTCAATTCTTCATAGAGATGCCAGGGCATAATAAACACGGAGGCCAAGTCTGTAGCGAATATCTTTGGAAATGACAAGGATATGCAAAGGTGTCCATGTTTTTCCATGATTTTAGAGGCTATGCTATGAGGGTACCTCTTTTGAAAACAGCCAAAGTAAACCCCATCTGAATATCTTCAGAAATGACAGGGATATGAGAAGTTGGATAAGTATTTTTTTTTCTGAAATGACAGAGGCAACATGATGACATTACCTCTTTTGACAACAGCCAAAGTAAAAACTATGTACAGTAAGTACAGGAATCAGTATCTTTGGAAAAACCCATAAATAAAAATCATAAGGGAACATAATTAATCTAACCCTAAAAATTATATCCTGATTCAATACAATACCTAACAAGTGGTGTTGGTCTTTAGCCAAAGGTTTCTGGGTTTGAATCCTGCTATGCATTTGTTCATTTATTTCTTTGTTATGGACTTTGTCCGTAAGAACATCCTGTGCAGTCTGATTTTTATGTACACTGACCCAAAAGGTCAGTAGGGTCATACTTTGCAGTCTAAAGCTTAACAGAAAGCAATAACCTACCTGACAAATTGATCTCTCCATGTTGCTTCCTGTCCCTCTTCTCCAACAATTTCTGCTAACCTGTCCCCAAGCTCATCTATAAAATACATGTTTGTTGGTTGTATTGATAAGAATTTCTAACATGCATAGCTTGTTGAAATATAGCATTGATTGATTGACTGAATTTGGATTTATATATAGTTTAAACATAGTTTATTCATATAATTTACATAGACTAATTTAACATATATATAGTTGCCACCAATTGCCAGTGGTTGTTAATTTATTGGTGTAATAGTATCGCATTGATGGCTGATTGATCAACTTGCCTAGCTGCCGGTTGCCCAAATGGGTGACACCCCATATGAACCGTTTTTGTTACAGAGGGTAGTGCAAGAGTCAGGACAATATGCTTGATGTATGGCACGGTCCCAAGGGACGTTGGTACAATGTCTCATCCAAAAGACTAACCGCAACTTGAGATGGACAGCCCTGGAAAGCAAATCCATGGCTCATATGACATGAAACATCACATTTATGAGTACTACACCCTACCAACTGAGCTATGTGGGCTGGTCAGAATGTGTTGAAAAAAATTTGTAAAACACAATCCTAACAACTGGATTATTACTTGCTGAAAGGGTAGTAAACATGGTGAAATTTCTGAATATCAGCATTTTCTCTCCAAGTTTTCTTCCTAGTGGCCATAAAACAATTGAAGTTTTGTAAAAGATTTATGGTTCAACCATCACCAGGGTCCCTATAGACCAACCATTCTTAAGAATGTTTTTTGTCTTATTCTCAAGATTTTTCTATATTTGAAATTGACACAACTTCTGATTGGCTAAACCATTTGGTTTAGCCAAACATAGCCATTTGGTTTAGCCAAACAAAAGTTATGTTATTTACAAATTTAGAAAATCGAGGAGAATGAGACTAAGAATATTCTCAAGAATGGTTGGTGAACACAGACCCAGGGCTAGGAAATTATGCCTTGCCCACTAACACAACACTATGACTGTTTCCAGTCCATTGATTGACTGTATAATTTTAATGCCATTTTCAATATCATTTAAGCTATATTGGGGCATCCAGTGCATCTATCCATGCTTTCCTGGTTTTCTCTATTACCAGCATTCAGCACAACATTCTGTCCAAACCACTGGCTCCTTCCCCACATAACCATGGTTGAAACAGCAGCCATCTAAATCTGTAAGCTAGTGAAAGATCCCAAAGTAGACACCTGCTACCTTATGGTTATCAGGCTGACACGCTACCTCACAACCACAGACACACACACACTAACAAGATACCTTTGGTAATGTTGCATACAACAGCACTTCTACGACCTATTTTGGCACCTAAACTTGGATTTTTCAGGGTAATGATGAAATTCTTTGGACCCTAAAATGTTAAAGATGTATGATCAATAAAACAGAACTTTACAATAAATCAATCCGATATACATGAAATATAAAAAAAATACCTGGAAAATTTTCATGCAAACAACTTAAAAACATCCTTATTGTACATGGAATGAAAAAAAAACAAACATTTCATAAAGTTTAACTTTTGAATACAATAAAAAATATCGAGGCAACAGCAAAAACTGTGTTTCATAGTTTCTCCTTTTGTTTGTCATCTCTGGGTTCTTTAAATCTGTTATTGTCTAAACGATTTCAATTTGGGACTAATCTGAAAATTTTGCTGTTTAGTGAAGATTTAACTCTTTACCAAATGATAAAATTTTAGACTGGTCCAAATTGAAAGCATTTGAAGACAACAAAATGAATATGACTACAGAATTGAAATTTGTTTTAGGAAGGGAAGAAAATATTGTGGGGAAAAGGAGAAAATGCTGGTAACCAGCATTTTCTCCTTTTCCCCACAATGTTTTTAAAAGGTTTCTGTCACAGGTATGTCAAAAGTCAGGATCGTGTGGTAAAGGGTTGAGCTTCTTCAATTCTTATGTAGTACATCATAACTGATTTGAAATGCTATAATTTGGAACTTTCTTCATAGAAACCAAGTTTTAGCCCAAAACTTTAAAAGCAATAAAACATACTAAGGACTACAAAGAGATAATCATACCTCTAGGTTTTTTCATTCTTTACCACAAAGCAAAAACAAAGCCTTGTACAAATTGAAAGCATCTGCACAGGACAACTTAAATGTGGTTCAAACTAGAGCCGTCACTAAATGTGACTCAATGCCCTGCCAGTTCTTTGACAGAAACAGGCAATTTAACAAGTTTTTTTTCTAAGTTAAAGGGGAGATTACCCTTTAATCATAGGCAGTATATGATTGAAAACTGCGTCTTGCACAACTTCAGTATACCATCAATGTATAAACAAACTTTCAAACCGATAGCAGCAAAACTGTAGGAGGAGTTTGCAACACAGAAGTACTAGCATTTTGTACACAGACCGACACATGGACAGACACAAAGACACATGGACATATGTACAGACAGACAGGCCAATTCCAGTATATCCCCAAAAAACATTCGTTTTGCGGGGGTATAAAAAAGTATTAAGGGACATAAATCCTCAACCAGGAGGAGTTGACAGTTGAAAATTGCATCTTGCAAACTTTCAATATAATTATGATCAATATAATTGCAAAGTTTCAATACAATTGAAGGAAAACTGTAGGAGGAGTTTGCGACACAAAATTACTAGTATTTTGTACACAAATGGACACACAGACACACGGACAGATGGATACACAGACAGACAGTCTGATTCCAGCATACCCGTAAAAACATTCATTTTGCGGGAGTATAATTATGGAATTTTTCATGGATAGGTTAGAAAACATCCTGGACTAGGAGAAAATGCTGGTTACCCGCAATGGTATGTAAAGGCTTAGGTAAATAGATTTAGGTAATAAAAAAATCTAAGACAAAAAAAAAAAGAATCTTTATAAATCTGCATACAAAAGGGAAAAAAAAAAAACATGTTAGACAGTGTAACATTTTTCCGACTATTAGATATTTTTACTTAACCTATTACCACACAGCCAAATGTTAGACCTACCCAAATTGAAAGCATTTGCAGACGTCAAAATGAGTACAAATTAAAAACTGAAATCCGTCTTAGGAAGGGTAGAAAACAATGTAGGAAAAGAAGAAAATGCTGGTTACCAACATTTTCTCCCTTTCCCACAATGTTTTCAAAAGTCCTCTTTTTCAGGGTCCTTAAAAGTTAGATTGTTTGGTAAAGAGTTAAGGTAGTAAGTAGACCCCTAATGGAAAAATCAGCTATTGCCACTATCATAAATTTGCTATGATTAAAAATGAGTATTATTGTATTATCTTAACTGAGCCACTTTTTTCTTTTTTTTCCCCTCTTAGAATTATCATTTATATTTCAAAAACTTTACATGGCTAGATAATAATTACCTCTCTTTTCAGGAAAGTAACAAATAATGATTAGATAGACATCAAAAGAATTTCTGGTTGGTTAAAAATGTGCAAAAGTTTTATATCAGTATATAGAGAAAGACAAAAGAAAACATTGTGAGACAAACAGTGACACATAACTCTAAAAACAA
This sequence comes from Tridacna crocea, assembly GCA_943736015.1. Classification (NCBI taxonomy): domain Eukaryota; kingdom Metazoa; phylum Mollusca; class Bivalvia; order Cardiida; family Cardiidae; genus Tridacna; species Tridacna crocea. Next base: position 27,759,854 of record OX031066.1, on the reverse strand, counting down.
TGTGAGATTTAACCAAATGCAAAAAAATTACTAGGGGATACCATGTTCCCCCCATCCCCCAATCTATCATAATCATGAATACAAGTATGGCATGATACCAGTTTATTTGGTATTTATTTAGTTGAAATAAAATGCTGCACAGATGAAATCAACCATCCACCAAAAGTATGTTGTTAGGTAAAAATAAATTGTAACAAAATGCATTAAAATATCACAGTGACACCTATCAAAATGTGAGAAGTATACAATTTGCACAAAGAAACTTGAAACAGAAACTACATGTACATGAAACAGTGCTCTATTTTTCAGAAAAGTAAAGGATATCCATTCACACTGAGTCTAAATTACTCTACTGGCAGGTAGAACAGTTTAAATTTAATAAAAGAAATTTTGTACATTCTTATGAACAAATTCCACAACAAAGGAACAATTGGAGGTATTGTGTTTAAATCCGGATGAAGCTATACCTGTGGTTTCCCGTAACACATATCCTTTCAATATAAAGTTATCATTTTATTAATGAGTCAAAGCCTTATTAGGCAGAAAGTCCATTTTGGACAACAAATGGGATTAATGGCTCAATGGCCAATCTTGGACGAGCTCCCACCTTATGAACAAAGTCTGCAACAAAGAAACAAGTGAACAAGTGCATGGCATAAATACAGGGACCGGGCAGGTTTCAAACCTTAGAACGCCCGGAAGAAAGACCAATACCATAACCACTGAGCTAAAGAGGTATCTCTCCAATGCAGTGGTCAGGTTTAGTATTTAAATCGGGACATAGAGCTATGCATGAAAACAGTGGTCTCTCATAACAACAACCTGAATACTTTACACAGGGAATGAACTTTTGTTCTCAAATTACAACAGAAACACTTATCACATTTTAAGGATTTTCTGTACAAAACAAGAGCTTTGCAGAGGGGTGCATGTATGCCAAAAGGGGCTTGTCAAATTCATTGTGGTAAGTTTGAACTTATTCCAATGCAAACTGAAGGAGGGGTTGTGCATGCCAGAAACTGCTTATGGATAGACAGATGATATAATACAGTAATAAATTACAAGGTTGCCACTCCAGTGGTGCCAATGTCATAGTGTGATAGACTTGGGTCATGGATTAAATGAAATCTGATTAACTGAATGTTTTCACACAGTTTAATCTTATTTCAGTAATTTCACAGTGACAGCTCACATATTCATGTATTTCATGGGTTTTATCAGTATTATACTAGGACTCTAAACTGTCTTGGCTAAGGACACTCTCATGAAAAACCCCGATGATCTGGTCAGGTTCAAACTGAAGGCCTCCAGGTCACTAATTCCATCCCTAAAGGACAAGAAACTACACCACATTAGGTCTTCTAGCCTTTGGCTAGTAGGGCCTAAAAGACAAAGCATTAGGACAAACATATAAAACATAACAACAGCAAGCTTGAAAAAGTCTCTAAATTAGATTGATAAAAAGAGAAGCAGGGCACACATCCAAGTAACCTTACATAACTATAACCTATGTTCTGTGAAAAGGGGGTGTATATAATTCATCTGCAACAAGTATTGACCCATGTCAGCCTGTGCAGTCTCCACAGGCTGACATGGACCAAAACTTTTTGCAATTCATAAATTTTCAGCATGTCAACGGACCAATATTCCACCAAATCAAGTCATCTATAGATTAAAAGTGATGGACTTTATTGACTTATCATTTTGTGATGACTTGCAGGGTATAGTGTAGCATGGAGATGGGTTAAGCCCCATTTTGCCAGAGCATAAGAAGTAGGTTCAAGTTTTAAGATTGGAGGCTAGATCTTAGCCTTGTACTGCACAAATATCTGATTTCAAACCTCTGCAAGTAACACCTTTTGATTGTTTTGTTTTTGTTTTACACTGCTTTCACTGCTTTCAACATTATTTCAGCCATATCACAGTGACAGCTCACATGTTCAAGTGTTCCTGGGTTTTTACCAGTACTAGGACACTCTTGTAAAAAAAGCTGAGTGGAGCCAGCAAGGCTTGAAACCTGGAGTCCTTATCATGATTCTCATACTTTTCTACTAAGCCACACAGGACACTGACAGCTTTTGAAAATAATGTAGAAAAAGAGGCAAAAGGGCATTGCACATTTCTGACATTTTTATGAGCATCATTGAAAAAATATAGTATTTCTGATTCTATCCATTACATTTATTGAGAGTAACTTGCAATGGTTTTTGGTCTAAACATAAAAACTTTGTACAGGAATAGGTCAGAGGAAGAAGGAACAAAATTTCTGAAGCAAAAAACCAAAGCAGTAGTGTTGTATGCACTTAATATGAACAGTGCTGGAAAAATAAAGCAAATGAACCATGTTCTGTGAAAAGGGGGCTTAATATATCGGAGTATCGGGCCAGGTAAGCCTGTGCTGACTACATAAGCTGACCTGGGCTGAAACTTTTCGCTCTTGGTCCATTTTTCTGTATGTCCAAGGACCGCTCTTCCTCCCGAATCAGTCTTTCATAAGACTGACTGTATTTTATGGATCCCTACTTATGACTAGCTTGGTATAATTAACCCTTTCCCAAACAATACCTTGTATTTATTAGTCAGGAATAGAAGCATTTTGAAAACATTGTGGGAAAAGGAAAAAATGCTGGTAACCAGCATCTTTTCCTTTTCCCACTATGTTTTCTACCCTATCATATAAAAAAATAATCTTTTTAGCAACTGTGAATTTGTCATCTGCAAAATGCTTTCAATTTATTCTCGTCCAAAATTTGCTGTTTGGGAAAGGGTTTATCATGGAGATGCATTAAGCCCCCTTATGCCAAATCATGGCTGAAATTGAGGCAGGCAAAATAAGCAAGAAGTTAAAAGCCAAAGAAATAATGCATGGAAAAAACTTTGGTGCACTTTGACAAAGGAGAATTTTGTGTTTACTTTTCTAGGTTTAACTCTCTACCTTGCAGTAAAGTTTTAGACTTCTCCAAATTAAAAGCTTTTACAGACCACAAACTGGCCTGCAATATGCCGAAAAGGGGCATGCAGACATTTGCACAGGGCATTATTCTGGATCAGCCTGGGCAGTCTGTGCAGGCTTATCTGAAAAAATCACTTCTTGATCATGTAATCTTCTGTTTTGCACAAGTCTACTGAAGAACAAGATCTAAAAAGAGTTGTAAAGTGCATTCACAGATTGACCTGTGCCAACTGGCTGGGTGATCTGAGACGCAAATGTCCATATGCCTCTATTTGCATGTGCAGGCCAATAAACCTTATACCTCTGAAATGAAAGCTTTAGAAAACAGTGTGGAATAAGGATAACATGTTGGTTACCGGCATTTTCTCCTTTTCCATAATGTTTTCTGCCATATTGGAGACAATCTCCATTATGAGAGGATAGTCTTGAGGTAAACTGGTCCTTGTGCATACAGAAAAACCACCAATTGCAAGAAAGTTTCAGCTCAGGACTCAGCCTGTGAGGACTGGGCAGACTTACCCGAGTCCATACTTTACGGAGATGCATTAAGCCTCCTTTTCACAGAGCATGGCTCCAACACTCCTGTATATGTTTGCGGGGTGCTACTTTTCAATGTTCCGAATTAGAGAAGTAAAAAAAAAAACATGCGAAAGTGGTAACGTATTTTGGGGCTCATGATAATGAAATTGGTGCAGTAATATGTATCACTATGCACTCACCAGTATCTGTTATACGGAAAAAAAAAAGCATAAAAACATTATGAAAGTTAGAATGAAAATACTGTTATAGCATAAAAAGGCCTCGTTAGAAAGTAACCGTTATTAGTACACAAACACTCAAATAGTACAAAGACTTTTTCCTTATTTGTCATCTCTAATGGTAGTTGACAAAGTTTTAGACTGGTCCAAATCAAAGCATATCTAACCAACGAATTAAACGTTCGAAAAATGCAATTTGTCTTTGAAAAGAAAAAAAATGGAAAAAGGAAAATAATTATGCCCGTTACCCGAATTTTCTCCTTTTCCAGCAATGTTTTTCAAAACATCACTTCAAAAGGGTTGTTAGAACTAGGGACTGTTTGACAAGAGCCACTTGTTCCTGTATTTGTTCTGCCACGATTATAATAAGCCAGATAGAGAAATTACTTTAACAAATTGCTTATTTTGCCACAATATTTTCCATACTGCTGAAAAAAACTAATTTCTTTTCTTTCAGACACAGTAGATTTACCCTGTGATTAATAAGAAACTTTTGTTGTTAGTAAAAACTGTCCAGCAGAGAAATAGGTAAACTCCTTACCAAATGATAAAATTTTTGACTTGTAGAAATTGATAGCATTAGTTCTGCATGTGAAAAAATAAATGTTGCCCCAAATTTTCTTTAACTAGGTTTGGAACAAATGGCGGGAAATTCAGAAAACACTTGTAAACTGTTAATTAAATCAATTTCTCAAGGTTGTCAAAAGTTGGTATAATGTGGTGAAGGGCAATTTTTGAGCAGTGTATAATGCAAGGCTGACACTTGCACGACTTTTGGCCACGATTTTGTCGTGGCAAGTCGTGCCATTTTGGGGCACGAACTGGGAGGCTCGTGTCTGCTTTATTTTAGACATCTTGTCTCTGTGATGTTTTTCGCTGGCGATCTCCGGAATGGCGAGCAGTGTTCAGAAGGCCCATATATACCCCGCATCGACGCGAGCGCCACTGTCGCGCAGTAGTCGTGAACTGCTCGTGAACATGTCGTGAACTATTCGTGAACTCGATGTGAGCTGTTCGTGAACTATTCGTGACAGTAGTGGCATGGCGCGCACTGGCACGCATCCTCACGCATCGTCCCGACGATTTCACGAACAGTTTGCGCATAGTTCACGACCTGGTCACGAAATTTTGTCGTGACCAAAATTTTGAACATTTCAAAATTTTTGTCCCGACATGGCACGCAGTCACGATATGTTGACACACACTTCACGCCAGTTTACGACTAGTTTGCGCACTGGCACGAATCGAGTCGTGCCAATGCGTGTCACAGAATCGTGCAAGTGTCAGCCTTGCTTTATAAACACCAATAGTTGACAATGGTTACAGTAGTAGACCCGTAACACTTCTACTGCAGCATGGACTAAAATTTCTTGACATTTGATAAATACGGATTTATACAGATATAATACTGTTGCACATTTTTAACCAACCAGAAATTCCTTTGACGTCCGTCTTGAAATTATTTTTTGAAACTTTTGTCAGTTACATGAAAAGGGATGTAATTATTATCTCCATTTGTAATGAGAAAATGGTGGTTTTAGATTTATAAATGATAATTCTAAGAAGGAAAAAAAAAGGAAAAAGTGGCTCGGTTAACTCTTTACCACACAATCCCAACTTTTAACGACCCTGAAAATGAAAGCTTTTGAAAACATTGTGGGAAAAGGAGAAAACGCTGGTTACCAGCATTTTCTCCTCTTTCCACAATGTTTTCTACCCTTTCCAAATGGAGTTTTAACTTTTCATTCACATTAATTTTGTCATCTGCAAATGCTTTCAATTTGGACTCATCTATAAATCTGTCAATTGGTAAAGAGTTAAAGTAGTACAATGATTCCCATTTTTTATCGTAGCAAATTTTGTAAGATAATATTATGGTGGAAATGGCTGTTTTCTATTACAGGTCTACTACCTTAACATTGATTCATTATGATGAGTAGAGGGAAAATAGCCCGATAGTAAAATTACCTTTCATTTACAGAAAGTTTTATTATCAGTATAATTTTAAGAAATAGTTCTACTTTCGTTAACCCTTTCTCATACAATGCCTTCGTTAACAATCTTCTGAAAGAAGCCTGTATAAAACAATGTGGAAAAAGGAGAAAATGCTAGTAACCATCATCTTCTCCTTTTCCCACAATACATGTTTTTCTTTCTCTCCCTGACACAATTTTTTTTCGAAAATATTCGCTCACCTTTATTTTGCCTTCTGCAAATGCTCTCAATTTTGAGCAGTGTAATATTTTCCTGTTTGGTAGAGAGTTAGTCTTTATCAGAAGAATCAATATTAAATAGACTGATCCAGATTGAAAGCATTTTAACCCTTTACCAGATGACAAAATTTTAGACTGTTCCAAATTGAAAGCAATAGCAGACCAAAAAATGAACATAACTCAGAAATTGAAATTAGTTTCAAGCAGGGTAGAAAACCTTGCTGGAAAAGGAGAAAATGCTGGTTACCAGCATTTTCTCCTTTTCCCACAAGGTTTTCAAAAGGCCTGTTCTAGACTGTTCCAAATTGAAAGCACTAGCAGACGAAAACATGAACATAACTCAAAAATTGAAATTAGTTTCCAGCAGAGTAGAAAACATTGTGGGAAAAGGAGAAAATGCTGGTTACCAGCATTTTCTCCTTTTCCCGCAAGGTTTTCAAAAGGCCTTTATCTCAGGGTTGTGAAAACCAGGGATTGTTTGGTAAAGGCTTAACATGATATATCAAAAGTGTCTTAATCCTTTTCTAAACAATTCCTGTTTATTTCTTCACCTGCAAATACTTTCAATTCGGACCAGTTTAAAATTTTGTCATTTGGTAGAGTTAAAATGCATTTTTTAACCCCTTACCACACAATCCCGAGTCTAATGACCTTGACAAAGACGGCTTTGGAAGACATTGTGGGAAAAGGAGAAAATGCTGGTAACCAGCATTTTCTCCTTTTCCCACAATGTTTTCAAAAGCTGATTTAAACTTGTAGTTGTGTGATGAAGGGCTAAAACAATTGTCAATATATGTATAGTTTCTAAGAGTAAGCTTGAAAAATACAACTGATTTTTCTACAGAAAGAAAAACGTACTGAAATCGATTTCAGCCAACATGTATACGAGGCATGCTCTATGAAAAGGGGACTTCATGGATCTGCGTAAAGTATTGACAAGGGTCAGCATACACAATCCACACAGGCTGACCTAGGTCTAAACTCTTAGTTTTCGGTCATATTTTTTGTATGTCTAAGGACCACCCTACCTGATGATTAAGTCGAATTTCATGAAAAAGTGTCTGTTATGGATCCACAGGTATGAGTTGGCTTGCTTGGTATTACCGAGATGCACTAAGCGATTACCAAGATGCATTAAGTGATTACGGAGATGCACTAAGCACTCTCTCGCCAGACCATGCCTCATATAATAAAGTATGATAGTTGTATATACGTACGATGTACATCTAAACAAGACTGCTTTTCCCAGTTAAGGAAGTAAATTAGAAACACGGAAAACAGACTCAGTGTTATTTCTTAAAACCTGAGATTCTTTTGCATTATCTATTCCAAGATATACCTAAAAATGTCACAATTTTTTTCTTCTAAGAAAATGGCAAAAGTTATTGTTAAATATTGCTGAGTAACACTACTCCATAACATCTCCATTACATTAATTTTTTTTTTTGTAAATCTTATACATACACATGTATAGCCAAAAATGAGAACTCTTTACCAAAGGATAAATTTTCTGACTTGTATCAAAATGAAAGCTAAAGCAAAAATTGAGAACTGATTAGACAACCAATTGAATATAGAGCAAATGATGATTTGTGTCTTTGATGAGGTAGAAAACATTGTGGAAAAAGGAGAAAATGCTGGTTACCAGCATTTTCTCCTTTTCCCGCAATATTTTCTACACTATCAGAGTCTGATATAATCAGAAATAATCATATTAACAAGATTTAATTTGTTGTCTGTAGATGTTCTGAATTTGGTCCAGTCCAGGAAATTATAATGTCTGGTAAAGAGCTACCCAAAAGCCATCCTTTTCAGAGTTGGTAAAAGTCCAGATTGTGACGCATAAAATTACAAATTTAATACTATGGCAAAAGGATCTCTCGTCTGTATAGAAAAAGTTTTTGTTAAATGTTAATCAAGTCAGACATTGGTTGGTTAAGACGATACTTTACTTGATAATGTCTGTCACGCGGATCAACCAGCTATTTAAAGAAAGAACATATAAACTTAGATCTATATCTGGTTTTAGTCCAGTGGCAGTAACTTTAAAGGTGGGTATTTAGATTTTTCACATCTAACCAAATTAAGAAAATATATATATATATCACTAAAATAAAAAAAAAACAATGCACATCATCAATAATTAAGGATTGTACAATTACAAACAATTTCCTTTTTTGTGGTGTTCCCTAAAAAGCTACATAGCCTCTAAAGTTATTTTTAGATTTTGCGCCAAAAATAAAAGCATTGTGGGAATATCAAGTGACTGGTGCATGACTAATGCTTAAATTCCATAACATAACAAACATGCAATTATTTTCCATAATGTCTTCTTTGAATGCTTCGTTTGAAGTTTCGACTGTGTATTTCCAGTAGGTAAATGAGCGAGTTGCTCAAGCAAAAATAGAGTGTGTTACCCATTGCTGTCAACCTGGGTTATAGTATTTCTCCAATTTCTCTTGTTGTCAAATGGCTTTTTACAACTGGGGTTTTATGAATGAAAATTTAAAGGCTTTGGGGTTATAAGGATGATTTTTTTTTTGTATTTTTGTAAAATTTTCGTCCTAAAATCTGAAGGGCCACCTTTAAAGAGTTTTATAGAAGCTTCCAGTTGCACAGTGTTTATATGTTAATGATTCAACACTCAAACACACTAAATGCATGAAAATCTGAAGTTCATGCTAAGGTTATTATTTACTACTCAAAATTTGCTAGGGATCACCTTAAAAGATTCACCTTAAATATATATGTGGCATGTATCATGTATGGTCTTACAATATGTTACATTGCCACACTGATCAATAAACTGAGCAGTGGAAATGGATATTTAAACCTTTACCTTTACTTTCTGTTTTGATGATTCCAATCTATTTTTTTTGCTTGCAATGTTTTCATTAAGGTCTATGACCCCTAACACATTGGTTAGTATTGTTTATCATCGATGCTTTCGTAAAGACTATTCGCCCTGTCTTTCCAACTAATCTTGGAAGCTTTGGTCTTTTAATATGAGAGTTAAGGGCCATAGACTTACTAACTGATCATTAAGTATTGTGTAACATTAAAGTTTTTGTAAAGACTATTTGGCCAAAGTTGGCAACTTCCATTTTTTTTTTTTTTAATAATATTACGAGAGTTGCCTTAAAACTTTAAAACTTGCACATGAAGTAATGAGATAATTCTACAGGAAACAATCAGAAAGCATTCTATGAAACTGCTTTTTGAAGAGGATTGCTAGACTCTGATCTATTAAGTGAGAAAGCATTAAAAGTCCCTATTATCGTTCTATATCATACCCCATCATCCTGCATAGAATTTAAAGTGGTAATAAAATACACTCAAATATAAAACAACAACATTGGAGCAAAATGAAACTATGGTACAGGATGTCCGGAAAGTAAGGGAACAGTTTAGTTTAAACATATTTATTTTATATCAATTGAAAAACAAGTTCTTACAACTTTTACTAATCTCTCTTGATTCTGCTTCCTGGGAACTTCACCAGTATTCGGGCCGAGTATGTCAGCAAAGGAAAAATCCCAAAGTAGACACCAGTTCCCCATTATTGAACTCAGGACCTTATGGTTACTAGGCCGATGGTCTACCTCACAACCAAAGAGACCAAACAAAGGTAACACTTTTGTAGTCTATTATAATTACGGCTTTTAACTTTAGATAAAAGATAAAAATCTTTATACAAGTACATGTATATAACATTTTTTTTGTATGATAATTTTCAGTAACTTATGCACTTTTACACAGCTTTTAAATCAAAGATAACTTTTTGTCATTGGCGCCATTTAAGTAATAAATGGTGTTTTCAGTGTGACAGCCTTTTATGTTGTTTTGATGCCAAACACGCACAATGAAAGTGTCAATCACTCTAGTTCACATTCCAATACCAATCTTCATGATTTCACGTTTAAGGTCTACTATTATGTTATCAGGCGCAGAGGACCAAAGGGCTACAACAAGATGTTTCCTTCATAAAAACAGCTGAGCTGAAAATCTGCATCTTTGAAAATCATGTGGCATATAATTTTTCTAGCCTAACACACCAAAAGGTCTATCAACTTCAAAAACTCTTTCTGTGGTATTTAATTTGTAAAACAAAAACAAAAATATTTAGCGATGAAATGAATGATGACAAATGTCAAGTAGCTTATCAGTGTTGCTTTCCAATTATTATAATAGTGAACTAAAGATGAAATAGGAAATAAATCCACCCATAACAAATCAGGATCTCTCTCCAATTTAAATAAATAACAAGAGGGTCATGACGGCCGTGTATCGCTCCACTGGCTAATATGTTATAACACTACATGCCAAACATTACAATACTTGGACAGTTTCTTTCAAACTTGAAGACACACTAAATTTTTTCTATAAAGTCCAAGAAAGTTATGACCCCCAGAGAAAGTCGTTTTTCCCCACAAAGCTATAAATTACTTGAATCCTGGTGGAGGTCCACAAGATAAAAGCCAAAACCAAATAATACAGATCTAGAATGTGTGGTTATAAATAAAAAGATTTTCATGGTTATAAACAAGAAGATTTTCAAAGTTTTCTCAATAAAAGGCCTTGTAAAACATCAGAACCATGAGGCAGAGCTAAATTTAGTAGCCCTAGGTCTTACTATGATTACAAGGCCTTATGGCTAGGTACAAATAGATTCTTTAAGTTTTCCAAATATAAGCCCATGTAAAACTTGTGACCCCAGAACTACAATTTGGGCACCTTTAGTAGAAACCTACTAGATAATGCTACATACCAAATTTGGTAGCTCTAGGCCTTATCGCTAGGTAATAGAAGATACTTAAAATTTTCCCTATATAAGCCCATGTAAAACTTGTGACCCCTGGGGCCATGCCAAATTTGACCCTAGGGCCATAGTTTGGGCATTCTTAGTAGACAACAACTTGATAAAGATACATGCCAAATTTGGTAGCCCTAGGCCGTATGGCTAGGTACCAGAGGGATTTTAAAGTTTTCCATATATAAGCCCATATAAAACTTGTGACCCCCAGAGCGGGGCCAGTTTTGACCCCAGGGCCAATTTTTGAAGGAATTTGGTAGAGGTCCACCAGATAAAGCTACATGCAAAATTTGGAAGCCCTAGGCCTTAACGTTTCAAAGAAAAAGATTTTTAAAGATTTTTAAAGAATTTCAATATTTTTCAGTTTTGATGCCGTGACAACCAGTTTTTGAAGGAATCAAATTCTTTCAAGGAATTCTAAAGAAGACCATGGCAGAATCATTTCTGTGACGTTTCATCAAAATTTCAGAGATGTTTGAAATAAAAGTTAATGCACGGACGGACGCACGATGGACACTGGGCCATGACATAATTTTAAGCCTGCTGGCCTTTGGCCAGTGGAGCTAAACATCATCATACAATCATGCAAAATTATCATATCTTCTTAACATCAAACAACTAAGCAACATGCTCCTTTCGTAAATCTTTGCCTTTGTCCAGATCCAGCAAGATTGTATTATGGCAGAAACTTAACTTTTAAGTTAACATCAGAAAATAGAATTTATTTTTGGATTTAGAAAAATACCAGATGCTCCTGTGGTATTTAAGCCATAAACATTAAATTTTATAAACTACACAAATTAAAGTATAGATGCAAGACTGAGAAGAGAGCTTGATTCAAGCAAGTCTTTAACTCTTTACCACACAATCCCAACTTTTGACGACTCTGAAAAAGTGGCCTTTTTAAAACATTGTTTGGAAAAGGAGAAAATGCTCGTCATCAGCATTTTTCTCCCTTTCCTACAATGTTGTGTATCCTTCGCAATACAACTTGCAATTTTCAACTTACATTTATCTTGTTGTCTACAAATGCTTTCAATTTGAACTGGTCTAAAATTTTGTCGTTTAGTAAAGAGTTAACACTTGTGTGCAATGCGAGTCAGAGTGATTTAACCCATTACCACACAATCCCTACTTTTGACGCCCCTGAGAAAAAAGTCTTTTAAAAACACTGTGGGAAAAGGAGAAAATGCTGGTAACCAGCATTTTCTCCTTTTCCCACAATGTTTTCTACCATTCCCATAGCAAAGGGGGGGTCTCACCCTATATGAAATTTACATAGGGACCTGCCCACGCCCAGAATTTTATGAAAATTTATGTGAAGGTAGTGTATTACATGAGGATTATATTACTAAAAAGAAATTTCTTCCATCTACCAGAGTTTTTGATTTTTTGAATTTTTTAGAATTTTTGATAAAAAATGGGTGTGCCTCAATTAAAGGAGCCCACAGTCATTCTGACTTTTGATTTGCTGACCAAATTTGTTCCTAAAATAATGCTTATTAATCTCCAATCATGTATGAACCTTTAGTTTATATTGTTATATTGAACAAAATTGACCATATCAATTTTTGATTGAAGTGACCCCCAAATTTCACATTTGTAAAATATTTTGAACAAATTGAATTGTTATTTTCACCATGTTACAGTTCTTGTCAACCTATGAAATTGATATTGAATTTGACCACAAATATGCTTGTTCTTATCCTAAAATATCAAGAAAAAATAAAACCGGTAACATAGTCTTTTTTTAATTTTAGTCTTAATGGTCAAATTTTCTCAAAATGTAAAATTCACATTTTTTTTTAGTTTTGTTTTAGGGTTTTTATTATTGTTTATTTACGCATGTTTATGATTTGTGCAATGTTCTGGTATAAGAAACTTCGCATACAATCAAAAGATAATGCTTTATTTACCAAAAAGAGTTTTTGCAGAAATAATAGCACCTTGTTGAACACCATAAAGAAAATCAAAAATAGCAATATTAAAACTCAATTGAAAGTCTGATAATGAAAATAGATCAGATGTTATCTATTAAAACTGCTCCTATGCGGACTTCTGAGGAGTTTACTATTACTCAGTGCAAACAGATAATTTAACACTACTTATTAATGATTTTTATTTTGTTTCACTCTCATTAAGCCAATTCTATACATCTTTTCCATATGATACCATATGATGTCCTATGAACAACCTACTAAGGTGTAAATAATTAGACTTCTTGTCCTAAGTTTTACAAATAGTAAAATGTGTGAAAACCACAATGGAATTACCCAATTGATGTATAAATAATACAAAGTGTAAATTGATATGAAAAAGAAACACTGATATAAACAAGAGGAGAATAACCAAAGCTCAGAGAACCAAAGAGAGTGGAATACAGCTAAATAATGCTTAATCTTTTCTGTCACCCTTTTGTGAACTTCAGCCTTGACTGCAAATTGCTGAAGTCAAAAATGTATAAACAACTTTTAATAGAATTAAGTCTGTATTAATGTAGCTATGTTTTTTCAATTATTGGCAACTACAAAAGCTAGTATCAAATATGACAAAACATAGACTAAAATACATGTAATAAGTAAACTACTCTCTTAGCTGATGAAGTGCAACAAGGCAGAATGAAATGTTTCAATTAGAAAGTAGTTTAAGCATGAGTGTTACACTAGCGTTTAAAATGTGACTTTTGGAGTTACAGAAGAAAGCAGTTTCAATGAAATACCAGTATGAGTACATGTACTTTTTGAAAAGCTATACAGTCAGACTTTGTTCAAAGAAATGAATTGTGTATGACTGCAGAAAACGGTTAACAAATATAGGAGTATTGTATAATGATGTAGAAGTGTTTTCTTGTTCTTTTCTGTTTAGTGGAAAGTGAATGTAATTGATAATCACTTTTAGTCTTTGTAGCCAGTATCAACCTCAAGGAAAAACAATTTGTTGATATCACGATGACTCTTGTTAAAACCATTCATATGTATAAAGAAAATCATCATTAAGGATGTTCAAATATATAAAAAAATATAAAATATGTTTTCAGACACAAGTATGTTTTGCTGACAGTTTTTTAATTCAAACTTCAAAGTTGTTGATATAGGTAACCTTACTAATTGCCAGGTACTGCCAGACCATTAACGTATGCACGAGTTGCATCTAGATGGTGTTAACAATATTGCTATTAGTATAATAATTGATTTACTGGTTGTCATCTGAATGTCTTTGTTAAGACATGCATATATCTATGGTAAAAGTGGAGCACCCTGTCTAATACTCTTTTAATGATAAGCCACTTTCTTCAGATGATTGTCCTATTGAAAATTAGAAGTGTAGAATATATTTTGGGATGAAAGGAATATTTATTAAATAAAAATAATTTGTGAATTGGTGTTTTTTGGGGTTTATTTTCATACATGCTACTTTCTTAGGAAAATATCTGTATAATTACTGCTATACCTTTACAGAAGTCTGTTTCTGTATGTGAATCTTTCATTTATCATAGTTAGTTATGCAAAAATATCGATATTATTGCATTAGAAAGTGTTTTGGTAACCATAACACATTTTAGATGGACATTAGATTTTTGTCCAAAACACCACCTTTGCTCATATCATGCATAATATGAGATTGTTACCGGTTTTCAAATTTTATAAAATTTTGTGTGTATTATGTAGACATACAGGGCCTACTTTCCTAGCAATTTCATAGGTTGACAAAGACTAGAACTACCATAAATGTTTTGTTGAACTTTGTGTTTGGAAAATTTCAGTGTCAATTTTATCCATACTTTTTGCATTCAAGTTTTTAAAAAACAGTCAAGTCAATACCTATAATAGCACAATTTGTATCTAATATCTCTATAAGGTGTACCTTTACTATTCATGTTAAAGTTTTAGGAAAATAATGAATTTCGATAACTTTGGACTTAGTTTTTTCAAGGCAGGTACCAGCCAAAACTAGGAGTACCCCAAGGTGCCCTCCTGAGACCTACATGTCTTATTTGAAGTAGATAAATACATTTTTGCAGTTCATAGGCCAAAGGCAATTCGCTTGCAAAGTATCAAGAAAATCCATGCGTGGGCGCAAATGAGACCCCCCCTTTTAACTTTTCAATTACATTTATTTTGTCGTCTGCAAGTTCTCTCAATTTGGACCAGTCCAAAAATTTGTCGTATGGTAAAGGGTTAACTTAAATTACAAATGAGACCATCAAATAGATTCTCTGCAGACGGACAATGATCTAACTGTCCAAAAAGGAATACAAAAATAAATCATTTTTGAAAGCATCATCAAGAAGTCTTCATTAAGGTTTCCGATGCATATGGAGTTATTTTAGAAGATATCTCAAAATCTTTTGACAATTAGGATACAGAGGTCACAGTCACTATGACATAACTGTAATTATAGTTATGGCCACCAATATACTAGATTTTGTCATAATGGGAATTTAAGAATGGACTAAGAAGTACACAAGACACACTTTTAACAAACAATTGTCCAAGGTCGACAGTTCATGACCATCCTGTTTTTGGCTGAAAACATTTCCATATTCATAACCAGCTGATTATGTCCTGAATTTCAAGACATGGTATCGGTGCCAAGTTGAAATGGGAGAAGTAAAGTAAAGAAAGTGCCTTTTCAACGACCCTGGAAAGGAAGCCTTTGGAAAACATTATAAGAAAAGGAGAAAATGCTTGAAAACAGCATTTTCTCCTTTTCCCGCAATGTTTTTATCTATACAATGTTTTAAGTACAATGTCGCTCCCTCTAATTACAGGATGGGATGCATGGCAAATATTTTTTAGCAAGCTCAAAATTCTGGAGCAGTCTTCTGTCCTAGTTCATCAATGAAGTTCATAGATAGATCAGAAAATGTTGCCACTATATCTGCTTTGTTTGAGTCAGGCAACATGTTTTGACAACATAGGAAGAACAACTTTGGTGTAATGGGGGTATAAAATGTGTTAATCCAGTTTTATTGCTGTTATTTCTATATCTTTCAGGGTCAAACTTTGTCACAGAACTCACCTTGGCATTTTTATTGATATCTACTGTAATAGTCTTACTGGTTTCCCCATGACTAAAAGTCAAGGTGTCTGACTGGCTTATATAATCCACATGTGTATCGTTGAGATCTTTCCCCCCTGTAGCAGTTCCATTTCTGAAATAAATTCAACAAATTCTCATTATTCATAAAGATCCAAGCATAGTGTCAATTGCTTCAATTGTTCAAGTGAAGATTAGATGGCAAAAAATAATTAGTCCAAATTCTGCATCTGCATTGTCTGTAGTTTGTGAGAAATTCTGATGAAAAAAGTTTTTTTATCGAAACTATCTAGGTCTGTATTCACCAACTGTTCTTAGAAATATTTTTTGTCTAATTCCAGAGGGAGTGATTTTGATTTCAAAATTGAAGATATTAATCATTCCCCACTAAGCCCCATCTTTTGGGTACTCATAAGAATCGTCTCACTAAGATGATTCTAATGAGTACCGACAACATAGGGTTTTGAAGAGAAATAACGACTTTAGAAGACCATCACTCTCTCTTATCTGGAGCTTTGTAACTCTTAAGAATTTTATGGATTCAAAAGTAATACAACTTCTGATTGGCTAAAGCAATTTCACCCAATCAGAAAACATTCAGCATAAGACTTACATCAATCATAGGAATGGTTGGTACAGAGACCCTGGAAATACAGCTGACTAAACTGACTAAACATAACCCTACATTCAGTCAAAATTCTGTATGTACAAGCACCAATCTACCTCATGATTAAGAGGGTTATTAAAAAAAGTGTCTCTTATGGATCCATAGTTATTTGATTGCTCTCATTGAGATGCATCATTAACCCTTTTCCACACAATCCCGACTTTTAACTATTCCCAAGAATGCAGCCTTTTGATAAAAACATTGTGAGAAAAGGAGAAAATGCTGGTAACCAGCATTTTCTCCTTTTTCCACAATGTTTTCAACTCTATCAATGAGAATATTCACCATTTGATTTGTTGTTTGCCAATGCATTCAATTTGTTTCGGTCCAAATTTTTGTTGTGTGATAAAGAGCTAAGCCCCCTTTTGCTAGATCCCAGCTCTCCTCTTTTGGTATAAATATGAAATCAGATACTTGCATAGTTGAGTATTCAATAGTGACTGTTCCGTCAAAACCGTGCTCCCTCACCACTCTCGTAACTACAGTCCCTGATGCTAGGTCGGCCACGCAGTGATCCTGCTCGAAGTCAAACTCACCAGGTTCTATAAGTACAGGAATAGAGAATCTTTCATGAGTGTTCATAATTCATCTTTTCAATTTAACAAGTTTAATATAATTGTATGATGCAAACCTTTACAAGAGTTAAGTACATTTTAGTCAACAATTTTCATAAAAAATGATACTACATAAACAAGAATGTGAGATTATTTTGGTCACATAAAACAGATGACAGACAAAAAATATCTTGCATCACCTCTTTTGGCCTAAAAATGGTTTCGGGTTCATGTTCACTGTTGGTTTCAAATGCATACTTATGCAAACAAATAGCTCTTTACACCAAAAGTGATATAAACAGTTTTAAGATGAAGCACTTTCAGCTTTTGAAGCAGTTTTGTTGATTGAAAAAAAAAAAGGAAACCGCTGCATTTCTTGAGTTTTTATCAAAATTAAAACCTGGCCATGTGCACAATCTGCAAAATGGCACAGTAGTAATAATTCTTGCTCTTGCTGCAATTGATGTCGCTGGCTACCCATGCAAGTCACTACAAAAATAAACAGAACTAGGACCCCAAGAACCAGTAACTACAAAAATAAACAAAACCAGGACCATTAAAAATAAGGTAAGGGTTTAATAGTCTCAGGGAGGATACTTTTACTGCCTTAAATTCTGTAGGACTAACAAAGGGGCGGCAGCTGATGGGTTGTTTATTTTATTAATCTTTAAGCTGCTAAGTGCTACTAATTGACCTTGTTATGTACATACCCAGTTATTCCTAGCTTTGTTCATGTGTGTATCTATTTTTGAATGGTTTTCCCCTGTTGCTATTTTTAGAACTGAACTCTCTCTTGTAGAATATTGTGCTGGAAGTTTCCAGGCCTTTATACAATCTGATTACTAAGAATTATGCAACTGATTTTAACATGAATTTTCTGGAAGTTTCCCTGTTATTATAAAAGGAAAAGCTTTTTACATCTCAGTGTTCACTAGTTAATACATGATTGCCAGACTACAGTGGGGATTATCTTGTGTTTGTGTCATAATTAGTGCCTGGATTACATTCAGTTTGGATTTGGATCAGACTAGACTAAAGTGAGGATTACTTTGTGTGCTTGGATTACATTCAGTTTGGATCAGGATCAGATTGGAATTAAGACTGGAATAATTTGTCTTCTGTATTTAACATCTAAGGTACTGTTTTGTACTATTGTAATATTGTCACTGTTTATTTGATATTTTTGTTAATAAATTCTGTTAATTGTTATTGTTTGTTGCTGGCTTCTACTTTCTAGTTACGCCTGACTCGTAACAACCTTTATTAAAACTAATTGACCTCTATTATAGTAGAGATCAAGATCAGACTGCACAGAATGTGCAGTCTAATCTTTGATCTACACTGTCCAATAAAATTACATTGATCCCCTAGATTTACCTTTGACCAATAAATCTAGTGTAAATTTAATAGATCAATAATCTAGTAATTTTTGAAAATGTTTACTCAGACCTAGATTCTTTGAAAATTAAGTTGTTTATAATTTCGGACAAAACAACAACAGCAGCCAACTGATTTCTGACCCAAAAATATCTTAACAATGAAACATAACATCTGCTCAGTCTGTTTTCATTGCCAGCTACCAGTATAGGGTGACCTTGATATTTTTGGGTACTTTTTTTTTTGTAGCTATTTAAGTTCAAGATCAGATTGCATATAACGTAATTTTGGATGTACAATGTTCAGCCAGAAATAGCACGCAAAAAATTTGGGAAAAAATTGCTTAGTATTTTCAGAAACATTTTCAGTGTGGAAGGAAGATAAATATCAATATAATTTCGAAGCTGCATTTGACAAAAATGTTTCACAAAGTCAAAAGTATAAATCATAGATCTGACTTGACACTTTGTGCCACCCAATCTTGATCAACTCTGGTTTAAGTCTTTGTCAAGTCTATATCAAGGACAACACCGGAAGCTTTTGAGGTAAGTGTAGATCAAGATCAGACTGCACAGAATGACCGGTCTTATCTTAGATCTATACTTCAATTGCTTTATTCTAGACTGACTTGACTGTCTCTTGATCTCGCAGAGGAAAATTGGTATTTCTAGCGTTTGAGAAAAAACATTTATTTATGCAATAGTGAAAGAGTTAAAAATACAGATAGCATGTGCTTTAAGCGCTACCAAATGTTCACCATATTGCCTTCGTACTTCAGCACCAGATACAGTTTGTATCAAATGTATCTGGTGTATACAGAAACGTTCTGTTATAGTACAGTATAGCATCGAGGAAGATTGTTATGGAAGATCCTTCCATACTGCATTACTTTTTTCCGTATAAAAATCAATACCCAACAGCTGAATTAGGGAGAATTCTCTTTAGCTCAGTGGTTAAGGTGCTAGTTTTTTTTTTAACCTATCTTAACCTAAGAAAATGAGGATCATTTCGGCAGAGGTTCCAATCCCGCCAGATACATTTTGTATTTCAGCTACGCATTTGTTGCAAAGTTTCATGGTCATAAGGTGGGAAAAGATCCTCATTTTCTGAGATTCAAAAGACCAACACACAAAACTTATACTGACTACAAACATTTTATAACTAATGTTTTAATCAACATATTCACTGCCAAAGGGACACAAACCCTGAAAAATGTAAAATTTATCTATCAAGCAGAGAAATTCTATGACCTATCAACTAATTCTTAATAACCCTAACTAAAATCTACAGCATTCTTATTTACCATTCTTATAAATCTGGCCCTTCAAAATTCAACCTTCATATAAGGAAAAGTAAACCAATGAGTGGTACATATAACCTGCATGTACATGTGTGTGTGTGTATATCTAAATCTTTGGTTAATGATATGGTATTTAAGGTATATTGCTGCAGCCAGTGCACCTATTCATGCTTTCCTGAAGTTTCTTTTACCAGTATGCCAAATGCTGGCCTCCGATGGCTGCAAGATTGCAGAGATTATGACGGATAGGAAATTAATTTCTGATCCGAAGGCCTTCCAAGCAATCCCTATTTTCACTTCCAGTTTTAAGTGAGGACAAATTCCTTGCCTTTTTCTATGTCTTACACCATAAACAGATTGGTAATTTGTCTATGTTTACACTGCTGATCCATTTTACACATTTTCAAGTTTAATAGCATTTTTTTTCCAAACGTTTTTCTACGCATTACATCATATTTTGGTAGTTTATCTATGTTTAAACAGCTGAGGAGTTCTACTCTCTTTCAGGTTTGACAGCATTTTTTTCTCTCGATAGCAATCTTTAGGATTCTAGAGTACAGCATGCAATCTAAGTGATATCTTAATCAAAATATTTAAAAAAAAAACCATAATCCCCACACCAGTTACAAAAATACCTCTTTCCCTATGCTTGCATCACACAATTATGACTAACTACGCCCCTGAAAGAGATGGCTTTCAAAAAACATTTTGGAAAAAGGAGAAAATGCTGTTTACTAGCATTTTCTCCTTTTCCCACAGTGTTTTCTACCCTATCAAAGCAAAATCATTTCATGTGAGCCACATTAAACCTGTCATCTGCAAAAGCTTTCAATTTGGACTAGTCTAAAATTTTGTTGTGCGGTAAAGGGTAAAAGTAATTTCAAATAAAAAAGTTCACCGTTTGTAATTTTAAGGCGTCCTAAATTCTCATACATAAATGAAAACATATGAGCGATGCTCCTGCAAAACGGGGGCTTGACACATCGATGCTCCGGCAAAACGGGGGCTTGACACATTGATGCTCTGGCAAAACAGGGGCTTGACACATTGATGCTCCGGCAAAAGGGGGGGGGGGCGGCTTGACACATTGGCATGATTCATGGTACAAAGCAAGCAATCATACTCTGGTACTTATGGCTTCATAATATCCACATTTTGTGATGAACAACTTAATCATGAAGCAAACTAGTCCTTGGACATACAAATTGATTATGGGAATAAAGTTTTGGCCCAGGTCAGCCTGCATATAGTGGGCAAGCTGACCTAACTTGATACTTTTTGCAGATGCATTAAGTCCCCTTTTCACAGAGCATGTCTCAAATATTTTTTGGTGAATTGGATACATGAAAATCAATCTTACAGCAGCTTCAAGCAATAAACAATGTATATTAATGTTTTGAAACTGATATTGAAAATATATTCTAAAACTAGATCTATTAATCTTTTGCAATATCTTGAAGAATGGTACAACTTTTGAAATATGCATATTTACTTGAAATGCCAGAATGGTTATAGAAAGCACCAGATTGTTTAACTCTTTCCCACACAATGACAACTTTTAACAACCCTGAGGAAGGAGCTTTTTGGAAACATTGTGGGAAAAGGAGAAAATGCTGGTAACCAATATTTTCTCCTTTTTCCACAAAGTTTTCTTCCCTATCAAAGCAAAACTGTACCATTTAAGCCCTTTTGAAAATGCTTTCTGCAAATGCTTTCAATTTGGGTAGGTCTAAAATTTTGCTGTGTGGTAACGAGTTAATAGAGATTCCATTCCGAAGAAATACCCATAAAAAGATAAAAGACTATATTCCAGAGCTCCAGATGTGAGGAAGTGATGATATTCTAAATCGATTACTTTTCTTCGAAATCCTATTTTGTGGGTACTCAATAGTATTGTCACATCGAGATGATTCTATTGAGTACTCACTACATAGTGTTCAGATGAGAATAATTAATATTTTAAATTCTAAAAATCAAAATCAGTCCCTCTGTCAGGATGTCTGAGTCTGACATTCATTCAAATGTACTAACATAATGTCAAGTTTTAATTCCTTGAAGACATGGAAATATACATGTATATAAAGTATATACAGTAAGCAAAGCACTCAAGACTAAAATATAACCCCTTTTCTCATGAAGTTGATTTTTTTAATCAATTTTCACTAAAGGAAAGAAAAAGACAAACCAGCATCAAATCATCAATTACCGAAGAGTAAATCAGGCTTTTGTCATAACATTGTCTTAATTCTTGCAATAGTAAGAATGATTTCTAAATTCCATTGGTCTTTTTCAAGAGTAACCGTATGAGGGGAAATTTTTGCGATTTCACAAATTTGGAAAAAATGTGTCGACTTTCCTTTTTGTGTATTTCATTACAGGTATACCAACAAATAGTGAGTGTTTTGAATTTGCAAAAACATCTGTAAGCAGAATGTGCATAACTGGCAATACCCAAATTTTTCGACATACACATAGAATCCATATATACAATACCGGGTATATAAAACTGATTCCATTAACATTATTCCTTGAATAATGAGGTAAGAGGTTAAATTCTTATCAAACTTTTTCTGTAATAAATTTTCAAAATCTCAAAGCATGCAAAATAATGAGTTTAGGAAAAAATAAATAAAATATGAGAGAATGTAAACTTTTTGAAGTTTTACTATGTTACCTTTGTAGCCTGTAAAAAACATTACATTAATAGTGAAATACATATAGCAATGAAAAACTAGAGCTAGCACTAAACCTGATTAATCCCCCCCCCTCCACCCCCCCACCACCAGCTCCTTGTCACAAAAACAGAATGCAGAGTGGTTTAGTACAAAAGTAAGAGTTGAAAAAAGTTCATGGGGAGATAATTCCACAACAAATCGAAGCAATGAAAATTGCACATGCACAACTTCATATATATATATATAGGAACCCTGTGTGTAAATTTGAATTCTGTATGTTGGAGTATTGCTGCAGACAAATTTGGGTCTATGTACAGACAGATGGACAGACAGACAGCCATGGCGATTCCAGTTTACCCCCCTCCACGTTGTTGTGGGAGGTATAATGATCCAGTCCTGAAAACTGATATCTTAATTGACTAAGTAATGTATATCATCTTTGCAAGCAAAGGCTGACGATTCACTATGTTACTCTACCCTTGGCGGATCAAGCTTGATTTTTACATTCCCCCAATATGCTTTTTCACTGGATGCAGCCAGCTCTAACTGCAACAAATGAAATCGCTAGTAGCATTTCATCTTTGATAAAAATAGAACAAGGTTGCTACCTGTCGAATAGAAGGTAAACATAGAAACCCACGTGGATGTCTGCTTATCGCTTCATGTGTATTCATAAGCGGTTTGTAAAACGATATTCCATTGGCTTTTAGAAATATGATGTAAAGGGGGGTAATAACCAGCATCCAATAGAGGGCGCATTGAAGGAATCTCGAAATCAGGCTCAATCAGCCAAGGTAAGATCCACATAGTGATTGTAACCTTGGCTCACGAAGATGAATGTATATTGGCCTTGTATCTCTCTAATGTCAACCATAATTACAAACTGTTTATTGTCAACAATAAATACAAACTAAACATTTTAACCCTTTCCCAAACAAGCCCTGGTATTTACGTGTCTGCAGTAAATGTCTTTAGAAAACACTGTGGGAAAAGGAGAAATTGCTTGTAATGAGCAATTTCTCCTTTTCCCACTGTGTTTTCTACCCTTTTGAGAACTTTCTGCCATTTTTTCTAAATCTAAAATTGTCGTCTGCAAACTCTTGGGGTTTGGAAGGGTCCAAAATTTGTCGTTTGGGAAAGCCTGTTAAACATTAGATTCTAGGCCAAAAGAGGTCTACTAGATTCTATTAGATCAATCCACATTCCAAATTTGGTAACCCCAGGTCTTATGGTTATGAATAAGAAGATTTTTAACATTTTCATTAATAATTTTAGTTTTGTGGCTATGGCAACAAGGGTTTTAACAAAAAAATATTCCTTCAAGAATTTCTGTACAAGACCATGGCGAGGTAATCTCTATGCAGTTTGGTCAAAATTAGATGTGTAATTTCAACGAAGAAGATGTTTGAAATGAAATTCAACCCTCTGACGCACAGAGATACTGATGCAAGGACACATGACCGACACTGGGCCATGACATACATGTAACCTTGCTGGCCTTCAACCAGTGGAGCTAATGAATTGAAGGATCTTCATTCATGTAATAAT
This sequence comes from Tridacna crocea, assembly GCA_943736015.1. Taxonomy (NCBI): domain Eukaryota; kingdom Metazoa; phylum Mollusca; class Bivalvia; order Cardiida; family Cardiidae; genus Tridacna; species Tridacna crocea. The sequence goes on along the minus strand of OX031066.1, from coordinate 27,735,956 downwards.
AAGCAACATTATATTTACAAAAGGTTCTAGGGAATGCTCTCTTTGACTGTTTACCACATAATACCGATTTTAAAGGTGGCCCTTCAGAATTTGAGACAAAAATTTTACAAAAATACAAAAATATCATCCTTATAGTCCAAAAGCCTTATAATCGTCATACATAAAACCCAAGTAGTCGAAAAACCATCCGACAATACAAGAAATTAGAGATTTACTATGGCCAAGGTCAACATCGACGGAAACACGTTCTATTTTTACATGAACAACTCGCTTATTTACATACTGGAAATACACATACGAAGCTTCAAACATAGCGTCCGAAGAAGATATTATGAAAAATAATTACATGTTTGTTATGTAATGGAATTTAAGCATCATTAGTCACGTGCCAGTCACTTAACATTCCCACAATGGATTTTTTATTTTTGGCGCGAAATCTAAATATAGCTTAACTCATTACCACACGACAAAGTTTTAGACTGGTGCAAATTGAAAGCATCTGCAGACAACAAAATAAAGGTGACCGAAAAATTGAAATTTGTTCTGTGAAGGGTAGAAAACACTGTGAGAAAAGGAGAAAATGCTGGTTACCAGCATTTTCTCCTTTTCCTACAGTGTTTTCAAAAGGCTTCTTTCTCAGGGCGTCAAAAGTAGGGATTGTCTGGTAATGGGTTAAGAGGCTACGTAGCCTTTTAAGGGAATACCATCAAAAAAATTTTTTTTGGTAATTTTATGATTCTTAATTATTGATGATTTGTATTATTTTTTCATATAAATTTCAGTGATATACATATTTTTTTATTTGGTGTGATGTGAAAATTCTAAGAAATTCTCAGGGTACTTAAAGGTGGGTACCAGCCTTTAAGGACCCTGAGAAGGAAAGGTTAGGAAAGCATTGTGGGAAAAGAGAAAATGCAGGTAACCAGCATTTTCTCCTCTTTTCCACAGAGTTTTCGACCTTGCTGGAAACTAATTTCAATTTTTGACTTACATTAACTTTGTTGTCTGCAAATGCTTTAAATTTTGACCAGTCTTAAAATTTTGTGGTTTGGTAAAGAGTTAAACCCATAGAGTACTGTATAAAATCAACAAAAATGTTAATCCTTAAAATACGATCTAAATAATAGAAATATTATGAGTCCTTTTGTCTTCACTGTTTCTGCAAAGCAGACGATATAGATAGAGATCAGGCTGCATTTATTGTGTAGCCTGATCTTGACCAGTGTATACACTGGCTGCAAAAATAACTTTAGTCATGAAAACAGCGTTAGGGGCTGTCAGCCAATTGAATAGAAAAAGATAGGAGGGCAAAAGGACACCAGATTACACATTCCAATTGATTTACAGACATACAAGAGCTGTTCAGAAAGTGGAATTTCTTCATGATATTTACATTAATTTTGATGTCTGATTGATTTAATATTTTTACAAAAATTAATTATGATCTTACATCATTTTCCAGGTAATAAAAAATTGCCAGACTGATTTTACTTTTATATTTAATCTCACCCTAAAAGGTGCAAGATTTGCTTCCCAGCGCAGCTCGCTATAAAATCAAAATATTATCATGCTTCTTAGAAATTATCTTGTTTCCAAATTGTCTGATTCAAATCTTCTGAAATGATGTCAGCTACATAGTTGGTTCCTCCATTTGATGTTCTATTTGGAATTTCTGATCTCATTTCCCAAAAACAAGATTAGGACTTCAGTTTTTGTAAGATCTATTGAAGGAAAAATAGGGTAAAAAATTGTGGTTTAGGAAGTGGTAGAAGTTATGCAATGTTTTTATTCTCAAACTTCAGGGCACAGTTCATCTAAAAGGATAAATTCATTTACAGAAGGTGGGGGTACCATCACACTGACCAAATCTGCCATATTCAATTGGCATAATTATGTGATTAAAAAACAACAAAAAAATGTTGAACATGATCCAATAGAGAGCACCGACATGAATTGAATGACATTCTTGGAAATGATGTAGATGTCATTGCGTGTTATAGGTAGCCATAATTACTACTGTGAAAGAGTCAAAGCAACTATATATTTAGATCACTGTCAGAATTCTCCGATTCTTTCCCTTATAAATAGATCTCAAACCTATAAAAATTTAAATGATAGCATTTGTAGTTTTGCTCAATTAACAAATTCCACAAACTTCATGGTCAACCCTCGTATAACCAAATTACAGTACCACCCCTTCATATAATTTTGGAGGCATATAATTATGACCTGTACAGAATGCTCTTATAAATGCAATACAAACAATATCAAACTTAATGCACTAAACTTGTAATGCATCATATAGAATATCAATCCAGTTATAAAACCTGTAATTTAACTCGGTACATCTTTCATATCAAGTGCAATTAGTATAATAGGATTCACATGGCCTTTATTGCTGTCTGGAAATTGGATACCAGCAAAGGTTTATACCAAACAATGATGTAACCCTTTACAAAGTTGTAAATTAGTTTATTTAATTCTATACTAAACAACTTGATTTTAGATGGTTCCAGATTTAAAGCATATACAGATGGCAAAATATAATTATGTACAGTAGTTGAAAATTTTAAATTTGTTGTTGAAGGGGTGGAAAAAATGTGGGAAAAGGTGAAAATGCTGGTCACCAACGTTTTCTCCTTTTCCTACAATGTTTTCAAACGGTGTCTTGCATAGGGTTGTTAAAAGTCAGGATTGAGTGGTAAAGGATTAAACATATGTGATCCGTCAGTGAAAAGGGACAATCTGGGAATTACATACAACAATTAGATGACCAAAGATAGTGCAGGTCAATATAAGTTGATGGTTCAACAAGAGCTGTCAGAGACGGGTTATGCTCCCCCCCCCCGAACAAGTGCTTGTCATAAAATGTATAAGGACACTATGCCCACTAAGCCCCCCTTTAAGACCCCTTTTCCCAGACAATATTGCATAAGCGGAATAAATACAAAGGGTGTGTGGTTTGTGGCATTTTTGATAATAATTCAAATTCGAAATTTCATGAAATTTTGAGCAGTTATGTAGGAGATTCATAAAATGATTTTTTACATGAAGTCCCCTTTTCCCGTGACGCAGCCTGAAATTAAGAAACTAGGGAAGAAGAATCTGGCCAATGTTTTAAGCAGTTTAGATAACTTTTGAGCACTAATGTAGGAGATATTAGAGAAAAAATCAATTTTACATGAAGCCCCCTTTTTCCATGATGCAGCCTGAAATTGAGAAACCGCGGAAGAGGTATCTGGGCAACTCGCTCCAACGAGTTCAGATTTGAAATTTCACAAAGTTTTAAGCGCTGATGTAGGAGATATTATGAATAACAATTTTTGACATGAAGCAACTTTTTCCATGACGCAGCCTCAAATTGAGAAACAGTGAAAGACATATTTGCGCACTGTTCAAAGGTGTCCAGATATGAAGTTTCATAAAATTTGGTCCTGGAGTTGTGGAGAAATGGCTTAGGATGGACGGACGGACGAACACACGTACGCACAGCGTGGCAACTTAATGCTCCCCTGAAGTTTCTGGAGCATAAAAATGATAAGTGTCAACCCTGGTCAGCCCATTAATTCACAAAGTCTGACCAGGGTTGACATTTTTGCATTTCTCAGAAGGTCCCTTTTTGAGTTATGCATCACATATTTATCTAACATCAATTGAGAAACAAGTTCTTATAACTTATACCAATCTCTCTTGATTCGATCTGATTCCTGGGAGCTACACCAGTACTCATCCCTAAAGTGTGGACCAATGAAAGATCCCAAAGCTGACACTAGCTCCTTGGTTTCGAACTTAAGATCTTAAAGTTACAAAGTTGACTGTGGAGAGGAAACGGAGAAAATGCTGTTACCAGTATTTTCTCATTTTTCAACAAAAATTTTCACCGGTTCAAAAACAGAATTCATCTGTGGAGCTACAACAAGTCCTTATCAGTAAAGAAAAAAAGCATTTGAAAATATTCCGGGGAAATAAAAAACTCTGATTCTCAGTATTATCTTTATTTTTCTGCAATATTTACTCTTTCATCATATGGTCTTATTTAATTTGTCTGCAAATGGTTTGGTTAGTTTAAACATATTTATTTTACATTGATTGAGAAACAAGTTTTGACAACTTATGCTAATCTCTCTCAATTCTGCTTCCTGGGAACTACACCAGTACCTGCGCTGAAAGTGTGGGCCGATGAAAAATCCCAAAGTTGAAACCTGCTCCCGGGAATCAAACTCAGGACCTTATGGTTATGAGGCCAACGCTCTACCTCATGACCACTGACACCACACATTGAACTCTGTTAAATTTGGTAAAGTCCAGCTGGGCCCCATTTTATTAAGGTGGTTACGAACAAAATTTTTGTAAGTATTACGTAACTATAGAACAGTGACATTAATCTACCATGAGATACATGAAAACTGTCATGATAGTTTTCATGTGTCTAATGTAGTTTTCATGAAGCTGATTTAAGCCACTATTCTATAGTTTCATAAAAATTTGCACAAATTTTGTTCATAACTACCTTGATGACACGGAGCCCAGGTTTCTCTTTTCTGTTGAAAGATTTCAGTATTTCAACAATTTTGAGCAAGTTAGATTCTCCTCTATCAATAAGAATGAATTACTGCATCCTGATACCAGCAGATAGCCAAAGTATTCACACAGTTGTAAATAAAAAATGATGCAAAACAAGAGGACCATGATGGCCCTGAAGTCGCTCACCTGAGCCATTTGACCATACATGACTCATTTCCAATCTTTTACGAGATATTATGACAAACATTCTAAAGGATACACAAAGTTTTTCAAAAATTTGACCTGGTGACCTAGTTTTTGATCTAATGTAACTCATTTTCAAACTGGATCAAAACATCATCAGGACACACATTCTGACTAACTGCTATGAGTATTGCATATTGAATATGGCCAGTTTTTCTAAGGTTTGACCTTGTGACCTACTTTTTGACCCAACAAGACCCATTTTCAAATGCTTACAAGATATTATTTATACAGAGATTCTAACTTTTAGAGGTACATTGTATTACACAGGAAATGTGCCCTAAAGAGCATAAAGATGGGTTTTCAAAGATATGACAGTGACCTAGTTTTAGACCAGATATATAACACAAGGTTATACTAAACTTAGACCTAGTAACCTACTTTTTGGTCCCACATGATTCATTTTCAAACTCGCAAAAGATTGTCATTTGGCAAACAATTTAGCCAAGTTTCATGAGTATTGGACTCAAAATGTGGCCTCTTAGTTTTTCCAAGATTCAACCTGGAAACCTAGTTTTTGACCCGAGACGACCCAGTTTCAAACTTGTCTGAGATATTATCTAGGTAAACAATCTGACAAATTTTCATGAGTATTCAACAAAAAATGTGGCCTCTAAAGCGTACACAAGGTAAAAGTTGATGACACAATGGACGACAAACACAGCAAGATCACAAAAGCTCACAATGAGCTCTTTGTGTTCAGGAGACCTAACAATGGAGAAATAAGCTCCATTCTTTTCAATGGTAATAAGTTCTGTATAGCAAAAGCAGCAAAGCTCATCTTTTTGTGGATAAAAATTAACCCTTTACCAAACAATCCCTGATTTTTACAACCCTGAGATAAACGCCTTTTGATAACATTGTAGGAAAAGGAGAAAATGCTGGTAACCAGCATTTTCGCCTTTTTCCACAATGTCTTCTATCCTTCCGGAAACAAAGATCAATTTTTCAGTCACATTTATTTTATCATCTGCAAATGCTTTCAATTTGGACCAGTCCAAAACTTTTTGTCGTTTGGTAAAGAGTTAAGAAATTGGTATAGGTCATAGTCATACAATGCAGAATAGGTGAGCATATTCACCAGCTAATCTTGAATCAAAAGTCTTATCAAAAACTTGTTAACTAGTCTCCTGATTGGCTGGGATAACATTTTGTTTCATCCAATCAAAGGCTAGTTATCGAATATCAAATTTCAACAGTTCTCAGATTGTGTGGTGAAATAGCCCCTTTATATTGCAGAATGGGGAAGCATATTCACCAAGTTTTCTTGAACAAAAATTCTTATCAAAGGTTTGTTTACTGGCATACTGATTGGCTAGGATGCCACTTTGTTTCATCAAATCAAAAAGCTTGAAATGGAATTTCAAACTTGAACAGTTACAGTGTGTAGATACTTGGTGAAACAGCCCCTTTTTAGTGAATTACATGCAGGATAGGAGGTCTTGTTTTCCAGTTATAGTTGGTAATGGCCATTGGGAAATAACAGGTCATGTACAAACCACCAAATAGGCACACGTCTGGGGATATGAACCCAACTTTAACAGAAAACATATACAATATTCAAGTCAAAATGTTCAGTAGAAGCTTCATACAGTCTCATCTTTTGAAAAATTTCTAAATTCTAATAATATGCTTTCATCATTACAGTACATTAAATAAATGTGACCCATCACGTAAAAAGGGACCTTCTGGGAACTGCGAAAAGTGTGAACCCTGGTCAAACTGTGCAAATTGCATTGGTCATTGTACCTAATTATAGAATCATTTTTGAATTATCAACTTAACTCATTACCAAATGACAAAATAACAGGTTTGTCCCAATCAAAAGCATTTGGAGATGACAAAATAGAAGTGACTGAAAATTTAACATTTGTTTCGTGAAGGGTAGGATACCTTGTGGAAAAAGGAGAAAATGCTGGTTACCAGCTTTTTCTCCTTTTCCCACAATGTTTTCTAAAGGCTTCTTTCTCGGGGTTGTCAAAAGAAGGGACTGTGTGGTAATGGGTTAAATTAAACTGACCTGCACTATTCTTGATCTGTTTTCATCTAACTGATGTACAGGATTCCCAGATGGTCCATTTTTGCACGATGGGTCAAAAATATCCAAAGAATATTGAATCAATGTAACAGATAACAAAGGCTGATAATATTTTAGGTCACTACCAACATAATTTCAGTCATACAACAGTAAAAGCTAACTTGTTCCTGTATGTCCTTGATTACATAATTAGCTTTACAGTAAGGTGGTAGGGAACCTGGAAACTTAATCATGGCTGGGTGAATCATATTGTCCAGAGCGGAAGGCAAAGTGGCAGCAACATCATTTGCCACGGCCATGAATAAGTTTCCGACTACCCTGCCACATGACCATATATGACAGTAAAAGCTAACTTGTTCCTCTATGTCCTTGATTACATAATTAGCTTTACAGTAAGGTGGTAGGGAACCTGGAAACTTAATCATGGCTGGGTGAATCATATTGTCTAGAGCGGAAGGCAAAGTGGCAGCAACATCATTTGCCACAGCCATGAATAAGTTTCCGACTACCCTGCCACATGACCATACAACAAATTTAACATACTGCAAAGTGGTACCATGCAATGTGTAATCAGCAAAACTTCCCCTTAGTTCTTGAGAATTGATTATGCTAACATCATAAAGTTTCCCTTCTAAGTGTCCCAATTCGATGAAACCGAATGTCATGGAGCTGATATCACTTAAACCTTGCTAAAGTGTGCAGTGTGGTGGATGAACTTGATGATTTCATTGTGGCAGTCATTTGTCATATTTTCATTTAAACATGGATCAAACAACTTTAAGGTGAGCAACTTTGCATTTTAATGATTTCTTGCCAACAAGAGGACAATGATGGCCCTGAAGTTGCTCACCTGAGCCTTTTGATCAAACATGACCCATTTCCAATCTCTTCAGAGATAATAAGACAAACACTCTAACAAACACTCATTAGTATTGGGCTTACAAATATGGCCTCTAGAGTGCACACAAGGTTTTTCTAGAATTTGTCTCAGTGGCCTACTTGACATGTAGAAATTATCCAGACATACATTCTGACAAACTTTAATGAGTATTTGAGAGAAAATGTGTCCTGTAGGGTGTACAAAACTTTTTTCTGAGATTTGATCTAGTGACCTAATTTTTATCCAACATGACTCATATTCATATTAGTCTAAGATATTATCAAGACAAACATTCTAAGCAACTTTCAAAGATTATCTGATAGAAAATGTGGTCTCTAGAGCATACACCAGCTTTTCAAAGATTAAACTTGGTGACCTAGTTTTTAATTCCATGTGACCTATTTTCAAACTCATGCAAGATATCATCAAGATGAGCATTTTGACCAAGTTCAAAGAATATTGGACTGAAAATGCTACCTTGAGTGTGTACAAGGGTTTTTACGATATTTGACCTGGACCTGGACTTCTAACAACCCTGAGAAGGAAGCCTTCTTAACACATTATGGGAAAAGAAGAAAATGTACCCAGCATTCTCTCCTTTTCCCACAATTTTTTCTTCCCTATCAAAGACATACTCCATCATTTGAGCCATGTGATATGCATCTGCTTTCAAGTTTGAAAAGTCTACATCTATCTAATAAATGGGCAAATGAAATGTTCATGCTCTTTTCAACAAACTTTCATTTATGAAACAGATAAGGCTCAGTTATCAAAGACTCCCTTATCATTTATTGTTACACTGGTAGGGCTCCAATAGGAGTAACAACATAACAGGAGACTGAACCAGAATTTTACAATTACAATTCAAGTGCATTTATCACCCATGCCATGCCATACACAAACAGAAACACTTCAAGGAAAGAAAAGCTTTTTCTCCTTATCCATAAATATTTTCAAAAGACTTTTTCCTCCGGAGTTAAAACTTTGGATTGGACGGTAAAGGGTTAAAGATACAAGCCAACACTGGGCAAAGAATTACCACTGTGGCTATATTTTGCTCTAACATATTAACTAAAATTACCAATTTATATGCATCACTAGGCCTAGGAAAGCAAAATTAGTATCTGGCTTATTGTCCATAAACCACTTCAGAGGTTGGCCAATTGTATGAAGATAGCCTTCTCCTATGTTTAATAATAGTTATATAATACAAATGCATAAAATTGCATCCATAATTAGAGCCAGCTTTGTAAAATGTACTTATGGTAGATATCAGCCATCTAGAAAGGGAACACTTTATGCCAAGCTATGACTAGAAATATTAGCTTAACTCTTTACCAAACGACATCGTTTAACTCTTTACCACACGAGAAAATTTTGGACTGGTCCAAATTGAAAGCATTTGCAGACGACAAAATAAAGGTGACTAAAAAATAGAAATTTGTTCTGGGAAGGGTTGAAAACACTATGGGAAATGGAGAAAATGCTGGGTACCAGCATTTTCTCCATTACCCATAGTGTTTTCAAAAGGCTTCTTTCTCAGGGGCGTCAAAAGTAGGGATTGTGTGGTAATGGGTTAAGAAAGGTCCAAATTGAAAGCAGTTGCAGACAACAAAAAAAGACATATTTCAAAAATTGAAACTTGTCTAATTTGAAAGCAGTTGCAGACAACAAAAAACAAGAGGGCCATGATGGCCCTGTATCGCTCCACTGGCTTTTTAACCCTTCACCACACAAATTGAAGTGTTCATGACCATGAAAAAGAGGGCTTTCAAAAACAATGAACGCTGTCAGGCAGTACAAGCAGGTTAATTCATTAGCATGAAAGGTAAAATCCTTGGAAAAATAAGCTGAATGATAGAAACCTTACTCTGAATTTATTATTCACCTCATGTGAGCATAACTATTAGCATAAAAAAAATGAATAACACTTAAAAACAGAATATTTTCTATCAAAAAACTTAATGTCTAGCACCAATCATATATCGATGCAGTTTGATAATCAAGGGAGGTAAATAGTACCAAACTTTATCTTTCATAAAAAGAGTTATTTCCCTTGATTAATGTATAAATTAAAGTGACTATATCTTGAGGCCCATGTTAAACTTGTGATCCCTGGATGGAGCCAATTTTGACCCCAGACCTACAATATGAAACTAGAATGTGTGGTTATAAACACGGAGATTTTTTAATCTTGCCCAATAAAAAGCCCTGTACAACAAGTTTGCTCAATAAAAGGCCCTGTAAATATATGTGACCCATGAGACAGGTTTATAAAGCCAATGTAAAACTTGTGACCCCTGGGATGGGGTCAAACTTGACACTCAAAGTTAAAATTTTGGCCCTCTTGATAGAAACCCATTAGATAAAGCTACATGTAAAATTTGGTAGCCCTAGGCCTTATGGCTATGTACAATTTAGATTATTAAAGTTTCCCTATATAAGCCAATGCAAAACTTGTGATCCCCTGTGACGGGGGCTAAATTTGACCCCAGGGCTATACTTTTGGGCACCCTTGGTAGAGACCCCCTAGATAAAGCTACATGCAAAATTTGATAGCCCTAGTCCTTATAGCTAGATGCGACAAGATTTTGGAAGTTTTCCCTATATAAGCCCATGTAAAATTTGTTACCCCCGGGGCGGGGCCAAATTTGACCCCTGGGCTATAAGTTGGAAACTCTTGGTAAAGGTCCACTAGATAAAGCTACATGCCAAATTTGGTAGCCCTAGGCCCTATGCCTAGATGGAAGAAGAATTTTGAAGTTCTCCCTATATAAGCCCATGTAAAACTTGTGACCCCCGGGGCAGGGCCAATTTTGACCCTAGGGCTATAATTTAAACACTCTTGGTAGAGGTCCACTAAATAAAACAACATCCCAAATATGATAGCCCTAGGCCTTATACCTAGGTAGAAGAGGACTTTTAAAGTTCTCCCTAAATAAGCCCATGTAAAACTTGTGACCCCTGGGGCGGGGCCAATTTTGACCCCAGGGCTATAATTTGAAGAAACTTGGTAGAGGTCCACTAGATAAAGCTACATGCCAAATTTGGTAGCTCTAGGCCTTACGGTTTCAGACAAGAAGATTTTCAAAGATTTTCAAAATTTTTCAGTTTTGTTGCCATGGCAACCAGAGTTTTTGAAGGAATTAAATTCTTTCAAGAAATTCTGAAGAGGACCATGCCAGGATCATTTCTGTGAAGTTTCATCAAAATTGGATGGGTAGTTTCAGAGAAGAAGATGTTTAAAGAAAAAGTTAACGCAAGGACGGACGGACGGACGCACGACGGACAACGGGCCATGACATGAGCCCGCTGGCCTTCGGCCAGTGGAGCTAAAAACATATTTCAAAAGTTGAAACTTGTCTCCAGCAGAGTAGAAAACACTGTGGGAGAAGGATTTTGTCAGGGTCTTAACCCTTTTCTCCATAGATACTCATATCTATGCATTGCTTTTAGGAGCCTTTGGAAAACATTGTGGCAAAAGGTGAAATTGCTCGTGATGAGCAATTTCACCTTTTATCACAATGTTTTCTATGCTATCAAAAGGTGACATATACACATAAGAAACGGCTTCATCCTTGCTGTTATTTAGGGTCAATTAGAGATACCATAGAAATGCCTCATGGGGTAAAGGGTTAAAAACTAAGGGATTGTTTGGTAAAGGGTTAAACATTATTTATTCTAAATCTTCAGCGTTGTCTGCGCATGTCATATTCTTCGAAGATTCGACTGTCTTATATGACGCATCACTACTAGCCCCGAAAGCGGGCTGACTGTATGCTCTATAAAGTAGCAATGTTGAAAATAGCTTTTACGTATCAATACGTTTGAGCAGAAATGAGACCTGCATTAGCAACAGATTTCTCTAAACAGGTGATCATAGTTTATTGGGTAAACCTTGTTTTTGTTTTAAATTCAAAGTAACGGTTGTCGCGTAGGAAAGTGGTTCAGTTCTGTACCCAGGATGCCCATATCAGATAGATGAGTATTTATAGAATGCCATCTAGTGGGAGATAATGAAATCTTCAGAGAAACAAGTTCTTACAACTTATCTCTCTCGATTCTGCCTCTTTGGAACTACACTGTTACTGCGCCAATGAGCGATCCTAAAGTTGACACCCTCTCCAGGGTAAAGAACTCAGGACCCTATGGTTACAAGGTTGACGCCCTACCTCACAACCACGGACACCACACTTGAAATCTTAACCCTCACACACAAGAAAAACAAATTCAAATGCATTTTTTTCACTTTTCAGTTAGAAATAAAATTGTTAATTGTTTTACTACTATGACCAATATAATTTTATAGAGTTTATTTCATCAGCTTGTGGTTAATATGGGAAAATATTTGCCGAAAAATTGACAGGTATGCGAAAATAATGAGTGCTGTAAGGCACAAGTTATTTTCGCTGACCTTTCCCCTTTGAGGCAAATATTTCCCCACATTAACCATAAGCTCATGAAATAAAACTAGTCAGCTCATGAAATAAAACTAGTCATCTCAAATCAATTAACCGGATAACCAGGAGGAAAATATTTACTGTGATGGGGGGGGGGGGGGGGGGGGGGGAGAGAGAGAGAGAGAGAGGAGATAGATAATTCCTCCCCCCTCCCTCCCTTAAATTACATTTTTTTACCCATAACATTTCACAAAAAAAGATAGACACATGAAATATAGTGTATCTATACAAAATACTTCAACTGGGATCATATTTTCCATCCATTCTTAATAATATACTTCAGTTCTAAAGTTGAAAGTAACACAAGTTCTAATGGCTAAACCATCATATTGGGCTCCCGAAAGGGAACTGCTTTTATGTGTTTGGGGCATATTATCCAATCAGATCATGAGAAATTTCTTTGCAGTATAATAATATGATAGTTTTCGAGACTATTCATAATTAACTGCTACTTAATGAAATAATAAAACAGTGTTGTATGGTGACTTCATTAATAAAACAGTGTTGTATAGTGCAATGAAGGCCAACTGTATAGTGCATTAAACATCATTAATTTGTCAAGCATTAGGATGATCACTAACGAAACACAAGGTCAAGACAAAAACTAATTGGTTATTTTTACAACACAAAGGCTATTATCAAACATTATCATGTATAATTACAAAATTAAATCTGATCAGAAACTTCCCGCAAGAAAGAAAAAATAATGTCACCAAAAAAACTTGTCACTGAACTTTTAATCAAACAATCCCAAATTTTCTCTTTTTCCCACAGTATTTTCTGGTCATCCCAAATGGAATTTCAATTTTTCATTCATATCAATTTTGTTTTGTCATCTGCAAATACTTTCGATTGAGTCTTGTCTAAAATCTTGTCGTTTGGTAAAGAGTTACAAGCAAAATTATTTCAGTAATTGTTAAAGAGTTATAAGTATTTCTGAAAAGTAATCTTCATGATTTATGGTAATTGATTTTATAGCTTACCGTCATCATCCACGATTGTGACCCTAGCAATACTGGGGTCTCCAAGTCCAGCCCCACCTTCCGGGTTCTTGAGAATCACATAGAAGTCTACATCACTCTCAAACTCGTTATCATTTATGATGGGTATAGAGACCGATTTCTTGTATTCATTTTCTTTAAAAACCTGTAAAACAATCACAGTAAATTAATACTTAGCCCTCTACAGCACAATCTCAAGTTTTAATGTCGCTGAAGAAGATGGCTTTCGAAAACAATGTAACTAGCATTTTCTCCTTTTCCCACAATGTTTTCTATCTTACCAAGGACAGAATTCAGCGTTTTGGCTTGATTAATTCATCCACTGAACTTGCCTCCAATTCAAACAAGTCTTAAATTTTGTCGCATGGTCAAGAGTAAAAGGTCTGAAAGTTTGGAGCTGTCGACTCACTAACTTGTTGGAAAATATCATGTGACATCGACACTTTCGTAAAGACTATTTGGCCAATCTTGGCAGCTTTTGTCATTTAATATGAGAGTTAGGAGGTGAAGAGCATAAGTAAATGTCCATCATGAAAAAATATAAAATAAAAACTTCAAAACTGACCTAAAAGTTCAAATTGTGACAGAAACCGTGAAAATAGTCTTGTGTTTGCCGTCTGAATCATGCTCTGCCTATAGAGAGTTTAACGTATCTCCATGGTACATGATACCAGCCAATGGTATCATGTAATCATGGACCCAACAGAGCCATGTTTTTAACTCTTTACCAAAAGACAAAATTGTAGACTTTCATTTTGGGAAGGGTAGAAAACATCGTGGGAAAAGGGGAAAATGCTGGTTACCAGCATTTTCTCCTTTTCCCACAATGTTTTCAAAAGGCTTCTTTTTCAGGCAGGGTCGTTAAAGGTCGGGATTGTGTGGTAAGGAGTTAAACAACCATTTACTGACTGTGCAGGCTGACCTGGGTTGATAGTTTTTTGCACTTGCATTAAGCCCCTTTTTCACACAGCAGAGATCATATGTTTTTACTACGAACATGTCCCTTGAAATCTTTGTGTTCAAAGCATGGTAAAATCTTATTACCATATTTTGCGTGATTTTTCGACTGTCAAACTACACATCATAGAGATTCATTGTGGCAAGTTTGAACTTATTCCAATCAAAACTGTTAGTGAGAGTTGCGCAAACAAGACATTGCTAACAGATGGACAGACAGAAAGACAGATGGATGGACGACCAGGGCCATCAACATAACATGACCCTTTGTGCGTATAAAAAGTAGTTCTGGCAATCATTCTTAAACAGTACTGTCACAAGCGATGATGCCATAAATATCATCACTTCTGTTATTCACTTGGAAATCTCTGCAATTAATTGGTAAGAATATTCACACAGCAAAATTTTAGAACTATCCAAATTGAAAGCATCTGCAGACGGACAATTTCAAAAGTACTGATAAGAATATGATAGATATGCCTTACCCGTTACCACACAGCAAAATTTTAGAACTATCCAAATCGAAAGCATTTGCAGACAACAATTTCAAAGTGGCTAAATGGTGCAAATCTGCTTTGATAGGCTAGAAAACTTTGTGGGAAAAGGAGAAAATGCTGGTTACCGGAATTTTCTCATTTTCCAAGAATGTTTTCAAAAGGCTTCTTCCCTTGGGTGTTAAAAGTCATCACTAAGTGATAAATGGTTAACTTTTTACCACATGACAAAAAATAGACACGTCTTAAAATGAAAGCATTTGAAGATGACAATCAAAATTTGGTTTAAATGATTCATTCGTCTTTGATAGCATAGAAAACACTGTTGGGAAAAGGCGTTTTTCTCAGGGTCTTTAAAACTCTTGGACTGTGTGGTATAGAGTTAAGCTACTTATTTGAATAAATCAACAATTCTAAAAATTTAATACATGGTAATGGCAGCTAAATGGTCATGAAGCATTGTAACAGAGCAGAGGTGCAGCGTATGATCTTTTATGAGAAAAGGAAAGAGCTAGGAATATCATTTTGACAAATGAAACTCTGCCGAGCACCGTAAGTGAAATGTATCGACTGTCCGGAGCAATGAGATCTGAAATACAGATGGAAAAAAACCAAAGTAATCAAATGGATTAAGCAAACTCTAATTACCAAATCTTGTTTGAAAGTCTGTCGGCTTCTGTGCAGATTAAAGATCAGGCTGCACAAAATGTGCAACCTGATCTTGATCTATACTGACCATAAAGGCAGCAATAGTGGTGAAAGTGAGTTTTACCAGTTAAAAAGTTGATAAACTTACTAGAGTGTCCTTGATGTATCTAAAGTCTTTGCCAGCTTTGGCGGACCCTTCTCTGGTTTCATATTCAATGGAAACAATTCCACTCACAGTTTCCGAATTGGCTTGACTGACGGTTACATTTCCATTCTTGAATGTGACTGCATCACCATTCTAAAAAAGTAAAGATTCATCTTTCAATGCACAGTGACAGCAACCTGCTCCTCAACCAAAGAGAGCTTAATTTTGAATAGAACTGTATGTCTAGACCTTTAAGGTTGGTATTTAGATTTTTCACATCTCACCAAATTAAGAAATAAATATTTATACCACTTAAATTTATATGAAAAAACAGTACAAATCATCAATAATTAAGAATCATAAAATTATAAAAAAAAATTTTTTGGTGGTGTTCAAATAAAAGGCTACTAAGCCCCTTAAAGTATTTCTAGATTTCATACCGGAAATCAAAAAAGCATTATGGGAATGTCAAGTGACTGGCACTGGGGAGTATAAGGATGATTTTTTTTTGTTTTTGTAAAATTTTCGTCCCAAAATCTGAAGAGCCACCTTTAACCCATTACCACACAACAATATTTTAGACTTGTCCAAATCGAAAGCATTTGCAGATGACAAAATAAAAGTGACAGAAAATTTGAGGTTTGTTTTCTGAAGGGTAGAAAACATTGTGGGAAAAGGAGAAAATGCTGGTTACCAGCATTTTCTCATTTTCCCACAATGTTTTCTAAAGGCTTCTTTCTCAGGGGCGTCAAAAGGAGGGATTGTGTGGTAATGGGTTAAACAAGTGGGCCATAATGGGCACTATGGCCCTGAATACCCTTATCTAAGCCATATGTCCAAACATGACCCATTTTCATTCTCTTTGGATATAATGACAAACATTCTATGACCCGTTTTCATTCTCTTTGGATATAATGACAAACATTCTATGACCCGTTTTCAATCTCTTTGGATATTATGACAAACATTCTATGACCCGTTTTCAATCTCTTTGGATATAATGACAAACATTCTATGACCCGTTTTCAATCTCTTTGGATATTATGACATTCTATGACCCGTTTTCAATCTCTTTGGATATTATAACAAACATTCTATGACCCGTTTTCAATCTCTTTGGATATTATGACAAACATTCTATGACCCATTTTCAATCTCTTTGGATATTATGACAAACATTCTTTGACCCATTTTCAATCTCTTTGGATATTATGACAAACATTCTACTAAACTTTCATAATCATTGGACTGATAATTTTGCCTCTATCTTGTACAAGCTTTTGCTAGAATTTCTCTTGGTGACCAACTTTTAAGCCGAGCATAGTCTATATAATTTTGAAAGATACTTTATGGTAACATCAAAGTCAAGAATCATTTGTACTAACATGAGATATTGCTGATATTTTTTAAAGCCTCATAGAAAAAGTCATTTAATCCTTAGCCTTTTAAATAAGTGAATAAATATGTTTATCCCACTACCACACAATCCCTACTTTTGATGCCCCTGAGAAAGAAGCCTTTCGAAAACATTGTGGGAAAAGGAGAAAATGCTGGCAACCAGCATTTTCACCTTTTCCCACAATGTTTTCTACCCTTCACAAAATAAATTTCAAATTTTCAGTCGCTTTTTATTTGTCGTCTGCATATGCTTTCAATTTTGAGTGGTCTAGAATTTTGTCGATTGGTAATGAGTTAAGCCGATATAAAAAATCCCCAAATTTTGTAATTATAGAGGTAATTTTTTTGAAATGTATGTCCAGATTTGACAGTGCAGATCAAAGATCAGACTGCACATGCTGTGCAGTCTGATCTTGATCTTCACTGTCCACAAAAGGTCAGTAAGTCTGAGGCTTAGCAGCATAAGCGTATAAATAGCATAAGGATTATGAAATAACTTGAACACTTACCGGAACGTTACCCCCTGGAGCATTTCCACTACAAAATAACAAAAAATAATAGAATTAGTTTTAGATTACATACTGCAAAATTCAGTTATGAGCACAAGCTGTCTCAGCCAAGTACCTCACGACAACCTTTCTGTGCAGTCTGATCTTGATCTAAAATACCAGCTCAGTAAGAGTATGTTTTAATACACTCTCAATACAAGCTGTATTATAATGGTCATATGAAAATATTGATATGTAACATCATTGGCACAGCAAATCAGCTGTTTCTAGAATAAGGCACATTACAGCATTTCAAAATTGACCAAAGTAAATTTATGCAGAAATCGGTGAGAAATGACTGGAGAAGTCCTGAACAATCTGTAGAGTGCAACTTACAACTTAAAATAGAAATAACCAATAATGATAAGACAAAATAATAGCCATCTATCGGCAAAATTCAACATAGTTTCAAAAAGAGCTGTGCACAAAAGCAGTTGTCAAGCTTTGTAAAAAATCAGTGGTCTTTTGACAACCAACACAAGAAAATAGTATCAAAACTAGGTTCTAAATTACCAAATTAATATTAAAAACAGAGTATGAAATGAACAAGGTGGTTAAGAAATTATCAGACTACAAAATGACCAAAATAAAAAGTGAAGGTGGGTAGGAAATGGCTTAGGTACAAAATAACCTAGATACAAAATGACTGGAAGAGGAGTAAAAAACATGGCTGCTTCCATAGGTGCTTTTCAAAAGCAAATAAATATATGGCGCCACCACTCATGCTGCACCACATTAATACAGTTAGCATAGTTCTTGTAAGGAATATCTTTGAAAAAGGTAGACTATGTAAATGCCATCAATCGTTCTTCAAGAGCAGAATAAATATTTCTGTATTTTAGTACCCATTGCAAATTTCTAGATATTCATTTGAATTTAAAAGGTAGCTCAAATGCCAGCACATTAAGCTATGCCAAAAAACAAAAATCTTCTAAAAGAAGACAAGAGTGGCCTAGGATAAGTGAAAATACAAAAAAAAAAAACTATGGTATAGTATATAACAGAAAAGTCAGCAAATTTAGAAATAAAAGTTAATGAATTAGATCAACCCTTTACCTCACAATCCTGATTTTTAATAACAAGCCTATCAAGGAAAGTTTTTGAAAACATTGTTACCCAGCTGGGTGGCTCAGTGGTTAGCATATCTGACTTGTGACCTGGAGGTTGCGGGTTCGATATCCAGTTGCAGCGAACTTTCTTTCTGGCCATTTTTCGCCTCTCACCTCTGATACATGTGAGAAAAGCAGTCAGTGACTTTGGAAAGAAAATTGTGTCAGTACTGGTGTGAGGAAGCCAGGAAACTCATGGGTCGTCTCTGACCGCAATGATTATGACGTAAGCTGTCAAAATGACATTAAACTCCAATACAAACAAAATCATTGTCGAAAACAAGAGACATGCTGTGATAATAAACAGCACTTTTCCTTTTTCCTACACTGTTTTCCATTTTTTCTTAATCAAATTATTGGTTTTGAGTCATTTATTTTGTTGCGGTCAAAGGCTGTTAATTCAAACTAGTGAAAAATTTTGTTCTTTGTTACCTCTCAAACAAATGATAATATTTTTAGTCTTGTCCAAATTGAAAGCTTTTGCAGACAAAAAACTAAATGTGACACAAATATTGAAATTGGTTCTTGTTTAACCCATTACCACACAATCCCTGCTTTTGTTGACCCCGAGAAAGAAGCCTTTAGAAAACACTGTGTGAAAAGGAGAAAATGCTGGTAATCAGCATTTTCTCCTTTTCCCACAATGTTTTCTACCCTTTACAACACAAATTTCAAATATTCACTTTTATTTTGTCGTCTGCAATGCTTCTGGACAAACCTAAATGTTGTTGTTTGGTAATGAGTTAAGGTACAAAACATTGTGGGAAAAGAAGAAAATTCTGGTTACCAGAAAATGTTTGTAATCAGCATTTTCTCCTCTTCCAACCATGTTTTCAAAAGGTTCCTAGCTCAGGGTCGTTAAAAGTCTGGATTGCATGATAAAAGGTTAAGGCATCATGTTGCCTCAAATCAGTACCAAGTAACAGAATATTAGACCGGTCCAAATAAAAAAGGATTTGAAAGAAAGCGGCTTGGGAACAGAAATGTTTGAAAAATTGCTTTAGTATTTTCTTCCATCAAGTCAGAGAAATATGCAAAATATAGTACATTGTAAAAAAAAGATGCCTGGTGCTAAATTACAAGAACAAAGAAGTGTTAAAAAACAAAACCTACTTCAAAAAATTAATGTCATGTACACAAAAAACGTGTCTTGCACCACAGCCACCTACTGTGCATGAACACTGCACCAAACAAGTGAACCCTACAGAATACACAGAGTTTAAGAATAGGGATTCCAATAGGATGGGATTTTGCACATCCACAAAAAAACATGGATTAAGACAAGACACTGTAATCCGTAATTGATTGGCTGATACACGCTGGTTCCCGGGTATCTATTATCAATGATCCAAGTCTTTGCTAAATCCGTATAATTTTGGCAATGAAAGACACATGAATTTCATTTAGGTGGCTTTTCCTTAAAATGATTTAATTCTTTACCAAATGACAATATTTTAGACTTGCACAAATTGAAAGCATTTGCAGACAACTGAAAATTCGAAATTTGTTTTGGGAAGGGTAGAAAACATTGTGGGAAAAGGAGAAAATGCTGGCTACCATCCTCTTCCCTCAATGTTTTCTACAGGCTTCTTTCTAATGGTCTTTGAATGTCGGACTTGTGTGGTAAAGGGTTAACCCTTTCCCAAACAGCAAATTTTGGACCACACCAAACTGAAAGCATTCTGCAGATGACAACTTATTAGTTGCTAAAGGGATGTTTTTTCTATATGATAAGGTAGAAAAAATTGTTGAAAAAGGAGAAAATGCTGGTTACCATTTTTCACTTATTCCCTTAGTCCTTCTCTTGATAAATAGATTATTTAGAATTTATTCTTGACTTTCTAGCGCTGAACAGCTTTTTATCCTTGACCTCCTTGCACTGAACAGCTTTGTTCTGGAGATAACATTCCTCAACTTTTTTGCACTGAATATCTATGTTCTTGAGATAACATTGGAACTAAATCTACTTTTACTGTTTACAAATCAATACATACCTACTTCATGATGATTAAGAACAGAATTTGATTTGAATTACACAGGGACCTTATATATGAAGTCATTCCTCACTTATTTCCCTTGGATTTCTCTTGACAAGAGGATTACTTAGATTTTTATCTCCGACTCTGACTTTCTTGCAGTGAATAGTTATGTTCTTGATATAGCATTCCTCAACCTTTTTGCACTGAATATCAATGTTTGTGAGATACAATTAGAAGAGAATTTGATTTGAATTACATAGGGACCTTATTATGAAGTCATTCTTCACTTACTTCCCTTGGTCTTGCTCTTGATAAGAGGATTACTTAGATTCTGTCTGGGCTATCTTGCACCGAACAGGTATGCTCTTGAGATAATATTCCTTAAACTTCTTGCACTGACCATATAATTATTATGTTCTTTAGATAACATTGCTACTAAATATACCTTTACTGTTTACAAATCGATACATACATAATTTCTGTTGATTAAAAAAACGAATTTAATTTGGGGACCTTAAATATGAATCATAAATTATTTATATTTATCCGAACATCCCAAAGGGTACCAAGGATAAAAAGAAAGGAATACAGGTGAAAGGACCAGTTTGGTATTTGGTGACATTTAGTTTTTATCTGGTGACATTTAGTTTTTACAGGAGTTGCCCCCATTATTATCAAGAAAAACATTCTAACCAAGTTTTACCAGCAATGCTGGGTACTCAGCGTTTTCTCTTTTTCCCACAAGGTTTCCTACACTTTTATAGACAAATACAATCATTTCAGGTCCATGTAATATGTTGTTTACAAATGCTTTTAATTTTGGGGCAAATCTAGAATTCTCATTTTTGATAAAGAGGTAACCAAATGGCTGTAATTAGAGGCTGTACTACAGTTCTGCATAAAAAGCAATAATTTGCAGACAATATTTCAAGAAAAGACATTTTTCTTTTAAATAACTATTCGAAGACATTAATGGGCACAATTAATGAAATTTTAATAATTTTCCTGTCTTTCCAAAGGAAACTAGAGACGCCACGGAATGCAACTTAATACTCCCACCAGCCTTTTGATACGAACAGGCAATTATTTTTACACAGATGGACACTTCTACCAACACACAGACAGACAGAAGGCAGATGCACAGACAGTCTGATTCCAGTATACCCTGAAAACTTTAGGTTTTGCAGGGCCATCAAAAAACAATATAAGAAAATTATCAAGTTAAAAGCAACTGATATGGATGGCAAAATTCTGTCATGCTTACATCAACTATGCAGCGGCTACCATTTCAACATTTAAGTATGTATTTTTTTATTAACCCTTTACCCCATAAGGTATTTCTAAGGTATCTCTAACTGACCCTAAATAATAGCAAGGATGAAGCCGTTTCTTATGTGAATATGACACCTTTTGATAGTGTAGAAAACATTGTGGCTTGTAACGAGCAATTTCACCTTTTCCACAATGTTTTCCAAAGGCTCCTACAAGCAATGCGTAGAAATGAGTATCTATGGAGTAAAGGGTTAATGTTCATATTGCCTCAAAGTAGTCAACATGTATAACCGTAATTTCTGAGTTGACTTTAGGGCCTTATAATTATAGTATATCTAAATACCAGCATGGTGTGGACACATGTTTTGATGCATCATGTTGATGACTTAACCCTTTTCTACAAAATTTCAGACTGGGCAAGATCGAAAGCACTTGCAGACGAAAAATAAAACTCTACTCAATAACTGAAATTCGTTTCCAGTAAGGTAGAAAACATTGGGGAAAAAGCAGAAAATGCTGGTTGCCAGCATTCTCTCCTTTTCCAATGCTGTTTTCAGGGTCGTAAAAGCCAGGGATTGTCTAGTAAAGAGTTAAAGATAAAATATACAGATGATCTGTCAAAAAATAAATGAATGGAGGAATTGCTAAAAAATTGAAGGCGTGAAACCTGATGCTGAATCAGTTCAGCCTTTTATTTACATCCTTAAACATGAACGCAGTGTCTTTCCTTCTTAAGCCTGTAAGGATTAAAATAGAGCTGTCACTGAATGTGACTTAATACATGCACCAGTGTTTTGACAGAAACAGGCAATTATTTGTATACAGACGGACACACAGGCATACAAACAGACAGACAAGCTGACAGTCAGGCTTATTCCAGTATACCCCCAAAAAAATTCCTTTTGCGAGGGTATCAAAAGAAAAAATAATTTGAAATGAAATAAAGTCTGGCATTTGTGCATTTACCAAGCTTAGGTCATTCAAAACATGCTATATATAACTATGCTATATATCTCAAGCAAGGTTCGAATTTCTCTTAAAATAACTTGCTTTGCAAAGGACAGAGGACATCCATAACTAGAAGGCCCTGAAGGGCTTGAATATGCTCTACTAGCAGAGAGTTTGCTTTTAAATAAAGCATACGAAGGAATTCATTACGCAAAAAGACAAAAAAGTTGACATTTTCAACTCAAAATGGCTACCTTTCAATTACTGTTTGTTGAATTTTTTTCAAACTCAAAAGGGTTAAAAAGCTATTGATGGGATAAACAAGCTGAAAAATTCATAAAAATCTAATCACAAATAAATACTTTATCATGTAAACAGGCAATGAAATTGTTCAATTTGAAATGGCTACTTTTCCCATACTGTTTGTCGGATTTTTTTCAAAATCAATAGGCTTAAAGCTATTGATGAGATAAACAAACTGTGTAAGTTTCACAGAAATCTGACCAAAAATGAAGACTTTATTGCGTAAACAAGAAATGAAAGTTTTCAACTTGAAATGGCTACTTTTCCCATACTGTTTGTTGGATTTTTATCAAAATCAATAAGGCTGAAGCTATTGATACGATAAACAAACTCTGCAAGTTTCATGGAAATCTGACCAAAAATACAGACTTAATTGCGTAAACAAAAAATGGAAATTTTAAACTTGAAATGGCTACTTTTCCCATACTGTTTGTTGGATTTTTTTCAAAATCAATAGGCTTAAAGCTATCGATGAGATAAACAAACTGTGTAAGTTTCACAGAAATCTGACAAAAATGAAGACTTTATCGTGTAAACAGGAAATGAAAGTTTTCAACTTGAAATGGCTACTTTTCCCACTCTGTTGGATTTTTTTCAAAATCAATAGGGTTGAAGCTATTGATAAGATAAACAAACTCTGCAAGTTTCATGGAAATCTGACCAAAAATACAGACTTAATCGCGTAAACAAGAAATTGAAATTTTAAACTTGAAATGGCTACTTTTCCCATACTGTTTGTTGGATTTTTTTCAAAATCAATAGCCTTAAAGCTATTGATGAGAAAAACAAACTGTGTAAGTTTCATGAAAATCTGACCGGAAATGAAGACTTAATCGCGTAAACAAGAAAAAGACTAACGGACGGAGAGACGGACGGACGATGGAAACCACGCCATGACATAAGCTCTGCTGGCTGAAAGCCAGTAGAGCTAAAAATTGTTTAGAGCAAAAAATGCTTCAGAATGAAAATCAGACCATTATATCTGCAATGTGTGTCTTAGCAATTACAAAATATTCAGAAATTATTAGCTGTGTTTGTATTCAGGGTTTTCCATGACGCACAAATCCTGCGTCATTGACGCAATTTTAATTCAAATGACCCCCAAAATAAATGAGAGTGCGTCATCCGTGACGCAACTTTCCAAAATTTGAATAATGTACGAAGTTGAGTGAAGCGTCATAATTCCAAGTCTGTTCTTGCTTCAATGTCAGACGAACACTGTTCTTTTTTTAACTACAGGGCTTATTTTAGATAAAAGTGGTTTTCCGGTAATTTATTTATAGAATAAGACTGGTTTACGCATTATTGGCGAAATGTATATTGGACTCGTGTTGTAAATATGGGCCCAGTCAAAGTCGTGGTTAGGTTCTCCGCATTTCATAGCATATTTTACACGACTTCCGGTATATAAAAGTACACATTACCAGTCTGTGCTGTTAGCGGAAAAATAATGTTAGACGTAGAAAACTGTAGCATTCTTCTATCGTCTGCTTCCTACAACTACCGATCAAGCCACGTCAAGCAGCGATTCAGGCGAAAATGTTTGGTTTGTCAAAAAGTGACATCGGCCTTTCCGTCAGAAATAATCGACCGACTTTTCAATCTTGGAAGTTGGCGTTTAAAAGGTAAAATGCATTATAAATCGTGTTTGAAGTTGATGACGAGGAAATCCATATTTTTGACCCCCAAAATTAATGAAATGACCCTCAACTAATGAGGAAGGGGGTCACAATGACCCCCAATTTTCAAAGCCGAGGGAAAACCCTGTTGTATTATTTATGCTTTAATCTTTGGTTGTTTTTTTCCTCCATCTGACTTATCTTCAGAAAAATGTTACCTAGGAAAGGCCAAATGGAACTATGTAATATATTTTGAAAACTTTCTCTTGAAAATTTCAACTAAGTTAAAGCCTGTATATGGCTACATGTAATTTGAAACTAAACAGTCAAACAAGGTAGATCCTGACCCTTTCAAAGAGCTTAATGAAAAGAATTATTTTTTCTAACTCTTTACCACACAATCCCGACCTTTTAATGATCCTGAGAAAGAAAGCCTTTTGAAAACAATGTTGGAAATGAAGAAAATGCTGGTAACCAGCATTTTCTTCTTTTCCCACAATGTTTTCTACCCTATCAAGGAAAATTTGCATCAACTGAGCCACACTGAAATTGTAATTTGCAAATGCTTTCAATTTCGACAAGGCTAAAATTTTGTCGTCTGGTAAAGGGTTAAAACCTAAATATCTTGGTCAGCCAGGCTAATGGATATGTAACAGAGGGAAAATGGACAAAAACAAACAGAATATGGTTATCCAGTTACAAAATTCCTCTCCTTCACAGCTTGAGGCTCATGGGATCTGTGTATGGAAAGAAGTACCCAAACAATGACCACACGGGGACCACACAGTTAACGGAAAAAACGCATGTTTATAGGATAAGTGCCCGATAATCAATGGTATATTAACGATTATTTGTGCGAGTACCCCACTTATACCCAATAAAACAAAAGTGCAATGCATGAGAACCAGACAAAACGTTCTTCCAACGTACCAAGAACGGAAATGTACCAAACACCAAAGTACATGGAACATACCGTCTCGTAACATACCAAGAGTATAGAGGTCTGGTGAGATGCCAAGGGTATAGATAGTCAGATGCATACATAGTCTTTCATTTGCATGTATCTGTCTCTTTTGTCCAGTGGAAATTTTGAACATGCTCAAGAGTAGAATAGACATCATTAGACAAGAAGCGGATTCACCACACAAGGATCGACCATAAAACAGATACAAATGGATGAAATGATTTTTTAACAGTTACTGGTTTGCTAGCTCAGTGGGACCAAGTCATATATATTTTAATTTCAATGCTCTTTTAATCACATTGCCTCAAAGACAGCAATAAAAACTACATCAGTACCAGACCATTTTTTCTTTAATCTGAATCTTCATTGTTCAAAAAATAGGCGCTGCAGGCCATGATAAATGCAGGTACAGATATTTTGAGCACTTTATTCCGAGTATCCAATAAACCGATACATCCATCATCATACAGAAGATTGTTACAGAACAAAAAATCTGCAACAGACACTATGATCCATATTTACCAATTAATCATTCTTAAGAATGTCACCAGTCTTACTCTCAAAGGTTTTCTAAATTTGAAAGTAACACAAAATCTGACTGGCTAAACCAAATGGTTTAGCCAATCAGTGTTACTATCTGGAGAATAAGACCAAGAAATTTCAAAAGAATGGTTGGTGAATATGGATCTACATTACATTATCAGAAAAGGAGCCGATAGTTGTAACAAACTTTGCCAACTTTTGCCATGACATTTACAAAACATGACATTTACATGACATTTAGTCTCCATCATTCACCATACTACATTTCCATCTATCAATGTTAAGGGGCATTTAAGGGGCTCATATTAATATTTTACAGTAAGCCATAAAGCAGATTTTTCAAATACCAGGTTAGTAAGTTTTCAAAAAAGCACTGTTAGACCACACATACACAAATGGTAATTTTTCTTGAAGCCAATTCATACAGTTACTAGGAGACATAAAATTAATCAAGACAAGGGATACAAGACAACTGGGTGGGGTGCAGGAAGGGATAAAATGGATTACTCTTTTGTGGTTTTCCTGATCCCCCATTGAGTTCTCACTTGATTTATATAAGCTAAAGAGGTTCTGAAACATTTCAAAGGGTTATGTTTCAAGTAATATCATTGGAGAAATAAAAATAAAAAGTCAAGAGGGCCATAATAGCCCTTAAGTCACTCACCTGAGCCAT
The DNA here is from genome assembly GCA_943736015.1 of Tridacna crocea. NCBI lineage: Eukaryota > Metazoa > Mollusca > Bivalvia > Cardiida > Cardiidae > Tridacna > Tridacna crocea. The sequence goes on along the minus strand of OX031066.1, from coordinate 27,709,210 downwards.
TTGACAGTACATGATCCATATGCAATCTCTTGCCAAGATTATCATTATGATGAACATTCCAAAGGATAAACAAGGCATTTCAAGATTTGGCCTATTGACCTAGTTTCTGATCCAATTTTCAAACTCATCTGACATATCATCACACTTTATTATTAGTATTGGACAAAAAAATTGGTTGGTTGTATTGGGGTTTAACGCCACTTTAACTGCTAAGGTCTTATCATGGCGGTCGGTAACGCACATGTGTTTCCTGGCTTTCTCACACTGGTACTTACACTACTTTCTTTCCAAAGCCACTGACTACTTTTCTCACATGCTTTCAGCAGAGGTGAGAGGCGAAAATACGTATCGAACTCACAACCACCAGGTCATGAGTCCGACACGCTCACCACTGAGCCACCCGGGCGGGCGGACAAAAAAATGTGACCTCTGTAATGTACACAAGGTTTTTCAAAGATTTGACCTTGTAACCTACTTTTTGACCCTATATGACCCATTTTTAGTCATCTGAGATATTGTCAAGACAAAACACTCTAGCATGGTTTGGTGAGTATTGGACAAAAAAAATATTTCTACAAGAGCATACACAAGGTAAAAGCTGACGATGCAACAAGCATGACAGACACTGCACAATCACAAAAGTTCACCATGAGCACTTTTTGCTCAGGTGACTTTAGAAAAAAAGATTTTAGCTTTAAAGCACTCTTTCTAAACCTTTTTCTACATGGTGTTATACATCAAGATATTTCTCTTATTTAGCTTATTTTACTGACAAAAAACCTATAGTAACAGCAACCTTCACATAAACTTTCTTTGATCTATACCAATCATTTTTCAAGTTCTGATTTGACAAGTCTGACATTCGGAGCACCAAATAGGCAAAATGACCACTATCAGCATATAATAAAACAACAATATAACAGACTTTCAAGGTGGAATAAAACACCTGATAGTGACAGTGTGAATCAAGAGATCAGATTTTACAGCATATGCAGACTGGTCTTGATCAAGGTAGTGCATAAAGGCACTCAAAGTTTTGCTAAGAGCTCATAGTAAATTCAAAATGTCATGAGGTTACACACAGCTTTCAAAGGCTTGCTTAACTCATTACCAAACAACGATATTTTAGACTTGTCCAAATCAAAAGCATTTGCAGATGACAAAATAAAACTTACTGAAAATTTGAAATTTGTCTCGTGAAGGGTAGAAAACATTGTGGGAAAAGGAGAAAATGCTGCTTTCCAGCATTTTCTCCTTTTCCCACAATGTTTTCTAAAGGCTTCTTTCTCAAAGTCATCAAAAGTAGGGATTGTATGGTAATGGGTTAAAAAGACTTGCTCAATTTAAATAAATCTAAAATGACTTTTAATAACCATTCTGAAAACATGGTGGGAATTGGAGAAAATGCTGGTAACAAGCATTTTCCTCTTTTCCCACAATGTTTCCTACCCTAGCGAAAAGAAATATGATACCATTTGGCCCACAATGAAAAGTTGTCTTCAAATGCTTTCAATTTGCACAAGGTTAAAATTTTGTAGTCTGGCAAAGCGTTATTTCGAACAAGTACACTTTTTTTACACTGCAAAGATATTTCTACAATGTTTCTGCATCAACCAAAATCCACCATCCACAAAGGTAAACAAATGCCAAAGGTACCACATGAATCATAACTTTCATGTAGTACTGTCTAAGTGATAAAAAATTTAAAAGAAAATATAAATTTACCTGTCCCAACTGTCATTGAATGAAAAAAAAAAACATTTTAACTTATATTCAAACAAGAACAAAAAATGGTGAAAATTTCACAGCAACTTTTACTACAGTTGTCAATTTAAGGAAACGTAGATATCCAAACTGTCAATAAAGTATTGCACAATTATTCTATTCAAACAATATAAAATTGTAAGTCAATTTAAAGATCAGATAGAACAATGTCAATGCTATCCGTGCCACACAATCTGGCAAAAATGCAGACAATAAAGATTCAAGATTAGACTGTTTTCCATCCAGATTGATCTTGATCAACGTAATCTGCATAAAGTGGCTTAACTTAGGTTCAGCACCTAAAGAGTTAAGTATAATTTTCATTTTGAAACATACGAAATTATCAGCATGTTAACACTGTATTGAAAAGTTGCTTTCATTTAAGATGAACAGATGACCCAACAAGAGGGCTGATGATTGCCTTTTATTACTCTACTTCTTTTTAAATAGATGTTTCAAGCAATTAATTAGCACTGACTGAGACAGTAATCAATGGAAGACTATATGGCAATAAACTTTCATAGAGAAAATACCCGTGCCTACCCCCTCCCCTCCCACAAAAAAACCCAGAAAGTCTTTTTTGCACATATAAAGAAAAATTATGTCAATAAATACAGGTCTAATCAAGTATAGTTCATACTAAGTATCATTGCATTCTTACAAAGATCGCATTGGCAAGCAGATTTCAAAATCTTAAAAACAGAAACCATTTTGTCGTGAATTCTAAAGTTTTGGAACAAAAAACTGAATGATACAAATCTCATTTCATAATACACAAGGACAAATAGAAACAGATGCACAACAGACATAGAACCATGATATGAGCTCATTGATCTTTGGCCAGTGGTTCTAAAAGAACGACAATGTTTTTCTCTCTTTTAAACCAAAATAAATAGAACCTCTCTTACGTTACTAATGAGCCAGGTACCCTGAAAGCCAAAATAACTTCATAATTTTTTAGAACAAGAGAGCCATGATAGCCCTGTACCTCTCCATTGGCTTATAAGTAAAAACACTACAAGCCAAACATTACAATTCTTGGCCAAATGGTTTCAAACTAGAACACAAGCAGTTTCATTTCTGTACAAATCCTATGTAAAATCCTATGAGAAAGTTACGACCCCCAGTTTTCCCAGTATAAGCCCATATAAAAACTGTGACCCATGGGGGCGGTACCAAATTTGGCCCCAGGGCTATAATTTGGGCACTCTTGGTAAAAGCCTACTTGATAAAGCTACATGCCAAATTTGGTAGCCCCAGGCGTTATGGCAAGATACCTGAATGATTTTAAAGTTATCCCTACATAAGACCATATAAAACTTGTGAACCCTGGGGCCTGGCCGATAGTGACCTAGAGGTATTACTTGAGGGAACTTAGTAGAGGTCCCCTAGATAAAGCTACATGCCAAATGTGGTAGCCCTAGGCCTTATGGTTTCATGCAAGAGGATTTTCAATATTTTTCAGTTTTGCTGCCATGGCAACCAGAGTTTTTTAAGGAATCAAATTCTTTCAAGGAATTCTTAAGAAAACCATGACAGGATTATTTCTGTTAAGTTTCATCAAAATTCAATGGGATGGGTAGGTACAGAAGATGTATGAAATAAAAGTTAGGCAGACAGACTGTCAGACACACGACAGACACTGGGCCATGACATAAGCTTGCTGGCCTTTGGTCAGTGCACCTAAAAACATTGGCTTGAATAAGCATCAAAAAGTGTTCAAGTGCTTGCTGAGAACCTAAACTTTGCACTAAATAAACAGGTTGTCAGCAGTATTAATGTACAATTGGTGTTTTATGCCACTTTCATTGCTAGATTCATTACTCTACCTCATATTTTTTTCATAATATTGATTCCAAATTTTATTCTACTTTTGAACCAGTGCAGGTTTTTCTCATAAAACTCTTTATAAAATTGATCAGATAACACTTGGGTTTAACCATGTTTGACCACAAGGGTATAATTCAGATAGTTCTATGAAGGACCATATCAAGATGCTATATACCTAATCAAATGATACCTAAGGCTTTATGGTTTCACATTAGATTATTTTCATATATAATTATTCTTCTTTTCAAAATTCAACACAGATCATGTGGCAGGGCCATTTTAAATCTCTTGGCACAATCTGAACAATTCTAATTAACTCCAAGAGCTGAATTAATAAAAAGCACCAGTTTGATAAGGAAAAAGAAAAACATTTGAAATATTTCTATTTCAGGATCATTCTGGCCAGGTAAAAAAGTAGTGACAGTGTAGATCAAAGATCAGACTGCACATTCTGTACAGTCTGATCTTGATTTACATGATCCACAAAAACAATTAAAGTCAGTTCCAGTACTTTATGGGTAATGTACAATCCTACCATGCTACATACTACATATCAACACTTAACCCTTTACCCCCATAAGGCATTTCTAATTGACCCTAAATAACAGGAAGGATGAAGCCGTTTCTTATGTGTATATGACACCTTTTGATAGTGTAGAAAGCATTGTGGCGAAAGGTGAAATTGCTCGTCACGAGCAATTTCACCTTTTGCCACAATGTTTTCCAAAGGCTCCTACAAGCAATGCGTAGAAATGAGTATCTATGGAGTAAAGGGTTAAGGCTTTTTGGTTTCAGGCAAGATTTAAAGATAGATTAGGTGATATCTTTGACCCCACAGGCACAATTTGGGTCGTTGTCTGTGCATTTCATATTCATTGAATATTTGGCCTGTCCCCAATGCTTGGGAAAAATAGGGCCTATACCGAAGCTAAACCCAAGCATAATTATAGGGACTGTTTCAATAAATGGTTGGTGCATAGGTTACCTGCTAGCTAATCATAACTGAATAAATCGCACAGGAAGCGTTTTACTGAGTTAACATTTATTTCATTTTGAAATTCAAAGTAACGTTCGACTTTTTGAAAAATTAGTCAGCTTATGTACGCAGAATGCCCATATTAGATAGATGTCTATTTGTAGAATGCCATTTAGCGGGAGATAATACAATTTGAGTAACTTTGATAGAGAACTATAACGTGATGCTGCATATCAATCATCACTCTCTTTTTCTCATACTTTTTGTATGGAATTGTCTTTTAACTCATTACCAAATGACAAAATTTTTAGACATGTCCAAATTGAAAGCATTTGCAGACGACAAAATAAAAGTGATTGAAAATTTGAAATTTGTTTTGTGAAGGGTAGAAAACACTGTGGGAAAAGGAGAAAATGCTGGCTACCAGCATTTTCTCCTTTTCCAACAGTGTTTTCAAAAAGCTTCTTTCTCAGGGGTGTCAAAAGTAGGGATTGTGTGGTAATGGCTTAAATAAATATTGTATATCTAGCTACAGCATGGTGGGTTATGTAGATTTGTTCTAGCAACATACAGGATTACAAATTGATAATTTGGCTTTGACATCTTACCGAAATGGACACTAGTCCAAACAAAAGAATAAAGTTAAGGATACATACGGTATATTCCTATGAAATAAAATGTCCACTTCCAAATGGCCTGCACTTTCCAATACAGCATATCTATCAGAGGCAAAGGTGAACTTTCCAAGAATGTCCCCTATGCAAAGAAACAAACATAAGGGTTAAATAATAATCAAGTTTCATTAAAAAAATATCAATTTTCTGTCTAAGGTAGTTTTTTAACCATTTACAACTGATAGATTTTTAGACAGAGCTAAATTGAAAGCATTTCCAAAGGAAATAATTAATGTGGCATAAGAAAAGGAATTTGTCTGTAAAACAAAACAATAATAAAAAAAGTGGGAAAAAAGCACATGCTGGTTACAATCATTTTCTCTTTCTCCGACAATATTTTCAAAAGTTGTGTTTCTCAGGATTGTTTAACTCTTTACCATTTTAGACTTGTCCAAATTGAGAGCACATGCAGATGACAAAATAAACGTAACTAAAAAATTGGAATTTTTGACCAGCTGGGTAGAAAATATTGTGGGAAAAGGAGAAAATGCTGGTTACCAGCATTTTCTCCTTTTCCCACAATGTTTTCTAAAGGCTTCTTTCTAAGGGTCTTCAAAAGTAGGGATTGAGTGGAATAAAATGGGTAATATAGATATTTTTTATGTATTGCTTCTGTATCATAATACCATACAAAAGATAGATACTCTGACTCGACCTATGACCTGGTGGTTGAAAGTTCTTTATACGGTTGAGGCAGACTTTCTAACAAATCTCTAGTTTAAACATATTTATTTTACATCGATTGAGAAACAAGTTGTTACAACTTGTATAAACCTCTCTCGATTCTGCTTCCTGGGAACTACACCAGTACTCACGCCGAATGTGTGGGCCAATGAAAAATCCTAAAGCTGACACCCGCTCCCGAGTATCAAACTCAGGACCTTTACATTATGAGGCCGACACTCTACCACACAACCACAGACACCACTCTACCTCACAACTATGGATACCACTGACGAATCTTTGCCTCTCATCCTGATGCATAATAGCAAAGTTGGCACTGAGTAAGAAAGAAAGTTGTGTAAACTGGTGTCAGAGGGCCAGGAAATACTTCTGTAGGTGCACTGACTGGCATGATTTGACCTAAGCTATTAAAGGGACATTAAACTCCAATAGAAACAAACAAACAAGTGGCTACTAGGGCTTTTCTCACTGATTTAAAAGGTGGCCCTTCAGATTTTGGGATGAAAACTTTACAAGAATACAAAAAAAAAAATCATTCTTATACTCCCAAAGCCTTTTAACTTTTAGTCATAAAACCCCAGTAGTTGAAATCCATCCCTCCAGGTCGACACCAACAGGAAACATATTCTATTTTTACATGAGCAACTCGCTCATTTACATACCAGAAATACACAGAGAAAGCTTCAAATGCAGCATCCGAAGAAGACATAATGGAATATAATTATGTTTGTTATGCTATGGAATTTGAGTGTCATTAGTCATGTGACAGTCATTTGACATTTGCACAATGCTTTTTTGATTTCTGGCGCGAAATCTAAAAATAACTTATGTGGCTACATATCCTTTTAAGGGAACACCATCAAAAAAAAATGTTTTTAGTAATTTTATAATTCTTAATTATCGATGATTTGTATTTATTGTTTTCTAATATCAATTTTAGTGATACATACGTTTTCTAATTTGATGTGTTGCAAAAAATCTAAATACCCATCTTTAAAGCCAATCAAATTACTAGCCTTTAAATTTAGAATTGTTGGGATCATGGCCCTTGATGCAATATAACTAATTATAGATGAGTCAAGCTCTGTGAAAAGGGGGTTTAATACATTTGTAAATGGTATCGGCTCAGGTCAGCATGAGCTTCATTACAGGCTGACCCGAGTCAATATTGTTTTTGCTTTGAGTAAATTTATTCTGCATGTCAACAACATTCCACATCATGCTTGCATTGGTGGTTCAACAAAATAGATTATGGAAACATAATCATATGATGACAAGCTTGAATAGATTAATTCACAAACTAATTGTCATGTTGCATGAATGCTAATTAGGGTATTTCATGAACATGAAACTTAAATTTCACAATTAGGTATATTGGTTCTCGTCTTTACAAACACCGCATGATACTTCATACGTTTTTTCTGCACACAGTATGTAAATTTTTAGCACAATGATTTCTACCTGCTAGCTTACAGAAAACATTTTGGCAACAAATATGCTTGTAATTGCTAAATAACTACTCAAGCATTGAATGCTGAGCAATAAAAAAGAGCTGAAGATGTCAGTTTTTTGGTGGAAAGCCAGACAACCGGCTGACCTTTAAACTCCAAATGTAATATTCAGTGTAAAGATAAGCAAAGTTTAATAACCCATGAAATTAAGTCTTTCTATATCAAAGACGACACCAGAAGCTTTTATGGATAGTGTGTAGACACTGTCAGTGGGCAGTGTAGATCAGTGTAGACAGTGTAGATCAGAGATCAGACTGCACAGAATGTGCAGTCTGATTTCTGTGGTGCACTGTCCACTGCTTTATTCTGAACAATGACTGAACTCTTGATATTGCAGCCAAATGTATTTGTAGCCTTTGAGTCACAGCTGTCTGACAAGTGTATATCTTAAAGGTATTTAGATTTTTATCACTGAAATTTATATAAACTAGAGGTGCTTGAGCACCTGTATCGCTCCACAGGCCTGATTTTTCTGTAACGGTGAAGAGATGTTTTTAACAATTACCATTCATTCCTGCATTTTAGGTCACTAAAGAAAACAAGAGGGCCAAGATGGCCCTGGATCGCTCACCTGAATTTTTGAGATAACCATAGTCTATTTTTTTTTGAGGTATTGAAACATTGGAACCAAATTCATAATTTTGCCAAGCAATTTTCAAAAGGTCACCTGTAAAAGTCATTTCGAAATCTGACCATCAATTTCAAAAAGAAGAATTTTTAAGAATTCTTCATTTCTGTATAAGAGCAAGTAGCCCCCATCCACGAGAGCCATGTTTCTTGATGGATCAAAATTTACGAACAAGTTTTGAAAAGGGTCACCCAAGGAACATCACTCAGAAATTATTTCAAAATCTGACCAGGGGTTTCAGAGAAAGAGAATTTTGAAGAATTTCATCAGTCCGTATAGTGCAAGTAGCCCCCATTCACAAGAGCTATGTTTCTTGACGGATCAAAATTATATGTACAGCTTTTGGAAAGGGTCACCCAAGGAACATCTCTGTCAGATTATTTTAAAATCTGACCACGGGTTCCTGAGAAGAAGAATTTTCAAGAATTTCTTCATTTCCATATAGTGCATGTAGACCCCATTCACTAGAGCCATGTTTCTTGGCCAATCAAAATTTGGCGAACACTTTTAGAAAAGGATCACCCAAGGAACATCTCTGTGAAATTATTTCAAAATCTGTCCAGCCATTTCAGAGAAGAAGAATTTTCAAGAATTTCTTCATTTCTGTACAGTGCAAGTAGCCCCCATTCACCAGAGCCATGTTTCTTGACCAATCAAAATTTCGTGAACAATTTTTGAAAAGGGTAACCCAAGGAACAAGTCTGTGAAATTATTTCAAAATCTAACTAGCTGTTTCAGAGAAGAAGAATTTTTAAGAATTTCTTCATTTCTGTATAGTGCAAGAAGCCCCCATTCGCCAGAGCCATGTTTCTTGACCAATCATAATTTCGCTAACAATTTTTGAAAAGGGTCACCAAAGGAACTACTCTGTGAAATTATTTCAAAATCTGACCAGCGGTTTCCGAGAAGAAGATTTTTTAAGAATTCCTTCATTTCTGTATAGTGCAAGAAGCCCCCATTCACCAGAGCCACATTTTTTGACGGATCAAAATTTCGCGAACAATTTTTGAAAAGGGTCACCCAAGGAACATATCTGTGAAATTATTTCAAAATCCGACCAGCGGTTTCAGAGGAGAAGATTTTTTAAGAATTCCTTCATTTCTGTATAGTGCAAGAAGCCCCCATTCACCAGAGCCACATTTTTTGACGAATCAAAATTTCACGAACCATTTTTTGAAAAGGGTCACCCAAGGAACATATCTGTGAAATTATTTTAAAATCCGACCAGCGGTTTCAGAGGAGAAGATTTTTAAAGAATTTGCTAAAAAATTCCATTTTGTTGCCATGGCAACCAGAGTTTTTGACGGAATCAAATTCTGTGAACAATTTTTAAAGAGGGCCTCCCAAGGAACATTCCTGCCAAGTTTGGTCCAAATTGGCCCAGCGGTTTAGGAGGAGTTGATGTTTAAAGAATTGTTGACGACGCACGACGGACGACGCACGACGGACGACGGACACCCAGTGACTCTAAAAGCTCCCCTTGAGCACGTTGTGCTCAGGTGAGCTAAAAAGCTATGAAAAACATTGTGAGAAAGAAAATGAAAGTTACTTGCATTTTCTTAGTTTTACACAATAATTTCTACCCTTTTTGATACAAGTTTTACTAATATGAAGATTTATTATGTTGTCTGCAACATCTTTCAATTATGGCCAGTTATAAAGATTTTGTCTTCTGGTTATAGTTAACTCATTACCAAACGACAACATTTTAGGGTTGTCCAAATGGAAAGCATTGGTAGATGAAAAAATAAAAGTGACTGAAAATTTGAAAGTTGTTTTGTGAAGGGTAGATAACATTGTGGGAAAAGGTTACCAGCATTTTCTCCTTTTCCCACAATGTTTTCTAAAGTCTTCTTTGTCAGGGATCAGTTTGTTATCCCAACAGTAAAGCCCTGTCCCTCTTTGTACTAGGTCACCAGTAGGTCAACAAACCTTTACCAGAACTAATCAAAGTGCAGAGGTTCTCTTGTTTTATATGAAAAGGATTATAGATTATGTAAAGCAACCATCTTTAACTCTTTACCAAACGATAAAATTTGGGATGTGACCAAACTGAAAGCATTTGCAGACAACAAATTAAACATTGATGAAATGATGATTTCTCTCTTTGAAAGAGTAGAAAACACCGAGGGAAAAGGAGAATATGCTGATTACCAGCATTTTCTCCTTTTCCAACAGTGTTTTCCAAAGACTTCTTCTTTCGGGTCGTCAAAAGTCAGAATTGTATGGTAAAGACTTACCACCATTGGAACTAACCTGCAATACAACAATGAAATCAAAACGAGTAGTTTGAGAGAAGAAATATTTCAAAGATTTTACTTTATACCATAAAAGGAAAATGAGTCTCCCATAAAAGCCATGTGTTTTGACAGATCTTTTTTTTTAAGGAATTCTGTAGATTCTATCTAAGGAACATTCCTGCAAAAAAAATAATGCTATCCAATTAGCAGTTTGGGAACAGAAGATTTTTAAAGGTTTTTTACTTTGGTTGCCATGGCAACCAGAATTATTCATGGAACACAATTATTTGAAGGAATTTGAAAGAGGACCACCTAAGCAACATTCCTGTGAAATTTGGTAAAAATCCAGTCAATAGTTTCTGAGGAGAAGTTTTTTAAAGAAAAAGTTTACGGACGGACGCACGCACGGACGAACAGACGAACGGACGGACGCACGACGGACACACCGCCATGACAATAGCTTGCTGGCCTTCGGCCAGTGGAGCTAAAAAACAATACAAATCATCAAAAGTTACGAATAATATTACTCCCTAAAAATGTTTATAGTGTTCCCTTAAAAGACTGTGTGGCCTCCTAAGGTATTTCAAGATTCTGCACCAGAAATCAAAACATCATTGTGAAACGTAGCCTTTTAAAGGAGCACCATCAGTATTTTTTGGGGGGTAATTTTATGATTCTTAATTCAGTTATATTGCAACAGCCAGTCTACCTATCCATGCTTTCCTTTGAGTTTCTTTTACCATTCTTTCCAAGTCACTGGCTACATCCCCACATAACCATTTTATACTTATTTGTTTTGTCTTTCATGAATTGAAATTCATAACAACAGCCATGAGTGAGAGAGGAATGAATCCCCTTGCAAAGACCCCTCAGAATGAAATTGTCCATCGGTTGATGCCAGCGAATTGGATGTGTGACTTACATCAGTTCTGGCTGTCTTACCTTCAGGTACTTTTCCCTGTTTCATAGCCTTTGAGATCTTCATTTGAGCAGCGACCACATCTGCCATACCGGGCTTCCTGATCTGTCTGCGGGCGCTTGAGGTGCCCCCACCCGTCATGGCACTGACTACAGCATGGCGGAATCTGAAATCAGCGATCAAAATGATATTCTCAGAGCTGCAGATAAGGAAGTAATGAAATTCTGAATCAATTATTCCTCTTTCAAACTCTATGTTGTGGGTACTCATTAGAATCGTCTCAATGAGATAATTCTACAGAGTTACATAACATTGGGTTTGGTGCATAATTATTAATATTTTTAATTCAAAAATGAAATTCACTCCCTCTATCTGTAGCTCTGATATTTAGTTTAACAAATCCATGAAAGGCAAAATCAGCATTTCTCCTTTTTCCTAAAAAAAAAATTCATGCATTACACTAAAGTACAAACATGAAATTCATGCAAAATAAATTTGAAGAAATGCTGCAAAAAAAAAAAATTCAAAACACAATGTAATTTGGCCAATAAAATGTCTAAATATTAGAAATATTTCAGAGAATATTGTCTGGTAAAGGGTAAATATTTTGTGACATTATTTTTTAACCCTTAATTACGACACTGAATAAAATCAAAAGACAGTTTCAGTTTAGAAAAAAAATACAATTAATGAAATTATCATGGTGATTTTTTTTTGTCTGTACAGTTTGGAAAAGTGTGTTCTGTGCAGTCTGATCTTGATCTGCACAAGCAACAAAGGTAACTATAGTTGTTAAAGTTGCATTAAGGGTTGTGAAGAAAGAAAATTAAACACCTTTTTACTTCTTTGCCATCAGAGGCCAATTTAAAAACCTTTTTTACCCATTACCACACAATCCCTACTTCTGACGACCCTGAGAAAGAAGCCTTTCGAAAACATCGTGGGAAAAGGAGAAAATGCTGGTTACCAGCATTTTCTCCTTTTCGCACAATGTTTTCTACCCCTCACAAAACAAATTTAAAATTTTCAGTCACTTTTACTCTGTCATCTGCAAATGCTTTCCGATTTGGACAAACCTAAAATTTTGTCATTTGGTAATGAGTCAAATATCTATCTTAAATATACTTAATTCCATGACTTGCAGTCTGATTGGCTATGTCATTGAGTTTTATCAAATCAGAGGTTTGTTTTTTATTTAAATTTAGTGGTAATTTTAGAGTTATTTACAAATATTGGTCCAACATGATCCATAATTAGATTTACTTTTGTTTACTTTAGATTGATCAGAATGTATGCCTTTATGTCTAGATCAATATGACTATTCTCTAGCAAAGGGGGGCTTAATGCATCTCCTTCATACCTAATAACAAGAAAACCATGACAGAGTTATGGATCCATAATAGCCACTTTGTCTAGCAAATAACCGAATCACGAAGTACACTGGTCCTTGGACATACAGAAAATTGACCAGAAGCAAAAAGTTTCAGCTCAGGCAAACTGTGCAGGCCGACCCGAGTCGATCTTTTTCGTAAATGCATTAAGCCCCCTTTCCATAGAGCATGGCTCTCATTATTTTACGATTCTATTCACAGAGTTAACCAATTACCACACAATTCCTACTTTTGACGACCTGTAGAAAACATTGTGGGAAAATGCTGGTAAGCAGCATTTTCTCCTTTTCCCACAATGTTTTCTACCCTTCACATAACAGATTTCAAATTTTCTTTGACTTTTATTTTGTCGTCTGCAAAAGCTTTCGATTTGGAACTGAGTAAAATATTGTCGTTTGGTAATGAGTTAACTCTTTACTTAACGATGAAGCCCAGTCAGAATTGACGACAAAGTAAACATGGCTGAAAAATTAAAACTTGTTTAGAGAAGGGTAGAAAACATGGTAGGAAAAGGAGGAAATGTTTACCAGCATTTTCTAATTTTCCTACAATGTTTTCAAACTGGCTTCTTACTGAGGCTTGTTAACCCATTATCCCTACTTTTGACGCCCCTGACACAGAAGCCTTTTGAAAACACTGTAGGAAAAGGAGAAAATGCTGGTAACCAGCATTTTCTCCTTTTCCCACAGTGTTTTCTACCCTTCCCAGACCAAATTTCAATTTTTCAGTCACCTTTATTTTGTCGTCTGCAAATGCTTTCAATTTGAAACAGTCTAAAATTTTGTCGTGTGGTAAAGAGATAATATAAACAACTGAGGACATCAAAATGGCTGAATGGGAGGTTGATACACATATTCTGATCACAAAAGAGAGAAATACCATTCGATATATTTACTGATTGTCTGTGAATTCAAAATCTTGACTTGTTTCAGTTGATTAATGATTAATGTCCAGGGATCATGAACACTTTATGAATGAACTGTGGATAAAATTACAAGGAAACCAATGATGCAGCTAATGTCATGATGGCTTTTAACCTATTTGGGCGTTAAAATACATCAGATTCTGTTTACAAATAGAGCAGATAAATCCTTTTCCAAACGACAAAATCTTAAGACTGGTCCAAAATGAAAGCCATTACATACCACCGAATAAATGTAACTCAAAAATTGAAATTTGTTTCCAGCAGGGTAGAAAACATTGTGGGAAAAGGAGAAAATGCTGGTTACCAGTATAAACTCCTTTTCCAACAATATTTTCGAAGGAATTCTATCTGAGGGTTGTAAAAATCTGGGATTATTTGGTAAAGGGTTAAACAAGTCCTGAAAATTAACACTGCAAAAATGAAACTTAGCACCCTTAGCACCCATTACAACACAATCCCTACTTTTGACGCCCCTGAAAAAGAAGCCTTTTGAAAACACTATGGGAAAAGAAGAAAATGCTGGTAACCAGCATTTTCTCCTTTTCCCATAGTGTTTTCTACCCTTCCCAGAACAAATTTCAATTTTTCAGTCACCTTTATTTTGTCGTCTGCAAATGCTTTCAATTTGGACCAGTCAAAATTTTTCTCGTGTGGTAATGGGTTAAGGCCTATTAGTATACTGGCAGTGTTTTTTCTTACCTAGTTGCATACATCATTATGTAGGCAAGATGAATTGACCAAATAGTTCATTGATTGACAACAAATTTCCCCAAAAAACAATTGTTTGTAATCCAGCTAAATTTGACAGGATTTCTGTACTCATTGTATTTGACAATTTCTGCAATTTTCAAAGAATTATATGCCATATCAGGCCCATAGGAAGCAATTTTGAAGGGGGGGGGGGGGGAATCATTTGAAAACCAGCTTGTCCTGATTTTACATATATTGCATTTGGTTATGCAGTGAGAAATAACCCACCTACTAATACTAATGACCAAAAAAGAAGGAAATTTGTCAAACAATGTGGTGCATTATGAGAATTGGAGAAAAAGTAAAGCAGAAAAAAAAATCACATGGAATGAAATGTGACGTCAGAAATTGTTTGATATCTGTCAGATAATAGAAGTAAAAGAAAACTTTCCATGGCTCGCCGCCATTTGTTTAGAACTATTCTAAATTGTTCAGAATTTTCTATTATTTCACCCTCTTTATGCACGATGATTGTCTGGCAATATTCAACGAAATGCTGACACAGTTGTTTTATTGGTGATCAAATTATTGTTGGGGGGGGGGGGGGGGGGGGGGGGGGCCTGGCCTATAGATCTTAATAAGGCAAAAACTTGTATTCATCAAATAACCTACCCTCTTTTCAGAGCAACATAGTCTTACAAACAGTAAATATTGCTACAAATACATAGCTTAAATATAAACTATACCTGGCAGGATTTGAACCCATGCAAAAGATCCCTGATTATTGTTAGGTTTTAAAAGGCAAACAACATTGAAAATTTTCTTAACTCTTTACCCCATAATGCATTTCTATGGTATCTCTGATTGACCCTAAATAACAGCATGGATGAAGCCATTTCTTATGTGTATATGACACCTTTTGATAGTGTAGAAAACATTGTTGCAAAAGGTGAAATTGCTCGTCACGAGCAATTTCACCTTTTGCCACAATGTTTTCCAAAGGCTCTTTCAAGCAATGCGTTGAAATGAGCATCTATGGAGTAAAGGGTTAAGACCATTCCATTTGAGGATATTATGCAACATAGTTAAAGCATTGTAGCAATGACACACCTATTTTTTTCTAGACCTGTTTGATGAAAAGCTAAAACACAAACTTATGCCAGACCCTCAATGATACAGGCCTGCAACATGCAAAAAGAGGCATTCAGACATTCACATAATGATTGCGTTGTTTCAGATCAGCCTGCACACACTGCACAGGCTAAACTTTCGATTTGTATGTAATTTTCGGTTTCATACAAGTCTACTGTAGGACGAAATCTAAAGCAGTTGTAAAGTGCAGTTTCGGATTAGCTTGCATGGACTGTGCAGGCTGATCCGAGACCACACTACGCAAATGTCTGAATGACACTTTTCGTTCGTTACAAGCCATATCTATGAGGGCTTGCAAAGAAACAAGGACTACTGGTTACAAAACAGTCTGACAATTGGCACTACACAACCAATACATCAAACTTGTCAAATATGTTTCATCTCTTTACAGCAAAACTGACTGGTATCTTGGTAAATTATCTCAATGTTAATTGGAAAAGACTTCAAAAACAATCTAGAAAATTGCTTTGTTAACTCTTATCTGTACCTTTTTCTTAGCCACAACTAAATTGTCTCTAGCAGAAAGTACCATTTCCCCTAAAGAGCCACATAATTATATTACACCAATACAGGCATCACAGATCTTCAGTGATTCACAATTAACAACATGTATCAAACTGATGTACGCACAGGGTGCCACACAAATAAAAATAAGTTATTACTGCAAAAAATAAAAGCAAAAGCTAGATCTATGTGCTTTTTGCATCTATTTGATAATCTAAGAGTTGCAAAATGCTTGTTTGTAATTTATCTGGCAATAATATGATGGAATCTGCCACAGATCATAAGCTGTTGAACAACAAATGCACATTACAAAAATCCTAAAAAATGACATAATAACCATATTTCTGTTGTAACAGCCAACATTTAACCTTATTTAACTAATTACCAAACGACAGTATTTTAGGCTTGTCCAAATCAAAAGCATTTGCAGACGACAAAATAAAAGTGACTGAAAATTTGAAATTTGTTTTGTTAAGGGTAGAAAACATGGTGGGAAAAGGAAAAAAATGCTGGTTACCAGCATTTTCTCCTTTTCTCACAATGTTGTCTAAAGGCTTCTTTCTCCAGGGCGTCAAAAGTAGGGATTGTGTGGTAATGGGTTAATTCAATACAAAGATCATTTCCAACAGCAGCTGACTAGGATATACTCCAACCAAAGCATATCCGACCTTAACTTTAATTGTTCAAGAATAGCCCAGATTGAAAATATTATTTAACAAGCAAAAAAAGTTAAAAAACTAACAATAAAGAAACATACAGCAATATATTTTCAATTAATGCTATCTAATAGTATAAATTACAAAAATTGTTCACTAAAGTATTAGGGCCATACTTTGTCACTTAATATGGGTTAAAGCATCTTTAGGTAGTAATCATTTGAAGATAAAAATCTTAAATGAATTTTACAAATGATAAAGTATACCTTTAAACATGTAAACATTATAATTGTGATACAAATAAGGGGCCGTCCTCAAAGTTTCAGAAGATCCTCATAAATGACATGCACAGTGGTACGTTCTATAATTTACAAGCCGTAACTTTGTCATCTGTTAGGCTTACCCTCCACTACAACCCGATTGCTTGCCGAAGGGTTGCAGATGAAAAATGGCTAATTTCAGGGACCTTTTGGGATGGAAATGTGCGGAGCTTAGCAAATGGGGTTCGTTCGGCAGTGATGCGCAGAACAGTATGCGAAAGGTTGCCGAAATCTTACCGAAGTATGCGGATCCAGTACAGAAAAATGCCGCTCGGTCCAGGATTGTTGACCAAGTGTTTCCGATCACACAGAATGGCTGCAGTTCACTTGCAGAACATTCAGAATCGTTTAAGAATCAATGCCGACATGTTGGCGATGTGGGTGCTAAGGTATATATAGGTGTTATCTTTCCTGAACCGCTCGGGGGTGACACAGTGAATGAGAAACCTTGCCGAATGCTGCCGGATTATGCGCGATGTATTTCAGAAAGTCTGGAATGATCGCTGAAGGTTCCCTGAAGGGATGCCGACGGTACCAGCGCTTCCCCAAACTCAACGATTGAGGTCAAAATTTTAAAACTTTTAAAATTTGGATCCCGAAGCTTTTTTGATCCAGAATCGGCCCCAACACACTAAGAATGTTTCCAGATGGTTTAAGAAACACCAAGAATGGTTCCCGATCATTGCGAAGATGTGCCGAAGCATCCAGTTCCTGTCATTTTTATGATTGGGAACCTTTTGGGGTCCTGGTGGAGGGCCGGTCTTAAATCCAAATAGTTTCAAAACTAGTATTTGTTAGTTCCAATGCTTTCCTTGTCAGTATGCCTGCTGAACTCTACCAAACAACAAATTTTTGGACTGGACCAATTTTAAAGTATCTGCAGACATGTTCACGATGTTTAATATGATGATTTCTGACTTAAATCGGGTAGAAAATGTGAAAAAAGGAGAAAATGCTGGTCCTTTTCCCACAATGTTTTCTATTGGCTTTTTTCTCAGGGTCGTTAGAAGTCGGGATTGTGTGGTAAAGAGTTAAAATGCAATTAGTGTCCAGAAAATCTCTGGTTGAACCACTGCATGTAATGTAGTAGTCCTGCCTGGAATTACGTGCAACAGACAACAACAAAATTTAATGCAAACTTGAACACTACATGACAAGAACGTTCCAAGGGAATTCCAGCAAGGTAAATGCCAGTGCATGATATTTGTACATACAGGGGAGGTGTACTAAGGTTCCGACAGAGTGAGCAGACCTTGCTTGACAATGGGCACATATACCAAATGAGAAAATTCAATGTGGAAAAGTAGCGCGTGTGGTCCAAGACAAACATAAATTTTGTTCCCCATCAGGAGTCTAATAATACTAGCAGATGTCTGTTCATGTGATCTCGCTCCCTGTGACAGATATTTGTAAAAGATTTTTAAATATTTGACAGAACAATATCAGTTTGACTCTTTTTTTTAAGAGACTACATTACCACTAAAACCATAAAATTATGACTAAAATCATTGGCTTAAAAAATGTTAACTTTGTGCATTAAATATGCATGTACAAACAAAAAAATGCTATTTCTAAATGATAGGATACAGGTCTGTGAGGTGGAACTAAAATTATTTTTATCACTTTGTCACCTGAATCTGTCAAGAAAACTTAAAATAGAAAAATCAAAAGAAAGACTATGTAAGTCATCAACAAAATACATTTCTTTGAGTAGTTAAAAATGGTTCTTAAACCTGAATGTTTGTTCTAAACTTGCAGCCAAATACCAGGGTCCATATTCACCAACCATTCTTCAGAACAAACTTCTCATTGGCTAAACCTAGTTGTTTTAACCAATCAGAAATTGTGTAACTTTCAAATTTTGAAACATCTTTGAGAATTAGACAAAAAGAGAACTTTTAGGAATGGTTGGTGACAAACTTCCATTTAACCCTTTACCAGACAACAAAGTTTTAGACTAGTCCAAATTGATAGCATTTGTTGACGGCAAAATTGTGACTCAAAAATTGGAATTGTTTTGGGAAGGGTAGAAAAAATTGTTGGTAAAGGAGAAAATGCTGGTTACCAGCATTTTCTCCTTTTTCAACAATGTTTTCTAAAGGCTCTTTTCTCAGGGTTGTTTAAAGTCATAATTATCTGGTAAAGGGTTTATAGGCAAAACTTCCACTGTAAACCAAGACAAAAAGTTGAGTCAAATTTTTTTGTCAATTAGCATTCAATGTAGACTTAAGATCGGACTTCACAAAAATTAGGCTAATCTGGCTCCATGCCAACTTCTGATATTGCCAATGATTTTAAAAATGGGATTTTCAATTAGATAATACATTTTATTTTATGCTTTCCAGTAGGTATGGAGCAATACAGGTGAAATATTTTATCGATATTTCATCCTTTCAAGTAGGTATCGAGGAATAACCTTAAAATATTTTTTGATATTTCATGGTAACAACCAGTGAAAAATACCGATTTTACATTCAAACTCTCCAGTTAAAGGCGGAAATAGTTGTTCCCATGTCTATAGTTACCAAAGTAAAATAAGGGTAGACATTATACTGAGAAGAAAGCAAATGACACTCTCTGAAAATAACACAATACACCATTTTATGTAGAAGTATCATAAAAATGATATAAGATGACATACATGTAAATCAGGACAATTTGTTTAAAGATTATTTTCAAACTATTAACAAGAGCGGCAAATTGTCGCAAGATACGCCCGTCTTACCCCAAGTTGTAAAGCTGGGGCATGCACCGAACAAAATTCAAGTATGAAAAACAACAAAGGGCAATAACTCAAAAATTAAGCAAGCAAGAGTTGTGATTCCTGTGCACTGCACTCCCCCTCAATGAGATCTATCCACCCATGAAATTTCATAACCCTAGCTAGTATACTTTTGGAGATATGCTCCGGACAAAAATCAAGTATGAAAAACAACAAAGGGCAATAACTCAAAAATTAAGCAAGCAAGAGTTATGATTCCTGTGCACTGCACTCCCCCTCGGTGAGATCTATCCAGCCATAAAATTTCATAACCCTAGCTAGTATAGTTCTGGAGATATTCAGCAGGAAAAATGGAAGTATAAAAAACGGCAAAGGGCAATAACTCAAAAATTAAGCGAGCAAGAGTTATGATTCCTGTGCACTGCACTCCCCCTCAATGAGATCTATCCACCCATGAAATTTCATAACCCTAGGTAGAATAGTTTTGGAGATATGCTCCGGACAAAATTCAAGTATGAAAAACAACAAAGGGCAATAACTCAAAAATTAAGCAAGCAAGAGTTATGATTCCTGTGCACTGAACTCCCCCTCGATGAGATCTATCCACCCATAAAATTTCATAACCCTAGCTACTATAGTTTTGGAGATATGCTCCGGACAAAATTCAAGTATGAAAAACAACAAAGGGCAATAACTCAAAAATTAAGCGAGCAAGAGTTATGATTCCTGTGCACTGCACTCCCCCTCGATGAGATCTATCCACCCATGAAATTTCATAACCCTAGGTAGTATAGTTTTGGAGATATGCTCCGGACAAAATTCAAGTATGAAAAACAACAAAGGGCAATAACTCAAAAATTAAGCGAGCAAGAGTTATGATTCCTGTGCACTGCACTCCCCCTCGATGAGATCTATCCACCCATGAAATTTCATAACCCTAGGTAGTATAGTTTTGGAGATATGCTCCGGACAAAATTCAAGTATGAAAAGCAACAAAGGGCAATAACTCAAAAGTTAAGCGAGCAAGAGTTATGATTCCTGTGCACTGCACTCCCCCTCGATGAGATCTATCCACCCATGAAATTTCATAACCCTAGCTTGTATAGTTTTGGAGATATGCTCCGGACAAAGAACTGGACGCCGCCCACCCGGCACGGGTGATCCCATAATACGTCCCGTCTTCGACGGGTGTATAAAAATCATGAAAACGGAAAAAAAGAGGAAATTATATGCAAAACAAAATTATCTATAACTATGAAAAAAGAAAAAGTTCTGCAATGCAATTCAAATTTCTGAAAGTAAAAGGCATTCACTTGAACCCTAAAAGGGGTTTGGAAATTCGAATTTTACTGATTTACAA
Organism: Tridacna crocea; assembly: GCA_943736015.1. Lineage (NCBI taxonomy): Eukaryota > Metazoa > Mollusca > Bivalvia > Cardiida > Cardiidae > Tridacna > Tridacna crocea. The sequence continues at coordinate 27,688,264 of OX031066.1, read as the reverse complement.
GAAGACTCAAGTTACTGTCTAAACATTACCAGACGACAGTATTTTAGGCTTGTCCAAATCCAAAGCATCTGCAGACAACAAATCAAGAGTGACTGAAAATTTGAAATTTGTTATGTAAAGAGAAGAGAACCTTGTGAGAAAAAGGAGAAAATGCTGTTTATCAGAAGTTTCTTCTTTCCCCATAATGTTTTCTAAAGGCTTCTTTCTCAGGGTCATCAAAAGTAGGGATTGTGTGGTAATGGGTTAATCTTTCTGTATAAAGAAAGACATGAATAATTTTTATAACATTTCAAATAAATTTCATTTTATGCATCCTTATCAGAGTGCATCAATAGAAATATATTGGTAACAGATGTATGTGTACAGGTATTTGGTGATATATCGTGCGACCGTGTCGACATGTGGTTCGGTAGCTCAGTTGGTTAGAGTGCAAGAATGGTTTTCCTGAGGCCCTGGGTTTGAATCCCGGTCGAGCCGCCATATATTTTTCACCACCTGTTACATGTGTATACATACTAAAACCAAAGCTCCAGATAAGAGAATGTGATGATATTCTAATCCCTTATTTCTCTTCCATACCCTATGTTGTGGGTACTCAATAGAATCGTCTTGACAAGACAGTTTTAATGACTACCCACAACATAGGGTTTAGTGGAGAAAAAATAATATTTTCAATTTAGAAATCAAAATCACTATTGTTTGGTAAGATTTCATTTTTTTGTTGCTGGAAAACACAGTCATGTTGAGGTAAAAAAAAATTTGGTTATTTTTTGCTGAGAATAATTATGGGTTATGTTACCTCTAATGGTACTCATAGCATCTTTTAAGACAAAACTGGAAATGGTTAAATAGGCTTAACCCTTTACCACACAATCCACAGTTTTAACAACCTAGAAAAAAGGCTTTTGAAAATATTGTTGAAAGGAGAAAATGCTGGTTACCAGCATTTTCTCCTTTTCCCACACTGTTTTCTATCCTTTCACTCACAAGTCTCATAATTTGAGAATCTCTGACTCATTACCAAAAGACAAAATTTTAGACTGGTTCACATTGAAAGTATTTGCAGACGACAAAATAAAGGTGACTGAAAAATTGAAATTTGTTCTTGGAAGGGTTACCAGCATGTTCTCCTTTTCATACAGTGTTTTCAAAAGGCTTCTTTCTCAGGGGCGTCAAAAGTAGGGATTGTGTGGTAATAGTTTAATTGTGTTGTTTGCAAATGCTTTCAACTCGGACTAAGCTAAAGCATTGCTGTTTGGTAAAGAGATAAACAAGTTTGGCGTTGGAATTCAGCCGTAATTATCTGCGCAAAAACCTGTTTTAAACCTGGAACACACCCTCAATTTTAACAACAGGCGATGAAGCAACAACTAATGATCCATTTAAAAAAGCATAATGGATACTTGGTTCGTTAATTAAAGTTCCGACTAGTCTGCTGGAAGATAAATTGTGCTCTCATTTTACTGGCAAGTAACTGTAATATTTCTTGAGGAAACTCACCACCATTACCTTTCACCTTATGCAGTGCATCTACTTTTAACTCTTTATACCACACAATCCCGACTTTTAACATCCTTTTTGAAAACATCATGGGAAAAGGAGAAAATACTGGTAACCGCCACGGGTAGAGTGGCATGGTGGATTGCGAAGATGAATTTTAACAGCCTAGGTCATATCATATTGGTCAGTGCACCTACATGTATATTTCCTGGCTTTCTTCACACCAGTACTAACACAACTTTTTATACAAGTCACCGACTTCCTTGCTCACGTACATCAGAGGTTAGAGGCAACAAACTGCCGGAAGGAAAGTTTGCCTCAACCAGGTATTGAACTCGCTTCGACCAGGTCACAAAACATAATTATACACTCGCCGCTGATCTATCCAGCTGGGTTTGAGTACCGAATAAAGCAAAACAGCATTTCAGGACAAAATATGGGCAATTTTTTGGTTGGTTCTATCTGCAGTCTTTAACTGAGACTCTACCACACAATCCCGATTTTTAATGACCCTGAGAAAGAAGCCTTTTGAAAACATTGTGGCAAAATGAGAAAATGCTGAAAACCAGCATTTTTTTATTTTCCCACAATGTTTTCTATGCTTCTTTAACTCTCTACCACACAATCCCGAATTTTAATGATCCTGAGAAAGAAGCCTTTTGAAAACATTTTGGGAAAACGAGAAAATGCTGGAAACCAGCATTTTCTCATTTTCCCACAATGTTTTCTATGCTTCTGAAGACAAATTTCAGTATCTAAGTCACATTTATTTTGTTGTCTGCGCATGCGTTCAATTTGGAACAGCCCAAAATTTTGTCATTTGGTAAAGAGATAAGCATGGTAAACAGTGTACAAAAAATGTACAGTCTGATCTTTATCTACACTTGCTATCAAAGCAACTATATTGTTGTGAAAGACACTGCAACAGATATAGGTCATATGTAATTGACAAAGTGTGTCAACAAGTCAAGTGCCCGACTTGGATCCACAATGGCCTTGTAATGCTTTACCACACAATTAAAGTTTAGACTAGTCTCAAGTTGAAAGCATTTGTCTTATTTTGATCTATTCTGGCCCTAAAACTATTAACCTCACAACAAAATTTTAGACAAAAAGTTAAAAGCAAAAAGGGACTATGTGGGAATTCTGTAAATCAATTGATGAAAACAGATTAAAGGTAGTGCAAGTCAATTAATAAGTTGTTAGTTAACAAATGATTGTTTGACCACTTTTTAAACAGAAAATATCAAACAAATGATTGTATGACCACTTTTCAAACAGAAAATATCAGCAAAGCAAAAAGTGTCAACCCGGGTCAGCCAGCGGAGTCTGCACAGTCTGACCAGTATCAACACTTCGCAGTTCCCACAAGGTCCCTTTTTGTGTGACGGGTCAATTTTGCAAGAGACAAATCAAATGTTGCTCAAAAGATGAAACTCTCTGCAAAAGGGTAGAAAAAATTGTTGGAAAAAGGAGAAAATGCTTGTTTCCAAGAATTTTCTCCTTTTCCTTCAATGTTTTTGAAGGTTTCCTTTGTCAGGATTGTTAAAACTTTGGATTGTAAGGGAAGAAAGTAAGTCGAAGTATCAACTAATTAGAAAAAACAGCTTAGAAATCAAAGAAGTACTACACTTAGGAAAGGTGAAAACCTAGAATAGTAGTTTGAAATACAGACTTTGCTGAAATTCCAATTCTAAAATTATATGGGATTAACCCTTTACCACACAATCCCGAGAATTAATTGACCCTGAGAAAGATAGCCCTTGAAAATATTGTGGGAGAAGGAAAAAATGCTGCTAACAACCATTTTCTTCTTTTCCTGCAATGGTTTCTTTTACAGTCAAATCCAATTACTTGTGCATCGTTTTATTTGTTCGTTGAAAATGTCTCCAAATTGGATGTGTCTAACATTTTGTCATGTGGTAAAGAGCTAACTTTCAATAAAGTCACAAACATTTTTTTTTCCCATGAAGTAGGTTACTTTTTCCCCTCTAAGGGACAATTAACTTATGATTACTACTGCATAAACTTGATGAAATTCCATGTTAAAACGACAGTTTTACACGTCCATTACAACACCTGTTTTTCTGTAGGCTTCTAAATCCAACTTATTAACTTTTAGTGGACAGTGTAGATCAAGATTAGACTGCACAATCTTTGATCTTTCCTGTCTGATAAAGAGATACTTTTCTACAATTTTTTAATGGAAATAGCATTATTCTGTTTTAAGTACAGGCTTGAAGGTTAAGTTTGATTTATCTAGCTGGGCAAGGTTAATGGGATGGGAGAAACTTCTAATGTTACTACCTACTGCTAAAACTAATATGCAAGAACCCCGGAAACCTTTAACCTGCAATTGAGTAAAGGGTCCGAATTCACCAACCATTCTTAGGAATATTCTCGGTCCTATTCTTCAGAATTTTGTCAATGTAAAATTAACAGAAATTCTGATTGGCTAAACCATTTGGTTTAGCCAATCAGAAGTTCTGTTTAGTTTCATAGTGGAGTAAAAGGTCTTCTGAATGGCTAAACCATATGGTTAAGCCAATCAGAAGTTCTGTTACTTTCACAGTCAGGAAATCTTGATGTGACCAAGAACATTTCAAGAATGGTTGGTGAATACTGCCCTGATATTTTAAGTAACAATCATTGAATTAATATAGGATCATTGATTGACAATTAGTTTATATTTCCAGCTTTTTCTTGACAGATCATAGATAGCCAGTTTGCAATCAAACACTAGAAATGCATTTCTAAATGATTAAGCCGCATGCATTATAATTTGTTGTTACTCAACAGAACAACAACAAGAGATGTTTGTAAAACATGTATGCCCCCCTAATGGCATCCAATGTGATTATAAACTCTTACGTTCAAAGTGTAAAAACGAACAATGGGTAATTACTCAAAAATTATTAATGATAAATTAACAATTCTTGGGCACTGTACTTCCCATTTATGTGAACTATCAACTTTTAAAGTTTCATGATTTTACCTCACATACTTTTTGAGTTATGCTCCGGAAAAAAAAATAAGTACGAAAATCAACAAAGGGCAGTAATTGCAAAAATATAATGGGCATAGTTCTGGTTCTTGTGCAATGCACTTCTCCTGAATAAGATCTATCCACATATAAAGTTTCAAGATGATACCTGAAAAACCTTTTGAATTATGCTCTGGACAAAAATAAGGTATGAAAATCAACAAAGGGCAAAAGCTCCAAAAATATAATGGGCAGAGTTATGGTTCTTGTGCACTGCACTTCTCCTTAATAAGGTTAATCCACCTATGAGGTTTCAAGGTGATACCTGAAATACTTTTTGAGTTATACTCCGGACAAAAATTAAGTCTGAAAATCAACAATGGGCAATAACTCCAAAAATATGATAGGCAGAGTTATGGTTCTTGTGCACTGCACTTCTCCTTAATAAGATCTTTTCACATATTAGGTTTCAAGGTGATACCTGAAATACTTTTAGAGTTATGCTACGGACAAAAATTAAATATGAAAATCAACAAAGGGCAATAACTCCAAAAATATGATGGGCAGAGTTATGGTACTTGTGTGCTGCACTTCTCCTTAATGAGATCTATCCACCTATGAAGTTTCAAGGTGATACCTAAAATACTTTTTGAGTTATGCTCTGGACAAAAATTAAGTATGAAAATCAACAATGGGCAATAACTCCAAAAATATGATGGGCAGAGTTATGGTTCTTGTACACTGCACTTCTCCTTCATGAGATCTATCCACCTATGTAGTTTCAAGATGATACCTGAAATAGTTTTAGAGTTATGCTCCGGACAAAAATTAAGTATGAAAATCAACAAAGGGCAATAACTCCAAAAATATGATGGGCAGAGTTATGGTTCTTGTGCACTGCACTTCTCCTTAATGAGATCTATCCACCTATGAAGTTTCAAGATGAAACCTGAAATAGTTTTTGAGTTATGCTCCGGACAAACTTGGTCTACAGGCCGACCGACTGACAGACCGACCGACCGTCGGACCGACAGACCGACCGACAAGTGCAAAGCAATATACCCCTATTTCTTCGAAAGGGGGGCATAATTATTTGAGTAGCCCAACTAGTGTGACCATACCTAATTTTCACTAAAGTATATTTTTTACGCCATCATGACTACAACAAACCGACTCTTTCTTTTTTACAGTTTCTTTTTTACAATGTCAGAAAAAATGTACACACTCTTTGAGGGCAAAAACTTAATTTCTTTAGTTTGAAATAATCCATGAAGGTCGATACATGTTTTTGAATTTGTCATTGCACCAATTCCCTCATGTGTTTCATTTCACATGCCATTATCGCAAATAATCAGTTTTATAGTAGGAAAAGTAGTCTCAATAATGAGACTTATAGGTTGCTTCTTTTCATAGTTATTATCCACTACTCTGTGCGTGTGTGTGTCTACCTGTCTCAAGTCCTTTATTGGCAAGTTTTACACTAACCACCGAGCTATCTGGCGCACTTGTTGCCTGATAAAGAATGGACTGGAATAATGAAGCAGATGTGGTCTGTCTGGTATTCTAATAATTTCAGCTATTTGTTCTGGCAAACCTACTAAATGTCCATTGATAAAATCAATTGTATGTTGGTGGTTGTATTGCAGTGCCCCTTTTCATGCTTTCCTGAAGTTTCTTTTACCAGTACTACACTATTTATTCTTGCCATGACACTGGCTGCTTTCCCACCAGTACTACACTATTTATTCTTGCCATGACACTGGCTGCTTTCCCACCAGTACTACACTATTTATTCTTGCCATGACACTGGCTGCTTTCCCACATAATTATCCTAAAAATAATGCCTACTGCAGTGGCCAATGCCCCTTTTCATGCTTTCCTGAAGTTTCTTTTACCAGTACCACACTATCTACTTTTGCCATAATACTGGCTGCTTTCCCACATAATTATCCTAAAAATACTGTCCATTGCAGCAGCCAGTGCCCCTTTTCATGCTTTCCTGAAGTCTCTTTTACCAGTACTGTGCTCTATACTTTTGCCATGACACTGGCTGCTTTCCCACATAATTATCCTAAAAATACTGTCCATTGCAGCGGCCAGTGCCCCTTTTCATGCTTTCCTGAAGTTTCTTTTACCAGTACTGTGCTCTATACTTTTGCCATGATACTGGCTGCTTTCCCACATAATTATCCTGAAAATACTGCCCATTACAGGGGCCAGTGCCCCTTTTCATGCTTTCCTGAAGTTTCTTTTACCAGTAAGTACTACACTATTTACTCTTGCCATGACACTGGCTGCTTTTCCACATGATTATTATAAAAATAATGCCTATTGCAGTGGCCAGTACCCCTTTTCATGCTTTCCTAAAGTTTCTTTTACCAGTACTACACTATTTACTCTTATCATGACACGGGCTGCTTTCCCACATAACTATCCTAAAAACAATGCCTATTGGTGAGAGAGGAAAAAATTCGATGACAATGACTATCATCAATCCACGGATTGAAAATGGGTAAACCAGGGATTCAAACCAGTGAATTCTTATTCTCAAGTCCTATACACTAAAGAACATGCTATCAGGAATTGGCCCTGCTAACAATGTAGAAACCAACTGAACAATCTAACCTGCTAAATGTAGTCATCAGCTTAACAATCTACTGGTCCGTATTCACCAACCATTCTTTGTCTTGTTCTTCAAGATTTTCTAACTGTGAAAGTAACAGAATTTCTGATTGGCTAAAGCATTTGATTTAGCCAATCAGAAAATCTGTTACTTTCATAATGACAAAATTCTGAAGAATAAGACTAAGAATTTTCTTAAGAATGGTTGGTGAATACAGGCCCAGCTGATCACAAAGTTGGTTCCTGATCACAGAAAATTTCTCTGAGATGGTGGATACTTATTTGTTATGTAAAGATTTTCTCATGAGTGCATCAATTAAAATTCTTGTCTAATTAACAGCTAAATGACTTCCAATTATATTTATTTTTGGCTGAAGGCATAACAAATAACAAAGCTGCAGTTTCTTCATTTCATTTAAAGTGACAACAGTTACCAAAAGCCTACAAAGCTGAGTGTTAAATTGCATTTAAATCATATTATTTAAAAGGATGGAAATTATTGTGACAATGACGGTCTGTTCTTGTACAGTTGGTCCAACCATTGGTTGGTGGCAGAGAAAAAATTTTTCAACTTTTGTTTCATTTTGTTTGTCAGAATTCAAAAAAAAAAAAAATTTCCACCCGCAAATAACACTTGGATCTTTTACACAATAATTAATTGTCATATAAACAGGGTTCAAAATTTCCATGTGTTTACTTGCAAAATACAAGTCAGAATTCGAAAAAGCGAGCTGAAATTTCAAGCACTAGAAAAAAAACTCGAGTGCAAATTATTGAAGGTCAGTTACAAAATGTACCTAATTTTAAATGTCAATACGATTAAGGTAATTCTTATCGTTCTGGATAGAATTGAACAGTCTGTACTTTAACTCTGGTCTCCGCCACTGGTAGCCATACTGGGCTTCAAAAAGAAATAGGACTAAAATTTTGATTTTGCACCAGGAAAAAAGGCCGCTTGCAAAATTTTGCCAGTGGATTAAAAAAAAACGATATTGAAACCATTAAGTTAAATCACACTCAGACTCGTTTCACATTGCAAGCCGACATCAACTTGACAAAAGCTGGAAATATGTATATTGGAGTGTATTTATGAAAACTCCATCATAGACAAGGAAAGCAAAAGAGTTTAAACACAGGACACTTTTCCAATCTACACTTACTGTGCTTGACTCCGAAGAGCACTACTGAAATTCACATAAATTCAAATAAGAAATAATAACAAAGCAAAGCATCTTAACACATAATCAAAGTTTGAGAACTTTTGCCATTTTTCTCATACTGTTTTCAAAAATGTGCTTCTAAAGATGGGAAATAAAATAATGTAGCAAAACTTAAAGTAACTACAGCTGCCAAAGGTAAACAAAAGGATGTTTAAATGCATCTAAATCTTAAACCATTCAAAAGTATGGAAATTACTGTTAAGATGATAATGTTAATTTACTATAGGTCCCAGTGTCAGTCCCTGAAGTAGAATTTAATTTATAAAAAAAATAGGTTAAAACCTACTAGGACCTGTATTCACCAACCATTCTTGAGAACAGTCTTAGTCTTATTCTCCAAGGTTTCTTTAAATTTGTAAATAACACAACTTCTGACTGGCTAAACCGAATGGTTTAGCCAGTCAGAATTTGTGTTACTTACACATGTAGAATATTCTGGAGAATAAGACAAAGAACATTCTTAAGAATGGTCTGTGAATATGTACCCAGGTCAATCTATTTTTTGTCTATTTTTGCATTTACTGATTAACTGTATTGAGTTTAATGCCATTTTAAACAGCTTAGGTCATATCACTGCCATCAGCGCACCTACACACGTTTCCTTGCTCTCTTACACCAGTACTGACAATTTTCTTCCAAAGTATGACTGATTATTGTATTTTGCTTTGGGACACCCAAAGTATTGGGACCCTATCAAAAATCATGAAAATAATTATTTTTCATGACTCAAAGTATTGAGACATCATCAAAAACCCCCAAAATAATTATTTTTCATGACTCAAAGAATTGGTCCATACTAAAAATAGCACATCAAATCGGTATTTTTTTGTTTGAGATTCTAAATATTTTTTTTTTAAAAGGTCTAACAATCTGTTTGATACTCTTAGTGTTTACAAGCAATTATCTTGCGCAGTTTCATTTACACACACAGTCATGCTTCCAAAGCCTCCTGATTGCAGTTGGAGTTACCTGATTTATGCAAGAAACTTGACCACCTGACTTATTCTAAAATCCAATACAAAACAAAATTGCTAAAAGCGTAAAAAGGGTGTGATAAACTTGTAACTTATACATTTTATATTCAAAGTTGACACGCATGCATTTTATGGTCAATCAGGTTCGTTGTTTATAAATAGAAATCAAGGTACAATATTGTAGTCTAACCAAGGTTTATAAATCGTAGATAGACAGACCAATCATATTTGAGAATGGGCCGATCAGGTACTTATCAGTGCTGAATTTATGTCATTCACTTCACATAAGCTGGTAAAACATGTGAATTTATATACAAACACAAAATAACAACCCTTATCGCGATCCTAGGATGCAGATAAGACAATTACAATGAGTGACAAAAACATCTTTTTTACTGTCCCAAAATTTACGCAAAATACAGCACATACATTTCTCACATGCATCGCCCGAAGAAAAGAGTCCTGCCTCCACTTGATATCAAATTAACAAGCAATAGGTAAAAAGTCAGATGCTAACTGCTGAGCTACCAAGCCAGGCCTTAATTTTTGCCGAATAGTAAAATCATTCTTTTGGCCAGCGAATAACACTTGGACCAATCAAACAGTAACAGATTGTTATCTTCAAAATATTTCCCATACTTTTAACCCTTTACCACACAGCAAAATTTAGACCCATGCCAATTGAATGCATTGGTAGACCACAATTTCATAACTGCTCAAATAATGCAATTTTTACTTTGATAATGTAGAAAACGCTGTGGGAAAAGGAGAAATTGTTGTTTATCAGCATTTTCTCCTTTTTCCACAATGTTCTCAAAATGGCTTCTTCCTCAGGGTCATTAAAAGTCTGTATTGTTTGGTAAAGAGTTAAATCGTATGATTTGAATTTAACCCCTTACTCTATAGATACTCATTTCTACGCATTGCTTGTAGGAGCCTTTGGAAAACATTGTGGCAAAAGGTGAAATTGCCCATCACGAGCAATTTCACCTCTTGCCACAATATTTTCTACACTATCAAAAGGTGTAATTTACAGATAGGAAACGGCTTCATCCTTGCTGTTATTTAGGGTCAGTTAGAGATACCATAAAAATGCCTTATGGGGTAAAGGTTTAAATGCATTTAACATCTGCATAGTTTTTGGCCACTATTAAGCCTTTAACTCTTTTACCCCACGACAAAATGTTAGACTAGTTCAAACTGAAAGCATTTGCAGACGACAAAATAAAGGTGACTGAAAAATTGAAAATTGATTTGGACAGGGTAGAAAACATTGTGGGAAAAGGAGAAAATGCTGGTTACCAGCATTTTCTCCTTTTCCCACAATGTTTTCAAAGGCCTCATTTCTCAGGGTCATTAAAAGTGGAGATTGTGTGGTAAAGAGTTAACTAATTTCTATTAGATAACACTAGAACTAAAGATTTTGTATGGCACTGTTCTACATTTTACAATACAGTTTAATAAAGCATGCAAAGAAAACAACGCAATAGATGCAAAATGATTCTCCATCAAACTGGTCTAACAGCGTCAGTAAAGGAAATTCTTAACAAGATGTTGGGTCACAGAAATAGTCCTTCACCTTCAATTCAAAATTTTACACTTGTAAGCATTTGCAGACTGTCCAAATCGTGAGCATTTGCAGATGACAAATAAAGTGTGATTCAAAATCTGGAATTAGTAGCTAGAACTGTACCTTTTTCCTCCAACATTCTCATACAACTTATCAGTGCTATTTTTCTTTCTTTCATCTTCTCCCCTTTGTTCCACCCCCACTACTTTCAGTAGATTTTAAGCTAGACACTAAAACAATGGTCACATTTACGTAGTTGACTGGCGTGGGGAATGACTATTGTTGGATGGAGTTGGACGTAGTTAAACACATACACGTAGATTACCGTAATTCAATGTAATGATGAACATAGTTTGAACTTATGATTTGCCCACAAGTACATAATTTTTTGATGTGTTAAAAAACTAGCTATAGTTTACTATGATTAATTGACCCTACTGTGACCGTAGTTTGAAAGTAGTTCACCTCAGTTAACCATAATAAACCCTACTTAAGCATAGTGTGTACTGCAGTTGACCGTAGTTTTGGAAGAACACTTTTTCAGCATGTCAGAATAAGTAATCATCCACTTTTTGTTCCTCAAAGCACGCTGACTGTAGCTTATTGAACCAGTCACAATGTCTGACCATAGCTCAATGCAGTTGACACTAACCGTAGTTATTTATGTAGTTAGTTTATTATGCCAACCTTTGACCTGCTTCAAACATACTTCAATACCTAGTTGACCGTAGTAGCACTTCAATAGACTACATTTGAAATAAACTACAGCGTGACCGAAAATGTGACCATGGCTTACAGATATCAAGGTAACAGAAACTAAAGATAAAGCACCTAAATATCAGGGGAGAGAATTCAACTTTGTGCTTACTGTGGAAACCATATGCATGCTCTTACAGAAAAAAATACTAAACACATAAATGTTAAAACAAAATGTAATTAAAACTCGCTTTTATTACTCTTTAACTCTTTACCACACAATCACAAGTTTTAACCACCCTAAGGAAAACATTGTGGGAAAAGGAGAAACTGCTGGTAACCAGCATTTTCTCCCACAATGTTTACTACCCTGTCAAAGACAAATTCCATCTATTAACCCTATACTCCATAGATACACATTTCTACGTATTGCTTGTAGGAGCCTTTGGAAAACACTGTGGCAAAAGGTGAAATTGCTCCTGACGAGCAATTTCACCTTTTGCCACAATGTTTTCTATGCTATTAAAAGGTGTCATGTACACATAAGACACAGCTTCATCCTTGCCGTTATTTAGGATCAATTAGAGATACCATAGAAATGCCTTATGGGGTAAAATGTTAAGCCACATTCCAACTGGCATCTGCTAATGCTTTCAATTTGGCTCAGGCCAATATTTTGTTGTTCGGTAAAGAATTAAGAATAAGATTCAATTGCTCTAGCAAAGGGGGGTTTGATGTATCCCCATGATACATTATTAGTTATATGGTCAGGTGGTAGGGGACTTCAAAAACTGTTCAAGGCTGTGGTGAATCAAGTTGCCACCTCGCCTTCGGCTTCAGGCGACAAGATTCACCACAGCTGTGAACAAGCTTCCAATTCCCCTGCCACCTGACCGTACGACTAATTTGTTATACTGTAAAGTTTTACATTCCAACATTTGTTAAGAGAATTTCATCTACCTAAAATACGTCTTTCATTTTAATACTTTCCTGAGTCCATTCAATTTTGATACATATGAAAGAAAAGTTCTGATAAAACATTGTAAAAAAAAAGGGATAGCAAAAGGATAGCAATTAGTTACAATTCATACTTTGTTAAAATGTTTCATATAATATTTTTGAATCATGGAATTATCTGACAAATGTGATTTCTATCTATGTGGAGTAAATTGAAATTAAATAATTTTTAACCATTACATGTGTATACATACACTGTAGACAATCTTTCATGTACGTGAGTCATTATTTATTATCATTTTTAGCAAATGGGTTGACTTACATTACATGACCCTTAGTTAGCATTATCTACATTTAGGTCAACTCGTTTGATAAAGATGATAATACATAACCATGAATGTAAGATTGTATTTATCACAAATAAACAAATAAAAGACAAATATGTATCCTACATCATCACCTGCAACCTATAATATATTGTTCACACTATGTTTACACTAACTATTGTAGTATATTTTGAAAATTAATGTATACATGCAAAGTAAGATAACATGATTGTAGGTAAAGGAGAAAATGCTGGTAACCAGCATTTTCTCCTTTTCTAACACTGCTTTCTATCCTACAAAAAACAAATTTTAATTTTCTACCCACACTTATCTTCTTGTCTGCAAATGCTTTCAAGTTAGGCACTGTTTAAAATTTATGTCATTTGGTATACAGCTAACTTGTAAAACATCAGATAAACCAAACAAAATGCTTTCAACCTAAAATTAAAACCCTAACAGTCAAGGTTGTGTTCAATACCTCAACATTGTCTTGGCACTTTCATTTTTACCAGGAGTTATCGTGTAAGACAAGGATCACAACTGATAGCTTTGCCTGTCAGATCAAGAGGGTATCATCATAAACTATTTAGATCTTTGCCCAGCTAGACATATTTACAATATGTAAAACAAACATCTCTGTCTATAAATATAAACATATTGTCACATTCATCAAAGCAAATCCAGCCTTTGGCTGTATTATTGCTTAAAACCCATCTCCTTAAGTCTGTACTGGAATTCAAGCCATTTTAATAGCTTAGGTCATATCAGGTGATATCATGGCGGTCAGTGACCTATCCATGTACTTCCTGGCTTTTTCACACCAGTACTGACACAAGTTACTTTCCAAAGCCACTGACTTCTCATCTTCGCGAGCCAAGGTCACGATCACTACGTGGATCTTGCCTTGGCTGATTGAGCCCAATTTCGAGATTCCTGCCATGCGCCCTCTATTGGATACCGGTTATTACCCCCCTTTACATCATATTTCAAAAAGCCAATGAAATATCGTTTTACAAACCACATACCAATCCACATGAAGCGAAAGCAGACATCCACGTGGGTTTCCATCTTTGCCTTTTTTTCAAAAGGTAGCAACTTTGTTCTATTTTTATCAAAGAAGGAATGCAACGAGCGATTTCATTCGTTGCAGTTAGAGCTGGCTGCGTCCAATGAAAAAGCGTATGGGGGAACTTAAAAATCAAGCTTGATCCGCCAAGGGTAGAGTAGCGTAGTGAATCGTCAGCCTTGGCTTGCGAAGATGCTGACTTCTTTTCTCACATACATCAGAGTGAGAGTTAAAAATTCACTGGATAAAAAGTTCACTGCAACCAGGTATTGAACCTGCAACCTCCAGGTCAAGTCAGATATGCTAGCAGTCTGGGTGGCTCAGTGGTGAGTGTGTCGGACTCATGACCTGGTGGTTGTGAGTTCGATACCCCGTTGAGGCGAACTTTCTTTCCGGCATATTTCCGCTTCTCACCTCTGCTGAAGCATGTGAGCAAAGTAGTTGGTGGCTTTGGAAAGAAAGTTGTGTTAGTACTGGTGTGCAAAAGCCAGGAAACTTATGTGTGTCTCCGACTGCAATGATATGACCTTAGCTGTTAAAATGGCGTTAAACCCCAATACAACCATCCAATCAGATATGCTAACCGACAGAGCTACCCCGCTGGGCCCAAATATCCCGGGGGCCTGTATTCAACAACCATTCTTTGGAACTTTCCTAGTCTGACTCTCCAAAATTTTCTATGCTTGAAAGTAACACAACTTCTGATTGGCTAAACCATTGGTTTAGCCAATCAGAAGTTGTGTTACTTTTGCGTACGAGAATAAGACTAATAATGTTCTCCAGAGTAAATGGTGTATAAAAACCAAGATTTCAAAACGAGATTTATCTCGACTGAACTTTTGCACGAAGTAGAAGACTGTATCAATGTACAATCTGAAAGCAAATTCTGTGCAATCTGAACTTTATCAACACTATCCTCTTAGCAACGGAAGCTGTGCCTGGCAGTGTATGGGCCTGTACAAATATTTCATTAACATACTTAATATTTTAATCTTGCGAAGAAAAAGGGTCTAAGATAAAAACAGACATAATTACAGAGTCTGACATTGGCTTTTGAGATAAAATTTTATCTTTATTTTATTTTTGGCCAGCTTGATAACAATTTTACTTGATGAGTACTATAAAATTTCATCTCAAATGCCAATACATGTCAGATTCTTTTTTTTTTAAATGACAAAACAATATCTCACAAATTATAGATCAAAGATGCAAAACTGTCTATAGAGGCACCTGCAGTATTGTCTATAATACCCATTCATTTCTATGAAATACATACTAAATGATGTCGCACAATTCGAATCAAATATATATACAAGATAAGAAAACTCATAATAGGTAAATTACATTAAATTACACTGAAAACAAGGAAGGTTATGTGATAAATAAAAACTCATGCAAAATCACACCATGCAGAAAACTTGCTAAGCATAATTGATTTTGGCACGATATTAAGTAACTTGTCATCTTTTTGCGATATTTTCAAAACAGACACTTATTGTAATAGGTAAAGAACTCCAGGTAAGGTGAGGGGAAGATAATTCTACGATTATTTCTCTTTCAAACCCTATGTTGTGGGTGCTCATTAGAATTGTCTCCATGAGATGATTCTAATGAGTACCCACAACATAGGGTTTGGTGCAGAATAATTCATATATTTTTATTTTAAGGCCAAAATCAAAGCTCAAAACTCTGTGGATAAATTAAATATAAATTTAACTCTTTCAGCACCAAATAAACAAACTTGACATCTTTCATACAATCAATTGAAGCTTACATGATTTTGATTGTATAGCGTTGATTACACAAGCAAGGGGTATAGATCAATGATCAGACTGCCTGTCTTGTGCAGTCTGATCTTGATCTATGCCATCTGCAAAAGTCACTATTTTTGCCTATGGAGCCAAAGGGGTTAAATGTACAGGACATAAAAAGGTAAATAACAGGAACCAGTCTGGTTTCGATAAAAATTACTGGTTCTGGCTTAGATAAAAATCGTCATACGTACCTGGCTCTTGCGAAATGCTGCTGTTCAGATACCAACTTTTCTGTTTTTTCCACTGGACGAGTCTCCATTTCAATGGCTACTTCACCTTCAACTGACCTTCCATCCCTGAAAGACAAAATTAATGTGAAATTCTTTAAGATACATCTTTTCAGTGAGAGAGAAAAATGCTGTCAAAGCTTAATACTGTGTAGAATCTTACCTGATGTGTAAACACAGATAAGTAATATATAAAGTGTGTAGGATAAAGAAAACTGAGGGATTTGTCCTCGAAATGCATTTTCTATCCATTGTAATCTGTGCAACCTTGCAAACCCATCAGTGGCAACATTTGGTATGAAGATACAAAAATGATTAGTTTCATAAATAAAGATGAAATTTGTTTTAAAAAAAAGACTAGATGAAAACAAGTATCAATGTATCTTTAACCCATTACCACACAATCCCTACTTTTGACGCCCCTGAGAAAGAAGCCTTTTGAAAACACTGTTGGAAAAGGAGAAAATGCTGGTAACCAGCATTTTCTCCTTTTCCCACAGTGTTTTCTACCCTTCCCAGAACAAAGTTCCAAGTTTTTAGTCACCTTTATTTTGTCGTCTGCAAATGCTTTCAATTTGAACCAGTCTAAAATTTCGTTGTGTGGTAAAGGGTTAATCCATTGTTAGCTAACATTGTTTTCTTTTTAACAGTAGATCTAAATGGAACGAACGGCACTGTATGGAATGAAGACTGGACAAAGCACATGACTATGGGCCAAAACCCCTTGGACTCCCATGGCCATATTTTGAACAATTTTGGTATAGAACCATTAGCTTCAAAAAAAGACAATGCTCAAAACTCATCACAACAAAATAACTCTCCAGTGACTTTAACCCTTTACAAAACAATCACTTGTTTTCACAACCCTGAGGAAAAGGCCTTGTTGAAATACAGTATTGTGGGAAGAAGAGAAAAAGCTGGTATCCAACATGTTCTCCTTATCCCACAATGTTTTCAACCACAGTTCTTTTAGATCCCTATCAGGTTTGTCACCAGCAGATGCTCTCAATTTTGACTGATCTAAAATAAGCTGTCTAGGAAAGGGGTAAGAAAAACAAGAGGGCCATGATGGCCCTGAAGTTGAAGTTAGTCACCTGAGTCTTTTGACCAAATATAACCCTCTTTGAATCTATTTCGAGATATTACAACAAACAATGTACCCCAAGCTTTCATATTTATTGGAATGAAAATTTGGCATCTAGCTTGCAGTAATGTACATAAGCTTTCTTCTAGAATTTTGATCCCTACTACTAATCAGGCAAACATTGCCCATTTTTCCATTGTAGATATTATTGAAATAAAATGACCATGTTTCATAAGTATTGGACAGAAAATGTGGCCTCCAGAGTGTACACAAGGTTTTTCCAAGACATGACATGGCTACCTAACTTTTAATCCAATGTGATCCATTTTCAAAATCATCATACTGACCTTGATCATGACAAACATTATGACTAATTTGCATAATTGTTGGACAGAAAATAATGACTCTACGAGTTACACAAGCTATTTTAAAGATCTGACTTTGTTTTTGACCTGATGTGACCTATTTTCAAACTCTTTCAAGATATCATTATGACAAACATTCTGACCAACTTTCATTAGTATTTGACTAAAATATGGCCTCTATGGGACACACAAGGTTTTTCTACGATTTAACTTAGTGACCTAGTTTTTGACCCAACACTACCCATTATAAAACTTGTCCAAGATATCATCAAGACATTCTGACTAAGAGTTTTGGATTGAAAATGTCTACTCTAGAGCTTTCAAAAGGTTTTTGCAAGATTTGAGCAAATGACCTAGTTTTTGACACAACATGACCTGTTTTCAAACTCTTCTGAGATATCATCAAGACAAACATTCTGACCAATTTTCGGGAGTTTGGACCAAATATATAGCCTATAGAGCGCACACCAGATTTTTCTTTCTAAGATTTGACCTAGTAGCCTAGTCTTTTTACCCCACATGACCCCTTTTCAAACTCGTCCTAGATATCAAGAAAAACATTCTGACCAAGTTTTATGAGTATCAGACTGAAAATGTGGCCTTTAGAGTGTACACAAGGTAAAAGTTGATGAAAGATCACACACAAAGCACACCTGACACAGCACGATCACAAAAGCTCACCATGAGCACTTTGTGCCCAGGTGAGCTAAAAATGTGACTTCCCATATCACTAAAGTAGACTTTTCTGTCTAAAGTACTGTGTGAAAAGGAGCAGTTACTCTATATAACTTGTTACAACCTTTCACTTCATTACCCACAATGTTTAAAGAAGATCCATTACCCAAATGTATAACAGATGGAATCAAAGACCATACTGAATGCTTCGCGTGCACAGTAGCCCCAATTTACAGTTCAACAAAAGCACCGGAGCTTATACCCAACACTGAACAGTCCATGGGTTAACCCTTTACCACATAATGCACACTTTTAACACCCCCTATGAAAGTAGCCTTTTGAAAACATTGTGGGAAAAGGTGACCAGCATTTTCTCCTTTTCCCACATTGTTTTCTTCCCTTCCTAAAATAAATTTCAATTCTTTAGTCACATTCATTTTGTCAACTGCAAATGCTTTCAATTTGGACCTGTCTAAAATTTTGTCGTTTGGTAATGAGTTATACCTTTGCCTCACAATCTTGATTTTTAACAACTTTGGGAATGAAATCTTTCAAAAACATGGTGTGAAAAAGGGAAAATGTGAAGGTTACCAACAATTTTTTTTTTTCATTTTTCCATGTTTTCCATCCTTCCTTGAACCCTTTACCACACAATAATGACTTTTAATGCTCCTGGGGAAGAAGCCTTTTGAAAACATTGTGGGAAAAGGAGAAAATGCTGGTAACCAGCATTTTCTCCTTTTCCTACAAAGTTTTCTAACCTATCAAAGCAAAACTGCACCATTCGAGCCACTTTGAAATTGTCGTCTGCATAATTATGCTTTGAATTTGGATAGATCTAAAATTTTGCCGTGTGGTAACGAGTCAAATCTGTAATTTGCAAAATTTTTCGACATGTGTATATATCAACATATACATTTTTTTAAAGAAATCTTTTTGAGGGAAAAGGTGTATCTCCTCATTGTGCAAAGTAAATCCAAGATCAGAGTGCACATTCTGTGCAATCTGATTTTGATCTATGCTTTCCAAAAAGGACCAGTCACCTACTTATCTGTTCACCCTTTTACCAAACAATCCCTGAATTTTATGACGCTGAGAAAGAAAGCCTTTGAAAATATTGTGGGAAAAGGAGAAAATGCTGGTAACCAGCATATTCTTCTTTTCACACAATGTTTTCTACCCTTTCCAAATCAAATTTCAATTTTTGATATACATTCAATTTATTGTCTGCAAATGCTTTCAATTTGGACTAATCCAAAATTTTCTCGTTAGGTTAAGAGTTTAAGAATATGGTAAAAATCCAAATTTTGCTAACGTATAAATGAAATTTGTGCAATGAGGAATTTTTTTAGATTTCAGGAATATGAAAAATTTGCCAACCTTTTTGTATGCTTATTTAGCAACATGTATAACTACAAATAAAGGGCTTCTTGAATTCACAAACATTGCCCAACACAAAATGTATGTTATCTGTAATTCCCCAAATTTTCAACATGCACATACACGTATAGAGTATCTTTAAGATATCTTTTTGAGGGAAAAGATATCTTCTCACTGTGCAATGTAAATCCAAGATCAGAGTGCACATTCTGTGCAATCTCATTTTGATCTATACTTTCCAAAAAGGACCAATCACCTACCAACCCATTAAGCCGACAGTAAAAACCCAAATTTTGCAATTTCAGATATCTTTTTGAGGGAAAAGATATCAGCTGATCGGACAGTGTGCATCCAAGATCAGAAAGCACATTTTGTGCAGTCTGATCTTGACCTACTTTCTGATCAGGACCTACCACTTCTCTATTTGTTAAGCCGATAGCAATTTCAAAGGT
The DNA here is from genome assembly GCA_943736015.1 of Tridacna crocea. Lineage (NCBI taxonomy): Eukaryota > Metazoa > Mollusca > Bivalvia > Cardiida > Cardiidae > Tridacna > Tridacna crocea. Next base: position 27,668,353 of record OX031066.1, on the reverse strand, counting down.
ATACTGCGTGGGGGGGGGGGGGAGATATCTTAAGATATCTTCTTATCAGACAGTGTAGATCCAAGATCAGAAAGTACAGTCTGTACAGTCTGCTCTTGATCTACACTATCGGGTAAGGGTCTATCACTTACCTATCTGATAAGGAAATGTCTCCTAATGGGACAGTGCAGATGTAAGATCAGACCGCACATTCTGTGCAGTCTGGTCTTGACCTACACTGTCTGCAAAAAGTCCTTAACCCTTTCCCAAACAACCAAGTTTTAAACTGGTCCAAACTGAAAGCAATTGCAGACAAGAAAATAAAGCCGACTTAAAAACTGAAATCTGTTTTTAGCAGGGAAGAAAACATAGTGGGAAATGGAGAAAATGCTGATTATCAGCATTTTCTCCTTTTCTCACAATGTTTTCTCAAGGCTTCTTTCTCAGGGTCATCAAAAATAGGGATTGTATGGTAATGGGTTAAGTCACTCTTAGCAGCCTAAGGATTAACCCCTTTACCAAACAACAAAATCTTTAGACTGGTCCAAATTTAAAGCACTTGCAGACAACAAAATATAAATGTAACTCAGAACTTGAAATTTGATTCCAGCAGGGCAGAAAGCATTGTAGGAAAAAGAGAAAAAGCTAAATTACTAGCATTTTCTCCTTTTCCAACAATGCTTTCAAAAGGCTTCTACCTCAAAATGCTTTCATTTTGGACAAGTCCAAAATTTTATAATTCGGTATAGACTCAACTCTTCACCAAATGACAAAATTGTAGACCTGTCCTATATGAAAGCATTTGAAGACAACTAATTTCAATCAGTATGTCTAAAATGATAGAATTTGTAATTGAAAAGGGTAAAAATCCTTGTGGATATCACCATTTTCTTCTTTTCCCACAATGTGTTAAAAAGCCTACTTTTTAAGGGTCCTTAAACCTTGGACTGTTTTGTAAGGGGTTGAAGGTTCCTTAAACAGAGAACTTTAGCCTTTGAAATTGCTGAAATAAAGGGGTTTTTTTTTGTTTCAGTTTGGAAATATAGCCTGTTGCAGTTTTCTGGAATGATCATCTCACAAAGTAGCAGACAAATACACAGAAAACTAAACAGAAACTAATACAGGAATGAAAATGAAAGTAGACTACAAATACATGGAAAACAAAATAGAAATTAATACGCGAAAATTTCCCCTTATGATATGGGAGCAAATATACAGCATACAAAAAAGTAAAGCTACACTCAGTTGAGAGGCATGTGTTTTTGTTGCATTTTCCATTGCTAATTCAGGGGTGTTGAAATCTTTGAAATTTCTACTTGCCTGCCGCAAAGTAAACTAAAAAAGGTCTGCTTGTCTGCCAGTGCAACTTACTTGTCCAAAGCAAAACAGTTTTAAATCGCATTCAACTATGCCCTGTTAACAAGACGCTATCTTGTTTGTCATTTTCCTTGTTGCCGTATGTTTAACATTTAGGCCGCATGTTTCCTAGGTCTAACACGTCTCACATTCAGTTTGCTTCAAAAATTTTCTCCGATTCTGTGCACCAATTACTTGCTGAACTTCAAATTGTTTCAGTTTAAGATGGTTTCCTGCAGAGGAGATAATGCCTAAACCACAACCCGTTTACAATAGAGCCATATATCAGATTCTGTGTAAAACATTTGCATGTGCAACATTATCCTAAAAGATCTTTGAATCAGTGTAAAATGATATAAAAAATGACAATATTTTAATTCACAAAGGTGATCTTAAAGTATTCGGAGTTCTATCTGAAGCATAAAAGTTGACGTGTAAAAACAGCCGCATATTACTGTGAAACCATTAATATTCGTCGAGTACTAATTTTCATTGATTTCGTGGGTAGGTAAGTCCACGAATTCAAGTTCCCGACGAAAGATAGGTCCTTGGCCATCTTCAACTTAGTTTGGTTCGGCTTCATTAATAACGAACATGACGACGCTTACGTTAAAATGTACCCACTCCCTATAGAACAGAACATTATTTACACCTTAGATTATTTGTTCCTATAAAGATTTTGTTGAGACTTAACAATTAACGAGTAAAAATAGTGATTTCTCTATTGCCTTAACTTCATTTCTTTTTTTTGTTATCCCGGCGACGACGGCATAAACACTGTTGAAAAATTACCTACACGCATCGAGTCAAGTAATCCATGTTTATTTTTTACTGTTGCATTTCGGCTGCGAGGATTTTTTTTTGCAAACAGCCAGACCAAATTTCTTCCGACTACACAAAACATGTGACACGACTGCCCAGATGTTTTTGAAACAGCCATTTCTAAACGCAATGTGACCATAGATTTCGTAGGGTAAAACAGTCGTAAATTAGTACAACAAAACGTTTGTTTTACAACCCTCTTGCTCGAATGACCTACACTTTACGTCATAGATCTATCCCTAAATCAAAATTTTACTGCAAACGCGTGTGTACCTGCGACAGGCATAAATTATGTTGATGGACGGCTTGTTTTATTTTTGGGTCGTTCTAATATTGAATTTGGTGATGACAAGATGGCGGATTTCAATGTGTTGTTGGACGGTGTCAGACTAAACAGAACTTGCAGTCTGATCGTCGATCTATCCCGTGTAGTTGAACAAGCTCGTATAAGAAAGCAACTTTTGGAAGTCGCACAAGATTGAATGGAAGCCGAAACTTAGGTCTGCTACAGTTTTGACCCTTCACGATTGTCCTAAATATAGATCTAGATGCAAATTTGTCCGAATTCACACTTACTATTTCAGACACACTTTTGGACAACAAGGTAAAACGTATCATTTCAGTAACGACTCAAGCTCTAACAAAAGATCTCTTTCCATCTGTCACAATATATCGACGAATATGCGACAAGCAGTCTTAATTGTTTTCCTAAGTGACCCAGACATGTGAGAAGGGTAGCTTCGGAAGACAGCAGTTTCAAGGCAGACGATTCTGAAAACGTCGTCTTATCTTTTACGGCTTAAAATCTGATTGTAAACCGTGACTATAGGATTAAATAATAACGGTGTAAATTGTAAATAATTACAAATGTCTTAATTGATAGACTCGAGACCGGCGATTAGATTATCAGATAAGCGTCATAAACTTTACACCCTTTACACTCGATACCTGTATACTTGTCATCGATCGAGTCCCGTCTTATGTTATCTTTTTTTTTCTTTCACACACTTTATTAATGGACATATAAGATTTTTTTATTCAAAAAAATTTTTTTCGTTTGGAAATGGAAAATCAACGAATTTACAGTCCAACGAAAATGCCGAATTTGAAAAATCCACGAAATTTCATACCAACGAAATTATATGAATCCACAGTATATGGACCCTGTCATATGCAGTGAATAAAGAGGTACACCAAAATTTATGTCTATTTTTGGTTTCAATATCATCTCATGTTGTTGCTTAGCAATAAAAAAAAAAGTGAACAGTGATTGATTCAGTGCTACTGTCACGTTTTCTATAAAGCATGCTTGATTTCAGTTTTAAATATATACCTTTTGATCATTAAAAATCACTTTTATATATTTGAGAAGATATAAAAATTTCTCTTATCTTTTTCTCAGGTGTCAACTGTTGTGTTAAAGTTAGTTTCATGTTTCCCTACTCAATAGATGGAATAATCAACAAATGATAGGACATTTTGTTTATTGTCCATGATTGATTTTGCATGATCTTTTCATACTTACTAATCAAGCAGGTCTGTATATATACATGTATATGTTGTCTGTGATGGCTGCTTTTGTTTTAGTTTTGGTAAAAGTATATAAAAAAAATTGAAACCTGTTATGCAACCCTTTAAAAACATCAAGCAACACTGAAATAACCATGACTGTGACTGTTGTGACATGCTTTTGGCTCGTAATTTGAGAACAAGACTTGTACACGTCTAAAGTAAACCTGCACTTATTTAAATTTGTTCAGTGTAGATCATGCGTTAAATTTACACTCAAGCCCTTCTAATTTATCACTTCACTATCTGGCAGGACAAGAGCTGCAAATCACAAGCTTATAAAGGAAGGCTTGTTTTGAATTTCTTTCAATAATTTTTTACCTGGATATATTGTAAGTAAAACTTAATTATATCTGTAAAAGAAGCTTCTGGAATAAAAAATGAAATATTGTCATTTCTAGTTTCATCAAATGCAGCTGATCGTAAAAGCATTTTTTTTATTTTGCAAAAAGATGTTTAACTCTTTACCAAACGATAAAATCTTAAGACTGGTCCAAATTGAAAACACTTGCAGATGACAATATAAATGTAACTCAAAAATTGAAACTTGACTTTGAAAGAATAGAAAACATTGTGGCTAAAGGAGAAAAGCTGGTTACCTGCATTTTCTCCTTTTCCCCTGTGTTTTCAAAATGCTTCTTCCTCTTGATCGGGATTGTTTGATAAAGGGTTAAAATAGTTTTAAGTCTTTCCTTAGCAAAGACCACATAAGAAGCCTATGTGGATAGTGCAGATTAAGATCAGGCTGCATGTTCTGTGCAATCTGATCTTTGATCTACAATGTCGGCAGCTATATTCTAGATGACTGAACTGTCTCTTGATCTTAGAAAGGAAATGTATTACGAGTCTAAATTTGACAAAATGTAATTCATTTATTCATGCAGTAGTGAAAGCATTTTGCCTTTCATAACAAAATTTTCATTTTTATATAAAATAGACCCATACCAGGTTTAACTCATTACCAAACAACAAAATTTTAGGATTGTCCAAATCGAAAGCATTTGCAGACGACAAACTCAGAGTGACTGAAAATTTGAAATTTGTTTTGTGAAGGGTAGAAAACATTGTGGGAAAAGGAGAAAATGCTGGTAACCAGCATTTTCTCCTTTTCCCACAATGTTTGCCAAAGCCTTCTTTCTCAGGGGCGTCAAAAGTAGGGATTGTGTGGTAATGGGTTAACCAATTCTTGCCATTTTTTAATTTCTGGTATAGACACTAATTATACTCTGCATAATGTAAATATAATTATAGAGGATATTTGTTTTTTTTCGGTGAAAGATCAAAATTTATTTCATCGAGTGAACACCATCGGTAATATTTTAACGAGTGGCTTAGCCACGAGTGAAAATATTACCGATGGTGTTCACGAGATGCAATAAATTTCAACCTTTCACCGAAAAAAGCAAATATTCTGTTTATTTCATGCTTTTAATCCTTTCTGGGAGGAGCTTTATCAAAATCCAGTACAGTTCTTTTCCGTTATTCCCCGTGGCGTACCCCTCCTGCATAGCAACGCTTAACAATATTACGTGAAGCGCGAGAAATCTAAGGTATATGACGTCATATTTCCCATCTGGTTGAGGCATGCGCAATTTACCTAGGCAACAAGAACGGGATAAATCGGTATTTTCTCTGGTGGTACCAGTGTAAGATCGGAGAATATTTTTACTGCTATTTCTCAATATCCTACCCGAAAGCATGAAATGAACATAGTTCATAACTTTCTAAGTTGTTAGCTGCAAGTTTGTATAATATTAAAAATCTATTTGTTTTAAATCGACCCAGATTTAATGAGGCTTTAATACTCATCATAATCTTGCATATTTTAAAGATCAAAGTGACTATTTACCCGACTGTCGTGTATGCACTGAAGAAAACTCGTACTGCGAGGACGACTGATGTGTACTCAATTATGGAAAACTTGTTGGGTACCCAACAGTTGTGCCATGACAGATGAAATGTCAACTTTGAGGCACGACTTGCATGTGCGCTATTTCTAATTTTTTCATTACCCAACTGTTGTGTATGCACTGAAGAAAACTCATACTGCGAGGACGACTGATGTGTACTCAATTATGGAAAACTTGTTGGGTACCCAACAGTTGTGCCATGACAGATGAAATATCAACTTTGAGGCACAACTTGCGTGTGCGCTATTTCTAATTTTTTCATTCAGTACACAATGCAGTCCTGTCTGCACTGAAGAATCAGACTCTTAACGTATGCTGTGTGAATGGGTTGGGCCAAAACGCGGAATGGCATGTGAGCTGGCACGGCCTAGAAGGTCTCAGTGGAAACATTGCAATAGTCATTTATACAGGGTGTCACAGACCAAATGCACAGCTGGCATCCTTTATATGCGCCTGAAGGGTCATTGTAATTATGTTAAATACACCCAGTTGTCCGTCCGTTAGCAATTTTTTGTGTGCACAACTCCTCCTACAGTTTCCATCGGAATGCGATCTATTTGAAACTTGCCCACGATGAATTTCCATGACGTCTAGTAGTGCATGTTACTCTCAAAATTTGGATGGCTGTTTGCATTCTAATATTATCTGCCCTTGATTTCTGAAATAGCCAACTATTCACTTTGAATTTTTGTCCAGGCCATAACTTCCAAGCTATTAAAGGTATCAACTAGAAACTACATACTCTTGATAGAACAAACTATGGCAAAGTGCAGTGCATATGAACCATGGCCATCTTGCATTCTTCAGCTGTGGATGGTTATAAAATGAGTTGACTCCCCAAAAGCTCATGTGCGAAGGTTGCGTATGTATCTGAGGGCGGGTTGCGTAATTAATCGTATGATTTTACCATAGCAAAGTCAAAATGAAATTGATTGCGTAATACGCAATTAATGAATTGATAACCGTGCCAAAAAGGATTACGACAGCACATAAACTTAAAAGACATTTGATCAACCACACGGTGGACTCTTTAAAACCAGAGAACAATTTTGGATGGCATTAATTCATTAAAAGAAATAACAATTGGAAGGTGAAAGAGAGGTAAATACTGAGATCAGACTGGCATCATGTGCTGTTGCATCTTTTTCAACATTAGATGATCAGCTTTGTGACAAAAAAGGAGATTCATCTTTTTATCCCCCGCCGAAAGGCGGCGGGGGATATGGTAATAGTCTCCGTCCGTCCTTCCGTCATTCCGTCCTTCCGCTTTTTGTCCGGAGCATATCTCCAAAAGTATTTGAGATATCAACTTCAAACTTCACAAGTAGATAGATCTCATTAAGGAGGTGTGCAGTGTACAAGAACCATTACTCTTTCTTCAGTATTTTTGGAGTTATTGCCCTTTGTAAATTTTTACTTTGACTTTTTGTCCGGAGCATATCTCCAAAAGTATGAAAGGTAGGAACCCGAAACTTCACACACATATGGAACTCATTGAGGAGGCATGCAGTGTGAAAGATCCATAACTCTGTCTTCAGTAATTTTGGAGTTATTGCCCTTTGTAAATTTTAACCTTGGATTTTTGTCCGGAGCATATCTCCAAAAGTATGAAAGCTAGGAACTTGAAACTTCACAAGTTGATAGATCTCATTAAGGAGGCATGCAGTGTACAAGAACCATTACTCTATCTTCAGTATTTTTGGAGTTATTGCCCTTTGTACATTTTTACTTTGAATTTTTGTCCAGAGCATATCTCCAAAAGTATGAAAGGTAGGAACTTGAAACTTCAAACGCATATAGAACTCATTGAGGAGGCGTGCAGTGCGAAAGATCCATAACTCTGTCTTCAGTAATTTTGGAGTTATTGCCCTTTGTAAATTCTAACTTTGGATTTTTGTCCGCAGCATATCTCCAAAAGTATGAAAGCTAGGAACTTGAAACTTCACAAGTGGATAGATCTCATTAAGGAGACGTGCAGTGTACAAGAACCATTACTCTATCTTCAGTATTTTTGGAGTTATTGCCCTTTGTACATTTTTACTTTGAATTTTTGTCTGGAGCATATCTCCAAAAGTATGAAAGGTAGGAACTTGAAACTTCACACACATATAGAACTCATTGAGGAGGCGTGCAGTGCGAAAGATCCATAACTCTGTCTTCGATAATTTTGGAGTTATTGCCCTTTGTAAATTTTAACCTTGGATTTTTGTCTGGAGCATATCTCCAAAAGTATTTGAGATATCAACTTCAAACTTCACAAGTGGATAGATCTCATTAAGGAGGCGTGCAGTGTACAAGAACCATTACTCTATCTTCAGTATTTTTGGAGTTATTGCCCTTTGTACATTTTTACTTTGAATTATTGTCCGAAGCATATCTCCAAAAGTATGAAAGGTAGGAACTTGAAACTTCACACACATATAGAACTCATTGAGGAGGCGTGCAGTGCGAAAGATTCATTACTCTGTCTTCAGTATTTTTGGAGTTATTGCCCTTTGTAAATTCTTACTTTGAATTTTTGTCTGGAACATATCTCCAAAAGTATAAATGCTAGGAACTTGAAACTTCACACATATATAGAACTCATTAAGGAGGCGTGCAGTGCAAAAGATCCATTACTCTATCTTCATTAATTTTGGAGTTATTGCTCTTTGTAAATTTTAACTTTGGATTTTTGTCTGGAGCATATCTCCAAAAGTATTTGAGAGATCAACTTCAAACTTCACAAGTGGATAGATCTCATTAAGGAGGCATGCAGTGTACAAGAACCATTACTCTATCTTCAGTATTTTTGGAGTTATTGCCCTTTGTACATTTTCTTCCGGAATTTTTGTCCGGAGCATATCTCCAAAAGTATGAAAGGTAGGAACTTGAAACTTCACACACATATAGAACTCATCGAGGAGGCGTGCAGTGCGAAAGATCCATAACTCTGTCTTCAGTATTTTTTTGGAGTTATTGCCCTTTGCACATTTTTACTTGTCCGGATTATATCTCCAAAAGTATAAAAACTAGGAACTTGAAACTTCACACATATACAAAACTCACTGAGAAGAAGGGCAGTACACAACAACTATAACTCTGTCTTCAGTATTTTTGGAGTTATTGCCCTTTGTAAATTTTAACTTTGGATTTTTGTCCGGAGCATATCTCCAAAAGTATAAAAGCTAGGAACTTGAAACATCACATGCATATAGAACTAATTAAGGAGAAGTGCAGTGCTAAAGAATCATAACTATATCTTCAGTAATTGTTGAGTTATTGCTCTTTGTAAATTTTCACTTTGGAATTTTGTCCGGAGCATATCTCCAAAAGTACAAAGGCTAGGAACTTCAAACTTTATACACTAATAGAATTCATTAAGGAGAAGTGCACTTCACAAAAACCAAAACTCTGTCTTCAGTAATTTTCGAGTTATAGCCCTTTGTTAATTTTTATTTTGGATTTCTGTCTGGCATGTATCTCCAAAAGTATAAAAGCTAGGAACTTAAAATTTCACACACATATAGAGCTAATTGAGGAAAAGTGCAGTGCACAAGAACCATAACTCTATCTTCAGTATTTTTGGAGTTATTGCCCTTTGTAAATTTTTACTTTGGATTTTTGTTCGCACATTTTCATTTAGATTCACAGGCTTTTTTGGACTGATTACCCTTTGATGAATTTATTTCATCATGGACCAATAACAAAAAGGCCACATGTACATGCAAAACACAATACCTCTTATACGTTTGTATCAAAAAAGGTCTTTTTCGGCGGGGGATATCATTTCAACAAAATTGCTTGTAATGATTACAATCATGTACTTTCTAATTTCATACATTCGATAAACCAGCAAGAAAGTTTATTCTGAACCCTAAATGGTAACTGAAAAATCAAGGCAAAAAAAATGGAAACAACGAAAACAGGAACGAATTTGATAGCTATACATGGCTTTCAATATGCAAAAAGGATCATTGAACATTTGAATAAAGTGTTGAATTCGGATCAGCCTGTGCAGTCCCCGCCTGCTAATCTGATACAATTCTTTCCGTTTAGATAATTTTTTCTGTTTCGTGCAAGTCTACCGAGGAACATAATCTGATGTAGATGTAAATATACACAGTGTACGTAAGACTCCGACTCGACCGCGTCATGTACTGAATGAAGAAATCTGAAATGGCGCGCATGTAAGTCGTGCCTCCAAGATGATATTTCATCAGTCCAGGCATGACTGTCGGGCAACCAACAAGTTTTCCTTCTTTGAGTACACAACAGCCTTGTAGTATGAATTTTCTTCAGTGTGTAAAAAACAGTCGGGTAAATATCATCGGCCTTTAAAGAAAGGGACAAATCATGATTCAGCGCTCCATATAAAAGGAAGTGATTGTTTTCTAAATCCATTATTTCTTTCCAAAACTCAATGAAGGTCTCGATGAGATAATTCTGATGAGTACCAACAACATAGGGTTTAGAGGATAAAAAAAAATAAGTATTTTCAATTTTGAAATAAAAACAAACCCCTATCTGGCGCTTTGATAATAGTATTAAATTTTATTCATGTCACACAGATTAGTGAATTTTCTTCATTTTCATTATCGTTCAACCTCTTGATGAATCAAATAAAAAATGTAGACTTTATGGCATAACCAAGAAATGTAAATTTCTACTTTCACTGGCATAACCAAGAAATGTAAATTTCTACTTTCACTGTAATTTGTGTTAGATAAATAGAGTAGACAATTTTATATGTAGGTAGACAGTGGACTTGTCAGCTGCCTATTTATGATACTAATATTCAAGAGTTGCTCCAACTCAATCCATAAGAATATCAAGTTAACCCAACAGAAATTTTTATTCTAGAAAAAGAACACAAATAATTCTGTTTTTTTAAAATTATAAGTTTTTAACCCATTACCACACAATCCCTACTTTTGATGCCCCCAAGATTAAAGCCTTTAGGAAACATTGTGGGAAAAGAAGAAAATGCTTTTGAAACAACATGTTTATGTAGATATAATAGGTATTGGTATCGGATAAAAAGCAGGATCTGCTTAGAAACATTTTTTGAAAAGAAAAAAAAAGATTACCAGGGTTTTAGCTTGACAGTTCCTTTTGGAGGTCCTTGGGACTTGACTTACATGATTCTGGGAGTCCTGGTTTAAAAATTGTGAGCCCCTTGGTTGTACACATTTGAGTAACAAGACAAGACCATTATAATGTTACGTTTTGTAACTCAATAATATTGCAGTATTTATTGAAATCATACAGAAAAAAAAAGGTGAATGGTAATCCTGAAACAGTGAAACTAACAAAATTAAAATCTAAATTCTTCAAAATCTTGCACTTTTTATTGAACCCATTTATTATCAGAGAATCCCATGTTTTAATGCCCCAGGTAAATACTATTTAGGAAAATATTGTTGAAAAATGAGAAATTGCTCGTAACAAGCAATTTGTCATTTTCTCACAGTGTTTTCATTGGTATTTATTTTTCAATTTACACACAATACACCCCTCTGTAAATGGATTTAAGCTATCAGTTGCAGAAATGCAAACATTGCAGTACATATTTTTATTACGTAGCCATTTGTATTTGCCTGACTATTCGTTTAAAAATCTATGAACTTTCTTCTGCAGTGATATTTTGTCTGAACATGATTCAATAGAGCTACATGGTTCTTGCTACAAACATTTTTCTGGAAACTTTTAATATCAAAAATGATTGAAGGTCCTGTTTCTGGGGCATCTTGGTTTGCAGACGCTATTTTTAACACTGCGTCAGCACAAACAACCTTTAGGGGCACGGTCTACATCACAGATAACAAGCCGGCCACTGTCGTAGATTATGAAGGTCAAAATTAATGATAATTTTCAGCGGAAGCTATACGTTTATTTTTTAACAACATATCTGTACTTTTGAAAAGAGTTACGTTAAAGAACATTCTTTGTTGAACTTTATTATCTATTTTGAATCAGCTTGCCAAGAGTGCTGGGTTTTACACTGTACTGCACTTAGGGTCCAAAAAGCTGAGGTACATTTTGGATACTATATTGTTCACGCTTGACAAATTTTATCTTTTGATATCAGTTACTTTTTACGGTTCTCGATTGTTGAATCTTTACCCAATAATAACAAAATTAGAATTTTGTCCCAGGGGATGCCGTTACACAAGTTTTGGGAGATGCTGTAAATGTGCGTCTGTTTAAACTCTGGATTACAAATAATTGAAATTATGTGAAATAGCTATAGATACTCTAGAAATGGGTTTTTTGTGCATCATCACGTGTGAACGAGATAGGAATTTGGCAAAAAGACCCAAACGTCGACACAGACATAGTGCGTCTACACGACTATGCTCTACACACGGTACTAGGCTGATATAGAAAAATTTTCCGCCGAGTTGTTTTAGCCAGTCAGATAACTTCATATTTCACTCGGATCATACATAAGTGAATAACAGAAATGAAAATCGGTACTACAGTATACCGAATACCAAAATACAGACATTTACCAAAGTTTTCTTGGGACGATCAGTTGCTTGGCTGGGTGACTGTACAGGATTTTTCAGTCGTCCAGATCGATTTTCAGTCATAATGGACGACTGGGTGAGTGCTAGTCTTTATCCCTGCATTGATCTTCTTGTCCATTCATGTCATTATAGGCTTTTCTTGGACTTCTTTTTCAAAAAAGCTGTATCTTGATGGAACTAGAGCCATCACTAAATGGGATCATACCCTCCACCAGCTCCTTGTCACAAAAGTGCCCTTTGTAACAGAATGCAGAATGGTTTAGTACAAAGGAAAGAGTTCAAAGAAAACAAACAAGTGGGGATAGACTTATGGTTCTTGTACTCTGCATACACTTCACATTATTGTAGTCTGTCTATGAAGTTTGTAGTCACTAGTTTTTATGCTTTGGAAGTTATGCCCCAGACAAAAACAAAAAATTATGATATACAAAGGGAAATAACTCTTAAAATAATGGGAATAGAGTTATGGTTCTTCTAAAGTGCATTTTGCTTTATGTGATGTAATTGTACATGAAGTGTGAAGTTACTGTATTTTGCAAGTTACACCCCAGATAAAATCCAAAGTTAAAATTTATAAAGGGAAAATAGTGGAAATAAATTAATGGTCCCTGTACCATGCACATCTTATTAATGTGGCCTATAAGATGTTTGAAGTTACTAGTTTTTTTATTTTGGAAATTATGCCGAGGACAAAAATAAAATGTTAGAATTTACAAAGGGCAATAGTACAAAAAAAGTTGGAATAGAGTTACAGTTCTTGTACAATGCACTTTGCCTTTCTGTAATCTAACTGTGTGTGAAGTTTGAAGTTACTAGCTTCAATACTTTGGAAGTTATGACCTGGACAAAAATCCAAATTAAAATTTACAAAGGGCAAAAGTTGGTATAGGGTAATGGTTCTTGTACACTGCACTTATCCTCAATGTGATCTAGCTGTGTGTGGAATTTGAAGTTACTAACTTCAATACTTTGGATGTTATGCTCTGAGCAAAAAAAAAAATCAAGAGTTACAATTTTCAAAGGGCAATCACCCAATAAATAGAATACAGTTACGGTTCTTGTACACTGCACTTTGCCTTTCGGTAATCTGTGTGTGAAGTTTGAAGTTACTAGCTTCAATACATTGGAAGTTATGACCTGGACAAAAAACCAAAGTTAAAGTTTACAAAGGGCAATAACTCAAAAAATACTAGGTACAGAGTAATGGTTCTTGTACACAGCACTTTTCCTTAATGTGATCTAATTGCGTGTGAAGTTTGAAGTAACTAGGTTCAATACATTGTAAGGTAATGACCTGGACAAAAATCCAAAGTTAAAATTTACAAAGGGCAATAACTCAAAAAATAGTTTGAATAGAGTTATGGTTCTTGTAAACTGCACTTCTCTTTAATGTGATGTAACTGTGTGTGAAGTTTGAAGTACCTAGCTTCAATACTTTGGAAGTTACAAAAAACTCCAAAGTTAAAATTTGCAAAGCACAAGAAGTTCAAGGGCAGATAATTCTGCAACCAATAGCGCAAAAATTGCACATGCACAATTTCATATGTACCAAAACATTATGTGTAAATTTCAAGGCAGTACTTGAACAAGAGCGGCAAATTGTCGCAAAATACGCCCGTCTTACCCCAAGTTGTAAAGCTGGGGCATGCACCAGACTAAATTCCAGTATGAAAAAAGACAAAGGGAAGTAACTCAAAAATTAAGCCAGCAAGAGTCATGATTTCTGTGCACTGCACTCCCCCTTGATGAGATCTATCCACCCATGAAATTTCATAACCCTAGCTAGTATAGTTTTGGAGATTTTCACCGGACAAAAATCAAGTACGAAAAATGACAAAGGGCAATAACCCAAAAATTAAGCAAGCAAGAGTTATGATTCTTGTGCACTGCACTACCCCTTGATGAGGTCTATACACCCATGAAATTTCATAACTCTAGCTAGTACAGTTTTGGAGATATGCTCCGGACAAAATTCAAGTATGAAAAACAACAAAGAGCAGTAACTCAAAAATTAAGCAAGCAAGAGTTATGATTTCTGTTCACTGCACTCCCCCTTGGTGTGATCTATCTGCCCATGAAATTTCATAACCCTACCTACTATAGTTTGGGAGATATGCTCTGGACAAAATTTAAGTATGAAAAATGACAACGGGCAATAACTCAAAAATTAAACAAGCAAGAGTTATGGTTCCTGTGCACTGCATTCCCCCTTGGTAAGATCTATCCACCCATGAAATTTCATAACCCTAGCTAGTATAATTTTGGAGATATTCACCGGACAAAATTTGAGTATGAAAAAAGACAAAGGGCAGTAACTAAAAAATTAAGCAAGCAAGAGTTATGATTCCTGTGCACTGCACTCCCCCTTGATGAGATCTATCCACCCATGAAATTTCATAACCCTAGCTAGTATAGTTTTGGAGATATGCTCCGACAAAATTCAAGTATGAAAAATGACAAAGGGCAATAACTGAAAAATTAAGCAAGCAACAGTTATGGTTCCTGTGCACTGCACTCCCCCTTGATGAGATTAATCCACCCATGAAATTTCATAACCCTAGCTAGTATAGTTTTGGAGATATGCTCCGGACAAAATTCAAGTATGAAAAACGACAAAGTTTAATAACTCAGAAATTAAGCAAGTAAGAGTTATGGTTCCTGTGCACTGCACTCCCCCTTGATGAGATCTATCCACCCATGAAATTTCATAACCCTAGTTAGTATATTTTGGAGATATGCTCCGGACAAAATTCAAGTATGAAAAACGACAAAGGGCAATAACTCAAAAATTAAGCGAGCAAGAGTTATGGTTCTTGTGCACTGCACTCCCCCTTGATGAGATCTATCCACCCATGAAATTTCATAACCCTGGCTAGAATAGTTTTGGAGATATGCTCCGGACAAAGAACTGGACGCCGCCCGCCCGCCCGGACGCCTGACCGCCCGCCCGCCATGGGTGATCCCATAATACGTCTCGTCTTCAACGGGCGTATAAAAACTGGAGGAGAAACGCTCCTGACAAAATTGTGTCTACAGACGGACTGATGCCATGGCGTTTCCAGTATACCCCCACTCCACTTCGTTGTGGGGATATGATAATCTATCCATTTCCTTCAGATTGTACGGGAGCTTTACTGTTGTCAAGTTCTTACTTATCTAACCCTTTTTCACACAATCCCAATTTTTAATGACCCTGAGGAAGAAGGTTTTTGAAAACATTGTGTGAAAAGGAGGAAATGCTGGCAACCATGGTCATGCTGAAACTATTTCTCACCCTGTCTAGGGCATTGTTTGTGGTTTTTGTTGAAGACAGTACCACTTTAAATACAATACTGAATTTTGATGACCATGTATCACATTTTGTGCAAAGACAGAGGAATAATACCTGAAATTAAACATAATTTTTTTCTCAGACAAATGAGTTTTTTGATAGCACTCGGATATGTGATTGGAAATTGCATGTAAAAATACACTGTGTGAGGCCAGTGATCTTGGAAATACTAATTTTTTATTGAAAATAGCTTCACTTGCTCCTAGCCTCCTATTGGCGTAATGATATGTATAAAATTTGTCTACTGATTGCTTAGTTCTTGGCTTTTTCGTTCTAAAACCATTTCATCTAATGGCTTGTTCGCTGCATGATTGTGCACTTCTCCATTTGATTGGACATGAATATTTACAGATCAAAATGATTGTAATGTTGGGAATTAAATGTAAACGGCTGAAGATATTTCAAAATCATAGTTTTCAGGTACAAACTCAATCTGTTCAATATATTCACATGGTTTCTCTCTCTATCCATAATGCAACCTACTGTCAAGGGACTTAGCACCGACTCCTCCCAATGATCAAAGTGAGACCACCAAAACACAAATAATCCTAACTTTGTCATGAGCACTCTCCCTTCAACCGAAAAGGTATTCATTTGCTTAGTAGGTTGACTTTCAAGCCAACATTTGAGTAAATTTTGGCTTTTCTTTCAAATTATTAATTCCACACAATGGCTTCCTTGACAAATACCAATTCAGCATTCTCAACGCTTTGATTGTCTTGAGGTAGTGGACCAGTAATACTTCTAGTGCAGCATGGCATAAAATTTCTTGACAGCTGATAAAGACAGATTTATACAGACATAATACTCTCACACATTTTTAACCGACCAGAAATTCCTTTGATGTGTATCTTGAAATTATTTGTGGATACTTTTGTTAGTTTACAAAAAAATGGAGGTAATTATCATATATTTTTTGTAATGAGAATATAGCGGTTTTAGATTTATAAATGATAATTCTAGAAAGGACAGAAAGGAAAAAGTGGCTCTGTGAAAGTAGTACAATAATACTCATTTTTAATCTTAGCAAATTTGTAGGATGATATTATAGTGGAAATAGCTCTTTTCTATAACGGGTCCACCACATTAATTGGTTGGTTGGTTGTATTGGAGTTTAACACCACTTTTAACAGCTAAGGTCATATCATGGCAGTCGGTGACACACATGTGTTTCCTGGCTTTCTCACACCAGTACTAAAACAACTTTCTTTCCAAAGCCACCGACTACTTTTCTCACATGCTTCAGCAGAGGTGAGAGGCGAAAATACGCCGGAAAGAAAGTTCGCCTCAACCAGGTATCGAACTCGCAACCACCAGGTCATGAGTCTGACCGCTCACCACTGAGCCGCCCGGGCAGGCCCACCACGTTAAGGGCTTTAATTTGTCTGCAAGTGCTTTCAATTTGGACCTGTCTGAAATTTTGTATTTTGATAAAGATTTAAGCTGATACTATGATACAGTGCTTTAATTTGTTCAAGATTGACTTTTATGGAGACCCCTAGACTGGTGTCAGTCCGTTAAATAGAGCCTTTTCATTGAAACAAAATCATCAAGTAAAACTGCAAAATGAAAACTCTGTGTTCTCAATTTTCTGAATGTCTGTATTTCAGAAGAAGGGCAAGTAACAACACATATTTCTGTGATTTTGCTGTAGTTGTGTACCTTGTTTATTAGAATGACTTAAATGCAGGGCCTGAATGCCAGGCTAGGAGACCCCCTGTATTGAACAATGCAGTCTGACTGAACGTCTACTTAGTCACAGTATCATATTAATTTCATGATAATTTGGACAGTAAAACTCTTGGAAATAAACTCCAGAAAAAGACATTGTCTGTTTATTCCTTTCCAAAACAATCCCGCATTTTAATGACCCTAGAAATAGACCTTCAGAGAACAATGTGGAAAAAAGAGAAAATGCTGGTAACCAGCATTTTCTCCTTTTTCTACAATGTTTCCAAAGAAAACCTATGAAAGATAAAGTCAACCATATGAACACTCTGAATTGTAGTTTGCAAATGCTCTCAATCTGGACAAGTTTTATTTTTTTTTTGTGTGGGAAAGGGTTAATTCACATGAGCGCCATGATGGCCCTGAAGCCACTAACCCAAGTCTTTTGACCAAACATGACCCATTTTCAATCTCTTCTGAGCTATTATGACAAACATTCTACCAAGATTTTCAAGAGTATTTGACAGCAAAAAGTTTTTCAAAGATCTGAATCAGTGACCAAGTTACCAGAAATGACCAACTTGCAAACTGGTCAAAGAAATCATCAAGACAAACATTCTGACTTAGTTTCACGAGTGTTTCACTAAAAATGAGGCCTCTACAGCCCACACAAGGTTTTTCTAAGATTTGACCTAGTGACCTAGTCTTTGACCCATAATTATGATCTGTTTTCAAACTTATCACTGAGATATCAAGACAAGCATTCTAACAAGTTTATAGTTTTTGACTGAAAATGTACCTTTTACAGCGTACATAAGGCTTTTCTAAGATTTGACTTAAAGACCTAGTTTTTGATCCACCATGACCCATTATCAAACTTGTCCAAGGTATTGTCTAGGCTAACATTCTGACCAATTTTCAAGAGTATAAGATTGAAAATATGGCCTCTAGATCAGCAAACACATGGTTTTTATAAGATATGACCTAGTGACCTACTTTTTGACCCAACATGGCCCATTTTTTAAGGTCAGTTGAGATACCATTAAGACCAACATTCTGACCATGAATCAAGAGTATAGGATGAAAAATGTGGCATCTAAAATGTACAAGAGGTTTTCCTAAGATTTGAAGTAGTAACTTAGTTTTGGACCCAACATGGCCAATTTTTTAACTTGGTCGAGATATTGTCAAGAAAAAACATTCTGACAAAATTTCAAGAGTGTACACTAGGTAAAATTTGACAACAGACAAGGCATAACAGATGACACACAACGAATGCCTGACACAGCACAATCACAAAAACTCAACTTGAGCACTTTATGCTCAGGTGATTTCAATCTTTCAAGTTTTACATCAGGACTACTTGAATCAGTGTGTGTCAGGCTACAACAAAAAGACCAACTATTACTCTAAGATGATAATTTAAGCCTTTGTTGACATACACAACATAACAAAACAAACACATAAAGGGTAAGACAGGTAAAATGCATCGCTTCATTATTACATAGACAGTGCAACTGGCATTTTAGCTGAGAGGAATACCTGTTTCTCCTATCATTATGAAGTCAGTCGACCGTAAAAAGACACTGATACCGTCTGAGAGTAATAGTTACTAATATTTGACAATTCAGAATTTCAGGTTGTCTATTGTTCTGCAAAATATTGTCCGTTTACTTCAAAAACCTTGTAACTACAGCTTGTTTCAAGCTGTAGTTACGAGATTTTTGGAGTAAACCACTAATATGACAATAAAATATTTTTTACCGTAACATTGCAGAGCTCCAGATGGAGTGATTTGATTTCAAAATTGAAAGTATTATTCGCCATTAAGCTCTATTTTGTGGATACTCATAAGAATTCTCTCATCAAGACAGTTAATGAGTACTCAAAACTTTGGGTTTTAAGGAGAATAATGGATTTAGAGTACCATCACTTCCTCTTATCTGAAGCTCTGACACAGGTTTTTCACTTTTGGTCCCATCGACATAATGCACCTTTGTATTTTGTGTCCAAACTGAACCCCATGCTTGTGTAGGTATTTTGATACTGAAAATGAAAACTCTGATGTTGTGATCATGTATTGTTTTTCTTTACTTGTAGGTACTTCATAGCGACATAGCAGATCTTTTTTCACAGTCCTTAGATCATCTACCCAATAATTCTACCCCAGCCAAGAAACATGAGTGGGAGAAAATCTGGTAGAGTTTATGTAGATAATGCTTCCAACCGAAGCCTTGGTAGAGTTGGAATGCCACTAGGATCTGCAGTACATAACAGGGCAACTGGTACAATAACAAACAAGCTCGCAACATCAGGTTATGCATCTACATTACAACATGGGAAGGTTCACTCTTCCAGCCTAACCTTTGGTGATTTCGGTACTCACAGCAGCAGCCAAGGACGAGCTTCTTCTGCTGGATCTGAGAGAGTTTATGCAGATAATGCTTCCAACCGAAGACTTGGTAGAGTTGGAATGCCACTAGGATCTGCAGTACATAACAAGGCAACTGGTACAATAACAAACAAGCTCGCAACATCAGACTATGCACCTACATCCCAACCTGGGAAAGTCTACACAGATAACTCTTTAAACAGAAGCCTTGGTAGAGTTGGAATGCCAATGGGATCAGCAGTCCATGACAAGAGAACAGGGACACTTACTATTAAGCTAGGTCCAGGTTCCAATGATTTCACACATCCTAATACACAATTTGGCCAAAGTTTTAAGCAGGACAACTATAATAAAACTACCAAAAGCGCATGTTATCGAAATGATGCACCTACATCCCAACCTGGGAAAGTTTACAAAGATAACCCTTTAAACAGAAGCCTTGGTAGAGTTGGAATGCCAATGGGATCAGCGGTCCATGACAAGACAACAGGGAAACTTATCAACAAGCTAGATACAGGTTCGGACAAACTTGTTCACAGCACCACCAAGCCAGAGAAGCATGCTGGTCTTGACAAAAGACCTCCTGAAAATAAGTCCCAGGCAAACCCTCTTGTATCTGAGAAAGTTTATAGGGACAACCCTCAAAACAGGAGGCTTGGTAGGGTTGGAATGCCATTAGGTACTGCAGTGTATCATAAAAAATCAGGCATAATCAAACAAGTGAATTATAAGGATAATCCACTGAACAGGAAACTGCAGCGTGTTGGACTTCCAAGAGGTTCTGCACCCCATACAAAGAAGAGTATTACAACAAGTCTAATGAGACAATTCTTATATGATACTAAGGTATGTTGAAATACTGTAATAAGATCCAGTCTTGTTGAGATAATTATGCAGTAGGAAATTTTAGCAAAGCCAAAGTGATAACTACTTGTTCAAAAAGTCAATATCATTGGATAAACCATTGTGAACCTGAAAAAAAAAAAAACCCATCTTTGAAAGAAAAGCTAAGAGTGTAAATATTTTCAGAGTTTTTTAAGCCTTTCTTTACTTCTGTACGAGTTAACAGTCCTAAATATAACAGCACTCCCTTATAAAAAGTTCAATTGTGATAGCACTGGTCTGAATGAGAATGTTATGCCAAACAAACTTTACTGTTTGCATAAAAAGAGGAATTTGCTTTTATCCACAGTCAAGCAGTAACTGTCAGTAATTTGAATCATATGTCAGTCATCTGCCACCCTAGAGGAATTATAAAGGACATAATAATTATCTCCGGGTACAGTACCATACCCCTCGAGTCAAACTATCTAGGTACGTAGTACCTTACTGAGAGACTTTCAGGCTAGATGTATGATAGCATATCAGGAGACAAGCCAATTATGAATGGCGCCAGGTACTGCATTTAGGGTAAAGCATTTGCACATGACAAAATGAATGCAACTAAAAAATTCCATAGGGTAGTAAACATTGTACGAAAAGGAGAAAATGCAGGTTATCAGCAATTCCACAATATTTTCAAAAGGGTTTTATCTCAGGGTCATAAAAACCAGGGATTGTTTGGTAAAGGGTTAACCTTTTACCACACAGCAAAATATTAGTCCTATCCAAATTGAAAGCATTTACAGACTACAATTTCAAAGTGGCTCAAATGGTGCAATTTTACTTTGAAAAGGAGAAAATGCTAGTTACCAGCATGTTTTCAAAAGGCTTCTTCCTCAGGGGCGTTAAAGTTGTCGTTGTGTGGTAAAGGGTTAAGACTTGACCAAGTTGAGAATAGGCTTATTTGCAGATGATGAATAACGTTTCAAAAACATTTGTTTCAAAGGAGCAGCACAACTTGTGAGAGAAGGAAGAGTTATTAGTTCTCAACATTCTTTCCTTTTCCTACAATGTTTTCACAAGAATTCATTGCAAAAGTCATTAAAAGAGAACACTTTGAAACAGTCAAAGTATTTGAGGACAAGTATATTCCTTTTAAATGGCTTTGACTTAACAGTTACAAACTTTTTTAATGCTCATCAATTTTTTTTCTTGTGTTTTCTGGTCTTGAATAAGAAACTATAAATTTATCATCAAAGAAATTGTTAGTGCCATTTAACCTTGATTTATGATTATAATCTGTAAATTATTAAAGAAAAAAAATTCAAAGCCACCTGTGAAAATGCCTTTAACTCTACCAAATGACAAAATTTTGGACCTGTCCAAATTGAAAGCATTTGCTGATGACAAATTTGGGGAGAGTAGAAAACGTTGTGGGAAAAGGAGAAAATGCTGGCTATCAGCATTTTCTCCTTTTCCTACAATGTTTTCAAAAGCTTTCTTTTTCAGGGTCATTAAATGTCAGGACTGTGTGGTAAAGAGTTGAAGGTGCTTATTAAGGTGAGATTAAATAATATTTTGCATTTCATCAGGATGAAGATGAAACTTCATTTGACTGGGATTACAGAGATGAAATACAGTCAGTGAGGTCACAAGATGGGGACTACAACACTGTAATACAGACACAGCTTTCATCCAGTGATCGATTTATCACTGATTATGCAAAGGAACAGGTCCTATGTTACAGAAATAGAAAACTAGAAGAAATAAAGTGGCAAGTCGATCAGCAAGAAGATTTAAAAACAAGGTCAGATGTACTGCTTTACAATGGTACGGAGATATCATATGAAGACATAGCAATTGGTAAACAGATTGGAAATGGTGGATTTGGTGAGGTTTTTTTTGCAAATTGGAAAGGAGCTGTTGTAGCTGTAAAAAAGCTGAGAGCAGGCACAATGTCAAACAAAAGAATTAAGCAGTTTGAAGAAGAGATGCAAAAATGCTGCCGATTTGAGCATGATAATATTGTCAAATTTATAGGAGCTTGCCTTGAAAGACCAAACCTATGTATTGTAATGGAGTACATGGAGATGTGCCTCTTTCATGCCATTCATGTAGACAGCATTGATTTTACAGACAGTCAAAGAATCAGTATAATCCAACAAGTAACTGAAGGTTTAAAGTATTTACATGGTATGAAGACAGCACATTGTGACCTGAAACCTCACAATATTCTTATGAGCATCCAAGATGATGAAACAGTCATTGCAAAGATTTCTGATTTTGGCCTTAGCATGATAAAGGCTTATTCTCAGTCTTCAGCATATGTAGACGCTGTACGGCATGTTGGTACACCACGCTATTCTGCCCCTGAAGTACTTCGAGGCGAGTTCTTAGAAACCTTGGCCATGATGACAGCAGATATCTATTCCCTATCATTAGTTTACCTTGAAATAATTTACGAGGAGGAGCTATTTTGTGAATATACCTACCCACAGCTACAGCAACAGGTGGGTAAGAATGGTGTTAAACCACAAGTTCCGGAAGACTTCCCATTAGAAAAGAACATTTTGGCAATGATACTACGTGGCTGCTCATTCAAACCTGAAGAACGCCCAGATATTGATGAACTGGACACCTTTTGGCATGATGTAACATGTTTATACACAAGCGAAAAAGATGAAAGCACAAAACAACATGGACAAACAAGCTTAAATTGTGTTTCTCAATGTACAAACCCTGTTGAATTGAACTGAAGTAGATGCTGAACCTATAAAAATGCAGGCTCCATGTGGCTGTCAAAATTTCCAAAGGGTGAAGAGAAAGTGACTTTTTCATAATTTTCTGCATTTATGAACAAAACAGTATGTAGTTAAAAGATTATCAAAGCCTAATTTTTCATATGTGTCCCACAAAATTATGACATTTTCTGTGTGAAAATTTGTTATTATACAACTTCTACAGTCATTTTTGAACTATCAACTTAAATTGACCTAAACTATTGTTGATCTGTTTTCATCTAATTGATGTACCAAGTTCCAAGAATGTCCCTTTTTGGGCGATGGATCACATTTTAATGGCAATACATAATGTTTTCTTCTCCTTCTGGGACATATTTCAATATTAGAGCCTGATTTAAATTGTTGTCTATAACTGCTTTGAATTTAGAAAAGTCTACAATTGCACTGTTTGGTAAAGAAGCTCGTCATCCATTTTTAGCTCACTAAAGTAAAAAATGCTCTGGGTGAGCTCTTTTGGTTTGTTGTTGTTGGTCAGCCTGCATCATCCCATGTTTCAAGTGTGTCTAAAAAAACGTTTAACATCTTCATCCAAAGTAAAAGGCCCACTGCTTTCAAAAATCACAGATCTATTCCTTTCTGAACTCTGGCGACAAGAAACATGAGACCATGATGGAATATCATGGCTGTAAGTGCACCTACCCATGTGTTTCCTGGCTTTCTCACACCAGTACTGACATAACTTTCTTTCCAAGTTGCTCACTACTTTCTTCACATGCATTAGATGACAGGCAAAAAAAAGTCGCCCAAAAGAAAGTTTGCCTCTAAAGGGTATCAACTTACTTTCACACATGTAGCAGAGGTGCATGGACCTTGAAAAGTATTCTATAAAAAACTACTTGTTCCTAACCATGACAGCTAGTGATCTGTTGAAAAATCATATTCATAACTAGTTTGCTTAGAATTGTATTATCCCTTTACCAGACGACAAAATTTTAGCCTTATCCAAATTGAAAGCATTTGCAGAAGACAATTTCAGTGTGGCTCAAATGGTGCAATTTTTTGTTTGATAAAGTAGAACACATTGTGGTAAAAGGAGAAAATGCTGGTAACCAGCACTTTCTCCTTTTCCCACAATGATTTCAAAAGGTTTCTTTTCCAGGGTCATTTAAAGTTGGCATTGTGCAGTAAAGGGTTATATAATTAATAATTATGTAAGTCCATCTAAAGGACCTGCACAGGGATTCAACCAAATATAGTCCTCCAGTCAAGAATGAACCTACCCTGGAGATCACAGCTTTCACATGGGCTTTTTTATACTGGAAACCTTAAAAAACTTCTTGATCAATGCAATTAGCATTCATAATATTTGCTATGTAGCATGATATTTGTGACCTCTATCAAGAATATTCAAATTGTGGCTCTGAGGTCAAAATTGGTCTCTCTGATGGAGCCACAATTTGTCCTTTGTTAAGTGATTAAGAGCTATTATGACCCTCTTGTTTAGCCTATTACTAGAATCTGTAAATGAGTTTGTTTTTGCCTCATATGTTAATTTACATGTACATGTACGTTTGATCTTATTAGGTAGAGTAGATTTTTACATGTATGTATATATTCTTGTTTTTTGTTTAGCTATGAAATACAGTTATATTGTAATTAAAATACATATACCCTATTGTACCTAATTAATGCAACAGGGCAGCATGCAGAACACCTATGGGGTGTTCTTATTTCAGAACCTATTTCCCATTTCTAAAACATTGCCTCACAATCCCTACCTTTGACGACTCTGAGAAAGAGCAGCCATTAGAAAACATTGTGGAAGAAGGAGAAAATGCTGGTAACCAGCATTTTCTTCTTTTCCCACAATGTTTTCTACCTCACAAATAAATTTCAAATTTCCAGTCACTTTTATTTTGTCGTCTGCAAATGCTTTTGATTTGGACAAGCCTAAACTATTGTCATGTGGTAATGAGCTAAGTGCCATCAGTTATAGTAAGTACAGTACTCTGATCTAATTCAGTCAGTGCCATGTGCAACATAAGAGCTTCACAGAGGAGCATGTATACGCCGGAAGGGTAGAGCTGGGGCGATATCATCGATGCATCGGTGCATCGTGATATTTTTGCTGGCGATAGTATATCGCGATACTAACTCATTGTATCGATACTTGGCGATACATTTACGTCGTGTCGTGTGCAGAGTGTGTGATCATGTTTCGTGTATGAAATAGAAAAAAATACGCACAATTTGTCTCTGCTATACATACAAGAACGTACAAACAACTCGCCCTAGAAACAATGAAATTCATAAAACTTTGCAATTCGGGGAATAATTTGCAGCGAAATGTTTAGTCACTCGCTCTTGCCTAGGGTTTTCCCGGTTTTAAATATAGATGCTAATTCGGAACACTTTAAGGTTATCATATTTTGTTCGTGCCCAAAAAGTTGCGGCTGCTTTGATCGGGTTGCCTCCTTAACATTTTTGTCACAAGGACTGTAAGATAAAATAAAGCATTAACTAACAAGGTCATTTGATTTACCGGACGAATATAAGCTGCAATTTGATTACTTGCTAGCGAAAGATAGCTCAGTTTGAAATGTCTTTGTTCTTTCTAAATAACAAATGAATGAGCTGTGGATCTGCAACCGTCTTCCGAAGTTGACAATAGCGCGAGTTTTGACGCTGGGAAATTTGAAATGACGTCTTTGACGCTGAAAGTATCTACCTAATTGTCAATCTGACGTATTAAGTTATGATCTAGAGCTTCATATAACCTAGCTTTCATGCATCCGGCAGAAATATGGGCTAAACACGATCAGTATAAAAAGCAAAGGACACGCGCATGATTAGGAAGCTGGCGAGTCATTTATGACAACGTAATATAGGTGTTAATACTCTTATCTAGTGTAAAGTGACAGACTTTAAAGTTACCTGCTATTTGAAATGGCAAACAGATGTCAAATAATGTCGTAATACTTCTCCAAAAATTAATTGTCACGAAAAAATAGATCGCCAAAAAGCCATGAAAACCCATGACACTACAATGATCAGCGTGGCATCGGTCGATCAGAGGGACTTCAAACTATGTTCTCATTTTTAATAATGAAGTTAAACAGTGAATTTACAAAAAACTATGAATAAAACAATAAGTTGGGGGCTAAAATTCTGTTCATGAGTGAAAAAAATTGTTGTTTTAGGAAATGAAAACATAAATCTACGGGGGGGGGGGGGGGGGGTCTGCGAATGCTTGAAATAGGTATATTTTTTTTCTAAACTGACTTGGAAATTAAAATTAGAGGACCAAAATGAATGATATTAAATAAAGCAAAAACTCTAAATGGTATTGCATTGCCGTTGATTTTTGAAGTACAAAACACAACATCCTCATAAACTTAATATCATGTAGACAAATTGTCTTACCTGCTTGTTTTAGCAAACATTTGGATTGATTTTGCCAAAAATGTTTGCACAGTTTAAGGAAAGGTTCCTAAAGTTTCTGAAGAGCTTGATATACATGTGTGAACATGTAGATCTATCTATAAAATCTTGTTTGCGCATATGGCATGAAAACAGTCTCTCTTTTAACAGGCTGTCATTAACTATATCTGGATCAATTAAGTATCGTGATATTGTATCGTATCGCCTGCCTGGTATCGCGATAGTATCGCGATACATTTTTCTTGGCGATACCCAGCTCTACGGAAGGGGCTTATCTGTGAAATGGGCCAAAATCTACAACGCATAGTGATAACAATTTTAAGAGTCACTTGCACAAGAAAACATAGAGATTAATTGTGGTATCTAGGTTTGAACTTATTCCAATGAAAACTAGGAGGTGTTGCACACACAAGAGATTGGTAACAGATGGACAGACGACCAGGGCCATAACAAAATACAACCCTTTGGGTGTAATTGTACTGCCATTTGAAGTTTTGTATTGATGCAGAATACATCAATTTTACCACCAATTATGATTCATTTGGACATGAAATAGCATTCATGATTACTATGGGACACTAGTAATGGGATACTTCTCTTTCTTAATGTTTTTTTTCAAATTAGCCGACTAGTTTTGTTTTGCCAAAAGTTCATAATGTTATTGGAAGTGTATGCATACACAGATAATCACGTGTTAATGGCATTGATTTATCAAGTAATTAGGATTATTATATACTTTGATATTGTCCCCATGTATTTGCACTGGATGAAAGTATACAATATTTTTCCGAATTGCATACTCTCACATGACATAGTTTAGAGCTTTTTTCACGTGCATTAATTGCTAAGTATGGAACCATTTTAACTTATTACCCAATGACAAATTTTTGGACAGGACCAAATTCAAAGCATTTGCAGACGACAAAATAATAGTGACTGAAAATTTGAAACTTGTTTTGTGAAGGGTAGAAAACATTGTTGGAAAAGGAGAAAATGCTGGTTACCAGCATTTTCTCCTTTTCCCACAATGTTTTCTAAAGGCTTCTTTCTCAAGGTCGTCAAAATTAGGGATTGTGTGGTAAAGGGTTAAAACCCGCCACTTCTCTAAAAATCAAAAAATGAACGGCCCGCAATTAAGAAAAAATTTAGTGTCAGACATCAAGATTTACAAACTTTTCAAAGCATTGTCCTTACTAAAAACATGATATTAAACAGAATACTTGTTTCCTGAATATCAATGACTTCAGAAGTATTAAAAATTTGTCTATCGAACATGTTTATCAATGATGAAATTTTTATGCAATGAAAAATGATCCTTGGTCGCCATCTTGTCTGTTTACATACCATTAGCAATTGTGACATCATCAAAACCCGAAAATGAAAATTCCAAGAAAGCATGGTATAGCAACGAAACAAATTTCTCCTCGTTTATTGGATGTTTTTAAAAAGATAAATAAACAAATTCAAGGAAAATACTGTTTAATCATAGGGAAATTATGATTTGTGTCTTTGTCAATGTCAATACAGTTCATGACCCATTCATCTAAAATTCAGGAGTGAAACAGGGCCATCATGCCTTCTTATTGTTATGTATATTTGTTTATGTATTGATTGTTATGAGTTATAGAATAGAATACATATTTAACCCATTACCACACAATTCCTACTTTTGAAGACCCTAAGAAAGATAGAAAACACTGTGGGAAAAGGAGAAAATGCTGGTAACCAGCATTTTCTCCTTTTCCCACTATGTTTTCTATCCTTCACAGATCAAATTTCAAATTTTCAGTCACTTATTTTTGTCATCTGCAAATGCTTTCTATTCGAAAAAGCCTAAATTATTGTCGTTTGGTAATGTGTTATGGTAGTGTTATAATTAATAAATAATCTTCTTTCTATTGTGATTTATCGTCCAATAAACCACAGATGTGAGTTATGAGGCACAAATAATCTACTAGGGCGATAGCCCTAGTGGTCGATTCATTGCGCCTCATAACTCACAACATGGTTTATTGAACGATAAACCACAATAGAAAGATTATTTCAATTCTAACATCACCAATTCTTAATGAAAGGAAAACAAGTTCAAACTTAGAGTAAAAATGCAGATGATGATTATTATCCATTGAATAACTCACTAACTTCCATTGAACAACTTCCATTGAACAAAAATGATATCACTCGATATAGAATGACGTCACTCTACATGGATTGTCGCAGATTTTACCACGCTTTCCTTGCACTGCATTTATAGACCCAAATTTGTGTGTCATGTTAGAATGAGTTATAAACATGTTTAAGGTAGTGGTATAATGATGTATACACATTTAAGGTAGTGGTAATCTGTGTTCTCGCATTCAATAATTAAATCTTTAACAAATTTGATTGTCCTTATTACTTTCTTAGTTTCTTTAACCAATACTTTTTTTTCCAAGCTGCTTGCTGCTATCTCCCATAACCACTGACAAAACAATGATCAGTGGTCAGAAAGAAATAAATCTTATCACAGCCACTATCATCAATCCTCCAACATGAAATAGACCAAAACAATTAACCACTGATCTTAATCCCTCTCCCAAACAATCCCTGGTGTTCACGTCCCTGAAAAAGAAACCTTTTGAAAACATTGTGGGGTAAGGAGAAAATGCTAGTAACCAGCATTTTCTCTTTTTCCCACCATGTTTTCTACCCTCCCTGAGCAAATTTTAATTCTTGAGTCATATTAATTTTGTAGTCTGCAAATACTTCCAATTCCACGGGTAGGAAACTTCATATTCAGAGCCAATGGCTCCGACGAGAAAATGTTGTGTTGGTCTTCCGTTTCTGAAGATGTCGGCTGAAAAACAATCCCAAAACAGGTAGGCATGTCAATATTTGCTGTTATGTGTTCTTATGTCTTTGAAATTCTAAAAAAGGAGAATGTCATTCGATGCTCTGGTCTTTCAACGTGTTTTCTGCACTATGGACAGTTGGAATAGGTGTACTATGTTGTCTGAATCATTTGTGGCGTGGATTGACTGTAGCCAAATTAATACGTCTCGGAGATAAATTCAGTCTGTTATTACCATTTAATTGGCAAGTAAGAGAGAGTCTTACTGCTCCAAGGCCATGAACTAATGTCCTGAAATGTTACATTCACTACTGGTCAAAAATTGAAAAGAAAAGCACAAGAATTGATAAGAAGAAGGGCTCTGATTATGTGGACCGGCTCTGACTATGTTACTCGGCACTGATTCAAGAGAGCTCCTTGTCAAAATTTTAGTTTTCTGTAAATAATCAGTCAGGACGTAAATTCTGATTTTCCATTTATATCTTTCTGTCCAAAATTTAGTTCATTTGTTGGATGGAACATTCAAAATCTGACAAGCCGTTCCAGAGAAGAATTTTTAATAATTTCTTCATGGCCGTATAGTGCAAGTGGCCACCTGCACCCCAATCAGGGCCATGTTTCTAGACAGATCGGCTTGTCAGATTTTGAAATACTTTCACAGAAATGTTCCTTGATTGACCCTTTTCGCAAAGTGTTCGAGAAATTTTGATCCATCAAGAAACACGGCTCTGATGGCTGTGGGCTATTAACTCAGTATGTGCATGAAGAAATTTAAAAAAAATCTTCTCTGAAATGGCTGGTCAGACTTTGAAATAATTTCACAGATATGTCTAGGGTGACCCTTTTCAAAAATTGTTTTGGAAATTTTTAATCCGTCGAAAAACAACATCTTATTGTTGGCACCTGCATGTGGTTCTCTCGTTGGACTCATGATTTTAGTCACTGTTGAGCATGTGCTCTTCTGCAAGAAATTGTTGTTGGGTGATCTATCCAAAGTTTATTTGCAGAATTCTGATTCATCAAAATCATTGATGTGGTGATGATAGTAGGGGTGGTGACAGATTTCGAAATGACTTTTACAGGTGACCTTTTTGAATTGTTTCGCAAAACAATGATTTTGTTTCCAAAGTTTCAATTATATGTTAAGAATTATGTTGATGGCTGAATAATGATTCATAAACTTCATAATGCAAATTCATGCATCTAGACCATTCAAACACATGCTGTGTTTACCATTCTCGTACTTCTAAAAGAAAATATTTTTCATTATTTGTGCTTATGTGTGGGCTGCACTTGCGACAAAAGCACGAAAAATTTTATATATGGACCATCCGGTTTAATCAAAAGCTATGCAGAAGTATTTTCAAAATTTAGATAGACTAATGCTGTTTAACATTAGTCTAACATGGCAACATCAGTCCTTTGTATTTTCATACATGCAATCACGTTCCATCCAACAAATGAACTAAATTTTGGACAGAAAGATATTAATGGAAAACCAAAATTTACGTCCCGACTAATCATTTACAGAAAACTAAAATTTTGACAGGGAGCCCTCTTGAATCAGTGCCGAGTAACATAGTCAGAGCCGGCCCACATAATCAGAGCCCTTCTTTATTCTTATCAATTCTTGTGCTTTTCTTTTCAATTTTTGACCAGTAGTGAATGTAACATTTCAGGACATTAGTTCATGGCTTTGGGACAGTAAGACTCTCTCTTACTTGCCAATTAAATGGTAATAACAGACTGAATTTATCTCCGAGACGTATTATTTTGGCTACGGTCAATCCACGCCACAAATGATTCAGACAACATAGTACACCTATTCCAACTGTCCATAGTGCAGAAAACACGTTGAAAGACCAGAGCACCGAATGACATTCTCCTTTTTTTGAATTTCAGAGACATAAGAACACATAACAACAAATACTGACATGCCTACCTGTTTTGGGATTGTTTTTCAGCCGACATCTTCAGAAACGGAAGACCAACACAACATTTTCTCGTCGAAGCCATTGGCTCTGAATATGAAGTTTCCTACCCGTGAATTCAGACCTGTCTAAAATTTTCTCGTTTGGTCAAGATTTAAACCCTGTATGCTACAGACTGCTACCTGGGCTTGGCACAGTTGAACAGATACTACAAGATCACAGTAGGTGAGCCCATAACAAACTTATGCAATATTCTTGACCCTTTTCCTCACAGTTCCAATTTTCAACGATCCTTCATAAGAAGCCTTTTGAAAACACTGTTGGAAAAGGACAAAATGCTGGTAGCCAGCATTTTTTTCCTTTTGCTACAATGTTTTCTACCATATTAGAGAAAGAAATTATCATTTGAGCTGTGTTTAATTTTTTGTCTGCAAACGCTTTCGATTTGGTCTAGGCTGAAAGTTTGTCGTTTGGTAACGAGTTAAATAAATAAAAATATCCCCCGATACATTTTTCTGTGAAAATATCAAAATTTACCTCATCCTATGAACATCATCAGTAATATTTTCACTCATGACTGTGAACATCATTAGTAATATTTTTCACTAGTGGCTGTGCCACTAATGATAATATTACTGATGATGTTCACTGGATGAAACTAGAGCTGTCAATGAATGTGACTTAATGCCCCACCAGTGCTTTGACAGAAACAGGCAATTTAACAAAAAATAATATAAGCTCAAGGTGAGATTACCCTTGACTCATAGGGAATAGATGATTGAAAACTGTGTCATGGACGACTTCAGTATATACTCAATGTATCAACAAACTTTCAATACCACAGCAGCAATTAAAACTGTAGGAATTTGTGACACCAAATTAGTAGTATTTTGTGCACAGACAGATAGATAGTACACAGATGGACACCCAGACGCACACACAGACTTGTTTTCTTGCCTTTTAAACTCAAAAACCTAGAGTGAAGTTTGTTGTCTTTAATGCAAAACAGTTCAAATACAGCTTATGAACCTAGAGCTGTCACTTAATGTGACTAAATACCCCCGCCAGTACTTTGACAGAAACAGGCAATTTTGTACACACACAGACACATGGATGGACACACAGACAGACAGGCTGATTCTAGTATACCCCGAAAACGTTAATTGTTTTGCGAGGGTAAAATAACAGGGGATGAGGATTCAAACAATGTTTAGACAAAGGAAGGGAGACTTGTTAAGTTACAAGGAAATGTCATTATGAGCAATATCATACATGTGACAAGTGACAATATGTTTAAACATAAATTTCTCACCAAATTCAGGCAACTGATTTTGTCAGCAGACCCCTTTTGAGAACATTGTGGCAAAGGAAGAAATCATTATCAAATTTCGGTATATTCACATTAATTTTATTCAAGAAGCAAACAAATTAGTTTACTTGTATTTTATTATCCTGATTTAACCCTTTAACCCATTACCACACAAGAAAAATTTAGACTGGTCCAAAGTGAAAGCATTTGCAGACGACAAAATAAATGTGACTGAAAAATTGAAATTTGTTCTGGAAAGGGTAGAAAACACTGTGGGAAAAGAAGAAAATGCTGGTTACCAGCATTTTCTCCTTTTCCCACAGGGTTTTCAAAAAGCTTCTTTCTCAGGGGCGTCAAAAGTAGGGATTGTGTGGTAATGGGTTAACAGGCAACAAAATTTTAGCTTTGTCAAAATGAATACATTTGCAGTCATTTTCAATGGGGCTTAAATGATACAAGTTTTCTTTGATAGGATGGAAAACACTGTGGGAAAAGGAGAAGATGCTGGTTACCAGCATTTTCTCCTTTTCCCACAATGTTTTCAATAGGCTTGTTTCCCAGGGTAATTAAAAGTTGCATTGTGTGGTAAAGGCTTAACTCATTACCAAACGATAATATTTTAGGTTTGTCCACATCGAAAGCATTTGCAGACTACAAAATAAAAGTGACTGAAAATTTGAAATTTGTTTTGCGAAGGGTAGAAAAACATTGTGGGAAAAGGAGAAAATGCTGGTTACCAGCATTTTCTCCTTTTCCCACAATGTTTTCTAAAGAATTCTTTCTCAGGGTCGTCAAAAGTAGGGATTGTGTGGTAATGGGTTAACTCTTTACCAAATGACAAAATTTTGGAAAAGCTGATGAAACCACTTGCCAAAAAAAAATTATTTCTTACCAAACCATAAATGATACCGGAAGCTTTAGTGGACAACATAGATTAAGATCAGACTGCACAGAACATGCTGTGTGATCTCCAATCTACACTGTCCGTTGTTTCCCTCCGAGAGTAAAGCTGGACTCTCTCTCTCTTGATCTTGCACAGAAACTGTTTCCGTAGTCTTTGAGAAAATGCAATTTATACACGGCATTCAGTAATTTTCAAAAGAGTTAATTCTTACCTACACAATCCATGACTTTTAATGACCCTGAGAAAGAAGCCTTTTTGAAAATGTTGTGGGAAAAGAAGAAAATGCCGGTAACCAGCATTTTCTTCTTTTCCCACAGTGTTTCCTACCCTGCTGGGAAAAAAAATCAACTTTTGAGTTACCTTTATTTTGTCGGCTGCAAGTGCTTTCAATTTGGCTAGAGAGGTAATGTAGTTGAAATGGTGATTTCTGTCTTTGATAAGGGTAGTAAAACTTCGTTGTAATAGGATGAATGCTGGCCTGTTAAAATTTGGAATTGCTCCTTTTAAAGTTGTCTGCATCAGTATTGTTTAAAGGTTAGTAAGTGAAGTGACACTGTGGTAGATGGCAAAGTACTTTGTTTCCTTTCAAGTTTTTGAATAACCAGAAAGCTTGGTTAGTAAGTGAGTTGGTGTGATATTTAAGTCTTGGTTTCTAAAGGGAAGGACCATCGAAGAAGGGGGTAGCCAATTCAGATTGTCTTTGTCCAATCAGACCATTTTTCATTTCCGTGAGTTTATTTTCTTTTTTTTCAGAAAATCATTTTTTCTTAATTACTAAATTTCCAATGTGCAGCTTCACACCACAGTTCAGAACTTTCATTTTTTTTTTGGTCTTTTTTTTTTGGGGGGGGGGTGTTTGATGCTTGGGGTGCAAGGAGAGAGGGGAGCACCGATTGTCAAAAAATATGTAACCATGGCAAACAAAAGATACTAATTTACTAAGATTTTCAAATCTGATCAACATTGGTAATTAAGTCAAATTTGTGTCATCAAAAAGTAAAGAAGCTATTTATTTTGATTATTAAGTACAAGAAATGGCTATTTTCTGTCAGTAAAAGCCAATTCCATTGATCATAGATCCCAAAAATTACTACTACTATTGGAGTAAGTTCTATCCTGATACAATTACTAAGAACATTTTGGATATTTCTATGCATCATGATACTTTTGTATAGGACAGGATCCATTTTTAAATACTCTTTGCTCACTTATGTGAGCATAATTCTGCACAATAGCATAATTATGTAAACTGTACTTTCTATCACAGAATTAGATGATTATATTTGTTTACTCATTACTATTTGCACAATAATTAATCAGCTTTTCTTATATGTAAGCAGGCTAACGTCGGTAATGACTTTACATAGAGAAATATGAAGAGTTTATGTATTGATTGAAACAATGGGAAAACTTTTACTTCCTCATCATGTCCTCCTCTCGCAATTTTTGATGTCATTGATATCATATTCTACACTAGAAACAAACCAACTAGATATATCTGGCCAGCTGTGGTTTTTCATATTTTAAAATTGCTACGATGACATCACAGAATGATGCTCATAATCTGTATGTCCAACACATAGTTGCACTAAAAAAATCAACAGATAATGCCATCTTTTATGTTGGACACTATTTTGACCGAGATAGATAAAGTAAATGATTTAATTTCTCTACTATACCGAAGAATTTCTCTCCTATACCGAAGAACAAGATCTCAGGTAACAGAATTATGCATATCTTAAGTTTTTTAGTAAGTCTGTGACGCAAGATTCAATAAATCGTGCTTGTAGATCTACTTTCACTTTTCAACTTTTTTTAAACTCAACAAAGTGATGGAAATGATCCTTAATCATCATAATTATCAACTGTTGAACATACTGGCAATTGCAATCAATTTCAAACATGGCAATGGATGCATTTATATTGAGGCAGTCAATACAATGATCTATGAATATACTAATCTACCATTATGCTGTAAGTTGCCAGGATATATCTATCACATTTGAGATAATAGATCCAAGGTCAGGCTGCATGTTCTGTGCACACTGATCTTGATCTAAAAACCTAGAGTTATGGTCTGAAATGTAAGGGTAATGTTATATGTTTGAGTGGCCACATAGAATCTGTTAGGCAAACATATGCCAATTGACGCAAGACTAACTTACAAAGTGAAATAGACTTTTACACATTACTAATTCCTTACAATAGGGAGTGCTGCTCTGAGCACTTAAATCATGCAATGCAAAATTCTGTTAAAAATGGTGCCGAAGTCACAAAATGAACTGAAAAATAATTAGGCACCTGGAAAAGATTTTATGGTTGAGAATATATTTTAACTTAACTTCAAATGCTATTTTGTCCTGCAAACACTTTACAAAGTATTTATATCACCATAATGATACAATCAAAAGAATACAATATACCTATAAACTGTCTCGGATTTCACAATTACAATTTATCAATAGCAGATGATGTAGACAAATATGTACCCAACACAGTTTGGTGGTAGAAATTTATTTTTTTCTTTTTTAGCTCTCTGTAAGGGTTTGAAATTTAAAATGGAGAATATGGCCTAAAAGTAATTCAGTGTACAACTGAAGTGGAACAAAGTACTTTTTCATCTTAATTTTACCTGAAAACATGTAAAGATCTTTTTACCACATAAGCAGAACAGGGTCCGTATTCACTAACCATTCTTAAGCACGTTCTTGGTCTTACTCTTCAAGATTTTCTAAATGTGAAAGTAACGGAACTTCTGACTGGCTAAACTGAATGGTCTAGCAAATCAGAAGTTCTGTTTCTTTCACACTGACAAAATTCTGAAGAATAAGACTAAGAATGTTCTTAAGAATGGTTGGTGAATATGGGCCCTGCAGGTTTAAATTGATGTAAATGTGTGACTATGGATGTATATGACAGTGGTATATACTAATGTACTCATTATATTATATGGTAATGACAACCAACATAATTATAATAGTGTGCCAGTCATGTATTGCAGCAGTAAAATAACTAGAAATACACAATTACTTTTTTTTCAATAACCAATGTTAACAATATTTGGGTGCATATAAACTTGATTTGACAGTCATTAACCTGTTCCTCTACATTAAACTGTGAATGAAATGGGTTATATTCATTTCAATTGTCATACCATTTAGGGTTTCACAGTGTCATATTATTTTCCTCAATCATTGTGCCATATTCAATCTATCCAGTGATAATAAGGATCATCGATCCAATCTACAAACGCTGTAAGTGTGATAAATGAAAATATATTAGAACTGTACAAAATAATAACTGGTTTTCACCTCATCATTTTATACTTGGAAATAGCCTATATCTGTAAATAACAACGAAAAATCCTATCTGATGCTGTTACTTCACATGACCCTAATTTATTGACCAATGAAAATGTTGGTATTTGTCCTGGTTTCTTATTTTGAACAAAGTATTTTGAGTGGTTTATGTGTTTTAGGGAACATATAATATACGATGTGTAAACAATGGTCCTGTGTGATACGTCATCGCACCAATGAGATGCAATGTTACCACGTGACTTTCTAGAAGACCTAGTTCAAATATATACAAATGATAATAAAGGTGGTCTCAATTGGGATTCTTTCTATCAATGTGGCCCCTGAAATCAATGAGCTTCTCCATGCAGTTTTGCACCCGTATATCATGGCAACCAATTCAGAAAATGACATATTCCGGTTTTCTCTAATTTGTTATATAGATATGGGTTATCCATAATATTTTTGAGTTAAAAACGGTGTATATTACCTATTCTTTGGACTTTAACGGGACTTTAAGACTTGATAAATATCATTCATTACACAGTTGTTGCAATGGTACTGAATAATAGTGTTTATTTCTGCAGATAAGATATCAAATGATATCTTTTAAAGGCTTGAATTACAGACATTATAAATCATCACTGTCACAAATGTTGACCTTTTTACACAGAAATGTTCTTCCTGTTTCAAAATTTTCTATCAATGCAATGTTAACCCGACATGACCAAACTTCATAACGTCTATTTGAGGTTCAATGCATGTTTTCATATGGTTTTGTTGTTTCCGTCTTATTTTTGAAGAAGGTCAAGCCCTTGTAGCTCAGCTGGTAGTGTATTGGACTTGAGAACAGGTGGTTGCCAGCTCTTTCCCTGACATGGCCAATTTCTTTCTGAGCAAATGATGATTGTCATTGCAACAGGATTAATTCCTCTCCCGCCATTGGCCATTGCTTCAGCTATGGTCATGTGGGAAAGCAGCCAGTGGCTTGGAAAGAATATTGTGTGAAGTACTGGTGAAAGACATTCCAGGCAAGTATGGATAGGTGCACTGGCCCACCTCAAGATAAAACTGAAATAATGTTGAAAATAGCATTAAACTCCATAATTCTCAATCAATCAATTTGGAAGAAAAATTGATACAAGCAATTTCAGTGAATTTTCCCTAGAAAAGAACAGAAGAATTTTCTGGTTGCACAAAACATGCAGTCTGATTTCTGATCTACCTATTCACTTTGCTGCAACACAATAGACGAAAGCAACCAGAAACTTGAGGTTATTAATTTCGGGTTTTATTTGTAGATGGAAAACTTCAGCTTTAACTCTTTAATGCAAGACAAAATTGTCGACTTGTCAAAATTCAAAGTGTTTGTGACTTCAATTCAAAAGTACCTCAAACTGTTTAAATTTATCTTTGATAAGGTAGCAAAATTTGTGGGAAAAGTAGAAAATGGTGGTTACCAGCATTTTCTCCTTTTCCAACAATGTTTTCAATGGGCTATTTTTCCCCTAGGGGTGTTTAAACTTAGGATCTATGGTAAAGGATTTATGATTAATTGAAATAACCTGTAGGACAATGGAAAATGTCATTAATCTGCAAAATGTGGCAAAAAGATCAAAGCATGTTGGGGCACTTGGGTACTGAATACATCAGACAACAACTGTGTTACATACAGGGATACAGGCTTACCTGTCTCTAACAATGTCACACTCATGCAAACTTAATAGACTGAAAAAAGGAAATATTCTCTACAGTACGGTGGCATATTTCTGCCACGAGATACAAGATAACTATTGGGATATTTTCAGAAAACTATCACGGTAAAACAATTTTTTTCTGGAAATATTACTTTTTATTATAATAGAAAGTCTAATGGCAAAAATATCATGATTAATTAATAATTCTTATTGTTATCACAATTCAAGTTTATGTTAGTGCCCGCAACTGACAATTACAGTATCAGATACTATTATGGAATATCTTTGGCTCCATCCTTATGCATTCCCCTTTTTTCTGATTGATCTGAAAGTTGTTCATACAAAGCAGTTTGAAACTTCTTTGTGTTTAACAGACTTTGATACATTTCATGTGAAGTCAAAACTTACAAATTAAGCTATAGTTGTATATAATTCAAATTTAAACTTACTGCCATCTTGTAAAGTAAAAAAGTACCAAATTTATCCAAATTGTGAATTGTCTACTAATAGATCAAGAAACTAGTAAAACTATCGCTACAATTTTGCCTTAGATGTCTACTTTGTGTACAAATGAGAAATTTTGCCTTAAAATGTTTGGCAATCAATGTAGAACTAGAGCTGTTTCTGAATGTGACTAATACCCCCACCAGCGCTTTGATTTTGTGCACAGATGGACACATGGATGGAAATACAGACAAACAGGCTGATTCCAGTATACCCCCTAAAACATTCGTTTTGCAAGGGTATAATTATCTAAATGAGTTTATTTCGATATTTTTCCAGGAAACTTTGATTTATTGCAACAATTTTCTAAAATTATCATAATCTTGTATCTCATGGCAGAAAAATGCCACCATACTACAATGATTTGATATAATGTCTAAAATGCTAGAGTACAACAAGATGCTTTTGCTGACAGTGAAGACATTGATCAGAATATGATAGAATATGTAGCCCCATCATTGATCTACATTGTCCTTTATTTTGAGACACTAAACAGCCTTGAAGCTGCAACAGATGGTGTAACTTTAGAAGGAAGCCTTGCATAAGCTATCAGAGCTCCAGATAGAGGGAGTGGTTTTGATTTCAGAATTGAAAATAATAATTTTTTTAACACTAAACCCTATGTTAAAGGTACTCATTCTAGTCGTTTCATCAAGACGATTCTAATGAGTACCCACAACATAGTGTTTGATGTATTTAGAATAGTATCACTCCCTCTTAGTATCACTCCCTCTTATCTGGAGCTCTGTGCTATGATTCTCAAGCCATTATGATGTCCATGCAATCAATCTGCTGTTTAACTCTTTACCAAATAACAAAAATTTTAAATTGCTCCAAAGTGAAAGCATTTGCAAATGACAAATGTGAATCAAAAATTGAAATTTGATTTGGAAAGGGTAGAAAACATTCTGGGAAAAGGAGAAAATGCTGGTTACCAGTATTTTTTCCTTTTCCCACAATTTTTTTCAAAGGCTTTCTTTCTCAGTGTCATTAAAAGTCAGAATTGTGTGGTGGCACAGGGTTAAGATATAATTTATTTAGATATTTTCATTTACAGTTTCTTCGTTTTCACAAAAACATAAGTACCTACTGGTAACTATTCCATCTTGCAGCAGACAGTTTTGATTGATTGAACTGGCGTTTAGCACCCTTTTAACGGCTTAGATCATATCACCGCCGTCAGCATACCTACGCATGTGTTTCCTTGCTTTCTCACACCAGTACTGACACAACCTTCTTTCCAAGTCACAACCTTCTTTCCAAGTCACAGACTTCTTTCTCAGATTCATCAGAGGTGCATTTTTGTCATACAGTACTTAGATAAAACCATTCTGATGGGATAATCTGTCAAACATCACACCTTTACAAGGAACTAAAAGTTTAACTTTTCAAAACATTTAGCAGCAGACGTCCTTCACAATCATGTATCTCTATCTTTGAGGCAATTGACCAACTATTCTCAATAATTGTATTGTTGATTGAATTTGCATTTATCATCGCCATCAGTTTCCCATATGGGTGACACCCCCTGCAAGCTGTTAGTAGGCAGTAGTGCAGATACAGGACAAAACCCACCCTAAGTGTGTTTCGTGTATAGCACCACAGGAATCGGACGTTTATTTGGTCAAAATGGCTAAATGTCAGGCAAAGTGGTCACTCTCTATTAGAAAATAATACAAGGAATGCAACGGATTTCCGATAAAAATTTGACACAACTGTCACCGAAAATCATCGCTGAAAATGGGGTCAAATAAATGGTATTGGAGATATTCGCCTGGATGGACACACGGATGAAAGGACAGACGGATGGACAATGCTTGAACTATGTCCCTCCACCTTTGGTGGGGGATAAAAAGAATCATTCAATACTCAATAACATTGCCACGATATGAGTCAAGGCCCCCTGCTTTCGATTAGGTGTAGCAAAGCTAGTTAACCCGTTACCACACAATCCTGACTTTTTACACCCCTGTGAAAGAAGCCTTTGGAAAACATTGTGGGAAAAGGAGAAAATGCTGATAACCACCATTTTTTTTCCCATAACCTTTTTCTTACCTTCCTACAACAGATTTTAATTCTTTAGTCACATTCATTTTGTTGTCTGCAAACACTTTCAATTTGGACCAGTCTAAAATTCTGTCATTGGTAAAGGGTTAAGCTATGCCAAAAAAAAATAAAATGGTCCATTGTTTGTTTAAGAAATAATCTTCTGTCTATCATGGTATATTGTTCAATAAACCACAGTTGTGAGTTATGAGGCGCAATAAATAATCCATGAGGGCGATAGCCTGAGTGGATTATTCATTGCGCCCCATAACTCACAACGTGGTTTATTGAACGGTATACCACGATAGAAAGAAGATTATTTCGATTCTAACTTGGCCAATTCTTAATGAAAGGAAAACAAGTTCAAACTAAGAGTAAAACGCGGATGAAGATTATGTTCCATTGAATAACTCACTCATTGAATGACGTCACTCTACATGGATTGTCGCAGATTTTACCACATTTTCCTTGCACTGTGTTTATTGAGCCCCGTGTCATGTTAGAATAATATTTTGGGGTTTCATAAATGTGCAAGCAAATTATGCAAGCAGGGGCCCGCCAAATAAAGATGTGCACATTTTTTACCAAATTATACGAATTCACTATTTATTCATTCTTCAGCACCAGGAAGAAGTTCAAAAGCAGGCCTATTCGGCTACGCCAAAAAAACCCACATACCTAAGTTTGGTATTTCTCTCTTTTTCCGCTCGTTCTGCTTCAAGTACCCTTAGCTCTTTTCCAGGAAGTATGTGTCCCGTGAAGGATCCCGCTCGTGGTCTCTGATTAAGAATACGCATATGCTGAAAAAAACAAAACACAAAAATGTTCAAGCGTCTGAAACCAAGATGCTAAGTAGATGAATCATGTTACTCTAGCCTAGAGCAAAACGACCCACATACTTGTGCAAGGTTCTGCACAAAGTCATCTTTGCAAGCCAAGGCCGACGATTCAATACGCAACTCTACCCTTGGCGGATCGAGCTTGATTTTTACATTCCTCCGATAGGCTTTTTCATTGGATGCAGCCAGCTCTAGCTGCAACGAATGAAATCGCTCATAGCATTTCGTCTTTGATAAAAATAGAACAAGGTCTCTACCTTTCGAATAGAAGGTAAAACATGGAAACCCACGTGGATGTCTGCTTATCGCTTCATGTTTATTCGTAAGTAAGTTTGTAAAACGAAATTTCATTTGCTTTTAGAAATATGATGTAAAGGGGGGTAATATCCAGCATCCAATAGAGGGCGCATCGCAGGAATCTCAAAATCGGGCTCAATCAGCAAAGGTAAGATCCACGCAGTGATCGTAAACTTGGCTCGCGAAGATGGTACAAAGTAGGTTTACTGCATCTGCAAAAAAAAATTGACCTACGTTAGCCTGCAATTTGTACAGGCTGACCTCAGAGATGCCAACCATTCTGATTTTTGCAGAATCATACTGATCTTAAAGTCTTATATCTATATTACGATCTTTGGCACTGAAATTCACACAAAGAATGATTTTCAACCTAGCAAAAAAAAGAAAGTAATAAACTTCCTTATTATGCAAGGGAGAGTAGCCTGGTTACCAATGAAATAGTGTAACTTCCCTCTGACAGACTGGTTTACTGTATTTTGTCCGAAAGTTCCTCATGTACTCATAGTAAACAGTAAAATAGTTGTAAACCTGACTAGTCAATAGAGAAAATGGTTGTCCCAGCCAAAAAACTTCATGTCATGCAGAAGTTATCGGCGAATATACCAATCTGTGGCCTGTTCTCAAGCCATTTAGTATAGGAAGGAAGTAGGTATGTACTGTGCTCTTTGGCCATATGTCTTTGGTGAGTCTATATTCACATATTGAATTATATTTAAAGTACATGTATGATGTTTTCCAGAAACTTTCCTCAGATTCCTGACAAATGGCTTCAGGATTCCGGGTAAGTTTCATTAACCCTTTCCCAAACGACAAATTTTGGACCCTTCTCAACCAAAAGAGTTTGTAGACGACAATTTTAGATTTGGACAAAATGACAGAAAGTTCTCAAAATGGGTAGAAAACACTGTGGGAAAAGGAGAAATTGCTCATTATGAGCAATTTCTCCTTTTTCCACAGTGTTTTCTAAAGACTTTTGCTGTAAAAACCAGGGCTTGTTTGGGAAAGGGTTAAGAGTTGGCATCTCTGTGACTTAGGTTGAACCTTTTTGCCATTGGTCACTTTTTTGGATGGCACAGGACAATTCTACTTTCAGATCCAGTTGAGTCTCAGAGAAAGGATTTAATGAATCTATAATTATCTTAGGACTTACTGGGTATAATACATTAGGGAGATACATTGGGTCCCCTTTTGCCAGAGACTGGCTCAATTATGTTAAACTGAAACTTAAACTGAAACTTCTAACATTCTATGACTGACCAGCATTTTCTCCTACTACCAGGCGAGAATTTTTTTATTAGTTGATTTACAAACCCGCCGACTGCAATTTTCCCAAAACCAGAAAAAAAATATAAGAAGGTTCCAAAACATTTTTTAAAAATTTTTCCGCCGACTCTAACCATTATTCGTTTCGTCAAAAAAAAATCTGTATTTAAAGCGAACATCAACTCAAACTTTTAAACTGGTACCTGTCTTGTCTCCTGTAACCTTCCGATACGAAGATCAATAACATGCAGCAGCGGGACCCACGCTGCCAATCGCCATTTTTGCCAGTTGTAGTTTTTCTTTAACTGGCAAAAATGTGTCGAAAGGATTTTTTATTGACATTTTTGTCTCAACTCACGAGATAAGTGGAGAAAGACTGAAGCAGGAACTTGAGGAAATATGGTATAGGGTGAAAAAGTCGTCTTCATTGACTCAAATTTGCATCATCAAGCTTTCACAGCGAAAAAACTTCGCCTAACAAACAGTCCCGACCAGGCCTATATTCATGAAATATCGGCAATCGAAGACAAAGGATGACAGGTTATCACTAATTAACTTTATCAATTTGGACAAGACAGCAGAGTGTTATGATCCTTACCTGTTACTAACTCACTAAATCCACCCCTTTATCCTACGAAAATCACACTTTTTTTTCCCACAGGTAAAGCGTCTGCATATTTGTTTAAATGACGTCACACTATCGATCATTACTGATTCTCAAAACATGAATAGTTATAAAATAAACTTGAATTACCACCTCTTACAGCTGAAGATATTTTTTCCAAACATATTTTAAATAAATTATAATGGTAAAGTGAAGGATTAGAAAAATCTTAAAGACGATCATTTGCCTTCCTCATGTCGGCAACTCAGCAAAACATGCAGTGTACTGTTCTATTTTTAGAATACTCTACACCTTTTCCTCCTTATCAGCTAGTTTATTGACTAATAGATTACATCTCTATAGATCTTGTTAAGTTTCTTTTAAACTTTAACAAGTCATTATCATGTTTTTGAATTAAGATTGTGGTCCCCATCACAGGCATAAAGAAGTTTTTTTCTCTTCTTACCAGTCTGGACACTAT
The DNA here is from genome assembly GCA_943736015.1 of Tridacna crocea. NCBI lineage: Eukaryota > Metazoa > Mollusca > Bivalvia > Cardiida > Cardiidae > Tridacna > Tridacna crocea. The sequence continues at coordinate 27,623,809 of OX031066.1, read as the reverse complement.
TTGTAATCTGATGAGAAATGTTAGAGTTTTGAGTTAAGTGTAACTCTGCATTAGTGGGGTCATAGGCAATCAAAAACAAAATGGTCTGATAATGTTCTTTTGAGTCAACAAATACGCCAGGATAGAAATCCTTACTAATTGTTTTTCTTTGATATAGCAAATCATATCCAAAAGGGATAGTTAGGTGCAACTTCTTTTCTTCCATGGAAGGCATACAGAAATTCTCTCATCACATACTTTCTTTTGTTAGGTTCAAGAAAGGGATACTGTCTACTTGCAGCACAAGTCTGCTTCTAGATTCATACAAATTTAATACATTATGTGTTTTTATCATGCTTATACCCCCCATAAACAAAGTATGGGGGATGTATACTGGAGTCACCATGTCTGTCTATCCGTGTGTCACAAAAAGCTTGGCATAACTTCCAAAGTAGAAAAGCTAGTGATTTCAAACTTTGGATTTTTGTTCAAGGCTTAACTTCCAAAATAAAACAGCTAGCAACTAAAAACTTCATGTACAGATCGGCCACATTAAAGAGAAGTACAGTGTACAAGAAGCATAACTTTTTCCACTATTTTAAGGGTTATATCTTTTTGTATATTTAACTTTGGATTTTTATCTGGAGCTTAATTTCCAAAGTACAAAAGCTACTGACTTCAAACTTCATATATAATTAGATCACCATAAAAAAAAGAGCACTTTACCAGTACCATAACTATATTCCCACTATTTTCAATTTATTTCCCTTTGTAAATTTTAATTTGGATTTTTGTCTGGGGCATAACTTTCCAAGTATAAAAGCTAGTACCTTCAAACTTCATATACAGATGGACCACATTAACAAGAAGTACAGTTTTCATAACTATAACTCTGTTCCTGCTACATTTAGAGTTATTGCCCTTTGTTAATTTTAACTTTGGATTTTTAAAATGAGGCATAACTTGCAAAGTACAAAAGTTAGTCACTTCAAACTTCATATGATTTTGAATCACATCAAAGTAAAGTGCACTGTGCAAGAACCATAAATCTTTTCCCACTATTTTCAGAGTTATAGCCCTTTGTAATATATATTTTTTTAAACTCTTTTGTACTAAACAATTCTGCATTCTGTGACAAAGAGCTGTTTAGTGACAAGGAGCTGGTTTGGGGTATGATCACATTTAGTGATAGCTCAATTGTTTTTGTTTTGTTTTGGGAGCTCAAACAATGCCAACTTCATAACAACCTCAATAGAGGTGACTTAGGAAAACATTATGAGAAAAAAAAACATGTCTGTTTTTTGTAGATTCACTGCAATGAATTTCCAGAACTGTTTCTGTAAAATTGTGCTAAATTTATTGGAACTTCAGAACTTCTTAGCTAATGTGGTGGTTTGTGAAAGAGCGACTTTCTGTTTCTTTTCTTGTCAGACAATCATACAGAGCCTAAGTTTTAAGAATTCATTTTGCAGCAAACGTCGTAGAGCCAGATCAGACTTCTTGTAAAGGAGCAAATTCGATCAGAATCTTCAATGTTTGCTATTCTGAATGTGTCTTTGGACCTCATGGATCTGTGGCATGACATTATTAAAGGTGGTCATTACAGTTTTTAAGGTATCCAGAATAGATTTTTAGGAAAATTATGGTAACTTGAAAGATGTAACTATAATACAGACTGTTGGTTTACCTCACTAGTTAAATTTTAAGTTTCTTGCGGTATTGGTAGGAAAAAAAATAATGAAAAGAAAAATCTCTTTTTTTTTAATTTTTTTATCGACTGAACATTTTTAGAGTTTTTAATTTTATTTTTTTTTCGTCCCCCCGACCCTAAATTTGAAAAAAAGATCTCGTAAATCAACTTATAAAAAAATTCTGGCCCCACACTGGTTTGAAAGGTCTTCTCTTACATCTAAAATTTGGGAGTACATGGTAAAGGGTCAAAATAGAGCACAATATGTGAGGACCAAGTCCAAACTGGGGCGTAACTGTGTCAAAACTATTTCTATGGTTACCTGTTTCTGCTGTATTGGACCCTCTTTTGAAAGTTAACTCTTTACCTTACAATCGCGACTTTTAGCAACCCTGAGAAAAAAGCCTTTTGAAAGCATTGTGGGAAAAGCAGAAAATGCTGGTAAGCAGCATTTTCTCCTTTTCCCACAATGTTTTCTACCCTTCCCAAAGCAAATTTCAATGTTTGAGTCGTGTTTATTTTGTCATCTGCAAGTGATTTCAATATGGACAAGTCTACAATTTTCTCATTTGGTAAAATGTTAAGAACTAGTCCAAGTTAGGAGTAAATATCTGAACTCTTTACTGAACGCCAAGATTTTATACTTGTCTAAATTGAAAGCATTTGCAGACGACAAAATAAACGTGACTCAACCACTGAAATTTGACTCTTGGAGAATAGAAAACATTGCTGGAAATGGAGAAAATGCTGGTAACCTGCATTTTCTCCTTTCCCACGATGTTATCAAAAGCTGTTGTTGAAAGTGGGGATTGTGTGGTAAAGAATTAAGTAGTGATAGAAACATGTAAGATAGACATGTACACATAACATTACATTATACATTGTAATATAGCAAAATTTTTGCAAAAATGATGCACCGGAAAAAACCAATAACTTATGGGCCATGACCATACTTTGATGTTTTCTTATAAAACAACCGAGCTAAAAATTAGCAACACACAAATCATGTTTCTTATCCCATTACCACACAGCAAATTCTAGACCTATCTGAATTGAAAGCATTTGCAGACAACAATTTCAAAGTGGCTCAAATGGTGCAATGTTGGTTTGATAGGGTAGAAAACATTGTGGGAAAACAAGAAAGTGCTGATTACCAGCATTTTCTCCTTATCCCACAGTGTTTTCAAAAGGCTTCTTCCTCAGGGGCATTAAAAGTGGTAAAGGGTTAAGTATAAAAACATGACCAAGGGATGTTGGTAGATTATGTGAAAGGTAATTGTGGGGTCTGACCAAAAGTTTTTTATAACAGAATTTTCAAAGATATGTCTAATACAATCGAAGGGAGACAACACTTCCAACATTTCTTAATTGGAAAGACCCAAGCTGTTGATGCGCCATAAAACAACATTCATTCTCATTTGGGAAACAATTTGACTGAGCCAGGGATTGAACCAGCAACCACCTGTTCTCAGGTCCTGTACGCTTTTCAGTGAGCTATCAGGGCTTGGCCAAGAAAGTCTAAGCAAAGCCCTGGTCCATATCTACACTGGCTGTCAAGGTAACTTTAACCCATTACCAAACAAAAGTGACTGAAAATTTGAAATTTGTTTTGTGAAGGGTAGAAAACGTTGTAGGAAAAGGAGAAAATGCTGGTTACCAGCAATGTTTTCTGAAGGCTTCTTTCTCGGGGGCTTCAAAAGTAGAGATTGTGTGGTAATGGGTTTATTGTGGAATTTAGTGTTCTAGGGATTAAGATATCTATCAGATCTGCTCAGAATTTAAAAAAATGTTGTTATCTAACTCTTTACCAAATAATAAAATTTTAGACTGGCCCAAACTGTAAGCACTTGAAGACAAAAAAAAAAGTGCTGCTTACCAGCATTTTCTTCTTTTCCCACAATGTTTTCAACAGGCTTTTTTCTGAGGGTCACTAAAAGTCCGGAATGTGTGATAAAGGGGTAAGGAAAAACAAAAAATTAATATAAGGACAAGGGTTAACACAGAATACCTCTCTGATTAGCTAAATTATTTATGCTACAACTCCCAAAAGATGAGAACAATTTGATCATACCTGTTATAAAGTCTTTGTTTTATTCATGAAATTTTTGAGTATCATCTTTACCACATACTTAAATAATACATATTTATAGGCTGTGTTGTGTGAAAAAGGGGTTAAATTTATTACTCAAACAAATTGACATGAAATAAATAATCTCTTTAACCATATATTACACTCTTTAATTTTTTTCCGAACTTAGCTTCGGCTAATGTCGTCGTCTGCATGCGGAACTTAGTGCACAATTTTTAACTGTTTATGCAGCTAATATATTTATCAGGTCTTTAACCCTTCACCAAACAATCCCTGGTTTTTACAATCCTGAGAGAGAAGTCTTTTGAAAACATTGTGGGAAAAGGAGAAAATGCTGGTAACCAGCATTTCCTCCTTTTCCTGCAATGTTTTCTACCCTTCTAGGTCAAATTTCATTTTTTCAGTTACATTTATATTGTCGTCTGCAAGTGCTTTCAACTTGAACCAGTCTAAAATTTTGTCGTTTGGTAAACAGTTAAAGAATACTGAAAATACCTAAAATAAACAAGATTATGTTTGTTTTAATTGGTAATTTGATAATACGAAGCCAGTAACATAGATATAAGCTGCATTTTCCGTGTAGTCTAATCTTGATCCATGTCATCCGAAAATGCTCTGATGTTTTGACTATGGCATGCACTTAAAGGTATAACCCAGAATTTACCGTTAACAGAATTTCTGTACCGTGCGATTATACCCAATGGTATAAATACTCATTTTTTTATTCTTTTGCATACAGGTCAATTTCAGGTTAAAATTAACTCTGTACCACACAATCCCGACTCTTAACGACCCTAGAAAAAAAAACTTAAAAAAACATTGTGGGAAAAGGAGAAAATGCTGGTGATCAGCATTTTCTCCTTTTCCCACAATGTTTTGTATCCTTCCCAATACAAATTTCAAATTTCAGTCACTTTTTTGTGTTGTCTGCAAATGCTTTCACTTTGGACCAGTCCAAAAATTTGTTGTTTGGTAAAAAGTAAAACTAGTCTAAAATGTTGTTGTTTAGTAAAAAAGTTATTTTACATCAATTGAGACACAAGTTCTTACAAATGACACTAATCTCTTTCGATTCTGCTTCCAGGGAACTACTCCAGTACCCATGCTGAATATGTTGGCCAATAAAAAGTCTTAAAGTTAGCAAACCCTCCCAGTCTTGAAATGGGGTCTTATTTGTTTTGAGGCCAACACTCTATGGACACCACACAATACTTTTATACTTTGCGACCCACCACAGTGAGATGAGCTGGAAAAACACTCTCAAGTGAGTAGAAAAACAAACATTTTCCCACTGATTTCACAGACAAAATAGTCCCTTGGGAATGATATTAGCAGACATCTTTCAAAATAGCAACAGATAGATCAGCTGAACAGAGCTAATGCTTTTTGTGCTTTATCAAATACTCCAGACACTCTCAGTCAGTACAAAAGATAACAAGAGGGCCATGATGGCCCTGTATCGCTCCACTGGCTTTTTTAACCCTTTACCAAACAAGTCAAACTGTTAACAACACTTAAAGAGAAGGCTTTCAGAAACGTCATGAGAAAAGGACAACATGTTGTCAGCCAGTATTTCCTCCTTTTCCCACTACGTTTCCTAATCTATCTAAGACAGAAATAGTCATTTATGCTACATACAATCTGTATTTTTGCAAATGGCTTTAAACTTGGTACAGGAAAAAAGAATTTTTGTTTTTTAAAGAGTAGAATTAAAGTACATTGCATTTAATTGTGATTGACCGAGACATACAGTATAAAAAGTCTGTATGGTAATAAACTTACACTGAAAACATAACCTCCACCCTGCTTTAAAAACAAAAAAAATATCTAAAAACAAATCCATTTTAGGAATCCTTCAGTCAAAATTTATGGCAAGAAGGGGATAAAACAGTTTGCTCTTGATCTACTTTCTGTTTTCATATAAGCATTTAAGTCCTGTTTCTGAACTACAAGTGTAAATAATACCAAAGTGTTGAACATTTGCCTTGGACACTCACTCAACCTTTAGTTTCTTATGATTTTTGGTCTAAGCATTTCTTCTTTTCCCACAATGTTTTCTACTTTTCCCAAAACGAATTTCTGATTTTGAGTCAAGTTTATTTCTTGTCTGCAATAATTGCCATTTGAAAAATAGTTAATACCAACAAGAAGGCAACACTCAGTCAATTACAGCTAAGCCTCTGTATTTCAGTCTGTTGCGGACAGGACTTGAGAGTAGGTAGGTTGCTGGTTTGATCCCTGTGTTAGCCATATTTTTTTTCAACGAAGTGATGACAGTCAGGACTCAATGCAACAGGATTAGATCTTTCTCTGACAGCTAAAAATTATTTTGACAATGGTTATGTGAGAGCAGCCGGTAGTTTGGAATGAATATTTTACAGTCTCAGTACTGGTAAAAGAAACTCTATGAAAGTATGGATTGGTAAACAGCAGTCACAATATTACCGAAAATGTCTTTATTACAGCGAAAAAGTCAAACACTATACAATTAATCAATCAAATACGTCAATTAACTCAGTACCAAACTACAAAATTTTTGGCTTGTCCAAATCAAAAGCATTTGCAGACGACAAAATAAAAGTGACTGAAAATTTGAAATTTGTTTTGTAGGGGGTAGAAAACATTGAGGGTAAAGGAGAAAATGCTGGTCACCAGCACTTTCTCCTTTTCCCACAATGTTTTCTAAATGCTTCTTTTTCAGGATTATCAAAAGTAGGAATAGAGTGGTAATGGTATAAAGCTAAACCCATTCCACATAATTGTGCTTGTATCTCATTCAATCTCAGGCCACTTTGACAATTACTAGAAGCTAATTTTACAGCATTTTTGTATGATATTAGTTTTCTGTAATAAAGAACAACATGCATCAGTTCCAGCTTTCATATCCAAGTTGCCACAATTCTGTGATATCTTTTATCTGCTGAGTACAAGCAGTTCATCAAAGCATTTACAGGATTATTTATAGGTAACACATGTAGTTCCTTTTCCCAAAAATACATGGGCTTCCCTGTATATACACACACATGGTCATGCACCTGACATCATGACAGCACTTGGTTGAATTCAGATCAATTGTTTTTAAAGTCCACGAGCTGAAGGCACATGAAGAAAACTTACTACTACACAATCCCTACTTTTCATAGTTTCAGTTAGTTTTTTAACCCATTACCACACAATCCCTATTTTGACAACCCTGAGAAAAAAGCCTTTAGAAAACATTGTGGGAAAAGGAGAAAATGCTGGTAACAAGCATTTTCTCCTTTTCCCACAATGTTTTCTACCCTTCACAAAACAATTTCAAATTTTCAGTCATTTTTATTTTGTCGCCTGCAAATTAATGCTTTGGATTTGAACAAACCTAAAAGTTTGTTGTTTGGTAACAAGTTAAATGAAATAGCAAATACACAGAGAAATGTAGTGAAATACAGTGCCTTTTCAAGCATACAAAAGACTGAAGAAGACCTTGGTGTCCTAGTATTTTAATAGTTACCTGCCCTTGTTGTACGAGTTCCTCTTTGGACAGTTAATAACTTGTCCAAGTTTCAAGTAAATATCTTCAGTTATAAGAGAAATACTAAAAAGTGTCAAAGATTTTGTATAAAGCCATTCCTGCCTCCAGGACTAAGACAACTAAAGCTGTCACTGAATGTGACTTTATACTCCCACCAGCGCTTTGACAGTATTTTGTACACAGACGGACACACGGACGGACACACAGACAGATACACTGTAGGACCCACAGACTGACCAACAGACACACACACAGGCTGATTCTAGTATACCCCCCGCCGAAAACATTTGATTTGCGGGGGTATAATAACTTGCTGATTTCTTAAAAAACTGCCAAGCTAAAAAAAACCTGCATTTAACTCATTACCATACAGTGCCAATTGTTAACAACCCTGACAAAGACAATGGATCCATTAGATTTTTGATGAGAGTGTTCTTGGGCAAGACAGTCCTCACAGCCATCGCATAGCACTGTTGGGACCCATGCAGGAAATACATGAATACTGTGTAAGGAGAAATTTTTGCAACATGAAAATTTGCCAACTTTTCTGTCTGAATATTTTCCAACAAGTTACCAACAAATAGCGAGTGCGCTGAATTTGCCAACATTTCTGTTTGTAAAGTAATCGTTATCAGTCATTGTTATTCACAAATTTTTCGACACACATACACATTATTATGGTGTGTGAGCTGTCACTGTAATGTGATTGAGTTAATGTTGCAAGTGGCATAAAACACCATTCAATCAATCCACCCATCTTTTCTGTATGTCATCTTACAAAAAGAGGAGGTAAATGGTGATCATTAGAAGAGCCTCAGGGCATCTTGGTTCCATACTTAAAGCTCACTGAGTGGTTTTTAATCCAATTATACACTAACAGCTACAGAGAAAATATTTTCGAAAATTCAATTATGAGAAATCAATAAGATTCCTTTTTACCAACCAAATACGGTTTTTCCTCAACCCCCCTTTTTAAAAAATTATTCTTTATGTATGTGAAACGTCATTTTCAATACGGCAGTCACTACCTATCCATGCTCTCCTGGAATTTCATTTATCAGTACTCCACAAACAAAAAATATTCATTCAAAGTCACTGGCTGCTTTCCCACATAACCATCATCACAACAACAGTCAGCAGTGAAGAGAGGAATGGATCCTGTCGTAATGACCTTCATCAATACTCGGAAAGGAATCGGTCGAGCCTGGGAATCCTACCAGCGACCCCTTATTCTCAAGTATTATCGACTGGGCTACAGTGTGGCCCAGACCTATTTTTTTTATTAAATTCGGGACCAACCATTTCTAAAATATTCCTGTTCATCTAAATATCTGCACTGTTTATTTCATTTGAAAGGTGTAAAACCAATCCCTATATAGTCTATGGAAAAGCAACATATATACCAGTAGAGCATAAACATTTAGAAATTCTTAGATCTTTACCACAGAGTTGAAAGCATTGTGGGAATAGGAGAAAATGCTTGTAACCATCATTTTCTCTTTTTTCCAACAATATCTTCAAAAGGTTTTTTTTTTTTCTCAGGTGTATTAAAACTCATAGTAACCAGCATTTTTTCCTTATCGCACAATGTTGTCTACCGTTCTTTAGTTGAATATCTGTTTCAAAGTTTTGTTGTCTGCATAGGCTTTTCAGGTCAGCAGACTCTAACTTTCATACTATTGAGAGATGGAAGCTTCCAAGATTTACTAAAATACCCTTTACCATAATGTCAATGTTACAAATATCTAGCTCTGAATAAGTACCAGTATAAATAGGCACACAATATATTTATTACTGAACTGAGTGGTCAACATCTTCCCAAGCCAAGGTTACGATCACTATGTGGATCTTACCTTGGCTGATTGAGCCCGATTTTGAGATTCCTGTGATGCACCCTCTATTGGATGCTGGTTATTACACCCCTTTACATCATATTTCAAAAAGCCAATGAAATATCGTTTTACAAACCGCTTACAAATACACATGAACGATAAGCAGACATCCAGGTGGGGTTCCATGTTTACCTTCAATTCAAAAGGTAGCGACCTTATTCTATTTTTATCAAAGATGAAATGCTAAGAGCGATTTCATTCGTTGCAGTTAGAGCTGGCTGCATCCAATGAAAAAGCGTATCGGGGGAGCACCAAGGGTAGAGTAGCATAGTGAATCGTCAGCCTTGACTTGCGAAGATGTGTGGTCAATGGCCAGCAACTCTCATACCAAAAGACAACTGCCCGAGATTGGCCTTGGCTGAATGGCCTTTATGAAAACATCTATGTTTACCAATGAATTAGGGGCTGTAGACCTTAATTAGGGCATATCTAAAATTTTGTATTTTGCTAATGGGCTAAGAGGCTCCTGAACTTCTTTTTATTCCCATCACACCAAACTCTTAAATTTCTCAATCTGTTTCAAAATTTTTTGACAAACAGACTTAAACTGTTTTTGGACTGAGTGGACGTATAGCCTTCTATGATCTGTTTACAAACTTAATTCATGGATGGCTTAGGACGGGAAGGGTGGCCCAGAACTACAAGCCAGCTCAAAATCTTTTGCCCTCCATCCTGTTCTGTAATTAGACAAAATGTCAACACACTACAAACGAGATGGACTTTCTACAGATGAAACTGCCATATTTTGATCCTAATAAAGACGTGGTACAGTCCGGCATCAATTGGCAGTGTTTGCATTTTACGGATGATATTATGCGTCCTAGCCCTTTTTAGATTTTGATGACCAAGGTAAGACTTTTCAAGAATAAGTTTGTTGAAACAAGGGCTTCAGGCATTATCAGGCCAAAGTAGCATCTTCTACCCCAACCCCAACCTGTCTTCAGATAATGTCTGGACAATTGGTAAAATGATCCGAGAACTAGTTTGGTGTAACAGTGGCTTTAGATCTGCAATTTTTAAGCTTTTGTCACAATTGGTGATAAAAATGGCCTAAAAGACTGGAGCAGCCTTTTGATGTCACCATTAATCAAAGTCGGGCCAATTTAATTAACCCTCTACCACACTGAGTCTCAATTTTTAACAACCCCGGTAAATGAGACTTCTGACAACATTGAGGGAAAAGGAGCATTTTCTCCTTTTCTGAAAATGTTTTCTAACCTTCCAAGAAAAAAATCAGTCATTAATTTTGAATACATGATTATTTTATAAAGTATGTTGTCTGCAAATACTTCCAGTTTGGAAAGGCCTAAAATTTTGTGTGGTATAGATTTAAAGTTTGGTGCCCCATAATCACACTTGGCTAAGCATACTGGACTGTGCATACAACTTTTTTCCCTGAAGCAAACTGTCTGAAACCATACCCCTTTCCCACAAAATGACAATTTTTAACGATCCTTGGGAAAAGAACTTTTGAAAACATTGTGGGAAAAGGAGAAAATGCTGGAAACCAGCATTTTCTGATCCTTTTCCCACAATGTTTTGTTCTTCCCTATCAAAGAAGGATTGCACCATTGTAGCCATAATGAAATAGTCATCTGCAAATGCTTTCAATTTTGACATGGTTAAAATTTTGTTATCTGGTATAGAGTTAACAAAACCACAAATTTTTACACTCGTCCAATTTAAAAGCATCAGCAGAAATTAATGTAATTCAAAAATTGCAATATATAGCCAGAAGGATAGAAAACGTTTTGAGAAAGCAAAAGTGGCGGAAATAATGATTTGTCTCTGAAGTAGTAAAACCGATCCCTTGAAGATGGAGAAAATGCTTGTTATCAGCATTTCCTTCTGTTTCCACAATGTTTTCAAAATCCATCCTCCTCAGGGTTATTATAGCATGGTAAAGGAGTTAAATGGATTGAATAATTGATTATTTACTGTGTTACGTTTTTAAAATTATTTTAGTTGTATCCTGGTGGCCAGTGCATGTATCCATGCTTTCCTGGAGTTTCTTTTACAGCTACTCTGCACAATTCTTCTTTCCAAGCCACTGGCTGCTTTCCCACATTTTGAGACAATGGTCAGCAGTGGAAGAGGAATGAATCCTGTCACAATTCAGTCAATCCGCAGAAAGGAATTGTCAAAGCCATGGGTTTAACCCATGACCCCACCCCCTGTTCTTAAATTCCTGCATGCTACCGACTGAGCCCCCCCCCCCCCCCCATCCCAGGCTCGGCTAGGTAAAGGGTAAAAATACTTTTGGACAAAAGGAGAAATTGTTCATATCAAGTAATTTTTCCAATGGCAACAATAATTTCCCATGCCTTATGTGAAAGTTGTACGTTGGTTGTATCAGGGTTTAATGCCACTTTAAGAGCTATGGTCATATCATGGCCGTCGTTGAAGCACATGTGTTTCCTGGCTTTCTAGTTAGTACTAACACAACTTTCTTTCCAAAGCCACCAACTACTTTTCTCACATGCTTCAGCAGAGGTGAGAGGCGAAAATACACTGGAAAGAAAGTTCGCCTCAACTGGGTATCAAACTCACAACCACCAGGTCATGAGTCTGACACACTCACCACTGAGCCACCCGGGCAGGCCTTATGTGAAAGATATTAATTCATATTCATAACACATACCCCGCACTCTTGACAAAATGAAAAAACTTTAGATTAGTCTTAATTAAAAGCATTTGCACAGGACAAAAAAAAATGTGACTAAAGAGTTGAAATTTTATAGGAAAGGAAGAAAACATTGTGGGAAAAGGAGAAAATGCTGGTTACCAGCATTTTCTCCTTTTCCCACAATGTTTTCAAAAGCTTTCCTTCTTAGGTTCGTTAAAAGTCGGATTGTGTGGTAAAGGGTTAAGCCACATTCTGTGACAAGGGAGCTTACTGTCTCTGCAGAACTGATATAATCACCTCAGCATGACCTCTGACCCGAGTTGAAACTTTTTGCTATCTATAGTACATTTTCCGCATGTCACAGAACCAGTGTACCTCACGATTCAGTTGGTTATCATACAAAATAAGATTTCAGAGCTTCATACAAGAGGGAGTGATGGTATTCTCAATCCATTATTTCTCGTTGAAACCCTATGTTGTGGGTACTTATTGGAATTGTCTTGATGAGACGATTCTAATGAGTACCTACAACATACAATAGTGGAAAATAATCATTTTTTTTTCAATCTCAAAATCAAAATCACTACTCCCTCTATCAAGAGCTCTGGATTTTATTGATACATAATTGAACAGCTTGCATAGTATCATGCATCAAGGAGATGCACTAAGCCCCTTTTTGCCAGAGCACAGTGCAATATATTTTCTCAGCAAAATCTGCTGCAAATTGTGTTCAAGAGAAGTGACAGTTCAGGCATCCTGAACTTGATGAACCAACAGTTTCTAGGCTTCTGATCTGATGTGTCAGCAATATGAACCCCAGATGTGTTTAATAACCAAGGTGAATTAGTATCAAGTATAAAAGGCATCATAAAATTCATAACTATAATGTTATGAACACTCTTAACCGAACAACAAAATTTTGGACTGATCCAAAATGAAAAACACTTGCAGAATACGAATGAAACAAATCTCAAAAATTTAAACTTGTTTCCAGCAGGGTAGAAAACATTGTGGGAAAAGGAGAAAATGCTGGTAACAGCATTTTCTCCTTTTTTCCCACAATGTTTTCAATAGGATTCTTACCGAGTGTTGTAAAAACCAGGGATTGTTCGGTAAAGGGTTAAAAGCATCATAAAATTCATGTAACCATGTTATGAACACTTCACTTTGCATAGATCTATGAATAGAAAGAGAAAAACATCTTTTAAAGTTTTTTTTTTTTGACAAAAGCAGAGAATGCTAGAACTTATTCTATTTTCATCTACTTGCTGCGATGATTTCTTCTGCAGATGTTTTCAATTTGAACAAAGCTAAAATTTTGATGTCTGGTAAAGTGTTAATTAAATAGCGAAAAGCTCTAACCACATAAAAAAGGAGGTTCTGCCAGAAATAATGCACCAGATGTCTTGATAGGTCAGTTCATAATAGTATTTAATTTTTGCGCATTCTTAGTTTAGATTTGTGACTTTTGCTTGTTTGGTTGGAGTTTCATTACTCCAGATAAGGGCGAGTTATGATATTTTAGGCCATTATTTTTCTCCCAAACTCTATGTTGTGGATACTTATTAGAATAGTCTTAATGAGACGATTCTAATGAATACCCATAACATAGGATTTAGTGGAGAATAATTAATATTTCCAGCTTTGAATCAAAATTACTCCCTCTGTCTGAAGCTCTTGAGTTAAATGCCATTTCAAACACCAATTTCACCAGATAACAGCATGCACAGCACCTCTCCTTACAGTCATGGAATTTTATTTACTAGTGCACTAAGATGAAAGGCTGTGAAAGCAATGTGAGAAAAGAAAGAAATGCTGATAACAAGTAATTTCTCCATCTGCCACACTAAAGCTTTAACCCTTAAAGACAAATATCATTATTTCAGCTACATAATTTTGTCACCTGTAGTGGATTTATACTGGGACAATTTTGAGATTTTGTTCTTTTTCAATATTTAAAGGTTTCGTCACAAGGACCTAACTGACCAGTAATGAATAAAAAATCTGCCTATCAATTTGTGTCCATTCGTATCATAATTACTTGTTATCCCATGAATCCACCACTTACCATTCTGTACAACGTTTTCTTTTCTCAACATAATATACACGTATACAGTCGACTCTTTAAATTATGTTGATATCACTTATCTCAAAACTCCTGTTACGTCAAAGTCAAAGCATGTCCGAACTTTGAGCCTCTTTATTTTATGTTGATTTTAGTTTTTATTTCGAACCCACTGCATCCCAAAACCTGTTATGTCAAAGTAATTTGGAGCAATTTCGTACATCAGATCATATTTTCATCCATATATCCGCTGTTGTTTGAGATAATACGGTGCCAAATTCACATGATACTATATTATTTCGATTGATTCATTTGAAATTGGGTTATAAAAGCTGTGAATAAGTTTATAGCAGCTATTCATGTAAGGCTTACACATCATGAAAAACACACTGGACGGTGAGGCTTGTTACTTTGTTTCTCTTGGAAATCGCTCATTGTTTGTGTTTTAAGTCAGTCTGCACCAATGTGATCTATTTGTTTTTTTTTAATGCTCATAATGTCATCAGAATGCAACTTAATCATGCTTTTGCTATGCCCAAGCAAACTAACAAAGGTCCTTTGAACTTTTGGGGGGTGTGGGGGGGGGGGGACAAAAGGATGTGTCATTCAGTCATGATGGGTTAGCTTGATGTGGAGCCATACAGTCAGAAAAAAAAACTCATTTCAGAGGTTGTTCTACAAATCCATGATGATAATTTATGCCAGTTCTTATTATATGTTTACTTCTGGTTTTAGAAGTCGGTCTTCAAATTCTTATTTTGAACTCCTGTTAATTGTCAAAATATTTTTGGAGTCCCAACAGATTTGAGATAATGAGAGTTAACTGTATAAGTTTTATTTCCATGCTTTCTGGTAAAATATCAAGAAATAGCAGTGAAAATATCTTTCGATATTATCTGGGTACGACCAGTCAAAATACAATTCTTATATTCTTGTTGCCTAGATAAATTGCACGTACCTCACAACCAGATGGAAATATGGCATCATTTACCATTTCTCAAGCTTGACATAATATTGTAACGCATTGCTATGTGGGAGGGGAATGTCATGGGGAATAACAAAAAAGTTAATGTACTGGATTTTGATAAATTTTCTCCCAGATAGGGTTAAAAGCATGAAATAAATAGAAAATTTGTTTTTTCGGTGAAAGATTGAAATTGCTTTCATCTCATGAACACCAATGGTAATATTTTCACTCATGGCTGCACCAGTCGTGAAAATATAACCGATGGTGTTCACTCAATATTTTGATCTTTCACCGAAAAAATAAATATTCCCAACATAATTACACATGTAAAATATTTCGGTGGTCAGGTCTCTTTGCATTATCTCTTTTCCTGCTATATAATTGAAATGAAATAATCATTGTGATAGTAAAAACTAAAATATTGCTGTTTCAAAGTTAGGTTTTGGGGAATAAGACCTCCTTATCAGACAGTGTAGATCCAACATCAGACTGCACAGCCTATGGCTTAAATGTCATTTTGAAGGTTGAGAAATGAAAACAATACCATCAGGTAAAGCACTACACATGCTGAACTGTGCATGCCGTAAATTTATATCAAAGCATATGTAACAAACTTGGACAAAAACAGATAAGGCACAGACACAAGTGTTTGATATCTTGTGCAGTAGTTTCTTGTGACCTTGACATATTGATGAAATACATGACTTTCCTTACCTGTTCATCAGATACTGTGTTGTCTTTGCACAATGTGCAACACCAGCCACGGTCTTGCATGTATGCCACAAAGACAAACACAGGCATGAAGCCTAGAGTTATCCATGCTTCCCATGGTGAAACAACATTTGGAGTACTAATTCTGACCACAATCAACATCCATACATAGGCAACCATTGACCATGCACTTGTGATCATAAAAACACCAAACTCACGGATCTTTTTAGGTTCATCTACGGTTATAATACAAACTGCCGTTATGATTAATAGATTGAAAGCTGCACTTCCAATAATTGTAAACGTTCCAAGTGAATCATCATCATTCTGATCCTCACCAAGTTTAAAAGCAGCTTCTATCGTGGCAAGTATTATTTCTGGAGCACTACTTCCAAGTGCCATAAGTGTTAGATTGGCAACAGTCTCGTTCCATATTCGCACTCGAAATTTAACCACTTCATTTTTATCTGGATCCCATTTGGAAACCTCCCGTTCCTTGCTCGTCATTGCTTCAATGCTGTTCACGAACAGGTCCGATGCAATAGCAATTCCAATGAAAAAGTAGCCCATACATACAAGATACAAAATGGCTCTGATTGCTTCATGCCACAAATTTTCAGCTGGAAGAAGCAGCCAACTTTCACATCGAGTTGAAAAGTTGCTGTCTAAAAATTCCACAACAAAGCCTCTACTGTAATTTGTGTAATGGAAATACTTTACCATGGTTATAAAATATAATAATTTCCACACCTAAAGAGGTTTATTTATCACAGATATCATAAGAACTTCAGAGAGTACCTCCTTAACATCACTATCCCTTGAAAGCCATCACATTAATGTAACTATGATAATCCTTAGTAATTGGATTCTTATTCACCAGGCTCTTAAAGGAACCAAAATGTCCTAGTGACCAGTAGGAAAGCAATTAGTGTGCAGAATAATAGCTTAAATGGATATTGGCAAACCATGGTACATCAGCCAAAAGCCTTGCATGTTAATTACTCTTCATCAACATTGGCCTTCAAACACACACACACACACACACACATACTTGTAAAACCCCCCAAACGGGGACCTAAGCTAGAAACCTACCAATCGGGGACCTGTACTTCTAATCATCGTAAGCAACTCAAATTAAGAATTTGACTGTTTCAGGACAGTCCATTTTGTTTCAAGTACTGAAAAACATCCTAAATCAAAGATTTCTTCATGTGAATTTTTACATGCAAAACGGGGACGTTTGTGTATACCAAACGGGGACTTTGTGTATACCAAACGCGGACATTGTGTATACCAAACGGGGACATTGTGTATACCAAACGGGGACCTTGTGTGTACCAAACGGGGACTTTGTGTGTACCAAACGTGGACATTGTGTATACCAAACGGGGACATTGTGTACAAAAGAATGGGAAATCGAGTATACTGAATGGGAAGCATTACACTGAGTTAAAAGGTTTATCTGATATTTCATTTTTAAAGGGAAATTACCAGATATAGATCTACCTTCCAAAAGCAAACCTAGGAGTAACTATTAGAATCACTTGCAAAAAGGATCCTTACTGCATACATGTGCACGCAATTATACATGTTTACCAGACCAATAGTAATACAAACCTAATTGATTTCAGAAGGTTCGGTAAAATTACGACGTAGATCTATAAGGATACTACTGTCAAGTAAAATCACAACGTCATACTGTTTAAAACTTGATCTACTAACTATTTAATGAGTTAAACCATTGGTGCTTGTATTTCCGTTCAAGAACTAGACAACATGTCCGCCATTTAAGTCATACTAAATCGTTGCAATGTCAATGATAAGTCCGCCGATCGTAAACTTTCTTGATTAGCAAAGTGTCAATGGGATGGTTTGCAGGCTAAGTATTGCATAGCTTCATAAATCTTTTCAAGAATGAAGAGAAATGAAACAGTAATAAATGTACATGTATGTGTTGGTCATACACGTCATTATAAATCGTATCTGCACGAGAGAGCTTCTAGATTCGTTTTCAACCGACCATTCTAAGTAGAATTTCTTGGTCTTATTCTAGTTCAGCGAACTAGAAAGCATTCTAGTTTTGACGATTTATTTTTTTTCCTGACAAATTTTCGAACACATTCAAGTTGGCACGAAGAGATTAACTAATAGTCAATACTAGCAAAGATTATCTGTCGCATGATTCTCAAGTAGTGTTGCGTATTTTGAAAGAACTTAGTGTACATACAGAACGAGGAATATGATTAATTGACTAATTGATTGGTTTTTATGTCGCTCTGAATATTACTTCCATCTTATTACGGCGACAGGTCATAATAATTCATATTCATATATATCTCCGGAACCAGGCTGGGGCCGAAAGTTTCGTGACAGAGGAAAATGATGAATATGTTCAATGAGAAATTTGTTCACATGGCACTAAAAGTGGTTTCTGATGTTATAATTTTTGAAACTATACGAGAAGTTTATGTGTATGTTGAAAACTTTATATTTTTACATACATGCATGTTAATATTCATCAGAATAAAAATATATTACTCAAAAAATGTCTATCAGAAGTTCAAGTCGCCAAATATCAGAATAATGACTAGTGCCGGATCTCATTTGTTAAGTACCTTCTTCAGTATCATAGTTGTATAATTACGGAAACACAAACTTTGCAAACATTTGAAATGCATCATAAAATCACATGGGACGCAGAGAATTCATCAAATCGTGCGATTTACACATCATTACCTGCATTTCCAACCATCTAATGCTATTCGAAGGAAGATTTTGGTATTTAGATATTTGTGAAGTGTAGAATAATTCCAAAAGTAGCAGTTTGAACAACATTGCTTCCTAGAGAAAGGAAACGGTAAAAGTGATTTGCCAAAAACGACTCTGTGTACATCAATATCTGTTTGATATACATAATCAAGGTATATAAGGAAGGTAAGTTATTTCCGAACGTCAAAAAATTATGTGTTTGCATAGGGAAAAAAATAGAAAACTCGTGTATAAAAAATAGTTTGATTTTTAGAGTGTGAGTATAACTAATGAACCTATGTATGATAAAACAAGAAAAATCAATTATACTGAAAGCCATATTTCAAACTTGCACGAGTGTATCATTAAGGACAACAGCAGATATTAAACTTATCAGAACGAACTTGATTGTCGTATCAGGGATCGTTTGTTTACTTGATTTCTTTTTGATATCAACGAAACCCCTGTACAAAAAATATGTTTTGATATGTACATTAATCAAAATTAAACTTATCATGTACAGGTACATGATCAAGCAACAGCTATTTGATTAAGATATTCTTTACTAAACTCAATCTGTTTAAGCTACTGATTTCACGATTTACATATGTTAAGAAAAGAAATTTAGCAAGAAAAGAAAGAGAAGGTACCGCTTATACTAGCAAAGCTTATCTCTCTTCAGCACAGCTACACACATTAATTGTTGAAAATAATGAATAAAGAAAACAAAAGAAAGAACACTAAATACAATATATTCCTCTAAGGCTACATGTATTTATAGTTACTTTGAGTTGAGAGTTTATCTTTTCGTAAGCTGCATTTCATTGTCAATATATGGTTCGGTGTAAATATGACAGGCTATTTGCCTATGCTTCGAAAGTATTTCTATTCTTTACAAAGATTTTCAGATAACCTTTTAAGTTTCGCCTCTTCATTGTTTTTTCTTGTTCTTTTATAATCATCAATTTTCATCTTTGAAATCCCTCCAGCCCCACGTCTGTCGAAAAAATTATGGTCTGTACAAAAAATAGACATGCAACGAATAGTGTGCTTTAATGATGTTGCAAACATAGTGTATGTTATTACCCCACGTTGTACCTCGTTTGTACCTGGATGAATAAAAGGATTGTTCTGTTCTGTTTTGTTCTAGCCCATAAGCTGCATAATTGTGCTTCTTTCGGAAAGTAATCAGACATCGATCTCTCATCTTTAATGCATTGAAGTAGATCAGGCTTTGAATGTACATATATTTTTTAAGTGTGCGCAATGCAGTAGATAGAATTTCACCTGACCAGTTGAAGTCAAAATGGTGTGGAAAGAGCTTCCGATTTGAGGTCTTTATTGTAATTCTCTTTAGCCTTGATTATATGTATATATTTGGACATATTTTTGTTACGCCATTCATACCTCAGGACAGTGCTAGAGTTAGCATCTAATATGTATTAGTGGTGCTAGGATCTAAACAGCATTGTCATAAATTGAAATTTCTATTGATAAGTCAAAAGACTTTTCAAAACGTGTTACGAGTCCGTCAGATGCTCTAACCTCTTGAAGTAAATTCTATGCCTATGTGGTCGAATCACCTTTTCCAATCCATCTTACCGCTACCATGGAGCTTAGTGCTTCCCATTTACTTTTTTTTGTGTACAAGTATAACGGTTTGTAGGATGGGGGTGGGTGGAAGCAGTCGACAGGAGATTGCATACTTCTTGGGCGTAGCTGTGTAAGCTTTATTTTTTTGTGTGTGTGCGGGTGTAACAGGTTGTGGGGTGGGGTGAGCTGAAGCAGCCGACAGGAGATTGTTTATACTTCTTGGACGTACCTGTATAGGCTGGCTATTGATTGCTAACAATATTTATAGCTAGTATATGAAATATTTGTGTGGTTGTGCGTTATGGTTTGTGGGGACGGGGGTGGGGTTGAAGCAGCATAAGTTGAAAATTGCATAATTCTTGGGTAGAACAGATAACTGTCCCAAAAGGCGATGTTACGTTTTGAATGGTCGCCTCTGGGTACAGAGACGATGAAGACAAAACCAGTTGACAGTTCCGGACAGATTTCAATTTAAATGCTTAACATAAGAGAAAACCGTGCATTTCATCTGTTACTTGAGTTATATACATTCCCAGAAACATTCAAAATGGCCGTCACGCACGATAAATTTTGTCAGTGTTTTTTCCCAGATTTACATGTTATAAACGACTTCTACAAGCTTTTTAGGTAATGAAAGATTCAATAATTTCTCTTTGGTCATATTAGTTACTTTAATTGCATTTCGCTGCAATAAAGATTAAACCGACGACACAGAAAAGCAATATAGCGCTTTATCTTTGCTGCTGGAAAATCTACGATGGACTTGAGACGGTATGGTACCTAATAAATGTCCAAATAAAAAAAAAAAATCACCGTAGCGTCTCATTAATGAGACTAACTTTTTGGGCATAGCTGTATAAGCTGGCAATTGACTAGCTCCTTAATATTTGTTGCAAATGTATAAAAAGTAATTGTGATCCGTAAAAATATTCTGATGTATGTTTTGTGGATACTCTTTTGCGCGCCCATTTATTACACCAATTTACCATGGTTGCTACTGTTTATCCCGCGGCTGCTTATTCATAACTAAGCAAAGAAGTAGGAAAGGTGATAATCGATTTTCTCCCCCAAAACAATTTATTTCTTTAGTGCGTTATAATTTTACTTATTAATCATAATGTTCAGCTACGGATATTACCAGACACATCATACCTCGCAGTCACAGCTTCTTTCCAATCACAGCTGGACCAACTTCTGTTTGGTCTTTTTCTAAATGAATAAATAAACCTTTTTTTTTCAATGATAATGTCCCTATTTTCCTGCAAGATAGCAAAAATCAGATGCAGATTTCTTCGGCAATGTTCCTTTTTTTCTCTCTCTCTCTCTCTATATATCCAAATAACTGGTATTTCTTAATTTGTTAAATAAGTCATAAGAAATCCTCAACCTGATGGTAAAAACCAAAATGTTGCCGTCTCAAAGTTATTATCTGGGGAAAATTATCGCCTTATCGGACAGTGTGGTTACATGATCTACACCTACAGTGCAATCTGATCTTACTCTACACTATCTGCTAAAGGTTTTCGAGTCAGACTTAGCAGGAAATATTGAAATGATGTATCTCGAAATTTATCTGATGTATCATTGTTCTTCGATTTTTATGTGGAGAAACAGCCGATGCACTATTTTCAAGAAAAAAATCTGTTATGAATTCATTTTCAGAAAAGGCTTATGGGCTACATAGCTATGAACTATCTTGTAGTTATATTTTCTTTAATTTCTTTGTTTAGGTGATCGCTGCTTTTCACATAACTTTGACCAAAGTCGTTAAATAGAAATCATTCAATTTTTAACGTGACGTTGTTTCACTATAAAATTACAAAACTGTTTCATTCAAAACTACGAAAGACCTAAGGTCTTTTCATATTGCTTACCTGCAATACCTTTTGTTCATTAATCCACTGGAAATGGCGGTAAAGTGTATGATTTTTTTACAGCACAAACGGGGACCTTCATTGACAAAGTGTATGAATTTTTTACAGCACAAACGGGGACCTGCATTCCAGCTGATACACACAAACTCGCATCATATCAGAATATGTGTATAACGTGTGTGTGCTGCTAACAGTCCAATCGGGGACCGCGTCAGATTACTAATTAAATTTGACAGGTTGATAATGAGAGGGTCTGGAATGCGAATTGGAAATAAAAACCAAACGGGGACGTCCCCGTTTGGTAGGTGGTCCCCGGTTGGTTGGTGTGTATTCTTACAAAGTTCCCTGTTTGGTAGGATTTACAAACTCACACACACACACAAAAAAAAACTGTCAGATCACAAACTCACCATTTTCTGTTAACACTTAAGGACATAACGATGACTTTTGACGACCTTGAGTAAGGAAGAAGCCTTTTGAAAACATTGTGAGAAAAGAAGAAAATGCAGGTAACCAGCATTTTCTCTTTTTCTCACAAAGTTTTCTACCCTGTCAAAGAAAAATTGCATCATTCAAGTCACTATTAAATTGTTGTCTGGAAATGGTTTCCATTTGGAAGGGTCTAAAATTTTGCCATGTGGTAAATGGTTAAATCTTAACCTTCTAAATAAATTAAACAAAGTTTTCAAGTTTATAGAGAAAACACTTTTCAGCCTATAGATTAATTTCCATAGACATTATAACACTGAAACAAACTGAAGTCTATTAATCTCTTCAACACTTAAATCCAATAAGCTGTTTTAAAAAATTCCAAGGCCCGCTGCAGCATCAAAGAATAGCAGGGCTGTATTGTTCACCAGATGTAACCTGTAGATAACAATACAGACTGTTGTTTTCACCTGGAATATTCACCCTGCCTGATGCCAGTGGATGATGGATAAGCCAACCACTTGATAACAGATCCTGACTGACAACAATTGTCCTAAAATGATACTATCCATGCCAAGTCTCTTCAATCCAATTTACTTCATGTATCAACTAAAAATCTTATTTTTCCACACCTTTATATTGGACTTGTGAAAAAATCTTTAACAAACAAATGCAAAAAAAATTACTCAATAAAACAGTTTCTCGCTTAGTCTCACAGGCCAAGATTGACCAAGAGCCTTAAAAATCATTTTTCAACAAAACTGCATGTTATGATAAGCCTTTTATGATTCTTTATGATATCAAATAATCAAAATCCCCTGTATAGGGTCTTGAATTAATCAACTTATATTAATTAAAGCCTAAAAGGAGCACTGCAGAGATTATGCTTGGCTGGGGTAAATAAAAATTACTTGATTTTCTGTGAAAATTCTAAGTTGACAACAGAGCATAAATGTGTCAAGAATACTTTGATGGTAACCTGTCCTTGTTGTATAGAGGTCTCCCCTTCGACAGTAGTATAAGTTTAAATAAAATATCTTCAATAATAACACAGATATCATAAAATGTCAAAGTTTGGCACAATACAAGCGATGCCAGGGCTACAACAAAACCTTGCATCATTTTTATACCCCCACAAAACAAAAGTTTTCCGGGGTATACTGGAATCGGCCTGTCTGTTTGTGTGTCCATCTGTGTGTCCGTCTGTGTACAAAATACTAGTAATTGCCTGTTTCTGTTAAAGCCCTGGCGGCAGTATTAAGTCACATTCAGTGACAGCTCTAGTCTTTTTGAGCACAGCAAAGGTAAAAGTCAGAGTTTAAGTGGACTGTAGTCTATGCTTTAAAATTAGATCAATTATGTAACATTTGTTGCTGAAAGAGCTGCTTATGTCTGGGCAAACATCCACAAAAAATAGCATCACACTTTTCTTTGGTGCTTAACATCATTTTCAACACTTCAAGTTGAGTTACTGACATAAATAGAAGTTATTGTCCTAGAAATATGACCAGAATAAAGCAATGTCATGACTGCTCTTGTCTGCAGTAAACCAGCAAAGCTGACAAGGTAGATCAAGATCAAACTGCACAAAATGTTTCGTGCAAACTGATCCTGAACTACAGTAGCTGCAAAGCCAACTATAGTGGTGAAAGACCTTTTTACCTTTTCCCAAACGATCCCTGGTTTTTTTGGCCTTGAAAAAGAAACCTTTTGAAAACATTGTGGGAATAGGAGAAAATGCTGGTGAACAGCATTTTCTCCTTTTCCCACAATGTTTTCTTCTCTTTCCAGAAAAAATTTCGATTTTTAAGTCATGTTAATTTTGTCGTCTGCAAATGCTTTCAATTTGGACCTATCTAAAATTTTGTTGTTTCGTAAAGAGTTAAGGCTCATAAAAGTTTATCGCTTTTATTCCAATTATTACATTTACATCTAGCAAAGTTTCTCATACAGTAGTAATCATTTCATGTTAACAAGACAAACTTAAAATCTGACTGGGTTCCCCTTTAACACTTCACCGCATGACCAAATTTTAGACTTACCTCAATCGAAAGCAATAACTGCAATCGATGTTATTATCAAACATGGCTATATTAATAGGATTTCTCTGGGACAAAGGTAGAAAACATTGTAGGTAATGCAGAAAATGCTGATTCACAGCATTTTCCCCATTTCCCAAAATGTTTTCAAATGCACTTCTTCCTCTGGGTCGTTTACCTTGGGAATTGGTTGGTATAGGTTCACAGTCCAACAAAAAATACCAGTTACCCAATAATCATTAATAGGTTTCATAAAAGAACAATCCAAATGAATGTAATTAGTTGAACAAAAGACTTCAATAAAATTCTTTAATTTGATAGTTATCAGGTAATCAAATATGACCATGCACCACTGAAAAACAATTTACAAAGACCTTACAGAACTTAGTCTCACGTTTTTAACCTATTTAGATCATACATGACCTTTGTTAAAGGTAAACTATAAAAATCCAAATTCATATAATTACAACTTTTTAGCCAAACCCTGGTAGCTAAGTCGGTAGAGTGCAGGGCAAATGAGAACACTGGATCCAGGGTTCAATCCTGGATCAGCCATTTTCTCTCAGAGGCTTGATAATAGTCACTTCAACAGGATTCATTCCTCGGCCATATCTGCCCACTGTTTTGATGATGATCATATGGGAAAGCAGCCAGTGGCTTTGAATGAAAATTGAGCGAAGAACTGGTAAAAGAAACCCCAGGAATGCTTGGATAGGTGCACTAGTAGTCACAATATATAAATAATGTTGAAAACGGTGTTAAACACCACACAATCAAGAATAAAACTTTTTTTACGCATTTTCATTTGAAAGGGTTAGGACAAATCAGGTTAAGGAGCAAGTGATTGTTAAATCACATAGCTTTTGGATAGGCCAGCTACATTCCATCAATATTTAGTTACAGCGTTTTATGCTCCAAAACTTGAAAGCCTTATAATAAACTAGGGCTGTCAGTGAATGCGACTTAACTCATCACCACATGACAAAGTTTTAGACTTGTCCAAATCGAAAGCATTTGAAGACGACAAAATAAAAGTGACTGAAAATTTGAATTTTGTTTTGTGAAGGGTAGAAAACATTGTGGGAAAAGGAGAAAATGCTGGTTACCAGCATTTCTCCTTTTCCCACAATGTTTTCTAAAGGCTTCTTTCTCAGGGGCGTCAGAAGTAGGGATTGTGTGGTAATGGGTAAATACCACTGCAAGCGCTTTGATTTTGTACACAGACATACTGACACACAGACGGACACATGGACAAACAGGCTGCGGGGGTTTAACTCGGGTAAACAAGAGCTTCACAGGCACATGTACGCTGAAGAAGCTTGTCAGTAAAAATGGGTTAAAAATTGGACATGGTGGTGGTTTTGTTTGGTGCTAACTGTGATTTCAATGTAACCAGTCTAAACTCACCAGTGGCCTCAGCCAGTAACATGCAGAACTTGACAACTTTGGGTCACTGATTGGTTTCCTGACTCAGCTGACTTCTTTCCAGGTATGGGTTTAATGATACAGTGATTGTGAACATAACTCGAGCTGTCACTTAACATGATCATACCCCACAAGCTCCTTGTCACAAAAACAGGTCTTTATCACAGAATGCAGAATGGTTTAGTACATAAGTAAGAGTTGAAAAAAGTTCAAGGAGAGTAATTCCGTAACAAATCGCTTTACAGGGACATGAAAACTGCACATGCACAACTTTATACATATAGTAACCCTGTGTGTAAATTCGAGTTCAGTACATGAAAAACTGTTGGAGAATTGCTCTAGACAAATTTGTGTCTACGGACAGACGGACAGACAACCATGGTGATTCCAGTATACCTCCTTCCACTACATTGTGCTGGGTATAACAAACAACTACAAAGCTCTCTGATACATTAAGCTTTCAACAAGAACTGTATCTGTTTACTATAGAGCTGGGGCGATATCATCGATGCATCGGTGCATCGTGATATTTTTGCTGGCGATAGTATATCGCGATACTTACTCATTGTATCGATACTTGGCGATACATTTACGTCGTGTGCACAGTGTGTGTGATCATGTTTAAGTGTACATGATTCGTGTATGAAATAGAAAAAAATACTCACAATTTGTCTCTGCTATACATACAAGAACATACAAACAACTAGCCATAGAAACAATGAAATTCATTAAACTTTGCAATTCGGGGAATAATTTGCAGCGAAATGTTTAGTCACTCGCTCTTGCCTAGGGTTTTCCCGGTTTTAAATATAGATGCTAATTCGGAACACTTTAAGGTTATCATATTTTGTTCGTGCCCAAAAAGTTGCGGCTGTTTTGATCGGTTTGCCTCCTTAACATTTTTGTCACAAGGACTGTAAGATAAAATAAAGCATTCATTAATAAGGTCATTTGATTTACCGAACGAATATAAGCTGCAATTTGATTATTTGCGAGTGAAAGATAGCTCAGTTTGAAATGTCTTTTGTTCTTTCTAAGTAACAAAATTAATGAATGAGCTGCGGATCGGCAACCGTCTTCCGAAGTTGACAATAGTGTGAGTTTTGACGCTGAGAAATTTGAAATGACGTCTTTGACGCTGAAAGTATCTGCCTAATTGTCAATCTGACGCATTAAGTTATGATCTAGAGCTTCATATAACCTAGCTTTCATGCATCCAGCAGAAATACGGGCTAAACACGATCAGTATAAAATGCAAAGGACACGCGCATGATCAGCACGCTGGCGAGTCATTTATGACAACGTAATAAAGGTATTAATACTCTTATCTAGTGTAAAGTGACAGATTTTAAAGTTACATGCTATTCAAAATGGCAAACTGATGTCAAATAATGTAGTAATACTTCTCCAAAAATTAATTGTCACGAAAAAATAGATCGCCAAAAAGCCGTGAAAACCCATGACACTACAATGATCAGCGTGGCATCGGCCGATCAGAGGGACTTCAAACTATCTTCTCATTTTTAATAATGAAGTTAAACAGTGAATTTACAAAAAACTATGAATAAAACAATAAGTTGGGGGCTAAAATTCTGTTCATGAGTGAAAAACATTGTTGTTTTAGGAAATGAAAATATAAATCTACCGGGGGGGGGGGGGGGGGGGGGGGGGGTCGGCGAATGCTTGAAATAGGTCTATTTTTTTTTTTTTTTTAAAACTGGCTTGGAAATTAAAATTAGAGGACCAAAATGAATGATATTAAATAAAGCAAAAACTCGAAATGGTATTGCATTGCCGTTGATTTTTGAAGTACAAAACACAACATCCTCATAAACTTAATACCATGTAGACAAATTGTCTTACCTGCTTGTTTTAGCAAACATTTGGATTGATTTTGCCAAAAATGTTTGCACAGTTTAAGGAAAGGTTCCTAAAGTTTTTGAAGAGCTTAATATACATGTAAGTGTCAACATGTAGATCTATCTATAAAATCTTGTTTGCGCATATGGCATGAAAACAGTCTCTCTTTTAATAGGCTGTCATTAAGTGTATCTGGATCAATTAAGTATCGTGATATTGTATCGTATCGCCTGCCTGGTATCGTGATAGTATCGCGATACATTTTTCTTGGCGATACCCAGCTCTAGTTTACTAATATATTTTTGAAAACAATGTCGAAAAGAAAAGTTCAAACATATCAAGCCACTTGACCATTGCACTTCAACAAAACAACAGGAAATACTGAACTTCCTGTCGAAGCAAAAGTTCCATGCGGTTTCCAAATCCAACCGTAGCTTGACAAAAACTGTCTACTCAGGAAATAGTCTGTCAATTTTGTGGTACAAAAATAACCAATAAACAAGCCATATCTCTGACAAGAAAGAGCTACAAACAATATGGCAGAGAAGTTATTACCAATCCCAAAGTGAGTGTGTTTGTAACTCTACTTAACCCCTTAGCAGACGACAAGATTTCAGCCTTGTCTAAAATGAAAGCATTTGCAGACGACAATTTCAGTGTGGCTCAAATACTGCAACTTTTCTTTTATTGAGTAAAAAAAACATTGAGAGAAAAGGAGAAAATGCTGGTTACCAGCATTTTCTTCTTTTCTCACAATGTTTTCAAATGGCTTAATTCTCAAAGGTGTTAAAAGTCATCCTTGTGTGGGAAAGGGTTAACAAGATCTTCAGACAGGGGGAGTGATCTTATTTTAGAAATTGAAAATATTAATTATTCTCCACTTAACCCTATGTTTTGGGTACACAGTAGAATCGTCTCAACGAGACCATTCTAATGAATACCCACAACATAGGGTTTCAAAGAAAAATAACAGATCTATCATTCCCTCTTGTCTGGGGCCTTGCTAACCCCTTACAGCTGACAATTTTCGCTTCATCAAAATTGGAAGCATTTGCAGATAGGAATTTCAATGTGACTCAGGTAGAAAAAATTATGGGAAAAGAAGAAAATGCTGCTTACCAGCATTTTCTTCTTTTCCTACAATGTTTTCAAAAGGCTGCTTTTCCAAGGGTCGTTAAATGTTGGCATTGTGTGGTAAGGCTTGCACACATTCTAACAAGCAAGTGATCTGTATCTTTTACAGATCTAGGCCATAATTTCTCTGATTCAAGGAACAGAGGAAAGCTTTCTGAATATTGTTAGATTGTGATCTTCAATATTATCTACCTTATTCTTCAATTTGAAACCCCTATGGTTGGTTGGTTGTTTGGTTGGTTAGTTGGTAGGTGATTGACCAATTGATTGATTGATAGGTATTTTATGCAGCTTTCAACATTTTATCAATCATATCATGGTGACAGCTCACGTATTCAAGTATTTCCTGGGTTTTACCAGTACTGATATAGGGCTCTGAGGTGTCTTGCCTAAGGAAACTCCTACAAAGATCCCAGTTGATCCAGAGAGTTTGATCGATTGTATGGTAATTAACGCTCATTTAAACATTATTTTATTTATATCAGGGCGGCCAGTGCACCTATCCATGCATTCCATGAGTTTCTTTTAAAAGTACTTTGCACAATTTTCTTTCCAAGCCACTGGCTGCTTTCCCACATGATCATCATGGAAACAATGTCAGTTGTGTGAAAGGAATGAATCCTGTTGCAGTGACTATCATCAATCCTGGGAAAGAAATTGGCCTGGCCAGGGGTCATAGCCAGGGATTGAACCTTGGACCTTGTGTTCTCAAGTCCTGCATGCTACTGACTGGATCCAGTGAGGCTTAAAGCAGGGGCCTTGAAGGTTGTAAGACCAACATTTTATCATTGAGTAACACACGTCCCCAATAACCCTTTTGGACAAAATCTGAGTTTTAAAAAAACCGCCTATGAACAAGATTTCTAAAACATTTTTAGGACAAGAAAAACAGTATTACTGCTATTGACCAAATTTTTTTCCCCAGAAATGTTTTTTACCCATTCAGAGACAAATCTTTTTCACTCATAACAGATAACAACATTTTAGACCAGTCCAAAATGAAGAGCATAATTATGCAGACAACGAATTAAAACTAAAATTTTGTCTTTCAAAGAGTAGAAAACATTGTAGGGAAATGAAGAAAATGCTGGAAAGTCAAGAAAATAATTAATGCTTTGATACATAGCCATATTTACTGATAAGTACATTTTGGAATTCAAATCAAGGAAGATAACTATCATACATTGAAAATGAAACAGTCAAGGACAGTTATCTTTCTTCCTATAGCCTCAATATATTAACACCCCCCCCCCAACCCCACCCACATTACCACAATCAGTGAGTATGAAACTCATCACCCTAGTCTAAACAAACCAGAGAAAAAGCCTTGTAAAAATATCATGGGAAAAGGAGAAAATACTGGTAACCAGCACAGTGATTTCCACCACAGTATTTCAGTGTGTGTTTTAACTCTCTACCATAAAATAAAAAGTTTAAAAATGAAGAAAAACCTTTTGAAAACATAGTGGGAAAAGGATAAAATGCTGGTAACCAGCATTTTTTTCCTTTTCTCATGTTTTAAAAAACTATCTTTCTCTGGTTTGTTTAAACTGATGATTGCATGGTGAAGGGTAAAACAAAAAATATTTGTGTTCAAGGTTTTCCCAACCCTACCTAAAAAATGCTGCAGACCCTAAACTTTTTCACTACTATGATTGGGAGAAAAATATGTCAGGTGTTGATTTCAGTACATGGTCAATGTAAAAAATTTCTAGAAGAAAAATCCCTAACTACCTTACCACCAGCATCTCAGACTGAAACCCTGACCACGGATATTTTTTGTCAGACCCTTTTCAAAACAGTCAAGCTACAGTATATTGGTCTTTTCACATTTCTTATTTTCAAATTTTCTAGCCGTCTACTGGCTACCACAATGAAGTCATGTTCTTATCTTGAATAAGAAGTCCATTTCTCTCTTCATACATCACTGATTTCATCGATTCTTTGATATTCTTGAGATAAAATATAAACTGACTGCTATGGAAACACAATAAAATGGATCAATGTTACCAAACAAAATGTCTAGTTTGGCATTCTGCTGCCATTAAATGTCTTGTTTTATACTCTAGGACAATTTTCCCCTGAAAGGCAAGATGTCGTAACATCTTCGTCCCAACAGGAATTAGTAAGAAACACTTTCCTGACAATAAAACATATTCCAATGATTGCTGCCGCTTCAAGGCATTTTTCAGCCAGAAGTCCAGCAAAGTAGAAATTAAAATGCATTTGAATTCAATTCATACATTTTAAAAGTAGGGAAAATATTCTGAGGATGACAATTATTGTGTGGCTGATCCAAGGAAATGTTTCTGAGAAAATGCTCATAAAATTTTTCAAAGTTTTCAGTGTCACAATTAATCCTGTACCACAAAATCCCGAGTTCTAACAACCTGAAGGAAGGAGGCATTTGGGGAAAAAACAACATCAAGGTAAAAGAAGAATTCTGATTCCAGCTTTTTCTCCTTTTCCAACAATGTTTCCTTTCCTCTACAAACTAATCTACGCCCTTTTTGGCAGACTGATTTGTTGCCTGCAAATGCTTTGAATTTAGAAAGGACAGCCAAAATTTTGTTTTTGGTAAAAAGTTCATAAGAATCTGAAGAGCTAGGGAACTGCACCTTAACCCCTATCCTGCTGAATAACTAAAATGAAATTTTCGATTTGATCGTAAAAATCCAAATATTGTTATTTCAAATGTATGTTTCTGGGAATAATATCTTGTTATTGGACAGTGTAGATCCAAGATAAGACTGCACGTTCTGTGCTGTCTGATCTTTATATACTTTGTCCACAAAAGGTCAGTGAGTGGCACTTAGCAGCCTACGGGTTAGTGGGATTTGTGTAACATTGCCTTTACTTGCCAAAATCATACAAATTTGGCTTAGACTCCGGAAATCCGTAATCAATGCCTGGAAGTACCGTCCTTTTAACCCATTACCACACAATCCATACTTTTCAAGACACTGAGAAAGAAGTCTTTAGAAAACATTGTGGGAAAAGGAGAAAATGCTGGTAACCAGCATTTTCCTCTTTTCCAACAATGTTTTCTATCCTTCAAAAAACAAATTTCAAATTTTCAGTCACTTTTATTTTGTCGTCTGCAAATGCTTTCCATTTGGACCTGCCTAAAATTTGGTCGTTTGGTAATGAGTTAACCGAGTATTAGCTGAATGCATATATTTTTTCAGCAATCAAAGGTGATGTTACACGAATCCCTTTAAGGAACTTATCCTTAACCCTTTGACATACAATGACAACTTTAAACGACCCTGAGGAAGAAACCTTTTAACAACATTGTGGGAAAAGAAGAAAATGCTGGTAACCAGCATTTTCTCCTTTTCCCGCAAAGTTTTCTGCCCTATCAAACAAAAGTGCATCATGTAAGCCACTATGAAATTTTTGTTTGCAAGTTTTTTTCGATTAGGATAGGTCTAAAGTTTTGCCGTGCAGTAAAGGGTAAATTTCATGCATAAATAAAAGGTTTTTGATGAATGAAAAAATATTCCAAATTCAACTCTTAGTATCCTTGTGAATAGAAATTACATATGGATCTAATTATTTTCAAAAATCTAAATCAATCAACGACTTAAAAGTTTCAATGGTACCCCTAAGAAAGTAATGTATCAAGCATAAATAGTTGAAGCTTTAGATGCACATCATGTCCGAAAACTCATATAAATATTTTGAGTTTGACATTAAGAAAAATTGATCATTATGTAGTCCATTGAATACACTACAACCGGAACTCTTCAGCAAAAATTAATAACAAAATTATAGACTTGTCTAAATTGTATACACTTGCAGCTGAAAAAAACATTAATTTAATTGCAACCATGTAATTTTCAGTACATCCTCAGAGCCCAGGTTTGAAGCATTGCGTTACTCTCCATGCATCTACCACTGGGATAATTGACTAGCAATTTGTCATTTCAATGTGGACAAGCACAAAATATTGTAGTTTGGTAATGGGTTAAAGTATAGCTAAGCTTGATTTACAACAAATGATGTGATTGGATATCAACAAGATTAAAACAGAAATGACGGCATAATTCTGATAAAAATAGTTTGAGTTTTCTCAAAGAAAAACTGAGATCACCAATCAAAATGTTTGATGAATAACTCATGAGAACGAGAAAACGCAAGCGAAATAACCCAGGGTGGATTACAGATTGAATCGAAACTGGGTCAACAAGAATGGGCTTGGTATCATGTTAACTCATTACCAAACGACAAAATCTTTGGTTTGTCCAAATCGAAAGCATTTGCAGACGACAAAATAAAAGCCACTGTGAAAATTTGAAATTTGTTTTGTGAAGGGTAGAAAACATGTTGGGAAAAGGAGAAAATGCTGGTTACCTGCATTTTCTCCTTTTCCAACCATGTTTTTTTTTTTTAGGCTTCTTCGTCAGGGGTGTCAAAAGTAGGAATTGTGTGGTAATGGGTCAAGCTAAAACTAGACTGGTGTCAGTCCGTTAAATAGAGCCTTTTCATTAATACAAAATCATCAAGTAAAACTGAAAAACGAAAACTCTATGTTCTAAATCTTCTGAATGTCTGAATTAACGCCTGTATTTCAGAAGAAGGGCAAGTAACAACACATAATGTCTGTGACTTTGCTGTAGTTGTGTACCCTGTTTATTAGAATGACTTAAATGCAGGGCCTGAATGCCAGGCTAAGCTAAAACCAGTGTTCCCACTAGCTTTTTATTTCAAGGGTACACTTACTCCCTGGGCTCCAAATCTGGGGGTAACACTTCATATTTGAAGGTATGACAATATTGGTTTTCAGGCTCAGTTAGAGTAAAAGTAATCCATACTGATGATTTTCAGCACAAAAGTCTGTTATATAAAGATATCTGTGAAAATTTACTGCCTAAAGCCATTTAAAATCTGAAAAGCCAGTCTGAAATGAATCTGATTGTCTGAAGTGTCTCTGATTGGACTATGTCAAAACGAACAGTTTGTTGTGTAATTGCTTTGCATGTTTTTTCACTGAGCATTTTTTCACCTACATCAATTCATGAATAGGTATTTCCGCCTGATTTTACAATAATCTTTCAAGAAGGGTAGCAAGTAACAACAAATCCTGTCATTTTACACAAGTTAAGAAGATATGTTTTTTTTTCACGTTTGTTTTCTTACATGAGGTCTCACAGTAACGAAAATTTGTTACATGAATTTCAATTCTATAACGTGATTTACGCAATAATTTGCATGAGTGGGACCACTGTAAAACAAATAAACAAAGACATTTACTTACATCATCCTGCTCCTGGTCCACTTTTGATTTCTTGCACCACCATCCACTATCCTGACAGTAAGCCAACAGCACAAATAATGGCATAGATAAAAGGGTCACCCATGCTTCCCAAGGGGAAATAACATCAGGTGAACTGTACTTCACAACAATTAACATCCACACATATGCCCAAAGGGATGCGGCTGAGGTAAATGCAAACACTCCGAACTCACGTATACGTTTAATTTGTTGATTCGAGACGGACACTATGCAAATAGATGTAATAATGAGCAAATTAAATGCAGCACTTCCAATAATCGTAAAGGTACCCAATGAATCTTCAACATTGTCATCTCCAAGGTTAAGCAATGTTTCTATGGTTGCCAGCAAGATTTCAGGAGCACTACTTCCAAGTGCCATCAGTGTCAAGTTGGCAACAGTCTCGTTCCAAACCAACACCTCTCTTTCGACCTTTTCATTCTTATCTTTGTCCCACTTAACTATGGTCCGCTTTTTACTCGTAATCACCTCTATTGCACCCATGAATATGTCGGAAGCAATTGCTATTCCCACAAAGAAATAAGCAATAGCAATAATGTATAAGAATCCCCTCAGTGCAGGACTCCATAAATTTTCAGCAGGCAGTAGAAGCCAGCTTTCACAGCGCTCTGTTGAGTTACTGTCCAAGATTTCCACTACGTAGCCCTTGTAGTAGTCGTTCCGCACTGTCACACTCATCTCTTGTCTCTATACCTGTCCAAGTATCATAATTGTGTCACCTGAAAATAGATGGATACAAGAAAATATTGATGCTGAACATCAATGGCGCCGCAAACCACTTATTTCTGTAACAGGGCACAATGCATTAGGCCGCGTTAAACCGTTTATGAAAATCACGTGATCATTCAACTCATTATCAAACGACAAAATTTTAGGACAGTCCAAAGCGAAAGCATTTGCAGACTACAAAATAAAAGTGACTGAAAAATTAAAATTTGTCTTGTGAAGGGTAGAAAACATTGTGGGAAAAGGAGAAAATGCTGGTTACCAGTATTTTCTCCTTTTTCCACAATGTTTTCTGAAGGCTTCTTTCTCAGAGGCGTCAAAAGTAGGGATTGTGTGGTAATGGGTTAACAGCTCAGTATTGTTGATCACCTGACTCATTTTGTCACGTTTAACATCCAGTATAGTATATGTGGAGAAAATCTTCGCCCTTGTAAGATTTTGTCTAAACAAACGGACATTTGTCGGCAATGAATGAACAGTCACGCAAGTTTTTAGGTTTATTAAACAATAGGGTCCAAATATTTCGTCATGTATCACAAATGGCTATATTTTCTTTCCAATTATAGCTATCAAACTGTTTGTGAAATAGAAAATATACTTTTTAATGTCATACAAACACAGTATTGCCCAAACAAAACTTTGGTTCGGTAAGGTCAGGTAAGGTTCAGTAAGGTTCGGTAAGGTTCTGTGTTTAGGGAGACCGATCTGTCACCCGCTCAAACATTGACCTAGTTACAGTTAGCTGGTCTTAAAAACACGATCGTGATAGGAAAACAATATTTCTACAATCCATACAACACTAGAACAAAAATATAACGGGGGTCACAAGTACCACATAGGGTGCTCTAGGGTCAAAGAGCTTGAAAATATCTCTTAACCTTTTTCCAGGGTAAGATATTTAAAATGGCGGCTTCGAAAATTTGTGACAGATAATTTTTTATCACGTGACTTATTTTTCGAAATGGATCTTTATTATTTTTCGAAAGGAAACTGTTGATATGTCTACAATCCCGGTTTTTTATCCTTCTAACAACAAAAGTACAATATAATTATTATATATTTAAAAAAATCCAACAAATAAATAAAAAATTGGACAATATGGACCCCGATCTGGTAATCAAAGTATAGTAGATATAGATGGATGTTTAAACAAAGCATGGAACCAGTTCAATATGGCTGCCTCCATCGGCACTTTACATAACTGAATAAAAATATAGTGCCGCCGCTTCAGGCGGCGCCACAACAAGTGCATTTATCATATTAAGCCTTCTATAGTATTAAGATTTAACCTATGATTTATTTTCAATAATACACTTATTATTATTATTGTGCATTATGTTGTTTTTTGGTTCCGGTTTTGGTTACCTATGTAGTAATGCCCACAAAACCTACTGCAGCACATGCAGGAAATTGCACTAAGTTTCATGGAAAAATGATGGCATTGTTGCTGAGAGGTTTACATGCAGAAAATTGCTCTAATTTCTCTGTTAAATAAGGCAAGAAATGCAGCATAAGTCACTGTACCTATTCCTTTTGCCTGTTCTGGCACAATGTTCTGGAATGCTGTTCTGTAATGTGCAAAAGGAATATTTCAGAACAAAATTACACAGTTCCGGAAGTATGTTTTGAATAAAGTACATTGGCATGATGGCTGTTGCAAGAGCTACTCTCATAGCTGTGTTAGTTAGGGAAATGATTAGCTGCAGAGAAAGAGTAGAAACGAGTCTACTATGCCCCTATTTATGGTATTCATGTCGTAAAAAAGAACATTTGAATATTTTGGCATGACAAATTTGTCCATTGTTCAGCCATCTTGTATCACTTAGCAACCGTTCAGCAGGTGCGCTACACTTCAATTGGCTTAGAAAAGTCAGAACAAATTCTGAAGAACACAGCACAGTGTTCCGAAATACTCCATTGACTTAGAAAATGTTCGGAGTGTTCGGAGTAGCAAAAGGAATACGCCCATTGAGAGTCAAGAAAAATGTGACTTCGCACCTATTTTACACTATTTTGATCTACTTTCAATGTACATGTCACAGAGCTAGCTTGTATATATGCGCACATTTCAAAGAAAACTACATCACTCTGTAAACATAGATTTGTGAACGGTATAATATGCTAGTGTTGATACAAGATATTTATTTGTCTTTCATTTACTTTATGGGATAAATAGAATATCACATTAATTTTGTGTTTATGTATTATCATTTCTATCAAACTCCTTGACTCCTCTGTAAAAAGGGACTTAATGCAGTTGGCGCAGGCTGACTTGGCCGAAACTTTCGCTATTTGTCAATTTTCTGTATGCACAAAGACAAGTCTATTTCATGATTAACCCTTCACTCCATAGAAACTCATTTCTACACATTGCTTGTAGGAGCCTTTAGAAAACATTGTGGCAAAAGGTGACAATCAATTTCTCCTTTTGTCAATGTTTTCTATGCTATCAAAAGGTGTCATATACACATAAGAAATGACTTCATCCTTACTGTTCTTTGGGGTCAAGTAGATATACTGTAGAAATGCCTTATGGGGTAAAGTGTTAAGTCGGTTTTTAAAAAATGGATATTATGGATCCATAAATACGTGATGGCTTCCTTGGTACCATGGATTATGGAGATGCATTAAGTCCCCTTTTGTCAGAGCATGGCTAGTGCCAAGGCTCCCATCATATATTTTAGTCAACTTATTTGATAAAAATGTAATACATAAAAATTCATGTGAAATCCTTTTTTTAATCAGATAACCTCCCTTGTTTTCAGCCTAATATACCAATCACAAATTTTTTCAAATTATACATTGTTCTAATATCACAATTGTGTGACATCTTGTTTGATATCATTTTGGACACATGTCATAAAAATGACTGGGTTCCATGGATATGACCAAAGTGGTTTTGCATCTTCATTATATGCATAATTTGTGAAATCTAGTTATGTGATAAAAAGAATCTAGCATTCCTTGGCACTGACATAAAATTTCATTAAACTTTTCAAGAAAAATCTCAAATTAAGCTTACCACAGGTTTGCTTAACGGCGATCTTCCTAGACTCATTCAATAAAATTTGATCTCAAGCGCTAAAAGGTGGCTTTTCAGATTTTGGTACCAAAATTTTACAAAAGTACAAAAACAAAATCATCCTTGCACTCCCAAAGCCTCATAATTTTCTTTCATAAAACCCCAGTAGTCGCAAACCATCGGAAAACAAAAGAAATTAGAGATTCAGTACAGCCCAGGTTGGCACCAATGGGATTTAACACGATCTATTTTTACATGAGCAACTCGCTCATTTATACACTGGAAATACACATACGAAGCTTCAAACATAGCATCCGAAGAAGACATTACGGAATAAAATTACATGTTTGTTATGTTTCGGAATTTAAGCATTATTAGTCACATGCCAGTCGTTTAGCATTTCCACTACGCTTTTTTGATTTTTTGCGCAAAATCTAAAAATAGCTTAACTCATTACCAGACGACAAAATTTTAGACTGGTCCAAATTGAAAGCATTTACAGACGACAAAATAAAAGTGACTGAAAATTTGAAATTTGATTTGTGAAGAGTAGAAAACATTGTGGGAAAAGGAGAAAATGCTGGTTACCAGCATTTTCTCCTTTTCCCACAATGTTTTCTAAAAGCATCTTTCTCAAGGGTGTCAAAAGTAGGGATTATGTGGTAATGGGTTAAGGGGCGACATAGCTTTTTAAGGGAATACCATAAAAAAAAATTTCTATTGTACTTTTATGAATCTTAATTTTTAATGTTTTATATTGTTTTTTCATACAAATTTCAGATATATATATTATATTCTTTAATTTGCTGTGATGTGAAAAATCTAAATACCTACCTTTAAGCACATGTCAGATCATATTTAACCCTTTCCCAAACGGCAAAGTTTGAACCAGACCAAATTGAAAGCATTTTGCAGATGACAAATTAACAGTCGATAAAAATATGATTTTTCTAAATGATAGGGTAGAAAATATTGTGGGAAAAGGAGAAAATGCTGGTTACCAGCATTTTCTCCTTTTCCCACATTGTTTTCGAAAGGCTTCTATTCCTGACCCATAAAAACCAGGGATTGTTTGGGAAAGGGTTAATTCATGACAGTCTTGTTGTCCACTTCATTTAACCTGATCCTGAACTTTATGCTGAATATAATAGATAGGTGGATAAATACAAGTATGACTATTTTTCAGCAAGTTATACATACAGGGGAGGCAAGTTATTTAATTCATGCTTTCCTTATGGAATGTTTCTGTGACCAATGGGGACAAAAGCAAAGGCAGTCCTGTGTGATGCCGAGCGTAACTATAGAATTTTAATTTATGTAAAATGATGTTGACCTGGGTCAGGTTGAATAAAGTACTATTGAAGTTTCAAACATTCAGATCAACAAAGTTTTACGCTAATTTAGTAAATCTTGACCTTAACTCTTTAACAAACAACAAAACAAATGACTTTTCAAATTTGAAAGCTGTTGGAAAGGACAAAGTAGATGTGTCTCAATAAATGAAATTCATCTCTGAAAGGGCTGAAAACATTGTTGAAAAAGGAGAAAATGCTAATTGCATATGCAGTCTTTATGCCATAAATGGAATTTCTTGTAGAGTACCAACAGTACAACTTGACATATTTTTCCTCAAAGTAGTGTAAAATTGATGTTTAAATTAAATCAAAATGTGTAACTTAGGGCATATAACCCTTAACTCAAGAAACTAAAATTTAGACTCATTCAGATTCATTGTTACAACAGACAACAAAATAAATGTAGCTCAAATGATGAAATCTGTCCCTAAAAAAGCATATAACACTGTAGGAAAAGGAGGAGGAGGAAGTGCCAGTTACCAGCATTTTTGCCTCTTTCCACAATTTTTAAAAAGGTTTCTTTCTCAGGGCCATTTTAATTTGAGATTGTGGGGTAAACAGTTAACTCTTTACCAAACAACAAAATTTTGGACCAGATTAAAATGGAAAGCATTTCCATATGACAAAATAAATGTGACCGAAAAATGGAAATTTGTTTTGGGAAGGGTAGAAAACATTGTGGGAAAAGGAGAAAATGCTGGTTACCAGCATTTTCTCCTTTTCCCAGAATGTTTTCAGAAGGCTTCTCTCTCAGGGTTGTCAAAAGTAGGGATTGTGTGGTAAAGAGTTAACCGTCAAAAGTAGGGATTGTGTGGTAAAGAGTTAACTCTATATCCATACCATTCCATCAATCCCCAAAATAGAGGCCTTTTGTAAAAATTGTGGAAAATTTGGGGAAAATGCTGGTAAACAGCATAATCTTCTATGTCCACTATGTTCTCTACCCTATCAAAGACAAACTCCATCATTTGAATCAAATTTAAATTATCATCTGCAAATTTTTTTCAATCTTGATAAACGTAAGATTTTGTTGCGCGCTACAGATTTAAGGTCTTACCAGTACATATGCCAACACAAAGGCAATTCCAGCAGGCTGATCCTTCTCATAGTGGGGTTCGAACCCCTTCACAGATTTAAATACCAATGCTCTTTCTCTAGCAGTAAACTTCGGTTGAAATATACATGATTTCCATACAAGTCAGTAATGTGTTTCACAAAGTGTTCAAACATTGGTTATCTACTAACAACAGATTTTAGCATGAACGCTCTTTTCATTAGCAACAAGTTTCAGTTAAAATACACCCAATTTCCACACGAGTCTGTATATATAATGTAGTTTCACAAAACGTTGATATATAAGTAATCTAATAATTATATGCCTAATCCATTTGTGGAGTTTTTAATCCCATAATCTTTATAACTTTCAACACCACTTTTCTAAATTTAGCTACCTGAGAAATTCATACTCGTAA
This sequence comes from Tridacna crocea, assembly GCA_943736015.1. NCBI lineage: Eukaryota > Metazoa > Mollusca > Bivalvia > Cardiida > Cardiidae > Tridacna > Tridacna crocea. The sequence goes on along the minus strand of OX031066.1, from coordinate 27,583,303 downwards.
CATATCCGTTATAGCATTCCCTCACATTAGTATATAATCAGCCATTCAACTCTTTCTATACCATAGGCATTAACTGAAGCTTTTTATGGATAGTGTAGATCAAAGATCAGACTGCACAGAATGTGCAGTCTGATCTCTGATCTACACTGTCCACTGCTTTTAGATTATGAACAAAATAAATCTTCTCTTGATTTTGTAGTGGGGCTGTATTACTTTAAGCCATTGAGAAAGTGCAATTTATTTATTCAGTAGTGGTAGAGTTAACAAATAGCAAAACCCCAAATATTGGAATTTTAAATCTGTTTTTGCCAGGAAAATCTCCACATTATCTGACAAGTTTAGATTCGGCTTCACACATCCTAGGCTGCGCAGTCTGATATTTATCTATATAATCAAAAACAAAAGCACCTGCTAGTCATTTTTAGGAGCTTAACATTAAACCCTTCTACCCTCGAGGTGTCTATGATTGTCAGATAGATCGTAAGCCTTGTAACCATAAGGTCCTGAGTTAGATACCCGCAGGAGGGTGTCAACTTTAGGATTTTTCATTGGCCCACATACTCAGTGCGTGTACTGGTGTAGTTCCCAGGAAGCAGAATTGAGAGAAGTTAATATAAGTTGCAAGAACTTGTTTCTTAATCATTGTAAAACAGATATCCTTCAAGAAAATTTTTAAAAGGCAAGAATTTGTCCTCATTTATATCAAAATACTTTGCACTCAATAAATTTTATGCATAGGATGGATAAATAATTTGTATTTTAACATTTTACCACACAACCCCCAGTTTTAACAACCCTGAGGAATTCAGGCCTTTTGAAATTGTTGTGGGAAAAGGAGAAAATGCTGGTAACCAGTATTTTCTCCTTTTCCCATAATGTTTTTAAGACTCTCTGATTCAAATCCCATCATATGCATGTTTTCATCAGCAAGTACTTTCTGAGTGGACCCTTCTAAAATGGCTGCCAATATTGCCAAAAAGGGGCATTTAGACATTTGTGTAAAGTATCGTCTCGGACCTACCTGCACAGTCCAGGCAGGCTTCAATCCAAGACCGCACTTTAAGTCAACATAAGATTCTATCCTACAGTAGACCTGCGTAAAACAGAAAATCGCGCAAGATCAGAAAGTGTTGTTTCAAATCAGCCTCTGCGGAATGCACAGGCTGATCCAAGACAACACTTAAATTATGCAAATGTCCGAATGCCCCTTTTCACATGATGGAGGCCAAACACTATTCTTTGGTATAGAGTTGACTCATTACTACACAAAACCTACATTTGACAACCCTGAGAAAGAAGCCTTTAGAAACATTGTGGGAAAAGCAGAAAATGCTGGTAACCAGTATCTTTATCTTTTCCCACAATGTTTTCTAACCTTCACAAAACAAATTTCAAATTTCATCACTTTTATTTTGTCGTCTGCAAATGTGGTTGATTTGGACACACCTAAAATTTTGTTGTTTGGTAATGAGTAAATCTCGCCACTTGCAATTTTTGGCTCGCTGCAAGCTTTCTAGCTTCAATACATTGGAAGTTATGACCTAGACGAAAATCCAAAGTTAAAATTTACAAAGCGCAATAACTAAAGAAATAGTTGGTATAGGGTAATGGTTCTTGTACACTGCACTTCTCTTTAATGTGATCTAATTGTGCGTGAAGTTTGATGTAACTAGCTTCAATACATTGGAAGTTAAGCTCCAGACAAAAATCAAGAATTAAAATTTTCAAAGGGCAATAACCCCAAAAATAGTTGGAATAGAGTTATGGTTCTTGTATACTGCACTACTCCTTCATGTGATCTAGCTGTGTGTGAAATTTGAAGGACCTAGCTTCAATACTTTGGAAGATATGCTCTGGAAAAAAATTCAAAAAAAAATTGCAAAGGGCAAAAAGTTCAAGGGGAGATAATTCCGCAACCAATGGCAGCAAAGTCATAAAAATTGCACATGCACAATTTCATATATACCCAAACAGTATGTGTAAATTTCAGTGCAGTATTTGAAAAACTGTAGGAGAAACGCTCCGGACAAAATTGTGTTTACAGACAAACGGATGTAAGTATGGATGGACAGATGGACGGGCGGACAGCCATGGCAATTCTAGTATACCCCGCTCCACTTCATTGTGGGGGGTATAAATTACAATAAGCTTAAATTCATTTATGTTTTAGATCGGGTAGAAAGCATTTAGTGAAAAGGAGAAAATCCTGGTTCCCAGCATTTTCTCCTTTCTCGCAATGCTTTCAAAAGGCTTCTTTTTTGGAATCATGAAAACTTAGGATCGTGAGGTAATGGGTTAAATCATTAAAGATGGTATATTTCTTCTATGTAGACCTACAAAGAAGCCCTAATGACTTGCTAAATGATGATAGTTTTGATTAATTAATGACAAATTACTTTAAAGTTGAAAGATGTACATCAAATGGTGATAATTTCAAAAGCTATTAGTTTATGATTTACTTTGTTTCTTGGCATCACTGAAGCTGCCACCTGGGAAGCCAGTGTACAAAGGTGAACCTTAGCCTCCATACACACCTAGTATTCATCTCAAACATGATGCGATTCGGTTTGTTTGTAGTGGAGTTTAACACCATTTCAACACTTTAGGTCATAATCAGGGTGGTCAGTGACGTGCAAACATGTTTCTTCAGGCTTTCTCACAATGACACTACTTTCTTTCCATAGCTACTGACTACTTTTCTCAAATGCATCAGAGGTGAGAGGCGAAAAATAGCCAGAAGGAAAAAAAGTTTGCTGCAAACTAGGTATTGAACCCAAGTCCTGGTCAGATATGCTAACTACTGAGCTACCCCACTGGGGAAAACATTATGCAAAAAGCAACATATTTAAAATACAAGATAACAAATAAACAATTAAATCCTTTACCACATAATCCTAACTTCAACAATCTACCACCCAAGCCAACCTTTTAACAACCCTGACCAAGAAGGGTGTTGAAAACATTGTGGGAAAGGGAGAAAATGTTGGTAACCAGCATTTTCTCCTTTCCCCACAATTTTTACTATCTAATCAAAAATAAATTTTAGTTTTTGAGGCCCATCTAATCAAAAATAAATTTTAGTTTTTGAGGCCCATCTATTTCGTCACCTGCAAAAGCTCTGAATTCAGACAATCCCAAAATTTTGTAGTGTCTGTCTGAGTTAACCCTTTCCCAAACAATCCCTGGTTTTTACGGGTCTAGAATTGAAGCCTTTTGAAAATATTGTGGGAAAAGGAGAAAATGCTGGTAACCAGCATTTTCTCCTTTTCCCGCAATGTTTTCTACCTTATCATAGACAGAAATTATCTTTTCAGCAAGAGTTGAATTGTCGTCTGCAAATGCTTTCAATTTGGTCTTGTCCAAAAGTTTGTCCTTTGGGAAAGGGTTAAAGAGTTAAACAATAATGAGGAAGAGAGCTTTTGAAAAGCTGGTAAACAGCATTTTCTCCTTTTCCCAAAATGTTTCAAGCCCTATGACAGACAAGTATCTTGATTTATGTTACAAGAAACCTAGTATACAGCATTTTTACCTTTCCTTTGTACCTTTTTACCAGTGTAGGAAAAGGAGAACAGCATGTTTTCCCCTTTACCCAAAATGTTTTCCACCCTATTATGCAAGACAAATTTTATGTTTTGAGTTACGATAAACTTGTCGTCTACAAATCATTTCAATTTTGGATAAGTCTAAAATTTTGTCGTTTGGTGAAGAGTTAATAATAACAATTATTATAAAGCATCTATATTGGTGGTATTTCTTGTTTGACTCTGTCCAGCAATCAGGAGGTATTTTCAAAAGACCCTAAAATAAACATTTCTCTATTAGTTTCATCTTTCTACACAATCCTGACTTTTGATCACCCTCAGAGAAAGACCCTTTGAAAACATGGTGGGAAAAGGAGAAAATGCTGGTAACCCATTATCTCCCGCTAGATAGCATTCTATAAATACTCATCTATCTGATATGGGCATGCTGGGTTATAATAGACTGGTTACCGCTCCGGATACAACTACGTGTATAGGTAATACACGGTATACAACGGTGGCCAGTTCATGCTGGGTACAGAGCCGAACCACATTCCTACGCGACAACCGTTACTTTGAATTTAAAACAAAAAAAGGTTTACCCAATAAAATGCCACCTCGTGCAATTCACTCAACTATGATCACCAGTTTAGAGAAATCTGTTGCTAAAGCAAGTCTCATTTCTCCTCAAACGTATTGATACGTAAAAGCTATTTTCAACATTGCTACTTTATAGAGCGTAATATTACAGTCAGCCCGCTTTCGGGGCTAGTAGTGATGCGTCATAAAAGACAGTCGAATCTTCGAAGAATAGGACATGCGCAGACAACGGCTGGTAACCAGCATTTTCTCCTTTTCCCACAATGTTTTCAAGACGATCCACTACTAATCCAATCATTTGTGACATGTTTATTTTGTACTCTGCCTGTCTAGCACTTTTAACCCTTTATCAAACAATTCCAGGTTTTCACATCCTTCAAAAAGAAAGCTTTTGAAAACATTCTGGGAAAAGGTGAAAATGCTGATTACAAGTATTCTTTCCTCAAATTCCAAAGATGTTTTATACCCTATCAGAGTCCTCGCTACCAAACGACAATATTTTAAGCTTGTCCAATCGAAAGCATTTGCAGAGGACTTACCAGCATTTTCTCCTTTTCCAACAATGTTTTCTACTGGCTTCTTTCTCAGGGTCGTCAAAAGTAGGGATTGTATGTAAATGGGTAAAAAAGTCTAAAATTTGTTGTTTGGGCAAGGGTCAAACTTCAACAGTGAATACTTTGTCATTGGGTAAAGGCTTGGTCAGACTGATATGTAACGGAGGAAAAATAGACAATAACATACAGAATTGAATTATCCAGTGACAAAATTCATCTGCTCATGCAATCGGTGTGTGGAGAAAAGAAGCCACACAACACCCACAGGAGTACCGCACATGTGACAGAATAAATGCCCGCTTACCGGATAATTATGTACTGGATAATAAATGGTCTGATTATTGATGTCACCGTACGAGAAACAGACTTGTACCAGATAAAACTGAATTGCAGTGCATGAGAACTAGACAAAACATTTTTCCAACGTACGATAAATGGAAATGTTAGAAGGAACACCAATGTACGAGGAAAAACCGGTTACATGACATGCCAAGGCTTTAAATAGTCAGATGCATCCAAAGTCTGTAATTTAATTGCACGTCAATGTCAGTTTTGTCCCGTGGAAAAAATTTTGAACATGCTCAAAACTTCCCACCAGATGGAACGGACATCTCCGGACAGGAAGTGGATTCACCTGATGAGAAACAGACATAAAACCAGATTATCTGTTACACATCAGTTAGCTCTATGTTACCAAGGCTTTAAGGAATTTACCATAGCTACTGAACTGGAATAATTCAAAGTTAATAACCCTTTCCCAAACGACAAATTTTAGACTCTTCCAAACTCAAAGAGTATACAGACGACAATTGCAAATTTGATAAAAATGGCAGAAAGTTTTCAAAATGGGTAGAAAACACTGTGGGAAAAGGAGAAATTGCTCGTTATGAGCAATCTCTCCTTTTCCCACAGTGTTTTCAAAAGACTTGTACTGCAGACAAGAAAAAACAAAGGCTTGTTTGGGAAAGGGTTAAGTGTAAGAGGAAACAGGATAGATCATTAGAAGTGTCATAACAAATATTTTTCTAACAAGAAACCACACTGAGAAAATAGATCAAATAATTAACCCTTTACCAGAAGACAAAAATTGAGACTTGTCCATATTGACCCTTACCACACGATCCCGATATGACTGCCTTGAGAAGGAAACCTTTAGAAAACATAGTAGTAAAAGGACAAAATGGTGGTTTTCTCCTTTACCAACAAATTGTTTTCCCAAAACAAGTTTTATTTTTTGAGTTATGTTTAATTTGTTGCCTGCAAAATGATTCCGAATTGGACTTATAGTCTAAAATTTTGTCATTTGGTAAAGAGTTAAAAAAGTTTTCAGAGGCAAAACTAAACGCGAATGATAAGAATTGTTTTTGAAAGGGTATAAAACATAGTAGGAAAGGCCAAAATACCAGTTACCTGCAATTTTTCCTTTTCCAGCAAGTTTTCCAAAGGCTTCTTCCTCAAGGTCAATAAATCTAAGGATTCTGTGGTGAAGGGTCAACAGACAAGGCTTTCTTCTTAATCACCTGTGAATCAAAACAACTGGTGATAAAGAAATAAAGTAAGAAGCTGTACTTGTTTCATCATTCTTCTTCACAATGACTCTTCAAAACCTACGTTAAATCATAAAACTGCCTTTTGATGCCACCTTGGAATAAATGGCCCCTGAAAAACATTGATAGTATGAGGTGTGATCAGAATGTTCTCGGCCTGATACGCTTCGAGGCATTTCATTGGACAAAAATCTTGTTCAGTCTGTCGTTCTATCTAATTGAAAGTCATTTGGAGAGTAAAAAGCATTTAGTCATGCTTGATTGCTTTTGTATGACAATATTTAAAGAGGACAGTGTGTCAAACTTGCAAAATTGACTCGAGGTGTTCTGCTCTTGCAGGACAGTGCATCTGCTCACATGTCGCAAGTTGCCATGACTGCTATGACTGAATGCGGATTCGAAGTCCTTCTTAAAGCTCCATATTCTCCTGATATGGCCCCTTCTGACTTCTATCTGTTCCCAAAATTGAAATCCAACCTTCGTGGAACACAGTTTGGAAGCAATGAAGGCATCATAGAGGTAGTGAACGAGTGCTTGGGGGACCAGGAAAAAGACTTTGATTTGGAAGGGGTAAGCAAGCTGGAACAGATATGGACTAAGTGCATTGCCTTGAAGGGAATTATATTGAAAAGTAATGACCAGATTTTCATTCCCTGATAATTGGAAGCACTTGGCACTCAGACCTCATATGTAATGTCGGTTGGTTGTATTGAGGTTTAACGCCACTTTAACAGCTAAGGTCATATGGCGGTCGGTGACATACATGTGCTTCCTGGCTTTCTCAACCAGTATTAACACAACTTTCTATCCAAAGCCACCGACTACCTTTCTCACATGCTTCAGTGGTGGTGAGAGGTGAAAATATGCCAGAAAGAAAGTTCACCTCAACTGGGTATCAAAAACAACAACCACCAGGTATTGAGTCCAACACGCTCACCACTGAGCCACCCGGGTGGGCCATGATAGTGCTTAAGAAAGCTCCTTTATCACAAACCTCCTCTGGCAGTGTCTTAAACCCCTGATTTATTCTTGATAATTAATACACTAGTGTACAAGAAAAAGTTGATGCAAAGCATCAAAGTCGCCGCAAAAAAATTTGTTTAATGCTTCAAGAAAGCCAGGGCAAGTAAGTAAATGTCAGTTTTCATCAGCAGATTTTTTAACACATTATGAAATTATGTGAATAGTAACCTATATCAAAACTTGTCTTCTGTTACAGTATCTAATACCCTAGCACAGCTCTCTCTTAGCTCTTTTCCAAACGACAAATATCAGACTCTTCCACATTCAAAGAGTTGGCAGATGACAATTTAAAAAGCTGCAAAAATGGTGGAAAATTCGCTAGGAGTGGGGAAAAAGTATTTAATAAAGAAGAAATTGCTTATAACGAGCAATTTCTCCTTATCCAACATGTTTTTACAAAAGAATTTGATAGCACACATGTGATAACCCGTGTTTGTTTGGGAAAGTGGTGAAAGCAGGGCTAAGTTACTAAAATGTTGCTGTCCTAGGAAAGTATGATTCAAGAGGACGTAAGTTTGCAAGGCATGCTTTCAATTTAAACAAGTCTAAGACTATAGTGTTTGGTGAACAGTGTTCATAAAGAATCATGGTTTTGCATTGCGCTTTATCATTATGAACAACACAGCGAAAAAGTGGCCTCTCTCCAGATTTTTTCCACAAATTAAAGAGCCTGGTTCACTAACCCCCAAAATTTGCCCAACCTCAGAATCTCACTATTTTTGGAAAATAATAGAAATGACATGTGTATAACCTGATAATGACATTATTTGGTGAAAAAATTGAACAGAACATTGAAATTTAATAAAAAACAAGGCCCTCTGTAACGCAAAAAAACGACGTCTTTATTGACGTCGCCCATAAACAACGCGACGTTACGCGTGTGTGAAAAACAGAAAATCATATCCAAACGTACATTTTCTCACGGTGTGTCCTTCCGTTTCAGTGACAAACACTAACTTGATTAAGCCTTTACAACACAATGCCGACTTTTCACGACCCTGAAGAAGAGGACTTTTAAAAAACAGTGTGGAATAAGGAGAAAATGTTGGTAAACAGCATTCTCTCCTTTTCCTTCAATGCCTTCTACCCTGTCCAAATACAGAAATCATTTTTTTCAGGCACATCTTTGTTGTTGCCTGCAAACGATTTCAGTTTGGTCTAGCCCAAAATTTTGTTGTATGGTAAAGGGTTAAGAATCATGGTTACTTACTTGTTTGCAAAGTCCTTAAATTACTATAACAATCTGTCGTTGACCAGTGGTCTTATTTGATTTCCCCGTTTCATTTCGAGCATAATAAGTAGACCTCAAATGTTAACCTTTACCAAACAATCTTTGGTTTTCACGACCCTGGGAGATACAGCTTTTGAAAACATTATGGGAGAAGGAGAAAATGCTGGACACAATCAATTTTTGCTTTTCGCTCGATGTTTTCTATCCTTTCATAAATAATTTTCTATTTTTGAGTCACATTTCCTTTGTTGTCTGCGAATGCTTTTAATTTGGACCAGTCTTACTCTATAATTATGTTGTTTGATGAAAAAGTAAATATCAACACATTAACAAAAACATTTAAGCCATTGTACACTGGCCGCAATTTGGTACGTAAAATCGGCAAGCTGATGTATGAATTACACGTTCATGTTACTACTGACACTGAACTGTCTTCAAAAGGCAAAGATAAACATATAATTCACTGATCAATATCACTACTTGTATCTGCGATTTGATTGGGAGTGGCATCTTCAAGATGGACACACCAGTCACATAGACCAAATATCTCTCTTTTTTCATACTTTGCTGCACATAAATTCAGAGTTGGTACTGATAAACTTTAGGTCTCTGATAGGGGAGAAAGCATTGTGGGAAAAGGAGAAATTGCTGATTACCAACATTTTCTTATTTTCCCACAAAGCTTTCAAAAGCCGTCTTTCCCTGGGTCGGAAAAAAAACTAGGGATTGTTTGGTAAAGGGTTAAGCGAGGAAAGGCGTTCATTTCAGCTTCATCCACTGGCCGCCATATTTTGTTTTTTCTTGCTATTCCTTTTTCCTCTACCATATCCTTCAATTCTTTCCTTTCCTGCTGCGTTCTAGCACCCTTTTTGCACGCTCCTGGTCCCCAGATGTAGAACTAAAGGTTGGAAAATATTTGTTCGAAAGGGCACACGCCTATTTGAACAAAATTGCCAATAAGTTTCTTCTGTAGACATATGTCTGTGCTCTTTGGAAAGAATGCTTGGCATTTCAGTCTGAATACCAAGCTCCTCGAGTAATTTGAGTCTCGAAAGCCCCGGTCCACCACAAATACATCGCCATCCTTCAAAAAGCCTCTGACGTCTTCCATATTTGACAGAAGCATGTGGTTTAGTATTGAAGCATTATCATTTTTGCTGTCTGACAAATACGGTCCAACGATGGTTACAAAATAGCCAGTGGTTGTAATAACTACCATGGGTTTAACTAGCAGACGACCTTTGTGCATGCAGTATGTTCATCGTTGAAATTGAAAGCTGTTCGATTTGTTAGTGTAAGTCCCGTCGAGGACAAGGAACACGTAGTCGTTAGCTGTACCAATCAAGGTCTTTGCTATGTCACGAGAATGGTCTCTGATAATAGATTCCCTGGTTAGGCTATCTATTCCGAGGTAGAGACTAGAGAGGCACAAAACCACGCATAAATACTTGTCTCACTTAATATACTGCATGATACACTAGACTTTGTAATACTAGTACCAAATATGGTACAGGGTGACCGGAAAGTAAGGTAACACTTTCGTATATTTAGAATATGGCTTTTAATTTCTGATAAGGAGATAAAAAATTATATACATGTTTATAAGATTTGTAAGTTTTTTTCCTGTCACTTTTTCATTGAATTTTCATTACATTACACGCTTTTATACAGATTTCACATCAGAAGTAATATTTTGTCATTAGCGTCATTTTAGTTAGTAATGACGTTTTCATTGTGACAGTTTGTTTTGCTCTCTCCACGCTGAAATTACAAGATGCAATTGTTAATCACTTTAGCATTTAATACAGTATTTATCTCCTTGATTCACGTTACATGTACTTGAGCAACATGTCAGTGCTGCCTAGCTATGGGATCGTATAGGTCTACTTCAAATAGCCCTAAAGGGAGCTATTTGAAAACAATTTGTACCTAGGTTTGAAATAAATCTCCTGCATTGAAAACACAAGGTTTATGCCGGATGTTGCTATGGCAGACTTATCTTATACTGTGATGGACCTTTTATAATACATGACAATATTCAGAGGTAAAAGATTAAAAATATCGTGGCCTGCGCACAGTTTGGACCTCAATCGATGCAACATCTTCCTTTAGGGTTACTTAAAGTCAAATGTCTGAAATCCTGAGCTAGACACAGACATGTTGCAACAGAACATCACATGTGGAATTAAGAAGATTGAATGTAGAATGCACTATTAAACTGATCGACAACTTTATCATGAATATTTGGCATGGAAGGAGCATAAAAAAGCCATTTTAATGAATACGTCAGTTAACTACTAAAATTAATTCATAGATCAAAAGGTAATTCTGATATGAAATATGTATAAAAATTCTTCATGTAATGAATATTGAGTAAAAATATCATGCAAAGAATTACACATTTTATACACATGTATTTAAATTTTCATCCTTTAATTGAAATGAAAAGCCATACTACGAATGTACAAAGGTGTTATCTTACTTTCCGGACACCCTGTAGATAATAGTCTAGTAAAGTGTAGCTTTACTGGAAAATTTCTAATAATTTTTCTGGAAGACCGGCTTGGCGAGTTTTTAACCTTATCAGAAAGATGGCGACATACATGTATATCATGAAATTGTATATGGGTTTCAGTTTAGGCGGACCTTTGGTACTTTTATAACACTGTACTCGAAAAGAACGGCAAACAATATCTCTTTGAAACAAAGCAGGCAAAAGGTTCTTCAGGTATTTTTTTCAGTTTGTCTGTTACAGGACAATGATCATTAAGTTTTTATCCGTTTGTGACACACAATAAATTGATAGCTTTTCACCGTTCTGAAAAATAAGTTGAAAGTGGTCTAAATTGTTAATTTTTTTAATTTTCTATACCAGTATGCTGTACTCTAATCGTCATATGATATCTGTTCTGTATTCTGTATTAACGTCCTATAATAGGAACACCAAGACCTCCGATTTTATAGGCCTTGTAGAGTTACAGCAATCTTCTTTAGTATTTTAAAACACAACTTATTCACATTTTACAGTTTGTGTGTTAGCTAGGCGTGGTATTAAATTCTGATTTTTCAGTCATTAACTTTTTAAGTCTCTTCAAGTGTATACTATAGCACAAGTTCCTTTAAAGTTTTTCCAGTTCAAAGTGACACTGTTTTTGAGTAATTTCAGAGAATTTTCCACTGTCCATAAGCAATTGTATTATTTTAGGGTCATCATCGCGGAACTGTTCCCAGTTGAAAGTTCCATTTTGGTTTGAGACTAATGACTTAATTTGGTTTAGAACAGTTTTTTTCTTTGATATCTTGAAGAAAAATTTAATGTAAGAAAAATTAATTAAAAAAAAAATATGTTTTTACTAGCTTTACGATTTGAACTTGAGCGCTCTAAGGCATGAGCGCACGTCATACACCAATACACTACACGCCCAAGCAGAAAATTAGTGGTTAAATAAAGTAACAGTATCTAAAGCTAAGGTCTAAAAATAGAATTGTATCCTGTCAGACGAAAAAATGAAAAATCTTCTCAAATAGCGGAAAAAACTCTGTAGACATATCTAATTATTGTTTTCTAAGTAATTGTGGCAAAAATATCATAAAACGAAAGCGAAATACGACCTTCAATGTAGATTATTGTATTTAATGTTCAAAGTTACGAGATATTTCATCTCTACCATCTTCGATTTTGTCCTCGAAAAATCTATAAATAGTTTGTCAAGATAAAAGTTTTCTGGGCCCAATTTTTAAAAGAAAAAGAAATGATAAATGATAACTAACACATAGATCTACTTAGAAATGCTGGTGGATCTCGTAGGCCTACAGATTGCATCGCTAAGAGCGTATCGTCTGCATTGTTTACATTGGAGACGGGCGAAAATCGTACTCAGTAAAGTTCGTACATTGCGTTAATATTTTCGTTTTTCATTGCTATAAATTACAATGTTATAGCGAAATGTATTGACTGAAGTAGCATTTGTTATTTCATTTAGCAATTGTACATATAATGTATTCATAAAACAACAGTTTTGGACATATAAACCCGAAATGGTGTTCTCTATTTGGATATATAGGGGCAACTCATCGGCGTCAAAGCCTACGACTCATGTACAATTTTATTTGAATTAGAACATGAGCGCATTTGAGTACCACAACGAAACATATACCATTTTGTTTGTATCTTAATTGTTAATACAAACATACTTGTTATTTTGTGGTACTCGCCTGCGCTGATAGTTTATTTTTAATATAATTGGACAAAAATGGTATGAATTTCCTGTTTTTTGGAAAATAGGGGGTTCTAAAACGTGAAATTAATCACCCACAAAATTATTTGAAATTTACAAAATAGCATTTTTATACAGTTTAGAAGTTGTTTTGAATGAATATTGATCAATTGATGATATTTCTCATAGTTTACTTTTTTTGCATATTTTGGGCAAATTATGGGGGTTAGTGAACCAGGCCCTTTATGCAGAGCTTGTTGAGAAATAATCAAAGGAGTTCTAAACTATCTTTGTTGTAAAAACTAAACTTAGAAATAAATAACCAATAATGGTCAGATACAATCATAACCATCATACCCGTTCTTCGGCGTATTTTAGCACAATTTCAGCAATGCACAATTTTAGCAGTTGTCATTCAACAAAAAACACACAAATAGTAGGAAAAACTATCTACAAAATAATCAAAATGATTATTAAACCTGTGTACGAAGTTTGTACGAAACGACCAACTGGGTACGAAATGACCAAAATTGAAAGTATAAGTAGGTACGAAATGACCAAAATCATACGAAATGACCTAGGTATGAAATTAACAAGGTACGAAATGACTGGAAACCTGTACAGCCTTGACCAATGGAAACAAGGCATTTATGTGGACGAGTCCATTTCTCACAAATAGCGACAATAAAAGAAATAATTAGGCGGTTTTTTGATGTTGTAAGTATTAATAGAACAAAAATAGTTACGTATTGCAATTTCGTAGTTTAAGAATGAATTAAAAAGCCAGTTTAAGGCGAAGTAACGTTAGAAAGATTCCTTGTTAACCTAACACCCCTAAAAAAACGAAATTCCCACTATCCATGTCCTAACTTGAAAAACTATTAAAAATCGCTTCTGTGCAGCGACTAATTATCATTTTTTGGGTCCTGATTCTGATCAGTTTTCAGTCACAAGTGTGTAACGCTAGAAAAACCAACCACACGTTTTGTGGGAATTTGTACTTTTAATGCTGTTTTGGGAAGGACTGATGTTACTGCTAAGACATGGAAAGCTTTTGATTTTCACATTCAGTAAAAACCAAGAAATGCAGCAAAAATATAGCAAAAATAGGTAGACTTAACCCCTCCGTGTAAACTGTTTCACTCTTCTTTCGATGTACATGTAACAGAACTATGTAGTCGTGTATGTATACATTTAATAAAACCATACTACATTGTAAACATCGGCCTGTGAACGGTATAGTGGCTGGAGGAGATAATAAGCGATATTTTTTCTGTCTTTCATTTGTTTTATATGATAAACAGAATCACATTGGCATTTATTGTATTGATATTTTTATCGAACTTGTTGACTAAAATGTATTTGACAATCATCAAGGCTCGCATCATACAATTTTAGTCAACACGTTTAGTAGAATGATAATAAATAAATACTATGTAAAATCCCATATTTATCTGTCAAGATACTTTCAAGATTCTGGCAATGTCCCTATGTCTGAGTACTATTTTTGTGAACTATGACTTTTTTCACGTAATAATGTGTATGAAACATTAATCATAAGTTTTTTATTATTAATTGTAAGACTTTTTTAGGTTGTTAGTGTAACTGTCTAATGTTATTCCTTGTTATAAATTCTCATAATAAACAGTTTTTTTGCTGTAGCTGAATTTGACCTTCTTTTTGATACTGATAACAAATGAATAAATATTTTGGTGCATGCAAAACAATTTCAATTTAAACGAGTATAACATTTTGTTGCTTGGTAAACACTTAGGCACACTTCAGTGCTTACATCCAAAAAATACAGCAGCACTAATACAGAAAATCCCTTTGTCTGTCTAAATTTCCAAATATTAGACAAACAGTTGACAGACTGCCAAACTGTGACTTTCCATATTTGGTTTTAGTGAAAATGAATCTGAAAACCTCTTATTGACCCTTTTCTTACATATAATTTGAAGCTTACCGTCCATTAACTCTTTACCACACTAGGAAATTTTAGACAAGTCCAAATTGAAAGCATTTGCAGACGACAAAATAAATGTAGCTAAAATGACAATTTTTGTCTTAGATAGGGTAGAAAACATTGTGGGAAAAGGAGAAAATGCTAGTTACTCCAGCAATGGTTTCAAAAGGTCGTTAAAAGTCTGGATTGAGAGGTAAATGGTTAAGACAAGGTGGAGAAGTTGCTCTAATGACTTGTTTCCTATCTGGAGGTCCTTAACCCTTTACCACACAAAACCAAGTTTTAACAACCCTCAAGAGTAAAATGTTTGAAAACATTATGGGAAAAGGAGAAAATGCTGGTTCAGACACTAAGTCCATTAACTGCGCAACATTTAATTTTTTGTCTGCAAAATGCTCTCAATTTTGATCAGTCTGAACTTTTGTTGTTTGGTCAAGAGGTAAAAAGTATGATTCCACTTTTACCTACAAACAGGTTGAGCACTAGTAGCTCAGCCGGTAGTGTGCAAAACTTGAGAATATGGGGGATGGGGGGGGGGGGGGGGGCCGTGCATTTTATCCCTGGTTCGGCCAATTTCTTTCCAAGAATTGATGATACTCATTGCAACAGGATTTACTCCTCATCTATCCCCAACCCTAACAAAGGTTACATTGGAAAGCATGGCTTGGGACAGATTATATGTACAGAGACTTCAGGTAAGAACAGATATGTGCACTGGTGCCACGATATAATTGAAATAATCTTGAAAACGGACTTCAACACTATACAATCAATCATTATCAACAGCTTGGTCAGCTGGCAAGGGACTTAGAAACTTGTTCAGGCTATAACTTGATTCATTTATTCTTAAAAGTAATCCATTCTTTATGCTTTAACATTAACAATCAAGGAAAACTAGTAGTAATATGGTGCAGGGTATTTTATTAGCTGTATAGTCAGATGGCAAGGGACTTGGAAACTTGTTCACAGCTGTGGTGAATCATGTTGCCCCAAGCCGAAGCCTCCTGCTTGGGGCACCATGATTCACCACAGCGGTGAACAAAGTTTCCAAATCCCCTGCAACCTGACCATAGAACAAATTTATTAAACAACTAAGTTTTATACCATTTCAGTGTTTATTTAAGCAAATTTTAACTTTTTTTTGGTTTTAAAAATTGGGTACTCTGACAAAGTAGAATTTCCCTTCTGAGTGCCCCAATTCAATGAAAAGTGATATCACTGGAAACTGATGTCACAGAAACCATGGTAATACCTGCTTGAATGTGCAGCTTGGCACATAATCTTGATGTAAATCTTGATACATGCTGCCATGTTGGATGTTGTGTTGATAGCGTAGTCATATATACTGGGCTCCCGAAAGGGAAACTGCTTTTATGTTGGTTTTGCCAGTGTATATGATATATATGTTCGGACATATTTTCCAATCAGATCACAAGAAATTTCTTTGCAGTATAATAAAATATATTTGTTGTGTGGGCTGCTCATATCCATCGATACTGCCATTTTGGATGTTGTGTTGAGAGTGTATTATGCACATGGGACTTCCAAGAGGGGTATCTGCTTTTACATGGATTTTTACCAGTGTACAGGAATATATATTCCGGGCATATTGTACAATGAGATTTTGGAAAATTTCTTTGCAGTATCATAAAACCAACAGTTAGGCCATTTAAGACTTGTCAAAGCCTTTTTTTTGACAAGTTTGTCTTCAAAGCTGCAGGTTGTCTGTTAAGGCTCCAGTCAAATCAAAGCTTACTCATGCCGACCGAAATGATCCTTCCCTCTACAACAACAACTGAGTACAAGAGAGACTGCAGGCCTACACACACCGTACCACCAACAGACATTTTTTGTTGACATGCCCAACACCAATATTGGAAACAGTTTTGCAACTGTAACTACTGCTATGCACTATCTTTGCAAGCCAAGGATACTAAGGTAGTACCCTTGGCCGCTGGCCTCTTTAAAAATCGAAGCTCCCACTGTGCCATTTCATAGAATGCGATCAAAACCCATCGCGTCCAATCAAACCATCCGTAACAAGAAATCTTTTGCAAAGCAGGAAACAATAATGGCAGCGCCCATCAAAAACAAAAGTTGTAGTGTTTGTGATGAAAATCTGCCAAAAAAGAGTAGACGATCGGTATTTAATGAGTTTTTAAAAGTTCACGACCAATTATGTGAAATATTAGGACGGGTTCCATAGCCAAATGATTGCGAATCATCGTATATCTGTTGGTCTGTTTTTTTATGTGATGAATCCAAAAGGGCAGCCATATTTGATGCATAGCCTAACAAATTTCATTATGAGCATTTTGATTGGTCAGAAATGACGTCAGCAAAGGTTACACAACTCATGATATTCGATAGGTGGCACAGCGGGAGTTTCAATTTTTAAAGAGGCGAGTGGCCAAGGGTACATAACGAACAAAGTGGAGTTTGTATCCTTGGCTTGTGAAGATGGCTATGCACAGGCAGTGTCTTCTTCTACATGTTGTTTTGACATCTATTCATTCATCAACTCATGTTGACTTTCCCTATGTTCTATGTTATAAGGTTGGTTTCAAAGTCTGCTCCTGCAATTTCGTTTCTTGGCAACTTTTGGAACTGGTTAAAAGTCCAGAAAAACTTACACTGTGCATTTGAACTCTTTTAACAGTAACTGTTACTCTTTACCACAAAATCCTATTATAGACATTCAACCCATTACCACACAATTCCTACTTTTGAATACCTTGAGAAAGAAGTCTTTAACTCTTTACCACACAAGAAAATTTTAGACTGGTCCAAATTGAAAAAATTTGCAGACGACCAAATAAAGGTGACTAAAAAATTGAAATTTGTTCTGGGAAGGGTAGAAAACACTGTGGGAAAAGGAGAAAATGCTGGTTACCAGCATTTTCTCCTTTTCCCACAGTGTTTTCAAAAGGCTTCTTTCTAAGGGGCATCAAAAGTAGGGATTGTGTGGTAATGGGTTAAAAAACCTTAAGGGAAAAGGAGAAAACATTGGTTATCAGTAGGGATGGCAACGAGTAACCGGTTAACCGAGTACTCGATCGAACGTCCGAGTATCGATTACAGAAATTGACACTCGAGTACTCGGTATTTTTTCTAAAAAATGTACCATTTTTCTTCCCGAGGAAAATTTCATTGCAAAAAAAATACTGTAGCCGATTAAATGTCATCAATGCATTGCTTCAAAGGTGCGAAAGTAGCCAGATGATTCACAGTTTGACATGTGTTTGTAATCAACAACAATAGTCTCGTATACATGTCACTTATATCGTTATGCCGCTTACCTTACTTGCGAATTATTAAAGTTTTCGTAATTTCGATTAATCAGAGGCCGGCTAATATGGTCTAATAGGGAGAAAAATAATTATCCTGTAAAGTCTTCACAGTTTGACTGTGAAACTTAATTATTTCGGGGTCGTGCGTACCCTGTGATTGCCTAAAATATTGAAATATTGCTACGCCATTAAACCGTGCAGGTTGGTCTATTTTTAGACAGATTGGAATTCCAGGGGTCAATATTTGTGCACTAAACAGTTAAAAACTTCGCTTTTTCCCATTGTTTTTGTTGAAGATTAACTTGTCACTCATTTTTGTCTGTGCCCTGGGATCGCGATGAGGATCGTTATTTTGCGTTTTTGGTAAATTCTCAATATAATTATATCCTTATATCCGAATTATTTTGAATTGGGGTTTGATTAGTCTGTCAGGTGATCGGATTTTTTGGTCTTGAATTGGGAAAGCCCCTTTGAAGTCTGAAGGGTTGGGAAGCATGCTTGCAAAAATGACTACACAATCATGTGAAGAAATGAAACTACGCGAAATAAATGCTTGTACACAAAGGGTATCAAACAGATTGAAAGATGTTTTTGTTGAATAGATTTTCACTGTCCCAATTCTTTGGGACAAAAAACCCGATCTTGCTTTGACATTCTAGTATAAAATGTAAAGCTGTACACTCTAGTAAAAATTGTCCGAGTACCCGAGTACTCGATCGGAAGAATGACAGAGTACTGGAGTATTAAAATCGATACTCGTAGCCATCCCTAGTTATCAGCATTTTCTCCTATTCCCACCATGTATTCTACCCTTTCCAAACCAAATTTCAATGTTTCAGTCACATTTATTTTGTAATCTGCACATGCTTCCAATTTAGACCAGTCTATAATTTTGATGTATGGTAAAAATTAATTCAGTTGGTTCCTGGAATCCTTTTTTTTGTTTCCATACCTTATATCATACTAGTTCCACAAATCTGCTTTTCAGGACTTTCAGTCCTTTGATTTTCCTATCACAAGGAAACCTACTTGTTTTTTTTAGGAGCAAGACTATTAATAATATACATTAGAAACATTGTGTTATGTGAAGTATGCATGCAATATCCATCATCTTTTACAGTTTCTTCACCATACATTCTGCATAATTATTCTTTTCAAATAGATTGGCAAGGATGCATTGCATAGACATTGGGAGGAACCTAGAAGAAATAGCTAATTCTTTAACCAGGTTCTATAGATCCATATCCTAAATTAATGCACTTTAATCCTTAACCAACATTATCCTAAGTTTATCTTTTGTCTGTAACTGCATTGAGTTTTGACAAAAAATTTTGTTATGTGTTAATGGGTCTAAATATCATTTTCCTTAGAGTCCCTAGCATTATGTTTGAAGATACCTCTCTACAGCTACATAGGGGTCCGTAGTTTGACTCCTGTCACCCAAAGACTACGTATTACCATGTTTTGGTGTGTATAACACGCACATTTTTTCAGCTCTGAATAATTTCAAACTGGGGACTGCGTGTTATACACTACAATAGGCAAAACCATTTTTTTCTCCTCCTTGAAAGTCGGTCATGTATACCTGTTCAAAGTGGGTAGGGGGGCGTAGGTACAAAACGGCAAAGTTCTCTCGCCACAGCCTTAATTGTCATTATCATCCCATTTCAACTTTTACCAATTTAAAAAAAAAACATGTTTTAATTTTGTTAAAATGTACTTGTACATTCTTAATTAGTGGATTAGGATTCGTAATTTCCCCGATTCTATCAGCCATTTTGGCAATGGCGGACGTACCCCGGAATGATAAATATTGATTTACTGTCATCGTCAGATTCGTCTCATATTTCTTTAATTCTTTTTTAATAGCTAAAATTGAACAGTTATAAAAGAGTAAAATAATGATTCAGAAAGAAATGAATGATTTGAAAATATATATGTTTATCGCTACTTTTTAAAAAAAACGTGATTTACATCATTTAGATGTATGTTTATTTGACACCTGTCACATTTGTCGATTGAGGTGAGAAAATAGGAGATTAACTGCAATATGGTTGTCAGTTCAATGTGTGAATTTGCAACATGTCAGCTGGCATGTTTTTATAATCCCCCGAGTACACATCGAATTATTACCATTTCCACTTTGATTAAAAATGGTTATTTCCCTTTGATAAAGTGTCGCCATTTACAATTTTTCAAGACAGCGACCTAAACTTCACATTACGATATTTTGGTCAATTTTTCATGCGTGTTGTACATCCGAACAACCTTTTTTCCTCGGATCTGATGCTGAAAAAGGCCTGCGTGTTACACATGCCTGCGTGGTATACACAGCATTTTACGGTATAAACAAGGGATTTAGCTCATTACTAAACGACAAAATTTTAGGTCTGTCCAAATCGAAAGCATATGCAGACAACAAAATTAAGGTGGCTGAAAAATCTAAAATTTGTTTTGTGAAAGGTAGAAAACATTGTGGAAAAAGGAGAAAATGCTGGTCCCCAGCATTTTCTCCTTTTCCCACAATGTTTTCTAAAGGTTAATTTCTCAGGATCGTCAAAAGTCGGGATTGTTTGGTAATGGGTTAACTGTATGCTTCATGGTGCATCAAGTGAAAATATTACCCATGACGTTCACACAATGAAATAAATTTTAATCTTTCACTGTAAAAAACAAAATATCCTCTATATCTTTCAAACTGCATTTGTAGCCAAGATACATAAAGATATGGCAACACATAGAGTAAAGTCTGTCGAAATCCATGTTCAGGTTTTCTGGACATAAAAAAAAACATTGAAATTCAAGTATTTGTGGTTTAGTCCCTGACTGAGAGAAGTTTTATAAGGCATTCCAAAGTTCAGACTCTTCAAACTTTCTAACATCATGATAATTTATTGTCGTAAGCCTAGAAACATAACATGCCTCATGTTCTTGATGATCAGTCAGGACCCAAAAATTTCCAGAAAAGGCACTCGTCCTGAAGGACAAGTGACTTTGAAAAGACACTAGTCTTGCCCTGTTTTGATCCTCACACATCTGACGAGGAAAAGCCTCCAATATTGGACTCTGATGTTTTTTGGTTATCTAACAAAACAGAAACATTACAAAGAACCCTAAATACTGGGTTTTATAAACTGGTACCAGTTATCTGGTCCATTTACAGCATTAATAAAGCCAAGATAATAAGGCTTTTGCAAAGAAAGGTCTGGGTTATATCATTCGATTGACTAGAAACCAGTCTTTATTTGGAGCAGGGACCAGCATGTTTTATGATCTGTTTCAAAATTGTGATTTCCTGAAAACCATTAATTCACTTATTCAATACCAGAATGGCCATTTTGTCTTGTGCAAGTTAAATATTTGTCTGAAAAACCTATTTAACTATCTCCTATTTACCACTCGTCCTGAGGGATATTTCACTTGTCCTCATCCATTTCTTACTCATAAATACAAGCGAACCGCCGGATTTTTTTTACCCTGTCAGATAATTGAAATTTTGTTTTGGCCTCAAAGATCAAGAGGACCTTGACAGCCCTGTATAGCTCCACTGAATGATAAAAACTTCATAAAATATTAAACTTATCTCTGCTTAACAGTTAACCTTTTACCGCTTGATGAAATTCTTGACTTTTCAAAATTGAAAGTGTAAACTTGTAGATTAAAAAAAAAAGTTGCTAGAATTGTGATTTCTGCTTTTGATTATGTGTAAAAAACATTGTGGGAAGAGGAGAAAACGCTGGTAACCAGCATTTTTTCCTTTTCCCACAATGTTTTCCATTCTGAGGCCTTCTCTTTCAGGGTCGTTAAAATTCAGGGATGGGTGGCAAAAAGTTTACTGTAAAATAAATCACTTTCATTGAAATGCAACATTTTCTGTCCAAAGCTCCAATACCCAACACTTATCATGAAATAGAACAGCAATTAAATACTGTGGATTCATATAATTTCGTTGGTATGAAATTTCGTGGATTTTTCAAATTCGGCATTTTCGTTGGACCGTAAATTCGTTGATTTTCCATTTCCAAAAGAAATTTTTTTTAGTAAAAGAAAAAATCTTAACTGTTCATTAATAAAGTGTGTCAAAGAAAAAAAGATAACATAAGACGGGACTCGATCGATGACAAGTATACAGGTATCGTATCGGGTGTAAAGGGTGTAAAGTTTATGACACTTATCTGATAATCTGATCGCCGGTCTCAAGTCTATCAATTAAGATATTCGTAATTATTTACAATTTACACGGTTATTATTTAATCCTGTAGTCACAGTTTACAATCAAATTTTAACCCGTAAAAGATACGACGACGTTTTCAGAATCGTCTGCTTTGAAACTGCTGATTTTCGAAGCTATCCTTCCCACATGTCTGGGTCACTTAGGAAAACAAGACTGATTACGGCATATTCACCGATATATTGTGACAGAAGGACAGAGATCTTTTGTTTAGAGCTCAAGTCGTTTATCATTACTGAAATGATACATTTTACCTTGTTCTCCAAACGTGTGTCCGAAATAGGGTGTAAGTGTAAACTCCGACAAATTTGCATCTAGATCTATATTTAGAACAAGCGTGAAGGGTCAAAATTGTAGGAGACCTAAGTTTCGGCTTCCATTCAATCTTGCGCGACTTCCAAAAGTTGCTCTCTAATACGAGCTAAGCCATTGTGCAACTGGATGGGATAGATCGACGATCAGACTGCAAGTTCTGTTTAGTCTGACACCGTCCAACAACACGTTCAAATCCGCCATCTTGTCATCACCAATTTCAATATTAGAACGACCCAAATATGAAACAAGCCGTCTGTCAACATGATTTTATGCCAGTTGCAGGTACACACGCGCTTGCAGTAAAATGTTGATTTGGGGTAGATCTATGACGTAATGTGTAGGTCATTCGAGCAAGAGGGTTGTAAAACAAACGTTTGTTGTACTAATTTACGACTTTTTCACCCCACGAAATCGTTTAGAAATGGCTGTTTCAAAAACACCTGGGCAGTCGTGTCACATGTTTTGTGTAGTCAGCAGAAAATTGATTTGGCTGTATGAAAAAAATCCTCGCAGCCGAAATGCAACAGTAAAAGATAAACATGGATTACTTGATCCGATGCGAGTAGGTAATTTTTCAACAGTATTTATGTCATCGTCGCCGGGATAACAGAAAAAGAAATGAAGTTAAGGCAATGAAAAATCACTATTTTTACTCGGTAATTGTTAAGTCTCAAAGAAGTCTTTGTAGGAACAAATAATCTGAGGGGTAAATAACTTTCTGTTCGATAGTGTGTACATTTCAACGTTGGCGTCGTCACGTTCGTTATTGATCAATGAAGCCGAACCCAACTTAGTTGAAGATGGTAAAGGACCTATCTTTCGTCGGGAACTTGAATTCGTGGACTTACCTACCCACGAAATCAACGAAAATTAGTACTCAACGAATATTAATGGTTTCACAGTAATCAATAGAGGTAAATGTCAACGAACTTTGAGTATATTTTGTACGACCAGTGATTATTTCCCTTGATCAATATCATATGGTCTGCAACACGGGAAAAGGGACATTCGGACATGTGCAGTCCTTGCAGGCTAAACGAAGACAGCACTTTACAACGAGTGTAGGACAATTGCCCCTGCGGACAATTGCCCCTGGGACAATTGCCCCTGCGGACAATTCCCCCTGCGGACGATTCCCCCTGCGGACAATTGCCCCTGCGGACAATTCCCCCTGATTCATTATTTTTTTACTTTAATTGATGTTATTTTTTTTCAAATTGTAACTTACATATGATTTTGAGTGATATCATTTGTAATCTCAGAAATTTACAGTTAATAAGTTATAAGTGGATGAATTTTTTCGCCGTTTCAGTTTTTCAAAATGAATATCTATTAACAATCATTTTTTCTGTTAATTGTGTTTATGTTTCAGAATGGACATTGACCTGCTAAAGTTTCATTTCAATGTATATACAGTTTACTGGGTAGTTTAAATGTTAAATGTTAAGTTTTTCACTTTGAAGTATCAAAGAAAAGTAGAAACCTATTGTATGAAATACATTTATTTTATTTTCAGGCAGGTCATACGCATAACATGATTATATATGTTGTCTTTCACATATTTTAACCTTTAGTGTTCAAGTTTTTATAGAAAATGATATCTTAACCCCCAAAATGATGAAAAAAAGTCAAATAAAAAACAAGTCAACTTTTTAGTCTAAATAACATCAATTTTGAAGCTATTTAAAAATCAAATGGAAAATCTATATAAAAAATGCCATAAAACAGACTTATTTCAAAGAAAAAAAAACACATTTTATATTGTTAAAATAAGACTAAATTTTTCAAAATATTAATAGAATTGCTATAAATTTAAAGATTAAAGCAAACAGAAATATTTCCGATTAAAATAAAAACCATTTTTAAGCTTTTTAAAAATTCAGGGGGAAATGTCCAGGTGAACAAATTTTGCAGGGGGAAATGTCCGCAGGGGCAATTGTCCGCAGGGGCAATTGTCCCAGGGGCAATTGTCCGCAGGGGCAATTGTCCGTACCCCCTTTACAACTACATAAGATTTTGTACTTTAGTAGATTTGTGCAAAACAGAAAATGACATAAAAACGGAAAGTGTTGTTTCGGATTAGCCTGCGCTGACTGCGCAGGCTGATCCGAAACGACAATTTATGCAAATGTCTGAAGGACTTTTTCAAGGGTTGCAACCATATAGTGTTGTTATTTCGTCTAGCAATTTTCTACACATGAATAATACAATTATCAAATTATGTTGTAGTCAAAAGCTCACAGTAGAAAACGATAGAAATAATCATCGGAAAAAGGAAAATTTCTAAATAGAAACAGTTGCATCTCGGCATTATCAGAAGTATGCATCAGATATAACATACAAAAAATACTTTTCAGTTCTCCTCATTAAGTGTTTCTCCTGTTTGTCCCTTGCACTAATTAGAGTTTATGATCTTTCAAAACCAACCTGTAATGTAATGAACTAATTCATCAGACAAAAGTCTTTGGCCATGCAGATACTACACTGCAACTCTTAACCCATTAACACACAATCCTAACTTTTGATGACCCCGAGAAAGAAGCCTTTTGAAAACATTGCGGAAACAGGAGAAAATGATGGTAATCTGAACATGCCAGAACAGGCGAAAGGAATATGCCCATAGACAGGCAGGCTTATACCAGTATAACCCCGAAAGCATGCGTTTCGCAGGGGTATAATAATGTTAAAAATGACGTAAAACACAATATAGTCATTCAACCACAAAGCAACTCAAGTTGCCCCCAGGTCTTTGACAGTTAATCCCATTAGGCATCAACATATTTGTAGCTCAACAGACAAAAATGTAGAGCAATGACTTTTTTGTTACCTTTTTCCATACCCTAGAAGACAGCAGAAGCTTTTGTGAACAGTATAGATGAAGATCAGACAGCAAAGACTGTGAAGTCTGATCTCTAATCTACACTGTCCACTGCCTTATTCTAGATTATGAATGAACCATCTCTTGATCCTTGGCAGAACTGTATTTGTAGCCATAGCAAAACTGCAATTTATCTATTAAGCTGTGAAGGAGTTAATTAATGTCCTATTGTCAAATACTCAATAGTGCTTGATAATACTATGATCTCCACTGTTTCAAACTGACTGTGGAGTCACTTAATGAATGGATTATAGGCAACTTTCATTGATTTTTATTACATTAGTAAGTTTTCTGCTCTTAATGATGCCTGAATTAATTGTATTCAGTCCTTTTCCCAGTACAGAACAAATGATTATTTGATTCACATGGGGTAAAAAAAACATGATCTTGATAAATATACCTTTGTTGTAAAACCAGGGATTAGTTGTTTGTTTGTTACCCAAAACAAGGCCTGCCAAAAACTAGTCACCAGGGGTATGCGAAATTACCAGTATATGGTAAATTGCAACATAGGAGTCCTGCTATAAGTATTGCGATATAATTTTGACTACCGTTACACTCGGGCAAGTCCGGCAATTTCCGTAACTTTCTTCAGATTTTTTGTAGCTGCTTTGGTTTCAAGCTGCATTTTATTTGCATATCAAGCTTTATCTAATTAGAAAGAATGAATTGTAGAAATGAATAAGTTTATTTTCATGACCCACTTCCTGTGGATATTCCGCTATCTAATGGCCAGTTAATTTAAGCATACAAGGTGATTGCAGAGCTTCACCTGTACTGTAATCAAACAAAATGGGAGACGACTTCCACATCGTCAAAAACGCAAATGCTAAGGCCGATTTATGGAAGCATTTCAGATCACTAAAAAAAAAAGGAAATCAGACTCCATCATCGTGGAAGATGAAGCTGCTTGCTGAATTTGCAAAATGCTGCCAAAAATAATCTGGGGTGGAACAACAAGCTTCGTCACCACCCAAAGTAAGATAGTCAGTCAGCCAGCTCCAACATGCTCACAGCATCACTAAAATCAAAGTCTGTCAGCAGTCAATCAACACCAAAATCATGTGAGAATTTGTCCTTTCTGTGAATTTTTTTCATTTTTCATTAACTTTTTGTCACTTACCGTGTTTTGGTGCGTATAACACGCACATTTTTTCAGCTCTGAATAATTTCAAACTGGGGACTGCGTGTTATACACTACAATAGGCAAAACCATGTTTTTCTCCTCCTTGAAAGTCAGTCGTATACCTGTTCAAAGTGGGTGGGGGCGGGGCGTAGGTACAAAACGGCAAAGTTTTCTTGCCACAGCCTTAACTTTCGTCATCATCCCATTTCAACTTTTACCGATTTAAAAAAAAACATTATGTTTTAATTTTGTTAAAATGTACTTGTACATTCTTAATTTGTGGATTAGGATTCATATATTTCCGGATTCTATCAGCCATTTTGGCAATGGCGAACGTACCCCGGAATGATAAATATTGATTTACTGTTATCGTCTGATTCGTCTCATATTTTTTTTATTCTTTGTTAATAGCTAAAATTGAACAACTATAAAAGAGTAAAATAATAATTCAGAAAGAAATGAATGATTTAAAAATATATATATTTATCGCTACTTTTTACAAAACCGTGATTTACATCATATGGTCTAGATCTATGTTTATTTCACACCTGTCACATTTGTCGATCGAGGTGAGAAAATCGGAGATTAACTACAATATGGTTGTCAGTTCAATGTGTGAATTTGCAACTGTCATAAGCTGGCATGTTTTGTAATCCCCGAGTACACATCGAATCATTACCATTTCCACTTTGATTAAAAATGGTTATTTCCCTTGGATAAAGTATCGCCATTTACAATTTTTCAAGACGGCGACCTAAACTTCATATTACGATATTTTGGTCAATTTTTGATGCGTGTTGTACATCTGAACAGCCTTTTTTCCTCGGATCTGATGCTGAAAAAGGCCTGCGTGTTATACATGCCTGCATGGTATACACAGCGTTTTACGGTATTTACGTGTCAATAGTATCAGTACAATGGCATAGTGGAGTCAGTGAAGTGTACTATTTATACATAAAACCCTGTAAAAATGTTTCGCAATATATCATGATGTATATCCCGATACAAACCCATGTATTGCGATATATCTAGATACTGTTTCCAGATGTGATACCAACCCTACTAGTCACCTATACTGCCAATACAGGTTTAGATCAGACCATACAAAATATCCAGTCTGAATTCTGATCCATACTGTTCCCTTTGCTGATGCAGAGACTCCATATATATCTTCCACCTAATGTTAGGAACCTATACTATTGTCACAGAGCTCCAGATAAGACGGAGCGATGATATTCTAAATCCATTATTTTTATTTGAAACCCTATGTTGTGGGTACTCATTAGAATTGTCTCCATGAGACGATTCTAATCAGTACCAACAACATAGGGTTTAGTGGAGCATAATAAATATTTTCAGTTCTGAAATCAAAATCGCTCCCTCTATCTGAAGCTCTGTATAATAAATGTTCCTATGTATCAACTGTTCTGGATGGTTGTTGTACTTTATGGGGATCTTGCTTCAAAAATAATATTGAAACCTTACACTATGGTCACAATGTGAAACTGCCGCCTGCCGATTTTTAGACATCAGCAGATTATTAAATTGACATGCTGCCTGCGGATTTTTTTCAAATCGGTGCAAGTGGTCACAAATAAGTGCTAGTAAAAGGCTGCCTGACGAGTTCCAGGCAGAGCCAGGCAGTTCTTAAGGTCAAGGGATGTGGGCCGTCATCAGGGCGTTGGTTGATGGCAGTTAAGGGACAGGCCCCTAATCTGATTCATATTTCCTCTTAAAAAAGCTGTCAGCTTTTACCTACCACCACTTGGCGACCTGGCCGACACCGGCTATTTACACCTGACACCGGCCGGCGATCGGGTGTTCGAACTGCCACTGGCCGGCGCCCGCCCGATAATCTGACAGTGGCAGGCTGGTTTACGGGGGATATATAAACCTAGATTACTCTCGTATCACACTACAAAGTGTTCTATATTCAATAATTGTCAACCACAAGATAACTATATCTAATTTTTAAGAAATTTTTCCTTTCACAAGTTGCCCCTAAAGGCAGCAGCAAGGGGAAGGACAAGGCACTGAAGCGCAAGCCCCAGCCTGAGTCCCTCAGGTGCTATTAGAATAATGCCATGATGACTTTTTGTATGATGTATGGCCTCGGATTTATTTTCAGGGGTCCCGAAGTCTGCACTCGGCAGATTGCCGACCTGCAACCTATTAACACCGACAGTCGCCTTCCAACTGCTGTTCAATCTCCACCCTGCCGCCAGCAGATATTTTGAAATCGTACAGTGGCATGTCCGTAGCATAATGGCAGCAGGCCGCATGCAGGATCCTCCCGATCACCGGGCAAAGTTTGAAGGCCCTCGAACCTCACGACTGATAGCCACTGCGCGACCACAAAATGTGCCCGGCTGGCGCCCTGACGACAGGCACAATTGGAAACAAGAGCCGTCAGAGAATGGTTATGCTCCCCGAACAAGTGTTTGTCATAAAATATATGAAATTTGATATAAATTCACTTCTTTTATCCTAAAAGAACCAGTTCATGCCCCCCAAAATTTGGAGTGAAAAGGCAATTACTATCTTAGAGATAGCCAACACAAACTTGTAGAGGACAATAAGCCCAATAAGCCCCCTTTAAGCTCCCTTTTCCCGTAAGACAATATTGCATCATTGAAATAAATACAACGGGTGTGTGGTTTGTGGCATTTTTGAATAATACTTCAAAATTCGAAATTTCATAAAACTTTGAGCAGTCATGTAGTAAATATTACATAAAACAATTTTTTACATGAAGCCCCCTTTTTCCGAGACGCAGCCTGAAATTGAGAAACAGGAAGAAAGGTACCTGGGCAACATTCCAACAAGTTCAGATTTGAAATTTCACAAAGTTTTGAGCACCGATAAAGGAGATACAAGTGAAAAACAATTTTTTCCATGAAGTCGCCGTTTTCCGTCTCAATTCGAGAAACCAGGAAAGACATATTTGCGCATTTGTAATTCATAGATTGAAAAAAAAAACAAAGGGCACATGTTGAAACTTGTAAAACAAGATATAACCATGAAATTTCATGAAATTTCGACAAAAACTGAACAAGATATTAGTAAAAATTGAAATTTTGCATCAGGGCCCCTTTTTCCTTGTCATTTTACAAGAAACCCCCTTTTTCCATGACAGATGGTCAAATTGAAAAACACATAGATACAGAAACAAGAGCACATGGTGAAACTATGAAAAACAATATAACCATGAAGTTTAATGAAATTTTGAGCAAAACTGAATGAAATATTAGTAAAAATTGGAATTTTGCAAGGAACCCCCTTTTTCCATGACAGAACGTCAACTTAAAAAATGCCAAGATTAAAAATAGCAAGGGCACATGCAAAAACTTTCCATAAACAATATAACCATGAAGTTTCATGATATTCTGACAAAAACTGAATGAGATATTGGCAAAAATTGCAATTTTGCATTAAGCCCCTTTTTTCTTGTCATTTTACAAGAAACCCCCTTTTTCCATGACTGAAGGTCAAATTGAAAAACACATAGATAAAGAAACAAGAGCACATGGTGAAACTTTGAAAAAACAATATAACCATGAAGTTTAATTAAATTTTGAGCAAAACTGAATGAAATATTAGTAAAAATTGGAATTTTGCAAGAAACCCCCTTTTTCCATGACAGAACGTCAACTTAAAAATGGCCAAGATTAAAAATAGCAAGGGCACATACTAAAACTTTCCATAAACAATATAACCATGAAGTCTCATGATATTCTGACAAAAACTGAATGAGATATCGGCAAAAATTGCAATTTTGCACTAAGCCCCTTTTTTCCATGACACGGGGTCAAATTGAAAATCCGGGAAAGGTACGTCGGCGCCTTACTTCAAAAAGTTCATATATGAAGTTTTATCCAATTTGGTCCAGGGGTTGTGGAGAAATCGCTTCGGACGGACGGACGGACGGACGGACGGACAGACAGACAGTCGGAAGGACGGATGGAAGGACGGACAGACGGACGGACAGGCGAAGCGGCGACTATATGCTTGCCCTTCGGGGAGCATAAAAATCGGCCGGTGGCAGTCACAATTTTAACTTTTTCTTAAAACTTAAGCGGCGTCCTAGCGGCGTCTAAAATGCCGCCTGCAAATTGTGCCTGCCACCAAGCTGCCACGCCAGCAGGCAGCATTTACTGATTTGTGATTGTACTACGAGTTAAACATCAAAAAATGCCAGCCCAAATTATATTAGATGCAAAATTAATGACACCATCAGTTGAGATGTTCAAACAACTTACTTGGCATCCCTTTGGTAAAAGAGCACGAGTTAAAAGACAATGAATAACTGAAACAACATGTACGCTCCTAATATTGCAAAATGTATTTCAGGGGAAAAAGTCAACAAGATTCGGCCAGAAACATCCCAATGTCTTCTATGCTATCATAACTCCCATCAATCCGACATATTTCTGACAAGTCTGTAATTACCAGCAATTTTTACGATTAGGGAAAAAAATCTATGCAGAATATACATCATAGACATTCAAGCCAACAGATACAGGCAATACAAGTTGTGAGTAGAAGGGTACACCATTACCAGAAAAGCATTTACCTATATCCTTGCAAAACTTTCTACAATATAAATAGAAATAAAATTATTTAGCACAGTCAGTCTGTTGAGTGATGTAACCCTTTAACCCTTTACTCCAAAGATACTCATTTCTACGCATTGCTTGTAGGAGCCTTTGGAAAACATTGTGGCAAAAGGTGAAATTGCTCGTGACGAGCAATTTCACCTTTTGCCACAATGTTTTCTATGCTATCAAAAGGTGTCATGTACGCTTAAGAAACAGCTTCATCCTTGCTGTTGTTAAGGGTCAATTAGAGATACCATAGAAATACCGCATAGGGTAAAGGGTTAACCACACAATCCCTACTTTTGACGACACTTAGAGAGGAAGCTTTTGAAACCATTGTAAGAAAAGGAGAACATGCTGGTAACCAGCATGTTCTCCTTTTCCAACAATGTTTTCTAACCTGATGGAAACAAATTTCAATTTTTGAGCTTTGTTTACTTTGCTGTCTGCAAGTGCTTTGAAATTGGACCAGTCTAAAATTTTGTTGTTTGGTAAAGGGTTAAAGATTATAGATTATATCAAGTTAAATGCTGTTTTCAACATTGTTTCAGTTAAATTGTGGCAACCTGTGCACCTATCCATGCTTTCCAGTGAGTCTCTTTTACCAGTACTCCGCACAATTTTCTTTCCAAGCCACTGGCTGCTTTCCAACACAGTCATCGTCGAAACAATGGTCAGCAGTAGAAGAGGAATTAATCCTGTCGCGCTGACTATCATCAATCCTCAGAAAGAATTTGGCTTAGCTGGGGATCAAACCCACGACCCCCTATTCTCAAGTCCTGTATGCTACAGACTGAGCTACAGTGGCTTTCCTGTAATGGTATTTTTGCCACAAGATAGAGATAACTATCATGGCTATTGTAGAAAAGTGTTGCAATTAATCATAGTTTCCTGGGAATCTTATCTTTTCATTTTACTTCGATTTATTGCAATAGTTATCTTTTCATTTTACTTCGATTTATTGCAATAGTTATCTAAAATAATGACAGTTATCATCATAGTTATGTAAAACTGATGTGAATTTGCTCGCAACTACATTAGTAAAACAGGGCCAAGGATCTTCAAACTTGAAAGTAACAAAACTTCTGATTGGCTAAATCATAATTAATGGTTTGGCCAATCAGAAGCTTTGTTTACCCATATCCTGCTTAAGAACTTATATGAAACTTGCAAGCCAATAGTGAACTGCTACCTTTTGCTATTTCTGTGTAATTTTTGGCAGAAAAACTTCTTCTTACCGCACAGTGTAGATCCAAGATCAGACTGCACGTTCTGAGAAGTCTGACCTTGATCTTACACTGTCCGCAAAAGGTCAGTGAGTTATTCTTAGCGTCTAAGGGTTAATTTCATTTCAAATTTAGAACTTCTACTATCTTTTGCTTAGCAATTCAGAGTGTTGAATATTGTAAATTTTATCAATTACCTGTGTTGTAACCAAAAAGTTGTTTTTTGTAATTTCAAGCTGGTGAGAATATCATTAAGATTCCAGATCTATTCACTACAGCATAAAAACTATAAAAAGTATATCCATTATGAAGGGAGAGAACTGCTTATGCCCCCCCCTCCCCACTCCCCCTCTTTTAGTTTCTGCCATTCTGGCATATACCATATTTCTCCTAATAAAAGCTAATAAAAAATAGTAGCATCCCCATTCCCCCCAAAAAAAGTGTCATGATAACCTAATGAACATTAGTTGATTGAAATGACAATATTTGAAGAATCTGATGAATGTTTCCCCTAATCTGATTCATATTTCCTCTTAAAATTCGCTAAAACACATATAAATACAAAATAGGACAGACCTTTTGCTCTGCAAATTGGGTACAAAATAAAGGCTCCCTATCTATGTTTTGCATAACTGCTGAGAGCTTTTATTAGGAGAAATAGGCTTCAGTTTTTTCTAAAACCGATAAACTGGTCCATGGAAGAATTGTAGTGGAAAAAAATCCTTTTCATTATTATTGTATTTTAAAGTCTGTACTTGTTAGAAGCTCCTGAAAACATTTTGAATTAGGTTTAATATATCAAGTTTGTTTTTGACGACAAAACACAACAAACATTATTAATTAATGGCGATAAGCAAGCAAGAGTACTTGCCTCATTTTGTGCAAACAATGGCAACAATATCCAATGGAAGTTTATTAAACATCAATGAAATCAATTGTAAATGTCCACAGGTAAACCTTGGTATATTTACTGACCTGATAAAGGCTGTCTCTCAGCAGTGATTCTGCAGAAATTCATTTTTGCACCAGCTAATGACAGCAGAATTGGTCGTCAGTGGAACAAGTGGAAAGAATGTTCTGAAAGGCCCAGTA
This sequence comes from Tridacna crocea, assembly GCA_943736015.1. Classification (NCBI taxonomy): domain Eukaryota; kingdom Metazoa; phylum Mollusca; class Bivalvia; order Cardiida; family Cardiidae; genus Tridacna; species Tridacna crocea. The sequence goes on along the minus strand of OX031066.1, from coordinate 27,549,888 downwards.
AAGGCCAAAACATCAAAGCAAGCGTCAAAATACATTTGAATAAAAATCATACCATTAAAAAGTATGGAAAATATTGTGGAGATGACAGTTTGTTGTTGTGTGATCAGGCTGTGTGTTATTCACTGGCAGAAAAAAGAATTTCAAAATCACATAAAAAGTAATCAGAAGACATAGTTACCTGGCAGGTTTCAACCCAGTTTTGAAATTAATTTCTCTGTCAGTGGCTAAAACTTGGACCTACTGTACAATGACAGACTGCCATCTTCACAAAACTTTCCATATTTTTAAATATGATTTAAATCTAAATGTTTTAAGACGTCCATTTTGTTCACTTTTGACCTTTATTGTTTCTTTAAGTGTTGCATAAAAAGCTAATTAATCATTGATCCAAGTTCTGTGAAAAGGGAACTTAACACACCTTCATGACAAATGGAAAACAGCAAGTCATCACATAATTAATAATAATACATCCTTAAGATCAGTTTGTATAACAACCTACTAAATCATAAAGTAGACTGGTCCTTCAGTAACATGCAGATAATTAAACACAAAAGTTTTGGCCTGGGTCAGCCTGTGCAGAATGCGCAGACTGGGTTGATACCTTTTGCAGATGAATTAACCCTTTACCACACAATCCCTACTTTTGACACCCCTGAGAAAGAAGCCTACAGAAAACATTGTGGGAAAAGGAGAAAATGCTGGTAACAAGCATTTTCTCCTTTTCCCACAATGTTGTCTACCCTTCCAAGAACAAATTTCAAATTTTCAGTCTTTTTTATTTCGTCGTCTGCAAATGCTTCCAATTTGGACAAACCTAAAATTTTGTTGTTTGGTAATGTCAGTTAGGCCCCGTTTTTACAGAGGCTCAATTTAAATAGAGTGATTGAAACTTTTATTCACTACGATACTTCACAAGATTATACTAATACACCTTAGGACAGTCAACAGTCTACTTGAAATGGTACCAGGAGTAATAATATAGACCTTAATGAAAGTGACATCAAAGGCCAAAAATAAACAAAGCAGGACCTGGTGTTTAACCCATTACCACACAATCCCTACTTTTGACGCCCCAAAGAAAGAAGCCTTATGAAAACACTGTAGGAAAAGGAGAAAATGCTGGTAACCAGCATTTTCTCCTTTTCCCACAGTGTTTTCTACCCTTCCCAGAACAAATTTCAATTTTTCAGTCACCTTTATTTTGTCGCCTGCGAATGCTTTTAATTTGAACCAGACTAAAATTTTGTCATGTGGTAAAGGGTTAACCCTTTACTCCATAGATACTCATTTTGACTCATCAACAAAAGACAGCTTTGAAAACATAGTGGGAAAAGGAGAAATTGCTCGTAACGAGCAATTTCTCCTTTTCCCACAATGTTTTCCACTCAGTCAGATATTTGCATCCTCATTTGTCCATATTTCTGACATCATATCTTTATTTGCTGCTGAAACGGAAGAGCCTCAAATTGGCATTATGAGGTAAAGGGTTAAATTCACTTGAATTTACATCATTCCATTTATAAAGTATGGTAACGATTGTGAAAATGAACAATCTGTTATTTTTGCTGACAGAGAAATTAATTTCATAACTAGGTTAAAACCTGCCAGGTAGATGCGTTTTTTGTTTACTTTTTACCCGATTTTGAAACTCTTTTTTTCTGCCGGCAACTAACAGTAATGGCTCCACCACAAGATAACAGACTGTCATCTTCACAATATCTTCCAGTTTTAAATGGCAAGATTTAAATCTAAATGTATCATGACGTCCTGCTTTGATAGTTTGGCCTTTACTGGGCCTTTAATGAGAAGTAGATTAAAATAGTCGTGCCCAGTCCCCCATTGTTCATCCCCCATTGTTCAATGTATTTACAATCTGTTGAAACAATATCCTTTGTTATCTTTTATCAGGTATTTTGATGACATTTTACTGTCCCAGTCTCAAGGTGTCAATGTCTACCTGTTTAGTATTAACTCATTACCAGACGACATTATTGTAGACTTGTCCAAATCAAAAGCATTGGCAGACGACAAAATAAAAGTGACCGAAATTTTAAAATTTGTTTTGTGACAGGTAGAAAACATTGTGGGAAAAGGAGAAAATACTGGTTACCAGCATTTTCTCTTTTTCCCACAATGTTTTCAGAAGGCTTCTTTTCCCGGAGCATCAAAAGTAGGGATTGTGTGGTACCGTGTGGTAATGGGTTAATTAGTCCCTCTAAGCGTTGAACAAAGGTATCAAACCAAAGTGACCCAATTGTGAAAAATATGTTAGAACTGTCACAGACAGAAGCATCATTATCCTGGCCCAAGCTTCCTAAATCTCACTTATACAAGATATGCAATGGTATTACAGGCATATCCAGAAGTACATAACAGAACTCCAGAGAGTAGGAGTAGTTTTGATTTCAAAATTGAAAACAAGAAAAAGTTGATGCAAAGCATCAAAGTCGCCGCAAAAAAAGTTGTTTAATGCTTCAAGAAAGCCAGGGCAAGTAAGTAAATGTCCGTTTTCATCAGCAGATTTTTTAACACATTATGAAATTATGTGAATAGTAACCTATATCAAAACTTGTCTTCTGTTACAGTATCTAATACCCTAGCACAGCGCTCTCTTAGCTCTTTTCCAAACGACAAATATCAGACTCTTCCAAATTCAAAGAGTTGGCAGATGACAATTTAAAAAGCTGCAAAAATGGTGGAAAATTAGCTAGTAGTGGGGAAAAAGTATTTAATAAAGAAGAAATTGCTTATAACGAGCAATTTCTCCTTATCCAACATGTTTTGACAAAAGAATTTGATAGCACACATGTGATAACCCGTGTTTGTTTGGGAAAGTGGTGAAAGCAGGGCTAAGTTACTAAAATGTTGCTGTCCTAGGAAAGTATGATTCAAGAGGACGTCAGTTTGCAAGGCATGCTTTCAATTTAAACAAGTCTAAGACTATAGTGTTTGGTGAACAGTGTTCATAAAGAATCATGGTTTTGCATCGCGCTTTATCCTTATGAACAACACAGCGAAAAAGTGGCCTCTCTCCAGATTTTTTCCACAAATTAAATTTATGCAGAGCTCGTTGAGAAATAAACAAAGGAGTTCTAAACTATCTTTGTTGTAAAAACTAAACTTAGAAATAAGTAACCAATAATGGTCAGATACAATCATAACCATCATACCCGTTCTTCGGCGGAATTTAGCACAATTTCAGCAATGCACAATTTTAGCAGTGGTCATTCAACAAAAAACACACAAATAGTAGGAAAAACTATCTGCAAAATAATCAAAATGATTATTAAACCTGTGTACGAAGGTTGTACGAAACGACCAACTGGGTATGAAATGACCAAAATTGAAAGTATAAGTAGGTACGAAATGACCAAAATCGTACGAAATGACCTAGGTACGAAATTAACAAGGTACGAAATGACTGGAAACCTGTACAGCCTTGACCAATGGAAACAAGGCATTTATGTGGACAAGTCCATTTCTCACGAATAGCGACAATAAAGGAAATAATTAGGCGGTTTTTTGATGTTGTAAGTATTAATAGAACAAAAATAGTATCATATTGCAATTTCGTAGTTTAAGAACGAATTAAAAAGCCAGTTTAAGGCGAAGTAACGTTAGAAAGATTCCTTGTTAACCTAACACCCCTATAAAAACGAAATTCCCACTATCCATGTCCTAACTCGAAAAACTATTAAAAATATAGTCGCGCGCTTCTGCGCGGCGACTAATAACAATAATTCCCCACTAAACCCTATATTATGGGAACTCATTAGAATCGTCTCAATAAGACAAATTCTACTCTCCCACTCCCCATGCCCTACCCCCTGAAAAATTGGGATCAAAATCTAGCGTAACACTTTACCACATGCCAAAATTTTAGACCCATCCAAATTGAAACCATTTCAAGACAACAATTTTATAGTGACTAAAATGACGCAATTTTTCTTTGACAGGGTAGAAAACATTGTGGGAAAAGGAGAAAATTCTGGTTAACAGCGTTTTCTTCTTTTCCTACAATGTTTTCAAAAGCCTTCTCTTTCAGGGGTTTTAAAAGTCGTCATTGTGGGGTAAAGGGTTAATTTGCTCATAAGAATTCATTGATCGTATAAAGTGTTTAATGCTGTTTTCAACACAATGTCAGTTTTATCACACAGCGGCCAGTGCACCTATCCAATGCATTCTTAAAGTTTCTTTTACCAGTACTCCAAACAATTTTCTTTCCAAGCCTCTGGCTACTTTCCCACATAACCATCTTCAAAACATCGATCAGCAGTACGAGGAGAATGAATCTTGATGCAATGGCTATTATCAATCTGGGGAAAGAAATAAACCAGACTGAGGATCGATCCTGCAACCCCCTTGTTCGTGAGTCCTGTTGGCTACCAACTGTACTACCTGGGCTAGAGAAGAAAAGGCTGACTTTCGTTTAACTCTTTACCAAATGACAATATTTTAGGCTTGTCCAAATCGAATGGATTTGAAGAAGACAAAATAAAAGTGACTGAAAATTTGAAATTTGTTTCGTGAAGGGTAGAAAAAATTGTGGGAAAAGGACAAAATGCTGGTTACCTTTTCCCACAATGTTTTCTAAAGGCTTCTTTCTCAGGGTTGTCAAAAGTAGGGATTGAGTTGTAATGGGTTAACTCTTTACCACAAAACAGAATTTTAGACTTCTCTAAATTGAAAGCATCTGCATACAACAAATCAAAAGTGACTTATATGGTGGAAATTTTCCATGAAAGATTAGAAAATATTATGGGAAAAGATGAAAATGCCATTATCCTTTGCCAACATTGTTTTCAAAAGCCCCTCTTAACTCTTTACCAAACGACAGAGAATTAGACTGGTCCAAATAAAAAGCACTTGCAAACAACAAAATAAATGTTACTCAAAAATTGACATTTGTTTCCAGCAGGGTTTAAAACATTGTGAGAAAAGGAGAAAACGCTGGCTACCAGCATTTTCTTCTTTTCCCACTATCTTTTCTAAACGCTTCTATTTCAAGGTCGTAAAAAGTACGGATTGTGTGGTAATGGATTAAAGGGTCATTAAAAACTCCAGATTATTTGATAAAAACTGAACTCTTTACCAAATGAGGAAATTTTAGACAAGTCCAAAATGAAAGCATTTGCAGACAAAAATGTAAATATGACTCAGAAATTTAAACCTGTTACTGAAAAGGATAGGAAACATCTTTTGGAAAAAGGAGAAAATGCTTGTTACCTAAATTTTCTCTTTTTCCCACAATGTTTTCAAAAGGGTTTAGAGCTGGGGCGATATCATCGATGCATCGGTGCATCGTGATATTTTTGCTGGCGATAGTATATCGCGATACTAACTCATTGTATCGATACTTGGCGATACATTTACGTCGTGTCGTGTGCAGAGTGTGTGAGATCACGTATCAATGTAAATGATTCATGTATAAAATAGGGGAAAAAAATACGCACAGTTTGTCTCTGCTATACATACAAGAAAGTTAAAAAACTCGCCCTCGAAACAATGAAATTCATAAAACTTTGTAATTTGGGGAATAATTTGAAGCGAAATGTTTACAGTCACTCGCTCATGCTTAGGGTTTTCCAGGTTTTAAATATAGATGCTAATTCGGAACGTTCTAGTGTTATCATATTTTCTTCGTGTCCAAAAAGTTGCGACTGCGTTTTGATCGGTTTGCCTCCTTACCAGTTTTGTCACAAGGACTGTAAAATAAAATAAAGCATTAATTAACAAGGTCATTTAATTTAGCGGACGAATATAAGCTGCAATTTGATTATTTGCTAGCGAAAGATAGCACAGTTTGAATTGTCTTTATTCTTTTTAAATAACAAATGAATGAGATGCGGATCGGCAACTGTCTTCAGAAGTCGACTAAAGTGCGGGTTTTGACGCTGGGAAATTGAATTGATGTCTTTGAGGCTGAAAAATATCTGCCTAATTGTCAATCTGACGCATTATGTTATGGTCTAGAGCTTCAAATAACCTAATTTTAATGCATCCGGCAGAAATATGGGCTAAATACGATCAGTATAAATGCAAAAGACACGCGCATGATCATGAAGCTGGCGAGTTATTTATGACAACGTAATAAAGGTGTTAATCCTCTGATCTAGTGTAAAAGGACCGATTTTAAAGTTTCCTGCTATTCAAAATGACAAACTGATGTCAAATCATGTAGTAATACTTCTCCAAAAATTATTTGTCACGAAAAAATAGATCGCCAAAAAACCGTGAAAACCCATGACACTACAATGATCAGCATGGCATCGTCCGAGCAGAGGGACTTAAAACTACCTTCTCATTTTTAATAGTGAAGTTAAACAGTGGATTTACACAAATCTATGAATAAAACAGTAAGCTGAGGCTAAAATGCTGTTCATGAGTGAAGAAATTTTTTTTTTTAGGAAATGAAAATACAGATCTACGTGGTGGGGGGAGTCTGCAAATGCTTGAAATATGTCTATTTTTTTTAAACCTTTGAAAATTAAAAATAGAGGACAAAAATGAATGATATTGAATAAAGCAAAAACTCTAAATGGTACTGCAAATCCATTGATTTTGGAAGTACAAAACAAAGCATCCTTATAAACTTAATATCATAAAGACAAACTGTCATGGTATTTAAAGCCAAAAGGCATTCTCAGTTAAATGGAGACACCGATTCTACAACAGATAACTAGTTGGTGTGCTTTTCAGATTACAAAACAATAATCATTTGTGATTTCAACCTGATTGCCCAGCACTACCGATCTGATAGATTTTGTACAGGAATTGGACCAGTTCGATGGTATCTCACATACCTACTTGTTTTAGCAAACATTTGGATTGATTTTGCCAAAAATGGTTGCACAGTTTGTGAAAAGGTTCCTAAAGTCTTTGAAGAGCTCATAACTGTGAACATGTAGATCTATTTATAAAATCTTGTTTGCGCATATCACATGAAAACAGTCTCTCTTTTAATAGACTGTCATTAAGTTAATCTGGACCAATTAAGTATCGTGATATTGTATCGTATCGCCTGTCTGGTATCGCGATAGTATCGCGATACATTTTTCTTGGCGATACCCAGCTCTAAAAGGGTTCTTTCTCAGGGTCGTTAAACATTGTGAGCTTTGGGAACTCAATTTTTCACAGTATAATTGTTTGCTGTATATTAAAAACTTGAAAACCTTCAAGTACTAATAACTGATACTACATACTGTATTTTGTATTATTTAACTCTTTGCTTAACGACAAAATTCAAGAATAGTAAAAATTTAAATATCTGGAGAAGACAAACATAAATGTGTCACAAATTTCGAAGATTGTTTTAGGAAGGGAAGAAAACATTGTGGGAAAAGGAGAAAATGCTGGTTACCAGCATTTTCTACTTTTCCCAAAGTGTTTTCGATAGGCTTCATTTTCAGGGTTGTCCAAAGATTTAATATACCTGTCAGACATAAGTTAAGCATCACCCCAACAATTTTGGTCATATTTTTTTTTTAATGGATAACCTTTTATTTGGTATATTTTCAAGCTATGTACGGACCCGCTAGTCAAGTAACAGGCTGTTTTATGAGCCAAATGAAGATAGCTACAGGAAAACTTTCCGAAGCCCAGAAATAGCAAATTGTGGGCATGAGTAATGCTGGTCTAAGCACATGGGCTATTGCTGGTCCAGTTTGGTGATGCTTATGACTGATTGTATAATAATAACTTGGTTTTACAGAACTGTTTCTCACCAAGATTTAAGAAACACGAGGTCTGCACTATTTGGTCATTTGCATAATTTCAGACCAACAATGATTTCCAATTATGCATAAAACTTCTACAATAATGGCTTCAATATTTCAGAAGGATTCTGCAAAGATCAATGTAAATATATCATCATTGGAGAAGAAAGATTACTTGAGTGCACCTGTTCTGCCAGACCTGTCAGCTGAATTGATTATATGAAGTACAAAAGCACTAAATCTTTCTTTGAACACCATTATCTTTAACACTTTATTGAACAATGCCGACTTGACTTTTTTTAACATTACTCTTCTATAAAGGCCTTCCAAAAACTTTGTGGGAAAAGGAGAAAATGCTGGTACCCAGCATTTTCTCCTTATTCCACAATGTTTTCTATCCTATTAAAAAAAATTTGCATGATTTGACTGTATACAGAATTTAATGCCTTCAACTTAGGCATTCTGGTAATAATGAGATTTGTATCAGAAGGAACAAAAAACATTGTCGGAAAGAGAGAAATGCTGGTAACCAGCATTTTCTCCTTTTCCCACAATGTTTTCGAAAGTCCCAAATGGTAAAACTTGGATTGTTTGATATCAGATTAACTCTCAGAGGCAAATGTTGATGGGTAATTACAACAGTTACTATGGTTACATACAACCATTAAATTTTATAGTATTACTTTTACCAAACCACTTTTTCCTTATTTTCTAGCTTCTTAGAATTATCATTTATAAATCAATCATAAAGGGAGATGATAAATTACCTCCCTTTTCAGGAAACTAAAAATAAGTGTCAAAAGTAATTTCAAGATAGAAGTCAAAGGAATTCCTGGTCGGTTAAAAAAGGGCATAGGTATCATATTAGAGGAAATCTTTATTTTTCAACTAACAGGAAATTTCATTCTATGTTCCACTAGAAGCGTTGGGGGTCTAAGACCATAAGTCAGAGCTCCACATAAGAGGGAGTGAGGGCATTCTAAATTCATTATTTCTCTTCCAAACCCTATGTTGTGGGTACTAATTAGAATCGTCTCAATGCGACAATTCAAACGAGTACCCATAACAAAGGCTTTAGTGAAGAATAACCAATATTTTCTATTATGAAATCGAAATCACTCCCTCTATCTGAGCTCTGACAAGTCATGACAATCAATCCCCTCCCTCTCTCTCTCCTGACTTTAAATTATTGGAACATTTATTTTTGCCATGATGTAATCTGTTTTGCCTTTAACAAAAATCCCAAGTTTTAACGATCCTGATAAAGAAAGCTTCTGATGAATTGTGGGTAAAGGAGAAAATGCTTGTAACAAGCATTTCCTTCTTTTCCCCTCATGTTTTCTTATCTTTTACATTTATTGTGCCACATTCACTATGTCCTTTAATAATTCTTCCACTATGGATCTGTGTAAAATTTGTTGTGTGGTGAAGACTTAACTCTTTACCACACAATCCCTACTTTTAACGACACTGAGAAAGAAGCCTTTTGAAAACATCGTGGGAAAAGGAGAAAATGCTTTTCCCACAAAGTTTTCTACCCTTCCCAAAACAAATTTCAATTTCTGAGTAACATTAATTTTGTCTGCAAATGCTTTCATTTTTGAGCCCTCTAAAATTTTGTCGTTTGGTAAAGACTTCAAGCAGGTTAATGATCTTTTTCACAGAAGTGTGAATAGATCTCTTAGGTACAAATCTATATCATTCTCCCGTTTAAAGAGACTGGTAAAAATCTGTGACAATAGGTCACAATGTCCATTGTTGAATGTTGAAATGTGGCCAAACTTTAGAATTATGCACCAATAACCTTTTTTTGATTACCGTTTTGTTAACTCTTAGCAGGCTTGCATCATTACAATAATAGTGCAGAAATTCTTCATACTTTGGGTCATCAGAATACTGTTTTTTTAGACTTTCTACCACACAATTCCAGGTTTTAACCAATTACTACTTTTCCATGTTACCAGCATTTTCTCCTTTTTCATCAAGAGAAACATTCTGACTAATTTTAAAAAGTATTTTACTGATAATGTGGCCTAAAGAGCATTCACAAGGTTTTTCTAAAATTTTACCCGGTGATCTAGTTTTTCACCCAACATAGCCTTTTATTGAGCCAGACCAAGATATCATAAAGACAAAAATTCTAACTAACTCTCAAGAGTATTTTACAAAAAATGTAGCGCTAAGAGGGTCATAAGGTTTTTCTAAGGTTTAACCTTGTGACCTAGTTCTTTTACCCCAACATGGCCCATTATCAAACTTGTCCTAACATCATCAAGACAAACGTTCCCACCAATTTTCAGGAGTATTGGACAGAAAATGTGGCCTCTAGAGCATTCACAAGGTTTTTCTTAGATTTGACCTGTGACCTAGTTTTTTTAACCCAGACTGACCCATTTTCATACTAGTCAGAGATATTATCAAGACAAAAATTTTGACCAAGTTTCATGAGTTTCACACTGAAAATGTGGCCTCTAGCGCTTACACAAGGTAAAAAGTTGAGGATGCACAATGGACGACAAACACAGCATGGTCACAACAGCTAAAAAGACACCGGTTAAGCTACATTTTGTTGCTGTTGTTTGCAAATGCCTTCAATTTGATCAAGTCCAAACTTTAGTCATTTTGTAAACAGTTACCTCATACCAATCAATAGAATGTTTGTCCAATCCATTTTGAAAGCATTGAGCTAAATAAATCTGGCTTAAAGATTGAAACTTTTATTGTAAGGGTACAAAACAATGTGAAAAAGAAAGAAACACCATTTTCCCCCATTTTCTCTTTTTTTAAACCATAATTATTTTCACCAGCCTCCTTCCTGAGGTTTGTTAGAACTTGGAATTATCTAGTAGAGGGTGAATAGGTTTTCCCAGGTACCAGTTTTGGGAGTTTTCATTAAAAGCATTGGCAACAACAAAAGGAAAGAATATCAAGCAATGGACTTAATTAATGATAAAGGGAGAATACATTAAGGAAGTAAGAGAAAATGCATAAGTACCCCATTTTCCCCTTTTTCCCTATTGTTCATTTAATCTTTCTATCTCAGGGTCATATTAATAGGATCAGTTGGTAAAGAGTTAATCCTTTAACCCTTTGCCACAAAATGCTGACTTATTAACAACCCTGGGAAAGAGACCTTTTGAAAAAATTGTGGGAAAAGGAGAAAATGCTGGTAACCAGCATTTAGTTCTTTTCCCACAATATTTTCCACCCTTTTACAAAAAAGGTTGCACCATTTCGGCCTCAATGAAATTGTTTTCTGCGAATACTTTCAATTTGGGGATATTGGCAAAATTTTGTTGTCTAGTAAAGGTTTAAAGACAGGATTGACGTCATTGCATGCCTCGATAGCCACTCTTCTATTGTCCCAGAGACCTCTGTTTAAACTCCTTGAGAGGTTTAAATATATCAGTTTAAGTCAAATTATAATATATGTATGTAAAGTTTACTGCTAGCACCATTGACATAACGAGGATATAGTTCTTAGGCGAGAATTTTTTTATTAGTTGATTTACAAACCCGCCGACTGCAATTTTCCCAAAACCAGAAAAAAAAATATAAGAAGGTTCCAAAACATTTTTTTTAAATTTTTCCGCCGACCCTAACCATTATTCGTTTCGTCAAAAAAAATCTGTATTTAAAGCGAAAATCAACTCAAACTTTTAAACTGGTACCTGTCTTGTCTCCTGTAACCTTCCGATACGAAGATCAATAACATGCAGCAGCGGGACCCACGCTGCCAATCGCCATTTTCGCCAGTTGTAGTTTTTCTTTAACTGGCAAAAATAAGTGTCGAAAGGATTTTTTATTGACATTTTTGTCTCAACTCACGAGATAAGTGGAGAAAGACTGAAGCAGGAACTTGAGGAAGTATGGTACAGGGTGAAAAAGTCGTCTTCATTGACTCAAATTTGCATCATCAAGCTTTCACAGCGAAAAAACTTCACCTATCAAACAGTCCCGACCAGGCCTATATTCATGAAATATCGGCAATCGAAGACAAAGGATGACAGGTTATCACTAATTAACTTTATCAATTTGGACAAGACAGCAGAGTGTTATGATCCTTACCTGTTACTAACTCACTAAATCCACCCCTTTATCCTACGAAAATCACACTTTTTTTCCCACAGATAAAGCGTCTGCATATTTGTTTAAATGACGTCACACTATCGATCATTACTGATTCTCAAAACATGAATAGTTAAAAAATAAACTTGAATTACCACCTCTTACAGCTGGAGATATTTTTTCCAAACATATTTTAAATAAATTATAATGGTAAAGTGAAGGATTAGAAAAATCTTAAAGAGGATCATTTGCCTTCCTCATGTCGGCAACTCAGCAAAATATGCAGTGTAGTGTTCTATTTTTAGAATACTCTACACCTTTTCCTCCTTATCAGCTAGTTTATTGACTAATAGATTACATCTCTATAGATCTTGTTAAATTTCTTTTAATCTTTAACAAGTCATTATCGTGTTTTTGAATCAAGATTGTCGTCCCCATCACAGGCATAAAGAAGTTTTTTTTCTCTTCTTACCAGTCTGGACACTATTTGTAATCTGATGAGAAATGTCAGAGTTTTGAGTTAAGTGTAACTCTGCATCAGTAGGGTCATAGGCAATCAAAAACAAAATGGTTTGATAATGTTCTTTTGAGTCAACAAATACGCCAGGATAGAAATCCTTACTAATTGTTTTTCTTTGATATAGCAAATCATATCCAAAAGGGATAGTTAGGTGCAACTTCTTTTCTTCCATGGAAGGCATACAGAAATTCTCTCATCAATATTTTCTTTTGTTAGGTTCAAGAAAGGGATACTGTCTACTTGCAGCACAAGTCTGCTTCTAGATTCAAACAAATTTAATACATTATGTGTTTTTATCATGCTTATACCCCCCATAAACAAAGTATGGGGGATGTATACTGGAGTCACCATGTCTGTCTATCCGTGTGTCACAAAAAGCTTGGCATAACTTCCAAATTAGAAAAGCTAGTGACTTCAAACTTTGGATTTTTGTTCGAGGCTTAACTTCCAAAATAAAACAGCTAGCAACTAAAAACTTCATGTACAGATCGGCCACATTAAAGACAAGTGCAGTGTACAAGAAGCATAACTTTTTCCACTATTTTAACGTGTATATCTTTTTGTATATTTAACTTTGGATTTTTATCTGGGGCTTAATTTCCAAAGTACAAAAGCTACTGACTTCAAACTTCATATATAATTAGATCACCATAAAAAAAAGAGCACTTTACCAGTACCATAATTATATTCCCACTATTTTCAATTTATTTCCCTTTGTAAATTTTAATTTGGATTTTTGTCTGGGGCATAACTTTCCAAGTATAAAAGCTAGTACCTTCAAACTTCATATACAGATGGACCACATTAACAAGAAGTACAGTTTTCATAACTATAACTCTGTTCCTGCTACATTTAGAGTTATTGCCCTTTGTTAATTTTAACTTTGGATTTTTAAAATGGGGCATAACTTGCAAAGTACAAAAGTTAGTCACTTCAAACTTCATATGATTTTGAATTACATCAAAGTAAAGTGCACTATGCAAGAACCATAAATCTTTTCCCACTATTTTCAGAGTTATAGCCCTTTGTAATATATATTTTTTTAAACTCTTTTGTACTAAACCATTCTGCATTCTGTGACAAAGAGCTGTTTAGTGACAAGGAGCTGGTTTGGGGTATGATCACATTTAGTGATAGCTCAATTGTTTTTGTTTTGTTTTGGGAGCTCAAACAATGCCAACTTCATAACAACCTCAATAGAGGTGACTTAGGAAAACATTATGAGAAAAAAAAAAACATGTCTGTTTTTTGTAGATTCACTGCAATGAATTTCCAGAACTGTTTCTGTAAAATTGTGCTAAATCTATTGGAACTTCAGAAATTCTTAGCTAATGTTGTGGTTTGTGAAAGGGCGACTTTCTGTTTCTTTTCTTGTCAGACAATCATACAGAGCCTAAGTTTTACGAATTCATTTGGCAGCAAACGACGTAGAGCCAGATCAGACTTCTTGTAAAGGAGCAAATTTGATCAGAATCTTCAATGTTTGCTATTCTGAATGTGTCTTTGGACCTCATTGATCTGTGGCATGACATTATTAAAGGTGGTCATTACAGTTTTTAAGGTATCCAGAATAGATTTTTAGGAAAATTATGGTAACTTGAAAGATGTAACTATAATACAGACTGTTGGTTTACCTCACTAGTTAAATTTTAAGTTTCTTGCGGTATTGGTGGGAAAAAAAATAATGAAAAGAAAAATCTCTTTTTTTTATATTTTTTTATCGACTGAACATTTTTAGAGCTTTTTATTTTTTTTTTTTTTTTCGTCCCCCCGACCCTAAATTTGAAAAAAAGATCTCGTAAATCAACTTATAAAAAAATTCTGGCCTTATGCTCTATATATAGAATTAATTTCTTTTCTATTTTCTATAAAAAATTGGCCTAAAAATGTTTTGGTTCTGTGTCATGTTGTATGGTTTATTGTATGATAACGTCCTTCTATCATTTATTTCAGTTATATCGCAGTAGCCTGTGCACAAGATCTCAGAGCTCCAGATAGAGGGAGTGATTTTGATTTCAAAATTAAAGATATCAATTATTCTCCACCAAACCCTATGGTGTGGGTATTCATTAGAATCTTCTCATCGAGACAGTTCTAATGAGTACCAACAACCTAGGGTTTAAAAGAGAAATAATGGATTTAGAATATCATTACTCCCTCTTATCTGGAGCTCTGAGATCTTCTGTCTGAGCTGTTCATTACAGTGATTCATTCTAAATAATTACCACAAGTTCACAACACATCCGAAATTATTATCTCCTGCCAGAGGCGAAGGGATATAGTTTTAGTGTTGTTCTTCCTTCCGTCTGTCTGTCAGTCTGTCCGTGTGTCTGTCAGGAGAATATCTCTAAAATCATCTTGCTTTCCAGGGTTGTTAAAACTTGGGATTTTCTGTTAATTGGTTAACTCATTACCACACGAGACAATTTTGGACTGGTCCAAATTGAAAGCATTTGCAGCCGACAAAATAAAGGTGACTGAAAAATATAAAATTTGTTCTGGAAAGGGCAGAAAACACTGTGGGAAAAGGAGAAAATGCTAGTTACCAGCATTTTCTCCTTTTCCCACAGTGTTTTCAAAAGGCTTCTTTCTCAGGGGCGTCAAAAGTAGGGATTGAGTGGTAATGGGTTAAAACCATTAGCAGAATAGTAAACTTGTATCTGCCATCAGATCTCTGCCACTTATTGTTTATTGTTCTGAGCTTTGTTTATTTGGTCATGAATCAAAAACCATACCAGAGTTAGTATCTGGAGCTATGATAATGGCTGTAAAAATTGACCTGCCAGGGCGGAACTGTGTTTCAGTAGACTGCACTTTAGATTGAGGTAAAAAAGGTGACTCGGAAACATTGTGAGCAGTCATATTAAGTACTGCTATGATACATAATAATCACATAGATTCACTACAAACAATTCCAAACTGACTGAAATGATCGACTGTATGTTGCTTAAAGTTGTTTTCAACATTATTTCAGTTACATTGCAACGGCCAGTGTACCTATCCATGCTTTTTACCAGTACTCCATAAATATTCTTTCATGGCTGCTTTCCCACATAGCCATCATTGAATAAGGATCAGCTGAGTGAAACAGGAATGAATGCTGTTACAATGACTTTCATCAATCCTATGAAAAAAATTGGCCTTGCTGGGAATTGAACCCACAGCCCTCTGTGCTCGAGTCCTATATGCTACTAACTGAGCTAACAGGGCTCCGAGAACTGGCTGAAGGCCACTTAAATGAAAAATAAACAGGTCAACTTATGTCAAAGGTTAGCCACCCCTTGCTTGTTCAATTCATACAGCCTATAATGGCACTGGACAAGCAGAGTAACAATAAAAATAACATTTCCAGAGTCACATTGAAACACCCATTAACTTTTATTCTAATAGAATGAAAGAGAATACACTCAAGCCTTTCAAATACAACCTGACTTTTAACGACCCTGAGAAAGAAGCCTTTTAAATACATTGTCGGAAAAGAATAAAATGCTAGTAACTAGCATTTCCTCCTTTTCCCACAATGTTTCCTACCTGTCCCACAACAAATTTCAATTTTTTTGGTCAGTTGCATTTATTTTACCATTTGTAATCCCAATTTTTAATGACCCTGAGGAAAAAGCCTTTTAAAAACATTCTTTGAAAAAGGGGAAAATGCTGGTAACTGGCACTTTCTCCTTTTCCCATAATGTCTTCTACCCATCCCAAAACAAATTTCAATTTGTCAGTTGCATATATTCTGTCATTTGCAATCCTGATTTTAAATGACCCTGAAAAAAAAGTTTTTTATCAACACTGTGGAAAAAGGAGAAGATGCTGTTAATCAGCATTTTCTCCTTTTCCCACAATGTTTTCTACCCATCCTTTAACAATGTCTAAAATTCTGTCATTTTGTTATGAGTAAAGCCTCTCAGAGACAATGTTATCCATCATTATGCTGTATAACAAAACTGAAGTTTTCAATTTGATGGTAATTTGAAAGGTAGAAAAAAATTGTGGGAAAAGGAGAAAATGCTGGTTTCCAACATTTTCCCCTTTTCCCACAATGTTTTTGAAAGCTTTCTTTTTCAGTGTTGTCACAAATCTGGATTAGCAGAACATATTTATGAACATTAATTTCAGAATCATATGAATTCCCATAACATCCATGTCCTTGTACCAATGTTGTTAAATTATGTATTCATATATTGCACAAGCTATTCTTTTGTTTGATTAATTGATAGTATTGTGTTTAACTATGCTTTCAGCATATGATTTCAGTTATATCTTGGCAGCCAGTGCACCTATCCATGCTTTCCTGGAGTGTCTTTTGCCATTACTCGGCACAGTTTTCTTTCCAAAGCATTCATGCTGTCTCACATAACCATCATCAAAACAATCATTATGGTCAGGGCTGAGAGGAATAGCTTGTCCAAAGGACTGTTAAAATTGCATTAAACTCCAATACAAACCAAGAAAACATCGTGGGAAAAAGAAGAAAATGCTGTTTACCAGCATTTTCTCCTTTTCCTTCATTGTTTTCAAAAGCCTTCTTTCTCAGGGTCGTTATAAGTGCATTGTGCGGTAAAGGCTATTTATCAATGGCAGGCTGGGGTTAATTTTTACAACTTTCACTAATCTGATTAGATTTTGATAATGGTATCAGTATCGGGCTGAACAATTCGGCCAATAGATGACAGTAAATCCATTTGTATTTTAAGAGTTTTTATGTAAATGACTACAACGGTCTGTGTGAACAAAGTATTCATAACCAGTCCACAGCTACCATCAATGCAACCCACTGGCTGTATCATGTGGTACCATCTTCAACTAGACTTATTGACTATATGGTGTTTAACGCCATTTTCAACATTATTTTACTTATACCGCTGAGTGGATCTATCATTGCTTTCCTGGAATTTCTTTTACCAGTACTCTGCACTATTCGGCGAATGCAAATTGTTCATTCAGTTGAATTAAGTATGTTGTACGGTGTTTTATGAAATTTTCAACATTATTTCAGTAGTAAAGCGGCAACCAGTGCACCTATCCATACTTTCCTGATGTTTTTTATTTATTTTACCAGTACTCTGCACAATATTCTCTCCAAGCCACCGGCTCCTTTTTTTCATAGCCATCATCAAAGCAATGATCAGTGGTGGGAAAGGAATGAATCCTGTAGCAATGACTATCGACAATCCTGATAAATTTGCCTAGCCAAAAAAGCATTTTGCAGATGACAAATTATGTATGGCTAAAAAATTTGTTTTGGAGAGGGTAGAAAGTAATGTGGGAAAAGGAGGTTACCAGCATTTTCTCCGTTTCCCACAATATTTTCAAAAGGTTTCTGTCTCAAGGTTGTTAAAGGTTGGGATTGGATGGTAAAGGATTAAAAGGTGATTTTTATATTTGATAGAAAACATTGAAGGCAAAGGACAAAATCTCAAGGCTGTCGATGTCAGGATTAAAAGCGATGGAGTTGGCAGCATAGACCTTAAGACCAATCTATGTAATCTGTACAGTCTGATCTTGATCTACGTCGACCATGTAAGCAACCAGATCCAAATTTAAGGCTAAGAGGGCTAATCTGGGCTGATTGACGTAAATCCACTCTATTTATAATCCAGACGCATGACATTGAAAATATTTACATCTAGTTCCATATTTTAACATGGGTTAACTCCTTACCAAACAACAAGATTTTAGACTGCTCCAAATTGAAAGCATTTGCAGATGACAAAATAAAAGTGACTGAAAATTTGAAATTTGTTTTTGGGAAGGGAAAAAAAAAATTGTGTGAAAAGGAGAAAATGCTGGTTACCAGCATTTTCTCCTTTTCCCTCAATGTTTTCAGAGGGCTTCTTATTCAGGGTCGTTAAAAGTCGGGATAGTGTGATTAAGAGAGTTAAAACCTTTTCACAGCTTTTCACCTATGACTTGTTCATGACAATGTCTAAGATATCCGAGACCCTTCATAAAACAGGCTTACGTCAGTCACAATTCCTTTTTCATAAAAATCTTCCAGCTATCATTTAACCCTTTACCATAAAATGATGACTATCGACACTGGGAAATAACTCCTGGTAACCAGCATTTTCTCCTTTTTCCACAATGTTTTCTACCCCATCAAAGAAAAAGTGCACCATTTGGGTCATTTTGAAATTGTGTTTTCAATGCTTTCAATTTGGATAGGTCTGGAATTTTGCTGCGTGCTAAAGGGTCAACGATGGTTTTTTGTCAGAATAACAGTCTGATCTTTCATCAATGGTAAGCAGCAATATTATCTGTCAGGAAAAGGAGCCTTACAAAATTGTCCGAGATCTAGAAAATGCATGTTTTCAAAACGTAAAATGAAACTGATTAATTGATTGTATGGCGCTTAACCCTTTACCAAACAATCCCTGGTTCTTACGGCGCTGATACAGAAGCCTTCTGAAAACATTGTGGGAAAAGAAAACAAGTGCTAGTAACCACCATGCTCTCCATAAATGTTTTCAGCCCTTCACAACACAAATTTCAGATTTCCTGTCACTTTTATTTTGTCGTCTGCAAATTAATGTTTTCCATTTGGACAAACCTAAAACTTTGCCGTTTGGAAATGAGTTAACATCATTTTCAACATTTTTTCAATTACATCAAAGCTTCCAATGCATCTATCCATGCTTTCCTAGAGTTTCTTTCACCAGTACTCCATAGAGTTTTCTTTCCAAGCCACTGGCTGCCTTCCCACATCACCATTATCAAAACCATGATCAGCAGTGAGAGGGGAATAAATTCTGTGGCACTGACAGTCCTTGGAAAGAAATTGGGCAAGCCAGGCATTGAACCTGCCACCCCATCTTCTCAAGTCCTACATGCTATTGACCGAGCTGCCAAGGCTCATCAAATAAAACTAGAGCTGTCACTGAATGTGACTTAATACCCCCTCCAGCACTTTGACAGAAACAGGCAATTACTTGTATTTTGTACACTGATGGACAGACAGACTGACAGACAGGCTGATTCCAGTATACCCCCGAAAACATTCATTTTGCAGGGGTACAATATGGACTTTCAAGTCTGTTTTTGCCAGAATAGTCAACGAAAATCTGCAACATTCTCTGTATAGTCTGATCTTAATCTACACTGATCACAAAAAGGTATAATTATGCACAGCAGTGGTAAGGAAAAGAAACCTTACATGACTGTAATTGTTAACCCATTACTACACAATCCCTACTTTTGAGGAATCTAAGAAAGAAGCCTCTAGAAAACATTGTGGGAAAATGAGAAAATGCTGGTAACCAGCATTTTCTCCTTTTCCCACAATGTTTTCAACCTTTCACTAGACAAATTTCAAATTTTCAGTCACTTTTATTTTGTCGCCTGCAAATGTTTTCAATTTAGACAAGCCAAAAAATCTGTCCTTTGGTAATGAGTTAACAAAAAAAGGTGATAACAGATACAGAAACAATGCAGTATGAGATAAACAAAGTTCATTATGTACGTTGATTAACACCCATTACCAAACAGTTCCAAAATGTTAACAACCCTATGGAAAAGACCTTTTGAAAACATTGCAGGAAAACAAGAAAATGCTGGTAACCATCATTTTCTTGTTTTCCCACAATGTTTTCTACTCTATCAAAATAACTTTTCTCATATGAGCCACATTTGAAATGTCATCCAAGAGTGCTTTCAGTTTGGACTAGTCTAAATTTTTGTTGTGGGGTAAAGAGTTAACTCTTATTCTACAGGACAGAAATTAAGCTAGGTTCACAGTGAAAGCATTTCCAGATGATAAATGTTAGTAAGCTTCAAAAGAAAACTTCTGTCTTTGAAATGGTAGAAAGCATTGAGGCAACAGGAGAATATGACCACAGAATCAAATATTGCCTGGATGCTTTTTAGTGACCTTTTAAGTTCAATTCAGATTTACAAGCCGTACTTCTGCAAAGTATCACTGTGTCAAGATCAAGGACGCACAATTTCAATGCAAAATGAACTAAAACCAATGAAACAGAAAGTAGGTACTGCAATGTAGCTTTGTTACGTGAAACTTCATAATGGACTGAGATGGTGCAGAGCACGGTAAACGGAGCACGGTACACGTCCAAATATGAAAAGAAGTATGGTGACCTAATCAATGTTGGGACTAATTCAAAGGTTCGAGTTGTAACAATTTGTACTTACATATAGCCTGGCAGTGCGGCTCAGTGGTTAGCGTATTTGACTTGTAGGTTCCATATGCAGTTACGTGGCCAACTTTCTTTCTGGCAATTTTTCGCCTCTCACCTCTGATGTGAGAAAAGTAGTCAGTGGCTTTGGAAAGAATGTTGTGTGCGTACTGTTGTGGGAAAGCCAGGAAACATATAGGTGCATCACTGACCCCAATGATATAACCTTAGCTGTTAACCCCTTATGCTGCTGAGTGCAACTCACTGACCTTTTGCAGTCAGTGTAGACCAAGATCAGACTGCACATAATATGCAGTCTAATCTTGGATCTACATTGTCCGATAAGGAGATATTATTCCGCAAAACATAACAATGAAATAGCAACATTTAGGTTTTTACTATGGAGCTGAAAATTTCATTTTAGTTTATCAGCAGGATTTTAGGGTTAAAGTGCAAGCGTGGATCCAGATATCTTTCTCAGGGGGGGGTCCCACCGAAAACGCATGAGTTCATCGTATTATATGATACTTTGATTTCCGGATTTCAGTGGATGTAAGCTGTTTATAAAACAAGAGGGCCAAGATGGCCCTGGATCGCTCACCTGAATTTTTGAGATGACCATAGCCTATTTTTTTTTTGGTATTGAAACATTGGAACCAAATTTATAATTTTGCTAAGTAATTTTCAAAAGATCACCTGTAAAATTCATTTCGAAATCTGATCATCAGTTTCCAAAAGAAGAATTTTTAAGAATTCTTCATTTCTGTATAAGAGCAAGTATCCCCCATCCACGAGAGCCATGTTTCTGAACGGATCAAAATTTACAAACAAGTTTTGAAAAGGGTCTTCCAAGGAACATTTCGGAAAATTTCTTTTAAAATCTGACCAGGGGTTTCAGAGAAAGAGAATTTTCAAGAATTTCATCATGTCCATATAGTGCAAGTAGCTACCATTCACAAGAGCAAGGATCACCCAAGGAACATCTGTGTCAAATTATTTTAAAATCTGACAAGGGGTTTCAGAGAAAAAGAATTTTCAAGAATTTCTTCATTTCCATATAGTGCAAGAAGCCCCCATTCACCAGAGCCCTGTTTCTTGACCGATCAAAATTTTGTGAACAGTTTTTGAAAAAGGTCACCCAATGATCATCTCTGTGAAATCATTTCAAAATCTGTCCAGCCGTTTCAGAGAAGAAGAATTTTTAAGAATTTCTTCATTTCCCTTTAGTGCAAGTAGCCCCCATTCACCAGAGCCATGTTTCTTGACGGATCAAAATTTTGTGAACAATTTTTTAAAAGGGTCACCAAAGGAACATCCCTGAGAAATTATTTCAAAATCTGACCAGCGGTTTCAGAGAAGAAAATTTTTTAAGAATTTCCTCATTTCCCTATAGTGCAAGTAGCCCCCATTCGCCAGAGCCATGTTTCTTGATGGATCAAAATTTTGCGAACATCTTTTGAAAAGGGTCACCCAAGGAACAATTCTGTGAAATTATTTCAAAATCTGACCAGCGGTTTCAGCGAAGAAGATTTTTTAAGAATTCCTTCATTGCTGTATAGTGCAAGTAGCCCCCATTCACCAGAGCCACATTTTTTGACGGATCAAAATTTCACGAACAATTTTTGAAAAGGGTCACCCAAGGAACATATCTGTGAAATTATTTCAAAATCTGACCAGCGGTTTCAGAGAAGAAGATTTTTTATGAATTCCTTCACTTCTATATAGAGCAAGTAGCCCCCATTCACCAGAGCCACAATTTTTGACGGATCAAAATTTCACGAACAGTTTTTGAAAAGGGTCACACAAGGAACATATCAGTGAAACTATTTCAAAATCCAACCAGCGGTTTCAGAGGAGAAGATTTTTAAAGAATTTGCTAAAAAATTCCATTTGGTTACCATGGCAACCAGAGTTTTTGACGGAATCAAATTCTGTGAACAATTGTTAAAGAGGACCTCCCAAGGAACATTCCTGCCAAGTTTGGTCCAAATTGGCCCAGCGGTTTAAGAGGAGTTGATGTTTAAAGAATTGTTGACGACGAACAACGCACGACGGACGACGGACACCCAGTGACCCTAAAAGCTCCCCTTGAGCACGTTGTGCTCAGGTGAGCTAAAAAAGGCCAATGTTTCTGAGTTCTAACCATGAGGAGGTCTCCACATTTAGAATTCTATTTAAATTTATGACTGTATTTTACATAAATGCTGTGCAATATCAAACCAGTCCCATTCACGAATCCGATAACCATATTTTTGCCAAAATTCCAGGGGGGGTCCGGACCCCCGGTCCCCCCCTCTAGATCCACCCATGAAGTGGCATTATACTCTAATACAAACTAATGTACTTACATAATCATGGACTGTGGCAACTTCACTGCTAGAGTCTAGATGAGATGGATGGTCTATAACCTAGATCTCTGATCTCTGCAGCTTTCTTACATGCTTTACTCTAAAATCTGCAAGGAAACAATTATCAAACCTTACTCTTCACCTAATCCTGCAATTTACTTAACCCTTTCCCAAACAATCCCTGGTTTTTACGTATCGGGAATAAAAGCTTTTTGAAAACATTGTGAGAAAAGGAGAAAATGCTGGTAACCAGCATTTTCTCCTTTTCCCACAATGTTTTCTACCCTATCATTTAGAAAAATCATCTTTTTAGCTACTGTTAATTTGTCATCTGCAAAATGCTTCGAATTTGGTCTGGTCCAAAATTTGCCGTTTGGGAAAGGGTTAAGCCTTTACCACACAATCCAGACTTTTATCAACCCTGGGAAAGAAGCCTTTTGAAAACAATATGGGTAAAGGACAAAATGCTGGAAGCCAGCATTTCCTCCTTTTCCATATTTTCTTCCCTTCCCAAACCACATTTAAATTTTTCAGTCACACTTTTTTTCTTTGTCATCTGCAGTTGCTTTGAATTTGGACCAGTCTAAAATTTTGTTGTTTGGTAAAGCTTAATACCCTTTTACCATATAAGAATGTACACTTATCTTAATTGAAAGCTTTCGCAAACAACAAATTCAGTGTGGCCCATATGATGTAATTTTTCTTCAGTACTGTAAAAAACATTGCAGGAGAGGAAGACTGATTGATTGCATGTCACTGAACATTGACCAGCCTGCACAGCTCAGTTGGTTGAGCGCAAGACTCATAATCATGAGCTTGTGGGATGGATCGGCCCCCATGGCTGGCCATCTAGATTACTAACAGATTTTCGGATGAGACAGGAAACCGAGGTCCTGGGTGATAGTGCTACACACCGAACACATTAAAACCAGGCGAAATTTAGGATAAATTTCATCCTGTATCTGCACTATCCCCTGTAACAACACTAACAGCCTTTGCGAGGGGCGTTGCCCGTATGGGAAAACCGTAGCCACAATAAATAAACACAAATTCAATCAATCAATCAAAAATAAGATGAATTCTAAACACAATGTGCTAAGAGGAGACCAGCATTTTTCGCCTTCATCCACAATTTTTTCTACCTTTTCAAGTACATGCCAATCTCTTGAGCCACATTTTAATTGTCCTCTGAAAATTCTTTCAATTTCTACAAGTCTAAAATTTTGTCATTAAAAGTTAACTCTATACTCCACCTCAAAATACAATACTTGCCTAAAATTGTAGTCACAGATGACAGATAAAATGCAAGATTCAAAGATGGCTTGTTGCAAGAGAAAGAAAAAACTTGTCTGCAGGTGGTGAGGTGTTAATTAGGGATGTGTACCAGTATTGTTTTCTAATTAAATTTCTAACTATTGCTCTATGAAAAGGGGTTTCACTGCACCTACAAAAACATTCAAAATGTGTCAGCTTGCACAAAATGGGCAGGCAGACATGGCTTCGGACTTTTTGCAATCTTAAAAACGTTGTGCATGTCCAAGTACCATTCTACCTCATGATTCAGCCATTTATTAGACGAAAATAGAATTAAGGGATCCATGATAGTGTTATACAAACTGCATTACAAAAAATTTTTAGACCCCTTTAACTCTTTATCACACGATAAAATTCTAAACTTGTCCAAATTGAAAGCGTTTGCAGATGCCAAAATAAATGTGGCTCAATTTTGTTTTGAGTAAGATAGAAAACATTTTGGGACGAGGAGGAAATGCTGGTAACCAGCATTTCCTCCTTGTCCTACAATATTTTCAAAATGCTTTTTTTTTCAGGGTCATTAAGTCAGGATTGTGTGGTAACAGTTTAACTCTTTACCACACAATTATAACTTTTAAAGACCCTGAGAAAGAAGCCTTTAAAAAACACTGAGCGAAAAGGAGAAAATGCTGGTAACCAGCATTTTCTCCATTTCCTACAATATTTTCTTTCCTTCCCAAAACAGAATTCAAATTTTCAGTCACTTTTATTTTGTTGTCTGTGAATGCTTTCGATTTGGACCAGTCTAAAATTTTGTTGTTTGGTAAATAGTTAATCCTTTCCAAAACAACAACATTTAGACGCTTCCAAACTCAAAATGTTTGTAGACGACAATTTCAAATTTTGTGAAAGTGGCAGAAAATTCTCAAAACTGGTAGAAAACACTGTGGGAAAAGGAGAAATTGCTCGTTACGAGCAATTTCTCATTTTCCCACAGTGTTTTCAAAAGACCGGTACTCCAGACACGTAAAAACTAGGGGTTGTGTGGGAAAGAGTTAACAAAAGCATTGGTCATCTTCACTAAACTGCAATGTAATTGTTTGCAATTCAAAATATGCTCCAATTGATCTTGATTTTGATTGATAGGTGTTACGTCTGATCGGCTAATGAAAATGTAGCATTGGGCGTCATGCAAACAAAAAAAGTCTGACACAATTTGTTATAGACATGCGATAATTTGATCGTATCTATTTAATTATCAAAACAGCCAACATTATTCGAATTTGATAAGAAAGTTCGGGAAAAAAATTGGTACTTAACCTAGAGCAAAATATCAGCTACAATAAAACTGAAATAAACGCTCTTTCTCTTGTGTTTTACAAAAATACAAAGAAATCATCTTTGTATTCCCGAAGCCTTATAATTTTTATTCATAAAACCCCGGTAGTCGAAAACCTTCCAACATTAAGAGAAATTAGAGGTTTACTACAGCCCATGTAGACACTGAAGGAAAACACGGTCTGTTTTTACATCAGCAACACACTCATTTACATACTGGAAATATACAGACGAAGCTTCAAACATAGAGTCTGAAGTTCTAGACATTAAGGAAAATAATGACAGGTTTGTTATGTTATCGAATTTAAGAGTCGTTAGTCAGCTGCCAGTCACTTAACATTCCCACAATGCTTTTTTAATTTTTTGGCGGGAAATCTAAAAATAGCTTAAGTGGCTACGGAGCCTTTTAAGGGAATACCACCAAAAAAACTTATTGTAATTTTATGATTCTAAATTATTAATGATCTGTGTTGTTTTTTCATATAAATTTCAGTGATATACATATTTTTTAATTTGGTGTGATTTGAAAAATCTAAATACCCACCTTTAAGCCTTTTCCAGATAATCCTGACTTTTAACAACCATGGAAAGAAGCCTTCTGAAAACATTGTGGGAAAAGAAGGAAATGCTAGTAACTAACTTTTGTACTTGTTTATATTATGGTAAAACAGCAATAGCATGTCACCTGGTAAAGGTTTTAGCCTATACCAGATAATCCCAACTTTAATGGTCCTCAAAAGAGGCCTTCTAATAACATGGTGGGAAAAGCAGAAAATGCTGGTAACCAGCATTTTCTCCTTTTTCTACATTTTCTACCCTATCAAAGAAAAATCACATCATTTGAGTAAAGAATGAAATAGTTGTCTGCAAATGGTTTCCATTCGGACAAAGCTATTGTCATCTGGTACAGGTTTTAAAAAAGGTGTAATGTAGAAAGTAAAATAAAGTAAAACAATGGTTTCCATTCGGACAAAGCTATTGTCATCTGGCACAGGTTTTAAAAAAGGTGTAATGTAGAAAGTAAAATAAAGTAAAACAATGGTTTCCATTCGGACAAAGCTATTGTCATCTGGTACAGGTTTTAAAAAAGGTGTAATGTAGAAAGTAAAATAAAGTAAAATAAGAGATGTTTGTAAAACATGTATGCCCCCCAATGGCATCCAATTCTAAATATTACATGTGATTATGAACTGTTAAGTTCAAAGTGAAAAAACAAACAAAGGGTAATTACTCAAAAATTAGTAATGATAAATTAACATTTCTTGGGCACTGCACTTCCCATTTATGTGAACTATCAACATTTAAAGTTTCATGATTTTACCTTACATACTTTTTGAGTTATGCTACGGAAAGGAATTAAGTAAGAAAATCAACAAAAGGCAATAACTGCAAAAATATAATGGGCAGAGTTATGATTCTTGTGCAAAGCACTTCTCCTGAATAAAATCTATCCACATATAAAGTTTCAAGATGATACCTGAAAAACCTTTTGAGTTATGCTCTGGACAAAAGTTAATAATGAAAATCAACAAAGGGCAATAACCCCAAATATATGATGGGCAGAGTTATGGTTCTTGTGCACTGCTCTTCTCCTTATTAAGATTAATCCACATATGAGGTTTCAGGGTGATACCTGAAATATTTTTTGAGTAATGCTCTGGACAAATATTAAGTATGGAAATCAACATAGGGCAATAACTGCAAAATTATAATGGACAGAGTTATGGTTCTTGCGCACTGCACTTCTCCTGAATAAGATCTATCCACATATAAAGTTTCAAGATGATACCTGAAAAACCTTTTAGAGTTATGCTCTGGACAAAAATTAAGTATGAAAATCAACAAAGGGCAATAACTCTGAAAATATGATGGGCAGAGTTATGGTTCTTGTGCACTGCACTTCTCCTAAATAAAATTAATCTACCTATGAGGTTTCAAGATGATACCTGAAATACTTTTAGAGTTATGCTGTGGACAAAAATTAAGTATGAAAATCAACAAAGGGCAATAACTCCAAAAATATGATGGGCAGAGTTATGGTACTTGTGCACTGCACTTCTCCTAAATGAGATCAATATACCTATGAGGTTTCAAGATGATACCTGAAATACTTTTAGAGTTATGCTCTGGACAAAATTAAGTATGAAAATCAACAAAGGGCAATAACTCCATAAATATGAATGGCAGAGTTATGATTCTTGTGCACTGCACTTTTCCTTAATGAGATCTATATACCTATGTAGTTTCAAGATGATACCTGAAAAACCTTTTGAGTTATGCTCTGGACAAAAATTAAGTATGAAAATCAACAAAGGGCAATAACTCCAAAAATATAATTGGCAGTCATGGTTTTTGTGCACTGCACTTCTCCTTAATAAAATTAATCCACCTATGAGGTTTCAAGGTGATACCTGAAATACTTCTTGAGTTATGCTCTGGACACAAATTAAGTATGAAAATCAACAAAGGGCAATAACTCCAAAAATATAATGGGCAGAGTTATGGTACTTGTGCACTGCACTTCTCCTGAATAAAATCTATCCACCTATGAGGTTTTATGATGATACCTGAAATACTTTTAGAGTTATGCTCTGGACAAAAATTAAGTATGAAAATCAACAAAGGGCAATAACTCCATAAATATGAATGGCAGAGTTATGGTTCTTGTGCACTGCACTTCTCCTTAATGAGATCCATCCACCTATGTAGTTTCAAGACGATACCTGAAATACTTTTTGAGTTATGCTCCGGACAAAAATCTGGTCTACGGACCGACCGACGGATCGACGGACTGACTGACGGACTGACCAACAAGTGCAAAACAATTTCCCCATGCTTCTTTGAAGGGGGGCATAATTAAAAACAATAAAACATATTTTGATTAAATAATACATACACATTAAGTCTTAAAGTCATGATCATATTCAACGGAATTAACTTTGTGCACATTAATATTCCTTTTGACCAGTACTCACACAATATTCTTTGCAAGCCACTAGCTCTTTTCTCACATAACTCTTTTCGAAAAAATTTTGTGAAGGGATAGAAAACATTATGGGAAAAGGAAAACTTGCTGGTTACCTGCATATCGTCCTTTCCCCACAATGTTTTTGAAAGGCTTTTTCTATCTCTTGGTTGCTGAAATAAAATTCTGTAGATAAACAGATATAGTTACATGAGTATCAGACAAACAATGTGGCCTTTAGAGTGTAGACAAGGTTAAAACGCTGATGACGAAAGTAACAGACAACACATGGCAGACTGCGGATGGGGCATGGTCACAGAAGCTCACCATAAGCACTTTGTGCTAAAGTGAGTCAACTCATTACCACACAATACTGACTTTTAACGACCCTGAGAAAGAAACCTTTTGAAAACATTGTGGGAGGTATACAAATATTTGTGTTGAGGGTTTGGGTCCGAGATGCTGTAGGTTCAGTAGGTAGGGACTAAATTTTTCTCCTGAAACTTTTTATATGGATCATGTACCAAAATCACTCGACAACTTTTTTTTCCAATCATAGTGTAAAACATTTAGAGTTGGCATTTTCTGGGAACTGTCTGAAAACCCAAGACACAGACATTTTTTTTGATGCGCCTTATATTTTAAGATTTTCCAAATTTGCAAGTTACAAAACTTCTGACTCGCTAAATCAAATGCTTACCCTGTTGTGGGCTATAAAAAGAAGCTTTAAGGCCATTGATTTGTGGTACTCGTGCAGGAAATTGATGGTTTAGGGCTGATTATCCAGGATAAATAATCTCTCCATTAGTCAATTGATGTTTGATCATTTGAGGAGTATCAATCATTTGCCCTTTTCCACACAATGCAAACTTTAACAACCCTGGGAAAGAAGTCTTTTGAAAACATTGTGGGAAAGGAGAAAATGCTGGTAATCAGCATTATCTCCTTTTCCAACTATATTTTTTAACTCGGCAATTGATCAAGAAGAATCAATCATTAAATTTTGCCTTTTTCCACACAATGCTAACTTTAACAACCCTGGGAAAGAAGTCTTTTGAAAACATTGTGGGAAAAAAGGAGAAAATGCTGGTAACCAGTGTGTTCTTCTTTTCCCAAAATGTTTTCTACCTAAGCAATAGATGTTTGATCATTTCAGGAGCATCAATCATTTACTTCTTACTGCACAATGCTGACTTTTGACAACCCTGCAAAAGAAATATTTTCAAAAAATTGTGGGAAAAAGGAGAAAATGCTGGTAACCAGCATTTCCTCCTTTTTCCCCTCAATGTTTTCTACCAATTCATGGACAAATACTGGTCAGTTGAAGTTTGCTTACTTGAAGAGCATTAATCATTAAACAAAATATGCTGTAGTCCCTATTCTTTACTTTATAGTCTCCCAATACTTTTACTATAATGTGCACCTTTATACCACATACAATGCAAAAAAAGACAAATTTATGTTGCATGTCATCATAGAAGCTGCAATCTCTTGGTGGACTTCTACTATGTGCACCTTTTTACCCCATACAATTCAAAATAAGTGAATCACTTTTTTTCAGTTTATTAGACATACTCTATTACATGCAATGCTATTTAGAGACTGTAATGGCTATTCATCACGTAATTTCATGTGTTTTTAGTGAAATATATCCACTATGATTCTTTTATCACATAACCTCCTTTGCTTTCAGTGTAATATACCCATTAGAAATTTTCTTATCTTTATCATGATTGTGTGATATCACAATCCTGTGACATCATTTTTGTGTCTACTTCATGGAAATTAACGGGTTTTGTGGATATTACTATGGGGTACGCCTATGAATGGTTTTGCATTTTCAGATCAATAGCTAATTTATGAAATATTGCTACATGTATGTGATAAAAACGATTTGACATGCATTGGCATAATTATGAGACATGAAATTTTATTAGATCTGTCAAGGAAAAATTTTATTTGGCTTGCTAAAGGCTCAGGGCTTACTGACATTTTCCCTAGACTTGCTTCAAATAAAATTTTATTGCAAATGCTAATAAAAGCAGATTTTATATATCTGACAAAACTTCAGAGCCCGCACGGGTGGCTCAGTGGTGAACATGTCAGACTCATGATTTGGTGGTTGTGAGTTCAATACCTGGTTGAGGCGAACTTTCTTTCCAGTGTATTTTCGCCTCTCACCTCTGCTGAAGCATGCGAGAAAAGTAGTCGGTGGCTTTGGAAAGGAAGTTGTGTTAGTACCGGTGTGAGAAAGCCAGGAAATATATATGTGTCACCGACCTTGATGTTATGACCTTTGCTGTTAAAGTGGTGTTAAACCCCAATACAACCAACCAAAACTTGAGATTAGGAGGACCCATGAGTATGTTATGTGGAGTCTGGTTTTGTGTGTTACAGAATGCATACAAGTAGTAATGTAATGTGGGAACTGATTTACAATTAATCTTTGTCCCTATTTCATGCTTTTGGGTAGGTTATGGAGAAATATTCATGAAATATTTTTGGATGTTTCATGGTTTCGACCAGTGAAAATACTGATCTGTATATTCTGACTCTTTACATGAAAACTGAAAGAATTGGTTCCTGAACACTAGTTACCTTGTTACAGAATGCAAAAACATGCAAGTTGTAATGTAATGTGGGAACTGACTTATAATTAATCTTTGTCCCTATTTCATCCTTTTGGGTAGGTTATGGAGAAATATCCATGAAATATTTTTGGATGTTTCATGGTTTCGACCAGTGAAAATACTGATCTTTATATTCTAACTCCTTACATGAAAACTGAAACAATTGGTTCCTGAACACTAGTTCCCTTGTTAAAATGTGTGTGCCCCACAACCAGATTGAAATATGACAACTTTCCTCACAATTCTCGCACTTGACATGATATATTACTGTGTAACGTCTTGCTAGTGGAGGTGCACTGTACTTGATTTTGCTTTAAAGCATGAAACAAATAGAAACATTTGGGGTTTTTCTTGGGTGAAAAAAAACATGAACATGATCGGTAATATTTTCACGAGTGACAGCCACTCGTGAAAATATAATTGATGGTGTTCACTCGATGAAATAAATTTTGATCTTTTGCCATAAAAACACAAATATTTTCCTTTTTATCTACATCTATGATGAGAAAAAAGACAGACAGACATGTGGATGGATATACCAGGGGATTTTCTTCCTCTCCTGCGGGGCCAAATTTCAGCCCCATTCCCGATTGCCAAAAGTGTATTTTTTTCCCAATTCCATAAAATAGAATTCCCAAATAAACTCTAGAAAAAGAAAAAAGTCTGATGTATCAGCAAAGATATCCCCTGACACACAAATTTGCGGGCATTGACCACAGTTTAAGCAAGAAATTGACAATAATTCTTGTCATATTGTAGGTACAAAACTATTAGGAAGCCAATAACTATAGACTGCATCCATATTATCTTCAATATTTTCAATCAATTGACTAGATTTATACATGTATATGTAATCTGGTTTACATTCTTGGTTTACATGTCTTACAGCTTAGAGACTGGAACTTAAGTATGAAAGACCAAAGAGAAACATCCATCCAAAAAGAAAGAAGTTTGGAGAAAAAAAAACACTATTGCTTCAGTGGTTTATTGTAAGGTTAAATATGTTTCAATTTTTTTATGTTTTGTCAATATTATTTTTTCCCAGTTTTGACATTTTGTCATTGGTTTTTTCCCAATTTGGCCAGGGGCCTTTTCCGAAAATACTTGGATAAAGTGTTTATAGAAGCAATGACAACTGAATATTGCTGAAACTATTACTTGGCAAACTACATTTTGTTTCAGACTTGTTATTTGTCAAGAACAATACAAAATGTGGAAGGTGCTGAACTGATAAAAATCAAAGTACTGATAGTGCTGAAGGCCAGGAAACTGAGGATACGAAACAATACAAGAGGTTAATTTTAATTAATACAAACAGGTAGACAGACAGGGATACAAGCGGATTCCACTTAGCCCCTGGAATTCTTGATTTTAACAGGAAATTTTGAGCTGATACAAGAAAGCACATGCCAGAAACTAATTAAGCCAGAGCTAGGCATGTGCTCACAGTTATGGGATGCTTGATAATGGCTTAGAATACTTAGTCATTTGTCGTGCTTGTAAAAAATCTCAAGTCAAAATTGAACTATTCAATCGGTGTTAAGTTTAAACATATTTATTTTACATCGATTGAGAAACAAGTTCTTACAACTTATACTAATCTCTCTCGATTCTGCTTCCTGGGAACTACACCAGTACTCACGCCGAATGTGTGGGCCAATAAAAAATCCCAAAGTTGACACCCGCTCCCTGGTATCTAACTCAGGACCTTTAGGTTATGAGACTGACTACTACCTCAAGATCACGGACACCACTTCAATTGGTGCAATACCAACTTTGGTTATCTAAATTTTCTGAAAACGTGAAGTCCTGAATGACGTTATTGTTCACATTTATGAGTCGCCTATTGACAGTAGCATATTTTTCTTTAAAATTTATCTGAATCAAATGACAAGTTTCTTTATTGTCAATTACGTCATACAGTAGATGGTATACATGTATTAAAAATGTTTTATCACTATTTAAATTGCCAAACCAACTACCTCTATTTAATTTCCATTGATGACCCACATGAAATTAGTATTCACTTCATGAGAGATTATAGGACCAACATATAATTACAATTAAAAACTGAGATTTATAAGCAACTTTTACAGATGATAAATTAAGGTACTTCATCAGAAGCAAAATTTAACATGGTGTTAGCCGAAAGAGCCTTGAAAAACATTGTGGTTTTGTCTCAAAATCAGGATGCTCTGTGGACAACACGCTTTTTAAATCAGCCTGGCTGGTGTAACGTAATTTTGAGAGAGAGAGAAAATAGGCTGTTTGAAAGATATTTGTAGCTTGCACTAGCCAGTATGCCTTCAATCCCCAGATTTTTAGAATTATCAACATTGAAAGTATCTTGCAGACAACTGAACTGTTACTAAAATGATGGTTTTATCAGTGGAATATAGTTCAGTTGGTAGCGAAGTACACTTAAAGAGTCCACAAGCTCGGTCAATTTCCCATTGAGGATTGATGATAGGTATTGTGATACGGTACAATTCTCTCTCATCACATACTAAACATACAGGTCTCTGAAACCTAAGTCCTTTGAATCTCTGTAAATAAGTGTTTTTTTTTTTTCAAAAATCTCCCTTACCAAAAGACATTTTTTTTACTGGAAAAAGCTTGAAAGCAGTTGCAGAAGACAAATCAAATGTTAATAAAAAAGTAACATTCGTCTTTCAAATGCTAGAAAATGTTGTGGGAAAAGGAGGTATGCTTTAATGGAAAAGGGTTTCAATATACAGTAACCAGAGATGTGATTCAATAAAACACACTTTATGGGATCTAACTGGTGACTTCACAATCGACGGCTGGACATGAATCTCGTAATGGGTGATGGAAAATGTACAAGTAGGGAAGCGCAGGAAAATATACGAGAGAGAGAGAGAGAGAGAGAGAGAGAGAGAGAGAAAGAGAGAATGAAAAAAATCTTCATACAATAAATCAAAATAATGGGCATATAAAAAAAATTATGAATATAAAAAATACATTAAATAACAAGCGAACCACTACAGAAAAAAAATATAGGCATTTATTTGGTTTCAAATCAAAGTCAATCAAATACATATTTTAAGAATCACACAGGTGTAATCTATTTGTGACAGGTGTAAAAGGTGTGAAATACATCCTATCAGTGTGAAATAGGAAGTTATAAACAATGGCAAAACTACCAAATAACTCTTGCATAAAGGTAACTAATACACATAATGTACGTACTAAAGACAACGAAGTTTCAAAAATAATTTTTATAGATAGATAACTTAAATAACGATATAGATGAAATTTGATGTTGGGGTCGATTTCTCTAAAATTTTATTTCGGGACGATTTCACCAGATTTCTCCGGAGAAATCGTCTCCAAGCAGTTTGGGGACAATTTTTCCAGGGGCTGATTTCTCCAGCAGTCTGAAATTGCTATCACAACAGCGGGTGGTATGCAGGGAAGTAGACACACTCGTGGGAAATGGTTGATTTTTGTCGTTGTAGAAAGCACAACAGTCAAAGTACCCTAGATTTAGTCGATATACATAAGAAAAAGTGATAAGCGTAACACGGGCCAATATTCTATATGTAGTTTGCTTTATTTACAATCACATTTCAGCGGAGACGCGTTTTGTGACACATATGTTAAAATGTCAACACAACGTTATAGATATCACCGGTATAGCGCGTAGGAATACACAACTGCCGGATAAAGCAAAGTTTATTAGGTTACCCCTTTATTAGGTCAATGTTAATGACGAAAACGTGATAAAAAACACACACTCGTCAGTTATTTAAGGGTCGTAATACCCTTGCAATTCAATGGCATTTTGCAGATAAAAGCTCTGAGGGAAACTAGTTGTTTTGGCGGACTCAGCGATATCGAGTGGACACACCGTTCAACATTTTGTCTGAAAGTAGACCTGAAAAGGCAGCTTACGATCCCTATAGGCAAGGGAATCCCTTGAGAGGGGTTCCCTGGCCTAAAAATGACTGATCAGACAGATGATAAAGAACCACATCAGAATTTACCATTTAATTGTTTACTGTAAAATCTCTTTGAACCATTTTATTTGTCATGCTAGATTCAGACAGATGTAACATAGATGTGTTATGCTGGGCTGGAATCCATTGTGAATTATTAATGCTCATTTACTTAATGGAACCACAAAGTGAATTTTTTTAATTGATAGTTAGTCCCTGGTTCAGAGTGAATAACACTTTCATTTGTTTTTGTCAAGTAGATCAAGATGGTATTACTTGAAAGATGCTGTCTTGCGTATCTAGTAGATGCTTTGACAAATTAAACTTAAGTACAATAATCGCAAAATGCAATCTTTTAAAATTGGTAGTTCTTGTAAACCTAACTTTCAAAGCAAGGCTATCTTTTGAGAATCTGACATTTCTAGACGTCATTGTCATATCTCAAGATAAAACTTCAAACTCAGGCTTGTTGTTAATGATCAAAAGAGGAACCAATACCAGCAATCAGGACACAGGTCAGCCTACAAATATTTTTAACATGCTTATGTTCCCTTTTCAACTGGCTCTTTCATTGAAAAGGCAGCTACAGCTGAATGGTGGCACCTGCAGCCAAATTTTTGTACCAGCATGGGGTTCCCTTATTACGTCTGCAGTTTTTGTTCAGTTTGATGTCATAATGTTACAGTATTTGCAGTTACTGTATTTCTCTGATATAAAGAGACATCGAGTCCCTAACCTGTTGAATACAATAATTAGCTTTTAACCCTTTACCAATCGATCCCTGGTTTTTATGGCCAAGAGGAAGAAGCCTTCTGAAAACATTGTTGGAAAAGGAGAAAATGCTGAAAACCAGCATTTTCACCTATTCCCACAATGTTTTCTACTCTTCTAAGATAAAGCTTCAAATTTTGAACATTTATTTTGTCATCTGCAAATGCTTTAAATTTGAAAGGGTTTAAAACTTTGTCATTTGATAATGGATTAAGCTGATACTGCCTTCATACATTGAATTGATTCATAGCATCATTACTGTTACAGATAATAGGTAGTTTTCATGAAATCTTTAATGCTTATGCAGAACATGTCATCTTGAACATATCAATATTTTAATCATTGTGATGCTTAAGTTTTAAGAATCAGTAAAGAGTGATAGATGGCCTTAACTCTTTACCACAAGAGAAAATTTTAGACTGGTCCAATTTGAAAGAAATATTTTGCCGACGACAAAATACAGGTGACTGAAAAATAGAAATTAGTCCTGGGAAGGGTAGAATACACTGTGGGAAAAGGAGAAAATGCTGGTTACCAGCATTTTCTCCTTTTTCCATAGTGTTTTCAAAAGGCTTCTTTCTCAGGGGCGTCAAAAGTAGGGATTGTGTGGTAATGGGTTAAATACCATCATGTCATTAATTTTGAAGTCAAGCTCTCTGATTGGTAGAGACATGAGGTCTCAGCCAATCATGTATTTGGTTGTCCGACTTTGTTCTGACAATACTCTCGAGCAAATTAAATTTATAGTAAGTGAGAAATCTCTTTCAACAATAAGTAAAATAAATGGTTGTTATGACAAGTTTCTCCTTTGACCTCAATGTTATCGGAGTGAAGTGCTTGTTTAACTCTCATCAGTATAAGTGGTCTAATCTGTCAACATTTTAAGTGGTTAAATCTATAAAACTGTTATAGTCAGTCAGTCACTTAATACTTGACAAATAAGACAGAGAATATGAATTTTGTGACCTTTTTAACTTCTTCAGAGTACGAAATTTGAAGATGATCATCACAATATTACACACTGTGAAAATGAAAGATGATAATAGTAGATGCAGTGGCTTTTGTAATAACATGTTTAGCACATCTGACTTATAGCTTGAAAAAAGAGAGAATACTTTCTACCAAAGAAGGTTTTGTTTTCCTCTGGATGGATGAAAAATCTTAAAAAAATGAATTTTTTTTTAATCTTTTTGGAAGTATACTACCTAACAAGAATCTTCAATGACTAATGTTACTGTCAGCAACAGAGTTTTCTGAGCCCATGGCACATACTGTCCTTTTACTTTCAGTGTCTATAGCAATCCAATCTCAGATTCATTCATCCACAATTTTGTTGTAAAACCAGAAATTTCTCACAATGACATGTATTGATCTTTCACTTTTAATTCTTTCAGTAGACTACATTGTATTCCATGCTTTCCAGTAAGTTATCAAGAAATACAGGTGAAATATTTTTTGATATTTCATGGTTATGACCAGGGAAAATTAAGATTTTTATATTCTAGTTACCTAGATAAAATGTGTGTGACTGACAACGAGGTGGAAATACGACAATCATTTACCTTACATTTCTAGTGCTTTTGGCGTTATATTGTAATGTGTTCGTACCTGGAGGGGGTATGCCATAGGCAGTAGCTGAAAAGAACTGTACTGGGTTTTGATAAAGTTCTTCCCAGAAAGAGTTAAAAGCATGAAATAAATAGAATATTTGGGTATTTTTCTCTGTTAGCTCATTACCAAATGACAAAATTTTGGACTAGACCAAATTGAAAGCATTTGCAGACAATTCAACTCTTGCTGAAAAGATGATTTCTGTCTATGATAGGGTAGAAAACATGGTGGGAAAAGCAGAAAATGCTGATTACCAGCATTTTCTCCTTTTCCCACGATGTTTTCAAAAGGCTACTATTCCAGATCCGTAAAACCCAGAAGATCAAATTTTTTTTCATCTCCTGAACACCATCGGTAATATTTTCACAGCCACTTCTGAAAATAATACTGATGATGTTCAGTCAATGAAATAAATTTCGATCAAAAACAGAAAAAACCAAATATCCTCTATATCTAATTTCAACCACCATCACAGATCAAGATTTGACACAAAAGATCACATTAATTTAATAATGCAATATTTTTATCACATAAAACTGCCTCCAGCACTGTATTTTCCTTGCATTTTAGTACCATTTATCACGATTTTCTGTTGGTTGGGGCTGTGGGTAAAAACACATACAAAAATTGTAATCATAATTTCTGTTGTGTCAATATTTATGATATCGTCCACCAAACTTTTTAGATTGCAGCTTCTATGATGCTATGCATCATAAATTTGTCTTGTTTTCGATAATATACTAGTTCTTGGTATTTTGTTGTCATGTCATCAGTGTGTGATACTGGACAAACCAACAACAGCTCAAGCAGGAACATGTACTTAACTGCGCCATTTCATAGAAATATGACGTCATCGTCGCTAAGATGTATACAAGTGGAAAATATGTTTAAATAATCATTTATTAAAAGTTGAAATATTGTTATAAATAGCGATACTACAATGAATGCACAATTTTCTCTTTTTGTCACAATGAAGAAAATTGAGTGACTCTTAGAGTGTCATAGAGCATCCATCACAACATAAACTGCTTTCACAGAAAGATGATGCAGACTGAAGACCCAATGGTGGCCAAAAGTAAACACTATGGATGTTGAAATACATTTGAATTTTAATCTTTCCAATCCCTTTTCAGACATAGTCGTCAAACACTTTCTGTGTTGGGTACTTAATCCCTTACCATTTTCTCCTTTTTCCACAATGTTTTCTACACTGGAGAAAAAATTCAGTGTTTGAGTTAAGTTTTTATTTTGTTGTCTGCAAATACTTAAATTTCGGACCAGACTAAAAACTTGTCCTTTGGTAAAAAGTTAAAAAACTTCGTATTGTGTTTTAACCCTTTACCACACAATAATGACTTTTAACGCTCCTGGAAAAGATCCCTTTTAAAAAAATTGTGGGAAATAGCAACTAGCAATTTCTCCTTTTCCAACAAGGCTTTCTATCCTTTCAGAGAAGAGCTGCACTATCTGAGTGAAGCTGATATTGTCGTCTGCAAATCTTTTCAGTTTCAACAAGGCTTGTCGCCTGGTAAATGGTTAAAAGATAAATGCATAAAAAATAATCACTGATGGCTTGCAGTGACCTAAAATGACAAAATCTTTACACATGGCATCATTTTGGACTCATCCAAATTGAGAGCATTTTAATGGAATAAAACAAAATCAGTGTTGTTCATATTGATAAGGTTTGGCTTTAGAAAGTTACAAGAAAACATTTCAGGAAAAGGAGAAAATGCAGGTAATCAGCACCATTTCCTCTTCCCACAATGTTCAGGGTTGTTAAAAGGTGGGATGGTTTGGTATAGGGTTACAGATACTATATCAACTCTTATTTAACTCTTTACCACACAATGACAACTTTTAACGACCCTGAGGAAGAAGCCTTTTGAAATCATTGTAGAAAAAAAAGGTAACCAGCATTTTCTCCTTTTCCTACAAAGTTTTCTGCCCTATAAAATAAATATTATGTCATGTGAGCCAATGTGATATTGCCATCTGCAAATCCTTTCAATTTGCATAGGTCTAAAATTTTGCCATGTGATAAAGAGTTGACTTTTTACCAAATGACAAAAACTTATACTTGTCCAAATTGAAAATGTTTGCAGATGAAAAAATTAATGTGAATCAAAAATTAAAACTTGATCTTAGAAGAGTAGAAAACATTGTGGGAAAAGGATAAAATGCTGGTTACCAGCATTTTCTGCTTTTTCCATAATGTTTTCAAAGGCTTCTTCCTCTGGGTCATAAAAGCGAGGGATTGTTTGGTAAAGGGTTAAAGTACAGGATATTCAGTCTTACCATTTACCAATCCTCTAACTAGTAAAAGAAAGCACCTTGTATTTTGAATTAGCAAACTTGAAACCCTCGCTCACTAGCCATATATGGGTGCCGCAACCCAGCAGATACCCGGGCTTCAACATTTCTCATCAAAGTATCAATATTAATACACGAAAGGAGTCCAATTCATCTCAGTTTCAAAATTACTGTTGCAAGGATGGAAAAACTAAATAGGACAAGTAGATCAAATTCAGACCTTATAATTCTGTGTAATAAATCTACTAAATCTATATATTTTCAGTTTTAGCCAGGTAACATCCTGACCTCATTTTTGTCACTACTGTATACAGTCCTACCAGTGTAAATTATACGTTGTGTGAACAAGTGGCAGGGGACTTGGAAACTTGTTCAGGGCTGTGGTGAATCATGTTGCCCAAGCGGAAGGTGAGGTAACGTCACATGATTCACCACATTCATGAACAAGTTTCAAAGTACCCTGCCACCTAACCATATAACAAATTTATTATACTGCTAAGTGTTACCATTCCAATGTTTGTTAATGAATTTTACCTGTTTTTTCGTTTCAAAAATTGACTGCGCTGAGGAATTAGAATTTCACTTCTGACTGCCCTAATTCAATCAAAACCAATGTCACTGGGAAGTGACATCATCAAAACCTTGATGTTAATTTTGATTGACGCCGCCATT
Organism: Tridacna crocea; assembly: GCA_943736015.1. Taxonomy (NCBI): domain Eukaryota; kingdom Metazoa; phylum Mollusca; class Bivalvia; order Cardiida; family Cardiidae; genus Tridacna; species Tridacna crocea. The sequence continues at coordinate 27,509,592 of OX031066.1, read as the reverse complement.
TTGGATGTTGTGCTGATAGTGTAGTCATGTGTGCAGGAAACTGCTTTCACGTTGGTTTTGCAAGTGTACATGATATATATGTTTGGGGCATATTATCTAATCAGATGATGAAAAATTTCTTTGCAGTATAATAATATCTTTTGTTTACTTTTTACCTAATTCTAAAATTCATTTTTCAGCTACAGATACATTTACATGCAAGACATGTAATAAGAAATTTAACTTTAAATTACATCATAATTATCATAGCTTAACTCTTTTCTTTCTATTTACAACACAAGAAAGTTTTGTGGACAGTGACAATCTAGATCAGAATATATCATGGAACATGCTGTCCATTACTTTACTTACGATTAAAGTCATTTTATAGTAAACAGCCAATGGAAAATTGTGAACCATTCACTTCGTAGTAATAAGGTTAAAATTGTTTCACGAATCCACTTTTCAGGACTTTGAATTCTTTGAGTACATATGTTATGGGTGTATTACAACTGCCTATGACATTAAAAACCATAACATAGCTTTTGGTAATGCCTAGGTCACAAATAAAATGGGCGCCGCATGATTTCTTCCAACTTTGCTTATTCAAAATTTGAGACATCATCCTGGCGCCTTACGATTTTTATACATTTTGCTCAAGCAGCCACAAATCAAAAGGGCATCAGACGGCAGTTTCTTTAGAAATGCCATGAGTGCAGTTTTCACTTCAGAAAGGCAGAGGGCGGCAACCAGACAGTCATCGGGCCGCGACCAGACGAACATCTTTCGTACTTTGTGCCGCCATCTGGCTAGCTACAGAGGCGTGTCATATTGTCCAAAGATGACAAAATCAATGCCACACGGCGATCTGACGGTCACCAGACGGTGCCCATACAAATATTCATTATTGGGCGGTCCCCGTCCGGGCTCCGTCCGGCACCTGGCAGCCAAATGACAGTCCGGTCGCTGGACGATTTGGAGATAAACGTTTTCATAATCAAAGTACTGAAAGTACTGTTGGAAGGCGAGTTTAGGATATAGGTATAACATATTGAAATACATTTTCTTGTACTTAAATCGCCTCTCCTGATACAGCAAAGTCTATAGAGTTGGCAATGTTCCTGTGATATGAAGACCAGTTTACCATCCTGAGTTTAAACAAACTTGAAGAGGGCTTGTGAAAATATGTTGAAAAAAATTAAAACGAATGGACTTTTCTGAAACTCCTTTCCATTTCATTTGAAGGAAAAGTTTTATGTGATGGCAAAGACTTTTAATTTGCTGTTACCCGTATATGTTTTTACATTGTATAGAAACGTAGATCTAACCCTCTATTACCCCGATAATGAGTTTAAAAGTTCTAGGAAGAAGACTTGAGAACTTTTGGTCTGAAAAGGAGAATACGGTGCTAATTGACATTTTTTTTCCTTTTCCTAAAATGTCTTCCATCCTATTTCATACAGGTTCCATCAATGGTGCCAGATCAAAAACTTGCTACCTGAAAATGCATTCAATTTTGGAAAGTCTGAAGTTTTTTCTTCGTGTAAAGAGTCAAGAAAGTTTCTCCTTTTCAAAATTAAGTTTTTAAATGGCCTCTTTCTCAGGGTTGTTAAAACTGTACTTGATGGGGTATGGTAAAGGATTAAAGAATAGTTTTTGCTTGAAAATGCAATCAATTTTGATAGATCTAAAACTATAACTCTGTAATGAGATGATTAATTTCTTGAAAGTCTTTACCATTTTATTCCATGGATAATTTTATTGAGAGAGCAAAGAGTTTTTAAAAAGGTACATTTTAGAGTATAGAAACTGAGATTCAGCCTTTTGGATCACAATACTGACTTTCAACAATGTTGAAGAAGAGGCTTTTCAACGTATTGTAGGAAAAGTAGCAAATAATGATAATCAACCTTTTGTTTGACTTTCCTAAAATGTTTTCCATCTTAGTAACCCTTCAGAAAATAACAAAAAATTAGGACCGTCTACATTAAAGCATTTAAAGCAGATAATAAGTTAAGAGCAGCTGAAAATGTGCCGTTTGGCTGGGAAAAAGTACAAAACATAGTGATAAAAAGCGAATATACTGGTGACTAGCGTTTTTTTCTTTTCCAAAAGTATTTTGAAACTTTTTTTCCCTTGAGTTGTCAAAATTTCAGTGTCGTTCAGTTAAAAGGCTTTTTTTAAAATTTGTTTACCATTTAGTTTGAAATATACTTTATCAAGACTGAAAAAGACTTTCAAAACAAACGACTTTCAATGTCCAAAACGGAGATTTAACATTTAGATTACAATACATGTGCTGGGTTTTAATGACCTTGAAGAATGGGGCTTTTTAGAAAGGGAAGGGTATTTTGAAAGCAAGCAGGAACATGAGAAAATACTGGCAACGAACATTTTCTCCATTTTGCGCAATGTTTACCATCCTATCAAGAAAAACCAACCAACGTCATTTGACGGTTGACTTCTTAGGTCCTATAAGGAACGTCAGAAGGTGTTCTTCGTTTAAACGATTCTTGTCATCTATGACTCTGTTAATCCTTATACTAGAGTGCTGGATTGATGAAAATGGCATTTTACATCTCGGGAAAAATGCTTAATTATTGCAACCTCACCCTGGGCTGTTTTGGTCGGGTTATTACAATATAGCTAATCCGAAATATTAAGATTGCATATTTTGTGCAGACTATAGAATCGTCTGCCTAGTTTTCAAAAGAGACAGGCGTAATAAACGATTTAAGAGTTCATTGACATTAACGCTTGTCTTTCATTAATCCCGCGTAACCGGAATTTACGTTCAGCTTGTCGGCAAACATGAAAGCAAAATGATGCCAACTCGTCAGTATTGAGATACACCCTATTCCTTTGTTCGACAAAAAAATATCGTGTACAGTTACACTGATACAGGCCCTTGGTCCGTGTTCTTAGAAAATCATGAACACGTCCGATGCACTCTAGGACAGTGGGATTCTCCCTGTCAAGTTAATTTTATCATTGTGTTATTCAGTTTTGGAAAAAAGTGTATAGTTGAAGGAAATTATTTCGAAGAAAATAAATGGGAATATATAAGGTAAAGATTTCAGTTCTAATAATGACGGAGGTAAGTGATTATGATAACAAATCATTGCGATAAGCGTTTATTCTTTACCTGACAAAGAAATTTCAGACTAAGTTGAATTTGAAAGCACTGATTCATACAGACGACAAATTCAGGGTGGACCAAATTAGCGACAAAATTTGTTCTTGATAGGGTAGAAACATTGTGGTAAAATGAAAAAAAATCCGATTTCCGATTGTAATTTCCCCTCTCCTCTCAATGTTTTTAAAAGCTTGATTTTCAGAGTCGTTTCAAGGTAAAGGGTTAAATATTTATGAATAATTGCTGAACGTTAAGCAACGTGACAACCAAAAGAAAAAGTTAAAATTCTTTGCATGTTAAAATGGTTACAGATCATGTTATTGTCATTTTTGACGTAGTAAAGTCCAATCATACTCGTATATAAGGAAAGAAGTGATCAGCCTGGAACCCAGGTTATACATCGGTACATCATACTGACCAGAACTACTTCGAAATGACACATCTATAGTGATTTCAACTGATTTACCTTTTTCTTTTCACGGGTCTCCAGAATCAAAACTCGGCCACGCCGATGCGTAACAATAACCTAGTCATTAATCATAATGTCAAGCACAACTTTGATAAAAGAAAAATATTTCTTTGAAAGAGAAAATTTTGTTTAAACACTTGATTCAAAGGAATTTATTTCAATTTTACTTCTCACAAAGACAGAATAAGGTTGCCAACAGAGGAAAGGGGTCTATCAGCGGTATGTCATTCAAAGAAGCTATCCGATTGGTTAGTTCTGGGATAGTAAATTTACATGTACGATCCCACTGGTTAGTTGTTTATGCGTTGTGAAGTGGAAGTAGGTCCGAATGACGTCATGTTAGTAGCTTTCGATTGGCTTATAATAGCTATGGTTTATTTGTTGCTGTAGCAACGTGATTATATCAATGAACTGATCCAAAGTATTTTGCATTTGTCAAAAACGATGCTTTTTACGAATTCGATTTCATTCCTTCTAGAAACTTGAAGTTTCTTCTTGCTGTTCTGATGAAATTTACAATGGTCTCGACACTATTTTGTTTTAATGCACTCGAGAAGTATCGAACTATTTGAAAGGAGTTTTGATAATGCTGTTCAGAGGCATTTTCAGCAAGCTGCCGAGCGTTGACATATGAAGGCGAGAATGAAAATCTCGCCTTCCAAAAATCGGCCGGGCACCGTCCGATCTCTGAAGACATCTTCCGGTCACCGCACAGTGCACGGACAATAAGTTAAAGGGCTCTCAGATGGCCAAAAAATCATCCGGTCACCGTCCAATTATAACTTTGTTTTAAAACTAGAACGGGTGCTGGATGGCATCTCAAAATTGAATTGCCGCCGTTCAAATTGAACTGCCACCGCCCAGTCGCAGTGCGGTCCCTGGACGATTGTGTCAAAATCTCCTGAACCTCGCCATCCGGCAGCAGTTCGTTATTTGTGACTGGGACATAACCAGCAATTGGTCATTTTATGATAGGAATATCTTGGCCATTTAATGATAGCAATATCTAAAGTTATCTAATAAACTTAATATTGTGACCCTTTAACCAAATTATCAGTAGATCTAGTTAAACAACATTGACTCAAATAGCATAAAATCAAAATTTATTCATCAGAAAAAGGGTAAAATTAAATATAATGATCATTTGCTTTAAAAGCCCAGTAGAGGCCAAATAATCAAAACAGTTATCTTAACCATTTCCCAAATAAGCCCTTGTTTTTACATGTCTGCAGTACAAGTCTTTTGAAAAAAAATCATGTACATGTGCACAGGAATTTGACATTCAATAACCAAAATAAATGATAACAAAGGAAAAAAATCTCCCCTATATATAATATAAACACAAGGAATCCAACATCTCGATTGCTGGTGCTAGCACCCGACAGCCTTTCCCAACCAAAATCACCCACGAAACAAACATTGATCATAATCGCATTTAGCCTAGCGATAGACAACACAATAATGTACCTGCAACATCTGGCGATACCTCAGTATACACCTTTCAACCGGAGATATCCGTCATGTTTTACAACTCTATCCGAAAATTTTGATTCGTCCGAGACTCCATTCGCTGTCGTCACAAGAAGAGCCAAGAAGCGTATTTTCGTATTACTTATTACTATTATTTTTTTTGTTTTTAAGATTTTATGGACATCAAATGATACTTAAGATTCTAGAAAAATCTTTAGTATCATGTGATGTCCATAAATATCTTAAAAACGATTTTGGTTGGGAAAGGCTGTCAGGTGCTAGCGCAAGCAATCGATAAGTTGCATTCCTTGTGTTTATATTATATGAGGAGATTTTTTTTTCATGTTTTATAATTTATTTTGGTTATAGAATGTCATATTCCTGTGCACTGTGGGAAAAAGAGATATTGCTCATAATGAGCAATTTCTCTTTTTCCCACAGTGTTTTCTGTCCATTTGGAAAACTTTCTGCCATTTTTAATTCCATTTTTATCAAATTTGAAATTGTGGTCTGCAAAGTCTTCGAGTTTGGAAGAGTCTGAAATTTGTCATTTGGGAAAGGGTTAATACATTTAAATTTAAACAACCATTTAAAAGTATGGAAAATCCTGTCAAGATAAAAGTCTGTTATTGTCTGGTAAGGCCATGTATTATAGCTGCCAGAAAAAGGGAATTCTAAAATAAGGCAAAAAGTAAACAAAAGACACATAAACCTGGCAGGTTTTAACCTTGTTTTAAGATTAATTTATCTTTCAGTGGCATACACTTGAACTGACCTTACAATAACAGATTTTCATCTTTACAATAATTTCCATAATGTTAAATGGTATGATACAAATTTAAATGCATTTAAACATCCACTCTGTTTACTTTTGACCTTCATTGACACTTTAAAATACCTCTGAATCGATAACATCCTCATGCCCTTTTAATTCCTTTTAATGAAGCACTCATCTTTTCAACTTTCAATATTAAAATTTTAACATTCAGTATACTATCTTTAGATGAAAATCTCAAGATGAAATCCTTTCAAACATACATGTACATGTAAGTAATCCAAATACACGGACTGCAGACTAATTTGTCCATGTATTCATATCTAATACAACCCTTCAGCTTCTTCACTTGTCCCTTTCCCCCATTTTCGTCTCAAATTAGCAGATGAGGCTTTCCAGAAACATTGAAACAAATGGACAAATTTCTCAGCTCAAGGAATTTATTGAGATACAGCATTTTTTCTTTTAATCATTAATTTTATGGTCTTTGATATTTTCTAATTTCCAATTTTCATGTCCAAGTAATTTCCTACTCCTTTTCTTTCAAAATCTTCATGCAGGATTCAGAACTCCAGATAGAGGGAGTGATTTTGATTTCAAAATTGAAAAAATTACTAATTCTTCACTAAACCCTATGTTATGGGTACTCATTAGAATTGTCTCATCGAGACGATTCTAATGAGTACCCACAACATAGGGTTTGGAAAAGAAATAATGGATTTAGAATACCATCACTCTCTCTTATCTGGAGTTCTGAGGATCAATCTAGTTATGTTACATGTCATAATAAGCAAATGGGTTAACTCTTTTCCTATTATAGAAGACATAAGAGATTTTATGACAGTGTAGATCAAGATCAAACTGTGTACAGTCTTTTCTCTGATAAACACAGTCCACTACGTTAAGTTATGATAGAGCCATTTCTCTTCATCTTAACTCATTACCAAACAACAAAATTTTAGACTTGTCCAAATTGAAAGCATTTGCAGCCGACAAAATAAACGTGACTGAAAATTTGAAATTTGTCTTGTGAAGGGTAGAAAACATTGTGGGAAAAGGAGAAAATTTTCTCCTTTTCCCACAAGGTTTTCAAAAGGCTTCTTTCTCAGGGTCGTAAAAAGTCGGGATTGTGTGGTAAAGAGTTAAGGGGAATCTATGACACTGTGAGAGCTTAACTCTTTACCAAACGACAAAGTTTTAGACTAATCCAAATTGAAAGCATCTGCAGACGACAAAATACAAGTGACTGACAATTTGAAATTTGTTTTGTGAAGGGTAGAAAACATTGTGGGAAATGGAGAAAATGCTGGTTACCAGCATTTTCTCCATTTCCCACAATGTTTTCAAAAGGCTTCTTTCTCAGAGTCGTTAAAAGTCGGGATTGTGTTGTAAAGAGTTAAAAATATATTTCAAAAACTTTGAAAACATTGTTGAAATAGAAGAAAAAGTTAATATTAACATGTTCTCCTTTTCTCACAATGTTTTCTACCCTATCAAACACAAATTCTAGTTTTGAACTACATTTGCATTTGGACAGGTCTAAATTTTGCTTTTGTGGTATTAACAGTAACCTCTTCCACAAAATCCCAACTTCAATAAACCTTGAGAATGGTTTTTGAAAACATTGTGGGAAAAGGAGAAAATGCTCTCCTTTGTTATACAATGTTTCCTACTCTATCAGGCACATCTAAATTGTTATCTGCAAATGCTTTCAATTTCGGCCATATTTCAATTTTGTCATTTGATTGATACAGATTTAGTTTATTCAACATTACAATTTTATCTTTTCTTTCTAGACTGCTGTTTACAGGCATATTTCAAGCTGGGACAGACAGTGTAGCTACCAGATCAGACTGTATATTTAGCACAGTTTGATCTTGACCTTGATACATGTTACTAACAGAATGCCCTTATCTGTTAACAATTAAGGAATAATTGATTGATTGATTGATTGATTAACCCTTTACCAAACAGTCCCTAATTTTGACCACTCTGAGAAAGAAAACTGCCGAAAATGCTAGGAAAAGAAGCAAGTGCTGGTAAACTTTTCCCACAATGTTTTCAACCCTTCCAAAATCAAGTTTCAATTTTTCAGTCATGTTTTTTCAGCGGTGTCTCAGTGCTTTCAGTTTAGACAGGCTTAAAATATTGTCATAAATTTTGGTAAAGAGTTAATCGTAATGTGTTTAACGCCGTTTTCAAAATTATTTCAGTTATATAGCTGCAGCCAGAGCACCTATCCATGCCTTTCCCTGGTTTCTGTTATCAGTACTCTGCACAATTCTCTTTCCAAGCCACTGGCTGCTGTCTCACATAATCATCGTGGAGACATTATGGTTAGCAGTGGGAGAGAAACAATCCCTGTGGCACTGACCATCATCAGTCCTTGCATAAAAGTTGAATAAGCATGAGGGATGAGGGATCGAATCCACAACCTCTTGTTGCTGTGGCACCAACAACCATCAGTCCTTGCATAAAAGTTGAATAAGCACGAGGGATCGAATCCACAACCTCTTGTTCTCAAATCCTACAAGCTACGAATTGAGCGAACAAGGCACGATTAAATTAAATTGAGGTTAATTACTACAAGGATTAAATATTTACCAAAATGACAAAATTTCAGACTCGGGTCCACATTGAAAGCAATGTAGATGACAAAATAACAGTAAGTCAAAAATTAATATTTGTTTCCAGAGTGGGAGAAAACATTGTGGGAAAAGGAGAAAATGCTGGTTACCAGCATTTTCTCCTTTTTCCCACGATGTTTTCGAAACGTTTCTATCTCAGGGTCGTAAAAACCAGGGATTGTTTGGTAAAGGGTTAATTCATGAAGGTGCCAGGTCAAGGAGAGCTTTTTTTCAGGTAATAAATAATTCATATGAATCAATCTTCAGGCCGAGATAAACCATTTTGATGTGTGTGCAGTTACTATTGCTCAGACATTTATGGGTTTGAATTTTTAATTAATTGTGTCAACACATTTACCTCTGTTGAATAAAAAATTTTCATCAATAAATCTAAGAAGACCACTTTTGAAAACATTGTGGTACACGGAGGAGTTGCTGTTGATTTTGACTGTAGTTTCTCTTGCTTTAATTTCATTGTTTAATTATTCGCTAAACATTAATTTAGCCCTCTCTCAAATATTTAGCCCTTTACAAAACAACTTAAAACTTGTCTTTCACAAATTGAAAGCATTTGCAGATGACAAAACATAATATTATATATCGCTAGAAGGATAACTCATCAAATAAAATGAAGAAAATATTGTGGAAAATGGAGAAAATGCTGGTAACCAGCATTTTCTTCTTTTTCTACAATGTTTGTAGAAGGGCCATTTCTTGAGGATCAAACTCATGAAAACTCAGGATCTTTTTGTCAAGATGTTATATTACATCAATAACCCATATTGACAAAGATTTTTTCAAAGACGGCTTCTGTAAAAAGGTTTAACTCTTGACCAAACGACAAAGTTTTAGACTGGTCCAAATTAAAAGCACTTGCAGACGACAAAAAGAAAAATGTAACTCTAAAATTGAAATTTGTTTCAAACAGGGTAGAAAACATTTTGGGAAAAGGAGAAAATGCTGGTTACCAGCATTTTCTCCTTTTCCCACAATGTTTTCAAAAGGCTTCTTTCTCAGGGTCGTTAAAAGTCAGGATTATGTGGTAAAGAGTTAAGGAGGTCGCAAGCTGCCATGATGTCATAAATGTCATATTGAAACTCCTACAATGAACTATAAAACAAAATTGTCCTTTTTCCTCATTTGAGTACCCAGCCCCGGTAGCTCAGATGGTAGCCTGCAAGACTTGAGAACAGACTCATGGGTTCAATCTCTGGCTTGTCCAATTTCTTTCCAAGGATTGATGATAGTCTTTCCTCTTCCATTATATTGTCAACAAGCAGCCGGTGGCTTCGAATGAAGACAGTGAGGAGTTCTCAGGTAAAAGAGACTTTAGGAAAGCATGGATAGGTACACTGGCTGATATAAATGAAAAAAATTGTTGAAAAAGGGGTTAAATACCAAACAGTCAATCCTCATTTAACCCATTAACTCTTTAATAAGTTCTGAAATTTTACACTGGTCTAAATTAAAAGTATTTGTAGGTAGAACTAGAGCTGTCACTGAATATGACTTAATACCCCCACCAGCAGGTACACAGAAACAGGTAGTTACTAGTATTTTGTACACAGACGGACACAGACACACAAACACAGAGACAGATAGGCTGATTCCAGTATACCCCCGAAAACATTCGTTCTGTGGAGTATAATTATACATACCAAAAATTAATATTTGTATTTGGGAAGGGCAGGAAACGTTGTGGAAAAAGGAGAAAATGCTGGTCACCAGCATGTTTTCAAAAACCTTCTTCCCCGGAGCAGTAAAAGTTGGAAGTGTGCCATAACCGCTTATATAATAATTATATTGAATTTAAAGTCACTTCCAAGTCATCCATGATTTTTAAAAGTAATTATTCTAAGTCCAAATTAAGTCAAAATTTATCCCAGATAAACACAATAATGCACTGAAAAACCTCTTCCCTTTTTTTAACTACAATCTAACACTTATCCTGTCAAATCAATGTAGTGAAACTTTCAAACTGATCGCAAGAACCAAAATTTTGCCAGCAAAAAACCAAGACTTACTGTTTCAAAGAGATCTCCTTATCAGACAGTGTAGATCTTAGATAAGACTGCACCTTCTGTTCAGTATCCGACAGATCTTGGTCTACAATGTCAGAAAAACATCCTTGAGTCTTACTATAACCAGCCTAAGAGTTCACAAAGAAATTCAACAGAGGCTGGAGTATAAACGATTATGTTTCATTTCTGTACAAGATACAGTGATTTAATGCAGTGATTGTACAAAACTGAGCCATGCTCTGGCAAAAGGGGGCTACATGCATTTCTTTGATGCATTACACCAATTAAGAAATCAGATACTTATGGACAAAAGGTAGTCACTTCTTAGAACAATTGACTTAACCCTTTACCCGATAGGGCATTCCTATGGCATCTCTAATTGACCCTAAATAACAGCAAGGATGAAGCCGATTTTTATGGGTGTATGACACCTTTTGATAGCATAGAAAACATTGTGGGAAAAGATGAAATTGCTTGTGCCGAGCAATTTCACCTTTTGCCACAATGTTTTCAAAAGGCTCCAACAAGCAATGTGTAGAAATTACTATTGTGTATCTATGGAGTAAAGGGTTAATCATTAGGTAGACAGTTCCTTGGAAATATAAAAAATTGACCAATGGTGGACTGCCCTAGTTCGATACGTCTCACACATGCATTAAGCCCCCTTTTCACAGACAATGACTCGTATGCAGAATGACGTATGACAATTGTGATACTCTTCCGTTTATCAAGCAAGTATGCTATTCAAACTTGTATAAGTACATCCAATGCTGATTATGAACACATGATAACTGCTTTATCAATCTTTTGTCGTTTGCATCATTTCCAAGGTCAAAAGTAACGGTATTTTTGACCAAAGGTTTCAAACAGTTGATAGTAAATAGCTGTGGTGTGCAAAATCTGTACATTGTAACAAAACATTATCTGTGCTTGTCATATTCTGCTATGATACATCACTTTTCCTGTACAGTATAAGTATTTTTAACCCTTTACCACACAATGATGACTTCTGACGACCCTGAGGTAGAAGTACTTTGAAAACATTGTGGGAAAAGGGGAAAATGCTGGTAACCAGCATTTTCTCCTTTTCCCACAATGTTTTCTACCCTTCCAAAAACCAAATTTCAACTTTTAATTTAAGTCTCATTTATTTTGTTGTCTGCAAATGCTTTCAATTTGAACCAATTTGTCGTTTGGTAATGAGTTGAACTTACTCTGCCACTAATAAAGTAGCAATGGAGGAAATGGCTATAGAGACAATATTTAGTGGTAAAAAAAAATCTAGATTTTTTTGCTTCAAATTTCTTCATACTCTAATTCTTTCAAACAGTAAAAAACAGTTTAACAACTAGCGCTGTTCCTGAATGTGACTTAATACCCCCGCCAGCGCTTTGACAGAAACTGGCAATTATTTGTACACAGACAGACACACAGATGGACACACAGATGGACGAACAGATGGACAAGCTCATTCCAGTGTACCCCTAAAAAATTCATTTTGCGTGGATAAAAGTATCATTCTGTAACTGCTCTTCTTTTAATACAACTTCTAAATATAGATTTTAGGGAAACCAAGATTTGTGCAGGGTTTTTCCAGACTCAGTTTGGGCTAATTAACTGGGGCCTTGTTGGGCCTGATTTTGTAAATGGCTGATGCAGAGGTTACATACTAGCTGACCACAGCTGAATGAATCATTCCAGGTAGTGTTTTATCAACTAACCAACTGTTTCATTTTGAAATTTCAAAGTAACAGTAGTTGCTTCGCAAAGTAGACTGGTTCTGTACCAAGAATGTACAAATCAGAAAGGCCAGTATTTGAAAAATGCCACCTATACTGATAATTGATACAAAATGCAAAACTTCATCACTTCACCTACTGCCTCAAAGTCCTGACTACTGTCACAGCAAAAAGTGTCAATAAGGCATGTTGTACAATACTTTATGCCAATTTCAATAGTATTTCTGTAGTAATACATTATAATAGAGGTGACAGCAGTGTTACGCATATCCTAGGTAACCTTAGTTTACTGGAAGTAAGCTAGGATTCTGCAGTACCATTTCAAAGATCACAGAATCACATCCTCTACATCCAAACTTTAACTTTATTTCTCATATTTGTATTATTCAACCCTTTACCAAACAACAACTTTTAGACTGGTCCAAAATGAAAGCACTAAGTCTTGCAGAGGACAAAATAAATGTAACTCAAAAACTGAAATTTGTTTCCAGCAGGGTAGAAAACATGGTGGGAAAAGGAGAAAATGCTGGTTACCAGCATTTTCTCCTTTCCCCACAATGTTTTCAAAAGGCTTCTATATCAATGTCTTAAAAACCAGGGATTGTTTGGTAAAGGGATAATCTCTACTATGTTGATTTCACTATTTTTATAGGGTTAATTCACGTTTTTGAGGTCATTAACATTCGCAGAGGCCCCAAAAATGCTTTAACGCCCGAGTGCGAAGCACGAGGGTGTTTAAGTATTTTGAGGGCCTCTGCGAATGTCAACGACCGAAAAAAACCTGAATTAACGCTGTTATTGCATAAATTAAAAGTATTCTAGCAATAATTTGCACAGATAGCAAAAATATTTCCATAGAAATGCAAATAAGCGAATTTCAAATGTACTGTACGCAAATGGGTCAAAACCGGAAGTCGGCGAAGAAGTTTTTGTTACGATTAGGAAAGGGCCGTTAGTCCTGTATGCCAGTTTTGATTCTCTCGCTGTAAATACACTTTTATTGATTTTTAATACACACTGGACTTATGTGGAGTAAACTTGCACACATTTGGACGATTACAACTAGGATGAATGCGTGGATATAAATTTCTGTAACTGAAGGCGACAGAGGGTTCGATATACATCAAGCGAGGCGGACCGATCACATTAAAAAGTGGGTGGGATGTAGCTGGTTTAGAGTACATTTCACGGGTGAATTTTTGTTCAGATCTCGATTAGACTGAGATTCTGTGCAAAGGTTTGTTTGTGGTGTACTAATATCATCAAAGACATGCCATGAAAAGGATCGAATATGGTACGAATTCCTACAGTTTGATGGTCGGAGTCTAGGGAAAATCTGACAAGGACAAACGTTGTTTACAAGGTAGGCCCGAATCGAGGATATTCATAGTACAAACCCGGGCGTTAACGGCGTGTGAATTTACTGATTAATACACGTTTTCTCCCGTTATCCGCCCGATTTTTACCCGTTAATACATGCTTATAACGGCCCGAAAAGGCACGTTTTATGCAATAATAACCCTTACCAAACAATCTTGAGCAAGGCCCATGTCCTTATGATCATTTGGCACAAAAAGTTTGAAGTTAGTTAGCTTTTATACTGTGGACTGAAATCCAAATGTACAATAACCAAGGGCAATAACTCGCTGAAATAATGGATAAAGTTATGGATCTTGTGCACTGTTCTAAATCCTTTGCCACACAATGCCAACTTTTAAGGATCCTGAGGAAGTAGCCTTTTAAAAACATTATGGAAAAAGGAGAAAATGCTGGTCACAAGCATTTTCTCTTTTTCAAATGAGGTTTTCTAGTGTATCAAGAACAAATTTAGCTATTTTAGCCACACTGAAATTGTTTTCTGCAAATGCTCTTGTTCTGGACAGTTCTAAAATTTTGTTGTGTGGTTAAGGCTTAACCTCGACATGATCTATTTGTATATGAAGATGAAGCCAAAAACCTTTGCTCCTTGGAAGTTATGTTTCAGACAAAAATCAAATCTGCAAAATGACTAAGGGCCACATTTCTAATAATAATGAGGACAGAGTACTGGATCTGGCACAGTGCACTTGTCCTGAACATGGTCTATTAGTATATGAAGTTTGAAGCCAAAAGCTTTTATATTTTTGAAGAAATGCTCTTGACAAAAGTACACTTATCATAACTAAGGGCAAATAACCCAAAAAATAATGGAGACAGAGTTATAATTCATTATTGTACACCACACTTTTCCTCAATGTGATCTATCTGCACATGAAGTTTGACGTCAAAAACTCCTATACTTAGACACCTTTGCTGCAGCCAAAAACTCCCATTCATAGAACAACAAAGGGTAATAACTCCAAAAACAATGAAGATAGAGTTATGGATCTTTGGGTCTACACACCATCTTACCAAGATGAACATTTGACCCAAGTTTGATAAAAAAAACTTCCACAGAGTTCTGGATATAATTTAGCAGGAAAAAAAAGTGTTTAGAAGACAGACTGAGAAACAGACAGACAGCCATTGCTTTAATCCAATCCTACTTCACACATCTTTGCAAGCCAAGGGTTACGATCCACTACGCTACTCTACCCTTGGCGGATTGAGCTTGATTTCGACAATCACCTGATATGCATTTTCATTGGTTGCAGCTAGCTCTAACTGCATCAAATCAAATCGCTCGTAGCATTTCATCTTTGATAAAAATAGAACTTGGTCGCAATGAAAATAGAAGGTAAACATGAATACCTCCATGGATGTGTGCAAGATCTGTAATGATTTATTACCTAAGAAAACAAAGACAAACAATATTTACATAAAGTTTCAATGTGACCAATCAATTATCAGAATGTTTTAGGCTATATCCCAGTACCTGACCATGAAATGTTGAAGTATGTTTATGGTTATTGCTTCATAATAACTATATTGTATTTGTAAGCAGTTTGTAAAATGATATTTCTTTGGCTATATGAAATATGATGTAAAGGGAGATAATAAGCAGCATCCAATAGGGGGGCGTGTCATGGAAATCTCGAAATCGGGCTCAATCCACCATGGTAAGATCCACATAGTGATCGTAATCTTGGCTCACGAAGATGACTTCACGGGACTTAAAACTCATAATTTGAGTTCCACTGTCTGCTTTCCTAAGTCTTTATAGACGCCAGCAATCAAGGAACTGCAATTATGTTGCTCTTATTTTACGACTTAAAAGAGAAAATATCTGTCAGGCTTAGTGGGGCACACTAAGGGTTAATAGCTGTGAGGAAGATAGTTCAGTATTGTATAGTATGTCACATAAATTATTGATAATCTAAAAAGCAACAATACTATACAATGTAAACAATGGATTGATGTAAATAATTGAAATGCATGCAATCTTTACAAAGAACGATCCAAACATGATATTCGACAGAAACAATAAAGCCCTGCTTTACAATCCTTCACTGCAACGGCAGTGGTAACCTTGCATTCAGACCTCATTTTTGAGTCATTCTAACAAGGTACACAACTAGAAAACACACAGAAATATGTGTTGTTAATTTTGCCCCTCATCTGAAATAATGAGTGGATGTTCCAAGTGTAAGCCACAGCAGATATATGAATTTTTAAAATTAGGAAAAAAGTAAATAAAAGGTATCTTTACCCAGCAGGTCTTTATTAAGTTTTGAAATAAATTTCACTGCCTATTACTTACATTTGGCCTATCTGTAAAATAACATCTTGTCATCTTCACAATAATTTAGATAGTATGATATAAATTTGAAGGCATTTTAACATTCACATATTTTACTTTTGGCATCTTTTGTTACTTTAAAGTGATATGTAACTTCTTATCATATTTCAAGATTTCACATTGAACAAAAGTTTGCTCCAGCTCATGGGAGTGTCACACTGTCAAGCACGCAGTGATTATGTAGAACAGTATTCAAATAGGCACGACAAGATCATAAATCTGTGCTCATAAAAATGCAGCTAGTGTAATGTTCTCATAGAGTATAATGTTCTCATACAAAATTTAATAGAGTATACTGTTCTCATAAAAACAGAGTATTGTGTATTATACAAATTGAGTATAATGTTGTCATAAAAATAGAGTTCCCATCATCCAGAAATTATAACTGCAACTTTTCACTTACTGTGCAATTCAGATTCCTTTACTTTTGAAAAGAAAATTGTGGTATCATCAGTCTGAAGTTATTTTATTATTTCCACAATGTTTTGATTTCACAGCAAAAATAGTCTGATTTTGCCCCTGAGGCCTCGTTGTATCCAGCAAAAATGTAAGCGGAGCTCCAGACAGCTGGAGTGATTTTTAATTCAAACCTGAAAATAATAATTATTCTACAATAAATCCTATATTGTGGGTATTCATTAGAATCGTCTCATTGAGACGATTCTAATGAATACCCACAACATAGGGTTTTCAAGAAAAATAATGTGTTCAGATAACTATCACTCCCTCTTTGCTGGAGCTCTGGTATAAGGCATGATCATCAAGTTTTAAACTTCAGACTAAATAATTCACTGCAATCCTATACCATGTAAGGAGTAAAGAACTGAACTACTAGTGGCAAACACACACAATATACCTTAGATTCAAAAGCAAACTAATATTTAAGGCAAAACTTGCTTTCCTAATTCTCAACTAACATAAATTAATTTCAATCCATATTTGAAATTGCTTTGTCAACATGATTTTCTATAGATCAATGAATGTCTGTGAATAAAATGTAGAATATACAGGAGTTGCTATTTGAACATACAAGAATTTATTGAAACTTTCCTTCATTACAATGTAAATAGAAACATACTGAAGAAAAGCAGGTCATAATTCGCAATCAATAAAGCTGGTGATAGGCAGGAAAACTTTGACTTTTCTTTGAATTTAGTTTCAACTCATTATATGTTGCTTCCCCAAAAACTTTCAATGTAATTTGTTTCAAATTAATTTAAACACATAGAAAATGTTAAGGGAGACCAATGTGAAAATTAACTTCTAGCCCAAATCAAATTTTGGTATTTTTATTTATCTCTAAACTTGTTGACAATTGGTTTTTGTTACATCCCGTCTATGAGGGAATCTTTCTAGTTATCAAAAGAAATATTCTTTCATGGAGAATAAAGACTGCTTTTCACAAGGTTGGTCTGTCAAGAAGTCAAACATAACTTTTGTCAAACATCAGTACAAAAGTAATACAGGTCCTTTGGAACAGAAGTCACTATACATTTTCTTCATACATAATTATGAGCCATTCGCTATAAAAAAGAGCCTTAACTCTTTACCACAAGTGACATATGTAGACATGTCCAAATTCAAAGCATTTGTCTCTAGGACAAAATAAATGTAACTCAAAAATTGAAAATTTTCATGTGGGGGTAAAAAACATTGTGGGAAAATGAGAAAATGCTGGTAACCAGCATTTTCTTCTTTTCCCACAATATTTTCAAAAGGCTTCATTCTCAGGCTCGTTAAAAGTCGGGATTGTATGGTATAGAGTTAATACAATTGCAAAAAGAGCTTTGCAGAGCCCTACAAGTATGCCGGAAGGGGCTTGTCAGTAGAATTTGTTAAAATCTAGAATGCGTACAGAGATCCAAGTTTTAAGGAACACATGCACAACTACACATCATAGAGATTCTATGTGGCAAGTTTCTTTAATCATTCCTATGAAACTGTCAAAAGAGTTGCAAGAAATTGCTGAAGGACTGGGGACAGACGGACAAAGCCACGATATAATGGAACCCTTTGGGCGTATAAAAAGTATTCTAACATGACACACAAATCCAGCTCTATAAACACAGTGCAATTAAGGTAAGCACGGTAAAATCTGCAACAAACCATAGTAGAGTGATGTCATTCTATATAGAGTGACGTCATTCTATATAAAGGAGGTTTAAAGGGGAGTTATTCTATGGCGTTTTTGCTCTAAGTCTTAATTTATTTTCCTTTCATTAAGAATTGGCCATTTTTGAATAAAATAATCTTTCTATCATGGTTTATTGTTCAAAAAACCACTTTGTGAGTTATGAGGAGCAATGAATATGCGACTCAGGCTATTGCCCTTGTCGATTATTTATTGTGTTTCATAACTCACAACTGTAGTTTATTGAACAATAAACCATGATAGAAAGATTATTTCTTAATTGACCCATGTCAGCATGCACATTCTGAGCAGGCTGACATGGGCCAAAACTTTTTGTCATCTTTGACTCTTTACCACACAATCCCGACTTAAGTTTAATGACCCCGAGAAGGAAAGCTTTTGAAAACATAGTAGGAAAATGAAAAAATGCTGATAATCAGCATTTTCTCATTTTCCAACCTGTTTTCTACCCTTCCTAAATCAAATTTCAGTTTTAGAGTCCCATATATTTTGCCGCACCTACAGTTGCTTTCAATATCATTGGACTAGTCCAAAATGCTGTCCAGGGCCGAAATATCAAAGTTGTAAGCCTACCAGTTTCAGAGAAGAAGAATTTAAAGTTTTCCTTCTTTGTTCCTATGTTCAAACTTGTGACCCCCATGGCAGGGCCACTTTTGACCCCTGGGGCATCATATGAAAAATCTTGGTAGAGGTCCACTAGGAGATGCTACATACCAAATATCAAAGCCCTTCACCTTCCAGTTTCAGAGAAGAAGATTTTTAAAGTTTTCCTTCTTTGTTCCTATGTTTCAAACTTGTGACCCCCATGGCAGGGCCAGTTTTGACCCCAGGGACATCATATGAACAGTCTTGGTAGAGGTCCACTAGGAGATGCTACATACCAAGTATCAAAGCCCTGCACCTTCTAGTTTCAGAGAAGAAGAATTTTAAAGTTTTCCTTCTTTGTTCCTATGTTTCAAACTTGTGACCCCCAGGGCAGGGCCACTTTTGACCCCAGGGGCATCATATGAACAATCTTGGTAGAGGTTATCTAGGAGATGCTACATACCAAATATCAAAGCTCTATGCCTTCTAGTTTTAGAGAAGAAGAGTTTTAAAGTTTTCCTTCTTTGTTCCAATGTTTTAAACTTGTGACCCCAAGGGCGGGGCCAGTTTTGACCCCAGGGGCATTATATGAACAATCTTGGTAGAGGTCCTCTAGGAGATGCTACATACCAAATATCAAAGCTCTACACCTTCTAGTTTTAGGGAAGAGAATTTTCAAAGATTTTGCTATTTTTTTCCTTTTGGTTGCCATGGCAACCAGAAATATGGGTGGAATTCAATCTCTTGAACAACTTTGGTAGAGCTTCACCCAAGGAACATCCCTGCCAAGTTTCATCAAGATCAGCCCAGTGGTTAAAAAAAATAGGAGTAGAAGATGTTTAAAGAAATTGTGGACGACGGACGATAGACACTGGGCAATCACAAAAGCTCACCATGAGCACTTTGTGATCAGGTGAGCTAAAAATGAATGTAAGAACTGTTTGTCAACTGAAATATAGTTTGAAAGATGTTGATAGAAAATTGAAACTCAAGTCTTCTTTTGTAAGAGGAGTCTTACAATTTTCAGAACGGTAAACCGGCATATTTTTGGGCGATGAATGTACCGATTTAATACACATCAATTTCCCAGTTATGGTGAAAGGCTCCTATCATCCAAGCTATGCC
The DNA here is from genome assembly GCA_943736015.1 of Tridacna crocea. NCBI lineage: Eukaryota > Metazoa > Mollusca > Bivalvia > Cardiida > Cardiidae > Tridacna > Tridacna crocea. The sequence goes on along the minus strand of OX031066.1, from coordinate 27,489,796 downwards.
AAATGTATGTTTCACATGAGCATTGTAATAAAAATATTTATAGCCATGGAAGAAAGCATGGCTTTTCTTTCATTCATGTGTACAAGACAAAATTTTGCCATTTGAAAATCAAATGGTTCTTCTATAATATAGAAGTATAGATAGTAACTATCATACAATACAAGCTAAACAATACAGCAGCACCTAACTATTGTAATTTCTCAGCGGAGTTAAACTTTCTAAATTTTCTCAAGTAATCTTACACAGCTAGAGTTAGTTATTCTCATTCTGTAACAACAGCTTCAAAATCCATCAAGGAATCTTTTTATCAATTATACAAAGCCAACTACTAGGTTCTCCATAATTTCAAGCTACATTATTGAATTTCAGAGAGTTTTAAATGCTTTTTTTGAGTTAACTCTTTACCAAATGACATAATGTTAGACTAGTCCAAATTCGAAGCATTTGCAGGCGGCAAAATAAAAGTGACTGAAAATTCAAAATTTGTTTTTGTGAAGGGTAGAAAACATTGTGGGGGAAAAGGAGAAAATGCTGGCTAGCAGCATTTTCTCCTTTTCCCACAATGTTTTCTAAAGGCTTCTTCCTCAGGGTGTTTAAAAGTAGGGATCGTGTGGAAATGGGTTAATTACCTCTACACAGCATAACAGTGTAAAAAAATAATAAATCAACATATAGAATTCTTTTTAGAAGTTCTACTTGTCCATCTTTTACACTCTTAAGATTGATTGTATGGTGTTTGATGCCATTTTCAACATTATTATAGTTAAATCGCAGTGGCAATGCTTTCCTAGAGTTTCTTTAACCAGTGCTCCGCACAATTACTTCTTTTCAAGCCACTGGCTGTTTTCTAACATAACCATCATGGAGAAAGTAGTCAATGGTGAGAGAGAAATGAATCCTGTTGCAATGACTATCATCAATTAGCTGGTGCTGGAACTTTCTATCATCATTCTGTCAAAATGACCCGTGTCTATTTTTCATCTAGCTACAGCACGATTATAATTATATTGTGTATCTTTATGTTTCAATGACTATAAACTATGTAAGTTTTTGTCAATAAAAAATAATTCGTTCTTTCATTCGCTGAACTAACTTTTGACCTTTATATAGATAATTATGGTAGAACCAGACAGTATTAACTCATTATCAAAAGACAAAATTTTAGGGTTGTCCAAATCAAAAGCATTTGCAGATGACAAAATAGGAGTGACTGAAAGTTTGAAATTTGTTTTGTGAAGGGTAGAAAAGTTTGTGGGAAAAGGAGAAAATGCTGGTTATCAGCATTTTCTCCTTTTCCCACAATGTTTTCTATAGGCCTCTTTCTCTGAATCATTCAAACGCGGGATTGTGTAGTAAAAAAGGTAACCCTATGGTAGAACCAAACTGTGTTAAAGTTGATGCAAGCCCAACAAAATGTTTAACACCTGGAAGTACGGGAAAATTGAAATATCCTGCATTGCATGGCAAACATAAAACGTTCAAAAAGTAGCAATCATTTTTCAGTTTTCAACTGGCTCAAATTACTTTCCAATATAGGGGTGGAAGAATTCTGCAGTTATTGTGAAGGCATTCCTGTTTCACCAATAACAGCCGAGCCCAGGTAGCACAGCTGGTAGCATACAGGACTCAAGGAAAGGTGCTCGCTGGTTCAATCCCTGCATAACTCTGCCAATTTCTTTCTCAGGATTGATGATAGTCGTTGCAACAGGGTTCATTCCTTACTCCCACTGATGATTATTGCATCAATTAAGTGTTTCAATGGGAAAGAAGCGACTGCCTTGGAAAGAAAATTCTGCAGAATCCTGGTAAAAGAAACTGAAGGAGAACATGGATGGGTGCACTGCCTGCTATATAACTGAAAATAGTGTTGAAACACCATAGTATTACTATAAATAATAAAATCACCGACAACAGAAATACTGTCTGCCTTAACTCTTTACCACACAATCCCGACTTTTAACGACCCTGAGAAAGAAAGCATTTGAAAACATTGTGGGAAAAGGAGAAAATGCTGGTTACCAGCATTTTCTCCTTTTCCAACGATGTTTTCTACTCTTCTAAAGACAAGTTTTAAATTTTGAGTCACATTTATTTTGTCATCTACAAATGCTTTCAATATGGGCAAGTCTAAAATTTTGTCGTTTGGTAAAGAGTTAACTAAATAAAATTCAGAAGTTAATCAATATACTGATCTTTGGCAACATTAAATATATAGATCACTGCCAACTGTTTCTCTTGTCAGATATTTGAAGAAAAAAAATCCTTCGGCATTTTGCTCTTGGCTTAAATTCCTTCAGATTTTCTGCTGTCAAACTGGTCAAAGTGGTTTATGAAATAGGTCTCAGAAAACTCAAGAAAAATACAATCAAAAGCTGGAAGATTGTTTAACCCTTTACTACATTATTCCGACTTAAACTACTCTGAGAAAGAAGCCTTTTGAAAACATCAAACATGGAAGATGAGAAAATGCTGATTACCATCATTTTCTCCTTTTCCCAAAATGTTTTCTCTTGGTTGTTAAAAGCAGGTTTGCATGCTAAACAGTTAAGTCTGTTTCAAAAGATATGGTCGTAATTATTCGCAAAAGACTTATTTTATTTTTGAGATTTGACCCATTGCCATTGTTGGAGACTACGGTTGGTATTCACCAATATTCCTTGCTAATTCTAAAGACTTTTTTGAATTTGAAATAAACGCAACTTCTGATTGGCTAAATAAAACGATTTAGCCAATCAGAAGCTGAGTTACTTTCAAATCTAGAAAATTTTTCAGCACAAGACGATGAATAGTCTTAAGAATGTTGAACTTTCCTCTGGCTTCAACAAACCAAAAAGGCATGGACTTCATGTTGTTTAAACTTGGTTGCACTTATTAAAAAAAACCACACAAAATGATAAATTCTGTTACAAATACTTCTAATTTATATACAACAAAGAGGAGATCAATCACTATAATTGAAAAAAAAAAATACTTAAAAAACAGTAACTGTTATGAAGATGGTGTTTACACTAGGCCTAGTTCACATCAATCCTGTCTTTAATGGACCTCTGCATAGTATAGCACCACTTTGTCTGCACATGTCAAAGTCTTCGAAGATTTGACCTGTTTGCTACTGACCCTTCGAAACACAGGCTACAATTCTCCACAGAGGTATTGTACACTAATGCCTAGGTCTAGATCATAAATAAAACGGGCGCCAGATGATTTCTTCCAATTTCGCCGATTCAAAAATTTGAAACATCGTCCGGGTGCTGTACTATTTTTAGACATTTCGCTCAAGCAGTCACAAATCAAACAGGCATCAGACTGCAGTTTCTTTAGAAATGCCCAGCATGCAGTTTTCAGTTCAGAAAGGCACCAGGCGGCAACCGGACAGTCATCAGGTGGCGACCGGACGGCTATCGGACAAACATCTTTCGGACTTTGTGCCACTGTCTGGCTAGCTACTGAGGCGTGTAATATTGTCCGAGGATGACACACCTCTGTAGCCACGTTTTGATTCACACAGTCTTCACTCTGTGCCCTAGCCCAGCACGCTCCTGATCGTTAACAGTAGCAGCTGCTATTACATTTATATGCCTGCGGTGAGCAGCTTGCAATTTCTCTTGATGAATGAAAAGGTTCAACAGATTTTGTGGCAGTATAAGTGCCATTTTCTTTTCAGAACTGATAAGTTTTGTTGACTTCAGATATTGATATGCACTTTTATAATATTCTCATGTCGCTAAAGTATATGCTTACCGTCCAGTTGCCATCCGGAAAGAGTTAACGAAATCAATGCTGCACAGCGATCTGACGGTCACCGGACAGTGCTCGTACAAATATTCATAATCGGGCAGTCCCCGTCCGATGACCATCCAGTCGCTGGATGATTTGGAGATAAACATTTTCATAAAAATCGGCCGGGCACCGTCCGATCTCTGAAGACATCTTCACAGCGCCCAGACGGTGCCCGGACGATGAGTAAACGGGCTCTCCGATGGCCAAAAAATCATCCGGTCGCTGTCCAATTATAACTTTGTTTTTAAAATCGAATGGGTGCCAGCCGGAGTCTCAAAATTGATAGCCACTGTTCAAATTGAACTGCCACCGGGCGGTTGCAGTGCAGTCCCCGGACCATTGCGTCAAAATCTCCTGAAAAACTCGCCGTCCGGCTGCAGTTCATTATTTATGACTGGGGCATAAACAAAATGGCTGTACGACATACCTCTCTGGAGAATTGTAGCCTGTCTCACTCCAGATTTCTTTAAAAAATATTGATTATTTCAAATAAGGCAGGCAGTTTTAACAAAAACTATTGTTTTACTGCTAACCTTTTATTTCAGTTTCTAAATATTATATACTTAATAACTAGTTCTGTTACTTTCACATTGTTGAAATCTTGAAGAATAAGATTAAGATTGTTCTTAGGAATGGTTGGTGAATATGGACCCAGGTGAATACCAAGATCAGATATGTTTGTATTTTGAAAATACAACCTAGCAGGAGGTATTAAGACAACACCATGCTGGTAGTCCAAAACTGACCTCAATCTAAACTTCAGTGAGATGGCTTGATAATCTCTATGAAAATAAACTACAATATTTGCTAAATTTTTTCTGGCACCATCAGCAGTCTATCATCATCCCATGTAAAACATACAAACTTATTGGTTCTGATAGATTATCCATCTTCTTTCTCTAGTCTCTAGGATAGTGCAATTATTCAATTAGCAATGAGTAGTATTGTGGCCAAGTCATTAAATGATACCTTTTGACTGCCAGTTGGAACTGCACAATATGTAAGCTCTCTGTACAATATTTGTTCAAGATCTTAGATACACATTTACAATAGATTCATGACCTGAACAAAAATTAATGTGCTCCTTAAAAGGCTTAAAAAGCAGAAGTTATTAATTTTGCCAGCAGAAAAAAAAAAAGCCACACACTAAAATTTTCCAGTGGATTAAAAAACGTTATTTAACTCTTAACCACATCATTCCGACTTTTAACGACCCTGAGAAAGAAGCATTTTGAAAAAATTGTAGGAATATATATATATTGTCGTCTGCAAATGCTTTCATTTTGGACCAGTCCAAAAATTTGTTGTTTGATAAAGAACCCTGTTTTTCTAAATTAGTTGAAAAACTGTGTTTTGCCTACTTTTCAAAATTTTGTCAGAGATGTATGTTTCTTTGGAAAATGACACCAATATGTGAAGTAATTAGGATCAAGGCAATTCTGCAAGTGTTATGCAGTTGATTTATTTCTGCTTTAATGATAAATTGGCTGTCTGGTAAGCACATTTTCAGTCAGAAAAGGCTAGGGGAGCATTAATAAGAGGGGTACAGTCTATTAGGAACATAACAGTATGGCAAAAAACCTACACAGGCCCCTTTAATGCAAACAAACTTTATTAAAATTTTGTATACAGTGACTATTAAGTCACAGATAAAATGGGCACTAGTCGATTTCTTCCAACTTTGCCGATTCAAAGATTTGAGACAGTGTCCGCACGCCGTACGATTTTAAGACATTTTGCACAAGCAGTCACAAATCAAATGAGCTTCAGACGGCAGTTTATTTGCAAATTCCGTGAGTGCAGTTTTCAGTTCTGATAGGCACTGGGGCGACAACTGGACGGTCATCGGGCGACGACCGGATGGACACCTTTTGGACTTTGTGCCACCATCTGGCTAACTTACAGAGGTGAGTCATATTTTCGATAGGATTACACACCTCTGAAGCCACGTTTTGACCCATACAGTCTTCACTCTGCAGCCTTGCCCAGCAAGCTCCTGATAGGAAACAGCAGCACCTGCTATTTCATTTCTCTGCCTTCTGCGAGCAGCTTGCAATCTCTCTTAATGAAGGAGAAGATTCAACAGATTTTGTGGTGGTATAAGTGCCATTTTCACTTCAGAACTGATAAATTATAATGAGGTAAGATATCAATGATGGGTAAGATATCAATATACAATTTTATAATACTCATAATGTCGCCAAAGTAAATGTTTGCAATCCCAAAAGATTTAATAAAATCAATGCCACATAGCAATCTGATGGTTACTGGACAGTGCCAGGACAAATATTCATAATCCAGCGGTGCCCCTCCGTCCAGGACCTGGGCGGAGGCAGTCTGATCGCCAGACAGATGCAGTTAAGTCGCCAGAAGATTTGGAGATAAACGTTTTCATAAAAATCCGCCTGGCGCAATGGGATTTCTGATGGCATCGTCCGGTCACCGGGTAGCACCTGGTCAGAGCCGGGACGATGAGTTAATGGGCTCTCTGATGGCCAAAAAGTTGTGTGGTCGCCATCCAATTATAACTTGTTTTAAACCTTAAACAGGAGCAGGACAGCTTTTCTGAACTGCTGCCATTCAAATTGAACTGCCACCGAACGGTCACTGTGCGGACGATAGCGTCAAAATTTCCTGAAAAACTTGCTGTTTGGTGGCAGTTGGTTATTTGTGACTGGGACATTAAAGATGCACCTAACACCCAGAGATAAACAATGTTAAAACTTTACAATGTGTAGAATCTAGATAGCCAGGTAACTGTAGATCAATATTATGATGTATGGGGCAAAGCAACTATCACACTGATCAACGTGAGCCGCGGACCCCATGTGTTCTCGGTACACCAGATCGAATTTTCCATGGAAGAACCGGAGGTGGTGTAAGTATTTTTAATTTTTATGTACCTGATTAACCTAGATAGAAATGTTGATTTACAGCAATGTCAAGGCGAATGATTGATCTGTTTACACCCATATTTGGGAATAATAATACCATCATATAAGCGAGCTGTGGCTTTATGAGCAACTGGGGTCTGATTGTTTTGAAGTTTGTTGCCGATTTTCGGACAAAATCCCCTAACCATTAATCATTTTACAAGTGTGTATGATAAGATAAATCTATTCCCTAAAGGAATACAAAATTTCATTTAGAAATGTCCATCCAAAGCGAAGATATACGTTTTTGAATGGACCTGGGTAGAGAAAGATATGCTAACAAGACACCATTTTCATTTTCAGAGTATGTACATGGACACCAGATCAGAAAATGCTTGTGGTAACTGGACACCAACCTTTAAATCATCAATATTTCTGCCTGAAACTCGATGCATGGGCTGTATACGAAGACTATTTTTGTAAACATTATGTCCTTACGGTCCATTACCTGATAAAGAGCATGTTCAACGCAATTTCATTATTTGTAGCACTTGCTTTTTTGAAATATTTGCAATGTTACGGCAATTTACTAAGAAGACCTACGATGCTTGATCAAAATTGACCGGTCATTGCCTCCAATCACGAGCTTTAATGTCCCTGGGAAAGATGGCTTCGAAAAACACTGTCTATAAAGAAAAACCCTTATTAACTAATACAGAGTGTACATTATTTACCACATTTGGCCTGATTCTTAGTTAAAATAATTTTCAAATCTGCTTGGCCAACTGCCAGCGGGCTCTTAGAATGGCGTTCTACCCTTCGTACATTTGCATGCGTGCGTTCGTTCGTCTACGCGTTTATTTCTAAAATTTTTATTTAATCGACTTCTCCTCAGAAACTACCTAGTGGAAATCAACAAAATTCAACGTGGATGATTCCATAAATTTCTTTCGAGATACTTGGATTCTTTAAAAAAGATTGCTTATGTGGAAGGAGCTTATTCTCCGTGTACGGCGCGTTTTGAAAATTGTAAAATTCATCATCTCAAGAGAACTCACTCACGAGATTAGCATTGGGTAGCTTTCTATAACATTCCTTCAATAAATTTTGATCTGCTGAAAAACATGGCTTTTGTTGGTGAGACTTATTTTCTCTTTGTGTCATAAAGCGGCAGTACATGCAGCTCTTTAAATAAATTCATTGATAATACATGTATGTAGATCTACATGTATTTCATAACACAGATAATCACTGATAATGTTTCATTTTATCCAATATGCTGGGTGATCATGAGATATGAGATAATAATTTTCATTGTTACAAACTTACATAGTTCTTGGAAATGCAGCATTACTGCTCAGAAATAGTTACAGTTCAACCTATATTAATCAATTACCAAAGGGACGGTCAAAAGAGCTTGCCAAAGGCAGGTGCTTGCTTGATACAGATGAATGTCTGTGCATTGCTATTTGTCGGGAACTACATGTATGCTTGTTTATTCAGTTGCTTGCTTAATACAGGTGGCCAACATGCCAGGTTTTACTGTATTTCGTATTGCTGAAATTTATGGGAGAGGTCATCAGACCCTCCAACAGTGGTCAGTTCAAATTGCAGACTGCCATAGAATTTGCTGTCTAATTCTATTTCTTCGAGCGTAATTGTTCTGATACACAGTCTGTTTTGTCATGGTTTTGTAAATAAACCGAAATAAAAAAAAAACGAAACAGGAAATAGATGTGGCTTATTTTTTATAAATGACGAATTTCAGAAAGGATTTAATTTAGTAATTTGCCATGGCTGCAATTAACCTCTCTAATAATTTCCTAACACACTATGTACAAAACTATTTCTGAGCACTAATGCTGCATTTCCAAGAACTATGTAAGTTTGTAACAATAAAGATTAATATCTCGTATCTCATGATCACCCAGTATATTGGATAAAATAAAACATTATCAGTGATCATCTGTGTTATGAAGTACATGTACATGTAGATCTACATCCATGTATTATCAATGAATTTATTTAAAGAGCAGCAAGTACTTCAGCTTTATGACACAAAGAGAAAATAAGTCCCACCAACAAAAGCCACGTTTTTCAGCAGATCAAAATTTATTGAAGGAATGTGATAGAAAGCTACCCAATGCCAATCTCGTGAGTGAGTTATTTTGAGGGGACAAATTTTACAATTTTCACAACGCGCCGTACACGGAGAATAAGCCTCTTCCACATAAGCCATCTTTTTTAAAGGATCCAAGTATCTCGAAAGAAATTTATGGAATCATCCACGTTGAATTTTGTTGATTTCCACTTGGAAGTTTCTGAGGAGAAGTCGATTAAATAAAAATTTTAGAAATAAACGCGTAGACGAACAAACGCATGCATGCAAATGTACAAAGGGTAGAATGCCATTCTAAGAGCCCGCTGGCAGTTGGCCAAGCGGATTTGAAAATTTTTTTAACTAAAAATCAGGCCAAATGTGGTAAATAATGTACACTCTGTATTAGTTAATAAGGCTTTTCTTTATAGACAATGTTTTTCGAAGCTATCTTTCCCAGGGACATTAAAGCTCGTGATTGCGTGGTAATGGGTTAATACGCCATTCATAAAACTGAAACGCAGCAAAAAATGAACATGTCTTGCACCAACATTGAAGGCAAAGACCAGTAAATTTTGATCAAGCATCGTAGGTCTACTTCGTAAATTGCCGTAACATTGCAAATATTTCAAAAAAGCAAGTGCTACAAGTAATGAAATTGCGTTGAATATTTTTTTTATCAGGTAATGGACCGTAGTGACATAATGTTTACAAAAATAGTCTTCGTATACAGCCCATGCATCGAGTTTCAGGCAGAAATATTGATGATTTAAAGGTTGGTGTCCAGTTACCCCAAGCTTTTTCTGATCTGGTGTCCATGTGCATACATTGAAAATAAAATTGGTGTCTTGTTAGCATATTTTCCTCTACCCAGGTCCATTCAAAAACACATATCTTCGCTTTGGACGGACATTTCTAAGTGAAATTTTGTGTTCTTTTAGGGAAAACATTTATCTTATCATACAAACTTGTAAAATGAACAATGGTTTGGGATTTTGTTCAAAATTTGGCAATAAACTGCAAAACAATAAGACCCCAGTTGCTCATAAAGCCACAGCTCGCTTAGATGACGGTATTATTATTCCGTAGTATGTATGTAAACAGATCAATCATTTGTCTTGACATTGCTGTAAATCAACATTTCCTTCTAGGTAAATCAGGTCCATAAAAATGAAAATACTTACACCACCTCCGGTTCTTCTATGTAAAAATTTGATCTGGTGTACCGAGAACACATGGTGTCCGCGGCTCACGTTGATCAGTGTGACTATAGGAATTTATTTTCTATTTAAACTGGAAACTGTGGTTGTTATATCTAAGGCTAGGTGCAAAAGAATGAAATGCATTTTCTATCCATTGTAATCTGCGCAACCTTGCAATCATCAGGGGCAACATTTGGCAGGAAGGTTCAAGAATGATTATGATTTCATAAAATAAAGATAAAATTGGTTACAAATCTGGATGAAAACAAGTAAAGATGCATCTTTAACCCTTTATCATGCGAGAAAAATTTAGACTTGTCCTAACTGAAAGCATTTCGCCGACAACAATTTCAACTTGGCTCATATGATGGAATTATTCTTTAATAGGATAAAAAACATTGTGGGAAAAGGAGAAAATGCTAGTTACCAGCATTTTCTCATTTTCCCACAATGTTTTCAAAAGGCTTCTTTCTTGCGGTCGTTAAAAGTCGGGATTGTGTGGTTAAGGGTTAATGTACGTTTTGGACCCATTATTATGTGACGACTTTCTTCGTCTAATGTATCATAGAGAGGCATTTAGCCCCCTTCTTCCAGAGTGTGTTTCAATGACTTTTATCCCAGGAGATGTTTGGGTTTTGTGAAAAATACTACGAAAATAGATATGAACACATTTTTCAATCGAATCAAATTAGAATGGTACAATCAAATTTGTGATGCAACATTTTTCCTTATTATGGTTCAATGTAACTGAATTACATCGCTTTGCAGCTGTGCCATTTCCATTTAATTAAGTTTTATTGCCCGTACTGCGGCTTGCTTTAAATTTGCTACATGGAACATTAGAAATGTTCCCTACTCCCCATTAATATTCTACCATCAATATTTCAGTAACGCTGCAATTAGACTGTATCAATAAAACATGCTGTCATGTAGAAAAGCATTTCAGATTAATAAGTAATAAAGAGATGATCATAAAAACATTTAAATCTTTACCACATGACAAAAATATAGACTTGTCCAATTTTAAAGCATTAATTTTGAAGATGACACTTTAAGCCCTTACCAAAATGATAATTATTTTAGACTAGTCCAAATTGTAAGCAACTGCAGACGACAAAATTAATGAAACTCAAAAATTGAAATTCATTTTGAGAAGGAAAGAAAACATGATTGGAAAAAGAGAAAATGCTGATAACAAGTATTTTCTCCATTTCCCACAATGCTTTCAGAAGGCTCCTTTTTCAAAGATTGTTTGGTAAAAGGTTTAACATGGCCTAAATGATAAAATTTATCCTCAATAGGGTAGAAAACATTGTTAGGAATGACCATTTCCCACAATTTTTTGTATAAGGCCTCTTCCCCAGGGTCGTTAAAACTTATTAGGACTTGAGAATATGGAGTCAATGGTTCAGTCCCTGGCTCAGCTAATTTCTTTTTGAGCAATGATGAAAGTCAGTGCAACAGGATTCATTCTTCTCCAACCTTGAACCATGGTTTCAACTACAGTTATGTAGGAAAGCAGCCAGTTACTTGGAAAGAAAATGTCCAGTCTTGGTAAAAGAAACTCTAGGAAAGCATGGATAGCCACACTGGCTGTCACAATATAACTGAAGTAGGGCTGAAAACAGTTTTAAACACCATACAGTCAATCAATCTATATGCCTTGAAGTGCAGTGTTACATTACCAGTGGTTCAGAAGTGTTGTCACAGGAACTGTATCATATGCTAAAAGCTCTCTTGGCCAAAGAATGTTAAGGTCAGCAGTACAGATTCATGATCAGACTACTGAAAATATGCAGTTTGGTCTTGAACAAACTGTCCACAATAGCAATGAAAGTGCTTTTGGGGATTACCCCTTATCCTGCTATACAAGTTATAGAGTTTATTTCATCAGCTTGTGGTTAATATGGGGAAACATTGACCGAAAAAGGGAAAGGTTTGCGAAAATAACGAGTGCCGTAAGGCACTCATTATTTTCGCAGACCTTTCCCTTTTTTGGTCAATGTTTCCCCACATCAACCACAAGCTGATGAAATAAATTATATACAATATTTCATCTGATTATTTTGTCAATGAATGCCACTTTTAAAACTAGTGATCTCAAGTCAATAAACCGGATTTTCGGTAGGAGGAGATTATTCACTGTGATGGGGAAATAATTCTCCGCAGCTTAAATTACGGCATTTCTTTACCCATAAAATTTCTAAGAATAGAAACATGAAATATAATATAAACCTTTACGAAATGCGTTAATTCTAGATTTGTTCATGTTTAAACTTTTACCAGATGACAAAATGTTAGACCTGTCCAAACTGAAAAGCATTTGTAGAAAACAATTCCACTTCCACTCAAAATGGTGTAATTTTGCTTTGATAGGGTAGAAAACATTGTGGGAAAAGGAGAAAATGCTGGTCAGCATCATTTTCTCTTTTTACCACAATATTTTCAAAAGGCACTTTTCTCAGGGTCATGTATAGGCGGCATTGTGTGGTAAAGAGTTAATTAAGTATTTGTAGACCACAATCATACCAAATGTGACTCAACAATCAAAATTTGTTTTTGAATGTGTAGAAAACGTTGTGGGAAAAAGAAACTATATTGACTAGAATTTTCTTCTGTTCCCTCAGCGTTTTCAATAGGCCTCTTTCTTCAGGTCTCAAAAACCAAGGATTGTGTGGTAAAGGGATAATAAAATTAAAGCCCCATAATAAAAACCCAAATAAAGTTATTTCAGTTTTATTTTTTGGTAGACAATATCTTCTTATTCAGACAGTGTAGATCCAAGATCAGACTGCAGTTCTGTGCAGTCTAATCTTCATCTACAAAGTCTGCAAAAGGTCAGCGAGTTGAACTCCGCTTAGCAGCTTACGGGTCAATCAGCAATCAGCTAGGCAATTTCTATCTATACATGGTATAAGAAAACAACAACCATTTAACCAAGGTGTCAGTTTCTATCACAAGAGCATCCAAATCTGATTTATTTCCCACCAATTCCATTTCTTCAATCTACCGTCAGGCACCTAATAGCAGTAATTCGATCCCCTATAGATTTCTTTTCTAATCAGGCATTCTTTGGGTGAGAGGGGTTTCTCTAATATAACTACAAACTGTTAGCCAATATATATATCTTCATGCAAATTTGTCCTCTATTAGTTCCATGACTGGCAGCCATTAACAAACTAGATTGGGTTAAAAAATGTGCCAGACCACTTTCAGGTTACTTCCATTGTTTGATGCTTTATGCTATTTTTAACAATCTCTCAGCTATGGTGCAGAAGCCCTGGCATTCAGGTCCTGCTAGCCTGGCATTCAGGCCCTGCATTTAAGTCATTCTAATAAACAAGGTACACAACTACAGCAAAGTCACAGAAATATGTGTTGTTACTTGCCCTTCTTCTGAAATACAGGCGTTAAATCAGACATTCAGAACACTGAGAACACAGAGTTTTCGTTTTGCAGTTTTACTTGATGATTTTGTTTCAATGAAAAGGCTCTATTTAACGGACTGACACCAGTCTTTAAATCAGACATTCAGAGCATTTAGAACACAGAGTTTCCATTTCCAGTTTTACTTGATGAGGCTCTATTTAATGGACTGACACCAGTCTAAGCTCCTGCATTCGAGTCGTTGTAATACAGAAGTATCCTCAGTGACCCAGTTTCGATTCAATTTGTAATCGACCCTGGGTTATTTCAATGGAGTTTCCTCATTCTCATGAATTATTCATGAAGCATTTTGATTGATGATCACAGTTTTTCTTTGAGAAAATTTAAACATATTTTATCACAAATATGCCATCATTTCTACCTTTTACTTGTCAATATCCAATCAGAACATTCATTGCAAATCAAGCTTTGCAATGTTTTAAATCTGGCATCACCCATCAACACTACAACTGAGAAGAGTTGAAAGATGATCGCTTCACTTTCACCATTTTTTCAAAATATTAAGAATTTCATCAAACTTTGTTAGGTGATAGTTTATTTTCTAATCTACAAAAATATGAGATAAAAAGAGGGGATCACCAGCTTTGGGAAAATTCTATAAATCTTTCTTTGAGTATACCCTGCACTGCGGCAGTTCGGAATGAAATTTTATCTATGAAAACTAAGTTTATGTATATTCTTTTAAATATAACAATTATAAGCAAATTTCATGTCATTGTATCGTTGAAACATCAAATTTAATGAAAAAAAAAAAAAATTTAAAGTATACTGTGTATCAATATTAAAAAAAAAAACCCTTAACCCATTACCACACGACAATATTTTAGACTGGTCCAAATTGAAAGCATTTGCAGACAACAAAATAAAAGTGGTTGAAAATTTGAAATTTGGTTTGTGAAGAGTGGAAAACATTGTGGGAAAAGGAGAAAATGCTGGTTACCAGCATTTTCTCCTTTTCCCACAATGTTTTCTAAAGGCTTCTTTCTCAGGGGTGTCAAAAGTAGGGATTATGTGGTAATGGGTTAACTTAGGGCTACAACACATTTACTTTCGGAAAAAACCAAAAACACCAAAGAGTATAAAACTGTTTTAAAGTTATTGTTTTAAATATTCTAACATTCAGATTTTTCTTATTTTTTGTATAAATAAAATTCAGGTACTTAACTAAAAGTATCAGGCTTAAAACAAATAGGTCACCAGCCTTATTTTTAAAGAAAATGCATTTTAAGTTTGAGGGTGCTAACTAATGAGTAAATGTAGGGTTTGTCAAAGACATTATAATTATGAAGTAAATCATCTCAATTTTTTCAATAATACAACAACATTTATAAGAATCAAGTTTGTTAGTCATAATAAACCAATTCATAGCATGTAAATGTAATACTGATGTTAGCATTTAACCCATTTCCAAACAACTAATCTTACAAGCTCTTCTAATCAAATTCCATGTGTTTGCAAATGCTAAACTAAATCCTGGTATTCATATTATCACAATTCCTAATGATGGGTCAAAAATCGATGTGCGAAAAAGAGGAATCAATCATTAGGTGCTCAATTTCTCTTTTTGACATCATTGTTTTCTAATGTTGTCTGCTGCGGACTCATCAAACTATTAGGGCAACCTGGTAAAGGAGAAAGAGTTATGTGCAGACCCTCGATTTCTACAAGTATTTACCAAGTGACATGATTTTGGACTAGAACAAACTGAAAGCATCAGTTCTGCATATAAAACAATGTTTCAGCTCAATAATACGTCTGCCAGATAGAGCGCTGGTAGTAGCATCTTTGTCCATATTCTGTTGTTAGCTGACATAGCTGACTTTCAGTCCGATCTTTTTAAAGCATAATTTGGATTCTTGCCTCGCATATAATCATTTGGCTTGATTAAATTTTTTTCTTCATTTTATTTAAATCAAGCACTAAGAACAAAATGGTTACGACTATTTTCGTAGTTTTATTTTATATATTATTTTGATGAAAATGTTTCATTTAACAACAGTTCCATACCAGTCTTCTGAAGCGCTTGCACATATTCATTCATTCCTCGTCTGTTTAAACAGTATAACATTCTTCTTGATGATCCAACATTTCAACTTTAACTCTTTCAATTATCAATGACGACATTAGCAGCTTTTGTGGAAGGTGTAGATTCAGATAAGACTGCACAAAACTATACAAGTTTTGTCAGACTGTAAAAAGTAGATTATAATTTCCAGCATGCCCTCTTTTTTCTCTGAATGTTTTCAAAAACCATCTTTTTTAAGAGCTGTTACAATAATAGAATTAAGTGTGAAAGTCTACATAAAGAGCCTGGTTCACTAACCCCCAAAATTTACCCAACCTCAGAATCTCACTATTTTTTGGAAATAATAGAAATGACATGTGTATAACCTGAGAATGACATTATTTGGTGAAAAAATTGAACAGAACATTGAAATCTAATAAAAAAACAAGGCCCTCTGTAACGCAACAAAACGACGTCTTCATTGACGTCGCCCATAAACGACGCGACATTACGTGCGTGTGAAAAACAGAAAATCATATCCAAACGTACATTTTCTCACGGTGTATCCTTCCGTTTCAGTGACAAACACTAACTTAATTAAGCCTTTACAACACAATGCCGACTTTTTACGACCTTGAAGAAGAGGGCTTTTGAAAACATTGTGGAATAAGGAGAAAATGTTGGTAAACAGCATTCTCTCCTTTTCCTTCAATGCCTTCTACCCTGTCCAAATACAGAAATCACTTTTTTTTTCAGGCACATCTTTGCTGTTGCCTGCAAATGATTTCAGTTTGGTCTAGCCCAAAATTTTGTTGTATGGTAAAGGGTTAAGAATCATGGTTACTTACTCGTCTGCAAAGTCCTTAAATTACTATAACAATCTGTCGTTGACCAGTGGGCTTTTTTGATTTCCCCATTTCATTCGAGCATAATTAGTAGACCTAAAATATTAACCTTTACCAAACAATCTTTGGTTTTCACGACCCTGGGAGATATAGCTTTTGAAAACATTGTGGGAGAAGGAGAAAATGCTTGACACAATCATTTTTTGCTTTTCGCTCAATGTTTTCTATCCTTTCATAAATAATTTTCAATTTTTGAGTCACATTTACTTTGTTGTCTGCAAATGCTTTTAATTTGGACCAGTCTATAATTATGTTGTTTGATGAAAAAGTAAATATCAACACATTAACAAAAACATTTAACCCATTTCACACTGGAAGCAATAGTTTGGTACGTAAAATCGGCGAGCTGGTGTATAAATTACACGTTCATGTTACTACTGACACTGAACCCCTTTCAAAAGGCAAAGATAAACATGTAATTCACTGATCAATATCACTACTTGAATCTTCGATTTGATTGGGAGTGGCATCTTCAAGATGGACACCCCAGTCACGTACATCAAATATCTCTCTATTTTCCATATATCTCTTTATTTTCATACCTTGGTGCACATAATTGTGGTACAGATAAGCTTTAGGTCTCTGATAGGGGAGAAAGCATTGTGGGAAAAGGAGAAATTGCCGATTACCAACATTTTCTTATTTTCCCACAAAGCTTTCAAAAGCCTTCTTTCCCTTGGTCAGAAAAAATAGGGATTGTTTGGTAAAGGGTTAAGCGAGGAAACGCGTTCATTTTAACTTCATCCACTGGCAGCCATATTTTTATTTTTCTTGCTATTCCTTTTTCCTCAACCATATCCTTCAATTCATTTCCTTTCCTGCTGCGTTCTGGCACCCTTTTGGCACGCTCCTGATCCCCATATGTAGAACTAAAGGTTGGGAAATAATTGTTCGAAAAGGCACACGCCTATTCGAACAAAATTGCCAATAAGTTTCTTCTGTAGATATCTGTCTGTGCTCTTTGGAAAGAATGCTTGGCATTTCATTCTGAATACCAAGCTCCTCGAGTAATTTGAGTCTTGAAAGCCCCGGTCCACCACAAATACATCACCATTCTTCAAAAAGCCTCTGACGTCTTCTATATTTGACAGAAGCATGTGGTTTAGTATTGAAGCATTATCATTTTTGCTCTCTGACAAATACGGTCCAACGATGGTTACGAAATAGCCAGTGGTTGTAACAACTACCATGGGTTTAACTAGCAGACGACCTTTGTGAGTGCAGTATGTTCATCGTTGAAAATGAAAGCTGTTCGATTTGTTAATGTAAGTCCCATCAAGGACAAGGAACACGTGGTCGTTAGCTGTACCAATCAAGGTCTTTGCTATGTCACGGGTATGGTCTCTGATAATAGATTCCCTGGTTAGGCTATCTATTCCAAGGTAGAGACTAGAGAGACACAAAACCACGCATAAATACTTGTCTCACTTTTGATACTGCATGAGACACTAGACTTGGTAATACCAAATATAGTACAGGGTGTCCGGAAAGTAAGTAACACTTTCGTATATTTAAAATATAGCTTTTTATTTCTGATAAGGAGATAAAAAATTATATACATGTTTATAAGATATGTAAGTTTTCTTCCTGTCACTTTTTCATTTAATTTTCATTACATTACACACTTTTATACAGATTTCACATCAGAAGTACTTTTTTGTCATTAGCGTCATTTTAGTTAGTAATGACGCTTTCATTGTGACAGCTTGTTTTGCTCTTTCCACGCCGAAACTACAAGATGCAATTTTTTATCACTTAAGCATTTATTCCAGTATTTATCTCCTTGATTCACGTTACATGCACTTAAGCAAAATGTCAGTGCTGCCTAGCTATGGCATCGTATAGGTTGACTTCAAATAGCCCTATAGGGAGCAATTTGAAAAACAATTTGTACCTAGGTTTGAAATAAATCTCCTTCATTGAAAAACACAAGGTTTATGACGGATGTTGCTATGGCAAACTAATCTTATACTGTGATGGTCCTTTTATAACATATGACCTGTGATAAGTTAATATCGGGACGATATTCGGAAGTAAAAGATTAAAAATATCATGGCCTGCGTTTGGACCTCGATCGATGCAACATCTTCCTTTAAAGTTACTTAAAGTCAAATGTCTCTGCTGCACAATCCTGAGCTAGACAGCACAGACATGTCGCAACAGAATATCACACGTGGAATTAAAAAGACTGAATGTAGAATGTGCTATTAAACTGATCGACAACTTTATCATGAATATTTGGCATGGAAAGAGCATAAAAAAGTCATTTTAATGAAAACTACTAAAATGAATTCATTGACCAAAAGGTAAATCTGATATGAAATATGTATAAAAGTTCTTCATGTAATGAAAATTGAGTAAAAATATCATACAAAGAATTA
Organism: Tridacna crocea; assembly: GCA_943736015.1. Classification (NCBI taxonomy): domain Eukaryota; kingdom Metazoa; phylum Mollusca; class Bivalvia; order Cardiida; family Cardiidae; genus Tridacna; species Tridacna crocea. The sequence goes on along the minus strand of OX031066.1, from coordinate 27,471,105 downwards.
CATATTTTATACACATGTATTTAAATTTTCATCTCTTTAATTGAAATGAAAAGCCATACTACGACTGTACAAAGGTGTTATCTTACTTTCCAGACACCCTGTAGATAATAGCCTGTTTGAAACACTAGAGCGTAGCTTTAATAGAAAATTTCTAATAATTGTTCTGGAAGACCGGCTTGGTGAGTTTTTAACCTTATCAGAAAGATGGCGACATACATGAATATCATCAAATTGTATATGGGTTTCAGTTTAGGCGGACTTTTGTACTTTTATAACACTGTACTCAAAAGAACAGCAAACAACATCTCTTTGAAACAAAGCAGGCAAAAGGTTCTTCAGGTGTTTTCTCAGTTTGTCTGTTACAGGACAACGATCATTAAGTTTTTACCCGTTTGAGACACATAATACATTGATAGATTTTCACTGTTCTGTAAAATAAGTTGAAAATGGTCTAAATTGTTAATTCATTTAATTTTCTATACCAGTATGCTGTACTCTAATCGTTATATGATATCTGTTCTGTATTCTGTATCAACTTCCTATAATAGGAACACCAAGACCTCCGATTTTATATGCCTTGTAGGGTTACAGCAATCTTCTTTAGTATTTTAAAACACAACTTATTTACATTTTACAATTTGTGTGTTAGCTAGGCGTGGTATTAAATTCTGATTTTTCAGTCATTAACTTTTCAAGTCTCTTCAAGTGTATACTAAAGCACAAGTTCCTTGAAAGTTTTTCCAGTTCAAATTGGCACTCTTTTTGTGTAATTTCAGAGAATTTTCCACTGTCCATAAGCAATCGTATTATTTTAGGGTCATCATCGCGGAACTGTTCCCAGTTGAATGTTCCATTTTAGTTTGACACTAATGACTTAATTTGGTTTAGAACAGTTTTTCTTTGATATCTTGAAGACAAAATTTAATGTAAGAAAAATTATTTTAAAAATATATTTTTTTGCTAACATTACGATTTGAACTTGGGTGCTCTTAGGCATGAGCGCACGTCATACACCAATAGACTACACGCCCAACCGGAAGATTGGCGGTTAAATAAAGTAGCGGTATCTAAAGCTAAGGTCTAAAAATAGAATTGTATCCCGTCAGACGAAAAAATGAAAAATCTTCTCAAATACTGCAAAAAAACTCTGTAGACATATCTAATTATCATTTTTAAGTAATTGTTGCAAAAATATCGTAAAACGAAAGCGAAATACGACCTGCAATGTAGACTATTGTATTCAATTTTCATCTTTACGAGATATTTCATCTACCGTCTTCGATTTGTGTCCCCGAAAAATCTATAAATAGTTTGTCAAGATAAAAGTTTTCTGGACCCAATTTTTAAAAGAAAAAGAAATGATGAATGATAAGTAATACTTAGATCTACTTAGAAATGCTGGTGGATCTAGTAGGCCTACCGATTGCATCGCTAAGAGCGTAACATCTGCATTGTTTACATTGGAGACGGGCGAAAATCGTACTCAGTAAAGTTCGTACATTGCGTTAATATTTTTGTTTTTCATTGCTATAAATTACAATGTTATAGAGAAATGCATTGACTGAAAGAGCAATTGTTATTTCATTTAGCAATTGCAGATATAATGTATTCATAAAACAACAGTTTTGGACATATAAACCCGAAATGGCGTTCTCTGTTTGGATATATAGGGGCAATTCATCAGCGTCAAAGCCTACGCCTCATATACAATTTTATTTGAATTAGAACATGAGCGCATTTGAGTACCACAACGAAACATATATCATTTTGTTTCTATCTTAATTGTTAATACAAACATACTTGTTATTTTGTGGTACTCGCCTGCGCTGATAGTTTATTTTTAATATAATTGGACAAAAATGGTATGATTTTCCAGTTTTTTGGAAAATAGGGGGTTCTAAAAAGTGAAATTAATCACACACAAAATTATTTGAAATTAACAAAATAGCACTTTTATACAGTTTAGAAGTTGTTTTGAATGAATATTGATCAATTGATGATATTTCTCATAGTTTACTTTTTTTGCATATTTTGGGCAAATTATGGGGGTTAGTGAACCAGGCCCTTTTGTCCCTGACAGAATTACTATATAATACTGTTAAGAACTGAACTAAATATCATAACTTCAAATCTCAATTATAGACATACATTGTAAAGATCAGTTTAAAATCTATGAAGGTCATATTTAACCCTTTACCATGCAATCCTGACTTTTAACAACCTTGAGACAGATGATTTTTGAAAACATTGTTGGAAAAGGAAGAAATGCTGGGAACCAGCATTTCTTCCTTTTCTGACAATGTTTTCTACTCTTTCAGTGACAAATCCAAGAATTTGATCCGCATTTGAAATAATTAGGTAATCTGTACAAGTGCTTTCAAATCGGACCAGAGCAAAATTTGGTGTGTGATAAAGATTTAACCCTTTTATTATACTAATATAATGATTTCGTGTCTCTGCAACAGAAAAGCCTTCAAGCCCCAGTTGTGTGGTCGTATAAGTGTAGTGAAGACTCAAGAACAGGAGTTTACTGGTTTGATCCATTATGGCTTGGCCAATTTATATCCGAGGACTGATGATCGTATATTGCAACAGGATTCATTCCTTTCTCACCACTGTTCATAATTTGTTTTCTTCAATGGTAACGTGGGATAGCAGCCACTGTGGCTTGGAGAGAATATTGTGCAGAGTACTGGAAAAAGAAACCTCTAGGTCAAGGCATGGATAGCTGCACTGGCTGCTGCAATAATAACTGAAATAATGTAGAAAATGGTGCTAAACACCATAAAACCATTCAATGCAACAGAAAGCTGTTGTCAATAATTGTTGGGAAAATAAGACAAGTTTTCTGATTAAAGGCAGCTGCTCATTTCTCTAAATAATTCTCTCCTTGAAAAATCTCCGTAAAGTAACATTCGATACTTGCAGCTGGTGCATCTAAGTGTTTTATTGATTGAAATGAGAGTTCAACGCTGAATAAACAGCTTGGGTCATAACACGGCAGTCAGTGCACCGAAGCATGTATTTCCTTTCTCAAATCAGTACTGACACAACTTTAAAAAATGTCACTACTTTTTCCAAGGCAAAGTAGGTGTGAGCTGAAAATCGTCATGAAGAAAACTTGCCTCAACTGGGTATTAAACCCACATCCACCACCTGCTAGGTCTACAATTTAACTTTTACCAAACAATCCCGACTTTTAACAAGTTGCCCCAAGAAGCCTTTTAAAAAAAATTGTGGGAAAAGGAGAAAATGCTCGTAACCAGCATTTTCTCCTTTTCCCGCAATGTTTTCTACCCTTCTGGAAACAAGCTTCAGTTTTTGAGTTATGTTTAATTTGTCATCTGCAAGACAGAGTGCTTTCAGTTTGGACAAGTCTAAAATTTTGTCATTTGCTAAAAAGTTAACTCTTTACTAAGAACTCTTTTAAGACTGGTTCAGATTGAAAGAGTCTCCGAACAAAAAAATAATTTGACTAAAAAGAATGAAATTATACCTTTGAAGACCAGATAACGATATGAGAAAATGTTGGTTACCAGCATTTTCTCCTTTTCCCACAATGTTTGCAAAGGCCTTCTCTGCAAGGTTCATTAAAGCCTGGGATTGTTTGGTAAAAGGTTATATTATAATACAATACTTAGACCTGGTCCGTCGAGTATATTCTACAGCTCTATTTAATACTAAAGGACAAAATTTTAGACTAGTCCAAATTGAAAGTAGTTACAAGGACAAATCAAATGGTGGTTTCTGTCTTTTAAAACAGGGTTGGGAAAAAAACTGTGGAAAAAAGAGAAAATGCTGGTTTACAGCATTTCCTCCTTTTCCCACAATGCTCTCAAAAGGCTTCTTTTTAAGAGTTGTTAAAAATCAGGGTGATATCAGATTTGAAAACAAACAGCATTTTCTTCCTTTCCCAAACATTGAGCTCTGTTAGCCTCGTCAGCTGCATGCAGGACTTGCAATTACAAGGGCATGGAGTTATGGATTCAATCCCTGGTTCCACCAATTTCTTTCCGAGAAAAAAGCAATATTTATTCTTCTCCCAGTGCTGACAAGTTTCAGCCTTGGTTGTGTGGGAAAGAAGCCAGCTTGGAACGAAAACCGTGCAGTCTCAGTACTGGTAAAAGAAACTCCAAAAAAGCATAGATAGGTGCACTAGCTGCCATAATATAACTTAACCCTTTACTCCATAGATACTCATTTCTACACACTGCTTGTTGGAGCCTTTGGAAAATATTGTGGCAAAAGGTGAAATTGCTCGTGACGAGCAATTTCACCTTTTGCCACAGTATTTTCTACACTATCAGAAGGTGTCATATACACATAAGAAACAGCTACATCCTTGCTGTTATTTAGGGTCAATTAGAGATGACCATAGAAATGCCTTATGGGGTAAAGGGTTAAATGATGTTGAAAATAGCATTAAACACCACACAATTAATCATTAACCCACAGTGTTTTCAATAGCCTCTCTTCTTCAGGGTCATTAAAACTGGGAATTGTGTTGTAAAGCGATGAATTTTCAAAGGGTTTGAAATCGGCACAAAAAAAGTCGGCCATAACTGCAAAATAAAATTTTAATTACATAATTACTATATGAATTTCCTGACAGCAATCTGGCTTTTCTTTTCTGCCAAGTGATATGTTATTCAATGGTTTTATAGTTTTTTTTTTTTTTATTCCAACCCTTTTAACTCTTAATCTAACGACAAAATTTTAGACTATTGCAAAATGAAAGCAATTGGTTTTAAAGATTGTTATTTATTTTTCATGCATTAACCCTCTACCAAACAATCCCTGGTTTTTACAACCCTGAGATAGACACTATTTGGAAACATTGTGAGAAAAGGAGAAAATATTGGTAATCAGCATTTTGTCCTTGTCCCACAATGTTTTCTACCCTGCTGGAAACAAATTTTTATTGCTGAGTTACAGTAATTATTTTGTTGTCTGTAAGCGCTTTAAATTTGGAACAGTCTAAAATTTTGTCATTTGGAAAAGTGTTGGATATAACTCAAAATTCAAATTTTTCTTCGGTAGGGTAGAAAAAATTGTGGGAAAAGGATAAAAAACTGGTTGCCAGCATTTTGCTGTTTTATAAACTAGAGCCGAGTCACTTATGTAGCTTTATACCCCCGCTAGCCCTGATTCCACTATGCTCCCAAAAACATTTTTGCCGGGGTATAATAATGCTTTCAACAGGCTTCTTTTTTTGGGTGAAAAGTAGGTATTGTGTTGTAAAGAGTTCATTCTTACATTTCAAAATAAATTTAGCCTATTTGCTTTCTTTAAGGTCTAAAAAACGGAAGATAATTCAATTGAAAACAAAGACTTTTTCAGAGCGGGTTTAGGATCCATTGTTGGTATTCAGATCAAAGATCAGACTGAAAGCTATGACTGCAGTAAGATCTTGATCTATCCCACTTAAGTCTACAATTGTGTCGAGCCCTGGTAGCTCAGTTATTAACCCTTTCCAAAACAATCCCTGGTTTTTACGGGTCAGGAATAGAAGCCTTTTGAAAACATTGTGGGAAAAGAAGAAAATGCTGGTAACCAGCATTTTCTCCTTTTCCCACAATGTTTTCTACCCTATCATTTAGAAAAAGCATCTTTTTAGCAACTGTTAATTTGTCATCTGCGAAATGCTTTGAATTTAGTCTGGTCCAAAATTTGCCATTTGGGAAAGGGTTAAAATACAGGACTTTAGAATGGGGTTGCTGGTTCGAATAACTAATTAAGTTACATTGCAGCAGGCAGTGCACCTAATCGTGTTTTCCTGGCCTGTATTCACATAAGAACGACCTTTGTCTTAATCTCCAGAATTGTCTACATTTGTAAGTGACACAACTTTTGATTGCCTAAACCATTCGGTTTAGCCAATCAGAAGTTGTGTTACTTACAAATGTAGAAAACCTTGGAGAATAAGACTAAGAATATTCTCAAGAATGATCAGTGAATGTGGGCCATTTTCCTTTACCACTAATCCACAAAATGTTCTTTCGAAGCCACTGGCTGGTTTTTTACATAAACCATTTTTGGAACAATGGTCAGCATTGAGAGAGTGGAACTTATCCTGTCACAACGACTATCATCAATCCTCGGAAAGAAATTGGCCGAGCTAAGGATCAAACCAGCTACCCCCAATTCTCAAATCCTGTAAGCCATTGACTGAGCTAACGGAGCTCTGCTATAAGAAAAGCATAATCAAAAGCTCTGAAAAAAAAATAAACGAACCCATTCAACGGTAGAAAAAGCTAAAATATATAAGTTCTAGAGAAGAAAATTTTATAATCTCTTACAAAAAACATCCAAGTAGGCAAAAGCAATTTAACCTTTAAGCAGCTATGAGTAACTCACTAGCCTATTGTGGACAGTGTAAATCAATATCAGGCTGCACAGAATGTGCAGTCTGATCTTGGCTCTACTCTGTCCAATATAGATATATTTTTCCTAAAAAAAAATTGTTTTGAAAAAGCATAATTAGGGACTTTACTATTGACTTGAAAGTTAGTTATTAGTTACTTAACAAGATAAGTGTTAAAACAGCATTTTAGTGTTACCTTCTCTAATATATTTAACAGCTTTCCTAACTCCTTTCAGTTCACATTCATGGATTAGAGCATAAAATTTCCTCACTGTCTGTGATTATTCCCACCACTGAAAAATGGTACTATAATTCTGGAGCAGAAATCATCATTACCAGCGAAAACTATTGGGATGATTATCCAAACAACAATAATTGATGTTAGTTTTTTTCCAGGACAGCTCTGTGTACATTTACATTTACAGCTAGCCTGGCATTAAGGCCCTGCATTTAAGTCATTCTACTAAGCAAGGTACACAACTACAGCAAAGTCACAGAAATGCGTGTTGTTACTTGCCCTTCATCTGAAATACAGGCTTAAATCAGACATTCAGAACATTGAGAACACAGAGTTTTCGTTTTGCAGTTTTACTTGATGACTTTCTTTCATGAAAAGGCTCTATTTAAGGGACTGACACCAGTCTAGTTTACAGCATACTGTGATGGATTGGTAAATCTGAAATGATCTTGATCACCAGAAAAATTTTGTAAATAAGCTCTCAACTCCAGACTGTTTCACTATTTGGTCTACCATGCTGAGCACAAGTCATTTAGTTGGTAGCACACAGGATTTCAGAACACTGAGGTTTGCTGGTTTGATCCACAAGTCAGCTATCTTCTCTCTGAGAGATGATTAAAGTCATAATGCAACAGGAATCATTTGCTCACCACTGACCACTGTTTGAAAATAGTCATGTGGGAAAGCAACTAGTGCCTTGGAAAGAATATTGAGCAAGATACCCATAAAATAACCCCTCCAATTAAGCCTGGATAGGCACAATGATCGCTGCCATATTATTGAAATAGTGTTGAAAATGGTGATTACTCTTTACCAAATGACAAAATTTTTGGCTTGTCCAAATCGAAAGCATAATATTATGCAGAGGACAAAATAAAAGTGACAAATTTTGAATTTGTTTTGTGAAGGGTAGAAAACATTGTGGGAAAAGGAGAAAATGCTGGTTACCAGCATTTTCTCCTTTTCCCACAATGTTTTCAAAAGGCTTCTTTCTAAGGGTCATTAAAAGTAGGGATTGTGTGGTAACAGGTTAAACACTACACAATTAATCAATGTGGCCTCTAGAGGGTGCACAAGGTTTTTCTATGATTTGACCTAGAAACCTAGTTTTTGATTCAAAATGACCCGTTTTAAACTCATCAAAGGTATCACAAGACAAAGTTCAATATTCTGATCAACTTTCAGGAAATTTGGACTGAAAATGTGGCCTCCAGAGCATACACCAGGTTTTTCTAAGATATGACCTACGGACTTATATTTTGACCCAACATGACACGTTTTCAAACTCATACAAGGTATCACAAAGAAAATGTTCTGACAGACTTTCAGGAGTTTTGGACTAAAAATGTGGCTTCTAGAGAGTACACAAGTTTTTTCTAAGATTTGACCTAGTGACCTAGTTTTTGACCAGACATGACCCACTTTGAAACTAGTCTGAGATCATATAAAAAATTTTGACCAAATTTGAGGAGTTTTGGACTGAAAATATGGCCTCATGAACAAACATGAGGTTTTTCCAAGATCTGACCTAGTGACCTAGTTTTTGATGTAACATGACCCATTTTCAAACTCACCCAAGGTATCATCAAGATATATTCTGACCAACAGAAAATGTGGCTTCTAGAGTGTACAGCAGATTTAAGATTTTACATAGTGACCTAGTTTTTCCACCAGACATGACCCATTTTCAAATTTGTCGGTGATATAATCAAGATCAACTCTCTGATCTTCTTTCAGGAAATTTGGACTGAAAATGTGGCCTCCAGGGTGTACACAAGGTTTTTCTAAGATTTGACCTAGTGACCTAGTTTTTTACCTTAAATGGCCCGTTTTTCAAATTTGTCAAAGGTATCACAAAGACAAATATTCTGACAGATTTTCGGGTGTTTTGGACAGAAAAATATGGCTTCTTGAGTGTACACTTGGTTTTTCTACGATTTGATCTAGTGACCTACTTTTTGACTAAACGTGACCCATTTTCAAATTCGTGAGAATACCAGCAAGACAAACATTCTGACAGACTTCCAGACTTCAGTAGTTTTGGATACAAAAATGTGGCCTCTAGAACATTCACAAGGTTTTTCAAAGACATGACCTAGTGACCTAGTTTTTTATCCTTGATCCGACATGACCCATTATCAAATTGGTCCAGAGTATTATCAAGACAAACATGATGACCAAGTTTAATGAGTATTGGACTGAAAATGAGGCCTCTAGAGCATATACAAAGTGAAGGATGATGGACACAGCAAGATCACAAAAGCTCACCTTAAGTATTGTGCTCAGATGAGCTAAAAGAATCTTCTCTTCATTCACTTTTTCTAATGTAATAAAACAGCATAAAATAGGAACCAACAGAGAAGAGGAGAGGCTTCTATGCATTACATAAATATTAAAATTATCTACAAAATGTAAACTGTATGTCAAGAATTAGATCATACATTTTTGTACGCTAAAAGATTTTACTTTCTAGGAACGGGAAAGAAGCTAATGCAGTATTGATCATTCATTCCAAATGTTGTTCTGACTCTAAATTACAAGACAAGGCATTAGATTAGCCATCTTAGAACTAAAATATGCATTAAAAGTAATTTTAACCCTTTAACACACAATCCCGACTTTTAACAACCCTGAGAAAGATAGCTTTTGAAAACAATGTTGGAAAAGGAGAAAATGCTGGTAACCAGCATTTTCTCCTTCTCCCACATTGTTTTCTACCTTTCCCAAAACAAATTTCAATTTCTGATTTACATTCATGTTGTCGTCAAAATTTTGTCATTTGGTAAAAAGTTAATTGCTTACCAGCATTTTCTCCTTTTCTCACAGTGTTTTCAACTCCATCAATTCAGGTGCATTTTTTTTTTTGTAGTGTGCAAATGCTTTTATGTTAGTCCAGTAGAAAATTTTGTCAATTGGTGAAGAGTTGAGATGTCTGGAAAATGGTAATCAATACAGATGGTTTTATCGTCCTTGATCAATTACAATACAGACTGTCTGTGGACTGCTAGACCACTACCAACAAGATAAAAGTGGAAGCTGAAACCTTTCAACCCTATACCAAACATCCAAATGTTACACAATTACAAATTTAAAACCTTTTTTGCTACAAGAAATTTAGAACCTTTTTTGCTACAACAAATTACCGTAATTCTTATTAACCCTTTCACAGCACAATGACAATTTTTGATGACTCTAAGGTAGAAGCCCTTTTAAAAATGTTGTGGGAAAAGGAGAAAATGCTGGTAACCAGCATTTTTTCTTTTCCGAAAATGTTTTCTACCCTTCCCAAATCAAATTTGGACTTTACAGTCACATTTATGTTGTTGTCTGCAAATGCTTTCAATTTGGACCAGTTTATAAGTTTGCTGTTTGGTAAAGAGTTAAGAATATGAAATTTCTATATTGAAGTTTAAAAACTATGATTCTAAAAAGGAGAATTTCCTGGAAGACAGTATTTTCTCCTTTTCCCAGGTTCTCAATGCCATAAATTCTTCCTTAATGTCTGTGAAAGTGGTTTATTGCAATTTGATTAAATCCTTTACCACAGAATCCAGACTTTTAACGACCCTTAGGAAGAATCCTATTGAAAACATTGCATGAAAAGGAAGAAAATGCTGATAACCAGCATTTTCTCCTTTTCCCATTTCTGAATCATATTTATTTTGTCGTGATTGCAAAAGCTTTCAATTTGGACCAGTCTATAATTTTGTTGTTTGGTAAAGAGTTCAGCCTTATGCTTCTAAACAAGTGAAGTGAAACTTTTAAAAGGTGACCCTTCAGATTTTGGGACAAATATTTTATAAAAATACAAAAAAATCCACCATTTAATTTTCATTCATAAAACCCCAGTAGCCGAAAATTATCTGACAACAAAAGAAAATAGAGATTTTCTACAGCCAAGGTTGATAACGATGGGAAACAAGTCTATTTTTACACCAGCAACTCGCTCATTTACAGACCAGTTATTACACAGACAAAGCTTCAAACAGCATTCGAAGAAGACATTATGGAAAATAATTACATGTTTGTTATGTTATGGAACTTAAGCATCATTTAAGTCACATACCAGTCACTTGACATTCCCACAATGCTTTGTTGATTTCTGGCGCAAAATCTAAAAATACCTTAAGAGGCCAAGTAGCCTTTTAAGAGAACACCGTCGAAAAAAGTTTTCTTTGTAATTTTATGATTCTTAATTATTGACAATTTGTTTTGTTTTTCTTATAAATTTCAGTGATATATATATTTTCTAATTTAGTTAGATGTGAAAAATCTAAATACCCACTAGTAAAAATACAAATTTTGTTATTTCAAAGTTTGGTTTTTTTGGGGGTGGGATAGTGGGGGGGAAATAAGGCCTTATTGACCAGTGTAGATTAAAGATCAGACTGCATGTTCTGTATAGTCTAATCCTGATCTACTAAGTTCACAAATGGTCGTGAGTTGTGCTTAGCAGCCACAGCCATTAGGATGACTGAAAAACAGTTACCAATACAGAACTGATAGTTTTAATCATCTTTGATCCATTACAATACAGAATGTCTGTAGACCACTACAAGTCTGGGGTGAAAGATCCAAATTTCATCGAAAGATAAATGAGAGTTTAAAAACTTTGAACTGTATACAAAACATCTTGCAAATTGACAAAGCAAACGTGATTCTGGACTTTAATTTTTTTTTTTTGAAGATTAGAAAACATTGTGGGAAAAGAAGAAAATGATAGTTCACACTATTTTCTTCTTTCCCCATAATGTTTTTAAAAGATTTCTTCTTCAGATTCAGTCAAACTTGAGAGTGTGAAGTAAAGTGTTCACTCTTTACAGAGCTCCAGATACAAGGGAGTGATGCCATTTTAAATCCATTATTTCTCATCCAAACCCTACACTGTGGATACTCATTAGAGTCATCTCGATGAGACGATTCTAATGAGTACCCACAACATGGGGTTTAGAAGAGACTTATTAATATTTTCAATTTTTAAAAATAAACTCACTCCCTCTCTGGAGCTCAATCTTTACCATACAAAAAATGTTTACCTTCAGGTCCAAATTCAAAGCTTTTGCATATGACATTTAAATGTTATTCAATACACAAAGTTTCTTTTTCAAAGGTAAGAAATTTTAGAAGGGGAAAATGAAAGAAAATGCTGGTTGTCTGCACTTTTTCCTTTTCCTAAGTTTTCTTTTCCATTTAACTCTTTACCAAACCTGGTCCAAACTGAAAGCACTTGCAGATGACAAAATAAGCGTAACTCAAAAACTGAAATTTGCAGGGTAGAAAACATTGTGTGAAGAGGAGGCTTCTATCTCAGGGTCATAAAAACCAGGGAATGTTTGGTAATGGGTTAGGAAAACAAATCTCATCTCCCACTTTTATCTGTAGTCTGCAAAGGCTCTTTTGGACAAATTCAAAATTTTATTGTCTGGCAAAGGGTAAACGACGAAGTAAGTTGTCCTGAAAATGGCTAATAATTTGGACAGGAGTTTCGCAATGAGAGGCTGTGCACTGCAGAGGCTCATTTTAAACAAGACCAATAATGAATAATATATTTTTCCCTTTCAGTCGCAGGATTTTATATGGTTCATCAGTCAATCAAAATAGTCTGTTATAAGTATGTAATATATCATAAATTTACATTCAGCTTAAACCATATGATTTCTACAAACAGAACTTCATTTCCATAATAGGGTCAAAAAAACTTTTTATTTACCTTTCTTTCCTTGTTCAGTCATAATATTCAGATAATTTTCTTTTTGCCATACTTGTATGGTAAGGTAGTTTATCGAGGTATAAAAGTGAAATATTGTTTGATATTTCATTGTCATGAGAACCAGTGAAAATTACCAATCTTATTTACTAACTCTTCAAATGACGATGGAAACAGTAGTTCCCTTGCACTAGTTACTCCAGTAAACTGTGCATGCTATTCAACTACTTGGAAATATGATGTAACTGTGGCATCTCATATATTCTTGTATTCATGTAACAACATTATCATGCAAAAACCAACGGAACCAGTGACCGGAGGCTTGAAACCTAGGCCTTCAGATCACAAGTCCTACATTTTATAATAAAGCAGAGATTCGTCATCTACCCAAAATTTTATTTGTTACCACATTACAAAATTGTACACCTGTCAAAACTTAGGGTTATCACTGAATGTGATTACACCCCACCAGTTCCTTGTCACAAAAACAGATCTTTGTCATAGAATGCAGGATGGTTAACTACAAAAGTAAGAGTTGAAAAAGTTCAAGGGCAGATAATTCCACCACAAATTAGTCAGCAGAGTCAAGGAAAGTGCACATGCAAAACTTCATATATGTAGGAAGTGTGTGTGTAAATTTGAGTTCAGTACGTGAAAAACTGTAGGAGTATAGCTCCTGATGAATTTGTGTCTATGGACAGACGGACAGACAGCCATGGCGATTCCTGGTTACCCCCTCCACTTCATAGTTCGTAATTAACCCTCTGGCGGCTGAGTGTAACTCAAGGACCTTTTTTCAGACAGGGTAGATTCAAATCTTGGAATAACACTGTCCAAAATGGACATACCTTTCCCTAGAGCTCCAGATAGGTGGAGTGATTTTGATTTCAAAATTGTAAATATTAATCATTCTCCTTTAAACTCCATGTTGTGGGCACTCATTTGAACTGGCTAGATGAGATGATTCTAATAAGTACCCACAACATAGGGTTTGGAGGAGGAAATAATGGATTTAGAATACCATCACTCCCTCTTATCTGGAGCTCTGTTAAATTCCCCGAAACACCTTTAATATTGCAAAATCTTGGGTTTTATTATTGGCTTGATAGATTCATTTCACTTACTAATGGCATGATGTGGATTAAAAGCAGCTCCAAATGATATTTTAAATTCTGGATCAAATGATGTAATTTGTCTTTGTTAAGGTTGAAAACATTGTGGGCAAAGGAGGAAATGCTGGTAACCAGCATTTTCTCTGTTTCCCACAATGTTTTCATATCCCTTTTTCTCAAGGTTCATTAAAACTCAAGATCAGGATTGTGCTGTAAAGGTTCAAATTAGTATTTGCAAATCAATGAAGCAGATTAACTCTTATATAGCAGATTTAACTATGAATGACGGTGATTGATGAATTGACTACTCGTTGATTTCATAAATATAATTATCCTAACAAAAAAGGTCACTCTGACTGTCATGTTTTATAATTTCCTTTAAATTGAAAAGATAATGAACTCCCCCACTCGTTTACCATGATTATTAATAAAGACGGAAAAAAAATAGCAATAAAGCATTTGATGGTCATGTGGTGTTTAATAGAGATTCATTCTGGTAAGTTTGGACTTATTCTGATGAAAACTGTAGGAGTTGTGCGCACAAGAAATTGCACAGACGGGCATGGCATAGACAGGTCAATGGACGGGCAACAAGAGGGCCATAACAAAAAACTACCCTTCAGGCGTATAAAAAATCATGCAGTGCCGGAACTACTTTTGCTCTCAAACTTATATAAACAAACATGTATACAAGATTTCATACCAAACCCCTGCGAGAAGGTTCATGAACTATTCATGAACTGTTCATGAAACGCAAATTTTGCCTTTCATGAATTTTTTGTTCATGAACCAAAGTTCATGAACTGTAAGGAAGTTCAAGAACTGTTCATGAACTGCAAAATTGTGCCTTTCATGAATTTTTTGTTCATGAACCAAAGTTCATGAACTGCAAGGAAGTTAAAGAAACTTAAATGAACCCTTTTTGTAGTTCATGAATTTGCAGTTCATGAACATTCACAGAAAGTTCATGAATATTCTGTAACTGCTATGGTGTACAAAAATTCACCTTAATATAAACCCTTAACATTGTTTATGCTGTGGATGACAACTACAATATTTAGTAGCAACCACAACCAAAACCACATGACATAAGCTTTCAGATACTTTGTACCAGTAAGCTAAAAAGCAACAAACCTAACAAACAAGAAGCTCACTATATGAAATTTATACGTTGAAATTTATAAAGTATACATATAAAACCAAATACTTGAAACACCAACTTAACCCATTACCACACAATCCCTACTTTTGACGACCTTGAGAAAGAAGCCTTTGGAAAACATTTTGGGAAAAGGAGAAAATGGTGGTTACCAGCATTTTCTCCTTTTCCCACAATGTTTTCTACCCTTCTCAAAACAAATTTCAAATTTTCAATTACTTATATTTTGTCATCTGCAAATGCTTCGATTTGGACAAACCTAAAATTTTGTTGTTTGGTAATGAGTTAAACACATGCAGGTGACTTTTGAAAACACTTGCTACAGGAGAAGTGTCAATTTTCTTTTCTTCATCCATGTTGATTTTCTTTTCGATGATGTCATCTACTTTCTTTCCGGTGTCTAGGTATTTCTCCAAACGTTCTTCTATTTTCTTCAACTCTCTCCTCCTACATTTGGCATCATCTTCAAGTTTCCTTATTCTTCTTTAACTGAAAAAAATTCATTGTTCAGGATGAATTGATTTAACTGTAAAGAAGTATGCAATTAGTTATCACGTAACAGCATTTCACAAAATATAGATTAAATCATGAAATGATGCAAAATCATTCATAAATGAACCCCCGGTAATATCCATAACTTAAGACCCATTCACTTCTATGTAATATGTACAGAATGATGTCAAAAATGACGTCACAAAAATATTTCACTGAAAACAGAGGTTATGTGATAAACACATGTATATACCAAGTCACAAACACTCCTGTTGCTGCTGTTACCCCTTTACCAAACGACAAAATAGTAGACTGGTCCAAATTGAAAGCACTCGCAGACAACAAAATAAACGTAACTCAAAAATTGAAATTTGTTTTCAGCAGGGTAAAAAATCATTGTTGGAAAAGGAGTAAATGCTGGTTACCAGCATTTTCTCCTTTTCCCACAATGTTTTTAAAAGGCTTCTATCTCAGGTTCGTAAAATCCAGGGATTGTTTGGTAAAGGGTTAAACTGTGAATTGTTATTCATTTGTTTCTATGACTAATGTTTCAAAACGCACTCAAAGAAATGCACATCATGTTTATCACTCACAGTGCATTACATACAATTCAAATACAGTCGATCTTGTTCTAACGACCACATGTATTAAGCGACTTTTGTGCTTAACGACTGTTTTAAAGTCAGCCCAAACTATTTTCCTCTATTTTTATGTTTTATTCAGCGACTGTTGTCCCACGCGCCCAACAACTGTCAATTTTGGCACGAAAATCTATCATAGATTTTAATAAGCGACCGACACTTTACCTGCACAGGTGTTAGATTTTCCTATCTGATGACTTGTTTGTAGTGTTGGGAAATTGGTTTAAAATCTCAATCGATGATCGCTTTGTAATCAGAAGAGCAAACCAACTAGCTATTGATAGTACAATCGGTTTAGACTCGATTTAACTGAGAATGTCTTTTTGCTTAAAATACTGTGACAATATTGTAAACATGATAGTCTTCATAAATTAAATTTATACAGATGTTGTATTCTGCACTTTAATCAGTTTAAATAAATTACAATTAAGTTTTTTTGCTTTAAGTATTTTAAGCGAAAAGACATTCTCAGTTAAATGGAGTCAAAACCAATTGTATTATTGATAGCTAGTTGGTTTGCTCTTCTGATTACAAAGCGATAATTGATTGAGATTTTAAACCAATTGCCCAACACTACAGAGACTTAAAGACCCCTTTTTGCCAGTTGTGGCTCACAATAATACTACCTTTAGTTCTTTCTTGAGCTGCCAACAGGAGTGTCAGGATTCTCCATGGAGGTATTTCCTACTGTCATGCCTGAAAAATATAGTAATTTCATGAAAGATAAAACAAGAGGGACAAAATGGCCCTAGATCACTCACCTGAATTTTTGAGAGGACCATAGCTTTTTTTTTTTTGAAGGTATTGAAACACTGGAAACAAAATCATCATTTTAACGAGCAATTTGTAAAAGGTCACCTGTAAAAGTCCTTTCAAAATCTGACCAGCAGTCAGAGAAGAAGAATTTTCAAGAATTTCTTCATTTCCATGTACATGTAGTGCAAGTAGCCCCCATTCACTAGAACAATGTTTCTGGACGAATCAAACTTTCACGAACAATTTTCGAAAAGGGTCACCCAAGGAATATCTCTGTGAAAATTTTCCAAAATCTGACAAGCCATTTCAGAGAAGAAGAATTTTTAAGAATTTCTTCATTGACCTATAGTGCAAGTAGCCCCCATTCACCAGAGCCATGTTTCTTGATGAATCAAAATTTCACGAACAAATTTTGAAAAGGGTCACCCAAGGAACATCTCTGTGAAATTATTTCAAAATCTGACCAGTCGTTCGAGAGAAAAAGAATTTTTAAGAATTTCTTCATTTCCCTATAGCGCAAGTAGCCCCCATTCCCCAGAGCCAGTTTTCTTGACCTATCAAAATTTCACGAACAATTTTTGAGAAGGGGCACCTAAGGAACATCTCTGAAATAATTTTAAAATCTGGCCAGTGGTTTCTGGGAAGAAGAATTTTTAAGAATTTCTTCCTTTCTGTATAGTGCAAGAAACCCCCATTCACCAGAGCCATGTTTCTTAACAGATCAAAATTTCGCGAACACTTTGTGAAAAGGGTCATCCAAGGAACATCTCTGTGAAACTATTTTAAAATCTGACCAGCGGTTTCAGAGAAGAAGAATTTTTAAGAATTTTTTCATTTCTGTATAGTGCAAGAAGCCCCCATTCACCAGAGCCATGTTTCCTGACGGATCAAAATTTCGCGAACACTTTTTTTTGGAAAGGGTCACCCAAGGAACATCTCTGTGAAATTATTTTAAAATCTGGCCAGCAGTTTCAGAGATGAAGAATTTTTAAGAATTTCTTCATTTCTGTATAGTGCAAGAAGCCCCCATTCACCAGAGCCATGTTTCTTGACGGATAAAAATTTCGCAAACAATTTTTGAAAAGGGTCACCCAAGGAACATCTCTGTGAAATCATTTTAAAATCTGGTAAGTAGTTTTAGAGAAGAAGATTTTTAAAGAATTCCATTTCGTTGCTATGGCAACCAGAGTTTTTGACGGAATCAAATTCTGTGAACACTGTTTAAAGAGGACCTCCCAAGGAACATTCCAGCCAAGTTTGGTCCAAATTGGCCCAGCGGTTTAGGAGGAGTTGATGTTTGAAGAATTGTTGACGACCCACGACGGACACCGGGTGATCCTAAAAGCTCCCCTTGAGCACATTGTGCTCAGGTGAGCTAAAAAAAAAACAAACGCAAAAAGAAAATGAACATGATTAATTATTTTATGTTTATCCAGAATTAGAGATTTTATACTGCAAAACACATTTAATCTGTTTTATATGGGATGCCACAACTTTAGACACATAAATTTAAGTTTTATTCAGTTGTAATATATAAGACAGTTAACATATTCAGAATTCCTGGCTGTATAAATCAGTACAGCACTCAACTCAGACAGGTAATCTTCTATATAGCTCGACTAAGAGAAAGGCTGAAATATCTAGGCTTGAAGTTTTATCAAAGTATTTTTATGAGTAAAATAACATGTAATTTTAAAACGCACGTAGCAGTGTACTTTCAATAAGATCGAAAAGGAAGTGTGGGACGAGCAAGGCAGGGCAAATATGCCTAGGGACGAACTGGTTTTGGGACGAACAAGCCCGGAGCCAAATTCCATTACAACACCGAAATTTATGAATCTTCTACATTTTGCAGCAAGACTTTTTAAATCGTCCGTACGTACAGTAGACCGATAAGTGCCGATTTCCTTTTTTAACAAAATCAAACAAAATGGCGTACTGCTACGTGTCGAGTATCAAATCATTGTAAGCCTTCAAGTAACTCACTGAGAGTAGATCTAGATGTCAATAGTCTACTTACTTACCATTTCCCTTGGTATTTTGTGTAGGTCCGTCGTCCTGGTGAAGTATCATCTCTTAATGCTGATTCCGATCAAACAAACCAGTTGTTTTCCTCGACCCAATACACCGAGATTTTTGTGAGCGGTGAGCGGCATCCATTAGTTTGGTGTAGGTTCGTTTGGAAAATTCCGCCGAATAATTTACAAAGTCGAGTTTTCGAGAGTTTTCATTGGTAACTATAAATAGCGCACCGGGCTAGAGGGCGTACTTGATCATGTGATCCATCTCGCTCTTCATGCAAGCTCTAAGATTTATCTCGTGACGAAAAATGAAAAAAAAAAAATTATAATCAAGTTTAGACGCTGTAAAACCATTTTTCTGGTCAGTAAATTACACAAATAATCTGGACTCAAACACAGCTGAATTATTACGTACAACATTTCCACGGCGGGGAACCGGTCTTTACATTTCACAGATGGAAACCAGATTGCTAACCGGATGTCTTACACAAGCAAAGGAAACTTGAAAGTTTCGTGCGCGGACAGACGATATCTAAAGGTATTTTCAATTCGACGCTTCACTTTATATGATCCCATCCTATTGTAGATTGGTTTAATTTTTTCTTGCTCTTTTATGCCGTTTTCGAAATTTACTTAGATCTAATTCAGGTTTTATGATGTGTGTAATTTAGACATTTATCCAATTCGTACCAAGAACGTTTCGTCTTTATTTCTATTTCCTTAACCCATTACCACACAATTCATACTCTTGACGACCCTGAGAAAGAAACTTTAAGAAAACATTGTGGAAAAGGGAGAAAATGATGGTAATCAGCATTTTCTCCTTTTCCCACACTGTTTTCTACTCTTCACAAAACACATTTTAATTTAATTTTTCAGACACTTAAATTTTCGGACACTCTTATTTTGTTGTCTGCAAATGCTTTCGATTTAGACAAGCATAAAATATTCTTGTGTGGTAATGGGTTAAGTAATATTTCTTCAAGTATATTGCACCTAAAAAAAGACATTGTAACTAGTTTCTGCATTTTTTTCAAAATACTATGTCCCGGGTCATCCACCATTACTGGAAATATAACCATTACAGGGAACCCCATTACAGTCATACACTGTAAACTTTTGTAAATCTAAGCACCCCATCTGAGGAGAGATTTGGTTATGTGGTATGGTGGCTCAGTTGGTCTGACTGCACAGTTTTCTCAACCGCTTACATTTATAGCGTTTTAGTGCTTCATTCATTTGAATATGTGTTCACAAAGTCATCTGGTACACATTCATTGTTAATTCTGGAAAAGTCACTTGGCATTGCAGTTCGATACTATTGTCCCAATGTTACATGTTTCGATCATTGTCATGTTTTTGTAGCTCTCAAGAAATGTGCAATTGTTGGATTGTGTCGTGATAAAATTTATCAGGTTTATCAAAGGTTTATACATTGAAGTTATCTTCCCTAAAGATAAGCTTCGGTATTTGAATATGCAATCTGTAATTGGTATGTCAAGATTTTGTTCTTACATCGAAGAAAACTGGTAACATAGGGATATATATGTTTCATGATTAAAATGATATTGTCATAAAAGTTTATTTTTTGTTATTTTATAGATCTGGAATCTATGCGGAAGTTAGCAGATTTACAATGAATAAACAAAAAAAAGTTTGAATGTACACTATGCTTCAGAAGGTTCATTCAGAAATGCCATATGAAAAATCATATAGTTCAGTACCATGATAAAGGTAAGCTAAATGAAGTTCAATTGACAACATAATTTGTCAAGCCTCATTTATACAGAAACTTTAGTTTCAGACTGTCAAATTTTCTGGATCAACGAAACAAACTTAACCCATGAAGTGGTTGAACCGACTTCAGTTGTGTTTGCGGACAGCATTGAATATGCAGTCTGATCCGAGATCTACATTGTCCATAACTTTGTCATATTTTCCAGCTAAATATATCTCAAGTAATATTTTCTGGCCATATTAAAAAAAATGAGAAACTAATGGATCGTGAATAAATGAACTGTTGCCATGAAATTACTGAAAAATTGTAGAAAGTGGCGTAAAACACCAGAAACATGGATGGAATAGTCGAGCGCAGTGTTATCACTGGCAGGGCTTGTTGTATACAAATTCTACTAGACAATGGGTTTCACATGGTTTGCTGAATGACCCTGAATATGAAATTCAAATCTTTGCTTTGATAGATAATTATAACTTGATCCCTTTTTACCTTTTTACACACATTCCCGATTTTTAATGACCCTGTGAAAGAAACCCTTGAAAATAGTATGGGAAAAGGAGAAAATGCTGGTTACCAGCATTTTCGTCTTTTCCCAGAGTGTTTTCTACTCTTTCTAAAACAATTTTTAATTGTTCAGTTACATTCATAGTGTTGTATCAACTTGTTTGCACATGCTTTCCATTTAGACAAATCTTAACTTTTGTTTTTTGGTAAAGAGTTAACCTACATACTTCATTTTTTTTGTATCTGCAGCACAACAAAATACCAACCAGTTATGAAGAAGTCACCGTCAATGGGAGAAAAGTGTTCAGATGCTCCATTTGCAGCAGATGGTTTAGGCAGAAGCAAAGTATTGTGCAGCATCAGATTCGTGACCACTGTAAGTATATGTATTTGTTTTTAACTCGCCAGAGCACAAAGTGATTGTGATCACTCTGTCATTTGATGTTAATCAATTAATGACTCAGTTTTTAGCTCTACTGGCCATTTTAAGTCTAACAAAGCGTATGGGATACCACATTGTCCATGGGCGGATCCAGAGGGGGGAGTGGGGGTCCGGACCCCCCCCCTCCCTGTAATTTTGGCAAAAATGTGGTTATTGGAGTCGTGAAATGGTACTGGTTTGATATTGCTCAGCATATATGTAAAATACAGTCATAAATTTAAAAAAAAAAAAAGGTTCCAAATGTGGATACCTCCTCATGGTTAGAACTGGAAACATTGACTTTTCTTGTTAACGATTTACATCCACTGAAATCCGGAAATCAAAGTATAATAAAATAAGACGAGCGCGTTTTTGGAGGGACACCACCCCTGAGAAAGATATCTGGATTGGTGCATGTTGTCTGTCATGAATTTTTGTCTTTTCAGCTCACCTGAGCAAAATGTGCTCTAGGTTAGCCTTTATGATTGCCCAATGTCAGTCATCAGCCATGTGGCATCAACATCTTCTCATAAACATCTGGCCAATTTCACCT
Organism: Tridacna crocea; assembly: GCA_943736015.1. NCBI lineage: Eukaryota > Metazoa > Mollusca > Bivalvia > Cardiida > Cardiidae > Tridacna > Tridacna crocea. The sequence goes on along the minus strand of OX031066.1, from coordinate 27,449,399 downwards.
TAACCTCACATAACAATCCTTAGTTGGTCTTGAAAAGTTTTTTTTAAAGAATTTAATTCGAACTTGAACCATGGCAGTGGAAAGAAAAAAATTAAATTTCCAATCTTTATTTTTTTTGTAGTTCACACCGTTTTTCAGTAGTATTTCAGACATATCAAGGCAGCCAGTTTACCTATCCATGTGTTTCTTTCATCTCTTATACTGGTATTTAAAGCAATAATCTTCCAAAGCAACTGGCTACTTTCCTGCATTGACTATTATATAGCCCAGAGATGGAAGACAAATGACTTGGGTTGCACTGACCTCCATGGTAAATGTAAAAAGAGATTGTTGGCTACAATGGGATTTGAATTCTTGACCCCTGGATTACAATGTAGCCCTCATTACCGAGTTACTTGAGCTCAGCTGTCAAATTTTGGAAAAACCTTGTTTGCCACATTTTCTGTTCTGTATTCATGGGAGCTGATCAGAATGCAGGTCAGATGATAGCTTAGACAAATTTGAATAGTAGTCACCTTCGGTCAAAAAGTAGATCACAGAGCCAAAATTTAGAAATACTTTGTATTATTCAATAGGTGAGTGCAACACTATTCTAAATGTCTGTACAATGTACAGGCACTTATAATAGTGTTGCACTCACCTATCGAATATGCTGTTGAGGCCCTATTCTCTTGATTATTATGGGAAGAAAACTTTCCCCTATGAACCTCATGTTCAGAAACAAATGTAATGCAGCCTGACTTCAAGCTAAAAAAGTTGAATCTGTTTCATGGTGCACTTAATTAATTAGGACTGGACCTCTCTAGCTCTTGTACTTGTATGTATCCAGGAAACATTGGTAAGAGGACTGTTACCATATGACTAAATTATGATTAAAATGGCATTAAAATCCTTGTTTCCAATCAATCCATTTAGTTGAGACTATTGAATTTCGCTTTAATCTTTGAAAATTATACATTCTGTCTGTTAACAAGATGTATTATCCATTTCAGACATGGCTACAACTAGAGATATTCATATGCACACAGAATTTCCTGAAACAACGCAAGTTTACGTAGAAGCAGAAGATTTGCCAAGTTCCCATTCAAATTTGTTAGAGACAATATGAATATAAACAAGGAGAATAGGTCCAGAATGTCAAATGAAACTGCAGACAGGCCAGGCATCTTGTCAAAGCTGAATGATATTGACCATGATTCAGACAGTTCTCCATCAATTTGTTCTTTGGATTGTGATGTCTCAGAATGTGACTGACTAGAATTCATTTTTTTCAGATATTTTCAATTTGGATGAGTTCAAACTTTGGACTTACACTCAAGCATCTTCGTTTCTTGAGCAATTTTCTTCAAACATTCTCACACTGTTTATGGGGTATTCTCACTGTATGACATATAGTGTAACTTCAAAAAAATCCAGTTGGATTTCACTGTTATTTGGCATGGAGTTTCCTTTGCCAAGTTGCTGTTAGATATCATACTTTGAAGATATTTTGATTCATAAAGAAGTATTTCGGCTTTGGGTGATTGGTGGTAATGAGCAATTGCCATCTTGACTCAGAGTATTAACAGAATAGCCAATGGAACAATATAGGGTCATTATTGCCCTCTTGTTGTGAATTTGATTTATATTAAATGTTAAGTATAGATTTATTACCATAAAGACTGTAGAAGGTGAACCTGTGACTTTAACTTAAATTTTTATGTGGAAAATGTTAAATGATAGTTTATTGACTGAAAATTTTCGGAGTTGGTAGTGTCATTAAATTTAGTTTATTAAGTCTGAATAATACCTCATCAAAGCAGAAGTTCAAGAACTTGAAATTTGGTTCATGAACTGTTGAAGAACTTTTTTAAACATTTTGCAGAATGGTTCATGAACTTGATTAGTTCAAGAACTTGCACCGGGGTTCATGAATGGTTCTAGAACCCAGAGCAAAGTTCATGAACTTTATACACCTCAAAACAAAGTTTCATGAATTTTTTACAAGATTCATCAAATGTTCATGAACTTGGCATAAGTTCATGAAAAGTTAGTGAACTTCATGAACTGTTTCGCAGGGGATTAGTCCAAAGTTCAAATGCAAGCAAAGGTTATTTTCTCTGATAATTATAAAGTGAAAAAAAAATGTCCAACAAATTTGTAAAAGTTGGAAGAGAAAACCTAAAAACTCATAGAAAATTTACTATAGGTACGAATTTATAAATTAACTTTCAACTTTCAATAGATCTACTAACTCTGCAAAGTTCAGTGCCATGAAATGTGCACTGAGGAGGTACTTAAAAAAACAATGCAAACTTGTAATGTTATAACTTTAATGTGCATCTTTCTTGTCTATGATATTGTACTATAATGAATTTTTGTGTTTTCTATATTCCTCTATATATTTGACAAGAAAATGTGAAGTTTTTAAAGGTCAAATGAGTATTGTGCATCAGTCTTCCTATCCTAACAGACATTTTCGTCTATCCTAACAGGCATTTTCTTCACCAACACCATCATTACACTCACCTCAATTCTTACCGATTGTCTATATTTCACAAGGATCTTTAATATTAAAGTAATTGGCAGGGATTTGTTTCCTGAGACAATGATATAATCAAAGTACTGAAAGTACTGTTGGAAGGCGAGTTTAGAATATAGGCATAACCAGGGCTCCGGAAATTTTTCGATCTCAATCAGTCCAGGCCGTAACAATCCCCCCCCCACGACCTACCCCACCCCGATCGTAATAGTTCAAACATTTGCAGACGACCCCACTCCCCCCCCCCCAAATTATTTCATAAAACATCATTATTTCCACTCATGAACAGAATTTTAGCTTTCGCTTATTGCTCTATTCAGAAATTTGTCTAAATTCACTGTTAAAATTCATTATTAAAGATAAGAAGATAGTTTGAAGTCCCTCTGATCGGACGACGCCACGCTGCTCATTGTGGTGTCATGGGTTTTCGCGCTTTTTTGGCGATCTATTTTTTCTTGACAGTTAGATTCTGGAGAAGTATTACTACATGATTTGACATCATTTAGTCAGTTTAAATAGCAAGTAACTTAAAAAGCTGTCACTTTACACTAGGTAAGAGGAAGAAAGCCTTTGTTACTCTTGTCATAAATGACTCACCAGCTTCATTATCATACCAGTGTACTTCGCATTTTATACTGATTGTGTTTAACCCATATTTATGCCAGATGCACGGAAGCTAGTTTATATGAAGTTCTAGACGATAATTTCATGTCTCAGATTGACATTTAGGCAGATATCTTTCATCGTCAAAGACAGGTCATTTCAAATTTCCAAATATCAAAATCCGGGCTCTGGGAAGCTTGCCGAGTTGTCAACTTTTGTCAAGACATCCATGGACAAAGATTTGCTTCTCATTTTTCAGCCAATTTTCGTGTTTGTTATCCATTATGTTTAATCCAAGATTGTGATTAATAATACTAGTAGTCACAAAACCAAGCGCTAAAAACCAGAATTCAAGTTTTGGCACCAAGCCAGCTTAGCAACCGACTACAATCGATTCCGGGATTTCTCAATTGATTATCGGAATCGGAAGCCAAATCCAACTGACTTTCGACTACAGTCGATCATCGGCCCATCACTAACAGCCATACTCGTCTTGTTTTATAAATACGCTTCTCTTTTTTTGAGTAATACAAATTTGTTTCTCGAGTATCGGCAATCAAAATTGACGCAATGTTTGACCTTTATTTTAAAGACACGGCCTCAAACTCCAAACATGTTTAGAATTATTGTCGGTTCTAAAACCCCATCACAAGGAAAAATTGTACATTATGCAAACTCGCTATCATTTGCTCGATCAAGCATGAAACTGAAACAAAAATATTGGCCAACAGCGAACACAATATATGACGTAAGAACAAGCAGTCCACGTGCGGGTAAACCTAATCTGTGCCTTGCGGGTAAACTCGTTATCGGATATTCTCCACGCTTGTACAGTCACGTGGATGTAATGTGTGAAAACCCTGGATCCTAGAGCTCTGTGTTTTGTGGATTTTTATTGGCAATTGGTGTTATACGCGAATATAGATGTATGAATTGCTTTGAAAAACTCGGACCGATTTATAGGTATATTTTCGGAATTCCAATCGGTCCGGCTATTCAAAAATCGGTCTGGACCGGCATTTTGTCGGTTTTCCGGAGCCCTGGGCATAACATATTGAAATACATTTTCCTGTACTTAAATCGCCTCTCCTAATACAGCAAAGTCTATAGAGTTGGCAATGTTCCTGTGCAATGAAGACCAGTTTACCATCCTGAGTTTCAACAAACTTGAAGAAGGCTTGTGAAAATATGTTGAAAAAAAAAAAATGAATGAACTTTTCTGAAACTCTTTTCCATTTCATTTGAAGGAAAAGTTTTATGTGATGGCAAAGAGTTTTAATTTGCTGTTACCCGTATATGTTTTTACGTTGTATAGAAGCGTAGATCTAACCCTCTATTATCCCAATAATGAATTTAAAAGTTTTAGGAAGAAGACTTGAGAACTTTTGGTCTGAAAAGGAGAATACGGTGCTATTGACATTTTTTCCTTTTCCTAAAATGTCTTCCATCCTATTTCATACAGGTTCCATCAATGGTGCCAGATCAAAAACTTGTTACCTGAAAATGCATTCAATTTTGGAAAGTCTGATTTTTTTCTTCGTGTAAAGAGTCAAGAAAGTTTCTCCTTTTCAAAATTAAGTTTTTAAATGGCCTCTTTCTCAGGGTTGTTAAAACTGTACTTGATGGGGTATGGTAAAGGATTAAAGAATAGTTTTTGCTTGAAAATGCAATCAATTTTGATAGGTCTAAAACTGTAATTCTGTAATGAGATGATTCATTTCTTGAAAGTCTTTACCATTTTATTCCATGGATAATTTTATTGAGAGAGCAAAGAGTTTTTAGAAAGGTACATTTTAGAGTATAGAAACTGAGATTCAGCCTTTTAGGTCACAATACTGACTTTCAACAATGTTGAAGAAGAGGCTTTTCAAAGCATTGTAGGAAAAGTAGCAAATAATGATAATCAACCTTTTGTTTGACTTTCCTACAATGTTTTCCATCTAAGTAACCCTTTACAAAAACCCTTCAGAAAATAACAAAAAATTAGGGCCGTCTACATTAAAGCATTTAAAGCAGATAATAAGTTGAGAGCAGCTGAAAATGTGCCGTTTGCTGGGAAAAAGTACAAAACATAGTGGTAAAAAGAGAAAATACTGGTGACTATAGCGTTTTTTCCTTTTCCAAAAGTATTTTGAAACTTTTTTTCCCTTGAGGTTGTCAAAATTTCAGTGTCGTTCAGTTAAAAGGCTTTTTTTAAAATTTGTTTACCATTTTATTTGAAATATACTTTATCAAGACTGAAAAAGACTTTCAAAACAAACGACTTTCAATGTTCAAAACGGAGATTTAACATTTAGATTACAATACATGTGCTGGGTTTTAATGACCTTAAAGAATGGGACTTTTTAGAAAGGGAAGGCTATTTTGAAAGCATGCAGGAACATGAGAAAATGACTGGCAATGAACATTTTCTCTGTTTTGGGCAATGTTTACCGTCCTATCAAGAATAACCAACCAACATCATTTGACGGTTGACTTCTTAGGTCCTATAAGGAATGTCGGAAGGTGTTCTTCGTTTATACGATTCTTGTAATCTATGACTCTGTTAACCCTTATACTAGAGTGCTGGATTGATGAAAATGGCATTTTACATCTCGGGGAAAATGCTTAATTATTGCAACCTCGCCCTGGGTTGTTTTGGTCGGATTATTACAATATAGCTAATCCGACATAAGATTGCATATTCTGTGCAGACTATAAAATCGTCTGCCTAGGCTTCAAAAGAGATTGGCGTAATAAACGATTTAAGAGTTCATTGACATTAACGCTTGTCTTTCATTAATCCCGCATAACCGGAATTTACGTTCAGCATGTCGGCAAACATGAAAGCAAAATGATTGCCAACTTGTCGATATTGAGATACACCCTATTCCTTTGTTCGACAAAAATATATCGTGTACAGTTACACAGATACGTCTGATGCACTCTAGGACAGTGGGATTCTCCCTATCAAGTTAATTTTATCATTGTGTTATTCAGTTTTGGAAAAAAGTGTATAGTTGAAGGAAATCATTTCTAAGAAAATAATTGGGAATATATAAGGTAAAGATTTCAGTTCTAATAATGACGGAGGTAAGTGATTATGATAACAAATCATTGCGATAAGCGTTTATTCTTTACCTGCCAAAGAAATTTCAGAATAAGTTGAATTTGAAAGCACAGATTCATACAGATGACAAATTCAGGGTGGCCCAAATTAGCGACAAAATTTGTTCTTGATAGGGTAGAAACATTGTGGTAAAATGAAAAAAAAAATCCGATTTCCGATTGTAATTTCCCTTCTCCTCTCGATGTTTTTAAAAGCTTGATTTTCAGAGTCGTTTCAAGGTAAAGGGTTAACCCATTAACACACAATCCCTACTTTTGACGCCCCTGAGAAAGAAGACTTTTGAAAACATTGTGGGAAAAGGAGAAAATGCTGGTGACCAGCATTTTCTCCTTTTCTCACAGTGTTTTCTACCCTTCCCAGAACAAATTTCAATTTTTTAGTCAACTTTAATTTGTCGTCTGCAAATGTTTTAAATTTGGACCATTCTGAAATTTTCTTGTGTGGTAAAGAGTTAAATATTTATGAATAATTGCTGAACGTTAAGCAACGTGACGACCAAAAGAAAAGGTTAAAATTCTTTGCATGTTAACTCATTACCAAATGACAAATTTGTAGACTGGTCAAAATTGAAAGCATTTGCAGACGACAAAATAAAAGTGACTGAAAAATCGAAATTTGACTTGGAAAGGGTTGAAAACATTGTGGAAAAAGGAGAAAATGCTGGTTACCAGCATTTTCTCCTTTTCCCACAATGTTTTCTAAAGGCTTCTTTCTCAAGGGCGTCAAAAGTAGGAATTTTGTGGTAATGGGTTAAAACGATTACAGATCATGTTATTGTCATTTTTGACATAGTAAAATCCGATCATACTCGTATATAAGGAAAGAAGAGATGAGACTGGAACCCAGGCTATAATTATACATCGGTACATCATACTGTCATACTTCGAAATGACACATCTATTGTGATTTCAACTGACTACCTTTTTCTTTTCACGGGTCTCCGGAATCAAAACTTGGCCATGCGGATGCGTAACAATAACCTAGTCATTAATCATAAAGTCAAGCACAACTTTGATAAAAGAAAAATATTTCTTTGAAAGAGAAAATTTTGTTTAAACACTTGATTCAAAGGAATTTATTTCAATTTTACTTCTCACAAAGACAGAATAAGGTTGCCAACAGAGGAAAGGGGTCTATCAGCGGTACGTCATTCAAAGAAGCTATCCGATTGGTTAGTTCTGGGATAGTAAATTTACATGTACAATCCCACTGGTTAGTTGTTTATGCGTTGTGAAGTGGAAGTAGGTCCGAATGACGTCATGTTAGTAGCTTTCGATTGGCTTATAATAGCTATGGTTTATTTGTTGCTGTAGCAACGTGATGATATCAATAAACTGATCCAAAGTATTTTGCATTTGTCAAAAACAATGCTTTTTACGAATTCGATTTCATTTCTTCAAGAAACTTGAAGTTTCTTCTTGTTGTTCTGATTAGATTTACCATGGTCTCGACATTATTTTGTTCTAATGTACTCGAGAAGTATCGACCTATTTGAAAGGCGTTTGGATAATACTGTTCAGAGGCATTTTCAGCAAGCTGCCGAGCGTTGACATATGAAGGCGAGAATGAAAATCTCGCCTTCCAAAAACAACAGAGTTTAACTGATATACAATGCTAGAGATTGCCATGACAGTTGTCATTTACTTTAACCTCTCATAAATTATTCCTTTAGGTAAATATTCCATTTCTTAAAATGTACTTGCCTAAAGAAATTACTGGTATAAATTGATTGATTGCTTTTCATAGAATACTTGACCATGGTTTACCTACAGCATTTCTTGTAAAATGATAAAACATTACATTAACTTGGGTTTTTCTATCCTTTTTTGAAATGTATGTCAATCATAAGCCTCATACTGTGATCTTATCTTACATTAGTAGACCCTGTAACACTTGTCTTAACTAGTGCAACATGGAATAAAATTTCTTGTTAGTTGATAAATAAGGATTTATAATGATATAATACTTTTTTATTTCATGCTTTCCGGTGGGATATCGAGAAATAGCAGTGAAAATATTTTTCGATCTTACACTGGTACCACCAGTGAAAATACCGATTTTCACGCTCTTGTTGCCTAGGTAAATTGCGCGTGCCTAACAACCAGATGGGAAAGATGACATCATATACCTTACATTTCTCGCGCTTGACGTAACGTTGCTATGCAGGAGGGGTACGCCACGGGGAATGAGGGAAAAGAATTGTACTGAATTCTGATAAAACTCCTCCCAGAAAGGGTTAAAAGCATAAAATAAATAGAATATTTGTTTTTTTCGGTGTAAGATCGAAATTTATTTCATCTCATGAACACCATCGGTAATATTTTCACTCGTGGCTGTGCCACTCGTCAATATATTACCGATGGTGTCCACTCGATGAAGTAAATTTCGATCTTACACCGAAAAAAACAAATATCCTCTATAATATATCAACAAGAAATTCCTTTGATGTCTATCTTGAAATTATTTGTAGAAACTTTTTCATTTCCTGAAAAGGGAGATAATCATTATTTCCCTTTGTCTAGAGAATAATTATGGTGTGTTTAGATCTATAAATGATAATTCTAAGAACAAAAAAAAGGAAAAAGTGGCTTGATTAAAGTAGTACAAGAATACTCATTTTTTATCATAACAAATTTTGTAAGATAATATTACGGGAGAAATAGCTGTTTTCCAGTAGGGGTCTTTTACCTAAAAATTTCAACTTTTATTTCAACTTTACTGAACAACAAAACTGCAGACTTTCCAGTATTGTAGCCTTTCACAGATGACATTATTTAAATGTCTATCAAATGATAGATTTTGTCTTTGGTGGAGGTGAAAACATTGTAGGAAAACATGGACAGATCCAGAGGGAGGGACCTGGGGTTCAGACCCCCCCTGGAATTTTGGCAAAAATGTGGTTATCGGATTCGTGAAATGGTACTGGTTTGATATTGCACAGCATTTATGTAAAATACGGTCATAAATTTGAAAAAAAAGGTTCTAAATGTGGAGACCTCCTCATGGTTAGAACTGTAAACGTTGACTTTTCTTGTAAATGGCTAACATCCGCTGAAAGCCGGAAATCAAAGTATCACAGCCACGTAGGAAGCATTTCAAGATTGGGGGGGCTAACTTCAAAATACTGAGATTTTTTGCATGGTAATTGCATTGCACTAAAAATTCATATTTTAGTTACTATGATTTTCAAAATTATTGGCGGGGCTGATTCCCCCCTGTTCCTACGGGCCTGTATCATATAATAAGACGAGTGCATTTTCGGTGGGACCCCCCCAGAAAGATATCTGGGATCCGCGCATGGAAAAGCACACATGGTTTTGCATTTTCTGATTTATGATAAATAATATATAATATTATATATAATAAAATGATCTATGATTTGTGAAATTCTTTGCAACCCTGTACCAAACTTTTTAGATTAATGCTAATACTTCACCTCCATATTGCATGAAAACTTCACTCCAATCAGCGATACCTATCAATGTTATTAAATATTAGCACTAGACTGAGGGTAACTGTCAATGGTAACAGTGATGACTCCAAACGTTTTTTCAAAGCAAGTGGGTGTTTTTCAATTCCAAGGGTCAAAGGGTTTGGCAAAAATTCTTTTTCCTAAAGCGGAATTTTGCTCTGGAATGAACTGCCCCAACATATCAGGAACCAAAAGCTTTCTTGCTCTTAAACTTGGTAAAGAGTTAAGATATATTTTAAAGTCTTTTTTCACCAATGTTGCATTCAAATCAAGTGGACAACAATAACAAAAGTAGTAGAAATAATAACAAGCAATTTCGTTGAAATGATATCCCCCGCCGAAAAAGACCTTTTTTGATACAAACGTATAGGAGGTATTCTGTTTTGCATGTACATGTGGCCTTTTTGTTATTGGTCCATGAAGAAATTATACATTAAGCTCCCTTGTTCCATGGCACAGGATTTCATTAGATAAAACAAGAGCCATCAGAGACGGGTTATGCTCCCCGAACGAGTGCTTGTCATAAAATATATGAAATTGATAAAAATTCACTTCGTTTATCCTAAAAGAACCTGTTCATGCCCCCCAAAATTTGAAGTGAAAAGGCAATTACTATCTTAGAGATAGCCAACACAAACTTGTAGAGGACAATAAGCCCCCTTTAAGCCCCCTTTTCCCATAAGACAATATTGGATCATTGAAATAAAAACAACGGGTGTGTGATTTGTGGCATTTTTAAATAATAATTCAAAATTCGAAATTTGATAAAATTTTGAGCAGTCATGTAGTAAATATTACATAAAACAATTTTTTACATGAGGCCCCCTTTTCCCCGAGACGCAGCCTGAAATTGAGAAACAGGAAGAGAGGTACCTGGGCAACGTTCCAACAAGTTCAGATTTGAAATTTAACAAAGTTTTGAGCACCGATAAAGGAGATATTAGTGAAAAACAATTTTTTCCATGAAGTCGCCTTTTTCCGTGATGCAGCCTCAATTTGAGAAAGCAGGAAAGACATATTTGCGCATTAATAATTAATAGATTAAAAAAAGAAAGGGCACATGTTGAAACTTGTAGAAAAAGATGGAACCATGAAATTTCATGAAATTTTGACAAAAACTGAACAAGATATAAGTAAAAATTGCAATTTTGCATTAGGGCCCCTTTTTCCTTGTCATTATACAAGAAACCCCCTTTTTCCATGACAGAGGGTCAAATTGAAAAACACATAGATAAAGAAACAAGAGCACATGGTGAAACTTTGAAAAAACAATATAACCATGAAGTTTAATGAAATTTTGACCAAAACTGAATGAAATATTAGTAAAAATTGGAATTTTGCAAGAAACCCCCTTTTTCCATGACAGAACGTCAACTTAAAAAACGCCCAGATTAAAAATAGCAAGGGCACATGCTAAAACTTTCCATAAACAATATAACCATGAAGTTTCATGATATTCTGACAAAAACTGAATGAGATATTGGTAAAAATTGCAATTTTGCATTAAGCCCCTTTTTTCCATGACACGGGGTCAAATTGAAAATCCGGGAAAGATACGTCGGCACCTTATCCCCAGGAGTTCATATATGAAGTTTTATCCAATTTGGTCCTGGGGTTGTGGAGAAATTGAGTTTTGAAAAGAAGACTCCAAACATTAAAAGTGTACTTAAGTGTAACTTAAGTGAAACTTAAAATCGCTCTCAGTCGGCCATTTTGCATCGAATCAAAAAAACAAAAAAAGCGTCTCGGGAGATTGGGTCATTGTATATGTATATAAAGTTTCACGAAATTCCGTCCACTGGTATTGGAGATATTTGCCGGGACGGACACACACACGGACGGACGGACGGACGGACAACGCTAAAACTATATCCCTCCGCCTACGGCGGGGGATAATAATAACAATGATATTGAAACAGTAGTTATAGGTATGTATAGGCAGGGTTTTCAATGACGCACTAATACTGCGTCATAGACGCAATTTTAATTCCAATGACCCCCCCCCCCCCCCAAAAAAAATAAATGACAGTGCGTCATCCGCAACACAACTTTCCAAAATCTAAAACATTTATGAAACTGAATAAAGGGTCAATTAGATCCATATTTGTACTTGATTCAATATCAGACGAACACAGGGTTAATTTTAGATAAAAATAGTTTTGATGTAATTTATGAATTAGTTAGTGTTTATTTATTGAAAATTTAACAATTAACTAAAACACTCTAAGGGAGCTAACCTAGTAAGCAGCCGGGGTGTCTTAATTGTTAAATCTTCAATTAATAAACACAAACTGAAATAGTGTTTAACCTTTGACCTGTGGTACAACAGCCAGTGAAATCCTTTTGTGGTGAGGTTAATGTCAAAACAGAATGAATGACTTCACTACGACAGCCAATAAAATCCTTTTTTTACGTGGTGCCTTCATTTAACCCCGTGATGAAATAATTTACGTCATGAAATTTCCTTTTCCAGCCTGATGCAATGTACTGCATGTCCCATTACCTTTATAATTCATGAAGTAGGCTCGGTGATGACAGAAGCCAATTTGAATTGAATCTTGCCGAATTTTGACTTGATGAATGAGGAATTCAATCAATCCATCCCCGCCTCAATTAATTGGCATTAATATGTAGGATCCAATACAGGGAGTTTTTATTATTTTCTTTTTAATCCAGTGTTATCATGCCATGTCAATTAACCCTGCATCCCCAAAACCAATACTGACCCATGTAAACCATGCAGATTCTGACGAAGCAGCACAGTGAGTTAGTTCACTTGAATTCTGCATTATTTGTCGCATAGATATACAACTGATACTTAAACCCTATGATACAAAAATGAAATAGTCCAATGATCAAAATGAAACTTTCAAATGCGGCCCTGAAAGGGTTGAACAGACACTTGTATGTATAGTACAGCACATGTCGGCCTGACAGGACAGGAGGGCAGAGTTTTCACAATTTTGGCTCATGCACTCTTTGCCTTAAAAACTTAATGATTAAGTGGCGAACTCTTAATAATTAATTGTTCAGGGTGCCAGGTTTAATAAATAAGACAGACGTTTTTTCAAAATGTGGGGCCATTTGATTGGTCAGCAAATGAGGTTAAACACTTATTATAGAATAGGACTGGCTTACACATTGTTGTCGTAAAGTATATCAGATATGTATTGTAAGTACTGACCCAGTCAAAGTCTTGATTGGGGTCTCAAGGCTTATTTCATGCAATTTCCAGTAGATAAAAGTATACATTGCCAGTCTGTTCTGTTCCAGGAAAATAATGTAATAATGACGTAAACTAGCATTCTTTTTTTTCGTCTGCTTCCTACAGAGGCCAATCAAAAAACAACAAGCAGTGATTAGTACAAGTATGTTTCATCTGTCTAAAATTAAACTGGACATTCCTTCAGAAATGGCTCACAGACTTTTACTTTCTTGGAGTTCAAAGGTGAAGTGCATTGTAATTCATCCTTGACAACGAAGAGGCCCATTTATTTTGACCCCCTAAGTTTACAAAATGACCCTAAAGGAATGAGGCAAGGGGTCACAATTGCCCCTTTTTTTTTAAAGCCAAGTGAAAATTCTGAAAGTTACTTCTTGTAATGCATCCGTATTCGAAAATTGCCATTTTTTGTGATAATTCGTATTCAAATAGTCATTAGTTGTGATAAATCATTTTTAGTTAACCCTTTTCCAAACAACCGTGGTTTTTACGGGTCTGGGATAGTAGGCTTTTGAAAACATTGTGGGAAAGGGAGAAAATGCTGGTAACAAGCATTTTCTCCTTTTCCCACAATGTTTTCCTTTTCCCACAATGTTTTCTACCCTATCATAGACAGAAATCATCTTTTCAGCAGAGTTGAATTGTCATCTGCAAATGCTTTCAATTTGGTCTAGTCAAAAAGTTTGTTGTTTGGGAAAGGGTTAACTCTTTACCCAAAAATCCTTACTGTTAACAACCTGAGAAGGACAGCTTTCGAAAACATTGTGGAACAAAGAGAAAATGCTGGTTACCAGCATTTTCTCCTTTTTCCACAATGTTTTCTAACCCATTTAATCCTTTTTTACTCCAGATACTCATTTCTACGCATTGCTTATAGGAGCCTGTGGAAAACATTGTGGCAAAAGGTGAAATTGCTCGTGACGAGCAATTTCACCTTTTGTCACAATGTTTTCAGTACTATCAAAAGGTACCATATACACATAAGAAACTACTTCACCCTTGCTATTATTTACGATCAATTAGAATTACCATAGAAATGTCTTATGGGGTAAAAGGTTTAGACAAAATATCTCAATATAAGCAAGCTTTCTCTATGGAGCTGGGAAAAGTGTTTTTTCGAAGTCACTTGTATGACTTTTCTAGAAATATTTGGCCTCTGCAGTGTCAAAATTCAAATTTATTAGCTGAAAGTTACTCTATCATATCATCAAAAATATCATACCACATCAGCCAATTTTGAAACCAAATCAGATAACATATTTTCTGCATTCTAGTCTAATCCACATTGACAGAGTTCTGGTTGACAGAGTTCTCTCTGGCTTTTTATTTGAAGGGTACACTTACCCCTTGAAGGTAAGATTTCATATTGGAGCGTATGGCAATAATGGTTCCAAACTAGAAATAAGTAATCAATAATGTTTTGCACTACAAAAGTATGTTATGCAGTTGGCTTCTTTAAAAAAGAAGCCAGGAGAAGTTATCATCAATGTTTTCAAATAGTTTATTGGCTTTTAATTTCAATACATTTTGGAACATGTAGACAAACAAGTAAAAAAGACGCCGCACATGCTTTACATGACGGTCATTTGACCTTCTTGTCGCTTTTTCAAGTCGCATATCTTATCCAGCAGTCTTCTGTCTCTTTTTAACGAAATTCTTTTTGTTTTTTGTGTTTTGCTGCTTTGATTTATTTATTTACTGAAAAATTACAATTATTTGAGGGGTCGTTTGCAGACATAGCTAATTGATGTAACAAATATTTTTATGATATTCGTCATATAAAAATAAACCACACCTATTTCCTGTTTTGATTTTTTGATTTCACTTTATTTACAAAACTATGACAAAACAGACTAATTTCGCAAGAAAAATGGATTTAGAACTCAAATTCTGTGACAGTCTTCCTTTTAAACTCACCACTGTTGGAGAGGTCTGATGGCCTCTCCAATGATGCGGTTTTGCACCACTATTAAAGTTTATTACATTAAGATATCTGTGGAAACTTACTGTTTAAAGTCATTAAAAAGCTGAAAAGATAGTGTGAAGAAACTCTGATCTGACAATGTCATAAGGAACATTGTATTGTGTCCTGGGTTTCTGTGTTTTTTGCATCAAGTATTTTTTCATATGACTGTGTGAATTTATGGATAGGTTTTTCCCATGTAATTTGACAATATTTTATCAATAAGGGCAGCAAGTAACTTTAAATTCCAACATTTTACACAAGTTATGTGGATTATGGATTTTTTACGTTTTTTGTTTTTCTTTCGTGAGATCTAGCGTGTAACCAAAATTTGTTACATGAATTTCAATAACGTGATTTAGGCAACAATTTGCATGAGTAGGAACACTGCATTGAGAACAAAGGCAAACTAAAACAATTACCGTATTTCTCCTACATATGTTTTACAAGTATGTATTATAAGAGTTAATAAACTCTTTACCGCACAATCCCAACTTTTAAGGACCCTAAAAAAGAAAGCTTAATTGAAAACATTGTGGGGAAAAGGAGAAAATGCTGCTAACCAGCATTTTCTCTTTTTCCAACAATTTTTTCAACTCTTTCCAAATAAGATTTCAATTTTTGATTCAAATTTTGTTTTTGGTCGTCTGCAAATGCTTTCAATCTGGATCAGTCGACAATTGTGTCGTTTGGTAAAGAGTCAAATACTGATAACAGTATCCAGATTTCAACACATAAACTAAGATTTCTGTCTCATTTTCAGCTTGATTAGGTAACTTACAAGGAAGGCAATAACAAGGTGAAAGCATTGCAAAGGTTACAATCATGTTCATTCATTATCCCTTTCCCCAATTATTTCAAAAGCCACCTCTGTCAGAGTAACTAAAGTAGGGATTTGGTGGGAAGATGTTAAATTAATCTGTTAAAATTTGTTTCAAGAGGTAATGAGGGACCATTTTAACCCTTTACAAAGCAACCCTAAATTTTTACGGAACTTGAAGAACAATGCCCTTGAAAACCTTTTGGAAAAGGGAGAAAATGCTGGTAACCAGCATTTTCTCCTTTTCCCACAATGTTTTTTACAAATTCCACCATATGTGCAACATTTTGTTTTCTACAAATATTGACCATTTGTTCAAGTGTATCTTTTTTGTCGTGTGGTAAAGAGTTAAAATCCGAGGGTTCACAAATCATAAAATAAATGTACATTATAACGATTTCTTTTTTATAGGGCTTAACCCCTACCCTATTAGTAAGTGTAACAACACACACACATCAATCAATTTCTCATATACATTGTGGCTGGTGGGAAAAAAAGTACCCATAAAAGGCAAATATGTTACAATTACCACAATTTCATGATGATTGTAAGATAGCACAACCAAATCACTCTTTTGTCTATGCTTATCACACCTTTGTACGGATTAGTGCATACCGATATTCAAAGTTTACCATGATAGCTTTGGTATGAAGTATTGGTTTTAAATGGGCCAGGTTAATCCCCAATGTTAATAAACCACTTTTATAAAATACAACAGCCACTGAGTGACGAAACTCAACTGGTCTTTGCACATTTTTTAAAAGGGGATTAGAAAGTTTAAACAAATAGTTTTCAAACAGAACTCAATACCTTGGCTACAGTGTCCCTGATGGGAGTGATGGTACCTGGACAAACATAGGCTTTACAATCATT
The DNA here is from genome assembly GCA_943736015.1 of Tridacna crocea. Classification (NCBI taxonomy): domain Eukaryota; kingdom Metazoa; phylum Mollusca; class Bivalvia; order Cardiida; family Cardiidae; genus Tridacna; species Tridacna crocea. Next base: position 27,432,815 of record OX031066.1, on the reverse strand, counting down.
GACTCTTCAGCTCTGTACCGAACTAAAAAAAATTTGGAGTGGACTTAATTATAAGCATTTGGGGATTAAAGCTTAACTCTTCACCAAACAACAGAATTTTAGACTTGTCCAAATTCAAAGCATTTGCAAATTAAAGGTGGCACATTTAATGCTTAAATAATTATGTCCTTGATGAAGACTGGTTACCAGCATTTTCTTCTTTTTCAAAATGATTTCAAAATGCTTTTTTCTGTCTGTAGTTAAAACCCAGCATTGCTTGTAAAGGGTTAAATGTTACTTAAATTTCAATTTCTGTCTTTTGTAGAATATATATATAAAAAATTGTGGAAAAAGGAAAAAAATGCTGGTCACCAGCATTTTGTCCCTTTTCCACAATGTTTTCAAAAGTTTTCTCTTTCAGGATTTTTAATGGTAGGGCTTGTGTTTTAAATGGTTATCTCTTTACCGAATGAAAACTTCTTGGACCTGTCCAAGTTGAAAGCATTTGCAGACTTAAATGTGACCCTAACTTAAATGTGACCCACATAATAGGATTAATTTGTCTTTGAAAGAGTACAAAAGAGTTTGAGTAAATGTTACTAGTTCACATTTTTTTTCTCCATTTTCCCATCATGTTTTTAAAGATGCTTTCAAAACTCAGAACTGTTTAATAAGGGATTTAACAACTGAGTAAATTTATAACAAAATGTATTTCCATCAGTTAATATATTTTGTTTTTCGGTCAATTTTTCATTAATTGTCATTTTATGAAACTATAACCAATCTTGTATCTTCATGCCAAAGGCTACTGCACCTGACACTTGCAAAGTTGAACAGATTATGATGGATAAAACAAGAGGGCTATGACGGCCCTGTATCGCTCAACTGGCTTTTTAACCCTTTACTACAAGATTTGAAGTGTTTATGGCCCTGAAAAAGAGGGCTTTCAAAAACAATGAACACTGTCAGGCAATACAAGCATGTTTATTAATTGGCATGAAAGGTAAAGTTCTTCGGGAAAAAAATCTGAATGATAGAGACCTTACTTTGAATTAAATATTCAACTCATGTGAGCATAACTATAGCATCAAAATGAATCACGCTCCCTGAAAACAGAATTTTTGAATATTTTTTTTAATCAAAAAACTTTTATATCAAGTACCTATCATGTATCACTGCAGTTTGATAATCAAGGGAGGTAAATAGTAACAAACCTTATCCTTTATAACTGGAGTTATTTCCCTTGATTAATATTGAAATTGAAGTGACTCTAATGGAAGCCCATGTTCTGGGATGGAGCCAATTTTGACCCCAGGCCTATAATATGAAGAAACTTGTTAAAGGTCTATTAAATAAAGCTACAGGCCAAATTCAGTTGCCCAGAGCCTTGTGGTTTCAGAGCAGAAGATTTAAAAAAAAAATCAGTTTGTTGCCATGGCAACCAGAGTTTTTGAAGGAATCAAATTCTTTCAATAAATTCTGAGGAGGACCATGGCAGGATAATTTCTGTGAAATTTCATCAAATTTGGATGGATAGTTTCAGAGATGTTTGAAATAAAAGTTAACGCAGGCTAGGAAACACGCACAGACACACGACAGATACTGAGCCATGACATAAGCTCGCTGGCTTTCGGCATGACAGACACTGGACCATGACATAAGCCCGCTAGCTTTCAGTCAGTCAAGCTTAAGATGCATTTCATTAATCATACAGAAGTATTACCAATGTCAAAGTTTTTGTGCGACAAGACAACATAAAGAATGATACAGACAGCAGCATAGCTTGGCTTCAACAATAAATCAACATTTTCTTCAAAAACAGCTGGGCTGATAGTGTCAAATACGGCATAAAATCAATCATTAATCCTTCACCAAACTATCTAGGGATCTAACTTCACTGGAGAAAAAAAGCCTTTTGAAAGCATTGTGGGAAAAGAAGAAAATGCTTTTCTCTACATCCCAATGGCCTGCAACACGCATAAATGATTATCCGGACATTTGTTTCGATACGAGACTTTAAGCATACTATCCACATGCCCGTTTTAGCATGTTGTAAGCTATATTATTTTTTTACCCTTTCAAAACCAGATTCTATCAATTTAATCCACATTTTACATATCGTCAGTAAACAATTTGAAATACAGATGAGTTTAAAACTTTATTGTCAGGTACAGGGTTATTTTCGGGCTGCTGCAAAGAAATAAATACCGCAAACTGACTCCCATAATTATGCCTATCACAGCTATAGACAAGATGAACAGCACAAAATACATGTATATACACTGGTTGACTTGAGAAACGCATCACTGTAATCTTCAAAATTTTTCCCTGTAATTTTAAACATTAAGCAGATTACAACATTAGGTACATGGAACTGGCTCAAGCAAAGTCAACTAGAAATCGACATTGGTGTAAAAGCTTATAAAATGTTAAAAAAGACACTTGAACTTTGTTCTTAAATAGTATGAAGTTTCAATCTCAAAAAAATAGTACATTTCTAGGTTTTCAAGTAAGTGATGCATTTCTAAAGTCAGTCAGTGTAATATGTTTTCAAGTTCCTGGCATTAGACAATTTGAAAAAAAAGACATTAGGAAAATAGGACAGTTCACTTATAATTTTAAGGGTGCCAATTCTCTCAAGTTTTTTTTTTCAAATTTTCACTATGATGTACAATAATCAAAAGGATTTAAGTCAATGAAATCACACATTCTGTCTGTTGAATGAAATCATTTTGTATTTATTTCAAAGAAAAAATAAAATTTAATGAGAAGAAGTGATGACATATCACTAACTATTAATTTCCTGTAATTAGCACAAAATGCCAGGTTTTAATGATCCTGAGGTCATGGACTTTTGAAAACCTTGTGGGAAAAGGAGAAAATGCTGGTAGTCAGCATTTTCTCCTTTTCCCACAATTTTTTCTATAATTTCACCAATAATTTACCATCATTTCAAGTAAACTAAATATGCCTTCTGCACAATCAGGCTTTCAATTTGGACCAGTCTAATACTTTTAATAGTGAAGGTTGAACCAAATAAATAGAAGGACATTTTATATATAACAAAAAAGAAAATTTAATCTCAAGAAATTCTGTATACATGGATATACATGTAAACATGTATTGAAATATTTGCAAAATATGCATTACGCGCATTTAGCATTCAAAATTGTTGGCAATTCAAGACACTTGCCATCTGTTTGTTCCTTGTGGTAAAAGAAGCAAACTTAAATGTTTTAAAATTTTTCAAATTTGCAAAACCGTCAAAATTCCCATATCAAAATAAATTCCATGTCAATGTTGGACAGCATATAGATTTATTTTCAGATTGCATTCTTGTCTTATCCAAGCCGTCTGATATTCTACAATTTCAAAAAAAATGTGGGAAAAAATGTGATGATATAATCACTACAAAAAAAGAAAGAAAGTACAAACAAAACTTACCAAAGATAATATCACTGCTGTTATCACACAATAGCCAAGTTTGATTCCTCAATATAAAATCTTACATTTTTATAATTACTGAAGATGAATAGCTATAGAGATTCAATACACACTTCTTACTGTTAATATAACTGTCATTGTTGGTCACAATGTCAGATCATTTTGTGAGAGCCAAGTGTCACAGTGAAAGGGGTACCAGTAGGAATAAATTTCCAATATACTTTTGAACCTTTCCAATATACTTTTGAACCTGCACTTCAACTCTTTGCTTGTTTGTTTGAATATGGTTTTATGCCGGTTTCAACATTATTTCAGTCACATGGCGACAGCTCACATATTCAATAAATTTCCAATATGTTTTTGAACCTACATTTCAACTCTTTGTTTAAATGATGTTTTACACCACTTTCAACATTATTTCAGTCATATCACAGTGATGGCTCACATGTTCACATGTTAATATATTTCATGCTTTAACTCTTTTAAACAAACAACAGAGATTTTATCACATCAGAATGCCTTTGAAGACTAAAAAATAGATGCCACTCAAAAAAACTGAAATTTGTTCTTGAGAGGGTAGAAAACATTGGGGGAAAAGGAAAAAAAATCTCCTTTTCCCACAATGTTTTCAAAAGGCCACTTATGAAGGGTTGTTAAAATTCAGGATTATGTGGCAAAGGTATAAAAGGCCATTTTCAAACAGATTTAGTCAGTCATAGAGACCCATCATGCATTGCATTTAAATGCTCTTGACATCAGTAGATTTAAGGTAGTGGACCCGTAATGGAAAACAGCTATTTCCACTATGTAATATTATCCTACAAAATCTGCCATGATTAAAAATGAGTTTTATTGCACTATTATACCCAAGCCACTTTTTTCATTTTTATCTTTCTTAGAATTATCATTTGTAAATGTAAAACCACTTTATTCTCATTACAAAGGGAAATAACAATTATCTCCTTTTTCTGGAAACTAACAAAAGTATCAACAAATAATTTCAAGATAGTAGACATCAAAGTAAAGTATTATATCAGTCTAAATTTGTATTTTTTAACTATTATGAAATTTTATTACATGTTGTTACCATCTACTACTTTAACCCTTTACCACACAATGATGAGTTTTGACGTCCCAGGGAAAGAAGCCTTATGAAAAAAATGTGGTATCCAGATTGAAAGTGTCATTGGAAACTGCTTTCAATTTGGCCAAGGCTAGAATCTTGTCGTTTGGTAAAGGGTTAACGAAACATTGGACAGTGTAGATCTAAGATCAGACAGCACTTTCTAAGCAATCTGTTTACAATTTAAGCCTTTATTAACCCTTTACCCCATCAGGCATTTCTATGGTATCTCTAATTGACCCTAAATAACAGCAAGGATGAAGCAGTTTCTTATGTGTATATGACACCTTTTGATAGCATAGAAAACATTGTGGCAAAAGGTCAGGAGCAATTTCACCTTTTGCCACAATTATGTTTTCCAAAGGCTCCTATAAGCAATATGTACAAATGAGTATCTATGGAGTAAAGGGTTAAACAACAGTATTTTAGAGCTTACCAAACTGAAAGCATTAATTTTCTAGACTTCATATCAAATGTGACATAAATGGTAGGATTTGTCTACGATAGGCAAAAAAACATTGTGGGAAAAGGAGAAAATACTGGTTACCAGCGATTTCTCCTTTTCCCACAATGCTTTCAAAACATCTTATTCAGGGTCATTAAAAGTCTAGATTGTCTGGCAACACTTTAACACATTCTGAAACACCGAAAGTTCCCTGTGGTGCCAGGAAGGTTGAAATACACAGTCTGCATACATAATTACTTGTTTAAGGAATTGCATTAATTTTGTTTACCAATTTAACCCTTTACCTTACAATGCCGACTTTTGATGACCCTGGGAGAGAAGCTAAATGTGGCTAAATAGTTGAAATTTGTTTTCGAATGGGAAGAAAACATTGTGGGAATAGACACAAAACGTTTCCAAAAGGCTTCTTTCACAGAGATGTTAAAAGTTGGGATTATGTGGAAAAGGGTTATATTAAGACTCATTATTTTGTTATTGAAAAAACTATCTTTCACACCAAATCTTATAGTCAAAGAAAGGTCTAAATCCAAGGAACTATTGAAAGAAAAATGTTAAAAACTAATTGGAGAGAGGAAACCTCACAGTTGAAATTTGTTTCATATGAACCGCTCAAGACAACCAATCACAAGGTCCAGATTTGGCCAGGTATTTTTCGTAACTTATTCCTAATTCAGGACTGTCAATATAGGAACTGGGTTCTTTATTTTTGCCTCACAAAACTCTGCTGCAATATAATTATGCATGGTAGTTGCCGAGAAGTTAATGGTTGTCTGTGTTTTGTACATGTAAAGCAAGATTGCTTTACAGCCAGATAATCCAGTGTACAAGAGAAGTAGCATGACATTTAATAGGCACTGAATCACTGCTGTGACTTGCCGTCATGTATTATGCTGGAACTTTTATGTCAGCCCCGACAGAACTGCTTTACTAAAACTGCTATCATTCACTACCGGTCGTTTGTAATGTTTTCGGTAAGTGCAATCTGAGGTCCACCCAGCAATTTTAATTATGGTGTCAATTGGCACTTTAACAGCAGCTTCACTAGTAGCTGCAGATCTGGTGGAATGTGGTTTAAAGGCCTTTAGATCTATTCCACTTTGCTTGAGCACTTCCCCTATCCAATTGGATATAGTAACCTTGCTAGCAGGTTTATGCGGTTTCACAGTTGATAACAAAATCACTGAGTGTTTCCTATATGACGCGGTGCATTGCAAGTAGCAATCCAAACATTTCATTACACATAAATTTACATTTGAATCAAAGGATTCTATATACAGTTCTTGGAAATGATATTATGGTCGAGACTGTTTAAGCAGATCATCAATTCTATGTATGATCCACCAAATTCTATATTTTTTGTGTCAAGACATAGAAGCGTCTGGCATCTTTGTCAGGTTGCAAGTAATAGAAGGGAAGCAAGCTTCATTGAAAGCTCTCTAATGGAGCATTCATAATTATTCATATTATTTAGGTATTGCAACACTGATGAAACATTCCAAGTTACACAATAACATCGAAGTGATGGCTTTTTATTGAATATGAAACGGGTAATTAGAACATTATTTCCAATATCTTTATTTTTTAAAATGCCTATGATGCTAAGAATGGCTGATCTAGCTGTATTCACTCCACTGTATCCAGTTCCATTTGAGAATAAATGTGAAAGGAATTTCACAACACTTATGATATAGGGATCACAAAATGAAAACCGTTTTTTGATATATGATCCAAACTGCTTTTTTGTACTTTTTCTTCAGGATGAGAGTATAATGTCTGCAGCATGTTGTGGTATGCCTCTACTAGCAAGGATTTGCCTGATATTCTGAAAGCACCCAGTCACATCTTTTCCAACGGATGTAGTAGTTGTTGTTGGTGTTGTTGTAGTTGATATGGCATTGTGAGACATGTTGCTGGCTTCGAAAGGAGATATGGTTGACTGCAAGTGATCTTCATGAGTGATGGAAACCAAGGCTGTGTGTGAAAGATGGGCGCTATCAGTGTGGCAGTCACTTGGTCTTGTTGAACTTTTTGAATTACCATGCCCAATAAACTGAAGAGTGGAAATAGATAGCAATTAATATCTGTCCAAGTTAATGAGAAAGCATTAACAGCCATTGCATGTGGGTCTGGTGTGAATGAAACATTTTTTTGAAGCTTGTATTTGTATTTAGAAGCAAATAAGTCCACTGAAGCTGGTTCATATAGGGACTGTAGTTGGTGAAAAACTGAATCGGATAATGTCCATTCCATGTCAATATTCATATTTCTAGATAATTTGTCAGCAACTAAGTTTTCCCGACCTGGTATATGAAAGATGCTTAACCAAATGTTCCTTTTGATACACCATAACCATATTACTTTGGTAAGATCATTGAGACATTTCTTGCAACCTCCCATTTTAGTAAGGTATTTGATTGCCACTGTATTCTTTAGGAACAACTTAATATGGGTATCCTTTAAATGATGACAGAAATCTTGAAGAGCCAGAAAAGCAGCTTTCATTTCTAAAATGTTGATATGAATGTCAGATTCAGAAAAGTTCCATATGCCTTGAACTGTCTGGCCTGATGTTTTATTGAATGCTCCCCATCCCACCTTTGAACTGTCTGATTCGATGATGACATTAGGGGTCGAAACAGTTATTGGCTTGAAAGATGAATGGAGATTGTCCATCCAGCACTTCAAACATGATTTAGCATCAGCAGACAAAGTCATGTATGCACTAAAATTTCCCCTACTTTCCTTCAAAGCAATATCTTTTTCAATTTCCAATGGTTTGTAAAAAAGAGGAGCATAGTTTACACCTGGTTTACTAGCAACCATTTTCCCTAATAGTTTTGCGAGGTCATAGATTATTATATGAACACGTCTCATCAGATGTTCACAATTTTTAATAATATCCTGCACCTTTTCAGGAGTTAATCTCATAGTCATAGTCACAGAGTTTATGATGAAGCATACAAAAACTATTTCTTGGGTTGGAATCAGGACTGATTTGTCTGGGTGGACGGTAAACCCATTTAGACTGTCCACAAGTATGACAGTCTCTGAAATATTTTCAGAACAGCTGGTTATGTCATCACTTTTTAAGAAGCTATCATCTATATAAGTAACATTACTATATCCCAACTTCCTTAATGAGGAGAAAACTGGCTTCATAATTTTTGTGTAAATTCTCGGTGCTGGTGATAAACCATTGGGGAGCGATGTAAAGACGAAATACTTGTTCCAATAAAAAGAAAGCCATCCCTAACTCCCAGGACTCACAGGTACACTATAGTATGCGTCTTTCAGATCAATAGAGGCAAAATAACATCCTGGAGTAACCAAATGTAAAGCAGCTTTAAGTGTTTCCATTTTGAAATGATATTTTTGAACATTCTCATTAAGCTTACGTAAATTTAGAATTAATCGATAGCTGCCATCTTTCTTAAGACGCAAGAAAATAGTGGACACATATTTAACTTCATTTGCTTAAACTTGCCTTATAACACCTTTATGAATCAGTTTGCTCAGTTCTTCATTAATGATTAGTATCTCCTTTTGGTTGAATTTTATATTTGACCTGCTAGTGGAGAAAGAAGGGAGAGTGTCAAATTCAATTTTATATCCATTTTGCAATATATCTAGAATCCATTTGTCAGATGTTATATTTAGCCAGTTCCTATAGTTTGAAGTAATTTTTCCCAAAAGGAAATTATCTGGAGTATTACAAATTTTTAATAAGGATAAAGTACTCACATTAGATTCATTTGATTTATTTACTGAGAGTGTGGTTTGCGGCCCGACCCTTGATTCTTCGTTCTCTTGTTTGATGGTCAGGCCTTTCGGTCTAAAAAAGCTTTCTGTCTGAAGTCCCCTCTTGGCTCCTTTTCAAAACCGGGTCTCTTCATTTGTGGACCACTGTAATTGAATTGTTTAGGCCTCGATTTTCTACCAGCCAGATCCTGAGTGAGTTTTTGAGCTTCGTTTAAGTCTTGCATTTGCTTATGCAAGCCGTCTCCTAAAAGATGCTCTGTTACAGGGACTGAACTTTGGCAGAGCTTCCGATATTGTTTGGAGACCGCAGGCTTCAGGAATTGCCTTCGTGTTTGTGACATGTCCCGGTGACCAAATACTAAGATCTGGAAAGCATCACAGGCCAAATCAAATATGTCAGTTTTTGTATTGTCCTGCAAGCATTTGTTCATTATTTGGACAACAGGGAGCATAGCGTTTGTTGTGATCCTTTGATTTTTGAAGGGCATTTTATCATTGCCCTTTTAAGATTCCATTAAATTATCTGAGTTCCATAACTCAGGATTGGTAAGTGGCACCCTTATGAACTCACAATTCCTTGATGCAAAATATTTGTCCATAAGTTCCTTGCAAGCTGACAGAGAGTGGTTTGATTTCATTCTGGAATTAATTGTGGTAGCTAAATCTGAGTGCACATCATCTGAAAACTCATCCATGGCCTCAAAATCTTTGGACAATTTTTGTAATTTGTCTAAGTTACTTGAACATGAAATTTGTTTGGAATTTTCACTTTTGTTGGAAGAAAAAGCCTTAAGGTCCTTAAATGACTGTCTCATATCACTGTCACTTTGTTTTTCAACGTTACTGTCGGACATTTCGTCTCCCGGAGACATATCCGAATAAAACGTATCGGTATCACTCACGCAAGAAATCCTACTTCCTGTTTTGTTTTTTGCCGATTTTTTCCACGTTGAAGATTGCTTCAACGTTTGCACATTAATTCTTTCTTCCAAATTCTGAATAGATTGTTGAAGTTGTGCTATCTGGGGTGAAAGGTCAGGCAGAAAGCCGTAATACCCAGCGTTATATAGATTTGGAGCTGTGAAATTAGATGTCGGCGTCCATTGTTGTTGTTGTTGTTGCCTTGCATTGTTTTGCGAGACTTCCTGTACTGAAAACAAAGGTCTTTGTCATTGCAAGCCCACAGTACTGTAATGGCGGCTTCATTAATGGGGTTGGCCTACCTTGGGGATTAGAAAATTTTTTGGTTTTCACCCCCTGCACTAAGTTGCTCCGAACTGTGTTCGCCAACGTGCTCTATCGGGATACCCAATTCATTCTAAGAAATGCCCCCGCAGGAAATAACGTTTTCAGAGTTTTGATCTGATTCCTGAGTTAAATCCATTGTGCTTGGAGAAAAACCTTTGTCCCCTCGGGGTATAAGGTTATCAGATTGATATAACACAAATTTTTTGTCACTAAATCACTAAAAACACTAGAACTATTTATGATGTAAATTTATACAAGTCAATTAAATGAACAATAAGAAATAATCGGTTTATTCCGCGATTTAGAACTAAATTATGCTGCCTAACAACGACTGTGGCTTATCAGTAGGTCCAGGAATCACGCTCTGAGGCTGACCACGTGACCAGTCCACTTACTCACTCCAATAATCCCGATTGGTAGTTTGGATAAACAAAATCCAGTCAATGAATGAATCTTTTAAAAATATACAGATGCAGTCTAAAGTTAATTTGCCCCCATATATTTTCATATTTACAATACTACGTCTGTCGATTTCCTTCTTGAACTGTGGTCAGTGCTTGCAAATTTGTGTATCCCACAAAACTGTGTCCTTTATGATTTGCAATTATAAACTATAAATCACTCATCCAAAATATGACAGCCTGCCCAGGTGGCTTAGCAGTTAGTGTATCAGGCTTGTGACCTGACAGTTGTGAGCTTGATACCCCTTTATGACAAAATTTATTTTCAGCAATTTTTTGCCTCTCAAATCAGATGCAAGAGAGAAAGTAGTCAATGACTTGAAACGAAAGTTAGTCAGTATTGGTGCGAGAAAGCAGCCAGTACGGAGGTGTCAGAATGCTGCGATACGATTTAGAGAGGGTGTGAAACTGCAATCAATCAAAAAACCAAAATATAAAGGGTTGTTAAAACTAGGGATAGTGTGGTAAAGAGTTGAATTAATTCATGTAATTCTATGAAATAGGACTCCTGCAAGAGATACAGATTCTGAAATAACTGTTAAAAAGGAGCAGTTGGTTGCTGCATGCAGCTGCTCTCTTCATTGAAAAAGGACAATTTTTTCCTTCTAAGGTCTCTTCCTTTTATCAGTTGTGCTAGTTTGTTGTGTCTGTATATAATTACAGAATATTATCATCGGTTTACTTTGAAAACCTCGTAACTAAAGCTTATTGCAAGCTGTAGTTACGAGGTTTTGGAAAAAAATCGACTTTATGTTGTAATTACTTTCCTTATGCTTGTATTTCATTCAAGCGGCATGTGAAAAGTTGATAGCGTGCTTACCCTTGCAAAACAAAATGCATGAAATCGAGAAATTTTCACTCCTTTAAGAAAACTTCATGAACGATTCTTAATCAATGCTTGTAATCAAAGACGGTCATGAGAGTCAGACTATTTATATGACACATTCTTGTAAATTAACAAGTAGGACAATTCTGGACGCCTGTGGCGTGGCATACTGTTATCAAAGAAATACCGCATAAACCCTTGCTCCACTTTTTGTGTAAAAGTTGGCAACATGTGCAACAGAATATTGTCCTAAAAGGAAGACAGCTTGATTGGTTTCCATTCATTTTCATTAAATAATTAACAGATAAAAGGAGATTAAATAAAAGATTGTAAACAGAGGGGGAAAGATGTTGTTGGAGAGGGTGGCATACCGTCTTGCACGGGCTTTAAGTTAACATTGATAGAAAGGTTAAAATAGAGAGACCAATGAGAACAACATGTTTAATGTTTTACAAATGCAGGAAGATGTAAACTGTCTTCTATTAAAAAAAAAAAAAGTCTAAAATGTGACTACATAACATTTTATTTTAAAAGCATGGGGGTGGGGGCTGTTTAGTTCTTACTTTCCAAAATGACTAGGAATAGGAACATTATTTTCAAGAAAATTAAAAATATTGATGTGTTTCTTTTTTTTTTCAACTAATATTTCTTTAACTCATTACCAAACGACAAAATTTTAGGCTTGTCCAAATCAAAAGCATTTGCAGACAACAAAACAGAAGTGACCGAAAATTTCAAATTTGTTTTGTGAATGGTAGAAAACATTGTGGGAAAAGGAGAAAATGCTGGTTACCAGCATTTTCTCCTTTTCCCACAATGTTTTCTAAGGCTGTCTTTTTTCAGGGTCGTCAAAAGTAGGGATTGTGTGGTAATAGGTTAAAGGATTATCTGGGTGAAAAATCACCAAACAGAATATAAAGAGCAATCTGCATAGCAAATGAACTCGATTTTGCAAGAAGTTGAATTAAAAAGCATATAGATTCTACTCAAATGGAAAATAAGATGTAGAAAAAAAAAAGAAGTACACTGGATAAAATCCAATCGATACTCTAAAAAATGATCTACGAGTACAGATTTATTTCTTTTAGTGAACAAAAAAACCGAGTAATGATATGAATAAGATTGTCAATCTGGAAAATTTATGACAATATAAAAACATGTTTACAAACGGTATTCTTTTTACAAGTTGTCATTTGCGTCAATACTTTTACCTAGTATAACTGGTGTATTGAGATCGTGAAGCTATTAACCCCTTCACTGCCTTGCCCGGAGCACTGCTCGGGGTAACTAACGCTGCATATACGCCTATACCCCGAGCGCCGCTCAGGGTATTTTTGCAATACGTTTTTAGAACGATATAATGTAAGGGATGTAACTCAGTATTACTTTCTGTTTACTCCATACTAGAATTAACTTTCGCTATACTTATATTAGTCATGTGATCCAAAATGGCGTGCTATTGTTAATTTTTTCACGAAAACAAGACAGTCTTTCAATATAACTTGCTTTTTCAAAGATGGCGGCTGGTCCTGGATGTATTAGATCGCGTTTCTCAGTAAGAGATGTTATTGCAAAATTAGTAATTGTGACAATGCTGACTTATATTCGGATTCCGAATCTGAAAATGATGAAACAGATGCTTATTCTAAAAACAATATGTTGTTGTTACCTGTTGTTTTGGATGCACCATTGCAAAATGACGATGTTGAAAATGAAAGTAGACATTCTTCTTCGTCAGACATGTTATCACTATGAAACCTATTTCATATATTGCTCTCCACAGTATATATACCAAACAAGCATATAAAATTTGGTGTAAATCCATGGAGTAGTTTTGAATCTATTGCAATTTATATGGTACAGTTCTGAAAATGCTTTTGTTCCCCAGCATATTAAGTGCACTTATATTTGGCAGTAAAGGGGTTAGTCATTGATATCAATATTTTAATGCAATTAATCAGATTTTTTAAATCATAATATGTTCTATACATTTACATATACTTCCAATGCAGAAAATCTAGGTTTTGATAACTGTGAGACGGCTTCCGCTCTGATGGGAAAATGCTGACCGCTGATTGGGTTATTGATTTTTTAGTGGGCAGAGCTCATTATCTCCCGCTAGATGGCATTCTATAAATACTCATCTATCTGATATGGGCATCCTGGGTACAGAGCCGAACCACTTTCCTACACGACAACCGTTACTTTTGAATTTCAAACTGAAATAAAGGTTTACCCAATAAAACGCTACCTCGTGCATTTCACTCAACTATGATCACCAGTTCAGAGAAATCTGTTGCTAAAGAAGGTCTCATTTCACCTCAAACGTATTGATACATAAAAACTATTTTCACAGTCAGCCCGCTTTTGGGGCTAGTAGTGATGCGTCATGTAAGACAGTCGAATCTTCGAAGAATATGACATGTGCAGACAACAGGGCAGAGCTGGCATTTAGTAAAATGCAGCATCTGCATGATTCTCTATGTCAATGAAAATGAAGGTAGACTTCAAATGACTTGCTGATACTAATTCCATTAGATCATCTGAAATTTTCACTGGTCTTAAGTGCTTTCCAGCTTCATAGGTATGTAGCCATGAAGTGTTATCTGTCAACATCTTTTTTACAATAGCATAGGCAATATTGGTGTCAATCACTAGTATAAAGTATTGTATCAGACCCAACTCATTGTCCCATAAGTCCACTGCATGGCATACATGCCTCTTCATCCTTCAATATTTCTAGCTATAGGTCTTTCACTGTTAACACAAATTCTTTGAATCTTTCTTAACTGCTCAGGATGTCTGATACCTAAAGCATGTAATGAATAAATTCTAGGTAATCTTTTGATTTTCTGCAAAGCACCAAAAACATCACAATTTGATGCTTTATGAGTAACTTTCATCTTTCGCTGATCTCTCACTTCCACTGCTTCCACAGATTTGAAATACAGTCAAACTTCGGTAGCTCGAACACTAAGGGGACCAGGTGATTTGTTCTAGTCATCGGAAGTTTGACTGAGCCGAAGATCATTCACAGATCGCCAGATTCGATCAAGAAATACATGTATAGTATGTCCACAGTACGTTATGACCGACATTACCTACGCCCAATAGTATTTTAAATGATCGCACGGAAAAATTTGATATTTTCACCATTTACAAACAAAACAGTTGTTCAGGAAAATAACTTTTATTTACTAAACTTGGCACATGTTATCTAAATATCATCTAATTTTTAATGAGTCTAAATTAAATACACAAGATATAAAACCATTGAAACCTCCTCTCTGTTTCTATTTACATGTACATTTATAGAACACAAGTTTAATATACGGTCTCAGTTTGCAAGAAAAAAAAGAAGAAAGTACATGTAATGAATATCCATATCAATGCTTAAAATAGTCGTGAATGCTAGTCTGGTGAGAGGAGCATTTCTTCAAGTCAAATTTATACAGAAAGCACATCACAGACAGTTCATGTTCAGTGTCATTCCCAGATTCAAAAAAGCGGTTTAAGGTATCGTGGGCTGTCATGGCTTCGGCAAGAGTCGGTGGTTTGGGAGCAGGCTGGTCGTTGGCTTTTGAGTCATGTCGTCTTCTACAGGATTTTGAGCTGAGAGTAGGTCAGACACAATGTCACTGGTTTCGGCACACAATGGAATGTCTAAATCGACATCAAATTGGTCATGCTTGTACATTTCGGCTACACTAGCAAGCTGGATATCGTCTTCGTTGTCACTATCTGAAACACTGGGTTAGGGTTATCTGACAGAGTTAAATCCAGCATGTTGAAAACACTTGGAGATTGTTTGTGGTGTAGCCATAGACCAGCACAGTCTCAGTAAACGTAGGGCGTCAAAGACAGTAAACACAAAGTCACTTTTACTGTCTATGTCGGCTAGTTGTCTCTGTATCAGTTGGTGACGGTAGTGGACTTTTAGGTTCTTGATGATTCCCTGGTCGCAGGGTTGAGTGTTCGATGTTGTGTTGGGGAGAAACACAAGTTCAATGGCTTTGAGTTCTTTCATAGCGGGATGAGCGGGGCACTTATCTATCACCATTACCACTTTTCTGTTTTCACAGAGGAAAAGTTTATCCAGTTTAGTTAGCCACTTTTTGAAGATTTCACTGGTCATCCACGCCTTTTTGTTGTTTCCATACGGAGTTGGTAATGTTTTCACGTTCTTAAAACATGGGTTAGCAGATTTGCCGATCACTAGGAGTGAAATTTTATCGTCACCAGACATGTTAGCGCACACCATCACTATAATACGGTCTTTACTGCATTTACCCCCCCCCACGACACATTTTTGAATTCGATGGTCTTGTCTGGTGTAAGTCTGTAGAACAACCCGGTCTCATCGGCATTGTAGATGTCTCGAGGAGAATAGCGCTTCAGGAGCTATTCTTTCTCTACAGACCATGCGTCCATGGCCTCCGAGTCTGAATCTACAGATCTGGATTAGCCGTAAATGGTTTTGAAGGAGATCTGGTGTCTGCCTTTAAATATTTCTAACCAGCCAGTCGATTGTTTTAAGTCATCTATACCAAGTTGGTTGGCAAAGAATTTGGCTTTCTCTAACATGATGAGACAACTGATAGGGATGTTCTGGTTTCTGGCCTCTCTGAACCAGCAGAGTAAGGCAGTCTCTAGATCTTCAAAGTTTCCCTGTCTCATGTTATGTTGTTTAGGCCCAAATTTTGCGAAGCCTTCTTTGATGGAATCGGCCTTCTTCAGCCAACCTGATAGTGTGTTCTTTTGGATGTCGAACATTCTGGCTATTTCTGTTTTCGCCTTCTGACCTTTTTCAAACTCGATAATGGCACTGAATTTCACTTCCAAGGGTTTCTGGTCAAGTTTTCTCATTGTTCCTCTTTTCTCTGACTTAGATATGACCCTCTATCAGAGAATTATTGATAAAAGTCACTGAGCAACAGTTTAGATCTCTCAAAGCTTTCTTGTGTGATTTCATCCCTTGCAAAATGAAAATGGCTTCTGACAAAAGAGCAAAATGCTGTACATATCTGTCATCATGAAGTCCATGCAAACATGGTATGGAGTAATATAGCAGGAAAGACTGAAGCTCTGTAGCTTTGAAGTGGTTGTAATTCTTTTTTAGATCCTGTGGCAAGCGCTCTACAAAGTGGGGGGGGCCTTAATTTTGAAAACCTTTCAGAAATATGGACCAGTTCTTTTCCAATGAAGTTGGACTTCGGGAATACCCTCGGCCTTGTGCAACATCTACAGCTGGTTCTTCACAAGTAATGCAAGCTTCTGACCCATTAAACATAGTCATATTTAGGACTGCTGCTTTTGCAGGTAGGTCTAATGTTATGCAGGAAACTCTGACATATACTGTGTACTTCAGACGGTCCACTTCAATTTGTACACCATTCCTCATTAATGAATTAAGGTCACGACAGACATGTCTTAAAAATTGCTTAAAGGGTGGCTCACCTTTCCCCTGCAATAACCCTATCAACAAGAAGTTTTCTCTAGAAAATCTTGATTTAGGGTTCAACTCAATTACTGCCATAAAGACAACCCATAATTCAACTCTTGAAGAAGAGTACAAATTAATACTATCTGTATTAAGTATTGCACTTAAATGTATGCTGTTCGTTTCTTGATGGTCATTGAAATTTTCATACATTTTTCCACTGTGAATCTGTGAATGTCTCTAATCAAAGTTGTGTGCTCATGTTTGATGATATCTTGTTTTGTCTTCAGAATATCTTCCTGGATTCCTGAAATCAGAGGGTCATTTTAATGGTCAAACCCCCCCCCCCCCCCCCCAAATGTTGAGAGCCATAGGACACCTGCGTCATAATGAGTTCAGCTTTTTAATGAAGTTGGTTTTAACAGGTTTCCACTATATCAGTAATCTGGGCAAAATTTACACAACTGTAAAAGTTGCATCGAAAATTTTGCTGACATTTGTTTGGTTGTATAGAACTGGTCTATTTCTGAAAAAATGTTTGAATAGCCCAAGAAGTTGCTAGTTTTACAATACTCTTTTGAGGTAAATTTCCTTCATAAATATGTTTTAAATCATTGTAAATTTTCATTGGCAACAAAGCGTCAAATGGCCAACCTCTTCTTATTTCTATGGACCCTAAACTAAAACGAAATTACCGGACACTCAGTCTGAACTTCATGCAGCTTTTCTTTGGACCAGCCTAACTTTTGTCAGATATGTCTGGCAGTCCAATCGTATCCGAAATGACTGCCTAGGCCCCATTACTAAGCAAAATTTAGGCAATCTGTAATATTTCAGGGTGGTCCGGTATCTGTCGTCAACAATTTCTTTAAACATCTCCCAAACCGCTGGACCAATTTAGACCAAACTTGGCAGGAATGTTCCTTGGGAGGTCCTCTTTAAAGATTTGTTCACAGAATTTGATGAGAACTATCAAAAACTGGTTGCCAAGGCAACAAAATGGAATTTTTTAAAGCAAATCTTGAAAAGTCCTCTCTTCTGGAACTGCAGGTCCGATTGTGGAATAGTTTCACAGCAATGTTCTTTGAGTGACCCTTTTCAAAAACTGTTAGCGAAATTTTGATACACCCATAAACACAGCTCTGAAGAGTGGGGGCTTCTTGCACTATACGGACATTAAGAAATTCTTAAAAATCTTCTCTGAAACCGCTGGTGAAATAATTTCACAGGAACGTTCTGGAGGTGACCCTTTCTAAAAATTTTGATCCATCGATAAACATGGCTCTGGTGAATGGGGGCAAATTACACTATATGGACATGAAAAAAATCCTTTAAAATTCTTCTCTGAAACCGCTGGTCAAATTTTAAAATTCTTTCACAGGAATGTTCCTTGAGTGACCCTATTTAAAAAGTTAGCAAAATTATCATCCATCAATAAACATAGCCTTGGTGAATGAGGGCTTCTTGTACTGTTTGGACATGAAGAAATTCTTAAAAATTCTTTCCTGATACTGCTGGTCAGATTACTCTGCTTTGATTTCTCCAGATGGGACAAGAGGTGACAAAAGTTAAAACATCTGAACCATCAAAACAGGCAACAGAGGAAGCAGCTATATGTACTGCTGTTGAGACCAAAAAATCAGGTAACAACAATTTGTATAATCTCAAAAAAAGGAGTGAGATCAGTCTTGAGATGAACATAATTTCCTGATCAATTTGTGATATGATTGTAGAAGAGCTGACAAAGCATTTCCCAATTTACATCAAAATTTTGTGTATGAAAGCACCATATCAATTAGAGATGGGTACGGTATTGCAGTTCAGGTAAAAATGCCATTGAAATGCAAACATTTGTAGAACAGGGGAAACCCTGAATGTCTTGTTCCTTGTACAATGTTTATTATTACGTAAATATTGCATGCCGCCATCTTGAATACTGAAAGCATACTGGCTTATCCAGAGCAAACTAGACCTATCACTAAACATGATCAAACCCCCCACCAGCTCCTTGTCACAAAAGTGCCCTTTTAGTACAGTCAGTTAGTGCAAAAATCATTACTGGCCGGACGAAAGTGCCAATTTTTTATCATAGTAAGGAGTCACCATAGGCATCAATTTGCACTAGGGGTGCCCGGATTTAAGCATCGGTGAGACTCAAAATAGCGCGTTTAATATTCGGATATATGTGATGTCCGAATACTGTTCCTTTTCTATTTTCGGTTTCCAATTTCCCATTGCAGATTTGAGATAATAAGGTTCCGCATGCTAAAATCACTACCGTTCAATACAAAATCACCATATTTAAAAGTCAGATTGCTTCAAAGTATGGTTATTCGGTCTAAAATCATTGTCTTTTGATCTTTGTCGATGTCTTTGTCGGCATTAGGCCTATCTGCATAAGAAAAAGAGATTAAAAAAATATATATTAGTTGCAATTACGTTGCAATGACAAAGTGAAGTACAGGGAAGTTGGTGGTTTTTACAAGCCCATTTAGCCTTGAATCCCTATTTAATAAGCTCTCTGCAGCTCTTTGCTGCTTCAGGTAAATTGGTTCATACTGGTTTCCGAAGTCTGTCAACTCTTTTCCAACCGAAAAGTTCTGGTGTTGGAAGGTTTTGTATAGGCTGCAGACATTTTAGCCAAAAGCTGGCTTGGTACACGCTTCAACTGACATGCATATGAAGGGCATCCTGTGTTGGTGGTGGATTCTGCATCATTTTTATATTATTTCCATGTGTAAGTAGCTGACGTCTTTGCAAGTTCACCTGTCCGTCGTTTGTCATGTGATCGTAGAGAACACCCACAAATTTTTCTGAGATCAAATGAAAAAGACTCTTTTTCAATTGGAACAAAAAGGTTTTCTAAACAAAAGGCATCAGTTACTGCTAGAAAAGCTATCCATGCTTTCCATCCTGCTCCGTCTCTGAAGCCATGAAGAGTCTTCCAAATAGAGAATAATCACTTTTAAGGCCAACGGTTTATTCCCTGATTGTTGCCTTTACCTTACAAACTGGAGATTTGAAGAGATGGAAGTTGTTTTTCTTTATTGTAGTTTGAATTGGAGTCGATCTTTCAACAAAAACATCCTCCCTTTAAGATCAATGACATTCAGCATTTGTAGAACAGCGCCATCAGTGACATGCGCTCAAATTCACTCAGTAATCTTGCTTGTTCAGGGCCCGATAACATCCATTTTTTTTTTAAGCATTTGGCTTTTCAGTTAAACCAATAACCCTCCAATATCTTGCTGTGTGTGAAATTTGAAGTTACTACCTTAACTACTTTGGATGTTATGCTCTTGATCAAGAGTTAAAATTTACAAAGGGCAATAACCCAAAAAATTGTTGGGATAAAGTTATGGTTTTTGTACACTGCACTTTGCCTTTTGGTAATCTGTGTGTGAAGTTTGAAGTTACTAGCTCCAATACATTGGAAGTTATGACCTGGACTAGAGTTAAAATTTACAAAGGACAATAACTCAAAAAATTGTGGGTACAGAGTAATGGTTCTTGTACACTGCACTTCTCCTTAATGTGATCTAATTGTGTGTGAAGTTTGAAGTAACTAGCTTCAATACATTGAAAGTTATGACCTGGACAGAAATCCGAAGTTAAAATTTAAAAGGGCAATAACTCAAAAAATAGTTGGAATAGAGTTATGCTCCTTGTACACTGAACTTTGCCTTTCAGTAATCTAACTATGTGTGAAGTTAGAAGTTACTAGCTTCTATACATTGGAAATTATGACCTGGACAATAAACCAAAGTTAAAATTTACAAAGGGCAATAACTAAAAAAATAGTGGATATAGAGTAATGGTTCCTGTACACTGCACTTCTCCTTAATGTGATCTAATTGTGTGTGAAGTTTGAAGTTACATTGGAAGTTATGACCTGGACAAAAATCCAAAGTTAAAATTTACAAAGGGCAATAACTCAAAAAATAGTTGGAATAGAGTTATGGTCCTTGTACACTAAACTTTGGCTTTCAGTAATCTAACTGTGTGTGAAGTTTGAAGTTACCAGCTTCTATACATTGGAAGTTATGACCTGGACAATAAACCAAAGTTAAAATTTACAAAGGGCAATAACTCAAAAAATAATGGGTACATAGTAATGGTTCTTGTACACTGCACTTCTCCTTAATGTGATCTAATTGTGTGTGAAGTTTGAAGTAACTAGCTTCAATACATTGGAAGTTATGACCTCTGGACAAAAATCCAAATTTAAAATTTACAAAGGGCAATAACTCAAAAAATAGTTGGAATAGAGTTATGGTTCTTGTACACTGCACTTTTCTTTAATGTGATGTAACTGTGCGTTAAGTTTGAAGTACCCAGCTTCAACACTGGAAGTTATGCACTGGACAAAACTCCAAAGTTAAAATTTGCAAAGTGCAAAAATTTCAAGGGAGATAAGTCCGCAACCAATGGCAGCAAGGTTATAAAAATTGAACATGCACAATTTCATATGTATCCAAACACTTTGTGTAAATTTAGGCTAAAAACATGCTCTGGCATATGTCATGGCTTAGTTTCCATTGTCTGTCTTTCGTCTTCTGCTTGTTTACGCGATAAAGTCAAGAATTTTAGTCTGATTTTCTTGAAACTTGCACAGTTTGTCCACCTCATCAACAGCTTGAACCCTATTGATTTTGAAAAAAATCTGACAATCAGCAAAGGAAAATAGCCATTTTAAGTTGATAATTTGCGATTCTCGTTATAACAACTTCCTCTTCTGGTCGACAAGTCGTGCAAAAATTTGATCTGATAAAGAAATACAACAATCTTGTAACATCTGTGTTATAAAATGTAGAATTCACCGGAATGTGTGTTTTTTATCTTGGAGAAGGGTTTCCACTACTACGGAAGTGATAATTAGGGAAGTAAACTTAATATTATTTATTGATGTTTTCCTTATCTACACTATTGCTGTTGAAGCTAGCATGGATCTACCATACTGAAATATTGGGAGATTGCTCAATTGAAATCTTTAATAGAACTTGTTACTCTTCTCAAGTATTTGACATGTCAATTCCTAAGTTAAACAAGGAATATGAAAAGCTTATTCAAGAGAGGAGCAATATTGAAAGAAACGTAAAACACTCTAGAGACACATTTCTTATTTCTGATGGTAAAGGTGTTTATATACAGAGAGACATATTGAATTGTAGGACTAAATGGAAATATTATATTTGGCAGACAATATATAATTAAATATGCTTTAACAATTATCAGGTAACAAATGAAACCAAACATCTGACATTGAGTCGAGTTTCAAAATTGAAAATTAAATGAACATCAACCTGAATCAACAGATTAATAAGTGCTCACAGTCTACCTTTTGAGACAGGGAAGCCCTGTTTCTAAATGGTTTTCAGGTGTGTCCTCTTAACAATCAGAAAGACATACTTTTAAATGATCTAAAAACCCTGTTTCTAAATGGTTTTTATGGTCTTTCTTCATGCAAACAGAAAGAAAATGATTTAAAGATTTGTAGATAGAGAAGCCCTGTCTAAAGATCAAATACAAAGGCAAGCCCTGTGTATGAGAGAGGAAATAGGGGGTATAGAGATAACATACATTTATATTCCTACTGGTATGTACTACTGGTGACTGATGTACTACTGGTGACTTACAGAGAAGTTGAAAACATTTTTTATTTTTTACAACAATATCAGAGTATCAAGGTTTATTATAATTATCAATATATTATTAAACCTTACGAGACCTTTCAAGAAAATATACGAGATGTCGTACCAACAATTATTTTAAATACAGAGATAGGATACCAGGACAGGCGTTTAGTTACAGGATAATACTCCAGAAAAGACTAATTGCTTATAAAAGTGGTAATATTAAAAAACAACAGGTAAGCCCTGTTGTTAGACTTGAAATATCTCAGGTTATTCAAGTGAGGCATTGATCATTAATCTATTCAAAATGGCTTCATTAATGAGTTCCACACCAATTGTTAGAAACAAAACCAGTAAACAGGCACATGTGAGTAGTAATTCATGACCTAGATGTGAAATGCTAATAACAGATGAACAACAATATCTACCTTGCTGCGTATGTGAATTGAATTTCTGAATAGAATGTACTGGTATTTCAAATACCTTAGCTGAAGCGCTTAAGGAGGACACAACAAACAATTTAAATGGACTTGTAATGTGTGTAAACAAAATTTCCATATTGTAGCAATTTAACCTCCAAAGAGAATTGCATTAGAGTAAAGAATGTATCCAATAAGATGGTTAGAGAAGCAAAAATGAAATATGAAAGATCAATAGCACTTGAAATGAAACAAGACAATAAACTTTTTTGGAAGTATGTTCAAACAAAAACTAAAGTAAAAAGTAGTCTGCAATGTTTAATCAGCAGAGACAAATGGCCTATAACAGATGATAAAGAAAAAGCTGAAATGCTTAATGTCTTCTTTAGCAGAGTTTTTATTCAAGAAGACACTAATACTTTCCCTAATTTTGGAATTAGGACTGATTAGAAATTGAATAAAGATTAAAGAGACTAAAACAGCAGGAGCTGATCAACTACATCCAAAATTTATCAAAGAAACGCTCTAACTTTATCTAAACCCCTTACAATTATCTTCAATAAATCAATAGAATTGGGGGAAGTACAAACAGCATGAAAGAAAGCTTATGTTTCTGCACTGCATAAAAAGGATCAAAAACGGATGTAGCAAACTATAGACCCATTAGTTTAACATCGATAACTGGAAAAGTTACGGAAACTAAAATAAGAGACAAAATATTGGAACATATGGAAGAAAATGATTTATTCAGTAACCAGCAACGGATTCAGGAAAGGGAGATTATGCGCCACTGAATTGATTGAAGTATTAAATGACCTGACTGAATACATAGACAACAGAAAGTGTGTCAATGCAATTTTCTAGATTTTCAGAAAGCTTTTGAAACTGTACCTCATGAAAGGTTACTAATAAAATTAAAGGGGTATGGAATAACAGGAAATCTATTAATGTGGACTGAAAATTACTCATCTGCCCGTACCCAAAAGGTAGTTTTGAATGGACAAGAACCTAAACTGACACCTGTTCTAAGTGGTATCCCACAAGGCAGTGTACTTGGGCCAATTCTGTTTGCGATATATATCAACGACCTGCGGGACGTTATTACTAGCACAGTTAAATTATTTGTGGATGATACTAAAATATATTCCTGT
Source organism: Tridacna crocea (assembly GCA_943736015.1). Taxonomy (NCBI): domain Eukaryota; kingdom Metazoa; phylum Mollusca; class Bivalvia; order Cardiida; family Cardiidae; genus Tridacna; species Tridacna crocea. The sequence goes on along the minus strand of OX031066.1, from coordinate 27,408,866 downwards.
ATGAATACTCTGGAGGATCACCGCAAACTACAAGATGATTTGAACAAATTAGAAGATTGGTCCAAGTCATGAATATCAAAGTTCAATGAATCTAAAATGTAAGCATGTGCAATTTGGAAAACCATCTGACTCAGTATAATACATGGATCCGTGGAAATCGATATTTGACCAATCAGGACATCGCATTTATTCTGCCCGATGTCCTACCTTGGTTTCTGCTATTTCGGCTCACAAATAAACGACTGTTAATGTTGGAAGAATGCAATTCTCTTTATTTATGTTGTGTTTTTAACGTTTGATTTTTAAAAAAATGTGCTTTGCGAACATGTACTGATGACAAGAGATCACGCAGAGGCTATAGACAAGTTTAAATTGTGATGATTACTAAAAATTTGAACTTATGCAAAGAGCTGATCAGCGCTGGATAATGGATTAATTCAAAGTATTCCATAATTTTTTCTCTCTGAAAGAGAAAACTGGAAAACAAAGGTAAAAATAGACCCATTTGAAGTATTAATAAAAAGAAAATACTTTTACTTGAATATCTAACCTTGTTCAATAACCTATGCACATCCAAAAAGTGGCCGCGTAACTTGTCACCAATATTTCAGTTTGACATTGATCTTAACCCATGGTGCATGAAGAATGTGCTGAATGTGTACTGGGATCGTATGTACGATCTCTGATCTGTAGATATAGATCAGATTGCAAATTACATGATGATTAGTCTTGGATTTAAAGAACCTGCTGGTACAACAAGCACTTTGACGGGTAGTTCTTCCTCACTAGGAGTATATTTCAGTTTTAAAAAAAGTCTAACTTCTGATCTGGTGCATCTTGGAAATTTTTCTCTTGACTTATCTGTTTTAACCGTTTACCACATAACAGGTTTTAATGACCCGTGGAAAGCTTTTAAAAGCATTGCGGAGAAAGGAGAAAATGCTTGTAACATTCATTTTATCCTTTTCTCACTATGTTTTGCGCTCTTTCAAAAACAAATTTCAATTTTTGAATCATTTATTTTGTTGTCTGCAAATATTTGAGTTTGGATTGCTCAAATTTGGTCATTTGGTGACGAGTTTAAATGGATTAGCACATCTGCACATTAGCACAAAGGGTGTGTTGGTAAACTGTTAATTTGATAGGAACTGTGTTTGATTGCAAAAGAAATTACCGCTCTAATCAACTTGACCACCCGTTGTCGTCAGTATATCATATACTACCGTCAATGATATTAACAATTTTCTTAATTGACAACACACTTAACGCATTTTATAATCCATCACACAACCCTTTTCCCCTTAACCTGATATTAAAATTTTTCATTAACTTAAACCTCTCTGGAGAATCAGACATTCTATAAACTTTTCGAAAGGTCTGTAATTCAGTGTTATTGAATTTGGTAGGATGCTGAGATGACCATACTAGCCCAACGAAAGCAATAAGTATCATTAATTCTATTATTCTGTGGCAAAACGGAGATTTGTTTTTTATTTGTTCAAATTTTTGTTTAAACATGTAAATCTGTTACATTGTACGTCGCCTCCGTAATTCGCCCTTTTAATACATCTCCGTATGTAAATTAGTTAAGCATCTTAAGATTACTTACTGAGAAATTTATCATCGATAGAAATATATGATTAAAATACTTTTTCCGGAATTTTATTGAGAGAAACAGTCATGACAGCACGATTTAAGTAGCCTATCTGCTATACTGTATATGTATTGACTACGTTTGTTTGTGAGACCTTGGCAACAGTAACTAAGGTAGTCGGTTTATCTTATCATCATGGATCCATGTATAGATGGAAAATGTCGTTATCAATAAAGAATCGGAAGAAAAAGACCTAGGTGTCATTATGGATGACAAGTTAAAACTCAAGAAACATATTAATTTTCAAATACTTAAAGCAAATAAAATGCTTGGATTGATAAAAAGAACTTTTTTAAACATGGACTCTGAAATGTTACTATGTTTGTACAAATCCCTTGTGAGACCACATTTAGAATATTGTTCTACAGTATGGACAGTTTTATTAAAAAAAAAGAAGCTCTAGAAATGAAAAAAGTACAACAAAAAGCAACCGAATTGGTGAAAAAAATTCAAAGATCTCACTTATTCTGAAAGACTGCAGAAATTAGGCTTACCCACATTGGAATACAGGAGGTGGAGAGTTGACATGATAGAAACATTCAAAATAATACATGAAATAGATAAGGTGGATAAAAAACAAGTATTTTTTCCTTCAACACAAGCAAAACAAGAGGACACAATTTCAAAATTTTCAAGAAGCAATGTAGGACAAAATATAGATTGAAGTCATTCTCCCAGAGAGGTGTGGAAACACGGAACAGTCTGTTTTAAATAAACACTGGAGAAATGTACATTTTAAATTTTCACCGTTGTATTTTGAACCGGAAGAGGAAAATACCTATATATGTACAGATGGATCAGAAAGGCTCACGTCTAATTTAAGATCCTTCAACAAGGTATTTCTTGTTTACACGATAAAGTCTGCATCATTCTGTTATCACATTTTTGTGAAACTTGCACAGTTTTTCTATATCATCAACAGCTTGGAACCTATTGATTTTGGAAAAAATTGGACCGTCAGTAAAGGAAAAGTAGCCATTTTAATTTGAAACATTGAATTTCTTGTTTACGCGATAAAGTCTGCATTTTGTGGTCAGATTTTCCTGAACCTTGCACAGTTTGTCTATAACATCAACAGCTTGAAGCTTATTGATTTTAAGAAAAGTTGTACAATCAGTAAGGGAAAAGTAGCCATTTAACTTGCACAGTTGATCTATATCATCAACAGCTTGAACCCTATTGATTTTGAAAAAAAATCAGACATTCAGTAAGGGAAAAGTAGCCACTTTAAGTTGATAATGTGCATTTCTTCTTTACGCAATAAAGTCTGCATCTGTTGTCAGATTTTTTTAAATCTAGCACAGTTTATTCTTATCATTAATGGCCTGAACCCTATCAATTTTGAAATAAATTTGACAGTCAGTAAGGAAAAAGTAGCCTTTTCTAAATATATTTTTCTTAATTACTTTTTTTTTTTTAAGCAACAGTAACAAATTCCGTTGCAATTGAGGTCTAAATGCATTCATTTTTATACGCCCGTCAAAGACGGGATGTATTATGGGATTACCTGTGGCGTCCAGTTCTTTGTCCGGTGCATATCTCCAAAACTATACTAGCTACGGTTATGAAATTTCATGGGTGGATAGATTCCATCAAGGGGGAGTGCAGTGCACAGGAATCATAACACTTGCTTGCTTAAATTTTGAGTTATTGCCCTTTGTCGTTTTTCATACTTGAATTTTGTCCGGTGAATATCTCCAAAACTATACTAGCTAGGGTAATGAAATTTCATCGGTGGATAGATCTTATCAAGGCAAAGTGCAGTGCACAGGAATCATAACTCTTGCTTGCTTAATTTTTGAGTTATTGCCCCTTGTTGTTTTTATACTTGAATTTTGTTCGGAGCATATCTCCAAAACTACACTAGCTAGGATTATGAAATTTCATGGGTGGATAGATTTCATCAAGGGGGAGTGCAGAGCACAGGAATCATAACTCTTGCTTGCTAAATTTTTTAGTTACTGCCCTTTGTTGTTTTTCATACTTGAATTTTGTCCAGAGCATACCTCTAAAACTATACTAGCTTGGGTTATGAAATGTCATGGGTGGATAGATCTCATCAAGAGGGAGTGCAGTGCTTAGGAATCATAACTTTTGCTTGCTAAATTTTTGAGTTATTGCCCTTTGTGGTTTTTCATACTTGAATTTTGTCCGGAGCATATCTCCAAAACTATACTAGCTTGGGTTATGAAATTTCATTAGTGGATAGATCACATCAAGGCGGAATGCGTTGCACACAAACCAAAACTCTTACTTGCTTAATTTTTAAGTTATTTCCCTTTATTGTTTTTCATACTTTAATTTTGTCCGGTACATACATGTATCTTAAAAACTATACTAGCTATGGATATGAAGTTTTATGCATGGATACATTCCATCAAGGGGGAGTGCAGTGCTTATAAACTTGAAGCACGCTTGCTTAGTTTTTGAGTTATTGTGGGAGAGTACATCTAATGAAATAGAACTGTAAGGAATTGTTCCTGCTTCCTTAACTTTGTGTTTTTCCCCTGTACTGTTTTTGAGACTTAAAGTTTGTTTGGAGGATTCTCCAATGCTATGCTAGCTATGGCTAGGAAATTTCATGACCTGATATATCTAGTTATTTCTACACATAAATTTTGACCACACTGTATCTCCAAGAGTATAGGTGTTGTCAATATGAAATTTCATCCTCTTATTTGTAGATTTTAATTTTTTTTTTTGAAAGATGTGAAATCAAAACTGCCATTTGCTTCAATCAACGGCAAAAATTTCTGCACTTTTATTTTTCTCTACCTCCTCTTTATAATTATTATGCCCCAGCTTTACAACTTGGGGTAAGACAGGCGTATCTTGGGACAATTTGCCGCTCTTGTTACCATTGTTGGATCTACAAGCACTGATGGTGAAGGCTGTGAAAATTGTACTTATATCTTTTAAACAAATATAATCTTTAGAAGATTAGCCTTCTGTAGCTAAACACACAATTTCAAGTTCTCATCATATGAAAAGGAATTCACAAGATCATGTATTATAAGCGCTTTCCTTCACACTGAATTTACTGGCCAGTCAATGCCAGTAGAGCGATTCAGGCCCTCAAGGGCCTCTAGTTTACCCTTCCATAGACAGAATTTTTTTATACTTCGCAAAACTAATGTTTGCGGAGGTATACTTGAATCAGCGTGTCTGTTTGTCCATGTGTCTGTCTGTACAAAATACTTATTTCTGTCAAAGCGCTGGGGGTGTCAAGCCACATTCAATGACATCTCTACTTTTTGCTGAATCCAATCTGTTGTGTCTGCAAATACTTTGAGACTGGACAAGTTTAAAATTTTTTGTTTGATAGAGTTGATGAAGTACTTCAGTATTGAGTACTTTAATATTTGTCCAAAGTGAATTTCGCTTATAAGAGTTTAATTTTATTTTCAGCATCTTCAATATACTATAGCAATCTGTGCAGAACCCCATGACTTTCCTGGCTTGTTTACTCCAAATCAGAAGTATCTGCCTATGCCTGTCCTGCCTTTATAAATTCCAATAGATACAAACTGTATTTGTGAAACACTAATGCCCCCGCAACAGCCATTTTTCCAAAAACTGTGACCTTGATATTTGACCTTGACTGATGACCTTGAACTTGGTACCAATAGAGAGATCTTGTCACAAGGTATACTCATGGGAAATATGAAGGCCCTAGGTCTTACCAATCAAAAAATATGGTCAATGTAAAAGTTTTTGCTGACAAACAAATAGACGCACAGATTGAAACATCTAAACCAACAAAGGAGGTGACAGAGGAAGCAGCTATATGTATTGCTGTTGAAAACAACGATTCAGGTAAAACAATTTGTCTGTATAATCTAAAAAGAAGGGATGAGAGCAGTCTAGAGATGGTCATCATTAATAGATCAGTTTATGTGATACGACTGTAGAAGACTAAATTTAAAACCTGACTTATTGCTATAGCCTTAGCCAATTTCAAACATGTCTGAGATTTTATTGAGGCAAACATTCTGACCAAGTTTCATGAGTATTGGATGAAAAATGTGGCCTCTAGAGTGTATACAAGGTAAAAAGTTGATGATGGACAACGGACACAGCACTATCACAAAAGCTCACTCTGAGCACTTTGTGCTCAGGTGAGCTGAAAAGAAAAATGGCCGTTACAAAGCTTGTTAGCTTGGCTGTTTTCAGAGAAAACCTGACTTATTGCTATAGCCTTGGCGTAGTCTCCTGACGCGTCGTCATAGTCGTGCAAAAACTTTGCATATTGTTATATCTCTGTTATTGCTGAAGATATTTACTTGAAACTTGGAGTATGTGTTCACTATCCAAAGAGCAATCCATACTATCAAGGGAGACAATTCAGAATGAAATTTCTTTTTTCAGAATTATGCCTCCTTTTTTACTTAGACTTTATATCCTCTATCAAGCACTCCACAGCCGAGCGTTGGCACCCATGTGCAGTGCTCTTATTTTAATTTTTTCCAGGTTGAAAGAAGATGTTCATCGCTTGAGAAGAAAATTGAGAAAATTAGAGGAGAGAGTGGCTGCAGTAGAATCCAAGAAAGCAACTGATGGAGAAACTGATAAAATCACAAAACTCATCAACCACCTTGCAGAAACAGACATTCAGAGCATCCTTTCAACATTTGCAAAGGAAATATTTTCGGAGGACATGTTAATAAACTGTTCCAGAACTGGAAAGAAGACCTCAAAATGCTCAGGGACTCCCAGCCCACCTCTTGACGCCCAGAAGCTGTTACTATTGAAAACAATTGTGAGGAAAATAACCAAAATATCGAAAGAAACTTTTCACAAAAAGTTGGAAAATTTACAGAAAACATCTTCGACAGAAAAACAAGTAGAAAACGCAGGATGATTATGCACCTGCAAAAGGAAAGTTTTCGGGGGTATACTGGAATCAGCCTGTGTGTCCATCAGTCTGTCTGTGTTCAAGAAATTTACTTATTTTATGTTGCGAACTCCTCCCACACCTTTGCCTCCATTGCAATGAAAGTTTGCATGTACAGTCAAATCTGAGTTAGCGGTCATACCTGAACAGCGGCTGGTCTATCAACAACAGCCACTGGAATTCCCCCCGTGCAATTTCCTTCTTTCATTGCACTGTTTATAGCATGATATTGTGAAATGCAGCCAATGGTCACATTAATTGGTTGGGATCAACAGTATATTACACCTAAACAAAGGTCAGCTGATACACCACACAACGTAATTCATCAGATATGGAAAATTGATAATTAACACTATACCATAGTTACATTGATGAAGTCGACTTAACACAATGTAAAACATGCAAACAGACAATTACAGATTATACAACACCCAATTACGGTTAAAATGACTGACAATCATTGTTTATTTTCATGTTTGATCTTTCAAGGATGAATGGCAATGAAAGTTTGTCGGTATTTTTGCAGCTGGGTAATTTGTTGTAATTATATGAAATTGAACATCACGTCAATCGAAGTTGTTTACACTATGTATTTAACTAAACTGCGAACCCGGTGTTTTTAAAAATGGATGGAAATTTTTCTATTACATTCAATTCTTGCTATCTTGTCACTCTCGAAACGTAAATTCCTCTCTCTAGAGGACCGTGTGAAAGTTGTTCAAATACTTGAATCTGGACTTTCTTCACGGATTATTGCTACTGAGTTTGGTGTAGGCCGCAAATTCAGAGTGTTGCAAAACACAAACGAGAAATTCTCGAGGAGTACGAAAGTGCTGACCCTTGTGCTAAACGAATCAAAAGGAATGTCTGGTATGAAAATATTGACGCTCTGTGCTATAAATGGTTTCTGGATACCACATCATGGCAAATTAATGTGTCTGGTCCTCTAATCAAAGAGAAAGCACTCAAATTTGCTGCAGACTTAAATGACTCAGATTTCAAGGCATCACATGGTTGGCTTACCTCTTTCTTAAAAAGAAATCAAATTGTGCTTAAGAAACAAAGCGGTGAATGTGGATCTGTCAACACTGAGGTGGTTGACAATTGGGAGGAGAAGTTAGTTTCAGTTTGTGATGGATATAAACCAAGTGACATATTCAATATGGATGAAACTGGACTTTTCTATCGTGACACCACAAAGAAAACTTGCGTCAAAAAAGGTGAAGACTGTGCTGGAGGAAAACGATCTAAAGAATTACAGTAGCACTATGTGCCCCTACGACAGGTTAGTTTTTAAAACATACAGATTCTTATGACCCCCCCCTCCACCTTCCAACTGTATGTTTTTGATAAAAACATTTAAGAAAAAGGAGAAAGTGTTTATTCGGTATCAGCATTTTCTCCTTGTACAACAATGTTTTATTCCTTTCTGATTAGATTAGCCACATTTTAACAAGATTGTGTCGTCAGCAGCCTATTTAAATTTGAACTAGTCTAAATTTTTTGTCATAATCCTCTTAGAATTTGGATTGAAAAGGTTGCCCTGTTCTATGCCTGGTTTCTCCCCCAAATAAGAGAACTGATTGGATACAAAATTTAACTGTGATGGGACTGTCTTTTAATTTGTCATTCTAACAAAATGACAATCTTATCCTTGTCTGCTGGTCATAAAGAGAAATGCCATACTGGTTTAAGTTAGAACCAATATCAAAATCGAAAGATGAAGAGGATAGATTTAATAAGACAGCATTAAATTTCCAGCATAAGCTAAGTCAAATCAAACATTATATGACAAAGAGAAAATGTTGGTGATCATCATTTTGTATTTGTTATGCTGTTTTTTTTTCAAAACAACTCACTTTTGACACAGAAAAATAACAAATGTTCTTTCTTATTAAAAAACTAGGTGAAAAACTCCCTCCGAGTGTGATTGGGAAGTCCCGCCACCCCTGTTGTTTCAAATCTCTAACGGCACAGAAGTTACCAGTTACCTACTATGCCAACAAGAAAAGTTGGATGACAACATTAATAATGGATGATTGGTTCCGTAATTTGGACAGAAAAATGAAGAAGAAAAAATGCAACATCCTCCTTTTCCAGGACAACGCCCCTTTTCACCCAGATCTTAAACTGTCCAATGTCAATATCTAGTTCTTTCCACCTAATACCACATCATTCTGTCAGCCCATGGATCAGGGCATAATCCAGACACTAAAGCTTAAGTACAGAAAGAGACAGCTTCAACATGGGCTTGTTGAAATGGACAAAAACAGTGTAAAAACTGGTCCCCAGATTTTGAAAGAAATCACCATGCTTCAGGCTGTCAACTGGATCCATAGGGCTTGGAATGAAACTGATCCATCCACATACAAAAGTGTTTCAAACTTGCTGTTTTTTGTGAAAGTGAATGATGATGATGACGAACAGCTCAGTGACACTGTGGCACCCACTGTCTGCGTGAATGATGCCATGAATTGTTTAAATATACTGAAAGAATTTGCTCTGCAGATTGGAAATGCGTAAATGTTTAAATGTGTTAATGACTTTGATGAGCTTTTGATAGACATGAGGTTTGCAAAAACTTCCAAGCAGACAATAATTGACAATTTTTTAAAAAAAAGACAGTAACAGAATGCATGTTTCTTTGCAGAACAATCACTATGTTTCTGTATTTTTTTTCATCATTTTCTCCTTTTCCCACTTATATTTTGTTGTTTGCAAATGCTTTTGATTTGGACAAGCCTAAAATTTTGTCGTTTGGTAATGAGTTAAGCAACATTTAATTTTTTAAAGTTTTGACATGCTTTCTTGCAAACACTTCAGATGTACATAGTATAACATGAGACTTGTAAGCACTTTATTGTTTAAATATGATAGAAAATAAATGAAAAGGAAAATAAATCTTTTATATAAAATCCTTTTATTCAAGTCTTTTTTTTTGTACAAAATGTGAGGTAGAATTTCATTGTAACATCCAATAGATGATTCAATAAGCTGGAACAATACTGCAAAGTACAATGTATCAACTATAGTATGATAATAATGTGCGAGAAATAAGTACTGTGAAAAGCAGCCAATCTGTGTACAGCAACGAGCACATCCCTTGACTGGCTGCTGTACACAGATTTGACTGTACATTGATCATATGTTGAAGTTTTGCAAGACACCATTTTGAAGCATTAACTCCCCTTGGTTGAAGAATTAGATATGTTTTTGCTTAAAGTCTCAAGCACTGGCGGGGGTATCAAATCACATTCAGTGACAGCTCTAGTTGTATTTTTGTGTTAGATCAATGAGCAATTTCAGTTAGACCATGGTCAGTTAGGCCATAATGGCCACTTTCACCATAAATTTAAAAAAAAATAAAATGTTTTACCTGACGAATTGTTCTTGAATCTCTATTTCATGCCTGAAATACTGATGAAAGCGACGTAAAACACCATTCAATCAATCCTTATTTCATACGATTTTAATGCATTTTGCACATCTTCTGCTTGCATCATATATATTCCTGAAGTACAGTGGAGCCCCGTTATAACGCTGTCAGTGGGAGCCACGATCATCAACAGCGTTATATCTGGGGCTAAGTTTATAACGCTGATCCCCGCCACACACTACCTGCAGCCCATCCGCCAACCACTGCCAGACTACAGAACTATGGCTTATTAATTATAGTTTTTGCAAATTTATTCTAACAAAAAATGAAATGGCAATATATGTTCCAAATACTAAAACTAAGACATGCCTATTTACGTTTAAACATTTATTTATAGGACATTGAACAATTTAGATTCTTTTGTACATAACCCCTGAACTATTCCCAGTAGTTTCTATCACCGAATCTGGTCATCAAATAACATTACAACTACATAAAAGAGCTTATTTTATATTTAGGACCGTTTCAATTAGAAAATATTCACCTGCTGTTTTGCTAAATTACAGCAAAATTCATTCCAAAATTTAATTAAACGGTATCCTGTTGGATGGCAGACGATGCTGCCACCATGTTTTTTTTTTTTTTTCAATCGTACTGACGATTGCAAAACGAACCCTATCAGCAGTGACGAAAGAAATCTCTTTAATAATCAAACGAGATAAGACCCCCGTACATGATGAAAGTCACAGGGGAATTTAACCTACTATCCGTAAAGAAATCACATCAGACATATATCCACACCATGTTTGCAGTAAAGTTTGCGTTAGTGGTACATGTATGACGTAACACACCAATAATGCAAAGCGATAGGGTTGTAAGTGCAAGAGTTTGTCGTACACACTAAACCGTTTCACCCGAAGAATTTACACCTGGCTATGGGCTGACCTCCATTCAAAACTAAGTGATCATGCAATAAGCCAGTATCTCTGTTGCTTTATATTTTCTAATGCAACCCTTCTGCGTATCATAATGATTATTGCAAGAGTATCCCAGTCATGTCACGTGTATGTTGTGTAGTCGGTAGAAAGAGAGTCATTCGGCTATTTTCTGAAAATTTTGTTGTGACCGAGATAATAAAAAAAAATTGCGAGATTTGATGCGGATTAGTTGCTGATAAATGAAGAAGAAAAACAAGGTTTTGTATTCAATAATGCTGTATTTTTGTAATCATGGCGACAACACTAACAGGACTTCAACCATTTCCTCCTACGGAACGACTTTTCATGCTTGAGCTGCAGCAGATGCATTCGGGAAACGTTGTGAAAAATGGCAAAACTGCTTACATGAGATTGGAAAGTCGGGAAACATTTAACCCTTATGCTTCTTTCAGGCCTTAAGTTGCTGAACTTAGAGGTCTCTGTAGATCAAGATCAGACTATGGACTAAATGTCATGTCTGATCTCTGATCGTAATCTTCTCTTTCCGCTGTGAAAAGGTATTTCTTACTTTAAAAAGATACTGAGTGTCTCATTTTTTTGTGTGTGTTTGTAATTTCAAGACTGAGAATTACTGTTGGTCGACTCGACTCTCCAAGGTTTCATGTACATGAAGCTATTATGGACAATGTACAACTCTGCGTTAACCATGTAGCCAATCATCCTATCTAGAGTATTTTCCAAAAACTTAATGTCGGTGTTTTGGAAAATATATTTTTCAGCCTGTCCAAGTATTTTTTAATATTCTGACTATCTTAAGATTGAACTTGAAAATCATACTTTTTTGACAAAAAATATAACATGTCCGAACATATAGGGTGTCCGAATGCACTTGCGAGTTACGGAACATTCGATATCGCCGTTACGATCTACATACAGACAGACATATTGACGTAAAGTTTGTACAGTCAAACCCCGTTATAACGACATACTTTGTCCCCACACAATTCCTGTCGGTAACTGAGTCAGTCGTTGTAATGGAGCAAGAGATTTTTTGGGATGTCGGCAAGAAATGACGGACTAGACAGGAAGTGAAAGTTGTAAACAGGAACAGGCTAAAAGCTGGGAAGTTTACGTATTACGTTACGGATTGGGACAAGTCGGCAATTTTTGCGATAAAAACACAATTGAAAATAAATATTTGTTAACATGTGCATGTATTTGCAGCAAACATATTCATATACAAGCCATGGTTTAACAATTACACAAAAAGAACGCATATTTTGTATAGTACTAAACCAAATCGTTTTAACGACTCTGCAGTGAAAGGTTTAGGAAAACATCCTGACAAAAAGAGAAATTGCACAGAACGTGCAATTTCTCCTTTTCCCACAGTGTTTTCTATCCTATCACAGAAGCACTTTTTTTTTACAGTTTTCAATTTGTCGTCTGCAAATCTGTTCAATTTGGAAAATCCAAAATTGCATGAGTGGTAATGGGTCAACGACAACACTTCATACACAGTTTAAAATCGCACACCGAATCATCAACCGTCATTTTTTTATTTCATAAAGTCAAACAATGTTTTCTGGACTGTAGAACCACTGTAACTGTCAAAACTTCGCATTACTTTCCACAAGATGTCGAGATTGGTCTGCATGGCCGGGTTCTGCTCTACGAATTTTATGACGTGGGTGAGATGTTTTCGTGCTTCCGTACGTGAGATTGTGGGATCTGCTTGTTCGTCATCGTCGTCGCTCATAATATCGGTGGATCCGTCTTCGTAGTCGGATAAAGGATCGTCTGTTGCCTTTCGTTTGTGTACCAGTTGTAGAATGGAACGGTCGCTCAGACTATCACCTGTTTCGGCAGAACTGTCGACGTTGATGTAGTCGTTGGCTTCCATTCTGTCCTCGTTTGGTAGTTGTGACAGAAGACGTCGTAGTTCGGAAAGTGGCAGGTCGTCAGAGGGATCGTTGTCTATGTCAGCGGTCACATCGGAGGGGAGAATCTTCACATGTCGCCAGCAGTTTTCAATGGTAGACTGTTTCACCGACGCCCAGGCTTCTTTCATGTTTGTTATGGCTTGTTTGAGGGAGATTGTCTGTTCTTCATTGTCTTCTATACATTGTAGAAAGTGGCGGATGAGTAGGTTTCGATAGTAACTCTTGAAGGTTCTGATGATGCCAGCGTCCATAGGTTGGATGTGGGCGGTAGTGTTTGGTGGTAAGTACTTTACGGTGACGTTGGTCAGGTTCAAATTTTCGGATGAGTGGCTGGTCGCATTGTCAATAAGAAGGATAACTTGTCGTCTCTCAAGTCGCATTCGGCGGTCGAATTTCTTCAGCCAGTCTTGGAAGATGAGCGTTGTCATCCAGGCTTTCTTGTTAAACGCATAGGTGACGTAGATTGTTGGGTCGAATGTCTTCCCGAATGAACGTGGTCTGGCACTCTTCCCTACCACGAGTGGTTTGAGTTTATCTGTACCTGTAGCGTTTGTACATAAGGCGACGGTAATTCTGTCTTTTTGCTTCTTCTTCCCGCTGATTGGACCTGTAGCGAGGGTGGAATTTGGCTGCAGTCGGTAGAAGAGACCAGTTTCGTCCATGTTGTAAATGTTGTTTGGGTCGTAGTCTTTCAAGTCTTCTTTGAGCTGTAATCTTCCTTCGCCGACAATCACAGGGTTGGCGCTGTCTGCTTCACCATGGGACTTGTGGAAGGAGATCGTATGTCGCTTCTTAAATCGCTGTAACCAGCCTCGTGAGTAATTGAAGTCTTGAATATCAAGGTCTTCGCCAAATTTCTTTCCCTTTTCTATCAGCATCTCGTCACTGATGACAGCTCCCTTTGCACCTACGTCTTGGAACCAGAGGAAAAGGGCATTCTCTAGGTTGTCATGTCGACCGGTACGCTGTCTCAGGGTTGATTCTGTGTCTTTAGGAATGATTTCCCATTTAGCTCTGTCTCTGAGGATGTCACTGACTGTTGACCGACCAAGTTGTTTCCCCCATTCTTTTGCGAAGTGCGCGGCGATTTCGTCTTGTGTGGCTTTTTGGTGTGTTTTCTTGTACTCGACGATCTCTTTCTTCTCAGGGAATGACAATTGCGTTCTCTTACGTTTGGCTGGCGGTGGCTGTGACATTTTTTCAGTTTTGGTAATGATAATAAAAATGACGAAGAAAATTGTTTCTCGCATTTATTAAGGACATTTCTCAAACTTCTCAGATTTCTCAAATTGCTCAATCATCTCAAATGAAGACAACCGAATTCAATAAAACATACAACACCGGTACATAGTTAAATTTAAGTGTTAAAAACTTGCCAAAGGCATTTTATTTACATTAAACAATATTAATCAGAAGGTGTAAAAAATCGATAATCGAGTCTATTGTGTAACCTACATTGTTTACGACAACCGCGGATAAAGGATTGTACGACACCCTTTACGGCATGTCAACAACCGTAAAACACGGGCTGAGAAAATTCCAATAAACTGAAGCAAAATTCATTAAATTTCGAAGATTTGTTCCGACAAATGTCCGTCGGTGTCGGTACTTGAATATTCAAACGGGTCAAAATTACGTTAGGTGAGGTTTGTTCCCAGTGTTTTTTTGTCGTTAACTGAGTTTGCCGGTATAACGATGGTCGGTGTATCGCGGCCTGACTGTATAATGCAAGATTGTGTGCAAAGACAATTATGGGACGAAGTCCTTTTGTTACCTACTGTGCATGTATTTCTCAAAGTAATTGTGCTAAGCCATAGGTGATAAATGTAATCAACAATGTAAAGGTGTGAAAAATTGTCACATTATGTGCACGGTATCGATTTTTTATTTGAGTGAGAGTTGGAGTTTTTTTTACATTGAAGATTTTTGTGAGAGCAACAGTGGATTCGTATCAAGACTTGAAAATGGTCAAACCCCGAAATTTTGGGAGCCAAAGAACACCCGCCTTATAACGGAATCCGCGCTATAGCGCACTTCGTTCTAACAGTGTTCCACTGTATTCATGAATTTGACCAGTTTAAAAACTACTCAGTGTTTGGTGAAGTATTCATGAATACTATACAAGACAATATTCATGAAATTTAAAGAATATCAATTCATGAAGAAGAAGTGAACAGAAAATGAGACATTAAGTTTGTGAATAAAAAAATTCATAAAAACTTCATAAAAAATGTTTTGTCATAAAAATTCATGAAGATACACCAATGCTTCATTCATTATTTTTTTAAGAACTTGCATGACATTGTGTTTTATTGAATTATGAATGTTTTATACATTTTATTCTTCATGAACAATTCATGAATCATTATTTCATGATTTCTTAGGGGTAGGAAGTGTTTTAAAATTCAAACTAAATGTATAATTTTCTTAAATACATAATTATTCACAAGAAAAATTTTGAAGGACAAACGATTAAAAGAAAACTATGAAAAGATTGTTTTTAAAATATTTTTGATCAGATAAGAAAGATGGGTATAATGGTACAGTTATTTCCTTATATAGTATGGAAGAAGTCATGATAATATGTTGAATGATCTGTTTTAAGTGACTTATTGTATGGTGTTTAACCCTTTACCAAACAATCCCTGGTTTTTACAATCCTGAGGAAGAAGCCTTCTGAAAACATTGTGGGAAATGGAGAAAATGCTGGTAGCCAGCATTTTCTCCTTTTCTCGCAATGTTTTCTACTCTTCTAAAGTCAGGTTTTAATATTTAAATCATGTTTACTCTGTCGTTTGCAAAATTAATGCTTGCAATTTGGACAAATCTAAAATTTTGGCACTTGGTAAAGATTTAAGGTAGTAGACCAATAACACTTATAGTGCAAGAATAAGATTTCTTGATAGTTGATAAATACAAATTCATACAGATATATGATACTTTTGCATGTGTTTAACCGACCAGAAATTCCTTTGATGTCTATCATGAAATTATTTGTTCATGCTTTTGTCAGTTTCTAGAAAAGGGAGGTAATTATTCTCTCAGTAATGAAAATATTGTGGTTTTAGATTTATAAATGATAATTCTAAGAGGGTACAAAAGGACAAAGTGGGTCGTTTAAAGTAGTACAATAATACTAACTTTTAATGATAGCAAATTGTTTAAGATAATACTATAGTGGAAATAGCTGTTTTCTATTATGGGTCCACTAGATTAAAATGGTTTTTAACATTATTTCAGTCATATTGTTGCAGCCTGTGCATGTTTCCATGCTTTCATGGAGCCTCTTCTACCAGTACTCCACACACTTTTCTTATCAAACCACTGGCCGCTTTTCCACATCACCATCGTCAAAACAATGGTCAGTGGTGTGACAGGACTGAATCCTGACGCAATGACTATGATCAATCCTTGGAAAGAAATGGGCTGAGCCACAGATTGAACCCACGACCCTATCTTTTCAAGTTCTACATGCTAACTGACTGAGCTTCCAGGGCTTATCCCTGAGATTTAATAATCCAGAGAAAAGCGGTTTTTGAAAACATCATGGGAAACAGAGAAATTCAAGTAAACAATATTTTCTTCTTTTCAGACAATGTTTTCTCTCATTTTATTCCAAAACAACTGTCAAATTTTGAGACACATTTATTTTGTCACATGCAAAAGCTTTCAATATGGATAAGTATTAAATTTTAATGTGCGGTAAAAGGTAAACACTATATAGCAAGAGGTACAGTACATCCTATTAACTTCTCCATTTCAGTCTGTCAATATAACTAAGTTCTCAATGGCAACTTTTTTGACGACCTATGGAAACAAGCCTTTTGAAAACCTTGTGGGAAAAGGAGAAAATGCTGGTAACCAGCATTTTCTCCTTTTCCCACAAGGTTTTCTAGCCTATCAATAAACAGTTGCACCATGTGAGCCACACTGAAACTGTCCTCTGCAAATGCTTTCAATTTGAAAAGGGCCAAAACTTTGTCATCTGGTAAAGGGTTAAACAAAATTTTTGTCTGTGCTGTATTATTCAAATTCATGTAACAGATTCCAGTTCTAGTTTGATGACTTTCTCACAGAGGTCAACAGTTACAGGAATTACTACTAGAATCCAAGAATCATCAGACTTGACAAGCGGTACCTTTGCATAATGAACCATGCTCTGTGAAAAGGGGGCTTAATACATTTTCTAAAATATGGATCCAGGTCTGCCTGCACAGTCCACACAGGCTGACCTAGCCCAAATGTTTTTGCTACAGGTCAAATTTTGGTATATCAAAGGACCATTCTACTGCATGATTTTGTTGATGAATTTCATGGATCAATAGTTATGATGACATGTTTAGTATGATGCATCACAAAGATACATTAAGCCCCCTGTTACCAGAGCATGGCTCATATACGGCCTGCAATACACAAAAAGAGGCATTCCGACCATTGCAAAAAGCATCATCTCAGATCAGCCGGCTAATCCGAAACAACACTTTCCCTTTTTTTATGTAATTTTCTGTTTTGTGCAAGTCTAATTTTTGTGCAAGTCTAAAGAACAACAAAATCTGATGTAGCCGTAAAAATGTTACCACACAATCCCTATGTTTGACGAGCCTGAGCAAGAAGCCCTTAGAAAACATTGTGGGAAAAGGAGAAAATGCTGGTAACCAGCATTTTCTCCTTTTCCCACAAGTTTTCTACCCTTCACAAAATAGTGTAAGATCAGCGACACTCTACTAGCAAATGACCGAATGCCCCGTTTTGCATTTTGCAAGCCATATATTCTGGGCCTGATTCAAGAAAAGAACCCCAAACGACCAAAAGTGTTGTCTGCTTTGCTATGACGTGTTGAAAAAGGAACTGTCTACATATACATATGTTTTTTCTTGTTTGCTGTGTTTTGAAGGATAAAAAGCAATATCTGAGTCGGTGAGATTTTGACCCATGCATCTATATTATAATAACCCAAAAAGTATCATTATACTTGAAAAATGTGCGTATTAATGCTGTAGAGAAACTGAAAGTACAATTCTAGACTGGATTCAGACAATAATGCAATTTTTATTCTGAGGACGATCCAAGACACAACACTGCATAAGTCACATTATCGTCATTTCAGCAACCGGAATGGATGCTTTGATTTTCAATGAAGCAAGTATAATGTAAGTCAAGCTCTGTGAAAAGGGAGCTTATTGCATCTTCAAAAAGTATCAACCCAGGTTAGCGTATGCAGTCTGCACTGGCTGACCTGGGCAAAACATTTCACAACTGGTCAATTTCTACAGGTCAATGGACCAGTGTACTTCATAATTCAGTTTGTTGCTATACAAAATGGCATACATGTATCTATATGTAATGAACAGTTTATCATAGAGGACAGAATGTTCTAGTCTTGAAATTCAGCATTAATGCATATGAATTCATTCATAGAAAAAAAAACTATCTATTGCTTTTACCCTTTACAAAACAATCCCTGGTTTTATACAACCCTAAGATAGAAGCCCTTTCAAAATATTGTCGGAAAAAGAGAAAATGCTGGTAACCAGCATTTTCTCCTTTTCTCACAATATTTTCTACCCTGCTGGAAACAAATTTCAATTTGTGAGTTATGTTCATTTTTTTGTCTGCAAATACTTTCAATCTGGACTTGTCTAAAAGTTTGTTGTTTGATAAAGAGTTAAAATCGGACAATAATACTGTATGGTTCTGAATACATATAACATATATCTAACATATATCCTTTTCAGTCAATCTAGATCAAAGATCAGACTGCATGCTCTGTGCAGTCAGATCTTGATCTACGCTGTCTGCAAAAAGTCGGTGAGTCATGCGTACTAGACTATGTAGGTTTAACCCTTTACCCCATAAGGGGATAAGGAGATATGGTATCTCTAATTGACCCTAAATAAGAGCAAGGATGAAGCTGTTTCTTATGTGTATATGACACCTTTTGATAGCATAGAAAACATTGTGACTAAAGGTGAAATTGCTTGTCACGAGCAATTTCACCTTTTACCAAAATGTTTTCCACAGGCTCCTACAAGCAATGCGTAGAAATGAGTATCAATGGAGTAAAGCGTTAAGCTAAATCCAACCTACCTTGTACAAACTTTGTCGCTTGTAAATACTATCTATTTATATTCCCGAAAGATGGCTGGATCTCTGTCAGTCTCAGATACCCAACTTCAACATCATTTTTTCATGCCTTTTATCACAGATTTACTCTGAAAAAGAATGTCAGAGACTTGCAATTCAATTCATTTCTTACAGTAATTTATGACCAATTTATTCAATTTATGTCCAAACTGAAAGCATTTGGAGATGTCAAAATAGATGTGACTGAAAAATTAAAACAATGGCGCCGCAAATCAGTTGATTTTGAAATAAGGCACAGTGCAGTATTTCAAAATTGACCAAAGTAAATTGATGCAGAACTCGGTGAGAAATGAACTGAGGAGTCCTAGACAATCCGTAGAATGCAACTTTTGACTTAAAAAGAAAAAAAAATGATAAGACACAATGATCATATAGCCATTCTTTGGCAAAATTTAATATAGTTTTGATTGGAGCTGTGTACAAAAGTAGTTGTCGAGCTATGTATAAAATCAGTTGTCATTTAACAACCAACATAAGGAAATAGTATAAAAACTAGGCTCTAAATTAACAAAATGTATCAAAAAAAGAAGGTATGAAATGACCAAAGTGGTTATGAAGTTATCAAAGTGAGTACAAAATGACCAAAAGCCTGCCCTGGTGGCTCAGCGGTGAGCGTGTCGGACTCATGACCTGGTGGTTGCGAGTTCGATACCTGGTTGAGGCGAACTTTCTTTTTGGTGTATTTTTGCCTCTCACCTCTGCTGAAGCATGTGAGAAAAGTAGTCAGTGGCTTTGGAAAGAAAGTTGTGTTAGTACTGGTGTGAGAAAGCCAGGAAACAAATGTGCATCGCCGTAACCGCTATGATATGACCTTAGCTGTTCAAGTGGTGTTAAACCCCAACACAACCAACCAACCAACAAAATGACCAAAATAAAAAGTAAAGGTGTGTATGAAATGGCTTATGTACAAAATTACCTAGTTATGAAATGACTGGGAGCGGAATAAACCAAATAAAAACATAGTGCCACCCCGCATCCAGTGCCACAATAAAAGATTTAAAATTCCCATGTCTTTACACATGAATGTAAAATTAATAAGGTAATTCTTTTTGTTCTGGATAAACATGATGTTGCACTGAGAACAGCCTTTGATGGCTGTTACTAATTTCATATGTTGCCACTGAAGCCTTCGAGTTGTCATTTGTTGTCCGAGTTTCATGACACTAGTTCGCTTGTCTGCACTCATGGCCAATACCACAATTAAAATTCTGTTTTTATACAAAAAAAAAAGGTGAGCAAATTCATTCTCTGACTATATAACAGAAATATTTGTCAATCTTCCCTGAATAAATAAAATTATCATGTACAAATAACAATGAACTAGGTCTGAAATAGTGGACTCGCAGTGCCAGTTATCGGACATGCAAATATTTGGATGTGATATATCTGTAATTCATTAGCAAAATGGTCCACCATTGTAAAGTTTATGAAAATTTAACTTCGTTTGAGAACACATTTTAAACTAGAATTGAATTGATAGTTAAATTATTGTATAATTCTTTTTCTATATTGTTTGATTGATGTCAAGTAATACAGTTTACACAAACATGTCATATAATTTAGAATATTGCCACATGATCTAGCAGATGATCCAAATACATCAATATACCTGTTTGTAAATCTGCTGGTAATAGAGGATTTTAGAAGGTTGGATATATGGTTTTAACCCTTTACTCAATAGATACTCATTTCTACACACTGCTTGTAGGAGCCTTTGGAAAACATTGTGGCCAAAGGTGAAATTGCTCGTGATGAGCAATTTCACCTTTTGTCACAATGTTTTCTATGCTATAAAAAGGTGTCATATACACATAAGAAACGGCTGTTCAGTGTTCGACATTAAGGCACGTCCGAACAACATTTTCTAACAAAAAATAGGTTCGGGCTAGTAGAGACTGCATCCAGCTAGCCCGAATGGTCTAGTGCAAAAATCGAGACAATAAGTTGAGTATCAGTTTGAATGCTTGGCATAAGTGACAAAAATCGACCTAACATGCCATTCCTCGAAAAAGATCGCTTACATAATTTTTGATTTTGTCCAACAAGCAACAATTTAGAGATAATTTCTACAGGAAGCCCATCGCCGATGTGTGGTAGTCAATATTTTCAGTGGAAAAACCAACTCGAACCGAAAATAGATTTAGTAGACCGGTGTCTACGGGCTATTGTTTCGTCAAGAATATGTCTTAGATTTAACGTGATTTTTATCGTCAGAGTATTTGATTTTTTAAGCAAGAATTTCCTATGTCAGCTCTTTTTCTTGGAATAGTGCAGTTTTATTTTGACGACAACCGAAAATGAGTCACCAAGATGTTTACATAGACAACGGAGCAGACGAGTAGGGAAAATGCCAAGTTTGCGTCACTTCAAAATAAGATCTAATAAGTGTCCTAATTAATATAAAATTAAAAACAAATGGATCGAAACAAAACTTGCGCATATTGTTGCGTAAATCATGTAATAGACTTGAAATTTACGTAACAAATTTTTTTTGCACGCGGGACCTCACATAAGAAAAAAGAAAACGTAAAAAAATCCATTATCCGCTTAACTTGTTCAAAATGACGGGTTTTGAAGTTACTTGCTACCCTTATTGATAATTTTTGTCAAATCATGTGGAAAAACCTGTCCATAAATTAACACAGATAAAAATATGCTCGATGCAAAAATGGAAACCCATGACACAACACAATGTTCCTTTTGATATTGTCATGTAAGAGTCACTTCAGACTGTCTTTTCAGCATTTGCATGACTTTAAACAGTAATTTTCCACAGATATCTGAACATAATATACTTTTGTGGTGCAAAACATCATTAAATTGGTTACTTTACTTCTAGTTTGGAAAAAATATTGCAAGCCTCTGCCAACTCTCAGAAATTGGGGAGAAGTGACTTCTCCCTAGTCTGAGAGTTGGGAGAAGTTTTTCAGACTTTGGGGAGAAGTTCGGACGGACATCAAAGAATTGATGTGGGCCGAAATAGAGGAAATTCACAACACCTTAACAATATAACAAATTAATAAAATTGAAAATCATGTGAATCTAAATGGAATAAAATTATTTTATGCTTTTTTTCTGTTTTCATGATCAATATACTTATTCCTTTTGGAAACTACTCAAAACATATTTATTCATAGTTTGCCGTGCTAAATTCATGTATAGGCCTATGTACCTGTAGGCTTAAAATATCATGGAAAGAAATGATAATGGAAAGAGAAAGTAGTGCTAGTTTGAGTATTAAATAGTTTCTCCTCAATATCTTCCAAACACCAGACTATTTGTTTCCAAAGTCCTGAAAATAGTTTTTTTGCTAAAAATCATTCTCATTACCAAATTTAATATACATTACAATATAATGTAACATGTATACCTATCAAATTGACAGCATTTGCAGCAGGCAAACACTGGTAGCTAACCGGTCAAAGGCTGTAACTAATGTTTAAAGATATATAAAAAATATAGTCTGTCAAATGTAGAAAAGCTTACTTCCAGCATTTTCTCATAATATCATGATGTTTTCAACTTTCTGTTCGTAAGTTAGACCCAGTTTCAGCATGTGAGAGACATCGACATATAGCTGTCTGATTACCGTTTGTCTTTGATTAATATCGGATAAATCGTAAATAAAACCATGGTTCAACAACTAACACCTAATTTACTTTCAAAGCCTTGTAGATCGGCGGTTCGTGGCCCAGTCAAGGAAATATTATAAAATCAACGGAATACTTAGATCTATCTCGAATCAAAAACAAAAAACTTTTTTTTTTTTATTTTATCTTTAGTTAGCATCATAGAATAGATCTATGTTCGATTTTATCCAAAGGCTGTTATGGTGACGAGCTACCATTTTGAAGTTGAATCATGTGACTTTGCTAAAATTTGCTAAAAGCCTTGTAACGTGATACTATATTGGCACCAAATTAGTCACATGATTTGAAAATATTGCCACATGATGTAGGAGATGATCCAAGTACGTCATCATATCTGTTCGTTTGGAAAACTGCGAGTAATAACAAATTTTAAAGGATAGGGTAAATGGTGATAAGCAAGTAGGTACCGATTCCATCGTTTTCAAAACTGGAATATTTCAATCCTTTTAAAACTTTGGAAATAAAAGTTGACGAAAAAAGACCGATATCCGGGGTAGGACTTTCACTTTCATATCGTTACTAAATTTAGCAAACGGTCTTCCAAAAATAGAGGTCCGACAAACACCGATAGGCGGCGCAGATATTTGTCAATAATAAGGGATTATCCCATGGTGTCATAGAGTTAATTAACAATGACTTGTCAATCAGACTCTTGGTATATTGTAAACTAATTAAACTCGCTGATTGGGCACTAACTGTAAATCGGGTACGGCACACGCTGATTTGGTAGATTAGACACAGGGCGCTTTGTCAATATACGCGAGACGACTTTCCGATTTTTTCAGGCGACTTGGACTTCACTTTTCTTGGCGAAATGAGCGAAGTTTTTTGAAATCAGGCGACTTCTTCGCCCAAGTCGCCCACTCGGCCGAGGCCTGAATATTGTCATAACCCCTCTAATTTTGAAATCTTAGCCCCATATTTATAGCTCAGGGGGTAAGTGTACCCTTCAAGTAAAAAGCCAGTGGGAACACTGAGATAAGAATAGATCTGCATCACATAAACAAATATCGTTGAAGACCTTGACTGAAGGCTGGATTCGCGCTGTTGTTTTCTTTTTGATCGGGAGGAAAATGTCATGTTTTCTCGGACAGTTTAATAAACTGAAGATTTACTGAAGGATCTGACAACATAGATCACAATGGTTTTGTCCTAGTAAACTCATATTCTGTTATTTTGAGCCTAAGTCAGACTAAAATGTGTGTCTAATGCTGCTTTCAGAATGGGTAAGGCTATTTTTTTGTCCTCTGTATTTGTGTTTGAAATAATCTAACGGAGAGACATTGTCCTTTGTCACAATTATATTATATTAACAAGGAAATAAACCATAGAATTTGACCTATTCATACTTTTCGTCATTCTGCAAAAATGGTCTAGTAGAAATCTGAAGTGGTCTAGTAAAAATTTCAAATTACTGGTCCACTGGTCTAGTTGACAAAAATGTTAACGTCGAACCCTGCTGTTATTTAGGGTCAATTAGAGATACAATAGAAATGCCTTATGGGGTAAAGGGTTAACTAATTACCAAATGACAAAATTTTAGGTTTGTTCAAATTGAAAGCATTTGCAGACGACAAAATAAAAGTGACTGAAAATTTGAAATTTGTTTTGTGAAAGGTTGAAAACATTGTGGGAAAAGGAGAAAATGCTTGTTTTTAGCATTTTCTCCTTTTCCCACAATGTTTTCAAAAGGCTTCTTTCTCAGGTTTGTCAAAAGTAGGGATTCTGTGGTGATTGGTTAAGCAAGCAGGAGCCAAGTACACAGCTTTTACTTTCTCATTTTTTTTTGTCTGTTTAAAAGTAGTACATTGGTAATTAAAGTTGGCTTACGAAAAGAAATGACAGAGTCAAGGTATAATTTACACTGAAAATAAAGGCTAGACAGGCCACTAAATGGCACAGATGTTTGTGATGACTGTGAAATATGAATGACTAAGAAGCAAAATGTAATGCAAACTTACAAAACATGACTGTAAACAATTCAAGGATCAAATTGTGGACACATCTAATTGATACCATGGAAACATATGGATATTACGGCCTTTTCTCATTTCTCCATTCATTCTCACTTCTCCGTTCATGTACTAAAGCGGAAGGAATAAGCGCTCGTGACGTTTTGTTCCACCCTGGTTCTATTCTACTCTGTCAGATATTATGAATAACATCCTATCCTACATCGATACTATTTTTCTATTGAATAAGACACAAAAATGCAACAGAAGAGAGTATTTTTCAAAGTTTAAAAAAAAAAAAAATCATTAGATACAATAAAAAGCAAAATTTCAATGTTTTTCAACATTAAATACGCTTAAATGGGTTGTGTTTACCCTTTACTATGAATAAGCTAGTCTGTCTGAACTAGAGTGTAGCATATTCATCAGTCTTTAGCGACCAGCCTTGACATTCAATCAAATGTATGGAAAAATGAGAAAGTAGCCATACTACCCAGGTTGGTGAGGTAGGTTTGAAAAAATCCTTGGATCGAACCTTTTGATCCAAGTTGTAGTGACTTTTTTCAGTTACAAGTTTGGTTCTGATTTTATATTTGATCATTATACGAAAATTTTGATTCCTTGACCGAAAATGTGAATTTTATGAGCTTGTTTACGTTTAGGTGAACGGAGAAAGGAGAACACAGTATACTCAAAAGTATGTGTAAGACCCTCAAAAAGATTTCAATTTTACAACAAATTTGAGGTTTAACCCTTTACCAAACAATCCCTGGTTTTCACAACCCTTAGATGGAAACCCTTTGAAAACATTGTAGGAAAAGGAGAAAATGCTGGTAACCAGCATTTTCTCCTTTTCCCACATTGTTTTCTACCCTTCCCAGAACAATTTTCTATTTTTTAGTCACCTTTATTTTGTTGTCTGCAAATGCTTTCAATTTGGACCAGTCTAAAATTTTCTCGTGTGGTAAAGAGTTAAGATTTCCTGCCATTAATTTTGGCTTCTCACCCCAGTTCTGCAACAGCTTTCTTTCCAAGTCACTGACTACTTGTCTCACATGCATAGGAGGTTAGACGTGAAAATTCGCCAGAAAAATCATGATAAAAGAAAAACTGAACAAAAATGCAATTCATCTGTCATGCTTTGCCAACTTTTCAGGGGAGACAGTTCGAAACAAACAAATAAAATACTACTCACAAAGGCATCTTAAATGCTGCCTTTGAAAGCAGACAATTTTAAAGGTTTAAAATGCTGTATTTACTCAGTTGTCACACTCTTTTTTGATTTTACATGTCATCTTTTACACTTTTTTGAAATCCTCCGCTTTACTCAACTTTGGAATTCCTCCTTTGACGTTTCGCATAACGTCCGAGTATTCCAAACAGAGCGCGTTACCTGGTAATGGCTAAATAATGGAATAAGAGTCTCTGTCGTCCTATAGCTTAAAAATGGCAAATTAGCACGAAGTTACTGCATTTGCAACAAGCGTCATAGACTTTATAAAAGGAAGTGAACTGGTGTAAGATTTCGCGTTAAAGAAAGACACTGATTAGTTCCCTTCTTATAACTTGCAGGTATTTATGTGCACGACATGCTTGTTGGCAGTATCCGTGGTCACTTATTAAGTCTAATCTATATTTGAATACTTTAATGACTCCTGTTACCTTACCAAAATATTTGTTTTCTTTCTTGTCCAGACTGGATCTAGTTAACAACTTTGAATCAAACCCAATGTTTACATAACTTTGTTCGTCGTAACAGATTTCAATTCAGTTTGAGTTACTTTTACTTTGTTGTATGCAAGTGCTTTCAATTTGGACCATTTGGAAATTTTGTCGTTTTGTAAAGAGTTTGTTACCAAAAAGAAACTAATGATATACTTGTAGATCCTAGTAACAAATATTTTCTCCTTTCTCAAAAACGATTTGTACCGTTTAACTCTTAACAAACGACAAAATTTTAGACTTGTCCCAATTAAAAACGCTTGCAGACGACAAATAATTAAATGTAACTCGAAAAATGAAATTGTTTCCTTTTCCCACAATATTTTCAAATGGCTTCTATCTCACGGTCGTAAAAATCAGGGGTAGTTTGGCAAAGGGTTTAGTGATAATTTCCATTGTTTGAACAGCAATTTAAATGAACTTTCAAAATGGAAGAGTATACTATTTTTGTTTGGTAAAAGTGCTTGTTACAAAAATCGACCATTCTTCGTATGTCTCGATCGCTCACTCACGGCTTCAAATTTTACAAAGCGAGGTAATGATAACTACTGGTATACTATGACAATTTTAGTTTGTGCGGGTTGTCTCCCCTACAAAATAAAAATCATGGAAAGCCCCTGTTGATTGATTGATTGATTGTATGCTGTTTCACGCCATTTTCAACGTTATTTCAGTTATATCGCGGCGGCCACTGCACTTATCCATGCTTTCCTGTAGTTTCGGTTTCTTGCACAATTTTCTTTGCAAATAACTGGTTGCTTTCCCACATGACCATAATCAAAACAATGGTCAGTGGTGGGAGGGGAATGAATCCTGTCGCAGTGACTGTCATCAATCCTCGGAGAGAATTGGCAGAGCCAGGGATGGTCTGTCGCAGTGACCATCATCAATCCTCGGAGAGAAATTAGCAGAGCCAGGGGATGGAAGCTATGGATCGAACCATGGACCCAATGTTCTCAAGTCCTGCCCGTTACCGTCTAAGACGGTGTGGGGAGGGGGGGGGGGGTGAGCCCTTGAGAAGACACATTGAACCATCTTCCTATAAAAAAAGATGTTTAACTCTTTAGAAACAACGAAGTTTTAGACGAGTCCAAAATAAAAGCAACAGTCGCAGACGAAACAAAGAAATGTGGCTGAAATATCGAAATTTTTGTTAGGAAGAGTATAATTTGCGTTAGGAAGAGTAGAATTTGTGTTGGGAAGGGTATAATTTGTGTTAGGAAGAGTAGAATTTTTGTTAGGAAGGGTAGAATTTGTGCTAGGAAGAGTAGAATTTTTGTTAGGAAAAGTAGAATTTGCACTAGGAAGAGTAGAAAACGGTGGAAAAAGCAGAAAATGCTGGTGACCATCTTTTTTTTTTTGCAATCTTTTCGCAAGGCTTCTTTCTTACTGTCGTTAAAAGTCGGGATTGTGTGATAAAAGGCTAAAGGACTTTAATGATGACTTATCCCATTACCACACAATCCCTACTTTTGACGCCCCTGAGAAAGAAGCCTTTTGAAAACACTGTGGGAAAAGGAGAAAATGCTGGTAACCACAGTGTTTTCTACCCTGCCCAGAACACATTTCTATTTTTCAGTCACCTTTATTTTGTCGTCTGCAAATGCTTTCAATTTGGACCAGTCCAAAATTTTCTCGTGTGGTAAAGAGTTATACCAAGCAAATCATCACATAATTATGGATCCATAGATAATCGAATATGCTCAACAATTGGCTGGATCATGAGGTAGAATGATCCTGGGATATGCAGAAAATTTAACAAAAGCAAAAAGCTTCCCATCAGGTTCAGCCTGCGCGGACTGCGCAGGCCGAACCTGGGTCGAAACTTTTTTCAGTTACATTACTTTTTTTGCAGTTATGTTTTTAAACCCTTTACCAAACGACAAAATTTTAGACTTGTTCAAATTAAAAGCATTTGCAGACGACAAATTATACGTACATGTAACTCGAAAATTGAAATTCGTTTCCAGCTGGGTAGAAAACATTGTGGGAAAAGGAGAAAATGCTGGTTACCAGCATTTCTCCTTGTCCCACAATGTTTTCAATAGGCTTCTATCTCAGGGTCGTAAAAAACAGGGATTGTTTGATAAATACTCTATCCATTGATGAAACGTATTCGACCGACATGTAGAAAGTTTTACAAAAGAAAAACCCACAAAAGTTTCGACTTAGGTCAGCTTGCGAGGAATGAGCAGGCTGGTCGGAGTCGATACTTTTTTGCAGATGCACAAAAAGCATGGTCAATTGATGTTTTGTTGTTTAACGCCCTTTTCAACATTATTTCAGTTACATCCCGGCGGCCAGTGCACCTATCCATGCTTTCCTGGATTTTATTTCCTCACAATTTTTGCAGAAATTTCTTTCAAAAGAAAGTGACCGAACCTTGGATCTAACCCGCGACCCCCGTTCTCAAATCCAGCACGCTACCGACTGAGCTACTGGTGTTAAGGTAACCCCACTGTGAGATGATAAAGAGTCGTTGTCTGCGCATGTCATGTTCTTCGAAGATTCGAAGTGTCTGCTATGACGCATCACTCTCCCCAAGTTGGGTGATTTTAGTAATGCGCGCTGTAAAGTAGCATTGGAGAAAATAGCTTTTATCAATACGTTTGAGGAGAAATCAGACCTGTTTCAGCTCCAGATTTCTCTAAACGGATGATCATAGCTGAAAAATGAATCGCACCAGGTAGCGTTTTATTGAGTAAGTGTATATAAATGTTAGTTTAAAATCCAAAGTAATGGTTGTCGCGTAGAGAAATAGTCCGGTTTTACACTCAGAATGCCAAAATTAGATGTATATTTGTAGAATGCCATCTAGTGGGAGGTAATGGGTATGTATAAAGTAGATGCCCCTGCGATTGTTTTTCCACATGTACCGGCCGATTAGCCCAGTAGGTATAGAGCGTAGAACTCGTGAACACAATGTTTCGGGTCTCTACAGGTTGTGGGTTCGATGAGACGTTAAACCGAGGTCCCGTGTGACGGTGCTATACACTGAGCACGTTAAAGAATCAGGCGGAATTCTCAGGAGTTCCAACCTGTATCCTTGCACTATCCCCCATAATAACTAACCGTCTTCTGGGGGCGTCGCTCAGATGGGCAACCGGTAGCGACGATAAATAAACGAAATTAATCTATCAATCGTTTTTCCACTGTCCCCAAGCCATCAATTTGACCTTGTAACGTTTGTATACGGTAGAAAATGGAAATATTTAATCGAACAGTCTGGAACCAAGGCTAGCCTGCAGTGATTGTGCAGTTTGATCTAAGTCGATACTTTTTTCAGATGCATTAGCCGCCGCCCTCCAAGCATGGCTCGAACGTATGGGAGCAACATTCAGAAAATTTACAAAAAGCTAAAAGTGTCGACATAGGTCAGCCTTGACAGCCTGCATTCAACCAACTAAGCATTGCACAAACGTATTGGATTAACATGCATAAAATTTTACAAAAAGAAAAAAAAGTTTCGACTCAGGTCCTGAGGTAGAATGGTCCTAGGACATGCAGAAAATTTTCCAAAAGCAGAAAGTTTCGACTCAAATCAGCCTGCGCGGACTGCGCAGGCTGACCTGAATAGGTGTTTTTTTGAAAATACACTAAACATTCTAAGCATAACACCATTATATTCCTGTAGATGGCATTCTACAAATACACATCTATCTAATTTGGGCATTCTGGGTACAGATCCGGACTACTTTTCTACGCAACAACCATTACTTTGAATTTCAAACTAAAATAAACGTTTACTTAACAAAACCCTACCTGGTCCGATTCATTCAGCTATGATCGGCAGTTTAGAGAAATCTGGAGCTAAAACAGGCCTGATTTCTCCTCGAACGTATTGATAAAAGCCATTTTCTCCATTGCCACTTTATACCGCGTATTACTACAATTCCCCAAAAATGGAGGAAGTGATGCGTGACAGCAGACAAGTCGAATCGTCTAAGAATATGACATGCGCAGACAACGAGCATAACACAGATGTATTGGGTCCTCTTTGGCGATGAAAGATTTCGTAACTTATATCAATACAACCAACTAACGTTGTATACAGAACGGTCCCACAAGTATCGCTTTTATTGAATCTCGCGAGAGCGCAACATGGAATGGTATACGTTCTAATAAACTGGCGGACTATTATTTACTTAGAAGTCAGAGATTATTTGTTATGTTGTTATTTAACGTGACATGTGGATAACCTGTGGAGTTCTCCGTGACTTGTGAGTTTTCGTTAAATAAATAGCCATTGAACGACAGAATTTTTACACAATATACATATAAACATTGAATTTAAATGAAAAAAAAAAATGTTTGCGGTGTCTTTAATATTTCGGCCAGTGTCTATCTTTTTTTTAATAAAAAAAATCGCAGATCACAATTATGTTCTTTAAAAATCTATAAATTATGACATTAAAATTCATTGACAAAGTGGTGTGAAAATAATCACAAATTATAGAAGGCGTCTATTTTATGTTACATTTCTTGAAAAAAGGAAAGTTTCTATGTAGAATTTTCCGCTTCTTGTGACATATTGTATGGTGTTTCAACGCCGTTTTCAACATTATTCCAGTTCTATCGCTGCGGCCAGTGCACCTATTTCTTTTACCAGTACTTCGCAAAATTTTCTTTCCAAGCCACTGGCTGCTTTCCCACATAATCATCGTGGAAACAATGGTCAGCGATGGGAGAGGAATGAATCCTGTCGCATGGACTATCATCAATCCTCGGAAAGAAATTGGCCGAGCCAGGGCTCGTAGTCAGGGAACTAACCCTGGACCCTGTGTTCTCAAGTCCTGCACGCTACCAATTGAGCTAGCGGGGCTCGCTGCTTCTTTTGAATTTTTCTTCTGAAATAAATAGACATTGAACAACAACAACAAAAGATTTTCTCTTTTTAATTTCCTTTATACGTGTGAATTAATTGGTTTGGGGCAACAACGGTGAACTTTTCTTTTCTATCTGTCTTTTATTTTGTTCTTTGAAAAAAAAACACACACACACTTGATGCTCTTTATCCCATTACCACAAAATCCCTACTTTTGTGGAGCCTGTGAAAGAAGCATAAAGAAAACATTGTGGGAAAAGGAGAAAATGCTGGTAACCAGCATTTTCTCCTTTTCCCACAATGTTTTCTACCCTTCATAAAACAAATTTCAAATTTTTAGTCACTTTTATTTTGTCGTCTGCAAATGCTTTCAATTTAAACAAGCCAAGAGTCTTATCATTTGGTAAAGAGTTGACTTATGCTTGACTGAGGTTAATTGGGGACCTACCTGGCTCGTTGGTAGAGTGCGGGGCCCCAACCTTAAGGACCGGGGTCCGTATTCACCAACCATTCCTAAGAATATTCTTTGTCTTATTCTACAAGATTTTCTGACTGTGAAATTAACAGAACTTCTGATTGGCTAAACCATTTGGTTAAGCCAATCAGAAGTTCTGTTACTTTCACATTGACGAAATTCTGAAGAATAAGACTGAAAATCTTCTTAAGAATGTTTGGTGAATACGGACCCTGGGTTCGATCCCATACATAATCCGTTGGATCTTTCATGGGAGTGTCCTCGGGCAGGACACTTCAAAGCTCCAGCCTAGTACCTGGTGAAACTCAGGAAATACATGATCTGACTGAAATATTGTTAAAAATGGCGTAAAAAACATCATTCAATCAATCACAGTGATTAATGAAAAAAAAAAAAAAATCAATTTCTTGCTCTCCACTATTTTTCTTATGACTGTTCCTACAATTGCATCCTTTCAGCTGACGTTTTGTACTGTATCTAATAACTCTCAGGCTGTTAAGCGCAACTCGATCGCTGACCCTTTGCCGACATTGTAGATCAAAGATCAGACTGCACAGAACGTGCAGTCTGATCTTTGATCTGCACTGTCCGATAAGGAGATATTATTCCCGAATAACATAACTTTAAAATAGAGTGTTTGAGTTTTTTTTTTTCCATATCGAATCTACGATTTCATTTGAGTTACTTAGCATCGTAGAGTTAATAAGAACCAAAATTAATCGAACGAAAAATATTATGCAAGACGACAAAATATTTTAAAAGAAATACAGAACATATGTGACCCGTCATGCAAAAGGAATCATCTAGGAACTGCGAAAATGTCAATTTTCGCTTTTATGATAATTATTTTATGTCATTCTACCTTGCTATACAATCATTTTTGAACAATCAACTTTAATTCCCTTGTACTATCTTTGATCTGCTTAAATATAATTTATGGACAGAATTCCCAGATTTGACCCTTTTCGCGTGACGGGTCCCATATAATTTCTGATTTTATAATGGTGCTATTCATATATTAAGTTTCAACAAAGAGGTGGTGTAAAAGATCAAATCAGTAAGCTCGCTAGAATTTTTGGGTCGATCTCGATCTATCAAAAGTTTATGACATAATACAATCGAATGTGCAATTTTCAAAGAGTGTTTTAACAGTATTAATGATGACAAATCTGAGGTTATGACTAAATCAGTTTTTATGTGAATCTAATGACGGATATTTAACACCGGTTCGAATTTTGCTATCATTGAGGTAAGTTATTAAGTTATATTTATTTATTTATTTGCCCGTCTTATCTTCTGTTTCTTAAATTAGCCATACTCTCGGAAAAGGGGGCTAAGGGCACTGCAAAAAGTATCGACCCAGGTCAGCCTGCGTAGTCCGCGCAGACTGACCTGGGCCGAAACTTTATGCCTTTGGTATTTATTTTTGCGCACCAAAGGACCAGTGTACCTCATGATTTAGTCACGTTTTAGATAAAATGGATTTTATGGGTCCACAGTCGTGATTATGTACTTGCTTGGTATCATAGATCAGGGAATGCACTAAGCCCCTTTTTGTCCAAGCATGGCTTTTGAAGTTTTATATCTATAGGTGAGTGCAACACTACTCTAAGTACCTGTACATTGTACTGGCACTTAGAATAGTGTTGCACTCACCTATCGATATACATGTACCAGTTTATTCTTTTCCATGTTCAACTTTCAATACAGTAATCCATTACCACACAATCCCTACTTTTGATGCCCCTGAGAAAGAAGCCTTTGAAAAACATTGTGGGAAAAGGAGAAAATGCTGGTAACCAGCATTTTCTCCTATTCCCACAATATTTTCTACCTCTTCACAAGACAAATTTCAATTTTTCAGTCACTTTTATTTTGTCATCTGCAAATGCTTTCAATTTGGACAATCCTAAAATTTTGTCGTTTGATAATGGCTTAAAGATGCACCTTTACAGCGAGAGTATAAACAAACGCTGTTAAAACTTTACAGTGTGTAGAATCTAGGTAGCTGCGTAAATGTAGATAAAAAATCGATATAAGGTGTGAAGGATGAAGAGATACCGGGGATTTGTCTTCCATTTAAACCGGAAACTGTGGTTGTTATGTGTATGGCTAGTCGCAATAGATTGAAATACATTTTCTACCAGTCGTAATCTGTGCAACTTTGCAACGGTCAGTGGCAACAGGGATCTTATATACATGTATGTAAGATCCCTGGTGGCAACATTTGGCACGAAAGTACATGAAAGATTATAATTTCATAAAATACAGATGATATTGTTACAAAACTGAATGAAAACGAGTAAAGATGCATCGTTAAAACATAACGCACTTAAAATCTTTTCAAAATCCATGCGGAAAAAGTGACCTGCTCAGTAGACCATTACCAAACGATAAAATATTAGGATTTTAGATCGGTTGAAACGCAAAGAATTTGCAGGCAACGAGTTATACGTGGCTAAATTGAGGAGATCTGTTTTGAAAAGGAAAGAAAACATTGTGGAAAAAAAGAGAAAATCCCTCCCCCCAACTGATTTCCTCAATATTTTTCGCGCTATTTTCAAAACTCGTAATTATATGGCGAAGATTGTTGGATATCTTATCCAATGATATTTTCTCTATCCCATTGGCCCTTGCTTTTAAGGATAGGATACCCCAATGGGTATCTTGTAACATCGGCTTTCATCGGCGTAAAACGTAAGGAATCGGCTATGCCTCGGATAATTCGTAATCGATCGGCCGATAAACGCTGGTTCCCCACATAGGTTGTAAATTACACGAGTCTTAGAGCCGAATCCGTACGAATTTGGCCATGAAAGGCGATGTACCTTGTTGGGAGAAAGGAAGCTACAGGTTATGTATACATTTACAAATCAGAAACAAAATTAATGTTCTCTCAATAAACATTTTTTTCTGAAAAAAAAAAAAAAATTGACTCCACTTTCTGTATTTGTGGTGGGATTGAGACGAGTGAACTTTTTCAAGTTTGTTTTTGAATGTAATAATTCTGATGCTATTCGGACCATACTGTTTAATATATTATCAGTATTTGGTAGCAATGATCTTGAGATGTTGCTCTTTGAAAAAAGTAAGTTTGTATATCGTTATAATTAGATTTTTTCCTTTATGTCCAAACTGGCTTTATTAGGTTTAACAATCGATTTACAGTATGATAATTTTGTTTCCACCCTTATACAATTTTGGTAGAAATATGGACGCTTTATATCAAATGGAACAGATTTATATTCGCTCCTTATAAAAGAAACAATAACAAAAAGTTTTGGTTCAGATCAGCCTGCGCGGACTGCGCAGGCTGATCTGGACCGGAACTTTTTGCAGACGCTTTTTAAGTCACCCTTTCATCAGAAAGAGGCTCAATTACGAGAGAAAGAAATACATGTAATTTAAGTCTGAATTCAGACCGATTAAAAATCAATCATTATCAATCCCCCACAACCAAGCTATGATTGACAGTTCACTAGAAACTGCTCTGAGAAACCATTTAAGGTAGAGGACCCGTAATACTTCTAGTGCAGCATGGCATAAAATTTCTTGACAGTTGATAAAGACAGATTTATACAGATATAATACTTTTGCTCATTTTAACCGACCAGAAATTCCTTTTATGTCTATTTTGAAATTATTTGTTGATACCTTTGTTAGTTTCCAGAAAAGGGAGGTAATTATCAAATCCTTTTGTAATGAGAATATACTGGTTTCAGATTTATGAATGATAATTCTTGGAAGAACAAAAAGGAAAAACGTAGCTCAGTGAAAGTAATACAATAATACTCATTTTTAATCGTAGCAAATATTGTAGGATAATACTATAGTGGAAATAGCTGTTTTCTGTTACGGGTCCAAAAGGTTAAAACTAAATCATGCACTAATAGTGACGTCAAAATGTGGTGAAGATTTCGGATTGTGCAGTCTGACATGGGTCGATATTTTACGAAGATGCATTAAACCTCTTATTCATAGAGTACTGGCTAAATTACATGATACAAAACTCGTCCAGTAAACCGTATTCATTAGAACTGATTAGCCAGAAGTTTCACCTAATTTCATATTCAATTAAGTACCTGTAACTCTATCTACATGTATCTCAATGATTTGTTTAAATACACATTTACATGTATTTACTGAAGGTAACTGAAATCACATTTATGGACAGGGTAGATTAAAGATCAGATTACACAACTTGCAGTCTGATCTTTGACCTACATTGCCAAATGTTTGTGACCAAAGTGACCAAAATAACATAATATGCCTAAGAGTGCCGAATTAATGACATGGGCCTTTTTTTTTCAACAAGGGATGAACGGTCTTTCACAAAGTTTTTTTTTTCATGTACGGAATGTGTAATGGACTGGCGGAGGGTGTAGATCTAGAATGTGCCAATTGCGCAGTCCGATCTTGATCTATTCTGCACGCAAAAGCAACTAATGTTGAATTCATCGCAGTGGCATTTAAGAAATATTCTTGTTCTGATTTAAACCATTGACTGGTAATTTTTGTATCAAAGAGCTGTATTTAGTAGTCTAATAATTTATGTGCTGAGGGAGTTTAACCCTTTCCCACACTATCCCGGGTTTTAACGACCGTTGAAAACATTGTGGGAAAAGGAGAAAATGATTTCTCAATGCTTTTCTCAATTACATACAGCCAATTTCGTCGTTTTAGCAGCATTTAATTTGTCGTCTGCAATTTGGGCAAGGTTAAAATTTTGTCGTTTGGTAAAGAGATAATATACAACAGGCCTAAAGCGAGATGGAAATTTCAGACCACTTTAGAAATTGTGCTACAGTAACCTTGTGCAAAACAGAAAATTACATAAAAAGGGAAAGTATCGTATGTCGTTCGCGGACTGCAGGCTGATCCGAGATGACACTTAACCCTTTACCCCATAAGGCATTTCTATGGTATCTCTAATTGACCTTAAATAACAGCAAGGATGAAGCCGTTTCTTATGTGTACATGACACCTTTTGATTGTGTAGAAAACATTGTGGCAAAAGATGAAATTGCTCGTCATGAGCAATTTCATCTTTTGCCACAATGTTTTCCAAATGCTCATACAAGTAATGCGTAAAAATGAGTATCTATGGAGTAAAGGTTTAACACAAATGTCCCAATCTCCCCTTTTCGTGTGTTTGAGGCTATATTATAATTATACGAGTAAAAATCAATTATTTGGCGCTGTTCACAAACATTTCACCCTATGTAGTGATTACCCACAACATAGACCTTAGTATCCTTAAAAAAAACATAGACGGTGTAAATTTGCCAGCAAAGAAGCGGGAACCCGTAAAATAAACATGTCTCCATTTTTGACCAATCACAAATTTCTATTTATTCATGTGTTATTAATACCAAAAAGTAGGTCATCATATTCAGCTACGCCAAACGAAAGTATTAATTCCTGTCTAGACCACCGTTAGAAAACAGTTATATGTATTACTTATATAAACTTGGGCTTTTCCTATGAATTATTTATCATATAGCTATCAGTATCAGTTGACATTACAGTCTACTAGAATTGTGGATTTCTGGACATTATTTCCTGGTTGTAGATCATTTTTCACACGTTAACACCTGCACACTTTTTCGCTGTTGCTGTTTACTGTTTTTCTCCCAGAACATCCTCTCAGAAAACACTGTGGCAAAATTAGAAATTAAGCATACATTGCTTTGCCACGACCGATTTTTTATTTTGAATATTTCTGTATCAATCTTTGATTCACGGTGTTGTCCATGTGTTGTAAAAAAAAAAAGTTTGAAAACTTTTCTTCTGTAAATTTACTTTCAAAGTGAAAGTTCATGTCACAATGTTTTTCACATCCACTGAAACCAAAGTGGTAAATATCTATTAAAAAAAAACTAAGCCCAATAATTAAAGCTGAAATATCGCCATTTATGAATTCTTTGTGCCAAAATATTATCACTGCCTCGAATATTGTAGACCCAAGATCACTTTTCACTTTCTATACAGCCTGATCTTAATCTACAACGTCCGCAACTTCGCGATCAGTCCTGCATAGGAGTTACAGTGCTTAATTCGTGTTGGATATCATAACTGCTACTAGTATGTACTAGTCAATCTAAAATCCTTAAAAAAAAATCATTCTAAAATGAAAGCGTTGTCTGCGCATGCCATATTCTTCGAATATTCGATCTGTCTTATATGACGTATCACTCCCCCAATATTGGGGGATTGCAGTAAAACGCGCTACAAAGTAGCAATGGATAAAATGGCTTTTACATCAATACGTTTGAGGAAAAATCAGACCTGTGTTAGCCCCACATTTCTCTCAACTGCTGATCATAGCTGAATGAATCGAACCAGGTAGCTTTTTATTGAGTAAACGTTCATTTCATTTGAAATTCAAAGTAACGGTTGTTGTTTTGAAAAGAAAATACTCCTCTTCCTTACCCAGGATGCCCGAATTAGATACCGGTATATGTGCCTTTGTAGAATGCCATCTAGCGGGAGATAATCTGTGAAAAGGCGATGCATCCATAATTATGTGACGACTTGAGAAGATGCATTAAGTCCCCTTTTACCATAACGTCCTTCAAATGTAGTTTTGGTAATTAGTTATGACGTCATTTGTCTTCATTTGGTTTGTAACACGCGAAAATTGACATTCGGACATTTGCGTAAAGACATTTCGGATCAGCCTGCGCAATCCACTAATTCGAGACGGCACTGTGCGAACTGATCATAGATTTTGTGCTACAGTAACTAGACTTGCGCAAAACAAAAAAATACATATATGCATGAAACGGAAAATGTCGTTTTGGATCAGCCTGCGCGGACTGCGCAGGCTGATCCAAAACGACTTTTTACGCAGACGTCCGAATGCCCTCTTTCTCGCGTCACGGTAGCATGCCATTTAGAATTAGATTTAAAACGAGTCTTTGCAAAGAATGAAAATCTAATTGGTTTTAAACATACGGGCCCCATACCTGACAAGAATACTTCCTAAACCCTCCGCAACTAAATTCGTTATGGAAGTAATAAGTTAGAATTATTTAATTTTGTACCACACAATGACGGCTTTTAACGACCCTGAGGTAGAAGCCTTTCGAAAACATTCTGGTCACCAGCATTTTCTCCTTTTCCCACAATGTTTTCTAACCATCCCAAATCAATTTTCGATTTTTCAGTCACAATAATTTTGCCGTCTGCAAATGCTCTCAATTTGGACCAGTCTATAAATTTGTCGTTTGGTAAAGAGTTAACTCATTACCAAACAACAAAATTCTAGGCTTGTCCAACTCGAAAGCACTTGCAGACGACAAAATAATAGTGACTGAAAATTTGAAATTTGTTTTGTGAAGAGTAGAAAATGATTACCAGCATTTTCTCTTTTTCCCACAATGTTTTCTAAGGCCCCTTTTTCACAGAGCATAGTTCAGTATTATAGACTGCGTTATTGTTCTTGCACGTGTAACAATCACGTGCATTAATTTTTTAACAACTAGTAAAATGGAAAAAGGACCCGCTTTTACGTCTCTTTTCAAAAATCTGACGAATTATGTCGATCGATTGATTTATTGAATAATTTTCTAAGCCGCTTTTTTTAGTCTCATCACAGCGACAATCTCACACATTCATGTACGACTCGTATCTCCCAGGTTTCACAAGTACAAGGCTTGGGCTCTGAAGTGTCTTGCCAAATGCCATTAAAACCTAGAGCTATCACTAAACGTGATTATACCCCCATCCCCAGCTCCTTGTCACAAAGACAGTTCTTTGTCACAAAATAAAGAAATGTTTAGTACAAAGTAACGACTTAAAAAAAAAGAAGAAAATAACTAGTGTTAATAGACTTATGGTTCTTGTATTCTGCACTTCACATTAATGTGTTCTGCCTGTATATAAAATTTCAAGTCAATTAGCTTAGAGAGTTGTGCCCCAGACAAAAATAAAAAAAATATGATTTACAAAGGTGATAACTCAGAAAAAAAGTTGGAAGAGAGTTATAGTTCTTGTGCGCTGCACTTCTCCTGAATATGATCTATCTTTGTGTGGAGTTTGAAGTTACTACCTTCCATACTTCGGAAGTTGTGCCCCAGAAAAAAATCCCATGTTAAAAAATCTAAAGGGGAAATAACTCTAAATGTACTGAAGACAGAGTTATGGTTTTTGTAAACTGTAATGCCCCGGACACGATTTCGTGACGCACGGACGGACAGACAGACGGACGGACAGGGTGACTCCCGTATACCCACCCAAACTTCGTTTGTGGGCGGGTATAAACAGTGGATCTACTGAGGCTTGAACTCAGGTCACGAGTCCTACACTTTACCATTGAGTCACGCAAGATCCATTTACAAAAAAGTCAAAAAACGCCTGACGATTCAAAATCAGTAAGACCACATGGATATATTTATCGTCAAATTTTACTCGTAGCCTCAAATGTATACCGGTTTTTGACAGTTGGCTCTTTTTGCTGTAATGTAGTAATACGTTATCATAAAGATTACCCCATTACCATATAATCCATACTTTTGACGACCCTGTGAAAGAAGCCTTTAGAAAATATTGTGGGAGAAGGAGAAAATGCTGGTAACCAGCATTTTCTCCGTTTCCCACAATGTTTTCTACTCTTCACAAAACAAATTTCAAATTATCTGATGAAGATAAATTATATAAACAGTACAGAAAAGACTGACTGACGGATTGCATGCTATTTAACCCAGCTTTCAACATTACTTCAGTTCGGAGCGATACAACCGTCGTCGAAACAGCCGCAATCTTTAAAACAATGAACCCTGTCGCTGTGACTTTCATTAATCTTCAGACAGAAATTGAGTCGGGGTTCTAACCCTCGACCCCCTGTTCTCAAGTTGTGCAACCTATTGGCATGTTGGAAATGTCATGTTATGTCATGTCCTGTCATGCCACAGTATGTATTTTATGTCATGTAAGGTCATAATATATTATGTCACACTTCCTTTTTTATGTCAGGTCACGCCACACTATGTATGTCATGTCATGCTACGCCACACTATGTATGTTATGTCATGTCAGGCCGTACAAGGGCACACTATTTATGTTATGTCATGTCAGGTCACGTCACGCCACACTATGTATGTTATATCATGTCAGGTCATGCTGGGTCACACTATTAAATGTACATTATGTCATACTCTGCCATACTATGTTATATCATTTCATGTCAGGTCATGTCATGCAACACTAGGTATATTATGTCATGGTATGAGGATGCACAACATGGCATAATTACATAAACAAAGTTTATGATTCTATTTATAGGTATTCGTATTTATACATTTAAATGACCCGTCATGCAAAAAAGGGACCATCTGGGAACTGCGAAAAGTGTCGACTCTGGTCAGCCTGCGCGGATTGCGCAGGCTGACCAGAGTCGACACTTTTCGGTTTTATGACATTTTCTGTATGAAAAGTGGTCGTTCTACCTTACTATACAATCATTTTTGAACTGTCAACTTAAACTGACCTGCACTATCGTTGATCTGTTTGCATCTAGTTGATGTACAGAAATACCAGAGTGTCCTTTTCATATACGGATACAGAGAAAGCCAAGCTGTTCCGTTTTAATCAATATTTCACATCTGCGAAAGTTTGTATCATACAATGGCGTTGATTTTTGTAAATTATTATGTTGACGTTTGTTTATTATCAGGTATCTCCATCACAATCTCGTGTGTTTACGTTGGTTTAACCATTTTTTTTTTATTCATCAGTGTCAGATACAAGTTGAACAAAACAAAAGGCAATACAATCCTAACTAGAGCTATCACTAAACGTGACACTCCACCACTCAGCTCCTTGTCAGAAAAAAGAGGTCTTTGTCACAAAATTGAAAAAAGTTCAAGGGGAGATAATTTCGTAACAAATCGGAACAGGGTTATGAAAAATGCACAACTATATAAATATATATGTATAGGAACCCTGTGTGTAAATTTGACTCCAGTACTTGAAAAGCTCTAGGAGTATTGCTTAGGACAAATTTGTGTCTACGAACAGAGTGGCGGACGGACGGACGGACGGACAGACGGACAGACAGCCAAGGCGATTCCAGTATACCCCTCCACTACGTTGTAAGGGGTGATAATTGTGATAAATATACTGAGGAAAAGGATAAGAACGAAAGCAAGCTTATAAAGTTCTTCTCCAAATTGAGGCTTACGGTTATTACATTAATACATCCTTACTAATTACTGATAAAGAAAGTTAATTTGAAGAAAAAGATGTTTTCCGTCCTGTCCACAGACTGAAAGTTCATCTGTCAAAGAACTTCAGTTCATTTGCATGACTTTCAATTCCGTCGTCTGTTGAAACCTTTGCCGAGCCCAGGTAGCTTAGTCGGTAGAGTACAGGACTTAGAGCGGGCGGTTGCTGGTGCGATCCCCGGCTCGCCCGATTTGTTTCCGAGGATAGACGATAGCAATTGCGACATGGTTCATTCCCCTCTCACTGTTGACCGTTGTTTCAAGAATGGTTAAATGGGAAACCAGCCAGTGACTTGAAAAGAATATCGTGCCGGAGTACTGGTAAAAGTAGCTGCAGGAAAGCAAGGACAGGTGAACTGGCCGCCATCTAGCCTAGATTCAAGAGTCCGATCATTTTTTTGTTACTTTTTGTCGTTACTTTGCAAAAAAAAAAAAATATCTACAAACCAATTCAGTTTTGACAAAATTAATTTAAGTCCGAGTATATGATTACAGGGGGAAAGATATCTGCTTATCGGACTCAGAAAGTGTAGTAGCAAGATCAGACTGTACGTTCTGTGCAGCCTGATCTTGGATCTACACTGTCCGCAAAAAGTCAGCGAGTCTTGCTAAAATACCAGAATTTAAGCCATAGGTAAAACTTGTTTTTTTTTTAAATACTGTTCCAAAGGTATTTAACCGTTTACCAAACGATAAAATTTTAAAATGGTCCAAATTGAAAGCACTTGTAGACGACAAAATAAACGAAACTAAAAAACTGAATTTTGTTTCCAGCAGGATAGAAAACATTCTGGGAGAAGGAGAAAATGCTGGTTACCAGCATTTTCTCCTTTTCCCACAATGTTTTCAAAAGGCTTCTATCCCATCCAGGGTCATAAAAACAAGGGATTGTTTGGCAAAGGGTTAACATAGGGTGAAAGATACCTCCTTATCGGACAGTGTAGATCCAAGATCAGACTGCACGTTCTGTGCAGTCTGATCTTGGATCTACTCTGCCCGCAAAAGGTCAGTGAGTTACGCTCAGCATCCTATAGGGCCTATACGAGTTTAAACTACAATAAACTGCTCTTTTCTACTGACTTAAATGTCTTTTTAATTTCCTTAGTTGTCGAAGCAATGAAATCGCATTAACTTGTAAGTTGATTTAATATTCTTCTGGTTCGACAACATTTCACAGCAATTGAATTTGTACGGGACTTAGTCATTCTTATACGCCC
The DNA here is from genome assembly GCA_943736015.1 of Tridacna crocea. NCBI lineage: Eukaryota > Metazoa > Mollusca > Bivalvia > Cardiida > Cardiidae > Tridacna > Tridacna crocea. The sequence continues at coordinate 27,365,850 of OX031066.1, read as the reverse complement.
TTAGGATTGTATTATGCTATAACCCCGGTAGTATGTCAGTCAGTCTGTCCGTCCGTCCGTTAGCATTTCTTTTTTGTGTCCGCAACTTCTCCTAGAGTTTTCATTCGAATAAATCCAAACTTACCTCATTAACTCATTTAACTCATTACCAAACGACAATATGTTAGGCTTGTCCAAATCGAAACCATTTGCAGATTACAAAATTGAAACTCGAAACAACACATAATCTGGGGATAAAATCCAAAATGGCACCTTACCATGCCGAATTTTCGCCATCTTTCGTGCCCAGACCCTATCCATGTTTTCGCCACTAAAAACAGCCGCTAGCCCCATGACCCCTCACTTTCGCATTTTGGGTCAAAACTATAAAACAAAGAAGGAAAGTTCATGACCCCCTGTTTCACATACAAACCAAATGCTTCTTTTCCTAAAATCTAACACAATTTATGGGCGCAATAACTACTCTTCATATCAAAATTGCATTAAAACACACCTTATTCATTTATTTCTAATTGACCCTGGACAATTAGAAACAAACTCTTTAAATGTGCTTAACATCAAGATTATACGCCAAGCTCCACGCTTTAGCACATATTACCAAGGTTTCAGCGACGTCAATTCCCAGTTACGTCAGTTTTCATTGCATTGGGGCCTTCAGAAGAAAAATTCTTCTTCGGCAGCTACTCTTTTTTAAAACCAGAAAACAGGTAAAGTTCGTTTAACAAACGATGGAATGGTAAAACTTTGCAGTATAAAAAATTCGTTGTACGGTTAAGTGGCAGGGGACTTGGAAACTTGTTCACGGCTGTAGTTAATCATGTCGCCCAGAGCTCTTGGGCTCGGGGCGACATGATTAACCACAGCCGTCAACATGTTTCCAAGTCCCCTTCCACTTGACCGTACAACGATTTCAATAGGTTTGGTGAGACAGGGGCTTCAGGCATTATAAGGCCAAAATTACACGTTCTACCCCGATCAAAACTCGTTTTCCGATCATTTCAGGCTGGGCTAAAACGTTCTAAAATCTTGTTTGGTGTTACGGGGGCTTTTTTTATTGCGTATATAAAATAAAAAAAAAAGGCAAAAAAGTAACATCTTATGAAAATACCTACCAGTCTGGGAATAAGACATAAAACATGACATCAACTTAGTCATACATAAAAGACTATTCCCCAAGTATAATCATGATAAATATAGGCCGCTGAAATGAGATGGATACAAGAAAATAATGGGCGATAATGAGGTCTCATTTGAGACAAAAATGGCGGGTCAATATTTTCGATTAATGGCGGTCCATTTTCGTGCAGACAAAAAAACGCCAAGCTAGTATTTGTGCAATAAAAGTTGCTTTTATATCTAATGTTCCGGTTGTCAAATTAATATGTTATAATTCTCAACTGTAGTCCCAGAATGTCCGCCATCTAGAAGTGCAACAAAAGTATTTATATCGTACATGCGCGAAAAAGTAGTGCCGCAAAAGCGGAGGAAGGTTAGAAGAAATGTGTGCATTACCAGTGGTTGCCAGCACTTTCTCCTCATCCCACAATGTCTTCAAGAGCTTTCCTCTTAACTCTTTACCAAACGACAAATTTATAGACTGGTCCAATTTGAAAGCATTTGCAGACGACAAAATAAATGTGGCTGAATCATCAAAATTTGATTCGGGATGGGTAGAAAACATTGTGGGAAAAGGAGAAAATGCTGGTTACCAGCATTTTCTCCTTTTCCCACAATGTTTTCAAAAGGCTTTTATCCTAGGGTCGTCAAAAGTCGTCATTGTGTGGTAAAGGGTTAAGGGTCGTTAAAACTATTGGTGGTGTGGTACAGAGTTAAACTTTTCTCGCTAGCTTCATTCAATAAGGTGTACGCTATTGTTAGCAAAGTTTCTAGTGACGCAATTTCCTCCTGGGGCTTTTTGCACAAAACACTTCAAACATCGTTGTCTGTGCATGCCATATTCGTCGAAGATTTGACCTGTTTGATGTGACGTATCACCCATCCCCCAATACCTGGGAAAAGTAGGGCTTATATCAAAGCTATTGGCCTATTACCAAATCATGTAGAATCTGCTTTAATAAATGGTCGATCTATTGGTTACATGCTAACCCATTATAGCTGAATGTATAGAACTAACTAGCGTTTTATTGGGTAAACGTTAACTTCATTTTGAAATTCAAGGTAACGGTTGTAGTTTTGAAAAATTAGTCCGCTTCTGTACCCAGCATGCCCAAATTAAATAGATGTGTATTTATAAAATGCCATCTAGCGGGGGATAATGATTCAAACATCGATAGCGAAGCATGAAGGAAATGGACGAAAGAAAACGTCAACAGACGTCATAGTTATTATCTTAGAAGTAACAATATTTTTGTTATGCAATAACTCAGCGGGTCTGTATCTATACGCGCGCTCGTCACAACTCGGCGGATTCCGTACCTACAGCCGATTGGTCAACGGATCACGCAAGGTTTACAGATTGTCTACACGTTGTTGTGAGTTATGTAAAGTATACAAGTTTATACGTTTGAATGTTGTTTTTTGGCTTAAGCTTTGGTTTACATTTCGTTCCTGTACATAATTTCGACATTTTTCTGTCTTTAATATTGTGGAGTGTTTATTTTTATTATCTAATCAACCAATCAGGCTGCTAAGCCCGATTTAATGACATATGGCGGGCAGTATAGATCAAGATCAGACGGCACAAAACGTGCTGTCTGATCCTGGATCTACACTGGCCGATAAGGGTCTATTTTTCTCCAAGAAAATGAGTTTGAAATAGCTACATTCGAGTGTTTACTATCGGTTTGTGAATTTCATTTTACAGATTTTAGCAAGATAAGAGTCCGCATGTAAGGGACAATACAAGGTACTTAAACTGACAACTTAGGCGAAGATCAGACACCATATAGGGTGCAGTCTGAATATTCACCTACACTGTCTGATACTTTGATAAATAGTTTAGTTAAAATAACATTTTCAAAGAGTTATTAAGCTATATATATAAAAAAGAAACCGTGATAGTGTGTATAATGGATCAAATGTGTAAATAGATACATATAAATTGTCCATATGATGTAAGGGATGGAAAAACACAACGGATTTGTTCTAATTTAACTCTTTACCAAGCAACCCCTGGTTTTCACGTCTCCGTGAAAGTAGCCTTTCGAAACCATTGTGGGGAAAAAAAAAAACACAAAAACCCACAAAAATGTGATTTTGCAAATGGGCTTGAACGCACTAAGACAGCATATGTGGGCATGGTGAATTGAACAAACTTGGACAAAGATGAAGTGCAATTTCTCAAAACTAATTGTTTGAAATCCAGCCACATTTAACCCTTTCCCAAACAATCCCTGGTTTTTACGGGTCTGGAATAGTAGCCTTTTGAAAACATTGTGGGAAAAGGAGAAAATGCTGGTAACCAGCATTTTCTCCTTTTCCCACAATGTTTTCTACCCTATCAGAGACAGAAATCATCTTTTCAGCAAGAGTTGAATTGTCGTCTGCAAATGCTTTCATTTTGGTCTGGTCCAAAAGTTTGTCGTTTGGTAAAGGGTTAACACGGTTTCAGTATACCTTGTATTAAAAAAGTCTTAGCAAATCTCAAAGAAACATGACCAAAAATGTGGACTTTGCTGAGTAAACAATACTGAGTTATCAAATGGTTGCTTTTCCTGAATGGTTTACTACATTTTCTTCACTTTTAATGGACTTCAATCTCTTGATGAATCAAATAATCTGTGTAAACTTCGAAAGAATTAGGTCAACACTGTAAACTTCATTGCCTAAACAAGAAATGGAAATGTTCAACTTTGAATAGTTACAATTTCCATACTGATTTTCAGATTTTTTTTAAAATCAATCGGGTTCAAGCTATTTATGATTAAAAAGCGGCGGTGCAAGTTTAATGAAATTCCAACCACAAATGCTAATTTCATCGCCTAAACAAGAAATGGACATTTTCAACTTTAAATGGCTACTGTTTATTGGTCTTTTCTTTGAAATCAAAAGGATTGAAGCTTCTGATAAGATAAACAAACTGTGTAAGTTTCACAAAAACCTGACAACAATTGCAGACTTTATCGCGTAAAACAAGAAGTGGAAATTTTCAATTTAAAATTGCTACTTTTAGTGGGTTTTTTTTTTCAAAATCAATAGGGTCGAAGCTACTGATAAGATAAACAAAGCAGGTATCTCAACACAGTACAAGTTTCGCGAAAATCTGACCAAAAATGCAGACTTTATCGTGTAAACAAGAAAAAGACTAACGGACTGATGGGCGACAGAGACCTGGGTCCGTATTCACCAACCATTCTTAAGAACGTTCTTGGTCTTATTCTTCAAGATTTCCTGACTATGAAAGTAACAGAACTTCTGATTGGCTAAACCATTTGGTTTAGCCAATCAGAAGTTCTGTTACTTTCATAATGACAAAATTCTGGAGAATAAGACTAAGAATGTTCTTAAAGGTGGCCCTTCAGATTTTGGGACGAAAATTTTACAAAAATACAAAAAAAATCATCCTTATATTCCCAAAGCCTTATAATTTTCATTCATTAAACCCCAGTAGTCGAAAACCATCCGACAACTAGATAAATTAGATAGTTACCACAGCCCAGGTCAACACTGAAGGGAAACACGGTCTATTTTTACATCAGCAGTTCGCCCATTTACATACCGGAAATATACAGACGAAGCTTCAAACATAGCATCCAAAGTTCTATATATATGGAAAATAATTACATGTTTGTTATGTTATGAAATTTCATAGTCATTAGTCACGTGCAAGTCACTTAACATTCCGACAATGCTTTTCTGATTTTGGCGGGAAATCTAAAAATAGCTTAAGAGGCTACGTAGCCTTTTGAGGGAATACCACCGAAAAAAATTTTGGGAGTAATTTTATGATTCTTAGTTACTGATGATTTGTATTGTTTTTTCATAGAAATTTCAGTGACATATATATTTTTCAATTTGGTGTGATGTGAAACTTCTAAATACCCACCGTTTACTCTTTACCACACAATCCCGACTTTTAAAAACCCTGAGAAAGCAGCCTTTTGAAAACACTGTGGGAAAAGAAGAAAATGCTGGTAACCAGCATTTTCTCCATTTCCCACAGTGTTTTTTACACTTCCCAAACCAAATTTTAATTTTTCAGTCCCTTTTATTTTGTTGTCTCCAAAGTCTCCAAATGCTTTCAATTTGGACCAGACTAAAATTTTGTCGTGTGGTAAAGAGTTAAGAAAGGTTGGTAAATACGGACCCAGGCCAGAACATAAGCTCTGCTGGCATGAAGATGAGGCAACAAGGAAGCAAAAACCGTCAGCCGTGCAATGTTTTATTTTCGAGGTCGTAAACTAGGCTAGACATAATAACATTGCCATAAATAGGGCCGAACTATTTTGACACAAAAGTCATTTAGATAATTGTACAGGAACATGAACCAACCCCTATGTGTGTCATTCTTTGATGACCCATTATCTTCCGCTAAGTGGCATTTGTCAAATACAGACCTGTCTGTTTTAGACATTCTGGGTACAACCGTTACGTCAAACCTGTAAGACCAGATATTTCTTGACGATAGGTCTATGGTAAAACCCTGCACAAATCCTGGTTTCTCTAAGATTTTTTATTTAAGACTGTATTTCTATAAAATCTTTATTTAGAAACTGTATTTCTATAAAATCTTTATTTAGAAACTGTATTTCTATAAAATCTTTATTTAGAAACTCTATTTCTATAAAATCTTTATTTAGAAATTGTATTCTATAAATTCTTTATTTAGAAACAGTTTTTCTATAAAATCTTTATTTAGAAACTGTATTCAAAGATGTTCATTTAACCCTTTCCCAAACAAGCCCTGGTTTTTTCGTGTCTGCAGTACAAGTCTTTTGAAAAAACTGTGGGAAAAGGAGAAATTGCTCGTAACGAGCAATTTCTACTTTTCCCCACAGAGTTTTCTACCCATTTAGAGAACTTTCTGCCATTTTTATCAAATTTGAAATTGTCGTCTGCAAAGTCTTTGAGTTTGGAAGAGTCTAAAATCTATCGTTTGGGACAGGGTTAAACGATGATATCATCGACGGATAAAAATTTCGCGAACAATTTTTGAAAAAAGTCACCCTAAGAACATCTCTGTGAAGTTATTTCAAAATCGAACCTGCTGTTTCAGAGAACATTAAAAAAAACAACCTTAGAAAATTCCATGTGCTTGCCATGGCAACCAGAGTTTTTGATGGAATCAAATTTTGCGAACAAATTTTAAAGAGGACTCCCCAAGGAACATTCCAGCCAAGTTTGGTCCAAATCGACCCAGTGGTTTAGGAGGAGATGTTTGAAGAAAGTGTTGACGACGGACGACGCAGGACGGACGACGCAGGACACGTGACCGACGACGCAGGACGCACGACGGACACATTGATGAAGACGCAAGGCAAAATAAGCTAAAGAGCAAGAGAGAGAGGTTACATTTTGACCTAACCGTCTGTCACATTGTCTGTTTACAATACTAGTTACATCTATGGATTATCGGCAGTCCTTGATCCCTTAACTCTTTACCAACGACATTTCTTTTACGCAAGTCAAAATTGACAGCATTTGCAAATAAACGTGTTTGTTTGTTGGATTTGGAGTGTAACACTCTACCAAACGACAAAATTTTAGACTTGTTCAAACTGAAAGCATTTGCAGACGACAAAATAAAGGACTCAGAATTTGAAACTTGATGTTAGAAGAGTAAAAAACATTGTGGGGAAAGGTAACCAGTAACCAGCATTTTCTCCTTTTCCCACAATGATTTTCAGAAGGCATCCTCGCCTGGGTTGTGAAAACCAGAAATTGTTTGGTAAAGGGTTAACGCCATTTTAATTACGTTATATCATGGCGGTCAGTGACGCACTTGTGTGTGTCCTGGTTATCTCACACCAGTACTGACATGACTTCCTATCACCGTTCTGTGCAGTCTGATCTGAGTCTACACTGTTCGGAAAAGTTAAGTACGCAGATTGTATGGTGTGTAACGCCATTTTCAACGATATTTCAGTTATATCGCGGCGGCCAGTGCACCTATCCATGCATTCCTGGAATCTCTTTTACCAGTACTCCGCACAGTTTCCTTTTAAGCCACTGGCTGCTTTCCCACGAAAAGGTTAAGTAGTTTAAGTACACAGGTCGACAAACAGTAAATATCACGTTCTGTTCCGCGGTTTTATCCGGGTATATCGGAGAAAACTAGAGCTGTCCCTGAATGTGACTTTATAACCCCCCCGGCGCTTTGACAGTATTTTGTACACAGACGGACATATGGACGGACGGACCTTGTCGGGTCGAATTATCTTTATTCAATGCAACCCAATGCAACCCCACAAGAGCATTTTTTAACCCCACTAGCCCTAACCTACCAGACTGACGGAATGAACCCCATAGAGACTGAATGTACACTTACCCCTAACCTCATAATGTCGGGGTCGTAAGGACGGACACACGGACAGACAGGCCGATTCCAGTTTACCCCAGAAAACATTCGTTTGGCGGGGATATAAAAAAATATTTGTACAGCGCCATACAAGTACACTAAAAATTTCGATAACTCGAACATGGCAGGGATAAGGCATAAGCTCGAGTTATAAATATATTTGAATTATCGAAGTAACTCGAAAGTTCAAAATGGGTCTTCAGGACGTGTGGCAGCACGGGTGTATGAGAGAGAGAGAGAGAGAAAGAGAGAGCAGATTTGAAGATGTATTAGACGAAAGGAGAAAAGGTTATCTAAGTAAATAATTATGCATGGACAGCCATTTATCTGACTGTCAAAGACACCACAAAGCTTCAGGCAAAATAGTTCAGAAACAGCGAATGCAAAAAATGTTTTCTTCAGGAACTGCTAAAGTGCATCTGAACTATGTTTAAACAACTCAAAGCAACATCCAAATCCAAACATGACTTAGTCTTGCGGTGCATTGGTTCATGGTAGTTACGGTCTAGTCTGATTAAAACCCATTACCACACAATTCCCTACTTTTGACGCACCTGAGAAAGAAACCTTTAGAAAACATTGTGGGGAAAGGAGAAAATGCTGGTAACCAGCATTTTCTCCTTTTCCCACAATGTTTTCTACCCTTTCCAAATCTATTTTCAATTTTTGATTCACATTTATTTTGTCGTCTGCAAATGCTTTCAAATTTGACATGTCCAATATTTTGTGAAATGGTAAAGAGTTAAGAAAAACTCGTAACTTTAACAGAGTATAGAATATAGTGCATGTATATATGTCGTAGTCCAAACTAGAATCCAGGCAGATCCGGAATCTGCCTAGACCAAACTGGAATTTGTCTATAACAAATCAGGATTCCAGTTTAGCTTTGCAGCTCTACAATCTGCCTAAACCAAAATTTAATAATTTCTCGTTGAATACTGGACGTCTACATATGAATCATCTTATTTTTAAACGTAAACCCCAAAATAAAAGAAGTTTTAGTCAGAAATTCAAAGTAAATATAAATTTTGAATGTCTTGTACTAATAAAAAAGGTGGAAAAAAGAGCGATTGTGGAAAAAATCATATAAAATGCTTTAAATAAAAATACCTCTCAATTAGAAAACAATGCAGTTTGGTCTACACAAAATTTGAATTCTAATCTGGTCTAGGCAGATTCCGGATCTGCCTAGATTCCAATCTGGCCTACGACATATATATACAGAGCTCCAGATAAGAGGGAGTGATAGTATTCTAAATCCATTATTTCTCTTCCAAACCCTATGTTGTGGGTACTCATTAGAATCGTCTCATCGATACGATTCTAATGAGTACCCACAACATAGAGTTAAGTGTAGAATGATTAATATTTTTCAGTTTTGAAATCAAAATCACTCCCTCGGTATGGAGCTCTGTACAATATAGTATAGAGTACAGTCTCATTTCATCTTTTATACTAAGCGTCATAGAATATACCATATCCAAGTTTCATCAAAAAAATTGTAAAATAATCGACCTTGACTTGCAGGAGTGTCCTGCTGTCATTTTGAAATCGATTCATGTAACTTCAATGGGTCTCGTCAAAAAATCGCTGCAACCTGATATAGTTTGCGCCAATTTGTATCATATGGTTTGACATGACCGAGCAGATAATCGAAATACATCACAATGTATGTTTTTTTTTTTAATGTAAAACTTAAATAATTTGAATGTGTGAATAATTTGTGTGAATAATTCTATAGAGTGGAGGAAATGATGTAAGCACGTGGCATAGATTTCACTTCCGGTATATTTGTCTTCTTTTCTAAACCTTTATTTTGGAAGTTGAAGTTGGCTGAGGTAAAGAAATGTCCGATTCAAGGTATTTACAATGAAAATAGAGAGTAGAAAATCCGTTAGAGGTCGCTGTTTTTGTTATATTGGATAAATAACGAATTAACGATCACCTCGAAGCAACATGTACCGTAAACCTACACGTCACATAAATAATGCCAGTTTGGCAGCAGTCTCCTTCAACGATCTACACGAATCTCTGGCAAAACTGCCTATGGGTAACTACTGTCATTTTTTGACAAAAGTCATCCAAATGTATAATTAATCTTTACCCTGCTTAACAAATTAAAATGAAACTTTTCAAGCCAATAGAATTTAGAGCTATCTTTAAATGTAGTCATACCCCCAAGCTCCTTGTAACAAAAAAAAAACCAGGTCTTTGTCACAGAATGCAGAATGATTTAGTACAAAAGTAGGAGTTGGAAAAAAGTTCAAGGGCAGATAATTCCGTGATCAATTGCAGCAGGGTCATGAAAGATGCACAAATCCAACTCCATATATGTAGGAATCCTGTGTATAAATTTAAGTTCAGTACGTGAGAAATTGTTGGAGTATTCCTCCGGACAAATTTGAAGGAGTATTGCTCCTGACAAATATGCGTCTACGAACAGACGGACGGACAGACAGCCATGGCGATCCCAGTATAACCCCCATTCCACTACGTTGTGGGGGGGTGTGTAAAATACCCTTATGATACTATTTCAAATGCTATTTTTTTATCCTTATTGGACACTGTAGATCCAAGATCAGACTGCACGTTCTGTGCAGTCTGATCTTGGATCTACATTGTCTGCAAAAGGTCAGCCCGTTTTGGATGAGTATCCCAAAGGTTAAAAATAATTAGACTGGAACACAGGCCAGTCGATGACATTTGATTATTCACAGTATGGTGGAAGCGATTAAGACCCCCAATACATCAAAATCCTCGTTTGCCTAATTTGGGTTTTAACTTCTTTGGGGAGCATTTTGGCCTCCATGTACTCGTACGCAGACTGTTCTAGAAAACGTGACAAAAATTCAACCAGAGGCCCTTTAGGGCCTGAATTGCTCTGCTTGTAGAGATTTTGCCTATGTTTTAGCATAAATCATAAATGTATATATGATTGAATAAGGTAAAATACAGATACAAATATTAAAATTAAAACAAGAAATGTTGACTTCATCGCGTATACAAGAAATCGAAATTTTCAACTTGAAATAAAATGGCTACTTTTCCCACACTGTTCGTTGGACTTTTTTCAAAAATCAATAGCGTTGAAACTATTGATAAGATAAACAAAATGTTCTAGTTTCATGGAAATCTGAACACAAATGCAGACTTTATGGCGTAAACAAGAAATTAAAATTTTCAACCTGAAATGGCTACTGTTCCCATACTATATGCAGGATTGTATTTCAAATCAGTAGGATCGTCAAAGCTAATGATAAGATAAACAAATTGTGCTTACAGTATTTCAAGGAAATTTAAAAACACGAATGCAGACTTTATCGCGTAAATAAGAAATAAAAAATCAACTTGAAGAAGCTATACAGTAAATTAGACCTTTCTCAAAATCAATAGGGTTGAAGGTATTGATGAGATAAACAAACTGTGCAAGTTTCATCGAAATCTAACCACAAATACAGGCTTTATCGCATAAACAAGAAAAAGACGGACGGACGGATGGACGGACGGACGACGGAAACCACGTCATGACATAAGCTCTACTGGCTTTCAGCAGAGAAAAACTTAATAATGTTATTTCATCGTTTTTGGAGAAAAATATCTCCGTATTAGACAGAGTAGATGCAAGATCAGACTGCACGTTCTGTGCAGTCTGATCTTGGATCTACACTGTCTACAAAAGGTCAGTGAGTTATTCTTAACAGCCTAAGAATTAATAAATCCCGCGGGAATTTTTTCCCAGTAATTTGGCAGTATTGTGCGGCGCGCACACCGTATACCTATATTGACATCGTTCCGAGATAATTAAGTAGAATCTATAGTTAATGGTAGATGACTTGGAAAAATTTGTTCCGCTTTCTTGACAGAGCTACCGATTCTATGAATTAACTTCTATGCTGAAAAGCGAGCATCAATGCCCTTTTGCGGACACTGTAGATCAAGATCAGACTGCACAAAACGTGCAGCCTGATCTTTGATCTACACTGACCGATGCGATATTTTTTCTCCGGCGAAAAGTAATCAATTTCGAAACAGCAGTTTTTGGGATCATAGTGCAAATGTTAGCTATTTAAGGTAGTGGACCCGTAATATAATAGAAAACAGCTATTTCCACTGTAATATTATCCTACAAAATTTGCGATTGTTAAAATGAGTATTATTGTACTACTTTTCCTTTTTTGTCCTTCTTAGAATTATCATTTATAAATCTAAAACCACTGTCTTGTTGGATCTCATAGGAATTGCTCATGAAAGCTAAATCTGCGAAAAATGGAACTTTCATTTTTCATAGTAAAACGGATAATGCTGACTTGTATAGAACACAAAAATGTTAAAAAAGTATGTAAGAGCGTGATATGGTCAGTTATTTTGTACGTATGCTTTTCAGGGTCCTGTGTGCCTTATTGCTAAGTTGACACGTGACCTGCAGACCACGGGTTCGAGTCTCTATGGATCCACTGGGCTTTTTTGTCGTTTGTTCTTGGACAAGGCACTTCAGTCCCCAGCCTAGTAACCTTTCTCGGGGAACGAAGGAAATACATATGTGAACTGCCGCCGCAATCAGACAGAAAAATTGTTGAAAGCGGCGTAAACATCAATTAACCCATTACCACATAATCCCTACTTTTGACGACCCCGAATAAGCAGCCTTTAGAAAACATTGTTGGAAAAGGAGAAAATGCTGGTAACCAGCATTTCCTCCTTCTCGAACAATGTCTTCTATTCTTCACAAAACAAATTTCAAATATTCAGTCACTTTTATTTTGTCGTCTGCAAATGCTATCGATTTGGACACGCCTAAAATATTGTCGTTTGGTAATGAATTAAAAAAAAAAAATCAAACGCATGCCCTAAACCTTTGGCAGACGACAGAATTTTGGCCTTGTCCAAATTGAAAGCAGTTGCAAATACAATTTCGATGTGGCTCAAATGGTGCAATTTTTCTTTGGTAGAATAGAAAACATTGTGGGAAAATGAGAAAATCCTTGTATCCAGCATTTTCTTCTTTTCCCACAAAAATTTCGAAGGATTTTATTTAAAAATGGTGGTTTTGACAAAAGTCAAAAAATGTAGAGATATCAATTTCACGTCAAATTTCTTGATGTATATAGGCAAAAGCCGAAATATTGAAAAAAGAGTTAACAATTTTAAATTTTGTTTGCAAAGAACGTCATTACAAGGGGCGTTAAAAATCGTTACTATGCGATAAAAGTTTTAACTTATTACCACACAATCCCTACTTTTGACGACCCTGAGTAAGAAGCCTTTAGAAAACATTGTAGGAAAAGGAGAAAATGCTGGTTACCAGCATTTTCTCTTTTTCCCCACAATGTTTTCATACCCTTCACAAAACAAATTTCAAATATTCAGCCACTTTTATTTTGTCGTCTGCAAATGTTTTCGATTTGGACAAGCCTTAAATATTTGTCGTTTGGTAATGAGTTAAACGCTGCCTATACCCAAATTAAAAAACAAACTCTTAATTAAAGAATATAACTACTTCAAAAGAAGTTATTTAACTTCTTTTTTTCTCGTCACGCGGACTGAATTATACTGTAACGAAGGGGCACAAATAAATACAATGTCATTAAAAGAGATGGCCAAAATTCACGGCATCACCCGTTGACGTCGGCACGAACAGCACCAGACGTATCCTAGCTTCCAATAGAAATAGGATTATGCCTAAGGATGGTCAGTCACACGCTATAACATTTTATTTTGAATAAATTGGGTTCTAGCTAAATAGGACTGTTTGATTCTTTACAGAGAGAGAGAGAGAGAGAGAGAGAGAGAGAGACAGACAGACAGACAGACAGACAGACAGACAGACAGAGACAGAGAGACAGAGAGAGAGGGAGAGTCAAGATAAACTGACAGACAGACAGATAGATAGGGTGAAAGAAAGAGAGAGAAAAGAGAGAGAAACTCTTGAAAACATTGTGAGAACGTAAGAAAAGGCTGGCAGAGAGGGAAAGAGAGAGAGAGAGAGAGAGACAGAGAGAGACAGAGACAGAGAGGGGGGGGGGGAGAGTGACAAATAGGCAGACAGGTTGGGTGAGAGAAAGAAGGAGAATAGCGATAGAAACTCTTGAAAACATTGTGGGAAAAGGAGAAAATACTGGCAGAAGGAGAGACAGAAGGAGAGAGAGAGACAGACAGACAGACACACAGACACAAATAATTTTCGGATATGCACGAAGCCTCCTTTTACACAGATTATGGCTCAAATGTAATTTGTAACTATTTGTTGTTTTCATAAGGTTAAATGAAATTTTATATTATAGGCCAGAGGCCTACATTTACAACTAAAATCTTGTATTGTATGGTAAGACACACAGACACACAGATATATGGGGTGAGAGAAAGAGAGAGAAATTCTTAATAACATTGTGGGAAAGGAAGAAAATGCTGGTTACTAGCACTTTTTCTTTTTTTCAACAAGGTTTTTTTTTTTGAAACCTACGATTGATAGCTGTCATAATTCAAGACACAATGAATTCGTCTTTTCTAATTGCTTTAGGTTTCGAAAACTTAAAAAAAAATTGGCATATTTCAGGGGGATGAGTGTGAGAAAATATTTTGCGAATACGGTTGTCATAACAGTATCGACACATAAAGAAAAAAAAATGGAAATGCAAGTGTCTAAATGCAATAAAGATTTTCCCTATCTTTCATAATTCAGATAACATAAACAAGAAAATTGTTTTAAAGAACAGATAAGCGGCGTTTAGGAGTTATTGGAAAAAAGATTTTTAAAATTATTTTGTTGTTCAGTCTATACAGAAATAATGAAAAGCAATCACGTCACCTAATGCCTTTTTGCCCCCAAATGTTTTGTTCAAAATTGAAATTTCACTTAGATATATATTTTCCGAATGAGATCATTGTGAGATAATAACGGAAAATGAATTTTAGTTAACGCTAATTGAGGTGTGTCTGAAAATACATGGGGAATGTACAGTAATGGATTATGGGATAGAGTGTGACGAAATTTTACCCAAGTAATTAGTGCAAGAAAAGGATTCTCTCTATCAAACCCATTTGCTAGAATGTGAATAAACATCTCGAGGTATCAATAAACGTTAGCAACCTCTACGCGAATAGGCCCGGAACATAAACATCTTCATATTTTTGACCAGTCACAAAATGCTATTGATTCATTTGAATCTAATACCAAGAAATAGGTCAACGACCAGCTTATACCGCTACGGGAAGAAAATCACGGACGTTCGTCAGCAAGATTTCTGGGCAACCTCTCACTACATTGTAGATTTACGCATATTTTTCTAGATTAAATGTACACATGTGTGACTCCTGCTTTACCCAAAGATATGCAGTGGCGTAATTGACTGATTGTACCGTGTTTAATGTTGTTTTCAACCTAATTTAACTGATGTCGCGTAGGCCAGTGCACCTATCCATGCATTCCTGGAGTCTATTTAACTCATTACCAAATGACAATATTATAGACTTGTTCAAATTGAAAGCATTTGCAGAGGACAAAATAGAAATGACTGAAAATTTGAAATTTGTTTTTTGAAGGGTAGAAAACATTGTGGGAAAAGGAGAAAATGCTGGTTACCAGCATTTTCTCCTTTTCCTACAATGTTTTCTAAAGGCTTCTTTCTCAGAGGCGTCAAAAGTAAGGATTGTGTGGTAATGGGTTAACCAGTACTCAGCACAACTGTCTTTCCATGCCACTGGCTGTTTTCTTATATAACCCATATAACCATCACCGAAACAATGGTCAGCGGTGGGAGATGAATAAATCCTGTCGCGAGGACTATCATCAATCCTCGGAAGGAAATTAGCCGTGCCAGGGATCGAAACCGAGACACCAATTTCTCAAGTCCTGAACGCTACCGATTGAGCTACCGGGGCTCTGCAGAAGTGACATAAGGCAATGCAAACACTCATCCAAATCGAAAAGTTATGCAGTTCAGTGAAACTTGTTTTCTGCGTCAATGCTTGCTTTACAGAAACTGCGTGCGCAATTTTCGTGCGCTCGCAGTTCAGGTACCCCTGTAATGCATTATCTCCCGCTAGATGGCATTCTATAAATACCCATCTATCTGATTTGGGCATTCTGGGTACAGAGCCGAACCACTTTCCTACGCGACAACCGTTACTTTGAATTTCAAACTAAAATAAACGTTTACTCAATAAAACGCTACCTCGTGCAATTCACTCAGCTATGATCAGCAGTTTAGAGAAATCTGGAGCTAAAGCAGGTCTCATTTCTCCTCAAACGTATTGATAAAAGCTATTCTCTACATTGCTACTCTATAGAGCGTAATATTACAGTCAGCCCGCTTTCGGGGCTAGTGATGCGTCATATAAGACAGTCGAATCTTCGAAGAATATGACATGCGTGGACAACTCCTGTAATGGTCTCCTCGAAGAAGGACATAACAGCTTTCAGAACACAGCCATAGGTCAATGGAAGTCACTGTTCGTGAGAAGAAGATATTCAGCAAAGAATGATATTCATACAAAAACAAATAGCACAAGTGAACACCTTTTACCAAACAATCCAATATTTTAACCTTTTACCAAACAACAATATTCTAGATTTGTACAAATTGAAAGCTTTTGCAGACGACAATTTTAATGAGGCTCAAATGGTACAATCTTTCCTTAAATGGGTAGAAAACGTTGTGGGAAAAGGAGAAAATGCTGGTTACCAGCATTTTCTCCTTTTCCCGCAATGTTTTCAAACGTCTTCTTTCTCAGTGTCGTAAAAAGTCGGGATTGTGTGGTATAGAGTTAATTAACTTCTCTCAGAAGCTACCTTCCTGAACACATCGTGGGAAAAGGAGAAAATGCTGGTAACCCAGCATTTTCTCCTTTTCCCTCAATGTTTTTCTTTCTCTTTCAAAAAACAGTCAAGCCATTTAAACGATTTTGCACACTCTCATCTGCAGATGCTTTCAATTTTGAAAAGTCTAATATTTGATGGCCGGAAAAAGGGTGAACATGTAACTTGTGGCCCTCAAGGACATTCCAGTATAAGATCACGAAGAACAAAGGTAATGCTCTCTGATGTTTTTTTCTCTTGCAAGAAAATGGAGGAATTTTTTTGGCCAATTTATGACCAGTTTACCCTTAAGCAACACATTCCATTAATAAACGCCAAGTTTCACTTTTCATGGTATGCAAAGAGTTATCTTCAGAAGTCTAGAACGTAAACCTTTGAACTTATTTACTACCTCTTCCAGACAGAGATTTTTTTTAAGTCTTATTCTTATGAGATTTCTAAATTTGAAAGTAACACAACCTCTGATTGGCTAAACCGAATGGTTTAGCCAATCAGAAGTTGTGTTACTTTCAATTTAAGAATATCTGGGAGAATAAGACAAAGAACGTTTTTCGTATTTCGTTGTTTGATTTTTAATCACTTATTATTTCATATATTCACCTGCATGAAAATGTAATCATTTTTCATTCATTATAATCATCATCATTGCCGTCATCATCGGGGACAGAACATAATACGCCGCTGCTGGCGTATAAAATAGAGGATAATCAACTGGTTATTTTTGATATGAAAAATATCTCACGAGGATGCGTTGTTAGGCGTTGAAAAAACGAGTGCGCAGCACGAGTTGTTTTTTTAACGCCTTACGACGCATCCGAGTGAGATATTTTTCATATAAAAAATAACCAGTTGATTATTCTATTTATTATATACCTTATAAACATTATTATTTTTAATTAACACTATCTATAAGTGCTTAATGAAAAAAAAAGTAGTTCCTAAATTAGGGCAGGAAGTGAAAGTTGATATCGTCACTAGTGATGATATCAAAATTTATTACACTGGGAAATTCCTGGATTTTACTGCTAGGTATATAATAAAATGATATATGTACAGTCAGACATAAGTTAAGCATCACCCGAACAATTTGTGTCATATCTTTTTTTAATGGATAACCTTTTATTTGGTATATTTTCAAGCTATGCACTAACCCACCAGACAAGTAACAGGCTGATTTATGAGCCAAATGAAAGGATGGCTACAGGAAAACTTTCCGAAGCCCAGAAAGTGTGGGCATGAGTAACGCTGGTCTTAGCACAAGGGCTATTGCTGGTCGGTTTTGGTGATGCTTAACTTATGTCTGACTGTATATATATTATTTGAATTGATAAAAACATATCGAGACAGATGTAAACTTTTAGTTCGAACAGACGAAATATTATCAATTTCAACTGCATTGAATGTACATTGAGTGTATTCGTCCTTGTCAAATATGTCCTGTCAAAAATATGACCTGTCAAATAAAAATAGTTCACAATATTACAGAAAAAAAAAATATGCTAAATGTACGTGCTTTGAGTTGGGTTTATATGACCAAAATTACTTTTAAGCAGATAGTGAAGAGCAAGATCAGACTGCACGTATGTGCAGTCTGATCTTGCTGTACACTTTCCGCAAAAGTTATAGACGGTTGCGAACGACAGGGTACGGGTTTTATACCAAACAGCGCTCAATGTCGAGGAAAAGATTAACGAAATCTACACGATCTTTATATCCGATAATAAGCGTCTGATGTACATGGAAAATCTGATACACCTGGCCCACTAATTAGCCATTTAAATAACATAAATGTTTATCGTACAAGTTTACAGCGAAGCAAGTGGAAAAATTGGAGAGTATTGAACTTAGACATGAAAAGATGTAACAGATAAGAAAACTATGGAGCAGTCAGGGTGTATTTTTCCCCACACCTGTTGAAATATCTGCGTGTAATTGTAACAGAAACGTACTTTTTTTTTTCTTCAAAATTACAGTTTATCAAATTCAGTGGAATTAAAGTTTTCTTTAAGGTAGTGGACCCGTAATAGAAAACAGCTATTTCAACTCTAAAATAATCCTACAAAATTTGCTATTATCAAAATGAGTATTATTGTACTAGATCTACTTTAACTGAGCCACTTTTCCCCCTTCCTTCTTAGAATTATCATTTATAAATCTAAAACCACTATATTTTCATTACAGAGGGAGATAATAATTAACCCACTCCAAAAATAAAAAAAATCCGGTTTTCGTGAAATAGCAGTGAAAATGTGTTTCGATATTCCACGGGTACGACCAGTGAAAATACCGATTTTTATATTCTAGTTACCTAGGTAAAGTAAGCAATACTTCACAACCAGATGGAAATATGACGTCATTTACTTTACATCTCTCGCGCTTGACGTAATATTGTAATGCGTTGCTATGCAGAGGAGGTGCGCCACGGGGAATAACTGACAAGAACTGTACTAGATTTTGATAAAAGTTCCTCCCAGAAAGGGTTAAAAGCCTGAAATAAATAAAACATTTCTCCTGTAAACCATCGGTGAATAAATTTTGATCTTTCACCGAAAAGAAAACAAATATCTTCAGTATCTATAAAAGTACGCTGTGCCATTTTATTCTGCAAAGTCATAAGTGACTTCCACTTCCCTTTGTTGTGTTTTTTCACCCAAAAGAAACAGTATAAGTTTCGAAAACGTGAAATATGTTAATCCTTTCCCAAACAAGCCCTGGTTTTTACGTATCTGCAGTACAAGTCTTTTGAAAACACTGCGGGAAAAGGAGAAATTGCTCATAATGAGCAATTTCTCCTTTTCCCACAGTGTTTTCTACCCTTTAGGAGAACTTTCTACCATTTTCATGAAATTTAAAATTGTTGTCTGCAAACTTTTTCAGTTTGGAAGAGTCTAAAATTTGTTGTTTGGGAAAGGGTTAAGTCGAATTTACTGAAAGATATAAATCCTTTGTACTGATTTCTGTCGTAAAGTTGAGTTTTTAGACCACAAAAGTTTACACTAAGTTTAGACTGTTCCACGCTGAATGCATTTGCAGACCTCATAGTATATCTTGAAAAGTTGATAGATTAGTCTGTCAAAGGTTAGAAAACATTGTGGAAAAAGGAGAATATGCTGGTAACCAGCATGGTTATCCTGCATAGCTTGGTGGTAAGTTGTTGGAAGTTATCCCTTAAATTATGTCAAATTAAACAACAAAAAGTTAGTGGACAGACCAAGGCTTACATTTTGCTAAATTCCCTGAATTAGTCAGACGTCATTTTATATCAGATACCATGCTGTACCTCGTGTTAAAAAGAAATGACGAACTGTCATCAGAGAGAGAGAGAGAGAGAGAGAGAGAGAGAGAGAGAGAGAGAGAGAGCTTCATCAGCATTTCCTCTGTGCGAAGGGTTAATGTTTACGAACACAGGAGAAGAAAGTGTCCAAACTGTGTCGTAACAGTCAACAAATTCAAAATAGACAAAGATAAACATAAACAACTTCATTTATTAAGAGTGCATAATAAAAACATTATTCAGGCGCGAGAGAGAAAGGGGGGACAGAGGAAGAAAGAGACAGAGACAGAGAAAAACAGAGAGATAGGGATAGATAGATAGATAGATATAGATAGATAGATAGATAGATAGAGAGAGAGAGAGAGAGAGAGAGAGAAGGGGGGAACAACAAACAGGTTTGTGGGTCCCGAGTTCGAGTCTCTCAGAATTCTATGGGGGTTTCGTGGTAGAGTCTTCGGGCAATTCACTTCAGGGCCATAGGCTACTATTGGTGAAACCAAGGAAAATATAGATATGTGAGCTGTAACCTTGAAATGACTGAAATACTTTACAAGAATGTGTAATACACTATTCAGTTAATTTTCGAAAAATCAGTTTGGAAAAATTCAAACATTACTAAACGAGAAAAACGACTGGGAAAAAACTGGAAAATAAATCGCCTAAAACTGGCAAATCCTATAAATGCAAAACTGTTTTCTGCAAGACTGTTGTAGGAGAGAATTTTTCCTCTATTACCCAATATGTCACTGCTTTAGGTCAATAAGTTTTAGTCCAATCTATTTCGTTTAAATCAGGAAATAATTGAACTGGCTTACTGCGGCTCACGTGGGCCTGTCAATTTCAACCAATGTCGAGACAACTTAATTGTACACCGTATCAAGTTTTATGACCTGTGTGATTCTAATATATTGTGTCAGCGCCGGTTAAGATGAAAGTTATTTTTTCATAGTCGTATTTTGATGCTTTTCAAAAATTCTTAACAATTACTTTAAGACCGAGTACAGAATCTTACATGAGTAAGAGTACAGAATCTTTCGAGTTTGACAGCTGAATTAGAGATAATGTACTAGACTCTATATGAGTTAGAGACAGAGCACAGACTCCAAAATAGTGTAGAGATAAAGCACAGAATCCTTCATGAGGGACAGATAGAGCGCAGAATCTTACATCAGTGTGAGACAGAGTAAGGAATGCTATACAAATTAGAGACAGAATACAGAACCGCACTCGAGTAAGAGATATAGTGAAGAATCCTACATGACTTAGAGACAAAATTCTACACAAAGTAGAGAAAAGTACAGAATTCTACATGAGTTAGAGATACAGTACAGAAATTGACATGAGTTAGAGTAAAAAATCCTACATGGGTTAGAGCACAAAATCCAATATGAGTTAAAATACAAGATCCTACATGAGTTAAAGTACAAAATCCTACATGAGTTAGAGTACAAAATCCGACACGGGTTAAAGTACACAATCCTACATGAGTTAAAGTACAAAATCCTACATGATTTAAGTACAAAATCCGACATGAGTTAAAGTACTAAATCCAACATGAGTTAAAGTACATAATCCTATACGATTGAAGTACAAAATCCTACATGGTTTAAGTACAAAATCCAACATGAGTTAAAGTAGTAAATCCAACATGAGTTACAGTACAAAATCCTACATGAATTACAGAACAAAATCCTACATGAGTTAAAGTAAAAAATCTTACATGAGTAAAAGTACAAAATCCTACATGAGTTAAAGTAAAAAAATCTTACATGAGTTAAAGTACAAAATCTTAAATGAATTAAAGTAAAAAATCCTACATGAGTTAGAGACAGAGAACAGAATCCTACATGAGTCAGAGACAGAGTGCAGAATACTACATGAGTTAGAGATAGAAAACAGAATCATACACGAGTTAGAAACATAGAACAGAATTCTATATGAGAAATACAGAACCCTTCGGCAAGGGATGATAATCCTAGTTAACCCAGTCATTTGGTGGTAACTAATATTGAATGTTAGAATTATGTTTTGCGCAGTTTTCAACCTTTTTTCAGTCATATCACGATCAAAGCTCACATACTTATGTATTTCCTTTGGTTTTATTGGTATTGAAGAACCGTTTTAAAGTGTGTTGTGCAAAGACACTTCCACAAAAAGTGGACCCTCTGAGGCTGGAACCCAGAGCCTCCAGATCACAAGTCCTACAGTTAATCACTCAGTCACGCAGGATCCTTGCTAACTTAAATTAATGATCTGTAAATGATAGTATCCAATTTCTATGTAATACAAAATTTCGATATTTTTAGAATAGAGAGATGATATCAAACAAAGCAGTATTAACAACCCAAGGCCAACAGCGTCATCTGGAGGTTACCACGTGTTACGCTCATTAGCTCATTTCTATATCTACTGCACATGTTCTAATCACTATTCTAATTCTTTCACTACCAAGTAAATAATATACAATCTTTCATTGGCTATTGATATACTTCCCCTGGGAAATGAAGAGACAATAATTAATCTAGCCTTAATCTAAAATATAGTAGTGGACAGTCTAGATCACAGATCAGACTGCATGTTCTGTACATTCTGATCTAGATCTACACTGTCCACAAAAGCTTCTGGCGTTGTCTACAGTAAGGAATTAAGAGAATTAAAAAGAATCAATTGTTTAACACACGAAGCCCGAGTTTTAACGACCCTTAGGAAAAAAGCTTTCGAAAATATTATAGGAAAAGGAGAAAATGTAGGAAACCAGAATTTTTTTCCCTTTTTCCAACAATATTTTTTATTAACTTGTATAAGGCAGAAATCGTCATTGGAGCTTCATTGAATTATTGTCTGCTATTGCTTTTAACTCGGTTGAGTCCATTATTCCGTCGTTTCGTTAAGAGCACTCTCTTTAACTCCTGCAAGCGACTTTTTTAATCGTGCAAGCAAACCATATTCAACCTTGAATTCTGCACGCGACTTTTTCAATAATTTTGCAGCAAACCATATTCAACCTTGAACTCTGCACGCGACTTTTTCAATTTTGCAGCAAACCATATTCAACCTTGACCGAACAATTAAGTTCAACACATGTCCTTATTCAAAGCATTTGCAGACCAAACGTTGAAGGTGTTAAAAATGATTAAGTATGCCTTCAATATAAAGAAAACACTGCGGGATAAAGAGAAGAAAATCTTGTTACAACCATTTTCTCCTTTTTCCAACAAAGTTTTCTTTGGGCTATTTTTTCAGCGTCGTTAAAAATTGGGATTGTGTTGTAAAGGGTTTTCTTAATAACCCTGTATTTTGATGGCGATGACGAACCTTTAGAAAAATATCACATGAAAAGGGACGATTCTCGTAACTATCTTTTTCTCCCTTTTCTTCGGTGTTTCCGTTGGATTTGTGCATAGCTTTGTTGTCTGGTAAAGTGTTTTAACTCTTTACCATACAATTCCGACTTTTAACATCCCTGAGATAGAAGCCTTTTGAAAGCATTGTGGGAAAAGGAGAAAATGCTGGTAACCAGCATTTTCTCCTTTTACCACAATGTTTTTTATCCTTCCCAAACCAAATTTCAATTCTTCAGTCAGATTCGTATTCACGGTTGTTTGCAAATGCTTTCAATTTGTCCAGTCAAAAATTTTGTCGCTTGGTAAAGAGTTAAACATTGTTGCAAAAGATATCTTTAGCCATAATGTATGAAAAAAGAGGCACAAGGCATCTGAAAAAAAGTATTGATTAATATCAGCCTGCGCAGTCTGTGCAGTCTGACCTGAATCTAACTTTTTTCTAGTAGCCAAATAAATTTCAGCATGTCGTAAGACCAGTATACTGGGGTTGTTTACGAGATGTCTGCGGTGGATTTGTTTTAGGGTGGTAAACTAGAGTTGTAACTGAATGTGACTCAATATCCCCGCCAGCGATTTGACAGAAACAGGCAATTGAATAAAAAAAACAAACTAAGTTCCAGGGGAGATTACCGTTGAATCATAGGGAGTAGATGATTGAAAACTGCGTCTTGCAAATATTCAATATATGATCAATATATGTGCAAAGTTTCAATACAATTGAAGGAAAACTGTAGGAGGAGTTTGCCACACCAAATTACTAGTATAGACAGATTGATTTTAAGAGAAAAACGTGCCAAGTTCAAGGGAGATAATTCCTCAACCAGGAGGAGTTGAAACTTGAAAACTGCGTCTTGCAAACCTTTTATATATGATTAATATATGTGCAACGTTTCAATATAATTGAAGAGAACCTGTAGGAGGAGTTTGGGACACAAACTTACTAGTATTTTATAGACAGATAGATGTTTTTTTTTTCTAAAAAGGTGTAAAGTTCTAGGGTAGGTAATTCCTCAACCAGGAAGAGTTGACACTTGAAAATTGCGTCTTGCAAACCTTCAATATATGATCAACATATGTACAAACATTCAATACAAATGAAGGAAACCTGTAGGGGGAGTTTGCAACACAAACTTACTAGTATTTTGTACACGGACGGCCACACGGACGGACATACAGACAGGCTGATTCCAGTTTACCCCCGAGAACATTCCGTTTTGCGGGAGTATAAAAAGGAAACGTATATTGGCAATACAGTTTGCACTTTGCTCTTGCAAAAGGGGGCTTACTGCATCCTCATGATCCATAATATCAAAACAAGTCGTAACATGATTAGATCCACTAAACCATGAGGTAAACTCGTCCTTCAACGCGCAGAAAGTCTACCATAAAGCAAAAAAGTTTCGGCCCAGATCAGCCTGCGCAGACTGCGCAGCCTGATCTAGGCCGATACTTTTTTGCAGATGAAATAAGCTACCTTCTCAAAGAGAATACCCTAACGGTAATCGACCGATTGTTTTATTCAAGTTTTGCAAGCAGACACCGTTGCATTTTTTTGGCATCTCCTTTGTTGGAATTAATGAGTAATCTGCACAGATATACCGGTTAATCTTTTTACATGTCATGCAAAATTCTCAAAACCGACACGATTTCAAATTCTATCAAAGCAATTATGACTTTCTCAGAAACGCGATGGAATATAGAGATGATCAAAGAAAACATTACGAAAAATGGAGACTTTGCTCATTCTGCGTTCTCCATTCTTCATATCTTTTTCTTTCTTTTTTAAACTAAACAGAGACATAGAATTACATCTGCAATATCTTCGGGTTACTTCAAAAACCTCGTAACTACAGCTTGAAACAAGCTGTAGTTACGAGGTTTTTTCTTTTACGTAAACCGACGGTTTTATGAGGGACAGGGCTATTTATTGATAGACGGCCAAATGTTACCGCAAAAAATGTTGCTTACCTGCGATACTTTGATTAATTTGCACTCAATCCATATAGGGGGATAAATTGCTCACTCTGTACTTTTTTTATTGTGGCGCCACATGAACGGCGGCACTATATTTTTATTCACTTTTGAAAAGTACCTATGGAGGCAGCCATATTGTTTACTCGGCTTCCAGTTATTTCATATTAAGACCATTTCGTACCTAGGCCATTTCGTACAATTTTGACAATTTCGTACCCATCTATACTTTTTATTTTGGTCATTTCGTACTCACTTTGATCATTTCGTACTCACTTTTGTAATTTCATACCCTGTTTTTGATATCAATTTGGTAACATGGAATCTTCTTTAAATACAATTTTCTTGAGTTCTTTGCCGACTGACAACAGTTTACTGCTTTTGTGCATAGCTCCAATTGAACTTGCATTAATTTTCGCCGCAGAAAGGCTATCATTATGTTCATTTCTCACCGATTTCTGTATAAATTTACTTTGGACAATTTTAAACGCTGTAATGTGCTTTATTTGTGAAACAACTGATTCGCGGCGCCATTGATGTTATGCATCAAAATTTTGTTAGTTTATTTGAAAAAGAGATGTTAAACTGCATCTACATGTAGAGAAGGGTTGTTTATTGATTAATGGCCAAATGTTACCGCAAAACTTCTGCATATCTTTTGTAATGTTGTAATTAGTCTATAATTTACCGTCCGTTTGTTATCCAGCCCAAGAGTTACCGATGGTCCTTCAACCCTTTGACTGCTAAGCGCGACTCACTAACCTTTTGCGGACAGTGTAGATCAAGATCAGACTGCACAGAACGTGCAGTCTGATCTTTGATCTACACTTTCCGATAAAAACAAATAAACCATAATGTAGTATACTGGTTCAAACCACAAATACATGCAAAGATATAGCTTGTGTTGGTATAAGGGAACACTTATAATGCCTTGTTATAGAGCTAGCTTTTGTAGCGACGTGGTAGAGTGTTTGCCTTGAGACCCGGAGGTCCAGGGCTCAAACCTCGCCAGCGACAGCTCTTTGTGAGAATTGTTACACATACACTCTGTAGAGGTAGCTTAACGCACCTGTAAAAAGTATTGATTCATGTCAGTCTGTGCGATCCACGCAGGTCGACATAGGTAGGAACATTTTTGCGTTGTAAAGGACTATTCTCTCTCATAGTTTAGTCGTTAGTAACATAAAATTGATTTTATGGATCCAGGGCCGTATATAGCCATGGAGATGCATTAAACCCTCTTTTTGCAGAGCACAGCTCTTATAATAGTGTTGAAAAACGAACTTAGATGTCAGCAATCAAACTTGTCAATCGTTCAATCAGTTCTTGAAGGATGATTGATAAGAATGACGAGCAAAACTTCTCAGGGCGTAAAAACGTCCCTGTCAGTATACAGATTTTAATCTGACGGATTATTTGTCACACTGTCCTTTTTTTTCTTTTTGAGAACTTGATACAATATATGATCCATGTTCTGGCAAAAGGGGGCTTGATGTCTTTCCGTGACACATCACACTAAGCAAGTAGTCACAATTATACAATGAAATATCGATAATTCGAAGTTCTAAGGGTACGAGCAAAATGCTCGAATTTTCGCGGTGCTCGAATCATCCAAAATGTCCATGGAAAAAAATGCACTGCGTTTAAAATCGCACACAGTATAACTTTGTATATGTCCCTATTTGATTCATTTAATTAAAATCGCACACAGTATAACTTTGTATATGTCCCTATTTGATTCATTTATTTACAGCATTTGAACAATTTCAAATCATATCCAAAGGGTTATTTTCAATGATTTTTCCAGTTTTGATCATATGAGTTTGGATTTTTCAATTCAATACAGTATTTAAAATAATCTGGCCTTTCTTTCGACAGTATTTTTGGACAAGTGGTGTACTGTAATTTTTGTAGTTTAATAAAATCCGATTTAATTCATTACCACACAATCCCGACTTTTAACTACTAGAAGGCGTTTGAAAACTTTGTGGGAAAAGGAATAAATGGTAACCAGCATTTTCTCCTTTTCGAACAATGTTTTTTAACCTTCACAAAACAAATTTCAAATTTTCAGTCACATTTATTTTGTCGTCTGCAAATGCTTTTACTTTGGACCTGTCTAAAATTGTGCCGTTTTGTAAAGAGTTAAATAACAACCAGATTTATCATGGGGTAAACTGGACCTTTGACAAAACAAAAATTGTCCGATAGCGAAAAGTTTCGGCCCAGGTCAGCCTGCGCGGAATGCGCATGCTGACCTGGGTCGACACTTTTCGCAGATGCATTAAAACCCATTTTCATATATAACATAGCTCCATATTGATATCAATATCAAAAACACTCATATTTCATTGATATTATTGTCAACAATAGGCCGAAACGACTTCGGGGTCATTTTACTGTTATACTCGAGTTCCACCTTTGCCTTTGTCCAATAACCGCTCATTTTCCTATTCAAACCAATTTTCACAAGATGTTTAATACTTTAAAGGCTCAGTAAAGGCCAAAATATCAAAGCCTGTGTCATAACACATTTAGATTTAAGTCATACCAATTAAAAGTTTGAAATATGTCGTGGACATGACAATTTGTTATCGACTGGTCGGGTCGTGTTAGTAGCTGGCAAAAAAAAACTAGAGCTGTCACTGAATGTGACTTAGTACTCCCGCCAGCACTTGGACAGAAACAGACAATTAAAAAAAAAATCAAAGTTCAAGGGGAGATTACCTGCAATCATAGGGAGTAGATGATTGAAAAATTCGTCTTGCACAACTTCAGTCATCGTCGCAAGCCAAGGGTTACGATCCACTACGCTACTCTAACTTGGCGGATTGAGCTTGATTTCGACGGGAGATAACAAGCAGCATCCAGTAGGGGGCATGTCGCGGGAATCTCGAAATCGTGCTCAATCCGCCAAGGTAAGATACAAGTAGTGATCGTAACCTTGGCTCGCGAAGATGAACTTCAGGAAACGATCAATGTATCAACAAACTTTCAATACAATAGCAGCAAAACTGTAGGAAGAGTGCGGGACACAAAACTACTTGTATTTTGTATACAGACGGACACACAAATAATCACACACGGACGGACAAACGGGCGGGTACACGGACAGACAGGCTGATTCCAGTGTATTCCTGAAAACATTCGTTTTGCTGGGGTATAAAGATAAAATCAGCCAAAAAGTAAACTAAAGACACATCGACCTGGCAGGTTTTAAACTAGTTTTGAAATTAATAACACTTGGACAAACCGTACAATGACAGACTGTCATATTCGCAATAATTTCCATACTTTTAAATAATATGATATAAATTCAAATGCATTTAACCGTTTTAGCGAACGACAAAATTTTAGAATGGTCCAAACTGAAAGCACTTGCACACGACAAAATAAACATAACTCAAAAACTGAAATTTGTTTCCTGCAGGGTAGAACATGGGAAAAGAAGAAAATGCTGGTTACCAGCATTGTCTCCTTTTTCGACAATGTTTTCACATGGGTCCTGTCTCGGGGTCGTAAAAACCAGGTTTGTTTGGTAAAGGGTTAAAAACCTGCTTTGTTGCCCTTTGTTGTTACCTTAACTCTGCAGGTGGCTTTTGAAAACACTGTGGGAAAAGGAGAACATGCTGGTAACCAGCATTTTCTCCTTTTCCCACAGTGTTTTCTACGCGATCAAAGACAGAAATCATCGCAAGACCTAGATCTTATTTATCGTCTGCAAATGCTTTCAATTTGGTCGTGTCCAATTTTTTTTTTCGTTTGGTAAACCACATAATTCCAACATATAGCTACCTATGGGAGGAAGGTTTTAGAAAACAATGCATTTTCTCCTTTATCAAAAGCTTTTTCTTCTCTTCATTAAGAAAAGAAAATCAGTTTTGGAGTCACGCTAACTGTATCGTCTGGAAATGCTCCAAATTTTAACAAATGAACGCATTTGCAATTTGTCGTCGGGTCAAGACTTTACAGTCATGTCCTTTCCCATCAGAGCTCAAAATCCATCATTATTAACCAGGCTTTATCGCGTAAACAAGAAAAGAAAACTTGAAATGGCTACTTTTTCCATATTGTTTGTTGGATTTTGTTCAAAATCATTAGGGTTGGAGCTATTGATAAGATAAACAAACTGCAAGTTTCATGGAAATCTGACCACAAAATTAGACTTTGCTGTGAAATCGGTAAATGAGAAAAATTTTCAAATTGAAATGGCTACTGCTGTTCTCATACTGTTTATTGGATTTTACCCAAAATCAATAGGGTTGAAGCTGTTGATGAGATAAACAGTATGAATTTCATGGAAATCTAATTACAAAACCCAGGCTTTATCATGTTAACAAGAAAAAGCCTAACGGACGGACAGACGGACGGACGGACGGACAGACGGACGGACGGAAACTACGCCATGACATAAGCTCTGCAGCCAGAAGAGCAAAAAAGCCATTCAGAATTCAGATTAAAATGAAAGATATTTAAAGGTTTTTAAAAGAAAGTTAACTCATTGATATTGCAAACTTTCCTTTGAAATGTAATACCTTGAACGATGAAATAGAACCTTGGGGATTCGTCAAGAGTCTTCAAACGGTTTTTAAACAAATTTTAAAATTACTTTGCAAACTTTTTTATATATCATTTTGCGCCCCCCATATCATTTTCAGTAAGTTTTGAGGAAATATATCAAATCTTAGTTATTATAATGATATGGCCTGCAACTCGCAAAATATTGGAGATGTCACTGTGTTATGACTGAAAAAATGTTGAAAGCGGCGTAAAACATCATTAATTAATTGATTAATTCATTTCTTCCTTCCTTCATTCATTTATTCATTCACCCCTTCATTATTCATTCATTGCTTCATCATTCCTTTTTCATTGTTTTTATTCTTTCCTTCCTTCCTTTCTTCATTCCTTCCTTCCTTGCTTCCTTCCTTCATTCCTTAATTAATTAATTCTGTCAATCATTCATTCCTTCATTCATTTATTTATTCATCATTCATTCATTTAGTCATTCATTCATCATTCATTCATAATTCATCATCGATTCATTCATTTCATTTATTCAATCCAAGACACGGAGATTTGTCAGCCTGATAGATTGATTGTATAGTTTTATAAAATGTTTTCAACATTATGTCAGTTATATCACGGCGGCCAGAGCACATATCTATGCTTTTCTGGAGTCTCTTTTACCAGTACTCCGTGTAATGTTCTTACCAAACCACTGGCTGCTTTCCCACATAGCCATCGTCGAAATAATGGTCAGCATTGAGAGATTGGAATCCTGTCGCAGTGACTATCATCAATCCTCGGAAAGAAATTGGGCGCGCTAGGGGTCGTACCCAGGGATAGAATCCTGGACTACGTGTTCTTAAGTCCTACACGGTACAGACTGAGGAACCACCATGACTCGGGGAAGATTAAATTTTGTCTGCGGGTGGTTGGTTTCGTGTCTTGATGGCGTATCATTGATAATTAAATACCCGTGTGTCGCCAAAAAAGTACATTAAAGTTGAACCATCGAATAGAATTACATAAACAATTGACTAATAAATTTTGCGCGAGCCAAGCGGCGTGAAAATGGGTCTTAATGCGTTTCCGTAATCTATAGCACCAAGCAAGTCATTACATACTTATGTATCCGTAATAGCTACAGCTTTTAAATATCAACATAATCATGAGGTAGGCTGGGTCCTGGTCATACAGAAAAATTACAAAGAGCGAAAAGGCCCAGGTCAAAAGGTGAAACTGTCGCACAGGTCGTCACAAGCAATGTATCCTTTTGCCACCTTTTTTAACCGTACGCTGAAAGACGCAAAATATAGCCTGCAGATGAAAACGGGCCGAGCTATGAAATTAATACTGTTGATACGGCCTGCGATTTTTTTTTATTTATTTTATCAAATAAAAAGAAAAAAAAAAAGGGTCACACTCCGTGGAAAAGGTGCTGAATGCATCTGCAAAAAAGTATCGACTCATGTCAGCCTGTGCAGTCCACGCAAACTGACATGAGTCAAAACTTTTCTGCTTTTTTAAGAAATTTTCTGCGTGTCGAAGGGTCATTCTATCATGTCATTTAGTGGACCGTGAAACAAAATATTTCTTTATGGATCCATAATTACGTCTTAACATTACTTTGGTAACCTTTCCACATATTTAAATACCACTGTTTGCCAATTGTAAGTTTTTTGCATGATAAAGACCATTCTGCCCCAAGATTCAGAAGGTTGTTGGACTAAGAGGATTAATGGATCTTTATTCTGCTTGGAGATGCATTTATCCTACTTCTTACGGAGTGCTGTTCATTCATTAAGTCAGGAAAAAGACTTCAAAGGTGGTTACTTAGATTTTTCACATCACATCAAATTAAAAAATATATACATCACTAAAATTTATATGAATCAAAGCGTTGAGAACGCTGAAGTGGTATTTGGCAAGGAAACCCAATGCATGGAATCAATAGTTTAAAAGGCTTAAAAGTAAATGAATATCTTTTCGGTGGAAGGGAATTTTAGCCTTTTACATTAATTTCTAACATTACAATCAATTACTTCAATCTATAAATATTCATGAGCAATCAAATGGAGTAGCGCACAATCATGGGACGAATAAGCCATGGAATGAATTGGTTTTGGAACGAAAAAGTCCAGGGTCAGTAGGCTAATTTGTATCATTGCACCATTAAAAGGCTAAGAGCGAGAGAAGCTATTTTCAATCAAAAATAAATACCTCAACGACCGATGGCCACGCCCAATGTATTTTAAAATGTCATTTCAAATTACATATTTGGGTACCACCGAAAAAATCATTTGCCTGAGAAAGAATGAGTTAAACTGGGTTTACTTCCTTCGGCTTTGTACAAAATAAGATACAAGGTTATCAAAATTCAATCTAGAACTCATAGTGGTATTGTCTTCGACAAATACCACAAAAAACGATACAAATCATCAATAATTAAAAATCAACCAGGGTTGACACTTTTCGCAGTTATTAGAAGGTCCGTTTTAGCGTGATGGGTCACATACGGCTTGCAACATGCGAAAAGGGGCATTCGGACATTTGTGTAAAGTGTTGTCTCGGATCAGCCTGCGCAGTCCGCGCAGGCTAATCCGAGACGGCACTTTACGATTACTTCAGATTCTGCCCTACAATAGACTTCCGCAAAACAGAAAATAACACAAGAACGGAAAGTGCCGTCTCAGATCAGTCTGTGGGGACTGCGCGGGTTGATCCGAGACGACACTTTACGCAAATGTCCGAATGCCCCTTTTCGTGTGTTGAAGGCCATATATTAAAGCCTTCGTAGTTGTGAACTGTGAAATCCAATTCTTTCGTGAATGTAAAAAGATTTGGATTTTTTAACTATGGCATTTTCAAAAGGAAAAAAGACGAAAAATGACAGAGTATTTATGTACGTGCTCATTGAAATCCAAACAGGGAAAAAAATATTTTTGTGGTATGCTCTGAAAAATGGGGGATTAATGCAACTCTGGGGTTCATTACATGCATTCTAACTCTGCTATTACCAAACAATTTTACAGGTCACATGATTTCTCAAAGTTTGGCCGCTGATTGGTCGTACACCTGAGATGCTGTATAAATATGCCACTGTCTGAATGAGACCCACATAGGTGTTGTCGGCGAGTATGCATTTTAGCAATAGAAACCTGCATTTTCTCCTTTTCCCGCAATGTTTTCACAAGCTTTCTTCCTCAGGCTCCTAAAAGGTTTAAAACTATAGACCGTGTGGTAAAGGAATAAAAAAAAAATGAATAAACTGACAGCAGTTGACTCAGATGGTCGAAGGTAGGACTCGTTAACCTTACGTTTCGGGTCAAATGAGGGTGTGGATTCGATCCCGACGGCTGGCTATCTAAAATTACTACGAGTCTTTCGGATGAGACTTTAAACCATGGTCCCGTGTGTCGGTGCTATACACCGAGCACGCTAAAGAACCAGGCGTTACTTAGGATGGCTTTCGTCCTGTATCTGCACTATCCCCTGTAACAAAACTTATAGCCTTAAAGGGCGTTATCTCCCGCTAGATGGCATTCTACAAATATACATGTACATCTAATTTTGGCATTCTGGGTACAGAACTGGACTACTTTTCTATGCGACAACCTTAAAATACACGTTAACTCAATAAAGCGCTACCTGGTGCGATTCATTCAAGGAATGAAGAGAATTTATTTTTTTCAAGGAGGTATGAAAAAAAAAAAACCTAATCACACTCGAAAGTGTGATTAGGTTTTTTTTTCATACCTCCATGAAAAAATAAAATTCTCTTCATTCCTTATAATTTAATACTACAGAGAACATGCACCCTCGGAAATAACTTAAACTGCATTAATTTTCTTTAGTTTTAAATTCAATGTTGGAGTTTCTGAAGCCCCTTCCACTCATGTTTTTATGGTACAAGAATACAATAGGGAAACAGTTTTCAGATCCCCAATACAGAAATTTAACCAATAGTACAAAAGTAAACGAGCAAAGTAGCGTGTTGGACCTGCAAAGGTAAGTTTCAGCAAAAGTAATTCCGGCACAAGGTGATTTTTCTTTTCATGGAGTTATGAAAAAAAAAAGTCAGTCAATCAGAACTCGCCAATGTTCATGAAAACAACTGATGTTAAATTATTCAGTTCTATGATCAGCAGTTTAGAGAAATCTTGAGCATGATTTCTCCTCAATAGAGCGTATTATTACAATCCCCCAACCTTGGGGAAAGTGATGCGTCATATAAGACAGGTCGAATCCGCGAAGAATATGACATGCGCAGACAACACCTTAACGGGATGTTGCTCACATGGGCAACCGGTGCGACCATAAATAAATGCAAATTCAATCAGTCCGACCCGTTTCATGTCTGTAATAGCAATGCACGGGAATACAGTATTTATTCTGCAAGTATTCCTTACAAAATTAAAAAAAAAACTTTTGAAATTCAAAACTATTCCGCGACAATATCATGTCTCGTCTGACGGATAGGAAAGACAGTTTAATTGATCAAGGTGAAAGGTGGAAAATTTGATATACCTCTTGTTTGAATTTTGATATTTGGAGTGACGAGCCGTTTTCTAACAATCAAAATAGTTCTTCAAACCCTTACGTATCACTGACCTGTTGCGGACACTGTAGATCAAGATCAGACTGCACAGAACGTGCAGTCTGATCATGGATCTACACTGTCCGATAAGGAGAGACACTTTTTAACCTTTTATCAGACGACAAAATTTTAGCTTTGTCCAAATTGAAAACATTTGCAGACGACAATTTCAGTGTAGCTCAAATAGTGGAATTTTTCTTTGGTAGGGTAGAAAACATTGTGGGAAAAGAAAAGGACAAAATGATGGTAACCATCATTTTCTTCTTTTCCCACAATGTTTACAAAGGGCTTCTTTTTCAGGAGCGTCAAAAGTCGTCATCGTGTGGTAAAGGTTTCAATAGCAAAATCGTAGTTTTAGAAAGACGTTTTAATTGATCAGTGTGAAAGGTGGAAAATATGATACGGCCCTTGCTTGAATTTTGATATTTGAGGTGACGATCAATTTTCTACCAGTCAAAATAGTTTTTAAAGGAGCCTTGCTATGGTAAAAGGGGGCTTAATGAGTATCCCGTGTCTCAGTCATGAAGTAGAACGATCCGTTGATATGCATAAAATTTAAAAGACAGCGAAAAGTTTCGACCAATGTCAGCCCGTGCGGACTGCACAGGCTTACATGGGTCAATACTTTTCGCAAATGCACTAAGCCCCCTTTTTTTAGAGTATGGTACAAATGTGACCTATCACACAGAAAGAGATCTTTTGCGCACTGTCAAAAGTGTCAACCCTGGTCAGACTGCGCGAATTGCGCAGGCTGACCAGAGTTGTCACTTTTCGTTTTAATGACATTTTCTATATTAAAAGAGGCCAATTTAGGTTGTCATATAGGTAATCATTTTTGAATTATCAGCTTAAACTGACCTGCACTATCGTTGATCTGTTTTCATCTAACTGATGTACAGAATTCCCAGATGGTCCCCTTTTGGCGTGGTGGGTCACATATAATGTTTTGATACCGCTATGATATAAATCAGTCAATAACTGATTTTATCTATCATTTTCGGATTTGATCCATGTTTTACATGTTTTATCTGTAAATAGTGTCTTATGAGCCGATTTAGTGACATGATTTAGGGAGAAATTCTACATCTACAGAGTTACGTAGCTCATTTGTACATACATTCTATGTTTAATTGTTAATTTTGTTGGTAACAATAAACTGGATGACGGGCGGTAAGTACTTACTATTATTTCTAAAAAAAATCGCAAGTTTCATTTTAAATTGTTAATCAATTTTGGTGAAATTCAACACTTTTCACTGTTCTCATATCATCATCATCATCATCATCATCATCAATAA
Source organism: Tridacna crocea (assembly GCA_943736015.1). Classification (NCBI taxonomy): domain Eukaryota; kingdom Metazoa; phylum Mollusca; class Bivalvia; order Cardiida; family Cardiidae; genus Tridacna; species Tridacna crocea. The sequence goes on along the minus strand of OX031066.1, from coordinate 27,330,569 downwards.
TAATAATAATAATAATAATAATGATAATAACTAGAGTTATCACTGAATGTGGCTTAGTACCTCCACCAGCGCTTTGACAGAAACAGGCAATTTAACAAAAAAAAAAATCTAAGTTCAAGGGGAGACTGCCATTGATTCATAGGAAGTAGATGATTGAAAACTGCGTCTTGCACAACTTCAGTATACGATCAATGTATCAACAAACAAAAAGTATTTTGTACACAGACGGACACACGGACGAACACACGGACGGACGGATAGACAGGCTTATTCCAATATACACCCGAAAACATTCGTTTTGCGAGGGTATAATGATAATGATTAAATAATGATAGTGATAATAATAATAATAATAATAATAATAATAATAATAATAATAATGTTGCTACACAACTTGTAGGAAACATGTAGTTTAAAGAGAAGCTCAAGTTTTTCAAAAGAATTACCGAAAAAAGCTTAAAAATATTAAAACTTCGATATTTCGTAGCACAGGGTCGACTTTTCGTACGGACAATCAATGGTACGTACATGAATGCAAAGAATGACTATCATTCGATGTTCTTTCGGCGATTTTCGAGTATACATGTATATAACCTTTGTATTGTCAGCCCAGAACACATACACAAAAAAAACCCCTAAAATTTTACTGGTAACCAGCATTTTGTCCTTTTCCCACAAGTTTTCAAAAGGCTTCGATCTCAGGGTCGTAAACACCAGGGACTGTTTAGTAAAGGGTTAAGCAAGCAGAGCTTGCCTGTTCCCAAAGATGTATTTAAGTATGTATATGCAATAATAATACATCACCTATGCTATGTAAAAAGGGGGCTTAATGCATTTGTGAAAAGTAGCCGCCCATGTTAGCCTGCGCGGAATGCGCAGGCTGACACGAGCTGCTACTTTTCCTCTTTAGCCAATTGTCTGCATGTCTAAGAAAACCATTCTACTTGGTTATTTAAAGTCGGTTGTTGAAAAAAGTAGCCATTAAAGATCCGTGATTATGTGACCGCTTGCCTGATATCATACACCGCATTCCGCGCAGGCTGACACGAGCTGCTACTTTTCCTCTTTAGCCAATTGTCTGCATGTCTAAGAAAACCATTCTACTTGGTTATTAAATCGGCTGTTAAAAAAAGTAGCTATTATGGATCCGTGATTATGTGACCGCTTGCCTGATATCATACACTGTATTCCGCGCAGGCTGACACGGGCCGCTACTTTTCCTCTTTAGCCATTTTTATGCATATCTAAATACCATTCTATTTGGTTATTAAGTCGGCTGTTAAAAAAAGTAGCTATTATGTATCCGTGATTATGTGACCACTTGCCTGATATCATACACTGTATTCCGCGCAGGCTGACACGGGCCGCTACTTTTCCTCTTTAGCCATTTGTCTGGATGCCTAAATACCATTTAATATTCTACTTGGTTTTAAAGTCGGTTGTTAAAAAGGTAGCTGTTATGGATCCGTGATTATATGACCGCTTGCCTGGTACCATACACCACATTCCACGCAGGCTGACACGGGCCACTACTTTTCCTCTTTAGCCATTTGTCTGCATGTTTAAATACCATTCTACTTAGTTATTAAGTCGGTTGTTAAAAGACAGTAGCCATTATGGATCCGTGATTATGTGACCGTTTGCCTGGTATCATATCCGAGTACCAGTCTGCCTCGGTTACTAAGCCGGTTGTTGAAAAATAAACGTGACTATTATAGAACCATTATGTATGTGATCTGTTGTCGTGCTTCTTGAACACCGTGGAAGCATTAAGCCTCCTTTTGCCAGAGCACGGCACATAATGTTGATGTCCTATTGGATAAACGATTTCACGCTCGCTTGTTATAACAGAAATATAATGTCAATATCTATTGTTCGTTTGTAAAATTATACACAAATATTGGGTATCAAAACCCGAATTATATTATTTTATTTGTGACCCATCACACCAAAAAGGGACCTTCTGCATGGAACTGCGAAAAGTGTCAACCCTGGTCAGACTACGCGAATTGCGCAGGCTGACCAGGGTTGACACTTTTCGCTCTAATGATATTTTCTGTATGAAAAGTGGTCATTGTACCTTGTTATACAACCAATTTTGAATTACCAAATTAAACTGACCTGCACTATCATTGATCTGTTTTCATCTATTTGATGTACAGAATTCCCAGATGGTCCCTTTTTGCGTGATGGGTCATATTTGTAAACTTTCTTACATGGGAAAGTCACACGATTAGATTTTCGTAATACCCATTGGGTGCCAAATAGAAGAGACCCGGTAGCTCAGTCGGTAGCGTGCAGGACTTGAGGACATGGGGTCGTGGGTTCGACCCCTGGCTCGCCCAATTCCTTTCCGAGGTCAGATGATAGTCATTCCGACAGGATTCATTTCTCTCCCGCCACTGGCCATTGTTTCGACCATGGGTTATGTAGGAAAGCGACCAGTGGTTTGGAGAGAAAATTGTGCGAAGTACCGATAAAAGAGACTTCAGCGAAGCATGGATTGGTGCACTGGCCGCCGCGATATAACTGAAATAATGTTGGAATCGGCGTAAAACACCGTTCAATCAATCAATCAATCAATCCATCAATGAGTACCAAATAATAGGGTTTATGTGGTTCCATGGTTGACAGGTAGAGCGCAGGAGCGGATTCAGGATTTCTTCAAAGGGGGGGGGGGGATTCAACTCGGTCAATCTCAGATATGCGGACACGGATCCAAAGCACAAATCATCGCCAACGAGTTGGAAGTCTATCAAAAAAAAAAAAATCTGGAAATTTAGGGGGTTCGTCCGAGCCCCCCGAAACCACTCCCCCCCCTGGATCCGCCAGTGTGCATCGGCCTCGTAACCATAAGGTCCCGTGTTCGATACCCGCTCGTGGGTGTCAACTTTGAATCTGTTCACTGGTCCACACATTCGGCTCGAGTATCGGTGTAGTGTACAGCAATTGTGATTTTAATAAGTTGAAAGAACTTGTTACACTATCAACGTAGACTCAAAACCAAACGACAATATTTTAGGCTTGTCCGAATTAAAAGCATTTTGCAGACAACAGTTTCAAAGTGGCTCAAATGGTGCAATTTTGCTTTGACAGGGTAGAAAACTTTGTGGGAAAAGGAGAAAAAGCTGGTTACCAGCATTTTCTCCTTTTCTCACAATGTTTTCAAAAGGCTTCTGCCTAAGGGGCACTAAAAGTCGTCATTGTGCGGTAAAAGATTCCCCCTTTTCCAAACAATCCCTATTTTTTTTTTTACGACCCTGAGAAAGAAGCCTCTTAAAAACATTGTGGGAAAAGGAGAAAATGCTGGTAACCAGCATTTTCTCCTTTTCTTACAAAGTTTTCTACCATACTCGAAATAAATTTTTATTTTGTCGTCTGCATGTGCTTTCAATTTGGACCAGTCTGAAATTTTGTTGTTTGTTAAAGGGTTAAGAACTAATTAGATCAATGGATTCAGAAAAAAGCATCTTTACATCTAAATATATTCATCGTTTGGGAAATATACTTCTAAAGATATATAGACCAAACTTCTAGATAAGAACCCAATAATGGCGATCTGGCATTCAGATATGTTTTGTTTCATTTCATCTCAGACTTTTTTCTCTTGTTTTTTTTTAAACCCTTTGGCTACAATGAGCGAGTTACATTTTTCTTTTTTGTGGACAGTGTAGATCAAAGATCAGACTGCACAGAAGGTACAGCCTGTTCTCTGATCTGCACTGTCCAATGGTATATTCTAGAATATAGCCATCTGCTTCTTGACCTTGAAATGTATTTTTAGCCTTTGAGGAAATACAATGTATTTAATTCGTCGTGAAAAAGTTAAGGGTTACTTGGAATTAAGGATTTGAAAATATTATAGACATATGGCAGAGGGAAGAGAGTATTGTACGTATTTGTAGGCCCGATCTTGGTCTACACTGTCCTATAAATTTCCACGCTTGAGTATGCCAGAGTAAAATACAAAATCTCTTGTACCAGCGCGAGCATAAGGACACAATGGAAAGAAAAAATAACTTAAAAGAAGATGTACGGATGTTTACCCGCAAACAGGCAGGGGTCCTTAGAATAAACGTGTCTACATTTTTTTTACCAATCACAAATGCCTATCTATTCATTTTCTGCCAGTACCAAAAAGTAGGTTAAAAGCCAGAACATTCAGCTACGCGGAAAAAAGTCAAATCTATCGAAAAAAGTCAAATCTATTCTGAAAAAAAAGAAGACGCATAATTTATCATCAATGGCGCTGCAAACCAGTTGTTCCTGAAATATGGCACATTATAGCATTTTGAATTGACCAAAGTATATATTAGTAGAGATCGTGAAAAGTGAACTAAAAAGTTTTAAACAATCTTTAGAATGCAACTTAGAACTTAAAAAAAAAAGAAATAACCAATAATGGTGAGACAAAATCAATGCCATTCTTCGGCGAAATTTTACATAATTTCAACTGAAGCTATGTACAGAAACAGTTGTCATTCGGTAAACAACATAAGAAAAAAGTGTTATGAAATTACTATTAAAACTGGATATGAAATAACCGAAGTGGAAACAAAATGATCAAGTTGGTTGTATTGGGGTTTAACGCCATTTTAACAGCTAAGGTCATATCATGGCGATCGGTGACGCACATGTGCTTCCTGGCTTTCTAACACCGGTACTAACCCATCTCCCAAAGCCACTGACCACTTTTCTCACATGCTTCAGCAAAGGTGAGAGGCGAAAATACGCCTCAAAAAAAGTTCACCTAAACCGGGTTTCCAACTCACAACCACCAGGTCATGAATACGACACGCACACCAATGAGCCACCCGGGTGGGCGTAAATGATCAAAGTAAGTACGAAATGACCAAAGAAAAATTAATATGTGGGTACGAAACTACCAAAATTGTACGAAATGGCCTAGGTAAAAAATGATCTAGTTACGAAATGACTGCGGAGTAAAACAAAATGACTGCGGAGTAAACAATAGTGTCGCCGCTCATGCGGCGCCAGAGTAAGGTCAACCGACTTACTCAATATGGACAGAGATAGAATACTTCATATATATGCAAATTAACTCAAAGAATACAGAGTACGAGTAAATATGGCAGACATATTCAAGTCTTTTGAAAAGCGCCATTTTCCAATGTTGTTTTTGACAAATACAACCAAATTTAGAAGGTAGTGCAGATACAAAATTAGATTACATGATTTTTGCAGCTCGCTCTTCATCTGCACTGGCTTCAAAAGTTTCAAGTGTTGTGAAATATTAAATAACTCTTTACCAGACGACAAAATTTTAGACTGGTCCAAATCAAAAGCACTTGCAGACGACAAATTAAATGTAATTCAAAAATAAAATTCGTTTCCAGCGGAATAGAAAATATTGTGGGAAAAGGAGAAGATGCTGTTGACCAGCATTTTCTCATTTTCCTACAATGTTTCCCAAATGCTTCTATCTTAGGGTCGTAAAATCCAAGGATTTTATGGTAAAGGGTTAAAAGATCATTTTTTTCATCTTTCATTTAATGGGTATAATATAAATCAAACGAAGATAACAAAAGGACCATCATGGCCCTAAGTCGCTCACCTGAGCATTTTGACCACACATGACCCATTTTCAATCTCGTTTGAGATATAATGACAAACATTTTCTACCAAGCTTTTATAATTATTGGACTGAAAATTTGGCCACTAGCTTGTACACAACTTTTTCTAGAATTTTCCGCAGTGACCTACTATTTGGCCAAACATAGCTCATTTTTCCGTCGTAGATATTATCAAAACAGATTCTGACTACCTTTCATAAGTATTGGATAGAAAATGTTGCACCTAGAGTGTATACAAGGTTTTTTGAAATGGTTACCTAACTTTTCAACAAATGTGACCCATTTTCAATTTCACCATAAAAAAAGTGACTAATTACCAGAAGTGCTGAACTGAAAATGTTGACTTTAGAGCTACAGAAACTACTTTAACCTGGTGACCTAGTAGCTTTTAACCCATGATTAAATTCATACAAGATATTATCAAGGGAAACAGTCTGATCTAATTTAATACGTTTTATTGTGACCTACAGAATTTACTTAAGGTTTTATCAAAGATTTGACCATGTGACCTAGTTTTTGACCTGATGTGACCCATTTTCAGTCTCGTGCAAGAAACTATCGAGCCAAACATCTTTACCGAGTTTCATGACTATTCGAAAAAATATGGCCTCTGGCGTGTGCATTAGGTTTTTCTAAACTTTGACCGGGTGACCTAGTTTTTAACCAAAAGTAAACCATTTTCACACTTGTCCAAGATATCATCAGGATAAACAATCTATTTTTGTAAGAGTCTTTTTTTTTTACTGAAGATGTGGCCTCTGGAGCGTACACAAGGTTTTTACTAAGATTTGACATACTGATCTAGTTTTTCAACCGACATAACCTTTATTCAAATTCGTCCAAGGTATTGTCAAAACAAGCATTCTGATCAACTGTAAAAAGTAATGGACTTGTAATGTGAACCCTAGAGGGTACACAAGGTTTTTCTAAGATTGACCTAGTGACCTGGTTTTTTAACAGGCATGACCAATTTCAAAACTTGTCCAAGATACCATCAAGACAAACATTCTGATGTTGCTTTTAGAGCGAACACAGGATTTTACAAAGATATGATCTATTGACCTATTTTTTACCCCATATGACCCATTTTCAAATTCATACAAGATATCATTATGAAAAACTTTCTGAATACCTCTCAAGAATTTTAGACTGAAATGCGTCCAGGGCCTGTATTCACCAACCGTTCTTAAGAACGTTCTTTGTCTTATTCTACAGGATTTTCTATACTTGTAAGTAACACAACTTCTGATTGGTTAAACCATTCGGTTTAGCCAGTCAGAAGTTATGTTACTTACATATTTAGAAAACCTTGGAGAATAAGACTATTCTCAAGAATGGTTGGTGAATACGGGCCCTGAAGACCGTATACAAGGTTTTGTCGGAGATTTGACCTTGTGACCTAGTTTTTGACCCAATATGACCCATTGTTAAACTCGTTCAAGATATCGTCAAGGCAAATATTTTGACCAATTTTCAAGAGGTTTTGCCTGAAAATGTAGTCTCCATCTAGAGTGTACACAAGGTAAAAGTTGACTCGACGCACGACGGACACAGCACGAGCACAATAGTTCACCTTGGGCATTCTGTGATCTGGAGCGCTAAAACACAACACAAGTACTTAAAATAATGAATATATTTTTGGTCCTGATATGAACAAAACAACTGATGACGTCAACATGAATGTCAAGCATCCTGTCTGAGTGCTGTTGATTTTGACGAAAATATCAATAGGGCAAGACGGAGCACTTATTTATAGAAGAACATCAAACGATCCTTCAAATTTTCGTAAAAGATACATAATTTTCGTCTGTATAACTTGATGACTGACCTACGTGTATCATCACTCTATAACGGATTAGATAATGAGGTTGCGACGACGTAATACCAAGTGTTGTATGGAAATAAGTCCGCCGGAAAATGGCCTTGTCACGTGACTGTAGCTATTTTTTGTCCAAAAATAGTGATTGTAAGCATGTTAGACCTAGACGACAAAGATCGAGTAGTATCAGTTAACACTTAACACTTAACCCTTTCCCAAACGGCAAATTTTTGGCCAGACCAAATTGAAAGCATTTTGCAGATGACAAATTAACAGTTGCTAAAAAGATGGTTTTTCTATATGATAGGGTAGAAAACATTGTGGGAAAAGGAGAAAATGCTGGTTACCAGCATTTTCTCCTTTTCCCACAATGTTTTCAAAAGGCTTCTATTCCTGACCCGTAAAAACCAGGGATTGTTTGGGAAAGGGTTAACCCACCAAAAAAGGGACATTAATATTTTTACCTGATAGAAAAAGCAAAAGCCGAATAATGTTATTTTAAACTTTTTTTTCTTGAGAAAAAATACGACCTTATCTTGGTTCTACACTGTCCGATAACGGGATAGATTTTTTTCCGAACGGACAAGTCTGAAGTAGCGTCAGATCTATTAACCCTTTTCCAAACAATCCCTGGTTTTTACGGGTCAGGAATAGAAGCCTTTTGAAAACATTGTGGGAAAAGGAGACAATGCTGGTAACCAGCATTTTCTCCTTTTCCCACAATGTTTTCTACCCTATCACATAGAAAAATAATCTTTTTAGCAACTGTTACTTTGTCATCTGCAAAATGCTTTGAATTTAGTCTGGTCCAAAATCTGCCATTTGGGAAAGGGTTAAAGAAATAATCTTCTTTATTGTAGTGGTTTATCATTCGATAAACCACGGTTGTAAGTTATGTGGCACAATAAATAATCCATGAGGTTTCTTCTTTTTAATTTTAACTCATTACCATACAATATCATTTTAGACTTGTCCAAAACAAAAGCATTTGTAGATAACAAAATAGAAGTGACCGAAATTTTAAAATGCGTTTTGTGAAGGGTAGAAAACCGTGTGGGAAAAGGAGAAAATGCTGGTTAGCAGCATTTTCTCCTTTTCCCACAATGTTTTCGAAAGGCTTCTCTTCCAGGAATGTCAAAAGAAGGGATTGTGTAGTAAAGGGTTAAAAGAATATTTTTTAATGAACGAGACTGGTGATCAAAACATCCAGAAATAATACTGTTAATTATAAATACGATATTTTTAGCAACATGAATTCGAGCGAGGAAAGATTTATCTTTAAGGTTACAGATAAAATCAGAATGTTAAAAGGTCGACTTTAAAATAGTAAAATAAGAGAGAGGATAAAAAAAAGATCATTAATAAAAACAGGGTGCCTGACTTTTATAAATAGCGCAGCACAAGGCCTTTTTTCTGTAATACAATTCATTATATAAACCATCTGTTAGCCTTTGATGTTATTCTTGAGTCAGCTATGGTCTATTGGCAAACATTTAATAACCGTGTCTGTAATGTCAAGTGAATTCGTTATGTTTTGTCACGTTCAATGAAAAAAGGGGCTCCTTGCATCTGCAGAAAGCATCGACCCAGGCCAGCCTGCACACTCCGCGCAGGATGACCTGGGTCGATACTTTTTGCAATTGTCAAATTTTATACAAGTCAACGGGCTATTCCAGCCGTAGATTCAGCTGTTATTTTGGTTGATTATATAGTAGTTAACACCGTTTTTAACATTATTTCAGTAATGTCGCGGCGGCCATTGCACCTATCTATGCGTTCCTGGAGTTTCTTTTACCAGTAATCCGTACACTTTTCTTTCCAAGCCATTGGCTGCTTTCCCATATGATCATCGTCGATGACAATGGTCAGCGGTGGGAGAGGAATGAATCCTATCGCAGTGACTTATCATCAATCCTCGGAAAGAAATTGGCCCAGCCTGGGGTCGTAGCCAGGGGTCGAACCCTGGACCCCTTGTTCCCAAATCCTGTACGCTACCGACTAAGCTACCGGCACTCGGCGCTTTGGACAAAATGAATTCAATTGTTTCTTAATGTTTTTTTCTATAACGTATCATTTTCAATCCCATTCGATTTCAAATATAATTCTGCAGTTCTCACAACTAATCTACGGGTTCAAGGTCGTGCGTGCCGCGTGGCTCGGTGGTAAAGGGTAAACCTGGTAGCCCCGGGCCCGAGCCGAACTGGCTCCACTATGTTGTTCGTGGGAATGTCCTCGGGCAAGATACTTCAAAGCCCTAGCCATGTACAAGTAAATTCCTGAAAACATGAATTTGTGAGCTGTCGATGTGATATGACCGAAATACTGTTGAACGTGTCGTAAAATACCATTCAATCAGATGAGTCAGACAATCAGTCAACCGATCAATAAATCAATCAGACATTTAGTCAGTCATTAAAAAATCAATCAATCAATCAATCAATCAATCAATCAACCCATCCATCCATCCATCCATCCATCCATCCATCCATCCTTCAACTTTCTCACCCATCCATCCATCCATCAACCTTCTCACCTATCCAGCCAACCATCCAACCATCCATCTATACATCTATCCATCCATCAATCAACCAATCAACCAATGAATCCATCCATCCATCCATCCATCCATCCATCCATCCATCCATCTATCCTTCAACCTTCTCACCCATCCATCCATCCATCCATCCACCTATCCATCCATCCATCCATCCATCCATCAATCAATCAATCAATCAATCAATCAATCAAACAACCATTCATAACCAGTCTAAATCATGGTACATGTATATTGGAAAAGTCCAAATACTTTTTTTTGGGGGGGTATTAGGTTAATGGCCAGACATTGAAAAAAGAATTCACACATGCCAGTATTGTCTAAACAAATTGAAGTGTAGAGAGTCTGGTTTTTATCTGTAAAAAAATTTGAATTCCGATCTCTAATTTTTTCCCATGTATAATAGCCAATCTTTAACATAAGGGGGCTTAGTGTATCTGCGAAAAGCATCGACCCAGGTCAGCCTGCGCAGTCCGCGCAGGCTGACCTGGGCCGAAACTTTCCGTTATGAGTCAATTTTCTGTACGTCTAAGGGCCAGTCTACCTCACGATTAAGTCCATTCTTTATTTAAAAAAAAAACTAGCTATTATGGATACATGATAAAATGATGGCTTGACCGGTTTTACCCTTTACCAAACGGTAAAATTTTACACCGGACCAAATTGAAAGCACTTGCGGACGACATATTAAACACGAGTCAAAAACTGAAATTTGTTTCCAGCAGTGTAGAAAACATCGTGGGATAAGGAGAAAATGTTGGTAACCAGCAATTGCTCCTTTTCCCACAATATTTTCAAACGCCTTCTATCTTAGGGTCGTAAAAACTAGGAATTGTTTGTAACAGGTTAACTCTTTACCAAAGAACAAAATTTTAGGCTTGTCGAAATTGGTTAGTTGTATTGGGGTTTAACGCCACTTTAACAGCTAAGGTCATATCATGGCGATCGGTGACGCACATGTGTTTTCTGACTTTCTAACACTTGTACTAACACAACTTTCTTTCCAAAGCCACCTACTACTTTTCTCACATTCTTCAGCGGAGGTGAGAGGCGAAAATACGCCGGAAAGAAAGTTCGCTCCAACCGGGTATCGAACTCACAACCAGCAGGTCATGAGTCCGACACGCTCACCACTGAGCCACCCGGGCGGGCATTTGTCGAAATTGGAAGTATTTGCAGACGACAAAATGAATGTAGTTCATATGATGGTTTCTATCTTTGGTAGGGTAGAGAACATTGTGGGAAACGGGGAGAAAATGCTGGTTACGAACACTTTCTCCTTTTTCCACAATGTTTTCTAAAGGCTTCTTTCTCCGGGTCTTAAACCTATATTAAACTCATACCTACTAGGTCACAAGTCCGATCCGCTAATCACTGAGCCACCCGGATTGGCAGATGCATGAAAAATTGTCATACGCCATAAGTGGAAATATTTTTCATTTATTTGTTGTTTTTCTTTAAAAAGTCTAACGTTAGTTTGTTTGAAATTATCATTATGATTTATAATCCAGTCGACAAACTTTATCAAACAAATAAACGATATCTGAAATAATCGCCGCGTTTCGTTGATAAAAACAGATTTCAGATTTGCCACCTTTGAGAAAGACTGACGTAATCTAAAGATTAAAGAAATGAAAGACAAATCTTATATATATCAAAAAAGAAATATCTTTTGAAAATTTCAAAATGAATAATTTCCACCTCTCTCGATGGATCTAAATATAATCTATTGAAACTTACAAAGATTTTGATTTATTAATCGATTGTATGAAGTTTAACGCCTTTTTCAACATTATTTCAGTTATATCGGAGCAGCCAGTGCACCTATCAATGCCTTCCTGGAGTTTCTTTTCCCAGTACTCAGCACAATTTTCTTTCCAAGCCACCAATTGCTTTTCCACATGGTCATTTTCGAAACAAAGATTTTGGTTGCATAGGCTTGATTATATAGGCGGACAGGAAATATCACAGATCAGACTGTAATTTTCATGTTCTTGTTGCCTAGGTAAATTGTGCGTGCCTGACAACCAGATGGAAATATGATGTCATTTACCTTACATAACTTGCGCTTAACGCAATATTGTAATGCATTACTTTGCGGGAGGGGTACGCCTCGGGGAATAACTGTAAAGAACTGTACTGGATTTTGAAAAAGCCCCTCCACGAAAGGGTTAAAATTACGCCATTCATGAAGATATTACCGATGGTGTTCACTCGATAAAATTAAATTCGATCTTTCATCGAAAAAGAACATATATCCTCTATTTCTTACATCAAATCATAGCTTGAAACTGTTCAACAAATCCGCTTCTCAGGACTTTCAGTCCTTTGATATGTCTAAAAGCAGACTCAGTCATGAGGTATATTGGACCTTTTACTTGGAGAAAATACCTCTAGCAAAATGTTTCTACCTCTGTCGGCCTGTGCGATACTTTTTGCAGACAGACAGACAGACAGACAGACAGACAGACAGACTGTCGAAGAGGGAGAGAGAGAGAGAGAGAGAGAGAGAGAGAGAGAGAGAGATGTGAACAGACAGGTAGAAAGACAGACGGGTCAATCTTTTCTGTAAATAAATAAATAAAACTAATCCTCTAAACATTATTTTTGATAGCAGATTTATTGGTAAAAAAAATATAATATCTATGTTTGTAAAAAAAAGATTAGAAGTCTATTCACGGTTTGATAAATGGTGCAATTTTTCAAATAAATAAGTTTGTATAGACAAGGCTGGTACAGAAATATATTTTATCATCTGTAGATAAAATGAAATAACACATTTATATCTGTCTTAACTCTCAAAAACTAGAGAAACGTATAATAATGGTGCATCACTCTATGAAAAGTGGATTTACCCTTTTCCCCATGAGGCATTTCTATGGTATCTCTAACTGACCCTAAGTAACAGCAAGGATGAAGCCGTTTCTTATCTGTACATGACACCTTTTGATAGTGTAGAAAATATAGTGGCAAAAGATGAAATTGCTCGTGACGAGCAATTTCACCTTTTGCCACAATGTTTTCCAAAGGCCCCTACAAGCAATGCTTAGAAATGAGTATCTATAGAGTAAAGGGTTAATGCATCTTCAAAACCCGTAGACCGTTGTTCGCCTGCACATTCCGTGCGGGCTGACAAGAATCGAAACGCTTTTCTGTTGGTAAAATTTCTTCGTGTCAAAGGGTCATTCTAACTCAGACAAAGATGATTTGTACCCCGTATCATGCAGCATCTCTCTCTCTTTCTCTCTCTCTCTCTCTTCCTTTTTTTTGATAGGGGATAGCTTTTTCAGTTTTCTATCGAAATATTTATATATATACATTTCAGTTGAGTTGGTAAACAGTTTGTACATTAATTACAGTATTCACTGTATAGAAACTCTGTACGGGAAATTTCTTCGGTGAATTCAAGATGGTGGACACGTGTTATTGACAAAGTAAGTGTCGTTTAATTTCGGTCCAAACTTGTTTCAAATTGCATCCCCTACAACGAATAAGGTACCAATCTAAAGAGCTTTGATTGAAAAATCAAGCGATAGTAGCTTATGAGAAAACGGGAGTGCCTCTTGTCCGTAATCCCGCGCTGAACATGATGTTTTGATGAAGTTGAAAAACTAAGCGGGAGACCGGAAGAAAACTGGCTTTATTTCATCGAATAGAAAGCTAATGATAAAAGAATGTGCCTCCATCGGTGGGGAAATCCCATATTCTTACAACTGCACCAAAATACGTTGCTTATATTTATTGATTTAGCTGCTATAAAGTATTGAAATTTTGCATGTTGTACTCTTCGGTGCAAACCGAAACTAAACTGCTATACGGTTGGATGATCGGAATTTCTGTACGCTTCGGTAACAAATATGAAGTCAGAAATCTGTACTCTTCGGTGAAAACGATTAAGGGAGGAAAAAAGGAAATGAACTAACAACCTACATGGGTCATTTACTTGATGTTTTTATGTTGAACTCAAAGAAACTTGATGTATAAATCTGCAACTCCGTTCACTAAAATGGCTCGTTATTGAGAAGTGCTGAGCAACATGAACAGAAGCATCTTGTATACATGTATATAATGTATGGGCCTTTAACATAAAAATAATAAACTTATGGTTTTTGTCTTGGTCTGACACCAAAAATGTAGAAGCTATCCATAGTTTAATCTTCAAAGACGCATCATGTGAAAAGCGAGATATAGAACCGTACCTCCTCTATCATCATTTATTGATCAGGGGTCCTCCGTGGGACAGTAGGTTATGTAGATTTTTAGTAACTTTTTGTGGATGGTGTTGGTTAGAATTCAACAAAGGGCACTGGTTATGTTTGTATGTCTGTTGGGGATGCATTTTTAGAGCCCAAGCCCAGTGCTGGTGAACACATGAAGCACTTTCACAGCAAACTTTGTGTTGATCGTACCAGAACCAGTTGGAAAGCCATATAAAGCCCGAATCAAACGATGACACATCTCTGAGCTTTGGTTTGACTTTTCAAACACTAAGAACCGGCAGTGAAAAATGCAATACAAAACACCTTTGTGCTCTACCATGTAGCTATATAGCTCATTTTTAACTTACATTTATATCGCCTAAGTGATCATTTGTTATTCTTTATACCCTTAGAGACCTTTTAAAGAAGATAATCGTATGCATGTTGTTCAATTCACATTTAAGAGTTTTGCTTTAGCATAAATTATCCTTTTTTTCATTTATTGAAACTGTCAATTTTCATGAATTGATAGAACTGAGAAATTCAGCCTAGAAGAACCATATTTCTCTTTTCATTTAGGGAAAAAAACACTAGATCAACCTTAATTTTCAAAGTATCAAATCCTTTGACTAGAAACTCTGGATGATTATACAACAGACTCAGGCAACTCTGTCTTCATGCCATCGTTTTCTGAGTTACGACCCCTTTATATCATCCTTTTGTAAGCATTTCCAAGGGACATTGTCCTTATTCCGTAGCTTTCATTTTAAAGCTTTTATAAACTCTCACATTTATGTTTCAGTTACACGGATGAGGAACTGTATTAGTGATATTTTTTTTTTCTTCTGCTTTCAGTGATCTACTATAGAATTATATACATGGTACTTAATGTTTTTTGTTACATTCTGTTAATAACATACATGTATTTTTATTTTGTTACACTCCTGTATTTAGTATACCCGAATAAAAGGTCTTGATCGAGGTCATCTGAATATATTGATACATTGTAGTTTTATCTGTGGATAAGTTTTTCTTTTTCAATTCATACTAATTTTAAACACTATTTCAAAATGACTCGTACTTTTCCTTTAGAAAATAGGGATAATAAAGAATTCCCTATCAAATCCTTACAAAGCCAGGAAACCCTGGCGTGACTCATTTTCGAGGCATTACTAGTATACGGTTTTAACATAACAAACAAGATATAGAGTAAATGACATAAATTGGTTTCATGTACTTGTATATGGAATTCTCGCTGTGCGGGAAATACAAGTAGACTGTTCTCGCATTTTTCTCCTTTAATCATTTTCACCGCAGCGTACAGATTTTTGACTTCATATTTGTTACCGAAGCGTACAGAAATTCCGATCACCCAACCGTACAGCAGTTTAGTTTCGGTTTGCACCGAAGAGTACACTATGCAAAATTTCAATACTTTATAACAGCTAAATCAGTAAATATAAGCAACGTATTTTGGTACAGTTGTAAGGATATGACATTTCCCCACCGATCGAGGCACATTCTTTTATCATTAGCTTTCTATTCGATGAAATAAAGCCAGTTTTCTTCCGGTCTCCCGCTTAGTTTTTCAACTTCATCAAAACATCATGTTCAGCGCGGGATTACGGACAAGAGGCACTCCCGTTTTCTCATAAGCTACTATCGCTTGATTTTTCAATCAAAGCTCTTTAGATTGGTACCTTATTCGTTGTAGGGGATGCAATTTGAAACAAGTTTGGACCAAAATTAAACGACACTTACTTTGTCAATAACACGTGTCCGCCATCTTGAATTCACCGAAGAAATTTCCCGTACAGAGTTTTCATACAGTGGTATTTATCAATTCCGATTGAAGTTTTCACCACCATTTATGAAAAACAGTCCCTACAGGGTTGGGTTTAGCTTCGGTATAAGCCCCACTTTTCCTAAATTTCAGGGAATGGGTGATGCGTCATATAAGACATAGAGGATATTTGTCTTTTTCGGTGAAAGATCGAAATTTATTTCATCGAGTGGACACCATCGGTAATATTTTCACGAATGGCGCAGCCACGAGTGGATTTAGACATTAATTTCTGAGGCAGTCTGCCTTTTAAACTCACCAATGTTGGAGAGGTCTGATGACCTCTCCAATGACACGCGATCACAAAAAAGTGAGCCAATTCAGCTTAGCCGAAATAAACAAGCGTAAGTCATAATTCGTCATCTGTTTGACCACAAACCCGCCATTTGTCCGCCATTATTGTCATTACTTTCCTCTCGCGGGATTATACGAGAATATAAACAAATCAACCCTTATCCTGCTTAACTCATTACCAAACGACAATGGACAATGTTTTAGACTTGTCTAAATAGAAAGCATTTGCAGACGACACAATAAAAGTGACTGAAAATTTGAAATTTGTTTTGTGAAGGGTAGAAAACATTGTGGGAAAAGAAGAAAATGTTGGTTACCAGCATTTTCTCCTTTTCCCACAATGTTTTCTGAAGGATTCTTTCTCAGGGTCGTCAAAAGTAGGAATTGTGTAGGAATGGGTGAATTACTGTAACGGACTTTTTAGTCGATAATAAAAACCCAAAATTTCGCTATTTCAAAGGATTTTTTTTTTGGGGGGGGGGGGGGGGAACAACACGTCCTTATCGGACAATGTAGATCATAGGTCAGACTGCACGTTATGTGCAGTCTGATCTTGATCTACACTGTCCGCAAAAAGTACAGGGAGTCCAATTCAGCAGCCTTAGGGTTAAGAGCAGATTATTCTCGATTATGGAGATTTTCGGATAGTATTTTTTATCACATGAAGCTTTTAATACAGCAAATAGACCATAAAACAATAGAGGCAAAGTTTCCAATGTTCTTGGCGGTCATGTGATATGATCAATTACTTTGAGAATATGCACGTAGTTCCTAAACATACATCACCAGTGGCTATCATCTATGTTTTTGTGGCGCCGCATGAACGACGGCACTATATTTTCATTCCCGTTTGAAAAGTACTTATACATGGAGGCAGCCTAATTCTGATTAATCGTTTTGGTATTTAATGTTAAATGTATATGTATGTATAGTTTATATGTCTGTCATTGATATACATCCATGTTGTTGTTTTTTTGTAAATGGCCAATGGCATGTTTGTTTATCGAATGCATAATAAAGATCATTTCGTACTTAGGCCATTTCAAACAATTTAGGTCAATTCATACCCACCTATACTTTTTTTTGGTCATTTCGTACTCATTTTGATAATTTTTTACCAACTTTGGTCTTTTCATATTCAGTTTTAAATATGAATTTGTAAATGTAGAACCTAGTTTTACTACGTGTACTACTTTCTTGTGATGTTTGCCGAATGACAACTGCTTTTGTGCATCGCTCCAACTGAACTTATATTAAATTTCTCAGGAGAATGGCTATGGCTGTGTCTTATCACTATTGCTTCATTTTTTTTTAAAGTTTAAGTTAGATTCTAAGGTTTGCTTAGGGCTTCTCAGTTCATTTCTCACAGATTTCTGCATAGATTTACGTTGGACAATTTGCTGTAATGTGCCTTCTTTCAGAAACAACTCATTTGCGGCGCCATTAATGTTATGCATCAAAATTTTCTTGATTTTTCTCTTTGTTTTTTGAAACTATAATCACTCTCGTATCTTCATGCCAAATATTGCCCTTAATGGTTGCAAGGTTTCACAGATTACGGCAGATAAAAATGCATTTCATCCTATTTCGGCTAGCCATAGACATAACAACCACAGTTTTAGGTTTAAATCAGACAAATCACTACAATTTCTTTAACCTATACACCTTATATTGATTTTTATCTACATGTACACAGCTGACTAGAATATACCACTTTCAAGTTTTAACAACGTATGTTTACTCTGGCAGTAAATATGTCCCTTTAATAGTTGAACCGTTCAGTTGCTAAGCACGGCGTAGCCCCAGTGGTCCAAACGGCAGCGTAAAGGACTATAGAACAGGGAGTTGCTGGTTCGATGCCAATTCTCGGCCATTTTTTCCCATGTGTTTACAGGTCTTCTCACACCAGAACTGACACATTTTTTTTTAAAGTCAGTGACTACTTTTCTCAAATGCATCAAAGGTAGAAGGGGGAAAAATCGCCGGGAAGGAGGCTGGCTTCAACAGGGAACCGAGGCCCACACCGGGGCAGGGGTCAGATACGCTGAGCACTGAGCTTTTTGGCTGGGCAAATATTTTCTTTGGGGATCAACTATTTTATAACCTGAATAAAACGATTCTACAAAGCAACGTATTTGTTCCATCCCAATCTACGAATATTCATTGTACGCAATTTTATAACGGATAATTAAGGATAAAATTACAAGTTAGTATCATAAACTATGGCAGCAGTCGAGTAATTACATGTATTACCATAATTATGTACAATCAAAAGATTCAAGGATTGGTTGTTGATCAATGGTTATTATACTGCAAAGAAACTCTTCTGATCAATTGGATAATATGCCCCGAACATATAGCCTATATCATGTACACTTACAAAACCAACGTAAAAGCAGTTTCCCTTTCGGGAGCCCCGTAAACAATTCTACGTTATCCACACAGCATCCAAGATGGCAGCGTCGATTAAGATTAACATCAAGACATGCGCCAAGCTACATGTTTTAGCGCGTTTTACCAAGGTTTCAGTGACGTCAGTTCCCAGTGACGCCAGTTTTCGTTGAAATGGGGCACTCAGAAGGGAAATACTACTTCGTCAGCCTGCTCAATTTTTTTCACAAATGTTGGAATAGTAAAACTTTGCAGTATAGTAAAGTCGTTGTACGTTCAAGCCGAAGACGGCTGGGGACGACATGATTCACCACAGCCGTGAACAAGTTTCCAAGTTTCCTGCCACCTGCCCGTACAATTAGTAATTGTGTTATATTTGAGTTTAACGCCTTTCTCATGGCGGTCAGTGCCCCTATGCATGTGTTTCCTGGTTTTCTCACACAAGTACTGACACAACTTTCTTTCTACGTTACTGACTACTTTTCTCACATGCATCCGAAGTAAGAAACTCTACCTCAACCTGCTATGGAACTCGCAACCACGTGACCACTAGTCACATACGCTCTACAATGACTTACCAGGGCGGACTGGGTTATTGATCAACCAACCCGTCTCCTGATACGGAATATAGAAGCAATATTACATACATGTACTGTATTATTAAACAAAAATTACGTCAGTCGCACGCTCTGACAACAAGGGGCTTAGTGTATCTCCGTGATTCACGTACCAATCAAACCATCACATTGTTATGATCCAATATGGTGACTTTTTTTTAATAACCATCTGAATGCTGAGGTCGTCTTGTTCTTGAACAAAAAGAAAGTTGACCATAAGCGAAAAGTTTCGGCCCGGGCGGAATGCGCAGGCTGACCTGAGCCGAAAGTTTTCGTAGATTCATTAAGCACCCTTTTCATAGAACATGGCTCATATTTTTAAGTGATTTATTTATTGTTTTGTGTTCTGCCTCGTTTACAACATTATTTCAGTTACATCGCGGCGGCAAGAGCACTTAGGCATGCTTTCATGGAGTTTCTTTTGCCAGGACTCCGTACAATATTCTACCAAGCCACTAACTGCTTTCCTAAATAACAATCGTGGGAACAATGTTCATCTGTGAGAGAGAAATGAATCTTATCGCAATGACTATCATCAATCCTCGGAAAGAAATCGGCGGAGCCGGGGATCGAGCCGGGTACCCCCTGTTCTTGAGTCCTTCATGCTACCTAGTGGGCAAGTGCTCCTTTCCCTTAAATCTTTTAATATATCTTTTTTTTTCCCTACCACTGGGGCGTGAACAACATAACTGCATGGGGGGAGGGGTGGCTTGGATTCGAAAAACTCCAAACAAAACATTATCTGTTTTTTTTCTTTTCGTATTGAATCTTGTTACAATTTCCATCTAAATTAGGCAAAAATTCCAATGGTATCCTTCTTTTGAAACCTCATCATTCTCGCGAGAGTTGAACGTCACGTTCGAGATGTAGCGAGAGCCGACATTAAGCTTTTATTTCTCGTCATAATGCCAATAATGTCATACAAAGATAGCATCATTATTCCATATTTTATTTCATTGTTTACGACTTATCCATGAATCTAAATATCTGGGTTATTTCACTTCAGATTTTTTTAGGAGTATCTGAATGTGCTGGCATTTGACCTACATCTCGTTGTAGGCGCATGTCATATTCTTCGAAGATTCGACCTCTCTGATACCGGTATGAGCTTCCCCCCCCTCGCTCAAAGTAGGAGGGGATTGTACTAATACTTACTATAAAGTAGCAATGGAGAAAATGGCTTTTATCTATCCGTTTTAGGAAAAATCATGCATATTTTAGCTCCAGATTTCTCTAAACTGCTGATCATAGCTGAATGAATCGCACCAGGTAGGGTTTTACTGAGTAAACGTTTATTTTAGTTTGAAATTTAAAGTAAAGGTTGTCGCGTAGAAAATTAGTCCGGTCTGTACCCAGAATACCCCATTTTGGTAGATGTGTTTTTGTAAGAATGCCATCTAGCGGGAGATAATGCCTCCTTCTTGGTAATGATAAAGAATGAATACAGGGCAAGCTGCGATTGGTTAAAAAATGTTCACGTGATTATTCTGCTGCCATATTTACTTGCACATTAATGAAGCCACTATTTACAGGCTTTGTAACGCCGATACGTACTCCCAGGCCTTAACCCTTTTCGACACAATCCCTATTTTTGACGACCCTTACGCACCGTTGCATTGTCGACCCTGTTGATTGCGTACCTTGCCTTAAAATTTTCCAAGTTAGATTCCACGAACCAACCTTATTTAAAGCTACATGTAACTGATTTCATTATACACCCAGCAGTGAAATCCTGGAATTTCCCAGTGTAATAAATTTTGATATCATCACTAGTAACGTTATCAACTTTCACTTTCACTTCCTGTCGTAATTTGGGAAATACTTTTTTTTTTCGGCTACATTTTTTTCGACTTTCAAACGCAAAATTATAAATAATGATGTTAATAAGGTATATAATAAATAGAATAATCAACTGGTTATTTTTTATATGAAAAATATCTCACTCGGATGCGTTGTTAGGCGTTAAAAAAACTCGTGCTGCGCACTCGTTTTTTCAGCGCCTAACAACGCATCCTCGTGAGATATTTTTCATATCAAAAACAACCAGTTGATTATCCTCTATATATTTCTATCATTGAATAACATAACTAGTGACAATAATTATGGTATCATTACTATAGTGAATACATAGGTTTTAGAATGTTTGCAGGAACTACTTCTTTCCTGTATTGCTCATATGACAACATTCTTGATAATTATTAGGATCAAAGTACTGAAAGTACTGTTGGAAGGCGAGTTTAGAATATAGGCATAACATATTGAAATACATTTTCCTGTACCTAAATCGCCTCTCCTGATACAGCAAAGTCTATAGAGTTGTGCAATGTTACTGTGCAATGAAGACCAGTTTACCATCCTGAGTTTTAACAAACTTGAAGAAGGCTTGTGAAAATATGTTGAAAAAAATTAAAACGAATGGACTTTTCTGAAACTCCTTTCCATTTCATTTGAAGGAAAAGTTTTATGTGATAGCAAAGAGTTTTAATTTGCTGTTACCCGTATGTTTTTACCTTGTATAGAAACTTAGATCTAACCCTCTATTACCCCAATAATGAGTTTAAATGGTCTAGGAAGAAGGCTTGAGAACTTTGGATCTGAAAAGGAGAATACGGGTCGGTGCTAATTGACATTTTTTCCTCTTCCCAAAATGTCTTCCATCCTATTTCATACAGGTTCCATCAATGGTGCCAGATCAAAAAGTTGCTACCTGAAAATGCATTCAATTTTGGAAAAACTGAATTTTTTTCTTCGTGTAAAGAGTCAAGAAAGTTTCTTCTTTTCAAAATTAAGTTTTTAAATGGCCTCTTTCTCAGGGTTGTTAAAACTGTACTTGATACGGTATGGTAAAGGATTAAAGAATAGTTTTTGCTTGAAAATGCCATCAATTTTGATAGATCTAAAACTGTAACTCTGTAATTAAATGATTAATTTCTTGAAAGTCTTTACCATTTTATTCCATGGATAATTCTATTGAGAGAGCAAAGAGTTTTTAGAAAGGTACATTTTAGAGTATAGAAACTGAGATTCAGCCTTTTAGATCACAATACTGACTTTCAACAATGTTGAAGAAGAGGCTTTTCAAAGCATTGTAGGAAAAGTAGCAAATAATGATAATCAACCTTTTGTTTGACTTTCCCCACAATGTTTTCCATCTTAGTAACCCTTTACAAAACCCTTCAGAAAATAACAAAAAATTAGGGCCGTCTACATTAAAGCAATAATAAAGATAATAAGTTAAGAGCAGCTGAAAATGTGCCGTTTGGCTGGGAAAAAGTACAAAACATAGTGGTAAAAAGAAAAAATACTGGTGACTAGCGTTTTTTCCTTTCCCAACAGTATTTTGAAACTTGTTTTCCCTTGAGGTTGTCAAAATTTCAGTGATTTACCTTTTTCTTTTCACGAGTCTCCGGAATCAAAACTCGGCCACGCCGATGCGTAACAATAACCTAGTCATTAATCATAAAGTCAAGCACAACTTTGATAAAAGAAAAATATTTCTTTGAAAGAGAAAATTTTGTTTAAACACTTGATGATTCAAAGGAATTTATTTCATTGAAATTTTACTTCTCACAAAGACAGAATAAGGTTGCCAACAGAGGAAAGGGGTCTATCAGCGATACGTCATTCAAAGAAGCTATCCGATTGGTTAGTTCTGGGATAGTAAATTTACATCTACGATCCCACTGGTTAGTTGTTTATGCGTTGTGAAGTGGAAGAAGGTCCGAATGACGTCATGTTAGTAGCTTTCGATTGGCTTATAGTATAGCTACGGTTTATTTGTTGCTGTAGCAACATGATTATATCAATGAACTGATCCAAAGTATTTTGCATTTGTCAAAAACGATGCTTTTTACGAATTCGATTTCATTTCTTCTAGAAACTTGAAGTTTCTTCTTGCTGTTCTGATTAAATTTACAATGGTCTCGACATTATTTTGTTCTTATGTACTTGAGAAGTATCGAACTATTTGAAAGGCGTTTTGATAATGCTGTTCAGAGGCATTTTCAGCAAGCTGCCGAGCCTTGACATATGAAGGCGAGAATGAAAATCTCGCCTTCCAATAAAAACAGTGTGGCTTAGGAACATAATAAATCGCATAATAACTGGTTGTGTATGATATTAACCCTTTACTCCATAGATACTCATTTCTATGCATTGCTTATAGGAGCCTTTTGAAAACATTGTGGCAAAAGGTGAAATTGCTCGTGACGAGCAATTTCACCTTTTGTCACAATGTTTTCTATGCTATCAAAAGGTGTCATATACACATAAGAAATGGCTTCATCCTTGCTGTTATTTAGGGTCAATTTGAGATACCTTAGAAATGCCTTATGGGGTAAAGGGTTAAAAATCTGTCACTAGAATGGGGTTTCCTTTGGATCCGCTTTTTCAACCGCATCACCCCCATTCTAGTAACAGATTCTAAAAACCACAAACAACCAGTTGATTAGCCTGTATCTATCACTATTTGAAACGGTATATACAGAACACTGCAAATATATTGCCTCAATAAAAGATTATATATCGTCGGTTTACTTCCAAAACCTCGTAACTACAGCTTGTTACTAGCTGTAGTTACGAGGTTTTCGAAGAAAACCGACGAAATCAACCCCACCTTCCCCCCCACACCACATGTATGCCTTGCCATTGCGACTACAGATATTTATATACGTTTTTTTACCATGTTCTAACCATGATCTATCGTATTTCATTTCAGTATGAACAGACAAGTGCTTAGCAAAGAAGACGAATAAAAAATCGAGGGGAAAAAAAACAACAACCATAAATCACGACAACTTCCGGTAACCTTGACCGAAGAGCATGATGGTTCAAAAAGTTGTGACGTCGACGTTGTTTGCAACGGCAATATTTCTTGGGCTCAATTCTGTTGTTGGTAAGTTGAAACTGATTTTATTTTTGTCAAATCGTTTGATAAACACGAATATTTTCGATCACCAAGTTGACTATTAAGTTGACATTTTCGGGAAACAATCCATGAATAAGATAAAATACAACAACTTCCGGATCAATTAACCAAAAAGCATTTGGTTAAAAAAGTTGTGGCGTCAACGTTGTTTGCAA
This sequence comes from Tridacna crocea, assembly GCA_943736015.1. Lineage (NCBI taxonomy): Eukaryota > Metazoa > Mollusca > Bivalvia > Cardiida > Cardiidae > Tridacna > Tridacna crocea. The sequence goes on along the minus strand of OX031066.1, from coordinate 27,306,176 downwards.
TAGTATAGGTGGCTGAAATATATTTGCAAAAAGTATCGCTTCATGTAAGCCTGCGCGGACCGCACAGGCTGACATGTGTCGATACTTTTTGCTATCAATAAAAATTCTGCAAACCAATCTATCTTAAGGCTGTGGACCCGCGATAGAAAACAGCTATTTCGACTAAAAATTATTATCCTAAAAAATTTGCTACCATTAAAAATGAGTATTAATGTATACTACTTTAACCGAGCCACTTTTTGTCCTTTTTGTTATTCTTATAGAACAATTATTTATAAAACTAAAACCACTATAATTAATTATTCTCATTACAAAGGGAGATAATAATTATCTCCCTTTTCTGGAAATTAATAAAAGTATCAACAAATAATTTCAAGGTAGACATTAAAGGGAATTTCTAGTTGGTTAAAAATGCGCAAAATTATTAATCTGTGTAAATCAGTATTTATCAACCATCCAAAAAGAAATTATTCCATGTTGCACTAAAAGTGTTACGGGTGTAGATGATTTTATTTCAAAAATGGTTCTAACATACCGGTCTACCACCTTAACAGAAACAAAATCGAGACAACACAAAGACACACTAAATTCCTGAGGTAATAATTAAAACACTATGAAAAATAACACTAATGTCCAATATTTCGGCGCTACTGCCTTCTTAAAAAGTATTTCTAACTCTTGAAAAAGGCAATAGCCGAAATATGAGAGTGATAATTTTTATTGTTGAAAATAGCTTCGGTAAAGAAATATCGATGAAAAACAGAAACGTTTCTATAATTATGATACTATTAGAAAGAAAGGTCAAATATAATTTTTATTGTAAATTCTCATACATTTTTGGAATTGGCTTAGCTAATGTCTGGGCATTTAAACCCTCTTACCTTGTTTAACCCATTACCAAACGAGAAAATTTTCTTCCCTTTCTAAAACAAATTTCAATTCTGTAGTCACTTTCATTTTGTCGTCTGCAAATGCTTTCAATTTGAACCAGTCTAAAATTTTGTCGTTTGGTAAATGGTTAAGTGGAATTTTGGTAAGATAGAATGTGAGACAATTGTGCTTCGAAAGTTCTTCCTATTGCGTGTCAAATACTTCTGTCTGATTTCCAGTTTGTCGCAAATATTTTCGATTTATTTCAAAAACCTCGTAACTACAGCTTGTTTCAAACTGTAGTTACGAGGTTTTTGAAGTAAACCAACGATATGAATGTTTACGAGCATACCCGTAAGACATAATGTGCTCCAAGACAAAGGTGCTCCTAAAATGCTTTCTTTGAGTTTCTTTGACCAGCACTCCTGTACAATATTCTTTCCAAGCAACAGGCTGCTTTTCCACATTAGCATTGCCGAAACAATGATCAGCGGTATGCATCCTATCGTCAAACCTTGGTAAGAAACTGGCCGAGTCAGGAATCGAACCAACTTTAAGGCAGTAAACCCGTAATACTCCGACTGCAATATGGCATAAAATTTCTTGTCGGATTTATACAGATATAATATTTTTGCACATTTTTGACCGATCAGATATTCCTTTGGTGTTTTTTTTTTTTTTTTTGTATGGTGTTTTACACCACTTTCAATCCTTTGGTGTCTATTTTGAAAGTATTTGTTGATATTTTTGTTAGTTTCCAGAAAAGGGAGGTAACCATTATTTCCCTTTGTATTGAGAATATAGTGGTTTTCTATCTATAAATAACAATTCTAAGACGGACAAAAAGGCAAAAGTGGCTCGGTTAAAGTAGTACAATGATACTTATCTTTAATCATAGCAAATTTTGTATGATAAAATTATTGTGGAAATAGCTGTTTTCTATTACAGGTCCACCTACCTTAAGAAATACTAGTATAAAAAAAAAATCAAGCCGTTGGTGGAAACATTATGTGGAATGGAGATATTCTAGACTACCAGCTAGATTGATGGCGAGCTTCCCCCTCCCACACTAAGCTTCAAATACGTGTATTCTAGTTAAATTATCCATTTACTGCACAATCCAAGCTCTGACGATCTCATGGAAATATCTATTTGAAAACATTGCGGGGGAAAAAAGTGAAAATGCTGGTATTTTCACCTTTTTTCCACAATGTTTTACATTCCTTTACATTCATCACTTTAGCATCAAAACAGCGCCGCCTTTAAATACTTGCATTATGGAAAAGTCTAAAGTTTTGTTCTTCAATGAAATACGTATCAAACATAATATAAGGTAAAGTACGTTAAAGGTGTTCTATATTTAGTACATAAATAGTTTCCGGTTCCGGTTTGGAACAGATTTAGATTAAACGATTGAGTTATTGATTCACATGTCGTTTTTGATCGGTCGACTTCAACATTTGTCCAAATAAATACGATGGCTTCTTAGAAATGGAAAAATATGTTACAATACAGTTACTAAAGTTCCCAAAGTCGAAAAGAACATACTCGTATTAAAAAAGAAACTTTTAAAAAGGTTGGTAGTTACTAATCTTATAGACGAAAGATAATTAAAGTCGGAAATGAGATATATCTTATTTGAGAGATTCCAGGAGAACATGGATAGTTGTTCTCGTGGCTGCGTTATAACTGAAATAATGTTAAAACCGGCTTTAAGCACCATACAATCTAAATCTAATTAAAGAAGCAAGTTGTGCTACGCGGGCAAATGGTTACTTTCTCTCTCTAATAGCCTAATTTTACGATGGTGTCTCCTCGATCAAAAAGTTGTAGACTTAAACCTCGACTTTCTGATATCATAAAATTCGAGAAGACTTTCAGGAAAAGATCGATGTTATATACTACATGTCTTGTACTCTGTGAAAAGGGGGCTAAATGCATTTGCAAAAACTATCGGCCCAGGTCAGCCTGCACAATCCGCGCAGGCTGACCTGGGCCGATATTTTTTTGTTATCATTCTGCACGTCAGAGGACCAGTCGACCTCATAGTTGGTTGTCCATAAAATGTGATGGCATGCCTGCTACATGGCATCACAGAGATTTATGACGTCCCCTTCCACCAAAACCAGATCATGGTTCTACTACATGAAGCACAGAGTAATGGTAGCGGCGCCATCATCCAAAAATAACGAAATAGAGGATATTTATTTTCATCGGTTAAAGATCGAAGTTTATTTCACTGAGTGAACATCATCGGTAATATTTTCATGGGTGTTCACCGACGGTGTTCACGAGATGAAATAAATTTCGATCTTTCACCGAAAAATCCAAATATTCCATTTATTTCACGCTTTTAACCCTTTCTGGGAGAACCTTTTTCAAAATCCAGTATAATTATTTTCATTTATTCCCCACGGCATAACCCCTCAGCATAGCAACGCTTTACAATATTATGTCAAGCGCGAGAAATATAAGGTAAATGACGTCACATTTCCATCTGGTTGTGAGTCACGCACATTTTACCTAGGTAACTAGAATATTAAAAGTGGTATTTTCACTAGTCGTAACTTCGAAATTTTGAAAAATAGTACCGGAAAGCATGAAAGTTAAAAAATTCGTTCTTTTGCAGTGACCTTGACCTTGACCTTTGTCTACAGGTTTCTCCCGATAAAAGTATTCCATGAACCTGAGCAAAGTCCATTGAATCTACGTTGTCTGCGCATGTGGTATTCTTCGAAGATTGGACCTGTCTCACATAACGCATCATTTTCCACAAAAATATGGGGGGTGTAGTAAAACGCGTTATAAAGTAGCAATGGAGGAAATATTTTTTATCAATGCGTGTGAGAAAAAAGTAGGCCTGTACTAACTCAAGGTTTCTCTAAACTGCTCATCATAGCTGCATGAATCGCACCAGGTAGCGTTTTAATTTGAAATTCAAAGTAACGGTTGTCGCGTAGAAAAGTAGTTCGATACTGTATGGATAATGCCTAAGTTAGATAGATGTGTATTTGCCATCTAGCAGGAGATAATGATGAATCTGTGAAGCTTTTTCGTTGTCTGCGCATGTCTTGTCCTTCGAAGATTCGACCTACATATATCTGCTATGACGCATCAACCCTCACCCCATCCCCATCCCCTCATATTGGGGTTGTAGTAATACGCGCTATAAAGTAGCAATTAAAATGCGTTTCAGGAGAAATCGGACCTGTTTTTGCTTCAGATTTCTCTAAACTGCTGGTCATAGCTGAATGAATCGCACGAGGTAGCGTGTTATTGAGTACACGTTTATTTTCGTTTGAAATTCAAAGTAACGGTTGTCGCGTAGAAAAGTAGTCCGGTTCTGTACCCAGAATGCCCAAATTAGATAGCTGTGTATTTGTAGAATGTCATCTAGCGGGAGATATTGGAACCTTCTGTCACCTGAGCACTGACCGTGGCCTTTTACTCAGGGTTAAAAAAAAAACAAGTGTATTTTTGATAAGCTGTATCAGAACTCAAGATAGAGGGGGTGATTTTAATTTCTAAATTGAAAACATTAATGATTCTCCACTAAAACCAATGTTGTTGGTACTCATTAGAATCGAGACAATTCTAATGAGTACCCACAACATAGGGTTTTGAAGAGAAATAATGGATTTAGAATACCATTACTTCCTCTTATCTGGAGCTATAGAATAACGAAACCTTGTATAAATCGTAATTGGTCAAAGAGTTTAAAGGCGGAACCTCGTTGCCTATATTAGAAAACACACAAAAACTGTTCGTAAGTAAAATTAAAGACTTTTTTTCAGGAAATAATGAATTCAAGCATGACCGTTAAACTTCGTAATAAAATTCTTAAAAACAAACTGCTTCTTATATATCTTAACTCCCCCCTCCATTTCCATTCATGAAAAAAATTGTACCATATGTGGCTTGCAACACGCGAAAAGGGGAATTCGGACGATTGCTTAAGTGTCGGCTAAGATCAGCCAGCGCTGTCCGCGCAGGCTAATCCGAGACGCCACTTTATGACTGCATTAGATTTTGTGCTACAGTAGACCTACGCAAAACAGGCAGTTACATAAAAACGGAAAGTGTCGTCTCGGATCAGTCTGCGCGGACTGCGCAGGCTGATCCGAGACGACACTTTACGCAGATGTCCGAATGTCCCTTTTCGAGTGATGCAAGCAATATTTGTGAAGCCTTGAACATGTCCAGTTTTGAGTTCAAGGACACGATTGTTCGAAATCTAAAAATGAACCAGCTCATGTTGGTCGCAATCAAATTATCAATAATTACATGTACATAACAAGCATTTACTGATAAGCGGTTTAGTTTTACTGAATATATCTCAAAATTTCGATTTTCCATTCTCGTCTGTCTTTAACTTTTTACCCAAAGACAAAATTATAGATTTGTCTAAAATGTGACTCTAGAATTAAAATTTGTTCGAGGCAGGGGAGAAAACATTGTTAGAAAAGGAGAAAATGGTGGTTACCAGCATTTTCTCCTTTTCCCACAATATTTTCAGAAGGTCCCTTTCTTAGGGTCGTTAAAATTCGAGACTGTATGGTAACGGGTTAACGAAGAATATTACAATTCTTGCCAGTTTTGCAGATTATAGAGATCACGATCAAAATGCACGGAACATACACTATCTGATCTACTGTTAACCCTTTACCAAACGACAAAATTTTAGACTGGTGTAATCTGAAAGGACTTGCACGAAATAAAAGTAATTCAAAAGTTGAAATTTGTTTCCAGCAAGATAGAAAATATTGTGAGAAAAGGAGAAAATGCTGGTTTTCAGCATTTTCTCCTTTTCCCACAATGTTTTCAAAAGGCTTCTATCTAAGGGTCGTAAAAACCAAGGATTGTTTGGTAGAGGGTTAATTTTGACCGATGTTTCATGAGCTTTTAGAGAAAAAATGGACACCAAAATACTATATATATATATATATTTGGGTTTAATTATGTCTGCAAATACTTATTCATTCATGCAACTCTCTAAGGGTTGAAATGATAAGGCGGTAATTATCAGGCCGGAACTTGTGGCATAGATAAACTGAAACTTAGACTGGGTTTGCGTGACATTATGCTGTTGAGAGAAAATTGAGAACCGGACTGGTTATTAAATGCGCAACGATTCATTCATTACCGAAATGTATTACATTAAATGCGCGACGTTTCATTTGAGAGGTTATGAGGTTTGAAAGACAGACTGCCACAGAATTTGCTGTCTAAATCCATTTTTCTTGCGAAATTGTTCTGATACACAAGTCTGTTTCGTCATGGTTTTGTAAGTGAAGCGAAATCAAAAAACCGTAACAGGAAATAGACGTGGTTTATTTTTATATGACGAACATCAGAAAAGATTTGTTATATTAATTTGCCATGGTTGCAAATAGCCTCTCAAATGATTGTAATTTTTCATTGAACAACTAAATCTAAGCAGAAGAAAGAATAGGAAGAATTTCGTTAAAAAAGAGAAAGAAAACCGCTGGACCAGCTGTTGTCTGCACATGTCATATTCTTTGAAGATTCGACCTGTCTTACATGACGCATCACTCCCCCCAATATTGGAGGCGGGATTGTAGTAATATGCACTATAAAAGAGTAACGGAGAAAATGGCTTTTACCAATACGTTTGAGGAAATTCAGGTCTGTTTTAGCTCTAGATTTCTCTAAACTGCTGATCATACCTGAATGAATCGCACCAGGTAGCGATTGAGTAAAGGTTTATTTTAGTCTGAAATTCAAAGTAACGGTTGTCGCGTAGAAAAGTAGTCCGGTTTTGTACCCAGGATGCCCGAATCAGATAGATGTGTATTTGTAGAATGCCATCCAGCGGAAGATAATGCTGTCTAAATCCATTTTTCATGCGAACTTGTTCCGATACACAGTCTGTTTCGTCATGGTTGTGAAAATAAAGCAAAAAAAAAAAAACGTTTACAAAAGGAACTAGACGTGGTTTATTTTTATGTGACGAATTTCAGAAAAAAACAGTTATAGTAATTGGCCATGGTTGCAAATGACCTCTTGAATAATTGCAATATTTCATTTAGCAACTAAATCTAAGCAGAAGAAAAAATAAGAAGAATTTCGTTAAAAAAGAGAAAGAAGACCGCTCGACAAGCATGCACCTCGAAAACGCGACAAGAAGGTCAAATGACCGTCATGTTTCTACGCAGCGGCTTCTGTACCTTTAACACCATACAATCACTTTCACGACCACGAGGAAGAGGCCCTCTGAAAACATAGTGGGAAAAGGAGAAAATGCTGGTAACTCTTCTATATTCAACTTTCAATTTCTGAGTCACCTTTATTTTGTCACCGACAATTGTTTTCATTTCGGACAAGTTTGTCATTATTTTTTTGTTTGGTAAAGAGTTCAAAGTCTTCCTTGGTCCTTTGTGGCTTAGTGGTAAAGTGGAAGAATTTTATAGCCGATAGGCCACGGCTTCGAGACTGACTTGATCCAACGGGCCTTTCATGGGAGTGTCCTTGAGCAAGACACTTCACAGCCCCAGCCTAGAACTGGCGAAATCCAGGTATTTTAATTGATTGTATTGATTGTATGGTGCTTAACGCCGTTTTCAACATTATTTTAGATATATCGCGGTGGCCAGTGAACCTATCCATGCGTTTTACCAGTATTTCGCACAATTTTCTTTCTAGCCGCTGGCTGCTTTCCCACATGATAATCGTTGATCCGATTGGTCAGCAGTGGGAGAGGAATGAATCGTGTCGCAGTGACTATCATCAGTCTTCAGAAAGAAATTGACCGAGCCAGGGGTTGTAGCCAGGGATCGAACTCCTGACCCCGTGTTCTCAAATCCTGCACGCTACCGACTGATCTACGAAACTTAGGAATTACATGAATACGTCAGTCGTCGCACTTAAAACCCAGAGCTCTAGATAAGAGGGAGTGATGGTATTATAACTCCATTATTTCTCTTCCAAACCCTATGTTGTGGGTACTCATTAGAATAGTCTCAATGAGACGATTCTAATGAGTACCCACAAAATAGGGTTTAGCAGAGAATAATTTGAATTTTTATTTTTTGAAATCAAAATCAGTCCCTCTGTCTGGAGCTATATATACTACTGATATAATGTTGAAAGTGGCATAAATCTTTTTTTAGGCCAGGGAATCCCTCTCAAGGGATTCCCTTGCCTATAGGGATCGTAAGCTGCCTATTCAGACAAAAATGTTGGACGGTGTGTCCACTCTATATCGCTGAGTCCGCCAAAACAACTTGTTTCCCAAGTATATACAGAGATTGCTTATCACACGGTGTGAATGCTTTCATTTCCTCAAAGCTTTCATCTGCAAAATGCCATGGAATTGCAAGGGTATTACAATCCTTTACTAACTGACGAGTGTGTGTTTTTTATCCCGTTTTTGTCATTGACCTAATAAATGCGTAACCAAATGAACTTAGCTTTATCCGGCAGTTGTGTATTCTTACGCGCTATATACGGTCAATATCTATAACGCTCTCTCTTGCACTCCGGATCATTCACATTCAGGTATGGTGAGATTAACGAACGACAACTCTGCTTGGAGTTTGTCGATAACGTTGTGTTGATATTTGAACATGTGTGTCACAAAACACGTCTCCGCTAAAATGCGATTGTAAATAAAGCAAACTACATATAGAATATTGGCCCGTGTTATGTTTATCACTTTTTCTTATGTATATTGACTAAATCTAGGGTACTTCAGCGGAATGCTGGAGAAATCGGCCCCTGGAGAAATTGTCCCCAAACTGCTTGGCCCGTGTTATGTTTATCACTCCGGAGAAATCGTCCCCCGGAGACGATTTCTTTGGTGAAATCGTCCCCAAATAAAATTTTAGAAAAATCGACCCCAACATCAAATTTCATCCATATCGTTAATCAAGTTGTCTATAAAAATATTTTTGAAATTTCGTTGTCTTTAGTATGTACATTATGTGTATAAGTTAACTTTATCCAAGAGTTATTTGGTAGTTTTATCATTGTTTATACTGCCTATTTCACACTGATATGATGTATTTCACACCTTTTACACCTGTCACAAATAGATTACACCTGTGTGATTCTTAAAAAATGTCTTTGATTGACTTTGATTTGAAACCAAATAAATGCTTGTAATTTTTTTCTGTAGTCGTTCGGTTGTCATTTAATGTATTTTTTTTCTCTCTCTCTCTACTAGTGTCATTTGACATACCTGTGACCAATACCATTTAGCAGGGGCATCAATGTCTCTGACACACATATTTCTAGTGTTCACTAGGGCTTGTGTGCATCCGAATATTGCCGGTCCATAACTTCTACAATTGTGGATGGATTTCAAAATAATTTGGCACAATTGACCTCAATCACGGTTAGATGTGCCATTTGAAACATCTGTTCAAGTAGGTTCAAGATCAAGGCCACATTGAAGGCCAATTTTTCGTCCGAACCATAACTCCTACATTTTAAGACAGATTCAGATATAAATTAGCATAATGCATTGTTCTCCATAATGAGTAGAAGTTCCCGTTGAAACATTTATTCAGGTCCAAGGTCTAGGTCAAGCTTGAGAGTCAAGTGTTCGCGGGCTTGACACAAGTTGTCCTTGGACAACGGTTATGAATTAGGATTAACATTTTTTTTCATATTATGTAGATATAATTATCGAAGCTCAAGTCACTGTGACTTGTCCGTAAAATAGGCAAGTAAAATAGGAAAACCGAGCCTAATCGTTTTCCCAAAACAATCCAACCTTTTCACAGTATTTTATTGAGAAAATATTTTAGCTAAAAGAGAATTTGCTTGTAACAAGCAATTCCTCCCAATTTCCCCAAAATCTTACTTTTCAATATACACAAAGAACTACTTTGGATTTTCATCTACAACTTCCTTCAAATATGACCGGTTCAAAATTTCGTCGACTTGTGGAAGGTAGAGACAACATGACCAACTGCCATATCACTCCAGTCTTTATTATTCATTACATTTTACCATGATATCTATCTTACATGTATTTTCATTGAAATCGATGAAAAAATAATATGTTCTTGCGTCATAAATGCAAAAAATAACGTCATTCAGGACTACAAGACATCACATGTCTCAGAAAATTTAGATAACCAAAGTTGGTATTACAGCGATTGAATACGGTTCAATTTTGACTTGGGATTGTTTACAAGCACGACAAATTACTAAGTATTCTAAGCCATTACCAAGCACCCCATAACTGTGAGCACATGCATAGCTCTGGCTTAATTAGTTTCTGGCTGGTGCTTTCTAGTATCAGGTCCAAAATTTTCTGATAAAACCAAGAATTCCAGGGGCTTAGTGGAATCCACTTGTATCCCTATCTGTCTACCTGTTTGTATCAATTAAAATTGACTCATGTGTTGTTTCGTATTCTCAATTTCCTGGCCTTCAGTACTATCAGTACTTTGATTTTTTTATCCTAGGCTATACAAATGAGGCGGGCTTAATGAATGACAACTATCATTATAGTTAAGTATACGTAGTTATACGTCTATACAGAGAAAATGTATGTTTTCCGTATAATTCAGATTTCAACATTATTTTGCCATTAATTCATCTTCTTCATTTTCAAACACAACAGTTATCAGTATCACCAACCATCATCACCAATCAGCATCATCATCATTTTGTTGTTATTTTATCAATATTACTATTATCATTATTATCCTAATTATTATCGCGTTACTCGTTGTTCCACTCATCTTGAAAGCAAAAAGACTTTGAAATATGTCTTGAAGTTGTTTTTTAAAACTCATTATTAAACGAATATATTTTAGGCGTTCCAAATAGAAAGTATTTGCAGACGACAAGATAAAAGTGACTGAAAATTTTTGATTTGTTTTGTGAAGGGTAGAAAACATTTTGAAAAAAAGGAGGAAATGCTGGTTGCCAACGTTTTCTCCTTTTTCCACAATGTTTTCTTTAGGATTTTTTCTCAAGGTCGTCAAACGTAGGGATTGTATGGTAATGGGTTAACCTTCACTAAATAAAGATATTATTATCATTATCATAATTATTATTGTTATTTTTATTATTATTAATATTTACAAAAGCATGTGATCACATGACTATGGATTCAGATAGTTCAGTCAAAAAGGTCTAAAACCGACAAAATCATGCGATAAATTGGTCATTTGACATGCAGCAAAATATACCAGACAGATAGTCAAGCTCTCTGACGATGCAAGAAGTATTTTTTATCTTTTGATGGAGTAGGCCATTCACCACAATCTTTTATTTTTCTTTACTTTCAAAAAAACAAACGATGACATAAAATGAGAAATTCTGTCACTCATTCTAAAGATAACCGATTTACCGCCATGACAGACTATCACTAGCCAACTACAAATTTATACGAGACAATATTGATGAATAACATCAATGGCGCCGCAAATCAGTTGTTTCTGAAATAAAGCACATTACAGTATTTCAAATTAACCAAAGCAAATTTATGCAGAACTAGATGGGAGATGAACTGAGAAGTCCTAAACAATCCTTAGAATGCAGCTTAAATTAAAAAGAAATAAAGAATCAATTAAGAAATAATCTTCTTTCTAGCGTGGTATATCGTTCAATAAACCACAGTTGTGAGTTATGAGGCGCAATAAATAATCCATGAGGGCGATAGCCCAAGTGGGTTATTCATTGCGATTCATAACTCACAACGTGGTTTATTGAACGATATACCACGATAGAAAGAAGATTATTTCGATTCTAACATGGCCAATTCTTAGTGAAATGAAAACAAGTTCAAACTTAGAGTAAAAACGCGGATGAAGATTATGTTCCATTGAATAACTCACTCATTGAATGACGTCACTCTACATGGATTGATGCAGATTTTACCACGTTTTCCTTGCACTGTGTTTATAGAGCCAAAGTCGCGTGTCATGTTAGAATAATGGTTAGATACAACCATAGCCATTCTTAGGCGAAATTTAACATAATTTCAACTGGTGCTACTATGAACAAAAGCAGTTAAACTGTCATTCGAGAAACAGCCAAACAAATAGTATTAAAACTAGGTTCTAAATCACTAAATGATATTCAAAACTGGGTATTAAGTGACTAAAACAGGTACGAAATGATGAAAATGAGTACAAAAATGACCAGAATATGAAGAATATGTGGATACGAAGAGATAAAAAATTGTACGAAATGGCCTAGGTACGAAATGACTTGGCTACGAAATGACTTGAAGCCGAGAAAACAATATGACTGCCTCCATAGGTACTTTTCAAAACCAAAAAAAAAAGTAGTGCCGCCGCTCATATGGTGCCACAACCAAACAAGAGGATTGCATACGCACACCAACGCTTCGCTGCAGTTCCTTGATTTTCGGCGATAATTTCTTATTGAGAATATTATATGAAGAATTCAAAGGAAAAGAAAATCTGTTTGAAAATATCGTGGTAAGAGGAGCAATACTTATTGCTTGTAACAAGTTATAGCTTCTTTTCCCCTTAATATCTTTAACTCTTAGGCAGCTAAGCGCGATTTGCAAGCCTTTAACAGACCGTGTAGATCAAGATCAGACTGCACAGAAAGTACAGTCTGATCTTTTATCTATACCGTCCGATAACGGGATTTCTTTTCCTTCTAAAACTACATTCAAAAAAGCTAGATTTTGGAATTTTACTATCGTATTAAAACTCATTACCGCACAGTCAAGACTTTTAACACCTCTGTATGAGAAGCATTTTGAAAATATTGTGGAAAAAGGAGAAAATGCTGGTAACTAGCATTTTCTCCTTTTCCCACAATGTTTTCTCCCCCATCCAAAACAAAAATTACCATTTCAGTTACATTTAATTTGTTGTTTGCAAATCCTTTCAATTTTGGACTAGTCTATATTTTTTTTGTCGTTTGATAAAGAGTTAAAAGTTTTATTTGATTTATCTAGCAAGATAATCCCGTCCCAAACGACAAAATTTTGGACTAGACCAAATTGAAAGCGTTCGCAGACGACAAACTAAATTTAATGCAAATGATGATTTTTGTCTTTAAAAGGGTTAAAAAAAACTTTGTGGGAAAAGGAGAAAATGCTGGTTACCAGCATTTTCTCCTTTTCCTACAGTATTTCCCCCAAAAGCCGCCTTTCCTAGCATGATTAAAACCAGGGATTGTTCAGGAAAGGATTAAGGGTTGCCATATCATTTTACACAAAATGGCGTCATTCCTTTTAACCCAGGAAGACCACTGTCGGATATTTCAACTTTTGTTGTTCAAAATATCAATGGAGAAATGACAAGACCTCTCACATTGAAATGGATTTATTCTTTTTACCTTTAATGGTAATGTAAACAACTTATGCAGACGGCAATATTTAGGATCAGACAACACACAAAATATATGCCATCTGATCTTGGATCGTCTTAACTGTTGCTGCTTAACTCCTTGTAAAACGTCAGTCCACTCACTGATCTTTTACAACCAGAACAGTTTCCGTTTTTTGAGTCATATGTAAGGTTCACTCGTCACACCTCGGCCGATTCCGTATCTCCATCTAGCCTCGTCCGTATTACGGTCGTTTCCATTTTAACTGAGAATCACGTGATTCTATACATAGCATGCCACTGACAGTCGTTAAGCAACGACATAAACAACTTCGATGAAATTCTTCCCATCTATTTGTCGGTGAAAACTTCAATCGGAATTGATAAATCACATTAAAAAATGAATGTAAGAACTGCTTGTCAACTGAAATATAGTTAGAAAGATTTCGATAGAAAATTGAAACTCAAGTTTTCTTTTGCAAGAGGAGCCTTACATTTTTCAGAACGGTAAACCGGTGTATTTCCGGGCGATGAATGTACCGGTCTGCTGCATATCCACCAGTTACAGCCGAGGGATTTAATGGCTCCCATCGTCCGAGGTATGCCAAGTGATGTAAAGTTTACTGTTCCTACGTTGTCTGCGCATGTCATATTCTTCGAAGATTCGACTGTCTTATATGACGCATCACTACTAGCCCCAAAAGCGGGCTGAATGTGAAAATAGTTTTTACGTATCAATACGTTTGAGGTGAAATGAGACCTGCTTTAGCAACAGATTTCTCTAAACTGGTGATCACAGTTGAGTGAAATGCACGAGGTAGCGTTTTATTGGGTAAACCTTTATTTCAGTTTGAAATTCAAAAGTAACGGTTGTCGCGTAGGATTAGGAAAGTGGTTCGGCTCTGTACCCAGGATGCCCATATCAGATAGATGAGTATTTAAAGAATGCCATCTAGCGGGAGATAATGACTGTTCCTAAACTTATTGGCAAATATCGAGAACATCGACGTTTGCGTAAAGGCAGCTTCCGTCTTTTACTGTAAGACGTAGGAGCCGTAAACTCACTAGAGATAAAAACACAAGTGTTAAGACTGAGATAAGAGCACTAGCGTTTTGACTGAGATAAAAGCACTGGCGTTTAGATTGAGCTAAAAGCGCTAGCGTTCAGACTGAGATAAAAGCGCTAGCGGTCAGACTGAGATAAGAGCGCTAGCGTTCAGACTGAGATTAAGGCACTAGCGTTCAAACTGAGTTAAAGCGCAGGCGTATAGACTGAGATAAAAGCACTAGTGTTCAGACTGAGATAAAAGCGCTAGCGTTTAGACTGAGATAAAAGTACTTCTGTTTACGCTAAGATAAAAGCAATTGCGTTTAGACTGAGATAAAAGCACCACCTTTTGAATTTAGATAAAACCACGAGCGTTCAGATTGAGATAAAAGTACTTGTGTTTAGACTTAGATAAAAACACTAGCGTTCAGTTTGAAATAAAAGCGCTATCAGTTAGGAGATAGACCGAGATAAAAGCACAAGCCTTTAGACTGAAGTAAAAGCGATAGCCTGGAATCGAACTATCTGAATGAAGTGAAACTGAAGACGTTTTGCATTGTGGCCTGCCAAACATTACATTAACAAATCTGCACTTCATGAAAAAGTAGAGCTACAAGTTTATCTGACACGTCCCAGACGCTATAGCTCATAATTCATGCATCATTTCTGTACTACTGTATAATTTTGTACTGTTCATATTGCCTGCAACACGCGAAAAGGGGCATTCGGACATTTGCGTAAAGTGTCGTCGGATCAGCCTGCGCACTCCGCACAGGCTGATCTGAGACGGCACTTTACGACTACATTAGATTCTGTGCTACAGCTAAATTACGCAGAACAGAAAATTATACATTAAAACAGGAATTCTGGTTTTGGATTAGCCAGCGCGGACTGCGCGGGTTGAATTGAGATGACACTTTACGCAAATATCCGAGTGCTCCTATTCGCGTATTGCTGGCCATATATCATGAGAGTGTACAATTATGGGTGCTTTTTGGTTAAAAGATTACATCTAGCTCAAGCATGCTTTTTTCTAATAATCAACTGTCTGCGATTGGTTGGAGAGGTCAAAGTAGTAAGTTTAAAAGACAGACTGCCTCAGAATTTGCTGTCACAATCAATTTTTTCTTGCAAAATTGTTAACCAACCATTCTAAAGATCGTTCTTTGTCTTATTCTTAAAGATTTTTTTGACAGTAAAAGCAACATAACTTCTGATTGGCTAAACCAAATGGTTTAGCCAATCAGAAGTTCTGTTACTTGAACGCTGAAGAAATTCTGAAGGATAAGAGTAAGAATGTTCTCAAGAATGGTTGGTGAATACAGACCCTGATGCACAGTCTGTTTCGTCATGGTTTTGTGTGTAAAATGAAATCTAAAAACCGAAACAGAAATAGACATTGTTTATTTTAATACAACGAATTTCAGAAAATAGTTGTTATATTTTATGTTATACTTTACACATTGTCTACGTGTTCGACACTTTTCTGTCGTCATTTTTCTAGCCAGTAGTAAGACTTAAAGTATATATTTTACGTCATGCTCGCCTTTTATCTGGTGATCTTTTCATTTTTATTATTTTTGTATTTTCATGAACTGTGTACTTGTTGCAAAAAAAAATTTGTTCTGTTCTGTATTAATTTGCCATGGCTGCACATGATCTCTCGAATAATTGTAATTTTTCAGTAAGCAATGAATCTACTCAAAGGAGAAAATATAAGAATTTCGTCAAAAAACAGAGAGAAGAATGCTGGAGAAGATCGTACGACTTGAAAACGCGACAAGAAGGTCAAATGACCGTCATGTTTACAAGCATATGACGTTTCTTTGTGGCGACTTTTTTACTTGTTTGTTTACGTGTACCAAAATGTATCGAAATTCAAAGCTAGTTAATTATTTGAAAATACTGATGTTGAACTCTCCTGGCTTCTTTTGTAAAGAAGCCAACTTGTATATTGTATTGGAGTTAAAAATCCTTTTTAACAGCTTAGGTAATATCATGGCGGTCAGTGTATCTATGCCAGTGTTTCCGGATTTCTTACACCAGTATGGACAAAACTTCTTTTTAAAGTCACTGACTACTTTTCCTACATGTGTCAGAGGTGGGAGGCGAAAAATCGCCGGAAAGAAAGAGTTTGACTCGATCGAGGTCAAGAGAAGGATACGCTAACCAATCGGAATTACCCAGCCAGGCTAAGGGTTTGCCAGCTGAAATATCTGTAGGATTCATTCATTTTTTGCTCGTAAATATATCGTCGGTTTACTTCACAAACCTCGTAACTACAGCTTGTTACAAGCTGTAGTTACGAGGTTTTTGAAGTTAAGCGACGGTATTCACCGACTATATTCTTAATTTCACTCGAGATTGATATCTAAATTTAAAAAATTAAGGGTAGGGACCCGTAATTGGGTTACTCTAACATCGCGTTTCATCGCCGAAAAATAGCGAACGGATTCGGCTAAGACTCGGATGATCCGAAATCGATCGGCCGATAGACACTGCTTCCATTCGGCATACCTCGGGTTATAGGAGCCATCAAATCCCTCGGCTGTATCAGGTGGATTGATATGCACCAGATCGGTACATTTTACGCCCGGAAATATTCAGGTTTATCGTTCTAGAAATTGTAAGACTCTTCTTAAAAAAGAAAACTTGAGTTGCATTTTCTATCGAAATTTTTCTAACTATATTTCAGTTGACTTGACAAATAGTTCGTACTGTGATTCATTCTTTAATGTGGTTTATTTATTTTGATTGAAGTTTTTACCGACAGATAAACAGATGTGATTAACTCCACTGAGGTTGTTTTTGTCATTGCTGAACGACTGACCGTGGCGCGCTATATATAGAAGATCACGTGATCACGCAGATCAAATGGAAACGACCGTTATACGGAGGAGGTTAGATGTAGGTACGGAATCGGCCGAGTTGTGACGAGTGATGTACATTCTGCTTCCCCGCATCGACTACGGATACCTGAGTCTTAGCCGAATCCATACGGTTGTTTTCGGCGATGAAACGAAATGTTACACGGTGTGGGTGCCCTATCCTTAAGGCAGTTTCTGATCAACAAAACCACTTGACAGGCGCTCTCGAAAAAGGGACCTAATCATTCTCCTTGATTGAATTATATACACCAAGTAGTTTGTATCATCAAACAGGCTGAATAATGAGGTGGACAGGTCCTTTGACGCGCTAGTTTAACTCTACAAAACAGTGCCGGGTTTTGATGACCCTGAGAAAGAAGCCTTTTGAAAACAACGTGGGAAAAGTAGAAAATGCTGGTATTTTTCCCACAATGTTTTCTACTATATCATAGCACAGATTCCACCATTTAACACATTACCAAACGATAATCTTTTAGGTTTGTCCAAATCGAAAGCATTTGCAGACGACAAAATAAATGTGACTGAAAATTTGAAGTTTGTTTTGTGACGGGTAGAAAACATTGTGAGAAAAGGAGAAAATGCTGGTTACCAGCATTTTCTCCTTTTCCCACAATGTTTTCTAAAGGCTTCTTTCTCATGGTCATCAAAAGTAGGGATTGTGTGGTAACGGGTTAAACCACCTTAATTTGTTACCTGAAAATGCTTCCAATATGGACAGTCTCAAATTTTGTGGTTTGGTAAAGGGTACGGAGGATCAGGTTTTATGTCATGCTTTCCAGTAGGATATCGAGAAATGGCAGTGAAAATATTTTTTCGATATTCCACGATACCACCAGTGAAAATACCGATTTTTATATTCTTATTACCTGGGTAAATTGAGCGTAACTCACAACCAGATGGAAATATGAGATCATTTACTCTACATTTCTCGCCCTTGACGTAATATTGTAATGCGTTGCTATGCGGTAGTGTACGCCACGGAGAGTAACTGAAAAGAACTGTACTAGATTTTCATACAGCTCCTCCCAGAAAAGGCTAAAAGCATGAAATAAATAGAATATTTGGGGTTTTTTTCGGTGAAAGATCGAAATTTATCTCATCGAGTGAACACCATCGGTAAGTTTTCACGTGTGGCGCAGCAGCCACTCATTAAAATATTACCGATGGTGTTCACTCGATGTAATAAATTTCGATCTTTCACCGAAAAAAAAAAAACAAATATCTTCTATGTATTCTTGTTTACGAGTTTTCTCTGGAATCGAAATTTTTTTGTGATATCTACAGAATGCTCACGGCTGCTAGCGACTACTTTTTTTTTACCTGTCGTTGCGGGAAAGCGGTCATTGACAGGTAATTACGTCCGGCACAGCTCAATTACCAGACAAGAAAGGCATTACTTATAATTCAACTCTTTCACTACGGAATGAATATATTTGCATTTTCTTAGAGACTAAAAATTCATTTCCTTAACAAAATCAAGAGACATTTCGGTCGATATCTAGAGTAAAACAGTGGACAGTGCAGATCAAAGATCAGACTGCACGTTCTGTGCAGTGTGATCTTGATCTACACTGCCCACAAAAAGGTTTTTTGTTTATGTATGATATGGGAAGAATCGAGGCACAAGTAAAAGCAGTAATTACTGCATGTAAAGATGTACATTACGGTTGTTAGAATGGAGCTGACTTCTGCCGTACAAAAAGGTGATATAGAGGTCATTGCATCTTTTTGTTCTTTCATGTGAGAGAGAGAGAGAGAGAGAGGGTGAGAGAGGGTGAGAGAGAGACAGATAGACAGGAAAGAGGAGAGAGAGACACACACGCACATACACAAACCAGCATCCAATAGAGGGCGCATCGCAGGAATCTCGAAATCGGGCTCAATCAGCCAAGGTAAGATCCACGTAGTGATCGTAACCTTGGCTCGCGAAGATGTTTACAAAGAGGCAAGTGACTTTTGCAAAATGTTCGTTTAAAACAACGGTTTCTCTTATCGTGGTGCCGCATGAGCGGTGGCACTATATTTTTATTCGCTTTTGAAATGTAGGCTTCATTTCGATCATTCGCACCTAAGCCATTTCGTGCCCACCTTTATTTTTTGTTTTGGTCATTTTGTACTCTTTTTAATTTCGTAACCACTTTGGTAATTGTAATTTCATACCCTGTTTTTAATATCAATTCGGTAATTTAGAACCTATTTTTAATACTATTTTCTTGTGTTTTGTTGTCGAATGACAACTGGTTTTGTAGAATGCTCGACAATTGCTTTTGTACACAATTTCTATTGAAACTTTGTAAAATTTTGCCGAAGAATGGCTAAGTTTGTGTATTATCATTTTTATTTTTATCTTTTTTTTTAAAAGTTTTAAGTTGCATTCTACAGATTGTTTGGGAGTTCTCTTTTCGTTTCTCTTTGAGTCCTGCATAAATTTACTTTGGTCAATTTTGAAATGTTTTGATGTGCCTTATTTCAGAAACATCTGATTTGCAGCGCCATTGATGTTACAGTATTCATAAGAATACGTCTAAAGTCGTCTTTCGTATATCTGTATCAGAAAGCAGTGTGCCAAGGAAAAAAAAATCTGAACTTTACTGACAAAAGCTTCTTATAATGTTTTCTAGTATTCCCAGCATCTTGGAGCTAGCTATTAACTCTTTAAACATTATCCTGCAAAATAATTGGAATGAGGATTAACCCATTACCACACAACCCCTACTTTTGACGGTCCTGAGAAAGAAGCCTTTAGAAAAATTGTGGGAAAAGGAGAAAATGCTGGTAACCAGCATTTTTTCCTTTTCCTACAATTTTTTTTACTCTTCACAAAAGAAGTTTTTATTTTGTCGTCTGCAAATGCTTTCGATTTGGACAAGCCTAAAATGTTATCTGGTAATGATTTAATTGAAAGCGACCTCTTTAGATAGTCTAAATACGGTTTAATAAAACTCAGATTTTTTTTTGTTGCGCGTGAGTCTAACTTAACAAACGGACAACATAGATCATAGATCAGACTGCACGTTTTGTGCAGTCTGATCTTGATCTATCCTGTCCGCAACATTCCCTTTTTTCGCCTATCCATGTGCCAAAAGGAATAATCGAAATCCGTGTGTTTATTTTGTTTTTCTAATAAAATTCGCTCGCCTCTCGTTTTAATGGTTTTTGAAAAGACGATGAATCTAGGTCCTTGACAGTTTATGAGATTTTGTGATCGACCGTATAGGGTTGTTTCAGAAATAATCTTCTTTCTATCGTGGTTTATCGTTCAATAAACCACCGTTGTGAGTTATGAGGGACAATACATTATCAACGAGTCTGATGGCCTGAGAGGTTTATACATTTCGCCTCGTAACTCACAACCTGGTTTATTTAAGAAATAAGCTTCTTCCTATCGTGGTTTATCGTTCAATAAACCACAGTTGTGAGTTATGAGACATGATAAAGAATCCATGAGGGCGACAGCCCGAGTTGTTTATTCATTGCGCCTCACAGCTCACAACGTGATTTATTTAAGAAATTATCTTCTTTCTATCGTGGTTTATCGTTCAGTAAACCACAGTTGTGAGTTATGAGGTGCAATAAATAATCCAAGAGGGCGATAGCCCGAGTGGTTTATTTATTGTGCCTCATAACTCCAAGGTGGTTTATTGAACGATAAACCACGATAGGGAGAAGATTATTTCGATTCTAACATTGCCAATTGTTTATGAAAGGAAAGAGAGTTCAAACTTGGAGTAAACACGCGGATTTAGATTATGTTCCATTAAATTACCCAACCATTAAATGACGTCACTCGATAGAGAATGACGTCAGCCTGCATGGATTGTCGCAGATTTTACCACGCTTTCCTTGCGCTGTGTTTATAGAGCCAAATTCACGTGTCATGTTAGAATGAACGATAAACCATGACGACGGCGACGTTAGTTGACAATCAACGGCACCAATAAATGACACAGACGACGACGATAGTTAACAAACAACGAAACCTAACAACAACTCAGACGACGTTTGTGGATAAACAACCCAACAACGATGCAGATGATGACGACGACGTTAGTTAACAAACAACGACACCAAACGACGAAAAGACGACGACGTTAACTAACAAACAAAGACACCTAACAACAACACAGACGACGACGTTAGTTAACAAACAGCGACACGGAACAACGATGCGGATGACGACGACGTTAGTTAACAAACAACGACACCGAATAAGGATGAGGATCACGACACGTTAGTTAACAAACAACGATACCAGACAACGACGCAGACGACGACATTAGTTAACCCTTTACTCCATAGATACTCGTTTCTACACATTGGTTGTAGGAGCCTTTGGAAAACATAATGGCAAAAGGTGAAATTGCTCATGACGAGCAATTTTATCTTTTGTCACAATGTTTTCTGTGCTATCAAAAGGTTTCCTATACACATAGAAAACGGCCTCATCCCTGCTGTTATTTAGGGTCAATTAGAGATACCATAGAAATTCCTTATGGAGTAAAGGGTTAACAAACAATGACGCAGACTACGACGACGCCGGTTTACAAGCAACGACACTGAACAACGATGATACCGACGACGTTAGTTAACAAACAACGATACCGACGACGACGTTTAAGAAATAATCTTCTTTCTATCGTGGTATATCGTTCAATAAACCACAGTTGTGAGTTATGATGCACAATAAATAATCCAGGAGAGCGACACCGAAGAACGACAGATTACGAGGACGTAGGTTAACAAACAAAGACACCGAAGAACGACGCAAAAGACGACGACGTTAGTTAACAAACAACGACCCCTCGAACAACGACGTAGATGACGACGACGTTAGTTAATAAACAACGACACAGAACAACGACACAGACTACGACGACGTTAGTTAACAAACAAGGACCCCTCGAACAACGACGCAGATGACGACGACGTTAGTTAACAAACAACGACACAGAACAACGACACAGACTACGACGACGTTAGTTAACAAACAACGACACCGAACAACGATGACACAGACGACAACGACGCAGATGACGACGATGCAGAAGAAGACGATGCGGATGTAAACGAGAGACGCTAACGACGACGCTTGCGCACACGACAGTTTTCAGGTCAATGACAATATCTAGATTCTATTCTTCAAAAATAGCCGATATAAAAATTTACGATACATATATTAAGCTTTACACCGTTAAAAAATCCAAACATTTTCATGTTGAGGTAAAACGGAAAATGTTAGGTATTACATTATTGTAGCCTACAATTACAAGACCGATTCAGCTGGTATCAAACTTTCATTTTACTGACTTAGAAAGGTTAAGGTTTGACATGTAAAAAAGAGACACACATTTGTATTTCCCCAGGAGGAAAATCTGCATTTAATGTCATCTTTTTGCTGTTAGCACTGACAATAAATCTGCGTTATTCCATTACAAACATCGACGTGATTGCGTGCACATTTTTTGTTGGGGATTTTTTTTTCATTTTACCTTTTATTGGAAAATATTGAAATATTTCGGCTTTCCCTATTCTTTAACTCTTTACCACACAATGACACATTTTAACAACCCTGAGGAAGAAGGCTTTTGAAAATATTGTAGGAAAAGGAGAAAATGCTGGTGACCAGCATTTTCTCCTTTTCCCACAATGTTTTTCTATCCTATCAATGACAGAAATTATCATTTGAGTTACATATGAATTGTTGACTTCAAGTGCTTTCAGTTTGATCCAGTTCAAATTCCGTCTTGAGGTAAAGGATTAACCCATATTTTAGATATTGCGACCCCCCTGATGTCTGTTTCAAAGAGTGTCGGTAAATGATTGGTTGCAAAGGAGTTCGGCGCTATTTTAACAGCTTAGGTCTCAACAGTGCGGTCAGTTATCAGATTTCTCACAGCGGTACTGACACAACCTTCTTTCAAAGTCACTGGCTACTTTTCTCTAACATGCATCAGAGGTGAGAGGCGAAAACTTGCCGGAAGGAAAGTTCGCCTCAACCATGTATCGAATCCACAGCCACCAGGTCAAGAGTCGGATATACTACGGACTGAGCCATCCGGGCAGGCTATGGTAATATGATAGTAATATTATAATATCGTTGGTTTACTTCAAAAACCTCGTAACTACAGCTTGTTTCAAGCTGTAGTTACGAGGTTTTTTAAGCAAACCGAAGATATGAAACAGACCTTATTGTATATAGGTTGCCGGTATCAGTTTACTGCTCAACCTTTTACCACGCAATGACAACTTTTAACGACCCTGAAGAAGAAGCCTTTTGAAAACATTGTAAGAAAAGGAGAAAATGCTGGTAACCAGCATTTTCTCCTTTTCCAACAAAGTTTTTCTACTCTATCAAAGCAAAATTGCACCATTTGAGACACTTTCCTCTACAAATGCTTTCAATTTGGATAGGTCTAAATTTTTGCTGTGTGGTAACGAGTTAATATATTGTGACAACAGAAGATATAGCTCGTTACAAGTAGCAGAGCCCTGGTGGCTCAGTCGGTAACGTGCAGGTCTTGGGAACACGGGGCCGAGGATTCGACCCGTAGCGACGACCCCTGGCTCGACCAATCTCTTTCCGAGAATTGATGATATAGTCACTGCGACAGGATTCATTCCTCTCCAACCGCTGACCATTGTTTCGACGATGATCATGTGGGAAAGCAGCCAGTGGCTTGGAAAGAAAATTGTGCGAGGTAGTGGTAATAAAAACTCCAGGAACGCATGGATAGGTGCACTGGCTGCTGCGAGATAACTGAAATTATGTTGAAATGACGTTAAACACAATAAATAAATCAATCAATCGTTACAGGCAATTTCTCCTATTTTTACGTACAATGTTGTCAAATAGCAATATGTTCTTTATCGACAACAACGACAGAAATTGTCTATGGCCATTTATAGAATGATAGAAACGGCAAAGAAAAACATATACCAATGCAAAAGCGTCATAATTAATACATACAGAAAAGGTACAAAGTTCTTAACCTTTTACCACTCAATGATGCCTTTAAACGCCCCTAAGGAAGAAGCCTTTTGAAAACATTGTGGGAAAAGGAGAAAATGCTGGTAACCAGCATTTTCTCCTTTTCCCACAATATTTTCTACGAATTTCAAATTTTCAGTCTCTTTTATTTTGTCGTCTGCAAATGCTTTCAATTTGGATAATCCTAAAATATTGTCGTTTGGTAATGAGTTAAAGACTATTAAAGGAATTGATTTAACGAACAGCAATAGTTTGAATGACTTCATCACGAATAAAAATAAAAACTTTCTATAAAGATATTTGCAAATAGAAAACAAAGTTTTGACCTTCAAAAAAATACCAAAAGTCTGCTGCAACTTTGGGGCAATGAAAAAAAACCCGTCTACAGGAAATAACGAGTAAACAGCCAATTTATCGAGACACGTGACCACAATTATAATTTGCGGTATACGATAATGACCAGTCCATGTGGTCATCACGCCCAATTAAGGAGAAAAAGACGGACAATGATTCCTTGAATGTAAAGTAGCTATCAATCAGGCCGCCATATTGACGGCTAGAAATGATATGAAAACCTAATTTCGATTTTCAAGGTTGTTGTATGTTGGCCGTTTCGTCTGAAATAAAACTAGTTGTTTTGGCGGACTCAGCGATATAGAGTGGACACACCGTCCAACATTTTTGTCTGAATAGGCAGCTTACGATCCCTATAGGCAAGGGAATCCCTTGAGAGGGATTCCCTGGCCTAAAAACTGTTTCTGATGTTTTCGTTCTTAAACCATAGGCTGCTAAGAGTGACGCAAAGACCTTTTGCGGACAGTGTAGATCCAAGATCAGACTGCACAGAACGTGCAGTCTGATCTTGGATCTACATTATCCGTACAGGAGTTATTTTGCGCCCCACCTAAAAACAACAACAACAGCAACAAAACAAGAAGAAACTTATAACAGCAAAAAACAAACAAACAAATATTTAAATGGGTTTGAAATAGCAAAAATTGGGTTTTTAGTATGAAACTTGAAAATTTCATGTAACTTAGTTAGTATTTGACAAATAGAATGCAAGGAAAATTATTACTTTGGTGTTTGAAAGAAACAGAATACACCTATTGCTACACCTTTTTTCTTTTTTTGATTTCTTCTTCTTTAGGGCGATTAATTAGGGTCATTATTTTTATTTTTTTTTTGGCTCACTTGAGCACAACGTGCTTAAATGGAGCTTTTAGGATCACCCGGTGTCCGTCGTGCGTCGTCCGTCGTTCGTCGTGCCTCGTCAACAATTCTTTAATTAAATATCAACTACTCCTTAACTGCAGGGCCAATTGGTACCAAACATGGCTGAAATGTTCCTTGGGAGGTCCTCTTTAAAAATTTATTCACATAATTTGATTCTGTCAAAAACTCTGGTTATTATGGCAACCAAATGGAATTTTCTAAGAAATTCTTTAAAAATCTTCTTTTCTGAAACCGAGAGCCAGATTTTGAAATAATTTCACAGAAACGTTCCTAAAGTAACCCTTTTCAAAAACAGTCCACGAAATTTTGATCCGTCAAGAAGCATGGCCCTGGTGAATGGGAGCTACTTGCACTATACAGAAATAAAGAAATTCTTAAAAATTCTTCTTCTCTAAAACCGCAGGTCAGATTTTGAACTAATTTCACACGGATTTTCTTTGGATGACCCTTTTCAAAATTTGATTTTGATTTGTCCAGAAACATGGCTCTGGTAAATGGGGGCTACTTGCACTTTATTGAAATGAAGAAATTCTTGAAAATTCTTGTCCTCTGAAACCTGTGGTCAGACTTTAAAATAATTTCACAGGGATGTTCCTTGGATGACCCTTTTCAAAAATTGTTCGCAAAAATTTTGTTCCGTCAAAAGTCATGGTTCTGGTGGATGGGGCTACTTGCACCATACGGACATGAAGAAATTCTTGAAAATTCTTCTTCTCTGAAACGGCTTGTCAGATTTTGAAATAATTTCACAGAAATGATCTTTGAATGACCCTTTTCAAAACTGTTTACAAAATTTTAAAGATCAAGAAACATGGCTCTGGTGAATGGGGGCTACTTGTACTATACGGAAATTTAGAAACTCTTCAAAAATCTTCTATTCTGAAACTGCCGGTCAGATTTTGAAATGACTTTTACATGTGACTTTTTGAAAATTGCTTGGCAAAACAATGATTTTGTTTCCAGTGTTTCAATACCTCAAAATGGCTATGGTCCACTCAGGTCCAGGGCCATCTTGGCCCTCTTGTTTCATTTTCCAGAACAGGTTATATTCTGGCACTCGATACTTTCTTCATTTACACCTTGGCACTGGAAACCTCACTTTCACGAAAAAACTGAAGTCTCCTATTTAGCTTTTTCCGACCTAAGTTGAGTTCTCCATTCTAGACGCATTTCACTTACTAAAACAGACTTTAAAAACATTTTCAAATTCTAAGTTGACATGACGTTTCAGACTCAACTCAACAAAACAGTGGACATAAGTCATTTTAACAGACTTAATCCATTATTTTGTTGTAATTAACAACCTCAACTTAAGTCGGAAATAGAATCTATTAAGCTTTTCGTGAGACTTGGTCCTGGATCTCGTTAATGGATACCTATGTACAAAAGTAATAGACGAGTATAATCAAAGTTTGAAGGTAAACAGGCAATGATTGAAAATATCAACCTTTTATGATCTTTTTTTTCTTGACTATTTTTAGATGCTAAAAAGAACCACACCGACGAACAAAGACTTTACAACTTTCTAATGGATAGCTACGACTTTCACACGAGACCAGTCTATAATGCGTCACATCCGGTTAACGTCTATATAGGCATCACACTGACCCAGATATTTGACGTGGTGAGTAGCATGTTTCCTAACTTCAGGTAAGAGAAAGTGAGGGTAATCTAAATCCATCATTTCTCTTCAAAACCCTATGTTGTAAGTACTCATAAGAATCGTCGCGATGAGACGATTCTAATGACTACCTTCAACATAGGTTTTAGTGGAGAATGATTAATATTTTCAATTTAGAAATCAAAAGCATTCCCTCTATCTTGAGCTCAGATATATATTAGTCGTGCTCAGGCAAAAGGGGGCTCAACGCCTCTGCGAGATACATTATACCATGATTAAGAATCCACGATAGCCATATTTTACATAACCGACTTAATCGTGAGGTAGAATGGTCCAGAAAATTGACCAATGGCGAACTGTTTCGGCTCTGGGTCGATACTTTTCGCTAATGCATTAAGTTCCCCTTTTTTCAGGGCATGGCTCGTGTATTTTGAATCTTTTTTATGTTAAAGTAACAATAGCTGCCAAAAGTACACAGAGTGTAAATACATCTAAATTTGGACAATACTGTTTAAGAAAGTAGACCTGGCATACTTCTAGTGGCATAAAGTTTCTTGATAGTCGATAAATAGGGATTTATATACATATAATACTTTTGCAAATCTCTAACCGACCAGAAATTCCTTTGATGTCTCTCTTGAAATTATTTGTGGATACTTGTTAGATTCCAGAAAAGAGAGGTACATGTAATTATTATCTCCCTTTGTAATGAGAATATAGTTGTTCTGGATTTATCACTGGTAATTTTAACCCATTACCACACAATCCCTACTTTTGACGCCCCTGAGAAAGAAGCCTTTTGAAAACATTGTGGGAAAAGGAGAAAATGCTGGTAAACCAGCATTTTCTACTTTTCCCACAATGTTTTCTACCCTTCACAAAACAAATTTCAAATTTTCAGTCACTTTTATTTTGTCGTCTGCAAATGCTTTCAATTTGGACCAGTCTAAAATTTTGTCGTTTGGTAATGGGTTAAGAAGGACAAAAAAAAAAAAATGGCTCTGTTGAAGTCATACAATAATACCCATTTTAAATCATAGCAAATTTTGTAGTATAATATTATAGTGAAAATAACTGTTTTCTATTATGAGTACACTACATGTACCTTAAAAATATAGAAAAATTTGTGAAGATGATAATCTGTTATTCTAAGGTCGGTTGCGGTGTTATTCACTGACAGAGAAATTGATTTCAAAACTAGGTTAAAACCTATACAGGTCGCTCTTTCTCCTGTTTACTTTTGAGATGATTTTGAAAACAAAAGTTTATAGGCCTTAAATATATTGTTTTGAAAACACAAGATCGTGGGCCATTAGTGCAAGTTTTAGAAAACACAAGATTGTGGACCTTTACTGTATTGTTTAAAAAAATGTAAGATTGTGGGCCATTAACGTATTGTTTTGAAATCAAACGTTTGTGGCCTTTTAATGTGTCGTTTTGAAAACACAAGATTGTGGGCCTTTAATGTATTATTTTTAAATAACACAAAATTGTGGGCCATTAACGTATTGTTTTGAAATCAAACGTTTGTGGCCTTTTAATGTGTTGTTTTAAAATCACAAGATTGTTGGCCTTTAATGTATTGTTTTGAAATCAAAAGTCTGTGGGCCTTTAATGTGTTGTTTCCAAAAACAAGATAATGGGCCTATAATGTATAGTTTTGAAATCAGAAGATTGTGGGCTTTTAATAAATTGTTTTGAAATAAAAAAAATTGTGGGCCTTTAATATGTTGTTTTGAAATCAAAAGATTGTGGTCCTATAATGTATTGTTTTGAAATCAGAGGATTGTGGGCCTGTCATGTGTTGTTTTGAAATCAGAAGATTGTGGGCCTTTCATGTGTTGTTTTGAATTAATAATAATAATAATAATAATAATAATATCTTTATTTCTTGAAGGTTAAAACATTAAGACAGAATTTCAAGAAAAAATGACCTGAAAATAGAGTCTTTTTTACAATGTTGCCTTCTCTTTCTCTCTCTCTCGCTCTCTCTCTCTTTCTCACACACACACCCCTCCACACACTTACCCCTACACCCACACACAAACAGATGCGATAATAAATAAGTGGATGATGAAAGAAAATAACATGAAAATGAGTCTATAAGTCAGTGGACAGATACACAATTTACGGTAATTTGTTTGTGTTATTTGGTGAGGTGATAGATTGCTTTCTGAACAAATACTGTTTAAACTGATGTTTAAAGTTAGATAAGGAAGTTGCTGCTCTGATTGAAATAGGAATTTCATTCCATATGTTCATGCTGTAATATGAGAATGCTTTTTTCTTGAACAAAGTGTTAAATCTTGAGTTAATGATATCAAAATGAGCAGATGATCGTAAATTATACTTGGTGTTTCCAGAAAACGAAATAATGTCCCTTATATATGGTGGTGAAAGGTTATTATGACACTTAAAGATTAAAACACCAGCGTGATAATCACATCTATTGTCAAAGGTCAACCAATTTAGTTCTGCGAAAAGTTCAATTGACGGTGTTCTAGATGGAGCCCCTAATGTGATGCGGGCTGCTCTTTTTTGAAGTACAGATAGTTTAGAGGTCCTATATTTAGCGCTCTTCCACCAAACTGTACAACAATAGTCGAAGAGAGGCAGTATGTACGAGTTGTAAAATAATTGTTTCATTTCCATTGTTAGGTACGTCGAAATCCTTTTAAACAAATTAATTTTATTGTTGATCGCAGTGCAAGTTTTATCAATGTGTACATTCCACGACAAATGCTTGTCAATGTGTACACCTAATATCTTATGAGACTCAACAAGTTCAATGCAAACGTCATTAATTTTTAGTTCTAGATTAATAGAATTTAATTTATGTTTTGGTCCAATTAGCATACATTTTGTTTTATTTGGGTTAACAAGCATATTATTAACAGTACACCAAGCGACCATAGTTTCTAAACTATTTTGTAGATTATGTTGTATTTCAGTAACACTGATTCCTGACTTATATAACGTTGAATCATCTGCATAAAGATCTAGACTAGAGGCATCAATGTGCAAGCACATATCATTTATATAAATTAAAAACAGCAGCGGCCCTAAAATAGAGCCTTGTGGGACACCGCTTGATAAGATTCGAGAAGATGAAAATGCATTGTTATGTCTAATACACTGTTTCCTATCAGTCAAATAAGATTTGAATATTGCTAAGGACTTAGTAGAGAAATTATGCAATTTCAATTTATGTAATAAAATTTCGTGATCTACTAAATCAAAGGCCTTTTTTAGATCAACAAAAACCGAACCAATGATTTTTCCGGAATCAATATCTTTTAGCCATTCGTCAGTTAGCCGAATAAGGGCTGTTTGACATGAATGGCCTTCTCTAAATCCAGATTGGTGCTTAGCTAATAAATCATGTTTGTTTAAGAAAGCTAATAATTGGTTAGATAAATGACGTTCAAAAATCTTTGAAATAGTGGGTAAAATAGATATTGGGCGATAGTTATTTGGATCTTCCTTTTCGGCTCCTTTATGTAAAGGTAGAACATATGCTTCTTTCAGCGCGGTTGGAAATATATCTTTGGCGATACTGTTGTTAATAATAGAAGTTATAGGTAAAACTATATGATCACCGCAATATTTTAGAATAGTGGCACTTATTCCATCAATTCCAGAAGCTTTATTAGTTTCAAGCTTATTAAGAAATTGACGAACCATTAAAGGTGTGATAAAATCTATGTCGAAAACTTGGTCTTTTAGTATATGGTGTAAATGTGAACGTAGAAAAGAAAAGTTACTTTCATTAAATTTTGATTTATTAACAATGCTTGCTATGTTGATGAAATGGTCATTGAAGGAGTTTAGGATATTTTTAGTTCCCTGAATATTTTCTCCATTGAATACCAATTTTGAAGGTAAATGTATTGATTTGTTATCTAAATTGCCATTGTTTTGTACCTTCCTTAGATTTCTCCATAGATCTTTGGTATTAGTGCCTGCTTTAATTGCATTATTATAATAATCTTTCTTATTTTTACGAATGAGATGTAGCACTTTATTTCTCATAGTTTTATAATTATTCCAATCTTTTAACTTATGAAAACGATCCCGTTCGTACATTGCTTTTTTGACCTCATGATTTATCCATCTTGGTAGATGATTACTTTTGATACGTTTACTCTTAATTGGCGCGTGCTTAGATAAAACTGTATGCAAGATATTGTAAAAGAGTAAATGAGCTTGTTCCGGGTCATGCTCAGTTTCGATTAAATGAATTTGCGAAGCACTTAAATCATGCTGAAAATCACATATTTTAAACTTTTTAAAACTTCTATACGTCATAATCGAATGACCACTGCCTCTAAATGGCCTGTTTTTTATTTTTCGCGTCATGCATACTGGAAAATGGTCACTCAGGGATAAGGGCGAAACAAATATTTCTGTCACTCTGTCATTCCGGTTAGTATAGATATGGTCTATAATTGTAGACGATTTTTTTGACATACGTGTAGGCTTGTTAACCATTTGCGAAAGTCCGTATTTTAAAGTAAAATTTGACCACTCTTTACATTCAAAGCTATTTTTATCTGAATAGTATTTGTAGTTAAGATCTCCAATAATGTGATATTCTTTGCCAAGCTCATCTACTTTCTGAATTTGTACATTGAATGAGGATATCCATTCAATACTAGAGTGCGGTGGTCGATAAACAAAGCATATTAGAAAAGACTTAGAGTTTTTGTGACATATTTCAATCCATATAGATTCTATATCATCCGATTCCAAGTCAGACCTATGTTTAATTGGGATATGATTTCTTAAGAAAACCAAAACTCCACCCCCCTTTTTGTGCTTTCTATCCTTCCTTATATAATTAAAACCTGGAACATTAAGGTTCAAATCACAGAAAGTGTCATTAAGAAAGGTTTCACATGCGCCAAATATGTCTATCTCACTTGTAGATAGTATGTGCTTAATTTCATCAAATTTTGGAACAAGGTGCTGTACATTCAAATTTACAACATGTAAACCTTTTTGCTGAAATTTTATAGGATGAACCGAAATGTTAGATGATCTTAAAGCAAGATCATGTGCCTTGCTTTTGGCCAACATAGAGTTTCCATCGGTTTTTGACTTTTTAATTTGATTAGAATTTGAATTTGAACTAGAATTAGAATCAGAAGTAGAATCAGAACTAGGTTTAGAATTATATTCGTGAAATATTGGCGATTTCTCCGTATTTACCAGTTTGCATGTACACGGTAATAATTGACATTTTGAACACAATGAAAGTAAAGTATCGAATTTGTTTTGAAGGGAGGTAGATGTGTACCTGTCCGTGATTCCCTAATGTACGTAAATTTGTCTACATTCCGAAGTAAAATGATTTGACATGCCACATTTTTGACAACGGCGATTGGGAACTTCATAGTAATTCATTCTGCTGGTTCTAAGAATGTTGTTTTGTTTAACTTGTTTACAATCATCAGCTCTATGTCCTTCCTGACCGCAACCAAAACAACGCACACGAAAGAACTTTCTCTGTGGAGAATCTTGTTTGAGAATAGAAATATGTTCATTGTACGTCTTGAGCAATACGGCCGTTCCCTTATCTGACAAATGTATCTGATCTTTCCAGTATAAAACAGATTTGAGTTTTAACCGTTGACTGACCGGAATGCAATATATATCATTGTCTCGACACAGAAAATTTATGTAACTGTTCATGTCTGTAACATCAGCATCTAGTCTTGGTGTAATTTCAGATATGTATATTTTGGTTTCTGGCGATTTGGATTTGATATAATTAATCACTTTGCAGAAGTCAAAATTCAAAAGTTTGTTTGGTTTTATTTATTGTTTTAAAATCAAAAGTTTGTGAGGCTTTAACGTGTTGTTTTGAAAACACAAGATTGTGGGTCTTTAATGTATTATTTTTAAATAACACGATTGTGGGCCTTTAATGTATTGTTTTAAAATCACAAGATTGTTGGCCTTTAATGTATTGCTTTGAAATCAAACGTTTGTGGGCTTTTAATGTATTGTTTTGAAATCAAAAGTTTATGGGCCTTTAATGTATTGTTTTGAAATCAAAAGTTTGTGGGCCTTTAATGTATTGTTTAGAAAATGTGACCCGTCATGCAAAAAAAAAAAGAACTGTAAAAAGTGTCGACTCTGGTCAGCCAGCGCGGATTGCCCAGGCTGACCAGAGTCGACATTTCTCGCTTTTATATTTTTTGTATGAAAAGGGATCATTCTACCTTACTATACAATCATTTTTCTAAGTATCAACTTAAGTTGACCTGCATTATCGTTGATCTGTTTTCGTCTACCTGATGTACGGAATTTTCATATTGTCCCTTTTCGCTTGATAGGGCGCAAATATCAGATTCCAATGACGTTTTTATTTTCTTAGCTAAATTGATTCTTGAGACCCATTTAAGCATAATGCCGGTTGCAGGTATATAAAGTGCTCTACCGGGACACATCGTCATTTATATTTAAAGTCAATTATCTTTCACTCTGTACCAAACTTCAAATTTTCGACTTGGAAAAAAAAAAATGAAAGCATTTGCAGACGACAAAAAAATCTAACTTTTATTTGTGGAAAAAGGTAGAAAACGTTGTGGGAAAAGGAGAAAATGCTGGTTACCAGCATTTTCTCTTTTTCGCCACAACGTTTTCAGACGCCATCTTTGTAGGATCATTAAAACTCGAGACTGTCAGGTCAAGGGTTAAACCATTACCACGCTTCTGCGACTTTCAGTGTCTCTGCGACAGGGACTCTTTTAAAACATTGTTTGAAAACTTAACACTTGCTTGTTAGGAACAATTACAACTCTAACGACGATGCAATACCACCCAAGATGGTCTAGAAATCAGTTATCTATGAATACTCTGAAGTTACTTAACATGGCTGGGTACAATGCTATGCATTATCTTCCGCTAGATGGCATTCTACAAATACTCATCTATCTAATTTGGGCATCCTGGGTACAGAACCGGACTACTTTTCTACGCGACAATCGTTACTTTGAATTTCAAACTGAAATAAACGTTTACTCAAGTCAATTCATTCAGCTATGATCAGCAGTTTAGAGAAATCTTGAACTAAAACAAGTCTGATTTTTCCTCAAACGTACGTATTGATAAAAGCCATTTTCTCCATTGCTACTTTATAGTGCGTATTAATTACCACAATCCCCACAATATCGGGGGAGTGATGCGTCATTTACATGTAAGACAGGTCGAGTCTTCGAAGAATATGACATGCGCAGACAACGCAATACTATGAGGTTATTTAGCTTGCTTGGTTACAATACTGTAAGCCGTCTGACAAAGCTGTGCAATTCGCTATTTGCAGAAATATTTGCATATTCACCTTCTTTTCATTGCAGGACGAACGTAACCAGGTTATCTCAACAAATATCTGGCTGGACCAGGTCAGTATACATGATGTCCATATCTTTTTATCGTCAGGCTGCTAAAAGCCATAGGTGCAGCTCACTGACCTTTGTGCGGACAGTGTATCTATAGCAAGATCCACTGCACAGAACGCGCAGTCTGATCTTTGATCTACTCTGTTCGATAAGGTCATACATGTATATATATCCCCAAAATAACTTTGAATTAACAAAATTTAATTTTTTAAATTTACCATCAGCTGAAGTTTCATATCATTTTTTTAGTCAAATAAGGGTTAACAAACCTCTAGATAACAGGGAGTGGTGGTTTTCTAAATCCATTATTTCTCATTCAAACATTATGTTGTGGGTACCCATTAGGATCATCTCTTAGAGACGATTCTATTGAGTACCCATAACATAGGGTCTGGTGGAGAATAATTAGTTCTTTCAATTCTAAAACAAAAAATATTCCCTCTATCTGGAGATCGAGTTAAGATCTGTTAAACCCTCGACATAGTTTTTGACACTAATAACAAATGAATTAATAAACACTTGCGATTGGTGCAAAATGGAGACATGTTTATTCTAAGGACTCATGCATAACTGCTGGCACATCTACGTCGTCTGTCCTTTTTTAACCCTTTATCAAACAATCCCTGTTTTTTACGACCCTGAGACAGAAGGCATTTAAAAAATTTGTTGGAGACGGCGAAAATGCTGGTAACCAGCATTTTCTCCCTTTCCCTTAATGTTTTTTAACATAGTGGAAACAAGTTTCGATATTTGAATTATGTTAATTTTGTCGTCTGCAAGTGCTTTCAGTCTAGACCAGTCTAAAATTTTGGTGTTTGGAAAAGGGTCAACTCTTCACCAAATGGCAAAATTATAGACTAGTCCAAACTGAGATCATTTGCAGACGACAAAATAAATGTGACTTTTAAAAAAATTTTGTTTTGGAAGGGTAGAAAACATAGTGGGAAAAAGAAAAAAATTCTTGGGACCAGCATTTTACTTTTACCCCACAATGTTTTCTAAAGGCTTCTTTCTCAGGCTCATTAAAAGTCGGGATTGTGTGGTAAACAGTTTAAAATATTTCTTGTGTATTGCTTTTTAGCTCACCTGGTCGGTCATCGTCCGTTCATCCGCCCATCTGTCCGTCAATCCGTTAACAATTTCTTTAAAAATCTTCTCCCTCCAAAACCAGATAGCCAATCTTGATACAATTCGGCAGGAATGCTCTTTGGATGAAGCTCTATAAATATTGTTAAAAGAATTTAATTCCATCAAAAAATTCTGGTTGCCATGAAAACGAAATGGCTGAAAATGGAAAAAAAAATCTTTAAAAGTCTTCTTGTGACAAACCATAAGGCCGAGAGCATTCATATTTTGTTTGAATCATCATTCGGTGACCCCTTACCAAAATTGTTAAAATTACTTCCCTGGGGTCATACTTGGGCTTTGCTCAGGCGCACCATATTTTACATAGGAACAAAGAAGGAAATCTTTAAAAAATCTTTTTCTGACAAACCATAATGGCTAGAGCATTCATATTTGGTATGTAGCATTATCTGATGATCCCCTACCAAAAGTGTTAGAATTATCCCTCTGCGGTCATATTTGGCCTCTGCCCGGGTGCACCCAATTTTACATAGAAACAAAGCAGGAAATCTTTTAAAAATCTTCTTGTGACAAACCATAAGGGCTAGAGCATTCATATTTTCTTATGTAGCATCATCTAGTGACCCTTTATAGAAATTATTAAAGTTATCCCCTTGGGGTCATATTTGGGCTCTGCTCGGGCGCACACTATTTTACATGGAATCATAACAGGAAATCTTTTCAAATCTTCTTGTTATTGTTTGGCCTTGTATCTTAATATTTGGTATTTATCTTTATTTTAAACCTTTACTGCTTAGTATTCAAATGAGCGATATAGCACCATCATGGTACTCTTGTTTTGTATTGATGTTTAACGGCAATATAACAACCTACGTCACATCACGGCGGCAAGTGTGCCTACGTATGTTTGTCCTGGCTTTTTTACACCAATACTGATAGATTGGTTGATCGTATGGTGTTTAAAGCCGTTTTCAACATTATTTCAATTATATTGCAGCGGCCAGTGCGCCTGTCCATATTTTACTGGAATTTCTGTTACCGGTAGTCTGCACAATATTCTTTCCAAGCCACTGGCTACTTTTCCACATAACCATCGTAGAAACGACGATCAGCGTTGAGAGAAGTATGAATCCTGTCGCAATGACTATCATCAATTCTAGGAAACAAATTGGCCGAGCCGGAGATCGAACTCATGAAGCCCTTGTCCTCAAGTCCTGTACGCTACCGACAGAGTTAGCGGGGCTAGGCCCAGTATTGACAGAACTTTCTTTTCAAGCCATTGATTACTTTCACAACTGCATCAGAGCATTTCAAAATAGTCTGATCTTTATCTATGTCGTCCCCCGCAAAAGAACCGAGTCTCATCCCACCTACACCGAAAGAATTAACTCTTTACCAAACGGCAAAGTTTTCGGCTAGCATTTGCAGACGACAAAATGAATGTGACTTAAGAGTTGAAATTTGTTTTAAGAAGGGAAGAAAACATTGTGGGAAAAGGAGAAAATGCTGGTTACCAGCATTTTCTCCTTTTCCCACAATGTTTTCGAAAGGCTTCTTTCACAAGGGTGTTAAAAGCCGGGATTGTGTTGTAAAGAGTTAAATACTAACAATCAAACGAAGCTACGTAAAAAAGGGGCTTAATACATTTAATAATGATTTAAAAAAGTATCGTCAAAGGTCAGCCTGCGCATTTCATTTCATTTCAAACTACATGTACCAATCTTCCACATGATTAAGCCAGTTGTCATACAAAATGAATGTTATTGGTATTGTTTATAATTATGTGATGACTTGCTTGGTAAAATGCATCACATAAATGCATTAAAACCCCCTTTTGCCATAGCATCGCTTATCACACTTCCGAATCCACATATTTCCCTATAGATATCTACTATAAAGAATAAATGCTTTATTGACCATTCACTTCACTATTATTGTGTAGGTCTGTAAATAAAGTCATGCTATCAGTCGATCGAAGGCAAGTTTTATGCAAAGCAATTCCATCATTCATTCATTTATATGGTGGCATATTTATGCAACGAGATAACTATAACGTTATTATTTCATGCTTTCCGGTAGGATATCGAAAAATAGCGGTGAAAATATTTTTCTATATTCCACGGGTACGACCATTAAAAATATCGATTTTTATATACATGTACTAGTTACCTAGGCAGAATGCGCGTGACTTCACAACTACATGGAAATATGACGTCATTTACCTTGCATTTCTCCCAATTGACGTAAAATTGTAATGCGTTGCTATGCGGAGGGGGTACACCACGGGGAATAACTGAAAAGAATTAAACTGGATTTTGATAAAGTTCCTCCACGAAAGGTTAAAAGCATGAAATAAATAGATTTTCTTTTCGGTGGCTGTGCCACTCGTGAAAATATTACCGATGACGTTCACTAGATAAAATACATGTGATTTCGATCTTTTGCCAAAAAAAAAATCCTTTATGCATAAGAGAACTGTCGCGAAAAAACAAACTTTCCTGTAAATATTGTCTAATTGAAACATGATTTCACGGTCAAAATATCGCGATAACTCAATATTGTCACGATTTCTTTTTCTTTTTACCTTCGTGAACAAAACTGAAATTCGCGTTATCTATACATGTAATAAGATAAGGTTTCAGAACAGCTTCGTCTAAAATCTTTTGAATAGTCCGTTTCTCTTAATGGTTTAAAACCTATTCGTAAGAAGCATTTCAAGTTTACCTTGTGTTCAAAATACTTAAGTTCATTTAATGCGCAGTCGGGATTTCCCAAGTAAGCTACAATTGTAACTAATTCGAAATTTAATTTACCGCCATCTTGTTCAGTAAAAAAACTACCGAGGTAATCCAAACTGTAAATTTTCTATTTATTGATATCGAGAGACACGGAGAATGTTCACGACAATTTTATCTCGAATGTCAGCTTCGTGCACGAATGAGAAATTTGAGGTAAAATATACAGTAACCTGGTCAAAGCAAAATTTTCCAGAAAACAAAGTTTTATACCATGATTTTTTCCCAGGAAACTTTCCACTGTCTAGATAAGTTTTTCCAAGAATTTTTGAATTTTATGGCTGCAGTTTTCTTAAGTTATCATGGTAGTTCTGTAACGTATCTCTTGGCAGAGATATGCCACTGTACATTCACATACGATTTAACCTTTTACTCCATAAGGCATTTCTATGGTATTTCTAATTGACCCTAAAAAACAGCAAGGATGAAGCCATTTCTTATGTGTATATGACACCTTTTGATAGTGTAGAAAACATTGTGGCAAAAGGTGAAATTGCTCGTGACGAGCAATTTCACCTTTTGCCACAATGTTTTCCAAACGCTCCTATAAGCAATGCGTAGAAATCAGTATCTATGGAGTAAAGGGTTAAGTTATTTGTTCCATGCACATTTCATCAACTCAGTATAATAAGTATATCAATCATACGACTATTCAGCGGTATACATGTACTCTTTGTCAAGTCATGAACAGCATACGGGTTTTTTGTGTTGTGTTAACGCCACACAATGACGACTTTCAACTACTCTGAGAAAGAAATCTTTTGAAAACATTGTGGGAAAAGGAGAAAATGATGGTAACCAGCATTTTCTCCTTTTAATACAATGTTTTCTACCCTGTCAAAGGAAAAATTACACCATGTAAGCTACACTGAAATTGTCATCAGCAAAATTAATGCTTTCAATTTGGACAGGGCTAAAAGTTTGTTGTCTGGTCAAGGGCTTAAAGATACATCTCTGCAGCTCGAGAGAAAAAATGTTGTTGATACTTAAAAGTGTATAAAGTGGATCACCTGTGTAAACATAAATAACTTAACAATATAGTTGAGCCATGCTATGGAAAAAGAGGGCTTAATGCATTTCCGAAAACTATCAACTCGGGTCAGCCTGCACAATCCGCTGTTATTTTCGGTATGTCCACAGGCCAGTCTTCTAATAAGTCAGTCTTCAGTAAGTCAGATTCACCGATATGTACTTTGAACCCTTGTGCTAGAAGGCAGGTAAATTATAAAATATAGTGTAAGGGATAGAAAAACCCTGGGGATTTGTCCTCCTTTAAAACCGGAAACGACAACATCGGTCGCTTTAATGGCCTCAAAAATATGAAATGCATTTTATATCCTTTGTAATCTCTGCAACCTTGCAGCCATCAGGGGCAATAGTTTGCATGATGCATGATAGAAACTAACAAAACTATCATCAAATAGTTTTGAGATCGACATCAAAGGAAATCCTGGTCGGTTAAAATGTGAAAAAGTATTATATCTGTATAAATCCGTACAGATGATCAACTACCGAGAAATTTTATACCATGTTGCATTAGAAGTGTTACGGGTCTACTACCTTAAATCTCCTAATTACTTAATGATACGTCCCAATTTTGCTCAGAATGGCACATTCCAATTTTACGACTGCGGTGTCCTAGGTCGTGAGGTAGAGGCCTCGTAACAAAAAGGTCCTGAGCTCGATTATCGGGAGCGGGTGCCAACTTCGGAATTTTTCATTGGCTCACATGTTCGGCGAGAGTACTGGTGTAGTTTCCAGGAAGCAGAACCGAGAGGGATTGGTATAAGTCGTAAGAACTTGTTTCTCAATCGGTGTAAAATAAATGTGTTTAAACTGAACTGAAGACTGAGCTACGGGGAAAACCTTGCAACACAATGTTTTCCAATGGTAGATCAAGTTTTGCCAAAGAAATCTAAGCATCCAGACTTTTGCAACACGAGAGCATCCTATTTTTTCCTGCTTTCCGGTAGAATACCGAGAAATAGCGGTGAAAATATTTTTAGATATTCCACGGGTATGACCATTGAAAATACCGATTTTTATATTCTAATTACCTAGGTAATATCAAAAGGTATCAAGATCAATATAAAAAAATATCAATATCACTGTAAAAAGTATCGGTTCAGGTCAGCCTGCGCGCTTATTAAAAAAGTGTCAATGTCTAAAAGTATCAAGATCAATATCAAAAGGTACAAATATCAAAAAGTATAAAAAGTATCACTATCAACATCAAAAAGTATCAAGATCAACACTAATCAAGATCAATATCAATAAGTATCAATATCAAAAAA
The DNA here is from genome assembly GCA_943736015.1 of Tridacna crocea. NCBI lineage: Eukaryota > Metazoa > Mollusca > Bivalvia > Cardiida > Cardiidae > Tridacna > Tridacna crocea. The sequence continues at coordinate 27,265,654 of OX031066.1, read as the reverse complement.
TGTCGATATCAAAAAGTATCAATATCAAAGCGAATCAAGATCAATGCAAAAAATATCGGTATCAAAAAGTATGAATACTAATACATGTATCAAAAAGTATCAAGATAAAAAAGTATGAATATCAATATAGAAAATATCAATATCAAAAGTATCAAGATCAATACAAAAAGGTATCAATATCATAAAGTATCAATATAAAAAAGTATCAATAATAAAAAGTTTCAATATCAAAAAGTATCAAGATCAAAAAGTATCAATTTCAAAAAGTATTAGTATTAAAAACTATCAAAATATGATCAATACCAAAAAAGTATCAAGATCAATATCAAAAGGTTTGAAGATCAATATCAAAAAACATCAAGATCAATATCAAAAGGTTTGAAGATCAATATCAAAAAGTATCAATATCAATATAAAAAGATATCAATATCAACGTCAAAAAGTATCAATATCAAAAAGTAAAAATATCAGTGTAAAAAGTATCAAGACCAATATTAAAAAAAGTATCAATATCAAATAGTAAATTAATATCAACGTCAAAAAGTATCAATATCAAAAAGTATCATGATCAAAAAGTATCAAGATCAAAATCAAAAGGTTTGAAGATCAATATCAAAAAGTATCAATATCAATATAAAAAATGATCAATATCAACGTCAAAACGTATCAATATCAAAAAGTGTCAATATCAATGTAAAAATTATCAATATCAACGTCAAAAAGTATCAATATCAAAAAGTATCAATATCAATGTAAAAAAGTATCAAGACCAATATAAAAAAAGTATCAATATCAAATAGTAAATTAATATCAACGTTAAAAAGTATCAATATCAAAAAGTATCGATTCATATCAGCCTGCGCGAACTGCGCAGGCTGACATGAATCGATACTTTTTGCAGATGCATTAAGCTCCAATTTCACAGAGAAAAAAACAATTTATTTACTACATCAAAACTTCTAGCATGACAAAGGCCTATTCTGAATCAATACACGACAATTGGCCTCTGACATGACGACGGAGCAAATTTTCTCGACTGATTTGAAATGTATCAATCATCGAATCAAGCGGCAAATCCTCATCTTTTGATTGCGACACTTAGAGATGACCCTGGCTTTGCCATAGCAACCGTTTTGTTGGTGTATTTCGTTTGATTTTCAAGGCATTTGATATTTTTATGAAGAATGTCTTTCAGTGAATATATTCGAAAATTTTGAGATAAATGGGACTACTTTGCAAAACAAGTAAAAGATACTTTTGTTACTATTTCTTTTTTAAACGTGTTTGAAATCTCATGATGCGTTTCAATCTGTGAAAGTCCGAGAAAAACATATACATTGACGCTCATAACCTAAACGGCAGTTTGTGTGCCCCCCACACCTTCTTTACACCCCCCTCCACACACACAGCGCCACCATTGAAAAAACCTATTATCTTTTGAAGAGAATACTCTTTTTCCATGCTGAATAATTAAAAACCTGAACAATTTCCATATAAATACGGCCAAGAAATGTGCTTGATTTATCACGATATATCAGTTTTTGAAAAAGTCCTTGCAAACTTCTTTATGCGTGTAAAGAATTAAAGATTACTGAGATATACACCACCCCTCACAACGTACGTCAGTGTGACGTCACAGGTAGTGATATCGGACCCTTGTTATAAAGTCAGTGTGCGTGTTTGGTAAGACTGGTTTTTTTTTTGTAATCGTTCCTTTACATGATCTGAAAAAATCTTTAGACCTCCAAAGCGTACAATGCCTAGGGACTCTGTTTTTTGTCAAAGCTTTTGTTAACTACTTATAATAATGGAATAGACTTCGACCAACTATTAAAACCCAATCACTTTTTGATATTTGGTAAAAGTGTTTGTGCATAGAGACATCTGCTTCCTGTCCAAAACATCAGAATATTAAATGTATTCATCTAATGTCTTTGATAAATACATGAGAGTCTTTGTAGTCCGTTTGTATCCACCCAAGCTAGCCTCCTTCTATCTTCATATCGTACTTACTTTTCAATATGGCGGACATAAGTTACGAAAATGCGCAGGTCCGATATCACTTCCTGTGACGTAGGTTGTTACCCTTGTACCCACAAACCATTCTGAATCGATTCTGATCCTAAACTGCAACACAATCTTTGAAATTAACATAAGTCAGTTTTTATGTTTTTGAATAGAATTCATTTTTCTTCAGGCAAAACATACGTGCTCAGTTTTTTTGACTTTGACTGGTCACGTACATTCCATACTGCACGGAATTTAACGATCACATACGAAAATTACCGACAAAAGTCGGCCAGGACGATCGTGTTTTGAATATAGGTTTTTGCCGATACCTGATTCTGAACACTGATTCTTTGCAATATAATCATATTTAGATAGAAAAATCATACATAGGAAAATGATATTGACTGATAAATCGATAGGTGGAATGATAAGTTGATTAATTGATTGATTGATTGATTGATTGATTGATTGATTATTTGACGGATGGATGGATCAAACGACCTACCGAACGACCGTTTGATTTATTGACCTCATTTTCAACAATATTGTAGTTAAATTACGGCTACACCTCAGATATTCATACAAGTTCTAGGTTTAAAATGCATTGCATTTTGACTAGGCATCTGAAGTGTCTTGCCGAAGGACATTCCTACGAAGAAAACCCAGATAATCAAAGCATGCATGCCATTAAATAGGAGCGAGCTCGACATGCAGAAAATAGACACTGCAAAGATGACTTACATCACGCAATATTGACATAATTGGAAATAACTAAGAAAATTGAACCGATCTCCAGATAGACACGGGTTCTTACGCCTCTATAGCCGGTGACTTCTGAAATAGTTGCAAAAAATAGTATTTTACTTATATATAGAGCTTAAAAACTAAAACTTAAAAAAAAAATGTTACGTATTGTGCAAAATTGCTCTGTGGAAAGGAGACTCAACTCTTTCTAAAACTACAAAATTTTGGACCAGTCCAAATTGACGGCACTTGCAGACGACAAAATAAACGTAACTCAAAAATTGAAATTTGTTTCCAGCATGGTAGAAAACATTGTGGGAAAAGGAGAAAATGCTGATTACCAGCATTTTCTCCTTTTCCCACAATGTTTTTAAAAGGCTGCGATCTCAGGGCCGTAAAACCAGGGATTGTTTAGTAAAGGGTTAATGCATTTTAACGATACCTATAATATCTCTCTAAGAAGAATTGTCGAAACTTGAAAATAACACAATTTCTGACTAGCTAAACCATTTTGGCTAAACCATTGGGTTAAACCAATCAGAAGTTGTGTTACTTCTGAATTTTGAAAACTTTGGCGAATAAGACAAACAAGAATCGCCCCGCCCGGGTGGCTCAGTGGTAAGTGCGTTGGATTCGTGACCAGGTGGTTGTGAGTTCGATATCCGGTTGAAGCCTACTTTCTTTCCGGCGTACTTTCGCCTCACAACCCTGCTGAAGCATGTGAGAAAAGTAGTCGGTGGCTTTGGAAAGAAAGTCGTGTTAGTACTGGTGTGAGAAAGCCAGGAAACACATGTGCGTCACCGACCGCCATGATATGACCTTAGCTGTTAAAGTGGCGTTAAACCCCAACAAACAAGAATCGATGCGAAAAAGCAGCGTCTATCGGCCGATTGATTACGGAGTACCCGAGTCTTAGCCGAATACCTACGTTTTGTTGGCGATGAAAAGCGATATTACAGGAATCCCATTCGGGTTCCATTTCCTTAAGAATTGTTGGTGAATACGAACCCAGAATGGCCTTCAAGTGAAAGCAGATAATAAACCACTCAGTATGACGTGCTCTGACATACAAATGAGTATTTGATTATATGCTTATCACTTATGGAGTGGTCAATAATACACTGCTCTTTAATAGAGAGACAAGATTATGAACAAGAAATTCCGCTCTCCCAATAAAGGAGATACGAATACCGACCCGTGTTGCCAAGGAGACGTATTTCTCCCATAACGCCCCATCCATCATGGCTGACCCACTATACGAACGAGAAGATCCACTCGTTTGACTGGCAAAATGCTCTATTAAAAAACTCTGTAATTATAGTATTTAAGACATTTTTTTTTTCAATTACAAAATCAATACTTTAGTACTACATACTTTCGCTTTCTATAGATCTACTTACCTCCAAAAAGGACTCTTATTAGATCTAGACTTAATGCACTCTGATTACACCAATCTTAGTGTACAGCGGAAGGAGACATTCATTTAACTACTTCCTGGCATCATTTTGAGTCATTTTACCGCCTATTCTTACACAACTCCTTTTTTTTTTAAAGTGGTACTACTTTTTTGTCTGTGGACACTCAATTCGAATGGGCCGCTGTGTTTGGACTACCTCACCCTACTTCAGAGTGGTTCTGTTTCTCCTCTCCCTGAACAATTCTTAGGGTAAGAGAAAATCAGTCGAATGATAACAAAACTTGGTTGAGTTATAATCAAGTTAAAAAGAAAATGATTATCGATAATTCTACATGAAAGTTACAGATATGTCGACCTCTGTTTGTATTACATCCTAGCATTGGTCAAAAAGCGTCATCATAAACATGGCAAAGATTGACCACAATTTGTCAAAAAAAAGCTGCTTTTAAATCATTGTTTTTTCTATGTAGGAATGGAAAGATGAAAAGCTCCACTGGGACCCGGCTGGATATAACGGCCTGACAGTGTTCCGGATACCTTGTGCCGGGATTTGGAGACCGGACATTGTGCTCTATAACAGGTTTGTACCGTTGTCATGCGCATGTCATATTTATCGGGGATTCGACTTGTCTTATATGAAGCATCACTCCCCAAGTGTTGGGGGAGGGGATTGTTGTAAAGTAGCAATGAAGAAAATGGCTTTTATCGATACGTTTGAGGAGAAATCAGGCATATTTTAGCCCCAGATTTCTCTAAATTGCTGACCATAGCCGAATGAATTGCACCAGGTAGCAGCCCTCCATGAAGCCTGTTAGTAAATATGAAGATTTACATAGATCATATCCCTGCAAAAATTTATTTAGAATTTTTGGTTTGACTGGAGTTGGCGGTGAACTTTGAAGACTGGGTTATTGAGTAAACGTTTATTTTATTTTGAAATTCAAAGTGACAATTGTCGCGTAGAGAAGTAGTCCGTTTCTGTTTCTAGGATGCCCATGTTAGATAGATGTGCATTTGTAGAATGCCATCTAGGATCTTTTGTGACCAATTGAAGTATTTGTTCGTGTGATTGGCGAGTACATTTGGTCATTGTGGTAACGTCTATGAGCTTAGTTCGACGGCCTATCAGTCACAACAGTTTGACGGCCTGTCGTCACAAAATACCAAACAATGTCAAAATAGGTTACATTCTCCCAAATAATATATTTTTATATATCAACAATATACATGTATGTAAAATTGTCTGAGTGTAAAAAATAAACAGAAAAGGTATTTCACTGAGTGACCCTCCTCTTAGCCCTCTCTACTGTATTTCGATACAACAGGGGAATACACATAACTAAAATACAAGTTATTCAAAGACTTTATAGAATCAACACCAAATACTCTCTATCCTTCTATCAACTTTGATACTGGCTAAAATTCGCCTCAGAATTCTCTGATGTTCATGACTGTCGTGATTCGTTGTGAATTCACCCACGAGAAATAACTACCTGTCATTCTATACAGAAATCGTCTTCACAAAGCTACAGATAAATTGATCATAACATCAATTAACCAAGAATGTTTCTAATTTCTCATGATTATCTGTCATAATTGTGCCAATTCTATAGTATAAAAGGTCATCTGCCATGAAAGAAAAGTGTCAGGGAACTATCTTCATAATAGTCAGGGAACTGTCTCAGAATATGTCGGGGAACTGTCTCGAAAACTTGTGTCGGGGTACTGTCTCGTAGCGAAACTGTCTTGTCGGGAAACTGTCTCCAAATTCTTCGTGGAACTGTCTCAGAAACTTGTGTCGGGATACTGTCTTGTCGGCGAACTGTTTTGTCACGGAACTGTCTCCAAATCTGTCGGGGAACTGTCTCGGAAACTTGTGTCGGGGAACTGTCTTGTCGGCGAACAGTTACATGTCGGGGAACTATCTTATCGGCGAACTGTCTCTTGTCGGGGAAGTGTCTTGATACTTTTTTTCTTCAGCGCAACTTCGACATTCCTCTCATGGAGTGAGCAGCATCGGCAATATTCAATTCACGAGTGCTGCATCTACTATTTTAGACGTGTCCAAATTGTACGCATTTGCAGACGACAAAAGTAATGTGACTCAAAATTTGAAATTTGTTTCGGAATCGGTAGAAAACATTGTGGGAAAAGGAGAAAATGCTGGTTACCAGCATTTTCTCTTTTTCATACAATGTTTTCATAAGGCCTCATATTTAGGGTCGTGAAAACCTCAGGGGTTGTTTGGAAAAGGGTTAACGATAATGTTCACCCCATGATAACAAACAAAACGATCTTTCACCGTAAAAGAACCCCTTGACCCACACTGGCCACAAAAACTCCTTGTGTCATGTCTGGTAAAGGATGAGCGAACGTCATTTTAACAATGGATTCGTGGTTTGTCGCCTTTTTAACGCTTTACCACAGAATCCTGACTTTAAACGACCCTGAGAAGGAAAGCTTTTAAAAACATTACAGGAAAATGCTGGTAACCAGCATTTTCCGCTTTTTCCAGAATGTTTTCTACCCTTCCAAAATAAAAATTCAATTTTTGATTCACATTAATTTTGTCTTCTGCAAGTGCTTTTAATTTGGTCTAGTCTAAAATTCTGCTTTTAATTTGGACTAGTCTAAAATTCTGCTTTTAATTTGGACTAGTCTAAAATTTTGCTTTTAATTTGGACTACTCTAAAATTTTGCTTTTAATTTGGACTAGTCTAAAATTTTGTCATTTGGTAAAGAGTTAAATAGCAATGTTGGAGTCTAATGCCGTTTATATTATCATTATAGTTAATGAAATCATTGATTATTTGGTTGATTGATTGATTGGTTTGTTGATTGATTGATTGATTGGTTTGTTGATTGATCGATTGATTGATTGATCGATCGGTCCATCGGTCGGTCAACTGTCGGTTGATCGATCGATCGATTGATCAATTGCTTGATTGATTGATGGATCGATTCATTCATTCATTCTGGAACTACTTTATATTCAATGTGAATGATTACATGGGTCGATTCATTCATTCTTACAATTATTCATTCATTCATTCATTTATTCTGGAACTACTTTATATTCACTACTGATGATTACATGGATCGATTCTTTCGTTTAATTATTCTGGAACTACTTTATATTCAGCGCGGATGATTACAACAGTGGATACATGCAAGCCTTGGCGATGTTGGAAAGTGACGGCAAAGTGTTCTGGCCGCCCATCGTTAAACTTCGCAGTACCTGCAATATTGACATCACATACTTTCCCTTTGACGACCAGATCTGCAAGCTGAAAATGGGTTCATGGGCTTATGATGGATTTCAGGTGTGTACTAAAGATTTTTTTGTCATTATACAAATAGCTCCATGAAAAGGGGGCTTAATGCATCTGTAAAAAGTATCAAGTTAGGTCAGCCTGCGCATTCCGTGCCGGTGTAATGCAGAGAAATGACCCTTCCCTATAAAATGACCCATGGGTCATTTCACTACGAAAAGGAATGGCCCCAGTCATTATTCTTTGTTGAGAAATGATCCCAGAAGTCATTTCACTACGCAGAAGAATGACTCGGGTCATTATTCTATGTAGAGAAATGACGCCAGAAGTCATTTCACTACGAAAAGGAATGACTCGGGTCATTATTCTAGAGAAGTGACCCAGAAGTCATTTCACTACGAAGAGGAATGACCCGGGTCATTATTCTATATAAAGAAATGACGCCAGAAGTCATTTCACTACGAAGAGGAATGGCTCGGGTCATTATTCTATATAGAGAAATGACGCCAGAAGTCATTTCACTACGCAGAGGAATGACCTGGGTAATTCTGATACGTAGTGAAATGACCCATTGGGTATCATGCATTAAGGAGATAAATTACAATGTAAGCCCCCCGCCCCCCACCACGCGATTGCTAGAGAAAGTTTCAGGTTCATTCCCTTTCTTTAAGGTGGTGGACCCGTAATAGAAAACAGCTATTTCCACTATGATATCATTCTATAAAATTTGCTATTGTTAAAAATGAGTATTATTCTACCACTTTAACCGAGCCACTTTTTCCTTTTTGTTTGTCTTAGAATTATTATTTATAAATCTAAAACAACTATATTCTCATTACAAATGGAGATAATAATTACTTTCCTTTTCTGCATACTAACAAAAGTATTAACAAGTAATTTCACGATAGACATCAGGGGAATTTCTGGTCGGTTAATAATATGCAAAAGTATTATATCTGTATAAATCCATATTTATCAACCATCAATAAATTTTATTCCATGTCGCACTGGAAGTGTTACGGATCTACGGCTTTAACGTAGTGGACCCGTAAAAGAAAACATATATTTCCACTATGATATTATCCTAGAAAATTTGCTAAAATCAAAAATGAGTATTATTGTTAAACTTTCACCGAGCCATTTTTTTTCTTTTTGTCCTTCCTAGAATTATCATCTATATATCTAAAACCACTGTATTCTCATTACAGAGGGTTATGATAATTACCTCCCTTTTCTGGAAACTGACAAAAGTATCAACAAATAATTTCAAGATAGACATCAAAGGCATTCGTGGCCGGTTAAAGATATGCAAAAGTATTATATCTGTATAAATCCGTATTTATCAATCATCAATAAATTTTATTCCATGTTGAACTTGCAGTGTTACGGGTCTACTACCTTAAGTGCAGACTGCACCTAAAGCTCTTGATAAAACAATTAATGATCAGCTTATACAAACTGTAGGAAAAACCCCAATTACGTTCAGCCTAATAACTAAACTGGACACCAGAGGCCGTTTATAAGCTAGATCTAGTATACAGCTTATTTTTATGCCTAGTCAAAACGTCCCCAAAATATCAAATAGGTCAGTTCATACATCAATAATGAAGTTTTTATGCAGTCAGATCTTGATTTATACTGTCCACAAAAACACAAATAGTTTTAAATATGTTTTAACTCTTTACCACACGACAAAATTTTAGACTGGTTCAAATTGAAAGCATTTGCAGACGACAAAATAAAGGTGACTGAAAAATTGAAATTTGTTCTGGAAAGGGTAGAAAACACTGTGGGAAAAGGAGAAAATGCTGGTTACCAGCATTTTCTCCTTTTCCTACAGTGTTTTCAAACGGCTTCTTTTTAGGGGGCGTCAAAAGTAGGGATTGTGTGGTAATGGGTTGAGTAAAAAAATCAACGGTTTTAAGGGCTACGGTTCCAGCTTCTCTCCTTTTTTTTCTTACATTATCGCAGTGGTAAAAGAAATATCTTGGCAAAAGAAAATCTCTGTAATGCTGGTAATTGATGTCTTAATTAAGGTAATTAACCCTTTACCTAACAACCCCTGCTTTTGACGACCCTGAGAAAAAAACTTTTAGAAAACATTGTGTGAAAAGAACAAAATGCTGATAACCAGCATTTTTTCTTTTCCCACAACCTTTTCTTCTCTTCTAAAATTATCACGTTTTAATTGTTCAGTCAAGATTATTTTATCGTCTGCAAATGCTTTCAATTTGGACAAGTCTAAAATTTTGCCTTTTGGTACAAGAGACAGGACGATTAAGTGCAAAAAAAAAACTCCCCTTATCTCTTTACCAAACAGTCCATGTGTTTTACGACCCTGAGGAAGAAGCCTTTAAAAAACATTCTGAGAAGAGGAGAAAATGCTGGTAACCAGCATTTCGTCCTTTTTACCACAATGTTTTCTACCCTTCACAAAACAAATTTCAAATTTTCAGCCATTTTTATTTTGTTGTCAGCAAATTGACTGAAAAATTGAAATTTGTTCTGGAAAGGCTAGAAAACACTGGGAAAAGGAGAAAATGCTGGTTACCAGCATTTTCTCCTCCCACAGTGTTTTCAATGCTTTCAATTTGAACAAGTCTGAATTGTTGCCGATTGGTAAGGAATTAAGACAATTAAATGCATAAAAAACTCCCCTCAAACACTCTTTGATGATAGCAAATTTACTCACGATTTTAGTGATGTGTATCACATAAAAGAGTGCAATGACGTTTGCTGGTTGACAAATAGCCAAAAATCAAAGGCATGGTGCTGGACAGGGATTAGTTAAAATGATTTCTTATATTTATCTAGACACAATTACGCTCGGTTCAAGCCAGTTTTAACCCCTTACCAAACAATCCCTACTTTTGACGCCCCTGAGAAAGAAGCCTTTTGAAAACACTGTGGGAAAAGGAGAAAATGCTGGTAACCAGCATTTTCTCCTTTTCCCACAGTGTTTTCTAGCCTTTCCAGAACAAATTTCAATTTTTCAGTCACCTTTATTTTGTTGTCTGCAAATGCTTTCAATTTGGACCGGTTTAAAGTTTTCTTGTGTGGTAATGAGTTAAGCCATTTATTTACTCACTCCATCCTTATTTTATGAAACGATATAATCACTCTTGTTATATATAATAAATAATTTTAACATACCTGTGGTCATGTGTTGTGTACAATAACAACCCCATAGGAACTAATACCAATTGCTACCGTTTTACAAAAACATAAAAAAGGGGATAGATCTTGGACCTCAACGGTAACTAATGAGTAACCCCAACTTGTATAGTACGTGAATAGCACACCTTGAGGGGTAATCGCTGAGCTTTAATTGGACACTATAACTTGTAATTTTGAACTTTATCTGACAAAACATCTGAAATTTTGTAATAGAATAAGGAAAGGGTTGCGAACGAGACATAAAATTGCTCGGAAACAGTGCAGAGCAAGACATATACAATGCATAACATAAAACGACTTACAAGGCTCCGTTGCTAGCTTAGGGGCAATAGTGAAATTACTCAATTTGAAACGATGCAATTTTAAAAGTTTCGTAATGAAACATACGACTTAGAATGGTGTAATTTAAGACAGTGTGGGGTAAGAGGATTTAGTGGACGGTGTAGATCAAAATCAGTCTACAGAGAATGTTCAGTCTGATCTCTGATCTACACTGCTACATATCTAGATTATGGCCCAACTTGTCTCTTGAGAAAAAATGTTTTTAGCCTTTGTGAAAATGCAATTTATTTATTCATTAGTGACAGGGTTAACTTTTTACCACACAATCCAGACTTTTAACGACCCTGATAAGGAAAGGTTTTGAAAACATTTTGGGAAAAGAGAAAATGCTGGTAACCAGCATTTTCTCCTTTTCCCACAATGTTTTCAACCCTTCCAAAGTCAAAATTCAATTTTGAATTCACATAATACTTTGTCATCTGCAAATGCCTTCAATTTGGACGAGTCTAAAATTTTGTTGTTTGGTAAAGGGTTAAACCACTTTTGCCTGAGCATTGCTCATATATACATGTACATGTCGATATATTTTGTTTTCCCAGGTAAATATCTCCACGAGAGAAAAGCCAGTAGACCTCACCAATTACGTCACAAATGGCGAATGGAAACTGATGGATGTCAAGGCTATTCGGAACTCTATCACGTACCCATGTTGCCCTGCGCCATTTGTTGACGTCACATTCTACATCCATATCAGGAGGCGTACATTATACTACATGTATAACATCATCATCCCTTGCGTCATGTTGTCCACTTTGACTTTATCCGGCTTCTGGATGCGTCCGGATAGTGGTGAAAAAGTCACTCTGGGGCTCACTGTGCTTCTCGCATTTTGCGTTTTTATGCTTCTCGTTGCGGAAAATATGCCTGCAACTTCGAGTTCTGTTCCATTAATAGGTAAGTTAAACGCAAATTTAATTGACCTTTAAGTTTTGAAAAACATAACCATTCATGAATTGGTATGGGTGCCACAATGGTGTTTCCGCTTCATAATATTAACTTCCGCTAGATGGCATTTTTCAAATACCGACCTCTATGTATGGTAGTCTGTTTACAGAACTAGACTACGTTCCAAACAACAACCGTTCTTTCAAATTTTCAAAACAAAATAAACTTTTATCCTATAAAAACTGCCTGGCAGATCTAAGATTTATTCAGCTTTGTTGGGTTAGCATGAACCTTTGCACCAGTCATATTGCAGGCCAAATGACTGCCTTTGTTGTCTAATCTTGATTTGCACGTGTCTTCAAACTTTTTCTTTGCACCAGGACGGTGCAGTGATTCACCTCTTTTCTCCCCATTTTAGTTACAAGGTATTTCAGTGCATGCGCAGCTGTTCTATTTCTAGCATTTCTTTGCCAAGAATTTGCACAACAATCCATTTGATATTTGCAGTTTTTTTTTTTTTTGCAATTAGTTTTTTTTTCAATTAAATTAAATTATAGACTTGCCTAATTGACCACCTTCTAAGCTTTAGTCAGGAACAACAGATTCCACAGGATGATTATTGGCAGTAGAGTAACGAGGTATAAATGAATCAAATCACCCATCTTTTCCGTAAGTACCTTGACCCTTCGGCTGCTATGTGCGATTTACTGACCTTTTGCGGACAGTGTAGAGCCAAGATCAGACTGCACAGAATGTGCAGTCTGATCTTGGCTCTACACTGTCCGCAAAAGAGATATTTTTTCATCCCAAAAGTACTTTTAATATAGCAAGATTTGAGTTTTTTCCTATCGGCTTGAAAGTTTCATGATGATTATTTTGCATGGTAAGGATTAACATATGCCATGTTTTGCAGTTTCAGTTAAAAACAACAAAAGGATACCTAAAGTTTTATCACATGGCAAAAGCTAAGATAAATCTGAATTGAAACCATTTGCTGTCAACATAATAAATGTCTCTTAAGGTAGTTGTAAAGACGTGAGTTATTTCTAACGTGACCAAAAGACGACAAGCGAACAAACAAAATTTATTAGAACAAATATTAAACATTAACCAGAAGGATAGCAGACAGCAAAAGGCAGAAAGAAAGCGCAAAGAAGTAGCAAACAGAAAAGAACAGAGACATTGACAAATAAAACAAAACAAAAGCACAATTTAGCACAAAAGTTCCTTATCACTGTCTGTCAATAGTTCTCAAAGTCTGGTATATTCTTTTTGTCACATATGGCAAAGGAATCCGCAGAATGGCATAGATCTACCTTTAATGTAATTAGAACCTTTCTTCCAATAATGGATTTATCAGTAAAGTTTGCTCTGAGCCAATTTAGTTTACAGTTCGTTTGTTCTAAATAAGTGAAGTATTTACTTCCCTCTGGTGCAATGTTTTAGGTTAATTCACAGTACTTCATTAGTTCTGTTGTGTTTTTGTAAGTTCTGTCTTCTACATGTATCAACAACACTGTACTTCACAAATAGAGAGGCGAGGAGCTGTAAGTTTAAAGCAGCCTCATAAGACATGCAATCAAAGCAGTAAGCAAAGCTAAGCAACAAATCTTATGAATAAAATAATTAACACAAACTAGACCAAAGCGCTAGAAAATAAATGCAAAACAACAGAAAGACGAAAAAGCACAGGAAAACTATCAACTCACCAAAACTAATGGTTAGGCCAGATAACTCATAGCTGGTCTAAGACCAAGCTTCAAAACCACAGAGTCTTCACCCTACAACTGCCCACAGCTTACTGCCTTACAATGTCTAATTTGACATAATTATATTATACATCATACACATAGCAGAAATTGTTAGAAAAGCATGACAGAGTGAGTTTTATTCAAACATTATGTAAAGGTTATACCATGAATACAGGTAGGTACACAACATCTGTTATCCCTGAACAATAACCCTTAACAAATTTGTCACATACGTCCCCCCCATTAAATGATAAAATATACTGATTTTATCACAAGAATCTAAACAAATTTAAGGGTCATATATTCTTGAAAGCATATCAGCCAAAACATTATTTCTACCTGCAATGTGCTGGACAATAAAACGAAACTCTTGAAGGATAAGACTCCATCTTAAAAGACGCATATTCTTGTCTTTTACTCTATTTAGCCACTGTAATGGGAAGTGGTCTGATTCAATGACAAACTCTTTACCAATCAAATATTCTCTCAAACTCTGACATGATTTGACAATCGCAAGACATTCCTTCTCCACAGTGCTATAACGTTGTTCTCTTTGAAGGAGCTTTTTGCTAATGAATATGATGGGATGTCTGCAATTTTCTTTGACTTGTAGCAAAACTGACCCATAACCTCTGTCACAAGCATCAGTCTGCAGTATAAATTCACATGAAAAGTCAGGGTTTTGTAGAATTGGATATGTAACCAAAGCTTTTTTCAAAGCATCAAAAGCTATTTGGTGCTCTTGACACCAAATAACTTTATTTGGATTGTTTTTGGAGATTAAATCAGTCAGAATTGCAGACAATTTTGCAAAGTGCGGTATGAACTTTCGGTAAAATCCAATCATGCCTATAAAAGAGCGTACCTGTTTCTTTGTTTTCGGAGGCAAAACTTTCTGAATCACCTCTATCTTCTCTGGTGTCGGGTGTACTTCACCATTTCCAACAATGTGTGCTAGAAACTCAATTTTTTGAAAACCAAATCTACACTTGCTTGGCTTTGCTGTTAATGATGCTTTTTTAAGAGCTTCAAGTACCTGAGTAATATGCATCAAGTGATCTTCCCAAATTTCACTGGAAACTATGACATCATCAATGAATGAATCAGCAAATTCTTCCATATCACCTAGGACCATTTTCATCAGTCTTACAAATGATGCACTTGAATTTACCATGCCAAAAGGCATGACCAAGAATTGGTAATGACCAAAAGGAGTAATAAAAGCACTTTTTTCCTTTGAGGATTCCGTTAATGGGATTTGCCAAAATCCTTTTGTAAGATCTAACTTGCTAATGAATTTTGCATTAACTAACTTGTTTATTACATCCTCTAACTTTGGCATTGGCTGAGGGTCAAAAACAGTTACCTGATTAAGCTGTCTGTAGTCGACACAGAGTCTAATAGAGCCGTCTTTCTTTGGGACAACTACAATTGGGGATGCATATGGGCTACAGGATTTTTCTGCGATGCCAGCTTCAACCATGTCATTGATTTCACTTTTAACCTTATCTCTTAAGGTGTATGGGAGGCTGTATGCCTTTTTGCGCACTGGTATGTTAGAAGTGATCTTCACATCATGTTCTATAATGTTTGTTTTACCTGGTACATCAGTTAAAACATCAACATACCTTAAAAGAACTTTTTCTAGATCTCTAACTTTATCATTTGATAATTCAGGATTTGTTTGTACATGTTCAATTCCCTCATTTGGTGTAAGTAAGGGGTTGTCAATGTAAATGACCTCTTCATTCATACCCTCGCATACTGTAGTAGCTAACAGAGATATATTTGAATCAATAACTTCAGGATCAAATCCATCAATCTTAGACTCTACTTCCATGGCTGGATTGTCATTTGCTCTTTCAACCCATTCTTTCAACATGTTGATGTGAAATGTTTTTAAAGTTCTCTTACTACTTCCAGTTTGTATGACATAGTCTACTGGGCTAACTTTGTGTATTACTGTAAACGGCCCTTTCCATTGTGCCATTAACTTGTTTGATACAGAGGGAAGCAAAACACTGACTTTCTGATCTGGTTTTAATTCTCGGTTGCAAGCTTTTTTGTCATAATAGAATTTTTGTTTCTTCTTGCACCTATTTTCATTTTGTTCTGCAAGATGTTTCATTGTATTGAGTTTGTCTCTTGTTTTAACCAGATAACTTAGAACAGAATCTTTGTCAACCTCACCTTTTGGCTCTTCCCAACTCTCTCGTATAATAGTCAATGGACCTCTTACATGACGGCCATACAATAACTCAAATGGTGAGAAACCAGTAGTATCCTGTGGAACCTCTCTATAAGCAAAAACAAGATACGGCAGTAAGATGTCCCATTCTGTTTGCTCATCTTGAACAAAGCAAGTCAACATTCTTTTCAATGTACCATTAAACCTTTCAACCAAACCGTTCGCTTCTGGATGGTAAGGTGTACTAAGTATCTTATTGATGTTCAAAAGCTTACACAACTCTTTCATAACTGAGGAGGTGAAATTACTTCCTTGATCCGAAATAATTTCCTTTGGGACACCTACTCTTGCAAAAATACCCACCAGGGCTTCAGCTACATTTTCAGAGTCAATGTACTTAAGTGAAATTGCTTCTGGAAATTTGGTACCATAGTCAATAACTGTAAGGATGTATCTGTTCCCACGTTTAGTTCTATTTAAAGGACCAACAATATCTATTGCAATTCTCTGAAAAGGTTCAGTTATGGGGGGAACAGATATTAAATTTGCTCTTCTTACTCTACCTTTTGCCACACTTCTTTGGCATTGTGGACAAGATCTGCAGTATAGTGCTACATCTTTGAAGATGCCAGGCCAACAGAAATTTTGCAAAATTCTTTTTCTTGTTTTTCTGTTGCCTAAATGACCACCTAGTGGTACATCATGAGCAATCTTTAAAATTTCTTTACGAAATTTCTTTGGTACTACAATTTGATTAACTATCTTGCTATCACTCTCCTGGAAAGCTCTGTACATTATTCCATCCTTTACATAAAAGTATGCATTTCTACTGACTAATTTAGGCCCAAAAGCTAGATTCCTTACCTTATTCAAAGAGGTATCACTCATTTGTTCACGGATGAGATCATCAGAAGAACATATACCTTTACTCACCTCACTTTTGTCAGTCTTGGTGTCAACATTATCTGTACATTCATACCTGTCATCTTTCCACTTTTCATCAGCTTTCTCTTGCAGTATTTCATCTAATTTTTCATTCCAAAACATGCTTCTAGTAACAGCCTGAAAGGATTCTCTATCTCTGAATTGAGAATGAACATACCCGAAGTTACCAACAACAAGGTCTGCAAAAGGGTTATTCATGACAAGTGCATCCACAACCCCCGAAATGTAAGGTGTATCAATTTTTATTTGAACCTCATTGCAAACTTTTGTACTACCATCAGCCAAAGTTACACCTCTTTCTTTCCCGGTTAAGTCTTCAGAGGAAACAAATTGTTCAGATACAAAGATTGCTGTGCACCCTGTATCTCTAAGTACTTTGACTGGTTTTCCATTTACGAAACCATTAGAAATTTTTAGGCCATTCAAAAGTACAACACTGTTGTCATCTGGTTTAGGGACAATTGGTATTTCTAAAATTTCACCATTTGTACCTTTTTTTGTGGGTGAGTAAAGTAACCCATTTGCTTCATTGGGTTTTGTCACATTATTCTTGTCATTTTTGACCTTGTACGGACACGAAGCGATCAAATGCTCTGTGCTATCACAAACAAAACATTTGCGTTTTGCTTGTTTTTGATCATTGTTTTCAGTACTGTTTGTTCTATTACTACCATAAAATGCTTTCTTCTGAGTGTATTTCTTTTCAGAATTTTTGTGAGCAAGCTGATAAGCCTCGGCAAGACCCACTAATTCAAGTACAGACTTTGGTTGATGTTGTTTTAGCCATACCTGTAGATCCTGATCAGCACTGAACATCAACTGATCTCTAATTATCATGTCTACCAACTTGTCAAAATTTCCGTCAACTGACTCAGTGTCTTTCCAGTGGTCAAAGTATACACTCAGTCGCACTGAAAACTCTCTGAATGATTCACCATCAGCTTGCTTACATGATCTGAATTTTTCTCTGTACTCCCATGCATTTAGTCCATACCTGTCTAAAATAGCTCTTTTGATAAAATCATATTCTTTACTCTCAGCAAATGACATTCTTGAGTACGCTTCCAGTGCTTTTCCGCTCAATTGGGGAATTAAGTGGACAGGCCATTGCGATTTCGGCCAACTGTGCACAAGAGCAAGTCTCTCAAATGAAGTTAGGAAAACTTCAATGTCCTGTCCATCAACAAACTTGGGCAACTTTGCCTTTACACTCACTCCTTGTGATACAGTAGCTTCTGGATTATGTATTCTCAATTCTAACTCTTTTTCTCTTAATTCAATTTCTCTTAACTTGAGTTCACAATCCCTTTCTTTCATTCTTGCATCCCTTTCAGCAGCTCTTTCACTTCTTTCTGCATTTTTTTCTTCTCTTTCTGACATTTCCCTTAACAATGCCAGACACTGATCAACTTCCTCGCCTCTCTCTATCAACTTATTTAAACATAAAATTGTTTGCTCACCAGCCATATCTTGGGATAGAGATTCACAAATTAAATTTCTTAATTCATGAAAGTACCGCTGCCACCACTGTAAAGACGTGAGTTATTTCTAACGTGACCAAAAGACGACAAGCGAACAAACAAAATTTATTAGAACAAATATTAAACATTAACCAGAAGGATAGCAGACAGCAAAAGGCAGAAAGAAAGCGCAAAGAAGTAGCAAACAGAAAAGAACAGAGACATTGACAAATAAAACAAAACAAAAGCACAATTTAGCACAAAAGTTCCTTATCACTGTCTGTCAATAGTTCTCAAAGTCTGGTATATTCTTTTTGTCACATATGGCAAAGGAATCCGCAGAATGGCATAGATCTACCTTTAATGTAATTAGAACCTTTCTTCCAATAATGGATTTATCAGTAAAGTTTGCTCTGAGCCAATTTAGTTTACAGTTCGTTTGTTCTAAATAAGTGAAGTATTTACTTCCCTCTGGTGCAATGTTTTAGGTTAATTCACAGTACTTCATTAGTTCTGTTGTGTTTTTGTAAGTTCTGTCTTCTACATGTATCAACAACACTGTACTTCACAAATAGAGAGGCGAGGAGCTGTAAGTTTAAAGCAGCCTCATAAGACATGCAATCAAAGCAGTAAGCAAAGCTAAGCAACAAATCTTATGAATAAAATAATTAACACAAACTAGAACAAAGCGCTAGAAAATAAATGCAAAACAACAGAAAGACGAAAAAGCACAGGAAAACTATCAACTCACCAAAACTAATGGTTAGGCCAGATAACTCATAGCTGGTCTAAGACCAAGCTTCAAAACTACAGAGTCTTCACCCTACAACTGCCCACAGCTTACTGCCTTACAATGTCTAATTTGACATAATTATATTATACATCATATACATAGCAGAAATTGTTAGAAAAGCATGACAGAGTGAGTTTTATTCAAACATTATGTAAAGGTTATACCATGAATACAGGTAGGTACACAACATCTGTTATCCCTGAACAATAGCCCTTAACAAATTTGTCACAGTAGTGTAACCATACTAGAAAACAGCTATTTGCATTTTATTTCATGCTTTCCGGTAGGATATCGAGAAATAGCAGTGAAAATATTTTTCGATCTTACACTGGTATTACCAGTGAAAATACCGATTTTCACGTTCTTGTTGCCTAGGTAAATTGCGCGTGCCTAACAACCAGATGGGAAATATGACGTCATATACCTTACATTTCTCGCGCTTGACGTAACGTTGCCATGCGGGAGGGGTACGCCACGGGGAATAAGGGAAAATAACTGTACTGAATTTTGATAAAGCTCCTCCCTCAAAGGGTAAAAATCATGACATAAATAGAATATTTGTTTTTTTCGGTGAAAGATCGAAATTTATTTCATCTCGTGAACACCATCGGTAATATTTTCACGAGTGGCGCAGCCACTCGTGAAAATATTACCGATGGTGTCCACTCGATGAAATAAATTTCGATCTTTCACCGAAAAAAAAAAACCAAATATCCTCTATATATTATTACCCTAGAAAATTCGGTATGATTAAAAATGAGTGTAATTGTACTACTTTAACTGAGCCACTTTTTCCTGTTTTCCCTCCTTAGAATTATCAATTATATATCTATATTCTCATTACAAAGGGAGATAATAATTGCCTCCCTTTTCTGGAAACTAAGAAAAGTATCAACAAGTAACTTCAAGATAGACATCATAGGAATGTCTGGTCGGTAAAACATAATGCAAAAGTTTTAGATATATATCTGTATAAATTAGTATTCATCAACTATCAACTATCAAGAAATTTTATTCCATGTTACACTTGCAGTTTGTCGGGCATACTACCTTAAGAAATAATAGATCTAGCCTATTTATTGATGAAATACTGGAAAACATTATGGGAAAAGAGAAATAGCATGAAATTACTAGCATTTTTTCTTTTTTTTTTTTCCAATAATATTCTGTTCCCTCGATGTTTTCAAAAACCTTCCTTACCAATGTCTTTAAGATTTGGCGTTGATTGGCGAAGGTTTTTAAGTACTTGTAATATTACTATAAATGGATAAGAAAATAAGGTTGGTATAGTTTTGTGTGATACACGCTTCCTCTAATAAAGTTATTAAATGCTCATATTTGCCCTATAACTAGATTTTTGCCACCTTTATCTTTATTGCTGAGATTGCATGATGTGTGAAGCAAGACCTCGACCTTTTCGACATCGATGACGTCATGAGTATTTCCACATGACTCACTTTAGCAGGTGCATGGTGCAACCAACTCTCCCAAAGTCCGAGTCGATCGCCACATCCTCGTTGACCCAGTTTCTATTCGCTCTGTAATCGACCCTGAGCATTATCTTCCGCTAGATGGCATTTTAAACGCCAGATTATACATCTACACCGAAAAACAACAACCGTTATTTCGGATTTCACGAAATGAAATAAACGTTTCTAAACACAATAAAACGCCACTTGGTACGATTCATGCAGCTTTGATCGGCTAGCATGTAACCTATGCATCGACCATTCATTTAACCCATTACCACACGAGAAAATTTTAGACTGGTTCAAGTTGAAAAGCATTTGCAGATGACAAAATAAAGGTGACTGAAAAATTGAAAGTTGTTCTGGGAAGGGTAGAAAACACTGTGGGAAAAGGAGAAAATGCTGGTTACCAGCATTTTCTCCTTTTCCCACAGTGTTTTCAAAAGGCTTCTGTCTCAGGGGCGTCAAAAGTAGGGATTGTGTGGTAATGGGTTAAACAGCTTCTGCATGCTTGTGTAGCAGTCTAATAGCTTTTCGATATAATCCCTACTTTTCCCAGATATTAGGGGGATGGGTAATGTCTCATAGCAGACAGGTGGAATCTCCGAAGGATATGATACGCACAGGCGACGCGATTTTACCACAAATCTCCCCAAAAATGTGGGCACAGCCGGTGTAATGCACAGAATGACACCCCCCCACCCCTTACAAAATGACCCGGGTCATTCCTCTGCGGAGAGAAATGACTTATGGGGTCATTACCCTACGTAGAAAAATGAGCCGGGTCATTTTGTAGGGGGAGGTCATTTCTTTGCATTTCACCGGTAGTGCCCATATTTTGTTTTTTTTTTGGATTTGTGGTGAAATCTTAAAGAAATTAATAGAGGTGATTTTTTTCGATGCATTTTATCCTTATTATGAGAGAGAGAGAGAAAAGTTTTATTATTAAAGGTTTTGCTTTTCTTTTCAAACAGGAATCTACCTGACGACGATCATGTCAATGACGTCACTATCCGTCATCCTGGCCGTGCTGACGTCAAATATCAATCACAGGGGACAAAAAGAGACTCCTGTACCGAGGTGTCTGACACAATTTTTAAACTTTATATCCAAATGTATGTGTATGAAACTTGTGTTTTTGGACCCATCTCAGCCAACAGTGCGGACAGATTGGCGTTCACACGCGTCAAGCAGCACTGCTAAACCATATCAATATATGAGTACCACAGTTTCAGGTGATTCTGGATGCTTACTTGACTATGAAAACGTGGATTCTGCCAATAAGAGTCCAGATCAGCCGGCAAATCATCTTCCACGACCACAGAGAAATGGTGAATGTACGAGCAGAGAGTTATCTTTAATCGTGCAAAAACTCGATGTACTTTTGGCGAAGGAAGAGGAGAAAGAACATTGTGATCTAATCATAAAACAGTGGATGGAGGTGGCCGAGGTGATAGACAGGTTTTTATTCTGGTTGTATGTTATTGGAACAGTGATCGCTACAGTATTTCTACTCATGGTTTATCCCATATTTAAAGAAATGGGAGTAGAGAATTCAAACAGCACTGGAATATAATACACGTAGTCTAATTGGATAAGACCGGATGTGTCATTGCACATGTGATCCATGAACCAGTCTCTTCTGCGCACTGATTGGTTGAATTATATTAACGCATGGGTTGTACCAAGTGGTGGCCTTATTACCAAGGATATTAATCCGAGGATAAATAGTTCGTATGTACGTGTCACATAACATGCTTCTAAGGAAAGTTGACAGTAAAGACTTTTAAATTGCAAAGGAAAAGTATTTCACAGTACCAAATAATACTAACAAGGTAGAAAGGGCTTGTAGCCAGCGAGTATAAAGTATCATTCACAATACATGCCAAATAAAACTAATAAGTTAGAAAGGGCTTGTAGATATAGAGTAGTAGCATATATTTACATGTTATTAGGGTATGTGTGTGACGACATATGATCCCTGGTGTAAGATACATATAGTTAGTAAGATATGTAGTGAATCAATGCTTATAAAATTGAACACATGTAATATGAACCAGGATGGTTTTTCTTTTGCCATAAAAGCTTGACAATAACTATATTATAACCCTTTACAATATAATCCCAAGTTTTAACAACCCTGTTGAAAGGCGTTTGAAAGATAGTGCCAGCATTTTCTCTTTTTTACCAAAACGTTTTCTATCCATCCTGAAATGAATTTTAGATTTTTGTCGTCTTTAAATTTGGAGAAATCTAAAATGTTTGTGTTCGGTAAAAAGAATAGATTTAACCAATTACCTAACAACAAAATCTTAGACTGGTCCAGACTTAACTCTTTACCAATGACGCCTTTTAACGACCCTGAGAAAGAAACCTAAGAAAAACATTGTGGTAAAAGGAGAAAATGCTGGTAACCAGCATTTTCTCCTTATACCACAATGTTTTCTACCCTATCAAACAAAATTTGCGTCAATTGAGCCAAAATGAAATTTTCGTCTGCAAATGCTTTCACATTTGGACAGGTCTATAATTCTGCTGTGTGGTAAAGAGTTGAAGTAATTACAGACAAAAAAAACCCCAAAATGTTGTCCAAATGATGAGCAAGAAAAAGCAGTCTGATCTTGATTTTAAACTGTCCGATAAGGATATATATATTCCCCTGAAAAAATTTTGGATAAGTAGAATACCGTATTCATCCCAATAAAAGGGCCCTCCCTAATGATAGCAGCCCTCATACCGTATTCTCTCAATAAAAGGGCACTCCCAATGGTAGCAGCCCCATACCGTATTTCTCTCAATAAAAGGGCCCTCCCTAATGATAGCAGCCCCCATACCGTATTTCTCTCAATAAAAGGGCACTCCCCAATGGTAGCAGCCCCCATACCGTATTTCTCTCAATAAAAGGGCCATCCCTAATGGTAGCAGCCCCCCATACCGATTTTATACTGTCCGATAAGAATATATATATTCCCCTGAAAGAATTTTGTAGAATACCGTATTTCTCCCAATAAAAGGGCCCTCCCTAATGATAGCAGCCCCATACAGTATTTCTCTCGATAAAAGGGCCCGCCCTAATTGTAGCAGCCCCCATACCGTATTTCTCTCAATATATGGGCCCTCCCTAAAGGTAGCAGTCCCCATACCGTATTTCCCTAAATAAAAGGGCCCTCCCCAATGATAGCAGCCCCCCATACCGTATTTCTCTCAATATATGGGCCCTCCATAATGGTAGCAGCCCCATACCGTATTTCTCTCAATAAATGGGCCCTCCAAAATGGTAGCAGCCCCCATACCGTATTTCTCTCAATAAATGGACCCTCCCTAATAGTAGCAGCCCCAAACCGTATTTCTCTCAATAAAAGGGCCCTCCCCAATGGTAGCAGCACCCATACCGTTTTTATCTCAATAAAAGGGCCCTCCCTAATGGTAGCAGCCCTATACCGTATTTCTCCTAATAAAAGGGCCCTCCCCAATGGTAGCAGCCCCCCATACCATATTTCTCTCAATAAAAGGGCCCTCCCCAATGATAGCAGCCCTATACCGTATTTCTCTCAATAAAAGGGCCCTCCCTAATGATAGGAGCACCATACCGTATTTCTCTCAATAAATGGGCCCTCCCTAATTGTAGCAGCCCTATACCGTATTTCTCTCAAAAAAAGGGCCCTCCCTAATGATAGCAGCACCATACCGTATTTCTCTCAATAAAAGGGTCCCCCCCAATAGTACCACCTCCATACCGTATTTCTTTTAATTAAATGGCCCTCCCTAATTATAGCAGCCCCCCATACCGTTTTTCTCTCAATAAATGGGCCCTCCCTAATGATTGCAGCCCCCCCCATACCGTATTTCTCTCAATAAAAGGGCCTTCCGTAATGGTAGCAGCCCCCATACCATATTTCTCTCAATAAAAGGGCCCTCCCTAATGATAGCAGCTCTCCCATACCGTATTTCTCTTAATTAAAGGACCTTCCTTAATGATAGCAGCCCCATACCTTATTTCTCTCAATAAAAGGGTCCCCCCCCCAATGGTAGCAGCCCCATACCGTATTTATCTTAAGAAAAGGGCCCTCCCTAATGATAGAAACCCCCCATACCGCATCTCTCTTAATAAAAGGGCCATTCCCTGATGATACCACCCCCTATACCGTATTTCTCATAATAAAAGGGCCGTCCTTAATGATAGCAACCCCCATAACATATTTCTCTGAATAAAAGTGCCCTGCCAAATGGAAGCAAACCCCATACCGTATTTTACTTAATAAAATGGCCCTCCCTAATGGTAACAGCAGCCCCCCCCCCCGAAAAATCCCTACATCATGATACTACATTAGACATTAGTTGATTAAAATGACACAATATTTGAAGAATCTGATGAATACTTCCTCTTATTTGATTAATATTTCCACTTAATAATCACTAAAGAAATCTAAAGCACTAAGAAATACAAAATTGGACAGACTTTTGGTGGTTTCTTTTTTTGCTTTGCAAATTGGGTACAAAATAAAGGCTCCCTATGTATGTTTTGCATGGCTCCTAGGAGCTTTTATTAGGAGAAAATACATAACTGGATTTTACTATATGTTTTTAAAAGCTTTATTGCACTTACTGAGTCGATAAGGATTAACTCTTTACCAAACGACAAAATTTAAGACTTGTCCAAATTGAAAGGTTTTGCAGACGACAAATTGAATGTGACTTAAATGATGAAATTTGTATGTGACAGGGTAGAAAACATTGTTGGAAAAGGAGATAATGTTGATTACCAGCATTTTCTCCTTTTCCAACAATGTTTTAAAAATCCTTGTAATCCAGAGTCGTTAAAAGTCGGGATTGTGTTGGAAAGAGTTAACCCTTCACCAAACAAACCCCGGTTTTTTACGGCCCTGAGATAGTTAAGCCTTTTGAAAACATTGTGAGAAAAGCAGATGTTGGTAACCAGCATTTTCTCGTTTTCCCACAATATTTTCTACCCGGCTGGAAATGAATTTACATTTTTGAGTTTTGTTTGTTTTGTAGTCCACAAGTACTTTTATTTTTGACCAGTCTAAAGTTTTGTCTTTTGGTAAAGAGTTAAAAAACCCTAAGGAAGAAGCCTTTTAACTCTTTACCACACAATGACGACTTTTGACGACCCTGAGGTAGAAGCCTTTTGAAAACATTGTGGGAAAAGGAGAAAATGCTGGTAACCAGCATTTTCTCCTTTTCCCACAATGTTTTCTACCCTTCCCAAATCAAATTTCGATTTTAGTGTCACATTTATTTGAATTTGTCGTCTGCAAATGCTTCCAATGTGGACCAGTCCAACTTTTTGTAGTTTGGTAGAGCGTTAAAGTTTCATGTTTTAATAAAACTTAAAAATGCATCTGAACCAACTCTTAAGCAGACGACAAAATTTTGGATGTGTCCAAATTGAAAGCGTTTGCAGACGACAAAACGTATCAAATCACTCAAATACTAACATTTGTTTTGTGAAGGATAGAAAACATTATGGGAAAAGGAGAATGCTTGGTACTAGCATTTTCTCCTTTTCCCACAATGTTTTCCAGAAGGCTTCTTTCTCTGGGTCATTAAAATTATGTAGTAAAAGGCTAAGACAGTCTTGCCCATTAAGTAAAACCTTTACTCTACCATTCCTAATTTTGAACAACCCAGAGGAAGCATCTTCGCGAGCCAAGGTTACGATCACTATGTGGATCTTACCTTGGCTGATTGAGCCCGATTTCGAGATTCCTGCAATGCGCCCTCTATTGGATGCTGGTTATTACCCCCTTTACCTCATATTTCTAAAAGCAAATGAATATCGTTTTACAAACCGCTTACGAATACACATGAAGCGATTAGCAGACATCCACGTGGGTTTTCATGTTTACTTTCTATTCAAAAGGTATCGACCTTGTTCTATTTTTATCAAAGATGAAATGCTACGAGCGATTTCATTCGTTGCAATTAGAGCTGGCTGCACCCAATGAAAAAGCGTATCGGGGGAATGTAAAAATCAAGCTCGATCCGCCAAGGATATAGTATAGCGTAGTGAATCGTCAGCCTTGGCTTGCGAAGATGCAGAAGAAGAAGCATTTTGAAAAAAAAATGTAGGAAAAAAGAAAATGCTGGCAGTTAGCCATATTCGTGGACCCAGTTTCGATTCATTCTGTAATGCATGGAGACATTTTCAAAATGTCATTGTGTGATAAAGAGTTTAACTTTTTACCAAACAACAAAATTTTGGACCCATCCAAATTGAAATCGTTTGCAGACGGCAATAAAAAACATGGCTAAAATGTTGATTTGTCAGAAATAGGATAGAAAACATTGTGGGAAAAGGAGAAAGTGCTGGTTACCAGCACTTTCTCCTTTTCCTACAATGTTTTCAAAAGTTTTCTGTCTCACTGGTGTTAAAAGTCGTCATTGAGTGGTAATGGGTTAAGATCTCATCTGAAAGACTACTAGTAATTTTAAATGGCCATGCATGGGAACCGAACCCACAACTTAAAGTGACAAAAACATGTGTCCAAGAGTCTTACGCATCCCCAACTGAGGTATGTGGTTTTTTTTGGTTATTTCCGTTTATTTATCGTCGATACCGGTTGCCCATCTGAGCGACGCCCCCAGAAGACCAGTACGGGGGATAGTGCAAGGATACTGGTCGAAACTACTGAGAGCTTCGCCTGGTTCTTTAGCGTGCTCGGCGTATAGCACTGTCACACGGGACTTCAGTTTAATGTCTCATCTGAAATACTATTAGTAATTTTATTTGACCAGCCGGGGATTCGAACCAACAACCTGTAGTGACCCGAAACATTGTGTTCACGAGTCTTACGCTCTACCTACTGAGCTGTATCGGCTGGTAAGAGAGGTATGTGGGCTGGTCAAGACAATAGTTATATCCCCCCACAATGTAGTGGAGGGGAGTATACTAGAATCACCATAGCTGTATGTCTGTCCGTTCTTTCCGTAGACACAAATTTGTCCGGAGCAATACTCCTAGTGTTTTTCAATTACTGAACTCAAATTTACATACAGGCTTCCTATATATATATGAAGTTGTGCTTGTGCAATTTTCATGACCCAGCTGCGATTTGTTACGGAATTATTTACCCTTGAACTTTTTTTCAACTCTGTGACAAAGACCTGTATTTCTGACAAGAAACTGCAATCTCCGAGCAGGGTTGTCGTTCGTTACTCTCACCATACATCTCTGCAATGGGCTAAATGACTTGAATCTTGTCAAACCGAGCAAAACATGTTTTGTTACTGTCTAACTGTTTCATGTGTAACATTATAAAGTAAACAAAAGTAATATGGTTCTGGATACATTATAGGTGCATTCAAACTGATGAATTTACCTGTTTACGATGGAACTATTGTTTTCGAGCTTCTTAACTGATTAGAATCTTACACCAATTTTAACAATGCCCATGAATGATGACGTCAGTTTCGGTACGCCTATTGAGCTAAGTAAAGTTTGTAAGAATAAAAAACAAATTATCGTCGCTTAGAAGACATTTAAGCTTTTCAGAAAATCCCTCTTTTTCTTATTTCCTACCACTAAGTCTGATTGGCCGTATGCTGTTTGAACAGCACACAAAACAATCGATATTGGTCTTTTGGTATTTGTGTCGCCATTTGACTTGTGGTCATGTGACGAAGATATCACGTGATGACGGACTACTTTCTGAGCCAATTACAGAGGTGAATGAGAATGATCCGTAGTGTAAGAGAGTGAATGAGCTGGTGGGGAGGGGGGTATAATCATGTTTAGGGATAGCTCTAGTTGTGTTTGGTGCTGTACGGTTTATTTTCATTGTTGTTTGTACATATTTTATCATTCCATAATCACAGTTTGTAAGTCATAAACAGGGAGTAACTTGTTCCCATTAATTGAAACATTTAACTGAAACATTTACTATTGTTTTTACTCTTTTTTTTCTGGAAGAGTGTTTGTGTGAGCAGTGTCATAGATTGAAACATTTAACTGTGATCCATGCGAAGAGGGACAATCTTAGAATTCTGAACAATATTTAGATGAAAACAGATCAACGATAGTGCAGGCCAAGTTGGGTTGATAGTTCAAAAATGATTGTATATTATAATAACGTAGAATGACAACTTTTCATATTGAAAATATCATAAAAAAAAAAAAAACACCAAAAAGTGTTATTGACCCTGGTCAGCCTGCGCAATTCGGACACTTTTGACACTTTTTGCAGTTCCCAGATGGTCCCTTTTCATGTGACGGGTCACATTTACAATATGTTCAACCACAGGCCTTTCGATTTCCATTCATCCATCGCAGAATAATAAAATTTTCCCTGGTCAATCGTTGAACGCTTAGGAAAGCATATTGGTGCAACGCCTGTATGTATTATGGAATAGTGAAATTTTCAAAACCGTTACTATAAATAGTATAGTGGCAATTGCCTCTTTGCTGTATATTATATAGAATAAAGAGGGATTCTCCAATGTTCTATATATAGTGACGGTGTCCTATAATGAAAAATTCTTCTGTAATCCCGTGATAGACCAATGAAAAATTCTTTATCCCGTGACCAATGAAATTTCAGAGGCCTGAGATTCAACAAACAACACTTATCACTAAAACTAATTGTCTGGTGTCCATAGTTGTGAGACAGATAAAACGATGGCCTCGGTAGCATATTGATTGATAAGGTGTTTAACGCAGTTTTCAACATTATTTCGGTTATATCGCGGCGGCCAGTGCACCTATCCATGCATGATCTCTTGGAGTTTCTTTTACTACTACTTCGCACAGCTGTCGTTCCAAGCCACAGGCTGCTTTCCCACATGATAATTATTGAATCAATGGTCAGGAATGAATTCTGTAGCAGTGACTATCATCAATCCTCGGAAAGAAATTGGCTGAGCCAGGGGTAGTAGCCAGAGATCGAACCCTAGACCCTATGTTCTCAAGTCCTGCTCGCTACCGACTGAGCTACCGGGGCTAGGCCTCCTAAGCACAGGGTCCAAAGTTCAATACCAGGAAGCAGTAATCAACTTTTGAACTGCCCACCAGCTCACATACTCCACTCAAGTACTGCTGAAGTTTCTAGGAAGCAGATTCGAGAGAGATTAGAATAAGTTGCAAGAACTTGTTTCTCAAATGATATAAAAGGGACAGTCTTGGAATTGCATCAATTCGACGAAAACAAATCAAAGAAGATAGTACAGGTCAATTTATGTTGATGGTTCACAGATGATTGTATACTAAGGTAGAATGACCAATTTTCATACAGAAAATATCATAAAAGCGAAAAGTGTCGATTCTGGTCAGCCTGCGAATTCTGCGCAATCTGACCAGGGTCGACATTTGTTGAATTTCTTGCAGTTTCCAGATAGTCCCTTTGTGCATGACAGGTCGCATATATCTAACCCTTTACCACACAATCCCGACTCTTAATGACCCTTGAAAGAATCCTTTTGAAAACATTGTGGAAAAAGGAGAAAATGCTGGTTACCAGCATTTTCTCCTTTTACCACAATGTTTTCTACCCATCCCAAAACAAACTTCGAATTATTATTTAAATTTTTATTGTGGTCTGCAAATGCTCTCAATCTGGACAAGTCTAAAAATTTGTCGTTTGGTTGAGAGTTAAACAAGACTAACTTGACTAAAAATTGCCTGGTCTGTCCCATAAGGGAAACAAACCCTGAAACGTTTGCATTTCAACATGAGTTATTTCCCTTACAAAGCCTTATGCTCTATATTGTGGCAAAGATGGTATTTCTTTAAGATCAAGATTCTGTTGAAAATTAATCTAAAATGGCTTTGCGAAAGCATCAAACCAGGAGTGACTTATTCCTGTAGATTGAAGTATTAAACAGACACTTTTGCTATCGTGTTTAGTGTATTTCTCTTATAAAACTCCCGGAGCTAAATTACTCTTCCCCTTTTAAAAAAGTCTCAACTCCCAAAAACTTAGATCACGGTAAGGCTACTCCAGTCCGGCAGTTGTCAAAATCCAACCCCTGCCACTTATGTAGCATGCAATGGCCTGGTCACCCATTCAAACACTAACCACAATGCTGTTGCTTAACTCTGTACCACACAATCCTAACTTTTATCAATCCCGAGAAAGAAAGCCTTTTAAACAAGAGCCGTCAGAGACGGGTTATGCTCCCCGAACAAGTGCTTGTCATAAAATATAAGAAATTGATATAAATTCACTTCTTTTATCCCAGAAGAACCTGTTCATGCCCCCCAAAATTGAAGTGAAAAGGCAATTACTATCTTAGAGATAGCAAACACAAACTTTTAGAGGACAATAAGCTCAATAAGCCCCCTTAAAGCCCCCTTTTCCCATAAGACAATATTGGATCATTGCAATAAATACAACGGGTGTGTGGTTTGTAGCATTTTTTAATAATAATTCAAAACTTGAAATTTCATAAATATTTGAGCAGTCATGTATTAAATATTACATAAAACAATTTTTTACATGAAGCCCCCTTTTTCCGAGACACAGCCTGAAATTGAGAAAAAGGAAGAGAGATATCTCGGCAACGTTCCAACAAGTTCAGATTTAAAATTTCACAAAGTTTTGAGTACTGATAAAGGAAAACCTAGTGAAAAACAATTTTTTCAATGAAGTCCCCTTTTTCCATGATGCAGCCTTAATTTGAGAAACCAGGAAAGACGTATTTGCCCATTAATAATTCATAGATTGCAAAAACAAAGGGCACATGATGAAACTTATAAAACAAGATATAACCATGAAATGCTGACAAAAACTGAACAAGATATTAGTAAAAATTGCAACTTGCATTAGGGCCCCTTTTTCATTTTACAAGAAACCCCCTTTTTCCATGACAGAGGGTCAAATTGAAAAACACATAGATAAAGAAACAAGAGCACATGGTGAAACTTTGAAAAAACAATATAACCATGAATATAATGAAATTTTGACCAAAACTGAATGAAATATTAGTAAAAATTGGAATTTTGCAAGAAGCCCCCTTTTTCCATGACAGAACGTCAACTTAAAAAAATGCCCAGACTAAAATAGCAAGGGCACATGCTAAAACTTTCCATAAACAATATAACCATGAAGTTTCATGATATTCTGACAAAAACTGAATGAGATATTGCTAAAAATTGCAATTTTGCATTAAGCCCCTTTTTTTCCATGACACGGGGTCAAATTGAAAATCCGGGAAATCTATATCAGCGCCTTACCCTAAGGAGTTCATATATGAAGTTTCATCCAATTTGGTCCAAGGGTTGTGGAGAAATCGCTTCGGACGGACGGAGCGGCGACTATATACTCGCCCTTCGGGGAGCATAAAAACACTGTGGGAAAAGGAGAAAATGCTGGTAACCAGCATTTTCTCCTTTTCCCACAATGCTTTCTACGCTTTCCAAATCGTCTGCAAATGCTTTCAAGTTGGACTAGTCCAAAATTTTGTCGTTTGGTAAGAGAGTTAACCCTTTACCAGACGACAAAATTTTAGCCTTGTCCAAACTGAAAGCATTTGCAGATGACAATTTCAGTGTGGCTCAAATGGACCAATTCTTCTTTTACAGAGTAAGAAACATTGAGGGGAAAGAAAGAAAATGCTAGTTACCAGCATTTTCTTCTTTTTCCAAAATGTTTTCAAAAGGCTTCTTTTCCAGGAGCATCAAAAGTCGTAAAGGTTTAAATATGCACAGATATACACCAAACTACATCGCTGTAAAAACTAGCTAACAGCAAGGAAGGTGTGCTTATATGACAATCTTCTCTGAGAATATATCCACACCTCGGTCTCTTGCAAACAGTGAAAATCACGATCAGCCAACTACAGATGTACTGTTTTATCTTAAAGATGGGTATTTAGATTTTTCACATCTCACCAAATCAATATATATATATATATCGCTTAAATCTATATGAAAACACAATACAAATCATCAATAATTAAGAATCATAAAAAAGTTTTTGATGGTGTTTCCTTAAGAGGCTACGTAGCCTCTTAAGGCACTTTTTATATTTCAGGCCAGAAATCAAAAAAGTATTGTGGGAATGTCAAGTGATTGGCAAATGTCTAATGACGCTTAAATTCCATCACATAACAAACATGTAATTATCTTACATAATGTCTTCTTCGGACCCTATATTTGAAGCTTCGTCTGTGTAATTCCGGTATGTAAATCAGCAAGCTGCTCATGTAAAAATATAACGTGTTTTCCATCGGTGTCGACCTGGGTCGTAGTAAATTTGTATTTTCTCTTGGTTTTTGGATGGTTTTCGACTACTGGGGTTTTATGAGTAAAAATTAAAAGCCTTTGGGAGTATATTATCTAACGATAATTATTTTGTATTTTTGTAAAATTTTCGTCCAAAAATCTGAAGGTCCACCTTTAAAATCTATAATGTGCAGATTATGGCTCCTTTTTGGCCAGCACAGCCCTAAACATCTTCGCGAGCCAAGGTTTCGATCACTACGTGGGCCTTACCTTGGCTGATTGAGCCCGATTTCGAGATTCATGCGATGCGCCCTCTATTGGATGCTGGTTATTATCCCCCTTTACATCATATTTCTAAAAGCAAATGAATATCGTTTTACAAACCGCTTACGAATACACATGAAGCGATAAGCAGACATCCACGTGGGTTTCCATGTTTTACCTTCTATTCCAAAGGTAGAGACCTTGTTCTATTTTATCAAAGATGAAATGTTACGCGCGATTTCATTCGTTGCAGCTAGAGTTGACTGCATCCAATGAAAAAGCGTACCGGGTGAACATAAAAATCAAGCTCGATCCGCCAAGGGCAGAGTAGCGTAGTGAATCGTCGGCCTTGGCTTGTGAAGATGAGCCCTAAAGTGCTGAGCCAGATATGTTCATTTTGCTGAGCTTAAATGGTACATCATAAATCGGATTAACCCTTTACCAAACAACCTCTGTTTTTCCTAACCCTGAAGTAGAAGCCTTTTGAAAACATTGTGGGAAAAGGAGAAAATGCTGGTAACCAGCATTTTCTCCTTTTTCCACAATGTTTTCTACCCTGCTGGAAACAAATGTCAATTTTTGAGTCACTTTTATTTTGTCGTCTGTAAGTGCTTTCAATTTGGACTGTCTAAAATTTTGTCGTTCGGTAAAGTGTTAAGGTAAGACCCAAATATTTCTACTGTAAGCCTTATCCTTCTAAATAAGTCAATTGAAACTTAACTTAGTAGACCCCTGATAGAAAACAGCTACATGTACTTCAAAATAATATTATCCTGTAAGATTTGCTGTAATTAAAAAGGAGTGTTATTGTACTGATTTAACCAAGCCACTTTACCCTTTTTGTCTTTGCTGGAATTATTATTTATGAATCTAAAACTAAAACTACTATATTTTCATTACAAAGAGAGATAGTAATTACCTCCCTTTTCTGGAAACTAACAAAAGTATCTACAAATAATTTCAAGATAGGCCTAAAGAAATTTCTGGTCGGTTAAAAATGTGAAAAAGTATTATACTTGTATAAATCCGTATTTATCAACTATAAAGAAAACTTTATGCAATGCAAACACTAAAGATATTAGGGGTCTACTAACTTAACCAAACAACAAAATTTTAGACAAGCCGAACTGAAAGCACTTGCAGACTACAATTTAGACGTTACTCAAAAATTGCAATTTGTTTCCAGCCTGTTGTTACATAGTTCGGATCTGGTGTTTGTTAGAGTATGAGGTGATGTGTGCGTTTGGGTTTGTTTTTGTTTTTCACATCCATGACTCTCTGTCTGATCTCTTGTCTGAATAGAAGCCTTAATCCCAGAGCAGCTCTGATCCTGCTTTAATGTCTTTTGAAGCTTTCATTAATAACACGAAAGATTCTGTCCACGTCTCCTTTAACTCTCATTTGTATATTGTTGTCTTTTCTGCTGTGCTTAAAAATGCGACCTTTAAATGTCTTTTCCGAGTGGCACTCACAGTGTTTTACGGTGTCACAGTAAATTAGTATTGACTTTGTAACAAAATTTCAACATATATATTTATTGTCATCAAGGTCTTTATATAATTCTACGTTCCTAAAATCCCCTGCTGCCAAGTCAATTATTTCCGCGTGATACTCATACAATTTGTCCTTTTGGTATGTCTTTAGCAGCAAAGGCACCGCGGCCTTTCACTCCATCTATTTTATTGATTACAAGACATGGCCATTTTTTATCATTAACTTGAGTTCTGATTGATTGTTCCAGTAGGGGGAGTTCTTCTGAGTTCAATATCAACTTCCCTTTTACGTGTCTTTTTTGAGTGTGCAGTCATCAATAGCTTGTACACTACTTGCGTTTTTTAACACTTTTGGACCAGTTCTTTTGTAACATATAGCTGTACATCTATTGCTTGACTGAATTTTGACGGATCATTCAGTTTTTTGAAGGCTTTGGCAATTTCTCTTGCTCGGCACATATCTGTAGTGTAGGTGACGTAAGACCGTCCGAATTTTATTAGCTTTCTGTGGTGTACTTCATCAGGGATCTCGAGTTTCTTAATTACTTCTCAAATGTCATTTCTAGTTGGAAGTCTGGTGTTGCTATCAATAGGTCCCAGTTGCTCTCTAATTTTCTTTCCATACTTCTTTTGGGTGTGCGATTTTCGTTTTTTGCATCGGATGATGGGAAGGATGATGATGCTAATGATGATGTGGATGTCATTGCTGCTGTTCTTGCTGCAGCTGGTGGTGTAATCTTCTTTGTGTTGCTGTTGACTGTTCTGGTGATGATGACGATGATTGAGAAGGAAACTGTGAAGGTATCGCCTGGCCTTCATATTCTTAAAAACCAGGGCTCGGTTACTACAGGTAAGGTTCAACATGTTGAATACATTCACCCTCTCACTTCTCTGGCATCTAATGTTTAACAAGGTTTTACAGTCTGTCTTCGCTGCCTCGAAGGCTTTGAATACTCTTGAAAGGTAGTCTTGGTAATTTAAACATGGGATTGTCTTTTCCACTCTATTTCTTGGTAAGTACACTATGGATTTCAGTCGGATTCATAAGAAATTTAATGACGATTCTTGATACAAGTCTGTAGCTATTTGTTCGTTTCTCCTTTTGCTGATGTGTTTAGCATTGGCTTTCTGTAGTTCTTATACTCTCATGGTGCAGACGTTCCTGTGATTACTGGCTTGTGGGTTGGTAGCGCAGTATTCTTCGTTTTTCATTAATGTATCTAGGAGGTGGTTTATCACCTTGTGGTAGTTTGCAATGTTGCAATCTTGCTTTCTTTGCAGTTTGATAGAAATCATCGTGCAATTATTGAAAAATAGAACAGACAAAAGAAATTGATGAAAGGACCATAACTCATTTGAGAATCATTTAACCACAATCAAATAATGACATGCACTTCTTTATCATGAAATGTCCTATGAATCGGACTGAAATCCACCATGTAGTTACCAAAAAATAGAGTGGACAAGGCAATCCCATGTTTAAATGACTCGGAGAAAAATCCCTCAGAAATCATTGTGGGTTGTGTTGGAGTTTAACGCCACTTTAACAGCTAAGGTCATATCATGGGGGTCGGTGACGCACATGTGTTTCCTGGCTTTCTCAGACCAGTACTACCAGTACTTTCTTTCAAAGCCACCGACTACTTTTCTCACATGCTTCAGCAGAGGTGAGAGGCGAAAATACGCCAGAAAGAAAGTTTACCTCAACCGGGTATCGAACTCACAACCACCAGGTCATGAGTCCAACACGCTCACCACTGAGCCACCCGGGCGGGCTACATTGCGGGAGAAGGGGAAAATGCTAGTTACCAGTACAATATTTTCCCCTTTTCTCCCAAAGTTTTCTATCCTATCAGATAACTAAAGCCTTTATTATACAATGCCCATTTTTAATGACCCTTTAGGAGAAGCCTTTTGAAAACAATGTGGGTAACCAGCAATTTCTCTTTTTCCCATAATTTTTTCTACCCTATCAATCAAAATCCGCATAATTGAGCCACGTTGATATTGTACATCTGCAAAATGCTTTCAATTTGAACAGGTCTAAAATTTCTGTCCTATGATAATTAGTCGCCGCGCAGAAGCGCGCGGCTATATTTTTAATAGTTTTTCGAGTTAGGCCATGGATAGTGGGAATTTCGTTTTTATAGGGGTGTTAGGTTAACAAGGAATCTTTCTAACGTTACTTCGCCTTAAACAGGCTTTTTAATTCATTCTTAAACTACGAAATTGCAATACGATACTATTTTTGTTCTATCAATACTTACATCAAAAAACCGCCTAATTATTTCTTTTATTGTCGCTATTCGTGAGAAATGGACTCGTCCACATAAATGGCTTGTTTCCATTGGTCAAGGCTGTACAGGTTTCCAGTCATTTCGTACCTGGTTAATTTCGTACCTAGGTCATTTCGTACGATTTTGGTCATTTCGTACCTACTTATACTTTCAATTTTGGTCATTTCGTACCCAGTTGGTCGTTTCGTACAACCTTCGTACACAGGTTTAATAATCATTTTGATTATTTTGTAGATAGTTTTTCCTACTATTTGTGTGTTTTTTGTTGAATGACCACTGCTAAAATTGTGCATTGCTGAAATTGTGCTAAATTCCGCCGAAGAACGGGTATGTTGGTTATGATTGTATCTGACCATTATAGGTTACTTATTTCTAAGTTTAGTTTTTACAACAAAGATAGTTTAGAACTCTTTTGTTTATCTCTCAACGGGCTCTGCATAAATTTAATTTGTGGAAAAAATCTGGAGAGAGGCCACTTTTTCGCTGTGTTGTTCATAATGATAAAGCGCGATGCAAAACCATGATTCTTTATGAACACTGTTCACCAAACACTATAGTCTTAGACTTGTTTAAATTGAAAGCCTTGTAAACTTACGTCCTCTTGAATCATACTTTCCTAGGACAGCAACATTTTAGTAACTTAGCCCTGCTTTCACCACTTTCCCAAACAAACACGGGTTATCACATGTGTGCTATCAAATTCTTTTGTCCAAACATGTTGGATAAGGAGAAATTGCTCGTTATAAGCAATTTCTTCTTTATTAAATACTTTTTCCCCACTACTAGCGAATTTTCCACCATTTTTGCAGTTTTTTAAATTGTCATCTGCCAACTCTTTGAATTTGGAAGAGTCTGGTATTTGTCGTTTGGAAAAGAGCTAAGAGAGCGCTGTACTAGGGTATTAGATACTGTAACAGAAGACAAGTTTTGATATAGGTTACTATTCACATAATTTCATAATGTGTTAAAAAATCTGCTGATGAAAACTGACATTTACTTACTTGCCCTGGCTTTTTTGAAGCATTAAACAAATTTTTTTGCGGCGACTTTGATGCTTTGCATCAACTTTCTCTTGTGTTCCATTGTACTGATTTTTGATTTGTTGTCACAAGCTAATGTTTTGAATTTTGGAGAGTCTACAATTTGTAGTATGGAAAAAATAAATGCAGCAAAGAAACCAGTATCAGAGTTGTATTATCTTTTTTTGTCCGTAACTTTTTACCAAACGACAAATTTATAGACTGGTCCAAATTGAAAGCATTTGCAGGCGACATTTTCAATGTGGCTGAAAAGGTGCAATTTTTCTTTGGTAGGGTAGAAAACATTGTGGGAAAAGGAGAAAATGCTGGTGACCAGCATTTTCTTCTTTTCCCACAATGTTTTCAAAAGGCTTCTTTCTCAGGGTCGTTAAAAGTCGGGATTGTACGGTATAGAGTTAACTTTTTAAAAAGCAAACATTTTTAGACTTGTCAAAATTGAAAAATTTGCACACGACAATTTACATGTAACTAAAATAATTATATTTTTGGATGAAATAAAAGAAAACATTGCGGGAAAAGAGAAAAATGATGGTAAACAGCTAAAACAAAATGTTTTCTTTGAGTCACATTTGTCGTCTGCAAATGCTTTCAGTTTGGACCAGTTTAAAATTTTGTTGTGTGGCTTTGATAGGGAAAAAACAATGTGAGAAGAGGAGAAAATGCTAGTTTCCAGCATTTTCTCCTCTTCTCACATTGTTTTCAAAAGGCTTCTTTCTAAGGGTCGTCTAAAGTTGGCATTATGCAATAAAATGATAAATCCTTTACCAAACATCCTGCCTTGGAAGATATTGTGGAAAAAGTAGACAATGCTAATAGCACATTAATGACAAGTTTCAGTTTTTTAGTCACTTACTTTAACATTTGCTTTCAATGGGAACATAATACACTAAACAAATTATCTGGTAAAATAAAACTCCTCACTTAAAAAGAATGTAACATACATGTGTTCATACATTTTTGAATGGTGGCAACCTGTTGCCATGGGAGACATAAAGAACCACGGTACATCGAGGACAATCAACAAATGATTAGGATTTAATGATGAAAAATAACAGCTCAGGCCCTGTCATACAAAAATGTGCCATGGGTCTATTGGAACATTTTGTATTTTATAACCACCCCCTTCCCCATCCCCTCCGATATCTCTTCGTAATTTTGGTCAACAAAACACATTTTAGTCTTGATTAAACTGGAGGGATCTACAGCATTTTCTCCTTTTACCACAATGTTTTCTACCCTTCTCAAAACAGATGTCATTGTTTGGGTGACATGTATTTGATGGTCTGCGAATGCTTTCATTTTGGGCAATGGTCAACCCCAAGTCTTGATTAAACTGAAAGCATCTGCAGCATTTTCACCTTTTACCACAATGTTTCCTATCCTTCCCAAAACAAATTTCATTGTTTGAGTAACACGTATTTGATGGTCTGCAAAATTTTAATACTCTCATTTCTGGCAACGCCAAGATTTTTTTTGGTCTGGGAAAAGGCAACAAATATTCACAATTTCTTTAAAACTTGGTTGGAAAAGGAAGTTAACAAGAGGACCAAGATGGACCTGGATCGCTCACCTGACTTTTTGAGCGGACTATAGCCATTGTTTTTGAGGTATTGAAACTTTGGAAAGAAAATTATTATTTTGCCAAGCAATTTTGGAAAGGTCATTTCAAAATCTGTCACCGCCCCTACAATCATCATAACAACAATGATTTTCATGATTCAGAATTCTGTAAATAAATTCTATGATAGATCACCCCAAGGACAATTTCTTGAAGAACAGCACAAGCTCGATCATGACTTAAAAACACAAGTCGAACAAGAGCACCACATGCAGGTGCCAACAATTGGCTATTGTTTTTCGATGGATAAAAAATTCTTTAACAATTTTTGAAAAGGGTCACCCAAAGAACATTTCAAAATCTGACCAGCTGTTCCAGAGAAGAGGAATTAAGCAGATCAAGATCAGACTAAAAAAGGCTTGTAGTCTGTTCATGAATGTAACTTTCTCTATGCTTTTGTTCGATATTGTTACAAAATCAGATTTAACTACATCTTCATCAACACTACTGCAAATTATACATGGGTAGAAAATATGCAAATTACTGATAAAGCGCATTTTGCTTTCATAAATGTTTTCAAATTCTATACAATCGGTATAGACATGGTAAAATGTGCAAACAGAAAAGTTTATGAATATTTCAAATTCGTGAAAACGCAAAAATGTCCACTTAACCCTTTACTACACAATTGCGACATTTTGACGATCCTGAGGAAGAAGTCTTTTTGAAAACATTGTGGGAAAATGAAAAAATGCTGGAAACCAGCATTTTCTCCTTTTCCCACAAAGTTTTCTACCTTATCAAAGAAAGTTGGTTTCATTTCGGCTACTATGAAATCTTCAAATGCTTTCAATTTGGTTAGGTCTATAAATTTGCCATGTGGTAAAGGGTTAATCCATTTATTTCCTTTGAAACTCAAAATGTTAAAAAAAACATACCATTTTTGGATGACTAGGTCCAACTACTATTGATGAGTAATTGAATAAGCTACAGAAAAGGTGAACAAAAGCATGAAAAGGCTTTTTCATGTCAATGTATCTTAGTCAACATTGAAATGATGTCTTGGCAAAGAAGTGGATGGATATATTTTTCTAGAACATAAAAAAATGGCAACAGATATGGAAAATTTCAAGTTATGCATCTGCCTCTTTATTTTGGTGATTCTGAGGACTCCAACAGTGAAATGCACAGAGGTGATACATCCTGCACAGACGTGTGATTTTACAGTGCACCCCAATTGCAACTATACATTGAGTATGTTGCCTAGCGATGGCTGCTTTGAAAGTGCCAACGACACTGTAGTGTCCAGGATAAAACGATCAAGTGCTATCGAGCCTCAGATATCAACAGAACTTTTGGCAAAAAAGATAAAAAGGGTACAAAACAAACTGTCGAAGGAAATGGAAAATTTATCAACTAGGGTTCTACGGGGTGTCCGACGGATTGAGACAGTTGTAATGGAACTTGTGGGTCAACAAACGAAACAAGGAGGAGCGAATCCAAGCACCTGTCCATCGGGATTTGAAACAGTAGACAACTGGAAGTCCTGCTACCTAATGTCGAAGTTCAACACGAGTTGGTATGACGCCAAAGATTATTGTAACGCTCTAGACAGCCACGTCGTGTCCTTGTTGACATTGAAGGAACATTATATTGTCACATATCTCATCAGAAACAACCCTGGTAAGTTATTTAGTTGCAGCATCTCTTCTAACAAATTAGAACAATTACTAGTTGTGCCTAGCGGTTCACCCCTATCCCGCTACATATCAGTTGTGCCTAGCGGTTCACCCCTATCCCGCTACATATCAGTTGTGCCTAGCGGTTCACCCCTATCCCGCTACATACCAGTTGCGCCAAGCGGTTCACCCCTATCCCGCAATATACCAGTTGCGCCTAGCGGTTCACCCTATCCCGCAATATACCAGTTGCGCCTAGCGGTTCACCCCTATCCCGCTACATACTAGTTCGCCTACGGTTCACCCCTATCCCGCAATATACCAGTTGCGCCTAGCGGTTCACCCTATCCCGCAATATACCAGTTGCGCCTAGCGGTTCACCCCCATCCTGC
The DNA here is from genome assembly GCA_943736015.1 of Tridacna crocea. Classification (NCBI taxonomy): domain Eukaryota; kingdom Metazoa; phylum Mollusca; class Bivalvia; order Cardiida; family Cardiidae; genus Tridacna; species Tridacna crocea. The sequence continues at coordinate 27,224,297 of OX031066.1, read as the reverse complement.
TATATAACTTGAGTGATTATTTTCATAGTAAAAACCCGAATATTTATATTTCATAGCTCTATTTTGAGGAATAAAATCTCTCTCTCAGACAGTGTAGATCAAGATCAGTTTGCATGTTCCCTGCAGTCTGATCTTGATTTACATTGTTTGCAAAAGGTCAGCGAGTTGCACTTAACAACCTATGGGTTCAATATTGATTTCCAAATGTTTAACCCTTTACCAGATGACAATTTTTTTATCCCTGTCCAAATTGAAAGCCTTTGCAGAAGATAATTTCATTGTGGCTCAAATGGTGCAGTTGTTCATCGATAGTGTAGAAAATATTGTGGCAAAAGAAGAAAATGCTGGTTATCAGCATTTTCTTATTTTGCAACAATGTTATCAAAAGGCTTCTTTACAAGGGTTGTCAATAGTCGTCATTGTGTGGGACAGGGTTAAAGAAGCCATCTTTTACCTGAATCTATACCTGGTAATTAATTTGTGATATCGATATAGGATAGAAAATCCTCTGACAAACATAAAACAGTTTTATCCCATGCACAAGATGCCAAGTACTTCTTGAAAATAGCTACAAAACTGGAAAAGTAGGCCCTTATTGAAGGAAATTTTCTCTTTTTTATAAAAATACAGTTTTAACAGAAGGTGGGCTTAAGGTAACGCCTGTGTAATGCATTCCCGGTAAAAATTCTAATTGGTTGATAAATAAGAATAAATACGGATTTATGCAGAAATAATATTTTTGCACATTTCTAACGGATCAGAAATTCCGTTTATGTCCATCTTGAAATTACTTTTTGATACTTTTGTTAGTTTTCTGAAAAGGGAGGTAATTATTATCTCTTTTTGAATTGAGAGTATAGTGGTTTTAGATTTATAAATGATAATTCAAAGAAGGAAAAAATGGAAAAAATGAATCGGTGAAAGTAGTTCAATAATACTCATTTTTAATTATAGCTAATTTTGCAGGATGATATTTTAGTGGAAATAGCTGTTTTCCATTACGCGGGTCTTACCTTGAATTGAAAACATGTATGAAAAGAAGAAAATGCTGGTAGCCATCATATTCTCCAATTCGAACAGTCTTTTCTACCATTTCAGAGACAGATATGATCCTCTCTCATACAATAAATTTGTTTACAAATGCTTTCAATTTGAATGGGTCTAAAATTTTGTCATGTGGGAAAGACATTTTTTAGAATTTCACAGTATGACAAAATTGAGCTCTGTTTGAAGTGAAAACATTTTTAGATGACAAACAAAATTACGACATTTCTTTACCCATAACATTTTTAAAAATAGACATATGAAATATAATATTCAATTATTCAGTTTTGAGGTCTCGTAACAAGTCATTGCTTCTGTACCAAAAGCTTCTGTCACATGCACAAAGTATATAACCCTAATCACAAAATGGCGACTTTTAAAGACCCTTGGGAAGAAGCCTTTTGAAAACAATTGCGGGAAATGGAGATAATGCTGGTCACCAGCAAACTCCCACAAACTTTTCTACATTTCGAAGAAAATCGTGTCATTTGAGCTACTATGACATTGCCCTCTGCAAATGCTTTAATTTGGATAGGTCTAAACTTTTGCAGTGTGGTAAAGGGTTAAATTTCTTTCAGATGAATGTCCTTGGGGTCTAAACATTTTGGTCTGTCTGAAACAAACTTGTATAATAAACAATAAACAGAGCTCCAGATAAAGGGAGTGATTTTGATTTCAAAACTGAAAATATTAATAATTCTTGACTAAACCCTATGTTATAGGCACTCATTAGAATATTCTCATTGAGTACTCACAACATAGGGTTTGGAAGAGAAATAATGGATTTAGAATACCATCACTACCTCTTATCTAGAGCTCTGATAAACCTTTCTCAAACAACAAATTATAGACTGTTCCAAAATGCTAGCATCTGCAGACTACAGAATTGGTATTCTGCACACAAAATTGGTATAAATTAGCTTTAGGTCTGATATGGTGGAAAACATTGTGGGAAAAGGAGAAAATGCTGGTTACCAGCATTTTCTCCTTTTCCTACAGTTTTTTCAAAAGCCTTCTTCAGAGTCATGGAAACCAACGATTGTGTAGTACATGTATATATATGGCTAACCCTTAAGCAAACAACAAAATTTTGGTCGACACCAAATTCTGAACATGCAGATAACAAATATATAACTGAAACAACTGAAAGTTTCTTTTTGAATTTAGAAAACAGTGTTAGAGAAGACTGGCATTTTCTACTTTTCCCACAATGTTTTCAAAAGGCTTCTTTCCCAGGCTCGTTAAAAAGCGAGGTAATTGTAAGGTTAAAAGGTCAATACATTATATCCGCAGATGTGCAGGACGCAGTAGGCTGGTGGACTAGCGGAACTTTCTATCCCAAAACCAAACAGTGGATGTGGGCTTCAGACACGGAACTCCGACCTCTCACCTACATCAAGTGGGCCGCTGATGAGCCAAATGAACTGAGTTTACAGTGTATAATGCTTTATTCTGGAGATGAGCTCTTATGGCATGATGAACTTTGTACGCAGAAGTTTAATTTTGTTTGTAAAGTTGATTTACTAGTTTGACCGGATTCAATGTTGTGGAAAAACTTTTTCAACTTATTTCTTGACATTTAACTCTTTACCAAATGACAAGATTTTATACTAAATTTAACCCTTTACCACACAGCAAAATAATTTTAGACCGATTCAAATTGAAAGCCATTTGCAGACCACAATTTCATAGTGGCTCAAATGATGTAATTTTTCTTTGATAGGGTAAAAACTTTGAAATTTCTTTGGAGAGGGGCAGAAAAATAGTGGGAAATGGAGAAAATGCTGGTTACAGCATTTTCTTCTTTTTCCACAATGTTCTCAACAGGCTTCTACCTAAAGGTCATTAAAAGGCGTCATTGTGTGGTAAAAGGTTAAAGCACCTGCAAATGACAAAATGAACATAACTCAAAAATTGAAATTTGTTTCCAGCAGGGTAGAAAACATTGTGTGAAAAGGAGAAAATGCTGGTTAATAGCATTTTCTCCTTTTCCCACAATGTTTTCTATAGGCTTCTTTCTCAGGGTCGTCAAAAGTAGGGATTGTGTGGTGAAGGGTTAAAGATACGTCTCTTCAGCCAGAGAGTAGACAAACACTGGTAAAACTTTACAGTGTGTAGAATATAGTTTGCTGTGTAAACATATACAAAATATACAAAAACAGATATGTTAAGACCTGTGTAATGCACTTCCGGTGAACATTGGGCAGAAATTCTAATTGGTTGATAAATGAGGATTTATGCAGAAATAATGTTTGCACATTTCTAACGGATCAGAATTCCATTTGATACTTTTGTTTGTTTTCTGAAAAGGGAGGTAATCATTATCTCTTTTTGAATTGAGAATATAGTGGTTTTAGATTTATAAATAATAATTCAAAGAAGGAAAAAATGAGAAGGTGAAAGTAGTTCAGTAATACTCATTTTTAATTCTAGCTAATTTCGCAGGATGATATTTTAGTGGAGATAGCTGTTTTCCATTACACAGGTCTTACTTAAGTGGATGGGAAAAAGAGATGCAGGGGATTTATCTTTGATTCTTACGGTGAACTGTGGTCGTAGCCCCCCCAGAGAATGACATGCATTTTCTGTCAACCTTGCATCCGTCAAGGGCAATATTTGGCACAAAGACCCAAAATGGTTATACTTTCATAAAATAAAGATAAAAATTCTTAAAAAAAGAAATGCACGAAAATGATAGTAGATTTATCTTTAAAATACTGAATAAAGGAATCACATTTTATCTATAGGCAGGCCCAGTTTTCATTTTATCACTTTTAGGTATCTTTGGTCACACAAAAATTGCAATGAGAAATAAAAACAAGAGGACCATGATGGTCCTATATCGCTCACCTGAGTACCAAGCAGCAAAGGTCTACAATAAAGATATATCAAACATCAAGATTTAAGTCCAAATGATAATGAAACAAGAGCAGCAAATTGTCGCAATTTGACTTAAGACTTCGAAATTCCGCTGCAGACAAGTAAGAAATACTGTAAGAATAAAGTTCAAAGTGGAATTACACAAAATTCGTGCTAGGTAGCGTTATTGTTCTTGTGCACTGTACTCTGTAATATTACATTATTATTATTATTAATTGGTGTTTTATGGCGCATCAACATCTGTGGTTATTTAGCGTGCATGAGGATAATATTTAGAAACATCAAATTAAAATGTTAATTTGAAAGTCTACATTTTATCATAAAAATCTATCTCTTTTAGGTAGTCTAAAGTGTTATTTTGTTTTACATGTATAGATGAATTTTGCAAACTATCAACACTAAAATGTTTTGACCGCATACGGTCGAAATTTTTACAGTTTAATAAAACATGTTTTACAGTTAAAGGTTATTACAGTTTATACATTGTGGTGCTCTCATCATTTAAAAGATGCACATGTGAAAACCTTGAGTGCCCCACAAGACATCTTGTTAAAATTACTTGACTTTTTCGGTTACAATAAAATTCATATTTATCATAAAAATTTGGCTTAATCGCTAAAAGCTTCTTGTTAAAACATTGTTGCCATTTCATTTGACATTCTGACTTTATAAATTCATTTGTTTCTTGTTTTTTTATTAGTACAAGGGATTTTTATGTTGGCTATGTCCATATTTACAGCATCCTTTGCTTCTCGATCAGCTATTTCATTACCTTTTATATTAATGTGGCTGGGAATCCAGCAGAATATTATTGTTTTTGTAAATACATATATTTTCTGAAAAATTGTTGAATCAATGGATTTGGGTTACCAGGATGTTTTAAAGATTGAAAAACTGACAACGAGTCAGAAAAAACTATGAATGAATGAATGAATAGCATTTTAAGGCCCGTCGACAACTTAGGTCATATTGGACGCACTTACTTAGTAAACAATAATGCGAGGTGAAAATAACATACATGTGCAACAACATAAGACAAACATGATAAATGAGGAATGGATGAAACACAAAATGATGCCCCTTTTGTCGCCTTTTACGACATGCATGCTGTCACTTTTGTTCCGCCAGATGAAATGGCAGATGTGACGATCGCGGGACTGCAGTGGTTTATTCTTATACCCCCGATTAAACCACACGGGGTCCCACAGGCCAACTGATTCACATTCCAAACCATATTTACATCAAGAAAAAAAATATAGGATTTGGAATACGAACTACCCAGCCTGCTGCAATCGTACCAATTACGAGGAAAGCAGCCGTTTGTCTCTAATTTTAGTCGCCTTCTACGACATGCCATAGAGAAAGGCCGAGGTCCTATTCTATACAGTAAAAACCCCCGGGACACCAAGGGGATGAAAAAACTATGAATTTTTTTTATTATTGTTTTGTATTGAACAGAGAGCACTATTTAAAGCTACAGCTTCTGCTGAAAAAATAGAGCTAGGGGTTTCCTATTTCCGACGCCAGAGCTACATAGCTATCATACTTAACAAACCTTAAGTGAAGAGAAACTATAGGTCTATTAATTAGCCTATCAGCCGCCAATTTATAAAGGAAAACAATGTAAAAGATATCAAAAAAGAAAATATCTAACCCGGTTGGTATCATAAGATACAAAGAAAGAAATATATATAAAAGTATGTAAACCTAAAAGCTAGACACGACCGAGCCGATTGAGACGGGTTGGGCCTAACCCATCCCTCTTGTCTATCCGAGGCCAGGGCCAAAGCAGTGTGTTGAGTGCTGGAGATCCCTAGGCACTCTCAACTACCAGGTTCCCGTTTTCCGGCATACGAGATGCCACCCACGGCAAACAAGTGGCTTCTGAATAAAAGACAAAAATCTTTTATCAGAAGAAAGTTTGCTCAATGTAACTATTTTCAATGTAGAAAGCTTTAGATATAGAGTGTTAGCATGATATCTTTAATGATTAGATCTGATAACTTAGAGCTTACCAGAATTCCTATTATAGATCTCTATTTGAATGTAAGGTTCTAAATTCAAGTATGCCAAATGCTTCAAGTTCTTAAAACATATAGTGCTAGAGATTGGAAAAGGTGTTGACAAATACAAGAACAAAACATAGATGTTATACACAGATGATGTTATATTCTTCGTCCAGTGTGCTACCCACTGGCACAGATGATACACGCACAAATGAGCATGTTAGTACTGTATATGAGATAGGAAAGTATATAGGAAAGATATGCCATAAAAAAAATGAACAAGAGGGCCATTGGCCCTGGTACACTCACCTTAGACTATAGCTTATGAGTAGAATTCAATTCTTTGAGTAACTTTGGTAAACAAAGGAACATCCCTGCCAAGTTTCATCAAGATTTGCCAAGTGGGTAAGAAGATGTTTAAAGAAATTGTTGACGGGCGACAGACGCCGGACATAGGGCAATCAAATATCAAAGCTCTACACCTTCCAGTTTCAAAGAAGAATTTTAAATTTTCCTTCTTTGTCCTATGTTCGAACTTGTGGTCCCCGGGGCTGGGTCAGTTTTAACCAAAGCAGCATTCTTGGAACAAACTTGGTAGAGGTCCATTCAAAGATGCTACATACCACATATCAAAGCTCTACACCTTCCCGTTTAAGAGAAAAAGAAATTTAAAATTTTCCTCCTTTGATCCCATGTTCCAACCTGTGACCTCCGGGGCATGGCCAGTTTAGACGCCAGGGACATCTTATGACCAAACTTGGTAGAGGTCCACTAGAAGATTCTGCATACCAAATATCAAAGCTCTGCACCTTCAAGTTTCAGAGAAGATTTCTAAAGTTTTCCTTCTTTGTTGCTATGTTCACACCTGTGACTACCGGGGCAGGGCCAGTTTTGACCCCAAGGGCATAATATGGACAAACTTTGTAGAGGTCCACTAGGAATTCCTACATGCCAAATATCATAGCTCTATGCCTTCTAGTTTTAGATAAGAATTTTAAAATTTTCTTTCTTTGTTCCAATGTTCGAAATTGTGACCCCCGGGGCGGGGCAAGTTTTGACCCCATGGGCATGATTTAAAGAAAATTGGTAGAGGCTCACTAGGAGATGCCACATACCAAATATCAAAGCTCTACGCCATCTAGTTTCATAGGAGAAGAATTTTAAAGTTTTCCTTCTTTGTCCCGATGCTCAAACTAGTGACCCCCAGGGGTGGGGCCAGTTTTGACCCCAGGGACATCATTTGAATGAACTTGGTAGAGGTCTACTAGGAGATGCCACATACCAAATATCAAAGCTCTACGCATTCACATTTCAGAGAAGATTTTTCCTTCTTTGTTCCTATGCTCAAACTTGTGACCCCAGGGGTGGGACAAGTTTTGACGCCAGGGGCATAATTTGAACAAACTTAGTAGAGGTCCACTAGGAGATGCCACATACTAAATATCAAAGCTCTACGCCTTCAAGTTTCAGAGGAGAAGATTTTTAAAGTTTTTCTTCTTTGTTCCTATGCTCAAACTCGTTATCCCCCAGGGCGGGGCAAGTTTTGACCCTAAGGGCATAATTTGAACAAACTTAGTAGAAGTCCATTAGGAGATGCTACAGACCAAATATCAAAGCTTTACGCCTTCTAGTTTTGGAGAAGAAGATTTTCAAAGATTTCATTTTTTTTGTGTTGCCATTGCAACCAGCGTTATGGGTGGAATTGAACAATTTTGGTAGAGCTTTACCCAAGGAACATTCCTGTCAAGTTTCATGAAGATTGGCCCAGTGGTTTAGGAGGAGAAGATGTTTAAAGAAGTTGTTGACGGACGACGGACACCGGACATAGGGCAATTACAATAGCTCCCCTTTAGCACTTTGTGCTAAGGTGAGCTAAAAATAAAAAAAAATATTTATGTTTAGTTTATCTGGAAATATTTAATTGTATTGAATTTAGTGGGTTTTTTTTTTCATATTAAGGTTGATCTTGTTATTTTCTTTTTTAGATTTACTTTTGATTGGATTATTTTGGACCTGTTTTATTATTTTTAGTTCTATTATTACTGGTCTCCTCTGTTTCTGGGGACTTTAACCACCCATATGCCACAGAGGCGAAGGCAGCCACCAATTTCTAAGGCCCTGAGTGGAGGGGGCCATTGATGAGATAAACTTTGCAAGTTTCACGAAAATCTGACCAAAAATGCAGACTTTATTGCGTAAACAAAATGAAAAGACTAACGGATGGACAGACAGACAACGGACACCACCGCATGACATAAGTTCTGCTGGCTCTGTGCCAGAAGAGCTAAAAAAACAAAACAAAACAAAAAAAACCCAATATTGCCGCCCAAGCAACCTGGCCACAGCCAACAAGACGATGCTGCACCCATATCACCCGTGCAGTCTGCTACAACTGCAACCACTGCGACTGAAACCACCAAAACCAGACCTTCTATACCCCCAATCAACAACCAGCAAAGATGTCATTAGGTCTACGTCCACAAGTAGAGGACGCATATTAGACAGTGACTCTGAAGCAAAAGATCGCAATCCTGAAGTATTAGCTGTACCTTTAACATCAGTTAGTTGTTTATCGCCACTGCGAACCACCAGCAAGGATACAGTTAATGTCGAATCACCATCTTGGCCTGTCCTAGATGTAGTACCATCTGAAACCAGCGATTCTGATAGTGATGAGCCACAAGCAGAAAGCCAAAGAAGCAAAGTCCAAGCAATAAGTACAAGACATAAGTACATAGTCTACAATCTGGACGTATCGGCAACAGAGACATATTTTCTGAGAGAGTCAAAATTTTGAAGCTCCTAAAAAGCCATTACACGTCGTTAGCTGAGGATAGAACAGCAATCCAAAAATCATGAATAATAATTTATCTTTTGCCTGTAAAATCATGAAATTCTGTGCCCTAAATCACCGTGTAGATGGCTTCCGTTGGAAGCATCTCAATGCAGGGAATGCAGGAAATATTGACACACTGGTATCAACATTAAGACACAAGGTACAAATAGCACCGAACTACATTGCCAACTACCTGAAGGTGATAAACCACCTCCTAAATACGTTGATGAAAGACGAAGAATACTGCGCTGCCGACCCACAAGCCAGTAATCACAGAAACGTCTGCGCCATGAGAGTGAAAGAACTCCAGAAAGCCAATCCTAAACACATCAGCAAAAGGAGAAATCAACAAATGACTACAGGCATGTATCAGGAAATGTCACATTTCCAGGACTACCTTTTAAGGGTAATCAAAGCCTTCGAGGCAGCAAAGACAGACTTTAAGACCTTGTTGGACAAAACATCGTCCAAGAAATTAGATGCCAGAGAAATGAGCCTGGTGAATGGATTCTTCAAATGCTGAGCTGGTTTTCAAGAATATGAAGGCCAGCGTCTATAAAATGGCCAGAAAGAACCCAAAATCCTCTGCCGGCGGAACAGCATATTACTATTTAGCAACAACTGAACACAAGACCGGAGCACAATATGTGGCGTTTATACATATATCTGACAGAATTCCTGTTTATTAATAGTAACGGAAAGACCATTTACAATGCGTCCAAGGACTTGACCAGTTTCTTGGAGAAATATGATAAAGAATTATGTAAAGTCCTGAATCACACCCTGTTCTGTAAGATTTTAACAACTGTAGGAAGTTGCTACCTCGATAAAGAGCAAACAACAGATGGTTCATGGAATGCATTCAGAGGCCACAGCCAACAAGCATTACACCATGGGGACAGACGAATCTCTGTATCCCACAAACTCGGAATACCCCTTATCGGTGAACTCCTTCAGAAATGCAGCCAGTATGCAGGCATCACCGTGACATCAAATGTGTCAGTCTGCGCAGCTCAGCGATGAAGTCTCTTTTTGAACCACTAGACAGAGCTACATTCACTGCTAAACAGCCTACACACCAACAGATGATACCTTTACAGATTCCTTCTCAATCATCGTCATCATCTTCATCACCAGAACAGTCAGCAGCGCCACAAAGAAGATTAAAATTTTACACCAGCAGCAGCAAGAATAGCAGCAATGACATCCACATCATCATCCTCCTCCTCCCCAATGCCAAAGATGATAATTGCACACCCAAAAAAAGAGTATGTAAAGACAAGCATTCTGATCGTATTGCATAGCAATACCGAGTCCCCTACCGGCCGTATGTATATATATTGCTGGCAGGTATAGTTTGTGAAACCCTGTGGAGGAGAAAGAACGTATTTGACCCACTTTCAGAGTTATAAGCATTATGTCTGTCTTTGTATGCAATGCTTTTTCAAATATATAAGCACTTTTCTCGTTAAAGTAAGTTCATTGAAGAAGTTTTACAAAGACCAGATGTGTTTGTGAAACAAAATTGCCCCTGTAAAAGCAAATTTTCAGAAATATGACTTAACTTTTGAGATGACCATGACCTTATCAGCAGGTGTGTACCAATGAGAGGTACTAGCTTACCGTGTATAAGTGTTATAATTTAATTACTTAAACTAGAGCTGTCACTGAATGTGACTTAACACGCCCGCCAGGGCTTTGACAGAAAAAAATGTGTCAAGTTCAAGGGAAGATAATTCCTCGACCAGAGGGAGTTGAAACTTGAAAATTGCGTCTTGCAAATCTTCAATATATATTCAATATATGTGCATGCATTCAATACAATTGAAGGAAAACTGTGTGAGTTCATGACACAAAATTGCTAGTACTTTGTACACAGATGGACACACAGACAGATGGAGACACAGACAGATGAACAGACATGCGAACGGACAGACAGGCTTATTCCAGTATACCCCCGAAAACATTTGTTTTGTGGGGGTATAATGAAGTGAATATGTATGAGGGTTTAGAAAAAAAAGTGTGGAAAACTGTTTCATCAGTGAAAATTTCAAAGTCCGTAAATCGTTGAAAAATCAGTGCAGCGGAACGAAAGTTGAACCTGATGCATAAGTAACAGTGGTTTACATACAAAGCAAAAATTAGGTCAATATCCACCATCGTTTAGAAAAAAAAAGTCTGGGAAATTTTTTCTTTAAAACTTCCCAAGTCCAAGGCCCGTAATTTCTTTAAAAATCAGTAGACCAGAACGAAACTCAAACTTGATATGTTGGTCATGGTGGTTGACTTACCCACCAAAAGTCAGCTCAATAACTCCCAGCGTTTAGAAAAAAAGTCTGGAAAACTGTTTTTCCGTGAAAAATACTAAGTCCAAGGCCAGTAATTTCGTTAAAAATCAGTAGACCGGAACGCAACTCTGACTTGATCTGTTAGTCATGGTGGTTAACCTACCCACCAAAAATCAGCTCAATATCTGCCAGAGTTTAGAAAAAAAGTCCGGACAAGTGATCTGCCAGTCTGACAGAGAGACTGACAGACAGACGGAGTGCAAACCTAAAGTCCCCTTCGGCTTCGCCGGTAGGGGACTAAAAATTAGCCAGCAACTGGGTCATGTTGATAGCAACACCAAACTTCAACTAGAAATGACATTCGAGGAATAATTAAGAGACTCAAGATCCCTGATGAAGAAGACCACAAAAAGCTCATAAAATTGGCGCAGTTTTATGTCACCTATACTAGAGACATGTGCCAAGCAAGAGAAATTGCCGAAGCGCTCAAAAGACTGAATGATCCGTCAAAATTCAGTCAAGTAATAGACAATTACATGTTACAAAAGAACTGGTCCAAAAATGTTAAAACAACGCAAGCAGCGTACAAGCTATTGATGACCTCACACTCAAAAAAGACATATAAAGGGGCAGTTGATATTGAACTCAGCAGAAGAACTCCCTCACTGGAACCATCAATCAGAACTCTAGTTAATGATCAAAATTGGCCATCTGTTGTAATCAAGAAAATAGATTGAGTGAAAGGCTGCGGTGTCTTTGCTGCTAAAGACATACCAAACGGACAAATTGTATGTGATTATCACCAGGAAATAACTGACCAGACAGCAGGGGATTTTAGGTACGAAGAATTATATGAAGAACGTGATGACAATAAATATTTGTTGAAATTTTGTTACAAAGGACAATACTATTACTGTGATGCTGTAAAATACCCGGGAAAGACCCCTTGACCAGATAGCAGGGGATTTTATGTACAAAGAATTATATGAAGAACGTGATGACAATAAATATGTTGAAATTTTGTTACAAAGGACAATACTACTACTGTGATGCCGTAAAACACCCGGGAAAGACCCCTTGACCAAGCAGCAGGGGATTTTATGTACAAAGAATTATATGAAGAACGTGATGACCATAAATATATGTTAAAATTTTGTTACAAAGGATAATACTATTACTTTGATGCTGTAAAACACCCGGGAAAGACCCGTTGACCAGGCAGCAGGGGATTTTATGTACAAAGAATTATATGAAGAACGTGATGACAATAAATATATGTTGAAATTTTGTTACAAAGGACAATACTATTACTGTGATGCCATAAAACACCCGGGAAAGACAATCAAAGGTTGCCTCTTTAACCACAGCAGAAAAGACAACAATATACAAATGAGTGGAGATATGGACAGAATAGTGTTATTCAAGCAGGATCAGAGCTGCTCTGGGATTACGGCTGCTATTCAGACAAGAGATCAGACCAAGAGTCATGGATGTGAAAACCAAAAACAAACCCAAACACAGACAACACCGTATACTCTAACAAACACCAGATCCAAACTCTCTAACAACTGACAAATTTTAAGACGGGTCTAAATCAATGCTTTTGCAGACGAAAACAAGAGCGGCAAATTGTCGCAAGATACGCCCGTCCCACCACTATTTGTTGAGAGGGAATGATAATCGTAAAGGGCAGGTAGAGGAAAATAGCAGTGCAGCAGAAATTATGTAAGTGACTGAAATAGGCATGAACATCTCCTCTAATGTTAAAGAAACATGCATATAAAGTTTCAGGTCATTCCAACATGAAAAGATAAAGTTATATTGCAGAGAAGCATGAAAAATAATGAATATGGAATAATTCCAAAAGGGCATTAGGTACGGTTACGGTTCTAGTGCATTACATTTTTCCTAACTGCGACAAACATGTTTACCAAGTCTCAAGTCAATTTGACTTAAGGTGACAAAATTCCCTTCCAGACAAGCAAGAAATACTGTAAAAATGAAGATCAAAGTGGAATTACTCAAAATCTGCACTAGGTAGAGCTGTTCTTGCGCGATGTACTCCGTAATATTGCAACAAACATGCACACCAAATTCGAATTCGTTCTGACTTGAGATGACAAAGTAATGTTCTTGACAAGCACTAAATGCTGTGAAGATGACAATCAAAGGGAAATAACTCAGCACAAGGTAGAGTTTATAACTTGTGCACCGAACTTCCAAATATTGCAACAAATATGCATACCATAAAATTTAAGTCATTCCTACATCAAATGACAAAGTTACGCTCCAGACAAGCAAGAAATGCTATAAAAATGAAGATCTAGGGGGGAATAACTCAAAATTTGTGCTAGGAAGAGTTATGATTCTTATGCACTACACTATGTAATTTTTCAACAATCATGCATACCAAATTTGAAGATGTTCAGACTAAAAATCAGTTATATTCCGGTCAAGCAGAAAATGCTGTAAAATGACTATCAAAGGGAAATAACTCAAAGACCGCACAAGGTAGAGTTATGGTTCTTTCGCACTACACTCTGTATTATTGCAACAAACACAAATGCTACGTTTCAAGTCAATCCGACAAGAGAGGACAGTTATGCTCCGGTCAAGCAGAAAATGCTGTAAAAATGGTGATCAAAGGGAAATAACTCAAAGACAACAAAAGGTAGTTATGGTTCTTTCGCACTGCACTCCGTATTATTGCAACTAACACAAGTGCCAAGTTTCAAGTCAAGCAGACTTCAGATAACAAAGTTATGCTCCAGACAAAGAACTGGACGTCGCCCGCCCGCTGTATGCCATGGGTGATCAAAAATATGACCCTGAACCGAGCAAGATACTTAACCACACGCTGTTTCAGAAAGATCTTGACAACACTCAGAAATCTCTACCTGGGAAAGGACTAATCGAGAATAGTCCATGTAATGCTGACACACCGCCGCAAAACATACAGTAGGTACGGATGAATCTGTACCGCATAAGCTTGGGATACCAATTATGGGCCAACTCTTACGCAAACGCAGACAAAATACTGGAACCAATGTAAGCTCCTACATCAATGAAACTTCAACACTGACAGATGAAGTATCAGACAGTGCCAAACAAGACAAACTTGCACTTTTTACAAGACTAGACAGGGCAACATTCTAAGCAAACAAACCATTAGGCTCACTAGAGACACCTGCAGATACACAGATGCCATCATCCACTCGATCATTGTCACCTTCATCCTCATCAACAAAAACATTTTCGTCATCATCATCAGATGCAGCAGCAGAATAAAAGTCAAAGAAAAAGAATCTTGGAAAAAATGCTTAAACGCAACTTGGTCCTATTGCCTGCTGTACTTGACTTCCAACAAGAAATGATTTACCGTACTTGAGGCGCTGCAAAAGCTGAAAAATTCCAGTTGAAGGAAATCACCATCTGGTCAAATTTGGAAAGTCATATGCCATTTACATGAGAAATATGTACAGCAAAACAAATTGCAGATGCCCTTAAGAAACTTTAAACAAGAGCTATCACTAAATATGATCATACCCCCCCCCCAGCTCCTTTGTCACAAAACTGCTCTTTGTAAAAGAATGCAGAATGGTTTAGTACATAAGAAAGAGTTCAATGAAGAAAAAAACTAGTGGGGATATACTTATGGTTCGTGTACTCTGCACTTCACATTAATGCAGTCCATCTGTATATGAAGTTTGAAGTCGCTAGCTTTTATGCTTTGGAAGCTATGCCCCAGACAAAAATAGAAAATTATAATATATAAAGGGAAATTACTCTTAAAATAATGGGAATATAGTAATGGTTCTTCTAAAGTGCATTTTGCTTTATGTGATCTCATTGTACGTGAAGTTTGAAGTTACTAGCTTCTGTACTTTGCAAGTTATACCAAAGATAAAATCCAAAGTTAAAATCCATAAAGGGCAATAACTCTTAAAGCAGTGGAAATAGATTAATGGTCCTTGTACAATGCAGGTCTTATTAATGTGGCCTATCTGTATAATTATGAAGTTTGAAGTTACTAGCTTTTTTACTTTTGAAGTTATGTCACGGATAAAAAAAAGGCTTAAATTTACAAAGGGCAATAATAATAAAAAAAAATTGGAATAGAGTTACGGTTACGGCTATCAATGTGATCTAGCTGTGTGTGAAGTTTGAAGTTACTAGCTTCAATAGATTGGAAGTTATGACCTGGACAAAAATTCGAAGTTAAAATTTACAAAGGGCAAAAAATAGTTGGTATAGAGTAATGGTTCTTGTAAACTGCACTTCTCAATGTGATCAAGCGGTGTGTTAAATTTGAAGTTACTAGCTTCAATACTTAGTAAGTTATGCTCCGGACAAAAGTACGAAGTTATTATTATTAATTGGTGTTTTATGGTGCATCGACAGCTATGGTCATTTAGCGCCCAAGAATAAAATGTTAATTTGAAAGCCTATTCACCGGAAAGAAAGTTCGCCTCAACCGGGTATCGAACTCACAACCACCAGGTCATGAGTCCGATCTTTCTCAGGGTCATCAACAGTAGGGATTGTGTGATAATTAGAGGATATGACATTAACTTGGTACCAAACTAGAAGTAAGGCAATCAATAATGATGTTTTAACCACAAAAGTATGTTATATTAAGATATCTGTGAAAATTTACTGTTTAAAGTCACTAAGAAACTGAAAAGATAAGACAGTCTGAAGTGACTCTTGTCGGACTATGTCAACAAGGACTATTTGTTGTGTCATAGGTTTCCGTGTTTTTTTCATCGAACATTTTTTTCATGTGTGTTAAGGTCTGGATATGTAATCCGTGTTAATTGACAATGATTTATCAGCACGGGTAGCAAAAAAACAGTAATTTTAAATCCTGTCATTTTTACACAAGTTAAGCGGAGAGTGGCTTTTTCTTTACGTTTTTTTTACGCGTGGTCAACAGTGGGAAAGGAATGAATTCTTACAGTGACCACCATCAATCCAATGTCACATAAACTGAGATAGATGGCTCAGCTTGAGAAGTTCAATTTATTTGATCGCAAGAATTAGTGTCACCACATGGCAAAATTTTAGACCTATCGAAATTGAAAGCATTTGCAGACGATAATTTAAACGTGGTTCAAGTGGTGCAAATTTGCTTTGATAGGGTAGAAAACTTTGTGGGAAAAAGGGGAAAATGCTGGGTACCCAGCATTTTCTCCTTTTCCCACAATGTTTTCAAATGACTTCTTCCTCAGGGGCGTTGAAAGTCGCCATTGTGTGGTAAAGGGTAAAACTCCACCTCCGGTTCTCACATTAATAATTCTACAGACACCATAAGCGTCATAATTTGCCTGGGTAAGAACGGTAGCTTGATAAGGGGCCACAAACTCAACTGTGGATTCTAACACCAACAGTGAAAAAATTCAGTTCTCTTCAGTCACTGGTTCGTCGTCATCTCGTACTGTAGATGTTACGCTAGATATACTGGATCCACTGGGTGAAAATGAGGGTGTGCGGTAAAAAAGCCAGAAGTAAAAAGGCCATAGGTAAAAAGGCCATAGGTAAAAAAGCCAGAAGTAAAACGGTAAAAAGGCCATAGGTAATAAGGCCATAGGTAAAAAAGCCAGAGCTACATGTAATTTAGTAGTATATGTTTTTTTTCCGTTTTCCCACAATGTTTTATATCCTATTTTGATGTGTTGTATGCAGATTATTTCAATGATGTAAGAGTCTGAAATAAGTTGTTTGATAGTAGTATATGAGAATTTTTTTCCTTTTCCCACAATGTTTTATATCCTATTTTGATGTGTTGTATGCAGATTATTTCAATATGTAAGAGTCTGAAATTAGTTGTTTGATAAGGGGAACTGGTCATAATTAAATCTTCTCCAGTCTTCAGCTGCTGACTTTTGAAAACATTTAAGAAAAAAGGAGAAACAGCCGATAACATACTATTTTTCCTTTCAATATGAAAGACTCTAAAATTAGTTGTTTGATAAGTGAAACTAGTCATGCTGAAGAATTACGCATTTGCAATGATGACTTTAGAAAACATTTCGGGAAAAGAAAAACTGCTCAAAGCAAGCAGAATGAAAGAAGATTTTGATTGATTATTTTCGTTTATTTATCGTCGCTACCGGTTGCCCATCTGAGCGACGCCCCCAGAAGACGGTTAGGTGTTACGGGGGACAGTGCAAGGATACAGGACGAAACTACTGAGAATTCCGCCTGCTTCTTTAACGTGCTCGGTGTGTAGCACCGTCACACGGGACCTCGGTTTAATGTCTCATCCGAAAGACTATTAGTAATTTTTAGTTGGCCAGCCGGGGATTCGTACCCACAACCTGTAGGACATTGTATTCACAAGTCCTACGCTCTACCTACTGAGCTATATCGGCTGATTGAAAGAAGATAAATGCTGTTGTATTTATATATATAGACGTTAACTCAAAGGATGTTTAACAGTTCTAGCAAGATTGCATGCAAAGAAATGACAATTAATGTAGTTCAATGAAAAAAAAAAATCTTCACATACATATTGTTGACTGATATTGGGAGTCCCTAATGTTTATTATTGGTATCATTAAAGAAGCAAATAAACTACTTACAATCATTGCATACCATTATCTTATGCTTCAAAGTTTCTATGGAACAAACTTTCAATACAAAAGGAAACTAATTACAAACATGTGCAAACTGTTATTTTACTAGTCAAAGTTTTAATTATAATTTATTATGCAATTGGTCAGTAACAGTTTGAAATAATACTGTAAAATTATGTATAAGGGGTTATTCCTGCACCTATTATTGGTGTCAATTAATCTATCAACAAGTACTTGTTATAAACAAACAAATATAATTTCTATGAAATACAAATCTTTCTATTGCCATCCTTTTTGATAATATAAAATTAATAATTTGGTATCCAATATTTATTAAGATACCACATATGCTAAACCGAGAGTATGGTAAATTCTTTTAATTTACGTAATAAATGTTAAAAATAATGCACAAATCATGATAAATCATTTATATTTTCTCCCTCTTTCTCTGTCTCTCTGGTATTTTCTTGATAAACTACATATATACTAAATTAGCTCTGGCTTTTTTACCTATGGCCTTATTACCTATGGCTTTTTTACCGTTTTACTTCTGGCTTTTTTACCTATGGCCTTTTTACCTATGGCTTTTTTACCTCTGGCTTTTTTACCTACATTCGAAAATGAGGCGAGGCAATCTGACTGTTTCCGATAAAATCTTGGTTTATGTTGTCTACCTGTTAAATGAAAAAAAAAAAGAAAATGAAATTTGAAAGACCATTCTGTATTTAAACCATGCCAAAACAACAAAATTCTCAACTGGAATAAATAAAAAAAGTACCGGTACTTGCAGACTGCACATTAGATATTGTTCAATTGACAATTTCTGTCTTCTGTAGGGAAGAAAGAATTGTGGAAAAAAAGGAGAAAATACTGGTTTATTATTTATATCTGTGCCTCACAATCCCTATTCTAAAAACCCCTACAGGAAATAGACTTTTGAAAACATTGAGGGAAAGGGAAAAAGGGCTAATGATACCAGATAGGGAAGTTTAATGCCGTGGATACAGGGTGTGAAGTGAGTGAATGGATTGGACGACTTTAAGTAGTGCTGGTGTACAAACGTTGTGGCCAGTGACAAAATATAGATATAGATATAGTGAGTGAACTATATCTCTATTGGGGAAATGGCTGGCTGATAAAAAGTTGCTGGAAAAGATATAAAAACACTGTTGATCCGATTTGTTTAATTCTCAAAGCCCAATTGCATCATAATAAACAAACAAAATACAAATTTTGAAATTTGGGGAAAACTCGCTAAGATATTGCGTGTGAAAGGTTAACCGATGACAGCAAATATGTGATTTATGAAAATACATTTCACTGATGCATAATTGTTCATCAGTAACTCAAAACAGACTTCATTATACAAAAATTATATCTCAAGTAAAAATCAATTATGGTTAACATACAGCTAAAGAAGCATATTGCATTTATACAACACAACAGATGACGTTTTAGATTTTGCAATTAAAACAATGTTTTGCAGTGATGTATCCCATCTCATCTATAGGAAGAATCTTCTTGAACATAGCAAGAATCAGAATTTCAATAAGCAATATTAAAGGTGGGTATTTAGAATTTTTACATCTCACCAAATTAAAAAATATATACATCACAAAATCAAAATAGCATTGTTTGGATGTCAAGTACAGACCAGGTTGACACCCACGGGAGACACGTTCTATTTTTAGATTATCAATTCTCTCATTTAAACACAGGAAAACACAGACAAAGCTTCAAACATCCGTCGGAAGAAGACATTATGGAAAATAATTATTACATGTTTGTTGTGTAATGGAATTTAAGCGTTATTAGTCACGTGCCAGTCACTTGACATTCTCACAATGCTTTGTTGATTTTTGGCGCGAAATCTAAAAATAGCTTAAGCGGCTACGTAGCCTTTTAAGGGAATACCATCAAAAAAAAATGTTTTTTGTAATTTTATGATTCTTAATTTTTGATGATTTGTATTGTTTTTTCATATAAATTTCAATAATACATCTATTTCTTAATTTGGTGTGATGTGAAAATTCTAAATACCCACCTTTACAGGGTAGAAAACATTGTGGAAAAAAGGAGAAAATGCTGGTTTTCAGCATTTCCCTTTACCCACAGTGATTTCAATAGTGTTCTTTCTCAGGTGTTGTTAAAAGTCTGCATTGTGTGGTGAAGGGTTACAGGCCAAATGGTGACCAAGAGTACACAAAGTAGATGGTAAAAAACACAATATTTTAAACAAGTTTTAAAAGTATGGAAAATATTGTGAAGGAGACAATCTGTAAGTGAAAGTCCCTGGCAAAAAAAAAAAAGAAATTTAACTCCTTACCACACAATCCCGACGACCCTGAAATAGGTTTTGAAAACGTTGCAGGAAAAGGAGAAAGTGCTGGTAACCAGCATTTTATCCTTTTTTTCCTCAATTTTTTCTACCCTTCACAAAACAAATCCCAAATTTTCAGTCACTTATTTTGTTGTCTGCAAAATGCTTTCTATTTGGACAAACCTAAAATTTTGTTGTTTGGCAATGAGTTAAGGAAAAAATAACAAAATACATAATCAAGTTTAATGCATTATCTCATTACCACAAGACAATTTTAAGCTTGTCCAAATCGAAATCATTTGCAGATGACAAAATAAAAGTGATTGAAAATTTGAAATTTGTTTTATGAAGGGTGGAAAACATTGTGGGAAAAGGGGAAAAGGCTTCTTTCTCAAGGTCGTCAAAAGTAGGGATTGTGTGGTAATGGGTTAAACCCAGCATCATAAAATCATTCTCTCTTGCAGCTGACTGAATCATAAAAAGAATGGTTCTTTCACACGCGGGACCTTGACAACGGTTCTTTCACACGCGGGACCTTGGCAATGACTCTCTCACACGCGGGACCTTGGCAACGGCTTTTCCACACGCGGGACCTTGGCAACGGCTCTTCCACACGCGGGACCTTGAGAACGGCTCTTCCACACGCGGGACCTTAACAACGGTTCTTTCACACGCGGGACCTTGACAACGGCTCTTTCTTACGCCGGACCTTGGCAACGGCTCTTTCACATGCCGGATCTTGGCAACGGCTTATTCACACGCAGGACCTTGACAGTGGATCTTTCACACGCAGGGCCTTAATGATGGTTCTTTCACACGCAGGGCCTTGATGATGGTTCTTTCACACTCAGGACCTTGACGATGGTTCTTTCACATCCAGGACCTTGACCAAATACACAATTTCGACCCAGGTCAGCCTGCGCAGTTCTGTGCAGGCTGACCTGGTTCGATACTTTATACAGGTACTGTCTACCAAGCGACAAAATTTGGGCTAGACCAAATTGAAAGCATTTGCAGACGACAAAATAAATGACTTTAACAATGAAACTTGATCTGGAAAGGGAAGAAAAGATTGTGGGAAAAAGTAGAAAATGCTGGTTACCACATTTTCTCCTTTTCCCTCAATGTTTTCAAAGGCTTCTTTCTCAGGGTCATTAAAAGTCTGGACTGTGTGTTGAAGAGTTAAAGGTGGCCCTTCAGAATTTGAGACGAAAATTTTACAAAAATACAAAAATATCCTTCTTATACTTCCAAAGCCTTATAATCGTCATTCATAAAACCCCAGTAGTCGAAAACCATCCGACAACACGAGAAATTACAGATTTACTACGGCCAAGGTCGACATCGACGGGAAACACGTTCTATTTTTACATGAACAACTCGCTCATTTACATACCCGAAATACACAGACGAAGCTTCAAACATAGCGTCCGAAGAAGATATTATGAAAAATAATTACACGTTTGTTATGTAATGGAATTTAAGCGTCATTAGTCACGTGCCAGTCACTTAACATTCCCACAATGCATCTTTTTACTTTTGGCGCGAAATCTGAAAATAGCTTAAGAGGCTACGTAGCTTTTTAAGGGAATACCATCAAAAAAAATTTTTTTGGTAATTTTATGATTCTTAATTCTTGATGATTTGTATTGTTTTTTCACATAAATTTCAGTGATATATATATTTTTTGATTTGGTGTGATGTGAAAATTCTAAGTACCCACCTTTAAATCCCTTTATCAGAGAGCATAACTCGTATATGTAAAAGTACTGACTTACCGATACTACATTTATTATCTCTGATAATTATATCGCCATTATGCCGAACTTGATTGTTAAAACTCTTCCTTTCCTCAGTGATAAGCTTTGTATCTTCAAATTGCACAGTTCCAGCCGATAGTCACTAAAATATTGGCAAGGTGTAGAAATGCGTCAGGCCGAATTTCATCTTTCATATAAATCTGAAAATAAAAACAACACCACCATCATGGCATTATCTGCGCATGTCATATTCTTCGAAGATTCGACCCGTCTTATACGTCGCATCACTAGCCCCAATATCGGGGAAAATGTAGTTTTACACTCCATAAAGTAGCAATGTAGAAAATAGCTTTTATCAATACGTTTGGGGAGAAATGAGACCTCTTTTATCTCCAGATTTCTCTAAACTTGCGTTTTCTTTTTTTTTCCGCAAGGTTTTCAAAAACCTTTTTTCCCCAAGGCATAATCTGCCCTAATTCTTTACCAAACAACAAAATATTAGACTGGTCCATACTAAATACCGTAAAACGCCCCTATGGCATCGTTTTTTTCTTGAGTTTAAAGAAGAAATTTAATGACATTTTCAGCTTCAAAATATTGTATTTTATGTATACGAAATGAATCCATAAACCAGTTGCAATTTTTTGACACATGGTTTTGATTTTCACGGGTTTACGCGATTTATGGCGGGACGTTTTACGGTATTATGCCCTAAAAGCATTAAATGCAAATTTTGCAGATGAAAAAAATGTGACTGAAAAATAAAAAACTGTTATGGGAAGGGTGGAAAAGGAGAAAATGCCGGTGATATGAAATGACTTACGATTAGAAAAGTTACACATACCTGAAATGCAGACGATCCGGCTCATTTAGCAAATTATTCTTTATTACATCGCTAGGGCAGCAGTTCACCAGCCTGAATTCACCAACCTGTCGATCGTAAGGTTCGATAATGACTGCGCAGTAGCATATCAGCAGCGCGGGAAGGCATGTACTTAACAAACACCGAGAACTCGTGCATTGTCTGCGCATGTCATATTCTTCGAAGATTCGACTGTCTTATATGACGCATCACTACTAGCCCCGAAAGCGGGCTGACTGTAATATTACGCTCTATAAAGTAGCAATGTTGAAAATAGCTTTTACGTATCAATACGTACGTTTGAGGAGAAATGAGACCTGCTTTAGCAACAGATTTCTCTAAACTGATGATCATAGTTGAGTGAATTGCACGAGGTAGCGTTTTATTGGGTAAACCTTTTTTTTTGTTTTAAATTCAAAGTAACGGTTGTCGCGTAGGAAAGTGGTTCGGTTCTGTACCTAGGATCAGATAGATGAGTATTTATAGAATGCCATCTAGCGGGAGATAATGGGAACTCGTGCATTATACAAAACAAGTGAGGCCCTTATTTACACAGTGCTGGAATGAGGCCATGGAAGGCAAAATGAGATGAAATAAAATTGAAAACAAAAAACTGACATATTGATGTAAAATCGGACAAATACTTGTAACACAACAACACGACGATACCTAGCATTTAACTCATCCTGTGACATTAGAAAGTTAAATAACATCGAATCACACAAATTGACTCGTTATGTATCCGAAACAATCAGTTTCAAGACAGTTCCTCGACAAGCCAGTTCCCCGACACAGGTTTTCGAGACAGTTCCCCGACAGAATTGGAGACAGTTCCCCGACACTTTTGAAGACACTTCCCCGACACTTTTGCTTCATGGAAAATGACCTTTCCTACTGTAGATTCAAAGTCATATATATCTAAGCTCTTATATATTTGTTTGTTTGTTTGAGTTTACGTCCCAGTCAACAATTTTTAGCTCACCTGAGCACAACGTGCTCAAGGGGAGCTTTTAGGATCACCCGGTGTCCGTCGTGCGTCGTCCGTCGTCAACATTTTTTTAAACACCAACTCCTCCTAAACCGCTTGGCCAATTTGGACCAAACTTGGCTGGATTGTTCCTTGGGAGATTTTCTTTAAAAACTGTTCACAGAATTTGATTCCCTCGAAAACTCTGGTAACCAAATGGAATTTTCTAGGAAATTTTTAAAAATCTTCTTCTCTGAAACCGCTGGTCAGATTTTAGAACAATTTCACAGCAATGTTGCTTGGGTGACCCTTTTCAAAAATTGTTCGCGAAATTTTGATCTGTCTAGAAACATGGCTCTGGTGAATGGGGGCTACTCGCACTATATAGACATGAAGAAATTATTGAAAATTCTTCTTCTCTGAAACCGCTCGCCACATTTTTAAATAATTTCACAGGGATGTACTTGAATGACCCTTTTCAAAAATTGTTCTCTAAATTGTGATCCATCAAGAAACATGGCTCTGGTGAATGGGGGGCTACTTGCACTATACAGAAATGAAGAAATTCTTAAAAATTCTTCTTTTCTGAAACTGATGGTCAGTTTTTGAAATGACTTTTACAGGTGACCTTTAGAAAATTGCTTGGCAAAATAATAATTTTGTTTCCAATGTTTCAATACCTCAAAAAAAAAAAAAAAAAAAAAGAGCGGCAAACTGTCGCAAGATACGCCCGTCTTACCCCAAGTTGTAAAGCTGGGGCATGCACCAGACTAAATTCAAGTATGAAAAACGACAAAGGGCAGTAACTCAAAAATTAAGCGAGCAAGAGTTATGATTCCTGCGCACTGCACACCCCCTTGATGAGATCTATCCACCCATGAAATTTCATAACCCTAGCTAGTATAGTTTTGGAGATATTCACCAGACAAAAATCAAGTATGAAAAACAACAAAGGGCAATAACTCAAAAATTAAGCAAGCAAGAGTTATGATTCCTATGCATTGCACTCCCCCTTGATGAGATCTATCCACCCATGAAATTTCATAACCCTAGCTAGTATAGTTTTGGAGATATGCTCCGGACAAAAATCAAGTATGAAAAACGACAAAGGGCAATAACTCAAAAATTAAGCAAGCAAGAGTTATGGTTCCTATGCACTGCACTCTCCCTTGATGAGATCTATCCACCTATGAAATTTCATAACCCTAGCTAGTATAGTTTTGGAGATATTCACCGGACAAAATTCAAGTATGAAAAACGAAAAAGGGCAATAACTCAAAAATTAAGCAAGCAAGAGTTATGATTTCTGTGCACTGCACTCCCCCTTGATAAGATCTATCCACCCATGAAATTTCATAACCCTAGGTAGTATAGTTTTGGAGATATTCACCGGACAAAATTCAAGTATGAAAAAAGGACAAAGGGCAATAACTCAAAAATTAAGCAAGCAAGAGTTATGGTTCCTGTGCACTGCACTCCCCCTTAGTGAGATCTATTCACCCAAGAAATTTCATAACCCTAGCTAGTATAGTTTTGGAGATATGCTCCGGACAAAAATCAAGTATGAAAAACAACAAAGGGCAATAACTCAAAAATTAAGCAAGCAAGAGTTATGGTTCTTATGCACTGCACTCTCCCTTGATGAGATCTATCCACCCATGAAATTTCATAACCCTAGCTAGTATACTTTTGGAGATATGCTCCGGACAAAAATCAAGTATGAAAAACGACAAAGGGCAATAACTCAAAAATTGAGCAAGCAAGAGTTATGGATCCTGTGCACTGCACTCCCCATTAGTGAGATCTATCCACCTAAGAAATTTCATAACCCTAGCTAGTATAGTTTTGGAGATATGCTCCGGACAAAATTCAAGTATAAAAACAACAAAGGGCAATAACTCAAAAATTAAGCAAGCAAGAGTTATGGTTCCTGTGCACTGCACTCCCCCTTGGTGAGATCTATCCACTCAAAAAATTTCATATCCCTAGCTAGTATAGTTTTGGAGATAGGCTCCGGACAAAATTCAAGTATGAAAAACAACGAAGGGCAATAACTCAAATTAAGCAAGCAAGAGTTATGGTTCCTGTGCACTGCACTCCCCCTTGATAAGATCTATCCACCCATGAAATTTCATAACCCTAGGTAGAATAGTTTTGGAGATATGCTCCGGACAAAGAACTGGACGCCGCCCGCCCGCCCGTCACGGGTGATCCCATAATACGTCCCGTCTTCGACGGGCGTATAAAAAAAGGCTATAGTCCTCTCAAAAATTCAGGTGAGCGATCCAGGGCCATCTTGGCCCTCTTATTAGTCATGTCGGGACGGAGCCACCGCTTCCTGGGTATTTAACCAGTACTATGGGGACACTGGTCAAGGACACAACACGGTGACGCCGTTGATGAGGATCGAACCCAGGACCTCTCTCTCCGAAATCCGACTTTGCCACTAAGACACCGCGCTTGAAAAATGAAACTGGAGGTACATGTGTACACCGACCATAGATGGACAATCACTACCTAGCCCTATGATGAAAAGAGGAATCCTGCAATAACTATTAATATTTTTTATTACTCAGTTTTTCCGTCCCTTTCAAGATTATTTCACACAGGTCGAGACAAGCCAATCGGTAGGTAGTTCGAAAACGGGAGCACCCCGGGAGAAACCACCTGACACACCCGCAAGTACAACTTGGCTTGTCCCATATGCGACCTCTAGGCTTCTCTTTTGGTCATTGAATATATTGTTTGTTAAATATACTCCTCAAACTTTGATTAACATCAAAACGTACGTGATTTTCGTTTCCAAAAGCTCTTGGTAGCTGAATGCCCTAATGTGTTAAGGATCTGTAATCGAACCATCGCACTAAAAAAACCATAATTGTAGTTGTTAGCATATGTCCGAGGGTTTTTTTTTTTGCAGAATTAAAAAATCCCCCAAAATTGTCAAAAATAATTGTGACTTGTAGCTTCTAGGTCTATTTTTTTTTTCAATCAACCCACTAGCTGTTGCATTTTATTCCAAAAGTTTTTTGATTATCTAAATGATAATTCTTTGAAGTCTAATATATAGAGTTTTTGAAAATTCCAGAAAGTAGTGATTTTTGTTTAAAAAAAAAAAATACATGATTTTGACCCCCTTTTTTTTAATTTGAAACACGGTGAGTCTGAAACAAACTAAAGAAAATTCTTACAAAATGTAGCAAGTTTTTACGGATATAGTTCTGCTACATATCTATAACAAAGTTTGGTTGTTACATCACCAGGATGTCCTGGTAACTAAAATAAAATCTTGATGCTTATCAATTTTTGAGCAGTATACATTTGATGCTATATTCGTTTTGCAGATCCCAATGATGTTCAAATGTTCGTACTGGGACCGGGAGTACACCGTGTTTCCCGAGATCATTAATCACCTTCTCGAACACCACCCTCAAGACCAAATCAGATTTAAAAAGCATGAAGACAATAGAGTCAAAAGCATTACTTACAAAGTTATACCTGATCTATGCAAGGAACAGGGAAGAATTTTAACTTTGAATGAAGGTCAACAAAAAATCCATGTATCAAGATCAAATTTTCTACCGAAGGATAGCCCATTTAAAAAATTGACAAAGATAGAATTAAACCAAAGTGACCAATCTACTCAGAGGTGTGCCACTTTTGAAACCATGTCAGATAGCAGTAAATTATATATATAGGTATGTTAACGTAATGATAACTATATCACGAAAGTATGCCAACTTTGAAGCTGTCAGAGCCTTACGGACGGTTCCAACACGTACCCACAATCCATTTGGAAAAAAAAGAATAAACGAAAATTTTGAATTGACATTCGTCATCTTAATGCTATAAAATTGCTGAGTATAACATGGACATGTATGTTACCGTAGGGGTTGAAAAGGCTTATTGTGGCCAATGTTTCTTTTCACAAAGCTGACTACCGAATTGGTGAAGCAAAGGACTTAAGCGCTCCATAATAAAGCAAGAAATCATATGCATCAGTGCATATTCAATACACTTCAATTCTCAACAGCTGTGAAAATGACATTTCGTTTCATGTGTATCAGGTCTTTGTTAAAGACTAGTGATACACTTTAGAATGAACACCCACAATCTATGTTTTAAACAGAAAGAAAGATTACTTTATACCCCTTTACATCCTAGTGTTACGCTGTATGTAAAAGCCCAGGGTGATAGGGCATCTAAATGATATGATCTTCTTATCAAGATGTCAGTATAATTGCCAATGCCCTTAGAATGTGAGATTCAAAATCAAGTCTTTAAACTGCAAAAGCACCAAATTGCAGCTCGTGAATTTCATGCAAATAATCACTTTGTTGTCACATAAAGTGTCACGTCCTTCCGACAGAAGACTAGTTGCATTCTAAGAAAGCCTAAACTTGTTTTAAGTTAAGAACAGTATGATAAGCTCAAACAAGGTTAAGCATTAATGCAATGAAACAATATTGTGTAATGATTCGCTCGAGTTCTGTCAATGCTTTGTAACGTCAATGCAATCATGCTTTAATCACTTGCATTTCCAATTTTCTCTGTTTTTCGTCACACAACTAAGAAAACAATAATTATTTGATACTTGCCAATGTCTCTACAAAGGCATACACATATTCATATCTAGATTTACATATAACTCCCGTTTACGTCAGAATATAAACTTTTCTGCTCACCTATAGTCCGTACACTGTTTTTGCTATAAGTCGTACACCAATTTGACAACTGCCTGCTATAGACCGTACACTGGCTATTTTTTTTTTAAATCTAAATATTCGGAAAATTAAGAACAAAGTGGAAGTAAAACTTCGTTTGTACAATACAATACAATACAATAAATTTATTCAGTAATAAGGCCTCCGGCCTATAACACATGTATACATATACAAACGTTTTACAAACTACGTTAATGCCCCACATTTACTAGATCTAACAATTTTTTGACATATATCCCTACCTGTTTTAATACATTAGAATTATCGCTAGCCAAAAGTAAGTATAAATTTCCAATTGTTGAGCGGCCATTATACTAAGAGAATAAATAATCAGTCCTGATCTCAGCATTTTTTTCACATATAAAAAATACATGGAATTCATCTTCTACAATAGTTATATTTTTTTCAGAAAAACAAAATATACAAATTCTTTCCTCTCTATTAACTTTAAAATGACGTCCATACTCAATACTTAGTTTATGGCTGGAGCAGCGGAAACGAGCAAGGGCTCGTTTATAAATAGGTTGCATATCTAACTCTAGATATCTTTCCACATTAAGAAAACTTTTAAAATGTTTATAAAAATCACATCTTGTAGAACTAGAAATATCACTATGCCAAGTTTGAGAAAAACAATCATTCAACCTTTGTTTTAACATAATTATAAATTATTTGAAGTCCCCAACTTCTTGCGATATCCATACTATACCAAATCCATAAGAAAATAAAAATTCTCGAACCTTAGGGGCCCAATTTGCTCTTCCACTCTCATCAAGATTTTTCAACATATTATAGCAGCTCTTTGGATATCTATTATTGTCCATCTCAATTAACCTTAACCAATACTTGATAAATTTTATATGGTAGGATACAGCAATAGGTAACCTTCCACACTTGGTGTTTTCAACTGTCTTGGTGTTTTCAACTGTCTTGGTGTTTTCAACTGTCGGTGCTTTTCGTATAAGAAAACTACTAAAGTGAAAATTAGTATTGGTCACTTTTCATTTATGTTGTCACTGTTGAAGATACTCCTGGGTTGTATCAGTATACTAATAGACGGCTTTAGTAACGTATTTTTCTATCTGCTAATGTTGTTATTGTTACTGAAATATGGGGACATTGAACGAAATCCCGGGCCAGTTAGTAATCTAAACTATACAAGTTTATCTATATTACATTGCAATATCAGGAGTTTAAGACAGAAGCTGGAATACATCAGGGACAGCTATTTAGATTATGATATATTATGTTTTACCGAAACGCATTTGGATATGACTGTCCCTGATGAATTTTTGCATTTGTCCAATTCACTTGATAAACTATACAGAAAGGATAGAACAAATCATGGTGGAGGCATCTCTGTGTACTTATCTAATAGTTTATTACATCAACGAGTTTTTGAGTTAGAAACGTTTTGTGAAGAAAGTATTTGGCTATCCATTTCATTTAAACGAAGTAAACTTTTGATTGGCACCTTTTACAGTCCAAAAACTTCCGATTCCCTTTTCTTCGAAAACTTTAACAAAAATATTGAAAAGGCATATGAAATAACTCATAACATTGTTATTCTAGGTGATTTAAATGAAGACTTGCTTAACCCTAATTTTAGGAAACTAAAGGATATTCTTATTATTAATTCATTACAGAATGTGATATCTGGACCAACTAGATTGAACGCTCTACTAGACCCTATATTAGTTCCTACTGATACGCAATACTTAGATTCTGGGATAATACCGAATCCACCTGAGGTGACTGATCATAGTGCTACATATATAACTCTCGCATTCCCATACGACCCAAAACCGATTTATGAGAGAAAAGTCTATCAGTACAGTAAAGCTAATTTTGATCTTTTACGTATAAACATTTCATCTTTTGACTGGGATGTTCTTTTCGATGGTACTATAGACGAAGCATGTGACTTTTTTACCAAACAATTTCTTACATTTATTGATGTTTGTATCCCTTCACAAAAAGTTACCATTCGCCCCGACGATAAGCCATGGTTTAATGGCGAACTACGAACGTTATGTAGGAAAAGAGACCGTTTGAAACAGTTAGCTTTTAAAACAGGAAAGCTTTCTTTATTAAATAAGTACAAAACAATCAGAAACAGAATTAATAACATGAAGAAACATGCAAAGCAAAATTTCTTCAATTCACTTGAGCTTAACCTATGTGATCTGCAAAGGAACGATAAAAAAGGCTTTTGGCGACTTATCCGCTACTTCATTAAAAACAATGATTGCTCATCGAACATTCCCCCTTTAATTAGTATGTCTCCAAATGGTGAGACTTCAGCATCCATATCTGATCTGGAAAAAGCTGAGTGCTTGAACAATTTTTTCGCCTCTATATCGACTGTAAATGAAGAATTCGCCTTTCTCCCTCCCTTTACTAAAATAACTAATAATAATCTCTCTCAAATCACTATTTTTGAATCTGAAATAAAAGACCTCATCCGATGCCTTAACCCAAATAAGGCAAGTGGGCCAGACTCTATCAATCATAGAATGTTAAAAAGTATAGCAGACCAAGTGTCTAAACCCCTAGCAATACTATTTAATCGATCGATATCTGAAGGTGTTTTCCCTAATTTATGGAAACTGGCTAATGTAATTCCTATCTACAAAAAAGGGGATAAATCATCAGTTACTAATTACAGACCCGTTTCTCTATTAAGTTGTTGCGGAAAATTATTAGAAAGGATCATCTTTAAACACATGTATAACTTCTTTCTTGAGAACAATTTGCTGTATAAATATCAATCTGGATTCTTGCCAAAGCACTCCACAACTTTCCAGCTTGTTGATATTTATCACCACATATGCCAATCGTTCGATAACAAACAATTTTCATGCATGGTTTTCTGTGACATTTCAAAAGCCTTTGACCGAGTATGGCATAAAGGTCTTCTCTTTAAACTCCGACAAAACGGTATCGAAGGAACTCTTTTAAAATGGCTTTCAAATTACCTCTCAAATAGGAGCCAGAAAGTTGTTTTACAATCCGCTACTTCGTCTTCAAAAAAGATAACGGCTGGAGTACCCCAGGGCTCGGTTCTAGGTCCGCTGCTTTTCCTGATTTACGTTAATGACATTACTGATTCCTTACTAAGCTTAACTAGGCTATTTGCAGATGATAGTTCCTTTTATTATTCAGCATCATCCATCAGTGATATCGAAGGTATAATAAACCATGACCTCAATCTAATATCTTCATGGGCAAAACAATGGCTCGTAACATTTAATCCACAAAAGACCGAAGCTATCCTTTTCTCTTTGAAAAAAGTTGACGAACTACCTAAGCTAATATTCCAAAACACCAATGTTACCTTTGTTGAAAATCATAAGCACTTAGGGATAACTTTTAGCCAAAATGGTCAATGGAGCGCACATATTGATACTATTTTAAAATCTTCTTCTAAAGTACTTGGAATTATGAGAAAGCTGAAATTTACACTGAATAGGAAATCATTAAACCAAATTTATTTGTCTTATGTAGCACCATTACTAGAATACGCGTCAATTGTTTGGGATGGTTGTTCTGATTCCTGTGCAAATTCTCTACAAAAAATTCAAAACGAAGCTGCCAGAATTGTAACTGGTCTCACCCGTTCTGTTTCCTTAGAAAACTTGTTCTTAGAATGTGGATGGCAATCTTTGAAAGATAGGCGGGAAACCCAAAAAATGTTTTTTATGTATAAAGCAACCCATCAGATGGTTCCCGAATACATTGCAGACTTGATTCCGCCACTTATAGCAGACACAACGCAATATGCTCTTAGAAACATTACTGATTTAAGAAATATATCTACTCGCACTTCAATTTCTCAAAAATCTTGTATCCCTTCTTCAATATATATTTGGAACAATTTAAATGAAAACCAGAAGAATGTTTATTCGTTTTCGACTTTTAAAAAATTAATTTCAAGTAGGTTCCCAATAACCCCTGTCCCCGCCTATTACCTTGAAGGCAATCGTTTCTTATCAGTTATGCATGCCCGGATTAGGAATAAATGCAGTGGACTAAATAGAGATTTGTTTCATAATTATCTTCGTAACAGTCAGCTTTGCACGTGCTCGGTGGAATCTGAAGACGCCGAACACTATTTTTTCAGATGCAATCTTTTTGTTATCCAAAGACTGCACTTATTTAACTCTATTCAGCACCTTAATCCATTGAATGTAGATGATCTTCTTTTTGGCAAACCATCCCTAACAGATCGAGAAAATTCAGAATTATTTGTATCAGTCCAGGAGTATATTCAACAAACTGGCCGATTTACTTGATATAAGCATACTGTCGTATGATCTGACTTTTCCTTTTGACTATAGTGAGCAAATGGACAAAATCTCTGTCTGTCTGTCTGTTTGTATGTTTGTCTGTCTGTCGTTCTGACTCTCTGTCTGTCTGTTTATCTGTCTGTCTATCTGCCTGTCTCTCCTTCTCTCTATATCTCTTTCTTGTGTATTATAATTAGTTGTGGAACACTTGTAAATTCATTATATTGTAGGGGGAGGGTCGATTTCTAAGTTGTTATAACTTGTGACCCAACCCCTTTTCCATGTAAATTTGAGGGAAAATAAATATGTTTAAACTAGCAATAGGTAACCTTCCACACTCTCCAAGAGCCACTGCATTGTTAACAGATTGGTTTACACCCAAAAACTCTTTACAAAACTGATGATGAACTTGTTCTATGCAATTTTTATACTCAAAACCCCACATCTCCCCACCATAAGTTAATATAGGTAAAACCATAGAATCAAATATTTTGAAATATTCTTTATAATTAAATTTACCAAATGCTCTTTGGTACTGTTTTATTTGAAAAATTGATTTTTGTGCCTGAAGTGAAAGCTTTTTGGTGGCTGCATACCAAGAAAGTTTGGGTGTGAAAAGGAGACCCATGTATTTATAAACAGATGTTATTTTAATATAATGCCCTTTATATTTCCAGCGTTCATATTCCCTTAAAGGCCCACCATTTCTAAAAACTATTATTTCCGTTTTGTTAAGGTTAACTGTCATATTGGTTTCATCACAAAAATTTTCAACTATATTTAGTTGTCTCTGTAGATTAACCGCTGTATCGGCACAATTTGCAATATCGTCCGCGAACATTAAACAAAATAAGTCTGGTACGTCTTTTGTGATAAAAATGCCATTATTACATTTATTTCTAAGCAGGATTGCTAACTCATTTATATAAATATTGAATATTATCACTGTGTTGTAAGCTGTACGGTATGAAATGTGTAGTCACTTCCAAGATGGCGGACTGTTTACATGGAGAAAGGTGGGTGTCACATTTTATCATCAATAACTTTTTTTCTTGAAACCTTCGAGTCATGATACTTATAATATATTGTGGGGGAATGATGTGGTAATCCTCGGTACTTTATAGCAAAGAGCCAGTGCCATTATTCGATACGTTATATCGGCGTAAACATTGTCATTCGGTAAAATTTAAATTTGAAGTGAGGAACTTGCATCGTTTTTAGTTATAGAATGGAAAATAAGCCAATGCAGTGGATGAAGGTTGTTGTTTACGTAGGTATTCATCATGCGCTTTCCAATGATTACGGTAATTTTTGTGAAAAATGTCTAGAAAGACCCGAAAACATGTGTTTTGTATATCGCTAATGCAGCGGTGTAGTCCACATCAACAATTTCACACACCCCGGTGTAGACACAATATTTTTTGAACGGTTTAGACACAATTTAAAGCACAATGTATGTACGGTTTAGACACAATTGGCTTGGTCTTGAAATGAATGTATTCTTTTCTGAATATAATGTAACTTGGCGTTAATCCAGAATCCTGAAAATTGGCACCAATAGTTCGAGACAGTCTCGATCCTTATCACCGACACCCACCAAAGGAATCGTCTGGAACCGACAAGGGATCATGGTGGAACGAAGAGAGATAGTTGGGAACAAAAGAGTGCATCAAGAGATTATTTACGATATTATTTATGTAATAATCAGTATTATATCACGAAAAAATAAATTATGAAATTACTAATGAATGTTTGTGCAATTATAAATCAATTCCAGCATGCTGGCAGCCATAATTTCAATCATTCACTTAGTATGATAATTACCATCCCGGACTTGCCAATCATTTTTATTTCGGAGTTGTTTGAAATACTTTCGCTGATTCGTATCTTGGTATCTGTTTGTTTAATATCTAGTTGAAGATACCCGTCTACAGCTGGTGAGCAGAAACGCTGTTAAATTTCAATAAAAAATAGCATGGTACAGAAAATCGGTCAAGATTTGTGTACACAAGGATAAATTACGGGTCAAAATGTATGCTGTTACTGAAAAAAAGAAACGCGGAGGTTTGTGTTTCTCTGGTTTCTTCGGTATCTGAACATTGGTTGGAAGAAAACTGGCAGCCGATCGTAGCTGTAAACAATGGCGGTGCGTCACGGAAATTTACCGTTGCTTTACGCCTAGAGTCGGATACAGTGTAACTTGTATATAGGCTGCGACCTCCGTCTGAAAATTGAGGCTGCAACAGAGAAACCTACATTTTCTTTTGTTTTCCTCAGTATACGCAGGGCGAAGGTCAAATATAGTCAAGAGACAGAATGCATGATCATTATACGAATCTACCCGAGTAAATAACGGATATCGAAAATCTTCTATTCAAAAAACGGAAACGACGAGTCTGTTTAGATGGAAGGCCGCAACTCAGCAAAATGCATTTTCTATCGATTGTAATCTAAGCAACCTTCCAACCATCAGGCGCAATATTTGGTATGAAGATATAAGAATGACTGTATTTTGATAAAATCAAAATGAGTTAAAATTGGCTTAAAAAGAGTATAAGGGCCTTTTTACTTTCTGTGCCACTGTTCGATTAAAATATGACCAGTAGGTTAACAGGGGATGGACTGGAGTAAAAATTACGTAGCCTAATTGTTGTTTTTACCCCAAAAGGAAAAATCGTAAGATGCCGTGTGGTCGATATTCACAATTTTCATTTACCATTGTACAGTTTGATTTCATAATATACGGGCCATGGATTTATATTGATAAAATCGAATGTTACCCATTAAGATAAGTTATCTCATAAAGTTTTTTTTTATCGTTTTTCCAATGTTCCTTTCAGCCTCGGACTACATCTGGTAGGTGAATAGGCAGACCCGTTCGCGAAGTACCAAAGAAATTTTAATTTCCCAAATTTTGATAGAAAGACAGTCGATGATTAGTAAAACACTTTCAAAACATGAATTATTCCTATTTGATATAAGTTTGTCTTTTAGAATATACAGGAGAGCAATAATATTGTATTTCAAAAAGCCCTGATGCTATTTTTGTTCCATGAAGTGTCGAACAACACTTTCGAAATCTCCAAATGGGCATTGGTAGCACGCGAATGTCGTGAAACTGAAATATAAGATAGACAAAGTGTTTTTTTTTAAGCAGGTAAATGGTATGTAACACAAATATCAAAAGACAAAGTCTTTCCAGTTCATATGTCTAGACCACAGATACTGTCAAATTTTATGTCTAAACCGTACAGAATATAAAGCTTATGTCTGCGTCTAAACCGTTCAGAAAACAACGGGTCTACACCGCTGTGTGTGTATATGTTGATGTGGACTACACCGCAGCATTAGCGATATACAAAACACATGTTTTTAGGTCTTTCTAGACATATTTCACAAAAATTAACCTTATCGTTGGAAAGCTAATGATGTATACCTACATAAACAACAACCTTCATCCACTGCATTGGCTTATTTTCCATTCTATAACTAAAAACGATGCAAGTTCCTCACTTCAAATTTAAATTTTACCGAATGACAATGTTTACGCCGATATAACGTATCGAATAATTGCACTGGCTCTTTGCAATAAAGTACCGAGGATTACCACATCATTCCCCCACAATAAATTATGAGTATCATGACTCGAAGGTTTCAAAATAAAAAGTTATTGGTGATAAAATGTGACACCCACCTTTCTACATGTAAACAGTCCGCCATCTTGGAAGTGACTACACATTTCGTACCGTACAGCTTACAACACAGTGATTATAGGAGAGCTCAAGTCGCCTTGTTTTAAGCCTATATTACAAGAGATTGATGGGCTTAATTTTCCACCTACTTTTACCTGTGCTTTTATATTAGAATACATGACAACTAAAATGCGAAAAAACTTTCCAGTTATACCTTTTTTGTTCAAACATGAAAACACTTTGTAATGATCTAGACTGTCAAAAGCCTTCTGAAAATCAATATAAAGAACATGAAACCGACCTCCGGCTTTTGACAGATATTTTTGAATGAGGCTTTGTAGACAAAATATATTAAGTACTTAGGACCTCAAAGAGGTTATAACAGAGCGAATTGCGGGCCTGAATAACAATAAAATTGAGAAATATGAAAATTTTGAGTCGGCCTGTTATATGTCAAGAAAAACATCTGTGATTGGGCAGGTCATTCTCCTAAATTCTAGTGCAGAAATACTTTTCCTAACTGTTTCACATATTCATACATATACCCGAATCTATCATTGATGTAAGTTCTATATTTTCCAGGCAAAATACTATAAAACACAAAAATAATAAAAGAAATACTGACCGTGTATCTGACTGTGTAAACATATCCCTCGATTGGACAATCGCTATATCCGGTGTACGTTGATACACAGTGAGATTAATTTTAGATTTTAATTTGAGACTAGCTATCAGATGGGTTAAAAAGAACAAAATACTGGCTAAATGATGTCCACTTGATGAAATAAATTTTGATATGTGCACCGCTGGTAAAAATATTATCGATGATGTTCGCTCGATGAAATAAATTTCGATCTTTCAATGAAAAAAAAAAAAATTATTTCATGATTTTAACCCTCTCTAGAGTGAACTTAATCGAAATCCAATACAGTTCTTTTTCGGTTATTTCCCGTGGCGTACCCCCTCCGCATAGCAACGCATTACAATATTATGTAGCCACGACATGCTGGTTCACGGTACTCGTGTATATTGGTTCGAGGTAATCGGTATTTTTCCGTCATGACAAAAAATCAGTGCGCTCTAGTGGCTTAATTGGACTCTATTTTGATTGTAAATACCTTGAATTAGACATTTCTGTACCTCAACAAACTTCATTTTTCAAAATAAAATATTATAATGGAAGAAAAATATACCGGAAGTCATATCATCGGCTCCTACATGCTTTTAAAACATTATTTAGCCCACCTGCTAAAATCCTTAATTTCAAACAGTTTTACTCAAATACATGTACATGCATGATGACGTATTTCGATCATCTGCTAGGTCCTGTGCAATATTTTCCCATAGTGTGACTGCAACCTGGCGCCAAATATATAAAGCTGTATTGATTTTTTTTTATGAAAACCGTCGAAGTAACATGCATCAATTTCAGAATGGCACTGGTACACTGGTGAAGGTCAAAGTTAAGTTTCTTTCGTATGCTAGATGAAACTGCACCATACTTTCTCTGACACTAACTTAAAGATGAAATTAGAAAATTATCTGGTGATTTATTCTATACTCTGTTAAAATTTTACTTTTTCTTGATCGGACCGTAACTGCCGTGAACCAACAAACCGCAAGGCTACGTCAACCAACAGACATGTAAGGTAAATTACCTCAAATTTTTATATGATTGTGAGGCACGAGCATTTTACCTGGGTAACTAGTGCGCTGCAACAACTGTCTCTGCCTTTAACTGAAGTGTTAGGATAAAAAAAAAAAAATCAGTATTTTCACTGGTCGTAACCACGAAATATCTAAATATTTCACCGATTTTTCCCCACAATCTACCGGAAACCATGAAATAAGATGTTTTTCAATTTGGGAAAGGGGAGGTGGTGTGACACCGAATGGTGCGTGATGTCATTACCGTTTTCTGCATATCCGGGATTGACACATGCGTGTCGTCTTCTGAAAACTTGCCTGTATACCGTGGAATGGCATCAAATTCCGGAAAAATAGACTTTGTAGTTGCTTCATCACTTATGAGAGTACCAAGATGTCAACATGGTTTGTACAAAATCTGATCAGGCGACTAAAGAGCTTGTCTATTCGGTTTCGTACCCGAGATCGAACGTAACCAGTCCGAGGTCCATACTTTAGTGGAAACGTAGTTTATCATGGCCTGGCATTTGCGTTCAAAGATCAAATCTAATATATTTTTTGTCAGTTGCAGTTGGAATTTTTTTCTTTAGATGTAGAGAGCTACTGTCTGAAATGAGGACATTTTTTTTTTTTTGTCATTGAATGATGATTTCTGTACCTATTAGTCTCAATAATGAGACGCTCCGGTAATCTTTTTCATATTTGGACATTTACTGTACCAAAACCAGTGTAGGCCTAGGCACATAGCATATACATAGGTGTTTGAAAAAACTCATGTTGTGTGTTTAATGGCCTTTTTAATGTTTGGATTCTTATATTCTGTAATAAAATACATTTAGTATTACTAGTTCTGTATAGTTCGTATCAAGACAGTACCCTGACAAGACGGTTTTCTGACAAAAGTTTTAGAGATGGCTTCCCAACATATTAGGAGGCAGTTTTTGGATGGGATACCTTTTAGGACAACTCCCTGACACTGTAGGTTTGCCTGAAACAGAAAGTCACACACGATTGAAAAGTGCCGTCTTGGATTAACCTGTGCAGACTGAGCAGGCTGATCCGAGATGGCACTTTACGCAAATGTCCGAATGCCCCTTTTCGCGTGTTTCCAACCATATGGTGTGGGTACTCATTAGAATCGTCTTAACAAAATGATTCTTATGAATACCTGCATCATAGGGTTTCGAAGAGAAATTATTACTTCAAGAAACCATTACTCTCTCTTATCTGGAGCTCTGTATCTATTGTGAAAAACAGTAGGTTTTTTTTTACATGTTAGGCCCAGCTCTTCTTTTCACAAAGTACGATAACAAGTCTACAACAGGAAGACAGTTCTTTGCATGTGCAGCGTTCAGGGACAAAAAGGCGTGTCCATTCTTCCAGTGGGCAGAGGATTTCCAAATTGATAGAAAGGCAAAAACACGACCATCAGATAGTGTGTCACAATCTTCCTCAGAAAAATATTTAAGGAAAAGGTTTGGTCTTCTTGCTTTTTAAATTTAGTATTTCTAAGCACAAGAGCTAAACATTATTCATTATTAATAATAGTGTCAAGTCTTAACTCTTTACGACACAATAACAAGTTTCAACAACCCTGAAGAAGATAGCTTTTGAAAGTATCGTGGGAAAAGGAGAAAATGCTGGTAAACAGCTGGTAACCAGCATTTTCTCCTTTTTCCACATTGTTTTATACTCTATGAAAGACAGAGATCATCTTTTTAGCTACAATTATTGTGTTGTCTGAAAATGCTTTCAGTTTGGCCCAGTCCAAAATTTTGTTGTTCCGTAAACAGTTCACTCGTTATGACAGGCCATAATTTCAAACTTGCGAAAATACAAAGCAATTGCAGAAGACAAAGCAGTTAGCTCAAATGATGGCACTTGCATCTAATTTAGTGGAATACATAATTTGGAAAGGAAAAAAAATGTTGATTACTGGCATTTTCTCCTTTTCCCACAATGTTTTCAAATGTTCTTTCCTTCAGGGTCCTTATAATTCGGGACTTTGTTGTAAAGGGTCAAGGGACTTCTTGAGAAGCTGTATAATTGCGCTTCTTTTTTCGTCATACTTTCTCTTTCAAAGACATTTTGAAACAGTCCATAGAAAATAAAGCAGGAACTGTTTGATGGAAGTTTTTGTGTCTTCAGGAGAAAACTATTTACTTGCATTAACCCTTTACCAAACAATCCCTGGTTTTTACAACCTTGAGATAGAAGCCTTTTGAAAACATTGTGGGAAAAGGAGAAAATGCTGGTTACCAGCTGGTAACCAGCATTTTCTCACAATGTTTTCTACTGTGCTGGAAACAAATTTTAATTCAAGTTACGTTTATTTTGTTCTCTGCAAGTCCTTTCAAGTTGGACCAATCTAAAATGTTGTTGTTTGGTAAAGGGTTAAGCCCTTTAGATTATACTAAACTGAACATGTTCCTATGTGACACAAAGAGAAATCACTGGAAGGAAAAGAAAAAGCAGTTCTTGAGTGATACTGAAAACAGTTTTGGAAAAGGAGCAAGTGCTTGTTCAAACCAATTACCCATTTGCCCATGTGTGTAACTCATTACCAAACACAAAGAGAAAGCATAGGAAGAAAAGGAAAAAAAACTTTTTGAGAGTGCTATTGAAAGTATTTGGAAAAGGAGCAAGTGTTTGCTCCAACCAATTGTAGATTTGTCCATGTGTTTTCAGTGTTGCTTCTAGGGCGCGGGATTGCAGGAATCCGGTGAAAAATAAAGGATTGGCGCAAAAAAATCATTGGTGTGCACCCCTCATGCCGCAAGATTACATAGCTTCCAGCAATTTTCGCCATCAGGTGCGCCAGTCTAAAAAAAGATCGGTGTGTCACCATACTATGGAGCTATCCGCCATTATTGTGTATCGAGGACAGCGGTTGGTTTGAAAGTTGATTTAGCTTCATTTTTAGCGAATTAACGTCTTCGTATCATGATTCGATAACCTTGACCTCATGCATCATTGATCGTGTTCAAGATTGTCGAGTTCTAAATTTCAAAAAATAAAATGAAGCTGACATTATTTGATTTTAACTTTGGTAAGGCAACTGACTGTAGTGCCGAGGAACCACCGACGGTTTCTGAAGGAAATAATGGTAGAGTTGATATGATTAATGAATCTGACAATGAAATGGAAAATTCGACACAAGGTCAAAATAATGATGGACCAAGCAAACAGAAAAAGACGAAACTGTTTCAAGATTCCTGGCTGACCAAATGGCCGTGGCTTGAAAATACGGAAAAGGGTTTGCAGTGCAGTCTGTGTTTAAGCAGGGATTCTATACATGTATATTATGTATGATCCCTGGTTTAAGACACAAAAAGAACCATGCAAATTTGAGGCCCCCTTTCATGAGTAAGGGGCCCCTTTTTTGGAAGTTAGGGGGCCCCAGGGGCCCATTTTGGAAAATCCTAGAAGCAACACTGTGTTTTAGATGTAGTCAGTGGCAGAAGCATGCATTGTCATTTATGTACAATAAAGTATAAAAAAGGACATTTATTAATATTAACACTGTACCACACATAACACTTTACTACACAATGACGGCTTTTAACGACCCTGAAGAAGAGGCCTTTTGAAAACTTTGTGGGAAAAGGAGAAAATGCTGGTAACCAGCATTTTCTCCTTTTTCCACAAAGTTTCCTACCCTGTCAAAGAAAAATTGCATCATTTGAGCCACTATAAAATTACTGTCTGCATATGTTTTTGAGTTGGATAGGTCTAAAATTCTGTTGCATGGTAAAGGGTTAAACCACACAACGAAATTGTAGACTTGTCCATTTTAAAAACATTTGTGGACAACAAATTAAATATGATTCAATAAGTGGGATTCAACTCTAATAGTCCAATTTTCAATCAATCTGCCATAGGGTAGAAACAGTGTTGGAAATCAGCATTTACTCCTTTTCCCACATTGTTTTCAAAAGCCCCTGGGTTGTTAAAAGACGCGATTTTGTGGTAAAGGGTTAAAAATATACTTAACAGCCTTTCTTCTACTTTAATTTCTATAATATCTCCTTTAGGTATCAACAGTTTTTAAGTATCAAGAAGGAGGATCGTACATTGTGCATAGATTGTGGACTATTGTTGCTTGAAAATGAGAGAGACACGCATGAAGACCAAGGTCACAAGCTACGTAAAGGCATCTCAAGAACTGATCTGTCCAAGCCTACTCTGTTGTTCGCGCCCCTTGATAGTAACAAGACTTATGCTGTAAGTTCAACATATTGATCCTAAAGCTTCAGACTCGTATCAACAATTTACCAAACATAAAAAATTTGGACTGGTTAAAATTAAAAGCTTTTGCAGACAACGAAATTAACATGATTGAAAAGATTGAAATTTGTTCTGGAAGGGTAGAAAACATTGTGGGAAAAGGAAAAATACTGGTTACAATCATTTTTCTCCTATTTTGCTCCTTTTCCCACAAACTTTTCAAGAGTCTTCTTTTTCAGGGCCATGAAAACCAGGGTTACAAATTTTGCTACCTATTAGACAAGCCATGCTCTGACAAAAGGGAGCTTAACCCTTTCCCAAACAATCCCAGGTTTTTATGGCCCAGTTATAGAAGCCTCTTGAAAACAAAAGGAGAAAGGAGAAAATGCTTGTTACCAACCCTTCCCAAAACAGATTTTAATTTTTGAGTAATGTTTATTTTGTCGTCTGCAACTGCTTTCACTGTGGACCAGTCTAAAATCTGTTCGTTTGGTAAAGAGTTAAGGCATAAATCATAATGCATCATTCTAAGCAAGACATGGCATGATTTGGGATCTATGAAATTCATCATGTTTAACAATGGACCGTGTCATCCTTTGACTGATAGCAAAAACTTTCAGCCAGGGTCAGCCTGCAGGAAATGCACAGGCTGATTTGGGTGGATTCTTTTCACAGATACATTAATCCTCCTTTTCACATAACACGGCTCAAGTTTGATTGACTTTTTCAATGGCCATAATATAATTCCACTGCAAGATGAAGACACTGTTGCTAGAGGCAATTATTCGATGTGGCATAGACCTTACATAGCGTGAAATTATTGCATGAAGAATGTTATTCCATTCCTGAACAAAAGCCGTGGACAAGTCCATGAGATTGTTGATGTTTCGCCGTGATCGAATCTTTCTTCCGAAGTAATCCCAGACATGTTCTATTGGATTCATATCTGACGATAAAGCTGGCCAAGGAAGAATGTCAACACTGTTTCTGTTCAGAAACTGCCGACTGATTTGTGCAGGGGTGGCCATACAAGATACTGATTGAAAAATTACAAGAACTTTAAGAAAAACCTAACTTTAATGCTGCCTTAGTCTTTGAGTACTTTTGCAACTTTGATTTTAGTACCATCTTCATTTAAACTGTAAAAACCTAACTAAAACTTTCTGTTAATCAGAATCTGATTAGCCTGGCATTTTCTACAGACTCTGAACAAAACTATGATACCAAATTTGTTGGTTCTCAATAAAACATGCGACGAGAAATTAAAGAAAATTAAGTGCACACTTATTTATGGAACTGAGTATGTGTTGCTTATATTAAAAAAAAGAGCTTTTGTAAAAAATGGATTAGTATTTAAAGGTGGCCCTTCAGATTCTGGGATGAAAATTTTACAAAAGTACAAAAAAATCATTCTTATACTCCTACAGCCCTATAATTTTCTTTCATAAAACCCTCGAAAACCATCTGACAATAAGAGAAATTAGAGATACACTACAGCCCAAGTCGACACCTATGGGAAACACAATCTGTTTTTACATGTGCAAAATTGCAAATCACTCATTTATAAGCCGGAA
The DNA here is from genome assembly GCA_943736015.1 of Tridacna crocea. NCBI lineage: Eukaryota > Metazoa > Mollusca > Bivalvia > Cardiida > Cardiidae > Tridacna > Tridacna crocea. The sequence continues at coordinate 27,180,603 of OX031066.1, read as the reverse complement.
ATACACATACCAAGGTTCGAACATAGCGTCTGAAGAAGACATTATGGAAAATAATTACATGTTTGTTATGTAATTGAATTTAAGCATCATTAGTCATGTGCCAGTCACTTAGCATTCCCACAATACTTTCTGATTTTTGGTGTGAAATCTAAAAATAGGTTAAGAGGCCACGTAGCCTTATAAGGTAATACCATCGAATTTTTTTTTTTTTTTTTTTTTTTTTGTAATTTATGATTCTTAATTATTGATGATTTGTTTTGTTTTTTTCATATAAATTTCAGTGACATATATATATTTTTTAATTTGGTGTGATGTGAAAAATCTTTAAGCCTGAAATGACTTATACATTGAGATAAAGGGAAGATTTTTCTTTTAAGTATGCTTTCCTACTATTTTATATTTCAGCAATACATGTTTACAGATAAGACAGTGGAGTTCATAGTGTCATCATTAAAAAGGCTCTCTGCTACACATGTTCTGTGTATCGGCTGTCCAAGGTACTTTTTGAGATATGAAAATTGTTTCTAAACACTTGTAGTGTCTATTCGAGGTTGCACAATTGTGGAATTCACACTGTTTTCAGATCCCATATAATTTCAGACCTAATCTGTGACATATCTGAATGAAAAATATGCAATGAAAAAGTATCAAAACAAAGAATTTACTCTTGCCTCACTAAAAACATATTATTTGTTATTTTTGTTGGGGCAGTTATGTCCATATGAGCAGGGTTTTCCTTGACGCACGATTTTGTGCGTTTTTACGCCCTTTTAAGGATTTTTTTCAGTAATGCGTCATGGTGGAGGCACAAATATAATAAGAGGTAATAATGATCATATATACTTGAACTTCTGATACTGTTACGTTGTGAGCAGATGAAAAATCTGGAGTACGAAGGGAAAATGGGACGAAACACTGGACTGTATATCGATTTTACTAAAATACCGTGGGTCTTTAAACGGGTCTAAACTAAACCAGTCGATCTCAAATGAAAACAATATGTTTCCTGTCAAAATCGACATCATTCTTGCTGTCTGCAAGGAAGAAGAGCCCTTAGACAAAGATCAGACGATACTGCGGCTGGTAAGAGCACCCAGAACATCATTTCAAGGTCTCCAGGGTTCGTTGTAAATTAACTAGAAATACATTTTGTTATTCTTTGAAATAGCAGCATGAATGCGACCCACGTGTCAAAACACAAGAATCGGTCATTTATCTAATTGGTGAAAATAGTTTTATTTTCGGCTGAAACGGATAATCTTTATCAAGAAAAATAACAGAGACTTCCCACTCTGGTTGACAACAAGCTTTCTTCGCCAACGAAATGGTCGATTCCTGCGATAAAAACAAAATAGCCCATAACCATAGCGAGAGGCTACAAATAAAAAAACACATACTTTCACAAATAGTAGCTTTTGTTTAAGCGATTTTGTGAATTACATTCTGTTGTGACCCCACAAATTCCAAAATGACCCCCATTATTTTTGAATAGGGGCCCGGTCACAATGACCCCCTATTCTTGTGGCCGAGGGAAAACCCTGATATGAGTAACCTGTCTTGACATGAAGTGGGTCAAAAAGACTCACCTCCAAAACAATTTTCTTAACTTACATGTACATGTACTTTCAGACTTCTGTTTTTGTAACAAATTTTATGATTGTTGAAGTCTTATCTATTTTGGTAAAAATGAGTTTTAATTTTTAGCAATGGATTCTCCACAGAGGGTCTTTTGACACATTAATTCATTACCAAATGGCAATATTTTAGGCTTGTCCAAATCGCAAACATTTGCACTAAAAAGCTCTACTGAAAATTTGAAATTTGTTTTGTGAAGGGTAGAACACATTGTGGGAAAAGGACAAGATAAGCAGAGCTCCAGATAGAGGGAGTGATTTTGATTTCAAAATTGAAAATATTCATTATTCTCCACTAAACCCTATGCTGTGGTTGCCCATTAGAATTGTCTCATTGAGACAATTCTAACGAGTACGAGTTGTACACACATAGGGTTTCAAAGAGAAATAATGGATTTAGAAAACCATCACTCCCTCTTATCTGGAGCTCTGAATAAGTGTCTAAAGAATTGAAATTTGCTTTAGGAAGGGAAGAAAACATTGTGGGAAATGGAGAAAATATTGCTTACCAGCATTTTCTTATTTTCCCACAATGTTTTCTAAAGGCTTCTTTCTCAAGAGTCATCAAAAGTAGGGATTGTGTGGTGATGGGTTAACAGGTCAGTTAGTTTACTGTACAGTTTTGAAGAGGAATATGTTGGTTTAATTCATTACCAACAGTAAAATTTTAGGGTTGTCTAAATCGAAAGCATTTGCAGATGACAAAAAGTGACAGAAAATTTGAAAGTTGGTCTGTGAAGGGTAGCAAACATTGTGGGAAAAGGAGAAAATACTGGTAATCAGCTTTTTCTCCTTTTCCCACAGTGTTTTGGAAATGCTTCTTTCTCAGGGTAATCAACAGTAGGGATTGTGTGGTAATAGGTTAATGAAATCGGTTAATGAGCTACTAGTGTATGTTTTCCACCTGTTGGAAAATTGTCTGACCTATTTTTTTGAAAATCCTCACTACAATTTGGATGGAGGGGAGTACTGCAATATAAGCAGATTAATGATGAATACTGTGGTAATCACCATACAATTAATCAAATTTTGAACCAGGTGAAAAAATGATCTCAAATTTATTTTACATCAGGGCCTGTATTCACCAACCATTCTTAAGAACATTCTTGGTCTTACTCTTCAGAATTTTGTCAGAGTGAAAGTAACAGATCTTCTGACTGGCTAAACCAAATGATTTAGCCTGTCAGAAGTTCTGTTACTTTCACACTCAGGAAATCTTGAAGAATAAGACCACAAACGTTCATAAGAATGGTTGGTGAATCTGGGTCAGGGATGAATTATGTTTCAAGATATCAAAACCTCACCCATTTCTTTTTGTAAATCTGTTATTTTAGAATACACGAATACATTATGACAGAAGAAAAAGAAACATTGAACAGTTTGCTACTAGACCTGGACCATAGATATGTGAGTATTTTTACCGCAGGTGATTGTTACAGAAAAATCAGTATAAAGTCATTCCTCACCATACAGTCCTTACTTTGAACTACCAAGAGAAAATAATCTAATTGGAAAACATAGTTAAATCTTTACCAATTGACAAAATTTTAGACTGGTCTAAAATGAAAGCATTTGCAGACGACAAATATAAATCTGATTAAAAAATTGAAATTTGTCTTAGGAAGGGAAGAAACATTGTGGGAAAAGGGGAAAATGCTGGTTACCAGCATTTTCTCTTTTTCCTGCAATGTTTTCCTAAGACTTCTTTCACAGTGGTGTTAAAAGTCGGGATTGTGTGGTAAGGTGTTAAAAAGAGTAAAATGCTAGTAACCAGTTTTGTCTCAATTTTACCACCATTATTACAACTTCTTCAAAATAGATCACATTATTTTAGACAGAGTTATTTTGTTCTCTGAGTTGGAGGAGTTTTGAAAATTTGTCATTTTTAAAAAAAATGACATTAGAATCTATCAGTTTACCACTTAGAATTATGTCTGAGCCCCATTTTACTAAGTTAGTTATGAACAAAATTTGTGCAAGTTTTACACAACTACAGTGTGGTGGCATTAATCTGCTACTAGATACGAGATATCATGATTATTTTTGAAAACTATTGCAATAAATCAAAGTTTCCTGGAAATTTATCTTTTCAGTTTATCCAGATAAAATTTCACGGAAACTTCGATTAATCACAATACTTTTCTAAAATGATCATGATGATTGTCATGTGTCTGGTGGCACATGAATGTCACTATACTATAGTTGCGGAAAACTTGCGCAAACTTTGTTCATAACTACCTTAGTAAAACAGGTCCCTGATGTATAGATAAGTATCCATGACACGCCATCTTCTGGGGTAGTTAAAACTTGGGTCTGTTTGTAAAGATTTAATTCTTTACCAAACAAAAAAATTGTAGACATTTCCAAATTGAAAGGATTTGCAGAGGAGAAAGTAAACACGTCTAAAAAATTGAAATTTGTTTTGGGAAGGGTAGAAAACATTTTTTGAAAAGGAGAAAAATGCTGGTTACCAGCATTTTCTCCCTTTCCCACAATATTTTCAAAAGGCTTCTTTCTCTGTTGTTAAAATTCTACATGTATATTGTGTTGTAAAAGGTTATAGCATCTGCAAATAGCATCAACCAGTGTCCAATTGTGCAGTCTATACAGATTAACATAACCAAAACTTTTTGAAATGAAAATTTTCTGCATTTCCAAGGACTATTCTATATGACTTAGTCAGTTGTCCTCATAGATGCTTTTAATGGCCATTTTGTAATGAAAAGAATACATGCATGTAGCATGTAGCATGTGAAAGAACAGTTTTTATGAGGTCTAACTTAAAAATCAATTATAGCTTGGCTTTTTTCAAAGAAAACCTATGTTATTGTGAAAGCCGTCTCCCAGCAGGGCCTGTATTCACCAACCATTCTAAAAACATTCTTGCTCTTACTCTTCAGAATTTTGTCAGAGTGAAAGTAACAGAACTTCTGATTGGCTAAACCAAATGGCTTAGCCAGTCAGAAGTTCTGTTACTTTCAGAGCCAGGAAATCTTAAAGAATAAGACCAAGAACGTTCGTAAGAATGGTTGGAGAATACAAGCTTGTGGACCAAGTCATTATTGAAGATGTTAACTTCAAACTTGGACCACTTGTCAACTATTAAAAGATTAAGCTATACAACACGGGTAGATTACTATGAGAAATATTTTTGACACATTGATGCATTGATGCCTCATTTTTGACTTTCACAAAAGATTTAAAAAAAAAGCCAATTGCAGATAAGATATTCTTGTTGTAATTCAGATGCAGTTGTACTCACCTGAAGAGATGCTCCGATACAATATGATGAATCATCATTTCTTTGGAGGTGAGGTTGACAGAGCAATGTTTGAATCATTTATAGAAGAAACAGAAGATAAGAAAGTTGCCATTGTTGTGGATCCACCTTTTGGGATAATGGTTGAGGCATTTGCGGTGACTTTAGCAAAGATCAGAAATGAATGGACAAAGATGAATACTGGTACACTGTTTTATCACATAACTCCATTTGTTAGCTCACCATGAGCACAAAGTGCTCATGGTGAGCTACTGTGATCATGCTATGCATCATGTGTCATCAACTTTAACCTTGTGTATGCTCTAGAGATCATATTTTCAGTCTGATGCTCATGAAACTTAGTTTGACTGTTTGCCTTGATGATATCTTCGATGAATACAAAAATGGGTCATATGGGGTCAAAAAGTAGTTCACTAGGTCATATCTTAGAAAAACTTTATGTACGCTCTAAAGGCCACATTTTTAGAAGAAAACTCTTGAAAATTGGTCAGAATGTTTGTCTTGACGATTTCTGATATGATTTTGGAAATGGGTCATGTCAAAACTAGGTTACCAGATTTAATCGTCGAAAAACTTTGTGCATGCTCTAGAGGCCACATTATCAGTCCAGTGATATTGAAATTTGCGTAGATTGTTTACCTGGATAATATGAATATGGGTCATGTCATTAGGTCAAATCTCAAAAAAACCTTTTGTACACTCTAGGGGCCACAGTTTCTATCATATACTAATGAAAGTTTGTCAGAATATATGTCTGGATAATTTGTACATGTCATGTAGGCAATTGAGACAAATTCTAGAAAAAGCTTTTGTGCACTCTAGTTGCCGTATTTTTAAGTCCAATACTAATGAATGTTTGTCAGAATGTTTGTTCCAATATCTCTGAAGAGATTTGCAGTGGGTCATGTTTGATAAAAATGGCTCAGATGGACAACTTCAGGGCCATTATGACCTTCTTGTTTTCCCTGTAATATACCCATTATGAATTCTCTTGTCTTACATAGATCGCCAGATAAGAGGGAGTGATGGTATTTTAAAGTCATTATTTCTCTTTGAAACCCTATGTTGTGGGTACTCGTTAGAATTGGGTTTAGTGGAAAATAATTCATATTTTAAAGTTTGAAATCAATATCACTCCCTCTTTCTGGAGTTTTGATGTCAATTTGTACGTATTTTTTAGTAGTGAATGGATCTTTCAGATATTACAGCAGGTGCATCTGCAGATGATTTTGCATCTTCCAATCTATAATTTGTTAAATATAGGCTTGCCCGGGTAGCTCAGTGGTGAGCATGTTGGACTCATGACCTAGTGGTTATGAGTTTGATGCCCGGTTGAGGCGAACTTTCTTTCGGGTGTATTTTCGTCTCTCACCTCTGCTGAAGCATGTGAGAAAAGTAGTCTGTGGCCTTGGAAAGAGTAAGAGAAAGCCGGAAACATACAGCCTCACCGACCGCCATGATATGACCTTAGCTGTAATAGTGGCATTAAACCCCAATACAACCAACCAACCAATTGTTTAATATAGTTATTTGATAAAAAGAAAGTGGTATCCCTTTGTGTTTGAGATTGGACACATTCAAATGTAGAAAATAATGGAGTATAAGACTGAGAACATTCTTATAAAATATTGGTAAAAACGCGCTCTCGATACCAACAACTGACACATAGTTTAGGAGTTGCAATGCCCTTACATGGATTTATATATATTGCAGGAAGTCACTCTCCCCTGCCAGTTTTGTGGATTTTTCCCTATTTCATGGAAAAACGGGTTATTGAGAATTGTTGTGACTTTACAATGCTAGATTACAAGGTAAGCATCTCACCTCTCCTGAAGCATATGAGAAAAAGAAGTGTGTGGCCTTGGAAAGAAGGTTGTGTTAGTACTGGTGTGTGAAAGCCAGGAAACACATGTGTGTCACAAACCGCCATGATATGACCTTAGCTGTTAAAGTGGCATTAAACCCCCAATACAACAACAACATACAATGTAAGCAAGGTGATATGTTTATCCATGGAGTATTGTGTTAACTATCTGCCACACAGTCTTGAGATTTAATGACCCTGAAAAGGGGGGCTTTTGAAAACTTTATTCGAAAAGGAGAAAATGCTGGTTACCAGCATTTTCTCCTTTTCCTGCAATGTTTTCTACCCTATCAAAGACAAATATCATGATGTGAGCTACTTTTAAATTGCTGCCTGCAATTGGTTTCAATTTGATTGAGTGCACAATTTTGTTGTTGAATGAAAAACTTCTTGAGTCACTAGTGTAGTTATTGTTGTGATACTAATGGTAGATAGTGTCTTCCATATTGGCTTGTAATCTGGTGATTGCGTGTTTGATTCTGGGTTACTGCAAACTTTCTATCTGGTGATTTTTAGCTTCTCACCTCTGATGCCTGTGAAAAAGTTTTCTGTGGCTAGAAAAGGAAGTTGTATCAGTATCAGTGTGAGAAAGCCAGGTACACACATATAGGTGCACTGACCATCTTGATATGTTCTAAGCTGTAAAAATGATAGTTAAATTTGAATACAACTATATAGAATAATTGGTAACTCACAATGAAAGAACTCTATACTGGACCACTGCCGTATACTTTTTTCAGTGAGAAATGGCAACAAGTAGGAATGCACAAAAGCTCTGGACGTGAGTCCGAGTTGAGTCGCAATGGGTGCAGATCTTGGTGGTACATGTAGTAGCAAGTATTTTACTAGAGGCTGTGATACAATTTTAGACTTTTTCAAAGAGGAAGCATTTGCAGGCTACAAGTGAAATATTTTTTTTTTTGCCTGTGATAGGGTAGTAAACATTGTGGGAAAAGGAGGAAATACATTTTCTGGCACCAGAAATTAACACAATTATTTTATACAACACTGTACCACACCATCCTGAATTTTAGCACCCTACTAGCTTAAAAGAGAAGGCTTTGGAAAACATCGTGGGAAAGGAAGAAAATGCTTGTAACCAGCATTTTCTTCCTTTCCCACAATTTCTTCAGCAGCTTTTTTCCTCAAGGTGGTTGAACATGGGATTGTATGGTTAAAGGTTGATATTCCTTGTCATATTAAAATCGGTCAAAATTGAAAGCTTTTGCAGACGACAATTGGTAAGTACAAAAAAAACGTTTTATTTAACCCTTTTACGCATAACTCTTTTAATGAGCATGAAGAAAAAAACCTTTTGAAAATATTGTGGAAATAGAGAATTTTCTCCATTCATCGCCCAAAGGGCTGTATTATGTTAATGCTGTGGTCGTCAGTCCTTCTTTCTGTCCACTAGCAATTTCTTGTGCGCGCAACTCCTCCTTCAGGTTTCATTGGAATAAGTTCAAACTTACAACAATGAATCTCTATAAGCAGTTGTGCATGTGACTCTTAAAATTTTGATATCTGCAGGGGTTCTAGGTATTAACCCATTTCACTGACAAGCCCCTTCAGGCATAAATGTGGCACTTTTCGAAGCTCTTGTTCCAAAATATTTTCCACTCTTCCAAAAATTAATTATCTAAGTTGCAGTTATTTTGTTGTCTGCAAATACATCTAATTTGGAGTAGTCTAAAATTGTGTCATTTGATAAAGGATTAAGGTATGAACTTTCTTATTGGACAGGTGGATTATAAAAACCACTCCCTGTTTAAAAATGATCAAGGGCGAAAGAAGGGCTCTCCTGTTAGAATTTTTACAAACGTGGAACCCAAAGACTTTCCCCTCCCAACAGAGGAAGGCTATTGGTAAGTATGTTTTTGGTGTTTTGGTAATTAATAGCATCTTACTCCTTAACTCTTTACCAGATGACAAAATTTTAGACTGGTCCAAATTGAAAGAATTTGCAGATGACAAAATTGACCAGACTCAAAAATTGATATTTGTCCTGGAAGGGCAGAAAACATTGTGGGAAAAGGAGAAAATGCTGGTTACCAGCATTTTCTCCTTTTCCAACAATGGTTTCTAAAGGCTTCTTTTTCAGGGTCGTGAAAACCAGGGATTGTTTTGGGAAAGGGATATTCTCTGGGATTGGTTAACCTTTGACTCACATAATCCCAACTTTTAACAAACCTTGGAATAAACCCGTAGAAAACATTGTGGGAAAAGGGGAAAGTGCTGGTAACCAGCATTTACTCCTGTACCCAAAATGTTTTCAAAAGGTTTTTCATTCATGGTCTTTAAAAGTCGGGATGGCGTGGTAAAGAGTTAATCTTTAACTCTTTACCAAAGGACAAAATCATAGGCTCGTCAAAATTGAAAGCACTTGCAGACGGCATAATAAATGTGGCTCAAAAATTGAAATTTGTCTTGGGAAGGGTAGAAAACACTATGGGAAAAGGAGATAGTGCTGGTGACTAGCATTTTCTCCTTTTCCCACAATGGTTTCAAAAGGACTCTACCTCAGGGTTGTTAAAAGTCAAGATTGTTTGGTAAAGAGTTAAAAGCCAACAGCAAAAACACAAATATTCCAATTTCAATTTTTTTAATGAGAAAAATGTTGCATTGTTAGACAGTGTAGCTTCAGGATACGACTACACATTCATGATTCTGTGTATGACTGATTTTGATCTACAGCGTCTGCAAAACGTCATTGAGCGGTTGTTAGCTACCCAGGAATTAAGTTCATATCTTTTCATATCAGCCCTTGAAATGCTAGCCTACAGGAAACATTCAGATCAATAGTGTAGATCTACAACCTGACAGAAAGTGCAATCTGATCAACTCTCCTTGAAAGTATATGATTCCTAACAAAGCAGATTTGGAATTGTTTATCCCTTTCCCTAACAGTGACGGGTTTTCATGGCCATGAGAAAGAAGCCTTATGAAAGCATTATTGGAAAAGGAGAAAATGATGGTAACCATTGATTTATCTCAAAAGACTCTAAATTTGATCACAGAAAAAGGACATGAAATCATTGTGACATGCGCACAATTTACTGCTTTGGCTAGGGCTTTTTATGTAACAAAGCATATTTTTCCTTAGACAGTTCAAAATTGAAAGCATTTATTTTGAAGATGTCAAAATAAAAATGACTTAAAATTCGGAATTTGTATCGAAGAGGAGAGAAAACATTGTGTGGATAAAAGAGAAAATGCTGGTTACCAGCATTTTCTCCTTTTCCCACAATGTTTTCTAAAGGCTTCTTTCTCAGGGATGTCAAAACTTGGCATTGTGTGGTTAAAGGTTAATTAACAAAATAAAACCTATAAACAAGGAGGGTTTGATTGTATTTATTTCAGGTTTTGTTCAGAATGTAACAGATATTGTTCTGCAGAAAATAAGCATTGTGAATTATGTAACAGCTGTACAACAAAGGTAATGCCAGCCTTTTTAACTCTGCTTTTTTTCCCAAGAAAACATTGACTTAACTCATTACCAAACACAAAAGTTTTGGCTTGTCCAAATCAAAAATATTTGCAGACAACAAAATAAAAGTGACTTAAAATTCTGAATTTGTATTGAAGAGGAGAGAAAACATTGTGGGGGAAAAAGAGAAGATGCTGGTTAGTAGCATTTTCTCCTTTTTCCACAGTGTTTTCTAAATGCTTCTTTCTCAGGGTTATTAAAAGTAGGGATTGTGTGGTAGAGGGTTAATGTCATAGCCATGCATCATCATTTTTTGACATTTGAAACATCTCTGTCATTGCTAAAGATATTAACTGCAAATTTGGACAGTTGTCAGTTATCAAAAGGGTAATTCAAACAACAGGGGCAGACAACAATCAAAGTATTCTTGACACAGTTATACCACTTCTTTTTAAGTTAAAATTTTCATTGTAAGTCAAGCACTGGCAGCCAAGTGTTGGAACCTGCATGCAGTGCTCTTTTAATGTCACAGTTTCCAGAGATTTTCTAAACTTTTTTGCCACATGATGTTTATTTGTTTGACTGAATTCATTCTCTTAGCTGAATTAAACAGAATCTGGGTCTGTATTCACCAACCATCTTTAAGACTTATTCTCCAGAATTTGTCAGTGTATAAGTAACAGAACTTCTGATTGGCTAAACCCTTCACCGAAGGGTTTAGCCAATCAGAGGTTCTGTTACTTTAACAGTTTGGAAATATTGAAGAATAAGACCAAGAATGTTCTTAAGAATTGATGATGGATATGGACCCTGATATCACAAAATTTGATTTGGGCACAACGATTTTAACCCTATCTGAAGCGGTTAACTGATGGAAGCGGCTGTTTAACTCTTTACCACACGACAAAATTTTAGACTGGTTCAAATTGAAAGCATTTGCAGACGACAAAATAAAGGTGACTGAAAAATTGAAATTTGTTCTGGGAAGGGTAGAAAACACTGTGGGAAAAGGAGAAAATGCTGGTTACCAGCATTTTCTCCTTTTCCCACAGTGTTTTCAAAAGGCTTCTTTCTCAGGGGCGTCAAAAGTAGGGATTGTGTGGTAATGGGTTAACACATCTATAATTTGGGAACTTCTCTTTGTGCAAATGCAGGTTGCTGTCAAGTGCAAGTTGAAGCCAACACAGACTAAACTTTTTAATTATCTATTTTGCCTATATAGGATGGTTCAACCTACAAGCATTGTGATAAATGTGGACGATGTGTGAAGCCATCACGCATACATTGTGACACATGTGATCAGTGTGACCTACCTGACCATATATGTGGACAGTCAAGGTCAGCAGGTTAGAAGCTTTTATTAACTCAAAGGCTGCTGTGGGCGACTGGCTGACCTTTTTCAGAATGTGCATCTCAAGATGAGACTGCACGGAATGTGTAGTGTAATCTTGGATCTACAATCTCCGATATTTTCAGATAGACAAAAATAGTTTGAAATATCATTATTGGGAGTTTGAACAATTGACTTGAAAGTTTCCTTTAACTTATTTAGAAACAAAAAAAGTTGAAAATTTTGTCATAGGGCATTTGAATTGTCTCATTATTACAATGCTTAGTTTCTATACTGTAGTTTAACTCATTACCAAACAACGAAAATTTGGACTAATCCAAATTGAAAGTGTTTGCAGACCTCAAAACAAATGTGAATCAAAAATCGATTTTTTTTTGGGAGGGGGGGGGGGGTTAGAAAACAATGTGGGGAAAAGGAGAAAATGCTGCTTACCAGCATTTTCTCCTTTTCCCATAATGTTTTCAAAAGGTTTTCTATCTCAGGGTCGTTAATAGTCAGGATTGTGTGGTGAAGAGTTCAGTGATGAACAATTATAATGTAACTCTTTGAACTCAATTTTTTCCCTTTACTCTGTGCCTCTTTATTTTCTTAACTGCAGGGCAGTACTCAGGAAATGATTGATTGATTGTTTGGTGTTTAATGCTATTTTCAACATTTAAGTTGTATTGCGGTAGCCAACATGCCCATCCATGATTTCCTATACTTTCTTTGATTATTGATACTCTGTACAATATTCTTTCAAAGCCACTAGCTGCTTTCCCACATAACCATTGTCAAAACAATGGTCTGCAATACGAGAGGATTGAATCCTGTCGCAGTGGCTATGTTCAACCCTCAGAAAGAACATGTGAATAGGGAATCAAACCGGCGACTTCCTGTTTTCGAGTCCTGTACCCAGTGCTGAGCTAAGTGAAAGTTTTCAGGTTATGGTTTTCAACTGAATTTCTTCAGTTTCACAATTCAAATAAGGTTACAGGTCGCATGACATAGGTTCCAAGAAATAAGTTAATAACCATGCAAATTCAGGTAGTGCTAAAGAGCACCCATTTAGAGGATGTGGTTGCTTATTTCAGGTTGTCACATATGTGGGGAGGTAGGCCACAAGAGAAGAGACTGTCCAAATAAGGCAAAGGCCAGTGATCCTATTGTCAGGTTGGTAGTTCTATGTTTATATTTTTACTGGAGTCGTCTCAATCAGGAAACATGATATAGTTAGCAGTCCATGAAATTGGGCATGGTATTGATTCCATTACCAGACCAAAAGATTAAAGACTCTTTCAAAATTTTTACCTTCTAACAAATGAAATAAAGGATCCGACATGAGTGGGCTTTTGAAATAAGATTTTATTAAACAGTTCTAGGGAAATGTTATTAAGCGAGCCTTTGATGAGCTTAACATTTTACCTTGACAAGTTTAATAAAATTTTATCTCGAATGCCCACAAATGTCATTATCACAGAACAATATTTCATAGTATATAGATCAGATTATGCAAAAACATTCATAAATGCACCTGCGGCATTATCCATAAGACCCATTTACTTCTATGAAATAGGTACAAAATGATGTATAAAATGACAAATGTGATGTCAAACATGCATCAGATAAGAAAATTGGTCATGGGTATATTACACTGAAAAAAAGGGATGTTATGTGATAAAATATTAGACTTGTTCAAAATCAATGCATTTCCAGATGACATACCAATTACCAAATATGGTACAAATTCTAGAATCGTTTCTGAAAAGCTAAAAAACATTGTGGGAGACTGAGAAAATGCTGGTAAGCAGTATTTTCTCATTTTCCCACAATATTTCAAAAGCTTTCTTCATCATTTTTAATAACCCTTTGTCACATGACAAAATTTTGGTAGAGTGTAACACTCGTGATCATGAGGGTGTGACTTAATTCCCCACAGCTGGCTATTTAAAATTTCTACAAGTCTGTCGGATGAGACGTTAAACCAAGGTCCTGTTTGACGTTGCTATACACCAAGCACTTTGAAGAACAAGGCGTAACTTAGGATGGGTTTCGTCCTGTATCTGCACTATCCCCCGTAACAATACTAACAGCCTTATGGAAAACCCGTGGTGTCAATTAATAAACGCAAATTTAATCAATCAGATCTTGATCTATATACTTGTACATGTAATTTTATATTTTATATTTCTTTCAGGGGAAAGAAGAGAAAAGCAAACCTTTCTTTTAAAAAGAAGAAGAAAAAACGAAAATCATGACCCAGTCATAACAACATGCATTATATTTTGTTGATAAAGGATTGTGATAGGATGTCATCATCTGGCAAACCTCGGTTTATCTTGTGATCAAGTCTCTCGGCTGTATTGCGTAGCTTGATATGCACCTAAACAGTACATTTCTTCTGGGGTCCAATCCCAGGCTACTATCCCTGGCTCGGCCAATTTCTTTCGGAGGACTGATGATAGTCACTGCGACAGGATTGGTTCCTCTCCCACCGATGTCCATTGTTACGACGATGATTATGTAGGAAAGCAACCAGTGGCTTGGAAAGAAAATTAAGCGAAGTAATTGTAAAAGAAACTCCAGGAACGCATAGTTAGGTGCACTGGCCACTGCGATATTACTGAAATAATGTTGAAAAAGGCATTAAACATCATACAATCAATCAACTCATTACCAAACGGCAAAATTTTAGGTTTGTCCTAATCGGAAGCATTTGCAGACAACAAAATAAAAGTGACAGAAAATTTAAAATTTGTTTTGTGAAGGGTAGAAAACATTGTGGGAAAAGGAGAAAATGCTGGTTACCAGCATTTTCTCCTTTTCCCACAATGTTTTCTAAAGGCTTCTTCCCCAGGGTCGTCAAAGGTCGGGATTGTGTGATAATGGGTTAATCTGACCACATTGGGTATAAGATAAAACAAATTCAGCTGATATATTGCAATGCATGTAAAGATGTAAATACATGTTTATGTCATTGGTTTGTGGCAAAATCTGACTTTGTCCTTGTCCTTGTTAATGAAAATAAAAAAAATATTTAACATAAGAAGTTTTGGTATTCTGTTGTCATTTTGAAGTTCTGAAGACAAACTCCAGGGAAGCGTGGATAGGTGCACTGCTCATCATGATATAACTGAAATAAAGTTGAAAATGGCGTTAAACACCAAACAATCAATCAATCTTTTTCCGTATTCAACTCTTTACCACACAGTCCCGACTTTTAACGACCCTGAGAGAGAAGCATCCTCGGATACCCCGGGATCTCCTATTTGCTACGCGTACATCGACCCCTGGGACAATTAATTGAATTTCCGTCGCTTTACCGCTGGCCGAATGCTGGCTTTTCATTGGTTCCATCATCATTTTGTGATGGGCGAGTGGAGTGTACGCTATGACGTTTCGTATCGATTTTCTGCGGCTGATTCAAAGTTTTATTAGTCAATTGTCCCAGGGGTCGATGTAGCGTAGCAAATAGGGAGACCCCGGGGTATCCGAGGATGAGAGAGAAGCCTTCTGAAAATATTGTGGGAAAAAGGAAAAATGCCAGTCTTTTTTCCCACAATAGTTTCTTTCATATCTTAATCAAATTCTAATTTTTCATTTACATTTAATTTGTTGTCACATTTAATTTGGATTTGTTGATTTTTTTGTTGTTTGGTAATTTTTTGTTGTTGGTTGAAATTGTAAGGCTCCTCTTTAACCCTTTACCGTGCAGTAACGACTTTTGAGACCTTTGGAAAGAAACCTTTTCAAAACATTGTGGGAAAAGGAGAAAATGCTGGTAACCAGCATTTTCTCCTTTTCCCACAATGTTTTCTACCCTATCACTAAACAATTGCACTGTTTGAGCTACATTGAAATTGTCGTCTGCAAATGCTTTCAATTTAGACGGGGCTAAAGTTTTATCATCTGCTTATGGGTTAGAAGGAAAATTTGACTCGCAATTTTCTATCCATATCTTTCCATGAATATTTCTGTATACAAACTGTTGGAGTGTTTATTTTTTGTTGTGGTAAATCAGTTCTATTTGGAGCTTTCAGTGACAAATATAATAGATGTGAATAACTTAAGATAGGTGCTAAGCGTCTTACATGTGCGCCCCCATATTTGAGATAATGAGATTGGCAGTTCAAAATGGAAATCTCCTCCATATGAACGATTTACGCTTTTGGAAACAGTGTTGGAAAATGAGAAAATGCTTGTAACCTTTGGACACATACCTGAAAGCATGAAATATGAGTCATTCTTTTTTCCTAGAGATTGAACTTTTAACCCCGGATGTAACTGACTATCGCAGATAACCGATATAATTCGTCAGTTTGCTTGCAAAACCTCGTAACTACAGCTTGTTACAAGCTGTAGTTACGAGGTTTTGCAAGCAAACCGACGGTATTGGTTACTATTTTGCTAGATAAGCGAATTTAAACCATCAAAATGATAGTAATAAACCTAACTGTTGCTATTTCAAAGGTAATTTTTTAGTAAAAATGTCTCCGTATTGGACAATGTGGATCCAAGATCAGACTGCACGTTCTGTGCAGTCTGATCTTGATCTACACTGTCTGCAAAAGGTCTCATAGTAGTGATTAGCAGCTGAAAGGTTAGAAGAAGCATTATGTCTTGCCTTATACTGCAACAGTTATGTTACGGTCTTTTCCAGTATGCCCAATATACTGCTCTGGGGCACGGGACGGAGCTGCTCTGTGGCATCATTTGTTCTGTACGGCTGCATGTGAGACCCCTCACCCTGTCTCCAGGGAGCTGACGCAGGTACGGCACAGCGGAGGCAACTCTGCGGACTAGAGCTGGGACTGGTAGAAATTCTGTGCCCGATGTTATTACTTCCCAAAACATCAATAGTTGTCTATCTATATGCATCCTGGCACTTGCACATGTACCAATACATGAAAACAACTAAACATGGCTTCAAATAGCCAAGCTTCGTCAAAAGGCCGAGTTTGGCAGTTCCTTCGTCTTCTGCAAGATAAACAGGCGACAATGTGTAATATTTGAAGTGTTCCAACTCATGCAGATTGCTACGTAAATTACCTTATAGAATTCAAATTCACTAAAAAAAAAAACGTAAAAAAAACCCCCATTATCACTTAACTTGTGTAAAATAACCGTATTTGAAGTTATTTGCTGCCCTTATTGATAAATTATTGTTGATCACAGCGGGCAAAGCTATCCAAAAATTACCACACATGAAAAAATGCTCGATTAAAAAAAAAGTGATTCATATAAGTGCATAGAGACGACGTTTGGTTGCAAATTTCTGCACGCTGAATTTGTTGGTAAATCGCCTATTTTTTTTTGGGGGGGGGGGGAACTGCCGGTCTGGAGGGTGACTTCGTGTTTCTCTGTTTCACCACATTTTGGCATTGCGTTTAAATAAACGAACTGAGAAGATAAAGATCAGACTTATCGTTGTAAGTCAGTGAGATTTTGAATTACTGAGTCCTCTATAGCTGTAAATGAGTCCGAAATATTGTGAAAAATCTATTTTACATTGAGACATAATCTAGCCATTTTCTTTCAAAAGGGGTTTAACTCTTTAACAAACAATCCCGACTTTTAACGATCCAAAAAAGAAAGCTTTTGAAAACAGTGTGGGAAAAGGAGAAAATGCTGGCAACCAGCATTTTCTCCTTTTCCCGCAATGTTTTCTACCCGCTTCCCAATCAAATTTCAATTTCTGAGTCGCATTTATTTTGCCGTCTGCAATTCAATTTGAACAGTTCCAATATTTTGTCGTTTGGTAAAGAGTTAAATGCATTCTTATGATGCACTTTACCAAAAAAGATTGTCATGTAACAACCCATCCATGAAACCCATTTTGTCAAAAAAAACTGACTAAATCGTGAGGTAGAATGGCCCTTTGAAATGCAGAAAATTATCCAACTACTTAACCCACGGGCTGCTGAAAGTAAACATCACCTGTCTGTAAAAAGGCAATGCTCCTATCTTTTGAAATTGTCGACAACCTTTCCGCTTTCCCCCGCCCGTCCCCCACTCCCCCCCTCAATTTTTTTTCTTGCAAGTTAACTCATTACCAAACGACAATATTTTGGACTTGTCAAAATCAAAAGCATTTGCAGACGACTAAATAAAAGTGAATAAAAGTGACTGGAAATTTGAAATTTTGTTTTTTGAAGAGTAGAAAATATTTTGGGAAAAGGAGAAAACACAATGTTTTCTAAAAGCTTCTTTCTCAGGGTCGTCAAAAAGGGATTGTGTGGTAATGGGTTAAAAATCCCAAACCCACTCCTTTAGTTTGAGGTTCAAAAACTTGTTATCAACAGTTTCTCATTTTACTACAAGGTTTCTAAAACAAACTTTACCATCCGGCTTGTTAAACATGGGATCCTGGGTTGAAAATGGTTATCCCACCCCCACACAATCCCTACTTTTGACAACTCTGAGAAAGAAGCCTTTAAAAAACATTGTGGTTAAAGGAGAAAATGCTGGTGACCAACATTTTCTCCTTTTCCCACAATGTTTTCTGCCCTTCACAAAACACATTTCAAATTTTCAGTCACTTTTATTTTGTTGTGTGCAAATGCTTTCGATTTGGACAAACCTAAAATTTCTAACACTGTCTATCCCGCCGCCGCCCCTCCTCCCCCCCTAGAAAAAATGGGGAAAAATGCTTTTCTCGCAAATTAGAAATCCCAAACCCACTCCTTTAGTTTGAGATTCAACACTTTTCCTTTTAGTACCAGGTTTCTAAAAAGACTACCCTAAGTTTTGTTAAACACGGATCTTGGTTTGTTAATTAAGAAATAATCTTCTTTCTATCGTGGTATATCGTTCAATAAACCACAGTTGTGAGTTATGAGGCACAATAAATAATCCACGAGGGCGATAGCCCGAGTGGGTTATTCATTGCGCCTCATAACTCACAACGTGGTTTATTGAACGATATACCACGACAGGAAGAAGATTATTTCGATTCTAACATGGCCAATTCTAAATGAAAGGAAAACAAGTTCAAACTGAGAGTAAAAACGCGGATGAAGATTATGTTCCATTGAATAACTCACTCATTGAATGACGTCATTCGATATAGGATGACGTCACTCTACATGGATTGTCTCAGATTTTACCACGTTTTCCTTGCACTGTGTTATAGAGCCAAAGTCGCGTGTCATGTTAGAATACAGAACATAATACAACTATGTGAACGATAAAAAGAAAAAAAGCGGTCAACAGCCGGAAAGGGAAGACAAATAATCTTGAGTGTCCATAAATTGGTGGCCTTTGCAAACTCGTAAAGTGGTAACATGCAATGTCTGCGTAAAGCAATTGACGTAAAAATTGCAGTTTAAGTGCTACTCAAATACAGCAACTCATTATAATAATATTTTGTTTTGTTTAACCATTTACTACACAAGAACATTTTTAAAAGGCTGGTCCCAATTGAAAGGATTTAATTTGCAGACGACAAAATTTTATGTAACTTAAAAATTGAAATTTGTTCTGGACGGGTAGAAAACATTGTGGGCAAAGGAGAAAATGCTGGTTACCAGCATTTTCTCCTTTTCCCACAATTTTTTCTAAAGGCTTCTGCGTCAGGGTCGTGAAAACCAGGGATTGTTTCCTTACCGGACGAGAAAAAATTCAACCCTTAGGTGGCTTGGCTAGACTCACAGACCGTGTAAATCAAGATCAGTCTACATAGAACATGTAGTCTGATCTTGGATCTACTGTCTGAAAAGGAGATACTGCACCCTCCCATACTTTTGAAAACTATAGTTTACACGATCAGCTTAACCCTTTAACCATATACGTCATAATTTTAGCCCTATCAGAATTAAAAGCATTTGCAAGCAATATTTTCAAAGTGGCTCAAATAACGCAAGTTTGTTGTCTTTGGTAGGGTAAAAAACATTGTGGGAAAGGAGAAAAAGCTGATTATCAGCATTTTCTCCTTTTCCCACAATGCTTTCAAAAGGCTTCTTCCTCAGGGTTTTTAAAAGTCAGCATTGTGTAGTAAAGGGTTTAAAGTCTTCTTTTAGTTTGGTAGGATAAATGGAAATGGAAAAAGCTTGTAGATAGGTCATCCCAGTGTAGCTCAAATACGACCGTTTCTATCCTTTAAATAGAAACATTGCAGGAAAAAGAAGAAAATTTTCTCCTTTTTCCACAATCTTTTAAAAGCAAATGCTAGAGGGACTGACTTTTACGGACAGTGTAGATCATGATCAGGCTACACAAAACGTACTGTCTGATCATGAATCTACACTGTCCGATAAGGAGAAATTGTTTCCCCAGAACATAACTTTAAAATAGCCATATTTGGGTTTTTACTATCGAACTTGAAAATTTCATTTGAGTAATTCTGCAGGATAAGGGTTAACTCATTGCCACACAATCCCAGCGTTTTAACAACCCTGTGAGATTATACTGTCGAAAACATTGTGGGAGTAGACCATTTTTTGCCTACCTCTTAGAAACAAATCGGTCACACTTAATTTTGTCGTCTGCAAATACACTGTACATGTACTTTCCATTTGTACCTGTCTAAAGGTTGTACCTGTATAATGGAAAACAGCTATTTCCACTAAAATATCATCCTGCAAAATTAGCTAGAATTAAAAATGAGTATTACTGAACTACTTTCACCTTTTCATTTTTTCCATTTTCTCCTCCTTTGAATTCTTATCTATAAATCTAAAGCCACTATATTCTCAGTTCAAAAATAGGTAATAATTACCCCCCTTTTCAGAAAACTAACAAAAGTATCAAAAAATAATTTCAAGATAGACGTAAACGGAATTTCTGATCCGTTAGAAATGTGCAAAAATATTTTTTTCTTCATAATTCTTAATTTATCTTTACTTAATCAACCAATTAGAATTTTTGCCCGATGTTCACCGGAAGTGCATTACACAGGTCTTACCTTAAATATTTTCGTGAAATAAAGGGTGAGAATGTGTCCTCGGTTTCATAAAAAAAACACTAGACTGGGGCTGTGAAGTGCCTTGCGTTAAGGACACTTCATCGATAAAGCCATTAACTGGGAAAGGGAATCGACCTGGAACTGTCGGATTCCTAACTCTGCACTTTGAGCCTGTACCACACAATGACAACTTTTAACACCCCTGTGAAAGAAGCCCTTTGAAAACATTGTGGGAAAATGAAAAAATGCTGGTAACCAGCATTTTCTCCTTTTCCCACAATGTTTTCTTCCCTTCTTACAACAAATTCTTTTGTCTTTAGTCACAGTCATTGTGTCGTCTGCGTACGCTTTCAATTTTGGACCAGTCTAAAATTTTGTCGTTGGGTAAAGACTTAATCAGTCAATTTGGGCCCCACAGAAAGAGCGGAGTGGTTCTCGGACGTGTTTGTGCATAGATAATGATGATATGTTTTTGTAATATTCATGCATTTAATCTTCGGTAAACACAATTTTAGCGATCGATAGTGTTTATGGCAGTTTTGCAACATTATTATACTCCCGGAAACGAATGTTTTTGGGGGTATACTCGAATCAGCCTGTCTGTGTGTCCGTCTGGATACTAGGACAATTGCCCTCCGGACAATTACCACCCCGCCGGACTTTTGCCCCCCCGGACAATTGCCCCTTGAGGACAATTCCTCCCGGACCATTGCCCCCCCCCCCCCCACTTCCCCTCCCCCAGGACAATTCTACCCCGGACCATTGCCTTCCGAAGACAAAAAATTGTCCTCGGAGGCAATAGTCGGGGGGGGGGGGGGATTGTCCTGGGGGCAAATCTCCTGATACGGTCCGTCTGTGTACAAAATTCTAGTTTTCCTTCAATTGTGTTGAAACTTTGCACATACATATAGATCAAATATTGAAAGTTATGCAAGACAAAGTTCAATCTACTCCCTATGATTAAAGAGTAATATCCCCTTAAACTTGGGATATCTTTTTTTGTTAAATTGCTTGTCAAAGCGCTTGCAGGGGTATTAAGTTGCATATTATCATCGGTAATATTTTCATTTAAATAGAGCTAACTGAAAAGCTCTAGTTACATTTGTATCGCAGCGACCAGTGAACCTATCCACGCTTTCTTGGGATTTCTTTTACCAATAATCCACAAAAATATTCTCTCTTACCACACTGTTTTTTTTTTACAATCGTCGAATCAATGATCAGCGGTGGGAGAGGAATGGATCTTGTCGCAATAACGTTCATCAGTCCTCGGAAAGAACTTGACCGAGCCGGGGGATCGAACCAGTTATCCCCATTCTCAAGTTCTGTGCGCTACCGACTGATCAAGCATTTTAAAAACTTGTTCGTACACAGACGACGAATGTTGCATGAATAATGTGGTTTGCCTTGGAATAGGAGGAATACTCGTGAAAAGATGAAAATGCTGGTTCCACAATGTTTTTAAAAGGCTTGTACGTGAGCATCGTCTTATAAAGTGTTAAGCCTGTACTTTACACCAGGGGCCCTTAACCCTTTACTCCATAGATACTCATTTCTGCGCATTGCTTGTGCCTTTGGAAAACATTGAAGCAAAAGGTGAAATTGCTCTTGACGAGCAATTTCACCTTTTGCCACAATGTTTTCTACACTATCAAAAGGTGTCATATACACATTAGAAACGGCTTCATCATTGTTATTATTTAGGATCAATTAGAAATACCATAGAAATGCCTTATGGGGTAAAAGGTTAAAATAAACATGTCTTTATTTTTAACCAATCACAAATCTCTATTTATTCATTTGTTATCAATACCAAAAACTAGGTCAAAAAACAGCACGTACAGCGACACCAAAACAAATAAGCGAATACTGGAGGTAATATAACAGCCACTTGACTTGATGAAGTATTTCAAAATATCGCTTGTTTGTCAAGGCATGTGAACGAACCCCGTTAACCTTCTGTCAAATCCCATGATTCATCAGGAAGTATGTAATCCATCCCTTTTTCGTACATCATGTCTTTAGCGGGAAGTGTAGACCGGGATCAGTCAGGGCTGATCATTGCGAGGATAAATAGACTGATCTTGTGAAACACTTTTCGATACCATGAATAGTTGTTTAAGTTTTTAACGGTTATTCGTCATGGCGGAAAGACCCCTTCCCTTATTGCCACCGAAGGTTGTTTCCTCGAGAGTTTTTTTGCAGGAAAGTAGCTGGTGGTTTGTACAGGAAATTCTTTGATGTACTTGTAAAAGATACTAGATGAAATAATCTATTCTTATGACTGTATAAATCAAAGCGTTGAGAACGCTGAAGTGGTATTTGTCAAGGAAACCCATTGTGTGAAAGTAATAGTTTGAAAGAAAAAGGGACATATTGTTCAAATATTGGCTTAAAAGTCAACCTACTTAGCAAATGAATACCTTATCGGTTGAAGGGAGAGTACTCATGTACATTAAAACTATAATTTTGAAATATCTTTGGCCTTTTACATTTATTTTCCAATATTACAATCAATTACTTCGATCTATAAATAGTCATTAGCAATCAAATGGAGGAGCGTGCAATCATAGGACGAACAAGCCATGGAACAAATTGGTTTTGGAACGAAAAAGCCCATGGTCAGTTGACAAATTTGTATCATTGCACCAATAAGAGGCTATGAGCGAGAGAAGCTATTTTCAATAAAAAATAAGTATCTCAACGATTGATGGCTTCGCCCAACGTATTTTAATATGCCATTTCAAATTACATATCTGGGTGCCACCGAAAAACTCATTTGCCTGAGAAAAAATGAGTTTAACTAGGTTTATTTCCTTCGGCTTTGCACAAAATAAGATACATGGTTATCAAAATTCAATCTTGAACTCATGGTGGTATTGTCTTCGACAAATACCACAAAAATCAAGTCTACCAAACAACCCATGCCTTTTGAAAACATTGCGGGAAAAGGAGAAAATGCCGATAACCGGCATTTTCTCCTTTTCCCACAATGTTTTCTACTCTTCTGAAGTCAATTATCCATTTTTGAGTCACGTTTATTTTGTGGTCTGCAAATTCTTTCAATTTGGGTAAGTCTAAAATTTTGTCGTTTGGTAAAGGGTTTAGCCAGTGCAAATGCTTGGGATATAGATCTCAGAGCAGATCACACATTATTTCATATCCGATCTTGATCTACTCAGCTGTCAGGTCGATATTTTTTGCACACGCATTAATACCCCTTTTCATAAAGTATAGTTTTGTCAATGTAAGAGTTTAAAACCTACGCATGTGTTTCCTGGCTTTCTCACACCAGTATTAAAGGTGGTCCTTCAGATTTTGGGACAAAAATTTTACAAAAGTACACCCCCCCCTTTCAATCGTTATACTCCCACAGAATTTAATTTTCATTCATAAAACCGCAGTTGTCGAAAACCATCCGACAACAGAGAAATTAGGGGTTTGCTACGGCCCAGGTCGATACCGTCGGGAAACACGGTCTATTTTTACATGAGCGATTCGCTTATTTACAAACCGGAAATAGACAGACGAAGCTTCAAACGTAGCATCCGAAGAAGACATAATAAAAAATAAGTACATCTTTGTTATGTTAAAGAATTTAAGCGCTATTAGTCACGTGCCACTCAATGCTTTTTTTTTTTTAAATTTCTGGCGCGAAACCTAAAAATACCTAAAGAGGCTGCGTAGTCTTGTAAGCAAACACAATAAAAAAATGATATTTATGATTCTTCATTATTGATTATTTGTATTGTTTTCTTTTTAATATAAATTTCAGGGATAAATATATTTCTTAATTTGATAAGATGTGAAAAATACCCACCTTTAACACAAATTTCTTTCCAAGCCACTGACTACTTTCTCAAATGTATCAAAGGTGAGAGGCAGAAACTTTATCGCCAAAAATAAAGGTAACCTCAACCGGGTATCGAACTCACAACCACCAGACAGTCACGAACCCGCAGCGACACCCCGGCACAAACATTCTAAAGTAAACAAAACTGCAACAAATAGCTACAAAATACAAAGAGGATATTTGTTTTTTTCCGGTGAAAGTTCGAAATTTATTTCATCGAGTGAACATCATCGGTAATATTTCATGAGTAGCGCAGCCGCGAGTGAATATATTGCTGATGGTGTTCACGAGATAAATAAATTTCGATCTTTCACCGAAAAAAGCAAATATTCTATTTGTTTCATGCTTTTAACCCTCTCTAGGAGGAGCTTTATCAAAATCCAGTATAGTTCTTTTAAGTTATTCCCCGTGGCGAAGCCCCCCCCCCCCCAACTTTCGCATGGCAACGCATTATAATATTACGCCAAGCGCGAGAAATGCAAGGTAAATGACGTCATATTTCCGTCTGGTTGTGAAGTCACGTGCATTTTACGTTGACTCTAAAACAATCCCCCCCCCCAGACAAATGTCCCCCCGACACCCCCCTGCAAATTCTCCCCAGGACAATTGCTACCCAAGACAATAGCCCATAGAGACAATTACCCCCTGGACCATTATCCCCTGGACAACTGCCCCCAGACCATTACCCCCTGGACAACTAAACCCCCCAGACGATTGCCCCAAGACAATTTCTCACACAGAAATTACCCAACCTTCGGACAATTGCTCCCAGGACAATTACCGCCCAGACAATTAGCCTCTGGACAATTGCCCCGACCAGGATGTTCATACCATCATATGCATAGTGAAACTCGTCAAATGTGAGCACTTTTTCGAGGGTCTATAATTTCTTTTTCCCAAACGGTTTTTCCTCCTCACATCTTGAGGATTATGCCAACTGAGGTATTTTTCCTCAAAATATCCGCAGAGCATTACACATTTGAACCCAGAGTCTGACGCTGAAAGCCGACAATGACCACGTCGCAAAGCAAAAGCGGAAGAAATTCCGAGTTAGATGGGGGGGAGGGGGGGGGGAGAATTGTCTGGGGCAGGGCAAATGTCCAGGGGGAATTGGCAGGGGGCAGTTGTCGGGGGGGATTGTCCAGGGGTTAATAGTCTTTGGGCCCTATTGTCTACGGGATAATTTGCCTTCAGGGGTAAATGTGCAGGGGGTAATTGTCTCGGAGTGGGGGCGGGGGCCACTGTCTTGAGGGGAGGGACAATTTTCCCGGGGGAATTTGCAGAGGGTAGTTGTCCAGGGGGAAGGTAGTCTAGGGGGGAATTGTCCTGATACCTCAATGGTCGTGCCCGTGTAATATGGAAAAATATTTCTGCTATTTCTTGATATCTTACCGGACAGCATGAAGTAAAATCACTCAGATAACAGGACAAGGGGTCGAACTGATTGATAATGGTTTTACTATTCTGAGTGTGTTGTAAACAAACATCTTGATACAAGCATTTGGTCTTTTATGATCATCCCTTTATCCGTGTATGGCGAGCCTCAAGGGCGTCGAGTTAGTGTAGCTGAAGATTAGACTGCACGGACTGTGTATTGTGATCGTGTAGTCTGATCTCTGATAGGTACCGTCTGTCAGAAATGGTATCATTTTTTCCCCTGTGAAAAGATCTTTTAATTCTATACCAAACGACAAAATTTTAGACTGGTCCAAATTGAAAGCATTTGCAGACGAAAAAATAAAGGTGACTCAAAAATTGTTAATTGTTTTGAGATTGTCGAAAACATTGTGAGAAAAGGAGAAAATGCTGGTTTCCAGCATTTTCTCCTTTTCTTACGATGTTTTCAAAAGGGATCTTTTTCAGAGCAGTGGAAACCAGGGATTGTTTGTGGCAAGATAAATCGCAAGGTTCGGTATCTTTTGCTATTGATTTTAGTGTCAACAAGTGTGTCAGTAGGTTCACTCAATACAATCCCAACTTTTAACCACCCTTAGTTAAAACAAGACGTTTGAAGACATTGAGGGAAAATGAGAAAATGCTGTTAACAAGCATTTTCTTTTTTGTCCCACAATGTTTACTTCTCTTTCATAGATATTTTTTCACTATATTTAATTTTTGTCGTTTACAAAAACTTTTGGATTAGAACGGATCAAATTTGCCCTTTGGTAAAGAGCTAAGCTTTGAAACTACTTCATGTCAGAAATGGATACTTCCAAACAGTGAAAAGAAGTGAAATGTCGCAATGTCGAGATAATTTAATCCAAGGGCGTATTTCTTTCGCTACTTCGAACACTTCGAACATGTTCTAAATCAATGGAGTATTTCGGAACACTTTCTCGTGTTCCTCAGAACATGTCCTGACTGTTTTAGTTCAACCGAGGTGCAGCGCACCTGCTGAACGGTTGCTAAGTAATACAAGATGGCTGAAAGACGGACAATTTTTCATGGCCAAATTTGCAATATTCTTTTTTACGATATGAATGCCATAAATAGGGGCATTGTAGACTCGTTTCTACTCCCTCTCCGCAGCTCACCTAACACAGCTAAGACAATAGCTCTTGCAACTGCCACCATGACAATGTATTTCATTTCGATATGGTATATATAGAACAATATTCCGAACATGCTCCATATAGAACATACTTCCCCTACAGAGTATTGTGTTCTGAAATAGCCCTTTCGCACATTCTGGAACAGCATTCCAGAACACAGGACATTGTGCCAGAACAGGTGTAAGGAATACGCCCAAAATTGTCTATACATGCATATTTTCCCACTTGCTTTTGACACGATGCTGTTCATTGGTCATTACCGGACTATTTTGTATATAAATTTGTTTATCTTTACTTCATCGAAAATTTCCTGAAAAAAAATCTGGCGCCTAAAAGTATCTTTGAACCTGAATGTAACTTTCAGGCGTTGTCTGCGTATGTCATATTCTTCGAAGATTCGACCTGTCTTATATGACACAGCAATCTCCCCAAAATTGGGAGGATTGTACCAATACGCGCTATGGTGAAGCAATTGAGTAAATGGATTTTATCAATACGTTTGAGGAGAAATCAGGTCCTTTTTAGCTCCAAATTTCTCTAAACTGCTGATCATAACTGAATGAATCGCACCAGGTAACTTTTAATTGAGTAATTGTCTATTTTAGTTTATAATTCAGAGATGCTTTTAATTTAGCTAGTAGTCCTTTGTAATAAATGTATTCTGTAGATAAATGCGGTTGTCGACAGCTACCAAAATGTGAATAATTTAAACATATTTTATTGCCAATTGTATACGTAATTTTCTATATAACAAAGACAGTAATCATTTAAATAAAGCAAAAGGGTCTGGCCACAAGTTCTCACAACTTTGCTTCGGCCATTCCCTTTTTTTTTTAACTTACACAGAATAAGGTCTTCAATAATACCAGAAATATTAAAAAGAAAACCATACAATAAATAACTTTCGGGCTAGCATGTAGAGAAGACAGTGTCTTTCCGGTCATGAACGGAAACAACATGCATACAAACGAAAATTTGTTAAAGAAATAAGTCAATCAAAAAGAAAAAAGAAAAATGAATAAAAAAAAAACTGATTGAAGATGTGAATGAGTCAGTTTTCACGTGTGCAGATAATTACACGCGTCAAAATTCCCCTTTGTTATACAAGTAATATTAATGAAGTTATGTAATAAATTGCTCGACAATTTTCTTACACCATATTCATATTTAGAATTAATAAGATAGATGGTTTCAATCAGAAAACCCACCCAACCTGCGTCGTTTTGAAATGTTGTTACCGCAAACATGTGTAACATGCCGCGGACGCTGTATAGCTAAGATCAGACTGCTGGTTTCATGCATTTTGATCTTGATCTACACTATTTATGAAAACACATTTGCAGACAACAAATTAAATGTTCGTAAAATGACGTTTTCTGTTTTTGATAGAGTAGAAAAAAAAATGTGGTAAGAGGAGAAAATGCTGGTTACGCATTTTCTCCTTTTCCCACATTTTTAAGTCAGGTTTTTTTAAAGTCAAGATTGTGCAGTAATAGGCTAAAAGGAATGGACGACGCTAATTTGCCAGCATTGATTGATTCAATTTGCGTTTACTTATCGTCGCCATCGGTTTCCCATATGGGTGACGCCCCCTGAAGGCTGTTAATATTGTTACGGAGGTTAGTGCATATACAGAACGAAACCCATCCTAAGTTTCACCTGGTTCTTTTACGTCCTCTGTGTACAGCACCGTCACACGGGACCTCGATTCAACGTCTCATCCGGAAGGCTATATATTAGTAATTTTAGATGGCCAGCTGTGGGGATCGAACCCACACTCTCATGATCACGAGTCCAATGCTCTACCAACTGAGCTGTGCAGGCTGGTCGATTTGCTAGCAAGTAGGCAGGGACCTTTTCAACCTTTTACCAAACAACCCCTGGTTTTTACGACCTTGAGATAGAAGCCTTTTGCAAACATTGTGGGAAAAGGAGAAAATGCTGGCAACCAGCATTTTCTCCTTTTCCCACAATGTTTTCTTCCCTGCTGGAAACAAAGTTCAATTTTTGAGTCACGTTTATTTTGTCGTCTGCAAATACTTTCAGTTGGACCAGTCTAAAATTCTGTCGTTTGGTACAGGGTTAATAAGCACATGTACACTTTTGACCAATCAAAAATTTCTATTTAAATTCCTTCGTTATCGGTACATGAAACTAGGTCAGAACACCAGCCAGGCCGAAAAACAACATAATTGCTTCCTAGAAGCTGACATATTTTTTCTTGCCATCTTTTCCGTTTATCACATTTGTTTCATAGACATTTTGTTTTGTATTGTTATTTATCCGTTGCAGACGATTAGCAAGCATTTTCTTCTTTTCCGACAACGTTTCCAAAAAAAACTTCTTTTCAAAAACGGTGTTACAAGTCGTCATTGTATGCTAAACTATTAACGGGGGAAAGATAATCTCCTTCTCGATCGGTGTAGATCCAAGATCAGACTGCAAGTATCTTGCAGTCTGATCTTGATCTACACTGTCCGCAAACGGTCAGCGAATCGCGCGTAGCAGTCAAAGGGTTAACGGGAATAAGATAATCTCCTGATCGGTCTGAGATCAGACTGCAACTTTTGTGCGGTCTGATCTTGATCTACACTGTCTTGGTTCTTTTAGTCGTGCTTCGCAACCAAGGGACTGAAAGCTCGTCTGTGATTGGAAATCAGCTAATTATAACATATGACGTCATACTGATGTAAACAAAGGAGTTCCGAATATCGTATGAGCAAAAATGTTGCGGATGTGATTTTGAATCTCAATTAGTGTTTATTTGTTGGGACGGAAAACAATACGTGAGTGAAGAATGTTAAGCTATTGTCGCATTGAGATATAAATCTGAAGATTTTTGACAGATGTGCTAGTTTTAATTAGGAACGGTAAAACTGTCACTGTATTTTTAAAAACAATGACGAGCCTACAAGCTTATAAAGGTAGGATAGTTTTATCGGTGTATGTTTGTGATAGATTTGACTGTACTTTTGTAGAAAGTGTAGATCAGGATTAGCTAGGCTTCTCAGCATATGAGGCCTGATCTTTGATCTCCAATATTTAATGAAATATGTTTTGGCAATTTTGGCGTTTGGCCTTTGGTTACTGATCGCGACTCACTGACCTCTTGCGGAAAGTGTAGATCAAGATCCGACTGTACAAAATGTACAGTCTGATCTTTGATCTACAGTTTGAGAAGGTTATATTTCTCCCCTAAAATTAACTTTGAAATAGCAAGCTTCGAGTTTCTATAATCCACTTTAAGGTATAGTTCAACGGGATAAAACGAAGCTTTTTAAAAACATTGTGGGAAAAAGAGAAAATGCTGGTAACCAGCTTAAAACGACGGCAGTTTTTATACTTTTCTCATGTCTTAGTCAGCATTGGAAGGATTCAATCCTGGGGTTTCGGGCATCGTACATTAAAATTAGACTGCACAGAACGTGCAGGCTGATCTTGAATCTACACTGTCGGATAAGGCATATCAAAATTATCTTTGATATAGTAAAATTTGGCATGGTATGTGCAATCTGAGCGTTGAAATACACTGTGCGAAATTCCTATTGATACATGTATATTTGTTCAAAACAGCTTTAAGTTTTTATCAAACGACAAAATTTTGATAAAGATTTAAAGGAATGAATAAGTTTTAGACATAGATAAACACATTGGACTGATTTTTGTGTTTATGTATTATTTTGTTTCAAACTGGGTTTATGACCTCTGTCTCGGCACACCTTTCTCAAGTGTAGTTTCTTCCACATAGTTGTTGAGTATTGAATAGGTTGTCTAGGGAAAGGGGTTAATGCAAGAAAACCGATACAGATGGACAGACAGATAGAGAGATAGGCACGAGGTGAGGGTCTTTGAGAGAAATAAATGGTCGTAAAGATAAAACAGAGGAAGTAAGAGGGGGGAGAGAGAGAGAGACAGAGACAGAGACAGAGGGAAGAAAGAGGAGATAGTATTGAATAGACTGTCTAGGGAAGGAGGTTAATGCAAGAAAATTGATACAGATGGACAGACAGAGGGACAAATAGGTACGAGGCGAGGATCTTAGAGAGAAATGAATGGTCGTAAAGACGAACAGAGGGGGAGAGAGGGGGAAGAGAGAGGGGGAAGAGAGAGAGAGAGAGAGAGGGGGGGGACCGACAGACGGTTGAACACTTCATCCATCCATTCACTCTACCATTCCTTTTCCATCGTTCACAATAGTCTCAACGATGGTTATGTGGGAAAGCAGCCAGTGGCTTGCAAAGAAAATTGTGTGGAATATACTGGATAAAGAGACTCTAGTAGGAAAGCATAGACAGGTACACTGGCCGGCGCGATATAACCAGAATACAATTGAAAACGGCGTTAACCGCCATACAAGCAATCACTCACTCTTTAAGCCATGCCATACCGTAAATCAAATGCGTCGCGCATGTACGTTTAGAGTAGGATGTTACGCAGACGATTTAACGTAGTAGACCCCTAATAGAAAACAGTTATTTCCAAAATAATATTATTCTACAAAATTTGCTACGATTAAAAATGAGTGTTATTGTACTGCTTTAACTCTTTCCGAAACAACAAATTTTGAACCAAAAGAGTTTGCAGATGATAATTTTTTGATTTGGAGAGAATGACAATAAGTTCTCAAAAAGGGTAGAAAACACTGTGGGAAAAGGAGAAATTGCTTGTTATGAGCAATTTCTCCTTTTCCCACAGTGTTTTCAAAGACTTTTACTGCAGACACGTTTAAAACAAGGGCTTGTTTGAGAAAGGGTTAACCAAGCCACTTTTTCCTTTTTGTCTTATCTAGAATTATCATTTATAAATCTAAAACCACTATATTTTCATAACAAAGAGAGACAGTAATTACCTCCCTTTTCTGGAAACTAACAAAAGTGATGTCGCCGTGCAATAGTTTCAAGATAGGCATAAAGAAATTACTGTTCGGTTAAACATGTGCAAAAGTATTATACCTGTATGAATCCGTATTTATCATCTATTAACCCTTTACCCCATAAGGCATTTCTGTGGTACTCTAATTGACCCTAAATAACAGCAAGGATGAATCCGTTTTTTATATGTATAGGACACCTTTCGATAGCATAGAAAACATTGTGACAAAAGGTGAAATTGCTCGTCAGGAGCAATTTCACCTTTTGCCACAATGTTTTCCAAGGGCCCCTACAAGCAATGCGTAGAAACGAGTATCTATGGAGCAAAGGGTTAAGAAAACTTCATGCAATGCAACACTAGAGGTATTAGGGGTCTACTACATTAATTCACCCTTCAGTTCAGACGACTTCATTTTAGCTCTGGCTTTATTACTCGCCTTTTATCCGACTGTAAACTATATTTTGTTCTAAGGATGAGATTTTCCTTTTAACCCTTTACTCCATAGATACGTACTCATTTCTACGCATTGCTTGAAGGGGCCTTTGGAAAACATTGTGGCAAAAGGTGAAATTGCTCGTGACGAGCAATTTCACCTTTTGCCACAATGTTTTCTATGCTACAAAAGGTGTCCTTTACACATTAGAAATGGCTTCATCCTTGCTGTTATTTATGGTCAATACTATAGAAATGCCTTATGGGGTAAAGGGTTAAGCAGATAATTTAATTCACCCTTCACCTCAGAGGACTTCATTTTACCTCTGGCTTTATTACTCGCCTTTTCTCAGACTGTAAACTATATTTTGTTCTAAGGATGAGAGTTTCCTTTTTAAGATATTAGAAAACGTTGTTGGGATAAAAGGAGAAAATGCTGGTTGGTTACCAGCATTTTCTCCTTTTCCGACAATGTTTTCTGAAGCCTTTATCTCATAAGTCGAGAAAAACGCTGGATTGTTTTTGTAAAAGGATAAGACGGAGTCGTGCTAAACTTACATTTTTCGGATGACGGATGTGTATTGCGAAATGCGTTGTGAAATTCTCGCCTAAAATTACATCGATTCTTTATGAAATATTTAATCACGTTGTTACGGGAGACCACTCCTTCCTGCATGGCATATACTCCCGATTTAAATACAATACCTGGCTACTGCGTCAGGGAGATATCTCTTTGGCTCAGTGGTTAGGGTATTGGCTTTGCGTCCGGGAGTTCGGAGTTCGAATCCCGCTCCGATCCTTATTTCTGCCATGCATTTATTCATTTGTTTCTTTGTTACGGACTTCGTTCGTAAGATGGGGGCTCGTCCGGGATTGGCCATTGAGCCATTAATCCCATTTGTTGTCCAAAATTGGACTTCCTGCCTAATAAGGCTTCGAGTCATCAATAAATGATGACTTTAAGAGGGGGTGTGTTACGGGAGACCACTCCTTCCTGCATGGCATATACTCCCGATTTAAATACAATACCTGGCTACTGCGTCAGGGAGATATCTCTTTGGCTCAGTGGTTAGGGTATTGGCTTTGCGTCCGGGAGTTCGGAGTTCGAATCCCGCTCCGATCCTTATTTCTGCCATGCATTTATTCATTTGTTTCTTTGTTACGGACTTCGTTCGTAAGAACGTGTTTTGAAGATCTCGACCGAGCCCTGTTGGCTCAGTCAGTAGCATACATGACTTGTAAAGAGAACGTCGCTGGTTCGATCACCGGCTCAGCCGATTTCTTTCCGAGGATTTATGGTAGTCACTGCGGCAGGATCCATTCCTCTAACTATTGTTTCGATGATGGCTTTATGGGAAAGCAGCCAGTGGCTTGGATAGGAGTACTGGTAAGAGAAACTCCAGGAAAGTATGAATGCGTGCACTGGCCGTCGCGATATAACTGAAATATTGTTGAAAACGGCACTACACATAAAACAATCAATCAATTAAGGTAGTGGGCCCGTAATATAAAACTGCTATATCCACTATAATAATAGCCTTCAAAATTTTCTAAGATTAAAAATGAGTACTATTGAACTACTTTCACCAAGCCACTTTTTCCTTTTTGTCCTTCTTAGAATTATCATTTATAAATCTAAAACCACTATATTCTCATTACAAGGTGAAATAATAATTACCTCCCTTTTCTGGAAATCAGCAAAAGTGTCAACAAATAATTTCAAGATAGACATCAAAGGAATTTCTGGTAGATTGAAAATGTGCAAACGTAAATGTGTATAAATCCGTATTTATCAACTATCAATAAATTCTTAGCCATGCCGCACTAGTGTTACGGTTCTACTACATAACTAATCAACATTGAAATCCTGACGGAAACACTTTTACCAACATTTACAGAAAAGGAGACACTGCGAGTAACCATCTTTGCTGCTTTTCTCACAATTTTCTTTCCTTTAATAGAATAACCAAATCTTTCGGACCATATTCAATGTCTTCTGAATAATATGATTCTGAAATAGATGAGTTGGTTGCCTGGTTAACAGTTAACCCTTGGGCTTTTAAGAGCGACTCACTGACCTATTACGGATAGTGTAGCGCCACTCGCGAAAATATTACCGATGGTGTCCACTCGATGAAATAAATATCGATCTTTCGCCGAAAAAAACCTGCGCCACTCGTAAAAATATTACCGATGGTGTCCGCTCGATGTAATAGATTTCGATCTTACACCGAAAAAAACCCCCAAAAATTCTATTTATTTCATGTTTTTAACCCTTTCTTGGAGGAGCTTTATCAAAATCCAGTACGACTGTACCACTCGTGAAAATATTACCGATTGTGTCCACTCGATGAAATAAATTTCGATCTTTCACCAAAAAACACAAAATTTATATCCTCCATAAAATTTCTTACCACTAAGTGGGTCTACGGCCCTTAACTCTCAATTTAAAAGACGGAAGCATCTTAGATCGGTGGAATAAGCTTCACAAAAACGTCAATAATACACGATATTTACGGACAACTTAGTGAGTCTACGGCCCTTAACTCTCATTTTAAAAGACGGAAGCTGCTTAGATAGGCGGAATAGGCATAAGAAAATGTCGATGTAACACGATATTTACCGATAACTTAATGAGTCTGCGGTCCTTAACTTTCATTTTAAAAGACGGAAGCCGATTAGATCGGCGGAATAGGCTTCACGAAAACGTCGATGTTATACGATATTCACCGACAATTTAGTGAGTCTACGGCCCTTAACTTTCATTTTAAAAGACAGAAGCTGCTCGGATCGGTGGAATAAGCTTCCCCTTTCCTGCACATGCTAAATAAGTTAAATATTTAAGCCGGTAGTAAAAAAAAAACACGAATAATTCTACTTCCAACTTAAATTTTGGAGAGAAATATCTCCTTATCGTACAGTGTAGATCCAAGATCAGACTGCACAGAATCTGTGCAGTCTGATCTTTGTCCTACATTGTCCGCAAAAGGTCAGAGAGAGCAGCACAGGGGTTAAACTTTTAGGCATGCTTAGATTGGAAGTGTTTAAATGCGACTCAAGAATGGAATTTTGTTTAGGCAAGAGTAATGTTAGAAAAAAATTCGTAAAAAAGGAGAAAATGCCGGTGACTAGTATTTTCTGCCTTTCTTACATTTTTTTTCCAAAGCTATCTTTTTCAGGGTCGTTAAAAGTCGGATTTGTATGGTAAAGATTTAAATCGGTTATTAGGTATGTTTAGTATAAGATTGTTTTTTTCTTTATTTGTATGTTTCAGGAACGCTTTTCTACACTATATACATGTATGTGATGCTGTCTTTCTCGAGTATGACGTCATCCGTTCCTGTTTGGACTTTGAACACCACAATGGACAGCGATCTGCCGCTCTATTGTCAATACTGTCGATGTACCATTAACAAAAGTGTTGGCTTTCGATCTGACTGCTTCAGATTGGGGCTTTTTCGTCCCCCTCGAAACCTTTCGCTAAATACTACAGAGTTATACTTGCGAAGCAATCGCATACCTGCTGTATTATATGAACACCTAAAAAACCTTTCAAAGCTACGTGTTTTAGACTTGTCCTCCAATGCAGTAGGAAGGATCGATGTCGGTGCGTTCAAGGATTTAAACAGCTTGGAAGAGTTATATTTGCACGGTAATAGATTTTACTCCTATGATAAAGTTCTCCAGCCCGGCGTGTTTTCCGGTCTAAAGAAGTTAAAACTCCTCACGCTACACGGTTGTCTCGACTGGACGACCGCCAAATACACCAAACTACCCAATAGACCTTTTACAGATTTAGTACAACTTCAATCGTTGACAGTCGATGGAGTAAGGAATGTGAGATTTGGTGAAGAATTTAAACAGCTGGAGCATTTAACAACATTAACAATGTCTGGAGTTCAAGGAACGTGCGTCCTTGGTGATCTCGGAAGGTTCTCGTTTGTTGGTATCCCAAATATCATAAATCTTGAAGTTGAGAAGTGTGAAATTGAATCCATAGAAACTGATACTTTTTATAACTTAGAACATTTAGCTTACCTTGATTTATCAAAAAATGATAAATTAGGATTCAAAGGGCTTGGAAATATTTATTTGCAGTCCACAAATATAACTGTTTTAAAGGCAAATACAATTCATGCACCATATCGCGCTGGTAGCGAGATTTTACGAGAAAATATGAAATACATTAGAGACGCATCAACTCTTGTTGAAATCTATTTGGAGAGCAATGGTCTCGAGTTCATCGACTATGGGGTATTCGATTTGATTCCCAAATCTGTGAAATATCTGTCCATGAAAGACAACCGTTTAAGTTTCGGTATATTTATCTACGAGGCCATATTTAACACAAATTTGGAAGTGTTTGATGCTGGGAATCAATATCCAGGTGTCAAGATCGATCGTGTATACATCAAGGCTCCTGGCAGATATGTT
Source organism: Tridacna crocea (assembly GCA_943736015.1). Taxonomy (NCBI): domain Eukaryota; kingdom Metazoa; phylum Mollusca; class Bivalvia; order Cardiida; family Cardiidae; genus Tridacna; species Tridacna crocea. Next base: position 27,144,023 of record OX031066.1, on the reverse strand, counting down.
CAACTTGGAAGACGAAAAAGAGAATCGAAATCAAGTATTGAACTCCAAAGTTCCCCGAGTCAGACACCTGAATATGGGACTGAGGATGATAGAAAAGACAATGAAGTAGTTTTACCTCAACACAGATTATGGGACGCTCTGTCCGTGAATCCACCACAAGACGTCAGTGCAAAAGGAAGATATAAAAGAAGTGCAAGCGACAAGGCGAGGACAACAATTAGGAAAATTTCATGTTCAGGAAGTATGACAGGCTTTAAACTCACTGACTTCAACAACACTGAAAATAACATTTCATACATGGACATTTCAAGGAATTTCATACGATATATCATGGCCGATGCATTTTTGGGCCTGGATAAACTCCGTCTTTTGAACCTTTCCAAAAATTACATTGAATATATGGACACAGGTGCCTTGCGAGGGTTACAGTCGCTTGAGACGTTGGATCTGCAAAACAATTTACTTGGATTTCAACTTGGTTTCCATGACGATGGCCAGCTATTCTCACATCTTCCAAACGTGGTACACCTCAATTTGTCCATGAACAGAATTTCAACGATAGACAAACAAGTGTTCAGTAAAATGAAGAAAATTAAAAGTCTTGATCTGTCAATCAACTACTTACATGATTTTAACGTCGATGTTGAGAATTTAAAACATTTACGGTTTGTAAACTTGTCCTATAATGGCATCAAACACCTAAGTTCTGACTCGAGAGACTCACTGGAAACACTGGGTCAAAACCGTGACTTCGCCATCGACTTGAGTGCCAATAACTTCATGTGTAATTGCGACACCCTGCCATTTTTACGTTGGCTTCTATCAGCACCTGTTCATTTCATTAACAGACATCAGTATTTTTGTACACTAAATAATGACTCGGTAATGTATTTTAATTCATCACGTACACTTTTACTCTCGTTAGAAGAAGAATGTGTCTCTCATATTGGCATCATTATATCCTGTTCTGTCTCTGCCAGTTTTGTGGTATCTCTTGCTCTATTCTTTGTTCTGTATAGACAGCGATGGCGGCTACTCTACCTTTATTATATGGCAAAAGCAAAACTTGACGTCGGTAAAGACATGGCAGAAAAGGACTTAAGATTTCAAAATGATATTTTTGTATCCTATGCAGACGGTGACAGAATGTTTGTGATCAAAGAAATGCTAGAACAACTGGAAACCAATGCCGGGCTAACACTCAATATTAGAGATAGAGACTTTGACGTGGGTGAAATGATCGCCGTGAATATTTCACGCGCTGTTCGCACCAGTAAACGGACGTTTTTGATGTTAAGTCGACATTTCTTGAAGAACAGATGGTGTAATTTTGAACTGAACATGGCACGAATGGAAGCCATACACATGAAAAGAAAAGTGATAGTCATTGTATTTTTGGACAAAGTACCACATCATTTATTGCCTTTGGAAATCCTAGATCTGCTACGAGAGTGCCCAAGCATTGAGTATCCTAATAATGATTTTGAAAGGCGGGCTTTTTGGCAAAAATGTAAAGAGCTTATAAGTATGTAATCGGGAGATCAGAAGAGATATTTGTAAGAATGTTTAGATACAGTTTTGGTCTAATTCTCTACTATTTGAGCATTTCTGGTCGTTTATAAATAACGGTACTATTTTACCTTGGTCATTGATGGAATGGCAATAACATTTATTCATGGATGCTTTCTTGATGTTTCTTCACAGCTGTTCGGTCTGGTAAAGAGAGAAATTTATATACACTGATACCTCATTATGTTTTGGACGCATTTAGAATCTTTAGGTTAATGTTTAAGTCAATCAGGGTTCTCAGTCACCAACCACTTTTAACCCTTAGCCTGCAAAGCGCGATCCGCTGACCTTTTGCGGACAGTGTAGACCATGACCAGACTGTACAGAACGTGCAGTCTGATTATGGGTCTACATTGTCGAATAAGGAGAAATTATTTCCCAAAACATAATTTTAAAATAGCTATAATTGGGTTTTTACTAAATATTCGAAAATTCCACCTTATTATTCTTTAGAATTTTCGAAATTTCATAGCAAACTAACGTCTGATTTGCTAAACCATTTTGATTTGTTTCTTTCAAATTTAAATATTTTGGGGAATAAGAAAGAAGTATATTCTTAAGAATTGTTGATTAATACGAATCTAGATGCGAAAATTTGGACTCCCTCTAACTGACAAAGTTTGCAGACGACTAGTTAAGGGTGTCAAAGATGATGGGACTCTTCTTTGAAGAGATGGAAAAGACTGCGAGGAAAAAAATGCTGGTTGACTGCGATCGATACAAAAGCCTTACCCAGGCTTAACCAGGGTCGTATGACGAGATCGATTGGTTACGTGTCAACAATAATGAATGGGAAAAAATAAGTTTGTTTCGAGGTAACAGTTTTGAGTTTAAAGGTGGCCCTTCAGATTTTGGGAAGAAAAATTTACAAAAATACAAAAGAAATCATCCTTATACTCCAAAAGCCTTTTAATTTTCCTTCATTAAGTAGTCAAAAACCATCCGACAACAAAAAACAGTAGTGATTTATTACTGCCCAGGTCGACGCCGACAGGAAACACGCTCTACTTTTACATAAGCAGCTCGCTCATTTACATACCGGAAATACACAGACAAAGCTTCAAACATAGTATCCAAAGAAGACATCATGGAAAATAATTACATATTTGTTATGTTATGGAATTTAAGCGTCATAAGACACGTGCCAGTCACTTGACATTTCCACAATGCTTTTTTTTTTTAAATTTCTGACGCGAAATCTAAAAATACCTTAAGAGGCTACGTAGCCATTTAAGTGAACACCATCAATTTTTTTTGTAATTTTATGATTCTTAATTATTTATGAATTGTATTGGTTGTTTTCCTTATGAATTCCACTGATATATAATTATATTTCTTAATTTGGTGAGATGTGATAAATCTACATACCCACCTTTGAACACAATTCCAAGTTATCACAGGTTAGAGAAAGATGGACTTAGGGAAAAAAATATAGCATCCAGTATTTTCTTCTTTCATCCCAGTGTTTTCTATCTTTTCTTTAGCAAATACATTCTTGTTTGTGAGCGAAATAATGGTTGATACCATTTTTAACCCTTTCCTAAACGACAAAATTTTAGACAAAACCAAATTGATAGCGTTTGCAGACAACAAGTTAAATGTAATATAAATGATGATTTTTGACTACGAAAGGGTAGAAAACATCATGGGAGAAGGAGAAAATGTTAGTTACCAGTATTTTCTCTTTTTCCTATAATGTTTTCAAAAGCTTCTTTCCCAGCATCGTAAAAAAACAGGGATTGTTTGGGGAAGAGTTAAATAACAGTACTATTTAAACTAAGTCATTGTTGTTATTGCATTTGAATGCTTTCTTGATGTTTCTGTACAGATAACACCGGCCAAACCATTGGCTGCATTCAGGCGAAATTAAGTCACAAAGTACAATATCCGTAAAGCTGAAATTCTGTCGAAATGACATATAATTAAAGTAGCATAGGCTGAGGGCCAAGCCAGGGTTCGAACTTAAAACCCCTACACGATTCATCGAGCCCTGTGTGCTACCGATATTGAGATTTTGATGCTCAGAGATAATAATTTAGAATAGAGCATCTAAAATAATCTTTTCCTTTGCTTGTGCTTTGTTTATATATCGGTGTAAAACATTTATGAATAAAGATATGTGATGTAAAACTTCGTGTGATTTATCTATAAAAATACAGAATTTACATAAAAGGAAATGTAAGTTTCAGTGTTTCGTGTGTTCTCTTTACCCTGTTAGTGTTATTAATTGCCCGTCACACACACACAGAGAGAGAGAGAGAGAGAGAGAGAGAGAGAGAGAGAGAGGGGGATCCTATATGCAAGGGCTGTAGCTATATGTACATTATTAGTTGTACGGTCAGGTGGCAGGTTCACGGCTGTGGTTAATCATGTCGCCCCGAGCCGAAGGCGAGGTGGCGGCATGATTCACCACAGCCGTGAACAAGTTTCCAAGTCTCCTGCCACCTGACCGTACAACGAATTTATTATACTGCAAAGTTATACCCTTTCAAAGCGTATATATTAAGCGAACTTTTCCTGTTTTATAGTCTTACGAATCGAGTATGCTGGCGAAATAGAAATTCCCTTCTGAGTGCCCCAATTCAATGAAAAATGACGTCACTGGAAACTGACATCACTAAAACGGGCAGTTTGGTGCATAAACGTGCAGTCTGGTGATCGATCGACGCCGCCATTTTGGATGTTGTGTTGCACGCGCAGTGATGTTTACGGGGTACTCAAAAAGGAAACTGGCTTTACGTGGTTTTTGCCAGGGTTCATGATATCATTCGGCATTTCTCGGGTGATGGGAGCCATCATATCCCTCGGCTGTAACTGGTGGAATAATATGTAAACTAACAAGATGGCGACCGAAGATTCTTTTTTTCATCGCTTAAAAAATCCATCGTCGATAAATATGTTCGACAGACAAATTTATCATACCTTTGTAGTGACTGTTATTCGAGAAACAAGAATTCTTTTTATTTTTCATGTTTTTGATAAGGATTATGCATTGAAAATTTTGTACATCTTGATGCCTGACGCTGATTTGTTTTATAATGGCGGCCGTTCACATTTTGATTTCTAAAAGAAAAAGAGAGGGGTTTAAAATAGTTCCGTACTTACATGTAGCAACGCACGTGAAAAAAGCTCTAAACTATGTAATATGGAAGTGTAAAATACGGAAAAATATCAAAGTATATAACAAATTCATTTGTTAACGTGGTTTATCTATTCCGATTGAAAGTTTTCACCGACAAATAGGCAGGTGTGAATAACTTCATCGAGGTTGTTTATGTCGTTTCTAAACAACTGTCAGTGGCGCGCTACATATAGAATCACGTGATCCTCATTTCAAAATGGAAATCTCCGTGATACGGACGAGGTTAGTGTAGGTACGGAACTGGCCGAGTTGTGACGAGTGTACATGATATTTGTTCCCGGCATGTTAACCAATCAGATCACGTGAAATTTCTTTGCAGTATAATAAGTATGTTTATTTCATGCTTTCCGGTAGGATATCGAGAAAAAGCAGTGAAAATATTTTTCGATTTTACACTGGTACCACCTGTGAAAATACCGATTTTCACGTTCTTGTTGCCTAGGTAAATTGCGCGTGCCTCACAACCAGATGGGAAATATGACGTCCTATACCTTAGATTTCTCGCGCTTGACGTAATATTGTAATCTGTTGCTATGCGGGAGGGGTACGCCACGGGGAATAACGGAAAAGAATTGTATTGGATTTTGATAAAGCTTCTCCCAGAAAAGGTTAAACGCATGAAATAAATAGAATATTTGGGTTTTTTTTCGGTTAAAGATCGAAATATATTTCATCGAGTGAACACTATCGATAATATTTTCACGAGTGGCGCAGCCACGAGTGAAAATATTACCGATGGTGTTCGCGAGAAAAACAAATATCCTCTATATATTTATTCTTTTGAGTTGTTTCGCCTGGAATATGAATGGCTCTAAATGATCGTTTTCCTGATCCCCGTATGTGTACTTTTAGTCATAGTCTGGATGAAATAGGTTAACATGACAATAAACACGCATAAAGTTTCCTTTAACACATCATCTCGAGTTTCAATGGCTCTGACAAAGGAAACCTTTCTTAAGATTGTTCTCCATTTTGTCAGGGAATATTTCATCATTTGAACTACAGTTAATTTGTCGTCTGCAAATGTTTTCAGTTTGTATGTCTACACTCTTGCTGTGTGATAAAGGGTTGAAGAGGAAATATAGACAAAGAGCTTAGCGACTCCAAATTCATAATTGTATTATAAACCAGAAGATTTTTGAAAGGATAAATTGAAGTGTTCCTTCTTGTCGTTCAGCATGATGATTACACAAGGGATGTAATGCGATTGCAAGGACACAAGCACCATACCCGAAATGTGTAGAAAAGCCAAGTTATTTTGCCGGTGTAACGTTGTAAAGTGACCCCCATATTATAATGACCCCCCGGTCATTATTTTATATAGAATATCGACTCCCCGGTCATGATATTATGACCGGGGGGTCATAGTATTATGACCTCCCCACACGTAGAAAAGTGACCCCTCACGTAGAATTGTGACCCCCTATAGAATAACGACCCCCCACATACACACCCAAACTCTTACTCTAACCCTTTAGTTTAAACATATTTTATTGCCAAGTATTTTACAAGAATATAATTTACAACATAGAACAATATACACAATCAAAGGACAAGGCAAAAGGGTCTGACCACAAGTTCTCTCAACTTAGATTCGGTCATTCCCTTTATAAAATTACATTTTTTTAGAGTCGCCCATTTTTGCTTTTGGCTTTTTAATATGCATTAAGTTTTCATTTGATTTTTGACGACAATTTTGTTCCAGTTACGCACTAACATCGTAATGGCAATTGATGAATTGATAAATCGAATTGGAAAAGAAAATAGGACATTTTTAAATAAAAGAAAATGAAGGGAAAAAAAAAAAAAAAAACACTCAGATTTTAGATTTTAACTAAATGATTACTGTAGATTAATCGTAAGTCAGTGGGGTCCCAGGATCCGGGCGAATTGGTCAAATAAATTATCGATTGCTGCTTCAGGATTACTTGAATCGTCCTGTATCTTTTATATAAGTTTGTACAGTCCTAAATATCAATGAGTTGTCTTCGAAACTGAGATTATCAGATCCATACAATAGAATATTGATATTTAATGGATGAAATCGACGTAAAGTTTGAAAGAGATTATTTCTCTGTATTGCGTATTGCGTACATCTGAAGAAATAATGTTCAGCATCTTCTTGATCGTAACCGCACCTACAGCTTGCATTTTGAGATATATAATTCGAGAAAAGGTCATAGTTCAAATTGCTGCACCTGTTACGAATTCTTGTATGTACAACAGAGAGATGGCGTTTACCAACGAAAAAGTGTTTAGGAACATCAGAAACATGAAAGGTCTGTAAGATATGAGATTTAAATTGCGACAAAGATTGCAAGGATTTAATATCGTCGGAGAGTTCGTTCCATAGAGTAACTGCAGATGGAATAAATGACTTCGTCATCAATTCGGTTCGACAAGCAACTAAATCGATATCGTTAGCATTGCGGAGTAAATAATTTGTTCTTACGTTAACATTTAACGGAAAGATATCGTTTAAGTATTGCGGAGTCTGACCGTTGACTATTTTATAAATAAGTACAAGTTTCTGATATTTACGCCTATTATCTAACGTTAACCAACCGATTTCTTTGTATAAGTCAAGAGTAGAAGCTGATCTTGTAATACCGGTTACTATTCTTGCGGCCTCAATTTGAATTTTTTCCAAACGATCCTTTTCCGACATAGTACAGTTATCCCAGACTACTGAGGAGTATTCGAGAAGTGGTCGCAAAAAAGATATATATATTTGGTTGAGAGAATCTCTCTTTAGCCTAAATTTTAAAGATCTCATAATTCCCAGGATCTTGTTTGAAGACTGGGTTATATTATTAATATGTTCACGCCATTTACCATTACTACTTAGAGTTAGTCCAAGGTGCTTATGATTCGTGACAAACTGAATCGGAACATTGTTAAATAATAAATCTGGTGGCGGAACATTAGTATTTGTGAAGTGCATAGCTACTGTTTTTGAGGGATTAAATGATACCAGCCATTGTTTTGCCCAGTGGGATATAATAAGCAGGTCATGATTTAAAATACCTTCAATATCTTCAATTTGAGTGGCAGTACAAGCTAGTGAGGTGTCATCTGCAAACAGACGAGATATACTTAAAAGATTGTCTGAAATATCATTCACGTAGACGAGGAAAAGTAATGGCCCTAGAACCGATCCTTGAGGAACGCCTGCATTTATTGATGTTGTTTTAGATCTGGCAGTTCTAATAATAACAGATTGTTGGCGATTGGACAAATAATTTTTAAACCATTGAAGAAGGGGACCATCGATGCCAAGTTGACGAAGTTTAAAAATAAGACCTCTATGCCAGACTCTATCAAATGCCTTCGATATGTCGCAAAATACCATACACAGATTTTGTTTTGCATCAAAAGAAGAAACGATTTGGTGGTATATTTCGATCAGTTGATGGACTGTTGAATGTCCCCGCAAGAAACCAGACTGCTTTTCGTAGAGTAAATGATTTGAGTGTAGGTGGTTGTACAGATGTTTATATACACACCTTTCCATCAGTTTACCGACACAACTTAAAAGAGATATTGGTCGATAATTGCACGCTAAGGATTTATCTCCCTTTTTGAAAAGTGGATTTACTAGTGAATGTTTCCATTTTTGAGGGAAAGTTTGATCTTGTAACGACTTATTAAATAATATTTGTAAGGGTTTGGATATGCTCTGTTTAATATTTTTTAGTAATTTATGACTGATTAAATCAGGGCCTGCTGCTTTGTTTACTTCTAAAGTGCTGATTATGTCTTCTATTTCTTGTCTAGTGATGTCAATTATATTCAGAATATTACAAGTCTTAGGATGAAAAGGTGGCAAACAAGCGTTAGACTCATCTACAGTAGAAATAGATGAGAAATATTCGTTTAAACATTCTGCCTTCTCCAAGTCTGTATAATGAAATATTTCGACGTTATTACTGTTAGATTTAAGAATTGGAATAAGGTCAGATTTCTTGTTCATGTTGACGAGACTGCGGAGATATTTCCAATATTTTTTGGGGTCACTGATGCGGGAGTTTGAAATTGTTTCATCAAGATTACTAAAGTATCTTTGTTTGGCATGTTTTTTCAAATTATTTACTTTATTTCTTATGTTTTTATATCTAAGCCAATCCGAAGTTTGTCCACGTTTCGTCATGAGTTTCTTAAGTCTGTCGCGTTGTCTACTAAGTCGCCTTATTTCAGAGTCATACCACGGTCTGTCATTGGGTCTAATGGTGACTTCTTTTGATGGTATACATACTGACATCATTTCTAATAGGGTAGAAGTAAAATATTCACATGCTTCGTTTATATCAGAAGACAACAATGGGTTCCAATTTTTTACGTTTATCATTTGGTTAAGTTCAATAAAATCAGCTCGGTTATAAAACCAGACCTTTCTTTTCAAGCATGTTAAAGGGGTACTGTCAAACCTAAATAAAACAAGAGTAGCTTTATGGTCACTAATGATACTTTCAATGTCTAAGGTGTCAGCATGAGTAACGTTGATAAAATTGGAGACAAGAATAGGGTCAAGTAGTGTTGATGAGTGTGTTGTGACACGAGTAGGCTTTGTGATGACATTCGTGAGATTATTCATAGATATAACATTTCTGAGATGGAATTCAGTCGGATCGAGCAAGTCTTGGTTTAGGTCTCCTACAATAACTATTCGTTTATTAGACTCAAGAGCTTTTTCTAAGGAAATATTGAAATAGTCCCAAAATGCAACAGTTGTGTTAGGAGAACGATAAACAGTACAAAGAAGAAAGGATGTTGACCGATATTTGACTTCAATCCACATTAAATGAACTAAATTGTGCTCCAAGTCATATCTTCGTTTAGAAAAAAGGGAATTTGAGACATAGGCAATGAGCCCACCCGAGTGTGATGTCATATCCTGTCTGTATATGCTGCTTTCATGGGTATCAAAAGTCAAGTCTGCATCTAAAATTGTGCGATCTAAGTGACTTTCAGAGAAACACAATATATCGAAGTCGGACATAAAGTCAGATATGAATAATATCTTATTACGTATACTACGTATGTTAAGATGAGCAATAGAAATACAACTAGCAGTGGTGTTGGACGTATCGGATATCGGACCGGGATTGGTCTCAATATCTCCCGACAAAATTAATAGAGTACAGCAAATATTATATAGGAATATGACAAATGTATTTTTGAGAAAAGTATTGGTATATTGTATGGTAAGTATCAGGAGATGAGTTAAATGTTTACATAGATGAAAGTACAAAACTTTGAGCGGGTGGACGACAAAACGAAATTTCCTGCAGCAGCCATGGGTACTTGCGTAAAAACTTCCGATAGCCGCGCGCCAGACTGCTATATCAGTACCTACGGTGGTTCAAACGTTTTAATATAAGATCTGGCACAAGGCTGCCGGAAGATTTTACTCTAACCCTAACCCAACTAAGGTACACTTACAACATAATTATCTCCACCGATAGGCATCGGAGGTGTAATGGCACCCGTTTGTGCATGCGTCCGTCCGTACGTACAGAATTTTTTGACCGCAACTCTCCATTCATTATTGGGCGGAACCGATTCAAACTGGCTGGTTAGGCGCTTCCACCGCATCTGTATGGGTTCTGATTCGTCTGTACACTACAGTATTTTCAGGGATTAAGAACTACTACCGATGCCTATTTGTGTATGGGTGTCTGGCATACACACTGTCCTACTTGGCGGTTGCATATTAGAGTGATTCTGTTGACATTTAGTCACTTTATCGAGATAGTTATCTAGGTTTCTATAATGACACTCAGATTTGGTGTTAAATAAACAAGTACGCGACAATTTGCTTTACAACAGAACGATTTCTGCTACTTTTACAATGCGCTATACGAATAAAAATGGTTCCAATAGCTAGGGTCCATTCAGTCGCCTCATAGTATAGTATACACGCAATACTGTGCGGTGGTTGCAGTTTTATTTCATTGATATTAAAGGGAACCGTTCAACCACAATGGACACTTCAATATGCAGCGCTCGATAATACGGCTGTTTCGACTGACAGGACGGATAAGCTGCAGTTCAGATCAAGACATACCCTTGGTAATCTTTGGTCTTTATTTTCCATTTACTTTGACTGCTAAGAGTTACTCAAAGCCTGGCTTTTAAGCACAATGATTTTAAGCAATGTCACCGCGGTATGAACAAAGGCTATCTAACGTCAGGTGAAGTAGAAAAAAATGTTGCCTTTAAGTTGAAAACAAAATTAGTAGCATACAAAATAACGTTAAAACGAGTTATATATGTTAGCATCAGCTCCAGTAGAAACAACAACAACAACAACAAGAACAAAAACAACAACAACAACAACAACAAATAAACACGACAGTGATTTGAATCGATATACATGTAGAGTATGTTAAATTAGCAATAAGTTAGGTGGGGGTCAATATTTTATAGATAAAATCAGGAGGGGTCATTATTTTATAAGGGGGGGTCAGTATTTTATAGAGAGGGGTCATTATTCTATATAAAATAATGACCGGGGGGTCATTATTCTATGGGGGTCACTTTACAACGTTACACCGGCGATCCCATTCTCCAGTATCCTTTCGGTAGTGTTGAATATACAGTGGTCAGACTGTTGTGGCACGTCGGGTTCACTTCTCCGACGAGAGCCGGTGTAATGCAGCGAAATATCCAAGTGCAGATCGAGGGTTCGGCGCAAAACTATCGTAACTGACATTTTTTACGAAATCCACTTTTTTGCATTATTACATGTATTTTTCACATCTGCATCATGTAAAAATTTTTTATGGCAAAATACCAACAAATAAAAATTGTGCAAAGAAAGTGCAATACTATTGTAAGTGATTATGAGAAATTTTGTAATTGCAATACTATCGTAAGTGCACTTACCATACTTTTGCATTTCAAAATATTACATGTGATACATAAAAATGATTCGCAATACTATCGTAAATGCAGTTACCATATTGTCATTTATTTCAAAACTCAACTTTTAACAACATAGTATTGATTTTTTTTAAACAGAAAGTAAGTAATTGAATTACTTTCAACGGATGACATCATTGATACACTGGTTGGTGAGGTCATCTTATTTTAATTTTGGCTGAATGTGTCACAAAGATTAGTGCATGAGAATTTGCCACATCTAAAAACAATCAGTGTCTGTGGTGTATGACCTACTTTAGGCAGAAATTTCCCTAATATCATGTTAGAATATAAACAATTATTTTGAAAAGGTAATTAGTTTGTCCATAAATATAGAATGTTTGGTCAATTTGACACAATGCAGACAAATCCTTGATCTATGCTTTTGCATTTTGCCTAATTTGCATGGAAACTCTCAAATGCATAAAAACAAGCATGACACTACAAGAGAATATTTAGTATGGTTGTGAACATTATAAATCAATAATTAAGCCTTTACCACACTATTGCTAGTTTTCACAACCCTGAGAAAGATAGTTTTTGAAAAAGGTTGTGGGAGAAGAAGGGCAAATTCATAAGTTGTGCCATATTTACTATGTTCTTCGGAAATGTGTCCAATTTCAATCTGTCTGTAATTTTGTTGTATGGTAAAGGGTTAAAGGAGCTAAAAATTCAATTCCTCTCCAAAAAATAATCCATTCATCCTGCTTACCACTGAAAATCACTTATAAGGTCTATTTGTGGCTAAAGAAATTTAAAAAAAATTATGTTCAACTTTCATGATTAATCTGTTAGTGGTGTGGAAGAACAAGGGTTATAGAGTTTTCAACAGAAAATTCAATCATAAAATATGTTTTGTTACTCTTATCAAAATTACATATAAATGTTGATAGTTCAACAATACATTCACAATGAAAATGTTGCATGTCACTATCCTCATAGCATTTAAGACTGAAGATTATAAAGCATAGTCTTTTTTTAATGACCTGCGACATAAATTTCAAATATCATTACAGCATCAACATGTCATTCATTGATTGTGAACTGAAATACTTTATTCAACCAACAAGAAACTAGTGACAATATAGTTTTCTGAGGTGCACATTACACATGCATCAATTGATTATTTGATTATATAATTATACCATTGTAAAATGTAACTCATGTATTTCTTAAAACTCAGAAATTAAGCTATTCTTTGTAATTAAAAGTTTTGTATCATAGAAATGATCTCACATGTTTATGTCAATGAGTATTTTATCTTTTAAAAGATAAAAAAAAAAAGCCACCAACACCAGATCTACCACTTTACTGGAAAGTTTCACAAACAACAGGGACTCGATCCAGTAATGTTCTTGGTATCTTGCAAGTAGATGATTATAGACTATTATTTACTTACAATATACCAAATAAATTACTGGATCGAGTCCCTGTGTCACAAACTATATTTCCAGTTATTCAGGCTTGGCAAAATTTGTCACTGAAGTGGTAGAATCATCTTTCTTGCAGCAAATATGACCTAGTCACTCTAGTTTACCTTACATTGAATTTAATGCTAAAAGACCTTGAAAATGGTTAAGTTATAATCTTTGTAATGCATCTGTTCCGTATCTTTGTTATGTATTTGTTCAATTTAAAGTCAGATACAGTGAGTGATAACAACAAAGGTTAAAGTTAAAATCTATGTTATGTAAGTATCTGTTCCATGTAAAGTATATGTAACAGGGAGTGATAACATTCTGAGCATTCTACTGTTTAAAACAAGAAAATTCTTTTATAGAATGTCAGAGTACTTTATAACATGCAACTTGTCAGCTTTCGTTTGTCTACTTGAGCACCTAGCATAAACAGCCTTTTGGACTTTAATACTGGCTAGAGTCTCTCCCATTGCCTACTTGGGAGTGAATGCCCACTGTGGTTAAAAAGGCAAGGCCTATAGTTTCTCAAACTCTGGACAGAAATGTCAAAGGAAAACCTTTATGGGTAGTTATGTAATAAAATGAATAACTACAAAAATATGATCAGCAGATCCTAATAAAGAAATAAATTTATTCAGGAAAGGAACAATGGGACAGTTGTCAGTTCAGAGCATGACCCCTACCTTGGAAAGGCCTGACATAAGGCAGAATCCCCCAGCACAAGTCTCACTTGAAGACATTTTTTCCCCTAAAGGAAACTCTGCTTGAACAACTTGTTGTTATGAGTAACTGTGGCTCTAGAATGAGACCTCCTCTAAAGACGGAGTGATCTGCTCTTGAGTGAGTTTTCCTAGAGTGTCCTGGTCTCGAGTTACGGGAAATCTCAATCCAGAGCAAGACTTTCTGGAGCATTCTAATGCTAGAACACAACTTCCTGGTGCAAGTGTCACTCCCAGGCTCTATTGGGAGCAAGTCTCATTCTGGGAAATGTCTACAGTACAGTACTAACCATGATACCGTCATTGTCTTTATCTTTGTCTTATTGAAAAGGAAGCTGCTTTGTATTTCATTTGCTCTTTTATTTTTGTATTCACAATATGGCTGAAGATAAAAGGTAAACAACATAAAGGGTAACAATATAACTATACAATAATTGTAATATTCTTGGTACACTTACTTCCGTACAAAAAGTTAGTTTATTTCTGTCTGAATAACAAATTTATTCCCTTGTTTGATTTTAAAAAAAAAATGTATTTTTATTCAAGACATGATTGATCAAATGACTTTCATACTTGTCAATAGTTACTAGACTAAGAAATATTATATTATGGAATCTATAGATTTTTTAGCCATCAGAGAAATTCAACAACAACGTCTTTTTTCAAAATGCATATAGATAAAACCAAATCAACACACTTGCTACGAAAGAGAGCATATTTATCTATGATTATATTTAGAAAAGAAAATTCAACATAAGTATTATACTGTTGGGAAAGAATCTTTGCCAATAGGCATACCTTTTAGCCATTTACACCAATACATGATACAATGTTACCAGTATTTGGCCATTTGTATATGTGTTACTTGTTTGGTTTGCAAAAAGAATTGTTAGAAATTTGTCGACTCAGGTTGCTATATTTTCAATTGAAGTAAGTAAACCAGTCTTGTGAAATGCCTGAAAAACTGAATACCGGTATAACAAACTTATCCACAATATACTCTGTTTCACTAGTAATATCATATGAATACCAGTAGATGTCATTCTTTTTATTATCTAACAAACTGAAAATATCCTGATTTCTTCAAGAATAGCATTGTAACCCTAGTAACAAGGTCACACAATAAAATATAGATCTTGCATTGTTGCCTGTCATAAAATTCAACTTTTTTAATTTTATATGTACAGGTTACTGCATACTGTATATGTGTACATTACTGAATATTTTCTACCTGTTGCTTGACAACAGCCTGTCTTCTTCCAATTTAGTTTGCAGGTGGGATAGTAATGTTTTAGTCAAATTGCATACCATGGTTGCAGATAATATTTTGTTCAAATTAATAAAAAATTATATATGTGCTATGATAATCGATTCATAGCTGCAATGAATTAAAATTCAATCTGGTGTCACCTAAGTAACAGTTTTTCGCGACAGTAAAGGGCTGGTTTTGTTCTTATAAAACATCTTTTATTTACTCTGGCTGTGCCATGCACCTCAACAAGATTTGATTTTGCAGGCACATCACATTACCTATCATAATGATATGACAACATCTGGAGTGACTTTAACTCAAAATGAAATTTCTGCTGATTGTTACCTGCTAAATTACATTGTGGACTTTAAAAAACATATTATATTCATGTTGGTGAAAGTTTTTCTGAGAAACTGTATTTTCTTCATTATGATAAAGCATAAACAGGTTAGTTCTAGGCCTGCAACAATAACTTATGTAACATTTTTTTATGTGTTTTTAAAACATATCTGAAAAAACGTTGAATAAGTTACAGGTGATAAAATTGAACCGAATCAGGATCTACACCTAAAATACTTTTCCACGAAGCTGACTTTATGGAACAGCTTGACTTTTTTTATTTTTATAAATGTTACACAGTATTTTCTCATTTCTAGCAATTTCCCTTGTTAACCTTAGATTTTGATCGTAATATATTTTACATACAAAGTTTCAAGTGAATATCTTTTGTATTCACAACAATGAGAAGTTGCACATACAGATTTATGCACATGTGAGTAAAATAGGCCTCTTTTCTGACACTCTACGTAACAAGATTTTAATGTTTTGTGTGTTAGGAGTAGTTACAGCAAAAAATAAATCACATACAATAGTACTGCATAAACTTTTATTTTCAGTACTTAACTAATATAAGCGCAATACTATAGTAACTGCACTTACGATAGTTTTGCACAAAATTTTATTCTGAAAGTGAGCAGTTTTTAGATGCAATACCATAGTAACTGACATTTTCATCAAGATCATTCTAACGGAGAATGTCACATCAACATTAAGTACCTATGTATGTTAAGGAGTAAAAATTATTCTAGTAGCCAGAAATTTCTGTAACTTACTTTTAAAACAAAAATTTAGTGCAGTTTTTATGCGTTCCTGTAAAATTTTCAAAAAGACAGTTACGATAGTATTGCGCCGAACCCTCGAGATGACAGTGAAGAGAGAGTAGAGAAATGACCCGAGTCAATATTCTTCGTAGAGAATTGACCAAAGAGGGTAATTTTTCTACGTAGAATAATGACTGCGAAATGAAATGACTTCATGGGTCATTTTGTAGGGGAGGGCCATTTCTCCTCATTACACCGGTTCTATTTGCATATGGTTGAGGGCCGCATACTCATCTGGAGACATCGGAATACAGGTATGGCTCGGCGCAATATACAGGAAGATGTTTCCATTGGGAGGGGGGGGGGGGTTGTCAGTCATGGTATGGGGGTGCTTTCTGCAGGTTGCAAAATGGACCCCATCACTATTCGTGGTAATATGAACGACCCTCGGTATCAACAGGATATCCTTGAGAGAGCCGTGGCTCCACATTTTGACAACCATCACACAAATATGTGAGGGGTACCCACTCTGACGTTTGTGCTAGAAAACTTAAATTCATAAAATTGTTAATGAAAACATGGCCATTTTTCCTAAAAATTTGAACTGTCATCTGCACTTGGATATTCCTAAGCACTGTCAATTTACATTTACAAATATTTGACAAAACAAACTTTGACATATGCCATGTGTCAGCTAAATTAAATGGTTTAGTCTGAGAAATTACGGCTGTTGCTTCATTTCCATGTGTACATGTTTATATTCTGCACAAAGTAAAAATCGGGACAATTCCGGAATTGTTCTGCGCAAAGTAGGAATCCTCACTTTGTCGGGCGAAGTAAGAATTCCTACCTGACGCGGTTCAATTCTGGAATTGTCCCTGCGCAAGGTAGGAATTGGGACAAAGTGAGAATCTATTATTTTCCTGCGCAAAGTACAAATCGGGGACAATGTAAGAAAATATGTTCTCTCATTTCATTGCGATAACTTGTAGTTTTACCACATAACCACACTTTTGACTATTACAAAATGAAAGCATTTGTAAGACAACTTAAATGCTGCTTAAACGACGGAATTTGTCTTTGAAAGAGAAGAAAACATTGTGGAAAAAGGATAAACTGTTGGTAACTATGTTTTCATAGTTAAGCATGAAAGATTTAATCTACACCTTCATCATCGCTTAAGCATAACTGCTTCATGTGGCAATGCTGAAATATCTTCAGTTGCAAAACATTCCATTTACATTTTTTTTGGATAAAAACCTCTTTTGGTTATTCAAACAGGCCACAATTCCAACTCTGTCAGTGCAGCATAAGTTTGGAACCTAACTTTTTTGACAACGGCCGAAACCCCTACAAACTACATACATGTATCTAATTCAAAGTAATTATTTTTCCTACAATCTGGTTGTATTTCAAGAGTGTAGCTCTTTTACTGACCGAGCAATTGTTAACAAACGGGAATCCCTAAAACGCTGAATCCTCTGCCGAATTCAGCAATTTACTGATTAGCAGATATACATGTACATTAAAACGTTAAACTTCTGAATTGCTGAAAAAAAAAACACTAAAGATATGACATAGGCGTAGCCAGGATTAAAATATTTATACGCACAGTGAGACACGAAGTGCCGATTAGCACCAAGGGTGGCATTTATTGCAATGTATAGAGAAATCCCCTAGTGAAGTGCACAAGTTTATTCCTTCTATTTAGTTTGAAAAGTCACGCACATCTAAAGAAAAAATAAAACATTTACATGACATTGTAATTTATAGCTTTGGTCGCATAATTTGTTATAACAGAACCCCAGATAAGAGCCAGTGATGGTATTCCAATTCCGTTATTTCTCTTCCAAATCATATGTTGTAGGTACTCATTAGAATTGTCTCGATGAGACAATTCTAATGAGTACCCACAACATATGGTTTAGTGGAGAATAATCAATATTTTCAATTCTGAAACCAAGATCACTCTCTCTCTTTATCTGGAGCTCTGTTATATGCATGTGCGTACCGTGCGCTACGCCTCTGATATGATATTTGAAAACGTTATGATGCATTAATATGTCTTTCATTTGAATTTGTCATATCGGGGTAAATTTGATTTCTAGAGAAATGAAAGTTATAATAGATATATAAGGTTGCTGAATAGCTGATAAAAACGAGTTAGGTTCTTAAACCTGAAAAAAAATGGGAAAGGTAAGTTTTGTAGGCAGTTTGTTTTTTCTTCCTCCGTGCTATAAAAAAACGCTTTTTAAGTCGGTTCTTTGGAATTTTGACGCTATTGCCACCTGTTGTTAATATTTTTCTTTGTCATTTTTTTTTAACAGTTGATCAGTACATCCACTTACTGGCATCACACTTTTGTGATTTCGATGCCAAGAAGGGAGCAGTTTCAGCGTCATCAAGGAAACGGCAACCGAGTCCTTTCTGAGTTACTGAAATTGGACTCGCACACGGACCAGTTGGCCAAAAAGGCAAAAGACCTGATGGATTATGTAAATGCACGCCTGCCTCAACTGCCAAAAAGAGGGGAAACTTACGAACGGAGAATGCGATCTGCACGCTGGGTTTTATTGGCTCCCTCAGCAAGGGTTTATTTGGCAGGGCAACAATGAGGAAAATTGCCGATCTGGCCAATAACGTGTTGGCCGGCAATGTGATCATCACCCGAAAACTGAACTAGACGACCAACAATTTATATTCATACTTGAAATCTGCCAATTAACGGTAAGTACATTAGCCATTTTTTTTTCTCTTGGACAGTTCTTCCCGATTTTTTCTGCAAAAAGAACGATACAATCAACATCAGCTGAAATGCAACTTCGACCTTTTCTGCGTTTGCTCGATTCTTTGCGGATATTGCCGATGACAACCGATTATCACCTCTCCTTACTCTATCTTTTCAAAATGGAGAACCAGAGAGCACGAACAGATCGAGGAAATGGAGCGACATTTTGACCTATCACACAAGGCCCAGGTCGCGTAGAGGCAGAGGTAGAGGCTGCGGAGCAATGATTTTTGGGCAGGAAGATATTAGACCTATTTAAAGACGGAATCTGCCGAGATTGGCCGAATAGCTTTTACGAAAAGGTCGGTGTTATACGATTTTTACCGATCAGTAAGGGGTCGTAATCCTTATAGGTGGAAATCTTCTTTGAAAGGGTCAGTTAGAATTTAATTTATGTCTTAAAAAAGCTAGAAAACACTGTGGAAAAAACACACAGTTCTTATTATAAGCATTTCCCTTTTTACCACGAGGTTTTTACACAAGCCGTCGTCTTTTCCCAAAAGCCATAGGTTGTCAAGAACGACTGACTTACCTTTTGCGGACAGTGGACGTTGTGGACGAATGAAAAACGACTTAAAACAAAACATGGCTAATTTTCACATGATAGTTTTCATACTTTTAGGAAAAGATTTCTTTTCCTCTAAACCAATTATTTGTGTGTGTGTGTACATATAATTTTCTTGTACTTCAAGGGGGATGACTTTGTCATAACATAATTCAATGCAGTCTGATAAAGTTATCTATCCTAAATATATTTGAAAAGAAGACACCGTCACGTGATCAATGACTATATGTGGTGTCACACCTGTGTTTTTTCCCCTCACTGAATATAGAGCAAAATTGATTATATTTGAAGCTTTGCATATTGCTTGACGACAAAATTATGGCTTGTCCGTTCCTTACTCTGAAAAGTACCACCACAGGCCTGCAAAAAATGAAAAAAACGATTTCGTTTTTCACTAATTTCCAACCAACACAGGCACCATAAATTATGGCGTGACACCATATAAAGTGTCTTCATTCAGGAAGTAGATCTAGGTAAAATTCCAATTTCGGAAAACAATTTAAAAGCAATCCTCTCAAGGAACACCTATTCACCGCCATGACCCCAAGTTTTTGTTCCTCCACTGATACAAAGTAGTCCTATCAGTGCACAATAAAAACACATCTAAGTGATCCCCCATCGCCCAAATTTCAAGCAAATCTAAATCATATATCTCCAAGCCAAGTCGGCTCCGTGTAACAGTGCAACAAAAGTGCTACTGCAAAATTTTACATACATGTAGGACTATTTTTGAACCGGGGGCAATCTCGCAGTGGCGTGACACCATATATAGTGTCTTCATTCAGGAAGTAGATCTAGGTAAAATTCCAATTTCGGAAAACAACTTAAAAGCAATCTACAGCAAAATTTGACCATATATTAATCATTAAAGTGTTTGTGTATGGTAACATTATAATGGGAAATCCACATCAGCTTAGAGACAGACAATACAACGTTCTTATCAACTAAGAACAGCTTAGATTTGGATTAAAGCTCGAGGCTGTACAAGGTATGATGTTCTTTTCTTCCCAATTCGTCCAATGGAAAAAAAAGTATCGAATTTACTTTGCAGAATGATATTTGCATATTAGGTTTGAACATGTGCTGTTATTTTTCTTCAAGGGAACATAGTTCATCTGAAAAATATTTTACATGAACTTTCAACTTTCGTTTCAACAGAACAACAAAAAAACTAAAGTCGTACTGAATTTTTTCGCTACCATTGGAATTTTGAGCCATGTTCTTCGAAAAGAGGATAAAAAAATCTCTAAAAAAAAAGAAGAATCGACTCCTGTCAGTCTGCGCAGACTGACATGAATAGAATACTAACTCATGACCCAGTCTAAATCAGACTAAAGTTATTTTTAATCAACTTGAACTTGGTCCATCTTTGCAGTTGTACTTTGGTTCCAAATGTGTATATATACACAAGTAAATAGTTCTTTTACATTTACACCCAAAGAAGGATGAATAGTTAAAAGAAGGGTTAAGTCCATTATTCTGCAATAATATTGGTTTTCAGAGACTTTTGCCGCATTTCTTGGGTTTTTATCAACATGGAAATAAAAAAAAAAAAAATCCATGCGTATACGTCATAGCAACAGTGACGTCATTTTTCCATGTAACGGCGTAGCAGAACCAATTCCTGCGCATCCTGTGTTTGGTTTCTTTTGGTTCACGGTCTCGTGACTGGAAAATTGATCAGAACCGGAACCCAAAAAACGATTATTTTATTGTTTATTCGCCAAATTGGCGAGCATTATAACAACAACGAAAATACAAACAAAATATACTGCCAGAGGATGGTTTATGTGATAATTAAGTTTATGACACAGACCCAAATGCAGACTGCACAATATGCTAGTAACACAGTCTACTGAAGTCAGAGAGGTTTTTATCTAATGGAAGTATCAAATTTACGAAATATTCAGATCCAAGATCAGACTACAAAATATGCTAAACATATTATACTGCTAAGAAATTTCTCGTGATCCGATTGGTTAACATGCCGGGAACATAATATCATGTTCCCTGGCAAAAACCACGTAAAACCAGTTTCCGTTTTGAGTACCCCGTAAACATCAATACACGTGCAACACAACATCCAAAATGGCGGCGTCGATCGATCACCAGACTGCACACTTATGCACCAAACTGCACGTTTTAGTGACGTCAGTTTGCAGTGACGTCAGTTTTCATTAAATTGGGGCACACAGAAGGGAATTTCTATTTCGTCAGCATACTCGATTTGTGAAATTATAAAAGAGGAAAATTTCGCTTAGCGCGCTTTGAAAGGGTAAAACTTTGCAGTATAATAAATTCGTTGTACAGTTACGTGGCAGTGGACTTGGAAACTTGTTCATGCCTTCGGCTCGGGGCGACATGATTAACCACAACCGTGAACAAGTTTCCAAGTACCCTGCCACCTGACTGTACAACTAATACAGTATACTTGTATTATTGGCTTGACTATGCAAGCAACAGTGTGGATCTAAGATCAGACCCTACGATCTTTGTCAAAATACAACCTTTTGAAGTTCAGAAAGGGGACAGTATAGATCCTAGATCAGTCTGTAAGTTTTGTAAAATTTTGTGCTGTCTAATCTTGGTCTATTTCTTCTGTAAAAGCCTTCGTTTCGTTGTTGGCGCTGTAAGCTATAGTAATAAAAATGGCAGCTAGCTAGCCATGCCAGTTTGAATCTACAATATTTGGTGCAGACTGATTTTGAAACTTTTACCAAAAAATCTGGTGAGACATTTCATAATGACCCAGAGACATAACGAAATATTAATAATAGAGAAGATGCTGCAGCTGCTGCTGTTGATGATAATGTTAATGATGACCACGGCTAACTTGCCCACCAACATGACGTTGGTTATTGTAATGAGGAGGCAGATGATGACGATTATACCGAAAATCGTATTGACCTAAATGCTGATGATTATGGTGATGATACCATCATCATCATCATCCCCACCATCATCATCATCATTACGACTCTAGCCTTCTTTAGAAAAGATAAAACTTGTAATCAGTAGGTTAAGTTTTAACCAATTTCTGTTTTTTGAAGAAAGTTGTTGGTACAGGAGCCAGTCTTTAAAGCATATAATTTGCTGACTATCTCATTTTCATACCATTGAGGAACAGCTTTTTTCTTTAGATTCAGTTTGTTGCCTTTGACTTTATTTGAAATAGTTTGTCATATACTGAAATGGATCTAGAATGTATTTCAATGTGTATAATTTTATTACAATAAATGATATTTTTTATGGATTTCATTTCTTTTGACTTAAATTACAATAAGCTCAACTAAAGTCATGGATACACTCATGTCATCAAGGGAGATATTAATAAACCAATGTTTGTTAACTATTAAAAACTTAAACCAGGAAATTGAGGTCATTTACACGAGTGTTGGTTTATGGTATTGTATCAGTAATATAGTTCAAAACAAGTAAATTTATTTTTCTCCCAGAAAACAGAAAGTTTTTTTTTCTAAAGAATATCGTATGCTGACTCTGCTTTAATTATTTATGAGAGACATAGGTCAGGGTCCATATTCACCAACTATTCTTCAGAATATTCTTTGTCTTAGTCTCCATGATTTTCAATATTTGAGAGTAACACAATTCCTAATTGGCTAAACCAGTTGGTTAAGCCAATCAGATGTATTATTTTCAAAATTAACAAAATCTGAAGAATAAGACCAAGAATATTGTTAAGATTGGTTGGTAAACACGGACCCTCTGATTTCCACTTTCACCTTCGTTTTCAACTTAAGAAAATGATGTGGTGTCCGTGATTGTCAGTTAGACCGTCGGTCTCGTAACCATAAGGTCCTGAGTTCGATACCCAGGAGAAGGTATCAACTTTGGAATTATTCATTGGCTCACACAATCGGCTCGAGTACTACTGTAGTTGTAAGAACTTGTTTCTCAATCGATGTAAAATAAATATGGTTAAACTATTAAATTAATTGAAATGTTTCGCCTCCACTGAAATACATATATGTCGTTCTCTGTGAGATTTTGGCGTAATACATCAACTCAAACCATGGACCATACCATCTTGCATAGCCAGCTGATTTGAGTTGATATTTTTTTTCTTTTTCGTTAATTCTGTGCATGTCTAACGACAATACCACCTCATAAATCAGTCCGTTATAGTCTGCATTCATCAACTGTTCTACAGAATATTCTTGTTCTATGCTGATATATGTGATCCGTCACGCAAAAAGGGACCATCTGGGAACTGCGCAGATTGCGTAGGCAAACCAGGATTGGCACTTTTCGATTTTATGATATTTTCTGTATGGAAAGTGATCATTCTACATTACTATACAATCATTTTTAAATATCACTTTAAATTGGCCTGCGCCATCTTTGATCTGTTTCCATCTTTTTGATGTACGGAATTCCCAGATTGTCCTTTTTTTGTGTGACGGGTTACATATCTTTTTTTTTTTTAAATTTGAAAGGAATTGACACAACTTTTGGCTTTAACCTTATCTTTAACCAAACAATTATGTTACTTTCAAATCTAGCCAATTCTTGAGATAAAGACAAAAGAATCTCTTGAAAAGGGTCGGTGAATACGGACTCAGTCTTTTGCCTTTGGCGCTGAAAGCAATACCACCTAGTATGCTTAGCCAGTTCGAACTTCCAATATTTGGTTCAGATCTGTTTAGAAGAGTTTTACCATAAGATAAAAGGATACAATAAAAGCCCAAAAATATAGGCAATCGTTGATAAGTAGTACAATCGTCGCACACTTCGAGTGATTGTCGCGATTGGGAGACGAGGAACTAGTCTGCATTCCTTCTGTAGTGTCACAGCAAGAACTTTGGAGGTGGTGCCTGTATTCTGCGTCGAACCCTTGCTACCAGAACGTCCCACACATGCTCACTGAGATACATCTGTAGTGACCGTGCTAGACAGCCAAAATTGAGCATAACATTGTTCTGACTCTGGACAATAGCAATAAAAATATGAAACTGTTTTGAAAATTGAAATGTCATCTCAGTGTGGAAAGTATCAATTGATCATTTTATCTGAATTAAGTAAACAGCCCAAGGCTTCTTTGGATGAGACTCAAGAGTAAAACTCTATAAATATTCAAACCAATCAGTCCTGCAATTTTGCATAAAAGATGTTGGAAAGACCAGTCAACCTAGACAGTGGTTATTCAAGTTGCTATAAGTGCTATAAAATCAAATAAAGCATAAAGAAATGAATGCTTAATAAAATTGTGCAGTTCAAATTTTACATAACTATTTTAGAAGTTTCATGGCCCCTTGACACTATTTCCTTAACCTCTTTTTTTTAAAGTATATGTCCTTCTCAAAACAAGGGTCAATAATGTTAATGGCAGTAACATCATTCGAAAACACAAAATGACACCGTTTTGTGTTTTTGAATGATTTTACTGCCATTAACATTAATGGTTAATCAAAATCGAAAGGGTTCACGTTAAGTATTGTAACCTTGTCTGCAACCTACCCCATAAAACAAGTGACGCAATATCGTTAGGTGATTGTGGAAGGCTGCCAACAAGCCTAACTTACATTAAACTTTGAGTAAAATATTGGTTTGAATTTTTGCGCATGAACACTAACAGATACCCAAAAACAGTGCTATGAGATGTTAAGACAGCTTGATACGACAGGTAATCATACTTGGGCAAAAATATCACAGATCGTTCATTCCGTAACGGTTTTGGCTATGCATGGGTTTCCCAAGAAGTTGTTAACGAAAACGTATTTTAAAAATTATTTTGTCAAAGATTAAAGGGTATTTTTATCCAGAAATGGTTTTCTGATATCAACAGTATACCTAAAGCTCATCACTATAAATACTTTGAATCAAAGGTAAAACACTACGAGTACTTAAGCCTGGAAGTATCCTATGAGTATAATAAAATGCTGTCTAACTTTCAGGAAAGAAAGACAACTTCGACTGTGTCCGCTATGTAAACAGGAAAATTTAAATATTATTGACGGTGAATTTCATTTCTTTTTCGAATACGAAAATTAAAGACTATTTTATTTCAATAAAAAGTAGCTTCGCAAAGAGACAGATTTGACTTTCATAGAATTTTATAACTAAAAGATAGAGGTACAGTTTTACAAGTATCAAAGTTTCTTATTGATGCTTTTAACTTAAAAACTTTCTAGAAAATCAGTGATCGTGCATTTATGTAATTGTATATATAACTATCAGGGCCGTAGGAACGGGTGGGGGGGGGGGGGCAGGGCCCCCTCCCCCCCCCCCCCCTATAATTTGATCACCAAAAAAATGACTGTGTCAGTATTTCGCTGAATATTGCAAGACAATCATCGTGCATAAAGAGGATGAAATAATGGAAAATTTCAAACGATTTAAAATAGTTCTAAACAAACGGCGGCGAGCCATGGAAATTTTTCTTCTACTTTTGTAATCTGACAGACACCAAACAATTTCTGACGTCACATTTCATTCCGTGTGATTTTTCTGCTTTATTTTTTTCTCTCAATCTCATAATTCACCTCATAGTTGAATAAATTTACTTCTTTTTCGGTCATTGGTATTAGTAGGTGTGTTATTTCTCCCTGCATAACCAAACGCAATATATGTAAAATCAGGACAAGCCGATTCTAAAATGATGTTTCCCCCCCCCCCCCCCAATCCAAAATTGCTTCCTACGGGCCTGACTATGCATGCATTTTGTGAAAATGTTTTTATACCCCCATCCGTGTGATCTTCTGTACAAAATACTAGTAATAGCCTGTTTCTGTCAAAGTGCTGGCCGGGTATTAAAAGTCACATTCAGTGACAGCTCTAGTTTTTTCTTCTTTGAAAGATTTGCTTGACTTGAAGATTATAAAAAGTAGTACTAGAGTGATCATAAGCAAGCAGGTAAATTTTGATTTTTTAAGAAAAATATGTGAGCATATTTTTCATTTTATTGTTCATGTTATACCTGTACTTAGTTACGATACAATGCCATCATATGGCAAATTGCAGGACAATATTTATAAACATGTATTGATCTGCCTTAGTGTAATCTTGGCATGTAATACAAACTTTTGTCACACTGTTTTCATCAATTTCAATCTAAAGGAGCATGAACATTCGCAATATTTACAAAAGTTTTGCTCTAATTGAGCATTAACATGTGGTTGTTATATCACCTTTTACCGCAATGTTTTCAAAGGTTTTCATTTAGAAGAGCATGAAAAGTCGAAACATAATAAAAGGTCTTCCTCCAAGATAGCATGAAAAGCTTTTACTATCGGCTCAAAAGTTTCAAAATCTTGCCTCTGCAAGAACATCAAAATACCGACCTTATTATATCACCATCTGCCACGATGTTTTCCAAAGCTTCCGTGTAAAAGAGCATAGAAAATCACAATGTATAAAGGATCGTTGTAACATTTTTGTGCTAACGCTTATATAAAGAGTTATCTTTAGTCGCAATATTTCTAGGTGTTTCATACTTCAGTTCGCATATACCTATTTCAAATGTCAATCGCGGTGTTGGGTATAATTTATAAATGTATGCTTATGTATACTTTTATGTATTGATGTAGATGCAGTAATTAAGTGAAACCAGTACCGTGTCAATGTTGAAAACATAGTCACGGATAAAACAGGGAAGAGAACCATCGCGTCAGAAGCAAAATATAGAAATAATGCCATCAATAATATTTGTTCATGAACACATGGTCGCAAGAATAATACATTAATCTATGCTCCCATGTTTTATAACTTATGTAGCAGAAAGTGGCTGCAGTTACATTGAAATGGTTTGCCTAGAAAACATAACATATGGAGTGCAACACGCGAAAAGGGGCATTCGGACATTTGCGTAAAGTGTCGTCCCGGATTAGCCTGCGCAGTCCGCGCAGGCTAATCCGTGACGGCACTTTACGACTACATTAGATTTTGTGCTACAGTAGACTTGTGTAAAACAGAAAATCACATAAAATCGGAAAGTGTCGTTTCGGATTAGCCTGTGCAGACTGCACACCCTGATCAGAGACGACACTTTACGCAAATGTCCGAATGACCCTTTTCGCGTGTTGCACTCCATATGTAAAAGTTTCAAAATGAATTTTCTTCTCTGTTTTTCTTTTCCTCGGATGAAAAAAAAAAGCAAAAGATATTGTAAAATATACGTATTTTTTCCTTAACCTTTGTTGTGATTTTTCATGAAGCAGAGTCCTCATTTAAGGTTTGAACAGACTAAGACAAGAGTGCATATCCATGTATTTGATTTAGATCTGTTCGAACCGTCAAACATGTCAAAAACACGTATTGACACAACATTTGACGATGAGCAACAAAAAGTAAACTAAATTCTGTTTTCATTTAGATCTAACATAAAATTGTCACTCATTGTACAAAAATTGTATATTTTGTAAGTGAATAATGCTATTGATTGATATCGATTGATATTTAACCCATTACCACACGATCCCTACTTTTGACGCCCGTGAGAAAGAAGCCTTTAGAAAACACAGTGGGAAAAGGAGAAAATGCTGGTAACCAGCATTTTCTCCTTTTCCCACAGCGTTTTCTACACTTCCCAGAACAAATTTCAATTTTTCAGTCACCTTTATTTTGTTGTCTGCAAATGCTTTCAATTTGAACCAGTCTAAAATTTTGTCGTGTGGAAAAGAGTTAAGGGACCCGTTTATTCACATCTTTATCGATGCTTTATTTTAGCTTAAGGATGGCATTCGTCCTGTTATTACTGTGGCTAATCATTCAACTGACCCTCAACATTTTCCTCGTGTTATTATACATCAGTTGGACTCGCACTCTCCGACAGATCAATGCAAGTTTCGAGAGACTAGTATCGGCCCACAGAAATGGCGAGGATGGACATCAGGCGGGAAAAGCAGGTAACTTTCACATCAATTTTACAATTTATTCAACCCTGCATTGAACAATCCAAAGTATTGACGACCTTTAACATTTTTTTTAAACTAAATTTCAATAATTTCCCAAAAATTTTTCAGCAATTTGAAAAACATATCCAATTAAGTCACGCCCTGTGTTAACCCTTTCCCAAATGACAAATTTCAGACTGTCCCAAATTCAAAGTGTCTGCAGATGACAACTTTGAATTTGATGACAATGGCAGAAAGTTTTCCGATAGGCTAAAAAGCACTGTGGGAAAAGGAGAAATTGCTCGTTACGAGCAATTTCTCCTTTTCCCACAGTGTTTTCTAAAGACTTGTACTGCAGACACGTGAAAACCAGGGCTTTTTTCGGTGTTTGATACATCTGTGAAAAGTATCGACCCAGGTCAGTCTGCGAAGGTCAGTTTGCGCAGTCCACGCAAACTGACCTGCGCCGAGACTTTTCACAATTGGAAAAATTTCTGCATGGCCATGGCCCAGTCTACCGCATGATGAACGTAGTGGACCCGTAATAGAAAACTGCTATTTCTACCATAATATTATCCTATGAAATTGCCATATTTAAATTGAGTGTTATTCTACTACTTTCACCGAGCCACTGTTTCCTTTTTGTCCTTCTTAGAATTATCATTTATGAATCTAAAACTGCTATATTCTCAATACTAAAGGAGATAATGATTACCTCCCTTTTCTGGAAACTAACAAAAAAATCAAGAAATAAATTCAAGATAGACATTAATGGAATTTCTGGTCGGTTAAAATATACAAAAGTATTATATCTGTATAAATCCGTATTCATCAACTATCAAGAATTTTATTCCACGTTAAATAGTAGTGTTACGGGTCTACTACCTTAACGACTACGGCGTCAATCAAGATTCACATCAAGATTATGCGCCAAGCTTCACGTTTTAGCACGTATTACCAAGGTTTCAGTGACGTCAGTTACCAGTGACGTCAGTTTTCATTGAATTAGGGTACTCAGAAGGTAATTTCTAGTTCGTCAGCTTACTCACTTTTTTTTAAAACCAAACAACAGGTAAATTCGCGTAACAAACGTTGGAATGGTAAAAATTTTACATTATAATAAATTTGTTGTACGGTCTGGCAGGGGACTTGGAAACTTGTTTACGGCTGTTGTGAATCATGTCACCCCGAGCCAGTTTTCTTCTAACCAATGTTCGGTTTCTAATGCGAATCTCCATGTTTCTTTTTTTCAGTTGCATCATATATGTCAGTAATTTATCCATTTTTAAACAAAGGACTGATTCCTGTACCATTCTAAACTGTTTGAAATTTAACAGCGTTATTGCTCACCGGCTGTAGCTGGGCATGTTTAAAACTTTCATCACATGAAGAGCTTGTAGAAACGTCTATAACATGTAAATTGCTGGAAAAAAATTGACGAAATTGATCGTGTGTGGTGGCCATTTTTTGCGGCCATTTTCGAGTAACAGGTGAAATGAACTGTTTCTTTTTTGCCCCAAAGGTTCGGTGGTTAATTTGAAATTATTTATACTAAACTTAAAATACTTATACTTCAAACGAAGGATTATTGAATACGCAAGCAACAGCTATGTTCAATACCTAGTTGTGTGTTCTATATGTGACATTAAGAGCGTTCAAAATTGCGCACAAAATCTGTTCGTATAATTCAAATGTTTTTGTCTTGATCGTCTTTGTACCCAAAGACGACCAGTTAAAATGTTACATCGCTTTTGGGGACAGTTACATGTATCTGTATTAAAGCTTTACCCTGCTCAAATTTTCTAACTCTAAAACTTCACATAAGGTAGCGAAAAGGAGGATTTGGACGGAATTAAAGCTCAGTTGTATTTGTTTTATATAGCAGTTTATCGCCTTATTAAATGATTAGGTCATATCTAAGACGGTCAGTGCACCTACGCTTATGTTTTGTGGCTTTCTCAAAGAAGTACTGACACAACATTGACTACTTTTCTGAGATGCATCAGAGTTGAGGCGCTAAAAGAAAATCGCTTTAAAGAGGATTTGACTCAGCCACGATTCGAGCCCACAACCGCCAAGTCTAGACTCAGATTTGCTAACCACTGAGCTACCCGGCCGGGCCCCCAAAAATTTAACACTCTGTGTTATGAAAGCACTTTCAGACGAAACTTAGATGCAGCTTGGGCCATGAGATTTGTGTATGAAAGGATAGAAAGCGGTGTGGAAAGAGGAGAAAATGTAGGTAGCGTTCTCCCCCCACCCGCCTCCAATATTTTTTCTCTGGTAGGGCCTGTAAAACTCTGGGTACGTAGGACAACGGTAAATTAGAAAAGTTACGTTTTCGAGATTCACCGCCGATACTCTCATATCAAATATATCAATATATGTACAGTGAATGTCGCGTGACCCTGTCTATTTAAAGGATAACGCAACTTTGGTGGTTTCCTTATATTTATTATTGACAATCACCTTAGATAATCAATGGCCGATTATCTTTGACACTATCGTTTTGCTATCGTGTTACATTCAACATGCACTCGACTGATATAATAATATCCCCAATTTATTAGTAATTGCTGACAACAAATTAATTAGGTCTCAAGGGATATATGTGGTTAATTAACCAAAAATGTTGTGAGAAAAGAAGAAAATGCTGGCTACCTGTATTATCAACTTTTCATATTATATTTTCTTTTTATGAAAAAAGAAAACGTTTCGTGCTAGAAGCTGGACTGTTAAAACACAGGATTGTTTGATAAAGATTGATTATTTGCTTACAGCTGAAAGTTGTCTCAGTTTTGACTCAGGTTTTTCGCGTTAACTCATCCTCAAGGTTTGAAGCATTACGCCACTCTCCATGCATCTATGCCTGGGATAATTGACCTTTCTGCCGATTTTGATTGATAGGTGTTTCAACGTCTTAGCGGCCAATGAAAAAGCAGCATTGGACGTCATGTGAACAAAAATGTCTGACACATTTCTGGTTAGCTTGACAGGCTTGACAACCAAAAAACCGCGTTACTATGGGGGAGGGGGCGCGCCAAATTCGCATTTACGGAAAGGTCAATTGAAAAGCGATTCGACATTTCCTATGAATATTCATTAGGAAGTATCCTAATAGCCAATCGAAAGGTCGATAACACAATGATACTTTTTTGTAGAGTAGATCATTTCCATTTCTTCCGTGATTGAAAATAACCCAACTATGGGAAAAAACCCAAGGTTGTCACCAAATATGGCCCGCTTGTATCCTGTGAGATATGCCATTCTGCAATACAGGAACGACACTATCGATCGCTGTGTAGGATTTTAACTGAAAATCTTTAAAAAAAAAACAAAAAAAAACCGCTTCTCGATCGTGGTGTTCATGGGCGACGTCAGAGTTAAAGTTTCGCTAAGATTGATATGCAAAGATTGATATGATTTATGTCGACAAGTTAAAATTAGAAATGACGGTGTATTTATAATAAAAATAATTTAGATCTTTCTCAAAGAAAAACTAAGATCACCAAACAAAATGCTTCACGAATAGATCATGAGAACGAAAATGAGGTTGTATTGCCACCTACAGAGCCAAGTATATAGGTGTCATGCTCTACATATTTTCTATTTCGAAATAACCAAGTCCTAAATTGTTAAAACGAAATACTAGCACGAGAAAACGAACTACTTTTTCGAGAAAACGAAATACTAAATCATTAAAACGAAATGCCATTTCGAGAAAACGAAATACTTAATCGTTAAATCCAAATGCTATGTCGAGAAAACGAAATACTAAATCGAAATACGAAATAGTATTTCGAGAAAACGAAATGCTATTTCGAGAAAACGAAATACTTATGTTCGGAACACTTGTTTGTTTTCGTTTACAAATGGTGTAGTCACCGGCTTCTTCGTTCCTGGCTTCTTTGTCCCAACTGGTTTCTCAGCAGTCCGCGTTTTTTCGTCCGAAGTTACATGTATATACCTGCCAACAAAAGATTTAATAGTGGATATTCACTGATTTTGACGGGTTTATATCAATAGATGTTGACTGCACATAATACCCAATCATTTTACTCGCCATAAGATACAAATCTGTGCAAAAATAATCTTTCTAATCATTACGCTTACAGGTGAAATCAAAGTACAGAAAAATATTTTTGGATATGGACATGAATTTTCAATTTTTAGTGTACTGTAGGATGATAGGTAGAAGTTGTGTAGTACTGTGGCTACCGAGATTTATCTGCAATATTGCTGTAAACAGCTTTGAGTAACAAGATCAAACAAACAAACTGTGTATTTCTTATCATTTTACTTCTTACAAATAACATGTTACAACGACCCCATGGTAAATGTTATTTTGCAAACAAAAGGCAATAAACGTGTTAGTGTGTCTTGAAAAAGAGAGGGTAGTTCAATAAACGACTAAGAGAACGTTTTATTTAAAGTAGATCTACTTTTATATGCAAAATAACAACTCATTTTAGAAGGCACAAAGCATTATATATTCAAACACAATCGATAAGGAATTGTTGGACGAACAAGCCCGGACGAAAAAGCCCAGTTGGATTAGCCCGAGGACGGACAAGCCCAGGGACGAACTTCTCCAACCTGTAGCTACATGTATTTAAAGACATTAGACAACAAGCTGAATGTCACTCAAATAATTGTATTTATCTTTAAACTGATAGAAACCATTGTTAGAGAAGGAGAAATACTAACTATTAGCTTTTTCTCCCATTTTCACAATTCCATAGACAGTCTTCTTTATAGCCGTTAAAACTGATCGGTCGAAATGAAATGTAGTTTGCCTGCCATATGTCTTTCCATAATGAGAACTTGAATTAACCATAATGTTTTCTAGTCTTTCTCTTCGTAATTCATGTATCAATTTCAATGTATATTTACGTAATCCTTAAACTACTAAACGGACTATATTTTCCACACTATGACAGAAAACCCAAGCATTGCGACAGTAAAGATATTTTTCAGAGAAAATTTGCAGTATATCAGACAGCAATGATCAAAGATCATACTACATGTCGGTGCAGTCTGATCTTAATCTACAGTTTCTACAGGAGCGCATCCAGTCGCTTGTATGTAGCTATCGAGTGGTTATTACGTAAGTAAAGGGACTGATAAGAAAGAGCTGACGCGAAGGTGAAGTGTTTTTCAATGAGATCGGTATGGTTGACTCTTCTAACGTTTACTAGTACCCTTATCCCGCCTCAAGCCACATTCTTTGTTCTTTCTATTTTGAGATGTTTGGCAAAAGATCAGACAATAGTATGATATTGGTCTCCACTCTCGGTCTCTTTGTCACAGTCTTCTGTACAATTTAACTCTTTATCAGACCACGAAACAACGGAGTTGGCTAAATTAGAAGCATTTGAAGATGACATAGTGTTAGCTAAGTGGGAAACGGTTGTATCATTCAAGTTGAAATATTTGTATGAAAACAAACGTCAAGAATATTAGATGGAAAAAGTTACGAGTTACAACCCTTTTCCCTCTCAAATAAGGTAAACCCTGTGAAAAAAATCTGTGTGAAAAAGTTGAAATTTAACATACAACTATGAGTTTTGTCTAAAAATTACCACAAGTCTCTCTAGAAGCAAAACTACCTTTTACAGTGGGATGGCCTTTCTAAGTGCTTATAAAACCTTTTATATGATATTTTCAGGTATGTTTCTCAAGAGACCAATGAAAAGTCTTTTTCTATGCATACCAGACTTTCGATGATGAAATACTTTATTTTCATATACTAGTATTTTCATGTAGCTCGATCATTATTAGAATTCAGTGAGTACTGAACCACTGTTGAAAAAATTATGGAAAAAATACGGTTAGTAATTTCTGTAATATATCGTTCTTAAAGCTCCACAAGCCAGAATTTGACCCAAAACCCTTTTCGAGGGAAGTTGGTATTTTGCAAGGAAATAGCATGATGGTGTGACCGTTAGCTACTGATTCAGCTTGAATACACAAACATAACATGAAAGATATTTATAGCTTCTGGGATTTGGACTAGGTACCGTCATAACCATGGTACAGCTACTAGTCTATCTTAGCATCTCATATTCATATCACTTTGAAATGTATTTATCCATTGTTGTTCAATGACAGCAACCCTACCCTGTTTAACAGGTTAAGATATTTAACAGAAAGATAAGGATGTACCTCAAATCGTCCTTATCTCAAACCCAATACACATGAAAAATTTGCTTACATAATTAAAGGTACTGTGAAAGTAAATTTAATTTGGATGCCGTGCAACATTTACTTGTATCATCCTGGAGTATAAACAGTAAGTCAAAGTATTTCTGCACCGCGTGTCATGTGAACAGATCCAATCTTATGCAAATAATGACATTGTGAGCAGACACCCTTCCCATCTTGTCGGAAGCAAAGTACATCAGATGAAAAGACCCCAATCTTCTGCCTGTATTCCAAGATTTATTTAGATTTCCATCAACAATAGATCATACAGTTACATTATTCTGACAGCTTTGCATGTCATTTGCATGTCAATGGTTATCCACTAAAAATGTTGGCAAAGAAAACGTTTTAAAGTAAGGTAAAGTACAGAAAAGAAACCTGTGATATGTGGGTTTTATTATAAACCTGAGAAGAATTGTGAAACTACTAATCATTTAAAAAAAACTTTTTTGTTTTAAGACAAACTGGCCTGAAACGAACGAAAAGTTCTCTCGTTGTATTTTTGTTCGTTTAGTATGTATTACTGTTTCAAATGGGTATACAATTCACAACATATTGAAGAATAATTCACAGGAGTAAATTTTGTGCGTGTGGACGGGGTCTAGTTTGAAGATAACTTATGACGGTAATGTAACATATCTGTAACACATCACTTTTATTTTTTTTTCCCAAGGGGGGGGGGGGGTAAAAGAGAATATCAGTAAATCTAAATTCATAGAATTTCCTGTCTAACTTCTTAGATTTTCTTCTTAAAACCCTTTCCAGATAATAAAAGATACTCACAAATCAATATATTTATTTAGTTTTCTTAAAAAATATTTGCTATACTTACATGTACAAAAAAACATCAACAGTTACTATGAAAGTTGACTGAAAGGTTTTGTCATTCCGATTTTCCAAGAGACAAACATGGACTACATAAGCCTTTGGAAATAACTATAAATTCAATGCAAAACAAAGTTACTGGTGCAACCTTATCTGTTGCCTGTGCATATTTGTGCCCCTTTTCTCATTCGGAAACTAAAGATTTACTAAAAGCTTTGGCACTTTTCATAATGTAACTCATGGCAACTGCTTCTGTGAGATTGCAATACTATAACCAAGTTACTCAATGCAAGTTACAGAGTCTTTTAAATTGTTTTAATCCTTGAAACTGGTAATCGTATTTCAAGAGAATTTGGATGAGCTGTCTCGTACATTTGTTTTCAGGAAATTTCATCAGCAAAGGTATGGCGTCCATATCTCACAAAACGCAAAAAATGGGAACTGCTTAAACGATTTGGACGCACAATACGCAAAAATGGGGACTGCTTTTTAGCTCACCTGAGCACAACGTGCTCAAGGGGAGCTTTTAGGATCACCCGGTGTCCGTCGTCCGTCGTGCGTCGTGCGTCGTCCGTCGTCCGTCGTGCGTCAGTGCGTCGTGCGTCGTCAACAATTCTTTAAACATCAACTCCTCCTAAACCGCTGGGCGGATTTGGACCAAACTTGGCTGGAATGTTCCTTGGGAGGTCCTCTTTAAAAATTGTTCACAGAATTTGATTCCATCAAAAACTCTGGTTGCCATGGCAACGAAATGGAATTTTTTAGCAAATTCTTTAAAAATCTTCTTCTCTGAAACCGCTGGCCAGATTTTAAAATAATTTCACACAGATGTTCCTTGGGTGACCCTTTTCAAAAATTGTTCGTGAAATTTTGATCCGTCAAGAAACATGGCTCTGGTGAATGGGGGCTTCTTGCACTATACAGAAATGATGAAATTCTTAAAAATTCTTCTTCTCTGAAACCGCTGGCCAGATTTTAAAATAATTTCACACAGATGTTCCTTAGGTGACCCTTTTCAAAAATTGTTCGTGAAATTTTGAATCGTCAAGAAACATGGCTCTGGTGAATGGGGGCTTCTTGCACTGTAAAGAAATGAAGAAATTCTTAAAAATTCTTCTTCTCTGTAACCGCTGGTCAGATTTTAAAATAATTTCACAGAGATGTTCCTTGGATGACCCTTTTCAAAAATTGTTCGCGAAATTTTGATATGTTGAGAAACATGGCTCTGGTGAATGGGGGCTTCATGCACTATACAGAAATGAAGAAATTCTTAAAAATTCTTCTTCTCAGAAACCGCTGGTTAGATTTTGAAATAATTTCACAGACTTGTTCCTTGGGTTACCCTTTCCAAAAAATGTCCGCGAAATTTTGATTGGTCAAGAAACATGGCTCTGGTGAATGGGGGCTACTTGCACTATATAGAAATGAAGAAATTCTTGAGAATTCTTCTTCTCTGAAATGGCTGGACAGATTTTGAAATAATTTCACAGAGATGTTCCTTGGGTGACCCTTTTCTAAAATTGTTCGCAAAATTTTGATTGGCCAAGAAACATGGCTCTAGTGAATGGGGGCTACTTGCACTATATGGAAATGAAGAAATTCTTGAAAATTCTTCTTCTCTGAAACCTGTGGTCAGATTTTAAAATAATCTGACAGAGATGTTCCTTGGGGGACCCTTTCCAAAAGCTGTACATATAATTTTGATCCATCAAGAAACATGGCTCTTGTGAATGGGGGCTACTTGCACTATATGGACATGATGAAATTCTTTAAAATTCTCTTTCTCTGAAACCCCTTGTCAGATTTCGAAATTATTTCAGAGAGATGTTCCTTGGGTGACCCTTTTCAAAACTTGTTCGTAAATTTTGATCCATCAAGAAACATGGCTCTCATGGATGGGGGCTACTTGCTCTAATACAGAAATGAAGAATTCTTAAAAATTCTTCTTTTTGAAACTGATGGTCAGATTTCGAAATGACTTTTACAGGTGACCTTTTGAAAATTGCTTGGCAGAATTATAAATTTGGTTCCAATGTTTCAATACCTCAAAAAAAAAATAGACTATGGTCATCTCAAAAATTCAGGTGAGCGATCCAGGGCCATCTTGGCCCTCTTGTTTTTTTTTTTATGTACAAGAGGCAAAGTTTTGGGAACTGCTTTAATATTGAAATCAATTTTAAGAACAATCCAATCTTCATAGTAAAACCTAAACTGCTAAAATATTAACATTTCCAACTGACAGTAAGCCAAATATTCAAATAGGCCAATAAAAGATGTTGATGGCACGATCTAGGAAATCGCTGACATTTATTATTTATTCTCTGTAAATGACGTAATCAAGCCCGTGAAAGGATATTTTGGACTGGTGCAGCTGACTTTCGGAATCTATTTTTAGCTGCGAGGGTTCAAGAATGCGCGACATAAGTGCTGATCGTGTTTGTAGTAGACGAATTCTATCGTAGTTCGCTTTGATCTGCTGTAGTAGAACATTTATATAGATCATTTATATTGAGTAAAGAACAAATCTCTGCGACTATATTGATGGGACCATCTACTGTAAAACATGGAAAATCAAATATCGTACAGTGAAAGACATGATTGCAATTTACTAGGAGAGTATCATAAATTGAAGAAATAGGAATATGTTATGTCACAGTTATGATGTCACCATTTTCACTGGAGTTACCTCCCTTAGTTATCGGTATATTTGTAAATTTTCTAATGTAAAAGAGCTGTATCTCAAATTACATTCGTTTTACCCTGTCATTTTTGTGGGAATAGAGGAACAACCGTTGGACGTATGACCTTTTTAGGGTTGATATATCTTATTTTTTAGTACATGATGGTTATTGGTTAATTCAAACATGCAAAAAAGCGATTTTCATACAAAGTAATATCAGTTACAAGCTTTTCGCGCTCGACCAAAGATATCACATGTGACTCATATGATAGGACTTGTCTTTGAAATATCGAAAAACATTGTGGAAAAAAGGAGAAAACGGTGGTTCAAACATTCTCTTTTTTTTTTCAAAACTCTTTCAAAATTCCTCTTCCAAAGGATCGTTAAAAGCTTTCGGAAAATTTTAAATCTAAACTAGAAATCAACATTTCATGACTAGTCGTTATAAACACTTGAAAACTTTAAGTTGACTCAAATGATTACATTTGTTTTTCAACCCATTACCAAACAACAAATTTTTAGACTGGTCAAAATTGAAAACGTTTGCAGACGACAAAATTAGTGTGCCTTAATAATTAAAATTTATCTTAGGAAGGGAAGAAAACGTTGTGGGAAAAGAAGAAAATGCTGGTTACCAGCATTTTCTCCTTTTTCCACAATGTTTTCTAAAGGCTTCTTTCTCAGGGTCGTCAAAAGTAGGGATTGTGTGGTAAGGGGTTAAAGCATAGAAATCATTATAAAAAATATAGGACACACTTGTTTCGAGCATGTTTTCTTTTTTCCATTAAAAACTTTTTCTGAAAGATTTGTAAGATATGTATCTTAAAAAATGACCTTAATAAAAAAAAAAGTCAACAGCAATGAAAGAGTAAAAAGGAAGATGGAAGATGTCTATTTTTTTTTTCAGATAAACGAGAAAGGGAAAAAATAAATGAAAAGACTATTCTACTAGACCCCAAAACCGAAACACATGATGGTGAATTAGAGAGTAACAGGGATAAAGAAGATAATAAAACTGAGGACAGAGATGATTTTTCGGTCCCCCAATCAGTTGGAGATTCAGTCGGCGGTAAAATTAGTGAGGACTCGCAACAACGAGGTGGCAGCAGCCAGGAAAGCGAAGGGGATGGTTCCGGTTGTGACGAAACACCAGACAGTGTTGAGTGTAAAGGGAACTGCAAAGAAAAAACTATTTCCAAAACTAACAATGGTGAATACATAGCAACTGAAAGCACTTTTTCCACTTTTCCAACACAACAAAGATGTGGCAGTAGCCAGGAAAACAAAGAGGATGGTTCCGATTGTAACAAAACACCAGACAGCTTTGAGTGTAAAGGGAACATAGAGAAAAATATTATTTCCAAAACTAACAATGGTGAATACAAAGCAACTGAAAGCACTTTTTCCACTTTTCCAACACAACAAAGATGTTGCAGCAGTCAGGAAAATAAAGAGGATGGTTCCGATTGTAACAAAACACCAGACAGCTTTGAGTGTAAAGGGAACATAGAGGAAAATATTATTTCCAAAACTAACAATGGTGAATACAAAGCAACTGAAAGCACTTTTTCCACTTTTCCACCACAACAAAGATGTGGCGGCAGTCAGGAAAATAAAGAGGACGGTTCCGATTGTAACAAAACACCAGACAGCGTTAAGTGTAAAGGGAACATACAGGAAAATATTATTTCCAAACTTAACAATGGTGAATACATAGCAACTGAAAGCACTTTTCCGACACAACAAAGATGTGGCAGCAGTCAGGAAAATAAAGAGGAAGGTTCCGATTGTAACAAAACACCAGACAGCGTTGAGTGTAAAGGGAACATACAGGAAAATATTCTTTCCAAAACTAACAATGGTGAATACATAGCAACTGAAAGCACTTTTCCCACTTTTCCGACACAACAAAGATGTGGCAGCAGTCAGGAAAATAAAGAGGATGGTTCCGATTGTAACAAAACACCAGACAGCGTTGAGTGTAAAGGGAACATACAGGAAAATATTCTTTCCAAAACTAACAATGGTGAATACATAGCAACTGAAAGCACTTTTCCCACTTTTCCGACACAACAAAGATGTGGCGGCAGTCAGGAAAATAAAGAAGATGGTTCCGATTGTAACAAAACACCAGACAGCTTTGCGTGTAAAGGGAACATAGAGGAAAATATTATTTCCAAAACTAACAATGGTGAATACATAGCAACTGAAAGCACTTTTCCCACTTTTCTAACACAACAAAGATGTGGCGGCAGTCAGGTAAATAAAGAGGAAGGTTCCGGTTGTAACAAAACACCAGACAGCGTTAAGTGTAAAGGGAACTCCAAAGAAAAAAATATTTCCAACACTAACAATGGTGAATACATAGCAACTGAAAGCACTTTTTCCACTTTTCCGACACAACAAAGATGTTGCAGCAGTCAGGTAAATAAAGAGGATGGTTCCGATTGTAACAAAACACCAGACAGCTTTGCGTGTAAAGGGAACACACAAGAAAATGTAAAGGAAATCACTTTTTCCGAAATTACCAATGAAGATTATACTCCAGAAGAATGTGCATATTCTACGTTTCCAGAAATACATAGCGAAGAAAACCACCAAAAAGGCACCTACGAGGCTTTTAAATGTAACAAAACAACAGCTAACGCGAAGTCTTTTAGCACTGCTGAAGAAAGCTTGCAAGAAAAATGTATTTCCCAGAATAACAATTTTGAAGTCATTGCTAGTGAAAGTACTTTTTCCACTTTTCCAAAACAACAGAGAGAGGGCAATAGCCAAGTGGTGATAAGCAAGGGGCCGGGGCGTTACAAAACACCAGCGGCCGCCGAGAGCATAGTTAACAGGGAAGAAATCATTCAAGAAAGCAATGTAACCGAAAATAACATTAAAGTTTGTGAATGCATAGCTACCGAAAACACTTTTTCCACTTTTCGCACACAACAAAAGGAAAGTAACAACCAGGATAGCACAGAAGAAGACTCAAGTTGTAACAAACCTGAGAGTACAGGGGACGCCATAGAAAATGTTCAAGAAAACATTATTTCCAAAAATAACAATGTAGATAATACCCCACCAGAACCTATATATTCTACGTTTTCAGCAATACAAGGCAAAGGTAACTGCCAAGAGGGTACATACGAAGGCTATGGTTGTAACAAACATACAGCCAACGCAGACTGTTTTTTCATCGCCGAAGAAAGCGTTCAAGAAAAACATATTGCAAATAATAACACTGCAGAATTCATTGCCAGTGAAAGTATGAGTACATTTATCATTTTACCAAGACAACCGTTGCATGAAAAAGCATACGAAGGTCCAAATTGTCACCAAACACCAGTGAGTACTGAGTGTGTAGCTGTTCCAGAAGAAGAGGTTCCAGAAAACGTCGTTTCCGGAAATAAAAATGATCAATTACTTGACACTGCTTCCACTTTATCAACTCAGATGGGAGAGGACAACAGCCAAGAAGGCACATACGAAACCTCTAATTGCAACAAAACATCTCCAACCGCAGAGTGTTTTGTAATCCCCGAAGAAAACGTCCATGAAAATATTATTTCCCAAAGTCACAATGGTGAAGTCATTGCTACTGAGGGTACTTGTTCCGCTCTTCCAATAACACTGAATGAAGGCAACAACCAGGAAAGCACAAAAGAAAGTCTCGGATGCTATAAAACAACAGCCACATTCGAGTGCGCAGCCATTAGCCAAGAAAGCGTACAATTTCTGACCGATCATGAACACAGCGATGGAAGCATTGTTGATTCTGGAGTAAACACAGATATGTGCTCTGTATGTAAGTCAACAGAAGAAGACTTGCAAAGCAACTTGGAAGGGAAGGTGTGTTTCTGCTATTATTCAATCATGATTTATCATATAATACGGTAGAGACTGAAAGTGTGGCTTTGTATGACATAATCTTTCATCAAACAGCCGAGCCCTGGTTGCTCAGTCATTAGCCTGTTGGACTTGAGTGAGTGAGGGGGGGGGGGGGGGGCGGGTCACTGCTTCGATTCTAGGCTCGGCCAATTGCTTCCCAAGGATTGTTAATAGTCAATGCAACAGGACTCATTCCTCCTTTCTCACTGGCCATTGTTTCGACGATAGCAGCAAGTTTCTTGAAAAGATAATATCGTGCAAGGTACTGGTTAAAAAAACCCTCAGGAATGCATGGATAGATGCACTGGCGGCAGCGATATAACTGCAAAAATGTTAAACACAGCACAATCATCCAATCAGTGCATCAAACAACCCCGAGGCTTCTGAAAACATGGCGGGCAGGAAGAGAATAATAACAGCATTATTTATACCCGCCCCCCCCTCCCTCACATTTGTAATTTACCCTTTGTGTATACGGATCTTAGGCACACAATGCTATGTCAAATGCAAGTGCTTTTAATCTGAAAATCCTTAACCCATAGACTGCTTAATGTGATCCAGTTACTTTTTGCACTAAGATCTACACTAACCTATAAGGAAATGCCAGAAATACTGTAAATATCAAAATTTGGGTTCTTACTATCAAATGAAGGGTTTTTCAATTATTTTCTCTGGTTAGATCCTTTTAAATATAAAAGTTCTGTATCATGTTTTTTTTTCACAGTCTGCTTACCGCTTGGTCATATGTGAAAGGTTTGTCATTATTGTCAATTTCTATCTAGGATCGAGAATTTGCTGAAGTTACAGTGAAACAGGCGTCACCGAGTAAAGATAATGCTGAAGAAAACACAAAAACGCTTGGCGAAAATTGCCAAAGGTTTGAATCAATACACGAAGATATGGAATCCTTTTCAGGTAAAAAATATTCTTGGTGTACCCAAATAAAACAAAATCAAACTTGTCTTATTTAGAGGTCTAGATAATAAGGTGGTGTTTGTGTGAGGGGAACCTTAGGTCACAATTTAGGCTAAAAGTCAGAAATCATACATCGTCGGTTTACTTCCGAAACCTTTCAACTAAAGCTTGTTACCAGCTGTAGTTACGATGTTTTCGAAGTAAACCGACGATATGAGGCATGATCTGGTAAAACAGAATTTTATTCATTAAGTCATCATATGGTTATGGATTCATAAAACCCATTATATGGATCCGATCAATTCATAACCATCTGAATCCTGAGGTAGAATTGATTAAACTTATGTGAGAAAAAAATATGGCTCGTTTTCTGCTTCATATTCCTTGCAAATTCGATTACTCCAGATCGGAAAAATGGATTAAAAAAAAAAGCCATTGTTTACTGCAAATATTTAAATAGAGTTTCTAAATATAGATCTAAGGAAAACCAGGATTTACATGTATAATTATATCTGGGTTTTTCCAGACTAATCAACGAAAAATGTCCGGAGGAATATTCAAGAGCCTATAAGGACTATGTGCGAGGTAGCCTTTCACTGAGTGAAAGTTCATTTTATTTTGAAATACGCAGAATGGGTCTCTGTCTTGAACAGTCTCTGTCTTGAATAGTAATCCGGTTCTGTACCCAGAATGCCCAAATCATATTGGTATGTATGTGAAAAAAATGCCACCTAGCGGAAGATAATGGTTTTAGACCTATTGTCATCCCTTGTGAGCCACACAATTGGATGCAGAGTCCTACTTTGAGTACCTGAAAAAAGGATGGATGAGAATCGGAGCAAGGAAGTTCTCATCACAATCATGGATCCATGAAATTTCATTTTGGCATACATGAGGTAGAGATGGACATGCAGGACATTGATCACTAGCAAGAAGTATCGACCCAGGTCAGCCTGCGCGAACTGCGCAGGCTGACCTTGGTCGATACTTTTTGCCGATACATTAAATTCTTTTATACAGAATATATAACACATACATAAGATTAGATAAAGCGTACTGTTTTATCTGAACTTGATCAGTAAAAATTTTTAAAAAAGTTACTTTTTGAGGTCTATGGCGGGATACTGTGGGAAAAAAAACAGAACCAATAATAACGCCATTGCATGATTCCCATTCTTATGAATAATACAACGATAATTTGCTTCCTGTAGTACAAATACAATTATTTCTCTAATTGAAATAGTTCAAGATACTGATGCACCACTTGACGAGTCCAAGGTCAAAAGGTCTGACCTCGAAGCTATAGATGAATCAACAGATGCCAATAAAGTTTGTTGTACATTTTTGAA
Source organism: Tridacna crocea (assembly GCA_943736015.1). Classification (NCBI taxonomy): domain Eukaryota; kingdom Metazoa; phylum Mollusca; class Bivalvia; order Cardiida; family Cardiidae; genus Tridacna; species Tridacna crocea. The sequence continues at coordinate 27,099,842 of OX031066.1, read as the reverse complement.
CCATACTACTGCAAAAGGGGGGTTAAACTAATTTCGATGAAGTCATCACATTATAATGGATTTATGAAATCAATTTTTTAAAAACAGATTGAATGATGGCGAAGAATGACCCTTGGACAATAGCAAACTTTACCGAAAGCAAAATGTATTGTCCAATGTTAGCCTGCGCAGACTGCGTAGGCTGACATCGGACGATACTTTTTGCAGATGTTTAAAGCTCTTTTTCAAAGCGCATGGCTCATATTTTTTACACAATTTACAACTGATAGTGGTGATCCGTCACACGAAAAGGGACCACCTGGGAATTTCGTACATCAATAAGTTGAAAAACAGACCAAAGATAGTCCAGGTCAATTTAAGTAGGTAGTTAAAAAAATTATTGTATAACAAGGTAGACTGACCACTTTTCATAGAGAAAATGACATTAAAGCGAAAAGTATCAACCATGGTCAGCCTGCGCTATTCGCGCAATCTGACCAGGGTTGACACTTTTCGCAATTCCCAGAAGATGTCTTTTTGTGTGACGGGTCACATTTTCATTTCAACAGTTCCCTATTCCAGTTCTGAACCTGTGGAACTGGACCTCTGATCCAGATCATCGAAAATGAGACATATCCAAATTGAAAGCATTTGCAGACTTAGATTCATATATCACTTATTCAAGAATATGTTCATGAAATAGTAGAAAACATCGAAGAAAAACAAAAAATTACTGGTTACCATCATTTTATCAATTTTGCACCAATACAAAACCAAATTCTGTCATTTGAGCCTGTTTTAATTTGTCGTCTGCAAATACTTTCAACTAGGTTTAGTGAAAAATGTTATCGTTTGGTAAAGAGTTCGTCAAAAATGTTTACAAAGCAAGTCGATCTTTTTCCAGACGACAATTTCTAAGATTCCTTCAGATAAACCGGATTAGCAGACGGCAATTTTAGCGTGACCTGATTTATGTTTAAACTATTAACCAAACGACAAGATTTTGAAATTTTTTGGAGCATTTTCAAACATGAATAATAAATATTACTGAAATCATAAGAATTGTCTTCGAAAAGGTGGAAGAAACTGTGGGAAAGGGACAAAGTTTATGAATATTAGTAACTACCAATTTCTCTTTTTTCCACAATGTTTTTAAAAACCTTGTTGTTAAGGATGATTGGCTCTTTACCAAACGACAAAATTAAGGTTAGTCCAAATCGAAAATATTTGTTTGTGACAAAATATACTACTCAAAATTTGCTAGGGATCACCATATAAATTCAACCGACAGAATATTTGTGACCTGTATCAGGTATAGTATTTCAATATGGCCTGTGTAATGCAGAGAAATGGCCCTCCCCTACAAAATGACCCATGGGTCATTATTCTACGTAGGGAAATAACCCCAGGGTCATTATTCTACGTAGAGAAATAACATAGGGTCATTATTCTACTTAGAGAAATAATCCCAGGGTCACTATTCTACGTAGAGAAATAACCCCGAGTCATTATTCTACGTAGAGAAATAAACCGAGGATTATTATTCTACATAGAGAAATAATCCCAGGGTCATTATTCTACATAGAGAAATAATCCCAGGGTCATTATTCTACATAGAGAAATAACCCCGTTGTCATTAATCTACGTAGATAAATGACTCCAGAAGGGAGGGTCATTTCTCTGCATAAAACCCGCAACACGTAAAAAAGGGCATTCGGACATCTTCCTTAACCCTTTCCCGAACGACAAACTTTTGGACTAGATTAAATTAAAAGCATTTGCAGACGACACTTCAATTCTTACTGAAAAGATGATAGGGTAGAAAACATTGTGGGAAAAGGAGAAAATGCTGGTTACCAGCTTTTCTCCTTTTCCCACAATATTTTCAAAAGGCTACTATTCCAGACCCGTAAAAACCAGGGATTGTTTGGGAAAGGGTTAAGCGTCTGTCTCGGATCAAAGGATAGTCGGCATTAGTACAGAAAAAGAACCAAAGGTCAAATACCGCCATGTCATCTTTTCTCGACACGATTTCAATTACCTCTTTACCAAAGAGTTAAAGCGAAATTTTAGACCAGTCCAAATTGAAAGAACTTGCAGACGACAAAATAAACGTAACTCAAAAATTGAAATTTAATTTCAGCTGGGAAGAAAACATTGTGGGAAAAGGAGAAAATGCTGGTTACCAGCATTTTCTCCTTTTCCCACAATGTTTTCAAAAGGCTTCTATCTCAGGGCCGTAAAAACTAGGGATTGTTTGGTAAAGGGTTAACTCTTTACCAGAGAGTAAAAGCGAAATTTTAGTCTATTCCAAATTGAAAGCACTTGCAGACAACAAAATTCATATGACTCAAAAATTGAAATTTCTTTTTGGAAGGGTAAAAACCTTGTTGGAAAAGGAGAATATACTGGTTTCCAGTATTTTTCTCCTTTTCCAACAATGTTTTCAAAAAGCTACTTTCTCAGAGTCGTGAAAACCAGGGATTGTTTTGTAAAGAGTTAAACATCCCATCGTAGGTTTCGCTCAAAAACTTATTAATTTTTACTTAATAAACAAGTTATAAATCTATTTTCTTTGATATATAAATTTTTCTATCTTCGTAACATCTTGATAGAATCTCCATTTGCCAGGTTGTTTTGTATGTTGTAATTTCCAGAAGAGCAGATTATCGTTTGTTTAACCTTTTATTACACAACGCCGAGTATTACCGATCCTGTAGAAAAAAAAAATAAAAGTGTGGGAAAAGACAATGCTGGTGACAAGCTTTTTCTCCTTTTCCAAACAATACTTTTTACCTCATCTGCAATAGATTCCGCCTTTGTAGTAGTATTAAATTTACTGTCAGCTAACGCTTTTAATTTGAACAAGTCTAAAATTGAGCTGTCTAGTAAGGGGTTAAAAAAGGTTAAGTATTTAGGGATCAGATGATCAGTTTCATCAAACTAATGTTTGTTTTTTTTTTATACCAACAGTGCACTGAGGTAATCAACAGAGACCTGCCAGAACCCAAATATGATAGATATCAAAGGACAACATTTAAACGTAAGTTAATTGAACTATCTAGAGCACAGCAGCCTGTATAAACAGCAGGACCTTTCGTTTCAGCCATATTACTCCAGTGCTGAAAGACGTCCACTGGCTACCCATTCAGGCTAGAATAGAATACATGTACATGAGTACTATTGACACGTAAGGTCTCGAAATAGCTCACTCACATTAGAGGTTCCAAGAAGCTGAATCACAATCATGGTAAAAGGATACTTTGACATTTACGTAATTTATCGTCTCGGATCAGCCTGTGCAGTCAGTGCAAACTGATCCGAGACAGCATTTTAAGATTACATTATATTTTGTGCTACAGTAGACTTGAGAAAAACAGAAAATTGCCTAAAAATGGGGAATGTCGTTTCGGACTAGCCTGCACGAATTGTGGAGGCTGATCCCAGACGACACTTTACTCAAATGTCCGAATGCCCCCTTTCGCGTGTTGTAAGACATTTGGAAATCGAAATTTTTCGACTGCAGACCCAAAATTAATGAATAGCCTATCGGCAAACCTCACAGACACTGATTCATTGTTTGCGTTTAAAAAAGGGCAGAATAAGTATTTTTTTACAATATAAAATATTAATATTTTATTCGGACTTTGTTTTATCAAATATGAATCATTTTGGACAAAGTAACGTCCATATAGAAAAACAAATTGTTAAAAAAAGATCAGATTGGAACCCAGACTAGACCTTGAATGTGTGATAGACGCAAAACAAGTGACTTTGCGGAAGGCGTCGATCAGACGTCAGATTCCACTGTATATATTTTTTGTCTGTAAACATTTCAGGTTAAACGCCATCCTTCCTGGGCAATAACAGGTTTTGTTGCTTCCCTAACGTAGTTGTTATGTATTGCATTTAACCCTTTCCCAAATGGCAAATTTTGGACCACACCACACTGAAAACATTCTGCAGATGGCAACTTAACAGTGGCTAAAAATGATTTTTCTGTATGAAAGGGTAGAAAACATTGTGGGAAAAGAAGAAAATGCTGGTTACCAGCATTTCCTCCTTTTCCCACAATGTTTTCAAAAGGCTTCTATTCCTGACCCGTAAAAAAATAGGGTTTGTTTGGGAAAGGGTTAAATCTAGACGATGCCATACATAAAATAAAGGAGGGGTCCCCCGTAACACGGCCCCCCTCACTCCGCTTAAAGTCATCATTTATTGATGACTTTTTCAAAGCCTTATTAGGCAGAAAGTCCGTTTTTGGACGACAAATGGGATTAATGGCTCAAAGGCCAATCCCGGACGAGCCTTCCCATCTTACGAACATGAAAGTTCTCAACAAATGCATAGCTGAAATAGAAACTGCATCTAGTGTGATTTGAAACTATGCGGACAGATATCCTCGTTCTTTTAGGTTTAAAGGTGGCCCTTCAGATTTTGGGACGAAAATTTTACAAAAGTGCAAAAAAATCATCCTTATACCCCCAAAACCTTTAAATTTTCATTCATAAAACCCCAGTAGTCGAAATCCGTCCGACAACACGAGAAATTAGAGATTTACTACGGCCCAGGTTGACACCAACGGGAGACACATTCTATTTTTAGATGATCAATTCGCTCATTTACTTACAGGAATACACAGAAGAAACTTCAAACATAGCGTCCGAAGACGGCATTATGGAAAATAATTATTACATGTTTGTTATGATAAGGAATTTTAGCGTTATGAGTCACGTGCCAGTCACTTGACATTCCCATAATGCTTTATTGATTTTTGGCGCGAAATCTAAAAATAGCTTAAGAGGCTACGTAGCCTTTTAAGGGAATACCATCAAAAAAAATTTTTTTTGTAATTTTATGAATCTTAATTATTGATGATTTGTATTTTTTTTTTTCATATGAATTTCAATGATATATATATTCTTTAATTTGGTGAGATGTAAAAATTCTAAATACCCACCTTTAAGAGACCAATACCATAACCACTGAGTTAAAGAGATACGCTCGTATCTCCCTAACGCAGTTGTTAGGTATTGTATACTACTCAACATTTGCTATGGATCAATATGTTACATAAATACAGTTTTGCTTAAGAAATATTCATTTCCTTAGATATTTTATATCATCAGCGTGGCAATGTTACGTACTGAAAAACTATATCAAATGCATGCCGCACATATATATCGGCTCAATATAAGATGGTGATCCCTAGCAAATGTTGAGTAGTATATTTAAATCGGGACAAAGTCATGCATGAAGGAGTGGTCTCCCGTAACACAATAAACATGTGACGAATTGCTTGGTATCGTGCATCATGGAGGTGCACTAAGCCATCTTTTCCCAGAGCATGGCTGGTACTTTTTTTTCAATTTGCCACAACGCAATTTTCGTGTAAATATGTATTTCACATCGTATACATGTATATACTTTACTTTTCCAGCAAGCAATACAAAATGTGATTTATCTATACAACGTAGAATGGATGCAAGTGACGATTCTTGCCCAGCAAGCTTATGGGTAAGTAACGTTAAAGCGGTTTAACACTTTACCTCACAGCTCCGTGTAATATCGAACCTAAGGCAAATGCCTTTTAAGAACATTGTGGGAAAAGGAGAAAATGCTGGTAACTAACATTTTCTCCTTTCCTAAAATGCTTTCCACTCTCAAAAGACGAATTACACCATTTCACCCTTCAGCGTACAATGCCGACTTTTAACGACCCTAGGAAGGATACCTTTTGAAAACATTGTGGAAAAAGGAGAAAATGCTGGTAACCAGCATTTTCTCCTTTTTCCATAATGTTTTCTTCCCTATCCAAAGAAAACTAAATCATTTGGGTTACACTGAAATTCTAGTTCTGCAAATGCTTTCATTTTGGACGTGACATAAAATTTTATCGTTTGGTAAAGGGTGAAGTAACATTTCATGTGTCATCTGCAAGTGCTTTCAACTTGGACCAGTCTAAGATTTCGTCATGTGGAACAGAGCTAATGAGCGAGCCTCAACAAAAGCTTTTGTGTGTAATAAACTCTTTATAAACAATCCATACTGAATACATATGTGCTTATAATACTGCAAAGGAATTTCTCGTGATCTGATTAGTTAACTTGCCGGGAACATATACATGTATATCATGTTCCCTGGCAAAAACCACGTAAAGCTAGTTTCCCTTCTGAGTGCCCCGTAAAAATCGATACACTTGCAACACAACATCCACAATGGCGGCGTCGATCGATCGCCAGATTGCGCATTTATACACCAAACTGCACGTTCTAGTGACGTCAGTTTCAAGTGACGTCAATTTTCATTGAATTGGGGCACTCAGACGGGAATATCTATTTCTTCGGCATACTCGATTCGTGAGATTATAACACAGGAAAATTTCGCTTAACATGCTTTGAAATGGTAAAACTTTGAAGTATAAAAAATTCGTTGTACGGTCAGGTGGCAGGGGACTTGGAAACATGTTCACGGTTGTGTCAAATCATGTCGCCACCTCGCCTTTGGCTCGTGGCGACATGATTCACCACAGCCGTGCACAAGTTTCCAAGTACCCTGCCAACTGACCGTACAACTAATACTGTACTTATTAAACCTGGCTCAAATGATGTCACTTGTCTTTGAAAATATTGGCAAAAAGCTAAAAGGACAGCATAAGGTTGCAGCATCTTTTTCCTTTTCCCACACTTTCTTTAAAGCCATCTTTTTCCTTCAAAATGGGATTGTGTGGTAAAAGGTTAACCCTAAAGATTATCCCTAAAAGTATAACAGACTGTAAGGCAAAATAAGGATATTTTGAGAAAAATCCAAAGGTAATACTACACTGGATTTAGTTTAAACATATTCTTTTCTCGTCGATTATTATATTTCATTATATTTCATGTCTCTGTTTTTAGAAATTTTATGGGTAAAGAAATGTAGTAATTTAAGCGGGGGGGGGGGGGGAATTATTTCCCCGTCACAGAGAATATTTTCCTCCTACCGAAAATCTGTAACTACTATAGTTTTAAAAGTGACATTCGTTGACAAAATAATCAGAGGAGATATATAATTTATTTCATCAGCTTGTGGTTAATATGGGGAAATATTTGCTTCAAAAGGGAAAGGTCCGCGAAAATAACTCGTGTCTTATGGCACTCGTTAATCGCATACCTTGCCCTTTTGAGGCAAATATTTCCCCATATTAACCACAAGCTGATGAAATAAACTCTATTTAGATCATTGTGAATGCGAAACTGACATGTTAAACTGTTGTTTAACGTCTTGTGTGTTAACCCTTTACCACACACACACAAAAAAAACGTGTTGGTTAAACGTGTTGTTTTTTGTTTAATACTTACTTACTAAACCCTTTACCACACAATCCCCCAGTTTTCACATAAGAGGGGAAGAAGCCCTTTGAAAACAATTGGGCAAAAGAAGAAAGAAAATGCTAGTTACAAGCATTTTCCCCTGTTCTCATGTTGTTTTTAACCCTTTTAGAATATGTTTTCATCAATTTCGTCACATTTAACTTTATCGTCTGAACAGCTTTTAATGTGGCAGGCCGTAAAATGTTTCGTTTTGTAAAGAGTTAAATAGTTGACTATTGCATCCTGTGCTGTTACCCTATACCACACAATCCCAACCTTTAACGCCCCTGAGGAAGAAACCTTTTGAAAACATTTTCTACCCTATCAAAGCAAAATTGCACTATTTGAGCCAATTTGAAATTGTCGCCTGCAAATGCTTTCAATTTAGATAGGTCTGAAATTTTCATGGCTGTGTGGTAACAAGTTAATTAACTGTATTATCCAAGTTAATCCTCAACCTGCCAAAAAAAGTTAAATAAAACACTCTGGCAGATGGTGAAAACCTGGATATTGTTATTTCAAAGTTATATTTTTGAAAAAAAAAAAAAAAAATCCTATTATCGGATAGTATAGATCCAAGTTTAGATTGTACAGACTGTATAACCCGATCTTGTTCCACACTGTCTGTCCACTACTCTGTCCAGACAGACACTTTTTAAATTTCTTGATGAAAATTGGTGAAACATCATTCATGTTTTCCTTTCGATAGTTCACTGATAAAGATTCTTTTTTTATTTGATGCCGTGTCATCGGAAAAGGGGGCTTGATGTATTTTCGATTACGGACTGATATCTCTCTAACTATTGGACAAATTTTATGAAACTTCGTAATCATTTGTTTTTCATAGGCCACAGACATGTTTGTTTTATCTTTTCAAATGCTATGCTATGGAAATAACTAAAAGGCCAGGTGTACATGTAAAACACAATTTACCTCTTATTTGTTTCTATCTAAAGATGTCTTTTTAGGCAGGAGATTTCATCTCAACAAAATAACCTGTTTTAGAATGCAAGTAGACAAACTGAAGGTTTTCATAATTTCTTGTTTAGAGAAGAAAAAAGTCGGGTAAAGTCAATGGATTGAACTACAATTTGAATTGAATCGAATAGGACTTAATAACCAGAATGAACTGATGGACCTGGAACGGACTCAGAAACCAAATATGACAATATTTTTTCAGTCTGGTATAAATCAACAAAGATTTACATTTACTATAGCCCCTTACTAGTTTCAAATTCGCTAGTCTGTCAGTACTTTCAGTACTTTGATTTTATTTTTGGAAAAAGGGGGGGGGGACTTATTTCAATTATTCAGTACAGTTTATTTCTGTACTTTCCCCTGGCGTGCGACCTCTACATAACAACGCATTATAATAGTACATTAAGCGCAAGATATGTAGGTTAAATTAAGCCATTTCTATTAGTTGAATGGTACTCACTGTTTACTTAGGTAACTACGGCGCGGGAACTACTGCTTTCGCTTTCATTTTAAGAGTTAGAAACTAAAATCGGTACATTCTGTGCAAGCTGATCTTGTTACAATGTCTGCGAAAGATCATTGAGTCGCGCTCAGCAGCCCAAGGGTTATTTCGATATTGTACATGCACAGATCATTTTTTTTGTAGTCGCAAGTTACACGACATAACGATGGCAGCATCAGCTTGGACTCTCCCGAGGTCGATTTTTCAACAGAAGTCTACTGTCAGGTTGGGGAAGAAAACACGTTAATCCATGAAGACGAGGGGTACCAGTCTGATAGCAATTTAGACAGTTTAGCATCCTTCAGCGACTCAGTGCATAGCCTTGACAGCGGTATGTCTTCCCTGGAATCTGTGACAGGTGTGTTGCTTTTTCACCCTAAACAGCTGGCATTAATGGGGAGTGACTGTGCCAAACAATGCTGTCTTTTAACTATCCTGAGGAAGAAGGCTTATGAGAACACTGTGGGAAACGGAGAAAATGCTGGTAACCAGCACTTTCTCCATTTCCCGCCATGTTTTCTATCTTTTCTCAGAGAGCCTACCCCTTTTTGAGCTACATTTAAATCGTTACCTGTAAATGCTTTCAATTTTGACAAATCCAAAATGTTTGTCGATTGGTACATGCTAAACTATTACATTTAAACTCCTTAACAGCTGACCTAATTTAATAAAATTTCTATTAAAACTCATAACCATAATTTTGGGGATTTCAAGTTCTTTTTTGTCGAAACGATCAATGTAACAGACGATGCAGATCGGAGATCAGACTGGAGGACAGAATAGCGAACATTTTTTAGAAAAGAAGACAATATTGGTCCTAATATGTCATTGTTACAATCCTTCTTTTCCAAAACTGTGCAAAATGTACTTTTCTGAAAATATTTTGAATATACGTGTAAATGAAACGTTTTACATATGAGTCATCGTCTGTGAAAATGGATCTAGTACAGTGCGAGCAGCCTGACCTGGGCCGAAAAGTTTTGTTATTAGTGGATTTTCTGCAGCACGCAAGGGTTGATCAGAAAGAACGTGGACCGGTGCCGGTATTGGAATAATGTTATAAGAAAACATTTTGGTGTGTTTACTATTTTTTAAAGTAACCCCTTTTCGGTTCTATGCGCTAATTCATTCTTGATTTCCACGCGCGAAGCACGTGTGGAAGCGTGCAAGGTGACGTTACTATCAAAGACCCCGTCATGGCGAGGGTTAGCTCCTCTCTGCTCTCGTGGTGTACGCCACGTAGAGAATCTTTCAAAACATGAACTAGTGAAAGGTCACATGGAGTCAGGACTAAATTTTGTGCAACGTTGGCAAGTGTTTCTATGTTTAGTTTTTGCAAACTTTACAGTATAAGTGTGGCTTTATGAGCTATGGCGTTATCTTGGTGTAAAGTGATGTCACTCTGCAGGACTTCTGGATGTGTTTTTCGTATGGTGTTTGTGAAATTTGTCTGAATTATGTTGTCATAAAACTCAATATTGACTGTAGTATGCATAGATATGTGATTTAGAGGAAAACAGAAGAAGATTACCTAGTGACTGAGAATGTACCAGCAGAAGGCGATGTTGGATGTTTCAAAACATTGTTTTTGCTTTGTTTAGATTCAGTCTCGTTTGAGTGTGCCTATGTTTCATAGTACGTTACGACACGATCAATAAACTTTGACCCCTCTACCCTAATGCATTCTGAAATTTCTGAACAGATTTCGATCCTAACCACCATTTTCTCGTGGGTCAGTTGCCGACGTACCGACATAGTGCAAACACGCGACATTTCAAGATTTTCAGTCAAAATCTCCTGGCCACTTCTATATGAAAGGTCAAATGTATCAGATATTTTCCTGACAGTGTCTCGGCGAATTTGGTTTACATGTTGCTCTACACCCGTTAATGATTTTGTTTGTGACTGATGTTGATGGACGGCCAGATTAAAGGTCATCTTTAACTTTATGGCAACCTTGTCTAAACTGGTCTGATCTATGTACTAATATCAGAATTCTTGAGTCCCCTTGAACTGTTTCTAAATCGGTTTTGATTTCCGATAAATACTTTCCGAGGTTGGCGTAAAACTTTGTGATTATTTTCGGCTCAAACAGAACCTCGTCCGATATTTTGGACCACTATTGCAGCATTCAAATGGTGTCATACTTTAACTACTTGAATATGACGACCTTAAAAAGCTTGAGTCTGCTACCAGATTTTCAAGCTCAAGCCTATTAAATCTAGGTAGTAATCAGTTTTACAAACTTAGAGCAGGAACACATAATGAAATTTCACATCAACTCATCTCAAAAACTGAATATATTAAAAAAAAAAAATCTTTCTCTATGCGCAGAATAAAGTATTAAAATTCAATTCCATTGCATATCAAGTCAATCAGTAGCATCGAATCCTTCAAAAGAAATCTAAAAAGTTATTTGATATCTATAAATGAGTTTTAGTGATGTTGCTACGTATGTTTGTTAAAACTGTCATTTTTCTGAGACTGTAACCATAATGTATGTCCATGTGTATGTGTGTGGGGGTGGATGGGATGCATTGTAGGTAAGGATTTTGCATACGTGCGTGTTTTACCGAAAGCTTTATTGTAAATAAGTACTTCATGATGCTGTAATTATGTGTAATGATGTCTTAATCAGCTACCTTCGTTAAATAGATATATTATTATAGGGGTAGAAAACAAAGATAGCACGATATTTCTCTAGCAGCTCTGCTGAAGGCTCATCGTTATTATTTTAACTGTGTGAAGTTCATAGGCTAACGTAATTTTTCAGCAGGAAATGGTTCAGTAAAATCAAAAATGGCCTGTCCAAACGACGCCTTCAATCATGACGCTAGCACTACTTCAAACACGGCCGGGGTAGAAACAAAATTACCGGACGAAGCAGAATCGGAGACTGAATTGCCAAACACTTGTATAACAGTCGAAATGGGTCTTTCCCAGATTACAATACCTTGGAATTGGTGGAAATTTCACGTGCACATAAACAGGATATCCTTCGTAAGTCTTAATTTTATAGCTAAGTACAGGTTATATCAAGAGACTGCACCTCTCAGGTGAAGTGACAATTAATGACTGTAACCAATGAAACAAGTAGGTATTGTAGGTATTTGTAGGTATTGTAGATGTTTGCTTAGTGTTTAACATATTCAATACCAAATCAACATTCATTGTAGAAACAGAAACATCACTTTTATGAGAGAGAGAGAGAGAGAGAGAGAGAGAAAGAGTTTGGAAACATTTCTAGAATAGAAAGGGTTTCGGAGGTCCTCCCCGTAGATGATTGTTTCCTCCTTACTGTTCCAGACATAAATTGAACTTGAATCTATTTGTAGGGTTCAAAGACAAAAAAGATTGTTTTCCAAATTGGGTTGAAAAACAGACTTTACAATAATTGTGCAGGTAATTATACCCAGAATATTATTTCTTCTTATTTCTCTGTCTCTCTACCTCTTTCACCATATTCTAGGTTTGCAGTTACGTCCGTCCATCTATCTGTCTTCTTTTATGTGTCTTCTTTCTCTATCTTTTTTGTGTATGTCTGTGATTTTTCTGTCTACATTTTGTGGAAATTATTGCAGATTGCTCCTAAAAAGCTCACAAGTTTGTTGTGCTGTACATACAGTGCATCGTCCCAAAATGAAAACTTCAAACAAATCTGTAGCCTGAAACTGAATCATAAGAAATGAAACATTTAATCATATTCACCTTAATATTTCTAAAAAAGTTAAATGAAACGTTTAAGCTGATAGTAACATCCAAAATTAAGCTACTTGAAAAGTTTTTCTTTCTTTTGTTGAGAGGGGACTGATATGTCCTTATCGGACAGTGTGGATCACAGATCAGAATGTGCCGTCTGATCTTGATCTACACTATCCGCAAAAGGTAAGTGGGTCGAGCTTAGCAGCCTAAGAGTTAAAAACAATTGCTACCTTAACAATATTATCTTTCCTACTTTTCCAGGACTTTGGACAGAATCGTTTGAATGTGTAGTCAAACAAAAGGACAACCGGATCTTTCTCTGTCCATGTTGCTTCAGATTTGTAAGATTCATACCCAGTAAACAGTTTACAATTAAAATTGAACAAATGGTTCAGGCTAAAAGCTTCGTTGATTCTGGTCTGGCCATAAATTATGAAACACCAGCCTTTGAAATGAGTAGATCAGGCAATAGAAGCAAACTAGTACCTGAAAAGGATGAAGCCCTCACTCACATCCCAAAATGCCTCGAAATGACAGAAAAAGATGACGTTAAACCAAAGTTTTCTGCCTCACCTTTAAATTTTGTTGATAGAAGGCCCGAAAAGCAATTTGGTGGCAAAGTCATTGAAAAAACGAGATGCACGGGTGAAATGCACTTCGATCCAACAAGATGCAACTTCAAATGTTTCTCCGCAGCGGCGCGTCCTCGACCGGAACTACATGATAACGAAAATATAACAGATGTACACAATTACTTATGCTGGAGATCTGTGTCAAGCAATTATGGCGAAAACGAACCGTACCCGAATCAAAATCAAGAAACAAGAGTTATTGTTCAAGAGGTTTTGTCCAATGAAACAATACAGACGAAAAGAGGGGTAGAACTTAACAAAAGCAAAAAAGATAGAGGAAAGCAGTCAACAGAAGCAAAGAGATCGAATGACCAACTTAACGTTCGGATAAGAAATGGTGAAGCTTTTGAAAGGGAACTGGCTATTGGATCTTCCACCGAGGATGGGGGTTTCAATCTCTCTAACACTCCAGTGAGCGACCATGATGACCAAAATAGTGTACGTAGTACAACTGTACAGTTACGACTAGATGATGGTTCTATTCCTACCAGTGAAAAGTCTAAATCATATCAAGCAGGCCGGACCAAATTGTACCATAGATGGCTGGAAAAAACCAAGAAGGTGAAAGCGAAAACCACAGGCCGAAAACAATGTATACTTCAGCACTCCGATATATATCGGAAAAAGTGCAATTCTCTCACAATATCAAAGAAGAAAAAAATGAGAGAAGTATCCGCTACAGACAGAAACACTTCTCGAAGTAGTTTGAAGAGGCAAGTCCTACGCAGAAGATACCATTTGACTAACTATGTCAAATCTCAGGTCAAGAACAGATTTCCTAAATATTGGTTATGTAGCGGAAAACTAGATACTCATTTCTGTCGCATTCAATCAAAACGACGGCAGGTGCACTTGAGAGATGTGGTGTCGAAGCAAATGAGACTACACCTGGCTGCTTCAAGGCTTTGTAGGGCGCGAAAATCCAAAGGTGCTTATGACTTTAAACCGAAAATGAAAGCACACGCTTCATGTCCATGTAGCAAACGTAGTGGCATAGAAGTACAAACTAAACATACTGAAACTAAACCTGCACACGCAAAAACCAAACTCACCCGATGCAAAATTGCTGATGGTTTGTTGCGATCAGAAGACTTGAGCTGTTTCAATCCACAGATACAAATGTTTAGGAAAAATATAGGTTTGCAAAGTGCAAATGTCTCAGCTGACAAGAAAGGCAAACATTTTCAAAAAGAAAAAGACCCGCATGGAGAGACTGACTTCGGAGACATCGATGAAACAAAGTTTCGAAGCAAAAGTTTAGACGATAGTTGCTCACCTTTTTCACAGGAGGATATTGAAAACATCCTATTCGCAAAACTTTCAAAACTCCAGAGCGACGATTTTAAAGCGTTGTTTGGAACCATTGGCGCAATATATTGTTTTTCGACGGAAAATGGGTTTGTTTGCTTATTGAGAGATTTCGACTGCTGGACCGATGAAGAAGTCATGAAAAGCATTCTAAAACGTTTAGTTTTAGAGAAAATAGGACCCATAGAAATCTATCCCGGCGTTTCTATATCAGAAGAAGAAGACATTGACGTTGAATTCACTTAGTGACTGAGATAGTCATAAGGAAGACATTGACATGATAAATAAAACTTGCATGCCTGCAGACATGGAAAAGAACTAATAGGAGGTATCAGACTGATATAATCACATTATATTTCTCTCGCTGCATTGCATATTATTTCAAATTTATAATTTATACTCGCTAGTTTTGGCTTTCAACTTGGAGAAGAACATTATAAGCATTGCTTTCGATCTTATCCATTTTGCATAAAACTTTTGAACTGTATTTGTAAATTATCTTGTACACTTTAGTTGATTTTTCAAATAAAATATGTTTAAACTAAACTGATACCAAATGATATCCTTTATTTGACTGTAGACTGATAAAGCCTCGTTAATTTGTTACGAAGGGTCGTAAATCGTAAAAATGTAGAAGAATGAAGGTCTTGTCTATTGTTCATCCCCATGCTGTTGTAATAGACAAGAAATGTTGTTGCAGAAATTCAAATTTTGTACATATACATGTGCATGTAACGTACAATATGATAATCAATTAAGTAACCATACTAACACATTTTACGTTATTACAACGACAAGTTTTTCAGAAAATATAATGGAAGTGAGCTACTGTATGTGGCCATCAAATAACATTGTACAAGTTTCTCTTTCATTACAAGGGACGGTTTGCCTACTTTGAAAAGCTTCTTTTTAAAGTCAGTTTGAACTGAAACTTGTATTGTTGTAGGGCCTACGGCAAGGTGTGTCGCTTCCGTTTCTTTCGTTTCATTTGTTATTACAAGGAATTTACATAGTGCACATGGATCAATAGTTGTAAAACACTACACTTTCGTTTTCATTCGTAGTTGCTATGTTTGTGAAAGCAAATGTACATGTGTTTGTTTCTCTTTTCTCCTTTACTACACTTATAGATAAGTGTATTCTTGTAAACAGTATTAATTACAATAACTTATCATTATTTTTATCATTAGTATTATCAGGGAATGATAAAATAAAAAAAATTCATTAGAAAGCATTAAAACAACACCAACTTTTATTCAGACGACATGGACTTTCAACAGTGAATATCTCTAATTTGCCAAGAGACGGCAGGGTTGTTCTCAAAGTCATTGAATGTATACATAGCGCAGTACTCGCATATCATTCTAAGTTCATCCCTTTGTTAATCAGCAGGACTTATACTCATCAACAATTATAGCCTTTAACTCATTACCAAACGACAATATTTTCGGCTTGTCCAAATCGAAAGCATTTGCAGACGACAAAATAAATGTGACTGAAAATTTGAAATTTGTTTTGTGAAGGGTAGAAAACATTGTGAGAAAAGGAGAAAATGCTGGTTACCAGCATTTTCTCCTTTTCCCACAATGTTTTCTAAAGGCTTCTTTCTCAGGAAAGTCAAAAGTAGGTATTGTGTGGTAATGGTTTAAGCTGCAAAGCTTGACCAAAAAACCTTTGGCGAACAGTGTAGATCAGGATTAGACAGCACTGAACGTGCAGTATGATCTTTGTTCTGTACTGTCCGATAAGGAGATATTTTCTCCCCAAGTACATGATCGGACAGTGTAGATCCAAGATCAGACTGCACGTTCAGTGCAGTCTGATCTTGATCTACATTGTCCGCAAAAGGTCAGCGAGTTACGCTTAACAACCAAACATGACAAATATTTTCGACGAACATGACACTTTCCATTTTGTAAATACGCAGGAGTTCTTTTTTGTTGTTGATTATTATTAGTGTTGTGTATCAATAGGATATAAAGTTATTGTGAAACAGTAATTTGATTCGTTGTTAATAAGATCAGGCAAATGTTGAATAACACAGGTCTATCATACCTTTTAGAGAAAAATAATTTGAGTGACGTGGATTTTTTACTAATACAACGTCGCCTGAGAGATAATTTTATTCAAGAATGGCACAGTAGTATAAATAATTGTTCAAAATTGGAGTATTACTGCATGTTCAAAGACTCTTTCGAGTACGAACCATATTTAAATAATGTATTTAATGAATCACTTAGAATAAAACTGGCACAATTCAGATTAGCATCTCACAAACTAGAAATTGAAATGGGTAGAATTCTCAATATAGATAGAAGCCAAAGAATATGTAAACTTTGCGATCGTTCTGTAGTAGAATCTGAGTATCACTTTCTTTGTATATGCGGTAAATTTAGTGATCTTAGAACTAAGTACCTTTCCTGTACTAGGCCTAATATCAGTAAATTTATCCGCATCTTATCATCAAAAAACAAGAGAATACAAATAAATACTGCAAAATTTATAAAGGAAGCTTTACAAAGAAGGAAATCTTTAATTACGCTGACTATTAACGAATAAACATTTTGGTAATTAATGTTATATGTATATGTATGTGTACTTTATATATCTGTCATTGCCATATATCCATGTTCTTTTTTTGTAAATGGCCAATGGCATATTTGTTTGCCGAATGCCAAATAAAGTTGAGTTGAGTTGAGTTGAGTTGAGTTATTATAAAAGTATAAAAGCCCACAAATCGGAGTTCGATACATGTACAAACGGGTATATACCTACATATACCTACTGCAAAGAAATTTCTCATGATCTGATTGGTTAACATGCCGGGAACATATATATCATGTACCCTGGCAAAAACCACGTAAAACCAGTTTCCCTTTTGAGTGCCCTGTAAACATCACTACACTTGCAAGACAATATCCACACGTTTATGCACTAAACTGCACATTTTAGTGACGTCAGTTTCCAGTGATGTCAGTTTTCAATGAACTGGGGCACTCAGAAGGGAATTTCTATTTCGCCAGCATACTCGATTCGTGAGACTTAAGATCAGGAACATTTTGCTTAATACGCGGTAAAAGGGTAAAACTTTGCAGTATAATAAATTCCTTGTACGGTCAGGTGGCAGGGAACCTGGAAACTTGTTCACGGCTGTGGTGAATCAAGTCTTTGCAGTATAATACATTCATTGTACGGTCAGGTGGAAGGAGACTTGGAAACTTGTTCACAGCTGTGTCGAATTATGTTGCCACCTCGTCTTCGGCTCGGGGCGACATGATTCGCCGCGGCCGTGTACAAGTTTCCAAGTCCCCTGTCAACTGACCGTACAACTGAGAATGTACATAGTACTTTGAATTTTGTGTCCCGAGCTATGGACTGCCAAAAAAACCTGTGTATTCACAATAAACTGTCAACTTTGAACCTGGCTCTGTACGAAAAGGATTTTGTCTTACAACAGAAGAATTTTGTTGGATAGGCCGCGATTTGTTTAAGCTAACAGTTGCTTCTTTTCCCACATTGTTTGTCACACCGTTAAACAAGAGGACCATGATGGTCCTATATCGCTCACTTGAGTACCAAGCTGTAAAATGAAACTTGTGACTCCTGGGCAGGACTAGTTTTGACCCCAGGGCCATCCTAAGAAAAAACTTGGTAGAGGTCCACTAGGAAATGCTACTTACAAAATATCAAATCTCTACGCCTTCTAGTTTTAGAGAAGTAGAATTTTAAAGTTTTCCTTCTTTGTTCCTATGTTTCGAACTTGTGACCCCTGGGGCAGGGCAAGTTTTGGCCCAAGGGGCATAGCATGAAGAAACTTTGTAGAAGTCCACTAAGAGATGCTAGATACCAAATATCAAAACTCTACGCCTTCTAGTTTCAGAGAATAAGAAATTTAAAGTTTTCCTTCTTTGTTCCTATGTTTCAAACTTGTGACCCCGGGGCGGGACCAGTTTTGACCCAAGGGGCATCATATGAACAATCTTGGTAGAGGTCCACTAGGAGATGCTACATACCAAATATCAAAGCTCTGCACCACCTAGTTTCAGACAAGAAGAATTTTAAAGTTTTCCTTCTTTATTTCTATGTTTCAAACTTGTGACCCCCGGGGCAGGGCCAGTTTTACCCACAAGGTCATCATATGAACAATCTTAGTAGAGGTCTACTCGGAGATGCTAGATACCAAATATCAAAGCTCTGCACCACCTAGTTTCAGAGAAGAAGAATTTTAAAGTTTTCCTTCTTTGTTCCTATGTTTCAAACTTGTGACCCCCGGGGCGGGGCCAGTTTTGACCCCAGGTACATCATATGAGCAAACTTGGTAGAGGTCAACTAGCAGATACTACATACCAAATATCACAGCTCTGCACCGTCTAATTTCAGAGAAGTAGAATTTTAAAGTATTCCTTCTTTGTTCCCGAGTTTCAAACTCGTGACCCCCGGGAAGGGGCCAGTTTTCACCCAAGGGGCATCCTATGAACAATCTCAGTGAAGGTCCACTAGAAGATGCTACAAATCAAATATCAAAGCTCTGCGCCTTCTAGTTTCAGAGAATGTTTTTTAAAAATTTTCCTTCTTTGTTCCTATGTTTCAAATTTGTGACCGCCGAGGCGGGGCTAGTTTTGACCCCAGGGGCATCATATGAACAATCTTGGTAGAGGTCCACTAGGAGATGCTACATTCCAAATATCAAAGCTCTGCACCTTCTAGTTTCAGAGAAGAAGATTTTTGAAGTTTTCCTTCTTTGTTCCTAAGTTTCAAACTTGTGACCCCCGGGGCGGAGCCAGTTTTGACCTTAGGGGCATCATATGAACAATCTTGGTAGAAGTCCACACGGAGATGCTACATACCAAATATCAAAGCTCTGCACAACCTAGTTTCAGAGGAGAAGAATTTTAAAGTTTTCCTTCTTTGTTCCTATGTTTCAAATTTGTGACACCCGGAAAGGAGCCAGTTTTGACCCCAGGGGCATCATATGAACAATCTTGGTAGAGGTCTACTAATTATAAGAGATGCTACATTCCAAATATCAAAGCCCTACGCCTTCTAGTTTCAGAGAAGAAGATTTTTAAAGTTTTCCTTCTTTTTTTTCCCTAAGTTTCAAGCTTGTGACCCCCGGGGCGGGGCCAGTTTTGACCCCAGGGGCATCATATGAACAGTCTTGGTAGAGGTCCACAAGGAGATGCTACATACCAAATATCAAAGCTCTGCACCATCTTGTTTCAGAGAAGAAGATTTTTAGTTTTCCTTCTTTGTTCCTATGTTTCAAACATGGGACCCCAAGGGCGGGGCCAGTTTTGACTCCAGGGGCATCATATGAACAATCTTGGTAGAGGTCCACTAGGAGATGCTACATATCAAATATCAAAGCTCTACGCCTTCTAGTTTCAGAGAAGATTTTCAAAGATTTTGCTATTTTTTTCCTTTTGGTTGCCATGGCAACCAGAATTATGGCTGGAATTGAATCTCTTGAACAAGTTTGGTAGAGCTTCACCCAAGGAACATTCCTGCCAAGTTTCATGAAGATTGGCCAATTGGTTTAGGAGGAGAAGATGTTGAAAGAAATTGTGGACGACGCACGACGCACGACGGACGACGGACATTAGGCGATCCCAAAAGCTCACCATGAGCACTTCGTGCTCAGGTGAGCTAAAAACAATGTTTTCATCAAAGGTACATCATTTGTGTGATTGATAACAATGGGTTTTTTGGTACATGTACGATCTAAAAATAGCCTGGCAGTGAAAAATCCCAGTAGATACTATTTTTAGACCGACTAAAAATAACTGAAAAACAAAATACACGAACGCCGAATACTTGAAGAAAACTTTTTTGTCTACATTTTGGAGAGAGAAGCGACCCTCCCCATTTTTCTGCGAAGAGAAATGACCCCAAAAGTTGTTTCACTACGTTGACCCTCTGGGGTCATTTCTCTACGTAGAATAATGACCCGGGTCATTCCTCTACGTAGAAAAATGGCCCATGGGTCATTCCTCCACGTAGAGAAATGACCCATGGGTCATTTTGTAGGAGAGGGTCATTTGTCTGCATTACACCGGTCTTCAGAACAAGCGGTCGTGGGTTCGATCCCTGGCTCGGCCAATTTCTTTCCGCGGAGAGTCAATGCGACAGGATTCATTCCTCTTTCACTGGTGACCATTGTCTTGATGATGTTAATATGGGTAAGCAGCCAGTGCCTTGGAAAGAATATCGTGTGGAGTACTGGAAAAAACAGACTTCAGGAAGGCATGGATAGTGCACTGGCCGCCCGCGATATAACTGAAATAATGTTGTAACCGGCGTTAAATGCCATACAATCAATCATCAATCATCATCTTCCGTGGTTGGATAAAGACGGCGTGGAGCTAAGAAAGTTCAGTTTGTTTGTCCATAACCCCTTACACCTCTGCAAACCTTTACTATACAATCACGAGTTTAAAAGACCCCGAGAAAGAAAGCTTTTGAACACACAGTGGGAAAAGGAGAAAATGCTGGTAAACCAGCATTTTCTCCTTTTCCCACTGTGTGTCCAACTCAATTAAAGGAAAATCTGATGGTTGGTTGGTTTTATTGGGGTTTAAGGCCACTTTAACAGCTAAGGTCATATCATGGCTGTCAGTGGCGCACATGTGTTTCCTGGCTTTCTCACACCGGTACTTACACTACTTTCTTTCCAAAGCCACCGACTACTTTTCTCACATGCTTCAGCAGAGGTGAGAGGCGAAATTACGCCGGAAAGAAAGTTCGCCTCAACCGGGTATCGAACTCACAACCACCAGGTGATGAGTCCGACTCGCTCACCACTAAGCCAACCGGGTGGGCTGACTAATCTGAAACAACACTTTTTGTTTTCAGGTTTTTTTTTTCTGTTTTGAGCAAGTCTACTGTAGAATAGAATCTAACGTAGTCGTAAAGTGCCGTATCAGATTAGCCTATGCGGATTACATGTAGAGACGACACTTACGTGATTGTGCGACTGTCCCTTTTAAAGACTTGCAGGCCGTATGTAAAAGCTGGTATATACATTCCAATAGGACTGGGACAACAACAAAGACAAAAGCGACGTTTCTCTTACGTTACGTTCAGTTCTGTAATGTCCATAACGGTAATGACTATTAAACATACATCATCAAAAGATTTTGACAGTCTAAACCATAAATAACAATGGAAATAAGACATGCATTTCTCTCCCTCTCTCCCTCTATCTCTCTCTCTCTCCCTCTGTCTTTCTCTCTGTCTCTCCATCTCTCTCTTTCTCTCTCTTTCTCTTTCTCCCTCTCTCTCTCTCTCTGCATCTCTCTGTCTCTCTCTGTCTTTCTCTGTCTCTCTCTGTCTCTCTCGCTCTCCCTCTGTCTGTCACTCCTATGAGTTTTGTATATCGAATTTTAAACAAGTAAAACAAAAATGATCAGTACGCGTCGTTTAGAAATGTTATATTTTCAGAACTGTCGAATATATTCAGATCTAAAACTAGCCTGTTAAATGATTTATATTAGTATCAACACTAAGTTTAGAAAATCAAATCAATTTCAGTTTAAAAGAAAAGGACTTTAGCTATCTAGTATCCTAAATTTTCAAATTTTTGCAATTATTGCAGACCAAGATTAGGCTTTACAGGTTTGGTTGATTCGAATATTCTTGTTGACGTGGAAAAAAAAATATATCCTGACCACAGCGTCAAATCTTAGACTGGTTCAAATATAAAAACATTGCATACGGTGAAAAAAATGTACGGCCGAGTTGATTATAAGTTTAAGAATTGTAGAAAACGTTGTGGGAAAAGAAAAAAAAAGCTAGGTAACCCTTTACCAAATCATGATGAAATTTTAGACTGGTTCAAATTGAAAACATTTGAGGACGACAAAATAAACGAAACACGCGATCACAAAAAAATGCAATTAGTTTCCAGCAGGGTGGAAAATATTGTGGGAAAGGGAGATAATGCTGATTACCACCATTTTCTTCTTTTCCCACAATGTTTTTCTATCCATTCACAAAACAAAATTCACATTTTCAGACATTTTTATTTTGTCGTCTGCAAATGCTTTTGATTTGGACAAGTCTGAATTTTGTTATTTGCTAACAAGTTAAGCTCCCCATTGCCAGAGCATAGTTCATATATTTGTAAACAAAAGAGTTTGTTGAGACTTAATTATTCTTGGTCATTTTCTCCACGGTTAATTTCAAGATGCGGTAGAGAGACCGGGTCTGTGTGTAAGAGTCGAGCAGCCAGGAGAATCTGCCGTTGTTTCCATTCAGGTAGATTGAAAAAGTCTTGTTTGGCAACCTTCAGGTGGTCTTGAAACTGCTTGTCGGAGAGGTACAGCTGAAATAGTGATAGGTCATTACCAAACGATAAAATTTTAGGTTTGTCCAAATCGAAAGCATTAGCAGACAAGGAAATAAAACGAGACTGAAATTTGAAATTTGTTTTGTTATGAATAGAAAACAATGTGGAAAAAGAACAAAACGCCAGCATTTTCTCCTTTTCCCACAATGTTTTCTAAAGGCTTCTTTCTCAGGGTCGCCGAAAGCAGTGACTTTGTGGTAATGGGTTAAAAATACTTGTGTCATCCCCGAGAATTCCTGCATCTTTTAAATATTAACCTGCTAAATACATGTATCTAAAAACAAACTTTCAGCCGATAGTAAAAAACTGGGTTCATGACCCTCCTGAAAACACATAGAGCGTGATTCAGGCAAAACAGAAAATAGAAATGGAAAGCAAAACTAAGTTCCTTAGCCCACTGAGTAATTCCGCAATATACATGTACATGTATTTATTTTGGGGGCTTCTTAATATTGACTTACTAATTATCGATTGAGAAAAGGCGCTCATTTACTATCAGTTAAAACATTTTTGGGAAAGAAGATGATGAATACATTTTTTTTTCTTTATTCCCACATTTTTTTTATTTTTTCAAAAACGAGATTCGTTATCTTTTGAGGTAAAGTAGACTCCTTTATTCAAATCATCAGTCTTATCTCAAAGACCAACTCATGTCAGATTCTATAAATATCTCTGGAGGATATTTGAGTTCTCTATCCTCTAGCTTTAGGTACAAAAAAATCACTTACATGCTTTCGTGTGACATCAACGTCGTTGGGAAGATCGGCGCTGAGAAGTGACTTGTATGAATATCTCGCCTGGCCATAGCTTGTGATATCGATAGGCTGAAAAAGTAATTAACACTTTACCAACGGACAATATTTTAGACTGGTCTAAAATTGAAACTGATATTTGACAGTTGATGGTTTGGTTAAAACACAATGTTTTTTTTTTTTATTAAAAACGAAGTGTGAAGTTTGCTGACGGTTTACAGTTGACAATTCGCTGTTATTTAAAATTTAATTCAAATATAGCAGCCAGCTAATATTTGACAGTTGACGATTCGGTTAAAACAATTTTTAGTGAAAAAAACGAATTTGCAGCTGAAGTGTCAAGTTGGCTAACGGTTTACAGTTGACAATTCAGATTCTGGATATTTAATTTGAATTAGCAGCCGGCTGACAGTTGACGATTAATTTAAAACAAAATTTGATGAAAAAGGGATTTGCATTACCAATGCATAGTTTTAGCATATCTAATTCGAATTGGCAGCCAGCTGACAGTTGACAATTCAGTTCAAACAAAATTTTGATAAAAAACGAATTGGAGGCTAAAGAATCGCACAGGTGTAATCTATTTGTGACAGGTGTAAAAGGTGTGAAATACATCCTATCAGTGTGAAATAGGCAGTTATAGAACAGAACAGAATAGACAACGGCAAAACTACCAAATGACTCTTGGATAAAGGTAACTAATACACATAATGTACATACTTAAAGTGTGAAGTTGAGTGACGGTTGACAGTTGACAAATCGCTGATTCAGCATATTCAGTTCGAATTGGCAAGCAGTTGACAGTTGACGATTTGGTTAAAGCAAAACTTAGATAACAAACAAATTGGCCGTTGAATTGTGAAGTTGGCTGACGCTTAACAGTTGACAGTTCGCCTTTGGCGTTCCAAAAATTGAACTGGCAGCTGGATGAAAGATTTGAATAGGCAGCCACGTGTGAAGTTAGATTACAGTTGCCAGTTGAAGATTGTATTGTCAAATGTCAACTGTCAACTGGCAGCTCACTTCACGTAAGTATTTTTGTCTGCAATAACTGTGCTTGACAGAAAACGACATACATTTATATACATCGAAACTCTTACAAGATATAAATGTGTTTACACATACATATTCATCTATCTTTATCCTTGCGTTTTCTTGTCTTGTCCTTTTGCGTAGAACTTCGTAAGAATGTCTTCCCTAAAATATCAAACAAAGCATGCAAGTAGTAAACCTATGTTCCTGACAACTATACCACACACAGAGATCCAGGTAAAGGGAGTGATTTTGTTTTCAAAATTAAAAATATTAAAAATTCTCCACTAAACCCTATGTTATGGGTATTCATTAGAATTGTCTCATCGAGACGATTCTAATGAGTACCCACAACATAGGGTTTGGAAGAGAAATAACAGATTTTGAATACCATCACTCACCCCATTATCTGGAGCTCTGCCACAAAACAAAGATTTTAAACGGGTCCAAGTCGAAAGGATTTGCTGACCACAAATTATGTTTAAAATAGTAGGGGGTATTCCTGAAAGCATATATATTAAACGTGTTGAAAAAAAAAGGAGGGAACGCTGGTTACAAGAATTTTCGCCTTTTTCACACAATGTTTTCGAAAGCTTTATCTATTAGGTTTGCTAAAATCCAGAAGTGAGTAATAAAGGGTCAAACACTGAAAAAATAAAAATGTCCAAATTCAAGTAAAAATCATTACCAACATGCTTTCGTAGACTGCAGATTTTTTAAAAGCAATATCATTTACAATTGTAATCTTGTTAACAATTCACGATCAGACCTTAAAACTTTTTACAATAAAACTGCTAGTGTAATGAAGAGAAATGACCCTCCCCTACAAAATGACCCATGGGTCAATTCTCTACGTAGAATAATGACCCTGGGATTATTTCTCTACGTAGAATAACGACCCGGGTCATTCCTATATTTAGAGAAATGACCCATGGGCCATTTTGTAGGGGAAGATCATTTCTCTGCATTACACTGGCAAAACTACTCTGCCCGCCTGCCTACCTCTCTTTGTCTCTGTCACTCCCTTTGTCTTTCTCTCTGTCTCATCCTCTCTCTGTCTCCCTGTCTCTTTCTTAAAATACTACTTCTCTTTTCTAGACTTATAAAGGTTTCACTACGTCTGCTTTAATTTCAATAAACGTATAATAAAGGCAATATTTTCGATTTCAAGAAGAAAAATCAGTGTCAGTGTCATTGAACATTTCACCTGATTAAAAAAAAATAAACGGAACTTTCAGGCTGACAGTATTAGTAATTACAACAAAATTGTTGCAATTCCAATCATAACTTGGAGTAAATATCTTCTTATCGGACAGTGTAGATCCAAGATCAGACTGCACGTTCTGTGCAGTCTGATCTTGATCTACACTGTCCGCAAAAGGTCCATGGGTCACCCTTAGCTTCCTAAGAGTTCAGAAAAAAAAGCTTACGGAATATCCGAGTGCACCCCACTGCTTAAAGTACTTTGTGAAAGCAAACGGTTCATGTCTTTGTGACACTATCCATACAGTTATGTTGTTATAGTCTCGCCCTGCAGGATCCTGTTTGATAAAGGCCTAGAGGAAAAAAGAAATAGAGGAAATAGAGGATATTTGTTTGTTTGTTTGATATTTGTTTGTTATTCGTGAACACCACCGGTAATATTTTCTCTCAAATTCGTGAAAAATATTACCGATGATGTTCTCTCGATGAAATCAATTTCGATCTTTCACAGAAAAAAAACAACAACATATATTCTATTTATTTCATGCTTTTAATCCTTTCTGGGAGAAACTTTATCAAAATCCAGTATAGTTCTTTTCAGTTATTCCCTGTGGCGTACCCCCTACGCATAGCAATGCATTACAAAATTACGTCAAGCGTGAGAAATGCAAGGTACATGACGTCATATTTCCATCTGGTTGTGAAGTCTCGGGCATTTTACCTTAGGCAACTAGAATATAAAAATTGGTATTTTCACTGGTCCTACCCGTAGAATATCGAAAATATTTTCACCGCTATTTCTCGATGTCCTACAGGAAAGCATGAAATAATTTTTATTACATTCACTGACCTTGAAAATGTGAGGTACAAGATAGTTGAGGGATGCACTCGAGAATAGACGAAGTCCTGCAGCTAGCTCGGTCGGTAGTGTAAAAGACTTGAGGGGAGGATATCTCAGGTTCGAGTTCCTAGCTCGGTCATTTGTTTTCTTTCCAAGGATTGATGATAGTCATTGCGACAAGATTCATTCGTCTCTCACTGCTGACCATTTTTTCGACGATGGATAGGTAGGAAAGCAGCGGCTAGGGAAGAATACTTTGAAGAACATTTGGAAAAGCATGGATAGGAGCACTGGTCGCAACTATGTAATTGAAATAATGTTGGAAATGACGTCAAACATCAATAAATCAATACATCAATCAATCGATCGATCAATCAATCAATCAATCAATCAATCAATTAAGAAAAAGTAAAACAAACTTTAAAGCTCTGTGCTTTCGTCTCATTTTATGTTTCTATGTGGACAGTGCAAAAGAAGATAAGACAACAAAGAACATGCGGTCTACTCTTCAATTAATACTTCTTAATACTTCAAGCTAAGGCACCACACATGTTGTACATAATTTTTTGGTTGGTTTTCATAATTCAGAGATTCCTCAACATTAATCTGATTTTTCACTTTGATTACCACCAGTACCAATCGATCTAGGAATTTTTATTCGTATTTTTGAAAAAAAAAAAAACCCAGTCCTTATTTGGTAAAGGAGTCCACTGCATTGTACCATTGGATATACTCGTAAAAGGTTACTAACGCTACAAATGAGGCGTGACCTGTCAAAAGGGGGCTTAACCCTTTACCCCATAGATACCCATTTCTACGCATTGCTTGTAGGAGACTTTGGAAAACATTGTGGCGAAAGGTGAAATTGCTCGTGACGAGCAATTTCACCTTTTGCCACAATGTTTTCTACACTATCAAGAGGTGTCATATAGACATAAAAAACGGCTTCATCCTTGCTGCTATTTAGGGTCAGTTAGAGATACCATAGAAATGCCTTATGGGGTGAAGGGTTAATGTATCTCGAAGGTGCAGGATACTAGGCAAGTCAATGCGTGATCAGGGATTTATAACGTCCATTTTTATTTAACAACCCACCAATAACCTGCCGATATAGCCTAGTAGGTAGAGCGTAGGACTCGTGAACACAATGTTTCGGGTCCCCACAGGTTGTGGGTTCGAATCCCCGGCTGGCCAACTAAATTTATTTATAGTCTTTCGACATTAAAACCGAGGTCCCTTGTGACGATGTTATACGCCGAGCACGTTAAAGAACCAGGGGAACCTCTCAGCAGTTTCCACCTGTATCCTTGCATTATCCCCCATAACAACTTACGGTCTTCCGGGGGCGTCGCTCAGATGGACAACCGGTAGCGACGATAAATAAACGGAAATAACCAACCAATCAACAACCCACAAAATCATTAGGTTAATTGGGCCTTGGCATGACATATAACAAAAAAGTCTCGGCCAAGGTTGCTTGATGCTTTTTCCAGATATATTAGACCCCTTTTACACAGAGTATCACTGAAATGATTTCGGCATACAATTGGTTGAATCTACAGAGAAGATAATTATCGGCTTAATATGTAGTCGGATGAATTTTACCTAATAATGAAAAATTGAAAACGTAGCTAGACGTACCTCAGCCAACTCGAACAGATTCTGCCGTCTGTCATTTTCTACTTTATAGCCACACCACAAAAAGATCTATAGAAGAAATAGAACACTCAATAGAGAGTGTAGGACAACCCCCCCCCCGTACAAACCCCCCTGGGACCCCCCCATAGGATAAAAGCCTCCTAAGACAAAAATCCCCATTATATATAAACAGCATATTGTTTTATTTTGTTTACTTTATTTCTTAAACATGTTTAGACAAAATCGAACAAATTTCATTGTACTTGAACTAGGAAAAGTGAACTTCAAATATTTAAGACCAGAAAACATCATTAGAAGAAGGGATAATGCAATCACTTAGATCCCATGTCTATGATGTGAAAGAATATAATATTGGCAAAGGAGAAATTCGTTTGACAGGCAATTTCTCGCTTTCGTGCCTAATTTTTATTCACACAAATTTAACCTGTTACCAGAAAACCAAAAAATTAGATTGGTCCAAATTCGAAAAAGTCGCAAATAACGTTTGACAGTGTCTTTAGCCTTAAATTATGTTTGATTTGGGTTTGTTTTCCAAGGTGTGAA
The DNA here is from genome assembly GCA_943736015.1 of Tridacna crocea. Classification (NCBI taxonomy): domain Eukaryota; kingdom Metazoa; phylum Mollusca; class Bivalvia; order Cardiida; family Cardiidae; genus Tridacna; species Tridacna crocea. Next base: position 27,071,012 of record OX031066.1, on the reverse strand, counting down.
AGCAATCACTGTAGTTGGTAAAAGATTTATTTGTATATGTAAAACTTTTAACTCAATCATCATGATAACTTAATGCTATAATTAGCAAAGTATGATTTCATTTACAATTTATTATGTTTAATTATATATAATTTACAGTGAAAATTATTGATCATATACATAAACACATTTTTGGTCATAAAGCACAATTTTAAGAAAAAAAAAAATACTTATCAAATCAATTTAAGTTATACAAAACATTAATTTTTACAACCCTCACAAGTATTTAAGGTAGTAAATTTTATTCAACTTTAAAATGATTTTAAAACGTTCAATCATACAAAGATAATAATAAACATGTTTTTCAACCCATGGGGGTTTTGGCCACTTTTCAGTTAAGGGTATGGGGATTTTGCCCATCGGGGTTTGTCCATGGGGTTTTTTATCCTAGGGGGGTTTATCCTAAGGGGTTTTTGTCCGTACCCCGAAATAGAATAGGGATATGGAATCACAGGTCTGCAGACAAGAGGGCTTACATGTGGATTGAAGTTCTCAATTGTCAAAAATTTATTATTTGTTTTTAGATTTTGATTAACCAGTAGATAACATAATTTACAGCAGACAAGAATCAAAGCATTGAGAACGCTGAAGTGGTATTGTCAAGGAAACCCATTGCATGGATTTAATAGTTTGAAAAAAAAAAAGATAATTTTGTTCAAATATTGGCTTAAAAGTCAATCCACTAAACAAATGAATATATTTTCGGTTGAATGGAGAGTACTCATGTATTTTAAAACGATAATTTTGGAATATCTTTAGCCTTTTACATTTAATTTCCAACATTACAATCAATTACTTCGATCTATAAATATTCATGAGCAATCAAAAGGAATACACATCATAGGATGAACAAGCCATGGAACAAATTGGTTTTTGAACGAAAAACCCCAGGGTCAGTAGGCAAATTTATATCATTGCGCAAATAAAAGGCTATGAGCGAGAGAAGCTATTTTCAATCAAAAATAAGTATCTCAACGGTCCATGGCCTCGCCCAGTGTATTTTAATATGCCATTTCAAATAACATATCTTGGTGCAGCTGAAAAACTCATTTGCCTGAGAAAAAATGAGTTTAACTGGTTTATTTCCGTCGGCTTTGCACAAAATAAGATACATGGTTATCAAAATTCAATCTTGAACTCATAAATGGTATTGTCTTCGACAAATACCACGAAAAAAAACATACAAATACACTGGAGAAATTGATGAGACCAAAAGCTTAAGCTTAAAGACTCCTCCCAAATTCAGACAACAATAAGTACATAACACATCAATAGACGACAAACCATGTGACATAAACGATACCTTACCTGATCAAAAACGTCCACGACCATGATATTCTCTTCCGACAAATCCTGAAAAATTCGTAACGATTGTCTTAATTCTTTACCAAACAATCCCTGTTTTTTACGACCCTGAGATAGAAGCCTTTTGAAAACATTGTGGGATGGTAACCAGCATTTTCTCCTTTTCCCACAATGTTTTCTAACTCTCATGTAGAAAAATAATCTTTTATAATCTTTTTAGCAGCTTTTAATTTGTCATCTGCAAAATGCTTTCAATTTGGTCTGGTCCAAAATTTGCCGTTTCGGAAAGGGGTTAACAGATACTCTTATATTCGTTAAATAAGGCTTGAATGTTAGAATTTGTCCTTGAAAAGATAGAAGATATTGTGCAGAGGAGAGAAAACGCTGATTATTATCGCTTTCTAATTTATTCTTTCCTTTTTTTTCCCAAACAATTTCCTTCAATATGTCTCCCTGCTCAGGGTCGGAATGACGCGGAAACCATCAGACAACACGAGAAATTAGAGATTTTTACACGAGCAACTTGTTCATTTACATAATGGAAATACACAGACGAAGCTTCAAACATATCGTCCGAAGAAGACATTACGGAAAATAGTTACATGTTTGTTATGTTATGGAATTTAAGCGTCATTAGTCACTTGCCAACTTGCCAGTCACTTAACATTCCCACATAGCTTTTTTATTTTATTTTTGGTGCGAAATCTGAAAAATAGCTTAAGGGGTAGCCTTTGAAGGGAATACCCCGCCCCCCCTCCCCCCCTCCCGCCTAAAAAAAAATGTAATATTACGATTCTTAATTATTGATGATTTGTATTGTTTTTTTTTTCATGTAAATTTCAGTGATGAATATATGTATATATTTTTTAATTTGCTGTGTTGTGAAAAACCTAAATACCCACCTTTAAGGCGGTTGCTCAAAAAAGTAGCTGTTATAAATCCATGATTATGTGATGGCAAGACTGATATGACGCATCAATGAGCTGCATTAAGCCTCCTTTTTACCAGTGCTTGGTTCATATACGGCTTGCAACACGCGAAGACGGGCATTCGGACGTTTGTGTAAAGTGTCCTTTCGGATCAGCATGCACATTCCGCGCAGGCTGAGCCGAAACGATAGTTCTCGTTTTTATGCAATTCTGTGTTATGCCCAAGTCTACTGTGGCACAAAATCTAATATAGTCGTAAAGTGTCGTCTCGGATTAACCTGCGCAGACTGCGCAGGTTAATCCGAGGTGACACTTTACGTAAATGTCCGAAAGCCCCCTTTCGCGTCTTGCAAGCCATTTATATAAAACTTATATACAATGTTTTATGTTAAGGTAGTGGACCCGTAATACTTCTAGTGCAGCATGGCATAATTTCTTTTGACAGTTGATAAAGACAGATTTATATAGATATAATACTTTTGCACGTTTTTAGCCGACCAAAAACTCCTCTGATGTCTATCTTGAAATTATTTATTGATACTTTTGTTAGTTTCTAGAAAAAGGGAGGTAATTATTACATTCCCTTGTAATGAGAATATACACTGAAACGAACTTCAAAACGGCCACGTTTAAGCTGTAATTTCCCATTGGCGTTTTTTCGCGTCCGCTGCCTATAAAAGGGGCGGGTTATTTGGTTTCATTTTTTGCAGAATAATTCACCAGTCTGAAAACATACCTGAGCCAAATTCTGAAGAGAATTCATTCAATTTTATCGCGGCAGAAACTTATTCGTCGTCCATTTACTCAACATTGTAAATTGAAATATCAATTTTTGAAAACTTCATGCTTGTGTTTTCGGATAAGATTTCTTTCACAGAGAATAATTTTCATGTTTTCTTATTGCTTACAGAAGTTCAGTATTTTATGCTTCTCTTTTTTAAACTGTTTTGGCTTGTAGACACCACGCATGCGCAAGCGACTAGTTTTCCTTTTTTCGAAAAAGGGAGTTCTTCTGTTTGCAAAATTGGGAATCTTTTCACCACAATACTATGGTTGACGTCCAGATATACGTCACAAGTTGTTTTCATTAACATTTTTAATACTTGCTCCAATTTATAGGAGAAACAAAAGTGGCCGTTTAGAAGTTCGTTTCAGTGTAGTGGTTTTAGATTCATAAATGATAATTTTAGGAATGACTAACAGGAAAAAGTGGCTCGGTAAAAGTTGTACAACAATACTCATTTCTAATTTTAGCAAATTTTGTCGGATTGTATTATGTACAGTGGAAATAGCGGTTTTCTATTACGGGTCCACCACATGAAGTATGTAAAAATCTAAAAATCAATATACATGTACCTCTTGTAATAAGTCATCAATGTCTTCGAATACCATCGTCTCTTCGTGGCAGCAGTACAAACGGGGCATGCGCCGATCTATGACCTGCGGATTGAAAAAGCAAGAAAATCATTTCCTCCAGACCATTTTTGTGATTTGTTTCAGACCAAGTCTAAAAACGTTTTGGCAAGAAAAAAAAATGAATGGAACGAACAATTTCTCAGTTCGATACAATGTATAAATTTCTACTCTTGTAATTAATCTTACTTTATATTGAATGAGTATAGGTGCCTTCTGTAAAATTGTTTCGGGCTTTTATGGCACATAAGTAGAGCGTAAATAAGTAAATCAACTTAATCAATTCATTCTTTGGTCAGATATAGTATAAGGCCTCTGGCCCACAATACAGCTTTAGTACTGCTTTACTTGCTCAGGGTATAATGCTTTAACCCTTTACTCCATAGATACTCATTTCTACGCATTGCTTGCAGGAGCCTTTGGAAAACATTGTGGCAAAAAGGTGAAATTGCTCGTGACGAGCAATTTACCTTTTGTCACATTGTTTTCTATGCTATCAAAAGGTGCCATATACACATAAGACATGGCGTCATCCTTGCTGTTATTTAGGGTCAATTAGAGATACCATAGAAATGCCTTATGGGGTAAAGGGTTAAATCCTCCTTCTGCCAGAGTATGGCTGATTTTTTTTGTCACACTCACAAACCTTACCGTTGGTCTGTAATCCATTTCATATGACTCCCTATCACCAAACAAGTTTAAAAACTGCTCTGGTTCCTTTCTTTCGGTAACAATTTCATAGGAAAACATTCTGTAAAAGATATACGGTAAAAGTGAAACCAATATACGAGTACATGAGTTAATTAATTGGAACATTTAGAGTGTCACATACAAAAACTTAAACATTTTCAGTTAGCAGTAGAGAAGAATATTTGCTTTATGGTACATGTACTTCAATGGTCATACCCGATATACTATTTAAAACTTTATATGTTTTTATTTTTTCCTCCCTTTTTAAAACTCAGAATGGTATGTAAAAAATATAGATTTAAGTCAAAATATTGAAAAAAATTAAGACCTTGTTTAGTATGTTTTGTATTAATTAATTAATTAATTGATTAATCAATTTATTTATTATTCATCTATGTATCTATTTATGTATTCCTTTATTGATTTATTTTATTTATCTATGTATTTATTTATTAATTTATTCATTCATTTTACAGGGGAGCCAACAGGAGAAGAAAAATTGATGATTTGAAATAAGAAAAGGAAATATTGTCAACATATAGAGAAAAGAGCTTTTCTTTGGCAAAAAGGGGCTTAGTGGGTCACCGAAATATATCATACTGAGTAATCATAGGTCTAGAAATCCATTCTACAAACAACTGAATCTTGTAGCAGACGAGTCATTGAACATGTCAAAAAAAGTGATAAAATGCAAAAAGGTTCGCGTAATACGCAGGCTGACCTAGGTCACTACTTTTCACTTAGCTAGGCTCAGATATATTCCAATCGTCGAAAACTCCCTTGACCCTTAGCCCAATAAGGCATTTCTATGGTATCTCTAATTGACCCTAAATAACAGCAAGGATGAAGCCATTTCTTATGTGGATATGACACCTTTTGATAGCACAGAAAACATTGTGACAAAAGGTGAAATTGCTCGTCACGAGCAATTTCACCTTCTGCCACAATGTTTTCCAAAGGCTGCTACAAGCATGCGTAGAAATGAGTATCTATGGAGTAAAGGGTTAAACTTTATCCTGCTAAATGACCAAAATGAAATTTTCAATTCGATCGCGTAAAAACCCAAATACATGTATTGTTATTTTAAAGGTAAGTTTCGGGGAATAATATCTCGTTATCGGGCAGCGTAGATCAAGATCAGACTGCACGTTCTGTGCAGTCTGATCTTGATCTACGCTGTCCGCAAAAGTCAGTGAGTCGCGCTTAGCAGCCTAATGGGTTAAACACCCTTTATGTCTTATAAAAATAATTTCAAGTTTGTATCAGGTTTTAAAAAATGTCAATAAAACAAACAGCAAAATAACTTTTTTTCCCTCTTTTTCCGCAAATGTAGAAATTTATTAATGAATTCTTAATATGTTTATCACTGAATTCATTTTTTTTTTGCCAGAATGTGGCTTTTCAATGTTTCTAGTTTTGTAACGTACTTTTCTGAACACAAAATACCCAGTAAATCTTTTGTCGATTGTCTTTCTGTACTCCCAGATAGCTGAAAAAATACAATAAAATCGTTTTCTGCTCTGCTTTGTTAGTGTTCACAAGAATGTAAGAACTTGAAACAGTTATACGAAATATCCTGCTATCAAAGACTTTGATATCAAATAACATAAGGATAGAACACCATAATGGGATTCGTGTAAGATCGCCATTCATCGCTAAAATCGTGGGGATTCGGCTCAGACTCGGCTAATCCGTGATCGATCCAGGGAACCGTCCTCTATAAGCTGACCAATTACGGAATACCCGAGGCTTGGCCGAATCCATACGTTTTTTTGGCGATGAAAGGCGATGTTACACGAATCCTATTTACGGTGACTTATCGCCTAAGAATAATTGTATTCTAAGTTTTCTTTTATTTATTTACAAGCTACAGTTACAAATGTTTTAACCCTTTCCCAAACAATCCCTGGTTTTTACGACCCAGATATAAAAGCCTTTTGAAAACATTGTGGGAAAAGGAGAAAATGCTGGTAACCAGCATTTTCTCCTTTTCCCACAATGTTTTCTACCCTGCTGGAAACAAATTTCAATTTTTGGGTTACTTATATTTTGTTATCTGCAAGTGCTTTCAATTTGGACCAGTCTAAAATTTTGTTGTTTTGTAAAGGATTTTTAAAGTATACCCGTACATCCTAATTTTGATCTACACCGTTCTTTAAAAAGGCTGATGTTGCAATTGATGTAGTTAGGTAAGAACTTTTTTTTATAAATGTTATAAAAAGAATGGCAGATGTCCCTTTTTGATCGAGAGGCCAAACCTTTAGATTCTAACTCTAATGAATTTCCTTTTTTTTTTTAATTTCAGCAGAAATGGCAGCAGCAGTTCCTCTTGTTCATGCTTCTAAAATTTCAAATCTGTCAAAAACTTCAAAGTCACCAAGTTTTTCAAAGTTCATTTATATCATGTTCAAATAACCGCCGTAATCTACATTGAGCCATCATTCATACATGAACGATAGTTATCGTCTTAAAATCTGGGGTTTTTCTTTACCCTTTTTTTATATTTAAGAAACATATATTTTTTTTCTTTTCCACTATTACAACTTGACTTGTTACTTGCCATTATCGAGTTTGAGAATAACTGGAACAACATTTTCGTTCAAAAATGAAATGAAAAAATAGTGTTATATTTTGACAGCCAAAAGTGAAATTAAGCAACTCTAAATAATGTAATTTTATAAAGGGATTGGCCAAAGTTGTGAGAACTTGTGGTCAGACCCTTTTGCTTAGTCCTTTGATTATGTATATTGTTCTGTATTGTAAATTTTATTCTTGTAACATAACTTGGCAATAAAACATGTTTAAAGTAAAATACATGAACTACAGTATTGCTTTATATACCTTTCCGTACCACAGGAATGCCGAAGTATCAGTAAGAATTACGTATGAAGCTGATGAATTCAAATCAGACCATCTAGGGCGGACCTACAATAACGAAAACATAATTTAGCAATCTGACCCATCATACATAAAGGGAATTAAATGCATCTACAAAAAGTATCTACTCACTTTAGCCATTTTACTTGATGTTCCATTTAAATACAAAATTTAACCTTGGTACTCTGTTTGGTACTCAAATGGAATAAACCATAATGGCAGCCAAACGCTTAAATGGCGTCAGACTTTAATTTGACTTGATGTAGGAAACGCAGAGAGCTGACAGCAAGCTCTGAATTTTTCTGTAAAGACATCTGATCAGATAAAAAAGAGATACATTGTTTTTCCGAACTGCGACTACTTTCGTTTTATTGCAGTTTTTTCCTTTTATATGAAGTTGCCATAACTTCGATATCTGTAAAATGAGCTAAAATATTTACTTGAAATTAATACTTTCAACACAGTGCTAATTTGTCGACAGTAAGTGTCAATTATATGCTATTCAAGCAATACTTGAGAGAAGTGCCATAATTTTTCGCATATTTTTGAACAGCACTCGTATTTAACTCTGTACCAAACGACAAATTTTAGACTTGTCCGAACTTAAAGCATTTGTCGACAACAAAATAAATGTGATTCAATAATTTATTTTCTTTTTTGAAAGACAGAAAGCATTGTGGGTACAGGAGAAAATGCTGGTACCAGCATTTTCTTCTTTATCCACAATGCTTTCAAAGGGCTTCTTTCAAGGCTTAGGGTCGTTAAAAGAAGAGATTGTTTGGTAAAGGGTTAAAGAACTGTGAAAATGACGAGAAGAACTTTTTTACATACCTGTTGAATTCGGATGGCATTTTCATAGAACTCCCGCACACAGTAAACTTGAACTGAACTGTTTCCGTCTGTTTGTATATCTGGGTCACACTGTGAAATATACACGGAAATATGGACAATTCGGACAAATTGTACTTCGGATATATCAAGTAAATGTTGTCTGCGCATGTCATATTCTTTGAAGATTCGACCTGTCTTATATGATGCATCACTCCCCCCAATATTCGGGGGATTGTAGTAATACGCGCTATTGAGTAGCAATGGAGAAAATGGCTTTCATCAATACGTTTGAGGAAAAATCAGGCCTTAAGTAAACGTTTATTTTAGTTTAAAATTTAAAGTAATGGTTGTCGCATAGAAAGGTAGTCCAGTTCTGTACCCAGGATGCTCAACTGAGATTGTCCTATGTGTATTTGTAGAATGCCATCTAGCGGGAGATATTGACAAAGTAAGTATGAAGTAGATATTGACAATGTTAGTATCTTCTGGCACAAGTCGAAGACAAAGATCTTAGGTATCTTTCAGTGAACTGAGAAGATTTACGCTCTTTTTTTTTTGTCAATGTACACATGCACGACAATATTTTCTTTTAGGCCACACTTTTTTCTTTTGAATAATGTTTTCTACCCTATGGGAAATTCCATTATTTGACTTGTTTCCAAACGACAAACTCTTTGTCTCTGAAAGGGTGGAAAAGCTTGTGGGAAAAGGAGAAAATGATGGTCAGCACAAGGCTTTCAAAAGCTTTCCTTCCCATTGTCATGAAAACCAGGGCTTGTCTGTTGAAAAGTTAAGATGATAGTTTGTATTGTTTACGTACAACCATAATCCAGTTCCTCATTGTCGTCATAAAATGTTTTTGCTCTTGCCCGTCTAGAACTCTGACCTACAAGCAGTAATGTTCAGATTTATTATGACAAGAAAACTCCCTTTGTCTGAGGATGCGACGCTTATTGATTGGGAGTGTAATGGCAAATATTCTTTTCAATCCAGGCCAAGGGTCAAGGACACACATAAATATATCTTCGGTTTACTTCCAAAACCTCTTAACTACAGCTTGTTACAAGCTGTAGTTAGGAGGTTTTGGAAGTAAATGGACGATATGAGCTGTTGAATTGATAGAATCAGGGAAACATATAAATATTTGTGCTGTTGTATTGATAGAATCAAGAAACACAAAAAACATGTATGCTGTTGCATTGGTAGAATCAAGGACAAACATAAACATGTGTGTTGTTGCATTGATAGAATTAAGGACACATATAAACATTATGAGCTGTTGAGTTGACTGAACAAAGGACACATATAAACATATGAGCTGTTGAATTAATAGAATCAAGGACATGCATAAACATCTGAGCTGTTGAATTGATAAAATCAAGGAAATGAATAAACATGTGAGCTGTTTAATTGATAGAATTAAAGACACACATTGTCACGTGTACTGTTTAATTGGTAGAATCTTGGGCATATGTTGAACTGATATTGCTAAACAACAACTAAAATTGGCGTTAAACATATTTTTTGACCAATGATGCATATCATGTCCGACTTATCTTGAAAAAAAAAAGAATATATAGAGCAGCATGTCCGGCTTTTCCTGCAATAGTCTGAACTACAGCTTATGTTTTCGCATTTTCGTTCACAAGTATTTCTACGTTAAGTTAATGAGACCAGTCGACTTTCTAAATGCATATACTAGTCCTTTTGACAATACTTAAATATTTATAGATCTAGGGAAAAAGTTACTATTTTTATCAATTTGGATGAAGGTTTTTACTTACAGTAACTCATAATCAACAAACCATTATTAATATTATCAGTATCATCATTATTTGTGGCTGTCATCAATATAACAAAGCAAAGTTTTATGTTTAATAAAGAAATACTTACAAGTACAGCAGCATTGTCAAGTTCAAAACTTTTCTCTAACACTAGTTGAACTATTTTAGACTGATCCTCCTCTGAACTTTTGTTGCCCTGTGAATGAAAAGGTTTTATGCATAAAACAGATAATTAAACTGACCTTCAAACACACTCTTGTATTACAGTTCAGATGCCTTTTCGGTAGTCCAGTTGTTCAATGTCACAACCATCAAGTGCAAGCAGGTCCATAATATAAGCTATTGTGAGAAAATTTCGCTGTATTCTCGATACAAGGAATGGTGTTAAAAGCACTGTATGTTCTTTAATAGTCCTGTATGCGATTAGAATATATTTCATTCAGTCCAATAAATTTAGACTATTTCAACGATATTCTATTTAAGTGGTGCTGTAATACAAGACACAGCAGGTAATACTAGGATACCAACCGATTGACGTCAAGGGCCTATACCTTGACGTTACTTAAAGATATGAGGCACTTACCAACCATTAGTACAATATTTTCTGCAGATATACTGCTTTAACTGTATTGTGTACGATGATGTAATGTGTGTCGTTGTTGTGTAGCCCTATGTCATACCGCGATACCAATCGATTGTTGTCAAGTGCCATTACCTTGACGTTAAATTAAAAATATGGAACGCTTACCAACCATTAGTATAGTATATTCTGCAGATATTCTGCTGTAGTTGTGTTGTATAAAATAATGTAGCATTTATCGTTGTTGAGCAGTCCAGTGTTATACCTGGATACCAACCGATTGTTGTCAAGGACCCACACCATGACGTTACCTTAGATTTATTGAGCGCTTACCAACAAATAGTACAGTATATTCTGCGGATATTCTGCTGTAGTTGTGTTGTATAAGGCAATGTAGCATTTATCGTTCTTAAACAGCCATGTTGATACCAGGATACCAACCGATTGTTGTCAAGGACCCATACTCAGATGTTACCCTAGATTTATTTAGCACTTACCAACCAATAGTACAGTATATTCTGCGGATATTCTGCTGTAGTTGTGTTGTATAAGATAATGTAGCATTTATCGTTGTTGAACAGCCCCGTGTGATACCAGGATACCAACCGATTGTCGTCAAGGACCCACACCTAGGTGAAAGAAAATTGTAAATGAGCCCTGCTGTGTGAAAAAGAAAGCTCAATGCATCTACAAAAAGTATCGACCCAGGTCAGCCTGCGCGAAATGCGCAGGCTGACCCGGGTCGAAACTTTTTGCTATAAGTCAATTTTCTAAATGTCAAAGGATGACCCTACCTGATAAATGAGTTATTTGTTAGACAATATGTATAATCAAAGAACCATAATTATGTGATGGGTTGGTCGATATAATACATTGATCAAGGAGACTCATTGAACCTCCGTTTTTCCTTGAGCATTACTTATATATATATATTTAGTTAACTTTTTATAAGACGAGGATACCATAGACTTCTGAAGGCATATACTATTTGTGTTTTAATTACTACAACTAGAAATATTGCGGGTGAAAAGGAGAAAATGCTAGTTACAAGCACTGATATCAAATTGCATTGAATGTATTTATAAAACAATTTCGTTTGAACAAATCGATAGGTGAGTGCAATACTATTCTAAGTGCCTGTACATTGTACAGGCACTTAGAATAGTATTGCACTTACCCATTGAAATGATTTCAGAAAAAAAATCAAATCTGCTTGGTATCTGTCTTTACTTATTCAAAATGTTATAAATCTATGAGTAGTTATTTCCATTTTTCAATAGGCGTCTTAGCTCTAAATGAATGAAATTGAAAAAGAAGCATGTTAACGTGTAAATGTGTTTTTTTTACCTGTGTGGTACCGTTGCGCTCACCAATAGAATCTACTGACCAACATTCTTTTACTGTGGCTATTGTCCGTCTGTCTGTACGGGAAAACAAAGCCCTTCCTGTGGAAAATGATCAGATAAACATTTGGAAGCTTTGAGGAACATGTCACCTTTTTCAGTCTTCAATAAAAAGAAAACGGTACAGATAATGTCCAATGTAAAAAACTATGTGTGTTAAAGAGAAGAGAGATGGGGGGAGGGAGCAAGCGACCGAGAGAGAGAAAGAGAGAGAGAGAGAGAGAGAGAGAGAGAGAGAGAGAGAGCAAGCGCACAAAACATTCTACATGTATTTCTTTTTATACCAAAACGATCAAGTAGATTATATGAGACATGTTCTAAAAAAAAAATGACGGCTTAATGCAGCCCTGTGATACATTAAACTAAGCAAGTCATCACATAATTATGGACTCACAAAATCTATTTAAAACTACAAGGGGAGGTCGATAAGTTCGTAGAACTCGGTAATTTTCTTTACAATTCAAATGTTTTTCTTTTATTTTTGTGCCGAATAAACCTTTTCCAATTTAATGATAAATGCCATTCAGTCAACACTTTACAGATTTTGCTCTTACTTTTTGTTGGAAAACCTGTACCCATAGACAAAAAAATGAAAAGTCAGAATATTGAGTTCAGAGCACAAGTCCAGAGTTGCACAAGCGGCTTTTCGTGAGTGCAAGCTCGAGCAGTTAAATCCCCTCTATACAGTCCAGATCTGGCCTCAAGTGATTATTGTCTGTTCTGAAATTTGATATCACACTTGCTTCGAGCGAGATGTCCGAACAATAATGAGCTTAAATCTGCTACAGAGTGGCTTCTTTCTTTCCATTTTTGCCGATGGGTATAGGTTTTCCAACAAAAAGTAAGAGCAAAAAAAAAAGTAAGAGCTGACTAAATGGCTGTTATAATTCAACTGACAAAGGTTTATACTGCCAAAAAATGAAAGAAGAAATTTTGAATTGTATAGAAAAATATCGGGTTCTACGAACTTATTGACCTCCCCTCGTAATCTAATCTAACCCCATCTGAATCATTAGGTAGACTATTCCTATGACAATGTTACGGGAGACCACTCCTTCATGCATGGCTTCATCGCGATTAAAATACAAAACCAAACAACTGCCCAGGGGAGAATTCTCGTTAGCTCAGTGGTTATGGTGTTGGACTTTCTTACGGGCGCTCTCGGTTTGAATCCTGCCCGGTCCCTGTTTATCTGCTATGCAGCATTCTATCCATTTGATTCTTTGTTATGGACTTCGTTCATAGGTTGGGGGCTCCACCGGGATTTGTCATTGAACCATTGATCCCATTTGTTGTCCCAAAACGGACTTTCTGCCTAAGAGGGTTTGAGTCATCAATAAATGATGACTTTAAGAGGGGAGGTGTTAAGGGAGACCATTCTTTCAGCAATAGTTTCATAACAATTGCGTAATGCTTTGCTTCGTGGTTGGTGTTGACCTTCGTGCCAGCGTTCTAGGTTCGAATCCTGTCCGGTCCCTATATTTCTGACATGCATTTGTTCATTTGTTGCTCTGTTACGAACTTTGATCGTAAGAACATCCAGAAAATTTACAAAAATAAAAAAGTTTCGACTCATGTCAGCCTGCGCGGACCACGCAGGCTGACATGAGTCGATACTTTTTTTCTGAGGCATTAAGCCCCGTTTTCACAAGGCGTGGCCCATACTTTTTCACACCTACCGACATTTCCAACGCTGTATTTTTTCGTTAATGACATCTCTTTAGAAAGACGGTCTCGCCAGGTGTAGAAGCACTTTTTAAATTCCTGAGGTTCGAAATTCTCCCTAATTCTACAAATGGACTGCGTGTCCGGATAGCCGTTGTGTGAACTGAAGGACTGGAAAAGAAAAAAAAATAAGGGTGTGTGCTAGGACTTAGACCGTTCCAAGAAAAATGAAACGTAACTTTAGATGAGATATGCTCTGACAAAAGGGGGCTTGATGTATTTCCGTGGTCCATGATATAGTACAAGCCATCTCATATTTATGGATAAATAATACATACTTTTTTCAACAGCCAATTTAATCATGAGATAGTCTGGTCCTAGGCAAACAGAAAATTAACCGATAGCGAAAAGTTTCAACCCAGGTCGGCCTGCGCGGATTGCGCAGGCTGAACTGGGTTGATACTTTTCGCAGATGGATTTAGCCCCCTTTTCACAGAGTATGGTTCAAATATATTTATTTTGAAAGGGGCGTAACTCTTCATCAATTACATTATTTTAGATTAATCTCATTTAAAATAGTTTTCTCACTAAATATACAAATGATATAACATCCCCACGGTAGGACAGAAGAGATTGCAGGAAAACAATGAAAAAATACCGGTGACGAATATTATCTCCCTTTCCCACAATGTTTTATTTGCTGTTTTCATCAGGAACCGGATCGTTTGGTAAACGGTTTAATAATTAGATTCAAAGTCTGATTTATTAGTTGTGAAAATGCTGAACTGTCAGTATTCAAGATCTGACTGCACATTCTCTGAAGTCGGGTTTAAATCCGAATTTTCTGCAAACTAAAGGAAAGGACTGATCACAAACAAAAATTATTATTAGTCTCTAGGTATTTTTGGACTGAGTGGCAACAAATTAAAGGAGGAACTATCAAAATTGCACTGTCTGATCATAAATTAATCAAATATGATTTTCATCATTTCAAAATAAAGTTACAATATATTTCGTTGGTTTACTCCAAAAACATCGTAACTACAGCTTGTTTTAAACTGTAGATACGAGGTTTTTTAGGACATGCAGAAATACAAAACAAGAGAGCCAAGATGGCCCTGGATCGATCACCTGAATTTTTTAGACGACCTTAGCCAATTTTTTTTGAGGTATTAAAACACTGGAAACAAAATAAATAATTTGCCAAGCAATTTTCAAAAGGTCACCTGTAAAAGGTCACCTGTAAAAATCCTTTCGAAATCCACCCAGCAAATTCAGAAAAAGGGAATTTTTAGGAGTTTCTTAATTTCCGTATATAGTGCAAGTAGCCCCTCATTTACCAGAGCCGTGTTTCTAGACCTATCAGAATTTCCCGAACACTTTTTGAAAAGGGTCATTCAAGGAACATTTCTGTGAAACTATCTTAAAATCTGACAACAGGTTTCAGAGAAGAAGAATTTTAAAGAATTTCTTCATGTCCCAGTATAGTTCAATTAGCCCCTATTCACCAAAGCCATGTTTCTTGACGGATCAAAATTTCGCAAACGATTTGTGAAAAGGGTCACCCAAGGAACATTGCTGTGAATTTTTTTTTTAAATCTGACAACATGTTTCAGAGAAGAAAAATTTCTTCTTCATTTCCATATAGTGCAAGTAGCCCCCATTCACCAGAGCCATGTTTATTGACAAATCAAAGTTTCACGAACGAGTTTTTAAAAGGGCTACCCAAGGAACACCTCTGTAAAACTATTTCAAAATCTGACCAGCCGTTCGAGAGAAGAAGAATTTTTAAGAATTTCTTAATTACCCTATAGTGCAAGTAGCCCCCATTCACTAGAGCCTTGTTTATTGACAAATCAAAATTTCACGAGCAGTTTTGAAAAGGGTCATCCAAAAACATATCTGTGATTTTTTTTCTCAAAATTTGACTAGCGGTTTAAGAAAGGAAGAATATTTGATAATTTCTTCATTTTTGTATAGTGCAAGTAGCCCCCATTCACCAGAGTCATGTTTCTTTACGGATCAAAATTTCGCGAACAATTTTTGAAAAGGGTCACCCAAGGAACATCTTTGTGAAATTATTTCAAAATCTGGCCAGAGGTTTCAGAGAAGAAGATTAGAATATTCCATTTGGTTGCCATGTTAACCAGAGTTTTTGACAGAATCAAATTCTGTTAACAATTTTGAAAAAGGATATCCCAAGGAACATGCCAGCCAAGACTGGTGCAAATTGGCCCAGCGGTTCAGAAGGAGTTGATGTTTAAAGAATTGTTGACGACGCAAGACGGACAAGGGACACCGGGTGATCCTAAAAGCTCCCCTTGTTTTTTTTGGAAATTAAGTTTGAAAAAACATTACTGGGGTTTATGCTATCGGCTCAATTTTTTTAAGTTATTTAGCAGGATAAGGGTTAAGCCCCTTTTTGCGGACAGTGTAGATCAAGATCAGACTGCACGGAACGTGCAGTCTGATCTTGAATCTACACTGTCCGATACAGAACTATGCCCATGTAACACAGTAAGAGTCGAAGAGTTACCCACCTCTGCTCTCGTCAGCCCATGCATCACATGTTCTTCATTTGCTGTAGATCCTACCCATATATACATTGTTTTACTGGGACCACGGTCCAACAGGTACGAGTCCTGTTTGACTAAATAACAATGCTTGAGAGGTCTTGTGGCTGCCTCGGGCATATCGTAGAGTACTCTGTCACCGGATATTCTGTAAGGAATGATTAAGGTACTAGACCTGTAACACTTCTAGTGCACCATGGAATGAAATTTCTTCATAGTTCATAAATACGGATTTATACAGATATAATATACTACTCAACATTTGCTAGGAATCACCATATAAAATTCAACCGCCAAAATGTTTGTGGCCTGTACCAGGTATGCTTTTTCAATATGATACATTGCTACACTGATAAGATATACTGCCTATGATAGTTGGTGTTTTTAATACAAAACTGCATAGTTGCAAAATATAACCATATGCAAATACCTAAGTGATCCCTAGCAAATGTTGAGTAGTATACTTTTGCCTATTTTCAACCAATCAGAAATTCCTTTGATGTCTGTCTTGAAACTATTTGTTGATACTTTTGTCATTTTTCAGGAAAGGAGGTAATTACTATCTCACTTTATAATGAGAATATAATGGTTTTAGATTTGTTAATGATAATTCTGAAAAGGAAAAAAAAAAGGAAAAAGTGGCTCGGTTAAAGTAGTACAATAATACTAATTTTTAACAATAGCTTATTTGTAGGATAATATCATAGTAGAAATATCTGTTTTCTATTATGGGTTCGCTACCTTAGATAAAAATCATAATCTCTGACCTGTTGCACTTGTGTATCGTGTTTTGACCTTACAATTTTCTGTGGTAGTCAACTTATTCTGACTAGAATACTATGTGATGATGGTAAAGCTTTTCGAAAATGCTTAAGTACAAAATCTATAAATAATATTGAGCTATTGATGGGAATGAGCATCAAATGAAAATATATCGTCGGTTTACTTCGAAAACCTCGTAATTACAGATTAATTGTTACAAGATTTTCGAATTAAACCAACAATATATTAATATCCACTGATCCTTGTGCTCAAATTTTCTATCGAGAGTGTTCAAACATTTTCGCAAGGCACTAGTATTATCCTGACCTTGGCAATGGAGATCCCTCCACCATGGTTTCTTACACTGCAGCCCTATACGAGCTGTCGAACAAGTTATTTTTAACAGAAGTTCAGCCACAACTTTCTCGCCAGTACACCAGGCCGTGATATGACAATATTTCCGAACCATGGTAATTATACCTACTTTGCATCCCATACCATTGGTGATTCCCTAACACCTAGCCTAATTAGCAGTCTGCAATCGCAAAGACAGAAACGTGAAACTATTTCAGTCATGCTTTGTAAGAAAAGGAGGTTAACTCTTTACCACACAATCACGACTTCTAACGACCCTGAGAAAGAAAGCTGTTGAAATCATTGAAGGAAAAGGAGAAAATGCTGGTAACCAGCATTTTCTCCTTTTCCTACAATGTTTTCTACTCTTCCTAAATCAAATTTCAATTTTTGAGTCGCATTTATTTTGTTGTCTGCAAATGCTTTCAATTTGGACCAGTCCACATTTTTGCTGTTTGATAAAGAGTTAATGCATCTGCAGAACGTATGGACCCAGATCAGCCTTCGCAAACTGTGCAGGCCAACCTTGGTCGACACTTTTTACTATCGGTCAATTTTCTGCGTGCTGTAGGACCATTCCTTCTCATGATTCAGTCGAATGTTGGACAAAAAGGATTTTCAGGATCCATGATTAACTCATTACCAATCGACAATATTTTAGGCCTGTCCAAATCGAAAGCATTTGCAGACGACAAAATAAAAGTGACTAAAAAATTGAAATTTGTTTTGTGAACAGTAGAAAAAAATGTGGGAAAAGGAGAAAATGCTGGTTACCAGCATTTTCTCCTTTTCTCACAATGTTTTCTGAAGGTTTCTTTCTCAGGGGCGTCAAAAGTAGGGATTGTGTGGCAATGGCTTAAAGCCCCTTTCACCACAGCACGGCTGGTATAATTCTGTTATTGCGGCCATTACTAGTTTTCGAATGTTTTCTTTCCCCCTAAAACACTGAGCAACCGAGAAAAGTGATGTCCGTGGTCGTGAGGTAGAGCGTAGACCTCATAACCTAAAGGTCCCGAGTTCGATACCCGGGAGCGGGTGCCAACTTTGTGATGTTTCATTGGCCCACACATTCGGCGCGAGTACTGGTGTAGTTCCCAGGAAGCAGAATCGAGAGAGATTAGTATAAGTTGTAAGAATTTGCTTTTCAGTCGATGTAAAATAAATATGCTTAAACTAAACTAAACCGAGAAAAGAGGATCTCAGAATCTAACCCTGATACAAAACGGATACCGACCTATGCAACACCTGGCGACTGTCAGTTTCATCAGCATTGTTCTGATTGGCTTTGACATTCTCGCTTGTATCAGCTTTGTTGTTATGTGTAGATTTCGGACAAGACTGGTTCTCAAACTTTCTCTTGAATAAATCATTCAAATGTACATCGTTTTCATCTGTAAAGAAAAGGTAGAGTGTCTCCAATACCGACGTTACTCAATTACGACTACATTAGTTTTTGTTCTTCAGTATACTTACACAAAACAGAAAGTTACATAAAAACGGAAAGTGTCGTTTCGGATTTGTTTGCGCAGACTGCGAATCATTGATCTTATACATAGCGCGCCAATGTCAGAATGCCCCCTTTTCGCGAGTTGGAAACTATTTCTATTATTTAACAATTTGAAACCGATTCATAGCGACATTTATTTTAACTGTCATTTGAAAAGGCATTTTTTTCAAGTCCCGGCGTAGGAAGTGACCTAACGTAATTATGAATACGTGTACCGATACTAAGATCCGACCTCTAGAGTGAACAAATGTCATTCAGTGAAACCATTCGGCATATCTCGGGTGATGGCAGCCATCAAATCCCTTGGCTGTAACTGGTGGTTTGCTATGCAACAGATCGGTACATACCCGGAAATACGCCGGTATAATGCAGAGAAATGACCCTCCCCTACAAAATGACCCGGGTCATTATTCTATGTAGAGAAATGACCCCAGAAGTCATTTACTACTTATAGGAATGACCCATGGGTCATTTTGTAGGGGAGGTTCATTTCTCTGCTTTACACCGGCTTACCGTTCTGAAAATTGTAATGCTCCTCTTACTTGACTTCCGATTTTCTATCGAAATCTTTCTTTTTTTTTATATTTCAGTTGACAAACAGTTGGTACATTCATTTTTTAAGGTGGTTTATCAATTCCGATTGAAGTTTTCACCGGCAGATAGACAAATGTGAATAACTTCATCGAGGTTGTTTATGCTATTGATAAACGATTGGTTGGTTATTTCCGTTTATTTATCGTCGCTACCGGTTGCCCATCTGAGCGACGCCCCCAGAAGACGATTAGTTGTTACGGGGGATAGCGCAAGGATACACGTAGAAACTACTGAGAGCTTCGCCTAGTTCTTTAACGTGCTCGGCGTATAGCACCGTCACACGGGACCTCGGTTTAATGTCTCATCCGAACGACTATAAGTAATTCTTTAGTTAGCCAGCCGGGGATTCGAACCCACATCCTGCAGTGACCCGAACTAGTCCTACGCTCTACCTACTGACCTATATCGGCTGGTATTGATAAACGACTGACACTGGCGCGCTATATATAAGATCACGTGATTCGTAATTCAAATGGAAACAACTGTTATACGAACGATGTTAGATATAGCTACAGAATCAGAGTTGTGACGAGTGTCAGTAAAACCTGTCTAGAATAATATCAGCAGCCTATAAATCTGTTAAAACTTTAAGCTGACTAAATGTCAAACATGCGCAACTAGAAGTTTTTCTGTACCTACCTATTATTATAACATGGCATCGACCTTTTCTCTGTAACTGTTGGATTCTTTTGGCTATCCTTATGGCCTTAAACGAGAAATGATATATTTCCACTGAGATTGTGGTCAAAGCTGGAGAGGTGATTTCAATTGTTCCTTTTCGTTCCAAGCCTCAGTCGCAATGGCCAGTTAAGATTACAGGAATATACACCAGGATGTTAGCTGTTCGAACCTAAAGCTCGACGAATTGCTTTCCGAGGATTGATAGTACACATTACAAAGCGATTCAGCACCCCCCCTCCCATTGCTGATCTTTTTTTTCAAGAATGGTCATTTGAAAGTGCAGTCTGTCAGTTGGGACAAATATTGAGTAAAATACTGAGAAGGGGAAACTCCAGAAAAAACATGGATAGGCGCATTTGCCACCACGATATAACTGAAGTCATGATGAAAACTGCTTTGAACACCAAACACTCAACCAAATGATCTCATTTCTACTATTTTCACACGTTTTATAATTTCATAAACTGGTATAGAAGGTTAATTAAAGCAAAAATGGTATTGAACTCTATACCGAACGATAAGATAGACTTGTCCAATTTGAAAGCATTTGCACACAACAAATAGATATGACTCAGAACTTGAAACTTGACTGTAAAAGAGGAAAAAATTGTGGGAAAAGGAGAAAATGCTGGTTACCGGCATTTTCTCCTTTTCCCACAATGTTTTCTGAAGGTTCTCTCTCATGGTCGTGAAAACCCAGGATTGTTTGGTAAACGGTTAAGCATATAGGTACAGTTTTCAGCTCGAAACTAAAAGGGTCTGTATCAGAATCATTTTTTGGTAAGGTAAAACATTTTTGCAAGCAATATTCTGAACTCGTTTAACTTTTATTTTGTTGATCAAATACACAATATACGAATAAAAGCAATATAACTGATTGATAATGGAAATCCAGTCACAAGTACTTTCTGTGTTTGCAGCAAGCAAGCAATGAGAGTATGATAAATACAAAAAGTTAAACATGATATTTTATAATTGGCTTGCATCACGCGTAAAAGGGATGTTGGATATTTGCATCAAGTGTCGTCTCGGATCAGCTTTTGCAGTCCATGCAGGTTAATCCAATATGGCACTTTACGACTACGTGAGATTTTGTTATGAAATAAGACTTACTCAAAACAAAAACATAATTATGTATTGCATCAAAACGGAAAGTTGCGTTTTGGATTAGCCTGCGCAGATTGCGCAGGGTGATGCGAGAAGACACTTTACGCCATTGTCAAAACGCTACTTTTTCGCGTGTTGCTGGCCAATTTTGTACATCTATAAGTCCACACGCCCATATATCCGTCCCTCCCTCCATCATATCAATATTTCAGAGTACATATGCCAGATCCCTAATCCACCCCCATATGTTTTGCCTCACCTTTGTTCTAAGCACATAGTTGGTATTCCCACCTATCCATACATACATGCGGGGATGTCCGTCCAGTATAACAATATTTTCTGGCACAAGGAACTCCCGTTTTGGCTGTACCTAAATATAGAATACACGTTTTCTATTTAAACTGATAAAAACCGAGCGCACGTGTATAATATACGTGCTCTGTTTAATCGATGTAACAACAGACAGAAACACGAGGTAAACTGGTCCTTGATCATGTCAAAAAAAGGCCAGTATTAAAATATTTCGACCTAGCTGTTCGTCGGCTAACATGGGTCGATTTTTTCTCTCTCTCTCTGGTGCATTGAAATGTTTTAAGTTGTAATGATGGTTTGTGGCCAGTGGTATAATGAAAAATTTAAATGCAAAGAATCCGAAAAATATTCTAATTTGACAGAGAGCCCTTTTACTCTTTACCAAACGACAAAAAGTTAGACTGGTCCAAAGCACTTGCAGACGACAAAATTAACTTGACTCAAAAATTAAAGTTTGTTTCCAGGAGGAAAGAAATCGTTGTGGGAAAAGGAGAAAATGCTGGTTACCAGCATTTTCTCCTTTTCCCACAACGTTTTCAAAAGGCTTCTACCTCAGGGTCGTAAAAACCAGGGATTGATTGGTAAAGGTTTAACTCTTTAACAAACAACTTTGAATTGTCAAAATTGAAAGCATTTGCAGACGAAAACATAAAAGTGACAAAAAACTGGTTTGTTTCGGGAAGGTTGAAAAACATTATGGTAAAAGGAGAAAATGCTGGTTTGTCAGCATTTTCTATTTTTCCCACAAGGTTTTCAAAAGGCTTCTTATAAGAGGAGTCGTTAAAAGTCAGGATTGTGTGGTAATAGGTTAAAAGCAGATGAGATATTCTACGTGAAAATGGGGCTTAATGTATCTGAGTGATGCGTTATAACGATCAAGCCATCTTTTGATTATAGATTCTTTAGAAACACTTTTTCACCAACCCACTTAATCATGAAATAATCCGGTCCTTTGACATACACAAAAATGTCCAGTACCGAAAAGTTTCGGCCCAGGTAAGCCTGTGCAGACAGCGCAGGCTTACCTGGTCGATACTTTTCGCAGATGCATTAAACTTTTTGTTTACAAAGCACGTTATACAATTGTATTATTCGTAATGGCTTGTACGTGTAAAGATGTAACTTTGCAATAACACTCAAATTTTGAGATGAAGTTCTGTACAGTGCCTAATACATGATATACGATATTATGTAAAATGCATATTCTCGGTTTTATAAATCACAATGCAACGAAAGCTCGAGAAAATCTTTGTCATTCTGTATAGCGTGACGTCATTCTGTATAAAATAAGTAAGTTATTCAATAGAATATAATCTGCATCCGCTGTTTTTTTTTTGTAATTATGAACTTGTTTTCCTTTCATTTAGAGTTGGTCATGTTACAATTGAAATAATCCTATACACTATATCTATCATTCAATAAACCATGTTGTGAGTTATGAGGCCCGGTGAATAAACCACTTGGGCTGTCGCCTTCATGGATTTTTTATGTGGCTCATAACTCACAACGGTGGTTTATTGACCTATAAACCAAATTTAGCAAGACTTACACATGTTGCTCTAAAATACTTCCTCCCAGTGACGAGGTACATTTTCTTGGCATATACCGATGCTTTTGACACAGTAGTTTTATGTTTCCCTTCCAAATATCTGTAAGGATTGATTAGTAGCATTGTGTTTTTGCCATACTCAACATTATGACAGTTACATCATGGGGACAGTTCACTTATTCACGTGTCTCTTTGGTACAAGAGGTAGTCGCTGGTCTGTATTTACCAATCAGTGTCTTTTTTTTTTTTTTTTCAGAATTTCATCAATGTGAAAGTAACAGAACCTCTGATTGGCTAAACCATTTGATTTAGCCAATCAGAAGTTCTGTTACTTTCACAGTCAGAAATTATTGAAGACTAAGACAAAGAACGTTCATAAGAATGGTAGGTGAATACAGATCAAGGTCCTCGAAAGATTCTTTAAACATATTCTCAAGAATTCTCTAAATTTGAAATAAACATGTTTCTGATGGGTTAGACCATTAATATGGTTTAGTCAATCGTGTAACTTTCAAATTAAGAAAAAAAATTAAGACAAAGACTCTTCTTAAGAATAATTGGTGAATACATATCCTGAGCTCTGAGTAACTGTTGTCCTGCCGTATCAATATTTTTGAGTTACATACGGCGTTCTGATTATACACTTGTAAATTCATGTATTATCTTGTAAATAATTACTTCCTTATAAAAATAATAATCACCATTGCATATCCGGCATAAAACTAGCAAGGGATCGTTTCAATGTGATATCCTAGATAGCAAAGATATCAATTAGTGCAACACAAATTTGAAAGAGAACGATAGTAATGGGCATTTTGAGTTTAATATATATATATTGACAGTGTTGAAACTATATACATGTATATCTCACAAAATATCATATAGTAAATACTAGTATCTAAGATCAGATATCATTCTTCATTGAAGTCTTATCTTGATCTACGCGGTAGAAAAATTAACTGAAATCGAGCCCAATGGAGAAGTACATGTAGCTCACTAGATTTTCTACCATTTACGGAGGGAAGCCGACTACACTGAAGCCAACTTCTAAACGGCCACTTTTAAGCTGTAATTTCCCATTAACGTTTTCTTGCGTCCGCTGCCTATAAAAGGGACAGGTTATTTGGCTTCATTTTTTGCAGAATAATTAATCGGTCTGAAAACATACCTGAGCGAAGTTATGAAGAGAATTTATTCAATTTTACCGCGGAAGAAATTTATTTGCCGTTCATTCACACACGGCATTGTAAATTGAAATATCAAGTTTATGCTTGTTTTTTCGGATATTTTTTTCACGGAAAATAATTTTCATGTTTTCTTCTTATTGCTTACAAAAGTTCAGTATTTCATGCTTCTCTTTTTTAAACTTTTTGGCTGGTAGACACCACGCATGAGCAAACAACTAGTTTTCCTTTTCTTGAAAAAGAGAGTTCCTCTGTAGGCAAAATCGAGAATCTTTTTATCACAATACCATGGTCCACGTCCAGATATTTGTCACGATTTGTTTTAATTAAATTTTCTTATACTTGCCCCAGTTTATAGAAGAAACAAAAGTGGCCTTTTAGAAGTTCGTTTCAGTGTAAACTTGTTTTTCTTTCTGTAAAATAAAACTTTATACTTACATAATACCCTCTGGAAATAGTCGTAGGAACAAAACTGACTCAAAGGATTGGGTCTGAAAAAAAAGAGTAAGAGGAGAATATCCCAGTGTGATATATATGTACCATGCTCTGTAAAAGGGGGCCTTGATGTATCAGCAAAAGATATCAACCCATGTCAGCCTACGCAGTCCGCGCAGGCTGACATGGGTCGAAATCTTTTGCTGTTTATAAATTTTCGGCATGACGAAAAACTTTTCCGCGTTAGAATAGACAATATGGATTTTACTAATAAATGATTCCTCTCCAAAAGATGTTGAGGTGCCATCCTGAGAGTTGTTCGAATTATCGCCGTTGTCTGCACATGTCATATTCTTCAAAAATTTCACGAATCACCAATGTCATACACAGGAGAAATGTTGGGCTTAAACCGAAGCTATACCCAAGCCTGTAGGGGCTGTTTTAACACTTTCCCAAACGACAAATTTTAGACTCTCCCAAACTGAAAGAGTTTGCAGACGACAATTTTAACTTTCATAACAATGGCAGAAAAATTATCCAAAGGGGCAGAAAACACTGTGGGAAAAGGAGAAATTGCTCGTTACGAGCAATTTCTACTTTTCTCACAGTGTTTTCTAAAGACATGTACTGCAGACACGTAAAAACCAGGGCTTGTTTCGGAAAGGGTTAATAATTGCGCGGTGCATAGGTGACATGCTAGCTGATCATAGCTGAATGAATAGCAACAGGTAGCTATTTATTGAGTATATGTTTGTTTTTCTTTGAACTTCAAAGTAACGGTTATCGTTTTGACAAATAGCCCGGATCTGTACCCAGACTGCCCATATCAGATATATGTGTATGTAAAGAATATAATCTAGCGGAAGATATATGCAGTAAAACTGTTACTGGTAGCAACCGACCGGTCGCAACTAAAAGTATAGATGTGATTCTGTAAGTGGACCTATTTACTGTATAATTTGATTTTCAAAAAGTAATGCCATCCGTTTGACCCTTTACCAAACAAGCCCTGGTTTTGACGTGTCTGCACTAAAAGTCTTTAAAAACACTGTGGGAACAGGAGAAATTGCTCGTAACGAGCAATTTCTCCTGTTCCCACAGTGTTTTCTACCCTTTTTGAGAACTTTCTGCAATTTTCTCCAAATCTAAAATTGTCGCCTGCAAACTCTTTCAGTTTGGAAGGGTCCAAAATTTGTCGTTTGGGAAAGGGTTAAATTTCATGATAAACGGCTGCGTGCTTTTTCTTATATTTATTCGGATGGATTTCACCCATATCCTGCTAAATAACTAAATTGAATTTTTCAATTCGATCGTAAAACACCCAAATATTGCTATCTCAAAGTTATGTTTTGGGGAATAATAAGTCCTTATCGGAACCGAGCCCCGGTAGCTCAGTTGGTAGCGTGCAGGATTTAAGAGCACGGGGTCCAGGGTTCGATCCCTTGCTACGACCTCTGGCTCGTCCAATTTCTTTCCGAGGATTGATGATAGTCACTGCGACAGGATTCATTCCCCTGCCACCACTGACCATTGTGTCGACGATGATCATGTGGAAAAGTCAGCCAATGGCTTGGAAAGAAAATTGTTCTAAGTACTGGTGAGAGAAACTCCAGAACGCATGAACAAAGAACGCAAAGAACGCATTGACAGGTGCACTGGCCGCCGCGATATAACTGAAATAATGTTGAAAACGGCGTCAAAGATCATACAAACAAACAAACAAACAAACAAACAAATCTCCTTATCGGACAGTGCAGATCCAAGATCAGACTGCACGTTCTGTGCAGTCTGATCTTGATCTACACTGTCCGCAAAAGGTCAGTGAATCGCTCAGAGCAGCCTAGGTATAAACGTCATCTTACCTCTCGAGAGAAAATCTGCGCATTTGAAACAATATTATCTAAGACATGTGCTTTGTCTTCAACCAGTTTACGATCAGCCTGAAATAAAATTGTATTGAACACAATACTGAGACAATTGAAGACGCCTGCACTGGATCGAAGTCTTATATGCAATGTATTCTAAGTAGAATTATGGTAAAGTAACAATAAAGTCCAAAGGTAAACAAAATGGGTCGTGTGTTTAAATGGATTTGAAATCGTATCATACCATTTAAAAGTATGGGTAATATTTTGAAAATAGCAATCTGTCAGTGTTCGGTAGGTCCAAGTGATAGTTGTTGACAGAGAAATTAATTTCAAAACTAGGTCAATACCTGCAAGATAGCTGTGTCTTTTGCTTACTTTTTGCACGATTTCATTTTTTTTCCCACCGGCGACTAATATTTTGATCAGACCACACGATAACAGGCTGTCATCTCCACAATAATTTTCATACTTTTAAATAGTATGATTTAAGGTCAAACGTATTGTTACACGTGTTTTGATATTTTGGCCTTTACTGGGCCTTTAATTTTCCTTGAATAAATGAATATTATCATCTCTATTTTTTTTTCTATACTGGACATAAGACTAAAGAACAACTGAAAAATTGCTATGTGATAAGAACAATCTGACTTGAGAAGGCGTTTAAGATTAACATTTCCCGACACTCGTTTAATAAAATTTTATTTCAAAAGCCAACTCATAATTATCAGATCCTATATAAAAATTATATTGCTCTTACCTCTGAGCACGATGAGCCAAACCAGAAATGGAGTGACCTTTCATTCTGTGATACAATCTGAAATTGAGAAAATTTTGGGTTCTACCAAACCGAGGGAATTTGTAAATGGAATATAGCTAAAATGGTGATTTCTGTCTTTGTTAGAATAGAGAAACATTGTGTGAAAAGGAGAAATTGCTAGTTACATACAATGAAGTTAAAGCGAAATATCAATTTCAAGTCTTCAAGCGCCTTTTTTAACTATGGTTGCTTTTGCGGTCAAGATCAAGATCAGTAGATCAAGATCAGATTAAAAAAAGCCCAGAGTTTTACCTTTTATCTGCATAGTCCGCTCTACTTTAAAAACTGCTGCAAGAAAGCAACCTTGAAACTGCACTTAATTTTCTTTTATTTCAAGACTATAATAGTCAGTTGGGTTTATATTGCACTCTATATGAACAAAGCAAACTGACCTGTAATACAATGTAGGCGTTCCCCTCGTGGAAAAATCCATATTCCTGTTCTATTACTGGCTTGAGTTCTGTCCCCTGAAATTAATGGGTATATTTTAGATTATCTAATCGCGTTCTTTAGCCTTTACCAAACAATCCCCGAATTTTACGACCTAGAGAAAGAAGCCTTCTGAAAACATTGTGGGAAAAGGAGAAAATGCTGGTAACCAGCATTTTCTCCTTTTCCAACAATGTTTTCTATAGGCTTCGTTCTCATTGTTGATGAAAGTTTGATGGTTGGTGAAAGATTGTGTGGTAAAGAGTTTAAAAAAAGTTAAAGTAAGTAAAATTTTCCAATTACCATATTACAGCTCTACAATTTTTCTCATTTTCTTACATATATAGGGCATCCTCTCTCCTCAATTTACCAACAAAATCAATAAATTCAATAATATCTACCGATAATCAATGGAGAATAAAGAATCTTCGCGTCGAATTAAACCCATACTCCAAAACTAAGCCCCTCTCTATACAATGTGCGTGACCTCTACTGGTTAGGGGGTACCAACGAAGATTTACGAAAGCAAATAAATATACAAATTGAGCGGTTTTCTAACAAAAGATGGTTTAAGGTATCTCTATAATGCAAAATATAAAAAATAAAATAAATAAAACTACAGCTGTCACTGAATGTGACTTAATACCCCCGTTGGCGCTTTGACAGAAACAGGCAATTACTTGTACACAGAGGGACACACGGATGGACGGACAGACAGGCTGATTCCAGTATACCCCCGAAAACATTCGTTTTACGGTGGTTAAAAAAAATAAATAAAAGTAAAATACACTAATAAAGCAAGTCAATATGTGAGCCGTGCTCTGTGAAAAGGGGGGCTTGAGACAACTGCGTTAAAAATAATCGACCCAAGTCAGCCTGCGCAGTCCGCGCAGGCTGACCTGGGCCGAAACTTTTCCCTAATGACCAATTTTCTGTGTCACAAAGGACCAGTCTACCTCATGATTTGGTTGGTCGTCAGACAAAATTGATTTTTATGGATTTATAATTATTGATGTCTCCACGGAGGTGCATTAAGCCCCCTTTTGTCAGAGCGTGACTCATTCATAATTTGTTGGTCCAGAAAATCTATATTGTCAGACTACGGAGCAATTATAAGGTAAATCGGTCCTATGACAAACAGAAAATTGACTTATAGCAATAGATTTGTGCAGGCTGACCTTTGTTGATAGTTTTTGCAGATCAACCAAACCCCCTTGTCATAAAGAATGATTTTAACCTTTAATGAATTATTTTGCCCTATTTATAGAAATAGTTCTTATTTTGTCCTATTTATAGATATAGGTCTTATTTTGTCCTATTTATAGATATAGTTCTTATTTTGTCCTATTTATAGATGTCGCGTAGAAAAGTATAGCCCGGTTCTGTACCCGGAATGCCCAAATTAGATGTGTATTTGTAGAATGCCAACTAGCGGGAGATAATGTACATATGTATGGAATCGAGGTACAGCTTCGTATTTCGTGTGTTTTCAGATAATCAAAGATTCAGTTGAACTTTCAGTAAAACTTACAAAACGTGAACAAGGTCGTGGTACACATGTACTGAAACAATCCCAGATTGTGACGATCTTGAGAAAGATCTTTTTAGAAACATTATAGAAGAAAGAGAAAATGCAGGTTACCCATAATGTTTCCTTGAGTTAAAACGATCTCAATAAGGAAAACGTTTGGAAACAATAGGGGAAAAGGAGAAAATGCTGGTAATCTGCATTTTCTCCTTTTGCATAATGTTTCCTAGCCTTTTACAGACAAATATTTTTCATTTTAGCAATATTTCGTCGGTTTACTTCAAAAACATGGTAACTACAGATTGAAACATGCTGTAGTTACGAGGTTATTGAAGTAAACCGACAATCTGCTTTCCTGCCGCAAACCGACTTTTTAAGAAAATAATGAAATTAAAGACAAAAATTTAGTTATGTAGTCGAATGTAAATGGTCGCATGTGGAATTAGGTGTGGTTTGTTGGTTGTTAAAGACTTTTACCTCTAACCTCCAGATACGAAGGGCTGGCACATCAAGGTCAAGGTCCATAAACATGGGCTCCATGGGCGTCATAGCTGTTGGTGTTGACCCCCGGAGTTCTCTGTCACCCTGTGTGGTGTTCACGGCATCGTGTGATCTATATGACATTAACAGTAGAACATTTTTTTAAGTTTCTTATTATCATCAAGTTATATTGGTGCAATACCTGATCCTAAGAACACTGAACACATACAAAGGGCTTTTTTTTCTGTAAATAACCCCTTTAGCAGACGACAAGATTCTAGCCTTGTCCAAATTGAAATCAATTGTAGACGACAATTTCAATCTGGGTCAAATGCTGCAATTGTTGTTTGATAGAGTAGAAAAAAGTAGTTCGGTTCTGTGCCCAGGATGCACAAATTAGGTAGATTTGTACAGATTTTATAGAATGCCATCTAGCGGGAGAAAATGAGCATTACTTTGAAATTAGAAAAAATGTAAAGAACTCAGCTAAGATTTTTATTTTGAATGGTAGGGGAATATGAATTTTGACACCATTATGTACTAAGTGTAAAAGACATGTCAAATATTTTTAATTACCTCGAACTCATGGATGACGCAGGTCGTGGGTGTAAGACAACGGCACGCCGGCTGACAGGTCTCTGTGATCCCGGGGTGAAGCCGGAGAGGGAAGAAGACGGGCCTTTCTTGAGTTGGAAGCTCAAAACTTTTCCGGGTTTACCATCTGGACTGCTGCATCGAGTCTCGAACCCAGTCTGTATGCAGCTTTTCGGCCTAAGTGCTGAAAGAAAGGTAACGTTTATGCGTATGATAATTGGCCTGAAATATATGAAAAGGGGCATTCGGACAGTTGCGTAAAGTTTTGTCTCGGATCAGCAGTCAGCGCAGAAGAAGGAGCAGAAGAAGAAGAAGAAGAGGATGATGATAATGATGATGGAGTAGTAGTAGAAGAAGAAGAAGAAGAAGAAGATTGCAATGAAAAATCAAGCCTCATTAAAAAGCAAATACCACTTTCAAACCAAATAAACCCAGGTTTAACCACCTCAAGGTTTTCGAAGACATGGTGTGAAAAAGAAAAAAAATGCCAGTAACCAGCATTTTCTCATTTTCTCACAATGTTTTCAATTGCTGAAAAGTATCCATAATTATACCAAAGAGACATAACATCAATTGACTTACATTTAATTTATTGTTAGCGATGTTTTTAGTTCAGTTTAGATCCAGAATCTTGTCCGTTGGCAAGGAATTTAGGAAGTCCAACGTTTATTCCAAAGAGAACAGCACTTTATCCCTACTTGTATTTTGTCTGACAGATGTTTGTAGAACTTTACAAAACTATCAACATGACGTGATGAGAGCTCGTTTTACTTTGAATATTTGTTTTAAAGTAACCTGGATTCCAAATCATCAAATCTTAATGTAAATTAGGCCTTTGGAAAAGAGGAAGGTTTAATCAATGACTTAATTAAATACACCAGTCTTTAACAATTCTTTGTTCAAAAACGGACTCTCTCTCTCTACCTATCTATCTATCTATCTATCTATCTATCTAACTATAATCTATCTATCTATCTATCTATCTATCTATCTATCTATCTATCTATCCGTATGTCTGTCTCTCTGTCTGTTCATCCATCCATCCATCCATCCATCTCTCTCTCTCTCTCTCTCTCTCTCTCTCGCTCTCTCTCTGAAGGTAGGTAGGTAGGTAGGTTGGTAGGTATTCAAAGGCGTGGATATTTTTTTTAAGAAATGCATTAGGATCAGTTAAGATTAAACTGATCCATTAAGTTAGAGATAAACTTAAAATACATGTTGTCGGATAATTCTTGATTGTCAAAAGACAAACTTTCCACTGGAAAGATTTTAGCCTTATACTCAAACAGTTCCTTGTATCTTTATCACAGACAGGTGGTATTGAAAATATTGAGGAAAAAGGAGAAAATGCCGGAAACCGGATAAAAGAAAATCTATCATTCAATTTGTTTTATGGTGGCAATTTCAAATTAAGAGATGTAAATTAAATTCGGAATTCTCGTTCTATGAAACTGATCTTAATAAGAAGCTCTATTAAAACCCAATATCAAAGCGTAAAAGATAAATTGCTTTTTTCTTTTTAGAGTTTCCTTTTATAGACTCGGATTGGATGCCCCTGTTTTTTTTTAAACTTTTTATCATATAGCCACTTGCAGACGTTGTAGATTAATCCTTTACCACACAATGAAGACTTTTAACTCCCCTAAAAGAGAGGGCTTCTGAAAACATTGTGGGAAATGGAGAAAATGCTGGTTACCAGCATTTTCTCCTTTTCACACAATGTTTTCTTCTCTTTCAAAGAAAAATCATTTCAATTTAGCCACACTGAAACTATCATCGTTCAGCAAATGCTTACAATTCAGTCAGGTCTAAAATCTTGTATTGTGGTATATGGTTAAGATCGGTCTGCGTGAAACGTACAGTCGAATTTTGGATCTACAGGCGCCGCCAATCTGTTCTTTCTTTTTTACAACCCAACTTCATCTGTTGAACCTTTACTGCACAAATTTTTTTTTAGAAAGATCCGAATTGGAAGCATTTCCAAGGGACAAAGTAAACTTGGCAAAAGTAATGGGATTTGTCTGTAAAAGAGAAGAAAACATTGTGGGAAAAGGAGAAAATGCTGGCAACCAGCATTTTCTCCTTTTCCCACAGTGTTTTCAAAAGACTTCTTTCTCAGGGTTATTAAAAGTAGGGATTGTGTGGTAACGGGCTAAGTAGCATTATTTCTAGATGTTAAAATAGAAGAAATTTACATCTTCGCGGTAAATAAGTTTACATAAATTTGGCGCGACTGATAGCTCTGCGGGTTGTTTAGATCGCGATCAGGCTGCACAAAAGCTGCACTTTGATCTTTAATCTTCACTGTTCGATACGGTGAGATTTTACCAGAGAAATGAACTTTAACATCGAACTTTCAACTCTTACTTTGCTAAGCGCGACTCTCTGACCTTTTACGAACAGTGTAGATCAAGATCAGGCAGCACAGAACGTGCAGTCTGATCCTTTGTCTACACTGTTCGAGTTACTCCCCAAAACATAACTTTGGGACAGCGAGACTTTTACTATCGAATTGAAAACTTCGAAAACTAAGTAGGGTTAACACTTCTCCTGGTGAAAAACTAAAAATAAATTTTCAATTTGACACTAATAACTCAAATATTGCTGTTTCAAAGTTCTATTCTGGGTTATGATATCTCCTTATCGGACAGTGTAGATCAAAGATCAGACTGCACGTTCTGTGCAGTCTGATCTTGATCTACACTGTCCGCAAAAGGTCAGAGGGTGGCGATTAGCAGCCAAAGGGTCAAGTATTTTCGACTACATATCAAAACTATTTCAAAGTACTTACATGTTTTCTGAATTTCTATACATCCGTCCATATTTGATTTACTTTTTTATGAACTCCTTAATTTTTTTGTATGTATCTCATACAATCACATGTTAAAATCATAGCAGTTATAAATCACATATAACTATTCAAGTAATTACAATCATCCATAAAATCTTCGAGTAATTTAAACTATACGTAAAAATTCGGATAATTCAAAGTACACGTAGAAATTCCGAGTAATTTAAACTACACGTAGAATTCCGAGTAGTTTTAACATACATATGAATTCCGAGTAATCTAAAGTACACATAAAAATTTCGAGTAATTTAAACAACACGTAGAAATTCCGAGCAATTTAAATTACACTTGAAAATTCCGAATAATTCAAACTGTATACATAAAAATTCCGATTAGTTCAAACTGAAAGTAAAAACCCGCCCACATTCAAATAAATACAAATTAAAATCACAAAATTTCAATCCATTTTACACCTAAAAATGTTACACCCATTCAGTAATGTTTTACTTTAAGTATCAATCTTGTACGCTTGTTTCATTTAACTGACTTGAACGCAATCACTGTATTTAAGCCTTTGGTGCAAATGGAAGCTTGAGCAGCAGTAGCGGAAGAGTTAGATCAAGATCAGACTGCACAGAATGTGCAGCCTGATCTTACGCTTATACCATCCAACATGTTGTAAGCTGTTCTAACCAAAACGGCCTTAAAATTGAATAACCTGAACTTGAAATTAACTGATTACCATGCAAGAGGGAAATTCTAGAATTGTCCAAGTCGAAAGTATTTGCACATGCCAAATGAAACGTGGCTAAATTTGTTGGATTTGTTCTTGAAAGGTCAGAAAACATTGCGGAAAAGGGAGAAAATGCTGGAAGCATTTTCTCCCTTTTCCAGTATGTTTTCAAAGGGCCTTTATTCTGAGTGTAACTGAAAATCGAGATTGTGTGGTATTGGGATAACTGGGCGTTGTTTGAATGATATAATAAAATCCGTTGAACTAATATGGAGCTGCAAGTTTTACCGTTTCTCTCCATCTGTTACAGTAATTGTGCTGCAGTAAAAGAAGCAGAACGAAGATAAATTATTGCTGAAAAAGTATCCATAATAATATCAAGAGGAAAACATCCTTTCTTTTTGCTAAGCAATACAATGTCCCAGTACAATGAACCACACATGTTCTTCTGTAATATTAGCTCGTATATGCTTGATATTGTGATCGGGACCACTGTACGAGCGTATATATAGGGAAAAAGTCGATATCAAATCACAGACCAGATTGATAAATTTGAACGATGCTCTGACCAAAGAAGGTTAATATGATTTCATTTTGAATTATACGGCTTGCAACAGGCGAAAAGGGTCATTCGGACATTTGCGTAAAGTGTCGTCTCGGATCAGCCTGCGCAGTCCGCGCAGGCTGATCCGAGACGGCACTGTACGACTACATTAGATTTTGTGCTACAGTAGACAGGCGCAAAACAGAAAATATCATTAAAACGGAAAAGTATCGTCTCGGATTAGCCTGCGCGGATTGCGCAGGCTGATCACGTTTTCAAACGGCTTCTTTCTCGGGGTCGTTTACAGTCGGAATTTTGTGATAAAGGGTTAAGAACCTTCGTGATGTCTGTTGGGTGAAAATTCAACCTTCGAGGAGAGCAAAGATATCAAATTTCAAACTTGAATAATAGACAAGAACGTTATTGCACATGATTAATAATGCCATTGTTAACTGACAGACAAGTCAGTGCAATTTTCAACTGGCACTTAAAAGGGGAATGAAACCAGATTTTCGAAATGCGTTGTTATGCGTAGAGGTTCGTAGAGGTTCGCCACGGGGAATTGGAAAATGTACTGGATTTGATGTGTGTACCCCCTCCCGCCCCCATCCACACCTCACAAAAAAAAGAGAAACATGAAATAAGTAGATTTTTTTTTCTTTATGATCGAAACACATTTCATCAAGTGAATATGCACCACTCGTAGAAATCTTACCGATCATGTTCACTGTACGAAATGAATTTCCATTTTTCACCGATTAAAAAGAATCCTCTTATTATTATCGACTCACTCAGCAGGTGGAAATTTATGTAATACCGATTGAGATTTCGTTTTGTTTCGTTATCTTTCGCAACGACAACCATTAATCCGCGGAAAGAAAGGTCGACACTCTCTAATAAAAGATATTTTTTTTCGACAAAAATGATTTTGAAAAAGCAACATGTGAAACAACTACCGATGGTTTTCACGAGATGAAATACATTTCGATCTTTGACCGAAAAAAAACCACATATTATTTTTATTTCATGCATTTAACCCTTCCTTGCAGGAACTTTATCAAAATCAGTACAGTTATTTTCAGTTATTCCCCGTGGCGTACCCCATCTGCATAGCAACGCATTACGATACCGGTATTACGTCAAGCGCGAGAAATGTAAGGTGGTGACGTCATATTTCCATCTGGTTGTGCGTCACGCGCATTTGTGTTTTCACTATCGGATTTATAATCTCATTCCACTTATTTAGCAAGTTAACTCTTTACCAAACGATTTCCTACCGGTCCAAATTGTAAGCACTTGCAAAACGACAAAGTAAACGTAACTCAAGAATTGAAATTTGTTCAAGCAAGGTAGAAAACATTGTGGAAAAAGGAGAAAATGCTGGTAATCAGCATTTTCTCATTTTTCAAATTTGTTTTCAAAAGTCTTCCTTTTCAGGGATTGTTTGGGACAGGGTCGTGAAAACCAGGAATTGTTTGGGAAAGGGATATGGGCTACCCTTTGCAAAGATTCGTCCATCTTTATTTCGAAAAGAAGGAAACAGTATCGGTGTCGTACGAATTACACGCAGTATAAAGAATACAAAGGAGATATCGTTTAAATCCCAACTGAAGAATTCAATACTTAATTAAACTGCGTATAAAATTGATAATATTATCATTGTATCTATTTATCTATAAATTCTCAAATTTCCCGATGGGTTTTATTCAAGGAGGGTATTAACCACAAAGAATCTAATTCACGCGGTATTTTATCCTTTTTTTTCAATCATTAATTTTGTCATGTATCACCTTTGAAGATCTTTTTTTTTTTCTGACTGTTTGTATTGACACCCTTTCTGAAAAAAGAATTGGGCAGAAAAAGGTGAAACTTTACCGAACGACAAAATTTTAGGCTGGTCCAAATAGAAAGCACTTGCAGACGACAAAATAAACATAACTCAAAAATTGAAATTTGTTTGCAGTAGGGTAGAAAATATTGTGGGAAAAGGAGAAAATGCTGGTTACCAGCATTTTCTCCTTTACCCTCAATGTTTTCAAAAGGCTTCTATCTCAGGGTCGTAAAAACAAGGGATTGTTTGGTAAAGGGTTAGGAGCGGTCAATACATGTCATCAAGTAATGCTTTGATTACTTTTCCTGTACTATTTTCAAAACAGGAGCTACATATGTGTATAATTTGAAAAAAAAGGATAAAGTCTAATCAATGGCTGCCATTGATCACGGGTAGGAAACTTCATATTCAGAGCCAATGGCTCCGACGAGAAAATGTTGTGTTGGTCTTCCGTTTCTGAAGATGTCGGCTGAAAAACAATCCCAAAACAGGTAGGCGTGTCAGTATTTGTAATTATGTGTTCTTATGTCTTTGAAATTCAAAAAAAGGAGAATGTCATTCGATCCTCTGCCCTTTCAACGTGTTTTCTGCACTACGGAAAGTTTGAACAGGTGTACGATGTTGTCAGAATCATTTGTGGCGTGGGTTGACTGTAGCCGAAATAATACGTCAAGGACCTAAATTCAGTCTGTTATTGCATTTTAATTGGCAAGTAGAAGAGAATCTTACTGTCCCAAAACCGTGAATTAATGTCCTGAAATGTTACATTCACTACTGGTCAAAAATTTAAAAGAAAAGCACACGAATTGATAAAAATAAAGAAGGGCTCTGATTATGTGGACCGGCTCTGACTATGTTACTCGGCACCGATTCAAGAGGGCTCCCTTTCAAAATTTTAGTTTCTGTAAATAATTAATAAGGACGTAAATTTTGTTTTTCCGTTAAAATCTTTAAATAATATCGTCCAAAATTGGGTTTATTTGTTGGATGGAACATGACCACATGTATGAAAATACAAAGGAATGACATGGTCACGTTAGAAAAAATGCTGTTTAACATAAGTCTATCTAAATTCTGAAAATACTTCTGCATAGCTTTTGATTAGACCCAATGGTCCATGTATAAATTTTTTCGTGCTTTTGTCATAAGTGCAGCCCACACATAAGCACAAATAATGAAAAATATTTTCTTTTTGAAGTACGAGAATGATAAACACAAAACGTGTTTGAATAGTCTAGATGCATGAATTTGCATTAGGCAGTTTATGATTCATTATTCAGTCATCAACATAATTCTTTACATATGACTGAAACTTTGGAAACAAAATCATTATTTTGCCAAGCAATCTTAAAAAGGTCACCTGTAAAAGTCATTTCGAAATCTGTCGCCACCCCTACAATCATCACCACAGCAATGATTTTCATGAATCAGAATTCTGCAAATAAATTTTGGATAGATCACCCAAGAACAATTTCTTGCAGAAGAGCACATGTTCGAAAGTGACTAAAATCATAAGTCCAACGAGAGAATCACATGCAGGTGCCAACAATAAGCTGTTGTTTTTCGACGGATCAAAAATTTCCAAAACGATTTTTGAAAAGGGTCACCCTAGGAATATATCTGCAAAATTATTTCAAAGTCTGACCAGCCATTCCAGAGAAGAAGATTTTTTTTTTTAAATTCCTTCATGTCCATTAATGTTAATAGCCCGCATCAGAGCCATGTTTCTTGATGGATCAGATTTCTCGAACACTTTGCGAAAAGGGTCACCCAAGGAATATTTCTGTGAAATTATTTCAAAATCTGACAAGCCGTTTCAGAGAAGAATTTTTAATAATTTCTTCATGGCTGTATAATGCAAGTGGCCACCCCCGTCAGGGCCATGTTTCTAAACAGATCAAATTTCGCGAACAGTTTTTGAAAAGGGTCACCAAAGGAACATCTCTCTGAAATTATTTCAAAATCTGACCAGCCGTTTCAGGGAAGAAGAATTTTTCGTATAGTGCAAGTAGCCCCCTTTCACCAGAGCTACATGTATGTTTATTGACGGATAAAAATTCGCGAACAATTTTTGAAAAGGGTCACCCGAGGAACATCTCTGTGATATGATTCCAAAATCTGACCATCGGTTTCCGAGAAGAAGAATTTTTAAGAATTTCTTCATGGCCATAGTGCAAGTAGCCCCCATTCATCAGAGCCCTGTTTATTGACGGATCAAAATAAAGAAGATTTTTTAGGATTTCTTTTTCATTTCCGTATAGTGCAAGTAGCCCCCATTTAACAGAGCCAGGTCTATTGACATAAAAATTTCTCGAACAATTTTGGAAAAGGGAAACCCAAGGAACAGTTCTGTGAAATTATTTTAAATCTGACCAGCGGTTTCAGAGAAGAAGTATTTTCAAGAATTTCTTCATTTCCGTTCGGTGCAAGTAGCCCTCATTCACCATAGCCATGTTTCTTATGGGGTTAAATTTCGCCTACAATTTTCGAAAAGGGTCACCCATGGAACATCTCTGTGAAATGATTTCAAAATCTGATGAGCAGTTTCAGAGGTGAAGATTTTTAAAGAATTTCCTGGCAACTAGGGTTTTTGATCTAGCTGAAATTTGGATGTGTAATGATTTATATCTCTATGGGTTATGTGGCAAATTACAACTGTAAACTAATTTTGGTTTGTGATTTACAGGTGTTTGAACTGAGCCACTATAATGCCCCATCATATGACCTTGTAAAATGCTGGCATTGTGAATTCAAATATGGCCGGAAGTCTGTACTAGAATTTAAATGACCATTGGGTTACAAGAAGTAATTTTACTCATTTTCTATCAGATATCAGTCACACACATGACTCAGTTCAAACACAATGAGTTCAGAGCTGTAATTTGCCACACAACCCATAGAGAGATAAATCATTACACATGCAAAATCAGCTAGATCAGACAACTGAAAGTAGGTCAGGGGCATTACTTATTGAACGACCCTCGTAAAATGAACTTGTTGCTTCACATTTAACTCGACGCACCTTCTTATATACCGGAAATTAGAAAAAAAAAATAAACGAAATTCCTCTTCCATCGGAGCTAACCGATATTTTCGTAGCCGACCTACACAATCGGAGCCTTTCTTGAATTACGCCCGTGTTTGTGTAGTTTTCTGTCGATTCTTGCATTGAGTGAATTGAAACGGCAAAGACAATTATCTAAGCCTGTAGAGCAGGAAAATTTCTCTACTTTGCTTATTTAATGGGCAGAAAGAGCCTGTATTTATCTCCGAGACATTTGGCTACGGTCAACCCACGCCACAAATGATTCAGACAACATCGAACACCTGTTCCAACTTTCCGTAGTGCAGAAAACACGTTGAAAGGGCAGAGGATCGAATGACATTCTCCTTTTTTTGAATTTCAAAGACATAAGAACACATAATTACAAATACTGACACGCCTACCTGTTTTGGGATTGTTTTTAAGCCGACATCTTCAGAAACGGAAGACCAACACAACATTTTCTCGTCGGAGCCATTGGCTCTGAATATGAAGTTTCCTACCCGTGTTGATGAAACCTTACACCTGCGCGGAATTATCCTTCGCCTTAAGCTCAAAAATGTTCTTGCTTTTTTTTCCAGACAAGTTTTCTCATTAACCCATTACCACACAATCCTTACTTTGGACGATCCTGAGAAAGAAGCTTTTAGAAAACATTGTGGAAAAAGGAGAAAATGCTGGTAACCAGCATTTTCTCCTTTTTCCCACAATATTTCCTACCCTTCACAAAGCTAATTTCAAATTTTCAGTCACTTTCATTTTGTCGTCTGCAAATGCTTTCGATCTAGACAAGCCTAAAATTTTGTCGTATGGTAATGAGTTGATAAACAGTGCAATGTGCAGCTTATTTTTTTCCAAAACGTCTTTTGGTAATTACTAGTATCAGACGCGTAGTGTGGTGTCCGTGCAGTAGAGCGTCGGCCTCATGACCTAAATAAAGGTCCTGAGTTCGATACCCGGGAGCGGGTGTCAACTTTGAGATTTTTCATTGGCCCACACGTTCGGCGCGAGTACTGGTGTAATTCCCGGGAAGCAGAATCGAGAGAGATTAGTATAAGTTGTTAGAACTTGTTTCTCAATCGATGTAAAATAAATATGTCACTACAAGTATCAGACAATGAAGATGAAAGACCGAACTGCACGTGCTGTGCTGTCTGACTTTGACTCGACTGTCTTCAAAAACAACCCCAATTTAGAATTAACTCTTTACCAAACGACAAAAGTTTAGACTGCTTCAAATTGAATATACAAAGGGAGATCACAAAATAAACGCAACTCAAAAAAAAAATAAATTTGTATCCAGCAGGGTTGAAAACATTGTTGGAAAAGGAGAAATGCTGGTTACCAGCATTTTCTCCTTTTCCCACAATGTTTTGAAAAGGCTTCCATCTCAGTGTCGTAAAAAGCAGGGATTGTTTGGTAAAGGATTAACATGTCACTCCACAAAATCTTCTTCGAGAATGAATGGCAAAGACAAACAACTGGAATTAACTTTTTGCAGCATTACATACTAGGACGAAAAAGAAATGCAGGGTAACCTTTCAAGGTAGTTTAGAGGTGTATAAGTTGATTGAGAATTCTATTCTAAATTATGATTTTATGTTTCCCACTGATCAGTCCTGAATATTTGGACGAAATTTCAATTCAGTGTGGCCAAAAGGAAATGAGATAATGGCTTCTTATTGATAGTACCCCCTCCTCAGTGAAAAAACAGCAGTGACTGACTGCATATGGAGACTCAAAGCTTGTTCAATATCTCGTATGATACCCTGAGTTTCTTTTTCGTCCTAGCATATAATACAAAGACGCGAATTAACGTAACTATAGCCCAACTTTGTGTTTAGCCAATAGCACTGGCCGTTATACAGATACATAATTTAAATGAAACTTCCAGCCAATTGGAAAACCTCAAATGTTTTTTTCAAATGTCTTTCTTTTTTCAGAGAGAAACATCTCCCTAAAGGACAGTGTAGATCCAAGATCAAACTACACAGTCTGTGCAGTTTGATCTTGATCTATCATGTCCTCAAAAGTTCATTTAGTCACCGTAAGGGTTTATCAATAATAAATACATTTACCTATAAATACATTTACTTTATACGTGATTTAAAAAATGTATTCAAAACAAAGAGAAGAACCAGAAAGCAAGATTACGCGAAAACTGGTA
Organism: Tridacna crocea; assembly: GCA_943736015.1. Lineage (NCBI taxonomy): Eukaryota > Metazoa > Mollusca > Bivalvia > Cardiida > Cardiidae > Tridacna > Tridacna crocea. The sequence goes on along the minus strand of OX031066.1, from coordinate 27,029,613 downwards.
AGGGTTGTACAGCAAAGAGATAATTATATCGAACATATTAAACGATACAAAAATAGACCCCCTATTGACGGGTCAGCTTAATTTGTTCCGGTATTGGAATGTAAAGTATCTTCTCGTTTGGCTTCTTGTACATAGTCATTATTTCTATCTAAGAGATAGGACTTTGAATAGGTCAAGAGTTTGCTAACCCTGTCAACAGGACGAGGCTAACATCCCACACCTCTCTCTTCCTCTGTATCTCTCTCTCTCTCTCTGTGTCTCTCTCTGTCTCTTCTCTGTCTGTCTGTCTGTCTCTCTCTCTCTCATTTTCTCTCACTTTTTCACTCATTCTTTCTCTCATTCTCTCTCTCTCTCTCTCTCTCTCTTTCTGTCTGTCTCTCTCTCTCTCTCTTTCTCCCCATGGTGTTCTCCCTGACACTCTCCTTTTCATTATCTCCAGATTTTTTTCTCTCTCTGTCTCTCTCTCCTCTCTTTGTCTCTCTCTCTGTCTCTCTCTGTCTCTGTCTCTCTGGTGTTCTCTCCGACACACTCTCTCTTTCTGTTTCTCTCTCTCCCCCTTTATCTATGTCTGTGTGTCTGTCAGTCTGTCCGTCTTCAAATTTCTCTGTCTCTCAGTCTGTCTGCCTTTCTGTCCATCTGTTTCACGTGTGCTTGCTACCTCCCTCTCGACTGCATTTTTTTCAAAACAATCCAAGATTAGATTGTAAGTTTACTACAATCTGACCATCGTCCAGACTGTCTGTAAAGTGCAACTTAACTTGTCCCCGACATTCTTAGACCTAATGAATACCTGATCAATAATCAATTCATTTATCAATTAAGTTCTGCTTTCTTACCAATCGATTTGTACTTGAATAGTTTGCATTAATAATTAATACAAACACTGCAAGTGACCTTTTTTTCTCTGAATATCATTTCATCTCTCTGGGAGACCTATTGAAATCTATAACAAACCTAAATAAACATGACATACCTATATATAGAAATGAAATATTATTTCCATGTAATAAGGTCATGTGAGGGGAATAAGAATGTTACTGTAGATCTAGTGTCGCCGTGTAAATCAAAGCACTGACAGTACAGAGCAATGAATTTCATTTTCCGTGCCAGATAACAAAATCTTACACATATACAAATTCAAAACATTTGCAGATGACAAATATAAAATAATTCAAGGGTCGTGGTTTGTTTTCTAAAGGACAGAAAACCTTTAAGGAAAAGGAGAAAATGGTGGTTATCCGCATTTTCTCCTTTTCCCACAAGGTTTCCAATAGCCTTGCTAGAAAACTATATAACTCAGAATGTTATTACAACAATAGATTGGGTATATTAAACGGCTAGCTCATTAGAAAAACCAGACTGGAAGCGATGGTAGTGGTCACTGAGTTTAAAATAATTTATATTGTCTGTCTGGACACAATAACGAGTTAATACGAGGTGCAAACGGAAAGTTCCCCGACTGGTCAGTTTATAAACATACTGGCGTCGCGATTATACTATTTACTACGCATACGACGCATAGACGTATAGACGCATATATACGTCATCTCACCTTTTTGGTTTGCACATGTTTGAAAACAATTCATTTGTTAATTTGTGTTTAATAGAAGATGCTAAACAACAGGTTGGTACTTTGTTTCGGAGCAAATATAAAAATAAACTAAGCTTGTAGGAAATTCTTGATCATAAAAATAAAAAAACATTATAAGTTTCAATAAATGCCACCATGACGTCGTGAGTTTTTACTTGTAGTCACACCAACGTTATTTCAGAGCAATTTTGAAGAATTCAGAAGTCAATTTATTGTCTTAAGGTGTACGAGGCCTAACTCTCTGCGAAATCATCGTCTAATGTCGTGTAATATCGACGTACTCGGACACGCTGTCGGCTAATCTCGGTCTCTACCGTAGTTTTCTTATTTTTTCTGGATGAACTCCGAATATCGGTGATTTTTTTCAGACAATATTCTAGAAATTTTGAGACAACGAAATTTATTTTTTTACCAAAAAACTGTTGTGATTTTTGTTGTTTGTAAGTCACGTGACGTGGGTTTTCCCCTCTTGACGTATTTATATTTGGTTCCAAAATGGCTGACCTTATCGACAAAATTAGGGACTACCGTTGTCGTTTTCGAAAAACTAAATCATAGCCAGCCAAAAGGTCAGTTTTTATAGAGTTGCACGATGGAGGTTTGTCCGGTGGAGGGCAAATTTTATGAAAAATAACATTGCCTGGAAGGTCGACGGATAGTGGAATTTTCATTTTTGTTAGAAGCGCTTCAAAACTGAAAAATGCCGACTTGGACCTGCTCCACTTACCTTGTATACTATCAAAAGTGAAACGAAGGAAGGACTTGGTGGCTATTTGAAAGTTCAGTGCCAAAATCCAGATTTTTGCCATGTAAATACTTATGGAAAAAGAGATCTCAAGGACAAGGAAAAACGTACCGTGACAGGAAGAAGGGGGCACAAAGCTTGGTACAGGTAAGAAAAATACAAGTGTAACTGTGACTCTGCTCAAAAGATCACATTGTGTATGTATGGTGTGTGTGTGTGTATGATATGCATGCAGGATGGATTTTGTTTGTTTTATGGGGTTTTATTTGATTTAAATAATCTTTCAGGTTTCTCTTAAAAAAACACACACATTTATTTAACTCTTTACCACACAACAAAATTCTAGACTGGTTCAAATTGAAGGCATTTGCAGACGACATAATAAAACTGACTGAAAAATTGAAATTTGTTCTGGGAAGGGTAGAAAACACTGTGGGAAAAAGCGAAAATGCTGGTTACCAGCATTTTCTCCTTTTCCTACAGTGTTTTCAAAAGTCTTCTTTCTTAAGGGTGTCGAAAGTAGGGATTGTGTGGTAATGGGTTAACTCTTTACCACACAACAACTGGCTCAAATTGAAAGCATTTGCAGACGACAAATAAAATGTGACTAAAAAATTGAAATTTGTTCTGGGAAGGGTAGAAAACATTGTGGGAAAAGGAGAAAATGCTGGTTACCAGTATTTTCTCCTTTTCCTACAGTTTTTTCAAAAGGCTTCTTTCTCAGGGACGTCAAAAGTAGGGATTGTGTGGTAATGGGTTAAATGCTTCTTGGGTATCACCAGTACTTGATTTGGGTGCTGGGTATCACCAGTACTAGATACCGGCTCTTACATGCCCCGCTAAAAGACATACATGACCAGGGCCTCAACAGGTCCAGTCAAAAACTTTTGTCTCTCTGGGTAACAGTGTCTGTGCCCCAGAAAGGAGAGAGAGAGAGAGAGAGAGAGAATCACTCTAACAGGTTAGTAAAATGGTGGATGATTTACTATTCAAATATAATTCAGATATCTGCATTTGATAACAGTGGAGGGAAAAATTTTATGAAATTTGGAAAAATATATATCCCTTTAACCCATTACCAAGCAATCCCTACTTTTGACGCCCCTGTGAAAGAAGCCTTTTGAAAACACTGGGGGAAAAGGAGAAAATACTGGTAACCAGCATTTTCTCCTGTTTCTAGTGTTTTCTACCCTTCCCAGAACAAATTTCAATTTCTCAATCACCTTTATTTTGTTGTCTGCAAATGCTTTCAATTTGAACCAGTCTAAAATTTTGTCATGTGGTAAAACATTAATGGGACAATGCCTTCCATGATATCCTCCATATACCTGTATGTTTTCCAGATAAAAAAATACACAATCCAAGGACAGAAATCTGTACAAGCCTACCTAGCCTAGTGACTCTGTAATACTATATCTTTTTTTCTAAGTATTTCTGTGTATAGAACAAAAGTGTAATAATTATGAAGATGTATATAAAACAATTGCCAGATGACAAAATTTTAGACTTGTCCAAAATGTAAGAGAATGCAGACAAATATAAAGAAGAAAATAATAAAAAATGAAAACAAAAAGTTCTCTGTAGGGTAGAAAAAATTGTAGAAAAAGAAGAACTACATGTATATTGATACTAGCATTTCTTATTTTCCCCATATATTTTGATTGATATAATATCTCAAGCTCATGTAAACCAATGATTGAAGACTTCTATCAGTGAGAAAATGTATCATGTTTGTAAAATGAAATGTAATGAATTCTTTTCAGCACTTTTCCAAGTTTTTCTGATATTTTTTCTCCTTTATGCAGATCAATAGAAGAGTCTTGTGCTGCTGAATGGAAATGTAAAGAAGACATGGAGTTAAACTCTTTACCAGTAATTGAAAAAAGTAAGAGGTAGGTTTGAATCTACACATATTACTAATAACTATGTATTTGTTACTTTGGTATTATTATATAAATGATTCTATTTCAGGAGTTTTAATGGAAACACAACTTATGTATAGAAACTTAAATCTTTTATCTGAAAAAGAGAAATTTGCTTACTACAAGCAATTTCTCCTTTTCTTACAGCCTTTTCAAAAGACTTGTACTGCAGACATGTAAAACCACCGCTTTGTTTGGTAAAGGGCAAAATTTGTCTCTTGTCCGATTTTTCAATCATGTTTTGTGCTATCTATATTTCAGAAAAGAAGGTGCTGATTTGATTGTTGCTTGCCAAAAGGTTTCAAGGGCTAGGAGAAGGCTGTTGACCAAGTTTCCCGGTAAGGAGCGCTATGGAATGTCATGAGCTGTAGATACTGCCTGGCAGAAAAGGGGATTTGATAGTCTTACACGTATGTTTTCCCATATTTTTGTTTGTAATCTTTTCATGATATTTCTTTTGTCATTTTTACAATCTCTAGACTTTTTATAATACGATATTTTGTATAAATAGTTTAAATGAAAGAGCATGTTTATGAAAATGTGAGCAAGAGTGTGTGGCATTTGTGGTGGATCTGCTGTGATGTTTGTAGCACCCTACTACCAAATTAAACATTATGAAATTTTATCTAACCCTTTACCAAACGACAAAATTTTAGACTGCTTCAAATTGAAAGCACTAGCAGATGACAAACTAAACATAACTCAAAAATTTAAATTTGTTTCCAGCAGGGTAGAAAACATTGTGGAAAAAGGAGAAAATTCTGGTTACCAGCATTTTCTCCTTTTCCCACAATGATTTCAAAAGGATTCTATCTTAGGGTCATAAAAACCAGGGATTGATTGGTAAAGGGTTAAGCATGCATCCTCTCATGAAAATTTTTAGACTTGTCCAACAGGATAGAATTTTTGGATGAAAAATTTACTTAGTATCAATATAAATTAACCCATTTCCAGACGATAGAATTTAAGACTGGTCCAAATTGAAGCAAATTGCAGACGACATATTAAAGTGCATCTAAAATGAAAAATATACATGTGCCATATAGGGTAGAAAACATTGTGAGAAAAGGAGAAATTGCTTGTTAAAAGCAATTTCTCCTTTTCTCAATATGATTTCCACAGCTATATATCTTTGTAAAGTGTGTCAAAATGTGTCATTATGTGGTAATGGGTTAATTTCTCTGAAAAGGAAAGAAATGAAAAAATAAACTCATGATATTTTATCTATTTTCCAGCTCACACATTTGTAATGAGCAAAGCCAAATATGGAGAAAAAGTTATGAAGGCGATAGTGAAACATTGAATCTGTGGAACATGTAAATGGTGGCAAACTCAGGGTTAAATCTTGAACACCTAAAGAAGATTTATTCCAGGGAAGGGGAAGATGGACTTCTGAATATATTTACTGTGAAAAACACTGAAGGCCAGCCATGTGTTACAAACATAAAGAGAACTCTAGAAAGTGTTATTCCAAAACTTGCTATTTGAAAAGTGTTAATGGAAAATGAAATCCTTCAAATTATTTTTTGTGGTGGTACTCTTCAGAAACAAGGCAATGAAACATTTAGATTACAACACTTTACCATATAATCCGGACTTTTAATGACCCTGAAAAAGAAACCTTTTGAAAACATTGTGAGTAAAGAATAAAAAGACTGGTAACCGGCATTTTATCCTTTTCCCATATTTTCTACCCAACCCAAAAAGAATTTTAGTTTTTGAGTTGTACTTATTTTGTCATCTGCAAATGCTCTCCATTTGGACCAGTCTTAAAAATTGTTGTTTGGTAAACGGTTAACCCATTACCAAACAACAATATTTCAGACTGGTCCAAATTGAAAACATTTGCAGATGACAAAATAAAAGTGACTGAAATTTAAAATTTGTTTTGTGAAGGGTAGAAAACATTATGGGAAAAGAAGAAAATGCTGGTTACCAGCATTTTCTCATTTTCCCACAATGTTTTCTAAAGGCTTCTTTCTCAGGGGCGTCAAAAGTAGGGATTGTGTGGTAATGGGTTAATTGAACTGCTTCTAAACATAATGCAATGCACATGTATATATATGACCCGTCATCTGTAAAGTAACCTTCTCTGAACTGCAAAAAGTGTTGACTCTGGTCAGAATGTTCAAAGTGCATTGTTTGCAAATAGCATGGCAAAGTTTAGTAATGATATGTGTGTTTTTACTTAGTATTTTTACTTTGAACATATTTTCACTATCAAAAAGAAAAATGATTGAAAAAAAAGTATAAAGGCAAGAATATGTTATTGCATTTTCGGTTTTTTACGTAGAATTTTTATCCACTTTCAAATTTGACATCGTTGGCATTGACCTTGTCACCAGAAGAGTAATGGTGAGCTATTCCTTCATACAAAATTGTAAGCTCGTAACTTGAATACTTGTTTTTTCCACAGATTTCAGGCAAATATTACAATTTTGATATTTTTGTGAAAATACGACCTTGATATTTGACCTTGACCTTGTCAGAAGACCTTAAAACAGTTTACCAAAAGAAAATATGTTAGGTACATATTCCTTTCAAATATTGACTTTGAAACAGGATATTTTTAAGAAATTCCTGGCAAATGTTTAGATTTTTGTTGATTCTTTGATAATTTGACCTTGATATTTGACCTTGACCTTACCAGATGATGATAACTTTTTAAACTTTGTTATCAGCTGAAACATTTTGGTGAGACTCACCTTCATACCAAATATGAGGTTTGCAATTGTAATCCTTCAGAAATCACGGGAAAATATTTATAGTTTTGATCATTTTTTTCTAAAATTTGACCTTGATATTTGACCTTGACATAGTCTAATGACATCAACTTTGTTATCAGCTGAAGCATAATAGTAAGATGTACCTTCATACCAGATATGAACTTAGTACCGTATATACATTAGAAATTACAGGCAAATGTTCAGTTTTATGTTAATTTTCTGAGAGAAAGACCGAATGCACCGTACCATATCTAGGTCAGATTTTCTCTGAAACCGTGTGGTAAAGTTCCTTAAAAACTCTTTCCAGTATTCATTAATGATGTTTTGAATTTTTGAAGAAGTTCTAATGAATTCAAGGTTTATTTGAATTTTTTAGGATTTTTTAAATTTTAGTGTGAACTCGTCAAATGCACTTGAAAAAGGGTCTAGTTAAAGGACCCATATGTGACTTTTGTCAGAATACTTTCTACCTTTGGACAAAAAAATCCATTTTTGATTAAATTTTGATGAAGTGATATTTATTTGCTTGTTCGATACTATTTTTGTTCATAAATTTTGAAAAACCTGATAAATATGGTAAGTTTTATAGAGGTAGTAGTCTATTATTTTTATCAGTTTTGATGTTCACGGGTTACGAGATAAAATTCCTCATAAATCAACTTATGCGTGGTAATTCTTTTTTAAATTTCAACATAAAGTGTCTTTACCAGTTATAATTGCACTGAGACTAAGTTTATGATGATTTTGTAAAATGAGAGTTAGGCCCCGTACACCTTAAATTTGAAGAGCTGACAGAATTGACAGGAGTTCCTGTGTTAACACCATCAACAACACATAAAACTTTGTCGTTGGTTGTGTCGACTGTTTTTATTGAGAACTGAAAAAATTCTGTTCCTATATGGATAGAAAATTAAAACAAATAACCGTCGTCAATTTAGAAACAAGCAAATCTAAGTTTTATTGTAATGTTTGAGGATAATCGCTGTATATAAATTAATAAGAAAAATGAAAACAGGCTGCAAAAAAACCCAAGTTTGCTGAGTTTTCACACCTTGAAATTTAAACCAACTAAAGATGATAAAAGTTTATCAAACATATTCCGACAAGTATTTGCAAGTTCTTTTATTCGTTTCAGACGAGTTTCCTTTAGACTCTAGTTGGCTTGCATCACGCAAAAAAGGACATTCTGACATTTGCGTATAGTGTCGTCTCGGATTAGCCTACACCGTCCGCGCATTTTCGCACTACAGTAGTTTCAGTGTTACAGTAGACTTGCGCAAAACAGAAAATTACGTATAAGCGGAAAGTGTCGTCTCGGATTAGCCTGCGCAAACTGCGCAGGCTAATCCGAGACAACACTTTACGCTTATGTCCAAATGCCCGTTTTCGCGTGTTCAGGCCATCTTTTCTTTCAATTGGCGTGAAATATCATATCTACGAAATCATTTACATAAATTTCACGATTTAAACATGCATTTATAAAAGTTCAAACTCACCAGACAGTGTTTCCAGTACAAGTGAGGAAGGTTTGACTTAGTTGATAGTATAACAATATACTTTATATCGTTGAACAAACAAAACTCTGATCTTGAGTGTCATAAAACAATTTGAGATGGCTAATTCTGTCATCAGTATTTACTGTCTTTATGATGAACCAGTTCCTCTTTTCTCTTGGCAAACATTTTAAGTAGGCATGTCTCCATTGGAGTGCAAACACGCCAAAAGCACCGGAAAGCCAAGGATAAAATGCCCTGCAACACGTGAAAAAGGGCATTTGGGCATTTCCGAAAAGCATCGTCTCGGATTAGCCCGCGCATTTCGCGTGGACCAATTCCATACGAAACTTTCCGTTTTTATGTAATTATCTGTTTTGTACAAATCTGCTGTATAACTTAATCTAACGTAGTTGTAAATTTACGTCTTGGATTAGCCTGGTCGGACTTCGCAGGCTGATCCGAGACGACACTTTTCGCAAATGTTCAAATGCCCCTTTACCCGTGATGCAAGCCATATGTAGTGCAACTAAAAGACCAACCGTTTTGTATGTCAGTGTACCTTTAAAGAGACTTTTATAGCATCTGTCATATTTGCGGCCAATGCAGGTCAAGATTAGATTGCACAAACCGTGCAGTTTAATCATTGGTCTACACTTTCCACTTTGCCCGGAGACTCTTGAAAAAAGCCATTTTAGAATTGTAAAAAATGTGGTCTATTTCTAGCATCTTAAAGTCTGTAAGGTTTAACCCATTACCATACAATCCTTACTTTTGACGACCCCGAGAAAGAAGCCTTTAGAAAACAATACGGGAAAAGGAAAAAATGCTGCTAACCAGCATTTTCTTCTTTTCCCACAATGTTTTCTACCCTTCATAAAACAAATATAAAGTTTTCAATCACTTTTATTATGTCGTCTGCAAATGCTGTCGATTTGGACCAGTTCATAATTTTGTCGTTTGGTAATGGTTTCATCGCATCATCACACCAAGTAAAGCCATCACATAATCATGGGCCCATTAAATCCTTTTTTACAAGGACGGACTGAATTATGTGTGTAAAATGGGTTTTTCTTAACATAAAGAAACATTTAAACCTCCATGACATTTGCAAATAGTAAAAAAAACCCTTTGTTCACCTGTGCGGACTGCACAGGCTGCCATAAGTCAATATCTTTTGAAGATGTATTATAGACATATCAGTGAATTACTGGATTTCACAGTGAATAACACCAATAGTGATGATATGGTATCATCACTAGTGACAATATATTTTTAGAGTGTTTGCCGGTGCAATGCAGAAAATTACCCCTATTACAAAATGACCCACGGTCATTTCTCGACTTAGAGGAATGACCTATGGGTCATTTCTTTATGTCGAGAAATGACCCATGGGTCATTCCTCTACGTCGGGAAATGACCCGTGGGTTATTTTGTAATGGGGGTCATTTCTCTGCATTACACCGGAACTACTTCTTTTGCTACATTGCTTGTGATTGGCTGGGTCATTTGGTTCAACAAATCAGAAGTTGTGATACTTTCAGATTTAGAAAGTTCATGAGAATAAGATCAAGAATACTTTTAGAACTGTTCGATCAATAACACCTCTGATATACTGACAAACGATATACGATAAAGGGTTTGTAAAAAATGTTTTACGACTCTCGTTAAGTTTTTAAAATATCTATACCTACTAAGCATAAAACAGATAAATGTCTGATATATACAAATACATGCCAGAGCTCCAGATAGAGGGAGGGATTTTGATTTCAAAATTGAAAATATCAATTATTCTCCACTTATCGCTATGCTGTGGGTACTCATTAGAATCGTCTCAACGAGACGGCACTAATGAGTACCCAAAACATAGGTTGCTAGTAAAAAAATAAAGGATTTAGAATACCATCACTGACTCTTATCAGGAGCTCTGACATGCCATAGATTTATGACTTGATAAGTGCTGGCACCGTGTTCAACATTCTTCCTTTACAGCATTCTTAGTCTAAATTTTTTTTTTTCTGAATGTGAAAGTAACACAACTTCTAATTGGCTAAACCATTTGGTGTAGCCAAATTAGAAGCTGTGTTACTTTCAAATTTAGAAATACCTGGAAAATAAGACGAAGAATAGTTGTTAAATATTGACCTTGATTTTTTTGCCACTTCCCTTCTAGCGCTGATCTCGGCTTAAGTTATTTTCGTGAAAGCATGTCAATATCAGATATCTGAAAATGTGAACTATCATCAGTTATCAACATTGTTCAATTTTCATGGTATTTGTGGACGACAATACCACTGTGAGATCAATATTGAATTTTTAAGACAATGTATCGTGTTTTGTGCAAAGCCGGCGGAAATAAACCCAATTTAACTCAATTTTTCTCAAGCAAATGAGTTTTTCGGTAGAACTCAAATACGTTATTAGAAATGGCACGTTAAAATACACTAGGTGAGGCCGTCGATCGTGGAAATACTAATTTTTCATTGAAATTAGCTTCGGTCGTTCATAACCTTCTATTGGTGCAATGATACAAAATTTGTATACCGATCGCTTGGTCCTGAGCTTTTTTTTCGTTCAAAAACCTGTTCGTCCATGGTTTCTTCATCCCATGGTTGCCCGCTACTCCATTTGGTTGGGCATGAATATTTATAGATCGAAATGATTGGGATGTTGGAAATTAAATGTTAGCTGCCAAAGATATTTCAAAATCATAGTTTTCAAGTGCAAACTTAACTTTATTCGATATATCCATATGATTTCTCTCTGTATCCATCAAGTATCGCACTGTCACGGGACATTACTCCTGACTCCTCCTAATGATGAATGGGATTCCATCCATACATAAAAAATCCTAACTTTGACATGAGTACTCTCCCTTCATCTCGACTTTCAAGCCAATATTAGATTAATATTTGTCTCTTTCTTTCAAATTATTCATTCCACACAATGGTTTCCTTGACAAGTACCACTCCAGCGTTCTCAACACTTTGATTTTTTCTTAAATGCGGCTGACAAAATCTGCCTTGAAACGGCTTCATATAAAGATGAACCATGTTGTGTAAAAAGGGGGATATAAATGTATCTGTAAAAAGTATCGACCTATGTAAGCATGTGCAGTCAGCAGTCCGCTTAGGTAGACTTAAGTAAAAAATATCTAGCTTCTTTTTGTATTTTTTTCTGCATGTCAAGGACCATTCAATTTCAAGATTCAGCTGATTGTTAGACAAAATGGATTTTATCGATCCATGCTGATAATGTCTTACTTAGCATAATATCATTCGGCATACCTCGGGTGATTGAAGCCACGAAATGCCTCGGCTGTATCTGATGATTTGATATGCACCAGATCGGCACATTTCATCGCCGGAAATACGCTTGTTTACCTTTCTGAAAATTGTAAGTGCTCCTCTTAAAAAAAAAAACAGTTTCAATGTCCAATCGAGATCTTTGTAACTATGTTTCAGTTGACAAACAATCCGTACATTCATTTTAAGTGGTTTATCAGTTACGTTTGAAGTTTCACCGACAGATAGATAGATGTGAATAACTTCATCGAGGTTGTTTATGTCGTTGCTGAACGACTTACAGTGCCGCGGCCATGTGCCTATAAGATGACGTGATTGGCACTTCAAATGGAAACGATGGCAGGTTAAATGTAGTTACGGAATCGGCCGAGTTGTGATGAGTGAGTAAAATGCATCGCTGAGACGCTCTGAGAAAAAATCTTATTCCATTCATTTTGCGCTAGAAAAGCTATAGTTTTACTCATGTTTGTTTCATTGATCCTGAAAAAAAGCCATTGAAAAAAATGTTGGTAAAGGAGATAAGATTTTTGTAACAAACATTTGCCCCTTTTCCCACAAAGTGTTCAACCCTAATAAAGACAAATCCAAACATTCAAACGTTAACTCTTTACAAAACAACAAAATTTGAGACTGGTCCCAATTAAAAGCATTTGCAAATGGCAAAAAAAGTTTAGACTAGTCCAAATTGAAAGCATTTGCGAACGACAAGATATTACACTGGTCCAAATCGAGAGTATTTGCAGACGACAAAATTTGAGACTGGTCTAAATTGAGAGCATTTGCAGATGAGAAAAAATACAGACTGGTCCAAATTGAAAGCATTTGCAGACGACAAAGCAAAAATGACAGAAGAATTGAAATTTGTTTTGGGTAGGATAAAAAGCATTGTGTGAAAAGGAGAAAATGGTGATTACCAACATCTTCTCCTTTTGCCACAATATTTTCTAAAGGATTCCTTCTTAGGGTCGTCAAAAGTAGGGATTGTGTGGTAATGGGTTAACCAATGTATTGTATGTCACTGCTTTCAATTTTGACAAGTCTAAAATTTGATCATCTGGTCCATAGTGGGTATTTAGATTTTTCACATCACACCAAATTAAAAAATATATACATCACGGAAATTTATATGAAAAAACAATACATATCACCAAAAATTAAGAATCATAATATTACAAAAAAAATTGGATGGTATTCCCTTAAAAAGCTACTTAGCCCCTTAAGCTATTTTTAGAATTCGCACCAAAAATCAAAACAGGCATTGTGGGAATGTTTAAGTGACTGGCACGTGACTAATGACGCTAAACTTCCATAAAATTACAAATATGTAATTATTTTCCATAATGTCTTCTTCGGCCGCTATGTTTGAAGCTTTGTCTGTGTATTTCCAGTATGTAAATGAGCAAGTTGCTCATGTAAAAATAGACCGTGTTTTCTGTCGGCGTTGACCTGGGCTGTAGTAAATCTCTAATTTCTCTTGTTGTCGGATGGTTTTCGGCTACTGTGGTTTTATGAATAAAAATTATAAGGCTTTGGGAGTATAAAGATTATTTTTGTGTATTTTTGTATAATGTTCGTCCCAAAATCTGAATGACCACCTTTAAAGTTATAGTTTATTCTACTGGACGAAAATATCATTTGCTGTCTGTCTGGCTCGCGAAAGGTAATTAAAATGATATAATAAAAAAAACACAAAGTGACAAATTGACATTTATCTATAACATAAATATTTGATCTGAGAGTACAACCTAACCAGTGTTTGCCTTTTGTGTATTCATATCTTGTGTCTATAAATAAACCCTTTATTACACAATTACAAGTTCTAATGACATCAGAAGAAACAAAAAAAAAAAACTCTTAAAAATATCGTGGGAAAAGGAGAAAATGCTGGTAACTGGTTACCAGCATTTTCTCCTTTTCCCCACAATATTTTCTACCATTCCCAAAACGTCTTCAATTTTTGAGTCATATTATATTGCAGCCAACAAATTCGTTGAATTTCAACTAGTCTAAAATTTGTGTTGTTTGATAGAGTGTAACTGGAATGGTATGATACTTGATAGACACTGAAATAGACATAGAATAAGAGAGAGAAAGGCATCTGGTTCGAAGGTATATTTCTTTCCCTTTGAATGACATATCGTGGGTTTACTTAAAAAACCTCGTAACTACAGTTTGAAACAAGCTGTAGTTACGAGGTTTTTGAAGTAAGCCGACGATATCATAAAACATACCTCGGTCTCCCTCCCTTTACGCCCAATTCTCTCTCTCTCTCTCTTGTTTTAAAACGAAATATAAAGGGTAAAAAAAAAACACAATAAAGAATTTAATTTCAATGTTGCAGTAATATACACAGATATATACGTGGTTAGTTCGCAGATCTTTAAATGAAATATGATACAGTACAGCCATTTAAGTCCAGGGAAAATTCTAAATTAACATAGTGAACGACAGTAGACATCACCAGACAGACAGTAGTGAAATTTATCAACCACCACTTTTCGGGATAAATTACGCTGTAAAAGTATGTTTTATAGCAGTACTTTTCATTTGCAAGAGATATAAAATTGATCAGCAGAACGCAGACAAATAAATATCATGATTTATTTCATACTTTCTAGTAAGTTATCAAAAAGTGTCGTTGAAATATTTTTCGATACTTCATGTTTACGACTAGTAAAAAATTACCGACTACTATGTTCTAGTTACCTAGGTAAAATGACTCACAACCAGATGGAATTATGACGTCATTTACCTTACATTTCTCGCGGTTGACGAATGAACGTCATCGGTAATATTTTCACGAAGGGCGCAGCATCTGCTCAGTTAAAACTATTTATACTCTTTACCAAACAGTACCTGGATTTTACGATGCTTAGATAGAAATCTTTTGAAAACCTTGTGGGAAAAGGTGAAAATGCTGGTAACCAGCATTTTCTGCTTTTCCCACAATGTTTGCTACCCTGATTGAAAAAAATTTTAATTTTTGAGTTACGTTTATTTTGTCGTCTGCGAATGATTTAAATTCGGACAAGTCCACGATTTTGTCGTTTGGTTAAGAGTTAAACTCTTCGCTTTGTTTCAGACCCTAGGCATTCAAATAGTTCAGTAAACCAAATGCAACTAAAATTAATAGCTGCTTAACAAACGAAACGAAAATCTCTATTTGATAGTAAAAAGCCAAAACATTGCGATTTTAATTTTGATTTCACCAAAGAGAAAGACATGCATCAGACATGATGGATCCAAGATCAGACTTCACCTTTTGTGCGGTCTGATTGTGATCTACACTGTCTGCCAAGGCGCCCAAGTCGCAAAACAGCAGCCTAAAGTTTATAATTTCCTTTCATCTTTTCAAAAGCATATTGGTTCAAAGTACCTATATGGTTTCAATACATATTTGATTATTTGTTTTTGTAAGTCAAAGTGTCAGATTGAACGCGGTCCAAAATAAAAATGTCAATAAACCTGAGCGTGCCTTTGCATATTTTCTTTTGAAACCTGTGAATTTATAGCTAAGTTTGTATTGTTTACTTTTTTCATTGTTTAGTTTTATTGTGTTTTACATTTCGGGGGCCAAGGACACTTTTTGGATAGAACGATTCCAAACTACAAAGGATACAAGCACTTTCGCTTTCTATCATAGATATATTCTTCAAGACTTAAAAGTCACGTTTTTGGATGATACAGAGAAAAAAAAAACAACAGAACCTATCATTGAAATTAAAAGCTTCAGTTTTAAATGATTTTTGACCTTTAATTGATTGAACTAATGTTTATTTATCATTGCCACCGGTTGCCCATCATCTTCGCAAGCCAAGACTGACGATTCACTACGTAAATCTACCCTTGGCGGATCGAGCTTGATTTTTACATTCACCCGATACGCCTTTTCATTGGATGCAGCCAGCTCTAGCTGCAACGAATGAAACCACTCGTAGCATTTCATCTTTGATAAAAATAGAACAAGGTCTCGAATAGAAGGTAAACATGGAAACCCACGTGGATGTTTGCTTATCGCTTCATGTGTATTCGTAAGCGGTTTGTAAAACGACATTTCATTTGCTTTTAGAAATATGATGTAAAGGGGAGTAATAACCAACATCCAATAGAGGGCGCATCGCAGGAATCTCGAAATTGGGCTCAATCCGCCAAGGTAAGATCCACGTAGTGAGCGTAAACTTGGCCCGCGATAATGGTTGCCCATATGAGCGACGCCACCTGAAGACTGTTCGTATTATCAAGGGGGATAGTGCAGATACAGGAAAAAACCCATACTAAGTTACCCCTGGTTCTTTGACCCTTTCCCAAACGACAAACATTTGCACTAGACCAAATTGAAAGCATTTGCAAACGACGATTCAACTCTTGCTGAAAAGATTATTTCTGTCTATGATAGGGTAGAAAACATTGTGGGAAAAGGAGAAAATGCTGGTTACCAGCATTTTCTCTTTTTACCACAATGTTTTCAAAAGGCTACTATCCTAGACCGGTAAAAACCAGGGATTGTTTGGGAAAGGGTTAACGTGCTCAGTGTATAGCACCAGCACACGGGACCTCGGTTTAACGTGTGATCCGAAAGACTATTGGTCGTTTAAGATGGCCATGAGTTGGGATTGAACCCAAACCTTTGAGTGACCCGAAACATCACGTTCACGAGACCTAAGCTTCAACTACTGAGCTGAGCATTTCTTTTCACATTTTATCGCACATTCAATAGTATAAAAATGTAAGAATACTCAGTGACCACACTTTACATTGTCTTATTTTTTTAGTGATCGTCAATGACAGTATATAAGGCGTAATTGGTACTCTAAACGTTTATAAATAGAGAATATGTGCATAATGTTATCATATATCAAAAATATTTAACGAGGTTGGGAGAATTAAAAATTGTCGAGAAAGTTATCAGTGGGGACTATTCCTGTAAATTAAATTATCTCCCTTGCCAGATAAAGACGATGGGTAACCTGATATAAATTTGGTCCTTTCAATTGTATATTCATTTGTTTTTGTGGTAATTGTCGAAGACAATACCAATATGAGTTCAATATTGAATTTTAAAAACTATGTATCGTACTTTGTGCAAAGCCGAAGGAAATAAATCCAATTAAACTCAATTTTTGCTCAGGCAAATAAGTTTTTCGGTAGCACTAAGATATGTAAATGGAAATGGCATGTTAAAATACACTAGGTGAGGGCATCGATCGCGAAAACACTATTTTTTTAGCGTAAATGGCCTCATTCGCTCATAGCCTTCTATTTTCACAATGATACAAAAAATTTGTCTGCCGATCATTTGATCCTAGGCTTTTTAGTTCCAAAACAAGTTCGTCCTAAGGCTTGTTCATCCCATGATTGCGTGTTACTTCGTTTGACTAGGCATGACTACTTATATATCGAAATAATTGATTGTAATGTTGAAAATTAAATGTTAACGACCAAAGATATTTCAAAATCATAGTTTTCAGGTATAAACTTAATCTTATTCAATATATTCACATGGTCGCTCTCTCTTTCAATCATACATCCTACTTTCAAGGGACGTTACTCCTGACTCCTAGTGATCAAAGGGAGACCACCACTACTCATACAATCCTACCTTTGTCATAAGTACTCTCCTATCAACCGAAAGGGTATTCATTTGCCTAGTAGGTTGACTTTAAAGCCAATATTTAAATAATATTTTTTCTTCAAAATCATTTATTCCACACAATGGCTTTCTTTGCAAATACCACTTCAGCGTTCTGAACGCTTTGGTTATCCTTGGTTCGCTTGAGGATATTGCGATAGATATAATAATAATTTATGATATAGGTCTAAGGTGCCTAAAAAGTTCAAATCAAATTCAGTTCTTATTCATTAGAACTACGTATATTGCATTTTAAAACAATCTAACGAGATTTACTTTAAAAAAAATATCTGAAGTACATAGCTGTTTAGTGTAAGAAAATCGTGGATAAAAACCAAGTAATCTCCTTATCAGAAACAAATGTATTACTGGAGAGGAATCAATGGAAATTACTGAAGAATGGCCCGCATTCTCTCAACCATATTAGATGCTTTTGATTTACAAAAACACTATGTACGTATTCTATGAATCTTCAAATCTGATTGAAAAAAAAAAACGAATTTCGCGATAAATGCAGACAAAATGGATTTGGATAAGCTGTAATAATGACGTCAGGAAAGATGTTGACTTTATCATGACGTGACGTTAACCCGTAGATAACTAGGTCATGTTCTACAAATATCCGTGGTATATCAAAACATGTTCTATAAATATCTATGGTATATGAAAGAAATATCGCGTAGGTTCTATTGCATGGGTATTAGATTAGTTGAAAGATAAAATAGGATAATATGTGGTGGGCTAATTTCTCGAGCGATTTACTAATAGAGTGAATGTTACTATATATTTGCAAGATAATATTCTATTGGTTTTTGGCTTACAACACGCGAAAAGGTCTTGCATGGGTATTAGATTAGTTGAAAGATAAAATAGGATAATATGTGGTGGGCTAATTTCTCGAGCGATTTACTAACAGAGTGAATGTTACTATATATTTGCAAAATGATATTCTATTGGTTTTTGGCTTACAACACGCGAAAAGGGATATTCGGACATTTGCGTAAAATGTCATATCGGATCAGCCTGTGCAGTCCGCGCAGGCTAATCCGAGACGGCACTTTACGACTACATTATATTTTGTGCTACAGAAGACTTGCACAAAATAGAAAAATATATAAAAACCGAAAGTGTCGTTTTACACAAATGTCCGAATGCCCCTTTTCGCATGTTGTAGGCCAAATAAAAACTCTTTTCTTTTTATGAGACTATAATCACTCTTGGACCTTTGTGCCAAATATTGCCCCTGATGGTTGCAAGATTGCATAGATTACGGCAGATAGAAAATCTATTTAATTCTATTGCGGCAAGCCATAAAAATAACAACTACAGTTTCCGGTTTAAACCGAAGACAAATCCTTACAATTTCTTTACTTATTACACATTGTATTGATTTTAATCTACGTTTACATAGCTGACTACACTATACCAACGTCAAGTTTTAACCGTATGCGTTAACTCCCTGGCTGTAAAGATGTCACTTTAACTTAATCCTTACCGAATGTTTGCTCAGGATATTTGATTGTAGAAACTGCTCAAAACGATCTCAAGGTGCACTTGTGTTACTTATTCACAAACCTTTCTTAAAAGTATTGTTAACTCTTTACCACACGAGAAAATTTTAGACTGGTCCAAATTGAAAGCATTTGCAGACGACAAAGTAAAAGTGACTCAAAGTTTGAAATTTGTACTAGGAAAGGTAGAAAACACTGTGGGAAAAGGAGAAAATGCTGGTTACCAGCATTTTCTCCTTTTCCAACAGTGTTTTCAGAAGGCTTCTTTCTCAGGGGCGTCAAAAGTAGGGATTGTGTGGTAATGGGTTAACCCTTAGGCAGATAAGCGAGACTGAAGGACCTTTCGAGGCGAGTAAAGTTCAAAATCAAACTGCGAACAATAGGCAGTCTGATCTTGGTCTATACTTTATCACAGCGAGATATTTTCCCCGCAATATAAACTTTGAAATAGCACCAATGTTTTTTTTTTTTAACTATCGTTTTGAAAGTTAGTTGGTAAATATTTCATCTCACTCTAGATTTTAAAAGTTATGCAATGTTTGATAAGAAAAAACTGTTTAGCTTTGCCCATCAGCAATTGTGTTCCTTTCTAATTTGGAGAAACTCTTGATACACGAGGAAATTAATAACAAAAGTATCTGGTGGTTACGAACCCAGAATACCAGGAAATTTAACCTCGGGACGGTGCTGACTAAAAGAAAATTAACCGTCAAGCTGATAGTAAAAACCAAATTATTGCTTTTAATGTCGTTTTTTAAGGAATATATCTCTAATCGGACGGTGTAGATCCAAGATCAGACTCCATGTTTTGTGCAGCCTGATCTTGATCTACACTGTCCGAAAAAGGTCCGTGAGTCGCACTTAGCAACCTTTGTTAAGCCTGTGTCAAGCACGTTCGTCCGTCCGCCCGTCCGTCCGTCTCTCCCTCACTCCCTCTCGTTTTCGCCTTCTCTCTCTCTCTCTCTCCTTCGTACTCAAAGGTCTATGTCCTTTATCGATTCAATGCGAACATATACAAACAAATCAATAGATAAAAATAGAGAAGACTTACTGATTGCGCTGACGGGTCGCATTTTCCCTGATGCCGTTGTTGGACGTTTTACACGCCCTACGTCTCTCATCCTATCCCAACTCTCCGTTAACAGAATAATAAACTCAAAAATATCATACCACGAAACAAATTACTCTCATTTCCTTTCCAAATCAACAAATCTATTCATGAAAGCAGAACTATTATAATATTTCCATTTCACCCTTTTATTACACCCATACACTTGTAACTATCTAATGTTTCAATACAATGAAATACCTGTTTATGAAAGAAGTCCAATACTAACATTCTATCGAACGTTTAAGATATTATGGCAATATTATGATACTCTATGTGGAAGCACCGTACACAGCTGTAAAAGTTTTAATCTGAATACTGCAATTGACCTTTTTTTCAATCAATAAATATAGTCTATTTTCAAATTAAGGTACTAGACCCGTAACATTTCTAGTGCAACAAGGAATAAAATTTCTTGATGGTTTATAAATACATGTACAGAATCATACAGCTATAATACTTTTGCACAATTTTAAACGACAAAAAATCCTGTTAATGATATGTCTATCTTGAAATAATTTCTTGATACTTTTGTTTCTTTCCGGTAAAGGGAGGTAATTATTATCTTCCTTTGTAATGGGAATATAATGGTTTCAGATTTACAGATTATAACCCTAAAGAGGAAAAAAAGAAGGCAAAAAGTGGCTCGGTTGAAGTAGTACATTAATAGTCATTTTTTTTAATAATAGCAACTTTTGTAAGATAATATTATAGTGGAAATAGCTGTTTTCTCTTACGGATCCACTACCTTAAATCAAATCCTGATATGGAAAAATCTGTTGGATCGTTTTGATTATTTTGATTTTCGAAACATTCTCTGCAGAACTATCTTTGTTACACTGTAATTGTACCTTCCGTTTTTATCTTCGAAAACCTTTACTCTACCAAACCATCCAGATTGTTTAGGGATGAAGCATTTGAAAAACATTGTGGGCAAAGGAGAAAATGCTGGTTCCCAGCATTTTCTCTTTTTCCCCCACAATGTTTTACTAATTCATTCGCTTTTGAAACTGCATTTGTCGTCTGCAATTGGTTTTATATCGGAAAGTTCAAAATTTATATAACTGTTAAGGGGGTCAACTCTTCAACAGTGTAATCGATAAAAACCGCCCCTTTTCCGAGATCGAAAACAAAATATTTTGGCCACTTTTACCCTTTATCATACAATCCCGATTTTTAACGAGCCTGTAAAAAGGAGACCTTTTAAAAACATTGTGGGAAAAGGAGAAAATGCTGGTAACCAGCATTTTCTCCTTTTCCCACAATGTTTTCTACTCTTCTAAACTCAAGTTTTAATTTTTGAGTAATATTCATTTTGTCGTCTGTAAGTGATTTAAATTTTAAATGGGCAAGTCTAAATTTGTCATTTGGTAAAGAGTTAACAACTATGTGGCTTAGATCTAAGATCAAACTTACAGATCCGTGTAGTCTGACAGTCCCATCTTGATCTACACATTCCACAAAAAATATCTATGTGCATGCAGTTGTTCAAAAAAAAAAGGGAGACCTCTCTATCAGACGACAAAACTTGACGTGTCCAAATTCAAAGCGTTCTTAAAAAATTCACAGAAGATAAATCATACCCGACCAAAATGATCGTTTGATTGATTGATTGTACGGTGTTTAACGCCGTTTTCACCATTATTTCAAGTGCACCTATCCATGCCTTCCTGGAGTCTCTTTTACTAGTACTCCGTACAATCTTCTCTCTAAGCCACTGGCTGCTTTCCTAGAGCGACCTAAATGATCGTTGATTGATTGTATGGTCTTTAACGCCCGTAACCAGTGCTCCAAGCAATCTTCTTTCCAAGCCACCAGCTGCTTTCCCACAGCGACCCAAATGATCGTTGATTGGTTTTATGGTGTTTAACGCCCGTTTTTCAACATATAACGGCAAGTGCAACTATCCATGCTTTCCTTCTTTCCTTGAGTCTCTTTTACAAATGCTCCACACAATCTTCTTTCTTCTTTTCAAGCCACTGGCTGCTTTCCCATATAACCATCGTCTCGAAGGGATGGTCAACGGTGCAAGAGGAATGAAACCTGTCGCAGTGACCATCATCAGTTCTCGAATAGAAATTGGCCTAGCCAGGGTTTTTAGCCAGAGATCGAACACCACAGCCTTCCCCCCCCCCCTTTCTCAAGTCCTTCAGGCTACCGACTGAATTAACGGGGCTCCGCATGGTGGAGGCTTGTCTTTGACAGGGTTGTAAACATTGTAGGAAAAGATAAAAATAGTGGTTTCGAGTATGTTCTCCTTTTCCCAAAGTGTTTTTAAAGACCTTTTCCCAGTGAAACACGAAATTGCTTGGTAATAGACTCAATCCTTTATCAAATAATCCCTGATTTTTACGACCAAGAGATAGAAGCCTTTTGAAAACAATGCGGGAAAATGATTACGATCATTTTCTCCTTTTCCCACAATGTTTCATATCCTGCTGGAAACAAATTTCAAATGTTGAGTTGCTTTTATTTTGTCGTTTGTAAGTGCTTTCAATTAAGGCCTGTCTAAAATTTTATCGTTTGGTGAACACTTCTAAACGTGTTTGATCTTTGCAGAAGCGTTTATAGATTAGAATGTAAACTTCAAACTTTTACCTTTAGCTTTACGGATAAGCACTTTGCTCTTTTACAATATGACAAAATTCTAGCCTTGTCCAAATTGGAAAAAAGATGCAGACGACAATTTCAATATGGCTCAAATAGCTCAATTTTTCCCTTGATAGGATAGAAAATATTATGGAAAAAGGAGAAAATGCTGGTCACCAGCATTTTCTCCTTTTCCCATAATGTTTTCGAAACGGTTCTTTTCCCTGGGTCGGTAAAAGTCGGACTTGTGTAAAGGGTTGAATATCAGATAAAGGTTGTTGACTGAAATTTAAGTTGTCGTGGGGTAACTCTTTTAACCCATTACCACACAATCCCTCCTTTTGATGCTCCTGAGAAAGAAGCCTTTAGAAAACATTGTGGGAAAAGGAGAAAATGCTGGTAACCAGCATTTTCTCCTTTTCTCACAATGTTTTCTATCCTTTAGAAAACAAATTTCAAATTTTCAGTCACTTTTATTTTGCAGTCTGCAAATGCTTTCAATTTGGACCGGTCTAAAATATTGTCGTTTGGTAATGGTTTAAAGCCATTTTTTTTTTTTTTCAAATAGTGCAGATAAAGATTAGAGCACATCCCCTTAAATCACCGATCAAGACTTTAACTATATTGTTACAGATATTTAGACCAAAGAATTTCTAAAACTAGAAATTCTTGTTCGTATTTAACAACAAAGTGGATTTATTTCAGATATTTTGCTTCCATAAAAAATTTTTAATACCATTTCACGAATGACTTCAAAGGTTAATATATTGCAGAGTTAGATATAATATGTAGATTAATCAAACGTTTTAATATAAAATCGATCGATGTTTTATATATAAATCCAATTATGCAAATTAACTCCCTTTACTCCCTTAAAACAAGTCTGTACCAGAGGACTAGGTGAAAATCTTTGTAAAATGATAAAAATATTTTTGAGTTCATGCAAGAAGACTGAGAAGCAAGCAGAAATTGACAATTTCTCCTTTTGCGTCAATGCTTTCAAAGCTGGTAGTTGCTAGACGAAAATGGTCGTATAGGTCTGCATTAATCTTTTAACCCATTTCCACACAATCCCTATTTTTGACTACCCTGAGAAAGAAGCCTTTAGAAAATATTGTGGGAAAAGGTAACCAGCATTGTTTTCTTTTTCCAACAATGTTTTCTACCCTTCACAAAACAAATTTCAAATTTTCAGCCACTTTTATTTTGTCGTCTGCAAATACTTTGGATTTGGACAAACCTAAAATTATGTCGTTTGGTTTAGAGTTAACTCCTTTACAGTCGAGTAAATTTTTGAAATTTTCTATTTTGAAATCATCTGCAGACGACAAATAACGCTTGGCTCAAGTTATGAAAAAATACTGTGTAGGAAAGGGGAAATGCTGGTTTCCAGTAATTTCTCGTTGTTTCTTTTAATGCTTCCAAAATGTCTTACCCAGGGTCATTAAAACTGGGGTTTATGTGAATAAGAGTCTTCTTCGGTTTGTTAACCCTTCGGCTGCTCGATGACCCTTTGCAGACAGTGTAGATCAAGATCAGACTGCACAGAACGTGCAGTCTGATCTTGGATCTACTCTGTCCGTTAAGAAGGTATTTTTCCCTCCAAAACAATAATTTTGATATAGCAAATTTAATTGTTATTTTTTTTTTCTATCGGGCTTGATATAGATCTTGTTAAATTCCGTTTATTCAGTAGGATAAGGGTTTAATACTTAGGATGCGAAGTACAAACTCAATGACCTTTTGCAGACAGTGTAGATCAGGATCAGACAGCAGAGAGCGTGCAGTCCGATCTTTAATCTACACTGTCCCATAAGATGTCTTTTCCCACAAAAAAAAACTTCAGATATAGTAAAATTTTGATTTTTACTATCAACTTGATAATTGCATTCCACTTATTTAGCTAGATAAGAGTAAAGCATTTTTCCAACACGTTTGGAATTATTTTTTTTTTATTAATATATTCTTTCATTTGGCCTACAACACACAAGAAGAAGTATTCAGACGGTTGCGTAAAGCGTCGTCTCGGATCAGCCTGAGCAATCTGCTCCGGCAAATCCGAAACGACACTTTCCGTTTCTATATATAATTGTCTGTTTAGCGCGAGTCTGCTGAAGAAAAAAATCTAATGTAGTCGTACAGTGCCGTCTCGGATTAGCCTGCGCGGACTGCGCAGGCTGATCTGAGACGACACTTTACGCAGGTGTCCGGATGCCACTTTTTCGCCTGCTGTAAGCCATTTATCTTTTATCGATTAGCCACATATATCTGGTATATACCGAGTGAAACATTTGGTGACGCAAGAACACGTGTCTTCTTTTTCAATCGTTTCCCATGGACTCGAGTTTACAATAAGAGAAGTCGAAAAAATAAGAAACTTTCGCGTGAAATAGACATAATTCAAGTTCATTATTTCTTCAATATTTATCACATTGTTTCCAAAATAGGTGGTCTGCCAGATGATAAGATTAAAAAACATCTGTAAGAGATAATGGGTCATATTTGTACCAAACAGCAAAATTTTGGACTTGTCCAATTTAAAATCATCAGCAGACAATGCATGAAGTACAGTACAAATGATCCAATTTATCCGTAAAAGAGTGGAAACCAGTGTGATAAATGGAGAAAAGCGGCTGGAGTAGAAAAATACGTTGAAAGACCCGATCAACCTCAATTGCCCTTCATGGGTTCGAAACCCACAAGATGTTGTTTGTATTGTAACCCTTTGGCTGCTTAGCGCGTCTCACAGACGTTTTGCGGACAGAACGTGCAGTCTGATCTTGGATCTACGCTGTCCTACCTGGAGATTTTTTTCTCCGAAAGATCCCTTTGAAATAACAATTTTTGGGGTTTTACTATCAAATTGAAAATTTCATTTTTAGTTACTTAGCAGGACATGAGTTAACAATGCATTTGTTGCAAACTTTCATGTTTGAAAGATGGCAGCTCGTCCAGGATTGGCCATTGAGCCATTAATCCCATTTCTTGTCCTAAAACGGACTTTCTGCTTTATAAGGCCTAAAAAAAAAATGGTTTGTTTCGGGTCACCCGACCCTACCTGGAGATTTTACCCCGACCCTATTTTTTTTTTCCTTCCGATAAGACAAAATCGGCCTTTTATCTTACTGTGTCATAGAACACATCTGCCATGTACTACTACATACATACAGTGTTAAAATTCATTATTGAATATGAGAAGATGTTTTAATTCATATTAAAGATAAAAAGATAGTTTGAAGTCCCTCTGATCGGACGATGCCACGCTGATCATTGTAGTGTCATGGGTTTTCGCGTTTTTTCGGCGATCTATTTTTTCGTGACAATTAAGTATTTGAGTAAGTATTACTACATGATTTGACATCAGTTTGTCATTTTGAATAGCAGATAACTTGAAAATATGTCATTTTACACTAGATAAGAGGATTAACACCGTTATTACCTTGTCATAAATGACTCTCCAGTTTCATGATCATGAGCGTGTCGTTCGCATTTTATACTGACGTGTTTACGTATTTAGTCCATATTTCTGCTGGATGCACGAAAGCTAGGTTAAATGAAGCTCTAGACCATAAATTCCAGCGTCAGATACTTTGCAGCGTCAAAGACATGTCATTTCAATTTTCCAGCGCCAAAACCCGCACAATTGTCATCTTCGGAAGACCGTTGCCGATCTGCGATTACCGATTTGTAAAGAACAAAGACAATTTAAACTGAGCCATCTTTCGCTAGCAAATACTCAAATTGCAGCCAGGATTCGTCCGCTAAACCTAACGACCTTGTTAATGCTTTATTTTATTTTACTGTCCTAGTGACAAAAATGTTACAGGCGATCAAAACACAGTATCAACTTTTTGGGCACGAACATAATAATATATGATCACCTTAGAACGTTCCGAATTGGCATCTATATTTAAAACGGGGAAAACCCTAAGCTAGAGTGAGTGACTGTCAACATTTCGCTGCAAATCATTCTCCAAATTGCAAAGTTTTATAAATTTCATTGTTACTAGGGCTGTTTTACGTTCATGTACGTACAGCAGAGGCAATGAAAAACTGTGTGAAATTTTCTTATTTTATACGTGAACCACAAACATTTATACGTGATTGCACACACTCTGCACACGACGTAAATGTATCGCCAAGTATCGATACGATGAGTAAGAATTGCGATATACTATCGCCAGCAAAAATATCACGATGTTCTGATGTATCGATGATATCGCCCCAGCACTAACTTTTACTTATGATTTTTACTTTTCTTAATCGATTGAGAAATTCTGGAATCGACTGTAGTCGGTTCCTGAACTAGCTCAGTCCGAAAACTTGAAATCTGGTTTTTAGCGCTTGGTTTTGTGACTAATATCAATCAAATTTTGGATTCAACATAGTGGATAAATAACACGAAAATTGGCTGGTAAAAAGACAAATAAATTTTTGTCCACGGATGTCTTGACGAATCGGCAAGCTTCTCATTTGATCCCTGTCCCCGGGTTTTAAAATTTGGAATTTTGAAATGATCTTTGACGCTGAAAAATATCTGCCTAAATGTCAATCTGACTCCTGAAATTATCGTCTAGAGCTATATTTAACCTAGCTTGCACGCCACCGGTAGAATATGGGCTAAACACGATCAGTATAAAATGCGAAGGACACGCGGACGATGAATGAAGCTGGCGAGTCATTTATGACAAAGTAACAAAGGCGTTAATCCTCTTATCTAGCGTAAAGTGACGGATTTTAAGGTTACCTAATATTCAAACCGACTTAATGATGTCAAATTATGTAGTAACACTTTTCCAAAAATTGATTGTCACGAAAAAATAGATCGACAAAAAAACGTGAAAACCCATGACACTACCGTGATCAGCGTGGCATCGTCCGATCAGATAGACTTCAAACTATCTTCTCATATTTAATAATTAATTCAAACAGTGAATTTACACAAATCTCTGATAAAAACAATAAGTGGAAGCTAAAATTCTGTTCGTGAGTGAAAAAAAAAATGTTTTATGAAATGAAAATAATAGATCTATAGCAGACGGGGGGGGGGGGGGTTTAGAAAGGGTCGTCTGCAAATGCTTGAAATATGTCTACTTCATTCTAACTTGATTGGAAATAAAAATATATGGAACAAAATAACAAAATGAATGATATTGAATAAAGCAGAACATTTAATGTCAAAATGTGTCTGATCTATATGAAATTGAGGGGCAGCAGCACTCCTCCCAATTTTCTTGACGGATCTGGATAAAATTTCACAATGTTTCTCATCTCTTCTTCTTTGTGACCTAACACATATTGTCAAGGTTATGAGGTTTGCAATTCATAGCTGCGTCATGAAAAAAGGGGGCTTCATGTTATATTTCATTTTTCACCAATATTTCTAATTCATACTGGACAGTGGACAAATAGGGTCGTCCGCAAATGCTTGAAATGTCTGATTCTTCTTAAGTTGATTGGAAATTAAAATATAAGGAACAAAATAACAAAATGAATGATATTGAATTAAGCAAAACATTTAATGTCTTTGTGACCTATCACATATTGTCAAGGTTTTTAAGTTTGCAATTCATATCATGGAAAAGGGGGGCTTTATGTTTTATTTCATTTTTCACTGATACTTGAATTATATTTCTAATTAATATTGGACATATCTGAACGGATTTGGATGAAATTTTCTCAGATCATGTGACCTAGCACATACTGTCAAGGTTTTATAATTTATAACACTGTCATGGAAAAAGGGGGCTTCATGTAAAATTTAAATTGCATCTGTCCTTTCTTACGTCCATTTCTTGTGAACGCAACTCCTCTCACATTTCTAGACGGATTTGGATGAAATTTTCACAGAATGTTTCTCATCATGTGACCCAGCGCAGATTGTCAAGGATGTGTGTGTCATGGATAAAGGGGTCTTCATTTTATATTTAATTTTTACCAATCTCTCTAATTACTGGGCGTATCTCAACAGATATGAGTGATATCTCACAGATTGTTGGACCTTGTGCATATTGTCAGGGTTTTAGAATTTATTGCTGTGTCATTGAAAAGGGGGGTGCTTCATGTCAAATGTAAATTTTCATCTCTGTACCTCAAGCTACTGTACAAAATTTCATGAAACTTCATGTTTTTATTGCTTAATCAAAGCCAATGACCATTCAGTCTGTTGTGCATGCATCTGTCCATCCATCAGACCATCCGTAAACCTTTTAGATTATAAGTAGCACAACATATCAATTGAGCTACCCAGGCAGGTGCTAGAAATTCCAACACTTTAGTCTCTTAAAGCTAGCTGCTTGAAATAGCAGCTTGTGGTGGTGTACATTGTGATGACAGCACTCTTGTTTCACTTTTTAACTCTAAAAGACAACAAAAGTGGACACTTGTAATTTTACAGTTGCGTCAGGAATGTGTGTTCTAGATAAAAAAAGAAACATGCACATCCTTTGTTAACCCAACTTTTCTACAGTTAAATCAGTAAGTTATATAGACCTTTAAAGTGTTCTCGAGGAGGTGGGTATTAAACATAAAAACAAACGAAACATTCTAGTATTTATCAGTCTATTTAGAAACTTGCAAATAAATATTTTAACTTTTTCAGGTGTTTTAGGTTTTTACCACACAATCCACACTTTTAACAACCTTTAAAAAAAACTTTTGAAAACATTGTTTTTGAAAACATTGAGGGAAAAGGAGAAAATGCTATAAATCAACATTTTCTTTGTTTGCCATAATGTTTTCTACCCATCCCAAAACAAATTTCAGTGTGTGAGTAACATTTGTTTTGTCTTCTGCAAATACTTCTAAAAATTTCAATTAAGAAAAGAGTTAAACAAAAGTTGACAGCATTTAATGGGGGAGGGGATGGGGGAAGGGGGAGTGGGGAAAAGATACAAATATAGAAGTATTATAAGTATTACATAAATGAACATAGAATTTGACCAGTCAACACACAATAAGAAAATTAGTGACAGACTTCAGGTCTTTTGAACACATAATGAGAAATGGACTCAGAGCTAGTAGCTACCATTTTTTCTGTTTTCCTTAAGGTTTTTTTCCATTTTCAAAAGCAAATACCACCTTTTGATCCTTATTAAATATGTTTTCTACAAATGCTTAGGTTCGGACAAGTTTACATTTTTAAATGTTGTTAAGATTTTAAGCACTTTCAAAATGATTGGGTGGGAGGGGGGTGTTAAAAAAAATAATAATAAAAAAAAAAAATTTTGCCCCTACCCTACCTAACATTTTTGGAGACGTTACCCTAAACAAACCATTTTTTTTTTACGCCTAAATAGGCTTTGAGTCATCAATAAACGATGACTTTAAGAGGGTGTGTGTTACGGGAGACCACTCCTTCCTGCATGGCTTTGTGCCAATTAAAATACAGTTCCTAACAACTGCGTTAGAGAGATATCTCTTTAGCTCAGTGGTTATGGAAGTGGCCCTTTTACCCTCGAAACCCGATATGGGTCCAAATCCCGCCAGATGTGGTTTATGTTTCAGCCATGTATTTTTTGCGAACTTTCATGATCGTAAGATTAAAGACGTTTATGACAAATTCTTCCAACGGACAGATTTTTTTTAAACTTTGCACATACAAAGCTCATCATGTCTCTTGTAGATTACAAGGAAAAAAAATGGGGGTCCCCGTGCTCGTTTCCGAGAAATTCGCTTTTGAAAAAGGTATATACAGTTACAAAATTCAGCATATACTGGATTTAACACACCTTCCTTGAATAGTCAATTAAACAGGAAAATTGCCAGAAGAATATACAAATATACATCACTTTAAAGAAAAATAATTCAGTTTTGCACAAAAAACATATAAAAGCCTGGTTCTGAGCATGGCAAATGTACCAATGTACATTTTATATATAGACCATTGAGTTAAAAAGGGAGATAATTTGACCGGGTTAAGGGTTAATTTTAAATAAAAACATACTTTCTAACGGACAGATTTTTTTTTAAATTTCCACAATCATAGTACTTATAAATCTTGACAATAAGAAAAAATAAAAATGACACCTACCCGTGCTTTTTCCCCAGGAAAAGTTTTTAGTTTAGTTTTAGTTTAAACATATTTTATTGCCATACATATGTACATGTCAATAACAGCAATACATAAATACAATTTCTGGTATACATGGAATGACAAATGTACATTGGCAAAGGGGTCTGGCCACAAGTTCTCACAACTTAGATTCGGCCATTCCCCTCCTCCAATTACATATTTAGGAAACAACAGTCTTATGGCAGCTAAAAAAAATTCAAACTTTTCAGTAGTTAGGGATAATAAAGAGAAACAGATAATGAAAAATCTGAACATCAAGGACTAATGTACTAGACAACATCAGAGTGATAAAGATTATAGATATATTGTATATTATATATTGTCAGCCGGGATTGAGATTGGAGAATTCTGATCAAATGGCGACTCATATAGGATGGGCTCAAGGAACGTATTATAAACGGTCAATCAAACCTTCCTGAGTTTTTAATAAATTCTTGGACAGAATAAACTATTTCAATATTATCATTAAGGCTTAAATTATCAGATCCAAACAATAATAAATTTAAGTTTAAAGGGTGATATTTGCGGAGTTTGCGAAATAACATCAATCTTTGATTGGTATATGACAGGCAGTGAAAAAAATAATGCTCCGCATCTTCAACATAATAGCCACAGTGGCACAAATTACTGTCCGAAATGTGGTTTTTGTGTAAGTCAGATTTCAGGTCGCTACAATTATTTCTTAATCTCGCTTGAAAGACTGAGAATTTGCGATCTCCTACACCAAAGTATTTTGGGACTACAGACACTGGAAATTGAGGCAAGATTATTGACTTGAACATAGAAAGTGATTGTAGTGATTTTGTTTCCATCGGCAAATTGTTCCATAGAGATATTGCCGACGGAATAAACGACTTCGCAAAGATTTCGGTACGGCGGGCCAATGTTTCAATATCTAGGGAATTTCGAAGGGAATATACTGTACTATTTCCAACAGTTGATGGAAACAGTTGACATAAAAAGTCTGGAGCTTGACCATTGATGATTTTAAACGTTAAAATAAGTTTCTGGTATTTACGTCTGTCGGACAAGCTCAGCCAGCCGATCTCTGTATACAAATTTATAAGAGAAGTGGATCTCGTAAGTCCTGTAACTATTCTTGCAGCTTCGTTTTGAATTTTTTCAAGAGAATCTCTTTCACTAAAGGTACAGTTATCCCATACAACAGAAGCATACTCAAGAAGAGGGCGTAAAAATGATATGTAAAGTTGGTTCAAAGAATTTCGGCTTATTTTGAATTTTACCGCCCTCATCATTCCAAGGATTTTAGAAGCCGACACAGTCAATTGCCTTATATGTTCACGCCATTTTCCATTTGCAGAAAGGGTTAAACCTAAGTGTTTATGGTGTTCAACAAAACTTATTTGGACATTATCGAAGAACAAATTTGGGCTGGGAACGGTTTTTGCAGAAAAGATCATTGCTTCAGTTTTTTGGGGATTGAATGTAACCAGCCACTGCTTTGCCCAGTAAGAAATCATTAGTAAGTCATGATTAAGTATACCCTGAATATCTTGAACTGCTGCAGCTGAACAAGCTAATGATGTGTCATCAGCAAATAAACGTGAAATGCTGAGCAGGTTTTCAGAAATATCATTAACATAAATTAGAAATAGAAGAGGGCCGAGAACTGAGCCTTGTGGAACGCCCGCCTTAACATTCATTAGTTTTGACTTCGCAGTACCAACAAATACTGCTTGTTGTCTATTTGAAAGATAACTTTTAATCCAATTTAGCAAACAACCATTAATTCCATTTTGTTGCAATTTGAAAAGTAGACCCTTATGCCATACTCTATCAAAAGCTTTCGAAATATCACAAAAAACCATACAAGTATTCTGGTTAGAGTCCAGAGAAGAAACAACTTGATGATAGATATCAATCAGCTGATGAACAGTAGAATGACCTTTTAGAAAACCTGACTGCTTTTGGTATATTATGTCATTTGAAACAAAGAAATTATACATATACTTGTAGACACACCGTTCCATTAATTTTCCAACACAACTTAGTAAAGATATAGGACGGTAGTTACTAACGCAAGATTTGTCTCCTTTTTTGAACAGTGGCATGATAATAGACTGTTTCCAACTTTGCGGAAAAGTTTCTTGATCAAGAGATTTATTGAAGATCCTACACAAGGGCTTTGATATACTGTGTTTTGTAGCCTTGAGTAGTTTATGACTTATTTGATCCGGTCCAATTGCTTTATTTATGTCTAATGTTCCAATAATACTTTCCACATCCGCAACAGAAATTTGAATGGTTGAAAGAGTATTTAGTGTTTTGTGAACAAAGTTTGGTAAAGTGGCATTTGAGTCATCTAAAGTTGATATGGAAGTAAAATATTCGTTCAGACAATTAGCTTTATCTTCGTCAGTATAATGAAACGTTTCTAAGTCATTATTCAATGTTTTCAAAACTGGAATCGAATTAATGCTGGTACTGTTGTTGACCAAACTGCGAAGATATTTCCAGTACTGTTTTGGATTTTCAAAACGCGATGAGGATAGACGTTCGTCAAGATTACTGTAGTAGCGTTGTTTAGCGTATTTCTTTAGGTTATTTACTTTATTGCGCATTTTCTTGTATTTTTCCCAATCATTTATACGCTCGGATTTCGTAGCTATAGCCTTTAGTCTGTCTCGTTGTCTACTTGTTCTTCTTATCTCCGAATCGTACCACGGTCTGTCGTTAGGTCTTATCGTAATTTCTCCAGAAGGAATACACTGGTTCATCAAATTCATTAAAATACGGCTAAAGCGGATACATGCATCATTTATGTTAAGGTTGTCTATGAAATCCCAGCACTCATTGTCAATCAATAAATTAAGCTGGTTAAAGTCAGCTCTGTCGAAGTACCATACCTTACGTTTTGAACAATGCCTTAGAGGCTGACAGAAATTTAAAACGACTAGAGTTGCTTTGTGATCACTTATTGAACTATCAACATCCAAGGTATCGGAATGAAGGGCAGGAACAGTGTTAGAAATTAAAATTGGATCAAGAAGAGTTGCAGAATTCTCTGAAATACGGGTAGGTTTTGTGATGACATTAGTAAAGTCGTTTAAAGAGATTATATGACTTAGGTGATGTTCATTTGGATTTAGGAGGTCCTCGTTAAGATCGCCAAGCAATAATATATGTGGACAACACTCAAGTGCCTTTTCAATATTGATACTTAAATTTTCCCAAAATGCTACAGGTGTACCTGGAGGACGATAAATTGTACATAGCAGAATGACTGTAGATCGATACTTGATTTCAACCCAAATAGACTGAATAGCCTCAGATTCTAGGTCAAGCCTTCTTTTTGAAGCATATATATTTGAAACATATACCAAGATTCCACCAGAATGAGATGTAAGGTCGCGCCTATACATAGTAGAAACATGACTTTCGATCTGTAAGTCGTCATTCTTTACTGTTACATCTAGATGTGTTTCTGTAAAACTTAATACATCAAAATCGGATAAATGATCAGCAATATAATTAAGTTTGTGTCTGATGCTGCGAATATTCAAATGCACACACGACAGAGAGCCACTGTCATCGTGTTGTAAACAAGTAAAGGGACCTGGATTTAGTTCTATATCTCCCGAAAGGAGAAGTAGTATTGAAGCGAGAAACCAAAGATGAATTCGAAATTTCAAATTAGAGATACAAAAGAATAGAAAACATGTAATCGAACTGAAGGAAGGTTCAAAAAGTTTATTCGTTGTCGAAGAGAACCTCTTGCCAACCCTGCGTGTTTTAACACAGAACAAACCTATAGCCGCGCGCCAAATTGCAATAAATGTACCTATGGCGGATCAGTTATATCAAAATCCATAAACAAGTCCCCAGGAAAAAGGGATGAAGGTCACATTTGAAGTTAATTTTTTCCAAGGAAAGGGATAAAAGCTCGGCTGACATGATGGAAAAGGGAAAAATTATTCTGTGGAAGAAATTTACCCTTTTCCCACAGTATTTTTCAAAGAGGAATGGCTATACTTCAAGAAATAGGTATACT
This sequence comes from Tridacna crocea, assembly GCA_943736015.1. Lineage (NCBI taxonomy): Eukaryota > Metazoa > Mollusca > Bivalvia > Cardiida > Cardiidae > Tridacna > Tridacna crocea. Next base: position 26,994,908 of record OX031066.1, on the reverse strand, counting down.
TCAACAGCTTCAATTCTCTGCCTGTTTCATTGTTTGCTGTGTAACTGGACTTTTTTCCAGCTAATTCTTTACCAGTCATACCATCCTTACACTGGCAGGCCAGTTTTGATGCTATCACCTTCTCCGGAAAGGATAGCATGACAACTGGCCTGCCAGTTTCAAGAAAACGTCAGAAGCTGTATCATTTTCATCGTTGGATGGCTGATATTACGTAAAAAATTCCATTTTCCACGACAAATAAGCATTCGTTTTGGTGAAAACTTCCCCTTTTTATTTCAACCATAGAATACCATGGCTAGTGCAACCGTGCTGTTACCATCCGTAGAATGTTCTTCTTGTAAAAGTGCACCGTCGGTCCGCTGTTACTATTGTCATTTGTGCGAAAAATACACAATAGCGCTGATAGTTTTACTATCTGTGAGAAATACACATGCGCAGTATGGATGCGCGTAAAAATTTATACCAAACGTCGTTAAAAATCAAGGACAATAGTACAAAGTCATTCGAATAAAGAATGACGAGTTGGCTTGTATTTCATTTAGTTTATGAGCCGATATTTTCGGAACCGGAAGATCGTCACATCATTTTATCGTGAAAGCCATTGACTCTGAATTTGAAGAGACCTGCTGGTCATTTAAACTACCATTTCGTATAGACAGGTTAAGGACTGGCATTTGGCAGAAGATAAACGTTTCGTGCAATAATGTTGTGCAAGACCAGATGGGGAAAAGAACGGTTACTTTAACACGCACTTCTTCTTTTCCCACAATGATTTTTTTTCAACTTGTGAAAACCTAGCCGCCAGAGGTCGTTTCTGTAGAGTTAAATAACTGATATGGTTACTAGTCATGGAAAGGGTCTATTGAAGGGCTTAAAATATCCGGATTATGTAAATTGTAGGTTAAAGTCCGACACACTTGCACTATCCTTACTTTGTGTGCTAATATTTGTAAATCCTTGTCACCTTTAACCAAACAATAATGGATTGATTGTATGGTGTTAAACGCCGTTTTCAACAACATTATTTCGGTTATATCGCGGCGGCCAGTACACCTGTCCATGCTTTCCTGGAGTCTCTTTTACCAGTACTCAGTACAATATTTTTTTCCAAGCCACTGGCGGTTTATCAAATGGCGGTTTATCAAACACTTTTCATAGAAGTAAAACTACTCCTGAAAATTTACACTATTTGAAAACATTACGGGAGAAGAACAAAAGGCTGGCTACCAGCATTTACTGCCTTTCTCGTAACGTTTTTATTTTTAGAAACACATTTTATATTTTGATAAAGGTTTTAATCTTTAACAAACAACGAAATGCTTCACTTGTCCAAACTGAAAACATTTTCGTGCGACAATTTAAACAAATGCATGGCAGAAATAAAACACGGGGCAGGATTCGAACCCTAAAATGCCCGGACCAAAGGCCAATACCATAACCACTGAGCCAAAGAGATATCTTCCCAACGCATTCCTTAGATATTATATTTGAATCAGGACAAAGCCACGCATGAAGGAATGGTCTCCCGTAACATTCATTACCTGCGCTTTGATAGATGATGAGCAAAATCAACATTTCTCCTTTTCACACAATGCTTTCTCTTTATAAAAACAAGAGGACCATGATGGTCCTATATCGCTCACCTGAGTACCAAGCAGCACAGGTCTAAACTAAAGATATATACCAAATAACAAGGTTCAAGGCCAAACGATAATGAAACAGGAGCAGCAAACTGTTGCAATCTAACTTCAGACTTTGAAGTTCCATTCCATACAAGCAAGAAATACTGTAAAAATGAAGATCAAAGTGGAATTACTAAAAATTCCTGCTACGTAGAGTTATTGTTCTTGTGCACTGCACTCTGTAATATTGCAAAAAACATGAATACCAAGTTTGAAATCATTCTGACTTAAGATAACAGTTATATTCAGGGCAGGCACTAAATGCTGTAAAAATGACATTCAAAGGGAAATAACTTAAAGACATCACAAGGTACAGTTACAATTCTTAGGCAATGCACTTCCAAATACTGCAACAAATAAGCATACCAAATATCAAGTCATTCCTCCTTAAGATGACAAAGTTTTGCTCCTGACAAAGCAAGAAATGCTATAAAAATGAAGGGGGAATAACTCAAAATTTGTGCTAGGAAGTTATGGTTCTTGTGCAGTGCACTCCATAATTTTTCAACAATCATACATATCAAATTTGACGATGTTCAGGCTGTAGATGACAAAGTTATATTCCAGACAAGCAGAAAATGCTGTAAAAATTTCAATCAAAGGGAATTAACTTATAGACAGTATGAAGTAGAGTTATGGCTCTTTCACACTGCACTCTGTTTTATTGCAATAAACACAAATGTCAAGTTTCCAGCCTAAGAACTATTCCAAAAAAAACTTTCTAATTCAAGGGCAAATAACTACCATTGTTCTGGTCACCCATAATAGGACTCATCTGAGATCTTAGAGTCATATATGTTGTGACCAAGTTTGGAACTAATAGGTTGATATTTGTGGATGCTAGAGTGTAAACAAAGTGAAATACAGCAATTTTTTTAATTCAAGGGCAAATAACTCCAGTTGTTCTCGTCTGAATACACCAATAATCAACCTCATCTGAGATCTTATGGTCATGTATATTTTGTCCAAGTCTGGTGTTGATTGGTTAATAATTGTAGATGCTTGAGTGAAAACAAAGTCAAATATAGCGATTTTTCTAATTCAAGGGCAAATAACTCCAGTTGTTCTGGTCCGATGAGACCCATCATCAAACTCATCCGAGATCTTATGATCATATATATTTTGACAAAGTTTGGTGCTAATTGGTTGATATTTGTAGATGCTAGAGTGTAAACAAAGTGAAATACAGCTATTTTCTTTATTCAAGGGCAAATAACTCCAGATGTTCTGGTCCGATTTGACCCATAAGCAAACTCATCCGAGATCTTATGGTCATACACACTTTGTCCAAGTTTGGTGTCGATTGGTTAAAAATTGTAGATGCTAGAGTGAAAACAAAGTCAAATATAGCAATTTTCTTATTTCAAGGGCAAATAACTCCTGTCGTTCTGGTCTGATGAGACCCATAATCGAACTCATCCGAGATCTTATGGTCATATATATTTTGAGAAAGTTTGGTGCTAATTGGTTGATATTTGTAGATGCTAGAGTGTAAACAATGTGAAATAGATAGCTATTTTCTTAATTCAAGGGCAAATAACTCCAGATGTTCTAGTCCGATTTGACCCATAAGCGAACTCATCCTAGATCTTATGGTCATACACACTTTGTCCAAGTTTGGTGTCTATTGGTTAAAAATTGTAGATGCTAGAGTGAAAACAAAGTCAAATATAGCAATTTTCTTAATTCAAGGGCAAATAACTTCTGTCGTTCTGGTCTGATGAGACCCATCATCAAGCTCATCCGAGATCTTATGATCATATATATTTTGACAAAGTTTGGTGCTAATTGGTTGATATTTGTAGATGCTAGAGTGTAAACAAAGTGAAATACAGCTATTTTCTTTATTCAAGGGCAAATAACTCCAGATGTTCTGGTCCGATTTGACCCATAAGCGAACTCATCCGAGATCTTATGGTCATACATACTATGTCCAAGTCTGGTGTCGTTTGGTAAAAAATTGTAGATGCTAGAGTGAAAACAAAGTGAAATATAGCAATTTTCTTAATTCAAGGGCAAATAACTCCTGTCGTTCTGGTCCGATGAGACCCATCATCGAACTCATCCGAGATCTTATGGTCATATATATTTTGAGAAAGTTTGGTGCTAATTGGTTGATATTTGTAGATGCTAGATTGTAAACAATGTGAAATATAGCTATTTTCTTAATTCAAGGGCAAATAACTCCAGATGTTCTGGTCCGATTTGACCCATAAGCGAACTCATCTGAGATCTTATGGTCATACACACTTTGTCCAAGTTTGGTGTCGATTGGTTAAAAATTGTAGATGCTAGAGTGAAAACAAAGTCAAATATAGCAATTTTCTTATTTCAAGGGCAAATAACTCCTGTCGTTCTGGTCCGATGAGACCCATAATCGAACTCATTCGAGATCTTATGGTCATATATATTTTGAGAAAGTTTGGTGCTAATTGGTTGATATTTGTAGATGCTAGAGTGTAAACAAAGTGAATTATAGCAATTTTCTTAATTCAAGGGCAAATAACTCCAGATGTTCTGGTCCGATTTGACCCATAATCGAACTCATCCGAGATCTTATGGTCATACACACTTTGACCAAGTTTGGTGCTGATTGGTTGATATTTGTAGATGCTAGAGTGTAAACAAGAAAATGTGAACGGACGACGGACGGACGGACGGACGACGGACGGACGACGGACGGACGACGGACGCCGACGGACGGTGAGTGATCACAATAGCTCACTCTGAGCACTTCGTGCTCAGGTGAGCTAAAAACAAAAAACGTACACAGGCAGTATAGATCTAACACTAAAATGCATCTTAAGTAGGCCAAACTCAATAAAACGCTACCAGGTGCGATTCATTCAGCTATTATCAGCTATTATTTAACATATGCACCGGTCATTTATTGAAACAGCCCCTGTAGGTGTCACACCTGTGGTTTTGGGCCAGATTGAAAATAGAGTAAAAGTTGCCATCTTTGAAGCCTCACAAATCGCTTAATGGCAAAACTTTTGCTTTCCCATCTCTTGCTCTCTATAGTACATCCATAGTCCTTCGACAAAAATGCATTAAAAACAACATGTCAACCGATTGCGTTTTTCGCTAAATCTCAAAAACAACGGGCACCCTAGAATTTTCCCTCTCAAAAACACATGTTCACCGCCATGACCCCGATTTTTTGTTCCTCTAGTGACACAAAATAGTCCACTCAATATACAATAAAAACGTATCTAAGTGGTTCCCCAATGCCTAAATTTGAAGCAAATCTAAATTATATACCACCAAGCCCTCTTAGCTCCATACAACTGTGCAACAAAAGTGCTATTGCAAATTTTCACTTGGGACTACTTTTGACTACTAAGAGCCGGAAGCAGTCTCGCAGTGGTGCGACACCTGTAGGCGTGGGCGATGTAAGTTCTACTTTTCCCTAGCATATGGGATGGGTGATACGTCATAGCAGACAACTCTCCGACATAGCTTATATCTCGCCTTGCTTTCGTTTTAAGTCGGGATTATTGTGTTAGTCATAACATACTTAGCAGCTTAATGGCTAAAACCATTAGGCTAAAACCCTTGTCACAATAATCCTACTTATATATCACGGCGGGGAATCACGTGACACAACAACAACAACAATGACCGTTATTTGAAAAAATTCCCCAACTTCAGGTAAGAAAATCTTCAATAATTCCGTTAATACATGACCGATTGGAATTTGGTTTGAAGCAGAGAAGGCGGAAGGACTCCAGGGATTTGCTTGGTGTGTTAGATTTTTTAAACAACACCTGATAGAAAAGTTATTGACGAGCAAACAAATTATCCAGGGTAAAAAATTTGTTTGCTCGTCAATAACTTTTTTATCAGGTGTTGTTTAAAAAATCTAACACATCAAGCAAATCCCCGGAGTCCTTCCGCCTTCTCTGCTTCAAACCAAATTCCAATCGGTCATGTATTAACGGAATTATTGAAGATTTTCTTACCTGAAGTTGGGGAATTTTTTCAAATAACGGTCATTGTTGTTGTTGTTGTGTCACGTGATTCCCCGCCGTGTATATATAGTGACCCTAAGAAATGTAGGTATTAAAACATTGTGGGAGAAGGAGAAAATGCTGGTGACCAGCATTTTCTCTTTTCCCACAACGTTTTATCCTTAAAAAAAAGAAACAATATTCATATGTTAAGTAACATACAATTTTTGTATGCCAATGCTTTGAACTTAAACAAGTCTTAAACTTTCTCGTTTAGTTAAGAGTTAATGATTGGTTTATATTTGAGTTAAAACTCCGTTTAACAGCTTTAGTACATATCACAGCACGGCGGTCAGTGCACCGACGCATGTGTTTCTTGGATTTACCACACCAGTATTAACACAATGTTTTTTTTCCAACTCACTAACTACTTTTCTTACATGCATCATAGGAGAGAAGCGATTAATCGACCGGGAAAGAAAGTTTGCCTCAACCGGAGCAATCTCCGAGCAGAGCTGTCGTTCGTTACCCTCACCATACATCTCTGCGATGGGCTAAATGACAAGAATCTTGTCAAACCGAGGAAAAGATGTTTTGTTACTGTTTCACTGTTTCATGTGTAAAATTATAAGGTAGACAAAGGAAATATGATTCTGGATACATTATAGGTGCGTTAAAACTGATGAATTTACCTGTATACAATGGAACTATTTTTTTTCGAGCCTCTTTACTAATCGGAATCTTACGCCAATTTTAACAAAAATGGCTGCGCCCATGAATGATGACAACAGTTTTGACACACCAATAAATCTTAGTTTATGAGATCAAAATACAAGTTATGGTCCTTTGAAAGACATTTAAGCTTTTCAGAAAATCCGTCTTTTTCACATTTCCTGCCACTTAGTCTGATTCGCCGTATGCTGTTTGAACAGCACACAAAGTAATCGATATTGGTCTTTCTTTCACCGGCGTTTGTGTCGCCATTTTGAGTTCTAATCCTGTGACGAAAGTATCACATAATGACAGACTACTTTCTGTGCCCACTACAGAGGTGAATGTGAATGATCCGGAGTGCAAGAGAGTGCAACCGGATATCGAACTTGCAACTAGAAGGCTATTTGTCAAAAACGCTTTGCACAAAGCCAGTCAGGAGGGCAAAGAGCCAAGGAACTGGCTACTTTTCTTACATGCACCATAGATTAGAAGCGAAAAAACGACGGAAAGAAAGTTTGCTTCAACTGGATATCGAACTTGCAACTAAAAGGCTACTGGTCTGAAACGCTTAGCACAAAGCCATTCAGGAAGGCAAAAAGCCAAGGAACCTTGACAGCACAGTGTTTGTTGGTCTCTATGTTAGAGACGCCCTGGAAAGTCAATTAACCCATTACCACACAATCCCTACTTCGGACGACCCTGAAAAAAGGCTTTAGAAAACATTGTGGGAAAAGGAGAAAATGCTGGTAACCAGCATTTTCTCCTTTTCCCACAATGTTTTCTACCCTTCACAATAAATTCCAAATTTTCAGTCATTTTTTTTTTTGTCGTCTGCAAATGCTTTCGATTTGGACAAACCTAGAATTTTGTCGTTTGGTAATGAGTTAAAGCATCGAGTAAGAGTTACTGTTCAATAGAATGAACATTCTGTTTAACTCAGAGATTGTGTAAATACTTTAAATCAATGAACAAATATTGCACTCTTCAGAATCCATTCATTCATTATCAACGATCGTATTTGGTAAGCAAATACTTGGCGCACAATACTTCATTCCCTGCCAAATAAAATAGTCCCCTTTTATCCGAAAGGTTGAAATTGTAATTCTACGCGTAAATTTTTTACCCACACAATCTGAAGTTTTAACCTTTAGGGAGAAAGCGTCAAAATCATTATTGGGAAAAAAGAGAAAACGCTTGTGTACTGCAGAGAAATGACCCTCCCCTACAGAATGACCCATGGGTCATTTCACCACGTAGAGTAATGACCCGGGTCACTATTCTACGTAGAGAAATGACCCCAAGGAATGGCCAGGGACATTATTCTTCGTAGGGAAATGACCCCAGAGGAATGACCCGGGTCATTATTCTTCGCAGATAAATGATCCTAGATGGACATTTCTCTACGTAGAATAATGGCCCGGGTCATTCCTCTACGTAGTAAAATGACCTCTGGGGTCATTTCTCTACGAACAATAATGACCCGGGTCATTTTGTAGGGGAGGGTCTTTTCTCTGCATTGCATCGGCAATTTCTCCTTTTCCCAATAAGTTTTTGACTTAATTTACGAGCAACTTTCATCATTTAAGCAACTTTTATATTGTTGTCTGTATAATTTTGACATGCCTAAAATTTTGTCGTGTGGAAAAGTGTCAAAAAAAAAGTCTGATCATATCTTAAATCAAGTAAATGTGGGTGTAAAACAAGGATTAGAATGCATATTCATTCCAGTCCGATCTTGATTTACGCGAACTGCACAAGGCAATTTATTTGTCGTTCTAGGTAATGAATGGGATAAAAATATTGTCGAGATTTCTTTTTGCAAATTGCGTTTACATATTAAGTGCGATCAAATAGTATAAATCATTTGTGGTGTTGGTTTTTTTTTTCTCCTTTATCCGTGAATGCACCAAGGAGCTCTGTCGACAACAAAGTGAACTCGAGGCGACTCACTGACTTTTTGCGGACAGTGCAGATCAAGATCAGACTGCACAGAACGTGCAGTCTGATCTTGGATCTACACTGTCCGATGTGGAGATATTTTTCCCCAAGACATAAATTTGAAATACCAATCATTCGGCCTTTTATTATCGAATGAAAGTCTCATTTAATTATTTACCAAACGACAAAATTTTAAACTTGTTCAAACTGAAAGCATTTGCAGACAATAAAATGAAAGTAATTGAAAAATTGAAACCTGGTTTTAGAAGAGTAGAAAATATTGTGGAAAAAGGAGAAAATGCTGGTTACCAGCATTTTCTCCTTTTCCCACAATGTTTTCAGAAGGCTTCTTCGTCTGTGTAGTAAAAACCAGGGATTGTTTGGTAAAGGGTAAATCTATTTTGCACGATGAGAGTAAAACGTAGTTTGCGAGTCCAGGTTTGAATACAGACTATTTCTTGTTTCATTATCTCCCGCTAGATGGCATTCTACAAATACTCATCTATCTGATATGGGCATCCTGGGTACAGAGCCGAACCACTTTCCTACGCGACAACCGTTACTTTTGAATTTCAAACTGAAATAAAGGTTTACCCAATAAAACGCTACCTCGTGCAATTCACTCGACTATGATCACCAGTTTAGAGATATCTGTTACTAAAGAAGGTCTCATTTCACCTCAAACGTATTGATACGTAAAAACTAATTTCAACATTGCTACTTTATAGAGCGTAATATTACAGTCAGCCCGCTTTTGGGGCTAGTAGTGATGCGTCATAAAAGACAGTCGAATCTTCGAAGAATATGACATGCGCAGACAACGTCCAATGTGGGCATCCTGGGTACAGAACCGGAGCACATTTCTACGCGACAACCGTTACTTTGAATTTCAAACAAAAATAAACATGTACTCAATAAAACGCTATACCTATTACGATTTATTCAATTATGATCAGCAGTTCAGAGAAACCTGGAGCTAACGCAGGCTTGATTTTTCCGCAAACGCATTGATAAAACCATTTTCTCTATTGCTATTTTATAGCACTTATTATACAATCTCCCTAATATCAGGGGGAGTGATGGGTCATATAAGACAGGTCGATTCTTCGAAGACTATGGCATGCGCAGACAACGTTTCTTGTCTTCATCTCAGACTTGAGTCGCTGCTGTTAAACTATTTACCAGACGAAAATTTCTTTACATGTCTGAAGATGCATCAAAATGACAAATTAGATATGACTCAAATGATAACAGTTTTCGATGGACAGGAAAGAAAGCAATGTAGGAAAAGGAGAAAAGCTGGTAACCAGCTTAATCACTGTAACTTGGATAGACTTTGCTGACATGGAAGAGCAACCGATGCTTGGGAAAAAATGATTTTGAGCAAGTGTTTGGAAGCTGATCTTCGTGTATATATATTTTTGTTTTGAAAATGCCATCACAGATCGAGATTAGTCTCAATAATGAGAAGTTACGGTGATTTTTTTTTCTCATATTTGGACATTTATTGTGCACCGTGTCGTGTCAAGTCCATCGTAGATTTTCCAGTCGCAAAGATATAGCGCTATATAGCGCCTTTCTGTGTCGTCGGTTTAATCTATATTGCAGCAAAATGCAGCCTTAAGTAACTAACATGAACAAAGTAACCAGAGACAAATTACTTTAAACCTTTCATTGCCTAAAAAGCATGTAGAAGTCGTTTAAAACATGTAAATCTCGGAAAAAAAACACTGACGAAAGTTATCGTGCCATTTTAAGCTTTTTCGGGAATGTAAATAAGTCATGTAACAGGTGAAATGCACGGTTTATTCTTGTGATCATCATTTAAATTGAAAATATTTATATTTCCAACTAAAGATTATTAAATATACAAACAACAGGTATATTTAAATCCTAGTTTTGTGCTATTTTTGCGAAATGATGAGAGTTCCAACTTGCACACAAAATTTGTGCGGAACTTTCATCTGGTTTTGCCTTGATCGTCTCTGTACCCAGTGCCGACCAGTCAAAAAGTAACATCGCCTTTGGAGACAGCTATCTGTACTAAGATCCAGATTGGTTAGAGATAAGTATAAAAGTTTAACTTAACTTTGGAGACGTGAAATAAACGAAATACTTTTAAAAAGCTTGACACTAGTTTATTTGTCATTCGACAGACGGTAAGTATGAATATACTTATACGTACGAAGTTATCTCCCTTTATATAATGTAATTATGCACGTTAACCAATTACCACACAATCCCTACTTTTGACGCCCCTGAGAAAGAAGCATTTAGAAAACATTGTGGGAAAAGGAGAAAATGCTGGTAACCAGCATTTTCTCCTTTCCCCACAATGTTTTCTACCCTTCACAAAACAAATTTCAAATCTTCAGTCACTTTTATTTTGTCATCTGCAAATGCTTTCAATTTGGACCAGTCTAAAATATTGTCATGTGGTAATGGGTTAAGTCGCCTTTCAAAAATAAATGTACTTTTGCAAACAGTGTAGGTTAAGATCAGACTGTATAGATTATGTAGTCTCATCTTAGATCAATAAACCGTCTTATTGGATAAAAACAGGGAAAAAAATAACAAGAAATTTGGCATCTTTTCCCATATCGATTTTGTCTATTGTCGGGGGTCACGGGGGTGGGGTGGGGGCGGCTTAAAAGTTAAAATTATCAAGGAACTTCATGATGAAATGTCAAGTAACTACAATTATAAGGCATTTTAAGCATGAATTTGTCTTAACCATTTACCAAACAATCCCTAGTTTTTACGATCCTGAGATAGAAGCCTTTTGAAAACATTGTGGGAAAAGGAGAAAATGCTAGTAACCAGCATTTTCTCCTTTTCCCTGGGGCAAGATTAGACCCAACGGACGTTACAGACATTTTGATCTAAGTCTACCCTTCTGGATAAATTTACAAAAAAAAAACCGTGGGTTCAATTCAATTCATAAAATTCATTACAGTAGATGTCTAAACTTACATGATGGAGGCCGCAGGTCAAATCTTACAGAATGTGGTCTCGGGGTCTCTCTGGCATTCTTAGAAGCTTCCGAGGCATCGATAGCGTCTAGGTTGGCAAGAATGTGCAAAAAGTTCATCTTCAGCGATCAGTGTTTTTTTTCCTGAAAAGAGATCAAAACTAATAAAATTTAGTAAGTCCATCGTTGAGTAGTAGAACATTCACGATCAACTTCTAATAGTAGTTAAAGTACTTTGATTCAATTTGAATCAAAGTACTGAAACTACTAAGAGAAGTTAATGATATAAATCGTTGGTTTACTTCAAAAACCCCGTAACTACAGCTTGTAACAGGCTGTAGTTACGAGGTTTTTTAAGTAAACCGACGAAATTCGCAACCAACTAGATTTTAATAGAGAACCAACATTTTAGAAAAGTTCATTCATCTAACGGTTTACAACATTTGATCTATGAGTGAATAACATTATTTCAGGACGTGTTTCCATAAAAAAAATCCTGTATCTAAACATTATGTAAGGGGAATGAGGTGTAAGGAAATTTGTTTGAGTGAAGTGAAGTGAGAGTGGTTTGAAGAGTTGGTAAGTGTCTGAGTGGTTTGAAGTATTGGTGGGTGAATGAATGGTTTGAAGTATTGGTGGGTGTCTGAGTGATTTTGAGTGTTTGTTGTTGTCTTTGTGGTTCGGAGTGTTGATAGGTATCTGAGTGGTTTAGGGTGTTTGTGGGTATCTGAGTGGTTTGGAATGTTTGTGGGTATCTGAGTGGTACGAAATGTTTGTGGGTGTCTATAAGTGGATTTGAATGACGATGGGTGTATGTGTGGTATGGAGTGATTGTTGTCTGTGTGGTTTGGAGACTGTGCAGACTGATCCGGGACGAGACTTTACGCAAATGTCCGAATGCAACAAAAGACAAAAACAAGAAAGACACAAATATATGTACTAGAGAAAAAAAATGTGATGCTCACTAGGTAAAGCAGTCATTTCAAGGCTACTTAGTAACAAACTTGTATTTTGCTTCTGAAAGAGTTTCAAACTAAAACTAATGCAACATAGAATTTCTTGTTAGTTGATAAATAAGGATTTATACTGGTATTATACATTTGCACATTTTTAACCGACCAGAAATTCCTTTGATATCTATCTTGAAATTATTTGTTGATACTTTTGTTAGTTTCCAGAGATGGGATGTAATTATTACCTCCTTTGTAATGAAAATTTTAATGCTTTAGATTGATAAATAACTAAAAGTAGTTCTAAAGAAGAAAAAAAAAAAAGGGGGGGGGGGGGTAAATAGTGGCTCAGTTAAAGTAGTACAATAATACTTAAGTTTAATCAGAGCAACTTGATTTTGTAGAATAATTACATAGTCGAAACACTTGTCTTCCAACAGGGGTCTAATACCTTAAATTCGTATTTAATTTCTTTTTGAAAGGGTTTCACTCAAAGCTTCTTTTTCTTAACTGAAATTAAACTTTCAGAGCAATTGTAAAAGACAAGAAGTTATTTTATGGATTCTGCATAGCACAGAAAGAAAATATAAAAACTCGGTATACAAACCAAAATGAATCTCCAATTGCATTTATTTTTAATCCCGTTGTCAAGTAAGGGAAAGCGAGAAATGAATAATAAATGTTCATTACATTAATTCAATTCTATTCAACTTGATTTGATAACTTTACCTAAATCACACATTCACTTGCAAACAAACTGTATTTCATTTCTTTTTTTCACTTTTTATAAGCCCTTTGGTGTAAATCACAGATCTGACAAAAACCTGTTTACAAAGTAATTAATAAAGGCAATCGGGTAATTCAGACTTAATTCAATGAAGGAGTAATTTGATACAGTAAACTATTATAGAGAGGGAAAATCTAAATCAAGTTCTTACTGATATGTTTGTTTGCTTAACTCTTTACCAAACGACAAGATTTTAGGTTTGTCGAAATTGAGATTATTTGCAGACGACAAAATAAAAGTGACTGAAAATTTGAAATTTGTTTTGTGAAGGGTAGAAAACATTGTGGGAAAAGGAGAAAATGCTGGTTACCAGCATTTTCTCCTTTTTCCACAATGTTTTCTAAAGGCTTCCTTTACAGGGGCTTCAAAAGTAAGAATTATGTGGTAATGGGTTAATTTTTAACTCTTTACCAAACGATACAAATGGTAGAATGCCCCAAAATTGAAACATTTTGTACAAAAACACACAAATGTGTCTTAGAGAATAGAGTTGTCTCTGAAAGGGTGGAAAACATAGCGGAAATAGGAGAAAATGCTGGTTACCAGCATTTTCTCCTATTCCCACAATGTTTTTAAGCCTGGGTTGTTACAACTTCGATGTTAAAGGGTTAACTCTTTACCAATGATAAATGATAAAAGGTTTGAAATGTTTGGAATGCTCTAAATCGAAGGTATTTGTAGAAAATAACTCAAATGTGTCTAAGATAAAGGATATAAAACGGATAGGAAAAAGGAGAAAATGCTAGTTACCTTCACAAAATATTTTCAGACCTGGGTCGTTAAAACTAGGCTGGGGTGAAGGGTTAACTCTTTGACAAAAATTCGAAGTTTTAAAGACATTGAAAGACATTGCCTGCAGCTAGCATGTTCTCTTTTTACCCAGGGAGCCCCGGTGGCGCTGGTGTGCAGGACTCTATAACAAGGGGACTACTAGCCTCCACCTTCGCAAGCCAAGGCTGACGATTCACTACGCTACTCTACCCTTTGGGGATCGAGCATGATTTTTACATTCACCCGATACGCTTTTTCATTGGATGCAGCCAGCTCTAACTGCATCGGTTGAAATCGCTCGTAGCATTTCATCGTCAAAAATAGAATAAGGTAGCGGCCTTTCGAATAGAGGGTAAACATAGAAACCCACGTGGATGTATGCTTATCGCTTCTTGTTGAATAATTGTATTCGTAAGCGATTTGTAAAACGATATTTCATTGGCTTTCAGAAATATGATGTAAAGGGGGCGGGGGGTAAAAACCAGCATCTAATAGAGGGCGTATCGCAGGAATCTCGAAATCGGAATCAATCAGCCAAGGTAAGATCCAGGTAGTGATCGTAACCTTGGCTCGCGAAGATGACTAGCCTCATAATTTAGTCATTTATTCATGACAATCCTCTAATCATTCTAATTGCATTTGTCTCTCTCTTTTTATTTACATATGACGTGTCATCGTACAATTGACCGATGACCTTTGTATTGAAAAAAAAAACAACAACAACAACAACATTGTATTGTATGGAACATTTCAGTGCATCAGTTTGCTTCTGTCATAGAACATCAAAATAAAAACTCTGAAAACCCGGGACGCATGGTTTGCAGATCAATCGATGGCGTCTACAGATTGAATAGTTTTCAAGGGAAATAATCACGTAGTGCCTCTTGCCTTTGTTTCATTTGCATTACTATCCTTGTTTCTATTACACAAATACAAATTAATTTCTGTGTCATTGCATAATCTTTCATAAGTGCGTAAGGTGTTTTTATTTCATAAAAATAACAATAAAATCTATACCATTTAATTAGTTAAGAACGGCTTTATGACATGCACAGTATGTATGGTAATATCATAAAGGTGGCCAGAGCCTTTCAAAACATACTAGAATAAATGTTTCACATCAAAAAATTCAAATGATGTCCATTTTTTATTTCGTAGAGCATTCAGTTTCTTCATGAAATTCGCTTCCTTGATCTGTATGTCTAATTTGTGACCAATGTAATCTTCTTGAACTATTGATGCCATAACTCGTAACCGCACGAAAAAAAATGTAGATTTGTCAAATTGAAAGCGTTTGCAGACGATGATTTAAATTTGACTTAAATGATGGAACTCGTTTTGATATGGTACAAATATTGTGGGAAAAGGAGAAAATACTGGTTAACAGATTAATTTCTACAAATATATACAAGTCTATCTGATTAGGGCATCCTGGATACAGAACCGGACTACTTTTCAAACCGACAAGCGTTACTTTGAATTTCAAGATGAAATAAACTTTTACTCAAGAAAACGCTACTTGGTACAATTCGTTCCGCTATGATCAGATAGAATGTAACCTTTGCACCGGCCATTTATTAAAAACAGCCGCTATAGGCTTGGATAATAGCTTCGGTGTAAGCTCTACTTTACCCATGTTTATGGGGGTTGGTGATGCGTCATACCAGACAGGTCGAATCTTCGAAGAATATGACATGCGCAGACCAAGTCTAAGGCTCGTTAAAACTCGGGATCGTGAGGTAAATGTTAAGTTTATTTATTGTGTGAAGCTGCACATTGTCCGAGGGAAAACCTCGGAGGAAAAAAAAAGTCCGATAGATTTATGTTTGGCAGGTGATGAGTACATCATATAGGTACATGACAGCTCTGTTTTCAAGTGACTCTTGGATCACATTAGATTTTGCTTTCCAACAATTCAGATACGATATACTGGTTCTATGTGATGTTGTGCCATCGTGCTAAAATAGTTTATTTCATCAGCTTGTGATTAATTTAGGGAAATATTTGCCTCAAAAGGGAAAGGAATGTGAAAATAACAAGTGCCGTAAGGCACGGTTTTTTTTTTCGCAGACCGTTCCCTTTTGAGGCAAATATTTCCCCATATTAACCACAAGCTGATGAAATAAATTATATATAATATTTCATCTGATTATTTTAAAAACGAATGTCACTTTAAAAACTAGTTATCTGAGGTAGAACAAAAAAAAAAAAAGTAGTTCCAGATCTTCGGCAGGAGGAAAATATTCACTGTGACGTGGAAACAATTCCGCCAAGCTTAAATTACATTTCTTTATCCGTTATAACATTTATAAAAATAGACACATGGAATATATTATTATATTTTCTTTTGTTCTAGATATTTGACCACAAACTGCCGGCATAAACTTTTGCTTCAGAGAGAGTGTTGCAACTATATTTCCATGTAATAACTATTTCCGCATATTCCAAGCTTAATCATTCATTTTCAATAGACCGACATTTTCGTTACAACGACATTTTTGCTGGAAATAAAAATGGTTACACTGTAAAAAATGGTAACGGGCGACGCGTTTCGAAAGTGTTTCATAGCGAAACATTGCCGTTTCGAGGTATGCAATACCAAAACACAGTCATGACGTTCACTAATTTAACAGTCGTTTCAAACTGAAACGGATGTGTTCCGTAATGAAACGCGTGTGTTTATTTCAGAACGCCGGCGTACTATTATTAAACACCAGTGTTTGGGGCTAAAGTTTAAAAAATATGAAGTAAATCATACTAACTCAATTTCCCATTAATTATATTGAAATTTCATTGTAATAAATAGCTTCGAGTGAGTTCTGGTAACTTCAAACACAAAACTGTGTAAGGGGTGTTTCATTCTGAAACGCAGGTTTCTCTTGCCAGCGAATTATGCACACATAGGCGTTTCATTTGAGAGTATTGACGATCAAGAGTTTTTAGGTCCATTATTTTCGGTTC
The DNA here is from genome assembly GCA_943736015.1 of Tridacna crocea. Classification (NCBI taxonomy): domain Eukaryota; kingdom Metazoa; phylum Mollusca; class Bivalvia; order Cardiida; family Cardiidae; genus Tridacna; species Tridacna crocea. The sequence goes on along the minus strand of OX031066.1, from coordinate 26,978,181 downwards.
TTGGATAATTGCTTCCCGGACAATTACCCCCTAAGGATAATCTCCCCGGACCGTTGCCCCCCCCCCCCCCCGGACTACTGCCCCCAGGACAGGAATTCAGGAATTGTCCCTGAGGGGGGCAATAGTCCGGGGGGAAAATAGTCCGGGGGGAATTGTCCTCGGGAGGGCAATGGTCCGGGGGAATTGTCCTCAGAGGGGGCAAATGTCCGGGGGGCAATTGTCCAGGGGGCAATTGTCCTGATACGATTATTTTCCCTAACCTCTGGTGTAGGCGACATCGAATTCCGTTCAGCTGCACTCGATACACATCATTTACTACTACTCTATGATTAAGATTTTTGTAGATAGAAACTTCTTAGAAATGAAAATGACTACGCTTCATCGTCATTGCTCTATCTTGTCATAGATCTAAGGTCTATATCAAACTTCAGCAATAATGGGGAACTTTTTTATCAGACACAATGCTACTCTCTTCATTTTTTGAAAAATCACTTTAAAGTCATATGTTCACAGTTGAGAACGTTATATTGACTGTAAGTCTTCCAGAAAGTCACTCGACTGTACATAGGCCTACGTTACACCGTTCATCATCCGAATTTAAAACATGAACATGTGCTTTTTGAATGTTTTTTATTCATATTGTTCGATTTGAATCTGATTACATAATTAAGACACGTTTTATCGTTCTTAGGATAATTTAGAATTCTGTCTCCTTCCAATGCTTCCTGTGCTGTTTCCGATGTTCCCTTTCATTTACTCACGATTCATACGATAATTGTATAGACATTTTAAAAATATAGAATCAAACAGGAAAATTCGAAAGTTTCGATTCATGCATCAAACAAGAGTCCCTCTACAAATGACTGACACTGGTGTTTAAACTATGGATATATTTTGTATGGGGCGAATTTGTAAAGGGGCGAAATTTGAATGGGGCGATTTTATCCTAGGCCGAAACAACAACCGCCATTTTGAAGCCGAAAGATACAATTGCGGGTAAGTTTGAAAAAAAAAAAAAAATAATGTCTTTTAGATCTATTTAATTATGCATAGGGTCTACACAAGGAACACAGTGTAAAGACATTGTCAACAAAATAGATCTAGTATTGTCAAAAAAGAATGTTTAAAAAGTGGATGCAGATCCACAAATGCAAAGTGCATTTTTTGTAGACGCCTTTCTTCTATGCGTGAGCTAAATAAAGCACAGCGCTGTAGATCTACGCAACGTCAGAGTTAGATCTAGATTTAACTATTTGAAAAAAATGTCTTGCAATTTTTGTTTATTTCATTGTAATCTGTCTCCTATCATCACGGAAGAAAACGTTTCGTAGTAAAATCTAACCTTACTGCAAATAGATTTGTCTCTAATGTTGATGACGTCAGATGATGTCATGTTTGACGTCATCTAAAATATGTCTGCCAGAGGTCATAATTTGACACACGAAAATAAACAAACATTCATAAATCTGTGTGAAAAATAGCAAATCTATCTTGGAAAAGCTTTTAATTTCTAAAGATCTAATACTGTTAGGATTGTTCCCATCAAAAGGTTTTTTATTTTTCTGTATTGCAGTAGATTTATAGCTTCTTTGGAATAAAATAACTCTCTGTTTAGTTGTGAGATCCAAAGTGTTTACAGTATTGGCCGCATGAAATGCTGATTCTCATCAAATTTTACAGATTATGGCTGAATTACAATGCTTGCTCATACTGAAAATGGATACAATCCAGTAACTACCAATTATAAAGAGGTTTGAGACCCTATTTGAAGCAGATACAAGATTGAGTAACACGGTAAATGTGAGTAAACTAAATTTTGTTTGGTTTCTGTAAAATATCCCGGTGTTACCAGTTTTCGTCGCTGTAAGAGCAAGACCGCGGTACACGGAAAATAGCTCACATATTCTAATTAATCGATTAATCTATTTAATCTTGATGTAATGCTGATTAATTGTACGAAAAGATACAAACATTTGTGTGTTTTATCCGACTCAACAAAATCAAATATGGAGATTACTAACCTGGGATATCCCGTCGACGACGTCACCAGTTTTCGTCGCTCTCCAATAATTATGCATAAAGCGTTTGTCATGTATGGTGGACCGGAGAAACCATCAGCAAACTTAAGGGAATGGTAAATTGTCGACTTCAAACTCGAAAATGTTCCAATAAATACACAAACTACTGTCCAATCTTCTTTTATCTTACAATTTTGGGAATAGTCAATTGGAAATCTCTTACAAATCTGTTCAAAAAGATAGTCCTAAACTGTAAACACATTGCAGTTCAGCCATCCACAAAGAACGCTCAGAATCCAGGTTTTAGCATTATGTTACTCTTCATGGATTACCCCTGGGAAAAGTTTATAGCCATTTGTTGTTTGGTATGAATATTCATATAGTTGGGAAGTATCCTAAGAGCCAATCAAAAGATGGCCAATATAATGATTCTCTCTTGTAGAGGGGGTGATTTCATTTCATCAGTTACTGAAAATAATCTTGGGAAAAAAAACCCCAAGGTTATCTACCGTCGGTGATATTATATATCAACAAGTAAAAAATAGAAATGACTGCGTATTTGTTAAAAATATAGTTTAAATTTCTTTCAGAGAAAAACTGTGATTACCAATCAAAATGCTTCATGAATAGTTCACGAGATCGAGGAAACGGTTGCCAAAAAACCGTGGTTTGATTACACAATGAATTGAAGCTGTGTCAACGAAGACGTCCACAAAGTGATCTGTGGGCAAAAAAATATTTATGAAGTAAAACATAAAACTGTAGAAACGGTTAACTGGAAACTGGGAAATAAGAAAGAGCATATATTACAGTTCAGCCCTTTTCAAGGTGCATTGTGGGCAAAAGAATTCATCCCCACGTCTAATAACTTTTACTGGAGAGCAATAAATCAAGTGAACCCAGGAATTACAGGCATCACACTGGCCCCACTTTGTGAAAATGATGGATGTACATTCCTTGACCTCTGATGGTGTGAATTGGTGACAGACGCAGCATTTCTCTTCTTCTGGAATGTCAGAATCTGTGTCACTTTCTGAGGATGAAACAATCTTATCGTGTCTTGTAGCTCTCTTGATACTGAACCTAGAAGAGGTTGTAGTCTTGTGAGGGACACTAGATTTACTTGTCTTGCAGGGGGGTGGAGCAGCCTTAGAGGTTCCAGGTGTTGGTTCCTTCCTTCTCTTTGATGCCTGAGAGTGAATATGATTTTTAATTGCATCAACAACGTTATCATCTGTAATTGCTTTCCCAGCAACAACTTTGCTCAGTGTCCTCCTGACTTTAGCGACTTTCACATTTTTCAAGATTTCTCCACCTCTGGCCTCCAAAAATCTCTCTCCAGTGACAGTAGTGGTAATGCTGATATTATCAGATATAGGTTGATCATCTGATGAGGGCTTATGTGTTTGTGACTGCGCCTCTGTAGCTGTAACAGGTCTTGAAAAAGACATAGATGGGGCAACAAGGGAGTCTGGGATAACAGTTGGATTGTATGGATAAATCCCACATTTTTTAAAAGCAGCTTGGATATTTGATGGGATAAGTGTAGCTGTATACACTTTACAGGCAATCTTGCAGACATCATGCTTTGTTATTACATTGCCTCCAGACTCTCTAAGGTAGGTGTGACAGGCAGCATTGTATGCGATTTCAAAAGGCCCATAGCAACTTACACCCAGTGGCTGTAAAAGATGACTGCAATGCGGTGGTAGTACAAATAAAATGACATGATTCTCTTTTGTCCACTCGATCAGACTGATTGAAATATGGCTCCTGTGGCCATCATAAAGCACAAGAACAGGTGAGTTGGAATCACGATGTGGCATATACTTTGTTAGGTGCTCACGTACATACCGGCTGAATATTTCAGTGTTTGACCATCCAGAATCGCTCATTGTGCCTGCAGCTCCAGTTGATGAACCTTGCATGAGACTGTCAGTCATTCGCTTTCCAGGAAATATGAAGAAAGGATCGAGGCACCTGATGGCCTATGGCATTGCCAGCACCAATGATGGTAACTGTTTGGGACTTTCCTGAAGTTACTGCTTGAGGTTTGTATGCTGTTCCAGAGACAATTTTTGGAGGCTTATGTTCTGTAGACAATCCCTTTTCATCGACATTAAAAATAGCATTTGGACGATCTTGAAAACCATGGGTTAGTAAAATTTTTTCCAGCTCTTGGAAGTACTTAGCTATAACAGGCTTAGTCGCACTTCTTGCTCTAGCAGCTTCAAGGCTTCTGGGTTTTCTCACACGCAATTCAGGCCAACGTCCTAAAAAATTGTATAACCAACGTAGACTGAGAGGGTCTCCTTGACGTCTAAGTCCTAAATGAATGGCATAATCTGAAGCCAGATTAATGGTCTCCTGTCTAGTATATCCAAATCCAAGTTCAGCCATGGTATTAATGTGTTGTGTAAGCAACGACTCCTGTTCCTGTGAAAACATAGGCTGTGGACCAGATTTGACAACATCTAAACCAACACGACCTCTGATCCTATCCTTCAAAGTGGAACAAGGGACACCATACTTTGCAGCAGCTCTCTGTGCAGGCATATCCTGCTCAATTACAGCATTGTATGCATCAGCAAGTGCATTTTGATCGTAATTGCTTCGGTATTTTCCCCTATGGACGTCATGGACCTGAAAAATAAATTTACAGAAAACGTTACTTGCTGTTATTTGAGATATTAAGGCATCTCAGGGCTTCCGTAGTTTTTGGAAATAAATCGGCGGGCGTGGCCTCATTGACATATGCGTCTGTTTGATCATGATTAAATGAAGCAGCCGAAAACGTAAACAATGGATATCGGAGTGAATTTAACGAGAAAACAAAGTTAGAATGAATGATTAAAAAAGTGATAGGTAAGATTTACATTTTTTAGGGTTTGAAAATATGATGTAATCAAAACTTACCTTTCGTATTTCCATTTTCAGCGAGAATTTCCGTGAATTCTACCGAGGGAATCTTCTGTCAAAATCACTTTGTTTACCGTCGCTACGTATGCGTGCGCATCTAAAGGCCGTGTCACACAGCACTTACGCATAAATTACGCATAAACTACGTATAAAATTTGAGGCATACGCGGAGATACGCAATATATGCGCGATATACGTAATTCATACGTTTTTCATGCGCATTTCATTCGTCTCTGTGCGCAGCGAGTGGAGTCCAGGGTGAGCATACGTGGACATACGCGAAAACGGTTTTGAGCTGCACAAAATTTTTCGACTGTTTAGATTTACGCGATCTATGCGTCATTTACGTAGTTTTTACGTAGTTCTTACGTAATTCGTGCGTAATTCATACGCGTATGTACGCGATACATACGCAAAGTGGGCAATTTTCACGACCATTCCACGTTTGTCCGCGTATGTTTAACGAACCTTTCACGGATATAACACTCATGTATCGCAGATGTACCACTTATATGTCGCGTATACCGCTAAAAAACTACAAACATTACGCATGGATCACTTATAAAAACAGATGAAATACGCTAGATTTACGCTTGAATCACGCATGCTTCACGCAAGAAACGCGTATGGGGACAGGGTATATAAACCGGTCGATTTCGGACCGCTGCATCAGTCTCCATCATGCCGTCCATGAGTTCACATTTCTGTCGTATGCCATCCAAGAGAGAAGACCATGAATCCCCAACACAGAAAAGTTCTTGCCTTCCTCCTTTAGCAACACAACAACCAACTGGCCCAGCTCCAGCAGATCCTGAACCACAGGAGGAGAAGAAGGCATGGGAGAAGATTCGAACTTGGGATCTACGACAGATTGATGGTGGAGATGAGAAATGACGATCAGTGGTTTGTGAAGAAATGCAGCGGAGGCGGCAAATTTATACACAAGTTGCAGACGCGGAGCACGCGCGGAACATGCGCGATTCATGCGTAAAACATACGCGATCTTTAAGCGGAGCATGCGCTATTCATTCGTGCTTTGCGGGAATCATGCGTAAATCATACGAATTTCTTACGTGATCATGCGTGTTTCACTATCTAGAAAAATGGCTTTTCCGTGGATATGCGTGTTCTTTGCGCGGTGTATTCGTGTTTCATGCGTAAGTTATACGTAGTTTCCGCGTCGTTCTTGCGTGATTCATCGGTCAAAATTTCACGTATAACCACCAAGTTTTCTATTATCGCCGCGTATAAATCCAGATTTTTCAATTTTTATGCGTAAATCGTGCGAAATTTATACGTCAACGGCTGTGTGACACGGCCTTAAACTTCCGGAATTCTCACGAGCGACGAAAACTGGAGAACGACGAAAACTGGTTACGCCGGGATACATGAAGCTTTTTCTTTGATTTTCTAAAACAGGGGTCATTTGATCCTATTTACATGACTGAAGGAGGAAAATGATTAAATTTTTGGGGATAGATCTACACTGTATATATTAAAGAAAATTTGAGGGTACCAAATAAAAACAAATTAAGGAGTAGTCTAGGGGAAAACCCTGATACATGTAGATTGTGTGGGTTTGACACTCTGTTTTAAAATGCTTTCAAGTTATAGGATATGGCAGAAGCAACTTTCACCACAGAAGCTTTCTTTTATACTTTGCGTGCTCCATTTAATTGGACCATTGTTTGGAAGTGTAAAAAAGAAATTGAATTGGATTGTTCAAGAATTTGAATTTGATTTTTTTTTTTTTTTTTCAGATCGTTTACTCTCATTGCTGTCTAGTTTACTCTCATTGCTGTCTAGTTTTGTTTTGAGTATAAAGGTTGAGCATAGAGAAAAGTACATGTAGTTGAAGGTTACATTGCTGTTTACCATTAGATTTAAAATTCTTTTGAAATCCACATTTTTTTCTAGGTAAGATTCTAAACTGCAATCACAAGTTTCAACAGCCCTGCAAAAGAAAACTTTTAAAACATTGTTGGAAAAGGACAAAATGCTGGTAATAGAATTTCTTCTTTTCCCACAATGTTATAGGATAACACAGATTGTTTGAATCTTGGGTCTGAAGTTGTCTATAAACAGGGAAATTGTCAGAAGACAAAGCCTTTTGCTAAAGTAGCGAGGTATGTGCTGTATCTTAATCAAACCATTTTACAGTCAGGCATCTTGGCAAGCCAAGGCTGACGATTCACTACGCTACTCTACTCTTGGCGGATCGAGCTTGATTTTTACATCCCCCCGATACGCTTTTTCATTGGATGCAGCCAGCCCTAGCTGCAATGAATGAAATCACTCTTAGTCTTTGTCCTACTTTTCTATCCAATCAGAACGTTCATATTTGAAAATTTTTGACCGTCTATCTTCCATAAACTACCCAACGCAGGTTTATAGGGTCTGCAAGTCTTGTTTGGATGAAATGCACTTCCGGGATCACTGGTCGCTATATTGAGATTTTTTCCACTATTTTGCTTATGCATGTACCGACATTTCATGACGCAACACCGATGTGTATATTATTCAAATTCTCAAAAATGGGTTTGGAGAGGGAAAAATGGAGATGAAAGATGTTGGTAAGGGTTAAAATATTGTTTAGAAATAATTTTGTGATTTAAATACAGGCCGTGGAAATCAGTTGATCACAAAAACAACTAAAGTGGTCAAAGGCACTTTGAGGGCCATAACAAAGAATTGTAGACTATTTGAATACTCAGAATCAGTACTTGTGCTTGCCTATTTTGATGTAGCCTTTACAAGTGTAATGTTTCTAATGATGAAATATTCTGCAGAAAGTCTTTTTGAATACATTGCTTTAGCCTGTTTTTTTTGCAGGAGGGCAAATAGGCCATGAAATCCTAACTATCACAATAACTGTCCAAAACATCTGTACAGTGCCACATGAAACATCACCTACTTTAGACTCAATGGAAATGCCAAACCAGTAAAACAGAAGATTAATTCATGACTATCCAAATGACAGCAGATGCAACAGGATAAACTACACAAGATATGATATGCAGGGCATTTTCTTCTACTTAGAAGAATAGGCATCTTGTTGGCGCTTTATCAAAAAAGCTTGTGTCAAAACAGCCAGGGGGAGGGAAGCCAGGACAATAAATATGAGAAAAAGAGAAAATATTGGAAATAATTTTTTCTGCGGTGTTTTGCACCCATTCAAAGACAAATTTCAACAGTTCATTTGCATATCACCTGCTAATCCTCTCAGCTTGAACCAGTCGAAATTTTGTTCTGTGAGTTAACCCTTTACCAAACAATTTTGTTCCTTATTACCCTGAAGCAGAGGGCTTTTGAAACATTGAAGGAAGAGGAGAAAAAAGCTGGTCATCAGCTTTTTATACATTTCTCACAATGTTTCCTTTCATTTAGGCTACAATTTTTTATCCTCCAACTTTGCTTTCAAAATAGACATGATGAAAATTTTGTTAAATGTTAAAAGATTAAAATGGTTGCATGTCTTTTTATATAGCCCTTGTTTAATTCAACCTTGCAAGTGTTGTTGGACCAGAGACAGCCCAGTAATTTTATACCAGCAGATAAAGGGGTCAGTGGTCTGTCTCATGTAGATAACTTTTTATGTCTTGCAGCAGACCAATTTTGAAAACATTTTGACCTAAGGACAAATTGGTCAAAATAAGTAATGTCTAATTTTGACATGATTTAACGAATACTCAAGCTTTACTCCTTGATTAATTTTTTTCACATTCACAAGGATGCTTCTGAAGTTTTGTGCTGCAAATATGTTTCAGAAGCAATTTTATTATTTTTGGTGACTTGTAAGTCTTTACCAAAAAATCCTGAGTTTTAACAACCCTGCAGAAAAATACTTTAAGAGACATTGTGTGAAAAGACAACTAATAATTTTTACTTTCAACACAATGCTTTCCACCTTTTAATAGGTAAATTGCAAAATGTGAGTCAAAATCAATCAACTGTCTGCAAATGCTTTGAATTTGAAGAAGTGCAGAGTTTTATCAGTTGGTAAAGATTAAACAAAATAAACATGAGAAATCTTTAAAGTTTTGTAGATATTTATCTTTATTACATTTGTAGTAACAAAACACTTTTGCATTATTCTCATGTTATTTGGGTCCCTTGATGAAGCAAATTTCTGCTTCAGAAAAAAATATTGTTAAAAAATGCAAAATTGTTTCTTAATTTGCCACTTCTCACAATGTTTTCAAAGGACTATTAATTTTGTGCAGCTAATAAGACTTGTATGTAACGAAATTTCTTTTTCCACACAATGTCAATGACTGAATTTTACTACATGTATATTGCTTTCACTCTTCAAGGAGCATTAAGGATTTTGTTCTAAACATAAACAAGAATATTGCTTGTCCTTTATTTAACAAAGTCATGAAACCTAACTTTACTTTAAACACTAGATAAAATCTGAGGCAAAAGGAGAAAAATAATTGAAAGAATGAGATGAAAACATTATGGCAAATAGATATTGCTGACTGTGAGCAACATATTTGATCACAATATTTTCAAAAGCAGTCTACTGCAATGCTGTTTTAATTTAGTGTCATTTCTCGGTTAGGATTTTAATACCCTTTTCACTATTGAGCAGTACCGGTAAATACTAGCATGAACTTCTTTGCCGTGCAAAGATGGTAAACATAGAAAATTATATATATACTATACAGCACTATTTTTCTTTAATTAAATGTTTAAATGACTGCATGTCCAATTATACATATATGAGAACACCACTGCATAACATGTGGTCCCTGTAAGGTGCAGTTGTCTTGGAATCATGGTTCCTTTTTAGTGTCATTCTTCTAGCAGGAGAAAGCTCTGAAAGTATATTAGGAAGAGATGTTTGTAAATACATGTATAGTATTTCTTAATACAAGTTTTTAGCTCACTAGAGCAAAAATTGCTTAATTCTTTATCACAGGACAGATCCTAAACTTTTCCAATTGAAAACAAATAGGAAACAACAATTTAAATGGGGCTGGAAGAATGGAATTTGTCTTTGAATGAGTAGAAAACATTGTGGAAAAGGGAGGAAATGATGGTTACCAGGATTTTCTCCTATACCCACAATGTTATCAAAAGGCTTCTTCCTTGAAAGCACTAGGGTAAATGACTTGTACAAATTGAAAGCACTAGCAGACAAAAATGTAAGAGTGGCTAAAAAGTTGAAATTTATTTATGGAACGGTTGATAATACCCTAAGAAAAAGAAGACATGCTGGTCTGGTTACCAGCATTTTCTCCTATTTCCACATTGTTTTCATAAACTGTTTTCTGTACAGAAAGGGTTAAATATTTCATTCATGTGCCAGTTAGTGCAATTGGTCATGGGTATCTTTCCAAAGTACTATGCACAAAGGTAATATTCAGTGTGCATAGTGAAACAAGCATATTGCATTTTTCTTAAATGACCCTTGGCTTTTGAAGCACAATTAATCCTTTACAACACAATCCTGATTTTTAAAGACCCGGAGGAAGCCTTATGAAAACATTGTAGGAAAAGGATTAAATGCTGGTAACCAGCATTTTTTTTCCTTTTCCAATAATATTTTCTACCCTCTCAAATAAATTTCCATCATTTGAGTACTAGATCTTTATTCTATACGGCATTAATTGTCATCTGCAAATCCTTTTAATTTGGATCAGTCAAAGATTCTGTCTTGTGCTAAGAAGATCATTACATACCTTTCAGCAAAATGTCGGACTAGATCAGACTGCAATGAACATGCAGTCTGATCTTGAATTTGAACTCTCTTATATATGATATTTAAAGACATAATACTGGAGTGGCTCGGTCAAACTAAAATACGCCACAGAAGAAATAGTTTATATTCATGCAGGAAATCGATCTTATAAAATACGCCACAGGTGAATTATCCACAACAGATACGCCACAGTAGAAATGTATACGCCACAGCAATTATACAGCCATAAAAGCATGAGTTTTGGGTTTTATCTTGTAGATTTTGTTATTATCTATCATCTGTGCAAAAGTAATTTGGAAATTATCGATCTTTATGCGTTAAATGGATGTGATATTATTGAAAGTGTTTGGCGGACATTCTACGTGTATATAAATACATGAGGGGAAATAACTCTCGTTTTAGACTAGCAATTCATGTTTTTATGTTTTATCTAGTAGATTAAGTCATAATTTAGGTAAAGGACATAAGGATGGAAGCATGCCATAAAATTTATCCTTTGCCATGATGTTTTCAAACGACTTTTCCCTGGCTGTTTGGTTTCAATATGGTACAGAGTAGAAAGAGTACCTGTGAACTGCGACTCGTGACAATGGCAAACATTTCACACATTTTGATTTGCGGCACGTGGACTGATTTTTACAAGGTCATTTTTCACACCTCTTCATACCATGATACTAGCATTCATTCACCACAGAAACAGATGGTATTAGAAGAAACAATTTGGAAACTACAATAAAACATGTGATTGCATTCCAGCGCCATTTTTTAAAACATCTAATTTATAGAAACAATGACATATTCAATAATTTCAAACTGTAGCAGAGCGACTTCATTTGTCAATTTGATAATTGTGATCGACGCTGACCTAAATTATTTTACTGCTTTGTTTAATTAACGACTCAAAATGTAATCAAACTGCCCTTTTCAGGGCCAAAAAATAAAGATTCAAGTCACCTATCTATTATCAAATTGTCAGAGAGAGAGGGGGAGAGAGAGAGAGAGAGAAATAAAACGTTTGACAATAATCCATATCTGGTGAAATTCTCGCGTGCATGGTAATGGAAAACATTGTAAGAGAAGGCCATTATTTTTTCCTTTTATATCCATGCTATCTGGTCTCATCAACTCATCTCCTTACAAAAAACACACAAGACGAAAAGAAGGCATTAGAAAACATTGTGAGCAACTCCTTTTCCCACAGTGATTTCCACTTGGTATTTCTCGAAAATGTGGCTTAGCCAATCCCATGCTGGAAAACATTGTAAGAGAAGGCCATTATTTTTTTCCTTTTATATCCATGCTATCTGGTCTCAACAACTCATCTCCTTACAAAAAAAAAAAAACACACACAAGACGAAAAGAAGGCATTAGAAAACATTGTGAGCAACTCCTTTTCCCACAGTGATTTCCACTTGGTATTTCTCGAAAATGTGGCTTAGCCAATCCCATGCTGTAGTAAAATCTCGATATGGTACACAGTAAAGAGGGTACCTGTAAGATCGACTTGTAACACTGGCAAATATTTCACACATTTTGATTTGCAGCACCGGACTGATTTACGCAAGGTCATTTAACCCATTACCAGACGACAAAATTTTCACGTAATGTTTTCCCGGCATTATATAACTTTAGTGCGTCAAAATGTGGCATTGTGTAGTAATGGGCTAATACGACAGATTTTCACATTTTTACCTACCAAGCTACAAGCATTTATTCACCACACATACAGAAAGTATATGAAGAAATATGTTTATTCAACAAGAATACATTTTCAATGAAATATACACAGGATGGAACATGTGAAATGTATACAATATTACAGAATATAATGATTATATGCGTGTATAGTCAAAATCCTGGTCTTTTTTTTTCTATTGCGATACACGGCACAGTACTATCTCGGGGTAAATGGAGTTATCTTCCTTGAATTATTGAATCTAAATATAGCCACTCAAGAAAATGGCTTCTGATTCTTTCATTTCTTCAATTAATAATATCTGATTGATTTCTTGCACAAATGTATTTTATTTTTAAACAGATGATAGATAGTATCATAATCTACTAGTTAAAACCTAAACTTCACGTATTGATAGCTGTATATTTTCTGTGTCGTACATATTTCTCCTGTGGAGTAGGCCTACCTGTGGCATGAATTTCTTCTGCGGCGTATTTTATAATATCGTTATAGTATTGGTAACGGTTTTACTGCATAAATATAAAATATTTCCAAATTACTTTTGCACAGATGCTAGATAATAATAACAAAATCTACAAGATAAAACCCAAAACTCGTGCCTTTATGGCTGGATAATTGCTGTGGCGTATACATTTCTACTGTAGCATAGATCTGTTGTGGATAATTCACCTGTGGCGTATTTTAAAAGATCGATTTCCTGCATAAATATAAAATATTTCTCAATCATTTTTGCACAGATGATAGATATTAACAAAATCTACAAGATAAAACCCAAACCTCGTGCTTTTATGGCTGTATAATTGCTGTGGCGTATACATTCCTACTGTGGCGTATCTGTTGTGGATAATTCACATGTGGCGTATTTTATAAGATCGATTTCCTGCATAAATATAAAATATTTCTCAATTATTTTTGCACAGATGATAGATTATGACTTAATCTACTAGATAAAATATAAAAATCCCATTTTAATAACTGTTTATTTGCTGTGGCGTATACATTTCTCCTGTGGCGTACCTGTGGCGTATATTTCTTCTGTGGCGTATTTTAGTGAGACCCGGAGTGGCTGCCTTGAAAATACTTGAATATTACCCAAGGCTGAAATTAACAGCGGCTCAACGTAGATCTCGCTGCACGATCGCCCTCGGCAAATTGCGGATTACAAATAGATCTATAAATATCTGCTTTAAAACGTCTTGTGTCGTACTTCTGCTTTCATTTTATGCCTTCACACAGCTGTAGTTTTGTGAAAGAAACGTGATTCACCTTTTTGATTTAACTCTGTCAAAAAAGCATGATTCTATTGAATACGAAACCGAAAGTAGGTTGAACCATCAACCTGTTTACCTGCGCTGAACACGATCTCTACTTTACTGTGGCGTATTCATAGTCACATATCGTTCTCTGATCGACTACCGAAATTTTCAAATCGCTCGGACTTTTTAAATCTTACATTATCATTCGTAATTGCTTCGTGTATCTCTCCACATACTGTGATGAAAAGGCGATAAATTTACGGTGGATCCCGGAAGTGATGAACTCTCGCGGTCACGTGACGAGACTTTCGGACCCTATTTTGATCATTTATCCATTTAAACGTCGGAGTTTATCTGGAGTTTATCTGGATTTACTGCGGATGCGTACCTAAACCCTATACCCCCCTCATTAATATTCAACAATTACTTAACCCTCTCCCAAGCAAGCCCTTGTTTTTACGTGTCTGCAGTACAAGTCTTTTGAAAACATTGTGGGAAAAGGAGAAATTACTTGTAACGAGCAATTTTTCCTTTTCCCACAGTGTTTTCTGTCCGTTCGGATAATTTTCTGCCATTGTTATGAAAGTTAAAATTGTCCTCTACAAATTCTTTCAGTTTGGAAGAGTCTTTCGTTTGGGAAAGGATTAAATTAGGTGTAGCACATGCCAAATAGATCTACAAGTTACGCCGTTGAAAAAAAAGGTAAAACACAGATACAATTTATGTAATAAAATCCGATCAATCTAGGTCTATATGGTCGGTTGTCCTCTGAAACATACCACCTGAAGCTTGAAACAAGCTGTTGTTTCAGGGTTTAAGAAGTAAATCGACGATATGTTGAAATGTTAAGAAAAAATAATGCTGTACATAGTAGATCTAAATCTGTAGAAATTTTGATAGGCTGAGTCTAGTCGTTACTTCCTCAAAATCTTGGTCAAATTCAGCCATATTTGACATTGTTTAACACTGGCGATAGTCAAGCGTGAACTGGAAATGAAGCTGACAATAAAGGTTCTTTAGCCTTTCCCATATGGCAATTTTAGACGATTCCAAATTGAAAGCATGGGCAGATGTCAAATTTTGAAAGTAGAACAAATGAAGTTGAGTTTTTTGACAGGGTAGAAAATATTGTAGGAAAAGGAGAAAATGCCAATAACCAGAATATTCTCCTTTTCCAAAAATTACCTTCCTTCCCAATTGATTGTTTGGTAAAGGGTTAAATACCACATGGTCGTGTACACGAGGTTTAGCCCCGATATTCACGTGGAAATTACGTCATTTTTAGCGATGATGCAATGATGACGTTTCTTTAGCGAATCAGCCGACTCCATATATGGGTGAAAGGGCGTTTCTTTGTGAATTCTTTGTGGATTCCGTGTATGGAACATTATTTTAGCAATGATGTAATGTGGGCGGAAAAAGACTAAGTCAGTTAAACGCTCCCTCCTTTTGGCTGTTTAAATCGTTTAATTTTCTTAGACTTTCATAGCTTTCAATTTCGACCAGAGTGCAATTTGGTAAAGAGTTAGGGCATCTCTTTGCTGTTATTTAAGGTCCTCCTCAAAATAAAATTGCTATAGAGCCTGAAATTCATTTAAGCAGAGTTATCAAATATGCTTGATCTTTTGTCATATTGCTTGAATTGTTGAGTTCCTTTAAATGGTATAGCCACCAGAGCTAATTACAGAAATCTTAACCCTTTACTATAAACCTAAACTTTTAACCACCATGAGATAGAAGCCTTTCCAAAAATAGTGGATGAAGGAGAAAATACTGGTAACTAGCATTTTGTCCTTTACCTATGATGCTTTCTCTCCCTCAAAACCAATTTCCAACTTTTTAATCTCCCTCATTTTTTTTTGTCGTGGGGGGAGGTCTGTGAATGCTTTTAATTTGGGAATGTCTAGAATTTTGTTAAACTGGTAAAAAGGTAAATTATTTTCCAGCTAAAACAGATTTGAAATAATCTTACAAAAATGTTTTCCGAGTCTCCATTTACCAAAAAATGCAGGAGTTAACAAGATGGCCACTACAGCTGAATATTGAAAGCCCTATTAACAAATCTTCCTCTTGAAATAGATGGAGAGCTTTAAAATATTAGCAGACATGTTATTTGGGTGATCGTATACCAAATTTGCAAAGGTAGTTCAGCTTTGTGTACAGTAACACAATGTTCTCTGTGGTTGTTTCAGATTTAAGAAGTGAGAAAACTTGAGCAGATTTTGAAATCTTCATCAGTCCCCAACGTGGGCACCCAGATTGGTAGCTGAAGAGAAACAGGTGCAAATTGAGAAACGGCAGTTGCTTTTGACAGTCAGTATTGGCTGTGTCTATTTTGATAGGGTTTTATTATTTAACTGGTGTAGAATACCCGAAGGATTTTTACAGCAGACAGTGGTTCAAAAACAATGTGATGACTAATGACAGTAATGGTAATGGTTTGATTTTGGTGAATTACTGATATTATTTGTTAGACATATCTTTAATAAATGGGGAAATGTTTTCAATCATTCTATGTTACTGGTTTCACCTTTTTATATTCAGGCCAAAAACACAGCCCTGGAATTGAAACACATGAAGTGTTCATCTGCAGAGGACTTAGGGTGTTGTAAAAAGGCACACCATTTGTTTGAAACATGTTACGTGTTTCAATTTTGAAACCTGTGACATGTTTAAAACTGGAACACTAATGTTTCCCTGCATGAATGCCATGTGTTTCCAAAGGGAACACGTGAAACGCCGTACGCGTTTACCCGAAGTGTTCATGTGTTTAAAAAGTGCAACAGGCCATGTGTTTCGCTTTTAAACGCGTCCCATGTTTCAGTTTTAAACATGTGAAGTGTTTAAAACTGGAACACTAATGTTTTCCCGTTTGAACGCCATGTGTTTCAGAAGTAAACATGTGATACATACTATATTAATGTGTTTAAAAAGTGTAACAGAAAAAGTGTTTTAATATGTGTGCAAAGGTGAAACATCTGTTTTTACAGTGATATTGTAAGGAGAGTTGACTGTAACAATATTTAGATTTTTACTATGAAATTACGATCGTATGAATTTCATTTTAGACATATCACAGGATAAGGGTTAACTATTTTCACTGACAGAGTTCAGAGAAGTTAAAGGCACGTTAAAGCCATGCCAAACTAATTGAACAAAACTTTATTAATCCATGTTGGTTTGTAAGCAGACTGTTTTCTTGTACGTGCAGGCTACGTTCTCGTTTTTCGCCGTAAATAATATTTTTATTGGATCCATGATACACATATTTGATACCGTCTAATTTTGTCCGTATATAATATATTTGCCCGAAAGCCAATTTTAAGATTTTTCAATGATTTTTTGCGTACATCAAATTAAAGTGGCATCTTGGTTCTCGGTATTTTGTTCGTGTTTTTGTTGTTGTCGTTGATCGTGTATTTTTTTGCATGTGCATAGGACAAGTTGTTTTTTTTAGAACAAAGTGGAAACAGTCCCTGGTTTTTACGACCATAGATAGAAGCCTCTTTAAAATACTGTGGGAAAAGGAAAAAATGCTGGGAACCAGCATTTCCTTCTTTTCCCACAATGTTTTTTTTTTTCTTCTGGAAACAAATTTCAATTTTGACGTACGTTTATTTTGTCGTCTATAATTGCTTCCAATTTTGGACAAGTCTCAAATTTTGCCGTTTGGTAAAAAGTTAAAGTATTGGATAGTATTGGATAAAACACATTACAGCTCATAATTTAAGTCCTGGACGGCCATTTCCTGTAAGTTAAATGTAGATATTTAGCCATACTCTAGCAAAAAGGGGGCTTGATGAATCCCATTGACGCATTACATCAATCAAGTCAACACAGTGTTGTTCATCCCTAAAATCTGTTGTGTATAACAAACTACCGAATCATGGGGTAACATGGTCCTTTGACATACAGAAAATTGACCGACAGCGAAAAGTTTCGGCCCAGGTCAGCCTGCGCAGGCTGACCTGGGTCGATACTTTTCGCAAATGCATTTAGCTCCCTTTCGACAGAGCATGGTACACGTATTATAGTCATGGTCTGAGAAAAGAGGTTTAAATGCATTAGTAAGAAAATATCGACGAAAGTCAGCCTTAGCTGTCCGCACAGGATGACCTGGAAACGAAACTTTTTGCCTTTGTACATTTTTCCTCATGTCCAAGGAAAGTCTTCTCCATGATTCAGTCGGGTTTTAGTCATAATAGATTTTATTAAGGCATAATTTGTTTAAGGATTTGCTCAGAGATGCTTTAAGCCTCATTTTCACACCACACGGCTCATATTTCTTCTTATGTTCCCTGTCAAAAACCACATAAAATCAGTTTCCCTTTTGAGTGCCCCGTAAATATCACTACACATGCAACACAACATCCAAAATGGCGGCCTCGACCGATCACCAGACTGCACCTTTATGCACCAAACTGCACGTTTTAGTGACGTCAGTTTTCAGTGACGTCAGTTTTCATTGAATTGGGGCACTCGGAAGGGAATTTCTCTTTCGTCAGCATATTCGATTCGTGAAATTATAATACAGAAAAATCTTAATTAACGCACTTTGAAAGGGTAAAACTGCAGAATAATAAATTCGTTGTATGGTCAGGTGGCAGGGGACTTGGAAACTTGTTCACGCCTTCGGCTCCGGGCGACGTGATTCACTACAGCCATGAACAAGTTTCCAAGTCACCTGCCTCCTGACCGTACAGCTAATATTATCATACTGCAAAGAAATTTCTCGTGATCTGATTGGTTAACATGCCGGGAACATATATCATGTTCCCTGGCAAAACCACGTAAAACCAGTTTCCCCTTTGAGTGCCCCGTAAACATCACTACACGTACAACACAACATCCGAAATGGCGGCGTCGGTCGATCACCAGAATGCACATTTATGCACCAAACTGCACGTTTTAGTGACGTCAGTTTTCAGTGATGTCAGTTGATGTCATTGAATCGGGGCTCTCAGAAGGGAATTTTTATTTCGTCAGCATACTCGATCGGTGAAATTATAAAACTGGAAAATTTCGCTTAACGCGCTTTGAAAGGGTAAAACTTTGCAGTGTAATAAATTCGTTGTACGTTCAGATGGCAGGGGACTTGGAAACTTGTTCACGGCTGTTGTGAATCATGTCACCCCGAGCCTTCGGCTCTGGGCGACATGATTAACCACAGCCGTGAACAAGTTTCCAAGTCCCCGCCACCTGACCGTACAACTAATAATGTATATGCCAAAAGTGTGCACCCGGTTTTCGGAACGTTTTACTTTTGATTAATTTACTGCGTGTCCAATGACGAGTTTATCGAGGGATTCAGTGGACTGTTATTTCGTCCATTATGTGAAGATTTGCTTGATATAATGAATTGGAGAATCGCATTAAAACCCTTTTTGCTAGAGGATGAACTATCTATAGAATAGAGACAAAGTAATCTACAGTTTTATATACACAAACATGCATTAAGTACTCAGTGAACCAAGCACAAGCTGCATGTCAATATAAATGTCTCCCGATTAAGTATTGCTAAAGTAACAATTAAGGCCAAATTTAGATAAAGCGGGTGTTTAAATGAATTTGAATTTATATCAAACCATTTCAAAAGTATGAAAATTATTCTATAGATGACAATTTGTTATTGTACAGTCGGTCTGAGTGTAAGTCGCTGATAGAGAAATTAATTTCAAAACTACACAGTCAGATATAAGTTAAGCATCACCCGAACAATTTGTGTCATATCTTTTTTTAATGGATAACCTTTTATTCGGTATATTTTCAAGCTATGCACTGACCCACCAGACAAGTAACAGGCTGATTTATGAGCCAAATGAAAGGATGGCTACGAGAAAACTTTCCGAAACCCAAAAATGGCAAATTGTGGGCATGAGTAATGCAGGTCTAAGCACATGGGCTATTGCTGGTCAGTTTTGGTGATGCTTAACTTATATCTGATTGTATATGCTAAAACCTGCCATGTAGCTGTGATTTGTATTTACTTTTTGCCTGATTTTAAAAGTTTTAAAAGTCATTTTTTTTGTGCCGTCGACTAACATGGCACGACCACACAATTACAGACTATCATCTCAGCAATATTTTCCATACTTTTAGATGGTATGATATAGAGGATATTTGTTTTTTTCGGTGAAAGATCGAAATTTATTTCATCGAGTGGACACCATCGGAAATACTTTCACGAGTGGCGCAGCCACGAGTGAAAATATTACCGATGGTGTTCACGAGATGAAATAAATTTCGATCTTTCACCGAAAAAAACAAATATTCTATTTATTTCATTCTTTTTACACTTTCTGGGAGGAGCTATATCAAAATTGAGTACAGTTCTTTTTCCTTATTATTCCCTATGGCGTGCCCCTCCTGCATAGCAACGTTACGTCAAGCGCGAGAAATGTAAGGTATATGACGTCATATTTCCCATCTGGTTGTTAGGCACGCGCAATTTACCTAGGCAACAAGAACGTGAAAATCGGTATTTTCACGGGTGGTACCAATGTAAGATCGAAAAATATTTTCACTGCTATTTCTCGATATCCTACCGGAAAGCATGAAATAATAAAATTTAATTGTAACGGAGAGAGGTTAGACATATCAGCATTTCAAATCTGACTCGCAGTTGCGCTAGCTTTACAGCGCTGCGGTTTGGTGCACCTTTCTCCGTGGAAGTTAAGCAAAGTGGTTATACATAGTGCCTGTATGGGTGACTAGGTCGTTTCACCTTAAAGTATCATGACACCTGCTTTGATTTTTTGGCCTTTAATGTGCCTTTAATATTAGTTCGACTTGCCTTCGGACATTTCCCTATATAACGATATATTAGTGGTGTCACTGAGGTTAACAAACCAATAAAAAAGCTGACATTAATATTGTGGATCTCTTGTATCAGAATCAATATCAAGTAAATAATAGGTAAACAAAACATTGTCGTACGTAGCTTGGTATCAAAATAAACAGAAAACAATAAAACAGGAACAACAGCACTTCACATCGATTGAAGCCAATTAGATTTGAGCCATGCCTTGACAAAATAATGCATCTCTGGTGATCCATGGTACCAAGCAATCCATCATATACTTATGTAGCAAGCAATCCATCACATACCTATGTAGCAAGCAATCCGTCACATACCTATGTAGCAAGCAAACATCACATACCTATGTACCAAGCAATCCATCACATAACTATGTACCAAGCAAACATCACATACTTATGTACCAAGCAATCCATCATATACCTATGTACCAAGCAATCCATCACATACCTATGTAGCAAGCAATCCATCACATACCTATGTACCAAGCAAACATCACATACTTATGTAGCAAGCAATCCATCAAATACTTATGTACCAAGCAATCCATCACATACTTTTGTACCAAGCAAACCATCACATACATATGCAGCAAGCAATCCATCACATAACTATGTACCAAGCAATCCATCACATACCTATGTAGCAAGCAATCCATCACATACTTATGTAGCAAGCAATCCATCAAATACCTATGTACCAAGCAAACATCACATACTTATGTTCCAAGCAATCCATCATATACTTATGTGCCAAGCAATCCATCACATACCTATGTAGCAAGCAATCCATCACATAATTATGTACCAAGCAAACATCACATACCTATGTACCAAGCAATCCATCACATACCTATGTAGCAAGCAATCCATCAAATACCTATGTACCAAGCAAACATCACATACATATGTACCAAGCAATCCATCACATACTAATTTGATCACATACTTATGTTCAAAGCAAACCATCACATACTTATGTACCAAGCAATCCATCACATAACTATGTACCAAGCAAACCATCACATACCTATGTACCAAACAAACCATCACATACCTATGTTCCAAGCAATCCATCACATACCTATGTACCAAGCAAACCATCACATACTTATGTACCAAGCAAACATCACATACATATGTACCAAGCAATCTATCACATACTAATGTGATCACATACTTATGTTCAAAGCAAACCATCACATACCTATGTACCAAGCAAACCATCACATACTTATGTGATCACATATTTATGTTCAAAGCAAACCATCACATACTTATGTACCAACAAATCCATCACATAACTATGTAGCAAGCAATCAATCACATACTTATGTACCAAGCAATCCATCACATACTTATGTTAAAAGCAATCCATCACATACCTATGTACCAAGCAAACCATCACATACCTATGTACCAAGCAAAATCACATACTTATGTACCAAGCAAGCCATCACATACCTATGTACCATGCAAACCATCACATACCTATGTAGCAAGCAGACCATCACATACCTATGTACCAAGCAAACCATCACTTACTGTGATCACATACTTATGTACCAAGCAAACCATCACATACCTATGTACCAAGCAAACCATCACATACTTATGTGATAACATATTTATGTACCAAGCAAGCCATCACATACTTATGTGATCACATACTTATGTAGCAAGCAAACCATCACATACCTATGTACCAAGCAAACCATCACATACTTATGTGATAACATACTTATGTACCAAGCAAGCCATCACATACTTATGTGATCACATACTTATGTACCAAGCAAACCATCACATCCGTAAGACCCACTTGATCAACTTTATCATGAGATAGACTGGTCCTTGGACATACAGAAGCTTGACAAATAGCGAAAAGTTTCGGCCCAGGTCAACCTGCGCGGACTGCGCAGGCTGACCTGCGTCGATACTTTTTGTAGATGCGTTAAGCTCCCTTTTCGTCACAAATCAGTAAGCGCAGAGTGCGCATGCTGTCATTTGTTGATATTTTTCACAGATACATCCGCTTCCCTTTTCATAAAGCAATGCTCGTATCCAAGACTTTGAACTCTTAATCAGTCCATAAAATGTTAGGCATCCTTGAATTTAAATGTGGTTTCAAATGAAAGGTCAGTCTTCTAGTTGAAAATATTGTTATAAAAGATGTAGAAAATGCTGATAACAAGCATTTTCTCCGTATCCAACAGCATTTTCAAGAGCCACATTCTTTGTAATCATAAAAAAAAAAAAACCGGAATATTAAACTAGGTACACACAACAAGATTAATCTTAGAGATTTTTTTGTATCTGACACAAATCTTATATACTGTCTGTACAATCCTACTGCAGGTATTATAAGATTTTCTGGGGTTACATGAAATTGTATTACGTTTAGAGCAATGCTCTATTTCAAACGTTGTATTAGAGTATTATCCAATCACAGGCTAGCTTTACCTGGAAGGTGAGTCACCTATCCTGTAAATGGTATATAAACTGAGTAAGGCACTTTTCCGATTCACAAAAATGACATAAAATGTATTTTCCACGCACAGGTCCATTACTGTTGCACCAGGTATGGTCCGTTCAAGTTTTCCAACGCAGTTGCTATAATTATCATGCAAAATGCCATGATCACTTCAGCTTAAGCTTGACCCATTCTCCCGAGACACTTTTTTTGTTTTTTTTATTCGATGCAAAATGGCCGACTGAGAGCGATTTTAAGTTTCACTTAAGTACACTTTTGATGTTTGGAGTCTTCTCTTCAAAACTATACAAAGTTTTTACATTGAACTTGTCACATCTGTCAACCTCCATTAGGAAATGTAAGAAAAAAAGTTTCACCTACGTTGACCTTGCAATACCACAGTTATTTGCCCTTGTTTTTGTGATAAGGTGTCATGGAAAAAGGGGGGTTTCATGTTATATTTCATTCCATTTCTTGTGAAGGCAACTCCTTCCACATTTCTTGAAGGAATTGAATGGAATTTTGACAGAATATTTTTTGTCATGTGACCTATTGCATATTGTCAACATTTTGCGATTTGTAGCTGCGTCATGAAAAAAGGGGGCTTCATGTTTTATTTCATTTTATTTCTTGTGAATGCAACTCGTCCAATATTTCTTGACAGAATTGAATTGAATTTTCACAGATTATTTCTCATCATTTGACCTATTGCATATTCTCAAGGTTTTACTATTTGTAGCTACGTCATGAAAAAAGGGGGCTTCATGTTTTATATCATTTTATATCTTGTGAATGCAACTCGTCCCATATTTCTTGACAGAAATGAATAGAATTTTCACAGAATGTTTCTTATCATCTGATCTATCACATATTCTCAACGTTTTGCAGTTTGTGGCTGCGTCATGAAAAAAGGGGGCTTCATGTTTTATTTCATTCTATATCTTGTGAAGGCAACTCCTTCCACATTTGGCAGATTTGAATGGAGTTTTTACATTATCATGTGACCTAACACAATGCCTCCCACATTTCTTGGCAGATTTGGATGGAATTTTCACATGATCATGTGACCTACGGCATACTGTCAAGGTTTTGGGATTTGTAGAAGCATCATGGAATAAGGGGGCTTCATGTTATAATTTAATTTTTCACCTGTATCTCTTTAATTACTGGACATATCTCAACAGATTTGGACGAGATTTTCACAGATCATGTAACCCAGCACATGATGTCAGGGTTTTGCAATCTATCACTGTATCATGGAAAAAGGGGACTTCATGTCAAATTTAATTTTTTATCAGTGAATCTCCAACTTTTGCACATTATTTTCATAGAACTTCATATTTTTATTGGTTGATCAAAGCCAGTGACCAATGAGTCATTTGTGCATTCGTCTCTCCATGCATCTGTCTGTTCGTAAACCTTTTAGATCACAAGTAATACCATATATCCATCCAGCTACCCAGGCAGGTGCTACAAATTTCAACACTTTAGTCTCTAGCTACCTGCTTGAAATGGCAGCAGTGTGGCGGTTTATATTGTGAGAGGGATATCTTTTAAAGTCCTTGACAAAAATTGATGAAACTTCATGCATGTTTTCTTTTCCATTAGATAGTCTGTTGATACATTTTTTTCCCACCACATAATATATGAAATCCTGAAATGAAACAAATAAAGGAAATATACATAAAACCCCCTCTTTCCATGACATGTAATTATATGACATGTCATGGAAAAGGGGTTTTTATGTATATTTCCTTTGTTTGTTTTCATTTTATGAAATGCCAAGTTCTGCAAAAAGGGCAATTAATGTATAATCCTCTTTTATATTTTTTTTTATGTAATGAAATCCTGTGCCATGGAACAAGGGAGCTTCATGTATAATTCCATCATGGACCAATAACAAAAAGGCCACATGTACATGCGAAACACAATACTTCTTATACGTTTGTATCAAAAAAGGTCTTTTTCGGCGGGGGATGTCATTTCAACGAAATTGCTTGTTTGTACAGAAATGTATCATGATACAAAAATCTGTAAGAATAATTTCATGACACAAATCTTATCGTGTGTACAGGTGTAATGCAGAGAAATGACCCTCCCCTACAAAATGACCCATGGGTCATTTCTCTATGTACATGAATGACCCGTGTCATTCCTCTACGTAGTGAAATGACTTCTGGGGTCATTTCTCTACGTAGAAAAATGACCTAGTCATTTTGTAGGGGAGGGTCATTTCTCTGCATTACACCGGCCTTTAAATGAAGGATAAACTTTCAACATAGTTCTATTGCGTTCTCTTAAGAAATATCAGATCTGTCGATAAAAGATCAGACTACATCTTTCTATACAAACTGATCTAAATCTGTGCCGTCTTCGAAAGCTTGTAAGATATTATATCCCTTTTTTGTGAAAGAAAGTTTCTTAGTCATGTGTTTTTAGTCACATGGGAAATGTATCTGCCAATAGACTCTATTGAAAATCATTACACGGCAAAAGTTAATTGTCCTGGTATTCATTAAATGTACGCTAATTCTTGGAAACGTGTATCCTTCAATTTTGAAAGGTTTGGCATCTTTCAGTCAAATGCCACAATATTACATTGGCATGTAAATTGCAACACTCATGGAGGGCGAAAAGCGCTATTCTGCCATCCTTTTGCCGACAGTGCAGATCAAGATCAGACTGCACAGAACGTGCAGTCTGATCTTTGATCTGCACTGTCCGATATCATGATAACCAGATGAGGAAATTTATTTTTTTATACATAATTATTGTTTACAACTCGAGTCTGTTTACTTTATTTAGCGACAAAATGTGTTAAGTTGTTTATTTCTTAACCCTTTACCCGACAATTCCTGTTATTATTTTTTTTTTTCGATCCTCAGATAGAAGCCTTTTGAAAACATTGTGGAAAAAGGAGAAAATGCTGGTAACCAGCATTTTCTCCTTTTCCCACATCGTTTTCTGCCTCAATAGAAACAATTTTCAATTTTTGATTTACGCTTATTTTGTTGACTGCAAGTGCTTTGAATCTGGACCAATCTAAAATTTTGTTGTTTTGTAAAGAGTTAAATGAAATGCATATATTTCTATTGGGAATTAAAAATGTTGTAGAAATCTTAATAGAGGGTTTTAATTCAATGGTTTTCTTTCTTTCACAAATGCCCTTAATCTTCGAATATGTACACACACACACACACACACACACACACACACACAAATGAATTCTGCCAGTCAATTCTCTGAATCATACAAAACCTGCAAACAAAAATTAATTCATTTAATCAATTTTCATCTGTCAAGAAAAAAAGGGAAAACGTTCGACACTTACAGCTAAGATGAATTATCTCTTTACGAGATAATTCCGTGATTAACTGACTCTTAGAAATCGATTGTCGAGTGTTTAATGCCGTCTTCAACGTTATTTTAGTTATATCGCGGCAGCCAGTGCACCTATTATCCATCCTTTCATGGAGTCTCTTTTACCTGTACTCTGCACAATTTTCCTTCCAAGCCACTGGCTGCTTTCCCACCTGACCATCATCGAAACAATGATCAGTGGTGGAAGCGGAATGAATCCTGTCGCAATGACTTATCATCAATCTTGGGAAAGAAATTGGCCTAGCCGGGGATCGAACTCGCGACCCCCTGTCCTCAAGTCCTGTACGCTACTAACTGAGGTACCGCGGCTCGACGACTCTTAGAAAACGAGACTTATAAAAACCTCGAGGGAAAAAGAGAAAATACTGGTAACCAGCTGTTTTATTTCCTTTTTTCCCAACAATGTTTTAGATACCATTCCAACACAGTTATCTATCTAAACGTATTGAGTCACACTAAACTTGTTTTGTAAAAGAGCTTGAATAACACAGTTCTGTAATTTGATTTTTTTCTTTTACTAAAAGAATTAAAAAAGAAAGAATGAATCGGGGTAACAGTCGCAATACGACGAACTGAGAAATTACATCTTTTAATAACTTTGCCGTTTTTCTATTGTCTACCAAGACCCATCAACTGGGTTTTTAAGCCATGGTCTTACCTTTCCACTCGATAAGCAATCTGTCCAAATTAAATGCCTATTCAAAGATTTCGATAAAATTCTGATAATGATGAAAAATAGTGTGTCAATAATTCTGAATGCTCAAGCTGGCAAACTACAACATTAATATGACTCAAAAATTGAAATATGTTCTGGGTAGAAAACATTTTCTCATTTTCCAACATTTTTTTCAAAACGCTTCTTTTTCCGGGTCGTGAAAACCAGGGATTGTTTGAGAAAGGGTTAACCAGCATTTTCTCCTTTTCTCACAGTGTTTTCTATACTTTCAAGGCACAAATTCCGTGCTTTTTGTAACATTTAATTTTGATTGTATTTGTATATGCTTATGCTATAGGTTTCATGTTATCATTTTTGTACATGGTCAATGACAAAATTATTTTTTGCCCGATACCAAAATAAAGTCATTTGAGTTGAATTGAGTTTAATTTGTCGACTGCAAACCCTTTCAATTTCGACAAGGCTGAATTTCTTTGATCGTTATTAAAGAGTTTTAGATTAAAGAAAAGGAAAATAAGAAACAAAGATAACGATCTTGCTGTTTATAGGCAATCCATTTCTGTGGACACATGTTGACGAATTGGGTCTCTAAGTGGATTCCGGGAAGGGGACACTCGGCTTCATTAAAGCATACCAAATAATTCCCAAGAGAAATCACAGAACGATGAAAATTAGCAAATATATGCAGACGGTGTAAATATACTTAACATTCAATCCTTTTTCCTGATATCTATGGCGCTTTCTATGTGTAAAACATTGTGGCGAAAGGACCTATGCTTTTAGTGAGCACTTTTTTTTTTTGTTTATCATGGTGCCTTCATATATATATATATCCCTTTACAACACATTCCCAACTTTTAACACCCCTGTGTAAGGAGCCTTTTGAAAACATTGTGGAAAAAGGAGAAAATGCTGGAAACCAGCATTTTCTCCTTTTCCTACAATGTTTTCTTCCTTTCCTAAATCAATTTTCAATTATTTATTCCCCGCGTCCAATTATTCTGCAGCAAATTCGTTGTATGTCAATAAAACCAAAATAATGTTCACCAATTTTTTAGATATTACCGAGGTACTAAGCACAAATTTGGCCTTCACAGACGGTGTAGATCAAGATCAGATTCCATAACAAATGCAGCGTCATTCTAGATCTACGAATTTAAGCCAAGTACATCGTGAAATATTCATTTCCGAGACGCTCTTAAAAATGCAAAACTATCTATCGTGAGGTCTATAACTGCTGTGTTAGTTAGGTAAAAAGCTCAGGACTATAGTCAAGTCCAAAATATTTCGATTCGAGTGTTTTCGTTTTTTTTTTTTCACCAGGTAAAAAGTAAATATATGACACTGTAGATACAAGATCAGACTGCACGTTCTGCAAAAAAGCTTTGAGTCGAGCTTCTTAATCTGTTCCTATTTTCTTGCAGTGCAAGGGTTAATCGAGGATTTGTCAATGCCATTTCATGATGGACGAACAGAAGGTTTCACGTTACTTGATGACGTATTTGTAAGCTATGACTTTCTCTCAGATGCTATTTTTTTTTTTCTTTGTTATAATCATTATACCATACTCGTATCTATATAGTACTTTATCATAGTTTACTATGCTCAAAAGTGCTTCACATTCTAGCTACAGGTACACAATTTTTTACAAACAAGCACCATACAAATTAAGAAAATGTTATAGCTAAAACACCGTCATAAAACGAGAAGATCTCTTATGTATGTGACAATATAAAATTCAAGTCTTTAGACATTCTTTATACATGTACATGCTCATAACGTCTCCTTGGGTGGTGTTTCTGAAGTTTGAAATTAAGATCTTGATAGTTTTACAAAAGGTCTTTTTCGGCGGGGTATATCATTTTAACGAAATTGTTTGTTTATTTCGAATCCATACAATTGTAGTGTAGGATCTACATTTTTATGTTGAAAACCACCGCATGTTTCTAATGGTACGTATAATGTCGATATTTCTGGGGGAAATATGCAATTTATTCGAATAGGGTATTTATGGAGGCATATTTGTGCCTCGAGATATGAGATAGCTATTGCGAAAATTTAACTCATTACCAAACGCCAAAATTTTAGGTTTGTCCAAATTGAAAACATTTGCAGACGACAAAATAAGAGTGACTGAAAATTTGAAATTTGTTTTGTTAAACGTAGAAAACATTGTGGGAAAAGGAGAAAATGCTGATTACCAGCATTTTCTCCTTTTCCCACGATGTTTTCTAAAGGCTTCTTTTTCAGGGGCGTCAACAGTAGGGATTGTCTGGTAATGGGTTAACAAAAGTATCGTGATAAAACAAAAAATTGCTAGAAAAACTATCCGGAGAGTAAAAGTATTCGCGATAAAAATATTGCGATAATTCTAACTGTCATCATAATTTCTTTTTGCTTTCGTGCCAACAACTGACATTCAGGATGTCTATAATTAGATGCGATTTTGGAACACCTTCGTGTACAACCTTGCGAATTCTCCTTTTCACAGAATGAAATAACGTTGTTAGAAGGAGGAAATTTGAGTCGTCCTTGTGTTAAACACACTTTTGTTCATTTCGCGTCTTGTCAAAAGTTACCCGTGCTCAGCTACAAATGTAAATTATTCGATTTTTTTTCACTGCAGTCTCGTGAGGTCAAAAACTTCCAAGTTCATCCAGATGGTGAATTTACTATATATAGATATCAAGAAACGGATGGAACTATCACGCTAATTTTTATCTCGAAAGTCATCTTCGTGCACGATTGAGAAATTTGGCATTAAATTATATAAGTTTATCGTAATAATTTTTTTTCTCAGGAAACTTTTACTAGCAACTTTTACTATCTCAATAAAATTTCCAGGAAACTTTGATTTACCGCGATAGTTTACAAAAAGGTATCATATCTTGTGGCAGAAATAAGCCACCATAGGTACTTATATGAGTAGAGTATTACACTCGTGTTCAATAGTTATTGTTTTTATATAAAACGTCATTCAAACTTCGTACAAAATGGACAAAGCCCCGTTTTACCATTTAATTATTGTCCATTTGTAAGTTAATGAATAGTAAGTGAGCTATGCTCCCTGAAAGTGGGGCTTAATGCATTGGCGAAAGGTATCAACGGACGTACGGAAGGACGCACCGACGGACGGACGGATAGATAGCGACGGTGGCCATGACATAATACTACCCTTTGGCGGGAGGGGTGTAAAAAAGGAAGTCTTTGCGACAGGAAGTGAAATGTACATTTCCTGGACTCAATCTGTCAGAGTGGCAACCGTGGAGACAACACGGTTTGGCATGCCTATATTAAGGGTTTTATGTTTATTTTATGGCATGGGTGCAGTATACTAACACACACAGCTTAGAAGATTTTTTTCGCACCTGCAAAAGGTTTTTTTTTTTTACTTTGTCATGGGAGAATTTTCCTGTTCTTTAATGATTTATGAGCTTTTGATCGGCATAAACAAGTGAACTATAATGTTATTGCTGAACAGTTATTAACCCGTGAAAGAAATGGAACCTTGTAGCCGATATGAAAAATCCGAATATTGATGTTTGAAAAGTATTTTTGGAGGACATAATTATATATCCTTATCGACCTTTGCAGAACGTGCAGTCTGATCTTGGATCTACACTGTCCGATAAGGAAATATTAGACATTATTCACCGAAATATACATGCAACTGTGACGTAGCAATATTTTGGTTTCTACGATCGAAATGAAAAATTCAATTTTAGTTATTTATCACGGATACGAGTTAAAAATTTTGAGGGGCTGTGCAGGGTACAGATAACGAAACAACCAAAAGATCTCGGTTCCTGTAGAAATGGCCCATGTAAACATTTCAGGGTTTCTTCGAAAGATGTCTACAGCCCACGACAGAAATATTCCCATGAGAGTTAACAAATTTAATTTCGTAGAATTAATCAATCTCTACGAAACGTAACTATTGGCTTAATGTACTGTTGGTTCTTCTCTGACTCAATGTAAAATTAATGTTATTAAGTAAATGAGAAAAACAGAGCAAAACACTGTATTACCATTGGCCGGAATAGACCGTCCTGTTTTATACACCGCATCTTCGCGAGCCAAGGTTACGATCACTACGCGGATTTTACCTTGGCGGATCTAGCCCGATTTCGAGATTCCCCCGGTACGCCCCCTATCGGGTGCTGTTTTTATCCCCCTTTACATCTCATTCGTGATAGCCAATGAAATATCGTTTTACAAACCGCTTACGAATACAATAATTCAACATGAAGCAATAACGACAAACGTACTTCGACATTTCATCGTCAGGTATACTGGAATAGAGCCTAAAACCTCCGATAATTGATCGGTCACAATGAAACTTTCTGTAAATATTGTTCGTCTGTGTTTTTTTCGGTAATAAATCATTACACATCCTGCACACATCCACGGTGTTATCCATGTTTACCTTCTATTTTCATCCGAAAGGTCGCGACCGTTGTTCTATTCTTATCAACGATGAAATGCTACGAGCGATTTGATTGTGCAGTAAGAGCTAGCTGCAACCAATGAAAATTCGTATCAGGGGAATGTCGAAATCAAGCTCGATCCGCCAAGGGTAGAGTAGCGCTGATGTTCTCAAAGTCGCCGACCGCTGAAACGGTTTCAGACCGCAATGAGATCATAAAACAAAACGGGGGTGCGACATGTGAAGATAACAATACAAATAACTAGTCGTAAAACTTTCATAATGAAACACACGAGGGAATTCATGAATTCATTCATAACGTACTAATCAATGTAATGAGGAAATATGATATAGGTCTAATGTACAATTTGCTCTTGTTACAATATAACTGACTGCTATATATCTTTTAGTCATTAAACATTTGTCCCGTATTTAAAATACGGACATGGGTAAAACTGGACCGTATCTTGTATATATACACAAGGGCCATTTTGGAAGATCTGGGTCAGTATTCTCCAACCAACCTCAAGAATATTCTTAATCTTATTCTCCACGATATTCTAAATTTGTAAGTAACAACGTATGAATGGTTTAGCCAATCATTAGTTGGGTTTCTTTCAAATGTAGAAAATTCTGGAGAATAAGACAACGAACATTCTGCTTAAATGACACGCTTTGTTTACCTAAGTAAGTAGTGCGCGGGAACTATTGTTCCTGCCTTCAATTGAAGACTTAAGAAATGAAATCGGTATCACTGGTCGTAATCCTGAAATAACGAAGAAAGTTCCGCCGTTCTTTCAGAATAAACTACTGAAAAACATAAAAGAGAAATAACGTGTTTATGGTCTGCGAAATGAAAGCACGGATACAAAGACAAGGATATAGTCGGTTTACTTTAAAAACCTCGGAACCACAGCTTGTTTCGAGCTGTAGTTACGATGTTTTTGAAGTAAACCGACGATACGGTTCCTATGTGGCCTTATTTTGATACCCAGTGTCCTCAATGTATCGCCAAGCGTCCTTATTCCGGGAGTGTCCTTGAACCGGTGATTTATGCACATGTACACCCTGTAAAGCACATGGTTTGATGACGTCACACGGTATTTCTGCTCATAACCCTTTCCAGTATTCGATTCTTTTGTTGCCCTTGAATTTAAGACAAATACAAGACACATACTGGTGAAATTTAACTAATAATCCTTTGCAAAAGAAATTTACTTCTTTTTTCTTAAATCTAAATGGTATTCCTTCCCCAAAAAATGTAAAGATCTTATGCTTTCAGCTGTAACTACTACCGAGCTACCTGAGTTAGGTGACGCAATGTTTGCACAAGAAGGCCGATGGCATGTTCTTTATTGAACTTGAAAATTGTAATCCAAGTAAATCTTTTCATATGAAAGCGATCAAAAATGACTTTTTCTATGAAGGCAAGTAATTCTTTGCTCAAATTCTAGTCTCAATTCTATCCTGTTGTTCCTTATCACCACGGAATACGGACACTCGAGGCTACATAAGTTTGTGTTTAACATTTACAGAGTTACGGATCCTTTGCATTTCATTTCGATTTGTGCTAGACGTGCCATAATGCTTTCTTGAGATTACAGACACATATATCACGGGTTGTAAATCGTCCTCGGGACTTCCAATTCACAAAATTCTCTAAACGTGTACAGAAAACTTGTTTTTGATGACATGCAATACCGCGGACTTTGCAATGATAAAACGAAACTGTCTGGAGGATCATTCCGAAACTAGAGAGTAATTTTACACAGCATTCATGAGTATTAACGAGTTCGACTTTCCAGCAGCCGGCTGCGTAAGAGAAATTTGTCGACGCCATCTGAAAACGGGACATTAATAACTTTATCAAGGAGGCACTGTCAAAGGTATTGAAGACTTGCACTTAAAGGTGGCCCTTCAGATGTATTGAAGACTTGCACTTAAAGGTGGCCCTTCAGATTTTGGGACGAAAATTTTACATAAATACAAAAAAATCATCCCTATACTCCCAAAGCCTTATAATTTTCATTCATTGAACCCCAGTAGTCGAAAACCATCCGACAACTACATAAATTAGAGATTTACTACAGTCCAGGTCGACACTGAAGGGAAACACAGTCTATTTTTACATGAGCAACTCGCTCATCTACATGCTGGAAATATACAGACGAAGCTTCAAACATAGCATCCGAAGTTCTAGACATCACGGAAAATAATTGCATGTTTGCTATGTTATGGAATTTAATAGTCATTAGTCACGTGCAAGTCACTTAACATTCCCACAGTGTTTTCTTGATTTTGGCGGGAAATCTAAAAATAGCTTAAGAGGCTACGTAGCCTTTTAAGGGAATACCACCATTTTTTTTTTGTAATTTTATGATTCTTAATTACTGATGATTTGTATTGTTTTTTCATCCGAAAGACTTTCTGTAATTTTATATGGCAAGCTGTGTGGATCGAACCCAAACCTTCAAGTGACTCGAAACATCACTTTCACGAATCTTACGCTCTACCAACTGAGCTATGCGGGCTGGTCAATTTTTAGAAGGTAAATGATTATCGATATTAAGAAGAGATGAATATGCCATTAAATACGTTTAAGATTATCGAAGTTGATCTTACAGTTTCCAGTCGATAAATGACAAAAACTAATTTCCCTAACAGAATTAGGTTATATATAATCTGAACTCGGTCTCATTTATAATACAGCGTAGAGGACTATCTAAAACAGACATCAGCCATATTTATGTAAATCCATAGAAATATATTGGCTCATCATTCGACGAAGACACTTTTGCGAATTTACGACAGTTGGACTTTTTACCATTGGCGAAAACATGAGCTTTGCAGCAATGCATAGATCAAGATCAGACTGCACAGAATATGCACTTAAATCTTCTATTTACTCTTGAGCCGTTACGATTAAAATCTTTCGGAGTGTCAGTGAATTGATGATTTTTTTCTGCTGTCGAAAAGGCCCATGGGCTGTTTTCACCAACCATTCGTAAAAACGGTCTTTGACTTATTCTCCAGAATTTTCAAAATTTGAAAGTAACGTAACTTCTGATTGGCTAAACCATTTAGTTAAGCTAACCAGAAGTTGTGTTGGCCAACCAGAAGTCGTGTAACTGTTATATTCACAAAGTCTTAGTTAGATCATGAGTGGTTTTGAGCGGTCCATACCCGCTCAAAACTTTCCACTAATGGGATTTGACATGAAATTATTTAGCTTGGATAAAAGTCACTCAAAAATCAAAGTTTCTTTTTGAGAAAAGTAGAAAACAGAAATAGGAGAAAATGCTGGTACTATTTCCATTATGTTATCAAACGCTTTTTTTTACAGGGTCATTAAAAGTCGGGATCGTTTCATAAAGGGATAAGATATCGTCGGTTTTCTTCAAAAAACTCGTAACTACAGCTTGGAACAAGCTGTAGTTACGAGGTTTTCGAAGAAAACCGACGATAAGAGCTTGTACCAATCGGAATGCAGATTCCGGATTAGTTTAGTGATACAGGCAGATAAAAATAACTGATTTAGTTTAAGATATTTTCAGAATAATAAACTCTTTTGTAATGACCAGCCGATGAAACACTTAGATAAATATATCCATAAAAACTTAAGTAATGCGTCGCAGATTGGTATTTATCTATTATCTTACGTAGACATCTAAGAGGCAAGGTACCAGAAGCGGTAACTTTTTCTACACCTAGTTAAATTCTATATATTCCTTCACATAACTTCCAGTGAAATCGCTTTGATACTACCACGTGAGTATAGAATATTATAGCCCATATTAGACGCTGTAGAGTCAAATACGGATCTTCAGAACGAAGCCATGTTAGAACCACAAACAAAGCAAGAGTCCGATATGGATTTTTCAAAACGAGGCTAGAGTCCCAAATATTGACATAGGACCGGAAAAGTAGTCTTCCGAAGTCCGTTGTAAAAAAAGCAACTTCAAAACCCTCTTTTGATTTCTTTTTCTTTAATTATTCAAATGGATAGCCCTATACGAGTTCTTGTCATCAATACGGAAGTGTGAAATAGAGAGGTCATTTAACATGCTTGGGTACAATACTGAATTCAGTTGGATTCGCACACTGCAGAACCAGTCTATACATTGGACTCAGCTGTCGCCTCGTCCAAAATATAGCCTGATTCTGCAGTGTACTCATGCAATAGAATTCAGTTTTGAACCCAAGCATGTTAAAAAGCTTTGTATTCATTTATATTTAGGATGAGGGAGGTTCAGGTGGTATGCGACTTGAAAGAAATTATCAGCAATTATGCATTCCGGTGTATCTGTAACGTTCTGGTGAACCCTGGCATTCCGACGTAAACTCGGCGTTCTGGTGCATCCGGGTACGTTACAATGTACCCTTAGCACACTGATATACCGTTGGCGTTATGGTGCACCCTGAGCAGTTTGGTGTACCCTGAACGCCCTTGTGTACACTTACGGGTAAGACACAATATATGGAACAGTAGTGTTGCACTTGGGGGTGAAAAATGAAGGTCCCTAAATTGACAAAAGAAGTAGTTTTTCATTTAGTACTATGCTTTAAGTTCAAGAAACCAAAATATCTTGTAGATTGCTGCGCACGAAATACATTTTTTGTTAGCAGACAAATTGACCTTCTAGAGCTTGTTACGGACACTACACAGGGATATAACATCAATAAAATACTTGAAATTGTGTTTTTCTTTTTTTTTTATGTCATACAGTTCAAATTTCCTCATATTTTTGACTGGTATAAAACAAAAAATACAACCCAAAATGATAATTACATCTCAAAATCCTTACAAGAAATCTTGCAAAAAATATTGCTGAAAAATTGCCATGTTTCAACTCTGCTCAAAAATAAAGTTCTCATCTTTAGAGACTATTATTACACAAAACTTGAAGTTTAACTTATAATCAACATACAGAAATAAAAAAAGTTTTATCAGACTCTGTCTATATCAATTCATATTTTGAAAACGAAAAAGCTGTAAATTTGGTTACGGACTCTACATGAATATGACAAAGGCAAATCTGTCTATTATCTTGAAATTTGCATTGAACTGTGCTTATTTCAATACTTTATTATGTAATTTATGATTTAATTAAAAAAAATCCCTGTACATCAGTAATTTTTGCGAATACAAATATGAACAATACAGAAAAAAGAAATGAACTCTTTGACAACTATCTGTTTTCGTATGAATGATATCAGATGTTCTCATATACCTATTTCTGTAGGAATAAACATGAAAACTCTTAGTAAAGGTTCCTTTTTTGGGCACATGATAGTTCTAATATAGATATAAATCTGTTCATGGTCTAGTTACGGACACTACGCTTTTTCCTTTAATGGAAATAAACATATTTATAGTCTTTCATCAACTTTTTGGAAATGTCTGTTATTTCTTTGGGCTCAAAAACGAAGTGTAAAATGTTCAATTTCACCTCCCGCCTCTGTATCAAGTGGGAAAGTTGTCAGCGAATGGAAAGAAGGTTGTGTAAGAACTGGTGTGACTAAGCCAGGAAAACATGGGATGCACTGACTGCCGTGATATAACATAGATGTTGAAAGGGGCATTAAACTCCATCAACCAGCAAATGAACTCCAAACAAAGTAAGTAAAATAGAACATTTCGAGTGCAAAACTGTTGTAACTCAAAACCAATCTAACACCCCAAGTTTAGGGCCACAACTGACTCCTTTATAGGGGTTATAAGATGTTTTCTTCAGTAAACAATGTAAATTTAGGTGCCATTGCTCATCATGAGCAATGGCACCTAAATTTATATTGTTTACTAAGGAGTCAAATTTGCCTCTAAACTTGGGTGTTTAAGATGGGTTTTTAGTTACAATAGTTTTGCACTTAGCCCTCGATTTGTAGGCGTCTAAATTATGGTTGTATTAAACAGTATATTGTAATTGATTTTGGCCTTAACTCATTACCACACGAGAAAATTTTAGACTGGTCCAAATTGAAAGCATTTGCAGACGAAAAAATAAAGGTGACTGAAACATAGAAATTTGTTCTGAAAAGGGTAGAAAACACTGTGGGAAAAGGAGAAAATGCTGGTTACCAGCATTTTCTCCTTTTCCCACAGTGTTTTCAAAAGGCTTCTTTCTCAGGGGCGTCAAAATCGGGGATTGAGTGGTAATGTGTTAAAGTAAGTTTCAACGTCTGGCTTGTGTTATCAAAATCAATTAAAGAGGCAATAATACTCATTTCAAGCCAGTTTTAACTCTTTTTTTTTTTAATCAAAATATAGTCATTCTTATATATCTATGCCAAATATTGCGCCTGACGGTTGCAAGGTTGCTTAGATTACGCCTGATAGAAAATGCATTTCGCGGACTTGTGGCCTTCAATGTAAACAGACTGGTCGTTTCCTGATTTTGAATCGAAGATTTTCGATATCCGTTATACACTCGGGTAGATTGGTATGATGATCATACATTCTGTAACATGACTATATTTGACCTTGGCCTTGATGAGGTAAATAAAGGAAAATGGATGTTTCTCTGTTGCAGCCTCTATTTTTAGACGGAGATCGAGGCCTATATGTAAGTTACACCGTATCCGACTCTGGGCGGAAACCAACGATAAATTTCCGTGAGTCACCGCCATTGTTTACAGCTTCAATCGTCAGCCAGTTTTCTTCTGGCCAATTCTCGGTTTTTCACACAAACCCCCGTGTTTCTTTTTTCATTTACACGATATATGTCAGTAATTTATCCTTGTATACACAAAGGACAGATTTCTGTACCATTTTTTTTTTCGAAATTAACAGCGTTTCTGCTCACCGGCTGTAGATAGGCATCTTTAACAAAAGCTATGTTATTATTATTTCTGCGTAACTTAATGTCAAAATATTTGATATATACTATGTATTAAATCATGTAGTGTCCGTAACTTTCACACCATTCTTTATTATCATCTGTGTAAAGAACATGTTCTGGTATTTTATTTGGAATTGTATCCTGTCTGAATAATGGATATTTAAGCTTTGGAAATATCTCTGTCTTTAAGTTACTGACGCTTATAAAATACTGCAATTATATCTCAATGAATGATATTAAGGGAGAAAACTACCATTTCAACAAAATGTATCTTGAAAATATGAATTGTGCCAATAAAGCTTTTTCAATTAGTAATGTTACCTACAGAATGTAAAAGACAGCTAAATTTTGTTTTTTTATGCAGCAAAAGTATAATTTTAGTTTTATAATAATTTGGTTACGGACACTACACAATTATTGGTAAAGAAAGATGGGAAATAAAATTAACCTTTATTAACTTATTAGCTGGAAAACTTTGGTGTTTTCTAATGTTGGAACCATATTAAGCTGATAAAACAAACTGATTTATAATGAATCATTTGAATAGATTTTCTATGACTAAACTATTTACAGTGATGCCAGTGGAAAAAATGGTGTTAATAGATATGATGCAATCAAGGAGATTTACTGTATTACATCACCAATCGTGATCCTCAAAATAAACAAGGGATGCTATATTTGATGAAAATAATACATTAGAACATAATTTGTGATTTTAAGTGGGGCAAAAAAAAATGAGGAAAACTGGGGTTTTTTTTAAGGTTACGGACACTACACATTTTTTGTAGAGTCCGTAACCATTAAAGTTGGTTAACCGCTTTGTCTTAGGGGAAAGATGTTGTCGAATGTATTTTCTGAAATCTGTATAGGTCATGAGTGAATAATGAATTGCTGTGAAGTATCTTTAGAGACTTATATCCACTGAATTTTACATGGTTACGGACTCTACTATTTTTCTGAATAGGCATTTTGTACATTTGAAAAAATCATGAAAATTTTTTTTTGTTAATAACACTTCCAAATGCTTTTCCATGTTGATCAACCTTATCATAGTTGTAATTCTATAACAAAAAGTACTTAAAAAAGTTGTATTAAGAAGGTTTTTTCATCCTATAACAAACAAGAGATATCCAAGATTAAATTCGCATAACATGCTACTACATTTACAGTTTTCATCATATTTTTCATATTCTTTCACCAATTTTA
This sequence comes from Tridacna crocea, assembly GCA_943736015.1. NCBI lineage: Eukaryota > Metazoa > Mollusca > Bivalvia > Cardiida > Cardiidae > Tridacna > Tridacna crocea. The sequence continues at coordinate 26,938,768 of OX031066.1, read as the reverse complement.
ACAAATCAAACATCAAATTAATCCTTGATAATTTTACTAACTGTTGAATATACCTAATGAGCACTTACCAGAATATTTAACAAGTAGTACAAATTGAAAAAAGAGTGAAATTCTAAGTGCAACAACATAACGCAAAAAAAGCACCATTTTGGGGGTATGTTTCATGTTATATCTCGGAGGCCTTTTGATCTTAGGTGCTCAAATTTTGGCTGAGACTTGAACATACACTAACAAATGATTAGACATAGGTTTCACTGATGTAGGACTGGTATAAATATAAAATAACTTGACATAACAACCAATTTTTTCAAATGATCCCTATATTGTGTCTTACCCGTTAGCATTTTGGTATGCATTGGGCGCATGAGTGTACACCTGACCTTCTAGTTTACTCTGGGCGTCCTCTTGTGCCCTTCGCGTTCTTGTACTCCATTAGTTCCAAAATTCTCGTGTGCCTGTGCCCTAGGCGTTCTGGAGTACGCTGGGACTTCCAGTTTACCCAGTAGGCGTTCTGGTATAGATTTTTTTTCTGGTGTACCCATGGTGTTTCTGTGTTCCCTTGGCATTCTTGTGTATACAAAGGGCGTTCCGATGTACCCTGAGCGTTTTGGTGTATCCTTTGCAATTTTGACTTTCCTGGTGCACTCTTAGCGTTCTGATGTACAATATGCGTTCTAATGTACACAGGGAGTTCCGATGTACTCATGGTGTTTCTGTATTCCCTTGGCATTCTTGCGTACCGTGGGCGTTTGGTCTACCGTGGGGTCCAGGTGTACCTTTGGCATTCATATGAACTCTCAGCATTTTGGTTTACCATAGGCGTTTTGGTTTACACTTGGCGTTCTGTTGTACACAAGGCATTTTGGTGTACTCAATGTTCTGGTGCATACCAGGCGTTTTGTTATACCCTGGATGTTTTGGTGAACCCGTGAAGTTCGGGTGTACTCTGGGCGTTCCTCTGTGTCCCTGACGTTTTGGTGCATCCTTGGCGTTTTCTCGTACCCTAGATTTTCTGATGTAACCCACATTCATTTTCATATATCCTGGACCTTTTTTTTGAGCCATGGGCCTTCTTCTTGTATACCCTTGAGTTTCTTGTGTATCCTTGGGTTTCTTGTGTACCCTTGGGTTTCTTGTGTACCCTTGGGTTTCTTGTGTATCCTTGGCGTTCCGATGTTCACGGGGCGTTTTCATGCACCCTAGTCGGTCTGTTGTACCTTTAGCGTTCTGATTAACCCTGAGCGTTTGGATGTACTCGTTAAGTTCTGGTGTACACTCGGGTACTATATTTTGGTATAGAAAACAGGTGATTTAGGAAACAACAACTATTCTAAATAAAAAAAAAAACGAATGAATGTACTTAACTTGAAATGGTTGTTTTTGCACTGAGGTGGGGTCGATTCTGTGTATTTAACCGCATTCGGGTATATAAACAGTTAAACGCCTGACTTGAAAAGAATATCGGGCTGAGCATTGGTATAAGAAACTCCAAGACAGCATGTTTAGATGCCCTGGCCGCCTCGATATAACTGAGACGATGTTGCAAACGGCGTTAAACACCATACAACCAATCAATCATCAAATCAATCAACTTTTGTCAAAAAGTAACAAAAGATATTTAAAATGGTAATCAATGACCTTAACGGTATACGCTCGATACCTCTTGTAATGCTCTTTTCCTTTTCAGTGTACCCATTTCGAAAACATTGTAGCCAAAGGAGAAATTGCTCGTAACGAGCAATTTCTCCTTTGGCCACAATGTTTCTACTACAAATTAAGTATTTTACCTTAACACAATCAGTCATGGCGTTCATCCAAAATCTATAAAGAAATTTTCCGAGCGATAGAGGCATTCTATTGTTTTTCTAGGAATTAACAATTCCTTCTTTTTTTTATTAACCTTCTATGACATGATATACTTTGATAAGTCGAACTGATATCTTTAGTCCCCCTCTCACTCGAGTTACCCAGGTTTTTTTTAACCGTATTTTGTAACAAAAAAAAAAAACTCTATGATAGTGACATATTCCCTGTCCCTGGCATTTAGATCGATTGGAATAAAGGAGCTGGCGTTAGAGACTTCATAGGAACTTTGTAGTGTTTATTGGCTACAGTGAACACTTTGTACTGGTAGAACTGATTTTGAAAAATACGATTTTTTTTTTTCATAAATTGCGCGCCGCGAGATTTTAAGAAACGCGCGACTTTAAAAGGAGAACATGCAATTGATTCGTAGCAAATGATTAATGTTTCCTTGAGAATTAACTTCTAAAGCTTATGAGGAGCTTGCAGTTTTTATTTATTTATCTATTTACCAATTTTATGATATATCTGTATGGTTATTAAGATGATTTGTTACGAAGTTTGAGCAATTTACTGTTAACAATTACTCAAATACTGTATGATTCCTTTTTGACATGGAAATAATGAACATACATAGAATATTCATGGATACCTTTATTGGACTACAGATTTACTTAACAGCTTCACTTCTCCTTATACCTGGTAAGTTTGTTTTTTTCTAAAATTTTATGCATTCTGCATCTCTCTCTCTCTCTCTCTCTCTCTCTCTCTCTCTCTCTCAAGACGCTCACAAACATTCTTTTTTTGTATTTTTGACCAATCACGCAAAAAGGGACCATCTGGGAATTCTGTACATCAATTGAATGAAAACAGATCAAGGGTAGTGCAGAAAAATTTAAGTTGATAATTTAAAAATGAATGTATAATAATGACCACTTTCCATACAGAAAATGTCATTAAAGCGAAAAGTGTCAACCCTGGTCAGCCTGCGCAATTCGCGCAGTCTGACCATTGTTGACGCTTTTTTGCAGTTCCCAGAAGGTCCTTTTTTGTGTGATAGGTCACATTTCATTTTCTTTTTTTTTTTATCATTAATAAATCCCTGTTAAATCTTTACCAAATCACAAAATTTTAGACTTGTCCAGATTGAAGTCATTGGCAGCTGACACATAAGATGGAGCTCAAACAGAAAAAGTGGTCTGAGAAATGGTAGAAAACATTGTCGGAAATGGAGAAAATGTTGGTTACCTTCATTTTTTTTCCTTTTCCGGTATAGTTTTCAAAAGCCGTCTTCTTCTGGTCGCTGAACCTCGGGATTGTGTGGTAAAAGGTATTTACATTTAACTCATTACCAAACAACAATATTTTAGGTTTGTCCAAATCGAAAGCATTTGCAGACGACAAAATAAAAGTGACTGAAAATTTGAAATATGTTTTTTGAAGGGTAGAAAAAATAATGGGAAAAGGAGAAAATGCTGGTTACCAGCATTTTCTCCTTTTCCTACAAGGTTTTCTACAGGCTTCTTTCTCAGGGGTGTCAAAAGTAGGGATTGTGTGGTAATGGGTTAAGTATTATGACTTCTATCGTTTCTTGTATGGTAACAGTTTACCTATATTATTATTATCATTATTATTATTATTATCGTAATTATTATTATTATTATTATTATTATTATTATTGTTGTTGTTGTTGTCATTATCATTATTATAATTATCATTATTGTCATGTCCTCTCAACCCTTTCCCAAACAATACCTGGTTTTCATGCCCTAACAAAGAATCCTTCTGAAAACATTGCGGGAAAAGGAGAAAATGCTGGTTACCGAGCCACTTTTTCCTTTTTCTCGTTCTTTGAATTATCAGTTATAAACCTAAAACCAATATATTGTTATTACAAAGGCAGACAATAATTACTTACCTTCCTTTTTTTGGAAACTAACAAAAGTATCAGCAAATGATTTCAAGATAGGCATCGAAGGAATTTCTGATCAGTTTAAAAAAGTGCAAAAGTATTATATCTGTATAAATCCGTATTTATCAGCTATCAAGAAATTTCATGCCATGTTGCACTAAAACTATTACGGGTCTGCTACCTTAAGTCTTTACCACACGAGAAAATTGTAGAGTCTTCCAAATTGAAAGCATTTGCAGACGAAAAAATAAAGGTGACTGAAAATTTGAAATTTCTTTTGTGAGGGGTAGAAAACATTGTGGGAAAAGGAGAAAATGCTGGTTACCAGCATTTTCTCCTTTTCCCACAATATTTTCTAAAGGCTTCTTGCTCAGGGGCGTCAAAAGTAGGGATTGTGTGGTAATGGGTTAAAGTTTGTATAATCATTTCTTTTTTAAAAATTATATTAGGCAAATGAGTTGTATGAATTTCTTATCCAGTTTTAGATTTGCATCTAAAATACAAGGCTTCGCGAAAACGTGTAACAAAAAAAAAAAGAAATAGAAATGTAGAGAAAAATAGCGCCGAAATATAAGTTGGATTGGTTTTGAATAAAGTTTTATTTTCAATTCTTATGTCTCTATAAGATGTTGACAACTTTATATGGAATTTGGGTGGTTAAGATTTGTTACAAAATTATAAAAGAACACGCATACTGACCATAGAGTTCTACTGTTCGATTATTTTGGTTCAAGGTATGAGTGTAGGGAGGTTATACTTGTAAAAAACAGGCTAGCAAAGGGACATTCGGACATTTGCGTGAATGGTTGTCTCGGATCAGCCTTTGCAGTCCCCGAAGGCTGGTCCGAAACAATATTTTTCGTTCAAATTTAACGTAGTCGTTAAGTGTAATCTCGGATTGGCCTGCGCGGACTGCACAGGCTTATATCCGAGACGACACTGTACGCAAATTTCCGAATGACCCTTTTTGCTTGTTGCAAGCCAATTATATGAATGGAGATTGTAGAATGGTTTACAACATTCATCTTATATATAGGAAAAATTCAAGATCAAATATGTTAAATTGTCCCACATTCAAATTAAAAAGAAACCGGAAGATGTTTATTCGGAGCTGTTTTGCAGAATTCGGCCAAAGCTTTGTATGGGTATAGACAACAAGGATTTATTGTAGGCCTATAGTAAAATAATTATAAAGTTAAAGTATTTTACACTGCCCTGCATTTAGTCAAACAGGAAACGGAAGAGATTCATTCGGAACTATTTCGAGGAATTCGGTCAAAGCAGTGTAGACACTATGGATAGTTGTCTATCAAATAATCATTCTGACATCAGAGACATACGATCTCTTTTCTGTTTCAAAGCAATAGATCTCAACAAAGCATGTTTTGTGGTCCCTTTTTGTTACACAAACCTCAAGTGGATTGTCTCCAGTCTATTCACAAAGTTGCACTATTCATAATTTTCCCGCGGGACCGACCTTTTTACTCATTTCTTCAATGTCTTATAAAAGATTTTTTTCGCTTACCAAAACGCTTACAAATGGGGGTTATGCCTGTCAATTGAATTATCTCTCTTGCCAGGTAAAGACTGAAGGTAACCAAATCACACAGTGGTGGTTTCACATGTATTCCTTTATTTTTATCCTTGGTTTCCTTAGGGATGTTGCGATAATTATATACCAATGATTTGTGATGTATGTCTAGGGTCCACATGTAATTCATACTAAATTCTTTTCTAAATCACCAGGAACAACGTATACAACGATTTGTAAAACAGTCTAACTACATTTACTCGAAATACTGTCTCGGAAAAATAACTGTTCAGTGAAAGAAAATCAAGGATAAAATCCAAGTAATTCTGTTATGTAGTATCAATGTAGTACTGGAAAATAATCAAGGGAAATAACTGAAGAATGGTCGTCATTTCTGACGATTTACATCTGCTCTGTGACAAGGGGGCTTAATGCATCTTTAAATGGATTGAAACACGCGACAAAGAGACATTCGGATATTTGCGTAAAGTGCCGTCTCGGATTAGCCTGCGCAATCCGCGCAGGCTAATCCGAGACGGCACTTTACCGCTAGATTAGATTTTATGCAACAGTTGACTTGCGCAAAACAGAAAATTACATAATAACGGAAAGTGTCGTTTCGGATTAGTTTGCGTGGACTGCACAGGCTGGTCCGAGACGACACTTTACGCAATGTCCGAATGTCCGTTTTCGCGTGTTGCGGGCCAAATAAAGATCGACCCATGCTAGATTAGGCAGTAAGCTTTGGCAGACATGTCTTGAAATGTTCTGGCATTTTTCATTTTTTTGTTGATAACCAGTGCTTCTCTTCGGGGTCATAAACGACCCACAAGAGTTTGTGATGTCTACGCCACACTTATTGGCTGATCCCTGCTACAAAAAAGAAACTATGAAAGTGTGTAGGACTAGTAGACTGACTGGCCCTCTTGGAAACATATTTCAATTTTTCAATTACGTTTATTTTGTCGTCTGCAAGTGCATTCAATTTGAACCAGTCTAGAATTTTGTCGTTTGGTAAAGAGTTAAAGAGTGGTTACTCTGGTACAAGACCAGAAAGTCGTCAAGATGAAGAAATGTGCGACAGGAAGATATTTATTTGGTCTGTAAGCATATATAGTGGTCGATTTCCGACGGATATTATATGGCCGTATATCATCTCTTTGTTCTCATTTCATGATATTTGCATTGTAAAGCAGTTCACAGAGCCGTTAGGACAAAATATGTTGCAAAATATAAATCCTAGATTTGTCCGTCAGATGTAAATATAAAACGAAAATGATAACCAACAAGCATTATGGTGTGATATTCGGAGACTTTTTCCGACCAGGCTGTAACATTCTTAAGGTAGTGGACCCGAAATACTTCTAGTGCAGCATGGCATAAAATTTCTTCACACTTGATAAAGACAGATATATACAGATGTAATTTTTTTGCACATTCATAACCGACCAGAAGTTCCTCTGATGTCTGTCTTTAAATCATTTGTTGATACTTTTGTTTGTTTCCAGAAAACGGAGGTAATTATCATATCTTTTTGTAATGAGAATATAGTGGTTTTATTTTTATTCGTGATAATTCTTAGAAGAACAAAAAGGAAAAAGTAGTCGGTGAAAGCAATAAAATAATACTCAATTTTAATCTTAGCAAATTTTGTAGGATAATATTATAGTGGAAATAGCTGTTTTCTATTACGAGTCCACTACCTAAAGAACAATCTTATTGGTTTCTATAGTATTGAGGTACAGCGTCGGTCTGTAGCCATAAAGTCCCGAGTTCGATACCCGGAAGAAGGTATTAACTTACGGATTAGATTGGTCCACACATTTGGCGTGACCACAGGTGTAGTTTTTCCTAAGCAGAATCGACATAAAGAGGATATTTGCTGTTTTTTTTTTTTCGGTGAAAGATCGAAATTTATTTCGAGTGAACACCATCGGTAATATTTTCACGAGTGGCTGCGCCACTCGTGAAAATATTACCGATGGTTCACGAGATGAAGTAAATTTTGATCTTTCACAAAAAAAAAAAAATGAATATTCTATTTATTTCATGCTTTTAACCCTTTCTGGGAGGAGCTTTATATCAAAATCCAGTACAGTACTTTTCCGTTATTCCCCGTGGCGTACCCCTCCCGCATAGCAACGCATTACAATATTACGTCAATGGCGAGAAATCTAAGGCATATGACGTCATATTGCCCAACCTGTTGTCAGGCACGCACAATTTACCTCGGCAACAAGAACGTGAAAATCGGTATTGTCACTGGTGGTACCAGTGTAAGATCGAAAAATATTTTCACTGGTATTTCTCGATATCCTACCGGAAAGCATGAAATAAACATCAGTCTAATTTACAAGACCTTTTTCTCAATCCATGTAAAATAGATACGTTTAACCTAAACTAAAGTAAACATTCTTAGTATTATTCTCAAGCAAGGAACACAACTTCTGATTGGCTAAACCAAATGAGCAAAAGGAGGCTTAATGCATATCCATAATGAACGATACCAACCAAATCATCCCAGAATTTGGGATCAATAAAGTTCATTTTGTACAACAACCAGTTAAATTATGAGATACCCTGGTCCTTTGAAATACAGAAACACGTCCAAAACGAACAGTTTCGTCCCAGAACAGCCCGAGCAGGCTGACCTTGACGATATTTTTATATATATGCAATATCCTTCAAGCGACCGTATGGGGTCATTTACGACTCCAGCTATATAATTTAATGTGCCACTTCTTTGTTTTTATCCAAATTTTCTTTCCTTGAATGTTTTCCAGGAGCTTCTATCTCAGGGACGTAAAAACCAGGGATTGTTTGGTAAAATGTCAGACTTATCCAAATTGAAAGCCTTTGCATACCACAATCGAAATGTGACCCGAATGATGGGGTTTGATTTTGACAGGGTATAGAAAATATTGTAGGGAAAAAAGGAGAAAATGCTCCCTTTACCACAAGTTTCTTTCAAGACAAAAAAAAAAAATCCGCCAGAGTTGTCAACACTAAGTCTTGAATTGTGTAGAAAAGGATCAAAGATACACCGTCACTTGTTTTCATCCATTTCTTCTTTCCATAACAAATTTTATCTTTATTTTATGACACTATAATCATCCTTGTATCTGTATGCCTGATGTTAGTGAGTCTTTTAGCGGACCTAAGCAAATTCAGAGACTTAAGCTATAGGAGGAAATGGACCAAGGTGTCACAATGTTTGCAACGGCTGTCTTGCAAGACAAGAATTAGTCATACGTATAATGTACTCTATACAAAACTTCTAAACGGCCACTTTTAAACCAGGTTTTCTCATAAGCCTTTTTTGGCATCCGTTGTCTAGAAAAGAGGCAGTTTATTTAGTTTGATGTTTTAGAGAATAATTGACCAGTGTAAAAGTATATCTCCCAGTCTTAGTTTAAAAAGAAATTTGTTGGTTTGTTCTATTAAAATGAAGTTATTATAAATCCATTCACATGGAAAATTGAAAAACAAAATCTTGGTTTTTTTTTGAAAACTTAATTCTCCCTCACTCGGGTTATATTTTTGTGCAGTAAATAATTTTCGTGTTTTTCCTAATTGATAGCAACATTTCCGTATTTTTCATGTATGCTTTTCTTTTTAAGCTGGCTTTGTCTGGTCACCACGCATGAGCAAACCATGTGTTTTTTCCTTTATTGAAAAAGATGGGCCTCTTATCAGCAAAACCGTAATTTATACATGTAATTATTTTCATTACACTACCATGTCTATAATCTAGATACGTGTCAATAAGTTACTTTTATTTACCTGTCTAGTGCTTGGTCATATTTACAGGAGAAACAAAAGTTGGCACTAGGAAGTTTTGTTGAGTGTATAAGTATTATAGTTCTTCAAAAGAAAACACACACAAAAAAACAGCCATTTAACATTACACGTATTTCAAAGGAATGTCTACTTTAGTACGTATTTACAAGTGACGTTGTGGCCTTGACATTGCAACATCCGGGTCTTTTGTCATTAACTGCAAACCACTGTTTCCTTTTATTTAGTACTCTAAGCCTTAATAGCTTTGCCTTTAATTCACGGACGAGAAGATATCTTCGATTAACCCCTTCCAGCGTAAGAAATAAATACAGGGCCTTTTGAGGACGGCATATATCCAATATCAGACTGCACAGAACGTGCAGTCTGATCTTGGATATATACCGTCCTCTAATTTAGTGGAGCCTATAAACTAGAGAAAAATATCTTTCTCATTGTCATTGGAGAATATGTTTAGCTGCCGAAATAGGTCGAGACTATTATACTGTGTGCTTAAAGATTTAGTGTTATTGCCGTAGTAAATCATGGTTTTTAGATGACCCTGGCAGAAAACGCGAAGGAGGTACGAGGAGAACGGAATGACAACTGATAGTACTTTTCTTTTTAGAGTATCTAAATCTCATTTTACATTTCGACCTGCTTTAAACAAGTACATGAGGAAATAAAAAAAGGTGTGCTTGTTTAGGACAGGTAATTACTTAGTAAAGGTATAGTATATTTCAACAGACTTCGCAGTACAAGTATATTTCTTTCATCAAACTTCGAAGTACACACTTGTATAATATGTTTCAACAGACTTCGCAGTACAAGTATAACATATTTCAACAGACTTCGCAGTACAAGTATAACATATTTCAACAGACTTCGCAGTACAAGTATAATATGTTTCAACAGACTTCGAAGTACAAGTATAACATGTTTCAACAGACTTCGCAGTACAAGTATAACATATTTCAACAGACTTCGCAGTACAAGTATAATATATTTCAACAGACTTCGCAGTACAATTACAATATTTCGACAGACTTCGCAGTATAATTACAATATTTCGACAGACTTCGCAGTGCAATTACCATATTCAACAGACTTCGCAGTAAAAGTATAACATATTTCAACAGACTTCGCAGTACTTGTATATAATATTTTAACAGACTTCGCAGTACAAGTATAATATATTTCAACAGGCTTCGCAGTATATGTATAGTATATTTCAATACGTTCTGTGCAGTCTGATCTTGATCTACACTGTCCACAAAACTGCCGTCAACCAATCTGCCCCTGCTCCTGCCCCCAACCTCCTCTCTCTCTCTCTCTCTCTCTCTCTCTCTCTTCCTCTCTCTCTCTCTCATTTCTCTCTCACATAGACATTTACCAAGAATTAGACATGGTTAGTCAATTCAACATCCCGGCATAGGAATGATAAATTAATTCATTTTTGCAAATGTATTTAACCCCTTTTTAACAGAGCATGAAACATAGTTCGTCATATGCCATATGGCTTACAATACGCGAAAAGGGGCATTCGGACATTTGCGTAAAGTGTCGTCTCGGATCAGCCTGCGCAGTCCGCGCAGGCTAATCCGAGACGGCACTTTACGATTACGTTAGATTTTGTGCTACAGTATACTTGCACATAACAGAAAATTACATAGAAACGGATAATGTCGTCTCGATTTAGCCCGTGCGGGCCACGTAGGCTGATCCGGGACGACACTTTAAGCTAATATCCGAAAATCCTTTTTCGCTTGTTGCAAGCCATATCAGTGTTGAGCCTCATGAGAAAGATAGGCCTAGTTCTAATTGCAAATGATATCTAAAGCCACAGCCAAATAAAGCCAGTGATATCACTTGTTTCCCCATCTGTTCTGAAGCAGCTTGGAGGTCAAGTTTTTTATAATTTGAGTCGTAGTGTGTAATGCATTAGAAAGCGTTGTTTACCCTTTAGGATAGCCTACATCATACCGTCGGATTTTGAAGCCACTAAATGGAGATGATAAGAAAAGAAAAACTGACAATTAAAATTCAGGATTCTGTGTATCGTCTGACCATTTGCCTCTGAATCATTTGGAATATTATGTCACAACAACATTATTTTCAATATCAAACCATTATTTCATTTTTTATGTCACCAAATGAGACAAAAAAATCAACTCTTTTTTATCTCAAAAATATAAAATTACCAATGCCCTGCAAATGTTAATTACCTTTTGATCAAGTGTTAGATTTTGACCAGTATTTTGCAGACAGCAAAGATCTAAGATGAGGTTGCATATTACCGCGGTATATACAGCCATTGTCATTGCTCCACAACGTCCACAAACGATAGTTATGTCACTTCGACGGCTACAGTATTAACTTGGACTCCCCTGTCTCAGACGAGATATTTATTAATCCTTTTCTGCCTTATTCAAAAATGAAGCCTTTGGGGTAAAATGAATACTGACTATAAACAATTGTGACTGGACAGCCCGGGTAATCATGAATAAAACGGTGTTACTAAGGAATAGAAATGATTTAGTTTCACCAATTCTTTTGACCTTTGTATGTTGTACGCTGTATGGGCATTTAAAGGTGCTTGCATTCCTCGATAAGGGTCAATTAACAGAAAGTCCCAGACGGGTCTTGCAGATCTGACCAATTTCAGAGAGGTGTGACGCAGCACTAGATATTTGGATTAGTATTGATATATCTAAATACACGGACAGCGCTAGTGTTAACATTAGCTTATAAAGCTTTCAACCCTATGGACATTGATGCCAATGTCACTCAATTTCAGCTGCTTTTTCAGACGCTGATCACAAGATCAGAATGCAACTCATATCAAGATGCGACGACATGTCTCACTCTAGAACTTTTGTAAAATCTGGTCCATGCTTTGTGAAACAAAAGCCAAGAAAGGCAAAAATCTCAAAGTAAGTGTCATGATACATTTAAATTTAATTCATACCATTTAAAAGTATGGAAAATATTGTGGAATGACAGCCTTCTATATCTTGTGGTTGGGCCATAATTGTGTTAATCGATGGCAGAAAAAATAATTTCAAGATCAGGCAAACAGTAAGCAAAGGACACAGCTAGGCGGCAGGTTTTTATGTAGTTTTGAAATTAATTGGACCGACCGTGCAATGACAGATTGTCATCTCCACAACAGTTTTTATACTTTTAAAAGGTGTGATATAATTTTAGATGAATATAAACCTCCGCTTTGTTCACAATTTGTCTTTATTGCTACTTTGACCGTCGGAAATTTCCGTAGCTGGCCGTAAGTTAAACAAACTACGCTGTAGTATGGTCAATAACAGTTAACTACACCCAACTACTTTTAAACTACAACACAGTAGGGTCAAAACATCGTAGTTTACCGTAAAAAGCTTTTGAAATTGCTAAAAAGTTATGTACTTACAACGGGCAAATCATAAGATTACTCTTCGTTCATTTTTATATTGAACTATGATTACCTACATGTAAATATTTTCACGACGTTTAATACGTTCAACTCCTGCCAAATGCGGTCATTTTGCACTACGATCCATAATGTGTGACTTGCGCTAGTGAATGAAGACAAACGACGAGTAAACGCCAACAATAAAAATACATATATCAGAGGCAAAAAGAAATAACTTGTAATTTCGAAGTGAAAATCAATATTTCGACAGACATATCTTACGGAATAACTGAACTCTGAAAGACACAGTTTGTCGTTCATGAAAGCGCGAAGCATTGGGGCTTTCAATTATATATGGTAATTATAGACAGTAATAAAGTTATCCCAGTGTCTTATCTTCATTTATGACTCTTTCACCGGGCATTCGCCAAGTCCCTTCCTGTTCATCAGGGTGAATGGTAAATATTTGCTTCCATCTTTAAAAGTAACCTTGGCGTTTCCTGTTTGTTATCCATCACACAAAAAGGGGGTTATCTGGGAATTCTGTACATCATTTGAAAACAGATCAAAGATAGTTTAGGTCAATTCAAGGTGATAATTCAAAAATGATTGTATAACAAGGCACATTGACCACTTTTCATACAGGAAATGTCATTGACGCGAAAAGTGTCAATCCTGGTCAGCCTGCGCAATTGGCGCAGTCTGACCAGAATTGGCACTTTTCGCAGTTCCCAGAAGGTTCCTTTCTGCGTGATGGGTCACATTTTATTCCTGTAAAATTCAGGTATTCATGTTTAGGCCTAATATCCGTATTTTATAGCGATATCTTAAATCGTATCCGAGGTCTTAGTTTGGAAGCAGGTCGTTGCTTTGAAGCAAAATATAATAATATAAGGATATACCAATATGTTATGAATTTGAGCAGTGCTCAGTGAAAAGGGGGTCTCATCTGCAAAAAAGTAAAAACCATACTTCTGAATAGTATGATTTAAATTCAAATTAATTTATACACCTGCTTTGTTTACTTTTGGTTGCTACTGGGGCTTTAAGACAATGAAAGAGACGAGTGATAGTGTCAAGTCCTGACTCCAAAGAAAACTCCTAACCCTGGGTTTACACCATGTTCCCGAAAGCTACGGCAGTCGAAACAACAGATTCATCTGACGTTATATGTGTAGCAATTTTTTGCATAATCGGGACGCTAATATTCTTATAAATTGACTAGTCTGGGAACTTTCCGACTGCACCTTCTGTGCAAACCTCTCTGGTCAGAAATGTTGAGTATTGGGCGACATGTTGCATTGTCTAGCCTTTTTAGTCTGCATATGTTTGAAAGATATTCGTTGGATAATTGTCCACAGAAGATGCTAAACAATAGGTGGTTACTAAGTTACGGAGCATTTGAGAATTTTAGCATGTTGGAAATTCTTGATCACAAACAAACATTATAAGCTTTATCAAAAGCCGCCATAACGTCGTGAGTTCTTGCATGGAGTCACACCAACATTATTATTTTAACCCTTTACTCCGCAGATACTCATTTCTACGCATTGCTTGTAGGAGCCTTAGGAAAACATTGTGACAAATGGTGAAATTGCTCGTGACGAGCAATTTCACCTTTTGTCACAATGTTTTGTATGCCATCAAAAGGTGTCATATACCCGTAAAAAACAGCTTCATCCTTGCTGCTATTTAGGGTCAGTTAGAGATACCTTAGAAATACATTATGGGGTAAAGGGTTAAAGTAATTCTGAAAAATCAGCGTGATCGGTTTATAATCGTAAATTTGAGGAGTATTTTTGATAGCAGTGGAAGAATATCTGGACAGTCAAACTTCATCGTCAGATGGTCGCACGTAGCAGCGTATTATTACAAAGTTATGCGTTGGAGCCGAAAAAAACCCGACGAACACATGTTAATTCGTTATGAAGTTGCATAGAAAATATCCAGAAGTACTGTGTTAGAGTCGCAGAGAAGCTATAAAGAAAGGCCTTCAGATTATAAAGGTAAATGCTAAGAGAAGGAGACCAAAGAATTCCGGTAAAGTCAAGAGGGTAGAGAGCACTGATTTGTCATACCGTCATCACTCATTCCAAAACTTGCGTAAGTAATTTATCCACATTTCCTACGTGGCCAATTCTAACGGCATTAGGAATTTTGGCCACTGAATTTTGACGGTTTGATAAAACAAGGTTCTCCACCTCTTTGACTTCACCGGAATCTTTTGGTCTCCTACTCTTGTCATTATCTTAGGGTGTAAGTTCTCTTGCTATCAATCCGTTCCACCACGGTCTGTCAGGTACTCCTCTGCACCGGGACTTTTCTGGCATTTTTTACTGTCAAGAAATCTTGCAAAAGATCTGGCATGGCAACCTCGGCAATCACGGTCTGACACATTTGTATATCCCGTTCTTCTGCGTTCTATATTACGTCAATACCGTTTTGTCCACAGTTGTCAGAAACATGGCTGCCTGGAACACGGTATAAACGAAGGATAAACGGGGAGTCATTTTATATCTTTTTCTCAACCTCCATCACACTAAACTCGTTTTCACTCCGCTCCGAAAATGTTTGCCGAACGTACTTAAACTGTGTTCGGACGGAATGGACATTAAGCAACCTTTTACGATCTGCTTACGAACTTAATTGATGGATTAGGACGCGAACGTGCTCCAGAACTTTGAGCCTGCCCAAAATTTCTTGCCGTCCACCCCGTCCTGTAATTAGACGGAGTGACAACTAACTTAAAGCGACATTGACGTACTACAAATGGAAAAGCCGTAATTTACGATCCTAGTAAAGACGTGGTGCAGTCAGGCATCAATTGGCAGTGCGTATTACTGACCGAAAATTTCACGTCCTATCCCGACCACAGCCCGTTTTACAATTGTTTACCGGTTTAAGACTTTCTAAGTAAAAGTTTGGTGAGACTTTGGTTTCATACATTATCAGGCCAAAATTACAAGTTTAGTCTCGACCGCAACCCGTTTTCCGATCATCTTAGCACGGGATAAGACATTCTAAGATCTAGTTTGGTGTGACGGGGGCTTTACTGATTTGTGTCCGGAAATACCGTGTCCTCGAAAGTAGTCGAGATAAGTTCCACTGTGAGATAACAACAATTAGATCGATCACCCTAAAACCTAAAACGTTTGACAACAAGACCAAAAGTCATATTTGAGGAATCGATCTCGCCTGCTTTGTCAGTGCTTATTTACTTATACTTTACTAACCTATCCATATATTTAGACACACTTGTTATCTTGGAACGATAATCCAAACATGTTGTGCTTAGTCACGCTCTATATCATAATGACAGGGACCTGTATTCACCAGCCATTTGATTTCATTCCTATCCAAATTAATAAATTATAAAGTAACGCATCTTCTGATTCGCTAAACCATTTGGTTTAGCCAATCAGAAGTTGTGTTACTTTAAACTTTAAAAAAATCTGGAAAATAAAACTAAGAACATCCATAAGAATTGTTTATGAATTCGGACTCTGGGCGGAGTGCTGGAGCGTCTGCGATGATGGCAAAGCCAGGTCAAGCGAGTTGACCCCACTTTTGATGGTGGCCCATATTTACAAATTGTTTTAAACCTTAACTTGCTGCTGGAAGTTGCTTGTTCGAACTGCGACTGGGCCATTTTCCGAGGACTGGTGAATGTCATTGCGACAGGATTCATTCCTCTCTCACCGCTGACCATTTTCTCGATGATGGTTTGAACGAAAGCAGCCAGTAGCTTGCAAAGAATATTGTGCGGAAGATAATGGTAAGAGAAACTCCAGGAAAGCATGAGTGGGTGAACTTGCCGCCGGGACATAACTGTAAAAAGTTGTCATTGATTTTAGATGGTGAGGTGATAGCCAGATCGGACTGATCTAAGTCTATTCTTTTCTTACAAAAAAGGAGTATATGATGATAACGTGCAGTCTGACCTCACATTATCTGATTTCAATATATCGCCCTCACAAAAGACCTTTGATAAAGCACAAATCAGGTTTATACTATCGGCTTCACATTTTTGTTTAATCTATACCCCAGGTTAAGGGTTGAAGTCCGACAACACAATATACATTGTCTGAATTTATGTCTACACATCCCACATTTGTAGTGAAGCACTACGGCTTAACTCTTTACCAAACGACAAAACTTTAGACTGGTCCAAATTGAAACCACTTGCAGACGACAAAATAGACCTTACTCAAAAATTGGAATTTGTTTCTGGTGGGGTAGAAAACACTGCGGGAAATAGAGAAAATGCTAGTGACCAGCATTTACTCATTTTCCCACAATGTTTTCTATAGGCTCCTATTTCTGGGTCGACAAAATAGGGATTGTGTGGTAATGGGTTAAAACAATTTTCAACTTCTACCCAAGTCCCTGTTTCAAACAAAAACAATATCAAAATCGGTTTAGAAAGAGAAGGGTTTTTCGCCGTAATCTCTGTCCGGACAGCCCAGTATCAATTACAATAATTTGTCTCCAACCACAGCCCGGGGTCGGTAAAAACGTATTATATTTCGCCTACTGTTTTACCGAGATAGGAATAGGAAATGATGTTCCTGAAATATTCATTCAGAATAAGACGTGTTCCTTGAGGTATTGTTCCAATTATCAGTCCAGATTTTTATGAACCAGAAAGTAATTCCAAAAGCTCAACGTATTACCTTCTAGTTACAAGTTGTTTGTTTTTGCCTTTTTCCCCAAAAACATGCAACAGATCATTTTGAAAGCAAAGTTTGCCTCAATATTTTTCAATTCATTTATATATAAAACCTGGCAAATGGATTTAGAACACTAATATTACAATGCGACGAATAAAATGAAATAATAGAATAAAGTCTATGTCTAAACAAAATACTTGTTCTCTCTCCCAGTCGGCTTATCGACATTGTTATGTAAATGAAAAAAAAGGCGAGGACTGCAATGTTGGTTGCTTTTACGAATAATATCTCGCAAGGTCGGAAAACACAGGGTGAGCACTCATTTGGCATACCTCAGGTGATTGGAGCCATCAAAATCCCTCGGCTGTATCTGGTGGATTGTTACGCACCAGATCGATACATTCATCGCCCGGAAATATGCCGGTTTACCGTTCTGAAAATTGTAAGGTTTCTTCTTACAAAAGAAAATTTGAGTTCAATTTTCTTTCGAAATCTAACTATATTGCGTTGGCAAAGAGTTCGTACAGTCATTATTAATTAATTCCGATCAAAGTTTTTACCGACAGATAAACAAATGTGAAATAACTAGAGTTGTTGATGTCGTTACTAAACGACTGACAGTGGAGCGCCTTGTATATGATCACGTGATGCGCAATTCAAATGGAAACGACCGTTATACGGACGAGTATAGATGTATGTACGGAATCGGCCGAGTTGTGACGAGCTGGTGAGCACTTTGATCTCAGGGATAAGGATAATTTGAGACTTGTAAGAAATTTTAACATCAAAACAGCATGGAAACTGCTTTTTCTAGGTCTATGTCTTTTTTTATACTAAAAAAAACGCCTATTACATTGATTTTAGAGTCCCAAATGTAAACAGCATGTTGTTAGACAGCCTATATTCAACACATTTTGACATACTGCAAATGTTTACACATTATGGAAATGTCCCAAGTTAGATGATACTATTATCTTGCAAAGAAATTTCTCGTGATTTGATTGGATAATATGCTCCGAACATATATATTGTGCACTGGCACTGGAAAACAAACGTAAAACAGTTTCCCTTTCGAGAGCCCCGTATACATGACTACACTATCAACACAACATCCAAAATGGCGGCGTCGATCGAAATTAGCACCAAGATTATTAGCCAAGCTCCACGTTTTAGCACGTATTACCAAGGTTTCAATGACGTCAGTTCCCTGTGACGTCAGTTTTCATTGAATTGGGGCACTCAGAAGGGAAAATAAACTTCGTCAGCATCAATTTCTTAAATAAAAAAAATAACAGGTAAAATTCGTCAAACAAACGTTGGAATGGTAAAACTTTGCAGTATAATAAATTCGTTATACGGTCAAGTGACAGGGGACTTGGAAACCAGTTAACGGCTATGGTGAATCATGTCGCCACCTCGCCTTCGGTTCGGGGCAACATGATACACCACAGCAGTGAACAAGTTTCAAAGTCCCCTGCCACCTGACCGTACAACTATTATTATTATACTGCAAAGAAATTTCTCGTGATCTTATTGGTTAACATACCGGGAACATATATCATGATGCCTGGCAAAACCAGTTTCCCTTTTTTGAGTGCCCCGTAAACATCACAACACCATTCGGAACACCTCGGCCAATCTTTCGATCCAGCCTAGGATGTATGCCGACGGAATAATATGTTAAAAAACTTGACATGCATCGCCGGAAGCGGTTATTCGACAGATACTCCCCACTACATAGTTCTCGGAATGTTCCAAATGACGTCAACTAGTAACCATTTTGAATGACAACAAATCCTGTAGAATGACGGTAAGTCTAACTATAGCAGCATTAATGGTTGAATTTAGGACTTGCATTCATTACGCACTTGAAAAATTGGGCTGGATCGAAAGATTGGCCAAGATTTTCCGAATTTTTGCGCGATAATGACGTCATTGTATTTATTGTTATGGGGGTGTTGTTGTTCCTTCCGGAAGTAGTCTGTCTGCATACATCCGAGGCTTGATTCGTAGAATGGACCGAGGTGTTCCGAATGATCACAACACGTGCAACAACATCCAAAATGGCGGCGTCGATCGATCACCAGACAGCTCATTTATGCATTCGGAACACTTCGGTCAATTCTGCGAATCAAGCCTCGGATGTATGCAGACAGACTACTTCCGGAAGGAACAACAACACCCCATAACAAGAAATACAATGACGTCATTATCGCGCAAAAATTCGGAAAATCTCGGCAAATCTTTCGATCCAGCCCAATTTTTCAAGTGCGTAATCAATGCAAGTCCTTAATTCAGCCATTTATGCTGCTACAGTTAGACTTACCGTCATTCTACAGGATTTGTTGTCATTCGAAATGGTTACTAGTTGACGTCAATTAGAACATCCCGATAACTACGTAGTGGGGAGTATCTGTCGAATAACCGCTTCCGGCGATGCATGTCAAGTTTTTTAACATATTATTCCGTCGGCATACATCCGAGGCTGGATCGAAAGATTGGCCGAGGTGTTCCGAATGCTCATTTATGCACCAAACTGCACGTTTTACTGACGTCAGTATCCAGTGACGTCAGTTTTCATTGAATTGGGGCACTCAGAAAGGAATTTCTATTTCGTCAGCATACTCGATTCGTGAAATTATAAAAGAGGAAAATTTCGCTAAACGCGCTTTGAAAGGGTAAAACTTTGCAGTATAATAAATTCGTTGTAGGTTCAGGTGGCAGGGGACTTGGAAACCTGTTAACGGCTATGGTTAATCATAGTTTCGACTCGGGGCGACATGATACACCACGGCCGTAAGCAAGTTTCCAAGTTCCCTGCCACCTGACCGTACAACTAATAAAGTCCGCCGAAAACATACTGTCCCCCTAATCCTTAACCTTTTAAATAAGTAAAGTGAAATTCCAGGTTGATATAAAATACAATATATATATTTCTATGGTATTTTCGGGGATAGAAAAATCAATCTCCTTATCGGAAAGTGTCGATCCAAGATCAGACTGCACGTTCTGTGCAGTCTGATCTTGATCTACACTGTCCGCAAAAGGTCCTTCAAATGCGCGTAGCAGCCTGGGGTGTTGAAACATAGTTCTTTGAGATAGACAGAGAATCAATGTTTTTGAGACAGTAGGTTTAATGAAGCATGGACTGGCAATCTGTATCGGAAATAAACACCAACATTGTCTATCTATAGAATGTCCGTCGGTGACAGTATTAAACTCCCCGAACACAATGTTTTGTACTCTGTTGCTGCCAAAAATAGGTTTGTAAGACTTTTTCTTATAGGTCTTAAAGTTTCATTGACCTATAGTGCTTCTAAGCTTATTAAAACCTTTTGAAAACATTGTGGGATAAGGAGAAAGGAGGGCCAAGATGGCCCTGGATCGCTCACCTGAATTTTTGAGAGGACCATAGCCAATTTTTTTGAGGTATTGAAAATTAGGAAACAAAATCAGTGTTTTGCCAAGAAAGCTCGAAAAGGTAAACTGTAAAAGTCATTTCAAAATCTGTCACGACCCGTACAATCATCACCACAGCAATGATTTTGATGAATAAGAAATCTGCATATAAATTTTTGGATAGATCACCCAAGAACATTTTCTTGAAGAAGAAACCATGCTGACTAGAAACATAAGTCGAACAAGAACACCACATGCAGGTGCAAACATAAGCTGTTGTTTTTCGACGGATAAAAATTTCCCTAACAAATTTGAAAAGGGTCATCACAGGAACATATCTGTGAAATTATTTCAAAATCTGACCAAGCGTTTCAGAGAAGAAGAATTGAGAAATTCCTCTCTTTATGCAAATAACACCCACCACTAGAGCCATATTCTTCGAAAGATTACACGTCCAAATTAAGAGCATTTGCAAAAGGCCGTTTAACCCTTTTCCTGCTATATAACTGGAATAAAATTTTATTTTATGCTTTCCGGTAGGATATCGAGAAATAGCAATGAAAGTATTTTTCGATCTACACTGGAACCACCAGAGAAAATACCGATTTTCACGTTTTTGTTGCCTAGATAAGTTGCGCGTGCCTAACAACCAGATGGGAAATATGACGTCATATACCTTACAATTCTCGCGCTTGACGTAATATTGTAATGCGTTGCTATGCGGAAGGGGTACGCCACGGGGAATAACGGAAAAGAACTGTACTGCATTTGGATAAAGCTCCTCCCAGAATGAGTTAAAACCATGAAATAAATAGAATATTTGTTTTTTTCGGTGATGCGCCACTCGTGCAAATATTACCGATGGTGTCCACTCGATGAAATAAATTTCGATCTTTCACCGAAAAAAACAAATACCCTCTATTTATTCCTATAATGAAAACCGTAATATTGGTATTCTATAGTTTTGTTTCGAGGAATAATTTATCTCCTTCAGGGACAGTATAAATCCAAGATCAGACTGCAGGTTCTGTGCAGTGTGATCTTGATCTACACTGTCCTCTAAAGGTCAGTGATTCGAGATTAGCAGGTTAAGGGTTAAGTATAGTGCAAAACACGGTATATGTCTTTGTTAAGGTAGAAAACATTGTGGGAAAACGAGAAAAGCTGGTTACCAGCATTTTCTCCTTATCCTACAGAATGTTCAAAAGGCTTCTTTCTTTAGGATCATAAAAACTCGTAATTGTGTCGGAAAGAGTAAAGAAAGTGAAACTTTGAGAGGGAACCGCATAGTCTACAGACAGAAGGATGGACACATAGGCAAACTTTTTAAAGAAGCAGACTTTTGAAGGACGGGCACATAGGCAAACGTTTTAAAGAAGCAGACTTTTGAAGGACGGGCACATAGGCAAACGTTTTAAAGAAGCAGACTTTTGAAGGACGGACACATATGCAAACGTTTTAAAGAAGCAGACTTTTGAAGGACGGACACATAGGCAAACTTTTTAAAGTAGACTTTTGAAGGACGGGCACATAGGCAAACTTTTGAAGGACAGACACAGAAGCAGATTTTTGAAGGACGGACACATATATAGGGTGTCCCAAAATAAAACTCCGAGTTTCAACGCAAAATTTTTCTAGTGACTATTCAACATGACTAGATATCTCTTTGTAGAATTATTAAAGAAATCTAAAATTTTGTATAGACAGCAATTTTAAAGACTAGTTTGCCTTCAATCCCTCATAACATATACATGTGAACGAATTTTCTTTTGTAAGTATCTTAAACGACGTACAAAAAGTGTTAATGACGATTTGGCAGGTGCTTTATGTAGTATTTTCACATGAATTCCAGTTCTGAGTTCAGTTAAACATGCTTGTTTATATTCATACATCTTGCCTTTGACGAGTTCCTAAAGATAAAAGATAACGGGTGTAAATTTGGCGAGCGAAATGGCCATTCCACACTGAAATCAGCCTGCTTCCAAATTATCGATCAGAAAGTTAAAGTAGTAGGTCTGTATGTGGGGTGCAGCTCCATCTTGTTGAAACTAACAATCATAGGCAGACTTTGAAGGACGGACAAATAGACAGACTGTTGAAGATAGGCAGACTTTTATAAGACGGACACATAGGCAGACTGTTGAAGAACGGACACATAAGCAGACTTTTGAAGGACTGATATACATAGGCAATCTTTTAAAGACTGGAAATATAGGCTGACATTGGAAGCGCAGACACATAGGCAAACTGACGCGGTGAAAATTATAATCATAGCTCAGCAAGGATGAAACTCGGGCAGTGCATGATAAAACGAGTTGTTGCTAATATGGAATACTAGTAAAGGTGGCACCAGTTTATATGTAAAACAGTAAACATACTTTGAAAACTAGATTCAAATGACGTGATAACTTTTAATGTCAGACCTGCTTGACAGCAACGAAAGTTGAGAACTGTTGCAAATGGCACGAAATTACTTAAAGTGGATTTAATGGAAAGAAGAAGCTCTAAATGAAATAACTTCCTTTTATGTCAATTCAACCCTTTCAAAGCTCTAAGATGGCGTAAAATATTTCTTAAGGGCACTGTTGAACATGATGAAATTTGCACGGAAGGGTGGAGTCTGAATTTGGATAGACATCGAATGCAAGTTGCCTATAAACAGTAATTAGATTTATCTGTAACCCTAACCCAAAACACAACGATAATTCATGCTAGAGACAAACAAAGACTCACTTTTTCAGCACTGAATAAATAAGCTCGATCTTTGTCGACGGCTCTAAATACAGTCGATTGAAACTTACAAAGAATTTTATTCTATAACCTGGACTACACAAGCCGAGTTCCTGTAGCTCAGTCGATATAACGTGCAGGACTTAAGGACACGGGGTCCGGGGTTCGATCCCTGGCTTCGACCCCTGACTCGGCCAATGTCTTTCCGATGATTAACTATAGTCATTGCGACAGGATTTATTTCTTTCCCTCAGCTGACCATTGTTTCGACGTTGATCATGTGGGAAAGCAGCCAGTGGCTTGGAAAGAAAATTGTGCGAGGTACCGGTGAAAGAAACCCCAGGAACGCATAGATAGGTGCACTGGCATCCATGATACAACTGAAATAATGTTGTAACTGGCGTTACACACCTTACAATCAATGACTACAGCAGCAGACGGTATAGATTAAAGATCAGACTGCACGTTCTGTGCAGTCTGATCTTGATTTATGCCGTCTGATCTTGATATATGCAGTTCGCAAAGATCGCTGGTTCGCCAATGACGCTGTAAAGGGTTAATAGCTTATACATTTTATGGTGGAAAATTTTAAAGAAATTAAGCGTCCACTAAATCTGTCAACAAAATTGTTTGACGATTGACTTCCCGCTAATTTTCCATTAATTCAATCCCGGTTCAGATTAGGGAAAAGTGCTTTGTTTTTCAAGTCATTAAGCGGGAAATTTGTACCGTAAAATGCAAGAATACGTATTTTGTCTCATCTATATAACTGAGCCATGCTCCTTGAAAAGGGGGCTTAATAGATCTGCGTCCCCCCCCCAAAAAAAAAGAAAAATCGAAACCTCTGTCTATTGATAATTAGTTAACTCACCAGTGTTAGGATTATGGAACTCTTATTATGGTGCTACCTGGTGATGGTAGCCCAGGAAAAATGTTTTGCGAACTATTGTCGCGAAATATACTGAAATTTAAAACGTTGTTGCGACATTAAAGGTGGCCCTCCAGAATTCTGGACGAAAATTTTGCAAAAATACAAAAGAATCACCCCTATGTTCCCAAAGCCTTATTATTTTCATACATAAAACCCCCGTGTCGAAAACCATCTGATAATATGAGAAATTAGAGATTTACTACAGCACAGGTTGACACCGACGGGAAATACAGTCTATTTCTACATGAGCAACTCACTCATTTACATACCGGAAATACACAGACGAAGCTTCAAACATAGCGTCCGAAGAAGACATTATGGAAAATAATTTAATGTTTGTTATGCTATGGAATTTAAGCGCCATTGGTCACGTGCCAGTCACTTAACATTCCCACAATGCTTTTCTTTATTTTTGGCGCGAAATCTAAAAATAGCTAAAGAGGCTACGTAGCCCTTTAAGGGAATTTCATCAAAAAAAAATTTTGTGTAATTTATGTTTCTTAATTATTGATGACTTGTATTGTTTTTTCATATAAATTTCAGTGATATATATATATATTTATTTGGTGAGATGTGAAAAACCTAAATACCCACTTTTAAACGTGAAGCAATCAGACATGATTGAACCGTGCTTTATGAAAAGGGGGCTTATGAAAAGGGGCACTTAATGCATCTGTGTGATCCATGATACCAAGCAATTTCTGCATGACTAAGGATCAATCTACCTCATCATTTAGTTGATTGTAAGGCATTGGGATCTATCGATCCATGATCATGTGATGGCTTGATTAGTTGCATGTCTAATATGAGCCATGCTCTGTGAAAAGGGGGCTTAATGCATCTGCGTAAAAGTATCGATTCAGGTCAGCCTGCGCAGTCCGCGCAGGCTGACCTGAACCGAAACTTTTCGCTTTTGGTTAATTTACTGTATGTTGACGAACCAGTCTACCTCATGACTGAGTCATTTGTTACAAAAAGTGAATATTATTGATCCATAAATATCTGTTGACTTGCTTAATACCGTAAATCACAGAGATATATTAAGTCCCCTTGTTGGCCAGACCATGTCTTATATATTTTAATACGTCTAACAATAAGATTATTGAAGCCAAAAGTCAGACACTCCAATAAATGCAAAAAAATAGTTACACTGAATCCAAAATAAGTTCAGAGGCTACCTTTAACTTTCAGTAAACACTACCGAAAAATGTAATTCTCTTCATTTTCCTATGTATTTGTAATTTGCAAACTATATTTAGTAATGTTATACTAAGGTTGGTTGAATTGTGCTTTGATGATGTAACCAATAGTTACAAGTTAAGGTTTTAGACCTCTAGAAGAAAACAGCTATTTCTTCTATATAATTATCCTACCAAATTGCTATGATAAAAAATGAGTATCATTGTACAACTTTAACCGAGCCACTTTTTCCTCTTTTTATTTTTCCTTCTTAGAATTATCATTTATAAATCTAAAACCATTACAGTCTCATTACAAATTGATATAATAATTATCTCCCTTTTCAGGAAACAAAAGTATCAACAAATAATTTTTCAAGATAGACATCAAAGGAATTTCTGATCGAGTTAAAATGTGGAGAAGTATTATATCAGTATAAATCATTATTTATCAACTAACAAGAAATTTTATGCCATGTTTAGCTAAAAGTGTTAGGTGTCTAATACTTTATTTGGTTCTGGGCTGGATTCTGATTCTGACTAAGCCCTCCTGTTTTTAAAATCTTGTTTGGTTATAAATATCTGTATGCCTCCGTAAATATTGAGATATGTGATAGAAACTGCTACAACAGCTTTTGTAAATATTTTCGAGACAAGATCAGGATCAACGAACCCATCAAAAGCTGTTAATCTCTCTTACATCAATAAAGCAGTCAAAACTACTTACAGATCCTGAGATAGGACAATCTAGTTCGCTTTGTCTATTTCAATTTGCTCAATAAGGCTATATCAGGGCCTGTATTCACAAACCATTCTTAAGAACATCCCATGTCTTACTCTCCAGAATTGCCTACATTTGTAAGTAACACAACTTGTGATTGGCTAAACCGAATGGTTTAGCCAATCACAAGTTGTGTTACTTACACATTTAGAAAACCTTGGACAATAAGACTAAGACTATTCTTAAGAATGGTTGGTGAATACGGGTGCTGAAGGTCCTTGGTAAATCGTGAAAAAGTACATAGATCCTGCCAAATCTAAATTATTGTACATACCTGATTAATTGGTCAATGACTATCGTTCTATATAGATGTTAAAACAAGTGATTTTTAACCGAATGCTTTGGTTAGTGTCTGCACAGGTCACGCGACTTGCATGACAATACAAATTTTACACATATGAGCAAAACAGCTGCAAAAAGAAAAAAGGGAAAAAAAATTCTGAAACAATAACTTTTTTTTTCTCTTTTTCTTTTTTCTTTTTCTTTTTCAATCTAAAATGTAACTATTGAATGGCTAAAGGTTATTCAGTAAAATCAAGGGTTTTTATTAGATTAAGTGAACCTCGTTTAAATACATGTACATGTATTACGTTTCAAATAATTGATTTTACAGCTTTTTTGCTCCCTTATGTACGCTTTGATTGCATGCACGATAATACGAGGAGGAAGTCCAAAATTTTACAAAGGTCAACATGGCAACATTTCTGGAAAAAAAAGTGGCTCAAAAATTGAAATTTGTTTTAGGAGAGATAGAAAACATTGTGGGAAAAGGAAAAAATGCTGGTTACCAGCATTTTCTCCTTTTCCCACAATGTTTTCAGACGGCTTCTATCTCAGGGTTGTGAAAATCTGGGATTGTTTGGTAAAGGGTTAAAAAGCTGGATTCTGATATACACGGAACTCCAGTCTCCTTACATGATGCACGATAATTGAGGTGAAAGGGAAATATATATCGATACTGGGTTAATGTGGGGCATTGATGCATGCCAAAATGAATCAGGAACGGTCAGAGACCCCGATGGCAAAAAGTACATCTATCCATCGATAGTTTGAGACAATATGGTGTTTTTTTCTTACAGACAGTGTAGAACCGTCTTTAGATGGCACAGTTTTTTGGGCCACCTTGTGTTGGGTCTATTTGTTTTTTCTATAGCATTCTGTAGTATTATACGTATCATCGTTTCAATGGCTGAATGTCGGTGATTCTTTTATCAGCTTCTTTTTTTACGTCACACTAAACCTGTTTTCTCAAATGATCAAGAGTAACCAGCATTTTCTCCTTTTCTCGCAAAGTTTTTTACCATTTCAAAAAAAAAATAATAATAATCTGTCGGGCTACTTTTAATATGCCGTGGGCAAATGGTTTTAGTGTGGCGCAGTCTTAAATTTTTCAAACATGGTAAAGAGTTAACCAAGTTTACCGCCATCATCCGGGACAGGGTGATAATCACTTTTCAACACACATGATTAAGGTAAGACCTGTGTAATGCACTTCCGGTGAAAATTCTGATTGATTGATAAATAAGGATAAATAAGGATTTATGCAAAAATAATATTTTTGCACATTTCTAAAGGATCAGAAATTCCGTTTATGTCTATTTTGATTTTTTTTTTATACTTTTGTTAGTTTTCTTAAAAGGGAGGTAACTATTAGCCTATCTCTTTTTGAACTGAGAATATTGTGGCTTTAGATTTGTAAATGATAATTCAAAGAAGAAAAAAATGAAAAAAATGAATCCGTGAAAGTAGATCTAGTTCATTAATACTTATTTTTTTATTATAGCAAATTTTGCAGGATGATATTTTTGTGGAAATAGCTGTTTTCCATAACACAGGTCTTACCTTAAACCCAGCCTGGTACAGAATGTCCGGTACATGTGCTTCATTTAGAGTACAGACAATAGGGTTCTATATGTACAGTAAAAACTTTATTTCAGATTAGATTTACTAACTTTGTTGCAGAGGATTTTAATAACATTTCAACATGACACGTGAATTTGGCTCTATAAACCCAGTGCAACGAAAGCGTAATAAAATCTACGTTATTCCATGTAGAATGGCTTCATTCCATAGATTGACGTCATGGTGTACAAAGTAAGTTATTCAATAGAACATAATCTGCATCTGCATTTTCACTCCAAGTTTGAAGTCGTTTTCCTTTGATTAGGAGTTGGTCATGTTAGAATCTAAATAATCCTTTTTCTATACTGGTTTATCGTTCAATAAACCACGTTGTGAGTTATGAGGCGCAATAAAGATGTGTGGTGTCCGTGTTCGTGAGGTAGAGCGTCGGCCTCATAACCTAAAGGTTCCGAGTTCGAAACCCGGGAGCGTGTGTCAACTTTGAGATTTTTCATTGGCCCACACATTTGGCGCGAGTACAATGTAGTATCCAGGAAGCAAAGTCGAGAGAGATTAGTATAAGTTGTAAGAACTTGTTTCTCAATCGATGTAAAATAAATATATTTAAACTAAATAAAGAAAACACTCGGGCTATCGCCCTCGTGGATTATTTATTGTGCCTCATAACTCACAACTTTGATTTATTGAACGATAAACCACGATAGAAAGAAGATTACTTCTTAATTGAAAGGCAACCCCTTTTTTCACAACCATGAAAAGGATTGTTTTGAAAAAGTAAAGGATGTTGGTGGGCAGCATTTTCTTCTTTTCCACAAAATTTGGATCCTTTTTGAAAATTATGAGCAACATTTCGAATTACATTTACCTCACCTTCTGCAGATGCCATCAATATATCGACCAATCACCTTTAACCTGCAAAGTAACTTAAATGAAACTTTCTGGTCGATGTTAGATGCCATAATTTTGCAATTTGAAATTTATTTTTTGGAGAAAAAATATCTCCTTATCGGACAGTGTAGATTCAAGATCAGACTGCACGTATGTGCAGTCTGATCTTGATCTACAGTGTCCGCAAAAGGTCTTAGAGTCGCGCTAAGGAACCCCCGAGTTAAGACGTTGACGTATAGTTCAGAGACATTTTTAATGTAACAGCTCATGTTAAGCGGAACAGTTACAGTTTCTCTGTTCTACAAGTCGTCATTTGTCAAATTAAGCAGTTCGGTTTGTCACTTTGCGCCAATAATGAAGTGTATCGCCGTCTAACACACGCGATGACCACGTAAGCCCCCCCCTTTTTTTCTCATAAAAAATAATGCACAGAAATAAAACTGGAAACAGGAACAAAATAATTACTTATGAGGTTACTATTTTCTAAGGTGCTGGTTTGGAGGACATCAAAAGTCTGGGAAAAGTAGAAATGGAAAGAAAGAGAAAAAACTGAGCAAAATATGGAATACATATCAAACATATAGATAAGATTTCTTTTTCCTAAGGTAGAACACCAGTAACTCTTCTAGTTTAACATGGAAAAAATATTGATAGTTGATACATACGGATTTAAATAGATGTAATACATTTACACATTTTTAACTGACCAGAAATTACTCTGATGTTTATCTTGAAATTATTTTTGGTACTTTTTTTTGATTTCCAGAAAAGGGAGGTAATTACTATCTCCCTTTATAATGAGAATATAGTGTTGTTTTTTTTTTAAATTCATAAATGGTAATTCTAGGAAGGAAAGAAAAGGAAAATATGGCTCGGTTAAAGTAGTACAAATATAATAATTTTTAAGCATAGCAAATTGTGAAGTATAATTCTCTAGTACAAATAGCTGTTTTCTATTACGGGTCCACAACCTTAGGTAACAATATAGGCCAATAAAGGCCAAAAGTTAAATCCATTTAAATTCATATCATACCATATGAACGTATGCAATTATTGAGAAGATGACAGTCTGTCACTGCGCAGTCCATCTAAATGTTAGTCGCTGACGGAGAAATTAATTTCAAAACAAGGTTAAAACCTTTTAGGTAGCTGTGTCTTCTGTTTACTTTTTGCCTAATTTAAAACTTTTTTTTTTTTGCCAGTGACCAAATCATGGCCCGACCACACGATAACATACTGTCATCTCAACAATATATCCATACCTTTAAATGTTATGATTTAAATTTGATTGTATTATGACACCTGCTTTGATCCTTTGGCCTTTACTGGGGCTTAAACTTCATACAGTTGCAAAATGACAACATATTTTTACCCTTTTTTTAATAATCTTTCTTGTGCTCGGTTCAAATGGCTTGTTCTGATCTAAGAATAAGCCTTAACCACAGACTTCAGTGATTTTTACAAACCCCCTCAAAAAAAAAAA
The DNA here is from genome assembly GCA_943736015.1 of Tridacna crocea. Lineage (NCBI taxonomy): Eukaryota > Metazoa > Mollusca > Bivalvia > Cardiida > Cardiidae > Tridacna > Tridacna crocea. Next base: position 26,908,416 of record OX031066.1, on the reverse strand, counting down.
AAAAAAACGTTTTGGGAAAAGGATATATTCTGTTAACCAGCATGTTCTCCTATTCACACAATGTTTTCAGCCTTTAAAAAGCAAATTTCGTTGTTTGTTCAACATTAAATTTGTCGTCTGTAAATTCTTTCAATTCAGAGCAGTCTAAAATTTTGTCTCTCGATATACAGTTAACAAGGGTGACAACCTACGTCATAGCAGAGGTGTCGGAATAGCCGCCATTTTGTGCGCAAACTGCTGATTAATTACTTTAAAAAAATATATGAATCTAAAATTAACACTTCAACACAATTATACGATATCTATTTTTAAATCGCACGTGTGTCACCGGCTTCGAAAACTGTGCGGAGGCAATTTCAAAACCAACGAAACTAATGAACAAATTAATTTATCTTTCAACTACGCGAATATCCATGCAATATCACCCATGATATATTTTTTTTGATATACCACGGTTATTTTTAGAACAATGATATACCACGGATATTTATAGCACATGCCGGAACTACTTTCGACCTAAAACATGACCTCTTGTTGACATTTTGTCATTACACAAATCCAAGCAGGACAACAGTCGCTTGAACAAAAAAATCTATAGAACAAAAACAGTACTTTTGTTGTCTTTATTTAAATTAAACAAATACAGAATATGCCACACTGCAGGTCTGGTGTAGTTCTGTAGGCAGGTAAAATGCTGACTGTCTTCCAAAATCTTTAAATGTTTACTAAAACTTCTTCCATAACTCCATGCCTTATTTCAGTTAAAATTTTGAGTTGTCTTGCACTGAAATTAGAAAAAAGAAATTATAAATTGAATGCCTAATTATGGGAAAGAAAATCAGCTGAGTAACCCTTTACATCATAATTATGTCTTTTTCAGAGTAAGCAGACTTTTACAGTAGAAAGCATTGCAGTAATGGAAAATTGTCTTGTTATGAGCACATTTTCTTAATTTTCTGAATGAAGATTTACAGAATAGCACAGTGACTATGAGAATGGCAAATCTACTCGAGGGGAGAGTTTCCTTGATATTCTATATGTTGGCATATTTGATTTTCTTTCTCATACATACTTCAAAACAATTTATCCCTTTAGCACACAAGGGAAGAAAGGTTTTTAAACAGTACAAGGAGCAGGATGAAAAAATTTTATTATGCACATTTTATCCATTTCCCACATTGTTTTCAATATATCAGAGAAAAAATACGTAATGTAATTCTTTACAAAAATTATACAACAGTCCAAATTGAAATCATTTGCAGATGACAAATCAAATTCAACGCGCATCTTGAAATTAGTTTTGAAACGTGTACAAAATATCGTGGAAACGGGATAAAATATGGTCAAACATTTCGGCAAACACAAGCAGCGGTGACACGTACCTTTCACCGGCTGTCAGGTCTTGAAAATCACTGTCCCCCACCCAGTAATAGCGTGTCTCAAATCTCCACAGCCCAATCTCGGCTTTCCAATCAATTCGCATTTGCAAATGAAGCTAGAGTCCATGAAAATCCAGTGTGTGAAGGCTAAGTAACTCCACCCGCCATACCCGAACAGCTGCATATTCCAAACCTGAATATCTCCACTAAGAATAGCAGTGTGACAACTCCAATGTTCTACGGAACCGTCTTAAACGTTGGCACATTAAATGTGTATCCATATCATAATCTTATCTGATGGATAGAATTGTCAAAAACTCTATGTACTTTTCTCCTGCGTTTAAAATTCAATGGTTTGTACTACACGACCGTTTGAGAGTACACAAACAGTTTGCCGGTTACCCGTGACATACTTTTTTTAAGCGACGGCTTATCCAACGTATTTCTGGTCAAATGCACACTTGATTTCTGTTACAGTATTGACAAAAATTCAATTTCTGTCGGTTTGGTTTTTTTTTAAACGTTTGACTGTGTACAAAAACGAAGAAACATCTTGAACTTCTTTCTTTGTGCAGGCTTGTACGTCTATGAGTAAATTGTTTGTGTATTAGATTAAAAGCGCGTGCTGTATCATTAGCTAATTTGCATATAGCGATAAATTCGTGTTTTTTCTTGTTGAATAATAAACAGGAATAACAAAAACCGACCAATCAGACGTTGAAAGATAAATAGAATACGTACCTAGTGTTGTAGAATATCAAAAATATCTAACTCGGTTGTGAGAATTGATAATTGTCTCGCCAAGGCTCGACAATTATCAATTCTCCCAACCTCGTTAGATATTTTTGATATTCTACAACACTAGGTACGTATTCTCTATTTATCTTTCAACTACGCGAATATCCATGCAATATCACCCATGATATATTTTTTTTGATATACCACGGTTATTTTTAGAACAATGATATACCACGGATATTTATAGCACATGCCGGAACTACTTTCGACCTAAAACATGACCTCTTGTTGACATTTTGTCGTTACACAAATCCAAGCAAGACAACAGTCGCTAGAAAAAACAATCTATTGAACAAAAACAGTACTTATGTTGTCTTTATTTAAATTAAAAAAATACAGAATATGTCACACTGCAGGCATGGTGTAGTTCTGTAGACAGGTAAAATGCTGACTGTCTTCCAAAATCTTTAAATGTTTACTAAAACTTCTTCCATAACTTCATGCCTTATTTCAGTTAAAATTTTGAGTTGTCTTGCTCTGAAATTAGAAAAAAGAAATTATAAATTGAATGCCTAATTATGGGAGAGAAAATCAGCAGAGTAACCCTTTACATCATAATTATGTCTTTTTCAGAGTAAGCAGACTTTTACAGTAGAAAGCATTGTAGTAATGGAAAATTGTCTTGTTATGAGCACATTTTCTTGATTTTCTGAATGAAGATTTACAGAATAGCACAGTGACTATGAGAATGGCAAATCTACTCGAGGGGAGAGTTTCCTTGATATTCTATATGTTGGCATATTTGATTTTCTTTCTCATACATAGATCTACTTCAAAACAATTTATCCCTTTAGCACACAATTCCAAATTATCCACCATAGGGAAGAAAGGTTTTTAAACAGTACAAGGAGGAGGATGAAAAAATTTTGTTACGCACATTTTATCCATTTCCCACATTGTTTTCAATATATCAGAGAAAAAATACGTAATGTAACTCTTTACAAAAATTATACAACAGTCCAAATTGAAATCATTTGCAGATGACAAATCAAATTCAAGGCGCATCTTGAAATTAGTTTTGAAACGTGTAGAAAATATCGTGGAAACGGGATAAAATATGGTCAAACATTTTGGCAAACACAAGCAGCGGTGACACCTACCTTTCACCGGCTGTCAGGTCTTGAAAATCACTGTTCCCCCACCCGGTAATAGCGTGTCTATAATCTCCACAGCCCAATCTCAGCTTTCCAATCAATTCGCATTTGCAAATGAAGCTAGAGTCCATGAAAATCCAGTGTGTGAAGGCCAAGTAACTCCACCCGCCATACCCGAATAGCTGCATATTCCAAACTTGAATATCTCCACTAGGAATAGCAGTGTGACAACTCCAATGTTCTACGGAACCGTCTTAAACGTCGGCACATTAAATGTGTATCCATACCATAATCTTATCTGATCGATAGAATTGTCAAAAACTCTATGTAATTTTCTCCTGCGTTTAAAATTCAATGGTTTGTACTACACGACCGTTTGAAAGTACACAAACAGTTTGCCGGTTACCCGTGACATATTTTTTTTAAGCGACGGCTTATCCAACGTATTTCTGGTCAAATGCACACTTGATTTCTGTTACAATATTGACAAAAATTCAATTTCTGTCGGTTTGTTTTTTTGAAAACGTTTGACTGTGTACAAAAAACGAAGAAACATCTTGAACTTCTTTCTTTGTGCAGGCTTGTACGTCTATGAGTAAATTGTTTGTGTATTAGATTAAAAGCGCGTGCTGTATCATTAGCTAATTTGCATATAGCGATATATTCGTGTTTTTTCTTGTTGAATAATAAACAGGAATAACAAAAACCGACCAATCAGACGTTGAAAGATAAATAGAATACGTACCTAGTGTTGTAGAATATCAAAAATATCTATATTATCGTTGTATATATTTCCTGCCAATGCTTGTTCTTTTATGGATATATAAATATACATTCGCTAAGTCTTATTTCTGCCTGACTGTCAGTCAGTCTGTCTGTCTGTCTGTCTGTCTGGCTGGCTGGGTGTTTGTCTGTCTGGCTGGCTGGCTGCTTGTCCGTTTGTTTACCTGTCTGTTGTCTGTCGAATATGAATGTTTATTGATTAGTTACATATAGTACACATTGTATATCATTCTACTGTTGAATTCAGGAATCTTACCATGAATATTTTTTCCACGAATTGGATTATATTTGTATATGCAATTATCTTTTATGTTGTGTGGACAGTTGCATCAATATGTATTGTTTAATTTTCTCTCTTTCCCTCTCTCTTTCTCTCTTCCCTCTCTTTCTCCCTCCTACATTTTAAGGTACAGGTTGATGTATTACCATGCTCACAATCAAACCCCCCCCCCCCCTTCTTTTCCTCTCTCTTTCTCTCTTTCTTTTTTTCTCCCTTTCTCCCTCTCTCTCTTTCTTTTTTTTTTTTCTTCCCTTCTCCCTCCCTCTCTCTCTTTCATTTTTTTCTTCCCTTCTCCCTCTCTCTCTCTCTCTTCTACATTTTAAGGTACACGTAGATGTATTACCATGTTCAACTTCAACACCCCCCTTCTCTCTCTCTCTCTCTCTCTCTCTCTGAATTTTAAGGTACAGGTAGATGTATTATTAGGCTCACTGTCAACACCACCTTCTTTCTCTCCCTCTCTTTCTCTCTTTCTTTTGTCCATCTCTCTCTCTCTCTCTCACTCTGTCTCTGTCTCTTTCTCTCTCTTTTCTTCTCTCTCTCTCTCTCTCTTTTTCTTTCATCCTTTCTCTCTCCCAACAAGCGAGACATTTCTATATATCTATCAATTGCAGTCTGTCTGTGTATCTATTTTATTATCGTTGTATATATTTCCGGCCAGTGTTTGTTCTTTTATAGATATATAAATATGCATTCTCATCATTCTACTGTTGAATTTTGGAATCTTACCATGAACATTTTTTCCACGAATTGGATTATATTTGTATTTGCAATTATCTTTTCTGTTGTGTGGATAATTGCATCAATATGTATTGTTTAACTCTCTCTCTCTCTCTCTCTCTCTCTCTCTCTCTCTCTCTTGGAATTCCTAATTATAGCTCTGTTTAGCTCACCACATGTACACATTTTAATACGTATAACTGACCTATGGCTATGCATAAAGCACTTATTTCAAGTTTGAATCTCAAAACTAATCAGTAATATTTGATTTATTTTTCATAACATGCTGTGTTTTGAAGCCGGTATGTCCAGTCACCAAAGTGGCTTATTTCATTGACAGAAAAAGTTTATTACTTTAAAGTGTATTACTTTACTGGCCCATATATTTGGATCGTCTCATTTGCTAATAAACTCACTCAATTTTTTAAATGTCTTACAAAAACCCAGTGGCGCCTTTTTTGTTTCGTTGTCTTATGCATTATTTCTCACACTTTCCTTTATTTTTTCTTTATTTTTGTTTCCTAGATACCTTTTTTTCTTGTGATTGTGCAGAGTGTCAGCTTATTCACGACAGATATATATATCCGTGGGTCGAAATTATTGTTTACTGGTTCAACGTTTTGGAATGTTTTGGACAAATGTCGTGCTTTTGTATGTTTCTTTATTTGCTTAATGGTATCACTTGAAAAATATTGTATAGAAATCGTTAAGCCGACATATCGTCCAAATTTTCCATTTCGTTTTATAGTAAGTCTGTCATTTCTTTTTGCAGTACATTTATCTCCCCTGTATCTTTTTTCTTTGCAGTGGAATTTTAGACACTCATCTACCATGTTTCGACTAATTGAATTTCATAACAAATCAAGAATACTGCTCAACCAGAAACATTCTCAAAATATTGCATTTTCTTTTTCCCTTTTGAGAAATTTTGTATTTCTCGATATCGCATACATTCTAACTGTGCTAATATCTTTGCTATATTTGTCTGGTGATGTCCATCTAAATCCTGGTCCTCATTCAGATACTTCATCAACCTCTTTTTGTACCAGTGACCTTTACAGTTTTCTGAATCTCCCCAACCATTTGTCTATAGTTCATTATAACGTGCAAAGTATTTCTAATAAGTTGGATATTTTGATTTCGGAGTTCTCTTACTTCGACATACTGTCCTTTACAGAAACGTGGTTACATAGTAATGTTGCATCTAGCGATCTTTTTTTCTCAAATTTCCATCCACCAGAACGTAAAGATAGAGACCGGGACAGGTACGGTGGTGTGATTCTATATGTCAAAGATAACATTGCGTATAAACGTAGACTTGACTTGGAAATAAACAATTTGGAATGTATTTGGGTTGAGATAAAACTTAGTAATAGTAGAAATGTTTTATATGGTGTCTTTTATCGACCACCTAATTCTTCTGCGATGTATACCTCTTTACTTGAGGACTCTATCGGTCTCGCGGTCGATACGAATATTACCGACATCATTATAATGGGTGATTTTAACCTAAATATAATGGACCAGTCTCATTATAGAAAAACTGATTCTATCTGCAAGCACTTCAATCTCACGCAGTGTATCGAGGAACCTACTCATTTCACTGAAAATTCAATGTCAGTAATTGACCTCCTTTTTGTGAAAAATAGAGAATCTATTCTAACTTCAGGAGTAGGGGAGCCATGCCTGAATTTGAATGTTCGTTACCATTGTCCTATTTTTGGTGTTTTCAACTTTTTAAAACCAAAATATAACTCATATAAACGTAAAATATGGAAGTATGAAAACGGTGATTATTGTAAGCTTAGAAGTACTTTATCAGAAGTTGATTGGAATTCTGTTTATGATGACGACCCGGACATATACACACAAAATATTTCGGACATCTTAATCGAAAAGGCATCCCAATCAATTCCAAATAAAACGGTCACCATAAATCCGCATGACCAGCCTTGGATAACGTCGGAAATAAAAAGAAAAATTCGCAGGAGAAAAAGATACTACAAAAAAGCAAGGAAAACCGACTCTGACCAGCATTGGATGAAATTTAGACGTTTAAGGAATGAAGTGATTTCAAATATTCGACTTGCAAAAATTGATTATTTTAACAATATGGCACTTAAATTAAGATCTGGCAATCTAGGTTCACGTGACTGGTGGAAAATCCTTAAGTCGTTTATAAGTCCGACTTCTAGTTCAGGGTCAACGTTGCCGCCTATTTTTGACTCTACTAATGACAGATTTGCAGTAGATGATTACGAAAAGGCAAATCTTTTGAATTCGTTTTTCTGCAGTCAATCAGAGATTGACGATTCTTCAATCACTCTTCCGTGTGACTATCCGCAATTTCTCGGTGAAAATATCAATAATATTACTATAACGCCCCAAGAGGTTTTCGATGTATTGCAAACTCTTTGTATTGCAAAGGCATCAGGTCCAGATGGCATCAACAACAAAATATTGGTAGAATCATCGTTCCAAATTTCATTTCCTCTTTGTCGATTATATAATCTTTGTCTCGATAAGTGTGTACTTCCATCTGCTTGGAAAACATCCCTTGTGTGTCCGATATTTAAAAGTGGTGATCGTTCTATACCATCTAATTATAGACCTGTATCGCTCTTAAACACTATGGAGAAGGTTCTTGAAAGAATTTTATACAAACATATATTCAATCATCTAAAAAGAAATAACTTTTTCACGCCATGTCAGTCTGGATTCCTTCCTGGGGACTCAACAGTCAACCAGTTGACTTATTTGTATGATAGGATTTGTAGTGCTTTGGACAATGGTCGTGAAATAAGGATGGTATTTTTTGATATTAGCAAAGCATTTGACAAGGTGTGGCACAATGGTCTCATTTTTAAATTACAAGCTGCAGGTATAGATGGTAAAGTTTTATCTTTTCTTCGGGATTATCTGTCTAACAGAACTCAGAAAGTGGTTCTTCCTGGAGGATCTTCTGAATTATTACCTGTACGAGCTGGAGTTCCACAGGGGTCAGTATTAGGTCCATTGATGTTTTTGGTTTACATAAATGACATTGTGGACAACCTTGAATCAGTAATCAATTTGTTTGCTGACGATACTAGTCTTTCCATAGAAATCGATACTCCAGATATATCAGGAGCTATTCTACAGTCGGATATTGAAAAAATTAACAACTGGGCGGATAGATGGTTGGTTAAGTTTAATCCTTCGAAATCGAAATCATTGTTAATATCTCGTAAACGTGACAAACCCGATCACCCAGTCCTTACTATGTCAAATATTGCAATTCCGACGGTCCAGTTTCATAAACACCTCGGTATCTGTCTATCTTGTGACGGATCCTGGGACCAACAAATTAAATCTATTGTTGAGAAGGCATGGAATAGAATAGGTATTTTACGCCGTTTAAAATTTCTGCTTGATCGCCTTTCTCTGCAGACTATATACTTTTCATTCATCAGACCTATTCTTGAATATGGAGACACCGTTTGGGACAACATGTATGAATACCATAAGGCAGAACTCGATAAGATCCAAAACGAGGCAGCCAGGATAGTAACAGGATGCACCAAATTAGTGTCTCTTTCAGACCTTTCTAGAGAATCTGGCTGGGAGACATTAAGACATCGCAGAAACAAACATAAACTCATTCTTTTTTTCAAAATGGTTAATGGTCTAGTTCCAAACTACCTATGCTCTCTTGTTCCGTCCACTATTGGAAGTAACACAACGTACAATCTTCGCAATTCTAATGACTTGGCAAACATACTTTGTAGAACCAGCCTTTATAGGAATTCTTTCCTGCCATCAGCTGTAAACGCATGGAACTCCTTGCCACAAGCTACTAGAGAATCTGACTCTCTCTCGGCGTTTAAACGTTTGCTGAACATAGACAAACCCACTCCTTGTAAACTTTATTTTTACGGGGAAAGAAAAATGCAAATTATTCATACTCGACTTAGAAATAACTGTAGCGATCTAAAACAACATCTCTTCTGGAAAAATATTGTGACTTCTCCTCTTTGTCGTTGCGGGGAAGTTGAATCTAATACACACTACTTCTTTGAATGCAGATTTTATTGTAACATTCGAGTAACACTCAGACAACATATTAGCGTTAAATCTGCTTTTAATATTGATACAGTGCTTTATGGAGACAACGAACTCTCCCTTGTCGAAAACGAACATATCTTCCATGCAGTTCATGATTACATTGATAAAAGCAAGAGATTCTCTTAGTTTTATTCCAATTAAAGGTTAGATCCGCTGATCTTCTTTTCTGACAATGTACTGTCGCGAACTTTTATACATAAGCATAACTTGTATCTTTTGCTGCCGCTCTGCTCAATCACCAATCACTTTTCCTTTGTTCTTTTTAATTTTTCAGATAACAGCCCTTTTGTTTATAATCCTATTATCTGTTCTTTTGTAATAAATTCTTTTCTTTTTTGACATTTGATATTATTGGAATATCACGTGTTTCAGTTTAGGGAGAGGAACTATATAAGCAATATGCTTTCGTTCCAATCCTTTTCACATCATTTCTTGTATTGTAAATGTAAATGTCAATATATTGAATAAAATATGTTTAAATTAAAAATATCTAACTCGGTTGTGAGAATTGATAATTGTCTCGCCAAGGCTCGACAATTATCAATTCTCCCAACCTCGTTAGATATTTTTGATTTTCTACAACACTAGGTACGTATTCTCTATGTATACTAACGAAGAAAGTTGTCAGGCACCATATGCACTGCTACGTTTTGACAGATCTTCAATAACAATAATGTACAAGCTGAAAAACTTACCTTATTAAAACGAAAATGGCGGATTTAAAAAGTCTCCGATGACGTATGCTATGACGTAGGTTGTTATTCCTGGTTAAGACTATTTAAAATTGAGGTTTGCCCCCACTTTACAACCGGTGAAAAATACCGATTTTATATTATAACTCTTCAATTGAGGGTGGAAAGAGTAGTTCTTGTGCACTAGTTACCTAGGTAAAATGCGCATGCCTCTAGACCAGATGAAAATATGACGTACTATTTACCTAACATTTCTAGCGCTTGACGTGATATTGTAATGCGTTGCTATGCGGAGGAGGTACGCCACGGAAAATAACGGAAAAGAAACGTACTGGATTTTGATATAAGTTCCCCCCAAAAAGGGTTAAAAGCACGAAATATATATAAATATATTTGTCTTCGTTTTTTTTTTGGGGGGGGGGGGGGGGGCGGGGGAAAGGGGAACATCAAAATTTATTTTATCGAGTGAAATTATCGGGGGGTAATCTTTCACCCCGTGAAAACAATATCCTCTGTATATCTTTTTTTCTACATAAACTAACTGAACATACTCGTAGCATGTATGTGGCATTTTGTAAGAATTTTCTGTTATAGTTTGGTTTCCATAAATCTTCATTGCCCATTAATCAATATAAAAGCGGAAAATCTAAACCAGAAAATTGGTTTGGCGATGAGGTTTTCAGTCTATTGGAAGCAAAATAGTCGTATTCAGCTATTAAATTCAAATGGATTGCATGCACTTGCGTGTTTCCTAAAGTGGAAACAAACAAATATAGAAGGAATACCAATCTCCCAGTCCAGATCTCATTTTTTCATTGTTATACAAATCCCAAGGCTAAATGAAGTAATTCGTAAAGTTCAGAATGTGTTATTTGAACATATTGCCAAGGTTTAGAAGTCATGTAACTATCGTCTGACTGACTGACTGACTGACTGACTGACTGGCCGTATCAGGACAATTGCCCCCAGGACAATTGCCCCCTGAGGACAATCCCCCCGACTATTGCCCTCCGTTGACAATTCCCCCCGGACCATTGCCCCCCGAAGACAAGGAATTGTCCTCGAAGAGCAATGGTCGGGGGAATTGTCCTCGGGGGGGCAATAGTGGGGGGGGGGGGGAATTGTCCGGGGGGGGGGGAATGGGGGAATGGTCCGGAGGGAAATTGTCCGGGGGGGGGGATTGTCCGGGGGCAATAGTCCGGGGGGCAATTGTCCGGGGGCAATTGTCCTAGAATCCTGACTGGCTGGGCTGGCTGTGGCTGGCTGGCTGACAATACGATACAAATTGCTGTGTGCATTTTCCCATCATCTCTGCGTATTTAATTCGGCTTTTTATCGTCCAAAATAAATTCTTCACAATCCCTGGTACAAACAACCCTGTGGGTGATACCTTTTGAAAACATTGCCAGCATTTTCTCCTTTTCCCACTATGTTTAGTACACTTCCCAAACCAAATTTCAATTTTCCAATCACATTCATTTTGTCGTCCGCAAACGCCTTCAATTTAGACATGTCTAAAATTCTGTTATTTAGATAAGAAATATACATGTAATCCGAAAGCAACGTTAGGCTACGTGCATTTCGGTGATTCGGAAAACGAATTGATATAAGGGACTCTTGAATTACTCCTAATAGAAGTATTATATTTGACGACACGCGTAACTTTAATATGGCTCTTTTAAAGTTGATATATTTTGAGATCCAGCCTACCGATTGCAAGATAACACAGATGCACCCCTATAGCCAGAGGTTAAACAAACGCTGTTAAAACTTTACAATTTGTAGAATCTAGATAGCCATGCAAACGTAGATCTTCAAAAAATCGATATAAAGTGTATGGGATAAAGAGACGCCGGGGATTTCTCCTTGATTCAAACCGGAAACTGTGATTATAATGTCTATGGCTAGCCGGGATAGAGCGATTTTTATTTTCTATCCGTCATAATCTGTGCAACCTTGCAACCAGGGGCGATATTTAGCACGAAGATACAATATTGACTGTAATTTCATAAAATGAAGATAAAATTGATTACAAAACTTTGTAAAAACGAGTAAGTATGCATCTTTAATTCCTCCCCCCTCTCGCAAAAAATAAGACGTATGTATTTGATCATTTTATTTTCATCTTTTTGCACTCCAGCCTTTTTTTCCATAATAATAATTACATGTAGTTCAGCATTAACCATTAAGACTGCTAAGTGGGACTCATTGACCTTTTGCGGACAATGTACATGTAGATCAAGATAAACCCTATTACTTCTATTATATACATACAAAATGACGTAAAAAATTGCGTCACACACGATATTAAACATGTATGAAACTCTGAAAACAAGAGAGGTTATGTGATTAAAAGGTTGTTTAAGGTTGTAATACTTCTAGTGCGGTATGGCATAAAATTTGTTGATAGTTGATAAATACGGATATATACAGATAAAATACTTTTTGCATATTTTTAACCGACCAGAAACTCCTTTGATGTCTATCTTATCTTGAGATAATTTTTTGATACTTTTGTTAGTTTCCAGAAAAGGGAGATAATTTTATATCCCTTTGTAATGAGAATATAGTGGTTTTAGATTTATAAATACATTTTTTTAGATTTAGGTTTTAGATTTATTGATAATTTTAAGAATTACAAAAAGGAAAAGGATGCTCGTTTAAAGTAGTACAATAATACTCATTCTTAATAATAGTAAATTTTGTAGGACAATATTATAGTGGAAATAGCTGTTTTATACTTCGGATCCACTACCTTAAGCCTTAAAAAATGATTTGACCTCATAGTGAGCTATTTCCTTGTTAACTTTTAGAGATTGAAACATTTTTTCTTGACATGGCCTCGTTTCAAAGAAGCTCTATCATGCCACATAGAGGATGAAATTACAAACGAAGGAGAAACTCAAATTGTATGGCAGATAAAATTGGAAGACGTCGAAAACTCCCATTTTGATTATTTTTAGGAACTAAAATGGCACCGAGGTCTCAAATTAAAACGCAATAAATTGGCTCGCTGAAGAGTGCGTTTTCAAACCCTTTTGATATTGGACTTGATGCTACTGGGTGAGTCAATTGAAAAGTATAGATCAAGAATAATCGGCGATGAAAGAGCAGTCTGTTCTTGGTGATATTCTGTATAACATACCATGCAAAACATACCTTTACATTGTGCAATTTGCCATTATGTTTTAATAGTTGTACGGTCAGGTGGCAGGGGACTTGGAAACTTGTTCACGGCTGTGGTAAATCATGTCGCCACCTCGCTTGGCGAGGTGGCGACATGATTTACCACAGCCGTTAACAAGTTTCCAAGTTTCAAAGTCCCCTGCCACCTGACAGTACAACGAATTTATTATACTGCAAAGTTTTACCATTCAGACGTTTGTTAAGCGAATTTTACCGTTTGTTTTTTTAAGGTAAGACCTGTGTAATGCACTTCCGGTGAACATTTCGCAAAAATTCTAATTGGTTGTTAAATAAGGATAAATAAGGATTTATGCAGAAATAATATTTTTGCACATTTCTAACGGATCAGAAATTCCGTTTATGTCTATCTTAAAACTATTTTTTGATATTTTTGTTCGTTTTCTAAAAAGGGAGGTAATTGTTATCTCTTTTTCAATTAAGAATATAGCGGTTTTAGATTTATAAATGATAATTCAAAGAAGGAAAAAATGGAAAAAAATGAAAAGGTGAAAGTAGTTCAATAATACTCATTTTTAATTATAGCTAATTTTGCATGATGATATTTTAGCGGAAATAGCTTTTTTCCATTACACAGGTCTAACCTTAATTGAGTGCGCTGACGAAGTAGTATTTCCCTTCTGAATGCCCCAATTCTTTCAAAACTGACGTCACTGGGAACTGAGGTTACTGAAACCTTGATAATAGTATGTGCTAAAACTTATAGCTTGGAGCATAATCTTTGGATGTTGTGTTGATTGTGCTGTCATGTATAGGGGGTTCCCAAAAGGGAAACTGCTTTTACGTTGGTTTTGCCAGTGTACATGGTATATATGTTCGGGGCATATGGTTACCAAACAACAAATTCGAGACTGTACAAAAGTAGAAGTATGTGCAGACGATAAATCTATAAGTGGTTCAAATGAACAAAAGTTCTTTAAAACGAAAAATCAAATTAAGAAAAAAAAAAAAAAAAAAAAAAAGAAGAAAATGCTGGTTACCAGCCGATTTTCTTCTTTTCCCACTATGTTTTCAAAAGTTTTCCCTGTCTTAGTCTCGTTAAAACTCAGGATTGTGTGGTAAAGGGTTAAACTCTTGGGAAATAAACCTTAATCTGGGGAGTGCGAAAAGGACAGTAAGCTGAACCAGTTTCACGTATTTGAGAAGAGAATTTACCATAATTATGCTCTCAGTACTTACATGTTCAACTGAAAGTATTGATCATTGGCAATTATCGATAAAAAATCTGAAATGAGCCATCATCGGTGAAAAAGGGAGATGGGTGTTAAATGCATCTGCGAAATTCGAGCATACTGACATGGGTCGATACCATTTCTCAACATGAATTCCATGCATGTCAAAGGTTCATTCGACCATTCTGGTTAAAAGCATTTTCTCCTTTTCTCTCAATTTTTGCAGAAGGCCTCTTCCTCTGGGTCGTAAAAACCGGGTATTGTTTGATAAAGGGTTTACAGGGATTTTGAAAAAAAAAAAAAAGTCTAGAAAGTAACTTTGAAAATAATCGTACGTTTCTTTAACTGTGCTTTTGATTTCTTTACTCTTTTTGTATTCCGTTGATGTGAGAAATTAAGAAATGGTGATTTATTTTCTTCATCCATTTCTAGATCGTTACGATACAAAGCCAGAAAAGAATACAAGACTGTCACTTATATTTACTTCCTGTCAAATATCAGGAAAAACATGCAGATCCGTCAAAAGATACAGGTCAAAGGAACCAATCTGTGTAAACAGAAGCCTATCAATCAAATCCTCTATATCTTAATAAAAGACGGAAATACCAGTTTGCAACACAAACATCCAAACGATACGGAATACCGTTAGGGCCATCGACTATGAATTGGCCGATTTTAAATGCAATGCTTGATAATGCGATGGTGATATTGTGATAATACGATGATGAAAGTGCGTCATCGTACTATCGAGTTATCATTATCGTACTATCGCGTTATCAGCATCCCACAATCGCGTTATCATCATCGTACTATCGCCTTATGGCAATCGTACTATCGGGTTATCGTCATCGCACTATCGAACATAGCGTTTAAAATCAACAACTTCATAGGCGATGGTCCTAACGGACTTCTTATCCTCATCGTACTATCGATTCATCACCATCGTACTATCGCGTTATCATTTTCCTACTATCGCGTTATCACCATCAAACTATCGTACTATTATCATCATACTATCGCGTTATGATCCTCGTACTATCGAGCATCGCGTTTAAGATCAACAAATTCATAGACGATGGCCCTAACAGACTTCATCATCATCGTACAATTGCCTTTTTAGTATCGTACTATGATACATCGCGTTTAAAATCAACAAATTCATATGCGATGGACCTAACGGTATTCCGTAAAAAGAAACTAGCAATCGTTATTTTTGACGCGTTGTCTGCGCATGTCATATTCTTTGAAGATTCGACTGTCTTATATGACACATCACTACTAGCCCCGAAAGCGGGCTGACTGTACGCTCTATAAAGTAGCAATGCTGAAAATAGCTTTTATCAATACGTTTGAGGAGAAATGAGACCTGCTTTAGCTCCAGTTTTCTCTGAACTTCTGATCATAGCTGAGTGAATTGCACGAGGTAGCGTTTTATTGAGTAAACCTTTATTTTAATTTTAAATTCAAAGTAACGGTTGTCGCGTAGGAAAGTGGTTCGGTTCTGTACCCAGGATGCCCATATCAGATAGATGAGTATTTATAGAATGCCATCTAGCGGGAGATAATGATTTTTGACGTAACAATCATCCTTTAAGGCATGGTGCTGTCATTATTATTCTTCTGTTTTAAGTGTAGCCCTTCAGAATTTGGGACGAAAATTTTACAAAAATACAAAAAAGTCATCCCTATGCCCCAAAGCCTTTTAATTTTCATTTATAAAACCCCAGTAGTCGAAAACCATCCGAGAACAAGAGAATTTAGAGATTTACTACGGCCCAGGTCGACGCTGACGGGAAACACGGTCTATTTTTACATGAGCAACTCGCTCATTTACATACCGAAAATACACAGACAAAGCTTCAAACATAGCGTCCGAAGAAGACATTATGAAAAATAATTACACGTTTGTAATACATGTCGAGTAAGCTCAACGGGCTTTGATTTTGACATATATAGTAATATGTATTTTTGCTGTTGAGCTGGCCGTTGACTGGAAGGTCGAGCTGGCTCAACGGACATTGATTTTGACATACTGTATATGTATTTTTGCAGTCGAGCTAGCTCAACAAAGCTGGTATTGAACTGAATGTCGATTACTGAGCTTTGAGCCAACTTCACGGACCCGAAATTCTTTCCTAATACAAAGTTGTTCATTTAGAAAAAAGAGTGTCCCCATAAAGCTTCTTTGAACATAGCTCTTGATGCCAAAATATATATTAGGACTGACTAACTGTATCTGGATTACAAATTTAATGGCCGCTAGACATGCTATGCTATCAATAACTCTCTTCATGTTAACCCTTTCCCAAACGACAAAAATTTAGACTGGTCCAAATTCAAAGCACTTGCAGACGACAAAATAAACATAAGTCATAGATAGAATTTTGTTTCCAGTAGTATGGAAAACATTGTGGGAAAAGGAGGAAATGCTTGTTACAAGCATTTCCTCCTTTTCCCACAATGTTTTCGAAAGGTTTCTTTCTCAGGGTTGTAAAAACCAGGGATTGTTTGGTGGAGGGTTAAGCTAGAACCCTCGTAATGGAAAACAGCCAGTTCCGCTATAACAAATTATTATCTTACAAAATTTGCTACGATTTCAAGAGGATTTCCTCCTTTTTAATCAATGTCTTCTTCTATAAATGAACAGACCCGACCAAATGCGGCACAGATGACTCACCTGCAGACATACTCATTCTGTAAATGATAAAAATTTTCGAATTTTATACGATGTTAAAAGTTTAGATTTAAATAATTGTAAATGATTGTGTTCTGATGAGGAAATTTTATACTAAATATTTTTATCATGGGCCGGTGGTCTATGTTGTCGAAGAGAAAAAATGAATTAAGTTTTAGTTTTCAAGATTGTTAGCATGCAGTGAGAGCATTTTGGAAAAGGAGAAAATGCTCGGAACGGGCATTGTCTCCTTTTCCAACGATGTCTTCTTCTATCATGGTAGTATCCAATCCAACTGAGCCGTTGATCTACTTGCAGCAGACTGAATAATATAAAACTTCCTCTTGTGTCGAACGATAATATCTCAGTTGAAATGATTATCAAGATGTGAAATCTTGTGAGGGAATGTTATGTAAAACTGTTTATATATTATGGGCCGGGCGCCTATATTTTTGAATAAATATTTTAATCTGAACTTGAATTTAAATTCTGGGAACCAGTTTTTTTTTTTTTTTTTTTCTCTCACTCCAAAATGCCACTCTCTTGCTCTCCGGATCATTACATTCACGTCTGTAGTGGGCTCAGAAAGTAGTTCGTCATTACGTCATATTTTTGTCACATGACCATAACTCAAAATGGCTACACAAACGCCGGTGAAAGAAAGACCAATATCGATTGTTTCGTGTGCTGTTCAAACAGCATGGGACCAATCAGACTTGGTCATAGGAAATGAACAAAAGAGGGATTTTCTGAAAGCCTAAATATCTTTAAAGGACGATAACTTGATTTTTAATCGTACAAACTTAGATCCAGCGGTGTGTCAAATCAGTTGTCATCTTTCATGGGCGCAGCCATTTTTGTTAAAATTGGCGTAAGATTCTAAAAAGTGAAGAGGCTAGAATAAAATAGTTCCATTTTATACAGGTAAATTCATCAGTTTGAACGCACATATAATGTATCCAGAATCATATTTCCTTTGTCTTACTTACAATTTTACATATGAAACAGCTAAACAGTAACAAAACATCTTTCCTCGGTTTGACAAGATTCTTGTCATTTAGCCCATCGCAGAGATGTATGTGAGGTAACGAACGACAACTCTGCTCGGAGAGTGCCAAAATGCTTACTGCCCTTTCAAAGATTATTTCCTTAAGTTTTTGCATAATTTGATTTTTCGTCAGAAAAGACCGCAGAATGTGGAAAAGTCGATGCTTTCGGTGTCTGAAAACGAGTTAACGATCTAAGAAAAATGTAATATGTCTGCTTCAATCAGGATGTAGTTATTTACTGCAAAATTACTCTTATAGGCAGATTATTTATACCAATTCTCCTAAATAAATGAAATGAAACTTTCTAGCTGGTAGTAATGTTAAAAATCTAAATTTTGCTATTTCAAGGGTTATTTTTTTTTTGTAGAAAAAGATGTCCTAATCGGACAGTGCAGATCAAAGATCAGACTGCAGGCTCTGTGCAGTCTGATCTTGATCTGCACTGTCCGCAAAAGGTCAGTAAGTCGTGCTAAGCAGCAAAGGGTTAACCCTTTACCCCATAAGGCATCTCTAATTGACCCTAAATAACAGCAAGGATGAAGCTGTTTCTTATGTGTATATGACACCTTTTGATAGCATAGAAAACATTGTGAAAAAAGGTGAAATTGCTCGTCACGAGCAATTTCACCTTTTGCCACAATGTTTTCCAAAGGTTCCTACAAGCGATGCCTAGAAATGAGTATCTATGGAGTAAAGGGTTAATTGGGTTCATGCAATAAATATTGGAATTGGAAAACAATTTGTTTTTCCTTTTCGTATATCGCAGAAACTGAAAGGTCTTTTTTTTCTGTTGAGTTTTGGACCAGAACGCCGCCGTTTCGACAATTTGTGTCAGTTTGAATTGTTTATCATTAGATCATTAATGTCCCTGGTAACTTTCGTAGAAATTTGACTTAGACGAGCCATCGTTCTGTAAAAGGGGGATTTAAAGATGTCCGTCTACAGGCGGTGAGCAAAAACACTGTTAAATTTCAAACAATTTAGAATGGTACAGAAATCGATCCTTTGTGTAAACATGGATAAATTACTGACATATGTGGTGTGATTTAAAAAAAAGAAACAGGGAGATTTGTATTAGAAACCGAACATTGGTCAGAAAAAAACTGGCTGACGATCGAAGCTGTAAACAATGGCGATGGTTTCCGCCGAGAGTCGGATACCGTGTAATTTGCACATATAGGCCGAGACCTCCCTCTGAAAATCACCCATTTTCCTTTATTTACCGCATCAGACGCAGGGCAATGTCAAATATAGTCATATGACAGAATGCATGATCATCATACGAATATACCCGTGTGTATAACGCTTATCGAAAATCTTCGATTCAAAAACCGGAAACGACGAGTCTGTTTACACTGAAGGCCGCAACTCAGCGAAATGCATTTTCTATCGACTGTAATCTAAGCAATCTTGCAACCGTCAGGCACAATATTTGGTATGAAGATATAAGAATGACTATATTTTGATAAAATTAAGACAAAATGAGTTAAAACTTCCTGAAAATGAGCATTAGGGCCTCCTTAATGCAGCTACAAAAAGTATCGAACCATGCCGTCCGCCCCATTATCTCCCGCTATATAGATGGCATTGTACAAATACACATCTAACTACTTTGTGCATTCTGGGTACAGAACCGGTGTAAATGTGGAGAAATGATCCTCCCCTACAAAATGACCCATGGGTCATTTCACTACGTAGAGGAATGACCCGGGTCATTATTCTTCGTAGAGAAATGGCCCCAGAAATAATTTCACCACGTAGAGGAATGACCGAGGTCATTATTTTACGTAGTGAAATGACCCATGGGTCATTTTGTAGGGAAGGGTCATTTCTCTGCATTACACTGCACTACTTTTCTACGCGACGACCAACTCGTCGCAACACGGCCGATTCCTTACCTACATCTAGCCTTGTCCGTATCAAGGAGACTTCCATTTTGAAATGAGAATCCAGCATTTTCTCCTATTTTGTACAGCGTTTTCTTCAAAGAACATTTCAAATCTGGAGTCACACTTATCCTGTCGTCTGCAAATGTTTTCAAGTTGGACAATTCAACTCAAACTCGAGACCTTATGGGTACGAGATCGATGCTCTACTTCACAAACACGAGCACCACATTTTATTTATTTCTTTCTTTCCCCCTTCCCCCCTTCCACCACTCCCACCCCCTCAGCCGTTTATTTCATTTTATTCTACTCTATTTTTAGTGGGTAGATTCAGAATTTCTTCAGAGTTTTCTTTTTAACGACTTGTTGGTTCAATCGCGCTAATTCCGTCTCAGACAGAAGTCTCTCGCGGTTTTTAAGTATCAACATAAGTTAGTCCTGGCGGCTATTGTTATGACACTATAAATTAAATGAAGACACAGACTTTACAATACTTGCCGGATATAAACAGAATGTTCATATGACAAATCAATCTCCGAGCAGAGTTGTCGTTCGTTACCTCACATACATCTCTGCGATGGGCTAAATGACAAGAATCTTGTCAAACCGAGGAAAAGATGTTTTGTTACTGTTTAGCTGTTTCATATGTAAAATTGTAAGTTAGACAAAGGAAATATGATTCTGGATACACTATAGGTGTGTTCAAACTAATGAATTTACCTGTATAAAATAGAACTAATTTTTTCGAGCCTCTTCACTTTTCAGAATCTTACGCCGATTTTAACAAAAATGGCTGCGCCCAAGAATGATGACAACTGATTTGACACACTGCTGGATCTAAGTTTGTACGATTAAAAATCAAGTTATCGTCCTTTAAAGATATTTAGGCTTTCAGAAAATCCCTCTTTTGTTCATTTCCTATCACTAAGTCCGATTGGTCACATGCTGTTTGAACAGCACACGAAACAATCGATATTGGTCTTTCTTTTACCGGCGTTTGTGTAGCCATTTTGAGTTATGGTCATGTGACAAAAATATGACGTAATGACGGGCTACTTTCTGAGCCCACTACAGAGGTAAATGTAATGATCCGGAGTGCAAGAGAGTGATGACAAATGGAAGCGTTTGACAGGTAACACGGACTTCCGGTATAATTGCAATCTTCCGCTTTACTTGTGTATACTTGCAGTTTGAAAGATTATCATTCCTTAAGCTGGTTAGTGTGACTCAGTGACCTTTAATGGACAGTGTAGATCAAGATTAGACTGCACAGATTGTGCCGTCTGATCTTGAATCTACACCCCCCGATAAGAAGATATTTTCCCCCAAAAAAATCAATTTGAAAATGCCAAATTCAGGTTCTTCTTATTGGCATGACAGTTTCATTTAACCCTTTACCAAGTAATCCCTTATTTTTACGGCTCTGAGATAGAAGGCTTTTGAAAACATTGTGGTAAAAGGAGAAAATGCTGGCAACCAGCATTTTCTCTTTTTCCCACAATATTTTCTACCCTGCTGGAAACAAATTTCAGTTTTTGAGCTGCATTTATTTTGTTGTCTGCAAGTGCTTTCAATTTGGACCAGTGTAAAGTAAAATCTTGTCCTTTGGTAAAGAGTTACGTTACCCAGCAGGTTACGGGCTTATTCCTTCCGCGTCATTGATCTATTGTTGTTTATGGCAATGAATTTAGAGGCTTGCAGATTTTTGTGATTCTGCTAATAAAATATCGATATGTGCCAAGTTTTATTCATGGATGAAAAAGAACATTTTCACGATGAAGATAAGCAAACGGTTGGTATCCTCTAAACTATGCATTTTAAACTCAGAATTGTGACGGCACCTTTATTAAAATCCAAGGATAAAAATGCCGAAAATACATTTAAACATTGGAAATGGGTAAAATATTGCACAAGAAATGGAGCCATCACCGAAGTTTCTTTTTTAAGATAAACCATAACGAAACCTTTCAGGAAAAGATAAGCAATGACTAACAGATAGTCGGCTTGTAACATGCGAAAAGGGGCTTTCGAACATATGCGTAAACTGCTTTCTCGGATCAGCCTGCGTAGTCCGCGCAGGCTAATCCGAGACGGCCTTTCTACGTCAACATTAGATTTTGTCCAACTGTAGACTTGCATGAAATAGAAAACCACACTCGATCGGAAGGTGTCGTCTCGGATCAGTCTGCGCCGACTGCGCAGACTGATCCGAGATGACACTTTACGCAAATGTCCGAATGACCCTTTTCACGTGTTGCAGGCAATAGAGAAGCCATAAAATGGTCTTTTCTTTTCATTCGACGTCATGGATGTGAAACCTCTCAATCATCTTGCCTCGATGCCCCACAGCACTTCCCTGTATCTCTTTCTAGATCAGAAAAAGGGGGAATTTTTATCTACGACTGCCTTCTACTTTGACTCACGCAACATAAATGTCCAAGAACCAATTATATCTCGTTCAAAAATAGTTATGCTTCTTTAAGGTAAGACCTGTGTAATGCACTTCCGGTGACAATTCTCATTGGTTGATAAATAAAGATAAATAAGGATTTATGCAGAAATAATATTTTTGCACATTTCTAACGGATCAGAAATTCCGTTTATGTATATCTTGAAATTATTTTTTGACACTATTGTTAGTTTTCTGAAAAGGGGGGGGTTTAATTATTATCTCCTTTTGGATTGAGAATATAGCGGTTTTAGATTTATAAATGATAATTCAAAGAAGGAAAAAAAAAGAAAAATGAATCGGTAAAAGTAGTTCAATGATACTCATTTTTAATTATAGCTAATTTTGCAGGATGACATTTTAGTGGAAATAGCTGTTTTCCATTACACAGGTCTTACCTTAATAGCTGAAAAGTTTTGCGCGTCTATCACTTGGCCATGGTATATGTACAAGCGCATCCTCGGTGACCCAGTTTCGATTCATTCTGTAATCGACCCTGGGTTATTTCGTTGTTCGTTTTCTCGTTCTCATGAGTTATTCATGAACCATTTTGATTGGTGAACTCAGTTTTTTCTGTATTTTTTTTTATCACAAATACGCTGTTGTTTCTATTTTTTACTCGATGAAATCCAATCACGTCATTCGTTGCAAATCAAGATTACCGACATTATCTCCCGCTAGATGGCATTCTATAAATACTCATCTATCTAATTTGGGCATCCTGGGTACAGAGCCGAACCACTTTCCTACACGACAACCGTTACTTTGAATTTCAAACTAAAATAAACGTTTACTCAATAAAACGCTACCTCGTGCAATTCATTCAGCTATGATCAGCAGTCTAAAGAAATCTGGAGCTAAAGCAGGTCTCATTTCTCCTCAAACGTATTGATAAAAGCTATTTTCAACATTACTACTTTATATATAGAGCGTAATATTACAGTCAGCCCGCTTTTAGGGCTAGTGATGTGTCATATAAGACAGTCGAGTCTCGAAGAATATGACATGCGCAGACAACGAGATTACCGATACTTTAAATATGGCAGCGCCAATCAACTCCACAATCGAGGAGCGTTTAAAAGAGGTTCTCGGTAACACCGAAAGATCGCTAAGCTTGATTTGCAACGAATGATGTGATTGGATATCGACAAGGAAAAAATAGAAATGACGGCGTATTTGTGATAAATGTAGTCTAAATTTTCTCAAAGAAAAATTCAGATCACCAATCAAAATACTTCACGAATAATTCATGAGAACGAGGAAACGCCAGCGAAATACGAGTAAGGGTCGATTACAAACTGAATCGAAATCGGGTCACCGAGGATGTGTCTTAATAAGATTCTAGACACTATATGTATTTGAAATACCTAATAAAAATACTTTTTCTTCGTCAAATAGAATTTAGAGCACTGGCACAACTCACCAGATATATTTGGAAAATAAATTAGGTTATTAAATTTGGAGTTCTAAAAAGGGAAGATAGTTACGTTACGGAAATGATACATTTCAGAAATGATTAATTCTTTAATTCAAGAGGAAGATGTATTCGGTAGAAATCGATAGACCCATTTCCCTCGAAAACAAAATTGCAGTTGACGACATTGAGCAGTATCAGGAAACACTCGTACCCTTGACAACTCGTACTCTTGAGAACTCATACTCTGGTACCTAATTTTATAAGCAAGAGTTCTCCAGGGAAGTTTTAGTCTGTTTAGATTTTCTGCTGAGACGTCGATCCCAAGATAACAATGAATAGCAATATGTATCTGTTTACCTTATTTCAGTTTATTTATTCATTTCTTTATTTTTTCATTTATTGATTTATAAATGTAGTTGTATGTATCTATTCATTCAATTATCTTTCTTTCTTTATCTCTTTATTTCTTTCTTTCTTTATTTATTTATTTATTATTTATTTGTTCTATCTATTTACATTTATTTATCTAGTTATTTATCTATTCATCTATTCCATTTATTTACATTTACAATCTATCTATCTATCTATCTATCTATTTATTTCTACATTTATTTATTTTTTTAATTTATTTATTTATTTATTTATTTATTTATCTATTTCTTCATTTATTTATTCTTACTTACAATGCTCCTTGATTATTTTATTGTTAGAACATATTTTTTTAACGCTGTGAAAACGAGAATTTTCTTTTTTTTTTTTTTCGAGATTCTTTTCGAACTGGTCTTTGTCTCATGGCAAAGCCAAAATAAATATCAAAAGGTTTTCAACTGGAAAAAAAAACAGGTTTTTGAAAACATTGTGGTAAAAAGAGAAAATGCTGGTAACCAGCATTTTCTCCTTTTCCAATAATGTTTTCTGTCCTATCGAATATATATTCCATTATTTAAACTTTTTTTTTCGTTTGGTTTATGGTCTGCAAATACCTCGAAAAAATTGCTGTTTACGAGCATTTTCCATATTATTAGGATCTTTTCTCGAGTAGTATGTTGCAAAACGCAGGAATAAAACGTCTGTTGAAGGTAAGGCGTGTAAATTGTCATCTGTTCCCAATGATTTATGACATTTCAACTCATTTCGATTTCACACTGTGCTTAATCTAGGGCTGCTGACGTATGTAAAAGCACAAATTTCACCAATTATATTTGGAAATAGATTTTTTCTGTCAGTTAACTATGAAATATGGTTCTAAGTTAGGCGTGTAAGATATAATTAAATCGGCTAACTCCGATACTCTTCGTCAGCTACGGTATAGTTGTATTAACCCGGTTAACTTCGGTGTTTTCCGCACGTCATCGTAATACAGCAGAATATTGTGCAGGGCATAGACCTAGTATAAGGTATGGAATACTGTTAGGGCCATCGCCTATGAATTTGTTGATGTTAAACGCGATGCTCGATAGTACAATGGTACAAACAGCGGCTGCTAGACTTTGTTCGAAGAAAGAAGTCCTGTATCTCCCCATTTTCAGTTACTTGGATAACATCAACATTATCTTTGAAAATCTAGAGAAACGATCATCAAATTTTAGGGAATCTCAGCAGATTAGAACTGTGGTTTTTTTTTTCGGACCATTTTGAATTTCCCTCATCATGTGCTTTTTTTCCATTGACATTTGTAATGTCATGTTGTTCCTGACTAGACTGTACTGTGAAAACGCTACATAGCTTACAGTAAAATCTAGGTCCGAAAAACTTATGTTCACATTATCCTAGTGACCTGTCACGCAAAAAAGGATATCTGGGAACTGCGAAAAGTGTCCAACCCGTTCAGACTGCACAAGCTTACCAGGGTCAGCACTTTTTGCTTTTATGGTGTTTTCTGTATGAAAAGTGGTCATTCTTACTTGCTATACGATCATTTTTGAACTATCAACTTAAATTGACCTGCATTAATTTTGATCTGTTTTCACTTGATTGATGTGCAGAATTCACAGATTGTCCCTTTTCGCGTAATAGGTCAAATCTTTTATCATTAGGCACTGTTCAGTTTCACCAATGTCGCTTTGCAGTGACCCTCAATTCGGGAACTTTTTCTAGACAGGGGAAAAAATGGCAACGTATTTTCTTTGTTCTGGAATAATTTACGTGTATTAACGTATTTACCGGAGATATCAATATTTTACTAATCGATTGTTTATATGTATACCGACCACTACTATGAACAGAACAATTCGGATTAGCAATCCATAACGAACTGGTCTGGTCAGCATAGGGAAACAACAAATAGACCTGTTTTCCCTTGTTACAGTTACAGTGACTTCCAGAACGGCAACCACTGTATATAGTCCTTATATGAAATTGTTAGAATATCTGTGACGAAAACTAAAAGCGTCTCCATGAATTGCTAATCATGCATATATATATTATTCTTCGTGTCAAAAACACATACATGTCAACTGACCACAGATTGTAGAGTATTATAGAAATCACTTTCTTTTGTTACAAACTTACAACTAGTTTTGTTATAAAATGATGAACTATGTTGGAAGCTTTTTTTTTTTACATACGTGTAAAGAAGTAATAAACTGCAAGTATACAACACACATTTAGAAAATATAAAATGGCGCCTATTAGTGCCATGATTTAATCACTTATATATTTTAGCCATTCTCTGACGAAAGCGGGCTTAATTCATCCCTGTGCAGCATTGCACCAAGCAAGCCTTCGCATAAATACAGATCTATCGCATCTATTTTCTCCAACAAGCGACGGAATTATGAAGTAGACGATGTCCTTGGACATATATAGAAAATAACTATCAGCAAAATGTTTCAATCCAGGTCAGCCTGCGGAATTGACGCAGGCTGACCTGAATCGATACATTTGCATATGCATTACATGTGTACGCCCTTTTTTTCCACAAAGCATCACTGATTTCTTTTATTCCAGTAATGGGTAAGCCGAAAGTTGACGTCATCAACACGATAGACGGTTATGGAGTCACAGATGGAACCGCTAACTACATATATAATCCCAAGCCAGAGTACGATATAGATGGGAAGTTCACGAGACATGAGAGTGAGAGCGAGGATGA
Source organism: Tridacna crocea (assembly GCA_943736015.1). Classification (NCBI taxonomy): domain Eukaryota; kingdom Metazoa; phylum Mollusca; class Bivalvia; order Cardiida; family Cardiidae; genus Tridacna; species Tridacna crocea. The sequence continues at coordinate 26,881,621 of OX031066.1, read as the reverse complement.
AATGCCAGATGAACAAAGGTTGATGCGATATTTGTTCAGGAATTACGAGAAGACAGTTCGACCTGTCAGAAATGCTTCAACACCAGTGGAAATACGTATGGGGTTGACCATGGCCCAGATTTTTGATATGGTAAGTAAAAATACATTTATATTATATTTAGAATCCTTTTCTTTCAAATCATTAATTTCACACAATGGCTTCCTTGACAAATACCGCTTCAGTGTTCTCAACACTTTGATTTTTGATAATGCACTAGAGTAATATCGTTTGTGGGTCCCGGCTCTGATCAGTTTTTAGTCCTGAACGCGTGAAGCTAGAGAAACCAACCACAGTTTGGAATTTACTGTCACTGTTGCTAAGATGTATGTACACACGAAAAGTTTGTGATTTTCATTTTCGATAAAAATGATAATAATATAAACATTCATGAAAGATCTTCTATGGATATGAAATTGGACACTAAATCCTTAGGCTGCTCTGCCGGGCTCCATGGCCATTTGCGGATAGTGTAGGTCAAGATCAGACGGCACCGAACTCAGACATTTTTGTTTTTACATTTTTCCCAAAAAAGATAACTTTGAAATAGTACCATTTGGGGTTTTACCATCAGCCTAAAACATTAATTTTACTTATTTAACCCTTTAACAGACGACAAAATTTTAGCCTTTGTCCATTTTGAAAACAATTGCAGACGACAATTTAAATATGGCTCATATGGTGTAATTTTTCTTTGATAGAGTCGAAAACATTGTGGGAAAAGGAGAGAATGCTGGTTACCAGCATTTTCTCCTTTTTCCGCATTTTTTTCAAAAGGCTTATTTTCCAGGAGCGTCAAAAATCAGCATTGTATGGTAAAGGGTTAACGGGTTAAATGTTAACTTGAAGAATGCCAGGAGATTCTCTGAAACGGTTTTATTCTCGTTGCAGATCAAGGTCGATCTGTAAAAAATCTTGCTTTAGTCCGTCTGCCCTCGGACGAATTCCTTGTTTATGCCATTTTCTTCCGTTAGATGGCATTTACAAATACACATCTATCTAATTTGGGCATCCTTGGTACAGAACCGGATTACTTTTCTACGCGACAACCGTTACTTTGAATTTCAAAGTAAGATAAAGGTTTACTCAATAAAAAGCTACCTAGTGGGATTTCTCCTCAAACGTATTGACAAAAACATTTTCTCCACTTGTACATTATAGCGCGTATTATTTCACTCCCCCCAATATTGGGGGTAGTGCTGCGTCTTATATAAGACAGGTCGAATCTTCGAAGAATATGACGGACCAGCCCACATAACTCTGTTGGTAGAGCGTTTGACTCGTGATCATGAAAGTGTAGGTTCGATCCCCACGGTTGGCCATCTAAAATTACTAATAGTCTTTCGGATGAGATATTAAACCGAGGTTCCGTGTAACGGTGCTAAACACCGAGCACGTTAAAGAACCAGGCGAAACTTAAGATGGGTTTCGTTCTGCTTCTGCACTATCCCCCATAACAAGACTTTCAGGGGGCGTCTCCCATATGGAAAACCGGTGGCGACGATAGACAAACGCAAATTCAACCAATCAAGAATATGACATGTCCAAACAACGTGTTTACGCCAGAAGCTCATATTTTCATCAATATAAACTATTAAAACTTGTAAATCTTGCAAAACTTGTAAACTAGAATCTGCTAAATCGACACTATGAATATGGACTATATATACGAACTGACCTGTATATCTTGGTTGTTGCATGCAGATGCTAGCATTGTTGCAAGACGGATGCAAATGTAAGCGCATTATCTATTTCTAAATTTGAAAATAAGTCTTTTTTTTTCTTCTTTAAATTGAACAGCGAATCAATGACATCTGCATTTCTATTCTGTCAATCAGTAATCTTACAAACCTGATGAATAGAGCTTAATTCGGCACGGATAAGCCAATCTGGGCATGCATTAAATTTTTAACTTCAAAGCAACGGTCCTAACGAGACGCCTCCAGATCAAATTGAAATGATGGTTCTATTCATGTGCCATTACTCTGAATAAAAGATTTCATAATGCAGACGCACAGCAGTTGAACAGCTGACACCCAGAGCGCAGAATTGTCTGTTTGAAGGAATAGTTACATTAGATTTTCAAGATATTATAACCAGGATATCTCCCAACCGACAGCCCCGGTAGCTCCGTCGGTAGCATGCAGGATTTTAGAGCAGGGGTTCGTCGGTTTGATCCCTGGCACGGCCAATTTCTGTCCGAGGACTGATGATAGTCATTGCGAGAGGATCCATTCCTTTACCGACGTTGACCATTGTCTCGACGGTGGGAGGCTTGAAGAGATAGCGTTTCTGCAAAAAAATACGACTGCAACAAATATGATTTCACTTCAAGCAAAGTTACCTGAAACCAAGCATAGAACCGACAAAAACACGATATAGATCACAAGAACAAGATGCACGTTTCTGTGTTTGATCTTGACCTATGTAGTTTGAAAAAAAACAACACTTTCCCTTGGCGCCCTTAGTGCCTGGATGAAAGAGTTTATAAAGCTAATCACTGCTGGAACATATTTGGTTGACAAGAGATGTTTTCGCAATTACAGGATTTAACCATTTGGGAAATAAATGCATTTGCGAGTTACATTTTAGAATTTGGCATTAAATCAGGATGAAATATTACGGTTTGATTTGCTTTGAATGCTTTGACAGGTTCTCCAGAAAAAGTGGCATTTGGAATAGACCGGAAGCTTCTAATCACCATAATTAGTTCTATGCAATATAGCACCACTCTGATATCATTTACATTTGCGCATGCGCGTTGCATACAAATGCGGCGGGTCCCTTAGGTAATACGGTTGGTATGATTCTGTAAATTCTTAATATTTTGGGTTCCGAAAAATGCCCACACTAGAATCTCATCCAATCGAACGATCTTGTGTGTGTGTGTGTGGGGGGGGGGGGGGGGGGGGTGGGAGGGTGGGTGTGTGTGTGGGTGGGTGTCATAATTTTCTTGCCGTTTAATTTGCCGTATTCTGATAATGTGTTAACTTTTCGATGCCAAACTGGCGAAAGCAGAGCGGTTTGCGGACGGTGTAATGCAGAGAAATGGCCCTCCCCTACAAAATGACCCATGGGCCATTTCTCTGGTAGAAGAATGACCCATGTGCTATTTCTCTACGTAGAGGAATGACCATGAACATTTTCTACGTTGAGAAATGACCCCAGAGGGTCATTTTTCTACGTAGGGGAATGACCCGGGTCATTCCTCTACGTAGTGAAACGAGTTCTAGGGTCATTTCTCTACGTAGAATAATGACTCGGATCATATTGGGGGAAGGGGGTGGGGGATCATTTCTCTGCATTACAGCGGCACAAATTTAGAGTAGATCTCGACAATTCAAAATGTAAGATATACCTATGGTGGCAGATTTCTGCCACGAGACAACGTATCTAATTATAGATACTGTGAATGTCAGTTGTAAGAATCATGATAACAGATAGAATTATCGCAATAGCCTATATCATGAAAGATTTCATTATCTAGATATAATTTTCAGGAAACTTTGTTGTATCACGATAATTCTCTTAAAATATCGCAATGGCTATCTCGTATCTGAAATATATAGAGGAAATTTTTTTTTCGGTAAAAATCGAAATTTATTTCATCGAGTGAACACCATCGGTAATATTTTCAGGAGTGGAACAGGCACTCGTGAAAATATTCCTGGTGGTGTTCACGAGATGAAATAAATTTCGATCATTCACGGAAAAAAAAAACAAATATTCTATTCATTTTAAGCTTTTGATCTTTTCTGGGAGCGCTTTATCAAAAATCCAGTACAGTTCTTTTCCGTTATTCCCCGTGGCGCACCCCTCCCGCATAGCAACACATTACAATATTACGTCAAGCGCCAGAAATGTAAGGAATATGACGTCATATTTCCAATCTGGTTGCGAGGCAAGCGCAATTTGCCTAGGCAACAAGAACGTGAAAATCGGTATTTCACTGGTCGTACCAGTGTAAGATTGAAAAATATATTCACTGCTATTTCTCCATATCCTACCGGAAAGCATTTAAAAAGCCACGATATATAACCGGTTTAATCTTTCTGAATATCTGTGAATCTAATTCTGTAAAGACAAAAGAGGACAAGTTCATATTTAAGGCATGCTATGTTAAAAGACGGTGAGGGGGGGCGGGGTAAGAGGGTGTTGTTGCTAAACCTAGAAAAAATATCGAACATGAAATGGCATTGCTGCTTTATACTGTATTCTAACATGACACGCGACTTTAGCTCTATAAACACAGTGCAAGGAAAACGTGGTAAAATCTGCGACAATCCATGTAGAGTGACGTCATTCAATGAGTGAGTTACACCCCGGTTACACAGACTGTCGGGCTTACATCCATTTCAAATCGGTGTCATTATTTCATTTTTTTTTTCGCTTTTTTATCGGTTGTCATAGGTGACCTTATTTCAAGCTGTTTGTGTAAACGGCGAAAAACAGGGGTTCAATCGGTCTTAAAAATATTCCGTCTTGCGCTGGTAGAGGCCCAATGGGATCTGAACGGTGATTAAAGATATATACAGCCACAACATCTTTCCTTCACAATGGAGTCTTCTTGGACTTTCAAGACTTCGTTAGAGACAAATATAACAGTTTTGCCTTGGTCGACGGATTTCTGGGAGTTCCCTTTGACCGACATACTAAGACAAATCGAAACTTGTCACAGAATTGTTACAGAATCAATCAGATATGGCGCTGGTGAATTTTTGTGGAAACTGAATTAAAATGCCTGTCGCACATGTAACAATGTGTCTCATGGATTCCATATTTTGATTCTTAGCTTTTTTCACCGGTGATTAGTATCAGTTCATCGGTGGCTCTTCGGTGGCTCTTCGGTGGCTTGTCGATGGCCTGTAGGTGATATCGGTGGTAGATAAGTTGTCAATCGGTTAGTTTGTAATATTTTCACCGATCGAGAATTTTAAGCATGTTTAAAAATCTAAATCGGTAACTTTTCATCGACGAAATTCATCTTTTCCCGGTAGCTTTTGATAGGTTGGGAATAGGTGACCAATATGTGACATCGGAGGCAAGTAGCTTTTCGTCGGTTCCCACCCTACTTCGGTTAAAAAGACCACCGATTTATCAGCGATAGCTCTGTGTAACCGGGATGTTAATCAATGGAACATAATCTTCATCCGCGTTTTTACTCTAAGTTTGAACTTGTTTTCATTTCACTAAGAATTGGCCATGTTCGAATCGAAATAATCTTCTTTCTATCGTGGTATATCGTTCAATAAACCACGTTGTGAGTTATGCGGCGCAGTGAATAAACCACTCGAGCCATCGCCCTCGTGGATTATTTATTGCGCCGCATAACTCACAACTGTGGTTTATTGAACGATATACCACGATAGAAAGAAGATTATTTCTTAAATTAACCATCAGACTGCCTAGTACGATTATTCAATGCCTTTTTTGAGGACTGAGCAGATCAAGACCAGACTGCACAGAACGTGCACAGTCTACACAGTCCAATAAGTCTCGGAAACTGGTTATGAAATGAAACAGATCCAGGGCCTGGGGGAAATATCTCACGAAATTAGATCACATAACAATATCCACCATTTTTAGGAAAAACAGACTTGGACTACAACAAAAAACACAACAACGGAAGTAAAACTTAAAGATGCGTCTTTACTCGTTTAGCATCTAGTATTGTAACCATGCAATTTCATCTGAGGTGTGTTCAACATCGCGGGCGCTTCACAGAGCGCCTGGCGAGAATGCACCTCGTTAATTGAACGCAAGCGAGCGCTCGCTTATTTTTCAAAAGTGGCGCCAAAAACGAATCTTTCTGGGACATAAGACTGGCCATCATTACAGAGTTATCTGTAAAATTTTGTAAACTATTTAATGATAAAAAAGCATGAACAAAGAAAACAGTGGTATGCTGAATCTCTTTGTTCCGATCACAGATCTGTTAATTTTCCATGTTTATAAAAAGAAAAAAAAAAATCGAATAAAATACTGAACTTGTCTTCAGAACATCTTTAGTAAACATCTAAAGGGACGAGCATGGTGTAATTTTGTCCAGTCGCCTCATTATTTAGATTCTCATTAGACCCTCTCATTTGGATAACATTTCTGCTATTGGATGCCATCTTGGAAATACAAGCGAAACTCCTATCAAGTGTGCACGCGGGCGCTATCGAGCGCCTCAGCGGGCGCCCGCGTTCAGAACGAAAGCGCTTGAGAGCGCTCGATGCGCTCGCTTTGTTGAACGCACCTCTGTATTTCATGAAATTATAATCATTCTTGTACATGTACCTTCGGGCCAAATGTTGCCCCTGACGGTTGCAAGGTTACACAGATTATGACGGATAGAAAATGCATTTCATTTTGGCTAGCCATAGACAAAACAATCACAGTTTCCGGTTTAAACCGAAGATAAATCCCTGGTGTCTCTTTATCAAATATACCTTATATTGACTTTTTATGTTCGTTTACACAGCTATGTAGATTCTACATACTGTAAAGTTGTAACAACGTTTGTTTACTCTCTGGCTGTAAGGGTACATCTTTAAATGAAAATGACGAAAGAAAGGCACCGAAGAATCCCGATTATTTATGTCCTGCAAAACGCAAAAGGGGACGTTTGTAGAAAGTGTTGCCTCGGATCAGCATGCGCTGTCCGTGCAGTAGGCAGATCCGAGACGGCACTTTATGACTACATTAGATTTTGTCTTACAGTGCACTAGCACAAAACAGGAAAATACATAAAAACGTTTTCTTTTTTCGAATTAGTCTGTATGGGGTGCGCAGGCTGCTCCGGTACGACGCTATACGTAAATTTCTGAATACCAATTATTGCCTCTCGAAAGCCATATGGCTTGCAACGATTGAAAACAGGTATTCGAACTTTTGCGTAAATTTCAGTCTCGGATAAGCCAGTGAGCAGTCCGCGCAGGCTACTCCGAGACTTCACTTTCCGTTCTTTTATTATATTCTGTTTAGCGCAAGTGTACTGTAGCACAAAATCGAATGTAATCAGTAAGTGTCGTCTCGGATCAGCCTGCGCAGACTGCGCAGGCTGATCCGAGACGACGCTTTACGCTAAAGTCTTAACGCCCATTTTAACATGTTGCAGGCCGTATATGGCTATATGCAGTCCAAGCTCATTTCATCAATCAATTTCATCAATACCATTCTGTTGGATTAGAAATCAGGCCGTTCTGCTCTCAGAGATAATACAATTGAAAGGAATATAATGATTCTGATTAGCTCTAGTGTCCTTTAACGCTGACTGAATGGTAAACGAATCAAAATTCCATTTCCATGGAAACCTAATAAACTCCGTGTCGCACTTGTCCTTTTAATCGTTGCTTTCAGTGCAAGTCTGATGGAGACAGATTCTTATTTTAACAGGCTCGGTCAAACTTATAGTATAAGACAAGCAGGATGCTGTGCATGTGACCATTCTATCCAATACCTTTTAAAATTCTTAACCCTGACTGAAGTGAAACTTTCAAACAAATGGTACAAATAAAAGTTTTCTATTTCGAAGGCATTTCGAGGAAAAATATCTCATTTATCAGACAGTTTACATTCATGAGCCAGTTTAACTCATTACCAAACGACAACATTTTAGACTGGTCCAAATTGAAAGAATTTGCAGACGACAAAATAAAAGTGACTGAAAAGTCGAAAATTGTTCTGTGAAGGGTAGAAAACATTGTGGGAAAAGGAGAAAATGCTGGTTACCAGCATTTTCTCCTTTTCCCACAATGTTTTCTACAGGCTACTTTCTTAGGGGCGCCAAAAGTAGGGATTGTTTGGTAATGGGTTAATCGCCACGTTCGTTCTGATACCTTCAGTAGATTCATAAAGCCACCATTTTACAAAACAAGGTTCAAATGCAGTCTAAAGAGAAAACGATGTTTCAATTCAATGCTTTAACGGCAGAATATCTGACAAAACATCGAACAATGCAGATTAAGATCAAACAGCTCGTTCTGTGGTGTCTGATCTTGATTTATGTTGCCCCCGTTTTCGCTAATATTGCCAACAGGGTTAACTGGATATGACGACAAAAGGAAATACTACTATACTGCAAAGAACTTTCAAGTGATCTAATTGGATAATATATCCTGAGCATAAATATCATGTACACTGGCAAAACCAATGTAAAAGCAGTTTCCCTTTTGGGAGCCCCATATATTATGACTACACTATCAACACAACATCCGAAATGGCGGCATCAATCAAGATAAACATCAAGATTAGGCGCCAAGCCGCACATTTTAGCACGTATTACCAAGGTTTCAATGACGTCAGGTCCCAGTCACGTCAGTTTTCATTGAATTGGGGCACTCAGAAGGGAAATTCTAATTCGTATGCGGACTCAAGTTTTTAAACGTAGATAAGATTCGCTTTACACACATTGGAAAGGTAAAACTTTGCGGTGTAACTTAATAAATTCGTTGTACGGTCAGGTCGCAGCGGACTTGGAACCTTACACACGTCTGCGGTGAATCATGTCGCCACAGGCTTGGGCGACATGATTCACCAAAGCCATGAACAAGTTTCCAAGTCCGCTGTCACATGACCGTTCAACAAATAATGTACAGTATAATGGCTGTCGAGTTACTTTTTTACCGACAATGTAAGTATTTTTACGATAGTACGAGAATCCATAGGGAATACCGCAAGCTACTGACATTAATGAGGGGAAAAAAGAGGCGGTATATAATCACAGGATACGCCGGTCATAAAAGTGACATGGATTTAATTAAAGATGAACTCTTTGGACAAGAGTACATTTCCATTGTAGAGACCTTATACAAGTGTTGATAGTTGGACGAAGAAAATGCGAAATATGTAATCAAAGATTTCGGGAGATAGATAGATAGATAGATAGATAGATAGATAGATAGGTAGGTATAAGTCGGTCGGTAGGTAGGTAGGTAGGTAGGTTGGTTGGTTGGTTGGTTGGTTGGTTGGTTGGTTGGTTGGTTGATTGATTGATTGATTGATTGATTGATTGATTGATTGATTGGGTGTATGCTGTTTAACCGTTTTCAACATTATTTTAGTCATATCGGGACGGCTTGTGCATCCAATTATGCTTCCTTAAGTTTCTCTTACTAGTAATCTGCACATTTTTCTTGTAAGCCACTGACTTCTTTCCCACAAAACTAGCATCGAAACAACTGTCAGCGGTTGGAGAAGAATGAATCTTAATGCAATGACCAACATATATCCTCGGAAAGAAATTGGCCGAGCCACGGATCCAACCCACAACCCCGTGTTCTCAAGACTTGCACTATACAGACTGAGCTACTGGCGTTCGCCGTCCACAAAAACTACCTATAGGCCTAAAGGCTCCTCACTTGTCACAACTCGGCCAATTCCGTACCTACATCTTACATCGTCCGTTTTTTACGGTCGTTTCCATTTTAACTGAGAATCACGTAATTCTATATATAGTGCGCCACTGACAGTCCGTTAGCAATGACATAAACAACCTCGATAAAGTTATTCACATCTGTCTATTGTTGCTGATAACTTCAATCGGAATATGATAAACCACGTTAAAAATGAATGTACGAACTGTTTGTCAACTAAAATAATTATAAAATAAAAAAGATTTTGATTTGATAGAAAATTGAAATTCAAATTTTCTTTTGTTAGAGGAGCCTTACAATTTTCAGAACGGTAAACCGGCGTATTTCCGGGCGATGAATGTACCGATCTGACGCATATCAGTCCACCAGTTACAGCCGAGGGATATGATGGCTCCCATAGGTATGTCGAATGAAGGCTCCTGTTACGCTGAAATAGGACAGTATGAAATTACTAAGAAGTTGCTATCCATCTCGCCTAAATCTATGTCATAAAGTAACCCATATTTATCTACCGTCTGTATTATCAATCAGTGACAATGATATAAAAGTCCTGTTCATAAAAAATCTGCGGATAGATCTATTAGGTAAGACCATAAATTATATCATAAGGAGAAGATTGGAAAAGTTTACAGAATTATTTAACCCATTACCAGACGACAAAATTTTAGGTTTGCCCAAATCGAAAGCATTTGCAGACGACAAAATAAAAGTGACTGAAAATTTGAAATTTGATTTGTGAAGGGTAGAAAACATTGTGGGAAAAGGAGAAAATGCTGGTTACCAGCATTTTCTCCTTTTCCCACAATGTTTTCTAAAGGCATCTTTCTCAAGGGCGTCAAAAGTAGGGATTGTGTGGTAATGGGTTAATGTATGAGGTTCATTCTGCAATCTGTTCGACCAAGCTTTATTCTGCTAAATAAGGGAAATGAAACATAAATCGATAGCAAAACCTCAAATTTTGTCCTTTTTCACAGGATTTTTTTTTTTGGGGGGGGGGGGGGTGAGGGGAGGGATTTTGTCCTTATGCAGACAGTGTAGATCAAAGATCAGACTGCACGTTCTGTGCAGTCTGATCTTGATCTATACTGTCTGCATAAGGTTCTTCGGTTCCGCTGAGCAACCGAAAGGTTAAACAATATTCAAATATGCATTTCATCGCCCCAGGAATTCCCCCTCCAGGGTTTCTTTGTATGCATAAAGGTTGTGCCCGTGATTGAGTGGTAAGAAACGCTGGATTTTCAATCTAATGGTAATTGATTAGGTGCCCGCCAACGCAGGTCAACTATTGTGTCACATGAATGGCCGTGCTTGAAGATGGGAAATGCAAGAACTTTTTTCATGCTTTCCGCTAGGTTATCGAGAAATATCGGTGAAATGTTTTTCGATATTTCATGGTACAAGCCAGTGAAAATACCAATTGTTTCTAGTAACCTAGGTAAAGTGCGCCTGACTCACAACCAGATGGGAAATATGGCGTCATTTATCTTAGATTTCACGCGCTTGACGTAATATTGTATTGCGTTGCTATACAGAGGGGGTACGGCACGGGGAATAACTGAAAAGAACTGTACAGGATTTTGATAAAGTTCCTTCCAGAAAGGGTTAAAAGTATGAAATAATTAGAATATTTGTCGCTGTTTTTTGTCAGTTAAAGTTCGAAATTTATTTCATCTCGTGAACACCAACGGTACTATTTTCACTTATGGCTGCGGCACTCGTGAAAATTTTACCGGTGATGTTCACTCGATCAAATAAATTTTGATCTTTAGCCGAAAAAAAAAAAAATAAATATCCTCTATTTATTTCATGCTTTTCAGTAGTCTATCGAGAAATAACGATGAAAATATGATCGATAATTTATGGTTACGACCAGTGAAAATTACCGATTTTATTTTCTGACTCTACAGTTGAAGGCAGAAACTGTAGGTCCCACTCACTAGTTACCAAGGTAACCAACACTCCCCATTTAACGACAGAAAAATGTGACGTAATATACTTCATGTTTTTTGCCCTGTACGTTATTTTGAAATGCTTTGCCACGTGGAGGGGGTACACCTGGGAATTACCGAAAATAACGCTGGAAGCATGAATTAAATACATGTAAAGTTTTTTTTTTTTTCTTTTTTCATTTAATCATTGAAAGATGAAAGATCGAAATTTATTTCATATCGTGAACATTATCGGTGATTATTTCACTCGTGGCTGAAAATATTACTGTTGATGTTCACTTGATGAAATATTTAGATCTTTTATCTTTCAATGAAAAAAAAATCTCTATTTAACAAATATCCTCTATTTATATCTATCCACTGAGATAGATGAAAATATGTGAAAAATGACGTTTTACGTAATAAGTGGCAAGATCTACCGATCAACAGGGAAAAACAGGGTTCAGAAACATTGTGGGAATAAGAAAAAATGCTATTTATAAGGGTTAAAAAATCTGCATCAAAGTATCAAACAGCGTCAACGTCAGGATTACGGCCCCTTACTCGTCGGTTAAAATCGTATGACATCGATGTTTTCGTAAAGGCTTATCGGCCAATCTCGGTAGATTCCGTCATTTAATGCGAGAGTTAGGCAGCATTACACCTTAATAGGTAGAAAAATAATGAATTAATAATGGCTTGCTTATATTTTGGATTTGTAACAGTGAGATTATAATATGATATAAAAAAAATATACATTGTATATGAGCCGTGCTCTGTGAAAACGGGGCTTATTGCATCAGTGTAAAAGTCTCGACTCGGGTCAGCCTGCGCAGTCCGCGCAGGCTGACCTGGGCCGAAACTTTTCACTATTTGTTAATTTTCTGCATGTCAGCGAGCAATCTACCTTATGATTCTGTCGATTGTTAGAGGCATTTTTTAATATACCATGATCATGTGATGTCTAGGTACAATACATGACGAAGATGCATTAAGTCCCCTTTCCCAGAGCAGTGATTATTATTGTGATATGAAAAAAAAAAACATGAATGTTTACCGTCTGTCCTTTATTGTTTTGCTAACACTAGACGTGATTATAATGCCCCCCCCTCAGGTTCTTGTCACAAAAACAGGTGCTTGCCACAGAATGCAAAATGATTTAGTAAAAAATTAAGAGTTGAAAAAAGTCCAAGGGGAGATAATTCCATAACAAATCTTAGCAGGGTCATGAAAATTGCTCATGCACAACTTCATATATATAGGAACCCTGTGTGTAAATTTGAGTAAGGTATCTGAAAAAACTCTAAGATATTGCTCGGGACAAATTTGTGTCTACGAACAGACGGACGGACGGACGGACAGACGGACGGACAGACAGCTATTGTGATTCCAGTATACCGCCTTCCACTACGTTGTTGAGGGGTATGATAACTCATAATCATTAAAAATGTTACCCATCACGATAAAAAAGGACAATCTGGGAATACCATACATTAATTAGATGAAAGTTTATCGTGTATAGTACTGGTCAATTTATAATGTAACGTGATAGTTCAAAAGTGGTTGAATAGTAAGATAGAGTGACAACTTTTCATACAGAAAATATCATAAAAGTGAAAAAAAAAACACCAAAAGGTGTGTACCCTGGTCAGCCTGTGAAATGTGCGCAGTCTGACCAGGGTACACACTTGTTGCAGTTCCCAGATGCTCCCTTTTTTGCGTGACAGGTCACATTTCTTCTCTCAGAGATAATACAATTTGAAACGAATATAATGATTCTGATTAGGTTGAGTGTCCCTTAACGCGAGCTGTGTGGAAAACAAATCACAATTCCATTACTTTGGAAAACTAATAAACCAAACAGTGACACACTTGATTCCTATCTTCAACCACAGCAAAAATCAGGGTCTGCATTTATTTTGGTTCCATTCCATAGAAGATTGTCAATCTAATTCTCAACAGTTTCGTGATTTGAAAGTAACGCAAATTCTGATTGGCTAAACCAAATGGTTTAGCCAATTAGAATTTGTGTTTCTTTCGCATTTAGAAATTTTGTCAACAATAAGAATATTTTTAGAATGATTGGAAAACTCAGTCTATGGGTCGGAAAGAAGCCTTTAGAAAACATTGAGGGAAAAGGAGAAAATGCTGGTAACTAGCATTTTCTCCTTTTCCCACAATGTTTTCTACCCTTCACAAGACAAATGTCAAATTTTCAGTCACTTTTACTTTTTCGTCTGCAAATGCTTTCGATTTGGGGAAAACTAAAATTTTGTCGTTTGGTAATGAGTTGAGAACATTGGTATTCTTATTCTGCAGAACCAAGTGATTTAGCCAATCAGAAGTTGTGTTACTTTCAAATTGAAAAACATAATCTTGGAGAATGGAATTAAGAACATTCATAGGAAAACCGTAAGTGATAAAGGCAGATTTAGACCGAATAGAATTTTGTTTAACCCTTAGCCTGCAAAAGAACTAAAATGAAATTTCAAATTCTATTGTAAAAGACCAACTATCGCTTATTCAAGGTTACGTTTTGGTGAAAAATATCTTCTTATTGGACAGTGTAGATCAGATCCAAGATCAGACTGTACGTTCTGTTCGGTTCGATCTTGATCTACACTGTCCGCAAAAGGTCAGTGAGACGGGCTTATCAGCCTAAGGGATAACAGAGAACAACAGAGACTATAGATTTTGTTAGGAACGTTAACTCTCAACCAAACAACAAAATTTTAGACTTGTCAAAATTGAAAGTGGTCGCAGATGACAAAATAAACTAGACTCAAACAGTGAAACTTGAGTTTAGAAGAATAGAAAACATTGTGGGAAAAGGAGAAAATGCTGGTTACCAGCATTTTCTTCTTTTCCCACAATGTTTTCAGAAGGCGTTTTCCTTTGGATCGTAAAAACCAGGGATTGTTTGGTAAAAGGTTTAACCATATTTAAGCATGTTCAGTGCATTTTGATATACACGAAGGCTATTTAAAAGTCTAGACCAGCATTTGAAAGACCGGTCCTCAATTCTGACAACACGAGATATAAACATTTTTTTGATGTGTGGATTTCTTTAAAAAATATAAACATAGCTCAAGTTAGTTCTTGATTGCTTTATTACAATTTTTGTCATATTAATGTACATGTATTGAAAACTGCCAATCGAAACCGAACAGTATCTTTTGTTCAATTTGTATACAGGAGAGTTGTTTCACGTAATTTTCTTGAAATGGACATGATATTTTTTTTTATCAATATATATCCCCCGAACGTCTTGTCATGTGACATTCATTGACGTAAACACGTATGACATCTTGTTTAGTTGCCGCCAGAAAGAAACACCATTTGCGGGACAAAGGAAAGAAATTACAGATTTCTCTGAAATCGACACTGTAGTTTTCTTTCATGTGTATCATTTTTCTTTTCTTTTTCTTTTTTTAATGCTCAGCCCGAACGTTAACTGCCTAAAGGTGTTTACAACTGTCCATATAAGTATTCGTCCTTCTTCTACTTGTTTTTCACAAGTCTTCTGTCTGATTGTCGTTAAATTCCAGGTTTTTATGTTAACAAGTGGGTAAAATGTTGTATGTACATGTACTAATAAGTAAGGGGACGTACACCATGTTATAATTATGCATGTTTTCGGTAATTATGTATTTCAGGCCGGTAGCCGATATTTATAATAAAACTGTCGTATTGTATTGCATTGTATTGTGATTATAAGTACCCAGTTTATTTTTAGAAACAAATCATTGGGTTTAGCCAATCAGTAGTTGTGTTACTTTAATATTAGAAAATCTGGCTCGCGTATGAATAAGAATGATTATAAAAAACGTTCGGTGAATACGAACTTAGAATGCCATGATGCTTGATGTAGATCTACATTTTCCAATGTTTCTTTTTTCAGTGTTCTTAGGCATTTCTTACGCAGTTACGCACACCATTATTTCAGACCACTTGTTGCAGCCCAGTACACAGTAGAGATAGCCATGTTAACAACTTAATACTTATCCAACTAAATAATCTAAATGAAAGTTTTAAGCAAAATTTATGGTAAAAACCCAAAGCTTGCTACTTTCTGGCTGGCCTGTCTCGCCTGACCATTTTTTCTGCTTTGAAAGCGGCTGCTGAACCAATGGGCACTAACCAAAAAACATATCTATCACATTGTTCCACAGCACAAACATGATGAAATCTGAATCGCAAAGAGTCGCCGGAAGTATCTGGAACTCGGACGATTCGCTGCGGGTTCGTTAAGAATGCGTTTGACCGATTAGTTAACGTTCAGTATCCGTCATTGTCGTTACTCAATCGGCAGGAATTCGTCGAGGTGTCAGAACGAAATTCGGCATAAATCGGAGAAATGACGTTGTCTATTCGAACTCTTCGCTACAAGTTTGTTATTTCTTTTAGGTGCATCGGGGATGCAAAAATGGTCAAACAAGAGTTCACCAGTTAAAAATACTTCGGATACTGCGAAATGATTCCTGAATTTTCAGTATTATTTCGTTGCAAATTTCGGTTAGGCGAGACAGGGTGGTAATGAATATTGTACATTGATATGTGTAGTCTGGGACCGTATTCACCAACTATTCTTCAGAACGTTCTTTGTCTTATTCTCCAGAATTTTCAAAATTTAAAAGTAACACAACTTCTGATTGGCTAAATTTAACCATTTTGGTTTAGCCAATCAGAAGTCGTATTACTTTCCAATTTAAAAAAAGCCTAGAGAATAAAACTAAGTGCGTTCTTAAGAATGGTTGGTGAATACGGTCCCAGGTCTTATGCTCTCTCATGATTTGATAGACAGCTGTGTGGTAGCAACCTCGATATTATAATACTTACTGGATTTAGGTCCATCAATCAAAATGTACAGGTTCATTTCTCACCGCTGAACACTCTATCGAAGACATTTTGGTTGAAAAGCACCCAACAGCTTGGAGTGAGTATAGCACCAAGGACTAGTAGAATGAAAGCGTAGACAGATACACAGGTCGTCGTGATGTGACTGAGTTTATGTTGAAAACGGCATTAAATCCCAAGCCCCATAAAAAAATCATTGGCAACCGTACAACATTTTTCTAAGAAGAGAAAAATCGAATGATAACTGTTTATGCGTTTATCTTTTCAGGACGAAAAAGATCAAGTACTCGTCACAAATGTCTGGCTTGATCAGGTATGATGGAAATTTGCTTATTTCTTCATTCAAGGTAGCTGCCAATTTCACTTTAATCATTTGAAATGACGCTTTAATAGGGCATGTGTCTGTTGTTTCTATATGAAATGGCTTACAACACGCGAAAAGGGACATTCGGATATTGGCGTAAATTGTCGTCTCGGATCAGCCTGTACAATCCGCGCAGGCTAATCCGAGACGGCACTTTACGACAACATTAGATTTTGTGCTACAGAAGACTTGCGCAAAACAGAAAAATTACATAAAAACGGAAAGTGTCGATTCGGATAAGTCTGCGTGGACTGTGTAGGCTTATCCGAGACGACACTTTGGGCAAATGTCCGAATGTCCCGTTTCGTGTGTTGCAGGCCAAATGTTAACAATTGCATGGTATTCTATGGAACAGGTTTTTATCACATAACTCCTCTTGTTTTCAATACACATGTAGTACAGCGATTACGAATTTTCTTGTCTCACAAACGTTTGAAATTAGAAAGTAGTGCTGTATTTGGTAAACACACTGTGATCATATACCTTTCTGAAATATTGCTGTCCTAGGTTCCTGGTTGATATTAAACGGGTCAAAATGCTTAATCATGAGAAAAAATGTAAATTTAATCACCTTTAGATTAAAACTAAAATCGGTATATGCAAGTTTATTTGGAACTATTTTTCGTTCGCAAGGTACATATACCTGTCAGAGAAGCGAATAGGCTTCATGTAAATTTCATTATTTATTACACATATAAGCCCACAGTCTATGCCTACTATGTTTTTACACATTATGGACAATGATTTCTGATGTATTCCGTCTGGGATAAGTCTACGCGGACTCCACAAGCTGATCTGAGACGAAGATTTATGCAAATGTAAAAAGATTCTGATGTTTATTGGCTTTTGAGATAAAAAAAAAAATCATTAAACTCGGCCAACAAAAAAAATGTTATTAAGCTCGCCAAAAGCTCGCGTTATAACATTTTTGTAGACTCTTTCAGTAAAATTTTATCTCAAACACCAACTCATATCAGATCCTGTATATAGATAATTCATAAACCGCTGAATAGTTCTCCATAAAAATTGTTTTCTCCTTTAATTGAGAAATGCCGCATAAAACATTTGTTTATAATTATGTTGTTGTATTTGGGTTTAACACCACTTTAACAGCTATGGTCATATCATGGCGGTCAATGAGGCATATGTGTTTCCTGGCTTTCTCACACCGGTACTAGCACAACTTTCGTTCAGAAGCCACCAACTGCTTTTCTCACATGCTTCAGCAAAGGTGAGAGGCGAAAATACGCCAGAAAGAAAGTTAGCCTCAACCGGGTATCGAACTCACAACCACCAGGTCATGAGTCCGACACGCTCACCACTGAGCCACCCGGCCGGCCCATAATTATGTTACGCCACAATTCGACGTTATGATTTTTCCGTAACATCTTCCGCATATAGATTACGAAAACACTATAATTTTGTTTCGAAACAACAAATAGTTTTGAAATTTTCAGGAAATGACGTAATGTTGTCGAATTATCGCTTGACGTTTCAGCGCTTTCTTTTTTACTTTGAGCAAACATGCGGAAATTTTAAGGCTTATTTCTTCAATGACATAATCCAAAAATAGGTATTTTACGGACTGCTCGGGTACCCATGATGACCTTGCTACGACAACCCGTATATCTGGTTCCTGTATTCGATTTTCTATCATTTCTTTCAGAAAATGCTTACGGATAAGTCAGGGTTCATGCATTATCAAATTTCGTGTATATTTGATGAACAATTCTAGAGATATAACAAAGTTCTATACGAACTTTCCGAACAACCCTTGTATAGTATCTAATCAGTTCGCCTTTGTTTTCAGGAATGGATAGATGAGTTTATGGTTTGGGACCCACGTGACTTCGCTAATGTAACGATGTTAAGGATACCCTGTGATAAACTATGGCTTCCTGATATTGTACTCTACAATAAGTAAGACATTTCACTGTACTTAATCCTTTACCAAACAATCCCGGGTTCTCACGATCCTGATGGAGAAGCCTTTTGAAAACATTGTTGAAAAAGGAGAATATTATTGTAACCAGCATTTCTCCTGTTTCCCACAGTATTAGTTGATCGGTCAGGTGACAGGGGACTTGGAATCTTGTTCACGGTTGTGGTGAATCATGCCGCCCCGAGCTGAAGGCGAAGTGGCGACATGATTTACCACAGCCGTGAACAAGTTTCCAAGTCCCCTGCCATTTGGCCGTGCAACGAATTTATTATACTGTATAGTTTTACCCTTTCAAAGCGCGTTAAGCAAAATTTCCTATTTTACAATCTCACGAATCAAACATGCTGACGAAATAGCAATAAGTATGCAACATTCTGACCAAATTTCAAGATTATTGGACTGTTAATGTGGCCTCTGGAGCTTACACAAGGTTATTCTAAGGCTTCACCCAGTGACCTAGATTTTGTACTGACATGACCCATTTTCAAACTCATCTAAAGTGTCATCATGACAAACATTCATACCAACTTTGAAGAGCATTGGGATGTAAATCTGGCCTCTGGAGTGTGTACAAAGCTTTTTCTAAAATTTGAAATGGTGACCTAGTTTTTGACAGGACATGGTTCACTTTTAATCTCCTCTGTGATATTACCAAGACAAATATTCTGATCAGCTTTCAAGAGTTTTGGACAGAAAATGTGACTACCGGAGTGTACAAGAGGTTTTTTAAAGATTTGACCTGGTGACTTAGATTATGATCCAACGTGTCATATTTTCCAACTTATCCGAGATATCATCGATACAAACATTCTGACAACTCTTCATGAGTATTGGACTGAAAAGGTGGCCTCTAGGGCGTACACATGGTTTTTTCTAAGATTTGCCCTGGTGACCTAGCTTTTGACCCAACATGGCATATTTTATAATTTTCCGAGATATCACTAAGGAAAATATTTCAAGAGTATTTGACCGAAAATGTGGCCTCTAGAGCGAGAACGAAGTCTTTCCAAAATTCGACCTGGTGGCGTAGTTTTTGAGCCATCGTGACCCATTTTCAAACTTGTCGGAGATATTATCAAGACAAACATTCTGACCAGCTTTCACTTTTAAGTGTTTTAGACAGAACATGTTCCATCTAGAGAGTACACAAGGTTTTATCTGAGATTTGACCTTGTGATCTAGTATTTGACCTTACATGGCCCATTTTCCAATTCATCTGAGATATCATCGAGGCAAACATTCTGGCCAGCTTTGAAGAGTTTTGAATTGAAAATGTGGCATCTAGAGCGTACAAACTATTTTTCGGAGATTAGACCAAATGACCTAGTTTTGGCCCGACATGACCCATTTTCGACGTCGTCCGATATATTATTGAGGGAAACATTCTGACCAAGTTTCAAGAGTATCGGACCGGAAATATGGCCTCTAGAGCGTACACAAGGTAAAAAGGTTGACAACAGACGACGCATGACGTATGCCGTACACAGCACGATCACAATAGCTCACCATTACCACTTCGTGCTCAGGTGAGCTAAAAAGAAAATACTCGAAATGAAACATAAATGCCGTAATAAGTTATTTTTCCGTGATATAAAAATGAATAAGATATTCCGTTGGTTTCTTTTCAGTGCTGCGGAATACACTGACGGACAAATGCCGGCTCGCGCCATGGTGCGCCACGACGGTAACGTGTTTTGGCCTATACCCACAAAGCTTCAGAGTTCTTGCAAAGTGGACGTCACGTACTTTCCTTTCGATGAGCAGAGATGCAAGATGAAATTTGGCTCCTGGACGTATGACGGATTCCAGGTTCGAACCCTAGGCCTTTGTTTTAAAACTTAAGCTGCTATGCACGAATCATAGACAATTAGCGGACAGTGTAGATCAAGATCAGACTGCACGGAACGTGCAGTCTGATCTTGGATCTATACTGTCCGATAAGGAGATATTTTTATGAAAAAAATTATCGGTTTTAATTAACATTGTTTTGTTTTGTTTTTCCCCTATTGGCTTGAAAGTTTCATTTGGCCGGAAGAAGGCTTTTTTTTTTAACATTACACTGGTAATTACGAGCGATATAACGGACAGAGATTTGAAGAAAAGGCAATGGTTATATTTCAAACAACTTGGGAAAAGGAGCAAACATTTCGTCAATTTTTGTGTGTTTCTGTATTATGTTCACTAGTTTTCATAGAACACGGCTGGCTGTTATCAGGCCATGACAATTATGAAGACAGAAAAGGTTTTAAGGGGGAGAGACAACATTTGAGCTGGGTTTTTTTTTGTTTGTATTTTATATATAGTTTTAAACAGTCACTGAAATTCTTCATCTCTGCTGGTGTTGGTGCATCTTATCTGCTTCTGGAATTGTAGTATCACAAAATATTCCGTATCTACATTCAGCAAAACTTCCAAACGGGCCACTTTTGTTTCTCTTCTAAATTTGATAAAGTAATTGACAGATAAACAAAAACGTTAAACATGGTAATAAAATAAATAAAATCGCTATTTTGCAGAAAAAAAAATAGTTACATGGTTTGCGCATGCGTGGGGTCTTTTAGCTAAAACAGGTTGAAAGAGAAACAAACATTACTGAAATTTTGTAAGCAATGAAGAAAAACACAAAAGTTATTTTCTGCATAAAAATATTGACTGAAAAAAAGGAGTGTGACCTTAAGGAAAACAAAAGATTTTTCAATTTTCAATGCTAAGCGAATGAATATTAAATTAGTTAATTTCAAAAGAACGATTCTAAATAAATCTTTTTTAAATTTAGGCTTTAATATGCTTTTAAATTGTTTAATTATTCTCCAAAATATCAAACTAAATTACCTGATAGCGGATGCGAGAAAAGTTCAAGGGGGGATTTCAGATGAAAAGTGGTTGTTTAGAAGTTTTTTCTTGTGTAGTGTCAGGCTTAATATTGTAATTAGAAAAGATCGTAACAATTATGAAAAAATGACTTAAAACGTAAACATTGTCTAAAAAACATTTGCATAGTTCTTGCTTGTCTGAGTTTCCGACATGAATGTAATTCGGGGAAAATAATAATTGTTTGGAAAAGCGAGGTGCGTGAATAGAGTCGAACGAGTATCGTAAACGTCATGGAAGCAATAATTAGTTGCGGACGTTAATGTAGTACTACACAGTTTTACGATTTCGAGTCAATGCTCGTCCCCCGGAAAGCCAAGGAACTATTTTAATGTACACTGTAAAAGCGGGTGTTTTAAATCCAAACACGATAGAAAACACTTTTCTGTTACACTTTTTTAACACCCGTTCGTGTTTTGAGAAAACACCAGTGTTTTAAAATTAAACATGATGAAAACATTAGTGTTTTGTGAAAACACCTATTTCAGTGTTTTGTTTGAAAATGGGAAACAGGTGTTTTCGAGCCTGTTACACTTCTTAAACACGATTACGTGTTTTCAGGACTAAGGTGTTTTATTTCGGAACAGGTGTTTTACAGTTCAACGTCAAATATACTACACTAAACAGGCTTGATATAGTATAATAGTTTTGTCTCACTCTCCATAGAGGGAAACAGGTTTAAAAATGGATATGATGATGACGTCAGTAACATCATAATTATATCCATTTTCAACAAATGCAGCTAGCATATGTACTTGTGTAGCCTAATTCGAATATCGCCAGGTGACAAAACCAGAATACACATTTTCTCATGTTGCGACTATTAACATGAACTGTCACAGAAAATTGAGAACAGGTAGATAAGTATTTGTATTTAATTTTATTTTTTTCTCAGGAAACATAAAGCCCTGTTGATCTTTCAGTCAGTAAGATTTTCCTCATCTTGGTGATCTGGGACCAAACGTGCAGTCATATGATTAAAGCCTTTTAATACTAATAAAATAAGCCTCGTCATGAGAAAACCTGTTTTTGCATATGTAAAAACAAAATCACAGATAACCACACAGTTAATATGCGACTTTGTTTTTTGCTACATTGATATCACAACCCCTCTTAACCCTCAATTTTAGATTTCAAGCTTCTAACCATTTTCTGTGGTTGGACAGCCTGGTTTGTGTCACACCTGTTCCAAATCCAGGACAGGTTTTCATGACATGATTCAAATAAGATCTGCTATCCTTCAAACTAACAGTCAACAATTTGAAAATCTTACTTTATATAACTGCACAAGCAGCAGATTAGTAATCCAGCAATTTATATAAATAAAATCTAAATCACTTTAGTGTTACCAGGGATACCATGGAAATGGACAACATGACCAATCATTTTTGTTGTGCTGTTCTTCCATATCATATAGCAAGAGTGGCAAATTGTCGCACGATACGCCCATCCCACCGCCAGTTGTCGGGGGGGGGGGGGAATAATAATTGTAAAGGGTAGATAGACGAAAATAGCAGTACAGCAGATATCATGAAAGTGATTGAAATAGGCATGAATGTCTCCTCTAATGTTAAGAAAACATGCATATAAAGTTTCAGGTCATTCCAACATGAAAAGACAAAGTTATATTGTAGAGAAGCATGAAAACCTGTGAAAAAATTAATGAATAGGGAATAATTCCAAAAGGATATTAGGTAAGGTTACGGCTCTAGTGGATTGCATTTTTCATAAGTGCAACAAACATGTTTACCAAGTCTCAAGTGAATTTGACTTGAGGTGACAAAATTGCCTTCTGGACAAGTAAGAAATACTGTAAAAATGAATGTCAAAGTCGAATTACTCAAAATCCACGTTAGGCAGAGTTACTGTTCTTGCGCACTGTACTCTGTAATATTGCAACAAACATGCATACCGAGTTTGAAGTTGTTCCAAGTTGAAATGACAAAGTTATATTCCAGACAAGCACTAAATGCTTTTAAAATGACAATCAAAGGGAAATAATCCAAAGACAGCATGAGGTAGAGTTACAATTCTTGTGCACTGCACTTCCAAATATTGCAACAAATAAGCAAACCGTATTTCAAGTCATTCCCACTTAAGATAACAAAATTATGCTAAGGACAAGCAAGAAAAATTATAAAAGTGAAGATCTAAGGGGGAACAAGTCAAAATTCATGCTAGAAAGAGTTATGCTTCTTGTGCACTGCACTCAGTAATTTTTCAACAACCAAGCATGCCAAATTTGAAGATGTTCACACTAAAACAGTTATGTTCCGGACAAGCAGAAAATGCAGTAAAAAGAACGATCAAAGAGAAAAAATTTAAAGACAGCATAAGGTATAATTATGGTTCTATCACAATGCACTCTGTATTATTGCAACAAACACAAATGCAAAGTTTCAAGTCAATCGGACTGAAGATAACAAAGTTATGCTTTGGACTAAGAACTGGACACCACCCGCCTGCCTGTACGCCATGTGAGATCCCATAATACGTCCCGTCTTTGACTGCCGTACAAAAAAGACATTGCTGTCTCTGTTGCTAGTATTCCCCTATGTTTCAGTAATAAAAGTCACATTGGTGGTGATTACAACAAATGACTAAAAAAAACAGAACAACTTATACATATAACAATTCAATGATTAGCATTTCCATGCTAAAAATAGTACATTTTACAAATTAACTCTTTACCAAACGACAAAATTTTGGACTTGTCCAAATCGAAAGCATGTGCAGACAACAAAATAAATTTGAATAAACTAAAACGTCCTGAAGGGCCTGAATATGCTCTACTGGTAGAGAGTTTGCTTTTAAATAAAGCATACATAGGAATTCATTAAAAAGCAAAAAGACAAAAAAATTGACATTTTCAACTCAAAATGGCTACTTTTCCATTACCATTTGTTGAATTTTTTCAAACTCAACAGGGTTAAAAAGCAATTGATGGGATAAACAAGCTGAAAAAAAATTCATAAAAATCTGATCACAAATAAATACTTTATCGTGTAAACAGGTAATGAAATTGTTCAATTTGAAATGGCTACTTTTCCCATACTGTTTGTCGGATTTTTTTCAAAATCAAAAGGGTTCAAGCTATTGATGAGATAAACAAACTGTGCACATTTCAGGAAAATCTGACCAAAAATGAAGACTTAATCGCGTAAACAAGAAATGAAAGTTTTCAACTTGAAATGGCTACTTTTCCCATATTGTTTGCTGGAAATTTTTCAAAAATCAATAGGGTTGAAGCTATTGATAAGATAAACAAACTCTGCAAGTTTCAAGAAAATTTGACCAAAAATGAAGACTTTATCGCATAAACAAGAAATGGAAATTTTAAACTTGAAATGGCTACTTTTCCCATACTGTTTGTCGGATTTTTTTCAAAATCAATACGGTTCAAGCTATTGATGAGATAAACAAACTGTGTAAGTTAAACGGAAATCTGACCAAAAATGAAGACTTTATTGTGTAAACAAGAAATGACAGTTTTCAACTTGAAATGGCTACTTTTCCCATACTGTTTGTAGGAATTTTTTCAAAATCTAGGGTTGAAGCTATTGACAAGATAAACAAACTCTGCAAATTTCATGGAAATCTGACCAAAAATAAAGACTTTATTGCGTAAACAAGAAATGGAAACTCTAAACTTGAAATGGAAGAATGTAGAATGTAGAAAACTTTGTGGGAAAAAGAGAAAATGCTGGTAACCAGCATTTTCTCCTTTTTCCACAATGTTTTCAAAGGCTTTCTTTTTCAGGGTCGTTAAAGGTTGGGATTGTGTGGTAAAGAGTTAACTTATTTTATGTTTGTCCAAATCCAAAGCATTTGCAGACGACAAAATACAAATGACTGAAAGTTTGAAATTTGTTTTGTGAAGGGTTGAAAACATTGTGGGAAAAGGAGAAAATGCTGTTTACCACCATTTCCTCCTTTTCCCACAATGTTTTCAGAAGGCGTTTTTCTTAGGGTCGTCCAAAGTAGGGATTGTGTGATAAAAGAGTTCAAGAACATTTATTCAACAAAACAATGGCAAAAGCTTAAGAACTGTCATTTAGCCCATTACCACACAATCCCTACTTTTGACGCCCCTGAGAAAGAAGCCTTTAGAAAACATTGTAGGAAAAGGAGAAAATGCTGGTAACCAGCATTTTCTCCTTTTCTCACGTTTTCTACCCTTCACAAAAAAAAATTCAAATTTTCAGTCACTTTTATGTTATCGTCTGCAAATGCTTTCGATTTGGACAAGCCTAAAATATTGTTGTTTGGTAATGAGTTAAAAATTCTTTTACAGGATTTGAGAAATGAACGCACAAATGACCATGATGGTAATATACACTGTTATTTTTCTTGGTTGTAGAAATAAGTATAAAAACGAAATGGACCAAGTAAAAAAAAGTTTAACTGTGTTCAACAGAATTAGTAAAATGATTTTGAGAACCACAACCATGCGTTCTAAATCTGTAGCAATGAGGAATGTTACATGTATTAACTCGTTACCAAACCACAATATTTTAGTTTTGTCCAAATCAAAAGCATTTGCAGTGGACAAAATAAAAGTGATTGAAAATCTGAAATTTGTTTTGTGAAGGGTAGAAAACATTGTGGGAAAAGGAGAAATTGCTGGTTACTAGCATTTTCTCAGTTTCCCACAATGTTTTCTAAAGGCTCCTTCTCAGGGTCGTCAAAATTAGGGATTGTGTGGTAATGGAGACAGTAGGACTAAATTTACAATGGTTTATCATACAATTTTTTTGTTCTTCAAAACAAGGCACTGTGAGTACAGGAAAGACAATATTCTAGAAACAATTTCCACTTTTCCCCTTATAAGTCTATAGTAATTATAAGTTCAATAGCAACCAGGGCCCAGTTGTTCAAAGCCTTGTTAGCTAAACAAGCTCGTTTCGGGTCATTTCTTTAAGTGTTCTAATGAAGATATTGCATATACTGGTATTTTTTGCTGAAAAAATTTGAGCAGCCTTTGCATTGAAAAATCTACACACATTTTTTCATTAAAAAAATCACCTTTTCTTGTATTACATGATACAAATGCTAACGTCTCTTCAATTAACGATGTGTTCAGCTTTGAGCAACTGGGCCCACAGTTTTTATCTGCCTAACAAGAAACCATGACTATTTGTTTCCCCACTACATGTGAAATATGAAAAGAATTGACCTCCCCAATTCATCAGAGAAATCACTTGAAACCCTAAAACTAACAAACTACTAAAAATCTGTAACATATTTCAGCCAGAGTTTTAAAAATTCACAAAAATATGAGGATGTTACTTTCTGATGTAAAGGAACTTACTTTATTTCATGCTTTCCAGTAGGATATCGAGAAATAGCAGAGAAATAATTTTCGATACTACATGGGTACGACCAGTAAAAATACCGATTTTCATATTCTTGTTGCTTAGGTAAATTGCACGTGCCTCACAACCTAATGGAAATATTACATCATTTGCCTTACATTTCTCGCGCCTTGAAGTAATACTGTAATGCGTTGCTATGCTGGAGGGGTATGCCACAAGGAATAACTGGATTTTGATAAAGTTCCTCCCAGAAAGGGTTAAAAGCATGAAATAAATAGAATATTTGTTGTTGGTGAAAGATTGAAATTTATTTCATCAAGTGAATACCATTGGTAATATTTTCATGAGTGGCACAGCCACTTGTGAAAATGTTATCAATGGTGTTCACTCTATGAAATAAATTTCAACCTTTCACCAAAAGAAACCAAATGTCCTCTATTCAATTAACTTAGAAATATCTTGCTAGTGACTTTTAAAACTGCAGGCTCCTGCATAGAACTGCCATATTTTCCAACATGTAAGCCTCATGAGGGGTGGTAGTAAGTGTCTGAGCAATCCTAATGAATTTGGTTTGATTTTAGCTTTAACTTTTACAGAGGAGAAATACCATACATTATATATTTCTCTGCATCAACTGTTCGCACTGACAAAAATTTGTTGAGTAATTTCTAATTTTTCTTGCACAAAATGTGCAAAATGCAGAAGTTGGTAAATCACAAAGTTAAAATGTCTTTGACTAGGATTAAAGAACAATAGTCTATAGTCTCTAACTGTAGTCACAGCTTTTTCCACTTTATTCAGAAATTGAATAAGGGCTGTAGATTTCTGGCATTGAAATGGTTGTTTAGCACCAGTTGCTGGCAAAAACCTAGCAGTTGTGAGTTGCATCTTGTGTACTCCAAATCTGTAATATAATACCAAGCTAAAAAAAGAAATAGTGCCTCATTCAGTGACTTAGTCGTTAAGGAGATTCTGGTATCATCACCAACGATGAACACACTGTCAACTTCTTCATTCAACATTCCGACAGCAACAAGATTAGGTGGAGCCATAGGTTTAGAGGACAAGAACTTTTCAATTTCTGACTCCTGAACAACCTGAAAATATACATGTCAATTCATGGGTCCTGACTGAAAGGTTGAAACCATTTAATTTTATGCCATGGATTCCTCCATGACAATAAACTCAAGGAGTCCATTTTCCATCAAGGGAAGTCTGGTCTAATTTTAATCTAATTTTGATCTTTATTAGAAAGTTCTTGTTAGGATACAGTGCAGACTCCCATTAGAAGCTGCAATACATGTATATGCAAAGTCTGATCTGGACGTGCACTGTTTGACTTCATCCCATTTAACTCTTTACCAAACAACAAAATTTTAGACCAGTCCAAATTGGAAGCACTTGCAACAAAATAAAAATATATCACAAATTGAAATTTGTTTTTTTGCAGGATAGAAAACATTGCGGGAAAAGGAGAAAATGTTAGTTACCATTTCCCACATTGTTTTAGAAGGCTTCTTCCTCAGGGTCGTTAAAACCAGGGATTGTTTGGTAAAGGGTTAAGAGATGCAAGGCAATACTGTATTAAAATACAAGGCAGTAAAAGGATGTCTGGTCTAATTTTTTCTTTACTTTTATTTTAACAGAAATTCCTGTTTGCAAAGAGTGTAAACCCTGATCAGAAGCTGGGATATATGGGGCATCTGATCTGGGTCTGCACTGTTCACCTATTTCCTATTTTTTGAATAAGCAGTAAACTGTAATGAGTTAAAATAAAACCAAATAAGACTATTTACCCATTGTGTACCTGAGGACTCTTCTATTATTACAAGATCGATAAGTCATTACGTCGTTTAAGGATTGTCAAGTGCACTTTTTCATTTCTCTTCGATTTGTGATGGAAAATTCTGTAAGCAAAAAGACTAAAGAGTAGACCATGAACATACAGTGTCTGATCTGGGTCTGCACAATTTGTCTGATCCTTTTATGGGGTTCCAGTTTGCATTTGGTTGAGTTTTGATGCATCTGATTTTTTATCAAACATGGCTCATTCACTAGAAATTTGATGCTCTTAATTAACCCATTACCAAACAACAATATTTTAGACTGATTCAAATTGAAAGCATTTGCAGACGACAAAATAAAAGTGACTGAAAATTTGAAATTTGTTTTGTGAAGGGTAGAAAACATTGTGGGAAAGGGAGAAAATGCTGGTTACCAGCATTTTCTCCTTTCCCGCAATGTTTTCTAAAGGCTTCTTTCTCAGGGGCTTCAAAAGTAGGGATTGTGTGGTAATGGGTTACAGAACTATTATGAATGAATATGTTTTGTTTGTTTTGAGGCATAACATCCCTGTCAGCAACTTAATTTAGACACCATGTGTCCATATTTTTAGGATCATGTTACCCTCTTGAAACAACAATATCCATTATCATTACTATTATCAATATTATTGCAAACATTGTATGGAAGATTGTTGAAAGTGTGGAATATGATTACTTATTCAGAAACTTTTACATACTGTGTATTTCAGAAACATACATGTAACTTCTTTGTTATTTACAATGTATGGATGTGAGCTTCATTGGGAGAAAATCTGTCTTCAGGGTTTCAAGGCAGGCCAAACACAAACAAGGCTGTACAGCCACAAAAGATGGGTAGATCTGGGATGTTTAAAATTTTGGGTGAAGAAAGTACATGGACTGTACTATCATTGTGGCAAAAACAAAGGCATGATTGGCTGCACAGTTACTACACAGCTGATCTGCACCTTCGTTTTCACATACATGTGCAAATAGCAGGTTTTCTCATGACAAACTATGCAGTAAAATCTTCATGAACTTACCTCCTTGCCGCCAGGCTTCAACAAGGTCACTGCTTCAAACAATTGTGTCTATCTGTCAGCACAAGTATTTAAATGATCCACACCAAGGATGTACTTATTTCAATCATCATCTGAAATCAGATGCAGTCAGCCAAGTCATATAAGCAGCACAGCACAGAATATATTTTAATCATACCTGCCTATTGCTTTAATCTCTCTCTCTCTCTATGAAGAAGTTGGGATCATTATTATGAAGACGCACAATATGTCTTGTGTACTTCCGCAAAGAAACACTATACTAGAATGAACACATAAGCAAAAATGCATTTTGGTATTATTTCTAATAGGACTGAGACAATATATACTCTCTCAGAAAAGAAACGCAACATCAGATTATCTTTTTGAAATATTATACCAGATATTGACAATTTATGAGTGATTTATTGACAATATGTGACAAACTGTGATATTCCAAGGTAAAAGAACTCATGAACAAGAAGTGTGCCAATTTTTGCATTCCTCTGTAAATTATTTATATCATAAATTATGAAAATAATATATGAAGTAAATTTCCTATTTTCTGTATGTTGCGTTTCTTTTTTGAGAGAGTATATATCAGTACAATGACATATGGAATAAATGTCTTCCCTTCCTTAAACTTTCATTTTAAAGAGTATTCATTCGATAAAACATATTGTATAAGATGACAGCAGGGCTTTTTTTCCAAAAATTGGAAAGGGGCCTTAGCCTTTCATTTTGGGAAATTCAAGCATGATTTTGGCCCAATTGGGAAATTAGACAGACTTCAATGTACATCAATAAAACAGTGGCAGTATACGTATATACAGTATATAGAAGGGGCAGCAATTTAATTAACAAGTGAAACAGATTCAACATTCAAACTTTAACTGTTTAAACTTTGGCCAAATATCTCACAGAATTTGCACATATAGGCTTAGAGCCCTTTTTAACACTACTGTTAAAAACCGAGCTTGAATGTGTTAAGAAAACCTTTTTTTGTCACCTGTAAGTTTTTACCAAAGACAATTATATAACATGTCAATGGATTTAATATTGAATGATGCTTACAAAAAATTAATTCCTTCGATTAACCCATTACCACACAATCCCTACTTTTGACACCCCTGAGAAAGAAACCTTTAGAAAACATTGTGGGAAAAGGAGAAAATGCTGGTTACCAGCATTTTCTTCTTTTCCAACAATGTTTTCTACCCTTCACAAAACAAATTTTAAATTTCTAGTCAGTTTCTACTCAAAATACAAGGAAAAAAAGCCCTGGACAGCCATAGCATCGCTAACCTAATTCTTAAAAAGACTATGTGTTAGATATACAAAAAAGGCACACACACGACAACTCAGTGTTGCAGTTACAATTTCAGGGCCAAAGGGGTGAAGAGATTACTCATCTATACACTTCTGTTTTTACAGATGTCATACAGGTCACATTGATGTTTAGAAAGCTTAGAAAATACCCAAAATTGGCAATCAAAACTTCCCAAAAGTATCACCCCGCCTCGGTGGTTCAAAGCATGTCAGACTCGTGACCTGGTGAATTCGTGACATGTTCGATACCCGGTTGAGCCAAACTTCTTTCTGGCATATTTTCGCCTCTCACCTCAACTGACACATGTGAGAAAAGTAGTCGTTGGCTTTGGTGTGTTAGCACTGGTGTGAGAAAGCCAGGAAACATATGCGAGTCACCAACTGCCATATGACCTTAGCTGTTAAAGTGGCGTTAAACCCCAATACAACGAACCAACCAATCCCAAAAGTATTGGGTATGATATGCTTTATACTACTTTAATCAATTCACCACTAACTAAACATGTAACAAATTTGTATGCAGGATGTGCAGGATGTGCAGTACCATGAAACATCATTATCAGCCTAGTTTTGTTGGTTTTTATTGTGTGTGAAAAAACACTTTATCCCACCCACAATCATCTCCAGTAGACAACTGGAAATGGAGAAACATCATCACGAATAAACTGGCAGTAAAATATAAAATACCCTCATACACATTCAGATTACGGGGATAAGTTTGAAATTTATGCTGAATTGCAAAGGAATGCAAATTTACCGTGGAAATACAAGTATTTTTGAAATTTATTGTCCGAAATTTTCAATATGCCGTCCAGGAAGAAGCGTCTGCAAAACGCCCGCTTTTTCTTAGGCGCTTGTCATTGTGAATTTTACAGTCGTCAATAAGCGTCTCAGTAAGAATGATTTGATAAATATATCTTTAAAATCTATTATTTTACAGTTTTCATTTAAAATAGGTTCCGAAATGACCATTTCTTTCATGAAAATGGCTGTTTTGAAAATAATATTGAAAAAAAGAGAGAAAAAAAGCCGTAGTGTGCTAAAAAAGAATAACGGACGTTTCGTGCCATAATCCTCTCGCACCAGGCACTTCGTACCACAACTTAAACCATTTCCTACTACAGTACTATTTCGTACAATAATCTTACCACTTCTTACCATAGTCTTAGTATTCCATACCATTTTTTGGTACCTATTATAAAATATTGACAAAGGAAAACTTTCGACATGACATTATTAAAGAAGAAAAAGAAGTGACTGCATACCTCTAATAAAACGCCCTCGTGTTTTAGTATACAAGTGCAACACGTTAAAAACAGTGAACCGTTTTATAAACTTAGATGCCAAATGTGCCCATTGATTCTGAGGCAATTATAGCGTTTTTAACGCCTAGCTCGATGTATATGAGGAGGTATCTATATGTATTTTAACAGAGAGAGGGCAACCCTTTAAACAGTCACTGTAATCGAGACAACAATCATTTGAAGCTCAGCTCACTTATGCCATTTTATATGTTATAACTTTATTCTACATCATTCTTTTAAATAATTAACAAGATAACATTTAACATAATATACTTACACAAATCAGTGCCTCGAATAGAAATAAGCATCCGAAGCCATCTTCTGTAAGACCGTCAACAAACAAAACGACGGGTGTTATGGTATAAAACACGCTCACTAAGACACCAAAACACGTACAAAACACCAGTATTTATTCTAAAAATACCGGTGTTTTAGTATGTAATACCCTAAAAACACGTGTCGTGTTTCTCAAAATTTACAGTGTAGTAGTACACAGTTTTACTATCTCGAGTCACAACTAGTCACTGGATAGCCAAAGAACTTCGCTATTTTAACATTTAACCTGCTAATAAATATCCTTATATGACAGTGTAGATTCAAGATCAGACTGCACGATCTGTGCAGTCTGATCTTGATCTACACTGTCTGCAAAATCTCCTTGAGCTGTGCTTAGGTACCAAAGGGTTAACGAAGTAGAAAAGTCTACAAACTGCTTTTGAATGGATGTTTTTTCACAAGGTTATCTCTTACTATTGTATATAATATTCTGGCCTGCAACACGCGAAAAGGGACATTCGGAGATTTGCGTAAAGCGTCGTCTTGGATCAAGCTGCACAGTCCGCACAGTTTCATCCGAAACGACACTCTCCGTTTTTATGTAATTTTCTGTTTTGCACGAGTCTCCTGCAGGAGAAAATCTGATGTAGTCGTAAAGTGCCGTCTCGGATTAGCCTGCGCGGACTGCGCAGGCTAATCCGAGACGACACTTTACGCAAATGTCCAAATGTCCCTTTTCGCTTGAAGCAAGTCATAGTTCAGTCTGTCCTCGGTAAGACTGTATATTCCCTGCACTTCGTTCTTTATCTAGAATGTCATTTAAATAACAGAAGATGCGATATGCAGTCTTGAAGTTACCTCATTTTGTTACACTTTCATTTGTTTTATTTCTTAGGAAAAGAAGAACTAGGTTTGACCTCTATTTTGTTTGTTTCATATCAAATGTTGTTTCTTTAATTTAGATACAGAATAGTTGTTTCACGCTGTCAATGTAGATTTTAACACCTTCTTGACGGTTTTATGGTTCAATTTATAAAACATTAGATCTACTTTGCAAAACCAAGTATCCTTCCAGTTGTGATATGGATAAAAAAATAACTTTTACATACAATTTGTAGGTATAACATAGATCTATAACTTACAGATCTGCTTTCAAGGTCAAGTGTCCGAATTAGCCTCGTTTTTGTGGTATTTTTCGAAGACAATACCACTATGAGTTCAAGATTGAATTTTGAAAACCATGTGTCTTATTTTATGCAAAGCCGAAGGAAATAAATCCAGTTAAACTCATTTTTCTCAGGCAAATGAGTTTTTCGGTGGCGCACAGATATGTTTTCATCGCAACACTGTTCTTCCTTCGGTAACTCAGTCGGTAGCGAGCAGGGTTCATGGGTTCGATATCTGGCTCAGCCGATTTTTTCCGAGGATTGGTGATAGTCATTGCGACAGGATTCATACCTCTCCCACCGCTGACCATTCTTTCGACGATGGTTTTGTGGGAAAGCAGCCAGTGGCTTGGAAAGACAATTGTGCGGAGTAAACATTACTCCAGGAAAGCATGTAATAGGTACATAGGCAGCCACGCTGTAACTGAAATAATGTTGAAAACGGCAATCAATCAATCAAATGCTCTTTCTTACACAAGAGACGCAAGAAAGATATATGAGTCAACTTAACACAGCAAGAAAAACAGACATCGCTGGTTCCAGTCTGTTTCTATACTTTAGATAATATTTTGGAAAGCTATTTGTGGTAGAAACGCGTTACTAAATCTTCTGTAATGTTAAAGAGTCTACAATTCTGTTTTAAAGGTCAATATCGTCAACAGAACATCAGAAGTTGACCTTAGTAACTACGTCAACAACGGCGAATGGAAGCTTCAGAAGATATCGATCGTTCGTAACGTCATGTACTATGCTTGCTGCGTGGAACCATTCCCTGACGTCACGTTCTACATAGAGATACGTCGACGCACTCTTTACTACATGTACAACGTTATATTTCCATGTATAATGATGTCAGCACTGACGTTACTTGTCTTCTGTTTGCCGCCAGACTCAGGAGAGAAAATTGCTTTAGGTAACATTTTGTTGTTTGTATTCGACTTTCTAGAGTCGATTTCAGTAATAATCTTCTTTTTGTCGTGGTTTATCGTTCAATAAACCACGGTTGTGAGTTATGAGGCACAATAAATAATCCATGAGGGCGAAAGTACGATTGTAGAATAATGAAAATACGATATTATATCGCACTATCATCGTCGCACTATCGTGTTATCACCATCGTACTATCGAGCATGGCGTTAAAAATCAACAAATTCACAGACGATGGCCCTAATGGTATTCCGTATTAACACGCATTGTGTTCGGAGAGTATTGAAAGCTTTCTTTCTTCTCGTATATCTCTCTTGATCATAAACCAACGAATTCATAGGGCGATGGTTCTAAAGGTATTCCGTATTAACATGCATTGTGTTCGGAAAGTATTAAAAGCTTTTCTTTCTTCTAACGTTACTATAGTATATCTCTTTTGATCATAGAAACCGAAATAATAGACCGTGTTCATAGTACAATGACGTAATATTCTGTCTATTTACTTTGTAAAAGAACAAACGTTTTCATCTTCTTTTCCCAGGGGTAACATTGACCGGATATATAGAACTTTGATCGTATTGCATAACATCTGAGTTTGTTTTGCCATAGATCTAATAACAGGCTAAAACGAAAAGATCTTTTGAATAAGTCAATGACTCCTTAGGGGGAATACAAAATGGTAAACTAGGAATCCAAGACAGTCAAATATTATAATGCAATAGAAATAAGTGCTAACCCAATTGATTATCGCTTGCTAAAACTGGATTTATCTATCAAAGAGGCCGGGTTTACATGTTTGGTAATGAAGGACCCAGAGCTGTAGATAGAGAGAATAAATTTGATTTTAAAAATTGAAAATATTGTTTGTTTTCCACTAAACCCTAAGTTATTGGTACTCATTAGAATCGTCTCATCGAGACGATTCTAATGAGTACCCACAACATAGGGTTTTGAAGAGAAGTAATGGATTTAGAATACAATCACTTACTCTTAAACGGTGCTCTGTAAGAGTTGAAAAAAAATAAAAAAGCAAAACACCTGCTGTTTTTCACATTATGAGGATTTTTTTTTTTATCTCATTCTACTACTATCCAGGGATTTATGGTAGATGGTCCAATCAAAAAATATAAGCCATGCTCTGGCAAAAGGGGGCTTAATGCATCTCATGATGTATTTTATCAATCAATCATATATCAATCACATAATAATATACTACTCAAACTTTGATAGGGATCACTTACATATTTCTGTATGGGTTTATATGTTACAACAGTTTTGTCTAAATATTTTTACCATACTTGTGAAATTCTAAATTTGTCCAAGATCAATGCATTTGCTGGGCAAAAAGTGTATACAACGTGTAATATGCTGTCTGTCATAGGATAGAAAACATCGTTGGAAAAGGAGAAAATGCTGGTATCCAGCATTTTCTCCTTTTCCAACAATGTTTTCCAAAGGCTTCTTTCTCAGTGGCTTTAACAGATGGCATTGTGAGGTATAGGCTTAAAGATCCATCTCCACTGGTTATTTTATTGGTCAGTGTAGCAATGTAACATTTTTAAAACCATACATGATACATTCCACATACAGATTTAGGGTGAATCTTTTAGGGTGATCCCTAGCAAATTTTGAGTAGTATATGTATGAACCCATAATAGCCACTTTCTGGAACAAGCAATTTAATCATGAGGTAAACTGAGCCTTGGACATACATAAAATAGACCAAAAGCGAAAAGTTTCGGACTGCACAGGCTGACCAGGTCGATACTTTTCCGAATATGCATTAAGCCCCCTTTTTCCAGAACAGGCAGTCCACACACGCTAATCCGAAACTTCACCTTCCATTTTCATGTTATTTTCTATTTTGCGAAAGTTTACTGTCGAACAAATTCTAATGTAGTCGTAAAGTGTCGTCTCGGATCAACCTGTGCAGACTGCGCAGGCTGATCCGAGACGACGCTTTACGCAAATGCCCGAATGTCCCTTTTCACTTGATGCAAGCCATATCAGAGGCTATTTATCATCGATAAGATTGCATATTCCCTGCAGTTCGTTCTTGGTCTAGAATGCAAGTTAAATAACTGAAGATGCAATACGTAGTTTGCAACCCATCTATATAAAGCGTACTCTGGCAAAAAAAGCGGGGGGTGGGGGTGGGGGGTTAAATGCCTTTTCATGACGCAGGGCTCTGAGAAAATCATTACATGTATATTGATGTATAAAAATCCATTTTGTGCATTAACCTTTTACCACACAATTACGCCCCTGAGGGAGAAGGCTTTTAACATTGTGAGAAAAAGAAGAGAATGCTGGTATACAGCAATTTCTCCTCTTTCCAACAAAGTTTTCTATCCTATTAAAGGTGGGTATTTAGAATTTTTTCATCTCACCAAATTAAAAAATATATATATCACTGAAATTCATATGAAAAAATAATACAAATCATCAATAATTAAGATTCATGAAATTACAAATTTTTTGATGGTATTCCCTTAAAAGGCTACGTAGCCACTTAAGATATTTTTAGATTTCGCGCCAAAAATCAATAAAGCATTTCGGGAATGCCTAGTGACTGGCACGTGACTCATAACGCTTTAATTCCATTACATAACAAACATGTAATAACTATTTTCCATAAAGTCTTCTTCAAACGCTATGTTTGAAACTTCGTCTGTGTATACCTGTTTGTAAACGAGCGAATTGATAATCTAAAAATAGAACGTGTCTCCCCTCGGTGTCGACCTGGGCTGTAGTAAATCTCTAATTTCTCGTGTTGTTGGACGGTGTTCGACTACTGGGGTTTTATGAATCAAAATTAAAAGGCTTTGGGAGTGTAAGGATGATTTTTTTTTTCATTTTTGTACAATTTTCGTCCCAAGACCTGAAGGGCCACCTTTAAAGCAAAATTGCACCATTTGAGCCACTTTGAAATTGTCATCTGTATATGATTTCAATTTGGATAGGTCCAAAATTTTGCTGTCTGGTAACGGGTTAACCGACTGAATCATGAGGTACAGTGGTCCTTTTACATGCAGTGAATTGACCGATAGCAAAAACGTATCGACCAAGGTCAGCCTGCGCAGTCCTCGCAGGCTGACCTGTGCCGATAGTTTTTTGTAAATGCGTTAAGATAGTGGCCCCGTAATGGAAAACAGCTATTTGCCCTGTATTATCCAACAAAATTTGGTATGGTTAAAAAAAAAGAATTGTTGTACTACTTTAACAGAGCCACTCTTTTCCTCTTTGTCCTGAGAATTTCCATTTATAAATTCTGAAACCATTATTATTTTCATAACAAAGGGAGACAATAATTACTTCCCTTTTCTTTCTTAGAATTTTCATTTATAAATTCTAAAACCACCATATTTTCATTACAAAGGGACATAATAAGTACCTCCCTTTTCTGGAAACTAACAAAAGTATCAACATATAAGTTCAAGATAGACATCAAAGGAATTACTGGTCGGTTAAAGATGTGCAAAAGTTTTGTATTAGTAATAATCTGTATTTATCAACTATCAACAAAATTCTATTCCATGCAGCACTAGAGGTATTAGGGGTCTACTACCTTAAATCCCCTTTTCACATGTTCATCTATCTTTTTTCTCTTATTATCTCCAGGAATAACTGTCTTGTTGGCGTTTTCTGTGTTCATGCTTGCTGTTGCGGAAAATTTACCAGAGACTTCGGAATTTGTGCCTCTAATAAGTGAGTTTCGTCTTTTCTGTTATTGCCTGTTATTTCGTAATAATGTCACATGACAAATAATATTGACGAAAGCTGGGGTAGTAACAATATTAATAGTCTTGTAAAAAAAAAGAGGTGCACTTTAAAGATGCACCCTTACAGCCAGAGAGTAAACAAACGCTGTGAAAACTTTACAATGTGTAGAATCTAGATAGCTGTGTAAAAGTAGATAAAAAATTCGATATAAGATATATGGAATAAAGAGACGCCAATGAGTTGTTTTCGATTTAAATGTTTACCACACAATCCCGACTTTTAACGACCCTGAGTAAGAAGCCTTTCGAAAACGTGTAGGAAAAGGAGAAAATGCTGGTAACCAGCATTTTCTCCTTGTCCTACATTGTTTTCTTTCCCTTCCCAAAACAAGTTTTAAATTTTCAGACATGTAAATTATTTCGTTGTCTGCAAATACTTCCAATTTGGACTAGGCTACAATTTTATCATTTGGTAAAAAGTTAAACCGGAAACTGTGGTTGTAATGTCCATGGCTAGCCACAATAGAATGAAATGCATTTTCTATCCGTCATGATCTGTGCAGCCTTGCAACCGTCAGGGGCAATATTTGGTACGAATGTACAAGAGTGATTATAATTTCATAAAATACATTTAAAATTGGTTACAAAGCTGGACGAAAACGAGTAAAAATGCATCTTTAAATTTTGCTTAACCCATTACCAAACAGTCCCTACTTTTGACGACCCTGAGAAAGAAGCCTTTAGAAAACATTGTGGGAAAAGGAGAAAATGCTGGTACCCAGCATTTTCTCCTTTTCCCACAATGTTTTCTACTCTTCACAAAACAAATTTCAGATTTTCTGTCACTTTTATTTTGTCGTCTGCCAATGCTTTTGATTTGGACAAGCCTAAAATATTGTCGTTTGGTAATGAGTTAACTGTTTACTAAGTGAAAAATGTTTGACTTGTCCAGATTTAAAGCATTTGTATGTAAAAAGATGGAGATGGTTCAAGTTACTGTATTTTGTCTTTGAAACAAAAAAAAAGAGTTAAAAATACTAGTTGAAAAGGAGAAAATACCGGCTGCCAGCATTTTATCTTTCCTCATACATGTATTTTCGTGCGCTAATATCTAGGAACGGCAAATAATACTGAATTACTTTCAAAGGAAAGAAAATTATAAGATACGCCAATCTCAGGGTCTGTTTTCGTTAAACTTTTATTTAGATCAAGGAAAAGGGATCGTGCTATCATTTATTTATCATCTTTTTATTCATTTCTTTATTTATCTGTTCGTTCGTTTGTTCGCTCGTTCGATCGTTGGTTGCTTCATTCATTCATTCATTCATTCATTCATTCATTCATTTTGTTTAAAAACAAAAAAACAAATGCCATCATAATCTTTAAGGTTTTTCACGAAAATAAATAACTCTACCAAGGTGTCACGTGTACGTCTGACGTCATTCGCCTTGCATGCCTCTCTTTTACATTCGCTGGAGTGTTTCATAGCTATTAATCATTTTCTCCGCATCTGTAGACATTTTATTCATCAACTCTTTAAGCGCCAGATATACAGAAATGATCTTAACTAACGGCTTAAACTGCGATGCACTGAAACTCAGCGAGGTTTTTATAGTAAAGGTTGGACTAAACGAGCGGACAGTATAGATACAAGATCAGACTGCACATTCTGTGCAGTCTGATCTTGATCTATACCGTCTGCAATCTGACTGGTTTTCGCCAATGGCGCCGTAAGAGTTAATAAAGTTTCTTGGATTCCTTCCTCGTTACGGTCTGGTCTGCAATTATGCTTTATTGCCAAGAACGGATATTCTTCCCGCCTATTCTTAATTACGTGGGATACAAGGGGCATAAATATCAATAAACAAATAGGTCACGGAACCGTATAAGTGGACAGTCCAACCCCTCCCTTTTCCCTCCATCTGCTTTGTCTTTGTGCCGCAAACGTAAAATAAATGGAAGTCTTTCATAAGCGCAAACGTAACATAAATGACCAGCATTCGTAAGCGCAAACGCAAAATAAATTAACAACTTGCGTAAGATGTCACAATGCTGCAAACCACTTCCGGATGGTAGTATTTGCGAACTGCGAACTGCTTCCGGTTCATAGTAGGAAAATAGTAGGAAAAAAGTAGTTCCGTTTAAGAATTTTCCAGCAAGCACTTATGCTGCATTGTTTCATCACAAAAAAAATGGATTGACAGGTCTAAGATGTGTTCCTCATGTTGATTGGATGATTTCTTTGGATATAACGTTGTAATATTGAGTGCAAGTTTGTTCTTTCTGTTGGGAACTCTTTGGAGTCTGGTTTTGTCCTGCACTGTCCGCAAGAAATCCTTTGAAAGTCCCCCTGAATATTGGTATATATATATGGTAAAATATTTTCTAGTCCATCAAAACCAGTTCCCTTTCATCATAGGAGATCTACAACATAAAAGAGCTATTTTCACAGCATTCTGTCAACGAACCTTTGTTTTGTGAGATGGCTAAAGGCAATTTGTCTTCATTTTCAATAAAGACTGTTAACTGGCTGCGGAGCCGAAAGGATCGGTCTAAATAGTGGCAGTATATAAGATAATTCTGGCAAGATAAACGAGCAAACATAAATAATCGCTCTTTATTTCCTGTACAGAGAGGCTATAATTCATCTGTTTGTTGAACGCTGTTTTCCGTCGCTTTTCCAACCCCACGACAAATTTCTATATGACCCTTTAAAGGTGGCTCTTCAGATTTTGGAACGAAATTTTACAAAAATACAAAAAAGTCATCCTCATACTAAAAAGTCTTTCAATTTTAATTCATAAAACCCCAGTAGTCGAAAACCATCCGACAACAAAAGAAATTAGATTTTTACTACTGCCAAGGTCAACACCGCCGGGAAATACTGTCTATTTTTACATGAGCAACTCAGAGGGTTAGAAAAAGACATTATTGAAAATATATTAATACATATATATTTGTTATGTTTTGGAATTTAAGCGTCATTAGTCACGTGCCAGTCACCTGACATTCCAACAGTGCTTTTTTTTTTTTCATTTCTGCGGCGCGAAATCTAAAAATAACTTAAGAGGCTACGTAGCCTTTTAAGAGAACCCCCATCTTTTTTTATTTTCATTTATGATTCTTAATAATTGCTGATTTGTATTGTTTTTTCATACAAATTTCCGTAATATATGTATTTTTCAATTTGATGAGACGTGAAAAATCTGAATACCCACCTTCAAGGATAACAGATGAAGTCGGGCTTTTCCACAAATGGACGGCACAGATCAAGGTCAGACTCCACAGAACTTTCAGTCTGATCTAGAATCTGTACTGACCGTTTGATTAGTCAAGCCTATAATTATAGGGTAAATTAGGTAAATTTAAGTCGATTGAATTTTCAGAGGTCGAAAAAAGATAGGGCTTGGATATTTAGTACTCAAATATTTAACATCATTGAAGTATACTGGCATTGTGGAAATAGAATCACGTGTAGCTCACAGTGTAATATCCGTTGGACTGAAAGACAGTCGAATTTTTAAGTGTGGTACTGGGAAGAAATGTCATCTAACTATCTTTTAAATCTTAACCCATCACCACACAATCCCTACTTTTGAAGATCCTGAGAAAGAAGCCTTTAGAAAACACTGTGGGTAACAGGAGAAAATGCTGGTAACCAGCATTTTTTCCTTTTCCCACAATGTTTTCTACCCTCCATAAAATAAATTTCAAATTTTCAGTCACTTTTTTTTTTTGTCGTCTGCATATGCTTTTGATTTGGACCAATCTAAAATTTGTTTCGTTTGGTAATGAGTTCATTACTTTGGGTTAGCGTGGGTCCTCAGTATTAACTGAAAAAAAAGGCCTTGAAAAGGCCAGAAGACTGCACATATGCTTACCTGCGAAATCTTAAAAATGAGACCGCGATGATTTTCTTTTTCACATATGCACATTAATTGTACACCGTACCGTCTCAAGTCCATCGTAAACTTTCCGGTCGCAAAGATATAGAGCGCTTTTCCGACTTTCTATATCGTCAGTTTAATCTGTATTGCAGCGAAATGCAATAACCTTTTACTAGTCGTTACAAACTTAACCTAATACAAATTATTTAACCCATCATTACATAAAGAGCCTGTAGAAGTCATCTATAACATGACTGTAAATTTCGGAAAAATCACTGACGAAATCTATACTGTGTGGAGGCTAGTTTGTGTGTTTTCGGGCACGTGAATAACAGAAGTATATATAACAGTTGAAATGCAAGGTTGTCTCTTTCGTTCAGCGTTTAAATTAAATTGAAAACATTTGTATTTCAAGCGAAGTGTAATTAAATACAAGCAACAGGTATGTTTAAATCCTAGTTTTGTGCTCTATTTGCGAAATTATTCAGAGTTCAAACTTGCGCAAAAAATCTGTGCGGAACTTTCAACTGGTTCACCTCTGTACTTAATGGTGACCAGTCAAAAAGTAACATTGCCTTTGAGGACAGTTATCTGTACCACTTTAACTCATTACCAAACGACAAAATTTTAGGCTTTCCCAAATCGAAAGCATTTGCAGACGACAAAATAAAAGTAACTGAAAAATTTGAAATTTGTTTTGTTAAGTGTAGAAAACATGGTGGGAAAAGGAGAAAATGCTGGTTACCAGCATTTCCTCCTTTTCCCACCATGTTTTCTAAAGGCTTCTTTCTCAGGGTCGTTAAAAGTAGGGATTATGTGGTAATGGGTTAATGCCTGCGTGGTAGTGCGGACTTTACTTTCACGCGATGTTTTGTCAAATAACAAAAAAAAAACAATAAATCATCAGTTGTATACATGGCACCAAACTTGAACTTTTGTAAATGCTTCAATCAATTCTTCCCGTAGATAGTCTAATGACAATGAACATTGTGAAAAATGATATTTTAACTACCAAACATTATTTTGCGGTCAATGGACTTATTCTATGTGACTGCTTATTATTGCAGGCCTTCGTTATTTACATGTAGTTCCTAAATATTGTGTGGCCCATGTTAGCCTTGTGTTTTGTTTTCGTTGCACGGTTCCCTTCATCTTCGCGAGCCAAGGTTACAATCATTACATGGATCTTACCTTGGCGGATCGAGGCCGATTTCGATATTTCCGCGATACGCCCCCAATTGGATGCTAGTTGTTATCCCCCTTTACATCATATTCTGATAGCCAATGAAATGTCGTTTTACAAACCGCTTACGAATACAATAATTCAACATGAAGCAATAACAACATACGTACTTCGACATTCTATCGTCGGGTGCGGGAATATAGCCTAAAACCTCCGATGATTGATTGATAACACTGAAACTTTTTGTAAATATTGTGCGTCTACGTTTTTTACGGTAATAAATCATTACAGATCCTCCACACATCAATGGAGGTATCGATGTTTACCTTCTATTTTTGTTCGAAAGGTCGCGACCTTGTTCTATTCTAGTCAAAAATGAAAT
Source organism: Tridacna crocea (assembly GCA_943736015.1). Taxonomy (NCBI): domain Eukaryota; kingdom Metazoa; phylum Mollusca; class Bivalvia; order Cardiida; family Cardiidae; genus Tridacna; species Tridacna crocea. Next base: position 26,837,933 of record OX031066.1, on the reverse strand, counting down.
GCTACAAGCGATTTGATTCGTGCAGTTAGAGCTAGCTGCATCCAATGAAAATGCGTACTCGATCCGCCAAGGGTAGGGTAGCGTAGTGGACCGTCACCCTTGGCTCGCGAAGATGAGTTCCCCTATTTGATTCATATTTTCCTTTTACCTATTTTTGTCCCGTTTCACATCTTTCTTTTGTACTTTTGGTTTGAACAATGTACTCCTGCATTCCTACCAGGGAAGGGGCTTTTGCGTTTTCGTCCTTTTATTGTAAGGGTCTTTTTCGGGTCGGAGTTTGGTCGTACATTGGTTCTCTGTTCTCTTTCTTTTTGGCATATACATGTACCTCATATTCTTTTTAATCTCTTTCTTCATTCATATTGTTTTCCTTGTATTATTATTGAATAATGCTCGTAATTTCGACGGACAAAAACAATAAATTGATATGTAATAGCATGGTCCCTTAACACTTTTGGAGAAATCCAGGGCCCGTGTTCATCAACCATTCTTAAGAACGTTCTTGGCCTTATTCTTCTAGATTTCCCGACTGTGAAAGTAACAAAACTTCTAATTTCCCATCAACAAAATTCTTAAAAATAAGACTAAGAATGTTCTTAAGAATGGTTGGTGAATATGGACCCAGAACTTATGCAGACGGCATAGATCAAGATCAGATTACACAGAACCTGCAGTCTAATCTAAGATCTATGCCATCCGCTTGTTTAGTCAAGCCTATACAGGATAAAAAAATCTTTCGGAGACTCAAAAGAGTTTTTTTTTTTTCAAAAAAGGTCGAGTTGGTACTGAAAGAGTTACACAATGCTATTTGTCTCGCTTTTTGATGCGATAACAAACATTAACCCTTTGCCAAACAATCCCTGGTTTTATGGCCCTGAAAAAGAAGCCTTTTGAAAACCCTGTGGGAAAAGGAGAAAATGCTGGTAACCAGCATTTTCTCCTTTTCCCACAATGTTTTCTGCCTTACTTGAAACAATTTTTGATTTTTGACTTGCGTTTATTTTGTCATCTGCAACTGCTTTTACTTTTGACCAGTCTAAAATTTTGTTTTTTGGGAAAGGGTTAAACAAAAATATATGAGGAGCCCAAAGGGGAAAAAAAACAGTGTTTGAATGGATTTTAGGGTCTTTATAATCATCAGTCAAATCATACTTTCATATCAAGGTCTACGGTCCCGAACTCGTATATTAAAATACGGAAGCTTCCGAGATTGGCCGAATACCCTTTACGAAAACGTCGATTTCACACAATATTTACGGATTGGTTAGGAGTTCTAATCTTTAAATTTATATAATATACTTGTTGATCAATACATTTCTTGATTTTTGTTTTAGTAACCACTAGTACTAGCTTTGAAAATCCATTTCCCGACAATATAAACCTGGCCGTATTTGACATTTTCGCTTTTCCTGCGTCACTAGAACTATGCTATGGCTCGGCAAAGCTTGGCTCATTTAAAGTCTTAGCCCCTAACTCATGGGTAAACATCGACGTTTCGATCTTTCACCGAAAAAGGATATTTTATTAATTTCATGTTTTTAACATTTTTTTGGTGGGAACTTACATCAAAGATCAAAATCCAGTACAATTCTTTTCGATTATTCTCCGTGGCGTAGCCCGTCTGCATGTACGTAAAGCGCAAGAAATGTAAGGTAAATTTCGTCATATTTCAATCTGATTGTGAGGCATGCGCATTTTACCTATAGGTTACTAGTGTGCCACCAATGTTTCCACCTTCAGTTGAAGAGTAACTGGTCGTTACCATAAAATATTAATAGAAATATTTCACCGGTATTTCTCATGAGCATTAACTCATTAACTCACGACAAAATTTTAGGTTTGTCCATATCGAAAGCATATGCAAACGACAAAACAAAAGTGGCTGGAAGCTAAAATTTGTTTAGTGAAGGGTAAAAAACATTGTGGGAAAAGGAGAAAATGCTGGCTACCAGCATTTTCTCCTTTTCCCACAATCTTTTCTAAAGGTTTCTTTCTTGGGATCGTCAAAAGTAGGAATTGCATGGTAATGGGTTAAATAATTCATTTTCATTCATTTTATTATTTTCTTGCAGGTATTTATCTGACAATCGTGATGGCGCTGACCTCCATGTCTGTCATCATGACAGTGTTCGTCTTAAACCTCCATCACAGAGGGCCAAACAAGCGTGAGGTACCACTATGGCTAAAGGACCTTCTGTTACGTAGACTTGCTCCAATACTCTGTCTACAGGACATAGATATGGACCATGGACGGTATTACAATAATGAGGAACGTTTCATCAAGAACGTGTCCCTAAAGATTACGTTAGATAATATACAGCAAGCTTTACAAAACGAAACACAAATCGACAATAACAGAGTCGAACCAAGCACCAATGTACAAGACTCGGTCTCCAATGCTGTGCCACAAAGCACAGGTAACGCGGTACAACCGGATCAACAAGTATTAAGACAGACAGTTGCCAACAATACTTCCGGTCCGGCGGGACAAGTTTCTAGCAGACATTCGGAGCATGTGTATCCAACTGTGCAACTTCTTACACCAAATAATAAACAAACTAACGAGGTCCGCGGCCCGTCACCCACTCAAAATAAACCTAGTGTTATTTACCACCATCAACAAACTAATTCTAATGCTTCGGGTGTTTTATACCACGCACCGCAATCCACAGTGTCCAACGCGGAGCAAAGACGCCAAAAACGTCGATCAAACTCCAATAATCTCAGTAAAACAAACGAAGAAATTTTGAACTCTTTGAAAAGGATTCTAGAAAAACATGAAAAAGAAGACAGAGACTATGAAGTGATTCAAGAATGGCGGCGAGTGGCGCAATGTGTGGACAGAATTTTGTTTTTTATATTCCTCGTAGCGACTGTCTCTTCAACTATTGGAATTCTAGTACTAGCACCGGCGTTACAGTAGATACTGAAAGTGTATACAATTTTGAATTGTTAGACAGAGCTCCAGATAAGTTTTGAGGGCGTGATGGTATTCTAAATCCGTTATTTCTCTTCCAAACCCTATATTGTGGGTACTCATTAGAATCGTCTCAATGAGACGATTCTAATGAGTACCCATAATATAGGGTTTAGTGAAAAATTATTAATATTCTCAATTTTGATATCGAAATCACTACCTCTATCTGGATCTCTGAGTTCACTGTCTATAATAATTCGGCTAATACATTTTTTCAAGAAATTTAACATGAAATGAATGTTCTCTAAATTAAATAAAACTAAAATTAATTAAACTTCTTGAAAAAGGCGTTAGCCGAAATATTGAAGACACAGTTAAAATTTTGTGTAAGATTCACTCCCTTAGGAACATTAAGTGGGTTTATTATAAAAGTGTATATTTTGTAAATACATGTAACTAGGTTAAAGTAAAAATGATAAAAATGTTTCCTGTATAAACATATACTGTAAAAAAAGAGAAATACATGTATCGAATATGTAAAATCTGTATTCATGAGAGAATGAATTGAAATGAATGAGAAATGAAAAAGATATGTACAGTTTGTTATTCACGATGTTTTCAACAGTATTTTAGTTATATTAACCCATTACCAAACGACAAAATTTTGGGCTAGTCCAAATCGAAAGCATTTGCAGACGACAAAATAAAAGTGAATGAAAATTTGAAATTTGTTGTATGAAGGGTAGAAAACATTGTGGGAAAAGGAGAAAATGCTGGTTACCAGCATTTTCTCCTTTTCCCACAATGTTTTCTAAAGGCCTCTGTCTCAGAGGCGTCAAAAGTATGGATTGTGTGGTAATGGATTAATAGACCTGCAACACGCGAAAAGGGATATTAGGATATTTGCGTTAAGTGTCGTTTCGGATCACGCAGCCCGCGCAGGCTAATCTGAAACGGCACTTTCCGTTTTTATGCATTTTTCTGCTTTGTGCGTATGTAATATAGCACAAAATCTAGTGTGGTCGTAAAATGCCGTCTCGGATTAGTCGGACTGCGCAGGCTGATCCGATCCGATCCGATCCGATGCGACACTTTACGCAAATATCCGAATACCCGTTTTCGCGCGTTGCAATTTAATTACGCCTACCAGCGCCTTTTGTATTTCTTTTTGCAAGTGCTTCGAGAAATTGTTGAGGTAAGAGTAAAGAGGTAAGAGGGAAATAACTTCTCGAAGAAACAATCATCAAACTTCGAAAAGCGATAGTCCAAGCTCGGACAAGCTTCGTACACAACACAAAGATGACTAGCCCTGTATAGGACACTGGCTAAACTAAGTGGACTAGGGAAATTCTTAATAGAGACCGGGGAGAGGAGAAGCCGAGTTTATAGACAAAATGGAGTCCATAGACAGCAACATAATTAGATAAACAGTTTTAGAATTTTAAGTATTACATTTTGTCTAGCATACTGAACAGTATAAATCAAGATCGGACATTACCTTTTTTTCGGCTGGATCTTGATGTAAACTGTCAACAAGAAAAGATTATGTTGCGCCTAGCATTCGACGGATTAAAACAATACTAGAAATCAAAATAATGAGTATTGTATCGCCTGGTTGGATGGATGGATGGATGGGATGGAAAGTAGATGGATGGATAGATGGGAAGAATGGGATGAGGTGGGATGGGATTGATGGATGGGATGGATGGATGGACGGACGGATGGATGGATGGATGGGATTAGATTGATGGATGAATGGATGTGCAAACTAAGCATTCTTTTGTGTTCTTGTCTTGGCTTTGAATGGAGAAGTGTCAGATGATGATGCTCGTAAGGGAAACCGAGACTAGCGGCTACGTACACTTACATGAATTTCCAGATTGACGGCTGCTCCAATCAACACCTCAAATTCAATCATATGTACGAAATATCTGTTATTCGAATCATGCCATGTTCGAATTATCGATGTTTCACCCCATACCTCTTAAACTTTAAAGAAAATACTGTGGAATGTTATATTTTTTTCTTTTGAGAAAATATACGTCCAAACGTGCCATGATTATGTATAAAATAGAATTTTGAACTGTTTACTTCATCTAACGTTGATCATTCGACCATGCGTGCGGGCTAAATTATACACCCTTTACCGCACAATCCGAGAAATTTTACGACCCTGAAATTGAGGCCTTTGAAAACATGGTGCGAAAAGGAGAAAATTCTGGTGACCAGCATTTTCTCCTTTTCCCACCATGTTTCCACCACTATCAGAAGAAAATCATGCCACATGTGCCGCATTATATTTGTGGTCTAAGGTTGCTATGGATATGGACAAGTCTAAAATTTGGTCGCGTGGTAAAGAGTTACTCCTGAGCACACTAGCTGACAGAGGAATACGGAAGTATACTCTCATGCGCCATGGATGCGCCCTAATATAGATGTATCGTCGGTTTGCTTCCAAAACCTCGTAACTACAGCTTGTTACAAGCTGTAGTTACGAGGTTTTGGAAGCAACCGACGGTATATGATTGTACTTTATGATGATGGTGACCAATTGATTGATTGATTGATTGATTGATTGATTGATTGATCGTTTCATATATAACGCCGTTTTGAACATTATTCCAGCTATTTCGCAGTAGCTAGTGCACCTATCCATGCTTGAAAATCCTTGAAATTTTTACCAGTGTTCCGCACGACATTTTTCTAAGCCACTGGCTGCCATCGCGGTGAGAGAGGAATGAGTAGGAAGATCGCAAAACAAGGGAGATAATGACAGAAAACACAAAATGTCTTTGTCAGGAGAGGAATTTAAGCACAGAGCACCATAATACGATTCGTGTAGCATCGGCTTTCATTGCAAAAAAATCGTACGGATTCGGGTAAGACTTCGGGTAATCCGTAATAGCTGCACGGAACCAGCATCTATCGGCCGATCGATTTACGAATTTACCCAATAATAGACGAATCTGTACGTTTTTTTTTTCGGCGATGACACTGGCAATGTCACGAATCCCATTAGGGTTTCCTACCTTTAATGCATGGATGCCCTTTCTAAAAACAACAAATTTTGAACACTTTAAAATTCAAAAAATCTGTAGACAAAAAAAAGTACAAATGACAATACGTCGATTTACTTCAAAAACCTCGTAGTTACGAGGTTTTTTAGGTATACCGACGATTAGCTCTTTGTTACAGTAGAAAGAACAATTGGAAAAGAAGAAAATGCAGGTTTCCGACATTTTCTCCTTTTCCCAAAAGGTTTCCAAACACCATCTTTTTCAATGTTCGGTAAAGCCATGGATTGCTTGGTACTGAATTGTAAGACTGACCCTCCATTCCAGGGACTTAGCCCGACTCCCAAATAAAGAGTTCTAACTCTCTTAATCCATTACCACACAATCACTACTTTTGACGACCCTGAGAAAGAAGCCTTTAGAAAACATTTTGGGAAAAGGAGAAAATGCGGTAAGACTGACCCTCCATTCCTGAGGGACTTAGTCTGACTCACAGATAAAGAGTTCTAACTCGCTTAACCCATTACCACACAATCCCTGCTTTGGACGACCCTCAGAAAGAAGCCTTTAGAAAACATTTTGGGAAAAGGAGAAAATGCGGTAAGACTGACCCTCCATTCCTGAGGGACTTAGTCTGACTCCCAGATAAAGAGTTCTAACTCGCTTAATCCATTACCACACAATTCCTGTTTTTGACGACCCTGAGAAAGAAGCCTTTAGAAAAAATTTTGGGAAAAGGAGAAAATGCGGTAAGACTGACCCTCCATTCCTGAGGGACTTAGTCTGACTCCCAGATAAAGAGTTCTAACTCGCTTAATCCATTACCACACAATCCCTGCTTTTGACGACCCTGAGAAAGAAGCCTTTAGAAAACATTTTGGGAAAAGGAGAAAATGCGGTAAGACTAACCCTCCATTCCTGAGGGACTTAGTTCGACTCCCAGATAAAGAGTTCTAACTCGCTTAATCCATTACCACACAATCCCTGCTTTTGACGACCCTGAGAAAGAAGCCTTTAGAAAACATTTTGGGAAAAGGAGAAAATGCGGTAAGACTGACCCTCCATTCCTGAGGGACTTAGTCTGACTCCCAGATAAAGAGTTCTAACTCGCTTAACCCATTACCACACAATTCCTGTTTTTGACGACCCTGAGAAAGAAGCTTTTAGAAAACATTTTGGGAAAAGGAGAAAATGCGGTAAGACTGACCCTCAGGAAGTCTGACTCCCAGATAAAGAGTTCTAACTCGCTTAACCCATTACCACACAATCCCTGCTTTTGCCGACCCTGAGAAAGAAGCCTTTAGAAAACATTTTGGGAAAAGGAGAAAATGCGGTAAGACTGACCCTCCATTCCTGAGGGACTTAGTCTGACTCCCAGATAAAGAGTTCTAACTCGCTTAACCCATTACCACACAATCCCTGTTTTTGACGACCCTGAGAACCAGCATTTTCTCCTTTTCCCACAATGTTTTTACTCTTCACAAAACAATTTTCAAATTTTCAGTCACTTTTATCTTGTCGTCAGCAAATGTTTTCGATTTTGGCCAGCCTAAAATATTGTCGTTTGCCAATGAGTTAATCTACACTATGTGAGAAAAACGCAAAGCCCCCATCCCATTTCCTACTGAGAGACATAAAACCTACATGTTCATAACATTTTCATACGAAAAAACGTTCGTGAATATGTTTCTTAAAGATAGGCACCCTTAATGAGATTCGTAAAACATTGACTCTCATAGCCAAAATTGTATGGATTCGGTTAAAGACTCGGGAAATCCGTCAACATGCATCGGCCGATCGATTACGGAATTCTCGAGCCTTAGCCGGATCCATACGATGAAAGGCAATGTAACAAGAATCCTATTAGGGTATCCTACCCTAAAAACGATCCTTATAACCCGATCTAAATCTTTCCCAAATAAATTAGACATGTACAGATTGAAAGGATTTACAGACAATAACATGAATGTGAGAAATTAAAATTTGTTTTGGAAAGAAAAAAAAAAAAACAATGTCGGAAAAGGAGAAATTTTAAAACAGGAACGTTTGGTTTTTAGTCTTGGCTGAAAATTTCCATTTCAGGTGTGGCAGCTTGTGTGGTGTCCGTAATTATAAGGTAGAAGGTCGGTCTCGTAACTATAAGGTCCCGAGTTCGATACCTGAAACCGGCTGTCAACTTTGGAATTTTTTCATCGATCCACACATTCGGTACGAGTATCCGTAATTACATGTATATGGTAGAAGGTCGGTCTCGTAACTACTAGTATATATAAGGTCCCGAGTTCGATACCTGAAACCGGCTGTCAATTTTGGGATTTTTTTCATCGACCCACACATTCGGTACGAGTGTCCGTAATTATTAGGTAGAACGTCGGTCTCGTAACTATTAGGTCCCGAGTTCGATACTGGCCTGAAACCGGCTGTCGATTTTTTCATCGACCCACACATTCGGCACAAGTGATGATGTAGTTCCCTGGAAGCAGAATCGAGAGACATTAGTACAAGTTGTAAGAACTTATTTTTCAAAATAAATATGTTCAAACGAATTTATGCCGATATAAACCTTTACCAATAGAAAAAAGACTTCAGACTTGTCCAGATTGAAAGCGTCTGCAGACAGCAGATAAATTATAACTATAACAAAGAAACTAAAATTTGTCCAATTCGGTAAGTCGAGGTTGGAAATGGATTTCGTCATACTACATTTTTCTCTCAAAGATCTTTCAAGACAGGAGTTCTAACTGTAACAACTGATGACAACATTGGACATGTGACTCCGGTAAGATCGATCTTTTTTTTTAAATGCGGAAATTAAAAGATGCAAATTATTTATGAGCTATTGCTCTGGCAAAATAGGGGTTTACTGCAACTCTGCAATTTGCTTTACTCATTACCAAACGACAATATTTTAGACTTGTCCAAATCGAAAGCATTTGCAGACGACAAAATAAAAGTGACTGAAAGTTTGAAATTTGTTTTGTGAAGGGTATAAAACATTGTGGGAAAAAGAAAATGCTGGTTACCAGCATTTTCTCCTTTTCCCACAATGTTTTCTAAAGGCTTCTTTCGCAGGGGCGTCAAAAGTGGGGATTGTGTGGTAATGGGTTAACCAAGCAAGACATCATTTCATTACTGATCCATAAAATCCATTTTCTCAAACAACCCACTGAACTATGAGGTAGAATGGTCCTTTTGTATGCAATGGATTTAGGAGGTAGCGAAAAGTTCCGGATTATGTCAACCTGCGCAGACTGAGCAGGCAGATATGAGTATGTTCATTTCGCAAACACATTAAGCCGCCTTTTCACAGAGCATGGTCCATGTCAACTATTTAACCCAAACAACAGATTTTAGACTCTTCCAAACTGAAAGAGTTTGCAGACGATAATTTTAACTTTCATAGCAATGGCAGAAAATTATCCGAACGGGCAGAAAACACTGTTTGAAAAGGAGAAATTGCTCATTACGAGCAGTTTCTCCTTTTCCCACAGTGTTTTCAAAAGACTTGTTCTGCAGACACGTAAAGACAAAGGCTAGTTTGGGAAAGGGTTAAGACAAATCGATCATGGAGAAGAATGATCCTTGACCGTTCACATATCAACGATGGCGCAGGTGAGATAAAACAAATAATGTTCAGGAGATCTATTACTAAATCGAACAAACCTTCCTTGTGACTTAAGTTACATGTAATTATACCAAATCCATTTTGAACAGTCGTTCGAAATTCTTAAACTTTCATATTTAAATAGATCTTTAGTTTCACCTTAAAATACATGTAGTTAACGTAGAAGCGGCAATCACTTGGGACGAATTAACGAAGCTAGGGACGAAACTTTGGCAAATTATCCTAGTAACGAATCAGCGCAGGTATGAACTGGTTTAGGAACGAATAAAGCTGGAACAAATTACACTACTTGAAGTGCTTTGATCGTTAATGTTGAGAGGATCTGACTTATTTATTTGGATGCTGCTCTTCTGCTGATTAATTGCTAGAGAAAAATGTCAGTGAAACTGAAATTGGATACACGTTGTTAGAAGATTTTACCTTGAAATTTTTTTTTTAACTATATAAAGGAAAGTGTAAACTGAATGTTATGATTAGGAATAGTATTCCGGACACGTCTAGTTGTCGGAATTCATGTGAACTTTTATCATATTTGAAGAAGATGCTCAGCTTCTGATGTTATTGCCATTACAGAATTTATTACTTTTTATATTGATACACTTGTCGTCTGAAAATGCTTTCAATTTCGTCTAGTTTAAAAGTCTGTCGTTTGGGTTAACTCACTATTGGTCAATTTTCTATTTGTAAAAGGACCAATCTACCTCCTGATTGAGTCAGTTATTATAAAAAAGTGGCTCCTATAGACCCATTATTATTTGATAACTTGGGCTTGTACTGTTTGTAATGGAGATTCATTAACCCATTACCACACAATCCCAACTTTTGATGCCCCTGAGAAAGAAGCTTTTTGAAAACACTATGGGAAAAGGAGAAAATGCTGGTAACCAGCATTTTCTCCTTTGCCCACAGTGTTTTCTACCCTTCCCAGAACAAATTTCTATTTTTTAGTCTTCTTCACATTATCTCCCGCTAGATGGCATTCTATAAATACTCATCTATCTGATATGGGCATCCTGGGTACAGAGCCGAACCACTTTCCTAGGCGACAACCGTTACTTTGAATTTAAAACAAAAACAAGGTTTACCCAATAAACTATGATCACCTGTTTAGAGAAATCTGTTGCTAATGCAGGTCTCATTTCTGCTCAAACGTATTGATACGTAAAAGCTATTTTCAACATTGCTACTTTATAGAGCGTACAGTCAGCCCGCTTTCGGGGCTAGTAGTGATGCGTCATATAAGACAGTCGAATCTTCGAAGAATATGACATGCGCAGACAACGGTCTTCTTCATCTTGTCGTCTGCAAATGCTTTCAATTTGGACCAGTCTAGAACACCTTCTTGTGTGGTAAGGAGTTGAGCCCCCTTTTGCCAGAGGGTGACTCATTGATATCGTTGTCTTTACAGATGAATGACCTTTTGTAGCTAACAGACAAAATAGCATGCGAAGCATAAAGTTATGGCCACTTCATTATCACTTGTTAACTTGATATGGATTATTGCAGCTGGAGTATTGGTACAGTTATTTTCTTCATAATCATATTTTGTAATTAACCCTTTACCAAACAATCCCTGGTTTTTACAACCCTGAGATAGAAGCCCTTTGAAAACACTGTGGGAAAAGGAGAAAATGCTGGTATTTTCTGCTTTTCCCACAATGTTTTCTTCCCTATCAAAGAAAAATTCATCTTTTGAACCACATTTAAATTGTCGTTTGCAAAGTCTTTCAGTTTGGACCTGTCTTAAATTGTCGTTTCGTAAAGTCTAAGAAGTTATCTTTTTTCTATCATGATTTATCGTTCAATAAACCACAGTTGTAAGTTATGAGACACAATGAATTTATATAATCCACATGGGTGATAGCCCGAGTAGTTTATTCATTGCACCTCATATTTCACAACATAGTTTGTTGAACAATTAACCATGCTAGGAACAAAATAATTACGATTTTTATATGACCAGCTCTTCATGAAGGGGAAACAAGTTCATACTTACAGTTAAAATACTGTTGTAGATCGGTATATAACACAGAATAACTTATGTAGAGAATGATGTCCCTCTAGAACAATGTCACTGTATATAGATGATGCAGATTTTACCACGCTTTCAGTCAAGTTAGAACTTTGTTTATGTTAGTCTGAAAAATTTGAGACATTAGCAGGCAAAAGAAAGCATGGGTGCAGACAACAATTCAACCAAAGTTCAAATGATTTCACATGTTTTTGTGTGTTTAACTCTTTACCTAATGACAAATTTTTGGACTAGACCACATGCAAAAGAAAACATCTGCGGGTCACATATTAAATCTTGTTAATTTGATGTTTTCATTATTAATCCCATATTTAAAGGTCTTTGAAAAACGTTGTGTGAAAAGCAGAAAATGCCTCATCATTTCATGGGGTATAAAGTTCAGTAAATACATGTACATGCAAAACTTCCTTGATTGCCAATGTTAATAGTACTTCACTATCTGACTCCATATATTTATATATTCTCAATTTTCTTTTTGATTTTTTTGCAGATTTTCTCATTGCTCTTCCTGTTTGCAAAGAGACAAGTTATGAGATTTACACTAAAAGCCAGGAGGGGTCCCTATGTATCAATAGGATCAGATGCACCAAAGGTGAATGAATTTTTTTTCTGTGTTTTATTTTTTTTTTTTTTTTGGGTCGTATTTTTTTTTGAAAAAGTTTTTCAAGAGTCGAGTCATGCTCTTTGAAAAAGAGGCTAAATACATCTGCAAAAAGTATCAACCAATGTGGCTTGCAGAGTCTTTGTAGCCTTACATGAGCTGATACTGCTTATAACCAGCATTTTTTCATTTCCAACATGTAAGCTACCCTCTGTTAGTCAAAGCCTTTCATTTAACTCTGTCTTTACCACACAATCCCGACTTTGAATGACCCTGAGAAAGAGGTCTTTTGAAAATATTGTAGGAAAAAGAGAAAATGCTGATAAGCAGCACTTCTCATTTTCCTACAATGTTTTCTACCCTTCTCAAAGCAGTTTTCAGTTTTTTAGCCATATTTATTTTGTCGTCTGCAAATGCTTTCAGTTTGGACTGGTCTACAATTTTGTCGTTTGGTAAGGAGTTAAACCAGTTCAAATTTATGTTCTGCAAAAAAGAAAAAATAGAAAGTGAAAAAAAAAAAACCATCAAATAAGTGTTTCTGGGACAATTATGGTCTTTCATTTGGTGTTATTGTTTTATCATGTGTTTTGTTTGTATTTCAGGCATTACGCTTAGAAATAAATCGTAGACTTAACAGAGTGGAGGATATCAAGTTTGAACCACTATTGCTGAACAACACAATGGAAGAAATTGCAAGATCTGGTAACTAAAAAAATTTGCCTTCTAAATATTAATGTATTGTCATCATTATTTAACTCTGTTCCAAATGACAAAAAAGGAGGCTTTTCCAAATTGAAAAAAATCTGCAGACGAAAAGCTTAATGTGACTTAAGTTCTACAGCCTCTTATATCATCGGTTTACATCAACGTTTTTTGTAAAAGCAATTTGCCCAATCTCAGTAGCTTCTGACTTTTAACATAAGAGTTAGGGGCCATAGATTCACTAACTCGTCAGTAAATATCGTGTAACATGAACATTTTCGTAAAGGCTTTTTGGCCTGTCTCAGCAGCTTCCATCATTTAATATGAGAGTTAGGGGCCATAGATCTTAAATGATGATATCTGCCTTTAATGAAGTGTAATATACTGGTCTATCCCACAGATAGATATAAAGGTATAATATAGTCGGGTACAGGTATGTGGTGATATATCGTGTGGCCATATCGACATGTGGTTCAGTAGCTCAGTTGGTTAGAGTGCAGGAACGGTATTCCTGAGGCCCTGGGTTCGAATCCCGGTCGAGCCGCGATATATTTTTCACCACCTGTTACATTTGGTGCCCAACGTAAATAACCCACTTATTAAGAGAGATAGGGTAGTAGTGATTGAGAGATTCGTGGACGAATCTTCATGTGGTGGGGAAGTATGTAGTATACAGGTCTATCCCATAGATAGATGTAAAGGTATAATGTAGTCGGGTACAGGTATTTGGTGATATATCGTGCGGCCGTATCGACATGTGGTTCGGTAGCTCAGTTGGTTAGAGTGCAGGAACGGTATTCCTGAGGCCCTGGGTTCGAATCCCAGTCGAGCAGCGATATATTTTTCACCACCTGTTACAGAAGTAGGAAACATGGTGAGAAAAGGAGAAAATGCTGGTAACCAGCATTTTCTCCTTTTCCCACAATGTTTCCAAAAGGCATGTTCCTCCGGGTCATTTAAAAGTAAGGACAGGATTTTGACTTATTATTGAAGGCATTTTGAGCAGGATAACTTAAATGTGAATCGTATGGTGTTGTTTGCTTCTTAGTCGCTTGAAAACATTATGGGAAAAGGAGTAAATTTTTCCACCATTTTTTCAAAAGGCTTCTTTCTCAGGGTGGTTTGAAAGTCTTGGTCATGTGATAAAGAGTTAAAAGATTGTAGAATTGAATATAAGGAAATGTTTGGAAAAAATTGTTTATTTATGAACTGCATACTGTTTATTATAGGACCAAATCATTTTTATTATCGGATGAAAGCTATGGATGCATTTTCTAAGTTTGGTAAGTACACAAGTCATGTACAGTACATGGATTTTTGATATATTGATAAACGTCCATTTTCTGTGATAGATCTGAATTCTGTAAAGCTATAAGCCAGAAGTTTTTTTCTTGTTTGTCTGTAGCTTAAACCACCTTTTCCAAACTTTTTCAATTTCTCAAAAACACTTGCCCATTTCTTTTGAAAAAGGCTGTAGAATGTGGCGAAATAGCACTTAAACACTTTACCACACACACAATCCCGACTTTTGACAACCTCCAGAGAGAAGCCTTTTGAAAACATGGTGGGAAAAGGAGAAAATGCAGGTGACCTTTTCCCACAAATTTTTCTATGCCATCAAAGACAAAAATCATCATTTGAGCTACATCTATTTTGTCGTTTGCAAATGACTGGTCTGAAATTACCTTTTGTGGTAAAGAGTCAATATTTTCTACCTTTCCTACTACAAGCACGATGATTTTAGCAATTATCAATTTGTGCTTTGGAAATGTAATTAGTGTTCATAGATATAAATGTTGTCGTCTGCCAAAGAGGTTCATTAAAGCCATGTAACCATCGAAGTATTTATGGCCCTTTTTCCGATAGTGTAGATCCAAGATCAGACTGCATATTTTGTGCCATCTTCGCAAGCCAAGGATACTAGGGTAGTACCCTTGGCCGCTCGCCTCTTTAAAAATCGAAGCTCCCGCTGCGCCTTTTCATTGGATGCGATCAAAACCCATCGCGTCCAATCAAACCATCCGTAACAAGAAATCTTTCGCAAAACAGAAAACAATAATGGCGGCGCCCATCAAAAACGAAAGTTGTCGTGTTTGTGACGAAATTTGCCAAAAAAGAGTAGACGATCGATATTTAGTGAGTTTTTTTTTTGTTTACGATCAATTATGTGAAGTATTAGGACGGGTTCCATAGCCAAATGATTGCGTCAGTTCGTCTTGTTTTGGTGTGATGAATCCGAAAGCGCAGCCATATTTGATGCATAACCAACCAATTTTATTACGAGCATTTTGATTTGTCAAAAATAACATCAGCAAAGGTTACGCAACTCGTGATATTCGACAGGTGGCGCAGCGGGTGTTTCGATTTTTAAAGAGGCGAGCGGCCAAGGTACATAACGAACAAAGTGGAGTTAGTATCCTTGGTTTGCGAAGATGATTTTGTGCAGCCTGATCTTGATTTACACTGTCCACCAATGGCCACCTAATTGCACTAGAAACTTATGGGTCAGCTCTTTACCAAACGACAAAATTTTAGACTGGTCCAAATTGAAAGTGTTTGCAGACAACAAAATGAATGTGACTAAAGAATTGAAATTTGTTTTAGGAAAGGAATAAAACATTGTGGAAAAAGGAGAAAATGCTGGTTATCAGCATTTTCTTCTTTTGCCACAATGTTTTCAAAAGGCTTCTTTCACAGGAGTGTTAAAAGTCTGCATTGTGTGGTAAAGAGTTAAAAAGGTCTGCTTCTGTTTCGTTTTAAGAAGGAAGTTTTGCTTTCAGCAATAGTGAATATATTTAGTAATATTTTAGGACTACATTTCTTTTCCTTTTCTAGATGAAACTTTGCGTAAAGAAGTACCAGCTGCATGTCGACATCCAAACACAACAATGAGAGATTATTTGACCACGATTTATCCGGAATATTTGTCAACAGCTTCTACCGAAACTGTACTGAGATTTACAGATCTTTATGAACATGCAAGACACAGACCGGAGGTTAGGGCTTTATTCTTGTAACCATGTGTGTTTGCTTATTTGCTGATTTAACTGTTCACCATTAACTGTTCACCAAACAACAAAACTTTAGACCATTCCAAACTGAAAACATTTGCAGATGATGAAATAAACGTGACTCAAAAATTACAAATTGAATTTGGAGTAGTGGGAGACACTTTGGGAAAAGGAGAAAATGCTGGTTACCGGCATTTTCTCCTTTTCCCACAGTGTTTTTGGAAGGGTTCTTCCTCCGGGTCGTTAAACCAGGGGTTGTTTGGTAAAGGGTTAATCCTTTACTTAAGAATCCCAAGTTTTAAAGAATCTGAGAAAGATAGCTTTTGAAAACATTGTGGAAAAGGGAGAATTGTATGTCTTTTTTTATTAGCTGAATTGGCCCATTCCCAAGTTCATCTCTTTACCACACAATCCTGACTTTTAGCGACCCTGAGAAAGGAGCCTATAGAAAACATTTGTGGTAACCATCATTTTCTCCTTTAGCCACATTTTTTTTTTACCTGATCTAAGTCTGAAATCATATTACTAAGGTTTAATTTGTTGTCTGCAGATGTTTTGAATTTGGATTCAGTCCAAAAATTTGTCATTTGGTAAAGAGTTAAATGACCCTGAGAAAGATGGATTAGCTTTATAAACATAGTGGGAAAAAGCGAAAAATGCTGGTAGCCAGCATTTTCTCCATTTCCTACATTGTTAAATACTTTTTAACACCAATTTATATAGTTCTGGCTTTCACTTCTAATGATACCGAAGAAGAAGATCTTTGAAAACATGGTGGGAAAAGTAGAAACTGCTGATATCCAGCCTTTTAAATGCCTGAAGGGTGGTATTATGTTAGGGTCCTGGTCGTCCGTCCGTCCGTATGTTCTTTTGTCTATCCGTCCATCCATTAACATTTTCTTGTGTGCGCAACTCCTCCTTTCAACGGAATCAGTTCCAACTTACCACTACAAATCTCTATGATGTGTAGTTGTCCATGTGACTTAGAATTTGGATATCTGCAGACATTCTAGATTTTATCCCATTTCACTGACAAGCCCCTTTAGGGGTATATACAGTGCTTTGCGAAGCTCTTGTTCAAAGGTATGTTTTGGGGAATGATATCTCTGTAGCATACAGGGTAGATCCAAAATCAGACTGCACATTCTTTGCAGTCTGATCAAGATTTATGCTGTCTGCTAAAGGTCAAAGAGTCATGCTTAACAGTCCAAGGCTTAAATTTGGTCAAGAGTTAAAATCATTAGCTATATTTTACATTTCAGGTATTTGAGGAGAGCCATTACATAACATACATTTCTCTGCTGGAAGAAATGATAGTCTGGTAATTACCAGTTTCATTAACCCTTTCTCAAACAATCCCTGGTTTTCATGACCCTGGAAATGAAGCCTGTTGAAAACATTGTGGGAAAAGGAGAAAATGCTGGTAGCCAGTGGGGGGGGGGGTTCTTTTCTGCTAATTTGACAGTATCTATCAACCAGTTTAGTTGATTAAACAAAATTGATTTCATGTCGGCTTAGACATTTTTGAGATGTACAAGTACAAAACTGGTGCCGTTATTGGTTGAAAGACAAGGGAAGATATGAAGCAGTATCTTTTGGACAATCTCTACTGTCAAGTTTGAATTCTCCATAGTTTTCTTTAAATATTGATTGAACAAATTTTTTAACCCTTTACCACACAATTCCGACTTTAACGAGCCTGAGAAAAAAGCCTTTTGAAAACACTGTGGTAACCAGCATTTTCTCCTTTTCCCACAATGTTTTCTACCCTTACCAAACCAAATTTCAATTTTTCAGTCACACTTATTTTGTTGTCTGCAAATGCTTTCAATTTGGACTGGTCTAAAATTTTCTTATGTGGTAAAGAGTTTAAGGCCCTCACAGACCACAGTAGAGATTTTTCAAATAATGAAATATGTTGTGAATTGGCAAAACACAGGATAAAAAGAAATGCTCAACTCTGTACGATACAATTAAGAGTTTTAATGACCCTGTAAGAAAAAGCCTTTTAAAAAACATTGTGGGAAAAGGAGAAAATGCTGGTGACCAGCATTTTCTCCTTTTCCCACAATGTTTTCTACCCTATCTAAAACAATTCTCTTCATTTGAGCCACATTAAAATTGTTGTCTGCAACTGCTTCAATTTGGACCAGTCTAACAATTTGTCGTTTGGTAAAGGGTTAATATAGTTAACGTTAGGGCTTTCTCTTTCTAATAAGATTTGTGTAACAATACCTTTTATCGTACGGATTCAGCTAAGACTGATAATCCATAACTGATGGGAGGGACCAGCATCTATCAGCTGATCAATTGCAGACTATCCGAGTCTTTGCCAAATGTATACGTTTTGTGGCAATGTTACAAGAATCTGCATTAGGATGCACTATCCTTTAAACTAGCATTTCGTCTAAATCTTTTTCTTTAGAATATCTTGAGACAATTGAAAAAACTTTAAACTCTTTACCACACACCAAATGTTTAGTCTGGTCCAAACTGAAGGTGTTTGTACATGACAGATTGAATATTATTATTCACAACATAAAATTGTTTTTTCAAGAGGGTAGAAAACATTGTGGGAAAAAGAGAAAATGCTGGTAACCACCATTTTCTCCTTTTCCCACAATGTTTTCAAAAGCCCTCTTCTGAAGGGTCGATTGTGTGGTAAAGGGTTAAAAAAAAAAAACTTGACTACTTGTTTGTATAATCTTCCAGTCTCGAAGACGGAATCAAACTTAAGAAAGAAGCCAACAGACAACAGATGAAGAAATTACCTACTGTTGATACGGAAGTCACACTGAAGTCCCATCATAGAGGAATAGGAATCACCAAGACTTCAATTCCATACAATCACATGGGCCCCTCCGATAAATACTCGAGGGGTCAGAATAGATATCGAACAAGAGCAAGCAGTAGTGAGCAGGCTGGTTTGTTGGAGAGTGCGACTTCAAGTCAGAGGAGCAGTGTTGAAGCGTTGGTAACTAATCGTGACAGTTCTGAAGAAAATATACAACTTGTCGATATGAGGACTATGCCAACTTGAGTCTAGCTTACTGTGGACACCATGGGACTAATTTATTATCATAAGTTTGTGGATGCTACAGAACAGTGTTTTGTGGAAACGATCTTTATTTAACTGTAGATCCAAGATCAGACTGCACATTCTGTGCAGTCTGGTCTTGCTCTACACTTTCCACAAAAGGTCTCTGAACTGTGCTTTGCAGCCTGAACATTAAGACATTTTACTGGCATTCAGGGAATCCTGTTTGATCTTTATTGATGGGCCAGTAACGTAGCTGAGCAGCACATAAAATAGTTAGCCGTTCCTGTGATATGTGATATGACTGATACACTGTTGAAAGTAACATATTTCGTTTTAAAACTTGTCAAGAAAAATTAAATGAATCTTTCCAGCCTAAAGTAATGATTTCAAAGTTATTTTTTTTTTGGGGGGGTGGGGGGGAAGAGAAAATTATCTCCTTATTTGACAGAGTAGATCCAAGATCAGACTGCATATTCTATGCCATCTGATTTTGATCTACACAGGCCACATATAAGCAGTTTAAGTCACATTTAGCAGCCTACATGTTGAACAAATTTAAACAAAACGAGGTGTGAATGTAGATGCACTGCTGAAAGCAGCATAGACAAACAAAAATCTGCAAGCAATGATATGTGAATGTAATTCTAATAATAAGACAAGCATATAAGTACTAGTGGGTTTCTTTCATTATTATGGTGTTATGTGGGAAAGCAGCCTGCAGTGGCTTGAAAAGAAAATTGTGCAGGGTACTGGTACAAGAGACTCCTGCAAAGCATGGGTAGGTGCACTGGCCGCTGCAATAGAACTGAAATGAAATTGAAAATAGCACTCGGCACCCATACAATCAATCATTATTACGGATATCCCTTTACCAAATGACAAAATTTTATGAATTGCCTACAATTAACCCTTTTGTGGTCCACAAAATAATTAAGACTTGAATAGAAAATTCACCTTTAGAAGGATAGAAAACATTGTAGGAAAATGGAGAAAATGCTAGTCACCAGCATTTTCTCCTTTTTCCACAATGCTTTCAAAAGGCTTTTTCCCTAGGGTTGTTAAAACTCAGGATTGTGTGGTAAAGGGCTAAGGATTTATGGCACTGGTAAGTCTAATACAACATATTGGAGAAAGATTTTGGGTGGACTGGACCATAAAGTATTTAATTAATATTTCACAATAATTGACAAAATATACATACATAAACGGTTTTAACAATAACAACAGAATTAAATAAAATATGCTTTGTCTTTGATTGAAACAGTCTCATAGTTTTGTCACATAAACACTCTTTTTTTGTTTGTCTGAATTTTGTCCTCCACTCAAGATGGCAAGGTTTTTAGCTCTGAGCCATATGACAAATTTTAGAGTATTCAAAACTGAAGGTATCTTCAGACAACAGTTTCAGATTTGTTCAAATGTGGTCTAGTTTATGTCAACTGCTGGTTACCAGTATTTTCTCGTCTAGCCCAGGCAGCTCTGTCAGTACCGTGCAGGGCTTGAGAACAGGGGTGTGTTGATTCGATCCCAGGCTTGGCCAATTTCTTTCTGAGGACTGATGAAAGTCATTGCAACAGGATTCATTCTTCTCCCACTGCTGACAATCCTCTCGATGATGCTTATGAGGGAAAGCAGCCAGTGGCTTGGAAAGAAAATTGTGCGGATCACTGGTACAAAAGACTCCAGGAAAGCATGGATAGATTCACTAGCTGCCATGATATAACTGAATTAATGTTTAAAACAGGGTTAACCACCATTTAATCAATCAGGCAGCATTTTCTCCTTTATCCACATTTTTTTTGACGTCTTTTTAGGGTGGTTTTGATGTAGAGGTTTAACCATTCATGAAACAACTGTTTTGGTTACCTGCAGAGGAGACTCGTAATCTTGTAACGCACAATGCTGACTTTTAACAACTATTCCAGAAAGCTTTTTTAAAAAAAACACTCTTGGAAAAGCAGAAAATGCTGTTAACTCTTTACACCACACAAGAAAATTTTAGACTAATCCAAATTGAAAGCATTTGCAGACGACAAAATAAAGGCAACTGAAAAATCGAAATTTGGTCTGGGAAGGATAGAAAATATTGTGGGAAAAAGACAAAATGCTGGTTACAAGCATTTTTTCCTTTTCACACAATGTTTTCTTAAGGCTTTTTTCTCAGGGTTGTTAAAAGTCAGGATTGTTTGGTACAGAGTTCACCAGCATTTTCTCCTTTTCCCACAATGTTTTCTATGTGATCAAAGAAAAATTATACCATTTGAGCCACACTGAAATTGTCAACTGCAAATACTTTCAATTCGGACAAGACTAAAAATATGTTGTCTGGTATAGGGCTAAACACTGTACTAAAAGGATGTAAGGTTACCAGCACTTTCTCCTCTTAAAACAGTGTTTTTCAAAGGGCTTCTTTCACAGGGTTGATTAATATTGAGATTGTGCGAATAAAGTTTAAACATGAACTATCACAATCAGTTAACCCATTACCACACACTCCCTACTTTTGACGCCCCTGAGAAAGAAGCCTTCAGAAAACATTGTGGGAAAAGGAGAAAATGCGAGTAACCAGCATTTTCTCCTTTTCCCACGTTTTCTACCCTTCACAAAACAAATTCAAATTTTCAGTCACTTTGATTTTGTCATCTGCAAATGCTTTCAATTTGGACCAGTCTACAATATTGTTGTTTGGTAATGGGTCAAGGTTTCATTCATGAGTCCATGTGAAAATACAGTGGCAAAAGAAGAAATTACTCCTTTAAAACATTGTTGAAAAGCAAGAAAATGCACCCTTTTTCTCCTTTTGGTATCATTTTCAAGTGGAATTAGTTTGACACAGGAAAAGTTGTTTACAGACAATAAATTATTGGCAGACAGGTAAATGAAGTCTTCCTTAAAGATGCACCCTTATGGCCAGAAAGTAAACAAACACTTCTTTACAATGTGTAAAATCTAGACAGCCATGTAAATGTCGGTAAAAGTATATCCAATATAATGTTTATGTGACAAAGAGACACCAGGGTTTTGTCTTTGATATAAACCAATAACCACAGATGTTACGTCTATGGCTAGCCGCAATAGAATGAAATGCATTTTCTATCCGTCGTAATCTCTGTAACCTTGCAACCTACAATGGCAACATTTGGCACAAAGGTTCAAGAATGATTATAATTTCATGAAATAAAGATAAAATTGGTTACAAAACTGGATGAAAACGTGTAAAGATTCATCTTTAAGTCTTCCTTCTTAAAGTCTATCAAGATATGGACCGGGTCACTTGTCTAGTTGATGAACAGTTTATGACGGGTATTTTGTCAATCCAGCAGGCATTCTAGTAGGAGAGTCGGTAATTACTGTGACCTGTAAATATTCAATAACGCTACCATTGATACATTTGGACTGTTTCAAGCATAACCGGCTAAAATCTGTGAATTTACAGCAGACAACTCCGCGAAAAACCTTGAAATACATGGTGATTTAGTATGTATTTACACTTTACCACATGACAAGCTTGTGAAGCAAGTGTTTTTAGTAGTAACAGAGGTAAATTTTAAATGTCAGTTTTCACACCATGACACAGATGACAACACTGCTTTGCCAGGGCTATCATTTTCTTCAAAAACAGCAAAGTAGAAAATTTTGGTGAAAGCTAGATTATATGCAATTATAACAGTAAAAAACAACTTTAAACAAAGACTTGTTTTCCTACAAAAAAAAAATCCCCCCCCCCTTTTTTGATTGATTACTAATCTATTATAAAGTTAATACCATTTTCTCCCAGATTTCTATTGTGGATATGAAATTGTGCGTAAAATGAGTAAGAAAAATAATCAGGGGGAAATAAACATAATTTTACAAGCCAGAGTTATGGTTCTTCAGCATGACACTTCACCTCATGTTGCTTTACAAATTTTTGAAGTTTTATCAAAATACCTTAACCCTTTACTCCATAGATACTCATTTCTACGTGTTGCTTGTAGGAGCCTTTGAAAAACATTGTAGCAAAAGGTGAAATTGCTTGTGACGAGCAATTTCACCTTTTGCCACAATGTTTTCTATGCTACCAAAAGGTGTCATATACACATAAGAAACAGCTGTTATTTAGGGTCAATAAGAGATACCACAGAAATGCCTTATGGGGTAAAAGGTTTTCAAGTTACAGTGAGGATACGATTTGTGGCGGACAGACACATCAGAGGAAACAAGGTTGTCTCTTGACCCTGTCGAGGGTTGACAAAATTTCTTGAAAAGTAGCTTTTTTACTTCCTTTATATTATAAAAAACCAAGAATTAGGCCTATTATGTTTCCCACAAGTAGTATGAAAGTTTTTACACAAAGATAACAATCTTACACACATGAAAGTTCACAACAAATACATCTAGCTGAAATACAAATTGTATATGGCGGGATTGGAACCCATGTTTAAGGTTTAGAAGACCAATACCATAATCACTAAGCCAAAAAGATATCTCCCTAATGCAGTACTGTTAGGTATTATATTTAAATGGAGACGAAGCTATGCATGAAGGAGTGATCTCCAGTAACCATGGAAGATACCTTATTAAAAACTCCTCTCCCAAAATAATCTGCCACCACAGAAAATCCATCCTGTGACCTCTCTAGTTGGTTGTGGAATGACTCGTGCAAATCTCTGCTCTGTTCCTGGGCTCTGATTATATCCATGATTTTTCTGAAAATTATATTGACCCTTTATTGTACCATCAAGGGTTTTCACGACCCTGGGAGAGTATGCATATTAACCCTTTACCAAACAATCCCTGGTTTTTACTACCCTGAGATAGAAGACTTTTGAAAACATTGTAGAAAAAGGAGAAAATGCCGGTAACCAGCATTTTCTAGTTTTCCCACGATGTTTTCTACCGTGCTGGAAACAAATTTCAATTTTTGTGTTCCGTTTATTTTGTTGGACCAGTCTAAAATTTTGTCGTTTGGCAAAGGGTTAACTCTTTACTAAACAACAAAATTTTAGACTGGTCCTATCTGAAAGCACTTGAAGACAACAAAACTTAACTCAAAACTACAAATTTGTTTTCAGCAGAGTAGGAAACATTGTGGGAAAAGGAGAAAATGCTGGTTACAAGCATTTTCTCCTTTCATCAAAGTTTTCAAAAGGCTTCTATCTCAGGGTCGTGAAATCCAGAAATTGTTTGGTAAAGAGTTTATACACTTACGGAAAAGAAAAAAAATGCTGGTAAACAGCATTTTCTCCTTTTCTCACAATGTTTTCCATCCCATTGTCTAGGTAAAGGCCATTTCTACTAATTTTGAGAATATTCTCTGCAGATGTTTTGAATTTGTAAGAGTTAATATTTTGTCATCTTGGAAAGGTTCTGGTGAATCTATACCACACAATGATAGACCAATCTAAATTGGAAGCATTTGCAGACAACAACATAATGTGACTGAAAAATGGAAGTTTTCATTTGCAAAGGGTAGAAAACATTAAGGGAAAAGGAGAAAATGCAGGTTACCAGCATTTTCTTCTTTTCCCTCAATGCTTTTAAAAAGCTTCTTTCTAAGGGCTGTTAAAAGTAATGTTTGTGTTGTAAATAGCTAATTTTTTACCACACAACCTGACGTTTAATGATTCTGAAAAAAGACTTTTGAAAACATTGTAAGAATAGAAGAAAATGCTGGTAACCAGCATTTTCTCCTTTTCTCTCAATGTTTTCTACCCTACTGGAGTAAAAATTCAATTTTTGAGTTCCCTTTATTTTGCTATCAGCAAGTGCTTTCAATTTGGACCAGTCTTAAACTTTGTTGTTTGGTAGAGAGTTAATACATCAGCGAAAAGTATTGACCCATGCCAGTCTGAGTCTATGCAGGCCAACATGGGCTAAAACTTCGCTATCTTCCAATTTTCTGTATGTCCAAGGACCACTCTACCTCATGTTTCAGGCAGTTGTTTGAAAAAAAAAAAGGATTTTATGGATCCATAATTATGCAACAACTTGCTTGGCATAATGTATCCTGGAGATAGATTAATCTCCCTTTTGTCAGAGTATTGGCTCAATTACTTTTACACAAAAAAAAAGTTGTATTTATACCTATTCTCCTGAAGACAGACTGGACACTCACTTTCATGTTCATCAAAATCATGTCCTGTTATATTTTCATAGCAGCTGAAATATGAATTTATGATTTTTATCTTTCTTTCATGCTCATCAAAATCATGTCCTGTTATATTTTCATAGCAGCTGAAATATGAATTTATGATTTTATCAATCTTTCATGCTCATCAAAATCATGTTATGTTAAATTCTCAAAGAGCTGAAATATGATTTTATGATTCTATCAATCTTTCATTTTCATCAAAATCATGTCATGTTATATTTTCATAGCAGCTGAAATAAGAATTTGACAGCAGGTGATATGAATTTATGATTCTATCAATCTTTCATGCTCATCAAAATCACGTTATGTTATATTCTCACAGCAGCTCAAATATGATTTTATGATTCAATCAATCTTTCATGCACATCCAAATCATGTTCTGTTACAGTTTCATGTCTGCTGAAATATGAATTTGATAGCAGGTGAAATATGAATTTACAATTTTATTAATCTCTCATGTTCATCAAAATCGTGTTATAGTTTCATAGCAGCTGAAATATGAATTTGATAGCAGGTGAAATATGAATTTATGATTTTATCAATCTTTCATGCTCATTAAAATCATGTTCTGTTATAGTTTCATAGCAGCTGAAATACGAATTTAAGATTTTATTAATCTTTCTTGCTCATCAAATCAAGTTCTGCTATCAAAAACAGGATCAAAATCAAGTTCGCTATTTACGTAACTGGGTCATTCTAGTGAAAATTATATTAGGTAAACATTCAACACAATCTGGAAATCCTTTATTTGACCCATTACCAGACAATCCCTACTTTTGACGACCCTGAGAAAGGAACCTTTACAAACATTGTAGGAAAAGGAGAAAGTGCTGGTAACCAGCATTTTCTCCTTTTCCCACAATGTTTTCTTCCCTTCACAAAACTAATTTCAAATTTTCAGTCACTTTTATTCTGCCATCTGCAAATGCTTTCAATCTAAATGGAGTCCATCGGAGTGGATCTTACTCTCATCAGACTTAAACCGTTTGATGCAAAGAGGCTAACAGATCTTTATACATACACAAAGGAGAGCACCTGCCATTGTGAGAAATAATTTAGAAAATGCTGGTATCTTGAAAAAAAAAAATGAAAAAAATAGCCAGACTGAACACAATTATCCCTATAGGAAGAGTTGTCATTTTAATACCAGTAATAATTATGCTACAGTTTTAGCATAGTTTTAGCAAAGTTGTTTCCTTTAGTTTCCCAGTGTCCATTTGTAGTCAAATGATACAATGAATTGTGAATAATGGGCTAAGGTGAAATATTGACATTTTGAAATACCCAACTATCTATGTATATCTTGTGATTCTAGCTTTTTATCCCATTTTTCATGAGCACCAATGCGTCTGTAATACCAGACATACAGACAGATATTTCCGGTGGATTAGATGATATCTTATATTCTTTTCGTGAAAAATAGAAACATACCCATAAGTTCATAAAAATAAGAAACATAAAAATTGATTTTAACTAAACTTGTGGAAATTTTGGGGTGTGAAAAAAACCTGATATACAGTATTTATCAAGCCAAACTCTCTTACCAATTTCTATGAGTATTAGGCCCAAAATGTGGCCTCTTCAAGTGCACACAAGAGTTTTCTAAAATCTGGTCCAGTGACCTACTTTTTGACCCGATATGTCCCATTTTTAAAATTGTCCCAGATATTATTAAGGCAAACACTTAGACAAATTTTCATGAACACATCTTACCAAAACCATGGTCTCAAGGTAATTGTTGTCATCCCAACGACAGATAACGGACACAGCACAATCCTAAAAGCTCAGATAAGCTAAAAAAGCTCAAGAAAAGGAAAGCCTACTTACTATTGATGGAATGAATGAGGCTCACAGAGACAGTGGACTGAAGGTAATTCTAAAGCCTGATTACAGATACAGCATTTTGTATTCTGAAATATCTTGGCCCTGTGACAAATAAAAAACAAAACAACATGTTTATTCAAAATATTATGTTCAAAGGATTTGATAATCAGTAATCACTTTATACAATGTAAAATACAACTTGAAATAAATTTGAAATTGTTGTATCTTTCCAAATGCAAAGATTCAAATCCCTCTGCGCACAAGAGCAAGTTGATATTGGCCTACCTGCCAACTTCTCTATTAGTTGTTTAATCCTTTAACGAACAATCCCATGTTTTTACGACCCAGAAAAGAAGCCTTTTGAAAACATTGTGGGAAAAGTAGAAAATGCTGGTAACCAGCATTTTCTGCTTTTCCCACATTGTTCTTTTCCCTTCCTGAAACAAATTTCAATTTTTCAAAACATTTATCTTGTCATCTGCAAATGCTTTAAATTTGGACAACTCTAAAATTGTTTTTTTTTTGGTAAAGAATTAGGTCATAATTACCAGTACATGATGTTTAGTCATATTATTCTGACTCAAGACTGCATTTAAAGTACAATATCTGGTCATCTTTTACTGACCACATGTATCCATTTTACTTATTTCGGGAGTGGTATTATGGGGTCTGAGGGTTACTGGCCCGCCTAGTTAGGGTTTCCAATTTGATAATACACAAATTGGTCGAATTTAAAGATGCACCCTTACAGACAGAGAGTAAACAAACGTTGTTACACCTTTACAACCTTTCAATGTGTAGCATCTAGATAGCTGTGTAAACATAGATAAAAAATAGCTATAAGGTGTATGGGATATAGAGACTTAACTTTGATTTAAACCAGAAACTGTGGTTGTTATGTCTATGGCTAGCCACAATAGAATGAAATACATTTTCCATTTTCTGGTTAACAGCATTTTCTCCTTCCCCACAATGAATTCAGAAGTGTTCTTCCTCTGGGTTGTAAAAACCAGGGATTGTTTGGTAAAGGGTTTACAGTAAATATCTTGTGTAATGACAGAAATATTAGGAAATTTCAAAGTTTTTGCACTTTGACGACACAGACAGCAGGGCTATGACAAAGTAGCCAATCTGAAAATGTTTACGTTGTTTTGAGTTCCTCAATCTGCTGCCTTTTCTTGGCTGTATCCTCCTGGTATTGTTTTATCAGCCTCTCATCCTCAGCTATCTGATCATTCTCACTCTGCAGCTTGCGTATAATGTAGTTCTTGATCACTGAGAGGGTTGCAGTAGAGCTGTGAGCAAGGGTCTGAATGACCAAGAGCGGAGGTAATAGATTCTTCTTGTCAATATCTGAATGATGTCATTAAGGATTGGATAGTTCTATGAGGTACCACACATAAATAATTATACAATTTTACGCCTGGAATCATTAAGTTAAGAAAAGGACATTCATGTTACTGTATATGTAACATTTTTTTTACTGCTGTAAAAGTTTATAGATTTAGGTAAAAAATAGGTGATCTAAATTTCTACGACTTTACTTTTTACTAATAACAGGGCTTCAGAAAGAGGGAGTGATTTTGTTTTTCAAATTGAAAATGTTAATTATTGTCTACAAAACCCTATGTTGTGGTTACTCATTAGAATCATCTCATCGCCGCAATAGCAGATTTAAAATACCATCATTTCCTCTTATCTGAAGCTCTGTAATAACATATATGTGCAAAGAATTAGCTCATTAGAATTTTCAGCACCGTGAACAGGTTTACATACCCCTGCCACCTGACCGTACAACTAATAATGTATTAACCCTTTACCAAACAACAAAATTTTAGACTGGTCCAAATTCCAAGCACTTACAGACGACAAAATAAATGTAACTCAAAAATTGAAATTTGTTTCCAGCATGGTAGAAAAGATTGTGGGAAAAGGAGAAAATGCTGGTTACCAGCATTTTCTCGTTTTCCCACAATGTTTTCAAAAGGCGTCTTTCTCAGGGTCGTTAAAAGTCGGGATTGTGTGGTAAAGAGTTAAGTTCTTTGAGTTCAAAAGATACTATGTAAGACTACACCAAGCTGGGCTCTAGTGCTCTCCTTTCTGGCAAAGTAGGATAGGGCTTGGACCCACAGATTTGGATCCTGGGTTCTGAAAAAATACAAAAATAAAATAATAGCAGACAGTTTTTGTTTATAATTGATTGTATGTTGTTTAATGCCATTTTCAACAATATTTCAGTTAAGGTAGTGAACCTGTTATACTTCTAGTACAGGATGGCATAAAATTTCTTGACAGCTGATTAAGACAGATTTATACAGATATAATACTTTTGCACATTTTCAACCGACCACAAATTCCTTGGATGTCCGTCTTGAAATTTTTTGTTGATACTTTGGTTAGTTTCCAGAAAAGTGTGGTAATTATCATATCCCTTTGTAATGAGAATATAGTGGTTTTAGATTCATGAATGATAATTCTAGGAAGGACAAAAAGGAAAAAGTGGCACGGTGAAAGTAATATTAATACTCTTTTTTAATCGTAGCAAATTTTGTAGGATTACATTATAGTGGAAATAACTGTTTTTTATTATGAGTCCACTACGTTAAATCGCTACAGCCAAGGCATCTATCCATGTTTTCTTTTTACCAGCACTCCGCTCAATATTCTTTCCAAAGCCACTGACTGTTTTCCCATTATAACCATCTTCCAAACAATGATTTAATCTTTACCAAACGACAATTTTTTTAGATCGATCCAAATTGCAAACATTTGTAGACAAAATAAATGTGATAGAAAAGTTGAAATTTGGGAATGGTAGAAAACATTGTGGGAAAAGGAGAAAATGCTGGTTACCTTGAATAGGACTAAGGATGTTCTTAAGAACAGCTGGTGAATACAGACTCTGGCCCATTGTGTGAACAGAATGACTGACAGCATATTAAAAGAAGAGAGAAATCTTTCGCAAATTGAACAAACATACATCTATATGGCCCATTAAATGCGAAAAGGGGCATTTGGTAAAGTGTTGTATTAGATCAGCCTGCGCAGTCAGCACAGGCTAATCCGAATCGACACTTATTGTGTTATATAATTTTCTGTTTTGTGCAAGTCTACTGTAGAATAAAATGAAATGTAATGGTAAAATGCCATCTTGGATAAAACTGCGCAGACTGCGCAGGCCGATCCGAGATGACACATTATGCAAATGTCCGAGGGCCCCTTTTTGCGTAGAGCAAGCCATACAATATTTTAGCACAAAAATTGAAGACTACAAACCCAAATTTTTTACATGTCTCTATGACTAGATCGTAAGCATCATGTTCCATGTGATAGCGTATTATCTGCTGATATCTGCAACAAAAGTAAAAGTCGGTGTTAACAATCCATCTGTTCTACAACTATAAATCTGTAAATTTCTGCAGCTAAATAATTTTCCAATGTTTCATAAAAATTTTACTCTTTTTTTCTTTACCAATCAACATAATTTTAGGGTTTTTTTT
Organism: Tridacna crocea; assembly: GCA_943736015.1. NCBI lineage: Eukaryota > Metazoa > Mollusca > Bivalvia > Cardiida > Cardiidae > Tridacna > Tridacna crocea. The sequence continues at coordinate 26,807,534 of OX031066.1, read as the reverse complement.
CTAAATTGAAGGCAATTGCAGATGACGAAATAAAGTGACTGAAAATTTGAAATTCGTTTTGTGAAGGATAGAAAAGATTGTCAGAAAAGGAGAAAATGCTGGTTATCAGTATTTTCTCTTTTTCCCACAATGTTTTCTGAAGGCTTCTTTCTCAGGGTTGTCAAAGGTAGGGATTGTGTGGTAATGTGGTAAAGGAATATTTGTTGTACAAAGTACAGGGTAAGCTTGAATGCCTATTGCATATTTTTATATTAGCTCAGTGTATGTTTGATTGAAAATATAGGTTTTCCATTACTTTCAGCTTAGCGTGACCAAGAAAACTAAAAAAATTTTGTCTTGTATTTACATACATTTTCTAAACTGGTCATGAAGCTAAACTGATACTTCTGACAAATTTCTCAGTATCTGAAGTAAGTTGCTATAAAATTTGAATAACTTTTAATTCACTCTTTAACAAACAATAACATATTAAACTATTCCCAACTGTAACCCTATACCAATCGACATAGTTTACAAGCACTCGAATTTGAAAGCAGTCACATACAATAAAACAAATGTACCTGAAAGGTTGAAACTTGATTTTGGAAGCATGAAAAATATTGTGGGAAAAGGACAAAAGGCTGGTTTCTCCTTTTAGTCTGGTCTGTTAACTCGATTTTTTAGCAAAATGTTTACACTCCGGACGAAAGCAACAAATTTTGCATACAGTTAATAGCCATCATTCCGACCCATTTGCGCCTGGTGTGCCCGATTTTAGTGGCCTAGTTCATTAATTACAGCCTATTATATATTCGGATAGATGTAGTGTCCGAATACTCTTCCTTTGTACTTTATCAGAACGCATATATTTGTATCTCACAATGTTTGACCAAGGAGGGTCGATCAAAACGCTTTCAAATTTAAGAGAACTTCATGTTTTTATCGAAAATTTGTTTTTTATTAACTTTGTAGGTGGATTTTGGTTCATTTTCAGTAACATAGATGTGAATAAATCCGAAATGATACACAATGGGCATTTTTAGTAATTTTTTCACGTTTATATTTAGTTCCGAAATTTTTGAAAGGTGCAATGAACCTAAAACGGCTGTGCCGGTAGTTTTATTAATCACCTTTTTCGAAGATACACACAAAAAAAAGAAATGTCGTTTTATCAATCTTTCGGTAAACTTCAGAGAGTAAAGCAGTACCATTAGCGCCATCTTCTGTCGACCGTGTTGATAGAACTTTTTGTATGCGTTAACCTTTAAGCTGCCAAGCGCGACTAAATGATCTTTTGCAGACAATGTAGACTAAGATCAGACTACGAAGAATGTGCAGTCTGATCCTAGATCATCTACACTGTCCGATACGGAGACATTTTTCCTTGAGATATTCCTCTGAAATAATATTTGGGATTTTACGATCGGCTTTAAAGTGTCATTTAATTAGTAGGATAAGGTTTAATAATTTGAAAAACAAACCCCCCCGCCGATTCCGAAAAAAATAAGTGCAAATATACAGTTAAACTGGGACCGGTTAAATCAGCTTACATAATAATGCATTTGAAAACAAAACAAAAAAAAGTGTTCGGGCAGAAAAATGCATCTTTTAGAAAAGGCCAGTAATTAGAACAGACTTATCCTCTGTAACAGATTTTAACCATTTCAACCCTTTACAAGTGATATCATCGTAATGCTGAACGGGATAAACACTTAATTATGACACTTGTGTGTTAGTCGGTGCTCGAACTTCTGTTTTTTCTAGAAGGAATGGGAGGTTTGAGATTTGAATTGAATTTTGTTATTACGATGGTTAATTTATAAGGTAGTTCAAACAGGAACATGACAAAAATGCAACTATAGAGATTTTAGATATTATTTCAAAATCAGGATTTTCGCTGTAAATTGAAAATGTATGATATCCCAGTTTTTGGTAAATAAACCGTCTCTGTCTATTTGCAGATACTGGAACTTTTTTTTTAAAAACAAAAATTATTACTTTAATAGTTTAAATAAATCTAACCACCAATTCCTGGATTTCGAGCCAGTACGTTAAAAAACTTAGCCACGGAATTCAGCAAACATTAGTTGATCAATCAGACATAAAAATAGGAAAGGTCTATTGCAGTTATATTAATGTTATTTTTCTCCCTTTTCCCCAATTTCTTACAATACTGAATCTTCATTAACTCTTTACAAAACAAAAATTCGAGACTTGCCCAAATTGCAAGCCTTTGCAGGCAAAAATTTGAATGAGACTTGAAAAAATGAACAGAACAGAACAGAACAGAACTTTATTGTTTCAACTTGAACTACATAGCAGTTCATCGTTATATACAAATAACAAAGAAGCATACATGCAACAATGGCATAATAATTTTTGAAAGGAAAGAAAAATTTGGTTTGATCTACGAAAGTAAAATCAAATTGGAGGTTTTAAAATTCAATTTCAATTTTCAATTTCCATCTATATATGCATGCCTGTTCACTCAGAGTGAAAAGTTCATGCAGACATAAATGGAGATAAAATGGAATTAATGTGTTGTTAATAAAACAAATATGAAACAAATATGCAGTTCGTCAAAAGTATTAAATCGTATATGAGAATTGCAGGTAAAGAATTCAGCAAACAACTTAAAAATTCCGAAAATAATACAATCTATACTTGTATTGGCATAATAAATTATATACAATATCTAATTCAAAGACATATATAAACATATACAAATATACATAATCAACCTAAACTATAGTGTTTCACACTTAGTTTAGTGTTTCACACACTTGAAAAAGTGAAATTGTTTGTAAGAAGCATAGCAAATGGAAAAGGAGAAAAAAGGTGGTTACCAGAACTTTATCACTTTTCTACAACATTTTGGAAAACTATATTTCTCAGGGTCGTGAAAAGCTTGTGTTATGCGGGATAGGGTTTTAAACAGTTACAGTGAATGTTTTCACCCGACGACGTCCATATACTTAACATATGGGGGGACGGACAAAAGTCCCGGCTGGACAAAAGCCCACTGGGCAAAAGCTCACTGCTAATTTTGACAGGGAGGACAAATGCCCACTGCTTATAAATAAAAAGAGTATAAAAAATGATTTTTTAATCATTTTTGTAGGGAAAAAATAAAACACACAAAGATTTAATGATCAGAATGATCAAATTGCTTTTTCTTTCTTCTCAATGTTTAATTCTCTGCAACGTTTCCCATTCTAATAGCAACCATGTGAAAGAAGAAGAAAATTCTGCTTATCGGCATTTTCTGCTTTTCACATAATGTTTTCTACTTTTTGTAGAGACAATTCACATAATATATACGAAACTTATTAGTTCCATACATGATCTGACAGAACTAAAAGTTCTATTGGACTATTGTCCCAGTGGGCTTTTGTCCTAGTGGGCTTTTGTCCAGTGGGCTTTTGTCCCATTCGGTTTTTGTCCTACACCCAGCATATGGAGACGATAGAATAAAGGTGGTTCAAATGGTTGTAATTGTCCTTGAAAAAGTAAAACATATTGTTGAAGCTGGAGAAAGATTCCTTTTTTTTTCCCAATATTTTCTCTCACACTTTGAAAATTCATTTTTCACAGATGTTTTTGAACTATATATTAATTACTTTTTTTTGCGGGGGTGGGGGTTTGGGGGCGGGGGGTGGGGGCGGTGCTGAGGTTGAGGATGTGAGACAAAAACAGAAAGTGGGACAAATCAGCACGTCTGCCCCCTTTTTTCCGGGTCGTCAAAACACGAAATATTTTGGTAAAAGGTAAAATAGCGGTCCAGTGTATTCAGAGAGACAGGGACAGTCCATTTACTGATATTACAGCACTATTATCAAACCGTCTTTGTTGCGTTTTCAGGCATGTTCCTAGTTCCTACTGATGAATAACTTCATGTTATAGATCATGGACAAAAGAAACGTGGCTTCAGATCAAATTTCAAACCTTCCATACCGTTTTCACAAAATATTTATTCAAACTTCATTTTGAGCATTTAAAGATGTGAAAAATGGGTAAAGGGTTAACTCGGTATTCTTTTGATCTCGGTATGGCACTGCAGGATGGGTGACCTATAGAAGAGTTGTAATGTACTGTCTTCTTACAGATTTCCACACATGTGTCACATTAAACTGACTCTTTGTATCTTTTGTTTCATATTAATGCACCCGTATGGCGATCATTATGGGTGGGATTTTGAATTATACACAGGTTACAGAGGGTTCATTCTTAGTCTATGCTCTTTATTTCAATACGATCTCATAAAATGCATATTTTGTCTATTCATGATTGTTTTTTTTCAAAAGTAATATCAAGAAATATTACTAAATTGTGTTGGAATTGATTTCCTCTAGATTTTTTGCTATGTCATTTTCTTCTCAGTTGTGAGTTTGTCCAAATTTAAAGGGTTTGCAAACGGGAGATACAGCATTTGTCCTTGAAAAAAAATGCTTTGGATAAAAAGAAAATATCCGTTATATCAAAAGTAATCGCAAATCGTCTATTGCACTGTATGCGGAAATCTGAAGGCAATTTGATTTGTCCTGCCGATCTGCCAAATTCCAAGGAATCCTATATGCGAAATTCAAAGTCAGTTCTTTTTAAGTATGTAAAGTGCAAGGAAATGACAGGCAAATGGACGGACAGATAAACACACAGATACGAAAGACATATAGAATATTCATAAAATCAATCCGTAAATCCAGCTTTGCCTTTAAAATAGCAAAATACTTCTGAAACACCATTTTTTGTCGATCATACAATGTGACTAAACAGGAAACAACCAACTTACTGTTCTACAAAGGAAGAGTATTCGGACAGTACAGTTATCCGAATTTCAAATCGCAATAAAAATTGATCTAGGGCCTTAAAATCGGGCACACCCCTTTTTTTCGTTTTAGAAACGTATCGTTTACATCATATAAAATTTTCATACTTTTGTCCGGCTGGTAAACATTTTTGAGCTAACAGACCGGACTATTTTCCCTCAATATTTTCAAAAGGCTTCCATCTTAGGGTGTAAAAATCGGGGATCATATGGTAAACTCGGCAACTTACAAATGTGCTTTTTCATACAAGTAGAGTATTCCACTTCTAAAGTTGTTCATCTGACACAGGACTAGGGCTTGATCTAGATCATACTTGGCCTGAATAATGTTCAGAAAGACATGGCATCAGGGTCCGGCTTCACCAACCGTTCCTAAGAATGTTCTTTGTCTTATTCTCCTGAATTGTCTACATTTGTAAGTAACACAACTTCTGATCAGAAAGGTTTAGCCCATCAGAAGTTGTGTTACTTAGAAATTTAGAAAACTTTGGAGAATAAGACATAGAATATTCTCAAGAATGGTTAGTTAATATGGGCCCAGTTTGCATCACATTTAACATTATAGGATTACCTCTATATATTCATTATATGAAAAATAGAGCTGAAAACTTTGGAAAAAGTCTAGAGTAATACAGACAGTCAAGTAAGAATTTATTCTGTGATATACAGTGTTTTATACATGACCCATGTTCAGGTTGTTTCAGTGGACCACTCCTTCCAGCATGGCTTCATTCCGATTTAAATAAAATACATAACAACTGTGTTGGGAAGATATCTCTTTAGCTCAGTGGTTAAGGTATTGGCTTTTTGTTCATGCAAATCTTGCAATAGAATAGTCCTGGAGCAAGCAGAAAGTTTACAAGAAAGTTTCCACCTAGGTCAATCTGCATGAATTGTGCAGGCTGACCAGGGTCAATACTTTTTTTCCCTTACATTAGACCTGCTTTTTCATATACATAGCTCACATACATTTGAAAAGACTGTCACAAAAAGAAAAGCTACCCATTATGGATTTTTTTCCCTCCCTACAATATGAAATAGCCTTCTGCACAATCATCATCATCATCATCATCATCATCATCATCTTCGTCTTCATAATCATCAACATTTTTCACTATCATCATTTTATGTATTTCATCTTCTTCTTCTTCTTCTTTTTCTACTTCTTCATAATCATCAACATTTTTCACCAAGATAACTATTGCGCAGGAACAAATATATCCTCCTTCAATTGAAGAGAAAGAATAAAAAAAATTGGTATTTTTCACTGACTGTAACCACGAAATATCAAAATTATATTACACCAATATTGCTCGATAAACTATCAGAAGGCATGAAATAATTACTTACCTCTGGACTCTGTAGCAGTTCCATAGTCTTTTTCTCTCTATCCAACTTTGCCTTCAATATACAACAGTTGGTATCTTACAATGTTCTATGGACAGTGTAGATCAAGATCAGGTACAGTGTGACCTTGGATCAAACCTTTACCACATTTGGCAATATTCAAACAAAGTTGGGCCGTTAAATTGCAATACTTGAAATCTTTTAACCCTTTACCACACAATGACGACTTTTGACGACTCTGAGGTAGAAGCCTTTTGAAAACATTGTGGGAAAAGGAGAATATGCTTATTTGAGAAGGCTAGAAAAGATTGTGGGAAAAGCAGAAAATGCTGGTTACCGGAATTTTTCAATTTCCCCCAATGTTTTCTACCCTTCCCAAATCAAATTTCGATTTTTCAGTCACATTAATTTTGTCGTCTGCAAATGCTTTCAATTTGGACCAGTCTATAAATTTCTTGTTTGGTAAGGAGTTAAGCATTCAACATTCTCTTATTGTCAGCTCTGTGAAGGTTTCATCAATGTAAAGCATATATCTAAAAATCTGATTTTGGATGAATCTTCAATTACACACAAACAAATCTTCAATAACATAAAAATGAATCTCCAATCACACAAGAATGAATCTTCAGTTACACACAAATGAGTCTTCAATTACCTAAGAATAAATCTTCAATTACCTAAGAATAAATCTTCAATTACATACAAATGAATTTTCAATTACATACAAATGAATCTTCAATTACATACAAATGAATCTTCAATTACATAAGAGTAAATCTTCAATTACCTAAGAATAAATATTCAATTACATACAAGTGAATCTTCAATTACGTACAAATGAATCTTCAATTAGATACAAATGAATCTTCAATTACATACAAATGAATCTTCAATTACATAAGAGTAAATCTTCAATTACGTACAAATGAATCTTTAATAACATAAGAATGAATCTTCAATTTCACACAAATGAATCTTCGATTACAAAAGAATAAGTCTTCAATTATATACAAATGAATCCTCAATTACATTCAAATGAATCTTCTATTACGTACAAATGAATTTTCAATTATGTACAAATGAATCTTCAATTACAAAAGAATTAATCTTACGGGTTACCAGCATTTTCTCCGTTTCCCACAATATTTTTTTTAAAGGGCTTCTATATTGTGTGGTAAAAAAAGACTGTTGGAAAAGGTTATAATTATGCTAGTAACCAGCATTTTCTCCTTTTCCCACAATCTTTACAAAAGGCTCCTTCAACAGGATCATTAAAGCTCTAGATCATGTGGTAAAGCATTAAACTTTCCTGCAAGAGCATGGCCCATTTATTTTGTGGGCGAGGCCTGTGCAGCAGTTTACATATTACCTACTTCCATTTAACCCGATCCTGACCTTTGTGCTGAATATATAAGTAGCCAAACAAATAAAGATCCAACTATTATTCGGAAAGTTACATATACATAAGAAAGTATTGACTACTTCATTTAACCCATTACCACATGAAAAAAATTTAGAATGGTCCAAATTGAAAGCATTTGCAGACGATAAAATAAAGGTGACTGGAAAATTGAAATTTGTTCTGGGAAGGGTAGAAAACACTGTGGGAAATGGAGAAAATGCTGGTCACTAGCATTTTCTCCTTTTCCCACAGAGTTTTCAAAAGGCTTCTTTCTCAGGGGCGTCAAAAGTAGGGATTGTGTGGTAATGGGTTAACCTGATCCAAACCTTTATGTTGAATCTATTAGTGGGAATATAAATAGACTGATTGATACTATGGTGTTTAATGTTGTTGTCAACATTATTTCAGTTATATCATGGCTGCCAGTGCACCCATCTATCCTTTCCTGGAGCTCCTGTTATCAGTACTCCACACAAGATTCTTTCTAAGCCATCTTTTGCTTTCCCACAAAACCATCGTCAAAACAATGATCAATGGTGAGAGAGGAATGAATCCTGTCACAATGACTATCATCAATCCTCAGAAAGAAAATGGCCCGGGATCGAACTAACGACCCCCTGTTCTCGAATGAGCTACCTTGGCTCAGCCATATAAAATAGAACACTGACTATTATTATGAAAGTTTTATATACACAGGAAGGTACTTTTGTACACAAGTAAGCAATTTAAGCCTTAGTCTACAAAGCCCTTTAGTGGCCAGTGTAGATCAAGATCAGTCTGCACAGAAAGTGCAGTCTGATCTTGGATCTACACATTTAGATGAGGGGATATTTCCCCAAGAAATAACTTTGAAATTGCAATTCTTTTTATTACTATTGATCGGAAAGCTTCAATTAACTTATGTAGTAGATTAAGGATTGACTGGTGTATACCGAGCAAAATACTTCCATGGCCATTCGGAACATTTGACGACTGATGCCGAGGGTAAAAAAAAATATTAATCTATGTAAATCATTTTGATCTGGGTCAGGTTAAATGAAGCAGATAATACCATAATGCTGAAATAAATAGTGTACCTACATTGGTATTATCTTGTTCATGAACTATGTCATGTAGATAAAGCTCCAACAGCGTGTTGTATAGTAAGTTGGGAGAATTTGGTTGAACCTGGAAAATAAAGTTCTTTGCCTTCATTATGTACACTGACCTTTCTTTAACCCTTTACCAGACAATCCAGGATGTTCATGACCTTTCTTAGTAGAAGCCATTTAAAAACATTGTGGGAAAAGGAGAAAATGCTGGTAACCAGCATTTTCTCCTTTTTCCACAATGTTTTTTACCCTGTCAATGCTAATTGTACCATTTGAACCACAAAGAAATTTTTGTCTGCCAGTGCTGTCATGTACATAGCTAACACTTTGTCATCTGGTAGAGGGTTAAATCCAGAGACATATTTAGACTGCAAAAGGTTGGTTAACAAGAAAAAAAAATAAAACAAAAAAAAATCTACTCAAGGAAACTTGACAAATAAAGTCAAGTCTGTCGTCAAACAAGTTTTAAAATCCATAAAATCTTTTAGTGTTTTTAATGCACCTTTCTGATAGATTTATTCCTCTCTTACGACTGTAAATTATGTTGATGATGTTTATGTGGGAAGGCAGCCAGTGACTCAAAATCAGAGCTATGCAATGCATTGGCAACAACTGAGATTAAATTAGAAATGGCATTCAACACAAAACAAATCAAACCTAAATTTAAAATGCATTCTAGTTTCCAAATATCTAAATCATTACCAAATGTATTTGAAGTTCCTTTATCCCATAAAGCTTATCAAAACTAGAGCCAAAAACATTCGTTTTGTGGGAGTATAATTAGCCCACCTGCAACAAACATTACAGACAAATAGACCAATTACCCATCTCACTTGTTTAATTGATTTATGATAATACTTGGTAGATTTGAATGCCAAAAGTTTGATTTATACTAAGTTAAATTATGTTATGGTGATACTATCATGGAACAAAGTGGTAATACTTTCTTATGCACTGGTAAATTTATAATACAAAGTAGTTACTCTATGATACGAAATGATCATAAACGGAATGGTATGAAATGGTTATGGTACAAGGTGACTGCATACCATCCTTACAGACTGAAGATGTACCTCTTTTGTCACTTTAGATAAAAATTGCAAAATATACCTACCAATATCATATGTTCTAGAAATTCTGTCAATTTGTCTGACTTGTTGACAAAGATGTGAATAAACTGTTCAGCTGGTGCCTTCTGTATTTCTGTCACACTGCCTAATTGAGACAAGATATAACGGTCAAAAGATTGAACACTACAAATGAAGAACTGTTGGAACATAGTTATACAGTCAATACAAAGGTAGCCTGTTGCAGCTAAAGATGGTAGAATGTTTGAAAAGTTTCTGTCATATAATGTAGATCAAAATCAGATTGTAAACAAATGTGGTAAATTGTTGCAAGATATGCCCGTCCCAACGCTAGTTGTCAAGGGGAGATTATGGCTCAAGTGCATTGCACTTTCTGTAAGTGCAACATATATGCCAAATATTACCAAGTCTCAAGTCAGTTTGACTTGAGACAACAAAGTTCCATTCCAGACAAGCAACAAGCACTGTAAAAATGAAGATCAAAGTGGATTTACTCAAAATCCACACTAGGTAGGGTTACTGTTCATGCACACTGTACTCCATAATATTGCAATAAACATGAATAACAAGTTAAAGTTGTTTTGACTTAAGATGACAAGTTATATTCCATACAACCACAAAATGCTGTAAAAATGATTATCAAAGGGAAATATCTCAAAAACAGCGCAAGGTAGAGTTATGGCTCTTTCGCATTGCATTCCGTATTACTGCAACAAACAAGAATGCCAATTTTCAAGTCAATCGGACTGCAGATTACAAAGTTATTATCTGAAAACAAAGAACTGGACGTCACTTGCCTGCCTAGATGCTTGTATGCCATGAGTGATCCCATTATACTTTATCTTTGATGGGTATTCAAAAATGATATGTCAAAACTTAGAACAATACTGTCATTTCTTTTGTGCACTATTGTGGCCACAAAACACTACATGAAATAATCAAAGTACTGTAAGGATCTTACAGCAATGAAAATAATTCTTTACTTGACCCAGGCAGTGTATTCTTATGTTTCAATGGAGCCATCTTGTGCTATTCAAAAAAAATGGTGCAAGCTTAGGCTGGTTTTGTCAATGTATTACACAAAATGTTAGACAGGGTTGGTCCAAGATTAAATCCGACTTTCTAAGCAGTCTGATGTTAATTCCCACTACCAGTCCTATTTTACAATCTACCGTTAGTAATCATCAACATGAAAATCTCAAAATCACTCCTAATCACATACCTTGCAGTTCTCCATCATCCACCAAGGGTTCTGAAAAAGATATAAACAAATATACAGTCAACTAGGGCTATCACTAAATGTGACCATACACGTCCCCCCCCCCACCTTTCCATCTCTGTCACAAAAAAGGTCTTTGTTTGTCACAGAATGCAGAATGGTTTAGTACAAAAGTAAGAGCTGAAAAAAGTTCTAGGGCAGATAATTCTGAAATTAATTGTAGCAGGGTCATGAAAATTGCACATGCACAACTTTATAGATATAGGAACCCTGTGAGTAAATTCGAGTTCAATATGTGATAAACTGTTGGAGTATTGCTCCTGACAAATTTGTATCTACTCACAAGACAGACGGGTGGACAGATGGATATACAGCCAGAGTCAATTCCAGTATACCTTCCTTCACTTTGTTTGGGGGTGGGGGGGTATATTAAATGGCTTGATCATATTTTGGTGTACAAAATGTATGGTTAACCCTTTACCAAACAACAAAATTTTAGACTTGTCCAAATTGAAAGCAATTAAAGTCAACCAAATCAATGTGACTCACAATTCAAAATTTGTCTTTTGGAAGGAAAAGGAGAAAATGCCAGTTACCATCATTTTCTCCTTTTTTTCCAAACAGTATTCAAAAGCATTCTTCATTAAGACTCTGGAATAATCATGGTAAAAATTTCATGTGATTGATTCTTGTATTAACCCATTACCACACAATCCCTACTTTTGATTCCCCTGAGAAAGAAGCCTTTTGAAAACACTGTAGGAAAAGGAGAAAATGCTGGAAACCAGCATTTTCTCCTTTTCCCACAGTGTTTTCTACCCTTCACAAAACAAATTTCAAATTTTGAGTCACTTTTATTTTATCGTCTGCAAATGCTTTCAATTTGGACCAGTCTATAATATTGTCGTTTGGTGATGGGTTAATAATATTCAAGGGAACTTGTTTCCGTAAGTTTTGACAATTAATAAGCGACTGATTATTGGTAATCAAGATTTAAATTCAAAGTGTGTAAAACCATTTACAGTTTATCTCTTTACCAAACAACTTACCGAAGCACATAATTTTGTCTCAACCAAACTGAAAGCAATTGCAAACTACTCATTAATGCAGTTCAAACAATGGTTTCTGTATCTGATAGAGAAGAAAATATTGTGAGAAAAGGAAAATGCCAGTATCAGTATTTTTCTCCTTTTCTTAATTATTTTCAAATGTCATCTCTGTCAGGGTCATTGAAAATCAGGACTGTTTGGTTGCTAGTTAACCCTTTCCCAAATGACAAATTTTGGACAGTTTCAAACTAAAAACATCTGTAGCCAACATATTCAGAACTGGTACACTTGAGTGTGACTCTTTACACACAATCCTGATCGACTTTCTATGACTCTGGGAAAAGAGGCCTTTATAAAAAATTGCGGGAAAAAGGTGAAAATGATGCTAACTACCATTTTCTCCTTTTCCCACATTTTCCACCCTTTCCAAAGCAACTTTAAATTTTTGACCCACAGTTATTTTGTAGTCTGACAATGCTTTCAATTTGGACAAGTCTACAATTTTGTCATTAGGTAAAAGCTCTCGGATAGGTTAGAAAACATTGTTGGACACAGATAAAATGCTGGTTACCAGCATTTTCTCCTTCTCTCACAATGTTTCAAAAGCCTTCTTTCAGAGGGTCGTGAAAACACTGGGTTGTGTGGTAAAGGTTCAAAGGACAACTCTTTACCATACGGTAAAATTTTAGACCTATCCAAATTGAAAGCATTTGCAGACGACAATTTCAAAGTTACTCAAATGGTGCAATTTTTCTGTGATATGGCAGAAAACTTTGTGGAAAAAGGAGAAAATGCTGGTTCCCAGCATTTTCTCCTTTTCCCACAATGTTTTTCAAAAGCCTTCTTTCATAGGGCCGTAAAAAAACAGGATTGTTTGGTAAAAGATAAATACGAAAAATGAAAACATACTGTCTGTCGGTTTATAATCAGTACATAATCTCTTCAGAAGTTCGGTAGTTTCCTTAGGTCTTTTTCCCATTAACAGTTTTCCATATTTCTTAATATTTTCTTCTGCCTAAAAAAGAAACCAATAATACATGTACAATTCAATTGGTCATACTTAAAATGTAATCTCTGGATGTCATGTGGTTTCATCTAACTCTATTCAAAATGACAACATTTTACACCGGTCCAAACTAAGAGTATTTGTAGATGAAAAAATAAAAGTGACTGAAAATCTGAAATTTCTTTTGGGAAGGGAAGAAAACATCGTGGGAAAAGGAGAAAATGCTGGTTACCAGCATTTTCTCCCTTTCCCACAATGTTTTTGGAAGGCTTCTCTCTCAGGGTTGTTAAAAGTCCAGATTGTGCGGTAAAGGATTAAACCTTTGCCAAAACATTTTGAGTTTTAATATTTCTGAAGAAGAATGGCTATCAAAAAATCATGAGAAAAGCAGAAAATGCTGGTAAACAACATTTCCTTCTTTTTCCCACTATTTTATCTACCACATCAGAAATCATTTTTTGACATCCACTTAAATTCATTCCTCTCCCATCACTGACCATTGTTTCCACGATGATCATGTGGGAAAGCAGCCAGTGGCTTGGAAAGAATATTGTGTGAAGTTCTGGTAAAAGAAACTCCAGGAATGAATGGAGTGGTCAGGGTTTTCCATGACGCACAAATCCTGCGTCATTGACGCAATTTTAATTCAAATGACCCCCAAAATAAATGACAGTGCGTCATCGGTGACGCAACTTTCCAAAATCTAAATAATGTACGAAGTTGAATGAAGCGTCATAATTCCAAGTGTGTCCTTGCTTCAATGTCAGACGAACACCGTTCTTTTTTTAACTACAGGGTTTATTTTAGATAAAAGTGGTTTTCCGGTAATCTATTTCTAGAATAAGACTGGTTTACGCATTATTGCCGAAATGTATATTGGACACGTGTTGTAAATATGGGCCCAGTCAAAGTCGTGGTTGGGTTCTCTGTATTTCATAGCATATTTTACACGACTTTCGGTATATAAAAGTACGCATTACCAGTCTGTGCTGTTAGCGGAAAAAATAATGTCATGACGAAGAAAACTGTAGCATTCTTCTATCGTCTGCTTCCTACAACTGCCGATCAAGCCACGTCAAGCAGCGATTCAGACGAAAATGTTTGGCCTGTCAAAAAGTGACATCGGCGTTTCCGTCAGAAATGATCGACCGACTTTTCAATCTTGGAAGTAGACGTTTAGAAGGTAAAATGCATTATAAATCGTGTTTGAAGTTGATGACTAGGAAATCCATATTTTTGACCCCCAAAATTAATGAAATGACCCGCAACTAATGAGGAAGGGGGTCACAATGACCCCCAATTTTCAAAGCCGAGGGAAAACCCTGAGTGGTGCACTAGCTGCCGTGATATAACTGAAAAAGTGTTGAAAACAGGCTTAAACACCATACAATCAATCATACATCCACTTAAACTGTTGTCTTCAATACAATTTGTTTTGATTTTTGGGACCAGTGTAAAATTTTGTGACTTGGTAAGGAGTTAAATCTGAACAAGCAAATAATATTGTTTTGTGAAAATATAAGTATATGTGTATAGGAAACATAAACAGACATAAAATTCTCTACTTTTCAATTCACTTTTAGATATCAAGTATTTCAGTTAATGAATTGAATTTTGTACAAGATTATTTACTTGTTACATAGATTTCTTTAATCATTCAGGGTGTCCAATAATATCTCTATTACTACTATAACTCTATAACAAATTACAAAATTTTTTAGTCCAAATTGAAACCACTTGAAACCACTTGCAGACGACATATATATCTATGAAACTGAAAGTTTAAATTGTTTTAGAGTGAGTGGAAAACATTGTGGGAAAAGGAGAAATACTGGTGTTACCAACATTTCCTCCTTTTCCCACAATGTTTCCAAAAGGCCTTTCTCTCAGCTGGGTCATTTAAAGTCAGAAAAGATTGTGTGGTAAAGAGTTAAACCTTTATTACAAATATTTGTAAGACCAGTATAAATATGAAAGTTACATTATAAGAGAGATATTACAATAAAGTTTTATGCAGTGTTCATAACTATAACAACAAACAAGAGGGCCACTGGCCCTGGAACGCTCACCTTAGGCTATAGCTTATGAGTGAAATTCAATTCTTTGAGCAACTTTGGTAAAGCTTCACCCAAGGAACATCCCTGCCAAGTTTCATCAAGATTGGCCCAGTGGGTTAGGAGGAGAAGATGTTTATAGAAAGACAGACGCAGGACATAGGGCAATCAAATATCAAAGCTCTACACCTTCCAGTTTCAAAGAAGAATTTCAAATTTTCCTTCTTTGTCCTATGTTTGAACTTGTGGTCCCCAGGGCTGGATCAGTTTTCACCAAAGCAGCATCCTTGAAACAAACTTGGTAGAGGTCCACTCAAAGATGCTACATACCAAGTATCAAAGCTCTGCACCTTCCCATTTAAGAGAAAAAGAAATTTAAAATTTTCCTTCTTTGTTCCTATGTTCCAACCTGTGACCTCCGGGCATGGCCAGTTTTGACGCCATGGACATCATATGACCAAACTTGGTAGAGGTCCTCTAGAAGATTCTGCATACCAAATATCAAAGCTCTGCACCCTCAAGTTTCAGAGAAGATTTCTAAAGTTTTCCTTCTTTGTTGCTATGTTCCAACCTGTGACCCCCCCCTGGGCAGGGCCAGTTTTGACCCCAAGGGCATAATATGAACAAACTTGGCAGAGGTCCACTAGGAATTGCTACATGCAAAATATCATAGCTCTATGCCTTCTAGTTTAAGAGAAGAAGAATTTTAAAATTTTCTTTCTTTGTTCCTATGTTCGAACTTGTGACCCCCGGGGTGGAGCCAGTTTTGACCCCACGGGCATGATTTAAACAAACTTGGTAGAGGTCCACTTGAAGATGCCACATACCAAATATCAAAGCTCTACGCCATCTAGTTTCAGAGGAGAAGAATTTTAAAGTTTTCCTTCTTTGTTCCTATGCTCAAACTAGTTATCCCCGGGGTGGGGCCAGTTTTGACCCCAGGGACATCATTTGAATAAACTTGGTAGAGATCCACTACGAGATGCAACATACCAAATATCAAAGCTCTACGCTTTCTAGTTTCTGAGGAAAAGAATTTTAAAGTTTTCCTTCTTTGTTCCTATGCTCAAATTTGTGACCCCCGGGGTGGGGCCAGTTTTGACCCCAGGGACATAATTTGAACAGATTTGGTAGAGATCCACTAGGAGATGCCACATACCAAATATCAAAGCTCTCCACCTTCTAGTATCAGAGGAGAAGATTTTTAAAGTTTTCCTTCTTTGTTCCTATGCTCAAACTTGTGACCCCCGGGGTGGGGCCAGTTTTGACCCCAGGGGCATAATTTGAACAAACTTGGTAGAGGTCCACTAGGAGATGCCACATACTAAATATCAAAGCTCTACGCCTTCAAATTTCAGAGGAGAAGATTTTTAAAGTTCTCCTTCTTTGTTCCTTTGCTCAAACTTGTGACCCCTTGGGTGGGGCCAGTTTTGACCCCAGGGATATAATTTGAACAAACTTGGTAGAGGTCCACTAGGAGATGCTACATACCAAATATCAAAGCTCTACGCCTTCAAGTTTCAGAGGAGAAGATTTTTAAAGTTTTCCTTCTTTGTTGCTATGCTCAAATGCGCTCAAACGCGTTATCCCCTGGGACGGGGCCAGTTTTGACCCTAGGGGCATAATTTGAACAAACTTGGTAGAGGTCCATTAGGAGATGCTACATACCAAATATCAAAGCTGTACTCCTTCTAGTTTCAAAGAAGAAGATTTTCAAAGATTTCGGTTTTTTTTTTTTTCGTTTTGTTGCCATGGCAACCAGAGTTATGGGTGGAATTAAATTCTTTGAACAATTTTGGTAGAGCTTCACCCAAGGAACATTCCGGCCGAGTTTCATGAAGATTTACCCAGTGGTTTAGGAGGAGAAGATGTTTAAAGAAATTGTTGACGGACGACGGACGACAGACGAGGGACGTCGGACATTGGGCGATCACAATAGCTCACCTTTAGCACTTTGTGCTAAGGTGAGCTAAAAACGTTACAAATACTGCGAAAAGTATTTGTGGCATGCAACTTCCCTACAGTGTAGTAACAACGTTGCACCATCTTTGGAAATTGTCTATCAGGACTTGAAAACGGGCAGTCGTGGGGTCAAACCCTGGCTAGGCCAATTTCTTTATGAATATTGACGATAGTCATTGCAACAGGATTTATTCCTTGCCCACCACCAACCATTGTTTCGATAATGGTTATGTGGGAAGCAGCTTGTGGCTTGGAAAGCAAAATGCACAGAGTACTGGTAAAGGAGACTCCAGGAAACACAAATAGGTGTACTTGCTGCAGTCATACAACTAAAATAATGTTGAAAACGGGGTACAATCAGGGAGTATTGCTCACATATAACTTTCTTCAATACCTCTTCAAATTCCAGTTTTCCAATGTAGGAGAGAGCCTCAGAATGTTCCATCTTATCCTCTAACTGTATTTTCAGGTACCACTCATGTAACTGATGCTGTTTTGCCAGTGACAGCGCATGTTCAAAATAGTTAGCTTGTCGACAAACCCTGATGGCTGTCTCCACATCAAAATCAACCTCTCTGTCTTTTGTCTGTAAAGTGAAACAACCATGTGTAGCAATCTGTTTTTAAATCTAGTGGTGACCAGGAGTAGAACATTCACTTCTGTTTGTCTAATGATAATTTGAAATTCTACAATGACATGTGAATATACACAAAATTGGCCAATATCAAAGTTTCAGTCCAGGCCAGCTTACACGGACTGGCTTACTACTTTTCGCAGATACATTAAGCCCCTTTTCAAAGAGCACAGCTCAAACTTTATCAATACAATATATCTATCTGTTTCTTATCTGATGGGAAGTGAACAGGTACAAAATAAACAGGAACTTTTAGTCCATGTTTGCTCGTAAAGCTAGCAAGACAAAAATTAAACCTTTGTCCAGCCCACTCCATTCCTTACCATAATGAACTCATTCAGTTTGGATACATCTTTCAGCTTAGTATAACAATTCAACAATAGCGTAGTGTGTTCCTCTGTGGCCATCTGTGCATGATGCAATGCCTGTAAATACTTGGTAAGGTTGTGAATCCTCTGTGCATCTAGAAACTAAACAAAAATCTAGGTTCAAGAATTTACATCGAGCTTTTTAAGTGTATGATAGCACTTTTTTAAACAAAATGTATTTCATTTATATCATGTCATACTCTGCACATAATCACGGCGGGGAATCACGTGACACAACAATAAAAAAGAATGACCGACATTTGAAGAAATTCCCCCACTTCTGGTAAGAAAATCTTCAATAATTCCGTTAATACATGACCGATTGGAATTTGGTTTGAAGCAGAGAAGGCAGAAGGACTCCAGGGATTTGCTTGATGTGTTAGATTTTTTAAGCAACACCTGATAAAAAAGTTATTGACGAGCAAACAAATTATCCAGGGTAAAAAACTTGTTTGCTTGTCAATAACTTTTTTATCGAGTGTTGTTTAAAAAATCTAACACATCAAGCAACTCCCTGGAGTCCTTCTGCCTTCTCTGCTTCAAACCAAATTCCAATCGGTCATGTATTAACGGAATTATTGAAGATTTTCTTACCTCAAGTTGGGGAATTTTTTCAAATGTCGGGTCATTTTTGTTGTTGTTGTGTCACGTGATTCCCCGCCGTGATAATGTGACCTGTCATACAAAAAGGAACTTTCTGGGAACTGCGACAAGTGTCAACCTTGGTCAGACTGCGGAGTTTGCGCATGCTGACCAGGGTCGACACTTTTCACTTTTATGAAGTTTTCTGTATGAAAAGCGGTCATTCAAACTTCCTATACAATCATTGCTGAATTATGAGCTTAAATTGATCTACAGTGTCTTTGATCTTTTTTCATCTAATTGTTGTACAGAATTCCCAGATTGTCCCTTTTTGTGTGACAGGTCATAATTATCCATACCTTTCTCGAGTTTCGTTCAAATCTTTACCTGATAACAAAAACAATTGGCCCCTCAAAAATACATCAAGAAGAGGTGAGAAAAGGAAAACACGCGGGATAGCAGCATTTTTTTCCTTTTCCTACAATGTTTTCATATTTCATGTTCTTGGTTATATGCTAAAGATTTCTGCAACACACAATAAAGTTGAGAACTACTTTTTCAGACAATTAATATTAATATCAGACATCACTGAACATCTTTCTCTATCACTGAAAACCATTTAGTGCACTTTTTCTACAATACATATAAGAATTCATATCTGTTCTTTTTTTTTTGCCCTCAATCAGTTACTCATTATCTATTCGATACTCCTCTGGCTGGCCAAATAGGATTATATTCTATTTTCATTCTTTTTTTTTTTTGTTCTTTCAAGATTGTTTTAGCACTCTCTAACTTGAAAAAGAGGAAGGAATTGTCATGTTCAATTCAAACTGCATTAAATTTTGATGAGCTGAAAATCTCTGCACATAATCATTCATGAAACAACTTCTGTTGATATATGGCCTGCAATGCATGAAATGGGGTATCAGATAATTGCATAATTTGTGAGTAGGCTGATTCTAGAAAACACTTTGCAACTATATTCAATTTTGTCCTATTTTAGTATACTTAATCATATAGAAATGGAAATTGTAGTCTGGGATCAGCCTGCACCTATTGTGCAGGCTGATCCAAGACTACACTTTACACAAATGTCTGAATACCCCTTCTCCCATATTGCAGGCTATATAATATCTCCAATATTTTACACAACTTACTTTTCGGATGACATAAGAGGCCTCCAATTTTCCTATAGTTTTGATGTACTGGTCTATGGCACCATCATGATCCCCTTTAGCATACAGATGGTCTCCGTACTGAGTGAAGATATCTATCAAACCTTCCATATCATACTGCTGACTTTTGGCCAAGCTAAAAATAAAATTTCAATATTTTTTGTTGTATCACTTACATGTAACAATGTTCCCACTGGCTTTTTATTTGAAGGGTACACTTACCCCCTGAGCTGTAAATCTGGGGGTAAGATTCAATATTAGAGGATATGACAATAATTGTTCCAAACTAGAAGTAAAGGAATCTATAATGATGTTTCGCACCTTAAAAGTATGTTACATTTTGATATCTGAGGAACTTTACAAGTTAAAGTCATCAAAAAGCTGAAAAGACAGTCTGAAGTGACCATGATCGGACAATGTCAAAAGGAAAATTGAGTTGTGCCATGGGTTTCCATGTTTCTTGCATCTATTTTTTCACATTTTTCAATCTATAAACAGGTTTTTCCACA
This sequence comes from Tridacna crocea, assembly GCA_943736015.1. Lineage (NCBI taxonomy): Eukaryota > Metazoa > Mollusca > Bivalvia > Cardiida > Cardiidae > Tridacna > Tridacna crocea. The sequence continues at coordinate 26,787,244 of OX031066.1, read as the reverse complement.
TGATTTGACAATGATTTATCAATAAGGGCAGCAAGTAACTTCAATCCGGTCATTTTACCCAATTTAAGTGGATAACAGATTTTTTTACGTTTCTTTCTTCTTTTTTTTACGTGAGGTTTCATATAGCCATAATTTGTTATGTGAATTTCAGTTCTATAACGTGATTTAGGCCACAATATGTGTGAGTGGGAACACTGATGTAATCTCATTGGTTGAATAGCAGACAACACTGCTACAAGTAAATTTGTCCTAAAATAATGGAACCCGTCTTTGGAAGGTTGAAGGGTAGAAAATGTTGAAGTTTAATATTTTTCTTTTACCTTAACTTTTTTTTAAAGCCCTCTGCATCCTGCTTAACTCCTGCACCACACAATCCTGACTTTTAACGACCTTGAAAAAGAAGCCCTTTGAAAACATTGTAGGAAAAGGAGAAAATGCTGGTAACCAGCATTTTCTGCTTTTCCCACAATGTTTTCTACCCTTCCCAAAACAAATTACATTTATTCAGTCATGTTTATTTTGTTGTCAGCAAATGCTTTCCATTTGGACAAGTCTAAAAATTTGTTGTTTGGTAAAGAGTTAACAATACATATAAAGACCCATACCAAAGAATAATAATTTTATTTGTCTATTTGCAGTATGTACAATTGTATAAATCTTTTTCAAAATGTATATATATTCTGCACAAAGTTGGAATAGGGACAATTCCAGAATTGTCCTGCGCAAAGTAGGGATTCTCACTTTGTTGGGCAAAGTAAGAAGTCCTACCATTTGTGGTTCAAAGTAGGAATCGGGGAGAATATAGGAATATTTGTTTTCTCATTTTCATTTTTCATCATTTTTTTATCATGGTTATTGATGTTTGATCTTGAATCTACACTCTCATACCGTAAGATTTTCCCCAGTGAAAACAACTTTGATATTGCAATAGTTTGTAGTTTTACCTGCTACCATATTTTTGACTGGTCCAAAATAAAAGTATTTGCAAGATAACAAGTTACAAGCTGCTCAAACAACGGAATTTGTGTTTAAATGACAAGAAAATATTGAGGAAAAAGGATACACTGTTGGTAACCATGTTTTCATAGTTTAGCATGAAAGATTTTATCTACTCCTTCATCATCGCTTAAGCATAGCTGCTTCATGTGGCAATGGAGAAATATCTTTAGTTGCAAAACAATCCATGTACAATTTTTGTATAGAAATTTTTTTGGTTATTCTTACTTTCTTTTATTCCTGTAAATGTCCCCACTTTGCACTACACTTTGAATTCTTACTTTGTCCAAGTTTATTCCTACTTTGCGCACAGACCATATCTGACCATTATACGACATATCTCTCTTGCGCAATTTTAAAATTGTCCTGTACAATTCCGAAATCACCGGACAAAGTGAGAATTCCTACTTTGCGAAGGACAATTCCAGAATTGTCCCGATTCCAACTTTGCGCAGGACATATACACATACCTGATAGCCAAAGTGTAGTTATTCTTTTTAAATAACATCTCCAGTTTGGTTTGAGTATCTTTTTCTTGAAGTTGATACATCTGTAAAATACAGCAAATCGAGATACTGAAAGAAATATTCCTGGTTTGTATCCAATTGTACATTTATTGAGCCCTGTTGCAGTCTCCACAATTTTGATGTGACAGTGATTAACATCTTATTTCAACAGTTCTCCAGTCAATTCTACTGATATAGAGGAGTCTAAAATTTTGTCAATAGGTACAAAGCTCAAAACACAAGAGCTCTACTGCACAATGCAAAATGCATAGAGGATATTTGGGGTTTTTTTGGTGAAAGATCGAAATTTATTTCATCCAGTGAACATCATTGGTAGTATTTTCATAAGTGCTACAGCCACTCATGGAAATAGTATCAATTGTGTTCACTCAACAAAATAAATCATGACCTTTCACAGAAAAGAAAAAAAAATTCTATTTATTCTACACTTCCTACCCTTTTGGGGGGGGGACTTGACCAAAATCCAGTGCAGTTCTTTTCAGTAATTTGTCAAGGCATACCCCCTCAACATTACAACGCATTATAATATTACATCAGGCGCAAGAAATGAAGGGCAAATTACGTCATATTTCAACCTAGTTCAGTAACTAAAGCATGGAAACTGCTGTTTCAGCCTTCAATTTTAGAGTTAAAAAATTAAATCAGTATCAGTATACTGAAAATATTTCCCTGTTATTTCTCGATAAACCACCGAAAGCATGAAATAAGCTGTCATCATGATCTGAAGCCTCTGATCTGGATGTTTTTTAAATCAATGAGCACACACACATGACCTATCTTGAAAATCAGATCAGGTGCTCCAGGAATCTGGAGCAGACAGGATTGGAGAGCAAGTGACCTTAACACCCCCACCCCCACCCCTCCAGCCTGCTGTGACCATGATCTTGTAGTCCGGCCTCTTAAACCTCCCCTCTGTATGTCATCTTGTCATGGCACACACACACATTTTAAATACCAACAAAATCAGACAAGGGTTTCAAGCAATGTACAACAGAAATCACTTTGTCCCCAGATTGACAGACAGATTGACAGACAGAAAGGCTAAGGACGTAACTTAATAAATCTCTTCAAGCAGATACAGCTAGAGCTGTCACTAAATGTGACTTAATATCTACCCAGGGCTTTGACAGAAAAAAAAGTGAAGTTCAAGGGGAGATAATTCCTCAACCAGGAAGAGTTGACACTTGAAAACTGCGTCTTGCAAATATGATCAATACAATGTGCAAATTTTCAATACAATTGAATGAAAACTGTAGGAGCAGTTTGCGACACAAAATTACAAGTATTTTGTACACAAACGGACATATGGGTTGACAAATGGGCAAATAGACAGACAGGCTGATTCCAGTATACCCATGAAAACATTCGTTTTGAGGGGGTCTAAAAAGGAAAAAGAATTCTGTGTAGTACCTACCTTCCGGTCTCCAGCCAGAACATACAGTGATCCCCATTCACTGACTACATCTATCACATCTGGGTAGGGGGCAGAGTATGCGATAAATTTATTCTGTATATCATATACAGTCACTAGATGCATGGACAGGTTCTTCATTGTTTGTCTGTAAATATATAAGACCCATCATGCAAAGAAAGGACCATCTGGGAACTGCAAAAAGTGTCAACTCTGGTCAGATTGCACGGATTCTGTATGAAAAGTGTTCATTCTACCTTACTGTACAATCATTTCTGAACTATCAACTTAAATTGATCTGCACCATCCTAGGATACCCCGGGGTCTCCCTATTTGCTATGCTACATTGACCCCTGGGACAATTGACAAATAAAACTTTGAATCAGCCGCCGAAAATCGATACGAAACGTCAGAGCGTACAGCCCACTCGCCCATAACAAAATGATGATGGAACCAATGAAAAGCCAGCATTCTGCCAGCGGTAAAGCGAGGGAAATTCAATTAATTGTCCCAGGGGTCAATGTAGTGTAGCAAATAGGAAGACCCAAAGGTATCCGAGGATGGATCTGCACTAATTCTTTGATCTGTATAATTCATCTAATTGGTGTACAGAACTCCCAAATTGTCCCATTTAGCATGACTGATCACATGATGAGTCAAGTAGTCGGACATATTCATGTAGGTCCAAATTTTTGGTAGTTGTAAAGTTTTTCCAATTGTGGAAAAAGTCTTTGATAGGTTACTGACATTTTCTCCTTTTCCTATGTTCCTGTCAAAAGTCTTCTTATTACAGGTGGTTGAAAGTCACCATTGATTGGTATTGGGTTAACTCTTTACCAAGCAACAAAATCACAGACTTGTCCAAATTGAAAGCATTTGCAGATGACAAAATAAACATGACTGAAATATTGAAATTTGACTTGAGAAGAGTAGAAAACATAGTGGGAAATGGAGAAAATGCTGGTTACTAGCATTTTCTCCTTTTCCCACAATGTTTTCAAAAGGCATTTTTCTCTGGGTAGTAAAGAGTTAAAGAAGAAATACTGATATAAGAAAAATAGTTATCTTTGTTTTTCTATGGTAATAAAGGTAATTAAGATCAGTTTTTCCCTTGTAATAATGATCTAATATCACTGAGCAAAAACGTTAAGGATCTGATCACTTTTCTAGAGTACCATATTTCTCCAGCAAAAGTGCCTACCCTAATAGCACTACCAATCTACTTCCAGATTCAGCAAATTGTATGAAAAAATTAAATTTACCGATCCGTATGGATGATTTAGTTGGTACATGTATAATGCTGTACAGATTGTATTAAGCCCCCTTTTGCCAGAGTATGGCAAAATTGACTGCCTAAGGGAGGATATGGATGAAAAGAAACTCAGACTTACAAGACTGGGGCTTTAGGAAATGGTTTGGAATCTTTTCCCACAATGACTAAATATCCTCTAAACCAGTGCAGCTGTGACTTCTCCCCTTCAAAGGCCAGGCAGGGACCTCGACCATCATGTTGATAAAAATACAATGCCTGAAAATAAGAAACAAGTGCTGAAATTTTGTTCAATTTTCATCCTGCTAATCAAGGTCTATAACAGTTCAATAACAGTCGTTTTCATGAACATTGGCAAGTTCTGATTGGCTGAATTTTTTTTTTTCATAGATCCATAAAAAAAATTAGGCAGTGACAGAAATACTTTTGCAGTCAAAAACAAACATATCATAATGACAGCATGACATAATATCATGTTTTCATCACCGTATTATCAGATTTTTGTCATTGTACTATCATAATATCGCATTATCATCATAGTACTATTAACCCATTACCACACAATCCCTACTTTTGATGCCCCTGAGAAAGAAACCTTAAGAAAACATTGTGGGAAAAGGAGAAAATGCTGGTGACAAGCATTTTCTCCTTTTCCCACAAAGTTTTCTACCTTATGAAGGTAAAGCTGCACCATTTGAGCCACTTTAAAATTGTTGTCTGCAAATGCTTTCAATTTCGATAGGACTAAAAATTTTCCGTGTGGGAATGGGTTAAGCAGTAAATAAGCACCACACTTAAAATCAATAAATTCATAAGCAATGGCCCTAATGGAACATGTTCTCTGTACAGCAGGGGTGTAGGATTTTGTTCTTGTACTGTGATACGTTAAATCTAAATAACACAGGCAAAATGTAGATTTTTCCACATTGTAAGCATTTGGAGATGACAATATATATGTGGCACAAATGATGTAACTACTCTAACTGACTCTCAATTGTATTTGACCGAAAATGTGGCCTCTAATGTGAACATAAGGTTTTTCTACTATTTTACCTAGTGACCTAGTTTTTGGCCTCCATGACCTATTTTCAAACTCTTTCGACATATCCTCAAAAAAAAAATCTGACCAGGTTTCATGAGTACCAGACTGAAAATGTGGCCTCTAGAGCATACACAATGTAAAAATTGATGACGGAAGATAGACACAACACGATCACAAAAGCTAACCTTCAATACTATGTGCTCAAATGAGCTAAAAACATTGTGGGAAAAGGAGAAAATGCTGGGTACCAGCATTTTCTCCTTTTTCTATGATGTTTTCAAGAGGCTTCTTCCTCAGGGTCATTTAAACTCCAAATTGTGTATAAAGATATAAACCGAGAAAACCAATACGCAACAAGTATACTCACATCATCTCTACCTATAACATAATGGTTGTCCTGACTCACATCACTCATCACAGAGCAGCCTAGTTTACAACCAAACTGATCTAGCATATTCTGTAATAATATAGAAAAATAAGATAGAACATAAAAATATCAAAGTGCCAAAAGTAAAGAAAGAACTTTTCCAGTTCAAGGATGCATCTGAAAGATAATAAAAATGAAGTTAGTAAAAAAGAAAGTGCTTCTGGTAAGTAAATGCTCCTTTTCCTGCAAAGTCTTACAAACTGTTCAATCAAACTGTGGAAAAACAATTCACATACGGTCTGCAACACACTTAAGGGGGCATTCGCACATTCATGTAAAGTGTCCTCCCGGATCACCTTGAGTAGTCTGCGCAAACTAATCCAAAACGACATTTTCAGTTTTAATGTAAATTACTGTTTTTCGAAAGTCTACTGTTGGACAAAATCTAATGTACTTGTAAAGTACCGTCTTAGATTAGCCTGCGCTGACTGTGCAGGGTGATCCAAGACATAACTTTATGCAAATGTCTGAATACCCCTTTTAGTATTTTGCAGAATGCATTTCATTTCACTCTCATGCTTTCCTTTTGTGTAATATATGTAAAGTTGTTTTGGTATGTAGTTTTAAATACAGCTTGTAAGTAATGCTTGAGCATAACCATGCAGCAAAAACAGACTGTAACCTATATGTGTGCAGAAAAGCTTACATAATTACTTTGCTTTTAACCCTTTCCCAAACAGCAAATTTTGGACCAGACCAAACTGAAAGCATTTTGCAGATGACAAATTAAAAGTTACTAAAAAGATGATTTTTCTATATGATAGGGAAGAAAACAATGTGGGAAAAGGAGAAAATGCTGGTTACCAGCATTTTCTCCTTTTCCCACATTGTTTTAAAAAGGCTTCTATTCCTGACCCGTAAAAACCAGGGATTATTTGGGAAAGGGTTAAAGGATGTTTTACATCAATTTTCAGTCAAGTCCCGTAGCAAAGTTTGGAGTAAGTAAAGTTCAAATACATACTGTAGATTTTTCTTTTGCACTGACATTGATGGAAAGCACAACTGTCTCTGTGGTAACAAACAGAATGATATTCTTGCCAAACACAGTCTTAAAAGCAAGGCCAGTGATTGGCTTATTAGCTTCATAGATGGTTTGCTGTTTACTGTGCCTGTAAAAAAAAAAAAAAAAGATGAGCAAGGCTCTGTGAAAAGGGGCCTTAATACATCTGCTAAAAGTATCGACCCAGGTCAGCCTGAGCAGTCACGAAGGCTGACCTGGCAAATACTTTTTGCTAATGGTCAGTTTTATATATGTCCAGGGACCAGTCTACCTCAAGATTAAGTTAAGTCTTTCAAAAAAGTGACTGTTATGGATCTGTGTTAATTTGATGTTTTGATTGGTATCATGCATCTCGAATATGCATTTAGCCCCCTTTTGAATGACATGTACCCTCAACAAAATGAAAATCTCCATATCAAGCTTTACTGTTTATAAACTTAAGTTACAGCAGTACAAATAAAATTCCATCTTGCTGTATGTGTTATTTAATTATTTTCCTTTCAAAATACACAAGACTTGTCTGATTTATTTCAAATATTGACAAAATTTATTCCTTAAGCATGACATAGCTGACACATGGAGGCCATTTTATCATGCAGGTATATTCATGGAAAGTAAGAATAACCTAGTATTTTAAAAATAGACTGACCTTTAATCTACACCTCTAACATGGTCATGTGAGACCCATTAACAGCAAAACATTGTGGAAGTATGATAAGTTTCAAATGTGGTTCTGGGTTGAAATATTTGTAGTTTTTATGGGAAGGAGTCTTTGTGCAAATGAAATTATCTGTTTTGAGCACAATTTGTTTCCAAGTAGCCGATTTGCCTATTGAAACCTAATTCTTTTGTGACTTTTGCAGACCATAACAAAATCAACAAATGGTATGACTTTATCAGCCTCAATTTCGATCAAGTATCATGTGGCTTTTTAGAAAAACAAAATGGTCGTGAACTTCAATGTATCGCCATTTCAAATGATTTGATGATAATTGTTATTGTTCTATACACCATTTCCTTCTTTGTGCTTTGTCAATATTAAGGACCAAATTTTCACCGAAGATTCTAAATCTAAATTCAAGGACTCATCATCAAATGGCACAGATAGGCAAGCTACACAATCTTCTCTTGAAAAACATTTTATCCCAAAATGTTGACAAAGTAAATGAAAATTTGTTGGAAAGAAAAACACTGTTTTTCAATAACATCGCAAAAAAGCTGTATAAAGATGGAGGCATTAATCTTTACAACACAATCAACAGTTTAAAGTATCAATAATGCCGAAAGATAAACAAAGCAGGTTTTTAAATGCATTGAAATTTATATCATATCATTTAAAACATGGAAATTATTGTGATGACGCCAATCTGACATGTTACGGTTGGCCAAAGTGTTGGTTGCGGACAGAAAAATCAATTTCATGACTAGGTTAAAACCTGTCAGGTAGCTGCGTCTTCTATTTACTTTTTTGCCTTATTGTATTAAAAAATTATCTCTATAATGTGCTACAATAAGTTAAAAAAATTAAAAGCTATATGAAAAACTAAGGTCCTTTTCAAACAAAATTTCATTGTAAAAACTGCAACAAGTGAACCAGCACCTCACCTGTCTGATTTTACATCCCCTTTAAACAAAACCACAGCTCCATTTTCAAAACCGACAGCCATCCAGTTGAGATTTTCATGGACAGTAAAACATGTGACAGGTGTTGGCTTGTTTCCTGGGATGGCTCGACATATTCTTGTGCACATTGGTGTACCTTTGTCTGTCTATAATGCAATAAAATTATAAATTAGTAGTTCCTCTTGCTTTGATACTTTATTTTTTTCCCATTTTTTTTTATAAATAAGTCACCTTTTCTTTCATCCCTTACCATACAGTCACCAGTTTTAACTCATTACCAAACGACAATGTTTTAGGCTTGTCCAAATCTCAAGCATTTGCAGACAACAAAATAAAAGTGACTGAAAACTAAAAATCTGTTTTGTGAAGAGTAGAAAACATTGTGGGAAAAGGAGAAAATGCTGGTTACCAGCATTTTCTCCTTTTTTCATATTGTTTTCTTGAGGCTTCTTTCTCAGGGTCGTCAAAAGGAGGGATTGAGTGGTAATGGGAGAATGACACATTTTGTTGTGTGGTGTTTCAGTGTTTTTTGCACCGATCAGTATTTCATATTTGTCCATTTCTGGATGGGTATTCCCTCATGATTTGACATAAATTTGTCACTAAGGATAACATGTAACTTCAAGACTTTTCATTTTATACAAGATTAGTGGTATTTTCTTACATGAGGTCTCGTGTGTAACCAAAATTTGTTATGTGAATTTCAATTCTAAAATGTAATTAACACAATACTTTGCAAGAGTGGGAACACTGGTACTGTTTCTGATCTACACCATGTGCAAACAGGTATTTTATTGTCCTTTACAACCTCAAAGTGGAGAGATCAATTTTTATGGAGAGCAGAAATTTAGGGCAATTCCAAAGTTGTTTTAACCCTATACCACACAATCCCGACTTTTAAAAACCCTCAGAAAGAAGGCTTTGGAAACCATTGCGGGAAAAGGAGAAAATGCTGGTAATCAGCATTATCTCCTTTTCCCACAATGTTTTCTAGCCTTCTCATGATGAATTTCAAATTTTGAGTCTCATTTATTTTGCTTTCAATTTAGACAAGTATTGAATTTTGTTGTTTGGTTAAGAGTTAACCCATTATCACACAATCCGTATTTTTGACGACCCTCAGAACGAAGCCTTTAGAAAACACTGTGGGAAAAGAAGAAAATGCTGGTAACCAGTATTTTCTCCTTTTCCCACAATATTTTCTATCCTTCCTAAAACAAATTTTGATTTTTGATTCATGTTTTATTTGTCCATCTGCAAATACTTTCGATTTGGTCAGGCCTAAAATATTGCCATTTGGTAATGAGTTAACTAATGTATTATGTTTTACTAGATCTATCGCAGGCAGCAGTGAGTTGGGATCAGACTGCATAGAATGTGCAGTCTGAGCACCATTTACTGTCCATAGCATACTAGGAGTAAACGGATCAATTTTAACCCTTTACCAAACAATGACGATTTTTAACGCCCCTGAGGAAAAAGCCTTTTGAAAAGAAAGCATTGTGAGAAAAGGAGAAAATGCTGGTAACCAGCATTTTCTTCTTTTCCCACAAAGTTTTCTTTTCCCACAAAGTTTTTTACCCTATCAGAGCAAAATTGCACCATTTGAGCTTCTTTGAAATTGTCTGAATATCTGCAAATGCTTTCAATTAGGGTAGGTCTAAATTTTTTCTGTGTGGTACTAGGTTAAATGAGAACAAAACTATATCATACTTACCTTGTCCAAATTCCATACTTTGATCAATGGATTAATTCCCTGCTCATCTTCCTGAAAAGAGACCACAAAATGTTAATAGCTGTCCGAATGGAGATCAATTCAAATACTTTTGAGAGTGTTCTGCCAAGCATTTCAAACACTGGAGATAAATGTCTCACTCATCCAGAAAAGTTTGAGACATATTTAAAAATTTGGGGACAAAATTTAGTCTGCATTACAATGGTTAAATAAAAAGAAATTGAAATTAGTTTTCCAATACTCAAACTTGTCATTTGCTATCCTCTGTTCTCTTTCACAAGCCAAAATATGAATTAACTCTTTACCACACGACAAACTTATAGACTGGTCAAAACTGAAAGCATTTTCAGAGCACAAAATGTATGTGACTGGAAAGTTAAAATTTGGTTTGGGAATGGTAGAAAACATTGTGGGAAAAGGAGAAAATGCTGGTTACTAGCATTTTCTCCTTTTCTTACCATGTGTTTAAAAGTTTTTTTCTTTCTCTTGATTATTAAAAGTCGGGATTGTGTGGTAAAGAGTCAAAAAGCAACTAACATTGCTGATCATTTCTCATTGATTCTTCTCTTAAAATCCCCCTGAAAAGACTCGGCCAAGGCTGCTGAACTTCAATAGACGTTCTCTGCATGTCTCACACAAGAGAAGTATGCCCTAGTTCTGAGTTTACTCTTTTTTTTTTTGGTAAATAGAATTTTTTAGAACATATTTACAACCCATAAAGTTGTGGTCGCAATCATATTCTTTTCAATACTAAAAGCTGTCATACAGGTGCTTTTTAACTATCTTCCAACAATATTGATTAAGTGGAAGAGGTATTTGTCATCAGAACATTATCGGATTCTAAGTTCTTCTGGTCAGGTGAGAGAAAGGAATGAACCCTGTCCCACTGATTATCATCAATCCTTAAAAGAACTGGCCGAGCCAGGGATCAAAGCAGTAACTCCTTGTTCACTACCAACTGAGCTTCAAGGGGGCTCTGCACAAGATGTTACATAGAGGATAATCAACTGCTTATTTTTGATACGAAAAAATCTCACGAGAATGCGTTGTTAGGAGTTGAAAAAACGAGTGCACAGCATGAGTATTTTTAACGCCTTACGACGCATCCGAGGGAGATATTTTTCATATCAAAAATAACCGGTCGATTATTCTATTAATTACATGTACCTTATTAACATTATTATTTTAATTAACACTATCTATAATTGCTTAATGAAAAAAAAAGTAGTTTCTAAAGTGAAAGTTGATATCGTCACTAGTGATGATATCAAAATTTATTACACTGGGAAATTCCAGGATTTCACTTCTAGGTATATAATAATTAAGGTTACAGTCTCACCCCAATTGACACTAGTATATTACTCTGTTTCATCTGGTAGAGATGGGACACTCTGATGGCATAGGCATTAAACACAAGGACTTCCAGCTTCCTTGATATAAGATGTATCATTCCTTCAAAATCTCCAATAACCAGCTGGCCCCTACCAGTTGCACATGCTGCAATGTCAACATCCTGTAAAAAAAGCAGAAAAATCACATATTTAACTCAAACGACAATATTCTAGGTTTGTCCAAATCGAAAGCATTTGCAGACGACAAAATAAAAGTGACTGAAAATTTAAAATTTGTTTTGTAAAGGGTAAAAAACATTGTGGGAAAAGGAGAAAATGCTGGTTACCAGCATTTTCTCCTTTTCCCACAATGTTTCCTAAAGGCTTCTTTCTTAGGGGCGTCAAAAGTAGGGATTGTGTGGTAATTGGCTAACCCTCTACCAAACAATCCCTGGTTTTTATCTTGGATAGAAGCCTTTTGAAAATATTGTACGAAAAGGTGAAAATGCTGATAACCAGCATTTTCTCCTTTTCCTACAATGTTTTCTATCCTTCTGGTAACAAATTTCCATTTTTGAGCTAGGTTTATTTTGTTAGCTGCAAGTGCTTTCAATTTGGACCGGTCTAAAATTTTGTCCTTTGGTAAAGTGTTAATTTATAAGAAAACGTCAGAAATTAAGACTTGTCCAAATGGAAAGCATTTGCAGACATCAAAATAAAAGTGACTAAAAGATTGAATTTGTTTTGTGAAGGGTAGAAAACATAATGGGAAAATGAGAAAATGCTGGTTAGCAGCATTTTCTCCATTTCCCACATTGTTTTCTATAGGCTTCTTTCTCAGGGTCGTTAGAAGTCAGGGCTGTGTGGTATAGAGTTACCCAATTACCATGCATAAAGAAATTCAACACTGTACCAAACAACAAAACTTTCAACTGGTCCAAACTAACAGTGTACTCAGACATCACCATGAATTAAATATTGCGTACATGGTGGAATCAGTTTTTGATAAGATAGAAATCACTGTAGGAGAATAGGAGACACTGCTGGTTACCAGCATTTTCTCCTTTCCCACAATGATGTCAAAAGCCTTTTTCGAGGGTTGGCTTCAAGCCAGGATCATTTCGTAAACTTGGTTAAACCCTTCAGGTACACCGTAATAAAGTCAGTGTTCCTTTTCCAGTAATGTTTATTGTTTATTATTTTTCCGATTGAAGATCTAGCTTGTGCTGTTTCACCTTGACGAGTGTTGATGATGATCGCATCTGGAGAATAAAATACCAAGAAATAGAAATCAAAGATCTTACCAAATAAGAGGGAGTGATGATACTCTAAACTTTACCCACAACATAGGGTTTCAAAGAGAAATAAGGACTTTAGTAAAGTCCTTATTTCTCTTTGAAACCCTATGTTGTGGGTACTCATTAGAATCGTCTCGATGAGACGATTCTAATGAGTGTCCACAACAAAGGGTTTAGTGGACAATAGCTAAAGTTTTCAATTTTGAAATCAAAATCACTCCCTCTATCTGGAGCTTTGTCTTACTTAACCCATTACCCCACAATCCCTACCTTTGACAACCGTGAGAAAGAAGCCTTCAGAAAGCATTATGGGAAAAGAAGAAAATGCTGGTAACCAGCATTTTCTCCATTTCCCGGAATGTTTTCTACTCTTCACAACACAAATTTCAAATTTTCAGTCACATTTATTTTGTCATCTGCAAATGCTTTCGATTTGGACAAGCCTAAAATACTGTTGTTTGGTAATGAGTTAAACAATAGTAGGCTCCATCATTTCTTCCATTTTCTTCATTCCAGAAAAAAGGACCCCCACACCCATGAACCTTCAAGAAAGCCAGGTCATGGGAGAAGGCTATACAGATTTAAAAATAAAACAACAGTTGACCAAGAGCAACAGCTACTGTTTCTCATAAGCAAGTGTTCCTTTTCTGGAATACTCTCCATATCCTTCCTCCATATCCTTCCTCCATATCCTTCCTCCATATCAAAAGCATTTTCAGAGAGGCCCTAATGAAGGAATTTTTCTCAGATATGGTGGTACTTAGGAAATACCTTAACATCATTTTATCCTCTCCCACAAAATTTTTCGAAGCCATCTTCCTTGGGTTTTAGGACAATAAATTATTTGATTACTGATAAAACTTGACTTACCTTTAATTTCTCAAAGACCTGGTTTGTTTCTGGATCTTTCACTTGCTCTTTCTCAAAGAAGTTAAATCTTCTCCACTGAAACAGAATGGAAAGTTTTATATTGGCCCTTAAATTGTCGATAGTAAAAACCAAAATAAAGCTACATTAACTCATTAACAAACAATCCCTACTTTTGACGACCCTGAGAAAGAGGCCTCTAGAAAACTTTGTGGGAAAAGGAGAAAATGCTGGTAACCAGCATTTTCTCCATTTCCCACAATGTTTTCTACTCTTCACAAAACAATTTCCAAAATTTCTGTCCTTTTTTTTTTTGTCTTCTGCAAATACTTTCGATTTGGACAAGCCTTAAATATTGTCATTTGGTAATGGGTTAAAGTTCTTTTGGGTAGACAAATATCTGGACAGTGTATACGAAAAATCAGACTGCACATTATCATTGTTATGTTTCGTTTTCGGATTATGTTGTTCTTGTATAGTCTACGCGAGACTACGTCCATGTGTATGATGTCCATGTATATTGTCTGCAATATCACCATTAAACAATGATCATCAACTTTCATATCCGTCGTCAACGATCAAACCCACCACATATGCCCAGCCAAAGTAATGTAAAGCAATCCCACAACATAGGAAAAGGCAAGGATGGTTGAGTACCAGCGACAATTGTGACTTCAAAATAAACAATATTGATTATTCTCCACCCTAACCCTATGTTGTGGGTACTCATTAGAATCGTCTCATTGAGACAATTCTAATGAGTGCCTAAACATAGGGTTTGGAAGAGAGGTAACAGATTTAGAATACCATCACTCCCTCATACCTAGAACTCTGTATGGATCGTGGTTTTTCAAGACAAAGTTCCTTTTCATTTATATCATAATTTAACTTAAGAGGCATGTCTGTTTTCAGGCAAACAAGTCTGTCTAAACCTCAGAAATCGAAATTTGCAAAATGCGCGATTAAGACTTTCTCTACCAAATTCTTGAAACTCTATTATTAATCAAAATCTAATGAGTACTGTCTTAGTATTTAGATCTACTAAATAACCGACTATCGATAATCGAGTGAATTTGCAGACGTAACTCATTTTGAGTTTGACAAGGGAAATCCAACCAGTCACCGTCAACAAGTAAATCTAAGGGATAAAACTGGTGCCCTTTAACTCATGTAGGTGTGATTGTGGGTAACTTATCGCTAATACAGCTAAATGATAACGGTGTTCTCAAATATATTGTCTACGCCTACCTGAAGGAAGGCCATTTCCTTGTTTTATTTTTCGGCGACTCTAATATCTGTCCACTGTAATCCACCGGTCCCTAATCCACGAAGATCACATTTCTAACTCCGCCCACAAAGATTGGTGTTGTTTCGGCCCTAAGTGATTTCGATCTTTTGTCTACACAAAATATTCTTCGTTACGTGTACATGCAGGTCTATCGCAAAACTAGATGATCTCACATTCTTTCTGCTCTTGTATAAGTTACCCGGTGTAAGGAACTTTGGGTGCACCGCCGCCCATGTACACGCGCGCGCATTCTGATTTTGTTGTGCATTCTTCACTATTCTATACTAAATGATGTCAACAATATGGTCCTAGTCAAATGATTTTATCTGACGGGTTATAAAAAGATATATTCTATTCCTAACAGCTCAGGTAGTAAAGCGCGGAACCTGTCAACTCTCGTGACATTGGAGGGTGTGGGTTCAATCATAGACCACTCAGCTGGCCATCTAAGAATACCCGAAAAAAAGGAAACCGAATCAGACGTGATATTTAACTCTTTAACAAACAATCCCTGGTTTTTTTTTATGGCACTGACAGAGAAGCATTTTGAAAAGATTGTGGGAAAAGGAGAAAATGCTGGTAACCAGCATTTTCTCATTTTCCCACAATCTTTTCTTTCCAGCTGGAAACAAATTCTGCTTTTTGAGTAACATTTATTTTGTCGTCAGCGAGTGCTTTCAGTTTGGACCAGTCTAAAATTTTGTCGTTTGGGAAAGGGTAAAGTTCCGTGTGACGGTTCCATACACAGGGCACATAGCTAAAGAGCTAGACGTATAGCTTTTCGTGGGCTTTATCCTGTATCCTGCAAAGTTGTAATTTGCAACGGCCTGGTCTCCCATCCAGGCTGAATTTGACGCACGTTGCTTAACTTCCACGTGAAGAAGGACACCAAACCTCATCGCTGTAATAACCTGAAAAGGGATAAAGTGCTTGTTACTGGTTTTCCCCCTGTTGCCACAGTATTATCACATTTCTGGCAGCACGTTTACCCCGCTGTCATAATTCTCACATCATGTATGCATGTATAAATCGGTTTTTGAAGCTTACCATCTTTATCTAGGTCAGACTTTGCTTCCGGCACGTTTTGCCTGGATACGCCTGTAAACAAAACCGATTTCGTACACCAACAAAATAGTTCTACCAGTGATATTCAAAGAAAATAGTTCAACTTAATACTGTATGTTCTCTGAAAAAATTAAAACACCATGTTTCAGCTGTCTTTGTAATTAAAGGTAACAAAAGATTTTCAGCTTAGATAAGACAGAAACAGTGTCCGGTTTAACACCTCTCCACCATTTGGCACATGTATACAGTAACTTAGCTTATTGCTGGAGAACTCGGATCCTGGTAAACTCGTACCCTAATCTTATGAGTAAAAGTTCTTTGGAGAACTTTCCGTTTTTATCTATATTAATATTATTTTACGAGGAAAAATCATAGAACACGCTAATTAGGAGAATGCGGGCCAGAAAAAATAATTAGCTGCCTTCAGCACTTTGATTGGCCCAGGGTGGTCAAAAACTGGCTTCTTGAATGATAAAAGATGCATACTGTGTACTAGACTTTAGTCCTTTCCCAAACGACAAACTTTTGGAGTAGACCAAATTGAAAGCATTTGCAGACGACAATTCAACTCTTGCTGAAAAGATGATTTCTGTCTATAATAGGGTAGAAAACATTGTGGGAAAAGAAGAAAATGCTGGTTACCAGCATTTTCTCCTTTTCCCACAATGTTTTCAAAAGGCTACTATTCTAGACCCGTAAAAAAAAAACAGGGATTGTTTGGGAAAGGGTTAAGGAAATATCCATACTCGTTTCAAGGCAGTTTTCAGTCACTCTTTAACTTAACTGTAATGATGACTATCTTTCATGCCAAATTGACCAGCCCGCATCTAAGCTCAGTTGGTACAGGGATCTTATACGTTGTATATAAGATCTGTGGTTTATATAAAGCGCAGTATTCGTCATCATGAGGGCGTGGTTTCGATTCCTACGGGCCGGTGTAATGAAGAGAAATGATCCTCCCCTACAACATGACCTAGGGTCATTTCTCTTCGTAGAGGAATGACCCGGATCATTCATCTACGTAGTGAAATGAGTTCTGGGGTCTTTTCTCTACGTAGAATTTTGTAGGGGAGGGTCGATCATTTCTCTGCATTACATCGACCATCTTAAATTACAATTAGTTTTTCGTATGAGGCACTAAACAGAGGTCCCGTGTGACGATGCTATATACCCAGCAAGTTAAAAAACCAAGTCTAACTTACGATAGGTTCCGTCCTGTATCTACATTATCCCCCGTAACAATACTCCCAGCCTTCAGGGTGGGGGAGGGGGGAGGATGGCGTCGCCCGTATGGAAAACCGGTGGCGATGATAAATAAACGCAAATTTAATAATCAAGCATGCGAAATTGCTTTTTCTGGGGTGTTTTGGGGTATAATACCTTCATATCGGACAATGTAGATCCAAGATCAGACTGCACGTTCTGTGCAGTGTGATCTTGATCTACGCTGTCCGCAAAAGGTCAGTGAATCGGCCTTAGCAGATTTAGAGTTAATAGCGGTTTTTCTCTCCAGCTGAAAAGATGTATCTTAAAGGTGGGTTTTTAGATTTTTCACATCTCACTAAAATGAAAATAAAAATGTATACATCAATGAAAGTTATATGAAAAAACAGTGTAAAATATCAATAATTAAGAATCATAAAATTTCAAAAGAAAATGATGGTGTTCCCTTAAAAGACTACGTATCCTCTTAAGGTATTTCTAGATTTCGCTCCAGAATAAAAAAAAAAGCATTGTGGGAATATCAAAATATCAAGTGACTGGCATGTGACTTATGAAACTTAAATTCCATAACATAACAAAGATAATTGTAAGTATTTTCAATAATGTCTTCTTCAGATGGTGTGTTTGAAGCTTCGTCTGTGTATTTCCAAAATGTATATGAGCGAGTTGCTCATGTAAAAATAGACCGTGTTTCTCGTCAGTGTCGACCTGGGCTGTAGACAATCTCTAATTTCTATTGGTGTCGGATTGTTTTCGACTATTGGGGTTTTATGAATGAAAAAAGCTTTGGGAGTATAAGAATGATTTTATTGTATTTTTTCACTTGATTTTATTCCCCAAATCTGAAGGGCCACCTTTAAAGTTCATTGATTGTGTCACAATAATAAAACTGGACATTGATCGAACGCGACCACGGCTGACCTCTGTCTAACACAAAATTCTGCCTCCAAGGAATAATACGTTTATAAGTTTTTTTTTTCTCGTTATCAAAATAAAACGAAAAGTTTTTCCCCCTCCATTTCCCACTCTTTCTGTCCTTTCTTAAATCATTACCACACAATCCCTACTTTTGACGCCCGTTAGAAAGAAGCCTTTTGAAAACACTGTAGGAAAAGGAGAAAATGCTGGTAACCAGCATTTTCTTCTTTTCCTACAGTGTTTTCTAGCCTTCCCAGATCAAATTTCAATTTTTCAGTCACCTTTATTTTGTCGTCTGCAAATGCTTTCAATTTGAACCAGTCTAAATTTTGTCGTGTGGTAAAGAGTTAAAAAGAAGTTTCGTAATTTGGTAACGCTGAATTTTTCGTCTGCAAATGCTTTTTTCAATTTGGACAAGGCTAGAATTTTTTGGCATCTTGTAGAAATTCAAAATGTTATATTTCCCTCTTTTACCAAAGCAATTCATAGTTAATATTACGGCTGTCAAAAATGATCACGTTTCAAACTTTTCGATGCGGAAAGGAAATTCTTGATAAGGAATCCTTACTAGTTCACACTGACCCTTTACAAGACTATAAAATTCTAGACATCATAATGAAAGTACTTAATCAATTAAGGGCTCAAGTTATGAAATAAGTATTTTAACCCTAACACCCCTGTGAAAGAAGCCTTTTGAAAACATTGTGGGAAAAGGAGAAAATGCTGGTAACCAGCATTTTCTCCTTTTCCTACAATGTTTTCTACCCTTCCTAAAACAAATTTCAATTCTGTAGTCACATTCATTTTGTCGTCTGCAAATGCTTTCAATTTGGACCAGTCTAAGATTTTGTCGTTTGGTAAAGAGTTAAAGAATAGCAAAAAAAAAATGTTGGAAATAGAAGGAAAAAAAGCTGATTACCGGCATTTTCTTCTTTTCTTACAATGCTTACTAAGCCTCTAAGCTAGAAATGTTTCAAAATCGAAACCGTTTTGGTAAAAGACTAATCTCTACGCTGCCAAATAAATGAATTAAAAATTTCCAAAACGTTAGTAACTAACCAAAACGGTGCGATTTTAAATTCTCTTACTCTATGAGAAGTTCACCGGATCGTTGAGTACAGATATAAGATCAGACTGCAGGTCTTTTTACAGTCTGATCGTCATCTTTTCACTGTCCACAAAGTGCACTGAAATGACCTTAGCAGCCAAAGGTTTAAAGGTGGTCCTTCAGATCTTGGGACGTAAATTTTACAAAATTGCAAAAAAATCATCCTTATACTCCCAAAGCCTTTTAATTTGCGTTCATAAAACCGTAGTAGTCGAAAACCATCCGATAACAGGAGAAGTTAGAGATTTATTACGGACCAGGTTGACACCAACGGGAGACACGTTCTATTTTTAGATTATCAATTCTCTCATTTAAAAACAGGAAAATACAGACAAAGTTTCAAATATCCGTCCGAAGAAGCCATTATGGAAAATAATTATTAGATCTACATGTTTGTTATTTAATGGAATTTAAGCGTTATTAGTCACATGCCAGTCACTTGACATTCCCACAATGCTTTATTGATTTTTGGCGCGAAATCTAAAAATAGCTTAAGAGGCTACGTAGCCTTTTAAGGGAATACCATCAAAAAAAACTTTTTTTGTAATCTTATGAATCTTAATAAATGATGATTTGTATTGCTTTTTCATATAAATTTCAATGAAATATATATTTCTTAATTTGGTGTGGTGTGAAAATTCTAAATACCCACCTTTAACTCTTTACCAAACGACAAAATTTTAGACTTGTCCAAATTGAAAGCATTTACAGACGACGAAATATAAGTGACAGAAAACTTGAAATCTGGAAGGGGAAAGGGTGGAAAACATTGTGGGAACAGGAGAAGATGCTTGTTACCAGCATTTTCCCCTTCTCCCACAATGTTTTCAAAAGGTTTCTTTCTCAGTGTCGTATAAAGTCGGGATTGTGTGGTAAAAATTTAAATCAAAAACCCATTATCTCCCGCCACATGGAATTCTACAAATACTCATAGATCTAATTTGGGCATCCTGGGTACAGAACCGGACTACTTTTCTACGCATCAACCGTTACTTTGAATTTCCAACTAAAACAAACGTTTACACAAAACGCTACCTGGTGCGATTTATTCAGCTATGATCAGCAGGTTAGAGAAATCTAGAGCTAAAACACTGAGGCCTGATTTTTCCTCAAACGTATTGATAAAAGCCATTTTCTCCATTGCTACTTGATAGCGCGTATTGCTATAGAATCTCCCCATTATCGGGGAGAGTGATGCGTCATGTAAGATAGGTTGAATCGAAAACCGTCAAAAAGAATGAGAACGAATCAATGGCAAATCCTCACAAGTGCTTTATAAGGGCATTTTTTTTCCCCTGCAAATAACTACTCTAGAGTACTTGAAACAAGAGGGCCATAATGGGCATGCAGTCGTACACCTGAGCCACTGATCAAATAGGGCTAGTAACCATCAACCATTCTGAAGAATATTCTTTGTCTTATTCTACAAGATTTCCTCTACATTTGTAAGAAACACAACTTCTGATTATCTAAACCATTTGTTTTAGCCAATCAGAAGTTGTGTTACTTTCAAATGTAGAGGATTCTCGAGAATAAGGCTTAGACTCTTAATCCTTTACTCAACAGATACTCATTTCTACGCATTGCTTGTAGAAGCCTTTGGAAAACATTGTGGCAAAAGGTGAAATTGCTCGTAACGAGCAATTTCGCCTTTTGTCACAATGTTTTCTATGCTATCAAAAGGTGTCATATACCCATAAAAAATGGCTTTATCCTTGCTGTTATTTAGGGTCAATTAGAGATACCATAGAAATGCCTTATGGGGTAAAGGGTTAAGAAGGGTTGGTCGGAATGAGAAGCCAGGAATCGTTTCTAATCTCTTCTATGATATTTTGAAAAACATTGTAACATGAGTGTCGGGCTGAAATATAGGCCTCGAGAGTGTACACAAGCTTTTTTCTAGAATTTGTCTCACTGACTTATTTTCTTTCTTTGGCGTAACATGGTCTATTTTCAGACTTATTGTAGATATTATAAAGACAAACATTTTAACTAATTTTCATAAGTATTGGACTCGAATAGTGGCCTCTAGAGCGTCAGCAAGGTTTTGCTAACATTTTACGCAATGACCTAGTTTTAGACTCAACCTGACCCAATTCGAAAGTCATAAGAGATATCGTTAAGGCACATATTTTTGCCAACTCTCGTGAGTATTCGATTGAAAATGTGGCCTCTTGAGTGAACACGACCCTTTGCCATAGATTTGACCTGGTAACCTAGACTTTGACCTGACATAACCTCTTTTCAAACCCATCCAACATATCATAAAGGCATATAATCTGACCAAGCTTTCATGGGTAATGAACAGAAAATGTGGCCTCCAGAATATGCCTATGTTTTTTTCCAGTAATTGACCTAATTTTTTACCCAACGTGACCTATTTAAAAACAAACCATCCAGAGTGTACACAAGATCAAAGCTGATACACGACGCAAGACGAACAACGGCCACTGTCATCAGAGCCATGTTTTTTGATGGATAAAAATTTCTAGAGCAATCTTTGAAAATTATTTCAAAATCTGATCAGCTGTTTCAGAGAAAAAGAATTTCTTCATGGCCAAATAGAGCAAGTAGCCCCCATTCACCAGAGCCATGTTTCTAGACAAATCAGCATTTTGCGAACAAGTTTTGAAAAGGGTTACCAAAGGAACATTTCTGTGAGATTATTTCAAAATCTGATCAGCCGTTTCAGAGAAGAAGAATTTTTAAGAATTTCTTAATTTCCGTATATTGCAAGTAGCCCCCATTCACCAGAGCCACATTTTTGAGAAGAAGTGAAGAAGAATTTTAAAGAATTTCTTCATGGCCATATAGTGCAAGAAGCCCCCATTCACCAGTGCCATGTTTCTTGACGGATCAAAATTTCACAAACAATTTTCAATAAAGGTCATCCAATGAACATTTCTGTAAATCTGACCAGCGGTTTCAAAGACGAAGAATTTTGAAGAATTTCTTCATTTCCCTATAGTGCAAGTAGCCCCCATTCACCAGAGCTGTGTTTCTTGACCGATCAAAATTTCACGAACAATTTTTGGAAAGGGTCATTCAAGGAACATCTCTGTGAAATTATTTCAAATTCTGACCAGCCGTTTCAGAGAAGAAGAATTTTAAGAATTTCTTAATTTCCATATATTGCAAGTAGCCCCATTCACAAGAGCCACATTTTTGACGGATTAAAATTTTTCGTACAATTTTTGAAAAGGGTCGAACAATCCTGTGAAATTAGAGAAGAAGAATTTTTAAGAATTCCTTCATTTCTATATGGTGCAAGAAGCCCCCATTCACCAGAGCCACATTTTTTTACGGATCAAAATTTTACGAACAAGTTTTGAAAAGAGTCACCCAAGGAACATATATGTGAAATTATTTCAAAATCTGACCAGCGGTTTTAGAGGAGAAGATTTTTAAAGAATTCCCTAGAAAATTCCATTTGGTTGCCATGGCAACCAGAGTTTTTGATGGAATCAAATTCTGTGAACAATTTTTAAAAGCTCGTAAAAGCTCCCCTTGAGCACGTTGTGCTCAGGTGAGCTAAAAAAAACGAGCTTCGCAGAGCGGCGCATATACATGTACGCTCAAAAGGGTTTGTCAATAAAATGGGTTAATATCCAGAACGCCTACAGAAATCCAAATTTAAAGTCACATGCACAACTACACATCATAGAGTTTTATTGTGGTAAATTTAAACGTATTGAAAACTGTAGGAAGACTTGCGTGCGCAAGAAATTGCTAACAGACGGACGAAGGGACAGACGGACAAACGACCGAGTCCATTACACAATACGACCCTCTGGGCGTATAGAAACTATATAACGTAGTTCCATGATAATACGACACGTTCTTCTTCGCACATTCATCTATATCGCTGGGATACTCGTATGAGTCCATACGCCATACAGAAAATTAGTATAATTCAAATAGCTGGAATTGCCTACTGCGAAAATGACCAATAAAATTGAACCAAGCTCTGTGAATAAGGAAGCTTAATGCATTTGCGAAGTGTATCGACCAGGTTAGTGTTCGCAATCTGCGCAGGGTGATCTGTGTCGAAACTTTTCGCTAGACGAAACGTATAAATTTATGTTATAAAAGTAATGTGGGAAACCCTGATCCAGGGCAGAAATTTCTGCCTCTAATGAACTTGTCTTCCTGCTACGATATCAACAAGGCGTTTAAATATGAGGTAAGCATGTGATGCAAAAGTTAATGTCGTTTCTGTATGATACCAGCATGAAGGAGTGTTTGGTTATTGTCGTAAAAACATATTAAGGTCAGAAGTTGAAAATACGCGCTCTTTTCTTTTGCTTTATTTCTTGTCTGTCAGGTTTATAAATAGTTTTCTTGTGAATTTCATATGACTTGCAGAATAATTAAAAAGGAAAATTATAAGCCCTAGAATGAAAACAAAAGTGAGTATATTTTGCTTTTCATAAATCGAAAGTTAGCTTGATTTAACCGGGGAGAAATCAAAATATGTATGGACTGGATAATTATTGTCTTAGCTGACTATTTGTAGCGCCACATGAGCGGAGACACTAGATTTTTATTCGGTTTTGAAAAGTACCCTTGGAGGCAGCCATATTGTTTACTCGGCTTCCAGTCATTTCGTAATAAGACTATTTCGTACCTAGACCATTTCGTACAATTGTGGTCTCTTCTAACCAAGCAATACTTTTTATTTTCGTCATTTCGTACTCACTTTGATCCTTTCGTACCAACTTTGGTCATTTTATACCCAGTTTTTAATATCAATTTGGTAATGCAGAACCTAGTTTTACTACTAATTTCGTGTGCTATTTGTCGAATGACAATTGCTTTTGTGCATAGTTCCAACTGAACCTATGTTAAAATTCGCCAAAGAATGGCTTTGATTGTGTCTTACCATTATTGCCACTTTCTTTTTCAAGTTTTTAGTTTGATTCTAAGGATTGTATAGGGCTACTCAGTTTATTTCTCTTCGATTTCTGCGTAAATTTATTTTGGACATTTTGAAATGCTGTAATGTGCTGTAATGTTATGCATCAATATTTTCTTGTTGTTTTATTGGTTTGATGCCCCTAGTGTACCCAAGTAACTTTACCGCCAGGTGGACTGTTCTTCTGCCGTTCTTTCTTCTTTTACTGAAAACTGTAAAAAGTCAGGGTCACTGTGCAAGTGACAATTAAGAAGCAAGCCCCCCCCCCCCCCCCCAAGTAAAAAAAACAGTAGAAAACAATAGACATTTTTAGTCCAAAAAAGAAAAGTCCGAAATGGCTTCAACCTATAAACTGCTTTTGTACACAATATCTCCGCATAGTATTTTTTAAATGACTTTATTATGAGGTAGACTCGTCCGGGAACAAAGCAGAAAGTTGACCAATAGCGAGAAGTTTCGACAGAGGTCAGCCAGGGCGGATTGCGATACTTTTCGCAAATGCATTACGCCCTTTCCCTTCTTACAGAGTTTGGCTCAATTCTATTGGTCATTTTTTGCAGTAGGCAATTCCAGCTATTTGAATGATACTAATTACATGTATGACATAAGGACTCATGAGGCGGCTAAAGTCTTTCAATCGTTCGCAATCGTAAACTCATTCTACTGTCTGTATTGCTACAGGAGACCACTCCTTCATGCATGGCGTCATTCCGGTTTAAATACAATACATAACAACTGCATGAGGAAGAATTCTCTTTAGCTTAGTGGTTATGCTGTTGGCCTTTCGTTCCAGCGTTCTAGTTTCGAATCCAGCCCGGTTCCTGTATTTTTGCTGTGCATTTGTTACTTTGGATTAGTGTATGTTGTAAGAACTTACTTCTAAATCAATGTAAAAAAAAACAGATTTGTTTAAACTAAAATTCTGAGTAGCCATCCCCTCTTTCAATGTAATTATACATGTTTTATTAGATATACAGGTTTTTCTATTCTCATTTCAAACCGAAATGAAGAGAAAGGTACGAGAGCGTAAAATAAGATAATTAGGTTTTTGTCACTTGGGTTTTGGTTTGATCTAATTTATCCTGTATCGTTCGTTACCATTAATATTTAAGACGACCGGATTACGTTCGAACAAACACTGCCCTCTGCTAGTGCGTCAGCCATTTTACAGCCTTTCACGCTTAGTATTTTTAACCCGTTACCACACAGGAAATTTTTAGACCAATCCAAATTGAAAGCATTTAGAGACGTTAATTTCATATTGGCTCAAATAGTGCAATTTTGCTTTGATAGGGTAGAAAACTTTGTGAGAAAAGGAGAAAATGCTGGTTACCAGCATTTTCTCCTTTTCTCACAATGTTTTATTTTCAAACGGTTTCTCCTTCAAGGGCGTTAAAAGTCGTCATTGTGTGGAAAAGGGTTGAAACACTCGAAATTTAAAAATTCGGGAGCAAAATTTACAAATCATTAAGTTAAATGTAGAACATGATGAAAAATGTTATTTAAAACAATATAGCAAATGAAGTTGGGTTGATTTTTTTTTTCTCACAATGTTTTTGAAAGTCTTTAACTGTAGATGCGTACAAAAAAATACAGCATGAAGGGACGTGTTCAATGATTTCATTATTTTTTTTTATCAAGTTAGTGTGGGAAACAAGAAAAAAATAACAGGTCGAGAAGCCTTACTGATTTATATAAGTCAAGCCATGGCAAAAGGGAGTTTGATGCATATTTATCACAGGTCATCACAAAATTTGGGAATCCACGAAAATCGATCTTTATCTAACAAGCGACTGAATAATAAGGTAGAGCGGGTCCTTGGACAGACAGATAATTGACCAATCGAAAAAAGTTTCGACTCGGGTCAGACTGCGCGGAATGCGCAGGTTGACCTGAGTCGAAACTGTTTTTTTTTTTTCCTCGGATGCATTAAACCACCATTTCACAGAGCTCGCCTCATATTATTAATTATATATTTAAAAAAAAAATCCCCAAGAAAAATATTTTTACAAACGACCTACTTACGAGAGAAAAGAAAACAAGCAAATAAATCATCGTGATAGTTTTTCTTTTTATTTACATACAATGTCACGATTGAATATCACAATTCTACGAAATTATTTGTCTAATTTGAGGGCACAATTTACCATGATTAAAATACTTTTTTCAAAAGAAAAAAAAAAAGCTTATTGTGAGAAAAGGAGTAATTGCTTCAAGAAAGAAACTGCTCTTTTCCCTGCACCTTTTTTTAAATAATAGCTATCACAAGCTATTTCATTTAACCCTTTACCAAACGACAACATTTTAGACTGGTCCAAACTGAAAGCGTTTGACTGAATATGACTGAAAATATGAAATTTGTTTTGTGAAGGGTAAAAAACATTGTGGGAGAAGGAGAAAATGCTGGTTACCGGCATTTTCTCCTTTTCCCACAATGTTTTCTAATGGCTCCTTTTTGAGGGTCGTCAAAAGTAGGGATTGTGTGGTAATGGGTTAGAGGCACAATAGCACCCAAAAGTAACCAATTTGGAGGTAAAAAAAATGTAAGCAAATATGATTCATAGCATTGAAACGTACGGATACTGTTATATTATCAGTCCGTCAAACTTCTATTCGCTGGCAGAAGAATGAATCCTACGGTAATGGACCTGTAATAGAAAACAGCTATTTACGTAATTATTATCTCCCTTTGTAATAAGAATATATTAGTTTTAGATTCATGAATGACAATTCTAAGAAGGGAAAAAAACAAGGAAAACGTGGCTCGGTTAAAGCAGTACAATAATATTCATTTTCAATCATAGCAAATTTTGAAGGATAACGATTATTATAGTGGAAGTAGCTGTTTTCTATTAGAAGAGTATTACCTTAATATGTCATCTGCAAACCGTTTTAATATATACAAATCAAAAATTAATTCTGTTGGCAAAGAGTCAATTGAAAAGCTATGGCGGCGAAAGAAAATGCTGCTTACCAGCATTCTTTCTTTTTTGTGCTATGTTGTCTAACACTACGGTCACAATGTAAAATCTGCCGCCTGCCGATTTTTAGACATCGGTGGATTCTTAAACTTACATGCCACCGGCCGATTTTTTTAGAAATCGGTGGGAGTGGTCATAAAAAACTGCCAGTAAAATGCTACCTTACGGGCTCCGGGTGGCGTAAGGCAGTTTCTTAAGTTCGAGGGATGTGGGACGTTGTCAGGGCGTCGGCCGATGGCAGTTACGTGACAGGCCGGCAGCCGTCAGATTTTACCTGCCACCGCCCGGTGACCTGGCGGACACCGGCCATTTATACCTGACACCGGCCGGCGATCGGGCGTTCAAACTGCCACCGGCCAGCGCCCGCCCGATAATCTGACGGCAGCAGGCTAGTTTACGAGGGATATATGAACCTAGATTGCTCTCGTATCACACTACAAAGTGTTCATTATTATTATCAACCACAAGATAAATGGATCTAATTTTTAAGAAATTTTTCCTTCCACAAGTTGCCCCTAAAGGCAACGACAATGGAAAGGACAAGGCACCGAAGCGCAAGAGATCAGAGCCCAAGCCCCAGCAATACGCAAGTCTCTCAGTCCCTTTGGTGCTCTTAGAATCGCCATGATGACTATTTTGTATGATGTATGGCCTCAAATTTATTTTTAAGGGCCCCGAAGTCTGCACTCGGCAAATCGCCGACCTGCCACCTACCAACACCGACAGTCGCCTTCCAGCTGCTTTTCAATCTCCACCCGGCCGCTGGCAGATATTTTGAAATCATAGGGACGCATGTCAGTAGCATAACGGCAGCAGGACGCATGCTGGAGAGAGGCAGTTAGTTCCTCCCGATCGCCGGCCGGAGTTTGCAGGCCGTTGAACCCCATGACCGTGTAAAAATCGCGCTGCAGCCCGTCTGCCGCTTGATAGCCACCGCGCGACCACGAAATGCGCCCGGCCTGCGCCCTGACGACAGGCACAATTGGAAAAAATCGGCCGGTGGCAGTCAGAATTTTAACTTTTTCTTAAAACTACAGCGGCGTCCTAGCGGCGTCTAAAATGCCGCCTGCCGATTGTGCCTGCCACCGAGGTACCACCGGGCTGCCACCGGCCGAATTTGAGTGAAAACTGGCAGTTACCACGCCGGCAGGCGGCATTTCCTGATTTGTGACCGTACTTTAAGGCTTTCATTGTCAAAATTGTAAAAGTACGGGATAGTGCGGTAAAATGATTATTTTTGTATCTCAATCGCACTTTCGGCTCATTTTAGCAGACCAGGAGTACTGTTGAAACCTTGGACATACATGATTATTATACTGCAAAGACATTTCTCGTGATCTAATTGGATAATATGCCCGGACATATATATCATGTACACCGGCAAAACCAATGTAAAAGCAGTTTCCCTTTCGGGAGCCCCGTATACATGACTACACTATCAACACAACATCCAAAATGGCGTCGTCGATCAAGATTAACATCAAGATAATGCGCCAAGCTGGACGTTTTAGCACGTATTAGCAAGATTTCACTGACGTCAATTCCGAGTGACGTCAGTTTTCATTGAATAGAGGCACTAAAGAGGGAAATTCTACTTCATCAGCGTACTCAATTTTTTTAAATTGAAAAAAAAAGCGGGTAGTATACGCTTAACAAACGTTGGAATAGTAAAACTTTGCAGTATAATAAATTCGTTGTACGGTCAGGTGGCAGGGGATTGGAAACTTGTTCACGGCTGTGGTGAATCATGTCGCCACCTCTTCGGCGAGGTGGCGACGTGATTCACCACAGCCGTGAACAAGTTTCCAAGTCCCCTGCCACCTGACCGTACAAGTAATACTATGTGAATCTGTGAATCGTCGCTGTCATATGACCGAAATAATGTTGAAAGTGGCGTATAACACCATTCAGTATAGACTAGAAACTTGCTTCGATATTTTGACAGCTATAAAGGACAAACTAGTACGCAAGGGGAACACTTCTCCATTGCATATAAATCGTTGATATTTTTGTTATCGTAACATTTTGACCACAGGCTAAAATACCGGTTCTGTTTAATTGACCAACTGGAGTGTTTGTTATTCAGGTCGTAATTGAAATGAAATTATTTTCTTTCTATGGTATGTAGATCTATAATAAGGTAAACATAAGTTTATTACTTTCTTGTATTTGGTTTTATTTTTTCAGTTGGCACGGATTTGATGTGTGAAATAAAACAATGTACTTTGGTGTGTATAAAATCAGTATTACTGTCATAGTTATCTTATATGTGTTTCATTGAAATAGTTTATCAATATCCTATTCTCTCACTATTGCGTATCAGCGACGTATGCAACGAACTTTCTTAACCCGGGTCAAACGCCAAGAACTGAGCGTATTTTTTATAATTCTAAAGATACGGCGTATCTACGACGTTTCTTTGACGTTCCTGTCGAGTTAAAGGGACGTAAAGTACTGCCGTACCGAGACGTAAGCGTGGCGTAACTGCTTTGTTGGCACTACGTTCCTGTCTTATGTGCAGCTTTGGTGTATGCGTGACTTAAGCATGACGTATCGAAGCTGCCACGTATGTGCTACATATTTTTAAGAGCGGACTTTATAGAAATGTCGCATCTCCGCATACAAGGAGGTCATGCTACGTTCTAAAGAGTATGAGCTACGCAAGTTGACGTTCTTGCAGTGTTATCGCGGCGCTCCTTTCTTATCGCGATACGCCGTACATATGAAAGCCGATACCCAATAGTGAGAGAGCGTCTCTAGTTTTTTCTCAATCGCGTCGAAAGTATATGTAAGCAAACCAACACTATTTTGGAATACACAGTATATCTATTTCCTTCGAATTTCGGTATTCTTGTGAGCAAATGCTGAAAAAAATGAGTTCATTTTTGTTGTACGCATTTTTGTTCAACAACCGTTCATAAAAATATTCTTAGGCAAATTCTTAAAAAATGTTCTAAATTTGAAAGTAACGTAACTTCTGATTGGCTAAACCAAATGGTTTAGCCAATCAGAAGTTTCGTTACTTTCTAATGCCTAGGTCACAAATGAAACGGGCACCGGACGATTTCTTCCAACTTCGCCAATTTAAAGATTTGAGACATTGTCCGGGCGCCGTACGATTTTAAGACATTTTGCTCAAGCAGTCACAAATCAAACGGGCACTGGACGACAGTTTCAGTTATGACGTGTGTGCACTTTTTAGTTCCGAAAGGCACCGGGCGGCCACCAAACGGACATCAGGCGGCGACCAGACGGCCTCTGTACGGACATCTTTCGGACTCACTTTGTGCCGCCGTCCGGCTACCGTCCGATCACTAGGCCGGGTCGCCTTACGATGACGGAGCCAGGACGATGAGTTAACGGGCTCTCCGATGGCCTAAAAATCGTCCGGTCGCCGTCCTATTATAACTTTCTTTTAAACATTTAACAGGCGCCTGACGGCGTCTTACAATTGAACTGCCGCGTTCAAATTGAACTGCAACCGGGCGGTCGCCGCGCGGTCCCCGGACGATTGTGTCAAAATCTTCTGAAAAACTAGCCGTGCGGCGCCAGTTTGTTATTTGTGACTGAGACACAAGTCTTGATTTATAAATAGGTCGATGGGCACTGACCCAGTTTCAGTAAGAACAATTAAGATTGCACGAAAATTAGTGATCATTAAAGTGGCATAAAAAGAAAAAGATTTTCGTTTAAAAAGGTTTTTTTTTTTTTAAATCCGACCGCTCTTTGATCATATTTGTGTGCTGTTTGCAAATATGAATTTACAACTAAGATATGGACCGAAATGCGTGTAAAAAACCGTTAGGAATATCTAACATATTTGTAATAATTCTGCTGAATTTCTTATTCTGTTTGTCACGGAGTTTCCGTTATTACATATGGATGGATACGGCACGCACTCTGAGAAAAAGGGGTTTAATGCAACTCGGTAATGCGATAAATCGTTGCATAATGATATATCCATTTAGGTCTAAAAACTACTTTAACTCATTGCCAAAGGACAATATTTTAGGTTTGTCCTAATTGGAAGCATTTGCAGATGACAAAATAAAAGTGACGGAAAATCTGAAATTTGTTTTGTGAAGGGTAGAAAAAATTGTGGGAAAAGGAGAAAATGCTGGTTACCAGCATTTTCCTCTTTTCCCACAATGTTTTCTAAAGGCTTCGTTCTCAAGGTCGTCAAAAGTAGGGATTGTGTGGTAATGGGCTAGAATAATTGGTTTGCCGAGTGGTCCCTAGGCATGCAGAAATTTTATCAATAATAAAACTTTTGATTCAGATCAGACTAGAGTAGTCCGTGCAGTCGGTTTTTGCGAGATAGCGTCGAATGGAACGGTTGTCAGGGAAAATTTGCTCTCTGTTAGATATTAAATTTGGGACAATACAAGTGCAATTAGACGTTGAAATTTATTTACCAACATAACATCGTCATCAGACGTTGAAAGATATAGTGAAAAGTCGGCTTCTTTAAAAAAGAAGCCAGATGAGGTCAGCATTTTTTTTTTCAAATAGATCATTGGCTTTTAACTCATTACCAAACGACAATATTTTAGGCTTGTCCAAATCGAAAGCATTTGCAGACGACAAAATAAACGGGACAGAAAATTTGAAATTTGTTATGTGAAGGATAAGAAACATTGTGGGAAAAGGAAAAAATGCTGGTCACCAGCATTTTCTCCTTTTCCCACAATGTTTTCTAAAGAATTCTTTCTCAGGGTCGTCAAAAGTAGGGATTGTGTGGTAAAGGGTTAATTTCAATACATTTTGGTACATGTAAACAAACAAGTGAAAAAGCCGCCGTATAGAAAAGTCATATGCTTTACTTGACGGGTATTTGACCTTCTTGTCGCTTTTTCAAGTCGCATGATCTTGTCCAGCAGTCTTCTTTCTGTTTTTTTAACGAAATCATTCTTATTTTTTCTTCAGCTTAGATTTATTTACTAAATGAAAAATTACCATTATTTTAGGGGTCATTTGCAGCCATGGCAAATTAATGTAACAGATATTTTTTTCTGAAATTCGTCATAAGAATAAACCATGTTTATTTCCTATTTCGGATTTTTTTTTTTTTTTTAAATTTCGATTTATTTACAAAACCATGACGAAACAGACTGTGTATCAGAATAATTTCGCAAGAAAAATGGATTTAGACAGCAAATTCTGTGACAGTCTGCCTTTTAAACTCATCATTTTTGGAGAGGTCTGATGACCTCTTCAATTAGTTTTGGAGTATTTACCTGGATTTTTTTTCTGATTTTGTTGGATTTTCTATATTCTCTTTTTCCCGAGTGAGTAGTTTTCACATTATGAAATACATGAAACTTTGTCTAAAAATATGTCCAAAACAGTCGTTTTTTTTTTCTTCTATATATAATGGACTCCGGAAATTTGTCTTCGATTTAAACTGGAAACTGTGGTTGTTATGCCTTTGGCTATAGTCGCAAAAGAATGAAATGCATTACTATCCGTCGTAAATAGTGCGGTCTTTCAACCGTCAGGGACACCATTTGGCACAAAGGTACAAAAATGATTATTATTTCATAAAATACAGATCAAATTGATTACAAGACTCGATTTAATACAAACGCTTTTACAAATACGAACTCGGAAATTTCCAGTGCAATGAAGAGAAATGACCCTCCCTACAAAATGACCCATGGGTCATTTCACCACGTAGAGAAATTTCTTTTGCGACTATACCCAAAGGGTTATTTCTCTACGTGGAATAATGACGCGGAACATTTCTCTACGTAGAACAATGACCCATGGGTCATTTCTCTACGTACTGAAATTACCATTGGGCCATTTGCCGCTTGTAAAATAGATTGCTTTTCAGAAAAGTGTAGATCGAGATCAGGCACCTAAGCATGTTGAATCCGATCTTTGATCTACAAATTCATCTATTGTGTGGGGTTTTCTGTGCTAATTAGTATTGGGAAAAAACATTTCTGAGACTGTTCTACCAAGCGAAATGTCGATTTTTTGTTTACTTTGGGACCTACAGGTAGCTTACAGATAGAAACAAAATATTCACCTCTCACTGTGTGGTGTTGATCAAATTTCAGAAAAGCAGCTGTCGAAGTCGTATCAAAGTAGTAACTAATATCGCGTGCAAAATGTTGATCAAGAGAGTCAGGTAAACCTAATAGATAATTTAGTGTAGAGATTAACCCGTACAGTCCCTGGTTTTTACGACCCTGAGATAGAAGCCTTTTGAAAACATTGTAGGAAAAGGAGAAAATGCTGGTAACCAGCATTTTCTCCTTTTCCCACAATGTTTTCTACCATACTGGAAACAAATTTCAACTTTTGACTTACGTTAATTTTTGTCGTCTGCAAGTGTTTTCAGTTTCGACCAGTCTAAAATTTTGTCGTGTGGGAAAGGGGTTAAACCAAAATTAATGCGGCGTAAAAGATTGTTTTTGCCGAGAACTTCACATCGAAGCGGCCAGCGTGGATCAAAGATCAGACTGCACGTTCTGTGCAGCCTGATCTTTGATCTACAATGGCTGCAAAATCAAACTAAAGGTGTGAAAAGTGCTTTAACCCTTCACCATACAATCCCTGGTTTTTACGACCCTGAGATAAAAGCCTTTTGAAAACATTGTGGGAAAAGGTGAAAATGCTGGTTACCAGCTTTTTGTCCTTTCTCCACAATGTTTTCTACCCTACTGTTAACGCCTTATAACGACTCTGAGGAAAAAGGCCTTTTGAAAACATTGTGGGAAAAGGAGAAAATGCTGGTTACCAGCATTTTCTCCTTTTACCACAATGTTTTCTACCCTGCTGTAAACTACTTTTAACGACCCTAAGGAAAAGGCCTTTTGAAAACATTGTGGAAAAAGGAGAGAATGCTGATAACCAGCATTTTCTCCTTTTTCCACTATATTGTAAACGACTTTCGACGACCTTGAGGAAAAGTCCTTTTGAAAAGATTGTGGTAAATGGAGAAAATGCTGGATTTCTTCTTTTCCCACAATGTTTTCTACCCTTCTGGAAACAAATTTCAATCTTTCAGTTATTCTTATTTTGTCGTCTGCAAGTGCTTTCAATTCGGACCAGTCTAAAATTTTGTCGTTTGGTAAAGTGATAAGAGTTACGATGAAATCGGATTTTATTAGCCAATAGTATTGAGTATTGTAGACGCTGTTGAACCTCTCTGATGTGAATGATGAAAGACAGTGACAGGGAAGTCGTAATGAAATATTTCTCTCTCGATAATTTTTTTGTATGTGTTGTACTCAAAGTTGATTTAAATTGCTTGTGAGAACGTGCTGTCTGATCTTGGATCTACACTGTCTGTTATCGTTTGGCATATTTTGAAGAAATAAACCAGAAGTTGCCGCATCTAGATCTGTCCATGGACAGTATCTTATAGTCAATAGCTCACGTTCAAAATAGCGGCAAAGATGATTTAAGTGCATGTCGCTTTTTGACAACAGTGTTGACAAAGATCAGATTATACAGAAAGAGCAGTATGATCCTGGGCTTTACTACGTTCAAAATTGGATTCGAGACCATGATGAAAGATTTTAATGATTTAAAGGAAATATCATTTTAAACCTTGGAGATGAACCAATCGATTTATTCTCTCGAGCAAAGAATGAAGTGAAGCTCGTATTGTGAAGGAATAAAGAAACAAGTTTGTGCTGTTGGAAAGAAATCAAAAGATGGGAATTTTGTTCACATGTATAAATGGAGATTTTATACATATGTGGACAACGGAAAATTAATTGAAATAAATTGTTGCATAAAAATACCTCTAGAAAAATTTAGTGAAAAGCAGTAGGGGAAAAAATCCAAGTTTAATCCTTTTGAGTTGATCGTAAAGTTTTTATACAAATGGCCAAAACTATTTATTAATTGAAAAGTGAATACCGGTGAAAAATGACAGTTCGTTACGCCAGAGTGTTTTGGATTATTTTGATACACTTTACGTTTATACGACTGGGATCAACTGACAAAAACGCCAAAGTGGGTGATGATCAGTTAGTATCTAAGTTACAACAGTCCCACCAAACTTCTAATCAGATTTCGTCTCAGGGAAGCGATGAGAAAGAACTGGATGTTGGGAATAAGATTCAAAATCGGAATTTTGTGGACGTATGTGACGAATCTTGCACGTGCAAACTGACCGACAGAATGCTGGAGTGCACGAGACCAAACACGCTAAAACGGGTACCAGTGCTGAAAGACCCGAACATAATGGGAAATATCACGGAATTGTAAGTTTACAATATTAAGTTATGCTCTGTGAAAAGGGGGCTAAATGCATCTGCGAGAAAGTATCGACCCAGGTCAGCCTGCGCAATCTGCGCAGGCTAACCTGGGCCGAAACGTTTTCGCTATCGGTCACTTTTCTGTATGTCAAAGGACTTGTATGCCTCACGATTCCGTCATTCATAAGATTTAAGCGTATTTTATAGATACTTTTCACTATAATTGGCTTACAAAGCACGAAAGGGGCATTCGGATATTTGCGTTAAGTGTCGTCTCGGATCAGCCTGCGCAGTCCGCGCAGGCTGATCCGAGACGGCACTTTAGTTTTAACAAAATCTTATTCACAATCAAAGAGCATGCAAAATGAAATATGTGAAATGGATTAGAACGAAAGCTGAAAGCTTATAAAGTTCTTCTCCAATAGAATTTAAATCCAGAGCCCCGTCTTTAAAGTTTTACAATCTAATTTTGATTGACTTACTCGTATATATTACACATTGTGAAAATGACTTTAGAATATGATGGACTAATAAAAAAAAACTAATAAAAAAACAGAAAGATGAATAGTATACATTGGAACGAACAAATGAAAATATATTAGTAGGGTATAGATGTGGACATGGAGGGATATTAGAAAAAAGAAACGGCACCTTACGAGTACATTAGATTTTGTGCTACAGTAGACTTCCGCAAAACAGAAAATCACATAAAGAACGGAAAGCGTCTTTTCTGATTAGCCTGCGCGGACTGCGCAGGCTGATCCGAAACGACACTTTACGCCCATTTCGCGTGATGCACACCATACGATAACTTGCTAGGTCTACCTGATCACAAATATGTTTTAAGCCCCCTTTTGCCAGAGCATGGCTCCTATATAAACTGGCTTGCAACATGCGAAAAAGGGCATTCGGACAAGTGCGTAAAGTGTCGTCTCGGATCAGCCTGCAAGGTCCGCGCAGGCTAATCCGAGACGACACTTTCAGTTTTAATGAAAATTTCTGTTTTGCACAAGTTTACTGTAGCACAAAATGTACTGTAGTCGTAAAGTGCCGTCTCGGATTAGCCTGCGCGGACTGCGCAGGCTGATCCGAGACGATACTTTACGCAAATGTCCGAATGCCCCTTTTCGCGTGTCGCAGGCCAATTATGTGAGCCGTGCTCTAGAAAAAAGGGGCTTAATGCATCTCTGTGATGCATTATAATCCTTTACTCCATAGATACTCATTTCTACGCATTGCTTGTAGGAGCCTTTGCAAAACATGGTGACAAAAGGTGAAATTGCTCGTTACGAGCAATTTTACCTTTTGTCACAATGTTTTCTATGCTATCAAAAGGTGACATATAGACATAAGAAACGGCTTCATCCTTGCTGTTATTTAGAGGTCAATTAGAGATACCATAGAAATGCCTTGTGGGGTAAAGGGTTAAAGAAAAAACAAGTGATCACATAACTAGGAATCTATAAAAACCAGTTTATCTAACAGTTGATTTAATCATGAGGTAGACTCCTCCTTTGACAAGAAGAAAATCGACCTGTAGTAAAAAATATCGACCTATGAACTGCGCAGGCCGGCATGGGTCGATACTTTTTGGTAAATATTTTTTACAGATATTTTAAACGCCCCCTTTTCACAAAGCTTAGGATTTTTTTTTATATTTATTTCTCTGTCAGCTAGGTACATTTGACTTTTCTCGATGCTTTAATTTCATGCCGATTTTCAAAATCTATGACTTGTCAAAAATGAAAGCATTTGCAGACAACAAAATTAAAGTAACAAAAATTTGAAATTTGCTTTTCTGAAGGGTAGAAAATATTGTTGAGAAAGGAGAAAATACTGGTTACCAGCATTTTCTCCTTTTCCCACAATGTTTTCTAAAGGCTTCTTTCTCAGGGTCGTCAAAAGTATGGATTGTGTGGTAATGGTTAACTTCTTGTCAACCGATAAAATCTAAGACTTGTCAAAATTGAAAGCATTTTCAGAAGATAATGAAAAGGTAGCACAAATGAAAAGAAAGGTCTTTGAAAGGTGTAAAACATTGTGAGGAGTGAAGAAAAGGCCCGTTACCAACATTTTCTTATCTTCTTACAACGTTTTCAAACCCCCTTCCCCCGCCCCTGCCCATTTTTTTTAGAATCGTTCAAACTCAGGATTGCGTGGTAAAGATTAAAGTGCCTTTTTTTACCGCGTTTGATGTTGAATTTGGTTTAAAATTTATATCAGATAGTGGACTTTGAAGAACCAAAATCGGACTGCAAATTCTATTCATTCTGATCTTGATTTACGTATAGACCACAAAATTCTACCTAAAAACTGCCGAGCGTTACTGGTGAGGAAAGATTTATCAACGTAGTGGACCCGTAATAGTAAACAGCTATTTCCACAATGAAATTATTCGACATAATTTGCTATGATTAAAAATGAGTACTATTGTACTACTTTAACCGAGTCACTTTTTCCTTTTTAGCTCACCTGAGCACAACGTGCTCAAGGGGAGCTTTTAGGATCACCCGGTGTCCGTCGTGCGTCGTGCGTCGTCCGTCGTGCGTCAGTGTGTTGTGCGTCGTGCGTCGTCAACAATTCTTTAAACATCAACTCCTCCTAAACCGCTGGGCGGATTTGGACCAAACTTGGCTGGAATGTTCCTTGGGAGGTCTTCTTTAAAAATTGTTCACAGAATTTGATTCCGTCAAAAACTCTGGTTGCCATGGCAACGAAATAGAATTTTTTAGGAAATTCTTTAAAAATCTTCTTCTCTGAAACCGCTGGCCAGATTTTAAAATAATTTCACACAGATGTTTCTTGGGTGACCCCTTTCAAAAATTGTTCGCGAAATTTTGATCCGTCAAGAAACATGGCTCTGGTGAATGGGGGCTTCTTGCACTATATAGAAATGATGAAATTCTTAAAAATTCTTCTTCTCTGAAACCGCTGGCCAGATTTTAAAATAATTTCACACAGATGTTCCTTGGGTGACCCTTTTCAAAAATTGTTCGCGAAATTTTGATCCGTCAAGAAACATTGCTCTGGTGAATGGGGGCTTCTTGCACTATACAGAAATGAAGAAATTCTTAAAAATTCTTCTTCTCTGTAACCGCTTGTCAGATTTTAAAATAATTTCACAGAGATGTTTCTTGGATGACCCTTTTCAAAAATTGTTCGCGAAATTTTGATCTGTCGAGAAACATGGCTCTGGTGAATGGGGGCTTCTTGCACTATACAGAAATGAAGAAATTCTTAAAAATTCTTCTTCTCTCGAATGGCTGGTCAGATTTTAAAATAATTTCACACAGATGTTCCTTGGGTGACCCTTTTCAAAAATTGTTCGCGAAATTTTGATTCATCAAGAAACATGGCTCTGGTGAATGGGGGCTACTTGCACTATAGGGCAATGAAGAAATTCTTTAAAATTCTTCTTCTCTGAAATGGATGGTCAGATTTTGGAAAATTTTCACAGAGATATTCCTTGGGTGACCCTTTTCGAAAATTGTTCATGAAAGTTTGATACGTCAAGAAGCATTGCTCTGGTGAATGGAGGCTACTTGCACTATATGGAAATGAAGAAATTCTTGAAAATTTTCCTTCTCAGAAACGGCTGGTAAGATTTGAAAATTGTTTCAAGGAAATATTCCTTGAATAGCTTTTTTCAAAATGTGTTCGCGAAATTTTGATAGGTCAAGAAACATGGCTCTAGTGAATGGGGGCTACTTGCACTGTACGGAAATTAAGAAACTCCTAAAAATTCTTCTTTTTTGAAACTGCTGGTCAGATTTTGAGAGGACTTTTACAGGTGGCCTTTTAAAAATTGCTTGGCAAAATAATGATTTTGTTTCCAGTGTTTCAATACCTTCAAAAAAAAAGGCTATGGTCCTCTCAAAAATTCAGGTGAGCGATCCAGGGCCATCTTGGCCCTCTTGTTGTCCTTCCTAGAATCATCATTTATAAATCTAAAACTATTATATTCTCCGATTACAAAGTGAATATAATTACCTCCCTTTTCTGGAAACTAACAAAAGTATCAACAAATAATTTCCAAATAGATATCAAAGGATTTTCCGGTTGGTTAAAAAAGTGCAAAAGTATTATTATATCGGTATAAATCTGTCTTTATCAACTATCCGGAAATTGTGTGCCATGCTGCACTAGAAGTGTTACGGGTCCACTAACTTAATACCCAGTTTGTAAATATCGGATACAAGTTTGTATTTATTGATGTTTTACAGATACCTATTTAGTTTTATTCCAGAAATCAATGTTTCTACTAAAACACTAATAGATTCCAAGTGATACTAGCCGAGCTCTATGAAAAGGGAGCTAAAAGCATCTGCGAAAGAGTATCGACCCAGGTCAGCCTGCGCAGTCCGCGCAGGCTGACCTGGGCCGAAACTTTTTCGCTTTTGGTAAATTTTCTGTATGTGAAAGGACCAGTTTACCTCAACATTTAGCAGGTTGTTGTGCTTTAAACGGATTTTACGAATACGTAATACTGTAATGCATTGCTTGTTATCATAAATCGAGGAAATGCATTGAAACCTTTTTTCTCAGAGCATGAGTTATCTTCATATTTTCCTTTTAAAGTGATCGGTCATTCTGTGAAAGGGAAGAAGTAATTAGAAAACATTGTAAGAAAAGAAGAAAATGCTGGCTACCAGGCTCAAAGGCTTTCTTCGTGAGGGTCGTTAAAACTCCCATGTATGGTAAAGGGTTGACCAATTGCGAAAGCATTGGCAGAATGAATAAATTTGATGCAATTTGCATGTCATAAGATAGGAGAAAATGTGGGGAAAAAAACTGGAGAAAATTCGTTGTTTAGCATTTTTTCCTTTTGTCACAATTTTTTCGAACACATTTCTTCTTCAGAGTCGTTAGAATATGCGTTTCCCCTTTACCAAACAATCCTTGGTTTTTACAACCCTGATACAGAAGCCTTTTGAAAACATTGTAGGAAAAGGAGAAAATGCTGGTAACCAGCATTTTCTCCTTTTCCCACAGTGTTTTCTACCCTGCTGGAAACAAAGTTCAGTTTCTGAGTAACGTTAATTGTGTTATCTGCAAGTGCTTTCAATTTGGACCAGTTTAAAATTGTATTGTTAGGTAAAAGGTTAAACAGTCACTTTTACTTTTCAATGAAACGTGTAACTTCTTGATTAAAACATTCTTGGGTCCTACATCTGCGAAAAGTATCGTCCCAGGTCAGCCTGTGCAGTCCTCGCATGCTGACCTGAGCCGAAACTTGTCGCCATTGATCAATTTTCTGTATGTTCAAGTCCCAGTCTACCCCATGGTTAAGTCATTTGTCAAAAAAAAGGTGGTTGTTCTTAATCCGTGGGTATGTGATGTCTTGCTTTGGTATCATGAGTCACGGAGATGCATTAAGCCCCCTTTTGTCGTTAAGTCTCCTTTTGCCATTAAGTCCCCTTTTGCCGTTAAGTCTCCTTTTGCCATTAAGTCACCTTTAACCATTAAGTCACCTTTTGTCATTAAGCCCCCTTTTGTCGTTAAGCCCCGTTTTGTCGTTAAGTCTTCTTTTGCCGTTAAGTCTCCTTTTGCCGTTAAGTCTCCTTTTGCCGTTAAGTCTCCTTTTGCCGTTAAGTCTCCTTTTGCCATTAAGTCACTTTTGCCGTTAAGTCTCCTTTTGCCATTAAGTCACTTTTGCCGTTAAGTCTCCTTTTGCCATTAAATCAACTTTTGCCGTTAAGTCTCCTTTTGCCATTAAGTCACCTTTTACCGTTAAGTCCTTTTTTGCCATAAAGTCCCCTTTTGCCATTAGATCCCCTTTTTGACATAAAGCCCCTTTTTGCCATAAAGCCCCCGTTTGCCATTAAGCGCCCTTTTTCCACTAAGCCTTCTTTTGCCATTAAGCTGTCTTTTACCATTAAGCCCCCTTTTGCCATTAAACCCCCTTTTGCCATTAAAGATGGGTATTTAGATTTTTCACATCTTACCAAATTAAAAAATATATTTATCACTGAAATTTACAGGCAAAATACAATACAAATAATTAATAATTAAGAATCATAAAATCACACGCACAAAAAAAATTGATGGTATTCCCTTAAAAGGCTACGTAGCCTCTTAAGCTATTTTTATAGTTCGCGCCAAAAATCAAAAAAGCATTGTGGGAATTTTAAGTGACTGGCATGTGACTAACGATGATTAAATTCTATTACATAACAAACTTGTAATCATTTTCCACAACGTTTTCTTCGGACGCTATGTTTGAAGCTTCGTATGTGTATTTCCGGTATATAAATGAACGAGTTGCTCATGTAAAAATAGATCAAGTTTCCGTCGGTGTCGACCTAGGCTGTAGTGAATATCCAATTTCTCCTTTTTTTTTTGGATGGTTTTCGACTACTGGTGATTTATGAAAGAAAATTATAAGGCTTTTGGAGTATAAGGATGACTTTTTGTACTTTTGTAAAATTTTCCTCCCAGAATCTGAAGGGCCACATTTAAGCCCCCTTTTGCCATTTAGCCCCTTTTTCCACTAAGCCCTCTTTTGCCATTAAGCCGTCTTTTGCCATTAAGCCCCCTTTTGCCATTAAGCCCCTTTTTCCATTAAGCCGTATTTTGCCATTAAGACGTATTTTGTCATTAAGCCCCTTTTTGCCATTAGGCCCTCTTTTGCCATTAAGCTCCCTTTTTCCACTAAACCCCTGTTGCCATTAAGCCGTCTTTTGCCATTAAGCTCCCTTTTCCTATTAAGCCCCCTTTTGCCATTAAGCCCCCTTTTCAACTAAGCCCTCTTTTGCCATTAAGCCGTCTTTTTCCATTAAGCCCCCTTTTCAACTAAGCTCTCTTTTGCCATTAAGCACCCTTTTCGCATTAAGCCTTCTTTTCCCACTAAGCCCTCTTTTGCCATTAAGCCGTCTTTTGCCGTTAAGCACCCTTTTGCCATTAAGCCCTCTTTTGCTTTTAAGCCGCCTTTTGCCATTAAGCCCCATTTCGCCATTAAGTCCCGTTTTGCAATTAAGCTCCCTTTTCCTATTAAGCCCCTTTTGACATTAACAGTGATTAAGCCCCCTTTTTCCAGAGCACATCTTATTTATGTCTGGTTTGCACCCCACTGTCGAACTCGGTGCCCTCTATTTGCTGAAAATAATTGGAGAAAGTCACTGTAAAATAAAAAATAAAAGAGTAAACATAAATTAAGGGATCTGATAAACGAATTTTATGTTTAGAAAAATATTTTGCAATGGGGAAATCGTCATGAGTTTTGTCTGAAGAACAATTTATGACGAACAACTTTTGTGTGTGTGTTTTACCACACTTTTTTCAAAAGTTGCGTGTTGCAAGCCGAAAGTCGGCGGTCTGTAGGTTGCGATAAGTATTGGCAGCATCAAAGTTATGCTTTAAAATATAGACTTGCAGTAGATATATACGCACCCTGTAAGATAAAATCTTTTGTGGAATTGACATGTTTAAAATGAAATCATACTTTTCCGATTCCTTTGCAAGATAACCCTTGTAATGTCAGGATCCCTGCTTTTGAAAAAAAAAATGTTGTGGAAAAAGGAGAAAACGCTACTGAGAAGAGTTTTCTCCTTTTTCCCAAAATGTTTTCTTATTTTTCTCAAAGACAATACGCATCATTTCGGACGGATTTTACTTTTTTCCCTGCAAATAATTTTGAATTTGTTCGTGTCCATGATTTTGTCGTGTTCTGAAAAGAGAGAGAGAGAGAGAGGGAGCCCTTCCAGCGCTAACCGAGATTCAGCTGAAAAGATTATGTTTAGATCTCTAAAAAGACAGAGATTTTTCAATTGAAGAGAAGCCATGTTATGTGAAAAGGGGGCTTAAAGCAGATCTGCGAAAAGTATCGACCCAGGTCAGCCTGCGCAAAGTGCGCAGGCTGACCTGGGCCGAAACTTTTCGCTCTTGGTCAGTTTTTCTGCATCTCCGAGGACCAGTTTACCCTATGATTCATTCGGTTGCTAGACAAGATGGGATTTTTAGGCTTAATTACATGTATATGATGACTTGCTTTGTATGAAGGATAGAGGAGATCTTTTAAGCCCCCTTATGTCAGAGAATGGCTGACATACTATTCTCAAAAAAAAAAAACCTTTTGAAATATAAATAAAAGAAATTTCACTTACTGAACTTTCATAGGGTTCGTGAAGTTTCTTAACCCTTTGCCACACAATCACGACTTTTAACAAACCATGTGAAAGAAACCTTTTGAAAAGAATGTGGGAAAAGGAGAAAAATACAGGTTTCCAGCATTTTCTCCTTTTCCCACAATGTTTTCTGAGGCTTCTTTTTCATAGTCGTCAAAAGTAGGGATTGTGTGGTAATAGGTTAAGGCATGGGAAAGCGATATCAGTCCTCAGAAAGAATTTGGTCTCTTTGAGAATTGAACCATCGACCTCTGGAATTCAAGCCATTTACCTAACCGACAGAGCCCGTGCCGGGCTCGGCGACAGTTGTTCGCAGCTGACCTGCGTTTGTAGACCTTGAACTTTTCCATGTTTGTCTTTTTATTTTAGTCGGTGAACGAGTCAAATGCACTCGTGCCACAATGTTACGATAGCTTCTAGGGTGTATAAAGTTCATCACAATGCTCGAATTGTTTATAGCTGGCAACTAGCGGGCCTCTAATGAGTTGTAAAATAATTTTCTTCAATGCACTCTTCTCATTTGATCGATAGCATTAAGAAAAGTCCGGCAGTGTCAGAAAATGATGCGCTTAACAAAATAAACAAACACAAACTTGTCTTATTTTCTGCGTATAGTATGTTTACTTAAGTGATTGTCTATTAAGGAGAGAATTCGTAGACTGCTTGGAAAACATCATTGAAAAGTTGATTGATTTATCAATTGATTAAATTGATTGATTTATTTATTGATTGATTGGTTGGTTAGTTGGTTAGTCTGTTGGTTGGTTGGTTGATTGGTTGATTGGTTGGTTAATTGTTTAATTGATTGATTAGTTTGTTGATTGGTTGATCGAGTGCTTGATAAATTGGTTGATTGGTTGGTTGATTGATTGGTTAATTGTTTGATTAATTGATTGGTTCATTTATTGATTGGTTGCTTGGTTGATTGATTGGTTGGTTGGTTGATTGATGTATCGTTTGGTTGGTTTGTTAATAGGTTGGTTGATTGGTTGGTTATTTGGTTGGTTAGTTGGTTGGTTTGTTTCTTGTTTGTTTGTTTGTTGGTTGGTTGGTTTGTTTGTTTGTTTGTTTGTTTGTTGGTTGGTTGGTTGGTTGGTTGGTTCCTTCATTCATTTATTTATTCATTCATTCATTTTATGTCTTTCACCAGCACTCTTAATAGTCTTGCTCAAGGAAAATTCGAAGAAAATTCCTGCAACACCGATAAGGATCGGACACGGCACCTCATCTGGAAAAAGAAACACCATAGTCA
This sequence comes from Tridacna crocea, assembly GCA_943736015.1. Lineage (NCBI taxonomy): Eukaryota > Metazoa > Mollusca > Bivalvia > Cardiida > Cardiidae > Tridacna > Tridacna crocea. The sequence goes on along the minus strand of OX031066.1, from coordinate 26,742,624 downwards.
GTGATCAACATAGGGGGACGTTTGATATACATGATCAATTTTTGCAATATCGCGATATAAAAAGAAATGGCTCGTTACGAGCCATTTCTTCTTTTACTACGATTTATAAGGTCGGTCCGCTGGAAGAAGAGATAAAAAAGATATTCTGAATGTTGTTTGTGAAATTAATTAGAATATTTCGAAAGATTAATGCGAAGGTCTGGGTGAGATAGTACCATATCTCTCAATGAAATATCTCTTATTTGTTTTCTTGTCTTTCAGATAAAATTGATGGGTTCCTTTTTTACAGTGTTTGACAGACCAAAGTTTACAGACCACAGGAATTTCTAAATCAATATCTGTCATCTGCACATATCATATTCTTCGAAGATTCGACCTGTCTTATAATTATGACGCATCAGTCCCCCAAATATTGGGGAAGTTGTATTATTACGCGCTATAAAGTAGCAATGGAGAGAATAGCTTTTATCAATACGTTTGAGGGGAAAAAAGGCCTGTTTTAGTTCCAGATTTCTCTAAATTCCTCAGTATGTCTAGTAAAGGAAAGATGCGAATGACCCAAGCTCTGTGAAAAGGGGGTTTAATACATCTGCAAAAAAATATCGACCCAGGACAGCCTGCGCATTCCGCACAGGCTGACCTGGGTCGATACTTTTTGCTTTCGGTCAAATCTTCTCTATGTCAAAGGACTAGGCTGCGCTGTCAGTGCAGGCTGACCTGGGTCGAAACTTTCTGCTTTCGGTCAAATCGTCTGTATGTCAAACGACAAGTCTGTGCTGTCAGTGCAGGCTGACCTGGGTCGAAACTTTTTGCTTACGGTCCAATCGTCTGTACGTCAAACGACAAGTCTGCGCTGTCAGTGAAGGCTGACCTGGGTCGAAACTTTTTGCTTTCAGTCCAATCGTCTGTATGTCAAACAACAAGTCTGCGCTGTCAGTGCAGACTTACCTTGGTTGAATTTTTATTGCTTTCAGTCATTCTTCTTTTTGTCAAAGGAAAAGGCTTCGCAGTCCGCGCAGGCTGACTTGGATTAAACCGTTTTGCTATTGGTCAGTATCCTGCATGTCATAGGTTTACTCTACCTGATGACTGAGTTGGTTGCTATACAAAGTGGATATTGTGCGTCCATAACCATGTGATGACTGACTTCGTATCGTGCATCACAGAAATGCATTGACACATTATTACACTATCCCTAGTAAGATCATGAAAACGCTATTGTGAGATGGTGATAGCGCGATAGTACAATGGTAAAAACACGACATTATATCGCATTATCATCATCGAACTATCGCGTTATCACCATCGTAGTATCGTGATTTCGCGTTATCACCATCGTAATATCGTGCATCGCGTTTAAGATCAACAAATTCATAAGCAATGGCCCTACGATATCCCTTATATTTTTCTGCTTAGTCAAGAGGGATCATATAGCAAAATATAGACATTTATGAGGAAAAAAGTAAGCATTTCGGTTTAAATTTTGTAGGGAAATACATTGTAGTAAATGGAAAAGAATTCCTACACCTCATAAGTTCTTGTGATCTTGCAGTTAAGTTTTGAATCCATATGCACTTTTTTTCTTTTATAGACATTAAAGATTTTTATCTCAACCCTATGTCAAACGACAAAATTTCAGACGTGTCCAGATAGAAATTATCTTTAGGTAACAGTCTGTTTACGAGTACATGTGGATTAAATTACGAAATATATCTCTGAAAAAAAGTTCTTACCGGGATTTCCCCTTTTCCCGCATTGTAGTTTCAAAAACGTTCCTCTTGTAGGTCCATAGAACTCGTAGTTATGTGGTGAAAGGCGTAAAGGCCCCAATGTTTTAATGCAAGAGAGTTTTGATTCAACATAACACAGTCATCTTCCAAGGGCCTCTCATCTTCGCGAGCCGAGGTTACGATCACTACGTGGATCTTACCTTGGCTGATTGAGCCCGATTTTGAGATTCCTGCGATGCGCCCTCTGCTGGATGCTGGTTATAACCCCCCCCTCCTTGACATCATATTTCTAAAAGCCAATGAAATATCGTTTTACAAACCGCTTACGAATACACATGAAGCGATAAGCAGACATCCACGTGGGTTTCCATATTTACCTTCTAATCGAACGGACGCGACCTTATTCTATTTTTATCAAAGATGAAATGCTACCAGCGATTTCATTCGTTGCAGCTAGAGCTGGCTGCATTCAATGAAAAAGCGTATTGGGTGAATGTAAAAATCAAGCTTGATTTGCGAAGGGTAGAGTAGCGTAGTGAATCGTCACCCTTGGCTTGCGAAGATGAGGGACTCTCTATACTACTTGGTTCATTGTTTGCCAGAACAAAGCTTCAGAAGATAACCTTTGTTGAATAAGCCATTATCTGTGAAAAAGGGGCTTAATGCATTTGCAAAAAGTATCGACCCATGTCAGCCTGCGCAGTCCGCGCAGGCTGACATGGGCCGAAACTTTTTGCTATCTTTGAATTCCCTTCATGTCAAAGGATAGTTCTACACTATAACTCAGTCCAAAATGCACTCATGTTTCCTTTAGTATGTGACTACTCCTTTGTAATTAACCCTTTACCCCATAAGGCATTTCTATGGTATCTCTATAGTTGACCCTAAATAACAGCAAGGATGAAGCAGTTTGGTATGTGCATATGACACCTTTTGATAGCATAGAAAACATTGTGACAAAAGGTGAAATTGCTCTTTCACCTTTTGCCACAATGTTTTCCCAAAGGCTCCTACAAGCAATGCGTAGAAATGAGATTCTATGGAGTAAAGGGTTAACATGCTTTAACATGTATTAACCCCCTTTTTCCCAGAGAGTGACTTTTTATCACACGGCAGAATTACTTACAGAATGTGTTACTTTTGTACTTTTCTAGTAATCCCGGTCATTTTATGGCATTTCAGTCATTATGGCCGTTCTGTTTTATCACCTTTACTCTTTACAAAAGGTCGTTGTCCCAGACGCTAATACATGTAGGTATAAAATCTAACACTTTATTTGAACCTTTGCTAGAAATGATACTCGATCATTTTGTTGTTGGGTTTTTTTTTACCCCTTAACTCTTTACCAAATGATAAAATACGGGCTCGAATTAGACTTTTCCAGATTGAAAGCATTGGCAGACGACAAAATAATTGTGAATCAAAATTTGAAACTTGATTTTAGAAGACTAGAAAACATTGTGGGAAAAGGAGAAAAAGCTGGTTACCAGCATTTTCTCCTTTTCCCACAAATGTTTTCAAAAGGCCTCTTCCTTTTGAAAGAAAAAAAACAGAGATCTTTTAAGTAAAGGGCGAATTTGCGAAATTAACATTCAAGCCGAAAGCAAGAACCATAATTTTGCTCCTTCAAAGTTTTTTTTTTTGGGGGGGGGGTGTGATCGGATAGATCGCTAACTCAGCAAAGTCAGACCCAAAGTCAGCCTGCTTTCTTAGAGTTATTCTCAAGTATTTTCCAACTGATTTTGCCAATCAGAGGGTATGTTACATTCAAAATCTAGGCTTAGACCAAGAATACTCTTAAGAATAGAGACCCGATAAGAGATTAATACGTCAAGTGCACGCCAACATTATTAAGTTAAACTTTATATGAGATTTTTATTGTCTGCAAACCGCTTTCCTCATCTTACCAAAAATTCACCCGTTACGGTTAGGATGTCAGATTTTACGTCACTCGAAGTAATGGTTGTCATCCCTTTGAAAAACATGGTGGCAGAGAAACGATAAACCATGATAGAAAGAATATTATTTCTTTAATGGATCTAATCTTTCTGTCGTAGTTTATAGTTCAATAAACCACACTTGTGAGTGATGAGGAACAGTACATAATCCACGATGGCGAAAGCCTACGTGGTTTATTCATTGCGCCTCATAGCTCATAACGTGGTTTACTGAACGATAAACCACGATAGAAAGAAGATTATTTCGATTCTAACATGACCAACTCATATGAAACGAAAAAAAGTTTATACTTAAAGTAAAATTGCGGATGCATGCTCCATTGAATAACTGACTTACTTTATACAGAATGACGTCGCTCCATATAGAATGACGTCACTCTACATAAGATAACATAGATTTTACTAGGCTTTCGTTGCACTATGTTTATAGAACAGAATTCATGTGTTCTGTTAGAATAAAGAAATAATCTTCTTTCTTTTGTGATGCATGGTTCAATGAACCACAGTTCGATACGTGAGTGTAACACTATTCTACGTGCCTGTACATTGTACAGCGATAGCCCGAGTGCTTGATTCGTTGTACCTCATAATTCACAACGCGGTTTATTGAATGAAAAACCATGATAGAAAGAATATTATTTCTATTCTAACAGGGCCATCTCTTAATCAAAGGAAAACGAGTTCATACTGTGACAACGGAGATGCAGATTTCATTCCATTGAATAACTTACTTCATACAGAAAGACGGCACTCTTTATAGAATGACGTCATTGTACATAGAATAACGTATATTTTATCACGCTTTCCTTGCACAATGTTTATTGAGCCGAATTCACGTCCCATGTTAGAATGCACCGTTTCCACTATTTTGCCAAATCAAAAAGTGAATATTTTCTTTCTGTCAAAATATTTGCTATAATTTATAAAATTGATAATATGGCACAGCATTTTGTTGATCTAAAAATAGCATGTACAATAACGTCCATTACGAGTTAACTTAACGACTTTATATCAGGAAATAGATCAAAGTTACTGAGCACTTCATGCATGATATTTGCATACATAATTCATTTTATGTGGAGTCACCTTATTAGGAAGATATTGATTTCGGTTTAGGAACAGATTTCTCGCTCGGTTTCAAGTACCACATACCAAAGCTGTCGTGAAATGTTGTCCAGTAAAACTAGGTCATTCGTAAATTGTAACCTATGACATATTTTACGGTGTCAACTGGGTCAAATAATAAATATAATACATAGAACGCTTGTTTACTTTGAGCAGGTTTGTTTTAAATGTTTACAGTAACAGGTTTGTTTTGAATGTTTACAATATCATGTGGGGTGGGTTAGACCAAAAAAGTTACATTAAAGCATCTTTTTATAGAATATGAGACGTTTTAAAAGAAAAAAAATCTGCGTCATGTACATCTACCGTGCTGATTCACCTGGTCAGTGACAAGTTACTTGAAATAGAAAAGAAAGTTACGGGCAAAACGCTGAACGTAGAAAGTCGATATTACCAATGTTTGGCCATAAAAAAGACCATTCCAGTTCCCCTTTTTAAATCTTACAAGTTTTATAATAACATGTTTACTTAGTCATTTACGTACAACATGCGGGTCCACGTTTCAGTCAGTATCCAAATTCAGCAGCCATTCTATATATATTTTCTGTCAAGCCAGTTTTTCGCTTGTCTTGGAATTTTTAATGAAATCGAAATAAGACAACGATTTTTTCCCAGTTCAACTATATTTGTACGTGCAATCCTCCGAACAGAAAGAGATATATCCACGATCTTAATAGTTGTATGAGGATCACGGGACACAGGATCACGTGTGTATATTCGATACCTTGATCAGACTGTTATATCTAATTGTGTGTTTTTTTTTCTTTATACCTTTTGAAATATATTTTTTTCTTTTAAATGCACATATCCGAGATAAGCAAGTAAAATATTATGTGCTATATAAGAGTAACTAACCGAAAAATTACAGAGCCAAGCTAGAGCATTGAGTGAGAGCTACAAACACGCGCTTCCGCCATCCAGCACACAGGGCCCATATTCACCAACCATTCTTAAGAGCATTCTTGTCTTATTCTCCGGAATTTTCTTCATTTTCTTCATTTGTATCATGCAAGTAACACAACTTCTGATTGGCTAAACCATTCGGTTTAGCCAATCAGAAGTTGTGTTACTTACAATTTAAAAAAAAGGATGGAAAATAAGACTAAGAATATTCTCAAGAATGATTGCTTAATACGGACCTTGGTGTAAAACAACGATATAAAGGTTTCAAAATAGATTCATTCAGTAATTGCCGCTGACAATTTAACTTGTTGCACCAGAATTTGATTTATTATGGAAAAGAAAACGTTTTAGATATCAGTTTATTGCTCACGAGAGGGAGTACAGAAGAAATAATTTCATTTTTACTGGTGAACTGTAAACTGCCACCTACTTGAACTGGTGTACTGTGATACGCCCCCGCCCCACAGTTACGTGATTTAGTAGCATCCACAGTTTCGTGAAATATTGCATAATACGCGCATCGCAGACCGGAGAAAATGCAGCATTTTCCACGCTCAAATGTAATAATCCGAATTTGCATTGAAAATGAAATACCGTTAATTCTTGATTCCCCCTCGAATAATTTTATCTTTTACTTCTCGTTTACAAAATGGCGACTACTTGATTGCAACATCTTTTTTCGTGTATTTTGCATTTGAGAGAATATTTTAGTCAAATTGCATTATTGTTATCAATTAAGCCGTGAGTTCAAGCTACGGAAGTTGCGTTGTCTGCGCATGTCATATTCTTTGAAGATTCGACTGTCTTATATGACGCATCACTTGCCCCGAAAGCGGGCTGACTGTAATATTACGCTTTATAAAGTAGCAATGTAGAAAATAGCTTTTATCAATACGTTTGAGGAGAAATGCGACCTGCTTTAGCTCCAGATTTCTCTAAACTGCTGGTCATAGCTGAGTGAATTGCACGAGGTAGCGCTTTATTGAGTAAACCTTTATTTTAGTTTTAAATTCAAAGTAACGGTTGTCGCGTAGGAAAGTGGTTCGGTTCTGTACCCAGGATGCCCAGATAATGAGGGTAGTTGTACGGAAAAAAAAGTAGATCCAAAATAGAGGAAAAATGCTGAAAGGCAAGTAAAACTGTCTGCGTCAGTAATAATAATAATAATAATAATAATAGATTTGTAAATAAATAAATATCTTTGTCAAGATATGTAAAAAGAAACGCGGTGTGGTGTCCGTGGTTGTGAGATAGAGCGTCGGTCTCGTAACCGTAAGGTTCCGAGCTCGATACCCGTGAGCGGGTGTCAAGATTGGGAATTTTCATCGGCTCACACATTCGGCACGAGTACTGGGTCCGTATCCACCAACTATGCTTAAGAACGTTCTTGGTCTTATTTTTCAAGATTTCCTGACTGTGAAAGTAACAGAACTTCTGATTGGCTAAACCATTTGGTTTAGCCAATCAGATGCTCTATTACTTTCATAATGGTAAAATTCTGAAGAATAAGACTAAGAATGTTCTTAAGAATGGTAGGTGCATACGGACCCTGGTGTAGTTCCAAGGAAGCAGAATCGAGAGAGATTATATACGTTGTTAGAATTTGGTTTTCAATCTATTATAATAGATATGTTTCAACTAAACTAACAAGAAACGGTTTCTTTCCTACGGTGTTTTCAAAAGTCGTACCTTGAAAGGGCGGGAAAATTATGTCGAATTAGGTCAACTGCTTATCATGTGACAAAAATTTAGCTGTTAAACTTTTGATTTTGAAACCATTTCGCAGTCTACATTTAAGATTGGCCCAAATAATGAGAATTTGCCTACGAAAAGGTAGAAAACATCTAGGGAAAAGGGAGAAAAAAATGGTTTCTCGCAATTTCTTCCTTTTCCCACGACGTTTTCAACATTATCCTGTCTCAGATTTCTGAAAAGAAAACACGGATTAACCCTTTACCAAAGGACAAAATTGTAGACCAGTCCAAATTGAAAGCATTTGCAGGGGACAACCTAAGTACGGCTCAAAAATTGAAATTTGTCTTGGGAAGCGTAGAAAACATTGTGGGAAAAGGAGAAAATGCTGGTTACCAGCATTTTCTCCTTTTCCTACAATGTTTTCAAAGGGCTTCTTTCTCAGGGTCGTTAAAAGTTGGGATTGTGTTGTAAAGAGTTAAAAATGGGTTTTCAAATGTTTGAATACAAGTTTATCGAGAGATAGTTCCCCGGGGGTATATGAAGAATTCAATAAACACTTCTATAATTTATATTGAATCTGAAAGATTAAAAGTAGATATTTTCGATAAACTTTAAAATCTTCCTGTCGAATTTACTTTAAAATCTTCCTGTCGAATTTGGTGTTAGTAGATGTCAGTAGAACAGTATACAGTTTTTATTTAGCTGTATTGACCCTTTCCCAAAGGACAAATTTTGGACTCTTCCAAACCAAAAGAGTTTGCAGACGATAATTTTAGATTCGGAGAAAATGGCCGAAAGTTCTCAAAAAGGGTAAAAAACACTGTGGGAAAAGGAGAAATTGCTCGTTACGAGCAATTTCTCCTTGTCCCACAGTGTTTTCAAAAGACTTTAACTGCAGACACGTTAAAACAAGGGCTTGTTTGGGAAAGGGTTAAGCCTTTTAGCGCATGAGCAGAAACCAAGGGCATCTGCAGACAGTAATAGATCAAGATCAGACTGCACAGAACGTGCAGTCTGATCTGTGATCTATACTATCCGCTTGTTTTTTCTTGAAGAAGGTGAGATTTTTTTTTCTAAGGGTGGGCGGGTTTTATCTTAACTCATGAACAGACAATTTAAGGTTTGTCCAAATCGAAAGCATTTGAAGACGACAAAATTAAAGTGAAAAAAAAATTAATAATTTTTTTGTTAAGGGTAGAAAAACATTATGGGAAAAGGAGAAAATGCTTATTTATTAATTTGATAATGACTAAAATAATTTATTACATAAAATCTCCTCCGGTAGTGTATTTAACACATGATTTATTTTTTATCATATTACAGTAGACCTAGTGTATAATCATTTTTGGGGTCCCGGTTTTTGATCAATTTTCTGTCAAGCTTGAGAAACCAACTAAAATAAATGCCGAAATTTGTGCTACTACGCCGTTTTACGGAAAAACGACGTCATTATTGCTAACGCGTATACACGTGGACAATTTTCGCTTTTCATGTTTAGCAGAAAGCATGAAATGCAGCGAAAGTCTCTTAAAATCAATATTATTGCGTAAAAAGGTAGTGTAAATCCCTCTATAAACTATTTCATTCTTCTTTCGGTTTAACTGACAAAGAAGGTATTAGGACATTTGCCCCCCTGGACATCTGAGCCCCCCCGGACTTGTGCCCCCGGACTTTTGCCCCTTAGGACACCTGCCCCCTGTACATCTAACTCCCGGGCTTTCGCCCCCCGTAGGACATCTGTCCCCTTAGGACATCTGCCCCCTGGACATCTGCCACCTGGACATTCGCCCCCTAGAACATTTGCCTTCATAGGAAATTTGCCCACCGGACGTTTGCCCCTTGGACATCTGCCCCGACATCCCGCCCCCCTTAGGACATTCCCCCCGGACATTTGCCCTGGTAGGACATCTGGCCCCGGATATTTGCCCCCTTACTACAACTGCCTCCTGGGAAACGATTAGCCTCTTCTAAATGATGTTGAAGAACTAATAACATCCTGAATTTTGCTTTATTTTTCTCAAAATGCAAAAAAAAAAGAATTTTAGTCGGGGTTTACAGCAAGCGTGCCAGATGAGTAACTGACTCTATAGTTATCATACCGGAAATTTGATATTAAAACGGAAATCAATTAATCAGCCGAAGATTTTCAGCAAAATAGCACTTAATGATACAACAGCTGAGAAGTCTTTTTCATGGTGCCGGTCAAAATTACCATGTACAATATACGTGTATATCTTAAAGTTGCTTTTTTGAAACTGTCCCTTAAAGGAGCTCGACGTCCAAGTTGTAAACAAACTGAGGGGGCAGATGTCCAGGGGGCAGATGTCCTAAGGGGGCACATGTCTTAAGGGGGCACATTTCCTTAGGGGGCACATGTCCTAAGGGAGCAGATGTCCTAGGCTGGCAGATGTCCGGGGAGCCAAACGTCCAGGTGGCAGGTGTCCAATGGGGACAAAAGTCTGGGGGTACAAGTCCGGGGGGCAAATGTCCTAGACCAGACAAAAAACTATCTTGTATACTTACACATACACATATGCATGGACCCATGAACGGTATAGAGGCTATTAAAGGTAATTTATAGATATTTTTTCTGTCTGACATTCGTTTTATCTGATACAAAGAATCTCACATACCTGTTTTCGTTGACAAAAATGTATTAGAAGCTCGCCAAGGCTCGTGCCATACAACTTTAGTCAACTCGTTTGATAGAAATGATATTACATAAACAATCATGTAAAATCCCCTACATAATCAATAAGGGAAATTTCCGGAAAATCCAAAAATGGCCAAGACTTACCTGTAAGCCTATTAGCAAAGATTAACCGTTAATTAGACGCAAAGAAATGGTAGACTTGTCTCTATTGAAAACATTTGCAGACTGCGATGTAAGTCTGGCTTTAATGATTTAAAACCCTTTCCCAAACAAGCCCTGGTTTTTACGTGTCTGCAGTAAAAGTCTTTTGAAAACACTTTGGGAAAAGGAGAAATTGCTCGTAACGAGCAATTTCTCCTTTTCCCACAGTGTTTTCTACCCTTTTTGAGAACTTTCTGCCATTTTCTCAAAATCTAAAATAATAGTAAAATTGTCGTCTGCAAACTTTTTCAGTTCGGAAGAGTCCAAAATTTGTCGTTTGGGAAAGGGTTAATGACGCGATTTTTCCTTGAAATAGAGGAAAACATCGTAGGGGGAATAGGGAATGTTATGGGAGACCACTCCTTCATGCATGGCTTCATCCAGGTTTAAATGGAAACCTGGATGAAAAGGAAATTCACAAGGTTGTAAACGAAGAAGTTCCGAAACTGTATCTAATTATAGATACTGTGAATATCAGTGTGGGCACGAAGGGGGGAAAATCATGAGGATAGTTAGAATTACCGCGGTCTGATCTTGCATCTACACTGTCTGATAAGGATATATGTTTCCCCCAAAACTCTTCACCAAACAATTTCTAAGTTTTACAACCCTGAGATAGAAGCCTTTCAAAAAACATTGTGGGAAAACGAGAAAATGCTGGTAACCAGTATTTTCTCCTTTCCCCACAATGTTTTCTACCCTGCTGGAAACAACTTTCAATTTTTCAGTTACGTTTATTTTGTCTGCAATTGCTTTCAATTTGGACCAGTCTAAAATTCAGTTGTTTGGTAAAGAGTTAAAAATAGCAATATTTGAGTTTTTAACCCTTTACCAAACAATCCCTTGTTTTTACGAGCCTGGAAAAGAAGGCTTTCAAAAACATTGTGGGAAAAGGAGGAAAATGCTGGTAGCCAGCATTTTCTCCCTTTTCCCACAATGTTTTATGCCCCATCAGAGAGACCAAGTTCATTTGCACAGTTTTGAATCCATTGTCTGCAGATGTTTCTGAAATATATAGAGTCCAAAATTTGACGTTTGGTATTTATATATATATAGGTTTAATGTTGGCTTAAATGTATATTTCACTTAACCCTTTACTCCATAGATACTCATTTCTACGCATTGCTTGTAGAAACCTTTGGAAAACATTGTGGCAAAAGGTGAAATTGCTCGTGACGAGCAATTTCACCTTTTGTCACAATGTTTTCTATGCTATCAAAAGGTGTCATACACACAAAAGAAACGGCTTCATCCTTGCTGTTATTTAGGGTCAATTAGAGATACCATAGAGATGCCTTATGGGGTAAAGGGTTAATATGTTAACCGCGGAAGACAAATTTGTTGCAATCAACTTCGAAAACATGCTTTGATAAAAAGCAACAATCAAGATATTGTTTTTGAATTAGGGTCTGGTGCGAAAATGCACACGGAAACAGTTTGATACCCTTTATGGCCAAACGAGTGTATGTGAAACCCTTGGACATCGGTGTGAATAAGTAAGCTGCCTCGTATAACTGTACATAATGTTGTTGAAAGCGGTGTAAACACCATTCTATGAAACGAAAATTGAAAAGCTACTTGGTGCGCGACGTTTACAAGAATGAATTTACTCTAAGTTAACCAGCAGTTGTCACCAAAATATTTTCTGGTCATATCAGAAAAGAACAGATCAGGAATCGAGTATGTTTACTATAGTTACACATGGAAGTGACAGTGTCTGACGTAATTTTATGTCACTGCCAGACGTGTGACGATAGCTGACATTTTATTTGTACATCCGTTCCTTGTCATGTCCATAAGGGCATATCGGAAGAAAATAATACCCTTGTCTTTGTCTCTTTCTAAATTTAGAAAATAACACAACTTCTGATTGGCCTATAAGATAATCTGTCTGACTTTCAAAAGTTGTGCTTTCAGCAGTCCATGAATTTGGTGCTAGAAAAGTTCAACTCCAACAATGGAACCGCCGCAGGCAAAGATATGCGTTTCGTACCTTCTGAAACGTGTAACTGGCCACAGCTTTACCCCACGTCGTAGCTCCGTAGCACGTAGGACGTGTTCAAATACCGGTATATACTGGTTTTAGAATCCTACCATCTTTATCTATGTTGGGGCCGGTGTCTTGCAGAGAAATGACCTTCCCTACAAAATGACCCATGGGTCATTTCATTACGTAGAGGAATGACCCGGGTAGTTATTCAACGTAGAGAAATGAGCCTTGCAGGTTATTTCTCTACGTAGATTAATGACCCGGGTCATTTTGTAGGTTTCAAATTTTATTAAAAACTCATTTCCGGTTTAGCACCTTTTCACAATCTGGTGCAATTATACGATAACATCGCTGGGTTGCTGGAGAACTCGTACCCTTGAGAACTCGTACCCTAATCCCTGAGCTTTGACTCTCTGTATACTACAACGGATTATGTGGTAAAGGGTTGAAATTGATTGGTTGCATGGTGTTTTACGCCGTTTTCAGCATTAATTTAGTTATATCGCGGCGGCTATTGAATAGATTGATCGATGCTTTCCTGAATTTTCCTTTTATTGTTTCTCCAGACAATATCCTTCTGAAGCCACCGGCTGCTTCGCCACTTAACCATCGTTGAAAGAATGGTCAGCGGCGAGAGGGGAATGAATCTGTCGCAATGACTATCACCAATTCCTCGGACAGAAATTGGCCGAATCGTGGATCGAACCAATGACCCCTTGTTTTCAGGTCCTGGAGGCTACGAAAAGCATTTAAAGTGAATCCAAGATTGCTTCGTCTGGTAAAGGGTTAATTCTTTACCACACAAGGTAATTTTAGACCAGTCCAAATTGAAAGCATTTGCACAGTACAAAATAACTATAGCTAAACTGAAATTTTTTGTCTTTAAAAGGGTAGAAAACATTGTGGGAAAAAGGCGAAAATGTTGTTTACCAGCATTTTCTCCTTTTCCCTCAATGTTTTCAAAAGGCTTCTCTCTTAGGGTCGTTAAAATTCGGGATTGTCTGGTAAAGAGTTAAATGGACTCACCAATGAAGAGTTTTATGATTTTGCGCCGGTAGTTAATTAAACACAAGAGAATAAAATATCTGATAGCATTATGATGTCGTTATTTCCTATCGTTTATCTTCCATACATAGCTGAGTTAGTTCGGTCTGTATATGGTTCGCACGAAACGCTTTATTCATAGACTTCTTTTCTTCGATTATTCTGTGATAAAATCAAGCAAGGAGGAAAAGGTCACTCCGGAGCCATCTTCGCGAGCCAAGTTTACGATCACTAGGTTGATCTTACTTTGGCTGATTGAGCCCGATTTCGAGATTCCTGCGATGCGCGCTCTATTGGATGATGGTTATTACCCCCCTTTACATGATATTTCTAAAAGCCAATGAAGTATCGTTTTACAAATTGCTAACGAATACACATGAAGCGATAAGCAGACACGCACGTGGGTTTCCATGTTTACCTTCCATTCGAAAGGTAGCAACCTTGTTCTATTTTCATCAAAGATGAAATGCTACCAGAGATTTCATTCGTTGCAGTTATAGAGCTGGCTGCATCCAATTAAAAAGCGTATCGAGAGAATGTAAAAATCAAGCTCGATCCGCCAAGGCTAGAGTAGCGTAGTGAATCGTCAGCCTTGGCTTGCGTAGAATGGTCGAGGTAACTATCGGTTAGAAATAATGGCGTCCTTATAAGGTAACCTTTCTTTAGAGTTTGACTTCCTCTATCCGTATTAACCAAACATTCCTAAAAATAGTATTTGTCGTGTTCTCGTTGTCTGCACATGTCATATTCTTTGAAGATTCGACTTGTCTTATATGACGCTTCACTACCCCCAATATGGGGAATTGTAGTAATACGCGCTATAAAGTAGCAATGGAGAAAATGGCTTTTATCAATACATTTGAGCAAAAAAAGAGGCCTTTTTTTTTACCTCCAGATTTCTCTAAACTGCTGATCATACCTGAATGAATAGCACTTGGTAGCGTTTTATTGAGTAAACGTTTATTTATTTTAGTTTGAAATTCAAGGTAACGGTTAAGCCTCGTTGTCTGCGCATGTCATATTCTTCGCAGATTCGATTTGTCTGCTATGACGAATCACCCATACCCGTATACCCGGGAAAAGTAGGATTTATACCGAAATAATTACACTATTACCAAGCATGTAGGGGCTATTTTAATAAATAGCCGATGCATAGCTTACATGCTCGCTGATCATAGCTAAATGAATCACACCAGGTAGCATTTTTTAGTAAACGTTATTTCATTTTGAAATTCAAAGTAAAGGTTCTTTTGAAAAGTAGTCCGGTTCTGTGCCCAGAATGCCCAAATTAGATAGATGTGTATTTGTGAAATGCCATCTAGCGGGAGATAATGAGTAAGCCTTGCACTCCAGTGTTTGCCTCGCTCTTGTAGTGACATCTTCCTTGCCGTCAGGGTGGGAGAGAAGTATCAAGGGGTTATAGATAAAGAGTGAGCATTTCTGCCGGAAAAAAATCTCTCACAAGAACGTCATTTCCGGTGTTGTTACGGTCCTGATGTACGCCTGTACCAGTATATCCCGCCATATCATCCCTTTACCAGATTGCAAAATTTTAGCCCTGTCCAAATTGAAAGCATTTGCAGATGACAATTTCAATGTGGCTCAAATGGTGCAGTTGTTTATTGATAAGGTAGAAAACATTGTGGGAAAAGGAGGAAATGCTGGTTACCAGCATTTTCTCCTTTTCCCACAATGTTTTCAAAAGGCGTCTTTCACAGAGGTATTAAAAGTCGGGATTGTGTGGTAACGGTTTAAGGCATTCTATTTGGACATTCTTGGTACAGAACTAGACTACTTTTCAAAACGAACGTTATTTGAATTTCTAAATGAAATGAACGTTCTTTACTTGATAAAGCGCTACCTTGGCGCGATTCATTTAGATATGATCGGCTAGCACGTTACCTTTGCATCGGTCATTTATAAAAACAGCCCCTATATACATGCTCGGGTAATAGTGTAATAGCTTCGGTATAAATGCTACTTTTCCCAGGTATACGGGGATGGGTGATGCGTCATAACAGACAAGTCAAATTGAATCTTCGAAGAATATGGCACGCCCTGACAATGGCGCCTTTGTGCCTTTTCGAATTGACTGGCTGTACACCTGTACACATTACATACGTTATAGTTAGCAAATTTGTTGTAACTGTACTTCTTCCCATGATTATTTTTGCTATTTTTAGCTCTATTCCAGATCAGAATGCACTTTATTTATTTATTTATACATCATATGCAGTGCAGCCTGATTTCAAGTTGTGATTCACATTTATTTTGTCATCTGCAAATGCCTTCAGTTTGGACTAGTTGAACATTGTGACGTTTGGTAAACAGTTATGTACCTGTTACAAGCTTGAAATGACTGATTTTCCCAATTTAGACAATTTATGTTAACCTTTCTCTAAACTTTCTACTCTTTCTCTTTTTTAAACTCTCAAGGTCCAATCACATTATTATTTCTATGTCATTTATTTATTTATATTTCCATACTGTATGTTGTACATACGTGGATAAAATAAAGCTTATTGAATATTGGTAACCTTACTACTAAGTAGGACTTCCAGGGGACTTATACGGTTTGGCGAGGGTGGATGTTGCTTCAAAAATAACCTTCACACCAAGGCATGACTTTAAAGCTATGTGTTGACAGATGGCTTTTACCAGAAAATTGTAGGGTTAAAATGGTCATTGACAGCCTAACATAACGTCATAAAAATCCAAAAGTGGTAGCATTTTGGCACCAAGGTAATTATACCATATTGAAATAATGGTTACTGACGTACGAAATGACAAAATCACGAGGGACATATTCTCATACAAAATTAAGAACTGGCAGACTAACGAGACGGGCTTGATGTCAAAGACCTTTAAACCTTTGCCACACAAAAATCCATTCTTTATGTTGGCTGCGCATGTCATATTCTTCGAAGATTCGACCTGTCTAAAATGACGCATCACTCTCCCAAAAACTGGTGGGGGGGAGGGGTGTAGTAATACACGCCATGAAGTAAATTATCAAAACATTTTAGGAGAGATCAGGTCTGTTTTAGCTCCAGGTTTCTCTAAACTGCTGATCATAGCGGAATGAATCGAACCAGATAGCGTTTAATTTAATAAAGGTTTACTTTAATTTGAAATTCAAAGTAACGGTTGTCGAGTAGAAAAGTAGTCCGGTTCTGTACCCAGAATGCCAAAATTACATAGATGTGTATTCGTAGAATGCCATCTAGCGGGAGATAATGCCACATTTTTATAGAGTTTCTACGACCCTGAAAACATCGTGAGAAATAAGGAAAACACTGGTAACCAATATTTTCTTATTTTCCCAAAAACCCCACCTTTTTCATCCGTATTTTATTTGTCATTTTCAGATACTTTAGATTTGTACTACCCCTAAGTTTTTGTCGTCTTTTTAAACCTTTACCAAACTACAAATTTTCAGCCTGGTCCAAATGAAAGCGTTTGCAGACAACAAAATGAATGTGACTAAAAAATTCAAATATGATTTAGAAAGGGAAGAAAACATTGTGGGAAAAGGAGAAAATGATGGTACCAGCATTTTCTCCTTTTCTCACAATGTTTGCAAAAAGATTCTTTCCAAGGGGTGTTAAAAATCGGGATTTGCGCGGTAAAGGGTTAAGAGTTTACATGGTTAACTGGGTTGTGTACAAATACAATCAGCCATGCTCTGAGAAAAGAAGGCTTAATGCATCAGCAAAAAGTATCGGCCCAGGTCAGCTTGGGCAGTCCGCGCAGGCTGACCTGGGCCGATACTTTTTGCACTTGAGCCGAGCCAACACTTTTTGCAATAAATCAATTTTCTGCATGGCAAAGGACCAGGGCTCCTCATAATACAATAGAGTTGGTGGACAAAATAGGTTTTATGGATATTGTATTAGAATCTTTGCCGGTGTAATGCAGTGAAATGACCCTCCCCTACAAAATGACCTGGATCATTATTCCACGTAGAGAAATGACCTCAGAGGTCATTTAACCATGTAGAGGAATGACCCGGGTCAATCCTTTACGTAGCGAAATGACCCCCCTGGGGGTCATTTCTCTACGTAGAATAATGACCCGGGTCATTCCTCTACCTAGAGAAATGACCCATGGGTAATTTTGAAGATGAGGGTCATTTCTCTGGATTACACCGGGACTACCTTTTTTTTCTAATATTACTCATATTTTGCCATTCTTGATAATTATTAGAATTAAGATATTACCATCCTAACGCTTCTAATGCAACATGCAATGAAATTTCTTATTGGAGAGGTCATCAGACCTCTCCAACAGTGGTGAATTTAAAAGGCAGACTGCCACAGAATTTGCTGTCTAATTCTATTTCTTCTAGCGTAATTGTTCTGACGCACAGTCTATTTCGTCATGGTTTTGCAAATAAGCGAAATGAAAAAAAGAAAACGAAACAGGAAATAGACGTGGTTCGTTTTTATAAATGACGAATTTCAGAAAAGATTTAATATGGTAATTTGCCATGGCTGCAAACAACCTCTCTAATAATTGTTGTTTTTTATTAAGCAAATATTCCAAGCAGAAGAAAAAATAAGAAAAATTTCGTTAAAAAAAGAGAAAGAAGACCGCTGGACAAGAACATGCAACTTGAAAAAGCGACAAGAAGGTAAAATTACCGTCATCTAAATCAGAATTATGAGGTTTCTAAGCGGCGGCTTTTTTACTTGTTTGTCTACATGTACCAAAATATATTGAAATTGAAAGCCAATAAACTACTTGAAAACATTGATGCTGACCTCTCCTGGCTTCTTTTTTAAAGAAGCCAACTTGTTAGTTGATAAATAAGAATTTATACCGATATAATATTTTTGCACATTTCTAACCGACCAGAAATTCCTTTGATATCCATCTTGAAATTATTTGTTGATATTTTTGTTAGTTTCCAGAAAATGCAGGTAATTATTATTTCCCTTTGTAATCAGAATAGAGTGGCCCTGGATTTATAAATGATAATTCTAAGAAGGAAAAAATGGAAAAAGTGGCTAGGTCAAAGTAGCAGAATAATACACATTTTCAATCATAGCAACTTTCAGGACCTCAGGACCTTTTGGTTACGAGGCCGACGCTCAACCTCACGACCATGGACACCACACAACATTGTAATGTTACTATACCTTAATAAAGGTGAATTAGGCATGTGTGTCCCATCTCGTAAAAAGAGACAACCTGGAAATTCCGTACACCTATTGGCTGAAAACAGATCAAAGATAGTGCAGGTCAATTTAAGTTGATAGTTCAAAAATGATTGTATAGTAAAGTAGAGTGACCACTTTACATGCAGAGAATATAATGAAATCGAAAAGTGTCGATCCTGCAGTTTGACCAGGGTTGACACTTTTCGAAGTTCGAAGAAGGTCCCTTTTTGTGTGATGGGTCACATAATTGGCTTGCAACACGCGAAAAGGGGCATTTGGACTTCTGCGTAAAGTGTCGTCTCGGATCAGCCTGCGCAGTCCGCGCAGGCTAATCTGAGACGACACTTTCCGTTTTTATGATTTTTTCTGTTTTACAGAAGTCTACTGAAGGACAAAATCTAATGAAGACGTGAAGTGCCGTCTCAGATTAGCCTGCGCGAGCTGCGCAGGCTGATCCTAGACGACACTTTACGCAAATGTCTGAATGTCCCTTTTTGGCGTGTTGCAAGCCATATAATAAATAGAAAAATCAGCAGGTTTAGTTCGAACTCGTTTTTTCAACCGCATCGAACCTCATTTTAGGGATAGTTTTCTGATATCACACATAACCAGTTGATTTTTTTCTGTCGTTGTCTGCGCATGTCATATTATTCGAAGATTCAACCTGTCTCCTATGACGCACCACCCATCCCACATGCACGGGAAAAGTAAAGCTTACGCCTAAGCTAAATTACCCAAGCCTGTATGGGGCTGTTTTAATACATGCTTGCTGATCATAGCAGACTGAATCGTATCAGGTTTCATTTTATTGAGTAAAATCTTTATTTTGAAATTCAAAATAACTTTTGCCGTTTTGAAAAGTAGTCCGGTTCTGTATCCAGAATTGATCGATGTGTATTTCCAGAACGCCATCTAGCGGAAATCTTCGCGAGCCAAGTTTACGATCACTACGTGGATCTTCCCTTGGCGGATCGAGCTTGATTTTTTACGTTCACCCTATACGCTTTTTCATTGGATGCAGCCAGCTCTAGCTGCAACGAATGAAATCACTCGTAGCATTTCATCTTTGATAAAAATAGAACATGGCCTCTACCTTTCAAATAAAAGCTAAAACATGGAAACCCACGTGGGTATCTGCTTATCGCTTCATGTGTATTCGTAAGCGGTTTGTAAAACGATATTTCATTTGCTTTTAAAAACATGATGTAAAGGGGAGTAATAACCAGCATCCAATAGAGGGCGCATCGCAGGAATCTCAAATCGGGCTCAATTAGCCAAGGTAAGATCCACGTATACATATATATAGTGATCGTAAACTTGGCTCGCGAAGATGTCTAGCGGAAAATAATGTATATGATTCTATGTCGATATTTCTATGTCGATGTAGTCTCCATATTTGTACTGGAACAATTGTACTCTAAGTACCCGCAAAAAATGACGATTTTTCTTTTAAGTACCTGGAAAAAATGACGATTTCTCTTTTAAGTACCCACAAAAAATGACGATTTTTCTTTTAAATACCCGCAAAAAATGACGATTTTTCTTTTCCTGTCGGTCTGCTAGGAGAAGCTTATTATCTTATTACGCCAATTTGATGTTTCTCTCGGAATGCATTTGCTGTGTCAAGGACGTCGTAGTATTCAGGAAGTTTTGTCTAATTCATTTAGATCTGTATCAGACGAAAAATTTCGAAACGCCACCAAATTGAAAGCATTGCAGACACTAGATTTGATGCGACTTAAATGACGAGATTTGGTATAGGGGAGGGTCCGTTAAATATATTGATATAAAAAGGAGGAAGTGGTCAACAATGTTCTAAAAAAATCTAATGGTCGTTAAAACTTAGCATTGTTTGTCATAAATGTAGATCGCCATGAGATTTTCGTAGTTTTTCATGGACAAAATTTTGTGAGGTCTAAGTAGGTTTCTTTATGGTACCTCGCGGTATCCGTGACAAGTGGTACCACGGTTCAGAGAGGTCTACTAAGGTTCGAATGCGCTCTACCACGGATGCGTATACATCCCGACGCGGTCCGTCAAGATCTGACCAGTGCTCTCACGTTTCTAACGTTCATATCAAGGTCTTATACGTCCCTCACGTCATGTCAAGGTTTTCCAGGGATGAAAAATAAATTATTTATATATATTTATATGACGGTATGCTAAGGACGAAAAGCCGCATTGCATGTAGGTATGACGCGGGAGGAGAATGAAAAAAAAAAACTAAAACCGTAAAATCTTTGTGGGTGCGCGAATGGATATGGGCAATAGGAATAAGTACCTCACCTATTACGGATTTCAAACGCGATGCTCAATAGTACGATGATGATAGCGCTATAGTGCGATGTCGATAATGCGATACTACGATAGTGATAACACGATAGTACGATGATGACAGAATATTGTTAGGGTCATCGCCCAAGAATTTGTTTATTTCCAACGCGATGCTCGATAGTATGGTGATAATCACGCGATAGTACGACGATGATAATGCGATCGAACGATGACGATAAAGCGATAGTGCGCTGATGAAAACTCGATATTATATCGCACTGTCATCGTCGTACTATCGCGTTATCACTATGGTACTATTGTGATTTCGCGTTATCGCCATCTCACTATTGAGCATTGCTTTAAAATCAACAAATTCATAAGCGATAGCCCTTATGATACTCCGTACGGCTACTGGTCCATGATTCTCACTAGAAAGGTTTGCACTGAAGATAAATATGTATCAACCAAGTTCAAAACTATCAAATGGCATCCTCGGATACCCCGGGGTCTCCCTATTTGCTACGCTACATCGATGTAGCGTAGCAAATAGGGAGACCCCGGGGTATCCGAGGATGATCAAATGGTGTCTCCATAGCTCCTTTGACGAATATCCTGGAAAAAGTAACACCATTCATTGAGACAAAGGACACCAGGTACTTCTTTCCCTTTAACCCTGTGGTATCATTCGGCATACCTCGAGTGATGGGAGCAATCATTTCCCTCTGCTGTAACTGGTGGATTGATATGTGGCAAATCGGTACATTCATCACCCGGAAATACGCCGGTTTACCGTTCTAAAAATTGTAAGACTCCTCTAACAAAAGAAAACTTGAGTTTCAGTTTTCTATCAAAATCTTTCTTTATTTAAATTGACAAACAGTTGGTACATTCATTTTTAACGTGGTTTATCATATTCCGATTGAAATTCTCACCGACAAGTAGAAAGATGTGAATAATTCCATTGAGGTTGTTAATATCGGTTCTAAACGACTGTCAGTGGCGCGCCATGTATAGAATCACATGATTCTAGGTTTAAATGGAGACCACTGTAATACGGACGAGGTTAGATGTAGATACGGAATCGACCGCGTTGTTACAAGTGCCTGTGGGATGTTATTCCCGACTCTAAGACATCTGACTAACAGTGACCATTAGTAATCATCTTCCTGTGAATTTCAAAGTAGTAAAGCTGCCAGATCTGCCATATGGCTTTCAACATCCGAGAAGAGGCATTCGGACATTTGCGTAAAGTGTTGTCACGGATCAGCCTGCGCTATGCGCACAGGCTAATCCGAGGCGTCACTTTACGACTAAACTAGATTTTGTGCTACAGTGGACACTTGCACAAACAGAAAATACATAAAAAAAACGGAAAGTGTTGTCTCGGATCAGCCTGCGCGGACTGCACAGGCTGATCCGAGACGGCACTTTACGCAAATGTCCGAATGTCCCGTTTTGCATGTTTCAAGCCATATAATATTAAGTTTGTACTTTGTGTTGTCGTATACCAAAAAAATATCTAACGAGATTGGGGGAATTGATCAATGTCTGGCCTTGGTAAGACAATTATCAATTCCTACAACCGACTTAGATATTTTTGATATACGGTAACACTGTGAACGTATTATATTTATCTTATAATGTTTGATTTGTCGTGTTATTTCAAACATCGAAAAATAAAAATTTAGGAGATTATTAATAGTTAATATCTTTGCTGTTCTTCAAATACCCCATTTAGACAAGCCTGCATATCTCAAGTGTTAGACCATTGGACTTGTAAACCTCAAGTATTGGACTACTTGAGAGTGTGGGTTTGAGCCCTGTCGCTGGCAATCTCAAATTACTGATAGTCTTTCGGATGAGATGGTAAATCGGATCCCATGTGACGGTGCTATACACCGAGCACGTCAAAGAACCAGGCGTAACTTAGGATTTAAAGACAAGATGTTAAACCCTGGTGGTTGTGAGTTCGATACCCGGTTGAGGCAAACTTTCTTTCCGGCGTATTTTCGCATCTCACCTCTGCTGAAGCTAGTGAGAAAAGTAGTTGGTGGCTTTGGAAAGAAATTAGTGTTAGTACTGGTATGAGAAAGCCAGGAAACACATGTGCGTCACTGACCGCCATGATATGACCATAGCTGTTAAAGTGGCGTTAAACCCCAATACAACCAATACAACCAACAAGATGTTAAATCGGGGTACCGTGTGACGGCGCTATGAACCGAGCACGTCAAATAACCAGACGTAACTTAGGATTTAAAGACATGATTGTAAATCGGGGTCCATGTGACGGTGCTATACACCAAACATGTAAAAGAACCAGGCGTAATTTAGGATTTAAAGAGAAGATATTAAATCGAGGTCCGATTTGAACCGTGCAACACACCGAGCACTTAAAATAACCAGGTGTGATTTAGGATTTTAAGACAAGATTTTAAATCGAGGCCCCATTTGACGGTGCTAAAAGAACCAGGGGTAATTTAGAACGGGTTTTTTCCTGTATCTGTACTATACCCTGTGAAAATACTAAAAGCCTTCAGGGGGACGTGGCCCATTTGGTAAACCGATCGATGAACATTAATTCAATTTCAAATACCCGTGAAATATTAAAAAAAAAAATGCAATGGTGTTATTTCATGGGATACTCGGTCAGTTAGTTGACTGATTGACTGAATGATTACTTACATGTATATGGTGTGTTGGACCGAACTATTGGGTTGACCGAACTATGGGGTTCAACCCCATAGTTCGGTCAACCCCATAGTTCGGTCCAACAATGGTGTTTAACACCGTTTTCAACATTAATTCAGATACATCGCGGCAGCCAGTGCACTTATCGTTGCTTGCTTACCTGGAGTCTCTTTTAGCAGTACTCCGCACAGTTTTCTTTCCAAGCCACAGGCTGCTTTCCCACACAACCATTGTCGATGTAATGACTAGCAATGGGAAAGGAACGAATTCCTTCGCAATGACTATTATTAATCCTCGGAAAGAAATAGGCCGAGCCAGGGATCGGACTCACGACCCCGTGTTCTCAAGTTGTGCACGCTACCGACTGAGCCACTGGGACTTGGAGAGTATGTTGTGTTACGGGAGACCACTCCTTCCTGCATGGCATTCTCCCGATTTAAATACAATACCTGGCTACTGCATCAGGGAGATATCTCTTTGGCTCAGTGGTTAGGGTATTGGCTTTGCGTCCGGGAGTTCGGAGTTCGAATCCCGCTCCGACCCTTATTTCTGCCATGCATTTATTCATTTGTTTCTTTGTTACGGACTTCGTTCGTAAGATGGGGGCTCGTCCGGGATTGGCCATTGAGCCATTAATCCCATTTGTTGTCCAAAATCGGACTTCCTGCCTAATAAGGCTTTGAGTCATCAATAAATGATGACTTTAAGAGGGGGTGTGTTACGGGAGACCACTCCTTCCTGCATGGCATTCTCCCGATTTAAATACAATACCTGGCTACTGCATCAGGGAGATATCTCTTTGGCTCAGTGGTTAGGTTATTGGCTTTGCGTCCGGGAGTTCGGAGTTCGAATCCCGCTCCGACCCTTATTTCTGCCATGCATTTATTCATTTGTTTATTTGTTACGGACTTCGTTCGTAAGAGTTGAAAGATAAACACGGTGTAAAGGGCGAAGGATGAAGGAACAAATATGTCTAGTACGAAAAACAGAACTAATTTGAAAATTTTGTTACAAAACGGAGAAATCATTCGGATTGAGCACGTTCTCCCCTTTTACGCAATATTGTCACATTCATTCATTATAAATCAAATTCTTACTTATATTGATCAACCGTGGTTTAACAAGGGTGGTTACAAATTTGTCCGCTTTACAAATTAATCTTTTACGCGAGGAAAATGTACTTTTAACACTCTTCTTACCAGACAGTGAAATTTTACTATCGTCCAAATTCAAAGCACTTGATTACGACATTGTCAATTTAATTCAGTTCTATAAACATTATTTCTTCCACGTATGTACAACATACAGTATGGAAATACAAAAAATAAATGAATGTCGTAGAGATGATAATGTGATTGGACCTTGAGAGTATACGACTATATTGTTTGGTGAACAGTGTTAACAAAGAATCATGGTTTTGCATCGCGCTTTATGAACAACACAGCGAAAAAGTGGCCTCTCTCCAGATTTTTTTCCACAGATTAAATTTATGCAGAGCTCGTTGAGAAACAAACAAAGGAGTTCTTAACTATCTTTGTTTTAAAAACTAAACTTAGAAAGAAGTAACCAATAATGGTCAGATACAATCATAACCATCATGCCTGTTCTTCGGCGGAATTTAGCACAATTTCAGCAATGTACAATTTTAGCAGAGGTCATTCAACAAAAAACACACAAATAGTAGGAAAAGCTATTTACTAAATAATCAAAATGATAATTAAACCTGTGTACAAAATTAGTACGAAATGACCAAAATAGAAAGTATAAGTAGGTACGAAATGACCAAAATCGTACGAAATGGCATAGATACGAAATTAACAAGGTACGAAATGACTGGAAACCTGTACAGCCTTGACCAATGGAAACAAGGCATTTATGTGGACGAGTCCATTTCTCACGAATAGCAAAAATAAAAGTAATAATTGAGCGGATTTTTTTATTTTGTAAGTATTAACAGAACAAAAATAGTATCGTATTGCAATTTCGTAGTTTAAGAATGAATTAAAAAGCCAGTTTAAGGCGAAGTAGAAAGATTCCTTGTTAACCTAACACCCCTATAAAAATTGAATTCGCACTATCCATGTCCTAACACGAAAAACTGTTAAAAATATAGTCGCGCGCTTCTGCACGGCGACTAATCATAGGAAGTTAATCATAGTTAATTACGACAATATTGCTAACAATAATTAGGTTTAGTGATGGACAAAATCAATACAATACAATACAAAACACTTTATTTTCTTCCAGGCATGCAAGTCATACAGTATGGAATATACAAAGCACGTCAAAGAACCAGGCGTAACGTAGGATTTAAAGACAAGATGTTAAACCCTGGTGGTTGTGAGTTCGATACCCGGTTGAGGCAAACTTTCTTTCCGGCGTATTTTCGCATCTCACCTCTGCTGAAGCTAGTGAGAAAAGTAGTTGGTGGCTTTGGAAAGAAATTAGTGTTAGTACTGGTATGAGAAAGCCAGGAAACACATGTGCGTCACCGACCGCCATGATATGACCATAGCTGTTAAAGTGGCGTTAAACCCCAATACAACCAATACAACCAACACTACATAGCCACAAACTACATATTGTCAAAAACGAGCGGATTACAAATAAATAATGAAAAGAAATAGAATAAAGAAACTATAGCACAAAATACATGCAAACAGGCATATACACAGACATACAGACATAAAACACACGCACACGTTTGCATATTTCCAGAACGTAGAAAGGAGAAGAAGAAAAAGAAAAAAAAAAGTTATGGTTTGGAAAAAACTGCAGCTAATTTTCTGATTTGTCGTTAAATAGAACAACTGCCATAGTTATTGACTTTTTAAAAAAAAAAAACAAGTAATCAGAGAACAATTTTGAAGATTTCCTTTTATGTGTGATACGTATATGCGCTAAATGAATGGACTTCTCAGTCAGGGGGAAAATAAAAAGAACAGCAATAATACGAGGAGCATTTCTCGGGTAAAGGTCTAAAATATCACGTATAGTAAAAGTCCATTGCCAGTCAATGCACATATGCAGTCCGATCCTGATCTGCACCAACTTCAATGCAAAGTGCAGGCTCAGGCTCACACTGCACACCCCGCACTGGTTGGCTAGTGTTCACAATGTGCACAATTGGTAATCTGAAATTTGAATTACTCTCAAAGACACTATATAGATAATGTTTGGCACGTGTGATAGCTAGATGTACATGAAATCGAGAAAAAAAAATCGAAAAGAAAACCATAAAATCTAGTATACATTAGCATGGTAATACGCAGTTGTAAGTGTCAAATAGGTAAAAAGTAGAATAACTAATAAGGAAAAGATTCTAGAAAGATAGCGATGATAATTGTGATCAGACCGTTTCTCTGTGACAGTCTGATCACAATCTACATCACCTGCTGGAAAAAAAAAAAACACTCACACACACTTATAGCTTAACTCTTTTACCAATTAGTAGCATTTTAGACTTGTCAAACTTGAAGCAAAATCAACGTATATAGTGTGTACAGCTAGTCACAACTTAAAAAATACTAAGCTGATTACAACAATAAACTTCTGTCAACGTTGCTTTACCGATGATACTTGTCCATGAAAAGGAAGAAAACATTGCGGGAAAAGGAGAAAATGCTGGTCACCAGCATTTTCTCCTTTTCCCACAACGTTTTCCAAAGGTCTTCTTACTCAGGATGAACAAAGTACTGGATAGTTTGGTTAAAGATACATCAGTCCAATAAGTATTTTGGAGAGGAAGAAGAGAGAAATTCTGCTCGTTACCAGCATTTTTTCTCCTTTTCCCCGCAATGTTTTCAGCATGCCTTGTCTCTCAGGATCGTTAACTCTTATCGTGCTAAATAACTAAAATAAATTTTCAATTTTATGGCAAAAACCCAAAAATTACCATTTTAAAGTAAAGATATTTGGGATAATATCACCTCATCGGATAGTGTAGATTCAAGATCAGACTGCACGTTCTGTGCAGTCTGATCTTGATCTACAGTGTCCGCAAAAGGTTTGTGAGTCGCACTTAATAAAATCTAAGGATTAAAGTACGGAATCGTGTGGGAAAGGGTTGAATCGATACAGTAAGTATTTTGAAGAGAAAAGGAAAAAAAAAAAAGGACGGAAAGAAAGCCCAGCGGCGGATATATTTTCATATGATTTAATGATCGTTCACATAACAATGATTTTCGCGCTCTCATTATAAATGACGAATGGAAACGGCAGACGAAAAAAGAAAGGAGAAAACAGTATAGTATTCCAATTAGACGGTTTCAAATGTCCCTAAAACAGGACATCTTTTTGTTTTGTTTGCTTTAAAGGTGGGTATTTAGAATTTTCAAATCACACGAAATTTAAAAATATATGTATCACTGAAATCTATATGAAAAAGCAATACAATTCATCAGTAATCAAGAATCATAAAATTTTAAAAAAAAAAAAAACTTCTTTTGGTGGTACTCCCTTAAAAGGCTACGTAGCCTCTTAAGATATTTTTATATTTCCCGCCAAAAATAAAAAAAAAAAAAGCATTGTGGGAAGGTTAAGTGAGTAGCACATGACTAACCACTCTTAAATTCCATAGCATAACAAACATGTAATTATTTTCCAAATTTCTAGAACTATGAAGGCTACGTTTGAAGCTTTGTCTATATATTTCCGGTATACATATGAGCGGGAAGCTGATGTAAAAATAGACGGTGTTTCCCTTCAGTGTCAACCTGGGCTGTAATAAATCTCTAATTTCTCTTGTTATCGGATGGTTTTCGACTACTGGGGTTTTATGAATGAAAATTATAAGGCTTTGGGTGTATAAGGATAATTTTTTTGTATGTTTGTAAAATTTTCTGAAGGGCCACCTTTAAAGGGCCACATTTAAAGATATATCTTTACTTGTTTTCATCCAGTCTTGTAAACAATTTTGTGTTTATTTTATGAAATTATAATCATTCTTGTACCTTTGTGCCAAATATTGCGCCTGACGGTTGCAAGGCTGCACAGATTACAACAGATAGAAAATGCATTTTATTTTATTGCAGCCAGCCATGAACATAACAACCACAGTTTCCGGTTTAAAGCGAAGATAAATAATTTGCTTCTCCTCATCTCAAACAGCATATATCGATTTTTGTGATATTTGTCGAAGACAATACAACGATGAGTTCAATGTTGATTTTTAAGACCACGGATCGTTTTTTGTGCAAACCCGAAGGAAATAAACCCAGTTACACTCAACTTTTCTCAGGCAAATGAGTTTTTCGGTAGCACTCAGAAATGAAATTGAAAATGGCTTGTTGAAATACAATTGGTGAGGCTATCGATCGAGGAAATTCTAATTTTTGATTGAAAATAGCTTCACTCGCTCATAGCCTTCTATTGGCGCAATGATACATAATTTGTCTATCGATCGCATGGTCAAAGGATTTTTCGTTCAAAATTATAGATATCAGGTACAAACTTCGTTTCATTTGATATATTAAGATCGTTTCTCTTTCTTTCCATCATGCATCCAACTGTCAAGGGACGTTACTCCTGACCAAAGGGAGACTATTAATACGCAAATAATCCTAACTTTGTCATGACTACTCTCCCCTCAACCAAAATGAAATGGTATTCATTGGCTGATTAGGTTGACTTCAAGCCAATATTTGCTGACTATTTCCCTTTTTCTCTCAAATTATTAATTCCACAGAATGGTTTCCTTGACAAATACCACTACAGCGCTCTCAACGCTTTGATTTATCTACGTTTACATGGCTATTTAGGTTCTACACATTGTTAAGTTGTAACAGCTTTTGTTACTCTCTCTCCCTCTCACTCTCTTTCTCTCTCTCTCTCTCTCTCTCTCCCTCTCTCTCTCTCTCTCTCTCTGTAAGGATGGATTTTTAACCCCTTGCCAGACTACAAAATTTTAGCTTTGTCCAAATTCAAAGCAGTTGCAGACGACGAACGGAATGTGACTCAAATATAAAATTTGCTTTTTATGGAGTGCAAAGCGTTGTGGAAAATGGATAAAATGCTGGTTACCAGCATCTTTTTCCTTTTTCCACAGTCCTTTCAAAAAAAGTCTTTTTTCTTGTGCGGTAAAGAGGTGTACTTTAAGTTTTAATGCATTTACGTCTGCAGACCACAATTTTCGTTTTGAAACAGAATATAACATGGAAAAATTTTGGCAAAAGTAGCAATTGGTCGTGACGAGCAATTGCTCCTTTTGCCACAATGTTTTCTTAGCTGTTATGTTACAAACTTTTATTCAATTTTCGCACTCATTAATTGACAAGTATGTGCAGTATGTTTCTTGTTCAAATGAAATTGGTTTAAGAAAAAATGAGATGGGAGCGGGGGGGGGTTATTAATATAAGGTTATTATTTTGTAAGGTCTAAGGCCCGTTACTCTCACATTTAAAGACGGAAGCTGCCGAGATTGGCCGAAAATTCTTTACGAAATCGTCCATGTTGCACGATATCTAACGATGAGTGAGCAAGTTCACGACCCCTAACTCTCATATTAAAAGACGGAAGCGGCCGAGATAGCCCGAATAACGTTTACGAAAATATCAATGTTTACCGATGATATAGGGGTTGCTATCTTTAAGGGTGAAATGAGACAAAAAATATATGTAAGAATGAAAATAATACCTCGATCAAGTTTCCTAGTTCCTTTTCCTGACAGGATCTATTGAGCTTTGTACTGTATATCATCTTTAATGATACTTTCTCTGGTCTCACATAGCTGGGCCGATCCCTTGCAGTTCAATACCTTGTTTGCTTTGTTTTGTTTGCTTGGTGTTTAAAGTCGTTTTCAATAGGACAGAACCGATTGTTGGAATTTTGTTTTACGCCGCTTTCAACAGCATTTTTGTTATATTATGGCGAAAGTTCACTCATCAATTATGCCCTTTGGTTCACTAGTACATAGGTTTGTGTCAAGGGAGACCACTCCTTTATGCATGGCTTTGTACCTAACAACTGCGTTGGGGAGAGATTTCTTTAGCTCAGTGGTTAAGATATTGGCCTTTCGTCGGGGCTTTCTTAGGTTCGAATCCTGCCCAGTCCCTTATTTCTGCCATTTGTTCATTTGTTTGTTACAGACTTTGTTCGTAAAATGGCGGCTCGTCCAATATTGTCCATTGAGCCATTAATCCCATTTGTTGTCCAAAAACGGACTTTCTGTCCAATACGGCTTTGAGTCATCAATAAATGATGACTTTAAGAGGGGACAAGTTTCGGGAGACCATTCCTTCATGCATAGCTTCATCCCATTTTAAACATAATACCTACAACTGCGTTAGAGAGATATCTCTGTAGCTCAGTGATTAAGGTATTGGACTTTCTTCAGGGTGTTCCAGGGTTCAAATCCTGCCCGGTCCCTTATTTCTGCCATGCATTTGTTCATTTGAATCTTAGCTACTGACTTTGTTCGTAGGAGTTTGACTCTTAGGATAGAACATACTATATCATGATTTCTACAAGGTGCAGCATTATTTGCCCTTGCACTATACAGAACAAAGTAGTACATGGAGATTGTGAGAAGATTTTACGGAAAAACAAATATAGGGAAGGAATAGATTTAGTGCGAAAAGTCGTTGTCTTCAAGTATGTCATATTCTTCGAAGATTTGACCTGTCTGCTATGACGCATCACTACCCAAATATCGAGCGGACTGTATTAATACGCGCTAAGAAAGCAAGAATGGAGAAAATGGCTATTATCAATACGTTTGGGGAGAAATCAGGTCTGTTTTAGCTCCAGGTTTCTCTAAACTATAATGAAATACCCGCGAAATAGCAAAATTTGCGGTTTTTACATTGCCTCAACAATCTTATTTCATTTCTTCAGCAGGACAAGCCTTAATTTCAAAGCAGTGGGCCATGCATCTGTTCATTTGTTTCTTTGTTTCGAACTTTGTTTCGGATTTTGTGCGTAAGAATGTCCTTCGATTAACAGAAAATTTACTTAACGGAGTGGACCCGTAATAGAAAAGGGCTATTTCCACTATAATATTATCTTAGAAAATTTGCTCAGACTAAAAATCACGGAGTATTATTCTACTACTTTCACCGAGCCACTGTTTCCGTTTTGTCCTTCCTGGAATTATACATGTAATTTATAGGTCTAAAACCATTATATTTTAATTACAAATGGATATGATAATTACCTCCCTTTTCTGGAAACTAACAAAAGCATCAACAAATAATCTCAAGATAGACATCAAAGGAATTTCTGATCTCTTAAAAATGTGCAAAAGTATTATATCTGTACAAATCTGTCTTTATCAACTGTCAAGAAATAATTTTATGCCATGCTGCATTAGGCCTATTCTGGGTTCACTGCATCAAAGCAAAAACGTTTCAACCCATGTCAGCCTGCGCAATCCGCGCAGGCTGTCATGGGTTGAAACGTTTTTGCAGATGCACCAAACCCCCTTGTCACAGAACACAGAATCTTCTTGATATCATAATTGCTTGCGTGATTGAAAGGTTAAAGACCGATCTGCACATTTTACGTATAGGAAATGTTCATGCCGAGATGATGTCTGTATTTCTGAAGATGTCTCCGAAAAAGATCACTTTAGCACATAATCCGACGCCAGCAGACGACTTTTTGGTCTCTGTGTTCTAGCAGACGACATTGAAGATAATGTAACATCGGGAAACATCGCTCGTCACGAGCATTTTTATACGCCCGAAAGGTCGTTGTATGTTATGGCCCCGTCCGTTCATCCGTCTGTCCGTCTGTTAGCAATTTTCTTTTGAGTACAACTCCTCCCACAGTTTCCATCGGGATAACTTGAAACTTACCACAATGAATCTCTATGATGTGTAGTTGTGCATGTGACTTTTAAAAGTTAGAACTCTGCAAGCGTTCTAGATTTTAACCCATTTCACTGATACAAGCCCCCTTTGGGCGTATATGCGCCTCTTTGCGAAGCTCTTTTTTTTCCTACGCAATATTTCTATACTTGTTCATATATAAATTTTTATCTGCCGAGCTCCTGTAGTTCTGTGCAGTCTGATCTTAATTTACACTGTCCACAAAAGGTCAGTGAGTCGCAATCAGTTGCTTGAGGGTTAACAGAGTCTGCCGCTAATCTAGGTTTGGTAGACAATGAAATAGCTCTCTAGAGTAGATGAAAATCAAAGCGTTGAAAACGCTGAAGTAGTATTTGTCAAGGAAACTGTTGTGTTGAATTAATAATTTGACAGAAAAGAAGTATTATTCAAATATATTGGAAGTCAACCAACTATGCAAATGAATATAACCTTATTGGTTGACGTGACAGTGCTCATGGCAAAGTTAGGATTATTGTGTATAGGTTGTCTCCCTTTGACCATGAGGAAGAGTCAGGAGTAACGTCCCTGGAAAGTACGACGCATGACGGACAGAGTAAGAACCATGTGTATATATCGAATAAAATCAAGTTTTGAAATATCTTTGGCCGTTAACATTTAATTCACGACATAACAATCGTACCATCGCGTTATCAACACCGTATATACTATCAAGCATCGCGTTTAAATCAACAAATGCATAGCATAAGCTATGGCCCAAACCGTATTCCGTAAGATAGAGTTGAACGCATCATTCCTGTAATCGAATAGAACGTTGATAGTGCCTGGCCAATCAAAAATGTAAACCTTGTTAGCAACGTCGGCGTTTTTGCAGACGGATTCAATGTCAAATTCAGAGTGTAGATTATAGGTTATTTACGTAGCCTGATCTTTGATCCGAGATGAGATTCGTCAGAGAAAGTGATACAAAAATAGAGTTGAAGTTAAAAATACGTGTACATATCTGCAGCCAGAGAGAGAGAAAAAAAAAAAACGAAGTTAAAACTTTATGATGTATATAATGATTTTGATATTGATCAGCTTAGAATTTCCCAATGAGTGTCCCAATTCAATGAAAACTGATGTCACAGAAACCTTGGTAATACGTGCTTAAACGTGCAGCTTGGCGTTTAATCTTGATGTTAATGTTTATCGACACCGCCATTTTGGATATTGTTTTGATAGTGTAGTCATGTAGGCCTATACGGAGCTCCCGAAAGGGAAACTTCTTTTACATTAGATACATCTTCGTGGCACATTTTCCAATCAGATCACGAGAAATTTCTTCCCAGTGTAATAAAATATACTTGTATAAATTTACCCTATATTTCTCGCGGTTTACGTAATATAGTAATGTGTTCTTATATATGTGTTTGGGCGGGGGGGGGGACGCCACGGGGGATTAACGAAACGACTGGGCTGGATTTTTAAGGGAAAAAAATGGGGGTAAGAAACATAAAATAGATAGTTTGAGTTACTTTCTTTTATATGAGTGAATTGCACCACGTGTGAAAATATTAAAATATTACCGATGATGTTCACTCCATAAAATAAACTTCCAACTTTCACCACTGAAAACAAATGTCCTCTATTCTCTCTGTACTGTTCTGTAATTTCTGACAAAATTTAGCTAAAATTTCTCAGACTTAGTAACTGGGTCTCTCTGCATGTTGTAAATGTCAATTTCTTTTATTCACCACTCAAGGGATTGTATATCCTTTTGACTTGGTACTACTGTTAACATAACTTCAAAATGTGCACCGAGTCCTTAAATATATACTGGTCTACGAGTTAACACGGAGGCTGCTAAGCGTGACTTACTGACCTTTTACGGACAGTGTAGATCAAGATCAGACTGCACAGAACGTGCAGTCTGATCTTGGATCTACTCTGTCCGACAAGGAGTTATTATTCCTTAAATCTTATCTTTGAAACAGCAAATATTTGGGTTTTTCACTGCCAAATTGAAAACTCAATTTTAGTTTTTTAGCAGGATAAGAGTTCATTGATTATTCCATATGAAAAGTAATTGAAATTTGTGAGATTTCAAAATGCTTTGAAGTGATTGAAAAATTCAAAATATTTAAGTGTATTTGGATGAAACCTTCGGGTTTAGTAACTTGACCGTTTCAGCGCCATTGGATGAAAAATGGGGCTATTGCAGGAAGGTATAGATTAAGATCAGATGGCAAATAACTTGTAGTCTGCCCCTTGATCTGTCTTGTCGACTTATCTGGTTAAACATGTATTCGAAAGAAACGTTTGGAGTTTAGGTGGACTACGGTTTCAGTTAACCCATATCCTGTTTAACTCTTGGTTTAAACATATTTATTTTACATCGATTTAGAAACAAGTTCTTACAACTTATACTAATCTCTCTCGACTCTGCTTCCTGGGAACTACACCAGTACTCGCGCCGAATGTGTGGGCCAATGAAAAATCACAAAGTTGACACCCGCTTGCGGGTATCGAACTCAGGACCTTTAGGTTATGAGGCCGACGCTCTACCTCACGACCACGGACACCACTAAACTTAACTCTTTATCAAACGACAAAATTTTAGACTAGTCCAAATTGAAAACATTTGCAGACGACAAAATAAACGTAACTAGAAAATATTAAATTTGTTTCCAGCAAAAGGAGAAAATGCTGGTTATCAGAATTTTCTCCTTTTCCACAATGTTTTCAAAAGGCTTCTTCATCTGTGTCGTAAAAACCAAGGATTGTTTGGTAAAGGATTAATAACTAGAATGAAAGTTTCAATTCGTTAGTAAAAATCCAAATATTGCTATTTTCAGAGTTATGTTTTAGGGGAATAATATCTCATTAACGGACAGTGTAGAACCAAGATCAGAGTGCACGTTCTGTGCAGTCTGATCTTAATCTACATTGTCCGCAATACGTCATTAAGTCGCTCTTAGCAAACCAAAGGGTTAAGATATATATATAGTGCTTTTACCTTTTACCACACAATCCCTACTTTTGACGCCCCTGAGAAAAAAGTCTTTAGAGAACATTGTGGGAAAAGGAGAAAATGCTGGTAACCTTTTCACACAATGTTTTCTACCCTTCACAAAACAAATTCCAAATTTTCAGTCACTTTTATTTTGTCGTCTGCAAATGCTTTCAATTTGGACCAGGTTAAAATTTTGTCGTTTGGTAATAGGTTAAGGTTAAACTGCACTGAGAGAAAGAAAAAAAAAGGGGCGTTGTGAAACAGACAGTTTTATACGATTTTATTATCAAGATTTAAGACGTTGCCTCCCACCTATTATTCTAGTGTTATGAATAATATTTGCTTATTGGGAGAAATAAAAAACAATAAAAAAGAAAAGCAAAATGAAACAAGTGACGGACACAACACAGCTGTTCGGCTCGGTTGAAGCATTCTGTGCTTAGCGAAATTGATTGAATATTGCGCAATCAGACAGTAATAACGTCTAGGCAATGATCATTTGCACTGCACGCTCAATTAACGCATCTCTATGGCAAAGCGCTCAGATGCAATAAAAAGCTCCTTTGAGATTTATTTTTGACGGTCATTTTTACGCCGAGGAAAACCTACGCACCTACAAGTCTTTAAAACGAATATTTGTGCACAGTTTATGCGTATTGACAGCTATCTCCAGTTGATTTCAAAAAAAGAGAATTCTTCTTTGTTACTATTCGTTTAGCATTATTAAGGCAGACACGTAACACTTCTAGTGCAAAACGGAATAAAATTTCTTGACAGTTGATAAATACGGATTTATACAAATATAATACTTTTCGCACATTTTTAACCGACCAGATTTTTTTTATTTCTATCTTGAAATTATTTGTTGATACCGTTTGTTAGTTTCCAGAAAAGGGAGGTAACTATTATCTCACTTTGTAATGAGACTATAGTGGTTTTAGATTTATAAATGATAATTCTAAGAAAGAAAAAAAAAGGAAAAAGTGGCTTGATTAAAGTAGTACGATAATACTAAATTGTTTTTAACAGCAAATTGTCTACCCTTTACCACACAATTCCGAGTTTAACCCTTTACTCCATAGATACTCGTTTCTATGCATTGCTTGTAGGAGCCTTTGGAAAACATTGTGGCAAAAGGTGAAATTGCTCATGACGAGCAATTTCACCTTTTGTCACAATGTTTCTATGCTATCAAATGGTGTTCTATACATATAAAAAACGGCTTCATCCTTGCTATTACTTAGTGTCAATTAGAGATAGCATAGAAATGCCTTATGGGGTAAAGGGTTATACACCCCTGAGGAAGGGAAGAAGCCATTTGAAAACATAGTGGGAAATCTATAAATGCTTGTAAGTATGGACTACTTTCAAATTCTGTCGTATGATAGAGATTCAGACAGACAAACAAATTTTTGTTGTGTTCGTAGGTGACTAGATTAACAATTTGATGTCACCGCATTCGTTCATGACACTAAAATTAATGTTTACTTATACTCGACAAGTTGGCTTCGTTAAAGAAGCAGGAGAGGTCAGCGTACATGTTTCAAAATGGTTTATAAGCTTTATAATGGTTTATAAGCTTTCAATTTCAATATATTCTGGTACAGGTAAACAAACAAATAAAAACAAGAGGGCCATGATGGCCCTGAAATCGCTCACCTGAGTTTATTGATCAAACATGCACCATCTAGTTTCCCAGTGACCTAGTTTTTTATCAGACATTACCCATCATCAAACACTTTTGAGATATCAATAAGACAAACATTCTGGCCAAGTTTCATGAGTATTGGACTGAAAATGTGGCCTCTACAGTGTACAAAAGGTTTTTCTAAGATTTCATCAAGTGACCTAGTTTTGGACCCGACAAATACCCATTATCAAACTCTTTTGAGACATCACCAAAACAAACATTCTGACCAAGTCTGAAGAGTATCAGGCAGAAAATGTAGCCTCTGGAGTGTACACAAGGTTTTTCTAATATTTGACCCATTGACCTAGTTTTTGACTCCACATGACCCATTTTCAAACTCATTCAAGGTATCACCAGGACAAATATTATGAACAAGTTTTAGGAGTATCAGACTGAAAATGTGTCCTCCAGAGCATACAAAAAGTGTTTATAACATTTGACCTATTGACCCAGTTTTTGACCCAACATGACCCATTTTCAAACTCATCCAAGATATTATAAAGGCAAACATTCTGACTAATTTTCAAGAGTGTTGGACTGAAAATGTGGCATCCAGAGCATATACACGGTTTTTCTGAGATTTGACCTGGTGACCTAGTTTTTAACCCCCAATGACCCATTTTCAAACCTGTCTGAGATATCATCAAGACAAACATTCTAACCAACTTACAAGAGTTTCGGACTGAAAATGTGGCCTCTAGAGCCTACAAAAGGTTTTTCTAACATTTGACCTAGTGACCTAGTTTTTGACCCCACATGACCCATTTCCGTTCTTGTCCGAGATATCATCCAGGAAAACATCCTGACCAACTTTCATGAGTATCCGACTGAAAATGTGGCCTCTAGAGCCTACAAAAGGTTTTTCTAAGGTTTGACCTAGTGACCTAGTTTTTGACCCCACGTAACCCATTTTCAAACTCGTCCGAGATATCATCCAGACAAACATCCTGACCAACTTTCATGAGTATCCGATTGAAAATGTGGCCTCTAGAGCGTACAAAAGGTTTTTCTAAGATTTGACCTAGTGACCTAGTTTTTGACCCCACGTGACCCACTTTCGATCTCGTCCGAGATATCATCCAGACAAACATCCTGACCAACTTTCATGAGTATCCGACTGAAAATGTGGCCTCTAGAGAATACAAAAGGTTTTTCTAAGATTTGACCTGGTGACCTAGTTTTTGACCCCACATGACCCACTTTCGAACTCGTCCGAGATATCATCCAGACAAACATCCTGACCAACTTTCATGAGTATCCGACTGAAAATGCGGCCTCTAGAGCGTACAGAAGGTTTTTCTAAGATTTGACCTGGTGACCTAGTTTTTGACCCCACGTGAACCATTTTCGAACTCGTCCGAGATATCATCAAGACAAACATCCTGACCAACTTTCATGAGTATCCGACTCAAAATGCGGCCTCTAGAGCGTACACAAGGTTTTTCTAAGATTTGACCTAGTGACCTAGTTTTTGACCCCACATGACCCATTTTCGAACTCGTCTGAGATATCATCGAGACAAACATCCTGACCAACTTTCATGAGTATCCGACTCAAAATGCGGCCTCTAGAGCGTACACAAGGTTTTTCTAAGATTTGACCTAGTGACCTAGTTTTTGACCCCACATGACCCATTTTCGAACTCGTCCGAGATTTCATCGAGACAAACATCCTGATAACTTTCATGAGTATCCGACCAAAACTGTGGCCTGTAGAGCGTACACAAGGTAAAAAGTTGACGACGGACGACGCACGACGCACGACGGACGACGGACGACGGACGCCGGACACAGCACGATCACAATAGCTCACCATGAGCACTTCGTGCTCAGGTGAGCTAAAAACGCCAAGTAGAAAACCTCATATGCTTTACATGACGGTCATTCGTTTTCAAGTCTCATAATCTTGTCCAGCGGTCTTCTTTCTCTTTTTTTTTTTCAACGAAATTTGTCTTATTTTTTCTTCTGCTTAGATTTATTTGCTTAGAGAAAAAATATAATTATTTGAGAGGTTATCTGCAGCCATGGCAAATTAATATAACAAATCTTTTCAGAAATTCGTCGTATACAAATAAACCACGTCTATTTCCTGTTTCGTTTTTTTGTTTTATTTAATTCCGCTTTATTTACAAAATAATGACGAAACAGACTGTGTACCAGTACAATCTTGCAAGAAAAATGGATTTTGACCGCAAATTCTGTGACAGTCTGCCTTTTAAACTCACCCATGTCGGAGAAGTCTGATGACCTCTCCAATTATAGAAAACTTTTCCAATGAGTGCTAATTAGATAAAAGCTCAGGCAATGCATTTACAACAAAGCATTCGAATATGCACTCTGATCTTAATAGACCCCCATTGGCAAAGAACGCCCACGATGGTTACAAGTTTTGCATTTTTGATGGCACCAGTAAACTGCCTTTGCAGACAGGAAATGTAACCCTAAACGTTTTTGCTGCACAATTCCAAGGTTTAACGACCTTCAATGATAAGGTTTTTGAATACCTTGCTGTCTTTGTTGACTAGAAATGTAACCTGAAACATTTTTACCGCAGAATCTATAGTTCTAACTACCTTCAATGATAGGGTTTTTGAAAACATTGCGGGAAAAGGAGTAAATGCTGATAACCAGTATTTTTCTCCTCTTCCCTTAATGTTTTCTAGCCTTTGAAATCTATCTTTGGTGACGAGAAATGTAACCTTAAACATTTTTTTCTACACAATCCCCAGTTTTAACGGCCTTCAATAATAAGGTTTTTGAAAACATTGCGGAAAAGGAAGAAAATGCTTGTAACAAGCATTTTCTCTTTTTTCCAATAATGTTTTCTAGCCTTTGAAATCTATCTCTGCTGACAAGAAATGTAACCTTAAACCTTTTGGAAATAGTCTCCAGTTTTATCGACCTTCAATGATAAAGTTTTTGAAAACATTGCGGGAAAAGGAGAAAATGCTGGTAACCAGCATTTTCTCCTTTTCCCACAATGTTTTCTAGCAATTGAAAGTCAGGCACTACAATCGAAATCTACCCTTTTATTGCAAACGCCATCTATTTGGATAACTTACAGTTTTGAACCTGTCTGCATGAGCTTTAGTTTACAAACAATGCTTACTTTAAGTGTATTAGTAAATACCCTTTCTCGCGAATCTAATATGACGTAGAAAAACCAATCGAATTACGCACTATTGAAACACTGTTATTGTCATTAAATAGGCATCTGTACTCGTTTTCATCCAGTATTGTAACCAATTTCATCCGTATTTCATGACATTATAATGATTCTTGTACCTTCGTGCCAAATGTTGCCCCTGACTGTTTCAAGGTTGCATAGATTACGACGGATAGAAAATGCATTTTATTCTATTGCAGTTAGCCATGGACATGTTAACAACCATAGCTTCCAGTTTAAACCAGACAAATCCTTGTTTTTTTATCTCTTACACCTTAAAACGATTTTTTTTTTAATTTAATTTACATTGACACAGCTGTCTAGATTCTACATAATGTAAAAATAGCGCACAAGACTTGAGAACAAGGGGTTCGTAAGTTCGATCCCTGGCTCGGCCAATTTCTTTCCGAGGATTGATAATAGTTATTGCGACAGGATTCATCCTCTCCTACCGCTGACCATTGTTTCGATGATGATTATGTGGGAAAGCAGCCAGCGGCTTTGAAAGAAAATTGTGCGGAGTACTGGTAAAAGCGACTCCAGGAAAGCCTGGATAGGTGCACTGGCCGCCGCAATATAACTGTAATAATGTTGAAAACAACGTCGACGTTAACCCATTACCATACAATCCCTACTTTTGACGCCCCTGAGAAAGAAGCCTTTAGAAAACATTATGGGAAAAGGAGAAAATGCTGGTAACCAGCATTTTCTCCTTTTCCTACAATGTTTTCTACCCTTCACAAAACAAATTTCAAATTTCAATCACTTTCATTTTGTCGTCTGCAAATGCTTTCAATTTGGACCAGTCTAAAATATTATCGTTTGGTAATGGGTTAAGCACCATACAATCAGTCAATCAATCAACTCAACGTATAGTTTTAACACCCTTTGTATACTCTCTGGCTGTATATCTTTAAATGCACCCTGACCTTAAAGGTGGGTATTTAGAATTTTTACATCTCACCAAATTAAAAAATATATATATCACTGAAATTCATACGAAGAAATAATACAAATCATCAATAATTAAGATTCATAAAATTACAAAAAAAATTATGGTATTCCCTTATAATGCTACGTAGCCTGTTAAGCTAGTTTTAGATTTCGCGCCAAAAATCAATAAAGCATTGTGCGAATGTCAAGTGACTGGTACGTGACTCATAACGCTTAAATTCCCTATCATAATAAACATGTAATAAATATTTTCCATACTGTCTTCTTCGGACGCTATGTTTGAAGCTTCTTCTGTGTATTCCTGTAATTAAATGAGCCAATTGATCATCTGAAAATAGAATGTGTCTCCCGTTGGTGTCAACATGGGCTGTAGTAAATCTCAATTTCTCGTGTTGTCGGACGGTTTTCGACTACTGGGGATTTATGAATGAAAATTAAAAGGCTTTGGGAGTATAAAGATGATTTTTTTGCACTTTTGTAAAATTTTCGTCCCAAAATCTGAAGGGCCACCTTTAACTTTGAGTCTGGCTGCAAAAAAAAAGAAAACACCCACTGAGGTAACAAAGTTACATTTTTTATACAATCAGCCATGGCTTTGACGACAAGAAAATGCTACCGTTAATTCTTTTTGTGCACTTTTCTAATGAACACAAGGCTAGGTCAAAGATCGGACTATAGTTTGCACTATGATAGAGAAATGAAATACGTCCTTAGCTTGACCTTGAGTCTGTCCACAAAATACGCCCACGGTGGTAACAAGGTTTGCATATTTAATACCATCGGTGCTTTATTAGATTACTAAAAATACTACTGTCTGTTCTTCTTAACGCTTTTCTGAAAACTCCAACACCAAAGATCAGACTATTATATGCTGTCTGAACGTCACACTACACGCATCCTGAACTTTACTTTAAGTCCTACTACAGACAGGAACAGGTGAAAGATGGTTTACATATCGTCGGTTTACTTCAAAAACCTTGTAACTACAGCTTGGTAGCAGTACACGATTGTCAGTTAAACTAGTCTCGGTCCGCCATACGTCGAACTGAACTTCCTCAAATAAAGATCTATATAGTCAGCCTGAAATTATAAGAAGCACTTAAATGCGTTTAGCACGATCCTAATTCTTTAGATTTTATCAATAAATCATGTTCAACTTGTGAAATACTGACATTAATGGTCAGTATACTAGTAAGCACCAAAATTCACAAAATGCAAACCCAGGGAGCTAGCCTGAAAATACTACGCTAAACTGAAACTCGAAACAGCACATAATCTGGGGATAAAATCCAAAATAGCACCTTACCATGCCGTTTTCTTTTCTTTCGTGCCCAGAACCTATCCTATCCTTTTTTCGCCACTAAAAACAGCCGCTAGCTCCATGACCCCTCACTTTCGCATTTGTGATCAAAACTATAGAACAAAGACACTCTCTTGCACTCCGGATCATTACATTCACCTCTGTAGTGGGCTCAGAAAGTAGTCCGTCATTACGTCATATTTTTGTCACATGACCATAACTCAAAATGGCTACTCAAACGCCGGTGAAAGAAAGACCAATATCGATTGTTTCGTGTACTGTTCAAATAGCATGGGACCAATCAGACTTAGTAATAGGAAATGAACAAAAGAGGCATTTTCTGAAAAGTCTAAATATCTCTAAAGGATGATAACTTGATTTTTAATCGTACAAACTTAGATCCAGCCGTGTGTCAAATCAGTTGTCATCATTCATGGGCGCAGCCATTTTTGTTAAAATCGGCGTGAGATTCTGAAAAGTGAAGAGGCTCGAAAAAAATAGTTCCATTTTATACAGGTAAATTCATCAGTTTGAACGCACCTATAATGTATCCAGAATCATATATCCTTTGTCTAACTTATAATTTTACATATGAAACAGTTAAACAGTAACAAAACATCTTTTCCTCGGTTTGACAAGATTCTTGTCATTTAGCCCATCGCTAAACGACAACTCTGCTCGGAGATTGGAACAAAGAAAGAAAGGTCGTGACACCTTGTTTCACATACAAACCAAATGCTTCTTTTCCTTAATCTAACACAATTCATTGACGTAATAACTACTCTTCCTATCAAAATTGCATTAAAAACCTATCTTACTTATTTCTAATTTTCAGCCTAGCCAATTGGAAGCAAACTGTTCAATGTGCCCTTGCTTGACACAAACTGTAGTTACGAGGTTTTTGAAGTACACCGAAAATATGTGATATCAACAAGCTTTTTATCTTATCACAGTAAAATGTAACCGTCAATTCTTTTCGTACAATTTTCAGATGAACCCATTATCAGATCAAAGTTCAGACTGCCAGTCTATACACAGTCTGATCCAGACTATGCATGGATCATTGACTTTTATTTGAGTTCGGCCACAAAAAAGCAAACGTGGTCCTGACAAGGTTTAGATATTGTAAACTACCAATGTTTTATTTAATTACTGTAAAAAATCTTTTTGTACTCTTTTCTAACGACTGCAATGCTAGATCAAAGGTCATACTATTAGTCTATACGCAGTCCTATCGTGGCATTATTATGCATCCTTGGATTTAGTTTGGGTTCTGCTACAAAAAGTAATCATGGTAAGAACAAGGTTTGGACATTTCGTCGGTTTACTTCAAAAAACCTCGTAACTACAGCTTGAATCAAGCTGTAGTTACGAGGTTTTTTTAAGTTAACCGACAATTTGATAGTGTCAATGTTACATTTCATCACAGTAAGGCGTACCCGCCAATTTTCTTTTGTCCACTTTTTGAACAATTTTAAGGCCAGATCAGAGATTAGACTATCATACGCAATCTGATTGGGACATTGGAAGCACATCCAGGGAACGCATTCATCGACTATTCTATTCTATACTAGATTTACAAAGTAAAGTAACACAACTTCTAATTGGCTAAACCATTCGGTTTAGCCAATCAGAAGTTGTGTTTCTTTCAAGATAAGACGCTTATCCGC
Organism: Tridacna crocea; assembly: GCA_943736015.1. Taxonomy (NCBI): domain Eukaryota; kingdom Metazoa; phylum Mollusca; class Bivalvia; order Cardiida; family Cardiidae; genus Tridacna; species Tridacna crocea. The sequence goes on along the minus strand of OX031066.1, from coordinate 26,698,638 downwards.
AAAGACTTCTGTGGTGACTTTTCTTAGAGAGTTCACCGTTATCTTTGATTCCATTTCATGTTCTCTTCTATTTATGTACTTTTCTGATAAACCAAGGATCAAATATCAGACCAGTATGATATGCACTGTGACATTGCTTCCACAAATGGTGACAAGGATTACATTTTATGTTCGGTCAATCTTTAAACACAAGAAACGTTGCCTTTATCTGTCATTGTTTATTTTCCCTGTCATTACAACGTTAGATCCTGTTATGACTGTATTACTTATTACTGAGCTTCTTACATTTATTTTGGTTCAAAGATTTCTTTTTCTACCAATTTGAAGTCACTTTAACCCTTTACTCCATAGATATTCATTTCTACGCATTGCTTGTAGGAACCTTTGGAAAACATTGTGGCAAAAGGTGAAATTGCTCGTGACGAGCAATTTCACTTTTTGGCACAATGTTTTCTATGCTATCAAAAGGTGTCATATACATATGAGAAACGGCTTCATCCTTGCTGTTATATAGGGTCATTTACAGATACCACAGAAATGCCTTATGGGGTAAAGGGTTAAAGATAATAATAAGTGTTGTTTATTATATTCCTATCAGTGATTACTAGGCTTTCCTAGTGTATTATTTTTTCAGTTTTATACAGTGAATAACATCATTAGTGATGATATGGTGTCATTACTAGTGATGATATTTGTAGAATATTTGCCGGTGTAATGCAAAGAAATGACCCTCCCCTACAAAATGACCCATGGGTCATTCCTCTACGTAGAGAAATAACCCTCTGTGGTCATTTCTCTATATAAACACCCTGGCCTTAATTCCTTACGTAGAATAATGACCCTGGTCATCTCTCTACGTAGAGAAATTACCCATGGGTCAGTTTGGTAGGGGAAGGTCCTTTCTCTGCATTACACCGGAACAACTTTTCCCCCTTTATTTCTCATAGTCTAATGTTTTTGTCTCTGCTCAAACATCTCTAGTAAACGATAGCACAGTGGAAACGATTTTCAATACAGTCTTTCCAAACAATCCTGGGTTAACAGTCCCGTCGGAGAAATCTTTTGAAAATATTTCGAATAAAAGAAGACAGCTTCAGTGGGAGAAAGCTCTTGGAAAATATTTTGGAAAAACAACGAAAATATTTCTAACCAGCATTTTCTCCTTTTCCCATAATATTTTGTATCCTATCGGAAAACTTAAGATCTTTTGCACCTATTTCATATTTGTCATTTGGAGATGCTTTTAGTTTGGGAAAGTCCCATGTCGTGGGGGAAAAGGGTTAACTGTTTCTTCGTATTTAATGTTGCTAGTTTTTAATTGTAAAGGTGCTTTAAAAAATGCACCTCAAATGAGGAAGTACATGATTCGTTTTTCAACCGCATCGCACCCCATGCTAGTGACAGATTTTTATATCACACAAAAGCTGCCACGAAGATGCCATTTTTAGCTCACCTGAGCACAAGGTGTTCAAGGGGAGCTTTTAGGATCACCCGGTGTCCGTCGTCCGTCGTGCGTCAGTGCATCGTGCGTCGTCAACAATTCTTTAAGCATCAACTCCTCCTAAACCGCTTGGCCAATTTGGACCAAACTTGGCTGGAATGTTCCTAGGGAGGTCCTCTTTAAAATATTTTCACAGAATTTGATTCCATTAAAAAACTGTGGTTGCCATGGCAACCAAATGGAATTTTTTAGCAAATTCTTTAAAAATCTTCTCCTCTGAAACTGCTGGTCGGATTTTGAAGTAATTTCACAGATATGTTCCTTGGGTGACCCTTCTCAAAACCTGTTCGTGAAATTTTGCTCCGTCAAAAATGTGGCTCTGGTAAATGGGAGCTACTTGCACTATACAGAAATGAAGGAATTCTTAAAAATTCTTCTTCTCTTAAACCGCTAGTCAGATTTTGACAAGCGGTTTCAAATCAAAAATTGATTGCGAAATTTTGATCAGTCAAGATACACGGCTGTGGTGAATGGGGACTACTTGCACTATACGGAAATAAGGAAATTCTTAAAAATTCTTCTCTGAAACTGTTGGTCAGAATTTGAAATAATTTCACAAAAAATGTTTGTATAATGACCCTTCCAAAATTTGTTTGCAAAATTTTGATCCGTCAGGAAACACGGCTGTGGTGAATGGGGGCTACTTGATCCATTGGGAAATGAAGAAATTCTTGAAAATTCTTCTTCTCAGAAACCGATGGTCAGATTTTGAGATAATTTCCCAGAAATGTTCCTTGATTGATCCTTTTCAAAAATTATTTGCGAAATTTTGATCCAGCAAGAAACATGGCTCTGATGAATCGGGGCTCCTTGCACTATATGGCCATGAAGAAATTCTTTAAAATTCTTCTTCTCTGAAACGGCTGGTCAGATTTTGAAATAATCTCACAGAAATGTTCCTTTGGTAACCCTTTTCAAAAATTGTTTGCAAAAATCCTTTTCAAAAATTGTTTGCAAAATGCTGATTTGTTTAGAAACATGGATCGGGGTCCGTATTCACCAACCGTTCTTAAGAACATTCTTAGACTTATTCTTCAGGATTTTGTCAATGTGAAAGTAACAGAACTTCTGATTGGCTAAACCAATTGGTTTAGCCAATCAGATGTCCTGTTACTTTCACAGTCAGAAAATCTTAAAGATTTAGACAAAGACCGTTCTTAAGAATGGTCAGTGAATACGCACCCTGGTGAATGGGGGCTACTTCCACTATCTTATCTTTAATTTTTTTTTTCTCTGAACAAAAAATGCTCGAGAAATTTTGATCCATCAAGAAACATGGCTCTGATGGTTGTATTTACACTATAAAGACATGAAGAAATTCTTCAATATTCTTCTTGTCTAAAATGGCTGATTAGATTTTGAAAAAAAAATGGCTTTGGTTCTCTCAGAAATTCAGGTGAGCGATCCAGGGCCATCCTGGCCCTCTTGTTTCTTTACATCTCGATGCAATCAGCATTATATCTATTTACAAAAATAAACCTTACCTTCAGTGTAATATTTAGTGTACTTTTTCTAATGAGCCCAATTTTATATTCACCCATGACGTATCATATAGTCTTTTTAAACCTTATACCTTCTAACATAAGTCTGCGGCGGTCAACTTTGAAAAAAATATACATCGTGAAAAAAGAATGATTATCGTGAATCAGAGTGTAATGCAGCACAAATACACACACTCAAAAAACATTGTTGGAAAATGAGACATTGCTCATTACGAGCAATGTTTCCTTTTGCAACTATGTTTTCAAAAGTCGTCTCCTTCATGACGAAAAGGTAGTCTGCTCGGGGGTGATGTGCAAAAAAGTGATCTTTTTAAGAGAAACATCTTTAGAAATAGAGATGTCTTCCCCGTGGACATTTCCTGTACGTAAAACTTGCAGATCGATTTCCAACCTAAATGTCACGCAATTATATATGACAAATGTTCTTTGAAAATGGGGCTTAATGCAACTGTTAAAAAAAAGTATTGATATATGTCAGTCTGCGCAGGCTGACCAGGATCGAAATCTTTTGCTTACCGTGTTACGTGAAACCACTTATTCATGCATGGCTTCATCCCGATTTAAATACAATACCTAATAACTGCGTTAGGGAGATATCTCTTTAGCTCAGCGGTTATGGTATTCGCCTTTTAAACCTCAAAAAACGAGGATATTTGTTCGCATTTGTTTGAATCCCTCCAGCTGCACTTTGCGAACTTTTATGTTTGTAAGATGGCGGCTCGTCATGGATTGGCCATTGAGCCATTAATCCCATTTGTTGTCCAGCTTCGAGTCATCAATAACTGATTACTTTAATTTAAGAGGGGTTGTGTTACGGGAAACCACTTATTCATGCATGGTTTCGTCCGGATTTAAATACATTACCTAACAACTGCGTTAGGGAGATATCTCTTTAGATCAGTGGTAATGGAATTGGTCTTTTAACTCTTCACCACACGAGAAAATTTCAGACTGGTCCACATTGGAAAGCATTTACAGACGACAAAATAAAAGGGACTGAAAATTTGAAACTTGTTTTGGGAAGGGTAGAAAATATTGTGGGAAAAGGAGAAAATGCTGGTTACCAGCATTTTCTCCTTTTCCCACAATGTTTTCTAAAGGCTTCTTTCTCAGGGGCGTCAAAAGAAGGGATTATGTGGTAATGGGTTAAACCTCAAAAACGAGGATATTTTTTCGCATTGGTTCGAATCCCGTCAGCTGTAGTTTGCGAACTTTTATGTTTGTAAGATGGGGCTCGTCCTGGATTAGCCATTGAGCAATTAATCCCATTTTTCGTCCAAAAACGTCTTTTCTGCCTAATAAGGCTTCGAGTCATCAATAAATGATGACTTTAAGAGGGTGTGTGTTACTGGAAACCACTTCCTCATGCATGGATTCGTCCGGATTTAAACACAATACCTAACAGCTGCGTTAGGGAGATATCTCTTTTTAGCTCAGTGGTAATGGTATTGGTCTTATATTCCTCGATAAACGCAGATCTTTTTCCTTCATGGATTCGAATTCCGTCGGATGCAGTTTGTACTTGAGCTGTGCATTTGTCATTTGACTCTTTGTTGCGAACTTTCATGCTCGTAAGAACCGTAAATATTCGAATTTTCCGGATATGTAAGGGGACTAGTTTAGCTCATGGTTCAGCCGATTGTTACAGGGAAGGTATTTTACGGTTCCATAAGTACATGACACGTTTTTTCTTGCCTGATGTAATGCCTTACCATCTTGCATTTAATCTTCTTTTGCCAAATTATGGCTTAAAGGTGTTTATTTAGATTTTTCATATCTCACCAAATTCAAAAATATTTATATCACTGAAATTTATATGAAAAAAAATACTAATCATCAATGATTATGAATCATAAGATTGCAAAAAAATGATGGTATTCTCTTAACCCTTTCCCAAAGAAACCCTGGCTTTTACGTGTCTGCAGTAACAGTCTTTTGAAAACACTGTGAGAAAAGGAGAAATTGCTCGTAACGAGCAATTTCTCCTTTTCCCACAGTGTTTTCTACCCTTTTGGAGAACTTTCTACCGTTTTCTCCAAATCTAAAGTTGTCATCTGCAAACTCTTTCAATTTGGAAGGGTCCAAAATTTATCCTTTTGGAAAGGATTAAAAGGCAACGTAGCCTCTTAAACTATTTCTAGATTTCGCACCTGAAAAATAAAAAAAAAGCATTGTGGGAATGTCAAGTGATTGGCATGTGACTAATGACGTTTAAATTCCATAACATATTAAACATTGAATTATTTTCCATAATATCTTCCTCGGATATGTTTGAAGCTTCTTCTGCGTATTTCCAGTGTGTAAAAGAGTGAGTTGCTCATGTAAAATAGATCGTATTTGCCGTCGGTGTAGTAAATCTTTGATTTCTCTTGTTGTCGGATGGTTTTCGACTACTGTGGTTTTATGAATGAAAGCTAAAAGGCTATGGGAGGATAAGGATGACTTTTTCTGTATTTTTGTAAAATTTTGTCCCAATATCTGAAGGGGCACCTTTAAAATAGTATTGAGCAAAAATGAAACCGTAGATCATAAACTTTAGCCTTCTTGGTAAGGCGGAAAGAGTTGAAATAGAGACCTATGTTCGTCATGTTCGTTCAAAGGTCCATTTTTTTCCGCTTCACCAATACCACCTGAAGATAGTACCACTTGTTTTAGTACTCTAATAGCATTAACATTATGTGGATACATTTTTTCCCGCTAAATGGCATTCTATAAATACTCATCTATCTAATTTGGGCATCCGGGTACAGGACCGGACCACTTTCCTACGCGACAACCGTTACTTTGAATTTCAAAGTAAAATAAACGTTTACTCAATAAAACATTACCTCGTGCGATTCACTTAGCTATGATCAGCAGTTTAGAGATATCTGGGGCTAAAAAAGACCTGATTTTTCCTCAAATGTATTGATAAAAACCATTTTCTCCATTGCTACTTTATAGCGCGTATTACTACAGTCAAGATAGTAATGCGTCATATAAGACAGGTCGAATCTTCGAAGAATATGACATGCGCAGACAACATAATTATGTGCGTAAAATACACCGGTAATTTTCTACTTTTCCCACAATGTTTTCAAAATCTTTCTTCAGGGTCATTAAATCCGGATTCTTTGGGAAAGTTGAAATTTCTTGTATTTGAAAGGGTTAGTAGAGACGACACGTACTCTGTGATTATTGGACAACAATCGTCTTGTGTAATAATAACATAAACGTTGACATAAGAGGCCTAAAATAACCTGCTAAAAGTGCAGATGCTGATAATCGCCTTCTTTTCGTCTCGTTCGCTGGTTTTGTTTTAACTCATTACCTCACAGTCCCGAGTTTTGACGCCCTTTAAGAAAAAGCCTTTTTCAAAACATTGTGGGAAAAGGAGAAAATGCTGGTAACCAGCATTTTCTCCTTTTCCCGCAATGTTTTTTACCCTTCCCAAACCATTTTTTTTAAATTTTTTTAGCTATGTTTATTTTATCGTCTTCAAATGCTCTGAATTTGGACCAGTCTGAAATTTTGTCGTTTGATAAAGAGTTAAACCCTTTCCTGTTGTACAACTAACACGAATTCCAATTCGAAAATAAAAACCTGAATATTATTAATTTTCAAGGTTATGCTTTTGGGGAACAAAATATCTCGATATCGGACAGTGTAGATCCAAGATCAGACTGCACGTTCTGTGCAGTCTGATCTTGATCTACTCTGTTCACAATAGGTCAGTTAGTCGAGTTTAGCAGCCGAAAGATTCAACCTTCTTCTACCGTACGAAACAAAAAAAAACATTTTGTGGAGAATACCGACAAAGATCAGCCTGCACGCTCATGTACTCTAATCTTCAACTAAACTCCCCACGTTCTCGTAATTCGTTTTACTACGATAAATTCCACTCAAATGCCATTTGACTAAAAGAAATTCATTTTTGAACAAAACTCTGTTAGATAAGGACGAACTAATATTTTGTCATTTTCCAGTCTGCATTCTCTTACAGGTTTCACATTTTTAGTGCCGCCTGCGAGAAAATGGGCGTTGGCAGTCGCCATAGATCAAGATTAGATAATACAATAAGTCCAGTCTGATCTTGGATCTATACGGTCTGTATGTTTGATAAAGTCTCCAAGTTAAAAAAAAAAGAAAACACTGTTTTTGTGGATTTTGTACTTTTAGCCGTCGAAAACGGTCATGTTTTTGTACTTATGCTGACAGAGATACGTGGGTATCAAAGTGAGGACGTGGCGGATCTACAAAATTTTATTTCAAGATGAGGACATCGTGGACAATTTAAATCAACGTTAGGACATCGCGGACATCTTAACTTAGAGTTAGGAATTGCAGAAAATTTATATCAAGATTATGGCATCGCAGACAATTTATATCAAAACTTTGACATCGCAAACAATTCATATCAAGATAAGGACATTGCAGACAATTAATATCAAGGTTAGGGCATTGTTGACAATTTATATCACGATGAGGGCATCGCAGACAATTTATATAAAGATTAGGCAATCACGGACCATTTATATCAAGGAACAGGCATCGCACATAATTTTTATCAAGGTTAGGGAATCGTAGACAATCTATATCAAGAAAAGTGCATCGCAAACAATTAACCCTCTTACCCAATGGGCATTTCTATGGTATCTCTAACTGACTCTTAAGTAACAGCAAAGATGAAGCCATATTTTAAGTGTATATGACACCTTTTGATAGCATAGAAAACAATGTGACAAAAGGTGAAATTGCTCGTGACGAGCAATTTCACCTTTTGCCACAATGCTTTCCAAAGGCTCCTACAAGCAATACGTAGAAATTAGTATCTATGGAGTATAGGGTTAATATAAAATTAAGGACATCGCAAACAATTTAGTTCAAGATTAGGGCATTGTAGACATTTGAGATCAAGAAAAGAGCATCGCAGACTATTTATGTCAAAAAAACATTGCGGACAATCTAATAGGACATGGCAAATAATTTATGTCAAGATTAGGGTGTAGCAGAGATTTTATATCAAGAAAAGGGCATCGAGGATAATTTGTGTTAAGATAAGGACACTGCAGAAAATTCACATCTAGATAAGGGGACTGCAGACGATCTATATCAATAAAACAGCATTACGGACAATTAGTATCAAGATTAGGACATCCCGGACAATATATATCAAGGTTAGGAGATCGCGAACAATTTACATCAAGATTGAGACAGCACAAAACTTTCAGTTCGAAATTTAGCCCTACCAGTGTCAAGATACGGGCGTCGCAGACAATTTATATCAAGATTAGGAAATCGCAGACAATTCATATAAAAATCAGGACATCGCAAATAATTCATATCAAGACTAAGGGATTGCGGAAAATTTATATCAAGACTAGGGCATCGCAGACAATTTATATCAAGATTAGGGGATCGCAGACACATTATTTAGAGATAAGGGCATCGCAGACAACTTATATCAATATTTGGGGATCGCGGACAATTTATATCAATGTAAGGGCATTACAGACAATTTATATCAAGATTAGGGTACAGCAGACAATTTATATTAAGAAAAAGGCATCGTGGACAATTTATATTGAGATTAGGACATCGCAAACATTTCTATATCAAGATTAGGGAATCGCAGACAAATTATATCAAGATTAGAACATCGAGGACAATTTATATCAAAATTAGGACATCACACACAATTTATATCAAAATTATGATAGCACAAAACTCTCAGTTCGAAACTGAGCTCTAAACAGTCTAAAATTTGCGATATCATTGGAAAAAATAACATATAATTGCTTTGTAACATTTTCGTAAAGTTGCACAGTCTGCACAGGCTAGACCGAGACTGCACTGTATGTCCTACAGTAGACGTGCATTCAACAGAAAGTCACACAAGACCGGAAAGTCTCGGATTAGTCTGCACAAACAGTGCTGGCTTATCCGAATCGGCACTATAACCATATGTCCGAATGCCCATTTTCGCCTGTTGCAGGATGTATCGCAGAATTTGAATATTATGTGGATTTAGTTCCTCGATGAAAAAAAGTGTATTTTTTGTGGCAGCTCAAATGAAAAAATTAAGCAGAATACCGTCGGTTTACTCCATAAACCTTGTAACTACAGCTTGTTTCAAGCTGTAGTTACGAGGTTTTTGAAGTAAACCGGCGATACAACCTTCAGGAGAATAATTATTGAATTTTGCGAAATGTCACGATGCTGGGAAATGTCATGATCTTAATTAATGTGCACATTTTCACGGATGAATTAATGGTTGCAATGTCGTCAAGTTTATAGAAATCGATTAATGGCCGAGGTTTCTTTTTTCTTTTGTATTATTCATCAGGTGAAAATTCTTCTTTTTACAAAAAAAGCGGTTGTAAATTGAAGGGTTTCTGACTAGTTTTGTTTATACCATGGGTCACGTGTTCGAATTTCTGTAACTTGTTAACGAAGAAGAAAACGAACAAATGCATTAGAGAAATACAGGGACTGGGCAGGACTCGAACCTAGAACGCCCAGACGAAAGGCCAACACCATGACCACTGAGCTAAAGAAAATTCTCCCTAACGCGTTTGTTGGGTATTGTATTTAATTCATTACCACGCGAGAAAACTTTCGACTGGTCTAAATTGAAAGCATTTGCAGACGACAAAAAAAAGGTGACTGAAAAATAGAAATTTGTTCTGGAAAGGGTAGAAAACACCGTGTGAAAAGGAGAAGATGCTGGTTACCAGCATTTTCTCCTTTTCCCACAGTGTTTTCAAAAGGCTTCTTTCTCAGGGGCGTCAAAAGTAGGGATTGTGTGGTAATGGGTTAAACCGGGATGAAGCCATACAAGAGGGAGTGGTCTCCCGTAACAGAATCCAAAGTTTGGCAATAAACCAGGACTACGACCCCGATTAACTAAGAACATTCTGAGAAAATTATAGATCTGGCTACCAGGGGGCGCAATTTTCCACACGAAAAGACAAGAACATAGGCTTTTGCATACAGCATCAAGATCACACTGGTCATTATTAGTTGTACGGTCAGGTGACAAGGGACTTGGGAAACCTGTTCAAGGCTGTGGTGAATAATGTGCCCCTCCCCCCACCCCCTTCCCCCACCCCCACCCCGCAGCCGAAGGAGAGGTGGCGACATGATTACAATTTTCCATGTTCTCTGTCATTTGAACGTACAACGTATTTATTATACTATAAAGCTTGACAATTCCAACGTCTGTAAAGTGAATTTTGTTTTGAAAAAAGAGTACGCTGATGAAATAGAATTTCCCTTGTGAGTGCCCCAATTCAAGTAAAACCGACGTCACTGAGAATTTACGTCACTGAAACCTTGGTAATACGTGCTAAAACGTTCAGCTTGGTGCAAAATCTTGATGCTATTCTTGATCGACGCCGCCATTTTGGATGTTGTGTTGATAGTGTAGTCATGTATACGGGGCTCCCGAAAGGGAGACTGTTTTTACGTCTGTTTTGCCAGTGTACTTCATATACATGTATATGCTCGGGGCATATTATCCGATCAGATAAAGAGAAATTTCTTTGCATATAATAATACACGCCGCCTGATCTTTAATCTATACCGTCTCTTTGTTTCGTAAAGCCCATCATGAAAGACGACAGTCTCTCTCAATTTCCGTTGATTATATCTACTGTCGTCGAAAGAAATAGACTTTATATATTCGGCGCAAACAGTGATAAAAATCATGCAATAAAAGTGCAGTAGTTTTCACTGAACAGTATATCATCGGTTTACTTCAAAAACCTCGTAACTACAGCTTGTAACAAGCTATAGTTACGAGGTTTTCGAAGTAAATCGACGCCATCATTTTTGCTCTGCGAACGAAGTGCTCAAGGTGAACTTTTTGTGATCGTGCTGTGTCCGTCATTCGTCGTCAACATTCACCTTGAGTACACTCTAGAAGCCACATTTATAGTCCTGTACTCATGAAACTTGGTCAGAATGTCTGTCCTGACTTTGAAAATGGGCTATGTGGGGGTCAAAAACTATTTCACCTCGTCAAATCTTAGGAATACTTCGTGTACGCTTAAATTCAAGCCACATTTTCAGTCTAAAGCTCTGAAAAGGGTTAGTCAATATGCTTGTCTTGATAATATCTTGGACGAGTTCGAAAATGGGTCATGTTGGGTCCAATAACTAGGTCTTTTGATAAAATCTTTAAAAAAAAAATGAGTACGCTCTTGAGGCAACAATTCAGTCCAAAACTCTTGAAAGTTGGTCTGAACGTTTGTCTTGGTTGTATGTTCCACGAATTTAAAAATGAGTCATATGGCGTGAAAAACTGGGTCACTAGGTCAAATCATAGAAAATCCTTGTGTACGCTTTAGAAGCCACATTTCAGTCCAAAACTCTTGAAAGTTTGTCAGAAATTGGTCATGTGGGGTTTAAAAATTGGGTCAATAAGTAAAATCTTAGAAAAATCTTATGTGTGCTCTAAAAGCAAAATTTTCAGTCCGAGACTCTTGAAAGTTGGTCAGAATGTTTGTCTTAATGTTATCAGGGACAAGTTTGAAAATGGGTCATGTCAGGTTAAAAACAAGGTCACTAGGTCAAATCCTACAAATACCTAATGTTTGCTCTACAGGCTATATTTTCAGTCCAAACGCGTGAAAGTTGGTTGGTCAGAGTGTTTATTTTGATAATACCTTGAACATGTTTGAATATAGGTCATGACGAGTCAAAAACTAAGTCATTAGGTCAAATTTTAATAAAACTTTGTGTATGCTCTGGACGCCACGTTTTCAGTCCAAAAGTCTTGAAAATTGGTCAGAATGTTTATCCTGGTGATATCTCGGACAACTTATAAAATAAGTCATGTTGGGCTAAAACTAGGTCACCAGTTTAAATCTTAGAAAACCTTGTCTATCCTGAAAGGCCACATTTTCAATGCAGTAGTCATGAAACTTTGTCAAAATGTTTGCCACAATTGTTTTTTGAACGTGTTTGAAAATGGGTCACTTCAGGTAAAAAATTTGGTCATTAAGTTTATGTACACTATAGAGGCCACATTTCCAGTGCAATACTCATGAAACTTGCAGGTTCTCTGGAGACTGATCTTGATCTTCAATTTTCGCACAAGCAAATGAATCCGGAATTGGCGGTACGAATGTTAAAAAGACAGAATTGCTCACCCCTTGAACTGTTCAGGAAATCGAAAAAAGATTTCCAGGCAATAGTATACATATATACCGAAACATTGCTTGTTGATGCAGAATAAAAAGATAAACATATCGTAACGGACTGTGTAGATCCAAGATCAGACTGCACGTTCTGTGCAGTCTGATCTTGATCTATACTGTCCGCAAAAGAGCACTAAGTCGTGCTTGGCACCCTAGAGATTAGTTAAGTTTAGGTCTGCGTATTTCATCATCTATCTTCTAGCCAAGTCTATTGTAGTTAGATTTTGTTCGAAAAATCAAAGGGCTTAAGACGTTGGAAGTTTGTAGTTTGTTATTTCTATTGATTAACTGTGGAAACTGACTGGCATTTGGAAGTGAGGGTCATGATTAAGTTGGTTTGAAGGTAACACGTGACACATGCTCTGTGAAAAGGGGATTTTTAATACATCTGCAAAAATAGGTATCGAGTTTGGTCAACCTGCTCCGACAGCGCAAGCGGACATAAGCCGAACTTTTTAGCTACTAGTTATATTTGCACATGTCAAACGATCAGTCTACCTCATGATTCAGTCGGTTTGTTTAACAAGATGAATTTTCATGGATCCATGATTATCATGCTGACTCGCTTGGTAAAATACATGATAGAACTTGTTTCAAACCCTCTTTTGCCAGAGGTTGGCACACTTTAGTACGCTAACGAAATAGAATTTCCCTTCTCAGTGCCCCAATTCAATGAAAACTGACGTTACTGGGAAATGACGTCATTGAAACCATAGTTACACGTGATAAAACGTTCAGCTTGGAGCATAAAAAATCAGGCCTGCTTTAGCTCCAGATTTCTCTAAATTGCTGATCATAACTGCCAGGTAGCGTTTTATTGAGTACATGTTTTTTTTTTAGTTTGAAATTCAATGTGAAGGTTGTCGCGTAGAAAAGTAGTCCGGTTTTGTACCCAGAATGCCCAAATTATATAGATGTGTATTTGTAGAATGCCATCTAGAGGTAGATAATGACTTGTATTATACAGGGGTAACAACCTACGTCATAGCATACGTCATCGGAGACATTTTAAATAAGCCATTTTCGTTTTAAAAAGGTAAGTTTTTCAGCTTGTACATTATTGTTATTGAAGATCTGTCGAAGTATATATGGTACCTGACAACTTTCTTCCTTAGTATACATTAATATTTTGTTCAGTTTCGTTGATTTTGCAATTACCTACGCACAATTTTCGAAGCCGGTGCCACATGTGCGATTTGAAAATAGATGTCGTATACAATGGCGTTAAGAATATTTGTGTTAAAGTGTTTAGAGCTACAACATTATTTCATGGCATTTTGATTTCACGAATAGGACAAATATATTTACCGTCACCAGATGAAGTAGGTATTCTAAATGAATTTTAGATACATATAGGTCTACCTTTTTAAAGTAATTAATCTGCACTTTGCACACAAAATGGAGGCTATTCCGACACCTCTGCTATGACGTAGGTTGTCACCCTTGTTATAGAAAGTAAAATGAAAGATAGGCTTAGTACCCGCGACTTACACTTAATGTAATAAACTTGTCTCCTAGATTTTATTAATATATAACGGTACCTTTTTAAACGTCTCAGAAGCCTGAAGAAATCGAGATTGGGTGTTTCGTCCAGATTTTGTTCACTTCTATTCTAGCCTTCCAAGCGCCATCGACAGAAACACTGGCTCATGCGCACCGCATAAATCAAGATCAGACTGCCAAATCGGACACTGTAAATCAAATATCAGAGACCTGCACGTTTTCTGTAGTCTAATCTTTCTCAAACTGTACGCGTATCGGCGAAAGGGTTCCGCTTCTCATATCGTTTCATTAAGGACCCGTAATAAGGATACGTAATATGTAATAATGCAATCACGGCCCTTTCTGCGGCTATTGTGTTAATTCTTTAGGCTTCAAAGCATGACTCAACAACCTATTGCGGACAGCGTAGATTAAGATCAGACTGCACGGAACGTGCAGTCTGATCTTGGATCTACACTGTCCGATAAGGAGGCATTTTTCCTGAAAAAAAAAATACCTTTGGATCCAACTTTCTCTTCGCGTTTCATTACAAGTCCAACGGTACGTAATAAGTATTAATGCAATTTAAAGGCCTGTCTGCGGTCTTATATTAATGTAGAAATGATTGTGTCCTAGACGCTGTCACGTTCTCGCCGTAAGGTAAAGAAAAATCCAATTTGTTTAGTTTTGGGGGATAATCTGACAAAAGGGGGCTTAATGCATCTGCAGACTGACATAAGTCACAACGTTTTGCTTATTTATATTTTTTTTTGCATGTCAAACGACCACTCTGCCTCTAGATTTAGGCAATTGTCAGGCTGAATTGCCTTACTTTGATACGTACACGTATATATCTAGAAGAAGATGACAACGAATTCTATTGATGACGTATTTCACAATTTTTTCTAACAGACATATTTTTTTTAAAGACTATGCTCATATAAAGCTTATCATATTCCTAGGAGATAAAAGTAACAAAAAAGTTATGGGTTTTCGTGCTCACTTCTGAGAAATTTGCCTTTGAAAAGGGTATATAGATCTACAGCTCCTAAAATCAGCTTAAATTGGATTTAACCCACTTTTCTTTAATCATCAAATAAATATGAAAACTGCCAAAAGAATATACAAATATACATCATTTAATCGAAAATTTGTTCAGTTCTGCACAAAAAAAAATGTATATAAGCATGGTTTTGTTCATGGTTATGTACAACTTTGCATGTTTTACATAGGGCCTTGAACTGAAAAGGGAGATAATTTAATTTTGAATAAACTTAATACATACTTTTTAACAGACAGATTTTTCTTAAATTGTCACACTTACAGTATTTATGATTCTAAACAATGAGAAAAAATCAAAGCGTTGAGAACGCTGAAGTGGTATTTGTCAAGGAAACCCATTGTGTGGAATTAATAGTTTGAAAGAAAAAAGACATATTGATCAAATATTGGTTTAATAGTCAACCCACTAAGGAAATGACTACCTTATCGGTTGAAGGGAGAGTACTCATGTACCTTAAAACTATCATTTTGAAATATCTTTAGCCTTTTACATTTAATTTCTAATATTACATTCAATTACTTCGGTCTATAAATATTCATGAGTAATAAAATGGAGTAGCGCAAAATCATAGGACGAACAAGCCAAGGAACGAATTTGTTTTGGAACGAAAAAGCCCAGGGTTTGTTGGCAAATTTGTATCATTGCATCAATAAAAGGATATGAGCGAGAGAAGCTATTTTCAATCAAAAATAAGTATCTCAACGGTTGATGGCTGCGCCCAATGTATTTTAATATGCCATTTCAAATTACATATCCGAGTGCCACCGAAAAACTCATTTGCCTGAGAAAAAATGAGTTTAACTGGGTTTATTTCCTTCGGCTTTGCACAAAATAAGATACATGGTTATCAAAATTCAATCTTGAACTCATAGTGGTATTGTCTTTGACAAATAACACAATAAAAATGGAACCTTTCCGTCCGTGCTTATTTCGTCAGAAAACAGGGATGAACGTCACCGTGGACGTTTTTTTTTTTTTTTTCGGAAAAAATTGGATAATAATTCAGCCGACATAGTGGGAAAAGGAAAATCCGCTCAATAGGAGCAATTTCTCTTCTTCCCACTATAATTTTCCAAGTGAAAACAGCCATACTTCCACTGCTTTTGTTTGCTTGTTTTGTATGAAGCGCCATGTCAACTGTATTTTAACCCTTAGGCTGCTAAACGCGACCCACTGACCATTTTCGGACAGTGTGGATCCAAGATCAGACTGCACAGTACTGTGCAGTCTGATCTTGGTTCCAAACTGTCCGATTAGGAGATATAGTTTACCAAAACATAACTTTGAAATAGCAATAACTGAGCTTTTGCTATCGAATTGTAAATTTTGTTTTAGTTATTTTGTCGGATAAGAGTTCATCATTTCACGATAACAGTCCGTAGCTCCATTTTTTTAACTGTTCCCGATGTAAGTGTTACTTGTTCAAATGCACCAATAGTATATCCATATGTGAAAAAAAAAAACCAAAGAAACGTAGGTGCATTATTGATTATTATAGTCCTAACCATGACAAAAACGCATGCGTAGTCGGATGCGCACAAACATTTGTTATATACGTCGTTAAACCATGGCGTTCATAATGACACATAAACCTACCTGTGACGTGACAGAAAGAGAAAGAAAGAGAGAGGACAGACAGACAGACAAGCAGAAAGAGAGAGAGAGAGATAATTAGAAGAGAGAGAGAGGGGACAGACAGACAGAGACAAAGACAGAAACAGAGACAGAGAGACAGAGGGAGAAATACAGAGAATATATATCTACGAAGTAACAACAGGTTGTTACTGTCATCATTATTTCTATGAAAGATCTATGAACTCTCGCTATCGTTTTTGACTCATTATATATAGACATGAATAGGAACATAGCTCTTTCTCCTGAGGGGCTGAAAATCAATGCGTTCTGTAATAATTAAACAAGGCTTCTTCGAGATCTTTTTTTCTTGTTTTTTTTTTGTTGTCATACTTTTCAATAGTGTCCTGACGGGCAATAATCTAAAGTTTCTATATGTCTTTTTTGTTGTTGTTGTTTGCCTGACAACAAAATTATAGACTGGTCTAAATGAAAGCATGCACAAACTATAGAGCAACTGTGACTCGAATGTTTAGCTATACATTGAAAATTTAAAAAAGAATGTGACCCATCACGCAGAAAGGGACCTTCTGGGAACTGCGAAAAGTGTCAAACCTTGTCAGACAGCGCAAATTGCGCAGGCTGACAGGGGTCGACACTTTTCGCTGTAATGACATTTTTTGTATGAAAAGTGGTCATTGTACCTTGTTATACAATCATTTTTTTTAAACATTAACTTAAACTGACTTGCGCTATCTTTCGCTGTAATGACATTTTTTGTATGAAAAGTGGTCATTGTACCTTGTAATAGATCTACAATCATTTTTTTAATCATCAACTTAAACTGACCTGCACCATCTTTGATCTGTTTTCATCTAATTGATTTACAGAATTCCCTTTTTGTGTGATGGGTCACAAATATGTGATATAGAAAAATAATGTTGATTACCAGCATTTTCCCCCTTTTCAATGATGTTTTCAAAAATCTTTTGTTCTTCAGTGTTCTTAAAAGCTGTAGTTACGAGGTTTTTGAAGTTAACCAACGAGATGCTGAAGCCCAGTAACAAACAGTTCCCAATTCTAACGGCCCTAGTGGAGTTTATTTTTCGAAAACATTGTGGGAAAAGAAGAAAATACTTATGATCAGAATTTCAAGCTTTCCAACAATGTTTCTCTACTCTTTTTGTGTGGTAATGTGTTAAGTATTTGTGGTCGACAAAATTAAACGTCGCTAAAATGGTGTAATTTACACTTGAAATTAGAGTAAATATTATGGGAAATGGAGAGAATTATGCTTACTGGTATTTTTGCCTTTGCCTCAAAATTCTTTTTAAAAGTTGCACTCGGGATTGTGTGGTAAAGAGTTTATTCTTTACCAAACGACAAAACATGACAAAAAAAATCAAATTAAAAATATTTGCAGACGAAGAAATTTAATGTGGCACAAAAGAAGATATTTGTTAATGACAGGATAGAAAACATTGTGGGAAAAGGAGAAAATGCTGAGTATCAGCATCTTCTCGTTTTTCCATAGTTTATTGAAAGTCTTTCTCAGAGTCGTTCCAAGTCGGGATAATGTAGTAAAGGGTTTAATATGGTGGTAAGATTTCCTTGATCTTGTACAAAGATGACGTTAACGAGCCACTGTTATCAATATTATTGTCACAACCTGCTTTTTGAATATATTACTTCCTGTTTTTATTTCTTACTTTTGTTGCCGATCCTTCTTTTTTTCGGCGTGGCTGAATGTGCTGGCTGTTGACCTACTTTTTAATACTGATACCGAATGAATAAACAGAACTTTGTGATTGGTCAAAAATGAAGACAAGTTTATTCTAAGGGCCTCTGCGAATTAACGCCATCTATCTTTTTTCTTAAGATATTTCTTGTCTTTTCGTTGATTATTTGATAGCTTTCATATATTTTGCCAATATTATTTTAGTATTAGCGAAGTATTTAGAGGATATTTGTTTTTTTACGAAATTTATTTCACCGAGTCAACATCACCACTCGTGAAGCAGCGCCACTCGTGAAAAAGTGGCAGCACCACACATGAAAATATTACCGATGATCTTTACTCATTGCCATAAATTTCGACCTTTCATCGAACTTTACTAACTCTAGTACAGTTCTTTTCAGTTTTACCCCGTGGCGAACCCCCTCCACATATTACAATATTACGTCAAATGTACGATTAATTACGTCATATTTATTATATACCTAGCAGTGAAATCCTGGAATTTCCCAGTGTAATAAATTTTGATATCATCACTACTAACGATATCAGCTTTCAATTTCACTTCCTCACGTAATTTAGAAACTACTTTGTTCTCATTAAGCACTTATAGTCAGTGTTAATCTTAAGTTCTATATTTTCAACCAGTAGTCTCGTTTTGTTCTTTTGAATTATGTATTCATCCGCACTATGTCCCTGATTTCTTCTCTCTATCCAAAGTATTGATTTCGACTTTTAAACGAAAAATTAAAAATAATAATGTTATAAGTTATATAATAAATAGAATAATCAACTGGTTATTTTTTATATGAAAAATATCTCACGAGGATGCGTTGTAAGGCGTTAAAAAAAACTCGAACAGCGCACTCGTTTTAATCAAATGCACCATTTGAACCACATTAAAATTGTCGTCTGCAATTGCTTTCAGTTTGGACAAGGCTAAAATTTTGTCGTCTGATATAAAGTGTTAATAGAAACCGTCGACTAGAACTTTCACTGATACAAAAAAATAATAATCTAAGATGTCTCGAGGGAAGCCTCGCACAAGACCGGGTTTTATTGACCATTATCTGTCAGACGCTGTTGAAAAATAATATTTTACTCTTAGTTGTTTTTTTTTTTATGCGCAAACTACTCTGACAAAAGGGGGTTTAAAGCATTTCAGGGATGCATTTTACATTTAGCAAGAAATCATACAATCATGGATCCATAGTTCAGCTTTTGTTTTTGTTTTTTTTTTTGTTGTTTTTTTTTTTGGGGGGGGGGTGGTGTTGTTGTTGTTCTCGGGTTGTTGTTGTTGTGGGGGTTTGTTGTTGTTGTTTTTGTGGGTTGTTGTTGTTGTTGGGGGTTTGTTGTTGTTGTTGTTTTTTTGTTTGTTTGTTTTTTTGTTTGGTGTTTTTTTTCTGACAATATACTGAATATGGAGGTAGAATTGCCTTTTGACGTACATGAATTTTACAAGTAGTAAAATGTTTCGACCCATGTCAGCCTGCACGGAATTTGCAGGCTGATAATAAGTCCATTTTTTTTTGCAAACACATCCAGCTTTTCTCCCCCCCCCCCACCTTTTTCACAGAGTATGGCTCATATCGTCGGTTTACTTCAAAAACCTCGTAACTACAGCTTGTTACAAGCTGTAGTTACGAGGTTTTTTAAGTAAACCGACGATATATATATGTATGTAAGCGAAACCTTTCACCATGGCTGAAAATGCTTTTCACTGAAACCTATAAAGATGTATATTGGACAGGCTTGACTAGAGAAGCGAACGGTTAAATCCAAGACCAGATTGCAAGTTTTATTATACTGAAAAGAAATTTCTCGTGATCTGGGTCCGTACTCAACAACATTTCTGAACCCTTTACCCCATAAGGCATATCTACGGTATCTCTAATTGAACCTAAATAACAGCAAGGATGAAGCTGTTTCTTATGTGTATATGACACCTTTTGATAGCACAGAAAATATTGTGGCAAAAGGTGAAATTGCTCGTCACGAGCAATTTCACCTTTTGCCACAATATTTTCCAAAAGCTTCTACAAGCAATGCGTAGAAATGAGTATCTATGGAGTAAAGGGTTAAGAACATTCTTAGTCTTATTCCTCAGAAGTTTGTTATCATGAAAGTAACAGGACTTCTGATTGGCTAAACCATATGGTTTAAGCTGATAATTCAAAAAGATGATTGTATAATAAGACACAATGACCACTTTCCATACAGAAAATGTCATTAAAGCGAAAAGTGTCAACCCTGGTCAGCCTGGGCAATTCGCGCAGTCTGACCAGGGTTGACATTTTTCGCAGTTCCTGGAAGGTCCCTTTTTGCGTGATGGGGTCACATATCTATTAAGAGTCAGATACAAAGGTTATGATTAGTTCATCCTTCAAAGTACTAATGAGACATTAATATAATCTGTATTAGTATCTAATTTTTCCCCTTTTTATCGATCTGTTACTTAACAAACAACCTCTCCATGTGCCACAATGTTTCCACGTCTATTCATGTATTAACCTTTTACCACACAATGACGACTTTTACGACCCAGTGGAACAAGCCTTTTGAAAACATTGTTGGAAAAGGAGAAAATGCTGGTAACCAGCATTTTCTCCCTTTCCCACAAAGTTTTCTACCCTATCAAAACAAAATTGCACCATTTGAGCCATATTGAAATTGTCATCTGCAGATGCTTTCAATTCGGATAGGTCTAAAATTGTGCTGTGTGGTAATGGGTTAAACTTTGATTTGTATTGATCTTACATTACCATTAACGAGCCCCAGTTGTGCAATTGGTATCGTACCGGAGTTGACTCTAAAGAGTCGCTGGTTTGATTCTCAAGCTTGGCAAATGTATCTCTAAGAATGGTGGTCATTGCAACTGGATTCATTCCCAGCGTTTTTCCCTTTTGTACGGATTCGACTTAAGACTCGGGGAATCCATAACCGATACGGGGAACCAGCGTCTATCGGCCACATCAATTATGGAAAACCCGAGTCTTAGCCGAATCCGGACGTTTTTCCACGACGAGGGACGATGTTACACGAATCATTTTAGAGCGCCTTATCCTGAACGTAGTGGACTCGTAATAGAAAACAGCTATTTCCACTATATCATTATCCTACAAAAATGGCTAAGATTAAAAATAAGTATTATTGTACTACTTTCACCGAGCCACTTTTTCGTTTTTGTCCTTCCTGGAATTATCATTTATAAATCTAAAACCACTATATTCTCATTACAAAGAGATATGATAATTACCTCCCTTTTCTGGAAACTAACAAAAGTATCAACACATAATTTGGAGATGGACATCAAAGGAATTTCTGGTTGGTTAAAAATGTGCAAAAATATTATAACTGTATAAATCTGTCTTTATCAACTGTCAAGAAAAATTACGCCATGCTGCACTAGAAGTAATATGGGTCCAATACCTTAAGACACGGTATTTTTCGATTAAGAATGATAGGGTTAGATTTTTTTTCCAGAAGCTCGTCTACTGCAGATCTCTTTCAAGTTTCAATGAGTTTATATCGTGATCTTCGTTTCCTGCGACGGGAAATGTATTCCTTAAGAGTCGCGATTATGCGATAATCTGATGTATAAAATTATGTTTCCTTTTGCAAGTCACGTGTTATTTACGTCAAGCTTTGAATTGAGCCCTGCTCTGCGAAAATGGCGACTTCATATATTTGCAAAATGTATCGATCCAGGTCAGCCTGCGCGGACTGCGCAGGCTGACCTGGGTCGAAACCTTTTGCAATTGATTGGTTAATTTCTGCATGTCAGAGGACCAAACTACCTCATAATTTCCTTAGGCTGCCAAAAATATGGATTTTTTTTTATGGAACCTTGATAGAGTTTTGACCTGCTGGGTAAAATGCAACACGGAGATACATTAAGCCCCCTTTTTCCAGAGCGTGGCTCAAATATCTAACCCTTTAACAAACGACAACGATTTACACTCGTCTAGAGCTCAAGAAAGAGGGAGGTCATTTTGATTTCCAATATGAAAGTATCAATTATTCACGACTAAACCCCATGTTGTGGGTACTCATTAGAATCGTCTCATCGAGACGATTCTAATGAGTACCCACAACATGGGGATTCAAAGAGAAATAATGGATTTTGAATGCCATCACTCCCTTTTATCTTCAGCTCTGCGCATCGATATTGAAAGTATAAATACAAAGAACAAATCACAGTCGGCTCAAAGAATAGGATTTGTATAGAAAGGAAAGGAAAAATGAAGTAAAAAGAGACAATGCTGGTTGCAAGCACTTTCTCTTGTTCCATCAAAGTTTTCAAAAGCCATTGACTTATTAGAAAATAATGAGCATCAGGTTTGATTCCTCATATCATTAAAATGCTAGTCTTCAATCTAGAAAGCCGTGCTCCGGTGGCTAAGTCGGTGGGGTACAGGACTTGAGAACACGGGGTCAAAGGTCCGATCCCTGGCTATGACCCCTGGCTTGATAGTCACTGCGACAGGATTCATTCTCAACGCTGACCATTGTTATGACGATGATTATGTGGGAAAGCAGCCTGTGGCTTGGAAATGAAAGTGAGCGAAGTAGTGGTAAAAGAGACCCCAGGAAAGCATGAATAGGTGCTCTGCTCGCTGCGATATAACTGAATTAAAGTTAAAAACGGCGTTAAATATCATACAATCAATCAAGCAACTAATCAATCAAAGTAACTGGTTAATCTTTTACAGAACAACCCTTCGTTTTAACGACACTGATGAAAGGAGTCTTTTGAAAACCTTGTGTGAAAAGGAGAAAATGCTGGTGACCAGCATTTTCTCCTTTTCCCACAAGGTTTTCTACACTTTCACTAACAATTAGCATCCTTTTCAGCTACATGTCATCTGCAAATGCTCCGAAGCTAAACCAGTCTAGAATTTTGTAGACTGGTAAAGAGTTAAGTCGAATTATTGCTTGTTCGTAAAATCAAGTTTTCGCTATATTTCAATTCTACGACAGTGAAAGTCTTGGGGTTTTCAGGAATGTCATGATGTTTTTCTCGATAAAAATAATTTATCCCTGATTCGCAGTAATTGCAATTTTCTTATCTCGCTCCGAAAATCTCGCCTCGCGGCGATGTAATAAGAAAGCAGTCGATAGGTCAATTAGTGTGCTACAGTTATGACAGAACCTTCAGTCGGCATCGAAATGAAATTCTAACCTCATCTGCATATTTCTCGTCTAATTCCATAGTTTTATAGACTTTTTATAATTCCTCATGACAGATATAGAGTGGAACAGACGCAGGATGATACGCCTACGATTTGAGGACATTTTCTCGTATCTGAATGTGCTTTTTTATCACCCACTCCTTCATCTTGATATACAGACTTTGGAGGATACGTCTACGGTTTAAGGACCTTTTCTAGTAGCTGAATGCATTTTCTTTTGACCCACTTCTTCGTCTTGACAGCTGAATGTGCTTTTTTATCGCCCACTCCTTCGTCTTGATATACAGACTTTGGAGGATACGTCTACGGTTTGAGGACCTTTTCTAGTAGATGAAGGCATTTTCTTTTGACCCACTTCTTCGTCTTGATAACTGAGTGTGCTTTTTTATCACCCACCCCTTCGTCTTGATATACAGACTTTGGAGGATACGTCTACGATTTAAGGACCTTTTCTAGTAGCTGAATGCATTTTCTTTTGACCCACTTCTTCGTCTTGACAGCTAAATGTGCTTTTTTATCACCCACTCCTTCGTCTTGATATACAGACTTTGGAGGATACGTCTACGATTTAAGGACCTTTTCTAGTAGCTGAATGCGTTTTCTTTTGACCCACTTCTTCGTCTTGATAGGTGAATGTGCTTTTTTATCACCCACTCCTTCGTCTTGATTTACAGACTTTGGAGTATACGTCTACGATTCAGAACCTTTTCTAGTAGATGAATGCATTTTCTTTTGACCCACTTCTTCGTCTTGATAGCTGAATGTGCTTTTTTATCACCCACCCCTTCGTCTTGATATACAGACGTTGGAAGACACTCCTACGATTTAAGGACCTTTTCTAGTAGCTGAATGCGCTTTTTTATCACCCACTCCTTTGTCATATAGAGTCCTTCCTGGCTCAGCGGCAAAGTGTGGGACTCGTAACTTGGAGACTTCGAGTTGGGACCCAACCTGACCCGCTGGGTCCTTCAAGGGAGTGTCCATTGGCAAGACACTTCAGAGCCCTAGCCTAGTACTTGTGTAATAAAGGTAATATAGAGATTTGTGAGCTGTTGCCACGATGTAAATACTTTTCCACACAATCCCGACGGTTAACGACCCTGAGAAGGAAAGCTTTTGAAAACATTGTAGGAAAAGGAGAAAATGCTGGTTACCAGCATTTTCTCCTTTCTCACAATGTTTTCTACCCTTCCACAATCAAAATTAAACTTTTTATTCCAGTTTATGTTGTCGTCTGCAAATGCTTTCAGTTTGGACTTGTCCAAAATTTTGTCATTTAGTTAAGAGTTAACTGAAATAATGTTGAAAGACGCGTGAAATTCAGTCGATCACTTTAATCGTATTCATTTAACTGAATGAAAATGATTTGTAATTAATAGAAAAAATTGTGCACATTTTTATATAGTGACCCTTCTTGCTTACATCCTACATGCTTTTTAAAAGATATTTCTTTTTGTGGTGCTGCTTGAGAGGCGGCAATATATTTTTATTTGCTTTTGCCTGTGGAGGTATAGCCATACTGTTTACAATAGTTGTGGACTGGTTCAAAGGTTTTTTTTTATACAGTGCTTTCATTAGCATGTCGAGCCCGTACAAACTTTGTTTTTCTATTTGGACAGATTCTTTGTTTTATAACACGTAAAATTGTCCACCAATAAGTCTGCAGGAATGGGGGGGGCAGAATAAACATGTCCTTGTTCTTGACCAATTGTTGTCTGAACATGTCATATTCTTTGAAGATTCTGGGGAGGGGGGAAGGGGAGGCGGGGCGGGGATTTGTAGTAATACGCGCTGTAAAGTAGTAATGGAGAAAGTGGCTTTTATCAATACGTTTGAGGAAAAACATGCCTGTTTTAGCTCCGGATTTCTCTAAACTGCCGATCATAGCTGAATGAATCGCACCATGTAGAGTTTTATTCAGTAAACGTTTATTTTGGTTTGAAATTCAAAGTAACGGTTGTCGCGTAGAAAAGTAGTCCGATTCTGTACCCAGGATGCCCAAATTAGACAGATGTGTATTTGTGGAATGCCATCTAGCTGGAGATAATGCTTGAACAATCGCAAATTTCTATTTATTATTCTATTTCTATTTATTCCTTTAATACAAAAAAAAGGTCAAAAGCCAGTCCATTCAGAGAGGCCGCAAAATTGTACAATGGTCCTCAGCGATTCCAATCGCATTAGCTTGTTAAGATTTGTGCGACAGAAACGCGGTTTAATATACGGATGTTTGACACACTTGCGGCCAAATCCAATCTGGACTAAGTAAATATCGCGGTCGGCTAGATCTAATTATCGTCTAAGCGATGATTAGGGTCATCGGTACTACATCTTTAGTCCGATATCTCATAAAAACCTTTTCTGAGAAAGATACTGAGCACGGGAAAAGAGGCATGTCTGGACAGTGAATGTCAAGAAAAGACGATACTAAAATTGCCATTTGATCTTTCTAACACGCTGTTGGAATATCTGTTTTCGATATTTCGATATTGCAACAGATTTAACCATGTACCACACAATCCCTACTTTTGACGACCCTGGGAAAGAAGCTTTTAGAAAACATTGTGGGGAAAGGAGAAAATGC
This sequence comes from Tridacna crocea, assembly GCA_943736015.1. NCBI lineage: Eukaryota > Metazoa > Mollusca > Bivalvia > Cardiida > Cardiidae > Tridacna > Tridacna crocea. Next base: position 26,672,825 of record OX031066.1, on the reverse strand, counting down.
TGGTAACCAGCATTTTCTCCTTTTCCCACAATGTTTTCTGCTCTTCACAAATCAAATTTCAAACTTTCAGTCACTTTTTTTAGTATCGTCTGCAAATGCTTTCGATCTGGACAAGCCTAAAATTTTGTCATTTGGTAATGAGTTAAAAAAAAATCTAAAACAGCGACAGTGTAATTTGATGCCATTTTCATACCAAGTACCTTTTAAGATTTATGCTCAAGACCTCTTCGACGTTTACGTATCTGAAGAAGAATCAGGGTAGATGACCCCCAGTGCTTCTAGTGCAAGATGGAATAAAATTTCTTGTCAGTTGATAAAAAAGGTTTTATACTGATATAATATTTTTCCACATTTTTAACCGACCAGAAATTCACCTGATGTTTATCTTGAAGCTATTTGTGGATACTTTTGTTAGTTTCCTGAAAAGGGGGGCAATTATTATCTCCCTCGGTAATGAGAATATAGCGGTTTTAAATTCATTAACTCTTTACCACACGAGAAAATTTTAGACTGGTCCAAATTGATAGCATTGGCAGATGACAAAATAAAGGTGACTGAAAAATAGAAATTTGTTCTGGGAAGGGTATAAAACACTGTGGGAAAAGGAGAAAATGCTGGTTACCAGCATTTTCTCCTTTTTCCCATAGTGTTTTCAAAAGGCTTCTTTCTCAGGGGCGTCTAAAGTAGGAATTGTGTTGTAATGGGTTAATGATAATTCTTAAAAAGGAAAAAGTGACTCGGTTAAAGTTGTATAACAATACTCATTTTTATTCACAGTAAATTTTGCAGGATAATATTATAGTGGAAATAGTTGTTTTCTATTAGGAGTCTACTCCCTTTACACTTAAAGCGAACAATATTTCAACCTAATAACTCCAGCAAGCGTGTCAAAAATGCGAAATGAGTAGATCACATATCAAAGTGAGAATCATGATCGTATCCTACACTGGCTAAAAAAGGCTAAATCTTGTTGTAAAATGTATTTAAAGGCTTTAACTCTTTGCCACACAAGCACTGGTTTTCACGAATGTGGAAAAGAAAGCTTTTGAAAACCTTGTGGGAAAAGGAGAAAATGCTGGTAACCAGCATTTTCTCCCTTTCCCACAAGGTTTTCTACCTTTTAAGAGACAAATTTAAACAAACCAAGACACTTTTAAATTTGTTGTCTGCAAATGCTTTCAATATGGACCAGTGTAACATTTTGTTGTTTGGTAAAGAGCTAAGATATAAAGATATCATTGACTTTTATCCGCACTGTCAGTTCGTGTCAGTATTTAACCAGTTATCGAAAAGATTTTTATTGTTATCGATCTTGACCTTGCAAATTGCCATAGGTGTATTTTGTTACTTTGTAAACTATGTCTTCGACCTGCTGTTTCTAGAGCTTCGAGTTTTAGCTCTCCTGAGCACAACGTGCACAAGGGGAGCTCTTAGGATCAAGTGGTGTCCATCTGTCTTAGGTCGTGCATCGTCAATAGTTATTTAAACATCATCTCTTCCGAAACCACTGGACCGATTTCAAACAAAGTTGGCAGAAATCTTCCTTGGGAGGTCCCATTCAAATATTGTTCACAGAATTCGATTTCAGCAAAATCTCTGCTGCCATGGCAACCAAATGGAATTTTCTTAGAAATTCTTCAAACCTCTTCTCGTCTGAAACCGCTGGTCAGATTGAAATAATTTCATAGACATGTCCCTTGGATGCCCCGTTCGAAAAACTGTTCGCGAAATTTTATGTCAAGAAATATGGCTGTTGGGGCTATTTGCACTATAGTGATATAAAGACATTCTTAAAAATTCTTCTTCTTTGAAACCGCTGGTCAGATTTTGAAATAATTTCATAGAAATGATTCTTTGGTGCCTAATTATGCCCCTTTTTTCGACTTAACTTACTATCAAGCGCCCAACAGTAAGCCGTTGACACCAGCGTGTGGTGCTCAGTTTCTTTTAAAAAGTTACTGAAGAAAAAGGTTTTGAATAACAAAACAAAATGGCTATGGTCCTCTCTAAAATTCAGGTGATCGACCCACGGCCATTTTAGCTCTCTTGTTTAAATATTACATGTTCTTTTCAAATGGCATAGAAAATAGAGGACAGATACATAGATAAATTCTATTTTTTAGCCATGCTCTGACAAAATGAGGACTGACGCATCATCGTAACATCAAATAATTATTTATTATGAACCCATAAACTCCATTTCCTCTAACAACCGGGTTAATCTGGAGGTAGAATTGTCCTTTGACGTGCAGAAAATTTATCATTTTCGAAATCATTTTCGCCATTTTAAATCTGCGCGGACGGCGCAGGCTGATGTGGTTCGTTATATTTTTTTTCACAGAGCATGGCTCATAAAGCTCCAAAATGAAATATCCTACCATTACATTAATTGTCTTCGTTATAAATGTGAAAAACGAAATACGCGAGAAAAAAAAACTTGCGATAAGGCTGAGGATCTTATATGGCCTGCAACACGCAAAAAGAGGCATTTGGACATTAGCGTAAAATGTCGTCTCGGATCAGCCTGCGCATTCCGCGCAGGCTAATCCGAGTCGGCACTTTACGACCGTTTTAGATTTTGTGCTACAGTAGACCTGTGCAAAACAGAAAATCACATATAAACGGAAAGTGTCGTTTCGGATTAGCCTGCGCGGATTGCGCAGGCTAATCCGAGACGACACTTTACGCAAATGTCCGAATACCCTTTTTGCGTGTGTTGCATGCCATATCATAATAGGGTCAGATTTATTGGACATGCGCGAGCGTGCCTTTAGGCACATCTGACTGATATTGCGCAAGCAATTTTTGAAAGTAATAACCTTAATCTTTCGTAACAACAAAACCGTAGAACTGTCTCCTACGGAAATTATCAGGTTTTCTATTTGAACCGAAGTAAGTCTATACGAAGTTCAAATTAAAAATTAGTTCTCTGCCACCGAAGTTTAAAGGTGGGTATTAAGATTTTTCGCATCTCACCAAATTAGAAAATATATGAATCACTGAAATTAATATGAAAAAGCAATACAAATCATCAATAATTAGGGATCATAAAATTACAAAAAAAAAAGGTATTTCCTTAAAAGGCTACGTAGCTTCTTAAAGTATTTTCAGATTTTGCGCCAGAAACCAAGAAAAGAATTGTGGGAATGTCGTGACTAATGACGCTTAAAATCCAATAAAATAACGATTATGTAATTATTTTCCATGATGTCGTCTTAGGCCGGTATGTTTGAAGCTTCCTCTGCGTATTTCCGGTATGTCAATGAGCCAGTTGCTCATGTAAAAATAGATCATGTTTCCCGTCGATGTCGACCTGGCTCTTAGTAAATCTAAAATTCTCTTGTTGTCGGATGATTTTCGACCACTTGGGTTTTATGAATGAAAATTAAAAAGCTTTGGGAGTATACGGGTTTTTTTTTTGTATATTTGTAAAGTTTTCGTCCCAAAATCTGAAGTGCCACCTTTAAAAGGGGGGGGTTAAATGTTTTGCATTGAGCTCAACAGGTTAGCTCAGCGGCGAGTAAATCTGACTCGTGACCTGGTGCTTGGGAGTCAGATACCCGATTGAACTATGTTTTCTTTGATCTAACTGAATATCCATGCAATAAGACCTTTGCGATATCTTTCTTGATATAACACGGATATTTATAGAACAATTTTTTATATATCGTGGATATTTATTGAATTTGATCGAAATTTCTGTAGTTTGACAAACGTCACGTTTTATGACGTAATTAAACAAAATTCGTGACGTCTACAGTAAATCCATATCAATCTGATTTGCAAATATCGCTAAGTTTTTTTTTTTCATCGTTAGAAATAGCAAACAGCAACATAAGATAAGTAGGATACATGCATAGTATTATACTATATCAAAAATATCTAACTTTTTTTCATTTTTAATTAGATCTATTCATGAAATTTCAGATATCGTTATTTCATAGTTATTCACATTTGGGGTAGGCACAATATATCTCCTCATCTGACAGAGAAAATCCAAGATCAGGCTGCACATTACGTGCAGTCTAATCTGTATCTACACTGTCCGCAAAAGGTCACTGAGTTGTGCTTAGGGCTAACTCGAAATTCTTATTCAAGGTAAACAATTTTGAAACGCCCCTTAAATTCTTAAAATAAGATGTCGTGGTGTCTCACTTAACGTTTTGAAATAGTTTCTTTTTAACCCTTTACCCCATAAGGCATTTCTTTGGTATCTCTAAATTGACCCTAAATAACAGCAAGGATGAAGCCATTTCTTAGGTGTATATGACACCTTTTGATAGTGTAGAAAACATTGTGGCAAAAGGTGAAATTGCTCGTCACGAGCAATTTCACCTTTTGCCACAATGAATTCGAAAGGCTCCTACAAGCAATGCGTAGAAATGAGTGTCTGTCGAGTAAAGGGTTAAATTATCGTAGGAGACAGTTGACTAAATACAGAATAAGTGATATCGATAAGTTTTGGGTTTTTTCCCGATCGTCCAGCAGTCTACTGGTCATGGGCACTTTTACAAAAGCTGAACACAGACTATCCTTATATGGGGTGTTCTAAACAAGTAAAACTACGGATGGATGGATGGATGGATGGATGGATGGACGGGCAAGAAGAGAGCGGGCAGGCAGGTGGGTGAACGGACGGACGTATATAAGGATCGATTGATCGATTAATCGATTAATCCATGAAATCATTGCGGGACTGACAGATTAGTTGGTGGATTACTTATTTGTTTATGGTAGTACTGTGGTAACTTTCTTTTTTTTTTGTTTTGTTTTGTTTTTACATACATTTTTGATATGTCTATGCAAGCTGCACATCAAAATGACGAACATATATATAAAATTCAAGTCTTTAACTCTTTATAATTGTATGAGTATGTAATGAGCTTGGCTTGAAGCGTATTTTATCCTGAACATGTGATGGGCTTGAAGCCTATGTCATCCTAGATATGTTATGGGCTTGCAGCCTATTTTATCCTAGATATGTTATGGGCTTGAAGGATATTTTACCTGAGATACATTTATGTACTGTGCTTGAAGCCTATTTTATCCTAAATATGTTTTGGCTTGAAGCCTATCCCAGATACGTTGGGAACTTAGAGCCAATTTTATCTTAGATATGTTATGGGCTTTAAGCATATTTTATCTTGAATATATGAGCTTGGAACCTTTTTTTTCCTAGATATGTTAAGAGCTTCAAGCTTATTCTATCCTGGATACGTTTTGGCTTGTAGCCTATTTTATCCTAGATATGTTATGAGCTTGAAGCCTATTTTATCCTGAATATGTTTTGGTTTGAAGCCTATCCCAGATACATTTGGGAGCTTGGAGCCAATTTTAGCTTAGATAATTATGTTATGGGCTTAAAGCATATTTTATCTTAAATATGCATGAGCCTTTTTATCCTAGATATGTTAAGACTTTCAAGCTTATTCTATCCTGAATACGTTTTGGCTTGTAGCCAATTTTATTCTAGATATGTTATGGGCTTGAAGCCTATTCTATCCTAGATATGTTATGGGCTTGCAGCCTATTTTATCCTAGATATGTTATGGGTTTGAAGCCCGTCCTAGATATATTTAGAGCTTGGAACCTATTTTTTCTTAGATATGTTATGGGCTTGAAGCATATTTTATCTTAAATATGTTATGGGCTTAAAGCATATTTTATCTTAAATATCTTATAGGCTTGAAGCATAATTTATCTTAGATATGTTATGGACTTTAAGCATATTTTATCTTATATATATAATGGTTTTGAAATCTGTCTAATCTACATATATAAAATATCGTCACCAAGCAGTTAGTTATTTTCTGTACATTTTTTTTCCGTTGCAGGAGAATCCAGTTTCAAAGTGAGCTCACACATCTGACAGCTGAAGATCTCAGGCCATATAGAAATATGGATAAACTGTAAGTAGTGTGATAAATGGGAAATAGAAATATGGCCTTGCAACACGCAGAACATACAGTCTTGTCTTGGTTCTGCTCTGTCCGTTAAACCGTTACCACACAATCCCTACTTTTGACGACCCTGAGAAAGAAGCAGTTAGAAAACATTGTGGGAAAAAGAGAAAATGCTGGTAACCAGCATTTTCTCCTTTTCCCACAATGTTTGCTTTTCTAGATACACTTCACTAAACAAATTTTAAATTTTCAGTCACTTTTATTTTGTCGTCTGCAAATGCTTACAATTTGGATCAGTCTATAATTTTGTCGTTTGGTAATGGGTTAAATGTGTCTGAAACGATTAAATTCGCCTTCGAAATGAGGTAAAAACATCGTGCGGAAAGAAGAAAGTCCTTGTTACCAGCATTTCCTCCTTCTTTCACTATGACTTAAAGACCCAGTAAAGGCCAAAATATCAAAGCAGGTGTTATGATAAATTTAGATTTAAGTCATACCATTTAAAAGTTCAATAGATATTGTAGAGATGACAGTCTGTTATCGTGTGGTCAGGCCATATCTTAGTCGCTGGTAGTAAAAAGATTTTTGAAATCAGACAGAAAGTAAACAAAAGACACAGCTACTGCCTAGTAGGTTTTAATACTCGTAGATTTGAAATTAATTTCTTTGTCCGCAACTAACATTTGAACTAACTAACACTTGGACCGACCATACGGTGACAGATTGTCATCTTCACAATTGTTTCCATATATTTAAATGGTATGATATGAATTTTAATGCATTTAAACACCCGTTTTGTTTACTTTTTGGCTTTATTATAAGTTAAAACCCTGTCTTGGTCAGGTCGCAAAAGCAGTAATGTTTGACAGAGGGTTTGTCGCTCCAAGAAGAACAAGCGAAATCGACTATAAAACATAACTTATACCATAATTAAATCTAGTCTCAAACTATAATTGTCAGTGTAATCAGGGGAAATAACTTATTCATGTACGATTATTGTTACTTTTTTACGATATAATTGACAAAACCGATGACCATAAACATTACTCGATGATTTAACATAATTAGCCTTCAACACGCGAAAAGGGGCATTCGGACATTTGCCTAAAGTGTCGCCCCGGATCAACAGGCTATTCTGAAACGACACTTTCCGTTCTTATGTAATTTGTTTGTTTTGCACAAATCTACTGTAGCATAAAATGGAATGGAGTCGTAAAGTGCCGTCTCGGATTAGCCTGCGCGAACTGCGCAGGCTGATCCAAGACGACACTTTACGCAAATGTTAGAATGTCTCTTTTTGTGTATTTCAACCCATTGTAATGGTACAATTGTAGCGGATAATTTCTACGGAAGAGTAAGTACTTCGCGTGTGTGCAGTTCGATCCTTTATTTACAACTGATTTATAATTCAAATACAAAACGTATAATTACAAACATGTATACAATAACAACGTGACCTCAAGACAGCATACGAGAATGCACAAAAAAAAAATACTGGAACTAAAAGAAGACGCGGGAAAGACAAAACGACGTTGACGTGTTCACGACAACAAGGTTAACATACAATTATACAAATTTAACATACAATGATACAAATTTAACATACAATACCGTGTTATTTTGAGCTCAATGAAAACTATAGAGACATTAAATCTTGTAAACTATTATGAAACATTTCATGAGGGCTGGGACAGACAGAGCGAGGAAGAGAGAGAGACAGCCAGGGAGTCAGAGAGAGCCAGATGTAAGGATCAGAGATTAAAGTCAAATAGAAACGCAGAGTGACAAACTAATTCATGTACCGTGAGAGCGGGGGGCGTTGTTGGACAGTGCAAAACAGGAAATTGAAAGAAGGGTAACGTTAATCTAATCTAAAAACTAAAACACGTATATCTGTTCTCCTACAAATTTGAAAAAGAAAAGACAAAATTCGTGTAAACTTACCTGACATGTAAAAACTTTATTTTCATATGTTCATGATTTCATTTTGTCTGTTTGAAAATACTGGGCAAAGTTACCTTTTGGTATACGTATTGCATTCCTTCAAAGCCCCATCTCCTCTCTCTCTCTCTCTCTCGCTCTCTCTCTCTCTCTCTCTCTCTATAATAATAATAATAATAATAATAATATCTTTATTTAGTGAAGGTTAAAACATTAAGACATATTTTAAAGTCTTTTTTTTTACAATGTTGCCTTCAAGATGAGTGGAACAACGATAGTAAAAACCATAATAATTAGGAGAACAATAATAATTAATAATAATAATAATAATAATAATAATAATGATGATTGGTGATACTGATGATTGTGGTGTTTGAAAATAAAGAAGAAGATAAATTCATGGCAAAATAATGTATGCTGGAATAATGAGTTATACGGACAGACACACGTTTTTATTTTTGTATAGATGTATAATTACGTAGCTATAATGAGGACTGTACGTTCAATAAATATTGTTTGAACTGTTTTTTGAGGCTGATTATTGAATTCGCATCTCTGATGGAAGTAGGAATTTCATTCCACACATCCATGCTGAAATACGAGAGTGCCCGTTTATTGTACGATGTATTGAATCTAGAGTTTACGATGTCACTACGAGCAGATGACCTTAAGTTATAATTTGTGTTACTCGAAAACGAAATAATGTCACTCATATATCTAGGCGAAAGGTTATTACGACATCTGTAAATTAAAACGCCGGTGTGATACTTACATCTGTTATCGTATGTTAACCACTTAAGTTGAGAAAAAAGATTTTTCGACGGTGTTCTTGGGGTAACGCCTAGAATAATGCGAGCGATTCTTTTCTGGAGGACGGTTAGCTTAGCGGATTTACATTTGGTGTTCTTCAAAGAGACATCTCTCTCTCTCTCTCTCTCTCTCTCTCTCTCTCTCAACCTTATAAAGTTTATTTACGTTTTTTTCAGTGTCATATCCAATGGAAGTCTACAGTACATCGCTGAAGATGCTTTTAAGTACAACAAGGGTCTACGTCTATTGTAAGTATCATTTGGTATACCTCGGGTTATATCTGCCATAGCTGCAGTATCTGGTGGATTGATATTCACCTCAACAGTACATTTCATGGCTGGAAATATACCGATTTACGGTTCTGAAAATTGAAAGGCTGCTCATAAAGAAGAAAACTTGAGTCTCTTTTTTCTATCGAACGATAACGACGGGTGTCTCGATCAATGGCGTCCCTGAAATCAACAGGCTTCTCCATGCATTTTCGCACACGTATATCATGGAAACTAATGCAGTAACTGACACGTTCGGGTTTTCTCCGATTTTATATATTTGTAATGTGAGGACTTATGCTTTATTTTTTCGAATTTTAATTGCTGAATTTGGACGATAAAGGGCTGTAACCCTTTACCACACAATGACGCCTTTTAACGACCCTAAGGTAGAGGCCTTTTTATAAAACACTGTGCTGCTTGACAGCATTTTCTCCTTTGCCCACAAAGTTGTCTACCCCATCAAAGAAAAATTGCATCATTTGAGCCAATATGGAATTGTCGTCTGCAAATGCTTTCAATTTGGATAGGTCTAAGATTTTGCCATGTGGTAAAGGGTTAAGTGATCTTTAATACATCGTTAAGTATAGGTCTGTTATCGCAGATAATTTTCACACGGACAACTTTTGGCTCGAAGGTACAAGAATGAATATAATTCTTTAAAATAAAGCTAAAATTTGTCAAAAAAACTGGACGAAAACGATGAAAAAGATGCACCTTTAAAGAAACTAGGGACAGATTTATGTATAAACCAATTAGGTCGGAATTGACATTCTATGACAGAGATTTGTGTTGGCAAAACAACATTTTGGTCCCTCTGTCACTCTAGAGGCTTTTTTTTATGTCACGCACATACAGTACAAATCGATTCTGGTCTTTTTCCCAACAGACATGCGATGTCATTTATCCGTGGACACATGCCGTAATTCGTCAAAATAGCTCGTACAGTCAATGGAAATAAGTATTTCATCGAATTTCGATCCTCATTGACAAATATGTATTCCCCACTTTACATTTTGGTTTATTCCAAATTTATAAAATGAAGCTATCGTCGTAAAACTTAAATGTGGAAGATGCAAAATAAATGTATCATAGAAATATACTAATTATGTTTTTAGACTGTATATACAATATAATGTAAAAACAATGTTGCTGTCTAACTCATTACCAAACAATCCCGGGTTTTTACGACCTAGACGAGGGAGCCTTCTGAAAACATTGTGGGAAAAGGAGAAAATGCTGGTAACCAGCATTTTCTCCTTATCCCACAATATTTTCTACTCTCATACTGTCAATGTTTAATTTTTGACTCATGTTTATTTCGTTGTCTGCGAGTGCGTTCAATGTTGACAAGCCTAAAATTTTGTCGTTAGGTAAACAGTTAAAAATTATCAACCATTTTAGAGAACACATTTTGTATATAAATGTGCCATTAGCTACTTGGTGAGCATTTAACGGTTGATTGATCGATTGATTGATTGTATGGTATTTTTAACGCCGTATTCAACATTACTTCAGTTGTATCGCGGCTGCCAGTGCACCTATCCATGCTTTCCTGGAGTTTCTTTTACCAGTACTCCGCACAATTTTCTTTCCAAGCCACTGGAAAGCCATATGATCATCATCAAAACAATGGTCAGCGGTGAGAGAGGAATGAATCCTGTTTCAATGACTATCATCAATCCTCTGAAAGAAATTGGCCAAGCCAGGGATCGAACCCAAGACCCCCGGTTCTCAAGTCGTGCACGCTACAGACTGAGCTACCGGGGCTCGGCTCTAATGGTAAAAGAGGCATCTGTCGAAGAATACGCTACTTAATTTGTGCAGCGACAAATAATGTAATTTGTAATTTGTGCAAGGGCGGACGGTGCAACTTCCCGATTGACACGCAATTACACTCAGTCTAGAGTTAAATAATATAATTTGCCTAACGAGGAATTGTTAAAAGACACTAATTTATTTGTTTTTAGCTCACCTGAACACAACGTGTTCAAGCGGAGCTTTTAGGATCACCTGGTGTTTATCGTCCGTCGTTCGTCGCGAGTCGTGAGTCGAGCATCGTCTAGAATTCTTTAAACATCAACCTCTCCTAAACCGCTGAGCCAATTTGGACCAAACTTTGCTGGAATGTTCCAATATTTCAATACCTAAAAAAATAGGCTATGGTCCTCTTTAAAAAAATCAGGTGAGCGATCCAGGGCATCTTGGCCCTCTTGTTATTTTATTCTACAATGGGCCTTCTTTTCAGTAAACTCTGTTTCAAAGGACACATTTTGGACTTTTTTGCTAGTAGTCAGTTATCTGCATGTCTAAGGGCCATTCTTTCCCAGGATTCGACCTGTTGTGAGACAAAAATAGATTTCAAGGATCCACAATTATGTGACGACGTGCTTGATTGAATGAATATATTTTGAACACAAGTAGCAAAAGCCTGGGTAGATCAGACGATGTTGTCGCTTGACTATGGCTTTGAAGGTTGCAAATTTGAATGCATATAAAGGCATTATTTTTTTAAAGTATTTTTGAGGGAGAAGGAAATAAATGAATTAAATTATACAAATGAATGAATAAAATTGGTCGAAATCTAGTTTTCAGCTGCTGTAAGACACACAACCTCACATTTCTTACATTTTCTGGTTTTTTTTAGCTCACCTGAACACAACATTGGAACTTTTAGGATCACCCGGTGTCCATCGTCCGTCGTCGGTCGTGCGTCGTCGGTCGTCAACAATTCTTTAAACATCAACTCCTCCTAAACTGCAGGATCAATTTGGATCAAACTTGGCTTGAATGTTCAATGGGAAAAAAACTCTAGTTCCCATGGTAACCAAATGGACTTTTCTAACAAATTCTAAGTTTTTTTTTTTTTAAATCTTCTTCTCTGAAACCACTGGTCAGATCCTGAAATAATGTCACAGATATGTTCCTTCTTCTTCTCTAAAATGCTAGAAATGTTTCTTGGATGACCCTTTTTTGCAAATTGTTCGAGAAATTTTGACCCATCAAGAAACATGGCTCTGATGGTTGTGGGCTATCTAAACTATACGGACATGAAGAAATTCTTAAAAGTTCTTCTTCTCTGAAACCGCTTGTCAGATTTTGAAATAATTTCACAGCAATATTCCCTGGATGATTCTGTCAAAAATTGGTCATGAAATTGTGATCTGTCAAGAAACATGGCTCTAATGGTGGAGACTATTTGTACTACAGGGACATCAAGAGGAATTTCTTCATTCTTCTTCTCTGGAAGGGCTGGTCAGATTTTGAAATAACTTCACAGAAATGTTCCTAGATTGACCCTTTTCAAAATTATTAAGAAAATCTTTATCCGTCGAAAAACAACAGCCAACTGATAGCATCTGCATGTGGTGTTCTTGTTCTACTTATGCTTTAGTCACTATCGAGCATGTGCTCTTCTTCAAGAACTTGTCCTTGGGCGATCTATCCAAAAATTTATTTGCAGAATTCTGATTCATCAAAATCATTGTTATGGTGATGATTGTGGGGGTGGTGACAGATTTTGAAATGACTTTTACAGGTGACCTTTTTAAAATTGCTTGGCAAAATAACGATTTTGTTTCCAAAGTTTCAATACCTGAAAAACAATTGGCTACGATCCTCTAAAAATTTCAGATGAGCGATTCAGGGCCATCTTTGCCCTCTTGTTTTCAAAGTCTGACATTCATTAGTCTTTATCTTAGTTTCGCCATTGTACATCCGACAAAGATTGTCCGAGAAAACGATTTTTATCTAAATTGACGCAAATGTCTGTACTTCGTCCGTCATTGACACTCTTTTACGTGACACAGATGCCATAAAATGTGCCAATCACCAGGTCACTCTGAATGGACTTTAACGTCCTAAATGGCTTGCAACACGTGACAAGGGCATCCGGACATTTGTATAAAGTGTTGTCTCGGTTCAGCCTGCGCGATCCGCGCAGGCTAATCCGAGATGGTATTTTATGACAACATTATTAGTTGTGCGGTCAGGTGGCATGGGACTCAAAGCGCGTTAAAGGAAAATTTCCTGCTTTATAATCTCACGAATCAAGTGTGCTGACGAAATAGAAATTCCCGTCTGAGTGCCCCAATTCAATGAAAACTGGCGTCGCTGGAAACTGACGTCACTGAAACGTACAGTTTGGTGCATAAACGTGCAGTCTGCATTCGGAGCACCTCGGGCAATCTTTCGATCCAGCCTCGGATGTATGCCGACGGAATAATATGTTAAAAAACTTGACATGCATCGCCGGAAGCGGTTATTCGACAGATACTCCCCACTACATAGTTCTCGGGATGTCCAAATGACGTCAACTAGTAACCATTTCGAATGACAACAAATCCTATAGAATGACGATAACTCTAACTAAAGCAGCATAAATGGCTGAATTTAGGGCTTGCTTGCATTCATTACGCACTTGAAAAATTGGGCTGGATCGAAAGATTGGCCGAGATTTTCCGAATGTTTGCGCGATAATGACGTCATTGTATTTCTTGTTGTTCCTTCCGGAAGTAGTCTGTCCGCATACATGTATCCGAGGCTTGATTCGTAGAATTGACCGAGGTGTTCCGAATCGTCATTCATAAAACCCCATTCGGAACACCTCGGCCAATCTTTCGATCCAGCCTCGGATGTATGCCGACGGAATAATATGTTAAAAAACTTGACATGCATCGCCGGAAGCGGTTATTCGACAGATACTCCCCAAAACATATTTCTCGGGATGTTCCAAATGACGTGAACTAGTAACCATTTCGAATGACAACAAATTCTGTAGAATGACGGTAATTCTAACTATAGCAGCATAAATGGCTGAATTTATGACTTGCATTGATAACGCACTTGAAAAATTGGGCTGGATAGAAAGATTGGCCGAGATTTTGCGAATGTTTGCGCGATAATGACGTCATTGTATTTGTTGTTATGAGGGTGTTGATGTTCCTTCCGGAAGTAGTCTGTCGGCATACATCCGAGGCTTGATTCGTAGAATTGACCGAGGTGTTCCGAATGGTGCAGTCTGGTGATCAATCGAGGCCGCCATTTTGGATGTTGTTTTGCAAGTGTAGTGATGTTTACGGGGCACTCAAAATGGAAACTAGCTTTACGTGGATTTTGCCAGGGTACATGATCATTCGGAACACCTCGGTCAATTCTACGAATCAAGCCTCGGATGTATGCCGACAGACTACTTCCGGAAGGAACAACAACACCCTCATAACAAGAAATACAATGACGTCATTATCGCGCAAACATTCGGAAAATCTCGGCCAGTCTTTCGATCCAGCCCAATTTTTAAAGTGCGTAATCAATGCAAGTCCTAAATTCAGCCATTTATGCTGCTTTTGTTAGACTTACCGTCATTCTACAGGATTTGTTATCATTCGAAATGGTTACTAGTTGACGTCATTTGGAACATCCCGAGAACTATGTAGTGGGGAGTATCTGTCGAATAACCGCTTCCGGCGATGCATGTCAAGTTTTTTAACATATTATTCCGTCGGCATACATCCGAGGCTGGATCGAAAGATTAGCCGAGGTGTTCCGAATGGGTGCATGATATGTTCCCGGCATGTTAACCAATCAGATCACGAGAAATTATTCTTTGCAGTGTAATAATAGATTTTGTGCTACAGTAAACTTGCGCAAAACAGAAGATTACTTAAAAACGGAAAGTGCCGTTTCGGATTAGCCTGCGCGGACTGCGCAGGCTAATCTGAAGACGACACTTTACGCAATTGTCGGAATGTCCCTTTCCGCGTATTGCAGGCCAAATAAGGTAAATAAAATGTTCAACTTGATAGTAAAAACCCCGATGTTGGTAATTCAAAGTTTTATTTTTTTTTTGTGGGAAATATCTCCATGCCGGACAATGTGGATCTAAGATCAGACTGCACGGAAAATGCAGTCTTATCTTAATCTATACTATCGGCAAAAGGTGTCTGCAAAAAGGTCTTTGGGTAGCATTCAGTATTCTAAGATTGATATCGTCGGTTTACTTCGAAAACCTCGTAACTACAGCTTGTTACAAGCTGTTGTTACGAGGTTTTCGAAGTAAACCGACTATATGTACTTTTTTTTTGAAAGCCAAAGACCCCTAAGTGTGGGCGTTTAATCACATCGTGACGAATTTCTGTAATTGGGCTATAAAAATGGTATTAACTGGGATAATGAAAATCATATCAGATAAAATAGGGCATTTTTTTTTTTACCTCCATCGTAAATTGTTTCTGTATATTGTAAGTGGTCAGTACATTGAATGTACTTTTGCTATTCGATCTAGTGGAGAAATTGTGGGACAGATCTTGTTCAGTATACCTCGGGTGATGGGAGCCATCAAGTCCATCAGCTGTATCTGGTAGCTTTATATCTTAATTGACTAAGTAATGTATATCATCTTTGCAAGCCAAGACTGACGATTCACTACCGTTACTCTACCCTTGGCGGATCGAGCTTGATTTTTACATTCACCCGATACGCTTTTTCATTGGATGCAGCCAGCTCTAACTGCAACGAATGAAATCGCTGGTAGCATTTCATCTTTGATAAAAATAGAACAACGTCGCTACCTTTCGTATAGAAAGTAAACATGGAACCCACGTGGATGTCTGCTTATCGCTTCATGTGTATTCGTAAGCGGTTTGTAAAACGATATTACATTGGCTTTTAGAAATATGATGTAAAGGGGGGTAATAATCAGCATCCAATAGAGGGCACATCGCAGGAATCTCGAAATCGGGCTTAATCCGCCAAGTAAGATCAACGAAGTAATCGTAACCTTGGCTCGCGAAGATGGATATGCACCTAAATTGTACATTTCATCGCCTGAAATACGGCGGTTTACCGTTCTGGATATTGTAAGGCTCCCCGTAACAAAATAAACTTTGGGTTTCAATTTTCTATCGAAATCTTTCTAACAATACTAGGGTTGTCCCAAAACTCCGTGACAAATTTCATAAACGAGCCATTTTTAGTGTCAGGTTATTCAGTTTGAAACATTTCATCCATGAAGATGTTATTTCACTTTATATAAAGTCCCTAAAGAAAGATAATATTTATTTTTACTTTAAATTCAGAAAATTGATAAGGAGGTGTCGCTTGCCAGCCATTTTCTCCATGTACGTTTTTGTATGTACTCCAATCATGTATATATGATTATTTTCGATATTTCCCTGTCAAAATTGTTAAGCTCCTTTTTCCGTACACATTCTGTTTCCTTCGGTAAGTTTTAATTGTTATCAGTGGTTAGTCTTGAAAAGCCTTTTTTGTGAAAAGGTTTCTAGAGCAATATACCTGAATATGTCGTGATTCGTATTTTTGAAGAAATTCCCTTCCAAGCAAATTAATTCGCTCTAAAATAATTATTTCCGTGTGAATGGAAGGGCATTTTGGTCAACATTCTGAATCAGGTCGCTTGCAAATCGATTAGATATTTAGAAGGTTGCGTTCCTTAACCCATTATCAAACGGCAAAATTTTAGACCCAGCCAAATTGAAAGCATTTGCCGAGGACAAAATAAACATGACTTAAAAATTGAAACTTTACTTTAGAAGAGTAGAAAAAACATTGTGGGAAATGGAGAAAATGCTGGTTACCAGCATTTTCTCCTTTCCCCCTAATGTTTTCAGACGGTAACTTCCTCTGGGTCGTAAAAACCAGGGATTGTTTGGTAAACGGTTAATGATGGTAATGAGTTAAAACACAGGAAAAAGGGGAAACGAGCACAACGAAAATTCAGTTTCTTCTAAAGCATATTTCCCATGTATGACCTGAACGTGAGCACAAAAGTACATACTGAGCCTAAAATAGTGCTGTGTTTTCTTAAAGCGCGGGGCTTCAGTAACAAATAGTGTAATTTTAAGAACAGACTCGTATTATTCAACCATTGTTAAGAACTATCTCGCTCCTTATCGAGGTTTTTTCTTAATTAAAGAGTAACACAACTTCTGATTGGCTAAACCATTTGGTTTAGCCAATCAGAAGTTGTGTTACTTTCAAATGTAGAAAATCACAGCGATTTGGCTCAGCCAATCAGAAGTTGTGTTATTTTCAAATACAGAAAATCGCGGCGATTTGATCTAGCCAATCAGATGTTGTGTTACTTTCAAATTTAGAAAATCTTGAAGAACAAAGAACTAAAAAAAAGCTCTTAACATCAAGAACGGTTAGTGAATACGGATCCTTGCAGACTGCACACTCTGCACAGTCTTATTTTATTCGCCACTTTAAGCAAAAGCTATGTTTGTGGCACATGACAGATGAAGGGTTAAATGGAAGACTGTGTAATGCAGAAACACGAGTCTTCAATGAAACTGACAATCAACTGTCTTGTTTTTTTCCCCATTTTTATGGATTGCATTTGACACATTTTCAGAATCAATAAGACACAATGGAGTTATAAATCACGTCACGCAGATTAAAGAGGCACTGTTGTTCGAAAGAACAACTGTATTGCTTCATTCTGCATGTCCTTTAGAGAGAGATTCTATTTTCCATTTCCTTTACTACCAATGATTTTGCTCACGTTGTGAAGCGTGACCAAATTATACAGAACTATACTCTCTTCCACCTGATACCATACTGTAACAAAATCATCATTCATCACAAAAATCTACTTTCAGACCTAGGAAAAGTAGAATTCGAAAAGTCAAGAGCAAAAATATTTAAACCACAGAAGAACGTTACACCCATTAATCAGTGAGGTCTTCTCTAGTTCGATTTATATTAACTTAATATTGACTAATTGCCCATTTGTGTTTCCCGCCTTGGCTTTTAACAACTGTATTTGCAGTTACAATATAGGCGCACCGAGTATTGGGTATCCTTGTGAGCTTGTAATAGCGTAGCTCTTGAGAACACGTAATCCTATTACCTCCCTTTATAGTGACATGGTTTATAACCTTATCTCTAAATGCTTGTGAGAGACATTTAATAGCCCGTCATTTATCTAAACATAGGTTTACATGTTACGTATAAAATTTTTTATACCATTCTTCGATTGTCTGTCAAGAAAAGAAATATCACAATCCTGATTAAAGATTATATTAGTATCGTGCTATACAAAAACAAGCCAATAAATGAGATCAAATTTAAAATGTTTTTAATGTTTAACCCTTTACCAAACAATCCCTAGTTTTTACGAACCTGAGATAGAAACCTTTTGAAAACATTGTGGGAAAAGGAGAAAATGCTGGTAACCAGCATTTTCTCCTTTACCCACAATTTTTTCTACTCTGCTGGAAGCAAATTTTACTTTTTGAGAAATATTTATATTGTCGTCTGCAAATGCTTTCAATTTAAAGCAGTCTAAAGTTTTGTCGTTCGGTAAAGAGTTAAAATATGCTATATTTGTTTGTCGACAAAGTGTCATATTTATGAAATTTTATATAGTTGTTGTTTTTGTGATGTTGTATTTGTTTTTGTGTAAAGAAGCTATAAAGCTTGAAAACATGTACAGAATTATTTGATTACTCCCTTTTTCCAGGAATCTTCGAAACAACAGTTTACAAACAGTGTCTTGGAAGATAAATGACGGAATATTGCTGATTGTGTTGTAAGTTATATATCATTGTATCATTTTATTCTGTCTGACGTCCCCTCTCTCTCTCTCTCTCTCTCTCTCTCTCTCTCTCTCTGCCTGAGCGGACTGCTCGGACTGATCCAAAACGACACTTTACGCCTATGTCCGAATGTCCCTTTTTGTGTGCTGCATGCTATATAGTCTGCAAGTGCTTTCAGTTTGCACAAGAGTCCATTTTTGTCGTAAGTATAATTCTAAGGATTACCACCCCTAACTCATCGGTAAACATCGTGCAACTTCGGCATTTTCGTAAAGGCTATTCGGCCAATCTCAGCAGCTTCCGTCTTTTCAATATGAGAGGTAGGGGCCGTGGACTCAATAACTCATCGGTAAATATCGTGTAATGTCGACGTTTTCATAAAAGCTTTTCGGCCAGTCTCGGCAGCTTCCGTATTATTTATGTGGGAGTATGGGACCACAGACTCACTAACTCATCCGTAAATATTGTGTAACATCGACGTTTCCGTAAAGGCTATTCGGTGAATCTAGGCAGCTTCCGTCTTTTCATAAAATTATGAGAGTAAGGGGGCCATAGACTGACTGTGCTTTAAATTTGGACAGGGCAACAACTGTTGTCTTTTGGTAATATCTTTAAGGTTGTCTCCCCTAGCTCATTGGTAATTATTGTGTAATATCGACGTTTTCGTAAAGTCTATTCGGCCAATCTCGGCAGCTTCCGTCCTTTAATGTGAGAGTTTGGGGCCGTACACTCACTATCTTATCGGTAGACATCGTGTGATATCGACGTTTTCGTAAAGATGTACGGCCAATCTAGGCAGCTTCCGTCTTTTCATAAAATAATGAGAGTTAGAGGGCCGTATCGTGTAATATCGACTTTTTCGTAAAAACTATTAGGCCAATCTCAGCAACTTCCATCTTTTCATAAAGTTATGCGAGTAAGGTGGCCGTAGACTGACTAACACATCGGTAAATATCGTGTAATATCGACGTTTTCGTAAAGACTATTCGGCCAATCCCGGCAGCTTCCGTCTTTTCTTAAAATTATGAGATTCAGGGGGCCCTAGACTGACATCGGTAAGTATCGTGTAATAACGACGTTTTCGTAAAGACTATTCGGCCAATCTCGGCAGCTGTCGCCTTTTTTTTATAAGATTAGGGGCCATGAGACCTTTAAAAATGTGGTTTCGATAACAATAGATCGATTATCGACCACAAGGGTGTATTGGTCTCTCTAGGGTTCGGTGTCAGCGCAAGGGACGCCAAAGATCTGGCCTCACAGGACAAGGATTAATTCTGAGCCATTTGCTATTATTTATGGGGTCTGCCATGCTGCTTTTTGTCCGGGCAATTAGGACGATCAAATTGTATTACGCGTCAATACGACTGCCGTTTAGTTGTCATGGTGATAAAATGGTGTCAGTATCTTGCCTTTACTTTCTAGAACAGAATATGTCTTAACTCATTACCAAAAGACAATATTTAGGCTTGTCCAGATCGAAAGAATTTTGCAGACGACAAAATAAAACTGATGACTGAAATGAACAGTAGAAAATAAAGTGGGAAAAGGAGAAAATGCTGCTAACCAGCATTTTCTCCTTTTCCCACAATGTTTTCTCAAGACTTCTTTAGCCTGCCCGGGTGGCTCAGTGGTGAGTGTGTCGGACTCATGACCTGGTAGTTGTGAGTTTGATACCAGGTTGAGGCGAACTTTCTTTCCGGCTTATCTTCGCCTCTCACCTCTGCTGAAGCATATGAGAAAAGTAGTCGGTGGCTTTGGAAAGAAAGTCATGTTAGTACTGGTATAAGAAAGTTAGGAAACACATGTGCGTCACCGACTGCCATGATATGACCTTAGCTGTTAAAATGGCGTTACACCCCAATACAACCGACCAACCAACCAAATCGAGACGTCTTTCTCAGGGTCGTCAAAAGCAGGGATTGTATGGTAATGGGTAAACAGAAACAACTTATATCAACACACTCGAGTCTGCCTCTGACGAAAGGAGGTTTAAGCATCTTCGTGATGTAAAACATACAAAGCAAGTAATTATATTTTATTTCATGCTTTCAGGTAGGATATCGAGAAATAGCAGTGAAAATATTTTTCGATCTTACACTGGTACAACCAGTGAAAATACCGATTTTCACGTTCCTGTTGCCTAGGTAAATTGCGCGTGCCTAACAACCAGATGGGAAATATGACGTCATATATCTTACATTTCTCGCGCTTGACGTAATATTGTAATGCGTCGCTATGCGGGAGGGGTACGCAACGGGGAATAACGGAGAAGAACTGTACTGGATTTTGATAAAGCTCCTCCCAGAAAGGGTTAAAAGCATAAAATTAATGGAATATTTGTTTTTTTCGGTGAAAGATCGAAATTTATTTCATCTCGTGAACACCATCGGTAATATTTTCACTCGTGGCTGCGCCACCCGTGAAAATGTTACCGAGGGTGTCCACTCGATTAAATAAATTTCGATCTTTCACCGAAAAAGATAAATATCCTCTTTACCATGCTGTAAACCTCTAGGTTTGTCCAAGTTGAAAGCATTTGCTGACCAAAAACTATATGCAACGTGCACTATGCTGTCTGTCATAGGGTAGAAAACATCGTTGGAAAAGGAGAAAATGCTGGTATCCAGCATTTTCTCCTTTTCCAACAATGTTTTCCAAAGGTTTCTTTCTCAGTGTCTTTAACAGTCGGCATTGTGAGGAAAAAGGCTTAAAGATCCATTTCCACTGGTCATTTTATTGATCAATATGGCAATGTAACATACTGTAAAACCATGCATGATAAAAGCCACATATCGTCGGTGTACTTCCAAAACCTCGTAACTACAGCTTGTTACAAGCTGTAGTTACGAGGTTTTGGAAGTACACCGACGATATATATTTATGGTGAATCTTTTAGGGTGATCCGTAGCAAATTTTGAGTAGTATAGAACTATACAATTCATTCTGCATCACTAACGACTGAATCGTGTGGTAGTAAAACGGTCCTTTTACATGCAAAAAGATTTACCATTAGTAAAATGCTTCGACTGAGTTAAGGATGCACAGAGTGCGCTGGCTCACTGCCTTAGTTACTTTGGGCAAATCACGCATTAAACCCCCTTTCCACGTAGAATAATTGATGCACCGATTTGATGTTTTGATGGTAAAAAAGATGAGCCGCGCTCTGGCAGAAGAGGCCTTAACGCATCTCCGTTTTACAAGATTCACGATAATACACCAAGTCACCACATAAGTATTGGTCAGTAGGAGCCATTTTTTTTTAATAACCGACTAAATCATGGGGAAGCTTGGTCCTTTGATATACAGACAGTGGACCGAATAGCGAAAAGCTTCGGCTCAGGTCCGCCTGCGCGGAGTGCGCAGGCTGACCTGGGTCGATACTTTTCGCAGATGCATAAAGCCCCCTTTTCACAGAACACACCTTATATGTATTCGATTCGAGCAACAAAAAATAACTCAAGTAATAATCAATTAAATTCTGAATACGAGCGTATCTTCTGTTTGAAATCGGAAAGTTTGCGACATCTGAACTTTTTTAAAAGTGACCGCGTTTTATTGGAGAGGTCAGCAGACCTCTCCAACAGTGGTGAGTTTAAAAGGCACACTGCCACAGATTCTGCCGTCTAAATGCATTTCTCTTGCGAATTTTTTTCTGGTACACAGTGTGTTTCGTCGTGGTTTCGTCGTGGTTTTGTAATAAAACGAAATCGAAAAACCGAACCAGGAAATAGACGTGGTTTATTTTTACATAACGAATTTCAGAAAAGATCTGTTATATTAACTTTTCCATGGCTACAAAAGACCTCTCAAATAACCCATTACCACACAATCCCTACTTTTGACGCCCCTGAGAAGGAAGCCTTTAGAAAACATTGTGGGAAAAGGAGAAAATGCTGGTAACCAGCATTTTCTCCTTTTCCCACCATGTTTTCTACCCTTCACAAAACAAATTTCAAATTTTCAGTCACTTTTATTTTGTCGTCTGCAAATGCTTTCAATTTGGACCAGTCTAAAATATTGTCGTTTGGTAATGGGATAATTGTATTTCCCGTTAAGCAAATAAATCTAAGTAGAAGAAAAAAATAAGAAGAATTTCGTTAAAAAAATTAAGAAAGGACTTAACAAAAAACATGACCAGAGGGTCAAATGACCATCATGTATTTAGCATATGAGGTTTGTTTGCGACGGCTTTTTTACTTGTTTGCTCATATGTACCAAAGTATATTGAAATTATAAGCCAATAAACTATTTGACGACATTGATGCTGACCTTTACGCATTCTTCCTCAAATACCCACAGTCAAGCTTAACAATCCGACGTAGAGTAGCGGCCCTTTTTTAATACAAATTCAAATGCTATATTTTCCATCTTTCATGATGTTTCTGTAATGTTTTGGATCAAAATCACCCGTGTGTATCTATTTTGTAGTAGATGGATAAATATTAAAGGATTACGGCGAGGTCGAAATTCTTATTTCAAAACTGGATTTTATTTCAAAAGTGGTTCTAACAGACTTTTCCTGGCTTCCCATTTGTAAAGAAGGCAACATGTTGATTTTATTCGGCGCTTTGTCAGGGTTTATTTGTTTTTTTCTCTCTAAAAAAGTAATGAGTAACCCTCTGGCCTATATGAGGCACTTCAGCTTTTGCAATTTGCCAACAGATGTGTCTACATCAATATCATAAACCGATTAAATCTTTACCAAACGACAACATTTTAGGCTGATCCAAAACCGAAGCATTTGAAGACAACAAATTTTAATAAGCTCAAAAACTGAATATTTGCCTTGTGGAAGGGAAGAAAACATTGTGAGAAAAGGAGAAAATGCTGGTTACCAGCATTTTCTCCTTTTCCCATAATGTTTTCTAAAAGAGTAAGGCTTTTCTCTATGGGGTCCTTTAAGCTCGAGATTGTGTGACAAAGGGATAAATCGTCAGTTCTTGGAATTTTGAATTAGAACACTATTTAAAACTGTTGGTGAAAACATTTCCTGACGTTTCCATTTTTCCATCCACGATGACCTAGTTTCGATTCATTCTGTAATCACTCCTGGGTTTTCATGAAGCATTTTAATTGGTGATCTCAGTTTTTCTTTGAGAAAATCTAAAGTATTTTTATCACAAATACCCTGTCATTTCTATTTTTTACTTTTCGATATTCAATCATATCATTCGTTACAAATCAAGCTGAGCGATACTTTGAATACGGCGGCGCCCATCAACACCACAATCGAGAAGTTTAAAAGAGAATTTTGGCGTAACACCGAAAGATTGTCATTTAAAATAGTACACAAAGACCGATAGTATTGCCTTTGTATTGCAGAATGGCATATCTCGCAGAACAAGCACGCAGACAGCCGCCATATTTGTTGACAACCTTGTTTTTTTTTTTTCAGGGTTATTTTTAGTAAAGGAAGAAATGAATTATCATCTCTACAAGAAAGTATCATTATGTTATCGATCTTACGATTAGCTAGTAAGGTACTGCCCTACCGTATGAATATTCATAAATCAAAGCGTTGAGAACGCTTAAGTGGTATTTGTCGAGGAAACCGTTGTATGGAATTTATAATTCGGAAGAAAAATATTATTGAAATATTGGCTTGAAAGTCAGCCTACTAAGCAAATGAAAACCTCTTTGATTGAAGGAAGAGTGCTCATGACAAAATTAGGATTATTTGTAAATTGGTGATAATTAGGAGGAGTCAGGAGTAACATCCCTTGACAGTAGATGTATGACGAATAGAAATAGAAAGAGAACCATGTGACTATATCGAATAAAATTAAATTTGTACCTGAAAACTATAATTTTGAAATATTTTTGACCGTTTACATTAAATTACCAACATTACAATTAATTATTTCGATCTATAAATATTCTTGCCCATTTAATGGAGCAGCGCGCAATCATGAGATGAACAAGCCATGGGGGTGAACTGGTTTTGGAACGAAAAAGTCCAGGACAAAGCGATCGGTAGACAAATTTTGTGTCATTGCGCTAATAAAAGTTAGTGAAACTAAGTACAATCAAAAATTAGTATTTCCATGATAGATGGCCTCACCCAGTGTATTTTCACGTGCCATTTCCAATCACGTATCTCAGTGCTTCCGAAAATTTATCTGCTTGAGAAAAATTGAATTTTATTGGGTTTATTTTCCTCGGCTTTGCACCAAATCCGATACATGGTCTTCAAAATTCAATTTTGAACTCATAATGGTATTGTTTTCGACAAATACCATCCTTTTCCTACAATTTTTTCAAAAGGCTTCCCTCTCAGGGTCGTGAATGGTAACGTTAAAATACATGTATATATTCAGTGTCCTCCACTAAAAGCAGCAAAAAAGTTATCATGAGCGATAAACTTTTTTGCCATTCCTCTTCAAACATATTGACCCAATTGCCGTCGGTCTAGGTCTAAATGGTGATAGACCACACCTCTTTGTCTGGTAACATACCAAAAAAATAGACCTGAAAGAAATACATAGTATGCACTCATTCTCTGAAGAAAAATAATCGAAATAATCAAATTAACTTTACAAACACATTTTAGAACTGTCATGTCGCACTTCGTGTTAAAACAATTATGGCAGAAGTGCTTGGTATCAAATTTTCTACTATGCGACCGGAGGCATTTCGTTCCGGTGTTACAATGTTTGCTGTAAAATGCAGCAGTAAAACCACTTGATTTTACTTATTTTACAGAGAGATCCAAGAAAATCCAATTGTATGTAACTGTAGCGTCCTTTGGCTTCAACTAATTCTACGCAGCAAGGATTTACGAGCTTTCGTGGGCGATGTCCCGGACGAGCTGACATGCGCAGACGGGGTTCCTTTACAACAAGCCAATATTTCTAATTGCGGTAAGTAATTTTTTCCCTGTTTGATCACTAAAGTTGTCTTAAGGAATTAACACTAGGCTCAAATTAGGTATTTTCAGATTTCACGCTTGTTCTCTAACACACGTCTATGATTCAGGGTCGTTTGCAAATGAGTACAATGACGTCATATCTGGTGTCATTCAAAAAAAAAATGGCGCTATCTGGGTGCAGAGCGGCTATCCCATTATTTTGATATATATACTTATCTGTCAGTTTCACTTTGGGTGTAGAGAAAACTATTCTTAACCTTTGTCCTGCTAATACATTAAAATGAAACTTTTTAGCTGGTAGTAACAACACGAAATCTGGCTATTTAAAAAGTTATCTTAAACGTTTTGTGCAGTCTGATCTTTATCTACACTGTCAAGAAAAGGTCAATGAGTCGAGCTAAGTAGCCTAAAAGGGTTAACAATATTGATCTGTCTTCATTACGATTCAAGGGGTTAAAAATATTAAACCCCCCCCCCCTTGTATAAGTTTTTACAAATAGCAGACTAGTTCAATGAAATGCTACTTTGGCAAAATTGCAAAGTACAGGATAGTTTACGGAGTAGACTTGAGATCTGTTTGCCTATTCTTTCTATTCTGATCTTAATCTTTATAGATCAGAAAGGCAACTTCAGTTTTTGCCTGGTCCGCTTGCTCTTAACTTTTAAGTTTTACTTAAGGGCAAAAACTGATTCGATCTCTTCTTGTCTATAATGTTACAATCGACTGATCCCCAGACGGAGTTTTACCTTCTGAACCTGAAAAAAGGCTGTCGCCATAGATCGTTCTGTGCAGTCTGAATTTTGTCTATGTCGTCTGCAAAAAAGCTAGCTAAATTTCCATAATAGCCCTGAAAAGGGTTTAGGAGAATGCGATCTGAATTTGTCACATCTGTCAACTTCTGGCCTCGTCGTCGTCATTGTCGTTCGAAAATAAACACGAGTGACATTATTTGTGTGCAAGGAAGGGCGTAGGTTTACCTATATTATTTGATATGCGTTATTTCATGCCTGCACTTGCCAGATGTGAGTTATTTGGTTTGTTGTTCGGGTAGGGATTTATGAATCCGCTTTCAACAGTTTATGAGTTTACATCCATGAGTTTCCAAGATTTTACTGCTGTTACTCAGTGCTGTATCATGGCGGTGACTTTATGACATTGTCCAACTAGGCAAGAAAAAATCCTATCATTGGAAAGGTCGGTCATCAGACCTCTCCAACTGTGGTGAGTTCAACCCTTTCCCAAACAATCCATGGTTTTTACGGGTCAGGAATAAAAGCCTTTTGAAAACATTGTGGGAAAAGGAGAAAATGCTGGTAACCAGCATTTTCTCCTTTTCCCACAATGTTTTCTACCCTATCATATAGAAAAATCATCTTTTTAACAACTTTTAATTTGTCATCTGCAAAATGCTTTGAATTTGGTCTGGTCCAAAATTTGCCGTTTGGGAAAGGGTTAAAAGGTAGGATGCCAAAGAATTTGCTGCTTAAGGTAAGACCTGTGTAATGAAAAACAGCTATTTCCACTAAAATATCATCCTGCAAAATTAGCTATAGTTGAAAATGAGTATTATTGAACTACTTTCACCTTTTCATTTTTTCCATTTTTTCCTTCTTTGAATTATCATTTATAAATCTAAAACCACTATATTTTTCAATTTAAAAAGCGATAATAAATACCTCCCTTTTTAGAAAAAAAAAAAACACAAAAGTATCAAAAAATAGTTTCAAGATAGACATAAACGGAATTTTTGATCCAGTAGAAATGTGCAAAAATATTATTTCTGCAAAAATCCTTATTTATCTTTACTTATCAACCAATTAAAATTTTTGCCAAATGTTCACCGGAAGTGCATTACACACGTCCTACCTTAAATTCATTTTTCTTGCGTAATTATTCTGATACACAGTCTATTTTGTCATGGTCTGTAAATAAAGCGAAATAAAAAAAAAAACGAAGCAGGAAATAGACGTGGTTTATTTTTATATGACGAATTTCAGAAAAGATTTGTTCTATTAATTTGCCATGGCTGCAAATTACCTCTCAAATGACTGCATTGTCTTATTAATCAAATAAATCTACACAGAAGAAGCGATAAGAAGAATTTCGTTTAAAAAGAGAAAGAAGACTGCTGGACAAGGTTATGCGATTTTAGAACGCGACAAGAGGGTCAAATTACTGTCATGTAAAGCAAACGAAGTTTCTACGCGGCGGCATTTTTTCTTGTTTGTTTACAGGAAATTAAAAGCCAATAAACTATTTGAAAACATTGATGATGACCTCTTCTGGCTTCTCTACAAAAGAAGCCAACGTGTAAAACACACTGGTGGTACCGTTTCGCTTTTAATTCTTTACCACGTGACAACGTTTTGGACCTTTCTTAAGTCTAAGCATTTGCGGACGACTAAAGAAATCTGGCTCTGAAAATGTGGAAATCATCTTTACGAAGATTAACCTTTTACACAAAACACCGACTTTTAACGACACTGGGACATGAGCTTTCGGAAAACATTGTGGGAAAAGGAGAAAATGCTGGTAACCAGCATTTTCTCCTTTTCCCACAATGTTTTCTACCCTATCCAAGGAAAACTGCACCATTTGAGTCACATTTAAGCTGTCATCTGCAACTGCTTTCAACTTAGACAAGGCGAAAATTTTGTCATTTGGTAAAGGGTCAAAAAATATTGTGGGAAAAGGAGAAAATGCTTGGTATCAACAACATCTCCTTTTCCTACAGTGTTTTTAAAAGGCTCCTTCATCGGAGTCGATCAGACTCATGTTTGTTTAGTTAAGGGTAAAAATTCATTTCAGAATTAACTCATTCTATACTTGATTGAGGTAAACTTTTTCTAGAGATATTCCGGCTCTCGGCTGAGGTTAATCATGTCGCCCTGAGCCGAAGGCGAGGTGGCGACATGATTCACCACAGCCGTGAACAAGTTTCCAAATTCCCTGCCACCTGACCGTACAACGAATTTATCATATTGCAAAGTTTTACACTTTCAAAGCGCGTTAAGCGAAATTTTCCTGTTTCATAATTTCACGTATCGAGTATGCTGACGAAATAGAAATTCCCTTCTGTGTGCACCAATTCAATGAAAACTGACGTCACTGGAAACTGACGTCACTAAAACGTGCAGTTTGGTGCATAAATGTGCAGTCTGGTGATCGATCGACGCCGCCATTTTGGATGATGTATTGCACGTGTAGTGATGTTTACGGGGCACTCAAAAGGGAAACTGGTTTTACGTGGTTTTTGACAGGGAACATGATATTATGTTCCGGGCATGTTAACCAATCAGCTCACGAGAAATTTCTTTGCAGTATAATGATAATGTTAGTACTAGTTTGAAAAATTTTACAACACATGCTTAGGTGCACTGATGGCTGTGATATGACCAAAGCTTTTAAAACGACATTTGAATACAGTCAATCATTCATTCAATCATTCATTCATTAATTCACCCACTCACTCATTCATTCATTCGCTGTTACGGGAGACCATTCCTTCATGCTTGGCTTCTTCAATACCTAAGAACTGTGTCAGGGAGGTATCTCTTTAGCTCACTGGTTTATAGTGTTGGTCTTTTTAACCTCGTAAAAAAAAACACGATGACCTTGTCTGCATGGGTTCGAACCCCGCCAGATGCGGTTTGTATTTCAGCTATGCATTTCTTGCAAATTTTTATGTTCGTAAGATCATTCATTCATTCATTCATTCATTTATCGCAATCATTGAATGAATGATTCATGCATTCATGCATTGATTCATTCATTCATGGAATGAATAAGTCATTAATTAATTCATTCATTTATTGAATGAATAATTCATTTATTCATTCATTGATTCATTCATTTATTGATTGATTCATTCATTCATTGAATGAATAATTCGTTCATTGAATGAATAATTCATTCATTGATTCATTCATCGATTGATTGATTGATTGATTGATTGATTGATTCATTCATTCATTCAATCATTCATTTATCATTCATTCATTCTTTTATTCATTCATTCATTCAAAGGCTTGGTTCCGAAGTCCTTCTGCGTTGGCGTTAAGTAAGTCAGTGACGCACCCTACCGACAGCAGTGTTTGAGGTTGAAAAAAAAATATCTTTTGTAATCAGCTTTAGGTGGCATGTCAAACCGCAAGTGAACGAAAACGGAAGCAGATTAAATATATAAAAATAAAATACATTGCGTCAAGATAAATAGAACCCTGGCCACCACTGAAGATAAAAGCCACTGATGCTAGGGAATTTCTTACCGTTTTGCCTTGACTTAAAAGAACGAACGGTATTAATCAAAGATCAGACTGCACGTCTGATCAATGCTGTTCGTGCCTGTGTTGCTAACAGACACAAAGACTCGTGATATCTGTATCTTGCCTCTTTTTTGACGTCACCATTTGGAAAAGATGAAATCGGATTCGTGTTTTGAGATTGGCTCGAGATAAACTATGTCACCGATCAAAGATACAATAAAGTTTTGTAACAAAATTTCACACCATACCAGACGATGATGCTTTAAAATAAAATCGCCCACACGCAATGCACTTGTACAGACGATAGATAAGCTATGGCTGAAATTGAGGTGCCATAATTATGTTCTGCAACACGCCAAAAGGAGCGATCGGACATTTGCGTAAAGTGTCGTTTCGGATTAGCCTGTGCAGTACGCGCAGACTTATTTGAAACGACAATTTCCGTTTTGATGTAATTTTCTGTTTTGTGCATGTCTACAGAAGGATAAAATCTAATGTAGTCGTAAAGTGACGTCTCAGATCAGTCTGCGCCAACTGCGCAGACTGATCCGAGACGACACTTTACGCAAATGTCTGAATGTCCGTATTAGCGTGTTGCAGGCCAAATTATAGAGAAGTTTAATATCTGCTTATTAGATACTGCTGGCTTCAGCCGATTTTAAACTACCAAGAAAATTTAAAACTTTTGAAAACATTGTAGGAAAAGGAAATTTTCCCAAAATGCTTCCTATCCTCCAACACGCAAAGCCAACAATTTGAACCACGTTTAAGTTGTCATCTGCAGTGATTTTTGTTCTGGATTTATCTAAAATCTTGTCGTTTAGTAAAAGATAACACATCTTCGCAAGCCAAGGCTGACGATTCACTACGCTACTCTACCCTTAGCCGATCGAGCTTAATTTTTCACATTCCTCCGATACGCTTTTTCATTGGATGCAGCCAGCTCTAACTGCAACGAATGAAATTGCTCGTAGCGTTTCATCTTTGATTAAGATAGAATAAGGTCGCGACTTTTCGAATAGAAGGTAAACATGGAAACCCACGTGGATGTCTGCTTTATTGCTCCATGTTGAATAAATGTATTCGTAAGCGGTTTGCAAAGATATTTCATTGGCTTTCAGAAATATGATGTAAAGTGGGGGGGAAGGGGGGAGGGGTAATAACCAGCATTCAATAGAGGCCGCATCGCAGGAATCTCGAAATCGGGCTCAATCAGCCAAGGTAAGATCCATGTAGTGATCGTAACCTTGGCTCGCGAAGATGAAGATAACACTGATAGGTAAATAAAATTTGAAAGAAAAGGAGAAGTACTATTCAAATATTGGCTTGAAAGTCAACCAACTAAGCAAATGAATACCTTATGGTTGAACTAGAATACTAAAGACAAAGTTCGGGGTATTTGTGTATTGATGGTCTCCCTTTGATCATTAGGAGGAGTCAGGAGTAACATCCCTTGACAGTAGATGCATGATAGATAGAGAGAGAAACCATGTGAATATATCGAATAATATTAATTTTGTACCTGAAAACTATGTATTTGGAATATCTTTGGCCGTTAACATTTAATTCCGAACATTGCAGTCAATAATTTCGATCTATAAATGTCCTTGCCAAATCAAATGGAGTAGTGCGCAATAATGGGATGAACAAGCCATGGGACGAACTGGTTTTGGAACGAAAAAGCCCTGGACTAAGCGGTCAGTAGATATATTTTGTATCATGGAGCCAACAGAAGGCTATGAGAGAATGAAGATATATTCAATCAAAGAATAGTATTTCCACAATCGATAGCCTCACTCAGTGTAATTTAATATGCCATTAATTTCCATTTACACATGGCTTGCAATACACGAAAATGGGCACTCGGACATTTGCGTAAAGTGTCGTCTCAGATCAGCCTGAGCAATTCGCGCAGGCCGATCCGAGACGACACTTTCCGTTTTCATTTGATTTTCTGTTTTGCGATAGTCTACTGTAGCACAAAATATAATGTAGTCGTAAAGTGCCGTCTCGGATTAGCCTGTGTGAGCTGCGCAAGCTGATTCGACACTTCACTTTACGCAGATGTCCGAATGCCCCTTTTCGCGAGTTGCAAGCCATATCTAAGTGCTACCGAAAAAAACTCATTTGCCCGTGAAAAATTGAGTTAAGTTGGGCTTATTTCCTTCGGTTTTGCACAAAATACGATACATAGTTTTCAAAATTCAAAGTTGAACTCATAATGGTATTGACTTCAACAAATACCACAAAAAGCGATATAAGGTGTATCTTTCAAAATCACTGGCCACACCCTCGCATTGTTACCTTCGAAGCAATGACCAGCATTGAGAGAGGAATGAATCCTGTTTCAGCGGCTATCATCAATGCTTGAAGAGAACCAGAGACACCCCCACTGCGGGTAGCTGCAAAGGCAGATCTCGCTCATCTCGGGATTCGAACTTGAAACCCCTTCGAGGCCGATGCTCTACCCATAAGACATTGTCTACCGTATGTATTCTAATGATGCCAAACGATGCCAAGGACTGGCAATTTGAAATTAATTAAATTGTTTCGTGTAGATCTTTGAATTTATGTCCAGAGTGATTTAACTTATAATAGCTTTCGTCCTGTATCTTGAACTATTTTCCTCAACGTGTAAAACACAAACAGTCCTCTCTGGGTGAAAGTATATAACCTCAAAAACAAACAAACAAAAAAAAAACAAACAAACGAAGCCCCATGTCAAACTAGGAGAGTAGAATCCTATTAGACTGAATACTTTCTGATACCGGTTAAGCTTAAAGACATCATCAATGAGCATCTTATGAATGAAGTACACGTGGCCTGTAAGAGAGAGAGATAGAAAAGAGATTACCATCTATTGATATTTAAACCCTGGGTTGCTATAAGCTATACAAGGACCCTGTGCGGACAGTGTAGGTCCAAGATCAGACTGCACAGAACGTGCAGTCTGATCTTGAATCTACATTGTCCGATAAGGATATATTGTTCCCCTCAAAACTAGCTTTGAGCAAGTTGGCTTCTTTACAAAGGAAGCCAGGAGAGGTCAGCATCAATGTTTTTCGAATAGTGTATTAGCTTTTACTTTCAATGTATCTTGGTACCTGTAAACAAACAAGTAAAAGAGCCACTGCGTAGAAACCTTCAAATATGCTTTACATGAGGGTTATTTTACCTTCTTGTTGCGTTTTTAAGTCGCATGATCATGTCAAGCGGTCTTCTTTCTCTTTTATAACGATTTTGCTCTTCGGCTTAGATTTATCTGCTTAATGAAAAATTATGATTAGTTGCGAGGTCATTTGCAGCCATGGTGAGTTAATACAGCAAATCTTGTCTGATTCTCGTCATATAAAAATAAACCACGTCCATTTCCTCTCTCGGCTTTTCGATTTCGCTTTATTTACAAAACCATGACGAAACAGACTGTGTATCGGAACAATTACGCTAGAAGGAAAAGAAATTAGACAGCAAGTTCTATGGCAGTCTGCTTTTTAAACTCACCACTATTGGAGAGGTCAGATGATGTTTCCAATTTGCATTGTTCTAGTTTTTACATTTGGGTTGAAAGCTTTACTTAAATTATAAAGGAGATTGAGGATTAACCCTTTACAACACGATCACGACTTCTAACACCCTTTTCGAAAACATTGAGGGAAAAGGAGAAAATGCTGGTATCCAGCATTTTCTCCTTTTTCCACAATGTTTTCTTCCCTTCTTTAATTTGACAAATTTCAATTCTTTAAGTCAAATATATTTTGTCGTCTGCAAAGGCTTTCATTTTGGACCAATCTGAAATTTTGTCGTTTGGTAAAGAGTTAAAGGTGATTTAAATCAACCTCATGTTGTTTCCAAAATAACAGAACACATGCAGTATACAGCTATCATTTGCTTTGCCATTCTGATATTTCTTTTTTAAATTCTATTCCAAAGCTAATATTTAACTCAACAAAGCAATTACGATTTTTAACGACCCTGATGAAAAATGATTAATTGATTGATTGATTGTATGGTTTTTAACGCCGTTTTTAACATTATTTCAGTTATATCACGGCGGCCAGTGCACTTATCCATGCTTTCCTTGGAGGCTCTTTTACCAGTTCTTCGCACAATATCGTTTCCAATCCACTGGCTGCTTTCCCACATAACCATCGTCGAAACAATGGTCAGCGTAGGGAGAGGAATGAATCCTGTCGCAATTACTTTCGTCAGTCCTCGGAAAGAAATTGTCCGAGCCTGGGATCGTACCCACTGTTGTATGTTTTTCTTGGTAGGTTGTATATATTGAAGTAAGACAAATCTTGTAGTATAGGAATTTATTATATACCTAGCAGTGTAATCCTGGAATTTCCCAGTGTAATAAATTTTGATATCATCACTATAGTGACCATATCAACTTTCACTTCCTGCCGTAATTTAGGAACTACTTTTTTTTTTACTACATTTTTTTCGACTTTCAAACGGAAAATTACAAATAATGATGTTAATAAGGTATATAATAAATAGAATAATCAACTGGTTATTTTTGATATGAAAAATATCTCACTCGGATGCGTTGTTAGGCGTTAAAAAAACTCGTGCTGCGCACTCGTTTTTTTCAACGCCTAACATCGCATCCTCGTGAGATATTTTTTTATATCAAAAACAACCAGTTTATTATCCTCTATATATTCAAAAGAATAATAAATATACCTTTTCTTTTTCCTGTCTTTCATTTTGTCAGATTTAATTAACCATAAAGAGTATACCAGGTGAAAAGTTTCTTTTAATCTGTTTTTGACATTTAAGAATTCAGTGTACTGAATAGAAAAAAAAAAATGAGAAATCAACCCAGAAATTTGAAGCAAAAAGTAAAAACAAAAACAGCAACCAAAAAAAAAAGTTTATGTTTGGACCCAACATTTTCCTGTGTCTTTTCGGGGGAAAAAACAGGTTTAAATCGTTAACAGTCAATGCGAAAAAGCGTGGTCACACCTTAAGCCATGGTTACATTTTTGGTCATGCATGTAGTTGTCCGTAGTTCATTTCAAACGTAGTCTGCCTTAGTAATACTACGATCAATTAACTACATTGAAGTACGTTCAAGGTAGGTTCAAACTTGACAATTTAGAAAGTCGAAGCAGGTTGAACTACGTGTAAGTACTGAATTGATCCATCAAACTACGATTAACTTTGACAAAATAAGTATAAACAAACCCCTGAGTGCGCACAACTATGATCAATTAAGGTCAAGCGCGTAATGCTACGGTAAAATGTTGTAATTATGCCTACTCAATACGAGAAAGCTGCAGTCAATTTTATTATAACCAAGGTCACATCTTACGTAGTTTGCCGTAGTTGAACGTATTAAGCACACTACGTTTAAGTTAGGTCAATTAAATAAAACTGTGGTCAACTACGTTCAAACTACATTCACAGTTGACCGTAACAATT
Source organism: Tridacna crocea (assembly GCA_943736015.1). Classification (NCBI taxonomy): domain Eukaryota; kingdom Metazoa; phylum Mollusca; class Bivalvia; order Cardiida; family Cardiidae; genus Tridacna; species Tridacna crocea. The sequence goes on along the minus strand of OX031066.1, from coordinate 26,637,778 downwards.
TCTAACATGTTCAAAAATTATGTACATAGTACGGATAAGCATTAAGTTCAAACTACTTTCAATAATGCATTGAACTACGGTTCAACTACGTCTGATACGTCAAACAATCTAAGGTCATTCCCCACTACGGTCAACAACGTAAGGTGTAACCACAACTTATAGTGTGTTGTAAACCGTAATGTGGAATGACGATAAACAGCTTGATTTTGTTGAGTTATTAATTAAGTGTTGATTGTCATTTGGTTTTAATTTCCTTGATTAAGCATTTTCATATTTTCTTAGAACAATTTACCGCTTGAATTATGATCAACATTTTTTTTTTTGTAATTGTGTTTGTTTGTTTTTTTTTTAACAGAGCAACCGAAACTTCAAATCAAACCGGATGTTGTGATCGTCAACGCTTCCGGAGAAGCTAAAATTTCGTGTTCCGGTTCCGGTGTACCGGTACCCAGGATATACTGGAACGAGACTGGTTTGAAGTCGAATTTTACTGTGACGTCTCGAATGGGCGGACTGGTACAGGATCTTGTTATACACAATGCTAGCGCCTACGACAACGGCTGGATAGCGTGTATTGCCGAGAGCGTTGCCAAGAGAACTGAGTTGACCTTCAGATTCGAAGTAAGAGGTAAAGAAAAATATGCATATAATATTTATCAGTTTATCCGTACAAGCCGTGTTCTGTGAAAAAGGGGTTTAATTCATTCTGCGAAATTTCACACATAAAAGGGACCTTCTGGAAATTGCGAAAAGAGTCAACCCTGGTCAGACTGCGCGAATAGCGCAGGCTGACCAGGGTTGATACTTTTCGCTATACTGACATTTTCTGTATGAAAAGTGGTCAGGCTACCTTGTTATACAATCATTTTTGAATTATCAACTTATAGTGACCTGATCTATCGTTGATCTGTTTTCATCTAATTGATGGGTCACATTTATGTGTGGTTTGTTCTCGAAAATCTTTTCCTCTTCGCACTCCATACAGAGTTGGTACACTCAGTCAATTTGTGAAACAGTCAATCTACATCTGTTTACCCGCATTTTTTAGTCGAGACAGTTCATTTGTCAATTCCTTTGATCAGTTGTGTTAGCGAAGAATATTTTTTGGCTTCGTCTGTTAGAGTCCCTGTAAATGTTGATACCTTGTTTTGATTCGTTGTCTGTTTATAAAGTCTTGACAGACAGCTGAGTATTTCGTCGGTTTACTTCAAAACCTCGTAACTACAGCTTGAAACTAGCTGTAGTTGCGAGGTTTTTAAAGTAAACCGACGGTTTGATAGTTTGTATGGCTTTTAACACCATTTTAAGTTATTTCAAGACTTACAGTACACCTATCCTTGCTTTCCTGGTGTGTTTTTTTTTTTTCTAAAACATATTGTTCATAGCCATCGGCTGTTTTCCCCTATAATCATCGTCGTTACATTGATCATTAGGGAGATAGGAATTAACGCTGTGGCGATGAATGTCCTCAATCCCTGTAAAAAAAATTGGTGAAGCCCGAGATTCGAAACGGCGACTCCTGACCCCCAAGTCCTGCACGGTACCGACTTTGCCACTGGGGCTTGGCTGCAGTTCAGTAAGTCATGAAATAAACTTCACATAATTAAGAGCAAATGCTCTGTAAAATCAAAGCGTTGAGAACGCTGAAGTGGTGTTTGTCAAGGAGGCCATTGTGTGGAATTAAAAATTTGAAAGAAAAAGAGAAATATTATTCAAGTACTGGCTTGAAAATTAGCATACTTAGCAAATGGATATTTTTTGGTTAAAGGGAGAGTACTCATGAGAAAGTTAGGATCATTTGTATATTGGTTGTCCCCCCCCCCCCCCTTGATCAATAGGAGGACTCAGGAGTAACGTCCCGTGACAGTAGGATGCATGATGGATACAGAGAGAAACAATGTGAATATATAGTATAGAAATAAGTATGTACCGAAAACTATGATTTTGAAATATCTTCGGTCGTTAACACTTAATTCCCAACATTACAATAAATCATTTCGATCTATACACTGAAATGAACTTCTAAACGGCCACTTTTGTTTCGCCTATAAATTGGAGCAAGTATAAAAAATGTTAATAAAAACAAATTGTGACGCATATCTGGACGTCAACCATAGTATTGTGGTGAAAAGATTCCCGATTTTGCCAACAGAAGAACTCCCTTTTTCGAAAAAGGAAAAGCAGTTGCTTGCGTGGTGTCAACCAGCCAAAACAGTTAAAAAAAGAGAAGCATAAAATACTGAACTTCTGTAAGTAATAAGAAAAAACATGAAAATCATTCTCTGTGAAAGAAATGTTATCCGAAAAAACAAGCATGAAGTTTTCAAAAATTGATATTTCAAGTTACAATGTTGAGTGAATGGACGACGAAGAAGTTTCTTCCGCGATAAAATTGAATGAATTCTCCTCGGAATTTGGCTCAGGTATGATTTCAGATCGGGAAATTATTCTGCAAAAAATGAACTGAAATAACCCATCCCTTTTATTGGCAGCGGACGGGAAAAAACGTCAATGGGAAATTACAGCCTAAAAGTGGCCGTTTAGAAGTTCGTTTCAGTGTAGATATTCATGCCCGATAATATGAAGTAGCGCGCAATTATAGGATGAACTAGCCATGGGACGAACTGGCATTGAAAAAAGCTCAGGACCAAGTTATCGGCAGACAAATTTTGTTTTATTATTAACTCATAGTGGTATCGTCTTCGACAAATAAAAAAAATGCATGATGATCCATGTCAGTCCATGCAGTCCTAACGAGCTGACATGCCCGGATTTTTTTCTTTCCATAGATCATTTTTGCATGTTCGAGGGCCATTCTACCCTACTGATTCAGATGGCTGTGAAACAAAATGTTTTCTTACGGATTCATTACTTTGTTAAGGCTTGCAGGGTATAGTGCAAATTCTGAGGATGCAGTAAGCCCGCCCCCCCCTCCCCTTTGCTAGAGCTTTGACTCGTAAAAATTGACTTGAAAAGTGCATCATTAGTTGTACGGTCAGCTGGCAAGGGACTTGAAAACTTGTTCACGACTGTGCCCCGAACCGAACGAGGTGGCGACATGATTCACCACAGCTATGAACAAGTTTCCAAGTCTACTGCCACCTGACCGTCCAACGAATTTATTATACTGCAAAGATTTACCATTCCAGAGTTTGCTAAAGACTTAGTTGTTCTTTTTCTTTATTTATTTTACAAAATTGAGTACGCTGACGAGGTAGAATTTCCCTTCTGAGTGCCCCAATTCAATAAAAACTGACGTCACAGGGAATTGACGTCACTGAAACTTTTGTAATACGTGCTCAAACGTGCAGCTCTGCGAACAATCTTGATGTTAATCTTGGTCGACACCGCATTTTGGATGTTGTGTTGATAGTGTAGTCATGTGTACGGGGCTTCCAAAAGGGAAACTGCTTTCACATTGGTTTTGCCAGTGTTCATGATATAAATTTTCGGGGCATATTATCCAATCAGATCACGAGAAATATCTGTGCAGTATAATAATAGCTGATTAATTGTAAGCATTACTAAGTCATTCTTTTCCAAGCCAAATGCAAGTTATCTAAGTTATATCACACTCTGAATAATGTTTGCACTTTGTATCCTCCCTGACAAACTTCATCGTTTGAGGGTAAAGAGTTAATCAGAATATCGAACAATAAAATTTTAGCCTAGACCAAATTGAAAGTTTTTGCCTATGACAAATTAAAGTAACTCAAAGCATTAAAATTGGTCTTTTAAAGCATAGAAAACACTGTGGGAAAAGGAGAAAATGCTGGTTACCAGCATTTTCTCCTTTTCCCACAGTGTTTTCAAAAGTCTTCCTAGGAGCGTAAAAAATCGGAATTGTGCGATAGCGGGTCAATCAAATTCAGAACAACATTACTACTGCCATTTGTCATAGAAAAATGTTGTATGGATATGATAGATTTCCCTGCTCGGCGGAACTTCTCATGTCCCTGGGGTCGTAAATAAGTGGGAACGAAAGTTTCACGTCGGCTAAGCATATCCAAATACAACAGATTTGGGGGCAGAACTGATGTGATATATCGCCCACAATAGTTCCAGAAGCACTGTCTTGCGCCTTATCTGCCGACAGTTCTAAATATAGTGCAAATTATAACTTCCAAGATTATCCTGTCTCTTTGCTCTCTTTGGTTCTCTCTCTATCTCTCTCCCGTGCCCTCTCTCGCTTGCTCTCGCTTTCTCTATCTGTCTTTGTCATACTCTCTCTATCTCTCTCCAGCGCACTGTCTCTCGCTTGCTCTTGCACCCTCTCTTTTTCCCTCCCCCCTCTCTCTCTCTTTCTCTCTCTCTGTCTCTCTGTCTCTGTCTCTGTCTCTGTCTCTCTGTCTCTCTGTCTCTCTCTCTCTCTCTCTCTCTTGTAAATTAGCCATATAAGATAAAGATTGATTGTATTGATTGACCGTATGGTGTTTGACGCCATTTTCAACATTAATTCAGTTATATGGAGCGGCCAATGCACCTATCCATCACTTCCCGGAGTCTCTTTTACCAGTCCTCAGCACAACTTTTTTTTCAAGCCACTGGCTGCTTTCCCACATAGCCATCGTCGAAATAATGGTCAGCGGTGAGAGAGAGAGGAAGAATCCTGTTGCAATGACTATCGATCAACCTTCTTCAGAAATAAAGTGGCCGAGCCGGAGATCGAACCAGCGAACCGCTGTCCTTGAGTCCTATAAGCTATCGACTTCGCCACCGGGGCTCAGCCAAAAGATAGCCTTGATGGCATGTTAGTATTTGTGCCATGCTCTGGCAAAAGGGGGCTTAGTGCATCTTCCTGGTGTATGATGCCAAGCAAGTCAATCACATAACCATGGGTCCATAAAATTCGCGTTGTCGAAAAACTTAAAAAAACTTATTCGAGGAGTAAACTAGTCCGTGGGCAAGCAAAGAAATCTTAAATGGCAAAAATTATCGGCCCAGATCAGCCTGCGCGAACCGCGCAGGCTGACCTGGGTCGATAATTTTTGAAGATGAATTAAGGTAATAGCCCCGTAACACTTCTAGTGCAGCATGGAATAAAAAATTTCTTGATAGTTGATAAATATGGATTTATATAAATATAATACTTTTGCACGTTTTTAACAGACCAGAGATTCCCTTGGTGTCTGTACTAGTCAAGGCCCGGGCCTTGACTACTGTCTATATTGAAATTATTTGTTGATACTTTTTGTCGGTTTCCAGAAAAGGGAGGTAATTATTATCTGACTTTGTAATGAGAATATAGTGATTTTAGATTCATTAATGATAATTCTTAGAAGGAAAAAAAAAGGAACAAGTGGCTCGGTTAAAGCAGTACAATGATACTCATTTTGATTACAAGCAAATTGTTTAAGATGATTATTTCAGTGGAAATAGCTGTTTTCTATTATGGGTCCACTACCTTAAAGGTGGCCCTTCAGATTTTGGGACAAATTTTTTACAAAAATACAAAAATTCATCCTTATACTCCTAAGGCCTTTTATTTTCCATTCATAAAACCGCATTAGTCGAAAACTATCCGACAACAAGAGAAATAAGAGATTAACTACGGCCCAAGTCGACACCAACGGGGAACACGTTCTATTTTTAGATGAGCAACTTGCTCATTTACATACTGGAAATACACGTCCGAAGAGGAAATTATGGAAAATGATTACATGTTTGTTATGTTATGGAATTTAAGCGTCATTAGTCACGTGCCAGTCACTTAACATTCCCACGATGCTTTTTTTTGCGCGAAATCTAAAAATACCTTAAGAGGCTACGTAGCCTTTTAAGGGAATACTACCAAATAAAATTTTTTTGGTAATATTATGATTCTTTATTATTGATGGTTTGTATTGTTTTTTCATATAAATTTCAGTTTTACATATATTTTTTTAATTTGGTGAGATGTGAAAATTCTAAATACTCACCTTTAGGCCCACTTTTCATAGAACTGGTTTATGTCTAAACAGTGGTTAGATAAGGTTAAAGACAATGAGTTTCGGGGGCAATTCACTTATTTTTTAGACATTTTCACTAAATTAATTCTGAATAACTACAAACGCCCACGTGTTGCAGTACGACTTCAGATATTAAAGCCACAGCGCTCCTTTTTCCCTGAATCAAATGATGTCTAGAAAATAAAATTTCCAGGGGAAAATGTAAATTCGACACCAAATGTCATTAAAATTATTGAAATCGGCTTCATTCCTTTCTTGCGTGTATATTTCTTGACGGCAAATAGAGGGGTCACATTGCTTTTTTGACCTTTAATGTCAGCCAATCAAAATCCTTCTTTCAAGTGAACGAAAGCAAAAGAAGATGACTGAAATTTTATACTATAAGAATACGGATCATATTTACATGATCAATACACCATGAAAAGGGGGCTTCGTTCATCTGCGAAAAGTATCGACTCAGGTCAGCCTGCGCAGTCCGCGCAGGCTGACCTGGGCCGAATCTTTTCGCCATCGATCACTCTTCCGTTTGTCCTAGGATCGCTCTATCTCATGATTTTTCATCGCTTGCTGAACAATGAATCCATGACTATGTGCTTAGTTTAATGAATCACGGGGGGAGGGGGGGGGGGGCAGTGATGCATTAAGCCCCCTTTTGTCAGAGTATGACTCGTGTCTTTTGCCACACTGTTTACACCTTAAACTGTCATGGATGTAAAACTGAGCGGCGCTCTGAAAATAGGGGGTTAAATTAATCTTCATGATACAGTATACAAAGTATGTCGCCATGTGACTTTATGGACCCATGAAAAAATAATTTGTTTAACAGCCTTAGGAATCATGATACAGAATGGTCATTTGACAGGCAGGGAATTGCATCTATGTTAGTTACGATACAGGTCGGTGTACTCCGCAGGCTGATCGGGGTCGATCCTTTTTGCAGAGACATTATTAGTTGTACGATCAGATGCCAGGGGTCTTGGGAACTTATTCACGGCTGTTCACGGTCGTGATGAATCATGGCAAGGTGGCGACATGATTCACAACATTCATAACAGCCGTGAACAAGTTTCCAAGTCCCCTGCCACCTGACCGTACAATGAATTTATTATACTACAAACGGTTTTAGCATTCTAACGTTTGTTAAGCGAATTTTACCTTTATTGGGGTTAAAAAAAAATTATTACACTGACAAAGTTGAATTTCCCTTCTGAATACCCCTATTCAATGAAAACTTACGTCACTGGGAACTGACGTCATTAAAGCGTTGGTAATACGTGTTAAAACGTGCAGCTTGGCGCAAATTCTTGATGTCCATCTTGATCGATGCAACAGTTTTGGATGTTGTGTTGATAGTGTAGTCATGTATACGGGGCTCACGAAAGGGAAACTGCTTTTACGTTGGTTTTGTCAGTGAACATGATACATAAAAAAAAATTATGTTCGGGGCATACTATCCAATCAGATCACGAGAAATTTCTTTGCAGTATGATAATATTTTAACCCTTCACCCAATAAGGCATTTCTATGGTATTTCTAATTGACCCTAAATAACAGCAAGGATGAAGCTGTTTCTTATGTGAATATGACACCTTTTGATAGCATAGAAAACGTTGTGGCAAAAGGTGAAATTGCTCGTGACGAGCAATTTCACCTTTTGCCACAATGTTTTCCAAAGGCTCCTACAAACAATGCGTAGAAATGGCTATCTATGGAGTAAAGGGTTAATCTCCTTTTCAGAGAGCATAATATAGATATGGATGCATTGCGCTCTTGATCTACACTGACCGCTAAAGCTCAGTCAGTCGAGCTTAGCATCCTAAGGACCTTTTTTAATTGTATATACATTAGTAGTTGTACGAGGTGGCGACATGATTCACCACAGCCGTGAACAAGTTTCCAAGTCCCCTGCCACCTGACCGTACAACGAATTTATTTTACTGCAAAGTTTTACCCTTTCAAAGCGCGTTAAACGAAAATTTCCTGTTTTATAATTTCATTAATCGAGTATGCTGACGAAATAGAAATTCCCCCCTGAGTGCCCCAATTCAGTGAAAACTGACGTCACTAAAACGTGCAGTTTGGTGCATAAATGTGCAGTCTGGTGATCGATCGACGCCGCCATTTTGGATGATGCATTGCACCTGTAGCGATGTTTTCGGGGCACTCAAAAGGGAAACTGGTTTTACGTGGTTCTTGCCAGGGAACATGATATATGTTCCCGGCATGTTAACCAATCAGATCACGAGAAATTTCTTTGCAGTATAATCGTGCTGACCACGTGACCAGTGACCAGTCCACTTGCTCACTCCGATAATCCCGATTGGTAGTTGGATAAACAAAATAATAGTAGTTATTATCTCAAACCATATCAACGTTTAATTTTTGTTCTTTTTCAGCCGTGCCCATTATATTAAACCTAGAGTCCCTTATAGCGACCCGATTCTTCGACTGTATAGACTATTCAGTGATAAGCGACCCCGAGCCCAAGTTACGGTGGTTGAAAAATGGACAACCGATCGTCAATGAAACTTCTATAGCCCACAATCCAAGAATGTTGTCCCCTAACAGAGAAAAAGGTTAGTAGAGCACTCTGAAATCCCCGAATGTTCCGTCGATCTAGTCCCCCAGACGTATCGTTTAGTGCGAGAAGTACGCCTTTTTTCTTTGCCGGAAATAGGCCACTTTACCGCTATTAAAATTTTAAGACTCCTCTGAAAAATAAACATGTCACGTTTTTCAATCAATATTGTACTAAGTACTTTTACGGTCACACAAAAAATGATGTTATTTCGCGCGATATTGTCAATTTTTATCGACTTTCAAGCGAACGTATGACAAATTTAAATAACTTAACCCCTTCCCAAACGACAAATATTAGCTTCTTCCAAACTGAAAGAGTTTGCAGACGACAATTTTAACTTTCATAACAATGACTGAAAATTATCTGAACGGGCAGAAAACACTGTGGAAAAAGGAGAAATTGCTCGTTACGAGCAAGTTCTCCTTTTCCCACAGTGTTTTCAAAAGACTTGTACTGCAGACACGTAAAAACAAGGGCTTGTTTGGGAAAGGGTTAATCAACTTCACTTTATTTCCCTTTGTCGTCGAACCAGGAAAAAATTATTTGCGCCGCCATGTTTACGATCATGTGACTTAAGTACGTTACGTGGGGTGAAAAGCCCGGTTAGCTCAAATGGTACAGTTTATGTCTTGTTGAAGTCAAGTCTAGAGCCACTCGAGGGTGCAGGTTCGAGTGCCACGGCTCGTCATCTAAAATTACTCAAAGTCTCTCTAATGAGACGTCAAACCGAGGTCCCGTTTGACGATTTTGTACACCGAGCATATTAGAGCAAGACGTCACTTGGGATGGCTTTCATACGGTATCTTGCACTATCCCCCGTAATATAACTGACAGCTCGATGGAGGAGGGGGGGGGGGGAGGGAGGGGGTTTGGGGACGTCGCCCTAAATAAACCGAAAATCAATTAAACAGAGATTCGTGGTCAGATGAAGTTACGAAAAAGGACGAATTGTGACGAACGGTTAGTGAACGAGGTCTAAGTTCTGTTAAATCATCATTATACCCCGCCGAAAGCGGAGGAATATAATTTCAGAGTTATCCGTCCGTCTGTTCTTCTCTCCGCCCGTCTGTGCGTCCGACCGCCCATGTGTCCGTCAGGAACAATATCTCCAGTACCATGGGATGGAATCTCCTGAAACTCTATACGTGTATAACAACCTATTTCCTCCGATACAGTTGTTTTGATTCGGTGAAAAATGGCCGACTGGGAGTGATTTCAATTTCAGTTACGCGGTCGCGTAAATTTTTATGAGGTTTTTTTTCGGCGATGATATTAATTCAACGAAATTTCTTGTTACTCTAGTATTGTAACCTTAGTTTTATTCAATAGTAATTTGAAAAAATGTGGAAAAGGGGTAAGTTTTCGTCTTCTTACTTTTTATTAATTTAACTCTTCACCAAACCCCCTCTTTTCTATAGCGAAACCGAAGAAAAGGGTTTTTGAAAACATTGCGGGAAAGGGAGAAAATGCTGGTGACCAGCATTTTCTCCCTTTCCCACAATGTTTTCTACAATTTGAAATCAAAACAAACAAAAAAAACAGACCTTTGAGCTATATCATAAGATGTTACTAAAGTTGAAACGAGAAAATGATCCTTTGCTGAGGGTGAATGATTATGTGTCATTGGGGAGGTCATCAGACCTCTCCAACAGGTGGTGAGTTTAAAAGGCAGACTGCCACAGAATTTTCAGTTCAAATCCATTTTTCTTGCAAAATAGTTCTGATACACAGTCTAATTCATTATGGTTTTGTAAATAAAACGAAATAAAATATAAACGAAGCAGGAAATAGACGTGATTAATTTTTATGTGACAAATTCCAGAAAAAAGATTTGTTATATTACATTTTAATTTGTCATGGTTGCAAACAACCTCCCAGAAAATAAATCTAAGCAGAAGAAAAATAAGAAAAAATGTTTAAAAAGAGGAGAAAAACCGCTGGAGAAGATCGTGCGACTTGGAAACGCGAAAAGAAGGTCAAGTGACCGTTTCGTTTAAAAAGAGAAGGAAGACCGCTGGAGAATACCATGCGGCTTGGAAACGCGAAAAGAAGGTCAAATAACCGTCATTTACACGATATAAGAGGTTTCTACACAGCGGCTTTTTTACTTCTTTCTTTGCATGTACGAAAATATATTGAAATTAAAAGCTAACAAACTATATGAAAACATAGATGCTGATTTCTCCGGTCTACTGTTGTAAAGAAGCCAATTTGTACTTGTTCTAATTTCAGCGAATCGGAGAAAACTCGTTCAAGGTTGTCTCTCTTTCAAGATGTTTAATTTCAACCACAACGGTAACTATACACTGGTGGCATCGAACGCCTATGGTTCCACGAACAGAACTATACGATACCATCGACCAACACCCAGTAAGCTCATATTTTGTCATCAGTTTCTTTTCAGAACTGATTAGGGAAAAAGAAGAGAAACGACAACAAGATTTGATTTTCTTTGTTCATATAGCCTCAGGTGTTTTTTAACAAATCTAATTGATGTTTTAGTCTTTACGTTTTGTGTATCAATTTCATTGTGGCAAGAACGATTAGGTAAAGATCGTCTCGTGACACTGACAAAGCCCCCTGATTGGTCAATAATAGTATGCAAGAACGAACTCAAAAACACAGATTAACACCGTCTTCTGTGTGAAATAAAATGTTTGGTTTTAAACGTTTAATACCGGCTATAAGGAAACAAAATGGATGTTTAAATGCATTCATACGTTTTAGAGATAAGGAAATATTGTAAAGATGGCACTATTTTATCGTGCGGTCGATTTGAGGTGTAATTCGCCGGCAGAATAATGAATTTTAGAATCAAGTAAAAAGCAAACAAAAGATAAAACGACCTCGTAATTTTGTATCTAGTTTTACAGTTTATTTTTCTGCCAGTGACTAAGACTTCAGTCTGTGTAATGCAGAGAAATTTCTCTAGGTATAGGAATGGAATGACCCATGGGTCATTTCTCTACGTAGAGAAATGACCCATGGGTCATTTTGTAGGGAAGGGTCATTTCTCTGTATTACACCGGCTGTACAATAACATTTTGTCATGTGTACAATGATTTACATTCTTGTAAATGTTACACCTTAAATTTATTTAACTCTTTCACCAAACAACAAAATTTTAGACTTGTCTAAATTGAAAACATTTGCAGACAACAATATGAACCACTACCTCCATGAAAAACAATTCTTTATTCCTTAAAGTCTAATCTAACAGACAACATACACCCACGGAACTAATAAAAGCTGCATTCATTTTCTTTGGTTTTAAAGCCTCTTCCCCTCATATTTGTATGGTCCAAGAATACAATAAGGAAGCAGTTTTTAGATCCCCAATACTCAAAATAAACGAACAAAACTAAAGTAAATGAACACAGCTGTGTGTAAGACCCACAAAAGGAACCTTCAGCGAAAGTAGTTCCGGTACAACGGGATTTTTTTACATCAAACCAAATTTCAGCCAATCAGAACTTGCCAATGTTTATGAAAACAACTGATATTAGATTATTTAGTAATGCCTTGCACGTCTTTGCTTTCAGAAGATTTCTTCAGAAAGCCTGATGGTATATTTGGCTTCAGGCAACGTGGCAAGCCTTCAATGAAGCATTTGTCCACGGACACACAGAATGACACTGACACCCATGGGTCCCCTTCTAAAGCTATAAGAATAGAGGTAAGGTTGCCATGTCAGAGTCACTCAACAGGCACCCCATCACACCAAACTCCTTCTCATTTCATTCCAAAAAATTTTGCTAATAACCCAGTTACACTAAACTCGTTCATACTCCGTTCCGAAAATTGTTGTCAAACGAACTTAAACTGTGTTGGGAAGTAGTAGACTTATTAGCAACCTTTTACGATCTGCGTCCGAACCAATCAGTGTGAGAGGTTGATATTTGGCGTATTTCTATGTTAGACTGAAACTGCTTTATTGTGGCGCCGCATCAGGGGCCGTTATATGCGCATGTCATATTCTTCAAAGATTCGACCTGTCTACTATGCCCTCAGCCTACTACCCAAGCATATAGGGGTTGTTTTAACGTAGTAGACCCCTAATGGAAAACAGCTATTTCCACAATAATATCATCCTGCAAAATTTGTTGTGATCAAGAAAAGAGTGTTATTGTACTGCTTTAACCAATCCACTTCTCCCTATTTGTCATTTCAAGAATTATCATTTATAAATCTAACACCACGATATTTTCATTACAAAGAAAGATAGTAATTACCTCCCTTTTCCGGAAACTAACAAAAATATCTACAAATAATTTCAAGATAGGCATAAGAAATTTCTGGTCGGTTAAAAATGTGCAAAAGTATTGTACCTGTATAAATCTATATTTATCAACTATCAAGAAAACTTTATGCGATGCAGCACTAGAGGTATTAGGGGTCTACTACCTTAATAAATGGCTGGTGCATAGGTTACATGCTTGCTGATCATACCTGAATGAATCGGACCAGGTAGCGTTTTAGTGAGTAAACGTTTATTTTAGTTTGAAATTCAAAGTAAAGATAGCCAAGCAGAAAAGTAGTCCGGTTCTGTATCCGGAATGCCCAAATTAGCAAGACGTGTATTTGTAGAATGCAGGGGATAGTGAATGAGCGGTGGCACTATATTTTTTATTCGCTTTTGAAAAGTGCTAGAGGAGTAAGCCATATTGTTTACTATTCACTATAAGGACTGGTTCAGGTTTTTTTTTTATTTCAACATATATGTGAAAAATACGGTTCTTTCATAACCAGATCGAGCCCCTACCAACTTTGTTTTTCTGTTTGGAATGAATTTTAACATGTAAAATGGTGTCCGTGGTCGTGAAGTAGAGCGTCGGCCTCGTAACCAAACGGTCCTGAGTTCGATTCCCGGGAGCGGGTCTGAACTTTGGGATTTTTCATCGGCCCACACATGCCGCGCGAGTTTTGATAATTTCCCAGGAAGCAGAATAAAGAGAGATTAGTTTAAGTTGTCAGAACTTGTTTCTCAGATGTTTATGTTTAACCCATTACCACACAATCCCTACTTTTGACACCCTTCAGAATGAAGCCTTTAGAAAACATTGTGGGAAAAGGAGAAAATGCTGGTAACCAGCATTTTCTCCTTTTCCCACAATGTTTTCTACCCTTCACAAAACAAATTTCAAATTTTCAGTCACTTTATTTTGTCGTCTGCAAATGCTTTCAATTTTGACCAGTCTAAAATTTTGTTGTTTGGTAATGGGTTAAACTAAACTAACATGTAAAAGACCGTATCGTCATTGCTAGATTGATAAAAATCGGATCGTATCCAAGATGGCCCAGAGTTTAAATATTTGTCATGTAGTATCACCACGTGGACCTCTACAAATTTTGATCAAGTGATGCCCTTGACGTGAAAAATTAACCCGCTGTAATATGTCTTATTTCAGAAACAACTGATTTACGGCGCCATTGATGTAATACATCAATGTTTTCTCGTAAATCAAATCAAATTGATTTCTCTTGCCATGTTTCCGTTGAGAAAAACGGTTTTGTGCTTTGTGACGATGTTTCACTTGCAAACTGGTGCTTAATCAAATTTCAAATTGCAGTCGTTTTATTTGAAAATAATTGGCTTGCAAATTACGAAAAGGGGCATTCGGACATTTGCGTAAAGTGTCGTCTCGGATCAGCCTGTGCAGTCCGCGTTGTAATCCTAGAGTGCCGTCTCGGATTAGCCTGCGCTGACTGCGCAGGCTGATCCGAGACGACACTTTACGCCAATGTCCGAATGCCCCTTTTTGGGTGTTGCATCCCATAAAGTGATAGACTGTAAGGAAAGCATCTACGGAATTTTATTTCCCTATAAAAATGTCCCTGTACAATGTTTACCATGAACATAATTATTTATATGTATGTGTCATTATTTGGGCAGTTTTTGAAAATATTGTGGGAAAAGGAATAGTTATAGCTCATTTCAGGTAAATTCTCCTTTTTCTACAGCCTTTCCCTTTTAATTTATATATCGTTTTCCTCCCTTTCAAACATTATCCTTTGCGCTGATTATAGAGAGATATACTTCAATTTATACCAGTTTGCAATACGAGGCAATCCACCCAGGGTCCGAATGCACCGACCATTATTAAGAATAAAGTTGGGCTAATTCTGATGAATTTTCTGAATGCGTAAGTCACACAACTTCTGCCTTGACAATCAGAAGTTGTCTTACTTTCAAGAAAATTCTTCAGCATAAGTCAAAGAATTTTTTTTAAGAATGGTTGTCTAATCCTGATCCAGATCTTTTCATTGGTGCAAACACTAGATTTGGAATTGAGGGGAAAAAAGGAGAATAAGGTTTGTTTGGATGCGGGTGTACCCCGCTGTAGTAGTTCCCGCATAACGTGTACATGTATAGACTACTTTTTGAATCCTACTATCTTAATCTAGGTCAGATCTGTGCTTCCGGCAAGTTTTGCCTGGATACGAGGGTTAACAAAACCAGTTTGATACACTAACAAAATAGTTCTGCCAGTGATATTCAAAAGAAAATCAGTTCAACTAGATTTTGTATGTTATCTGAAAAAAAAACATTGAAACATCAAGTTTTAATTGCCTTTTTTAAGATAACAAAATATTTTAAGCTTAAATGAAACAAAGACCGTTCCGGGTTTAACACCTCTCCACCATCTGGCATATTTATACAATAACATAGCTCGTTGCTGGAAAACTGGGACCCTGGTGAACTCGTACCATAATGTAGTGGGTAAGAAATCTCCGGATAACTTTCCGCTTTGCTTTATATTAGTTAACGAGGGGAACAAAATAAAAGGCACCAATTGGTAGCATGTATTCGGAGCAAGAAAACTCAGTGCGTCAGCGCTTTGACTCCTTTTATAGGAAAAAAAGGTAAAAGAAAAAAAAAAAGACTTTTTTTCCATATTTAATGCATGTAACATGTTACTTTGTTTCAGGTTTATATCATCATTGGTTCCGTATCAGTGGTGTTCATTATAACGATGATCATATCAGCCTTGTGTTACCGGAAGTACAAAACTTTATATCAAGCACGTGCTCGTCAGAAGGCGCTGCAGACACGAGAGGCAATGCCTCTGACGTCATATCAAATTGTGGAGAACCCCAATTATTCTATGAAGAATGACTCCACGCTATCTGATATCGGTAAGTATTTCTAATACAAGCAATATTCACACGTGGAAAAAAAAGCTAAAATTGAAGGTAGTGCCTTCCTCATGGAAAAAAATGCTTTTTCCACTATAATATTATCCTATAAAATTTGCCATGATTAAAAAATGAGTATTATACATAATATGGAGTGCAACACACAAAAAGGGTCATTCGGACATTTGCGTAAAATGTCGTCTCTGATCAGCGTGTGCAGTCCGCACAGGCTAATCCGAAACGACACTTTCCGATTTTATGTGATTTTCTGTTTTACGCAAGTCTACTGTAGCATAAAATCTAATGTAGTCGTAAAGTGCCGTCCCGGATTAGCCTGCGCGGACTGCGCAGGCTAATCCGGGACGACACTTTACGCAAATGTCCGAATGCACCTTTTCGTGTGTTGCACTCCATATTACAGTGGAAATAGCCGTTTCTATTAAGGGTCCACTACCTTCAGGAATATACATCTTAACGCTTCTAATGCAACATAGAATAAAATTTCTAATCAGTTTATAAATAAGGATTTATACTGATATAATTATCTTTGCAAATTTCTAACCGACCAGAAATTCCTTAGATGCCTGTCTTGAAATTATTTGTTCATACATTTGTTAGTTTCCTCAAAAAGGAGGAGGGTAATTATTATCTTCCTTCTAAATGAGGAATATTGTGATATTTTATTTATAAATGATAATCTTAAGAAGGAAACAAAAGAAAAAAAAAGTGTATACATGTATCACGTTACTAGTTTTTCCCTTTACGTCGGAAAATTTCAATTTGTTGACCATTATCCAGAATCTATGCAATAACGTGCTGGTATAAGAAGACGAGTGTCATAATTCATTATTGTACGCATTGATAATAATATGCCATATTCGCCATTCAAAGAAAACAAAGTAAATCTGATGTTCCTTGAATAGTAGCTTATTTCACAGTCTTTATATAAATCATGTATAGTTTGTATGCGTCCATTCCTTTAAAGGGCCTTTTCGGGAATTGGGTCAGTTTGGATTGTCGAAAACGCCGTCTCTAATCGGTCTAACGACCGATTAAAAATAATTTCAAGATAGATATCAAATGAACTTCTGGTCGATTAAAAATGTGTAAAAGTATTGTATCTGCATAAATCCATACTCATCAACTGTGAACTATCAAGAAATTTTATTCCACGCTTCACTAGAAGTGTTACGGCTCTACTACCTTACGGTAAACTTTTCCTACACTTTTTCCCCAGCTATACGACACATACGTGCAGAATTTATCATCTGTATTGAGCAATTGGGCGAGGGAGCGTTCGGGCGAGTTTACCTGGGACGTTGTGACAACATGCCGAAGGAAGGTGAAAACGTGATGGTTGCCATTAAAATGCTGAAAGACAACATGACAGAAGACGCCAAGAAAGATTTTGAACGAGAAGCTGAATTACTTACAAACATATCCCATGAAAATATTGTCACGTTTTACGGAATTTGTATAGAAGATGAATGTTTTATGATGATTTTTGAGTATATGGAAAACGGCGACCTCAACAATTATTTACGGTAAGCAATAGAATTATGTTGAATTAACCTTTCTGATGCGGAAATCACATCAAGGGCCCGTATGCACCAACCATTCTTGAGAATATTCTTTGTCTTATTCTCCAAGGTTTTTCTAAATGTGTAAGTAACCCAACTTCTGATTGGCTAAACCGAATGGTTTAGCCAATCAGAAGTTGTGTTACTTACAAATGTAGAAAATACTGGAGAATTAGACAAAGAACGTTCTTAAAAATGGTGAGTGAATACGGGCCAAGGTTACTTTCACTCAAATGACCAGACTGCACTGCAAACGCATCTTACACTTGTGCCGAGGATCGAGGTCGAGAGATCGAATCTCTTTTCAGCCAAAACTTATTTCGAATATTGTTGATAGTCAATGCAATACCATCCTCGGAACCCAGGTTTAAGTATTACATTACTCTCCATAGATTAAGGTATGAATCGAAACTGGGTCAACGAGGATGGTGCAATACTAGTATTATTCACATCATTGTGGTAGCTGAGCATTCTTTATATAATGTTTATATGAAAAAACAGCCAGTAGATTTTGGAGGGTGTTGTGTGAAGTCCTTTCTTTTGTTGATACATCTGTCTGTCCTTAAATTGTTGTTCGCTCCATCTTGCTGACCTTTATTTCTTCTTCCTTCCATCTGTCTGAACTTTTTTTTGTTGTTCCCTCTATTGGTCTGTGCTTTATTTCTTGTTCCTTCCATCTGTTCGTCTTTTACTTGTTGTTCGATCTGTCTATCTGTCTGTCTTCCATTTCTTGGTATATCTATCAGTCTTTTATTTGTTGCGCCCTGCATCTGTCCGTCCTTAATTTCTTGTTCCTTCCATCTGTCCGGGGGGGATTCATTTTCCTCTCTCACCGCTGACCATTGTTTCGAAAATGATCATGTGGGAAAGCAGCCAGTGGCTTGGAAAGAAAATTGTGCGGAGTACTGGTAAAAGAGACTCCAGAAATACATGGATAGGTGCAATGGCCGCCGCGATGTAACCTAAATAATGTTGAAAACGGTGTTAAACACCATACAATCAATCAATCATATTATCACGGAGTGCGGACACTCGAGGCAACAACTTCATGTCTATTTTCAGGAACCACGGGCCGGATGCGGCAATCTTCGCCAAGCCAGAACAGATTGGACCAATTTTGACTGAAATACAACTTTTATACATCGGTATGTGTCATACATTAGAATTGGCTTGCAACACGGCAAAAAGAGCATTCGGACACATGCGTAAAGTGTCGTCTCGGATCAGCCTGCGCAGTCCGCGCAGGCTAATCCGAGACGGCACTTTACGACTAAATTAGATTTTGTGCTACAGTAGACTTGTGCAAAACAGAAAATTTCATAAAAGCGGAAAGTGTCGTTTCGGATCAGCCTGCGCGGACTGCGCAGGCTGATCCGAGATTAGACTTTACGGAAATGTCCGAATGCTCCTTTTTGCGTGTTGCAGACCATATGATATGATTAATTGTTATAGGCAAAAAAATTCATCCCTCATTAATTATGACCTTAAGTTACCTAAACTCTCTCACCTTACCTAACTTTTTTGCTTCTCCATTTCTTTATTGACCCAATTAAGCTACGTGCAACTTTTCTTGGGTTAAAGTCTCTGAAGGTTTTCAAAACATTGTGGCCCGGGGAAAAGGAGGAGAAAATCCTGTTAACCAGGTTTTTCTCCCTTTCAACAATATTTTCTAACATTTTTAAATATAATCCCAACATTTTATCAGCATTGAATTGAAGTCCACTCGTCGTTTCAAGTTGGACGAGTCATAAATTTTGCCGACAGATGATTATTAAAAACAAACCTATTTACACTAATATATGGTCAAATCTTGCTTAAAAAGCACTGGTGTGAACCAGCTCAGTGCTTTCAAAGATCAGTGTATATTGATTCAACATGTCTCTCAAGTAAATTAAATTGAACTTCCATTAAAAGAGCATCTGTCTTTATTTCATGAAGAGCACTAACTGACACTCCATTCGTCTGTCATGGGATACAATTTTCATTATCGGACACCGTTACTATAAATAGCACATCGGCGATTCCTTTTTTATCGTATCATAGAAAGACAATCTTGTGTCTTGTGCTGCCATATACAATGTACATAGAAGGGTGGTCGGCAATGTGCTATTTATAAAACCGGTATTAATGAAAATTTGAGTATTTTGCGCAATATGTAGGCGATGCACTAACGTGCTATGAACGCAGTGGACCCGTAATAGAAAACAGCTACTTCCGCTGTAATATTATCCTACAAAATTTGCTATGATTGAGAAAGAGTGTTATTGTACTGCTTCAACTTAGCAACTTGTCCCTTTTTTTCCTTCGTCGAATTATCATTTATAAAGTGGTTTTAGAAAACAGTCACATCCCTTTTCAAGAACTAACAAAAGTATCATCAAATAATTTAACCCTTTCCCAAACAATCCCTGGTTTTTACTGGTCAGGAATAGAAGCCTTTTGAAAACATTGAGGGAAAAGGAGAAAATGCTGGTAACCAGCATTTTCTCCTTTTCCCACAATGTTTTCTACCCCAACATATAGAGAAATCATCTTTTTAGCAACTGCTATGTTGTCATCTGCAGAATGCTCACAGTTTGGTGTGGTCCAAAATTTGCCGTTTGGGAAAGGGTTAAAGATAGACAACAAACGAATTTCTATTCGCTTAGAAATTTGCAAAGTATTGTATTCTTGTATCAGTATAAATCCTTATTTATCAATTAACAAGAAAGTTTATTCCATGTTACAGTAGGAACCTTAGGGGTTTACTACCTTAAGTGTTCGATGATCGACCATAGTAAAAAAATTATTGCTCTGTGATTGACCGATAGAGTTTCAAAGGCCCGTGGTTTGGGTTACTCTTCTCACATTCCTTCAATGGTCTCTTAACCCTTTCCCAAACAATCCCTGGTTTTTACGGGTCAGGAATAGAAGCCTTTTGAAAACATAGTGGGAAAAGGAGAAAATGCTGGTAACCAGCATTTTCTCCTTTTCCCACAATGTTTTCTACCCTATCATATAGAAAAATCATCTTTTCAACAACTGCTAATTTGTCATCTGCAAAATGCTTTCAATTTGGTCTGGTCCAAAATTTGCCATTTGGGGAAGGGTTAATCTTTATCCTGCCGAATAAAATTTGTTGAGATTACTCTCGGATATTTTGCTAACTGAACTGGCGTTGGACTGGACTCATAAGACCCAAACTACTGATACGGTAGCGGAGGGTGTAAAGCAGGATCAGACTGCACGTATGTGCAGGCTGATCTTGCTGTACACTCTACGCAAACGGAAACAATAGTTGCAAATAGCAGATTAAGGAATAATAACGTTACAGTTTCGTTTGGCTGTCGAACTTAATTTGATAGTACACCCTTTACAACGTACGTCAGTGTGACGTCACAGGTAGTGATATCGGACCCTTGTTATAAAGTCAGTGTGCGTGTTTGTAAGACTGGTTTTTTTTTGTGATCGTTCCTTTAAATGATCTGAAAAAGTCTTTGGACCTCCAAAGCGTACCATGCCTAGGGACTTTGTTTTTTGTCAAAGCTTTTGTTAACTACTTATAGTAATGGAATAGACTTCGACCAACTATTAAAACCCAATCACTTTTTTATATTTGGTCAAAGTGTTTGTGCATATAGACATCTGCTTCCTGTCTAAAACATCAGAATATTAAATGTATTCATCTAATGTCTTTGATAAATACATGATAGTCTTTGTAGTCCGTTTGTATCCACCCAAGCTAGCCTCATTCTATCTTCATATCGTACTTACTTTTCAATATAAGTTACGAAAATGCGCAGGTCCGATATCACTTCCTGTGACGTAGGTTGTTACCCTTGTAGTAGCTCATAGCAGATGGTTGTTCCGTAAAAGTGGCTGTTAAATATAGATTATTATTTCTTATCAATTTGATACTTGTGCATTTTTTCTTTTATTTCAGCAAACCAAATTTCTAACGGGATCGCATATTTAGCCTCACAGTATTTTGTCCATCGGGATCTTGCCACAAGAAACTGTCTGGTCGGTCACCATTTGGTGGTCAAGATCGGGGACTTTGGGATGTCACGTGATGTCTACAGTACAGATTATTACAAGGTAGTAATTGAACGTATTATAAGCATTGAACCCTTGCATTTCCTTTCACACTTATGCTTGCCTTTGCGGACTGTGTAGATCAAGGTCATACTGCACAAAAAGTGCAGCCTTATCTTTGTTCTACACTATCAGCTTTGGACAGGATGCGGCAGAAATAGCAAAACTTGGCTCTCAACACTAAAGTGAAATGTCTCTGGTTTATTCGGCACCGTAAGGGTTAGTCCTTTTCCAAACAGTTTTCCTTCTAATGAGCATAAGGAAATGGCTTTTGAAAACATTGCAGGGTAAGTAGAAATTGCCGAAAATGAAGATTTTTTTACGTTTCCAACAATGATTTTTGTCTACGAAAGGCAAAATCTAATTATTTGAGTCACATTCAACTTGACCACTGCAAATACTTTTGATTTTAACGAGTGAAAACATTAGCCTTCTTGTATGGAGTTTAAGAGACAATACTCATTGTCTTGCGATTGAAATCGTCCATCGTCACCAATACTTCTCAAACAAAGGATCGTCTCGACCAATAAAAAAACTGGCCTTAGATTTAAGACCAAAGACAATAATCAGAATCGTATGTAGTTACGGCCCCTGAATCATGCTAACACTTAAATCTTAATGAGAAGACAAACGGTTGGACTAGTCCAGATGAGAAGCATTACCGTATTAACAGTACGGTAGACTACCTTTGAAATGAACTAAGATCAACAAAGTGCATGACCGTAAATGTGATTGGCTTAAAACCCTCTCGTCAGGTAAAGATGTAAAGTTTAAATGTGCTTTTTATTCCATAGGTGGGCGGAAGTGCAATGCTGCCAGTTCGCTGGATGCCCCCAGAGTCACTCTTATATCGAACTTTCACTGTTGAGTCGGACATATGGAGTTTTGGTGTTGTCCTGTGGGAAATATTCACCTATGGCAGACAGCCCTGGTATCACATGTCAAATCACGAGGTTTGTAGTCCTGCGATTTGATTGGTCACTTCTGCGAAATATTTTTAGATCATGTCGCTACATATTGTTAAATGCTTGAACCAGAAATCGGTTTAAACCGGTCCAGAGCCATTGCCGAAATCAGGGGCTTTTGCGGGCGGAAGAGATCAAGACCAAACGACGCATATCGTGCTGTTTGATCTTGGATCTACACTGTCCCCTTATTCATTCGAGTCTATGAGTTGACTTTTCTAGGTTTAAGTTGATTGATTTGTCAACTTTGAAAGAGATCGATTTCATGGAATTATTGGCGATCACATAGTAAATGCTCAGACTGCTAAGCGCGACACAGTAGCCCTTTGCGGCCAGTGTAGATCAAGATCAGACTGCACAGAACGTGCAGTCTGATCTTGATCTACACTGTCCACAAAAGGTCCTTGAGTCGCACTCAGTAACCTAAGAGTTAAATTATGTCCAGATAAAAGCATGTTGTGATGACCGTAATGTGGAAGGTTTTTCAACACGTTTTGGAAGACAAAAATATATATATAGATTTGATTATTTGATTGTATAGTGTTAAACACCGTTTTCAACATTATTTCAGTTATATCGCGGCGGCCAGTGGACCTACCCATTTTTTTTCCTTTTTTTTTTGGAGTCTCCTTCACCAGTACTCCGCACAATTCTCTTTCCAAGCCATTGGCTGCTTTCCCACTCAACCGTCGTCGGAAAAATCAACAGCGGTGAGAGAGGAATGAATCCTGTCGCAATGACTATCATCAATCCACGAAAGGAGATTGGCCGAGCCCGGCATCGAACCGACGACCCCCTGTTCTAAAGTCATGCACGCTACTGACTGAGCTACCGGGGCTGAGCGAAAAGGGACAAAGAACGATGGTGAAAAGAGTTTTGTCATTTTTCCACAATGGTTTTTCAGTCTGTGAAAGATAAATCGCGTTATGTGAGACAAACTTAATTTGTCGTCTGCAATGGCTTTAAAATTTGTCTTTCTAAAAGTTTATTGTCTGTTGAATTATGAAACATAAGTGATCAGATCATTCTATTGGGTTTAACGAAAAAAAAAGAACCTTCCATAATTATGTAAAATTCAAACAAAATCTGGATTTTAGGGCAAGATTTGACTTAAAATGTTCACGCATTCATTTGTACTCGAATATTTTATAATTCCACAACCTATTTCCGGAAAAGTGTGTACAGATTATAGCAGATTGTACGGAAGCCTGAAAATGCCTCCAGTTTTTAGATGATATTTTCGTAAGCGTAAAAGATTGTGACGATACACCCAAATCTGTATGGTTTTATCGCCTGGATCTTTTATAAAAGTTAAAAGATCTTCTCGAAATTGAGAGGGCATGTTGAAGGTTCTATAATATCGTTTTTCCCACTCTATAAACTTTTATTGGCATATTTACTGCAAAATTTCCAGACGAAAACTATAATAAAAACCTAGCTCTGTGAAAAGGGGGCTTAGTGCATTTGCGAAAAGTTTCGACCCAGGTCAGCCTGCGCAGTCCGCGCAGGCTGACCTGGGCAGAAACTTTTCGTTATTGGCCAATTTTATGTATGCCCAAGGACCAGCTTACCTCATGATCCGATCGGTTGTTACACCAAATGAGTTTGGTGGATCCAGGACTATGCGATGCCTTGCTTGGTATTCTGCCTTCGGGAGATGCATTAAGCCCCCTTTTGCAAGAGCGTGGATATATTACGCAATGTGAAGATCTTATACACTTTTGACACTTTTCTGTTATGAACGTATCGTGTTGCTTAATTCAAGTTTTCCTGAAGATTTTTTTTATCAATTCAAATCACAGTATACAGTGAATGAAGGTTGTTTACCTGTAACAGAAAACAGCTTTTTCCACTATAATATTATCCTATAAAATTTGCTGTGGTTGAAAATTGGTATTATTGTACTACTTTAACCGAGCCCCCTTTTTTTTTTTTTCCTTCTTAGAATTTTCATTTATAAATCTAAAACCACTGTATTCTCATTACAAAGGGAGATAACAATTACCTCCCTTTTCTGCGAAACTAATAAAAGTATCAACAAATAATTTCTAGATAGGTATCAAAAGAATTTCTGGTCGATTAAAAATGTGCAATATATTATATCTTTAAAATGTGCACAAGTATTATATCTTTATTTAGCAACTATCAAGAAATTTTAATTTCATGTTGCACTAGAAGTGTTACGTGTCTATTACCTTAAGTCAAGGGTTTTTTTTTTTTCAAATGTTGTTGGTCGTAGTGTTACTACGATCAACAAGAGAAATGTACGTTCGAACTAGGTTGAAAATTGGCTAAAAAGGGAAACGTAGAATGTCTGAGAAAGCTGACTCCTTTCCATTTGTAGCTGTTACACAAGAGAAACTACTTTTAACCCTTTACTCGATAGCTACTCATTTCCACGTATCAACAATAGATAGCTTTTGAAAACATTGTGGGAAAAGGAGAAATTGCTCGTAACGAGCAATTTCTCCTTTTCCCACAATGTTTTCCACTCAATCAGACATTTGTATCCTCATTTGTCCATATTTTTGATATCATATCTTTATCTGCTGATGAAATGGAAGAACCTCAAATTGGCATGTCAGGTAAAGGGTTAATAATGGATTTTTCTATTTTAACAATCTTTGTGCGCACATGATTTTTCGAAACCGTAATTTATTATTCAAAAATATCCCGACTTACCGTATATTGGGTCAGTTCGTACATCTACCGGCGGCTTAATAAGAAATAAAGAAGACAGTACATACCAATAAATCTGTTTCAGCGACCGATTTCATTCCATGCAAACATAATTTTAATAGGAAACAGTTTATGAATTATGAGGCACAATGAATAACACACTCGGGCTATTCCCCTCATGGATGATCTATTGTGCCTCATAACTCAAAATTGCGGTTTTTTTGAACGACAAACTACGATAGAAAATAGATTATTCCTTAAACCGACCAAATATATTTTCAGGTTATTCAGTGTATAACAAACGGACACTTACTGGACTGTCCGTCCGAATGTCCAGAGGAAGTGTTCAAGATCATGATGGGCTGTTGGAAAAGACAGCCACAAGAGAGAATGCCAATAAAAGTCATTCACAGTCATCTAGAAAGACTATGTTTATCGGACTCTGGGTACCTTGATCTTTTAGACTGTGATACAGACCGGAAACAGGAAGACACCTAATGACACGATGCGTGCGCATATGTATTGTTTTGATACCATCCAAATAAATGGTCTGTTTTTACTTTTGGCGAAGCATTTCAGATGCTTACAAACAAGTAAGAGCGTGTAATAGTGATCAAGGAACCAATGGCTAGGGGTGTTTCAAATTTGTATTATCTTTACAGGGAAAAAATAATAAAAGTAGTTACAATTTTTCCTCCAATTGGATCAAAGAAATGGCGACTGTGACGAACAGACTGAGTGCATCTTCGGAAAAGTATCGGCCAAGGTTAGCCTACGCGAACTTCGCCGAAACCTTTGCTGTTGGTCAATTATCTGCATGTTCAATGACCATTCTACCGCTTGATAAGGTCGGTTGTTATCCAAAATGGCTTTTGTGGACTTATAATCGTGTGACGACTTGCTTGGTATAATCCAGGCCTTTGAATTTCCATTGATCCATCACAGAAAAATAAAATTTTCCTTGAGCGATCATTGAACACTTATGAAGGCATATTGGTGCAGTGCCTGTATGTATTACGGAATAATGAAATTTTCAACACCGTTACTATCAATAGCAAAGTGGCAACTGCCTCTTTGCTGTATATAATAAGACTTACCATATAGAACGTATTCCTTTCGCTACTCCGAACACTCCGAAGATTTTCTAGGTCAATGGAGTATTTCGGAACACTGTGCCGTGTTCCTCATAACATTTTCTGACTGTTCTAATCCAATGAAGGTGTAGCACACTTGCTGAACGGTTGCTAGATGATACCATATGGCTGAAAGATGGACAATTCTTCATGGCAAAATTTGCAATTGTCCTTTTTTACAATATAAATGCCATAAATAGGGGCACGGTTATTAGACTCGTCTCTACTCTCTCTCTGCAGCTAATCATATCCTCAACTAACACAGCTAAGACAGTAGCTCTTGCAACAGTCATCATACCATTGTACTTTCATTTAGATATGGTTTAGAATAATGTTCCGAACGTGTTTCATTCAGAACATACTTCCGGAACAGTCTAAATTGTGTTCTGAAATATTCCTTTCACACGTTCCAGAACAGCATTCTAGAATTGTGTCAGAAGAGGTGAAAGGTATACGCCCATAGAATAAAATGGGATTCACCAATGTGCTATTTATAGTAACGGTGTCCGAAAAATTCTTTAATCCCATGATAGACCAATGAAAAATTCTTTAACCCGTAATAGACCAATGGAATTTCAGTGGCATGAGGTATAATGCAGCATAGACATTCATTAACCCATTACAACACAATCCTTACTTTTGATGACCCTGAGAAAGAAGCCTTTAGTAAGAAGCCTTTAGAAAACATTGTGGGAAAAGGAGAAAATGTTGGTAACCAGCATTTTCTCCTTTTCCCACAATGTTTTCTACTCTTCACAAAGCAAATTTCAAATTTTCAGTCACTTTATTTTGTAGTCTGCAAATGCTTTCGATTTCGATAAGCCATAAATATTGTCCTTTAGTAATGAGTCAAATTCTAATTTTCCTATAGAACGCTTCTAAGATAGTAATGAGTCAAATTCCAATTTTCCTATAGAACGCTTCTAAGATATCAAAGATGGATGCTAGAATTTATAAGCAATTGAAAATGGCCAGAATATTGCCATCTTCAACTTCTGAACTACTGAAAATTTCCAGCCACTGCCAAAAGCCGATAATCGCTATTTCTAAATTTCTGGGGAAAAATCTCCATATGGCACAGTGTAGATTCAAGTTCAGACAGCGTGACCTCATCTACGCCCACGATCAGACAGCGACACAGCATAGATCGACATAAGAGTGCAATAAGCTGCATAGATCAACATGAGAATGCAATAAACAGCATAGGTCGACATGAGAGTGCAATAAGCTGCATAGATCAACATGAGAATGCAATAAACAGCAAAGGTCGACATGAGAGTGCAATAAAACGTACGGTTAAGGACGTATATGACAAATTCTTCTGGCGGACAGATTTTTTAAAAACTTTGCTAATATACAAAGTTCATTATGTCCCAAAGAATGATGTGGGTCAGCTTATCGTCGGTTTTCTTCGAAAACCTCGTTACTACAGCTTGTTACAAGCTGTAGTTACGAGGTTTTCGAAGTAAACCGACGTTATATTGGATTTCAAGTGTGTTTCATAAATAGTCAGTTAAACAGGAAAATAATAAGAGAACTATACATTTATATATCATTTTAGCTAAAATTCATATATTTTTTTCATGAAAAATATATAAAAGCCTGGTTCTGAGCATGTTAAATGTATAGATTTGCATGTTATATATATGGATTATTGAGTTTAAAAGGGAGATAATTAGACGGAATTAATGGTTAATCCTAAATTAACCCTTTACCACACAACCCCTACTTTTGTCGCCCCTGAGAAAGAAGCCTTTAGAAAACATTGTGGGAAAAAGAGAAAATGCTGGAAACCAGCATTGTCTCCTTTTCCCACAATGTTTTCTACCCTTCACAAAACAAATTTCAATTCTTCAGTCACTTTTATTTTGTCGTCGTCTGCAAATGCTTTCAATTTGGACAAGTCTAAAATTTTGTCGTTTGAAAATGAGTTAATACATACTCAGAGTACTCAGAATTTTGAATTTGAATTTGAGGTATTCAACAGATTGAGTTTTCTTAAAATT
Source organism: Tridacna crocea (assembly GCA_943736015.1). Taxonomy (NCBI): domain Eukaryota; kingdom Metazoa; phylum Mollusca; class Bivalvia; order Cardiida; family Cardiidae; genus Tridacna; species Tridacna crocea. Next base: position 26,609,675 of record OX031066.1, on the reverse strand, counting down.
TCCGCATTTAAAGTATTTATAATTCTAAACAATTGAAATAAAAGTAAAAATGGCACCTATCCGTACTTATTTCGTCAGAGACCAAGGTTGAAGGTCAATGAAGAATTTATCTTTTCATGAAAACAATGAAATAGTGTAAATGCATGTATAGTGGGAAAAGGAAAAAAAATGCCTAAGAGGAGGGTTTTTTTTTCCATCAACAATAACTTTCAAAGTGGAAACAGCTATACTTCCGCAGATTTGAATTTCCCGCCTTTGTCTTCTTGTTTTCCTGTGTAACGCCATTTTGAAATTTTGCAATTGGTAACGAATTAATATCACGTGGCCACGAGGTGATATCATGTGACCATGAAATTAACTTTTAACCTATTACCACACAATCCCTACTTTTTACAACCCTGAGAATGAACCTTTTTGAAAACATTGTGGGAAAAGGAGAAAATGCCGGTAACCAGCATTTTCTCCTTTTCCCACAATGTTTTCTTCCCTTCCTAAAACAAATTTCAATTCTTTAGTCACTTTTATTTTGTCGTCTGCAAATGCAGAGAGGAAAGTGCTGGTATCCACGCGTTTACGCATTTTCCGCATTGTTTTCTATCCTATCAGAGACAAATTGTAATATCTTATAGCCAAGAGTAGATCGTTACAATCGACCTCTGACATTTTGGCTAGGTGTAAACATATTGGTTACAAAGAGACATTCCCTTGTCGCCTCTGTGCAGACATAACCTTTAAGTTTAGTTTTTTACCAAGAAAAATTGATATTAGGCGCGCTGTGTGAAAAGGGGACTTAATGCATCTTCGCAAAGTTTCGTCTCAGGTCAGCCTGAGCAGTCCGCCGAAACTGTTCGCTATCGATAAAAATTTTCTGTTTGTCAAAGGACCAGTCTACCTCATGATAAAGTCGGTTATTGGGAAAAGTGGCTCCTATGGACCCATAATTATGCATGTGATGACTTGTGTTAGTATTGTGTAAAACGGAGATGCATCAGGCCCCCTTTTTCGAGAGTGCGGTTTTGGGGGGTTTTTTTTGTATATATATTGTATATGTCGTTAAAAGATAGATAACAATATGAACACTGTAAAGTGTATTACAGAGTTTGCTCAATAAATCTGTTAGAAATACGAATCGGTCGTTTTCTTAATTATTTTAAAAGTGATATCTTCAGCATTTCTGCTTCTTCTTCTTCTGCTTCTTCTCCTCCTCCTCCTCCTCCTCCTCCTATTCTTCCTCCTCCTTTGTCTCTTTCTTCTTCTTCTTCTTCTTCTTCTTCTTCTTCTTCTTCTTCTTCATTTACTTCTCCTTCTTCTTCTCTTCCTCCTCTTCCTTGTCTACTTCTTCTTCTTCTTTCTCTTTCCTTCCTCTTCTTCTTCTTCTTGTTTTTCTTCTTCTTCTCCTTCTTCTTCTTCTACAGACAGACAGACAGACAAGCAGAGTACTTGAGAGGGTGCGTTGTTATAAACAACTATAAATCGGCAAATCAGCATATGTTATATATACAGTTGCTATGAACAACTATAAATGTCAAACTATAAATCGGAATACGTTATATATACAGTTGTTATATACAACTATAAATGTCAAACTATAAATCCGAACGGTTTCCTGTTTTAAATGTCGATCTGTACAAACCATGGAAAAATATTTCAACAGACCGAAAGTTTTAGAGACCTCATGTAGCTCACTTTTTCGATAGCAAATGATTTACGTTTACCTCTGAAGTCAAACACATAGAAAACACTCAAGTATTAATTTTCTAAAAACCCATTTTCTTATGGCAACACATTCTAAAAAGATTTGGTAAACATTGTCGTGAAATGTAGATACTCATCATGAAGTAACATAATAGTACATGAATGCAAGTGAAAACATTGTGGCACAAGGAGAAATTGCTCGTTACGAGCAATTTCTCCTTGTGCCACAATGTTTTCCAGAGAAGTATCTTTCATGGCCAAAAATGTCTAAATATGATAAAATCTGTCAGCCTGGGTTGTGTCATGATTAGTAAGTACTTGATCGATTATTTGGGTTTCAATAAATGTCATTTTCCCATGGTAACGGTTACAAATATTAGACTTGATGTCCATGTTGCAGTTTTAGCGCTTGAATCATAATAGAGTGGGGAAACCTTTGACGTAGGCCTAGATATTACTGTAATAGGTTGCCAGTTTGAGTCTCGATTTGAGTAAAATTTACCTCATGCATCGATGATAACAATTGTAACTCGAAACAGTTACCAATAAACTTTTGCGAAAGCATGAAAGCAACCACTTACTTCCAAAGATTGTTGTGAGGGGTGTAAGAATCTTAGGATCTTAAGGATGACGACCCCTAACTCATCGGTAAGTAGGCCTATCGTGTAACATTTACGTTTTCGTAAGGGCTATTCGGACAGTCTCGCCAACTTCTGTCAATAAATATGAGAGTTAGGGCCCTAGACCTTAAGAATGCATTGATATTAATTGGAGATTGTAACATGACACATGAAATCGGCTCTATAAAACACAGTGCAACGAAAGCATGGTAAAATTCCATGTAAAGTGACGTCATTCTATATTCAAGGGTAACAACCTGCGTCACAGGAAGTGATATCGGACCTGCGCATTTTCGGAACTTATGTCTGCCATATTGAAAAGTAAGTACGATATGAAGATAGAAGGAGGCTAGCTTGGGTGGATACAAACGGACTACAAAGACTCTCATGTATTTATCAAAGACATTAGATGAATACATTCAATATTCTGATGTTTTAGACAGGAAGCAGATTTCTATATGCTTTTTAAAAACACTTTGACCAAATATCAAAAAGTGATTGGGTTTTAATAGTTGGTCGAAGTCTATTCCATAAGTATAAGTAGTTAACAAAAGCTTTGACAAAAAACAAAGTCCCTAAGCATTGTACGCTTTGGATCAAAATATTAAGTTTGTCGTGATATTTTTACAGGAAACTTTCTACTGTCTCGATAAAAAATTTCACAAAACTTTAATATATCGCAATAGCTTTCTAAACTTATCATGATAGCGACTTAATCTCGTAACCAGTGGCAGAAATATGCCACCATAGTTCCATCCATAGGTTATGAAACTATAATCATTCTTGTATCTTTCATGCCAAATGGTACCCCTGATGGCGGCAAGATGGCACAGATTGCGACGGATAGAAAACGTATTTCATGTTTAGGAGGCCCACAAAGCCATCCTTGTTGTCGCTTCCGGTTTCAAATGAGGACAAAATCCTTTGTATTGTTCTATCCTTTACACCATATCATCGGTTTACTTCTAAAATCTCGTAACTACAGCTTGTTCCAAGCTGTAGTTACGAGGTTTTTGAAGTAAACCGATGATACGCATAGTATACTGACCTTTATTTTCACAAAGCTTGATAGTCCTACACACGTTCAGGTTTTAAGTTTTTTTTCCTGGCAGTTTGGGTGTATCTTTAAACGTGTAAAGATGACCAAACAAGCAGGTCGGATAGACCCAAGATCAGACTGAGCGTTCTGTGGAGTCTGATCTTGATCTGTGTTGTTCGCAACAGCGTATTTTTCTTTTAGCATAGGACGCTGAAGTTATTATTCATATGGTGATAAATTTACCTACTTTGTCAATTTGTCAAATTAACAATTATGAATTGGTTGAACGACGAGAGCCTGTGTTATGTAAACAACATTATAGAAGGAATGCAAATGATTTTGGCGGCATGTTGCCCGTCATACATGAAGTACAAGGTCGCGTACAAATGGCATGTCTAGGTCCTTTAACTCTTTATCAAACGACAAAATTCTAGAATGGTCCAAATTGAAAGCGCCTGCAGACGACAAAATAAACGTAACTCAAAAAATAAAATTTGTTTCCAGTAGGGTAGAAAACATCGTGGGAAAAGGAGAGAATGTCGGTTGCCAGCATTTTCTCCTTTTTCCAGAATGTTTTCTTAAGACCTCTTTTCTCAAGGTCGTTAAAAGAATGGATCATGTGGTAAAGGGTTAACTCTGTTTTGTTTGTTTGCTTGGTTGAGTTCTTTCGTCGGTTGGTTGGTTGGTTGGTTCGTTCGTTCGTTCAATCGATCGATCGTTGGTCCTTTAACTCTGCTTTGTTTATTTGCTTGCTTGATTAAGTTCGTTAGTTCGTTCGTGCGTTCGTTCGTGCGTTCGTTAGCTCGTTCGTTCGTCTGTATGTCATCTTCCGATGTTTTCAACATTGTTTATTTTCATTGCAGCTGTGACCAGCATTATCTCTTTTTCTCACAATGTTTCCTTTCCTTTCAAAGCAAAATCTTATCCTTTAGATTGTTCTGACATATTGTGTGCAAATGCTTTTTTTGGGCAAGTCTCATTCTTCGGCTTTGACACCATAAATTGCAGCGCCTAGTTCCTCGACCCCCAAGGAATTGGTCTTTCGAAAATATTGCGGGAAAAGCATTTTCTACTCTTCTAACAATGTTTCAAACCTTTTCATAGACAGAATTCATAATTAGTGCAACATTTAGTTTGTCGTCTGCAAATGCTTTCAATTTGGAGGAGTCTAAAATTTTCTCGTTTGGTGTAGAGTTCGAACAGTTAAATTCTGATGTTGAGAATAATGTAACACGTCACGTGCCTCTAAGCTACGGAAAGTCACAACACGATAGTACGATGGTGATAGTGTGATATGATATCATGTTTTCACCGCCGTAATAGTTATCGCTTTATCGTTATCTCACTATCGCATTTTATTTCATGCTTTCCGGTAGGTTTTGAGAAACAGCAGTGAAAATATTTTTCGATCTTACACTGGTACCACCAGTGAAAAAACCGATTTTCACGTTCTTGTTGCCTAGGTTAATTGCACGTTCCTGACAACCAGATGGGAAATATGACGTCGTATACCGTACATTTCTCGCGCTTGACGTCACGTTGCTATGCGGGAGGGGTACGCCACGGGGAATAAGGGAAAAGAACTGTACTGAATTTTGATAAAGCTCCTCCAAGAAAGGGTTAAAAGCATAAAATAAATAGAATGTTTGTTTTTTTCGGTGAAAGATCGAAATTTATTTCATCTCCTGAACGCAATCGGTAATATTTTCACGAGTGGCTGCGCCACTCGTGAAAATATTACCGATGGTGTCGACTCGATGAAATAAATTTCGATCTTTCGCCGAAAAAAACAAATATCCTCTATATCATCGTCGCACTGTCTCGTTATCATCATCGTATTATCGTGTTATCGTCACGGCACTATCTCGTTATCACCATTGTACTATCGCGTTATCATCATCGTACTATCGCGTTATTGCCATCGCAGTATCGCTTCATCATCATCGTATTCTCCTGTTATCATCATCGTACTATTGCGTTATTCTCATTATACTATCTCGTTATCACCGTAATACTATCGCGCATCGCGTTTAAAATCGGCGAGGCCCTAATTGAATTCCGTACTAAGTATATTATTATACTGCAAAGAAATTTCTTGTGATCTGATTGGTTAACATTCCGGGAACATAATATCATGTTCCCTGGCAAAAACCATGTAAAAACAGTTTCCCTTTTGAGTGCCCCGTAAACATCACTACACGTGCAATATATCATCCAAAATGGCGGCGTCGATCGATCACCAAACTGCACATTTATTCACCAAACTACACGTTTTAGTGACGTCAGTTTCCAGTGACGTCAGTTTCCATTCTAGGGAATTTCTATTTCGTCAGCATACTCGTTTCGTGAAATTATAAAACAGGAAAATTTCGCTTAACGCGCTTTGAAAGGGTAAAACTTTGCAGTATAATAAATTCGTTGTACGGTCAGGTAGCAGGGGACTTGGAAACTTGTTCACGGCTGTGGTGAATCATGTCGCCACCTCGCCTTCGGCTCGGGGCGACATGATTAACCACAGCCGTGAACAAGTTTACAAGTCCCCTGCCACCTGACCGTACAACTAATACTATGAAGCTAACACCGGAGTAGACAGAGCTTGTTTTATGGACCTATCTGATGCTTGTTAACAAATACTGACAGAAGATGCATCGAAATATGGGGAAAAAAATCTCTGAGTATCTTTTTCAATTGAGCAAACCTTGCAGTCTAACCTTGAGATTACATAATCAGAGGGTGATTATAATGTACTCGCACTGCATGATGGCGTAATTTCAGATTGTTTTGGTGTTCCGAAATACATATTTACATTCATAATTGAAACAAATTTCTTTTTTTTTTTAAATTACTTATATATGAGTCCCTGTATTTGGTAGATCTACATCAGTTACAACCTTTTTTGAAATAAAACGGATATTTGGTGTAAAATTTTAACTTCGCTATATTCCTTTTGTATTTAATACGTACTTCAAAATGAATATGTCGTAGTCCAAACTAGTACCTAGGCAGGTCCAGAATCTGCCCAGAGCAAACTGGAATTCTGTCTAGACCAAAGTGGAATTCTATTTTGGCTAGGTAGCTACACAATCTGCCTAGACCAAATTGGAATATTTTCTAGTAGAATATGGTACTCATACATGTGTGGTTCTGATACATGTACTTATATATGGTACTGATACATGTGAATCTTATTTTACTTTAACTCCAAAATAAAAGACGTTTAATCAGAAATTCAGAGTGAGAATAAATTTTGACTTTTGCACTTCGGTGGAAAAAATGTGGAAAACGGAGCAGTTGCGAGAAAAATACAAATATACTGTTGGAATTAAAAATTCCTCTCATTTGTCGTAAACATATGTGGGTTGATATGATTTAAAAAAAAAACAGAAAACAATTCATTTTGGTCTAGACAAAAATTGTAATTCTAATTTGGTCTAGGCAGATTCTGTATCTGCCTTAATTCCAATCTGGTCTTCGACAAATATATATGGATTATTTTTATTTCAAATATTCTTTTTACTTCAATTGAGGTTCTTACATACGTCCATGGAAGTATCTATAAAGTATAGGGCAAAAAGTTCGACCTATGACAGCGGTTGGTCGATGACAGTGCAAAAACCACATAAACATACGTTAATAATACGACAATTAATAACATTTAACCCTGTACCAATCGACAAAAAAATTAGACTTGTCCAAATTCAAAGCATTTGCAGACGACAAATAAATTATATCTCAAATGTCAAAATTTATATTCGAAAGGGTTGAAAACATCGTGGGAAAAGGAGAAAATGCTGGTTACCAGCATTTTCTCCTTTTTCCCACGATGTTTTCAAAAGCTTTCACCACTATGGTCGTACTATCACTAGAATGAGTGGTAAAAGGTTATTGTACATTAATAATACGACAATTATAACATTTAATTATCATTGCACTTATAAATCAAAAAAACAATACTCTCAGTAAATCAGAGTTTGAAAAAACTCTGTGTGGATCGACATTCTCCTAATTCTTGATACTTCAAACGTCTGAACGAGTTCAATTCGTGTGTTTGCAAAAATACCAAGTGCTCATGTTTTTACGTGGGCAGTGGTAAATTTCCCGGGGAAACAAGGGGAGTCTTTTACTAAAATGAAAAACTGTTGTTTTTAATTATAAAAACAGAATGGCAAAAGGAATTAGACTGGTGTGGCTTTGTTTGTGTGTATGGACATATATAGGGATTGTTAGAGGCGTTCATAGAAATAGTAAGTACACTTTTCTTTAATGAAAAAAGGAAACATTCGAAAAGTTTGGCTGACATTTATTGACTTATTAGAACCCCTCTCTCTCTCTCTCTCTCTCTCTCTCTCTCTCTCTCTCTCTCTCTCTCTCTCTAATACTTCTGCTAAGATTCGTTTCTTAACCCATTAGCACACAATTCCGAATTTAAACGACCCTAAGAATATGGCCCTTTGAAAACATTGTGGGAAAAGGAAAAAAATGCTGGTTACCAGCATTTTTTTCCTTTTCTCACAATATTTTCTACCCTATCGAAGAACAGTTCCACCATTTGGGCCACATTGAAATTGTCATCTGCAAATACATTCTATTCGGACAAGGCTGAAATTTAGTGATCTGGTAGAGTTAAAATACAGAATACATTGTCGGGAAAAAGAAAACTTTCTGGTTTCTCCAATATTTTAAAAGGTTTCTGTCTCAGGACTGTTAAAACTCATGATCGTTAAACAAAATATTATTTGGGAAAAGGTCAAACTTCTTTTGACAAATCCCATGTGGTTTGTATAGCGATTAATGAATTTTAAAGTCATTTCAAAGAGTGGAAGGGTGAAATATTTAAATTCCCTTTCTGTCCAAGAAATCAATTCGAATCTTCTACGATATACCTTGTGTGCTTGTCATCAGACCTCTCCAACAATGGTGAGCGGCAGACTGCCACAGAATATGCTGTCTTCTAGCGCAATTGTTCTGATACACAGCCTGTTTCGTCATAGTTTCTTAAATATAGTGAAATTTAATAAAAAGGAAATAGACGAGGTTTATTTCTTTTTATAAATGACGAATTTCAGAAAAAAAAAAATTTAGTAATTTGCCATGCCTGCGAACAACCTCTCTAATAACTGTAGTTTTTTTTTATTAAGCAAATATTCCAAGCAGAAGGAAAAATGAGAATTTCGTTAAAAAGGAGAAAGAATACCGCTGGACAATAACATGCAACTTGAAAACGCGACAAGAGGGTCAAATTACCGTCATGTAAAGCATATGAGGTTTCTACGCGGCGGCTTTTTTGCTCGTTTGTTTACATGTGCCAAAATATATATTGAAATTGAAAGCCAATAAACTATTTGAAAAAATCGATGCTAACCTCTCCTGGCTTCTTTTTTAAAGAAGCCAACTCGTATTTACTGTTGATCCTTCCAATATACTGCTTGGGCTCAGGACGTTTTGTTAAGATTGTTACGAACAAATTTGCATTTGCAAGTTTTACATAACTACAATATGGTGGCATATTTCTGCCACGAGATACAAGATACGTAACTATCGCGATTATTAAAAAAAGAAACTGTAATAAATCAAAGTTTCTAGGAAAATTTACCTTTCCGTTTCATCTAGATGAATTTTCCAGTAAACTTTGATTTATCGCAATATTTTTATTTTAGATAATCATGATCGTTATTTTGTATTTTTCCTTTTTCTACAATGTTTTTCAAAGGTGTCTTCCTTACGATTTTTTTAAACTCGGACATGTATCCCAAAGGTAAATGACAACAAATTATGACTCGCCAATTCTGAAAGGAAAAATATCTCCATACGCAGCTAAAATGACAAACTTGTTTCCCTTTATGCACAATGTTTAAAGAGTCATTTTTTTACATGACGGAAAAAACACGCGATCTTGTTGTGAGGAGTTAGGGCACAAGCTTCATTTCACCCTTACAATTTAACGTCCAATGAAATTGCTTTATTTCATGGTTTCCGGTAGGATATCGAGAATAGCAGTGAAAATATTTTTCGATCTTACACTGGTACCACCAGTGAAAATACCGATTTTCACGTTCTTGTTGCCTTGGTAAATTGCGCGTGCCTAACAACCAGATGGGAAATATGACGTCATATACCTTACATTTCTCGCGCTTGACGTAACGTTGCTATGCGGGAGGGGTACGCCACGGGGAATAAGGGAAAAGAACTGTACTGAATTTTGATAAAGCTCCTCCCAGAAAGGGTTAAAAGCATGAAATAAATAGAATATTTTTTTTTTTCGGTGAAAGATCGAAATTTATTTCATCTCGTGAACACCATCGGTAATATTTTCACTCGTGGCTGCGCCACTCGTGAAAATATTACCGATGGTGTCCACTCAATGAAATAAATTTCGATCTTTCACCGAAAAAAAAAATATCCTCTATATAATACTATCATGTGTACATACAGAATATCTTATTCTATATTGGACGCTGCAGAGTCAAATATGGATTTTTCATAACGAGTTAATAGTCCAATATAAATTTTTCAAAACGAGGTTAGAGTTCCAAATATCGACATTTGACCTGAGGAGTAGTCTACCGAAGTCCGTTGTCAACAAAGTAATTTCAAACCCCTCTTTGATATGTTTTGATATTTATATTATTAGTAGTATCTAAATTGAAATGGCCTTGTACTTGTCGTTTACTTTTAATGTCAATACTTCCGAAAGCGTGAAATAAAGAGGTTATTTAACATTCTTGGATAATGAAACAATTCAATCGGATTTGTACACTGCAGAACCAATCTATATTTCTGACATGGCTGTCGCCTCATCCAAAGTATAGACAGGTTCTGCAGTGTGTCTAATAGAATTCAGTATTGTAACCAATAATGTTAAATAACCTCATAGTATTGTACCCAGTAATGTTAAATAACCTCATAGTTTTGTACCCAATAATATTAACCCTTAGGCTGGTGATCGCGACTTGCTTTCTTTATGCGGACCGTGTAGATCAAGGTCAGACTGCACAGATTGTGCAGTCTGATCTTGGATCTATACTGTCCGATGTGGAGATGTTTTTCTTCAAAGAATGCATTTGAAATAGCACCATTTAGGTTTTTTATAACCTTGAAAAGAAAGTTGCATTCAATTTATTCTGCAGGAGAAAGGTTAACTCTTTACCAAATGACAAAATTTTAGACTGGTCCAAATTGAAAGCACTTGCAGACGACAAAATAAACGTAACTCAAAAATTGAAATCTGATTTAGGAAAGCTAGAAAATATTGTGGGAAAAGGCCACAATGCTGGTTCCCAGCATTGTGTCCTTTTCCCACAATGTTTTCAAAGGCATTGACCTCAGAGTCGTAAAAACCAGGGATTGTTTGGTAAAGGGTTAAATAATTTTATAACATTTGGAAACATTTACAGGTATGAAAAAGCTTGGTTTTTGCTAATCTTATTGTTTGGTTTCATTCCATTATGAAAACAAACCTGCGTCACATTAATCATCAGCATCACGACTTTTTCCAGATAACAATGTCCATAAAAGCCTTGCCCAGATCAACTTGAAGACAAAATACCAGTTAGGCAATTTCTGTAAAATGATAAAACAATTTAAACCCTTAGCGTTTACCAAACAATCTCTGGTTTTTACGACCCAAAGGAAGAAGCCTTCTGAAAACATTTTCTCCTTTTCTCACAATATTTTCTACTCTTCTAAAGTCAAGTGTCGATTTTTGATTCACATATATTTTGTCGTCTGCAGATGCTTTCAATTTGGACCAGTCTAAAATTGTATCGTTTGGTAAAGAGTTAAAACAGATGATAAACTTTCAGATTTGTCCAAATTGAATACACTCGCAAACGACAACTTACTTTTACTGAAATGAAGTAAATTGGTGTGAATTTACTTTAAGATAGAGGAATTAATAATGTTAAAAAATAACATGAGAAAATACCAGTTATAAACATCTTCTTTTTTTCTCACATTGTTTTCAAAGGCTTTCATTCCCAGGTTCGTTAATACACATGCTTGTTTGTATGTTAAACAATGCCTTCAACAACCCTTATTTTTTAATGATGACGTCACTACAAGCCATTTACAAGAAGGAAGGTCCATTTCCTTCATTCGTTATTGATAATTTAAGGAGTGGAATGGAATAAACAAATTTTATGGGGAAATAAAACACGTTTGTTTAGAATTAGAATCGGTCGCATGATTACTGAATCAAAGCATTGAGAACGCTGAAGTGGCATTTGTCAAAGAAGCCATTGTGTGGAATAAATAATTTGAAAGAATTATTTATTTATTCAGATATTGACTTGAAAGTCAACCTACTGTGAAAATGAATTTTTATTTTTTTGGTTGAGGGGACAATGCTCATGACAAAGTTGGGATTATTTGTGTATTGGTGGTCTCCCTTTAATCATTAGGTGGAGTCATGAGTAACATCCCTTGACAGTAGGATGCATAATGGACAGAGAGAGAAACTATGTGAATATATCGAATAATATTAAGTTTGTACCGGAAAAATATGATTTTGAGATATCTTTGGTAGTTAACAGTTAATTCCAAATAAAACAATCAATCATTTCGACCTTTAAATATACATGCCCAATTAAATGGAGTATGGTGAAATCATGGAATGAACAAGCCACGAGACGAACTGATTTTGGAACGAAAAAGTCCAGGATCAAGTGATCGGTAACAAAAGTTTGTACCATTGCGACAATAGAAGGTTATTCATAAGCGAGTGAAGCTATTTTCAATTTAAAACAAGGGTATTTCCACGATTGATGGCCTAATCCTGTGTATTTAAACATGCCAATTCCAATTACATATCTGAATGCAACCGAAAACTCACTTGCAAGAGAAAAATTGAGTTTAAATAGGTTTTCTTCCTTTGGCTTTGCACAAAATACGATACATGATTTTCAAAATTCAATCTTGAACTCACAGTGGTATTGTCTTCGACAAATACTACAAAATCCGACTAACCCTCGTCTACATAATTCCAACCTTGACTAGGACACCATTTCCCACAATGTTTTCCATTACGTCATATATAAGTTGTCTGCAAATACTTTGAATCTTTGTTGTGTTGAAACGAGTCGAAAGACTATGCCAAGCTGTCATTGGTAGCAACGGGTATATATACTCGTTATAAGGCCCATACCGAATCAATAACTAGCTTTTTTTAGCAAGTTCCGTTACTCGTTTTGGTAAAAAAAAAGTGGTTTTAATTACGATCATCGTAATATATCTTGATCAGCACTATCCTTAAAATTATCTCCCTTTGAAATTTATCAAAATTTCAAATTTTGCAAATTTCGCAATTTCTTCAAACATCCTTTTGCTTGGACATCACTCAACATGAGGGGTAGCTACTTTTCCAACAAAGAAATTGTTGATATGAGGCCTCTGCATGAAACCATGCAATCTTAGAGTTATCTCCCTTTAAACTAGTCTAGTATCAATGTCAGTTGGTGATTAACCCTTTCCAAAGTTGACCAATCCATGGTTTTTATAACCCTGGGATAGAAGCCTTTTGAAATCATTGTTCGAAAAAAAAAGAAAATTCTGGTAACCAGTATTTTCTCGTTTTCCCACAATCTTTTCTCCCCTGCTGGAAACAACTTTCAATTTTTCAGTTACGTTTATTTTACCGTCTGTGAGTGCTGGTAATCAGCATTATATCCTTTTCCCTCAATTTTGTCAAAAGACTTCTTGCACCGGTTCTGATTGCGTAGTAAAGAATTAAACGAAACGATGGGTAGAAAACATTGTGGTTACCAGTATTTTCTCCTTTTTCCTCAATGATTTTATAAAGATTTGCCAACATTTTCTCCTTTTCCTATAATATGTTCAAAAGGCTTATTGCACTGGGTCGGATTGTGTGGTAAAAGATTAAATGAGATGGGGAATTAAAAATGTGTTTGATTGATAGAATTCGTCTTTGATAGGGTAGAAAACATTGTTGGAAAAGGAGAAAATCCTAGTTACCAGCAATGTCTCCTTTTCCCTCATTGATTACATAAAGGTTTAAATCATCCATTCTGACAGCGGTGCAACAAGATGACTGTTGAATAAGTTTTAAGGGAGATAACTCCATTTTTGCAAGGTATTAGATACAGGTTATTTATCATGAATTTGTTTAATGGAAAAGAAGCTTTCAATAATGATTAGTAATGTCCAAGTCAGAAAAAAATCAAGAAATTATGGGGGTAGATGAAAAAAAAAAAAACAATTTTGTTGATTTTCAAAGGGAGATAATCTTACCATCCTTTATTGTAAGTAGAAAAAATACCAAAGAAAAACAGAGGCCTTGAAGGGCCTGAAATGGCTCTCCTGGCAGTGATTTTGCCTTTATGCAAGCAAACATTATGAATTCATGATGCAAACAGAAAAAAACACAAAGATTAAAACAAGAAACGCTCCATAATCTAGTCAATTGTAAAATTGTAGGAAACATTGTGGAAAGGAAGAAAATGCTAGTTACCAGCACTTTCTCCTTTTTCCTCAATGATTTCATGAAGTTTCCTTTGGTTAATTGAATAGTAAAGGGATAAACCATCCATTCTGACAGCAATGCAACAAAATGACTGTTGAATAAGTTTTAAGGGAGATAACTCCATTTTGCAAGGTTTTGGATACAGGCTAGTTATCGTGAATTTGTTTGATGGAAAAGAAGCGTTCAATGATAATGAGTAACGTCCATGTCAGAAAAACTTTAGAAATTGTGTGATAAACGGAAAAAAGCCGATTTTGTTGATTTCCGAAGGGAGACAATCTGATCATTCTTTATAATAAGTAGAATCATAGGACTGATAGTCACCTGGTCGGTAATGTGTTAGAAGTTTTCACCCTTACTAAATTTCCAAAGGTAATCTATGACAAGCGCTGAAGATACAAGATGACCTAACCATAAGATGATATAATTTCTGAGTTGTGGAGAGCTCTAATCGTAAAATCACTCACGTAAATATTAAAATTCACATGAAAAAAATATGTGGAGAGAATCAAAATTTATGCCAAGCAACAGCTTTAAACAGGTCAAATACTTGGTAGAACTCACGTACCAGCCTGTTTTATGATATTTGTTTACCGCAGCTAACTGATCTTTGGGCGTACACTGATAGCAGCTTCCGATTTGCGAGACTGTACGTTGGTCCATGGTGCTTATGGGTAATTATCAAACAATTCTTACTACTGAGTAAGCATTCTTAACAAATAATCTCAGCGTCCAGTAGAAAAGACGCTTGTTGTTGAAAATACTATTAAGCATGTCCTCAAACTTGATCAGTTCACGACCACTTATCTCAGATACGAAATTACACTTGATGACTCTGTGTACTCTCTTTACTGATCCCATAGATCAGTATGATACCAATGAGAGGCGACTCAAAAACGATCTACAGCCCTTGAAAAAAACCTGTCTGGGTAGAGATGAGTTAATGCTCTGGAAAGTAATTAAAATAGCTTTCTATCAATACATTTAAAACTGCATGCAGATCAAAGAAAACAGCTTAACCATGTCTGGCAATAGCAGGCTTAATGCATCTCCGAGACACACGATACCGAGGAAATACATTACATACAGGAATTCAGATCTATAAAATTCATTCAGTCTGACTATTTACTAGATTATGGAGGTAGACTTATCCGTCATCATGCATAAAATTAACAAATAGCAAAAAGTTTCGACCCATGTCAGCCTGCGCAGACTGCGCAGGCTGACATGGGTCGATACTTTTTTGCAGATGTGTCAAATCCCCTTTTCACAGAGCATAGCTTTTTTATCCAACGGTATTTCATGGATTTATTAAAGATGAATTCCGTTGTTTAAGCCTATACGTACACCTTCCCGTGTTTTAACGACAAAGTAAATCAAAGAGCTAACGCACTGAAGGCAGCAGATTTCTTTTCTTGCTCCGAATACATTCTACTAATTGGTGTGTTTTATGATGGTGTTGTATGATCGTTTTCCTCGTAAAATGATATAAATCAAACCGAAAAGTTTATCATAGAACTCTTAAATCATCAATGAGATTAGGATACGATTTCACCAGGGTCCGAGTTCTCCAGCAACGTGTTAAACCCGACACAATTTTTGTTTTGTCTAAGTTGAAAATCTTTTGTTATCTTAAATTAAAAAAGACAACTGAACCATAATGTTTTTTTTTCTCAGAGAACATACAGTATTAAGTTGAACTATTCTTTTTGAATATCACTGGCAGAACTATTTTGTATGTGTACGAAACAAGGTTTTGTTTACACGCGTATCAAGGCAAGACCTGTCGGAAGCAAAAATCTGACCTAGATTACTATTGTTGGCTTCAAAAACCGGTATATACGCATGCACGCGTTATCATGGTTATGTGGGAGCTATCACGATTCTAGGACAATTGCCCCCGGGCAATTGCTCTCCGGACTATTGCCACCGAGGACAATTCCCCTCGACTATTGCCCCCGAAGGCATCCTTGTCCGGGGGGGGGGAAGGCAATGGTCCGGGGATAAATTGTCCTGGGGCGGGGGGGGATTGTCCCTTCAATAGTCCGGGGGAAATTGTCCTCGGGAGGGCAATGGTTCAGGGGGAGTTGTCCTCAGGGGGCAATTGTCGGGGGGGGGGGCATTGTCAGGGGGGGGCAATTGTCCTGATACGAGATAGCACAGCGGTTTGAACCCGCTGCTAAAAAAATAGAAAAAATGTTTTGATGACGTCTAAGAAGAAAGCAGCCTTTTTAGTTTGATTTTCGGTCACGTGAAAACGCCAAGTTCACAAATAATTCGATTTCAAACGTAGAATTGAATTACAATGATTGTATTGTTGGACAGTCGAAATTTGAAGTTCCAAAGATTTCATTAGGCTTTTATCAGTTTTTTATACTGTTTCCCAGACAATGAGGTGGTCTGTAACGAACAAAATCAGAAAGATTTTGAAAATATTGCAGGTAGAGGAGAAAATGTTAGTAACCAGCATTTTCTCCTTTTCCCACAGTGTTTTCTACCCTTTCGAAAGAAAATCCTATCGTTTGAACTATTTTTATTTCGTCGTCAGTTCAATGGCTTTAGAATAGTGCCACGTGATATAGGATTGACTTTTCGTTCGCAAAGGGCAATGACAATCTATCTTTCATCCCTATCACTCTTATGTTATCTGGTACTTTAGTCTGTGGTGTTCAGATGTTTCATTGTCTATTTTTCTTTACTGTCCCTTAAGTACTGAAATGTTTTAATTTTTTTCAGCTACCATTAAGACTGTTGTTTCTTAAATATGTAATTTGAGGAAGGGAATGGCCGAATCTAAATTGTGAGAACTTGTGGCCAGATCCCTTTGCTAATGATCCCTCCATGTATGTTTCATTCGATGTACTAGAAATTGTTTTATGTATTGCTTTTGTTGACATGTACATGAGTATGGCAATAAAATATATTTAAACTAAACTAAAAGGCAAGCTACAGTGCTTTTCAGGACGTAAATTGATCAGGATCAAAGTGCTGAAGGGCTCGGAAGGCTAGGGTTGGGCTCAACGTATGATTTCAATGCCTTTTCTTATTCCTGAATGTGATCAGGTATTAAGGTTACAGCACCTTAATGGGATTCTTGTAAGATCGCCTTTCATCGCCGAGAAAAACGTACGGAATCGGGTAAGACTCGGGTAATTCGTAATCGGTCGGTCAATACACGCTGGTTCCCTATCCTTAAAGAACCTAAATTTGTTGATGTTAAAGGCTACCGTGGACGTAATTAAACACAGATAGTTAATGATCCTCTTCCTCAACAATGTTCGCTCAAATGGAATAATTGTTCCTTTCTATTTTACAGCTGCCAATATCATAAGATCATCTACGCATACAGACTTCAGCAAAAGTCATGTGACCAGTCTCGACCAATCTCGTCAAACATCTGGGTCATTGCTACGGCCGAGTTCTAACAGATTTTCTGGCTCACAGTCCGTCGACCCCATCAGGACTAGCCAAGTAGACAATAGTATACTTCTTTACCCACCACCGTCCCGAAGTTCACGAATATCTCGTTCAGATAGGCTTGGAAACTCTTTGCCATTTTCGGCCGTAGAAAGAGATAGAAATGTACATCTTTTGCCACACAGAGAGAGAACAACGTTTGATTATTCTACAGAGCCAGTCGGTGAACCACCTGTAACATTTTTAAACAGAGAGAGAATTCGTAGAAGAAATAGAATACTGTCAGAAAGCGCGCATGCGCCACCGGATGTTCAGCCATCTTCATTTGACCCACCTATTATTTCCCGACAAGAAGATGTGATACCGTACTCTGAACCAGGCGGTGGGAGAGATGCTTCGCCATACATGTATGGCAGCAGTAGAACACGTGTGCCATACCGATTCCCGGATGTTCGACCGCTCCACAGTCAAGAGCCTTGGTTTCAAGGAGAAAGCCCTTTTACTACCTCATTTCCTGGTGATGGCGGAATCAATGGATCCCCGAGCTTCGAATCACCACCTTCGCATCTCCCAATGGAACGCTTTCACAATTACGAACAACTAATGACATCAATTGATCAAATGCTTGATGCCCTACCAATGCATATGCGATTGATGCTGGTAAGAAGGCGTTTGATGCGCCGTCGCCATAGGCAGCGACAACTGCCGTTGGAGCATGAGCCGTTTTTCAGGGGTCCGATGTTTTAATATCGTAATTATATAGTACATTAACATAACGTGTGCAAGAAATGTTCCCCAACACAAGCTATCTCTGAAGAAGAAGGGCATTCGGAATATTCTTCGAAAAGAAGAAAATGCTGGTAACGAGCATATTCTTCTTTTCCAACGATATTTCTTCTCTTTGGAAGAGGAAGGTAAATCCTAATAATTCAACTATCAGATTGTGTTGTCTTCAAATTCTTTTAATGTGCATGTATCAAAACTACTCCTCACTGATGAGAATTCACAGACAATTTTCAAACAAGAGGGCTATGGTGTCCCTGAACTGCTCACCTGAGACTTTGTACATTTTGGAATATGTTACGAAATCTAGTCACTGTTTTTTTCTGATATGACCCAGATGATCTAGTTGTTTGCCGAGCTGACAGAAAATTTGACATATCGAAAGTACATTTAGACAAATTAGCTCATCCACTGTTACAAGTATTGGATAAAAAATGTGACCTCAACAGAATACACAAGGTTTTACAAAAGTTTTGGCGACGCTGTAATTAGGTTTGGTACTCGTTCGAGATATCATCAGAACAACCATTCTGACCGTTTTTCAAGAACCTAGACCTAAAAATGAGATATCTACAGTGAACAATATGCTTATATACCTGAAAAAAAATGTGGCCTCTAATGTTTACACAAGGTTTTTTCCCAAAATTTAACTTGGTGACTTAGTTTTCTTTTTCATTTTAAGTTACCCTGGGTCGAACACTGTTCGAGATGTTATTGCAACAAACATTCTGACCACTGTTTATGAATATTTAACTGAAAATGTAGCCTCTTGAACGTACACAAGGAACACGGACACAGCGTGATCACAAAAGCTAGCTACGGGCACTTCGTGCTAAGGTGAGCTTAAAAGGCTAGTGAACACGGCATAAGGATGATTTCGCTAATGCTAATGCTGTTTTTCCTAGAAGGAATAGAAAGACGTAAATATTTAAATTATTTGATTTATGTGAATCACGTTCAACAATGTTGTACTCGTCATTAGAGAGATCAAAAGGGTAGATGCGAAAATTGAAAACTAAATTAAGCTGTTTAAATTTACTACTCACGCGTAGGTCATTTTTACTCATGTCCAAGGTTCACAGTGTAGGACCGGAAGTGTGCATTGTTTCATATTGTATGTCACTTGGGAGTCTGTACAGCGGCGAAATGTCACTTGATTCTAAAAAACTGTGTTTCCATGGTAAGTGAAGTTAATATTTTTTTCATTTATTTTTATATTTAATTGAATTCTTTCCATCCACATGTACTTTTGATATATATTAAACATGCCAGGCACCTGATCGTGCAATATGCAACCTCCTTATAGCAATAAGAATGTCTTGATCATCTTGATGTGAGAAAATTGAAATGATTTTCGACTACAAAGAATAGCGGAATTTTCGCTTTAGCGCACACGAGAGAGTTTTTTCTACGATTAAAAGGTCTGCCGATGTGTCTACTTTCTCTTTTCATCAACAAGTTCCAAGTTGTGACCTTAAAAGCGATTAAAATGACGAAATTCCAGCATGTCTACCAACAGAATTTTGTACTGTCACTTGTATAAAATAGCGTAGATCTCAAGTGACTGTACAACAGTTTATCAAGTGACAGTACAAATTCCCTATGTTGACATGCCATTTTAAACGAACGATTAGGAGGATTGTAGTCGATTTTGTTACCAATTCTTTACATGTTTTCAAACAAAAGTGAATAAAGAAACTGTCTATACATTTTCCATTCAGCAAAAAAGCTTTTAATGATGATTAGTCAAACAAAATACCCCGTTGTTTTTAGGCAAAATCATCTGTATTTTAGTATGATTACATGATCAAGGCATCCCCATATCTCCAGGAAAGCTTTTCAGAGCACATGAGTGTTCTTGATACAGTCTATGATTAACAAACAAATAACTGGGTATGAAGGTTTTATAATAGCTATCAAAATAAATGAAAAATTACCAGCTTGACTTACCGTGTGTTAGCAATTTTCACGACCAAGTGACATTTCACCGCTGTACAGACTCCCAAGTGACATACAATCTCAAACACTGTACACTTCCGGTCCTACACTGTGAGGTTGTTTTCAATGCCCTTAAATTTCATTTCTCACCAAATATATTTAGATGTTGCCCTCCTCATCATTTTTTCTATTTGTTTCAGGAGGGGGGGGGGGGGGCATAATAACATTGAAAAAATATATGTGACCCATCACGCAAAAAGGGAACTTCTGGGAACAGCGAAAAGCGTTAACGAACCCTAGTTACACAAGAGGGCCATGGTGCCCCTGAACTGCTCACCTGAGACTTTGTACATTTTGGAATATGTTACGAAATCTATATAGTCAATGTTTTTTCTCTAATATGACCCAGATCATCCGCCGAAATCAATTCATTTTTCTGTAGATGACAGTTTAACTCTTTACCAAACGACAAATACATTAGACTGGTCCAAATTGAAAGGATTTGCAGACGACAAATTAAACGTAACTGAAATTAATATTTTTTGTTTTGGATGGGGAAGAAAACAATGTGGGAAAACGAGAAAATGCTGGTTACCAGCATTTTCTCCTTTTCCCACAATGTTTTCAAAAGGCTTCTTATACAAGGGTGCTAAAAGTCCTGATTGTGTGGTAAAGAGTTAACAAAGGAACTGGGAAAACAAATTACCAGATTTTCTTATTAACATGGCGTATCAGCATCTAAAATCACAACCAGGTAAAGTAATGAGCTATTTTGTCTGGTAAGAAAGTAAGTTGATGGTATTTATTAAGAGCACAAAGACTGATTGTTTGATGATCATGATGATGATGATGATGATGATGATGGGAAGAGGAGGAGGAGCCAGAATTCTCACCTGCAGTCTCACTTATACTATTCGGTATATCGGCTCCCATTGCTGGTCCTCTCGATGGCCATTGAAGAACTGATATCGAATCACCTGCGGCGCCATGACAGCTCAATATATTGGAACTTTTAGATGGGCTCGAACTTACGTCATAAAAGAAAACACTTTCGATACTTGAAGGGCCGTCATCGTAAACGGTATCCTCGAAACAGGATTGTGCGTCAATATAAAACAAACAACCTCGGCTTGAGCGTGTGTTGTGATGGTCAGAGCGACGGAGACTTAAACCTGTGTCATTAATATCAACTGTGACGTCACAGCATGAACCTACGCCACAACAAAACACATTATCTAGACTTGAAACTGGGTCGGTAAGAAAGGTTTGACCATGGCTACAACAACTCGGGTTATCTAAAATAGAGTACAGATGTGTTCTATAACTGTATCGCTTGTGTGGTCTCCAACGTTTGTTTTGAGGTCCGTTTTGTGGTCTCGATCTAAATGTTTGCTGTTAGTGTTATCTTGCAGGTCGATGCCTGGTTCTACATCTCTGTCAATAAATAGGAGTGAAACACGATCTGTGAAAAGGGGGCATAACTCTTTAACAACCGACAAAAAAGTAGCTCTTACCAATTTGAAAGCATTTGCAGATGACAATTTTAAAGTGCCCCAAATGATGGAATTTCTCTTTGATAGGGTAGAAAACATTGCGGGAAAAGGAGAAAATGCTGGTTACCAGCATTTTCTCCTTTTCCCACAATGTTTTCAAAAGGCTTCTTTCTCATGGTCGTTGAAAGTCGGGATTGAGTGGTAAAGGGTTCATTAAATCATCCGAGAAAAGTATCGACCCAGGTCATGGAGCGAAACTTTACGCTGTTGGTCAAATTTGCTACATGCCAAAGGACCAGTCTTTCTCATGATCAAGTCTATTGTTAAAGAAAAAGGGCGGATATCATGGATTTATAAGTATGTAATATCCAACTCGGTACCTTGAATGATGAAGATACATTGAGCCCCCTTCTGTCAGAGCAGAATAGATATCTTCGGCCGCTGTAATGTAGGGTTGGAGCAGCACTCCCTTACACCAGAGCCTTTGGGTTTGAGCTTCGTGATAAGCAGAACCAGCTTCAGATACATGTACTTCCGCCATCTTTTGGCTCAAGTGCTGGTCCAGGCTCCTGCATTTTCTCCTTTTCCCACAAGGTTTTCAAAAGCTTTTCTTCCCAGGGTCGCGTAAAACCAGGTGAGTTAAATCTCGGGAGAAAAGTGTGCCCAACGTGGGACTCGAACCCACAACCCGCGAAACACTAGTACCGCAGCTCTACCTCTACCCAACGTCATATATCACAACACTCCTCTCCTTCTTGATTTTTTTGGGAGTAATCAGCTCCCCTTTCAGTCACAGGTGCCTGACGTGTCTGGTATCATACCATCCCTCTACATAGAGGGATGGTATGATACCAGACACGTCAGGCACATATAGACGGATGGTATGATACCAGACACGTCAGGCACCTGTGCTTTCAGTCCCCATGGACCGCTGGTGCCGCATCCCGCGTTTACCTCGTTGCCAATGAAGTAAATCTAGGGTGGAAAGTGTGCCAGACGTAGGGACTGAACCCTCGACCCCCTGAACACCAGTACCGCAGCTCTACCAACTGAGCTAGCCGGGCATCTGGTCGCGAGTCTACCCAACGTCATATATCACAACACAGGACTTGTTTGGTAAAGATTTCAGGTTAAAAGTAGCGCGTCAAATCAAATTGATAACAAATAATGCACAGACTTTACTGACAAAACAAAATGACCGAGGTTTGTCCGATAGGGTGCATTGTATCCATTAAAATTTCAAATTAAAACCCATAAAACCATTTACCTAGATTTTTCAGATATATCGTCGAAATTAGGAAATATTCTCTCAAGAAAAGAGATGCTTGCGCTTTGTTGTTCTAGCAAGGCACACAGGTGACGTCATTTAACCGTCCCATGGTCTCGTGGTGCAGACATCTAACCCATTTCGAAGCAAGCGGTGGGAGGTTTGAACCCCGGATCAAAACATCTTTGGAAAAGCAGGTAGGTCATCCCCCGGTGAGGTATTAACCATTCATTAAATGCTTAATTTCCCTGATGGCTTGGCTTAAAATATTATGATCAGAAAGAAAGTAACCGGAGCTATGTACTGATAAAGGGTGTGACTTCGATTTCATAACTAAGAAATATTAATTATTATCCACTAAACCCTATGTTGTAGGCATTCATTAGAATCGTCTCATCGAGACGATTCTAATGAGTACCCACAACATAGGGTTTGGATGAGAAATAACGGATTTAGAATGCCATCACTCCTTCTTCTCTAGAGCTCGGAACTGTAACTGTACCAGACGGACGAAGCTCGGAACTGTAACTGTACCAGACGGACGAAAGTGTCAGAGAAGTATGGTCTTATGCCTCTGAAACTCTGTTGGTCTATCAGGGAATAACAAAATTTTCATTTATGGACAGTGTTACTATAAATAGCACATTGGCGATTTCCCTCTGCATCGTAAACGGTAAATTACTGTACATACGACATAGAAAGAGTCGCCTATGCGATATTTATATAGAAACAGTGTTAATTAATTAAGAAATAATCTTCTTTCTATCATAGTTTATCGTTCAATAAACCTCAGTTGTGAGTTATGAGACGCAATGATTAATCCACTGAGCCACACAGGACCCAAAGAGATTCTGGAGATGAGCATGTACATATAATCTGATCACAGGAATTTGACATTCAATAACAAAAATAAATGACAACATATGAAAAAAATCTCCCCTATATGTAATATAAACACAAGGAATGCAACGTCTCGATTGCTGGCGCTAGCATCCGACAACTTTTCCCAACCAAAATCACTCACGAAACAAACGTTGATCATATTCTCCTTTAGCCTAGCGATAGACAACAGAATTATGTACCTGCGACATCCGGCGATACCTCAGTAGACACCTGTCAACCGGAGATATCCGTCATGTTTTACAACTCTATTCGAAAATTTTGATTTGTCTGAGACTCCATTCGCTGACGTTACAAGAAGAGCCAGGAAGCGTATTTTCGTATTACTTACTACTATCATTTTTTTTTTTTCGTTTTTAAGATATTTATGGACATCACATGATACTAAAGATTGTACAAAAATCTTTAGTATCATGTGATGTCCATAAATATCTTAAAAACGAAAAAAAAAAATACGCTTCCTGGCTCTTCTTAATCCTTTACCACACAATGACGACTTTTAACACCCCTGAAAGAGAAGGCTTTTGCAAACATTGTGGGATAAGGAGAAAATGTTGGTTATCAGCATTTTCTCCTTTTCCCACCATGTTTTCTACCTTATCAAAAAAAAAAAAAAAACTCATTTCATATGAGCCACATTGAAACTGTCATCAGCAAATGCTTTCAATTCGGAGAGGTCTAAAATCTTGTAGTGTGGTAATGGATTAATTGTTTGTATGGAGTTTGACACCATTTTCAACATTATTTCAGTTATATCATGACAGGGAGTGCACCTATCCATGCTTTCCTCACAACATTCTTTCGAAGCTACTGGGTGCTTTCCCACATAACCATCGTCAAAACAATGGTAAAAAGTGGGAGAGGAATAAATCCTGTCACAGTGACTGTCATCAATTCTTGGAAAGATATTGGCCAAGCCAGGCAACCCCCCCCCCCCTCCCCTGTGTAATCAGTAAATATTTTAACTCAAAATTTCTCAATCAAGCTTGCTCCAAAAACCATCCTACTGAACTCATGAAACACACGAGTGAAACAAAGGAAGATATTGAACTTTTCAGGGTTTTGCATATTTAGTGTTTCATATTTATTAAGTTTGACATGCAAAATCTAGATCTAGAAGGAGGCTGGAAAAAAAAGGAATTTATTCACAACTATGTACAAGAATATTGGGACGAAACAAGTAAGTGCGAACAAGTATACGGACGAAAAGGTCTGATTCCAAAGCCGGCACCAGCTAACCGGAAACAGGTATGATGGCGGAAACACTACAATTTGCACGTGCATAGTCTTGTTATCAAAATTTTGATGTTGAAAGTCAAGTAGAACTGTACGATCAAATAGAGACAATCCTTAAGGTAAAAAATCACGTTGATGAATATGTAGAGATTCAAAGTTGACAAACAACAAGGGGAATTTAGAAAAGAAAGGAACAAGCGTCACACACACACCCCACTCGTTTTCGGTTTAAATTCTATTCCGGACTCATTCGTCCCCGACCTCGGTCGCAAAGGCAACTTAATCTAATGACCAAAATGAACTGAAAGTAATTCTATGACATGAATTAGAAAATAAACAGACATTGTACGCCTAAGGATAGGCCACCATTTAGTAGATCTACAAATGTCACGGAGAGAGATTAGATATATAAATACTTGAAACCTGCCTTGCTGTTGAGCTAGCTGTTATGTACAATGACGCGGTTTGGTGTATTTTTTTCTATGACAGTTAAGCAACATGCATTAGGTTAGTGCCTGGATGGGTGACTAGGTCTTTGCACGTTGCATTTGGTGGATTAATGACAACTGCCGGACTGGAGTTGCCTTACCCACGTATATTCCCCTTGTTTAATTGTATATACATGATTGTATATAGGTCTCTGGGTCGAGACTTCGTTGGGGGGGGGGGGGGAGTAATGTCATGGAGACAGGTTAGATATATAAGCACTTAAAAGTACCTTCCTGTTGAGATAGCTTTTACAGCAATGAGATTTGATATATTTCTCTCATTGATAGTTAAGCAACATGCATTAGGTTTGTGCCTGGATGGCTGACAAGGTCATTGCATGCTACACAGATAACTGTCCCCAAAAGCTATGTTAGTTTTTGACTGGTTGCCTCTGGGTACAGAGATGATCAAGACAAAACCAGTTGAAAGTTCCACACAGATTTTGTGTGCATGTATGAACTCTCATAAGTTCGCAAATAGAGCACAAAACTAGGATTTAAACATATCTGTTTCTTGTGTATTTAATAATCCTTTGTTTGAAATACAAATATTTTCAATTTAAATACTAAATATAAGAGAAAACTGTCAATTTCATCTGTTACTTAAGTTATTTACATTCCTGAAAACACTCAAAATGGCTGCCATGCACAATAAATTTCACCAGTGTTTTTTTCCGAGATTTCCATGTTATAACGACTTCTACAAGCTTTTTAGGTAATGAAAAGATAAATGATTTGTCTTTGGTCATGTTAGTTACTTGAATTTAATTGCATTTTTCTGCAATACAGATTAAACCAATGACACAGAAAGGCATTGTAGCACTTTATCTTTGCTACTGGAAAATCTAAGATGGACTTGAAATGGTTATTTAACTTTAACCCTTTACCAAACAATCCCTGGCTTTTACAACCCTGAGAAGAGGCCTTTTGAAAACACTGTGGGAAAAGGAGAAAATGCTGGTAACCAGCATTTTCCCCTTTTCCTACGATGCTTTCTATCCTGCCCAAAACAGATTGCAGATTTTCAGTCACTTCTATCTTGACATCTACAAATGTTTTCAATTTGGAATCTACTTGAATTTCCTCGTTTGGTAAAGGGTTAAAGACCACTGGGTAACTATTTGGAAAAAAAAATGAAAAAAATAGTTTTAACAATCATTTTCTCCTTATCCTACATGGGACCTATGTGCCTCTGTGGTAAGGGCATGACTCGAGTTTGAGCCTCACTGGAGCCACTGGATATTTTATGGGAGTGTCAGTAGGCATGATATTTCAAAGCCCTAGACCAGCTCTGGTATAAGCCAGGAAATACATGAGCTGTCCCTGTGATATGACTGAAATAATGTTGAAAGGGGCATGACACACCTTTGCAGGGTCCAATAAATTCCCTTGTCCACTTGTCTGTACTTGTAAAAATTTGGTGAGCGCAAGTGGATTATCCTTCTTTGTCTAACTGTAGGATGAGAGCAAAATGGCATGAGGACAAGTAAGAGTTATGCAATTTTTTGGACCCTGCTTTGACCAATCAAATCATTTTCTTGCAAACTCATATTTGAGCAGCATTTGTATTCCAGAAATTCTTTCAATTAGAACAGTTTTTACAGGAATGATGCATACCTGATAGACAATTTATTCAATGCTATCATATACAGAAAGTATCTTATTTACTTACAGGTGACATGGTGAACATATTTCCAGATTTTGTTACTGAGAGGTTCTCAGCTTGTTCCTCACCAGCAGCAATGGTATTTATTGGTGTATTTTGGGTAATGTCAATCCAGAGCCCTAGTCAAGCCCTGATGAAACCCAGAAAACAGATGAACAAGATTACTGTTGCCACGATGGTATACTGCTAAGAGTGGTGTAAAACACCAGACGAAGACAATTCTGTGACTGGTTGGAGATGAACGTTGGATAGAGGTACATGTACAAACTTGGTTCTAAATATTTGGAGTTGTTTTGGTACTATTTTCTTTCTTTCAACACTTTACCATACAGCCTCGAGTCTTAACAACCCTAAGGAATGGAGCCATTTCGAAGCAATGTGGAAAAGGAGAAACAGCATTTTCTGATTATGCTGTGATGTCAAAAACTAAAAAAAAACTAGGTCACAAGGGCAAATCTTATATAAACCTTGTGTATGCTCTAAAGGCCATATTTTCAGTCTAATACTTCTGAAAATTGGTCAGAATGTTTGTCTTAACCCTTTACCAAATGACAAAATTTTAGACTGGTCCAAATTGAAAGCACTTGCAGACGAAAACACAAACATAATTTGAAAATTGAATTTTATTTCCAGCAGGGTAGAAAGCATTGTGGGAAAAGGAGAAAATGCTGGTTAACATTTTGGGTCTTCACTGACTGCAAATGGCAACTATTGTTGTGAAAGGCACTTGAAGGTTTTAAGGAAAAGTTGAAATCAGTGTGAATTTTGCTTTCTATTTTCAGGAAGACAGTGTGATGTAGAGATGGGTATCAGACTGAATCCTTTCATCTAGGAGTGTTGGACTATGGAGTGAAGAGTTAACCTGTTACTGCCAGAAAAAAATGGGACTTTTAATTGCAACGCTGTTTTGACCCTTGGAGAAATTTAGCAGATCTGAAAGAATTGTCTTGTCTTAACCTTTTACCCCATAAGGCATTTCTATGGTATCTCCAATTGACATTAAATAACAGCAAGGATGAAGCTGTTTCTTATTTGTATAATGACACCTTTTGATAGCATAGAAAACATTATGACAAAAGGTGAAATTGCTTGTCACCATCAATTTCACCATTTGCCACAATGTTTTCCAAAGGCTCCTACAAGCAGTGGGTAGAAATGAGTATCAATGGAGTAAAGGGTTAAGCCTTTGCCAAACATTCATGTCTTTTAATGACCCTGAAAGAGAAGGCTTTTGAAAAAAATTGTAGTTAACTCTTTACCACACGACAAAATTTATAGACTGGTCCAAATTGAAAGCATTTGCAGACGACATAATAAATGTGAGTGAAAAGTTAAAACATGCTATGGGAAGGGTAGAAAACATTGTGGGAAAAGGAGAAAATGCTGGTTACCAGCATTTGCTCCTTTTCCCACAATGTTTTCAAAAGGCTTCTACCTCAGGGTCGTCAAAAGTCGTCATTGTGTGGTAAAGGGTTAAAGGAGAAATTGCTGATAACCAGCATTTTCTCCTTTTCCCGCTACATTTCTTACCTGTTAATAACAAATTTTCAAGTCACATCTATTCAGTCGTTTGCAAGTGCTAAAATTTTGTTGTTTGGTAAAGAGTTAACCCTCAACAAATATTAGCCTTGTTCAAAATGAAAGCATTTGCATACAACAATTGTAGTTCCAGATGACAAAATCAGTGTGACTTAAAAATTTTAAGTTCTAGTGGAAAGGGCAAGAAAACATTGTGGGTAACTGGCATTCTCGGATACCCCGGGGTCTCCCTATTTGCTACGCTACATCGACCCCTGGGACAATTGATTAATAAAACTTTTAATCAGCCGCCGAAAATTGATATGAAACGTCATAGTGTACAGTCCACTCGCCCATCACAAAATGATGATGGAACCAGTGAAAAGCCAGCATTTGACCAGCGGTAAAGCGAGGGAAATAAAATTAATTGTCCCAGAGGTCGATGTAGCGTAGCAAATAGGGAGACCCCGGGGTATCCGAGGATGGGTAACTTGGATTTTCTCCTTTTCCTACAGTGTTTTCTGATCTTTCAAATATGAATTTCAATTTTTGAGTAACAATTATTTTGTTGTGACTATAAATGCTTTAAATTTGGATAAGCCCAAAGTTTTGTCATGTGGAAAAGGGTTAAATGATGACATTTGTTACTGAAAGGGTTACAAACATTTTGAGGAAAAGGGAAAATGTTAGTTACCAGCATTTTCTTCTTTTCTTATCCCGTTACCATCCCATCACTACTTTTGACGACCCTGAGAAAGAAGCCTTTAGAAAACATTGTGGGAAAAGGAGAAAATGCTAGTAACCAGCATTTTCTCCTTTTCCTACAATGTTTTCTACCCTTCACAAAACAAATTTCAAATTTCAGTTACTTTTATTTTGTTGTCTGCAGATGCTTTTGATTTGGACAAGCCTAAAATATTTTCATTTTGTAATGAGTGAAAGAGTTTCAACTATCTCCTTTCTCAGGGTCTGGAAATGTTGGGATTGTGTGGTAGAGAGTTACAGGGTTAACCCTTGACCACACAGTCCCAGATGTTATCGATCCTGATAGAGTATGGTTTAAGAAAAACTTTTTGAAAAGGAGAAAATGGTCAATGGCATTTTCTCCTCTTCCAACAATGTTTCCTACCTTATCAAAGACAGAACCTCGATTTGAGGCACATTTTTGTCCTACTAACACCTTCAAGTTTGTTAAGTCCAAAATTTTGTGATGTGGTGAGGATTTAAACCTTTCCCAAACAATCCCTGGTTTTTACGGGTCTAGAATAGTAGCCTTTTGAAAACATTGTGGGAAAAGGAGAAAATGCTGGTAACCAGCATTTTCTCCTTTTCTCACAATGTTTTCTACCCTATCCTAGACAGAAATCGTCTTTTCAGCAAGAGTTGATTTGTCGTCTGTAAATGCTTTCAATTTGGTCTAGTCCAAAAGTTTTTCATCTGGGAAAAGGTAAAGGGGTCTCTACCCTCTCAGTGAAATGCATTTGTAAATGTGAACCATCATGCAAATAGGGACCATCTAGGGCCTTAAAGTTAAATGTGTTTGTAAATGTGACCCATCACGCAAGAAGGGACCATCTGGGAACCGTGACAAGTGTCGACCACCATGGTCAGACTGCACGGATTGCACAGGCTTACCAGGGTCAAGGCTTCACTTTTATGATATTTTCTGTATGAAAGGGGCTAGTATACTGTACTATACAATCATTTTTGAACTATCAACTTAAATTGACCAACACTGTCTTTGATCTGTTTTCATCCAGTTGATGATTGGGATTCCCAGATAGTTCCTCTTCCTACGACGGGTCATAAATAGATACATCTTTGCGAGCTAAGCTTACGATCACTACGTGGATCTTACCATAGCAGTTGAACCCGATTTTGAGATTCCTGCGACACGCCCCCTTTTGGATGCAACTTATTATCCCCCTTTACATCATATTTCTGAAAGCCAATTAAATATCATTTTACAAACCCCTTCCAAATACAATAATTCAACATGAAGCAATAAGCACAAACGCACTTCAACATTCCATCATCAGGTGCTGGAATATAGCCTAAAACCTCCGATAGTTGATCGGTCACACTGAAATTTTCTGTAAATATTGTTCGTCTATCTTGTTTCAGTAATAAATCATTTCAGATCCTGCACACATCCAAGGAGGTAGTCCTGTTTACCTTCTAATTTTTATTTGAAAGGTTGTGACCTTGTTCTATTTTTATCAAAAATGAAATGCTAAGAGCAATTTGATTCGCTCCCATTAGAGATAGCTGCAACCAATGAAAAAGCGCATCACTGGATTGTCGAAATCAAGCTCTATCCGCCAAGGGTAGAGTAGCGTAGTGGATCTTCACCCTTGGCTTGCAATGATGAAATAGATACTGATGTAACACTCTTTAGCAATATGTGACCCCTCATGCTGTGGGTGGGCATATGCCGTGTGGGCAATTGTTCATACCCTGTAATAAGAATGTCTTTAACTTCATCAATCCTAGATGACTTCACGCAGGGGAGCACTTTAGGGCCTATGGGACCATCTTTTTTCTACATATAGTACTTGCTTATTGTGTTTACTGTTTACCAAACAATTCCTCAGTTTCATGACTCTGCAAAAGAAGCCTTTTGAAAACATTGTGGGAAAAGGAGAAAATGCTGGTAACCAGCATTTTCTCCTTTTCCCACAATGTTTTCTACCCATCCCAAAGCAAACTTCAATTGTTGTGTCACTTTAATTTTGTTGTCTGCTAATGCTTTCAACTCGGAACTGTCTAAAAATTTGTCCTCTGGTAAAGAGGTAAGAAAACTGCACCTCTGAAATAGCAATTACATTGTTCTGAATCATGATGGCGCTCTTGATATGCAATGAACTTATAATAGTTGTAGCCTAAAAACACTTATTCTATATTTGGTGCTGATAAAAGACTTTTTACCGAACGACAAAATTTTAGGTTTGTCAAAATCAAAAGCATTTGCAGACAAGAAAATTTTAATCAAAAATGACTGAAAATTTGAAATTTGTTTTTGTGAAGGGTAGAAAATACTGTGGGAAAAGGAGAAAATGCTTATTACTAGTTGTAATGATCTTTATACTCCATGTTACTAGCACTTTCTCCTTTTTCCACAATGTTTTCAAAAGGCTTCTTTCTCAAGGTGGTCGTAAGTGAGGATTGTTTGGAAATGGGTTAATTTTCATCAATCAACTTACCATATTTCAAAATTTTACATCTTTATTCCTTCACTTTCATCTGTAGGCTTTTGAGTTTGGAATACTGGTATTTGTCCTAATGAAAGCTCCCAGGAGCTATGCAAAACAGAGGTGGGGGAGGGGGGGGCGTTACTTTGTAGTCAATTTGCAAAGCAAATAGTCTGTCCAATTTTGTATGTCTTTGTGTTTCAATGATTGTTAAGAGGTAGTATTAATCATATTGGGAGAAATATTCATCAATTTTTAGCTCCACTGGCTAAAGGCCAGCGGGCTTATGTCATGGCCTGGTGTCTGTCATCCGTCCGTCTGTGCACCCATCCATGTGTGTGTCTGTCTGTCCGTGAGTTAACTTTTATTTCAAACATCTTTTTCTCTAAAACTACCCATCCGAATTTGATGAAACTTTACTGCCATGGTGCTCTTCAGAATTTCTTGAAAGGATTTGATTCATTCATGGCAACAAAACAGAAAAAAAAAACATTTTCAAAAATCTGTCTGAAACCAGAAGGCCCAGGGCTACTGAATTTGGCATGTAGCTTTATCTAATGGACCTTTAAGAAGTTTCTTCATATTACATGTATAGGCCTGGGGTCAAAATTGGCTCCATTCCAGGGATCACAAGTTTAACATGGAGTTCAAAATATAGTCACTTCAATTTAAGCATTAATCAAGGGAAATAACTTTCTTAAATGATAAATTTTGTTACCATTTACCTCCCTTGATTATCAAACTGCAGTGATAGATGTTGGCGCTAGATATTAAGTTTTTTGATAGAAAATACTCTGTTTTCAGGAAGAGTGATTCATTTTGATGCTTATAGTTATGTTTACATGAGTGGAATATTAAATTGATAGTAAGGTTTCTGTCATTCAGGTTTTTTTCCCAAGAACTTTACCTTTTATGCCAATGAATTAATCTACTTGTATTGAAAAAGCCCCTCTTTTTCAGGGTAATGAACACTTCAATTTGTATGGTAAAGGGTTAAAAAGCCAGTGGAGCGATACAGGGCCATCATGGCCCTCTTGTACGCTGTTTTCTACCTTATTATACGATTTGAACCGCGTATAATTTGTGGTCTGCAAAACCTTTCAACTTCAGGAATCTAAAAATTTGTCGTTCGGTAAATGGTTGAATAGGCTCTTCAAAATTGTGAAACAGCTACTTAGCAGCATTTACTCCTTTTCTTACAGTCATGTTTTCTAACTTTTCATAAACAAATCGCATCATTTCAGCCATTTGTGATCTGCAATTACTTCTAATTTGTACAAGTCCAAAATTTCATCATTTTGCCAAGTGCAACTCAAGGACCTTGTGTTGTCAATTTAGATCAAGATCAGACTGCACAGAATATGCAGTCTGATCATGATTCTTCACTGTCTTACTAGGAGTCTTTTTTAAAAATGATAATAGATTATGTATTGTGTGGAGTTTTAGCTCACCTGAGCTCAACATGCTCAAGGGGAGCTTTTAGGATCATCCAGTGTCTGTCCTGCCTTGTCTGTCATCCATTGTCAACAATTCTTTAACCCTTTCCCAATCAATCCCTGGTTTTTACGGGTCTAGAATAGTAGCCTTTTGAAAACATTGTGGGAAAAGGAGAAAATGCTGGTAACCAGCATTTTCTCCTTTTCTCACCATGTTTTCTACCCTATTATAGACAGAAATAATCTTTTCAGCAAGAGTTAAATTGTCATCTGCAAATGCTTTCAATTTGGTCTAGTCCAAAAGTTTGTTGTTTGGGAAAGGGTTAAATATCAACTCCTCCTAAACCGTTGAGCCAATTTGAACCTAACTTGGCTGGAATGTTCCTTTGGAGGTCCTCTGAAAATTGTTCACAGAATATCATTCAGTCAAAAACACTGGTTGCCATGGCAACCAAATGGAATTTCCTATGAAATTCTTTGAAAATCTTTTCTGAAACCACTGGCCAGATTTTAAAATAATTCCATCGACTTGTTCCTTGGGTGACCCATTTAAAAAACTGTTTGCAAAATTTTGATCTGTCAAGAAACATGGCTCTGGTAAATGGGTTTACTTGCACTATACAGAAATGAAGAAAGTTGTAAAAATTCTTCTGCTATGAAACCACTGGTCAGATTTTGAAACAATTTCACAGGGATGCTTTTTGGGTGACCCTTTTTAAAACTTGTTCGTGAAATTTTGGTCTGTCAAGAAACATGGCACTGGTGAATGGGGGCTACTTGTACTATAGGGAAATGAAGAAATTCTTGAAAATTCTTCTTCTCCGAAAGGGCTGGTTAGATTTTTCAGAAATATTCCTTGAATGGCCTTTTTCAAACACTGTTTGCTAAATTTTGATCTGTCAAGAAATATTGCTCTGATGAATGGGGGCTACTTGCACTATATGGAAACTAAGAAACTCTTAGAAATTCTTCTTTTCTGTAATTGCTGTTTAGATTTTGAAATGACTTTTACAGGGGACCTTTTGAAAATTTTGTTTCCAGTGTTTCAAAACCTCAAAAAAATTGGCTATGGTCCTCTCAAAAATTCAGGAGCCCTGCTGGTTGTGAGTTCGATGCCCGGTTAAGACGAACTTTCTTTCCAGCATATTTCTGCCTTTCACCTCTGCTGAAGTATGTGAGAAAAGTAGTCGGTGGCTTTGGAAATAAATTTGTGTAAGTGCTGGTATGAGAAACACATGTGAGTGATCCAGGGCCATCTTGGCCCTCTTGTTTAGTGTTTTAGTGTTTTATTGTGTTAAATTTCATTTAACCCTTTGCAACATGATCCTGACTTTTAACTTAATGACCGTAAAAGAGGGGGCCTTTGAGAAGATGCTGGCAAAAGGAGAAATGTTTTCTATACCATCAAAGACGGAAACCATCAATTGGCAATATTCAGTTTGTCCTCTGGAATTGCTTTCAGTTTGGTGCAGTCATTTGATGAAGAGTTAGCTTTTTTAGCTGGAGTTAAGAGTTTGTTGTAATAATCTGTATTGTGATGAGTTTTATTCAGTATTGTGATGAGGTTGTGGCTTTGTTTAACTCTTTACCAAAGGACAAAATTTTTTACAAATCCAAATTAAAAGCATTTGCAGGAGATAAAATAAACTTGAATCAAATTTGAAATTTGATTTTGAAAGGGTAGAAAACATTGTGGGAAAAAGAGCTTACTGCTTACCAGTGTTTTCTCCTTTTTCTACAATGTTTTTCAAAGGCTTTCTGTCTCGGGGTCATTAAAAGTCGGGATTGCAAGGTAAAGCATTTAGCCTTTTTCTCATGTAATCCATTCATTTTTGTTTTTAAGATTTAACCCTTAACCAAATGACAAAATTTTACACTTGCCCAAATTTAAAGTTTTTGCAAATGACAACATAAGTGTGACTCAAACTGTATAATTGTTTAAGGTAGGGTAGAAAACATTGTAGGAAAAGGTGAAAATTCTGGTTACCAGCATTTTCTCCTTTTCCCACAATTCTTTTAAAAGACTTTTTTCTTTTGGGTCTTTAACTCTTTACCAAACGACAGAATTTTAGACTGATCCAAATTCAAAGCATTGGCATAAGACAAAATAAACGTAACTAAAAAACTGAAATTCGTTTCCACCAGGTTAGAAAACATTGTGGGAAAAGGAGAAAATGCTGGTTATCAGCATTTTCTCCTTTTCCCACTATGTTTTCAAAAGACTTCTCCCTGGAGGTTGTTAAAAGCAGGGATTGTGTGGTAAAGAGTTAAAAGTGGGAGTTGTGTTGTCGGGCTTGTGTCGTAAAGAGTTAAACAAAACAAGCATGTGCAAGTTTCTTGAAATCATGAAAAACATGGAGAACGGTGAACGTGCTTGTTTGCAGCACTTTCTCTTACCCACAGTGTTTTCCACCAGGGTCAAGGCGATTTCCATTATCACAGCCTCACTCATTTTGTTGTCTTTCAATTTTGACGAGATGTGTTGATATATTTGAATTTTTTTTTCTCATTGTTTTATTAATGACTTGTAATTTGTATTTGTGTATTTGATCGAAGTTCTAGATTAACCCTTTACCACACAATCCGACTTTTAACACTCCCTGTTAAAGAATCCTTTTGAAAACATTGTGGGAAATTGAGAAAATGCTGGTAACCAGCATTTTCTTCTTTTCCCACAATGTTTTCTTCCCTTCCTTTAACAAATTTCAATTCTTGAGTCACATTCACTTTGTTGTCTGCAAACGGTTTCATTTTGACCAGTGTAAAATTTTGTGGTTTGGTAAAGAGTTAATCTATATTGAAGCCATTTGCCGTTGACAAATTGATTATGTTTTCTGTAACTACATGTACTTTAACCCTTGCCGAAACAATCCCACGACCCTGAGAAAGAAGCCTATAGAAAACTTCTTGAGAAATGGAGAAAGTACTGGTAGCCAGCATTTTCTCCTTTTCACACGATGTTTTCTACTGTACCCAAGGCAGATTTTATTCTCTTTTACTTAATTTCGTTGTCTGCAATTGCTTTCCATTCGGACGGTCTGCAAAACTTTGTCTTTTCGGAGAGGGTTAAGATTAGTGAATTTGTTCTTTTGGTAGTATGTCGTACATTGTGATAA
The DNA here is from genome assembly GCA_943736015.1 of Tridacna crocea. NCBI lineage: Eukaryota > Metazoa > Mollusca > Bivalvia > Cardiida > Cardiidae > Tridacna > Tridacna crocea. The sequence goes on along the minus strand of OX031066.1, from coordinate 26,573,395 downwards.
ACTTTTCATTTTTATAATTAAAATATTTTCTTTTTTATATATTGTTGTTCTTTCTTGAAGTAGTTATATATTTAAAAAAACTGAAAATAATTTTCTCATTTCATTATACAACTGTCTGTATCAAACAATATTATTCCAAATACACAGTGTAGTAAAAGGTAATTTCCCTGGATTCCCCCATCGCCTATCCAAGTGTCTTTTGAGCCAGTTCTCTATCCGGCTGTTGTTTCTCTATACAAGTGTCTTTCTCTTTCACCCCCCTCTCTCTGTGCATATCTTTTTTCTGGGATGCGGGAGGCATCGATCTCAGGTGCTCGAGTTCCCAAGTCGACTCCCCTGACCATTACACCAATTTGGAGCCTATAAGAAAGAGGTCGTAGTTTATATTTGAAATTAATGTCTTGTAAAAACATTGAAAAAAAAAATCAACCGGAAGTCTCGCTAAAACAAAAGTTCTCCAATCAACTTTATTCCAAACTGGCTAGTGTTTAGAGACTGGGCTTTTGAAAATATTGTTGAAAAAAGAAAGTGCTAAAATTATCGAATCTATATTTTTTTCTATTCAAGCAATGTTTTCTTTTTCCTCACAATTTAAATTCTTTGCCAAGCAATCCCTGGTTTTCACTACCCTGAGAAAGAAGGCTTCTGAAAACATTGTGGGAAAAGGAGAAAATGCTGCTAACCAGCATTTTCTCCTTTTCCCACAATGTTTTCTATCCTTCACAAAATTTTCAGTCATTTTTATTTTGTCGTCTGCAAATGCTTTCGATTTGGACAAATTTAAAATTTTGTCTTTTGGTAATGATTTCAGCCCCCTTTTTGTAAGAGCATGGGTCAAATATCGCGGGAAAATGATAACAAGACTGGAACCTAACTTGTCATTTTGTGTCGGTTTTAAAAGTACAGGCATATCGTAGTCATGTTTCACTATAAATTTAGAACATTTCTTATTTACCATAAAACCGCACGTGCATGTTTATAGCTTGCAATGTAGACGACAATTATGAATGCACGTGCGTTGAAAACAAAGAACTATTTAGATTGTCATTATCTGAAAAGTATGAAAAAATAAAAATTTTAAAAAAAATGCGATTGAAGATCTTATGATTATATGAATAAACCTAACCCGAGAATGTTTATATTATAGAAAAATCTCTTAATAATAATAATAATAACATCTTTATTTAGTGAAGGTCAAAACACTAAACCTTTACGAAAACAATCCCTGGGTTTTTCTTACAACCCAGAGGAAGAAGTCTTCTGAAGACATTGTAGGAAAAGGAGAAAATGCTTGTTAAACATGCACAACTACATATCATATAGATTCGTTATGGTAAGTGTGAACTTATTCAGAAGGAAAGTGTAGGAGGCGTTGCACACAAAAGAAATTGCTAACGGCCTAACGCACAGGCAGAAAGACAGATGGACGGACTAACGGACGACCGGGCCATAACATAATACGATCTTTCGGGCGTATTGAAGACCCTATCGATTGTTTGTATTGGAGGTTAACGCCGTTTAACATTTATTCGTATGTCACATCACGGAGGTAAGTGCACCTACGCATATGTTTCCCGGCTTTCCCACACGATTACTGACCAAACATTCTTTCTGAGACACTGACTACTTTTCTCACATGCATCAGAATGAGAGAGGCAAAAAATCTTCGGAGAGGAGGTTTGTCTTAACCAGGGTCCGTATTCACCAACCATCCTTAAGAACGTTCTTTGTCTTATTCTTCAAGAATTTCAGACTGTAAAAGTAACAGAACGTATGATTGGCTAAACCAAATGGTTTACCCAATCAGAAGTTCTGTTACTTTCACGTTGACGAAATTCTGAAGAACAAGACTAAGAGTGTTTTTAAGAATGGCTGATGAATACAGACCCAGGTGTCGAACCTACAACCACCCGGGCCACGGGTAAGGTACGCTAAGAACTGGGCTACCTGACAGGGGAAAAAAAACAAAAAAACAAAAATCTATAGACTATGCAAGGCCATTAGATGTAAATAAACTATAGTCAGACTATAGATCTGTCAATCGCAGTCCGATCTTGATCCACACAATCTGCTAAGTTGATTGATTGGTTTATTGAATGGTGTTTAACCCTTTTCCAAACGACAAAATTTTAGACTTGTCCAAATCGAAAGCATTTGTTGATGAGAAAATAAAAATGAGTGAAATTTTGAAATTTGTTTCGTGAAGAGTAGAAAACATGGTGGGAAATGGAGAAAATGCTGGTAACCATCATTTTCTCCTTTTCCCACCATGTTTTCTAAAGGCTTCTTTCTCAGGGTCGTCAAAAGAAGGGATGGTGTGGTAATGTGTTAACTTTTTTCCAAACGACAAAATTTTAGACTCGTCCAAGTTGAAAGCACTTCCAGACAACAACACAAAAACATGAATCAAAAAATAAAACTCGTGTTTTGAAGATTAAAAATACAATGTGGGAAAAGGAAAAAATGCTGGTTACCAGCATTTTCTCCTTTTCCAACATTGTCCTCAGGAAGCTTCTTCCACTGGGTTGTAAAAACCAGGGATTGTTTGGTAAAGGGATAATGCCGTTTTCAACATTATATCAGTTATACGGCGGCAGCCAGTGCACCTATCCATGCTTTCCTGAAGTCTCTTTTTCCAGTACTCGGCATAATTTTCTTTCCAAGCCACTGGCTGCTTTCCTATCTGCTAAGTGTTTCCTGGCCATCACCGGTGCTAGACTGATGCTCTGCCATGCCATGGCAAAAGTTACTCTCCGGAAAAAAAATGTGACCGGTAAGGATCGAGCCCAGAACCTCTAACCTTTTATTGTTATAATATCGAGCACCTTAACACTTTAACCCTTTACCAAACAATCCCTTTTGTACGATCCAGTGGAAGAGGCCTTTTAAAACATTGTGGGAAAAGGAGAAAATGCTGGTAGCCAGCATTTTCTCCTTTTACCACAAAGTTTTTTCCTCTTCTAAAGTCAAGTATCAATTTTTGAGTCAATTTTGTCTTCTGCAAATGCTTTCAGGGCAAGTCTGAAATTTTATCGTTTGGAAATAGAGATAAAAAATATTTCAAGGTCTTTTTTGAAATGTTGCATTTTAAAATAAGTGGTACAACATTAAATTAATAATTATGAATAATATCTACTCTTCCGAAAACAAATTTCTATTTGAGTCATAACACACATTGATTTTGTCGTCTGCAAATTTATATATGTGTCGTAGGCCAGATTGGAATCTAGGCAGATCCGGAATCTGCCTAGACCAAATTAGAATTCAAATTTTGTGTAGACTAAAATGCATTGTTTTCTAGTATATTTTTTAAAAATATATTGATTTAATTATGTTTACAATTGAGAGGTATTTTCATTTAAAGCATTTTATATGATTTTTTCCACAATCGCTCTTTTTTTTCCACCTTTTTTGTTAGTACAAAACATTCAAAATTCATATTTACTCTGAATTTTTGACTAAAACTTCTTTTATTTTGGGGGGTTTACGTTTAAAAGTAAGATGATTCATATGTAGACGCCCTATATTCAACGAGAAACTATTCAAATTTGGTTTAGGCAGATTGTAGAGCTGCAAAGCTAAATTGGAATCCTGATTTGTTATTGACAAATTCCAGTTTGGTCTAGGCAGATTCCGGATCTGCCTGGATTCCAGTTTGGACTACGACATATATATGCTTTCAGTTTGGACAAGTAAAGATATAAGACATATTTCAAAGTCTTTTTTTACAATGTTACCTCGAAAATAAATGGTACAACAATAATAATAGTAATAATTATAAATGATATCTACTCTTCTGAAAACAAATTTCTATTCTTGAGTCAGTACACACATTAATTTTGTCGTCTGCAAATGCTTTCAATTTGGACAAGTAAAGATATACAGCATATTTCAAAGTCTTGTTTACAATGTTGCTTTCAAAATAAGTGGTACCACAATAATAAAAATAATAATTATTATTAATATCTACTCTTCCAAAAACAAATTTCTATTCTTGAGTCACATTAATTTCTATTTTTGAGTCAGTACACACATTAATTTTGTCGTGTGCAATTGCTTTCAATTTGGACAACTAAAAAGATAAGACATATATCAAAGTCTCTTTTACAATGTTGCCTTTTAAATAAGTGGTACAACAATAATAATAGTAATAATTATAATTAATATCTACTCTTCCGAAAACAAATTTCTATTCTTGAGTCACATTAATTTTGTCGTCTGCAAAAGCTCTCAATTTGGACAAGTGTAAAATTTTGTCGTTTGGTAAAGAGAGATAACACATATTTCAAGGTCTTTTTCTTTACAGTGTTGCATTCAAAATAAGTGGTACAGCAATAATAATAGTAGTAGTTATAAATAATATCTACTTTTGGTGTTTGGTGTTTTTGTTTAAGAACTGGAAATTTCATTTTAGTTATTTACCAGGATATGTGTTAAACGAGATGACGACCACAATAACAGATTCACCTACCTCAATGTTTATTATTTTCCAGAATTCATTTATGAATTCAATAATCTATAATTAACATAAACAAACAAATATTAAAGACATTGTCTCGTTTATAAACAACACATTTACAGACATGTGTCTGGGTCACTAAAATATCGAATTTAAAAGAAGTCAAAACCAAGCACGTGGAAAGTGTGCAAATTGGGTGATTGCAATGGGGGGGGGGGGTTGACAAAGAGGATCTATATACAGGTGTTTTCCTCTCGTGTATTCGACAGAAAGTGTTGATCAAGATCAGTCGGTACATTTTCTGTTCTGGTGATGTCTAGCCGGTCAGTCGGTAGCCGTACAGGACTCGAGAACAAGGGGTCGTGGTTCGATCCCTAGCTCGGCCTATTTCTTTCTATGACCTTTTTATGACTGAAGATGGTCATTGCGACAGGATTTATTCCTCTCCCACGGCTGACCATTATTTCGATGATTGTTATGTGGGAAAGCAGCCAATGCATTGAAAAGAAATTTTTGCAGAGCACTGGAAAAATGGTAAAAGACACTGTAGGAAGCATGGATAGGTGCACTGGCCGCTGCAACGTAACCAAAATAATATTGAAAACGGTGGTAAACTCCACACAATCAATCCAGTGATGTTTCGAAATAGATAACTGATGAAAACTTTTTTTTTTTTAAAGTCGATTGGATTGTTTGATTGTATAGTATTTCAGTTATATCGCGACGGCCAGTACACCTATCCATGTTTTCACGGAGCCTATTTTTTCCAAGCCGCTGGCTGCTTTCCCTAATAACCATTATCGAAACAAAGATCAGCGGTGGGATAAAAGTCGCTAGAAAATGAAGCATGTAATCTTTTATGTACAGGATATCTAAACGGTGTACTGCGGAAAAAAAGGAGCGTGATGTATCTGGGATAAGTGTCGACTCTGGTCAGCTTTCGCATCCCGCGTCGGCTGAGTTGGACCTAAATTTTTCACTATAAGGTGAATATTATATGTCTGTATGTCAATGGACCAGTCTACCTCATGATTTAGGCGGTTGTTTAAAAAAAGTTCATCATGGATACATAATCAGGGCTCCAGATAAGAGGAAGTGATGGTGTTCTAAATCCACCATTGCCCTCCCAAACCCTATGCTCATTAGAATCGTCTCGACCTTCAAACAGTCATTAAACAATTTTAATAAACACCAAGTTCAGGCGATTGAGGGCAATCAAAGACGAGTAGGAAGCGACCCGGGCCTGTCGGATATACAAAAGTTGGGTAGTTTTTTACCGTACCACATTTATATGATGACGCGTAACGTTGTTGGAATTCTTTAGGTCACTACCACACAAATCCTGTATTTTAAAGACCATGATCAAAATATCTTTTGACAACATTGCTGAGAAGTGAGACAATGCTGGTACACCCAGTTTCCTTTGATCTCAAACCTCTCTACACTAACAAAGGCAAAAAAGTATCATTTTAGCCACGCTGACTTTATGTCTTCAAATGCTTTTCAATTTTGACCGATTTAAACTTTTCAAAGTTGTTAACATTTTGACAGGGGTTTATTTCATATGACCTACACAGTGTATGGGTGAGGGATGAGTGTAGAGTAAGATCCAAATCATTACGCAAGCCCATCTTTGCCTATGATATTCGTAGCGTACATTTGTAGAAGCGTATGGCAGTATGAATTTCATTCATATTATTTTCAAAACGGCGATTACGCAGCAGTCGCTGTTTGATAAAATCGTTTAGTTTTTCCATGCGCCCTGCTCAGAAAACAGACGCTCCCCGTGGCGGGAAGATTCGCCGTCCACTCGTCTGTTTTTTTTTCAAACGCAACTTTACCGAATGTGCATTATTAATTTTGTATACTGATCAAATTACCTTGTAACATTCTGCTATGGTCTTTATCGATCCGAAGGAGCTGAAGTATACAAACGATGCTCTGTGAAAAGGCATCTGCAAAACTGGTATATCACCTCATGTCAGCTTGCGCAATCCGCGCAGACTGACATGGCTCGATATTTTTTGCTATCGGTCCATTTCCTGCATAAAAAAAGATAATTCTACCTCCATATCCAGTCAAATGTCAAAATAGATGGATTTTATGGTTTCCTTTCACTACGATGAGTTGCTGTGTATCATGATTCACGGCGATGCATTAATCCCCCTTTTCGCAAGTTCATGGCTCATACATTTAACTCATTATCAAACGACAATATTTTAGGCTTGCCCAAATCGAAAGCATTTGCAGACGACAAAATAAAAGTGACTGAAAATTTGAAATTTGTTTTGCGAAGCGTAGAAAACATTGTCGGAAAAGGAGAAAATGCTGGTTACCAGCATTTTCTCCTTTTCCCACAATGTTTTCTAAAGGCTTCTTTCTCAGGGTCGTCAAAAGTAGGAATTTTGTGGTAATGGGTTAATTCAATTAAAAAGATACCGACATTGCAATTTCACAGCAAAGCCCGGATAACTAAGCCGGTTGTGTACCGGACTTTAGAACAGGGGCTCACTGGTTCGATCCCCAGCTCGTTCAATTTCTTTCCGAGGATTGATAATAGTCATTGTGACAGGATTCGTTCCTCTCGCAAAACGGACCGTTTTTTGGACAATGGTTATGTAGAAAAAGCAGCAAGTAGCTTTGAAAGAATATTGTGCAGATTACAGATAAATGAAACTCTAGAAAAACATGTACAAATGCACTGGCTACCGCGTTATAATCGATATAATGTTGATAATGGGGTTAAACACTCCGTTAAAAAAAAGCAGAAAATTAGAAAAGTAAGACTCACACCGAAGATATTACCGAAGGCTGTAGGGCTGTATCAATAAATGGCCAGTGCATAAGCTACATGCTAGCTGATCATAGCTGAATGAATCGCACCTGGTAGCGTTTTACTGAATTAGTAAAAGTTTATTTTAGTTTGATATTAAAAGTGACAATTATCGCGTAGAAAAGTAGTCTGGTTCTGTACCCAGAAAGCCCAAATTAGATAAATGTGCCTTATCTCCCACTAGATGGCATTTTACAAATACACATCTAATTTTTTTTGTCTGAAAAATGCTCTCTAATTTCAATAATCTATCTTAGACTATGTCAGGGCGGCTTGTTACAAGCTGTAGTTAAGAGGTTTTCGAAGTAAACCGACTATATACCGTTCTATCCTTTTTCAGATGCTCTGTGCTATAAAGCCACTCATTAAGTCTTAGCCAAATGACAAAATTTTCGCTGGTTACCAGCATTTTCTTCTTTTTCCACAGTGTCTTCAAAAGTCAGCATTGTGTGGTAAAGGGTTAACCGTTAAACACATTAATTTTTAAATCGATTAAGAAACAAGTTTTTACAACTTATACTAAACTTTCCCGATTCTGTGTCCTGGGAACCATTGCTCATGCCAAATGTGTGGGCCATGGAAAAATCAAGAGCTGACACAGGGGTATCGAACTCTGGACCTTTTTGGTTGTGAGATTGACGCTCTACATCTCAACCACAGACACCGCAAAATCATTTAAAATTGGACAAGCCTAAAATTTTGACATTTGGTAAAGAGATACTGGTTTGTTTGAATGGTGTTTTACGCTGCTTTCCAAATTATTTCAGTCATACCACAATGACATCTCACATATTCATGTTTTCCTGAGTTTTATCAGTACTAGGCTAGGCTCTGAAGTGTCTTGCCCAATGACACACTTGTGAAATACCCAGTGGAGCAAGCGAGGCTCGAACCGCCGGCCTCCAGGTCTGAAGTCATACATTTTACCACTGAGCCACACAGGACCCAAAGAGATTTTGGATGCGAGACTGAAAATTTGAAATTCGTTTTGTGAAGGGTAGAAAACACTGTGGGAAAAGGAGAAAATGCTGGTTACCAGCATTTTCTCCTTTTTTCCCACTATGTTTTCAAAGGCTTTCTTTCTCAGGGTCATTAAAAGTCAAGATTGAATGGTAAAATGGAAAATGTTTCTCTATCCTTTGCAAATACAATTTATTATTTTCATTCATAATTATGTCGTGGTCTGCAGACGCCTTTAATTTAGACCAGAGTAAAAATTTGTCCTTTGGTAAATGTTGAGCCTAATTGGAATGGATCGAATTATGAATATGTATGTTTTATATGAATTTTGTAGTGTGATCAGACTCTGTATGAGCATAGGATGGACTAAGATGAGTCTGGTTCTCACATAACTTGATCATGGTGTATCAGTCTGATGTCCTGTCTAAGTTTTGATTTGATCTTTTTAAAAATTGTATTTTGACTCTGTCTTTGAAATATCTTTCAAATATCTTAAAAATTTCAATACGAGCATTTTACACCTTGTTTCCCGCAATGTTTTTTTCAGAAATTTATCATTAATGTGTGTAAATGGTTAAAATGGAGCAGGAGGTCAAGGAGATACACCAACTTTTGACAGCCTTGTTTTTAAATGTGCAAAATACTGTGTAAAGTGGAGCAAGCGAGGCTCCAACCCCTAGCCTCCAGGTCACAAGTCCTACCTTTTACTACTAAGCCACACAGGACCCAAAGAGAATTTGGATATGAGGCTGACTTCCTATTATCTGATGATGAAAAAATGATGGTACTCCTGATGGTTTGGTGATGAAGAAGATGAAAACAACACCATAATTATTTTGCTTTGCAGAAATTTAATCATGAGAAACTTCATAATTTGCGAAATCAAAGATCACATTATTAAATTTATTATCATTCAGAAAGAAATTAACGATAAACAATAGACTAATCATATAGATCTACCCAAAATGCATGAATTATTTCCTGGATATTTGTAAAACCAACCAACCAACCAACCAACCAAACAAACAAACAAACAAACAACAAACAAAAAAGATAGAATAAAGTGCTGACATTCAGAGACTTGTAGGATCTGACATGAGTTGGCATTTGAGATAAAATTCTACTACATGAATCTGAATTGTATGGTATCTAAACAACATTATTTCAGTTATATCATGGAGGCAAGTGTGTGCACCAATCCATGCTTTCCTGGAGTCTCTTTTACAATTACTCTTGAAAACATTCTTTTCAAGCCACTGGCTAATTTCCTGCATTGCTATCGTCAAAACAATGGTCATGGGTGGGAGAGGATTGAATCCTAGTGCAATAAGCATCATCAATGCATGGAAAGATATTAGCCAAGTCAGGGATCGAACCCACAACCTCCTGTTCTCAAGTGCTGCACACTACTGACTGAGCTACCAGGGCTCAGCTACACAAGTCTAGAAGAAATTTTATTAAATTAGCCTTTGATAATGTTTTTGTGCATGAGTTTCATGAAATTTTACTCAAAAGCTTTTAAATGTCAGATTCCTTTCAATCACATAACTGGGTTACAAGAATTATGGTTCAAAATGAGTTACAACAAACTCATACATGTACATGTGAAATGGAATTTACATGAAGCCTACTTGCTTCTTTGACAGGCACACTATGGACGAAAAATACTAGAGTTCCAAAGGAGCTTGTCTATAAAGATTTTGTTTTGGATCTAAAGGTGATAAAAAGTAATTTCCCTGGATCGTTCATGAGTTTTTATGACAAATACAGGGGCATTCTGAATCCATAGTACATCTTTCTTTGGTAGTATGCTATAATTTTCTAAAAAACTTTGAACTATAACATCACATTTATTACATTAATAATGCATTGTCATCAATTTCATTATCAATTTTTTTTCTGTTAAATGCTCTCTGATTTGTATAATCTATCTCCGCCTATGTCAGGGTAGTAGATTTGATTCACTTTGGGGGGAAGAAGATAGAGTATTACAATTCATCATCCAGACATATCTGAAAGCAGTGTGACACAATCATTCATTGTGACAGTGACTCCTTTTTGTACTAAAAAACTTCTTCTTTTGCCAGTATATCATCAGTCATCTGGCTTATTATTTCCTTTTCTTTGACATTTTCATATCAGCCAAGCCCAAAACCTGGGCCCGACCATTCTTGAGAATATCCTTAGTCTTATTCTCCAAGGTTTTCTCAATTTGTAAGTAACACAACTTCTGATTGGCTAAACCAAATGGTTTAGCCAATCATAAGTTGTGTTACTTACAAATGTAGAAAATATGGGCCCTGGACTGGAACTTATCATGTAGTAGTATTCAATGCAAGGTACAACAACAAATCACAGCTTTTACAAAAATGGCACTTCATAAGAAAATATAAAAAAACATACCTTTTAGATCAAAAATGATTTTTAAGGCATATACTAAGCTGACAGAATCAAGCTTTCTGCATCAAGTGTTCTATCCTTATTCAGATGCTCTGTGCTATAAAGCCATTCATCAAGTCTTTACCAAATGACAAAAGTTTAGACTTTTCCAAATTGAAAGTACATGCAGACCACAAAATAAATGCGATTGAAAAATTGAAACTTTACTTTAGAAGAATAGAAAAGGTTGGAAAGGTAGAAAATGCTGGCTACCAGCATTTTCTCCTTTTCCCACTATGTTTTCAGAAGGCTTCTTCCTCTAGGTTGTAAAAACCAGGGATTGTTTGATAAAGGGTTAAGAAATATCGTATAGGCCAAGTCACAAGTCCGAGGTCTCAGGTAATGGCTTAGGGCTAAAGCCTCAGGCCAACAGCACAGACCTTGGACCCGTAACATAGCCAGCACAGAATAAATGCATTAATGATGATTGTAAAGATAAACAGCCAGGATCTGTCATCCATTTTGGATTTGATACCGAATAGGTCATATTGATTGAGCTTTCTTGTACGGCCTGTGTAATGCAGAGACATGACCCTCCCTTACAAAGTAGCCCATGGGTTATTTCTCTATGTAGAAGAATTACCCAGGTCATTATTTTACGTAGAGAAATGACGCCAGAGGGTTACTCTTCTACATAGAAAAATGACCCACTGGGTAATTTTTCTATGTAGTGAAATGATTTCTGGGGTCATTTCTCTATGTAGGATAATCCCACATGGTCATTTTGTAGGAAGGGTCATTTCTGTGCATTACACCTGCAACACCCAAAAAGGGTCATTTGGACATTGCATAAAAAGTCATCTCTGATCAGCCTGCGCAGTGAATCCAGATTGAAAATCTCAAATGACTCCATTCTTAAGCAATTTTCTGGTTTCCGAAAGTCTACTGTAGCATGAAATCTAGTGTAGCCGTGAAGTACCCTATCAGAATAGCCTGTGTGGACTCTGCAGGCTGATCTGAGATGATACTTTACGCAAATATCCAAATGCTCTTTTTCACATGTTGCATGCCATATTGACCAAGTCTTGTCAATTTGTGTTGAAAGGACTGTTTGTTTATTTTGTTTATTTTTTCAAAATAAACATCAAGTTTTTCTCATGCATAGTATTTTTCATAAATGTATAAATTTTCAGACAAGCACTGATGTACAGGTGTAGGATATGTCTACGGTTTTTAGTAAAATTACCAAGACAATGAGTTTTTCTTTCTGATTTGAAGTTTTAAACCATTACCAAACAATCACTACTTTTGACAACCCTGAGAAAGAAGCCTTTTGAAAACATTGTGGGAAAAGAAGAAAATGCTGGTAATCAGCATTTTCTCCTTTTCCCACAATGTTTTCTACCCTTCAAAAAACAAATTTCAAATTTCAGTCACTTTTATTTTGTCGTCTGCAAATGCTTTCAATTTGGACCAGTCTAAAATATTGTCGTTTGGTAAAGACTTACAGGTAGATAAATTGGTTAAAGGTTGCACCTTGCTTTGGCATTTTTGGTAAGGACTCCATCACAGATTTTGAAACATCTTTGGCACCTTAACTCAATCTCCATAACGTAAAAAAATTTTGACTCGACCAAATTGAAAGCACTTGAAGATCACAAATAAGTTGCATCTAATATGAATAAATCTGCCTTTATTGTTAAAATATTACAGGAACAAGGGCTTCGCAAAGCGGTGCATATATGCCCAAAGTGGGTTAAACTCAAGAATGCTTACAGAAATCCAACTCTCAAGAGTCACATGCATAACTTGCAAGGTTTATCGCTCAATAAACCATAGTTGTGAGTTATGAAGCATCATAAATAATCCAGAGTGGTTTATTCATTGCGCTTCATAACTCACAACATGGTTTATTTAAGAAATAATCTTCTTTCTATCGTGGTATATCGTTCAATAAACCACAGTTGTGAGTTATGAGGCACAATAAATAATCCATGAGGGTGATTATTTCGATTCTAACATGCCCAATTCTTAATGAAAGGAAAACAAGTTCAAACTGAGAGTAAAAACGCGGATGAAGATTATGTTCCACTGAATAACTCACTCAATCGCTATAGGATGACGTCATTCTACATGGATTGTCGCAGATTTTACCACGTTTTCCTTGCCCTGTGTTTATAGAGCCAAAGTCGCGTGTCATGTTAGAATGAATGATAAACCATGATAGAAAGAGGATTATTTGGATTCTAACATGACCAACTCTTAATGAAAGGAAAACAAGTTTGTACTAGGAGTAAAAACGCTGATGCAGGTTACATTCCATTGAATAAATTACTTGATAAAGACTAATATCACTCTATATAGAATGATATCACTCTATGTAGATTGATGTAGATTTTACTACACTTTCGTTGCACTGTGTTTATAGAGCAGCATTCATTCATGTTAGAATGTCTATTAAACCCTAGATATCCTCATGGTTGCCTCGTATCCAATACAAAGTGGTATAGAAAAAACATACAATTTTCTGACAAATAAAAACAAATCTTTGGCTATGGCTTGGATAAAACATGGATAAAAACATTTCACAAATCCATACAACTATCAGTCAAATTACAGACAATCAACCATCTTCATGTAATAACTGACATGCAACACGTGAAATGGGGCATTTGGACATTTGCGTAAAGTGTCGTCTCGGATCAGCCTGCGCAGGCAAGATTCCTTGTTAACATTCAATTTAAATGACAAAATTTCAGACTGCTTCAAATGGAAAGTATTTGCAGATTACCAATTAACTCTTTACCACACAATCCCGACATTTAACACCCCTGTGAAAGAAGCCTTTTGAAAACATTGTGGGAAAAGGAGAAAATGCTGGTAACCAGCATTTTCTCCTTTTCCCACAATGTTTTCTTCCCTTCCTAAAATAAATTTCAATGTTTAAGCCAAATTTATTTTGTCGTCTGCAAGTGCTTTCAATTTGAACCAGTCTAAAATTTTGCCGTTTGGTAACGAGTTAAATGTAACGTAAATGATAGAGTTTGTCAGTGATAGGGTTGAAAATATTGGTTGGAAAAGGATATAATGCTGGTAACCAGCATTTTCTCCTTTTCCTACAATATTTCTAAATGAGCTCTAAATGGAGGTCATTAAAAGTCTCGTTTTTGTGATAAAGGGTTATATCTCAATCACATGACAAAATTGAACAACAGCTAGTTCAATGTAGCTCAGATGCTGGGATTTGCCTTGGAAGACATAGAAAATATTGCAAGAAAAGGAAAGAATGCTAATTACTCAGCATTTTCTCTTTTTTGCGACACTGCTTTCAAAAACCTTTTCTTCTCAAGTTTATTAAGAAAAAGAAGATGTGTTTGACTTAGTTCTAGGATCACAGCTTCTTTTTCTTTAAACATTCTTCAGACTTTGTACATGAATCATGGAATTACTGGAAACTGATCTAAACAAGCAATTTTGTTGAAATGATATTCCCCCCCCCCCCCAAAAAAAAAAAAAGAAAGCTTTTCAAAAATTATGCACTGATTTACACAGATGTACATACATGTACTGACGGACGTACACACTAACTGACAGACACACAGACAGACAGACAGACCGATTCCCTTTTTTTTCCAGGGTTTAAAAAGATTTTCTCCTTTTCTGATAATACTTCACTCACAACTCTATCTCTTCACCCCAAATGAAGCTTAACCAGTCACCACTCAATCCTCAGTTTCAATGACATCCTGCGAAATGGCTTTTGAAAACTTAGTAAAAGAAAATGTTAATAACCAGCATTTTCTGCTTTTCCCACTATGTTTTCTACTCTATTAAATACTTTGCCATTTTAGCCAGTTTGTTGTCTGCAAGTGCTATCAATTTGGACAAAGTCTAAAATTTTGTCATCTGGTAAAGAGTTAACCCTTTACTCCATAAATACTCATTTCTACGCATTGCTTGTACGAGCCTTTGGAAAACACTGTAGCAAAAGGTGAAATTACTCGTGACGAGCAATTTCACCTTTTGTCACAATGTTTTCTATGCTATCAAAAGGTGTCATATATACATAAGAAACAGCTTTATCCATGCTGTTATATAGGGTCAATTAACTCTTTACCACACAATCCCGACTTTTAACGACCCTGAGAAAGAAAGCCTTTGAAAACATTGTGGGAAAAGGAGAAAATGCTGGTAACCAGCATTTTCTCCTTTTCCCACAATGTTTTCTACCCTTTCCAAATAAAATTTCAACTTTTGATTAACATTTATTTTGTCGTCTGCAAATGCTTTCAATTTGGACTGGTCCAGAATTTTGTCGTTTGGTAAAGAGTTAAGAGATACCATTGGAATGCCTTATGGGGTAAAGGGTTAAAGGTAGATAAACTTGTAGACAGAAAACAGGAATGCAAGATATTTCCTGAACAAAAATCACGGTAACAGCACCCTAAATTTAAATGCAAATTGCAACCATTCAGACAAAATGGAGAGAGATAGAACGAAACAAATCTTGGCCCTTTCCAAACCAATCCCTGGTTTTGACGACCCTAAAACACAGCCTTTGAAAACATTCTGAGAAAAGGAGAAAATGCTAGTAACCAGCATTTTCTCCTTTTCCGACAATGTTTTCTACCCTCCCCAGAACAAATTTCTATTTCTGAGTTTCATTAATTTTGTTGTCTGCAAATGCTTTCAATTTGGACAAGTCAAAAATTTGTCGTTTGGTAAAGAATTAAGTATTTATCTAACAAATTCAGAGTGTTTGCTGATGACAAATTAATTCTTACCCAAATGACAAAATTTTAAACTTGTCCAACTTGAAAGCGTTTTTAGAAAACAAAGTAATTTATGTAACTTAAAAACAGAACTTTTTTTTGAGGGTAGAAAACCTTGTGGGAAAAGGAGAAAAAGCTGGTCACCAGCATTTTCTTCTTTTTTCACAATATTTTCAGAATTTCTCTTGCTCCATACCTTTAAAATCTGCGATTGTAAAGAAAATAGAAAAATGAGAATAAGTGTTCCAAATAAAAGGATATAAATTTAACAGTCAAAAATTAATATAAAAAATCTAAATAAAAAGAGAAAAAAATTCAAAAAATTAGGAAGGAATGGGGTATAACAAGCAAATTCTCTCTGCATTCTGCACAGGAAGTTCATGTCTTGTATAATATTCCACCATTTCTGGGATTGTCAGAAATGGCGGGCTGTTTTCACCCAAAATGTAAGTTCCATTGGGTTTACTGGTTATCTTCATATGCATTGGAATTCCATTCCACCCTCTGTAAAAAATACATAGACATGTAAATGTACACTTGAATCTATATCAACCCGTAACTAAACGACAAAACTTTAGACTGGTCAAAATTGAAAGCATTTGCAGACAAAATAAACATAACTCAGAAATTTAAACTTGTTTCCATCAGGGTAGAAAACATTGTGAGAAAAGGAGAAAATGCTGGTTACCAGCATTTTCTCCTTTTCCCACAATATTTTTAAAAAGTTACTTTCTTGGGGTTGTGATAACCAGGGATTGTTTGGTAACGGGTTAAATCATAAAGTACCTTTCAAAGGGTTTTCCCTCAGCTTTAAAAATTGGGGGGGCATTGTGACCTCTTGCCTCATTAGTTACTGGCCATTTTCTTTTTCTCTTTACCAGACTACAAAATTCTAAGCTTGTACAAGTTGAAAACCTGTGCATACGACAAAATAAATGTGGCTGAAAGATTGAAATTTGTTTAGGGAAGGGTAGAAAACATTGTGATAAAAAGAGAAAATACTGGTAACCACTATTTTCTCCTTTTCCCACATTGTTTTCAAAAGACTCCTTTCTCAGGTTATATTTAAAGTCCGAACTGTGTGGTGAAGTCTTCACTCTTTACCAAACAATCCCGACCTTTAAATGCTGGTAAACAGCATTTCCTCTACCCTTTCCAATTCAAAATTCAATTTTTGATTCACATTTATTTTGTCGTCTGCAAACGCTTTCAGTTTGGACTAGTCCAACATTTTGTTGCTATGTAAATAGTTAACTGAAGGGTCAAAATAAATGGGTTTCTTCATTGTCCAGCATGGATTATACAAACCATGGCCACACAATCCCTACGTTTGACGACTGTGAAGCCTTTTTTTCCTTTTCCCACAATGTTTTCTACCCTTCACAAAACAAATTTTTAAATCATTTTTCAGTCACTTTTATAACACGAAATATTGCAAGTTTGACTGTAAATTCCAAATTTACATACTTTAAAGTCAGGGAAAAGTCTTTTTTGTTGGACTCACTGCGTCGTATCAAGTAACTGCCATCTTTGAAAACGCACAACATCCTCTCTGCGTCTGACCTCTTAATGCTGCCATGGTAAAAACTGAAAGACGTAAACAAAATTTGTTCCTGTTCAATGTCTCCCTAGAAATATAGGATCTAAACTGAGTCCTTGCTTATTAATATAATTAAGATAAAATTTCATTGACCCATTACCACAAAATCACTTGTCCAAGACATAATCAAGACAAACATTCAAATCAACTTTCAGGAGTACTGGACTGAAAATACAGCCTCCAGAACACAAGGTTTTTCTAAGATTTGCCCTAGTGACCTAGTTTTTTACCTGACATGGCCCATTTTCAAACTTGTCCCAGATATCAGCAAGACAAACATTCTGACCAACTTTCAGGGGTACCCAACAGAAAATGTGGCTTCTAGTTTTTTCTATGATCTGCCTTAGTGACCTAGTTTTTTACCCAACATGCCCCAATTTCAACCTAATCCAAGATATCATCAAGGCAAACTTTATCAATCTGACAAAGTTTCATGAGTATCTAAGGGAAAATATGGACTTTAGAGCGTACATAAGGTTTTTCTAAGATTTGACCTTGTGACCTAGTTTTTTACCAGATATGACCCATTTTCGAACTTGCCTGAGATATTATCTAGACAAAATTCTGACCAAGTTTCACAAGACAAGGACTGAAAATGTGGCCTCTAGACTAAGAGTATACATAAGGTAAAAGTTGGTGACGCAGGACGGACACAGCGTGATCAAAATAGCTCTCCATAACCAATAAGAGCTCAGGTGAGCTAACAACAAAATGTAAGTGCCTCCATAAGTGGACTTTGTATTTGATAAGGAAGAAATTATTGTTTAACCCTTTACCACACAACAATTTTGGACTCTTCCAAACTGAAAGAGTTTGCAGACGACAATTTTAGATTTTGAGAAAAATGGCAAAGTTCTCAAAAAGGGTAGAAAACACTGGGGGGAAAAGAGAAATTGCTCTTTACGAGCAATTTCTCCTTTTCCCACAGTGTTTTCAAGACTTTAACTGCAGACATGTAAAAACCAGGGCTTGTTCGGGAAAGGGTTAGCCCTTTACCACACAGCACAATTTTAGACCTATCCAAATTGAAAGCATTTGCAGACGACAATGTCATAGTGGCTCAAATGATGCAATTTTTTCTTTGATAGGGTAGAAAACTTTGCGGAAAAAGGAGAAAATGCTGGTTACCATCATTTTCTCCTTTTCCCACAATGTTTTCAAAAGGCTTGTTTCCCATGGTCGTTAAAGGTCTTCATATAGTGGTAAAGGGTTAAAAAGAAGAAACTATTTGGCAAAGACTTAACCCTTTACCACACAATGACGACTTTTGGCGACCCTGAGGAAAAAGCCTTTTGTAAACATTGTGGGAAAAGGAGAAAATGCAGGTAACCAGCATTTTCTCCTTTTCCCACAATGTTTTCTACCCTTTCCACAGCATATTTTAACTTTACAGTCACTTTTATTTTGTTGTCTTAAAATGCTCTCAATTTGGACCAGTCTATATAAGTTTGTCGTTTGGTAAAGAGTTAACCCACTTACCATTGGTCCTCTAATGGAATGCTCCTATCAACTTTCTCAGCAAGCGCAGCCAATGACTTGCAGCTGTCTGATCTGCTGACAAATTCTCGCTCTGGGTGTCTGGGTGCTGAAGATTACAATGTACCTATTATGTTTGGCTCTTTATCACATAAATTTTTTTTTAACCTTTCATACAACACAATCTAATTTTAACACCCCCGTGAAAAAAGTCTTTTGAAAGCATTGTGGGAAAAGGAGAAAATGCTGGTAACCAGCATTTTCTCCTTTTCCAACAATGTTTTCTTCCCCCCCTAAAACAATTTTTTTAAATTCATTAGTCATATTCATTTTGTTGTCTACAAAAGCCTTAAATTTGGACCTGACAAAATTTTGTCGTTTGGTAAAGAATTGAAGTAATGTATACTCAAAGCAGTGGTCCAGATAAGAGGAAGTGATGGTATTCTAAATCTATTATTTCTCTTTCAAACTCTATGTTGTGGGTACTCATTAGAATCGTCAAGACAAGACGATTCTAATGAGTACCCACAACATTGGGTTTAGTTGAGAATAATCAATATTTTCAATTTTCAAATAAAGATTACTCCCTCTAGCTGGAGCTCTGCTCCATGCCCTTGCAGATCTCTCAAATAAGCAACATGCCCTTAATTGTGTAGGAAATATTTTGGAAAAGGAGAAAATGCTGGTTACCAGCATTTTCTCCTTTCCACAATGTTTTCAGAAGTTTTCTTGCTCAGGGTAGTTGGTATTGCAAGGCGGAGGAATAATCGAGCCAAAAATGAAATTGCCTCTCAACCCTATACCACATGACAAACTTTTACATTTATATGAATCAAGAAAATTTCAGACTACAAATAACACTGAAGTGATTGGAACTGAATTTGAAAGGATCGAAACCAATATAAGACAAGAGCTTCCCAGAGGGGCGCATATACATCCGAAGGCGCTTGTCAGTGAAATGGGTTAAAGTCTAGAATGCCAAAAGAGGTCCATATTCTATGAGTCACATGCACAAATACACATTATAGAGATTAACCCATAACTACACAATCTTTACTTTTGATGACCCTGAGAAAGAAGCCTTTAGAAAACATCGTGGGAAAAGGAGAAAATGCTGGTAACCAGCATTTTCTCCTTTTCCCACAATGTTTTCTACCCTTCACAAAACAAATTTCAAATTTTCAGTCACTTTTATTTTGTCGTCTCCAAATGCTTTCGATTCGGACAAACCTAAAGTTTGGTTGTTTGGTAATGAGTTACATAATTGTGGTAAGTTTGGACTCATTCCAGTGAAAACAGTAGGAGGAGTTGCACACAGAAGAAATTGCTAACAGACTGATGGACAAAAGGATGGATGGATGACTGGAGCCATAACATAATATGCAACCCTTCAGGTGTACAACCTACCCCAAATTTCTCCCGACCTCTTCAATGTTTTCAAAAGCCCTTTTCCCTCGTGGTCATTTCAATACAAGATAGTTTGATAGACGACAAAATTTTGGACCTCTGTGCGTACATTTTGTCCAAATTGAATGCCTTTGAAGGTGACAAACATAGTTAAAATGATTATTTGTGTTTGGGAAAGGTTTGAAAACATTGTACGAAAAAGAGAAAATGCTGGTAAGCATCACTTTGCCTTTTGCAACAATGTTTTCTAAAGTCTTCTTCCCCAGAGTTCTTAAAATGGGCTTGTCCAGTAAAAGGTTATGGTGCACTGAAAAACCTACCAGTCTGATGTTAATCTACACTGTCTTTTTTGATAAGATAAATCTCCTACCCCATCCCCCAAAGTCTCTTTTGTTTATGTTGTGCTCTATGAATGAACTTCTTTTCTGATGAAAACATCGGCTTAATCTTACATCATTCCACCCTTTACCCCACAATCCTGACTTTTAGCGATCCTAAGAAAACTTTTTTGAAAACTTTGTAGGAAAAGGAGAAAATGCTGGTTACCAGCATTATTTCCTTTTCCTACAATGGTTCTACTCTTTCCAAAACAAATTCTGATTTTTGAGTGACATTTATTTTGTTGTCTGCAAATGCTTTTCAATTGGACCAGTCTAAGATTTTATTGTTTGATTAACCCTTTCCAAAACAATCCCATGCTTATACCTGTGTGCTGGAAAACTCTTTTGAAAACAGTGTGGGAAAAGGAGAAATTTCTCATAAGAAGCGATTTTTTTTTCCCCACAATGTTTTCTACCCTTGCAGGCATCTTTTTACCACTTTTACCAGGTTTAACATTGTCGTCCACAAACTCCTTCAGTTTGGAAGAGCCTAAAACTTGTTGTTTGGGAAAGGCTTATCAGTTTACGGTATGTGTCTTGCAGATTCAATAAATTTTAGTCTCTTATAAACTGAAATATCTACTGTGAGTATATCCAAAATTAGTGCAAATGAGATTTAGAGAAATAAAAAAAATTACCAGGTGAAGGAATATTAAGGAATTCTTCTTTTGGTCTAATGGATGTCGATGAAAAAACTAGTTCACTATCTTTGCTTAAATCAGTGTCTATATCAGCCATGTGTTTGTCTGAAATTTTTCCTTCGCTCAAACGTTGTCTTCGAACCTGTTCCAGTTTCTCTTCAAACTGCTTTTGTTTATCTTCCGTGTCCCATGCATCCTCATAGTTAGCATCAATAGGTTTTCTGTTTCTATGAGGAGGGACCACCGGCTTTGTCTCAACTACTGGAGATTTCGATTTAGCACCGACTGCCTGTGATGGGTCCCACGCTAGTTCATAAAAGTTTGAGGTATTGTCAAACACTTTTGGGGTCTTGTAATGAGCACTTTCTGATGTCCTATTAGTTGGCGATACCATTCCTCCTGATTGTTGCACTGGCATGTTTCTCACGACTGATGTTTTATCAGTAGACTGTCGACGTTCATCAGATCTTTCAGCTCTCTGCATCAGGCGAGAAAACTTCTTCTGACCCTCCTCTGTATCCCATGGTTCCTGGTACTCCGACGGCAAGTCTTCATACATGCATTGGGGGATTGTTGGATTGCTTCCTCTTACAAGTAAAAAGTCATCCGGGGTCGCTGACCCCTGTCGTATAGTAGCACCTGTTTTCTTCATCGGTTGTCCAAAACTCTGGGTATTCATGTCACCTGGCAATCGTTTTTGCCACGTATTCACATGATCATAAGCATCATATTCTTTCTCTTCGTCTATACGTACATTTTGTAAATTATGGGTGGCACCTGACACTAAATGGTTGTACTGTCTATTAACTAAATCTGAAACGTAAAGCAATTTTGAAAGATAACATTTAAAATATAAGATCAGTCACACAATCATCAATTAACTCATTACCAAACAACAAAATTTTAGGCTTGCCCAAATCAAAAGCATTTGCAGACGACAAAATAAAAGTGACTGAAAATTAAAAATTTGTTTTGTGAAGAGTAGAAAACATTGTGGGAAAAGGAGAAAATGCTGGTCTCCTTTTCCCATGTTTTCTATAGGCTTCTTTCTAAGGGTCTTCAAAAATAAGGATTGTGTGGTAATGGCTTAAATGAAAACAGATCAAAGATAGTGCAGCTCAATTAAGTTGGTACTTCAAAAATGATTGTATAACAAGGTAGAATGGCTACTATTCACACAGAAATTGCCATAAAAGAGAAAGATGTCGACCCTGGTCAGCCTCTGCAATCCACGCAATCTGACGATGGTTGATACTTTTTGCAGTTCAAAGATGGTCCCTTTTTACGTGAGGGGTCACACATTTATTTTACATTGATTGATAAACAAGTTCTTACAACTTTTACTAAACCCTCTCAATTGTACACCAGTATGCGCGCCAAATGTGTGTACCAATGAACAGTGCCAAAGTTGACACCTGCTCCCGCGTATCGAACTCAGAACCTTTTGGTTAAGATGCCAATGACCATGCAACCATCATGAAAGGTTATTAAACCTTTATTATACAACATGCAAGCAACAAAATTTTAAAGCAGTTACAGATGATAAATGAGCCAGGCTCTGGAAAGAGGGGGCTTGATGCATCTCCATGATGCAGTATACCAGGCATTTCATTGCGTTATTATGGATCCAAAATCCTGCTTGTCAAACAATGGACTCAATCAGGAGGTAGAGTGGTCCAAGCAACTTTAACTCTGTACCACACAATCCAATATTTTAACACTTTACCAAACGACAGAATCTTAGACTGGTCCAATATTGAAAGCACTTGCAGACGACAAAATAAACACAACTCCAAAATTGAAATTTGTCTCCAGAAGGGTAGAAAACATTGTAGGAAAAAGAGAAAATGCTGGTTACCAGCATTTTCTCCTTTTCCCACAATGTTTTATAAAGGCTTCTATCTCAGGGTCGTAAAAACCAGGGATTGTTTGGGAAAGGGTTAATTAACCCATTACCACACAATCCCTACTTTTGACACCCCTGAGAAAGAAGGCTTTAGAAAACATTGTTCGAAAAGGAGAAAATGCTGGTAACCAACATTTTCTCCTTTTCCCACAATGTTTTCTACCCTTCACAAAACAGATTTCAAACATTCATTTACTTTTATTTTGTTGTCTGCAAATGCTTTCGATTTGGACAAATCTAAAATTTTGTCGTTTGGTAATGAGTTAAGGACCATGATGATGTTTGAAAACATTGTGAGAAAAGGAGAAAATGCTGGTTAACAGCATTTTCTCCTTTTCACCACCATGTTTTCAACTGTAATAAAGACAACAAGAGCGTCCGAAAGCCAGGCACATACTCACAAAGGGGCTTCTCAGTGAAATGGGTTAAAATCTGGAATGCCTGCAGATATTCAAATTTTACAAATCACATAAGAAACAATAGCGATCTTGACAGTGCCCTTATCAAAAACTCTTATCCTTAAATGGAAATATCAGGTGGCTTTATTTAACTCATTACCAAACAACAATATTTTAGGCTTGTCCAAATCGAAAGCATTTGCAGACGACAAAATAAAAGTGACTGAAAATTTGACATTTGTTTTGTGAAGGGTAGAAAACATTCTGGGAAAAGGAGAAAATGCTGGTTACCAGCATTTTCTCCTTTTCCCACAATGTTTTCTAAAGGTTTCTTTCTCCGGGGCATCAAAAGTAGGGATTGTGTGGTAATGGGTTAATAATCTTAGAATCATTTACATGCAGTGTGCAAAGACATAATTCCAAAAGAGCCCATACCGTCTAGTTTCTGTGGGGGTGTGGTCTGTGTTGGGGGTGGAGTAATATCTTTGGCCAGTTCATATATCCCTCCAGTGTCTGGTATAGCTACCACTGAACCATAGCTTTCCTTCCCAACTAAAAAATCATTTATAAGTTTATCAAATGACAAATTTTTAGACATGTCCGAATGGAAAACATTTGCAGACAAGAAAATAAATGTGAATCACAAACTGATATTTATTTTGGGAAGAGTGAAAAGTATATTGATGGAACCTACCCCTTGACCACACAATGACAACTTTTAACAACCCTGAGAGCAAAACCTTTTGAAAACATTGTGGGAAAAGGAGAAAATGCTGTTAACCAGCATTTTCTCCTTTTCTCGCAATTTATTCTACTCTTCCCAAATCAAATTTCAATTTTTCAGTCACATCTATTTTGTCATCTGCAAATGCTTTCAATTTGGACCAGCGTATGAATTTGTCTTTTGGTAAGAGCTAAGTTCAGTATGTTTCTTGAAACTTATTTTATTTATATTAATAACAGACTTGAGAAACATTTTCAAGTTTTAAGTTGACACAAATTTTCCCAGTCATCTCAGCAAAATAATGGACTCATGTCTGTTAAAAAGTCCATTATTTAGCCAATCTGAGTCCGAAACGTTATGTCAACTTAAGATTTGAAAATGTTTCTAAAGTCTGATAATGTTAGTAAAACAAGAGGGCCATGATGGCCCTGTATCACTCCACTGGCTTTTTAACCCTTTACCACACAAATTTAAGTGTTCATGACCATGAAAAAGAGGGCCTTCAAAAACAATGAACACTATCAGGCAGTACAAGCAGGTTAATTCATAAGCATGAAAGGTAAAGTCTTTGGAAAAAATAAGCTGAATGATAGAAACCTTACTTTTAATTTATTATTCACCTCATGTGAGCATAACTATTAGCATCAAAATGAATCACACTTGAAAACAGAATATTTTCTATCAAAAAACTTAATGTCTAGCACCAATCATGTATCAATGTAGTTTGATAATCAAGGCAGGTAAATAGTACCAAACTTTATCTTTCATAAAAAGAGTTATTTCCCTTGATTAATGTTTAAATTGAAGTGATCATATTTTGAAGCCCATGTTAAACTTGTGATCCCTGGATGGAGTCAATTTTGACCTCAGACCTACAATATGAAACTAGAATGTGTGGTTATAAACATGAAGATTTTTGAATCTTGCCCAATAAAAAGCCCTGTAAAACAAGTTTGCTCAATAAAAGGCCCTGAAAAATATCTGACCCTTGAGACAGGTTTATAAAGCCAAGGTAAAACTTGTGAACCCTGGGGTGGGGTCAAACTTGATCCCCAAAGTTAAAATTTGGGCCCTCTGAGGCCCATTAGATAAAGCTACATGCAAAATTTGGTAGCCCTAGGCCTTATGGCTATGTACAAGTAGTTTCCCTATATGAGTCCATGTAAAACTTGTGACCCCTGTGACGGGGCTAAATTTGACCCCCAGGGCTATAATTTGGGCACCCTTGGTAGAGACCCCCTAGATAAAGCTGCATGCAAAATTTGATAGCCCTAGCCCTTATAGCTAGGTGAGAGAAGATTTTGAAAGTATTCCCTATATAAGCCCATGTAAAATTTGTTACCCCCCCCAGGCGGGGCCAATTTTGACACCTGGGCTATAAGTTGGACACCCTCTGTAGAGGTCCACTAGATAAAGCTACATGCTAAATTTGGTAGCCCTAGGCCCTATGGCTAGGTGGAAGAAGAATTTTAAAGTTCTCCCTATATAAGTCCATGCAAAACTTGGTACCCCCGGGGCGGGGCCAATTTTGACCCCCGGGCTATAATTTAGACACTCTTGGTAGAGGTCCATTAGATAAAACAACATCCCAAATTTGGTAGCCCTAGGCCCTATGCCTAGGTAGAAGAGGAGTTTTAAAGTTCTCCCTAAATAAGCCCATGTAAAACTTGTGACCCCCGGGGCGGGGCCAATTTTGACCCCAGGGCTATAATTTGAAGAAACTTGGTAGAGGTCCAGTAGATAAAGCTACATGCCAAATTTGGTAGCCCTAGGCCTTACGGTTTCAGACAAGAAGATTTTCAAAGATTTTCAACTTTTTTCAGTTTTGTTGCCATGGCAACCAGAGTTTTTGAAGGAATTGAATTCTTTCAAGAAATTCTAAAGAGGACCATGGCAGGATCATTTCTGTGAAGTTTCATCAAAATTGGATGGGTAGTTTCAGAGAAGAAGATGTTTAAAGAAAAAGTTAACGCACGGACGGACGGACGGACGGACAACGGGCCATGACATAAGCTCGCTGGCCTTTGGCCAGTGGAGCTAATGAGTCTGAAATAATGAAGTCAACTTAAGCTGGAAATTGGTAATTGTTACGAGGAAACAGTTATTAAATTAGAGGAAATATTCATAAAATTCTTCAAACATTGCCATTTTAACCTATTACCACACAATCACTACTTTTGACGCCCCTGAGAAAGAAGCCTTTTGAAAACACTGGGAAAAGGAGAATATGCTGGTAACCAGCATTTTCTCCTTTTCCCACAGTGTTTTCTACCCTTCCCAGAACAAATTTCTATTTTTCAGTCACCTTTTTTTGTCGTCTGCAAATGCTTTCAATTTGGACCAGCCTAAAATTTTCTTGTGTGGTAAAGAGTTAATCAACTAATGTAGTAGGCTATCATGATTTAACTCTATACCACACAACCCGCATTTTTAATGACCCTGAGAAGGAAAGCTTTTGAAAAGGTTGTCGGAAAAGGAGAAAATTATGGTAACCAGCATGTTCTCCTTTTCCAACAATGGTTTCTATCCTTCTTAAATAAAAATTCAATCTTTGATTCACATTCAAATTGTCATCTGCAAGTGCTTTCAATCTGGACTTGTCTAAAATTGGGGGGGGGGGGGGGGGATTTTTTTTTTTTTTTGGGGGGGGGGGGAGTGCTTTCAATTAGGACAAATACTGTACCTAAATGTAAAATTGCAGATACTGCAATTTTTTCAAACCTGTTGTTGTCATATCTGGCAAAGAGGCAGGCAGTCTCAATTATGCCATATACTATATATTTTCTGTAGTCTGATCTTGATCTACACATCCACAAAAGCAGTTAAATTTGGATTTAGCAAAGCAAGGGTTAAATATATACCAGTCACCAAAAAGTTTGACATGTCCTAATTGAAAACAGTAAAGACAACAAATTAAACGCGATTCAAAATCTAATACCGGTATTTGTTTTTAGAAGGTTTGAAAACTGGTCCAAATTGAACCCTTTTGCAGATGACAAAATTTACTTAACTCAAACATTTAAAAAACATTTAAAATTGTTCTTGGAGGATATAAGACACTGTGGGAAAAGGAGAAAATGCTGGTAACCAGCATTTTCTTCTTATCCCACAATGTTTTCAAAAGCCTTCTTCTCCAGGGTTGTTGAAACTCTTAACTGTTTGGTTAATCCTTCTCCAGACAAAAATTTACCCTTGTCCAAATTGAAATCATTTGCAGATGACAATTTCAGTGTGGCTCGAAAAGTGCAATTTTTCCTTGATAGGGTAGAAAATATTGTTGAAATCGAGAAAATGCTAGTTTCCAGCATTTTCTTCTTTTCCCATAATGTTTTCAGAAGGTTTTTCACTCAGGGTCGTTATGTCATTGTATGGTAAAGGGTTAAAACTTAATAAACCACTTAGCTTAACTCTTTCCCAAACACCCTGGGCTTTTCACGACTCTAAGAAAGAAGCCTTCTGAAAACATTGTAGGAAAAGGAGAAAATGTTGGTTACTTTGTGACTGGTAAGGTTCTGTATAGTCTTGTGAATCACTGTTGGTTCGAGCGCTGGATTTGGAAAGTCTGTCTGGAGGTTGAGAATAATCGTCCTTCAAGGAAACGGACCTCTGAAATATGAACAAAGTACAAATTAGAACTATCACACGCAAGAAATGGCTAACACACGGCTGGAACACACAACAAATGGAACTACCATCTTAACTCATTACCACACAATCCCTACTTTTGAAGCCCCTGAGAAAGAAGCATTTAGAAAACATTGTAGGAAAAGGAGAAAATGCTGGTAACCAGCATTTTCTCCTTTTCCCACAATGTTGTCTACCCTTCACAAAACAAATTTCATATTTTCAGTCACTTTTATTTTGTCGTCTGCAAATGTTTTCAATTTGGACAAGTCCTTTATTTTTTCATCTTTTGGTAATGAGTAAACTTGAACTGCACTATCTTTGATCTGTTTTCATTAATTGATCTATGGAATTCGCAGGTTGTCCCTTTTTGTGTAAAGGGTCACAAATTAAACGCTGGACTTCAGGCCAATAGCGAAAACCCATAATTTGCAATTGAAAAATTTTCCTTTTCAGAGTCATCTCACCATATATTGGACAGTCTAGATCCAAGATCAGACTGCATGTTCTGAGTAGTGTGATCTTGATCTACACTCTCTGCAAATGCCCTCAAAGTCACGCTCTGAGCAGCATAAGTGTTAAAAGCAGACAGCCGAATATTGCAAAGCTGTCTGGAGTTAACTTTTTACCACACAATCCTGAGTTTTATCAACCTTGAAGAAAAAGTCTTACAAAAACATAGTGGGAAAAGGAGAAAATGCTGGTAACCAGCATTTTCTCCTTTTCCCACAATGTTATCTACCGTTCACATTTTGACGTCTGTAAATGCTTTGAATTTGATACATACTAAAGGGTGGGTGGGGAGGGGGGAAGAATAAACCTTCAGTTGAGCTGCATATAGCAACAAAATGACAAAAATTTAGAAAAGTTTGAATCTAAAGCACATGCAGATGACAAATTCAAAATAGCAAAAATAATGGAATGTCTCCTGGAAAGGACTGCAAACATTTTGAGAAGAGAAAATGCTGGTTTCAAGCACTTCTCCTTTTTCCAACAGTTTTACAGAGAAACCCCTTTACTCATGGTCTGTTAACCTACGATAATAATATGGTACAGCAGGGTTTTAACGGACGCACATTTTCTGCGTCTCGCACGCCGAAATAGGGAAGCAGGACTCCCAAAACTTACGCTGCTGCGTCCCCTGGGCCGCAATTCTAATTTTGTTGTCATTGGAAAAATGAGAAAGAAATATTTGTCCATGGATGTCTTGACAAAACTTGACACCTCGGCACGCCTCTCATTTGATCCCTGAGCCCGGGTTTTGACACTTGGAAATTTGAAATGACCTCTCTTTGACAATGAAAAATATCTGCCTAAATGCCAATATGACTCATGAAATTATCATCTAGAACTTTGTATCACCTAGCTTGCGCGCATCCGGCAGAAATTTGGACCAAACACGATAAGTATAAAATGCGAAGGACACGCGGATGACAATGAAGTTTGAGAGTCATGACAGAGTAACAAAGGTGTTATTCCTCTATTCCTCCTTATGTTGTGTAAAGTGACAGATTTTTAAGTTACTTGCTTGAATATTCAAACTGACTAACCGATGTCAAATCATGTAGTAATACTTCTCCAAAAAATAATTGTCACGAAAAAATAGATCGCTAAAAAGCACGGAAACCCATGACACTACAATGAGCAGCATGGCATCGTCCGATCAGGGGGATTTAAAACTATCTTCTCATCTGCAATAATGAATTTAAACAGTGAATTTACACAAATCTCTGTGTAAAGCAATAATTGGAAGCTATATTTCCGTTCATGAGTGAAAAAAATGTTTTACGAAATGGAAACATAGATCCATAGCAGACGGGAGTGGTCGTCTGCAGATGCTTGAAATATTTCTTTTTTTTAAAACTCGTTTGGAAATTTAAATATACGGAAAAAATAATAGGTATTGGTATTCAAATTTGTACAACCAAGGGACTCCCAATTTTTAAGCCAGGACTCCCATAATCATAGAAGTCGAGTCTGAAAGACCCGCAAAAGGAACTGTCAGACTAAAACCCTGGTACAGGATAAATCACATCACAAAGAGAGCTTCACAGAGCGGCGCAAATACGTCAAAAGGGGCTTGCCGGAGAAAAGGGTAAAATTCTACAACGCTTAAAGAGATCTAAATCTCAAGTCACATGCACAACTACACATCATAGAGATTTGTTGTGGTAAGTTTCAAGTTATTCTAATGGAAACTTTAGGAAGAGTTGCACACACAAGAAACCGCAGACAGACAGATGGACGGACTGATTAACCCATTACCACATAATCCCTACTTCTGACGCCCCTGAGAAAGAAGCCTTTAGAAAACATTGTAGAAAAAGGAGAAAATGCTGGTAACCAGCATTTTCTCCTTTTCCCACCATGTTTTCTACCCTTTACAAAACAAATTTCAAATTTTCAGTCACTTTTGTTTTGTCGTCTGCAAATGCTTTCGATTTGGACCAGCCTAAAATATTGTCATTTGGTAATGAATTAATGAACAGACGACCATGGCCACAACATAATAGAACCCTTTGGGCATATAAAAATGAGGGAATTATGTACTGCTCTAGATCAATTTCTCTATCTACCACAATGTTTTTTGTACATTAATAATGTTGAAGTGTCTAACATACTATGAGGATAGGGTTGGTAAGTGCTAACAATATACAAGTTCCTGTTCTTGTTTCCTTCATGTAGATAAACCCTTTCCAACATGACAATTTTCAGACTTCCAACCAAATTCAAGTCTTCTACAGATGACAACCTCACAATTAATACTAACTGTAGTTCTTGAAAGAATACTATACCAAGGTAATAGAAACTCCAGGAAAGCATGGACAGGTGCACTAGTTGTTGTATCATATAACTGAAATGATGCTGAAAATGATGTCAAGCACCATGGAATAAATCAACCATCATTTTGTTCAAATGCACATACTTTCAATACTGTCAATTCAAAAATGCTACCGCATATTGTCAACTTCATCGTGGCCTTTAACCCATTACCACACAATCCCTACTTTTGACGACCCTGAGAAAGAAGCCCTCAGAAAACATTGTGGGAAAAAGAGAAAATGCTGGTAACCAGCATTTTCTCCTTTTCCCAAAATGTTTTCTACCCTTCAAAAACAAATCTTACACCAGTCAGTTTTTTTTTTGTCATCTGCAAATGCTTTCGATTTGGACAAACCAAAAATATTCTTGTTTGGTAATTTAGTTAAGACTTCGGGACAAAAATTTTGAAAAAATCCAAAAAATATCCCTTATACTTGCAAAGCCTTCTGATGTTCATTCATCAAACCCCAGTGGTCAAAAACCATCCGATAACAAGAGAAATTAGAGATTTACTACCGCTCAAGTTGTCACCAATGGGAAACATGATCTATTTTTACATGAGCAACTCGCTCTTTATATACCGGAAACACCCAGACGGAGCTTCAAACATAGCTTCCAAAGTAATTATGGAAAATAAGTACATGTTTGTTATGTTATGGAATTTAAGCATCATTAGTCATGTGCCAGTCACTTGACATTCCCACAATGCTTTTTTTCATTTTTGGCATGAAATCTAAAAATACCTCAAGAGGTTACGTAGCCTTTTATCCCATTACCAGACAATCCCTTCTTTTGACGCCCTGGAGAAAGAAGCCTTTAGAAAACATTGTGGGAAAAGGAGAAAAAGCTGGTAACCAGCATTTTCTCCTTTTCCCACAATGTTTTCTACCCTTCACAAAACAAATTTCAAATTTTCAGTCACTTTTATTTTGTCGTCTGCAAATGCTTTCGATTTGGACAAGCCTAAAATATTGTTGTTTGGTAATGAGTAAGGGAACACCGTCCATTTTTTTTTTATGTAATTATATGATTCTTAATTATTGATGATTTGTATTGTTTTTTTCATATAAATTTCAGTGATATATGTATTCTTTAATTTAGTGAGATGTGAAAAATCTAAAAATACACCTTTAACCAGATCCTGACCTTTATGCTGAATAATATAAGTAGGCATAAAAATAAAAGTTTGACCATTATTCGGAAAGTTACATATATACAGTAAGCAATTTAAACATTCAATTACAAAGCGTGACTCAAGGCACTTTTGTGGACATTGTATATCCAAGATCAGACTGCACAAAACATTGCAGTCTGATCTTGGATATACACTGTCTGATTAGAAGATATATCATCCCCCCCCCCCCCAGTGCGACTCCCGCTTTAGCAAACAGTGTATATCCAAGAACAGGCTGCACAAAACATGCAGTCTGATCTTGGATACACAATCTCCAATGAGGAGATATAACTTTGAATCTGCAATATTTGCTTTTGTTACTGTTGACCGTAAAATTTCAATTAACCTATCAGGTTAGTTTTAATTTAACCCTTTCCCAAACAGCAAATTTTGGAACAGACCAAATTGAAAGCATTTTGCAAATGACAAATTAACAGTCGCTAAAAAGATTATTTTTCTATATTGTAGGGTAGAAAACATTGTGGGAAAAGGAGAAAATGCTGGTTACCAGCATTTTCTCCTTTTCCCACAATGTTTCCAAAAGGCTTTGATTCCTGACCCGTAAAAACCAGGGATTGTTTGGGAAAGGGTTAATTAATTGGCATAAACCCCAAGAAATAATCCGAGACCATTTGGTACATGTTCTGAGTGATGCCGAGGGCAAAAATAGTCAACTTAACTCTTCACCACACGAGAAAATTTTAGACTGATCCAAATTGAAAGCATTTACAGACAACAAAATAAAGGCGACTAAAAAAAATTGCGTTGGGAAGGGTAGAAAACATTGTAGGAAAAGGAGAAAATGCTGGTTACCAGCATTCTCTCTTTTTCCCACAGTGTTTTCAGAAGGCTGTTTTTCCACAGTATTTTCAAAAAGCTGCTTTCTCAGGGTTGTTAAAAGTTGGGGTAGTGTGGTAAAGAAGTAAAAGATGTAGATAACAACAGAGTTCATAACTATGGAGGAATATACATGTACAGACCGTAAGGAAATTATTCAAATGTCACAGCATACTAATTGTTCCTTCTACTCAGGAAGTATACCCTACAAGATATTGACAAATCTGTTTTCATGTGTTGTAAACGTTTCGCCACACTATCTTGTAATTTTCATGACCCTCAAAGAAAAACCTTTTTTGAAAACATTGTGGGAAGTCAGGAGAAATTGCTGGAAACCAGCATTTTCTCCCCTTTCTACACTGTTTTAGTACTATATATCTTACCAATTACAAACTGAAAGCATTTGGAGATGACAAAATAGACCCGACTCAGAAGTTGAAATTTGCTCTGAAAGGGTGGAAAACGTGGGAAAAGGAGAAAATGCTGGTTACTAGCATTTTCTCCTTTTCCCACAATATTTTCAAAAGGCTTCTTTCTCAGAGTTGTGAAAGCCAGGGATTGTTTGGGAAAGGGTTAACTCTTTACCCAACTACAAAATTCTGGACTTGACCAAATTCAAAGCATTTGAACAGCGGACATTTAAGAGTTGCTTAACTCTTTACCAAACAATCCCAGGTTTTCATGACTCTGAGAAAGAAGACTTTTTTAAAACCTTGTTGGAAAAGGACAAAATGCTGCTAAACAACATTTTCTCCTTTTCCCACAATGTTTTCCACCCTCCCCAGAACAAATTTCAATTTTTGAGTCGCATAAATTTTTTGTTTTCTGCAAGTGCTTTCAATTTAGTTCAGTGTAAAATTTTGATTTTGACTGAAAATTTGAATTTTGATTTCTGAAGGGTAGAAAACATTGTGGAAAAAGTAGAAAATGCTGGTTACCAGCATTTTCTCCTTTTCTCACAATGTTTTCTAAAGGCATCTTCTTCAAGGGTGTCAAAAGTTGGGATTGTGTGGTAATGGGTTAACCTTATATCAAACAATCCCTGGTTTTTACAACCCTGAGATAGAAGTCTTTTAAAAAACATTGTAGGAAAAGGTGAAAATGCTGGTAACCAACATTTTCTCCTTTTCCCACCATGTTTTCTAACCTGCTGGAAACAAATTTCAATTTCTGAGTTTCGTTTGTCGTCTGCAAATGCTTTCAATTTGGACCAGTCTAAAATGTTATTGTTTGGTGAAAAATTAGGGCTTTGTGGAAAAAAAATTTATGATTGGAGCTCGAGAACAAATAGACATCATTTGAATGCAGAACAAACGAAGAGTTATTAACTAAGCAAGCAACAGGTACGTTTAAATCCTAGTTTTGCACTCTATTTGCTAAATTGTAAAAGTTCAAATTCATGCAAAAAATGTGCACGGAGCTTTCAACTGATTTTGTCTCGATCGTCTCCGTAACCAGAGGTGACCAGTCAAAAAGTAACATCGCCTTTAGGAACAGTTATCTGTACTACCCCCACCTAGTGCTGTGTCAGTGTATGGCTGCCCTATTTCCAAATGCAAGAATGTAAAATAACAAAGGGCAAGAACTCGATCACTTTAAGACAGATTTATGGATCTTGGCCCCATTTTACTAAGGTGGCTAGCGACAAAATCTGCGCAAGTTTTACTCAACTATAGAGTAGCGGCATTAATCTGCCACAAGATACATGGCAACTATCACAATTATGTTAGAAAATTACTGTGATGAATCAAAGTTTCTTGCAAATTTTATCTTTTCAATTAACCCTTTACCAAGCAATCCCTGGTTTTTACGACCCTGAAAAAGAAGCCTTTTCCCACTATGTTTTCTATCCTGCTGGAAACAGATCTTAATTTTTGACCTGCCTTTATTTTGTCGTCTGCAAGTGCTTTCATTTTAGACCCATCTAAAATTTTGTCGTTTGGGAAGGGGTTAATCTAGATAAAATGTCCAGGAAATGTTAAGAAAGCAATATTTCCCTTAACCCTTTACCAAACAATTCCTGGTTTTTATGACCCTGAGATAGAAACCTTTTGAAAACTTTGTGGGAAAAGGAGAAAATGCTGGTAACCAGCATTTTCTCCTTTTCCTACAAAGTTTTCTACCCTGCTGGAAACAATTTTCAATTTTTGAGTTACGTTTATCATGTCGTCTGCAAGTGCCTTCAATTTGGACCAGTCTAAAATTTTGTTGTTTGGTAAAAGGTTAAACAAATAGTTATGTAGATAGTTATCATGTATCTCGTAGTAGATAAATGCCGCCACATATAGTTACGTAAAATTTACGCAAACTTTGTTTGTAACTACCTTTGTAAGACGGGGCCCTTGTGCACTGCACATGTCCTCAGAGTGATCTGTGTTTGCAATTTCGAGTTAATAGCTCGAATACTTTGGAGAAAATGCTCTTGGAAAAGAAACCTAAGGGCATTATCTCAAAAAATGCTGAAGACAAGTGAAACGCACTCGTCTTCTTATATGATACTTTGATTTCCGGATTTAAGTGGATGTAAGCCGTTTACAAGAAAAGTCAACATTTCCAGTTCTAACCATGAGGAGGTCTCCACATTTAGAACCTTTTTTTTTTTACATTTAAGACTGTATATTACATAAATGCTGTTCAATATCAAACCAGTACCATTTCACGAATCCGATAACCTCATTTTTGCCAAAATTCCAGGGGGATCCGGACCCCCGGTCCCCCCCTCTGGATCCCCCCATGCAAGTGTTAGGAATCTACCGCACATCCTTAAATGAACTCTTTGTATAATGAGAACATTCTAGGAAAAAGACAAAGTGCTGGTAATCAGCATTTACTCCTTTTCACACAATGTATTCCCACCCATTAAAGCACATCACGCTATTTTTAGCTTCATCTTATTAATTTTACTGTCTGAAGAAGCTTTGCAAAGCTTTGCAAAAATCTATACTGTAATTTTGTTATTTGGCAAACAGTTCATTTGTAGAAAGCAGATGCTATCAATCCTGACAGACATTAAATCAAACAAGAGTTGATTACAATCACTTTTCACCAAATCTCTAACCCATTACTAAACAAACCAGTGTTTTAACATCAACGAGGAAGATGCCTTTAGAAAACATTATGAGAAAAGGAGAAAATGCTGGTAACCAGCATTTTCCCCTATTCCCAGAATATTTTCTATCCTATACAAGACGATTCCATCATTTAATCCTTTACCAAACAATCCCTGGATTTCACAACCCTTAGATGGAAGCCTTTTGAAAACATTGTGGGAAAAAGAGAAAATGCTGGTAACCAGCATTTTCTCCTTTTCCCACAATGTTTTCTACCCTGCAGTAAACAAATTTCAGTTTTTGAGTCATGTTTATGTTGTCGTCTGCAAGTGCTTTCAATTTGGACCTTTTTAAAATTTTGTCGTTTGGTAAGGAAATGAGTCACATATAAAGAGTTTTCTGCAAATGATTTCCATTTGGCCAAGTCCAAAATTTTGTTGTTTAGTTAAGAGTAAAAAATTCACTCATGAGCACTTTACTTACAGTTCCTTTGAAAACACCCTTAAAAATGAGCTTACTATATGATCCTTTAGTAACTAGTAGTACTATATCTGACATTTATCCAAGCGTTTGTTGGAGTTTGCATGTCAAACAAAAAATAACCTTGGAGGTAAAAAATAGACCTACATATATGTTCTCATTAGTCATACATCACTGTAGCACCATGGGAAAAATACACTGCTCAAAAGAATAAACTCTATACCAAACAACAAAATTTTGGACTTGTCTAAATTGAAAGCATTTGCAGATGACAAAATAAATGTGAATTAAAAATTGAAAATTGATTTGAGAAGGGTAGAAAACATTGTGAAAAAAGAGAAAATGCTCTTTGTCAGCATTTTCTCCTTTTCTCACAATGATTTCACAGGCTTTCTTTCTCAGGGTCGTCAAAAGTTGGGATTGACTTGTGTGGTAAACAATTAAAGGAACACATAAATACTAAAAAGCAAATTTTCATTTTGCAAAAATGCTCTGTCTTTTTGCTTTGAAAATTATCAACTAACATTCTAACTAGACAAAATTGCACAATATTTCCTTGTTTGTTTGATTTTAAATGCTGATAAGCCATTTTAGGAAGATATTCAAGAAATTTGTTTTCTTTGTTCTTTTGTTAACTCTTTTCCACACAACTAAAATTTTAGACTGATCCAAATTGAAAGAATTTGCAGATGATATAATAAACATGACTTGAAAAATGAAACTTGTTTTGGGAATGGTAGAAAACATTGTGGGAAAAGGAGAAAATTCTGATTTTCTCCCTTGCCCACTATGTTTTCAAAATGCTTTTTCCTCAGGATCATTAAAACTCTGGATTGTGTGGTATAAAGATTTAAAAAACTCATATTGTTCCATAAAAATTGTTGTCATTTTTATCAAATTATATGAAAGGAAAATGAAAAGAAAAACTGATACATGTACTTATGGTTCTCTAAACTCTTTACCAAACAACAAATTTTAGACTGGTCCAAATTGAAAGCGTTTGCAGACAACAAAATGAATGTGACTCTAAAAGAATTAAAATATGTTTTAGGAAGGGAAGAAAACATCTTGGGAAAAGGAGAAAATGCATGTAAACAGCATTTTTTTTTCCTTTTTCCCACACTGTTTTCAAAAGCTTTCTCTTTCAGGGGTGTTAAGTCATAATTGTGTGGTAAAGGGTTAACTCTTTACCAAATAACAAAATTTTGGGCTTGTCTAAATTGAAAGCATTTGCTGATGACAAAATGAAAGCGATGAAAAATTTGAAATTTTTTGTGAAGGGTGGAAAACGTGAGAAAAGGAGAAAATGCTGGTTACTAGCGTTTTCTCCTTTTCCCAAAATGTTTTCTGTAGGCTTCTTTCTCAGGGTCGTCAAATGTAGGGATTGTGTGGTAATGGGTTAAAAGCTTTTAGCACATAAACTGCAGGCAGCAGTGTATTAACTCTTTACCAAAGTATCCCTGGTTTTTATGACCTAGAGGAAGAAAACTTCTGAAAAACATTGTGGGAAAAGGAGAAAATGCTGATTGTAACCAGCATTGTCTCCTTTTCCCACAATGTTTTCTTCCCCATCCAAAAAACAAGAGGGCCATGATGGCCCTGTATCGCTCAAATGACTAATCAGTAAAAACACTACAAGTCAAATTTACATTATTTGGCCACCTGGTTTCAAACTTGAGGATATATACAATTTTTTTTACTGTAAACTTCTATGAGAAAGTTATGACACCCCCCCCCCCCAGGCAAAGCCAGTTTTGACCGCAAAGATATTATTACTTGAATCCTGGTGGAGATCCACAAGATAAAACCCCATCCCAAATAATACAGACCTGTCTTGAATGTGTGGTTATAAACAAGATTTTCAAAGTTTCCTCAATAAAAGGCCCTGTAAAACATGAGACCCATGAGACAGGGCTAAATTTAGTAGCCCTAGCCTTTATTGTGGTTAGAAACAAGATGATAAAGTTTTCACCACAAAACTTGTGACCCTTGGTGTGGGGACAAACTTGACCCTAAGGCTATAATTTGGGCCTTCCTGGTAGAGGCCCACTAGATAAAACTACATGCAAAATTTGGTAGCCCTAGGCCTTATAGCTAGGTACAAGTAGCTTTTTAACCCTTTACCAAATGCCAAAGTTTAATACTGTTCCAAATTGAAAGCACATGCAGATGACAAAATAAACATAATTTAGAAATTGAAATTTGTTTCTAGCAAGGTAGAAAACCGGGGGAAAAGGAGAAAATGCTGGTTACCAGCATTTTCCCTTTATCTCACAATGTTTTCAAAAGGTTTTCATCTCAGGGTTGTAAAAACCAGGGATTGTTTGGTAAAGGGTTAAAAATTTCCCAATATGAGCCAAAGTAAAACTTGTGACTCCTAGGACTGGGCCAAATTTAATCCCAGAGCTATATAAGTTCGGGCACCTTTGGTAGACAAACACTTGATAAAGCTAGATGCAAATTGAGTAGCCCTAGGCCTTATGGCTTGGTACGAGAAGATTTTTTTAAAAATATCCTTGTATAAGCCCTTATAAAACTTGTGACCCCTTGGGCCAGGCCAAATTTGACCTCAGGGCTATAATTTGGGCACTCTTGGTAGACAACTTGATAAAGATACATGCCAAATTTGGTAGCCCCAGGCCTTATGGCTAGGTACCAGAAGAATTTTAAAGTTTTTCCCTATATAAGCCCATATAAAACTAGTGACCCCCAGGATGGGGCTAATTTTGACCTTAAGGCTTTTATTTGAAGGAACTTGGTAGAGGTACACTGGATAAAGCTACATGCCAAATTGGTAGCCCTAGGCCTTATGGTTTCAAAGAAGAAGATTTTTTAAACTTTTAATATTTTGCAGTTTTGTTGCCATGGCAACCAGAGTTCTTGAAGGAATCAAATTCTGAAGATGACCATGGTAGGATCATTTCTGTGAAGTTTCATCAAATTTGGGTGGATAGTTTCAGAGAAGAAGATGTTTGAAATAAAAGTTATTACACGCACGCACCACGGACATCGGGCCATAAGCCTGCTGGCCTTTGGCCAGTGGAGCTAAAAATTGAGCTGGTGACATGCTTTTTCTCTTTATCTCATGGTTTCTATCTAATCTATGACATATTCCATCATTTGAGCCATGTTAAATATGTTGTCTGCAAAATGCTTTCAAACTGTCCCAGTTTACACTTTTTCTCAGATCTGGTTAAAGAGGCAATAATACTCATTTTAAGCCAGTTTTAACTCATTTTGTTTTTATTTTATCAAAATATAGTCATTCTTATATATCTATGCCAAATATGGCGCCTGATGGTTGCATGGTTGCTTAGATTACGCCTGATAGAAAATGCATTTCACGGACTTGCGGCCTTCAATGTAAACAGGCTGGTCATTTCCGGATTTTGAATCGAAGATTTTCGATATCAGTTATATACTCGGGTAGATTCGTATGATGATCATGCATACTGTAACGTGACTATATTTGACCTTGGCCTTGATGCGTTAAATAGAGTAAAATGGATGCTTCTCTGTTGCAGCCTCTATTTTTAGAAGGAGATCGAGGCCTCTATGTAAGTTACACCGTATCCGACTCTAGGCGGAAACCAACGATAAATTTCCGTGAGTCACCGCCATTGTTTACAGCTTCGATCGTCAGCCAGTTTTCTTCTGGCCAATTTTCGGTTTTTCACACAAACTCCCATGTTTCTTTTTTCATTTACACGATATATGTCAGTAATTTATCCTTGTGTACACAAAGGACACATTTCTGTACCATTCTATTTTTCTTTTTGAAATTTAACAGCGTTTCTGCTCACCGGCTGTAGACAAGCATCTTTAACTCTTTACCACACAATCTCGACTTTTAACAACCCTTTGAAAGAAGCCTTTTGAAAACATTGTGGGAATAGGAGAAAATGATGGTAACCAGCGTTTTCTTCTTTTTCCACAATGTTTTCTACCCTGCTGGAAAAAATTTTCAATTTTTAAGCTACCTTTATTTTGTCGTCTGCACATACTTTCAATTTGGTCCAGTCTAAAATTTTGTTGTTTGGTAAAGAGTTAACTCATTACTAAACGACAGAATTTTAGGTCTGTCCAAATCAAAGGCATTTGCAGACAACAAAATAAAAGTGACTAAAAATTTGAAATTTGTTTTGTGAAGGGTTGAAAACATCGTGGGAAAAGGAGAAAGTGCTGGCTACCAGCATTTTCTCCTTTTCCCACGATGTTTTCTAAAGGCTTCTTTCTCAGGTTCGTCAAATGTAGGGATAGTGTGGTAATGGGTAAACTGAAAGGTTAATTATATGTTGATTCTAAAATGTGTTTCTTTTCTTATTGTGATAAATGTATTTACTTCATTTATTATTATACTTCCAAGAAATTTGCAGAGCCCCAGTGGCTCTGTCTATAGCATAGAGGACTTGAGAACAGGGGGATCGTGAGTTCGATCCCTGGCTTGGCCAATTTCTTTCCTAGGATTGATGATAGTCATTGTGACACAGTTCATTCCTCTCTCACCACTGATCGTTGTTTCGACATTGGTTATGTGGGAAAGCAGCCATTGGCTTGGAAAGAATATTGTGCTGAGTACTGGTAACAGAAACTCCAGGAAAGCATGGATACCGGTAGGTGCACTGGTCGCCACAATATAACTGAAATAATGTTAAAAATGCTGTTAAACACCATACAATCAATTAATCAATCAACTTCCAAGAACTTCCCTCTTCTCCCAAAAAAGAAAGACCAAGAAGACAATAATGGTCCTATATCCCTCACCTGTGTACTTAGACTTAACGCTTTACCCCCTAAGGCATTTCTATGGTATCTCTAATTGACCCTAAATAACAGCAAGGATGAAGCTGTTTCTTATGTGTATATGACACCTTTTGATAGTGTGGAAAACATTGTGGCAAAAGGTGAAATTGCTCATCACGAGCAATTTCACCTTTAGCCACAATGTTTTCCAAAGGCTCACACAAGCAATGTGTAGAAATGAGTATCTATGGAGTAAAGGGTTAAAGGTCTACAATGAAGATAAATACCAAATATCAAAGCTCAAGATGCTAAAAAGTAAACAGTAAACTAGAGCTGTCACTAAATGTGGCTTAATACCCACCGCCAGCGCTTTGACAGAAACTGGCAATTGCTAGTATTTTGTAGAGACAGATACACAGACACATGGACGGACACACACATGGACTGACAGGCTGATTCTAGTAATTTTTCTAATTCAAGGGCAGACAACTTCACTTTTTGGCATATGTTACATCTTATCCAGATACTTTTTTTTCTGGTACTTTTTATCTTGATTCTTTTTTGCCTGATACTTTTTTCCTACATTGTTGGCGCTAACCCTAGGCTGCAAATTGCTTTTGAAAATAGATTGATTTACAGTGAAAATTTTATGTCCAAAAATAGGCACTACTGTGTCAAAATACCTGCAATACTGATACAGATTCTACTTTTGGTAGTTAGGAATTACTCCTAGTTTGAAGTAAAAATCTTCCATAATGACAGAGATATTGTAAAATGACGAAGTTTTTGCATGACGAACACAAGGCAGCCAAAGGTAACGAGCACCATGACATGCTATGACCACATCTTTACACACATATGGCATAATCTATGCACACTGATCTTTATCTACAGTGTTCGGCATAATACCGTAAAACGCCCCTCCATAAACCGCGAAAACCCATGAAAATCAGAATTATGTGCCAAAAAATTGCAACTGGTTTATGGATTCATTTCGTAAACATCAAATACAATATTTTTCAACGAAATGAAGCTGAACTTTTCATTTAATTTCTTCTTTTACCTCAAAAAACAATGCCACATGTAAGCATTGACTGTATAGCAGAGGGGCGTTTTACGGTATTATGCCCAGTGTTCACGAAAGCATTCAAACTTATGTCAGTGTTTAATCAGGAATCTAAATTTTTATGTCAAACATAATCCCTATGTGACACATCTACTATAGAATACATTGACAACTTTCCCCCCCAACCACTGAATGACACACTCACAAATGGACAAAAGAAAAACACTTACAAACTAATAAAATCCTCAACATGTATAAGTCACGATCTCCTTGTTTTTGTATCATTTCAAAAATATGCTCCTTAATAATTGCAACAAAGAAAGTACCCACATGAAACAAGAGAGTATCAATGCTTGTTCATACAATATATAGATAGCAGATGACATAACCCTTCACATTTTCCATGTTCTCATGAGCCACAGGAGAGGGGCTTTCGAAAACATTGGTGGAAAAGGAGAAAATGCTGGTTACCAGCATTTTCTCCTTTTCCCCCAATGTTTCCCACTATTTAACCACAAATTCCATCATTTGACGCCTATTTTTTTCTTTTATCACCTACAAAATTAATGGTTCCAATTCGGCCAAGTTTAAAATTTTTTGTCATTTAAAGTAAAGAGTTATTGCAGCCCTCAGGGACTCATGCATGACTTTGTTTATTACAGATCATCAATAAAACCTGTCAATCACCAAACCATCTGTCCTTAGTAACATCTAGCAGCTCAATATACAGTTAGTAGTGTTGGTGGTTGTGAGGTTGAGCGTTTGTGAGGTAGAGCGGTTGTGAGGTAGAGCGGTTGTGAGGTAGAGCGTAGGCCTTGTAACCAGACGGTTGTGAGTTCAATTCTCTTTTGAAATGATGGAAATGCTTTTACCCTTTACCTGACAACAATATTTTAACCTTGTCCAAATTGACAGCATTTTCAGACGACAATTTCGATGTGGCTCAAATGGTGCAAATTTTCTTTGATAGGGTAGGAAACGCTCGAGGAAAAGGAGAAAATGTTGGTTGCCAGCATTTTCTCCTTTCCCCACAATGTTTGCAAAAAGCTTCACTTTCAAGTTCTTTAAACATCGGGATTGTGTGGTAAAGGCTTAACTTTTTACAACACAATCCCTACTTTTGATGCCCCTGAGAAAGAAGCCTTTTGAAAACACTGTGGGAAAAGGAGAAAATGCTGGTAACCAGCATTTTCTCCTTTTCCCACAGTGTTTTCTACCCTTCCCAGAACAAATTTCAATTTTTCAGTCACCTTTATTTTGTCGTCTTCAAATACTTTCAATTTGGACCAGTCTAAAATTTTTTCGTGTTGTAAAGAGTTAAGAAAGAGTAGAAGACATTATGTGTCATGAAAACAATGCTAGTTACCAGCAGTTTTCTCCTGTTCCCCCGATGTTTTCAGCTGCATTAATTCAAATACAGAAGTGTTTGCCCTGGAACACTATTTTTAGCAGAATGCATTAAACCCCCTTTTCATAGATTGATTTACTGTATGGTATTCAGTATCATTTCAATTATATCACAGCAGCCAGTGCACCTATCCATGCTTTCCTAGAGTCTCTTTTATTAATACTTTGCACAATATTATTTCCAAGCCACTGGCTGCTTTCCCACATAACCATCATCGAGACAATGGTCAGCGGTGGGACTGAAATGATTCCCGTTGCAATGACTATTATCAATCCTTGAAAAAGAAATTGGCCGGTCCAAGGATCAAACCCACTACCCCCCTGTTCTTAAGTCCTGCACTGTACTAAGCTACCGGAGCTAGCCTGTTGTCATACAGCATGGCTCATATACATTTGTCCAAAAGGCAGTGAAAAAACCCACACTGACCCAGACAACCCCTTTTTTGCCCCTACCTGAGGAACTGGACCTCGTCTCCTCTCTGGAGGGTCTTGCCTGTCTGAATTTCCTGAATAAGCATACTGGTAATCTGTAGAGTCTTCATGTGTGTGTCCGTAGGAAAACATTTGTTCATTTCTCATTGCAACTTCTG
Organism: Tridacna crocea; assembly: GCA_943736015.1. Classification (NCBI taxonomy): domain Eukaryota; kingdom Metazoa; phylum Mollusca; class Bivalvia; order Cardiida; family Cardiidae; genus Tridacna; species Tridacna crocea. The sequence continues at coordinate 26,529,666 of OX031066.1, read as the reverse complement.
GTGTGCTTCTCCTGAAATGTATCAGAATTCACACTATTAATTTCTTTATCTCTTTATCTCATAATAAGATTGAAGACTGACCAGTCTAAAAAGAAAGCATTTGCAGATGAAAAAAAGAATGTAGCTCGAACTACAGCGATCACTAAAGATGATTATAACCCCCACTAGCTCCTTGTCACAAAAACAAGTCTTTGTCACCGAATGCCGAATGGTTTAGTACAAAAGTAAGAGTCCGAAAAAGCTCAAGGGGAGATAATTCCATAACAAATCACAGCAGGGTCATGAAAATTGCACATGCTCAACTTCATATATAGAGGAACACTGTGTAAATTTGAGTTCAGTGCATCAAAAACTGTTGGAGTATTGCTCTGGACACAAATTGGTGTCACCAGACAGACAGACGGACAGACAGCCATGGCGATTCCAGCATACCAATCCCTCCATCGTGGGGGGGTATAATGATATTTCTGTCCATGATAGAGTAGAAAACATTGTGGGAAAAAGGAGCATTTCCTCCTTTTCCCACTATGCTTTCAAAAGCCTTCTTCATCAGCGTCACTAACACTCAGGATTGTGAGGTAATGGTTTTATTTTCTATTTCAATGGCATGTCAGCCATATCACAGTGCCAAGTGCTTCTAATCATTCAGTTCTCCAGATATTCTGTAATAAATAATTTTTTGGGGGAACCTAACCCTTTACTATACAATGCCGACATTTAACGACCCTGAGAAAGAAAGCTTTTCAAAAAATTGTGGAAAAAGGAGAAAAATGCTGGTGACCAGCATTTTCTCCTATTCCCACATTATTTTCTACCCTTTCCAAATCGAATTTCAACATTTGATTCACATTTATTTTGTTGTCTGCAAATACTTTCAAATTGGACTAGTCCAAAATTTTGTCGTTTGGCAAAGAGTTATCAAATTTCTTTACAGTTCTTCTCAGTTAGTCCCCCATACCCCCTCTGCATAGCAACGCATACAATATTAAGTAAAGCACAAGAAATGTAACATTAATTACGTCATATTTCCATCTTGTTATGAGGCATGTGCATTTTACCTAGTAGAGAAATATTTCATGCCTATTTCTCCATTACCTACCGTTAAGCATGAAATAATATAGGTTATTGCACTTGTATGGGAATATATTGTGATAAACAAGTTCTTTTGGCAGATTTGCCCGAGCTTGCAAGGGCAACTTTGCCAAAAGAACAAGTCTGACACAATATATTCCTTTACAAGAGCAATAACCTTTATATTATATACTTTGATATTGTTTACATAATTTCATCTGATTTATCAGTGTTTTCAACAAATTCCTTAATTTATATTGTTTATTTGAAAATTTCAAAAGCGATAAGAAATCCGTTTTTTCGACCTAGGGTTTCGCAGACTTTTCCATTTGGGCTTTTGATGACATCACTGTTGCTAAAGATATGTGAAGAAACAAATTGGCAACTGAGGATCCTTTATCATTGCTTAATAATTTTATTATCATACAACATGTTTAAAAGACAAATTTTCCATACAAAATATTCTGTTTATGTTTCATGTTTTAAGAAGAACTGTGCATTGAAAAGTTCATAAAACATGATGCCTATTACTGAAATTTTTGATAATGGCAGTAATTCATATTTTCATTTTTAGAGAAATGGTGGGTTTTAAATAGTTCCATACTTAGCAATGCATGTGAAAAAAGCTCTAAACTATGTAATATGATCAAAGTATGCAATATGGAAAAATAGTGCATACTTTCATCCAGTGCAAATGCATGGGTATATAACTAGAGCTATCACTAAATGTGATTATATCTCCCACCAGACAAAAACAGGTCTTTGTCACAGAATGCAGTATGGTTTAGTACTAAAGTAAGAGTTGAGAAAAGTTCAAGGGGAGATAATTCCTTAACAAATCGCAGCAGGGTCATGAAAATTGCACATGCACAAATTCATATATATAGGAACCCTGTGTGTAAATTTGATTTCAGTATGTGAAAATACGTAGGAGTATTGCTCTAGACAAATTTGTGTCTACAGACAGACAGATGGAAGGACGAACGGATAGACAACCATGGCAATTCCAGTATACCCCCCTCCACTACGTTGTGGAGGTTAATAAATAGAGGATATTTGTTTTTTTTTCGGTGTAAGATCGAAATTTATTTCATCGAGTGGACACCATCGGTAATATTTTCACGAGTGGCACAGCCACGAGTGGACATATTACCGATGGTGTTCACAAGATGAAATAAATTTCGATCTTTCACCGTAAAAAAACAAATATTCTATTTATTTTATGCTTTTAACCCTTTCTGGGCGGAGCTTTATCAAAATTCAGTACAGTTCTTTTCCCTTATTCCCCGTGGCGTACCCCTCCCGCATAGCAACGTTACATCAAGCGCGAGAAATGTAAGGTACATGACGTCATATTTCCCATCTGGTTGTTAGGCACGTGCAATTTGCTTAGGCAACAAGAACGTGAAAGTCCATATTTTCACTGGTGGTACCAGTGTAAGATCGAAAAATATTTTCACTGCTATTTCTCGATATCCTACCGGAAAGCATGAAATAAATGAGTTTATTCCACTGAAACATAAAGAAACAAACCTAATCAACTTTCTATCATAACTCCTTGCCATATCTCACAATCACACTACGAGTCCAAATGAATAACTAAGCAAAAAGAACCAATCACACCATTAGAGTCCAAATGAATAACTAAGCAAAAATAACTTTCCCTGTTAACCCTTTCCTAAACCAGCCCTTGTTTTTACCTGTCTGCAGTACATGTCTTTTGAAAACAATATGGGAAAAGGAGAAATTGTTCGTAACGAGCAATTTCTCCTTTTCCCACAGTACTTTCTGTCTATTCAGATAATCTTCTGCCATTGTTATGAAAGTTAAAACTGTCGTCTGCAAACTCTTTCAGTTTGGAAGTGTCTAAAATTTGTCGTTTGGGGAAAGGGTTAAGGAAAAACAGGGAAAATTCATGTATACAAGTAAGTAATTAATTTCCTTATCATTGATTCTTTTGAAACAAAGCTTTTAACTCTTTACCCACAAATTCTTGACTTTTAACAATGTTGACCTTTAACCCTTAAAGTGCTGGAACCAACTTAACTTGTATTTGTGGACTGTGTAGATCAAGATCAGACTGCACAGAACGTGCAGTCTGATCTTGGATCTACACTGTCCACTACTTTGTTTCATATTCTGGCAAAAATAACCTTGGTACAGCAATATTTCAGATGTTTTTCCTATTTATTAATGTCTCTTGTTTTAATTCAGCACTTTAAGGGTTAAGAAGCCTATAGAAAACATTGTGGGAAAAGGAGAAAATGCTGGTAACCAGCATTTTCTCCTTTTCCCATAATGTTTTCTATCCTATCTAAAATAACAAGAGATGTTTGTAAAACATGTATGCCCCCCTAATGGCATCCAATGTGATTATAAACTCTTACGTTCAAAATGTAAAAACGAACAAAGGGTAATTACTCAAAAATTATTAATGATAAATTAACAATTCTTGGGCACTGTACTTCCCATTTAAGTGAACTATCAACTTTTAAAGTTTCATGATTTTACCTTTACTTTTTGAGTTATGCTCCGGAAAAAAAATAAGTATGAAAATCAACAAAGGGCAGTAATTGCAAAAATATAATGGGCAGAGTTATGGTTCTTGTGCAATGCACTTCTCCTGAATAAGATCTATCCACATATATGGTTTCAAGATGATACCTGAAAAACCTTTTGAGTTATGCTCTGGACAAAAATTAAGTATGAAAATCAACAAAGGGCAAAAGCTCGAAAAATATAATGGGCAGAGTTATGGTTCTTGTGCACTGCACTTCTCCTTAATAAGGTTAATCCACCTATAAGGTTTCAAGGTGATACCTGAAATACTTTTTGAGTTATGCTCCAGACAAAAATTAACTATGAAAATCAACAAAGGGCAATAACTCCAAAAATATGATGGGCAGAGTTATGGTGCTTGTGCACTGCACTTCTCCTTAGTATAATCTATCGACCTATGAGGTTTTAGGATAATACCTGAAACACTTTTAGAGTTATGCTCCGGACAAAAATTAAGTATGAAAATCAACAAAGGGCAATAACTCCAAAAATATGATGAGCAGAGTTGTTGTTATTGTGCACTGCACTTCTCCTTAATGAGATCTATCCACCTATGTAGTTTCAAGATGATACCTTGAATAGTTTTTGAGTTATGCTCCGGACAAAAATTAAGTATGAAAATCAACAAAGGGCAATAACTCCAAAAATATGATGGGCAGAGTTATGGTTCTTGTGCACTGCACTTCTCCTTAATGAGATCTATCCACCTATGAAGTTTCAAGATGATAACTTAAATAGTTTTTGAGTTATGCTCCGGACAAACTTGGTCTATGGACCGACCGACGGACCGACGTACCGACGGACCGACCGACAAGTGCAAAGCAATATACCCCCTTTTCTTCGAAAGGGGGGCATAATTATCTCTATTTGAGCCATATTAAAATTGTCGTCTGCCACTGCTTTCAATTTGGACTAGTCTGACATTTTCTTGTTTGGAAAAGGGTTAACTCTTTACCACACAATCTTGACTTTTAACGACCCTGAGACAGAAACCTACAGAAAACATTGTGGGAAAAGGAGAGAATGCTGGTAACCAGCATTTTCTTCTTTTCCGAAAATGTTTTCTACCCTATCAAAGTCAGAAATCATTATATCAGCATGATTTAATTTGTTGTCTGCAGATGCTTTGAAGTTGGTCTAGTCCAAAAATTTGTCGTCTGGTCCACAACATTTAGGACTCAACTGAACTGAAAGCATTTAGCAGAGGATGATTAAATTTTGTGATTTCTTTATTAGATAAGCCTAAAAAACATCATGGGAAAAGGAGAAAATGCTGGTTTCTTTTTCAAATCTTTGAAGTATTCTGAAAGTGCATCACCTGGGGATCAGTTCTGTGAAGTTTCATTGAAATCTCATGGGCAGTCTCAGAGGAGAAGATTTTTTTTGTGATTGTTTATGGGCTGACAGACAGACGGACGACAGACGGACAATGGACATTGACTGATCACAACAGCTCACCCCGAGCACTACGTGCTCCAGTGACCTAAAAAGGAGGGAAAATGAGGTTGTGATATAGTCTTCTCTTTTTCAAAAAAATCTCCCCCGTATAACACTAGTATAAAGTCAAGGAATGCCACATCTCGATTGACAGTGCCAGCACAAGACAGCCTTTCCCAACCAAAATCACCCACGAAACAAACATTGATCATAATTTCCTTTAGCGATAGACAACACAAAAATGTACCTGCCACATTCTGCTATACCTCAGTAGACACTTTCTAACTGAAGATATCTGTCATGTTTTACAATTTTTTTGACAATAAAGATCCATCGAGGAAGCATAATTCCTTGTGTTTATATTACATGGAGTAGAGTTTTTTTTTCATATTTTTCATATTTTATCATTTATTTTGGTTAAAGAATGTCAAATTCCTGTGGATACAATAATATGGAGTGCAACACGTGAAAAGGTGCATTCGGACATTTGCGTAAAGTGTCGTCCCTGATTAGCCTGCACGGAATGCGCAGGCTAATCCGGGACGACACTTTACGACTACATTAGATTTTGTGCTACAGTAGACTTGCGTAAAACAGAAAATCACTTAAAATCGGAAAGTGTAGTTTCGGATGAGCCTGTGCAGACTGCACACGATGATCCGAGACGAAACTTTACGCAAATGTCTGAATGACCCTTTTGGCGTGTTGCAAGCCATATAAACACAAATAAACATGCAAACTTGTCACTTACTGAAAATGCAGCGGTGAAGGTATCCTCGGGTTGACCTCTGAACTGTCAATATATTCACCATCAGATTCATCTTGTATTACGTCTCCTTTTGCACTGCTGTGAGACTTGTTCATCCGCATTCCCCCACTTCTCTTTCTGAACACAGATTTAATGTTTTCCTGCAAAAAAAACCACAAAACCAAATGAACAATGTCCAAATTATTCAGGCACATGCACTGAAACTAGGTAAACAATATGTTTTTGTCAACCCTCCTTTAAGAAAATAAGCCTTGTGGAAGAAGGCTTGGAAAACATTGCGGAAAATGGAGAAAATGCCCATAACCACACATCTTTTCCAGTATAGATCTTTTCAAAGGTAAATATATGTTTTTAAATCTTGATCAAACCACACAATTTTTTACTTTTCTAAATTGAAAGCATCTGCAGACAACAAAGTCAATGTGACCCAAAGTGACCTCTTTTTGAAAATAAGTCTTCTGAAAGGAAAAAAAACATTGTTGGTCAAAAAATGTGAGCAATCAGCATTTTTCTCCATGTCTGATATTGTTTTTGAAAGCCTTGTTCTTCAAGGTCTTTAAATTTGGTGATGTGTGATTAAGGTTTTAGAGATGATCAAAAAACTGTCAAATGCAATTACATGATTGTACTTTCAAGATCTTATCTCCCGCTAGATGGCATTCTACAAATACACATTTATCTAATTTGGGCATTCTGGGTACAAAAACGGGCTGCCTTTCTATGTGATAACCGTTACTTTGAATTTCAAACTAAAATAAATGTTTACTCAATAAAAGCTTCCTGGTACGATTCATTCAGCTATCAACAGCAGTTTAGAGAAATCTGGAGCCAAAACAGGCCTGACTTCTCCTCAAATGTACTGATAAAAGCCATTTTCTCTATTGCTATTTTATAGTGCATTTACTACAATCTCCCCCCCCCCCCACACACACACACAAATATTTAGGGAGTGATGCTTCCTAGCAGATAGGTCGAATCTTTGAAGGATATGACATGCTCAGACTACGCTTTCAAGATGGATAAGCAAATAAGTTCACCAAACAACAAAATTTTAAGTTTGTCCAAATCGAAAGCATTTGCAGATGACAAAATAAAAGTAACTGAAAATTTGAAATTTCTTTTGTGAAGGGTAGAAAACATTGCGGGAAAAGGAGAAAATGCTGGTTATCAGGCTTCTTTCTCAGGGTTGTCAAAAGCAGGGATTGTGTGGTAAAGAGTTAATTAAACATTAATTCAGTCGCGTGCACAGCAAAACTTAACCAACAAGGTCCAAGGTTGAAGTGCAACAGGTCATATCAACAAAACACATTATTCAGATTGTTCCTGCAAGACCTTTTAATTCTTTACCGAACAATCTCTGTTATTCACGACTCTGTGAAGGAAACCTTTTGAAAACATTGTGGGAAAAGGAGAAAATGCTGGTAACCAGCACTTTCTCCTTTTCCCACAATGTTTTCTAACCTTCCCAAAACAAAGTTCAATTCTTTGAGTCACTTGGATTTTGTCATCTGCTAATGCTTTGAATTTGGAACAGTCTAAAGTTTTGTCGTTTTATGGAGATAAAAAGTCCTCTTCAACTCTTTTATACCAAATAACAAAATCAAAAGAGCTGTCCAAATTGGCAGCACTTGCAGATATCGGTAACAAACTTTTAAATGTTGCTCCAATGATGCAACTTGTCAAGGGTAGACTAGAAATTGTGGGAAAATGTGAAAACGCTGGTTACAAGCATTTCCTCCTTTTCTCACAGTGTTTTCTAGAATTTTAATCCTCTTAGTTGTTCAAATATGGGATTTTTTTACTCAAAATAAGGATGATGAAATGAATAAGAGTTCTATACATAATTCTAATATGAAACACAAATTCGGCTTAATAAGCACAATGCAAGGAATACACAGTAAAATCTGCAACAATCTGCTACATAGCCTCTTAAGCTATTTTTAGATTTCGCGCCAAAAGTCAAAAAAGTGATTGTGGGGATGTCACGAGACTGGCACAAGACTAATGACGCTTAAATTCCATAACATAACAAACATGTAATTATTTTCCTTAATGTCTTATTCGGGCGCTATGTTTGAAGCTTCGTGTGAGTATTTTCGGTATGTAAATGAGCGAGTTGCTAATCTAAAAATAGACAGTGTTTCCCGTCGGGGTCGACTTGGGCCATAGTAAATCTCTAATTTCTCTTGTTGTCGGATGGTTTTCGACTACTGGGAATTTATTAATGAAAATCATAAGGCTTTGGGGGTATAACGATGATTTTATTTGTATTATTGTAAAATTTTCTTCCAAAACCTGAAGGGCCACCTTTAAGAATTGGCCATGTTAGAATCAAAATAATCTTCTTTTTATTGTGGATTATCGTTCAATAATCTATGTTGCGAGTTATGAGGTGCAATGAATAATATTGACCCCAGGGCTATTATTTGAAGGAACTTGGTAGAGGTGGATTATTTATTGTACCTCATTACTCACAACTGTGGTTTATTGAAGGATAAACCATGATAGAAAGAAGATTATTTCTTAAATATAACACATGCGAAAGTGAGAAATATAAAAGCAAATAGAGAAATTGCCCATTACAGCATTTGCTCCGTTTTTCTACAGCATTATCAATAAAAGAAAGTGCTGCCGCAAGACACTCATATATTGGGGAGCATCAGTCACTAAGAGGAAAAAAAAAAGAAGGCAAGTAAGAATTTGTTTCCTTTCTCTCTATACATTTACACATTTGAAAGTGAAAAACATTAAGGCAAATGCAGAAATTTCTCATTACAGCCATTTTGCTACGGTGATCTCAGGAAAAAACAGTGCAACATCACTACACTAATCTGCAGCAGCATCAGGGAAAAAGTAGTCCAGCATGCAGAAATTGGTTTACTTACTTTCTTTGGAGGCATTACTATCACTGGGATTTATACAGCACAGATAATTAAATCAAACATATTCCATGAATTTTAGACAGTATAATTTCAATTAATATCCAAATATCCTGACAGTCTACTATAATTATGTTTGACTTGAGAGCTTTATAATATATAACTGTTGCTTTACAGCCCAAGATTTTAACTTAGTACCAAACAACAAAATTTTGGACTGAACCAAATTCAAAGGATTTGCAAAAGACTAATCAAATGCAGCTTAAATAATTTCTGTATTTGATAGGGAAGAAAACACTGTGGGAAAAGGAGAAAATGCTGGTTACCAGCATTTTCTCCTTTTCCCACAATGTTTTTTCAAAAGCCTTCTCTCTCTGGCTCATTAAAACTCAGGATGTGTGGTAAAGGATTAAGTGCTTTAACCCTTAATTGCTATTCTTAGGACAATGGTATCAGTTTTTGAAAATGGAGTGAATCAAGATCAGACTGAACGTTCTATTCAACCTGATTTGGACTTCTTTTACTGAAAGAATATTTTTCTAAAAGAAAGGCATCATTTTTTTTTCCATTTCTTTTTTATAAAGAAAGTCAATATCTGTTTCACTGACCCTTTTCCTACCAATCCAAAGATTTCAGTCAAAAAGCAGAAAATAAACCAAATAGAATAATATATTATTTTGGACCAGAAATAAAACCCAACAAGAAGACCATGATGGTCCTATATCGCTCACCTGAGTACCAAGCAGCAAAGGTCTAAAATAAAGAGAAATACCAAATATCAAGGTTCAAGGCCAAATGATAATGAAACATGAGCAGCAAATTGTCACAATTTAACTTAAACCTTCAAAGTTCCGTTCCAGACAAGCAAGAAATACTGTAAAAATGAAGATCAAAGTGCAATTACTCAAAATTTGTGATAGGTAGAGTCATTGTTCTTGCACACTGTACTCCGTAATATTGCAAAAAACATGCATACCAAGTTTGAAGTTGTTCTGATTTGAGATGACAACAAAATTATATTTCGGATGGCAAAAATTGCTGTATAAATGACATCCAAAAGGAAATAACTCAAAGACAGCCCAAGGTACAGTTACAATTCTTGTGCACTGTACTTTCAGATATTGCAACAAATAAGAATACCAAATTTCAAGTCATTCCTACTTAAGATGACAAGGGTTTGCTCTGAACAAGCAAGAAATGCTATAAAAATGAAGGTCAAATGGGTAATAACTCAAACTTTTCGCTAGGAAGAGTTATGGTTCTTGTGCACTGCACTCATAATTTTTCAACAATCATGTATATCAAATTTGAAGATGTTCAGCTGTAGATGACAAAGTTATATACCAGAGAAGCAAAAAAAGCTGTGAAAATGACATTCAAAGGAAAATAACTCATAGACAGTATGAGGTAGAGTTATGGTTCTTTCACACTGCACTCTGTATTATTGCAACAAACACAAATGCCAAGTTTCAAGTCAATCAGACTGGAGATGACAAAGTTATGCTGCAGACTAAGAACCATTCTATAGAACTTACTAATTCAAGGGCAAATAACTCCAGTTGTTCTGGTATGATTACATCCATAACTGAACTCAATCGAGATCTATGAGTCATATATATTTTGACCAAGTTTGGTACTCACTGGTTGATATTTGCAGATGCTAGAGTGTAAACAAAATGAAATATAGCAATTTTTCTAATTCAAGGGCAAAGAACTCCAGTTGTTCTGGTCCGATTACACCCATAATCGAACTCAACCAAGATCTTATTGTTATATATATTTTGGCAAAGTTTGGTGCTAATCGGTGTAAATTTTCAGAGATGCTATAGAGTAAACAAAGCCTAATATAGCAATATTTCCATTTCAAGGGCAAATAACTCTAGTCATTCTAGTCTGATTAAACCCATAATCAAAGTCATCTGAGATCTTATGGTCATATATATTTTGACCAAGTTTGGTGCTGATTGGTTGACATTTCTAGATGTTAGAGTGTAAACAAACTGAAATATAGCAATTTTTCCAATTCAAGGGCGTATAACTCCAGTCATTCTGTTCCGATTTCACCCATAATGGAACTCATCCGAGAGCATATGGTCATATATACTTTGACAAAGTTTGGTGCTGATTGGTTGACATTTGTAGACGCTGGAGTGTAAACAAAGTCAAATACAGCCATTTTTCCAATTCAAGGGCAAATAACTCCAGTTGTTCTAGTCTGATTACACCCATAATCAAACTCATTCAAGATCTATGGTCATACATATTTTGAACAAGTTTAGTGCTGATTGGTTGATATCTGTAGATGCTAGAGTGTAAACAAAGTCAAATATAGCAACTTTTTCTAATTCAAGGGCAAATAACTCCAGATGTTCCGGTCAAATTAGACCCATAATCAGCATCATCCGAGATCTTAGAGTCATATATACTTTGACCAAGTTTGGTGCTGATTGGTTGATATTTGTATATGCTAGAGCGAAACAAGGAAATGTGAATGGACGCCTGACGGATGCTACACGGACAGACGCTGGACGCCAACGGGCATTGAGTGATCACAATAGCTTACTCAGAGCACTTCGTGCAAACTGGACTGTGTAGATAAGAAATTACGGCAAATCTTCTGTGAAGTCTATTTTTTTTCAAACCTGCCCGCAAAAGCAACTTTAGTCGTTAAACCTATACCTTCCAAATTGAAATCAAATTCACAGAGGCTAAAATGACATCATTTTTCTTTGAAAGGGATAAAAACTTTGTGGTAAATGGAGAAAATGCTGCTTACAAGCATTTTCTCCTATTCCCACTATGTTTTTATTTTCAAAAGGCTTCTTCCTCGGGGTCATTAAAAGTCATCATTGTGTGGTAAAGGGTTAAATCGCTTGAAGTGATTAACAATCCCAAAGGAAGAGGCTTAATTTTGAAAACTGGGTTGTAAATGAATGAACAAGCATTTTTCCTTTCCAACACTGTTTCCAACTGTTTCTACGTTAAATCCTACCATTTTAGACAGTGCAATTCAACTCCTTTTACTTTTTACCAAAACGACAAATTATAATATTAGTCCAAATTGAAAGGATTTACAGACGACAAAATGAATTTATCAATGTGAATCAAAAAAAGATATTTGATTTGGGAAGGGTAGAAAACACTGTGGGAAAAGGAGAAAATGCTGGTTACTAGCATTCTCTCCTTAATTCCCACATTGTTTTCAAAAGCTTTCTTTTCAAGGGTCGTTATCAGTCAAGATTGCGTGGTTAAGGATTGAAACGACATAATTATATCAAAATATCGAAAAATTTGTCATTCAGAGAGAAAGGAATTAGCTCTTTAACAAATAAACCTGGGTTTTAATGATCCTGAAGGAGAAAGCTTCTGAAAACATTATGGAAAAAAAGGGTGGAATATTGGTAACCAGCATCTTCCCCTTTTGCCACAATGCTGTGTACCATTTCTATAGCAAATCCCATCATTTGCTTCCTGTTTAATTTGTCCGCTGCAATAAAGTTGGATTGAGTCCAATTAAATTTTCTTTAGTAAACCCTTTATTAAACAATGGCTGGCTTTTACAACCCTGAGAAAGAAAGCTTTTGAAAACATTTTGGGAAAAGGAGAAAATGCTGGTACCCAGCATTTTCTCCTTTTTCCACAATGTTTTCTAACCTGTTGAAAAAAAATTCATTGTTTGAGTTCGTTTATTTTGTCGTCTGCAAGTGCTTTCTGAATTTGGACTGGTCTAAAATTTTGTCATTTGGTTGAGAGTTCACCCTTTTCCTGATAAATATATCTGATGAAATTTTTATATTCAATTACAAAAACCCAAACATTACTATTTCCCCCTTATAATTAGACAGTGTAGATCCAAGATCAGACTGCACGTTCTGTGCAGTCTGATCTTGATCTACAATGTCTGCAATAGGTCAGCGAGTCAAGCTCAGCACCTAAGGTTTAACTCTTTACCAAATTATCCAGACCTTTAACAACCCTAAAAAGGAAGCCTAATGAAAACACTGTGGGAAAAGGAGAAAATGCTGGTAACCAGCATTTTCTCCTTTTCCCACAATGTTTCTTCCCTTCCCAAAACAAATTTCAAATTTTCAGTCATGTTTTATTTTGTCGTCTGCAAATGCTCTCAATTTGGACCAGTCTAAAATTTTGTCGTTTGGTAAAGGGTTAAGAGTTGGTGAACAGTCTAAAGGTTATAATTCATATCAAGTGTAATCAACTTGACATCAATATCTATCTATAATTATACACATGCTGTGCTCTAACAAAAGGGAGCCTAATGCATCTACATCATCTATGGCCACACGCAAACTGTCACACACTTTTGAATCTATAACATCCACTTTATTTACCATTAACCCATTACCACACAATCCCTACTTTTGACGCCCCTGAGAAAGAAGCCTTTTAAAAACACTGTAGGAAAAGGAGAAAATGCTGGTAACCAGTCCCCTTTTCACAGAGCATGGCTCATATATATTTATAAAACTTTCCTTGGCCAAACTTGTGGTTAACATAGATTTCTTGTTTTTATGGTGTTTAACTCTTTACCAAACGACAAAATTTCAGGCTGCTCCAAATTCAAAGCCTTTGCAGACGACAAAATAAACATTGCTCAGAAATGAAATTTGTTTTGGGGAGGGTAGAAAACATTGTGGGAAAAAGAGAAAATGCTGGTTTCCCGCCCTTTTCAACATTGTTTCAGTTATACCACGGCATCCATGCTTTCCTGTCTTTTACCAGTATTCCGCACAATTAGCTTTCCAAGCCACTGGCTGCTTTTCCATATAACCACCATCGAGACGATGGTGAGCAGTGGGAGAGGAATGAATTCTGTCACAATGACTATCATCAAACAGTCATTGGAAAATTGGCAGAGCTAGTGATCAAACCCACGACCCCTTTCTCAAGTCTGGCACGCTACAGACTGTGCTATTTGGGCTCAGCTTGCTAAATATGGATCCTGGTTTAACCCATTAAAACACAATCCCTACTTTTGACGCCCCTGAGAAAGAAACCTCTAGAAAACATTGTGGGAAAAGGAGAAAATGCTGGTAACCAGCATTTTCTCCTTTTCCCACTGTGTTTTCTACCCTTCCCAGAACATATTTCAAATTTTCAGTCACTTTTATTTTGTCGTCTGCAAATGCTTTCAATTTGGACCAGTCTAAAATATTGTCGTTTGGTAATGGGTTAAAACACCCCATAAACTCTTTCTTCACTGAATAACATGCATTTTTTCGAAGGCTAACAATAAATTTCCTCTACAAGGTCAAGGGATTGTATGGTCATGATTTAGAAAATAACAGTGGACAGTGTAGATCTGAGATCAGACTGCAGATCTGTGCAGTCTGATCTTTATCCACACTGTCCACAAAAGCTTCTTGTGTCGTCTATATTATGGAAAGATTTAACTCATTACCAAACGACAAAATTTTAGGCTTATCGAAATTGAGAGCATTTGCAGACGAAAATGTAAAAATGACCGAAAATTTGAAATTTGTTTTGTGAAAAGTAGAAAACATTGTGGAAAAAGGAGAAAATGCTGGTTACCAGCATTTTCTCCTTTTCCCGCAATGTTTTCTAGAGGCTTCTTTCTCAGAATCATCTTAAGTTACGGGACTGTATGGTAATGGGTTTTACAGTTTTGGGAAAATGGAAAAGATGCTGAAACCATGGTCAGCTGTGGGAGAGAAATAAATCCTGTTGCAATGACTATCATCAATCCTCAGAAAAAAATTGTCTGAGCAGGGGATCGAAACCGTGACCCCCTGTTCTCAAGTCCCTTTTGACCTACTTTTTCACCCAAGTTTCATGGAAATTGTACTGCGATAATTTGTTTTCTAGAGTGCTAACAATTACGGTAATTGTTGATGCCTGGATGATGGATGACAGCAAACGGATAACGGACACGGCACTTTCACAAAAGCTAACCTTGAGAACTTTGTGTTCACTTCAGGTAAGTTAAAAGACAGGAAGGAAATCTCATTTACGCACATTAATCAGCCTTGCCATTGATAAAATTTCCTGGTCAAAGAAATTCAATTCAAAAATCAGAAGAAAATAAGGAAAAATTCTGTAACAAAGACTACTCTGTGTTAACCCATTACCAAACAATCCCTACTTTTGACTCCCCTGAGAAAGACGCCTTTTGAAAACACTGTAGGAAAAGGAGAAAATGCTGGTAAGCAGCATTTTCTCCTTTTCCCACAGTGTTTTCTACCCTTTCCAGAACAAATTTCTATTTTTCAGTCACCTTTATTTTGTCGTCTGCAAATGCTTTCAATTTGGACCAGTCCAAAATTTTGTCATGTGGTAAAGAGTTAAACAACACTGTGAAAATAGGTGTTTGAAAAAAGGATAAAATGCTGGTCATCCAAGGCCGTCGGAAGTGGTCCGGCTATGGCCAGACCAAATTTTCGGCCGAAAATAAAAAATGGCCAGACCAATTTTCGAAAGAAATGGGTAATATAAACCTAAAAAAATGCGCTCGAATGCACCAGAGAGCATCTTGTTTTCAAAATTTTTCCGGGGAGCATGCATGGCTTAAATGCGTAATATAAACCTCGAAAAAATGCGTCAGAATGCACCAGGGAGAGTCTTATTTTTCAAAAATTTTATGGGGGAGCATGCCCCCGGACCCCCCTAGCACGTCTTAAATGCGTAATATAAATCTAAAAAAATGCGCCAGAATGCATCAGAGTGCGTCTTATTTTCAATTTTTTTCCGGGGGAGCATGCCCCTGGATTCTCCCCCCCCCCACCCCCAGCATGGCTTCGCGACTTTGTCGCTCGCCATACTGGCCGGACCAAATGAAATTTCCTTCCGACGGGCCTGTCATCAGCATTTTTTCCTTATTTCATTTTTTTTTCTCACAGGTCTTCTTTGTTGGCCTATAACTCTTTACCACACTTTAAGACTGGTCCAAATTGAATGCATCTGCAGACAACAAAATAAACTTGACTGAAAAATTACAATTTGGTTTGGAAGGGTAGAAAACTTTGTGGGAAAATAAGAAAATGCTGGTAACCAGCATTTTCTCCTTTTCCCAAAGTGTTTTCAAAAGGCTTCTTTCTCAGGAACATTAACAGTCCGGATTGTGTGGAAAAGAATTAAAACAAAGATTTTTTTTCCTTTTCGCGCCGAGCCCTGCAAGCTCAGTCGGTAGCGTACAGGACTTGAGAACAAGGGGTCGTGGGTTTGATCCCCAGCTTGGCCAATTTCTTTTCAAGGATAATGACAGTCATTGCAACAGGATTCATTCCCCTCTCACGGCTGATCATCGTTTCGACGATGGTTATGTGGGAAAGCAGCCAGTGGCTTGGAAAGAATACAGTGCAGCGTACTGGTAAAAGAAACTCCAGGGATGCATGAATAGGTGCACTGGCCAGACCAATATAAATGAAATGATGTTGAAAATGGTATTAAACACCAAACAATCAATTAATCTTTCTTTCCTTTTTGCAAAAGGTAAAATCACCATACAGCTCTCAACTCTTTACGACACAATACCATTTTTTCAACACCCCAGGAAGAAGTATTTTGCAAATATTGTGAGAAAAGGAAAAAAACTGGTTGCCAGCATTTTCTCATAATATTTCCTGCTCTTTCACAGACAAATTCTAGTATTATAGGCCCAACATTTAACATAGATTCGTAACGCTTCTAGCGCAGCATGGAATAAAATTTCTTGATGGTTGGTAAATACTGATTTAACTCATTACCAAATGACAAAATGTTCGGCTTTTCCAAATCGAAAACATTTGCAGACAACAGAATATAAGTGACTGGAAATTTGAAATTTGTTTTGTGAAGGATAGAAAACATTGTGAGAAAAAGAGAAAATGCTGGTTACCAGCATTTTCTCCTTTTCCCACAATGTTTTCTAAAGGCTTCTCTCTCTGGGTCGTCAAAAGTAGGGATTGTGTGGTAATCGATTAAACATTTTTAACCGACCAGAAATTTCTTTGATGTCTATCTTGAAATTATTTGTTAATACTTTTGTTAGTTACCAGAGAAGGGAGATAATTATTATTTCCCTTTGTAAAATGAATATAGTGGTTTTACATTCATAAATGATAATTCTAAAAAAGGAAAACTTGGCTCGGTTAAGGTAGTACAATAATGCTCATTTCTAACCATAGCACATTTTGAGGATAATATTATAGTGGAAATAGCTGTTTTCTATTACGGGTCCACTACCTTAACTCTTTACCAAACGACAAAATTTTTGACTGCTTCAAATTGAAAGCACCAGCAGACGACCAAATAATCATAACTCAAAGATTGTAATTTGTGTCCAGCAGGGAAGAAAACATTGTGGGAAAAGGAGAAAATGCTGGTTACCAGCATTTTCTCCTTTTCCCACAATGTTTTCAAAAGGCCTGTCTCCCAGGGTCGTTAAAAGTCCGGATTATGTGGTAAAGAGTTAAGTCATTTTGTTGCCTGAAAATGTTTGCTATTAGTATTAGACAAAGAACCTGTTTCCGGGTAAAGAATTAAACCATCAATAGGATAAATAAGATGCACTGACAATCATACATACATGCAGTAGAGACATCATGGCAAAATTTCCACTTTCTATATTGTTTTATAACTATCTAACACTCAACACAAAATCATCTCTATTGAAATAAGAATGGATTCATAACATGTGGCTTATAGCAAACAATATAATTGTTCAAAAGCTATTGACCCTTTACAAAACAATTCCTGGATTTTACGACCCTGTGATAGGAGCCTTTTGAAAACAATGTGGGAAAAGGAGAAAATGCTGGTAACCAGCATTTTCTCCTTCCCCCACAATGTTTTCTACCCCACTGGAAACAAATTTCAATTTTTGAGTTTATTTTTACTTTGTCGTCTGCAAGTGCTTTCAATTTGGACCAATCTAAAATTATGTCATTTGGTAAAGGGTTAATTGAAAACAAACAATAACAGGATGTATACTGAATAAATTACTCAATCTTGAATAGATACAAGTACTGAGGTACAGAAGAGTTAATAATCCTTCTCGCCAAATTTTTAATTACTTTCCTTAAAAAAAGAAAACCAGAAATCCAAGAGGGTGATCAGCCCAAGGTGCTCGCCTGGCTAAATTCATCTAGGTAAAGCTAAATATAAAGCTGAAGAAATCTAAGTATTAATAATTCAAAACACACAGGTTAGTGACCTTCCTTTTGACCTTGCATGACTCAATTATCAAAAAAATCATAAACACAAATATTTTGACAGAGTTTCAGGAGTATCCTGCTTAACTCTTTCCCACACAATTCGACTTTTGACAACCCTGGAGTAGAGGCTGTAAGTTTGTTGGAAAAGGAGAAAATACTGGTATAATCATCGGAAGGTTGCCTAACCAGCACAGTAAGATCTCACACAGCACCATAGGGGCTCCACTGTTGCGCACAGAGGTCAAAGCAAATGCTATGGTTGCTGGTGGCACTTGCATCAAGATTGTACTGCATGCTCTGAGATGCATCTCTACTGTGCTTATATAGCGCATCAGTGATGCTTATACAGCCCATCAGCAGCCCTGCCACAAAGTCATATTAAATTTACTGCGGTCTTAACCCATTACCACACAATCCCTATTTTTGACGCCCCTGAGAAAGAAGCCTTTTGAAAACACTGTGGGAAAAGGAGAAAATGCTGGTAACCAGCATTTTCTCCTTTTCCCATAGTGTTTTCTACCCTTCCCAGAACAAATTTCAATTTCTGACAACTTATACTAATCTCTCTTGATTCTGCTTCCTGGGAACTACACCAGTACTCGCGCCGAAAGTGTGGGCCAATGAAAAATCCCAAAGTTGACACCCGCTCCCGGGAATTGAACTCAGGACCTTTTGGTTACGAGGCTGACGCTCTACCTCACGACCACGGACACCGCTGTAGTGTCACATGGTGCGAGTGCCTTGAGAACGCAGTGAACATCCAGTGCATGCAATATGATGCTGAGCACTGTAGAATTGCAGTCCACAATGTGGAAGTCCTGTTAGAGTGCAGAGAATTGCCAAGGAGAACTCTGTAGGAAGGGTATAACGTGCCATGGCAATGCCTTGGTCATGGTCAGAACAGCCTGACATCCCCATCTTCACGAAAAATATCTGATTTTTCCTGCTAATTCGTGGGACTTTGGAAAATTAAACATGTTGTTTCCAAAGCAGTGGAAATACCGTCTTTAACCCATTACCACACAATCCCTACTTTTGACACCCCTAAGAAAGAAGCCTTTTGAAAACACTATGGGAAAAGGAGAAAATGCTGGTAACCAGCATTTTCTCCTTTTCCCACAGTGTTTTCTACCCTTCCCAGAACAAATTTCTATTTTTTTGTCACCTATATTTTGTCGTCTGCAAATGCTTTCAATTTGGACTAGTCTAAATTTTTTTCGTGTGGTAAAGAGTTAACTGTATCATCTCCAAACTTAAGATTAAAGGTGGCCCTTCAGATTTTGGAAAGAAAATCTTACAAAGGTGCCAAAAAATCATCCTTATACTCCCAAAGCCTTTAAATTTTCATTCATAAAACCCCAGAAGTCGAAAACCATCCAACAACACGAGAAATTAGAGATTTACTACGGCCCAGGTTGACACCAACGTAAGACACATTCTATTTTTAGATGATCAATTCGCTTATTTACTTACAGGAATACACAGAAGAAGTTTCAAACATAGCGTCCGAAGAAGACATTATGGAAAATAGTTATTACATGTTTGTTATGATAGGGAATTTAAGCGTTATGAGTCACATGCCAGTCACTTGACATTCCCACAATGCTTTAATGATTTGGTGCAAAATCTAAAAATAGCTTAAGAGGCTACGTAGCCTTTTAAGGGAATATCATCAAAAAATTTTTTTTTTGTAATTTTATGAATCTTAATTATTGATGATTTGTACTATTTTTTCATATGAATTTCAGTGATATTTGTATTTTTTAATTTGGTGAGATGTAAAAATTCTAAATACCCACCTTTAAAGTAACAAAAGAATCAAAGGTTGGTTAGACTTATCTCCCTTCACTTTCTTCCATTATAGATACAAGTAAACACAAAAGTCTGGAGATGATATGGTTTATACAGTTACAATTTAATTCTTAGTACTGTTAAATACTCTTTGAATTAAAAACTACATAAAGCTAAATGCCAAATGTGGTAGCCCTAGTCCTTACGGTTTCAGACAAGAACATTTTCAAAATTTTTCAGTTTGTTGCCATGGCAACCAGAGTTTTTGAAGGAATCAGATTCTTTCAACAAATTCTGAAGAGGTCCATGGAAGGATCATTTCTGTGAAGTTTCTTCAAAATTGGATGGGTAGTTTCAGAGAAGAAGATGTTTGAAATAAAAGTAAATGCATGCATAAATGGATGGATGCACGTACGGACGGAGGCAAGACGGACCCGGGCAATAAAAAAAAACTTATTTAAGGTTGTACAAAGTCTACACATTTTCAAGATTCTGTTTGAAGTTTATCTATTGCGTTACAAGTTGAGATCGTGACTCAGAGTATTGCCATCCTTCAAGATCAAATTTGAACCAAAATACATAAAATTTCTTGGCTATTCTCAATACAAGAAAGATAATATCTGAATTAAAGCCTCAGTGAAGCCAAACAATTGGTAATTTTCACGATTTGTAACTCGAAAAAATAACAGATTACCAACACCATACAAAACAAATATATAAGACTGGAGAAATTCTGAACGTGTCAGATACTGCATCGGTTGTCACGATATACACATACAAAAATACATGGAGAAGCCAGACGATTTCAAGGTAGCCATTGATTGAATCAACCTTTGTTATCGTTCTTGTTTATTCAAACTAGGTCCTCAAGAACATCACATGATAACATTGCATCTTATTAGTGATGACGTAGTGCACAGGACTGCTGTTTACACTTCCAATATTATGCCATTATGCCATCGGAAAGTAAGATCGCTCATTCTGAATCTGTTTTCTTATTTCCATGTAGTAAACTCTTCCTGTATCGATGATAAACAAATAAGCGACAATCAGACTGTGTCATTCTTTCTGTTTACAGTGTCAATAAACTTAGTTTTTCAAGTCTAGAATGGGGACAAAACAATCAAATGAAGGAAAGATTTGTTTCGATGCATTGAATTATCACATGGCATTTATGTCACAAATATGCCACTGCCCAGATTTGTGGTGAAAAGTTGGCTAATCATCGACGATCATTGATTTAAACAAACAGATAATGCAGCATGGTAGGATCTATTCTAGTTTCAAAATTCATTTTTTCTGCCATTGGCTGGAACTTTTACAAACTGCGCCTTTACATAAAAATTGCCATACTTTCACATGGTAAAAATGCAATTTACTTTTATTTCATAAAAGGCCATTTTATATATGGACGTTACTGAGACTTATACTCTTTACTAAACAATAAAATTTTAGACTGGTTGAAATTAAAAGCATTTGCAAATAACAAAATGACTGTCACTGAAAAATTGAAATTTGTTTTGGATAGGGAAGAAAACATTTTGGGAAAAGAAGAAGATGCTCAAGATTACCAGCATCATTTCCTTTTCCCAAAAATTAAATGTTTTCAAAAGGCTGTTTTGTCAGGGTCATTAAAAGTCAGGATTGTGAGGTAAAGAGTGAAGATACATGTATTTAGATATAAAAAATTACACATTACTTATTATTTATGTGCTGTAGCAAATCGCTTTCTGCTGTGTTGTACCAGTTGCATATAATTACTCCTGAGGTATATTTTAGTGTGACTGATTTTCTGTCACTAATTCAGTGTACCAAATCCAACTGTGGTGTGTTTGTGATTTTACAGAGTAGATCTAAGCTCAGACAGATAGCAATAACTAAGGCCTGAAAGAAAATTTCTGTGTTTAGGGTTTCTCTACACAACCTAGAAAATGCTGCCAACCCTAAACTGTTTTTGCTTTGATAGAAAAAAAAATCTATCTGGTGTGATATCATTATATGTTCCATGTAAAATGTTTTTGGAAAAAAAAATCCCTACCTACTAGAGGTGAAACAGTTTACCGATATACCAATTAACCACAGTCTGTTCAAAGAAAAAACCGAAACTGGTACGAATTTAACCGTATTGGTATTTCTGCAATATGTCAACTTCTCTTAATTGCATGAGAAAGTCTGGTTTTCACAAAAATTCTGTCAGAAATCAAATGTTTGTCAACTAACTGAAAGATTTATGAAAGCCAAAGTTGTCCATTTTAAATTATGACCACCTCAAATTCGTGACACAAACTCTAAATAACCGTCGACCGCATTACTGATTTTGTACCAATAGAGTTTGTTATTCTTTTCCTATAACTTTGCTCACACTTATTTTGCTTTTTTTTCCTGGTAGATAAGCGGGAAAGTATTAGTGTTAGTTGAGCAACAGAGTAAGTTAGTGCATCACACTGTCTTCTCTGTTGAGCTCCCAAAGTTCGGTATAGTAGGACTGGTTTCTACATAAACAAGTGCACCCTCTGAACAAGTGCTCAGTACTGCTGGTTTCTTTTTGTCAGCACAGAGGGCTTCTCTGGGTGCTGACAAGGTTGATATGCTAATATTTTTGGAAAAGAATATGACTTGACATGTCACTGAGTCATTTACTTGTTTCTATGGACAATTCTTAATTTCTTTGTCATTTCAGTCTAGTCTGTGTTACAGAGTAGTCAATTTTTTTAGCATATGCTACCCTTACAGTGACAACAAGTGGTCAGATATGCTAAATGTCAGCATATACAGCATATTGCAATACGCTTTTTACCGTATTGTTTCACCCCTAAGTATACCTTCAGTCTGAAGGTGTCTGCTCCAATGCTATTTTTGTGACTGGTCTTTGCATTCACCTTCAGACCAACGTTCATTAAAAGTATGGGGAACAAATACGATTATACCCGCATCTTTTCAAACGGCTCTATGCGACAGAATTTCCAATAAAATGGGCATGGATCGATAGATAAATGATTAATCTTTACAAAAAGACTGATGTTTGTTAATATCCAAATCTTACCTTTGTGCAAATCTGTACTTTTCAACGTAAATAATGGCTGACCTACATCACCAGAAATCAAAATATGGTGATATCATCAATGCGCATGTCTCGGAAAAAATCGCAGTCTCTCTGACAGGCTACAGGACAGTTTAGTTGCGAATTTCGCTTATGACAGAGGAACCATGAGCGAAAATGTTTGTTTAGGTTAGGGAACCAGACTGTTCAAAATTCAAATTCCGTTGAGTGCCTGTTTAACGGAAGTCGCTGTGTTAGTTGTTTACAAATTACACTGGATTTATTTCCGTTGGGAAAAAAGGTAAATTTCTATTGATTTAATTGGTATTTCATAGCACAGTTTGTGTGATGGTAAAGATTAATCATTTATCTAACAATCCATGCCCATTTTATAAGCTGTCATTGGAAATTTTGTCGCATAGAGCCGTTCGAAAAGATATGGGTAAAATCATATTTTTTCCAGATACCTTAAATGAAGGTTGGCCTAAAGGTGTGTGCGAAGAACAGTAACAAAAATAGTATCGGAGCAGACACCTTCAGACTGAAGGTACCCTTAATACTACCTATAGTGTCTCAAACTGATACCCTATATACACAGACATTTTTTGTGAGGCCTAATTCAACCCCTTACCAAACAAACCCTTGTTTTTATGACATCACAAAAAAGGCCTTGTGAAAACATTTCGGGAAAAAGAGAAAATGTTGGCAACCAACATTATCCCCTTTTCCCATAATATTTTCTCTCCTTTCCAAAGCAAATTCCCATTTTTTGTTGTCTGCTAATGCTTTCGATGTGGACCGGCCTGAAATTTTATTGTCTGGTACAGAGTTACAGTAAATGTTCCCGGAACGGGCATTCTATGATGTGAGTATACTAGGACTGTCTACAGTGTTAGTTACTGTGCTTCTGTACCTTAGCATCCGTGTTTTGATCGTGTCGATACACTTGTCTACTCGGCAAATGTTCAAAAGCTTCGGAGTATATGGTATCCATGGAGAAGATAATATATGTACTTGAAAGTTTATTGTCATTGAATCTAGGACAATTAACTTCCTGTTAGACCATCAACAATGAGAATAAAGTTTATCGAGTTTCAGTTTTCCTGTGTTTACATCTACTTCCTCGTGCATTAACTTCCGGTTGTTGTTGTCGTAACAGAGCTAGTCGTCACCATCTTTGAACGAACTATTTTGGAAAACGCTTCCGAGTGTAAAATCCTTGCCCTCCCAAAAACAGTATGATTAGAAAGTTTGCCCGAACAAACGTCTGAAACTCGAAAAAACAGCTAAGCATGACAAATGAAAGCATGTGTTATGGTCTAGAAAAGTTTTTAAGTTGTTTTCGATTTTTATTTCTTTCACTCAACTCCTGTATATAATTTCTGCCCCTTCCCCATCTAACAACTTGTGTCAAGGAATACTTAAAATTATGGTCTATTTATGACATGGCATGTCACCCATCTTGCCGTAAGATGTAGGATTTTAGGGGCGATTAATTGTGCACAAATAGAATATAATGAAGGACAAGTTACCTCCCCTAGATCATAACACACTGTGCTTTGGAAAGGATGTTAACACCAATGATGTTAAAAGTGACTCAATAACCTTTTGTGGATAGTGTAAGTTAAGATCAGATTGCACGTCCAGTGCAGTTTTATATGGGATCTACACTGTTACGGTACTTTTTCACCCAATTTGTTGGATTTTTTTTAACTATTCTGTTTATTTTTCATTTAATTTTTTGTGCAGCTGAAGGGTTATACACACAAAATCAAATAAGTCATTTTGTTGAAATTCTATAATAAAAGGGGCTTAACCCTTTACCGCACAATCCTGACTTTTAACACCTCTTTGAAAGAAACCTTTTGAAAAAATTTTGAGAAAAGGAGAAAATGCTGGTAACCAGCATGTTCTCCTTTTCCCACAATGTTTTCTACCCTTCCCAAAATAAATTTCAATTCTGAGTAACATTTAATTTGTCCTCTGCAAGTGCTTTCAACTTCGGCCAGTCTTAAGTTTTGTCGTCTGGTAAAGAGTTAACCCATTACCACACAATCCCTACTTTTTACGCCCCTGAGAAAGAAGCCTTTAGAAAACATTGTGGGAAAAGGAGAAAATACTGGTAACCAGCATTTTCTCCTTTTCCCTCCATGTTTTCTACCCTTCACAAAACAAATTTCAAATTTTCAGTGACTTTTATTTTGTCGTCTGCAGTTCCTTTCAATTTGGACAAGTCTAAAATTTTGTCGTCTGGTAAAGAGTTTATACATCTCAATGATGCATGATACCTTGCAAACTATCACATAATTATGGATCAATAATTTTTTTTTTCAACAGCTGTCTAGATCAGGAGGTAGTCTGCAGGACTGATGGATAGACAGATGGACAGAGTGCAAACTAAGCATCCCATTTGGCTTTGCCAGTAGGTCTGAAAAAGGACAGTCAGATGCATGGACAAACAAAAAAGAAAAGGACAAGACGGATGCATTGACCATATAGATGCATGGACCAAGAAATGACAGGACTGATAGATGCCTGGTTGGTTGTATTGGGGTCTAACGCCACTTCAACCCTGTACCAAACAATCCTTGGTTTTTACGACCCCAAGATAGAAGACTTTTGAAAACATTGTGTGAGAAGGAGAAAATGCTGGTAACCAGCATTTTCTCCTTCTCCCACACTGTTTTTTACCCTGCTGGAAACAAATTTCAATTTTTGGGTTACATTTATTTTGTTGAGTGCAAGTGCTTTTAATTTGGACAAGTCTAAAATTTTGTCGTTAGGTAAAGAGTTAACAGCTAAGGTCATATCATGGCAGTCAGTCACACATATACTAGTAATTATGTTTCCTGGCTTTCTTGTACCAGTACTAACATAACTTTCTTTCCAAAGCCAAGGCTACTTTTCTCACATGCTTGGGCAGAGGTGAGAGGCGAAAAATATGCCGGAACCTCAACCGGGTATCAAACTCACAACCACCATGTTATGAGTCTGACACTCACCACTGAGCCACCCATTTATGGGCCCAACAGATGCATGGACCAAAAAATTAAAGGACAGACAGATAAATTGACAGACATTATGACAGGACAGACAGATGCATGGACTGACAAATAAAAGGACAGACAGATGGATTGACAGACAAATGACAGACAGACAGATGCATGAACCAACAAATGACAGGGCCGACAGATGCATGGGCCAATAAATAAAAGAACAGACAGATGGATTGACAGACAAATGACAGGTCAGCCAGATGCATTAACCAACAAATAACAGGACTAACAGATGCATAGATCATCAAACTAAAGGACAGACAGATGGATTGACAGACAAATGACAGGACAGATGGATGCATGGACCAACAATTGACAGATAAATGGACCCAAAACAAAAAAGGACAAGACTTAGTGTTTTCACTATAGATGACTTTACAGCCTCTGTGGAGTACTTCGACGGAGAAAACTGATTTTCAAAAAAGATATACAGCTTTTCATGAGCTTTGCTCTAGAAAAAGGAAGCTTAATGCCTTTCTGTGATGCATGATGCCTTTTTTGTCTTACAACTGGCTAAATATGAGGTAGAATGGTCCTTGGACATGCAGAAAATTTCAGATGAGCAAACACTTTTGACCCAAATCAACCTGAACAAACTAGGCAGGCAGACCTTAGTCTGCACATTTTGCAGAATGATGCATTAACCTATTACCACACAATCCCTATTTTTGACGCCCCTGAGAAAGAAGCCTTAAGAAAACATTGTGGGAAATGGAGAAAATGCTGGTAACCAGCATTTTCTCGTTTTTGTCCCACATTGTTTTCTACTCTTCAAAAAACAAATTTCAAATTTTCATTCACTTTTATATTGTCGTCTGCAAATGCTCTGGATTTGGACAAGCCTAAAATATTGTGGTTTGGTAATGAGTTAAACCCCATCTCACAGATTATAGAGCTCTTCTATATATTATGGCTTGCAACACCCAAAAAGGGGGCATTCGGGCATTTGCGTACTGTGCAGTCTGTGCAGGCTAATCCGAGACGACACTTTACAATAAGATTTTGTTCTTCAGTAGACTTGCGCAAAAACAGAAAATTACGTAACAAGAGGACCATGATTGTCATATATCGTTCACCTGAGTACTAAGCAGTAAAGGTCTACAATGAAAATTCTTCTTTTCTGAAAAGATCATCGTATCGTATTTGTAGGTCCACTAGAAGATGCTACATAATGAAACATCAAAGCTCTACGATTTCCAGTTTCAGGAAAATATTTTTAAAGTTTTCCTTCCTTGTTCCTATGTCTCAAACTTGTGACCCCCGAGGCTGGGCCAGTTTGGACCACAGGGACATCATGTGAACAAACTTTGTAGAGGTCAACTAGCAGATGCTTCAAACCAAATATCAAAGCTCTCCTCCTTCTTGTTTCAGAGAATAAATTTTTAAAGTTTTCCTTTTCTGTTCCTTTGTTTCAAACTTGTGACCCCCAGGACAGGGCCAGTGTCGACCCCAGTGGCATCATATGAAGAATCTTGGTAGAGGTCCACTAGGAGATGCTACATGTACATGCCAAATATCAAAGCTCTGCACCTTCTAGTTGCAGAGAAGATTTTTAAAGTTTTCCTTCTTTGTTCGTTTGTTTCAAACTTGTGACCCCCGGGGAAGGGCCAGTTTTGACCCCAGGGGCATCATACGAACAATCTTGGTAGAGGTCCACTAGGAGATGCTACATACCAAATATCAAAGCTCTGAACCTTCTACTTTCAGAGAAAAAGATTTTTGAAGTTTTCCTTCTTTGTTCCTATGGTTCAAACTTGTGACCCCGGGGGTGGGGCCAGTTTTGACCCCAGGGGCATCATATGAACAATATTGGTAGAGGTCCACTAGGAGATGCTACATACCAAATATCAAAGCTCTACGCCTTCTAGTTACAGAGAAGATTTTTAAAGATTTTGCTATTTTTTTTCCTTTTGGTTGCCATGGCAACCAGAGTTATGGCTGGAATTCAATCTCTTGAACAACTTTGGTAGAGCTTCACCCAAGGAACATCCCTGCCAAGTTTCATCAAGATTGGCCCAGTGGTGTGGGAGGAGAAGATGTTTAAAGAAATTGTGGATGACGGACATTGGGCGATCACAAAAGCTAACCATGAGCACTCTGTGCTCAGGTGAGCTAAAAACAAAGTGTCCTTTCGGATCAGCCTGCGTAGACTTCCCAGGATGAACCGAGACTACGCTTTACAAATGTCCAAATGCCCCTTTTCATGTGTTGCAGGCCATATTACATTAACCCTTTACTCCATAGATACTCATTTCTTCCCATTGCTTGAAGGAGCCTTTGGAAAACATTGTGGCAAAAGGTGAAATTGCTCGTAACAAGCAATTTCACCTTTTGCCACAATGTTTTCTATGCTATCAAAAGGTGTCATATACACATAAGAAACAGCTTCATCCTAGCTGTTATTTAGGGTCAATTAGAGATACCATAGAAATGCCTTATGAGGTAAATGGTTAACACGTCCTGACTGATGTGTATCTTGATCGATCAACAAGCCAACATACAGACAGCCAGATGGATGCATTGACTGATTCCAGGATACCCTCAGAAACTTTATCTTACAGGGCAACGACATGAGTGATTTCTTTGCAAAATTACTTTCGGCTAGATTATGAAAACATAAATGCAAGTGATTTACAAATGAAAATTTATTCATTGTGATGATACATACACTGAAATAATAGTATGATACCCAAATGAAACAAGCAAAACCCTTAACAATCTGTATTTGATATAAAAGGAACAGAAAAAAGAAGCACATTAATAACACCGATATACATTTACACTACATCCAACAACTATATAAATATAAAAATTCTTCAATCAGTAGTGCTCAATTTTAATAATAACTGATCGTAATGCCTCTAATATAGTGTGTGCAATATAAGTTTACTCCATACTTTTACTGTGTGACAACATAGAATGCACTGATCTATTATACGTTATTAGGCCTTTACCACATTCACAATCCCTAGGTTTAACAATCTGAAGGAAAAAGAATTTTGAAAACATTGATGGAAAAGGAGAAAATGCTGGCTGGCAGCATTTTCTCCTTTTCCAGCAATGTTTTCTACCCTTGCCAAAAACAAACTTAATTTTTGAGCCACATTCATTTTGTCAATTGTAAATGCTTTGAATCTGAACAAGTCTAAAATTTTGTTCATCGTAATGTGTACAATCTGTCAAGTAAATTTCAAATTATACTTTTCAATATGTACAAAATCAACTGATTGATTGTATGGGGTTTGATGCCATTTTCAACATTATTTTATATAATGGGCAGCCAGTGCATGTACCCATGCTTTTCCGGAGTCTTTTTTACAAGTAAACTGCACTATTGTCTTTCCAAGCTACTGGCTGCTTTCCCACATAACCACCTTTGAACCAATGGTCAGTGGTGAGAGAGGAATGAATCCTGTCACAATAACTATCATCAAACCTCGGAAAGAAATAAGCCAAGCCAGGGATCAACCCTGCCCTCCCCTCCTGTTCTCAAGCCCTGCATGCTACCGACGGAGTCCGACCGAGCTACGGGGGCTCGGCACAAGGTACAAAAGCACACAATGTTAAAGTGAGTCAATTCCTAGGGTGACCTTAAAACATGCATACCCAAAAATGACTACCCTATTGTAACAGCAGCAGTAACTGCTACTTTCCTAAAGTTATGATCCCTATCAGGCACCTACCAGTGCTTAACCCATTACCACACAATCCCTACTTTTGACAACCCTGAGAAAGAAGCCTTTAGAAAACATTGTGGTAAAAGGAGAAAGTGCTCGCAACCAGCATTTTCTCCTTTTCCCACAATCTTTTCTACCCTTCACAAAACAAATTTCAAATTTTCAGTCACTTTTGTCTTGTCATCTGCAAATGCTTCTCATTTGGACAAACCTAAAATTTTGTGGTTTGGTAATGAGTTAAACAGGAAGTGCACATATACATCTGACTGCACAGAACATGCCTTGTTTTGGATCTACATTGTCAGGTTACCACTAACATTAAAGGAAAAACAGATTGTAACAAGAAATATTTCATTTACACTTGCTTTTTTTTCTTCAAAATCTGCCAATAGCAGAGACATTTGAGGTATTCAGGCAGTAAGTGATTATACAAAAGGATATGAAAAAGGTACTGCTAATATGGACATTCCTCTGTAAAAAGGGGGTCTCACACATCTGTAAAAGTATTAGCTCTTTTATCAAATTACAAAATTGTAGACTTGTCCAAATTGAAAGCATTTGCAGACGACAAAATATATTTGACTCAAATGTTGCAACTTGCTTATCGAAGGGTAGAAAACATTGTGGAAAAAGAAGAAAATGCTGGTTACCAGCATTTTCTCCTTTTGCCACAATGTTTTCAAAAGGCCTTTTCCCAAGGATCTTAAAAAGTCGGGACTGTGTGGTAATGGGTTAATTCATGTCAGCCTGCATAGTTTGCTCATGCTGACCTTGGTCTAAACCTTTACATTCTTTTAATTTTTTGCATGTCAAAAGGTCCATTCTGCCTTATGCTTTGGCAGATTGTTGGACAAAAATATCCATGATAATTTGATGGCTTACTTAGTATCAATAAACATGCACCAAGGAGGTGTCTTAACTCATTACCCAACAACAATACTTTAGGTTTGTCCAAATCAAAAGCTTTTGCAGACGACAAAATAAAAGTAACTGAAAATATGAAATTTGTTTTGTGAAGGGTAGAAAACATTATGGGAAAAGGAGAAAATGCTGGTTACCAGCATTTTCTCCCTTTCCCATAATGTTTCCTAAAGGCTTTCTTTCTCGGGGTCTACAAAAGTAGGGATTGTGTGGTAATGGGTTAAATCCCCAGTTTGCCAGTGCATATTTCATATCTACACATGCATGTATATACAAAGTAATGCTTGAAAAAAAAAACTTGATTTCTGACACTAAGATAAGAAAATCAATTCTTTATCAAACACTCCTGACTTTTAACGAATCATATGAAGGAAGCTTTTTGAAAATATCATGGGAAACTAGAGGCGCTTGAGCGCCTGTATCGCTCCACAGGCCTGATTTTTCTGTAACGGTGAAGAGAAGTCTTTAACAATTACCATTCATTCCAGCATTTTAGGTCTCTAAAGAAAAAAAAGCTATGAAAAAAATTGTGAGAAAAGAAGAAAATAAAAGTAACCTGCATTTTCTTAGTTTTACACAATAATTTCTACCCTTTTTGATACAAGTTTTACTAATTTGAAGATTTATTATGTTGTCTGCAACATCTTTCAATTATGGCCAGTTATAACAATTTTGTCTTCTGCTTATAGTTAACTTATTACCAAACGACAACATTTTAGGGTTGTCCAAATGGGAAACATTTGTAGATGAAAAAATAAAAGTGACTGAAAATTTGAAAGTTGTTTTGTGAAGGGCAGATAACATTGTGGGAAAAGGTTACCAGCATTTTCTCCTTTTCCCACAATGTTTTCTGAAGTCTTCTTTGTCAGGGATCAGTTTGATCGGATAACAAAATGCCTTATCACAACAGTAAAGCCCTGTCCCTCTTTGTACCAGGTCACCAATAGGTCAAGAAACCTTTACCAGAACTAATCAAAGTGCAGAGGTTCTCTTGTTTTATATGAAAAGGATTATAGATTACGTAAAGCAACCATCTTTAACTCTTTACCAAACGACAAAATTTGGGATGTGACCAAACTGAAAGCATTTGCAAACAACAAATTAAACATTGATGAAATGATGATTTCTCTCTTTGATAGAGTAGAAAACACTGAGGGAAAAGGAGAAAATGCTGATTACCAGCATTTTCTCCTTTTCCAAGAGTGTTTTCCAAAAACTTCTTCTATAGGGTGGTTAAAAGTCAGGATTGTATGGTAAAGACTTATCACCATAGGAACTAACCTGCAATACAACAATGAAATCAAAATAAGTAGTTTGAGAGAAGAAATTTTTCAAAGATTTTACTTTATACCATAAAAGGAAAATGAGTCTCCCATAAAAGCCATGTTTTTAGACGGATCTTTTTTTTTTTAAGGAATTCTGTAGACCTCTATCTAAGGAACATTCCTGCAAAAAAATAATGCTATCCAATTAGCGGTTTGGGAGTAGAAGATTTTTAAAGGTTTTTTACTTTGGTTGCCATGGCAACCAGAATTCTTCATGAAACACTATTATTTGAAGGAATTTGAAAGAGGACCACCTAAAGAACATTCCTGTGAAATTTGGTAAAAATCCAGTCAGTAGTTTCTGAGGAGAAGTTTTTTAAAGAAAAAGTTTACGGACGGACGCACGCACGGACGAACGGACGGACTGACGCACGACGGACACAACGCCATGACAATAGCTCGCTAGCCTTCGGCCGGTGGAGCTAAAAAGAGAAAATGCAGGTAACCAGCTTCTTCTCTTTTTCCCCACAATATTTTCTTTTTTTTTTTAAAAAAAACTTCAATATTTCAGTCATGTTTAGCATATCATCTTAAATTTGCTTTCAATTTAGACATGTTAAAATTTTTGTCCTTTGGTAAAGATTTAAATGGGCAAGTTATAGAGTCAATCCTTTCCCTGACAAACATACTTCTTTTGTTTTGAATGTTCAAGTTACACATGAGACTCAAAAAAAAGGATAAAAAACAGCAAGATAACTGAAATATTGCTTGAACAACCAATATCTTCTTTAGTTAATACCTTTCAAAAAATTCGCTGAATTTTTTATACTGTTGTTTACATAATTGTGTAACAGTAACAGGGACAATCTGGGAATTCCGTATATCAATTAGATGAAAACAGGTCAAAGGTAAAATACGTCAATTTAAGTTGATAGTTCAAAAATGATTGTATAGCGAGGTAAAACAACCACTTTCTGTACAGACAACAATGCATATTGGTGAGCAAAATACACATGTACTGTTAAATAAGTAAAAAAGAATAAAAAAAAAAGAAGCATAGAAAAAGAGCTACAGGAAACACTCTTCGAAAAGAAAAAAATGCCATTAAGTAGTCATTGATCCATTTCCCACGTTTTCCTGTCGTTTTCCTAGAGGTCATTAAAAATCAGGACAGTTTGATACAGGGTTAATACAATCTTCAATATGCATGATATCGAGTAAGTTGTCATATGATCATGGATACATGAAACCTATTTTTTCTAACAACCTTTTGATTTATGAGGTAGACTGATCCTAAGGCATGCTGAAAAATTGGCCGATTACAGAACATTTTGCCCAAGGTCAGCTGGTGCAGACTGCTCAGACTGCCAGAGCTGATACTTTTTGCGGAATGATGCAGTTTTCGAGGTCACAGAGCATGACCTGTTTTTATCATAATAGCACCTGCAACCCTCGACAAGGGGCATTTGGATATTTGCACAAGGTGTTGTTTCGGAATAGCCTGCGCAGTCTGCCTCTGACTGCACTTGTCCAGTAGGGTTTGCTGTTCTGGTCACTGCATGAAACATAATATTATTATGGAAAAAGTTAAGCTTCAAAAAAAAAAAAAAACTTTGCTGTGAAGCTCAAAATCCTCTTTCTTGTGGAGGGAACATTTTTTTGCTGTGAGAGCTGGTAGGAGCATTCTAAAATACTTTAAAAAGTTTCATTGAGATTGGTACTGGATTTTTCTACATATCTGAAAATTCAGAGTCCCCATGGACTTCAAACTACCTATAAATATAAAATCAAACTGGCCTTTTTTTGCCGATCTAATAATGATAATGCCAACAAACAAAATCTAGCTTTCGGACAGAGTTGGACCAGCCAATAGAGAACAATTTTTGTTTATCTGTTACAGTGTTCCTTACACGAGTCTAATGCTGGTATATGTCACGTCGTCAGGAAAAGAATCAACATATAATGAGACAGTAAGACGCAATGAGTATATTTCTTGCATTTAAACAACAACATTTCATTAATTATAAGTAAATTTATGATAGTAATGTTAAGGAACAATAGTATATAAGTATCGATAATTTTATATCATAATTATGTTAGCTTGTTACCACACAATTGCGACTTTTAACAACCCTGAGAAAAAAAGGCTTTTGAAAGCACTGTTGGAAAAGAAGAAAATGCTGGTAACCAGCATTTTCTCCTTTTCTGACAATGTTTTCTTCCCTTCAGAAAACCCAATTTCAATTTTTCAGTCAGAGTTATTTTGTTGTCTCCAAATGCTTTCAATTAGGACATGTATATAATTTTGTCGTTTGGTAAAGCGCTAAGAACTGTCTATGTTTTACTACCATTTACTACAACTGCTTATGATTTGCAACTGTCCCTCTTGGATCCTTTTGATGGTAACACGAGTTAACTCATTACCAAATGACAATATTTTAGGCTCGTCCAAATCGAAAGCATTTGCAGATAATAAAATAAAAGTGACTGAAAATTTGAAATTAAAATTTTGTTTTGGGAAGGGTAGAAAACATTGTGGGAAAAGGAGAAAATGCTGGTTACCAGCATTTTCTCCTTTTCCCACAATGTTTTCTAAAGGCTTCTTTCTCCAGGTCGTCAAAAGCAGTGACTGTGTGGTAATGGGTTAACCCTTTCCCAAACAAGTCCTGGTTTTTATGTGTCTGCAGTAAAAGTCTTTTGAAAACACTGTGGGAAAAGGAGAAATTGCTCATAACGAGCAATTTCTCCTTTTCCCACAGTGTTTTCTACCCTTTTTGAGAACTTTCTGCCTTTATCTCCAAATCAAAAATTGTCGTCTGCAAACTCTTTTGGTTTCGAAGGGTCTAAAATTTATTGTTTGGGAAAGGGTTAAGCAAAAAAATATTTTGTTGTCTGAAAACATTTTCAATTTGGACAAGTAGTAAACTCCTTTCATAAGATTACAGAATTTCAGAAACACCCAATTTGAAAGTACTTTCAGACAACAAAATAACTTGTGCACAAGTAGTGTTACCACCAACAGGTTGATTGATTGATTGTATGGTGTATAACACCCTTTTCAACATTATTTCAGTTATATCACGGCAGCCAGTGCACCTATCCATGCTTTCCTGGAGTCTCTCCGCACAATTTTCTTTCCAAGCCACAGGCTGTTTTCCCATAATTGTCTACACAATGGCCAGGAGTGGAAGAGGAATGAATCTTGTTGCAGTGAATTTTACCAATCTCAAGAAAGAGATTGGCTGAGCCAGGGGTTGTAGCCATGGATCGAACCCTGGACCCCATGTTCTCGAGTCCTCCATGCTACTGAGCTACAGCTGTATCGAGGCTCAGCTACCAGCAAGAGCTAACTATAGAAGGTAACAATAGGTGTGGGAGGGAAGACAATGCAGGGTACCAGCATTTTCTCCTTTTCTCACAATGTTTTCAAAAGCCTTCTTTTTCAGAATGTTCAATCAAAGGCTCCTTTGCAACGAAAATGAATCGCCTTTAACACGCTGACAAATTGTAACACAAGTCTAATTTGAAAAAATTCACCAGAGCTCTAGATAAGAGGAAGTGATGGCACTCTAAATTTGTTATTTCTCTTACAAACCCTATGTTGTGGGTACTCGATGAGACGATTCTAATGAGACCCTATAACATAGGTTTTAGTGGAGATTTATTAATATTTTCAATCATGAAATCAAATTCACTCCCTCTATCTGAAGCTCTAATTTACAGGTGACATGAGCTTTAAATAACAGTGACTGTTTTTAAAATCAAAGATAACATTTTGAGCAAGGGAGTAAGTGATGTTTACCAATATTTCCTCCTTTACCTCCAGTGGTTTTTTTTTTTCTAAGAATTATGATCCACTAGTTAATAAAACAGAGGATTATATAGTAAAGGATTAACTCTTTACCACACAATGTTGACTTCTGATGCTATTTGGAAAGAAGCCTTTAGAAAACATTGTGGGAAAAGGAGAAAATGCTGGTAACCAGCATTTCCTCCTTTTCCCACAATATTTTCTAACCTGTCAATAAATAGTTGCAACACTAGAGCCAACTTGAAATTGTCGTCTGCAAATGCTTTCAATTTGGTTAGAGCTAAAATTTTCTCGTCTGGTAAAGGATTAAATGGCAGTGGTATAAAAATGCACAAGTCCATAGATGAATGAGTGCATGATATGCCCAGCAACATGTGAAAAGGGGCATTCTGACATTTGCGTACAGTGTCAACTTGGATCAGCCTGTACCGTGCCAATCCTGGGTAATTTTCTATTTTGTGGTTTAATCGGGGGTATAAGAATAAACCACTGCAGTCCCGCGATCGTCACATCTGCCATTTCATCTAGCGGAACAAACATGACAGTATGCATGTCATAAAAGGCGACAAAAAGGGCATCATTTTGTGTTTTGTCCATTCCTCATTTATCATGTTTGTCTTATGTTGTTGCACATGTATGTTATTTTCAACTGGCATTATAGTTTACTAAGTAAATGCGCCCAATATGACCTAAGTTGTTGACGGGCCTTAAAACGCTATTTATTCATTCAAATGATTTTCTATTTCACACATATCTACTGTAGTACAAAATCTGATGTTAACACATAGTGCTGTCACGGATTAGCATGTGCAGACTTTGCAGGAAGATCTGAGACAACATTTTACGCAAATGTCTGAAAACCCCTTTTTGCATGTTACGGACTTTATCATTTATTTACACAATAACAGTAGAAACATGAAGACAAAAACAGTAACTTTTGAAACCACTGTACACTACGGATGGAAAAATTTCCCAAAATGAGAAATTTACCCATTTTACATGTGTTTCAAAAACATACAGACAAGCACAAATAAACATATTACAATAAACCCGAGTCCACACAATGATGACTTTTAACGACCTTAAGAAGGAAGCCTTTAGAAAACATTGTGGGAAAAGGAAAAAATGCTGGTAACCAGCATTTTCTCCCTTCCCCACAAAGTTTTCGACCCTATCAAGAAAGAATTGCATCACTTGATCCACTATGAAATTGCCTTCTGCAAATAATTTCAATTTAAATAGGTCTTGAATTCCACAGTGTGGGAGAGGGTTAAAACATGAAAACAGAGTTGAACCCGCAACCCTATACAAAAATATCAAACCACTCTGCCCTAATAAGGAAAGCCACTGAAAACATTGTGGGCAAAGGAGACGTGCTAGAAACCTTTTCACTTTTGCACACAGTGTTTTAAACCATTTCTTGAACTCTTTACCACACGAGAAAATTTTGGACTAGTCCAAATTGAAATCACTTGCAGACGACAAAATAAATGTGACAGAAAAATTGAAATTTGGTTTGAGAAGGCTAGAAAACATTGTGGGAAAAGAAGAAAATGCTGGTTACCAGCATTTTCTCCTTTTCCCACATTGTTTTCAAAAGGCTTCTTTCTCAGGGGTCGTTAAAAGTCGGGATTGTGTGGTAATGGGTTAACAGAACATAGCTTCCGCGCTAAAATGTATTTATTTGTCTGCCTTTACCACCTTTTTCTAAAAGCAAGTTTAACCCTTTCCCAAACAAGCCCTGATTTTTGCGTGTCTGCAGTAAAACTCTTTTGAAAACACTGTGGGAAAAGGAGAAATTGCTTGTAATGAGCAATTTCTCCTTTTCCCACAGTGTTTTCTACCCTTTTTGAGATTTTTCTGCCATTTTCTCAAAATCTAAAATTGTCGTCTGCAAACTCTTTCAGTTTGGAAGAGTCCAAAATTTGTTGTTTGGGAAAGGGTTAAATTTTTCGGCCAGATCTTAATGTCAAGTGCAAATGCTGTGGATTCGGATCAGTCTAAAACTTTGTCGTTTGGTAAAGAGTTAACCCATTACCACACAATCCCTACTTTCGAGGACCCTGAGAAAGAAGTCTTTTGAAAACATTGCAGGAAAAGGAGAAAATGCTGGTAACCAGCATTTTCTCCTTTTCCTACAATGTTTTCTAACATTCACTAAACCAATTTCAAATTTTCAGTCACTTTCATTTTGTCGTCTGCAAATGCTTTCGATTTGGATAAACCTAAAATTTTGTCGTTTGAGTTAAATTGTCCGAATTGAAAGCATTTGTCAACAATTTTTGACATTCACTCTTCCATCAGAGAAAAAAAATTGGAGAATGGTCCATACTGAAAGGACATGTAGATCGATTCAATGTGCAGCAAATGATATGCCATTGTAAGTGTAGATAATGTGTACCACAGTGAAGATAACGCAATACTACTACTAGTGCTCCAGATAAAGGGAGTAAATTAAAAATATCAACAATTCTTCACTAAACCCTATGTGGTGGGTACTCATTAGAATCGTCTCGTAGAGAAGATTCTAATGAGTACCCACAACAAAGGGTTTGGAAGAGAATTAATGGATTTAGAATACCATCACTCCCTCTTATCTGGAGCTCTCTACTATAATTTTGCAACAATACAGGAAACAAATATACAAATCGATAAATTGCTCATTATCAGTAGTTTTTACACCTGTCTCCATTTTTACATAAATGTGTAATTCCTCTCTATAACGAAATGTAGTAAAAGTGCCATATTCTTCAACATATAAATATCTATCCTAAAATTGCTCTACCCTAAATCCTATTTCTACAAACATGGAATGATTGTTTCCAAGTTCGACAACTTTATCATGCTCATATTTCATTTCTGATACATGTATTTCTATTTTATCTATTTACAAAATGATATAGTTGTGCATCTAATTGATCCCAGGAGACGATATGAAAAAGGAATTACCCTCAACAAACTGAAAATTGTGATATTAGGCTTCAGTGTTTACAAACTTAAGATATTATACGGGTAAAAATGAAATTCCACTTTGCTGTATGAATTCTTCAATAATTGTCTTTCAACTACACAAGACAAATAGTCATAAAATTCATTTCGAGAACATGACACAGCCCATACAAGGCAGCCATTTTGTCATGCAGGTATAATTGTGGAAAGTCAAAATATACCAGTATTTTAAAAATAGACTGACCTTTAATCTCCACCTCTAACACAGTCATGTGACACTCGTTAACAGCAAAACATTATGGAAGTATGATAATTTTTAAATGTGGTTCTGTCTTGGAATAATTTGTATTTGTTATGGGAAGGGATTGTTGCTCTGATAAAATTACCTTCACCAGCCTCAATTTCGATACAGTATCATGTGACAAAATTGTGGACAGATTTTTGAAATGAAAGCATTCTGCAGACAATGATGAAAAGCCCCTTTTCCAAAGACATGGTTCATTTATTTATGGGCTAATGAACAGTTTCAAACATTCAAAATAAACACACTGAAAGTTATCATGAAAGTTGGTCTTTGCCTACTTCATTTAACCTAATCCTGACCTTTATGCGGAATACATAAGTGAGTATATATTTTGATTATAATAACATACATGAGCTTTCGATGGTACAACCGCCTTCTTTAACCCTTTACCACAAGAGAAGATTTTAGACTTGTCAGAATTGAAAGCACTTGCTGATTACTGTTTCAAAGTGGCTCATATAAAATGAGTTTCCTTTGAACGGACGGAAAACACTGTAGGAAAAGGAGAAAATGCTGGTAACCAGCATTTTCTCCTTTTCCTACAGTGTTTTCAAAAGCCTTCTCTTTCAACGGTGTTAAAAGTCGTCATGGTGTGGTGAAGGGTCAAGTGTGATCCTGTGATACAAAATTGTTTGAATCACAGGATCACACTTGAAGAAAGCGGTTGCACCACCAAAACCTCATGAAGATTATTATAATTAAATTTACATTCTTCAAGAAGAGGACACTATGACATTGTTTAGTAGGTGTATAAATGGAACTCCCAACTATTATTTGGGAAGTTATAAATATTCGGGAAGGTAGAGATAAGCAATTCAATTCATGCATACTGTACAAAATATTTCCATGACCATTTGGAACATATACTGAAGGCGGCCCCATGTGATGCCGAGGGTAAAAGCAGAATCTTAGTTCAAGTAAATTATGTTGATCTGAGTCAAGTTAAATGAAGTTAAGTAATAGAAAAGACACAATACATTGTTTGAGCAATCATGAAAAAAAAATTAGAGAAATCAGCTGTTGTATTTAAATCATGGTGGAGAAAGGTAATGATTTTCATTCTGGTATTTACAAATGTACTTTGGTTCATTCTTAAAAAGTCTTGTATGAATGACAATGTACGAACAATAATGTGCAAGCCCTTAGCTGTAGCTGCATATAGAAGTAGAATATATTTTCAGCAGAAATTAAAAATTCAAAACTGGGCATAACTGTGTCAAAAAATGTTGAAATGAATGGATTCCCTTTTTGATAGTTAACTCTTTACTAAAAGACAAAAATTCTGGACTAGACCAAATTGAAAATATTCAATGTAACTAACATACTAATTTCTGTCTATGATGGGGTAGAAAACATTGTGGGAAAAGGAGAAAATGCTGATAACCAGCATTTTCTCCTTTCCCCACAATGTTTTCAAAACGCTTTTCCATCAAGGTTGTTGACGCTCTGGATTGCGTGATAAAGACTTAAAAACCAGTATTGGTTGGAAGTAGATATCTTCAGTAATGATAGAAATATTAATTATAGAATATCAAGGTTTTTGCACCATGATGACCATCCAGAGAACAACATTTCCTAGGACATCACCTGGGGACCATTTTACTTTATTACTTACATAAACATACGTAAGAATTTTCTTAAGTTTATACGTAACTCCTACTTTTGCGTTTTTCTTAACTTTCTGTAACTAAGTTCGAATGTAGCTTTTGGCGTAAATTTACGCACATAAATACCAGTCAAAAGTAAGAACATAGGCCAAAATCCAAGGGCATTTTTGGTATTGCGTCCTTATAAATGAAGAAATTTGAGAAAAAACACTATAATTATCCTCACAGCTATCCGCAAAAGTCATAAATTTCATTTCCTTAATTCTTTTTTTCTTATCATAGTATTACAGTATCCACATTTGATGAAA
Organism: Tridacna crocea; assembly: GCA_943736015.1. Classification (NCBI taxonomy): domain Eukaryota; kingdom Metazoa; phylum Mollusca; class Bivalvia; order Cardiida; family Cardiidae; genus Tridacna; species Tridacna crocea. The sequence continues at coordinate 26,489,052 of OX031066.1, read as the reverse complement.
GCGGCCGACACATGAGATGGCATAAAGCTCGAGAAATATATGGTAAGAGTGTGTAAATTACGTTATATTTTCCTGTGAATGAACAGCATAGGCTGTTTACCTAGGTAACAACTGCCCAGGAAATACTGTTTCTGCCTACAATTGAAGAATTCCGGAAATATTTACTCACATATATTCATTAAGTTATGAAAGAGTAGTGAAATTGTTATACAAATTCAATAAATCTGAACATAGGTGTAAAGTTACTACACAGTTTAAGTTACTTGGCAGGTTTTAACTTAGTTTTGAAATTAATTTCTCTGTCTGCAACTAACAGATGGACAAATTTTACAATGACAGATTGCTATCTTCCCACTAATTTCCATCCTTTTAACTCATTACCAAACGACCATACTTTAGACTTGTCCAAATCGAAAGCATTTGCAGACGACAAAATAAAAGTGATTGAAAATTTGAAATTTGTTTTGTGAAGGATAGAAAACATTGTGGGAAAAAGGAGAAAATGCTGGTTACCAGCATTTTCTCCTTTTCCCACAATGTTTTCTAGAGGTTTCTTTGTCAGGGGCGTCAAAAGTAGGGATTGTGTGGTAATGGGTTAACTGATGTGATATAAATTCAAATGCATTTAAACACCTGTATTGTTAACTTTTGGACTTTATTGCTACAATCCCTACTTTAGAAGAAGCCTTCAGAAAACATTGTGGGAAAAGGAGAAAATGCTGGTAACAAGCATTTTTTCCTTTTCCCACAATGTTTTCTACCCTTCACAAAACAAACTTCAAATTTTCAGTCACTTTTATTTTGTTGTCTGCGAATGCTTTCAACTTGGACAAGCCTAAAATATTGTCGTCTGGTAATGAGTAATGCAAGATATACCAGTAGTTTATTATCTTCAAATTCTTTTTACTTGAAAAAGATATCAAGAGGGTTATAAAGTTAACAAATGTAAAAGGAGCAGGTTGTTTTGTGGAGACTAAAAATTATAAAGACGAAAATATATATTTTGCACTGAAAAGACAAAACAGTTACTGCCAAGACTAGATCTAAATGATTCAAACTGTCTTCTTATCTGATTTCTTTACCTAACAACAAAATTTAAGACTAGTCCAGCTTAAAAGCATTTGCAAACGACAAATATAATGTGACTGACACAAAGTTTGAAGATTGTTCTAGTAAGGGTAGAAAACATTGTGGGAAAGGGAGAAAATGCTGGTTTCCAGCATTTTCTCCTTTTTCCAGTGTTTTCAGAAGGCCTCTTTTTCAGGGTCGTCAAAAGTCATAATCAACTCTTTACCTTTGTTTCAATGACCCTGTAGGATGAAAGACTTTGGAAAATAATGTAGGAAAAGGAGAAAATGCTGGTAACCAGTATTTTCTCCTTTTCCCCCAGTGTTTTCTACCACTTTGAAGACAGAAATTATCTTTTGAGCTAGATTAGATTTACTGTCTGCATATTATGCTTTCAATTTGATCGAGTGTAAATTTTTATCATTTGGTAAAAAAAATATCTGTATCAACCATTACAAGATTGAAAATCACTTAGAAACTGGAAGTAAATGTTTGAAAAAAAAACAGGACTAATAGCAAATAAACAATATTTCAAAAAATAGCTTAATCATTTCATTATTGTAATACAAGGAAAATTATTAGAATTATCAGATCTATTTTTTGGGGTGTGTTTTTTTTTAAACTCTTTACCATGCAATCATAAGTTATAACAACCCTACCATAGAAACCTTTTGAAAACACTGTGAGAAAAGAAGAGTATGCTGATAACCAGCATTTTCTCCTTTTACAGAATATTTTCTTTCTTTCAGAGACAAAGTCTAGCAAATTAGCTCCATATGATTAGCTGTCTTCAAATGCTTTCAATGTGGACCAGTCTAAGATATTGTCATGTAAAGAGTTACAGGGATTGGTCAGATAAGTCTAAATTTTGTCATATGGTAAATATTGAAACCAAACAACTTAGGACCACTAAACTTTTATTCCCCTATCACACCAAACTCATTCTCACTTCATTCCGAAAATCTTCGCCAAACAGACAATAACTTTGTTTGGACGAAGTGGACGTATCAGCAATCTTTAATGGTTTCTCTGGGTTAGGATGGGAAGGGTGCTCCGGAACTTTGAGCCTGCTCAAAATCTTTTGCCGTCCATCCCATCCTGTTATAAGATGGAGTAACAGTGTGTTTGAAGCGAAATGGACATACTACAAACAGAACTGCTGTACTTCGATCCTATTAGTGACACCTGCAGTTGGGCATTAACTGGTGCATTTGAATTTTACCAACCGAAATTGCACACCCTATCTCGACCACAACCTGTTTTTTTCTGTTTTGTTGACCAGGATATGTCTGGCACAGGTTTGTTGAAACACGGGCTTCAGGCATTTTCAGGCCAAAATTACACCTTCAACCCTGACCATAACAGTTTTTCAATTATGTCAAGACGGGGTAAGACATTCTAAGTACTATTTTGGAGTGACAGGGGCTTTACGTGGATCAATGAGGTCTCTTTCCTTTCCAAATAAATCATACAAAAAAATATGCACACACACAATGACCTACATCATGACATTTTTGCGGCAATTCAAAAATAAAACGAGGTGTAAAGCTATATGTATCCATTAATCTCAACAAAAAAACTCCTTACTTTATGATAAATGGTATAGGATTAAACCCTATGTGGCTTGTAACATGTGAAAGGGGGCATTCAGTTGTAAAGTGCCATATCAGATCAACCTGCACAATCTGAGATGGCACTTAACAACTATATCAGATTTTGTCCTATAGCAAACTTCCAGAAAGTCTGCATGGACTGCGCAGGCAACCAGGGATGACCTTTTACACAAATATCAAAATGCCCCTTTCGCAGTGTTGGAGGCCATATGGCCTGCTACACGCGAAAAGGGGCATTCAAATGTTTGCGTAAAGTGTCGTCTCGGATCAGCCTGGGCTGTTTGCGCAGGCTGATGCGAAACGACAATTTCAGTTCTAATGTGATTTTCTGTTTCGTAAAAGTTTACTAAAACACAAAATCTAATCTAATGTAGTCGTAAAGTGCCATATCAGATTAGCCTGCCCGGACTGCGCAGGCTGATCCGAGACGACACTTAACGCAAATGTCCGAATGCCCCTTTTCCCAAGTTGCAAGCCATATAGTAACTACAGCAGTTCTATATCGTATCACTTCATTTCTTGAAATGCCATTTGCACATCAGCTTATCTACAACATCACTTCTTGGCCCCTATTTTCACCAACCATTCTTACAAACATTCTCGGTCTTAGAGAGCTCCAGATAAGAGTGAGTGGTGGCATTCTAAATTCATTATTTCTCTTCGAAACCCTATGTTGTGGGTACTCATTAAAATCGTCTCAATGAGATGATTCTAATGAGTACCAACAACATAGGGTTTCATTGAGAACAATTTGTATTTTCAATTTTGAAATCAAAATCACTCCCGCTATCTGGAGCTCTGGTCTTCCAATTGAAATTTCTAAATTTGAAAGTAATTCAGTTTCTGATTTGGTTAAGCCAATTAGAAATTGTGTTACTTTAATATATAGTAAGTCTGTCAGAATAAGACAAAGAATGTTCTTAAGAATGTTGCTGAAAATAGATGCAGACTTTCAACAAAAATTCAAAGGAGAAAGCTAAAAAAAATCAGCAATTGTTTTTGACCCGTTACATGAAAAGGGACAATCTGAAAATTCTGTAAATCAGTTAGATGAAAACAGATCAATGAAAGTACAAGTCAATTTTAAGTTTAAACTTCTAAAATGATTGTATAGTAAAGTAGAATTACCACTTTTCACACAGAAAATATCATAAAAGCGAAAAGTGTGGATCCTGGTCAGCCTGCGTAATTCCCGCAGTCTGACCATGGTTGACACTTTTTGCTTTTTGAGTAACAGATCACATATTGTCTCAATAACTATTTCGGTTATCTTCAATCATCTTCCAATCAGAATGTAATGTCATTTTCAAAATGAAAATAAAATGGAAAGAAAAATGTCCAGTATGTATATGGAAACCCTTTCCCAGATGACAAATTCTAGACTGTCCCAAAATCACAGTGTTTGCAGATGACAACTTTGAATTTGATGAGAATTGCAGAAAGTTTTCTGATAGGCTAGAAAACACTGTGGGAAAAGGAGAAATTGCTCGTTACGAGCAATTTCTCCTTTTCCCACAGTGTTTTCAAAAGACTTTTACCGCATACACATAAAAACCAGGGCTTGTTTGGGAAAGGGTTAAAACACATTTCAAGAGATGAGGTCTACGTAAAATACAACTCTTTGTACAATCTCTACAGATTCACTGATCAACGAAAGAAAAATAATCTTCTAAAAGGTAACGATATTGGTCTCCCTACGGTAAAGGTACAAGAACTTTGACGTAGTTAATTGGAAAATATCCGTGTGTGCCCCTAATCTCTCCCTCGAACCAGTTTTCGTCGATTTGGGTGGTAAGGTTGATAATATCTCCTTCGTTAAATCCAAGCTCTCCGTCGTTCTCTGGTTCAAAATCGTACAGAGCTTCACAGCATGGTTGATTTTTGGTATCTGTTCGAAGGAAATGAGAAAAGAAGATGTCCTAGATTATTAAAAACAAAATAAAGCATAATGTTCTTTAACACTTTAACACACAATGCTGACTTTTACAGACTCTGAGAAAGGAGCCTTTTGAAAACATTGTGGGAAAAGGAGAAAATGCTGGCAACCAGCATTTTCTCCTTTTACCACAATGTTTTCTACCCTACCCAGTACAAATCTCAAATTTTCAGTAACTTTTATTTTGCCATCTGCTAATGCTTTCAAGATCTGGCTGCATACTACAGTCATTCTCCAAAAATGGGTACAATTACGAAAAATGCTTGTCGCATCAATAAATACGTGAATTACTCTAATGATTACAAACAAATGACAGACAGACCAATTATTTTTATATCACTGATCATACTAGTCTACAATAAATATACTTTGAAAGTCATCAGATTCATTTTTGTGACAATAGTATCCTTTTAATTGGATGGATGTTGTTAAATTTTGCCTGTCGCAGGTACTATTCACAGTATGTGTACTTCTGCTGTATCTTAAGATTAGGAAGAATTGGGTCGTATATTTTATTTTTTGAATCGCCACAACTATCATCTACCGTATTTGGATACTTTTCTTAATTATATCCAGAGCTGATATATTTTTTCATCCAAAATCGTTTGTCGCAAAATCATACCTAACGTCCGTAACACAATTTGATCTATTTATTGCAAGTCTTTTGAACTGTGTCATCTACCCTAAAATACCTTTTTTAAGTGGTGGAATGAATAGAGCTCACAATCCTTTGATATTTTTTAACATTCCTTTAAAGTTGAGCTGACTGTTACATGTGAAATACAAAAAAAGCTATTTGGGACAAATTCTTTTCTAACATCCGTAACGGCTTTTTCTACCATAACTTGATTGGTCTCCTTGAAATTGATGCTGTTTTAGTTTAGACACAATCAAGGACACATAATTGAATCACTGCACATGAGTCTCTCCTGCATCTCCTAGGCTATATGTTAGTTTCAATGAAATATTTCTAACATCCGTAACATCTAACATCCGTAACGAAATATTCATTCTAACAAAAGTCACTTCACTTAAGATCTTATGCTGAGGGTGTAACCTATTTTGACACCGCCATCAATGTAAATGTTCGAAATGAAAACAATCGGCTGCAAGTGTTGTGTCTGGAACCCATGCCGGAGGTTGGAAGTAGTGCCAAAGGAGTTCTCTAGTACATCTTAAACAGACTTTTAAACGGTGATGTCTGTACTGACTGATTATTGTAGATATGTATCATAAGCACCATGAATGTGACTGTTAAAACAAATTCGCCACCTTAATACCAGTGTCTACACTGAATATTTCTGAGCAATCAAATCCTCCCCCTATTTGTTACGGAAGTTAGACTCGTGACCAGACATTCATTTTACTTCATGAAATCAATTTAGATCCGCTTTGAGTTTCTCAAATCATGTTTTAGGTCTATTAAGACGTCACATAGTGTTTCAAATGTGAAAAGTTCAAGCACTGATGATAAAAATATTATGTAAACGGTACTAAATCGTTACGGAGGTTAGTTGAAGTAATCATTGTTCCTCAATCTGTCATTTTTCTAAGTCAGCATGACATAAATAGATTGAATCTTGTTCAATCGAGTTATGATTTACATAAATGTTAACATTAGAAAAACCTTTTTAAAGTAAATAGTGTTTGATAGTGTTGAATTGTAATGTTAAATTGTGCCGTTACTGACATTAGAAATCAGTGGAGGTTTGAAAAAATATATATATTATGGATTAAAAACTAGTAAGTTCAATCACACCAAATTGTCAATAATATTACTTCAAAGTTCCATATCGGATCACATGATTTCTGTTGCAGACCAGCAATCATAAACGTTGAAAGGCATAAGAAATTGAGCTAAAGACAGGAAAAAACAAAGGTTTTTTTATAGAAAGAACAAAGAAGAAAGAAAGTGGTCAAGTTAACTTAAAAGGCAGAAAGTGATTGAGAGTACTTTCTTTCATCGGCATTTTAGTTAACCAATTAGGTTTTCTAGTACAACACTTTTATAGTCAAACAGCTTGGATCCTGACAAGGCACAAAACAACTTTGTGTCATATGAGAATCAATTCTGTAAGCTAATCGTAGATCATGTTGCGTATTCAAAGGAAAGTTTTATATATTTTATTCATTTTTCCCTTTTTGCTTAATAAATATCCATAACAAAAGTATTAATTAGGTTTCTACCAACAATGCTGGTGTCTATATCAGTTTTTCATACCGTATCGTTCTCAAGATATATATATTATTATTGTGCTGGTTCCATTATTATTTGTTAAACAAAAAGAGCAGAAACTATTTAATACACTATAATACTTAACCCATTTTCTGGTGTAAATGTTGTCCGGAACTAGATTAAACAGTTTGGTTTCTGAGACGACACTGAGTGGCTTAGTGTCTTAAAAGAAATAATAGCTGCTTGCTATAGTTGCTAATGGTATCATGTGGGTGCAGCAATAAGATTAAATATGTTTGTTTTTATTCAAATCAACACATTTTGCTAACCTCCGTAACAAACGCACTGACTAGATTTATACCAGAAATACTGGTGTGTACACTTTTGATGTAATAGCGCATGTCAGTAAAATGTTTATTTAGTTTATTGGTTCCACTTTTATATTAAAAATGTATTCCATCACTCATTTAGAGTACTTAAATTACAAACATTGGACACTGTTTGATTGAAATAAATATTTTCTCGGAATATCAATTTGTATGATGATGTATTTTTAATGTTGTGGCAAAACTTGACCAAATATTTGCTATTCTAGATGTAAGCGTAATGAAATCATCTGTCAAAATCTCAAACTTAAACAACAAATCTCTGTCAAAGAAGTATATTAATATATCAAACAAATGTTGAAGTAGTGTTTCTAACATCCGTAACATCCGTAACAGAGCCTGATGCTTGATTATTTTGTCAGCACATTTCTCCGAGATGGTTGATGTTGACTGTGTCAAACTTCGCAGATAATTTATTCGATAGTTGAATTTTACTTTCCAGAAGAAATGATAATCATTTGAGTGACTAAAAATCTGGACATTTTTTCAAGTGTAATTGTACCCATTTTTTGAGAATGACTGACTAGTGTATAACCTGCTGGCCTTCATCTGTGATTGTCCTGTATTGTACAGGCTATTTCTGGACTTAACGTAAAATTAAAGCCAATCATAAAAAGGACTACCATTGACGTTGGAGCCAAGAAAAATGTGTCTTTTCAATGACATGGAAAACATTGAGGGTAAAGCAAGCTTGCTAGAAGCAGCTTTCCTCTCTCACACTGTTTTCCAACACAGTTACTTACAGAGGCATTTAACCCTCTGAGGATCAAATAAACCCAACTCACAATTTCAGTCCGGAAATAAGAACCAAATACATGCAACTTAAAGTTGCGTTTGTCTTTAAGGTTTCAGCACAGTGGACAGAGTTGATTGTTGATCAGACTGCACATTTTGTGCTGTCTGATCTTGGTCTACACTGGCTGCACATGCAACAATATATGTGAAAGGCCCTTTAACTCTTTACCAAATGACAAAATTTAAGACTTGTCCAAATTAAAAGCATTTGCAGACAACAAATTAAACATGACTCAAAGAATTGAAATTTGTCTTGGGAAGGGTAGAAAACATTGCAGGAAAAGGAGAAAATGCTGGTTACCAGCATTTTCTCCTTTTCCAATAATGTCTTTTAATAGGCTTCTTTCTCAGTGTCATTAAAAGTCAGGATTGTGTGGTAAAGAGTTAACCCTTTACCCCATAAGGCATTTCTATTGTATCTCTAATTGACCCTAAATAACGGCAGGGATGAAGCTGTTTCTTATATGTATACGACACCTTTTGATAACATAGAAAACATTGGGACAAAAGGTGAAATTGCTCGTCACGAGCAATTTCACCTTTTGCCACAATGTTTTCCAAAGGCTCCTACAAGCATTGCGTAGAAATGAGTATCTATGGAGTAAAGGGTTAAGGATTTAGTCATATGGGAGCCATGTTAGCGATGACACAATTATGGACCCGTAACAGCCACTATTTTTCAACAACCAACTTATTCATGGGATAGACTGGTCCTTGTACATACAGGAAATTGACCAATAATGAAAACTTTCTGCAGACTGCGCAGGCTGATCTGGTTCAATACTTTTCAAATGCATTAAGCCCCATTTTAACACTGCATGGCTCAAATGCATTTCATTTAATGGGTTGACTGCAAAATCTTTAACTCTTTACTACAGAATTCTGACTTTTAATGACCTAGAGGGAAGGCCTTTGGAAAACATCATGGGAAAAGGAGAATATGCTGGTAACCAGCGTTTTCTCCTTTTCCCATAGAGTTATAAAGTCTTCCCAAATCACAAATCAGGTTTTGAGTAAAAATTAATTTGTCATCTGCAAATGCCTTCAATTTGGACGAGTGTACAAATTTTGGTGTTTGGTAACGAATTAACCCATTACCACACAATCCCTACTTTTGACGCCCCTGAGAAAGAAGCCTTTTGAAAACACTGTGGGAAAAGGAGAAAATGCTGGTAACCAGCATTTTCTCCTTTTCCCACAGTGTTTTCTACCCTTCCCAGAGCAAATTTCAAATTTTCAGTCACCTTTATTTTGTCGTCTGCAAATGCTTTCAATTTGGACCAGTCTAAATTCTTCTCGTGTGGTAATGGGTTAACCTATTTACATATCATCCTTTTGACCTTGAAAATAAGTATTTTCATAATTTTCAAACATTTTTTTCCAACTTTTCAAAGATGAAACTCATTATTTGAATTCCATTTGATTTCACCACAGAAAAGTGAAAAAAACATTTTGTCTGTATTCCATTTTGATGACCCCGAGAAAGAAGCCTATAGAAAACTATGTGATAATCAACATTTTCTCCTTTTCCCACAATATTTTCTAACCTATCAGTCACACTGTCAAGTTATCATATTAACAAGATTTAATTTGTTGTCTGCAGATGCTTTGAATTTGGTCCAGTCCAAAAATTTGTTGTTTGGTAAAGAGTTTTTAAAAGCTTTTCCATACAAAAATTGGTTTGGCCAAAATTCAAAGCATTTGTGACGGACATTAAAAATAATGTAGTTCAAATAATTGATTTGTGTCTCAAAGGTTAGAAACATAATGGGAAAAGGAGAAAATGTTTTCAAAAGATAACTTTTTCAGGGTTGTTAAAACTCTGGATTAAGCCATAATAGGTTACATCACCAAAGCATGCTAACATCTAACAGGTACATGCATTCTTCATGCATGTTATGTTTAAGTTGTAATCGTAAAAGGTTTGACCAACATATCGTGCTTTTGCAATCAATGGAGATCAAGATCACACTGCAGAGAATATCTCATCAGATTCTAGTAATCTGATCTACATTGGTGTTTTTTCATCTGATGCAAGTTTGTTATCCTGTGCCTCGCAGACTTATCACTTTACTAAACGACAAAATCATAGACTGGTCAAAACAGAATGCATTTTGCAAATGACACAACAAACATGACTCAAAATTTGAATCTTGACTTTGGAAGAGTTGAAAACATTGAGGGAAAAGGAGAAAATGCTGGGTATCAGCATTTTCTCCTTTTCCCACAGGGTTTTACAGAAGGCTTCTTCCTCAGGTTGGTTAAAGCCAGGGATTGTTTGGTAAAGGGTTTAAGTTAACTCTATTGGTTGGTTTTATACTTCATGCATTTTTGAAATATCTTAATCATTTCATTCTTATGTGATACAACAATACTTTACACAACTATATGAACATGCTATATAAAATAAACTTTAAATCTTTACCACTTGACAATAAATAACTAGAGCTGTCACTGGATGTGACTTAATACTCACACCAGCGCTTTGACAGAAACAGGCAATTGCTAGTATTCTGCACACAGACGGACGGACACACAAACACAGAGGCTGATTCAAGTATACCCCCGAAAACATTCATTTTGCAGGGGTAAACAGATTTGTCCAAACTGAAATCATTTGCAGACTTCGTATTGAATTGTGGATTAAGTTCTTAGACCCCTGTCGGAAAAAAGCTATTTCCAATGCAATGTTATCCTACAAAATTTGCTATGTCGAAAAATGTGTATCATTGTACTAGTTTTACAGAGCCACCTTTTCCTTTTTTTTCCTTCTTAGAGCTATCATTCATAAACCTTAAATCACTATATTTTCTCATTTCAAAGGGAGATAAAAATTACCTCCCTTTTCAGGAAAGTAACAAAAGTATCTGAATTTGGCTATGGCTTACTATCTAAAATTACTAATAGTCTTTCGGATAAGACATTAAACCGAGGTCACGTGTGATGGTGCTATACACTGAGCATGTTAAAGAAACATGCTAAAAGTAGGATGGATTTCACCTTGTATTGACACTATCCCAAGTATAATACAAACAGCCTTCAGGGGGTCACAGTCGCCCATATGGTTAACTGCTGGCGACAATAAATAAACAAACCCAAATTCAATCGATCAAGGAATTTCTAGTCGGTTAACAATGTGCAAATTATTATTATGTGATTATATCTGTAAAATGCCTTATTTATCAACTAACAGAAAACATTATTCCATGTTGCTTAGAAGTGTTAGGCATCCATGTCTATGACCTTAAATGACAGAAATGCTGATCTCCATCATTTTCTAATTTGCGTAAAAAGTTTTCTACAATTTCACAAACAAGAACCATCAATTCAGCTAAATTTAATACAGTCTATGTTAACTTTCAATATGGACTTATTTTCCTTTCATTGAGGAATCAAAATAATCCTCTTTCTATTGCCGTTTATCACTCAATAAACAACATGACTTATGAGGTGCAATGAATAAACCTCTGGGGCTATCGCTCTTGTGGACACATGGATGGACGAACAGACAGATGGGTGGACAGGCTGACGGACAATGCTACAACTATATTCCTCCCTTTGGCGAATGATAAAAATCATTGTTAAGGCACTTGTTTTTAGTTAGTACCTGTTATTTGTCCCCTACCAAACAATAAATTGTTTATGATCCTGAGCAAAAAAACTTTTAAAATCATTGTTGATATAGGAGAAAATGCTGGTAACCAGCATTTTCTCCTTTTTCAACAATGATTCCTGTCCATATAAAGACATTTCCATCACTTTTGCCACATTTCACTTGTCAAATGGATAAGCCATCAATATTGACAAGTGTAACATATTACTGTGTTTGACATAGAGTTAGCATGGTATAATTTTGTGTTACGTAATAATTAGTACTACACATGGCATGCTACTGACATAAACAGAGCTCCAGATATAGAAAGATTGATGGTATTCTAAAGTCATTATTTTTCTGCAAACTCCTGTGTTGTGGGTACTCAGTAGAATTGTCTCGATGAGACTATTCTAATAAGTACCCCTAAGGTATGGTTTGTTTGAGAATAATTAATATTTTAAATTTTGAAATCAAAACCACTCCTTCTATCTGCAGCTCGACATAAATACAATGTGTATCCAATACAGTTATTTGTGTCATACATACATGTGTCCTCAACTACATTCATGTGAGTTGTGAAGGGAAAGAGAGAGAAAAAATTTCACTGATATATTACATCATAATTAAAATATTATTCTAACACGACACATGGGTTGGGCTCTATAAACACAGTGCAACAAAGGGATGATAAAATCTATGTCATTCTACGTAGACTGACGTCATTCTGTACAAAGTAAGTTATTCAATGGAACATAATCTGCATCCGCGTTTTCATTTCAAATATGAACTTGTTTTTCCTTTCATTAAGGGATCAAAATAATCTTCTTTCTATTGAGATTTATCATTCAATAAACCATGTTGTGAGTTATGAGGTGCAATGAATAAACCACCGGGGTTATCGCTCTTGTAGATTATTTAACATGCCTCGTAACTCACAACTGTGGCTTATTAAATGACAAACCATGCTAGAAAGAAGATTATTTCTTACATATATACATATAGTAAAAATGTTTCTGTTTCATGAATTGGATGAAAAAGGCAATTAGCATTATAGAAAGAGAAAAGGCCAATTTTTGGGGATCTCAAAACAACAGAGGTGAAGATGTAAGATCAAACTACAAAGGCAGCCTGATCTTGACTACACTATTTATACAAAGCCTGATCTTGACTACACTATTTATACAAAAGACATCTATGATGGTTAACCCATCACTGGATGACATATCTTAGATTTATCCAACTGGAGGTAATGGCAATGACAAATTAATAGGTGAGTGCAACACTACTCTAAGTGCCTGTACATTGTACAGGCACTTAGAATAGTGTTGCACTCACCTATCTTAATGTAACATGTCTCAAAATCCTCGGAATCCAGGTTTGATGCATTATGTTTCTCTCCCAGCATCGCCCCTGGTCACCATAATTATGTTAGTCGCTGGCAGCAAAGAGAATTATGCACTCAGGCAATAAAGTGAACAAAAGACACGGCTACCTGGCAGGTTTTAGCCTATTTCTGAAATTAAGTTCTCGGTCAGCAACTAACAAGTCTTGGACTAGCCATACAATGACAGATTGCCATTTTCACAAGAACTTTTATATGATATAGATTCAAATGCATTTAGACACCTGTTTTATTTATAGTTGGCCTTTAATGCTACTTTAAAAATCTTTAAAGTTACACCAGGTTGTATTTTCAGGTGTCAGAAAAATTGTGTTTTGTGCTGAAAGAGCCAGGATGTTGATTGTTATGTGACTCTTTAGGATGCATTTTACAATATAGAGCGCAAAGCACTACTGATAGATGTCAAATTTTAATCTATCCCAAATAATTTGCATTTCAAAGTTGCTCTTGACAAGAATGTCTCATCAAAGCAGGCAGTGTAGGTCAAAGATCAGACTGCAAGTTTTGTGCAACCTGATCTTGATCGACACTGCCAGCAAAGGCAATTTATCTTGTCAAAAGCCCTTTATACCGTATTTCTCCAAATAAAAGCTCTCGGGAGCTATGCAAAACAAAGATGTCGAGTCTATAATTTAAACCCAATTTACGAAGCAAACAATCTGCCAAATTTTGTATTTCTTTATGTTTTAGTGATTGTTACCAAACAATACCTACTTCTCCTTACCACACAGTTCCGACTTTTAACCACCCTTAGAAAGAGGTCTTTTAAAAACATTGTGGGAAATGGAGAAAATGCTGGTAACCAGCATTTTCTCCTTTTCCCACAATGCTTTCTATCCTTCCCGCACCAAATTTCAGTTTTTAGTCACACTAATTTTGTCGTCTGCCAATGCTTTCAATTTGGACCAGTCTGTAATTTTGTCGTTTGGTAGAGTTAAGAGGAAATGTTAATAGAATTTGAGGAAATATTCATCAAAATCTGAAAATATTGTCAACAAACGTATATTACATTATCAAGAATGGAGGGTTTTTCTGTGTAGGGGGAGCAACTATTTAGTTTATCCCTTTCCCAAATGACAAACGTTTGGACTAGATCAAATTGAAAGCATTTGCAGACGACAATTCAACTCTTGTTGAAAAGATGATTTCTGTCTATGATAGGGTATAAAACATTGTGGGAAATGGACAAAATGCTGGTTACCAGCATTTTCTCCTTTTCCCACAATGTTTTCAAAAGGCTACTATTCCAGACCCGTAAAAGGGATTGTTTGGGAAAGGGTTAAACACAGTTTATTCGTATAATTTGCACAGACTAGTTTAACAAATTTAAACAAGGAAAGGATTTGAACGTAAGCTTACAGCTTATATAGTTCCTCTCCAATTGATGGTTACGTCATTAAATGAAGTCTACTTATAATTGAACAGTGCCCTGGCAATAGTGGGCCAAATGCATATCCGTTATGCTTTAGATCAAGCAAAACATCACCTAATTTGCAACTACTTGGGAGGACTCTTTTATTAGGAGAAATACCGTAGGTTAACTCTATACCAAACGACAATATTTTAGGCTTGTCCAAAACGAACGCATTTGTAGATGACAAAATAAAAGTGACTGAAAGTTTGAAATTTCTTTTGTAAAGAGTAGAAAACATTGTGGGAAAAGGAGAAAATGCTGGTTACCAGCATTTTCTCCTTTTCCCACAACATTTTCTAAGGTCTTCTTTTTCAGGGTTGTCAAAAGTAGGGATTGTGTGGTAATCGGTTACAATTAGTTATTACTGATACCATTATGATAAATCACATCTTGGTTATTATTGAAAGAAGAAGAAAAACTAAGAAGCTGAAAAGACAAATTACCTGATGAATAAAAATGTCCACCACTGTTCATATCGTGGTCATCAAATGGAGACGGGCTTCGTCTGTTAATATTGAATGAAGAAACTCTTTTTGGAATATGATCAACTTTTGGTCGGCTGGAGGCATCATTTCGCCTGTGAAACATAAAAGATAAGAACAATTTGCTTTCTTCTTAAAGTGTCAATAAAGGCCAAATGTAAACAAACTACCAGGTGTTTAAATGCATTTAAAATTACATCATACCATTTAAAAGTATGGTAGTAAAATATATGCAAAGATGACAATCTGGGCCTTTAAGACTTTTTTGTTTTTAAGACTGGTTGGTAACCAATGACCCGACATTTGTTGGTATTTATTAGAACAGTTTTCCGAAAAAGCTCCATTCAGAAACATAATCCCAGAATAGTGTATGTGTTCTAAAATATTCCATTTGCACATTCCAGAACAGCATTCCAGAACAAGTATTTTCTACTTTTCCTACAATGTTTTCAAAAGACTTCTTTCTCAGTGTCATCAAAAGTAGGGATTGTGTGGAAATGGGTTAACCGGAAACTGTGGTTGTTATGTCTATGGCTAGCTGCAAAAGAACAATTGGCATTTTCCTACTGTCGTAATCTGTGCAACCTTGCAACCATCAGGGGCAATATTTGGCTAGAAGTTACAGGAATTATTATGACTTTGTAAAATAAAGATAAAATTGGTCACAAAACTGGATGAAAATGAGTAAAGATTCATCTTTAAATATATGTAGTTACTCAAAATAAGTCAATTTATTTAACCCTTTACTGCACGACAAATTTTCAGACCTGTAAAAATTGAAAGCATTTTGCTGATGATAGTTTCAAGTTGCCTCATATGAAATTATTTTTCTTTCAAAGGGTAGAAAAACATGGTTAACAGCATTTTCTCCTTTTCCCTCAATGTTTTCAAGAGCCTTCTGTTTCAGGGGCGTAAAAAGTCTTCACTGTGTGGTAAAGGGTTAAACAAACTCAGGTAATTCATAGTGGAAAAAGATTTCATTAATTCTCATTGACAACCATCTTACAAACCTGGATTCTAGATTCTGTGCAAGATCTTGTAAAATATCCACTGCTTGTCGATGGTAATCAATTTGGGCTTCCACGAGGGATTGTAACTGGGCAATTTGTTCCACCTGTTACAGATAAAATTTACTCAGATGAAATAACACATTTGCAGCATAAACATCTTGTCATTCATGTCATGTCCTATGTGTAAACCCACAATCTCAGATAATCTAAGAGTACACATAGTAGTCACTTGCAGAAAAAGAATGTCAAAACTTGCCAAGTTGCTCTATCTTTTGTTTACTTTTTACCAGGTTTCAGAAATCATTTTACTGCTGTGACAACACTGTGTCTTGTTTTGATGATGATTATGTGGCAAAGCTGTCAATGGCTAAGTGAAAAGAAAGTTGTGCAAAATAAAGCATGGATAGGTACACTGGACACGCCAATATAACACAAATAATGTTGAAAATGGCGTTTAACACCATACAATCAATAAATCAATTAAAACTCTTTACCAAACCACAAAATAACAGAAACATTTACACAATAAAACACTATCAGGTGCAATTCATTCAACTATGATAAGCTGGCACGTAACCTCTGCATCTGCCATTTATTAAAACAGCCCCACAAAGCTTTGGTAATAGCTTTCGTGTAAGCCCTACTTTTCCCAAGTATATGCGATGGGAGATCTGTCATAGCAGACAGGTCATACAGGTGATGAGAGGGCTATGAGTTTCCTTGATGTTTTCTTTGAAAACAGCCAACCTAAATATCCTACAAAACATCTATCATTCACTTACATCATTTTCTAGTAAATTGTGCATGGCATTTTCAGTTATTTGTTTAGATTCTTCAAATTTTTCCTCTGCTGTTCTCACTTCATCATCTGTTATATTGGACCCTGGAGAAAAATAAGTGATACTTAAATATACAAGTATGTGTTCAGGTTTCATCAACCATTATAAATTTTTCTTAACTCATTACCAAACAACAATATTTCAGGCATGTCCAAATCGAAAGCATCAAGAGAACAAAATAAAAGTGATTGAAAAGTTGAAATTTTTTCTGTCAAGAGTAGAAAACATTGTGGAAAAAGGAGAAAATGCTTGTTACCAGCATTTTCTCCTTTTCCCACAATGTTTTCTAAAGGCTACTTACCCAGGGTCGTCGAAAGTAGGGATTGTGTGGTAAAAAGTTAACCCTTTACCACACAATCCCAACTTTTTATGAAAGTTTTTGATATGCCCACAGTATAAATAGTCAGATGCATCCAAAGTCTTTTGCATCATTTTTCATTTGCTTGTTTCTGCCCATTTTGTCTGTTGGAAACTTTTGTACATGCTCAAAACTTCCAACCAGACGAAACTGACCTCATCGGATGCCATCGGACAAGTAGCAGATTCAGTAGATAAGAAATGGACATAAAACTGATAAGTACGGACACAAACAGATATGATGATTTTTTATCTGTTACTTGTCCGTTAGCTAGGTGTAACCAAACACACCTTCTGACATGTTAACTCTTTATCACATAACAATATTTTAGACTGGTCCAAATTCAAAGCACTTGCATGCAACTAAATAAATGTAATTAAAAAATTGAAACATGTTTCAAGCGGGGTAGAAAACATTGTGGGAAACGGAGAAAATGCTGGCTACCTGCATTTTCTCCTTTTCCGACAATGTTTTCAAAAAGCTTCTATCTCCGGATCGTAAAACCCAAGGAATGCTTGATAAATGGCAAACTCTTTACTAAAAGACAAAATTGTAGCTTTATACAAATAGTAAGCATTTGCGGACAAAAAATTGAATAATATTCAAAACATAAACATTCTTTTAAAAGGGTGGACAAAATTGTACCATAAAGAGAAAACGCTGGTTACCAGCATTTTCTCCTTTCCCGCATGATTTCAAAAACTTTCTTCACTATGGTCATTCAAACTTTAGATTGTGATTATGGGTGTAGATCTAAATCAGACTGCAAGCATTATAACAGCCCACATATTTGCGCAAATCCTAAGTTTCTACAGACCTGGGCATGGGTTTTGCTTTACCTTGTCAAAGGATAAAAATAAAAAGGCAATGACTGACGAGAAAAACATTTACAGTTAATCGATGGCAGTTTGTACTCATTTGAGAAGAATATCCAAGATCTATTCATTATCAGTTTCAGCAATCAATACACCAGACAACAGCATGCTTAAACAATGTATTAAAGGAGCATGAAAATAAACCAAAAATCCCCATTACAAAAATCCCCATTCCCATGCATTATGCTTATAAAAATGATTCCATGAGATAAAAACATATTTAGTAAACAAAAAAAAAAGACAACTTCAAAGTACTTAAGGGATTGTACATGTCCCAGGATAGAGTCGGAACTGGTACTGGTTTCAATATAAACTTTACACAAAAGCATTCATATTAATGTGTAATGTAATGAGCGATTTGTTTTTTCACTTTTCATACTTTCACCAGTTATCCCTTGGAAATGAATAGCAAGTCAACTGTATAGCCAAGTTAGGCTTACACCATCACCAAAGCATGCTTTATCTATTCCAACTAAAAACTTTGCTCTTAACTCTTTAACTCCTTACCAAACAACAGAATTATAGACTAGTCCAATTTCAAAGCATTTGCAGACAACAAAATAAAAGTGACTGAAAATTTGAAATTTGTTTTGTGAAGAGTAGAAAGCATTGTGGGAAAAGGAGAAAATGCTGGTTACCAGCATTTTCTCCTTTTCCCACATTGTTTCAAAAGGCTTCTTTCTTAGGGTCGTTAAAAGTAGGGATTATGTGGTAAAGAGTTAAAGAAAGTTTTAAAATGTCCCGAGTATAACTAAGGCTGGAACAGACCATGATACATAACAGACATCCAACTTGTACAACACCAGTTTGCATTCCAACATGCATACATCCTTTTTATCTCTATTTTCTTGCAATGCAACCAAGAGCGGTTATAGATGATTTATGCTCTCTAAACAGGCCTCTTTTTCAGGAAAGTGAAGGATGTTGAGAAATGGTTACAGGAGAAATTTACAACCCCTTATTTCCATGACACAGTGTCAAATTGGACAACAGGGAAAAAAACAATGGTTGCAATATCCTAAGAGTTCATACATGAGGTTTCATCCAATTGGTCCAGGGGCTGTGGAGAAAATGTCTTCAGTTGGATTGACAGACAGACGGACGGAAGGACGGAAATATGAAGCGGTGAATATATCCTTGCCCTTTTGGGAGCATAAAAATCTTTGAGGGGAATGTCAAACTCTCATTTTACAAAGTTTGTAATATACTATATTAAATTGACATTTTCAGTAAGGGGAAAAGAAACCACAGATATTGCAGTTTCAAAGGTTTTCTTTTGGCACATATTTCACTTGATATTGGTTAAGATATATCCAGGATTCACATTCTGTTTTGTCTAAACTTGATCTACAATTCCACCCAACATCCTAACTTTTCTTTGTTTTCTTAAACTTTACCGAGAAATGTCTTTGTTAACCCTTTACCGCACAATCCCGAGCTTTAACAACATTGAAGTAAATGACTTTTGAAGACGTTGTGAGAAAAGGAGAAAATGCTGAAAACCAGCATTTTCTCCTTTTCCCACAATGTTTTCTTATCCTATCAGAATGCATTATTTTAAAAACATACTAGTTGTTGTCCCCAAATGCTTTCAATTCAATTGAGTCCAAAATTTTGTTGTTTGGTAAAGACTTAAGATTGAATGATTAATTGATTGATTGATTGTATGGTGTTTAACACCATTTTCAACATTGTTTCTGTTATATTGCAGTAGCCAGTGCATTTATCCATGCTTTCCTAGAGTTTCTGTTTCCAGTACTCTGCAGGATATTCTTTCCAAGCCACCGACTGCTTGACTACATTACCATCATCGAAACACTGATCAGCAGTGAGGTTAAGAGTAACTGCTACAGACATTATTTCTATTACATCACATCTTTTATCCTAAACTCTACAGTAAGCATCAATAAATTTCATTAGGAAGATACTGCTCTAAGTTTAGAAATAAACAAAAAAAAAATGTGTTATCTATTATAAATAAGCATCAAGTCAGGACATGTACATCATAATTCACAGCCTAGCAACATTCTAAAAAGCTGATAAAAAATGAAGCTAGTATGATAAAGTTTCTCCAAAGTTTTCTGTTTTTTTAAATTTTCAATCACAGAATTTTTATCTCATTAATACAAAGATTGCTTTCACATGAGCCATGCTCTGACAAAAGGGGTTATAATACATCATCATGACACATGATACTGAGTAAGTCATCACATACTGTATATGTGGATATATACGCAAGTCGAAAAAATTGACAGTTATCTGTAATGAACCTTTTTGCGTATGTAAATGTTAGCAAATTTAAGAAACCTATTACTTGTTTGTAAACCTATGTAAAATATGCCAACCTGAAAATTGGTGAGTTTTTCAAATTTTTCAAAATCGTAAAAAATTCAATGTTGCAAAAATTTCAACTTATATGGTAATTATTGATTCTTGAAATCTATTTTGTTTAATAATTGACTGACTCATGATGTAACCTGATCCTTGAATTTGCAAAAATTTATCAAAAAGAAAACTGAGGTTTGATCCAGGTTGGATCCAAGTTGGCCTGCACAGGCTGCTCAGGCCCTCAATTAGGATTTCTAGACAATTTATCCAATAAATAAACCTCATAGGACAAGCAGTAATTAACCTTTTACAACACAATCCCAACTTTTAAAGACTCTGACAAAGAAGCCTTTAGAAAACATTGTGGGAAAAGGAGAAAATGCTGGTAACCAGCATTTTCTCCTTTTCCCACTATGTTTTCTACCCTTCACAAAACAAATTTCAAATTTTCAGGCACTTTTATTTTGTCGTCTGCAAATGCTTTCGATTTGGACAAACCTAAAATTGTGTCGTATGGTAATGAATTAAGAAATAATCTTTTTTCTATCATGGTTTATCATTCAATAAACCACTGTTGCGGGTTATAGGGCACATAAATAATCCACAAGGGCAACAGAAAATAATGAAAGATGGGTGACCAGCATGTTTCCCTTATCAAAAGATACTATCACTTCAAGGACACATCCCATCTTTTAAGTTGTTACAAAACAATCATGTCTTTTAATAACAATAGGAAAAGGGCCTTTTGAAAACATTGCAGGAATTGTCTTCTTTTCCTCTAATGTTTTCTACCCTTTGAAAGGAAGAAGTTTTTGTTTTGAATTAAACTTAATTTTGTTGCCTGTGGAGAGAAATTACCCTTCCCTACAAAATGACCCATGTCATTATTCTACTTAGAGAAACGACAAGTAATTTCACTATGTAGGGGAATGACCCGGGTCATTATTCTACGTAGAGGAATGACCCAAGAGGGTCACTTCTCTACGTAGAATAATGACTTGCATCATTCCTCTATGTAGAAAAATGACCCATGGGTCATTTCTGCACATAGAGAAATGACCCATTGGTCATTTTGTAGGGGAGGGTCATTTCTCTTCATTACATGTGCAATGCTTTCATTTTGAACCATGCTAAAACTTTGTTGTGTGGTAAAGAGTTAGGCCAACTGGAAAACAGCATTTTCTCTCCTTTTCAAACAATTTCTAATTTTCAGTCACTTTTATCATGTTGTATGCAAACGCTTTCGATTTTTGACAAGCCTAAAAATTTCTCGTTTGGCAATGAGTTACACTCGAGTCAGTCAGGGCAGAATTATATTATGATATGATTTAATAGGGTCGTAATTACATCAGTGAAACCATGATCTCTCAAAGCATAACATTCAAGAAACATTCCAGAAAACATGCACAAACAAACAGAAAGATGCAAAACAACAATACAAACTCTGAAACAGAACTTGTGCCTGTACTTGCTATAAATAGTAACATGCTTTGTAAACAAAAAGTTGGTCTTGATAAACGTAAATAAACCACTGATTGTCCAGATTTACAACACAAGGCAAGTTATGTCCCCTTAGTATCTTTCTAGATTAATGGATTACAATACCTTCTGCAGTGCCATGACAAAATGAAAGAGAAGAAAGTAGAACATTTATAAAACACACATTACAAAGTTTCCTAAGAATCACATAATGGCTTGCAACACTCCAAAAAGGAACGGTCAGACATCTGCGTAAAGTGACGACTCCTATTTTATGTAATTTTCTGTCTCGCCTAAGTCCAATGTAGCACAAGATCTAAAATAGTTGAAAATTGTTGTCTCGGTTTAGCCTTCCAGGGCTGTGTGTGCTTATCCGAGACGAAATTTTACGGAAATGTCTTGATTTTCCTTTACGCATGTTGCAAGCAAGATAAAACAGTATTCCGTCTCTACACCACCAGGCTTGACACATAACATACATGGTGCTGCAGCAGACAATTTTAGCAAACAATGTGGTAAAAAGAGTACTTGTTTGTTGCAAGCAACTTTTCCTTCAGCCACGATGTTTTCTTTGTGTTCCAAGATTACTAAACCTTTTACCAAACAATCCCTGGTTTTAATGACCCAAAAAAGGGCGCCTTCTGAAAGCTCTGTGGAAAAAAAGAGAAAATGCTGGTTTTTCTACTCCTCTAAAGCCATGATTCAAAATTTGAGCCAGGCTTATTTTGTCGTCTGCAAATGCTTTCAATTTGGAGAAGTCTAAAATTTTGTCATCTGGTAAAGAGATAATCCTTAACCAAACATAGACATTTTAGCAACTGTGACAAGATAGACTTTTGAAAGTTATGTAGGAAAGGAAGAAAATTTCAGTTGTTAGCTTTTTTCAAAGACAAAATCATCAATGAAATCCTATCAGTCATTTGTCCCAAACTTATTTCGTCATGTGAAAAAACTTTCAATATGGGCAAATCTAAAATTTACTCCAAAAATTTCAGCAATCTTCCGGAAGATGGTTTTTAAACACTGTTCAAAATGGAGAAAATTCTGGGAAACAGCACTACTCTTTCAAGGTCTACAACCCTTAAAGGTGGTTATTTAGAATTTTAACATCTGACCAAATTAAAAAATATATATATCACTGAAATTTATATGAACAAATAATACAAATCATCAATAATTAAGACTCATAAATTTACAAAAAAAAATCATTTTGATGGTGTTCCCTTAACCCATTACCACTCAATCCCTACTTTTGATGCCCCTGAGAAAGAAGCCTTTTGAAAACACTGTGGGAAAAGGAGAAAATGCTGGTAACCAGCATTTTCTCCTTTTCCCACAGTGTTTTCTACCCTTTCCAGAACAAATGTCTATTTTTCACTCAACTTTATTTTTTCGTCTGCAAATGCTTTCAAATTGGACCAGTCTAAAATTTTCTCGTGTGGTAATGAGTTAAAAGACTACGTAGCCTTTTATGGTATTTTTAGATTTCGCGCCAAAAATCAATAAAGCATTTTGGGAATGTCCAGTGACTGGCACGTGACTAATAACGCTTAAATTCCATTACATAACAAACATGTAATAATAATTTTCCATAATGTCCTCTTCGGACACTATGTTTTAAACTTCATCTGTATTCCTGTATGTAAATAAGAGAATTGATCATCTGAACATAGAATGTGTCTCCCGTTGATGTCAACTTGGGCCGTAGTAAGTCTCTAATTTCTCAAGTTGTCAGATGGTTTTTGACTGCTCAGGTCTTAAGAACGCAAAGAGCTTTGCAAGTATAAGGATGATTTTTTGGCATTTTTGTAAAATTTTCGTCCCAAAATCTGAAGGGCCACCTTTAACTCTCATATAAAAAGATGGAAGCTGCCAAGATTGGCCAAATATATAGCCTTTGCCAAAACATCGAAGTTACATGATATTTACTGATGAGGTAGTGAGTCCACAGCCCCTAACTCTCACATTAACTCCTTACCACACAATCCCAACTTTTAACGACCCAGAGAAAGAAGCCTTTTGAAAACACTGTGGGAAAAGGAGAAAATGCTGCTAACCAGCATTTTCTCCTTTTCTCACAATGTTTTCTACCCTTCCCAAACCAAATCTTAATTTTTCAGTCACCTTTATTTTGACATCTGAAAATGCTTTCAATTTGGACCAGTCTTAAATTTTCTCGTGTAGTAAAGAGTTGGTTAACTCATTACCAAATGACAAAGTTTTAGGTTTGTCCAAATTGACAGCATCTGCAGACGACACATTAAAAGTAAAAATAAAAGTGACTGAAAATTTGAAATTTGTTTTCTGAAGGGTAGAAAACTTTGTGGGAAAAGGAGAAAATGCTGTTTACCAGCATTTTCTCCTTTTCCCACAATGTTTTCTATAGCTTCTTTCTCAGGGTCGTCAAAAGTAGGGGTTGTGTGGTAATGGGTTAAAAGATGGAAGCTGCCAAAATTTTCTGAAAAGGCCAATGTTTACCAGAGTGAGGGACCACAGACCTTAAGGACAATTTCCACTAATAATGCCAAATTCAATTTGTCATCTGCAAATTTATTGGATTTGAATGAGTCCAAAACTGTGCTATTTGACAAAGGGTTGAGGTGTTTTTGCCCCATTCTTCAGTTATTTTATGTGTCACTTGTCAAAATAACAGAATTTATTTCATGCTTTCCAGTAGGATATCGAGAAATAGCAGTGAAAATATTTTTCGATCTTACACTGGTTCCACCAGTGAAAATACCAATTATAATATTCTTGTTGCCTAGGTTAATTGCTCATGCCTGACAACCAGATGGGATATGACGTCATTTACCTTACCTTTCTCACTCATGATGTAATATTGTAATGCGTTGCTATGCGGGAGGGGTATGCCACAAGGAATAATGGAAAAGAACTGTACTTGATTTTGATATAGCTCCTCCAAGAAAGGGTTAAAAGCATGAAATAAATAGAATATTTGTTTTTTTCCGAGAAAGATTGAAGTTTATTTCATCCAATGAACACCATCGGTAATATTTTCACAAGTGGCACACTCAGTGGTATCTACTCGATGGAATTACTTTCAATCTTTCACCCAAAAAAACAAATATCCTTTATGTCTTTACCCTTTACTAAACAGCAAAATTTTGGACTGGACCAAACTTGACGGATTTTGTAGTCAGCAATTCAAAATGTATCTCAAATGATGATTTCTGTCTTTAATAGAGTAAAGAACATTGTGGGAAAAGGAGAAAATGCTGGTAACCAGCATTTTCTCCTTTTCCCACAATGTTTTCAAAAGCTGTCCTTCCCAGAGATGTGAAAACCAGGGATTGTTTGGTAAAGGATTGAAAAAGAGCATCACATGCAAATGCCAAGCTCAACTGCATTTTTAGCAAAAATCTTACATCAAACAAGGGGCATAACTGTCAAAAATGTATTGAGAGTTACCTGCCCTTTTGGTTTGTGTTCCCATGTTGATAGCAGCTGAAGATTGAGGTAAGTATCTTCAGTAAGATATCACAAAATCTATATTTTGACACAATTGCTCAACGACATAGGCAATAACAGAGCTAAAATAACACCTCTACCTCTTAACCACAGACACCACAAGTGTTATTTTAGGCAATAACAGGGCTAAAATAACACCTGTGGAGTCCGTGGTTAAGTGGTAGAGCGTTGGCCTTGTTACGAAAAGGTCCTGAGTTCGATACCCGGAAGCAGGTGTCAACTTTGGGATATTTCATAGGCCCACACATTCGGTGCAAGAAATGGTATAGTTCCAAGGAAGCAGAATCTAGACAGATTATTCTAAGTTCTGAAAACTTATTTCTCAATCATTGTAAAATAAATAATCTTCTTTTGGCCCTGGAAAAAAAGATGGATTACTTTTGCTGGTAGTGGAAGAGATAACTTGTCCATTGGCTGCAATACAGCACAAAGAAACACTTATCAATTTCTTTATTTCTTCAAAACAAATGCCCAGCCAAGAAAAATGTGTCTCAAGATCTGTTCGAAAAATAGCCTTAAGTTTGTCTTTTGTCAGTTTATTTGACTGGCAATCTTTTTACACAGCTTATAACAAACTTTCCACAATTTCAAGTAGAAAGCTGCTAATATAAATGTATTACTAATAAATATTGTGTCTGTCTTTGGCTTTTCAAGTTCCAGCCTTCCATGTGCAATCCTTTGGCCACAGACGCTCCCTGGTGACCAGAATCATTGGCAGAGATCTAACCATGCTATCCTGATAACAACTTTTACACAGCCTTACCCTTTTTATCAGACACTCTCAAGTTTTTGTGTCCCTGATAATATAGGCATTAAAAACATAGCTGGAAAAAAATACTGATATCCAATATACTCTCCTTTTTCAACAATGTATTTGACCCTTTTAACCCTTTACTCCACAGATATTCATTTCTACCCATTGCTTGTAGGAGCCTTAAGAAAACATTGTGGCAAAAGGTGAAATTGCTCGTGACGAGCAATTTCATCTTTTGCCACAATGTTTTCTATGCTATCAAAAGGTGTCATATACACATAAGAAACAGCTTCATCCTTGCTGTTATTTAGGGTCAATTAGAGATACCATAGAGATACCTTATGGGGTAAAGGGTTAATAACAAACCCCATCCTCTGAGCCAAATTGAGCAGTCTGTTGTCAGTCAATACATGTACTTGTAGTTTTGAGAAAGTCTAAAATTTCATTGATTGTTCAAGAGCTAACACTTTACCACACAATCCCAAATTTTAATGACCTTGAGAAAGAAGCCTATAGAAAACATTGTGCAAAAAGGAGAAAATGCTGGTAAGCAGCATTTTCTCCTTTTCCCACAAAGTTTTTAACTCTTTACCAAACAACAAAATTTTGGACCAGTTGAAATTGAAAGCATTTGCAGACAACAAAACAAGTGACCCATTTGAAATTTCTTTTGGGAAGGTAAGAAAACACCAGCATTTTCTCCTTTTCCCAAAATGTTTTCAGAAGGCTTCTTTCTCAAGGTCGTTGAAAGTGGGGATTGTGTGGTAAAGGGTTCATATGGAATTGAATTTTACCATAAAAGGCAATGAAGACTATGAAACACTGCTGACTGCCTTTTCACTGACATTTCAACATTTTTGGCTTTCAAAAAAATCTGTCGACAATATGTCATATTCTTGTTTTTTTTTCACATCTACAGTATACAGCTTCATGAGTGAAACAAATATCAGATACCAGTAAATCCCTTGCTAAATCAGTACATTTTGGCAACAACATTTAAAAGAATTCATCTGACAGTGCATAATTTTTTAGGTAAACAGCTTTTTCAGACAAGTTTCTTTTCATGCTGGTCATATCAATAACCAACAAAGAACCTTTAACTCTTTCCAAAACAACAAAATTCAGAATTGTTAAAATTGAGAGTGTCTGCAGATGACTAATCATAAAGTGGTACAAAGATACTCAAGTTCTTTGACATGGTGGCAAAACATGATGGGAAAAGGCGAAAATGCTGTTTCACAGCATTTCCTTCTCTTCCAGTGATATTTTAAAAGGCTTTTCCTCAGTCTTTAAAATCCTGATAACTATAAAAATGAGCGAAAGCCATCAATTTCATGCAATGAGAGCAAAGAGAAGGACCGTTCAGTGCCTATAAACAAGAGGGTCATGATCGCCCTGTATCGCTCCACTGGATAATAACTAAAATCCCCACATGTTAAACATTACATTACTTGTCCAATTGGTTTCAAACTAAAACCAAAAGAAATTATGACCCAAGGGCAAAGCACGCTACATTTGATAGCCGTATGCCTTTTGGTTTCAGGCAACAAGGTTTTTAAACATTTTCAATATTTGTAAGTTTTGTTACCATAGCAACTGGAGTTTTTGAAGGAATTAAATTCTTTCAAAATACTCTGAAGAGGACCATGGCAGTATAATTTCTTTGAAGTTTCATCAAAACTGGATGATTAGCTTCAAAGAAGAGGATGTTCGAAGTGAAGTTTATGTATGCAAGGATGGATGGACGCACCATGGACAATGGGCCATGACATAAGCCTGCTGTCCTTTGGCCAGTGGAGCTGAAAACAAAAGTGTTTAATGTGTTTTACATAAGATAAGTTGGCTTTGATATGCTTTGTTACTATGTATTTTTATGGCAGGGTTTTCCCTGACACACTTTTTTTCATAGAAGTATGATCCTCAAAATTTTCTAAATGTTCCCTAAATTCCAAATGTTTGCCTTCTTTTATACATTTTGGTCAAGATCCAGGGGAAAACCCTGTGATATGTGATGTGTAAGTAACACAAAATGTGAAAAAGTCCAGGGGAAAACCCTGTGATATGTGATGTGTAAGTAACACAAAATGTGAAAAATACTCCATGTAGTGGCACTGTATATTCTGTGAAAGGCAAAACTGTATAACCAAAACAAATGAAGTAAAAACCAAATGCAGGTAATTCTTCCATGGCAGAAGAAATAAATACACCGTCAGCAAGCCTAACTACAATATATCTAACTCTGTGGAGATTATAAGAACCTTCAGCAGTTTGTTAATAAAGCATGCGGAAACAGTAACCTGTTTATACTTTCGAGTTTGACAAATATATGGGGGGACAGATTCTGTTAGAAGTGACCATACATACACCAAACTACTAGCTGGTCAAGGCTGACCGTGTACAGTTGATAAAGCACCTACCTCCTGTTTGAAAAACGAGAAAAATATAAAGTGCTACAGATATATTTGGTACATTGCCTTTACTATATAAAAGTAAACATTTGGTGTTTTTTTTTCTCAATTGCAAACTGATTGTGTGGTATTTAAGACAGCTTTCAGTTATATTGCAATTGTCACTGCAACTATCAGAGCTCCAGATAGAGGGAGTGATTTTGATTTCAAAATTGAAAATATTCATTATTCTCCACTAAAACCTATGTTGGCGGTACTCATTAGAATCGTCTCATAGATCCTGTGGCAATGACTATCATAAGTCCTTTGAACTAAACTGACCAAGCTAGAGGATCAAACTTGCAACCCTTGGTTTCAAATACTATAATAATATTTCTGGGTTATTAGGCTGGCCTCTCAATTTAAAAAGGTTTTTATCTCTCTTCATACACTAAAAGAGAATGAATCAACTCCGAAACTGTTTTAACCTTTAAGCTGCTAAGGGCAACTCACTGACCTTTTGTTCACAGTGTGGATCAAGATCAGACTACACAGAATGCACAGTCTGATCTTGCATCTACGTTGTCCAATCAGGAGATATCTTTCCCCAAAAGGTAAGTTTGAGTAAGCATTATTCGTTATAAGTTTAGTTTCACTTATTTAGCAGGAAAAAGGTTAGACAAAAAAAAAGAAATACTTTAATTTCTATCATCTGATCTGACCGTCATCTAAAACTGAACAACAGGGACTCAGACAAACCATTTCCTGAATTATGAAAAATATTTAACCCTCTAACAAACAAAAACCATGTTTTCATGACTCTAAAAAGGAGGCCTTTTACGAAAACTCTGGAACAAAACGATAAAATACTATCAACCAGCATTTTATCTTTTTTCAACTATGATTTCTAACACAAATACCACTTTTTTAAGCCATATTCTATGACACATGAATTCAACTTTATAAACACAGTGCAAAAAAAGTGTTGTAAAAATCTACATCATTCTCTATAGAGTGACGTCATTCTGTATAAATAGAGGGTATTTGTTTTTTTCGGTGAAAGATCGAAATTTATTTCATTGAGTGAGCTCCATCCGTAATATTTTCACAAGTGGCACAGCCACGAGTGAAAATATTACCGATGGTGTTCAGGAGGTGAAATAAATTTCGATCTTTCACTGAAAAAAATATATATTCTATTTATTTCATGCTTTTAACCCTTTCTGGGAGGAGCTTGATCAAAGTCCAGTACAGTTCTTTTCCGTTATTCCCTGTGGCTTACCCCTCCCGCATAGCAACAAATGACAATACATGTATTACGTCAAGCGCGAGAAATGTAAGGTACATATATGACGTCATATTTCCCATCTGGTTGTGAGGCACGCGCAATTTACCTAGGCAACAAGAACATAAAAATCGGTACTTTCACTGGTGGTACCAGTGTAAGGTCAAAAAATATTTTCACTGCTATTTCTCGATATCCTACTGGAAAGCATGAAATACAGTAAGTTATTCTATGGAATATAATCTGCATCCGTGTTTTAACACTAAGTATGAACTTGTTTTCTTTTCAATAAGAGTTGGTCATATAAAATCAAAATAATCTTCTTTGTATCATTGTGTATCATTTAACCCATTAACTCACAATCCCTACTTTTCATGACCCCGAGAAAGAAGCTTTTAGAAAATATTGTGGGAAAGAGAGAAAATGCCAGTTACCAGCATTTTCTCCTTTTCTTACAATGTTTTCAAAGAGCTACATCTTCAGGATTGTGTAAACTAAGGATTTAGTGGTAAAGAGTAAAACTTATTTAGCAAGATAAGGGTAAAAGTAGTTCCCCTCTACGATTTAAGAAACAGCAAACCAGACGTAATCAAAAGTGAAAAATCCCAACATCAGAAAATCTACATTTTCAAACTGCAAACTTCACAGCAAAATTTCATTGATTTTGTCCTAAAAATAAAATCACACACCTTTTTCTTTTTTCCTCTTCTTACAATCAAAATCCAATCTTCTGCCTGACAACTTTTTTCTATGATGCTACAAAAAAAAGTGGTAAGTTATGTCACCACGCCAAATAAAGCAGACATTGTTTATGCTGCCTTTATATAAGCCACATAGGAACTCCATGACATAGTGAGTTTTTAACTTATTACCAAACGACAATATTTTAAACTGGTCCAAATTGAAAGCATTTGCAGACGACAAAATAAAAGTGACTGAAAATTCGAAATTTGTTTTTTGAAGGGTAGAAAATATTGTGGGAAAAGGAGAAAATGCTGGTTACCAGCATTTTCTCCTTTTCACACAATGTTTTCTAAAGGCTTCTTTCTCAGGGGCGTCAAAAGTAGGGATTGAGTGGTAATGGGTTAAAGTAGTGAAACATATGTGCAGCGTTTACATCAGCTACAATGTCCATGATTTGAGAGAAGCTTGGAGCACAGGAATTTGACATTCATTAACCAAAATAAATGATAACATATGAAAAAAATCTCCCCTATATAAAATATAAACACAAGGAATGCAACGTCTCGATTGCTGGCGCTAGCACCCGACAGCCTTTCCCAACCAAAATCACCCATGAAACACACATTGATCATAATCTCCTTTAGCCTAGCGATAGACAACAAAATAATGTACCTGCGACATCCGGCAATACCTCAGTAGACACCTGTCAACCGGAGATATCCATTATGTTTTACAACTTTATCAGAAAATTTTGATTTGTCTGGGACACCATTCACTGACGTGACGTGATTCCCGTCAACGGTTCAATACGGCTTAAGTTTATAGAGTTTCCTCGTTTGATGGAGGAATTTCCCTATTCACAAAAGTCAAATATCTTTTCTTTAAAAAGGAATGCGCTCAAATACTTTTGTTAGTTACTTCTAGAAAAATCTTTAGTATCATGTGATGTCCATAAATATCTTAAAAACGAAAAAAATAATAGTTATAAGTAATACGAAAATACGCTTCCTGGCTCTTCTTGTGACGTCAGCGAATGGTGTCCTTGTGTTTATAATTATATAGGGGAGATTTTTTTTTTTTATACTTTATCATTTATTTTGGTAATAGAATGTCAAATTCCTGTGCTTGGAGACCATGTGGCGTCATCAGACCAAATCACTTTGCTCTTGAGGGAACATAGCGCAATTGTTATGGTGATAAAGATGAAGACAAAATTTATGACCGTCAAAAATTTGGTCACAGTTACCCCCATTTATTGTTAATCTTGAGAAAGCGTAATAGGACGTTTTAAATCACAGTAGAAGGTAGCACAACTTGACAAACCTTAGAGTGGCTCATCAGACCTTGACGGTCCATTGTAGCTGATCTTGTGGAACTTTGAAACACAAAATGAGGATAGATTACCCATGCTATCAAATGATACCCATATTGTGCACAAAAGTGATCAAATCGTTGACATAAGTTGTAATATATTGTAGTATTCGTTGGAGAACCAGAAAGAACTTAACTCATTACCAAACGACAAAATTTCAGGTTTGTCCAAATCGAAAACCTTTTGCAAATGAAAAAATAAAAGTGACTGAAAATTTAAAATCTGTTTTGTGAAAAGTAGAAAACATTGTGCGAAAAGGAGAAAATGCTGGTTTCTCCTTTTCCCACAATGTTTATAAAAGCTTCTTTCTCAGGGTTGTCAAAATTAGGGACTGTGTGGTAATGGGTTAAGAGATCTGTGCCCTGTTTTACGAAGGTAGACTTTACAAACAAAATTCATGTAAGTTTTACATAACTTCAATATGGTGGCATATTTCTGCCATTAGATACCAGATAACTATCACGATTGTTTTAGAAAACTATTGTGATGAATCGAAGTCTCCTTAACCCTTCACCCATAAGGCATTTCTATGGTATCTCTAATTGACCCTAAATAACAGCATGGATGAAGCTGTTTCTAATGTGTTTATGACACCTTTTGATAGTGTAGAAAACATTGTGGCAAAAGGTGAAATTACCTGTCACGAGCAATTTCACCTTTTGCCACAATGTTTTCCAAAGGCTCCGACAAGCAATGCGTAGAAATGAGTATCTATGGAGTAAAGGGTTAAACTGTTATCGCGCTTTTTATTTAATTGAAATATCTAGGAAACTTTGATTTATTGCAATAGTTTTCTAAAATAATCATGATAGTTATGTCGTATCTTATGGCAGAAACATGCCACCATACTGTAGTTACCTAAAACTTACACAAAATTTCTTCATAACTACTTAACCCTTTACCACACAATCTCTACTTTTGATGACCCTGGAAAAGAAGCCTTTAGAAAACATTGTGGGAAAAGGAGAAAATGCTGGTAACCAGCATTTTCTCCTTTTCCCACAATGTTTTCTACCCTTTCCAAATCCCTTTCCAAATCAATTTTCAGTTTTTGATTCAGTCATTTTGTCGTCTGCAAAATGCTTTCAATTTGGACATGTCCAAAATTTTGTTGTTCGGTAATGGGTTAACTCTTTACCAAACGACAAAATTCTAGACTGGTCCAAATTGAGAGCATTTGCAGACAACAAAATAAAAGTGACTGAAAACTTGAAATTTGTTTCATGAAGGGTAGAAAACATTGTGGGAAAAGGAGAAAATGCTGGTTAACCAGCAATTTCTCGTTTTCCCACAATGTTTTCTTCAGGCTTCTTTCTCAGGGTCGTTAAAAGTCTGGATTGTGTGGTAAAGAATTAAGTGAAACAGGGCCCTGGTAAGTATAAAAGACAAGGAGTCATACATACAGTAACTTCTTTAAGATCTTTATCTTTCAGTAACGTAAGAGGTTCCAGAAAGTTTTGTTTCACATTCTCCTCTAGCGAGTATTTGACCTCCGCCAACTGTTTAAACGATTCACCAGCATCCACTAAACTTTGTCCTGTAATATTGAACACATTTGAGTTATAATCTGTCAAAAAAAAGGTTTAATGCAGCTGCAAAAAGGTATTTCTGCCTCATGCATCAGTCAGTTGCAGTTGTTATTCAAAAGTTTTAATGGAATGGATCCATTATCAACGATGTATCAAGCGGTTAGTGCGAGACTATTGTAACTGCATATATAATTGTGTATATGCACTTACAATAGTCTTGCACTTATCTCTAAAATTCTGATGACTTGCTCAGTATAACGCATTGCTGTATTAGTTGTATGGTCAGGTGGCAGGGGACTTGGAAACTTGTTCATGGCTGTGGTGAATCATGTGACCCTGAGCCGAAAGTGAGGTGGGGACATGTTTCACCACAACCCTGAACAAGTTTCCAAGACGAGGTGGGGACATGATTCACCGCAGCTATGAACAAGTTTTTAAGGCGAGGTGGGGACATGATTCACCGCAGCTATGAACAAGTTTCCAAGGTGAGGTGGAGACATGTTTCACCACAACCCTGAACAAGTTTCCAAGCGAGGTGGGGATCATGTTTCACCACAACCCTGAACAAGTTTCCAAGGCGAGGTGGGGACATAATTCACCACAGCTGTGAACAAGTTTCCAAGGCGAGGTGGGGACATGATTCACCACAGCTGTGAAAAAGTTTCCAAGTCCCCAGGCCACCTAACCGTACAACTAATTTATTGTAGTGCAAACTGCAAAGTTTTACCATTCCAACATTTTGTTAAGTGAATTTTACCTGTTTTTTGTTTTAAAAAACTGAGTATGCTGACAAAGTAGAATTTCCCTTCTGAGTGCCCCAATCCAATGAAAATTTATGTCACTGGAAAATAATGTCACTCAAAAATTGGTAATATGGGCTAAAAACTGCAGCTTGACGCATAGTCTTCAGGTTTATCTTGATTGATGCTGCCATTTTGGATGTTTTGTTGATAGTGTGGTCATGTTACGGATTTTTACCTTGGTTCTGATATATGTTTGGGGCATAATCCGATAAGACCGCAAGAAATTTCCTTTCAGAATAATGAAGAAACATTAACCCCCTTTTCTGCCAGAGTGCCTCTCAACTGTACTGAAAGGCTCAATGCAACATGTGAATAACCCAGTTCGCACAGGTTCATCCGAGACAGAACTCTAAGACTTCACTACATATTGTGATACAGAAACTTGCTAAAAACAGAAAATTACATAAACAAGAGGACCATGATGGTCCTATATCGCTCACCTGAGTACCAAGCAGTAAAGATTTACAAAGAAGATAAATACCAAATATCGAAGTGCAAGGCCAAAGCTTTAGGTCTTCTTGGTTTAGATAAGAAGATAATCTTTCTTAACCAAACCCGGTTATATAAATATTTAAGAGAAGTTTGAATGATATTTGTCCAATAGTTGTTGAAAAATAGGGAGAACAAGAAATTTCATCAAAGGAAAATGACTTTGTAAAAATTCAATGAACCGTCACCAAAATATAATATGCACATTCTTGCTTGGCACCAAGTCTCTCTAAAATTTGAATGAAATCTGTCCTGTAGTTGTTGAGAACAAGCTCTGACAAGAAAATGCTACAGAAAGACTGATGGATAGATGGATGGACGGACCAACAAGCTGACTCCTATATACCTCCAGAACAGAGTTTTGAAGGAATAATAACAAAGCCCTAGGCCTTTTGGTGTGTGGCAAAAAGTTGCCTGATTTGAGCAAACTTAGTAGAGAATGTTTGCCGATTCAAGACTTTCTATACAAGTTAGTATTACAAGAGAAAAAGAAGACGCAAGAGCGTCAAAGGTCGCCCGAAAATGATTTTTTTTTCTTTCCATTATTAAAAAAATATGCAGTCAAGTGAAAATATCCGACTTCAATTTTTTCAGTTATTTTTCATTTCAGAAAAAAATAGATATTGTTTTCCAATAAATTGACATGACAATAGTGACCTACAATGTCACATAACCAACTTTCAAGATAAAGTATGGGTTTTCGGGCTGGAAAACGTTCAAATGCCCGATTTACATTTTATCCTACTTTTATGTCTATTTTCAATTTCGCCATCTGAGAATAACTGCATAATGAAAAAAAAAATGCTACAAATATATTTTTTCAGCCATGATTACAAAAATATTGTATTACGTTTATAACTGGAGATATAATTGGTCAATGACTACAAATAAACGCATTTGAAACCATACGTGGTTACCAAATACTTTACTTTACAACTTATATTATAGTAACATTATATTTCCAATGCGAATTTTGTTTTTCCATTGCGCCTATCCCGCGCAATGGAAATTTGAAATGAAGTTTTATTATCTGGGTACTCAATAGGTATTGGGAAAAAAGTTTCAGTTTATTTAACATATAACTTATAACTTAACACATAATCTTTATTTTGCACACCAAATGACAAAATTTTTAGAACAATCCGAAATATCTGAGGACGGTGTAGATCAAGATCAGACTTAGCAAAATTACAATCTGATCCTAGATTCACGCAATGTAATGCACCGGTATATAAGATGGTACATGTAACCAAAGCCGATCAGTGAAATATCTGAAGAGGGTTTAGATCAAGATCAGACTTACCGAAACTGAAGTCTGATCCTAGATTCACGCAGTCTAATGCATGTTAGCTGATATATAAATCAAGTTATTATCCATTTTAAAATTCAATCTGAACTTTAAGACCTGTGTTGGGTGCATTATATTGTACTTGTTCGAACTTGGTAATTTTTCCATTTCCCCTTCTGCGATTACCTGCTTAAAGAAGGAAATATTGCTACAAATATATTTTTTTAACAGTAAAAACTTTATTTTTCAATATTCCTGTAGATATACCCTAGGAAAGATATACGAGTATAAATAAACACGTTTGAAATCATACATATTTACTTTATATAGTAACAAATGTATAATGTCTAGTGCGTACAAGTTTTCTTTTCCATTGCGCCAGTCCCGCACAAAGGAAATTTAACCCTTTCCCAAACAATCCTGGTTTTTACGGATCTAGAATAGTAGCCTTTTGAAAACATTGTGGGAAAAGAAGAAGATGCTGGTAACCAGCATTTTCTGCTTTTCCCACAATGTTTTCTACCCTATCATAGACAGAAATCATCTTTTCAGCAAGAATTTAAATTTCGTCTTCTAATGCTTTCAATTTGGTCCAGTCCAAAAGTTTGTCGTTTGGAAAAGGTTAAAAGGTTTTAACATTTGTACTTATAAGCATAAAGAAATTCTAATCATTTTCTTCAATTAACTACCCATAAGAAAATACATTAAAGACCTGTAACACTGTAGGTACAATATACTGTTGGTAAATTTTTCATTTCGCCATCTAGGAATACGTGCAAAAAGGAAAAATATCGCTACAAGTACATTTTTTTCAGCGGTACAGAAACATAATTTTTGTTTTTTACTTGTAAATTATCTTTAATGGATAGAAAAAATCAAATCATTATTGTTATTCTATTTAATATAAACAGGCATGATATATTTCCATGCGTATTTTCTTTTCCATTCCGTCCATTGCTCTAGAATATTTCCATTCCGCTCTTTAGGCCTACCGGTAAAGAGTCATTATCTCCCGCCAGATGGCATTCTATAAACACTTGGATCATCGAAGAATATGACATGCACAGACAACGGTAAAGAGTAGGAGCAGTTCTGCATTTCCATTGGTTCCTAAGATCATGTGACTGGACGAGTTCATTTGCGTTAAAAATAGATGCATTCTGCACAAGAACATTAATTGTTTCACGAAATGTTGCGCAGCAGACCGTTAGTAATTCTTTCACGATTCTTTATCGGTTTAAAAACAAGTAAACAAACTCAAAAAAGGTGAAGAAAACCCCAAACAACAATTTCACAAACATTCACACCTATTTTACCAAATTAAACCTGGCGAATATGATGAAAGATTTCAACCGGAAGTACCTACACTCTCCATGAACATCTCTTCTGAACTATATTAAATATAAGGTCGCCGGCTTCTGCCGGGCGACCAATAATGTTGTTAAATACACCAACAACTACAGTGGTTGTCCAGGGACATGTTCATGGGTAATGGCTATTGTAAACACATCAACAATGTATTTACACTTGCAATAGTCTTGCACCAACCTTTCAATGCGTCCAGCTTACAAAAATTTGCCCTTCAAGTGTGACACTGACCTTGGCCCTACCTGAACAGATCTTTCAAATGGTACTTCATTTCATGGTGGAGTATATGCCCAAAATCTTTTTTTTTTTTTTGGGGGGGGGGGGGGGAGGGGGGGGGGTCGTCATAAACTTATTTATGAATTAAGACAAACACCACAAAGTGAAGAACAAAAATTATAATGACTTCTAAGATTTACAAGATAAAATCTGTACTACAGAGTTAAATGAATGAACAAAACTGAACTCAAAGGACAATGAACACAATGTTCAAAGATACATCCTAACAGCCAGAGAGAAAAATGCTGTCAAGGCCTTTAACCCTTTACCACACGGCAAAATTTTAGATCTGTCCAAATTGAAAGCATTTGCAGACAACATTTTCATATTGGCTCAAGTGACACAATATATCTTTAAATGGGTAGAAAACTTTGTGGGAAAAAAGAGAAAATGCTGGTTACCAGCATTTTCTCCTTTTTCCACAATGTTTTCAAAAGTTTCAACAGAATGTTTCTTATCATGTGACCTAGCGCATATTGTCAAGGTTCTGCAATTTACAGCTGCATCATGGAAAAAGGGGTCTTCATGTTATATTTAATTTTCACCAATATCTCTTTAATTAAAGTTTGGGACAAGAAGATTTTTACAGATTTCCTTCTTTATCATTATGTGAAATCTGAGGACCCACAACATAAGGCCATTTTCAACACTAGGGCCATAATTTGAAGTATTTTGGTAGAGGGTCACTAGATGATGCTACTTGCCAAATATGAAAGCTCTAGCCCTTAAGGTTTGGGACAAGAAGTTTTTTACAGATTTCCTTCTTTATCTCTATGTGAAATCGGAGAACCCATAACATAGGGCCAATTTCCACACTAGGCCATTATTTGAAGTATTTTGGTAAAGGGCCACTAGATGATACTACATGTCATATATGAGAGCTCTAGCCCTTATGGTTTGGGTCAAGAAAATTTTTAAAGATTTCCTTCTTTATCTCTATGTGAAATCCGAGAACCCACAACATGGGGCCATTTTCAAATTAGGGCCATAATTTGAAGTATTTTGGTAGAGGGCCACTAGATGATGCTACATGCCAAATATGAAAGCTCTAGCCCTTACGGTTTGGGACAAGAAGATTTTTAAAGATTTCCTTCTTTATCTCTATGTGAAATCCGAGAACCCACAGCATAGGGCCAATTTCCACACTAGGGCCATTATTTGAAGTCTTTTGGTAGAGGGCCACTAGATGATACTACATGCCATATAATTATGAGAGCTCCAGCCTTTATGGTTTGGGACAAGAAGATTTTTAAAGATTTCCTTCTTTATCTCTATGTGAAATCCGAGAACCCAAAACATAGGGCTATTTTCAACACTAGGGCCATAATTTGAAGTATTTTGGTAGAGGGCCACTAGATGATGCTACATGCCAAATATGAAAGCTCTAGCCCTTAAGGTTTGGGACAAGAAGATTTTTGAAGATTTCCTTCTTTATCTCTATGTGAAATCCGAGAACCCACAACATAGGGCCAATTTCCATACTAGGGCCATTATTTGAAGTATTTTAATAGGGGGCCACTAGATGATACTACATGCCATATATGAGAGCTCTAGCCTTTATGGTTTGGGACAAGAAGATTTTTAAAGATTTCCTTCTTTATCTCTATGTGAAATCCAAGAACCCACAACATAGGGCCATTTTCAACATTAGGGCCATAATTTGAAGTAAAGTGGTAGAGGGCCACTAGATGATGCTGCATGCCAAATATGAAAGCTCTAGCCCTTAAGGTTTGGGACATAAAGTTTTTTACAGATTTCCTTCTTTATCTCTATGTGGAATCGGAGAACCCACAACATAGGGCCAATTTCCACACTAGGGCCATTATTTGAAGTATTTTGGTAGAGGGCCACTAGATGATACTACATGCCATATACGAGAGCTCTAGCCCTTATGGTTTGGGACAAGAAGATTTTTAAAGATTTCCTTCTTTATCTCTATGTGAAATCCGAGAACCCACAACATAGGGCCATTTTCAAACTAGGGCCATAATTTGAAGTATTTTGGTAGAGGGTCACTAGATGATGCTACATGCCAAATATGAAAGCTCTAGCCCTTACGGTTTGGGACCAGAAGATTTTTAAAGATTTCCTTCTTTATCTCTATGTGAAATCCGAGAACCCACAACATAGGGCCAATTTCTACACTAGGGCCATTATTTGAAGTATTTTGGTAGAGGGTCACTAGATGATGCTACATGCAAAATATGAGAGCTCTAGCCCTTACAGTTTGGGACAAGAAGATTTTTAAAGTTTTTTCTCTCAGTTGCCATGGCAACCAGAGTTCTCCATGGAATTCAAATCTTTGAAGTATTTTGAAAGTGCATCACCTAAGGATCATTTCTGTGAAGTTTCACTGAAATCTGTTGGGCGGTTTCAGAGGAGAAGAATTTTTAAGTAATTGTTCACGGACGGACGGACGTACGCCGGACAACGATCTATCACAATAGCTCACCCTGAGCACTATGTGCTCAGGTGAGCTAAAAAGTAAATAAAGTGCCATTTCAGATTAGCCTGTGCAGACTGCACAGTCTGATCCAGGACGGCACTTTACCCAAATATCCGCAAATATCGCATGTTGCAAGCTGAATATAAATCCTTTCTATTTATCTCATTACCAAACGACAATATTTTAGACTGGTTCAAATTGAAAGCATTTGCAGACAACAAAATGAAGGCCACTGAAAATTTGAAATTTGTTTAGTGAAGGGAAGAAAACATTGTGGGAAAAGGAGAAAATGCTGGTTACCAGCATTTTCTCCTTTTCCCACAATGTTTTCTAAAGGCTTGTTTTCTCAGGGGTGTCAAAAGTAGGGATTGTGTTGTAATAGGTTAACACTGCACATGACTTTGCAAGATAAAGATGCCAATGGATATTTGCAAAACATGGATTTTCAGTATGGTAAATGTATTGTTCAGTCAGACTGCATGGTTACTCATTGCCAGACGGCAAACCAGATGAGAACTGAAATGACAGGATTTGTCCTTTAACCCTTTCCCAAACAGCAAATTTTGGACCAGGCCAAATTGAAAGCATTTTGCAGATGACAAATTAACAGTTGCTAAAAAGATGATTTTTCTATATGACAGGGTAGAAAACCTTGTGGGAAAAGGAGAAAATGCTGGTTACCAGCATTTTCTCCTTTTCCCACAATGTTTTCAAAAGGCTTCTGTTCCTGACCTGAAAAAAACAGGGATTGTTTGGGAAGGGTTAATTAACCCATTACCACACAATCCCTACTTTTGACAACCCTGAGAAAGAAACCTTTATAAAACACTGTGGGAAAAAGAGAAAATGCTGGTAACCAGCATTTTCCCCTTTTCCCGCAATGTTTTCTACCCTCCCCAAAACAAATTTCAATTTTTTGGTCATTTTCATTTTGTGGTCTGCAAAATTTAATGCTCTCGATTAGGACAAACCTAAAATTTTGTCGTTTGGTAATGAGTTAAAGGGAAAAACTGCTAGTTATGCTGAATAACGTTGGTCAAGACATGGATCAAGCATTTGATTTTGCACATGAAGTGTCTTTCTTTTTTTATATTTTGGACGGTGTAATAAATCTTCCCTCAAAATTCAGAACTGAAAGCATTTTGTAATTTATAAACCATCTGTGACTTAACCCTTTACCAAACAATCCCTAGTTTTTATGACCCTGAGCCTTTTGAAAACATTCTGGGAAAAGGAGAAAATGCTCTTTATTAGCATTATCTCTTTTTCCTACAACATTTTCTACCCTGCTGGAAACATCTTTCAATTTTTGACTTACATTTATCTTGTCTTCTGCAAGTGCTTTGATTTTGGACCAGTCTAAAGTTTTGTCATTTGGTAAAGAGTCAAGACAGTTTGATAAAATCTTCCTTGAAGATTCAGAATTGAAAGCATTTGCAATCTATAGACCAAATGTGACATAAATGACAGAAATATTTTTTAGAGGAAATACTGTAGGAAAAGGAGATAATGGTGGTTTCCCTCACCCACAATTTTTCTTTTTGACTCTATACAAAAATGACAAAATTTTAGACTTGTCCAAATTGAAAGCATTTGCATAGTTACATCAAAATAAATGTAAATCAAAATTTGAAATTTGTACCCAGCAGGGTAGAAAACGTTGTAGGAAAAGGAGAAAATGATGGTTACCAGCATTTTCTTCTTTTCCTGCAATGTTTTTCTACAGGCTTCTTTCTCAGGGTCGTTAAAAATCTGGATTATGTAGTAAAAGACTTAAATGAAAATATTTTTTGGGGGAATGGGAAGAAATACTGTGGGAAAAGGAGAAAATGGCTGTTGCCTTCACCCACAATTTTTCGTCTTAAAGCAACTCTCATTATGGTCACTATAACCCCAAATTGTGTGGTAAGGGTTTAATTACTCATTATTATTATCTTAAAGTTTTTACTTCCTTAATTTATAGTCTTAAGTTGACCCTTTGTGCACAAAACACAACATATAGACAACATTTAGGATTTTTTTTTGTTTCTTAATGATGACAAATGGAAATCTAATTTTATCCAGTGAAAATCATTGTAACATTTTCACCAGTGGCTATGCCAGAAGTGTAAACATTCCCTATGGTGTTCACAACAAATTTCAATCTTTCACTTAGAAAGCAAAGACAAATAACAAATAATCTATTTATTTTAAGTTTTTAACCACTGCAAATCCAAAATGGTTATGTTCAGTCCAGGCTAATTGGAGACAGCACCTTCCGTTCTCATGTAATTTTCTATTTTGTGCGAGTCTTCAGTAGGACAAAGTCAAATGTAACCGTAACATGTTGTCTCAAATCAGTTTGTGCAGACTGCGCAGCGAGTGAGGCTGATCAGTGATGATGTGCAGTCTGATCAGCGACGACATTTTACGCAAATGCCCCAAATGCCCCTTTTTGTGTGTTGCGGGCCTTATGCAAAGCTCTTGTATTACTGTTGGAGAAAGTTTTACGATCTATTCAAAGATCAGACAGACTAAAAGGTCTGCAATAGTAACTCAATTCCTGTTTGGGACTGGTTGTTTGGTTACTTCCGTTTATTTATCGTCGCTACCGGTTGCCCATCTGAGCGACGCCCCCAGAAGACGGATAGTTTTTAAGGGGGATAGTGCAAGGATACAAGTCGAAACTACTGAGAGCTTCGCCTGGTTCTTTAACGTGCTCCACATATAGCACCGTCACACGGAACCTTGGTTTATTGTCTCATCCAAGAGACTATTAGAAATTTTAGTTGGCCAGCCGGGGATTCGAACCCACAACCTCACTAGTGACCCGAAACATTGTGTTCATGAGTCCTACGCTCTACCTACTGAGCTATATCAGCTGGTGTGTTTGGGACTGCTGAGGGATCAACAATTGAAGTATAGTTATCATACTATCTTTCTCACAACAATTAACCCTTTACTACAAAGATACTCATTTTTATGCATTGCTTGTAGGAGCCTTTTGAAAACATTGTGGCAAAAGGTAAAATTGCTCGTGATGAGCAATTTCACCTTTTGCCACAATGTTTTCTACACTATCGAAAGGTGTCATATACACATAAGAAACGACTTCATCCTTGCTGTCATGTACACATACAAGAGGGCCATGATGGCCCTGAAATCGCTCACCTGAGTTTATTGACCAAACATGCACCATCTAGTTTCCCAGTGACCTAGTTTTTTATCAGACATTACCCATCATCAAACACTTTTGAGATATCAATAAGACAAACATTCTGGCCAAGTTTCATGAGTATTGGACTGAAAATGTGGCCTCTACAGTGTACAAAAGGTTTTTCTAAGATTTCATCAAGTGACCTAGTTTTGGACCCGACAATTACCCATTATCAAACTCTTTTGAGACATCACCAAAACAAACATTCTGACCAAGTCTGAAGAATATCAGGCAGAAAATGTAGCCTCTAGAGTGTACACAAGGTTTTTCTAATATTTGACCCATTGACCTAGTTTTTGACTCCACATGACCCATTTTCAATCTCATTCAAGGTATCACCAGGACAAATATAATGAACAAGTTTTAGGAGTATCAGACTGAAA
Source organism: Tridacna crocea (assembly GCA_943736015.1). Lineage (NCBI taxonomy): Eukaryota > Metazoa > Mollusca > Bivalvia > Cardiida > Cardiidae > Tridacna > Tridacna crocea. The sequence continues at coordinate 26,445,547 of OX031066.1, read as the reverse complement.
ATGTGTCCTCCAGAGCATACAAAAGGTGTTTATAACATTTGACCTATTGACCCAGTTTTTGACCCAACATGACCCATTTTCAAACTCATCCAAGATATTATAAAGGCAAACATTCTGACTAATTTTCAAGAGTGTTGGACTGAAAATGTGGCATCCAGAGCATATACAAGGTTTTTCTAAGATTTGACCTGGTGACCTAGTTTTTAACCCCCAATGACCCATTTTCAAGCCTGTCTGAGATATCATCAAGACAAACATTCTGACCAACTTACAAGAGTTTCGGACTGAAAATGTGGCCTTTAGAGCCTACAAAAGGTTTTTCTAACATTTGACCTAGTGACCTAGTTTTTGACCCCACATGACCCATTTTCGATCTTGTCCGAGATATCATCCAGACAAATATCCTGACCAACTTTCATGAGTATCCGACTGAAAATGTGGCCTCTAGAGCGTACAAAAGGTTTTTCTAAGATTTGACCTAGTGACCTAGTTTTTGACCCCACGTGACCCATTTTCGAACTCGTCCGAGATATCATCGAGACAAACATCCTGACCAACTTTCATGAGTATCCGACTGAAAATGTGGCCTCTAGAGCGTACAAAAGGTTTTTCTAAGATTTGACCTGGTGACCTAGTTTTTGACCCCACGTGACCCATTTTCAAACTCGTCCGAGATATCATCGAGACAAACATCCTGACCAACTTTCATGAGTATCCGACTGAAAATGTGGCCTCTAGAGCGTACAAAAGGTTTTTCTAAGATTTGACCTGGTGACCTAGTTTTTGACCCCACGTGACCCATTTTCGAACTCGTCCGAGATATCATCCAGACAAACATCCTGACCAACTTTCATGAGTATCCGACTGAAAATGTGGCCTCTAGAGCGTACAAAAGGTTTTTCTAAGATTTGACCTGGTGACCTAGTTTTTGACCCCACGTGACCCATTTTCGAACTCGTCCGAGATATCATCCAGACAAACATCCTGACCAACTTTCATGGGTATCCGACTGAAAATGTGGCCTCTAGAGCGTACAAAAGGTTTTTCTAAGATTTGACCTGGTGACCTAGTTTTTGACCCCACGTGACCCATTTTCGAACTCGTCCGAGATATCATCCAGACAAACATCCTGACCAACTTTCATGGGTATCCGACTGAAAATGTGGCCTCTAGAGCGTACAAAAGGTTTTTCTAAGATTTGACCTGGTGACCTAGTTTTTGACCCCACGTGACCCATTTTCGAACTCGTCCGAGATATCATCCAGACAAACATCCTGACCAACTTTCATGGGTATCCGACTGAAAATGTGGCCTCTAGAGCGTACAAAAGGTTTTTCTAAGATTTGACCTGGTGACCTAGTTTTTGACCCCACGTGACCCATTTTCGAACTCGTCCGAGATATCATCCAGACAAACATCCTGACCAACTTTCATGGGTATCCGACTGAAAATGTGGCCTCTAGAGCGTACACAAGGTTTTTCTAAGATTTGACCTGGTGACCTAGTTTTTGACCCCACGTGACCCATTTTCGAACTCGTCCGAGATATCATCGAGACAAACATCCTGACCAACTTTCATGAGTATCCGACTGAAAATGTGGCCTCTAGAGCGTACACAAGGTTTTTCTAAGATTTGACCTGGTGACCTAGTTTTTGACCCCACGTGACCCATTTTCGAACTCGTCCGAGATATCATCGAGACAAACATCCTGACCAACTTTCATGAGTATCCGACTGAAAATGTGGCCTCTAGAGCGTACACAAGGTTTTTCTAAGATTTGACCTGGTGACCTAGTTTTTGACCCCACGTGACCCATTTTCGAACTCGTCCGAGATATCATCGAGACAAACATCCTGACCAACTTTCATGAGTATCCGACTCAAAATGTGGCCTCTAGAGCGTACACAAGGTTTTTCTAAGATTTGACCTAGTGACCTAGTTTTTGACCCCACATGACCCATTTTCGAACTCGTCCGAGATTTCATCGAGACAAACATCCTGACCAATTTTCATGAGTATCCGACTAAAACTGTGGCCTCTAGAGCGTACACAAGGTAAAAAGTTGACGACGGACGACGCACGACGCACGCCGCACGACGGACGACGGACACAGCACGATCACAATAGCTCACCATGAGCACTTCGTGCTCAGGTGAGCTAAAAAAACGGCTTCATCCTTGCTGTTATTTAGGGTCAACCAGAGAAACCACAGAAATGCCCTCTGTGGCAAAGGGTTAAGGTTTTCCTCCCCTGAAGCTTCTAGTCTACAGGCATATTTTTGTTTGATGTTAGATTATTGAGAATTTATAGTGATTAAATAATTCTAAAACACTGTTAACCACCCAGAATTTCTTAACCCATTACCACACAATCCCTACTTTTGACACCCCTGAAAAAGAGGCCTTTTGAAAACACTGTAGGAATAGGAGAAAATGCTGGTAACCAGCTTTTTCTCCTTTTCCCATAGTGTTTTTGGACCAGTTTTGTTGTTTGTTACAGAGTTAACCCATTACCACACAATCCCTACTTTTGACACCCCTGAAAAAGAGGCCTTTTGAAAACACTGTAGGAATAGGAGAAAATGCTGGTAACCAGCTTTTTCTCCTTTTCCCATAGTGTTTTCTATCCTTCCCAGAGCAAATTTCAGTTTTTCAGTCACCTTTATTTTGTCGTCTGCAAATGCTTTCAATTTGCACCAGTATAAAATTTTGTCGTTTGGTAACGAGTTAAACCTGTTTCCAGACGGCAAAATTTTAGATCTATCCAAATTGACAGCATTTGCAGTCGACAATTTCAAAGTGGCTAAAATGGTGCAATTTTGATCGGGTAGAAAACTTTGTGGTTAAAGGAGAAAATGCTGGTTACCAGCATTTTCGCCTTTTTTCACAATGTTTTCAAAAGGCTTCTTCCCTATGGTTGTTAAAAGTTGACAATGTGCAGTAAAGCATTAATCAGTACAAACTGATATGTTGCTACTTAACTTCAGTACAAAATATTGCAAAATGAGAGAAAAGCTTTGAAATATATGCTGAACATGTCCTGTATGATGTGACGCTTGTCTTCTGCCAAAAATCAATTTTGCAAATGTTATTACGAAGTAGTAAATATTTGACGGACCTATCTCATCAAGAAAATTCTAATAACGATCTACAAAACAAACTTTCGTTAACATTTACTGATACTAGTATTTTTCAAAATAAATAATTAAGATAACTTTTATTAATATTGTAAGAATGTTATCTAAACAAGATGACCAATATCAGATAACTATTTGGCCTATTCTAGATTAAATGAAGATAAAAATTAAATGAGCAAGGCTCTATGAAAAAGGAGCTTCATGCATCAGCAAAAATTATCGAACCAGGTCAGCCTGCACACACTGTGCAAGCTGACGTGGCACGAAACTTTTTGCTGCTGGTAAATTTTCGGCATGCCCAGGGATCATTCTTCCTTCAGCTTCAGTCAGTCGTTAAGACTAAATAAACTTAATTGATCCTGTATTATGTGATGACTTTGCTTTGAACAATGCAATAAGGAGATGTCTTAACCCATTACCACTCAATCCCTACATTTGACGCCCCTGAGAAAGAAGCCTTTTGAAAACACTGTAGGAAAAGGAGAAAATATTGGTAACCAGCATTTTCTCCTTTTCCCACAGTGCTTTCCACCCTTCCCAGAACAAATTTCAGTTTTTAAGTCACCTTTATTTTGTCATCTGCAATTGGTTTAATTTGAAACGGTCCAAAATTTTGTCGTGTGGTAAAGAGTTAACCCTTTCCCATACGACAAATTTTGGACTCTTCCAAACTGCAAGAATTTGCAGACGACAATTCTAGATTTGGAGAAAATGGCAGAAAGTTCTCAAACAGGGTTAGAAAACATTGTGGGAAAAGGAGAAATTGCTCGTTACGAGCAATTTCTCCTTTTCCCACAGTGTTTTCAACAGACTTTTACTGCAGACACGTAAAAACCAGGGCTTGTTTGGGAAAGGGTTGACCCATTACCACACAATCCGTACTTTTGACAACCCTGAGAAAGAAGCCTTTACAAACCATTGTGGGAAAAGGAAAAAATGCTGGTAACCAGCATTTTCTCCTTTTCCCACAATGTTTTCTACCCTCCCCAAAACAAATTTCAAAATTGCAGTCATTTTTATTTTGTCGTCTGCAAATGCTTTCGATTCGGAAAAACCTAAAATTTTGTTGTTTGGTAATGAGTTAACTCTTTACCACTTTTAAAGAAGCCTTTGGAAGACACTGTGGGAAAAAGAGAAAATGCTGGTAACCTTTTCCTTTTCCAGCAATATTCTCTACCATTCCAAAAACAAATTTCAATTTTGAAGTCATGTTTATTTTGTTGTCTGCAAATGCTTTCAATACGAAAATGTCTACTTTTTTGTCATTTGGTAGAGTTGAATCCTCTTTTCACACAGCATTACTCAAATGTGTTATCTTTATTGACAATTGTATCAGGACAATTGTAATTGTCAATTACACTGAAATAAACAATGAATTATCCCTAAATCTAGATTCACAATCTTCACCAAATCAAATACGAGGGACACTTTTTAAGTTCGTAGAGTAAGCCTATAACTTTTTAACGTGATTATGAAGTTGCATGATTTTTTACACAGAACTTGTGTAATAATTCCTCTCTCAAACGGTGTCACGGTATGCGGTGCACAAGGTCCACGTGCGGGCCGCGCTGGGTATTTTCAACACGTTTTATACACTTTAGTAAAATACAGCATTCAATATGGATGGAAAAATCTCTGAACAGAGGGTAAATTGTAAAATTCGAGCACAGCTTGGGTTTCTGCCAACAGAAATTCATGCTGATTTGTAAAGAGTTTATGGGAATGGTGCTTTAAAATATGCTACAGTTTGCAAGTGGGAACGTCGTTTTAATGATGGTCGGGAGTCAATTGAAAATGATCCTTGGGTGGGTAGGCCGGTTTCCATTTTGACGGAAAAGAACGTTGCTACTGTGAAAACGTTAACTGAGGAAGACGCACGTTATACCGTGCAAGAGATAGAAGACTTAAGTGGCATTCATTCATCAAGTGTTTTGAAGATCTTATGTGAACGACTTGAGCTACGTAAGATCTGTGCGCACTGGATGCCCGATTTGCTCACTGACGAGCACAAACAAAGTCCGGTTAGACCTGCATCGCAAGTTATAGAAAAATATGATAAATGTGACCCACGTCGTTTGGAAGAGATAGTTACAGGTTATGAAACCTGGATCTATCATTTTCAACCCGATTCTAAGGCTAAAATAAGGTTTGGGTTTCATGTGAGGGTGGCAGACCTGTCATTGTGCGCGGTTGCAAAACATCAAATCGCATGTTGTATGCGATATTCTTTGATTCGAAAGGTCCAGTCCTTCAAATTCCAGTCCCGAAAGGTAGTTCTGTCACTGTAAAGTTTACAGAGAAAGTGTTCTTACTCAACTTGTTGATCTCTATCAGAAACGCAGACCATGCACCCGTGTCCGCAGCATCAAATTACACCATGATAACACACCAGCCCATAGATCCGCTACAGTACAGGAATATCTGAAAGAATCTGGGCTCAATGTCTTAGATCATCCCCCATATAGCCCTGACCTGTCCCCCTTTGACTTTTGGTTTTTCCCAAGACTAAAGGAAATGCTGGCAGGGCACCGTTTTGAATCCTGTTGTGGTATAGGCAGTGCGGTCTACCAGTATCTGCAACATATACCTAAAGAGGACTACCAGGCGGCGTTCCAGAAATGGGTAGATCGTTGTAAAATGTGTGTGGTGGCAGACGGGGCGTATTTCGAAGGTCTTGGATGAATAAAATTTTTATATTTCAAGCGGTTTTAAAAAGACCGCCCTACTCTACGAACTTAAAAAGTGTCCCTCGTACTACCATAAACTTGTAGACTAGAATTTAAGGTACATGTAAAAAAGGCCAAATGTAAAACAATGCAGGTGTTAAAATGCATTTGAATTCATATGATACCATTCAAAAGTTATAACAGAAATTATTGTGAAGATGACAATCTGTCATTGCACGGTCAGTCCAAATGTTAGTGGCTAACAGAGAAAGTAATTTCAAAACTAGGTCAAAATCTGCCAGGTAGCGTTGTCTTTTGTTTACTTTTTGACTGAACTATAAATTCTGTTTTCTGCCAGCAACTAACATATGGTCAGACCACATGAATAACAGGCTGTCAACTTTAAAACATTTTCCACACTTCTAAATGGTATAATTAAAATTTGAAAGTACAGGGTGTCCGGAAAGTAAGGTAACACTTTCGTACATTTATATTTTGGCTTAAAATGCAAGATAACGAGATTAAAAATATATATTCATGTAAATAAAACGTGTAAGTTTTTTTGAGTGATGATTTAATTGAATTTTCTTAACACTTTGTGCTTTTATACAGATTTCAATTCAAAAGTCCTTTTTCTGTCATTGGCGTCATTTTACAATTAATGACGTTTTCAGTAAGGCGGCAGATTATGCTCTTTCCTTGCCGATCATGCCTGATGAAATTGTCAATCACATGAGGGCACATTTCAATATTAATCTTCTTTATTTCACTGTAAGTGGTCTTTAACAACTTGGCTGTGCTGTCTTGGTTGAGGCTGTTAACCTTTGACCTTTTAAACTCACAGAAAGAAGTCGCACATGTTCAAGTCAGAATAAAGTCACCCTCATTGCAAAGCAATTGGTTCATGCAGGAAAGTGATACACCACACACATCTAAATCTGTGGCAGACTTTTTATATGATACGTTCGGTGATATAGGGTAATGTTTAAACCACAGCCAGAGGTAAGACATGGTTGAATATCGTGGCCTGCACACAGTCCCAACCTCAACCTTAACCTGCATGACTTCCTCCTTTGCAGTGTGTTGAAGTCAAAGGTCTACGATCCCAACCTAAGCAACACAGACATATCGTTTTAAAAAAATCTTTCTAGTGGCATCAGTATGATTGATATTTGAATGCATTTCAAAGTGAGTGAAAATTTCATTGCGTGTGTTCGGAAAGGAAAGAGTATAATCTGCCGTCTTATTGAAAACGTCATTAATTACTAAAATGACGCCAATGACGGAAAAAGGTCTTTTGAAGTGAAATCTGAATAAAAGCGCAAAGTGTTATGAAAATTGAATTAAATTACCACACAAAAAAACTTACACATTTTATTTACATTTATATATATTTTTCATCTCGTTATCTTATATTTTAAGTCAAAATATAAAAGTACGAAAGTGTTACCTTACTTTCCGGACACCTAGCTGTATTATGACACCTGCTTTAACTCATTACCAAACAACAATATTTTAGGCATGTCCAAATCGGAAGCTTTTGCAGACGACAAACTAAAAGTGACTGAAACTTTGCAATTTGTTTTGTGAAGGGTAGAAAACATTGTGCGAAAAGGAGAAAATGCTGGATATCAGCATTGTCTCCTTTTCCCACAATGTTTTCTCAAGGCTTCTTTCATAGGGTCGTTCAAAGTCAGGATTGTGTGGTAAAGGGTTAATATTTTGGCCTTCTATGGGCCTTTAACCTTTGGTATGTTGAATAAACCTACCAGACACTAAGTCTAGAAACAAGACAAAGTAATTGAACCATATACTCTTGGGAAAGGGCATTATATATATATGCTAAATAGCCAACTCAGCCAATATTTTTCGCTAATGCATTAAAGGTGGGTATTTAGAATTTTTACATCTCATTAAATTAAAAAAAAATATATATATATCACTGAAATTCATACATGAAATAATACAAATTATCAATAATTAAGATTCATAAAATTACAAAAAAAAAAATTTTTTTATGGTATTCCCTTCAAAGGCTACATAGCCTTGTAAGGTATTTTTAGATTTCGCCCCAAAAATCAATAAAGTATTGTGGGAATGTCAAGTGACTGGTATGTGACTCATAACGCTTAAATTCCTTTACATAACAAACATGTAATAATTATTTTCCATAATGTCTTCTTCGGACACTATGTTTGAAACTTCCTCTGTGTATTCCTGTAAGTAAATTTCAAAATTTGGGTTGCATCTATTTTGTCGACTGCAAGTGCTGACAATTTGGACAAGTCCAAAATTTTGTTGTTTGGCAAAGGGTTAACTTTTGTTTGATTGAGACAGACTGATATTCAAAATGTAACTTATTTTTTCAACTGCTTATTTGATTCTGTAGCAAATGAGAAATTTTTGGACTGAAACAAAATCAAAGCATCTGCAGATGAAAAAGTAAATCTTTTGATTACAAAGAATTCTGACTTTGATATGACAGAAAATATTATGGGGAAAAAGAGAAAATGCGGGTTACCAGCATTTTTTGCTTTTCTTACAATGTTTTAGAGGTTGGTAAAAAGTCGGGATTTTGTAGTAAAGAGTCAAAAATGAATGTCTGACATTTTTGGCGAGGAAAAGGATTTTCTACCACTTTTACAAATGATTACCATAATTTAAGCTACATCAAATTTTGCTTTATCATCTGCAACAGCTTAACTCTTTACCACACTATCCCGACTTTTAATGACCCTGAAAATCTAAGCTTTGAAAACAATGTGGGGAAAGGTGAAAATGCTGGTAACCAGCATTTTCTCCTTTTCCCACAATGTTTTTTACCCTTCACTAGACAAATTTAAAATTTTCAGTCACTTTTATTTTGTCGTCTGCAAATGCTTTCAATTTGGACAAGTCTAAAATATTGTAGTAGTTTGGTAATCAGTTGACTCTTAACCAAACAAACCCTTGTTTTCACAACCCTGGGAAGAAAAGCTTTTGAAAACCTTGAGGAAAAAGGAGAAAATGCTGGTTACCAGCACTTTCTCCTTTTCCCACCACGTTTGTTGTTTTCTATCCTTTCAGCCACAAAATTTTGCAAAATGAAACACTTTTAATATGTCGGTTGGAAATGCTTTCAATATGGACTACTCTAACATTTTGTAATTTGGTAAAGAGCTAACCCTTTACCAAACAAACCCTTGTTTTAACGACCTTGAGGAAGAACCCTTCTGAAAATAATGTGGGAAAAGGTGAAAATGCTGGTCACAAGCATTTTCTCCTCTTCCCACAATGTTTTCTGCTATATCAAGTAAACAAATGAATCATTTTTGTCACCTTTAGTTTGTTGTCTGCTTTTAATTTGGACAAGTCCTGAAAGTTTTCTTGTTTGATAGAGGGTTAAAATAGGCAATACTTACCAAATAACGACGCTTCACCCAGATCTGTTCCGTGTTTGAGCATAAACTCTCCCAGTGTTCCCTCTGGCTGTGGGTAGAGATTGTTCTTGGCTTGACCTCGCATTTTTTGGAAAGCAGACACACTGGCCATCTTGACTCTTGTGGCTGAAATAAGCATACAGCTATAATCTTAGTCCACAGGCATTTGACATTCTATAACCAAAATAAATGATCAAAATGAAAAAAAAAAGTCTCCCCTATATAATATAAACACAAGGAATGCAATGTCTGGATTGCCGGCTCTAGCACAAGACAGCCTTTCCCACCCAAAATCACCCACCAAACAAACATTGATCATAATTTCCTTTAGCCTGGTAATAGACAACAGAAAAATATTCCATTCGAGGATTCCTCAGTATACAACTTTTAACCCTTTCCCAAACAAGCCCTTGTTTTAACATGTCTACATTACAAGTCTTTTGAAAACACTGTGGGAAATGGACAAATTGCTCAAAACGAGCAATTTCTCCTTTTCCCACAGAACTTTCTGCCCCTTCAGTTGATTTTCTGCCATTGTTATGAAAGTTAAAGTTGTTGTCTGCAAACGCTTTCAGTTTGGAAGAGTCTAAAATTTTTCGTTTGGGAAAGGGTTAATAACCAGCGTTTTATTCTTTACCCACAAATATTTTCTACCCTATCAAAGCCAGAAATCATCATACATGTTTTAACAAAATTTCATTTGTTGTCTGCAGATGCTTTGAATTTGGTCCAGTCCAAAAATTTGTTGTTTGGTAAAGAGTTCAGTGCATTCTATCATCCACACTGTTAAGTCTTGACAACATACTCAGGCCTTCACTGTTCATCACAGAAGCATAAAAGACTTCGGGGAGGGTCCTCGATTTCTAAGTTGTTATAACTTGTGACCCAACCCCATTTCCATGTAAACTTTAGGGGAAATAAATATGTTTATAGGTAAAAGACTTGAAAATTGTACAATTTTGAACTGCCTGTGTCAACCAGAGCTTGTCACAATACAAGAGGGATCAAAGTTCAAGGGCTCCAAATAATTAATTTCCATACATCTCTTGGCTTTTTGCTTTTAAAGATTTATACTCTGGTCTTGTGTCTGCATTGTCCACTACTACATGTATATCCTAGATTATGACCGAACTGTCCCTTCATCTTGCTGTGGAATTTCATTGCTAACTCATATTTAACCCTTTCCCAAACGACAAAATTTTAGACTGGTCCATATTGAAAGCACGGCTGCAGAAGACAAAATTAATGTTACTCAAAAAGCAACACTTGTTTCCAGCAGGGAAGAAAACATTGTGGGAAAAGGAGAAAATGCTGGTTACCAGGATTTTCTCCTTTTCCCACAATGTTTTCAAAAGGCTTCTCTCTAAGGGCTGCAAAAACCAGGGATTGTTTTGTAAAAAGCTAAGAGACAAATCTGTAATTTAGCCGTATTTGACCAGGGTTAAATACCGCTGGTAAAGCGTTAAACAAGAGCTTCCCAAAGCAGAGCATATATGCCCAAAGGGGCTTGTCAATGAAATGGCTTAAAATCTAGAGTGCCTAAAGAGATCCAAATCTTAAATGTTAAATGCACAACTACTCATCATTGAGACTTACAGTGTAGTAAGATTGAACTTCTTCCAATGACAATTTTAGTAGGAGTTGTGCACACAAGAAATTGCTAACCGATGGATGGGCAGCCAGATAGACACAAACGGTTGGTTGTTTTGGTGTTTAACGCCACTTTAACAGCTATGGTCATATCATGGCGGTCGGTGACGCACATGTGTTTCCTGGCTTTCTCACACCAGTACTAACACTACTTTCTTTCCAAAGCCACCGACTACTTTTCTCACATGCTTCAGCAGAGGTGAGAGGCGAAAATACGCCGGAAAGAAGGTTCGCCTCAACCGGGTATCGAACTCACAACCACCAGGTCATGAGTCCGACACGCTCACCACTGAGCCACCTGGGCGGGCTAGACACAAACAGACAGACTGACAAACCTCCAAGCCATTAATGTAATACGACCCTTTGGGCTTATAAAAAGGTCAATTCATTTACTTGTATTTGGTAATGTGACTGGGTTAACCTTTTACCGCTCATTCCAGAGTTTTAACACACCGAGGAAGAAACCTAAATTTGAAAACATTGTGGGAAAAAGGAGAAAATGCTGGTAACCAGTATTTTCTCCTTTTCCAGCAATGTTTTCTACCCTATCAGAGACAGGAAACCATTTGAGCTAAATCTGAATTGTCTGCAAATACTTTCTCAAAGCTCCAGATAGGGGAAGTCATTTTGATTTCAAAATTAAAAATATTAATTATTCTCCACTGAACCCTTCTTATGGGTACTCATCAGTATCATCTCATCAAGACGATTCTAATGACTACCCACAACAAAGGGTTTGGAAGAGAAATAATAGACTAGTAGAGTCCCATAACTTTCTCCTATCTGGAGCTCTGCTTTCTACATCTTTGTTATGTGGTAAAGAGATAACTCTTTGAAAGATAATGGCAGAGGGAAAATAAAAGGCCATTTTACAATAACAGTCCTCTACTTCTCAAAACAGTTTCTATTCTTCTTACAAAGAACAGAAATTTAATCAAACCACCTCACCATCTTTCATGGCATAAGAAAAAAGTATATCTGAGCCATGCTCTGGCAAAAGGGGGCTTAATGCATTTCCCTGTTACATGCTACCTTACAAGTTTTCCCATAATTAACATACATCCATAATGGCCACTTTTTCAAACAATCCACTTAAGTATGAAGTAGACTGGACCTTGGACATACAGAAAATTGAGTAATAGCGAAAAGTTAGCCTCTGTCGATACTTTACACAGATGTATTCAACACTTTTCACAGAGTGTGGCTCATTTCTATTTGGCAGCGAAAGAGTTAACTCTTTACCACACAGTCCCAACTTTTTGAAGAAGAAGGCTTTTAAAAACATTGTGGGCAAAGGAGAAAATGCTGGTAACCAGCATATTCTCCTTATCCCACTATGTTTTCTGCCATATAAAAGACATATTCATCATTTGGGCTACTTTTGTTTTGTCATCTGCAAAATTCCAAAATTGGTCTGTTAAAAAATTATGTTGTTTGGCAAAGATTTAATTGGTGGTCAAATAATTTTGATTAGCATTCATTCCTTTTCCACGGGATGTTTTTTATAAATTCGTCCTAAGGGTTGTATGATGAAAGGTCCAAACAATTACAGCCATGCTCTTTGGAAACGGGGCTCAATGCATCTGCGAAAAGTATTGGTTAATTTTCTGTATGCCCATAGACCAGTCTACCTCACATTTGATCAAGCCGGTTGTAAAAAAGTGCCTGTTACAGATTCATAAGTATGTTATAGATTGCTGGGTATAATGGATGCATTTAACCCTTTACCAAACAATCCCTGGTTTTTACGACCCTGAGATGGAAGCCTTTTGAAAACATTGTGGGAAAAGGAGAAAATGTTGGTTACCAGGTAACCAACATTTTCTCCTTTTCCCACAATGTTTTCTATCCTTTTGGAAACAAATTTCAATTTTTGAGTTACATTTTTTTTTTGTTGTCTGCAAGTGCTTTCAATCTGGGCCAGTCTAAAATTTTGTCATTTGGTAAAAAGCTGAGCCCCTTTTTATCAGAGCATGACTAGTTTGTTTCTTAACACAACATAATTATGCATGGCATTAAAATAAAACAGCTGTTAGATTGTGTAAACTTTGGAGTGATTCAAGTACGCCTTCAAAAGAATACTCAAAGTTACTACACTTTTTTTCAACAGTGCTGAAGAACTGAAGACTGAAGAATTTTTCAAGTTTTAAAGACATATAATTTCTGATTGGCTCAATCATTTAGTTTGACCAATCACAGAACAAGCAACGTCCGTAACAAAAAACAAATGAACAAATACATCGCAAAAATACAGGAACCAGACAGGATCCGAACCTAGAATGCACGGACGAAAGGCCAACACCATCACCACTGAGCTATATAGAATTTTCCCTAACGCAGTTGTTAGGTAATTGTATTAAAACCGTAATGAAGCCATGAATGAAGGAGTGGTCTCTCATAACATATCCCCTCTTTAAGTCATCATTTATAGATGATTGGAAGCCTTATTAGGCAGAAAATAAAATAGGATTAAAAGCTCACTAGCCTATCCCAAACAAATTAAGTGACAACAAACACATGCATAGTAGAAATACATTGACTGGGCAGGATTGGAACCTAGTACATCTAGAGAAAAGGCAAACACCTTAACTACTGAGCTAAAGAGAATTCTCCCTAAGCAGTTGTTAGGAATTGTATTTAACTCATTACCAAATGACATCATTTTAGGTTTGTCCAAATTGAAAGCATTTGCAGACAATAAAATAAAAGTGACTGAAAATTTGAAATTTGTTTTTTGAAAGGTAGAATATGTTGTGGGAAAAGTATTTTCTCTTTTTCCAACAATATTTTCTAAAGGTTTCTTTCTCAGGGTAGTCAAAAGTAGGGATTGTGTGGTAATGGTTTAAACTGGGATGAAGCCATGCATGAATAAGTGATCTCCTATAACAGAAATCATTGTTATCAAGAAAGGTTGATTAAACCTTTACCATACAATTCTATGTTAAAACGCCAGATTCATGAATATAGTACCGAAAAATTTGTCTGGAGAGCATAATTATACAAAGTCTATCAAAGATTTGACCTAGTGACCTATTTTTTCACCTGATGCGACCCATTTCAAACTCATTTAAGATATCATACAGAAACACTTCTGACCAGCTTTCAAGAGTATTAGACTGAAAATGAGGCCTCTACACTGTGTACACAGGATTTTTCTAAGATTTGACCTAGTGATCTAGTTTTTACCTAACATGACCCGATTTTAAACTTGTCCAAGATATCATCAAGACAAACATTCTGACAAAGTTTCATGTGATGTACGAAACTGAAAATGTGTCCTCTACGGCGTACACAACACAAAAGATGATGGACAACCCACACTGAACACAGGACACAGCACAATCACAAAAACTTGACTTAATCACTTTATGCTAAGGTGAGCTAAAAACGGTTATTCTTGATATTGTTGTCTATATCTTACTTTTAACACCATCTTTACAAGTGAATGAAATTTATCAGTTTTGTTGAGATTTTCCAGAAAACTTGCATAGATAAAAAAAATCTGTTTCTCTGATGTGTGCATTTCTAATCTTTTTTCCAAACAACAGATTGTTGACTCTTTGGAAGTAAAAGTAACTGCATATGTAAATTTCGATATTGAATCATTATTGATACAAAAGAACTGTTGTTCTCTCATCGGCTAGAAAACATTGTGGGAAACGAAGAAAATGCTGATTTCCAGCATTTTCTCCTTTTCTCACAATGTTTTCGTCAACCTTCTTCTTCAGGGTCACAAATACCTATCACTGTATGCTTAAGTGTTTTGGGTACAATATGGTCTAAAACTACCATTCATACCCATTAGAGCTCCGCATAAGTGGGGGTGATGGTATTCTAAATCCTTTATTTTTCTTTGAAACCCTTTGTTGCGGGTACTCATTAGAATCGTCTGATTAAGACGATTCTAATGAGTATACACAACATATGGTTTAGTACAGAATGATTAATATTTTCAATTTTGAAATCAAAATCACTCCCTCTATCTGATGCTCTGACAACCAGAAGGTACTTACCAGGGTTTGGCTGTAAAAATTCTTGTGTCTTTGTAATGAGGTCATCTGTCAATTTGGCCATTACATCAATTTTCTGAAGTAAGAAAAAAAAAAGTCATCAAAAGCTGGGGCTGTGTGGCAATGGGATAACAAACAGACTAATGAATGAATGAATGAATAGTGTTTTAAGGCCCGTCGACAACTTAGGTCATATTGGGTGCACTTACTTAGTAAACAATAATGTGAGGTGAAAATAACATACATGTCGAAACAAACAGACTAATTCATGACAAATTTACAAAATCTGAACAAGAGAAATGCATTCAGATTCCAGTATGCAGCTGCAATTATGTTTAGATACAAACTGATTTTCAGTAGAAAAGGGGCATAACTGTTTCATCTAACTAGCTAAAATGATGCAAATGAAATTATATCTTGTCACAGCAAAAACAAAATTTTTGTTCATGACATGCAAGGAAAATACCGCGGAAAAAGGAGCAATTACTAGTAATTCCTGAAGTCTTAACACCCTCCAGGAACCTGGTTGCACTGCTTCAAAAACTAGACAGTATAAATCAAGATCAGACTGCACATTATGTGTGCAGTCCGATCCTGAATCTATCCTGTCCACTGTTTTGTTACATATTCCGGCCTATGTAGTTTTGAAGATGCAATACATGTGTATTTTGCCTTTTATTTTTCAGACTGAAAAGTGCAACGTCATGACGTCATCAGATTTTAAAGCATTATTTTGATATTCCTGTCTCTTACAGTTTTCAACAGCTGTTTCAAGCCAAAATATTCTGAGCGACAGTTAATGCTTATCCCATTACCACACAATCCCTACTTTTGAAGACCCTGAGAAAGAAGCCTTTAGAAAACACTGTGGAAAAAGGTGAAAATGCTGGTTTTCTCTGATTTTCTCCTTTGCCCACAATGTTTTCTACCCTTTTACAAAATAAAAAAATCAAAATTCAGTCAATTTTTATTTTGTTGTCTGCAAATGCTTTACATTTGGGCAAGCCTAAAATATTGTCATTTGATGATGAGTTATGCAGTGATGGGTTTTTATATACAATGAAAAGAACTATGCCCTTTGAAAAGAGGACTTCACACATCTACAAATCCATCTCAGCTAGCACAGTCCATGCAGGCAAACATGGGTCAAAACATTTTGCTGTTTGTAAATTTTCTGCATGGCAAAGGATCATTCTACACCATGATTCTGGTGCTGTTGAACAGAACAAATTTTACAGATTGATTATTATGTGATGACTTAGTAATTAACTCTTTACCAAACAACAACATTTTAGACTACCCGCATTGAAAACATTTGCAACATTTGGTTACCAGCATTTTCTCCTTTTCCCACAATGTTTTCAAAATGTTTTCTTTCTCAGGGTCGCTAAAAGTTGGTATTGTGTGGTAAAGGGTTAATGCATCAAAGAGATGCATTTAGCCCCTTTTTGCCAGAGCTACGCCCAAATATGGTACATTCAATCCATTTAATTGCTAATATTAGGCAGAGCTTATAAGATTTACCAGACAATCTTTTGCCATAATTCACTCATTTTACCCTTTCCCCAAACATTGTTAATATTATTAGTCAACTATGGGATTTTTCGTTATAACACCCACACATTTCATGTAAATATTGGTGTAGTTCCCAGGAAGCAGAATCAAGAGAGATTAGTATAAGTTGTCAGATGTCAGAACTTGTTTCTTGATCATGTAAAACAAATATGCTTAAACTAAAAACATTGTTATTCTTATTACTTGAGACTGTCGATAGTTTGTATCTTTCAAAGGACAGAAAACGATACGGGAAAAGAAGAAAATGATGTTTATCATCACTTTCTCTTTTTCTCACAATGCTTTCAGAGGAGTTCTTATTACTTGGGACTGTCAATAGTCACCATCCTCCTCAATTCCTTTTGACTGTTCTTTCCCAAGTAGCCAGTAATATAAATAATAGATGAAGAAGTGAGTATTAGAGTTGCACTATGGAGTAACTCAAGGCCATACTGCTTGTGATTTAACCCTAAAAGCTCCTTTCACAATTAAAGCTACCTTTGTGGACCATGCAGATTAAGATCAGGCTGCATAAAACATGCAGCCTGATCTTTGATCCGCACTGTCCACTTGACTGAGATACTTTAAAGGTGGGTATTTAGAATTTTCACATCACACCAAATTAAAAAATATATATGTCACTGAAATTTATATGAAAAAACAAAACAAATCTCCAGTAATTAAGAATCATAAAATTACAAAAAAAATTTTTTTTGGTGGTATTCCCTTAAAAGGCTACGTAGCCTCTTAAGCTATTTTTAGATTTCCCGCCAGTATTGTGGGAATGTTAAATGACTTGCACCTGACTTATGACTATTAAATTCCATAACATAATAAACATCTTATCATTTTCCACAATGTCTAGAACTTCGGATGCTACGTTTGAAGCTTTGTCTGTATATTGCCGGTATGTAAATGAGCGAGTTACTCATGTAAAAATAGAGCGTGATTCCCTTCAGTGTCAACCTAGGCTGTAGTAAATCTCTAATTTATCTAGCTGTCTGATGGTTTTCGACTACTGGAGTTTGATGTATGAAAATTATAAGGCTTTGGGAGTACAAGTATGATTATTTTGTATTTTTGTAAAATTTTCGTCCCAAACTCTGAAGGGCCACCTTTAAGCAAAAGCAGTCTTGAAATCGTAATAATTTTGGTCTTCTCTCTCTGGGGATATTCTGTTGGGTTTAATTTGGGGCAGTAAGAGTTAAAATTTACTCTAGCTTGGTATTGAGTTTGGATGTGTTATTTTGCAAGGGAATAGTTTATAACTTATTTATGGAATACAAAATAATCGCAAGACCATTCCATAGAAACATTACACTGTAGCAAGAGTATCTTCCACTGACACAATATTTAGCTAAATTGGTTGAATGGTATTTTACGCCGCTTTCAACGTTATTTCAGTCATATCACGGTGACAGTTCACATATTCATGTTTCCTGGGTTTCACCAGTACTAGGCTAGGCTCTGAGTTGTCTTGCCCAAGGACACTCCTGTGAAAAAAAAACCAGTGGAGCTAGTGAGGCTCGAACCCGGGACCTCTAGTTCACGAGTCCTGCACTTGACCACTGAGCCACACAGGACCCTTGATATTTATCTAAAAATTTAACTTAGAGGAACCACACCTGCTTGTCATTTGCCTTAAGACATAATGTTAAAAGTGGACATTAATGTGGGTCTAAATTTAGTGAATCACGAAATACTAACCTTACATGTGTTGTCATTTCTGCGAGGGTTAAATTGACAGAATTTTTAAAATATCTGCTTTTACCGAGTACTGTAAAACTAATTTATTATTCAATCAATAAATCTAAATTTTTTTCTAAGATGAAACTTGTAATATGCAGTATTAACCCCCCCCCACCCCACGCGACTGGCATTCTGGTCGACTTGAATGAAAAAGAAGGTACTCCTTAATTTTGATGAGGATTCCAGTCAATTACTCTCAAGAAGGATTCATTCCTCTCCCACCACTGACCGTCGTCTCGACAATGGTTATGTGGCAAAGTAGCCAATGGCTTTAACCCTTTACCAAACAATCCCTGATTTTTACGACCCTGAGAGAGAAGCCTTTTGAAAACATTGTGGGAAAAGGAGAAAATACTGGTAACCAGCATTTTTTTTGCCTTTTCCATAATGTTTTCCAACCTTGCTAAAAAAATTTTTAATTCTTTAGTCACATTCATTTTGTCCTCTGCAAACGTTTTCAATATGGACCAGTCTAAAATTTTGTCATTTGGTATAGAGTTACCTTGATTCTGATAAATCACGAAAAAAAATTATTTTGATATTAGATACCCAAATATTACAAATTCACAGATATGTTTATAATAAAATAACATCTTCTTATGGGACAATGTAGATCCAAGATGAGACTACATCTTCTGTGCAGTCTGATCTTGAATCTACACTGTCCTTAACCCATTACCAAAAGACAACATTTTAGACTGGTCCAAATTGAAAGCATTTGCAGACGACAAAATAAAAGTGATTGAAAATTTGAAATTTGTTTTGTGAAGGGTAGAAAGCATTGTGGGAAAAGGAGAACATGCTTGTTACCAGCATTTTCTCCTTTTCCCACAATGTTTTCTAAAGGCTTCTTTCTCAGGGGCGTCAAAAGTAGGGATTATGTGGTAATGGGTTAAAAGGTAAGTAAGTAGTGCTTAGCCACCAAAGGGTTATTAGGTGAATTACGAACCCTGACAAGCACGCTATTTTGAACATCATATCTAGAATGTTTTGCGCATTCATTCGGGCCGTGGATGGAAGGAAGGATGGGTGTAAGATGGAAGTCTATAGCATGAATATGTAAAAATTAAGCAAACTGGGTAACAACATGCCCACCGAGAAAATCCCTGTGGTCATCAAATATCAATAAAGTGTTTCATTTATGTTCTCTGGTTATTGACTGGATTTCCCTCAGGGTTCCCTCTCTACAGCTGAAATCAACACAGTGTTGTCAGTGCCCCAAAACTAGGTTACCAAACACCTGATTTAGTATTTTGTATTCTTCCAAATTATTCCTTTTAACTCTTTAACTCCATAGATACTCATTTTGACGTATCAACAATGGATAGCTTTTGAAAACATTGTGCGAGAAGGAGAAATTGCTCGTAAAGAGCAATTTCTCCTTTTCCCACAATGTTTTCCACTCAATCAGATATTTGTATCCTCATTTGTCTATATTTTTGACATCATATCTTTATTTGCTGCTGAAATGGAAGAGACTCAAATTGGTATACAGGTAAATGGTTAACTTTACCGTACAACAAAATTTAAGACAAGTCGATCTTGAAAGCATTTGCAGACAACAAAATAGATGTGATTCAAAAATTGAAATTTATTTTTGGTAATGGTATAAAAAACATTGTTAGTCTAGAAAGGAAGAAAATGCTGTTCTTCAAGATAAATCCTTCACTTTTAATCTATAATACAACAAAATTTTGGATGTGTCGAAACCCAGAGCATTTGCAGACATGAAAGGAAGTTACCGGTACTCAAGAATTTAAATCTGTTTTGGGAAAGTTAGAATACATTGTGGGCAAAGGAAATAATGCTGGCAAAAAGTATTTTCTATTTCCTTTGCCCATGAAGTAGAGTATCTGCCTCACAACCGAAAGGCCCCCTCCACTCCCCGAGTGGGTGCCAACTTTCTTGTTTTTCATTGGCCCACACATTAATTCAGCGTAAGAACTGGTGCAGTTTCCAGGAATCAGAATCAAGAAAGATTAGTATAAGTTGTAAGAACTTGTTTCTCAATCGATGTAAAATAGATTAGATATGTTGAAACTAGACCCCAGTTTGTTAAACGTCTGGAATGTGTAGTATAAAAGGTTAAAGAAATAAGACCCCTACACAGTTTTTTTTTTCCTGCAGACCAATTGTCAATCAAATTCAGACAACACTGAATGTAAGGTCTGACCTTGGTTCTACACTTTCTGCCACACTGTTAAAGACATTTTCTAGAGTTTTGTGAAAATTTAATCCTTTCATAGAATTTTCTAATTCTTTCATATGGTGGGTAAAATTCAATGGCAAACTCAAAAATAAAAAGAAAAAGGTATATTGCCGAGTTAGATTTTCTGCAAAATGGCTGTTTCTATGGTAACCGTTTGTATCAAAACACCTAAAATGACTATATCTTTATAAAAGACAGTAATACAGTGATAGAAAGTTTATTATTCAATACAAGTATTATTTTCGATAGTTAATATATTATTTCTTGATTCTGTATGAATGAAATAATAATCTGAATTCATTTTCTTTATAAAAAATTATTTTTCCTATTTCTTGACTCGCCAAAACATAAGCAAACTCAACATGTAGTCTTCAATTAATTCAAAATTTTGAAAAATTCCTTTCATAGAATTTTCTAATCTTTGGTATACATGTAAACAGTAAAATTTAATGGTAAATACAAAAATGAAAAGAAAAAGGTATGTTGTTGTGTTAATTTTTTTGTAAAATGGCTGTTTCTATAGTAACCGTTTAGGCTCACAGACCGATCGGCACTGCCATGTTCAGTAGACTAGTCTCTGAGAAAGTTGATACCGCCAAAAACTTTCCTGTATTTTTCTGATCTTTTCCCCTTTAGATCTTTTTGCAAAATGTCCGTTGAGTCGATATTGTAGACTCATTCTTCCCTTTGAAACATAATGTATCCGAAATTCAAAGTACTGTCCGAATGATATACAAGTACCTTCTTTGAGAAGAGTTACTGTCTGTAATTGTCTCCCTTGAAATCGCCAATGTGATGTGCAGAAAATACTACCGAAAACGTCCTTAATACATTCCAGCATAAACAACAATATTGAAGCTGTTTTTGGTAACTGAAAATGTCCAGCCCAACTCTTTACCACATAATCCCGACTTTTAACAACCCGCAGAAAAGAAGCCTTTGAAAACCTTGTAGGAAAAGGAGAAAATGCTGGTAACCAACATTTTCTCCTTTTCCCATAATGTTTTCTATCCTTCCCAGCACAAATTTCAATTTTTGAATTGCATTTACATGTATTTTGTTGTCTGTAAAATGCTTTCAATTTGAAGAAATCTAGAATTTTGTCGTTTGGTAAAGAGTTTAAAGTTCAGAGCTATAAAGATCAAATGTACAGAAAAACAAGGAAAGTACAATTCATTAACGCTTCAGCACACGGTCTCATGTTTAAACCAACCTGTGAAAGAAGGGGCTTTTGAAAATATAGTCGGAGAGACTGAAAATGCTGTTTTTACCAGCACTGTCTTCTTTAACCCATTACCAGACACAATCCCTACTTTTGATGACCCTGAGAAAGAAGCCGATAGAAAACACTGTGAGAAAAGGAGAAAATGCTGGTAAGCAGCAATTTCTCCTTTTCCCACAATGTTTTCTATCCGTCACAAAACAAATTTCAAATTTTTCAGTTTTATTTTGTCGTAGACTGGTCCAAATTGAAAGCATTTGCAGAGGACAAAATAAGTGTGACTGAAAAATTGAAATTTTGTTTGGGAAGGGTAGAAAACATTGCAGGAAAAGGAGAAAATGCTAGTTACCAGCATTTTCTCCTTTTTATACAATGTTTTCAAAAGGCTTCTGTCTCGGGGTTGTAAAAACTAGGGATTGTTTGGTAATGGGTTAACAAAAAAAAGTCTCTTTCTAGGACTAATTCTATAATTTCAGCCTCACTGGTCATCTGAGAGTCCTAGGTTCAATTCTCACCTTACACATTCGGTCTCTTTGCAGAAGGGCTGTGTGCCTAAAATGAGCAAATTATTTCAGAGCCCTAGCTGAAAAGTGAAAAAACTATAGGAGAACATGAATGGGTTATCTGTATAACAGCCATAATTATGATAGACTGAAAAGGCACTGAAGGAGTAGTTTTAACCCATTACCACACAATCCCTACTTTTGATGCCTCTGAGAAAGAAGCCTTTAGAAAACATTGTGGGAAAAGGAGAAAATGCTGGTAACCAGCATTTTCTCCTTTTCTCACAATGTTTTCTACCTTTCACAAAACAAATTTCAAATTTTCAGTCACTTTTACTTTGTCGTCTGCAAATGCTTTCAATTTGGACCAGTCTAAAATGTTGTCATTTGGTAATGGGTTAATATACTCCAACTGCAGAATCCATCAACCAAATATTTTCACCATTTATGAATAAAGGGTGTATTCCTTTCGCTACTCCGAACATGTTCTAGGTCAATGGAGTGTTTCAGAACACCGAGCCGTGTTCTTCAGAACATGTTCTGACTGTTCTAAATAAATTGAGGTGTAGCGCATCTGCTGAAGGGTTGCTAGGTGATTCAAGATAGCTGAAAGACGGACAATTCTTCATGCCAAATTTGCAATTGTCCTTTTTTTCTGATATGAATGCCATAATAGGGGCATACTAGACTCGTCTCTACTCTCTCTCTCTGCAGCTAATCATATCCTTAACTAACACAGCTAAGACAGTTAGCTCTTGCAACAGCCATCATGCCAATGTACTTTCATTTCAATATGGTTAAGAATATAATAATTAGGGCCTTCAACTGTGTAAATTAAGGGGCATTCGGATATTCCTATAACGTGTCGTCTAGGATCATCCTGCTTGGACTGCACAGGCTAATCAAAGACGGCACCTTACGACTTCATTAGATTTTGTGCTACAGTAGACTTGCTCAAAACAGAAAGTTACAAAAAAACTGAAAGTGTCATTTTGGATTAGCCTGAACAGGCTCCGCAGGCTGACCCTAGATGATACTTTACACAAATGTTTGAATGCTCCTTTTCATGTATTGCAGGCCATATAATGGCACAGTTCACATAAGATTTGTCTTTCTATTATGACACAAAACATAGTGGAAGGAGGAAGAAAGGCCTTATCATACAATATTTTTAAGCGTTTCTTTTCTCTGAGGATTGTTTGGTAACGGGTTAAACCTTAGGTCCTTCAGCAAACAACTTCAAGTTTTTACATAATGAGCAAGACAGTTTCTGTGAAAACAGTGTGGAAAAAGGAGAAAATGCTGGTAACCAGCATTTTCTCCTTTTCCCACATTGTTTTCTACTCATGCCGATAAAAGTACCATCATAATATGCCACGTTTGTCTTTTGCAAATGCTTCTAAATTGGACCGGTCTAAAATCTGTGGCCTGGTAAAGGGTAAGAGAAGGTCATTACAAGTGCATTACTGGTACTTTCCCACAAAATGACCAAGAACACAAGGTCTAATGTTCTGTTCATTAGAATATTGACTTGCTTCCAAAATACTGCCAATTAACCAAAGGTTCATATAAATACAGTCTCTTATTGTCCAATCTACAATCGACAATCCATTTGAAGAAATTCTGAGAAGGGCTATGGCAGGAACATTTCTGAGAAGTTAAATATTAAATAAAAATATTGGATAAGTTTGGGATTAGAAATGTTTTAAATGAAATTTTAAACACACACCCATGCACACACATCCACAAGCTTGCTGGCTTTCGACCAATGGAGCTAGACATGCAATCTTCAGGCAACTTTTTTTCAATGAAAGTGTCCATATCATTCAAACTAGCTCTGTAATCTGAATGGTTTCACTATTTTCAAGACTTTCTCCACTTAACTGTTTGTGCACTTAATTCATGCTTCTTTCCCACTGGAAGTTAAATGGAGAAATCTTAGCAATTTCTCCATTTGTCACACTGGTTATATAATAATCTCCAAAATACTACCTGAGCCATTCTTTGTGAAAAAGGGGGCTTAAGGCATTGGCAAAAATTTATCAATCATGTTCAGCCTGCGCAGTCCACACAAGCTAACCTGGGACAAAACTTTTTCACTATTGGTCAATTTTCTGTATGTCAAAAGGCCAGTCTACCTCACGATATAGTCAGTTGTTTAACCTTTTACCAAACAACAAAGTTTTAGACTGGTCCAGATTGAAAGCATTTGCAGACGACAAAATAAATGTAACTCAAAAATTGAAATTCGTTTCCACCAGGGTAGAAAACATCGTGGGCAAAGGAGGAAATGCTGGTTACCAGCATTTTCTCCTTTTCCCACAATGTTTTAAAAAGGCATCTATCTCAGGGTCGTAAAAACCAGGGATCGTTTATGAAAGGGACTTAAACAAGAAGCTGTTATGGATCCATAATTAGTTGAGGTCTTGCAACGATTTTATATCACAAGTGATGCATCATGCCCACTTTTGCCGGAACCTGGCTTAACCCTTTACCACACAATGCTGACTTTTGATGGTCCTGGAAAAGAAACCTTTTGAAAACATTGTGGGAAAAGAAGAAAATGCTGGAAACCAGCATTTTCTCCTTTTCCCACAATGTTTTATACCCTATTCTATCAAAGAAAACTTTTACACCATTTGAGCCACACTGAAATTGTCGTCTGCAAAGGTGTTCAATTTGGACAAGGCATTCAAAAATTTTGTCATCTGGTAAAGGCTGAAATATATTTCTGGAAAAGAAGTCCTTTGAAAACATTGTGGGAAAAGAAAAAAATGCTAGAAACCAGCATTTTCTCCTTTTCCAACCATGTTTTCTACTCCATCGAAGAAAAATTACATCATTTGAGCCACACTAAAACTTCTTCTGCAAATGCTTTCAATTTGGACAATGCTAAAATTTTGTCATCTGGTAAAGGGTTAAATAAAATGTACAAAGACAATTTTCCTTTAGAATCTTTTGCATAACAGTAATTCCTATACCAGTGTCAGTGTATCGGGTTTACTTCGTCCTTGTAATCCTATAATACAGTAATATCCTACACATTGTTTTGTGCAAGTCATACTGACGATCAATCAAGTCTGTAAATTGAAATGGCTGAAGAGACAGCTGCTTATCAATCATTGGCTACCAGTTTTAGTCTCTGCTGGAGAAAAAAAAAGGAGGGGAGGGGGGCTTATTATTGATTGATTGACTGTATGGTGTTTAATGCCTTTTTCAACATTACTTCAGTTAGCATTGGCCAGTGCACCTATCTATGCTTTCCTGGATACTCTTTAACAAGTACTCCGCACAATTTTCTTTCCAATCCACTGGCTGCTTTCCCACATAACCACTGTCGAAACAATGGTCAGCGGTGAGAGAGGAATGAATCCTGCTGCAATGACTATCATCAATCCTCTGAAAGAAACTGGAAGAACTTGGGATCTAACTCACGACCCCCTGTTCCTGTACTCTACCGACTCAGCTACAGGGGCTAAACAAATGTGTCCTTTATAGAGTTAAAAACGTGTGAAAAAGGGAAAACGCTGCTTTGAATTTTCTAAAGCCTTTTTCCTCAAGGTGTTAAAAGTCAGGATTGTGTGGTAAAGTGAGGATGGGACAATAAACCAAATTTCTTTTTTTTTTTTTCAACTTTTTCATTTTTTCAGAAAATTTTCAACAAGAGCTAAGTTGCAAAGCAGTACATATGTGCCCAAAAGGGGTTTGAAAGTAAAATGGGTTAAAAAAAAAAGACAGAACTTTAACCCTTTACTCCATAGTACTCATTTCTACACATTGCTTGTAGGGAGCCTTTAGAAAACATAGTGGCAAAAGGTGAAATTGCTCGTGATGAGCAATTTCACCTTTTGTCACAATGTTTTCTTTGCTATCCAAAGGGGTCACATACATTTGGATGTAATAAAGCTTGGCATTAACCCTTAACCCAACAATCCATGGTTTTCACAACTTTGGGAAAGAAGCTTTTGAAAACATTTTGGGAAAAAGGAGAAAATGCTGGTATCCAGCATTTTCTCCTTTTCCCACAATCTTTTCTACCCTATCAATTACAGAATCATCACTTGAGGTACATTTACATTGTTGACTACAAAGGCTTTCAGTTTGGTTTGGTCCAAAATTTTATTCTTTGGTAAAGGGTTAATTTAAATATGAAAAATACAATGTGTCCACTTGAATACATGGAAACCACAATTAGTGATCTCTAAGAAGAATAAATTTAGTGGTTCTGCCACTGAGTGTAAACCAAGTATTGACACTGAATATCAGCTGTGCTCTCAAAAAAGCGGGCTAAATGCCACTCCTAAATGCATGATGCCACGCAAGTCAATGTATGGTTGTGGATCAATAAAGTCCATTAAGACTAAAACCCTGCAGAATCAGGAGGCAAACTGGTCCTTGGAATAGCAAAAGCAAAATGTTTCAGTCCAGGTCAACCTGCATGGACTGGGCAGACTGACCAGGCTACTTTTTGTAGATGCATCAAGGCTCCTCTTGCCGAAGTGTGGTTTATATACAATGTAGTTACATGCATTACCACTTAGTCCATCAAACAACCCCTTCTTTTCACCCTTTACTCCATACATACTCATTTCTATGCATTGCTTGTAGGTGTCTTTGGAAAACATTGTGGCAAAAGGTGAAATTGCTCGTGATGAGCAATTTCACCTTTTGCCAAAACGTTTTCTATGCTATCAAAAGGTGTCATATACACGTAAGAAACAACTTTATCCTTACTGTTATTTAGGGTCAATTAGAGATACAATTTCAGACTGGTCCAAATTTTAAACTGTTTGCAAATGACAAAATGAAACTACATGTAACTGAAAATTTGAAATTTGTTTTAGAAACAGTAGAAAACATTGTGAGAAAAGGAGAAAATGCTGGTAACCAGCAAACATGTTTTCAAGGGCTTTCTTCCTCAGCGTCATTAAAAGTTGGGATTCTGTTGTTAAAAGTTTACAAAAAAAGAATACAATTGGACTTGTTCAATTTAAAAGCACTTGCGGACAAGAAATTAAAGGCGATTCAAATAAATTTTGATCTGAAAAGGATAAAAAAACATTGCTGTTTAAAAGGATTTTCTCCTTTTCCCACAATGATTTCAAAAGCCTCCTTCCTCAGGGTTTTTACCACCCGTGATCATGTAGTAAAGGGTCAAGTCAAAGATATTCCAACTAGGAAAGAGAATGACAATACTGGATAATAATTATAAATAACTCTTACCCTTTCCATTTCCACAAACTCCTCGTCCAAGGCTGTTCCTTTGGCCCCACCAATCTTTTCACTCATGAACTGAAAATGATAACAGAAATAACAATAGCTGTATTTGACTAATAATTACACCTTTTTCTGCTGCACTCTTTGTATTCCCCTGGTAAATTTCATGACTTCGTAAACTTCCATAAAGCAGAAACCTTACACTCTCAAATTGTCATGAAACAGACACTCTACAGGTAGGCGGAGCTTAATACTTATTTTCTTTCTTCACAAAACTTGACCAGTTGAATGCCATTAATGGTGACCACAGTTTTCATGTTTGAAGTTACATTTATGTCTAATTCTAAGTTATTACTAATTAGAATATAACTGTAACCATAACTTGTTTTGTAAACATTTAAGACGAAGATTGGACAGCCTGTTTAGTAAAGCCTGATCTTTACAAAAGATTCCGCCTCATCCTCACTGAACTGTCTGCCATTTCATGCCATTCTGGCCAAAAGCAGTTCTGCGTTTTTTATCCACTTTTAAGCCTTTTCTCTTAACTTTATTTAGTATTTTTGGGATTCACATCTACTTTCCCAACATCAAAAAAATTTATTTGTTGAAAACAATTCGCAGACAAGAAATCAAACATAGCTTATACTTGGTACTTTTTCTAGTCTTATCTTTGTTCAAGGACTCACTTCCTTGCAGATAGCAAGACTAATGTTGATTTTTTGACAGAGCCATATTTTTTTCATTGATTAAAGACTGACAATGTTCTGGTAACATCAATACACAGTCCAGTTTTTTGTCTCATTTTCTTTTCGTACTCTAGATTTTTCATTTACTCGCAAAGTTGCAGTGTTGGCAGTATGCCCTAAATGTGATTGTTAGTACATGTAGCTCTTTGTGCGCAAGGTTGAAAAAAATTGTGGATCATTTCCTAAGAACGTGTCAAAATGCACAAAAATGTGCATAAAGTAAAACCCTTTTTGTGGTCATCATTACTTTGACTGGCTGCTTTACTAGACCAGAAAATTTTAGCCTTGTCCAAATTGAAAAAACACTAGCTGACAACAATCTCAGTGTGGCTCAAATGGGATAATTTTTCTTTGATAGAATTGAAAACATTGTGGGAAAAGGATGCTGGTTACCAGCATTTTCTCCATTTACAGGGTTTGAATTTCATTTTTTTATCCACTTGCAAATTTTAGCAAATAGCTTTTATTTCCACTTGCAAAATTAAAACTGGACTTGCATTTTTTTTAAGCTCAGCCTGCCTACCAATTGTAAAGAACGCATGGCCGGTAAAAACTATTCAATTCTATTCGATTACGTAACCTGTCAACCAGAGACAACAAACAAACAAAAGGAATGTTAATTGACATTAAAACCCTCATTTAACCATTTAGTTGAATTTCTGTTCTAATGCGAGGTTTAATTTCTACAAATCTTGCACTGGTGAACGATTTTGTAAATGAAAAAAGGACGTGTCACATCCAAATATCTGCGTGTCCGGTAACTGGTTTAGCAAGTCCACCACATCTGACTTGCTTCTCGTTGCTATTTGTGCGCAATAATTTATCTTTTCACGAAAGATTAACAAATGTTTTTGTTTAAAAGTCAGAGATTGAATTCGCCTACTGTTTTTTCCGTATAAAAAACGCAAAACCTCAGTATTGGCTGCAAGTGCAGACGAACGCACTTGCCTCACGAAACTCGGGTAACGAACGACAACTCGGAGGCTTCAATGGCGACATGTAAAATTATCGACATCCGTCGAAGAGTGTTCTCAGTGCGATATGACCGATGTTTATCCAGAACAAAAAGAATTACCCTTTTTTTTTTGTATTCACATATGAAATTTAGTACATTTGGTAACTGTTCTTCAATAATTTGCACTCACATTTTTTTGCAAGTGCTTGAAATTTCAACTCGCATTTTCCAATTCTGGCTTGCATTTAGCGAGTAAATATGTGGGAATTTCGAACCCTGATTTACCACAATTGTTTCAAAAGGTTTCTTTTCCAGGGGCGTCAAACGTCAGCATTTTGTGGTAATGGGTTAAGGGGCACCCTTTTAAATCATTACACAAGTTATATTTTTGTACACTAAAATCGGACCCCACTAAAATAGTCAATTAAGTTCTTTGAAAAACTGGCATAAGCATAAATGTTAGCCTTTTTTTTTTATTTTCAAATTAATTTTGAGCACAAGATTTAAATATATGGATATTTCTGTTTACATCACCGGGGGCAAATTTTGCCAAATTGTATTAACAACCAGCCAAGCGATAAACTGTCATTTCGAATTGTTATTGATCAGCTGGTAATTTCGCAACTACTTCTTTAAAATGACACAAGAAAATTCGTAAATATAACATTGTGATAATATACCTGATTGGCTTTATTCACTTGCTTTTTAAATCCTGCGAGCGACATCTTTAATTCTATAAAATTTGGCAGAAATATACTGAATAAATTGTAAATCCTGTCCTGTCACGGAAATCCTCCCACAACGGCGTGTTTGTACGAATAACAATTTCCGTGAATTATACTCTTGTTATTGGAAGAGAATTCGAGCTGTCAGAAAAACTTCAAGCCTAATATGTTGCTTCAAAGAATATGTCTCCGCAATTCCCTTTTATCGGTATGTATTTTAATGTGCTTCAAAAAGGACAGATCAATTAGAGGCTGTGAACTATAGTTTACGAGCCGCGAATATTGCCAATGTCATGTGTTTTCGTGGGTTGTTTGTTTCAACTCGGCCCATTACTATTTCGACCTAGTCTTTTTACTGGATCTAACCGGGGCTTTTGCAATAAATTGATATATGATAGGGAAAAACAGAGTTCTACAAGTTGAATGCCATGCAAGCACGAATAATTTTATTGTCAACTCTGGCTTATCAATGTACATGTAAATCTTACAATTGACCTTCCAGTAAACGGGAGTTTGGCACACCCCTCTAGTAGTAACACGGTATTTTGGTTGTCAAGCCTGACAAACGAGAAATTATGTTAGACTTATTTGTTTACATGACGCCCAATGCTGCTTTTTCGTTGGCCGATAAGACATTGGTAGACCTGTCAATTAAAATCGGCAGAAGGGTCAATTTGTCCATTTGGCACTTGATTTCATCGTAATGTGCCTAAATCTATATAAAACCCTAGTTAGACCTCATTTAGAATATGCCAGCCCAGTTTGGTCTCCCTTTCTTAGGAAGCAACAAGTAGCAATAGAGAATGTACAACGAGAGCAACCAGATTATTAAAAAATATTTCACATCTTTCATATAAAGACAGACTTCTACATCTTGGTCTTCCATCACTTGAATACAAACGAAATAGAGCGGACATGTTACAAGTTTTCAAAATAGTACACAATTATGACAAGATCTCAAATACAGAATTATTAAGGTTATCAAAATACAGCAGAACAAGAGGACACAATTTTAAGCTACAAAAGCAAACAGTCAAATCTGAAATTCGAAAAAATAGCTTCAGTAACAGAGTCATTGATACCTGGAACAGTCTTCCATATGATGTTGTAAACGCAGAAAGTGTAAATTCCTTCAAAAGTAAACTCAACAGACATTGGAAAACTCGATTTTTGGTAGTATTAAAGCATCATTGCAGGAAGAAAAAAAGATCAGATGCTTTTTCTTTAACTCTTTACCAAATGACAAAATTTAAGACTGATCCAAATTGAAAACAGTTGCAGATGATAAAATAGAAGTGCCTGAGCCCTGAAAATTCGAAATTTGTGTTTAAAAGGGTACAAAACATTGTGGGAAAAGGAGAAAATGCTGGTTCCCATAATGTTTTCTACAAGATTCTTTCTCAGGGTCGTTAATAGTCAGGATTGTGTGGTAAAGGATTAATTAATTCCTTAAAGATTTGTTGACAAAGTCAAGATATATTGCACAATTATTTATGTTATTTGTTAAATTTTCAAGCCTACTTTTTCAGGATTTTATGCTGCAAATTGCCTGTGTCAGTCTGTCACATAATTTAATTCAGAAGGTAACGAGTGACACAAGAAAAGAAATTACATGTATCAATTCTTGATAAGCGTTAGTTTTTTATTGCAAAAACATCTAATTTCAGAAGTCACTGTTTACATCGTATCTCCATACAAGTGGTACAGTCAGAAAGGTAATTTCTTTGGGTGTTTTATATTGCAGTGGTACAGGAGATTCTCTTCAGATTTTCAACACACAATTCCAGGTTTTAATTTCCTAGATCATTGTATGATGTAACTGTTTAACGCCGTTTTCAACAGCATTTCAGTTAATATCGAGGTAGCCAGTGCAACTATCCATGCATTCCTGGAGTTTCTCCAGTACTTTGCACAATTTTCTTTCCAAGCCACAGGCTGCTTTCCCGCATGATCATGGTCAAAACAATGGTCAGCGATGAGAGAGGAATGAATTATGTCGCAGTGACTATCATCAATATTCGGAAAGAAATTGGCTGAGCCAGGGGCCATAGCCAGGGATTGAAAGCTAGGCCCCGTGTTTTGTAGCCCTGCATGCTACCGACTTAGCTACTATTGCTCAGTACAGTGAAAACATTGTGGGAAGGAAAAAAATGCAGTTTAAACACATTTTCTCATTTTCCCATAATGCTTACTGCCATTCCAAAAACAAAGTATCTAATTTTCTTGTTGGTATTATTTTGTCATCTAGGTAAGGGTTAATCCTTAAAGAGAAGCCTTTTGAAAACATTGTGGGAAAAGGGGAAAATGCTGGTATAACCAGCATTTTATCCTTTTCTCTCAATGTTTTCTAATTCATCAAACACAAATTGCACCATTTGAACCACACTGAAATTGTCATCTGCAACTGTTTTCAGTTTGGACAAGTCACTGTCTTAAATTTTGCCATTTGGTAAACGGTTAAAGAAATACAAGATTTAGTCCATGGTTTTCTTTGAGATTTTGTATTGTCCAATGAGGTGTTTCTATGTTACCTCTTTTCTCAAGAGTCACATGTTCAGTGTTTTTTACCCACACATAATCAATTATATTTTTTTATTGTTGTTATGTTGTCTGCAATAGCTTTTGATTTGGACCAGTCTTAATTTTGTCATTTAGGGAAATAGGTAACCAAAAAGGTTGCTAATCTTTGATCTAAGTGTTGAATAAAAATGGATTTCAACTTTCAGTATACATGCATATACCTATCCAGACTTTTTTTGTGTTTTTTCATATACATGTATTTCTGTCAACCTTTCACAAATTTCAGACAAGATAAATTTTATTACCATACTCTTGTTTTACAGAGCTGGAATATTGGTAAGATCAACCATGTTGCTATAGCAACACCCAATTTAGACAAAGCAGCTGCCATGTACCGAGATGTATTGGGAGCCAAAGTCAGCGACAAAATGGTAAATTTATTCTTTCCACAGATACCTGTAACTGTAGAAAAACAAATTTTACTTCCCTGTCATAAAAGTTTAAAACACTGACCAGGGGTTTCATATGCAGAGAGAAAAGATCAATTTCTCATGAATTATTGATGAAGCATTTTGATTGTTGATCTCAAGTTTCTCTTTGAGAAAATTTGAACTTTTTTTATCATAATTATACCATAATTTCTATTTTTTACTTATTGATATCCCATTACATCATTTGTTGCAAATCAAGCTTATTACATCATTTGTTGCAAATCAAGCTTATTACATCATTTGTTGCAAATCAAGCTTATTACATCATTTGTTGCAAATCAAGCTTAGCGATACTTGGTGAGTGTATCATACAGCCAGTAGCTACCAGGTCAGTTTGTATCACACAGAGCTTGTAATCCAGAGGTCATCAGTTCGTTTTCTGCAGGGGTCAAACTCTTTCTAAGGATTGATGATGGTCTCATTGTTTCGATGATGTTATTTTCGGAGAACAACCAGTGGCTAGGAAAGAATACTATATGGCTTGCAACACGCGAAAAGGGGCATTCGGACATTTGTGTAAAGTGTCGTCTCGGATCAGCCTGCGCAGTCCGCGCAGGCTAATCTGAGACGAAGCTTTACGATATTATTAGATTTTGTGCCACAGTAGACTTGCGAAAAAAAGAAAATTTCATAAAAAACGGAATGTGCCATCTCGGATTAGCCTGCGCAGACAGACGACACTTTACGCAAATGTCCGAATGCCCCTTTTCGCATGTTGCAGGCCATATCAAGTGCTGGTAGATGAAACTCAGGAAAGCAGAGATAGGTCCGCTGGTTGCATAAAATAATGTTGGAAAAGATGTTTAAATCACAAACAAACATGATAATCCTGCACCCTATTCTATATGTGGATGTAAGACCTGTGTTGAAAATTTTGCGAATTATGTGTTATGGATTTTTTTTTGCATACTTAAATGTTTGCGAATGCAAGAAATACATTATTTGTTGGTATACTAGTGGCAGAATTTGCAAACAGAAAAGTTTGCAATTTTTTTTTGTAATTTTTCAAATTTGCATGGTCGAAAAAATTTTCACATCACAAAAATTGCCACTCATACAGTATTCATTAAGTTGTGGTTCTCTTACAGGCTTTACCAGAACATGGTGTTTATACAGTATTTGTCGAACTTGGGGAAACAAAAATAGAGGTACGTAACATGGGGAAACAGAATATTAAAGGTTTGTAAACAAAAACACCAAGTACTTCTTACAAGTTTTAATGATTTCGCAGATACTGTAGTAACAGAATGGTCCTGTACAATATAGTCATGCAGTTACACTGTGCGGTTCTCTTTTCTCAACAGTGTGTTTTAATTTTGGAATTTACTTAGACATTTAGACATTAATCATTCATTTCACAAAGCCCTGATAGTTCAATTGGTAGCATGCAGGAATTGAGAACAGGGGGTCGTGGATTTGATCAGAGACTTCAGTAAAGCATGGATAGGTGCCCTGATCTCCGTGATATAACTGAAATAATGTTGAAAATGGCATTAAACACCATACAATCAATAAAATATCCATTTCAATCATCCATCTTTTAAAAAGACTGTCACCATGTTTCAAAGTAATCTGTAGCAGGGGATAGCAAGGGAAAACCTATGTGTAACGGAAGTCAAAAAATAGTACTTTGCACAAATTAATTGGAAACTGATAAAGTGTGTGATCTTATTGCTTTTCCATACAATGCCAACTCTTAACAAATCTGTTGAAGAAAATTTCTGAAAACATTGTAGGAAAAGGAGAAAACGCTGGTTACCAGCATTTTCTCCTTTTCCCACAATGTTTTCATAAGCTATCTTTCTCCTTTTTGTACCAAGTTTTCTATCCTAGCAAAGAAAAGTTGCATCATTTGGGCCACACTGAAATCATCATTTACAAATGCTTTCAATATGGATTGGTCTAAGATTTTAATTATGTGATATTATCTACCATATTAACCATACTCTAGTTAAAATCATTTACATAAATTTATTTTCAATTTTTTCTCTCGGCATTGCTTGGCATATGTCATGAGTTGTCACGGAAATATTTTGTGCGATATACACCAACAATCAGCCCTTCACTGACTAGATAAGTTAATTGAAACTTTCTGGTCAATTGTAAAAAGAAATAGCAATTTCGAAGTTATTTCCTCTGCATATATCTCCTCATCAGACAGTATAGATCCAAGATCAGACTGCACTTTCTGTGTTGTCTAATCTTGACCCACACTGGCAGCAAAAGGGCTTTGTGGGCTAAGGGTTAAATTGCTTACCAGTGTACATGTATATAAGTACCTTCTTGCGTATATGTAACTATCCGAATAACAGTCAGAGTTCATTTTATATACCTACTTCAGCATAAAGGTAAGAATCAGGTTAAATGAAATAGGCAATTAACCCTTTCCCAAACGACAAATTTTGGACTCTTTGAAACAAAACGAGTTTGCGGACGACAATTTTAGATTTGGAGAAAATGGCAGAAAGTTCTCAAAAAGGGTAGAAAACACTTTCGGAAAAGGAGAAATTGCTCGTTAAGAGCAATTTCTCCTTTTCCGACAGTGTTTTCAAAAGACTTTTACTGCAGATACGTAAAAACTAGGGCTTGTTTGGGAAAGGGTTAATGGATAATACTTTTATTAACAGCTCTTACATCCACTGGGTGACAAAAGCCCAATCAAGAATTTTTTGGAGAAGAACAAAAGTGGAGGAATGCATCACATATGTATTGAGGTTTGTCTGTTGTTATTCTCTTAGATGCTTTCTCATTATGTAAAACTCTCTTTTCATGGAACAGACCTTAACTGGCAAGCAACACAGGAAAAAGGGGCATTTGGACATTTGTGTAAAGTATAGTCCCGGATCAGCCTGCGCAGGCTAATCTGAGACAGCACTTTACGACTACATTAAATTTTGTGCTTAACTCATTATCAAACGACAATATTTTAGGCTTTTCTAAATCGAAAACATTTGCAGACGACAAAGTAAAAGTGACTGAAAATTCGAAATTTGTTTTGTGAAGAGTAGAAAACATTGTGGGAAAAGGAGAAAACGCTGATTACCAGCATTTTCTGCTTGTCCCACAATGTTTTCAAAAGGCTTCTTTCTCTTGGTTGTTAAAAGTCAGGATTGTTTGGTAAAGAGTTAAGTAGACTTGCACAAAACAGAAAATTACATAGAAACGGAAAGTGTCCTACCGGATTAGCCTGCGCGTACGTAAATGCCCGAATGCCCCTTTTCACGTATTGTAAGCCATACGTTTTATGAATATGCCTCAAGAGCTGTCAGTTCATGGCTCCAAGTCCAGTCAGGGACCAACTTACCTTGTGTTTAAGTCTTTACCAAAATTTAGACAAAATTTTAGGATTGTCCAAATTCAAAGCATTTGCAGAAGACAAAATAAACGTGACTCAGAAATTTAAACTTGACTTTAGAAAAATAGAAAACATTGTTGGAGAATGAGTAAATTCTGGTTACCAGCATTTTCTCTTTTTACCACCATTTTTTTCAGAAGGCTTCTTCCGCAGGGGCGTAAAAACCAGGGATTATTTGGTAAAAGGTTAAACAGCCCAAAGAAGATAGGTTTTAACTCATTACTAAATGACAGAATTTTAGGTTTGTCCCAATAGAAAGTATTTGCAGACGACAAAAAAAAGAGACTGAAAATTTGAAATTTGTTTTGTGAAAGGTAGAAAACATTGTGGGAAAAGGAGAAAATGCTGGTTACCAGTATTTTCTCCTTTTCCCAAAATGTTTTCTAAAAGCTTCTTTCTTAGGGTCGTCAAAAGTACGTATTGTGTGGTAATGGGCAAAGCTTTTACCAAATAAGTCTTTGTTTTAACAATCCCGAGATAAAAGCATTTTGAAAAAATTGTGGGAAAAGGAGAAAATGCTAGTAACCAACATTAATTTTTCTCCATTTCTCATAAAGTTTTTTATGGTATTGGAAACAAATTTCAGTTTTTTTTTTTTTTGTCTTTGGTAAAGAGTTAAACACATTTTTGGAAAAGGAGGGAATACTGGTAAACAGTGTTACCTCTTTTACAATTAATGTTTATTAACTACTCAACAAAAATTCTACGAATTTTTAAGCTCCTCAGAATTGAAATATAAACAGATGATGAATTCAAAATAAATACTAAGGGACAGAAATCTACCGACAAGGTGGAACACATTCTTTTCCTTCAACTTTTTTTAAAACTGTTTACAAAAGGATAAACATGGTAGATAGCTTTTGAATACACTGTAGGATGAGAGGAATATATGCTGGTAACCTGCACAGGCAGACCTGAGTCAAAACTTTCTGCTATTGGTCATTATAATGCATCTCCAAGGACCATTCTCCCTGATGGTGTAGTAGATTTTTATATATTCCATAATATTATGTGATGACTTGCTTGGTATAATGCATCACAGAGACACGTTTAAGCCCCCTTTTACCAGAGCATGACTCATTATACTCCCCCCCCCCCTTTCCTCAGAGAGGTATAGTTTTAGTGTCCGTCCATCTTTCCATTCTTCTGTCCATCTGTGTCTCAGTCCGGGGCAACATCTCCAATACAATTGTGTGGAATTTTGTGAAACTTTATACATGTGTAGAATAAGCTATTCCACTGAGTTTCTTTTCTTAATTCATTGCACAATAGTCGACTTGGAGTGATTCGAGTTATGGGATCATTTAAATAGTTTAAAAGGTCTTTTTTGGTGGGGGATATCATTCATTTATATGGTTTAAAAGGTCTTTTTTAGTGTGGGATATCATTTCCATGAAATTACTTGTTTATTTAAGGTTGATGACATCAAGGAAGCCATGAAGGAATTGAAAGATAAAGGAATCAGACTGTTAAGTGAGGAGCCCAAAATAGGAGCCCATGGGAAGCCCGTTGTGTTTCTCCACCCAAAGGACTGTGATGGGGTTCTGACAGAATTAGAACAAGTGTAGAAAGAGATTTTTTATATAACATGAATATTAGACTCTTGATAAAAGAAAATAGATCTGGAAATGACAAATTCAGAACTAATTCAGTAAAACAGAAGTCTATTGATAGGGTTGAAAATATTTTTTAGAATTTTTTAGAATAACATAACATTTTGTTAACTGTTTGCAAAGGTCAAAATTTTAAACCAGTCTATGTGGCTTGCAACATGCGAAAAGGGGAATAGAGACTTTTGCATGAAGTGCCATCTGTGATCAGCCTTTGCAGTCTGTGCAGTCTTATATCAGATGGCACTTTATTACTGCATTAAATTTGGTTCTTTGATGACTCTTGTGCAAAACAGATAGTTACATGAAACAGAAAGTGAGGTTTCGGATTAGCTGATCCAAGATGACACTTTACGTAAATGTTTGAATGCCCCTTTTTGCTTATTGCAGACCATACTCAAAGTATATTAAGTCTTGGATACATGATGGTTTTCATCCTTGATA
Organism: Tridacna crocea; assembly: GCA_943736015.1. NCBI lineage: Eukaryota > Metazoa > Mollusca > Bivalvia > Cardiida > Cardiidae > Tridacna > Tridacna crocea. The sequence continues at coordinate 26,407,365 of OX031066.1, read as the reverse complement.
GGGCAGAAAACACTAGAGAAATAGAGGAGAATGCTGTTGACCGGCATTTTTTTTTCTTTTGGAGGATTTTTCCAAAGTCTTCTTTCTCACGGTCGTTAAAACTCAGAATTGTGTTGTAAAGGGTGAATTTTGTTCTTTCTTTCTTTCTGACCAAAGATTTTTAGCTCTTTATCACATGACAAACTACAAAATTTTAGATTTGTCCGAAATTTTAGACTTGTCCAAATTGGAAGCATTTGCAGACAACAAAATAATTGTGATTGCAAATTTGAAACTTGACTTTAGAAGAGTAGAAAACATTGTGGGAAAAGGAAAAAATGGTGGTTACTAGCATTTTCTCGTTTGTCCTCAATGTTTTCAGAAGGCCTCTTCCTCTGGGTCATAAAAAAAACCAGGGATTGTTTGGTAAAGGGTTAAATGTCAAAGCTTTTACACTTGACAACATAAATGTTACTCAATAATTGATGTTTACATCTCTGGAAGTGAAGAAAAACTTTTTGGAAAAGGAGAAAATGTGGGTTACCAGCATTTTTTTCTTTTCCCACAATGCTTTCAAAAGGCCTCTTTTTCAGGTTTGTTTAATCATAAGGATGTGGGGTAAAGGGTTAAAACAAGAGACTACTTTGATTTACTGTTGAGATTATATATATGTACCTGTGGGAAAAAAATAAAGCATGTTCTATCTCAAACAGTTAAAACAGTTCTTTTCTCCCAGATGTATTGTTCTCTTTAATATTTCTGTTCAGCATTTAATGGGGCCATACCTGTAAGTTAAATTCTCTCCCTTGCCAGATAAAGACTGAAGGTCGCCAAATAACAGATTGTCTTTAACCCATTACCAAACGACAATATTTTAGACTGGTCCAAATTAAAAGCATTTGCAGACGACAAAATAAAAGTGACTGAAAATTTGAAATTTGTCTTGTGAAGGGTAGAAAACATTGTGAGAAAAGGAGAAAATGCTGGTTACCAGCATTTTCTCCTTTTCCCACAGCCCGCCCGGGTGGCTCAGTGGTGAGCGTGTCGGACTCATGACCTGGTGGTTGTGAGTTCGATACCCGGTTGAGGCGAACTTTCTTTCCGGCGTATTTTCGCCTCTCACCTCTGCTAAAGCATGTGAGAAAAGTAGTCGGTGGCTTTAGAAAGAAAGTAGTGTAAGTACCGGTGTGAGAAAGCCAGGAAACACATGTGCGTCACCGACTGCCATGATATGACCTTAGATGTTAAAGTGGCGTTAAACCCCAATACAACCAATCCTTTTCCCACAATGTTTTCTAAAGGCTTTTTTCTCAGGGGCGTCAAAAGTAGGGATTGTGTGGTAATGGGTTAACCTGTATTCCTTTGTTTTTATCCTTGTTTTCCTTGAGGATATTGCTATAATTATAATATGATTTATGATACATGTGTAAGGTCCCCATGTAATTCAAATTAAATTCTTGTCTTTGTCATCAGGAACTGCATGTATATCGATTTGTAAAGCAATTTTAAGTATATTTAGTTGAAATATTATCTCAAGAAAATCGCTGTTCAGTGCAAGAAAATAAAGGATAAAATCCAAGTAATCCCCTTATCAAGACTAATCTAGTACTGGAGAAAAATCAAGGGAAATAACTGAAGAATAGGCCTCATGATATTTAAGGTAGTAGACCCCTAATACCTCTAGTGCTGAATTGCATAAAGTTTTCTTGATAGTTAATATAAACGGATTTATACAGGAATAATACTTTTGCACATTTTTAACGGACCAGAAATTTGTTTATGCCTATCTTGAAATTATTTGTAGATACTTTTGTTAGTTTTCAGAAAAGGGAGGTAATTACTATCTCTCTTTGTAATGAAAATATAGTGGTTCTAGATTCATAAATGATAATTCTAGAAAAGACAAAAAGGGAAAAATGGCTTGGTTAAAGCAGTACAATAACACTTTTTTTTAATTATAGCAAATTTTGTAGGATAATATTATTGTGGAAATAGCTGTTTTCTATTAGGGGTCTACTACGTTAAGGTAGTACCATTCTAATGAAAAACAGCTAGTTTCACAATGATATTATGCTAAAGAAATTGCTATGATTAAAAATGAGTATTATTGAAATACTTTGACCAAGCCACTTTTTCCATTTTTCCTTCTTAGAATTACCATTTATAAATCTAAAGCCACTCTATTCTCATTTCAAAGGAAGATAATAATTACCTCCCTTTTCAGAAAACGTTAAAAAAAATCATTAAATATTGTCAAGATAGACAACAAATGAATTTCTGCTCAGTTAGAAGTGTGCAAAAATATATCAATATAAATCCTTATTTATCAACTGATAAAAACATTTATTCCATGTTGGACTCAGAGTGTTAAGATGGTAATACCTTTTAAGTGAATAGGAGAAATGTATCAGACAAAATAAAATCATATGTCATATTAATATATTGGTCTTTGTTTACCTCTTTTTCATCAACCAGCTGATATAGCTCAGTAGGTAGAGCCTAGGACTCGTGAACACAATGTTTCGGGTCACTACAGGTTGTGGGTTCTAATCCCCGGCTGGCCAACTAAATTACTTATAGTCTTTTGGATGAGACATTAAACCGAGGTCCTGTGTGACGGTGCTATACCCAGAACACGTTAATTTTGACCTGTATCCTTGCACTATCCTCTGTAACAACGATCTTCTGGAGGCGTCACTCAGATGGGCAACTGGTAACGGCGATAAATATACGGAAATAACCAACCTCTTTTTCATGGAATATAAAATATGCTTAACTTTTTCCCATAGGTGTAGCTTTCTAGAAAACTTTTATAAAACATTTGAAGCATGCTTTGTGAAAAGGGGGCTTAACTCATTACCAAACGACAAAATTTTAGGTTGACCAAATCGAAAACATTTGCAGACGACAAAATAAAAGTGATTGAAGATTTGAAACTTGTTTTGTGAAGGGTTGAAAACATTGTCAAAAAAGGAGAAAATGCTGGTGACCAGCATTTTCTCCCTTTCCCACAATGTTTTCTAAAGGCTTCTTTCTCAGGGGCGTCAAAAGTAGGGATTGTGTGGTAATGGATTAACATATCTGCATGGTGCAGGGTACCATGGAAGTCATCATGTGACCGTGACACCGTAAAATACACTTAGTCTAATAAACAACAGAGTTATTAGGTAGACTGGTACTTTGATGTACAGAAAATTGAACAATAGCGAAAGTATCGACCCAGGTCAGCCTGCGCAATATGCGCAGGCTGACCTGGGTAGATACTTTTCGCAGATACATTCAGCCACCTGCTCATAGAGAAAGACTCATTTTATATTGTCTCTCTGATTGTATGCCTTGTTAGCACAGTCAGCCATGTAAGTGGTGATTGGCAATTCAAACTTCCCTTCTATACTGTTATAATATTGTTAATGATTGAAAAAATGTAAAAAAATAAATATAGTGCTGTAAATATACTTCTTTGGAATTGTTGTATCATTGCCCCCTGTGAAGATTTATGCCTATTCTATTTAACCCATTACCAAACAATCCCTACTTTTGACGCCCCTGAGAAAGAAGCCTTTAGAAAACATTGTGGGAAAAGGAGAAAATGCTGGTAACCAGCATTTTCTCCTTTTCCCACAACGTTTTCTACTCTATCAATGAATAATTGCACCATTTTAGCCACATCGAAATTGTCGTCTGCAAATACTTTCAATTTGGACTACCCTAAAATTTTGTTGTCTGGTAAAGGGTTAAGGGTTAATGCATCTCTATTCGTCTGCATCCAGTTCTGTAATGAATTTTATCTTTATTATAATCATTCTTGTACTTTTGTGCCATATGTTGCCCCTGACAGTTGCAAGGTTGCAGAGAATACAATGGATAGAAAAAGCATTTCATTCCATTGCCATAGACATAACCACCACAGTTTCCGATTTTAATCGAAGACAATTCCCTGGCATCTCTTTATCACATACAACTTATATCAATTTTTTTTTATCTGTTTACACAGTTATCTAGATTCTACACACTGTTAAGTTTTAATAGGGTTTGTTTATTTTCTGGCTGTAAGGGTACATCTTTAACCCTTTCCCAAAAGACAAAATTTTAGACTGGTCCAAATTGAAAGCTCTTGCAGACGACAAAATGAACATAACTGAAAAATTGAAATTGGTTTCCAACAGGGTAGAAAACATTGTTGAACAAGAGCGGCAAATTGTCGCAAGATACGCCCATCTTACCCCAAGTTGTAAAGCTGGGGCTTGCACCAGACAAAATTCAAGTATGAAAAACGACAAAGGGCAATAACTCAAAAATTAAGCCAGCAAGAGTTATGATTCTTGTGCACAGCACTCCCCCTTGATGAGATCTATTCACCCATAAAATTTCATAACCCTAGCTAATATAGTTTTGGAGATATGCTCTGGACAAAGATCTGGACGCTGCCTGCCCGCCCGCCCGCATGCCCGTCCGGACGCCTGCCCGCCCGCCACGGGTGATCCCATAATACATCCCGTCTTCGATGGGCGTATAAAAAGGAGAAAATGCTGGTTACCAGCATTTTTTCCTTTTCCCACCATGTTTTCAAAAGGCTTCTTTTTCAGGGTCGTAAAAACAGGGATTGTAAGGGTTAAATAACTTTGAAGATTGCCGTAAGCAGCATACAAACAATCAACCATTCCCTCACTCATAAGAGTATATTTTTTAAAGACCAGTTTTATTCTTTACCAAACAAAAGGTTGTTTGACCAAACCAGGAAATCGCAGCAGGGTCATGAAAATAAAATTGGACATACAAACTTTATAAATATAGGAACACTGTGTGTAAATTTCAGTTGAGTGCCTGAAAAATTGTTGGAGTATTTTGCTGGACAAATTTGTGTCTACAGACAGAGGGTTGGAAAGGGAGACGGACAGACAGACAGCCATGGTGATTCCAGTATACCCCTCTTCCACTTCATTGTTGGGGATATAATGAGAAGTCCAGTAGATTGTTGTTTATAGCAGAAGTGCTTTATTAAAATGCTTAAATGTAATCATAAAAACACAAAACAATAGAAGCAACAGAATACAACATCACTGAAGACTAGACAATGAAAACGTTCGACATGAACATGCCTTAAATAATTGTTCTATGGCTGCCAAAAAGGGCTTATCAGCAAAATTACTGGTCAAGAATGTATATTCAACACTCATTCAAAAAGCAAAAGCCTTTTACTCACAAAGGAATTATCAGGACCGATTTAGCCTGATTATTTACTCAAAATAATTATTATCTCCCATTTGGTCATTCAACCACACAGTCCTACTCTAGATTTTACCTACATTTTTCTAAAGATTTGCAGTGATGTACATTGATTTGCATGTTGACTGAAGCAGACTTTCTTGCAGGTAGATGATCCTTGAGACAAGTGGACAGGCATGTGTAATTACAGGCCTTGTATTACAGGTAAATTAAAGGCCCAGTAAAGGCCAAAATATCAAAGTGGGTTTCATAAATAGAGTTTATTTCATCAGCTTGTGGTTAATATCGGGAAATATTTGCCGAAAAAGGGAAAGGTATGTGAAAATAACAAGTGCCATGGACCTTTCCCTTTTTCGGCAAATATATCCCCATATTAACCACAAGCTGATGAAATAAACTCTATTTATGAAATGACCATTAAGAAAAGGGCTCTTGAAAACAAAATGAAACAAGAGGGCCACTGGACCTGGAGCACTCACCTGAGACTATAGCCTATGAGTGAAATTCAAATCTTTGAACAACTTTTGTAGAGCTTCATCAAAGGAACATCCCTGCTAAGTTTCATCAAGATTAGCCCAGTGGTTCAGGAGAAGATGTTTACAGAAATTGTTTACAGATGAAGGACATAGGGCAATCACAATAGCTCATCTTTCTGCTATGGTGAGCTAAAACGGAGAAAATATTGGTTACATTTTCTCCTCTACTTATACTGATTACCATCCTTTCAAAGAAAAATTTCATTATCCAAGTGTCCTTTTCTTTATCACCTGCTTTATGCTTCAATTTTGAGGAATCTAACATTTTGTTACTTGGTACAGAGTGGAGCAATTTACTACTTCAAGTCTAAAATTTTGGGATTTGGTGAAAATTTTAGCTACTTGCTACCTTAAGTCTGATGATTTGTGGTTTGGTAAAAACTTAAGCAACTGGCTAAAGATGAGGTTTGCTAAAGAGGTAAGAAATTGGCTACCTGAAGTCTCACAATGTTATGCGGTAAAGAGGTAAGCAATTTGCTACCTCAAGTCTAAAGTTTTGTGATTTGGTAAAGAAGTAGGCATTTGGCTACTTCAAGTCTACAGATTTGTGGTTTGATAAAAAGTTAACCAATTGGCTACCTCAAGTCTATGTATTTGCTCTAGGTTTGATAAAAAGTTAAGCAAATCACTATCTCAAGTGTAAAATTGTGTGGTTTACTAAAGAATTAAGTAATTTGCTACCTTTGTCGTTTGGTAAAAAGGTAAAGTGCTCCCTCATAACTAAAAGTTTGTTGTTTGACAAAGATTTAGCTATTAGCTACCACAGATCTCAAGTCTAAAATTTTGTTATTTGATAAAGAGTTAAGCAATTGGCTGCCTCAATTCTTAAAATTTTACGATTTGATAAAGAGTTTAGCAATTGTCTACCTCAAATTTATAGAATTTTGGTTTTGGTAAAGAGTTAACCAATTGGCTCTCTCAAGTCAATAGATTAGTGGTTTTGGTATAGAGTTAAGCAATTGCCTACCTCAAGTCTAGATTTGTGGTTTTGGTAAAGAAGTTAGTATTTGGCTACTTTAAGTCTAAAACTTTGTGGTTTCATACAGGGTTCAGCAATTGGCTACCTCAAGTCCATAGATTTGTGGTTTTGGTAAAGAGCTAAGTAATTTGCAACCACAAGTCTAAAATTTTGTGGTATTGTAGAGAGTTAAGCAATTGGCTACCTCATATCTAGATTTTTGTGGTCTGATAAAAAGTTCAGCAACTGGCTGCCTAAAATGCAAAATTTTGCAGCATGCGGAATGGTAAAGAGGTAAACAAAATGCCACCTTTTGCATGGTAACCCTTTACCAATCAATTCTATGTTTTGTAACCCCAAAAGAAAGAAGTAGTAAAGGGTTTAGTATTACCTATTTATCTACCTACATGTATTATTTACCATTTTAAATATGATTTTTGTCATTTACTTAAAGCATTCACAAATTGCAAAAGACAAATCTGGCAGAAATTAATGATGTTGTCTACAAGAGTAAACAACAGTGGTAAAAGGAAAATGCTCATTGCCAGCATTTGTTTTGCTTTACTTGCATTCTTACAAAAGCCTTCATCTTCAATGTTCTTAAACTTCATTCAGTTACAAGGTTTTTCTCTTGTTACCATAATGTTTTATAGAGCTTAATTTCATAAGGGCTGTTTGGTGCAGTGTTACTCTTTATCAAACAACAAAATTTTAGCCTTCCTTACATTGGAAGCATTAATTTTGCAGGACAAATTAAATGTGATTCATAAATTAAAATTTGATTTCAAGAGGGTAGAAAACATTGTCGATAAAGGAGAAAATGCTGGCTACCAGCATTTTCTCCTTTATCCACAATGTTTTCAAAAGCTTTTTAAATATATGTTCATTAAAACTTTGGATTCTGTGGTATAGGAGAACCAATCATGTGGTTTTCATAGGGCAAACAGAAACCAGCAAAATATTCAAGATCAACAAAACAGCTACTTGTAACCAGGTAATCTTTCACCTTGGGCAACATTTTATGGACTACAATCTCTAGGGAAAGAAGCTCTGTATGAGTGAAGTCTATTTGAAGTCACAAATATTGACAACATTCAGATTGGCTGGCATAAATCATATATCATATGTAAACCCTAAAATGCTGATATGTTTCATACATTCTGGTCAAACACAGCCTTGCAAAAGTAAATGGATTATTTTCTAAATGTACTCTGCTACGGCAAAAGAGGGTTGAACGCATCTCTGTGATGCAATATGATATACATGTGAGAAGCGGCATTCGGACACTTGCCCCTTTACTCCATAGATACTTATTTCTACGCACTGCTTGTAAGAGCCTTTGGAAAACATTGTGGCAAAAGGGGAAATTGCTTGTCACGAGCAATTTCACCTTTTGTCACAATGTTTTCTATGGTTTCAAAAGGTGTCATATACACATGAGAAATTGCTTCATCCTTGCTGTTATTTAGAGTCAATTAGAGATACCATAGAAATGCTTTACAGGGTAAAGAGTTAAAGTGTTATCTCAGATCAGCCAGTGCAGTCCGCACAGGCTGATCAAAGATGGCACTTTACGACTACATTAGATTTTGTCCTACTGTAGGCTTGTGTGAAACAGACAAGTACATAAAAACAGAAAGCGTCTTTTTGGATTAGCTTGCACAGGCTGATCGGAGACAACAATTTACACAATTGTCCAAATGCCCTTTTTCACATGTTGCTGGCCACATACCATATAAGCCACCATATAATTACGGGTCAATAAAATCCATTTGGTGTAACAACGGACAAGATCTGGAAGTAGAATGGCCCTCTCATAAGTAGAAATTTACAAATACTGAAAAAGTCTTGATTCAGGTTAGCCTGCATGGACATAACAGGTCAATACTATTTGTATATGCACCTAGCACCTTTTTCACAGTGCATGGTCAAAATGTTTGTTTCATTTTCTTTGAACTTCTAGGGTTAACAAATAACGCAATGCATACATCAATCACACAACATATCACACTGTTACGGGGGATCACTCCTTCATGCATAGCTTCATCCCGATTAAAATTCAATACCAGACAACTGCGTCAGAGAGATATCTCTTTGGCTCATTATGGTATTGGTCTTTTAAAATCTTAAAAAAACGGGGATATCTATTCTTCTTGGGTTCAAATCCACCAAGATTCGGTTTGTATTTGAGCTATAAATTTATTTTTTTCTTTGTTACCGACTTTGTTCGTAAGAACAGAAGGCAATTGATATGGTTATTTGCATCTCTCTCTTTCATAATTCTCTACCATGCAATGGAGAATTTCAATGACATTGAGGAATAAGGCATTGAACAGAAGAAAGTACTGGCAACCAAATTTTGTTAGTCTGAAAATTTTGAGATTGGTAAGCAAAAAAGCATTGGTTTTGATTTCTTAAAATATGGTTTTATTTAACCATTTCCCAAACGACAGATTTTAGACTCTTCCAAACTCAAAGATTTTTGCAAACTATAATTTCAAATTTGATAAAAATGGCAGAAAGTTCTCTAAATGGGTAGAAAACACTGTGGGAAAAGGAGAAATTGCTCATTATGAGCAATTTCTCCTTTTCCGACAGTGTTTTCAAAAGACTTGTACTGCAGACACATAAAAAGTACGGCTTGTTTGGGAAAGGGTTAATACATGTACTTCATCACACAATCTCGACTCTTCATGATCCAAAGAAACAGGGCCTTTTGAAAACACAGTGGTAAAAGGCGAAAATACTGGTAACCACAATGATTTCTACGCTATCAACAATAAAATTCATCATTTTATTTTGTAGTTTGAATATGCTTTCAATTTGGACATATCTAAAATTTTGTTGTTTGGTAAAGAGTTAACCCATTACCACACAATCCCTACTTTTGACGCCCCTGAGAAAGAAGCCTTTAGAAAACATTGTGGGAAAAGGAGAAATTGCTGGTGACCAGCATTTTCTTTTCCCACAATGTTTTCAACCCTTCACAAAACAAATTTCAAATTTTCTGTCGCTTTATTTTGTCATCTGCAAATGCTTTCAATTTGGACCAGTCTAAAATATTGTCGTTTGGTAAAGAGTCAAGTCAAACTGTGATTTTACACAAATTAAAAAAAAGATACAAGGCGCTGCACTTGCATATTCAACATAAGATTCCAAGTTTTATGTATTCTGCTCGAGATCTGCACTATTTTACAAGATACTGAAGGCTGAGCCAATTACTTGCATGCTTAACTCTTTACCAAACAATTCTTGGTTTTCACTCTCAGAAAGAAGCATTTGGAAAACATTGTAGGTGACCAGCATTTTCTCCTTTTTCCCACAATGTTTTCAATCCTTCCCAGAACAAATGCCAATTTTTGAGTAAAATAAATTTCATCATCTGAGTTAACCAGTCTGCTCTCATACACTTTTTCTCTAGTTATAATAGACTCAGCATAGATAATAAGAGAATCATATGTCACAGCCACTCAACAGAATGCTTCACTTTTTTACAATTTCTGACCTATCTTTATACAACCAGCCTAAGTAAAGGTCACAATCTAAAACAGCAGAGAAAAAAGAAAAATTAAGTGACAAGATAAAAAGGAAATTGCACAAAAAAGTTCAGGATTCATCACAAAACTTAATCTGTAATCTTCAACAAGAAGTGGCTAGCTCGTTATATATACATATAATATTTAAACACTTTATGCACAAAAATATTAAAATATTTATGCATAAAAATAAATATATTATGTACAGTGTAATTAATGGTTATTTTGAAAATTTAACAAGAGTATTTACATTGTTTAATATCGCAACATAATCCTCACATTTTAAGAAAAAAAAAAAGCATCTGTCAATAACTAGTATCTTCTATAAGTAAGATAAACAATCTTTCATCTCTCTCTTTTCTCCCCAAAAAAGTCTCACAACATCCAACAGTGTAATTCTAAAATCAGACAATCTGATCTTGATCTACACGGTCAGCGAAAACCACACTTGGCAGACTTGGAGTTAACATTAAACCTTTTACTAATTAACCCTTTCCCAAATAATCCCTGGTTTTTATGGATAAGGAATAGAAGCCTTTTCTCCTTTTCCCACAATGTTTTCTACCCTTCACAAAACAAATTTCAAATTTTCAGTCACTTTTATTTTGTCGTCTGCAAATGCTTTCAATTTGGACCAGTCTAAAATATTGTCGTTTGGTAATGGGTTAAGTCATTGATTATTGCCTTTTGAAAGTTTTGCGGGAAAATGGAATAAGAAATGCTGGTAATCAGCATTTTCCCCTTTTCTATCTAAGTTCTCTAGCCCTTCAAAGACAGGTTCATAATTTAACCCTTTCCTAAACGACAAATTTTGGACTCTTCCAAACTGAAATTTGCAGACGACAATTTTAGATTTTGAGGAAATGGAAGAAAAATTCTCAAAAGGGATAGAAAACACTGTGGGAAAAGCAGAAATTGCTTGTCACATTGCTTGTCACAAGCAATTTCTCCTTTTCCTACAGTGTTTTCAAAAGACTTTTACTGCAGACAATTAAAAACCAGGGCTTGCTTGGGAAAGGGTTAAGCTACATATACAAACCTAATTGTCTTTTGCTGCATTCTCCATTTTTTCTAAATATAAATTGGTCATACCCCCCACCAGTTTCTTGTCACAAAAACAGATCTTTGTCACAGAATGCAGAACGCTTTAGCTACAAAAGTAAGAGTTGAAAAAAGTTCACGGGGAGATAATTCCATAACAAATAGCAGCAGGGTCATGAAAATTGCACATGCACAACTTCATATATATAAAAACCCTGTGTGTAAATTCGAGTTCAGTAAAACTGTAGGAGTATTGCTCTGGACAAATTTGTGTCTATGGACAGCAGACGGGCAGACAGCCAGCAATTCCAGTATGGATATGGTGGGTATAAAAAATGACCCCCCTTTTCAGATACTAAACAAATGGCCCCAATTCAAAGTAATTATCTTCTGTAGTAAGAGATATAAGAAAATGCTAGTACTGTATAACAATGACATAGTCAGCAAGAATGCTATGATGGTACTGGTAAATTTATTCGAAAACAGTAAAGTCAAAAATACGCAAAAAAAAAGGCGACAATATAGTCAATCATGAATAGAAGGAAAGGAAAAAGTCTAATCACCCAAACAATTAAAAGAGAATCAGCAAATATGCTATAACCTATATCTCCTGGGTGCAAATTCAATTGCTTTTGTAGCCTAAGAAGATCAAGATCAGACAGTTCTGAGTAAGTAGACTGATTTTCAATTTAGAATTATGTTGTCAAACACCTTGGACAAACCTCCAATGGCCGCTCATTTATATTGGACAAAGGAGAAATGGAGAATACTTGTTTTTTACGGTGAAATATCGATATTTTGAGTAAACATCATTGGTAATATCATCACAAGTGGCCAGCCATGAGTGAAAATATTACCAATAATATTCACAAGATGAAGTAAATTTAAAAAAAAAAGTCTATTCATTTCATGCTTTTAACCCATTCTGGGAGGAACTTGTAATCCTTGTAACCTGCATTTTCTCCTTCATCCACAATGTTTTCAATAGCTTTCTACACCAGAATAGTTAAGACTCCTGATTGTGTGGTAAAGAGTTAACTCTTTACCAGACCACACTTTTAACAAAACTTAGAAGGAAGCCTTTTGAAAACATTGTGAAAAAAGAAGCAATTGCTGGTAACCAGCATTTTCTCCATTTACCACAGTGTTTATTATGCTTCCAAAAACAAATTTCAATTTTCCATTAAAATTCATAATGTTATCTGGAAATGCTTTCAATTCATACCAGTCCAAAATTTTGTGGGTTGGGTATAGAGATAATCCATATCCTACTGAGTAATTGAAATGAAATTTTCATTTCAATTGTAAAATCTCAAACATAGCTATTTCAAAGTTATTATGTTTTGGGAGAAAATATCCCTTTATCAGACATTGTAGATCAAAGATCCGACTGCACGTCCTGTGCAGTGTGATCTTGAACTACACTGTTCGAAAAAGGTCAGTGAGTAGCACTTAGCAGCCTATGGATTAACCCTTTCCCTTATGGCAGAATTTTAGCCCTACCCAAACTGAAAGCATTTGCAGACAAAAATGTCTTAGAGGCTGAAATAACACAATTATACTTTCCCGAATGACAAACTTTTGGACTAGACCAAATTGAAAGCATTTGCAGACGACAATTCATTTCTTGCTGAAAAGATGATTTCTGTCTATGATAGGGTAGAAAACATTGTGGGAAAAGGAGAAAATGCTGGTTACCAGCATTTTCTCCTTTTCCCCACAATGTTTTCAAAAGGCTACTTTTCTAGACCCTTAAAAACCAGGGATTGTTTGGGAAAGGGTTAACCCTTTCCAGCATGGCAGAATTTTAAACGTATCTAAACTGAAAGCATTTGCAGACAAAAATGCCTTTGTGGCTGAAATAATACAATTTTACTCTGATAGGGTAAGAAATTTGGCTGGTTACCAGCATTTTCTCCTTTTCCCATAAAATTTTCAAAAGGCTTCTTTGTCAGGGTTTTTAACCCTTTCCCTAACGACAAACTTTTGGACTAGACCGAATTGAAAGCATTTGCAGACGACAATTCAATTCTTGCTGAAAAGATGATTTCTGTCTATGATAGGGTAGAAAACATTGTGGGAAAAGGAGAAAATGCTGGTTACCAGCATTTTCTCCTTTTCCCACAATGTTTTCAAAAGGCTACAATTCCAGACCAGTAAAAACCAGAGATCGTTTGGGAAAGGGTTAAAAGTCGTCATTGTGTGGTAAAAGGTACCCAGCTGACTAAGTGCAAAAAGAATGACCTATTACTTAAGCTGGTATCACTTCTAATGTTCCACACAGACATACAACGATTCAATTCGCTATCACATAACCAACAATAAACCTCTTCCACGATGTCAAACAAAAACTACCGTTGTAAATAGAAGAGTAAAATGGTTTTAAAAAAAGAAACAAAGACAATATAATGGGGCACAGAAGGTGTTAAGGTAAATAGATAAAAATCTGATCTCGACTAATCAATAGTCTATTTCACATAAACTTCTCTCGTCCTGGCACTGTTCTGTACCCGTATGACAACTTTGTCCATCCGAGCATCTGTGTCAATGTTCCCATGGTTACGGAAATACTGGTTTTGCCTTATCTTGTCATTCTCTCATTTGTCAAGTGGCTAGGCCTGCTGAAGCTACGGAGAGTCGAGACAGTTTTGGTTCGATTTCCAGAGACGCTTTATAGGTCTGCTCGTCGTCCAACAGTCTTGTAGTGTCTAACAAGTAATTGGTAACCTGTAACAAATATGGTCACATGTAACTCACCGGTTCATGAAGAACAGTTTTCCTCATTTTGCAGCAGTCCACTTTGGAAAACATCGAGGTAAAAGGAGACATTGTTTGTAACAATTACAAAGTTACAAAAGATTGTAATTTTCCTAATCTTGCTGCATTCTACTTCGAAAAACATTGTGGTCAAAAGGACAAACTGCAATTTCTCCTTTCTTCTCGTTCTCAAATATAATAATATATTCAACTCTATGTTATGATGGCTGACTATTTTTATTATACCAGGAAGTTTTTTATGTTGCCTTAACCCATTACCACACAATCCCTACTTTTGACACCCCTGAGAAAGAAGCCTTTTGAAAACACTGTGGGAAAAGGAGAAAATGCTGGTAACCAGCATTTTCTCCTTTTCCCACAGTGTTTTCTACCCTCCCCAGAAGAAATTTCAATTTTTCAGTCACCTTTATTTTGTCGTCTGCAAATGCTTTCAATTTGAACCAGTCTAAAATTTTGTCGTGTGGTAAAGAGTTAAGCAAAGTTGTTTCATGCGATAACTAGAGCTATCAGTAAATGTTATTATACCCACACCAGCTCCATGTCACAAAAACAGGTGTATGTCAAAGAATGCTGAATGGTTTTATACAAAAGTAAACTTCAACATTATAACAAAAGCTTCGTAGAGCAGTGCACAAACGCCTAAATGGCCTCGTCAGAAATCAAGGGTAGATAACTTTAGACAGCCTAAAGATATCTAAATGTAAAGTCACATGCATAACTAAACATCAAAGAGATTGATTGCGGTATGTTTCAAGTTATCCGCATAAGAAAATGGTTAATTCAGAAATCAAGGGCAGATAACTTTAGGTCACCTACAGAGATCTAAGTGTAAAAAGTCACATGCATAATTACACATCATAAAGATTCACTGTGGTAAGTTTGAACATATTCCAATGGAAACTGTAGGAGTAACACACACAAGAAATTGCTAACAGACGCCTAGACAGACAACCAGGGCCATGACATAACATGACCTTTTGGACATATCAAAAGATAAACTCATCCAAAGAGATATTTTCATGCATATTTGACTACAGAAAACAGTCCTCTGTAAATGTAAAGAGTAAACATCAGAGTCAAAAGAGGAACTTCCCATACTCGCTAAAATGCTGTTTTAATCCTCTACCAAATGACTAAATTTTAGATCAGTCCAAAATGAAAGCATATGCAAATGATAAAATAAATGTAACTAAAAAACTAAAATTGTTTTCAGCAGGGTAGAAAACATTGTGGGAAAAGGAGAAAATGCTGGTTACCAGCATTTTCTCCTTTTCCTACAATGTTTTCAAAAGGCTTCTATCTTATGGTAATAAAAACCAGGGATTGTTTGGTTAAATGTTTATGCATTAGTAAAATGCATCAACTCAGAGAAGTCTGTGCAACTTGCATAGGCTGACGTGAATCAAAACTTTTTTCCACTTAAAAAATTTTCTGCCTGTCCAAGATTGAGTCATGATTCAGTTGTTTATTAGAAAAAAGGGACTTTTTGGATCCACATATACTTGTATGTGACGACTTTCTTGGTAAAATAAACTGTCAGGATGCACAATATCCCCTTTTGCCAGAGGGCTGCCAAAAAAGAAAGATTTACCCGTGGATGATGTTCTATTCTATAGGAAGTCTGCTGGAACAATCGGATTTCTCGAATAACGTGTGCAATCTATAAGAAATAAAATTCGAAAATAAAGTTAATTCCTTCAATCTTTTTTAAAGAAGAGTTGCAACAGATTTTGGAGAGAGTTAGAGAGAGAGAGAGAGAGAGAGAGAGAGAGAGAGAGAGACAGAGAGACAGAGAGAGACACAGAGACACAGAGAGAGATAGAGAGAGAGAGAGAGAGAGAGAGACAGAGAGAGACAGAGAGAGACAGAGAGAGACAGAGACAGAGACAGAGAGCAGCATTTTCTCCTTTTTCCACAATGTCTTTCTTTTTTTACTTTTCTAAAGTCAACTTTTAATTTTTGATTTGCATTGTCTGCAAATACTTTTAATTTGAACCGAACCAGTCTGAAGTTTTGCTGTTTGGTAAAGAGCTAAGAGGGTAGAAAACATTGCAGGAAAAGAAGAAAATACATTCTTAAGTTTGGAGTAAATATCTTAAGCAAAAACAGGGATTTTATACAATGTCAAAGTTTGTATGACTATGCAGACACCAGGGCTTTGACAACGGCAACCTTGTCATTTATTAAATAAGAGCTCTGCCGAGCGGCGCATATACACTCAAGGGGACTTGTCAGTGCAATGTATTAAAATTGACAACGATTAAAGATATCCAAATTTTCAGTCACATCTACAACCACACACCATAGAGATTCATTGTGGTAAGTTTGAACTTATTCTAATGGAAACTGTGGGAGGAGTTGCGAACACAAAAAATTGCTAATGGAGTGACAGACATACATACGATGGGGGCAATAACATAATATGAATCTTTGAGCATAGAAAAATAGCATATCTAATAAAAGAATACATACCATTCTCATTTTGGAAAAATTGACGAGATTATCTTCTGTAAAGTCTGGAGTGCCCTCTTCGATGAAGGACAGATCGGTCAGATACATCCCTAGGTATGGTATACACGGTGGATCACATCTGTAACGCATAAACAAAACGGTTTGTTGACCCCTGGGCTGCTAAAGCCATCCCAAGGAACTTTTGCAGACAATGCAGATCAAGATCAGACTGCACAGAACATGTAGTCTGATCTATGATCTACACTGTCTGATAAGGAAATATTTTTCCCCTTTTCAAAAGTAATTTTGAATTAGGAACATTGGAGTTTTTACTGTTGGTCTGAAAGTTTCCTTAAACTTTTTCAATAGTTAAAGAATTAACCCTTTACCACAAAAATCTTAATGACCCTGAAGAAAAAGCCTCTTGAAAAAAACATTGTGGGGAAAGGAGAAAATGCTGGTTACCTCATCTTTACTTGATTTTTATCAGACATGTCCATGTATTATAAACACTAAAGCAGAAAAACTTTTGGAAACATTGTAGGTAAAGAAGAAACTGTTGGAAACCAGCATTTTTTTCTTTTCCAATGATATTTTCCATCCTGTCAAAAGGTAAATTTAACATTTTGTCAAGTCTAATCAGTCATCTGCAAATCTTTTGAGCATGATGAATTGTCATCCGTTAAACGTGTTTTATGTTTGAGAATAACTGATTCAGAGCTCCCGACAAGAGGGAGTAATTTTGATTTCAAAATTGAAAATATTAATTATCCTCAACTTAACCTTATGTTGCGGGTACTCATTAGAATTTTCTCATTGAGACAAATTTAATGAGTACCCAGGACAAAGGGTTTGGGAGAGAAATAATGGATTTAGAATACCATTACTCCCTCTTACCTGGAGCTCTGTGACCCCACCCAAAAAAAATGCAGTCTAATCCTTGGTCAAGGCAGTCCTCTTCTTTATTCTAAACCAAACAGTCTTGTAATTTGAGGCAGAATCTATATTACTAAACTTACAAAATAGGCAAACTATTTTATCTGACTATATAAAAATTATACTACAGGTGACAGAAGACGACATCAATCATATAACAGAAAAAATATACATAAAAAACATACCTATGCAATGCATCTCTCATGTTTTTAAATCTGCCATCTGATGATACGAGCGACTGTAACCTCTCTATCATCTGCTTGGTCTGAATAAAAAAAAAATCAACTTAATCCCTCTGTCTGGAATTAGTAACTCCCTGCCATTTGCAGAAAGCATAGATCAAGATTGTACACCTGATGCTTGTTCCTTGGTATATAGAGTCTGACACAAACCTTTTCCCATTGTAATAATCTTCAACAATCTTCCATGACAAGTTCAAAATTTTGGGAAAAGGAGAAAATGTTGAAGACCAGCATTTTCTCCTTTTACCACAATGCTTACTACTCTTTCAGAGTCAAACTCAGTCATCAGAGCTGTACTGTCTTGTATTTTTAGGTGTTAACACAACAAGAAATTAAATCATCCTTATCATTTACATACCATGTCTGCAGAAATCTGTATTTTGATAAATTCTTGCTAGAGACAGCTTTTCTAAGGAAATGGAATAATTGCTCCCTTTCCTTAAGTCTTTACCAAACGACAAAACTTTATACTGGTCCAAATTGATTGCAAGTATTTGTAAATCACAAAATAAATGTAACTCAAAAATTTAAGTTTGTTTCTTCCAGGGTAGGAAACATTGTGGGAAAAAAAGAAAATGCTGGTTATCAACATTTTCTCCTTTTCCCACAATGTTTTCAAAAGACTTTTATTTTATGGCTGTAAAACTCAGGGATTGTTTGTAAAAGAGTTAACAAAGTCAATTTCAATTAAGACGGGCAATCAACTTACTAACAATCTATCGCCTTTATTTCTTTTTATTCAAAGATGCCAAATTTTAGACTGATCCAAGTTGTTACTAGATTCAGATAACATAGAAAATTTGCCTCGCAAGACAAAATTAAATTTTGAAAGGGTAAAAAATGTTGTGAGAATAGGAGTAAATGCTGGAAACTAGCATTTCTCTTTACTTCAAAAGATGTCTTTAAAGTCTTTTTTGTCTATATTGTTAAAGAGTGGGATCATTATTTTAACGAAAAAGTAATAAATGCCAACTGCTGCAGATCTTCTTTGTTGTGGACGTAATTAACTTTTTTTTTCCAATTCAAAAACCTGTCCTGTCTTACCTGTTTTGATAATTTTTCCCATGTCTTTTTCAGTCGATACACAGAACTATTTACAAAGGCTGCACAGATCTGTAGTACGCCATTGTAGTTATGCATACAGCGACATATATCCGCAATAGCTGCCCACTTCTCTATGCATGCAACTCGGTCTTGAATATTGGTCCTACCTACTATTTCTGAGACAACCAGACGACTGACCTATAGAGAAATGAAAAGTTCTTAAAAGAAATTTGCAACAGGAGAAAAATACTCTTAAACCTATAAAGGGCTCACTTGAAAGTATTTCCAAGGACTTACATAACAAACTTCTGTCTCAATAGCCAAATTGTCACAACTTATCCCCTAACAACTTAATTTAAGACTGGTCTAAAGAGAGAGTGATTGTATACAAAAAGATTAAATTAAAAAACGAAATAAAATTTCCCACAATATTTGCAAAAGC
This sequence comes from Tridacna crocea, assembly GCA_943736015.1. Taxonomy (NCBI): domain Eukaryota; kingdom Metazoa; phylum Mollusca; class Bivalvia; order Cardiida; family Cardiidae; genus Tridacna; species Tridacna crocea. The sequence goes on along the minus strand of OX031066.1, from coordinate 26,388,196 downwards.
TATTCTGCTCAGAGTTGCTAAAACTCAGCACTGTTTGGTAAAAGGTTAACTCTTTACCATACAACTTTTAACAATCCTGAGGAAAAGGCCTTTGAAAACATTGCGGAAAAGGAAAAAAATGATGGTAACCAAAGTGTTTTCTGCCCTTACCAAAATAAAGTTTGAATTTTGATTCATATTTTTTGTTGTTGTCAGCAAATGCTTTGAATTTGGTCAAAATTCTGTCATTTAGAAAATGGTTAAAAGGCCTTTTGAGGGTGAAGTAAAAAGAAAATTCATACCTCATTGAATCTCTTGCTGACTAGAAGTACATTTGGAGCTTTGTGTGCTTTTTCTGGTTTCATCCAGGCCTGACATAGTAGCTCTCTGTAAAATCACCAGGAAAAACAAAAAGCAATCAAACACACCTTATTAGGGTAAGTATCGTTTAAATCTTTACCATATAATCCCAACTTTTAACGACCCCGAGAAAGAAGCCTTTAGAAAGCATTGTGGGAAAAAGAGAAAATGCTGATAACCAGCATTTTCTCCTTTTCCCCAATGTTTTCTACCCTTCACAAAACAAATTTCAGGTTTTCAGTCACTTTTATTTTGTCGTCTGCAAATGCTTTCCTTTTGGACAAACCTAAAATTTTGTGTTTGGTAATGAGTTATTTTGCTAAAAGCATATTAGCTCTATCCTCTATCCAGGCAGAGCTACAGTTTATAGGGCAGAAATTTCTATAGTTTTTTTTTTTGCTTCCCCTTATGCTGCTAAATAATTAAAACGACGATTAGTACAAACCCAAATATTGCTATCTCAAAGATACATGTATGTTTTGGAGAATAAAATTTCCTGACAAAACTGCATAGATCCAAGACCAGACTGCAAATTCTGTGCAGTCTGATCTTGATCTACACTGTCCACAAAAGGTCTCTGAGTCACGCTTAGCAGCATTAGGGTTAAGACTTGTCCAAACTGAAAACATTTACACACAACCACCATTTTTCACCATGTTTTCATGAGCCTGTCCTACATGTCAATTCAAAATGGAGTTGTTGGTAACCTGTTAAAGAGAAAGTTAATTGATGTTTGTAAAAATTTTGAACTCAGATTTTTTTTTTTTTTAATTTTGTTATGCATTATGGTAAGTTTCCAAGCAAAAGGAACCATACTCTATCTCTTCTAGATAAAAGTGATAGGCTTTCATATTTCTATGGAGTGAAAATTGAACAGTAACCCCTTACCAAATGACAAAATTTTAGACTAGTCCGAACAGACAACAAATTGAAACAACTAAAAAATTTTTGTTTCCAGCGCAGTACAAAACACTGTGGGAAAAGGAGAAAATGCTGGTTCCAGCATTTTCTCCTTTTCCCACAATGTTTTAAAAAGGATTCTGTCCAAGGGTCAAAAAAAAACAGGGATTATTTGGTACAGGGTTAAACTATCGATAGACTGTAAAATGTTTTCATATAGAAATCAATATGTAAAATGAGTAAATCCATCATAGTATCAGCTGCTGTTACGGAATTTTCTTGAGGTTTACACAGAATAAAAAGCTCATGAAAAATTTTGAGAAACCGAAGAAAAAAGTCTATCTCTTTAAAACTAGAGAGTTAAACAATAAGTTCATATCTGTTCACCAGATTAAGCAAGACTCTTTTACAAACAAACAAATTTAGAACAAGCTAATGATTTTGACCTTTTAACTCTTGACCACACAATTCCAACTTTTAACAATCCAGAGAATGAAATGTTTCAAAAACATTGTGGGAAAAGGAGAAAATGCTGGAAACCAGTTTCACATTTCAATGTTTTCTACCCTTCTTAAATCAAATTTCAATTTTTGATTCACATTTATCATCTGCAAATTGCTCTCAATTTGGACTAATCCCAAATTCTGCCATTTGGTAACAAGTTAAAGGAGACTTCTAATCAATGAGCTAAATTCAACTCTTTACCGATCAAATCTTAGTCCAAAATAAAGAGGTTTTCAGAAGATGAATACAATTTGACTCTTATGATGAAATTTCTCTTCAAAAGAGTAGAAAATATTATGTGAAAAAGGGAAAATGCTGGTTACCTGCATTTTCTCCTTTCCACACAATTTTTTCAAAACGCTTCTTTCTCAGTCGTTATAAGTCAGGCTGGTGTGGAAAAGTGTTAACAATTACTTACTCGCTTCGTATAGACATGAAGATTTGATGATCTAGGAATGTTAACTGTTCAGATATGTCTAAGGCAGACAGAGTGTCCAGGCTGTCTTTAGAGGGCGTCTGTAATATATATAAAATATAGTCACTGTTATAAAAGCAAGGTATAGACAATAAAAATACAGTCATAAAGCCAGGATAAAGGCAATATACAATATTTAATCTAATAAAAGCTCCTGGAGCCATGCAAAACAAAGGTAGAAAGCCTTCATTTTGTGCCCAATTTGCAAAAAGCACACTTATAAAACCAGGATAAAGGCAATGTACCATATTTCTCCTAATAAAAGCTCACGGAGCTATGCAAAACATAGGTAGAATGCCTTTATTTTGTGCCCAATTTACAAAACAAAAACTGTGCCCAACTTTGATCAGGCTTTACAAATTATTGTCATTTTAATAAACTAATGTACATAACGTTATCATGATTTGAAGCTTTACCAAACCACTAAGTTTTAGTGTACACCAAATTCAAAGCATAATTATGCAGACAACAAATCAAATCATGGTAATATGATGATTTTTTACTTTGATAGGGTAGAAATCATGACGGAAAAAGGAGAAAATGCTGGTTACCAGCATTTTCTCCTTTTCCCACAATGTTTTCCGTAGTCCTCTTTCTCAGAGTCGTTTAAAGTTGGCATTGTGTGGTAAAGAGTTAAGGGGGGGAGCTACTTTTAGAAGGCGATTTTATTGGGAGAAATATGGTAGCCACTACATTTTAAATGCAATATAGAAACTGCTACAAGAGCAGAATAAAGACAATACAGCCACTGTTATAAAAGCAAGATAAAGACAATACAGTCACTGTTATAAAAGCAATATAGCAAATGTTATAAAAGCAGGATAAAGACCATATAGCTACCCATATAAAAAGCAATGTAAAAACTGTTATAAAAATAATATAGGCAATTTTATAAAAGTAGGATAAAGGCAATATAGCCATTGTTATAAATGCAAGATAATAATAATAACGGTATGGTTATAAAGCTAGATAAACTCCCATCATGGATTTGATAGATCAAGATGAGACACAATGAAACATAAGCTTTATTTTACACAGCCTGGGCCTGTATTCATCAACCATTCTTAAGAATATTCTTAGTCTCATTCTCCAAGGTTCTCTAAATTTGAATGTAACACCACAACTTCTGATTGGCTAGACCAAATGGTTTACCCAATCAGAAGTTGTGTTACTTACAAATGTAGAAAATTCTGGAGAACAAGACAAAGAACGTTCTTAAGGATGGTTAGTGAATACGGGCCCTGATCTATAGAGTTAAATAGTAGGTAAAAGTTGTTTAACCCATTACCACACAATCCCTACTTTTGACGCCCCTGAGAAAGAAGCCTTTTGAAAACACAGTAGGAAAAGGAGAAAATGCTGGTAACCAGCATTTTCTCCTTTTCCCACAGTGTTTTCTACCCTTCCCAGATCAAATTTCAATTTTTCAGTCACCTTTATTTTGTCGTCTGCAAATGCTTTCAATTTGGACCAGTCTAAAATTTTGTCGTGTGGTAATGAGTTAAACTGAAAGTGAAACTTGGTTATCCAGAGACACAGTCTTCTTTGTATTCCTTAAAGTTGTTTTCACAAGTTAGTTTTATCATCAGTTTAGATAAACATTACATGTAACAATAAACTGCTTGCTTTTCAGCAAGTTTTCTTTTTTGTCAGAAATATTTCGTCCTTATACATGCCCTGTAACACGCGAAAAGAAGCATTCAGACACTTGCTTGAAGTGTTCTCTCGGATCAGCCTGCACACACACGACTTTCCGTTTTTATGTAATTTTCTGTTTTGTGAAAGTCTACTGTGGGACAAAGTCTAATGTAGTCGTAAAATGGCATCTCAGATTAGCCTGGGCAGACTGTGTAGGCTAATCGACGACACTTTACGCAAATTTCCGAATGCCCCTTTTAGCACAGTGGAGGCCATATTACAATTGATACACCAGTCATGTTCTCCCAAAAGAGGGCTTAACATATCTCTGAAAGAATTGACACACATCAGCCTGCTCAGTCAGCACAAGCTGATAAGGTTAAAACTCTCTATTATTGTTGTTCAACTTTCTGCATGTCAAAGGACTAATCTATGTCATGATTCAGTCTGTTGATTCAGACAAAAACGGATTTTATTGATCTGTAACTGTGTGATCACTTGCATGGCATAAAGCATCACAAGATGCATTAAACCCCATTCTCCCAAAGCCCTGACCAGTTCAATCCCTTTACCACACAAGGACGACTTTTAACAACCCTAAGGAAGAGGCCTTTGAAAACTATGTAGGAAAAGGAGAAAATGCTGGTGACCAGCATTTTCTCCTTTTCCCACAAAATTTTCTACTCTATCAAAGAAATATCGAATCATTTGAGCCACTATGAAATTATCTCCTACAAATGCTTTCGATTTAAATAGGTCTAAAATTCTGTTATGTGGTAAAGGGTTAAATATTTGTAAAGTTTGATGTTGCTTTGAGATCTTCCATCCAAAAGTTGCAGTAACTATGATGGATCCAGGAGCACCTGGAAGATTTTATAGCAACTTCTCTTGACAAAGTATGGAGTCTTTCTCCACATTGTTTACGTAAATAAGTATTACAACCTACCTCTGGATGTGCCAACAATTTGTTGAGATCAATTTTGGGTTCCTCAGATTCTTTAGTAATGGTTCTAAGAATGGAGGCGGCAGCTTTGTGTTCCGCTGGCAGCAGGTTCGTGTTACACACCATTTCCTCTAGAAAATCTATCACAGATGCTTTGAGCTGGGGGTCACATTCAAAGTCCTGTAGGAATAATTTTTCAACAGTTAAAGCACTTTTATACCACTATAGTAGCCTTTGCAGGCAGTGTAGATCAAGATCAGGCTTCACAAAATGTGCTGCCTGATCTATGATCTACACTGTCTGCTTTTGTAGATTCATCATAGACAGAAGCAATAATGAAATTGTTATCATTAGGGTTTTATTTCTAGGATAAAAATCGCTGCTAGGTTTATTCAGTGCTCTTTGGGTTAATCTTTTTTTCCGACAAGACAAGTGAATTCTGCTCTATAAACACAGTGCAACGAAAGCATGGTAAAATCTAAGTCACTCTGTATAGAGTGATTTTTTGCTATGCCACTCTATATAGAGTGACGTCATTCTGTATATATATATTCTGTTAATGGAATATAATCTGCATCCAAGATTTTACTGTAAGTATGAACTTATTTTCCTTTCATTAAGAGTTGGTCATGTTAGAAGCGATAGAATCTTTTTTCAATTGTGGTTTATTATTCAATAAACCATATTGTGAGTTATGAGGTGCAATTAATAAACCCATCAGGCTATCGCCCTCATGGATTATTTATTGTAGCTCGTAACCCACAACTAGGGTCTTTTTAAGAAATAATCTTCCCAGTTCACATGTCATGTTAGAATAAACAATTATTATGTAACCACGAAAGAAATAAGATTTATTTTTCCACAGTTACCAGCATTTCCTTGTTTTCCCACAATGTTTTCAAAAGGCTTTTATTTCAGGGTCATAAAACCCAAGGACTGTTTGGTAAAGGGTTAAGGTACATTTTACTTAGACATCGAATTATACTTGAGCGACTGACATGGACTCATATCGACAAGACTGAGAGCTCTTTTTCATCAAGGTTGACCAGAGTACCAATCCATTGGAGCTTTGTACTACCAACTGTACATATTTCATTAAAGTTAAAAGAGAAATTTACTACAGTGAGGAATAAGTTAGTTATGTGGCACACATATCTCTTAACCCTTTACCACATAGTCCCGACTTTTGACGACCCTGAGAAAGAAAGCCTTTGAAAACATTGTGGGAAAAGCAGAAAATGGTAACCAGCATTTTCTCCGTTACCCACAATGTTTTCTAGACTTTCCAAATCAACTTTCAATTTTTGATTCACGTTTATTGTGTCGTCTGCAAATGCTTTCAATTTCGAGTGGTCCAAAATTTTGTTGTTTGGGAAAGAGTTAAACTCTCGCAGAAATTAAATTAAGTGCAAAGTCAGTGTTTGGTGGTTCGCAAAAGTTCAGACCTGCAAAAATATCATTTTCACAGCAAGGGTTTAGATAACATAATGAAAACAGTAGAAAATTCTAGTAACCTAGGAGATCATAAAAACCCAGTATGTGTGATAAGACATTGTGTTTTCACAAGCCCGGAGGAAGAAGCATTTTGAAAACCTTGAAGGAAAAGGAGAAAATGCTGGTAACCAGCATTTTCACCCTCTCCCACAATGTTTCCTACTCCTTTCAAAACAAGTTTCAATGTTAAAGTTACATTCATTTTGCTGTCTGCAAATGCTTTCAATATGGAGTTGTCTAAAATTTTGTTATCTAGTAAAGAGTTGACACTTTACCACACAATCCTTATATTTGACAAACCTGAGAAAAAAAGTCTTTAGAAAACATTGTGGGAAAAGGAAAAAAATGCTGGTAACCATTATTTTCTCTTTTTTCCACAATATTTCCTGCTCCTTTCAAAACAAATTTCAGTGTTAAAGTTACAATTATTTTGTTGTTTGGTAAATTCAACCCTTTACCACACAACCCCTACTTTTGATGACCCTAAGAAAGACACCTTTAGAAAACATTGTGGGAAAAGGAGAAAATGCTGGTAACCAGCATTTTCTCCTTTTCCCACAATGTTTTCTACATCTTCACAAAACAAATTTCCAATTTTTATTTTGTCCTCTGCAAATGCTTTCGATTTGGACAAGCCCAAAATATTGTCGTTCGGTAATGAGTTAACAAGTACAAACCTGGGAATGTTTGGAGACCCAGTGCTTCAAAATATTTAACACTCTCATCGTGGCGGCTGTACTGATCACAGACTCTCTCTTCTTCAAAAACTTTGGGTCCATGTTTGCTGTAAATCAACAAAACTAAGATTATGAAAAAACTACATGTACATATAAACTTAACTCTTTACCACACAGTCCCATCTTTTAACGACACTAAGAAAGAAAGCTTTTGAAAACCTTGGAAAAGGGGAAAATCCAAGTGACCAGCATTTTCTCCTTCTCCCACAATGTTTTTGACCCTTCCAAAAACAAGTTTCAATTTTTGAGTGACATTTATTTTGTCTTCTGGAATTTATTTTGAATTTGGACTAGTCCAAATTTCGGCATGTGGTACAGAGTTAAACCTTTGACCAAACAACAAAATTTTAGACTTCCAAATTGAAAGCATTAGCTGACAACAAAAGTGACTCAAAAATTGGAAATTTGCGTTGGGCGGGGTAGAAAACATTGCGGGAAAAGGAGAAAATGCTGGTTACCAGCATTTTCTCCTTTTCCCACAATGTTTTCAAAAGGTTACTTTCACAGAGACATGAAAACCAGGGATAAGTTGGTAAAGAGTTAAACAAGAGCACAGGATGCAAGTGCCTATGCTCAGGTACTTTTAGGAACAGATTTATTACAAACAGGTTTTCAATGAAAACTTTTTGTCAAAAAATGGCATAACAGTGTCAGAAGTAACCATGGGGTTCCAAGTTCGATACCAAGAGGTAGTTGTCAACTTTGAGGTTTTTCATTGGCCCATACATTTGATACGAGATATGGTGTAGTGTCCATAAAGCAGACTCAAAATGTATTAGTATAAGACCTAAGAACTTGTTTCTCAATCAATGTTAGAAAAAATATGCTTCAACTAAATGGTATTTTGACGAGGAACTCTGTACCAAACGACAAAATTCTAGACTGGTCAAAATTAAAAGCATTTGCAGATGACAAAAAAAATGTGACTCAAAAACTGAAGTTTGTTCTGTGGGGGTAGAAAACATTGTGGGAAAAAGAGAAAATGCTGGTTACCAGCATTTTCTCTTTTTCCCACCATGTTTTCAAAAGACTTCTTTTCAGGGTCATGAAAACAAAAGATTGTTTGGGAAAGGGTATACTACTGCCATACTTACATGTGTTTTCCTTTTGACCGTTCACAATTAATCCAAGACTGAACTCAATATTTCCAGTTATAACAAAGATGTAATAAATTGTCGAAAGTTCTTGAACAATAATGCAAATGACGACAAAGTTAAGAAATCATCTCAATGTTTCCTTGGAAAACAACAAAGCTAAAAAATGACATCAACTCATCAGGTGAGTTCTTGACCTATGCTGTGGGTCCTCCTATGAATTTCTCTTTCAAGTAAATAATGAGTAGCCACATTAAAAGTTCTGGAAAAGAACAGTTACATTGTCAAACGGTCAAATCCTAGAAAACTCCCTGAAGCCTCCTTGTAAAATATGTCTTAACCCTTTCCAAGATAAACCCTGGTATTTACAGCTCTGAGATTGAAAGTATTTGAAAACACTGCGAAAAAGGAAGAAAATGCTCATATTAACAAGCATTTTCTGCATTTTTGCACAATGTTTTCTTCCTTTACGGATGAAAATGCACCTTTCTAGCTACTCTAAATTTGTCACCAATTCTTTAAATTTTGGAAGACCAAAATTACCTCATCTGGTAAAGAGTTAAAATATTTTCAAATGTTTTTGTAACCCGTTGTCTGCGCATGTCATATTCTTCGAAGATTTTACTTTCTTATATGACGCATCACTAGCCCTGAAAGCGGGCAGACAGTAATATTACGCACAATATAGTAGCAATGTTGAAAATAGCTTTTATCAATACGTTTGAGGAGAACTGAGACCTGTTTTAGCTCCAGATTTCTCTAAACTACTGATCATAATTGAGTGAATTGCACCATGTAGCGTTTTATTAAGTAAATGTTTATTTTAGTTTTAAATTCAAAGTAACGGTTGTCGCCTAGGAAAGTGGTTCGGTTTTGTACCCAGAATACCCAAATTAGATAAATGAGTATTTATAGAATGCTATCTAGCGGGAGATAATGTTTTGTAACCCGTTTCAGTCGGCTTCAAACTTTAGTTTATTTAAAAAAAACTGGTCAATTACGGCTAAATTACAGATTTATCTCTTAACCTTTTACAAAATAATCCCTGGTTTTTACGAACCTGAGGTAGAAGCCTTTTGAAAACATTGTGGGAAAAGGAGAAAATGCTGGTAACCAGCATTTTCTCCATTTCCCACCATGTTTTCTACCCTTCTGGAAACAATTTTCAGTTTTTGAGTAATGCTTTTTTTGTCATCTGGAAGTGCTTTCAATTTGGACAAGTCTAAAATTTTGTCATTTGGTAAAGAGCTAAATCTTATATCTATATGGAATCTGTAGTAATATACATCTTTGTTTGACATTTTTTACCAAACACTGGTAGTTTACTGGAAGTAACAAATAAAACTGAGGATGGAAAAAGCTCTCACCAGCACTCAGGAATCGTTGGGTTCTTGCAGGGGGTTGTTCTGTAGAGTAGGCTGATCCAGCTGTTGCCACGGCAAAGGCTGTTGCTGCTGCTGAGGAGCTGGACCTGTAAAAGTATAGGTTCAGTTATCTCTCTACCCTTGCGAAAATATGTAGGATTGTCCCATTTTTGATGGTTTGCTGTCAGACAATTAAGAAATAATCTTAATAATCTATCATGGTTTATTGTTCAATAAACCACAGTTGTGAGTTTAGTTATGAGGCACAATAACTAATCCACGGGGGTGATAGCCTAAGCGGTTTATTCATTGTGCCTCATGACACACATGGTTTATTAAACAATACACCACAATAAAAAAGAGATTATTTCAATTCTAACATGAACAATTCTTAATGAAAGTAACACTTCAAACTTTGAGAAGAAATACAGGTGAAGATTAATGTTCCTTTGAATGACTCACTTACTTGATACAGAATGACATCACTCGATATAGAATCACTCCAGTCTACATGGAATGTCGCAATTTTACCACGCTTTTGTAGCACAGTGTTTATAGTGCAGAATTTCCATGTCATGTTAGAATTAACTCTTTACCACATGATGACGACTTTTAATGCCACTGGAAGAAAAGGCTTTGAAAACATTGTAGGAAAAGGAGAAAATGCTGGCTAAAAGTATTTTCTCCTTTTCCCACGATGTTTTCTACCCTATCAAAGAACGAGCATTCCATATAAGCCACATTGAAACTACCATCAGCAAATGCTTTCAATTCAGACAGGTCTAAAATTTTGCCATATGGAAAAGAGTTAAATGGCAATTCCAATGGATTTTGTCTTTGAAAGGCCTGAAAACATTGTTGAGAGAATTTTCTTCTTTTCTCACAATATTTTCAAAACCGTTATTCCTTATGCATGTCAAAACTCTGTTCTAACAGATGTTAAAATGCAATACAAATGAAACCCAAAAGATATTCCAGGCCAACAATTTCGTCAAGATAACAGTATAAAGTAAAAATTTGAAGTTGAACAGGGGGCAAAACCTTATATCAACAATACAGTTTGCCATTCAATGCACCTTTTTATTTGACATTCACAAAAGTTTAATGCTTTCAATTTGGGCAAGTCTAGAATATTGCCATTTGCTACTTTTCCCGCAGTGTTTTTATGTCCTATCAACGATAAATTTTGCCATTCAAGTCACCTTTTTATTTGACACCCACAAAAGTTTTAATGCTTTAAATTTGGGCAAGTCTAGAATATCACCTTTTTGTATATTCCCCACACAATTTTAGTCAAACTAACATTAAAAACAATCCCTGTTTTTTGTGACCCTGACCCTGAGATAAAATTTTTTTGAAAACATTGTAAGGAAAGAGAAAATGCTGGCAACCAGAATTTTCTCCTTTTCCCATAATGTTTTCAACCCTGCTGGAAACAAATTTCAATTTCTGAGTAACTTTTATTTTGTCGTCTGCATGTGCTTTCGATTTGGACCTGTCTTAAAATTTTGTTGTTTGCTAAAGAAGTGAAGAAAAACTGAACAGATACAGACACTTGCCTCCTTTTTGAAGCCCTTGATGATGTAACAACAGCCCCAATTTTTGCTTGCGGTGGTGACCCTTCAGCTTGGGAGACTAGACTGGTCCTTGGGGTGGCTGTACTCATGGATTCAGAATCTGCACCCACTGTAACAAAAAAAAAAAGCTTTTTTTTAAAGATTATTTTACCCATTGAAACATCTGGTACAACATTCTTCTTTATGTGATTTTTAACCTATAAACCTATAAAAAATACCAAATGCATGATACCAGTATTCTCAATGTTGAAAAAAAAAAGCCCCTGAAATTATATACAGAACTCCAGATAAGAGTGAGTGATAGTATTCTAAAACCATTATTTCGCTTCCAAACCCTATGTTGTGGGTACTCATTAGAATTGTCTCGATGAGTACCATAACATAGGGTTTAGCATAGAATAATTAATTAATTGAAATCAAAATCACACTCTCTATCTGGATCTCTGTATATATACTGTTGTTACATGCTTTCTGGTAGGATATCAAGAAATATCAGTGAAATATTTTTTTTGATATTTCATGGTTATGAAAAAAAAAAAGTGTCAAGCAAGATCAAACCCCTCATATAGGCAGTCTAATCTTGGTCCATACAATATGAAATACATATCAGCACTACCTAAGATAGTGCTACCTGAGGTTTGGGTTAAATAATCTGTAATCTTAACTCATTACCAAACGACAGAATTTTATGTTTGTCCAAATCGAAAGCATTTGCAGACAAAAAAATATAAGTGACTGAAAATTTATAATTTGTTTTGTGAAGGGTAGAAAACATTGTAGAAAAAGGAGAAAATGCTGGTTACCAGCATTTTCTCCTTTTCCCACGATGTTTTCTGACAGCATCTTTCTTGGGGCCGTTAAAAGTAGGGATTGTGTGGTAATGGGTCAATTCATGCTCTGAAAACAAGACAACGAGCAGCTGTCAACCAAGGCTAAAGGAAACACCTTGGATGCTCACCTACTGACCCCAAAAATCAATCAGGAGAAAAGAGTAGTGAACTTTTTTACCTAACGAAACCACTTGTCGACCTTGGACACATTTCAAGACAACAAATCAGATGCACAAAATATCAAAGGATCTGTCTTTGAAACATAGAAAATAATTATGTGAGAAGTAGAAAATGCTGGTAACCAGCAATGTCTCCTTTTCCCAAAATGTTTTCACAGGGTAACTCTCTCAATCTAATAAAATATTGGGACATTTGATAAAGGGTTAACTTGTTACCACACAATCCCGACTTTTAACGACCCTGAGAAAGAAAGCATTTGAAAACATTGTGGGAAAAGGAGAAAATGCTGGTAACCAGCATTTTCTCCTTTTCCCACAATGTTTTCTACCCTTCCCAAATCAAATTTTGATCTTTCAGTAACTTTTATTTTGTTGTCTGCAAGTGCTTTCAATTTGGACCACTCTAAAAATTTGCCGTGTGGTAAAGAGTTGATTTTCTTCACCTATTACCACACAATCCAGACTTTTACTGACCCTGAGGAAGACGTGCAGTTTTTGAAATAATTGTGGGAAAAGAAGATAATGCTGGTTTCTGCAATGTTTTCTACACTTTCCCAGGCAGAAATCTCCCTTTAAACTGTATTAATTTGTTGTCTGCAAATGCTTTCACTTTATCTCTATTCCACACAAGAAAATTTTAGACTAATCCAAATTGAAAGTATCTGCTGACAACAAAAATGAATGTTACTGACAAATTGAAATTTGCCTTGGGAAGCATAGAAAAAATTGTGGGAAAAGGAGAAAATGCTGGTTACCAGCATTTTCTACTTTTCCCACAATGTTTTCAAAAGGCCTCTTCCTAAGAGTCGTCAAAAGTCTATAATGTATGGTAAAGAGGTAACCACTTACCACACAATCCCTGCTTTTGACAACCCTGAGAAATGCAAATTTCAAATTTTCAGTCAATCTTATTTTGTCCTCTGCAAATGGTTTCGATTTGGACAAGCCTAAAATATTGTTGTTTGGTGATGAGTAAATCAAGGTCAAAAACTATCATAAATATATCGTGCTTCTTTCAGACATATCAAAGTAAAACAAGTGACACAAAGGAAAAACAACTGCATTTAGCCTTAGCCAAACAATAAGATTTTGGACTTGTCCAAATTGGAAGCATTTGCAGGCAACATATCTAATGTGGTTTAAATGATAGACATTGTCATTGAAAGGGTAGAAAACATTGTGGGAAAAGCAGAAAATGCTGGTTATCACTTTCAACCTTCGACCTTCAAGGTCGTTGCAACTTGATAATTTGTGGTATAGGGTTAAAATATGAAGAAGTCTTTCCAAATGATGAAACAGAAAACACTTTGGGAAAAAGAGAAAGTCCAACTGAAGTGACATTACATTTCTTTTTTTAAATTAATGAATCATTTCAGATTCTATGACCTTCATGCACGAAACGGTCCTATTTTCTGTAACAATTCTAACAAACAGCCTTAACTGGATGGGTTTAAACCCTGGACATATGGGTCTCAAGGCGAACACTCTACCACGTCGCTACAAAAGCCAGCTCTATAACAATGCAGTATAAGTGTCCCCTTATACGAAACACGAGCTATACCTTTCCGTCTATCTGTGGGACAGACAAAAAAATCTGAGGGGCTGTTTCAGAAAGGAAGAATTTTCAAGTATTTCTTCATGTCTGTATAGTGCAAGTAGCCCCATTCACCCGAGCCATATTTCTGGACCTATCAAATTTCGCGTACACTCTTTGAAAAGAGTCATTCAAGGAACATTTTTGTGAAATTGTTTTAAAATCTGACCAGGCATTTCGGAGAAGTAGAATTTTCAAGAATTTCTTCATGTCTGTATAGTGCAAGTAGCCCCAATTCACTAGAGCCATGTTTCTTGACGAATCAAAATTTCAGTAACATTTTTTTAAAAGAGTCACCAAAGGATCATCTCTGTGAAATTATTTCAAAATCTGACCAGCCGTTCGAGAACATTCCAGCCAAGTTTGGTCCAAATTGGCCCAGCGATTTAGGAGGAGTTGATGTTTAAAGAATTGTTGACGACGCACGACGGACAATGGACACCGGGTGATCCTAAGCACATTGTGCTCAGGTGAGCTAAAACTTGTGAATCAAACAGACAAACCTGTCCATGAAAAGGTACAATACATTATGGACAAAGAAGGAAAAGCTGATATGCTGATATAACTCTTAGTAATTACCAAACAACAAAATTTTTGACTGGTCCAAATTCAAAGCATTTGCAGACAACATTTTAAATTTAGCTGAAATGGTTGTAATTATCTGTAAAGGTGTAGAAAACCTTGTGGGTAAAGGAGAAAATGCTGGTTACCAGCATTTTCTCCTCCTTTTCCCACAATGTTTTCAAAAGGCTTGTTTCTCGAGTCGTGAAAACCCCCGATTGTTTGGTAAAGTGTTAAAAGCCTTTTTCTCCAGGGTTGTACAAACACAGCATTGTTTGATAAAGTCAAAGACATTGTTTTGATTTGGGCCAATTGTCCATTTTCTTTTCCTTCAAAGACGAAACTGACCATTCGATTCATACTTTATCTCTGCAAATTCTTTTCATAAGGACGTGTCTAAACTTCTACTTTATCACATGTACTTCCTTATTTTTAGTGCAATATACACATTACATTTTTTCCCATGTTATACACTTCTGATATCACAACTGTATGACGTCAATATCAACATCATTTTGTCTGTATTTCATGGAGGTAAATTGTTTTTTTGATATCAGTGTACATGAATTCATAGATGGTTTTGCAACTTTTCACTATTATTTGTGAAATTTTGTGATATGATGAAAAGAATCTGACATTCCTTGGTGTTTGAGATATAATTTCAATGAACATGTAAAAAAAAAAAAAAATCTTATCTCAAATGCCAATAAATGTCAGATTCTTTTTATCACATAACAATATTTCACAAAATAAAGATTAGATGATGCAAAAACATTCATAAATGATATTTTCCACGAGATCCATTCATTTGTATGAAATGCGCACAAAATATCATAAAAAATGACATCACACAAATGTGATATCAAACGTGTATAAGGTAAGAAAATTCGTAATGGGTATATTACACTGAAAACAAGGGAGGTTATAAGACTTATGGAGAGGAAAGTATAACAACGACTTACAGTGTTTAAGTTTGATTTGTGGTGACGAGAAACTCCAAGTAATGGGTGAGGTGGCTCGTCGAAGTTTAGGGCTGGCACTGGGCGATCTTGTCCCTTCTCGGGGAGAGGTAGAAGAGGTGATGGGTGATGGAATGCGTACTGGGGAGGAAGATTTCATGGGTTTTATCACTCTCACAGGTGATGTGGTCGGTGAAATGGAAAATGAGTCTATATATCTCTCTGGCATTTTGACGGGTGTGGATGGGCGTCGTGGGCTTTGCTCACCACTTTTTGGGCTAAGTGGCTGTGGTAATGAGTGCCGAGGGCTTCCAAGTGGGCTACACATTGGACTAGGCCTTGGGGTTGCAGGGGTCAAGGTCTCCGAACTTGCCTCCGACCTCAATAAATTCCCTGTTGAATCTGTGGGACTGAGCGAGAGCCCAGTAGCATTGGCGGGCTGAAGTAAATTTTCACAAATGTCAAGATCATCACAGAATGATTCCCCGAAATCCTCAGGAAGCATAACACGCTCTGACAGGGAGGAATCCATCTTTATTGCTGGTATATCCGGAAACTCTGAGTCATACAGAGTCTCGCACGTGGCGATCGGAGCTTGTAGAAAACTGGACAATTCTGTATGACTGTCATCACTTTCCATTGACTCTTCTCTCTCCAAAGCGGCTGAAAAACATTAACATCATTGAGTCATGTTCTGGTAAAAGGGGGTTAAACTCTTTACCTAACAACAAAATTTCAGACACATCCAAAGTGAAACCATTTACAGACGACAAAATTAATGCAACTTCAAAATTGAAGCTTGTTCTGGGTAGAGAAGAAAACACTGTTAGAAAAGGAGAAAATGCTGGTTACAGACTCGTCAGAAGCAGACTCGTCAAAATTGAAACCATGTACAGACAACAAAAGTAATGTGACTCAAAAACTGAAATTTGTTTTTGAAAGAGTAGAAAACATTGTGGGAAAAGGAGAAAATGCTGGTTACCAGCATTTTCTCCTCCCACAATGTTTTCAGAGGCCTTCTTTCCCAGTGTCATGAAAGCCACCTGGGCTTATTTAGTGTAGGGTTTATACATCTGTGAGGACCATGGTACCAAGCAAGAAATAAAATCAATTTTCTCTGACAACCGACTGCATCATGAGGTAAACTGGTACTTTGACATGCAGAAAACTTACCAGATGTAAAAAATGTATCGACCTTTATCAGCCTGCACAGATTGCATAGGCTGACATGGGTTGATACTTTGAGCAGATGCACGAGCTCTTTACTGAACGACAAAATTTAAGACAGGTCCAAATTGAAAGCATTTGCAGACGACTAAATTAGCTTGACTCAAAGCTGAAACTTGTTCTGTGGGAGGTAGAAAACATTGCAGGAAAAGGAAAAAATGTTAATTTCAAGCATCTCTTTTTTCCACAGTGTGTTCAAAAGGCTTCTTTCTCAGTCATGAAAACCTGGGCTTGTTTGGTAAAGAGTTAAGAGTCCTGTTTACAGAGAAGGGCTCAAATATAAGAATGTAATCCTAACATTTGTCAGTCCTATTTTGTGTTGAATAGTTACTAAAAAATTACATTAAAATATTATACTTTATTATAATAATAATATTATATTATACTAAATATATTGTACTTTCAAGCTGGTAGTAAAAAACCAAATTAAGCTATTTCAAAGTACTTTGGGGAGGTGGGGGGGGGGGAATATCTCATAAATGGACAGTGTAGATCTCAGACCAGACTGCAAATTCTGTGTAGTCTGATCTTAGATCTACGCCATCCACAAAAAGTCAGTGAGTCACACTTCGCAATGTTTGTGTTAATGAATGCGAATGAAATAAAACCGCCTGTTTAGTGGTTTTGTTCAGTATTTCATGTAAATTACAGACAGATTGAAGCTCATCAACACCAGGATGTTGGCCCGTTCCGACAGAATGTAAAACCAGTCTACTTTTTATGAAGGGGTATTATACTGTATACAAGGATATTACATGTGTCTCGAAAAATTTGCTAATTACCAGATTACAGACATTTAATGTTTGGAAATGTTTGCATGTGTAACAAACTCATTTGTTGGTACATGTATTATACTAGTGGTACAAGACGCTGACAAAAAATCTTTTGAAATTTTTCAAATTCGCGAAATTGCAAAAACTTCCACATTGCAAACATTTCCACTTGCAGAGTATCCTAAAACCTATAACATTCTTTTTTCTAGAAGTTCTACAAACATCTTACGTTTTTGAAAATCCACATGTTTAGTCGAACGACTCATTCTCTGACTTGACTCAGAGTATGAAGATTCCCCAGTCATCTCAGTCTTCATGCACCCAGTGCTGATACGACGTAATCGATCCATTTTCTCCACTTTGGGTTTTACAACAGTCTTTCTGTCCAAACTTGGTGGTTCTTTTGTGAACTCATGAAGGTGGTTGCTGCTGTACATATCTGTCTCAGGAACCGAGGATCTGTAACAGAAAAATTGTCATAGTATATATATCATTGTTTCATGCTTTATGGTAGGTTATCGAGAATTATCGTTGACATATTTTTCGATATTTCATGGTTAGGACCAGTGAAAATACCGATTTTTATATTCCAACTCTTCAATTGAAGACAGAAACAGTTGTTCCCATCCACTAATTACCCTCTTTATGCGACACGAAAATTCAAGTTTGTTTTGGATATGACAGAAAACATTGTGGAAAAAGGAGAAAATGCTGGTTAACCCATTACCACAAAATCCCTACTTTTAATGCCCTTGAGAAAGAAGCCTTTAGAAAACATTGTGGGAAAGGGAGAAAATGCTGGTAACCAGCATTTTCTCCTTTTCCCACAATGTTTTCTACCCTTCACAAAACATATTTCAAATTTTCAGTCACTTTTATTTTGTTGTCTGCAAATGCTTTCGATTTGGACCAGTCTAAATTATTGTCGTCTGATAATGGGTTAACAACAATGTTTTCAAAAGACTTTATCCTTAGGGCCATTAAAAACTAGGAATTGTTTGGAAAAGGGTTAAAGGTCTCTTCCACAAGAACGTGAAAACCCAGTATTGTTCAGTAAAAGGTTAATATAAGATTACCTTTCCCCTATCTCTGCCTCACTCTCACATGACCCTCCCTCCGGACTTCTGTACACCTTCTTCAGGGCATCCAGAACCTTTTCTCCAGTCGTAAACACTCGATATGTGAGCAAAAACGTGTTCAGGAAGTCGATACTGAGAAATCGTAGATCTGTGAGCCTTTCCAGTAAACGATCCACACTTCCATGGCGAATCTATACGTCAAGCAACAAAATGTTGAAGAATAAGATTTGGAAAACTTAAGTAAATGAAGCATACAACTTGAGCTGTCACTGAATGTGACTTGAGCCATTACCCCACAATCCCTACTTTTGATGACCCTGAGAAAGAAGCCTTTAAAAAACATTGTGAGAAAAGGAGAAAATGCGGGTAACCAGCATTTTCTCCTTTTCCCCCAGTGTTGCCTACCCTTCACAAAACAAATTTCAAATTTTCAGCCACTTTATTTTGTTGTCTGCAAATGCTTTCGATTTGGACAAGCCTAAAATTCTGTCGCTGGAGTTAATACCCCCTCCCAACGCTTTGACAGAAAAAGGCAATTATTTAACACAGACTGACACACAGATGGACGGACACATGGACAGACAGGTTGATTCCAGTATACCCCCCGAAAACATTCGTTTTGTGGGGATATAATAAGGTTTCGAAAACTGACTCCTAGGCGCCCTTTTGCCACCAGTGTAGATTATGATCAAAATGCACTGAATGTGCAGTCTGATTTTGATGTTCCCTGTCCAGCCAGGAGTTTTTTTTCTTCCTAAAAAAAAACCTTTGAAATAGCAATATTTTAAATGTTCTACTATTGGCTGGAAAATCATGTCAAATCCTTTCAATTTGGACCAGTTGTGTTGTTTGTTACAGAGTTAACCCATTACCACACACTCCCTACTTTTGACGCCCCTGAGATAGAAGCTTTTTGAAAACACTATGGGAAAAGGAGAAAATGCTGGTAATCAGCATTTTCTCCTTTTCCCACAGTGTTTGCTACCCTTTCCAGAACAAATTTCAATTTTTCAGTCACCTTTATTTTGTCGTCTGCAAAAGCTTTCAATTTGGACCAGTCCAAAATTTTCTCATGTGGTAATGAGTTAATAAGCTGGTTTAGCGTGAAGTGAATACAGTACATGTATTACTTACCTGGGGTACCTTACATGAGTTCAGTGTTCTACTAAATTTGATGTCAATATCATCACGGAACAATTTCGGATCAGACCTGTTGGGAAACAATATAAACAAGTTGAATTTATTCTTTAACTCTTTCCCAAACAATCCCTGGTTTTTACGGGTCTAGAATTGTAGCCTTTTGAAAACATTGTGGGAAAAGGAGAAAATGCTGGTAACCAGCATTTTCTCCTTTTCCCACAATGTTTTCTACCATATCATAGACAGAAATCATCTTTTCAGCATGAATTGAATTGTCGTCTGCAAATGCTTTCAATTTAGTCTAGTCCAAAAGTTTGTTGTTTGGGAAAGGGTTAAGGAAACTACAATATTTTCAAACTGTCCAAATGAAAAGCATATGCAGACAACATATTTCAGGTAGGCTAAAGAAGTAATTTCATTCAAATGATATCCCCCCCCCCCAAAAAAAAACCCAAAAACACCTCCAAATCCACCATTTTGAATCAAATAAAAAAGCAAAAAAAAAGAAAAAAAACTGTCCCGGCTGAATGAGTTATTGTCAACATGTATAAAGTTTGACGAAATTCCGTCCAATGGACAGACACATGGGCAGGCGGAAGGACAGACGGAAGAACAACTTAAATCTTTCTTGTCAATTCATTTTTTATTTTCTTAATCTAAGAAATCTTATTTGACGCCCTGATTTAAAATAACTTGTTGCTTGTAAAAATCCATAATACAAGATTCAATGTCAAGCCCTATATATATTAAGACAAGTATAGAACTTGTCTGCAAAATGCTTTCAGTTAACTCTTTCCCAAACAATCCCTGGTTTTTACGAACCTGAGAAAGATGCCTTTTGAAAACGTTATAGGAAAAGGAGAAAATGCTGGTAACCAGCATTTTCTCCTTTTCCCACAATGTTTTCTACCCTGATGGAAACAATTTTCGATTTTTGAGGTACGTATTTCGTCATCTGCAAATGCTTTCAATCTGGACATGCCTAAAATTTTGTTGTCTGATAAGTTGCAAAGGTATTCAGTAATTACTACCATTCACCAAACGAAAGGTTTACAGTTAAAAGTCTATGTCAGCATAGAAAAAGACCAATAAAACTCTGACCTGTCACACAAAAAGCAGAAAAAAAAAAAGTCTGGGAAGAGAAACAATTGCTGACGCTGGTTAGACTTTGTAGATTACGCAGGCTGACCAGGGTGGACACTTTTCGTTTTTATGGTATATCCCGTATGAAAAGTGGTCATTTTTACCTTACTATACAATCATGTTTGAACTATCAACTTATAAATTGACCTGCGCTATCTTTGATCTGTTTTCATCTAATTGATGTACAGAATTCCCAGATTGTCCCTTTTAACCTACCCATCATAAATATTACCTGACTGACTGGGGCATTGTTACAGAAGATGATTCACTCATGGAGGAATTCAGCAGATCACTGTAGTGGAGATTCTCAATACACTGTAAATATAAAAACAAGAGGGCCATGATAGCCCTGTATCCCTCAACTGGCTTTAATCTTTTACCAAACAATCCCTTGTTTTCACATCCTTGAGGAAGAAGCCATTTGAAAACATTATGGGAAAAGGAGAAAATGCTGGTAACCAGCATTTTCTCCTTTACCCACAATGTTTACACCCACCTCCCTCCTTCCCAAAAATAATAAACCCACCTCCCTCCTTCCCAAAAATAAAATGCTAAGTTCAATTTGTAATAGATTCAAATTATCATGTCTAAAATGTTTGTGTAAAGTGTAGAGTGTAGATCAATGATCAGACTACATATTATGCCCATTGTACTGTCTGATCTTGATCTACAGTGGCTGCAAACACAGATAAAGT
The DNA here is from genome assembly GCA_943736015.1 of Tridacna crocea. Classification (NCBI taxonomy): domain Eukaryota; kingdom Metazoa; phylum Mollusca; class Bivalvia; order Cardiida; family Cardiidae; genus Tridacna; species Tridacna crocea. Next base: position 26,366,951 of record OX031066.1, on the reverse strand, counting down.
GGTGAAATATCCCTAACAGGCTAACCCTTAACCAAAAGACAAATTTTTAGAATGGATCAAATTCAAACCATCTGCAGACAACAAATCAAATCTTGGTAATAATATGTTGATTTCTGACTTTGGTTGGGCAAAATATACAATGGAAAAGAGTTAACCGTTGTAAATGCATACCTGACTGATGTCACTGCACCAGGCTGCTTTCTCGATGTGCGTCGTAGCCACAAATATTAGAGCATACTGTGGGCCTGTTTTGGAGTCAACAATCAAGCGGAAATCTAGGCCATTGTAGTCGATTTTGTTGTCTTTGTCCACAGACTGGTTCGGTAGCAACGTATTCTGCGAAGATGTACTTAAAGAACTGGATACTGAATCTAACGACGTAGCTGGAACAGAGATGTGTATACCTACTTCATTTTATAAATACATGTTCAATTACAGGTAGATTTGCCATAAAAGATACTAAAACTTGGTTATCAATATATATGGTATATATGGAATATTATGTTGTAGTAACTTTCTTGAAGTTTGAATTCACTTCAAGCAGTGAGAGAGAATTTGATATCACATGAGAATGAAGGTCGAGTGCAATGTCAAAATTTTCTTAGGCAGCAAAGAAGTAAATACAAGCACCAGGGAAGTTACCATAACATATTCTTTTTATCATATTATATGCCAACAATTTTTAACAACAACATTCTGTCCAAATATTGACATTTTATTCGAAAACGGCAAAACAAAATGAGACAATTAATAGTCAGGATGGTAGTAACTTGATTTTAATGAATAGCGGATTAATATTACTGGGTAACATTCTTTTGCCTTCCACTTTGGGCATATTCCTCTTGCCTGTTCTGGAATGTGCAAAAGGAATATTTCAGAACACAATACACTGTTCCAAAAGTATGTTTTGAATGGAGCATGTTCGGAACATTGTTCAAAACCACATCAAAATGAAAGTACATTGGCATGATGGCTGTTGCAAGAGCTGTGTTAGTTTAGGAAATGATTAGCTGCAGAGAGAGAGTAGAAACCCGTCTACTATGCCCCTATTTATGGTATTCATGTCGTCAAAAAGAACAATAATTATTGCAAATTTTGCCATGACTAATTGTCTGTTTTTCAGCCATCTTGTATCACCTAGCAACCATTCAGCAGGTGCACTACACCTTGATTGGATTAGAACAGTCAGAACATGTTCTGAAGAACAAGGCACAGTGTTCTGAAGTACTCCATTGACCTAGAACATATTCGGAGTAGCGAAAGGAATATGCCCTTTTTGTTAATCTGATACATGTCTGTTACTTGTACAATGACATCTGTTAATAGACCATTTATCATCCAATATATATGCAGTGAATGTGTGTTTTTTTCTGTTACATGTATGTTACTAGTGCGGACACTGTGTGGCTTCTTCGCTCCACACACCAAGCCGCAAGGGGCGAAGGAAATATTTTGTCACTGTATAATCAAACTCTGCAAGTTTTTGTCAGTTTTCCCACCGTTACATATCTGTAACCCGGTTTGGTCAAGCTTTTAGTATCAAAACACTTACTATCCTCTTCCACATAGAACAGGTCTGATCCAGGATCTTCTATAATGGTGCAGTCAATCAGGGGAATCTTGCCATATTGCTGAAAATATCAAAATAGAAATTAACCCTTTACCAAACAATCTTGACTTTTAACAACCCTAAGAAAAAAAGCCTTTTGAAAACACTTTGGGAAAAGGAGAAAATGCTGGTAACAAAATTTCGATGTCTGTAATGTTTTAGGGAATGACAAGCCAATGTGGCCTAAGCATCATTCATTTTAACAAGAGGACCATGATGGTCTTATATCGCTCACCTGAGTACTAAGCAGTAAAGGTTTACAATGAAGATAAATATCAAATATCAAAAGTTCAAGGTCAAATAATTCTGACAGGGTATGTAACTTTGCAAAATGCATCTTCTACTTTTAGAGAAGAAGATTTTTAAAGTTTTCCTTCTTTGTTCCTTTGTTTCAAACTTGTGACTCCTGGGGCGGGGCTAGTTTTGACCCTGGGGGCATCATATGAACAATCTTGGTAGAGGTCTACCAGCAGATGCTACATACTAAATATCAAAGCTCTGCATATTCTAGTTTCAGAGAAGAAGATTTTTAAAGATTTTGCTGTTTTTTCCTTTTGGTTGCCATGGCAACCAGAGTTATGGCTGGAATTCAATCACTTGAACAAATTTGGTGGAGCTTCAAACAAGGAAAGTCCCTGCCAAGTTTCATCAAGATTGGCCCGGTGGTTTAGGAGGAGAAGATGTTTAAAGAAATTGTGGACGGCGCACAACAGACGACACATGACTGACATTGGGCGATCACAAAAGGTCACCATAAGCACTTTGTGCTCAGATGAGCTAAAAATGAGTGGTGCTCTATCAAAAGGGGTTTAATGTGTGATGCATTGTACCAAAGAAGCCATCACATTGTTTAAGAAATAATCTTCTTTCCATCGTGGTTTATCGTTCAATAAACCATAGTTGTGAGTTATGAGCCACAATAAATAATCCATGAGGGCAATTGCCAGAGATTATTTTGATTCTAACATGACCAATTATTTATACTAGGAAAACAAGTTCATACTTGGGGTAAAAATGTGGTTTACTGAATGATAAACCAAGACAAAAAATTGTTTCGATTCTAATGTCACCAATTCTTTATAAAAGAAAAAATAGTTCGTACTCATGGGAATGCAGATTATGTTCCATTATATTATATACAAAATGACATCACTCTATACAGAATGATGTCACTCTATATAGAATAACATATATTTTACCAAAATTTCATCGCACTGTGTTTACATGGCCAAATTCACGTGTCATGTTTACCGATAGAATATGGATACATAAAATCAATTAGTATTGACTGACTGAATCCTGACATACACTGGTCCTTGAACTAAAAGAGCCAAGCCCCGGTAGCTCAGTTGGTACCGTGCAGGACTTCAGAACTGGGGTAAAGGGTTTGATCCCTGGCTACAACCCCTGCCTAGGCCAATTTCTTTCTGAGGATTGATGATAGTTACTGTGACAGGATTCATTCATCTCCAACCACTGACCATTGTTTCGACAATGATCACATGGGACAGCAGCCAGTGGCTTGGAAAGAAAATCGTGGGAAGTACTGGTAAGAGAAACTCCATGAACGCATGGATAGGTGCACTGGCCATGCCATATGACTAAAAAAATGCTGAAAACGGCATTAAACACCATACAATTAATCAATCAATCATTTGAACATAGAGAAAATTTTACAATAGCGATAAGTGTCGACCTGTAACAGTGTACAAGGACTGCACAGGCTGACATGACTTGATACTTCTCTCAGATGCATTAACTCTTTACCACACGAGAAAAATTTAGACTGGTCCAAATTGAAAGCATATGCAGTCGACGACAAAATAAAGGTGACTGAAAAATTGAAATTTGTTCTGGGAAGGGTAGAAAACACTGTGGGAAAAGGAAAAAATGCTGGTAACCAACATTTTCTCCTTTCTCCCACAGTGTTTTCAAAAGGCTTCTTTCTCAGGGGCTCCAAAAGTAGGGATTGTGTGGTAATGGGTTAAGCCCCCTTTTCAAAGATCTCCAATGCATCGCATTCCTGCATGTTTGTTTACAAAAATAAAGGTCAGGGTAAAACCTTTTCATCTAAACAGATGGCACTAGGATTCAAAATATTGACAAAACCTCCATGATTGAAATGTTTTGGCTCTTTACCACACAGTCCCTACTCTTATTGACCAGGAGGGTAGTACAGCCTTTTGAAAACATTGTGGGAAAAAGACGAAATACTGTGCTAACCAGCAATTTCTCCTTTTTCCACAATGTTTTCTACCCTATCTAAGACTAATTGCTACATTTGAGCCACATTGAAATTGTCTTCTGCAAAATTAATGCTTTCAATCTGGACAAGTTTAAAATTTTATCATCTGGTAAAGTGTTAACCCTTTATCATGTAACAAAATTTTAGACTTGTCCAAATTCAATGCATTTGCAGATGATATTTAAAATGTGGCAGGAATCATGGTTTTTGGCTGTGAAAATGTAGAAAACATTGTGGGAAAAGGAGAAAATGCTGGTTTCCAGCATTTTCTCCTTTTCCAACAATGTTTTCAGAAGCTTTCTTTATCTTTTCTTTTTCTTGATCAGGGTCGTTAAAAGTCATGTCTGTGTTATACAGAGTTAAATGCCAATGTTGTGGCACTGCACTATATTTTTATTCGGTTTTGTAAAGTGCCTATGGAGGCAGCCATATTGAACTGGTTCCATGCTTTGTTTTAACATCCATCTATATCTATTGTACTTTGATTATTAGATCGGGGTCCATATTAAGTTTTTTATTTATTTGTGGGATTTTTTTTTTCATGTATAATATATTGTACTTTCATTGTTAGATGGATAACAACCGGGGTCGTAGACATATCAACATTTTCCTTTCGAAAAATAATAAAGATGCATTTCGAGAAGTCACGTGATAACAGATTATCTGTCACAAATTTTCAAAGCCACCATTTTGAATATCTTACGCTGGAAAAGGATAAGAGGTATTTTCAAGCTCTTTGACCCTAGAGCACCCTATGAGGTACTTGTGACCCCAGTTATATTTTTGTTTTAGTATTGTATGGATTGTAGAAATATTGTTTTCCTTTCGCAATTGTGTTTTTAAGACCAGCTAACTGTAACCAGGTCAATGTTGGAGCGCCTGATATGACTGGTATCATACAACTCCTCTAGTTTATATAGATATAATAAGAACTGCATTCAAGTCTATTATATCTATAAAGAGGGGTTGTATGATACCAGACATATGTGTTAGAGTGTCAGATTTAGCACAATCCGATAACAGACTTTTTCTTTCGTTAATGCATGGTAATTCATTGGCGACAAATGTTTGTTCGTGTAGACAAAATCTTACAAGGGCGACGATTTTCTCCACATATGCAAATATTGGATGTTAAACGTGACAAAACGAGTCAGGTGATCAACAATGTGATTCCTACTGAGCTGTTAACCCATTACCACACAATCCCCTGAGAAAAAAGCCTTTAGAAAACATTGTGGAAAAAGGAGAAAACGCTGGTAACCAGAATTTTCTCCTTTTCCCACAATGTTTTCTACCCTACACAGGACAAATTTCAATTTTTTAGTCACTTTTATTTTGTCGCCTGCAAATGCTTTCGATTTGGACAGTCCTAAAATTTTGTCGTTTGATAATGAGTTAAACAATTATGTGATTTTCATAAACGGTTTAACGCGGCCCCATGCATTGTGCCCTGTTACAGAAATAAGTGGTTTGCAGCGCCATTGATGTTCAGCATCAATATTTTCTTGTTTCTACAATGTGCCAAGTTGACAGAACTGGAACAAATTCCCTCCATCTTTTAAAGCAAAGATTAACCCTTTCACGTACAATCCCAATTTTAATGATGCCCCCGTAAAATGACTTTGTCACTTAAAACACTGTGTGAAAAGGAGTAAAATGTGGGAATCGGCATTTTCTGCTTCTGCTACTTTTTCTACCCTTTGAGGAAAAAAAGATCCAAATTTGTGCAACATTTAGCTATCTGCAAAAGCTTTCATTTTTGACCAGTCAAAGATTGTGTTGTCAGTGAAAAAGTAAGGATATGAGCTATGCTCTATGAAAAAGGGGCTTAACACATAGATCTGCAAAAAGTATTGATCAAGGTCAGTCTGCGCAATTACTCTCAATAATATGACGCTCCGTTGATGTTTTTCATATTTGGACATTAAATTTTACTGTACACCGTACCGTATCAAGTCCATCGTAAATTTTCCGGTAGCAAATATAGAGCACTGTACTGACTTTCTGTTTCATCACTTTTATCCGTATTGCAGCGAAATGCAATTAACTTTTAGTAATAAACATGACCAAAAGTAAATTGTTAAACCATTCATTACATAAAGAGCTTGTAGAAGTCGTTTATAACATGTTTATCTCCGAGAAATCACTGACGAAATCTGTAGTGCGCGGCGGCCATTTTGTATGTTTATGGGAACGTAAACAACTGGAGTAACTGATGAAATACACATTTTTTTCTCACGTTCAGCGCTTAAATTGAAAGTACAAATCTATTTGTATTTCAAACGAAGGAATATTGAATACAGAAGCAACAGGTATGTTTAAATCCTAGTTTTGTGCTCTATTTGTGAAATTATAAGAGTTCAAACTTGCGCACAAAATCTGTGCGGAACTTTCAACTGATTTTGTCTGGATTGTGTCTGTACCCATAGGCGACCAGTCAAAAAGTAACATTGCCTTTGGGGACAGTTATCTATACTACCTGGGCAATCTGAACTTTTAGCTGATGATAAATTTTCTTCACGACCAAGGACTTGTGTACCTCATGATTAAGTTGGTTGTAATTATGGAGATGCAATAAGCCTCCTTTTGCCAGAGCAGGGCCCATAAAAATTTCCTAAAGGTATAAATAATTCATGTTTCATTGATGCTTTTTTTTATTGTTTGGTTACAGTAAAACTTGATAAAGTTCCTGGACAATTTCAAATCTACAGTTTACCAGTCATAATTATTGAGTGACAATGGCAGAATGAAAACTGTAGTTCTCCCCTGAAACACTGAAATTGCTTTGCAATATTTGATCCCCACACAAATAATCACCATTGTCTGCACATGTCATATTCTTCAAAGATATAACCTGTCTGCTATGAGGCATCACCCATCCCATATACATGGGAAAAGTACGGCTATCAGCGAAGCCATCACCCTAGCTTGTAGGGGGCTATTTTAATAAATGGCCGCTGCATAGGTTACATGCTAGTTGATCGTAGCAGAATGAATCATACCAGGTATCATTTTATATATAATCATTTAAGAATTTTATTCTGTATCAGTATTAACTTTAATACGGTGTGTACTGACAATAAAAAAAGAAGGTGAAAAAACTAGAGCTGTCAGTGAATGTGACTTTATACCCCTGCTTTGACAATACTTTGTATACTGAGTATACACAGATGGAGAGACAGGCTGATTCCAGTATACCACCCCCCCTCCCCCTCCCCCTCTCCAAAAACATTTTCTGGGATAAAATAATACACGAAGCAATAATTACAGGTACTGTAAGAAAGCAGAGAGACCTGCACATGTCTTGGTTTCTTCTTTGCTATAATTTAAGCCATGTTTTTTTTTTTCAGCAATCATTATCTAGAGAAGAAACACAGAACTTCAAAAAATGCTAATTAAATAAGCTATCCTGAGGAAGTCTCACTTACGAGACTGCTGTAAGAGAACTCATTTACTTTATTCTTTGATATATATAGTAGCATTGCACTCACCTTGACCAAATGGAGACGACCATTTTCCTTGGCTCTAGTGGTCAGTAAGAGATGGTTTGTAAACAGGAATACCTGCCTCACTTCTTCTTTTTTGGACTCTCGAAATGGATAAGACCCTAGGGAAGGCAGCCGTCCCCGACCTACTTTGAATTTTTCCGGGATCACTTGCAGCAGGTTCCCTGTAGAGACAGAAAAAGCTGATGGTACTTACAACAGCTGACCATGAAGGGATCTAAAATTCACAGTCTCTGAGCATGTGCAAGACAAACAGAGCCACCTGTTCCTTACAAGACTATTCAAGGGAAGAAACTCTAAGAGGTTTCCACTTTCCTAGAAAATCAATCCATGTGAGATTACAATTTGAATCTATTTATAATCAATGGTGTATATTAAATCCTTTACTTTATGAGCAGCAATAATCATTGACTGTCAAAGACTATGTCCATTCAATACCATACTGTAGACAATGTACAGCGTGATTTGATATCTTCACAATCTCAATGTTTACTTCAATAAGATATCACAAACAGCATTGAAAGTGCAATATCTACAGTAAGAAGTTACAGACAGAAAGAAACTGTAAAGCATTTTGAGGGTGAGTAAGTGACATCTGACACACAACTATTCCTATTTTCACACTGCACTTATTCAAACCTGATTATTTAGATATAGTCCAATATTTGTCTCTGGTCCTCCATGTGCTCTTTACAAACACACTCACACAGCACAGAGGGCTAGAGAGAGATTCTGTAGATGTTATAAAATGAGGGCGGGAATAAATCAATAGCCTTTCACCAGCTTCATGAATCCTGTTATCAATGCCTGTACCAACCAGTCAAAACACAATATTTGACCCTGTCTCGGAATTGTTTTTTTTTTCTAGATATAGGTTAACCCATTACCAAACGACAAAATTTTAGACTGGTCCAAATTCAAAGCATTTGCAGACGACAAAATAAAAGTGACTGAAAATTTGAAATTTGTTTTGTGAAGGGTAGAAAACAATGTGGGAAAAGGAGAAAATGCTGGTTACCAGCATTTTCTCCTTTTCCCACAATGTTTTCAAAAGGCTTCTTTCTCAGGGGCGTCAAAAGTAGGGATTGTGTGGTAATGGGTTAACATCTGTTGACTAATTCACCTCCAAATATGTTTTGTCACACATGATAATCAAACATTGATCTTCACTAATTTAGTAACACTTTAATTTATATGGATTTTTTTATGTACCACACAATTCCAACTTCTAACATACCTGAGAAAGAAGCCTATAGAAAGCATATACTGTGGGAAAAGGAGAAAATACTTGTAACAAGTATTTTCTTCTTTTCCAACAATATTTTTTACTCTTCAAAAGTCAAGTTTTGATTCTTGTGTCGCATGTACATTGTCATACGATAATGCTTTCAATTTGGTCGATTTTGTCTCCTGGTAAAGTGTTAACTCCGTACCACACAATCCAGACCGTTAACGATCCTGAGAAAGAAGCCTACAGAAAACATTGAGAGAAAAAGGAGAAAATGCTGGTTTAATTTGTCGTCTGCAAATGCCTTGCATTTAAAGAAGTCTAAAGTGTTGTTGTTCAGTAAATAACACCAGCAGAATTTCCAGTTTTTTTCCCCCAGTTTTTAGGTTTTCACTGCTTTTGAAGGGGATTTTTGTGAAGGACAAGTATCACAAAGCAGATACTGTTTATTCAAGATCAGGTTGCATATTCTACATAGTCTGATCCTGATCTACAACATCTCAAGACAAGGTGTCACTGACAATGACAGACTTCGTTATATCAAAGATCCAGATAGAACGTTCTTCCAATGTACAAGGAATGGAAATGTACCGAACACCAACACACGGGGAATGTGACGGTCTCATGACATGCTGAGGATATAAATCAGTGGAGTGGCTGGAGCCTAAATGACAGCACGCACACTGGAAAGGGGGTTTGGGGGGACCAATTGGGCGAAGCCCCCCTTGATGAAAATGAAAATAAGGCAATATAGAGGTGAAAAAATGAGCTCTCCAAAGCCCTTTATGTAACAAGCAAAAACCAAAATTTGAGTAGATATCTGGTTATATGTCATACTTACTGGTCCAATGTGTAAGCATGTTTTTATGTGCGTACATGGCAGCTACGCCACTGTAAATAGTCAGATGCATCCAAAGTTTGTCATTTGCATGTCTTTGTCCATTTTGTACGGTGGAAATTTTATAACATGCTCAAAACTTCCCACCAGATGACATGGCATTACCAGACATCGCCAGACAAGTAGCTGATTTACTGGATAAGAAACTGACATAAAATAGATAGCAATGGACTTGAATGGATAAAATGATTTTTTATCCATTACTTGTTGGTTAGCTTGGAGTGACTAAAGCTTTAAGCTTGTTTTTAACTCTGTTTTAACAGCTTGGTTCATATCTCAGCGGCCAGTGCACATACAAATGTATTATTTCAAAAGGTATAAAACCCAAAAGGACAAGGAAAAAATGCTTCAGCTTTTTTGGGACTAATGTTTCAAATGCGTTCTTCCTTTGCGTTGTAAGAAATACGACTCATTGGTAAAAAAATTACAAGCACTTTCAGATAACAAATTTCTGACAATATCAGGCAGAGTACATTCATGCTAGGCAACAACATTTTCTCCTTCTCCCACAATGTTTTCTACCCTTAGAAAGACAAATTCTTTGTTTTGACTAACATCTAATATGCTGTCTGGAAATGCTGGAAACTACCATTTTCCCCTATTCCCATAATATTTTCGAAACCCATTAACTCTTTTCCACAAAATCCCAACTTTTAACGACTCTGAGAAAACATTGTAGGAAAAGGAGAAAATGCTGGTAACCAGCATTTTCTCCTTTTCCCACCATGTTTTCTACGCTTCCTAAGACAAATTTCACTTTTTGAACTATACTTAGGTAGTCATCTGCAAATGCTTTCAATTTGGTCTGGTCTACAAATTTGTCGTTTGGTAAAGGGTTAAAGTCAGAAATCATCATATCAACAAGATTTAATTGTTGTCTTAAGATGCTTTCAGTTTGGTCCAGTCCAAAAACTTGTCATTGGGTAAAGAGATTAGCAATACTGTACGAAATAAGTACAAGATATCGGTTCATGCCCTCTTTTCCTACTGATCAGTTTCTTTATCCAATTGTCTGAAAATCTCAACATATTTAGCCTATTATACACAAATATTGGCGAACAGCGCCAATATGGGAAATCAATACCTGCACTAACACACAAGTGGGTGGCGGGTCACACGTGACTATACATGGGAGTCTGCCATCAAAATTTGTGTATAATAAATGAAAAGAAAACAGAGGAAGAGAATCAGTCTGTCATTTATATCAAAGAAGAGTGTAGATCAAGATCCATCTACACAGAATGTGCAGTATGATCGTGATCAAAACTACCTCATAGAGTTAGATTTTTTATGTAAAAGAGAAACAGGTTGAAATCACTTAATTGGCTTTTTACCATCATTTGGAAATGTCTAACTTCTTTGGTTTTTGACAGTTTAAACCCTTTCCCAATCAATTCCTTGTTATAACGATGCTGGGAAAGAAGGCTTTTGGAAACTCTGTGGGAAAAGGAGATAATGCTGGTAACAGCATTTTCTCTTATTTTGCCTTGTCCCATTTTTCTATGAGAACTCTTCACCAAACAAAAAAAATTGTGTCCAAATTCAAGGTATTTGCTGGTAACAAATGTTCATTAAATAATGGTTTTTGTGTGTGATAGGATAAAAAAATTTAAAAGGACAAAGAGAAAATAATGTTTACCAAAATATTTTACTTTTCCCACAATGTTTTCAAAAGCCTTTATCAGGGTCATGAAAAGACAAGAAAGTGCAGTAAAAGGGCAAGGCCAATCACCCATCAAGCCAGCCAACCAGCCAACCAGCCAACCAACCAACCAACCAACCAATCAATCAATCAATCAATCAATCAATCAATCAATCAATCAATTCATCCATCCATCCATCCATCCATCCATCCATCCATCAAATCAAATCAAATCAAATCAAATCAAATCAATCAATACAGTTTCATGAGAAAAATCATTTTAGGATAGGCTAAAGACCTTGTTTAACCCTTTACCCTGTAACACATTTCTATGGCATCTCTAATTAACCCTAAATAACAGCAAGGATGAAGCAGTTTCTTTTGTGTATATGACAGCTTTGGATAGTGTAGAAAACATTGTGGCAAAAGGTGAAATTGCTCGTCACGAGCAATTTAACCTTTTGCCACAATGTTTTCCAAAGGCTCCTACAAGCAATGCGTAGAAATGAGTATCTATGGAGTAAAGGGTTAATCATTGCTGCCAACTTAAGCCCCTGTCACACCAGTGTGGCGATCCCATGTCATCAAATAAACTAGAAGGCCCTGAAGGGCCTGAATATGCTCTACTGGCAGAGAGTTTGCTTTTAAACAAAGCATACATAGGAATTCATTACACAAAAAGACAAAAAAGTTGACATTTTCAACTCAAAATGGCTACTTTTCCATTACTGTTTGTTGAATTTTTACAAACTCAAAAGGCTTAAAAAGCTATTGATGGGATAAACAAGCTGAAAAATTCATAAAAATCTGATCACAATGTTACTGGAGACCACTCCTTCCTGCATGGCATTCTCCTGATTTAAATACAATACCTGGCTTCTGTGTCAGGGAGATATCTCTTTGGCTCAGTGGTTAAGGTATTGGCCTTGCGTCCGGGAGTTCGGGGTTCGAATCCCGCTCGGACCCTTATTTCTGCCATGCATTTATTCATTTGTTTCTTTGTTACGGACTTTGTTCGTAAGAACAAATAAATACTTTATCATGTAAACAGGCAATGAAATTATTCAATTTAAAATGGTTACTTTTCCCATACTGTTTGTCGGATTTTTTTCAAAATCGATAGGGTTAAAGCTATTGATAAGATAAACAAACTGTATAAGTTTCACAGAAATCTGACCAAAAATGAATACTTTATCGCGTAAACAAGAAATGAAAATTTTCAACTTGAAATGGCTACTTTTCCAATACTGTTCGTTGGATTTTTTTCAAAATCAATAGGGTTGAAGCTATTGATAAGATAAACAAACACTGCAAGTTTCATGGAAATCTGACCAAAAATACAGACTTTATCGCGTAAACAAGAAATGGAAATTTTAAACTTGAAAAGGCTACTTTTCCCATACTGTTTGTCAAATTTTTTTCAAAATCAATAGGGTTTAAGTTATCGATGAGATAAACAAACTGTGAAAGTTTCACAGAAATCTGACCAAAAATGAAGGCTTTATTGCATAAACAAGAAATGAAAGTTTTCAACTTGAAATGGCTACTTTTCCTATACTGTTCGTTGGATTTTTTTCAAAATCAATAGGGTTGAAGCTATTGATAAGATAAACAAACTATGCAAGTTTCATGGAAATCTGATCAAAAATACAGACTTTATCGTGTAAACAAGAAATGGAAATTTTAAACTTGAAATGGCTACTTTTCCCATACTGTTGGTCAGATTTTTTTCAAAATCAATAGGCTTAAAGCTATTGATGAGATAAACAAACTGTGTAAGTTTCATAAAAATCTGACCAGAAATGAAGACTTTATCGCGTAAACAAGAAAAAGACTAATGGACGGACGGACGACGGAAACCACGCCATGACATAAGCTCTGCTGGCTGAAAGCCAGTAGAGCTAAAAAAAGGTGCATGCAGCATGATGGCAAGCATCACCACAGCAGCACAGTGGAATCGCAAGGAGAAGCTTTGGGATTGTATATGACTCCAAGGGACAATGCTCACTTTGAGCATGCACAAAGGAAACACCGTTGCTAAGCATTCTAAGAAGAGTGCAGTAAGATCGTTTAAGCATAAGGTCGTCCAAGTGGGGTAATAAGATCTGCCACAATGGCACGAGAGCTCTGCTGGTCCACACTGAGATCATAGTGTGAAAGCTTTGGTTTTTGGTGTTGCTTGTATGGAGATTGCACAGCACGCTCTGAGATGTCACTGCACCTCTACCATGCTTACAATTGGCACACCAGCGGAGCTTATTATGGCGCTTTAACTGCGCTAACACCAAATGTTATCAGATATATAATTCCACATGAATCAAGGGCTTACTGCAAGCCTGTAATCTTAAATTAGGCTCACTAATTTGAATACATGTACATTAGTTAACACAGTAACTCCAGCATAACTTTTTACTTTTGTATTCAAGGAGTTTCAAGTTTCTAAGGAACATTGTCAGAAAAGGAGATGGTGCTATTTTCCCAAACTACAACAGTTTCACTCTTTACCAAACAATCTTTACTTTAACAACCCTGAGAAAGAAGCCTATAGAAAACATTGTGGCAAAAGGAGAGAATGCTTGTAGCCAGCATTTTCTTCTTTTCCCACAATATTTTTTACCCTATCAAAGTCAAAAATCATCATATTAACAAGATGTCTGCAGATGCTTAGAAAAAATAAAGTCATTTGGTTAAGAGTTAAAATACTGTAAATGGTTTATTGGAAACAAACCCTGCCATAGATTTTTCAACATTATCATGAAGGGAAAAGGTGTATTTATCAATATTCTGTTACACTTCCAGGCAATTTCTCACTTAGAATTTCATAATCACAATTAACACCATAACATGATTCTGTGTGTTATTTTGCAAACTGATTAGATAAAAGTGACTCAACTTACAACACTGTATATCAAAATTGTGACCTGTCAAGCAAAAAGGGGACCAGTTTGGGAACTGCAAAAAAGTGTCGACTCTGGTCAGATTGCACTGATTGCGCAGGCTGACCAGGGCCAACACTTTTTGCTTTCATGATATTTTCTGTATGAAAAGTGGTCATTCTACCTTACTATACAATCATTTTTTAACTATCAACTTAAATTGACAGGCACTATCTTTTGATCTGTTTTAATCAAGCTGATGCGCAGAATTTCCAGATAGTCACTTTTTTGTGTGACAGGTCATAAATAAATCCTTTTTATACATACATCTTCAGTAAAGACTGAATAAATTACTTGGAAGTTTTTCCTAAGTGAAAATCGTATTGATTCAAGTGCACTTTATACAAGTATGCTTAACTCATTACCACACGAGAAAACTTTGGACTGGTCCAAATTGAAAGCATTTGCAGACGACAAAATGAAGGTGACTGAAAAATTGAAATTTGTTCTTGAAAGGGTAGAAAACACTTGGGGAAAAGGAGAAAATGCTGGTTTTTTTCCTTTTTCCACAGTGTTTTCAAAAGGCTTCTTTCTCAGGGGCATCAAAAGTAGGGATTGTGTGGTAATGGGTTAACTCAATACCAAACAACAATATTGTAGGCTTGTCCAAATAGAAAGCATTTGCAGACAACAAAATAAAAGTGACTGAAAACTTGAAATTTGTTTTGTGAAGGGTAGAAAACATTGTGGGAAAAGAAGAAAATGCTGGTTACCAGCATTTTCTCCTTTTCCCACAATGTTTTCTTAAGGCCTCTTCTTCCCCCCCCCCCCCCCAGGGGCGTCAAAAGTAGGGATTGTGTGGTAATGGGTTAACACTTAACCAGATGACAAAATTTCAGCCTTGTCCAAATTGAAAGCATATGCAGATGACAATTTCAGTAAGGCTAAAATGATTAAATTTTTCCTTACTAGAGAAGAAAACTTTACTGGAAAAAAAAAATGTTTTTTTACCAGCATTTCTTCTTTTCCACATTTTTTTTTTCATTAGGCTACTTTTACTGGGTTGATAAAAATTTGCAATGTGCAATATTAGGGGTTAAAGACAAGGTAAATATCAAAATGCATTAAACCGCAGACAAGTTACAAGCTGCAGACACATGCACAGCTAACACAATATTTAACCTTTTCCCAAACAAGACTTTTAGACTCGTCCAAATGGAAAGCAATTGCAGACAAGAAAAGTCATGAAACTCGAAAAAATGAAATTTGCTTTGGGAAGATAGAAAACATTCTGGGAAAAGGAGAAAATGCAGGCTACCACCATTCCTCTTCCCAAAATGTTATCAAAAGGCTTCTTTCTAAGGGTGGTGGAACCCTGGGATTGTTTGTTAATCTTGAACCTATACCCCACGATCCCAATTTTTAACTGCTGGTACCCACGAGGAAAAAGTCTTCTGAAAACATTGTGAGGAAAGAAGAAAATGCAGATACCTAGCAATTTTTTCCTTATCCCACAATATTTTCTGCCCTTTCATAGATAAATGCCACAATTTAAGTCCCTTATAATTTGTCTTATGCATAACCTTTCAACTTCAAGAAATTTAATAAAAATTTTGTCTTTTGGTAAAAAGTGATATCACACTGCAATCCAGTGGATTTTTTTTAACCCTTTACCCCATAAGGCATTTCTATGGTATCTCTAATTGACCCTAAATAACAGCAAGGTTGAAGCCATTTCTTATGTGTATATGACACCTTTTGATAGTGTAGAAAACATTGTGGCAAAAGGTGAAATTGCTCGTTACGAGCCTTTCACCTTGTACCACAATATTTTCCAAAGACTCCTGCAAGCAATGCGTTAAAATGAGTATCTATGGAGTAAAGGGTTAAACATTGACATTTTCAAGCTAACAGTATAATGCCTGTTGCAAGTGGAAATATGTTTTTGTATCAAGTCAAATGGCAATACTTGTTGATCCCAGTGCATGTTTATAGATGCAGTCTGATCCTGAAAACAATCTCTGCTATTTTATGACTTTATCTGCCAGCATTAACTCATTACCAAACGACAATATAATAGACTTGTCCAAATTGAAAGCATTTGCAGACGACAAAATAAAAGTGACTAAAAATTTGAAATTGGTTTGTGAAGGGTAGAAAGATTGTGGAAAAAGGAGAAAATGCTGGTTACCAGCATTTTCTCCTTTTCCCACAATGTTTTCTAAAAGCTTCGTTCTCAGGGGTGTCAAAAGTAGGGATTGTATGGTAATGGGTTAACTGTATAAAATAAAGTCTTGACCAGGCATATGTCACTTTACAATGTCTGTGCAAGTGTAGAGACGTTTTTGTTTCAAGCCGAATGGTAAAACTGGTTGATCCAAGTGCAACTCATACATGCAATTTGATCCTGAGGATACACTGTCTGTTATTTTATTCTGCAAATATTAACTTTATTCTTGACTGATTGATTGATTGTATGGTGTTTAACGCCTTTTTCAACATTATTTCCATTATATCACATGGCCACTGCAACTACCCATGCTCTCCTGGATCTCTTTTACAAGTGCTCTGTAATATTTTCTTTCCAAGCCACTGGCTGCTTTTCCACATAGCCATCATTGACAGAACAGTCTGCAGTCACTGTGGAAGAGTAATGAATCCTGTCACAATGTTTATCATTAATCCTAGGAAAGAAATTAACCAAGCCGGCCAGGGATCAAACACACGATCCCCTATTCTCAAGTCCTGCCCACTACTGACTGACCTACCTGGGTTTGGCAACTTTAATCCTGAAAGCCCTAATATGGCTTACCATATTTCTTCTAATAGAAGTGCCCTCCCTAACAATGCTTCCCCCCCCCCAAACCCTTAAATCATGATAACTTAACCCATTACCACACAATCCCTACTTTTGATGCCGCTGAGAAATAAGCCTCTAGAAAACATTGTGGGAAAAGAAGAAAATGCTGGTAACCAGCATTTTCTCCTTTTCCCACAATGTTATCTACCCTTCACAAAACGAATTTCAAATTTTCAGTCACTTTTATTTTGTCATCTGCATATGCTTTCAATTTGGACAAGTCTAAAACGTTTTCTTTTGGTAATTAGCTGATTAAAATGACAATTTCAAAGAATCTGACTAATACTTCCTCTACTTTGATTAAAATTTCCTATCAACACAA
The DNA here is from genome assembly GCA_943736015.1 of Tridacna crocea. NCBI lineage: Eukaryota > Metazoa > Mollusca > Bivalvia > Cardiida > Cardiidae > Tridacna > Tridacna crocea. Next base: position 26,349,765 of record OX031066.1, on the reverse strand, counting down.
AGAAATACAAAATCTGACACACTTTTTGCTTTACAAATTAGGTACAAAATAAAGCCTCCTTACCTATATTTTGCACAGCTTCTGGGAACTTTTATTAGGAGAAATATGCTAGGTGGAAACATAGCTCAAATGGTCTCAAGGTGGAGTGGGGGGGGGGGGGGGCAACTATAAGGGAGGGCACTTTTATTGGGAGAAAAACAGTATAACATAATCAGACTGCAAAAAACATCATCATACATTCACCATTATATTTTCTGATCATCCGTCAGATACATCCCTCACATTCTGGAAAGTTTTCAACTGACTGAAAATAAATTATATCATTTCTTTAGTAGTAAACGAGGTTAACAACCGTTATGAAATGAAAAACTGCATTCATTTTAATGTTATACAACCTGTTTCCTCATTTGTATGTCAATAATGGTATTAACATTGTAATCTTCCACCTTTATGTTGGCATCATATTCTCTATTCCTGTACTTTCTATGTGCCATTAACCTTTTATGCTTTTGCACTAGACAGTCGCTAAGAGACTGTTTGATTGACCAGTGTTTAATATGCCGATTTTTTGCATTATTTTAGTCATATCATGGCAACAACTCACACACTCATGTATTAACTGAGTTTCACTCCTTCTAGGCAAGGGCTCTGACATGTCTTGCCAAAAGACACTAACTCCCACAAAAAACCCAATGGATCCATGGAGACTTGAATCCAGGTCACCAATCTCTTTCAACAACTGAAAGCTAAATCATTTGTCTACCAGAACAAGACAAATGTTTATCATTTGCTAATTCAGTCTGGTTGCTAAAGTCCTTCAAACGTGAAACTAGCTCAAAAATATTTGCCATTGACAAGGAATTATACATTTGATACTGACGGTTGCGCATATAAACAAATGAAATTTCTCATTCCAAACAGTGTCAGGAGACAAAAGGTGTGAGCAGCTGTACGAAATTTCATTGGTTGAATGCATGACTGTCAGTACATATCAACAAGTGAAATTTCTCACTCCAAACAGTGTCACATGGCAGAAGATTGCTGCAGGTTTTCGAAATTTGCTCCTGGATCACAAATTCAACAAATTCTGAGGCATTTCATCGTTATGTAAGGCAAAGACTATTATAAGGTCAGTAGTTTTTTTAAACTTGTTTAACGGCTGTATGCCACTAACGCTCTCTTTTATTGGATCTAAAGTGCATTTTTTATCTTGAAAATGAATGTATAAACTCTTGTCAATGGTGCAGATTTTTTCAGGAGTTTACAAGTTTGATCAGCAAATGTCGTAGCAACCAGACTGCATTAGCCACTGACAAACAGTTGTTGTATTTTTCTGGTAAAAAAATGTTTTAGCTGTCTAAGGAGAATATCTAATGGGGTATAAAAGTATAAAAGATACATTGTTTTTTTTTTGTAATGGGGGGGGGGGGGGGTAAGAACAAGTAACAGGCTGCATACAATATACAGTTCATCACTAATCACTTGTTTATCATATTTAGTCTATGAGTGCCAGGGGTCAAACTACGGACCCCTATGCACTTTACCACTGAGCCACACAGAACCCCTAGGCCTCAAATAATTGGTGGAAAAAAAGAGCAATTTTGTGTTAACCCTTTGCCAATAAGTGATGTCTGTGGTCGTGAGGTAGAGCATCAACCTCCTAACCATAACGTCCCAAGTTCGATAGATGGGAGTTGGTGTTGGCTTTGGGATTTTTCATTGGCCAACACATTTGGTGCGAGTACTGGGCACAATTGTAGTTCCCAGGAAGCAGAACAGAGAGAAAATAGTATAAGTTGTAAGAAATTATTTCTGTTATCTACTATAATCTTTTTTATAAATAGGGAATCTAGAGATTATGTCATCCAGCAAGTACACTCATCACAACTCGGACGATTCCGTACCTACATCTAACCTTGTGCGTATCAAGGAGATTTCCATTTTGAAATGAGAATCATGATTGTGATTCTACATTATAGTGCGCCACTGACAGTTGTTTAGCAATGGCATAAACAACCTCGATGAATTTATTCACATCTGTCTATTTGTTGGTGAAAACTTCAATCCAGAATTGACAAACCATGTTAAAAAATGTATGTAAGGACTGTTTGTGAACTGAAATATAGAGAGATTTCCATAGATAAATGAAAATCAAGTTTTCCTTTGTAAGAGGAGCCTTACAATTTTCAAAATGGTAAACCGGCGTATTTGCATGGGATGAATGTACTGATCTGATGCATACCAATCCACAAGTTACAGCCAAGGAATATGATAGCTCCCCGAGATATTCCGAATGCCAGCCAGAAGACACAAAAAGTTGCTCCTTTGCCTTAAATCTTCTTCAGTCCTACACATGACTTTTTTCTTTCCTTGAAACCTTTGTCCTTGAACTCAAATAGAATTGCAGCCATTTCTGGCTGGTGTAAAACGAGCTGCATTCCACTGATACAATAAAGACATGCTATTTGCTTAATCCTTTACAAGACGACAAAATTTTAACCTTCTGCAAATTGAAAGCATTTACAGACGAGAATTTCGAAGTAGCTCATATGATGCAATCTTTGGTTGAGATAAAATATTGTGGGAAAATGAGAAAATGCTGGATACCAGCATTTTCTCCTTTTCAAACAATGTTTTCTAAAGGCTTCCTCTCCAAGGTCGTTGAAGTCTGCATTGTGCAGTAAAGGGTTAACACTTCACCACACAATCTTGAGTTTAACGAAGGGAAGCCTCTGGAAAATATTGTGGAAAAAAGAGAAAATGGTGGTGACAGGAAGAAAAGGAGAAACTGCTCCTGACCAGTATTTTCTCTTCCCACAGTGTTTTCTACCCTTGCAAAGGTAAATTGCTATTTTTGATTTACAGTTGTTTTTCATCTGCAAAAGCTTTCAATTTAGGCATGTTTAAATTTTGCTTGTCTGGTTAAGGGTTAATAACCAGACAAGGTTGTAACATCATAATACTGTAACATCAGATCTTGCTGGGCGACAAGAGACTGATTGATTGATTGATTGATTGATTAAATCATGTTTGTCACTCATGAAAAACAGAGTGACAATTGCCCTTGACTTTACCAGCGACTATTGTCTAATAATACATTTGAACTTGATTATAACAGACTATAGCAGACCTAATGCACGCCCTGAATATCTGAAGTACAAAGCTGAAAATTGAGAGATGTTACAGCCATCCTTATGACATATAGACAGATACATATCCAATATTTGTACTATTAAGACTGTAACAAGTCAAATTTTAATCCATTACCACACAATCCCTACTTTTGACAACCCTGAGAAAGAAGGCTTTAGAAAACATTGTGGGAAAAGGAGAAAATGCTGGTAACCAGCATTTTCTCCTTTTCCCACAATGTTTTCTACTCTTCACGAAAAAAAAAAATCAAATTTTTAGTCACTTTTATTTTTTCATGTGCAAATGCTTTTGATTTGTTCAAATCTATAATTTTGTTGTTTGGTAATGAGTTAACTCTTTACCAAACAACAAAACTTTAGACTGTTCCAAATTGAAAGTACTTGCAGACAACAAAATAAACATAACTCAAAAATTGAGATTTGTTTCTAGCAGGGTAGAAAAATGTTGTGGAAAAAGAAGAAAATGCTGGTTACCAGCATTTTCTCCTTTTCCCAAATTGTTTTCAAAAGGCTTCTATCTCAGCATCGTAAAAACCAGGGATTGTTTGGTAAAGCAATTGAAATGTGTTTCTAGCAGGGTAGAAAATGTTGTGGAAAAAGGAGAAAATGCTTGTTACCAGCATTTTCTCCTTTTCCCACATTCTTTTCCAAGGGCTTCTATCTCAGCATCGTAAAAACCAGGGATTGTTTAGTAAAGGGTTAACTTTTATCCTTCCATGTAGTGACACAGTGACAAATGGAGAAAAAACAGAATTGTCCGCCCTTTAACTAATAGCATAATTTTAAAATGGTCCAAATTCAAAAGCAAAAATTGAAAATAATAGATTAAATGTAGCACAGGTGGTGCGGAAAGTGTCTGCATTTTCTCCTTTTCTTATAATGTTTTCTATTAGCTTTTTCTTCAAGGTCGCTAAAACTTTTGATTAATTTTTAACCACAAGACCCCAACTTTTAATAAGCCCATGAAAGAAGCTTACAGAAAACGTTGTGGGAAATGGAGAAAATGTTGGCAACCAGCATTTTTCCTTTTCCCACAATATTTTCTACCCCATCTAAGTCGGAAATCATAATATCAACAAGATTGAATTTACTGTCTGCATATGCTTTGAATTTGGTCCAGTCCAAAAATTTGTCATTTGGTAAAGAGTCAAGTAGTATAAAAGGTTAATCCTTAGCCACACAATGACGACTTTTAACACCTCTGAGGAAGAAGCCTCTTGGAAACTTTGCGGAAAAAGGAGAAAATGCTGGTAACCAGCATTTTCTCCTTTTCCCACAAAGTTTTCTACCCTATCAACCACTTTACAATTGTCCTCAGCAAATGCTTTCAATTTGCAGAGGTCTAAAATGTTGCAGTGTGGTAAAGGGTTAACCTTTAACCCTTTACCACATGACAAGATTTTAGACCTGTCCAAATTGAAAGCATTTGCTGATGACAGTTTCAATGTGGCTCCAAGTCATAAACAGACAGAATATCTGTAAGAAAAACACAGACAGGGTAGATCTAAGATCAGATTGCATGTTCTGTGCAGTCTGACCTTGATCTACATGTCCTCATAAGTAAATGAATCGGGGATCACTGTTCATGGAGTTGATAAGATGTAAAAAGCAATGCCTTGATCTGAAAATGTTCAAAATTTTACTCCATTTTTAAATACCAACCATCAGCGGACTCCTTCAAAACCTTGTGAAAGAGGGAAAATTGCCTATAACAATGCATTTTTCCTCAAAAACGGTTTTGTATGTATTTTTTATACCAAAACTTCACTTCACGCAAATTAACCCATTACCACACAATCTCTACTTCTGACACCCCTAACAAAGAAGCCTATTGAAAACATTGTAGGAAAAGGAGAAAATGCTGATAACCAGCATTTTCTCCTTTTCCCACAGTGTTTTCTACCCTTCCCAGATGAAATTTCAATTTTTCAGTCACCTTTATTTTATCATCTGCAAATTCCTTCAATTTGAACCAATCTAAAATTTTGTCATTTGGTAAAGAGTTAAGCTTCTACCACCTCTGAAAACATTGAGGGAAAAATAGAAAATGCAGGTAAACTGCATTTTCTACTTTTCCCACAGTATTTTCCTATCCTGCCAAAGAACTTGAACTATTTTTTCCCATTTTCAGATTTAAAGAGCCAAGTGCCGGTAGCTCAGTCAGTAGCATACAGGACTTGAGAAGAGTAGGTTAGAGGTTCGATCCAAGGTTTGGCCAATTTCTTTCTATAGCCATTGCGACAGGATTCATTCTTCTTTTGCCACTACCCATTATTTCGACGGTGGTTTTATGTAGGAAAGCAGCTTGCGGCTTGGAAAGAATATTGTGCGTAGTACTGCTAATAGAAACCAAAGCAAAGCATGGGTAGGACTGGTGCACTGCCCGTAACAACATAACTGACGTATTGTTGAGAACCGCAATAACTCCTTACCACACAATCCCAACTTTTTACGACCCTGATAAAGAAAGCCTTTGAAAACATTGTGGGAAAAAGAGAAAATGTTGACTGACTGACTGACTGACTGACTGACTGACTCGACTGACTGACTGACTGACTGGTGTATAACACCTTTTTTTTTCAAATTATATCAGTTATATCATGGCAGCCAGAGCACCTTTCAAATGTTTTCCTAGCGGTTCTTTCATCAGTCTTCCAAACAATCTTCTTTCCATGTTACTAAATGCCTTCCCACATAATCATCATCGAAACGAATTGGTCAGCAGTGAGAGAAAAGAATGAATCCTGTGACATTGAATTTCATCAATCCTAGGAAAGAAATTGGCAAAGCCCGGGATTGAACTAGCGACCATCTGCTTTTATGTCTTGTATACCACCAACTGCACGACTGGGGCCTGTATTCACCAACCATTCTTGAGAATATTCTTTGTCTTTTTCTCCAAAGTTGTCTAAAATTGTAAGAAATACAACTTCTGATTGGCTAAACCTAATGGTTTAGCCAATCAAAAGTTGTGTTACTTACAAAATGTAGAAAGTACAAATGTAGAAAATTCTGGTGAATAAGACAAAGAACATTCTTAAGAATGACTGGTGAATATGGGCCCAGGTCTTGGCATTGAATGAAATAAGTGGTAACATAAGTTATTAAGTGCAAAACACAGACCTTTTATTATCCTGACATTTCTCCATTGTCTGATCATGTCTGCCCTCAACAACAGAAATAAACGGTATCCATGAATTATATGACAAGACGACCGTAATGATCTTATTTTTCACCAAATAACAAAATTTCAGACTTGTCCAAATTTAAAGCATTTGAAAATGACAGATTACTGCTACTCAATGTATGTAATTTGTCTTTCAAAAGGTACAAAACATTTGGAGAAAATGTTGGTTTCAAGCAAATTCTTTTCTCACAATCTTTTCAAATGCCTCCTTCATTTGGTTGCTAAAACTGGGTATCATTTGGTAAAGGTTTTTTTATTTAGAATAACAAAAGGGCTATGGCAACCAAGTGTTGCTTGACCAACCAATCAAAATGTGAGCTTACAGGATTTTATTTCAAGTCAAAATAGAAATACAAGAAAATTTTGATGCACAGCATCAATGGCGCCACAAATCAGTTGTTTCTGAAATAAGGCACATTACAGCATTTCAAATGTCCAAAGGAAATTTATGCAGAAATTGGTGAGAAATCAAATGAGGAACAGTATCAAGAATATAAATATAGTGCCAGCGCTATGCAGCGCCACAAAACCTACAGTTATCCAACACCCATTATTTTCAAAGTAGAACACTGAATAATTTTCTTTGAGGTGAAAATGTGTACCAAATCCACCCAGGCTAATCCGAATCAAAACTTTCAGTTTTTATGTAATTTTCTGATTTGTGCATGTCTACTGAAGGGCAAAATCAGATATAATTGTAAAGTGCTGCCTCGGATTAAGTCTGGGCAAACTGCGCAGGCTGATCTGAGACAATACTTTACGCAAATGTCTGACTCCCTTTTTGCATGTCGCATGCTATATAGACAAAAGGTCAAAGTTACTGCTAGACAACTTCCTGGGTGAAATCCAGAAAGAGCTATTGTAAACCTTGGTCCGTATTCACCAACCATTCTTAGGAACATTCCTAGTCATATTCTCCAGAATTTTGTAAAAGTGAAAGTAACAAAACCTCTGATTGGCTAAACCAAATGGTTTATCCAATCAGAAGTTCTGTTACTTTCACAGCCAGAAATTCATGAAGATTTAGACAACGAACCTTTCTAAGAATAGTTGGTGATACCGACCCTGGAGTCAAAGATGGTGTTGGGTCTTGCAGCTTTAAAGCTTAAACCCTATTGATGTTACAAGACACTATCAGACCCAACAATTACTATTTCCAGGTGAGCTGCGCTGTATGACGACATTTCTTGTTTTCACATATTTTCTGAAACTAAACTTTAAAGGTGGCCCTTCAGATTTGGGGACAAAAATTTTACATAAGTACAAAAAAAATCATCCTTACACTCCTAAAGCCTTTTATTTTCACTCATAAAACCCTTGTAGTCGAAAACCATCTGACAACAAGAGAAATTAGAGATTTACTACACACTCATTCTTTGTTAAATAGCTAAATTAAGAAAGCAAAACTCTCCAAAATAGACCCATGCGGAATAGATATTTCATAATTCCAACAGATATAACAACATCTGAATTTACAGAAACGAACCTCTCTGTACCCAAACAAGCCTTTTCTGTAGATTTGTAAAGAAATAAACATGTGAACTAATTACACCGCGTAAGATACCTTATATAGTGTGTTACCTTCAAATACACTATGTCACTAGAGATGGACAACTACTTACTATATCCGTTTAATACCTTAGAGGTTAAGGAATAACTGTATAGTAAACATTTGACCACAGATGCTTTTCTGTAGGAATGCGTCAGAAGAATGTTTAACGAAATTCTAAGTTTTTTAATTGTATTAACATATAACATTTCATTGTATATTGGTCAAAACAAAACGAACTTCTTTTAACACTGTAAGGAAGTCAAAATGGTCAATTGAAACATCATACTGTAATAATTAAAAGACAAAAAAACAGTATGTTTTCTAATAGTTGAAGTGATATCATTCTTAAGAATATGCAGTTATGTAACGTATCTTATGTACGCTCGTATATATCAGTTCACTGTTTATTCACTGTATCTTGAATTAAAATTCGTTTGAGGGTATTCACATTTCAATGTCAAATCTGAAATTTGTTTGTAGCATCCAGAAACGATCATCAACTTCAAGGCAGTAGAACACAGAGTAGAAATATGAAACCTTATGACAAAAAGTTACTTTACGTTTATTGATTACCAGTATCGAGATCTCCTCCAACAAAAATAAATACGACCTTAAGTATCAACAGACATCGAGTTAATGAATAAAAAAGTAATAAGACATTTCAGTGGTGGTTGGAAATTAGTGTTTTCGTTGGTTGGTTGGTTGGTTGGTTGGTTGGTTGTATTGGTGTTTAACGCCAATTTAACAGCTAAGGTCATATCATGGCGGTCAGTGACGCACATGTGTTTCCTGACTTTCTCACACCAGTACTAACACAACTTTTCTTTCAAAAGCCACCAACTGCCTGTCTCACTGACACATGCTTCTGCACAGGTGAGAGGCATTAGAGTTTTCAAAAGGGAACGTAAGGTATCTTATTTTTTTGCTCAAATGCTGATTTGATGTCTTCAGATCAGATTCTTTTAGGCCCTATTTTCGACTAGTCTACAATATCATCTCATTGTAATATGCAAACTCTTTCAATTAGAGACAGTCCAAAGTTTGTTGTCTGATTATAATTAAGTCGTTTTGTGCAGACAGAGGCTACAATCTATCAAATAGCTGCAAATCATCAAAGTGCAAACTGACGAAATTCCACTTTATGGCTTTAGTAATCATAATTCATAAGATACGTTACAAAAAGAATAAGATACGTTATGCAGCTTATTCTGATTTCCAAGAACTTTTCTTATATTGCTTTTACATGGAATACACAAACGATCTCTAAACAAATCTATGACAAGATATCAACACTGTATATGTGTTGTGTTAAAACATATTTCCGGTTGGTTTTTATTAAGATATGTTACATTTCATAAAATACGTTACAATAAAAAGAAGAGTTTCAGCATGTGCACGTGGTTCTTCCCCCCTTACATTTAACAATTAATTGAAATTGACAAATTTTAATCACAAGTTTACAGAATTACAGTTATATGTTGTTCAAAAAACTCAAATACTTACTTAAATTCCCTAAACTTTTCTATCCTCAAAATTTGATTTTTTCCCTCGTCGAAAGATGCCCTAAACCGGTCAAAAACAAAGCCTTGTGGTTCCGCCGGAAATACGATGTCTATTATTTGCGCATGCGGGATATACACGTGATTATGTACATGATTATGCAATATGAACATCAAGCGGTTTAATCGAACGTCACGTATTTTATTTCAACGTATCTTATGTACAAACAATCTTTTAGACAATATCTTTGAAATTCTAACAAGATGTAAGGATTGCTTTCCCAAGTTTCCTTCAGTATGTGTGTCGGCATATATAGAAAGCTAATATTACAGTATAACATTGCAAAGTATCTTATCTATTTCTTTGGGGTAACTGTATTTTGGATGCAGACTTTGCGTTTTATTAAAAAATGAAAAATTATTACATATTTATGTTATGTAAATGTTTTATACCTATATTTCGTCAACTTAAATACCCAATGACAATAAAGACACATATTCAGCATAGTGAATTGTGGGTCAGGGAAGAACTGTAATGTATCTTATGATGAAACACGGGCCAAGTTTTAGAATTTTTTCAGGAAAATGCATTTAACCGTACCGATTCAGAGCAGTAATCAAACCTTTTAAGCACACCTTTGTTATCAAATACAATGATTATCATAGTATTTGTTGTCCATTTTGGCCTTCAAATTGAATTGGTTCTGTTGGGTATGTACTCCGGGACAAGCAGTATCGCTGGATAATTGGGTAGATTATTTGACAAAAAATAGAAACTGGATCTGTAAAACCAAAAATTCTGTACATTTGGTACTTCACAAGTGTAAAATATACTGTTTAAAAGCAAAAGTTTGTTTGTACATAACAGAAGATGTGTTTTATAGGAGAGGGACATCGTATATTCAAATTTTAACCAATTAACGAAGAATGAGTGTACCACCCAGGTCAACAATGACAGAAGCACGGTCCATTTTTACATGAGTATCTTGCTCATTTACATACCGGAAATACACAGACGAAGCTTCAAACATAGCATCATCAGAAGACATCATGGAAAATAATTACATATTTGTTACGTTATGGAATTGAAGCATCATTAGTCACATGCCAGTCACTTGACATTCCCACAATGCTTTTTTTATTTCTGATGCGAAATCTAGAAGTACATGTACATTACTCTTTTTAAGGGAACACAGTCAAACATTTTTTTTTGTAATTTTATGATTCTTAACTATTGATAATTTGTATTGATTTTTCATATAAATTTCAGTGATACATATATTTTTCAATTTGGTGAGAAGTGAAAAATCAAAATACCCACTTTTAAGCCCAGTTGATTGTCCATATTTTACAAGTAGAATGATGTTTTGAACATCATTAAACTACAACTTTGAGACAGTACCCAGTAAACCCACAGTCTAATGATCACATGTTTTAATGACCTCATGGGAGAGGTCTTTACAAAAGTTGAAATGGGAGAAAGTTTGAAATGTAAACAGCATTTCTCATTATTTGACACTGTTTCTACCTTTTTATATACAAGTGCCATCGTTTAGCCCTTTACTCCATAGATACTCATTTCTACGTGTTGCTTGTAGGAGCCTTTGGAAAATATTGTGGCAAAAGGTGAAATTGTTTGTGATGAGCAATTTCACCTTTTACCACAATGTTTTCTACACTACCAAAAGGTGTCATATACACATAAGAAACGGCTTCATCCTTGCTGTTATTTAGGGTCAATTAGAGATACTGTACCATGGAAATGCCTTATGGGGTAGAGGGTTAAGCTATACTGAATTTGTTCCCCAAAAATTTCTGTCCAAATGCCTGAGATCAGAATTTCGTTCTCTGGTTAAGCTTTATAGGAGATATATGGTTTTGCACTGCTGGGAAAGAAGTAAACTCTTTAACAAATGCCAAAATTCTAGACTGGTCAAAAATGAAAGCTTTTGTGGACAACATATGAAAAATTTAGAATAACCCTTTAACATACAATGATAACTTTTGACGACACTTGTAAAGAAGCCTTTTTGAAAACATTGTGGTAAAGGAGAAAATGCTGGTAAGTAACCAGCATTTTCTCCTTTTTCCACAATGTTTTCTATCCTATCAGTATACAATTGCACTATTTGAGCCTTAATGAAATTGTTGTCTGCAACTGCTTTCAGTTCGAAAAGGGCGAAAATTTTGTCGTCTGTTAACTCTTTACCACATAATCCCGACTTTTAATGACCCCGAAAAAAAAGCCTTTTGAAAACATCATGGGAAAAGGAGAAAATGCTGGTAACCAGCATTTTTTTCCTTTTCCCACAATGTTTTCTTCCCTTCACAAAACAAATTTCAATTCTTTAGTCACATTTATTTTGTCGTCTGCAAATGTTTTGAATTTGGACCAGTCTAAAATTTTGTCTTTTGGTAAAGAGTTAAAGGTTTAAATGGTGACTATTATATGTGAAAGTGTAAAAAACTTTGTGGGAAAAGGAGAAAATGCTAGTTACCAATTTTCTAAAACGTCAAGGTCATTAAAAATCAGGATTGTATGGAAAGGAAGCAAGTCTAGATTAACTCTTTACCAAACAGCAACATTTTAGAATTGTCCAAATTGAAAGCATTTGCAGAGGACAAAATAAACATGAATCAAAAATTGAACTTTGACTTCAGCAGAGTAAAAAACATTGTGGAAGAGAAAAAAATGCTGGTTACCAGCATTTTCTCCTTTTCCCACAATGTTTTCAGAAGGCTTCTTTCTCTGGGTCGTAAAAACCCAGGGGTAGTTTGGGAATGGGCTGAGTAGAAAACATTGTGGGAAAAGGAAAAAATGCTCTCCCTTTCCTACAATGTTTTTACAAGGCTTTAAAAATCCTTTTGCTCAATCCAAAAAAAGGAACCTGTTTCAGCACTTTTTGGATCTAAGATCAAAGAGCAATCCATTTGTACTATTTTGTTTTTAATCTTAATGAAATACATTCACACATACAGAGTTGCACTTTTTGGTAAATAAATCCAAGGGAAATAATCCTTGCAATATGTCCGATAATTTAGACAACAGTTGTCATCATGGATCTTAAATTCTAACATGACATGTGAATTCGACACAAGATCTATAAACACAGTGCCAAGAAAGACTGATAAAATCTATGTTATTCTATATAGGGTGACATCATTCTATAAAGAGTGATCGAGGTCATTCTGTACAAATTAAGTAAGTTATTCAATGGAATATATAGAGAATAATCAACTGGTTGTTTTTAATATGAAAAATATCTCAGGAGGATGGGTTGTTAGGCGTTGAAAAAACGAGTGCGCAGCACCAGTTTTTTTAATGCGTTACGTCCGAGTGAGATATTTTTCATATCAAAATTAACCAGTTGATTATTCTCTTTATTATATACCTTATTAACATCATTATTTGTAATTTTGCGTTTGAAAATAGTTCCCAAATTACGTCAGGAAGTAAAAGTGAAAGTTGATAACGTCACTAGTGATGATATCAAGATTTATTACACTGGGAAATTCCAGGATTTCACTGCTCGGTATATAATAAAGTAATTTATTCAATGGAATATAATCTGCGTCCATGTTTTTACTTGTTAACCCATTACCACACAATCCCTACTTTTGACGCCCCTGACAAAGAAGCCTTTTGAAAACACTGTGGGATAAGGAGAAAATGCTGGTAACCAGCATTTTCTCCTTTTCCCACAGTGTTTTCTACCCTTCACAAAACAAATTTAAGAATTTTGGGTCACTTTTATTTTGTTGTCTTCAAATGCTTTTGACTTGGACAAACCTAAAATTTTGTCGTTTGGTAATGAGTTAAGTATGAACTTATTTGCCTTTCATTGAGAGTTGGTCATGTTAGATTCGAAATAATCTTCTTTCTATCTATTGGTCAATAAACCACATTGTGAGTTACATGTATAAGGCAAAAAGAATAAACCATTTGGGCTATCACCTTCATGGCTAACTCGCAACAACTGTGGTTTATTGAATGATAAACCACAATAGAAAGATCATTTCTTAACAATATTTTAGCTTGATCCACCTTGAAAGTATTTGTGGATGACAAAATTAATCTGACTCAAAAAAAGATATTTGCATGTTTTGGGAAGGAAAGAAAACAATGTGGAAAAAGAAGAAAATGCTGGTTACCAGCATTTTCTCCTTTACCCACAATGCTTTCAAAAGGCTTCTTTCTCAGAGACACAAAATCCTTGGCTTGTTTGCACAGTGTTGAACCATTTCCCTACATGCAAACTTTTAAAAAGCCTGAGAAAAAAAAGCTTAAGGTTAACGTTTTGGGAACAGAAGAACATGACTGTAACCATGCAGCATTTCTCTGTTTTTCACAATGCTTTCCAGTCTTTATCACACAATCCCGACTTTCAACGACCCTAAGAAAGCAGCCTTCTGAAAACATAGTGGGAAGAGGAGAAAATGCTGGCAACCAGCATTTCATCCTTTTCCAACAATGTTTTATTCCCTTCCCAAAACAAGTTTTAATTCTTTAGTCATTTTTATTTTGTTATCTGCAACTGCTTTACAATTTGGCCGGTCTAGAATTTTCTTGTTTGATAAAGAGTTGTAAAAGTTTTATTTTCCACCCTTTAAAAGAAGTTCTCCAATTACGACACATTTACTTTGTTCATTATTCGCAAGTGCTTTCAATTTGGTCAAATCTAAAATCTTGTCAGGTGGTAATTTTGACAAAATGGAAAAAATTTATGCTCGATATAAGCAATTTCTCCTTGTACCAACATATCTTTAAAAAAAAAGGCCTGCTACAAAAAGGAACAAATACTCTGCAAGAGATATATTCTTACAAGTAAATCATCTCAAAAAGAAGATAAAACCCAAATGGCTTACCTTGTCGGACAAATGTCTGATTAACGTCCAGCAAAATGTCACAACCTTCGATAATCATTCGCTCGATGGATAAATTCTTGCGGATATTTTCTGTTTCACTCACTTCATCATGCATTATCTACAAAGATATTTAAATCATGATCTGCTTAACTCTTTACTACACGAGAAAATTTTAGACTGGTCCAAATTGAAAGCATTTTCAGACGACAAAAGTGACTGAAAAATTGAAATTTGTACTGGGAAGGGTAGAAACACTGGGAAAAGGAGAAAATGCTGGTTACCAGCATTTTCTCCTTTTCCCACAGTGTTTTCAAAAGGCTTCTTTCTCACTGGCTTCAAAAGTAGGGATTATGTGGTAATGGGTTAAGTCTTTACCACACCGTCCCGACTTTTAATGACCTTGAGAAAGAAGCCTTTTGAAAACATTGTGGGAAAAGGAGAAAATACTGGTAATCAGCATTTTCTCCTTTTCCCACAATGTTTTCTACCCTTCCCAAAACAAATTTCATTTTTTCAGTAACATTTATTTTGTCATCTACAAATGCTTTCAATTTGGACCAGTCTAAAATTTGTCATTTGGTATAGAGTTTTAAAGTCTTTACCAAATGACAGAATTATAGACCTGTCTAAATTGAAAGCATTTGCAGACTGCAAAATAAACGTGACTGAACATCGAAACTTGACTTTAGAAGAGTAGAAAACATTGTGGGAAAAGGAGAAATGCTGGCAACTATGTGTTCAGAAGGTTTCTTTGTCTGGGTCATAAAAAACAAGCATTGTTTGGTAAAAGGTTAGTTAGTTTAAACATATTTATTTTACATGGATTGAGAAACAAGTTCTTACAACTTAAACTAATCTCTCTCAATTCTGTTTCCTGGGAACTACACTAGTATTTGCGCTGAAAATGTGGGCCAATGAAAAATCACAAATTTGACACCCGCTCCCGGGTATCAACTTTACAACTTTAGGTTATGAGGCCGATGCTCTACCTCACGACCACAGACACCACCAGGAATTGTCTGGGAAAAAGTTAGACAACTAACTGAATCAGTACATAGAATGGTCCTTGGACATACAGAAAACAGAACCATAGCCAAAATTTTCAGCAAAGGTCAGACTGCAGGGACTGTACAGGTTGACCTGGGTCGATACTTTTCTCAGATGCATTAAGCTCCCTTTTGCCAGAGCAAGGCAAGGTCAGTTTTGTAACAAACCAGAAATAGAAGACGAATTTAATTTTATGTTCATTTGTAAAGGTTTTCAAGATTTAAGAGTAAAATTTTATCGTACAAGGCCCAGTATGTTAAAGTTTGTCAACCTTTTAAATCAGTTTTGATTAATTTAGGCAAATCTATTTTCCATACAAGGAAACAAAGAAATAACTTTCTGAGTTCTTCAACCCAAATGGAATTTTCTATATTGATTGATAGAAACTATTCTTGATTTTCTGCATGTATACTGTGAGAGCCCCTTCTCCATATAACTTCTTATCTATTATTTATATGTATATCTATTAAGATATCACATAATATATTTTTCACTTCATGTTAGAAATGACTATGTACGATTCGCCATTAAAATTTGTGTTCTGTTCTGTTTATATATACTGGTCAAGACTGCAATAAAATTGTAACAAGTGGATTTTATTTATCAACAGAAATTGTAGGTTTTGTTTACTCAGCAGTCATAGAGTTATAGTAGAGATCTGATATCATCACAAAGATATAATTAGTATGTCTGGAACATTATCTCTGTCATCTGATATTTTGTATCTGGTTCTAAAATCACCTCCAAGAACTAGACATCATTGCCTGTCAGTTATTCCTATCAGATTGGCTTCGTTTTGTTTAACTCATTACCAGACAACAAAACTTTAGACTGATCCAAATCAAAAGCAATATAAAAGTGACAGAAAATTTGAAATATGCTTTGTGAAGGGTAGAAAACATCGTGGGAAAAGGACAAAATGTTGGCAACAAGCATTTTCTCCTTTTCCCACGATGTTTTCTAAAGGCTTCTTTCTCAGGGTCGTCAAAAAAAGGGATTATGTGGTAACGGGTTAAACCCTTTACTACACAATCATGAGTTTTAACGACCCTTAGGGAGAGGCTTTCTGAAAACATTGTGAGAAAAGGAAAAAATGCTGGTGATCAGTATTTTCTCCTTTTCCCATGTTTTCTACCCTATGAAAGACAATCTCTATCATTTAAATTGTCTGCAAATGCTTTAAATTTGGACAAGTCTAAAATTTTGTTGTTTGATAAAGAGTTAAAATCTTTACCAAACAACAATATTTTAGACTTGCGGCATATGAAAGCATTTACAGAAGACAACAGAAAAGTGACCAACAAAGAAAAAAATTTTTTTTGAAAGGGTAGAAAACATTGTGGGAAAAGGAAATAATGCTGGTTACAAGCGTTTTCTCTTTTTCCACAATGTTAAAAAAAACTCCTGTTCTTTAGGGTGTTAAAACTCCCCAATGTGTGGTAAAAGAGTTAACCCATTACCACACAATCCCTGCTTTTGACGCACCTAAGAAAGAAGCCTTTAGAAAACATTGTGGGAAAAGGAGAAAATGTTGTTCACCAGCATTTTCTCCTTTTCCCACAAAGTTTTCTACCTTTCACAAAACAAATTTAAAATTTTCAGTTACTTTTATTTTGTCGTCTGCAAATGCTTTCAATTTGGACAAACCTAAAATTTTGTCGTTTGGTAATGAGTTAAGTGAAAAATACTATCCTTTTTCCAATTTGTACTGTTTGGTCATATAGAAACTTGAATCCATCAAAATATACCACTAAGTTCCATACCAAATGAAAGTTTCCAGGCTTGTCAAATTTTGAAGTACTGTAATTTCCTTAAATTGTTGGGACAGTAAAAAATAATTATTTTTTCTCCTGTCGCAGTACTTTGGTCTACAAAAGATAATTATTTTGTCAGCTGTCCCAAAACTTATGGTCAAACAAGACATTCTTTCATACTGTAAATCATTGGCCGCTAACCCGTCTTATACACTGTATTGCCTAAGTTAAAATATTGCAATGTCATTGATGTCAATAAACTTCCAATCCTTTGCAGGTTGGTCCATTTTTTTGACAGATTGGAATTCCACCAATCAATTTTAGCGCAAAGAGTTTAAAACTTCCCTTTTTCTCATCATTTTTACGTTGATGATTAACTCGTCAGTCATTATTGTCTACTTCTTGGGATCATAGTAAGGATGCTAAATTTGTCTTTGTAGGTGAATTCACAAAATATTTTACCTGCTTACATCTATGCGAGGTGAACGATGTTGATTCCACTCTGACAAGTACCTACTCGGACTGATCTCAAATTTGACTAATTCATCGATCTTAAATCGATAGACCTTTGGTAAAACAGTACCTTGATTTCTATTTATAAACAAGGAACTCGATTGACCGTGTAATACATGCGTGTCAACTCTATCAAGTTCGGATGTACATATCTATTGTACATGATTTACATGTTATGTACTTGGATACAAGTTTATCACACCCTTTTTACACTTTGGTCAAATATCTTTTTGAATTGAAGTTTAAAATAGACTGTCACGTGATCACTTTTTTTTTTCTGAATCAGGAAACCCCAATTGAAATCAGGAGGGTTGGGAAGCATGTTCATGACATTATGTGTGTAGAAATGAAACTGCACGAAATAAATATTTGCAAACAATGGGTATCACATGAATTGAAAGATTATTTTTGGCTTAAAATATATAGTCAATGTCCCAATTCTTTGGAACAAAAAATACCGATCTTGATTTGCAATTTTTAGTATGTCCCAAATCTTTGGGATATAAAAAATACTTATTTTCGCAATTTTTGATGGTGTCCCAATTCTTTGGGTGCCCAAAACATACGCAAAATATGGTATGTTTATTTACAGATGTGTGGCCAAAAACATGAAAGTTTGTTATCAAAGGGGAAAAAACATTGTGCTAAAAGGAGAAAATGCTGACTATAACTATTAATTTTTCTCCTTTTTTTCCACAATGTCTTAAAAAGCTTTCATCACCACGGTTAATAAAACTTGCTGGGGACTGTGTCGTTAAGGTTTAAGATTATGTATACAAAAAAATATCATACCTTAGATAGCTCTTCTAGTTTACTCTTGGCATATTCGAGACTTTGGCGTTCCACATGGTCATGGGGCGTGTGAGCCAACAGTTCGTGTAACGTGATGATATATCGAGGTATCTAAAATGTATACAACATTTGGTTTGATCTATTAACCAAATGACAGAATTTTAGGTTTGCATATCCGAATTAAAAACATATTTGCAGGCAACAAAACAAGTCACTGCATATTTCAAATTTGTTTTGTAAAGAGTAGAAAACATTGTGGGAAAAGGAGAAAATGCTGGTTACCAGCATTTTCTCCTTTTCCCACAATATTTTCTAAAGGCTTCTTTCTCAGGGTCGTCAATAGTGGGGATCATGTGGTAATGGGTTAACCTAAAAACTTTGTCAAATGCAAAAATTCTAGATCTGTTCAAACTTAATGCGTTTGCAGAAGATAAATGCTGAACAGATTAGGAAATTTTACCTTGAAAGGACAGAAAACATTCAGGAAATGAGAAAATACTGGTTATACCGCATTTTCTTCTTTCACCCACACGATGTTTTTCAGCATCCCTTTTCCTTGGTGTTGTTAAATCTGTGGATCCTGTGGTAAAGGTTTGATATATGAAATTGAATTCCTGACATCTCTGGTAAACATTGTGGAAAAAAGGAGCAATGACTTAACTCTGTACCATACAATCCCGACTTTTAACGGCCCTATGAAAGAAGCCTTCCAAAAACATTGAGGGAAAAGGAGAAAATGCTGATAACCAGCATTTTCTCCTTTTCCCTCAACATTTTCTTCCCTTCCCAAAACAAATTTCAAAGTCTCAGACACTTTTATTTTGTCGCCTGTAAATGCTTTCAGTTTGGACCTGTCTAAAATTTTGTCGTTGGGTAAAGAGTTAAAGCTTGATTGCTACTCTACAAATGTGACTATGGAAGGGTAGTGAACATTGTGAGAAAAGGAGAAAATGCTGGGTTCCCAACATTTCCTCCTTTTCCCACAATGTTTTAAAAGCTTTTTCCTGTGGTCGTTGAAACAAATGACTGTTAAAAAAAAAAGGATTAAATACATACTTGATGCATAGGATACGTGAGAAAGATTTCCAATGTACGCGTCTCACAGGCTGGTTTCTCTTCGTAGCGCTTCAGCAGGTTGTTAAACTCGGGTCGTTGTTTGTATTCGGCCAGGACTTGTAGACTGTAATGGTGGTTTCTCACGTACTCTTGATAGATACATAGCATCGGCAATAACATGTCAAATAAATCACCTGTAACAAGAGGAAGAAACAAACATTTTCAAGCATGACAACAAAAAACAAATACATATAACCCAAGCATATAGATGGTTACTTTTCTTTGTAGAAATCAACCTTCGATCTTGTTCCCTACCTTCCTTTTCCCAGCATTCAGCAGCCAATTAGTCCATTTTCAGACCATTCCACATATAGATCAGTACTTGAGAAATGCATTTAATTTCTTAAGTATGCCATATTTATTTAAAAGTCTAATGATGGGTGTCATTGCAAGATGGGCATGATATTTTATTACTGTTGGCTGTATGATCTTGATGTTGTCAATTCAAGTTTCCTATTTTCTACCAGTTGTTTTCTTTAGTCTGTATACGTTTTGTTGTTCACATGGTTACACTCAAAATTCCTGTGATGATGTACATACATCAGAAGACGCCCATGTGATATTTATCAGAAACTACACCACATATTGAAAATATTCATGGATTTTTTAACCCATTACCACACAATCCCTACTTTTGACAACCCTGAGAAAGAAGGAGAAAACATTGTGGGAAAAGGAGGAAATGCTGGTAACCAGCACTTTCTCCTTTTCTCACAATGTTTTCTTCCCTTCACAAAAAAAAAAAAAAAAAAAAAAAAAAAAATTGTAAATGACTTATATTTTGTCATCTGCAAATGCTTTTCATTTGGACAAGCTCAAACTATGTGGATTGGTAATGAGTTAATATGAAAATATATAAGGCCAAATTCATGTACGCTGGGAAGGATGTCTGTTAATTATTTACATAAATTTGAATAAAGAATAAAGCTACTATTTCATTGGAGACTTAATACAAAGCGAAATAACATCTTCATAGATATGTTAGAAAGAATGTCTTGATTTTAAAAATAGTCTACATATAAAATATCTTAGATTTTGGGACAACCCATGTATAATAGAGATATTCCAGTAAACATTGATTTTCGCAGACATATCTCATCAAATTATCTGTCCAGTCCATATTTGCATTTTTTTAATAAGGAAAAAATACTGAATCATCACTTTATCAAATAAAAAAGACAAAGCATTTTCAGTCCAAAAAAATTCCTAAATATTGTAAAATCAAGAGTGCTTTCAGGCAGACTGTCTTGGCAAATCTGTCATGGTGGTTTTTAACTCATTACCAAACGACAATATTTTAGGCCTCTCCAAATTGAAAGCATTTGCAGACAACAAAATAAAAGTGACTGAAAATTCGAAATTTGTTTTGTGAAGGGTAGAAAACATTGTGGGAAAAGGAGAAAATGCTGGTTACCAGCATTTTCTCCTTTTCCCACAACGTTTTCTAAATGCTTCTTTCTCAGGGGCTTCAAAAGAAGGGATAGTGTAGTAATGGGTCAACCCTTTACTACACAGTCCCTAATTTTAATGACCCTGAAGAAATAGCCTTTTGATAGCATTGTGGGAAAAGGGGAAAATGCTGTTAATGCAGCATTTTCTCCTATTCCTAATTGTTTTCTACCCTTGACAGATCAAATTCAATCTTTCAGTTACTTTTATTTCGTCTCCTGTAAATACTTTGAATTTGGACTGGTCTAAACTTGTCCTGTTTGGTAAAGAGTTAACTAGTGTAAGAAGAACTACTCTGATTTTTATAAATCAAGACTTGCCCGAGAGCCTTCTAGACCCACCCAGCCAGACATGTAAGGGAAATAATCATAGAAAATATGTTCCTAAAGTGTAATGGGAGACAAGATTTACTTCCCTTGTACTAAATCTCTCACGACAAGAATATAATAATGGGACAGAAAGAGATCCATACCTAGAACCAAAGTTGGCCAGTTCTCCAGTCTTGCACATAATCCTTTCAAAAATATCTGATGCAGAAATAACAGAGTTTCACTGTAACAGAACAAAAAAACAACAAGTTTTATACACTATTTCTTTTTCCATTTCACTTTTTAACCCTTTACCACACAATACCGACTTTTACTGACCCCGAGAAAGAAGCCTTTTGAAAACATTGTGGGAAAAGGAGAAAATGCTGGTATCCAGCATTTTCTCCTATTCCCATCATGTTTTATACCCCGCTGGAAAAAAAATCAATTTTTGAGTTACATTTATTTTGTCGTCTGCAAGTTTTTTCAATCTGAACCAGTCTATAAATTTTGCTGTTTGGAAAAGAGTTAAGTTATATATTCCTAAGCAATGATGTTTAGCAAGTTGTTCAAACTTTTGTTTCTTTTGCAGATGAGACAGATAAAAATTTAACAGCACAGAACATGCAGTCAGATCTTGGATCTCCACCGTATAAAAATTTCAAGATATAGGATGATCTTGAAAATTGCAACACTGAAATCTTTCATACTCTGAAACACACAATCCTTTTGGAAAAGGCTTTTGAAAACATTATGAAAAACAAAAGGCGAAAAAAGCTGGTTATTTCATTAACAATTTGAAATTGTTAACCATATTTCAGTTTTTCGGCTTTTGCCTTTATCAAGAAATATGACCTGAAAAATATAGAAAGCATCAATTTCACGTCCAATTTCTTGACAAAGGCAAAAGTTGAAATATTGAAATAGAGTTAACAATTGTAAATTGTGTATTTTCATTCACTTAAGAATATTCTATCATAAGTCAGGATTGTGTAGTATAGAGGTAGGAGTTACATTCCATGCAGGTTAATACATTCAGGCTCTTCATTTCCATCTATAAAGCTATCAACCTCATAAATATGTTGAACTGCATATTCATCCCATAATGAAACAAATATTTTTATTCAATGGAAACAAAAAGCAAGGGCTTTGCAAGGGCTTTTCAGAGTGGTGCATACAAGCTTGTCCATAAAATGGGTTTAAATCAGGAACACCGTAACTCTTTACCAAACAACAAAATTTCGGACTGGTCCAAATTAAAGGCACTTGCAGACAACAAAATTAACATAAACATTGAAATTTGTCATGGGAAGGGTAGAAAACATTGTGGGAAAAGGAGAAAATGCTGGTCACCAGCATTTTCTCCTTTTCCCACAAGGTTTTCAAAAGGCTTCTATCTCAGGGTCGTAAAAACCTGGGCTTGTTTGGTAAAGGATTAAAGCAAACAAAATAAAAAAATTACAGAAATTTTCAGTCAAGAAATGAGACTAAGCTGATTGCAATTTCAAAGTTACTTATGTCCTGAATTTCACTGCAATACCAATAATTAAGGTCATAGATCAGACTTTGCATTTATGCAGTCCAATCTAGATCTTCACTCTCCTCTAAGGCAAGTGAACCATTATACGGCTCCTTAATCCATTACCAAACAACAATATTTTAGACTGGTCCAAATTGAAAGCATTTGCAGACGACAAAATAACAGTGACTGAAAATTGGAAATTTGTTTTGTGAAGGGTAGAAAACATTGTGGGAAAAGGAGAAAATGCTGGTTACCAGCATTTTCTCCTTTTCCCACAATGTTTTCTAAAGGCTTCTTTCTCAGGGGCGTCAAAAGTAGGGATTGTGTGGTAATGGTTTAATCCATTCCAAACAACCCCACAGAGGAGGATATGTGAAACCACTGTTGGAAAAAAAGATAATGCTGGTAACCAGCTTTTTCTCCTTTGCCCATAATGTTTTCTACCCTTCAAGAAAGAAGCTCAAATGCTTCAGTCACATTTATTTATTTGTCATTTACAAAATACTTTCAATTTGAACAAGGCTGAAGTTTTGTCCTTTGGTGAAGAGTGAACTGAAGGATTATAAATGTTTAGCAGTTTCCCTTCAGGGACAAAATTTATGTTAAAACAATCATCAAAAACATCATGCAGATTTGACGTGCATGCATACAAACCATTTATCATGTTCAGAAACTGATGTTAATATATCAGGTCATGAAATATTCAGGAATAAAAAGAATTAAAAAAGATTTATGAATAAAACATGAAATTTCAATCTCTTCTATACCAACTCTTGAAATTTCAATCTCTTCTATACCAATCTATTGCTGATCCACGGTAGCTCAGTCTGTAGCATACAGGACTTGAGAACAGATCATGGGTTCAATCCCTGGCTCGGCCGATTTCTTTCCAAGGACTGATGATACTCATTGCAATAGGATTATTCTCTCTCTCACCGCTGATCATTGTTTTTCGACAATGGTTATGTGGGAAAGCAGCCAGCGGCTTGAAAAGAATATTGAAAAGAGTATCCGGTAAAAGAAACTCCAGGAAAGCATGGATAGGTGGAATGGCTGTCGCGATATAACTGAAATAATGTAAAAACGGAATTAAACCATTACCAAATGACAAAATTTTAGGTTTGTCCAAATCGAAAGCATTTAAAGACGACAAAATAAAAGTGACTGAAAATTTGAAACATGTTTTGTGAAGGGTAGAAAACACTGTGGGAAAAGGAGAAAATGCTGGTCACCAGCATTTCCTCCTTTTCCCACAATGTTTTCAAAAGGCTTTTTTCTCAGGGGCATCAAAAGTAGGGATTGTGTGGTAATTGGTTAACACCATTAATACCAACCTATTGAGAAATATGGAATTGACATCTTCATGGGTGACCGGTGGTTTCTTTGAACTGGCGGCCATTCTCAGTGGCCTCAAAAAGCAGGTGACCAGTGTGGACAGTTGTTGATTGTATTCCTCTTCACATTCTACCATACTGGAATAGAAAAACAAACACAGATGCAACCTTTTATTTTGCCATTTAACTCTTTACCAAACAATGCCAAGTTTTAACAACACTGAGGGAACAGCCCTTGGAAATCATTGTGGGAAAAGGTGAAAATGTTGGTATAAAATGATGATTGCAATTGTCTGTGAAAGTGTTAAAAACCTTGTGGGAAAAGGAGAAAATGCTGGTAACCAGCATTTTCTCCTTTTCCCACAAAGTTTCTAACACTTTCACAAACAATTACAATCCTTTCAGCTAAATTTGAAGTGTCGTCTGCAAATGCTTTCAATTTGGACCAGTCTAAAATTTTATCGTTTAGTAAAGAGGTTATTCTTTACCAAAATGACAAAATTCTACACTTGTCCAAATTGAAAGAAAATGCAGATATCAAAATGACTGTGAATGAAAATTTGAAATTTGCTTAGGGAAGGATAAAAAACATTGTGAGAAAAGGAGAAAATGCTGGTTACCAGCATTTTCTTCTTTTCCTAAAAAGTTTTCAAAAGGATTCTTCCTCAGGGTCATTTAAACTTTGGATTCTGTTCTGAAGGACTCATTCTTTCCTTAATCCTCTATGACATAAAATATTGTGGGAAATGGACAACATGCCAGTAACCAGCATTTTCCTCTTTTCCCATTCTGTTTCGAATTCTATGGAAAGAAAGCTCAAGCACTTGTACCATTTCATTTGTCTTCTGTATATGACTTGAATTTGGACGCTTCCTGAATTTTGTTGTTAAGAGAAATGGTTTAGCCAGTCAGAAGCTGTGTCACATTCAAATATAAACAAATCTTTGCCCCGTTTTACTTAGTAAGTTACAAACAAAATTTGCTTAAAGATGCCTGTCTACAGCCGGTGGGCAGAAACGATGTTAAATTTCAAAAAGAAAAATAGAATGGTACAGAAATCTGTCCTTTGTGTACACAAGGATAAATTACTGACATATATTGTGTAAATGAAAAAAGAAACACAGGAGTTTGTGTGAAAAACCTAGAATTGACCAGAAGAAAACTGGCTGACGATCGAAGCTGTAAACAATGGCGGTGACTCACGGAGATTTATCGTTGGTTTCCGCCTAGAGTCAGATACGGTGTAACTTACATAATTTATAGACCTCAATCTCCGTCTAAAAATAGAGGCTGCAACAGAGAAGCATCCATTTTCCTTTATTTACTGCATCAAGGCCAAGGTCAAATATAGTCATGTTACAGAATGCATGATCATCATACGAATCTACCCGAGTGTATGATGGATATCGAAAATCTTCAATTCAAAATCCGGAAACCACTAGTCTGTTTACATTGAAGGTCACAAGTCCACGAAATGCATTTTCTATCAGGCATAATCTAAGCAACCTTGCAACCATCAGGTGCAATATTTGGCATAGATATATAAGAATGACTATATTTTGATAAAATAAAAACAAAATGAGTTAAAACTGGCTTAAAATGAGTATTATTGCCTCTTTAAGTTTTACAAAACTATAGTATAGTGGCATATTTCTGCCATGAGATACAAGATAATTATCATGTTTACCGTTGAAAAGTGTTGCTATAAATCAAAGTTTCCTGATGTTCTAATAAAATGAAAAAAAAAACAATTCCAGGAAACTTTATCGCAATAGCTTTCTCAAATAATCTTGATACTTATCTCGTATCTTGTAACAGAAACACACTACCATAATAAGACTATGTATGTTCTGGAGAAATGGTTTGTGAATATGTACCCTGGTTTGTTTTGTAAAGGGTAGACTAAACTCATTTAAACCTCTACCAAATGACAAAATCAACTCCCATCCAAAATGAGAGCATTTGTGGTTGAAAAATCAAACTGTGGCTCAAATAAAAGGATTTACCTTTGAAAGAAGAATAGAAAACATTGTTAAAAAGGGAGAAAATGCTGATTGCCAGCATTTTCTCCTTTTTCCACAAAGTTTTCAAAAGCATTCTTCATCAGGGATATTGAAACTTGGGATTGTGCAGGAGAAAAAAATAAAGTGCTGTACACTTTCAGTCCACCATGATACAGCATAACTTGTATCTGCCCAACAGTAAACACCATGCAGCATGGAATGAGACATTACCTGAAGACGATACTGTTCCGCTTTCGCATGCTCTCAGCGTGAGGGGATCTAATGTACAACTCCACAATCTGTTTCCATCTCCTTCGACACAACCATCCACGGAAGAAGCTTTGTACCTTTAAAAGAACAACAAACAAGAAAAAGGGTATAAGACTACTATGAAATCTACACTGAGCAAAACTTCTAACTGGCCACTTTTGTTTCTCCTGAAAATAGCCAGGAAAATAAAAACAACTTCTATCAGATGTCTGAGTGTTAGACGTGGTATCATAATGAAAAGATTCTATATTTTGGAAACATAAGGTGTCTCTTTTTCAAAAAAAGGGAGAACACACGGCTTGCGCTTGCAGACAAACCAGGTTAAAAAGAGACTCATATATTACTGAAATTTTTAGGGCAACAAGAAAAAACATGATAATTGTTTTCTGCACAAAGAAGGAGAGTAAAGTTTTCAAGAGAAAAAAAAAGATTTTTCAATTTTCAATGTTAAATGAATGAGTATTTAACCCTTTACTCCATAGATACTCATTTCAACACATTGCTTGTGGGAGCCTTTAGAAAACATTGTGGCAAAAGTTGAAATTGCTCGTGACGAGCAATTTCAACTTTTGTCACAATGTTTTCTATGCTATCAAAAAGTGTCATTTACACATAAGAAACGGCTTTATCCTTGCTGTCATTTAGCGTCAATTAGAGATGCTATAGAAATGCCTTATGGGGTAAAGGGTTAATAATTTCATTTCTATAGAACATGTCAACAAATTCTTTTCTGACTAAGGCTGTAATAATTATGCTTTTACACTGGTCAGTTATTCTCCAAAACATCAAACTAAATGAACAGTCTCTTTTCAGCACAGAGGAAGCTAGACAAGGTCTATTGGGAATTCCGGCTTAAAAGTGGCCATTTAGAATTTTTGATTAGTGTATTGAAAGTAAAGCCAGACTGAAAAATGTATTCTTTTGTTTAAAAAATACAATTCTGTTTAGGATTCCCAATCAAATTTTAACTCTGTAAAGGCCCTACCGCATGATTTTGAGAAGGAAAGCGTTTGACAACATTTTGGGAAAAGGCACTTTCCCAAAATGTTTCCTATCCTCTTTCACAGTTTGAACTATCTTTAATTTGTTCACCTGCAAAGCTTCATTTTGAAAACATAGTGGGAAAAGAAGAAAATGCTGGTTACCAGCATGTTCTCCTTTTCTCATAATGTTTTCCACCCTTCTAAAGCCAAATCATCGTTTGAATAGAATTTAATTTGTCATCTGTAAGTGCTAAAAATTTCAATTTGGAAAAGTCTAAACCTCTGTCACTTGTTAAAGAATTCTTCACTAAAGAGCAAGATTTTTTTAATTCACCAATAATAAAACCTTAATTTGGCAAATAGCAAGGTACCTATCACTATCCCTTGTAACAAAGAAAGTGACACAAAACACCCAAGATTTCAAATTACTTAGTAAGATACTCTATTTCTAAGCACTAAATCATTTTTTTTCCCACAAGAAAAATTGTACTGTGTCAACCTTTTCCTTGATATAGTCTCGATTTAACATTGGTATTGGACGGCTTTGGAAAACATTTTGGCAAAAGGATTACTTGTTCATTACAAGCAATTGTGCCTTTCCCCACAACCTTTCCTGCACAAACAGTTCTTTTAGTCTCAATTCAACCTAAATGTTTAATTTCTCATCTGCAGCTTCATTCAATTTGAAGTTCCGATTTAATTCATTTAGGAAAGGGTTAATACCATTTATACATATGGTATATTTTAATAGATGGGAGAATAGAAGAACAATACAAGTAGAACTGTCCCTAAAGAATTACTCATAGATTACTTACGAACTTAGAGCAAAATGAATCAAAGATCCTGAGATCTATCAATACTTAGGAAAGAGGGTTTAGAAACATTGAAAAGGAGAAAATACTTGTAATTTTCTCTTTTTATCAAACTAAACTTACTATCAGGAAAAGTAACATCTGACAAGTGTACCTGGTTTTTTTTGGCTGTTTAGGAACACTTTACACCTTCATAAACCAATCTTTAAAAAAATATTTAAAATATATACTTTCTCCATGTTTCGCAGCAAAAATCAGTAATCCATTAATAGGGCTACAATCAGACAAAGTTATGCGCTACAAAACAGAGAAGCAAAGACACATGCGCAAAAATGTTGCGCACCGACAACCCTATGAAACGTCTTTAACCCATTACCACACAATCCTTACTTTTGATGACCCTGAGAAAGAAGCCTTTAGAAAACATTGTGGGAAAAGGAGAAAATGCTGGTAACCAGCATTTTCTCCTTTTCCCACAATGTTTTCTACTCTTCACAAAACACATTTCAAATTTTCAGTCACTTTTATTTTGTTGCCTGCAAATGCTTTTGATTTGGACAAGCCTAAAATATTGTTGTTTAGTAATGAGATAAATGTTAGTTTTTCCTGACAATAATTACTACATTGAATAGTGTAGACCCAGTTTCATACTGCATGTTCTGTTTAATCTTGATCTACACCATCAACAAAATCTCTCTGAGCTCTGCTTCACTCTGAAACAGATTTGTTGATCCAGTAATGTGACATTAAAAAACAGAGAAACATTATTATCAGATTAAAATTAACCGACAAACACAATTTTCCCTTGTTTTTCATCCATAGAGATAGAATCACCTCTGTTAATGAACGAGACAGATTTTCACAATCAGTCTGTGCTTAATTCAAATTGTTTTTGGTCTAAAAGGTCAGTAAACTTTAGTACTTGAGAAATTCAACTCTTTACCAAACGATTAAAATATCAACTTAACCCAATTGCAATCATTTGCAGGTTATAAAGTAAATGTAGCACAGGTGATGATTTCTGTCTATGAAAGGGTAGAAAACATTGTGGAAACAAGAGGGCCATGATGGCCCTGTATCGCTCCACTGGCTAATAAGTAAAAACAGTACAAGCCAAACAATACAATATTTGGCCAATTCGTTTCAAACTTGAGGACATACAATTTTTTTTTCTATAAAATCCTACGAGAAAGTTGTGACCCCCAGGCAAAGCCAATTTTGACCAAAACTAATTACTTGGATCCTGGTGGAGGTCCACAAGATAAAAGCCCATACCAAATAATACAGGTCTAGAATGTGTGGTTATAAACAAGAAGATTTTCGAAGTATTCTCAATAAAAGGCCCTGTAAAACATAAAACTCATGAGACAGTTTAGTAGCCCTACTCTTATAGTAGTTAGTAATTTACTAGCCCTAGTCTTATAATGGTTAGTAAGAAGATGACTTAGAAAGTTTTCACCACAAATGCCCATGTAAAACTTGTGAACCCTGGTGTGGGAACAAACTTGACCTCAAAGCTATAATTTGGTAGGCCTCGGCCATATGGCTCGGTATGAGAAGATTTTTAAAGTTTTCCCTATAAAAGCCCATATAAAACTTGAGACCCTTGGAGGCCGGGCCAAATTTGACCCCAGGACTATTATTTGAAGGAACTTGGTAGAGATCTACTAGATAAAGCTACATGCCAAATTTGGTAGCTGTAGGCCCTATGGCTAGGTACCAGAAGGATTTTAAAGTTTTCACTATGTAAGCCCAAATAAAAATTGTGACCCCTGGGGCGGGGCCAATTTTGACCCCAGGGCTATCATTTGGGCATTCTAGGTAGACAACTGCTTTATAAAGATACATGCCAATTTTGGTATCCCTAGGCCTTATGGCTAGGTACCAGAAGGATTCTAAAGTTTTCCCTATATAAGCCCATATAAAATTTGTGACCTCCTGCTTGGTAGAGGTCCTCTAGATAAAGATACATGCCAAATTTGGTAGCCCTAGGCCTCACAGTTTCAGAGAAGTTTTTTAAAAATTTCAAATATTTTTCAGCTTTTCAGGAATTCTTAAGAGGACCATCATCCATGGCAGGATCATTTCTGTGAAGTTTCATCAAAATTCGATGGGTAGTTTCAGAGAAGAAGATGGTTGAAATAAAAGTTAACACACGCACCGACAGATGCACGCACACACGAAAGAGACTGGGCCATGACATAAGCCTGCTGGAGCTAAAAACAGCAACAGCTAGTAATCAGCATTTTCTCCTTTTCCAACAATGTTTTGAATAGCCGTCTTTTTTCAGATTTGTTGAAAGTCAAGATTGTATGGTAAAGGGTTAAAAGTTTTTTCCAAACTTCACAGTTTTAGATATATCTGGGCTGAAAACAAATCACAAATTAACCTGTTTTCACACAATTTTTGCGAAACATTGTAGGAAAAGGAGAAAATGCTGGTAAACAGAATTTTCTCTTTTTCTTACAGTGTTTTTGGTCGTATCAGACTGGATTTTCATACCTAGGTAATAATTTTACCTCTTAATATAACATAATGTTAGACCAATCCATTTTGAAAGCTTTTGCAGATGACAAAACAGATTTGATTCAAGAATCTAAATTTGTTGTGAGAATAGTAGAAAAAATTGTGGGAAAAGAAGAAAATGCTGGTTACCAGCATTTTCTTCTTTTCCCACAATGTTTTCAAAAGTTCTCTTCTTCAAAGTCGTTAAAACTCGGGATTGTGTGGTAAGGGGTTCAAAGGATGGCATATACTGGTATCATTGAAAGGGTTGGAAACAATGTGGGAAAAGGAGAAAATGCTTGTTGTTACAGAACATTGTGGACATCAGAGAAAATGCTCCTCCTAGGCTTATTCTCTATTCACTAATTTTTGTACATTATATTTTAACTTGTTCTATACCATAGATGACAAAAAAGGATTTTATAGGCAGTACTGATGGAGATCAAATTGCACAGAACATTCAGTCAGCATTTTTTCCTTTTTCCGCAATATTTTCAAAAAGGCTTCTTCCTAAGGGTCGTTAAGTTGGCATTGTGTGGTAAAGAGTTGATGCAAATGCGAAAAAGGATATTGACTAAGGTCAGCCTATGCACTCCACACAGGCTGACCTTTGTTCGAAACTTTTTACTATTGGTCAACTCTCTGCATGATGAGGGACCAGTCTACCTCAGGAATCTTGATCTTTCCGTACCTTTTGATCTTAAAAAATCCACAATAAAAAATATCTTACTAATGCACTTTCACGCATGATCCCCAGTTTTCATGACCCTGAGAAAAAAACACTTGTTTGTGAGAAAAGAAAAAAATGCTTCTTTTCAACAATGTATTTCTTTCACTGATTGTATGGTATTTAATACAGTTTTCAACATTTTTTTCAGTTATGTGGCAGTGGCTAGAGCACCTATTTATGCTTTCCCAGAGTCTCTTTTACAAATACCCTGCACAATTTTCTTTTCAAGCCACTGGCTGCTTTTCCACAACACCATCATCAAAAGAAAGATCCATTATGACAGAGGAATGAGTCCTGATCCAATGACTATCGTCAATCCTCGGAAAGAAATGGCCAAGTCAAGGATCTAACAAGAGACGCCCCAGTTTTCAAGTCCTGTAAGCTGTTGACTACCACCTGGGCTTAACTCATTACCAAACGACAAAATTTTAGGTTTGTCCAAATCAAAAGCATCTGCAGACGACAAAATAAAAGTGACTGATGATTTGAAATTTATTTTGTGAAGAGTAGAAAACATTGGGGGAAAAGGAGAAAATGCTGCTTACCAGCATTTTCTCCTTTTCCCACAATGTTTTCAAAAGGCTTCTTTCTCAAGGTCGTCAAAAGTAGGGATTGTGTGGTAATGGGGTTAAGGCAATATTTTCTTACCCTTTCCAGGAAAAATCCTTTTTTTAACCCTTTTTATCAAACTTTTTTGTCCACTTATACTTTTAATTTGTACAAAACTTCAATGTAGAAGTTTGTGGTTTAGTGAAGTTAAGAAATTACAAGCCTTGCAGACAAAACTAGAGCTATCACTAAATGTGATTATACCCCCTCCCCCACCAGCTTCTTGTCACTGGTCTTTGTCACAGAATGCAGAATTGGTTTCGTATAAAAGTAAGAAAACTTCATATATATATAGGAAGCCTGTGTGTAAATTCGAGTTCAGTGAGTGAAAAAAATGGAGAATTGCTCTGGACAAATTTGTGTCCACAGACAGACAGCCATGGCGATTCCAGTATACCCCCCTCCACTTCATTGTGAGGGGTATAAAAAAAGCAATGGTATTCAACTCGAAAGACAATAATTATTATTATGTCTTTGTGGGAAATAAAGGCAATGGTGGTTACAAGCACCTTATGCTATTCATGCGAGTTTTTCAAAAGATTTTTACGCAGGCATGAAAAGAATTAACCCATTACCACAAAGGAAAATTTTGGACCTATCCAAATTCAAAGGAGTTGCAGATGACAATTTCATATTGGCCCAAATGACACATTTTCTCCTTTTCCCACAATGTTTTCAAAAAGTTTCTTCCTCAGGGTCATCAAAAGTCATCATTGTGTGGTAAAGGGTTAAGGAAAGAAGGATTTAAGATGGAATCTTACAGCCAGAGAGGAAAAGAAAAGTTGTAAATATTTGAAACTGACTGTAGAATGGTTCAAAATTTAGCTAGCTGTGTAAATACAGATAAAACTAGAGCTGTCAATGAATGTAACTTAATACTCCCACCAGCGCTTTGACAGAAACAGGCAATTGTTAGTCTTTTGTACACAGACGGACACACGGACAGACACACATACGGACACACAGATGGACAGACAGGCTGATTCCAGTATACCCTCGAAAACATTTGTTTTGCGGGGGTATTAAAACCAATATATACTGTATAATGGATAAATACATTTATCAGAAATCTTGAATTTAACCTGGAAACATGACAAAATTGATTTCTTGGACGGCCCTAAGTACATGAAATACATTTTGCAATCAATCAAAATCTATGCAACCTTGCAACCATCAGGGGTAACATTTGACATAAAAATACAAGAATACTTATAGTTAGATAAAATAAATGTTAAATGGGTTACAAACTAGCTGAAATCAAATATAGATGCATCTTTAACAAGAGCTGTCACTGATGTGACTTAATACCCCAGCCAGCGCTTTGACAGAAACATGCAATTGAATAAAGAATTTTCTGAGTTGAAGGGGAGATTACCCTTGAGTCATTGGGAGTAGATGATTGAAAATTCCGTCTTGGACAACTTCAATACATGATAAATATATGTGCAAAGTTTCAATACAACTGAAGGAAAAGTGTAGGAGGATTTTGCAGAATAAAATTACTAATATTTTACAGACAGATGATGTTAAAAAAACAAAAGTGTCAAGTTCAAAGGAAGATAATTCTTCAACCAGGGGGATTTGACAATTGAAAACTGTGTCTTGCAAACCTTCAATATATGATCAATATATGTGCAAGGTTTTAATACAATTGAATGAAAACTGTAGGAAAAGTTTGCAACACAAAATTACTAGTATTTTACAGACAGATGGATGTGAAGAAAAAAAAAAGAGTCAAGTTCAAGGGAAGATAATTCCTCAACCAGGAAGAGTTGACACTTAAAAATTGTGACTTGCAAACCTTAAATGTATGATCAATATAATGTGCAAAGTTTTAATACAAATGAATAAAAACTGTAGGAGAAGTTTGCGGCACAAACTTACTAGTATTTTGAACACAGACAGACAGACATATGGATAGACAGGTTGCTTCTAGTATACCCCCTTTAGCATTCGTTTTGCGAGGTATAAATATCACCTATACTGAACAAAATATGTGCTTATTAAGTAAAGCACTTTAGGTTTAAGTGACATCAGTGAGACGCATAATTGACTTGTGATAGATTTGTATCAAATTAATCTCTAAAGTACCTGATCAATACAAAATAAACTGCAGCTGCGTGACAGGTACGATAGCATCGCAATCCACGACATAAAAACAGGATTTTTTATTACCAAACTCTTGTTTCACTGTCATTAGGCCAAGACACAATTGATCGGATGTCAGACTCCGCAAGATGAAAGTAATTTATTTAACTCTTAACCAAATGACAAAATTCTAGACAAGCCCAAATAAAAAAGCATTTGCAGACCACAATTAAAATGAGTCTAAAAAGACAGGATATGTCAATGAAAGGTTAGAAAACATTGTAGGAAAAGGAGAAAATGCTGGTTACAGCATTTTCTCCTTTTCCTACAATGTTTTCAAAAGCTCTCTTGATCAGAACTGTTAAAACATGGGATTATTTGCCAAAGGGTTAACTTCTTCACTGCCACAGGCAAAATTGGGGTCTTTTGTGGACAGTTTATATCAAGATCAGACTGCAAAGAGCATGCTGTAAAATCTTAGATTGAGTCTGCCTTCTTGTTTGATCAAACACTTTTCTAACAAATAAATTAGTGACAGGTTATTGTAGAATTCTTGGATACAAGACATTACCACCTAGAGATAATGTTTATTCTGATCTCACATGGACAGTGTAGATCAAGATCAGACAAACAATCTTTTCTACCCTTCATAAAACAAATTTCAAATTTTCAGTCACTTTTATTTTGTCATCTGCAAATGCTTTCAATTTTGACAAGCTTAAAATTTTGTCGTTTGGTAATGAGTTAAGAAAATAAATGAAATGAAGAATATAACATGAAATCAATAAATCCAGTCTAAACATGGCCAAAAAAAAATGCAAAATATGAAAATATGCAATCATTATTGCAGGACAATTACCATAAACAAATATTCCATATTACAATGAAAATTCAGATCAAAAAGTAAAAGAAAAACATTCTTCGGTCACAATGAAAAAGTTTAAAAAAATTCACCTAAAGAAACCTCTAAAATCATGACCATGTTACAAAATATGAACTCTTTAAAAACAACAAAATTTGAGACTGGTCCAAATTGAAACAATCTGCAGACAACAAATTG
This sequence comes from Tridacna crocea, assembly GCA_943736015.1. NCBI lineage: Eukaryota > Metazoa > Mollusca > Bivalvia > Cardiida > Cardiidae > Tridacna > Tridacna crocea. The sequence goes on along the minus strand of OX031066.1, from coordinate 26,314,614 downwards.
AAAGTGGCCAAAATGATAATTTCAATCTTGGAAATGGTAAAAAAAGAAGGGAAGAGGAAAATGCTGGTTACAAGCATTTTATCCTTTTTTCCACAATGTTTTGAAAAGGCTTCGAACTCAGGGCCGTAAAAACCCGGGATTGTTTGGTGAAGATTTAACCTATTACCACACAATAACTACTTTTGACGACCCTGAGAAAGAGACCTCTAGAAATAATTGTGGGAAAAGGAGAAAATGCTGGTAACCAGCATTTTCTTCTTTTCCCACAAGGTTTTCTACTCTTCACAAAACAAATTTAAAATTTTCAATCACTTGTTTTTTGTCATCTGCAAATGCTTTTGAATTTGGACAAGCCTAAAATATCATGATTTGGTAATGAGTTAAATGGTAGAAAGCATTGTGGGAAAAAGGAGAATTGCTGGTTACCAGCATTTTATCCTTTTTCCCACAATGTTTTCAAAAGGCTACATCCTCAAGGTTGTAAAAACCTGGGATTGTTTGGTAAAGACTTAACACACTACCACACAATCCCTACTTTCAAAGACCCTGAGAAAGAAGCCTTTAGAAAACATTATGGGAAAAGGAGAAAATACTGGGAACCAGCATTTTCTCCTTCACCCACAATGTTTTTTACCCTTCACAAAACAAATTTTAAATTTTCAGTCACTTTTATTTTGTGATCTGCAAATGCTTTCAATTTGGACTTACCTAAAATTCTGTATTTTGACAATGATCGACTTAACCGATGACAAATTTTGGACAGGTCCAATCAGTAAAAAGCATTTTCAGACGACAAATTAACCCATTATCACACAATACCTACTTTTGACGCCCCTGAGAATGAAGCCTTTTGAAAACACTGTAGGAAAAGGAGAAAATGCTGGTGACCAGCATTTTCTCCTTTTCCCACAGTGTTTTCAACCCCTCCCAGAACAAATTTCAACTTTTCAGTCATCTTTATTTTGTCATCTGCAAAATGCTTTCAATTTGAACCAGTTTAAAATTTTGTCATGTGGTAAAGAGTTAAGTATAACTCGAGAGTTGTTAAGTAGTGAAAAACAGACCGTGCTAGTTTCTTTTCCCATAACATTTTCCAAAGCCTTCCTCCACAGGGTAGTTAAACCTTTGCCACACAATGACAACTTGACAACCCTTAGGTAGAAGCCTCTTGAAAACATTGTGGGAAAATGAGAAAATGCTGGTAACCAGCATTATCTCCTTTTCCCACAATTTGTTTTCTACCCTTCCTATATCAAATTTCGATTCTTAAGTCACATTTATTTGGTGTCTGCAAATACTTTCAATTTGGACTAGTCTATAAAATTGTTGTTTGGTTAAAAGTTAAAATTTGGTTTCTGTGGTAAAGGGTTAATCTAGAAGATGAGATGGAAAAGAAGATTGCATCCTATGATTTATAGCCTACATAGGATAGAAATATATATAGTTTTTTTTTTATACTAACCAATAATGCCAAATATCAGTCTAGTTCACAATTCCAAAACATGTAATCTGATTGGCTGAGGTGTTCTGTGCCAGCCAATCTTGACAAGTTTTGAAAATAAGAACTTTTTTGTGGCGCCGCATGAGCGGCGCCACTATATTTTTATTCGCTTTTGAAAAGTCCCTATCGAGGCAGCCAGATTGTTAACCTCACTTCCAGTGATTTCGTAACTAGGTCTTTTTGTTCCTAAGCCATTTTGTACCCAAGTTTACTATTTATTTTGATCATTTTGTACTCACTTCAATAATTTCCTGACCACTTTGGTCATTTCATAACCTGTTTTTGACATCAATTTGGTAATTTAGAACCTAGTTTTACTGCAGCTGCTTTTGTACACATCTCAAATTGAAACTATGTTAAATTTGGCTGAAGAATGGCTATGATTGTGTCTTATCATTATTTGTTCTTTCTTTTTAAGTTTTAAGTTGCATTCTACAGATTATCTAGGGGTTCTCAGTTCATTTCTCATCGAGTTCTGCATAAATTTGCATTGGTCATTATTGGAATGATGTAATGTGCCTTATTTCAGAAACAACTGATTTGCGGCACCATTGATGTTATGCATCAATATTTTCTTGTTTTAACTCTTTACTAAACGATAAATTTTTGGACTGGTCCAAATTGAGAGCATTTGCAGACAAAATAAATGTGACTGAAAAGTTAAAATTTGCTATGGGTAGGGTAGTAAACATTGGTGGGAAAAAGTAGAAAATGCTGCTTACCAGCATTTTCTCCTTTTCCCACAAGGTTTTCTGAAGCCTTCTCTTTCAAGGTCGTCAAAAGTCGTCCTTGTGTGGTGAAGGGTTATATATATACACAATGCTAAATATTGATTCCAAAACATGTAATCTGATCCCTTGAGGTGTTCTGTGCCAGCCAATTAGGTGATAAGTTTTGAAAGTAAAATTTTGTTTTGAATATACCGGTACACCAAAAATGCTAAATATTGATTCCAAAACATGTAATCTGATTGGCTTAGGGCTTTTGTGAAAGCCAATCAGATGATGAGTTTTGACAGTAAAACTTTATCTAAGTATTCACCAATAATGCTAAATATTGATTCCAAAACATGCTATCTGATTGGCTGAAGTGTTCTGAGGCAGCCAATCACATGACTGGTTTTGGAATTAAGACTAAAAATCTGAATGATGGATGGTCTGTAAATGTAGCCCCTGGCCTCACATAATAAAAGTACATGTATATTTCTAACAACAGGTTTTTGTGACACAAAAAAAATTAATATAATCACTTAAACTACAATGTTTTTGAAGATGTCGAATTCAACCAATACATTTTTCTTTCCTGACAAAAAAGTTTTGTTATTTTAAGAGGTAAATATTTTAAAAGAACCCAACATTTCTCAACCATGCAGGTCACAATAAGATTTTTCCTGAAGTAATTAGTATGATAAACAGGGAAAAAAGTCAAACAAATAGAGAAAAAGAACAACAGATATCTACAGCAGCTGTATTATTAAATCAATAGAAAATAATAATAATAATAAATAAACATGTCTTTATCACGTCAGAGGCAACAAGGCAAGTGATTCTGTAAGGTCTGTCGTGCTACTGAATACTGAAAAACTGACCTAGACACAAAATCAGACAGCTGTTAAGTTAGCCTGGTGCAGTATTCACCAATCCAATATCAAGGGGCTAGTACAAGACTATTGTAAGTGCATATACGATGTATATGCACTTACAATAGTCTTGCACTTACCCCCCAAAATATATTATAGAACTTGTCAAATTTAATATAGAATTCTACAACAATCCTTTAGAATGGTCAAAATAAACCTGCTCAGCTAATGAGAGAGCTAGGCTCAGGTACCTGTAAGAACAAAATATGATCAGTGAATACTGTCCCTGGTTTGTGACTATCCACAACATAGAAATACCTAAAATCAGTCCATGATCGAACACTTTCAACTGCGTGAAGTACCTTGCATACATTGGAAACTAGATTACATCTGTACATGATTTGTGTCTGTTTAACTGTTAAATGCTTAGCTCTAGAGAAAGGGATTCATTTCGATTTTAAAATGAGAAATACTAATTCTCCAGACGATTCTAATGAGTACCCATAACATAGGTTTCAAAAGAGAAATATGAATTTAGAATACCATCACTCCTTCTTACCTGGATCTCTGCTTACATGTCTGTGCATGTTATATTCTTGAAGATTGAACTAGTCTGCTATCAAGGGCGGATCCAGAGGGGGGGACCGGGGGTCAGGACCCCCCCAGGAATTTTGGCAAAAAAGTGGTTATCGGATTCGTGAATGGGACTGGTTTGATATTGCACAGAATTTATGTAAAATACAGTCATATATTAAAAAAAAAGGTTCTAAATGTGGAGGCCTCCTCATGTTTAGAACTGGAAACGTTGACTTTTCTTGTAGACGGCTTACTCGTACACACACTGAAATCCGGAAATCAAGGTAGCATATAATAAGATGAGTGCGTTTTCGGTGGGACCCCCCTGAGAAAGATATCTGGATCCGCGCATGGCTATGATGTGTCACAGACCCCATATACTAGGGAAAAGTAGGGCTTCAACTGAAGCAATCAACTAAGCCTGTAGGGGCTGCTTTGATAAATGGCTGGTGCACGTGGTTACATGCTAGCTGATCGTAGCAGAATGAATAGCACCAGGTAGTGTTTTATTGACTAAATATTTCTTTGATTTCAAAATTCAAAGTGACGGTTGTCGTTTTGAAAAGTAGTCTGGGTCTGTACCCAGAATACCCGAATTAGATAGATGTGTATTTGTAGAATCAGGTCACAATGACTATCATCAAACTGGATTTAAACTTGGGATTCGAACCAGTAGTTCTCTTTTCTAGTAATAATTATATGCTACTAACTGTGCTGATAGGTTTGGCTAGGCTAAATGTAATGCAGCAGTGGAGTTATATGAGCATATGTGTTTGAAAATCACATCCATATGATACCTATCCCATAAATATAAGCTTAAGCTGTTTTTGCAGATAGAGCAGATCAAGATCAACCTGTACAGGACATAAAGTCTGATCTTGGATCTGCACTATTTGATTCTTTGTTACACATTCTTGCCAAACAAAACTTGGAATGCAATATTTTGGCTGTAGACTGCTGTTCACAGGAAACAATTTCCCAACCTTCTCCTCCATTAAGGTATTACCAACCTTACTCTTCTAGTGCAACATGGAATAAAATTTCCACTTTTGTTGATGAAAAAGGATTTACACTGATATGATATGTTTGCACATTTCTAAGCAACAAGAAATTCCTCTGATGTCTATCTTGAAATTATTTGTTGATACATGTACTTTCGTTGGTTTCCTGAAAAGGGAGGTAATTATTATCTTCCTTCGTAATGAGAATATAGTGGTTTTAGATTTGTAAATGATAATTCTATTAAGGAAAAAAATGAAAAAGTGGCTCAGTTAAAGTAGATTAATAATATTCATTTTAAAGTATAGCAAATTTTGTAGGATTATATTTTGGTGGATATAGAGTTTTCTGCTAGTCCAAACCATTACTTTTGAAAAGAATTTAAATTAAATGATGCAATGACCGTTAAACACAAACAATGTTAATTTTCAAAAAGAAAGGCCAAGTAACCAGTTGATGAAAGGCTACAGTTAAACTTCATTGTTACTTATTTAAGAGTATAAAAGATGACCTTGCTGCTTAACCCTTTCCCAAACGACAAATTTTAGACTCTTCGAAACTGAAAGAGTTTGCAGACAACAATTTCAAATTTGATAAAAATGGCAGAAAGTTCTCCAAATGGGTAGAAAACACTGTGGGAAAAGGAGAAATTGCTCATTACGAGCAATTTCTCCTTTTCCCACAGTGTTTTCAAAAGACTTGTACTGCCGACACATAAAAACAAGAGCTTGTTTGGGAAAGGGTTAAAGACAGTGAACATTTCTCCTTGTGTTTTTTCTATGATTAGATTCCGAAATTCATCTAATATGATATGACACGATATTAACTAATCTTTAGGACAAGTTTGAAAGGAAATCCTAGCAATCTGTTCAAGCCATATAACCGTCAAGCTACGCAAGATATTCTTCTAGGGTAAATTTCACTTTCTTTCCATGTAAGTTACCTTTTACAAAACAATCCAGTGTTTTAACCCTTTACTAAATAATCCCTGGTCTTTACCATCATGAGATAAAAGCCTTTTGAAAACAGGTAACCAGCATTTTCTCCTTTTCCCACAATATTTTCTACCCCGCTAGAAACAAAGTTCAATTTTTGAGTTACTTTAACTTTGTCATCTGCAAGTGCTTTCAATTTAAACCAGTCTGAAATTTGGTCATTCGATACAGGGTTAATATCCTGAGACCATGAGAAAGAAGCCTTGGTAACTCCAGAATTTTCTCCTCTTCACTGTGTGTTTTTTTTCTATGCTTTCAAAGACCAATCTCATGTTTTGGACATTATCTAATTTGTCTTCAAATGCTTTGATAATGGAGAAGTCTAGTTGTGGTCAAATAGAGAATTTATTGTGTCTGACACTTCATATGAAGCTGTACAAGATTCATTTCATGAGAGTGGCAAAAAGTTCTCCCATTGTTTTTGGGCAATAAAGATCAAAATCCTATTGCACAAAACACACAGTCTGACCCTAACTCTGCACTATACACTTGTCTTATGGGATGATCTGGCAAAAATAAGCTCAAAATTACAGAATTTGTGTGTCTTTTTAGTGACATAAAGTTTCTGTTCCATTTGCTTGCAGTGAAAGCATTCTATCACAGTTGAGTGATACCAGGTATTTGTTCCAGATTGCAGCGGAAACTTTCAGTTCTGAAAGTGAAGAAAATGATTTCTAGGTCGACCTAACCATGCTCTAACTCAAAAAAGTCAAAATGAAATCAGTGTGATGTTTCGTAGAATACATAATATAGACAATACATATATGAGGGCACTCGTGTAGTAAATAAGAACCGATTGAGTCTGTTTCACTACATTTGGGTGGGTGGGGTAATCCTTAAAGCGCCTCTCACAACTTAATTGTTGCTGCAGCCACGTATCGATCAAGATCAGACTGCACAATGAAGTCTGATCTTTTGTCAACACTGTCTGCTTTTTTGAGACATTCTTGACCGAAGCAAACTAGAAATTGCAAGTATTAATATCAATAGTTCTAAATTAGGAATGTCCACAAGGTATATTCGGCGCTCTAAGGATTTTGAAATACGGTGTGTACACACTCTTACTTTTAGAACCACTTGCTGCTCATCGTTCACTTCCTGAAAAGTTTACGCTCTCATGTAAATATCTCGGAAACCGTATCAGCGTATAAATTTTGTTCTATACATGGTTATTTTATATGTTAGCTTATATCATTTTGAAAGTTTACAATTACATTTAGTTTACTAATTGAAATACTTAAGGTTAACACATTAACTCCTGTAGATCTTGGATCTTGCAACAAACCCTATTTGAAAATACTATGGTATTAAAGCAAAAAGTGCTTGGTACCATGTTTTCACAGGAATACGCCTGTCCAAACTGCAAGCATTTGCAGACAACAAAACAAATGCTGCTCAAAAATTTAAATTTGTTTTGGGAAGGGTAGAAAACATTGTGAGAAAAGGAGAAAATGGTGCTTACTTGCATTTTCTCCTCTTTCAGTAATGTCTTTGAAACCCCTCTTTCTCAGGGTCGTTAAAATTCAGGAATATGTGGCAAAGGATTAACTCTTTACCAAACAATCCGACTTTTAACAACCCAGAGAAAGATGCCATTAAAACAGTGTGGAAAAAGGAGAAAAGGAGTAACCACCATTTTCTCATTTTACCACAATATCTCCTACCCTTCCAAAACCAAACTTCAATTTTTCAGTCACATTTATTTTGTCGTCTGCAAATGCTTTCAATTTGGACCAGTCTATAATTCTGTCATATGGTAAAGAGTTAAACCATTACAAAATACTAATTTCCTGTATCTTACATGGGAGAAAGTTGTCTGCTGAGACTTTCGAAAGTCGTCTGCTGCGCATTGTCCCAGGAGTTAATGAGCCACTGACATACTTATAATACATAAGCCACCACAGCACTTTGGGACTATCTGCACATGAAACATTTAACTCTTTACCACACAATCCCGACTTCCAACGACCCCAAGAAAGAAAGCCTTTGAAAACACTGTGGGAAATGGAGAAAATGCTGGTAACCAGCATTTTCTCCTTTTCGCACAATGTTTTCTATCCTTCCCAAAACATTGTTTTATTGTTGAGTTGCGTTTATTTTGTCCTCTGCAAACGCTTTTAATTTGGACTGGCTTGAAATTTTGTCGTTTGGTAAACAGTTAAATAGGTGAACTTGAACAACTTCTGCACAACAACAGGCTATTGGGGAATGGATTGTCATAGTAAACTGTTAGCTGTTACATCCTAACATTGTCAGTACACCCTTATGTCTCTATTAAAAGAAAAAAAAATGAAAAATATACTTATAAAAGAAGTCGTCTGTCTATCAAAATAATGCTTTTGCAAGTATTGTGTTCAAAACAATTTTGCATTTCAAAATAAATGTAAGAAATAGCACATCTATCAATTGTACAGCAATTTCTTTTTTCAAAAAGATAAATTGAAACAAGCAATTCCGTTGAAAATAATATCCCCTGCCGAAAAATTGACTTGTCCACAAAACTTAAAATTGCTCCCAGTCGGCCATTTTTTATCGAATAAGAAAAAAAAGGTGCAGAATGAGTTACTGTACACATGAATTAAGTTTCACAAAATTTCATCCAATAGTATTGGAGATACTCTCCTGTACAGAATCCATGACAGACGGAAGGATAGACAGACAACGCTTAAACTATATCTCTCCGCCTTTGGCGGAGGATGCAAGTGTTTGTTGGTAGGTTCTAAAGTCGATTTTCAGCTTATTTTGATAAGTCAATATTAAATTTTGGTGCTTAACAACTACCAAATGACAAAATTTAAGACTGGTCCAAATTGAAAGCACTTGCAGACAGCAAATTCAATTTACTCAAAAATGAATGTTTAATTTGGGCGGCAGAAAACATTGTGGAAAAAGGAGAAAATGCTGGTCACCAGCATTTTCTCCTTTTGCCACAATGTTTTCAAAAGGCCTCTGTTTCCAGTTCGTAAAAACGACGGATTGTTTAGTAGTGGGTTAACATACTGTGTAAAGAAAAGACTGCATACTTCTGAATAAGATGTGCTATCTTAGATTTGTGCTATCTTATGTTCATCTAAATATTCTGGTTTTAAGAGCTTTCATAATTTAGGTATTTGGACTAAATATAAGTCTTCCAAAAAATACTCTGTCAAAGGAATTCACATATTTAGTCTTCTAGAATCATGGTCTGATGGCTTAACTCATTACCAATCAACAAAATTTCACATTGGTCTAAACTGAAAGCATTTGCAGACAACACAATTAATGTGACTCAAAATTTGAAATTGGTTCTGGGACAGCAGAAAAGATTGGAAGAAAAAAAGGAAAAAAATGCTGTTTACCAGCCCACAATGTTTTTAAAAGCATTTTTCTCAGAGTGATGAAATCCCGGAGTTGTTTGGTAAAGAGTTAAAATCTGTCTGTCAATTAGCACCTAAATTCACTGTCCTTGACAAAATTTAAATCGGATTTAAAATTCTAGGTTACAATTGTCCGAAATTTGTTACTGACGAGTCCCATAAAAAGTGCCTCTTAATACATATTACGGTAATAACAGAATAAAGATAACATTGAAATTGTCATTGAGATTTGTGACATGTTACATTTGCTGCAAAATTTACATCAATGGTCTGTCTTGTACTGGAATATTGCAGATTCAGTAACTTTTCCAGTCTTTAGGTATATAATATTCTTTGGAACAAAATGAAGGAACTAACATCAATCTATGAACTATTGAATGTTTCCTACAAATTATTTTTAATCATTTCCATTCTTAATCCTTTACCCCATAAGGCATTTCTATGGTATCTCTAACTGACCCTAAATAACAGCAAGGATGAAGCTGTTTCTTATGTGTATATGACACCTTTTGATAGCATAGAAAACATTGTGGCAAAAGGTGAAATTGCTCGTCATGAGCAATTTCACCTTTTGCCACAATGTTTTCCAAAGGCTCCTACAAGCAGTGCGTAGAAATGAGTATCTATGGAGTGAAGGGTTAACTCTTTACAGAACAGCAAACTTTTCGACTTGTCTAAATTGAAAGCATTTGCAGATGAAAAAATAAAAGTCAATATTGAAATTTGTTTCCAGCAGGGTAGATAACATTGTGAGGAAAAGAGAAATTGCTGATTACCAGCATTTTCTCCTTTTCCCTCAATGTTTTCAAATGGCTTCTATCTTAGCATCGTAAGAAACAAGGATTATGTGGTAAAGGGTTTAACCTTTGAACAGCATATCTGTGAAATAGATATAACCAATGAAACAAAGACTCAGATATTCCAATTTCAAGGGTCACCAAATGATGGAAAGTTTAAATCCAAGCTCAGGAGCAGGGGTATATTCAGCAGTCAGTCTTAACCCTTTCCCAAACAGGCCCTGGTTTTTACGTGTCTGTGGTATAAGTCTTTTGAAAACACTGTGGGAAAAGGAGAAATTGCTCGTAACGAGCAATTTCTCCTTTTCCTACAGTGTTTTCTAATCGTTTGAAGAACTTTCTGCCATTTTTATCAAATTTGAAATTGTCGTCTGCAAACTCTTTGAGTTTGGAAGAGTCTAAAATTTGTCGTTTGGGAAAGGGTTAACTGGACTTTAAATCTGCTGTCCACATACATGTAAATATAGCCCTGTCATTAGCTGAGACAGAGGGCGTATTCCATTCACCTGTTCTGGCACAATGTTCTGTGTTCTGGAATGCTTTTCTGATGTGTGTGAATGGAATATTTCAGAGCACATACACTGTTCTGGAAGTATGATCTGAATGGGACATGTTCTAATCAGTACCCAAATTAATGAACATTGCCAAGATACCTGTTGCAAATTTTAGAGCCATTGTCTTAGCTGTGTTAGTGGAGGATATGATTAGCTGCGGAGAGGGAGTAGAGATTAGTCTACTATGCTCCTATTCATGGTGTTCATGAAAAAGACAATTACAAGTTTGGCCATAAAGAACTGTCCGTCTTTCAGCCATTTTTTATCACCTAGCAACCATGCAGCGGGTGTGCAGCACCTCAATTAAATTAGAGCAGTCAAAAGACATTCTGAAGAACATGGCACCATTGATCTAGAAAATGTTCACAGTGTTTGCAGTAGTGAAAGGAATACATCCACTTTGCTACAGCAGGTCACAAGACTAGTGTGTCAACATGGAATGAGAACACTACTTAAATCATTAAATAACATGTGATCCAACATTGCTATGAAAACTTACTTTCAATATGGTAATTTATATAAGAATATAAGAATAGTCTCTCGAGCAGTCTCTCAAATTAGAAGAGAAATCAATACCAGCGAGCAAATTTGGAGCAAATGTAACACCAAGCAATATTGTTAGAGTTGAAGAATTTAAAAAAAAAACTATATGAATATATATATAGTATGTAATAAAAGCAATGTCATTCATAATTCATAAATAGAATTTAAAAAGAGTAGAGAGAGAGATAAAAAAAAAAATGAGACAAAAATGAATATTCAATGAGGCAGAACATACTTTTTTGATCTTTTTAATCTCATCTGTTTCTTCTTCTACATGATTGGATACTCTGTCCTTCTTGTATTTCTGAAGCTAATCCAAACAGAAATAAACAATACAATTTTAACTCTTTACCAAAAGACAAAATTTTGGACTGGTCCAACTTGAAAGCATTAGCAGGTGTAATGCAGAGAAATGACCCCCATTACAAAATGACCCATGGGTCATTTCTCTACATAGAGGAATAACCCATGGGTCATTTCCCTACGTAATATAATGACCCAGGTCATTTTTCTACGTACTGAAATGACTTCTGGGCTCATTTCTTTTGGTAGACTAATGACCCAGGTCATTTTTTAGGGGAGGGTCATTTCTCTGCATTAAATTGGCACCAAAATTAAAGTGACTCATTCTGTGCAGTCTGATCTTAATCTACGCTGTCCTTTTTGCTAAAGGTCAGTGAGCTGTGCTTAGCCGCCTAGGGGTTAAACTTTTTCATTTTCCTGTCAGAGTTATATCTAATTTTGTAGAATGACAGATTGTATTGTGTGTAACACCTTTTTCAGCATTATTTATATCAGTTATATCACTGCAGCCAGTGCAAATATCCATGCTTTTTTGGAGGCTCTTTTACCAGTATTCTGCACAAATTTCTTTCCAAGCCACTGAATGCTGTCCCACATAACCATAGTTGAAACAATGGTAGGGGTGTGAGAGAATCGATTCCTGTCACAGTGACTATCATCAATCAATGGAAAGAGATTGGCCAAGCCAGGGATCAAGCCCACGATCCCCTGTTCTTGAGTCCTGCACGCTACCATCTGAGCTACAGTAGCTTGGCTTATAATGTTTATAGCCAAGGCTTTTATTATAATAGATTATGCATTGTATTTAACCCATTACCTAATACACCATTCTGTCAGACCATCCTGAATTCAAAGAAGCTGCAGACAACAACTGAAAAGTGGCTACTAGTAGGTTTTAAGATACTGATTGCATAGAAAACAGTGAGAAAAGGTGAAATTGCTCAAAATGAGCAATTCCACCTTTTCTCACAATGTTTTCCTAAAGCTTTTTACTTCATTGTGTTAAACGAATATATATGGAGAAAAGGGTTAACTTGTTTTATGAAAATGGTAATAGAGCAACATCGGGTATTGTTGACAGTCGGCACTTATCGTCAATTCTTCATTGTATCTTGTAAGTCCATGAAAGAGAATTAAGCTACTTCAGTTTTAATGATGTAATATATGATATCGATATTTTATTTAATCACAGTGCCGGAAAAAACAGTGCTCTGTAAGTCCCAAAGACTCAGCAGAATTTTATAGAAATAGAATTTTCCATCATCAACGTCTATGACAAGGGGGTGTTGGCAGTTTTTGTCAGCACGTAGGGCGTACTGAAACATGCTTGATTGCTTGAATTCAAACTTGAATACGAGTTTTAGATATAGAATAGTGTTTGCATCACAAAATTGAGTGTGTTTTGCCTGCCAAAACACAGCTTATTTATGTGTCGATGACTGCCGATGCTGATTTGTGCGATGAGCAGTTATCGACAGATGAAGACATGAATAAAAGAAATAAGAATTAATATGTTTTATACAACCACAATTCCTTTTTTTTCTTCAGGGTTACAGCAATGTCCAGACAAGTTATAGCCTGAAAATTCCATGACGAGTTCAATACTCGCCGACTAAAGTGTCAAGAAATCCAGTGGTGCGATTTCCAAACCACTTAGTCCATGATATTACCAATGTGTACCTGTTCCGCCTTCTTTTGTGGTTGTACTTATGTTATGAGCCAAGATTTACTTTGATTGGTTTATATTAGATCTAACCCGGCAACGAGTTTTGGGATAAAACCCGTAATGACGAGTTAAAAGAGGATTCTGATGTTTAATTTATGAAAATCAAATACTATATCGATAATAGACGAAACCTGTCAATATCACCCTACATATCTTTATGTAATGTTGGCGTTGTTTGCTACCATATGCAACTTGGCGTCATTATTTTACATGTGGAGATCTGTAGAGTATCAGCGAAATAAATCACTGATAACTTCTGTGTCTGTTTGCATTTAAAGTGGCTGTTATCGACATCACACTTTCCGATCTCTTAAGGTGTCGATAATACACAACATTGCTCTACTTCAATATTCCTCATAGGAAGATCCTACTTTCAGCATCCAGGCAGTTATACAGACTGACAATGGTTTATAAATTTACCTCAGCTTTGAGTTTTTTCACCTCTGACGAAAGCTCTTCTGTCTGTTGAACATAGTGCCATTTGGCCTGCCTCTCGCTCTCCAATATCTGTATCACATGGAGATGTTTCTGCTCTAACTCTTCCTTCTGTTCCTGCACTTTGCTGTAACTATAATAAATTTATATACATTTTATTATGAGCCATGCTCTGACAAAAGGGGGCTTAATCCATCTCTGCAATTCATCACAACAAGCAACCCATTACATATTTATGGATCTATAACAGCCATTTTTTTTTTCAACAACTGACTTGACTCTTTCCCAAACAAGCCCTGGTTTTTACATGTCTGGAGTACAAGTCTTTAGAAAACACTGTGGGAAAAGGAGAAATTGCTCGTAACGAGCAATTTCTACTTTTCCCATAGTGTTTTCTAGCCTATTGGAAAACTTTCTGCCATTCTCATTGAATTCAAAATTGTCAACTGCAAACACTTTGAGTTTGGGACAGTCTAAAATTTGTCACTGGGGAAAGGGTTAATCATGAGGTAGACAGATCCTCGGAGATACAGAAAATTGAACAACAATGAAAAGTTTTGACATAGGTCAGCCTGTGCAGGTTGCACAGGCTGACCTGGGTCAATACTTTTCAAAGATGCATAAAGCTCCCTTTTCACAGAACATGGCTCATACGTGAGCCGTGTACTGGTAATAGATAGGGGCTTTACTCTTACTAACTCGATAAATAGTTTTTCGTCAATGGCTAAAAATAGATATCCTTTGCAAGATCACGAGACAGGTTGGTCACAATCTAGAATTATAATTATAGCAGTGGCCAATGTAGATGAAAGATCAGACTGCACGTTCTGTGTAAACTTTTGTCATTTGGTAAGGAGTTCATAACACTAAATCTGGCTTAGTTTCTTGACAATGACGAACATTTCGTCGATGGTGTAGATCAGTATAATTGTGCTTTAATAATATCGGAGGGATGAGACAGTTGAATAAACAGTTCTAAGCTGATTGTCCCTTATCCTGGTAAGTTAAATGAATCTTTCAAAAGCAGATAGCAAAAACTGGAATTACTCTCTTTTTTTTTCCCGAGAAAAATATCTAACTTAACAGTCTGTTTGGATCCAGGGTCAAATCTTGCATTCCACATAATCTGGTCTTGCTCTAGACTGTCTGCAAAAAGGCCAGTAAGTCACTCTTCACCAAACGATAAATTGCAGGCCAGTCAAAATTCAAAGCATTTGCAGACGACAATGTAAGTATCATTCAAAGTTGAAATTTGTCTTTGGAATGGTGGAAAATATTGTGGGAAAAGGAGAAAATGCTGGTTACCAGCATTTTCTCCTTTTCCTACAATGTTTTCATAAGGCTTCTTTCTCAGGGTTGTTAAAAGTCGGGATTGTGTGGTAAAGAGTTAAGCAGACTAAGGGGTAAAGTTTCTAGTCTTCTGAATTAATGAATCAGACTTTCTTTTCCAAAGAGAGATATAAATCAAAATAGATCTGTTGCAATTTTTAAATTTGTTTCAGCTAAGCACCCATCAATTAAGACTGGCAGTGTAGATCTAAATCAGTCTGCATATTCTCTACTGACTGACTCTGATTTATCAGGCTTGCAAAGAACCCTGTTTTGGCGTAAGCGTATTTAACATTTCACCACACAATGACGACTTTCAGCACCTCTGAAAGAAAAGGCTTTTAACAACATTGTGGGAAAAGGAGATAAATGCTGGTTACCAGCATTTTCTCCTTTGCACACAATTTTTTCTACCCAATCAAAGAAAAATTATTTCATATGAGCCACATTGCAAATGCTTTCAGTTCGGACAGGTCTAGCATTTTGTCATGCCGTAATGGGTCAACCATTTGTCACGCAATCCCAATTTACCAATACAAAATATAGCTTTTGAAAATATTGTTGGAAAGGAAGAAAATGATGGTAACAAAAATTACCTTGGTTGTTTTTAATCTCAAAATGGTATTACATGTTGAATCATACATAATTTATTGTCTGCAAATATCTAGGGTTCAATTGAACTGGTCTAAAATTTTGATGTTTGGTAAAGAGTTAACCCTTTATCAGACAACCTTAAGGAAGGTGTCTGTAAATATTGTGGGAAAAGAAGAAAATGCTTTTTACTCTTTCCCAAAGTACATTATGCCTTTATGACACAACCCCTAAGTTTTTACAAGCCAGAGAAAAAGTTCTTTGAAAACATTGTGGAAAAACGAGAAAATGCTGGTAACTAACATTTTCCCCTTTTCCCTCAATGTCTTCAACCCTATCAGTATCAAAAATGAATTCCATCTTTTAAGCCAAGATATCTAAATTGTCGTCTGCGAATACTTTTAACTTGGACAGGTCTAGATTTTTGTCTTGTGATATTGTAAGGTCTGACATGAATTAGTGTTTAAGATAAAATTTTATTTAACAAGTCTAGGGAAACACAATGTTTTCTTGCCTTCCTAACAAAAATTTTGATTTTTTCAGTCACATTTATTTTTTTCGTCTGCAAATGCTGTCAATTTGGGCCAGTCTCTGATTCTGTCCTTTGCCAAAACAGGAAACAGACATGATTTATTTTTATAAATGACGAATTTCAGAAAAGATTTAATTTAGCAATTTGCCATGGCTACAAATAATAATGAGTTAACTCTTTACCAAATGACAAAATTTCAGACTGGTCCAAATTGAAAGGACTTGCAGACGACAATATAAACATAACTCAAAAACTGAAATTTGTTTAGAGCAGGGTAGAAAACATTGTGGGAAAAGGAGAAAATGCTGGTTATCAGCATTTTCTCCTTTTCCTACAATGTTTTCAAAATGCTTCTCTCTCAGGGTTGTTAAAAGTCGGTGATTTTGTGGTTAAGAGTTAAAGGAATGTCAAATTCCATTTACCAGTATTTCAATATTTCATAAATCATAGTTCAGAAGATACAAAACTACCTATAGATGCACCAGCAGTAATAAGGTATTCATAAAACCATTCACTTCAATGAAATATGACAAAACAACGTCATAAATGATGGCACACAATTATGATAGCAAATCTGTTAAGTTGGCTTCTTTAAAAAAGAAGCCAGGAGAGGTCAGCATCCATGTTTTTAAATAGTTTATTGGCTGTCAATTTCAATATATTTGGTACATGTCAACAAACAGGTAAAAAAGCCGCCGAGGCCAAGTAGAAACCTCTACGCTTTACATGACTGTAATTTGACCTTCTTGTCGCATTTTCAAGTTGCATGTTCTTGTCCAGTGGTCTTCTTTCTCTTTTTTAATGAAATTCTTCTTATTTTTTTCTTCTGCTTGGAATATTTGGCTACTAAAATAAACTACAATTATTAGAGAGGTTATTTGCAGCCATGGCAAATTGCTTAATTAAATCTTTTCTGAAACTCTTCATTTATAAAAATAAACCATGTCTATTTCCTGTTTCGATTTTTTATTTTGCTTTATTAGCAAAACCATGACCAAAGAGACTGTATATCAGAACAATTATGCTATAAGAAACAGAATTAGCAAATTCTGTGGCAGTCTGCCTTTAAAACTCCTCTCACCACTGTTGGAGAGGTCCATAAGATAGAAAAATTTGCAATAGATATATTACACTGAAAAACTTACTGTCATAAAAAGGTTATTTAAATTTTTTGAGTGCAGATGCTTTCAGTATTGACAAGTGCAAAATACTGTTTTCTTGGAAAATGTTTAAACAATTTATTCTACATCGATCAAGAAACAAGTTCTAACAACTTATACCAATCTTTCTAGATTTTGCTTCCTGGGAACTACAACAGAACTTGCTCGGAATGTGTTGGGCAATGAGAAATCACAAAGTTGACACCTGCTGCCTGGTATCGAACTCAGGACCTTACGGCTATGAGGCTGACTCTCTACCTCACAACCACAGACAGGACACCACACACATCTACAAACAATCTTGAAGAGACAATTTTTATTGGAAAAGAATAAAATAAGATTAACCAGGAATTACTTCTTTTCCCAAATTCATGTTAGAAATAGAAATCATTTTTAGAAGGTGATGTCCACAAAGCCTTTTGAGTTGAGCATAAAAAATTTGAGGTTTGGCACAGAAACTTTTTTCTGTCCCGAGTTTTAACAACCCTAAGGCAGAAATGTTTTGAAAACATTGTAGGAAAAGGAGAAAATGCTGGTCACCAACATTTTCTCCTTTTCCCACAAAGTTTTCCAGCTTTTACAAAACAAATTACTTCATTTGAAGCACACTCTACTGTCATCTACAAAGGCTTTCAATTTAGGTAAGTCTAGAATTTTATCGTTTGGTAAATTGTTTTAATACATTTTGTAAGCAGTGCAAGGCAGAATCTTTTTATATTCCCTGTACATTTTCAGCTAATTCTAGCACAGAAAACTAATCTAAAGAAAAAACAAGATTGCACTCCGATTTCAGATTTTCATCATTTCCGCACAGATCCATCTTGCTTTTTTTGCCATTTCTATTGCATATAACTAATGACATCATTATGAAAACCGCAGAAATTTCTCAGACATTACTAACTCTTTACCAGACAACAAAATCTTAGACTTCTACAGTTTGGGAGGAATTTTGCAGACAACAGATTAACTCTTTACCACACAGTCCTGACTTTTGTCCTGAACTCAAATGTCAACTGCAGGAATTATTTAACATGCGCGTAAGATCAGGACAATGACCTCTGTAGACATTATCCAGTTTCTCATTCACTTTACCATACAAATCCTGGTTTTTACGACCCTGAGTGGGAAGCCTTTTGAAAACATTATGGGAAAAGGAGAAAATGCTGGTAACCAGCATTTTCTCCTTTTCCCACAATGTTTTCTACCCTTCTCAAAACAAATTTCAATTTTTGAGGCACATTTATTTTGTCGTCTGCAAATGCCTTCAATTTGGACAAGTCTAAAAATTTGACGTTTGGTAAAGAGTTAATAGAAGCCAACAGTTCAGTGCCAAGCCCAGGTACCACAGTCGTAGCGTAAAGGACTTGAGAACAGGAGGTTGTGGGCTCAATCCCTGGCTTGGCCAATTTCTTTCTGAGAAATGATGATTGTCATTGCAACAGGATTCATTCCTCTCCCACCGCTGACCATTGTTACAATGATTATATGAGAAAGCAGCCAGTGCTTTGGAAATAAAATTGCAAGGAGTACTGGTAAATGAGGCTCTAGGAAAGCATGGATGGGTGCAATGGCCGTCATGATATAACTGAAATGTTGAAAATGGCATTAAACACCAAACAAACAATCAATCAACCCAAAAATCAATGCAGGTATTAAAATGCATTTAAAGTTAACCTTTAGGCTGCCGAGCACAAGTCACAATCAGAATGTTGAGTCTGATCTTTGATCTAGATTGTTTGGTACGGAGATATTATTACCGAAAGCATAACTATGAAATAGCAATATTTAAGTTTTTTTCTTTTAACCCTTTACCACACAATCCCTACTTTTGACGCCCCTGAGAAAGAAGCCTTTTGAAAACACTGTAGGAAAAGGAGAAAATGCTGGTAACCACAGTGTTTTCTACCCTTCCCAGAACAAATTTCAATTTTTCAGTCACCTTCATTTTGTCAACTTTCAACTTGGACCAGTCTAAAATTTTCTCATGTGGTAAAGAGTTAAGGAAGAAGGTGTCGGAAAATGTCTAAAATTTTGTCGTGTGGTAAAGAGTTAAACTGGAAAAATCATTTTAGTTATTTAGCAGGACACAGGTTAAATTTACCAGTTATCCACATAATATTCTTTTTAAGCCACTAGCTACTTTTCCAACATAACTATCGCCAAAACAATGGTCAGCGGTGAGGGAGGAATGAATCCTGTCGCATTGACTATCATCAACCCTCAGAAAGAAATTGGCCGAGTGACAGATTAAACTAGCGACCTACTGTTCCGAAGTTCTGTATGCTAATGACTGAACTACCAAGGTTTGGCCCATAATATTGAATTGCTCAGCCCTGTTTTACTAAGATAGTTGCGGACAAAATTTGCTCCAGTTTTAACCCTTGCCCGAACAATTCCGGGTTTACACAACCCTTAGAAAGAAAACATCATGGGAAAAGGGAGAAAATGCTGGTTACTAGTATTTTTTTCTATCTCCCAAAATATTCTCTAACCTTCCTAAAACAACTTTCAATTTCTGAGTCCCATTTATTTTGTCTTTTACAAGAGTGCCTTCATTTTGTACAAGTGTAGAATTTTGCTGTTTGGTAAAAAGTTGAGTAACTATAGTATGGTGGCATATTTCTTCCACGAGATACCTGATAACGATCATTTTAGAAACCTATTACTATAAATCAGTTTACTGGAAATTTTATCTTTTCATTTTTTTTCTGCCACAAAGTACGACATAACTATCAAGATAATTTTCAAAATCAAAGTTTCCTAGAAATTCTAGATAAAAGGGGCCCTGATGTTTCTAATTTGATTATGTCAGGATCTTCTTTTCTTTCAAATGTTTTTCCTCGATTGCATAGCATTTAATTTCACTTTCAGCAATATCTCAGCTACATCACAGTCACAGCACAATAATTCATGTGTTTCCAAGGTTTGTCAAGTAATAAGCCCAACCTCTGCAGTGTCTTGTCCAAAGAAACTCCTAAAATAAGCCCATTGTCTAAGAGTGAGGATCAAATCAGGGGCAACCAGCTGAGTCCATATTCACCAACCATTCTTAAGAACGTTCTCAGACTTATTCTGCAGATTTTTTCAAAATTTAAATGTAATACAACTTTTGATAGTCTAAAACCATTTGGTTCAGCCTATCAGAAGTTGTGTTACCTCAGAATTTTGAAAATCTTGGAAAAAAATAAACAGAGAATGTTCTAATGGTTGGTGCATACTGACCAAGATTACAAATCCTAAGAGCTTGTTACAATTTCAAGGCAGGTATTTTATCCCCCAGTATCCAAAGGTATTGGACAATAAGAACAAATTTAGAGAGCAGATTTATGCAAATAGATCACATATTGAAATTTGATTCTGCATGAAATTTTCGTATTTCCTCAATGCATATCATTTTAGTATAGCTGCAAAAAATATTAACCCTTTACCACACAATCCCGACTTTTAACTACCCTGAGAAAGAAGCCTTTTGAAAACATTGTGATAAAAGGAGAAAATGCTGGTTACCAGCATTTTCTCCTTTTCCCACAATGTTTTCTACCTTTCCAAGACCAAATTTCAACATTTCAGTCATATTTAGTTTGTCGTCTGCAAATGTTTCAATTTGGACCGGTATAAAATTTTCTTGTGTGGTAAAGAGTTAAGACAAAATTTATACAGGGAAATGTTCTTTGAATAATTTATATAATGCATATGAGGATGTTGGCTGTTAAGTGTCAAATAAGGAGTGCTACAAAAGAACTGTTGTAAAGTGTGCTGTGCTACCACAACCAAGAGCATTTGTTACATAATTATGTGACACAACTGATTTAACCTGTTACTACACAATCCTGAGTTTTAACAAATCGCACGAGGAAGATATATGAAGACATTGTGGGAAAAGGAGAAAATGCTGGTAACCAGCATTTTCTCCTTTTCCCACAATGTTTTCTACCCTATCATATAGAAAAATCATCTTTTTAGCTACTGTTAATTTGTCACCTGCAAAATGCTTTCAATATGGTCTGATGCAAAATTTGCCATTTGGAAAGTGTTAACCGTGTACAGTTTTAACCTTTTACCACACATTCCCGACTTTTAACAACCCTCAGAAAGAAGCCTGCTGAAAACATTGTGGAAAAAGGAGAAAATGCTGGTAACCAGCATTTTCTCCTTTTCCAACAATTTTTTGCTTCCCTTCCCAAAACAAATTTAAGTTTTTTAGTAACATTAATTTTGTCATCTGCAAATACTTCGGAATTGTTCTAGTCGAAAATTATGTCGTTTGGTAAAGAGTTAAAAGGTTCCAAGACAAATTTTGAACCATAAATGATTTTAAGTACAACTTTTTTTCTCACAACTGATATAAAATTCTGTGTTGTGAATGGTATACATCAAAACTAATTGCTTTGACACTTTAATTGACTTTTTGAATATTTGCAGATTAAATGCACTGTTCATGACAACCTGTAATTTGTTACTGGGACTCAAGTTTCAACAACTGTGTGTACTCAACTCCTGCAGTGCGGAACCCCATTTTAGGTTCTTTTTCAGAATACGTAAATCAAAAGATCAGACCGCACAAAACATGCAAACTGATTTTGGTTCACCACCATCCACAAAAAAGTAACATTTTTTCGCCCAAGTAGTCTTGAAAATACAATTTTCTGTATTTAGAAGGTCCATTTCATTCATTCAGCACTTTAACTCATTACCAAACAACACAATTTTAGGTTTATCTAAATCGAAAGCATTTGCAGACAACAAAATAGAAGTGACTGTAAATTTAGAATTGTTTTGTGAAGGGTAGAAAACATTGTGGAAAAAGGAGAAAATGCTGGTTACCAGCATTTTCTCCTTTTCCCAAAATGTTTTCTACAGGCTTCTTTCTCAGGGTCATTGAAAGTAGGGATTGTGTGGTAATGGGTTAACTCTTTACTAGTCGACAAAATGTTAAACTCATCGAAATTCGAAGCATTTGCAGAGGACAAAATGATTGTGGCAAAAATTATCATTTCATTTCTTGAAAGGGCAAAAAATATTGTGGGAAAAGGGGAAAATGCTGGTAACCAGCATTTTCTTCTTTTCTCACAATGTTTTCAAAAGCCCTCTTTGTCAGATTCATTAAAACTAGAAACTGTCAAATAAAGGTTTGATCTGCTGTTTTTAAGCTGTATCAGTTTACTGCAATATGACAGAATATGACAGCATCAATAACAAAATAGTCTTAGTGCAATGAAAATATGAGACAAGAGCTCCACAGAGCAGGCATATTATATACCCAAAGGGGCTTGTCAGTGAAATGAGTTAAAATCTAAAACGTATCAAGAGGTCCAAATTTTTAAAGTCACATGCACATGTACACTTCATAGGAATTCATTATGGACAGTTTGAACCCATTCTGATGGAAACTGTAACAGGAGTTGCGCACACAAGAAATTGCTACCTGATGGATGACAGAGGCCGTCATGTAATACAGCCCTTCAGCCGTTAAAATAGTTTTCCTCTCTCAACAGTATTAATTCATAAGCCTTTCAATTCAACAATTTTCAAATCTTCTTCATATCAAAAGGATGTTCAGACAACAAACTGAATATAGCATAAATTGTGCAATGTGTCTTCGACAGTTTAGAAAACGTTATGGGAAAAGGAGAACACTTATAACGAACATTTCTCCTTTTCTCAATAAGATTTCTCAAACATTTTCTCCTTTTTTCTAGAAAAGAAAAAGTTCAAACACCCTCTTTCCAAGGGTTTTTGTTTATAACACAGTAAAGTTCAGTGAGGAAATGCTTTCAATTAACTCTTTTACCAAACGGCAATATTATAGACTTGTCCAAATTGAAAGTATTTGCAGACAACAAGATAAAAGTGACTGAAAATTTGAAATTTGTTTCACAAAGGGAAGAAAACATTGTGGGAAAAGGAGAAAATGCTGGTTAGCATCATTTTCTCCTTTTCCCATGATGTTTTCAAAAGGCTTCTTCCATAGGGTCGTTAAAGTCGGGATTGTGTGGTAAAGAGGTAAGCCCTTTGAAAAAGCATATTATATCTTAAATAATTAATAAACTGAAATGACAAGCACTTTTGGTGCTTAGTGCTACTCACTGACCTATTGCGGACAGTGTGGTTCAAAGTTAACACTGCACAAGACATGCAGTCTGATCTTTTATATACACTGAACAAAACTTCTAAACAATCACTTTTAAGCCAAAATTCTCCATATACCTTTTTTGGCATCCACTGTCCAGGTAAGGGGCAATTCATATAGTTTAATGATTTTGAGAATGATTGACCAGTGTAAGAGTAACTCCAGTCTAAGTTTGAAAAGAATTTTTCGACTTCTTCTGTTAAAATGAATTTATTAAAGATTCATTCACTTTACATTGAAAATTGAAAAATCTCTTTTCTGAAAACTTCAGGCTCCTTCTCTCGGGTTATATTTTGTGCAGAATATAATTTTCATGTTTTTTCTTATTGCTGAAAAAAAAAAACAGTAATGTATTCTTCTCATTTCAACACGTTTTTTCTGATATGCACGGCGCATGCTCAAACCATGAGTTTTCCTGTTTCTGAAAAAGAGATACTTTTATTGGCAAAATCAAAAATATTTTTATTACAATACCATGTCTATCATCTAGACATCTGTTATAAGTTCTTTTTATTCACTTCTCTGTTACTTGGTCAATTTCATAGGAGAAACAAAGTGACCAGTTAGAAGTTTTGCTGAATGTATACTACCTAAAGGGGCACATTTTCTAAAAAAAAAAACCTTTGAAATAGCAAAATTTGACCTTTTAAATACTATCGACTAAAAAGCTTCATAGGATATTAGAGCTGAAATAGAACCTGACCTAATTTGACTCTCCTCCCCTTTTAACCCTTTCCCAAACAAGCCCTTGTTTTTACGTGTCTGCAGTACAAGTCTTTTGAAAACACTGTGGGAAAAGGAGAAATTGCTCGTAACGAGCAATTTCTCCTTTTCCCAGTGTTTTCTGTCCGTTCAGGTAATTTTCTGCCATTGTTATGAAAGTTAAAATTGTCGTCTACAAACTCTTTCAGTTCTGAAGAGTCTAAAATTTGTCGTTTAGGAAAGGGTTAACTATACTTTATATTCCATTCATTTTTACCTTTTATCATTAATCGATGTGGAAATTACTAGTAAAAGAAAATTATATTATTTCTATATCTATTCCACATAGCTGTCACCGCTTTTCAAATGACCTTTGAACTTTTTCCTCATGTTGTAATTATCTACTGGATTTATGGGGTGTGTAAGAGTACATACATTTTTCAAATTCTGTAACAAATAAAAACAAAGAACATCAAATAAACAAATAAAAAGTTGAGCTTGGCACCTTAGATGTCATGCACAAGGTGAGATTAGTCTGCAGATTATGAATCTCATTTGTTTTAACCCTTTACCGCACAATGACAACTTTTAATACCCCTGAAAAAGAAGGCTTTTGAAGATATTGTAAGAAAAGGAGAAAATGCCGGTTAGCAGCATTTTCTCCTTTTCCCACAACATATTTTTCCCTTTCCAAGAAAAATCATTTCATATGAGCTACACTGAAACTGTCATCAGCAAATGCTTTCAATTCGGACAGATCTAAAACCTTGTCACGTGGTGAAGGGTTAAAGTTAACACCTGTATTAAGATTAATTAACTCTTTACAAAACAACAAAATTTTGGACTGTTCAAAATTAAAAGCATTTGCAGACAACAAAATAAATGTGAATCAAGAATTGAAGTTTGATTTGGGAAGGACAGAAAACATTGTGGGAAAAGGAGAAGATGCTGATTACCAGCATTTTCTCCTTTTCTCACAATATTTTCAAAATTTTCTTTCTCAGGATTGTTAAAAGTCAGGGTTGTTTGGTAAAGACTTTATTCTTTATCACACGATCCCAAATTTTAACAATCCTGAGAAAGAAGCCTACAAACATTGCGGAAAAAGGATAAAATGCTGCTAGCCATTATGCTCTCCTTTTCCCACAATGTTTTCTATCCTTTCTAAAATAAATTTTAAGTTTTCAGTCAAACTGGGTTAGTCATCTCCGAATGCTCTCAATTTGTATAGGTCTGTAACTTTGTCGTATGGTAAAGAGTTGAGTCATATGGCTATAGCCAGTGAATTAACCAGCAAGTTCTTTGAGGTGCTCTTACTAGCAATCCATTCATATAAAATATAATCTAACTTGTTGTCTGCAAATGCTTGTGTTTTGATGAACCTATAAGTTTCTATGTCAAGTATGGGATAAACTTAACCCTTTCCCAAACAATGACGACCCTGAAGAAGAAGCTTTTTAAAAACATTGTGGGAAAAGGAGAAAATGCTAGTAACCAGCATTTTCTCCTTTTCCCACAAAATTTCGTACCCTATCAAGGAAAATTGCATCATGTGAGCCACTATGAAATTGTCCTTCGCAAATACTTTCAATTTGGATAGGTCTTAAATTTTGCCATGTGGTAAAGGGTTAATGTTTCATTCTTTCCATCTGAAGTTTTGAAAGTTCTTACCTAGCTCTTCGAATGGCATCAATCCAAGCATTGCATTCCGACTCTGTATCTGTGCGTAGGTCGTAAGTTCTTTGTCCCTCCATCTTGTAGGTGATTGTGAAAATATACTGTAAAAAGATTAAAGAAAAAAAATGAATGAGTCATATGCTGTGAAAGGGGGCTTAATTCATCTGCAAAAAAGTATCCACCCTGAACCGAAACTTTTGGTCTTGGCCAGCTGAAACTTTTCATGCTCAAGGGGGAAGTTCACCTCATGATTCAGACAATTTTAATATAAATGGGATTTTATGAATCCATCTTCTTGTGATAGTACAGTTAACTGTTTCATAGAGGTAAGGGGGATGGGAGGCTCTCCCCACATTAATTTCTATTTGGTTTACAAAGACAGGTTTGATTGTGCCTCAGCGTGTTCCTGGATATGCCTAATATTTAATTTACATAGTATCAAAATTGGCAATGTATTTAATAATGTAGTTGGCCGTTTTTAAGGCAGGTGATGAAAGCAATTCAGAATCAGCCAAATGGGATCGGAGCCATATAATCAAGATTTTTCTGATCTTGGCTGTTTTAGAAAACGGCCAAACTGAAAAATACATGGAAAGGAGCAACCCACAACATATTCTCAATTTTTGTTACATTACGCACTTAATAGAAGTTACGCCTATGCCAAAGACGATGTTACTTTTTGACTGGTTGCCTCTGTTACGGTGTACAATACATGGGGTACAGGTATTTGCTGATCTATCGTGCAGCCGTATCGACATGTGGTTCTGTGGCTCAGTTGGTCAGAGTGTAGGAATGCTATTCCTGATGCCCTGGTCGAGCCCCGATATTTTTTAACCACCTGTTACACATGTCTGAATATGAAAAAAAATCACCATACTAGTAGTCTCATTAATGATCATGCAACATGTGATAACTTGCTTGATATCATGGATATCAGAGATGCAACAAGTCCCCTTCTGCCAGTTCAGAGCCAATAGATTTAACCCTTTACCCCACAATCCCAACTTATAATACCCCTGTGAAAGAAGCCCTTTGAAAACGTTGTGGGAAAAGGCGAAAATGCTGGCAACCAGCATCTTCTCCTTTTCCCACAACGTTTTCTTCCCTTCCTAAAACAAATTTCAAGTCTTTAGCCACATTCATTTTATCGTCTGCAGAAGTTTGAATTTGGACCAGTCTAAAATTTTAAATTTTGGTAAATGGTTAAGTCTTCATCAGCCAATAAAATTCCAGAATTGTTCATGTTTAGAGCACTTGCTGGTCTAAATGTCATTATAATTTTGTCTTTTTTAGATTGGAAAACATTAGATCTATGGGAAGGCGAGAAAATTCAAAATGCTGGGAAGTTACTAACCATGGTTACCATGATTTTCTACCTGTCATATTTTCTTTAACGGGAATCTTCATCAAGTTGGTCAAAACATATTGTACACAGCAAAGTTCTAAACCATTAGATGAAAGCATTTTTATAGAAAAAAAAAGCCTTTCAAACTGCTGTTGCAGAAATGCTTGGCCCGTTCTTCTACCCGCGTAAGAGCAAGCCGGAAAACTTTAAATACTCTCTACAAAGGAGAACGTCGTAAAATTACTATTTACGATTTTAGCTCGAATTTTGACGATTTAACGAACGATTTCTCGCTGTCTGTCCTATAAGTATGTATGTATATTAAAGATTTGCAAACGCATGTAAGTCGCCCGGCCTGCAGATCAAAATCAAATAGGTTGTAAATGTGATAAAACCTGCAAAATTAGCTCGAACTCGAACAGTCTCTCTTCGTAAACGACGGGACGAAATCAGGGACGGAGACGAAAACACTCTAAAAATAGTAACAATTACCACGCAAGTGATAATCAAAGTGCTGTCAACGCTCTTGTGGTCAGATGGGGGTTGGAAAAGGTGGGGGCGGGTTGTTAGGCCCTGCTTTGACTCTATGGGCGCAAAGTCCAGATGCATTTCGGATTGCATAGATACAGATCGGAGTGCAGCGTGCTGTTTGATCATGACGTATGCTGTCCGATTCATGAGTTTTTTTTTTCAATTCTATCAGATCTAGGACTAAACTGATTTGCTTGGCAATACCGTTGAAAGGGAGAATTAACATTTTTTTCCCTGTTGATTTCATTGTAATCGAGGCAAAACATTTGGACGAAGTTACTAGCAAGTTCCGACATCTAATGCAATCACGCGGTATAATTAACACGTTATTTGGAGCCAATCAAAGCGCTGTTAGCACTGAAGTGTTCCCATCCGTGAAAATCCCAAATTAACTAGCCGTGCTCTATAAAATGCAACTTAACGAATCTGCAAAAAGTATTGACCCAGGTTAGCTTGTGCAGGCTGACCTGGGCTGAAACTTTCTGTTTTGGTCAATTTTCTGTATGTCAAAGAACTAGTATACCTCATGATTCAGTCAATTGTTACAGAAAATGAATCCTACGGATTCACAATTATGTGATGACTTGCATGTCATCATGGGTTATGAAAGTGCGCAGAGCACTCTTTTGCCCGAGCGTTTGAAATATAAAGCAGTGCATAACGAGAAAATGAATTTGAAAAGCGTCGCGTAAGTTAACCCTTCAACCCTTTACCCCATAAGGCATTTTTTGTATCTCTAATTGACCCTATATAACAACAAGGATGAAGCTGTTTCTTATTTGTATATGACACCTTTTGATGGTATAGAAAATATTGTGACAAAAGGTGAAATTGCTCGTGACGAGTAATTTCACCTTTTGCAACAATGTTTTCCAAAGCAATACGTAGATATTGAGTATGTATGGAGTAAAGGGTTAAACAACCATACTAGTGTTTCAACGTCTTTAGGCAATAAGACTTTTGAAAACAGCGTGAAAAGGAGGAAATGCTGGTAACAAGCATATTCTCCTCATTGCATAATATTTCGTACCTTTTGAAAAATATAATAATTTGAGTCACATCTAATTTCTCGTCTGCAAACACATGTACTTTGAATCACGGAAAGTCTCTACCAAACGACAAAATTGTAGACTTTACCAATTTGAAAGCACCTTGCAGACTACAAAATAAATGGGACTCAAAAATAAAACTTGTACTTGACTGGGTAGAAAACATTGCAGGAAAGGGGGAAATACTGGTTATCAGCATTTTCCATTTTTTTTTTTTTTTCAGATTTCTTTCAAAAGCCATCTTTTTCATTTTCGTTGAAACTCAGGACTATGTGGGAAAGGGTAAAAAAAAGACCCTATTACATCATGGAAGACTATGCAAAATGCGCAGTATTCCGTTGGCACGCAAAGTATCAGTTTATTACCGCATGGTGTAGTTAAATTCAGAATTGATGAGTTACAAGTATAGGTATCAACTCATTGCACTTGTCAGTATACTTAAATCTGTCCTCGGTTATAGCATTGTAGAAACCCTACTCTACATCTATTGAAGCCATGAAATACCCTGTATACCGAGCTTTCGCCGCGATATATAACTGAAATGGCACCGAGAGTGCAGTCAAACACTTTTCCACTTACAGACACACCTTTACTCGTTGTCGGCCAGTTTTTTAACCCATCACCACACAATCCCTACTTTTGACGCCCCTAAGAAAGAAGCCTTTAGAAAAACATTATGGGAAAAGGAGAAAATGCTGGTAACCAGCATTTTCTCCTTTTCCCACAATGTTTTCTATCCTTCACAAAACAAATCTCAAATTTGCAGACACTTTTATTTTTTCGTCTGCAAATGCTTTCAATTTGGATCAGTCTAAAATATTGTCGTTTGGTAATGGGTTAAAACCCGTTTTAACTTTATTTTTCTAAACTATAATCATTCTCGTGTCTTCATGCTAAATATTGCCCCTGATGGCTGCAATATTACAAATGCACAGACTACGACCGATAGAAAATGCATTTCATGTTTTGGAGTCCTTCAAAGATATCGCTATCGTTTCCGGTTTTACATGAGAACAAATCCCTTGAATTTCTTTATCTATACACTTTATTTCATGCTTTCTGGTAGGATATCGAGAAATAGCAGTGAAAATATTTTTCGATCTTACACTGGTACCACCCGTGAAAATACCGATTTTCACGTTCTTGTTGCCTAGGTAAACTGCGCGTGCCTAACAACCAGATGGGAAATATGACGTACATTTCTCGCGCTTGACGTAATATTGTAATGCGTTGCTATGCGGGAGGGGTACGCCACGGGAAATAACAAAAAAGAACTGTACTGGATTTTGATAAAGCTCCTCCAAGAAAGGGTTAAAAGCATGAAAGAAATAGAATATTTATTCTTTTCGGTGAAAGATCGAAATTTATTTCATCTCTTGAATACCATCGGTATTTTTTTTTTCACTCGTGGCTGCACCACTCGTGAAAATATTACCGATGGTGTTCACTCGATGAAACAAATTTCGAACTTTCACCGAAAAAAACAAATCGATACGATTATTTACCATGTTTACAAAGCTGACTAATGTATGAACAATAAAACAAATTCTAGAGTTTTTACTGTTTTCTCCCCTACCCGTAGAGATGTATCTCTTAAAAATGAAAGCAGTTCTTGAATGACAATTTGCTAACAGTAAAACAATACCGGGTATGTTGCAAATTCGATACTAGTGGTTTAAGTTTTTTTATCCTTAATACAAATATGAATTTATTTGTTATTTCTTGTATCTAATTTACTTCAGAATGAATGATTTGGTAACATGATTAAATTTGCAAGTGCCAGATTCTCTTTGAAACTTTCAATACATGTACTATTAGTTCTTTTTGATGCGTTATTCTCTTTCTACTCTCTATCTAGAGGACTAAATTCTACAGATTGCATGTATATTATCTTGTTTACGCAGTATTTGGTAGATGTAAAACAAAATAACTAAAACCAGTGGGATGGATTTGATAATCTATTGTACATTACATTTTACTAAGATATTTAAGGATAGGGTGTAACATCGCCTTTCATCGCCGTAAAGAACGTGCGAATTCTGCTGGGACTCGAGTAATTGGTCATCGATCGGGCTATACACACTGGTTTCCCGCATTGATTACGGGTTACCCGAGTTTTAGTCGAACCCGTACGATTTTGGCGAAGAAAGGCGATGTTATACGAATCCCACTAGGGTACCCTATCCTTGACACAGGGCTTGCAGATATAGAATATTTTACGATTTAACTCTTCACTTCACAAACTCGAGTTTTAACAACTGTTAACTATGAAGGTTTTTGAAAATAATATAGTGAAAAATGAGTTAGGTTGGCAGCAAATTATCTGAATTTAGAAGGCTCTTGGCCATATTTAACCCTTTACCAAACAACCCCTGGTTTTAATGCCCCCCCCCCCCCCCAGGAAGATGCCTTCTGAAAACACTGTGGGAAAAGGAGAAAATGCTGGTAACAGCATTTTCTCCTTTTTCCACGATGTTTTCTACTCTTCCACAACAAAGTTTCAATTTTTGAGTCACGTCTTTTTCGTCGTCTCCAAGTGGTTTCAACTTGGACAAGTCTATTATTTTGTCGTTTGGTAAAGAGTTAACTCTTTACCAGTTGACAAAAGTACTGACTAATCCAAATTACAAGTCGTTGCATACGACAAAATAAATGCGACTTCAAGATTGAAAATTATTTTGGGAAGGATAGAACACATTGTGGCAATAGGAGAAAATGCTGGTTACCAGCATTTTCTCCTTTTCATAGAAAGTTTTTAAAAGGCTTCCTTCTCGGCGTCGTGAAAACCTGGGATTGCTTGGGAAAGGGTGAAACTAACATTCTCCACGATGAAATTTGTCTATTTGGTTATAACCTTGAATGTTAATCCGCATTTATTCTTTGTCTTGTTTAATAATTGAGTTCGAATCTTCAAGCCGATTATGAATATTCAAAAGTTTACGTATCCAAACTTTTGTTACCCCCCTTTTTGAGGAGGATGGGAGTTTCGTCCTTATGGGACAGTATAGATCAAGATCAGACTGCACAGAACGTGCAGTCTTATCTTGATCTATACTGTCCACAAAAGGTCAGTGAGTCGTACCTATTAGCCTAAGGATTATTGTGTACCAGGTATTTTTTGTAACATGGACAAGAAGCCTTCTGTGATAAATAAAGCATATTGGATGTTGAATATCAGATATATTAACTTCGACAAGACGTTCTGATAGTCTGACGAATATTGGATTGACCATCAGCGAGGAATCTTGTTAATACTTCCAAATATGGAATGATTCCAGTCTATTCAAGACGGTAATTATAGAAAGCATCAACGAACATCGCACTTCGTATTTCTCGCTTTAGGCTGTTCACTTTGTCACGTCTTTTTTGACGAACCGTTAACGATTTGAAAACCGGAGTACGTATGGCCTAAATATATTCTTCCGCCGGTGAAAAATGTGTTTGTTAGTGGCTAGGAACCGCATACTGCTAATTTTCTGCCATCTTCAAACAATTACAGCTTATTCGCAGAGTGCGAATAAATTTTTTTCTCATAATATTCGTTTTGCTCATTGTATAGATGGGAGGAAATCGCTGAATTAACATCCTCAAAAAGGATTTTGTTTATTTTTTATAGCGTTAGACGCTGTTTTTAACGTTATTTTCAGTTAAACCGAAGCCGCCAATGCACCTACCCATTTTTCTTCCTGGAGTTTCTTTTACCAGTAATTCGTACAATATGCTTCTTAAGCCTTCGGCTGCTTTCCCATGTGACCATCGCCGAAACAATGGCGAGGGAGGAATGAAACCTGTCGTATGGACTTTCATCAGTCCCCGCAAAAAAATTGACCGAGCTAGGTTTCCGACCCATCAAACTCCTGGTTTTAACTCATTACCAAATGACAAAAATTTAGATTTGTCCAAATTGAAAGCATTTGCAGACGACAAAATAAAAGTGACTGAAAAAAAATAAATTTGTTTTGTGAAGGGTAGAAAACCTGTGAGAAAAGGAGACAATGCTGGTTATCAGCATTATCCCCTTTTCCTACAACGTTTTCTAGAGGCTTCTTTCTCAGCGTCGTCAAAAGTAGGTATAGTGTGGTATTGGGTTAAGCCTTTATTTACCACACAGTCTCGAGTCTTGATGGCCCTGAGGAAGGGGTGTTTTTAAAAAACATTTAGGGAAAAAGTAGAAAATGCTGGTTACCAGCATTTTATACTTTTTCCACAATGTTTTTCTACTCGTGCAAACACAAGCTAGTTTCATCATTTGAGTCGGAACTAATTTGTCGGTTGCTTATATTTTCACTTTGGACAAGTCTATATTTCTATCGATTTATTAAAGGATTCAACATCTGAAAGCTACAAAGTGCACTATACTAGGTTTGCCGAAGTTAGAATGATTGATCAATCGACAGTATATTGTCTGTCGCAGTAGAGTCGTCTGCTGAGAGGCAGTTAAGCTAAAGCCTCTTCAAAAGGGTCCCATTTCACCAAGGTAGTTACGAACAAGATTTGCATCATGAGTTTTAACCCTTTCCCAAACGACAAATTTTAGACTCTTCCAAACTGAAAGAGTTTGCAGACGACAATTTCAAATTTGATAAAAATGGTAGAAAGTTCTCCAAATGGGTAGAAAACACTGTGGGAAAAGGAGAAATTGCTCTTTACGAGCAATTTCTCCTTTTCCCACAGTGTTTTCAAACGACTTGTGCTGCAGACACGTAAAAACAATGGCTTGTTTTGGAAAGGGTTAAGTAACTATAGTATAGTGGCATTAATCTGCCTCGAAACACGTGAAAACTATCAAGATAATTTTCATGCATCTCGTAGCCGGCTAATGCCACTATAATATACTTACGAAAATCTTACGCATATTTGTTCGTAAGCACTTTGGTGAAACAGGGCCCAGACGACAAAATTGAGACCTATACTACTCAAACTTTGATAGGGTTCATTCCAATATTTCAATTCGGTATTTTGTCACAAAAGTGACACACGAAAAGGGGCATTCGGACATTTGCGTAAAGTGTCGTCTCAGATCAACCTGCGCACTTTTTTTTTAAATGTAATTTTCTGTAATGCACAAGGCCACTGTAGCACAAAGTCTAATGTGGTAGTAAAGTGCCGTCTCGGATTAGGCTGCAGTTACTCGGAATCATCCAGTTCATCAATCAGTGAAATTTCTCCCGTCTCTACCATGTTTTGAAACATGATTGGTTGCAAGTCGTAAAAGAAATGGATTGTAGGTGGAAATTGGAATCACAGTATGAAGTACAATCTAACGTTTTTGTGGTATTTGTTGAAGACAATACTACTATGAGTTCAATAACTGCAATGGCTTTCTTGATAGTCATAAATACCACTTCAGTGTTCTCAACGCTTTGATTGTTGTACCGTAGCACTGTGAAAGTCTAAACAAATAGGGGCGTGTACTGTACTTTACCCTTAGAGCACCAAATAAAACTTGTCAGACAATAATATCGTAGAAATACTACCGAACGTCAATTTCGTATTTGCTTTTGTCTCCAGTGTTCCGACAAAGCGGACAATGTAGATTACAGATCAGGCTGCATGTCCTGTGCAGTCTGATCTTTATCTACATTGCTTTCAAAGGCAGCTCTAGTCGTCAAATGTGTTGAAAGGGCTAATTGTTAGAAGCAATACATTACTTGGAGTCTGTTTGACAAGTTTGTGTAGAGCTCTAGTTTCTCTTTGTGAATAATTAATGAACAACGTGTTTGCGAATTGCATGGATACTTGTAATTTTTGGCTGTACAATAGAGACCGTCTGGGTGTACTATTTTCTGGAAACACGTAAACATTTTGTACTTTACTTTTTTTTTTAATTTAAAACCAACCGGTTCCGCTGTTTAAAACCTCCGTATTTCACATCTCACCAAATTAAAAAAAGGATTATATATCACTGAAACTCATATGAAAGTACAGTACAAAGTATCAATGATTAAGAATCATAATTTTACAAAAATAACTGATAGTGTTCCTTTTAAAGGCTACGTAGCCTCTGAAGGTATTTTTTTAGATTTCGCGCCAGAAATTGAAAAAAAATGTGGGGATGTCAAATGACTGGCGCGTGACTAATGGCGCTTAACATTAATAACAGAACAAACATGTAACTATTTTCCATAATGTCTTCTTCGGACGCTATGTTTGGAGCTTCGTCTGTGTATTTCTGGTATGTAAAAGAGCGAGTTGCTCATGTAAAAATAGAACGTTTTTCCAGTCGGTGTCGACCAGGACCGTAGTAAATCTCTAATTTCTCTTGTTGTCGGATGGTTTTCGACTATTTGAGCTTTATGAATGAAAAAGCTTTGAGAGTATAAGGATGATTTATTTGTATTTTTGTAAAATTTTCATCCCAAAATCTGAGGGGTTACCTTTAAGGGCATTCTCGGTCTTATTCTCCAGAATTTTCTAACTTAAAAAGTAACACAATTTATGATTGGCTACACAATTTGATCTAGCCAATCAGAAGTTGTGTCGCTTTCAGTGTAGAAGATCTGTAAGAATAAGACTATAAAAACCAGCGTTTTCTTCCCATTATTCTCAGAATGTTTTAAAATGCCTTTCCTTTTCTCAGGGTCATCACAACTCTGAATTGTTCGTGAAAATGGTAAAGAAGGAAGCTACTGATAGTGATCACCTAGCATGATACAGCCATATAAAATATAACATAAATAGAGGATATTTGTTCTTTACGGTGAAAGAACGAAATTTATTTCATTGAGTGAAGCCAATCGTGAAAATATTACCAATGATCTTCACTGGATGAAATAAATTTCGATCTATCACCGCAAAAAAACTGTATTGTATTATTTTATTTTGTTTAACCCTTCCTAGGGGGAACTGAATCAAAATCCAATACAGTTCTTTTCGGTTATTCCGCGTGGCGTACCCCCTCCGCGTAGCAGCGCATTACAATATTACGTCAAGCGCGAGAAATGTAGGGTAAATGATATCATATTTCCATCTGGCTGTCAGGCACACCCATTTCAACCTAGGTAACTAATGCGCGGGAACAACTGTTTCCGCCTTCAATTGAAGAGTCAAAATGTAAAAATAGGTATTTTCACTAGTCGTAATGATCAAATATCGAAAACTTTTTCATCGATATTTCTTGATTACCTTCTAGAAAGCATAAAATGAAAATGGTGAATATAACTCATGACTCCACACTCATTGTGAAACAATACATTGTACTATGAACACCAAGTTTTGGCAGATACATTCTGCGGGCCTTTGCGGTGTATAATTGGTATTCGTCGCTTTACTTCGAAAACCTCGTAACTACAGCTTGTTACAAGCTGTAGTTACGAGGGTTTCAAGTAAACCGACGCATTGTTTCTCATGTAACACAATCAAGCAAAAGTGTCCGTTTCTTCAGTATAATTCATTCATTGATTACTGTTATGTGTGACAAATTCTGTGTATTCCATTATTTTCGTCCATGAATATTTTATAAGCTTCTTTTTCGTGTACCAGTAAGGCGCTTGTAATTTTCAGCAGTAAAACAATCCCCGTCTATTGATTCCATGAAATTTGCGACAGCCACAAGACTATGGTACATTGCACGGAGTTATTGGCTTTATTTGGAGTTTTCGCAGTCAACTGAGGTTACGTTAAATTGACTATTTCCTGTTTGATTGCATGTTAGGTGTTCCAGTCACATAATTAGCTCTTTCTGTCAAAGAACCTCGTTGTGGTATTTCTTACGATCAAGTGGAACTAGACGGGTGCCGTTTTTTAGAAGAAGATTACGCGCCAGGATTTCTATATTTTATAAATGTAATTTGCAGATAGATATAGGAGAAAAACGTTGTTTTAGAGTCAAATATACTATAAAAAAGTCAAAGCCTCAATACGAGCGACATGAATCATTTTTAGGATTAATAAATCTATCTAACAAGAAAATATTTATGCAAACATCAATGGCGCCGCACATCAGCTGTTCCTGAATTAAGGCACATTACAGCATTTCAAATTGACTAAAGTAAATTTTTGCAGAACTCGGTAGGAAATGAACTGAGAAGTCCTAAAAAATCCAAAGAATGCAACTTTAAACTTTAAACTTTAAAAAATCAAAAATGGCAAGATACAATCATAGTCATTCTTCGGCGAAAATTAACATAGTTTCAATTGGAACTATGTACAAAAGAGTTATCATTCCAGAAACACCACAAGAAGATAGCATTAAAACTATTTTCCGAATTACCAAATTGATCTAAAAAACTGGATATGAAATTACCAAAGTGGGTACGAAATGATCGAAGTGAGTACGATATGACCAACATACAAAAAAAATAGGCGGGTACGAAATGACCAAAATTGTACGACATGACCTAGGTACGAAATGACTAGAAGCTGAGTAAACAATATGGCTGCCTCCTTAAGTACTTTTCAAAACCGAATAAAAAATATAGTGCCGCCTCTCATGCGTCGCCACAATGCTTCCAACAACAACCTAGATCTTCAAATCATACGGTTTTGACTTAGAATCACAGTTTTGCCAGAACAAAATAATAGGTTTTATGAAGTTCATTTCAATAGGAAATATTATTCTTTCGTAGTTCTAGATGTTTACATGTGACCCTACGCCATGGCAGCCGGTGCACATGTCAATGAGTTCCCTGCGGTTTCTTTAATCAGTGTGCATAGATTATTCTTTTTCGAATTCACTTTGTTTGAAAGCCCAGACTTGAAGAGGAATAACGTAGCCTTCCACTCGTCAGAACTCAGCCGATTCCGTACCTTCATCTAACCTCGTACGTATAACGGCCGTTTCCATTTGAACTGCGCATTACGTGATCTAATACGTGACGCGCTAATGTCTGTCGTTTAGCAACGACATAAACAATTTCGATGAAGTTATTTAAATCTGTCTATCTGTCGGTGAAAACTTCAATCGGAATTGACAAGAAACCACGTGACAAAATGAATGTACGAACTTACTGTCGGCTGAAATATAGCTAGAAAGATTTTGATAGAAAATTGAAACTCAAGTTTTCTATTGTAAGAGGAGCCTGACAAATTTCAGAAAGGTAAACCGGTGTATTTCTGGGCACTGAATGTACCGATCTGCTGCATATCAATCCAACAGATACAGCCGACGGATTGGATGGCTCCCATCACCCGAAGTATGCCGAATGGTGGCCATCATGGCGTAAACTAGAATTTCTAACAGATACGCCCACGGACGGGAACAATAGCGAAATGAAACTGCAAATACTTAACCAATGCATTGGCTCCTTTCCCTACAGTATAGGATTTGATGTTGTTGTTTTTTTCTTTTTCTCAGATAGATTTTATCCCTTATCCTGCTTAATAACCAAAATGAAATTTCAGTTCAGTAGTAATTTTAAACTCTAAAATTACCATTTCAAAAAATCTGTTTTAAGGAATGATATGTCCGCCTCGGACAGTGTAGATCTAAGATCAGACTGCACGTTCTGTGCAGTCTGATCTTGATCTACACTGTCCGCAAAAGGTCAATGAGTCGAATAGAGCAGTTTAAGGGTTAAAAATTGGATGGGTGGAAGGATATGGTACTTCTGGTTTTCCATCAGTAGAACTTATAGAAATGACGAGAAGGAAAGTTATACTATTCCTACATTGAATCTATCGGGTTATTTCAGGGATCGGAATTCAAAATTAGCCTTGTTATGCCTTATTGCATCTCCTTCAGATGCATAAATACCAAGCAAGTCTTTACAGAATTATAGTCTATAAAAAATCCAGTTTGCACTGCAACCAAATGAATTACGAAGTAGAATGGCTCTTGCACACACAGAAATTCTCGACACACGTCAGTCTGCGCGGATTGCACAGGTTGGCCTGGGTAGCTACAAGCTTGTACTCGTTGCTGCTGCTACAAACTCACTTTTCCGAAAATCATAGAGCATGTGAAACAAAAGAAAAGGAGAAATCTGACTAAATTTCCCAATTTTTTGTCTATATAATTCGGTTTCTATGGAAACGAAGTACTACTGTTACATACATGTGTAACAAACCACCTATTCACAGAGCATGAAAGGCGAAAGAAAAGGAGAAGTCTGACAAAATTTCGCCTATTTTCTATCTGTATAGTTTGGTTTCTATGGAAACGAAGTACTACTGTAACATACATGTTAAACAGTAGACCAAAGTGACTATCTATCTATAATTGGTGGTATAAGAATTCAAGCAAGGAACTCTCTTAAATCACGACAGTTCGGGAAATGACGTAAGCCGCCATTAGAAAAATCTTATGCCTTTACTAGATGACACAGAAACTCTCTTAAAGGTGGCCCTTCAGATTCGGGGACAAACATTTTACAAAAAGACATAAAAAAACATCCCTATACTCCCCAAGCCTTTTAATTCTCATTCATAAACCCCCAGTAGTCGAACACCATCCGACAACAACAGAACATAGAGATTTACTATGACCCAGGTCGACACCGACCGGAAACACGGTCTATTTTTACATGAGCAACTCGCTCATTTACATACCGGAAATACACAGACGAAGCTTCAAACATAGCATCCGTAGAAGACATTATGGAAAATAATTACGAGGTACATGTTTTTTGCGTTATGAAATTTAATGGTCGTTAGTCATGTGCCAGTCACTTGACATTCCCACACTGCCTTTTTTATTTCTGGCGCGAAATCTAAATATATAGTTATATAGTAATATGGCTGGTCGATTGATTGGCTTTTGTAATTGACTATATGATCAATGCAGATGCAATTTATCGTTTGCCATGTATAAGGAAAATGTACACTTTGTTAAATACCGTAATCGTCCGTGCTCATTCTCCACTGCTATTTATCTCTCATGTATTGTTATGGCATTTTTTTTTTAGTTATCTAACAGATGTCAAATATGTATTTGTATGTACGAAATGCATGTGTATGCATAAGTATTCTATAAATTCTACTTTTTCTTCTTCTAAATATATAGGGGTTATGTAGCCTATTAATTAAGGGAATACCATCAAAAAAAAAAAATTCAGTGTGTGTAATTTTATGATTCTTAATTATTGATGATTTGTATTGTTTTTTCATATATTCATGTAATATATAGGGGTTACGTGGCCTTTTAACCCTTTACCCCATAAGGCATTTTTGTGGTACCTCTAATTGACCCTAAATAAAACAGCAAGGATGAAGCTGTTTCTTAAGTGTATATGACACCTTTTGATAGCATAGAAAACATTGTGGCAAAAGGTGAAATTGCTCGTCACGAGCAATTTCACCTTTTGCCACAATGTTTTCCATAGGCTCCCACAATTAATGCGTAGAAGTGAGTATCTATGGAGTAAAGGGTTAAGGGAACACCATGAAAAAAAACCAACATTTGTGTGTGTGTGTGTGTGTGTGTGTAATGTTATGATTCTTAATCATTGATGATTTGTATTTTTTTTTTCATATATTCATGTAATTCTTAATTTGGTGAGATGTGAAAAATCTAAATACCCACCTTTAAACAAGTTGGCTTTTTCACAAAAAGAGGTCAGCATCAATGGTTTCAAACAGTTAATTGGTTTTTAATTTTAATACATTTTGATACATGTAAATATAAAGACAGACAGACAGAAAAGTTTATTCATCAGACTTGTACAATGTACATCGTCAAATTACAAAATTGTTTTCATTAAATATATACATGTGTTTGCTCAACTTGATCGGAAAAAAATGTACATCTAATTCCTATTACAGGATGATCACCTATTGGAGGTGAGTGTGAGAGAAAGAGAGAGAGAGAGAGAGCGAAAAAATCAATGCAACAAGAAAAATTCTCAATAAACATAGTCCAGTTAAACATTGATCGATAATAAATAATATATAAACATATACATTCAAAACTGCTCGTTGTCAAGTCAGTTCAATTCTGAGGATGAACTGGCGTAATTGCCGCCGCGTAGAAACCTTGTATGCTTTACTTGACGGTCATCTGACCTTTTTGTCGCATTTTCAAGTCGCATGACCTTGTCAAGCGGTCTTCTTTCTTCTTTTTTTAAACGCTCTTCTTACTTTTTGTTCTGTTTAGAATTTGCTTAACTCTTTACCACACGATAAAATTTTAGACTGGTCCATATTGAAAGCATTTGCAGACGACAAAATAAAGGTGACTGAAAAATATTGAAATTTGTTCTGGGAAGAGTAGAAAACAATGTGGGAAAAGGAGAAAATGCTGGTTACCAGCATTTTCTCCTTTTCCCACACTGTTTTTAAAAGGCTCCTTTCTCAGGGGCGTCAAAAGTAGGGATTGTGTGGTGATGGGTTTATTAGTTATTTGAGAGGTTATTTGCAGCCATGGCAAATTAATATATAACAAAATCTTTTCTGAAATTCGTCATAAAAAAATGAACCACGTCTATTTCCCATTTCGTTTTTTTTTTTTATTTCGCTTTATTTACAAAACCATAAAGGGAATAGACTGTGTATCAAAAGAATTTCGCAAGAAAAAAATATGGATTTAGACAGCAAATTCTGTGGCAGTCTGCCTTTTAAACTCACCACTATCGGAGAGGTCTGATGACGCAAGGAAAATCTGAAAACCCTTAACCTTACACCAGATGTCACACTTTCTTTCATTTCATCAGTGAAAAGGGCGCTTAATGTATCTGCGAAAAGTATTGACCCAGGTCAGCCTGCGCAATCCGCCTAGGCTGACCTGGGTCGAAACTTTTCGCTGTCGGTCAGTTTTCTGTATGTCACAGGACCAGTCTACCGTATGATTAAGTCGGTTGGTACAGATTGTGGCTATTAAAGATTCATAACCATTTGGTTACCTGCTTTTTATAATTCATTAAGGAGACGTTTTTAGTCCCATTTTGCCGGGGCATCTGCAAAAAGTATCGCCCAAGATCAGCCTGCACAATCAGCGCAGGTTTATAAGGACCGATTAATTTACTCATTTTTTTTTTGCAAGGCAATGGACCGTTCTACCTTAAAGTTCAGCCGGTTATTAGACGAAACATAATTTAGGGACCCATGATTACATGTTAGTGACGACTTGCTTGGAATAGAGAGAGAGAGAGAGAGAGAGAGAGAGGAGAGAGAGAGAGAGGAGAGAGAGAGAAAGAGAGAGAGAGAGAGAGAGTGAGTGTGTGTGTGTGAGACAGACAGACAGACAGACAGACAGACAAACAGACGGAAAGAGAAAAAGGGAGAGACATAAAGAGAGGGGGAGAGACAGAGACAGACAGCCAAACAGAGAGGGGGAGGGAGAGAGATAGAGAGAGAGGCACACACAGACAGCCAGACAGATAATAAGAGAGAGAGAAACACACAGAGACACAGACAGACAAACAGAGAATGAGAAAGAGATACAGAGAGAGAGAGAGAGAAAAAGACAGAAAGACAGACAGTGAATGGGAGACAGACAGACAGAGAATGAGAGTGAGAGAGAGGGAGACAGAGACAGAGAGACAGAAAGAGAGACAGAATGAGAGACCGACAAACAGAAAGACACACACACACACACACCCAGACGGACATTGAAAATAGGTCTTAAAAGTACATTATTTAACGTTATGGAAGGCAGCGTGTTGGAAAGTTGATATAATCGCAAGTGACGGGATAAATATTACTTTGACATTATAGAAGCCATATTAAGAGCAAAGTACCAGAAGCACTTGGTCTATTCAGGAACAACTCTCAACTCTCAACTCTCTCGCCGCCAAATGAAGTAAATTAGTCTATTTCGAGATCCTCTCTTTTTCTTTCTTTACAAACTGCATAAACCCGACTGCTTTCGACGGTTAAAAAGATATTCAATTGAAATTCAGGATGAATTTTATTTCACAGGCTTGCCTGAATAAGCGAAAGGTATAGAACCAAGATCAGACTGCACGTTTTGTGCAGTCTGATTTTAATCTATGCCTTCCGTTAAAGGTCGCTCTTTTCAAAGAGTCGCTGACAGAGTTAAGGTGTAAATGTTCTTTAAAATTGGAAAACTTCTATATGCACCAAAATAGAAATATCACAACCCATGCCACTGACCCAATTAAAAATGTTCTGAAAAATTCATATCGCCTTAATACAATACAAGAACCTGGCAAGTTTGGCAGTTCCTATACCCAAGTGTTCTTATGTCTTTAAATTCATAAAAAAAAAGTAAACCATGTGACCGATCGACTGACGGACCGTTCGTTCGTTCGACCGACCGACCGACCGAACCAACGAACCAAAGAGCAAAAGAAAGAACGGACCAACAAACAAGCAAACAGATAAACAAACATAAACAACCACCCATCAACAAACCGACCAAACAAACAACAAACCACGCCAACCAGACCTATTAGACCAACCAACCACCGAACGAAAGAAAGAACCAACCAACCAACCATCCATCAAACCAACCAATCAACCGACCAACCAATCAGCTAACCAACCAATCATCAAACCAACCGACCAACCAACCAACTGTCCAACCATTCAGCCAAAGAACCAGCCATTCATCCTACCAACCCGCTAAGCGCGACTTACTGACCATTCACGGACAGTGTAGATCCAAGATCAGACTGCACAGAACGTGCAGTCTGATCTTGGATCTACACTGTCCAATAAGAAGATATTATTCCCAAAACATACCTTTGAATTAGCAATATATGGACTTTTACTATCGAAATGAAATTTAATTTCGGTTTATTTAGCAGGATTGGGGATATTCCTTATTTTCTCCAGGAAAAAAAAAACAACACATATATTTAAAAGATGGAAACATTGTCCATGTGTCACATTACATCTTCCTTCCGCTCGTTTCTATGACGACAATAAATATAGCACCATAAAGAAACAATCAGTTCCTGATTTCACAGGCGGCGAAAAGAAAATGGGAGAAATTGGTCTAAGATCCCTCGAAGGACTACTAAGAAAGCAGGAAATATCGTCATTATTCCTGGTGATTAATCATTTAAATCCTTGGCAGACCCTATAATTTTTGACAAGGACATTATAAAAGCATCTGCAGATAACGAATTCAATGTTGCTCACTGGGTAATGTCCGTCTCTTAAAGCGATAG
Organism: Tridacna crocea; assembly: GCA_943736015.1. NCBI lineage: Eukaryota > Metazoa > Mollusca > Bivalvia > Cardiida > Cardiidae > Tridacna > Tridacna crocea. The sequence goes on along the minus strand of OX031066.1, from coordinate 26,271,193 downwards.
AAAATGATGTTGGGAAAAGTTGCCAATATTTCCTTGTTTTACTGTAATGTTTTTAAAAATCTGCATTCCCAGGGTCGTACTTGGTAAAGGATATAGAATCTGTCAACGCTGTATTTTATATCGCCATACGTTTTCCCTCAGCTCTGAGAACTCTTGTACTCGTTTGCTCGTATTCAGACCTACATCGCCGTAACCTTTCAAAACGCTCATATACAGTACTCATCCTAGGTCCGTATTCAACAATCATTCTAAAAGCCGTATACGATTTTTTTTTTGTTATGGACACAGTTTTTTTTTCTTTGTGGATATACAAAGCTCAACATGTCCCTGGGAGATTATAGTAGAAAGAAAGATATGGGTCACCGTGCTCGTTTCTGAAAAATTTGCCTTCGAAAAAAGTATGTACAGTTCAGGAATTCAGTTTATATTGGATTTAACGCGCCTTTTTTAATAGTCAGCTTAACAGGAAATTTACAGGAAAAAATATATACAAATACATGTCATTTTCATGAAAATTTATATATATTTGCACAAAAAATATATAAAAGCCTAGTTTGACTATGGCAAATGTACAAATATGATGCATGTTATATCTAAACCCTCGAGTTAAAAAGCGAGAAAACGGTGTCACTCATTTTTGATGCAATATTCACGACATAAATACATGCGCAGTTGAATGCGCACAAACATTTGTCATATACGTCGTTAAGTATTATATTATATTCTGGAACTAAGTTGTAACATCGAAGAGATGTAAGATCAAGCCAGTGCAATAGCCAGTCAGTCGTAGATGGTATCTTAGACAAGATCTGATAATCCAGTAAAAGCCACATAAATAAGATAAATAACCCCTAATTCGGAGTGGATGAATACGCTGGCTTTTGACCTACTTCTCCTTGTTGATATACTCCAGTGAATAAATAGTTGATTAATCGATTGTATGCTGTTTAACGCTATTTTCAACATTATTTCATTTATATCGCTGCGGCCAGTGCACCTATCCATACTTTCCTGGAGTTTCTGTTACCAGTACTCCGCACAATATTCTTTCCAAGCCACTGGCTGCTTTCCCAAATACTAGTTACCATCGTCGAAACAACGGCAATTATGTAGTAAGACATGTGAATACCGTGCACATTTGTACAACCACAAACAGGCCGAGTCCAGAGAACAGAACAGACTAGAATATTATATTTGTGCCATTCTTTGGCAAAAGGGGGCTTATTGCATCTCATTGATGCATTATACCATGCAAGGCATCACATTATAATGGATCCACAAAAATCAATTTGAATAATGAGATAGACTGGTCCTTTGACATACTTAAAATTGATGGACAGCGAAAAGTATTGACCCAGGTCAGCCTGCGCATATTGCGCAGGCTGACCTGGGTCAATACTTTTTCGTACATGCATTAAGCCCCCTTTTCACAGAGCACGGATCGTTAAATTTTTTTATGACTTTATGAGAAAAAAAGTAGTGCGAAAACACGGGTGACAGTTTTACGCGCAGTAATATTCTCTGTAAAATGAGTGATGCAACGATAATGCCTTGGTCACGATTATGTTAACACGTTGCATTAATTAGTGCGTGATCACACCGATACAGAAACCTGCTACTTCTATAGACGAAGTTTAAGCTAAGCACGACTCAAGGACATTTTACGGACAGTGTAGATCAAGATCAGACTGCATAAAATGTGCAGTCTGATCTTGGATTTACACTGTCCGATAAAGATATTTCCATTTCAAAAAAAGACATCTTACGAAACAGTACAATTAGGGTTTTTCACTCTGGGTTGCAACTTCTTGCTCTATTTATTTAACTCAATACCAAACGACAATATTTTAGGCTTGTCCAAATTGAAAGCATTTGCAGACGACAAATTCAAACTGGCTCAAACGCTGAAATTTTGCTTTGATAGGATAGAAAACATTGCGGGAAAAGGAGAAAATGCTGGTTACCAGCATTTTCTCCTTTTCCCACAATGTTTTCAAAAGGCTTTTTTTTTCATGGTCGTTAAAGCTCGTCATTGTGTGGTAAAAGGTTTAAAACAGCTTTGGGATTAAAACAGAGCCACAGATGATAAATGAGTGGTTTCTGGCATGTAAAGTCCGCCATTTTGATTTCCGTTGATCATCCATAATACGCCAATCATTCCACTCTTTTATGGCGTTTGATCTAATTCACAGCGCTTTGAAACTTCAATCCGATCTCAGTCAGACGGAAAACTGTTTTATCTCGCGGAGACATCAGAATTCGATTAGCCGCAAATTTTATCTGTTCAACTCTTTTACCAAATAATAAAATTTTAGACTGGACCAAACTCAAAGCAATTGCAAACTACGTAATAAACAAAGTTCAAAATTAACGACGATTTCTGTCTCTGATAAAGGTAGTAAAGGTAGTAAGGTATTATGGGAAAAAGAAAAAAAATGCTGGTAACCAGCATTTTTTTTTCTTTTCCGGGAAAAGTTTTCATAAGCCCTTCTTCTTCAGTGTCGTTAAAATTTGGAATTATGAAGTAAAGGGTTAACGAATTGATTTTCTTCAGTTGTATAATAGAATGTTTCGCCACATATCTCTTTTTTCTATAAAACTAAAACTTTGTAAAAGAGCCCCGCATTATCAGAACACTGAACACATGTTTTTTTTTTTTTAAAAAAACATTGTGGGGAAAAAAAGAAAATGCTGGTAGCTAGCATTTTCTTCTTTTCCCACAATGTTTTTAAGAGTCTTCTTCCTTTTGAACGAATTGTAAAAGTAGTAGTTCTGGAACTAGTTTATCTAGCCAGTTTAAATGAATATCTAATTCTGAATGTGAGGCTTATGTTCTAACTGTCTTATCCACTTTCTGATTGGCTAAACGGGCTAAACGGGCTTTTTGACTTTTTAAAACATAGCTTTTTCAAAACTGCTCTCTCTCTCTCTCTCTCTCTCTCTCTCTCTTCGTTTATTTACTAAAATATCTTTTTTCGATATTTTTGTTTTTCGAAATAGTTCTTATTTTTCTGTACTTTGATACATGTATTTAAATTTCACCATACAAATAATAGCCTTAATCTTGAACAAGCGGCACAATTTCATCCACGCCATATAAAATACTAGTAGATTGTTACGTGATTTTCACATTCGCTGTTTTAGGCACGTATATTCTTTACCCTTAACTACACGAGCCGTTTTCTAACGACACTGAGAAAGTAAGCTTTTGAAAACATTGTTTGAAAAAAGAAAACGCTTCATGACCATGTCATAAACAACAAGATCTTATGTTCTAACAACGTTGTCTCCCATTCAAGGACAAATCCCGTTTTAAACCGACATTTTTATAGTCATCTGTACACTGCTTTTGAAAGAAACACGTTTTGAAAAGATTGTTGCCATTGAATATTGTAACTTGCAAGAAAATCAGATAAGTAACAGGCAACTCTTTTACGTTTTATCTTTGCGAAATATTCGTGTGAAGCGTTCGATACCATCTAGATCAAAAGATTTAACCAGATGAAATATTTGAGCTATGTTCTGTCAAAAGGAGATTTTTACTGCGCCTCTGTGATGCAACTCTGTGAGATATTGTACCAAGGAAATGAGCAAATAATTGTGGACCCATAAAACATCTCACAGCCGACCAAATCATGGGGTCCACTGACCATTTTAAGTGTAGAAAATTCACCCAAAGCAAAATGGATCGACTCAGGTCAGCCTGCGCAGTCGCGCAGGCTAACCTGAATCGATCCATTTTGCAGATGAAATAAACCTCGTTTTCTTAAAGAATGGCTTATTTCCATTTGGCTTTGCTGGAGGCAGTTTGGTTTTACAGTGCAAGATTTTCTGTCCTGATAACGATTAATGCATACACTGTAATTCAAATGTTTTATGCCACAGTTTTAACTCTAAAACTGTCTGTAACTCTAAAAATTGCCCTTTCCACCTATAAATAAATCAAGTGGTATTATTTTCAAATTCTAGATTATTGTGGCGCCGTATGGGCGGCGGCACTATATTTTTATTCGCTTTTGAAAAGTGCCTGTGGAGGCAGCCATATTGTTTACTATATGGACTGTTTAGTTCTTTTTTTAACATACATGCAAAAATACGGTACTTTCATTACTATATAAAGCTCGTACCAAACTTTTTTCTTCTATTTGGATTTTTTTTAAACACGTAAAATATCGTTCTTTCAGACCGATGATGACTAGATAGTATCCCTTGTGATCCAGAGTTTAAATATTTGTCGTGTAGTATCAACACGTGGACCTCACAAAATTTGTTCAAGGGATGCCCTTGTCGTAAGAATTACCCCGCTTTCATGTGTCCTATTTCAGCAACATGTGATCTGCGGCGCCATTTATATGATGCATCAATATTTTGTTGTGTTTAATATAATTACGCTGCATATTCAGAGATTCTGTCCCAGTAGTGAATATTCAAGAAGACAGAGCTTTCCAAAGATCAAGTGGCACACAAGTCATGTGCAGTCAAATCTGGATCTTCCAGACTGCAAAATCTATTTTTGTCAATGATGGCAGTGGAAAGATGAAACAGTCCACATAATTATGTATCTGTAACCATAAACTCTGTATAGTCTCTAGCTACTTTCAGTTTGTCTCTTTATGAATGCATATGTTTCACTACGCTTGACTGTTTACTTGATCCAACGAAAGAAGAAATCTAAAAACATTTACCGCAAGTTTTTGGGTGTTTTTTTTTTTCAGAATAAATCTTGAATTAGATTACATCCATCGTATATCACTGATTAGAAGGTAGGTCCTGTGCAGCCCTAACTTGGTCTATTCTATTCGCAAACGTACCATAAAGTTATTTTTAGTATATTTATTTTACGTCGATTGAGAAAAAAGTTATTACACCTTATACTAATCTCTTCCGATTCTGCTTCCTGGGAACTACAACAGCAGTCCTCGCGCCGAATGCGTGGGCCAATGAGCAATCAAAAGTTGACACCCACTCCCTGGTATCGAGCTCGAGACCTTCTGGTTACTAGGCCACTGCTCTACCTCAAAACCATGGACACCACAAGTTGACACCCACTCTCGGGTATCGAGCTCAGGACCTTATGGTTACTAGGCCAACGCTCTACCTCAAAACCATGGACACCACAAGTTGACACCCACTCTTGGGTATCGAGCACGGGATCTTACTATTACTAGGTCAACGCTCTACCTCAAAACCACGGACACCACAAGTTGACACCACTCCAGGGTATCGAGCTCGAGACCTTATGGTTACTAGGCTAACGCTCTACCTGAAAACCACGAGCACCACCATTATGTTAGCTTTAGAGTATTAAACAGTTGATGTAACTTCCAACGAAGTATATCATATAGCTGATAAGACCCATGAGGGGATTCCTTGTACCACGTTACTGGCAACCAATATGTATTGAAAGCATTTTCTAAAATATGTAGGACAATGAAAGACATTTCTCAGTGGATCGCCTTTTAGAAATAATAACATACGTCAAATCAGCATTGGCATTTTTATAAGTCTCCCGTAAACGTATTATTTCTGCAACAATCAGTTTGTCAATCCAAGTGTGTTTACACCAAAGAAGAGTACAAATGCCCTTTCCAACACCAGTTGCTTACACTGCACATTAGTACAATTGCTCCGTTTGTCCATCGAGTGTTTGCCTAACCTGTGCATGGAAACACTAACTTAGCCATAAAGTGCATGCTGGTACTGTGAATGTACAGGGTGTTTCATTATATCTGTCCCCATTCTAAACCTGTATGGTTTCGTCAAAACTTTACACATAACTAAAGCGAATACGTATCTGCATAGCAGACAAAACCAATTTTATATTGATATATATTTTGTATTAGTACCTTTGAAAGTATCAATCCTGCCTGGCGTCTATCCTATAGGAGATGTTCAATATGACGTCCGTTTTCGGCAATTACGACGTCAAGTCTTTGTCTGAAATTATTGATCACGTTCCTACATGTTTGTATGCTTGTACAGCACATGGAGACAATTACATGGCCATGGAGTAAAAACATCATAGGAAAGACACAATTTGTTGTATCAATCAAATTCACCATTTTCACAGTGAAACCTTAAGCTGTCAGCGGCGTCATTTTTTTCCCTATTATTCAGTGCTACATTATGTAACAAATTGATTATCAGTCAAAGAAAAATGTGTTATTTTTTCTTGAACAATTTATCTTTTGCTTAAAAACCCAAGTGTATTGCCTGTTAGTATATAACAAAATTCCCTAGCGTCTTCTACTTATGTTGAGCAGACATAAATAGTCTCGTCTGGTTCCTTACGACCTTCTTTATTACAACCAAAGTGTCGTCCTCTATCCTTCAGTGTAAAAAGTGAATGCCTCGATGTCATTCTTTAGAAAAACGTAATTGGAAAAAAATATGACCCATCACGCAAGAAAGGGACCGTCTAGGAATTCTGTATGTCAAGTAGGTGAAAATAGATCAACGATAGTGCAGGTCAATTTAAATTGATAATTAAAAAATTGTCGTATAACACGGTACAATGACCACTTGTCACACAGAAAATGTCATTAAAGCGAAACCGCGGTCAGCCTGCGCAATTCGCGCAGTGAACTGGCAAAACGAGGTCTAAAGCACCTCCGTGGACTACTGTCAACATCCGGTAACCTCGGATCTGTTTCCACCAGCTTGTATAGGTTTCAAAACTGTATGGGGTGAAGGCAAGCGAAATAAATTTCATTTGAAAAAAAAAAACCTGAATATTCTAAATTCAAAGCTTCTTTTCTCGTAACTTTTGGCGAAATTACAAAATGTTGTAGGTTCAAGATCAGACTCAAAGGCTATGTTAATTTTAAACCTATCGACACTGTCTTGAAAAAAAATGAGGCATTGGTGCAGAAGAAGCTAGCAAAAAGTACAATTTAATCACTAGAATAAATATCAGTACTATTTTTACCCATGGTCGTAAAAAGCAATCAATATCAAATACGTCTATATAGACGAACAGACAGCAAGCAATACGCACTATCTTGGATAATAATATAATTATGAGAATAGCCATAGGTTCTGCTATAATTAGATCAGAAGATCCGTATTATTCTCTGGCGGCGCCATAGACGACAATCGGAACAACTTTTGCGGTCAGCGTAGATCAAGATCAGACTGCACAGAATATGCAGTCTGATCTTGGATCTACACTCTCCGACAATTTAAAAAAAAAAAAAATTTTGTAAAAATGAGCTTAGATATCTTTATTTGCACATCTGTTTGTGAGTGACTTTCAAGTATTTTGCGCTCAAAGGGTCAATACGCATGGGAAATTTGATGTTTATTGTAACGACTATCTTTCAACAGAATAAAAACTCATTTCTTGCCATATTTGTACATATTCTCTTTAATGCGGAAATATTTGGTCATGTTTCATAGGGTGAGTTTTTGCTGCGTGTTACATGACCTAAAGTTTTTTGAAAAAAAAACACCATGATTATATATATGCAGAGCTTCAGATACTAGTAAGAGGGAGTGACGGCATTCTAAATCCGTCGTTTCTCTTCAAAACCCTATGTTGTGGGTACTCATTAGAATCGTCTACAAAATTTGCTATGATTAAACATGAGTATTACTGTACAGCTTTAACCCAGTCACTTTTTCGCTTTTTCCCGTCTTAGAATTATCATTTATAAATCTAAAACCACTACTTTATATTCTCATTACAAAGGGAGATAATAACCACCTCCCTTTTCAGGAAACTAACAAATGCATCATCAAATAATTTCAATATAGACATCAAAGGAATATAGTAATTACCTCCCTTTTGGGGAAAACTAACAATGTAATTACCTACTCTTGAGGAAACTAACAAAAGTATCAAGAAATAATTTTAAGATGATATCAAAGGAATTTCTGGCCAGTTAAAAATATGCAAATGTATTATATCAGCATAAATACTTATATAATCATCTGATAAGAAATTCTATTCCATGTTGTACAAGAAGCGTTAAGGGACTACTACCTTAATCAACAAACAAGAGCCGTCAGAGACGGGTTATGCTCCCCGAACAAGTGCTTGTCATGAAATATAAGAAACTGATATAAATTCACTTCTTTTATCCTAGAAGAACCTGTTCATGCCCCCCAAAATTTGAAGTGAAAAGGCAATTACTATCTTAGCGATAGCCAACACAAACTTGTAGAGGACAATAAGCCCAATAAGTCCCCTTTAAGCCCCCTTTTCCCATAAGACAATATTGGTTCATTGCAACAAATACAATGGGGGGTGTGGTTTGTGGCATTTTTGAATAATAATTCAAAATTTGAAATTTCATAAAATTTTGAGCAGTCATGTATTAAATATTACATAAAACAAATTTTTACATGAAGCCCCCTTTTTCCGAGACGCAGCCTGAAATTGAGAAAAAGGAAGAGAAGTACCTGGGCAACGTTCCAACAAGTTCAGATTTGAAATTTCACAAAGTTTTGAGCACTGATAAAGGAAAACCTAGTGAAAAACAATTTTTTCCATGAAGGCCCTTTTTCCGTGATGCAGCCTTAATTTGAGAAACCAGGAAAGACGTATTTGTGCATTAATAATTCATAGATTGCAAAAACAGAGGGCACATGTTGAAACTTGTAAAACAAGATATAACCATGAAATGTTGACAAAAACTGAACAAGATATTAGTAAAAATTGCAATTTTGCATTAGGGCCCCTTTTTCATTTTACAAGAAACCCCCTTTTTCCATGACAGAGGGTCAAATTGAAAAACACATAGATAAAGAAACAAGAGCACATGGTGAAACTTTGAAAAAACAATATAACCATGAAGTTTAATGAAATTTGACCGAAACTGAATGAAATATTAGTAGAAACTGGAATTTTGCAAGATGCCTCCTTTTTCCATGACAGAACATCAACTTAAAAAACGCCCAGATTAAAAATAGCAAGGGCACATGCTAAAACTATCCATAAACAATATAACTATGAAGTTTCATGATATTCTGACAAAAACTGAATGAGATATTGGTAAAAATTGCAATTTTGCATTAAGCCCCTTTTTTCCATGACACGGGGTCAAATTGAAAATCCGGGAAAAGTATATCGGCTCCTTACCCTAAGGAGTTCATATATGAAGTTTCATCCAATTTGGTCGAAGGGTTGTGAAGAAATCGCTTCGGACGGACGGACGGACGGAAGGAAGGAAGGACGGACGGACGGTCGGACAGACGGACGGACAGACGAAGCGGCGACTATATACTCGCCCTTCGGGGAGCATAAAAAGAACGCGGATCAGATTTTTTTCTACATTTATAGAAATGTACATAGCCGTAGGCAATATCAAAATGTTTCACAAATGACATGGTACTAAATAGACTAATACTGACCACCAGCTCCTCGTATTTGCTGTTCTAAACAGTCTTAGGATCGCAAAATGGTACGGACAGGTTGGCCGCGGATCACGATCAGTCTCTTAACAGTGTAAAGAAAGATTCAGCCCTATAGACTAGACTCTGATCTTGAAGTCAGGTTGCAATATTCAGTCGACAACAGCGGAAAGTCATGTGCTGTATTGTTACAATAGAATTTAATTTGGATCGGTTTGCATTGGAGTATGACGCCATTTTAACCATTATCTCCCGCTAGATGGCATTCTACAAATACACACATATTTAATTTGGGCATTCTTGGTACAGAAGTGGACTAATTTTTCAAAACAACAACCGTTACTTGAATTTCAAAATGAAATAAACGTTTACTCAATAAACCCTATTTGGTACGATTCATTCAGCTGTGATTAGCTAGCATCAGTCGTCACATCGTCACAACTCGGCCGATTCCGTACCTACATCTAACTCCCATCTCCCATCATCCGAGGTATGCCGAATGCGGCTAGCATGTAACGTAGGCATCGACTTTTTATTAAAACAGCCCCTACATGTTTTGGTAATAGGCTTATAGATTCGGTATATGCACTACTTTTCCCAGGTATTTAGGGATGGGTGATGCGTCATATCAGACAGGTCGAATCTTCGAAGAATATGACATGCGCAGATAACGCAATTTTAACAGAATAGGTCATATTATGGCGGTCAGTGACGCACCCATGTATTTCCCGGCTTTCTCACACCAGTATTGACACAACTTTCTTTCCAAAGCCACTGTCTACTTTTCTCACGTGCATCAGAGGTGAGAGGCGAAAAATCACCATAAAGAAAGTTTGCCGCAACCAGGTATCAAACCCACAACCTTCAGGTCACTAGTCAGATACGCTAACCACTGAGATACCCTGGCGGGGCTATTTCATTTGGGATTAGTCGTAAATCCCCGACCCAAGATAAGGATACTGAATTATGCCAAGTTATGAAAATTAACTCTTTTTTACCAGACAATAAAAAATTTAGACTGGTCCAAATCGAAAGCGTTTGCAGACGACAAAATGAAAGTGACTGAAAATTTGAAATTTGCTTTGGGAAGGGTAGAAAACATTGTGAGAAAAGGAGAAAATGCTGGTTACCAGCATTTTCTCCTTTTCCCATAATGTTTTCAAAAGGCTTTCCACTCAGGGTCGTAAAAACCAGGGATTGTATGGTAAAGGGTTAAGGTGACAAAAAGGTTAATGGGAAACTGGATAACGTCTACAGAGGTCATTGTCCTGATCTTACGCGCATGTTAAATAATTCCTGCAGTTGACATTTGAATTCAGCTGTCACAGTGTTTGATACATATTGCCAATGACATATTTGAGCCATGCTCTGTGGACAGGGGGCTTAATGCATCTGCAACTTCTTGCCATTGGTCAAGTTATTGCACGTCAAAGGCCAAGTTTATCTAATGTTTCAGTCAGTTTTTAGGCAAAATTGATTTTAATGATGCGTTGTTTTCTAATAAATTACATTGACTTAGTATATAATGCCTTACGGAAATACACTAAACTATCTGCTGTCAGAGCACTGTTATTTGATTTTGGGTTTTAGCGTGCCGCAACATTATCTCCCGCTAGATGGCAATCTACAAATACACGTCTAATTTTGGCATCCTGGGTACAGAACCGGACTACTTTTCTACGTGACAACCGTTACTTTGAATTTGAAAAAAAGTAAACGTTTACTCAATAAAACCCTACCTGGTACAATTTATTCAGCTATGATCAGCGGTTGAGAGAAACCTGGAGCTAAAAAAGGCCTGATTTTTCCTCAAACATATTGATAAAAGCCATTTTCTCCATTGCTACTTTATATCGCGTATTACTACAATCCCCCAACTTTGGGGAGAATAATGTCAAATCAGACAGGTAGAATCTTGGAAGAATATGACATGCACAGACAACGCCTGTCGCAAAATTTTAGTGTGAAAGTCAAACGTGCTTGCTAGTGTATAAAGTGCATTACATATATGTCAGAGAGGCTCAACTGAAACTGATATCTGTCAAAGTTTTAGCATTAGAGATCTGGTGATGTAGATCAGACACCACGTTCTGTGTGTATACAATGGTTATAGGGTTCGAATCTTGGAAGCTGCACCGGTCATGTCTTAGTCTCCTTGGACAAGGTACGTCAGAGAGCAAAGGTCAAGTACCAATTAAACCCATAAAGCGCACAAAGAAGCGAACTGTTGCCCGCATAAAACTGAATCACAGGGGCGCTGGAATAAAACATCGGGTTTGATATACACTCAAGAAAATAGTGATGCATAACATCAATGGCGCCGCAAATCAGTTTTTATGTCAAGGGCAGCACTTGAACTAATTTCGTAGAGGTCCGCGTGGTGATACTACATGACAAATATTTACTCTTGGCCAGCTAGGATACGATCTGGTTTTTGTCGTTCTGACAAAAGTAGGTGTTTTACATGTTAAAAAACATAAAATCAGTCTAAATAGAAAAACAAAGTGGTACGGGCTCGATCTGGTTGAAAAATAAAACCACTGAACCAGTCCAGATGATACACAATATGGGGTTGCTGGACATTTCATTGTAATGGGCCGAAATTGTAACAGACTGAAATTTTGATGGTCTGAAATGTCGCAGAATCCAATAAGGCTACCTCAACAGGCACGTTTCAAAAGCGAATAAGAAATATAGTGTCGCCGCTCATGTGGCGCCACAACTATACAAGTCAGATATATTCTTTTGCAAACTTTATCAAAGACAGCAAACCGCAAATTCTAGGGTAACCACTAAGCACATACAAATAGAATGAATATTCATAATATGCAAATTTGTGACTGACTGATGCATGGGAGAAAATTAGAAATGCATTTTGTGAAATCTTTATTTGTTTGTGTAATTCGAGATAGATTTAAATATTCGACATCTAGGCTTTTGTTTTTTTGCAGTTGATTTGAGCAACTGTAACGTAAATTGCATTAAAATGTTGAGGGAAAATGCACGAAAAAGAAGAAGCGCTTTTAAAGCTAAGGCTGCTATGCGCAACTAACTGCCTTTTACGGACAGTGTTAGATCAAGATCAAACTGCACAGAACGTGCAGTTTGATCTTAGAACTACACTGTCCGACAGGGAGATACTTTTTCTAAAAAAAGATAAGGTTAAAATAACGTTTTTCGGGTTTTTTCTGTCGGCTTGAAAATTTTATTCATATTTATCAGCAGTACACAGGACTTTTTTTTTTTGCTTTAAAAAGGCCCTTAAACTCATTTTAAGCCAGCTTTAACTCATTTTGTCTTTATTTTATCAGTCATATAGTCATTCTTATATCTTTCTGCCAAATATTGCGCTCGAAGGTTGCAAGGTTGCTTAGATTACGGTCGATATAGAAAATGCATTTCGCCGAGTTGCAACTTTCAATGTAATCAGACTTGTCGTTTCCGGTTTTTGAATCGAATATCTCCGATATCTGTTATACACTTGGGTAGATTCGTATGATGATCATGCATTCTGTCACGTGACTATATTTGACCTTCGCCCTGCGTATACTGAGGAAAACAAAGGAAACAAATGTCCGGTTTCTAACATAGACCTCCGTGATTCTTCTTTTCAGTTACACCATAAGACTGATCTCTGTACCACTCTATATATTTTAAAATTTAACAGCGTTTCTGCTCACCGGCTGTAGACGGGCATCTTTAAGTGTTAAACTTTCGTAGTTAAAAAATCATCTTCTTTAATATTTACGGTTTCATTTTAGGAAAACTGGATTTTTCTACAAAACATGTTATACACTTTTGGTAATCACCTTTCGGTGAAACAGTGAAAATTATCATACTGCAACGAAATTTCTCGCGATCTGGATAATATGCCCCGAACATATATGTCGTAGGCCAGTTTGGAATCTAGGCAGATCCGGAATCTGCCTAGACCAAATTAGAATTCAAATTTTGTGTAGATCAAAATGCATTGTTTTCTAATATTTTTTTAAACATATTGATTTAATTATGTTTACAATTAAGAGGTATTTTCAATTAAAGCATTTTATATGATTTTTCCACAAAAGCTCTGTTTTCAAAACATTCAAAATTTATATTCACTCTGAATTTCTGACTAAAACTTCTTTTATTTTGGGGTTTACGTTTAAAAGTAAGATGATTCATATGTAGACGCCCTATATTCAACGAGAAATTATTAAAATTTGGTTTAGGCAGATTGTAGAGCTGCCTAGCTAAACTAGTATCCTGATTTGTTATAGACAAATTCCAGTTTGGTCTAGGCAGATTCCAGATCTGCCTGGATTCCAGTTTGGACTACGACATATATATGTACACTGGCAAAACCAACGTAAAAGCAGTTTTCTTTTCGGAAGCCCCGTATGCATGACTACACTATCAACATAAAATCCAAAATGGCGGAGTCAATCAAGATTAATATCAAGATTATGCGCCAAGCTGCACGTGCAAGTTGGCGCGTATTTCCAAGGTTTCACTGGCGTCAGTTCCTAGTGACGTCAGTTTTCATTGAATTGGGACACTTAGAAGGGAAAGTTTACTTCGTCAGTGTACTCAATTCTTTTAGAAAAAAAAAAACGAAACAAAACAAAAAAATGTAAAATTTGCTTAGCAAACGTTACAACGGTAAAACTTTGCGGTATGATAAATTCGTTGTACGGTCAAGTGGCTGGGGGACTTGGAAACTTGTGCATGGCTGTGGTGAATCATGTCGCCCCGAGGCTCGGGGCGACATGATTCACCACAGCCATGAACAAATTTCCAAGTCCTCCCTGCTATCTGACCGTACAACTAATAACATACTAGGCAGAAAACGTTGCGCTTTTTCGTAGCACTCGATTCAATAAGTCTCAGTTTCCGCCCAATAAGGTAACAGATTCAGAGTTCCATTAGACTTCGCTAGTATTTCCGACCTCAGTAATAAATTATTTAGAACTACGTTCGTTACTATGGTAGCGAGGATATCGGAATTATGCTGTTTAGGTTTTTTTTGACGATCTTGGAATGCTCGGATCTCGTCGTCCCGGTAACCATCCGGGGATTATATTCTGATGTCACCGGTTTATGCCAATCGAATGCAGAGCAGTTCTAAAACAGGTAATCGTTAATTCTTTTAAAACGATCCACTGTTTTGTGACCCTGTAAAAGGCGTTTGAAAACTTACTTGGAAAAGACTAAAGATACTGAAATATCAATATTCCATCCCTTTCCCACAATATTTTTTTTTCACCCCACAAAGACAGAGCCCATAGTTTGAACCAAATAAACTTTTTTGTTTGCGAATATTGCAGTTAAAATGATTCAAAAATTCTGTCGTCTGGTAAACCGTTAAGGCGGTAAGCGGTTGCCGCTTTTGCAGGAAAAAGTACAATTATACCAATTTTATGTCTTTTTCTTTCTTAAAATAGATCGTCTCTCGTTATGGTTTTGCTTGCCACAGAAACCGTGGTTACCAAATACAAGTGCCATGCATATTATATCATTTATTAGAGGCTACTTTTTAAAAACATTTCGGGAAAAGTGGTCGTTAATTAAAACTAGCAACTTCTTCGTTACCATACTAGCTTGCTGCATCAATTGAAAAAAAAAAATCAGGTCTTTTTTTTATTTTTCGAGAATTTTTATTTTGCTCTCTAGAATTAGAACAAGTTGGTCGCAACACGCGGAAAAGGGCACTGGGACATTCGCGTAAAGTATCGTCTCGGATTAGCCTGCGCAGTCCGCGCAGGCTAATCCGAAAAGGCACTATCCGTTTTTATGTAATTTTCAGTTTCACGCAAGTCTACTGTAGTACAAAATCTAATGTAGTCGTAAAGTGCCGTCTCGGATCAGCCTGTGCGGACTCCCCAGGCTGATCCGAGACGACACTTTACGCTAATGTCCAAATGCCCTTTTTCGCGTGCTGTAAGCCAGTTACTGGTGTGTCTGAAAATAGCTTGTGTGATTATAGGTCTGGGGGTGAAATACTTACAAAAAAAATAAAAGAGAAAATTCAAGAAACTTTATCACTATGGTATAAACCCTAAAGGCACCGAGTATAACTCCGGAACTTTTCCAGTCTAGAATAAAAACCCAGTTAATAATTACAATTTCACGGTTGCCTTTGCCCGTAATGTTTTAGTAAAACGGACAGCGTAGATCAAAGATCAGACGGCACGTTTTGTGCAGTCTGATCTTGATCTTCACTGACCGCAAAGATAATCAGTAAAGATGTCATTTCTGAAACCCAATTTAGGCATATGGGCTTATAACTGATAGAATCAAGAGACAAATCTCTGGTTTGTCTATAAAAGTAGATATTGTGCTTTTAAATTTTTGGAGTCTGAAACGTTTACGTTAAGAAGCTGTGCCGTTTCTGTTGTTTATGCTCGTATAGGTTGCGGAAAAAAAAACTATTTGATTATCTGACGCCTTTAATCTTACCAAATAAGGATAAATGGCAGTCATAATTCGTGAGTTTTGTCTTGATTACACGTTTCAAGGAAACATTCATAAATGGGCTTTGCTTCATGAGGTATTAACCCTTCACAACACGATGACGCCTTTAGTCGATCCTAAGGAAGAAGCCATTTGGAAACATGGTGGGAAAAAGAGAAAATTCTGGTAACCAGCATTTTCTCCTTTTTCCCACAATGTGCTTTTTACCCTGCTAGAAACAAATTTCAATTTTTGAGTTACGTTTATTTTGTTGTCTGCAAATGCTCTCAATTTGGACCAGTCTAAAATTTTATCCTATGGTAAAGGGTTAACCCTTTTTCCCCACAATGACGCCTTTTAACGACCCTGAGGAAGATATCCTTTTGAAAACATGGTGGGAATAGGAGAAAATGCTGGAAACCAGCTTTTTTCTCTTATTCCCATAATGTTTTTTACCCTATTAACCCATTAAAACACAATCCCTACTTTTGGCAACCCTACGAAAGAAGCCTTGAGAAAACATCGTGAGAAAAGGAGAAAATGAAATGCTGATTACCCAGCATTTTCTCCTTTTCCCACAATGTTTTCTAGCCTTCACAAAGCAAGTTTCAAATTTTCAGTCACTTTTATTTCGTCGCCTGTAAATGCTTTCGATTTGAACAAAATAAAGACTTTTTCAAGCAAGATTATTTTGTACCGACTGTCATCTGGAGAAATTTGAAATTTGGCAAAGTAATATTAACCAATTACCAAACGACAGTATTTTAGACTGGTCCAAATTGAAAGCATTTGCAGACGACAAAATAAAACTGAGTGAAAATTTGAAATTTGTTTTGTGAAAGGTAGAAAACATTGTGGGAAAAGGAGAAAATGCTGGTTACCAGCATTTTCTCCTTTTCCCACAATGTTTTCTAAAGGATTTTTCCTTCTGGTTTTCATTTATAAAGACATTCTCCGGGGCGTCAATAGTAGGGAGTGTGTGGTAATGGGTTAAAGAGACACCAATGCTAACTCCTTGTGGAAGAGGCATAGATCTGTATTCGGAAAAAAAAAGAAGGCAGTCACTCAAAGTCGAATATGCGAACTTTTTACTACAATATAATACCGTGGTCTACATTGAAAAATAATTGAATGAATCATGTGAGGCTGTATCTTTGAACTTAATTTGTTCCACTGGAACATGGGCAAAAGTCCATTATCTCCCGCTAGATGGCATTCTACAAATACACATCTATCTAATTTGGGTATTCTAGGTACGAGAAGCCCGCCCGGGTGGCTCAGTGGTGAGCGTGTCGGACTCATGACCTGGTGGTTGTGAGTTCGATACCTGGTTGAGGCAAACTTTCTTTCCGGCATATTTTCGCCTCTCACCTCTGCTGAAGTATGTGAGAAAAGTAGTCGGTGGCTTTGGAAAGAAAGTAGTGTAAGTACTGGTGTGAGAAAGCCAGGAAACACATGTGCGTCACCGACCGCGATGATATGACCTTAGCTGTTAAAGTGGCGTTAAACCCCATTACAACCAACCAACCAACTAGGTACGAGAATAATTTTTCAAAACAACAACCGTTACTTTAAATTTCAAAATGAAATAAACATTTACTCAATAAAACGCTACTTGATGCGATTTATTCTGCTATGATCGGCTAGCATGTAACCTATGCATCGGCCATGTATTAAAACAGACCCCACATGCTCGGCAAATAGGCTAATAGCTTCGGTGTAAGCCGTAATTTTTCCAGGTATGTATGGATGGGTGATACGTCATAGCAGACAACTGCACGTTACTACACGTTGTCTGCGCATGTCATATTCTTCAACGATTCTTTCTGTCTGGTATTGGGGGGGGGGGGGGGAAATGTAGTTATACGCGCTATAAAGTAACAATGGAGAAAATGGCTTTTATCAATACGTTTGAGGGGAAATCAGGCCTGTTTTACAACCAGATTTCTCTATACTGCAGATCATAGCTGAATGAACTGCACCAAGTAGCGTTTTATTGGGTAAACCTTTATTTTAGTTTGAAATTCAAAGTAATGGTTGTCGCGTATAAAAGTAGTCCGGTTCTGTACCCAGAATGCCCACATTAGATAGGTGTGTATTTGTAGAATGTCATCTAGCGGGAGATAATACTTCTCTAAATGGTTTTTTTGTCAGTATCTCGGATCATGAACCACACTTATAAAAAAGAATATACAGTATATAACCTGCAACGCGTTGTCTTGTAACAGCCGCACAGGCTAATACCAAACGACACTTTCCGTTTTTATGCATTATCTCCCGCTAGATGGCATTCTATAAATACTCATCTATCTAATTTGGGCATCCTGGGTACAGAACCGAACCGCTTTCCTACGCGGCAACCGTTACTTTGAATTTCAAACTAAAATAAACGTTTACTCAATAAAACGTTACTTAGTGCAATTCACTCAGCTATGATCAGCAGTTTAGAGAAATCTGGAGCTAAAGCAGGTCTCATTTCTCCTCAAACGTGTTGATAAAAACTATTTTCTACATTGCTACTTTATAGAGCGTAATATTACATTCTGCCCGCTTTCGAGGCTAGTTATGCGTCATATAAGACAGCCGAATCTTCGAAGAATATGACATGCGCAGACAACGGTCTGCAAAGACTAATCCGAAAGGAAAGAGTCCGTTTTTATGTAATTATCTGTTTTGCACAAGTCTACTCCAGCACAAAATGTAATATAGTCGTAAAGTGCCATCTCGGATTAGCCTGCGCTGACTGCGCAGGCTAATCCGTGACGACACTTTTACGCAAATGTCCAAATGCCTCTTTTCTCGTGTTGCAAAGCCATACATTACATGTATTTGGTTTCAAAGTAGACATAATGTATTTGACTTAATCCGATTAATCCATTAACATTTGGCTGAGGATCTGACATGAAAAATCAAGGATATGACAATAAGGTATATTAAGGTAAGACCTGTGTAATAGAAAACAGCTATTTCCACTAAAATATCATCCGCAAAATTAGCTATAATCAAATATGAATATTATTGAACTACTTTCACCGATTCTTGTTTTCCATTTTTTTCCTTCTTTGAATTATCATTTATCAATCTAAAATCACTATATTCTCAACTGAAAAGGAGATAATAGTTACCTCCCTTTTCAGAAAACTAAAAAAAGTATCAAAAATAATTTTAAAATAGACATAAATGGAATTTCTGATCCGTTAGAAATGTGCAAAAATATTATTTCTGCATAAATCCTTATTTATCCTTACTTATCAACCAATTGGAATTTTTGCCCCATGTTCACCGGAAGTGCATGACACAGGTCTTACCTTTGCCTAGTCTTACCTTAACTCTTTACCAAACGACAAAATTTTAGACTGG
Source organism: Tridacna crocea (assembly GCA_943736015.1). Lineage (NCBI taxonomy): Eukaryota > Metazoa > Mollusca > Bivalvia > Cardiida > Cardiidae > Tridacna > Tridacna crocea. Next base: position 26,252,047 of record OX031066.1, on the reverse strand, counting down.
TTCAAATGAAAAGCACTTGCAGACGACAAAATAAATGCGACTCGGATTTCAAAGATTGTTTTGAGAGGGGTAGAAAACGTTGTGGGAAAAGGAGAAAATGCTGGTTACCAGCCTTTTCTCCTTTACCCACATTTGTTTTCAAAAGGTTCGTTAAAATTAGGGATTGCCTGGTAATGGGTTTAAAGAAAGATGTGGTCAAAGGCTCCTCTTTTCCTGCATAAATTATTTTACCACCCTTTACCCTTTACCAATCAATTCCCGGCTTTCACTGAGAAAAGGTGCCTTCTAAAAACATCGTGGGAAAAGAGAAAATGCTGGTAACCAGCATTTTCTCCTTTTCCCACAATATTTTCTTCCCTTCCCAACACAATAGTCTTTGTTTTTTCTGCCATCTTTATTTTGTAATCTGCAAATGCTTACAATTTTGACTGGTCTAACATTATGTCGTTTGGGAAATGGTTTAGCCGTTAATAACATACTATATGCGGATTTTGCGTGCTGTGCAGATCACGTACAGTCTGTAAAGTACGTGCTGTCTGATCGTAGTGCGTCACAATTGCAACTTTCGGCTTACCTCTTTTAACATAGAGGCAGTGGCAAAGAACTAGAAGAAGAAGAGAAAGAGGACGGAAGCTGGAGGAGGAGGAGGAAAACATAGAAGTTAAGAAGGGGGTGAAGAAGAAAAAAAAGAAGACAATCGTAATGATGATGATGAGGAGGAGGAGGAAGAGGAAGAAGAAGAAAATAAGGAGGAGGAAGTTAAGAAGAAGAAGAAGAAAAAGAAGAAGAAGAAGAAGGAGGAGGAGGAGGAGAAGAAGAAGAAAAATACGGAGGAGAAATTTAAGGAGGAGGAGGAGGAGGAGAAGAAGAAGAAGAAGAAGAAGAAGAAGAAGAAGAAAAATCTTCGTAACCAGCTCCACTACTCTGAAAAATCATTGGAGTTACAATCGATCTTTGTATATGCAAATGCTTTCTTAATCTAACTAGGACTACAGATATACATGTAGATCTAGTATGTACAGGCTACACGTTTCTAGTATAGATCTAGAAACGTGTAGCCTGGAATTCTCTTTTTCCCACAATGTTCTAAAAAATGGTCTGACTTAATCTGCAAAAGGTCGTCTGCAAGTGATAATTAGTTAATGCAGCGATAAACAGATGAAACCTAAAGCCGTTGCTAAGCAACGCTGTTGCAGATAGCGTCGTGCATTTTCCTTTACCAAGGAGACAATGAGAGCTTCGCGTTACCCCGCAATATCGTCATGACGAAAGTCACACCATCGAGCGCCCAGCACACAGTCGGTCACTTTTTTTAAAGACAGTAGAGATCCAAGATCAGACAGCACAGAACGTGCAGTCTGATCTTGGATCTGCACTGTCCACTATGTTGTGACATAACGGCCGAAATAGCTTGGACAATTCAAATAATCGGGTTCCTTTTTTCTGACTGAAGTCCCCTATTGCATGTACTTGGCCCTCTAACATGACGTCAAGTTGGTGCAGTGGATATTTCAACCGGTAACGTCCCCCACCCCTCCCCTGTGACATTTCAATGTCAAGATATGATTTCTTTTTTTCAGTTGATAGTATCCCGAAAATACCCGAAAAATGCGTCTTTTTTTTAAAAAAAAACCCTGATATTATAAGTTGTCTATGGAAGCAAATAAATGTTACTTTTTATGTCTTGACCAAATGTCAAAATTTAATGTTTGGACTGATCCAGATTCAAAAACATTACAGTCGACAATATAAATGTGAATCGTTTTAGGGAAGAAACATTAAGGGAAAAGGATAGGAGTTAATCGATTGCATGGGGGTTTAAAGCCGTTTTCAACATTATTTAATTTATATCGCAGCGGCAAGTGCACCTATCCAGGCTTCCCTCGAGTCTCCTTTACCAGTAGTCCGCACCATTTTCTTCCCAAACCACTGGCTGCTTTCCCACTGAACTATTGTCAAAACAACGGTCAGTGGTGGGAAAAAGAATGAATCCTGTCGCAATGACTGTCATCAATCCTCGGAAAGAAATTGGCCGAGCCAGGGATCGAATCTACGACCCCCTGTTTTCAAATTGCAAGCTACCGACTGAGCAACCGGGACTCGGCCTTTGGGAAAGGAAAACATTATGGGAAAAGGAGAAAATGCTGGTAACCAGCATTTTCTCCTTTTTCCACAATGTTTTCAAAAGAGTTCTTTTTTTTTTCTCTCTATAGTGTCGTTAAAAGTACGGGTATATAGTATTATAGAAGTGTCAGCCCTGTATCTCACATGCCGATGACATAATGAACATCGTTAGACAATTTACACGACTTTCCGTTTATTTCCTTGCATGACAAAGCCGTATGAATGGAGTCCTAGATTGTCTTCCTCGCAATTCAATTCCACAACCCTTTTTCCTGCATCAAATCTGATATTTATCTCACCTTTTTCCTGACAAGTGCAGATCGGGATCTAACTGCAGTATCATCTTTGATCTACATCTGACCGTTTTTTTGTGTGTGTGTGTGCGTGCTGCGCTATGACCCGAATGCCATTGAACATTTACAATCATTTGTTGTCACATGTATTTTTTCTGACTGTTTGACAACTTTCGTTTCGCATGTTCAGTGACGGACAAAGGTTTAATTTCATTTTCACTGCAAATTGAACGATTACCTGATATTCAATGTAATCCTGACAAATCGCTAATTTTGTTACCCTTCACTCTTAGTCTCATTTAACCCTTGATCCAACAACCATCTTTAGATAAGACGTTTAAAAAAAAAAAACATTGTGGAAAAGGGTGTTTGTATCTCCTTTTTACCTACGCTGTTCTCTTCTTTTTAACAGGTAATTTCCATACATAATAACGTCGTTTTAGTTCAAAAACATCTCCCCTGATACAGGAAAGTGTATATCGTCGGTTTACTTCAAAAACCTTGTAACTACAGCTTGTTAGAAGCTGTAGTTACGAGGTTTTTGAAGTAAAGCAACGATATGAGCTATACTCACTGGAAAAAGGGGGTTTAATGCATATCTGCCATGCTTGATACAAAGCAAGTCATTACATTTTATAAAATGGACCTATAAAATCCATTTCGTCGAACAACCGAATGAATCATATGGTACACTGGTTCTTTGACATGAAGGCAAATAGCAAAATGTTTCAACTCAGGCCTGCCTACGCAAAATGAGCAGGCTGAGCTGAGTGGATACTTTTTGCAAATGCATTAAGCTCCCTTTTCATGCATCATGGCTTATTTATAGTCTGAGCAGTATGCAAGCATACTCTGCTATGTTGCTACAAAATCTTGGTGTTTAGCAAACTCTGAGTAGTATAGTACTACAGTACATATATATATCTGTACATGTTTAACGAATACCAGTCTAAGTCATGGTTTGGGTATCTGTCTTGGACACTGGCAGAGTTATCACGTATTTCAGCGTCAAATATATGAAACCGACCTCTTTAACGACGTATACGAAAAATGTTCACGCGCATCCAACTGCGCATGTATTTTTATCGTAGATATTGAATCAAATTAGCGTCTATGTATTTTTTGCACATACTGGTTACACTATTGGTTCACTGAAACAAATAGCATTTTCTCCGGGTAGAATTGGTGAAGAGAGGAAAAAAAATGGATTTTTGAACTGACACCATGAAATAATTAAAATGCTTTTGACGCGGTGTTACACATCAAACAAGGAAACAAAGGCAGGCAATTAAAAGCTGTGAAAGTATATGTGTTTCCATTCTGAAAACTATTGTGGAAAAAGGAAAAATCGCTCCTTTTGCGCAATTTCTCCTTTTCCAACCTTATCTGCTGAGCTTTTATCAATTATTTTTCCTTGAAGAAATAACTTCCACGGTGAACTTCAACCGGCATGTTTTCTAAAGAAATAAGCACAGGCGGATAGGTGCCATTTTTATTGTTTTCTTATTGTTTAGAATTACGAATTCTATAAATGTGGAAAGTTTAAGAAAAAATGATCTTTTAGAAAGTTTTTTAAAACATTAATATTTAATTCGATCACATTATCTTTCTTTTTAACTCAATGGTTCATAATATATATGTATATGCATACTTGTACATTTACCATTCTAAAAACCAGGCTTTCATATGTTCTTTGTGAAAAAATATATGTAATTACATTAAAATAAAGTATATTTGTATATTTTCCCCGTAATGTTGCCGGTTAACTGACTATCAAAAAAGGTGCTTTAAATCCAATATAAGCTGAATTTTGGAACTGTATATCGTCGGTTTGCTTCCAAAATCTCGTAACTACAGCTTGAAACAAGCTGTAGTTACGAGGTTTTGGAAGCAAACCGACGATATACCTTTTTTCAAAGGCAAATTTCTCAGAAACGAGCACGGTGACCCATATCTATTTTTACTGTAATTTCCTAGAGACATGATGAGCTTTGCATTTGCAAAGTTTAAAATAAATCCGTCCATTAGAAAAAACTTGTCATTTCCGTCTTTAAGCGACCGAGAATACATTCCACTCAAGTTTGATAAACTTATAGTGTTGTGTAGCGGACAGCGCAGGCTGACACGGTTGATACGGGTTGCAGATGCAATAAGCCCCCTTTTCATATAGCATAGCTCATCTATTCTGAAATGAGCTTATTGCCTTTTTTACAGATCATGAAAAATATCAGAAAAGCTTGAAATCAAAACAATAAGTTCTATTAGTGTTTTTCCCAGAATGACTTCACAATATAGTTCACGACAGATCGGACGAAAGTCACATTAAACCCTTTCCTAAACAATCCCTGGTTTTTACGCTCTATTAAAAATGTTTTGAAAACACTGTGGGAAAAGGAGAAAATGCTGGTAATCAGCATTGTCTCCTTTTCCCACAGCGTTTTCCCGTCTTTCTTAGACAAAAATCATCATTTACATTACATTTGATTTGTCGTCTGCAAACGCTTTCAATTTTAATCTAGTCTAAATTTTGTCGTTTGGAAAAAGGTTAAACAGAATGATGAGTGAAAAAAAGAACATCAAATCCCACGAGGTACAATCTCTGTTTGATCATAATGCCTTTCGTGTTTAATATATTCCAAGACCATCTTCCACGTCTGGTCTTGTAAAATTGTCAAACTTTAACGACTCGCCGGGGATCTCGGAATGTTTCTTAAGAAAACTTAAGACGAAAATAACACATTCTGTTCACGTCTGTCTCCAAAAAATTGTGCGTCATAGGTATAAATATAACCGACTATTTTTGGCTCCTCTCTCTCGTAAAAAACGTGAGTGCAGTACTGTAGATATTGATCAGAGTGCTAAAGTGCAGATCAGCCGAGAGTCCTTGGTAATTCAATGAGTAATCAAACCTTTAGCCGAGTCCCGGTTGCTCAGTTGATGGCATACAGGACTTAAGAATAGTTAGTTCGATCGCTAGTTCGATCCCGGCCGATTTCTTTCCAAGAATTGATGATAGTTATTGCGACAGGATTCACTTCTCTCTCATTGCTTATCATTGAAATGAGAGATAATTTGTTATTTCTGATATTTAAACTACATGTCATTTATAAATCTAAACCCACTACATTCTCATTACAAAGGGAGGTAATAATTACCTCCCTTTTCCGAAATTAACAAAAGTATCAACAAACTATTTAAAGATAGACATCAAAGGAGTTTCTGGTCGATCAAAAATGTGTAATCGTATTATATCAGTATAAATCCGTATGTATCCACAATCAAGATTTTTTCCTATGCAGCACTAGAAGTGTTGCGGGTCTACTACCTTGATTACTTTTCTTATTTGCAACTCATCAGAAGTGAGAGACCAAAAGGTTACCGGAAAGACAGTTTGCCTTTACCGGGTATCAAACGTTCAACCACCAGGTCTTGAGTCACATTCGCTAACGCTACCTAGCCGGACAATTTTTTTTTTTTTTCACCAGAAATCGGACTTTTTCCGAGGTCTATTAGTATGTTTTCAGTGCCATTGAAGAATCAAAGCATTGAGAATACTGAAGTGGTATATGTCAAGGAAGCATATGAATTAATGATTCATTACCACACAACCAGCATTTTCTCCTTTTCCCACAGTGTTTTCTACCCTTTCCAAAACAAATTTAAATTTTTCAGTTACCTTTATTTTGTAGTCTGCAAATGCTTTCAATTTGGACCAGTCTTTTTTTTTCTTGTGTGGTAAAGAGTTAAAAGAAAAAGAGAAATAGTATTCAAATATTGGCTTGAAAAGTCAACCTTCTGAACAAATGAATACCTTTTTGGTTGAACAGAGAATACTCATGACAAAGTTAGGATTATTTGTTTATTGGAGGCTCTCTTAGATCGTTAGGAGGAGTCAGGAGTAACGTACCTTGACAGTAGGATGCATGATGGATTGAGAGAGAAACCATGTGAATATATCGAATCAAATTAAGTACCTGAAAACTATGATTTTGAAATATCTTTGGACGTTAACATTTAATACCCAACATTACAATCAGTGATTTGAATCTATAAATATTCATGTCCAATCAAATGGAATAGCGCGTATTCACAGGATGAAAAAGCCATGGGACGAACTGGTTTTGGCACGAAAATGCTTTGGACCAAGCGATCGGTGGACAAATTTTGCATCATTGCGCCAATAGAAGGCTATTAGCGAGTGAAGCTTTTTTCAATAAAAAAAAAATAGTATTTCCGCAATAGATGGCCTCAACCAGTGTATTGTAATACGCCATTTCCAATTAAATATCTGAGTGCTACCAAAAAATGCATTTGCCTGAGAAAAAATGTATTTAACTGGGTTTACTTCATTCGGCTTTGCACGAAATAAAGTACAAGGTCTTCAAAATTCCAAATTGAACTCATGTTGGTATCGTCTTCGACAAATACCACAAAATTTGTGTCACTGTCTAGCACCAGTTGGCGGATGGTGCAAATCTGATATTAGATCTACGTAATCCGTAAAAGTTTCATCATTAATTAAGCAAAAGAGTAACGGGTTAAAAGCATTTTTTGTAGGGAGTTTCAGATTTCATTCAAGCTCTTAATTCCCTAGAGTTCACCACATTTCGTCGGATTTACAGAGAAAAAAAAGTCTTTTTTAGGAAACATCTTTCGAAGATGGATGCGTTAGTCTGCATTAACAGTGTCCGCTTTGGTCATTTTTCTTTTTCATACTTATCCCTGCGATAATTAAAGTTGTAGATCCATAACACTTCCAGTGCAATTTGGAATAAAATTTCTTAATGGTTGATAGATACGGATTTATACAAATATAATATTTTTGCACTTTTTTAACCAACAAGAAATTCTTTTGATGTCTATCTTGAAATTTTTCGTTGATACTTTTGTTAGTTGCCAGAAAAGTGAAGTAAATATCATCTCCGTTTGTAATGCGAATATAGTGGTTTTAGATTTATAAATGATAAAGACAGGAAAAAGGAAAAGTGGCTCAGTTGAAGTAGTACATCCCTTTACCAGACGATAAAATTTAAGCCTTGTCAGAATTGAAAGCATTTGCAGACAATAATTTCAAAGTGGCTCAAACAGTGCAATCATTTTTCGATGGAGTAGAAAACATTTTGGGAAAAGGAGAAAATGCTGATTACCAGCATTTTCTCCTTTTTCCAAAATGTTTTCAAAAGGCTTCTTTCCCAGGGTCGTAAAAAGTCGTTATTGTGTGGTAAAGGGATACTACCAATTTTTAATCATATCAAATTTTTAGGATAATGTTATAGTGGAAATTGTTGTTTTCTGTTACGGATCCATAACCTTAAATCTTTTTCCAAACTATCTTGGGATTTTACTCTTAGGCTGTTATGCCCGACTCATTGACCATTTGCAGACATTGTAGATCAAGATCAAACAGCACAGAACGGACAGTCTGATCTTGAATCTACACCATCCGATAAGGAGATATTGTTTCCCAAAAAAATATCTTTGAAACAGCAATATTTCGGTTTTTACCGCGAATCGAGAATTTCATTATACTTTTCTAGCAGGATAAAGGTTATCGATCCTGAGCAAGACAGCTTTTGAAAACATTGTCGGAAAAGGAGAAAATGGTGGTAACATGCATTTCCTCCTTTTTCCAGAATGTTTTTTTTTTTATCCTTTCATGAACAAATCCTATTAGTTTATGTATATTTTAATTGCCGTCTGCATTTGCTTTCAGTTTGGACAAGACTAGAATTTTGTCGCTTGGTAAAGTATTTTGTATGCTATATTTAAAACATTTGTTCCCGACTTTTTCCTTTCAATTTTTAACGTAAAAAAGAGAGAAAACCAAACATTACGAACGAGTATGCGCTAATGGGCAAACAGGCCGTTACAAAAGATATATTTAGATACATATAAGATAAAGTGCTTAAGGGATTTCTTGCCAAAGCGTTGCCATGGTAACCAGGGTGAAAATAAAAAAACGCTGGGGACAGATATTTTTTTTCGTAAAGGTTGTAATTAAAGCGTCTAACACTTAAATGTGACTTCCTCTAATTTCTACCTCATCGGAGGTCATTTGCTGAGGTCATTAACGCAGCCATTTAATTATCTGGAAAAAGAGCAAGGCACGTCAAAATGGGTTTAAATGACTGTAACAGAAGCCGGCCGGGGTTCGGTTTTACCGAAATCAAACTAAAGTCTCTTATTGTCTCAAATTCATTAACTCAATACCAAACGACAAAATTTTAGGTTTGTCCAAATCGAAAGCATTTGCAGACGACAAAACAAAAGTGACTGAAAATTTGAAATTTTGTTTTGTGAAGGGTATAGAAGACATTGTTGGAAAAGGAGAAAATGCTGGTTACCAGCATTTTCTCCTTTTCCCACAATGTTTCCAAAGGCTTCTTTCTCAGGATTGTCAAAAGTAGGAATTGTGTGTTAATGGGTTAAAATACTCTTTTTTCAACTTAGATGCCAAGTAGAGTTCAATATATCAAAGCAGGTATCAAACTAGATTTAAATATTAGTCATACTAGTTAAAATATTGAAGACGGATTACAGTCTGTTATCGCATGGTCGGGCAATTACTGTGAAACCATTAATATTCGTTGAGTACTAATTTTCGTTGATTTCGTGGGTAGGTAAGTCCACGAATTCAAGTTCCCGATGAAAGATAGGTCCTTTACCATCTTCAACAAGAATTATGTAAGTTACTGGGAAAAAAAAGAGAATTTTAGAATAAGGCAAAAAGTAAACAAATGACACAGCAACCTGGCAGGTTTTAACCTAGTTTTTGAAAGTAATTTCTCAATCAGCGACTAACACTTGGACCGACCGTACAATAAATAACTGTCATCCTCACACTAATTTCCATACTTTAAAATGGTATAATATCAACTGAAATGCAGTTAAAACACACGCTCTGTTTACATTTGGCCTTTGGTTTTACTTTAAGCCGGGTTTAATACTTGTAACACGTTTCCGTAACATTTATAGACTGAAGTACCTGACACTCCTGACTAGACTCAGCGTTTCAGATTTAACTTAGACAAATAAGGGGACTTCAGTTTAGTCTGAGTTAACCCTTTACCACACAATGCCGACTTTTGACGCTCCTGAAAAAAGAAGCCGTTTGAAAACAATGTGGGAAAAGAAGAAAATGATGGTTACCAGCATTTTCTCCTTTTTCCCACTATATTTTCCATTCAAAGAAAAATGACACCATTTGGGCCACAATGAAATTGTCGTAGACCTGCAAATGCTTTCAATTTGGACACGGCTTAAATTTTGTTGTCTGGTAAAGGGTTAAGTCTAAATTAGACTCAGTTGAGTCTAAATGCCTGCATTACCAGTAAATGGATCTGCTATTTTTTTTCAACATTTACTAATATATCGTCGAGTTGCTTCAAAAACCTCGTAACTACAGCTTGAGACAAGCTGTAGTTACGAGGTTTTTGAAGTAAACCGACGATATATTTACTAAGCGTTAAGACAACGAAATTTAAACTTTACCTACTTTGTTGTACGTTCAACCAATGTTTCTAAAATGATTGCACACGAATTTTTCTTTGAAATGGTAGAAAAATATTCATGGTTGGAAAACAGAAAAATGCTGGATATTAGTATTTTTTTTTCCCTATTTTTCCCACATTCACAAAAGCTATCTATCTCCATCTCGTTTCTTTATCATTACAACCGCCTGGCTACAAGAGCCACGCCCCCAAAGGGATGTTAGTCATATTACAAGGGACAGTGCAAGATACAGTATGGAAACCTATTCTAAGTTATGCCTGATTAAACCCTTTTCCCAAATGACAAATTTTAGAATGTCCCAAACCCAGGGTGTTTGCAGATGACAATTTTGAATTTGATGAGAATGGCAGAAAGTTTTCCTATAGCCTAGAAAACACTGTTGGAAAAGGAGAAATTGCTCGTTACGAGCAATTCCTCCTTTTCCTACAGTGTTTTCTGAAGACTTGTACCGCAGACACGTAAAAACCAGGGCTTGTTTGGGAAAGAGTTAACACTCAACATACTCAATAACTAAAATGAAATTTTCATTTCCATAACCCAAATATTGCCATTTCAAAGTTATATAATCTGGAATAATATCTCCTTATCGGACAATGTAGATCCAAGATCAGACTGCACGTTTTGTGCAGTATGATCTTGATCTACACTGTCCTCTAAGGGTCAGTGAGTCGAACTTAGCAGCGTACGGCTTAACGTTTCATCCGAAAGATTGTTCATAATTTTATATGGCCTGCCTTTGGAATCGAACCTTTGACCTCATGTCAGCCCAATATTTGTCGTTTACGAATTTCATGCTTTACCATTATTGAGTTATTCGGGCGGGCCAGTCACCCTTGCGCAATTCAGGGTAGACAGTATGTACACTGCACAAAAGAGTAAAAGGATCACACAAATGTTGAAATTAAAATCTTTCATTTTGCTAAAAACTCGGTCTCTGTGCTTTGAAAACTATTAGTTTACATTCTTACGAGACTAAATGGTTCAATAGTTTTCTTGTTTGTTTGATTTCAAATACTGATAAGCCATGCTGAGAAGAAAATCAAGAAATTCGTTTTCCATGTTCTTTTGTTGAACAACTCACATTTTCCCATCTTCTGTTCATGTTCATGTCAAATCTAATGGAAAAAGAGAACGAAAATTTAAAAATGAAACCTCCAAAACTCTTAACCCTTTCCCAAACAAGCCCTGGTTTTTTACGTGTCAGCAGTACAAGTCTTTTGAAAACACTGTGGGAAAAGGAGAAATTGCTCGTAACGAGCAATTTCTCCTTTTCCCATAGTGTTTTCTACCCCTTAGGAGATTTCTACCATTTTCGTCAAATTTAAAATTGTTGTCTGCAAACTCTTTCAGTTTGGAAGAGTCTAAAATTTGTCGTTTAGGGAAGGATAAAAAGCCTATGTAACATACAAAAAAAAAAGGGTTCGACAGGAATAACCGATATATCTTTTGTGCAAACCAAATCGTTTTGCATTTTCTGGAATTTTGCAGGGTTAAGAATGAATGAATATGTGAGCAGAAAATCATTTGCATTGTCCTGTACCAAACTAATGCTATCACTGAATGTGACTTAATACCAAGCCCGCTCTTTGACAGAAACATTAAATTTAACTACGATAATTCTTAGTTCAAGGGGAGATTCCCCAGGAATTTGTCAACAGACTTTTAATACAATAGCAGTAAAACTGTAGGAGGAGTTCGCGACACAAAATTACTTGTTTTTTGTACACTCGCGGACACACGGACAAACACACGGACGGACGAAGAGACAGGCGGATTCCAGTATACCCCCGAAAATATTCGTTTTTGCGGGAGTATAAAAAAGTGTAAAGTTCGAGTGGAGATAATTCCTCAACCAGGAGGAGTTGACACTTGAAAGTTGCGTCTTGCAAGCCTTCAATATATGATAAATATATTCAATATATTGTGCAAAGTTTTAATACAACGGAAAGAAAAATGTAGGAGGAGTTTGCAAAACAAAATTAGTACTATTTTGTACACAGACGGACACAACTACGGAGAGATAGGCTGATTCCAGTTTGTCCCCGAAAACATTAGTTTTGCGGGGGTATAAATACAATATCTTGCTATCGAAATCGAGAACATGTGATCCTTTATTTTTTTGAGCGGTGTATTTGAGATGAAAATGTAATCTCTAAACCAAACACTCATGCATTAATCATTTTCATCATGAGATAGATGCATTTCTGTGCATCTGTACTGATATCGAACGCTCTCTCTCTCTCTCTAAATAATTTCCGATAGACATATTTTCAAACCCAAGAACATTTGATCCTTTGATTTTTTTAGCAGTGTATTTCAGATGAAAATATATATATATTTCTAAACCAAAACTCATGCATTAACAATTTTATCATGAGATAGATGCATTTCTGCGCATCTGTACTGATATATATATAATTTCCGATAGACATATTTTCAAACACTATTGCATTACTCATTTTTATCATGAGACAGACATGTGATCCTTTAATTTTTTTCAGCAGTGTATTTCAGATGAAAATATAGTCTCTAAACCAAACACTCATGCATTAATCATTTTTATCATGAGATAGATGCATTTCTGCGCATCTCTACTGATATCGATCGCTCTCTCTCTCTGTCTATGAATAATTTCCGATAGACCGTGATATTTTAAAACTCGATACAATTCTAATAATTATATTACATGATATGAACAGACATGGGAAGGGAGGGGGTATCTGAACATCACTAATATTTCTTCAGTAAAAGCAAGTATGAGAAAATATCGGGAAAAAAGGAGAAAATGCTGGTAACCAGCATTTTCTCCTTTTTTGCACGATGTTTTTTTTTTTAACCTTTTTAAGGACAAATACCTTCGCCGGAGTCAACTTTGCACATCCGAGTTGCATTCCGCAAAAACTTTTAATATTACGAGTCTAATAATTTATAATTAATCTATTACCACACGACCCCTACTTTTTACGACCCTGAGAAGGAAGCCTTTAGAAAACATTGTAGAAAAAGGAGAAAATGCTTGTAACCAGAATTTTCTCCTTTTCAAACAATGTTTTCTATCCTTCACACACACACACACACACACACACACACACACACACACACACACAATCAAACTGCCAGTCACTTTTATTTTGTCGTCTGCAAGACTTAGTGCTTTCGATTTCAACAAACCTAAAATTTTGTCCTTTGATAAAGAGTTAAAGATTTAAAAGAAAAAATCTGGAAAAAAGACATATAGAGAAAATTTGCCCGCAATTATAGACAGGGGCCCTTAGAATAATCTAGACTGCATTTTGGACCAATTGCAAATCTCTGTTTATTTATTTGTTATCAGCATCAAAAAAAAGTAGGTCACAACCCAGCATACACTGAAACGACGACACGGCCACTCTTCAGTTATAATTTGCCATTGACCTTTTCTCGCGTCCACTGCCTACAACAGGGACTGCCCATTTGCTTTCATTTTTTTTTTGCAGAATAAATAACCGGTCTGAAAACAAACTTGAGTCTAATTCTGATGAGAATTTATTCAATTTAATTTTTATCGCGGAAGAAACTTAATTGTCGTTCTTCACTGAACATTGTAAATTGAAAAATCAAGTTTTTGTAAACTTCATGCTTGTTTTTTTTTTTCGGATTACATCTTTCACAGAAAATAATATTTATGTACTTTTTTCTTATTGCTTACAAAAGTTTACTATTTCATGTTTCTCTTTTTTTTTGTGGTATTTGTCGAAGACAATACCACTATGAGTTCAAGATTGAATTATGATCACCATGTATCCTATTTTGTGCAAAGCCGAAGGAAATAAACCCAGTTAAAATCATTTTTTCTCAGGCAAATTATGAGTTTTTCGGTGGCACTCAGATATGTAATTTGAAATGGCATATTAAAATACATGGGGCTAAGCCCTCGATCGTTGAGATACTTGTTTTTGATTGAAAATAGCTTCTCTCGCTCATTTGGTGCAATGATACAAATTTGCCAACTGACCCTGGGCTTTTCGTTCCAAAACCAATTCGTTCCATGACTTGTTCGTCCTATGATTGCGCGCTACTCCATTTGATTGCTCATGGATATTTAAAGATCGAAGTAATTGATTGTAATATTGGAAATTGAATCTAAAAAGGCTAAAGATATTTCAGAATTATAGTTTTAAGGAACACGACTACTCTCCCTTCAACCGATAAGGTATTCATTTGCTTGGTGGGTTGACTTTTAAGCCAATATTTGAACAATATGTCTCTTTTACTTTCAAACTATTAATTCCACACAATTATGGGTTTCCTTGGTTTCCTTGACAAATACCACTTCAGCGTTCTCAACGCTTTGATTAAACAGTTTTGGCTGGTAGACACCTCGCATGCGCAAACAAACAGTTTTCTTTTTTTTTAAAAAAAGAGAACCCTTCTTTTGGCAAAATCGAGAATCTTCTCATCACAATACCATAGTTAATGCCCAGATATATGTCACTATTAACATTTTTTTAATTGCTCCAATTTATAGGAGAAACAGAAGTGGCCGTTAAGAAGTTCGTTTCAGTGTATTTATCCATGCCTGGAAAAATGGAGTTCTATTCTGTTCTGTTCAAAGCATTAACTCGCGTTACTGACAAGATTGATTTACCCATTATTCTGATGACATCTTTAACAAGCGCTATGACAACATTTCCAATAATTTACTTGGCGATTACAACGGAGGCCTTCCGGGTTCGAATAACCCACGTGACTTCTCGCTGGTTTATGGCCCGTCATTTGATTGTCGCAACGTCGTAAATGGAATATTACAGAAATACAGTGGATCATGTGTGAAGTTATTGTGCATCGGTTGCTTTCTTTCCCACGGTGTGGTTGGTTTTTTTTGTGTGTGTGAGAATGAGAGAGAGAGAGAGAGAGAGAGAGAGAGAGAGAATGGCTATAATACAAATATACAGCTTCTTTCCTTGCTGACGGACACAATATAGACGGAAAAAGGACGACCAGGGTACCTTTCTTTATTAAACTGCGTACGCAGGGAATTCGCATTCACAGCCCCTGTCACACCAAACTAATCCTTAGAACGTCTTATCCCGTCTTGACATAATCGGAAAATGGGTTAGGATCAGGGATGAACGTGTAACTTTGGTCTGAAAATGCCTAAAGCTCCTGTCTCACCAAACCTGTCCATAGAAAGTCTTATCCCGGTCAACAAACTCGAAAAAGTGCTGCGGTCGCGACTGGACGTAAAATTTCTGTCGGTAATATGCAAACGCAGTGTTGATTGCTGCCTGACTGCACCACGTCTTTATTAGTATCGAAGCAAGGCAGTTCCGTTTATAGTACGTCCATCTCGTTTTAACCCTTTCCCAAACAATCCCTGGTTTTTACGGGTCAGGAAAAGAAGCCTTTTGAAAACATTGTGGGAAAAGGAGAAAATGCTGGTAACCAGCATTTTCTCCTTTTCCCACAATGTTTTCTACCCTATCATACAGAAAAATCATTTTTTTGGCAACTGTTAATTTGTCATCTGCAAAATGCTTTGAATTTGGTCTGGTCCAAAATTTGCCGTTTGGGAAAGGGTTAAGTTCGTTTTCACTCCGTCTTATTACAGAACTAGGTGGACGGCAAGAAATTTTATGGAGGCTCAAAGTTCTGGAGCACATTTCCCGTCCTTACTCGTCCATTAAGTCTGTAAACAGATCGAAAAAGGTTGCTTATACATGTACGTCAACTCCGTTTAATAACAGTTAAGTCCGATCGGCAAATAATTTTCGTAACCGACTGATAACGGGTTTGGTGTGACGGGGGTATTAAATGCAAACGCACTGATTGATGCCCGACTGTACCTCGTCTCTAGTAAGATCGAAGTACGACATTTCCGTATATAGCACGTCCATCTCGTTTTAAGTACGTTGCAACTCCGTCTAATTACAGGACAGGATGGACGGCAAGAAGTTTTGAATAGGCTTAAAGTTGTTAGGTTCGTTAATAAGTTCGTAAACAGATCGTAAAAGGTTGCTTAAATACGTCCACTTCGTCCTAACACAGTTGAAGTCCGTTCGGCAGAAACCTTTCGGAAGGTAAATGAGAACAAGTTTGGTGCAACGGGGATATAAGCAAGGAACAAATCTGAAAACAGTTTTAGATGAACTCGAAGCCTGTACGATTTGAGCAAATGTTTGTATAACTTTACAACAGCTCATGTCTTTGGGTAAAGCAGTGATTATACGTCTGTATATTCAATCCCAAACAATTTAAGTAAATCTACGTAGTTTTATGAAAGGTATTGCTGGCCATTATGTGACGCTTCATCTAAAAGCGTGTGAATCAACTGTAATTATCTAACCCTTACAGTCTGAAAGACGGCTTTCGAAAACTGTGGAAAAAAGGAGAAAATGCTGGTAACCAGCATTTTCTCCTTTTTTCCACAATGTTTTCTCACTATTCAGTGTCCCTAGTCATTCTGTTACGCTTCATCTAAAATGCAAGTGAACCAAATATAACAATCTGCCATTACAATCTGAAAGACGGCTTTGGAAAAATGTGAACAAAGTCACTTGATAACATAGATTCAACGAGCGCACACACAAAAAAAATCTGTAAGATAATATGTGTGTCATCCCTCTATATTGTTTTAACCCTTACATACTCCAGACGAAAATTTTCCTGGGGGCCAGTATTGGTAACATGATGACAAAAGGAGAAATTGCTCGTTACGAGCAATTTCTCCTTTTGTCATCATGTTTCACAAACATTTTTGTTAACGTAATACCTCCTCAGCGTGGATTATTCATATCAAAACTTTTTTTAAATGTCGTTTGCTGCTATTGTTCAGGAAAGGGTAAACGAATTAAACCAAATAATATGCGGCCTACATTGTTTCCACGTATTTATGTGCAACATCTAATTGAAACGCAATATTGCTCTTATTAATATTACATTAGAGCATAGTGTTACGTCCAATTATATTAAATCAATTTTAACGGCCTTGAATTTAGCAAACACTACTAGGCTTACCTGCATTATCTCCCGCTAGATGATATTATTCTACAAATTCATATCTAATTTGGGCATTCTGGGTACAGAATCGGGACTACTTTTCGAAACTATAACCGTTACCTTGATTTTCAAAATCAAATAAACGTTTATTCAATGTAAACGCTAATTGGTACGATCATTCAGCTGATGATCAGCCATCTTCGCGAGCCAAGGTTACGATCACTACGTGGATCTTACCTTGGCGGATTGAGCCCGATTTCGATATTCCCACGATACGCCCCCTATTGGATGCTGGTTATTATCCCCCTTTACATCGTTTTACATTGTTTTACAAACCGCTTACGGTTACAATAATTCAACATAAAGCAATAACCACAAACATACTTCGACATTCAATGGTCAGGTGCTGGGATATAGCCTAAAACCTCTGATAATTTATTGGTCACGCTGAAACTTTCTGTAAAGATTGTTTGTCTATGTTTTTTCGGTAATAAATCATTATAGATCCTGTTCACATCCACGAAAGTATCCGTCCTTACCTCCTATTTTTATCCGAAAGGTCGCGACCTCGCTCTATTTCTATCTAATATGAAATGCTACGAGCGATCTGATACGGTGCAGTTAGAGCTAGCTGCAATTAATGAAAATGCGTATCGTGGGAATATCGAAATCAAGCTCGATCCGCCAAGGGTAGAGTAGCGTAGTGGATCGTCACCCTTGGCTTGCGAAGATGATGATCAGGTAGCATGTAACCGTTGCACCAGCCATTTACCAAAACAGCCTCTACAGGCTTGGGGAATAGCTTCAGTATATACCCTAGTTTTCCCTAGTATATGGGATCGGTGAACACGTCATAGCAGACAGATCGACTCTTCCAAGAATATGACATGCGCAGACAACGGGTTTACATGACGGCACATTTCGGGCTAGAACGATCCGAACTTATGACATTTACGAGCGTTTTAAAGTATTCGTTAAATTAAATGACGTTTTACGAGTCTTTGAACATTATTTCAACTTATCGCAGCAATAATTCACTGATGAATTGGCTTCAGCATCAGGCTGGGGCACTTCAGTGCTGTCTTGTTTCATTCTTCATTTTTCACTGTCGTTCTCTCAATTTTTCACTATCAAGTAATTTTTTGGTGTATATTCAATTTACTGGGTTAACTGTAATTACTATTCCATGTGACCTTCTTTGGGGGAAGAACTATACAAGTTTTGCTACTTTCGTGTCGATCTTTTTCCTAACGACTTGTGGTAAATTAGATATGTTATTATGTTGAATGAAATATGTTTAACCCTCTCCCACAAAATGACGACTTTTGACGACCCTTCGAAAGAAGCCTTTTAAAAACATCATGACAAACGGAGAAAATGTATGTAACCACTAACCAGCATTTTCTCCTTATTCCACAATGTTTTCTACCCTATCAATAAATAATTGCACCATTTGAAATTTTCGTCCGCAAATGCCTTCAATTTGGAAAGGACTAAAATTTTGTCGTCTATTAAAGGGTTAAATTAGTGCTGTCTTCCAAACGGAGTCTTTTCATCAGTTGGTCATGATGACCAAACAAGAACTTTCTCTCTGCATACAAACCATGGACGGATCCAGAACGCTTCCGGGTATCTTTCTCTGTTTGGCTTGTTGCTCAACACGTAACCCTATCAATGTTTTGTTCCAAATTGCAAGCTGGAGCACAGCAAATGGTTACCATCATTCTCTCCTTATCCTACAATGTTCTCAAAAGGCTTCTTTCACAGGGGTGTTCAAAGTCGGGATTATGTTGTAAAGGGTTTAACTCTTTACCACATGACAAAATTTTAGACTGGTTCAAATTGAAAGCATTTGCAGACGACAAAATAAAGGGGACTGAAAATTTGAAATTTGTTCTGGGAAGGGTAGAAAACACTGTTGGAAAAGGAGAAAATGCTGGTTACCAGCATTTTCTCCTTTTCCAACAGTGTTTTCAAAAGGCTTCTTTCTCAGGGGCGTCAAAAGTCGGGATTATGTTGTAAAGGGTTTAACAGTCATAGGGTTCTGACTAGACACACAGTGACATTACATATAATCAGTATTTTCCATTTGAAATTAGTCAAATTACCATTCCGTTATCTCTTTACCAAACAAAAATATGTTAGACTTGACTGATTAAACTCTTTACCACACAATCCCGAATTTTAACGACCTTGGGAAAGATTGCTTTTGAACACATTTTGGGAAAAGGAGAAAACGCTGGTAAAAACAAGCATTTTATCCTTTTCCTACAATGTTTTCTACTCTTCCAATAACAAATTTCAACTTTTAAGCCATATTTTTTTTTTGTCGTCTGCAAATACTTTGTAATTTAACTATTCCAAAAATTTGTCGTTTGGTAAGAGTTAAAAGTATTTTCAGATAATAATACAGTGTAGCTGAAATGTTGATCTGCTTTTAGGAGATAGAAATTATTGTGGAAAAAGGAGATATAATTCTGGTCACCCTTTTTTGTCATAGGCATTAAAGCTCAGAATTGTGTAGCGAAGAGTTTCATCTGTTTGAGTTACGAAGCAGAGGTTCTAATTACAAGGTGCCCTGAAGAAGGTTCAATATTAAATTTCATCTCACCTTTCTGTTGTTAATTAACCTAACCTTTCTGTCTCTTAGTTTCTGATTTCTCAAGTTACTTCAGTTATTGACTATAGAAACCAGAGAGATTGTCAGATAAATGGAATTATACAGGGTGACCCAAAAATCAGAACCCATAAATTTCTCATATTACTTTTACAAAAATAAAGCAAAATTCTTTTAATTTTCCATTCTTGAACTTTTGCCCGTGTACGATTATGCCGAAAAGTTTCAGGAATCAAAGATGCTTTGCACAAAAGTTATGATCACCCCAAACTATGTTCCAAATGACCTCCCCAGTGTCATCTTCGCAAGCCAAGGATACTAACTCTACTTTGTTCGTTACGTATCCTTTGCCGCTCGCTTCTTTAAAAATCAAAACTTCCGCTGCGCCACTTATCTAATATTACGAGTTTCGTAACCTTTGCTGATGTTATTTCTGACCAATCAAAATGCTCGCAATAAAATTCGTTGGGCTATGCATCAAATATGGCTGCATTTTCGGATTCATCACATCAAAAACAAGACGAACAGACATACACATGTACGATGATTCGCGATCACTTGACTGTGAAACCTGTCCTAATATTTCATATAACAGATCGTGAACTATAAAAAACTCATTAAATATACCGATCGTCTACTCTTTCTTTGGCAAATTTTCTCAAAACACGACAACTTTCGTTTTTGACGGGCGCCGCCATTATTGTTTTCTGTTTTGCGAAAGATTTCTTCAGTTACGTATGGTTTGATTGGACGCAATGGGTTTTGATCGCATCCAATGCAATGGCGCAGCGGTAGCTTCGATTTTTACAGAGGCGAGCGCCCAAGGGTACTACCTTAGTATCCTTGGCTTGCGAAGATGCCCCAGCGTTGGGGACAGATTTGCATCTGTTGCGCAAAAATGCTAGTCACTCGCATACACTCCTCTCTTGGAATTTCCATGATTTTTTTTCCTGCAGTTGCAGCTTTGAGTTAATCAATCGTTTGAGGATTACTCTGATACACATTGTACGTTCGATATCTGTTGGTGTCCGTTAGATATCCCAACAGATAACAAGAGCTATCACTAAACGTGATTATACCCCCCACCAGCTCCTTGTCACAAAAACAGGTCTTTGTAACAGAATGCAGAATGGTTTAGTACAAAAGTGAGAGTTGGAAAAAGCTCAAGGGGAGACAATTCTGTAACAATGTAACAAATGGCAGCAGGGTCATGAAATTGCACATGTACAACTTCATATATATATAGGAACTTTGTGTGAATTTGAGTTCAGTACCTTAAAAAATGCAGGAGTAATATTCCGGACAAATTTGTGTATACGGACACATGGACAGACGGACGGAAAGCCATGGCGATTCAAGTATAACCCCTCCACTTCGTTGTGAGGGCTATAAAAATCTTGGGGAGGGTGGGTTCAAGTCCGGTGAAAGAGGCGTCTATTCGACGTTACACTTCCTGTTGATCGGAGAGGACTGTGTATGAGTGATTGATAATTTTGTACAACGAATTCAAGTCTGTCTCCAACGCTGAGGAGGTAGTTTGGAACATTTTTTGGAGAGATAATAACTTTGGCGTTGTCTGCGGATGTTATATTCTTCGAAGATTCGACCTGTCTTATACGACGCATCACTCCCCTAATATTTGGGGTGTAGTAAAGGTGCTATATAGTGGGGAAAATGGCTTTTATCAGTACGTTTGAGGAAAAATCAGGCCTGTTTTAGCTCCAGATTTCTCTAAAATGCTGATCAAAGCTGAAAGAATCGCACCAGGTAGCTTTTTATTGAGTAAAGGTTTATTTTAGATTGAAATTCAAAGTAACGGTTGTCGCTTAGAAAAGTAGTCCGGTTCAGTACACAGAATACCAAAATTAGGTAGATGTGTATTGATAAAAGCCATTTTCTCCATTGCTACTTTATAGCGCGTATTACTACAATCCCCCCAATATTGGGGGTAGTGATACGTCATATAAGACAGGTCGAATCTGCGAGAATATGACATGCGCAGACAACGATGTGAAGCCATATTAGACGAGTCATATTCGATGAAAAGGGTTATTAATGAATCTGCAAAAAGTATCGACCCAGGTCAACCTGCGCAGTCCGCGCAGGCTGACCTGGGTCGATACTTTTTGCTTTTGGTCAAAATTCTACAATTTCCAAGGACCATTCTACCTCATAATTCAGCCGATTATATCACGTGATGTATCTAAGAATCCATATTTATGTGATGCTTCGCTTGGTAGAATGCATCACAAAGGTGCATTAAACACCCTTTTGCTAGAGTATGGCCAAACTGTAGCATCATTTTTGTATCATGTCCACTGTATACTGTTCCTTGTTCATTTGTCGCCTTGATTTCGTTCCTAGACAACAAAAAGAAATCTAGTTATCATATCTTGATTGCCTTGTACAAAGGTCTCACTAAACAGGGAAATTACCATCTTCAACAATCAAATACAGCTTTTTATTTTGTAGATGGCGTATTAATTGTTGGTAATTATTACAGCGAAGTATAATAAATGCACTGGTAAACTGGAAGCTCTTCACGCTAAAAGCAACATGTTCCTTCGAATATCGACCTTAGAATCATATCAAGAGACTGCAATTCTTTCAATTAATTTGAGACAACGATCATTAAAGTGCATTCGGTTGGTAAACAATTGTTGTAAGTGAAAATTACAGCATCTGTGTCGACTTCCGGTTTGGTCATGTGATCCATGGCGTGAAGCTGTACAATGAAAGTTATATCGACCTGTCCATCACAATAATTCTAAAGTTTCCAGACGACAAAATTAATGACAATTGCAGACGAGAATTTAATAGGATGAGGATTGTCATTAGGTGCACTAAAACATTTCAAGATAAAGAAGAATACACAAACCAAAACTTCTGAAAAAAAAAATAATTAAAAAAAAATCGAGTTATTGAAAACTTTACGCTCCTTTTTTTGGTATATATTTTTGTGCAGAAAAAAAAATCCACCTAATTTCTTTATTGCTGACAAAATTTCAATAACGCACCCTTCTCTTTTTAACCTAGTTAGACTGAGAGATACCGCGCATGCGCAAACCACGTGATTTCCTTTTTTTTTTTTAGAAAAAAGAGATGTCTACTGTCAGCAAAATCGAGATTTTTTGTTTTCATCACAATACGAGGGATACAGAAGGAACAACAGTGGCCGGTTATAAGTTTTGCAGATTGTATGATCCTTGCCTACGGTTTTCCCATTCCCTAGAATGTTTCAAAAGAGTCGTCACAAAGGGGTTGGTTTGGGAAAAGGTTAAAACGATGTTTCGTGAATCAGTGATGTAGCGCCATTGCATTACTGACCCAATATGGAAACATTTTTTAAACTCCTCACAAAACCACCCCGTCTTTAAACCACCCCTAAGACGCAGTCTTATAAAACATCACAGGAAAAAGAGAAAATGCTGGTAAACAGCATTTTCTCTTTTTCCCGTGATGTATCCCTGGTAAAAAAAAAAAAAGAATTATATAACTACAGCCATATTTAACTCTTTACCACACAATGACGACTTCTGACGACCCTGAAAGAGAAGGCATTTGAAGACATTGTGGGAAAAGAAGAAAATGCTGGTAACCAGCATTTTCTCCTTTTTCCAGAATGTCTTCTACCCTTCCCATGGCAAATTTTAACTTTTCAGCCACAGTTGTCATCTACAAATGCTCTCAGTACAAAAAAAAATGTCATTTGGTGAAGAGTTAGATAGTCGTTTCCGAATTCTTTCAATTTGGAAAAGTCCAAAATTTGTTGCTTGGCTAAAGGTTAATTCATATGTCTTCTCAAAAGGTTTAATTCCACGTTTATGTTGTCAATTAATTATTTTTCGTTTTGTTTTCACTAGAATGCTACATGAATGAAATAATCGTCCATGTTCAAACATGTCACATACAGCATTATCTCCCGCTAGATTGCATTCAGGCTACAAATACACACATCTGTATCTAATTTGGGGCATCCTGGGTACAGAACTGGACTATTTTTCTACGCGACAACCGATACTTTGAATTTCCTACTAAAATAAACGTTTACTCAATAAAATGCTACCTGGTGTGATTCATTCAGCTATGATAAGCAGTTAAGAGAAATCTGGATTTAAAACAGGCCTGATTTCTCCTCTAACGTACTGATAAAAGCCATTTTCTCCATTGCTACTTTATAGTGCGTGTTACTACAATCCCCCAACATTGGCGGTAGTGATGCGTCATAGCAGACAGGTCGAATCTTCGAAGAATAGAAAATGCGCAGACAATGTCAGACGGTTACCTTTTTAGGTATCTTGTGCATGTCACAGTCTCCTATGGCTTGCTATCGAGGTATCCTCTGAATGTTGCTGTCTAGATATCAATTCGCAGTTTGTATTTTGAAACTGTCAAAGCAATCAGGGAAATTGCCATCTCACGCAATCAAATACAGCTTTTTTTATCCTGCAGACACATTATTGCGTGTTGGTAATTATTACGACGAGGTGATATAAATGCGCCGGTAAATTGGAAGCTCTTCACGCTAAAAGCAACATGTTCCTTCGATTATCGACCGCGGAATTATTTCTATAGACTGCCATTATTCCAATTAATTCGTCGTAGCGATCAATCTAACGCATTCGGTCGGTAAACAATTGTTGTAACTGAAAATTACAAGATGTGTGTCGACTTCCGGTTTGGTCATGTGATCTAAGGCATGAAGTTGCACGATGGAAACCATATCGACCTATTTATCAAGCACCAGATCTGTGTATTGTGTTGCCATAAATTGTTTTTCAAACGCCTTTGTTTTGTTCGTTGAATACAGTTGCAATTTTTCCTATTAAAAAATACCGCTTACATTACATTACGCAGATTCTGATTTTTCTTACATAGTGAAACTTTCATGTTGCGAAAGGTAGCTCTATCAAATTTTCATCAGAAAATATTGATGTATAACATCAGTGTCGCCGAGAACTGCAAGATTAAAAAAAAACACACACACTTAACAGTTCCTAATGAAAATTGCCTTTACGACCTTATCAGCCACGATGGCGAATTGCGTCTTCTAATTATATACAATTCCTTAGATTATGTGATCACTGGCTTTCTCGAGTCGAGTTCACTCTTACACAATCTGGAGTTTTAATGACCCTTAAAATGAAGGCGTTTGGAAACATTCTGGGAAAAGGCGAAAATGCTCGTAACCAACATTTTATCCTTTTTCCGAAATGTTTCCTATCCGATCAAAGACAGAAATTATTTGCGCTACATTCAATAATAGTGCAAGTGCTTTCAATTTTGGTAGAGTATAGAATTTTGCTGTTTAGTGAAGAGTTTAAAGTGGAGTCAAATGACGTCCCTGCATTTATTAATTGTGTTCAAGCACACTGTTGTATTAAATCAAATTGAACATTTTTTAAAATATTTTATAGGGATCCCTAAGCTGAAAACGCATCGTTAAAAAATATTTATCACTTTGACAAGCTATATTTCACTTGTAGTGATGAGATAGACTGGTCCTATGCAGTGCAGAAACTGGCGATAGCAAAAGATTTTGACCCAGATCAGACAGCCTGGGCTGATATGAGTGGAAAATTTTTGCTGATGCATCATCCCCTTTTTTTTAAAATTTCACATAGTAGGCCTATGACTGAAAGTAAATTATTGTGTGACTGACGAACCCAACCGGGAACCTCTATGGTTAGCGTATCTGACTCCTTACTTGATGTGCAAACGTTTTTCCAGCCATTTTTCTCCTCCAACCTCCGATATACATGTAAAAAAAGCAGTCGGGGACTTGGAAAGAAAGCTGTGTTAATACTGGAGTGAGAAAGCCGGGAAACACATGCGTAGATGCACTGACCACCCCGATATGACATAAGATAACGACATCAAATTCAAATACAAAAAAAAATTGAATGATAAAGTAGAAAAAAACAGAATTACAAATTCTAGTCGGACCAATAGAATATTCAGTTGCTTCTTTTAGTTACCCTTTGTTGCCTTTTCCTATCAAAGATGCACCCTTAAAGCCAGAGAGTAAACAAATGCTGTTACAGTGTGTAGAATCTAGACAGCTGCGTAAACATAGATAAAAATCGATTTAAAATGTATGGAATAAAGAGACGCCATGGATTGGTCTTTGATTTAAACCGGAAACTGTAGTTGTTATATCTATGGCTAGCCGTAAGAGAATGAAGTGCATTTTCTATCCGTCGTAATCTGTACAACCTTGCAACTGTCAGAGCCAACATTTGGTATGAATATACAAGAATGATTATATTTTCATAACTTTCATAAAATAAAGCTAAAATTGGTTATTGAAAAACAATGGACGAAACCGATTGAAGATGCATCTTTAACCCATTGCCACACAATCCATACTTTTGACGACCCCGAGAAAGAAGCCTTTAGAAATATTGTGGGGAAAAGGAGAAAATGCTGGTAACACCAGCATTTCCTCCTTTTCCCACAATGTTTTCTACCCCTCTCAAAAGAAACTTCATATTTCACTCTTATATTGTCGTCAGTAAATGCTTTCGATTTGGACAAGCCTATAATATTGTCGTTTGGTAATGAGTTAAATGACCGTTGTTAAAGATCCGCGAAAAAATCACTGGCCAAATGATATGACCATGGCCATGAATCTGTATTGTCCCTTTTTTTTTATTCTCAATATTTTTTTAAATCTCATTCAGCCTTTGATTATTTTTGTCGCTATCAAAATGTAAAAGGAAGCGGAAATGGGTGCTTTTTATCCAGGACAGTGAATGCTTTACAGAACGACAACATTTCAAACCCCGTTCGTATTAAAACCCTTGCAGACAAATGCGTTTAAATATATAATAAAAATGATAAAAAATGTCTTTCGTTCAAGTTTAAAAAAAGAAAAAAAAACGTTGTGGGAAAAAGGAGAAAATGCTGTTTACCGGCATTTTCTCCTTTTCTCCACAATGATTTTTTTCCAAAGAGATGTCTTATTAGGGGTCGTTCAAACACAGGGTCGTCTGATGATGGGTTTCCATGAAGGCATGGAATGAGGAAATTAAATATGGTGCCTATAATATTGATTACAGTAAGAGCTACCCACTGTGCTGCCAGGGTTTTGGCGTATTATTGCTAGGTCTATTTGATCATTTCATATGTCACTAGAACGCACAATGGCGCGCGGGAAATTGTGTTATGACTAAAGTGCTTGTTAATAATTCATAAGGTAGATAACTCCGGTGCGTTTCGGTTTTACATTTCGAGGATAGGATGGTGCGTTATAGAAATTTCTTGTCAGTTTTGCTCCGGTTACATACTGCTAGATATTGCCGTCAACTTTTAACTTTTAACTAATTATCTTTGATTTATTTCCTGACATCAAATGTCTCTAGTATATTTGCCGGTCGTTCTCTGCACGTGTCATATTCTTCCAAGATTCAGCCTATCTGATATGACGCATCACTACCCCCAATATTGGGGGGATTGTAGTAATACATGCTATAAAGTAGCAACGGAGGAAATTGATTTTATCAGTATGTTTGAGGAAAAGTCAGGCCTCTTTTAGCTCCACATTTCTCTAAACTGCTGACCATAGCTGAATGAATCTTACCAGGTAGCGTTTTACTGAGCAAACGTTTATTTCAGTTTGAAATTCAAAGTAACGGTTGTCACGTAGAAAAGTAGTCCGGTTCTGTACCCAGAATTCCCAAATAAGATAGATGTGTATTTGTAGGATGCCATCTAGCGAGAGATTATGATTTGCCGGTATTTGCTGCGTCTCCAAGTCTATTTCCTATGTCCCTTTGTAAGAGAAAACATCGAGGTACTGTCCTTTAAAATGGAACACCTTAAAGTTTAGTTCTTTTTAAGAGACAACGTCGACGGATGTCCTTTGTAAGAGAAAAGTTTGAAGTATTGTCCTTTGTAAGAAAAAAAAATCTAGGTATCGTTCATTATGAGAAGAAAACGTTGAGGTATTGTCCTTTGTAATCGAACACGTCAAGGTATTGTCCATTGTAAGAGGAAAACGCTGAGATCTTGTCCTTTGTGAGAGAAAAGGTCGGAGTATTTTCCTTTGAATCAGAAAACGTAGCGGTTGTCCTTTGTAATTGAAAAAAGTCGGTATTGTCATTTGTAAGAGAAATCGTCGAGGTTTTGTCCAATGTAAGATAAAAAACGTTGAGATATTATCATTTGTAAGAGAAAACATCGAGGTAATGTCATTAGTGACAGAAAACATTGAGGTATTGTCCTTTATAAGAAGAAATGGTCGAGGTATTGTCCATTGTAAAAAGAAAACATCGAGGTATTGTCCTTTGTGAGAGAAAAAAAGAGAAATATTATTTGTAAGAGAAAACATCAAGATATTGTCCTTTGTAAAAAGAAAAGGTCGAGGTAATGCCCATTGTAAGAAGAAAACGTCGAGGTGTTGTTTTTTGTAAGACAAAACGTCAAGGATTGTACTTCTTGAGAGAAAACGTCGAATTTTTGTCCTTTGAAAGAGAGAATGTCGCGTTGGCCTTTGAAATTGAAATCGTCGAAGTATTGTCATTTGTAAGAGAAAGCGTGTTTCATGTGATAGAAAACGTCCAGGTATGTTCCTTTGTAAAGAAAGAGCAAAAAACGTCAAAGTAGTGTCCTTTGTACAATGTAACTAAAAACGTCAAGGTATTACCCTTTGTAAGAAAAAGGCGAAGTATTGTTCTTTGTCATGGAAAACGCCAAGGTAGTGTTCTTTGCACTTAAAAACTTCGAATTATTGTCCTTTGTAATTGAAAACGTCGAGGTATTGCCTTTGTGAGAGGAAGCCTCGAATTGTTATCCTATGAAAGAGAAAACATCGCGGCGGTCCTTTGTAATTGAAAACGTCGAGGTATTGTCATTTGTAATGTAAAACGTCGAGGTAGTGTCCACTGTAATTGAAAACGACGAGGTAGTGTCCTATGTAACGGGAAACGTCGAGGTACTGTCCTTTGTAACTGAAAAAGCCGAGATATTGTCCTTTGTAACTAAATACGTCGAGGTATTGTCTTTTGTAATTGAAAACCTCGAGGTATTGTCCTTTGTAATGGAAAACGTCGAGATATTGTCTATTGTACTTGAAACATCTAGGTATTACCCTTTGTAATTGAAAACGTGAGATATTGTCCTTTGTAATTGAAAACGTCTAGGCAGTGTCCTTTGTAACTGAAAACCTCGAGATATTGTCCTTTGTAATTGAAAACGTCGAGGTATTGTCCTTTGCAAGGAAACACGTCGAACTATTGTCCTTTGTAATGGAAAACGTCGAAGTATTGTCCTTTGTAAGATAAAAAAAAAAATAACTTTGAGGTATTGTCCTTTGCAAGGAGGAACGTCATGTCATATCCGGAGAATGTCAGCTGGCGATACAGCACAAGACAACTTCCTTTCTTCCTTCCTTCTTTATTTATTATGTCATTCATTCATTCTGAATTTTAGATCCAACTTCCAACAATATTGTAACTTTAGCATGAAGAAATGATCATATTTTTATTAAGACACTGGACTAAGACATTATAGCACCTTGTTCAAGAAAACTCCCATGTAATTATCGCAGCTAGAGAATCGAACTAGAATTTCATGGTCACAAAATCTAACATCTTTTCCATTGAGCTGCAAAGACAAAAAGGATAAAGAACAGCCACAATAACAGAGAAAAAAAAACAACAGAAAGCAACCAACCAACAACATCAAGGTTCTTTTCTATTCAATTTCTGAAATATTGATAACGTCGTCAGATGATATTGCCGTATAATTATATGGCTGGAGGGTCCGTGGAAAATTTCACGTCAAAGGTCGGCACCGAACAGAGCTGAAAAAACTGATACAACCTCCGGCATCGTTCCACAATTATTAACCCATTACCGGACAGACATAATAGTTTACGCCTCTGCAAGCCACGGTTTCGGAAAAGAATTCGGGAAAAGAAGCTACTGCTTATAAAAAACAGTTGATCCCTTTCCAACTTCTTTTTTATTATAAACAATAGACTGGAAAGAAATTATGGGAAACGAACACACCAATCTTAAATTGCTTGTTTATCCAACAATATTTGCCGCCTTGTAGAATTGGATGTTTTTCTTAGTTTCCAAAGGTTATCATAGTGATTTTTTCTATGGTTTGGTCTAAACAACTGAATACTTCATTTCGTGCTCTCAGGTATGTTATCGAGAAATATTGTTGAAATATTTTTCGATATTTCATGGTTACGATCAGTGAAAATACCGATTTTTTTTTTATAATCTAACTCTTCAGTTGAAAGCAGAAAAAGTTGTTCCCGCGCAATAGTTACCTAGATAAATAGCGCGTGCCTCACAACTCATCCTCGGATACCCCGGGGTCTCCCTATTTGCTATGCTACATCGACCCTGGGACAATTGACTAATAAAACTTTGAATCAGCCGCCGAAAATCGATACGAAACGTCATAGCGTACAGTCCACTCGTCCATCACAAAATGATGATGGAACCGATGAAAAGCTAGCATTCGGCAAGCAGTAAAGCGAGGGAAATTCAATTAACTGTCCCAGGGGCCGGTGTAGCGTAGCAAATAGGGAGACCCCGGGGTATCCGAGGATGCTCACAACTACATGTATATGAAATATGACGTAATTTACCTTTCATTACTCGTGCTTGACGTAATTTCATAATGCGTTGCTATGCAGAGGGGGTACACCAAGGGGAATGACCGAAAAGAATAGGACTGGATGAAAGTACTAAATAGAAGAGCCACTCGTGACAATATACCCGATCATAGCGACGAAGTTCAAGAGATGAAATAAGTTTCGATCATTCACCGTTAAAAGCAAATATCCTCTATGTATTTAACTTTTTACCACACAATCCTGACTTTTAACACCCCTGAGAGAGAAGCCCGTGGAAAACATTGTGGGAAAAGGAGAAAATGCTGGTAACCACATGCATAACCCGTTCTGCTAGAACCAAATTTCAATTTCTGAATTATATTTATTTAGTCATCTGCAAGTGTTTTCAATTTGGACCAGTCTAAAATTTTGTCGTTTGGTAAAGTTTTAAAGTGATAAGTGGTACCAATCCGTATACAAAGGCAGGTGGATAAACTGCAGGCCTCATAATTTCGTAAGACTGAGATTTTGGCTGACAGATTGAATTATTTTTCACTTTACATAAAATTCCTTTTAGTTGGTTGGTTGTATTGGGGTTTAACGCACATGTGTTTCCTGGCTTTCTCACACCGGTACTAACACTACTTTCTTTCCAAAGCCACCAACTACTTTTCTCACATGCTTCAGCAGAGGTGAGAGGCGAAAATACGCCGGAAAGAAAGTTCGCCTCAACCGGGTATCGAACTCACAACCATCAGGTCATAAGTCCGACACGCTCACCACTGAGCCACCCGGGCGGGCAAATTCCATTTAGTATCCACATGCTTTTGTTAACGATTGTCAAAGGTCTAAATACTACTTTTAAAGCAGAAATCTCCAAATCACAATGAACATAGACAACCATTCATGACAATTTTAGCAAGTTCGTTTCAAGTCCTAAGTACTAAATAGCAATCAGTCGGACAGACAGACAAACAACAAAGGATTAGGTTAAGACAAAATGCAATAACTGTAATACGGATAAACCCCACAATGTGTCAAGAACACCATATAAGTCTATTTTTGGAAAAGGTTTACCGGGAAAACTGCCATTCCCACTGAGAAGTAGAAATATCAACTCCCTTGCAAAATCGGACTTAGAAACATTATATACAAACCGACAGCCATTTTTTTCCCCGTATTTTGTGCACCAGTTGGCATTCCTGACCGGCTGTTGACCATTTTTGTAGCCGCAATAGGTGAGCCAAAAATACAAAAAATGCATCATCGGTTTACTTCAAAAACATCATAACTACAGCTGTAGTTACGAAGTCTTGGAAGTAAACCGAGGACATGTCTGGTTAAAATAGATATAGAGGATTCTTCTTTGTCACGGTGATAGATCGAAATTTATGATCTAGTGAATATCATCGGTAATATTTTGATGAGTGGCTGCCCCATGCATGAAAATATTATATTGAAGATGTTCACTCGATGAAATATTTTTACGATCTTTAACAACCCCCTCCCCCCAAGTATTTTATTTATGTCATGTTTTTAAACAATTGGGGAAGGGGGCTTAATCAAAATCCAGTACATTTCTTTTGGGGAAGGGGGGGCTTAATCAAAATCCAGTGCATTTCTTTTTCAGTCATTCCCCGTGGCGTACCTCCTCCTCATAGCAACGCAGTCCAATATTACGTCAAGTACGAGCATTGTAAGGTAAATTACGTCATATTTCATCTCGTTATGAGTTTGAATTTAAAAACCGATATTTTCACTGGACGTAATCATGAAATATCGAAATATATTTCACCGATATGTGTTGATAACCTACCGGTAAGCATAAAATAAAACACTAGTATTTAATCAAAGTTCTGGCATAACATGGTTTCATCCATCTTCGTAATGCAGTAGCAAGTCATCATTCATTTATGGATTAACTCATTACCAATCGACAAAATTGTAGACTTGTCCAAATCGAAAGCATTTGCAGACGACAAAATAAAAGTGAATGAAGAAATGAAATTTGTTTGGTGAAGGGTAGAAAACATTGTAGGAAAAAGGAGAAAATGCTGTTTACCAGCATTTTCTCCTTTTCCCACAATGTTTTATAAAGGCCTCTTTCTCAGGGGCGTCAAAAGTAGGGATTGTGTGGTAATGGATTAAAAAGCAATAACACTTTGTCCTTTGACGTCCGAGAATTTACTGATGACAAAAAGTTTAAGCCCATGTCAACCTGCGCGGACTGCGCAGGCCGACATGGGTTGATACCTTTTGCCAAAGCATAAACCCCAATGTCAAAACGTATTACTCATTTAATTAGGTATAAATTTAGAAATAAATTCTAAATTCCACAACGTTCAAATGTTGTCAGTCATTCATCCGGGCCGATGGAACGTTTCAAAACTAAACGCTACACTTGACTTAGATTAAAAAGTACATATTTCGTGATCCATTATAACTATATTGACCAGCCCAAATAGCTCATTTGTATAGGAGCATGAGATTTGTAAGTGAAAACTCTCAGGTCACTTACAGGTGCGAGTTCATTTTCAACAGCAGGCAATCTATAACCATTGACAATCCTTCGGATGTGACATCAAACCTGTGCCTTGTGTGTCGGTGCTATACACCAAGTACGTTTCAGAACCACGAATAACCTATGGTGATTTCGTCCTGTGTCTTGCATTGTCTGCTGTGCCAAGCACTATCTCGTCTGTCTTGCACTACTGTTATCTCTTGTATCTTGCACTTTCTCCTGTATCTTGCACTATCTCCTGTATCTTGCACCTTCTACTATGGCTTGCACTACTGGTATCATCTGTATCTTGCACTATCTCCTGTATCTTGCACCTTCTACTGTGGCTTGCACTACCGGTAACCGTATCATCTATATCTTGCACTATCTCATGTATCTTGCATTATTTCCTGTATCTTAGACTATCTTGTGTGTCTTGCACTATTGGTATTTCCTGTATCTTGCACTATCTCCTGTATCTTGCACCTTTTCATATAGCTTGTACTACTGGTATCTTCTGTATCTTGCATTATCTCCTATGTCTTGCACTATCTCCTTATCTTGCACTATCAAGTGTGTCTTGCACTGCAGGTATCTCCTGTATCTTACACCATCTCCCCCCCATATAAATAGTCCCCTTTGACGGTAAGTGGCGCATATATTGATGGATTGGTTTTCGTTTATTAATCATCATCACAGGCTGTCTACATGGACGAAACTCCAAAAGGTTGCTGGTTATGTTTACGAGGCTAGTGCAGGTTACGGGATGAAACCAATTTTAAGTTTGACCTCGTTCATACGTAATTTAGGCACATCCATGTTTCAGTGCAAGTGGTGTATCTATTTGTATACTAATCATAATTTCATCATATACCACGTGCCAACACTCAACTTGGTACAGTTTATTTATTGTCTCGTGAAATAAAAATCGTGACAGACGGATTTGACAGCATCCTCATAAAATATGGATAACCAGTGTGGACTTAATTTTAGTACAGGAATGTACTCGTGAAACCATGGTGAAAACGCTGGCTGCTTTCCCACACTGTTCAGATATGACACACGAATGAATCCTGCTTCCGTGCTCATAAAACTTTCTTCGTACTCAGCTCAGTTGATCATGAAATTTCAAACTTTTTGATAAATAGTTTGTCGAATGATTGGTGGATTGAGTTCGTAACTTTCAGAGCAATTCCTTCCATCTTGTCATCAGATTAATTTTTTTTTTCAAAATTTTCTTACTGCATTATTTCTTTACCACACAATCCCGACTTTTGACGATACTGCGAAAGAAACCAATTGAAAACAAGTGTGTGAAAAGCAGAAAATGCTGGTAACCAGCATTTTCTCCTTTCCCCACAACGATTTCTACCCTTTAGATAAAAATTCCACCATTTCAGCGATATTTAATTTGTCGTCTGCAGATGCTTTCAGTTTGAACCAGTCCAACATCTTGTCGTTTGGTAGCCTAAAGAGTTAAGCATTAATAACATTTGATGTTATGTACAAACTTAAACAAAGATATGGGTCACGCCCTTTAAAAAAGGGTGGTTTAATGCATCTGCGAAAAGTATCGACCCAGGTCAGCCTGCGCAATCCGCGCAGGCTGACCTGGGTCGAAGTTTTTCGCCGATAATCAATTTTCTGCATGTCCAAGGACTAGTTTGCCTCATGATTTAGGCTGTTGTTAGACAAAAAGGATTTTATAGATCCATTTCTGACCTCCAGATAAGAAGGAGTGATTGCATTCTAAAGTGATTATTTCTCTTCGAAACCCTATGTTGTGGGTACTCATTAGAATCGTCTCGTCTTGACGAGACGTTTCTAATGAGTACCCACAACATAGGGTTTAGTGAAGAAACATTGATATTTCCAATTTTAAAATCAAAATTACTCCAGATAGGAGAAAGTGATGGCATTCTAAAGTGAGTAGTTCTCTTCGAAACCCTATGTTGTGGGTACTCATTAGAATCTTCTCGACGAGACGATTCTAATGAGTACCCACAATATAGGGTTTAGTGGAGAAACATTAATATTTCCAATTTTGAAAACGAAATTACTCCAGAATGGAGGGAGTGATGGCATTCGAAAGTGATTATTTCTCTTCGAAACCCTATGTTGTGGGTACTTATTAGAATCGTCTCGACGAGACGATTCTAATGAGTACCCACAACATAGGGTTTAGTGAAGACACATAAATTTTCAATTCTGAACTCAAATCACTCCATCTATCTGAGGCACTGCATGATATTCTGAGTTGCTTTGTATGATAGTTCACGGAGATTCAATAATTCCTCTTTTGTCAGACCATGGCCCATTTATTAGAAAAATGAAATAATAATAAAATGAATTATATTAGTGCTGTCAAATAAATGAAAAGTTAGTGGACAGCACTAAGCCAAGAAAAATTAACGGACGATGAAAAATCGAATGATTGAATCTGTGCAGAAAAATTGTAGAGACACTGTCGTATAACCATTCGTTGAATTCAGTATCGATGTTTCCCCTTTGTACTCCAAATCAACAAAAACAGGTACATTTGGAGGAAAAAGACTGTGAGCGTATTTTGATATAATAGCTCCTTTTGTCAGAATATTCAACAGAGAAGTGAACATTATAGATTCAAGATCAGACGGCGCATTTTGTACAGGCTAATATTGGATTTAAAGCGTCCAAATAACGAAAATAAAAATTACATAGACCGGAAAAAAATGGCTGAAGGAAAAACGCAAAGTAAGCAATATCCGGCGGATCACTAGATAACACTTAGTCCGCGGAGGACTATTTTCAATTGACTTTATGGACGGATTAGATAAAGGTCGGAGTACACAGAAAGTGAAGTCTGATCTTTGACCCATACCTGTGATTTTTAGAGAGGTATTTCCACCAAAAGCCGGCACGAAAGAGCCAAAATTGCAAGTTTTCTTCTCGATATGGGTAATCATGTTACGTCTTTGCGGTGTGAAGGTTTACAAAGACTCCCTGAATTCAGCTGATTTTGCTTCAAATGCCTGTATAATTGACTCTATCGGCGTGCAAACGAATAAATTTGTCTTCCCTTTTTTTTTTCTCTCTCTCTCTCTCTCTGTCAAATTCAGGAGTTTTGCGTGGTACATTTTGTGAATTGCGAGGCTCATAACTTGAAGGCCACGAGTTCAAGTCCTACTTAATCCGCTTGGTCCCTCGTGGAAGTGCCCTTTGGCAAGACACTTCAAAGCCCTAACCTAGTACTGGTGAAATCTAGGAAATGCATGAATATGTGACCTGTCGCCGTCATATGACTGAAATAATGTTGAAAGCGGTGTGAAAACACCTTTTAATTAACCCTTTGCCAGACGCCAAAATTTTGGCCTTGTCCAAAATGAAAGGCATGTGCAGAAGACAATTTCAGTGTGGCTCGAACGATTTAATTTTTTTCTTTGATAGAGTAGAAAACATTGTGGGAAAAAGGAGAAAATGCTGGTTACCAGCATTTTTTCCTTTTCCCACAATGTTTTCAAAAGGCTTCTTTTCCAGGTCGTGAAAACCAGGGATTTTTTGGGAAAGAGTAAAATGCATCTTTGTGATACCGTCTACAAAGCAAGACATCACATAATACCAGTTTCAAAAAAATCCACTGTGTCTGATAACATGCTAAATCCAGGAGTAGAACGGTCCTTGGAAATGCTTAAAATGAAGCAGTTCATCGCTTTACTTTGAATACTTCGTAACTACAGATTGTTTCTAGCTGTCGTTACGAGGTTATTGAAAGTAAACCGACGAATTATGATTCCATAAAATTCATTTTATCTAACAACGTGCCAAATCCAGAAGTAGAATAGTATTTGGACATGCATAAAATTGAACAAAGACAAAAATGTTCGAGCGAGGTCAGCCTGCACGGACTGCGCAGGCATAACTGGGTCGATGCTTTTTAATCACACGCATTAAGCCCCCTTTTCAAAGAGCATGGCAAAAGTATTTTGTTGGTTCAAGGATAAACTGGTCAAACGCAAATGACACAACAGAGGATTACATGTGACAGTTCTGACCCTATTTTGACCATCTGTCCTTTATTTCATGTCGTTTTTTACAATGTTATTTCATGTCATTTCTTCTAGAAGAAATCCTTTTTTTTTGTTTGGGGAGTGCGAATCAAGATAAGACTGCACGAAACATGCAATCTCATCTTGAATCTACACTGTCCGATATCTTTTAGATATTTTTGGTTTGAATTATCTTGGTAATTGCAACGACATTTCGTCGGTTGACTTCAAGTGAAAACCTCGTAACTACGGCTTGAAAAAACGTAGTTACGAGGTTTTTGGAGTATACGGACGATTTTTTCTTTCAAATCTTTACCAAACGACACGTTAGATTAATCCAAATTTGAAAGCAGTTGCAGACGACAATTCTAATTTGGCTCTAAATAGAGAAACTTGTCTTAAAAAGGGTAGATAATATTGTGGGAAAAGGAGAAAATGCTGGCGACCAGCATTTTCTCCTTTTTCCACAATGTTTTCTAAAGGCTTTCTTCTTCAGAGTCGGGGTTTTGTGGTAAAGACTTAATCTAATCTTTACCATACGACAGAAATTTTGTCTTGTCCTCTTTGAAAGCTTGTACAAACGACAATTATTTATGTACAGTAGATTGTGAAGTCGGTCTATAAAAGTGCCTAAAAACATCGTGATATACGGTGAAAATCCTGGTCATCAGTCCCCTCTCCTTTTAAGTTCAGTTTTTTTTCTTCAGTTAAAAATACAGGATTGTTAAACTTATGGTTAAAGATGCATCTTTGTGACGTAATTGAAGACGAAAATATGTGTGAAACAGCGTGTTATGCCGTTTTCAACAATATTTCAGTCAAATCATCATGGCTAAAGCGCACATATTCATATAATGATAATAATAATAAAAGTAATAATAATAATAATAATAATAATATGAATGTCATGACTTTCTCCAGTGATAAATCAGACCTCTGAAGTGTTTTGCCCAATGACACTTTCTTAACCCTTTTACCAAACAGTGCCTGGATTTTTACCACTCCGAGATAGAAGCCTTTTGAAAACACTGTAGGAAAAGGAGAAAATGCTGGTAACCAGCATTTTTTCCCTTTCCCACAATGTTTTCTACCCTGCTGGAAACAAAATTTCAATTGTTGAGTTACGTTTATTTTGTTGCCTATAAGTACTTTTAATTTGGACCAGTCTAAAATTTAATCGTTTGGTAAATGGTTAAGGAAAACAAAAACAAAACAGTCCAATCATTGAGGATCGAACACGAGGCCGTCCGGCTACATGTCTTACACTTTATCAATGACCAACGCAGAACTAAAAGCTTGGATTGTGATATCATAACACGTTTTCAGAGAGAGCACCCATGCATATTTAGCCTTCAATTGCTTTTTTTTTTTCAAAACCTTAACCTCAAATGCGCGGCCAGCGAAGATAAAAGATCATGCTGCTTAAAACGTGCAGTCTAATTTGTCATCTTCGCAGTGGACACCGCTTTTGTAATAAATGCCTGGGGAAAAAACGAAACCTTGACATTGCACTTATTGGGGTTCTATCTCTAGATTAAAAATGGCTGTCAGGTTTATTCGGTGCCCGCAGAATAAACCCTTAAGAAGGCTGTTTAGCGCGACTAAGTGACCTTTTGCGGACAGCGTAGATCAAGATCAGACTGCACAAAACGAGCAGTCTGATCTTGGATCTACACTGTCCGATAAAGATATAATTATTGTTCCCCAAAACATAACTTTGAAATTGCATTTATATTGGTTTTCACTATCGAATTTAAATTTTCGTTTAAGCTATTTAGCAGGAAAAGTGTTCAAAAGAATGGAAGCCGGTAACTATCCAGACGGAAGATTCATTGCGGTGATTTTTTTTTGCTTTGAAAGAAAAGACGTTTAAATCCGGAAATAAGTAAGATAAATAAGAAACAAGCTGTAGTTACGAGGTTTTAGAAATAAACTGACGATATATGAAATTTATATTTATTACTCAGAAAAAAAATATAGTTGTTGTTTTGTGTAAGATTTTCTTCGCCGTAGTTGAGTTCTTGATTTGTTTTTCCCTTTCCTGCGCCAAACCGAAATATTGCTATTTCAAAGTTATGCTTTAGGGAATATTATCTCCTGGTACGATGGTAATAACGCAATATTACGGTGATGATAAGGCCATAGTATGATGGTGATGACGCGATAGTACGATTATGATAACGCGATAGTGCAATGGTGATAATGCGTTAGAACGATGATGATAGTGCGATAGTACCATGACGATAAAGCGACAGTGCATTGGTGATTACGCCGAATCACTATACTACAATGGTGATAATGCAAAAGTACCAGATGATAATGCAATAGTGCGATGACGATAAAGCGATTCTGCGATGACAACACGATATGGAGTGCAACACGCGAAAAAGGTCATTCGGACATTTGCGTAAAGTGTCGTCTCTGATCAGCATGTGCAGTCTGCACAGCCTAATCCGAAACGACACTTTCCGATTTTATGTGATTTTCTATTTTACGCAAGTCTACTGTAGCACAAAATCTACTGTAGTCGTAAAGTGCCGTCTCGGATTAGCCTGCGCGGACTGCGCAGGCTAATCTGAGACGACACTTTACGCAAATGTCCGAATGCACCTTTTCATGTGTTGCACTCCATATAATAACGCACTATTACCATCGTACTATCGCGTTGTCACCAGCGTAGTATCGTCATTTTGCGCTATCACCATCATACTCTTGAGCATCGCTTTTAAAATCAACAAAATCGCAGGCGATGGCCCCAATGATACACCGTAAAAATGCTGGTTATCATTTTCGGTTTTGCTTTTGACGATCTTTTTACAATGCGTCTTACTTAAGGTCATTAAAACTTAAGATTTCGTTTTTAATAATTAATGGCCAACTGGTAATCTGAGTGTAAGAAGTTAGAACCTAGGGTCAATATTCGTCAACTATTTTTAAGAATGTTTTTTGTCTTATTCTGGAAGATGTTCTGACTGTGAAAGTAACAGATCTTCTGATTGGCTAAAACCAAATGGTTTAGCCAATCAGAAATTCTGTTGCCTTCACATTGACGAAATTCTGAAGAATAAGACTGAGAAAGTTCTTAAGAACGGTTGGTGAATACGAGCCCAGGTGTAACCATATTGCGTTACCAACCGATTCTCCTTTTCCCATGATGTTTTCAAAAGAAGCCTTCTTCATGGTCAATGAAAATCTTGATTTCCTATAGACAAAGTATAATTTGCAACCGGAGGTGTAAGGGCCAAATGTAACTATGGCAGAAATCGATGTATATTTATCATAATTCACAGGATCTAACTGCTAATTGGTTATGTACCATGGAAACTGACTCGTCGTTCTGTACACCATTGCTATCCTTCGCTTGATCCTTTGTAAATCAAAGCGCTAACGCACTGAAGGCAGCGGATTTCTCTGTTGGCTCCAAACAAATGCTACTAATTGGTTTGTTCTAGGATTTTTTTCCCTCATAAAATAATAGAAATCAAAACGGAAAGTTTATCAAAGAACACTTATCCTTGAGATTAGGGTACGAGTTCACCAGGGTCCGAGTTTTCCAACAATGAGTTGTTATTGTATAAATGTGCCTGATGGTGGAGAGGGGTTCAATCATGCACGAGTTTTTGATCCATTAAGCTTTTTTATCTTCAATTAAACGAGGCAACTGAAAAATGATTTTATTTTTTCAGATAACATACAGTATCAAGATGAACTGCTTAATTAGAATTTCATTGGCAGAACTATTTTGTTAGTGTACGAAACTGGTTTTGATTACACTAGTATATCTAGGCAAAAACTGCCGGTGTAATGCAGAGAAATGACCCCCGTTACAAAATGACCTACAGTCATTTCTCGACGTAGAATAATGACCCCCGGGTCATTTCTCTACGTCCAGAAATGACCCCCGGGTCATTTCTCGACGTAGAATAATGACCCGGGTCATTTTCCTACGTCTAAAAATGACCCATGGGTCATTCCTCTACGTCGAGAAATGACCCAGGGGTCATTTTGTAATAGGGGTCATTTTTCTGCATTACACCGGAAACAAAAAAAATCTGACCTAGATTTTAAAAACAGCAGGCGCCAAATTCAGTCAGCAGTTATCATTTCGAATTGAATCTCACAACATAACGGTGATGACGATGTCAATGAGGATGACGATGACGGTAATGACGATAACGATGATGATGATGACGACGCCGACGCCAATGATGATGATGATGCTCTTTCCTCAATTACATAATCATTTTAAACATTGCCAGTTTAGAAAGAAACCTTAAGTTCGCAGAATTCTTAAAAATTTCGACAGTTTATTACGTTTTCATACTTCGCAGATTCGTTGCTTATGACAACAGACATTTATTTACGCGTTTAAAAATATGATAAAAATCTCGGTTGATTAATTTACCCCGGTAAATATTGGAAATATTTACAAAACAAACCTCGTGTCACCGAGGCAATCAGACATGTCGTTCTACACGATTGGTTTTTACCGACAAATATGCAAATTAGGTGTCTGGTTCAATATGTCCCAAACAGAAAGATAAATAACTCCAAAACGGTTAGTAGTTGATTACTTGATTAATTAATTGATGTTGCAACGCCGCACGCTGCAATCGTTAAGCTTGCACGTATACCACGGAGACAGCTCAAATATGGTTTGCAACACGCGAATGGGGGCATTCGAAGATCTGCGTAAAGTTTCGTCTCGGATCAGTCCGCGCAGGCTAATCCGAGACGCCACTTTACTACAACATTAGAGTTAGTGCTCCAGTACGTAGACCTGCTCAGGACTGCACGGGCTGATCCGAGATGACACTTTATGCAAATGTCCGAATGTCCCACTCCGCGTGTTGCAGGCCATATGAACCATGCTCTGACAAAAGGGGGTTAAATGCCTGGCCGCGATCCATGATACAACACGTCACATATCTATGCATTCATACAATCATTTTTTTTCTACCGACTGAGTGATCAGGAAAACTGGTCCTTGGACACGCACAAAGTTTGATTGATAGCGAAAAGTTTCGGCCTAGGTCAGCCTGCGCGGACTGCACAGGCTGCCTCGATCGATACTTTTCGCATTAAGCCCACTTTTCACAAAGCATTGTATCCAATAAAGCCTCGAGGTCACGAGTCCTAGATCCAACCATCGAGCCCATTATCTCCCGATAGATGGCATTCTACAAATACACATCTATCTAACTTTGGCATCCTGGTTACAGAACCGAACTATTTTTCTGTTAATGTTACTTTGAATTTCAACCTAAAATAAACGTTTACTTGAAATAAAACGCTACCTGGTGCGATTCAATCAGCTATGAGCAGCAGTTAAGAGAAATCTATTGCTGAAACAGGCCTGATTTTTCCTCAAAAGTATTGATTAAAGCCATTTTCTCCATTGCTACTCTATAGCGCGTGTATCTAACTTTGGCATCCTGGGTACAGAACCGAACTATTTTTCTGTTACTGTTAATATACTTTCAATTTCAACCTAACATAAAC
The DNA here is from genome assembly GCA_943736015.1 of Tridacna crocea. Taxonomy (NCBI): domain Eukaryota; kingdom Metazoa; phylum Mollusca; class Bivalvia; order Cardiida; family Cardiidae; genus Tridacna; species Tridacna crocea. The sequence continues at coordinate 26,209,920 of OX031066.1, read as the reverse complement.
GTTTACTCAATAGAAGGCTACCTGGTGCGATTCAATCAGCTATGATCAGCAGTTTAGAGAAATCTATCGCTAAAACAGGCCTGATTTTTCATCAAAAGTATTGATTAAAGCCATTTTCTCCATTGCTACTTTATAGCGCGTATCACTACAATCCCCCAATTTTGGGGAGAGTGATGTGTCATATAAGACAGGTCGAATCTCCGAAAAATATGACATGCGCAGACGACGCCATCGAGACACGGAGGAAACACCAACCACGGTTGGGAGAATAAGCACTGTCTGAGGCTTGGTTAATTGTACTTTTTCTAAATTCGATTCTGTGCGACTTTGTGGGTTTTTGGCGGACAGTGCAGATCAAGATCAGACTGCACAGAATGTGCAGTCTTATCTTGGATCAGCACTGTGAGATTTCGCAAAATTGCTTTTGGCTGGAAATCTTTAGTTTATATATCTAACATCTTATGCACTGATGTTACATTGCAAGCCTGGCAATCCAATTGGCTAGGACAAAACGTCACAGCCAATCAGATGGCTAGGTTTGGAATTATGGAACTAGGACAGGGAATAGAGCTCCTGGCCAAAGACTTATACATGTAAACACTCATTCAAACAATTTCCGTTTTCTTTTTGTTTCTGACGAAAAAACGAATTCTGAAGACATTGCAGGAACAGCCGAATTCCATCATGGGAGCCGTATTCGATTAATCGTCAAGTAATTAGCTCTGTAAAAAGGGGATTAACTCTTACCAAATGACAAAATTTTAGACTGGTCCTAAATTCAAAGCAATTGCAGTCGACAAATAAAAGTGACTGAAAATTTGAAATTTGTTTTGGGACGGGTAGAAAACATTGTGGGAAAAGGAGAAAATGCTGGTTACCAGCATTTTCTCCTTTTCCCTCAATGTTTTCAAAAGGCTTTTTTCTCAGGGTCGTTAAAAGTCGGGATTGTGTCGTAAAGAGTTACAGGCTTCTGCAAAAAGTATCGACCCAGGTCAGCCTGTGTGAAGACCGACATGTGATGAAACTTTTTGCTAGATTCCTTTTCGGTTGTCCAAACAAAATGAATTTAACGTAGTAGACCCCTAATAGAAAACAGCTATTTCCACAATAATATTATCCTACAGAATTTGCTATGATTAAAAGAGAGTGTTGTTGTACTGCTTCAACCAAGCCACTTTTCCCATTTTGTATTTTCTAGAATTATCATTTATAAATCTAAAACCACTCTATTTCATAAAGAGAGACAGTAATTACCTCCCTTTTTTGAAAACTAACAAAAGTATCTACAAATAATTTCAAGATAGACATGAAGAAATTTCTGGTTGGTTAAAGATGTGTAAAAGTATCATACCTGTATAAATTCGTATTTATCAACTATCAAAAAAACTTTATGCAATGCAGCACTAGAGGTATTAGGGGTCTACTTCCTTAAAGCTCCCCGATTGGAATGATGACTTTAAGCCCCCTTTTGCCAGAGCATGGCTATATATACTACTCAAAATTTGGTAGGGATCACCCTAAAAGATTCACTCTAAATACATATGTGGCATGCATCATGTTTGGTTTTACAGTACATGTATGTTACATTTCCATACTAAGCAATAAAATAACTAGTGGAAATGGATCTTTAAGCCTTTACCTCACAATGCCGACTGTTAAAGGCACTGAGAAAGAAGCTTTTGGAAAACATTGTTGGAAAAGGAGAAAATGCTGGGTACCAGCATTTTCTCCTTTTCCAACAATATTTTCGACCCTATTACAGACACCATAGTGTACGTTGCATTTTTTATTTTTTGGTAAGCAAATGTTTTCAACTTGGACAAATCTAGAGTTTTACAGTATGGTAAAGAGTTTATGCAAAACTGTTTTAACTTATAAACCCCACACAGAACTATGTAAGTGATCCCTATCAAAGTTTGAGTAGTATATAATAAATATACTTCTATAATATTGTGTATAAATACTTGGGTATATTATATAAATACTTTGGTTAAAATAACTTCGCCTTACCTGTTTTTCTGTTTCCTTGCCTTTTAGTGGGGTAATCACCCGTTCACAATAGCAGCCCTCCAAGAACGCTGCGCCCGAGGGCCGGGACACAGTCTCGTTCTCAAAATAGAACAATATGTTCTGAAAGAGCACGAAAAATCGCTGCTGCCATTTCCCGGTATCCGAACTTTTCTTGTAGAGAAAGCCCGACATATTGTTTTCCCGCCGTGCTTTGCAAACCAGATACATCAGCTGGTTATCGTTAAAACGTATACTTTTCTGCATTTTGATTGTGGATGATTTTTTAGTATCCTTTATTGACTTTTGTCTCACGTGCAATTCTGTCCTTTTTTGTTCTTCTTAAATTCCCAGGATGAATTTTCTGTCGAACTCTTGAAAAAATATAAGAAGACGTCTTTGCTGCTAACACATCTGTCTCACTCTGAAATCTGCTTGTGCGTGTGACGTCAATTCTGGTTGCAGCGAAACTGTCTCAATTTTTAAATATCCGAGTAAATTCTCACAAAACGTTTCATTTTATATTTTGAAAACATTCCAAGTATTTGGTGCCATACAGCAGCACTCTGTTTTTTTCCTTAAAACGAAATTTCATCTTTATTCCGAATTATTCTAAGAAAGAAAAAAAAAAGGGAAGTATCGTCTGTAGTTCTAACCTTCCACCCAAATTAACTCAAACCATCTTGTCGTTGTTATCTGAAACAAAAGAAAAAAAACAAACTTAAAATCTAAAAAGAAAAGAACAAAATCAATAACCTTTTCAAAAAAGATGTAGAAAAAAAATAACATATAAAGATTTGATTCAAACAAGATACACTAATTAGCAGCAGAACTTGCCGTCAGCGAAAACATACTGCTAGCACTGTGAAAATTGTCTCTCTGTAGGTTTGCAATTGTCGCAGCTCTGTGAATCAATTCCGTGTCCAAAAACCCACCGCAGAACGAGCCACTACGTCAGTATCATACCTTTCACTGACTTTCCCCGATACTGGAAGGTACTGTATTGTAACTTGAGGTAGTTTTCATTAAAAATCGATTAAGACCGCAAATCCTGGTGTCCCCGAGAAAGTTTTACCGAGGCATTTAGATCTTCTTATTTGGTTTTTACTGCTTCTTGCCTCAAGATTGTAAGCTGACGCAAAGATTTTTTCAAGGCAAAATAGCAATACTAAATTGTGGGAAATCTTAAGGATTTTTTTTTCCGTGTCTCACTGTTTGTGGAAATTTTAGGCTTTTATATTTGTGTAGCCAAAGTTTGTCAGTTATAATACTAGATATTTTTAATATAAGCCGCAATCTGGCAAAAGGGGACTTAATGCATCTCCGTGATTACTTATAACAAGCAAGCCATCACATAATCGTGGACCTATAAAATTCATTATGTCTTACAACCAATGAAAACATAAGGTAGATAGGCCCTTCGACATCCAGCAAATTGACCTATAGCGAGAAGTTTCGGCCGATTTGGTAGCATTTTCATTATTTCACTGTGACAGTTCAAAAATCAATTTTTTTTTTTCGTCTTCACCAATACTACCCAAAGAGAGTGCTACGTATTTCAGTGCACCAATAGCATTACCAGTATCATATAAAAGAAAACGCAGGTTCACTTTTGATGCAAAATCCACGACAAAAATACATGCGCAGCAGGATGCGTACAAACATTTCTCATAAACGTCTTTAAAGCTAGATCCACTGCATGTTAAATGAATTGCTCTAAGTGAAAAGGGGATTAATGCAACTGCAAAAAGTCTCGACTTAGGTCAGCCTTCGCAGAATGCGAAGGCTGACCTGAGTCGAAACTTTTTGCTATTGGACTCTCTGCTTGTCAAACGACCAGTGCACCTCACGATTCAGTGGGTAATTATACAAAATGGAAATTGTATCGGTCAATAAATATGTGATAGTATCAGGCACTATGGAGATTCATTAAACCTCCTTTCGACAAAGCATAACTCTCGTATTAATTTTACTTAAGGGAAAAAATCATACATGTATTCTATATAGACTTTTAAAGGTAGTGGGCCCTTAATAGAAAACTGTTATTACCACTGTAACATTATCCTACAAAATTTGCTATGATAAAAATGACTATTATCGTACTATTTTGACCGAGCCACTTTTTCCTTATTTTCCTTCTTATAATCATCATTCATAAGTCTAAAACCACTATATTCTCATTCCAAAGGGAGATAATAATTACCTCCCTTTTCAGGAAAGTAACAAAGTATCAACAAATAATTTAAAGGTTCATATCAAAGGAATTTCTGGTCGATTAAGAACTTAAGAATGTGCAATTTTTTATACCTGTATCAAACCGTATTTAACAACTACCTAAAAAAAATAATCCACGTTGCACTAGAAGTGTTACTGGTCTACTACCTTAAATGCTGTAAATTACTTGCATATCTAAATCTTGACGGTCTATAAGCATATTGATTACGTATAGACTTGCCACGTGGACCACTACGGCAGACGATCTGTGGCAAAAATAAATCACCTTCTACAACGGAAGTGATATAAAGATGATCAAACGGTAACAAAAGATATTTTATGCACCATCTTGTTCTACGCCGAGCAATAAATAACGAGAGAGCAGCCGAGGTTTAATTCCTGTCTGAAAATTTTGTCTCAAATCGATGGCTAATTAATCGACGACACTTCATGTCTTATGAAGAACTTTTAAAGCCCCTGTGAAGTCCAACACATAGGTAATTTTCACTCTTTTATAACTCGAGAATATACTGGACAACAAGCATATATAAGATCGGAGAAAACCCGAATGTGTCAATTACTGAATTGGTTTTCATGATATACGTATGCGAAAATGCATGGAGAAGCCAGTCGATTTCAGGACGTTATTGATAGAGACAACCTTTGTTATCGTTCGCGTATATTCGAACTAGGTCTCAAGAACGTCACGTGATAACATTGCAATGCATTATTGCTATGACGTCGTACACAGGACTATTGTTTACACTTACAATACTATGTCATCGGAGAGTAAGATTGCTCATGCTGAACCTGTTTTCTTATTTCGATGTAGTAAACTCTTCCTGAACTGATAATTCAATAAAAAGCAACGATCAGCCTGTGTCGTCGTTTCTGTTTACAGTGTCGTTAAACTTATTTTTTCAAGCCTAGAATGGGGACAAAACGATCAAATGAATGAAAGTTTTGTTTAACCGCGATGAATTGTCACGTGGTGTTTAAGTCGCTATAACATGACTGTGGAGATTAACGAAGAAATGTCGGCTAATCGTCTGCGATCAGTGTAAACAAACATAATTATGCGACATGGTAGGATCTGTTCTAGTTTCATTATTTTTTCTGCTATTTGCTGGAACTTTTACAAACTGCACCTTTACATATCGTTTATGTCAAAATAATCGCCATATTTTTACATGTAAAAATAAAATCTACTTTCATTTTATAAACAGGCCCTTACACATTTTGGACTTTATTACGACTATAAGACCTTTCTATTCTATATTTAATTTTATGGAATCGTTTAAATCGTGCAAATTGTGAATCTGTCGTCACAATATAAATAAGTTCAAACTGATATATGGCTGGCAAGTTTGCAACACGCGAAAAAGGACATTCGGATATTTCCGTAAAGTTACGTCTTGGACCAGCCTGAGCACGCCAATCCAAGACAACACTTTACGACTTCATTGGATTTTGTGCAACAGCAGACCTGCGCAAAACAGAAAATTACATACAAACGGAAAGTACTGTTTCAGATTAGCCTGGATGGACTTTACGCAATTATCCGAATGCCTATTTTCGCCTGTTTGAGGTCATATATCAGACATCATTGTGAAAAGGAGGCTTAATGCATCTACAAACAGAAACAGTATCAACACAGGTCAGCATAGGCTATTCAAGTTATGACGATTTTTTAAAAAAATTTTCTTCATTTTGACCCTCGTCGACTTTCGTAGTGTTTCGTAGCGTTTCAGTAACGGAAACAGCATTCTCCAAACTAACACAGAACTTGATATGGCAAAAACAGGAAACAATTATATAGCAGCCCGTCGCTTCTGGCATATGACATTCCATGTCTGGTGTTGACTTGCAAACTATAATACGGTGTTTCTGTATTTTCCAATGTCCATGTATTTTTCAGAGATATTACAAACATTTAGAAATAAAGCGTTATAAAAAACTAAAGAGGTGATTGGTTCCTTTCCAACACACGATATCAACAGCTTTAAAATTGAGAAGGAAATAAAACATTTGTCCCCTTTTCATCACCGATCTGCATTTTGTTCAAGAACACGTATTTACTTGTTCTTCAGACAATCTTTTACTCTGTTTTACAAGCATTTGTTTTTAATAAGTTTATATACTGACCGACTTTAGAAAGGCATCGCTTTATCCTTCAAATACTTTCCCTCTAATTGAAAATACTAGGCAGATCGCAACAACAGGCTAAATCAAAGTCAATCAAAAATCGGTTTGGATATAAATGCCAATAAAATGTTAAAAGGTCTTTTGTTGTTCTTACTGGAGAGTTCATCAGACCTCTCCAACAGTGGTGAGTTTAAAAGGCAGACTGCCACCGAACTTGCTGCCTAAGACCATTTTTCTTGCAAAATTTTTCTGATATCTACAGCCTGTTTCGTCATGGTTTTGTAAATAAAGCGAAATAATAAACCGAAACAGAAAACAGACGTGGTTTATTTTTATATGAAGAATTTTAGAAAAGTATTTGTTATATCAATTTGCCATGGCTGCATACGACCCCTAAAATGATTGTAATTTTTCATTAAGCAAACGAACCTAAGCAGAAGAAAAAATCAGTAGAATTTCGTTAAAGAAGAGAAAGAAGACTGCTGGACAAGATTATGCGACTTGAAACCGCGACAAGAAGGTCAAATGACCGTCATGTACAGCAAATGAGGTTTCTACGCGGCGACCTTTTTACTTGTTTGTTTACATGTACCAAAATGCATTGAAATTAAAAGTCAATTAACTATTTGAAAACATTGATGCTGACCTCTACTGGCTTCTTTTTTTTAAAGAAGCCAACTTATATAGTATGAGTGTCGGATCTCAGACAGAGATACACATAAAAATGTTTTTTATTTAAGTGGTGCATTTCTAAAATCATTTAATATATAACTTAGATCATAATCATGGTTATCTTGGCATAAAAACCGATTGAACAGAAGAGAAAGACAATTCAACATTTAGGCAACAATTACTAGTAACTCTTTACCAAACGACAAATAAAATAATTAATATTAATAATGAAAATATTTATCATTTTCTATCAAACCCTATGTTATGGGTACTCATTAGAATCGTCTCATTGAGACGATTCTAATGAGTACCCACAACATAGGGTTTGGAAGAGAAATAATGGATTTAGAAATTACCATCACTCCCTACTATTTGCAGCTCTGAATTTGAAAGGACTTTCTATCATCAGTATATTCCGCTTATGCAAAATGTAAGAAAGTACTTTCCTGAATGTCAAGTTCTGATTTCAAAATAATTTTTCATAGCTTGGTGATGAAACTAAATGATCTCGTTTTGTTGTTTTTTTTTTAAATAGAAACGCACTATAAAATAGGAAGAAGCACCGGTGACGTAGCGCCGCTCTCACGTTACTATTAAACATCTTCTGTCTTCATGTATCCGAAGAAAACAATAACCTAGTCGGAAAACAAAGAAGTTTCGGAAATAATCGGTATCGTGTGACGGTCAGGCACGATCTTCTTTTAGGCAAAAAACGTGCTTCCAACATTTATAGACCTTAGAAGAGTATTCGATTTCGACATTAGAAATAGGCTTCAAAATATACTAGTCAAAATGAGGAAATTAATTCCATGCATATTAAACAAAATGAGGCTGAATGTCAGTTTCTTTTTGTTTGTTTTCTTTTAATGATGTAATCTGCGAAGCTATCTAGTGCAGTACACATATCCAAATTGAAACCAAAGCGTTGAGAACGCTGAAGTGGTATTTGTCAAGGAAGTCCAATTTTTAAAAAGTGGGTACGAAAATAGTCAAAGTGGATACGAAATGACCAAAATAAAAAGTATAGGTGGGTACGAAATGACCAAAATCTTACCATATTGCCTAGGTACGAAATGACCTAGTTACGAGATGACGGGAGGCCGAGTAAACAATATGGCTGTTTCCATAGCTCCTTTTGAAAAACGAATGATGAAAACATAGTGCCGCCGCTCATGCATCTTCGCAAGCCAAGGCTGACCATTTACTACGCTACTCTACCCTTGGCAACTTCGCAAGCCAAGGCTGACGATTCACTACGCTAATCTACCCTTGGTGGATCGAGCTTGATTTTTATATTCACCGTATACGCTTTTTCACTGGATGCAGCCAGCTCTAGCTGCAACGAATGAAATCGCTCCTAGCATTTCGTCTTTGATAAAAATAGAACAAGGTCGCAACCTTTCGAATAGAAGGTAAAACATAGAAATCCACGTGGATGTCTGCTTATCGCTTCATGTGTATTCGTAAGCGATTTATTAAACAATATTCCATTTGCCTTTAGAATAGAAATATGATATAAAAGGGGGGGGGGTTTAATAACCAGCATCCAATAGAGGGCACATCGCAGGAATCTCGAAATCGGGCTTAATCAGCCAAGGTAAGATCCACGTAGTGATCGTAAACTTGGCTCGCGAAGATGTATCCTTGGCGGATCGAGCTTGATTTTTACATTCCCCCGACACGCTTTTTCATTTGATGCAGCCAGCTCTAACTGTAACGAATGAAATCGCTCGTAGCATTTCATCTTTGATAAAAATAGACTAAGGTCGGTAGCTTTCGAATAGAAGGTAAACATAGAAACCCACGTGGATATCTGCTTATCGCTTCATATTGATAACTATATTCGTAAGCGGTTTGTAAAAAGATATTTCATAGGATTCCAGAAATATGATGTAAAGGGTGGTAATAACCAGCATCCAATAGAGGCCGCATCGCAGGAATCTCGAAATCGGGCTCAATCAGCCAAGGTAAGATCCACGTAGTGATCGTAACCTTGGCTCGGAAAGATGTCGCTCATGCGGCGCCACAATAACAGTGAGTTCGGCATGGAAAATTGACTACGCCAGACTTTACCCACAAGCATCGACACGCAGGCGTAGAGTAGAAAGCAGGTATGGCGAGGCCCGAGGATGATCTCCCAGAATTATGTCCCTTTGGGGGATGTTTGTGCGACCTTTGTTCAAACAGTGTTATGGGAGACCTCTCTTTCATGCATGGCTTTGTCCCGATTTAAATACAATACTTCAAAACAACTACGAAATAGAGAGATACCTCTTTGGCTCAGCGCTTATGGTATTGGCCTTTTAAACCTCGAAAAAGGAGGGTATTCGCGCCATAGGTTCGAATCCTGCCAGATGCGGTTTGTATTTCAGCCATGCTTATGTCTATTTGTTTCTTTGTTACGGTTGTTGGTTGTATTGGGGTTTAACGCCACTTTAACAGCTAAGGTCATATCATGGCGGTCGGTGACGCACATGTGTTTCCTGGCTTTCTCACACCCGTACTAATACAACTTTCTTTCCAAAGCCACCAACTACTTTTCTCACATGCTTCAGCAGAGCTGAGAGGCGAAAATACGTCGGAAAGAAAGTTCGCCTCAACCGGGTACACCGAACTCACAACCACAAGGTCACGAGTCCGACACGCTCGATACTGAGCCACCCAGGAGGGCTTTTCTTTGTTACGGACTTCGTTCGAAAGAATAGGAATTAAGAAGTAAAATTCAATTTGCAGACTGGCAAGTGCGTGCGAGAGAAACTCTGGCAAGACGGGGCTGAATGCATTTTCGTAATCCATTATACCACGAGAGACATCACATGATGCGGGATCAAAAACATCCATCTCGTCTGATCAGTGACTGTACAAAGAGGTAGAACGGTGCTCGGACATGCGTAAAATTTACGAGCGGCAAAACGTATCGACCAATGTCAGCCTGCGCAGATTGCGCAGGCTAACATCGGTCGATACGTTTTACAGATGCATTAAGCTCCCTTTTTCACAGAGCGTGAGTCACGTGATATTCCCGATAAAACAAGTGCATATTGCTGACTTTCGTTCTCATAAATCATTCATAGTATATTATTTCTGCACAGTACAGAATTATGTTGTTTGCTGTTAGTGATATTATATTGGGTTCCTATCATTGAAATTAACCCCCCCCCCCCCCCCCCCCCAACTACCACACACTTGAATTGTACAAATGTGATTGTGTGAAACCTTTCTGTTATCTGGTCTATATGTGCCCCTCACCCTGACAGTGTGCAAACGTATTTGTGTGAAACCTTTCTGTTATCTGGTCTATACTCGTATGTCTATGTGTCCGAAAGGTTTAATGACCCATTGCATGTTTGTCTTGAAATATCTTTTCTGGGTGTTGGGTATGTAAATATCTCGACGTCTTTAAGCGCTCTCTCTCTCTCTCTCTCTCTCTCCTCTCTCTCTCTCTCTCTCTCTGAAAAGGCAGGACTATTGCTTACACTATTTAATCAAGTATCAGCGTAATATATCCCCTCACGTGCGCAAGAAGAAACCTGTCGCGAGACTTGTACAGAGAAATTAATCAGTTCGACGCAAATTGGTCTAATATGATCAATATCTGGTCAAAAATAGTTGTATTTCTTACGCCTTAGTGAATAATCTATAGCCATAAGACAGACTCTCCATGCTAGTTCCTGACAACTCGGACTTGTCTTATTATCACGTGATTTATTAAATTACTGCGCACGTTGCGGGTTTGGCGAAAATGAAGAAAAAATATAGTTCCAGTCAAAACATATGAATCAGGAACAGTATACACAAATCCTTGTGAATATCGTTTCAATTTCCGAATTCTAAGATATCTGATTGGATAACATTTTTGTCACAACAACTCAGGTGATCAGTCTTGGAACTGTTTTCGAATTAGAACTGAAGTTAGTTGGAAAGTTCATTACCAGAAGACAAAATTTTTGATTCGTCACCGACGACAAAAAAAAAACTTATTCCCGATGATTGGATTCGTCGTTGTCTGCGCATGTCATATTCTTTGAAGATTTAACCTGTCTGCTATGACGCAGCACCGATCCCATAAGTTAGGGAAAAATAGGGCTTACTTCGATATGTAAACATGTTTTAAATCAAAGCTATGACACAATCCTATAGGGGTTGTTTAAATACATGGCCGGTACACCAAGGTAGCGTTTTATTGAGTTAATGTTTATTCTAGTTTGAAATTCAAAGTAACGTTTGTCGCCTAGGAAAGTAGTCCGGTTTTGTACCCAGAATAATTGTGTGTGTGTTTTTTTTTAGAATGACATCTAGCGGAAGATAATGTAGCATTCATGTATACAAACAATTAGAAAACGGCGGAAATGGTAGAATCCGGTATTTCCTTTTACCCACAATGTTTTCATATCTGTGTCAAAGAAAAAAGTTTTTTTTTGTTCACTTAGATTGATGTTGTCGTCTGTAAACGGTTTCCATTTGGATCAGTCTAAAATTGTGTTGCTTCGTCAAGAGGTAAGAAAACCGTGCAGTTTGATGTCAGATCTACAGATCATATTCTAGAAATGATGATGATGATGATGATGAACAGAGTATCATTAATCCAATTGTTAACAACATGGGCTGATGCGTGCCTGCGTGCGAGTGTGCGTGCATAGGTTTGTGTATTATATACGCCTTTGTTGTATTTCAGATTCATTGTATTGTATTCTTTGTCGAGACCATATTTTATGGTATTGTATTGTATTGTAGGAACTATCTATACTTTGGAGAGGACTTTGTAGGCTTCCATGCATAGATCCGCGAAAAATCGATATTTTGACCAATCAGGGCATTACATTTATTATACCCGATGTGCAGCCGTGCTGTCTGCTATTTCCGCACCCAAATAAACGACTTTTAACGCTGGAGGAATGCGACAGTATTTACTAATTGTTTTGTAATTCATAATAACAACTAAAACTGTTTAACCCTTTCCCAAATGACAAATTTTAGTCTGTCCCAAACTCAAAGTGTTTGCAGTTAGTTTTGAATTTGATGAGAATGGCAGAAAGTTTTCAGATAGGCTATAAAACGCCGTGGGAAAAGGAGAAATTGCTCGTTTCGAGCAATTTCTCCTTTTCCAACAGTGTTTTCTAAAGACTTGTACTGCAGACATGTGAAAACCATGGTTTGTTTGGGAAAGAGCATATTCGCAAGCCAAGGCTGACGATTCACTACGCTTCTCTACCCTTGGCGGATTGAGCTTGATTTTCACATTCGTCCGATACGCTTTTTCATTGGATACAGCCAGCTCTAACTGCAACGAATGAAATCACTGGTAGCATTTCATCTTTGATAAAAAAATAGAACAAGGTCGCTACCTTTCGATTAGAAGGTAAACATGGAAACCCACGTGGATGTTTGCTTATCGCTTCATGTGTATTCGTAAGCGGTTTGTAAAACGATATTTCATTGGCTTTTAGAAATATGACGTAAAGAGGGGTAATAACCAGCATCCAATAGAGGGCGCATCGCAGGAATCTCGAAATCGGGCTCAATCAGCCAAGGTAAGATCCACGTAGTGATCGTAACCTTGGCTCGCGAAGATGGGGAAAAAGTGAAACTAAGAAAATGTGGATTTTTTTATCATTTCAATCCCTGTTGCTCTTACTACTTTTTTTCTTTCTACAAGTTTATTATTATTATCATAATTATTAACCTCTCAATCACGATCAGTATTCCACAGTTTATATCGATTTCTCAACAGATTTCAGTAGATACAGCCGACGTTGTATTTACTCTAAATCTCAAAGTGATTAATCGACGTAGATTAACTCCGAGAGCGCTAAATACGCTTAACTTGCTTAACCCTTTCACAAACGACAAATTTTAGACTCTTCCAAACTGAAAGAGTTTGCAGACGACAATTTTAACTTTCATAACAATGGCAGAAAATTATCCGAAGGGGCAGAAAACACTGGGAAAAGGAGAAATTGCTCGTTACGAGCAATTTCTCTTTTTCCCTCAGTGTTTTCAAAATACTTGTACTGCAGACACGTAAAAACAAGGGCTTGTTTGAGAAAGGGTTAACTCTTTATACCAAACGACAAGAATTTAGACAAGTCGGAATTGACAGCATTTGCAGAATAAATGTGGCTCCAAAACTGAAACTTGAATATAGAAGAGCTGAAATTATTTTGGGTAAAAGAGAATATACTGGCAACCAGCGTTTTCTCCTTTTCCCACAATACTTTCAGAAGGATTCTTCCTCGGGGTCGTTAAAACCAGGGACTTTTTGCTGAAAGGTTGATATAGGAAATGAAACTTTCAAGTCAAAAAATAAAGGGAAAATTCATTCATTTTAAAAAAAGAATTGATGGAAGTGGGAAGGGGGTTAAGAAGATACATCCTAACGGAAAGTGTAGATCCAAGATTATACTGCACAAAACGTGCAGTCTGATCTTGGATCTACACTCTCCGCAAAAGGCCCTCGGGTCGCGCACAACACAAATGACACTTCGATTTGATAAAAACACAATTGTTACAATTTTTAGGTTTCCTTTGTCGGAATATATAACATAAAATCAGAGTAGATCAAAGATCGGACTGCAAGTTACATATAATCTGATCTTAATCTTCCTTTGTCGTTTAAAAGAAACTTAACTTGTGACATACATCTAAAGTGTCACCCCGTCACAAAAGTTTACCTTGTTACAACGACCCCCCCATGAAAGAAGGTTTTTGAAAACATTCCGGGAAAAAAATGAAAGTGCGGGTAAATATTATTTTCCCCTTTTCTCATACTGTTTCCAACACTTTGCAAAGCAAAGTCTATCATTTGAGCTAGATTTCATTTCTCGTCTGCAAATGTTTTCAATTTCGACGAGTCTAAAATTTTTGTCGTCTGTTAAAGGTAGGTATTTAGATTTTTCACATCTCACCAAATTGACAAAATATATATACAAGTATATTACTGAAATTTACATGAAAAAAACAATACAAATCATCAATAATTAACAATTATTAAAGTACGAAAAAAAACTTGATGGTGTTCCCTAACAAGGCTACGTAGCCTATTAAGGTATTTTTAGATTTCGCACCAGAAATAGAAAAAAAAAGCATTGTGGAAATGTCAAGTGACTTGCACGTGACTAATGACGCTTAAATTCCGTAATATAACAAATATGTAATTATTTTCCATAATGTCTTCTTCGGACGCTATGTTTGAAGTTCCGTCTTTGTATTTCCGGTATGTAAATGAGCGAGTTGTTCACGTAAAGATAGACCGTCGGTGTCGACCTAAGCCGTAGTAAATCTCTAATTTCTCTTGTTGTCGTATGGTTTTCGACTACTGGGGTTTTATGAATGAAAATTAAGAGGCTTTGGGAGTACAAGGATGATTTTTTTTTGTAAAATCTGAAGGGCCACCTTTAAAGAGAGTTACGCGTAACGTTAGGATGATAAATGCCGTCCCGTGGGCCCGAGGTATTTATCTCCGTTACACTAGTAATTTATAGAAATGCGTATCGAATGGGCGGGCGCCAATCTACTAGAAAATTTTCATAGAATTCGACTCCGTTTTTTGACCTCCACCTTTAGACTGATTGCCGTGAACTCACTGACCATTTCCGGAAAGTGTAAATCCAAGATCAGACTGCACAGAACGTGCAGTCTGATCTTGAATCTACACTGTCCGATCAGAGGATATTTTCCGTATAGATAAGTTTAAGATAAGAACATTTGGGTTTATGCTATAGGCTGGAAAGTTTTAACCCTTTATCAGACGACAAAATTTTAACCCTGTCTAAATTGGAAGCATTTGCCGACAATTTCAATATGGCTCAAATGGTGCAATTATTTAGTGCTTGGGTAGAAAACATAGCCGGAAAAGGAGAAAATACAAGTAATCGGCATTTTCTTCTTTTCCCACAATGTTTTCAAAAGGCTCCTTTCCGAAGGTCGTCAAAAGTTGTCATTGTGTGGTAAAGGGTTGATTGGTTTTTTCGAAGGTTACAGGCGGGTACTTAGAATTTTCACATCTCACCAAATTAAAAATATATATATATCACTGAAATTTACTTAAAAAAAAAAAACAATACAAATCATCAATAATTAAGAATCATAAAATGACGTGTACAAAAAAAAAAAAATTTTTTTGTGATATTCCCTTAAAAGGCTACGTACCCTCTTAAGCTATTTTTAGATTTCCCGCCAAAAATACAAAAAGCATTGTGGGAATGTTAAGTGACTTGCACATGACTAATGACTATTAAATTCCATAATGTAACAAACATGTAATTATTTTCCCTAATGTCTAGAACTTCGGACGCTATGTTTGAAGCTTCGTCTGTATATTTCCGGTATGTAAATGAGCGTGTTGCTGATGTAAAAATAGACCGTGTTTCCCTTCAGTGTCTATCTGGGCTGTAGTAAATCTTTAATTTCCCTTGTTGTCGGATGGTTTTCGACAACTGGGGTTTTATGAATGAAAATTATAAGGCTTTGGAGTTATAAGGATGATTTTTTTTGTATTCTTGTAAATTTTTCGTCCCAAAATCTGAAGGGCCACCTTTAAGAGAGGAAGGTCATCTTTCACTTGACATACAGTTACATTAGGGAATACTATTTTGATGGGTTACTTCCCTTTGATACCTCTTCAACATAATCATGGGTGTATCTTTGAATTTGAATGGTGTTTTTGGTTGCTTTCAAAAATATACAGGTCGACTGAGATTAATCGTTTGGCGTTTAAGTCCGTTTTCAACGTTATTTCAGTTATATCGCTGCGGCCAGTGCACCTATCCATGCTTTCCTGGAGTCTTTTTTACCGATTTTCTTTCCAGTCCAATGGCTGCTTTCCCATATAATCATTGTCAAGACAATGATCGGCAGCTTCAAACACAACGTCCGAAGAAGACATTATGTAAAATAATTACAGATTGTTATTTTATGGAACTTCAGCGTCATTAGTCACGTGCCAGTCGCTTGACATTGCAATATCTTTTTTTATTTCTGGCGCTAAATAAAAAAAACATGGGGCTATGTAGCCTTTTAAGGGAACACCATCAGAAAGAGTTTTTTTGTAATTTTATGATTCTTACTTATTGATGATTTGTATTGTAGATACATATATTTTTTAATCTGGTGAAATGTGAAAAAAACAAAATACCCACCTTTAATAACATTTTCTGCAGACTCGTCAAATACTAAAATTTTATCTCAAACACCAACTCATGTCATATCCTATATATCTTACAGGCTTGACCAAACAAATCGAAAGTATGCATCCAAGATCAGATTGCACATTTTGTGCAGTCTGATCCTAGATATATATCCGAGCCCGGTCGGGTTCCTCAGTGGTTCTGGCTCGTGACCTAGTAGTTGTGGGTTCCATATCCAGTAGGGGCAAACTTTCTTTCCGACGATCTTTCGCCTTTAACCTCTGATGCATGTGATAAAGGTAGACAGTGGCTTGTGGAAAAAATGTGTCAGTACTGGTGTAAGAAACCCACAACTATACAACACATGTATAGGTGCAATGACCACAGTGGTATGACCCAAGTTGTTAAATCAGCGTTAAACTCGAATACAGCCAAACAAAGGATCTTTATGGACGTCAAAATGCAGAATTTCATTACAAGAGGACCATGATGGTCCTACATCGCTCACCTAAGTACCAAGAAGCACAGGTCTAAAATAAAAATAAATGTCAAATAACAAGGTTCAAGGCCAAATAACTTCAGTTGTTCTGGTCTGATTACACCCATAATCAAATTCTTCCGAGATCTTCTGGTCATGTATATTTTGCCCAAGTTTGGTGCCGATTGGTTAATAATTGTAGATGCTAGGGTGAAAACAAAGTCAAATATAGCAATTTTTCTAATTCAAGGGCAAATAACTCCAGTCGTTCTGGTCTGATTAGACCCATAATCAAACTTATCCCAGATCTTATGGTCATATATATTTTGACCAAGTTTGGTGCTGATTGGTTGATATTTGTAGATGCTTGAGTGTAAACAACATGAAATATAGCATTTTTTTTTAATTCAAGGGCAAGTAACTCCAGATGTACTAATCCCATTACACCCATAATCGAACTCATTTGAGATCTTATGGTCATATACACTTTGACCAAATTTGGTGCTGATTGGTTGATATTTGTAGATGCTAGAGTGTAAACAAGGAAATGTGAACGGACGACGGACGGTCGGACAGATGACGGACGGACGGACGACGGACGCCGACGGACGGTGAGAGATTACAATAGCTCACTCTGAGCACTTCGTGCTCAGGTGAGCTAAAAATGCCGAATACCTCAGTTTGCATTCTAAATTCAGTGGCAACATTATCGGTTTGTTAAAATGCACTATTTGGTAATATCGGTCATAAATCGTCAAATTCAACGATTTATACAGTGTTTCTGAAAATGTTTCTGAACATCGATTTATCAAGCGACTGATTTACTAGACCAATCAATCAAGCAAACAAACATAGAATTAATCAACTAGATAGGCTATTATGGGATCGATCAACCAATCAATCAGCTGCTTTCCTCCATAAGATGTGTTTGAATGGTGTTTTACGCCGTTTTCAACATTATTCCAGTCATATCATGGCGGCCCTCCATAAAGGAACAGAGATACTTAATTCTGTGAACACCAAATTATACAGTCGACTTTAGGGGAATAGTTAACTCTGTAAATACAGACTTTTTTCCCGGCTATCATAAGGAACTAACAAGCAGAGAGTCATGATATATATATGATTAGACTGCACTTTAAGTGCATAACCTGTGTGTATGAGTATAAATGGCGAGTAACACGTGAAGAAGAGGGGCATTCGGATATTTTCGTACAGTGTCGTCTAGGATCAGCCTGCGCACACTACACATGCTGATCTAAAACGGCGTTTTCGTTTTAATGCAATTTTCTGTTTTGCGCATGTCTACTGTAGCATAAAATCTACTGTAGTCGTAAAGTGTTATCTCAGATTAGCCTGCGCAGATTGACGCAAGTTACGATTTTGTCCAACTAAAAAGACTTCTCTACATTTGTTAAGGCAGTATCACCTAAAGGAAATCAACTATATCCACTATAATATGGAGTGCAACACACGAAAAGGGTCATTCGGACATTTGCGTAAAGTGTCGTCTCGGATTAGCCTGCGCAGTCCGCGCAGGCTAATCCGAAACGACACTTTCCGATTTTATGCGATTTTCTGTTTTACGCAAGTCTACTGTAGCACAAAATCTAATGTAGTCGTAAAGTGCCGTCTCGGATTAGCCTGCGCGGACTGCGCAGGCTAATCCGGGACGACACTTTACGCAAATGTCCGAATGCACCTTTTCGTGTGTTGCACTCCATATTATCCTACAAAATTTGTTATGATTAATAATGAGTGTTATTGTACTACTTCTACGGAGCCACTTTTTTCTTTCCATGTTGTAATTATCATAAATCTAAAACCACTACATTCTCATTATGAAGGGAGATAATAATTACCTCCCTTTTCAAGAAACAAACAAAATATCAACGAATAATTTTAAGATGGATATCAAAGGAAATTCCCGTCTGTAAAAAATGTGCAAATGTATCTAATTGGTATAAATCCTTACTTATCAAGTAATAAGAAATTTTATTCCATGTTGCACAGGAAGCGTTAGTATGGTAGGCCTATTTTATTTCATGCTTTCCGGTAGGATATCGAGAAATAGCAGTGAAAATATTTTTCGATCTTACACTGTCACGACCAGTGAAAATACCGATTTTCACGTTCTTGTTGCCTAGGTAAATTGCGCGTGCCTAACAACCGGATGGGAAATATGACGTCATATATCTTACATTTCTCGCGCTTAACGTAACGTTGCTATGCGGGAGGAGCACGCATCGGGGAACAAGGGAAAAGAACTGTACTGAAATTTGATAAAGCTCCTCCCAGAGATAACAAAAAGAATGAAATAAAATTTAATAGAATATTTTTTCGGTGAAAGATCGAAATTTATTTCATCGAGTGAACACCATCGGTAATATTTTCACGAGTGGCTGCGCCACTCGTGAAAATATTACCGATGGTGTCCACTCGATGAAATAAATTGCGCCACTCGTGAAAATATAACCGATGGTGTTCACTCGATGAAATAAATTTCGATCTTTCACCGAAAAAAAAAAAATCCTCTAAACCTTAAATTAAGATGTGCTTCAATAATGATAGTATTTACGTCCACTAAGGGGAACTCGTCTTGGTGTTCTTACGAACAAAGTCCGTAACAAAGAAACAAATAAACAAATGCATAGCTAAAATTATACAAACTGCATCTGGCAGGAGTCGAACCCATAGCGGACAAGATCCTCGTTTTTCGAGGTATATACAGACCAATCAATAAGTTAACCACTGAGCCAAAGAGATATCTCTTTAGCTCTGTAGTTAAGGTATTGGCCTTTCGTTTGTGCGTTCTAGGGTTCGAATCCTACCTGGCCCCTGTATTTCTGCTATGCATTTGTTCCTGTGTTTCCTTGTTACGGACTTATTTCGTTGTGTGTTACTGTGTTTTAAAAGCACCAGTCCGACCATCACCTCGAGTCAAGTTTACGATCACTACGTGGATCTTACCTTGGCTGATTGAGCCCGATTTCGAAATTCCTGCGATGCGCCCTCTATTGGATGCTGGTTATTATCCCCCTTTGCATTATATTTCTAAAAGCAAATGAAATATCGTTTTACAAACCGCTTTCGAATACACATGAAGCGATAAGCAGACATCCATGTTGGTTTCCATGTTTTACCTTCTATTCGACAGGTAGAGACCTTGTTCTATTTTTATCAAAGATGAAATGCTACGAGCGATTTCATTTGCCGCAGCTAGAGCTGGCTGCATCCAATGAAAAAGCGTATCGGATGAACATAAAAATCAAGCTCAATCCGCCAAGGTTAGAGTAACGTAGTGAGTCGGCGGCCTTGGCTTGCAAAGATGCAGTCCGACTTGCAGGACTAAAGACGAAATCTTTAAAAAAAAGAAGTCTGAAGCAGGACGAAAATAATCGTCTGCAGAGGGTTTTGTACTAACTCTTCACCAAACGACAATATTTTAGACCCTTCGAAATTAACCCTTATCTTGTTAAATAACTAAATCGAAATTTTGATTTTGATAATTTAAACCCAAATATTGCTTTATCAAAGTTATGTTTTGGGGAATAGTGGTGTAGAGCCAAGATCAGACAGCATGTTTTGTGCAATTTGATCTGAATCTACATTGTAAGCAAAAGGTCATTTAGTCCCGCTTAGCAGGCTAAGGGTTAAATGCATTTGCAGACGCCAGATAAAATATAAGTCAAAACTGAAATTTCTTTTCGCATGGGTAGGTTTTCTACCAGCATTTTCTCTTTTTCTCACGATGGTTTCGAAGGCCTTCTCCTTCAAAGTCATTAAACCTTGGGACTGTCCCACCAGCATCTTCTCCTTTTCTCACAATAGTTTCGAAAGCCTTTCTCCTTCGAAGTCAATAAACCTCGGTACTGTTTTGTAAAGTGTCAAAGAAATCATGAAAACTGGAAATGTACCAGACGGAGTTGACACATCACTCCGCCGGGTGTTACTGGGTAACACGACCCGGAGGGCCCCGGGGGAAAACAGAAAAAAATCAGTATTATGACAAATGATACTTGGATACCGAAATGATCTTTTAGAAACCATTGGTGCCATTGATGCCAATGTCTTCGTTTTCACTTCGGCTGTTTTCGATAAAAAAAGCGTCAAGGTATTATCTTTGGCCTTATGTTACGGAAGACCACTCTTTCATGCATGGTTTCATCCCGATTAAAATATGATACTTGACAACTAGGTTAGGGAGAAATCTCTTTAGCTTAGTGTGTATGGTTTTGGCCTTTCGTCCAGGCGTACTAGTTTCGAATCTTACCCGCTCCCTGTATTTCTGCTATGAATTTGACCATTTGTTTCTTTGTTATGGACTTTGTTTATAAGATGGGGGCTCGTCCGGGATTGGCCATCGAGACACAAATCCCTTTTGTTGTCCAAAACCGGACTTTCTGACTTATAAGGCTTTGAGTCATCAATAAATGATGACTTTAAGACGGGATGTGTTACGGGATACCACTCCTTCATGCATGGTTTCATCCCGATATAAATTCAATACCTAACAACTGCGTTAGGGAGAATTCTCTTTAGCTCAGTGGTTATGGTGTAGGCTTTTCGTCCGGGCGTTCTAGGTTCGAATCCTACCTGGTCCCTCTATTTCTGCTATAAATTTGTTCATTTGTTTCTTTGTTAGTATACGGACTTCGATCTTAAGATGGGAACTCCTCCAGGATTGGCCATTGAGCTATTAATCCCATTCGTTGTCCAAAAAACGAACTTTCTGCCTGATAAGGCTTTAGGTCATCAATAAATGATGACTTTAAGAGGGGATGTGTCACGGGAGACCACTCCTACATGCATGGCTTCATCCCAGATTAAATACAATACCTAACAACTGCCTCGGGGAGAATTCTTTTTTGCTCAGTGGTTATGGTGTTAGCCTTTCGTCCAGGCGTTCTAGGTTCGAATCCTGTCCGGTTCCCGTCTTTCTGCTATGCATTGGTTCATTTGCTTCTTTGTTACGAACTTCGTTCGTTCGTAAGATGGGGGGCTTCTCTTCCCACAACGTTTTCTATACAGCTTTTGTCGCTTGAATCTTACTTCAGTTGTCGTCTGCAAATGCTTTCAGTTTCGATGAGCCTATAATCTTGTCGTTTGGTAAACAATTGAAAAATAGAGTGTATATTCTCCGGCTGCTAAGGTCGACTCAAGGATCCTTTATGGACAGAGTAGATCAAGATCAGGCTGCACAGAACGAGCAGTCTGATCTTTGATCTACATTGTCCGATACAGAGTTTTTTTTTTTTCTCCAAAAAATAACTCTGAAATAGCAAGATTTGGGCTTTTCACTATCGTCTGGAAAATTTCATTAAACTGTTTTAACGGGCTAAGTGTTAACCCCTTACCACACAATCCCTACTTTTGACGACCCTGAGAAAGACGGCTTTTGAAAACACTGTGGGAAAAGGAGAAAATGCTGTAACCAGCATTTTCTCCTTTTCTGACAATGTTTTCTACTGTCCTCAACACAAATTTTAAATTTTCAGTCACTTTTGTTTTTGTCGTCTGCAAATGCTTCCGATTTGGACAAGCCATAAATATTGTCGTTAGGGTAAGGATTTAATTTAACCTTTTACCATACTATGACGACTGTTATAAACGACCTTGAGGAAGAAGCCTTTAAAAAAAAAAACATTGTGGGAAAAGGTGAAAATTCTGATAATCAGCATTTTCTCTTTTTCCCACAAGGTTTTCAACCCTATCAAAGCAAACTTACATCATTTGAGCCACTATGAAATTGTCGTTTGCAAATGCTTTCAATTCGGGTAGGTCTACAATTTTGCCATGTGGTGAAGGGTTAAAAGATGTAATCACTCGGCGCCATTGTAGCTCTATGACCCAGTTCATAACTTTGTTTTATCTTGGAACAATATATTGCTGTCGCGATTTCTCTGGAAACGAATCAGAACAAAGTCATAACAGCTCGACGGTCTATACCGCACAGACAAAACAATAGGAAACATGCACAGTGAAAGAAAAAACACAATAACAAGAATACGTTACAATAGGTTACATATCGTCGGTGTGCTTCCAAAACCTCGTAACTACAGCTTGTTACAAGCTGTAGTTACGAGGTTTTGGAAGCACACCGACAATATAGAATCCAGCTGTTTGTTTCATAAATCTTACGCTTTCTATTAACTTGTCATGCCTTTCGAGCTTTATTACGGTTGCTCCATCCAACACATCCATCCGTCTGTCTGTCCTTCCTCCCATCTCTCCATTCATCCATCTGTCCATCCATCAATCCATCCATCCATCCGTCCGTCCGTCTGTCCTATCATCCATCCATCCCTCGACCTACCCACTCGCCCGTCCGAGCATTCATAAAACCATCTATTCATCATTATCAACCCATACGTCCGTCAACACGTACGTACGATCATCCATCCATCCATCCATCCATCCATCCATTCATACAATCATCCGTCCATCCAACCCACCAACCATCTATTTTGTGTGGGTGTGTTCTCTATTCCCTTCCCTTTCTCTCTCACTCTCTCTCCCTCTCTCTCTCTCTCTCCCTCTATCCGATCAATTTCTTTTTTCACGAGCCTGACAAAGAGTTCCACAGGAAATATCGTAGGAAAAGCAGAGGGCGTTGTTGTTTCCCTCTTTGATGTTTTTACAGCCATCTGCTATAAATTTGCCTCGGGAGAGAGTGGGTTCAGTAGTAATTCTTTAAATCAGACTACAAAATATTAGACTGATTCAAATTCGACACGTTAAATATTGCATAAAGGCCGATAGGTTTAAAAAAACATTGTTGGAAAATGAGAAAATGCTGGTAACCAGCATTTTCTCCTTTTTCCACAATGTTTTCAAAAGCCTAATATATTCTACCTGATTGTTGATACATTGTTTGATATAGTGTTAAACTGCTAAATGAATCCAAATGAAATTTCCAACCTGCATTAAAAAACAAAATGTTCCGATTTTTAAAGGTTTTCTTTCGTCCGAAAATATTACACTATCATACACCATAAATCAAAGATGGATTGACTGATTACAGTCATGATGTTTAACGCCGTTTTTCAACATTATTTCAGTTATATCTCGGTGGCCAGTGGCCCTATCCATATATTCCTGGAGTTTCTATACCCAGTGTTCAGCACAATAGTTTTTCCCAGCCACTGGCTGCTTTCCCACATCGTCGAAACAATGATCAGCGGTGAGAGAGGAATGAACCCTGTCACAATGACTATCATCGATTCTCGGAAAGAAACATCAGCATCTCCCACTAGATGGCATTCTATAAATACACATCGACGTAACATTGTATCTGATATGGGCATTCTGGGTACAGAACCGGACTACTTTTTCAAAACGACAACCGCCGTAACTTTGAATTTCAAAATAAAATAAACGTTAGATCAATAAAACGCTACCTGGTGCAATTCATTCAACCTTGATCAGCTGGCCATGTACAGGCCATTTATTCAACTCATTACCAAACAACAATATTTTGGGCTTGTCCAAATCGAAAACATTTGCAGACAACAAAATAAGAGTAACTGAAAATTTGAAATTTGTTTTGCGGAGGGCAGAAAACATTGTGGGAAAAGGAGAAAATGCTGGGTACCAGCATTTTCTCCTTTTCCCTCAATGTTTCTAAAGGATTCTTTCTTTAGGTCGTTAAAAGTAGGGATGGTGTGGTAATGGATTAAACAGTCCCCTGTCGGCCGGGGTAATAATTTCGGTATGAGTCCTACTGCCCCCCCCCCCCCCCCCCCCCCATATCTATGGGATGGATAATGCGTCATAGCAGACAGGTCCAACCTTCGAAGAATATGACATGCACAGACAACGCGGAAAGAAACTGGTCTAGCCGGAAATCGAACCTGCGACCCCCTGCACTAGAGTCCTGTGCGCTACTGACTGTGTTACCGGGGCTCGGCCTAGATCTAAGACTTGAAAGAACGGTTCTATGCACTCTGATCTTTGATTTATACAGTCCGCATAAAAAACCACAAGTCCCTCTTTTCAGCCGAAGGGTAAAGTCTTTACTACACAATCCCAGGTTTTCACGATCCTTAAGCCAAAAGCTTTGAAATGCATCGTGGGAAAAAGAGAAATTGCTAATATCTACTGGTATGCAGCATTGTTTTTCTGTTTTCCCCCTAAAATTTTCTACCCTATCAAAGAAAGAAGTCGCGTAAACTAAATTTATTTTTGTCGTCTGCAAATGTTTTCAATTTGGTCAAGTCCAATTGTTTGTTTTTCGTTTTTTGAAAGATCTACTAACTCTTTACCACACATTCCTGACTTTTAACGACTGCAAGAAAATGGACTTGGAAAAACATAGTGGGAAAAGGAGAAAATGCTGGTTACCAGGCATGGTTTTCTCACTTTTTTCCACAATGTTTTCCATCCTTCAAAGACAAAATTTCATGATTTCTGCAAAGTTGAGTTTGTCGTCTGCAGATGCTTTCAATTTGGAAAAGCCCAAAATTTTGTCGTTTATGACAGAGTCAGATGATTCTGAGTTGAAGAGGTTCAACCCAAGATAAGAATCGCGCGGTTTCCGGAAGCAATTGCTTTTGAAAGTTTACAGCTGTTTCGACTTTGTATGTTGGCACCTTACCCCTCTAAAATAAAAGTAAAATAAATTTTAAAGCCAAGAGTAAAAACCCAAAGGTACCGGTATTTTCTTGGGGGGGGAGGATTAGAATAGGAAATGTCTTTGTCGAACAGTGTAGATCAAAGATAAGACTGCACCGTACATGTAGTCTGATCTTTCATCTACACTGGCCTCAAAAGGACAGTAAGCCGCGCTAAAAAACCAAAGGGTTAAATTTGATGCGTGTCAACTCGTTACGTGTTATCGTTTAGCCCATGTTTCCTCCTGATGAATCTGCTGCAGACGAGGGTTTTTTTACGTAAAAATGTCGTTATAAAATTTCGATTATCAAAATGAAGCTTAGATTAAAGTTACAATAATATGACTTGTAACACACGAAAAGGGGCGTACGGACATTTGCGTAAAGTGTCGTCTCGGATCAGCCTGCGCAGTACGCGCAGGCTAATCCGAGACGGCACTTTACGTCTACATTAGATTTTGTTTCTCAGTGGACTTCCTCAAAACATAAAAAATCATAAAAACG
Source organism: Tridacna crocea (assembly GCA_943736015.1). Taxonomy (NCBI): domain Eukaryota; kingdom Metazoa; phylum Mollusca; class Bivalvia; order Cardiida; family Cardiidae; genus Tridacna; species Tridacna crocea. The sequence goes on along the minus strand of OX031066.1, from coordinate 26,184,163 downwards.
GAAAGTGCCGCCTCGGATCAGCCTGCGCGGACTGCGCAGGCTTATCCGAGACGACACTTTACGCAGATGTCCGAATGTCCCTTCGCGTGTTGTAAGCCATATATACTCGTTTCCAGACAGTATTAAAACATTTCATTCTTATTTTATGAAACCATAACCGTTTTTATATCTTCATACCCAATGTTGCCCCTGACAGCTGCAAGACTGATTGTTTGATTGATTGATGGACTGACTGACTGACTGACTGACTGACTAACTGACTGACTGGCTGGCTGACTGACTAACTGATTAACTAACTGATTGATTGATTGGTGTTTTACACCGATTTCAACAAATATTCAGAAATAATTTTGCTACGGCCAGTGCACCTATCCATGCTTTGCTGAAGTTTAATTTAACCAGCACTCCGCACAATATTCTTTCCAAGCCACTTGCTGCTTTCCCACATAACCATCGTCGAAACAACGATCAGCGGTGAGAGAGGAACGAATCCTGTCGCAATGACTATCATTAACCCTCGGAAAGAAGTAAGCCTGTCTGAGGATCAAACTCACAACCCCTTTTCTCAAGTCCTGCAGGCTTTAGACTGAGCAATCGGGGATAGGCTGACGGCTACAAGACTGCACAGACTACGAATGAAAGAAAACGTATTTCATGTTTTCCCAAACGGCAAATTTTGGACCAGACCAAATTGAAAGCATTTTGCAGGTGACAAATTAACAGTTGCTAAAAGGATGATTTTTCTACATGACAGGGTAGAAAACATTGTGGGAAAAGGAGAAAATGCTGGTTACCAGCATTTTCTCCTTTTCCCACAATGTTTTCAAAAGGCTTCTGTTCCTGACCCGTAAAAACCAGAGATTGTTTGGGAAAGGGTTAAGAGGCCTTGAAAACAATCGCTGTTGTTTTTACCGCTTTAACAAGTATTTTTTTTTTATTCCCCATCTACAGCAATGTATTTTTAACCCTAAACCAGCAAAAAGATAAGACACGCTCTTTAAACTTTTTGCAGACGACAAATTAACAAACAATAAAAAACAAAGAAACACATATTTAATCAAAGAAAGAAAGAAAGAAATAGAAAACAGACAAACAAACAAAACAAAACAAACAGATTTCTCGCTACAAATACCTGATTGTTTAAACATCCCATCCAGTATACATTGGTATAAATTCATTCTTTCATTTCATTTCATCTTTTGACATCACAAACTACATGTATATCACAAAGAACCACGTGTCCTTTCAGAGAAAAATCACTTTTAGCCTATTTTCTGAGTAAATCTACGATAACACCTTCTAGGTGACTTATACAGATTTTTATGGACGGCGTAGATCAAGATCAGACTGCACAGAGCGTGCAGTCTGATCTTAGATCTACACCATCCGCATCCCAATGTTAAATCACGACTGAATTTATCTTCATTTACAGGGGGACTGTACTCTTTTGAGGACGGCATAGATCAAGATCAGACTGCACAGATCGTATAGTCTGATCTTGAATCTAAGCGACGTGCCAGCCGATGATAAATTCTAACTACTATTTTCTTCATTAACAGAACTAGACATTAAAAACCTTAAAGAAGCAGTAAAGATAGGCCAAACGTAAACAAAGCAGCTGTTTAACTCATTACCACACGAGAAAATTTTAGACTGGTCCAAATTGAAAGCATTTGCAGACGAAAAAATAAAGGTGATTGAAAAATAGAAATTTGTTCTGGAAAGGGTATAAAACACTGTGGGAAAAGGAGAAAATGCTGGTTACCAGCATTTTCTCCTTTTCCCACAGTGTTTTCAAAAGGCTTCTTTCTCAGGGACGTCAAAAGTAGGGATTGTGTGGTAAAGGGTTAAATACTTTTGAATTTATATTATACCATTTGAAAGTATGGAAATTATTGTGAAGATGACAATCTGTCATTGTTAGGCCGGTCCAAGTGTTAGTCACTGACAGAGAAATTAATTTAAAGCTATATAATATAGATATCTTTTGTTTACCTTTTGCCTGATTTTTTTTCAGCGACTAATATATGGCCAATTTCCATACTTTTAAATGGTATGATTTAAATTAAACGTATTATGGCTCCTTTTACATTTCAGGCTTTATATGGCCTTTAAAAGAAACTCTACATATTCTTTATCTATTGTTAGCAACGATAGAGGTCTCGTAATGTCGGCTGCACGTCAATAGATGCAGTCTGATATGATGCTGATTTCACCGCAATATTGGCAATAGTTATCTCTCTTTACCACACATCCGCGAGATTTAACGATCCTGTTAAAGAAAGCTTTTGAAAACATCGTAGGAAAGGGCTAAAGATGTTGGTAACCATAATTTCTGTTTACAAACCCCCTCCGCCCCACCCCCCATAATTTTTACCAATTTCCTCACAAACCCCGCTTGTTCGCTACCAGTGGCGTCCATTCCTATGAATGATGTCGCGTTTGTGCATACATTACAACATCAAAGCTTTTGGTCATGTAAAAGAACAAAAAAAAAGGTGTGACGAATGACCAATAAAAGTTTAAACTTGACGCAATGTAATTCCTTTTCCGCGGTACGCGGTACGCAGTATAGCGGAAAGCTTGGTCTTCTTGATACGCACCTGCAACAAAGTTTTGTCACCATCTTGTTTCCTAAAAATTCTCTCTCTCTCTCTCTTTCTCTCTCTCTATCTGTGTGTGTATATGTGTGTGTGTGATGCGTGAGGATGTGCGTTTTTTCTTTTTTATTTACGCCATTGCAGAATTTGTTGAAAGAACTTGTGGTCCAACCCCATTTCTCCTTGGTGAAATAAAATATGTTTAAAATAAAGTAACAAAGTTTTTTTTTTTTTGTTATGGCACGTTTACGAAGGATTGACCAATCAGATGAGAGCACAAATAAAGTACGGGTAGATAGACCGAGGAGTCAGTTCTAGCGAGTACGCCTAGACAACAGGCATACCTCGTTCCGCTATGTAATAATATTTTTTTCTATAATGGTAGTTCGTACGAAATCCCACGTACGCCACGGAGTCAACCGCTTGACTGTTCTGGGATACAGCTTTTTCAGAGTAACTTCTCTGTTTTTTTGGGCTGGGCGTCGCGGTTTTGGCTATGACGTGGATGATATGTTTTTGTTTTGATAGATTTATATTCATGTTTCTGTTGTTACATTGTAAGGTTAAATCAACAGTTAAATCCATTGCATTCGCTTTTCGCTATCGGCAAAAGAATCTGAGTCGTTTGCTCTTTATCTATGGTAAAATATGTGAGTGAGTAGAGAGAAAACGTAAAAATATAAATATGTATCCCCTGTCAACCCCCATGTGTCAAAAAAATCACATCCGGGCGACTGACCTCAATCATTTCTATCGCCGACTTTTAAAAAGCCTTGAATAATCCAAAAGAACACAGTTTCAGTATAGAAAATGTCACATATACGGTGATTTTTCACTTGCCTCATAAATTAGTCCGTTATTTATGTGTTAAAATATTATAAATCCAAAATATTTACAAGAGCCACAAATCACACTATGATTGCAGAAGGCAAACGCTAAATGACGTCATGCAGAGGCCTAGATATATATCCGGTTCAGTCGGTAACTATAGTCTTTTTCATAATCCTCGTTATTGATCACCAGGTTCTCCCCTTTGACGTTGTGACAAAAAATATATAATGAGTACTACTCTAAATCATCATTTAAGTTTAATTTGGTCGATTTTCATATTTTAATTCAGATGTATTAAAAATACTGTGTAAATCCACGACATTAATTATAGCCCAACTCGAACAAATTGACATGAAATAAATGACTTCTATTACCATATATTTCATGTTTGTTGTCCTAACTTAGCTTCGGCTATAAAGTCGTCTGCATGCGGAACTATGCGCACGGTTTTTTACTGTTATGCGGCTAACAGATTTGTCCTGTCTTTAAAAATACTTAACCCTTTACGACACAATCCCGACTTTTAACACCCCTGTCAGAGAAGCCTTTTGAAAACATTGTGGAGAAAGGAGAAAATGCTGGTAACCAGCATTTTCTCCTTTTCCCACAATGTTTTCTTCCCTTCCTAAAACAAATTTCAATTCTTTAATCACAATTATTTTGCAGTCTGCAAATGCTTTCGATTTGTAGATCTACCAGTCTACAATTTTGTCGTTTGGTAAAGAGTTTAAACACCTGAAATTGACAGTCCTGAGTTTTTTTTTTATTTGAATTGACAATACGTGGTGGATGACATATCTAAGATGCACCTGCTATGCAGTCTCATCTTGATCCATGTCATCCGCCAAAGCTCTAATATTTTGACTATGGAATCTGACATTTACCACTAACACAATTTCCGTAACGTCCGATTTTATACGATGATACAATATTCACTCTTTAATTATTCTTTGCAAAAAGGTTAATTTCAGGTCAATTTAAGTAATGCAACTTGGGACAAAATATAAAATGGAGTTTTGCCATTTTCAACATATGCCTGGAATATCCTACTTAATGACACTACTTTAAATGGCCGTATTTGGACAATAACTAATGGACAAGCAACACAAAATGTTAATAGACCTGCTCTTTTTCAAGGAAAAAACGGTCAACATGAGGGGGGAGGGGGGGTTATAAATGAAATACAAGCTTGACAATATGTCGTTGAGTGTGGAAATACAAGTAGCATCAGTTTGACTAGAATGCCTAATTGTGTAGAAGTTGCAAATTGAATCCGTCTAGTAGATCTAGCTAGACTATATTCATGACTGGACTGGGTTTTTGAGGGAGCAATATTCAGAAAGGGGGGTATATTAATGTGCAAAGAAGCAGTAACCTTGTTTACAAAAATGTTAAAGTTTTCTTTTGAAAGATATCAAAGTCTCAGAGAGTATGTTCTTGAGGAAACTAAACAGATAAAGATCAAAGATGGTAAACGTAATGAACAAGGACTTCATTGATCCTTTTTGGGACACACTGTATGGCACTGGACACACAAATAAAGCACTGAAGTTTATAGACAGACAAGTTCATCTTAAATCAGCTGCTGTATCTTACTCTTTAGTAGATCTGCACTAATATTTTAATCTTCTCCATATTAAAAACATGTGCATATGACATAGTAGATCTAATGTGTTTCCAGTTTTAATAAAATATAAAGCAAAGAAAAAGGAGGTAGGAAAACACGATAATGCTGATAGAATACATTTTCTTCTTTCCCAAAATGTCTCTGAAAACCTCAATGTCTCTGAAAGCCTTTTCTTATTTTTTCAAATTGTCACCTTTTATTCAAAATTAATGAGCTGAGAAAAAAGTTCAAGCAATAATTTTTTTTTTTTTTCTTTCAAAGCAAATTCAGCTATACTTCGACTGCAGTTTTCAGTGATGGCTGCAAGGCTGGGTTTTATTGATAAGAACACTATCATCAGCAAATCCAAGTTTCCTGCAGTTTGAAGCCAAACAATGGACTATCTGTGTTCCACTGCTCAGTGCTGTCAACAAAGGCATAAATCTGTTAAAAAAAATAGACCCTGAGGGCTGAGACAGTAACTTTCACAATAACTGAACCTATTGGAAAGAGTGTGAGCTTAAATATCACAAGTGCAACAACCTGTAAGAATTTGATTATCATGCTTATAATACATTTATTTCCAAAAATTGTGTATCACAAACATATTACATAATTATTCTAAAAAAAAAGAACGAAGCTGATTGTCTGAAGCAAACTTATAAATACTTGTATGTGTGTATCAAGGTCAATGGCTCTCATCTGTGGTTCTTTAAATAAGTGTGAAATTCCTCTAATCAACAAAGATTCCATTTACATAACACATGTAACTACATCATGGCTCATAAGCAAATGCAGAGACAGATCTGAAGAACAGAGGGCACCAGCTGTAGAAAAAATATTCAGACATACAACTGCAGCAAAGAAAGGTTCAATTTGCTTGGCAAGTTTGCATTTTTCAGTCAATCCTCTTTTAAAGGAGGGCCTGATTCCAGAATTCCTGTCACAGGTATTTCCATCAGCTTCAGCCATTCTTTGTTACAGTGTTTAAAGCTTTTATCATAAAACTGTTGTACTTCTCTCACATAAATATGAAAAAATGAACAGATATCGAATATAACAATACAGCAGTATTCAAACATGTTCACATATTTAAAATAGTCAAAATATCTATTTCAATTTAGTTAGGTCTACCAGACCATAAAAAATACAAAAAAAAAATAAAGCATGTAGGCTACATACATAGGAATACATGTCATTAACATTGTATCTATTTGGGTTTTGTTTTTGTAGGAAAAATGTGATACCATGCTTGACTTATGATTTCACAAGAGGCTGGAAGAAATGAGAAATGCTGAAGAAGGCAGATAAGAGCAGGCAGAGAGTAGGAGGGCAGAAATGAAATCATGTATTTTTTTTTTCTGAATGCACTAACAAGGCTACTACATAAAAAAAAATCAGAAAAAACAACAGTCTTGCACTGTTTTAGATGATATAGTCTGATAACTGTGTTTACAAGTCTGTTTCCAAACTGTGAACTGCTTTCTTTGAGTAAGAACAGAAACTTGTAGTTTCACCAAGACAGTATGGGTTTATTCATGTCTTGGATAACAGTCAGTGAGAGAGTTTGGCTGTAAAAGAAACACATCTATTTCATGATCAAGATCTTCAATGTATGAAATAAGATCTATGGTGATAAATTAACTTGCACAAATTGAATTTTCCTGTTTATGCACCTGAGCATTATCATGGTGCCATCAGCTAAGAGAAGTCCTTTCCACTTAAGAAGGGCATCTGTAATTGTGAAATAGTAAAATTTGTGACAGTGAAATGTCAAACGTAATTCTAATATATCCAATGGTTCAGTTTCAAAATCAGCAATTTTCATGGACAGTTTAAATTGAAATAATTGGCTTTATTTTACCATCATAACTAATCACATTAACAAATGAAATGCTGTCAGAAAACGAAACTGAGCTTATACTCACCCGAGTTCTGTCTTTTCCTCCGTGTTTTGTCCAATTTTCAGGAAGAGTATAGGCCTATGCCTAAAATAAATATTGATTAACTTCCCTACCCCCTGTTCAACCTCAGCTGCACAGTGCATATCTACATGTATTTTTAGCTCGCGCATGCGTGTATGAATTGTGAAAGCAGAATATGGACGCAGTTGGAGGTTGTTCACTTTTTAACCATTTGTAGGAATCGTTTGAAACCTTAGACTTCATGGGATATTGCTTAACTTTAAGGAAAAATGATTTTCCATTCGATACCTTCCGGTGATTGTGATATTACAATAAATGTTTGTACAAAGTTCAGGTGGCCGCCACTGATACTTTTCGTAACGTAAGCTCGTCCAATGACCGATCGGTTTATCCGTATCGTTCTCAATTTCAGTTATAGTCTATTTTAGATTTCCGCTCGTGAATTTAACAATATTGAGCCCTAGTTTGTCCATGTAAGGTGTGCATTGTCAGTTTGAAGAGAATTATCTTGTAGAATAGAAAAAAGTTTTGAAAAAGTGGCCGCCACTGGTCGCAAGCCAGCATCGTTTAACTCTTTACCAAACGACTTAATTTTAGACTTGTCCAAATTGAAAGCATTTGCAGACGACAAATAAAAGTGACTAGAAATTAGAAATTTGTTGTCCGAAAGGTAGAAAACATTGTGGGAAAAGGAGAAAATGCTGGTGACCAGCATTTTCTCCTTTTCCCACAAAGGTTTCAAAGATCGTCTTTCTCAGGGTTATTAAAAGTCGGGATTGTGTCGTAAAGGGTTAAGCCACATTTGATTTGTTGTCGTGAAATGTTTTCACTTTGGACAAGTCATGTGGAAAAAGGTTGATTTTACTATCGCGATGTTGTGATTTAAATGACTGATTGATTGACTGACTGACTGACTAAATGACTGACAGATTGATTGATTGATTGATTGATTGATTGAATGAATTGGAGTTTAATGGCGTTTCAACAGCTAAGGTCATGTCACGGCGATTAGTGCACCTTAGCAGATGTTTCCTGGCTTTATTCACCAATTATTCTTGAGAATACTCTTAAATCTTTACCGCACAATCCCGACTTTTAACGACCATGTAAAAGAAGCCTTTTGAAAACATTGTGGAAAAAGGAGAAAATGCTGGTAACCAGCATTTTCTCCTTTTTCCACAATGTTTTTTTTTACCCTTCACAAAAAGAATTTTAAATTTTCAGTCACTTTTATTTTGTCGTCTGAAAATGCTTTCAATTTGGACCAGTCTAAAATTTTGTTGTTTGGTAAAGAGTTAATCTTATTCTCCAAGGTTTTCTAAATTTGTAAGTAACACAACTTCTGATTGGCTAAACCATTCGGCTTAGCCAATCAGAAGTTATGTTATTTACAAATGTTGAAAATTCTGCAGAAAAAAGACAAAGAACGTTCTTAAGAATGGTTGGTGAATATGGGCCCATTACTGACACAACTTTCTTTTCAAGTCACTGAGCACTTTTCTCACATGCATCAGCGATGAGAGGCGAAAAGTCACCGATTGCCTCAGTCAAGTATCGAGCTCACAACCACTAGGTCGCGAGTCCGATACACTGACCACTGGGCTACCCAGACGACTGGGTCTGAGATTTCATAAAAATTATCCTAAAAGATCAAATTTATTCACTATTTTGACAAGTTTTTTTTTTCAATTGGCTCATATTAAACCTTTTACCAAACAAACCCATCTTTTAACACCCCTGTGAAAGAAGCCCTTTGAAAACATGGTGGAAAAAGGAGAAATGCTGGTAACCAGCTTTTTCTGCTTATCCCACAATGTTTTCTTCGCTTCCTAAAACAAATTTCAATTCTTTAATCACATTTATTTTGTCGTCTGCAAATGCTTTGAATTCGGACCAGTCTAAAATTTTGTCGTTTGGTAAAGAGTGAAAGCACTTTGCAGACGACATTTATTGTTTTGTAGCTGAAATGAAGTAGTTCGTCCCTGAAAAAAAAAAAGAAAACATTGTGGAAAACAGAGAAAATGCTGGTTACCAGTATTTTCTCTGTTTTCCACAATGTTTTCAAAAACGTTCTTTCCTGCATGGTATTCTTGGTAAATTGTTAATTCTGACTGGAAGATAGTTGGCATACTTTTAATGTATATAAAACACGATATTACTTCCAATCACGGAAAGATCTAACGCAATTATTACCGTAGTACTTCCATTAAGTGTATTATATATGATATTCCTAAAAAAAAAAAACACGGAAAGTCATGAAAACATGTCCTTTGTGTATGATCCCCGCCCGTCCGTCCCTCTGTCCGTCTTCAGCAAACTTTTTTCCATCAGAGTGACGTCCGTCCGTCTGTCCGTCTGGTTTGTCTGTCTATCTGTCTGTCCATCCGCACGTGCGTCTGTTTGTCTTTCTCTCTGTCTCTCTCTCTCTCTGTCCGCCTGTGTGTGTGTGTGTGTGTCTCTCTCTCTTTCTCTCTCTCTCTCTCTCCGTGTCTCACTTCCGAAACGCACTGAACGATTTCGTTGTTAGTCAAAATGGGTAAATACATGATTACATAATGGCTTACATCACGCGAAATGGGGCAGTCGGACATTTGCGTAAAGTGTCGTATCGGATCAGCCTGCGCAGTCCGCGCAGGCTAATCCAAGACGGCACTTTACGACTACATTAGGTTTTGTGCTACAGTAGACTTGCGCAAAAACAGAAAATTACATAAAAAAGTAAAGTGTCGTTTCGGATTAGCCTGCGCGGATAGCGCAGGCTGATCCGAAGAGACACTTTACGCAAATGTCTGAATGTCCCTTTTCTCGTGTTGCAGTCTACATGATGAATTGCCAGTTATGCAGATACACGTATTAAAACGCGTTTTGCCGGAGCGTGGTTGATTTACTTTTCTATTCCAGCACTCAGATTTATAAGTAATTTTGATGAGTAATCTGTTATACCTCGTCTCATTAGATCTGATAACCGCACAACTCATTTTGTGGGTTACTATGACAACAAAAAAATTATATACAAACAATTAATTTCCATTTCCAGGTCTTTTTATGCCTATTCTTTCTGCGTCTTGTACAGTGTAACAGACTCGTTTCCAAAAAAAAAAAGAAAAAGAAGGAAAATGTTAATTGCTCGTAATGAGAAAACTCTCATTCTGTCACAACGTTTTTCCCCAATAATGAAAAATTATTTGCAGCTAGAAGAATCTCATTTCTGGAACATTGTCGCAAAAAGAAAAGACTCTAAATATTTGTAGCGCTAACTGAATATTGAGCAGTGTTCTGTGAATAAAAAGGGTTAAATTAATTTGCAAAAAGTATCGACCCCTACCAGCCTGCACAGTCCGCGCAGGGTGACATAGGTCGAAGTTTCTACTATTGGTAAATTTTCTGCATGCTCAAGGACCACGCTGCCGCATAATACAGTTGTTTGCTAGGCAAAAAAGATTGTATGATACCACAACAAAATGGTGACCTGCGTTGTTCCATGCATTATTTACCAACATTGCTCAAATAAAATGCACTTTCTAGTCAATTCTTTAACCCTTTACTAAACGACAAAATTTCAGACTGGTCCAAACTGAGAGCATTTGCAGACGACAGTATCAGTGCGGCTCAAATTGTGCAAATTTTCTTTTATATGGTAGAAAACATTGTGGAAAAAGGAGAAAATGCTGGTTACCAGCATTTTCTCCTTTTCCCACAATGTTTTCAAAATGCTTCTTTTCCAGGGTTGTCAAAAGTCGGCATTGTGTGGTAAAGGGTTGAATGCATATTATAACAGGCTTGCAACACGCAAAAGAGGGCATTCGGACATTTTGCGTAAAGTGTCGTCTCGGATCGGCATGCGCAGTCCTCGCAGGCTAATCGGAGACGGCACTTTACCGCTACATAAGATTTTGTGCTACAGTAGACATGCGCAAAAGAGAAAATTACATAAAAAACGGATGGTGTCGTTTCGGATTAGTCTGCACGGACTGCACCGGCTGATCTGAAGCGACACTTCTCGCAAATGTTCGTATGCCCCTTTTTCGTGTGTTACAAGCCAAATACTTATCAACTTCAAAAGCTATTTTTGTCACAATAAATTACAAAACAGTAGATCAAAGATCAGACAGCACGTTCTGTGCAGTCTGATCTTGAACTACACTGTCGACATAAGCAGTTAAATTCATGTTCAGAACTAAAAGAGTTAATCAGAATTCAGGAAAAAAGAAGCTAAATACAAAAAAAAAAGTTACCATCTATTCCAACACAAAATAATTTATGAACAATTTTGCAGAGATACCTGATTCTGTTTTTTTTTCCCAGCATCGTCTCATTTATCTCCCTGCTAAAATCCATATCTCTCGCCGTAATTTTGTGTCGTTGAAAATTCTAGCGTGTGTCATTTTAAACCTTGCGCTAGCTAGCGAATCAATTTCCACCCATTAACCCTTAGTCCGAAAGGGGAGAAAAAACATGTTCATGCCATTAACTTTTTTTTAAACTGTTAAGCGTGACTCACTGACCTTTAGCGGACAGTGTAGATTCAAGATCAGACTGCACAGAACGTGGTATATTTTTCTTAAAGAATAGGGTAGAAGAAGCATTATTCGGGTTTTTTTTGCATTCGGCTTGAAATTTTCATTTCGCTTATTTCGCAAGATAAATGTTGGCGAAAATCAAAGCAGTTCGTTAATTCATTGATTGATTGATCGATTGATTGATTGGCTGATCAATTAATTGATTGACTGACTGACTGACTGACTGATTGATTAATTGATTGAGTGAGTGATTGAGTGATTGATTGAGTGATTGAATAAATGAATGAATGATTAATTTGGTGGATGGTTAGTTGGTCCGTTGGTTGGTTGATCGACTTACTGACTGATTGATTGATTTATTGATTGATTGGACGGTTGATTAGTTGGTTTGTTGGTTGGTTGTTTGGTTGGATGGTTGACTGACACAGTGCAACTTGCAGTCTGATCTCGGTTCTACACTATCCGATGGGGAGGTATTTTTACCTCATAAATTAACTTTGAAAGACCAACGTTTGGTTTCTCAGCTTGAGAATTTCTCTTCATTTGCTAGCCGTATTTAGCTGCATGTTTAACTCCTCACTAAACAACAAAATTTTAGACAAGTCCAAATTGTAAGCATTTGCAGACGACAGCACAAATGTGCATGATTTAAAGATTGAATTCTTTTCTTAGAAAGGTTCAAAACATACAGTGCAAAGGGAAAAAATGCTGTTTACCACCATTTCCTTTTCCCTCGTTGTTTTCAAAGGCCCTCTTTTTTAGTGTTGTTAAAAGTCGAGAATCTATGGCTAAAAAACACCTAATCAAACGACAAAATTTTGGACCGGTCTAAACTCGAAGCATTTATAGACGAAAAAATTAAGATAATTGAAAAAAAAAATGTTTTGGGAAGGGTAGAAAACATTGTGGGAAAAGGAGAAAATGCTGGTTACCAGCATTTTCTCCTTTTCCGACAATGTTTTCAGAAGGCCTCTTTAATAAGGTCGCCAAAACTGGGGATTGTTTGGTAAAGGGTTAACGGTTTAGTACTGAAAACATCTCGTTTCATTTGTTCAGAATTTTCCCTTTACCAAACAATCCCCGGTTTTGAAGACCCTATGAAGGCTTTTGAAAACATTGCGGGAAAAGGAGAAAATGCTGGTTACCAGCATTTTCTCCTTTTCCCACAATGTTTTCTACCCTGCTGGAAACAACTTTCCATTTTTGAGTTTCGTCTATTTTGTCGTCTGCAAGAGCCTTCGATTTGGAGCAGTCGTTTGTCGTTTGGTAAAGAGTTAAAAGGGTCAACTCATTACCAAACGACAAAATTTTAGGTTTGTCCAAATCAAAAGCATTTGCAGACGACAAAATAAAAGTGACTGAAAATTTGAAGTTTGTTTTGTGAAAGATAGAAAACATTTCGGGAAAAGGAGAAAATGCTGGTTACCAGCATTTTCTCCTTTTCCCACTATGTTTTCTAAAAGCTTCTTTCTCAGAGTCGTCAAAAGTAGGGATTGTGTGGTAATGGGTTAAACCCATTTTAATGGAAAAGAATTAATCGTTAAGCCATTGTCATTTGCAGTTTTTAACTGTAACATGTAAATACCAGCGGGAATTAACTGCTTTACAACTCGAGGCGTTTTGTATTAGATTTTTCATTTATTGGTTTCGAACCCTTCATTTCGAGAATAAAAAATAAAACAACAGTGTGAACTGAAAATTGCAAAAAAATATCGATAGATTAATTCGTAACATTGTAATTGTTTTAAAAGTGGCCCTTCAGATTTTGGGACGAAAATTTTACAAAAATGCAAAAAAATCATCCTTATACTCCCATAGCCTTTTAATTTGCGATTATAAAACCCCAGTTGTCGAAACCATCCGATAACACGAGAAATTACAGATTTATTACGGAACAGGTTGACACCAACAGGAGACAGGTTTTATTTTTAGATCATCAATTCTCTCATTTAAAAACAAGAAAACACAGACAAAGTTTCAAATATCCGTCCGAAGAAGACATTATGGAAAATAATAATTACGTGTTTGTTATGTAATGGAATATAAGCCTTATTAGTCAAGTGCCAGTCACTTGACATTCCCACAATGCCTTATTGATTTTTTGCGCGAAATCTAAAAATAGCTTAAGAGGCTACGTAGCCTTTTAAGGGAAAAACCATAAAAAAAAAATTTTTTTGTAATCTTATGATTCTTAATTATTGATGATTTGTGTTTTTTTTTTTCCATATAAATTTCAATGATATACATATTTTTTAATTTGGTGTGATGTGAAAATTCTAAATACCCACCTTTAATCATTGTTTTTTTTTTGTCTGTTTTGAACTTTGATGAGTTAGCGTCGATTTCGATTTTTTTTTCTATCAATTCGTTGTCTTTTAACTCTTTATCACACAACTACCCGAGTTTTAACAAATCTGAGAAAGAAGCCAATAGAAAAACATCGAAGCTGTCGCCTTGTCCAAAAATAAAGACTGGTTCTGCAATGCAATCATCCAATAGAATTCAATATTGTACCCAAGCATGTTGAAAAACCTCATAGTTTTTGAACCTCTGTGAAATTTCTATATGGCCTTCAATACACGAAAAGGTGCATTCGGACAGTCCCCACAGACTGATCTGAGACGGCACTTTTCCTTCTTGTGTTATTTTCTGTTTTGCGCAAGTTCTATTGTAGGACGAAATCTAAAGTAGTCGTTAAGTGCCGTCTCGGATTAGCCTGCGTGGACGGCGCAGGCTGATCCGAGACGACACTTTACGCAAATGACCGAATGTCCCTTTTCGCGTGTTGCAAGCCATATAGCATCGATGAAAATGAAATTTTCATTCAGAAAAAAAGAAACATACACACAGACTGACACACACAAATAAGCGCTGTTTCATGTTTAAAACTGTCGGCATAGCTTACAGTGTACATTCAAAATCAAAAACACACTAAGCGCAATCTGATCACGATCTACACTGACCGCAAGAAAAAAATAAACTCCAATGTCTAAGGCACTTTCAGGATAAAGATGCTCTGCTTCCATCCAAACCCATAAATCACGATATTTTCCATTTGTGAACACTGCACAAATTATCGCTCGCCCTAAAATAGTGTCATTAAAATCAAGTTAAAATCAAGATCCTGAATTAATGCAAAGTTTTATGTTACAGAGCAAAAAACATCGCCTTTTTTCCCTCACAGACAGCCTAGAGAAAATGGCACACTGTCTTTGTGTGTCACGTGTACTTCACTTGCTGTGGCGAACCCTGTATGTTTGAATTTGGATCTATATTAAAAGAGATGATGATGAAGATTATGACAAAGAAGAAGAAGAGGAAGAAGATGATGATGACGGTGACGAAGAAGAAGAAGATGATGACGATAATGATGATGATGATGATGACGACGACGACGACGACGAAGAAGAAGAAGAAGAAGAAGAAGAAGAAGAAGAAGAAGAAGAAGATGATGATGATGATGATGATGATTAAAAACAGCATCAACAGCGGCAGCAGCAATGCTAATAGAAGCAAAAGCAACGACAACAAGAATAGCGCCAACAATAGCGGGAATTTTAGAAACGACATAGATAATAATAACAACTTTAAGAAAAGCAGCGGCAGCAGAGGCAAAACAACAACAAAAACAACAACAACAGGAGCAAACAAAACCAGCAGGAAAAGCAAAAAAAAACACATATACACACAGAGTATTAGAATCAGTAGCAGCATCAAAAAAAAAAAACCTAACTTCATCAAAAGCAGTACAAACGACAACAACTACCAAAGTAACAGCGTCAGTTATGGCATCAACAACAATAAAATATTGTGAAGATGACAATCTGTCATTGTACAGTTGTTCCAAGTGTAAGTCGCTGACAGAGAAATCAATATCAAAACGAGGTTAAAACCTGCCAGGTAGCTGTATCTTTTGTTTTCTTTTTGCCTGATTTCAAAATTCTTTTCACTGACAGCGACTAACATACGGCCCGACCACACGATAAAAGATGTTCATCGCCACAATATTCTTCTTACTTTTAAATTTTACTTTTTTAAATGTATTATTTATGGGCCTTTAATTACAAAGTGTTGAATTTTGAATCAAAATGTCTATGAAAATAAACTATGCGTCTCGTGTTATATAAACAGAGTACGTATATCTGTTGCTGTCTTTGTCAATCAAAGAGGCCCTACAGGTTATGGCGTTTTAACTGTCCTTACCATTGATGACAAAAGAAGCTTTTGTGGACAGTGTAGATCAGAGATCAGACTGCACAAAACGTGCAGTCTGATCTCTGATCTACACTGTCCACTCTTTTATTGTAGATTATAGCTTAAATTTCTCTTTATCTTGTAGTGGAACTATATTTTGCAGCCATGGAAAAGGTTGGTTGGTTGTATTGGTGTTTAACGCCACTTTAACAGATGAGGCCATATCATGGCGGTCGGTGACGCACATGTGTTTCCTGGCTTTCTCATACCAGTGCTAACACAACTTTCTTGCCAAAGCCACCGACTACTTTTCTCACATGCTTCAGCAGAGGTGCCGTTGAAAAGGTACTAGTTATTTAACCCTTTCCAAAACAATCCCAGGTTTTTGCGGGTCTGGAATAGTATTTCCTTATTTTCTCACAATGTTTTTTTTTTTTAATCATATCGATGAAAACGTTTTAATTTCTGTAACAGGGTATACGAAGGGTAGAGACAGGGGCGGAGAATTTTTGAGCAGGGTGATGTGAAGGATCTTATCCCCAGAAGATTATGAAGCATCTTCGAAAGCCAAGGGTGACGATCCACTACGCTACTCTACCCTTCGCGGACCGAGCTTGATTTTGACATTCCCCCGATACGCATTTTCATTGGTTGCAGCTAGCTCTAACTGCACCGTATCATATCGCTCGTAGCATTTCATCTTTGATAGAAATAGATCAAGGTCGCGACCTTTCGAGTAAAAATAGAAGGTTAACATAAATACGCCCGTTGATGTGTGCACGATCTGTAATGATTTATTACCGAAAAAGCATAGACGAACAATATATACAGAAAATTTTAGTGTAACCAATCAATTATCGG